>JARKIP010000022.1:57267500-67267500 GCA_029990175.1 Petunia secreta
TTCTACAATATACATTATATGCATAATGTATGCATATCAGTCATTGCCCATTATATAATTATTTTATTTACACATTGGGTATATATTAGATATAAGTATATATTAGATATAAATTGTATTTTATCATTAATCACTATTTTGGAAATTACTCCAAGACGCCTATAAACATAGGATTCGGATTGGCTTCAGTAAATGGCAATATCATGGTAGATGTCCGACACGTGTCCCTTCGCAAATTAAAGCCTGTAATTCACTACTCTATTTTTGGTTATATTACGTACTTCATTAAATGTAATAATTAAAAGGCAAGAAAGTGCTAAAGTTATGCTGGTTTTAATGTGATATTACCCCGACCCCACTAAAATTACCTTTTGGAAGTGTCCCTGCCCGCCAAAATTCACCCTACTCTAATATTATCTTCCAAAAGACACATCATTAGGCTATATTATATTCCAAAAAATAAAAAAAAGCGTCAATTGATTAAAGTAAAAGAACACTGGCAGCTTAGTATTTCTTCTTCCATATTAATTTATTGCATTAATAATCAAATCTTCAATCTTATTAATTCTTTATTGAAGCACATTTTAGTATTTACCTAAAAAAATTATATATAAATAAATAAGCACACTTTATTCAATATGATTTTATATTTGTGTCTTTATTTTGTTTATATGTTTAGTATTATGTGATTTGAAGTATTATTTTTTATTTATTTGTAAGTAAGTGTTTCTTTTAATTAAAATGGTGTTGATATCACACGAATAAAAATTAATCAAATTATATTTGAATCTTAAACAAAAAACTAGTCTGGTAGGTTTTTTCCTTTTTGTAAGTGGTGGAACCATACTGGATTTCATCAATAATTAGTAGTCCTACTTACTAGGGGTGTTCATGGGGCAGTACGGTTCGGGTTTGAGCTTATCGGTAACGGTATATCGGTTAACGCTATGTAATTATGTAAAACCAATGTCGTACCAATAAGCTATCAGTTATCGGTTACCGGTTCATAACGGTTCGGTAACCGGTACACCGAAGTAATGCGTGAATTCTAGGTGGATGGTTGTCAATAAGTAACTTTTTTAATTAATATGAATAACCACTAAAGTAATAGACAAACCATCCACACAAACTATGTAAACAAATGCAATCAACAAGTCTTAACAATATGCTAACATAACACAAAATAATAAAATAGAAAAAGATAAAAAAGTCTGATCAATGATCCGAGAAAGCAAAATTAATTATAAAATAGGTCGTACTCATTAATTAAAGTGTATGAGTATTGACATATAACCACAAAAAATAATAATAATAATTGAAGTTTAATCTATAAGTTAATGTTGTAAATTAAGAATTTAAATGACTTAATATACTAATAATAAATAAAATAAAATATATAAAAATTATAAAAAAAATCTTATCGGTTATCGGTACGGTAATGGTAAAGAGATATAGAAACCATTACCGTACCGATATCTTATTGGTATTGAAAATTAATACCATTACCGAACCAATAACCGTTATACAGATACCGTTATACTTATCGATAGCGGTAACGGTTCGGCTATCGGTACCGATTCGGTTTTGCAAACCCCGCTACTTACTACTAGTACTACTTAGTAATTAAATAAAAAAGATGAGAGAAACCCAACTTTGCAGAGCTTTTGGCAAAGTCAAAGGCAGTTTGGTACTTCAGAGGGTAGTTTTTGTCGGGGGTAACGATTTCACATGAGGTGCGCATAATTTTGGTACATTATCACCTTTTCAATAGTTAAATTTAATAAAGATACTAGTATTACCAAAAATAAAGTACTGCCACTTACTACAACAGACAGTACTGGAGCCAATCCGAATGATATGCGAAATTTATAGATATGCAAAAGGTATACGTAGCATTTGCAAAAATTTATATATAGCATATGCAATATTTATACACATTAGTCAATTTTATTTTACAATTATGTATACATATTATTCTTATGTATACATTTGGTATACATAAGATATAACAAGTTGGCGGTCTAAAAGTAGTTAGTTTATAAAGAGAAGCTGTTCTTAAGACTTTCTCCATCGTTACTAAGACCTTTAAATGATCATACAGCAGTACTTTTTCTTACGCCTTGCACCTATTATATTTATTTCATACGTTGCTTATAGAAAAACATTTTACACTTCTTAATTATCATTGTAAGGAGTAAAGCAGTTAGAGAATAATTCACACAAGTTACAAAGAAAAAATAAAAAGAAATCCACCCATATAAGAGCTCATATTTAATAAGCTAGTTTTTAATTTATATTTTGAAAAAATGAATTAGCTAATTGATGTATTCAATCAGTGTGAGGTTTTATTTAATATTGGTTATTAAATTCTATTATCCCTAAAGTATAGGCATAAATCACGCATCAATACTATTTTAAATTAAATGACCAATATTCTTTCAGTAACTGCGTAACTAAATCCTCATTTAGCAAAATTTTAAGCTTGGATTATTGATTCTTAATCTTGTAGCTTTACCGGCAAAAAAAAAAAAAAAAAACTTACATGTACTTAATGTTTAAACCGGATAATTAAAGCAAAATAAGTTTATTTTAGGGTAATTTTGATCACTAGCCATTTTTGGACGCGCTTATTGGGGACTATCCACCGTTTCAAAATTCATTGAAGAATAGCCAAAAATTCGCACGCACACTTAAGCTCTATTAGCGTTGGAAAAACACCCCAGACTAGTCCCATAACAAAATACTGGGGCTCTGAACAAAACTTGTTCAAAGCCCAAAGCCCAAGTATTTTGTTATGGGACTGAAGCTTTATACAAAGTCCCATAACAAAGGTCCAGTCCCATAACAAAATATTGGGCTTTGAACAAGTTTTGTTCACAGTCCCAGTATTTTGTTATGGGACTGAAGCTTTATATAAAGTCCCATAACAAAATGCTGGGGCCTTGAACAAAACTTGTTCAAAGCCCCAGTATTTTATACTGGGATTCGTTTACTTCAGCTTCCCAGTATAAGTACTGGGGCTTTGAACAAAACTTGTTCAAAGCCCCAGTATTTATACTGTGATTTGTCCGGAGGTGGCTAGTCTTCAAACAGTTTTGCATCGCTGGCTAGTATTCATTTAACGCGGTCAAAACTGGCTGCGTGACTAAATTTTTACTTTATTTTATACTTAGATGTATGTTGAGTGTTTATGTGGTGTAAATTTCCCAAAAAACATACATACGTTCGGTCAATAAACTAAAGATTTCTTTAATTTCTTTTTTCACAAAGTAACCTAAGCATACAAATTAATAACTTCAATTCAAAGGTACTTTGCCAAAATAATTATTTTTCAAAACTAAATCAAATAAAATAAAAACATCACGTATTACTTTTAAGGGTCTTTTACACTTATATACAATTTTGAAGCATTAATTACAAAAAAATAGCAATATTATTGAAATTACAAAATATAGCATTATTTTTTATATACAAGTTGCTACAAACAACTAGAAAATGGTAAAACATAGCCTCCACCTCATATTCATTCCTCATGCCGCCCCCGCTCTGCCTATTACCTCACTGTCGTCGCCGAAATGCCGCCTCGGTCTACAAAAATAGTGCAGATAATGTTAGAAACAGTTAGATACAGTCTGAAACAATGCATATACAATCTGAAACAGTGCAGATACAGTTACAAATAATTAGATACAGTCTGAAACTATGCAGATATAATTTGAAATAGTGCAGATACATTTAGATACAATGTAGAAATGTAATGACCTGATATTTTACAACTATTATTTTTCCTAGTTATTCTGTTCGTTTCGGTATATTTATTTTAATTATTATTATAGAATAATTATTTATGTAAATTATGGGTGGGAAGAAGGATTAAAGATATAATCAGGAGAAATTGTTGGACCAATTAAACATTAGCCTTATTAGTTGGTATTTAAGTGAGAAAAAAATTAGTAGTGGATGTGTGGGGTCTTGTCCTTTTAACTGCGTACACATTCCACGAATGAGGACTGAAAAATACATATCTTTAAGTTTTACAATAGGGAGTATACCTAATAGAAGGAGTCAGCCGTAGCATTGAAAACTTTTGGAATTCGTGAGATTGTAACAACTAAATTCGCGTCAAGAAAATAAATATCGAGACAGGAAAATATTGCAACAATATATTTTATTTATCAAAATATGAGTGTTACAATCTCTATGATTCCTCTGATTCGTCTTTTCGAACTATAACTTCAAGGGCTTTTGAGCTTGATCTTGAAGTTTGGATTTGGATTTGGATTTGGATTTGATTTTGATCTTTGACTTGATGATTTCAAGAGCTTGGAGCTTTATCTTGAACTTGGTCTTGATCTTGAACTTGTACTTGGATTCAAGGGCTTGAAGCTTGATCTTGAATCTTCGTCTTGATCTCTAGAACTTGTAGAGAAATATTTGAGTGCTTGCAGCTTTTGTAGAAATCTCTTGCTTTGATCCACGAGCTCTTTCTTGCTTCTTGTTATGGATTCTTGCTTCTGATTTCTTCTCTTCTCAAATGAGAGATTTGACCCCTTTATATAGACATGGGGTGAAGTAGCCACCAAGAAACCCTAACGGGCCTTGGCCCGTGGACCGGCCAATCAGATTTAAGCAGTGACTAGGCCGTTTTTTATTGGCCATAATATGTCACATGTCCACATGGCGTATTTTTATTGGTCTTGGGGTTTGACTTGGATTGTCACATCATTTGACGTGTGGCATGATCCAATTGGCTATTGTATTGACTTGGCGCCATGTCACTTGCCACGTGGCACATTTTTGGGCCTCTAGGAAAACTTATATCCATTGGGCCTTAGGCTAATTTGGGCTAGCCTTTCAAGATCGGGCTTTTATTATATTTAAATAATTAGCCATATTATATTAGTCCATAATATTTATTTGGACCAATATGTCTTCAATTTAATATGTAGCCATATTATTTCATGGATTTAAATCCAACAAAATTTACTTGTCTACAAATGCCCCCTACTTCAAGGCTTGTCGGGGTTTAATTTGTTTGCACCCGAAGACTAGGCTTGAAGTAATTTCTTTGGTCATGTGACTATTTCCAGTTAATGACAGACAGCTACTATTTGATAAGAAAATTTAGCAAAAGTCAGCTATTTTCCAGTTAACAGCCCACAAAAGTCGCTACCTTTTCATTTATGCCAAAAGTGGCTACCTTCCAGTTATTGGCATAAAAAAAAAGGCTACCAAGCAATAAAGTATCAAAAAGTGGCTACCATTCAGTTAACAGTAATAAAAGTGGCTGTTGGTCCAAATTTCCCCAATCAATTTCGCCGCCTGAAGCCTCTTTCTTTTCTATTTTCTTTTTCTTTTTCTTTTCCTATATTTTCACTGCATGTGGTCTTCCTATTCCAATTTGGTTACAGTCCCTACTTCTTTTTGGACTCCAACAATGACCTTCAAATTTGTATCAAATTAGAACTTTTTCACATCATTAGTCCTCTATAAATAGAGGCCTGAGATCCCTATTTGTTTAATTCGCTTGAAGGCAGCACCTAGGTATATCTTTTGCAGAGGCAAGTATTTTTTTTATTTTTTTATTCTCCTTTTTGTTGTATGAGAAATACTTTATACAAATTAACACTTTCTTGAAAACCCTTTTTTTCTTCTTCTTTTTTCCTTTTTTTTTTCTCACGCCTATTTTCCGTAACTTGCACCCTCCTTTTTTTTTTTTTTATGTAACTTTATTTATTACTTCTTCCGTTTTGTTTCCAGCAAGTAAAAGAGGACTTCTGCAGCTTGAATTTTCTTCTTCTCTTGTCAGGTAAAACTACTTTCTCCCTTTTGTAATTTTTTTTCTTTGCTCTTCTTTTTCTTTTATGTAGGTCAAAAGATGATTCTAAAGAAGTCAACCCTTACTTTAACGAGGACAACCCATTGAAGACTTATTTGGGAGCGATACTCATGGGAACGTCAAGTTTAAAGTGATTGGGGTGGTACCACACTCCCACTTTAACAACGACAATCCCATGGAAGATTTATTTGGAGCGATACTCGTGGGAAGGTCAAGTTTAAGGTGATTGGAGTGGCAACGCACTCCCACTTTAACGACGACAATCCCATGGAAGACTTATTTGGAGCGATACTCGTAGGAAAGTCAAGTTTAAGGTGATTGGAGTGGCAACGCACTCCCACTCTAACGATGACAATCCCATGGAAGACTTATTTGGAGCGATACTCGTGGGAAAGTCAAGTTTAAAGTGATTGGAGTGGCAACGCACTCCCACTTTAACGACGACAATCCCATGGAAGACTTATTTGGAGCGATACTCATGGGAAAGTCAAGTTTAAGGTGATTGGAGTGGCAACGCACTCCCACTTTAACGACGACAATCCCATGGAAGAAGCCATTTGGAAGAGCAACTTGAAGACCGGCGAATATGAAAACTCCATCCCAAGACTCGATAAACTCGAAGGCTCTTTAAATTAAGTACTTCAACTCTGAAGACTTTCCGTACCTGAATGACATCGACTTTAAGACCGATGGACTTGAAGACTTCAACCTGTAAACTTGTCAAACTTGGAAAAGTCGAAGACCTTAACTTGAAAGATTGTCAAATTTGAAGATCCCACTTGAAGACTTGACAAAGTTGAAGACCCCAACTTGAAGACTTGACATATATTTGAAGACATCAGCTTGAAGACTTGGAGAATTTGGAGACTCCAACTTGCACTTGGCGAAATTGAATAATCTAGCTTGAAGACTTGGAGAATTTGGAGACTCCAGCTTGAACACTTGGCGAATATGAAGATTCCCACTTGAAGACTTGGTAAATTTGATGTTTGTAGACTCCAACTCGAAGACTTGGAAAACTTGGAGACTCTAACTTGAACACTTGATAAATTTGAAGACTCTAACTAGAAGACTTGCAAATTTAAAGACTCGCAAATTTGAAGACTCTAACTTGAAGACTTGGTAGATTTAGAGGCTCCAGCTTTGAGGAAGATTCCACTTGAAGACTTGACCAACTCCCACTTGAAAACTTAGCGGATATGAAGATTCCAGCTTAAAACTTGGAAGACTTGCGAATTTGAAGGCTCAAACTTGAAGACTACAAACTCCAACTCGAAGACTTGGAAAATTTAAAGATCCCATCCTGAAGACTTTGGCGAATTTGAAGGCTCACACTTGAAGACTTGACGAATTCGAAGACTCCAAGATGAAGATTTGGTAGCCTGAAGACTTTGGCAAATTTGAAGACTCAAGTTTAGTCTTTCAAGTTTTCCAAGAATAGTAATACTCAGAATTTGAAACACCCTGGCAGGTAATCACGTTTTCTCTCTAGGTTGCAAGCTTTAACAACTTAAACTTGATCTATAAATAACAATGTGAAACTTGACAAGGAAAAGAACTTTTCTTCTTTTTGGGCGACTGGACTTAGAATTTGAGCTCTAAGCTGCCTACGTACCTCAGTGAAGAGGATCAAGTCATTACGTAGTTCATAATAAAAGAAGTGTGTTTTTTTTTCTTTGTCCTAACTTTTACCTAGGCCGCCTCTTTTGAAGTTTTCAACCTAGCGGACATTTTTTTTGTGTCCTAACTTTTGCCTAGGCCGCCTCTTTCGAGGTTTTCAACCTAGCGGACTTTTTTTTTTTTTTTTTTTTTTTTTGGGCCGTGCACAGTTTAGACTCTTGCGGGCCAGGAGTTTTATGCATTTTATGCTTGTGCATCAAAGGAGCGTAGTGATTTGCAGTTTAAGCTCGTGCGTCGAGGAGCGTATGAACTTGCAGTTTAGGCTCATGCGTCGAGGAGCGTGTCAACTTGCAGTTTAGGCTCGTGCGTCGAGGAGCGTATGAACTTGCAGTTTAGGCTCGTGCGTCGAGGAGCATATGAACTTGCAGTTTAGGCTCGTGCGTCGAGGAGCACGTCAACTTGCAGTTTAGGCTCGTGCGTTGAGGAGCGCGTCAACTTGCAGTTTAGGCTCGTGTGTTGAGGAGCGTATGAACTTCAAGGATAGTACTTCTTCAAGAATTTCCCGTTAATGGGACCGAGTCTTTTTCCTTCAGCATCAATAAGCTTATAAGCACCACTTGAATAAACTTCTTGCACAACATACGGTCCGTCCCATTTTGCAGTGAACTTGCCCCCAGATTTATGGGAAGTGATGATGGGTCTTCTTACCGCAAGGACTTGATCACCAACCTGGAAAGATCTTGGGCGAACCTCTTTATTGAAAGCACGAGATAGACGAGCTTGATAATATTCAAGGCTTTGCTGAGCTTCGAGTCTTTTCTCATCGAGAGCCTCCAACTCTTCAAGGCGTAAGCGAGCATTTTCTTCATCAGTGAGCCCTTCTTGGAGAGCAAGTCTCAAGGATGGTATTTGACGCTCCAGCGGCAACACAGCTTCAACTCCATAAACAAGCGAGTAAGGAGTTGCTTGCGCTGGTGTGCGGTGGGTTGTCTTGTACGCCTATAAAGCTTCTTCCATCCTTTCATGCCAATCTCGCTTGGATTTGGAAACAACCTTATTAAGTAAATTGCACAAGGTCTTGTTGAATGCTTCGGCTAGGCCATTGGCGGCAGCATTGTACATGGAAGATTTGCGCTGCTTGAAGCCAAAGAGATCACATATTTTATTCATCAGTCTATTATCGAATGGTTTGCCATTATCCGTTATTATATAACGAGGGATATCAAAGCGGTAAATAATGTTTACTCGAATGAAGTTTGCAACCTTTTCCTTCTTTACTTCCTTGAGAGCGATAGCTTCTGCCCATTTTGAGAAGTAATCAGTTGCAGCTAATATGAACACGTGTCCTTCAGAAGACTTCGGCAATGGTCCAACAATGTCTAGTCCCCAAGCATCAAATGGCCAAGACGCGACCGTTGGGTGCAACACTTCAGGTGGTTGATGTATGAAGTTTGCATGGAGCTGACAAGCTTTGCATTTTCGAGCATGGTCCAAGCAATCCTTCACCATTGTTGGCCAATAGTACCCCATCCTTTTTATATGGAAGTGAAGCTTCGGCCCAGACTGATGTGATCCACATACCCCAGAGTGTGCTTCTTCCAGAGCTTGAAGTGTTTCATCATCTCCTAGACATCGCAAAAGTACTCCCTCGAATGATCTTCTATATAGAGTGTCCTTGTAGTAAAGGAAACGGGGTGCTCTACGACGAATTTCGCTTCTTCTTCTCGGATTTTCTGGTAGGGTTCCATGACTGAGGTAATCAATTATAGGTTTCCTCCAGTCTTCCTTCTCAGCCTCGGAAACAGCAACAAGACGCTGAAGTTCATTTTCACCATCCATGCCTTCATCAAATGGTGGTACTACCCATTTTTGGCAGATAGTAACTTGTGTCTGTTCAGGCAAGGTAAGTGTTGACGCCAAAGCCGCTAAGGCATCAGCTTTCTTATTTTCCTTCCTCGGCACATGCTGGAGGGTTACATCCCCAAGCCATCCTATTAACTTCTGTGCATAATTGTGATAGGGTTGTAACTCTGGTTTCCTTACCTCATAGCTACCCAGAAGCTGATTAATTACCAATTTAGAGTCTCCATATACTTGCAGCTGTAATTGCTTCATGTCGACTGCCATTTCGAGGCCAAGTATGAGTGCTTGGTACTCTGCGACGTTATTAGAGCAATGTTGTGTCAGCGTGAAAGAATATGGGAAAACCTCTCCTTCCGAAGTTACGAAAACTACACCAGCCCCAGCTCCATCACGACGTGCAGCACCGTCGAAATACATCTTCCACGATGGTTGAACTTCGACGACCATTGCATCTTCATCAGGTAATTCATCAGTGAGCTCCCAATCATCAGGTATCGGATGGTCTGCCAAGAAGTCTGCTAATGCTTGTCCTTTCACCGCTTTTTGAGGGACGTACACAATCTCAAATTGTTGAAACTGGAGGTAACATCTCGCCAAACGATCACTAAGGACTGGTTTCGACATCACAAATTTTATAGGATTTGCTTTGGAAATGAGTCGGACGACGTGAGCTTGAAAGTAGTGCTTCAACTTTTGAATGGAGAAGACTAGCGCCAAACACAACTTTTCGATTGGAAAGTACTTCAACTCATTTGGTGTCATCATCCTACTTAAGTAGTAAAGGGAATTTTCTTTCCCTTCACTATTCTCTGGAGCAAAAAGTGCCCCAACAGACCTTTCTTGCGTTGCGATATATAATATCAGCGGCTTTCCAGGTATAGGTGCAGCTAAAACTTGAGGTTTCATCAGGTACGACTTGATGCTCTCGAATGCGTTGCTGCAAGCTTGGTCCCATTCGAAAGGGACACCTTTCTTCATAAGACGGCTGAATGGTTGACATCTTCCGGCCAGATTTGAAATGAATCTCCTAAGATACGCCAACTTTCCTTGTAGACTCTTCAGTTCATGAATATTTCTAGGCTCAGGCATCTTCAAAATCGCATCGACTTTAGCTTGATCAATTTCAATCCCTCGGTGTCGAGCAATGAAACCAAGGAATTTACCAGAAGTAACTCCGAATGCGCACTTTAAAGGATTCATCCAAAGTTGGTATCTTCGCAGCAATTCAAACACCGTTCTCAAATCTTGTAGGTGATCCTCCTTGTTTCTTGATTTCACCACCAAGTCATCAACATAGCACTCGACACTTTTGTGAAGCATGTTGTCGAAGATATTTTGCATAGCTCTTTGATAAGTAGCTCCGGCATTCTTCAGACCAAATGGCATCACCTTGTAGCAGTAAATTCCCTTAGGAGTTCGAAACGCTGTGAGTTCTTCATCCTTAGGAGACATGCGAATCTGGTTATAGCCAGATGAGCCATCCATAAAAGACATTGCCTCATATCCAGTAGTGGCGTCAATCATGAGTTTTGGAATGGGGAGTGGAAATTCATCCTTAGGACATGCATTGTTAAGATCTCTAAAATCAACACAAACTCGAATTTGCCCATTTTTCTTCCTTACAGGGACTATACTTGAAATCCAAGTAGGATACTTGACTTCCCGAATAAAACCAGCCTCAATAAGCTTGTTGACTTCATTCTCGATCAAGGGTACCAGCTCTGACCTGAAGCGGCGTTGGCTTTGCTTAACGGGACGAGCACCATTTCTAACCGCCAGATGATGAACCGCTACTTTGGGGTCTAAACCAGGCATCTCTTTGTAGCTCCAAGCAAAGACATCTCTATACTCTTTCAGCAGCTCTACATAAGCACTTTCTTCATCCTTCATCAGCAAAGCACTTATATATGTGGGTCTTGGTTCTTCATCTGTGCCGAGGTTGATTTCTTTCAATGCATCAACTGTCGCCTTCACTCCTTCTTCAAGCTCAGGTGGAGCATCTTTAGCATCTTCATCTTCTTGCAGATCTCCGTCATTAAAAGATATGTGGTGACACCATAAAATATCCTCCGACTCATTCTTGACATTATTTGGATATGAAGCATTATGCTCTTCTTCTGCAACGACGTAATATGAAGATCCTACACTTTCTTCATCTTCCTCACGCTCCCTTGTGTGGACTATAGTGTGAGTCTTTGCCTTTAACACTTCTCCACATGAAACTACTAGTTTTGCTTGACGCTTTATCCTTGAAGGGATCAGACTTTGGCAATCTCTCGAAAGTTTTGGGTCGTTAGGAGAAATGGTTATTTTCGCCTTTACATCACCCTTTTGGAGCTTGTTCCTCTTCTTCAGTGGTCCCAATCTATCAAAGACAGAAGTTCTTGCAGTTGGTTCTCCGAGCCGATCAAAGACAGAGTTTCTTTTATTCGAAGGAACGGACTCATCCTCAGCACCGACATAATTGATGCTTGCCCTCCTTATAGAGATGCGAACTGGTGGAGGTTTTTCGAAACCCAAGCCTTCACGTGATTTCTTCATTGATCCTTCTGGTAGGAGCTTCCCTAACTTAGATGGTTCGTTGGGATCGTACCCAGCCTTTGCAAATAGTTTATAAGCATTTGGATCAAAACCCTCGTTTGTGCGCTTTGTGGGGAGTGCACTATTCTCCGGCAGATTTCGGGCCACAAACTTTCCAAGCAAATTCGAGGATAACTTTAAAGCATCAAGCCACTTGATAGGAAGGGTTAATCCATTCAGCACGTCACTTTGCAGGTCAGATGATTGGTCTTTCTTCTCCTTCAGTTTTGGGACGTAGCGGAGCGTAGGTCCCGTCTTCTTGCCTGAAGGTGCAAAGTATTGCTTATGTGGTTTCCTTTGAATAGAGTGGCTTCTATCTTCATCCTCTACAACTTTTGCTTTCCCAGCTGCAATCTCAGCCTTCTTTATTGCAATCTTAGGATCCAATGTCTTGGCGATGTTATCAACCCTGACTTCATTCACGATATTCTTCAAGTAAAATTTAGCGTCAGCACAGTACGCTTCAGATTCAGTGAATGGCTTGTCATCAGCCACGATTTTCTTCTCAATGCCATCTTCGTGATACTTAAGGCATTGGTGATAAGTGGATGGGACGACTTTATTCTCATGTATCCACGGCCTTCCCAGCAAGATATTATAGGAAGTCTTTGCATCGATCACATGCAACCATGCGCTTGAAGTCATTTCTCCAATAGTGAGGTCTATTTTTGTAGCACCTATGGCCCTTTGCCCCCCTTGATTGAATCCATGGATCATCAAACGGCTTTCAATCAAATCCTCTCTTGAGATGCCAAGTTCGTTCACTGTGTGAATATGCAGGATGTTGATTCCGGATCCTCCATCAATCAAGATTCTATTCACTCGTTGTTCATTCACATATCCAACCATGAACAACGGACGATTGTGAGGAACTTCCCCAAGTAGGATATCATCACTCGTGAATGTGATCTTTGCTTCACAAGTGTTTGCTTCTCCGGTTGTAGATTCAGTGAGTTTTTCTGACTTCGCAGGTGAAGATGACTCTGGACTTTCATTGTTCACCTCTAGTTTATCAGCATTACAACATAAGGCCTTCGTATCATCTTTAGGGATCTTCATGCGGAACCAACTTGGTAGAAACTCGTCTAGAGTCACTGGCTGACTCGACTTTTGGTGATGGTAAACCTCCACCTTTGCCTCTCGTGGACGTCCGATCGCTTTTTGCTTCCTCGGCTTCCTTACCATCTTCTTCCTTGTTGGTTTCTCAGCTGGTTCGTCACGTAGGCTTGCCTTACGACGACTCCGTCGAGTCACCAATATCCAACCATCATCATCTTCCTCGAGCGATGCTTTCTTCATACTTTGTTCACACAGCTTTGGGGGAGAAAATGATCCTTTTACTGGAACGGGTTCGAAGTCGCCAAACTTGATCATGACATCTTGCCCTTCGAATCCTTCAGTGAAGTTGCAGATCGCAATGGGATCTTGTGAGCCAAAGATGATGGAAACTTGGTTTGCATTTTCCTTTTCATCTTCGAGTATGATCTCCCCTTTGTCGGCCAACTCCATGACTTTGTCCTTAAAGACAAAACATTTTTCAAGAGAATGACCTAAAAGCCGATGGTACTTGCAGTAGTTTGGATCATTCGTTCTTCCAGCTTCATTAGGACGCTTCGTCTCTGGTAGCTCAATGAGCTTTAGTTCTAGAAGTTCATCGAAGATTGCAGGAACATCAGAATCAAGGAATGGGTATTCCCTATCTTGCATCTCTCTCAAAGTTGATTTTCGACCTGTCTTATCCTTGAAAGAAGTCGTTTTCACACTTTGTTTCTTGCTAAACTTTGTGGTGAACTTCACAGGTTTGGCATCAACATTCATGGACTCTTTGCTTTCAACCTTGGGTACCACTTTGCTCCATCTCTTGACTTCTTGCTTGTCTTTTCCCTTGCGAGGTTCGGTGAGTGGTGGCCCTTCTTTTCCAGTGGATGCCATGCTTAGCTCCATATCATGAGCACGTGTTGCCAACTCTTCAAAAGTCCTTGGCTTTATGCCTTGCAAGATGTAGCGAAGCCCCCAATGCATACCTTGAATGCACATCTCAATTCCTGAAGCTTCACTGAGTCTATCTTTGCAGTTGAGACTTGCATTCCTCCATCGGTTGATGAAGTCAATGACTGGTTCTTCCTTTCGCTGTTGCGTGTTTGTAAGCTCTATCATGCTTACGGTACGCCTTGTACTGTAAAAGCGATTTAGGAACTCATGTTCCAGCTGCTCCCAGCTATCAATTGAACCAGACTCAAGGTCTGTATACCAATCGAAAGCATTCCCTTTGAGGGAACGGGCAAACTGCTTGACGAGATAATCGCCGTAGGTTCCAGCATTGTTGCATGTCTCAACGAAGTGCGCCACATGCTGCTTTGGGTTTCCTTTGCCATCGAACTACTGAAATTTTGGGGGTTGATAACCGATTGGCATCTTCAAGCTATCGATTCTTGCGGTGTATGGCTTCTCATATGCAAGCGAAGACTTGGAAGAAACCTCGTACTTATCCTTGATTGTTCCCATAATGAACTCCTTCAGTTGGTCAATTTGAATCACCCCATCAGCAGAAACTTGGATTTCCTTAGCAGGTGTTACTTGCTTAGCTGGAGTATTAATCACCTCTTGAACTTCTGGACGTTTTCCTGGTGCATGGCTAGATTCTCCCTCCATCATGCTTTCCATCTTGTTGATGCGAGCGTCTTGATCCTTGACATAGTTTGATAAACTATCAATCGCTTTTGTCAAGTTTGCAAGTTGTTCCTCCACTGTTAAAGTATTAGTCGCCATGGCATGTACTGCTGTTGGAGATGATGGAGAACAACATGGATTCTCCCATAGATTGATCTTTGACTGGAATGACTCGCGCGGCGTGGTTGGAGAGGACCCAAGGCCTGAAACTTCATCGTCTTTCTTCACTGCTGGACTTCTGGATCTGCAGAGCCTAAGTCGAGCCAAAGTGTTTTCAACAATCTCAGCGATATTTTCCCCTTTTTCCAATGGCTCAGTAGATGATCCTGCTCCTTTGAAAGATGAAGAACCGAAAATTGGAGTTGATGCGGGCGGCACCTGATGTGCTTGTTGTCCCATCAAGTTTGCTTTGTTTCTTGTAACTGGTCCAAAGCTTCCCTTAGTAGCATTCATGCAGCTTTGAACCTCAGAAGAGAACTTGGAATTGGCATCAAGGTCATGAGGCCAGACAGATTTTGCAACGACAGATTTTGAGTTGGTGTTCTTGGAAGCCATCTCAATGTTGCTGAACTTTGTGAGTTGAAAAGTTGAGATGAAAGGTAGAGATGGTCCCACTGGGCGTGCCAGAATTTGTAACAACTAAATTAGCGTCAAGAAAATAAATATCGAGACTAGAAAATATTGCAACAATATATTTTATTTATCAAAATATGAGTGTTACAATCTCTATGATTCCTCTGATTCGTCTTTTCGAACTATAACTTCAAGGGCTTTTGAGCTTGATCTTGAAGTTTGGATTTGGATTTGGATTTGGATTTGATTTTGATCTTTGACTTGATGATTTCAAGAGCTTGGAGCTTTATCTTGAACTTGGTCTTGATCTTGAACTTGTACTTGGATTCAAGGGCTTGAAGCTTGATCTTGAATCTTCGTCTTGATCTCTAGAACTTGTAGAGAAATATTTGAGTGCTTGCAGCTTTTGTAGAAATCTCTTGCTTTGATCCACGAGCTCTTTCTTGCTTCTTGTTATGGATTCTTGCTTCTGATTTCTTCTCTTCTCAAATGAGAGATTTGACCCCTTTATATAGATATGGGGTGGAGTAGCCACCAAGAAACCCTAACGGGCCTTGGCCCGTGGACCGGCCAATCAGATTTAAGCAGTGACTAGGCCGTTTTTTATTGGCCATAATATGTCACATGTCCACATGGCGTATTTTTATTGGTCTTGGGGTTTGACTTGGATTGTCACATCATTTGACGTGTGGCATGATCCAATTGGCTATTGTATTGACTTGGCGCCATGTCACTTGCCACGTGGCACATTTTTGGACCTCTAGGAAAACTTATATCCATTGGACCTTAGGCTAATTTGGGCTAGCCTTTCAAGATCGGGCTTTTATTATATTTAAATAATTAGCCACATTATATTAGTCCATAATATTTATTTGGACCAATATGTCTTCAATTTAATATGTAGCCATATTATTTCATGGATTTAAATCCAACAAAATTTACTTGTCTACAGAGATATCACTCTAAGACATCAGGTACTAATTTCATTCTCTTAGTCGTTGGTTGTGTTTCAAGAGTTGCTATAGTGCTACTTGTAGTGGAGTATTAGAGTACTGAAGTACTTGTATCATATGTTGTAATATCATGTGGTTAGGGATCATTTCTGTTTCATTTTTATACTCCCTCCATTTCAAAAAGGATGAACCTATTACTATTTGAAGGGTCCAACAAGATTATGTTTGACCACATATCTTACAAATATTTTCTAACTATTTTGAATTCTTGACTAATGTGACTTATAGTATTTTTAATGTAGTTTCTAAATATATAAACTTTATTTAAGAAAGTTTAAAAATTCGATGTGCAAATTCCCGTTGAAAATTAGTCAATTTGACTCTCATACTCCACAAAGGCTCATTCTTTTTGAAACGGGGGGAGTAATAGTTTATTTAGGGATGACAATAGCAATGACTAGTATCATCATGGGAGACATCATAATAAATTAATGATTAGAGGTATAGTGGAGGTTAAGAAAAATATTGGTTGTTATCATTGTTACGGTGCTTCAAGTTAGTACTGTTCTTGTTTACTTTCTTTCTTTCCGTATATTTAATTGCTAAGTAGCGATGGAAATAAGTGCATAATGGTTAACAGAATGGCTATGAGTTTAGGCGAACTTGTGCGGGTTCGTTTGGAACTGATATATTCAATTTTGTATCAAAGAATTGGTTACATAACGAGATCAGAATGTTGGCATATTTGGTGTGGGTTTGAGTATTGAATATAATAGAATATACGTTTTACCTCAAAAGTATGGTATTTGATATGTAGAACGTGAGTAGTTGCCGTTAAGTTATGTACTTAGTGAATGTGGTTTGTTTCGCTATCTAGAGTAATTTTAGATTTAAGAATGTGAACAACTACAATATATTAATTTTGTATTCCATTCTTTTAATTAGAGAGAGATCGTTTGGAGGGGATTCGGCAAGGAAAAACAATTGTTGAGTAGTGTTCTGATTCTTTGGATTGAGGCAGGTGGTTCTATCCCTTTCTTTGGTGAAATTTGTCCATGCGGGATATTGTGCATTCGTTCTTTGTATGTGCACTGCCCTAGGTGTAATCGTTTACACCTTTTCGTTGTGTCTAAATCTTTACTTGGAATATGTGTTGTTTTCCTGAATTGTGTTTGCTCCTGGATATTTTTATATTGTTGTTGAAAGTATGAAAAGTTATATGTATGTTTGACCTGGAAATTTATGATTACTTTGCTATGTCGGAGTTGGTCCAATTGATATTTTTCGAAGTTGGTCCATTTGATAGCCTCGGAGTTGGTCCACTATCTATTTCGGAGTTGGTACATTTGATAGCCTCGGAGTTAGTCCACTATCAAATCTTTTCGGAGTTGGCCCACATATTCTGTTGTTCTATGAATTGAGTTTAATTTGGTGGTTTTTTGAATGAGATTTGTTGATGTTGAATGGTGTGATTTGATGAACTATCTAAATAGCGAGTTATAAATATTTCTTTTCTCCCTCCTCTATTCAGTTAATTTATTGCTTAGACTAGTTTACTGTGTTTCATAGTAAGTAGTCTACCTACCTACTAAGTCCTTTTGAATTACGTTATTTTCTTATTATTTGTTCGGGCAGATATGGTTCCGGGTATCAGTAAGTCCCGTGGCTAGAGTTGAAGATTTCCTGATAGACCAGCAGTGAGCCAACCATCCTTGCTCCGTGGTGGCGCACCTTTCACTTACTTCATTCTTGTTTCAGACATTCAGGATATTTTATTCATTATTTATCTTAAATATGTTCATGTCTTATGGTAGAGGACTAGATCTTTTATTTTTATTATGAGATATTCCGCATATTTCAATCATAAAGTCGCACTATTGATATATTATTTCTTCAATATTATTGAAATTATTTGTTAATTTAGAGAGTGGGTTCGCTCGACGGAGTTAGTTCGGGTGCCCTCACGACTGTCCAGGATTATGGGTCGTGACAAATATCAAAGCCCCGGTCTAGTGTCCCGATAAGTCATGGACAATGCCTAATAGAGCCTAGCTGATCGGTACTGAGACGTCTGTACTTATCTACGAGGGGCTATGGTGCATTTAGTGAAAATTTCCCTTCTTTCATTCATTATCTCCTGCGTTGTCTTTTGAAAGTGAAGGACTAAATTCTTCCGATGTTTATTCTCGTGGTGGCGAATATTCATTGTTCTAGCAAGACATTGACGAATTTAGGTGCATCATAATGAAGGCAAGAAATACTATATGTCGAATGTAATAGATTCGAAATGAGATTTTGATTTGAGATTGCTTCGACTTCAATAAATTAATAAAGGCATATGAGAGTGGTTTAAGCTATATCACGGTTTGATAAGGTTTTTCAAAAGGATTACTATTTGCAATGAAGATGCAGTGGAAATTTTTCTTGATAGCGGTAAAGTTGGATTCTTGCAAGTTTATAAATTGTATAAGTAAGGTTCTTGGACTTTATAAATGTGAAAGGGAAGTTAGTAGGACCATATAAAGCGTTTGGTATGGTGATTCTCAAAACAGTTTAAAAAATGAAAATTTACACCAGTAGAATTCTCTGTTCTAGGCATGTGGTAGTATTTATTTAAGACTTAAACGAAATACTCTTTTATGTCTTTGCTATTGAAGATGAGTTCTTGTGAAGTTTCATATCTCAGAGATGTTGATGGTACAACACCAAGGTTGTACCATGTCAGATTGTAGTTTCCTTGCATAAGTTACCATGTCAGATTGTAGTTTCCTTGCATAAGTTATCAATTGCTATTAGCTTCATGTGGGGCAGCCTATGGTGCTAACTAAGTTGAACTAGACTTTTGCAGATGTTATAGTTATCTCTGGACCGAGTTCCATTGATTTTGATATATCTCCATACTTTTCTATAGGTGGTGGTGTGAATCATGTGCACCTTGGTAATGTTTGGACACTTACAGGAGGTTCTTATATGTGAAACGTGTTTTGACCGGCATATGTAGTCTTAATTCAGGGTTTGGATCCTTTTGTTGGTTTGTTTCTTCTCAATGTGGTTGGCCTGTTATTCTTACCAAGACGAATATTGACTGTCAGTATTCTATCAAGTGTTGCAAAAATTAGGTTCTAGTTGTATTTTTTCCTGAGGACTTGTTGAGTATCCTCTTAGTAGGTACATTAATTTTTGGTATTATTTCTATAGTGGGATTTCTTGTTGCATCTGTAACAGCTTGATTGTGTTTTTTTTAAGATCCACTCAAGATCTAGATAACATTAGTTGGAGATTCGATAGCTGGATATCTTGAGTATGGTTATTTTAAGACTCCGAGGGGGTAATAAGAGTCTCTGGTATATCTTATGAGCTTGCAAATGCTCAAGTTATTTTCGTGTGCCTTATGTATCGAGTTATTAAGCTTTACATGGCTTCGTTGATGCTTGTAGTCAGTATGACATCTCGTTGTACCTCTTAAACGCATCAAGGCTCGTTGTATAGTAATTAAGTTAATCAAAAATTTCCATGATCAATTACTGTTGGGATTCATAGTCTCTTGGGTTTGGCAGATATATATTGGCTTGTAAAGGAAGGGGTTCAATTTTGATGGTTTTTGAAATATGAATTGAGTTTTCAGAAGATTAAGACTAATCTTTCCTTGATTCGAGCTACATGTATGGAGTCCCTCATTTATTAATTCTATTTATGTTGTTCGCGAGTTCATTTATATGTTTCCAAAGGATTTTTCCGTTCTTCCTCCCAGCAGAGATATAGATTTTGGCATTGATATTATTCCGAGTACCCAACATATCTTTATTCATCCTTATCGTATGGACCCTACCGAGCTGAGAGAATTAAAGGAGCAGTTGCAGGATTTACTTAATAAGGGATTTATCATACCCACTATTTCACCTAGGGGAGCTCCAGTATCATTTGTTAACAAGAAAGATGGTTCGATGCAAATATGTATTGACTATAGGCAGCTAAATAAGGTGATAGTAAAAAAATAAGTATCTGTTGCCTCGTATTGATGACTTGTTTGATCAGTTGCAGGGATCTAAGTTCTTTTCTAAGAATGACTTGTGATCTGATTGTCATCAGTTGAAGACTCGGGAGAGTGACACCCCAAAGACGGCCTTCCGGACTCGTTATGGTCATTATGAGTTTCTGGTTATGTTATTTGGGCCTACAAATGCCCCGACAGCTTTTATGGATTTGATGAATCGTGTGTTCAGTCCTTACTTAGACTTATTTTTCATCGTCTTTATTGACGATATTTTGATGTATTCCCATAGTCGAGAGGAGCAGTTGAGAGCAGTTCTACAGACACTTCAGTATCAGAAGTTGTACGCCAAGTTCTCCAAGTGTGAATTCTTATTGGATTCTGTGGCATTCTTGGGTCACATTGTGTCTAGTGAGGGAATTAGAGTTGCTCTAAAGAAAATTGAGGCAGTTCAGAATTGGCCACGACCTACTTCTCCAACAGAGATACATAGTTTCCTTGGCTTGGTGAAGTACTACTGGCGATTTGTTTAGGGGTTTTCTTATATTGCAGCTCCGCTGACCCGTTTGACTCAGAAGGCTGTGCATTTTCGATGGTCAGAGGAGTGTGAGGCGAGCTTTCAGAAGCTCAAATCCTTATTGACTACTTCTCTAGTATTGACTCTTCCTACTAGTTCAGGCGGGTTCGTAGTATATTGTGACGTCTCTAGTATTGGTTTGGGATGCGTCCTAATTCAAAATGGCAGGGTGATCGCATATGCATCAAGGCAGTTGATAGTGAGTTAGAAGAACTACCCTGCCCATGACTTGCAATTGGCAGTGGTTGTGTTTGCATTGAAACTTTGGAGGCACTATCTTTATGGTAAGCCTTGTGAGATTTCAAGGATCACAAGAGCTTACAACACCTTCTTAATCAGAAGTATTTAAATGGTAGGCTGCGTAGATGGCTCTAGTTAATCAAGGATTATTATCTTACCATTCGCTATCTCACGGGAAAGGCCAATGCAGTAACTGACACGTTGAGTCGAAAATATTATCTATTTAGATATTGATATAAGGCCATTGGCAATTGGGTTACAGTCCTTGACTAACCAGAGCGTTAGAGTATTTAGACCAACACTTGAAAATTCATTTACTTGTATGATGGCCAAGTCTTCCCTTGCTAGCCAGATCAAAGAGAGAAAATATGAGGACCCTTATTTTCTAAAGTTGCGAGATCGGGCCCTAAGTGGGGGAGTGTCAAAGTTACAGTTGGTGATAATTGTATCCTTCGCCTCAGGGGTCACTAATGTTGATGACTTGAGGTTGTTAGTATTGGATGAGGCGCACGGTTTGCCGTATTCTATTCATCCCCGGTACCACAAAGATTTATCATGACCTTCGTGAGTTATACTAGTTGAAGGAAATAAAAAAGGAGTTGTTGAACACATGTCTCGGTGCTCGAACTGTCAACATGTCAAATATGTTTAGCTCAAGCATTACCTATTCTTGAGTGGAAGTGGGAGATGATCACTATGTACTTCGTGGTTAGTTTGCCTAGAACTTTGAGATAACATGACTTGGTTTGGGCTGTTGTTGATAGACTCACCAAGCCTGCTCACTTTATTGTAGTGACAAACTACATATACAGCAAAGGAGTTGGCTCATCGAGCAGATTATCCAATTGCATGGTACTTCACTTTTTATTATTTGGGATAACGGCTTTCAGTTCACGACGCAATTTTGGAAATAATTCTGCGAGAGTTAGGTACTAAAGTTCCGCTTAGTACTGCATTTCATCCACTGATAGATGGCCAATCTAAGCGGACTATACAGATATTAGTTGATACATTAAGAGCGTGTGCGCTAGATTTCGATGGTCATTGTATGACTATTTTCCCATGGCAAAATTCGCTTACAAATATAGCTATCAGTCTTCAATTCAGATGGCACCTTTTGAGACTTTGTACGGCTGTATGCGTCGCTCTCCAGTGGTATAGTGTGAGTCTGGAAAGATGATTTCTTTGGATCCAGATTATGTGCAACAGACTTTGGATAGCGTTTGGATTAGTCAGAACGGCTTACGGACCGCTTAGTGTAGGCAGAAAATGTAGACAAATCGGAAGACCCGAGACTTGGTGTTTATGAAGGATGATCTAGTTTACTTTAAAGTGTCACTGATGCGAGGTGCAATGAGATATGGGAAGAAAGGTAAGTTGAGCCCTCAGTTCATTGGCCTTTTTGAGATTGTTCATGGTATTAATGTTATTGCTTATAAGCTTGCCTTATCTGATTCGATGCCAGTCCATCCAGTTTTTCATGTTTCTATGCTTCGGAAGTGTGTTCGTGATCCTACTCACGTTATTGAGGTGAATACAGTTCAGTTGGATTAGAACCTAGCTTGTGAGGAGGTTTCGGTTGCTATAGTGGAAAGGGATACTCGAATTCCCTTAGTAAAGGTGCAGTGGCAAAACCGTCCACGTGATGAGGCTACTTGGGAGATTGAGGCGAGTATGCATGAGAAATATCCTCACTTGTTTGAGACTTCAGGTATGTATCATGAAACTTGATTGTTTATGTCTTTTGTCTATGTCTTTTGTCTATTGCCTCTCTTGCAATCTTGTGGGGCCTAGATTCTTTAAGTGGGTTCTTAAGAGTTAGTCGGTTATAGATCGCAAGACTGACTTAACCTATCGTTCGAGGACAAACGAGAGTTTAAGTGGGGGAGAATGTAATGACTTGATATTTTACAACAATTATTTTTCCTAGTTATTCCCTTAGTTTCGATACAATTATTTTAATTATTATTATAAAATAATTATTTTTGTAAATTTTGGGCGGGAAAAAGGATTACAGATATAATTAGGAGTAATTGTTGGACCAATTAGACATTAGCCTTATTATTTGGTATTTAAGTGGGAAAAAATGAGTAGTGGATGTATGGGGTCACGTCCTTTTAACTGCGTACACATTATACGAATGAGGACTGCAAAATACATACCTTTAGGTTTTACAATAGGGAGTAATTGATAGAAGGAATCGGCCGTAGCATTAAAAACTTTTGAATTCGTGAAATATAACTTTAAGGGGTCGTTCGGTTACTTAGTTAAGGGTTTAATACCCGCACAAAACTCCGCGCTAATTTAGCGCAGCGTTCGGTTGGTTTTCTATGAAATTTTAATACCCGCATAAAATTAGTGCAACGTTTGGTTGTGTTTTTGTATATTCCGCATTATTAATACCCGTATTATTAATGCGGGAATCTATGTATTATTTTATGGGGGGTAGAAGGTGGTATTAATAATGTGGGTATTAATAACGCAGGTATTAAAATTTAAAATGACAAAAGTAACCCTTATAATAATAAGGATATTATAAAATTTTATTTAAGGAGTAAATAAATATTTTAAATAATAATATTGTTTGTTAATTTAAAATATATCAATAATTCAATAAATAATTCCTATGTTATAAAATATGCATGGCTAATACCCACATTACTAAACTCCACATAACTAATATCCGCATTATCAATACCCACATTATTAATACATACATTATCAATATCCACATTACTAATACCCGCATTAATAATTAATACCCGCGTTATTTGCACCTCCAACCAAACTACCCCTACGACATCAAGTACTAATTTCATTCTCTTAGTCGTTGGTTGTGTTTCAAGAGTTCCTATAGCGCTACTTGTAGTGGAGTCTTGGAGTACTAAAGTACTTGTATCATATGTTGTAATATCATGTGGTTAGGGATCAGTTTTCCTTTCATTTTTATAATAGTTTATTTAGGGATGACAATAGCAATGACTAGTATCATCATGGGGGACATCATAATGAATTAATGATTAGAGGTATGAGTGGAGGTTAAGAAAAATATTGGTTGTTCTCATTGTTTTGGTGCTTCAAGTTAGTATTCTTCTTGTTTACTTTCTTTCTTTTCATATATTTAAATAATATTTGCTAAGTAGCGATGGAAATAAATGCATAATGGTTAACATAATGGCTTTGAGTTTAGGCGAACTTGTGCTGGTTCGTTTGGAATCGATATATTCAATTTTGCATCGAAGAATTGATATAATAAAATATACGTTTCGCCTCAGAAGTATGATATTTGAGATGTAGAACGTGAGTAGTTGTCCTTAAGTTATGTACTTAGTGAATGTGATTTATTTTGTTGTCGAGAGTAATTTTAGATTTAAGAATGTGAACAATTACAATATATTAATTATGTATTCCGTTCTTTTAATTAGAGTGAGACTGTTTGGAGGAGATTCGGCAGGGAAAAACAATTGTTGAGTAGTGTTCGGGTTCTTCGGACTGAGGTAGGTGGTTCTATCCCTTTCTTTGGTGGAATTTGTCCATGCGAGATATTGTGCATACGTTCCTTGTATGTGCACTGCCCTAGGAATAATCGTTTACACCTTTTAGTTGTGTTTAAATCTTTACTTGGAATATTTATTGTTTTCCTAGATTGTGTTTGCTCCCTGGACATTTTTACATTGTTGTTTAAAGTATTGCAAGTTATATGCATGTTTGACTTGAAAATTTATGATTACTTTGCTATGTAAGAGTTGGTCCATTTGATAGCCTCAGAGTTGGTCCACTATCTATTTCGGAGTTGGTACATTTGATAGCCTCGGAGTTGGTCTACTATCAAATCTTTTCGGAGTTGGCCCACATATTCTATTGTTCTATGGATTGAGTTTAATTGTTGGTTCTTTGAATGAGTTTTGTTGATATTGAATGGTGTGATTTGATGAACTATTTGAATAGCGAATTATAACATATTTCTTTTCTCCCTCCTCTATTCTGTAATTTATTGCTTAGACTAGTTTACTGTCTTTCATAGTAACTAGTCTACCTACCTACTAAGTCTTTTCGACTTACGTTGTTTTCTTGTGGTTTTCTTATTATTTGTTCGGGCAGATATGGTTCCGAGTATCAATGAGCCACGTGGCTAGAGTTGAAGATTTTCCGATAGACTAGCGGTGAGCCAACCATCCTTGTTGCGTGGTTGCACACCTTTCACTTACTTTATTAATGTTATTCTTGTTTCATATATTCAGGATATTTTATTCATTATTTTTCTTATAGATGTTCATGACTTATGGTATAGGGCTAGACCTTTTATTTCTATTATGTGATATTCTGCGTATTTCAATAATAAAGTCGTATCATTGATTTTATTATATTATCTTTTTAATATTACTGAAACTAATTATTAATTTAGCGAGTGGGTTCACCTGACGGGGTTAGTTCGGGTGCCCTCACACTGTCCAGGATTATAGGTCGTGACAAGAAACAACGCAGAAATGCAGAAAAAAGTGCAGAAATAGTTAGATACAATGCAGAAACAGTGCAAAAACTAAAAAACAGTGCAAAACTCAGAAACGGTGCAGACGGTGCAGAAACAGTCCAGAAACAGTCAGATATGGAGCAGAAATAGTGTAGATACAACGAGATACAACAAAATATAGTTAGAGATTCAACGATATACAACGAAATACATCAAGATACAATATAAATAAATAAGATGAAACAACAAAATTACAAAAAATAAAAATGCATATTTAACTGGTAAAATAGTGTATCTAATTTATTAGAAAGTTGAGTGAATTTTACTCACCTATGAAAATAGATAATTGACGGAGATCTCATGAAAGAAATAAAATTTTCATATTTATGTAAGTATGTAAGTACCTCTTCAATGAAAATCTTGTTAGGTATAACTATAAAATCATCAAAGTGTCCATTAGTATTATCCCCTATACCGCTGTACCCAATGCATTTCTAATCGGCAACTTAAGATTCTGATAACTCAAAGGTTTGGATTTATGTACTCTCTGCAAATAAAAAGTAAATTTAGAGAAGATACAATTAAATTAGAAAAAAAGCATAAGGAACGTTCCAATTATGGACGTCGTTGTTAAGAAGGAATTGAGGAGGGAAAGAAGTTGGTTGTAAAGGAAGCTGCTGACAGCAGCTCCTGAAGCTAAGCAGAGTACCCTCCATTAGTGTAATTGTGGAGGAGAGAATTTGGAGAGGAAGGAAGAGACGTGAAATTAGGAAAAAGGGAGGTAGAGTTTTGCTATATGTTAGGTTTTTATTTGCTATATTTTGTAATTAAATTTTCATTTTCTCTATATTGAGTAATTTCGTAAAAATATCTCTATATTTTGTAAATAACTTTTAAAAATATATTTAAAAATCTCTATTTTTAATTATTTAACAAAGAAGTAAAATTAAAAGGAAATAGTCATAGTCGCAACATCAAAAAGAAGAACGCCGAAGCCTCCGAACTATTTGTTTAACTTACTAAACAAAGAGTTTAAATTTGACGCACCGTCGGTGTACAAAAATTTCTACACCCTTAGATAAAATTACCTGCTAATTACATTAATTGTTTTTACCTTTTATTAGTTTACAAAAAACAAAAGAAAACCAATTAAGGCAAAGAGAATAAATCGCAATAAATCGTTTCCTAGTTTTACGTAACAAACTACAGTTGCCTTCCAAAGTTTGTCTTCTTCCAAGAATTGGTAGAAAGTCGATCTCAACACATAACACAAAATCGGAGAGCTTTTCCTATTAATAGTATGTCTTCAATATTTCGTCCATGTATTCATTTTTTTTGGGTTTGGGAGTGAATTTCATTTTTTTTTTGCCGTGTACAAGCTCCTGAGGCTCTACAAAGTTAAATTTGATATTCCAGTATATGAACATATATTTTTTATGTTAATCTAACATCCAAAATTATATGTTGCAGAACAAATGGTAATATCAAATTCAGATGATCAACATATAGAAAAAGTTGAAGTCACGTTAGAAGAAATAGAATTTGATATGGATGAAACAACACAAGCTGTTCCCAATTTAGGTGTTGAAAATCGGAGAGAACCCTACATCGACATGAAGTTCTCGTCACTTGATGATACATTCAATTTTTATCTTGGTTATACTCATCGTAATGGGTTTAATGTGCGCCGAGGTCGTGTGACAAAATCGAGAAAAGATCAATCAGTAATTAGTCAAGCATTCGTTTGTTCAAAAGAAGGATTTTTCCCAAAAAAATATTTTAAAAACAACAGACCACAAGATCTAACCAGAGAAGGATGCAAAGTTGATATATGTGTCGAAGAAAGAAGAAGGAGCATGGGCTATTCGTAGGCTTATATCCGGCCACAATCACGAACTTGCTACTCCAAGTAGTCAAAAGTTCTTGCAGTCAAAAAGAAAAAAGTCAGAGGCTCAAAAGGATCTAATTGATCTGCTTGATGACTCTGGAGTTCGACCAGGTAAAATTGCATCAGTGCTGATAAATCAAGCCGGGGCATAGACCAACTCAATATAACTGGACAAGATATTCAAAATTATTTGAGAACAAGAAGACAAAAAAATATTGAAAAGGGAGATACACAAATGATGCTACAATATTTCCCAAAGCGTCAATTCGAGAATCCAGGATTCTTTTATGCAATCCAAATGGATGTAGAAGGCCGCTAGCTAATTGTTTCTGGGCTGATGCTAAATCTAGGGTTGCTTATAAGAATTTTGGAGAAGTTGTCATTTTTGATCCTACATATCTCACAAACAAGTATAAGATGCCTTTTGTCTTATTTATAAGGGTTAACCATCATCACCAGTCCATTTTGTTTGGTTATACTCTATTTTGGGATGAAACTAAAGAAACTTTTAAGTGGTTACTGCATACTTGGAAAGGAGTAATGTTAGGAGTTCACCTCGTACTATGATAACAGATCAGGACGCTGCCATTACAAATACAGTTGCAAAAATATTCCCAGATAGTGCGCACCACTTTTGTATGTGGCACATTGAAAAGAACATTCCAGATTATTTAAGTCATGTTTATAACCAGCATCCTGATTTTAAGGGCAAGTTTGTAGATGTATTCATGAGTCGGCAACTCCTGAAGAATTTGAAACATCATGGAAGAAAATAATGGAAGTGTATAACTTAGGGGAAAATAGCTGGTTACGGAAGATATATGCAGTTCATGAGAAATAGATTCCAGCATATGTGCGCACTACCTTTTGTGCAGGTATGTCGACTACTCAATGAAGTGAGAGTATATATAGATTTTTTAAGATTATTTGAATTCTAGTACTCCAATGAGTGTATTTGTGGTGGAATATGATAAGGCTATCGATCCTAAATATAATAAAATAAGGGAGAAATAATTTAAGACAAAGTGGTCAATGCCTATCTTGAAAACTTTATATCCTATGGAGGATGAAGCTTCTATTCACGATCTTTTCAAGGCTCGACAAGCTCCCGGGGTCAGTTACCTCGAGCACGAAATGGATGATGGCCACAAGCTGGCCACACGAGGCGATTGAAAGATATCCATCACGAGGCGAAAGATTCACCCCTCATAGAAGATTTCGCTCCACGAGCTCTCACTTATGTAACTGCCGACCGTTGCCCATGACTTAAATGAGGAGATCATTGGCAGACCATGATTAAACATGGAGTAAATGTTATTAAGCACAGTGAATGTTGCCCTCGCCTCGAAAACCTATAAATAGCCTTGTAAATATTATGTAATGCATCCAGAAATATATCATACACACATATACTTTGTCTTCAATTACTTGTCTCGTTTTTTTATTTAAATTCTTGTTTTTTCGTGGCTTTGATACGAATAATTGCTAGTTAACCCTATACAAATTCGATATGTTGTTCTAATTAGATTTAGGCCAACAAAAATTGGTGCCGTCTGTGGAAATTCTAGCAATAGCGTTCGTTCCAAAATCATATTCTCAGTTTTACAGGTTACTCTTGTCAACATCATCCAATGGGAGATAACACCAATACCTCTGATAACACAACAATCCAAACCCCTGACCCAACAACTGGCGTCACCTCGTCATGAGATGTAACGCCTAGAACCCCGCCAAGCTTTAACACCACCTGGTTTAACAATACCTAGTTTAACACCACCTAGCTTAACGCCTCCCAGCCTGACACCCGCTGCTTTGATTCCTTCAACTGGCTTAAATCTCCCAGTTGGTGCTATTCTGCCAACTGACCCCTCGTCGTCAAGTTCAAATGATTCATTTCAATTGTTTGTGATGGAAACTTTGCAACGGCTTCAAGAGCAGCTCGCTGCTTTTTCTGGAAATTGGAGGAATGCAACAAACCCTGTCGAGCCCATGCTCAATTGAAGCATCCCGATCGTTGTTCCTACGGGCGCAACAATAGGAGGACTTCCAAACGGCGCTGCATCTGGGGGCTCGGGCTCAATGACACTGGGGAATCAACCCTTCGGGGCAGCTCCAACGATGGCTGAAACTAGCATCCCGTCGGACTTTGAGAAATGGAAAAAAAAATTCGAGGCCAGCATGGAAAAACGGCTCAAAAATGTCCCTGGGGTCAAGAAGCCTCAAGGTGCAATAGATATTGAAAAGTGCAGGCAGCAACCTTTTAAGCCCGTGGCCGCTCCTGCCCTCATCCCCAAGCACTTTAAGTTGCAAATCTTGAAGAAATATAATGGAACGATTGATCCAGTTGACCACATAACTGAATACATGGCTATGGTGAAGAGCAACGATTTGACCCCGGTGGAGAAGGAATCTATGTTCCTTAAGAAGTTTGCTGATACGCTTGAGAAGAGAGCGCTGCGCTGGTACATGCACCTCCCCTTGGAGTTGATATCAAATTTCGAGGAGTTGGTTGACATGTTCATCAAAGCTCATACTGGGGCCCAGAAGATCTTCAAGCGAAAGGAGGATATCTTTGACGTTAAACAAAAGTACCTCGAGCCGATCAAGAACTTTCTAAAATGCTTTCAGGCTGAAAGAATGGACTTGCCGAAAATAGATGATGCTCTGGCAATCATGGCTTTTGAAAGAAATTTGAATGTGAGTAACATAGAAGCTGCTGCCGAACTGAAGAAGGAGCTTTAGCAGTACCAAGCCCAGAATTGGGGAGAATTGCATGACAGTGCCTCTGCGAAAATTAGGCTCGACGAGGCTGAGTGGAGGGTAGCAGGTCAGTATAATTCATACCAAGGCCAAGCTGAGGCGTCTCGACGCACCGATGCGCCACGAGGGAATTCAAAAGGGAGATACGAGCCTTATAATTTGCAAAGGCAACATGTAAGCCAACGCCTTAGTGGACAGCAGCATGTGAGTTAGAGGTTAGGAGAGAAGTTTAGCACCAACGCTAATCAGAAGAGCTCCTCGGGGCCAACCTTGGTGACCACGGATAAAGAATCACCTCGAATCTCTGATTATAACTTTACTTTCTCTACCTCCGAGCTGGTGAATGCCATAAAAGGGATGACAGATCAGGGTGTAAGGCTGCCGAGGGATATGAGAACGCCCCCGGGGAAAAGAGATCAAACTCAATACTGTTAGTTTCACATAGATTATGGCCGCGCCACCGAGGATTGCAAGGCATTGTGACTTGAAGTGGCTCATCTTCTCAAGCAAGGTGTACTAGCTGAGTATCTTACTGATAAGGGGAAGCAAAATTTCTCAAAAAAACTGATGAGGAGGACAGCCACCAAAGGTGGAGTCTCCAAAAAGAGTGGTGAATGCTATAACTGGGGGGATCAGAGGTGAATGGCGTGAACTTTGCAAAAATTTTCAAAACTTTCGATTACTGTGGAAAAGAGGACCCAAGCTGGTGGATCAAAGAATGAAATTGTATGTGATAATGAAGATTGTGATGGGATGATGTTCCCTCATCACGATGCTTTAGTAATCATTTTGAGGATCAATGACTGCGACGTCAAGGTTTTTGGCCGACCCTGGGAGCTCGTTGAAATCATCAATTATGGAGCAGTGAAGAAAATATGGTTAAAGGACCTCGTCGTCCCGAAAGCAACCATATTGACAGGGTTCAAAAATTCAACTAAAAAAATACTTGGGAAAATTACTCTTACTACGACTGCCAAGGGAGTAGATAAGAAGACTATTTTCCAAGTAATGGCAGAGGATATGGCTTATAATGTTATCCTCGGGAGGCCTTGGATCCATGAAATGAAAGCTGTTCCATCAACCTTGCATCAAGTAATCAAGTTCCCAACACCATGGGGAATCCATGCTATCCGAGGAGAACAACGTATGGCTCGTGAGTGCTACAAGATTGCGATGAAGAGTGGAGTGACTTTGGTTAAGCCACCTAAATTGAAATTACCTGGCCCAAGGCCCTACATCGAGGTTTGTTACCCATCGCTAAATTCAGGCTTGAGCTCGCAACTCCAAGCCGACGATGCCCCAGTATTTGGGCCGAGTGATGGTCACCTCTCGTTCTCTTCGCCTATCCTTCTTAGGAAACTGAAAAAATGATAGTCAGTACTCGGATCCGCATTCTTCACACCCGAACATTAGTTGGGGGGTGAAAGGGGAATGGTACAACTGGGGACTTCGAAAACAAAACTTGAAGACTGTCGATCCGCACACCGGGGACAGTTCCTTTAATTTATTCTGTTGTCTAATGTTATCACCCAAGGAGGCTGTTATAGTAAAAATTTGCTTAAGTTTTTCCTAAGTCATGCGATGACTGAAACTTATGTAAATCAGCAAGTACTCCATCAATAAAACTTGAAGTCGTTTTCTTTTTTATTCGATGTTTAAAAGCCTATTTTTAATTTATGCCACGGATCGTGAAGGAGATGTCGTTCTAAGCTAACTTTGCTTATACATTATCTAAAGTCTTGCAAGCAAAAATCTCAAACAACGAGAAATAGATATCATCATTACAAAGTAAAAGATTGGGATATTCTAAATGTTCATTAAATGCCTTGAAGGCTAAAACAAGAGAATTTACAAAGCATTGGCCTAAAGGCTTAAGGCTCGAAGCCCAAATAAAAAACCAAAAAAAGAGGAAAAGCTCATTCAGACGAAGCTTCAGAATCCTCATCTACCTCACTTTCGCTGCTCGAAGGCAAATTTCTCATCAACCGTTGAAACTTGGCAACATCCTCATGTGCCTTAGCTATTTCCTCGTCCAAGTTCGCTCCAGCTTTGCAAAGGTGGAGAGTCCGCAGCTTGGTCTGGATGATAGCCCAATTTTTCTGAACTCGAGCCTTAGTATCGCGAGACTTCAACTTAGCCTTGATTTTGGACTTAAGCCTTAACGAGAACATGACCCCTTCGCTCTGAAGAGTGTCAACTTGGGCCTCGAGGGTCTGGGCTTGGACTTCAAGCTCGTTCACCTTCGTCGAAAGCTCTTTACACTGGCTATGGAGTTGATTGTTCAGGTCATTGATCATCATGTTTGCTTCTTCGATCTCACCTCAAAAAATCTCCTCTTGAGCTCTCTTTTCAGTTTCAAGCTTCGCAGCGGCCTCTCGAGACTTTTCAAGCTCAAGGTTAGACTCCTCGACCGCTTTACAGATAGGTCGAAGTCCACCTCAGAATCGAGCAAATGCTTCTCAAGATCAGCAATCTTGTCTTGAAGCTTCTCCTTTAAATAGTCCTAATGACCCCCAATCCTCCTCAACTCTTCTGCTCGACTAGCCTCTATCTCGGCTGCTTTCATAGTGTAAACAAAATTCTGCACAAGCAAAGAGTTAAAGAGTGTGCTAATAAAGTCAAAGGATAAAGTAAAAACGAGGAAAAAGAGTGAAAAATTACACGAATCGCATGCTGAGATGCGAAAGCCATCAGGTCATAAATTGATAAACCCTCGATGCACTCCCGCTTTGCTGGGCCGAGCAAATCCCTAAGGCTGAGGAACAGCCACTGTGTCATCCAGCATGCACAAATCATGGGGGATGCTTATCAGCATAGGGCTTGCAACAGAAGACGAAGGGTGGTCAGCCCGAGTGCAGTCTTCATATACCCTATCTTCATCTTGAACAGGGGCATCAGTTGCCTTTTCCTCGGCAGGAAAGTTTTCCACCACCTTGGCCTTGCCCTTAGCTTTCTCTATGGCTTGATTCTACTCAGAATTAGCCACCATAATTTCATTATGAGCCTCGCCACCCGAAGGCTCGTTGACTTGGTCACGCTAAGAAACTTCAGGTGACTTGGCTCGAGGGCGTTTAGCATGAGAGGGATTGGCTACCGTGCCCTTACTTTTCTATGAAGCTTTAGCTGTAAGGACTCCCACTTAGTCCTCCAACTCCTTCAGACTATCCCCTGCTTCGAGGACTCCAGTCTCTGGCTTCTATCCTTTCTTCTTCTTCTTCTTCTTCTTTTTCTTCTTCTTCTTCTTCTTCTTCTTCTTCTTCTTCTTCCTCCTTCGGTTCAATGACCGCTTTATTGGGGAAGCCTACAAAAGAGGAAGGCAATAATGAGGATAAATTGTGAAAGAAAAAAAGGTTTAATTCACACTTACCGTGCCATTTGCATGATCACTGGTTCTCTTTCAAAGCCGCCAGGATCATCCATGATCTCACAGGCATCGGCTTGGCGTTGATGAGTGCTTGAACCCATTCAGTCAAACCCTCCGGAGGGTTGATAGAAAGTTTCTCTGCTGGAAAAAGAAAACAATGAGTTGGTTAAAAATTGAGGAGTTGTAAGAATAAAGAAGAAGTCAAGGGTCAGAAACTTACGAGTTCTGTTCCACTCCTCGGGGAACTCTGCATCGGAGGAGAGAAGAGCTGTAGGGATAAGGACGAACCGATCGCACCAACCTCGATCCTCGGTGTCGCGGTGGTCGGAGACCGTTTCTTGGTCACTTTCTTCTGGGGTAGTTACCCTCAATGGTACAAGCGTACCACTTAAAACCTCGCTCATAGTCGCAGGGGTTTCATCTATTATTCTACCTCTGATGATTTTGAAGATTTCTTAGAAGAAGACGTGACGATAAGATTCAAACAAGAAGGAGATTTGCAGAAAAATTCGGTTACAATTGATCAGAAGATTTGGGAAACAATACAAGTAATGGAGAAGTTGGAAGTTTTATAAGATGGGTGGTACTCAAGTGCTTCGAAGAGTCGTCATTATTACCTTTACATTGGGAAGGTAAAATGAAGGGTTACAACCGCTCAGAAAATGCTGCGTGGAGAAGATTAGACGTCGAAAGGATGGTTAACTTTTCAAATTCCATGGTGGAGAATTGGCTACGGCGATTCTTGCCGATTTAAATCCACACCTCAAAAAATTTTGGCTCTGATCCGAGGAGTGGGGGGACTAACTGTACTGGGTGAAAAATCAACGAGGTTTTAATTCGCAAGGTTCAAAGTTGGGTGAGGTTTAAAGCTTCTATTCACGACCTTTCCAAGGCTCGACCAGATCCCGAGGTCAGTTGCCTCAAGCACAAAATGGATTATAGCCATGAGCTGGCCACACGAGGTGATTGGAAGATATCCATCACGAGGCGAAAGATTCACCCCTCGTAGAAGATTTTGCTCCACAAGCTCTCACTTCTGTAACTGCCGACCGTTGCCCACGACTTAAATGAGGAGATCATGGGCAGACCACGATTAAATGTGGAGGAAATGCCATTAAGTGCAGTGAATGTTGCCTTCGCCTTTGAAAACTATAAATAGCCTTGTAAATATTATGTAATGCATCTAGAAATATATCAAACATACATATACTTTGTCTTCAATTTCTTGTCTCGTTTTCTTTATTTAAATTCTTGTCTTTTCGTGGCTTTGATACGAAAAATTTTCTAGCTAACCCTATACAAATTTGATTTGTTGTTCTAATCAGATTTAGGCCAACACAATTATGTCTATGAGACCATTTTTTGCTGACTTGAAGTATGAAGTAGGAATAATTTATATAATACAATATCGTATTGATCCAACAGGAGCGGAACATTGTAGTAGTGTTGATGATGCGCTGAAATTACAAATGGCATTGGATTTTTAATGAATTTATCTAAAGGATTTACTAAGTAGAGGAAATTAAGTAGAAGGAAAAAAGAGAGAAATACAATTCACCTAAATTAAACTAAAGCAATTTTATGAAGACATTATCTGATAACTACAGCAATTGAATTAACACATTTTCATAGGAAGGATCGGAAGTCACCAACTCAACATATAGACATATAAAGATGGTAAGGCACGTTATTCTACCCACATAAAGTAAAAAAATGATAGTAGTGAAGGACCTTTCTTGTTATCTATTCTAGTCTTTTTGAGTCAAATTGTTGAGGGAAAATTACCCCTATACATATTCATAATACTTATTTACGGTTCCTAACTCTACTTTTAACTCCTTTTCTTTTTCTAATCATTTAGATTTTTTTTTCAAATATTTATTAATTAAATTATATAATTTTAAATATTGTTAGATATTAACAATTTATCTTTTCTATTTAGGGATTAATCACAAATCAAAATATGACTCAAAATAATTTAAATTCCTAAATGTCAGATAATTAATTGTGCGTTATTTACAATGCACATTTATTCCTCTTCCACTTTCACATATGATTCAATATCCATATTTTTCTCCTCTCTCCTCTTTATTTAAAGTTGAATAAATATTAAAATATAAAATATTAATTAAATAAATAGTACATACATAATATATTAAAAATATTAAGTGAATAATTATGAAATACACGATATATAATAAATATTAAATATTATACATATCGTGTATATAATAAATAGATATTAAAATACATGATATTTTGTACAGAAAAGGGCCGAATTTACCCTTAACATTTTAGAAATTGGGCAAATATACCATCCGTTAAGTTTTTGGTATCATCATACCCTCATCGTTTTCTTTTGGCTCCTCCACACCCATCAAACTAACTGAGCTGCCAAGGTGAACTCTTATGTCCAATTGTCAACATTTAAGTGGTACACGTGGAGCTGACTCACTCTTAACCACACCGTCCAAATAAACCTAACCACACTATCCATATTATTAACCATACCCGACCTACCCTTTAATTTTTAACCCAACCCTAGTAAAATATATTTTACCCATCAGATTAACCTTTCATTTCTCCCCTTTCTTTCCTTAACAAAAAATGAAGAGGCGATCTAGGGTTTCCAATCATGAGTAACTGAGTGGGGGCAATTGTGGGTGGCAATTCAAGTGGCAAAGCTCCGATTATCGGATTAAGGTATGTATTCGAAACCTTTTGTATTTTACCTTGTAATATTAACTATTTTTTGTGTTAGTGTGGTTGTTACCATGTTATGTTTTTTTAAGAAACAAAATCTTAGGGTTTGCTGTAAATATTAGGGTTTACCGTAAATGTTACATCAATTCTTTAACTTTATTATTGTATAATAGGGGGTGGTCCCTTATGTCGTATGTTTTGTGAAATTTTTCTATATTTTAGGGGTTTTTAAATTAAAAGTGTTGGTGGGTGGGTATGTATGGACAAACTTGTGGTCCCTTATGTCTGTATATTAGTAGCAAGTCTTGAAGTTTTTATTAAGAAATTTTGAATAATAAATTATATGGTCCCTTAAACTGTTTTTAAAGCTTTGCATGTGATTAATTACAGATGATTGAAATAGTAGATCTGATCTTTAATTATGATGGTGAGTTTGTTAAGAGACCAAAGTTACATTATCGTAAAAAATCAACTACTTGTTGGGAAGGGTATGAAGTAGACCACCTATCTTTTATTGATAGTTGTCGGGAGTATACAGACAAGTATGGTTATCTTGAAGCGGTGCAACTTATTGTGTGTGGACCCACTGGTAGGTATTATTTAATGGTGGAGGATGAAGGTTAAGAGCTTTGCAAAGCTGTTTGTCTGAACACTTTAGGGTTTTAAATTTTTTTGTTGTTGATAAATATGAAGATGAGCTGCCGGTCTCAAATATTACTGAACTTAGGGACTGCCTTAATGCTCATGCAGTAGAAGGGACTACTATATTAGTCCCTAAAAAACTGGTATAGTAGTTGTTGACACCCAATTTTGTCCCTCCTGTTTCAATAACCATTTTTAGACAAAAATTGTACTGACAAGCCAGATATTGTCTTCATACAAAATCCTCCTTTTACGCAAGCACGCAAATTAGGCTATTTTTAAAGACACCGGCACAAACTACGACCATTCACAAAATTCGCACGTTGAATTATAAATTTTGCAATTACACTATTTTCAACAAAATTTCTCAAAATTATTTTAAATTTTATAATGATATTTTCTAAGTTATTATAGCATTTTTAAATTCAATTCACAATTTTCTACAATTTTTTATGAATTTTGTACACATTTATGCCTATTTTATATAATCATATATACTACATATACACCTCACTTATACACTTCACACCCTTCTGCTTATACACCTCACCATGCCACGTACACCCACGTGAGATCCACGTGGGCATACGTGGTCAAATCTCAACCATCTGATCGCCTAATCTAACGGTGGAAAACAATGTTTCCATTTTTAACAATACACTCACCCTCGAGACCCTTACACTCTCTTCATTTCGCCCAAACCCCACGCCGCCATCACTCTCTCTTCTCCTCTCCGCGGAACACTAAATCGCCACTGTCAAGTCTAGTTCCGGCCGTCTCCGACCACCAAACACCATGAAATTTGTATCTTCTTACTCCTCTCACCATCCGCAAAGAAACCCCTATATTGATTTCCCCCCTACGACGAAGATCGAAATCCAAACCTACCCCCCGACCTTTGCCTCTGTCATCGAAAGTGAAACTCCGGTGGAATCTTTACTAAATTATGAGCGTCCCTATCCTGACGTAGAGGAAAACCCCTCACAAGTGCATGACTGAAACGAGTTAAAGACTAAACCGAATTCAATCCAAACGGGTAACCCTATCCCTTTATTATTCTTCGAGTTTATGTGACATTATGCCTAAAGTTGTCTAATTCTTTTTGTGAAATAGCATGTTTGTTGTTTACTTGTTAATTAATTAGTTCACATAATTTGTAACCCCTGTAAATCACTGATTAGTTGAACATCGCATTGAACCTGTTATATGTTTTAATTTGATATGTTTGTAGGTCGAATTCCATATCATCTCCACTAGGTTTAAGCTTAGAATCATCACAGCTTGAGAAATTGGTTATGTGCATCCTACTTTGCAATATCTTTGTCAATTCATGACCTGCCTAGTTTGAAATTTGAAGGGAGGATTGATTTACATGATTCAAGGGATCACGACTAAGTTTAGTTTGAATTTGTGAGTAGTGCTTGAATGGAAATTGGTTATTTGATTGATTCAGTATCAATTGGGGTTTTCTTGAATATGTTAAATTATTTTCGATCCTAAACCATGCTTATACATTGATTTTGAACATGGACTCCATTATATTTACGGGGAGGGAACTATATTTGTTAGAGGTCTGGTTTGCCTTAAGTTTAGGGATTCTGATTGAGCCATACATGGAAAGAACACCTAAGGGCGCCCCCTTTCTTTCTGAAAGGCAATATTCTGTTGCTATGTATGTTTGCCCATTTGAATTCCCTTCACCCCAAAACTACAGAAATCGGTCTTCTTTTAATTCTTAACGCACATCACAAGCATACACATTCCTACACTGAGATACACAGAAACACACACGACAAAAAACTCTCTGCCTTTAGTTACTTTGAAGCATCCTCACTACTCTTGTTACTGAAAATAGAAGCTGAACAAAGCTTCGGATTTCTGCATCCTCACTGTTTTCCTTTTGGTGTGGTTGTTCACTAAAGGTATACAGTTTTCTCTCTCTCTCTCTCTCTCTCTCTCTCTCTCTCTCTCTCTCTCTCTCTCTCTCTCTCTCTCTCTCTCTCTCTCTCTCTCTCTCTCTCTCTCTCTCTCTCAAAGTATGATGTGAAATTAAGTATACACCATGGCTTATACCTTTGTTTGCTCCCATGTTTAAACTGTCTATGCATATGTTTTCCTTTATATTATCTCTGTCAGTTTGTGCTTGGGTCTTGCTTCTGGCCCCTGCTAACTCTTTTTGTAAAGGCCTATATGTGGATAACTTTAAGGCTATACCAAGATCAATGTGCAGGTGTTCCTATGATTATTCTAGAAGGAGTAGTTCCTGGTTTCTTTTACATTAATATGAACAATGCAGGCTTCTCTGTCAGTGCTCACAGGGCATTCTTTCTTATCTCTTGTCTGACCTCTTTTAGATATCCCCACTATTTATATTTGGTAGGACTCCCTGTGTATATGATTTTTTTTTACAGGGTGCATGACAACAAGCCTTGTACTTGGCTATCCAGGTCCCCCTTCTCACTCCCTCCTTTATGTGATTACATCATGTTTAAGAAAAATAGAAGCTTTTGCATTGAAACTCAAGTCTAATTGATAACTGAAAGTTCGTATCAGTATGTCTATAATATATAATGACTTGAATTAAACTTGGCAGTGTTTGATTGAAGTACTTGTATGTAAAACTTGAAAATTTTGATAGCGGGGGCTATTCGGGTAATACATGTTGAAATCTGAACTCTTTTTGCAAAACTAAACTGCCCCTCTTTTGCATAAGTGATGCAGGCCCAAAACATATTTTAAAATGTGGCCTTATATGTGTATAAACTGATTTTGACCTACTTTAATCTCTTATATACTAATTTAATAGTGTATAGGGGGAGTATAATTATAGGGGTCACTTGTACAAACTATTATACGTATTTTTTAAAGTATATTACTACTTATTCATGTATTTGCATGCTTATACGCTTATATTTATATGTGACAGCCACTACTTGCATTTATGTACTTCCGTGTACCCTTTTTTAAAAAATAGCCCCATACACATATCTTTCAAAACTGACCACAAAAGCAAATAGCCATTAAGGTTAGGGCTCGACAACTAATGTCAAGTCACGCCGACCTAGAACGGCTAACATTTTTTTTACAAAAAAAAAAAAAAAAAAACCCCAATTTGGTTTCGTGACAAATCTGAAAATATTTTCAAAAACCTGGCTATTTGTGCAAGAGCGTGTTAAATACTGAAATTGCGTAAACATGCTGCTTCGAAGTATTTCTTGCGACATTGGCCTGTTTAGTACAACGTTTGTAAAACTTGAGGCTAAAAGTGCGATTAGGCATTGGGCCTAGGCTGTTTTTGCAAAATATTGAAAACCCAATATCACAGCCTTACTGCCTATACTGTTTTCGCACAAGTAGACCTGATTACTTGACAAATTGAAATTTTAGCCCTCAAGTTAGTAATATAATTTGTATATAACTAATTCTTGTTTATGACCTTTTTGACAACCCAAAAGTAAAAGCTCGCCGGGAACCACTTGGGGAAGTGCCTTACACCTTCTTCCCCGAGTCACTTGGACTTCTTACCATCGAATATCAGGAAATGTGATTATTTACATAAAACCCGACCTTAGACATTTATGTGGCCTAATACATCTTAGAAGACGCATATTAGGTGGCGACTCCAATTTCAAACTCAACAGAGTTACCTAGTCAAACCCAAGCCTTAACTCGCTCCGAGTTGGGTAAAAAGGGGGGGGGGGTGCGACAGTAGTCCTAATACTACTGAGCATGGTGAAAGGTGTAGTGTTAATGTTGAGGCATGAACTGATTGTAGTAGTGGGAGGATGATGAGGAAGGGGATGAACAAATTCCTAGTGACTATGACAGTGAGGAGTTTGAGAGTTATAAGAAGTAAAGGAAGCTTGAGATAAATGATAGTCTTGAGAAGTATAAGTATTTCGAGAAGGGGATGACATTCAAGGACCTTAATGAAGCTAGACAAGTTGTAGCTTTTTATGCTATGGCAAACAAGAGAAAATTGAAGCCTGAAAAGAGTGATAAAATCAAACTTAGGTATAGGTGTGATGCTGCCTGCCCTTTTGTATGTTATATTTCCAGGGCTAGGGGACGAGGGTTTAGCATTAAAACCTTAAACCTAGAACATAATTGTGATGAGACATTTGACCAAAAGGTAGTATCTGCCCAACATCTAGCTCAATATTTCTAGAATAAAGTTCAGCATAACCCTCAGTATAAGCTTAAGGACATGAAGGGAGATCTTATGAGGCAGTTTAGCCTTAATGTCAAGTCCACAAAGATGAAAAGGGCCAAGCAGATTGCCTTGGTGAAGTTAGAGGGTAGTTATGTTGATGATTACAACAAGTTAGAAGCTTATGCTCAGGAACTGAGAGAAACCCTGGGTCTGATGTGGTTCTTAACATATCCAAGGATGCTCTAAAAGAGGGTAATAAAAAATCTTTGAGAATGTATATTTGCTTACATGCACTCAAACTTGGCTGGAAAGGTGGATTAAGACCTCTAATTGGTCTGGATGAGATCTTTTTAAAAGGGAAGTGTTGTGGACAACTACTGGTGGCAATGAGACAAGACTCAGAAAATCACTTCTACCTACTTGCTTGACAGTTGTGGATAGAGAAACAAAAACAAGCTGAAAATGGTTTCTTGGACTTTCGAAGATGTCATTGGAGTTTCATGATTGAGATGGAATTAAATTTATGTTTGAAATGCAAAAGGTATCGTTCATTACATGTTTTTCCAATTCTTTTTTTTTGTTTGTATACTTTATCTTTACTGATTCACTTTATTTTGTAGGGACTGTTGGAGGCATCAAAAGAGGTGTGCCCAAATACCCATCACAGATATTGTGTAAGGCACATTGAACATAATTGGGGCAAAAGATGGAAGAGAAAAGAGATGAAAAAATTGCTATGGTGGTCTGTTTGGAGTACTTTTAAGGAGGAGTTTGAAGATCAACTAAAAAAGTTAGGGAAACTATCTGATGCTGCTGCAAGGGCCTTGGTTTCTTATCCTTCCAAAGCATGGTGTAGGGCTTATTTTGATACAACTTGCAAGAAATCCGTGGTAGATAACAACTTCACTGAATCCTTTAATGCATGGATTCTTGAAGCAAGAAATAAGCCCATGATAAAAATGCTTGAAGAAATAAGAGTTAAGGTAATATGTAAGCTGCACTTTTATTCTTTACTTTATTGTTTATTCTGATTTTCTCACTATTCTATCTTTTGTTTATTGGTTGAAGGTCATGAATTTTTTAAGTGTTAGAGCAGATGAAGTAGAAATCTGGAAAGAAGATATGAGCCTTCATGCTATGTATTTGTACAAAGACTATAGAAAGATTGCTCAGAGGTGAAGACTTGAATTCAATAGAGATGATGGTTATGAAGTCACTGATGGTGAGGATAGGCATACAATTGTCTTAGCTGAAAAAAAATGCACTTACAGGGGTTGGGATGTGTCTGGTATACCATGCCCTCATGCCATTAAGGCACTTCTCCACAAGAAGGTAGATCCAACCTCTGAGATACACTGGTGATACTCAAAAGAGGCATTTACCTTGGTCTATAAGCACAAACTCCAGCAAGTTAAAGGTCAAAGATTCTGGAAGGTTCTTCCTGAACATGTAATGGAGCCTCCACCATTTAGTAGAGGTGCTGGTAGACCCAAGACAAAGAGAAAGATAGAGAAGGATGAGGCAAAGAAAAGAGCTGCACTTTGGGTAGCATCAAGAAGGTATAAGTGCAGACTTGTGGCTATTATTCGGCATCTGGCCATAATATGAGAAAATGTCCACTGGTTAGTTTTTTTTAATTGCTTAGTGAAGCGGTTTTTGTTCATCAATTTATTGCCTTATTGTTTGTTACTTGCTTAGTTACGCTTGATTATTATTTTTCATTATTCCAGATTTATTTTTTGCTTAGTTAAACTGAAATTATATATAAAGTAGTGGGAGTACTTCAGTTTTCTCATAGCAAGGAAAGTTTGTTACTAGGATACACAAGTCAGTTGGGACCACTCATGATCTCCTAAAGTATTTGAGTACTTGCCTTGTTGCAGTTATAACTTTGATATCCCCTGACCAACATATTCTACTTCTCATTTTCTAAATTTCCCCTAAGAATTGCTATTTCATATTTTCCATTAATAAGGGAGGTTATTTGTTTAAATTTTTAATGGAATTTGTCCTTTACAATTAGTTGGAAAGATGTTTTAGTCATATTAGTAATTCGTGCATTTAGTCTAGGTTCTTTAGAAGTCTTTTAGCATTGTCACATATTTTATGTGAAAGCTTGGCTATTGTGAAATCTAAAATCTGAAATCTTATAGCATTTAGTCTTGTGAAGTCTTTTTGCTATTCTGAAATCTGAAAGCTTGTCTATTATTTTTTGCTTAAAGGTCCATGGCAGATACAAGAAATTCTTTCAAGAAGAACAAGATGTGCAAATGTCTGCCCCTCAACCATATGAACCAGGTACTTCACAAGATTTTGGATTTATTTTCATGCCCACCCCTGGAATGGTGCATAAATCATCAAGCCAAGCTGCTGTACATAAGTCATCCAATGACAACTTGCAAAATATAGTTGCTGATGAACAAGAATCTGATTCTGATTATGATACCACTGGTATTGCTGTTAGACAAAAAGTAGTATCTGAGGCAAAGACAAGGCTTAAGGAGATGATGGTCATGCGACAGAATACTGGTAACATGAAGATAGGATTTTCGAGAGATAATCATATGCCCTTATGCCTTATGAACCAAAAAAAAAAAAAAAAACTACTTTGAATGGAAAGGAAGCAATGACAAGCTCACAGTTGAATGACATAAAGGAGAAGAAAATTGGGAAACTTCATGTTCGTAGGGTCAAGAAGAATTAATTAGCTTAATGTTGGTGTTTAGTACTATTGACAGATGACTGAATGTTGGTGTTTATTAGATAAGTAAATTTTGGCAGGTTTTATATTTTTGGGTCAAAATTTTATATGTCTAATAGCTTAATATTGGTGTTTATTAGACAAGTAAATGTTGGCATATTCTATATTTTTGTGTCAAACATTTTTATGTCTAATACCAAGTTAGTGTGGTTGTTGTCTGTACGTTTTTGGACAAGTTAATAGTTTGACAGTGCCAATGGTTCTTGTATGGTGTTTGTGAAATGAAATGATTATGGTGTTAACTCCATTTTTTATAGCTTATTTTTTCACATATTGTCAACTTTTTTAAAAAAAAAAGAAACAAAGAGTCAGCTAGACATAGTACCTAGCGATCAATTTTATTAATAATCAAACAAGAAAGAAAAAATAGTTGTTTTGCAAATTGGGCGCATAATAAAATAGTTTCAAAGTATTGAAGACATAAATTATATAATGTTGTCTTCAGCTTAAAATTTTCTTGAAGTTGAAATTTGATGTATAAGCTGTAGGATAACCAATGGAAGATGATGAAGACAACACTTTCCAAGAGTTAACAATGAAGAAGGCAGCCAATTTCCCAACAAAAGCTTGGTTCAAGTACCATTTATGCTTAATGAAATCAGCTTTTGAGAGCTAAATGGCGAGCTGAATTCCCAGAATATATAGCAAGAAATCTAGGCGGCTCAATGCACAAGGTTGCAGCGCTAAAGCATGGCCAAACAGAAAAGAGGTCGCACTAGCATGCGCCTCAACGAGCGCCCAAAATCCAAGGCAGAAATAGTCTCGCCTCAACGAGAAGCCCATCGAGCTCCTAGGTTGCTTCTCATCAAGCAAACTGGTCAGGCAGACATTGGATAACATTAACGAGAAACTTAGTGATCTTATAAACATTCTCTTATGCGACAACACATTCCTAGTTGAATTATAATCAAAGCTGCTCCATATTTGAATTGTTCTCTTGATGTTGAATATCATAGGTGAGCACTACCCTTCTTTGGTTGCCATAAAATTTCATGATTAATGACATCTCGTGCTTGTAACATCTTCTATGGTAATTTGGTGATATATAACGTTAAGGGTAAATTCTAGTTTTATCATTGTAATCTTGCAAGTTTTATCTCATCTTAGAATACTCCATCAACTGTAACTTTAATAAACCCAAATTGACATAAACAACTTAATCAACAACACAAAGTTGCAATTACAATAGGCATATCAACCTTGGCTTGAAAACTAAACATCATAGAAACTAGAACTACAATTGACAAACCAATTCTTACTATCAATTACAATAGCCATACCAATTCCTAATATATTTAACCCTCCATTACCTTCACCTATATCATTTTAGAAACTATAAACCCCATAAAAAGTGCCCAAGATAGCAAGAGAAGTATCTTCATTCTTTCGAATTTTTCTTGTAACTTAGCCATCTTGATTAAATTGGCAGAATTAACATCTCTCAATTCTTTAATCTTCATCTTCAACAAATCATTTTCATCATGCAATTCATCCAAAGAAGTTCTTAGTTTATTAATCATATTTGAAACTCAGGGGCGCCAACCACAATCAGGTGACGTAAGGAAAACTAGAGATGTAAACACAATTCAAGGGATAATACCGCAGAATCTAAGTCAAACATCAATACCGAAACCACTATTACAACAACCAAGTAGCAGTATAACAACAAATCCATCAAAATCTGAGGCACAACAAGCAGGTGGTAGTAGAGAAAATATGAACCAAAAATCAACGGCATCATGGGTGGACATGGCGGAGGAAGAGATAGAAACAGGTAACACAAAACCCTAAATTCGAATGGAAAAACATGGAGTAGAGTAGTGGGTACGATAGGGGAAGAAGAGGGGTTAGACCTAAATACTGAAAAACCCTAATAAACAGAATGTCAAAATCACGGTCAAAGATATTCAATATTGTTGAGCATTGGTTTTGAAGAATGACAAACGAGAAGGATTCAGTGGTTTCGGAAAAGAACCTAGTCCTTGAATAGAAGGGCACGACTGGTCGAAAAGATCTGAGGGTTGCAAATCCCTGCAGAACTAGGAGTAGTGGCGCGTGAATGAATATACATCCTAGTCAGACTAAAAGAGGCGGTGCCCAGGCTGTGTCTTCGAAGTACGAATAGGAGTTGAACTTTAGTAAGGAAAAGAGTTACAAGGAATCTTGTCTTACCATAATTACAAGGATTCCTTGTGAGACTCAACTAGGGTTGTAAAGCCCATATAAATATAAGTAGTTGATACAGCTGAAATCAGTTATCCACAAATAGAGAGTTAAGAGCAAACAAAAGCGATCTAGCAGCTTTCAAACGTGGGATAAATGAAGAAGACAACTGGTGGACCTGAGTAGGTTGAGTCTAGATAATCTTGTCTAGGTTCTGTGCTTTGTAAGTTGTCTTCGTTTATGCGATCATTATTTTACCTATTTGCTTATCCTAGAAGCAGTATATTAGGTGAACTTTCGAGAGATTACTTTATAAAGCTAGAGTTTAGCTTTGTTTAGTGATTAGGGTCTAGAGTGTAGCCCCTTGGTTACAGAGTCTTGTAATCAGAAACTTTGCTCGTGTTGTTAGTGGATTGTGATTCAAAATCCCAGAGTGTGGGTCGTGGTTTTTCACCCTTGAGCAAGGAGTTTTCCACGTAAAACCCTTATGTTCCTTGTGTGTGTGATTGGTGTGTGTTGTGGTGGTCAGGTTGCAAATCTTCAGAGGCAAGAACAGGGTTCTTGACTCAGGAGAATCAAGTTCTTGAATCGAAAAATCGGTGGACACTATTCAACCCCCCTTCTAGTGTCCTTAGGAGGTGCATATAGAATAACAAGTGGTATCAGAGCGGGTCTTCTCGTGCTAGGCTAACACCTTGAGAAGGATCAGAATCATGAGTGCACCACCTACTATCCTGAAGGACAGTCAGTTCAGAAGCCCCCACAGTTCAATGGGCAGTACTATGCTTGGTGGAAGAACAGGATTGAAAATTACATATGTGCTGAAGACTACCAACTATGGCTTATAGTATCTGAAGGAAACCTGATTCCCACTAAAATAGTTGGTGAAGGAGCGGCTGCCAAACAAGAACCTAAGATGAAAGAGGAGTTCAATGAGGCGGACTATAAGATGATTGAAAACAATCACAAAGCCAAACGTTTGGTAATTTGTGGTCTTGGTCCTGAGGAGTTTAACAGAGTATCATCTTACAAGACTGCAAAGGAAATCTGGGATGCCTTGCAGGTTGCGCATGAAGAAACCATTGAAATGAAGGACTCAAAGAGAAGAATACTGAAGAGACAATTTGAACTGTTCTCTATGGGAGAAAAAGAATCAATCCAGGATATGATGACCAGGTTGACCATTATCACTAATGAGATGAGATCCCTGGATATGGAGCTGCCAGAAGTAGAGATGGCGGACAAGATTCTAAATGTGCTACCTGAGGCTTGGGAACCTAAGATGACTGCTATCATTGAGTCTAAACCTGTAAGAACCATTAAACATGAGGTACTGGTTGGTAGCTTGAAAACTCATGAGATAATGAAAGATTCAAAAGCAAAACCAGCTCTCAAGAAGGACAAGACCCTTGCACTTGAAGCAACAGAGGAAGCTGATGAATATATTGATCTTCAATCAGTTGAAGCAGCAACGGTTAGTGCCTTGAGACAGAAGCTTAACTTGGGAAGGTTTAAAAGCTTTAGAAGAAGTGGCAAGGAAAACTCTGGAAGGAAGGCATAGTCGACAGCCTTGACTACTCAGGATGCTTCAAGTGCTTCAAAAAGGATCATGCAGTTATGGATTGTCCTATATGGGAAGCAGAATGGATGAAAAATAGAGAAACTAAGGAAAAGGAGACGTCAAAGGAGAATGACAAAGATAAGAAGAAGGGAAGAGGACCTTCAAACTTCAGAACAGAAAGAAGGAAAAGAAAGGAAGCTTTCCATGCTACATGGGGACCAACTGACAGTGAATCTGATCATGAAAATGAATCTGGAGATGAGTCACCACTAGCACTGATGGGATTAACAGGCATCAATTCTGATGAAGAAGACCCTAGGGAGTTCAGAGGAGGACGAGATCCTTCAAAGCCACCTGTGTTCAACGGGACTAACTACAAGTGCTGGAAGAAACAGATGAAAAACTTCCTTCAAGCAACAGATTATAGTCTCTGTCTGATTTTCAAGAGAGGACCTCACCTTCCTTTGAAGAGAGCGGCGAACGGAGTTCTAGTGCCAAAGAAGGTAGAAGAACTGGATCCTTAAGATTTGGACTGGCTATAGGCAAACTCCAAAGCTGAATTGTACTTGAGAAAAGGGCCGACCAATGATGTGTTGGCAAGGATACTTGAATACAAGTCTGCTAAGGAAGTATGGGAAAAGCTGAAGGAGTTGTACACAGGTGACGACCAAAAGAAGGACTCTGCCCTTATGGCTATAGATGGAGCTGAAGCTGCTCATTCAGCAGAGGTATGTCTATCTGATCTTAAGAAAAATTTACACACATACTCTACTGAAAATTTGATTCTAATCACAGCCACTTTGATTGAGGGTTATGAAAAAGAGAAAATTGAAAAAGACAAATTAACTGAAGAGTTAAGCGATCTCAGAACCAAGCACGAGAGTCTTCAAGAACAAAACATTGAACTGGAAGAAACCAATGCCATCTTAAAAGGGCAGACTCTTGTGTTAAACTCTAAGATTACTGAACTAGAATTGGAACTTAATCAGTTAAGAGAGAGTGGAAATGGTAAGCAAGTAATAAGTGAAGTTCAAACTTTTCTTGAAAATGAACTTAGAAGAGCTAATGAGATTCTGTATCAGGAAACTGAAAAGAACAGGATTTTAAATCAAAATGTTGAAAAATCTGAATGAGCTTACCAGATTAACAAAATAGAATAAATCATCTGAAATGAACTGGGTTCTTGAAAATCAAAACAAGGGAAAACAAGGACTGCCTTCAAGAAGCCACTGCCTCCATATAATCCTAAGAGCAAGTATATGGGATTGCCTTGCAACATGTTGTGTACCTTTTGTGGTGAAACTGGACACCACAAACAAAGGTGCATGAATGCAAACAAGACAAAGGCTAAGAACAAAAGAAGTGTTCTACCTAAATGGGCTAGACAGGATTTGATTTATTCATTCTCTCATAAGAAGGGACCCAAGCTTGTCTGGGTTCCTAAAGCTAACCCTTAATCTGCTTGCAGGCTGGAGTGAGGGAGAAAAACCCAAGCTGGATTCTTGATAGCGGTTGTTCGAGACACATGACAGGAGATAGAAGAAACTTTCTCCCACTCGCAGCATTTCAAGGAGGCAGTGTAGCCTTCAGAGGAGGTAAAAATGGACAAATCGTAGGAATTGGAAAAGTTGGGAGAATACTAGATCACGCAATTGAAAACGTATACTGTGTCGATGGTCTCAGACACAACCTGCTGAGTATCTCTCAACTGTGTGATAGAGGAAATGAAGTGAGTTTCTCCTCTGTAGGATGTATTGTGAAGAATCTACAGAGCGGAGAGATTGTTATGGAAGGAAAGAGGGTGAACAATGTGTACGAAGCATCACTGAAGTCACTGCCTGAAAATAACTTAATATGCTTGAACGCGCAAGAAAGTGACTCTCAACTGTGGCACAAAAGAGTGGGTCATGCAAGTCTCTCACAACTGAATAAGCTTGTATCTAAAGAGCTGGTTTATGGATTGCCTACCAAGAAATTTGAAAACATAAAAATGTGTGATGCTTGTGTAAGGGGGAAGCATCTGAAATCATCCTTTAAATAAAAAAAAGTGGTAAGTACTTCAAAACCACTGGAATTGTTGCATATGGATCTGTGCGGACCTATGAGAGTCAGGAGCAGAGGAGGAAAGAGATTTGTGTTCGTAATTGTTGATGACTACTCTAGGTACACATGGACCTTGTTCTTGGCATCTAAAGATGAAGCTTTTGATAGCTTCAAAGATTGGGCTGGTGTTGTGCAGAAAAGGTTAAGCCTAGAACTTATCAGTATTAGATCTGATCATGGAACAGAGTTTGAAAACTCAAAATCTTTGAGTATTGTGCAAAATATAGAATTGATCATAACTTCTCTGCGCCAAGAATGCCACAGCAAAATAGAGTGGTTGAAAGGAAGAACAGGTTTCTGGAGGATATGGCAAGGACCATGTTGTTGTCAAGTAGGCTTGCAAGAAATTTTGAGCTGAAGCAATAAACACTGCATGCTACTTGCTAAATAGATGTTCCATTAGAGCTATTCTTGACAAGACCCCATATGAGCTACTCAGAGGAAGAAAACCAAATATTGCACATCTGAAACCTTTTGGTTGTAAATGTTTCGTACACAACAATGGCAAGGAACCATTGGGGAAATTTGATGCTAGAAGTGATGAGACAATATTTCTCGGTTACTCTACTCAAAGCAAAGCATACAAAGTGTTTAATAAAAGAACACAAACAGTGGAGGAAAGTATGCATGTGGTATTTGATGAATTCGACAAGGCATTAGGAGAAACTGAGGTAGATGATCAAGCGATTGGCCTCAGTCGAGAAAATAGTGCAGCTGACTTTGAAGACTCAGAAGACAAAGAACCATTAGGTGAGAATTCAATTTCACAAGAACAAGGAGTCAATATGACAGGGAGAATATCAGATGAAGTTGATGATCCAGCAAGTCAGGAAGAACCTACCCAAGGTGATGCTGAAGGTTCTTCCCGTCATATTCAACCCAGGCCATGGAAACATTAAAGCTCTCACCCATTGGAGAATGTTTTATCGGAACTAAATACTGGAATCATGACCAGGTCAGCCTTGAAGAACTTCTGTGCATTCTTTGCATTCCTCTCATCTCTGGAACCAAAGAATGTAAAAGAAGCTCTAGAGGATCCCGATTGGATTTTAGCCATACAGGATGAACTTCATCAGTTTGAGAGAAGCAAAGTGTGGTACCTGGTTCCTAAGCCAAAGGACAGATCAATAATTGGAACAAAATGGGTGTTCAGAAAAAAACTGGATGAGCATGGTATTGTGACAAGGAACAAGGCAAGACTAGTAATTCAAGGATACAGTCAGGAAGAAGGAATCGACTATGATGAAACTTTTGCACATGTGGCAAGAATGGAGGCAATTAGGATGCTGATTGCTTTTTCTACATACATGGAGTTCACACTGTATCAGATGGATGTGAAGAGTGCCTTCTTGAATGGCTACCTAAGTGAAGAAGTCTATGTAATACAGCCACCAGGCTTTGTGAACAACGAATTTCCTGATTATGTTTACAAACTTGACAAGGCACTCTATGGATTAAAGCAAGCTCCTAGAGCATGGTACGAAAGACTTTCAGGATTCCTACTGAAGAATGGTTTCTCAAGAGGAAAGATTCATAACACATTATTCCTGAAGAAGAAAGGAAAGGATCCATTGGTGGTTCAAGTATATGTTGATAATATTATTTTTGGAGCCACTGATGAGGAGTTATGCAAGGGGTTTACTGATCTGATGGGAAGTGAATTTGAAATGAGCATGATGGGTGAGCTAAATTTCGTCCTAGGACTGCAGATAAAGCAGATGCCTGAAGGAACCATGATTCATCAGCAAAAATATGTCAAGGAACTTCTGAAGAAATTTGACATGGAAGGAGCAAAAGAAATTACTACGCCTATTGCTCCTGGAACCAAGCTGGACATGGATGAACTAGGTCCTTCGACAAATGAGAAAAAATATAGAGCAATCATAGGTTCACTTCTCTATGTCACAGCTAGTCGACCTGATATTGTATACAGTGTGGGACTGTGTGCTAGATTTCAGTCCAAGCCTAAGAAGTCACATCTGACAGCTGTGAAAAGGATCTTGAGATACTTGAAAGGAACTCAGGATCTATATCTGTTGTACCCAAGGGGAGGTACTTTTGAACTAATTGGCTTTGCTGATGCAGATTATGCAGGTCATTTGGTGGACAGGAAAAGCACTTCAGGAATGACACACTTTCTTGGTCTTTGTTTAGTTTCTTGGGCAACAAAGAAGCAAAATTCAGTAGCCTTGTCTACTGCGAAAGCTGAGTATGTAGCAGCTGCATCATACTGCTCACAATTGCTATGGATCAAACAGCAGTTGGAGGACTTTGGAATCAAGTGTGGAGCAGTGCCAATTTTCTGTTACAATACAAGTGCAGTGAATATTGCCAAGAACCCAGTCCAACACAAAAGAACAAAGCATATTGATATTAGAGTCCATTTTCTTAGAGACAATGTAGAAAAGGGTCTGATTACTATGAATTCTTTCAGGACTGAAGATCAAATTTCTGACATATTTACCAAAGTATTGAACAAAGTGCAATTTGAGAGGAAGATGTTGGAGTTAGGGATGACAAAAATACACGGATGACCCAGCAGTTTGTCCCACAATGATTGGTTAGTTAAGTGTTCAATGATTTGTGTGTAACATTTGTTATTATTGTCCAGTCTGATATTGTACTTTATTAAGTATACTTGTTCAGTAAATAAGCACCAGGTGAGGATATTGTGATCCCATGAAGAACCTACTAAGTACTGAAAGAGGAACCGACTGAAGCATGAGGAATCATGTCCAGGTACAGTCACATTACCTTGCATGATAGAAGTCATAACTGAAATTGAATTATCAAAATTATACGTGTGTCAACGGAGACTTTCCATGTTCTTATAACCGTCCTAAATTATAGGAACACATTCTTTTTTGGGTTAGAATTCTAGTGTATTTGTATGGACCCCACTACTTGAAAAGTTTTTATTTGAGTAAGTCCATAACTGTCAAATCCATAACTCTTTCCTGGTTTTCAAAAATTTCAAAAATCTGCTTTTTACCTTTTATGTCATCAGTACTTTGGCTTCCCCAGGAAACCGTCTCATCACTAAAACCCTTTCTCCTCCTTGATTGTCACAGAACACACATACTCAACAATCTTTCCCCTTTCAACCTACTTTCTCTCTCAAAAATTCAAGCAAAAAAAAAACTTCGTAATCTCAATTAAAACTCTAACCGCTTTCACCATGTCTCAAGCACAATCTTCATCAACATCACCCACCAAAATTCTCAAGAAATCAACTCTAAAACCCCCTCCTTCCACTCTTGCAGAAAGAATTGCTAGGGCTAGGTCAAAGTTTCTCAATAAGGGAGAAAAGAAGTTGGTCAAGAAGATGATGGCAAAATCCTTGTCAACTATGCCTACAGGACAAGTTTCCTCTGAAACATCCATCGAGGTAATTCCTGACTCTACCCTATCTACTTCTATCGATTTAGAGGGTGTAAAAAGTCCTGGTAAAGTGGGCACTGAAACTTTAGTAAAAGGACTAGATGATATCGTAGGAACAGTAGAGTCTTGTGATAAAATTGAGAGGGGGAAGGTAGTTGAGAAGAAGCAGCAGGATGTTCAGGAAGAACCTAAGGCTAGTCTGCATGTGCCTGTAGTAGAAAAGACTGTGTTAGAGGTTGATGTAGCAGGAAGAGTGTTAGAACAACTAAGGGAAGATAATTCTGTTGAGTCCCTTAAAGAACATGAAGAAGCTGATGATGCAGAACTTGGTCTAAATCCATACTTGAAGGTCCAGCTGGTAGAGGACCTAGACCTGCTGAGGCTTCACAGATTTGAGCAAAGAACCTGGTTCTTACCCAGATCCTACAGAGGCTGATGACGCAGAACTCAAGTGGACAGACTCAGAAGAAGAAAAGGATGAGGAAGTTGGAGAAGAGAAAATTGAAAGTGAGAAAGTTACAAAGAAAGCAGAAGAAACAAAGAGGAAGAGGATGTAAAGAAAGTTTGGTGAGGAGGATGAGAAGCTGATGGTTGAGGAAGAGGAAGAGGATGTGATATTTGTGAGTGAGAACAGAGTAGAGCCTGAGAAGAGGAGAAGACTGGTGAGAAGGGGAATGCCGGTATCCAAAAGCCGGTTAGTGGATGAATCGAGTGAGGAGAGTGATGACAAGGCTGTGGCAGAGCAAGTTGTAAGGAGAGTAGGAACTAGATCTGCTCTGAAACAACAGCTAGAAACTGTTGGAAATCTTGAAAGAACAATTACAAATGTGAGAGATAGAGAAGAGAGGAAAAAGCATGAAGAAGAGAAGAAACCTGGTGAGGCAGAGGAAGAGAGTGACGAAGCTGGCAGCTATGTAGAGCTAAATGACTCTGAGACTGACAGCGAAGCAGAAAATAGGAAAAGAAGAAGAGGATCAGAAGAAAAGGTTGATCGAGTGGCTTTCTTTGCCAAGCATCAGGTGCTTCCTGGTAGCATTCTGCATGACGAGAAGAAGCATCATATGAAACCCTTGCTCAGGTTGATCGGTGACCAAGGGTGGCTGAGCTTGTTTGGAAACAAAGACAGAATGTTATTTGCTGATGAGATCAGGGAATTTTATACAAATTGCAGAGTTGTAGCCAGGAGAGTGTTCATGATTGTGAAGGGAGTTGAAATAGAGTTTGGGAGAAATGAGCTAGGGGTGATCCTTGATGTACCTGTAAGGTTACTTCAGGTATATTAAGCTGAAGTGGCCCAAAAGGACAGACGGAGTAACCCCTCTGAGTGTGGTCAAGAAATTCTCAGGGAAACCCAAGCTCAGGAAAGAAAGGAAAGTAGACAAAAAGGAGATGGAACCGGCACACCAGTTGCTGTTTGAGTTTGTGCACAGATTCCTTCTGCCTAGAGGAGAAAGAAATAGTGAAGCTAGTGCTCTAGACTTAAGCTACATGGACCTGCTGGATAAGGGGTGAGAATAAACTTGCCTGGATTAATCATCAGACATATTAAGAGGATTGCAGATACTGATCAAAAGCACCACTCTTTAGTACATTCCTATGTCCTTCAGCAGGTTCTAGGGAATTTTGGGGTTCCACTGTAAGCAGGGAAGAAGCCGAAAATTCATCAGATGCTTGGGTACAATGTGCTTAAAAGCTGTGCCTTCTTCAAAGAAAGGAGAGCTTCCAAGAAGCCCATGCAGGTTAAGCAAGAGCTAGCTGAGGAAAGTGAGGATTATGGACATGAGGAGGCCATTACAGCTGTAAAGGAACTGGAGAGCCATGTTCTTGAAGTCAATACAGAAAATGCTGAGCTTCACAGACAACTGAAGTTGAAGGATCAAGAAATTGATCGTTTGAAGATAGATTGCCACAAGTATGAGGCCGAGCTGGTGATGGAAAGGGCAAAAAATAGAAAGAACCTTGAGGCACTTGTCAAACACTTCAACCTACAGCCCTGAGTCCTCCTGTCCTACCTTCATGTCCTTTCTCCTAATTGATGTTATTTCTTTCCATTCTCCCTGCACATGTGATGTTGTTTAAAACAATTTATTTTCAGTTGTGTACTTGTGGATAGGGTTGTGCTGCTGTCACACCCTGGATGATGATTTTAATTTTCTCCTGATTATGGTTGTTTGCTCTATGGTACTTGGTTCTTGTTGAGCCCTTAGCCTTATCTCTGTGTGTCTATATTTTAGCTGACTTGTTGCCTCGTGCTCTAGACTGGATAGTACTAACTGGTTCATGCAGGTATTTGAATATTTTTGATGATGCCAAAAAGGGGAATTAGGAAATGTTGGGGTGTTTGTGACCTAACTCATCTGTTTTACATTTTTCAAACTTGTTATTTCTGTTTTTGTGTTTTTGGGAAATTTTGTCTATTTAGGTTCTTTGGCAACATTTGTTTGTCATCATCAAAAAGGGGGAATTTGTTGAGCATTGGTTTTGAAGAATGACAAACGAGAAGGACTCAGTGGTTTCGGAGAAGAACCTAGTCCTTGAATAGAAGAGCACGACTGGTCGAAAAGATCTAAGGGTTGCAAATCCCTGCAGAACTAGGAGTAGTGGCGTGTGAATGAATATGCATCCTAGTCAGACTAAAAGAGACGGTGCCCAGGCTGTCTCTTCGAAGTACGAATAGGAGTTGAACTTCAGTAAGAAAAAGAGTTACAATGAATCTAGTCTTACCATAATTACAAGGATTCCTTGTGAGACTCAACTAGGGTTGTAAAGCCCATATAAATACAAGTAGTTTATACAGCCGAAATCAGTTATTCACAAACAGAGAGTTGAGAGCAAACAAAGGCGATCTAGCAGCTTTCAGACGTGGGATAAATGAAGAAGACAACTGGTGGACCTGAGTAGGTTGAGTCTAGATAATCTTGTCTAGGTTCTGTGCTTTGTAAGTTGTCTTCGTTTGTGCGATCATTGTTTTACCTATTTGCTTATCCTAGAAGCAGTGTATTAGGTGAACTTTTGAGAGATTACTTTGTAAAGCTAGAGTTTAGCTTTATTTAGTGATTAGGGTCTAGAGTGTAGCCCCTTGGTTATAGAGTCTTGTAATCAGAAACTTTGCTCGTGTTGTTAGTGGATTGTGATTCAAAATCCTAGAGTGTGGGTCGTGGTTTTTCACCCTTGAGCAAGGAGTTTTCCACGTAAAATCCTTGTGTTCCTTTTATGTGTGATTGGTCTGTGTTGTGGTGGTCAGGTTGCAAATCTTCAGAGGCAAGAACAGGGTTCTTGACTCTGGAGAATCAAGTTCTTGAATCGAAAAATAGTGGACACTATTCAACCCCCCTTCTAGTGTCCTTAGGAGGTGCATATAGAATAACAAAGATGAAATTGATTACTGGAATACGACAGTTATATGTTACATGCTTGGATCTAATCCACCTCAAGCAGTTATGGAGGGGTACTTTAAGCGAATCTGGGGAGCCCTAGGGATAGAGAAAGTAGCACAAATCAATCGTGGGGTATTCATGGTCAGATTCCATAGCTTGGAGAGTAGAACAAAGGTGGTAGAAGAAGGGGTTCAAATGTTCGACAAAAAGCCTGTACTGGTAAAACCTTGGAGACCTGATATAGAGGTGAATAAGGAGACTGTTGACAAGCAACCACAATGGATCAGGTTAGTAGGACTTGACATCAAGTATTGGGGGTCAAAATGCTTTGAAGAAGATTGCAGGACTTATAGGGAAATCAATCAGAGCTGATCGAGCAACAACAAACAAGGAAAGATTAACATATGTAAGAGTGTTGGTTGAGATCCCATTAAACCAGCCATACCAGAAGTTAATAATGTTTGAAAATGAACTAGGGAGGATTATTGAGCGGGAAATATTTTATGAATAGAAACCTGTGTTGTGCTCTAAATGTAAGAATTATGGCCATGAAAAAAAAGAATGCAGGAAAGGAGGAAGGGAGATAGAACAGAAAGCAAAGGTGGAGCAAGAAAAGGAAAATCGGGATTAAGTAAAACATGGGAAGCAACCAGTGCAGAAAGGGGCAAAATAGGTGAGATGGGTGCAAGAAAGGTGACCATGGCGGAACTGGGAAGAAGGAGGGGTCAAATGGTGTATAATGTAACTCAACAAACACATAACAAGGCAGGTAATGCCTTTGCAGTACTAGCAGACCAACAATAGAAGAGTGATGAGGCAAATGAGGAAGGGAAAGCCAGTGCACCCAACCTCAAGGTGGCATAAGAGACAAAGGGACCAGGACATGGAAGGGGTAAGGATGACCCCTCTCCTAATGGATAGTGTGGATTTTTGGAACACTAGGGGCCTAAACAGACTAGAGAAGCAGAAAGAAATACATCTTCTTCTCCACAACATAAAAGTTAGTCTGTTTGGGCTACTAGAGACAAAGATTAAGAGGAGCAAAGCCTTGAATGCCTCTCTTAATCTTTGTAATGGGTGGTCATTTGCCACCAACCTGGCAAAACATGAAGGGGAAAGAATCTGGCTTCTATAGAAACCTCAAATATTTGGGGTAAACATCATACACACCACAAAACAAGTACTCTCTCCGTCCCAAAATGAGTGTCTGGGTTTGACTGAGCATAAAGTTTAAGAAAATAAGGAAGACTTTTCAATCCTGTGGTTTAAAATGAAAGTTGTGTGTAATGTGGGCCAGTGTCTTTAAATCATGTGGTACAAAATAAATCTTAGATTTAAAGAGCTGCCATAAAAGGAAAGAGGCACTCATTTTGGGACAAATAAAAAAGAAAAGGTAGACACTCATTTTGGGACGGAGGGAGTAATACATAGTGAGGTGATACACAGAGGGATATGAGTGAAACTAAACATTACAATGGTGTATGCTTTCAATGATCAGGGCATGAGAAGAAGCTTATGGGATGAAATAGAAGAAATATATGTACAAGTAAGGGGCCGATGGGCAGTAATGGGAGACTTTAACTATGTTATGGCAAGAGAGGAAAGAGTAGGCAGAGCTGTCACAGTAGCAGAAATCAGAGATTTCAAACAATGCATTGAAAAATGTGCTTTGCAAGATCTGAGATCATGAGGATCTTTCTTCACCTGGAACAACAAACATGATGGTGTTGACAGGGTATACTGTAAGCTAGACAGAGTTCTGGTGAACACAGACTGGATGTCATCCTTACCAGCATTAGAGGTTCACTTCATGCCTGAAGGAATCTATGAGCACTATCCAACCGTGGTGAGATGGGAAGACAACCAACCAAGACAAAAGCAAGGTTTAGATATTTTAATATGTGGAGCATGGATGTTGACTTCAGAGAAAGAGTGAAAAGAAATTGGGAACAATAAATAAAGAGGACAAGAATGTTCCAACTGATAGGGAAACTACATAGACTCAAGAGGACATTGCTGGAACTGAACAAAACCAAGTTCAATGATGTTGAAAGAAAAGCAGATCAGGCACTGACAGACCTGTGGAAATGCCAAACACAGCTGCAATCTGATCCGAGGAATACATCACTCATACAAGAGGAAAGAATTCTAATAATAGAGTATATGAAATGGAAAGAAGCAAGGATTCGGTTTTGGAGACAAAAATGCAAGATCCACTGGCTTACAAAAGGAGATCTGAACACATGATTTTTCCACACTTATCTCAAGGTCGGAAGATGTGCTAATAGGATATTTACAATAAAGAATCTAGAAGGAAAGCAAATCACAGACATGGAAGGGGTGGCAAACATATTCATAGAGTTTTACACAGGGCTGTTGGGGACTGCAAATACATGAGAACATGTCAACAGTAACATAGTACATCAAGGATCAGTGATCACTGAAGCACAAAGAGCCATACTGAATGTAGAGTTCTCAGAGCAAGAGGTGAAGAAAGCCTTATGTGGCATAGCAGGATATAAAGCACTTTGCCCAGATGGATATGGAAGCCAATTTTACAAGGACATCTGGGACATAGTGAAACAGGATGTAGTAGCAGGGGTACTGGAATTCTTTACCATAGGGAAAATGATGAAAGGAGTGAATAACATTGTGATCACTCTCATACCTAAACAAAGTCATGCAGCACCAGTGGGGGACTACAGGCCCACAGCCTGTTGCAATACTATCTACAAAGTCATATCTAAAATGCTCTACAATAGGCTTTGCCTACAATAATATCAAGCAATCAAAGTGCTTTTGTAGCAGGAAGAACAATTGTAAAAAATGTGTTGATATGCCAAGATATGGTGAGACTATATAATAGGAAAAACACAACAAGGAGCTGATTAATAAAAATTGACCTGAAGAAAGCTTATGATATAATGGAGTGGGAGTTTGTATAATAAATGCTCCATGCTATGAATTTTCCTTCTAGATTCATAAAATGGATGATGACCTGTATTAGTACCCCACAATACACAATAGCTATGAATGGTGGCACGTATGGAAACATTTTAGGAAGAGAGGGCTTAGGCAAGGAGATCCCATCTCCCCACCGGTTTTTGTGATCTGTATGGAGTACTTTCACACGCATAATAAACTGGGTGGCTACTTAGAAGAGATTTAAATATCACACCAAGTGCAAGACCATGAAACTGAATCACTTGTGCTTTACAGATGATGTTCTCTTATTTAGCAAAAGGGACTATCAAGCTGTAATGTTGATGCTAAGGGGGCTGCAGACATTCTCCAAATCATCAGGACTAACAACAAATGCATCTAAATCAAACATCTTCACAGCTAACATGGACCCACATACTGTGGAAAGACTGTGTTCAGTCATTGGATACCATAAGGGGAAAATGCCTTTCAGATACTTAGGAGTTTCAATATCCCCAAGGAATATCTCTGCTGTGGATTGTGAGATATTGGTAGAAAAACTAACAACCAGAATTAAGTGTTGGGGAACAAGACACCTGTCATATACAGGCATAGTTCAATTAGTAAACTCTGTACTACTGCATATACACACATATTGGTCTGTCATGTTTATACTACCCAAGAAGACTATGAAGGCAATCACTGCAATTTGAAGGAACTTTCTTTGGGATGGAAAAGTATACTCAGCCAAAGCACCAATAGTGGCCTGGGAGCTAACATGCAGGAACAAAAAAGAAGGAGGGTTGGGTATAACAGACCCTCTAATATGGAATGAAGCTCCAACTGCAAATTATGCCTATAATATCACACAAAAAGAAGACACAATATGGGTAATGTGGGTGCATCACATCTACATAAAAGGACAAGATTGGGAAACATACTCCCCTCCCCAAGAATGCTGCGGGTATTGGAAGAAAATATGTGCTCTAAGAGTCAAATATGCATGGGGCTGGTTAAAAATAAATGGCAATACAAAGTGAACAATGGATACAAATGGAAGTGGGGTGAGCATGAACTTTGGCCATGGAGAGCATGGGTCTGGAACTGCCTGAACATACCTAAACACAACTTTATCTGCTGGCTATCCATGTACAAGAGGCTCCAAACCAGAGAGAGGCTAGCAAAAATGGGCATTACCCAATACAGTGCCTGCCTAATTTATGGAGGAAAATAAAAACTCATGAGCATCTGTTTTTTGAATGTCCCTACTATAAAAAATGCCTCAGAGAGATCATGAGCTGGTTGCGACTGGGTATCCAAAGATTAGATATAGATCAACGATGGAGGAGGATGGTAAGGCTGATTAAAGGGAAGGTTTGCAGAGCATTCACACTAAGTGTGTTAGCAGCCCTAGTATACTACCTGTGGAAGGCAAGGAATGAAGCTTTATGGAATCACAGAGTTCCGGTGAAACCGATCACAGTCAACCTGATTAGAGAAGAGTGCAAGTACAGAGTTCAGGAAGTATTGAGCAGAAGAACAAGGCCTAAAGAGAAGCAATGGATAGAAGACTTACACAGAAGACAGAATTAGAAGTAGTATATGCAGTAAAGATAGGATACAGTAGCTTATACAATAGTTTTTTTTTTTTTTTTTTTTTTACAAATAGAGGTAGGATGCATTAGCATGTTTTTCAAATTGTAATGATAGATGGCATATAGAATCTGGCACTACAATGTAATGGTGGGGGATAGTGATAGAAGTGGTATAGGCAGGTAAAGGAATATGGGCTGAGAAGAGAGGAATTTTATATAAGTAAGCAGCCGCGAGAGTAGGAAAAATGTAACTCAGTGGTGATTAATAAGATATATATCTCTTTCACCAAAAAATATGGAATGTATAACAACAACAGGACATCAAAACTCACACCATTACGAGGACATCTATAGAACCTACGACCAAAGTTAAGATCAGTCTTCACCATTAATTGAGGCGTGATTAACCCGCACCTACATATACGCTTAAATTGGTCTTGAGAAGAAGCTGAAAAATCTGACATTTTGATTGATGAAGGAAACAAAAAGGGTGGTGCAGGGTGTTCTATTTTGAGAGAGAAGGTTGAAGAAGAAGGGTGTTAATAGCTATGAGATGAGAGGAGTGTTCTGGTAGAATATATTTTACTAGGGTTGGGTAAAAAATTGAAGGGTGGGTCGGGTATGGTTATTAATAGGGGTAGTGTGCTTAGGTTTATTTGGGTGGTGTGGTTAAGGGTGAGTCAGCTCCACGTAGACAACTTAAATATTGCCAATTAGACATAAGAGTCCACCTTGGCATATAAGAGTCCACCTTGGCAGCTCAATTAGTTTGAGGTGTGTGGAGGAGCCAAAAGAAAACGGTGAGGGTATGGTGAGATCAAAACCTTAACGGAGGGTATATTTTCCCAATTTCTAAAACGATAAGGGTAAATTCGGCAATTTTTCGTATTTTGTATGTATATGATATTTAATCTGTTGAGGAGACTGGGAGATCGACTATGAAAGCCATTTATCTATTGAGGATGCTGGTCGAGCAGTATAGGAACAAGAAAATAGACATGAATATGGTGTTCATTGACCTAAAAAAAGCGTATGACAAGGTCCTTAGGGACGTTATGTGGAGATGCCTGAAATCTAAAGGAGTTCCGGTGGTATACATCAGGGTGATTAAGGATATGTACGAAGGTGCTAAGATTCGATTGAGAACAATGGGAGGAGACTCGGACCACTTACCAGTCGAGATGGGGCTTTATCAGGGGTCGGCGGTTAGCCCTTTTTTTTTTTTTTTTTTTTTTTTTGCACTGATGATAGATGTATTGACTCGGAGTATCCAATGAGAGGTGTCGTGGTGTATGTTATTTGCAGATGACATAGTATTGGGATGAGACTCGCAGAGGTGTCAATAGAAACTGGAGGTGTGGAGGCAGACTGTAGAGTCTAAATGCTTTAGACTAAGCAGGACTAAAACAGAATATACGAAATGCAAGTTTAGTGACGCTCTTGATGAGTCACATGTGGAAGTGAGACTTGATTCTCAAGTCATTCCTAAGAAAGGAAGCTTCAAATATCTTGGCTCAATGATCCAAGGTAATGGTGAGATTGATGATGATGTCACACACCGTGTAGGAGTAGGTTGGATAAAGTGGAGGTTCGCTTCCGGTGTACTATATAATAAGAGAGTGACACTTAGGCTTAAATGCAAATTATATAGAGTGGTCGTTAGACCAGCTATGTTATATGGTGCGTAGTATTGGCCAGTCAAGAACTATCACATCCAGAAGATGAACGTAGCGGAAATGAGAATACTTAGATGGATGTGTGGGCACATTAAGATGGATAAAATTAAGAATGAAGTCATGCGTGACAAAGTTGGCGTAACCCCAGTGGTAGAGAAAATGCGAGAAGCGAAGTTGCGGTGGTTCGGTACGTGAGAAGGAGGAATGTAGATGCTCCGGTTAGGAGGTGTGAGAGATTAGCAGTGCTGGATCTATGGAGAGATAGAGGTAGACTGAAGAAGTTCTGGGCCGAGATGATTAGATAGGAAATGACCTGGATCTAGATCACCGAGGACATGACCTAGATAGGGGAGCGTGGAGGTCGAAGAGGGTAGAAGGTTAGGTTGTAGTCGAGTACCTTTTCCCTTAGTAGATGCAGTATTATGCTTATATAGATGACTTCCATTTTAATCTTCGCCTTTATATCTACTGTTATTATCTGTTTCTTTTGAATATGTTTTAGTTTTAACATTCTCTTTAGCATGATATTACTGGCTTGATTTTCAAAGGCGTTTTCTAATATGTTTCTTTTCCTAGCCGAGGGTCTATTGGAAATAACCTCTCCACCTTGGTAGGAGTAAGGTTTGCGTATCTCACCCTCACCAGACCCCACTTGTGAGATACACTGGGTATGTTGTTGTTGTTGTTGTATGATATTTAATCACTTAATATTTTAACATATTGTGTATATAATATTTATTTAATTAATATTTTTAACATATTAAGTATTGAATATTTATTTACTATTTTAACACAATATATCACTCTTTGTATCTATTGTGTATTCAATATTTATTTATTTAATATTTGTTATTCTTAGGTGATATATATTTTATTTGTGCAAATATGAAATATGACAACTAAAAGAAAGAAAATCGCCTAAGAATCGTCCCTAAAATGTGGGTGTCTGTTGGTATATACCAATTTTATCTCATGGCATATTATTTAGATTTGAATGATATTCCTTAAATTTAGGAAGAAAATAAATACTAAATATCAATACTAGTATTTAATATTCCTTCATTTTTTAGCATTGTATACATCTTTTATTGAAGGAAAATAGTGTTAAATAATTATTAACACTAGAATATTTTTTCATTATTTTAGTACAATGTTGTGACTATAAAAAGTAAGGATTAAATAATACTCCCTCTGTTTCAGAATGGATGAACCTTTTCGCTTTTCGAGAGTCAAACTGGATGAACTTTGACCAACAATTTAAGATGATTTTTTTCATCATATTGATATGCAAAGAGTTGCATGCAATAGTACTTTTTGTATAGTTTTTGAATATGCAAATTTTTATTTGAAAATATTAATTTAATATAGTCTAATTTAGGTTCAAAAATTAGTCAAATTGACTTTCAAAAAGTGAAAAGGTTCATCCTTTTTAAAACGAAGGGAATAGTAAATATCTCCATATTGTTTGTTATTTATGTAAAGAACCCAAGTGTTGATGGATTTTCGCGAATGTGGTTGTGAAATTTTGAGGCCCACCGCTGCTGGATTAAAAACCAACCCATCTCACAAAATAGCTTGTTGATCACCTTGGTTACATAAATAGCAGCTCATATAAAGTTATTGACTTTAGCATAACACTTATTTTTTATAGCTACAACATTAAACTAAAATTAGGCAATAAAAAAATATTAATAGTAATAATTAGTTAATAGTATTATACAAAAATAAAAGATTCTATCAATCATCTAGATAGATATCAATCATCTATAAAATATATACGTTTTATTACAAATTAAATAAGAGAAAGAACTAGTGCATCTTTTACACTTTTAATTTTTTTTCTTTTCTTATCTTTTAGTTGCCACATTTAAAATTTTAGACAAATAAAATACATATCACCTAAAAATGTGAATAATAAATATTACTAAAATAAATAAATATTGAATATACAATACATACAAAAATTGATATATTGTGTTAAAATAGTGATAAATATTGAATACACAGCATGGTAAAAATATTAATTAAATAAATTTTACACACACAATATGATAAAATATTAAGTGTTTAAACATCATATATACATAATATTTATTCATTTAGTATTTTAACATATTATATATATATATATATATATATATAACTAGTGTTTGGAATGCGCGACATGCGTTCGTCCTTATAACTAAGTAGAAATTACGTATTGCACGTATATTTTATGATATTCTAACTTTAAAATGATATAAACATCATTAAAATATGTATATACGGTATCATCTGTATAAACACATCGAAAGCTTTACTCATCTCCATGAACTCATAGATATCATTAGCTTATAGACCAGCTTAACCAAAAGGGAAAAAAAATCTTAATAAAGGTTTGCATGACCTGCAAGAAAGAAAACTATTTAGGGGAGGAGAAGAAAAAAGTCTTGGAGTTATCCGGAGGCCGGAATGTGTGGCGACCACTATAGAAAAAGTAATTCATCTACTTTGGAAGTTTTTACTCTATGAAAAAGCTATTTTGAAAAGAAAGTTAAAACAGAGAAGTCCAATGAAGGAACTCATGAAGAAAAATGAGTGAGAAAGCAAGAAGAGCTTGGACATGAGCTTAACTTTAAATTTTTTGAAAAGGAATAGGAAAGAAGAATTTGCCAGGAATTAAGAGGACATGCATGCACATAATAAGGAGGGTTGAAGCATGGATGGAAGTCCAAAGATCCTTTTCTTACTCTTTCAAGTGACTCTAGGATAAGTAACACTCCAAATTCTATATAACCAACTTTTTTATACTATTTTTCTTTTTAAAGGTTCCAAAGGCATGAGAGATAAGTATCATAAATTTTCAATTTTTCTACAGCAAAGGAGATGGGGTTGAAGCTAAAACACGTATAAAACAGAAAAATTAACATTATGACATATATCAAATTCTAAGAATCATGGAGTCCTAATTGATTCTTGTTTATTGACCTTTCAATTACTAACTCCTCAAATTCCAAATTTTTTATTAATGAACGAAGAGAAGCTTGGTTGGATACAAATTAATGACACTCTACATTAATTAATGATGAATGATTCATTGTAATACAATTTTGAGAGCATATTAGTGACATGTAATTGAAGATAACACATTAAATCCGTATAAGAAAATGAAAGCACTTAACCATGTAACTTATTAAATTTAATATACAAAAATTATAGTATTTAGTTTTTGGAGGAAAAAATGGTAGTTTAATATTTTAGGGGTATTTTGGTCTTTTTACATTTTACTTTAGAGATTCCCACTTTTAAATTAGTATAAAATAGAATAGATATAGATAGATATATATATATATATAAAGAGGAAAGAGAAAGACAAACAGTTGAGTGCTTTAGAGAGATAGATTTTGTGAGGGATTGATTCTTGATTATGACATCTTCCGCACAATTAATTACCTATTTAGTGACATTTAACAAAATTTAAATATTTTGTAATATCTTGATTTGTTATTAATCCCTAAATAAATAAAAGGGATTGATATGTAATATTTTTATGCAGTTAAAATATATAATTTAATTAATAAATATTTGTAAAATAAGCTGAATAGCTAGAGAAAGTAAAGGAGAGAAAAACAGATTTAGGAATGGTTAATAAGTACTATCAATATGCTTATGAGATAGTTTTTCCGAATTCTTTTGCTATCAGCTAGGCCTGGGCATTGAGCGAGCGAGCCGAGCCCGAGCCGAGCCTAATCGAGGTTACTATGCTACTGAACCGAGCTGACCCGAGCTTTATATTATACGGAGCCGAGCCGAGCCCGAGCCAAGCTCAACCGAGCTTTGCTAGAGTTTGACCGAGCTTGAGCCGACTTTATTATTTTGTGCACCCATACTTAATAATATAGAAATAATATTTTTAAATTTTTTCTTTTGATTACTATGAATTCTTTCAGGACTGAAGATCAAATTTCTGACATATTTACCAAAGTATTGAACAAAGTGCAATTTGAGAGGAACATGTTGGAGTTAGGGATGACAAAAATACACGGATGACCCAGCAGTTTGTCCCACAATGATTGGTTAGTTAAGTGTTCAATGATTTGTGTGTAACATTTGTTATTATTGTCCAGTCTGATATTGTACTTTATTAAGTATACTTGTTCAGTAAATAAGCACCAGGTGAGGATATTGTGATCCCATGAAGAACCTACTAAGTACTGAAAGAGGAACCGACTGAAGCATGAGGAATCATGTCCAGGTACAGTCACATTACCTTGCATGATAGAAGTCATAACTGAAATTGAATTATCAAAATTATACGTGTGTCAACGGAGACTTTCCATGTTCTTATAACCGTCCTAAATTATAGGAACACATTCTTTTTTGGGTTAGAATTCTAGTGTATTTGTATGGACCCCACTACTTGAAAAGTTTTTATTTGAGTAAGTCCATAACTGTCAAATCCATAACTCTTTCCTGGTTTTCAAAAATTTCAAAAATCTGCTTTTTACCTTTTATGTCATCATTACTTTGGCTTCCCCAGGAAACCGTCTCATCACTAAAACCCTTTCTCCTCCTTGATTGTCACAGAACACACATACTCAACAATCTTTCCCCTTTCAACCTACTTTCTCTCTCAAAAATTCAAGCAAAAAAAAAAACTTCGTAATCTCAATTAAAACTCTAACCGCTTTCACCATGTCTCAAGCACAATCTTCATCAACATCACCCACCAAAATTCTCAAGAAATCAACTCTAAAACCCCCTCCTTCCACTCTTGCAGAAAGAATTGCTAGGGCTAGGTCAAAGTTTCTCAATAAGGGAGAAAAGAAGTTGGTCAAGAAGATGATGGCAAAATCCTTGTCAACTATGCCTACAGGACAAGTTTCCTCTGAAACATCCATCGAGGTAATTCCTGACTCTACCCTATCTACTTCTATCGATTTAGAGGGTGTAAAAAGTCCTGGTAAAGTGGGCACTGAAACTTTAGTAAAAGGACTAGATGATATCGTAGGAACAGTAGAGTCTTGTGATAAAATTGAGAGGGGGAAGGTAGTTGAGAAGAAGCAGCAGGATGTTCAGGAAGAACCTAAGGCTAGTCTGCATGTGCCTGTAGTAGAAAAGACTGTGTTAGAGGTTGATGTAGCAGGAAGAGTGTTAGAACAACTAAGGGAAGATAATTCTGTTGAGTCCCTTAAAGAACATGAAGAAGCTGATGATGCAGAACTTGGTCTAAATCCATACTTGAAGGTCCAGCTGGTAGAGGACCTAGACCTGCTGAGGCTTCACAGATTTGAGCAAAGAACCTGGTTCTTACCCAGATCCTACAGAGGCTGATGACGCAGAACTCAAGTGGACAGACTCAGAAGAAGAAAAGGATGAGGAAGTTGGAGAAGACAAAATTGAAAGTGAGAAAGTTACAAAGAAAGCAGAAGAAACAAAGAGGAAGAGGATGTAAAGAAAGTTTGGTGAGGAGGATGAGAAGCTGATGGTTGAGGAAGAGGAAGAGGATGTGATATTTGTGAGTGAGAACAGAGTAGAGCCTGAGAAGAGGAGAAGACTGGTGAGAAGGGGAATGCCGGTATCCAAAAGCCGGTTAGTGGATGAATCGAGTGAGGAGAGTGATGACAAGGCTGTGGCAGAGCAAGTTGTAAGGAGAGTAGGAACTAGATCTGCTCTGAAACAACAGCTAGAAACTGTTGGAAATCTTGAAAGAACAATTACAAATGTGAGAGATAGAGAAGAGAGGAAAAAGCATGAAGAAGAGAAGAAACCTGGTGAGGCAGAGGAAGAGAGTGACGAAGCTGGCAGCTATGTAGAGCTAAATGACTCTGAGACTGACAGCGAAGCAGAAAATAGGAAAAGAAGAAGAGGATCAGAAGAAAAGGTTGATCGAGTGGCTTTCTTTGCCAAGCATCAGGTGCTTCCTGGTAGCATTCTGCATGACGAGAAGAAGCATCATATGAAACCCTTGCTCAGGTTGATCGGTGACCAAGGGTGGCTGAGCTTGTTTGGAAACAAAGACAGAATGTTATTTGCTGATGAGATCAGGGAATTTTATACAAATTGCAGAGTTGTAGCCAGGAGAGTGTTCATGATTGTGAAGGGAGTTGAAATAGAGTTTGGGAGAAATGAGCTAGGGGTGATCCTTGATGTACCTGTAAGGTTACTTCAGGTATATTAAGCTGAAGTGGCCCAAAAGGACAGACGGAGTAACCCCTCTGAGTGTGGTCAAGAAATTCTCAGGGAAACCCAAGCTCAGGAAAGAAAGGAAAGTAGACAAAAAGGAGATGGAACCGGCACACCAGTTGCTGTTTGAGTTTGTGCACAGATTCCTTCTGCCTAGAGGAGAAAGAAATAGTGAAGCTAGTGCTCTAGACTTAAGCTACATGGACCTGCTGGATAAGGGGTGAGAATAAACTTGCCTGGCTTAATCATCAGACATATTAAGAGGATTGCAGATACTGATCAAAAGCACCACTCTTTAGTACATTCCTATGTCCTTCAGCAGGTTCTAGGGAATTTTGGGGTTCCACTGTAAGCAGGGAAGAAGCCGAAAATTCATCAGATGCTTGGGTACAATGTGCTTAAAAGCTGTGCCTTCTTCAAAGAAAGGAGAGCTTCCAAGAAGCCCATGCAGGTTAAGCAAGAGCTAGCTGAGGAAAGTGAGGATTGTGGACATGAGGAGGCCATTACAGCTGTAAAGGAACTGGAGAGCCATGTTCTTGAAGTCAATACAGAAAATGCTGAGCTTCACAGACAACTGAAGTTGAAGGATCAAGAAATTGATCGTTTGAAGATAGATTGCCACAAGTATGAGGCCGAGCTGGTGATGGAAAGGGCAAAAAATAGAAAGAACCTTGAGGCACTTGTCAAACACTTCAACCTACAGCCCTGAGTCCTCCTGTCCTACCTTCATGTCCTTTCTCCTAATTGATGTTATTTCTTTCCATTCTCCCTGCACATGTGATGTTGTTTAAAACAATTTATTTTCAGTTGTGTACTTGTGGATAGGGTTGTGCTGCTGTCACACCCTGGATGATGATTTTAATTTTCTCCTGATTATGGTTGTTTGCTCTATGGTACTTGGTTCTTGTTGAGCCCTTAGCCTTATCTCTGTGTGTCTATATTTTAGCTGACTTGTTGCCTCGTGCTCTAGACTGGATAGTACTAACTGGTTCATGCAGGTATTTGAATATTTTTGATGATGCCAAAAAGGGGAATTAGGAAATGTTGGGGTGTTTGTGACCTAACTCATCTGTTTTACATTTTTCAAACTTGTTATTTCTGTTTTTGTGTTTTTGGGAAATTTTGTCTATTTAGGTTCTTTGGCAACATTTGTTTGTCATCATCAAAAAGGGGGAATTTGTTGAGCATTGGTTTTGAAGAATGACAAACGAGAAGGACTCAGTGGTTTCGGAGAAGAACCTAGTCCTTGAATAGAAGAGCACGACTGGTCGAAAAGATCTAAGGGTTGCAAATCCCTGCAGAACTAGGAGTAGTGGCGTGTGAATGAATATGCATCCTAGTCAGACTAAAAGAGACGGTGCCCAGGCTGTCTCTTCGAAGTACGAATAGGAGTTGAACTTCAGTAAGAAAAAGAGTTACAATGAATCTAGTCTTACCATAATTACAAGGATTCCTTGTGAGACTCAACTAGGGTTGTAAAGCCCATATAAATACAAGTAGTTTATACAGCCGAAATCAGTTATTCACAAACAGAGAGTTGAGAGCAAACAAAGGCGATCTAGCAGCTTTCAGACGTGGGATAAATGAAGAAGACAACTGGTGGACCTGAGTAGGTTGAGTCTAGATAATCTTGTCTAGGTTCTGTGCTTTGTAAGTTGTCTTCGTTTGTGCGATCATTGTTTTACCTATTTGCTTATCCTAGAAGCAGTGTATTAGGTGAACTTTTGAGAGATTACTTTGTAAAGCTAGAGTTTAGCTTTATTTAGTGATTAGGGTCTAGAGTGTAGCCCCTTGGTTATAGAGTCTTGTAATCAGAAACTTTGCTCGTGTTGTTAGTGGATTGTGATTCAAAATCCTAGAGTGTGGGTCGTGGTTTTTCACCCTTGAGCAAGGAGTTTTCCACGTAAAATCCTTGTGTTCCTTTTATGTGTGATTGGTCTGTGTTGTGGTGGTCAGGTTGCAAATCTTCAGAGGCAAGAACAGGGTTCTTGACTCTGGAGAATCAAGTTCTTGAATCGTAAAATAGTGGACACTATTCAACCCCCCTTCTAGTGTCCTTAGGAGGTGCATATAGAATAACAAAGATGAAATTGATTACTGGAATACGACAGTTATATGTTACATGCTTGGATCTAATCCACCTCAAGCAGTTATGGAGGGGTACTTTAAGCGAATCTGGGGAGCCCTAGGGATAGACAAAGTAGCACAAATCAATCGTGGGGTATTCATGGTCAGATTCCATAGCTTGGAGAGTAGAACAAAGGTGGTAGAAGAAGGGGTTCAAATGTTCGACAGAAAGCCTGTACTGGTAAAACCTTGGAGACCTGATATAGAGGTGAATAAGGAGACTGTTGACAAGCAACCACAATGGATCAGGTTAGTAGGACTTGACATCAAGTATTGGGGGTCAAAATGCTTTGAAGAAGATTGCAGGACTTATAGGGAAATCAATCAGAGCTGATCGAGCAACAACAAACAAGGAAAGATTAACATATGTAAGAGTGTTGGTTGAGATCCCATTAAACCAGCCATACCAGAAGTTAATAATGTTTGAAAATGAACTAGGGAGGATTATTGAGCGGGAAATATTTTATGAATAGAAACCTGTGTTGTGCTCTAAATGTAAGAATTATGGCCATGAAGAAAAAGAATGCAGGAAAGGAGGAAGGGAGATAGAACAGAAAGCAAAGGTGGAGCAAGAAAAGGAAAATCGGGATTAAGTAAAACATGGGAAGCAACCAGTGCAGAAAGGGGCAAAATAGGTGAACTGGGTGCAAGAAAGGTGACCATGGCGGAACTGGGAAGAAGGAGGGGTCAAATGGTGTATAATGTAACTCAACAAACACATAACAAGGCAGGTAATGCCTTTGCAGTACTAGCAGACCAACAATAGAAGAGTGATGAGGCAAATGAGGAAGGGAAAGCCAGTGCACCCAACCTCAAGGTGGCATAAGAGACAAAGGGACCAGGACATGGAAGGGGTAAGGATGACCCCTCTCCTAATGGATAGTGTGGATTTTTGGAACACTAGGGGCCTAAACAGACTAGAGAAGCAGAAAGAAATACATCTTCTTCTCCACAACATAAAAGTTAGTCTGTTTGGGCTACTAGAGACAAAGATTAAGAGGAGCAAAGCCTTGAATGCCTCTCTTAATCTTTGTAATGGGTGGTCATTTGCCACCAACCTGGCAAAACATGAAGGGGAAAGAATCTGGCTTCTATAGAAACCTCAAATATTTGGGGTAAACATCATACACACCACAAAACAAGTACTCTCTCCGTCCCAAAATGAGTGTCTGGGTTTGACTGAGCATAAAGTTTAAGAAAATAAGGAAGACTTTTCAATCCTGTGGTTTAAAATGAAAGTTGTGTGTAATGTGGGCCAGTGTCTTTAAATCATGTGGTACAAAACAAATCTTAGATTTAAAGAGCTGCCATAAAAGGAAAGAGGCACTCATTTTGGGACAAATAAAAAAGAAAAGGTAGACACTCATTTTGGGACGGAGGGAGTAATACATAGTGAGGTGATACACAGAGGGATATGAGTGAAACTAAACATTACAATGGTGTATGCTTTCAATGATCAGGGCATGAGAAGAAGCTTATGGGATGAAATAGAAGAAATATATGTACAAGTAAGGGGCCGATGGGCAGTAATGGGAGACTTTAACTATGTTATGGCAAGAGAGGAAAGATTAGGCAGAGCTGTCACAGTAGCAGAAATCAGAGATTTCAAACAATGCATTGAAAAATGTGCTTTGCAAGATCTGAGATCATGAGGATCTTTCTTCACCTGGAACAACAAACATGATGGTGTTGACAGGGTATACTGTAAGCTAGACAGAGTTCTGGTGAACACAGACTGGATGTCATCCTTACCAGCATTAGAGGTTCACTTCATGCCTGAAGGAATCTATGAGCACTATCCAACCGTGGTGAGATGGGAAGACAACCAACCAAGACAAAAGCAAGGTTTAGATATTTTAATATGTGGAGCATGGATGTTGACTTCAGAGAAAGAGTGAAAAGAAATTGGGAACAATAAATAAAGAGGACAAGAATGTTCCAACTGATAGGGAAACTACATAGACTCAAGAGGACATTGCTGGAACTGAACAAAACCAAGTTCAATGATGTTGAAAGAAAAGCAGATCAGGCACTGACAGACCTGTGGAAATGCCAAACACAGCTGCAATCTGATCCGAGGAATACATCACTCATACAAGAGGAAAGAATTCTAATAATAGAGTATATGAAATGGAAAGAAGCAAGGATTCGGTTTTGGAGACAAAAATGCAAGATCCACTGGCTTACAAAAGGAGATCTGAACACATGATTTTTCCACACTTATCTCAAGGTCGGAAGATGTGCTAATAGGATATTTACAATAAAGAATCTAGAAGGAAAGCAAATCACAGACATGGAAGGGGTGGCAAACATATTCATAGAGTTTTACACAGGGCTGTTGGGGACTGCAAATACATGAGAACATGTCAACAGTAACATAGTACATCAAGGACCAGTGATCACTGAAGCACAAAGAGCCATACTGAATGTAGAGTTCTCAGAGCAAGAGGTGAAGAAAGCCTTATGTGGCATAGCAGGATATAAAGCACTTTGCCCAGATGGATATGGAAGCCAATTTTACAAGGACATCTGGGACATAGTGAAACAGGATGTAGTAGCAGGGGTACTGGAATTCTTTACCATAGGGAAAATGATGAAAGGAGTGAATAACATTGTGATCACTCTCATACCTAAACAAAGTCATGCAGCACCAGTGGGGGACTACAGGCCCACAGCCTGTTGCAATACTATCTACAAAGTCATATCTAAAATGCTCTACAGTAGGCTTTGCCTACAATAATATCAAGCAATCAAAGTGCTTTTGTAGCAGGAAGAACAATTGTAAAAAATGTGTTGATATGCCAAGATATGGTGAGACTATATAATAGGAAAAACACAACAAGGAGCTGATTAATAAAAATTGACCTGAAGAAAGCTTATGATATAATGGAGTGGGAGTTTGTATAAGAAATGCTCCATGCTATGAATTTTCCTTCTAGATTCATAAAATGGATGATGACCTGTATTAGTACCCCACAATACACAATAGCTATGAATGGTGGCACGTATGGAAACATTTTAGGAAGAGAGGGCTTAGGCAAGGAGATCCCATCTCCCCACCGGTTTTTGTGATCTGTATGGAGTACTTTCACACGCATAATAAACTGGGTGGCTACTTAGAAGAGATTTAAATATCACACCAAGTGCAAGACCATGAAACTGAATCACTTGTGCTTTACAGATGATGTTCTCTTATTTAGCAAAAGGGACTATCAAGCTGTAATGTTGATGCTAAGGGGGCTGCAGACATTCTCCAAATCATCAGGACTAACAACAAATGCATCTAAATCAAACATCTTCACAGCTAACATGGACCCACATACTGTGGAAAGACTGTGTTCAGTCATTGGATACCATAAGGGGAAAATGCCTTTCAGATACTTAGGAGTTTCAATATCCCCAAGGAATATCTCTGCTGTGGATTGTGAGATATTGGTAGAAAAACTAACAACCAGAATTAAGTGTTGGGGAACAAGACACCTGTCATATACAGGCATAGTTCAATTAGTAAACTCTGTACTACTGCATATACACACATATTGGTCTGTCATGTTTATACTACCCAAGAAGACTATGAAGGCAATCACTGCAATTTGAAGGAACTTTCTTTGGGATGGCAAAGTATACTCAGCCAAAGCACCAATAGTGGCCTGGGAGCTAACATGCAGGAACAAAAAAGAAGGAGGGTTGGGTATAACAGACCCTCTAATATGGAATGAAGCTCCAACTGCAAATTATGCCTATAATATCACACAAAAAGAAGACACAATATGGGTAATGTGGGTGCATCACATCTACATAAAAGGACAAGATTGGGAAACATACTCCCCTCCCCAAGAATGCTGCGGGTATTGGAAGAAAATATGTGCTCTAAGAGTCAAATATGCATGGGGCTGGTTAAAAATAAATGGCAATACAAAGTGAACAATGGATACAAATGGAAGTGGGGTGAGCATGAACTTTGGCCATGGAGAGCATGGGTCTGGAACTGCCTGAACATACCTAAACACAACTTTATCTGCTGGCTATCCATGTACAAGAGGCTCCAAACCAGAGAGAGGCTAGCAAAAATGGGCATTACCCAATACAGTGCCTGCCTAATTTATGGAGGAAAATAAAAACTCATGAGCATCTGTTTTTTGAATGTCCCTACTATAAAAAATGCCTCAGAGAGATCATGAGCTGGTTGCGACTGGGTATCCAAAGATTAGATATAGATCAGCGATGGAGGAGGATGGTAAGGCTGATTAAAGGGAAGGTTTGCAGAGCATTCACACTAAGTGTGTTAGCAGCCCTAGTATACTACCTGTGGAAGGCAAGGAATGAAGCTTTATGGAATCACAGAGTTCCGGTGAAACCGATCACAGTCAACCTGATTAGAGAAGAGTGCAAGTACAGAGTTCAGGAAGTATTGAGCAGAAGAACAAGGCCTAAAGAGAAGCAATGGATAGAAGACTTACACAGAAGACAGAATTAGAAGTAGTATATGCAGTAAAGATAGGATACAGTAGCTTATACAATAGTTTTTTTTTTTTTTTTTTTCACAAATAGAGGTAGGATGCATTAGCATGTTTTTCAAATTGTAATGATAGATGGCATATAGAATCTGGCACTACAATGTAATGGTGGGGGATAGTGATAGAAGTGGTATAGGCAGGTAAAGGAATATGGGCTGAGAAGAGAGGAATTTTATATAAGTAAGCAGCCGCGAGAGTAGGAAAAATGTAACTCAGTGGTGATTAATAAGATATATATCTCTTTCACCAAAAAATATGGAATGTATAACAACAACAGGACATCAAAACTCACACCATTACGAGGACATCTATAGAACCTACGACCAAAGTTAAGATCAGTCTTCACCATTAATTGAGTCGTGATTAACCCGCACCTACATCTACGCTTAAATTGGTCTTGAGAAGAAGCTGAAAAATCTGACATTTTGATTGATGAAGGAAACAAAAAGGGTGGTGCAGGGTGTTCTATTTTGAGAGAGAAGGTTGAAGAAGAAGGGTGTTAATAGCTATGAGATGAGAGGAGTGTTCTGGTAGAATATATTTTACTAGGGTTGGGTAAAAAATTGAAGGGTGGGTCGGGTATGGTTATTAATAGGGGTAGTGTGCTTAGGTTTATTTGGGTGGTGTGGTTAAGGGTGAGTCAGCTCCACGTAGACAACTTAAATATTGCCAATTAGACATAAGAGTCCACCTTGGCATATAAGAGTCCACCTTGGCAGCTCAATTAGTTTGAGGTGTGTGGAGGAGCCAAAAGAAAACGGTGAGGGTATGGTGAGATCAAAACCTTAACGGAGGGTATATTTTCCCAATTTCTAAAACGATAAGGGTAAATTCGGTAATTTTTTGTATTTTGTATGTATATGATATTTAATCTGTTGAGGAGACTGGGAGATCGACTATGAAAGCCATTTATCTATTGAGGATGCTGGTCGAGCAGTATAGGAACAAGAAAATAGACATGAATATGGTGTTCATTGACCTAAAAAAAGCGTATGACAAGGTCCTTAGGGACGTTATGTGGAGATGCCTGAAATCTAAAGGAGTTCCGGTGGTATACATCAGGGTGATTAAGGATATGTACGAAGGTGCTAAGATTCGATTGAGAACAATGGGAGGAGACTCGGACCACTTACCAGTCGAGATGGGGCTTTATCAGGGGTCGGCGGTTAGCCCTTTTTTTTTTTTTTTTTTTTTTTTTTTGCACTGATGATAGATGTATTGACTCGGAGTATCCAATGAGAGGTGTCGTGGTGTATGTTATTTGCAGATGACATAGTATTGGGATGAGACTCGCAGAGGTGTCAATAGAAACTGGAGGTGTGGAGGCAGACTGTAGAGTCTAAATGCTTTAGACTAAGCAGGACTAAAACAGAATATACGAAATGCAAGTTTAGTGACGCTCTTGATGAGTCACATGTGGAAGTGAGACTTGATTCTCAAGTCATTCCTAAGAAAGGAAGCTTCAAATATCTTGGCTCAATGATCCAAGGTAATGGTGAGATTGATGATGATGTCACACACCGTGTAGGAGTAGGTTGGATAAAGTGGAGGTTCGCTTCCGGTGTACTATATAATAAGAGAGTGACACTTAGGCTTAAATGCAAATTATATAGAGTGGTCGTTAGACCAGCTATGTTATATGGTGCGTAGTATTGGCCAGTCAAGAACTATCACATCCAGAAGATGAACGTAGCGGAAATGAGAATACTTAGATGGATGTGTGGGCACATTAAGATGGATAAAATTAAGAATGAAGTCATGCGTGACAAAGTTGGCGTAACCCCAGTGGTAGAGAAAATGCGAGAAGCGAAGTTGCGGTGGTTCGGTACGTGAGAAGGAGGAATGTAGATGCTCCGGTTAGGAGGTGTGAGAGATTAGCAGTGCTGGATCTATGGAGAGATAGAGGTAGACTGAAGAAGTTCTGGGCCGAGATGATTAGATAGGAAATGACCTGGATCTAGATCACCGAGGACATGACCTAGATAGGGGAGCGTGGAGGTCGAAGAGGGTAGAAGGTTAGGTTGTAGTCGAGTACCTTTTCCCTTAGTAGATGCAGTATTATGCTTATATAGATGACTTCCATTTTAATCTTCGCCTTTATATCTACTGTTATTATCTGTTTCTTTTGAATATGTTTTAGTTTTAACATTCTCTTTAGCATGATATTACTGGCTTGATTTTCAAAGGCGTTTTCTAATATGTTTCTTTTCCTAGCCGAGGGTCTATTGGAAATAACCTCTCCACCTTGGTAGGAGTAAGGTTTGCGTATCTCACCCTCACCAGACCCCACTTGTGAGATACACTGGGTATGTTGTTGTTGTTGTTGTATGATATTTAATCACTTAATATTTTAACATATTGTGTATATAATATTTATTTAATTAATATTTTTAACATATTAAGTATTGAATATTTATTTACTATTTTAACACAATATATCACTCTTTGTATCTATTGTGTATTCAATATTTATTTATTTAATATTTGTTATTCTTAGGTGATATATATTTTATTTGTGCAAATATGAAATATGACAACTAAAAGAAAGAAAATCGCCTAAGAATCGTCCCTAAAATGTGGGTGTCTGTTGGTATATACCAATTTTATCTCATGGCATATTATTTAGATTTGAATGATATTCCTTAAATTTAGGAAGAAAATAAATACTAAATATCAATACTAGTATTTAATATTCCTTCATTTTTTAGCATTGTATACATCTTTTATTGAAGGAAAATAGTGTTAAATAATTATTAACACTAGAATATTTTTTCATTATTTTAGTACAATGTTGTGACTATAAAAAGTAAGGATTAAATAATACTCCCCCTGTTTCAGAATGGATGAACCTTTTCGCTTTTCGAGAGTCAAACTGGATGAACTTTGACCAACAATTTAAGATGATTTTTTTCATCATATTGATATGCAAAGAGTTGCATGCAATAGTACTTTTTGTATAGTTTTTGAATATGCAAATTTTTATTTGAAAATATTAATTTAATATAGTCTAATTTAGGTTCAAAAATTAGTCAAATTGACTTTCAAAAAGTGAAAAGGTTCATCCTTTTTAAAACGAAGGGAATAGTAAATATCTCCATATTGTTTGTTATTTATGTAAAGAACCCAAGTGTTGATGGATTTTCGCGAATGTGGTTGTGAAATTTTGAGGCCCACCGCTGCTGGATTAAAAACCAACCCATCTCACAAAATAGCTTGTTGATCACCTTGGTTACATAAATAGCAGCTCATATAAAGTTATTGACTTTAGCATAACACTTATTTTTTATAGCTACAACATTAAACTAAAATTAGGTAATAAAAAAATATTAATAGTAATAATTAGTTAATAGTATTATACAAAAATAAAAGATTCTATCAATCATCTAGATAGATATCAATCATCTATAAAATATATACGTTTTATTACAAATTAAATAAGAGAAAGAACTAGTGCATCTTTTACACTTTTAATTTTTTTTCTTTTCTTATCTTTTAGTTGCCACATTTAAAATTTTAGACAAATAAAATACATATCACCTAAAAATGTGAATAATAAATATTACTAAAATAAATAAATATTGAATATACAATACATACAAAAATTGATATATTGTGTTAAAATAGTGATAAATATTGAATACACAGCATGGTAAAAATATTAATTAAATAAATTTTACACACACAATATGATAAAATATTAAGTGTTTAAACATCATATATACATAATATTTATTCATTTAGTATTTTAACATATTATATATATATATATATATATATATATATATATATATATATATATATATATAAAACTAGTGTTTGGAATGCGCGACATGCGTTCGTCCTTATAACTAAGTAGAAATTACGTATTGCACGTATATTTTATGATATTCTAACTTTAAAATGATATAAACATCATTAAAATATGTATATACGGTATCATCTGTATAAACACATCGAAAGCTTTACTCATCTCCATGAACTCATAGATATCATTAGCTTATAGACCAGCTTAACCAAAAGGGGAAAAAAATCTTAATAAAGGTTTGCATGACCTGCAAGAAAGAAAACTATTTAGGGGAGGAGAAGAAAAAAGTCTTGGAGTTATCCGGAGGCCGGAATGTGTGGCGACCACTATAGAAAAAGTAATTCATCTACTTTGGAAGTTTTTACTCTATGAGAAAGCTATTTTGAAAAGAAAGTTAAAACAGAGAAATCCAATGAAGGAACTCATGAAGAAAAATGAGTGAGAAAGCAAGAAGAGCTTGGACATGAGCTTAACTTTAAATTTTTTGAAAAGGAATAGGAAAGAAGAATTTGCCAGGAATTAAGAGGACATGCATGCACATAATAAGGAGGGTTGAAGCATGGATGGAAGTCCAAAGATCCTTTTCTTACTCTTTCAAGTGACTCTAGGATAAGTAACACTCCAAATTCTATATAACCAACTTTTTTATACTATTTTTCTTTTTAAAGGTTCCAAAGGCATGAGAGATAAGTATCATAAATTTTCAATTTTTCTACAGCAAAGGAGATGGGGTTGAAGCTAAAACACGTATAAAACAGAAAAATTAACATTATGACATATATCAAATTCTAAGAATCATGGAGTCCTAATTGATTCTTGTTTATTGACCTTTCAATTACTAACTCCTCAAATTCCAAATTTTTTATTAATGAACGAAGAGAAGCTTGGTTGGATACAAATTAATGACACTCTACATTAATTAATGATGAATGATTCATTGTAATACAATTTTGAGAGCATATTAGTGACATGTAATTGAAGATAACACATTAAATCCGTATAAGAAAATGAAAGCACTTAACCATGTAACTTATTAAATTTAATATACAAAAATTATAGTATTTAGTTTTTGGAGGAAAAAATGGTAGTTTAATATTTTAGGGGTATTTTGGTCTTTTTACATTTTACTTTAGAGATTCCCACTTTTAAATTAGTATAAAATAGAATAGATATAGATAGATATATATATATATAAAGAGGAAAGAGAAAGACAAACAGTTGAGTGCTTTAGAGAGATAGATTTTGTGAGGGATTGATTCTTGATTATGACATCTTCCGCACAATTAATTACCTATTTAGTGACATTTAACAAAATTTAAATATTTTGTAATATCTTGATTTGTTATTAATCCCTAAATAAATAAAAGGGATTGATATGTAATATTTTTATGCAGTTAAAATATATAATTTAATTAATAAATATTTGTAAAATAAGCTGAATAGCTAGAGAAAGTAAAGGAGAGAAAAACAGATTTAGGAATGGTTAATAAGTACTATCAATATGCTTATGAGATAGTTTTTCCGAATTCTTTTGCTATCAGCTAGGCCTGGGCATTGAGCGAGCGAGCCGAGCCCGAGCCGAGCCTAATCGAGGTTACTATGCTACTGAACCGAGCTGACCCGAGCTTTATATTATACGGAACCGAGCCGAGCCCGAGCCAAGCTCAACCGAGCTTTGCTAGAGTTTGACCGAGCTTGAGCCGACTTTATTATTTTGTGCACCCATACTTAATAATATAGAAATAATATTTTTAAATTTGTTCTTTTGATCATAATCATAAATAAGGATATAAATACTAGTTTATCAATTGTTAATTATTGCATTAAAACCTTAAATATAATGTAAAGTTCTATTTTTTAAGTAATCAAGCTAACCGAGTTGAACCGAGCTTATCCGAGCCGAGCCAAATTTTAAATGAGCCCGAACCTAGCCGAGTCTCTTTTCAAAATGAGTCGAGCCGAGCTAAAAAGCATTCGAGCCGAGCCGAGCTTCGAGCCGGCTCATCTTTATGCCCAGACCTACTATTAGCCATCATTTATATGTAAATACATTTACATCGTAGATGATGGAATTAATGGGCTTTACTGGGAAAAGAAATGTGGGCAGATAAGGAATAATTGACATTACAATTGATCAAATAATGGAGTTTATTGGGGCGAAATGCACCAAAGGCCATTTTTGGTAGTGGTCTTTGGCTTGAAGCCACTTTTTTTATTGGTTTTATATGAGAGGCCACTTTTTGGAACTTTAATTTTTTTGGGTTGAACTTTACACAAGTTTAGCCCACAAATTGAAGTTCAACTTCAGCCCACCACAAGGATTGAAGTTCAACTTCAGGTAAAAATTTCGTGTAGGGGCCTGTTTGGCGCATGCTAATTGATTTGTAGTCGTCAAAAACATATTCGCTGAGAAATAGCCACCTCCGGACAAATCTCAGTATAAATACTGGGATTTTGAACAAAACTTGTTTAAAGCCCCAGTATTTATACTGGGAAGCTTCAGTAAACTAACCCCAGTATAAAATACTGGGGCTTTGAACAAGTTTTGTTCAAGGCCCCAGCATTTTGTTATGGGACTTTGTATAAAGCTTCAGTCACATAACAAAATGCTGGGGCTGTGAACAAAACTTGTTCAAAGCCCCAGCATTTTGTTATGAGACTGAAGCTTTATATATAAAGTCCTATAACAAAATAATGAGATTTATCCCTTTGATGAGACCTTTTTTATGGGAATAAATCCCATTATTTTGTTAAAGTTCCATTACAAAATAATGGGACCTTTGAACATGTATTTTGTTATGGGACTTCTTCAGTCCCATAAGTTTGTTCAAAGCCCCAGTATTTTGTTATGGGACTAGTCTGGGATGTTTTTCCAAAGCTAATGGAGCTTAAGTGTGTGCGCGAATTTTTGGCTATTCTTCAATGAATTTTGAAACGGTGGATAGTCCCCAAGGAGCGCGTCCAAAAATGGCTACTGATCAAAATTTCCCCAACTTCAGCCCATAAGGGTTGAAGTTTACGCATCTATACCTAAAAGTTCAGCCCTTACAGATTGAAATTGAAACTTCATAATTTAGGCATGAAGTTTAACCCACAAGGTTTGAACTTCAGCCACAAAGATTGAAGTTCCAAAAAGTGGCTTCTCATCTAAGACTAATAAAAAAAAGTGACTTCAAACTAAATATCAGAGACAAAATTGGCCTGTAGGTAAAACTTTTACAGCTTAATGTGGTCATGAATAATTATGTTACAGATTGCCAAATGGAAACTCCTGCGTGTTTCACGTCTTTAATAATAAAAGTGTCGACATTCTCGAGAAATATTTTTCAGAGACCATTTTTTGTAAGACTTTCTTTATGAGGATCAAATTTTTGATGTGGCACAATAAATTTCATATTTCTTTATAACTAGAAATTTAGTAAGACAAGTGTAAAAAGATTAGAAGCTAGATTCAAAATAAGCGAGATGATCATTCTATTTTCAAAAGGTTGAGTCTTTAGCTGTCACTCCACCAATTGTCAGATATGTAAGAGAAGGTATATAAAATATTTTTTTATTAAATTGATTCATACGAAAACAAACCATAGATCAAGTCAGGTTAAAGATAGATGAGAACAAATATTAAGCAATTATTCAGAAATAAAACTTTTGAATGGGGTGTGGAAAAAAATTCCCCTTAATGTATGGATTATTTATTACTATTATCGTGGTTCCTTCTACTTTTATTATTTTCACTGTATTGTTGATAATCCTTAACTTTTCTTCCATATTTTTATTTAGCTATTACTTTTATTTTTCAATCCGATTTTTGAAAATATATTTTTTTTTTAGCCGGAGGGACCATAAAAAAACTTTTACACTTCTCGCATGTTAGGTGTTGGGTCGTGTACTTTCAATCTAGCTTCTAATCCTTTTACACTTTCCTTAGTAAATTTCTAGTTATACAGAAATAGGACAAATTTTACCCTCACAAAGAAAGTTTTACAAAAGTAGTTCCGTAAAATTTTTATGGGGAATCTGCAGACACTTTTATTATCAAAGACCTGAAACTCGCCAGGAGTTTCCTTTTGGCAATCGCCAACAATTTTTCTTGATGGGTCATTATGTAATATTTTTTTAAGGGTAAAAAATATAACAGAGGAGCCAATATGCAAAAAGGTTCACTACACGTACCCCTTATCCTTGGGTATAGTTTTTTGTCTCCACTTAAGAATGATTTAGCAAAATGGTCTCGTAAGGCAACACTTCACGTTATAAATTTACAAGTGTTCCCTTAGGAGAAACACATCAAGTATAAATTGCAAGTGCTGCCTGCAAGACAGCACTTCAAGTTATCTGAGGAGAATGTTGACAGAGATAAAAGGTCAAGTACTGCCACGGAGGCAGCACTTGTCATTTTATACTTGAAGTGCTGCCCCCGTGGGTGCACTTGTCAAGCTTATAACTTGAAGTTTTGTCCCAGAGGGAACACTTACTTAAAATTAGTGAGGTCATTCTTGTAAAACCACTTTAAGCGAGGTCAATAAGTCAAACCATTGCCTAAGGTGTCATAGTTTTGTAAATTGCCCCCAAATATATTTATTTTGCGCAAAAGCTTCTAGGTTCTTCCATCTGTGAATTTGGGGAAAAATTACAGAACTATGACACCATAGGCAATGGTTTTCCTAACTGGTTTCCTTTAAAATGGTTTGCAAGAATGACCATCTATAACTTAAATGAAATTTTTCTGGACAAAAATATCCTTGAACAAAATACAAAACGGCCCAACCTATCTCTTCCCTTATTTAATGATTCAACAACTAATTTAAAAAAAAAAAAAAAAAAAGCTTCAGAAACTCATTCAAACCCTAAAAACTCCAATTTTCCAGAAAAAAGAAGATCCAGAGGTAAATAATGTCAATATCATATTGATTATACATAATTTTTCAATTAAATTCCATATAATTAGATTTTAAATTCGTAGAATTGGTTTAAACTTTGTACAATTGCATATTAGATAAAGTGAGTTGTTAATTTTGATGATACCGATCGAAAGTCAGTGCCGGATAAACAACAATTAACGTTAAATTGATTGTCAAATAGTGATTTTTTCATTATATTTTTAATATGTATTTGCTGTATAATTTAGTGGTAGAATCGAGAGTGTTCTTTTCTGGTTGGACTAGCAACACTTTGTCCTAATTTAACTTGGAATAACTTGTAGATAATCTCTATGAATTTTGTTGCAAGGCAACACTTCTTAAGCTCTGGTGCACGGGAAAATGTTACCGTGCACTCACTTACCTGTTGGCAATACTTGAAGTTGTGGTGCAAAAATTACTTGATGAGAAACTCTACATCTGGTGTTTAATAGGCATCACTTCTGATCTCAGGAAGTGGTGCGTTGTGGGCAGCAGTTAAAGATTTGGTGCAACCCACTCTTTAGAGAAGTCTCAACATGTGTTTCCTAATAGGAAAGGAAACACTTTAGCAATGATGCATTCTCTACATACACTTGACATAACTTTTAGTGAATTTTTCTACAAGTTGTCACTGAAGGTCAACACTTTAAGCAATGGTGTAGAGAAGTCTCTACAACTTGCTACCACTTGACCTCCACCACCTATGTGTACCACTTAACAAAGGAATATTGATGTTTGCTTCTGTCTAGTTAGTCTATTCACCAAACTCTAAACTTGCATTTCCATTTCATTGCGTGTAATATTTGAATGGCAACAAATTACATCTATATTGGGTCAAAAAAGAGCTGAACGACAAGATTGCTACTGCCAGTAAATAGCACTTCTTCAACATAAAGATACTTCACTTTGTAAACAAAGAATCCAATAACATTTAGACTCTTGAGTTTATTGTTTAGTTGATTCTTGCTTTTGCTCGCAGGTAAATCCTATCAATGAAACAAGAATTATTTTTAAAGATGGACCTGATGAATTCACCGGAGACTTAATAAAAAGGTCTTCCGACTGCTTGTAGTTTTAAATGGACGAGATACCATGTACCCTCGCTACTGCAGCAATAGATAGAAAAAATCTGAACAAGTCGACTTATTATTCATAATGGTTCACAAGAAGCACTTGGACGCAAGCTTACCAAGGAGAAATTATCCTAATAGGAAGTGCAAGCTCGTGGGATGGTCCACAAAGTATAAAGGAATTCATCATACATCCACCCGATAATATTTCATTAGGGAAAATTAAATTAGGGTTTTAGAAAGAACAAGTCTAGAGAGGGGGAAAAACAAAGAGATGGAGAGACAATGAGAGAAGGAAAGAGAAAGAATGAAGATACACGGAACATCGATGATTCCTTCGGGAGAAAGGAGTTGTTGGACTAGAAGAAGAGGAACGTTCTGATTTCTGATTAGGAGTTAAGGATGTTAATTGCTCTCTGTTGGCGACTTTTATTTTTAACTTTTATTATGACATAATAAAATAAAAGAAGGGTAACTTATTATGGAGATACATTCGCTACTAATTACCTTTAGTAGCTACAGTGCCGAATCGCCACAAATACTTCACCACATAATTCATGTTGAAGAAAAATTTGGTACATATTATGGCGATATGATTATAATTGCCACCAAAAAGTATGCATTCTGTTGCAACTAGTGGGGTCGCAACTAAATTTAGGATTTTAAGTGGCAATCTTTCAAAGTCTCCACGGATACCCTTAATTTTCGTGGCAACTAAAGGGGTCGTCACGGAATGGCATCACAGAAAACATTAATTCTTGTAGTGTTCACAACACTACTACCCACCACTAAATACTCAATACTCTCTACCTCCATCCCAATACTCTGTACACATCGCTCAGCCATATGCTCCAACATCCTATCCGCAATGGTGCGCTCTAGCCCCACAACCTATGTATCCCCCTCATTAAGCTCCACATAATCATTATGAGGCTCCACCGAACCCTACATACCGACCAAGAGGTCCTGCAGGCTTTCGTCCAAGGCTTTAATTCAAGAACGCTCGAGAAGAGAAAAAGAGAGAATTCACACCAATTGGGGAATCTAACACCATTATCTTTGAGAAATTGCGAGCTCTGGACATGATAAAGCCAATTCAAGAAAACATTCACCCTTTGAGGAAAGTGGACAACTCTCGGCATTGCGCTTACCATTCTGGCGTACCAGGGAATGATATAGAAGATTGTTATTATCTCAAGAGAGTAGTGTAATATCTGATAAGACAACAATCAAATCATGATTGAAGATACAAAAAAAAAACAAACATCAACCGTAATCCTTTGCAAATCCACGATGTACACATGGTGGTTATATGTGAAGGAGAATTTGAAGATGAATCTGTAAGGCCAATAGTGTCAGTTGATGCTATAAGGTTGGGGCTAGACAATATACATATAACAATGAAGCCAGTTCCTTCGGTTGTACCGGGGAAAACAAGGCATCCAATCCAGCTGAACAAGTCAGTGTTAACATTGAAACGAGCCATTGAGAAAAAGAAAGGGGAAACCGTTGTTGCCAAACCAAGGTTGGTTATCAAAAGGGCACCCCGTGAAGATGATCAGAACAAGTTGTGTTAGCACATAGTCATAAAAAGCACACCTCAGATTTTTATGACAAACACTAATACGGTCCCATGGAATTTTGACAAGGAAATGGTGACATACAAAGAAAAAGAAGTCGTGGCAGAAACAACGCATGTGGGTGGTCTAACTCGTTCTGGGCGGTGCTTTACCCTGGAAGAGTTGAGAAAAATAAAGCAAGCTAGAGAAAATTAGGCCCGATCAAGGAACCTGTCACTAAGAATGAGGTAGAAGAATTTTTGAAGAACATGAAAGAGCAAGATTACTCTATTGTGGAGTAGCCGAGAAAGACCCCTGCTCAAATTTCTTTACTGTCCTTGTTGATGCATTCTGAGGTACACCGTCATGCTTTGTTGAAAATCCTGAATGAAGCTCATGTATCGGAAAAAAAAGACCATTAGCAATTTGGAAGTCGTTGCTAGTCGTATCTTTGAAGCCAATAGGATCAACTTTACTGATGAAGAATTACCTATGGAAGGCACGGGTCACAACAAAGAACTACATCTGACTGTCAACTGTGGCAATTCTTACGTCACAACGGTACTGGTTGACGGTGGATCCGGTCTGAACATCTGTCTGTTTTCTACCCTGAAAAGATTGAAAGTCAACATGGAAAAAATCCAGACCAACACTATGAGTATCCGTGCATTTGACGGAGAAAAACGACAATCGATTGGTGAGATAGAACTGATATTGACAATCGGGCCGGTGGATTTTGCTATCGATTTCAAAGTTCTTGATTTGGATTCGTCTTACAATTTGTTGTTGGGAAGACCCTAGATCCATATGGTGGGCGCAGTGCCGTCGACCTTGTACCAGATTGTGAAGTTTGAATGGAACCGTGAGATAATCATGGTACACGAAGAGGGAGATATGTCAATCTACAAGGACCTACCCCTTCAGGTCATTGAGGTGCCCAACTCTGATGTATCAAGCCTTTAAAGCAGTCCATGTGGAGGAGGTTCCTGAAGGCATGCCATTGCCCCAAGCAAAATTGTTAGATGCAGCAGTCATGATGGCTACTGAAATGATGAAACATGGTTGCAACCAGGGAAAGGCCTGGGGATATCTCTACAATGGATATTGTTTCCAGTAGATCCACTTGGCATTCGTTGTACCTATGTTCTGGGATACAGGCCTACAGCTGCAGACAGAGCAAGAGCTAGGAAGATGAAGAAATAAGGATAGTCAATCGAGAAGCCTGTCTTTCAATAGTGGTATGTCTTAGATAATATCAATTGGTATCAGAGCGGGTTATCCTTGAAAAGGCTAACACCTTAGGATTAGAATCAGTGCACCACAAGGAAACTCCAAGGGTCAGTCCACTGTTAGGCCATCATTGTTCAATGGTAAGTACTACTCTTGGTGGAAAGAGAGAATGGGGGATTACCTATAAGCTGAAGATTATGAACTATGGGACATAATCACCTAAGGTCCCATCATTCCTATGAAGAAGGATGTTGTAGGTAAAGATGTTCCTAAAACTAGGAAGGAATGCAATGGTGAGGACTTGAGGCAATGGGAGAAGAATGCCAGGGCTAAGAAATGGCCTATCTGTGGCTTTGGTCCTGATGAATACACTAGAATTCAAGGCTGCTCCACTGGTAAGGAAATCTGGGATGCATTGCAGGTTGCTCGTGAAGGTAAGGGCAGTGCAAATTCTCACTAGCTTATTGCTGAAGAGAAGTTGAAAGTGACAGTTGATGAACTGTACAAAAAAAAAAAAAAAAAAGATAAGAACTTTGGAAGAGGAAAATTGTTAAATGGAACTGAACTAAATTGTTAAATGGAACAAGTGCTCTAAAGCACTAGAGTGCCTAAAGGAAAATCAGAGTAATAGGAAAGGTATTAGGTTTATGAAATCACAATCATTGTCCAAATAGGATCCAAAGAGTAAGTACATGACTCTTCCTAAAAATTGGTTATGCACACACTGTGGGAACACTGGTCAACTGAAACAAAACTATCAAGCTTTGGCAAAAGCTACATAAAGGAACATGTCTATAAACCTGCCCAGAAATATGTGGCTAAGAAAATTGTTCACATAAAGAAAGCATTACCAATCTGGGCTAAGAAAGATGTGATTCATCCTTTTTCTCAAGGAAAGGAACCCAAATTAGTTTGGTTTTTTAAAGTTAACCCCTGATTTTCTTTTGCAGGCTAGAGTGAAAGTGGAAAACCACAAATGGTACATGAACAGTGGTTGCTCAAGACATATGACAGGACATAAGGAACTGTTCCTTTCACTCTCAGCTTTTCAAGGAGGAAGTGTTTCCTTTGGTAATGGTAAGAAAGAGGAAATTATTGGCATTGGGAAGGTAGGTAGGTCTGATTCACATAGCATAGATAATATTTTTCTGGATGGACTGAAACATTATTTACTAAGCATATCTCAATTATGTGACAAAGGTAACAATGTGAATTTTTCTTCTACTGGTTGTTTTGTGACTAACCAAGCATCTGGAGAGATCATTTTGCAAGGAAATAGATATGAGAACATCTATAAAGTAGATCTTTTGTCACTAGCTGATAGAAGTATGAGTTACTTAAGTGTAATGCAAAATGATCCCCTCCTATGATACAAAAGACTTGGTCATGCTAGTCTTTCACAATTGAACAAACTAGTTTCTAAGGACTTGGTGATAAGACTCCCTAACATCAAGTTCAAGGAAGGAAGATTTTGTAGTGCTTGTGCTAGGGGAAAGCAGGTAAAATCATCCTTTAAACCAAATAAACAGGTCAGTTCTACCAAACTTTTGGATCTGGTCCATATGGATCTTTGTGGACCAATGAGAACAATGAGTCGTGGGGGTAATAAATATGTTGTGGCACTAGTTGATGATTACTCTAGATTTACTTGGACTATTTTTTTTGCATCTAAGGAAGAAGCATTTAATGCATTTTCAATATTTGCTAAGAAAATTCAGAAAACACTAGATAGTCACATTGTTGCTGTAAGGTCAGATAATGGTATTGAGTTTGAGAATCAAATATTCTTTTACTTTTGCAATGAAAATGGTATTGATCATAACTTCTCTTTACCTAGAACTCTACAACAAAATGGAGTAGTTGAAAGGAAAAATATGACCTTAGAAGATTGACTAGGACCATACTATTATCTGGAAACCTTCCACAAAGCTTTTGGGCTGAAGCTATTAATACTGCTTGCTATATAATCAATAGATGAATGAAAAGACCATTGTTATAAAAGACCCCTTATGAGTTACTTAAAGGAAGAAAACCTAATATTGCACATCTTAGGGCTTTTGGCTGTAAGTGTTTCATTCACAATAATGGAAAAAATGCCTTAGAAAAATTTGATCCTAGAAGTGATGAGGGAGTCTTTGTTGGTTATTCATTACATAGCAAGTCGTGTAGAGTATTTAATAAGAAAACTATGAAGATAGAAGAAAGCATGCATGTTAAGTTTGATGAATCTGACAATCTATCTCAAGAACAGGTACAGGAGGATGAAAAAATTGGAATGTTGAGGCATGGAGAACCTGTTCCTCAATAATTGCAATCTGTGTCAGGAGAATCAATGGGTAATGAATCACAAGGAATAGTTCCTTCAACGGAAACTGATATGGGTAGCACAGAAACAGGGGGAAAATATTACTCCTCAAGCTGGACATGCTTACTACATCAGGAACTGTTCCTCAGCATGAACACTTACAGGATGGACTGGTGCAAAAGTCTTTCAGATATCAAGGTTCACATCCTGTGGATCAGATAATCTCTGACAAAGCTGCTGGAATTCAGACAAGATCTGCAGTCAAGAATCACAATCTGTATGCCTTTAGTGCCTTCTTATCTCTTGTTGAACCCAAAAATATAAAAGAGGCAATGAAGGATGCAGATTGGATAAATGCTATGCAGGAAGAGCTGAATCAATTTCAAAGAAGCCAAGTTTGGCATCTGGAATCTAAGCCAAGGAACAAGTCCATCATAAGAACCAAATGGATTTTCAGGAACAAACTTGATGAGGATGGCATGCTAACCAGAAATAAGGCTAGATTAGTTGTTCAGGGATATAGCCAAGAGGACGGCATTGACTATAATGAGACTTTGCTCCAGTTGCAAGATTAGAAGCAATAAGACTTCTTATAGCTTTTGCTACTTACATGGATTTCACTGTACATCAAATGGATGTTAAGAGTGCCTTTCTGAATGGTTATTTGAAGGAAGAAGTATATGTCAAACAACCACCAGATTTTGAGAATGAACAGTTCCCTGAATATGTCTACAAATTAGACAAGGCTTTGTATGGACTCAAGCAGGCACCAAGGGCTTGGTATGAAAGGTTATCAAAATTCGTACTTCAACATGGATACAAAAGAGGTAAAATTGATAGCACACTGTTCCTTTTGGGTTTGAGATGAGCATAATGGTTAAACTCAAATCTTTTTGGGTTTACAAATCAAGAAAACTTCAAATGGAACTATGATCCACAAACAAAAATATGTTAAGGAATTACTTAAAAGATTTGATATGGATAATGCTAAGGAATTTGATACAGCAATTGCCACTGCCACTAAATTAGAACTTGATGAACATGGCAATTCAGTTGATAAAAATTGTATAGAGGCATGATTGGTTCTTTGCTTTATCTAACTGCAAGTAGACCTGATATTGTGTTTACTGTTGGCTTGTGTGCTAGATTTCAATCAGATCCTAAAGAGTCACATTTGAAAGCTGTTAAAAGAATTTTGAGGTATCTGAAAGGAACAGGTTCTTTAGGACTTTGAGATCCAAAAGGTGGAATTTCGAATCTTGTTGGATATACTGATGCTAGCTATACAGAATTCCTTGTTGATAGGAAAAGTACCTCGGGTATGACACATTTTCTTGGTGAATGTTTGGTTTCATGGGGAACCAAGAAACAAAATTCAGTAGCACTCTCCACTGCAGAAGCTGAGTATATGGCAGCTGCCTCATGTTGTTCTCAATTGTTATGGATAAAGCAACAATTACAAGATTTTGGTATTGATGTAAGAACTATTCCTATCTATTGTGATAACACTAGTGCAATAAACATGACTAAGAATCCAGTACATCACAAAAGAACTAAACACTTTGACATAAAGCATAATTTCTTGAGGGACAATTATGAGAATGGGTTGATCACTATTGCTTTTTGTCCTACTAAAAAATAAATTGCAGATATTTTCACAAAGGCATTAAGTAGAGATCATTTTGAAAGGAACAAGTTAGAATTAGGAATGATTAAATTCACCTAAATCTACATTTCTTTACTTCAAAAATTGGCTAGAAAATTTGGTCAAAAAATTAGAATATACTTAAGTCAATTGGAAGTTTCATACTTAACTGTATACTCTGTACCATGATTTCTACTTAAAGTGTACTAAATTTTAATTATGTTACCCCTATATTCTTAGAATTTCAGATTTTGCAATATTGATTGAGACTGGGTATGGGAACTGTTCCTTGTCACATTCTCATGTATGTACTACTTTATTATTCAGAAATTTTTAGAGTTTGAAGGTATTAGGTAATTCAACGAGTTTAAATCCCACTCAAACTCTATCTCTATGAAAACAGTCCCATCAAGAAACCGTTCCACACTCCATCTTCTACTTGAACTCTAATCATAACGACTATAATTGTAATGTTCAAGTGACCTAATCAGTCTGAAACTCTATTTAAACAAGAAAACTGAAAGTAAATCGTTTTAGACTCCATCTATATCACTACTCTTTGATTTTATATAAACTCTTAAGCTCTCATCTCATATTCTCATTTTTAAGTTTTCAAAATTTCAGAAAGAGTGATCAATTATCTTTTAAATCGAATTATTGCCATGTCTATTTCACTTGAAAACACTTCATCAAACCCTACCACGGAACAATCACTAGTTGCAACCCCTACGTCTCCCGTGCAAACCACTTCACCTCACCCAGAAAACCAAAACACTCAAAACCCTGACTCTGAAATTTAGGGGGAAGGATCAGGTCCATCTGTTACTGAGGCACTGGAACATATGGATGATTTGTCTAGGGCCATGATCCTATATAAATTTAAGGTAAATTATTGCTACCCTTTAAAATTTTTTAATGATAAGGGATAAGAAGTAGAAGGGTTAGGTTTTTCTGTACCAGAAAATGAGGGGGAAAAAAAACTGATAAGTGCATAGAGGCTCCCATACATGAGTCTCTTGGGTCTCCAGAGGTTGCTTGTATAGCACCCATTGATGATGAAGATGGCAATGAGAACATTAGTAACAGTGATAGACCTATTATTGATTTAATCAATATTAGAGACAAAAAGAGAAAATTAGCAAAACAGGGGGCCTGCTGATCCAAAAGAACTTGCTGAAATAAATGCTAGGCTTAAAAAGATTAGTGATAGCTATAAGCCTGGGATTTAGAAGAAAAGCCAAAGGAAAGTTCTGGCAAAGGTAAAGAAATTGTTCCTTCTACTGAGACTCCTGCAAGTAGTGTTTGGAGAACCAGAAGCTCTATAAAAGCAGCTGATGCACAAATGTCTGAAGCTCTTGAGAAAAACAGGAAGGGTAAGTAGAAACAGGTGTCTGAGATTGCTGTGCCAGTTGATGATTCTGAGGAGGAGGAAGAAGAAACTGTTCCTTTGACCAGGAATAGAAGAACATCTCAAAGGAGGTCTGCACAGACTGATGAGAGATCTTGTAGTGCTGGCCTTGTGTCAAAGAAAAAAGATCTTCCAGGAGGGCTTTGGTAGATGAAACTAGTGAGTCTGAAGGTGAAGCTGAGGATCAAGAAGAGGAGGCTGAAAGTGAGAGTGATGGGAAAGAGGCAGGGAAGAATTTTCACACTGATTATGACAAAAGGAAATTGTTAAAAGAAGGGTGCTTACTGATATGGAAGAAGAAGGCATGGGCTGGTTGCTGCAAAAACTTGAGAAATAAGGCTGGAATGACATGGTCCTTAAGATCAGAGGGAAGATAGCTAGAGATGAAGTAGTCCATTGATGAAGGCAGAATCAACAGTACAGTTAATGGAAAGGACATTTCCTTTGATGCACAAGAACTGGGAGAACTGTTTGATATCCCTTATGTGGGCTATGATACTATGTTAAGGGTGAATGGCTTAATCTCACAGGTTTGCCAACTGCCTTGGAAATTACAAGCAAGTTTGCTGAGAATCCTCATGAGGAAAAATCAAGGACAGTAGAGAAATGTGAGATGCAACCAAAGCATCAACTTCTGTTTGAATTTGTAAACAAGATCATGTTTTCCAAACAAGAAAAAAGATCAAAGGCAAGTTTCTTGGACCTGGTCCTTATGGAGTTGATGAACTCTAACAAGCAGATTAATTGGCCCATGTTTATAGTGTATTTGATCACTAGGGTGGTAACTGGGAAGAAGAAACATGCTCTGCCATATGGATTCGTTCTTACTGATTTGTTTGACAAATTAGGCATTCCATTGAAGGAAGTGAAAACTGCTACAAAGAAGGAAAGATTTAGGGTTACTACACTGATCAGCTGTGATATGGCAGTAAATATTGACCTACTACTGTTGGGGCTACTGTTGTTGGTTCTTCCAGGGGACCTTTGAACAATAAGGTTAGGGTATTGAGGCTGCAGATTGATATGCAAGCTGCTGAGATTAAAGGGTTGGAGGTAGAAAGAGACTTCTAGAAAGCTGAAGCTGCTAAGGCAAAAGAAATAAATGAAGGAATGCTTCAGAAAATGTTTGAATTGTTGCAGGGAAAGTCTTAAGGACTTGGTCCTTCCACCACCTGATATCTAAAACCTTGTAGCCAGCTTTTGACCAATGGGATTTAGATTAGTTCTAGTTGCCTAGCCTTCTTATCTTTAGTTTTTTACTAGTTTAGCTGTTCTTGCTTAGCTTGTTTCCCCTGGTTGAAAATCTTTTTGCTTATGATGTCATATCTTTGATGGCTAATATCATTTCAATGCAATTGCTTTTTGTTTAATTATGTTTTCATCTTGGGTTGCCTCAAAGGCTATGAGTTGATTATTTTTATTGCTTACATTAATTCTGACTTATGCAACCTTTTCAATGATGCCAAAAGGGGGAAGAGTGAGTATGATTTTAATTTTGCTTGTGGTATTTATAACCAATTTAAAGAACCTGATCCTTAATGATGAAATTAATTTATGCTAATGTTGCTTTTAAGTTGCAAGTTGTGGTTCAGGACATTAAGGATATGAAGCAAAGTCTATGAGTTTGTCATCATCAAAAAGAGGGGAAATGTTAGCTTGAAGAAGCTTGGAAGTTTTGACTGATAACGAAGGAAAAGATCCAAGGACGTGTTTCTTTGGATCACTGCAGCTGAATAAATAATTATGCAAAATCAATTAAGCAGGAAAATTAATTTTTATCCTAAATCTAATGTTTATCTTGATAATCATGCAGGGATGTACGAAATAAGAAAAGATTGCATAAGATTGGGATATTGCTTGGAGATAAGCAAGAAGTTAAATTAGGACTCAAACACTTGAAGGTTTTGGAGTTCTAATTGCTCAAGACTTCTCAAGGTCTCAAGGCTATAAATTGAGATGCATTTCAGCTGTTGAAGATACGCACAAATACAGAGAGTTTAGAGAAGTAACAAAGAAATTATTCTGAATTGTATTTGAGCAGTCGTCTAGCTATAGAGAACTAAGTGAAGAACCTATTCGTTAGGATTGAGTTTGTATTGTTCTCAGTCTTAGTTCATCTGTAGTAGGATCTATCGAGTTGTACATTTACTTTCATAAAAGTTTTGTAAGAGTACATATCATTCAAGTCCTATACTTAGAGAAACTTCACAGATTGTGAAAGGGGTCACTATAGGATTAGAGTTAGTCCTAGGTTAGTAAGAAGGAAGTCTTGTAACCAAGTGAGTCTTTCAAATTGTGAAGTTGAAATCCTACTTGAGAGAGTAGGTCGTGGTTTTTTGATCCCAAGTCAAAGGAGTTTTTCCACGCTAAAATTATGTGTTCATTTATTTACTTTTACATATTCCGCACTTAATTAGCAAATGAATACATAGAAGGAACTGATCCTTTAGTAGTGGTGTGTCTTGGGAAATATCACACCTAGTTGGCCAATGTCAAGAAAGTACCCAAGAAAGATGGAAAGACAAGAATTTATGTTGACTATTGAGATTTGAATAAGGCCAGTCGCAAGGATAATTTCCCTTTGCCTAATATTCATATTTGCATAGGCAATTGCGCTAAACACGAGATCCAATCTTCCGTGGATTGCTATGCTAGATATCACCAGATCTTGATGGATGAAGATGACACATAAAAGACAATATTCACCACACCGTGGGGAACCTTCTATTACAGGGTCATGCCATTTGGCTTGAAGAACGTCGGGGCGACATATATGAGAGCCATGACAACTGTTTTCTACGACATGATACAAAAGAAATTGAGGTATATGTGGATGATGTGATAATCAAATCAAGAATGGTGGAAGATCATGTAAAACACCTCAGGAAATTATTTGAAAGGCTTAGAAGGTACAATTTGAAGTTGAACCCGGCCAAATATATGTTTGGTGTTCCAGCCAAAAAATATTTGGGTTTCAGTGTCAGCAGGCGCGGCATTGAGCTAGATCCTTCAAAGATCAAAGCTATACAAGAGTTACCCCAGCCAAAGAACAAGAAAGAAGTCATGAGTCTCCTCGGGAGATTGAACTGCATCAGTAGGTTCATCGCTCAACTTAGCACCACTTGTGAGCCAATATTCAAGCTGTTAAAGAAAGATGATGTAGTCAAGTGGTCCGAGTAATGCCTAGCGACCTTTGACCAAGTCAATCAATACTTGTTAAATCCACTCGTGTTGTTCCCACCGGAGCCAGGCCGACCTTTGTTCCTTTATTTCTCGGTGATAGAAAATTCATTTGGATGTGTACTGGGGCAACACGATGTCACAGGCAAGAAAGAGCAAGCCATCTACTACCTGAGCAAGAAGTTCACAGATTATGAGGTCAAGTACACTTTGATGGAAAGAACATTTTTTGTCCGCACTTGGGTAGCATAGAAGCTGAGGCCTTATTTGTTGTCATACACTACTTACCTCATATCTCGGATGGACCCATTGAAATACTTATTTCAGAAGCCGATGCCAACAAGAAGGCTTGCCAAGTGTCAAATGTTAGTCACAGAGTTTGACATAGTCTATGCCACCACAACTGTAATGAAACCCCATGCTTTGGCCGATCATTTGGCCGAGAATTCGGTGGATGATGAATATGAACCACTTAAGATATATTTTCCAGACGAAGAGGTAGACATAATTGAAGAGTTGTTGTTTGACGAGGATAATTATTGGAAGCTATATTTTCATGCGGCCTCTAACTCAAAAGGGGATGGTATTAGGGCTATTCTCATATCTTCAATAGGTCATTACTATCTGGCGGCTGCACAACTTCGTTTCTGTTGTGCTAATAACACGGCATAAAATGAAGCTTGCATCCTGGGTCTACGTATGGAGATAGACATGGACATCAAAGAACTGCTAGTGCTCGGAGATTCCGACCTACTGGTACATCAAATCAAAAGTGAACGGGAAACTCGAGATGAGAAGCTCATCATGTATGAGCAGTGTCCGAAAGATCTATGCCAGGGATTTGATTCTATTAAATTTAGGCACATCCTAAGAATGCACAATGAGTTGGCCGATGCTTTGGCTATATTAGCATCAATGATTAGTCATCTAGACCGAACTCACATCGATCCTCTTAAAATTCAAGTCCAAGACCAACATGCCTACTGCAACATGGTTGAAAAAGAACATGATGGTGAGCCATGGTGCCTAGATATCAAAAACAACATGATGAATTGAGAATACCTAGCTCTAGCCGAGAGAAATCAGAAAAGAACCCTCCATAGTCTTGCAAATTGTTTCTTGCAAAGTGGAGGGGTATTGTACTAGAGAACCCTAGATCTAGGACTGTTGAGACGTGTGGACATGTAAAAAGCCTCAAGAATTCTTAATGAGGTACATTCTAGAATTTGTGGGCCACATATGAACGACTATGTTCTATCCAAGAAGATCTTAAGAGCAGGTTATTTCTGGCTCACCATGGAGCGAGATTGCATTGATTTTGTGTGGAAATGCCATCAATGTCAAGTACACATCGATTTGGTACATTCGCATCCCTTAGAGCTCCACACAAGATCTGCCCCTTGGCCTTTTGCAGCATGGGGAATGGATGTCATTGGCCCGATAAAACCAAAGGCGTCGAATGGGCATAGATTCAATTTTGGTCGCCATTGATTATTTTACCAAGTGAGTGGAAGCGGCGAATTCAAAGCAGTAACCAACAAAGTTGTGGTTGACTTTGTTCACTCGAACATCATTTGTTGATTTGGTATCCCCAATACCATCACCAACAACAATGAGGCTAATCTCAACAATCAATTGATGAGAGAGGTACGTGAAAGGTTCAAAATTGTGCATAGAAATTCCACACCTTACCGGCAGTCAAAACAAGAACATTAAGAAGATCCTTCGAAAGATGGTGCAAGGATCTCGAGATTGGCATGAGAAGTTGCCATTTTCTCTTCTGGGTTATCGCAAAACTGTGCATATATCAATAGACACAACTCCATATGAACTGGTGTATGGAACCGAGGCTAGTCATTTCGACAGAAGTTGAAATACCATCCTTGAGAATCATTATGGAAGCTGAGATCGAAGACATTGGATGGGTCAAATTCTATTTGAAACAGTTGATTTTGATTGACAAGAAAAGGCTAAATGCAGTCTGTTATGGCCAATTATATCAGAAGAGAATGGCCAAACCATACAACAAGAAGGAGTGCCAATGCATTTTCAGTGAAGGTCAGTTAGTCTAGAAATGCATATTTCCACATCAAAAAGAAGCCAAGGGCAAGTTTGCTCCAAATTGGCTAGGACCATATTTTGTGAGGAAGGTGTTATCCAATGGTGCTTTATTCCTACCAGACATCGAAGGGCACAATTACAGAAATGATTGTCAATGCAGACGTTGTCAAGAGGTACTATATTTGATGTTCCAAGTTGGCCTTTGTTAAGCTAGACATCCTTAGATCGGGATAACGAAAGGCTTTCGTTTCCCTTGCCCCAAATATTGTATCCTTTTTGTTAGTCTTTCATTTCCCTTGCCCCAAATAATGTATCCCTTTTGTTAGCTTTTTAGGCTTTGTATTTTCTTATGTAAACCCTTATTGGGAATAATTGTAATGAAATGAAAATGAAAAAAAATGAAGATTCAAAAACAAAAAATTTGGCATTAAGTTTCTAGAGCTACGTCTGGCCTGATTCCTCTCAAAAGGATATGTAGACAACCATTCGGGTGCGGTCAAAATAGGGGAAGATTCATTGTTTCCCTATCTCATATCAATGTAAAAACTTGCCTCCAAGTTTGTGGCCAATGTCAAAGGAATTCAAATTACTAGTTTATGTTAAACTGCAGCAGAAGTTTGTTTTTATTTTATTTTAAAAATAAATAAGATAAAAACAAACTTCTATTCATTGTACAATCTATTCACATATTTCATGAGACGTTTGGTAGATCAACCTTAAAATTGGGGAAGGGACTCAAAGCGCATCAGTTTATACTAAACTAGAGCAGAAGGTCTTTATTTTTTATGAGCGATCTCTATCCTCTCATTAGATGCTTTCGAGTCTTCAGGCCAAACTCTCCTTTCCAACCTAGATAAATATCATAAGACATTGCTGACAAATCTTGAGAATGTCGATCAAGCGAGAGTTAAAATTCTTGCCTAGGAAATCATCATCAAAGGGTGGAATGAGAAGAGGTCCAAAGAAAAAAAAAAAGAGAATTATGAAGTCTTGTCGGTGAAAACCTGAAAGGACGCCGCATGACAAACAGCGAGGCAAAAGAACAAAGAGAGAGGTTATTCGGTGAAAACTCCAAAGAGGGTACCACTAACCGAATGAGGCTTGTGATAATTGTCATCATGTTGCGCTTGGCAACTAATCATTTTGAATTTTCAAAATGGGTAAGGTCGATAAAGAACTGTTGCGAATAGATCAGGGTTCGAGGCCAAAATGCGCGCCATGTTTATTGAGGTCATCACTTTCACCCTCAGATAAGTCCCTTTACCTCCCTAAAGGATATCTCTCATTTAGAGTCCTTTGTCCAGAATCTTTTTCACTTCAAATACCATTGAAACGAGCAAAAGAAATTTTTGCAAAAAATTGTTTACCTGTTTTGCAGTTGTAGCAGAGCACAATCAGTGCCTTCCTGAATAATGGAAGCCAAGGTTTGCACCGCATAAGAGACTATCAGAGAAAGTATAACGTTCTTAACAAGTTTGACTAACGAAAAGTGGGAATATTTGGCCTCATGACATTTCAATGTCAAAGGCTGGGGAATGAAAGAAAGAAAGAAGAATCAAGAAAGGAAAATAAGAAGTCGAGGCACCCACTTGAAAATGAGGGAGTAGTTTTAAGAAATCGGGGCCCCACCTGGAGAATGTGGATTTTATTTGAGAAGTCGAGGCACCAACCTGGAGAATGAGAGATTTTATTTGAGAAGTCGAGACACCCACCTAAAGAATGATGGAGTAGTTTTGAGAAGTCGAGGCACCCATCTGAAAATGAGGGAGTAGTTTTAAGAAGTCGAGGCACCCACCTGAAGAATGAGGGAGTAGTTTTGAGAAATTAAGGCACCTACCTGAAGAATGAGGGAGTAGTTTTAAGAAATTGAGGCACCTACCTGAAGAATGAGGGAGTAGTTTTGAGAATTTGAGGCACCTACTTGGAGAATCAGGGAGTAGTTTTAGGAAGTGGATGCACCCACCTGAAGAATGAGGGACTTTGTTTTGAGAAGTCAAGGCACCCACCCGAAGAATGAGGGACTTTATTTTGAGAAGTCGAGGCTGTTTATGCCAAAAATCGGTCGCTTAGGTTAAACCTATTTTAGGAATAGCTGATTCTGGGGTGAATCATGATGATGTATAATATAATGTAAGAAGTAGTGGATATCCAGTCCTAATTAAGGTAAAATACAATGAATAACAAGGCTATGGGCCTATAACTCAAGGCGGCGGTATACACTAAACCCTAACTATGAGACTGTAATGCTAAGGCGGCAGGATGTATACCCTTTGTCTTACGCCCGTACTGCTTGATTAGTCGTAACTCGCAGAACAGGTATGTATCCTTTATGCCTGGTGAGTTGCAGGATAAGTCTAGTCTCGTCAGCTTGACTCGTATCCCTGTAATAGTAGGTGGAGTATTTTTGCCCTCACAGTCAGTCCCCCCACTTGCTGAGTGCTGACGCAAGCAGTCAGGAAGCGAAAGAAGCGTGATAGAAGACGTAAAGGTGTGATGTACTGATACTCGTCCCCTGCCTCTTCGCATGAGTTGCATTTAATGCACATTCCTTTAGTAGGATGACGAGTCCCTTTACAATTGGAGGGGTTTTCTGTGTATCTTCCCAATGCTGCTGCAGCTTTGTTCATATCCCATAATTATGGGGATTCATATCATGTTAACTGCAGTATTTATAGTAACGATCCCATGTGATCGTGATCATTCAACTTCTCATTCAAGCAATCCTCATGGACGTGTATATATATGTCGTAAACATAGAGATTTACTCATCTGTCTTCAAAGAATTTCCAGAACCTTCCTCAGAAAAACAAATACTCCTTTATTTATATCATGGCACAAGGACCCAATTTCCTTCCCGACAACTTCAAAGCCCAAGATTATCTCCCTTCCACCATTAGTTTCGAAGCCGATGGCCGTATACAGGGCCAAACTCCTGAGCAAGAAGGCGAGAATAACAATCTCTCTATAAAATATTACTCTTCTGCAGTTGTGAGGAATCATCTTATGCGCATCAGATACGAATGCAAGTGTCCAGAATTTGTTGACATCATTGTCCTTGGAACTGAGGAAAGAATTTCTTCTCATCGGGCCAGTTATTCGATTGTCCATACAGACCATTTCAATAAGCGTGTTCATGCAATTGTTGAGGACTTATGCCACCGGTATAACATCTGCTTAGGGCAAATTAGCCCTTCTTCTTGGTATCTGGTGGCCGTACTGGATCATCTGGCTAACCATGCCCAAGTTGCATTCACCTTCAGATATCTTCTGGCTTTCTATTCTCTCTATTTTTAGAAGGCTGGCATGCTAATATTCATATAATGGGGGAAGAAAGGTATAGTTCCCAACAGCGAAGATTCCAAGGACCACGGCTGGGTCTATAGATATGTTGATGTATGAACATCCAGCATAGTTTCCCCTCTTCCTTTCCCGGAGGTCTTCAACAGAAAGTGTAAGTTCTTGTGAACCCTTCCATATGCCTTGATGCTATCTACTTTTTTGGAACGTACTTCCATTTCTTTCATTAGTGAATCCTGTGACTGCCATTTTGCTGAGCCATGATGAGTTGATAACATGGGTCACGACGATTTTTACAAGGAACCACCCAGAGACTCTGACTTTTACTGCCCTAGCTACTACAAATGGAAGGCAGGCAAAAGACCATGGTAATTTTAGTGCTAGAAAAATTCCCATCTTGAATATTCAAATGTCTTCATTAACTCCCCTTTTCGCCTTAGGATTTTCTCATCGTGAAAAGCCCCCCCTGAAGGAGATCAAGATCGCTACCCCCTATATTGCTCCTCTGCATGACGTGAAGGCTTCTAGTGCGAGAATTTTTTAGAGAGCGACCAGTTCCCGTTCTTCAAAGAGGAAAAAACATTCCAGGTCTACTAGCATGGTGGCTGCCAGTGAAACCTTGGTGATTTCTGATGGAGAAGGTGAAGTCCCCCAAGCGCCCGTGTCTGAAGCTCTTGAGTCCACTCCAATTGCTTTTACCGAATCCGGTCTGTCTATGCACAAGCGTAGGCACTTGATAGAAAAAGCCCCCATGGTTGAAGAAGAAGCCGACGTGGAGGATGAGCGGCTGCGCCACCCGCCTCCTCTGAACCTCAACCGTCAAGATAGAATTCCACTTCTTGTCGTGTAATTTTGCTTTAACCATGTATTTCATAAGTTGAAATTTCTTGTTCATGTTCAGAAACTGCCGTGTCGACTCCTGTCCCTAAGGCTACTAACTCATTTCAACGCCGTTCTGGCAAGGAACTAGTCGTGGACGCTCTGGCCACACCCGTGAATGGAGCTCGTGAGGTTGTTATCCTTATCGCCACAGGAGTGAACCTGTTCAAGACTCCAAGGTTTGTGATAGACCATACTGCCGAGTTCGTCAGTCCTGCTGAATAGGGTCACCTTTTTTGTTATAATTCTCGTGATCTACTTAAAGTTGCCACATGATGCTCTCTTCGAGTGAGCTCTGTTTTTTTTTTAATTTCATAAACAACAACTTTTTCTTCTCGTAGCTGAATGCCCATTATGTCAATCATCCAGGAGTTGATGGTGTATCATAAGATACTTTGCCGAGGGAGCCCAGAAGGAAGCCTTCCTGTGGAGATATAAGCTTTATGCGGGGAAGTGGCTAGCTTACAACTGTTCGTGGAGAAGGTTGAAGAACTGAAAGGAGAGTCCATACTACTCACGAAGCCTATCAGATGGAGGCTTTAAAGAACAGTAACCACAACAAAGCTCTGGCCAATGAAGTTTGCAAGCACAAAAAGACTGTAAAAACTCTCAAATCTTGAACAATTACATCGAAACAATGTGAACCGCCTAAAAGCAGTGGTGGAGGATCTGCAACAAAAACTTTCTGGCATGGAAGAAAGAATGAACGTCACTGAGAAAAGCGTCTCAGGTGCTCAGAGCCTCTCTGCTTTCCTCCAATATGAGAATGATAGGCTGAAGAGCAAAGTTGTGTCGCTGGAGAGGACCCGTGATGAACAAGTAAATGCCTTGAACGCTCATCGCGTGGCTGAAGTGGATCGTGCTAACATCACAGCTATTCTTGCCACTTTCCTCCGGGTTCGTGACGACCCTAAACTGAACCTTTCCGGTGAGATTGCCTCGTATACGAGCTTGTCGCTCAGGCAAATACTCAGCTGAGGTCCAACATTGAGGAAAGTTCTGAAGAGGATAGTGGAGAAAGAGGAGACGAAACACTAGATAGGGAACTTGCAGTTGTTGAAGCAGGACTTTCGCGGAGTGTTGCCGTCAAAGGAAGTCCCCCGAGAGAGGAATAAAAATTACCCGCCTGATGCATAGTTTTTATTTTTTCTTCTATCTCTATTTTGAACATTTGCCCGTACATTTAGAGGGTAATGGTATAATTTTGGGCCCGTTTTGAGGCGTTTTAACTTGAAGTACATGTTTGCTTATTTGTGATGCTTTTTAATTTCTTCTGTAAATCAGTAATGTTTAGTTGTACCTTTGTGGGCGTATGCACCTAAAATATTAGATAGCTTCCGGTCATCCTAAATGTCCTAATGTTTATAATGTTTATCCCTGAGCCTGCTTTGGGCAATTATGTCTGTTGTGCACCACTGTTTGGTGGCTTAGGTTCCATCTATAGGAGAGGGTTGTTTGCGCCCACAATGGGATGACTTTAGTCCGTGTGATACCGGACACTTTTGCGTCTGACTTCGAACATCTCTGCTTAGTTACTCGAGTATTTAAGACTTTTTGGCACTATACGAATAGGCGTCCCCATCGGCATGTAGGTGCATTTGTTGAATAAACGAGTTTAACTTATGAATAATGCCTGGTGGCTGAGGTAGACGTAGTCTAGCTTGAAGCGAGTAGTGTACCCTACATTTGTCACGAAAAGTGACAGTATTACTTCAACTTGTAATTGGCCTAGGCTATGAATATTTGGATCGTATATGGATCTTAATTTGTAGAAAAATTGTCTATATGAATAGTAGTATATTAATAAAGGCGTGAACGCATGGAATATTATGGGTGAATACCCATAACATGTCATGAGAGCATGAAAATGCTGTAACTTAAGAACAAAACTAAAGAACTAAATAAAGTAATTTATGAAAGAAAAGTGTTTCAAAATATCCCTGCTCCTCCGCGTCCCCCCCCCCCCCCCCCCGAAAAACGTCAATCAACCGTACCAGCGGAATCATAGTCTTGGTTGATTGAGGTTTCAGGGTCCTCGGTGACTTCAGGAATTCTTGTTTCAGGCACCTCTTCGGGGACAGCTTCTCCCAAGATGGCCGCTGTGTAGCATTCTCTTGCTGCCTTCTGGTCCATGTTGACTTCTTTTATCCTCCACTTAGTAGAGTATTTAAGCTTTTGATGCCAAGTAGATGGCACTGCTTTGACTTGATATATCCACGGCCATCCTACGATCGCATTGTAAGGGACACCACCCTTAACTACCTGAAAAGATGAAACATAATATGCTCCTGGGATGTGAACAGTGAGGTTAATTTCTCCAACAGCCCTTTCACAACAGTTGTTGAAGCCAGCCAGTGTGTAGAAACTTGGGGCCATCTTTTTTCGACTCTCATCACTTTCGGCGTGTCCAACCTGATGAGGTTGACAGCACTACCGGTATCGACCAGAACACATTTGACGTCCGTATCCTCTATCCTGAGAGTTCTGAACAAAGCATTATGGTGAGGATTTCTGCAGCTGGTGCTGTCCTCGTCACTAAATAGGATCATCTCATCTCGAGCGTGTTCCTTATCGGAAGCTGCCCCAATACTGTTTGACTCTTTGAGCAACATTGGTCTGCTGATTATGAAATTGATGGACCTCTTCGAATTTGGTAGCTCTGGTGGTCCATCTTGAGTTCCGCTTATGGCGTAAGTCTTCTTTCCCCTGTCGGTGAGAAAATCCTTGAGATAACCCTTATTCAGCAAATCCATGACTTCCAGGATCAGCGCTCTGCATCCAGCGATCTCATGTCCATGATCCTTATGGAAATCACAATAAAGATTCTTTTTCCTACTGCCTGGTTTGGCCTTCAGATTTCTAGGCCAGCGTCTTTGGGCATCCTTCATGTGATCCCTTACGAATTCTACGGTGTTGATGCGCAATCTCAACTCTTCAAACCTGTTAAGCACCTAATCTACACTGAGTGTCCCCTTGGTTGACGGCGCTGAGGACTTCTCACTATCTTCTCGCTTTGGGAAATTATCTTTGAAATATCTCTTGCTTCAGTTCCCTTTGTCTCTGGCCCGAGGTTCTTCCATGCAACCCCTTTTGTGTTCTTGGCAGATGGCGTCTTGGATAATAGGGCGATCTTTCTCGAGGGTGGATTATTCTCCTGGCTCCAAGTGAAGCTTCTCGGTATATCTCTTATGTAGGGCATTCCATGTTGTCACAAGGTGTTGAGTTAAACTCCACTGCAATTCCCTTATGGCTAGTGACCCCTTCGAGTTCAGACTTTTGGCAAAGGCTACCACGGTAATATTATCGGGGACTGGAGGAAGCTTCATGTGTTCCCGCTGAAACCTGTCAAGATAGCCTTCAGCATTTCGTCGTCACGCTGACGGATCTCGAAGACGTCCTGCATGCGTTTCTCTTGCTTGCGTGCACCCGAATGTGCCTTCTTGAATAGGTCCTCCATCTAAGTCAATGATTCGATGGAGCCCATTGGTAGCTGAATGTACCAAACAAGGGCGCCTTTGTTCAGAGTTGAGCCAAATATCTTCACCAGAGCAGATTAAATCTCTTCCTCGGTGATCTCGTTGCTCTTTACAGCCATGTAATACGCAGCAATATGCTCATCCAGATCGGTTGTTCCGTCGTGCTTCAAGTTATCCAACTTAAATGCTTAGGTATGCAGACTGCTGCAGCGCTTGCCTTGTAAGCATGTCTTGTAAAATTTGTGCTCATCTACCGTGGTAATTTAGGGTGGAGCACCTGACACATTATCAATCCGGTCATAGATGGCCTTCATCTCTTTTATGATGTCCTGGATGACAGGCGCTCCCTTAAGGTCTTGCTTGTTGATTGTTGATGGCCCTCCGAGAGCGGCATCCATGTTGAGCCTGTGGCTTGGAACAGATGCTGGCGAGTTATTTGTGGGCACTGGTCCTCGCGGAGATGCTGGCCTCTGAGCCGATCCAAAAAATATCGCTCCTAACTTCATTGATATTCATTTGACCATATTGCTCGAATTCTGCAGTTGTTGTTCTGACATAGTTTTGGGAAGACTAACATGGAAGCTTCTGAATTTGGGATTACATTGCAGTGATCGATCGTCTTCTCTATTGCTGGAAACATGAGTTGCCTCCTGGGCAAGGCCTTTTGGTTGATCAACGGGATCCTTAGGCTGCACGTTGGGATTACTGGGATCCTTTACAGATTCATTTACTGCGTATGTAGTGTTCTCCGGAATGTTGCTACTATCATCATACATGATTGCGCCTTTTCCTTCGTAGAATACCTACAATTGCCTGGGCCCCACGGTTGGTGCCAAACTGTTTATGCCTTAAATCGGTCACTAAGGTTAAACAATTAATTAAGAATGAGGTCACAAGCAATACAGTAAATACGATGGAAAAGTAAATAAATAAAAGAGAAATAATAAGCAAGAAAGGTAAAGTAGCCTTATTTCTTGAAAATAGCCGGATTCTGTGGTGAATCGTGATGATGTACAATACAGTGTAAGGAGGGGTATTTATAGTAGTGGATACCCAGTGCTAATTAAGGTAATATATAAAGACTAATAAGGGTATGAGTCTATAACTCAAGGCGGCAGTATACACTAAACCCTAACTACGAGACTGTAACCCTAAGGCGGCAGGATGTATACCATTTGTTCTATACCCGCCGCCTGAACAGTCGTAACTCGCGGAACGGTTATGTATCCTTTGCGCCTGGTGACTTGCAGGATAAGTCTAGTCTCGCCAGCTAGACTCGTATCCCCGTAATAGTAGGTGGCGTATTTTTGCCCACGCAGAGGCACCCACTTGAAGAATGAGGAAGTAGTTTTGAGAAGTCGAGGCACCCACCTGAAGAATGAGGGAGTAGTTTTGAGAAGTCGAGGCGCCCATCTGAAAATGAGGGAGTAGTTTTAAGAAGTCGAGACACCCACCTAGAGAAGGAGGGATTTTATTTGAGTAGTCCAGATGCCCCTGATCCCCCGAAGAATAAGAGAATTCTTTCAGTAAAGGGAGTACGATCCTGTTATAATCTATGCACCTCCTAAAGACACTAGAAGGGGGGGTTTGAATAGTGTCTACCGATTTTCGTTGTTACAAGAACCTGGTTCTTCTGACGTAGAAGCTAGTTCTTACCTTAGCTCTTATACTACTTCAAACACTGCAACTCGCCACACCACACATACAGAAGACACAAGGATTTTACGTGGAAAACTCCTTGCTCAAGGGAGAAAAACCACGACCCACACTCTGGGATTTTAGAACTGAATCCACTAACACAAGAGCAAAGTTTCTGATTACAAACTCTGTAACCAAGGGGCTACACTCTAGACCCTAATCACTACTCAAAGCTAAACTCTAGCTTTTCTAGTAATTACACAAGAGTTCACCTAATACATATGCTTCTGTAATAAGCCAATAGGTAAAAACTATGAATGCTAAAACTAAGACAACTTACAACTCGATGATCCTAGACAGAATATCTAGACTCAATACACTGCATGCACTTCAGTTGTCTTCTCCAGTTTACTCACGTAGAAAGATACTAGATTGCCTTTGTATGCTCTCAACTCTCCATTTGTGAATAACTGCTTTACGGCTGTCTCCACTACTTGTATTTATACGGATCTTGAAACCCTAGTTGAGTCCTACAGGGAATCCTTTTAATTATGGCAAGTCAGGATTCCTAGTAACTCTTTTCCTTGTTGAAGTCCAACTCCTTTTCACACTTCAAAGACACAGCCTGGGCACCGCCTCTTTTAGTGTTACTAGGATGCATATTCATTCACGCGCCACTACTCCTAGTTCCGCAGGGATTTGCAACCCGGAATTCTTTTCGATCAAGCGTGCCCTTCATTGCAAGGACTAGGTTCTTTGTGGGGACTCTGAGTCCTTTCCGTTTGTCATACTTCAAAACCAGCTCTCAACAAATTCCCCCTTTTTGATGATGACAAACAAATATTGCCCAAGAACCTGAATAGACATAAACCAAAAGCACGGAAACCAAAGTAACAAGTTCGAGAAAAAAACAAAACAGATGAATTAGGTCACAAACACCCCATTTCCTTCTTCCCCCTTTTGGCTTCATCGAAAAGATTCAAATACCTGCATGAACCTGTCAATACTATCCAGTCTAAAGCACAAGGCAACAAGTCAGTAATAAGAGCAAACACAAGCAGAAATAAGGGCCCAATCAAGAACCAATTACTTAAGCAGGAAACAGTCATAAACATAAGAAAATGGAAACCATAATCCAGGGTGTGATATCAACACAACCCCATCAATAAGTACTCAACTGAAAAACAAATTGTTTTAAACAACCATCACATGCAACAGGAGAGAATGGGAAGGAATAGTCAACAGGTAGAAAGAGGAGGATAGGACAGGAGGACTCAAAGCTGAATGTTGAAGTGTTTGACAAGCGCCTCAAGTTGCTTCGCATTCTTGGCCCTTTCCATCACTAGCTCGGCCTCATACTTGTGGCAGTCTATCTTCAAACGATCAATTTTTTGATCTTTCAACTTCAGCTGTCTGTGGAGCTCTGCATTTTCTGTATTAACCTCAAGGACATGAGTCTCCAGCTCCTTCACAGCATCAATGGCCTCTTCAGGTCCATAGTCCTCACTTTCCTCTGCTAGCTCTTGCTTGGCCTGCATTGGTTTCTTAGAAACTTTGCTTTCCTTGAAGAAGTCACAATTTTTAAGCACATTGTGCCCAAACATTTGATGAATGGTCGGCTTCTTCCCAGCTTCCAGGGGAACCGCAAAATGTTCAAGTACCTGCTGGAGGATGTAGGAATGCACAAGGGAATGTGGCTTCTGATCTGTGTCGGCAATCCTCTTTATATGTCTGATTATCAGCCCAGGCAAATTGATCTTTACCCCCCCTGTCCAGCAAGTCCATGTATGTCAGGTCCAAAGCACTAGCTTCACAAATCCTCTCTCCTCTAGGCAGAAGGAACCTGTGCACAAACTCAAACAGCAACTGGTGCGCAGGTTCCATCTCCTTCTTATCTACCTTCCTCTCCTTCCTTAGCTTGGGTTTTCCTGAGAACTTCTTGACAACATCAAGAGGAGTGACTCCATCAGTCCTCTTTGGCCATTTCAATTTTATATACCTACAATAACCTTCAGCAGGTATGTCAAGAATCACTCCAAGCTCAGGTCTCCCAAACTCTATCTCTATTCCCCTCACTGTGGTGAACACTCTCATAGCATTAACTCTGCAATTGGTGTAGAACTCTCTGATCTCATCAACATACAACTTTCTTTCTTTGTTTGCATACAAACCCAACCATCCCTGGTTAGCAATCATTCTCGGCAGTGGCTTCATGTGAAATTCCTGCTCATCATGCAAGATGCTGCAAGGCAACACCTAATGCTTTGAGAAGAAGGCCACCCTGTCAGCTTCTTCTTCACTACCTCTCCTTCTTTTTCTGTTCTCAGCTTCACTATCTGTATCAGAGTCACTTGGCTCTGTATAACTTCCAGCCTCATCACTTTATTCCTGTACTTCCTCAGCTCTCCTTTCTTCTTCTTCCCTCTTCTTTGCCTCTCTATCTCTTACATTTGTCACTATTCTTTCCAATTTACCAACCTTCTCCAGCTGTTGCTTTAGTGCAGACCTGGTGCCAACCCTCCTGGCAACAGGCTCATCAACAGTCTTGTCATCACTTTCTCCACTAGCTTCATCAATCAGTTTTGTTTTCAATACTGGCTTTCCCCCTTTCACCAGTCTCCTTCTTTTCTCAGGCTCTACTTTGTTTTCTTTGACAAACACAACCTCCTCTTCTTCTTCATCACCTGCCAGTCTCTCATCCTCTGCACCAAACTTTCTCTTTCTTTTTGATTTTTCTGCTTTCTTAGTAACCTCTTCCTTTTCAACCTTTTCTAAAACAATCTCCTCATTCTCTTCTTCTTCAGAATCTGTCCAGTTTAAGCCTGCATCATCAGCCTCAGTGGAATTTGGACAAGCAACAGGCTCTTGACACAAATCCTTTGAGGCTTCAGCAAGACCAAGTCCATCAACTACTAGACCTTTTGGCACAGATTCTTCCTCATTCTTCTCAGTACTCCCAACATCTTTACAGGGTTCCATTTCACTTTCTCTAAGGGTTTCAACACGATCTTGTTCCCTAAGTTGTTCTTTCACTCTTTCTGCAATATCCAACTCTACACCAGTCTTTTCAACCAAAGGCACCAGCAAATCTTCCCTAAGTTCATCCTGTACACTATCTTGCTCTGTTTCTCACGGGTTCCCCCTATCTATTCTGTCATCATGCTCAACTCCTATAGTTTTGTCTAGTCCTGTAACTAGGGTTTTAGTATCTGTAGTTCCAGGGCTTTTTATATCTACTAAACAAACAGGAGTAGATGAAATAGGATGAGGGATTAACTCAGACGGTGATTGTGATGAACTTTGTGCAGTGGGCGTAGTAGGTACTGCTCTAGACCTCATCTTCTTAACCAATTTCTTGTCGCCTTTTTGAAGAAATTTTATGTGGGCCCTCGCGATTCTTTGTGCGAGAGTGGATGGGGGTGGCTTTGCAGACATTATGAAGAATTTTGTGAATAGTTACTGAGATTTCTAGAGAATTTTCTGTTTTAGGGCTTCAGAGAGAACTTTGGTGTGGAAGAGGAGAAGTAGTTGGATTGAGAGGGATTCTGAGTGTATCGACAAAAAGGGAAAGGGTTTTGGTAATTTGACAACTTCTAGGGAAGACAAAGAAATAATGATGCAAAGTAAGCTTTTTGAACTTTTTGAGAACCGGGAAGAGTTAAAGATTTGACGGTTATGGACTCATTTAATATACCCTTTTTAAGTAGTGGGGTCCAAACAAGTCAAATAGAATTCTACCCGAAAAAGGAATGTGTTCCTATAAATTGGGACAGTTATAAGAACATGGAGGATCTCCCTTGACACACGTATGATTGACAATTTAATTTCAGTTATGACTTCTATCATGCAGGGTAGTGTGAATGTACCTGGACATGATTCCTCATGCTTTTGTTGGTTCCTTCTTAGTACATAGTAGGTTCTTCATGGGATCACATTATTCTCACCTGGTGCTCAAAGACTGAACAAGTGTACTTATTCAAGTACAGGGTTAGACTGGACATTATTGACAAAATTCAAACATGAACAATTGAATACTTAACTTAACCAATCATAAAGGGATTACCTGCTGGGTCATCCATTTATTTTGGTCATCCCTAATTCCAACCTGTTCCTCTCAAACTGTACCTTGTTCAATGCTTTGGTAAATATGTCAGCAATTTGATCTTCAGTCCTGCACGAATTCATAGTAATCAGACCCTTTTCCACATTATCTCTCAGGAAGTGGTGTCTAATATCAATGTGCTTAGTTCTTTTATGTTGGACTGGGTTCTTGGCAATATTCACTGCACTAGTGTTATCACAGAAAATTGGCACTGCTCCACACTTGATGCCAAAGTCCTCCAGTTGTTGTTTGATCCACAGCAATTGTGAACAGCATGATGCAGCTGCCACATACTCAACTTCAGCAGTAGATAAAGCAACTGAGTTTTGCTTCTTTGTAGCCCAAGAGACCAAACAAGGACCTAGAAAGTGTGCCATTCCTGAAGTGTTTTTCCTATCCACCAAATGACCTGCATAATCTGCATCAGCAAAACCAATTAGCTCAAAAGTACCTCCTCTTGGGTACCAAAGACAAAGGTCCTGAGTTCCTTTCAAGTATCTCAGGATCCTCTTTACAGCTGTAAAATGTGACTCCGTGGGCTTGGAATGAAATCTGGCACACAGTCCTACACTGTATACTATGTCGGGTCGACTGGCTGTGAGATAAAGAAGTGAACCTATGATTCCTCTATATTTTGTCTCGTTTGTTGAAGGACCTAGTTCATCTAAATCCAGCTTCGTCCCAGGTGCAATGGGAGTAGTCATTTCCTTTGCTCCTTCCATGTCAAATTTCTTCAGTAGTTCCTTGACATATTTTTGCTGGTGAATCATAGTTCCTTCAGGCATTTGCTTTATTTGCAATCCAAGGAAGAAATTTAGTTCGCCCATCATGCTCATTTCAAATTCACTTCCCATCAGATCAGCAAATCCTTTGCATAGCCCCTCATCAGTGGCTCCAAAGATGATATCATCGACATACACTTGAACCACCAATAGATTTTTTCCTTTCTTTTTTAGGAACAATGTGTTGTCAATCTTTCCTCTTGAGAAACCATTCTTCAGTAGAAATCCTGAGAGTCTTTCATACCAGGCTCTAGGGGCTTGCTTCAATCCATAGAGGGCCTTGTCCAGTTTGTAAACATGATCAGGGAATTCATTGTTCACAAATCTTGGTGGCTGTATCACATAAACTTCTTCATTCAGGTAGCCGTTTAAGAAAGCACTCTTTATATCCATTTGGTATAATGTAAACTCCATATATGTAGCAAAGGCAATTAGCATCCTGATGGCCTCCTTCCTTGCAACTGGTGCAAAGGTTTCATCATAGTCTATTCATTCTTCCTGACTATAACCTTGGACTACTAATCTCGCTTTGTTTCTCGTCACTATACCATGCTCATCCAATTTGTTCCTGAAAACCCATTTTGTTCCAATTATTGATCTGTCCTTTGGCTTAGGAACCAGGTGCCACACTTTGCTTCTTTCGAATTGATGTAGTTCTTCCTGCATGGCTAGAATCCAGTCTGGGTCTTCTAGAGCTTCTTTTATATTCTTTGGTTCCAGAGATGAGAGGAACGCAAAGAAGGCACAGAAGTTCTTCAAAGCTGACCTGGTCATGATTCCTGTATCCAATTCCGATAGGACATTCTCCAAAGGATGAGATCTTTGATGTTTCCATGGCCTGAGTTGAGTATGACCGGAAGAACCTGCAGCATTGTTCTGGAGGGGTTCTTTCTGACTTTCTGGATCATCAGCTTCATCAGAGGTTCCCCCTGTCAAGTTGACTCCTTGTTCTAGTATGCTTGGATTTTCACCTGATGTATCCTTGTCTTCTGAGTCTTCCAGATCATTTACACCTTCTTCCCTACTTAGGCCAATCACTTGATCTTCTGTCTCACTCTCCTCCAGTGCCTTATCTGATTCATCAAATACAACATGCATACTTTCTTCTACTGTTTGTGTTCTTTTATTAAACACCTTGTATGCTTTGCTTTAAGTAGAATAACCAAGAAATATTGCCTCATCACTCCTAGCATCGAACTTTCCCAAGGGTTCCTTGCCATTGTTGTGAACAAAACATTTACAGCCAAAAGGTCTTAGGTGAGCAATATTTGGTTTTCTACCTCTGAGTAGCTCATATGGTGTCTTGTCAAGAATTTCTCTGATGGAACATCTGTTCAGCAAGTAGCATGCAGTATTTATAGCTTCAGCCCAAAAGTTTCTTGCAAGCCCACTCGACAACAGCATAGTCCTGGCCATATCCTCCAGAGACCTGTTCTTCCTCTCAACCACTCCATTTTGTTGGGGAGTTCTTGGGGCAGAGAAGTTATGATCTATGCTGTTCTTTGCACAATACTCAGAGAATTTTGAGTTCTCAAACTCAGTTTCATGATCAGATCTGATGCTGATGAGTTCAAGACTTAACCTTTTCTGAACTACACCAGCCCAGTCTTTAAAGCTGTCAAAAGCTTCATCTTTAGTTGCCAAGAACAGGGTCCATGTGTACCTAGAGTAGTCATCCACAATCACGAACACTAATCTCTTTCCTCCTCTACTCCTGACTCTCATAGGTCCACACAGATCCATATGCAACAGTTCTAGTGGTTTTGAAGTACTTACCACCTTCTTGGACTTAAAGGATGATCTCACATGCTTTCCCTTTACATACGCATCTCACATTTTTATGTTTTCAAATCTCTTACTTGGTAATCCATGAACCAGCTCCTTCGATACAAGCTTATTCAGTTGTGAGAAACTTGCATGACCCATTCTTTTGTGCCACAACTGAGAGTCACTTTCTTGTACATTCAAGCATGTTAGGTTATTTTCAGATAGTGACTTCAGCGATGCTTTGTATACATTGTTCACCCTCTTTCCTTCCATTACAGTTTCTCCACTCTGTAGGTTCTTCAAAATGCATCATACAGACGAAAAATTCACTTCGTTACCTCTGTCACATAGTTGGGAGATGCTCAGCAGATTGTGTCTGAGACAATCAACACAATAAACATTCTCAATTGCATAATCCAGAGTTCTCCCAATCTTTCCAATTCCTACTATTTGACCACTTTTTCCTCCTCCGAAGGCCAACACTGCCTCCTTGAAATGCTGCGAGTGAGAGAAAGTTTCTTCTATCTCCTGTCATGTGCCTGGAACAACCACTATCAAGAATCCTGCTTGAGTTGTTCTCCCTCACTCCAGCCTGCAAAACAAATTAGAGGTTAGCCTTAGGAACCCAGACAAGCTTGGGTCCCTTCTTACTAGAAAATGGATAAATCAAATCTTGTCTAGCCCATTTAGGTAAAACACTTCTTTTGTTCTTGGCCTTTGCCTTACTGACATTTATGCACTTTTGTTTGACATGTCCTGTTTCACCACAAAAAGAACATAACATGTTGCAAGGTAATGCCACATACTTGCTCTTAGGGTTATATGGAGGCAGTGGTTTCTTAAATCCTAACCCTTGCTTTCCTTTATTTTGATTTTCAAGAACCCAGTTCATTGCCTCTGATGATTTATTCCATTTAATTAATCTGGTAAGCTCAAATTTTGATTTTTCAACCTTTTGACTTAAAACCCTGTTCTTCTCAGTTTCCTAATACAGAATTTCATTAGCTCTTTTCAATTCATTTTCCAAAAAGGTTTGAACTTTACTTATTACTTGCTTACCATTTGCACTTTCTCTTAATTGATTGCATTCCAATTCTAGCTCAGTGATCTTACAGTTTGACACAAGAGTCTGTCCTTTCAAGATGGCATTGACTTCTTCAAGTTCAATGTTCTGTTCTAGGAGACTCTTGTGCTTAGTTCTAAGACTACTTAGTTCTTCAGTTAATTTATCTTTTTCAAGCTTCTCTTTTTCATAACCCTCGATCAAGGTGGCAGTGATTAAGATCAAGTTTTCAGAAGAGTATGTTTGCAAAGTTTCCTTTAGTTCAGATAGACATACCTCTGCTGAATGAGCATCTTCAGTTCCATCAGTTGCCATGAGAGCAGAGTCCTTCTTTTGATTGTCATCTGAGTACACCTCCTTCAGCCTTTCCCAGATTTCCTTGGCAGACTTGCATTCAAGTATCACAGCAAGCACATCGTAGGTAAGTCCTCTTTTCAGGTACCATTCAGCTTTTGAGTTTGCCTGTAACCAGTCTAGGTCTTGAGGATCCAGTTCTTCTACCTTCTTTGGCACTACGACACCATTTGCAGTTCTCTTTACAGGAACATGAGGTCCTCTCTTCACAATAAGCCACAGACTATAGTCAGCTGCTTGCAAGAAAGTCTTCATCTGTTTCTTCCAGTTCTTGTAATGAGTCCCGTTGAACACAGGTGGCCTTGATGGATCTCTTCCTCTTCTAAACTCTCGAGGGTCTTCTTCATCAGAACTGATGTCTGACATACCCATTAGTGCAAGTGGCGGATCATCTTCAGAATCCTTTTCATGATCGGATTCACTATCAGTTGGTCCCCATGTAGCATAGAAGGCTTCCTTCTTCTTTCTCCTTTCTGCTTTGAAGTTTGGAGGTCGTCTTAACTTCTTCTTATCTTTGTCATTTTCCTTTGGCGTCTCCTTCTCCTTTTCCTTGGATGCTCTATTTTTCATCCATTCTATCTCCCACATAGGACAGTCCACGACAGCATGATCCTTTTTGAAGCACTTAAAGCATCCTGAATAGTTAGGGCTGTCAACTATGTTTTTCCTGCCAGAATTCTCCTTGCCACTTCTTTTGAATCCTTTGAACCTTCCCAAATTAAGCTTCTGTCTTAGGGCACTTACCATTGCTGCTTCAACTGATTGAAGATCAACATATTCATCGATTTCATCAGTTGCTTCAAGTGCAAGGGTCTTGTCCTTCTTTACAGTTGGTTTAGCTTTTGAGTCCTTCATCATCTCATGAGTTTTCAAGCTTCCAACCAGTTCTTCAAGTTTGATAGATCTGAGGGGTTTGGATTCAATGATGGCGGTCATCTTGGGTTCCCATGCTTCAGGAAGCACATTCAGAATTTTATCAACCATCTCTATTTCAGGCAGCTCCATATCCAGAGATCTCATCTCATTAGTAATGATGGTCAACCTGGTCATCATATCCTGAATTGATTCTTTCTCTCCCATGGTGAATAGTTCAAATTGTCTCTTCAGCATTCTCCTTTTTGAGTCCTTTACTTCTGTGGTTCCTTCATGTGCAACCTGCAAAGCATCCCATATATCCTTAGCCGTCTTATAAGATGATACTCTATTGAACTCCTCAGGACCAAGACCACATATGACCAGACGTTTGGCTTTGTGATTCTTTTCAATCATCTTATAATCCGTCTCGTTGAACTCTTCTTTCAGTTTAGGTTCTTGCTTGGAAGTGGCTCCTTCACCAACTATTCTAGTGGGGATCAGATTTCCTTCAGAGACTATCAGCCAAAGTTGATAGTCTTCAGCACATATGTAATTCTCCATCATGTTCTTCCACCATGCATAGTATTGCCCATTAAACTGGTGGGGCCTCTGAACTGACCGTCCTTCAGTGATAGTAGGTGGTGCACTCATGATTCTGATCCTTCTCAAGGTGTTAACCTTTCACGAGAAGACCCGCTCTGATACCACTTGTTATAATCTATGCACCTCCTAAAGACACTAGAAGGGGGGTTGAATAGTGTCTACCGATTTTCGTTACAAGAACCCGGTTCTTCTGACGTAGAACCTAGTTCTTACCTTAGCTCTTATACTATTTCAAACACTGCAACTCACCACACCACACACACAGAAGACACAAGGATTTTACGTGGAAAACTCCTTGCTCAAGGGAGAAAAACCACGACCCACACTCTGGGATTTTAGAACTGAATCCACTAACACAAGAGCAAAGTTTTTGATTACAAACTCTGTAACCAAGGGGCTACACTCTAGACCCTAATCACTACTCAAAGCTAAACTCTAGCTTTTCTAGTAATTACACAAGAGTTCACCTAATACATATGCTTCTGTAATAAGCCAATAGGTAAAAAATATGAATGCTCAAACTAAGACAACTTACAACTCGATGATCCTAGACAGAATATCTAGACTCAATACACTGCATGCACTTCAGTTGTCTTCTCCAGTTTACTCACGTAGAAAGATATCAGATTGCCTTTGTATGCTCTCAACTCTCCGTTTGTGAATAACTGCTTTACGGCTGTCTCCACTACTTGTATTTATACGGATCTTGAAACCCTAGTTGAGTCCTACAGGGAATCTTTTTAATTATGGTAAGTCAGGATTCCTAGTAACTCTTTTCCTTGTTGAAGTCCAACTCCTTTTCACACTTCGAAGACACAGCCTGGGCACCGCCTCTTTTAGTCTGACTAGGATGCATATTCATTCACGCGCCACTACTCCTAGTTCCGCAGGGATTTGCAACCCGTAATTCTTTTCGATCAAGCGTGCCCTTTATTGCAAGGACTAGGTTCTTTGTGAGAACCTCTGAGTCCTTTCCGCTTGTCATACTTCAAAACCAGCTCTCAACAGATCCACTCGGACCTGGATCGATAATTTTATTTTTCGCAAGGTGGAGCACGACCCACCTAAACCAACAATGGTGGTCTTATTTTCAGCAAGAGCAAGATTCATCTTCAGAAGCGTGAATACTTAGTCTAGGCATTGTAATTTTACATTTCAATGTTGTATTTTTGATAAAATAATGACCGCCAGCCAGCAACTAGCATTCAGTGACCAGCATCAACAACCCTAATGTGTTAGAAGTATCTAGTTTCAGCCCAAGTATGTCAAGAAGTATCTTGAGTCGGTCGTAGTGTGTCTAGAAGTTGTCTAGTTTCAGTCTTAGTAAGTCTAGAGTTGTTTAGTGACTGTCCAGGAAGCGGTAGTCCTAGTTATCGCGTGTGAGGAACTACAATGGCATGGCTCCTTACTCCGAAGATATGTAGGTAGCTTTATAGTCAGAGTACGATCACCATTTTCCAAGGCATGATCTTGGCTAGAACCGAAAAGCCAAAATTAGCTGTTGATTATGTCTTTGTCCGAAAACTCTGCGTGTTCCCGAGCAAAGAGGGACAACTGTAATCACCTAATTTTGGCACAAAAATACAAGAAAAATCTGCTCAAAATAGCCGTTCTAGTTTCCTAAGATTTTTGCTAAATTTTCCTAGAATTTTAGTCTTTTATTTTAACTAAAATTGTCATTAATTAGAAAAAATATAAAAATTACCAAAAATTACTTGTGTTGTGTTTAATTATGACTTTATATTTTGAATGTGATAGTATTGAAAATCTGTGTGGTTTTAATTATTAGTTAATTAGTTTATTATCAATTGTATAGAAGTTAAATTAGTTTGGATTTTGTTTGGTTAATAGGCCATTTGGGCCATGTTTAAATTCAGAAAAAAGAGATATGTAGCCCGTTCCAAGAAATATATATATACACACGGAATCGCCTTAAGCTCCTCTACATGTTTCTAAAGGTACTTTTTCTAAAAGCCCTTTAATGTTTCCTTTCTCTTTTGTTGCCCGATCCCATTTTTCCTCTTGAGTTTCTTGCCATAGTGTGATTATGTGGTAGCGATGGGGACATGCAGTGTGACATGGTGAGAGTGTTGTGGTGGCTGTGCGTATGGGTGATTGAAATGGTGGCTGGTGTTAGCCGTGTGGCTGGGATGATGCTTTGATGATGATGATAAGGATGACGGTGAAACAGCGTCAAAGTCGAGGCAGCTGTCGTGGTTTCGACTTGATGAGGCAGTGCACAAGGTGTTGTCAATAGTGTTGTTTTGATGTGTTTGCTGCGATTGGAGGTGTTGTGATGGCGATGGCGAGTGTTGCTAATGAGGCAGTGGCGAGGCTGTGGTGTGGATGGTGTCGGCATCGATGGTAGTGGTGTCGAATTGGACTTCACGGTTAGAGGAACCACTGTTTATTTTTGTACTTGTTATATGTATCCTTTGGTTTGGTTTTAGCAATAGAAAATAGTTGGTTGATGATCATTGTAAAGGTTTTGGTCTTATTCCATTTTTCATTTTCTTGTTTAGTTTTTGGCAAGTTAAAATGTTAATCATGAGAGAAATTACCTGAACTGCATACTAGTGTCCATGTACAGATTCATTCCAAATTCAAACATGGTTCCTGAAATGCTCGGTCATTAGTTAAAGCACATTGTTCTTGTTGCTCTATATTAAGTATGAAGTTCATGCTCTAGTTGTTCTTTTTGCTCTACATTAGTCTGCTATTGGTTTGTTCCTATTGACTGCATTTGAGCTTGAAGTTAAGATAATTTGTCATTGTAGGAAGTACATTTCCTTGGGAAAGACAAAGATAGCAGACAGTTCAATGTTCAGTTTGTTTAGCATAGAATTTGTGTGGAAATTTGCATGTCTAAACATGGTTTATATAGGTGCTTGTCTAGTTTATTGTGTATCTTATAACTTGTGAGTATAAAGAATTGACAGATGTGTTTGCCGGCTCCTTAGTCTTGCGTTTTCAGTCTTATGTGTATATGTGCTATGATCAGTATATCCTATCGTAAGCGTGAGTAGGGAATGAAAGAAAAGGTCATTGTGTATGTCTCAATAGTCGATCAGAGTTAAGCGTGTATTCGGTCATGCATGGATTTGAGTTTGAAAGTTATTTTAAGTTGTAGTATGTTCCTGTTTTGTTAGTATTATTGAGCATGCATCTGGTTGTTGATTTTGAGCACAAATTGGTTCTATTTGGTATGCTAGAATTGAACTCATTTGAAATGTGTCAGTAAGGGTCTTGAAACATGGAGAGTGTGTGAATCTATTTGAACTAGTTGTCCAAGTGAGTCTTAACATTTTTTTTTTTTACTGTGAGTTGAATTTGATATTATAGTTTAAGTTTCATGTTAGTTAAATTCTAGTTTTCTGTTAGTCTTGGGAGTAACCTGGATTTTTTAGTTAGCTTATAAGTTCAAAGGGGTTAGTGTGACCTTCTTTTAGACTCAAATTAGTTTGAAACTCAACTTGGAATGGGCTGTAGCCAACTATGACGGTCTGGTGTATTTTGGTTTAGTTCTAAGTTAGTTTGAGCTTTTAGTTTGTTTAGTTGGCTTGTTAGTTAGTATGATGAGTATTGGTCTGTTGTACTTTGGTTTAGTCTCAAGTTTAGTTTAGCTTGTTTAGTTAGCTTTTAGTTAGTTTATATGATGGGTATTGGGTTGTCCTTTGAAAGGACAACCTATTTTTCAGCTATTAGGACTCTTCAAGTGGGCTGAAACACTGTCCAAGACAGCTGTAATTTCAGAAAAAAGACTTCTTGAGGCATAGACTTATACTTATGTGCAAATCAACAGTCAACCCTTTGGAAGCCTATTTAAAGAGTGTCTTAACTCATTTAAGGAAAGAACTACTTACTGATAATTGCATTGAATGAGAGTAAGAGCACTAAGAAAAATAGAGAGAAAAGAAAGTAAGTTTGGAAGAAGGATTTTAAAACCAAAAAGTCTTTACATCCAAGGGTCTTTTGGGGTATAAATCTTGAGGTTTAAAGGATGAATAGGAGTGTTAAGGGGCTGTTAAAAGGGATGTTCGGGTGCTGTATTTTGCTGTGTACGTGTCTTGTTTAAGCTTGTGGATCGATTTTGCTGAGCTCTCATTTGCTGAGTGCTTGTGGATCGACTTTGCGGAGCTCTTAGGTCTCGTTTGTTACAGGTAAACACAAAATCAACTTTGTATGCTTTACTTTTGGGTACGAAATAATATGTTTTAAAGGTTGAAGGTCTGTTTATGCTTCCATGAGTGTACTGTTGTGTGTATCAAAAGTTTTTAAGGATGTATGAAATATGTTGGTGAAGTTCATGTTATTTATTTTGAGCATGTGTATGTATAATAATTTGGTAAAAATGAGTATGTTAAGCCAAAAAAAAAATTGGATCTGTTATCTTAAGGTTTTTTTTTAATATGCTAAATCTAGACATTTTATAAAAGAACTGGTCATGCATCGAAAATTGTTAAATCTGGACTTGTAGGCTATTGTCTAAATTATGTATATATTTTATCATTTCTGTAAACTGGTACATTTTCACAAACCCAGGAATTTTGAAATCTGGTTAACTCTAAGATAATAAGCAAAGCAGGACCATAAATGCAGAGTTAATAAAGTTTAAAACAAGAAAAAACAGACATGAATTCATTTGAAGAAATATTGTGCTTGAATAGATAATTGAGCATGTGCCATTATTTTGCGAAGTTCACCTGCTTAATGTGCCAATCTTATGGAGCTTTTAAGACTGTCGGCACATAAGTCAGAGTTCTAACTCCCGTAACGACTGATCGTGGTTGTTTCATATTTTGCTTCAAATAATTTTTTCTGACTAAAATGATACTATTGATACAATAACTTCAACCACATGGCTAAAAGTTGATAATTAGCTACTAATTTTTGGTGTACCAATAAATTTGTAGCTATTTTGGTAGCAAGTCTAGCAAAAAATAAGAAATAAGCTTTGCAAATTTAATTTTTTGTGGCTAAGAAATTTACGAAATTGTAAATTTTCTTAGGTATTAGTCAGGATATTTAAATTTGTAGTCAAGAATTTGTAGCTATAAATACCTATTGTTGTAGTGAGTCTCTTGCGACCGCAAAGGACATCTATCCTGTGCACCAACACACAATTGACAATAATTTAGGAAAAGTTACGACTTGTGGGGACGAGGTCTATACGTATTGGTACTTGTCCATGAGCTAAGTTTCTAAAATGGATGTCAATGGAAACAGATACGTTAAAAACATTCGCGTCAAGGGTCAAAATCATCTAAATGATCTTAGAACTCAATTCCAAAAGTTCCTACAGGACACTACTGATCATACGAACTTAAGATGATAGAAGGATTTCTAAACTGAGCCCGTTTACACAAATCGATCGATGTGATAAGGTCATATTTTGATCGCAGAAGAATATGAACCAAATCTGCATTCCAGAGCTAATTCAGCTACTTCAAATTGGATTCAAATTTTGCTGGCAAGTTGAAAATGACCGGAAGGAGCAAGAATTGGATCTGGCGGTTCCCAAAACAGAACTCAATTACTCAAATAATGGGCCGGGCCATTTTAATAAGTCATCTGATTTTTAACTTGTCATGCCTTTAACTATAGAACCATTTACTTATTTATTATAGGGATTTTTACACAAATATACAAATTTTCACACTTAATTACAAAAAAATAGCAATATTTTCAAAATTACAACACATAACAATATTTTTTCTAGCAAAGTATAAATATTTATGGTACATTTCACAACCACCCATTATCACAAATCACACAACTCCTCAAACTTTTCCCAAACTCAGCTTTCAACCTAATCATAGTCCCGTTGGCAGCTCAATTTTCAAGCTCCTAATCCTCTCAAAATCATCGCCGGGGAGTTTTGCAGTCGGGTCGGGTTCTGAGAAACTAAATGATGCAGCGATTTGATTACAGATCTGAAAAAGGAAATTAAAAATGAATAGCCGTCGTCGTCGGAATCGGTGGCGGAGATGATTCGGTCGACCCGGAGTAAAAGCAAATCGGATTGTGGGATCAGTAAATTGAACCGTTTAGAAATGGAACGGCAACAGATTAGGGGTTTTGATATCGGAGATTTGGTTGAAGATTAAAAGGATTATCGGGTCGGGTATATGATTGAACCCGTCTGGAAAATGTTTGGGAATCTGCTCTCAACCGTTTCTATTTCTTTAGATTTGTTTCATTTTTGTTCTGTTTCTGTTTCTTCAGAATTGTTTAGATTTCGTTTCTGTTTCTGTTTGTACAGATTTGTCAGATTAATAAATTTGAACTCTTATTTTATTGCTCACGACTGATGGCGTTGAAACAATATGATACAGTTTGAAACATCGTTGAAACATTGAAACAATTGTTGCAACAGTTTGATACATCTGAAATGATGTTGAAACAGTATGATACTGTCTGAAACGACATTGAAACAATCTGAAATAATTGTTGGAACAGCCTGATACGGTCTAAAACGGGAGTTGATACAATGTAAAACAGTATGATACAGTCTGAAACGGGACTTGATACAGTTTAAAACAGTCTAAACGAAGTTGATACAGTCTGAAACGAGACTTGATACAGTTTAAAACAGTCTGATACAGTTTAAAACAACATTGAAACACTATGATACGGTCTGAAACAGTCTGATACGGTCTGAAACGGGAGTTGATATAGTTTAAAACAATTGAAACGGTCCAGAAACAGTTAGATACGGTGCTGCAGAAACAGTTGAAACGGTGCAGAAACAGTTAGATACGGTGCTGCAGAAACAGTTGAAACGGTGCAGAAACAGTTAGATACGGTGCTGCAGAAACAGTTGAAACGGTGCAGAAACAGTTAGATACGGTGCAGAAATAGTTGATACGGTGCAGAAATAGTGAGATTCAACGAGATACATTGAGGATGGACGAGGAAAAGTGAAATTGGAGAAAATGAGAGGAGTAAAAGTGAAATTGGGGGGAAATGGTGGGAGGAAAAATGAAATAGGGGGAAATGGGAGGAGCAAAAATGATAGTGGGAGAAATAGAAGGAAGAATGTAAGTGTTTGGTATGTTATGGGAAAATATTGCTATGTTTTTTCTATATTTGTAATTATCTTGTGTTTTCCTCTATATAGGGTAATCTTACTAAAATGTTGCTATGTTTGGTAATTAAGCTCTAAAACTTGTACTTTTATGTAAAAAATCCTTTATTATAACTAAAACTCAATCAGGACTGATGAGTCACATATACCCTAACAAATGCATTTTATTTATTAATTATCAAAACTCACATATCTCAATAAGAGTTTTGGGAGAGATATAAAAGGAACCATACTTAGGGAGTTTAATTGAGAACTGAATGCGAACAATAAACTTGAATAAGAGGAGCTTTAACCTTCACTTTATATGCATAGAACACACCTAATTAATCTAACGGTGAACCTATATTGCATGACGGTTTAAACTTAAGAGAGCATCAGTGTGTAGGACTTCGAGTGCATCCATTAGTTAACGTACGTTTATATAAGACGAAAGACATGGTTTAAAAGAGTCGAAAGCATCTCCAACCACCCGATTAATAGTACCATTATTGTGTACCTAACGGCTTATTACTCTTCCTTCCGCTATGGGAGTTGCATAACAAAACAAATCATGAGATTATTTTACTACTCTAAGAGTAATTAATTAATTATGTAGTTGGATCATTTTCTGTGAAATCATCATTTCTAATGCTTAGTGACTTTTGATATTTCAAAATTACAATATGTTTGGGATTATTCTTGACTTTATTGAATAAAATTGAGTTATATTTTTAAATACGGTAGTTATATTGTTTAGAGCGAGTACTGAAATACTAGATCTAATATCTGTTGTTCCAGATTGATATAAACTTGTTTTATTTGTAATTAAACATGATCCTTAATGATTTTCACGAATACTCGTATACGTTTATAGTAGTAGAAATAAATAACCAGTACCAAGAGCATACAACTAAACCTACAAATAACTAATTAAAAATGATCTAGCCTAGATCAAACAACCAAAGCTTCAAGCAAAGCTAGCTAGCTTAGTGGTTAATGTGGCCAATTGTCAGTATCGTGATCTTACAAGTTGCAACATAACCTTTATGAGTAGCTTGTAAGGATGATCGTATATATATGTGTACAATTTATAAAAGCTAGCTAAGGATTAGGTGGCCTATTATCAGCATTTGCATCTTACAAGTTGCAACCTTTATCTTACAAGCCAGCTGAAGCTGTAACTACTCGATATTATCATAGATCGATCAATTACATTTTATACAAAGCTAGCCAAGTGGACAATATGGCTAAAATATCAGTGTCGTTATCTTACAACTTGCTACTTTTAACTCTAGTTTTCTTTGGATCATCTTCAAAATTAATTGTTTGTCACCAAGTACTCTTCGTCTTCAAGTTTAATTTAGCTACTTTGAAACACATAATACTAGCTACTAATTGAGAATGGTTTGTGTCGACATATCTCTCTCTCATTGACAGTTCCAGAGACGGACACAGATGGCTATGTGGTTGAATTTAACTCTGTTAATTTCGAATCGCATTATGATCACCACTTCTCTCAGTAATGGACTTCCTTTAGCTTTAGGAAGAAATCTATACTTTGGAGCTCAGCTTAGGGATCAGATATATATTATATACATATGAAGAACATAAATGGAAAAAATGCACATAAAAAGAACGATTATATTCATTTTAAATCCATTCTACATCCTGAATTCACCATTTTGAACTTATTAAATTCGAAGTCTAGGAAAAGATTTACGACTATGTATATATATACCACGTGGTGGCTTACTAAAACCATGTATGTGGTGAGTTTGTTTTTTCTTTTAGTGACTGAAACTTCTACGTACAAGATCAATTAATCCCGCTATAAGAAACATACTTCAGCAAGAGTAAAACTCGACAAGCTCGTCCAATGACGACTCAAGCTGGGAATCAGCATGTCGGAGCATCCAAAGCAAGTGTTCAAAGAGAACAACTTCACATCCGACAACGATATTGGAGTCTTCTGAGTTTTCAACAAGTTCTTGGAAAAGTGGATGGTGGATAACGTCGGAGCTGACTAGGTATTTGCGGCGTGACTTACCAACATAGACTGGATGTAGGTCATTGTTATAACAATATTGGTTGTCATTGGAATAGCAATCATTATCTTCAGTAGAAGAATGGTAATTAGTAGCCACAATGGGGCCACGACCTAGCTTGAAAGATTGCATTTTCTTCATGACTGACTTTAGCTTGATGAGCTTCCCTCCTTTGGCCATGGCTATATATATTTTTGTTGGATTCTAGGAAAAGAGAAGATAAGTTTGATTTGAATAGAGAAGATTGAGGGAAGAGATAGGGAAGGTTGGTATATATAGAAAGGGGAAGAGTGAAAATATAACACAGCTAATGGGCAGCCGTTACGTTGAATAGAATAACACTTGGTGGGCCCGCGCAACTGTTTACAAATTGAAGGCTAAAATAAGGGAAGGCAAAACCAGCTGCGGCTTTGGAACTTTTTTTAGCGAACTTTCTTTACTTTTCTATTCATTGACAGATTTCTCACACTGCTGCACCCACTTTTAAGTTTTACTATTCTTTTTTAAACTTGAACTACATGTATAGTAAGAGTATCATAAATCAAAAGTTTGGAGGTCATTGTCAACCTATCAAGACGAACTATACTAATTTTATAACATAAACAGAGTTTTTCAATTGATTTGTTTCTTTTCTTTTACGATTAACTAACAAAGTAACAACGAAGCGCTCTCTAAACTGCTAGAGAGAGGGAATGTGCGTGGCTAGCATGAATAAAAGTTCTTTTGCAGATACAAGTATTTTTTAAAACTACCAAACTTTCGCACTGGCTGTGTGAGCGAGTTTGTTGAGTTGGATGTTTTGAAGAATGAAAAATGAAGATTTTAGTAATTTGGAGAAGAATTTAGTCCTTGATGAGAAGGGCACGACTAATCGAAAAGATTTTGTGGAATGCAAATCCATGCAGCACTAGGAGTAGTGGTGCGTAGGCTTATGTGCATCCTAGTCAGCTAAAAGAAGTGGTGTCGGGACTGTATCATTGAAGTATGAACAAGAGTTAATGTTGAACAAGGAGACTCACAAGAAAATCTTGACTTTCCATATTTACAAGGTTTCCTAGTGAAATACTACTAGGCTTACGAAACCCATATAAAAGCAAGAAAATTGAGGCAGTCGAACTCAGTTATTCACCACGAAAGTTCAGAGCAAACACAAGGCGATTCATTAACTCTTAAATGACATAACTGTTGAAGACAACTAGTGAAGAATTCGGAGTACAAATAGTAAATCTGTTTAGGTTCTTTATTGCAGCTGTCATAGTTTTCATATTTTGTTCGTATTACCTATTTGCTTATGTTGGAAGCCATTGCAATAGGTGAACTTTGAGTGATTACTTTGTAAAGCTAGAGCTTAGCTTTGTTGAGTGATTAGGGTCTAGAGTATTGCCCCTTGGTTACAGAGTTTGTAATCTAAAATTAAACTTGTTCTTTGTGTTAGTGAAGTGTTTTCAAAATCCCAGAAATCATGGTTTTTCTCCCTTGAGCAAAAAATTTTCCATGTAAAAACACTGTGTCTTTAGTTTGTTGTTTGTTTATGTGTTTGTGGTTTTTTGGTGGTGGCAACTATACAAGAACAAGGTTCTTGTGTTTAAGAGTCTAGTTTTTCAGCGAAAATTGGTGGACACTATTCAACCTTCTTCTAGTGTCCATAGAAGGTGCTTAGATTATAACAGAGTTATTGCATTCTTTTAATGTATGGATTAAGAAACAAATGTAATTGAATGGATCAACAGGCGGGTTACACGATTTCGGTCGGAGAAAGAAATCTGAGATAACATATTAAATTCATAACTGTTGTGCGAAAGATTAATAAGTTTTGGTTGCGACTAAAGTGCTATTTAGTAGCAGTAAGTAATGACGTTCTTCTTTTGTAATAGGTTCTTTAGTAACTTCATTTGTTCAAATTTTTGTGAAACAGTTTGAATAGATACATAGTTTAAGGAATAATTTTTTAAAATTTGTGACCATAAAAATATCGTAACATTTATGTAGTTGTTAAATTTTTGAAACTTATGGTATTGAACACTTCATAATATTTGTGTGGCAATATACCCTTCTCAATAAGGGTCAAATAAAAAGCTAGAGTTAAATTGTCTCTAATCTTAGAAAATTACTGTATCATATTTTCTAAAACTGATTAAAAAAAATACGTAAAATGAAACAACGGGAGTATGAATTAATGACACACCTATTGCGTTGATTCTTTCTTTTCGATTCATCAGCATCAAACCAAATTAGAGTGTTTCAAGTAACTGCATGTATGGTTACGACCATATCCACATTAGAGAATGTCTAATCTGAATTCTTACCTTAAATTTCGCTGTCCACCCCCTTTGTTACTTCCAAACAAATAATAACAACTCTTGGGTACATGCAATGTAGGAATTTAAAAAACAAATGCTCACTCGTTCACGTACAAATTTTACTTGCTTAATAATATTTGTGTTAAACAAGCCGTGGAAACCCATCACAAACGTTTTTCTGCATTTCTTTTATCCTTCAAAAAATTTCTTTTTCTTTCTTGAAAGCGACAGACATGTGCAGCCGCAAACAAGTTGAGCCAAATTCTGGAGCCCCTTTGTGCGACTTCATTTGTTTCGTTTTATTAAATAAATTCTTTAGATATCAAGGAAGGTATAGGAACAACAACAACATACTCAATGGTATCCCATCAAGGTGCGGTCTGGGAAGGGTGAGATGTTTGCAGATCTTACCTCCACCAGAGTTTAGAGGCTGTTTCCGATAGACCCTCAGCTAAAAAACATCAGTGGGAAACATAATCGAGTGAAGCAAGATGACAGTAACAAAACAATGAAAATGACATATTATTAGAAAGCATTCAAACATACTCAAGATAAACAGAAAACACCAATAACACATAAAATTCGAATAAGCTAAAAGTATACTATACCGAGAATCGCTCGATTACTACCTATCCCTCTACCTAAATCTTCGACCTCCACTTTTTCCTATCTAGGGTCATGTCCTCGGTAATTTGAAGGTGGGCCATGTCTCGCCTAATCACCTCATCCCAATTTTTCTTTGGTCTACCTCTACCTCTCCGAAGGGTTAACACTGTCAACCCCTCACAACAAAAGGAAGGTATAGGAATCTTTCAAATTTTTGGAAGGCATAATTCTTCATCGTTTATTTAGTGGCTTGGCTAGTTAGAATCCGGACAAAAAGAGGTGGTAGAATGTAACAAAGAGAATAATCAATCCAAAAAATTAAACAAACTTGTTTACAGACAATGTGTTACTTTGCAATTAATGCAATCACTTAATTATAGACAAGCTCAGTTTTTTCTAAAATTGATTTAATTACATTCGGTTTATTTAATATGAAGTCAGCTAATGGATAGAATCTTACTCAGCTTATATCATTGTTTGTTAGTGATAGATTATATGAACTTTAACATGCATGAATTATGTGGTAGAGTGAAATGATATTGTTTTTTAAAGTAACCTCTTGTTTTAATGTTCGTTTTCTTTCCTTTTTAAATAGGGGAAATATGGAAAAGAGTACTGTACAAACGTTTAAACTTTACACTCCAATTGTCCAGTAGGATTCACTATGTTTTTAAACGTAATACACTGCGAAGCAATGTTGATATCACACACTTGGCATAAATGATATTGTTCCCATACCTCATTCCACTCACCCATATGTGGACATTCATTTTAAAAAAAAAAAAAAATCATATTCGGTAGTTATAAGGTATTATACCACAACAACAGGAGACCAGGAACACAAGCTCCTTTGTCACTGACTCCTTGCCTCCTTGGTCTTAAGAGTATTAGTTTAAGAAAAAAAGAATCATTGTTCGTCTGATGCTGACTATTCATAATCCGCGTATGGGTCTCATTTATCATTGAACGTGGTTCTACAATAGATCCATATGATTCTTAGATGGCAAAATTATCCTAGCTAGAGTGACACTTGTAAAGATTTTTATGTTCTAGACTGTGAATCATGTGCAATCTAATTAACTTTTTGAATTGTAAGACTAATTGATTAAGTTTTTCCATATACATAAAAAACACTGTTTTATTCAAGAAATCTTACCAAAAACAAAAATAATTTCTTGATTTTGATTTGACTATACCACTTTCTGTTTTGAATCTTCTGGAATATGATGATTTTCTCATCCTTTACTTTTTTCATGATTTTGTGAAATGACCTGAACTGTCATTTTAAGTTTTAGAGCTCCATTTTGTGAACAGATAGTTTCATTAGTTTAACGGGATCATTAAAGACTCACTTATGAATTTTGAGTTCGTTTAGATAAGTTTCAACACTTGAGCGGAAGAATAATTTTTGAGCATATGGAATCGACAACCTTGATTTGTGTTCTCGAGCTTCGGATTGATATCTGAAGGTACTATTGATGCTTATTGAGATTTGTGACTCATAAAAATAAGAATCGCCGAATTTTAAGATCGTAACTCGTATGAGATTTTAAGTGCCAAAAAGGTGAATTGGGAAGGTTCTGGTTTGTTGGTGCGAGCTTTAGCGACTACTTATTTTCTCAGCATTTATATATATAGCTGAATTGCGCGCATTTATTATTTTTTCTTCCTTTTTTGGCCGAGAAGAGCTTGGAAAACTTAAATTTTAGAATCAAATTTATTTATGGCTCTCAAGGTAATGATTATCTACCACAGTATGAATATTATACTCGAATTTGAATTGATTTCATTCATTATAATTATATTTGATTTCTAAAGCCTTAAATGGAAATTTTCAACTCTAGCCTAAAATGAAGTATTTTGGGGATTTGAAGGAGTAAACTAAATCCAATTGATCAAACTTTTTATGTACGAACTCGTACTCGAATGGATACATGATTATGTAATTGAATTTTAGATGTGAGGTGTTGAGCAACATTTGACTTTCGATGTAAACCCGAAAACTGATAAATTGACAATTTAATGATGTAAATGAACTTTGATTGAGAAAGTAAATATACTTTAGGACTAGTGGACTTATACGTGACCCAAAAATGTATCTTGTTCTGGTATTCAAGTATGACTTTTGGAATGAATTTTGACCAGTTTGTTCTAAAGCTATGGAGACTAGCCACTAGCTCATATTGACTATATTATTTATTTTCTTACATAAAGTGGACTCGTTTGGAGGGATTTGAGCATGAAAAGGTGATTGTAAACTAGTTCACTATTGTCGGATTGAGGTAAGTGATTTTCATCCCTTGGGCTAGTTAACTAGCCTCAGGTCAAGGTAAGTGATTTTCATTCCTTATTTGGTGGACTTACTCCAACATTGGATGTCTGTGTATGTGTTCCTCATATGCATAGCTGCTGAAATAGGCATACTTTTTGTACCAAGATTGTCTGAAAAGTATGATTTACTCATTATGCTATGTATTTATTTATCGGTACTGACTTTTATGATCATAAATATTAGCACTCATTATTTTTACATACTTACTGTTATGCGGTGCCTCCTTGAGTTTGCTTAATAGGCAAAGTAATGTCGGGCAATGGTCTCCTCCGCACGCTAGACTAGATCGTCAGTGCCGTGCAGGAAAATCGATGTCAATGACAGTGTGTATAAAAAGTGTAATTCAAATAAAAGTCGTTGCACTTGCTTGTATTAGTCAAAAGCCAATTGATTACAAGAAAGCCAACGTGGTGTCGAGGGGGCGAGACACCAGAGCAGAAATATGAAAGCAACTTACATATGTTTGAATCCTCATACCCCCATATATATGTCTTAAAAAGAAAAACTCATGTCCACGCATTAGGCAATAAAGGGTTAGACAATCATACTAGAAAAATACAGAAAGATAAACTAACTATATTTATATGGTGTGCGGTACTTTGAGGGGCCGCATCCTTGTTTGCGTCTTCACGGTGCATGCACAGGGCGCAGACGCGGGGCAATCTGTGTTAGGGCGTACATGCGTAGGTCGCATGGCATTTGCACACTCTAGTGCGAGAAAAGCAGCGTTGGGGCGCGCATGCGCAAGTCGAATAGCGTTGGCACACTCAAGTGTGGAGGTGTGTAGGCGCTGGCTGCGGGAAGGCTTTGAAGGCGCTATCTGCTTGCTGCGCGCGGACACGCTCAACCGGTTGGGCGACATACACAGATGCACATATAGATCTTGGCGCGGCCATGTTCGTGGCACTAGGCGCTTTGAGGCTTGCTAGGGCAGCGCAGGACGCGCCCAAGGAGTCATGGGGCACGGCTGAGAGGCTAACCATGACATTCTCCCCCACATGAGTTGGCGACGTCCTCGGTGCCCTCCTTGCAAGATAAGATAATCAGCTGTAGAGGTCCTTGAAGGCTTTGAGGTCTGTTCCCCTCTCCCATGTATTCTCATCTACATCACATTCGCTCTATTTCACAAAAACTTCCTGGTGATCTTTCCTTGAGGCATTAGTAACGCGGTCATCAAGGATAGCTTCTGCTACTTTCTTCCCTGACCACTTGTTCTTCTCGATGCTTGGCATTGTGAGCTGGCTTCTGGAAGGATCATACCTGTCTTCTTGGAAAGGCTTCAACAAGCTGACATGAAAGACGGGATGGATCTTCCACCAAGCTGGAAGCTCAACACGATAGGCAACTTTTCCAACACATTGCACAATGGATAGAGGTCCAATGTATTTCGGCAAAAGACGTGGGTTATGAGCTCCCGCAAAAAAGTATCTTTTGTGGATCTTTACCATCACCTTGTCCCAGACTTTGTACTCTACAAAACACCGGTTTTGATCTGCATATTTTTCATCCTCTTTTGTGCTTTTTCAAGGTAGCTCCGCACTATCTCTAGGTTTCTCTTCCACTCTCTTGACAAACTCACAGCTCTGGGAGACTTTGACATATTTGGTGCATCAACAGTATGCAGGAGAAGACGTTGTTGTCCCATGATAATTTCAAAAGTGCTCATGTTGATACAAGTATTTCTAAAGTGCTCATCTTGACACCACCAGTTGTCTTCTTTAGTTATTTCACGTTGAAAGTTGTTGGATCGCCTTTGTATGCTCTCAGCTCTCTGGTTCTGAAAAACTAACTTCGGCTGCATCAACTACTTGTATTTATATGGCATTAAAACCCTAGTTGAGTTCCATAAGGAAACCTTGTAATTTAGGTAAGACAAGATTCCTTGTAACTCTTTCCTTGTTTAAGTCCAACTCGTATTCGTACTTCGAAGACACAGCCCGGGCACCGCCTCTTTTAGTCTGACTAGGATGCATACTCATTCACGCGTCACTACTCCTAGTTCCGCAGGAATTTGCAACCCTCAATATTTTCGATCAGTCGTGCCCTTCTATCCAAGGACCAGGTTCTCCTCTAGAACCACTAAGTCATTTTCGTTTGTCATTCTTCAAAACCTCTTTCTCAACAAATTTCCTCTTTTTGATGATGACAAACAAATGTTGCCAATGAAACTGAATAGACAAGATCTCCAAAAACACAAAAACACGAATAACAGTTTGAAAATTTTAAAACAGATGAGTTAGGTCACAAACACCCCCAACATTTCCTTCTTCCCCCTTTTGACATCATCGAAAAGATTCAAACACCTGCATGAACCAGTTAGAACTATCCAGTCTAGAACACAAGGCAACAAGTCAGCTAAGATATAACCACACAGAAATAAGGCTAAGGGCCCAAATAGAACCAGATATATAGAAAGATCCAAAATAAGCAAAAGAAATTTAAAACCATTCATCCAGGGCGTGACAAGCCACACAGCCCTATTTAAGTACACAAGCGAAAATAAGATTGTCTTAAAGTCACATATCAAGGGAGGACACGGAGAGATAAGGGAGGGTAAGCAACAAGGACAGAGATGAGGAGGGGTAGGACTCAGAGCTGTATGTTGAAGTGCTTGACAAGTGCCTCAAGGTTCTTCGTATTCTTGGCCCTTTCCATAACCAGCTCAGCCTCATACTCGTAACACTCAATTTTCAAGCGATCAATCTCTTGATTCTTCAACTCCAGCTTCCTATGCAACTCAGCATTTTCTGTATTCACGTCAAGAACATGACTCTCTATTTCTTTCACTGCTGCAATTGCTTCATCTGGTCCATAGTCTTCACTCTCTTCAGCCTGCTCCTGCTTAACCTGCACTGATTTCTTGGAAGCTCTTTGCTCTTTGAAGAAATCACAACTTTTCAGCACATTATGCCCAAACATTTGATGTATGGTGGGCTTCTTCCCTACTTCCAATGGAACCCCAAAGTGCTCAAAAACCTGCTGTAGGATGTAGGAATGCACTAATGAATGTGGTTTCTGATCAGTGTCTGCAATCCTTTTTATATGTCTGATTATCAGACCAGGTAGATTAACTTTCACTCCTCTGTCCAGCAGGTCCATGTAGGTTAGATCAAGAGCACTGGTCTCGCTGTTCCTCTCTCCCCTTGGCAACAAGAACCTATGCACAAACTCAAACAACAATTGATGAGCCGGTTCCATTTTCTTTTTGTCAACCTTCCTTTCCTTCCTGAGTTTTAGTTTCCCTGAAAATTTTTTCACAACACTCAGTGGAGTTACTCCATCGGTTCTTTTTGACCATTTCAACTTAACATACCTGCAATAACCCTCAGCAGGCACATCAAGTATCACTCCCAACTCGGGTATCCCAAACTCAATTTCAACTCCCTTCACCACAGAATACACCCTCCTGGCAGCAATCCTGCAATTTGTATAGAACTCTCTGACTTCATCAGAATACAGCAGCCTGTCTTTGTTGGCAAATAAGCCTAACCACCCTTGATCCCCTACGATCCTGAGTAAGGGCTTCATGTGGTGCTCCTTCACATCATCCAGGATGCTTCCAGCCAATACCTGGTGTTTTGCAAAGAAGGCTGTTCTGTCAACCTCCTCAGAGTCTTTTCTTCTTTTCTTGCTCTCCAGTTCACTGTCTGTTTCTGCGTCACTGGGTTCCACATAACTACCAGCTTCATCACTTTCTTCTTTGGCTTCATCCTCATTTTTCTCATGCTTTTGTTCTTCCTCCAGTTTTCCAGTCTTCACATTCTTAACTGTTTTTTCCAGCTTACCAACCTTTGCTAACTGCTGCTTTAAGGCTGACCTTGTTGCCTTCCTTCTTGAGGAAGAGCCTGGCTGTGCAGCAGTTTTGTCACCACTCTCAGTCCTCTCCTCCTTAGAGTCATCACTAGATTCATCCACCAGTCTACTCTTTGACACAGACTTTCCCCCTTTCAACAACCTTCTTCTCTTATCAGGCTGCACCCTGGTCTCACTTACAAGCACCACTTCTTCTTCTTCTTCTTCTTCTTCTTCTTCTTCTTCTTCTTCTTCTTCTTCTTCTTCTTCTTCTTCTTCTTCATTCAACAGTTTTTCATCCTCCTCTCCAAACCTTCTTTTTACACTCTTTCTTTTTGTTTCCTCAACTTTCTCTGCTATTTTCTCACCTTCCCCATTTCCTTCTAAACCTTCCTCATTCTTTTCCTCTTCAGAATCTGTCCAATTTAGTTCTGCATCCTCAGCCACAGTAGGATCTGAGCAAGAACCAGGTTCTTTACTCAAATCCTTTGCAACCTCAGCAGAACTAGATCCTCCAACCACTGGACCTTCACGTACAGATATATCATGAACTCCCTCAATAGGAGCATCCTCCAACCTAGATTCACTAACATGTTCCTTTTGGGATTCAGCAGAATCCTCTTCTCTCAGTCTTTCTATCACATTTTCAACTAGATCTGCCTCCAACACACTCTCAGTTACTAAGGGCACATGCACACTAGACTTAGGTTCTTCCTGAACACCCGGTTGGTTCTCCTCAACTACCTTCCCCCTACCAGATGTATCTCTGGACTCTACATTTCCTACGATTTCATCTAGTCCTTTTACAAATATTTCAGTACTCACTTTTCCAGGACTTTTTACAACTTCTAATGCAGTAGAAGTAGATAGAGTAGATTTAGGTATTACATTAACCGGTATTTCAGAAGAAACTTTTTTTGTTGACGTAAGAGACGAGGATCCGACCGCCTTCTTCTTGGCCAATTTCTTTCCTCCCTTATTGAGAAAATTTGACCTAGCCCTAACGATTCTCTCTGCAAGAGTAGAGGGAGGGGGTTTTGGAGTAGATTTCTTCGATTTGTGTGTTCCTGAAGTCTTGATAGGAGATGTCGATGTAGATTGTGCTTGAGACATGGTGATTTTGGTTAGGGTTTTGAGAATAAGATGAAGGGGATTTCTTGTTTCGATTTTTTGGTGAGAGAATGTGGACAAGGCAGAGAGGGATTATTTTGCAAGCGTATCTATTTAGCTTCTGTCAAAATAGAAGTGAGAATGAGTAATGGTGGTGGGGGTTTTTCAGGGAACTAACACTAATGATGGCTAAAAGGTGAAAAGCAGCTTTTTGAAATTTTGAAAACCGGGAAAAGAGGGATTGATTTGACGGTTACAAGACTTACCCAAATAAGGTCTTTTTAATGAAGTAGGGTCCGGTAAAGTCTAGTAGAAGTCTAACCAAAAAGGAATTTTTTCCTATAATTAAGGGCGATTACAAGAACATCGGAGGACTTCCTTGACACACGTATAATTTGACAATCAATTTCAGTTATGACACTTAACGTAAATGGCTTGTGTAGATGTACCTGGACATGGTTCCTCATGCTTGTCTTGGTTCCTTCCACGTACCTTGTAGGTTCTTCCATGGGAACATATTAGCCCATCCTGAATGCTAATCAGTTGAACAAGTGTACTTAATAATGTACAAAATTTAGACTGGACAATAATAACAATAGTTACAGACAAGAAGCTGAACACTTAACTAACCAATCATTGGGGAACAAACATTGAGTCATCCGTGTATTTTGGTCATCCCTAACTCCAACCTGTTCCTCTCAAACTTAACTTTGTTAAGTGCTTTTGTAAATATGTCAGCAATTTGATCTTCAGTCCTGCAAGAATTCATAGTGATCAAACCTTTTTCTGCATTATCTCTAAGAAAATGGTGTCTAATATCAATGTGCTTTGTTCTTTTATGCTGGACTAGGTTCTTGGAAATGTTCACTGTACTTGTGTTATAACAGAAAATGGGCACATCTCCACATTTAATTCCAAAGTCCTCCAACTGCTGTTTGATCCATAACAATTGTGAGCAGCATGATGCAGCTGCTACATACTCAGCTTCTGCAGTAGATAAGGCTACTGAATTCTGCTTCTTTGTTGCCCAAGAAACTAAGCAAGGACCAAGAAAGTGTGCCACTCCTGAAGTGCTCTTCCTGTCCGCCAAGTGACCTATATAATCTGCATCAGCAAAACCAATTAGTTCAAAAGTACCTCCCCTTGGGTACCATAGACATAGATCCTGAGTTCCTTTCAAGTATCTCAACATCCTCTTCACAGCTATCAAATGTGATTCCTTAGGCTTGGACTGAAACCTAGCACACATTCCCATACTGCATAATATCATGTCGATTGGCTGTGAGGTAGAGAAGTGAACCTATAATTCCTCTATATTTTGTCTAATTTGTAGAAGGACCTAGTTCATCCATATCCAGCTTGGTTCCAGGAGCTATAGGAGTAGTCATTTCTTTAGCTCCTTTCATGTCAAATTTTTTCAGAAGTTCCTTGACATATTTTTGTTGATGAATCATGGTTCCTTCAGACGTTTGTTTTATCTGCAAATCTAGGAAGAAATTGAGTTCTCCCATCATGTTCATTTCAAATTCACATCCCATTAATTCAGCAAATCTTGCATAGCTCCTCATCAGTGGCTCTAAAAATGATATCATCAGGAAATACACTGTTCACAAACCCTGGTGGCTGAATTACATAGACTTCTTCATTCAGATATCCATTCAAGAAAGAACTCTTCACATCCATCTGATACAGTGTGAACTCCATGTATGTAGCAAAGAATATTCTAATAGCTTCCATTCTTGTCACTGGTGCAAAAGTTTCATCATAGTCAATTCTTTCTTCTTGACTGTATCCTTGGACTACCAATCTAGCCTTGTTTCTTGTTACTATACCATGCTCATCTAGTTTATCTCTGAACACCCACTTTGTTCCAATTATTAATCTGTCCTTTGGCTTAGGAACCAGGTGCCACACTTTGCTTCTTTCAAACTGATGAAGTTCATCCTGCATGGCTAAAATCCAATCCGGATCTTCTAGGGCTTCTTTTACATTCTTTGGTTCCAAAGATGAAAGGAAGGCAAAGAATGCACAAAAATTCTTCTGCTGACCTGGTCATAATTCCAGTATCCAATTCTGATAGTACATTCTCCAAAGGATGAGAACTTTGGTGCTTCCATGGCCTGGGTTGAACATAACGAGAAGGACCTCCAGCAGCACTTTGGGTAGGTTCTTCATGTCTTGTTGAATCGTCAACTTCATTTGATTTTCCCCCGGTCATATTGACTCCTTGTTCTCGAGAAGTTGAATCTTTACATGATTCTTCCTCGTCTTCTGGATCTTCAGAGTCATCTGCACCATTTTCTCGAGCAAGGCCAATTGCCTGATCATCTACTTCAGTCTCATCTACCGCCTTGTCAGATTCATCAGATACCACATGCATACTTTCCTCAACTGCTTGCGTTCTTTTATTAAACACCTTGTATGCTTTGCTTTGAGTAGAATAACCAAGGAATATGGCCTCATCACTTCTAGCATCAAATTTTCCCAATGGTTCCTTTCCGTTGTTGTGGACAAAGCATTTGCAACCAAAGGGTCTCAGGTGTGTAATATTTGGTTTCCTTCCTCTGAGTAGCTCATATGGGGTCTTGTCAAGAATAGCTCTTATGGAGCATCTGTTCAGCAAATAGCATGCCGTGTTTATTGCTTCAGCCCAGAAGTTTCTTGCAAGACCACTTGACAGCAGCATAGTTCGTGCCATATCCTCCAGCGACCGGTTCTTTCTTTCAACTACTCCATTCTGCTGTGGATTTCTTGGTGCAGAGAAGTTATGATCAATGCTGTATTTTGCACAATAATCAGAAAATTTTGAGTTTTCAAACTCTGTTCCATGATCAGATCTAATGGTGACAAGTTCCAGGCTCAACCTTTTCTGCACAACACCAGCCCAATCTTTAAAGCTATCAAAGGCTTCATCTTTGGACACCAAGAACAGAGACCATGTATACCTAGAGTAGTCATCAACAATTACGAACACGAACCTCTTTCCTCCTCTGCTGTTGACTCTCATAAGTCCACACAGATCCATATGTATCAATTCCAATGGTTTTGATGTACTCACTACCTTCTTTGATTTAAAGGATGATCTCACATGCTTCCCTCTCACACAAGCATCACATATTTTTATGTTTTCAAATCTCTTACTAGGCAGTCCACGAACCAACTCCTTAGATACAAGCTTGTTGAGTGGTGAGAGACTTGCATGACCCATTCTTTTGTGCCACAACTGTGAATCACTTTCTTGCACGTTCAAACATGTTAAGTTGTTTCCAGGCAGTGATTTCAATGATGCTTTGTACACGTTGTTCACCTTTTTTCCTTCCATAGCAATTTCTCAACTCTGTAGGTTCTTCACAATACACCCTACAAAGGAAAAACTTACTTCATTTCCTCTATCACATAGTTGAGAGATACTCAGCAGGTTGTGTCTGAGACCATCGACACAGTATACGTTTTCAATTGTATGATCCAGAGTTCTCCCAACTTTTCCGATTCTTATGATTTGACCACTTTTTCCTCTTCTGAAGGCTACACTGCCTCCTTGAAATGCTGTGAGTGAGAGAAAGTTTCTTCTGTCTCCATTCATGTGCCTTGAACAACCGCTATCAATAATCCAGCTTGGATTGTTCTCCCTCACTCCATCCTGCAAAACAGATTAAGGGTTAGCCTTAGGAACCCAGACAAGCTTAGGTCCCTTCTTATGAGAAAATGGATAAATCAAATCCTTTTTAGCCCATTTAGGTAGAACACTTCTTTTATTCTTGGTCTTTGCCTTGCTAGCATTTATGCATCTTTGTCTGTAATGACCAGTTTCACCACAAAAGGTACACAGCATGTTACAAGGCAATCCCACATACTTACTTTTAGGATTATATGGAGGAAGTGGTTTCTTGAATCCTAGTCCTTGTTTTCCCTTGTTCTGATTTTCAAGAACCCAGTTCATTGCCTCAGAAGATTTATTCCATTTTGTTAATCTGGTAAGCTCATATTCAGTTTTTTCAACCTTTTGATTTAAAATCCTGTTCTTTTCAGTCTCCTGATACAGAACTTCATTTGTTCTTTTAAGTTCATTTTCAAGAAAAGTTTGAACTTCACTTATTACTTGCTTACCATTTATAATCTCTTTTAACTGATTGAGTTCCAGTTCCAGTTCTGTGATATTAGAGTTTGACACAAGAGTCTGCCCTTTTAAGATGTCATTGATTTCTTCCAGTTCAATATTTTGTTCTTGAAGACTCTTGTGCTTAGTTCTAAGATCACCTATCTCTTCAGTTAACTTATCTTTCTCAATTTTATTCTTTTCATAACCCTCAATCAAAGTAGCAGTGATTAAGATCAAATTTTCAGTAGAGTATGTGTGTAAATTTTCTTTGAGATCAGATAGATATACCTCTGCTAAATGAGCAGCTTCTTCTCCATCAGTTGCCATGAGAGTCAAGTCCTTCTTTTGGTTGCCTTCTGTGTACATTTCCTTTAGCTTTTCCCACACTTCTTTAGCTGACTTGCATTCAAGTATCCTTGCTAACACGTCAGTAGTCAGCCTTTTCCTCAGGTACAATTCAGCTTTGGAATTTGCCTGTAACCAATCTAGGTCTTGAGTATCTAGTTCTTCTACTCTCTTTGGAACCAGAACCGCGTTTGCTGCTCTCTTTACAGGAACATGAGGTCCTCTTTTCACAATCAACCGGAGACTGTAATCCGTTGCTTGAAGAAAGTTTTTCATCTGTTTTTTCCAGCACTTGTAGTTAGTCCCGTTAAACATAGGTGGCTTTGAAGGATCTCTTCCTCATCTGAACTCCCGAGGATCTTTCTCATCTGAACTGATGTCCGTCAACCCCATCAGTGCTAGTGGCGATTCATCTCCAAATTCTTTTTCATGATCATATTCACGGTCAGTCGGTCCCCATGCAGCATAAAAAGTTTCCTTTCTCTTACGTCTTTCTGCTCTGAAGTTTGGAGGTCGTCTCACCTTCTTCTTGTCTTTGTCATTCTCCTTTGACGCCTCCTTTTCCTTTTCCTTAGTTGCTCTATTTTTCATCCATTCTGCTTCCCACATAGGACAATCCATAACAACATGATCTTTCTTGAAGCACTTAAAGCATCCTGAATAATCAGGAGTATCAACTATGTTCTTCCTTCCAGAGTTTTCCTTGTTATTCCTTTTGAAGCCTTTGAACTTTCCCAAGTTAAACTTCTGTCTCAAGGCACTAACCATTGCTGCTTCAACTGATTGAAAATCGACATAGTCCTCAGTTTCATCAGTTGCTTCGAGTGCAAGGGTCTTGTCCTTCTTGAAAGCTGGTTTAGTTTTGAATCTTTCATCATCTCATGAGTTTTTAGGCTTCCAACCAGTTCTTCAAGTTTAATAGATCTTAGAGGTTTAGACTCAATGATAGCAGTCATCAGCCTCAGGTAATACATTCAGAACCTTATCTACCATCTCTACTTCAGGCAACTCCATATCCAGGGATCTCATCTCATTAGTGATAATTGTCAACCTGGTCATCATATCCTGGATTGATTCCTTCTCTCTCATCAAGAACAACTCAAATTGTCTCTTCAGCATTCTTCTCTTTGAGTCCTTCACTTCAGTGGTTCCTTCATGTGCAAATTGCAAGGCATCCCAGATTTCCTTGGCAGTCTTATTAGATGATACTCTATTAAACTCCTCAGGGCCAAGACCACAGATTACCAAACGTTTGGCTTTGTGGTTCTTTTCAATCGTCTTATAGTCCGCCTCATTGAACTCCTCTTTTGACTTAGGTTCTTGTCTGGCAGCAGCTCCCTCACCAACTATTTTAGTAGGAATCAAATTTCCTTCTGATATTATAAGCCATAGTTGGTAGTCCTCAGCACATATGTAATTTTCCATCCTGTTCTTCCACCAAACATAGTACTGCCCATTGAACTGTGGGGGCCTTAGAACTGACTGTCATTCAGTGATGGTGGGTGGTGTACTCATAGTTCTGATCCTTCTCAATGTGTTAACCTAGCACGAGAAGACCTACTCTGATACCACTTGTTATAATCTAAGCACCTCCTAAGGACACTAGAAGAGGGAGGAGTGAATAGTGTCTACCAATTTTTCTATGTAAGGACCCGATTCTTCTGAGTCAAGAACCTTGTTCTTGACTTAGCAGCTTGCACTTAACCACCTCAACACACACACAAACAAAAGACACAGAGAACACGGTATTTTTACGTGGAAAACTCCTTGCTCAAGGGAGAAAAACCACGACCCACACTCTGGGATTTAGAACTCAATCCACTAACACAAAGAGCAAGTTTCTGATTACAAGACTCTGTAACCAAGGGGCTACACTCTAGACCCTAATCACTCGACAAAGCTAAACTCTAGCTTTACAAAGTAATCTCTCAAAAGTTCACCTGACGCAATTGCTTCTACAACAAGCTAATAGGTAAAACAATGAACGCTCAAAACAAGACAACTTACAAATCAAGAACCTAGACAGAATATCTAGACTCAATCCCTTTAACACCACCAGTTGTCTTCTTTAGTTATTTCACGTTGAAAGTTGCTGGATCGCCTTTGTGAAAAACTAACTTCGGCTGCATCAACTACTTGTATTTATATGGGGATTAAAACCCTAGTTGAGTTCCATAAGGAAACCTTGTAATTTAGGTAAGACAAGATTCCTCGTAACTCTTTCCTCGTTTAAGTCCAACTCATATTCGTACTTTGAAGACACAGCCCGGGCACCGCCTGTTTTAGTCTGACTAGGATGCATACTCATTCACGATACTCCTAGTTCCGCAGGGATTTGCAATCCTCAATCTTTTCGATCAGTCGTGCCCTTCTATCCAAGGACCAGGCTCTCTTTTGGAACCACTAAGTCCTCGTTTTTCATTCTTCAAAACCTCTTTCTCAACACCCCTCTTCCAAGTTTTAATTAACACATATTTGTTAGAAACAATATATATCATCTAAACTAGAATAAATGTGAAATGTAGTCTGACAATAATAATTCAGGTGGGCAACATCTTACAACCCCAGATTTCTTATGGGGGTGAAATTACAATAACGTATCCTTCAAGGTTATGGTTTCTAAGCACAAATAATAATTTTTTTCTCTCTTTTGCTGAGGAGGACATAAATTATACATTAATTAAGTATTACAGAAAGTGATCCTTCTCCTCAGTACTTGATGTGAGGGGTTATTAACATAGTAGTCATATACGAATGAAGGTGCTGAATTAAATTTTAGTAGGCTCGTAACAGTGTTGTTGTTACAATCATGTTTAGATAAAATATCCGCAAACTATGTTGGCTTCTCTGAAAAAGAAGTGTGGAGGAAAAGCAATCGAGCTCATTCCTTTCACTTCCTAGGCTAAAGCAGTGTAGTCTTTCCTTGTGTTGCACAGGTGTCCCTCCAAGTTCATTAAGCAACAACCTGCATTTGATAAGAATATGTGAGTATTTATAATTTAGTCCATTGTCCATTGAGCATAGAGCATATTACTTGGGTTTTAGATTCGATATGCAAAGATTTGATATTAAATTCTCGTGCTAGCTGTAAACTATGTAGTGACGCGAGTAGTTCCGCTTGGATAATAGAATTAGATCGAAGATGATGTTTGGAAAATCAATTATCCAGTTACCTGTATTATTTCTAAATCTCCATCTACATTTAGTTTTATCACATCATCCGGTGGCTTTTTCCATTTGACATGACTGATGATGGTTTGAGGAGTGGTTATGACATTCATAAGGAAAAAGGATTCAGAAACTTTCTGATGATACGGTTGATTGAGACAAAACCAGTGGTACAATTAAAAATATTCTCGTTTTATTATTTTAGATATTCCAAAAAAGAAAGGGAATGAAAATGTAAGTGAGAAAGGAGATGCCCTTTACCATGATTATCGTGTTAGTTTTTAGAGCAAATAACAGTTGTAGTTGCAAAACAGATGTGATTGTGCTTTCAGAACAGTCTGTTCACTCGACAGCATTTGCTTCTTGCATCAAATGTTGCTCGAAGGAAAAAACAACATAATTTGTCTTATTAGCAGCCTAACAATATAGACAAATAAAATATGTTACTCCATTAAGCATATATTAATATATATTACATTAATTATAACATAAAAAAGAGGAAGCTTTTGTAGGGTCACTAAGCTTGTTGGTTAGTCTACAGAAAAATCACAAATACAGATGTTGCTAAAGATTCCTCTAGCCCTATATAACTGTGATGTCAACAAATTTATACGAAGTTAGTAGAGATCTTTTGTGTCAATAATAAAGTGAGACTTGATCCCTACATTTTCTTTTCTCGTCTCTTGTCACCATCAAAAGGCATCTAAACATATAAAAAATGTGTTCTTTTCGGAGTGTATATAAAGAGATTTTGATTCTCAAGTGGAGAAACAATTTTTTTTTTTTGCTTTGTTTTTGGGTTAAGATGGATTTAAATGACACACAATCTAATCATTGCAGGATTTGTATTCAACCGACAAAGGCAAATATAGGCACACATTGGGGCTTTTTGGTGCATGACTTCCCCCAAGTCTTCAATTAAAAAAATGACCTCCAAGTTTTAAAAATTGGGTAAATGACCTCCTCCTTTTTAATCATGATTAGAATTTAATTACACCTAAAAAATAAGTATACATCCCATCCCCCAAGTTTTAAATAATACACTGTGACCCATACTTGAAAAATAAAAAAAAACTCCCCCTCCCCCCACAATTTTTTTCCCGCCAGAAATTTTCCCCCCTCTCTTCTTCTTACCAAGCTCGTTCATTGGCTTCTGTATTGGCTTCTTCTTCAAAAATTTCCCCCCAAATTCATACCAGACATTTATAATCAATTAGACCAATCTCAAATCCAATTCTCATCATCAATCTGTCCTCATTTCGTGATTGATTTTCGTGGGATAAATTTTAATTTTGGATCTTTTTTCAAAAGGTCAAATCTGTCGCTTGTGGTGTATGCATTGACACATAATTGGGTCAGTATCAGATTCTTTGTAGTATACGCGGTGCTTTATTGAGCTGGTAAGCTGGTTTATATATCCGCCATTGTTTTGGTTCGATTAGACCTCTGCTTTAGTTCGTCGACCTATTTCAGTATATTGTCGACTATACTGATATCTGTAAACTGAGCTGCGATGGAGGGCTATGCAGTAGTGGGTGCTGATTTCTTGGGGAAATGGGTAGAGACACTAAATGTTGGTCCTGGCGTTTGAATTCTAGTGCAACAATACCTATTGCATTGAAATTGGATGGTACATTTGACGAGTTGATCGACAACGTCATTGAACGCGGACAATTAAATTGTGATTGAGGCGATGTGGAAATTAGTTATATACTTGGTGCTGCACCTACGAGGAGGAAAATAGCTCCTTCATTCATTAGGAATGACAGTGATTTGCGCATATACCTGCTAGATTTAAATGGTAATGGAAGTAGGCCAATTCTTTATATTTTGATGGTCGATGGATCTGCACCTGCTGGTGCACCTCCTGTAGAAGTTGACGATGATCAACGAGAAGATGTTTTTAGGCCTGTGTTTGAGGATAGTGGATATTATCCATTGTTCGTGGATAAAGAGGAGAGTACTGACACTGATGGAAGCGATGAATATGAGTGTGAGGGGCCTGCTGAAACACAGACTGATGTAGTTGGGTATCTGTTGGAACAGAGTCCAGTCATATTTTAAATAATGGCACAAGTTTTTTTAAGGGAAAAACATTCTTGAATAAGAATGAGGTGGTTTGCTCATTGAAATTAGTTGCGTTTAAGAAGATGTATACTTTCAGCACGAAGAAGAGTTCAAAACTTTGGTATTCTGTGGCATGTGCATTGACGACCTGCAGGTGGATGGTACACGCTACCAAGTACAAAACTTGTGAGAGATTTAAGATCACCAAGTACTGTAGTGATCACACATGTGGGGTAGAGAAAGCTACGAGCCACCATCCTCAAGCTTCGGCAGAGGTCTTCGCTCGTCTTGTTAAAAACAGGTTTATTTGAAACAAGGGTCCATCAACTAAAGATATCGGCGCCACTGTTCTTCATGATCTGAAAACAAACGTTAGTTATTGGAAGACGTGGAAGGCAAGGAACATTGCAAGGAACATGGTGAGGGGGATGGCGGAGCACGGGTACGCTGCCTTAGATGCATACCGCTTAGCAATTGGTATTTTTTTGCGAAGTATGCATAGTTTACAATCGATCATACTTTGGTTGACAATAAACTTTAACTAGATTTATTGATCTCTGTAGTTGGAAAATTTGTGTAGACGCAACAACTTTTAAGATAGTGAATAAACTACTATCCATGGTATTTTTTTGGCCATGTGTAGTTTATGATCGATCACATTTTGGTTGACAATAAACATTAACTAGCTTTATTGATCTCTGTAGTTGGCAAATTTATTTGGACGCAACAAATTATAAGATAGTGTATAAACTACTATACATGGTCAATAATATATAAGTTTGTATTTTTACTACTATGGAATATTTTGTCCATGTTAGCTATTCGATCGTACACCAAAATTTCATAGACTAAAGACAGAACAACAATGATAACTTTTGTTCCATATATTAATAGACGTGAATCTTATTGAGTAAGTTTAGTGGATTGAGTGGTAGATAATAGGTAACGTGTAAGAGTAATAAATGGGTTCACCGCCCAAAGCTTAGAAAGTCGCGTCGAATACAATGGAGGAACTGAAAAGTCTTGCCGGGAATAGTGAATAATCATGACGTTTCACCCCCCTCCCAACCCCCTATCTCTTCACCTTCTACAGCTATAAATTAACAATTATTTGTCCATTTTGAACACACATATCCAACTACAAATCTCAAACAATCTTGCTGCAAAAAAAAAAAAAAAATGGCATTCCCTAGCCCGCCCACCCAAGGTGCCCTGTTGATCCGTCAAGCCTTGGATACCTTAATCCGACAGCTTCATGAGGACATAATGCGCCATGAGATGAACATCCGGCGCATTGCAAGCAGAATGTACCGCCGCGTCGGCTTAAACGCCGACGACTACATCCTCCCCCCCAATTCTCCTTAATTTTTATGTTTGCTGTTATTTATTTATGTTTTCTGTTATTTTACTTTTTGTTAAAGAGCTTTCTGATTAAAGAAAGCTCTTTTTGTAATTATTTCAAATATCTATTAATGGAATGGGGGGTATTTTGCTAGTTAAATTGGTGTTTCAGCCTTTTTTAAATTTCTGCGTTTGTTTAACTTTTTGCGTTTGTTTAAGTTTCATCCGGGAAGACGACTAGATCTGTAAACATAATAAAAGACGGATCTAGTTGATAAACAACTGCTGATAGACAAGAACATAGACACGATTAAAACTTGCCAAACTGAGAAATTTCCAACTTAAACGAATAATAGACCAGTTTAAGTGTATACTCAACTAAACTACTAAACATTAAGTATATGATAAACCAATTGAAGTTACTAAGCAACTAACACTATGACAAGGGAAGAATGTAATTAACAGTAAAATGAAAATCCAAATCAGTGTGGAATTAACGATTTGTTAACAATCATCTGGATTGTAGCTTGTTGACAATTATATGTATAAATGTTTTCATCGATTACAAAGAATAAGCACCAAAATTGAAGGTCTTCATTAATGTGGAATTAACCTGTGGTCTACGCTCACCACTGCTAAACTTGAATTAATTTGACGGACAAATTTTTTTTGTAATGAAATAATGATAATATATCCAACAATGATGTGAATTAGAATAAACAAATTATGAATGACCACGTGTCCATGTCAATTCATCAGGATTGTGCATAGTTGGCAATCTTCTTTACGAAAGTTTATCATCGATTACAAAGAATACGGATAAAATTGAAGGTTATTATGATATTTTGTTATACCACAACTTTATCATTTTTGTAGGTTAATTAATGAACATAATCCAATGCTAGGTATCATCATTAAAGCTTTAGGGTGTGTTAATCCATATAACTAAATCAAATCATTGCCTGCTTCTCACATCATGATCTTCTTCCAAGCTAAGACAAAAGGTCTTGCTTTGTTAGAACCTTAACACTAGTAGTCATTATAACATATATGCCATGTAATGTTTGTCGTTAGCAATTGCTGACAAATAGGATGGTAGCTGATGCAAAAACATTGTCGTGTGAGGGGTTTCGTAGTTCTTAGACCAAAAAATAACCTCTTAAAAAGTTTAAAATATAGGTTTTTTATATTATTTTAACCCTAAACCGTATGAGTTTATTGTCAACTCATGAAAGTTGATAATACAAAACAATGTAAATTTCGGTAGTTGATAATATACCAAATAAGCAAAAGTCATCTACAAATACCCTAGAGCCCGGATACCAAACCCCAAGTGCGTGAACCCTAAATCCTAAACCCCAAAACCCAAACCCTAAATACCAAACGCGCGCATGATAACATCCTGAACGGTATCGTTTCAACGCACAGCTGTGCAGTAAGTCTACAATAGACCAAATAGATGTTGATTAGCATCTTCTAATTTGTTTTGTCTCAAGGTGATTTTTTTTTAATTTTTCTAACGATAACTTTTTAAATTTTGTGTGCAACGGTAATATATTATCTTTTACATATAAACCGACGACCAAATTATAATTCTCTCTCATCCGTCTATCATCGAGTACGATAAGAAAAAAAAGGTCCCAGACCTCGCAATCTGCATCTTCTTCTTCGGTGGAACCCGATATATTCCATTGCGGTCAAAATGGGAAGCTCAAAATATCAAGGACTCAAACAAATCCTGGTCACAGATTTTGGGGTTGTTAGTACACCAAGGTAATTATTTACGTCAAATAAAATTTACAATTAATACTCGACCAACGATGCTAATTTCTGTCCTGATTAGGACAATGGTGGATGTGATTATTTTAGGTGGTATCATGGTCCACTTGCTCAAGAAACAAGAGAAATACTGTCCCAATTAGTCTCAGGGAACAAGGAGCGGCAAGGTTTGACTTCACTCAAAAGATCCATGAATATGAAGAACAAGTGAAGCTTCTGAGATTGCTGCTTCTGGAGGCTGAGCAACAGAGGGATTTCCTTAAAACTCAACTGAGGGAAGTTCAAATGACGAAGGAATGAATCCAAGTGCAGTTGAAAGAGGTTGAGAGGCAGAGGGATCGATTTAAGAAGTTGGCGCATAGGCTTCTTATCGGAGCATTATTTTGCTTAGCCTGTAAATGGTGGGTCTAATTAATTTTGTTAATGTGATAGCAGTTTAATTGTCTTGTTTGTTTTATTGATCACTGTGAAGTATGCGCACTTTTGCTCTGCTTGTTAAATTTATATAATAAACCATTCCTGGTAGACAATCAAAATCACAGGTGGAACAATAAAATCAGACTTGAAACATGGAGATTTATATTTTATAGACCTGCATTGGTGGAGAATAAAAAAAGTACGGTTGAAACTAAGACAAACAATACATTGATTCAGTACTAAAGGTTAAACATAAAAATGAACAACATTACTCTCTCAGATAACACAGGCAACTAGTTTGGTAGATTAGCGCTTTCCATGACATTCCACAATGATGTTTGCCTCGCAATTTGGTGGTACACCAAGCGCATCAGGCCTATGGTTGATCGATTTGAATTGATTTAACCTGTCATTAGTGTCTCCCCATATGATAAGATCATACCTCTTCATTTGCTGCCTAATATAACCAGCCTTGCTTTAAAAAAAATGCTTTTGTTTGTTTAAATTCACGCGAGTTGGATGGTCTTGCCATTTTGGCGTACTACTTGATAGTTTGGGAGCAGATGTTTCGATTTAGAAATGGAATGGGAGAGGCAAACTGTTACACCCCGTATGTCCAAAGTGAGGTATATCCTTCTAATGATATGTTAAGAATGATTTAAGTGAGTTTAAAGTCATAATATGACCATATATGATGTTTATATTTTGAATATAAAGTTTGGAAAAAATCGGATTTAAGTTGCGGAAAAACCGACAAATGAATTGCCTTGTAACGAAGCTTTTTCAGCAATTACTTTCGTATGTTATATGAGGTATTTTGGGGACATATCATATACCAAATTAAAGTTCTTGGAGTGTAGTTTCCAACACTTTTGACGGTTTGTTCATACAATATATAGATAAAAAGATATGAGCATCAGAAGTCAAGCCAGAAAGAGGGACATAAGCGTAAAAGAGGACTAAAACTGAAATGTTTCAAGTATAAAAGGAAAATTCCTTTCATAATCTCGTCATTTCCAAAAAGATGAAGAGAGAAACAGTTCTCTCATTTAGTTTTGAGAAAATTTTATGATTTTGAAGGATGGACGTCAATCTTAACTCGAAATTGAAGACAAATTGTGCCAAAATGCTCTACGCGATTAAGGTAACGTTATGCTACCTTCAATTTCGTCTATAGCTTGAGTTTTAGAATTACTTCATGGCTAAGTAAAGTACCCAAATTCTGAATTATAGCTTGTTTAAGCTTTAGAAGATGTCGAATTCAAGGGAAACAAGGTTTACAAGTAAGAAGCATCAAAGGTATGTAAGACTAAACCTTTCTTTTGGCAAGGCATGTATCTTTTAGCTTTTGAAGCTTTTTTTAGTTCTAAACTTAGTGTTTCTTGTGAGAAACTTGAATGGTATCAAGGAAACCTTGTATATACTTAATTTGGTACTAAAATCTAAGGTGAAAGACGTCCGAATCAGCAAGGCAAAACGTTTCAAAATCTGGAAAATCATTTTGATCTTTGAACAGCTATTAGTATATTGATCATAACTCCTCGTACAAAATTGATATTAAGATGCTTTAAGAATCCCCAGAATCCTAAGACATATATCTACAACTTCCATGAGACCATGAAGTCTATATCTTTAATCTACACTCTGAAAATTAGGTCGAAAAGAAGGACAGTGGTGTTGTCCAGACATTTTATCAGCGGATTTGTTATGTCATCCAGCCGTCTCATCTTGTTATCCATTTAACATGTTTATGTTATCAGTTTATCCGGGTATCCATTCCCATGTGTAGTATAGTGCTGATTCTGTTTTTGCGAATCATCTATTTTCAGGGGAAACTCTGCCGAAATTTTTATGGAAATTCAAAGAGTTGGACAAATTCTGAGTTCTAGATTGTGTCTATAATTCTATCCAGCGTTTTCTTCTCATTCCTTTGAGTCCATATCTATTGTTGCCACAAGTGTTATGCCTCATACATGCTTATACTTACATTGTGATCATGTTATGTGTGATTTGGAGTCCCCCATAGAGGTTGGACATTGGATACACAGTCTGGTCACGTGGGTATCAGGTTCCTAACCGGATTGCCCTAAGATTTGAGGAATGAAGCCTTTAGCCTAAATTGATATATTTTCTACTTATTGGATAGAGTGGGATCGTTTGGCAAGGAAACCAAAGGATAAAGCGGTTGTTGATTAGCCGTACAAACTTTTGGAAGAGGTAAGTGTTTATATCCATTTCTTTGGAGGCACCTGGCCTCGTGGATTTTCTACCACGTGTTCCTTACGTGTGTAGCTGCCGATAGGCATACTCATTACGCCTTAGCTTTGGATTTACATTATATATTATATGTTATGTCCTGTGTTAGTATTTCATTGAGGATCTGAGCATTGTACTCTGGCTATGAGTTGGCATCTGCTTCCCGGCCGTCGATAAGAGTCTCGCGCCGGTGAAGGGTTATTATTGCATCACATTGCATTCATATGCATTATATATCATTCATATGCGTTACATTGCATATCATATTGGGTGCAGGAGTATTCCGCCCCAGGAGCAGGAGTATTCCGCTCCCTTGTATCATATTGAGGGTAAGAGTATTCTGCCCCAGGAGCAGGAGTATTCCGCTCCATTGTATCATATTGAGGGTAGGAGTATTCCGCCCCAGGAGCAGGAGTATTCCGCTCCATTGTATCATATTGAGTGCAGGAGTATTCCACCCCAGGAGAGTGCAGGAGTGTTTCGCCTCAACTTTACATTATATCGTGTGCAGGAGTATTCTGCCTCTAGTTTATATTATATCGGGTACAGGAGTATTCCGCCCCAGGAGCAGGAGTATTCCGCTCCAGTTGGTTATCAGATTGAATTTCCCTCGAATGCAGGAGTATTCCGCTTCGAGATGGGATGACGGGCACATGTGACCCTTTGCATCAGATTTCATTTCATCTCATTTCGTTTCATTTCTTTTCATACCATTGTGTAGACTTGTGGTACATAACTATTGTTCTGCTTATACGTGCATTGCTTATTTGTCGATATGTTTCTGGCTCGTATTCCTGGCTGAGTTTTTGGTTTCATACGTGTTTTCGATTATTATCTGGCTCCGCCTTTTTAGAATTTAAATAAGAGGAATTTAGTTTATCTGTTTCTTCTCCCTGGGTAGCTATCCAATTCTTTGAGGTGGCTAGTCTGCCCCACTTATTGAGTCCTTTTGACTCACCCTTGGTTGTTGTTTGTTTTTGTCTATCTATTTCGTTTCGGCAGGTTCGCTCCAGGATTGAGTTCGCCACGTTGTAAAGGAGCGAAGACGACTTCAGCTGTCAGGGTGAGCCAGCTTTTATTCCGGATGGCCACCAGTTTATTGGTTATTATTTCAGTTGCATTTTGCTATCTTCAAGAGGTATCTCTCTTCTTTTATACTCTTAGTCTGGATAGCCCTAAACCTAGTATGTTGGGTAGTTAGCTGTAATTTCTTTTGTACATCTTAGAGGTATCAGTATGTCTGTGTTGTTTTTTTAAAGTCTTGTTCTTATTTATGAATTGAATTATATTATTTTCCTAATTTAATTGGTAAGGGTTCGCCCGACGGGTCTAGGGGAGGATGTCGGGTGCCCGCACGACCTTGCCGGATTCCGGGTCGTGTCAGTTGGTATCAGAGCCTGGTTTAGATTCTATCCAGACTAAGACAGTGTCTAGTAGAGTCTCGCTGATGGGTACGTAGACGTCTGTACTTATCTACGAGATGCTATGATGGCATCTAGGAAGTTTCACTTTCTTCTTTTCTGATCGTGCGTCGGTCTAGGATTCAAAAGTATTTTTGTTAATTCCTTCGTGGTAATTGTGAACCCTCGCGCGAAGAATCAGCAAACGGTATGAGTTCAAGACGAAGCAGTCTAGCCTTGGGCTAGCACTGACGAAGTTTCGAGAGTTTTTTATCGTGCTGACGATCTAGTTACGGAGGTCCTAGCCGTACGAGCTCGCGATGGGCAAGGGAGCAGGGCCTTGTGGTTCCTTTGGTTCTCTACGATGCTTTTACGAGAATTTTTGGCAACACAGATACCACAACAACCTATTATTCGCTAGGCAGCTTATTAGGTTGCCACAGATGCAGATGTTCGGACTTAGAGAGTTCTTGTTCCAGTTCCAGTTCCTGATGTTGCCCCAGTAAATTACGTTCCAGAGGCAGCATGTGTTGCGCCATTAATTATTCTGGTTGGTTAGCTAGCCCAAGTAATAGCTCGGTCCGAGTGTCCGAAGATGCTTTATTATTTTATCTGGTTGAACCTTCCGATATTCTCAAGCCATGCATCAGAAAATCCCCGTGTAAGTTTTTTTTAAAAAATAAAAAAATGTCAGCGTATCCTTCAGGCTCTTGATTATATCGAGCGGTATGGTGTTGATTATTCTTCTTTCCAGTTTCAGGGGTCCAACCTTGAATTGGTGGGCCTCTCTCTCTTATTAGCTAACTTGGTTCGATTTTCTTCTAGATTTGTGGAAAAGTTTCTTTCGAGTAGCGAGCGAGATGAAAAGTGTTGCCAGTTTGAGTGGATTGGACAGGGTAGCCCGTCGGTTAGCCTGTTGGTGCTTCAAAATATGAGATTGAATTCTATAGAATGGCTGAATGTGCATTAGAACTAGTGCATGAGCCTTTCGAGAGATTCAAAGATTTATTAATGACCTTTCTCCTTCCTTGAGATCCCAGATGACTCGAGAGATGGAGGTCGGAATTTCATGTGAAGTTGTTGTTGATATTGCCCGAAGGTGCGAGGCATACCATAAGTTAGAGCGGGAGAGCAAGAGATCCCGTGGCCCTAGTGGGTAACCATGGTACCTCATTTGGAGGTAAGAGTTCTGATTATTTTGGGAGGTCACCTTTCAGGTTATCTCAGCTTGTGTCACGTGATTCTCAGAGTGCCCCAGTAGTTCGTCAAGATCAGACCCAGTTTTCTCTTTATAGCTATCAATAATCTATCCAGCTTCTATTTTCACTGAAAATGTGTTATCATCATCGTGATTCTGATTATCCTTTGAGGAGTTTTTTCTTACTCCGACAAGTAGGCAGTCGTCTTTTCTCTCGTCATCAGGCATTTGCGCAGTCGCAGGGGATTTCATTTAGATCTCAATCAGCAAAAGAAATGCCACCATCCAGTCGAGGTTGAGAGTGTGGTTGCAGTGGTTCTTCAGAAAGTGATTGTCAGGGTAGTGGCTCAGCTCAGCTGCAGAGGTAGTTCTATGAACTGCTGGTCTGGCGGGATGCTGAGTATCCGATGTAGTAGACCGAAGTATTTCTTCTTCTATTATATGTGGGTAAGATTTGATTCTTCCGATCTGTCTAACCTTCGTGTATCTTACCATGGTTTCCTTAGATGTCATTTCTATTAAGAATCGGTTGCGGTAGAGGGGCGAGCTTCTAGTATGATTTATTCCTGGCATTTGTGAGACCCTACTAATTTATTTGGTCTAAATGTGATGGATCTGGGAGTGAGTGTCGGTATTGTCTGCTTGGCATCTTGTTGTGCCACCTTCTATTATTATGTCAAATTAGCTTACCTCTCCTCTCGGAATTCCGTGTTGGTTGAATGATGGAATTCTAGTTCATCACCATCAGAAAATGTCTATGTTTCTTCCGATGTAACGTTATTATTAAATAATACTCGATCTATGTGTCTTCTCTTGCTTCAAAACACTAGTAAAGTCATATTATCCTATGAGCTCATCTGGGTTATAAAAGGATTTTCTGGTAAATTGTCAGCGTTTCCTTCTTATTGAGAGGTTAAATTGGCATAGATGTCATTCCATAAAGCTTATTTAATGTCTATCTCTTTAATTGCGATTCTTTGGTTAGCCTGACTCGGAAGTAGTGTAGCTCTGGGAGCCAAGCAAATAAAAAGATGAGCTTCCTGAAGCTCTAATTATTTCTATCCTCAGTCCATTACCATCTCTTCTTTCTTCGGCACTGGTGAGCTCAGGCGGTCAGTAGCCTCTTATGATGTTCCCTGTGGAGCCAAAGTGCGTGTCAAGGTAGCTGGGTAAGCGCATTGTTGTGTTTAGGACTACTAAAGGCAATGAGGGGCATCATTTGACCTCTGATTTGATCCATCAGGCGGTAGTGCTTATGACAAAGATATAGAGTTGTGAACTCGGGAGTTACAGTCGTTTGGCAACTCGAGAGGGTAATTTGGTAGCTCAGTTCTGAGCTGCATTCTATTTTTAGCTATGTCTACCTTAGTCCGGTAGACTGTGCGAGGATGACTATTTCTATTCAAGTTAGCGGTATGAGTTAATGCTCTAAGTGGAGGAGTCTTCCTCCAATTGAAATCTCTAAGGCGTTGCTGAAGCGTAAGCTAATTCTTAGTTCCATCGACTTGTTCTATATCGTAAAGTATATCGACGAGGTGATTTGTCGGCAGAATCATGTTAATCCATCCAGAGTTTCGTGTATCTTTGTTTCGAAAATATAAGAACTCTCCTCTCATGATCGAGAAAGGATCAGCTTAGTCAGAATAAGCTGGGCAACGATGTGAGGATATTATCAAGATATATTTTGTTCCAAGAGTTCGGTGTGCGTGTATTCTATAATCAGGAAATAATGCCCGTGGAGTAGCTCATGAAGGTCGTGCAAGTTCTCTTGTTATCTGCGTGGATCTTGCTTTAGACTTAGGCTCGTTCGAGGACGAACGAGAGTTTAAGTGGAGGAGAATGAAACGACCTCCGTCAGTCGTTTCGGAAGTTAGGACTCTGATTGGCGTGCCGATAATTTAAAAATATTCGTAGGTCTATTGGGACTTATCTGTAAAATTTGAGCTAAATCAGACCTCGTTTGGTACGCATCGGAAGAAGGTTTCAGTTTTTATTGTCGATAAATATTAAAAAGAGATTTTTGAGCTCGGTTTTCGCCTCAGCTTTACATTATATCGGGTGCAGGAGTATTCCGCCCCAACAGAGTGCAGGAGTATTCCGCCTCTGGTTTATATTATATCGGGTGTAGGAGTATTCCGCCCCAGGAGCAGGAGTATTCCGCTCCAGTTGGTTATCAGATTGGATTCCCCTCGAATGCAGGAGTATTCCGCTTCGAGATGGGATGACGGGCACATGTGACCCTTTGCATCAGATTTCATTTCATCTCATTTCATTTTATTTCTTTTCATACCATTGTGTAGACTTGTGGTACATAACTATTGTTCTTCTTATACGTGCATTGTTTATTTGTTGATATGTTTCTGGCTCGTATTCCTGGCTGAGTCTTTGGTTTCATACGTGTTTCTGATTAATATCTGGCTCCGCCTTTTTAGAATTTAAATAAGAGGAATTTGGTTTATCTGTTTCTTCTCCCTGGCTAGCTATCCAATTCTTTGAGGTGGCTAGTCTGCCCCACTTATTGAGTCCTTTTGACTCACCCTTGGTTGTTGTTTGTTTTTGTCTATCTATTTCATTTCGGCAGGTTCGCTCCAGGATTGAGTTCGCCACGTTGTAAAGGAGCGAAGACGACTTCAGCTATCAGGGTGAGCCAGCTTTTATTCCGGATGGCCACCAGTTTATTGGTTATTATTTCAGTTGCATTTTGCTCCTTTCAAGAGGTATCTGCCTTCTTTTGTACTCTTAGATGTCTAGTCTGGATAACCCTAAACCTAGCACGTTGGGTAGTCAGCTGTAATTTCTTTTGTACAGCTTAGAGGTATCAGTATGTCTGTGTTGTTTTTTTTAAAGTCTTGTTGTTATTTATGAATTGAATTATATTATTTTCCTAATTTAATTGGTAAGGGTTTGTCCGACGGGTCTAAGGGAGGATGTCGGGTGCCTGCACGGCCTAGCCGGATTCCGGGTCGTGTCACAAACATATTTGAGGGGTTTATATAGAGATGGCCATGAAGAGTTGCATTCCTAATGAGAGCGACTACTTAAATTATACCAATTAGAATCTGGCACATGCTTCTATGATAGACCTACAGGAGTGAATAATCAACTTGAGTGGTTCACCATGATTTTTAAATTATATAGGGATGCACGACGGTTGCTTGCATTTTAAATAATAGCAAAATGAATTGAGCAATCATTCTTGATAAACGAACACATATAACACGTTACCATAATGGATTGTCAACAATAATGGTTGCTAAACGAAATATCACACACATTAGCAAAATGGATGGTCAACCCTTAATATTCAAACAAAAAAAAAAACCAAAAAGACTTAAAAATATAAGTGTTAACTATTGTTTTAAGAAACATAAAACCACAGACCTATCAATCTTTGTACTCATCACTGTCAATAAATTCTTTGCTCAAACTCTTCAAGACACCCGCAATTTTAGAGTTGGGGTCTCCAACATCTTCTACAACCCCTCCATTCAAGTTATCTTCCAATGCAGCATGGGATGGATCCTCCACTTCATAAAACTCTTCCTCAGAAAGCCGATCCTTACCATTTTCCATCATCACTTCACTATCATTCACAGTGGCTTCCTCTCCAACAATGACATTGGTGGCATCAACTTCACCATCAACTGCATTTGGATTGTCATTTTCACCATACACTTCACCATCGACTGCATTTGGATTGTCATTTCTAGCATCAACTTCACCATCAACTGCATCGGCATCGGCATTGGCATTGGCATTAGCATTAGCAATGACACTGGTTGCACTGACACTGGCATCCACTTTAGCATCAACTGCAGCACCTACTTCATCAAATCTACGTTTCTTTCTAAGAATTGATGTGGTATTTGCATTGGTACCACAATCCATTGCCTTCCTTTTCTTGTGCCTCATCAACCACGCAGACAGACGGTACAAGAATTTGCAAACTGACCACTTCCGTTGTTCCGCTACCATCTTAGCAACATTAGCCAATTTGGCCTCCACTACTTCCAGCTTAGCGAGCACATCAAGCAAAGAAGTACCTGCAGATCTGACACCACCACTTGAAAGACCTGCGCCTTCACTAACAATTCCTGCACAAGCTCCACCAATATCTACATAACCTCTTGCATCTTCTTCTCCATCTACGTCCATATCATCTTCGTCAGCAGGATTCAGAGCAGATTCTTGATGGCTGTGGCCCCCTCCAATTCAGCCCTTTATAGGGCACATATAAATCCTCCCACCCCGAGCTCACCTCTTGAACAGTAGGCAATAAGTAAGGGCGCACGATCTGGATATAAGTCGAGCAAATTAATACTTTTTATTACAAATTTAAAAGATATTTAATGACATGAAAATAGCGCAATGTTACCTTAATTTTATCTTCATATGCCGAGAATGGATTGAAGGATTTAGGCACCCTTTTTCTGTACCATTTGAGCATCCTAGGTTACGGCATAGGAGACTGATCTGTCAGTGCAGATCTCCTTCCAATGACAGGAAATGCTTCATTGACCCAAGCCTAAGATGAAAAAAATAAATCGGAGTACGAAAAAAAAAATGAAGACTTGCTAATCAACTTACCATTGGTTTAATATAGACTTACCAAAAATGTCCAGGGGAAGCCAAAAAGAGCATATCCAGGTGCTTTTCCTTTTTTACTGAAGCTTCTATAATGCCTTGCCATGTCAAGCTTGGGCTTCAAATATTTAATCGTCAACTCGAAGCTCAACCTGCCCTATGTTTACTTGGAAAAGAACTCCAGATCATCAACCATACAATTCCATTCCTTCTCAACTGACTTTGAAGAATCCTTTGCCATCAATATCATGTGGAGAAACCACAAACGACACAACTTCAACTGATCCTTCTTGTTAAATCTACTAGTTTTCAACAACCTCAAAATCCTCGACGATGTCACTTTAGCTATTCCATCACCAGTGTAATTATAAGTTAGTTCTTCATAAAATTCCTGACCTTTCCTCACAACCTTTTTCTTTTCTTTATCGCTGGGTAATACTCCACACCCCAACCCAGTCATAAATGTAAACTCCCAAAGCCCAAAACAAGTTGGCTTCCCATCAACCAAGAACCATATCTCACGACGCTTTCTATCCTTTATTCTACGCAGAAGTAGGGAGTAGACCAACTGTCCATTGAAACTCCAAAATTGGGACAATCCAAGGAACTGCCCAAACACAGACTCCTTAAATTTCTTTTCTAGTTTCAACCTTTTCAACAACTTGTTGAAGTCATAAATTTTTTTTATGCTAGATCGAACTGATATCTCAAAAAGGAAAAGAATGAACTTCATCAAGCCACGTTTTAAGTCGATACATTCGAACGTTTATTTCCTTGATGGATCGGGCCACTGATAAATGGTCCGATTCGCACTCAGGCTCCCTGGCTTCATCCCCTTCTTGATCAGCTTCTTCATCACTTTCTTCTTCTACTTCTTCACTTTCTTCTTCGTCTTCTTCTTTTTCTTCTTCACCTTCCTTTTCTTATTCTTCACCTTCTTCTTCATCTTCTTCTTCTCCACTTTCTTCTTCACCTTCTTCTCCTTCTTCTTTTCTTCACCACTTTCATCTTCTCTTGATTCATCTCCATTTCCTTCCTCACAAGCAGACTCACTTTTTCCATTATCATCACCACCTTCATCCCTGCTTTCCTTATGTTTCCCTGGTTCGGAGCGTTTATCCGCTTGAAAATTGTCATCAGTTTGGGGTTCGATTCGGGCCTCTAAAACCACAAAATCTTTTGCAGAGTGATTGTCATCTGCAACTACATTTTTATCACTTTCAGGAACTTCACTTTCAGGAAGTTCACCTTCAGCCACTTTACCGCTTGTAGACTGATTCTAATCTGCTCCTGCTTTTTTAACACTCTCAGGACCTCCACCACTTGTGAATTGATTTTCCTCTGCTTCTGGATGTTTATGAAGTTCAACACCTTCAATTTCATCTCCTCCACCACGTGGAGGTCGAATGTCACCTTCTGCTGAATGTTTATCAATCTCAGCATCAGTTTCGTCTCCTCCACCACTTGGAGGTCGATTGTCACCTTCTGCCGAATGTTTATCAATCTCAGCAGCATCAGTTTCAGGAACTATAATGATTTCATTGTCATCTTGTCCAGCAATCTTCTTATTCGCCTGTTGTGCTTTTAATTTTATTTTTAAGCTATTTCTAGCCCTTGGAGGCCTTGTATTCAGCAACTTCGGTCTCGCCATTACTTTATCTGCACACACAATCAGTCAAATCAATGTCTAAATAAACCCATTTCATCTAAAAGAAAAACCTAAATTCTTCAAAAACCACCATTGACGTTTTTTCATAAGCTCTAAAACTAACAAAAAAGAACCCGAAAAAATAAACTATAATGACATTAGGGTTTCTCACCTGAATAAATTGGAATTTCTCGAAATTGCTTCGACTGCTACTTCTATCTTCCAAAACGGCGAAAGCTATGTAAAATTTTGAATGTTGAGCGGTAATGGCAGTAAAATAAATGGAAGAAAGGATGAAATAATTTCTGAAATTGGAAGAAAGGGAAGAGAAATTTTGTAAAAATTTTTCAAGACCCGTTTTTGACCCACTATATGACCCATTTCTGATTTAGTTTATATACTTTCCTACAATATTCAATTTTACCTACAAGTTTTTCTATTTCTAATTTAGCCCCCGACCCCCACTTAACCTCATTAACTATTTTCTCACATAAAAATAAGTCAAAAACAAAAAGAGAAGGTCATTTAGTCACACTAAATTTTTTTGAGGTCTTTTAGTAATTAAATCTTCTCCACACACTGCGTGCAAATGTTTATATCCCTGTACTACCATGTAAAAGCAAATAAGAGTACTAGTTTTACATGTATCCCAGCAGTTACCCAATTACTCTTTGCTACTATTAATGACGAGAAGTGAACTCTCTCATACCCCATATATATTTCTTAAAGAACTTGCATGCAGAAGGGGGTGGGTGGGGGAGGTAGAGGCGTATGGTTAGCAAGTTAAGGGCATGTGTGAATTTTGTACATATAATCACAAAGATCTTGTTCCATGCATGTGCTTCAAGATTAAGCTCTCTACCCAATTTTGAGAAACCTTTAAGCTATTCCTTTTGCAAGCTTACAGTGATCAAAGTGTATAAGAGGAGTCCTCATCACAAACTCAGACTACTGTCAAGCTTCTTCAAAGGGTGAGACCTTAGTCATGCCTCATCTTATTTTGGAGGCTATTGTCTATGTCCTCCTCTATGTATTTTTTTTTTTTTTTTTTTTTTTTTTTAATCTATACACAAGTTAGGGTCATGCGTAATCCCCACCACTAAGGTGGAACCCTTTTTTTTTTTTTTTTTTTTTTTTATAAAAGAAAAAATAGCTCCAAGAAGCTTGGCCATATAAGCTAATTATTTTGGTTGCATGTTCGAGTAAATATTCTCAATGATAGTGTGTAAATTTAGACAGTGTTTAAATATTGTCCACATGGTTCCACCGTATATGGCTCTATTATAATTTGCCGAATCAAATGAGTTGCTCTTTTAACCAAATTTTGGGGTCAATTGGTTTTTTGTCTCTTTACAAATAGTATTCTTGCTTTGAGGAATTTTATAATTTTATTTTAACTTTATGACTCTTATGGGACCTACATGTTAAGAAGGAGTGTCCATGTCAGCATTTATGTTGTCATATTTACAAAAAGAGGTCTTAAAAATAAGGATTGTTAAGCAAATTTAAGGGTCTCATAGTAATTAAACAATTCTTGCTCCAAACTAAAGGATCAGCGGCAAACCAATATAGCAACCGATCGAATTGTGCGAAACAATTCTTTTTCTTGGAACCCATCTGGATATCCAAATCCTCCATATGTGCCAATAATGTATGCTTTCTGTGCTTCTTGAAACAAAATAATCATTTTGTGCAAAACGAATGCTTGTAATAGATTGAAAGTTTTATCCTTTCGCTCTATTTATTAATAGTTTCCAAACTTTCATCTTTCCAAAAGATTTTTCAAGTTCATACAATTATTGTCTTGCAAAATATTCTTGTCGTGAGTGCAAATATTTTCGGGTATGCAATACATTCTTTCAATAAATTGTTATTTATGTGGATGAAATTGAGAAGCAGAAGAATGACTTATAAAAGTTGGAGACTACCACAAAAGAGATCAAAAAGTTGAAGCAGGAGATTTGTGTATCAAAAGGAGATGATCTTAATATAAATCGCAAAAGATCTTTTTTATATATTTAGAAAAATAATTTAATCTCTTGCAATCAAGCAACGATACAAACGAGAATATTATCTCTTAGGACCATGAGTTACATCTCTCGCATTATATTTAGTTAATCTCTTACAATCAAGCTATGATCTCTTACAAACGAGAATATTATCTCTTAGGACCATGAGTTAGATCTCTCGCATTATATTTAGTTAATCTCTTATGGACAAGAATATTATCTTTTATCAATAATAAAAGTATCTCTTATGAAAGTGAATATTATCTATTACAAAAAAAAAAATATATATAATCTCTCACGATTATAGGTTAGATCTCTCAAATTATATTTAGTTAATCACTTTAGGTTACCTCTCCCGAACAAGAAAAATTCTCCGAGAAAAATGAAGTTTCTCTCTGTAATTATATAAATTACCATGAAAAAGATCACCTAAAATGATTGGGCTAATACTAACATACATTTTAAATGAAGAGATAGATAATATATATTTTATCGGTTTAATCTCTTATGGAAAAAAATGTAATCTCGTACATTGTGTGTTGCATCTCTCAGGTTGTAAGTAATGGTCTCCCTTGATTAATGTCATTAGTTTTAAAGCATAATTTATTATTAAATACTTTTTAATCTATTAAACAACAAGTATGATCATATTTGTTAAGGTAAAAAGTTGGTAATAATGATAAAGTATGATGAATACGGTCCCTAAGATGATATGTGCACTATCAACATACGTTTAAAGAAAACAAGAGATAATGTATATTATCGTGTTAATCTCTTCTTTTTTTTTTCTTAACCGGCCGTACTTATATATAGCATAATCAAGTCTGCAAATAGTTACAAAAGGTGATCTTTCGTTCCCTCATATGGGAAGAAGAATCAAGCATGAGTTCATTAATTACATAGCCTGGGGATAAGGAAAATACATAATATCTACTAGAGAAGTATTTAAACATCCATTTTTTGCCAACAGGTCAGCAACAAAATTTGCTTCTCTATATATATGCTCAATTCCTCCGCTGCAGAGCTCAGCGACCAATAACCTGATCCTACAATATGTGTTAAACCTCTCACATGTAGATGATAGTCTCTCTTGATTAGTTTTATTATTTATAAATTAAAACATAATCTACTTTTGTGAATAATCTTAAATTATTAAATTATGAGTAGGATCATATTTTTAAGGTAAAAGTCATAACAATGATAAACTATACATGATGAAACAATCTCCTAATAAGATCATATCATGAGTAATATTAATTGAAGAGTTCTTTGGACATAGATTTTAAAAGATTTATTCACAGAATTTTTCGTTACTCATATCAGCATTTTCAGTTCTGATATTTCCAGATCTTTTCACGAAAAACCTTCTCCAATTAAACACAAAGATTTGAGAACAAAGTAGAAGAGATCACTCAATAACTTAAGAGATATTAAAATATAACGCAAGATATGTCAAGCAGTAAATTTTTGTTCCTCAGTTAACGACGCATCCTTTGCACCATCCTCCTCTAACTCGTTACCATTATCATATTGTTGCCTAAGACTATTGGCTACTATTAATATAGGTTTTCGAAAGAAATAATGTGTAATCGTCATCTCTTCTGAACAAGAGTGTGATCTGTTATAATATATATTGGATCTCACATTGTATATTTGTCTCCCTACTCTAATACCTTCAATTATAAACTTAATTTCCTTTTAGCCTAACTAAAGAAATTTGATAACTTTTCATAATGAGAAATGATTTAATTTCTATTTATACATCTTAAACTGGAGTGTTATCTCTTACAATATACTCCTATATTGGATCTCTCACATTGTATCTAACTGCTTCCCTTAGTTTTTCTGTAGTTTTAATTAAGAGCGTAATTAATTTTATAATAATTTTTTAAATGAGTAAGTTCATATTTGTGCGATGAATGTCCGCTTGACATCATCTTCATCTTTTCCCAATAAAATTGTGATCTCTTACGATATATGTCATCTATCACGGTGTATATAATTATCTTGCTTGATTATTTTCTTTTTTTTTAAAAAAATTAGAACACTACTAAATTTTAAAATTCTTTCGAATTTATTAAATAAACTAATGAGTTAAGGTCGCCAAAAACATTTGGATACTATTTAAGAGATCTCAAAATATAACAAAAGAGATTATCTACTAAAAATACAAGAGATAAATAACTCTAAACATAAGAGATACAATAACAAAGCAAAAGAAATCACTTCTGAGATTAGAATAGAGCTAATAACAAAGCAAAAGAGATCACTAGCTCGGTAATAAGGTAAAATCTTTCTTTTCAAAGCGGATAGATTTTGAAGCATAAGTAAATTCAACAATCTATATCAATGTACAGATGCAAGGATCAAAGATAGAGTCATCAATAGTACTATATATGTTTACCTTTTGAAACTATGAGTATGCTGGAAAGTGGATAGTTACATGCCAAAAATGGATTAAATAGTGTGTACTAAGAAGAATTGGTTCAAATTAAATACAGATGGCATGTACAATGTTTCATGGGTCACTACAGTTTTAACTGCTATATACTGTTTAGTTTGAGCAATAAGGATTTGAACATAGAAAAAATTCATTAAAAAGTTCATTCTTCCTTGTCTTGTCCCAGTTGTCATCTTTTGTTGCTTGTTCCGTTCTCCACCTCACTCCTCAGTTGCTCCTCAATCATTTTCTTAGTTTGTTGTGATTTAACCTCAATCCTATTGGACGCTTGATCTTCTCCGTTTTCTTTTTAGTAGCTTTATGTCATTGGAACCCGACGCAAAAGCAGTTCATGGGAATGAATTCCATTGTCATCTCTTAGATTAATTTATAATTGTAAGAGGTGATCTGGCTGACAAAAGAAAAGAGAATTTTAGAAAGAGAAATAAAAGGGGGAGTAAAATTTAGAGGAGTAGAACAAAGTAGAAAAGGGAAACAAATTTTCTTCAGTTAAAAGTAAGAACAATGAAGAAGAAAGAGGATGACCAAGAAGGACGAATAAAAAGGTAACGCTCCAATTTTACATGGGTTTGCAAAGAAGTCCTTCTAAAATTTGGTTTGCAGAGGTGGGCTTACTTAATGCCACATAGGAAAAGTATCAATAAAAATAATTGAAAAATAAAAAGAAAAGAGCATTGGATCATTTAGCTAATTGAAATTTGTAAAGAGATATTCCATCCAATATCCTTCCAAATTTTTTCGTACCTCTATCTTAATAATGTGATGCACTTTTCGAATTTTGAGAGACAGAGAGTTGAACAAGTTTCTTTAGTCTCACCGAAATTTTTTCATACTGCTTTTAGATAAGTTAGAAATATTGTTAATTTTTGTGATTTATACTTACTTTTTATATAGTTACTAAATATATATATTTAGAAATTTTATGTTCGAATTTATGGAAAGTTTTACTCTCAAAATTTGAAAGGCAAACCTGTTTATATAAATTAAAATGGAGAGAGTGTAAAACTTGAATTACTGAATAAATATTGTGGCTTATACTATATTTTCTAATTCTTAAATATGTTGAAAGAAAATTACAATAGCTTAAAGGTTTTTATATTTGAGTTTACACAAGTAATGGAGGGGGGAAATATATATTGATTTGTATGCTGCATGTAATACAATTGATAAAAATAATTAATATCAGTTACACCAATTAGCTAGCCTTCTCCATTAATTGAGAGACTAGCCTTGCGACAATATTGGGTTGATCAATTTCTCATCGCCTGGCCAGTATTGCACAATGCAGATCATGAACTGTCACTACCTTCAACATGCATCTCTATTTCTCCCTCTCTCTCAAACTTCTTTATGCATCATCTTTCCTAATAGTGCTAAATTTACATCAAAATTTTAAACTAAGAAAAAAAGATACTATACAAGTATATACCACCACATGGTGGCTGAAAGGAGAGAATCCTTCCTCAACCTCGTAAAACTTCCTTTCTCTATTTTTGTGTGTGGTTATAATTCTCAGCAAGAGTAAAACTCAACGAGCTCATCCAAGAAGTCAGGCTGTTGAGGATCAGCATTTTCAAGAATCCAAAGCAAGTGGTCAAAGAGAACAACTTCACATCCAACAGTAGTAATGGAGTCTCCTGAGTCACCTGACTTCTCAACAATTTCTCGGAAGAGTGGGTGGTAGACAATGTCGGAGCTAACGAGGTATCGACGGCGTGATCGACCAACGTAGACTGCATGTTTGTCCTTAATATTATTGGAGCAATGACTGTTGTCATATGAATATGAATCATCGTCAGAGGAAGAATTGTTGCTCATACGGCCACCTAGCTTGAAAGATTGCATCTTTTTCAACACTGATTTTAGTTTTGTGAGTTTGCCTCCCTTAAGCATGCTTTTTTTTTTTGTAAATTAGAAGGATATTTTTTTCTATGAACACTAGGGTGACTGTTTTTCTAAGAAGAGAAACTTTAATTTCTTCTTGGTGTTTGAGAGAAAATGAAGGGAAGTTTGTATATAAAGGAAAGCAAAGAGTGAAAATGGAATATATAGTGGATGGGCAGCCGTTACATGGAATATAATAACTGGTAGATGTATATGTAATCCATGTGGACATTCATATATATATTTTTTTAAAATCAAATTCGGTAGGTATTATACCACAACTACATGAGAGCAGGAACATAGTCTTCCCTTTGTCAGTGACGCCTTGATCTTAATAGTGTGTGTTTAAGAAAGAATGAATCATTGTTCTTGTCTGATGCTGACTATGCAAAATCTGCGTATGGGTCTCATTTATTACTGAACGTGATTCAACAATGCATCCATGATTCGTAGATCGCAAAATCATCCTAGCTAGAGTGACACTTGTTAAGATTTTTATGTTCTAGACTGTGTTGAATCAGTTGATGTGGTTTGGGAAAAGTTTCTCATATCCGTAAAATATAAAAGGCAAGTGGCTCATATAAACTGAGAATAAAAGACCCTATCAAGTTTTCATTTAAAAAATGACCTCTCCTTTTCTTTTTGGTTTATTTTTATTGTGGAAAAATGCTACTAATATCATTATACTTTTATTTTTTTAGTTCTTTGTTCCTATTTAAAACTTATGAAGAAACGTCAAGGTTTTTTGTTTATTGTCCTTCTCCAATTTTTATTTTTTGTTGTTTATTGATTTGCTCGTTTTACTTTATTATAGTTAATCAAGTGGGTTTATTTAGAGTTTAATTTGTTTTGACATGATTCTGTATGTAGATAAAGTAATGGCAAGGTCGAAGTTGTATAATACAGATAATCCAAGTGTTAGAAAGAGAAATATCATAAGAATAAAACACAACGGTAAAAAGGTGAAGAAGCAATTTGAAGAAGAGGATGTTGCTAGGATGGATAAACATTCAGCAGAAGGTGACAATCAATCTCCAAGTGGTGGATGAGATAAAACTGAAGTTGCTGAACTTGATAAACATCCAGAAACATATGACAATCAATCCACAAGTGGTAGAGTTCCTGATAGTGTTAAAAATCCAGCAGCAAATGACAATCAGTCTACAAGTGGTAGAGTGGCTGAAAGGAAAGTTTCTCATAGTGCTAAAAATCCAGGAGCTGGTGACAATCAGTCTACAGGTCGTAGAGTGACTGAAAGTGAAGTTCTTGAAAGTGATAAAAATCCAGCAATAGATGTCAATCAATCTCCATTTGAGGAAAATGGTTTAATGGATGCTGAAGTTGGTGATAATGAACCCTAGATAGAAAAGACCATTGACGATCACCCTGCAAAAGATATAGTGGTTGAAAAGGCCCGAGTCGAACCCCAAACTGAAGATATTGTGGTTCCATTAGATGAACTCTCCGAAGCAGAAAAACGTAAGGAAAACAGGGATGAAGGTGGTGATAATGATAGAAAAGTGCTTCTGTTTGGGAGGATGGAAATAGAGAAGAATCAGGAGAAGATGAAAGTGGTGAAGATGAAACTGAAAAAGAAGGTGAAGAAGAAGAAGAAGAAGAAGAAAAAATTGATGAAGAAACGAATCAAGAAAGGGATTGATCACGCCTAACTACACCTTATAAAAAGAGACTAAGCGGTCGCGACAAATACATCTCGGTACTTAAAGTCTCGAGATCGAATCCCATAGAAAATACTCGAATTCGAGTTGTTATACTCACTAATTTACCTATCAACTAACTTCTAAGGGTTTTTGATTTAAGATTGATTGTATAGTAACAACTAATTAATAAAAATTAACAATAAAATAAACTACAATCACTAGAGATTAAATTTGATTCAAGAAAGTAAAGCCTGGGATCGATCTACGCAAGTCCCACCTATGTGTTAGAATATTAAGTTAATGAATTAACCTTGGTTCTTCCTATTGAACACTTGCTCCAAATTCACAACTACTCAATGTAATAATTATAACTTTCACCAACCAATTTTCCAATTCATTAGTGAAGATAAGGAGGACTAAAAATATTGTTGATAATCAGGTTCAATGGTCACAAATCACTTTATTGACAACCTAAGTAATACCTTGGTTTTAGGTTGAAATATTGCTAAGTATTTAACCCTAACTTATGAATCTGTCTCTAGACACACAAGAATAAAGGGACAATCAATTGGGGGACCTTCCAATCAATAGCAAATAAAACGTAAATACTTAGATAGGAAGAAATTGTTAGTTTTCATCCATTGAAACCAATATTCATCACACATAAGTAATGTAGTGGTTCAATCAACCCTAGAATGGGTAATTTAGCCACTCAGGTTTAAGTAATTCATGAATGAATAAATTACAAAAGGGAAGGAAGAATTTAAGAAAAACTCTTGTGTTCTTGAAGTATCCAAAGCTCTAGCTTCCTTTTGCTCTTCTCCAGGTCAAAAGATGTGTTTTGGGACGTGTTTTAGGGCTTTTATACCGTCCCCATAGACCCACACAAATTGGGAATCCAAAATAAAGTCGGATTGAGAATGTCAGGATTTTAAGGCTATGGCGCCGTACAGCTCATTGTGCATTGCGGTGCCGTAGACAATTTCTGCCGGATTTCAAAATTTCATGTCTCTGAATATTGCCCCTGTTGCATCGCACAACGCAACGCCTAGTGCGGCACAACATGCTTAATTTACTGCTTCTCCAATTTTTCTTTGTTTTTCCTCCATGCCTTGGTTCCCCGTAAAGTCTCGGGCTTCTACTCAGACTTCGAAGCTCCGTTTCTTCTCATCTCATCATCCAAATCCATCAATTATCTCCAAGTATGTTCTTACACAAGTACAAGCACGTAATAAGCTCAAGAATAGTAAAATATCAACTCATTTGATGTAGAAAGATCACAAATTTGAGGCGAAACAAGACTCTAAACATATGTTTCTCGTCGCATATCAATACCCCAAACTTGAACCTTTGCTCGTCCTCGAGCAAACCTGGACTTAGCTAGACATGGCGACACTACCTTTGGCCATATTTTATAGGAAAACTTAGAATGGCGCATATGCACTTTTCACACCACTATTCACAAAAATATACTGTCAAGAATATTTAAAACTACCAAGTTTCCTCACATAACTTTCAAACCTCAAGGAACGAATCATTCGCACCAACCCTCACACACACTCACATACTCTAACTGAGAAGCCTAATAACTTAACCAATCCCTCATAAACCATGTGCCCCCACAACAAGAAAATTTGTCCCATTCTCACACAGAATTTTAAGTGACATTGGGACTTAATAAATACAAGATTCACTCACTCTCAGAAAGAAATCATGCACCACACTAGACGTACCATAGGCTTGCCCGTGGTGTAGGACTCGACTAATGTAAGCTTACTCGGTCTAAGATCAATAGGACTTTATAGGTTGTAATGTAGGCTGCAGGATAGGGGGGGATACATTTAGTTAAAAGTGACTAACCTCCCTTGAGCATTTTAATACATCACAAAAATTTAAGCACTTTTTTTTCACCCAACTCCTTCTCAATTCTTCCTCATCGAAGCTTCCCTTTTCTTTAAGCTTTCAAGAATACCCACTAGTAAAGGACAATCTATATTTTTTTCTTTTCTCTCTTTTTTTTTTAAATTCTTTTCTTCTTTGTCTTTTTTTTTTACTCCTTACTAGCAGTTTCTCCCAAATAATGCACCTTTCTTCCTTCTCTATGGTCTCTACCACACCCAACTCTTCTTATCATAGATGTCAAAGCTCATTAGAATCACAAATGCTCAAAAGAGGTAAAATGGTTCAATATATAGTTAATTCAAAACAAAGGGGTTTTGGCTTGTAATATGGCTACCAAACAAAAGGTTCAGGCTCAAAGGGTCTAACTAGGGTCAATTTTCATTGAGTAGGCAAACAGTTCATAGGCTAACAAAGAATTGCCTATATCACTTCCTAAACCGATCAAGACTCATCTTTTCGCTTTGCACATACTCGGGGCAAGTTCTAGATATCATCATATGAGTATATAGCAACAACAAATCTTACACACACATGGCATACGGTCTACTCAGGACGGCTCAACTCTAGTCCTCAAATTAAAGCAAGCGAGCATGCATTCAAGTATAGTACATAAAAGAGTCAAAAACCTGAGCCTAGACGTCACACCAGGTCACTCAGTAATTATCAAGGCAGAACTATACAAGTTATGAATAGTGTATGTAGTCCACATATTCCGACCTAAATGTTCATATAAAACAAGCCATAAATAGACAATCACACTACTTAACCTCCCTATTACTCTATTACTACACAGAAAATCTAACCTATACCCGGTTCAAACTACCTCCTTTAGAAAAGAACTGGAGCACAAAGAAAAATCAGGGAGATTATTCGTGTTGTTTATCTAAGGAACAAATAAAAAATGGTATCTACAATAGATGTATAAATCAGACTCAATTGGGCTACCTACGTATCACGCAAATCGTGAATCAAAAAAGGTAATTTTTTTTTTCGTTTTTGATTTTAAAAATATTTTTCTTTCATATTTATATTACTTTTATTTTTATTTTTAAATTAAATTTACAGGCATGAATAAAAGAACTACAACTAATGAATTAATATACTAAATATTAATATATTACTAAAAAGCACCCAACTAACTATTACAGGTCAATCATAAATTCAGAGTTAAAGTACAGGCCTCAAAATAATCTAGACATGAAATAAACAAAACAAAGCCAACTGGCAAATAGAAAACAACAATAACTACTAAATAGTCTCCCCAAAGCAGAAAATAAGGAATTCCCCACCCCACACTTAGCATATGCACTGTCCCCAGTGCACCAAAAAGAAAATAAGGGTTGAAGGAACTCCCTGAGGCCCAAGGCCTAAGAACCAACATCCTCCTCCTTCTCGTCATCATCATCAAATCGAGGACGATCTATAGAATGGACGTCCTCATCAGAGGGAGCTGTGGTAGCTCAATTCCTAGCCACTGCCTAGTGATAAAGGTCAGGTGCACATCATCTGCATCATTCTCTTCAGCGGTCTTCCCTTCTCGCCTATCAAAAAATAGCCGATGCACAGTCTCAGACATACAGGCCACCTGCGTCTGAAGCGAAAAAGAAGGGCCAGCCCCCTCCACTGGAGCTGTCACCTTCATAGCAGTAATGTCTCACTCCTTCTCCAAGGGTGGCAGAATATTATCCCTATCATCCCTTTTATATCCCCTCATGCATCAAGTACTGGGTAAGAACAAACGGATAGTGCAGGCGACCTTTACATCTCATGTCTTTCCCATCTCCCGCATCATGATGTGTGCCAGATTAATCTTAATTTCCTTCATGCAATAGTAGATCAAACAAACACGCTTTTTTGGTATCGTAGAGAAATTGCTAGAGGGCCTAACCCAGGCATTCACTAACCACAACCAAACCTTGGCTGGAATCTAAAAGTAAGAACCATTAAGCGACCCATGGGTGCCCTTGCACTTATCCCGAACCCACACAACTTTAGGGTTATCCCCGCACAAGGAGCGGCGGATGTCAGCATAATCAGGGGGTCTAAAAACTCTTGAAATACCTCCACAAGATGATTAGGGACCCCCAAGAAAGTATTAAGCTTCTCCCTGGTAAATGTGATTTGCTGACCTCGAATATGAACCGTGTCCACCCCAACTATCTAGTTTGCATAGAATTCTTTAACCAACGAGATATTAGCAGGACCTGGCAATTTAAACATGCAAACCCATTTCATACGTTTTATAATCTCCCAAATTTTCGTGTGCTTAGAGCCCAATCTCAGCTCATTAATCCGAGGCTCAGCTTCATGAGACTTGGCAGGTTGGAAATTTTCGTACCAACGAAGACCGTGATCCTCAGCTGCCATTTGGCCAAAAGTACCCCTAGGCCGCTTCGTGAATAACTCAATCTCGTGGTGAGTCGGCCCTCTTTTCTTACCTCGGCTAGTGGAGGGAATTTGAGATGCGGGCTTAGGTGCAGTTTTTGCTTTCTTTGGAGTCATTATTCCTGCACAAAAAGGATATGAATAAATAAGGACAATACAATATGAGCAAATACCAAGAGTGGTCTAAACGACCCCACATTTTGTGTCCAAACTAGGTTCCTAAGCCAAGCAACAAGAAAATTACAAGCATATGCGTAACAATAAAGTTGCATCATCGCCCGCTTCATCATAAATTAGCGATATGCACTCTCCACAAATACTTATGCACATAGTGACAACAATGTGTCATGCCAAACGTAGTAACTTATTCGCAAATAGATTCATTAGCTACTCAGACTTCACTAAAAATAATAGAAAAGATTACTTGTTGTATGTATACAAGTATCCTGAATCAACACCTCTATAACAAACCGTACACAATGTCGTCAGAGTACCCTTGATGATGATCAATCCAAAACAGCCCATATATAAGATGCATAAAACACTCACCCCAAACTTATGTCAACACTTAATGCCAATTCTATAATTTAGCTACTCAGACTTCACTAAAATTTCAATTCGGACCTCACTTTGGCATTGTTACAAACACGTGGTGTGCTATAATGAAGGTTCAAAAGCATTTAGGTATTCATGAACAAAGGGATCCCCTATCAGCCATGCAAATCACAACCATGACAATGTAATGCTACGCAATAGCATACACAGCAAACTAGTGCACAAGAACTCCTAAAATAATTCCACAACAGCACACTATGGCTCACTTTCAAAAACAAACGCATAGACACAACTTAAACTATGGCGTAGCGGTAAACATGGAAACTGGGGTGGGGGAATTATGGCGTAGGGGTAGCAAACGAGATAGGGGAAGTGGTGTTAGGGGGTGGGAGCGGTAGTAGGGCAGTGGGGTTAGCGGGGAAATTGAACAGGGCATGGGGAATTAAATATAGTAATAGAAGTAGAAGAGGAGAGAGAGAAGCGACATACTTGATGGCTGATCGGCGGGGGAACACGGGTGGCAGTAGGGTAGGGGGAATCGGCAGTGGCAGTGGGGTAGGGTGGGGGAAATCGGCGGGGTTGGGGGTAAATTTTGAAGTGTTGTATATGTTTAGTAATGAAACAAGGAAAGAGTATTATGTGTTTACCCAATAATCCATTTTTCGATTTTTCCTTTTTTTTTTTTAAAGTAAAAATTCGAAAATCTGTAAAAAAACAAAAAAAAAAAACCTGCTACGGCACATAAGGCGTTGTGCTATGCATTGCCGTAAGTTCGATTTACTGAGAGTGCATTTTTTCACTTTTGTAGAAATTGGCCAATGGCGGCGCATAGTGTATTGCACAGCGCATTGCCGTAGGGTCGATTTACTGAGAGTGTATTTTTTTTACTTTTACAAAAATTGGCCTATGGCGGCACATAGTGCATTGCACAGTGCATTGCCGTAAGCCACTTTACCTGGGACTTCAATTTTTCATTATTTTTCCACTTATATTTTCACGTTCCCATCCTTGTTATGACCAATTCTCGAGAATTGAGTCACACCATTGTGCTATTACCTTTTCCTGCACACCAAAAATAAAACCCAAGCATAATATCTTAACTAGAACAACTAAAAATCACAAGAAAGCAAGTAACATTGGGTTGTCTCCCAACCAGGGCCTGATTTAGTGTCGCGGCATGAGTCTTTTCGTGTTTTTTTTTCTATTGTTTTTTTTTTTTACAATTACAAACACGGATGCCTCCCAAGATGTGCCTTAGTTATAGTCGTGGCACGACATTATGCAAGTTCCATTACTCATAAAAATACAAGATAGAGATCACCTTGACCTCTTCTTCCATTCCATAATAATTTTTCAGCCTTTGCCCATTTACCTTAAATTGTCTTGAACCATCCTCAGTCTCCACTTCGACAGCTCCATGAGGTGCCACTTTCACAACTTTAAATGGTCTAGACCACCTGGACTTTAGCTTACCAGGAAACAAACGAAGTCTAAATTTATAACGCAATACATGTTCATCCGGCTCAAAGCTCCTATCTATTATCCTCTTGTCATGCAAGTTTTTCATCCTCTCCTTGTATAATCGCACACTCTTATAAGCTTGAAAGCTTCTCTCCTCAAGTTTATGCAACTCATTGATCCTGCCAGATGCTGCAGAGTCATAATCCAAACTTACTCTCCTAAGAGCCCACAAAGCCATATTCTCTAACTCCACAGGCAAGTGACATGACTTCCCAAACACCATTTTGTAAGGCGTCATGCCTATAGGTGTCTTGTAAGCAGTCCTATAAGCCCATAAAGCATCATCCATCTTCCTCGCCTAATCAGTCCTGGTATCATTTATAGTCTTTTGAATTAACACTTTTAATCTCTTTATTTGAGACCTCAACTTGCCCACTGGTTTGTGGGTGGTAAGGTGTGGCAACTTTATGATGAACTCCATACTTTTCCAGTAACCTCCTGAACACTTGGCTGCAAAAATGACTTCCCACATCACTAATGATATCCCAGGGAGTGCCAAATCTAGAGAAGATGTTCCTTTTAAGGAATTGAGTAACTCCCTTGGCATCATTAGTGGGGAGAGCAACAGCCTCGACCCACTTTGAAATGTAATCCACTGCTACAAGTATGTATTTATTTCCCTAGGAGCTAACAAATGGACCCATAAAATCTATCCCCCGCACGTCAAATACCTCAACCTCCAAGATTGGTTTCATAGGCATTTCATGACGAAGAGAGATATTGTCGGCCCTATGGCACTCATCACAAGCCCTGACCCAAATGTTCACATCCTTGAACAAGTAGGCCAAAAGAAGCCCGCCTCCAACACCTTAGCAGCTATCTGGGTTCCTCCAAAATGTCCTCCATAAGGTGAAGAATGACACGCCTGCAAAATGGAAGATTGCTCTTTGTTGGGGACACATCTCCGGATCATGTTATCAACACATATCTTAAACAAATAAGGTTTGTCAAAAAAGTAAGATCTATATTCATACAAGAACCTTTTCTTTTTTGCAGAGTCAAAATCGTGAGGAATTATTTCACTTATCAGATAGTTTTCTGATATGACCCGGAATCCGGTTAGGCCGTACGGGCACCCGACATCCTCCCCTAGACCCGTCGGGCGAACCCTTACCAATTAAATCAGGAAAATAAATATAACAATTCACAAATAAGGACAAGACTAAAAAAAATACAGGTATACTGATACCTCTAAGCTGTACAAAAGAAATTACTGCTGACTACCCAACATGCTAGGTTTAGGACAATCCAGACATCTAACAGTACAAAAGAAGACAGATACCTCCTGAAGGGAGCAACATGCAACTGAAATAATGAACAATAAACTGGTGGCTATCCGGAATAAAAGATGGCTCACCCTGACAGCTGAAGTCATCTTCGCTCCTGAACAACGTGGCGAACTCAATCCTGGAGTGAACCTGCCGAAACGAAATAGATAGACAAGAAACAAACAACAAACAAGGGTTAGTCAAAAGGACTCAATAAGTGGCGCAGACTAGCCACATGAAAGAATAGGATAGCTAGCCAGGGAGAAGAGAAATAGATAGACCAAATTCCTTTTATTTAAATTCTAAAAAGGCAAGGCCAGATAACAACCGGAAACACGTAAGAAACTTATAAACTCAACCAAGGATACGTGCCAGAAACATATCAACAAATAAGCAATGCACATATAAGCAGAACAGTAATCATGTACCGCAAGTCTACACAATGGTATGAATTGAGATGAAATGAAATGAAGTGAGATGAAATGAAATAAAGTGAGATGAAATGAAATATGATGCAAAGGGTCACATGTGCTCGTAATCCCATCCCGAAGCGGAATACTCCTGCATTCGAGGGGAATCCAATCTGATAACCAACTGGAGCGGAATACTCCTGCACCCGATATAATATAAACCAGAGGCGGAATACTCCTGCACTCTCCTGGGGCGAAATACTCCTGCACCCGATATACTGAAAAGCTGAGGCGGAATACTCCTGCACTCAATATCTGACATAAGAGCGGAATACTCCTGCTCCTGGGGTGGAATCCTTCTACCCTTAATATGATACAATGGAGCGGAATCCTCCTACTTTTGGGGCGGAATACTCCTGCACCCGATATGATATGCAATGTAATGCATATGAATGACATATAATGCATATGAATGCAATGTGATGCAATAATAACCCTTCACCGGCGCGGGACTCTCATCGACAGTCGGGAAGTAGATGCCAACTTACAGCCAGGGGAAAATGCTCAGATCCTCAATGCAATACCAACAATAGGACATAATATATAATATACAATGTAAATCCAAAGCTAAGACGTAATGAGTACGCCTATCGGCAGCTACACACGTAAGGAATAAGTGGTAGAAAATCCACGAAGCCAGGTGCCTCCAAAGAAATGGATATAAACACTTACCTTGTTACAAAGTTAGCACAATTATTCAACAACCGCTTTGTCCTTTGAATTCATTTCCAAACGATCCAATCTATTCAATAAGCAGAAAAATATATCAAATTAGGCTAAAGGCTTCATTCCTCACATCTTAGAGCAATCCAGGTAAGAACCTGATACCCTATTCGCATACGTAATACGCAGGCCAGACCTATGTACAGGGTTTATGGTCACATAACCAAACCCTAAATAAATTACATTTATAAGTTGCCCACAACTCCCTGAGTACGAATATATAATCAATTACATTATCAGGGTCCATTTGACCCTTTATACTATGAATTGAATTTATTAAAATGATGTATAATATTCCAAGTTTTACCGTTAAAACATATTCAAACATACGTAATAAACTCAAATAATATATTAGGATCATTACCTGAATATTTCAGGGTGAGAAAACTTATTTTCTGGCATTTTTTTTCACTGCATGATGTCATTTTCTCTGTTTGGTTTGTTGTGTCGTTCTGTTCTCTATACTTGATCCCTCTGAGCAACTTAGCTTTTATAAAGCTAAGGCCCCCACCACCTTTCATTTTAAGTTTTGTCTTTTTCCCTTTTTTTTTTTTTAATTTTCTTTTCGCGATGAAAATTAAAATGGAACCCTACGATATTCGAAATAATTCCAACTTTTGCATACAAGTTATACAAAATATATGTAACATACTCATGAAGGAGGATCTCAAATCGGACTCCCGAAACTCAAGATGCGAATTTAAATAAAAAAAGTCAAATAATTTAACTTTTGGCATTTTAGCGGAAACTAGCCGAACAACATCGAAATTCACTTTCGAAAGTTCACAAAAATAAAAAATAATCATACGAACCTAACGGCGCTTTCGGATTTCAAATCAGAGCTCGTTCGCCAAAACCGAGCTCGAAAATCTCTTTTTAGTATTTATGGACAATAAAAACTGAAACCTTCTTCCGTTGCATACCAAACGAGGTCTGATTTAGCTCAAATTTTATAGACAGGTCCTAATGGACATTACAAATTTTTTTTTTAAAATTATCGACACGCCAATCGGAGTCCTAACTTCCGAAACGACTGACCGAGGTCGTTTCATTTGCAATATCAACATACCATGGAATTTCTTCTAGTGTAGTAGCCAAGAACTTCTCATCTGGAAAATTTTCCCATATCTCACCTTCCTCAACTCGCTTCTCAGCTCCCTCAAGTCTAGAAAACTGGTCCACAACTTGGTTCTCAGTACCTTTACAATTACGGATTTCCAAATCGAACTTTTGTAATACAAAAATTTCGTGCAGGGGCATGTTTAGCGCGCGTTAATTGATTTGTAGCCGTCAAAAATAAAATCGCTGAGAAATAGCCACCTCCGGACAAATCTCAGTATAAATACTGGGGCCTTGAACAACTTGTTCAAGGCCCCAGTATTTATACTGAGAAGCTTCAGCAAACTAACCCCAGTATAAAATGCTGGGGCTTGAACAAGTTTTGTTCAAGGCCCCAGCATTTTGTTATGGGACTGAAGGGACTTTGTATAAAGCTTCAGTCCCATAACAAAATGCGGAGGCTGTGAACAAAACTTGTTCAAAGCCCCAGCATTTTGTTATGGGACTGAAGCTTTATATATAAAGTCCCATAACAAAATTCTTAGGCTTTGAAAAAGTTTTGTTCAAAGCCCCAGTATTTTGTTATGGGACTAGTTTGGGGTGTTTTTCCAACACTAATGAGGCTTAAGTGTGCGCGCGAATTTTTGGCTATTCTTCAATAAATTTGGAAACGGTAGATAGTCCCCAATGAGCGCGTCTAAAAATGGCTAGTGATCAAAATTTCCCGCAACACCCATATCAAACAAGGCTTGGAGTCCTTTTTCTCAACTAGATATCGGATTGCACCATGGTCTATATACACCACCACCTTTGAACCAACTAGGTAGGAACGGAACTTGTCAAAGGTGAATACTACAACTAGCATCTCCTTCTCAGTAGTGGTGTAATTCAATTGCGCTCCATTCAGCGTGCGACTGGCATAATAGACTGGGGCCATTATTTTATCTTTCCTTTGCCCAAGCACTGCACCCACAGTGTTGTCACTTGCGTCATACATCAACTTAAATGGGTCCTCCCAACTAGATGCTACAATGATTAGTGCTGACACCAACCTCTACTTTAGCTCCTTGAAAGCTAACCTGCACTCATCAGAAAAAACAAAGAGGTGATCATTTTCAAGCAGTTTACACAAGGGATGAGAGATCTTAGAGAAATTTTTGATGAACCTCCTATAGAAACCAGCATGGCCTAAAGAGCTACAAATTTCCCTCACTGAAGTAGGCTCAGGCAACTCCTTAATTACCTCTACTTTGAATTTGTCAACTCAATCCCCCTACTTGACAGTTGGTGTCGTAAGACTATCCCCTCTTGTACCATAAAATGGCACTTCTCCCAGTTAAGCACAAGATTAGTTTCAATACACTTTTTTAACACTCTCTCTAAATTATACAGACATTCATCAAATGAGTTACCTATCATAGAAAAGTCATCCATAAACACTTCCATAATATCCTCCACCATGTCCGTAAAAATAGCCATTATAAACCTTTGAAAGGTGGCTGGCGCATTACATAAACCAAAGGGCATCCTTCGAAAAGAAAAGGTGCTATAGGGACATGTGGAGGTAGTTTTCTCTTTGTCCACAGGGGCAATGTGAATCTGGTTATACCCCGAGTAACCATCTAAAAAGCAAAAAATTGGACCTCCCTGCCAATCTGTCAAGCATCTGATCAATAAAGGAAAGGGGGAAGTGATCTTTCCTAGTGGCTTTATTTAACTTCTTATAGTCCATACAAATTCGCCAGCCAGTTACAGTTCTAGTGGGGATTAGATCATTATTCTCATTTTTAACCACAATCATCCCACCTTTCTTTGGCACACACTGGACTGGACTTACCCATTGACTATCAGAAATTGCAAAGATAATACCTGCGTCTAGCCGCTTTATTATTTCTTTCCTGACTACCTCTTTCATGTTCGGGACTAGCCTCTTTTGATGCTCTATTGAAGGTTTGGCACCCTCCTCCAACAGAATCTTGTGTATGCAAAAAGCTGGGCTTATTCCCTTGATGTCAGCGATAGTCCATCCAATCGCCTACTTGCACTCCTTCAAAACCTACATTAACCTTTCTAACTGCACAAGCGACGAACTAGATGAAATAATAACAGGAAAAGTAGAGTTAGGTCCCAAGAAAACATATTTCAAGTGCTCAGGCAAAGGTTTGAGTTCCAATTGAGGGGGCTCCTCTATAGCTGGTTTTTCGGGTGGCACTATCCTTTAGCCAAATCAAGAGGCTCAAACCGTCGTTCTCTATGCCAGAACCCACGCCCTTCTAGGACAATACAATTTCCTCCCATTCCTCACCATCAGGGATGTCCATATTCATAAGACATGCCTCTAATGGGTCATTGGGATAGTAGGATTCACCCTCCTCAAAGTCATCCACCTCCAACACATTAGCCATGGAACAATTTGCAAACTCACTAGGTCTCTTCGTGGATTTTTGGACATTAAAGGTCACCTCTTCATCATTCAACCTCATCTTCATCTCACCAGCCTCACAGTTTATAATAGCCTTTCCTGTTGCAAGGAATGGCCTCCCTAAAATAATACGGGCCTACTCATCATCTGCACAATCAAGAATTACAAAGTCTGCAGGGAATTCAAATTTATCTACTTGCACATGTATATCATCTGAAATTCCTACAGGTCTATTGACACTCCTATCAGCTAATTGAAGACTCATAGAGGTGGAAAGATTTTTATAGATAGACGAAGGCATCAATTTTAAACTAGCTCCTAAATCAAGTAAGGCTCTAGCAAAAGTGTGCTTACCAATCATGCAAGGTATAGTAAAACTACCTGGGTCTGCAGCTTTTGAGCCACAGGCTTAGTCACCACAACACTGCAAGTGTGAGTCAGAGTGACTGTAGCCAAATCCTGAAAATCAAACTTTCTAGACAACAAATCTTTCATTATTTTAGCATAACTAGGCACATCTCTAATTGCTTCAAGTAAAGAAATGTTAACATGTAATTGTTTAAGCATATCAATGAATTTTTTGTACTGGCTTTCTTTTTGTTGTTTTATGAGTCTTTGGGGATAAGGAGGTGGTGGTGTCTTGCGCTTTACACTTACCTCTTCATTTACCTTTTCAGCCGGCTTAGTCATAGGGTCAGGTGTAATCTTTTTTTTAGCTTCATCTTTTTCAGCAGCTTTAGCTGGAACATCCACAAGATCAGCTATTGGCACACTAGGCACCGCTCCCTTACTCAATTCTTGCTCTTTATCTAAATCTCTATCATTCCTCAAGCTAACTGCCATAAATTGATTAGGATTTGCATCCTTTAGATTCACCACTGTATCTCCTGGCAAGGCACCCTGAGATCTATTGTTTAAAGCAATGGCTAGTTGTCCCAACTTAGTCTCTATTCCCTTAATGGCAGTGTCATGGGCTGTTACTTGATCTTGCAACTTCTTGTGTACTCCCATCAGAGACTCCACCATGCTCTTAATATCAGCTATGTCATTAGCTTTCTGCGTAGGTAATACCATTTGCTGCTGATTATTGTAAGCTGCTTGTCTCTAGTAAGGAACTGGCTGACCCTGCTGTCTGGCAGTGTTGTATGGAGTTGGCTGTTGTGCCTGCCTAACTGGACCTTGCAGATTGTATTGCTGTCTCTGCCCATAATTCAGAAAATTCACATCTTCAGTATAATCCAATAAATCAGACTCAATAAAATTACCAGGATCGGGTGTGTCCACTTGGTTAACAGGTTTCAGCATGTTTTCATTAAATTAGTTTAGGGCCACATCCAGCATAGTCTGTAGCCTTGAGATTTGCTCTTCAACCCCATGATCAATTCCAGCTGCTAAAACCTTTGGGCCTGAGCTAGCAGATGCATCTCTAGTCAACCAACCTGAATTTTGAGCCATCACATCGAGTAGAGCTTTCGCTTCAGAAAACGTTTTACTCAAGAATGTTCATCCAGCTGCTGCATCTAAATTGCCCTTGATATGATCACTCATGCCCATGTAAATTCTTTGTCCCAACATCTGATCAGGAATTCCATGATGGGGACACTTTCGCAAGCAACCCTTGAACCTCTCCCAAGCTTCTGGGAAAGTCTCCAGCGGGTTCTGATCAGGATATGATCACTCATGTCCATGTAAATTCTCTGTCCCAACATCTAATCAGGAATTCCATGATGGGGACACTTTCACAAGCAACCCTTGAACCTCTCCCAAGCTTCTGGCAAAGTCTCGAGCGGGTTCTGCCTGAACATGAGTATCTCATCAACCATCTTCGCAGTTTTATTTGGTGGGAAAAATTTCTTCATGAACATGATCACTAAGTCATCCCATGAAGTGATAGAATTGACTGGCAAAGAATCAAACCAGTCACTAGCATCATCCGTCAAAGAGAACGGAAATAGCATCAGTCGCACGACCTCTGCCAGAACTCGAGCATGCTTCTGAGTTTCACACACCCTCACAAAAATTTTCAAATGCTTCTGAGGATCGTCAGTAGATTTACCCACGAACAATCCAGCATTGGACAATAGACTAACCATAGTTTGGGTGATGTAAAAACTCTCGGCTTCAAATTATGGAAGCTGAATAGCAGAAGCCAAGTTTCCAGCCACAGGCTGTGCAAAAGCATTAAGTGCCAAAACTTCAGCCATCTCAATTTCTTTGGTATCTTATTTTCTAAGTGTATTGTCAACAGTATTTGCCCTTCTCAAGGCGTGGAATGTCCTCTTAATCTCTGGGTCAAACGGTTTCAACTCTACAGACTGAGATGTTGACTTACGCATACACCTAAAACACACAAATTCCAAAGAGTTAGTTCAAAATGACAAAAGTGAAGTCAATTGAGAAATAAAACTAGCTATTATAACAACTAAAATAACACTGTGTTCTCCCGCAAAAGCGCTAAAATTTGATCACGCCTAACTATACCCTATAAAAAGAGACTAAGCGGTCGCGACAAATATAGCTCGGTACTAAAGTCCCGAGATCGAATCCCACGGAGAACACTCGAATTCCAGTCGTAATACTCACTAATTTACCTATCAACTAACTTTTAAGGGTTTTTGATTTAAGGTTGATTGTGTAGTAACAACTAAGTAATAAAAATTAACAATAAAATAAACTACAATCAATAGCCTAGGATTGATCTACCCAACTCCCACCTATGTGTTAGAATATTAAGTTAATGAATTCAACTTGGTTCTTCCTATTGAACACTTGTTCCAAATTCACAACTACTCAGTGTAATAATTATAACTTTCACTAACCAATTTTCCAATTCATTAGTGAAGATAAGAAGGACTAAAAATATTGTTCATAATCAGGTTCAATAGTCACAAATCACTTCGTTGAAAACCTAAGTAATACCTTAGTTTTAGGTTGAAATATTTCTAAATATTTAATCCTAACTTATGAATCAATCCCTAGACATACAAGAATAAAAGGGCAATCCATTGGGGGCCTTTTTCAATCAATAGCAAATAACATGTAAATACTTAGATAGGAAGAAATTGTAAGTTTTCATTCATTGAAACCAATATTCATCACACATAAGTAATGGAGTGGTTCAATCAACCCTAGAATGGGTAATTTAACCACTCATATTCATAACAATCACGTTTAAGTAATTCATGAATGAATAAATTACAAAAAGGAAGGAAGAACTTAAGAAAAACTCTTGTGTTCTTTAAGTATCCCAAGCTCTAGCCTCCTTTTGCTCTTTTCCAGGTCAAAAGATATGTTTTGGGACGCTTTTTTAGGGCTTTTATATCGTCCCCATAGACCCACACAAGTTGGGAATCCAAAATAAAGTCGGATTGAGTATGTCAGGATTTTAAGCCAACTGCGCCGCACAGCGCACTGCCCAGTGCGGTGCCGTACGCCCATTTCTGCAGGATTGTAAAATTTCATGTTCTCTAAATATTGCCAGTGTTGCGTCACACAACGCAACGCCTAGTGTGGCGCAATAGACTTAATTTATTGCTTCTCAAATTTTTCTTTGTTTTTCCTCGACGCCTTGGTTCCCGGTCAAGTCTCGGGCTTCTACTCAAACTTCGAAGCTCTATTTCTTCTCATCTCAGCATCCAAATCCATCAATTATATCCAAGTACGTTCCTACACAAGTACAAACACGTAATAAGCTCAAGAACACTAAAATTTCAACTCATTTGATGTACAAAGGTCACAAATTTGAGGCGAAACAAGATTCTAAACATATGTTTCTCGCCCCATATCAAGGATGAAGCCAGGGAGTCTGAGTATGAGTCGGACTGTTTATCAGTGCCCCGATTCATCAAGAAAATCAATGTTCAAAGGTATCGACTTAAAACTGGTCTTGATGAAATTCCTTTTTCCCATCGAAGATATATGTTCGATTTAGAATTTAAAAGTTTTCTTAATTCAACAAGTTGTTGAAAGAGTTGAGATTAGAAAAAAAATTTAAGGAGTCTGTGTTCGGGCAGTTCCTTAAAATGTCTCGATTTTGGCGATTCAATGGACAGATGGTCAACTCCCTACTTCTAATAGAATAAAGGATAAACAACATCGTGAGGTTTGATTCTTAGTTTATGGGAAGCCAACTTGTTTTGGACTTAGGGAGTTTGCTCTTATCATTGAGTTGGAGTGTGGTGAATTACTCAACGATAAAGCAAAGAAAAAGGTTGTAGGGCAAGGTATGGAATTTTATGAAGCACTAACTCATAATTACACCGGTGACGGAATAGCTAAAGTGAGAGCGTCTAGGCTTTTGAGGTTGTTGAAAACTAGTAAAAGATTTAACATAAAATAGTCTCCCCAAAGCATAAAATAAGGAATTCCCCACCCCACATTTAACATATGCACTGTCCCCAGTGCACCAAAAAGAAAATAAGGGTTGAAGGAACTCCCTGAGGCCAAGGCCTAAGAACCAACATCCTCCTCCTTCTCGTCATCATCATCAAATCGAGGACGATCTATAGAATGGACGTCCTCATCAGAGGGAGCTGTGGTAGCTCAATTCCTAGCCACTGCCTAGTGATAAAGATCAGGTGCGCATCATCTGCATCATTCTCTTCAGCGGTCTTCCCTTCTCGCCGATCAAAAAATAGCCGACGCACAGTCTCAGACATACAGGCCACCTGCGTCTGAAGCGAAAAAGAAGGGCCAGCCCCCTCCACTGGAGCTGTCACCTTCACAGCAGTAATGTCCCACTCCTTCTCCGAGGGTGGCAGGATATTATCCCTATCATCCCTTTTGTATCCCCTCATGCATCAAGTACTGGGTAAGAACAAACGGATAGTGTATGTGACCTTTACATCTCATGTCTTTCCCATCTCCCGCATCATGATGTGTGCCAGATTAATCTTAATTTCCTTCATGCAATAGTAGATCAAACAAACACGCTCTTTTGGTATCGTAGAGAAATTGCTAGAGGGCCTAACCCAGGCATTCACTAACCGCAACCAAACCTTGGCTGGAATCTAAAAGTAAGAACCATTAAGCGACCCATGGGTGCCCTTGCAGTTATCCCGAACACACACAACTTTGGGGTTATCCCCGCACAAGGAGCGGCGGATGTCAGCATAATCAGGGGGTCTAAAAACTCTTGAAATACCTCCACAGGATGATTAGGGACCCCCAAGAATGTATTAAGCTTCTCCCTGGTGAATGTGATTTGCTGACCTCGAACATGAACCGTGTCCACCCCAACTATCTAGTTTGCATAGAATTCTTTAACCAACGAGATATTAGCAGGACCTGGCAATTTAAACATACAAACCCATTTCATATGTTTTATAATCTCCCAAATTTTCGTGTGCTTAGAGCCCAATCTCAGCTCATTAATCCGAGGCTCAGCTTCATGAGACTTGGCAGGTTGGAAATTTTCGTACCAACGAAGACCGTGATCCTCAACTGCCATTTGGCCAAAAGTACCCCTAGGCCGCTTTGTGAATAACTCAATCTAGTGCTGAGTCGTCCCTCTTTTCTTACCTCGGCTAGTGGAGGGAATTTGAGATGCGGGCTTAGGTGCAGTTTTTGCTTTTTTTGGAGTCATTATGCCTGCACAAAAAGGATATGAATAAATAAGGACAATACAATATGAGCAAATACCAAGAGTGGTCTAAACGACCCCACACTTTGTGTCCAAACTAGGTTCCTAAGCCAAGCAACAAGAAAATTACAAGTATATGCGTAACAATAAAGTTGCATCATCGCCCGCTTCATCATAAATTAGCGATATGCACTCTCCACAAATACTCATGCACGTAGTGCAGTGGGGTTAGCGGGGAAATTGAACATGGCAGGGGGAATTAAATATACTAATAGAAGTAGAAGAGGAGAGAGAGAAGCGACATACTTGGTGGCTGATCGGCGGGGGAACACGGGTGGCCGTAGGGTAGGGGAATCGGCAGTGGCAGTGGGGTAGGGGTGGGGGATATCGGCGGGGTTGGGGGGTAATTTTGAAGTGTTGTATATGTTTAGTAATGAAACAAGGAAAGAGTATTATGTGTTTACCCAATAATCCATTTATCGATTTTTCCTTCTTTTTTTTTTAAGTAAGAATTCGAAAATCTGTAAAAAAAAAAAAAAAAACCTGCTGCGGCACATAAGGCGTTGTGCTGTGCATTGCCATAAGTTCGATTTACTGAGAGTGCATTTTTTCACTTTTGTAGAAATTGGCCAATGGCGGCGCATAGTGCATTGCACAGCGCATTGCCGTAGGGTCGATTTACTGAGAGTGTATTTTTTTTACTTTTACAAAAATTGGCCTATGGCGGCGCATAGTGCATTGCACAGTGCATTGCCGTAAGCCACTTTACCTGGGACTTCAATTTTTCATTATTTTTCCACTTATATTTTCACGTTCCCATCCTTGTTATGACCAATTCTCGAGAATTGAGTCACACCATTGTGCTATTACCTTTTCCTGCACACCAAAAATAAAACCCAAGCATAATATCTTAACTAGAACAACTAAAAATCACAAGAAAGCAAGTAACATTGGGTTGTCTCCCAACCAGGGCCTGATTTAATCTCGCGGCATGAGTCTTTTCGTGTTTTTTTCTTCTATTGTTTTTTTTTTTACAATTACAAACACGGATTGCCTCCCAAGAAGTGCCTTAGTTATAGTCGTGGCACGACATTATGCAAGTTCCATTACTCATAAAAATACATGACAGAGATCACCTTGACCTTTTCTTCCATTCCATAATAATTTTTCAGCCTTTGCCCATTTACCTTAAATTGTCTTGAACCATCCTCAGTCTCCACTTCGACAGCTCCATGAGGTACCACTTGCACAACTTTAAATGGTCTAGACCACCTGGACTTTAGCTTACCAGGAAACAAATGAAGTCTAGATTTATAAAGCAATACATGTTCACCCGGCTCAAAGCTCCTATCTATTATCCTCTTGTCATGCAAGTTTTTCATCCTCTCCTTGTATAATCGCACACTCCTATAAGCTTGAAAGCGTCTCTCCTCAAGTTCATGCAACTCATTGATCCTGCCAGATGCTGCAGAGTCATAATCTAAACATACTCTCCTAAGAGCCCACAAAGCCATATTCTCTAACTCCACAGGCAAGTGACATGACTTCCCAAACACCATTTTGTAAAGCGTCATGCCTATAGGTGTTTTGTAAGCAGTCCTATAAGCCCATAAAGCGTCATCCATCTTCCTCGCCCAATCAGTCCTGGTATCATTTATAGTCTTTTGAAGCACACTTTTAATCTCTTTATTTGAGACCTCAACTTGCCCACTGGTTTGTGGGTGGTAAGGTGTGGCAACTTTATGATGAACTCCATACTTTTCCAGTAACCTCCTGAACACTTGGCTGCAAAAATGACTTCCCACATCACTAATGATATCCCAGGGAGTGCCAAATTTAGAGAAGATATTCCTTTTAAGGAATTGAGTAACTCCCTTGGCATCGTTAGTGGGGAGAGCAACAGCCTCGACCCACTTTGAGATGTAATCCACTGCTACAAGTATGTATTTATTTCCCTAGGAGCTAACAAATGGACCCATAAAATCTATCCCCCGCACGTCAAATACCTCAACCTCCAAGATTGGTTTCATAGGCATTTCATGACGAAGAGAGAAATTGTCGACCCTATGGCACTCATCACAAGCCCTGACCCAAATGTTCGCATCCTTGAACAAGTAGGCCAAAAGAAGCCCGCCTCCAACACCTTAGCAGCTGTTTGGGTTCCTCCAAAATGTCCTCCATAAGGTGAAGAATGACACGCCTGCAAAATGGAAGATTGCTCTATGTCGGGGATACATCTCCGGATCATGTTATCAACACATATCTTAAACAAATAAGGTTTGTCCAAAAAGTAAGATCTACATTCATACAAGAACCTTTTCTTTTTTGCAGAGGCAAAATCGTGAGGAATTATTTCACTTACCAGATAGTTTTCTGACATGACCCGGAATCTGGTTAGGCCGTGCGGGCACCCAAAATCCTCCCCTAGACCCGTCGGGCGAACCCTTACCAATTAAATCAGGAAAATAAATATAACAATTCACAAATAAGGACAAGACTAAAAAAAACACAGACATACTGATAGCTCTAAGCTGTACAAAAGAAATTACAGCTGACTACCCAACATGCTAGGTTTAGAGTAATCCAGACCAGACATCTAACAGTACAAAAGAAGACAGATACCTTCTGAAGGGAGCAAAATGCAACTGAAATAATGAACAATAAACTGGTGGCCATCCGGAATAAAAGCAGGCTCACCCTGACAGCTGAAGTCGTCTTCGCTCCTGAACAACGTGGCGAACTCAATCTTGGAGTGAACCTGCCGAAATGAAATAGATAGACAAGAAACAAACAACAAACAAAGGTGAGTCAAAAGGACTTAATAAGTGGGCAGACTAGCCAAATCAAATAATAGGATAGCTAGCCAGAGAGAAGAGAAATAGATAGACCAAATTCCTTTTATTTAAATTATAAAAAGGCAGGGCCAGATAACAACCGAGAACACGTAAGAAACTTATAAACTCAACCAAGGATGCGTGCCAGAAACATATCAACAAATAAGCAATGCACATATAAGCAGAACAGTAATCATGTACCGCAAGTCTACACAACGGTATGAATTGAGATGAAATGAAATGAAGTGAGATGAAATGAAATGAAGTGAGATGAAATGAAATGAAATATGATGCAAAGGGTCACATGTGCCCGTAATCCCATCCCGAAGCGGAATACTCCTGTATTCGAGGGGAATCCAATCTGATAACCAACTGGAGCGGAATACTCCTGCACCCGATATAATATAAACCAGAGGCGGAATACTCCTGCACTCTCCTGGGGCGAAATACTCCTGCACCCGATATACTGTAAAGCTGAGGCGGAATACTCCTGCACTCAATATCTGACATAAGAGCGGAATACTCCTGCTCCTGGGGCGGAATCCTCCTACCCTTAATATGATACAATGGAGCGGAATCCTCCTACTTTTGGGGCGGAATACTCCTGCACCCGATATGATATGCAATGTAATGCATATGAATGACATATAATGCATATGAATGCAATGTGATGCAATAATAACCCTTCACCGGCGCGGGACTCTCATCGACAGCCGGGAAGTGGATGCCAACTTACAGCCAGGGTACAATGCTCAGATCCTCAATGCAATACCAACAATAGGACATAACATATAATATACAATATAAATCCAAAGCTAAGACGTAATGAGTACGCCTATCGGCACCTACACACGTAAGGAATACGTGGTAGAAAATTCACGAGGCCAGGTGGCTCCAAAGAAATGGATATAAACACTTACCTTGTTACAAAGTTAGCACAATTACTCAACAACCGCCTTGTCATTTGAATTCATTGCCAAACGATCCCACTCTATTCAATAAGCAGAAAAATATATCAAATTAGGCTAAAGGCTTCATTCCTCACATCTTAGGGCAATCCAGGTAAGAACCTGATACCCTATTCGCATACGCAATACGCAGGCTAGGCCTATGTACAGGGTTTATGGTCACATAACCAAACCCTAAATAAATTACTATTTATAAGTTGCCCATAACTCCCTGATTACGAATATATAATCAATTTCATTATCAGGGTTCATTTGACCCTTTATACTATTAATTGAACTTATTAAAACGATGTATAATATTCCAAGTTTTACCGTTAAAACATATTCAAACACACGTAATAAACTCAAATAATATATTAGGATCATTACCTGAATGTTTCAGGGTGAATATTCTACTTTTCTCCAGCCCATTTTTTTATTTTCTGGCATTTTTTTTCACTGTATGATGTCATTTTCTCTGTTTCGTTTGTTGTGTCGTTCTGTTCTCTATACTTGATCCCTCTGATCAACTTAGCTTTTATAAAGCTAAGGCCCCCACCACCTTTCATTTTAAGTTTTGTCTTTTTCCCCTTTTTTTTTTTTAATTTTCTTTTCGCGATGAAAATTAAAACGGAACCCTACGATATTCGAAATAATTCCACCTTTTGCATACAAGTTATACAAAATATATGTAACATACTCACGAAGGCGGATCTCAAATCAGACTCCCGAAACTCAAGATGCGAATTTAAATGAAAAAAGTCAAATTATTTAACTTTTGGCATTTTAGCGGAAACTAGCCGAACAACATCAAAATTCACTTTCGAAAGTTCACAAAAATAAAAAATAATCATACGAACTTAACGACGCTTTCGGATTTCGAATCGGAGCTCGTTCGCCAAAACTGAGCTCGAAAATCTCTTTTTAGTATTTATCGACAATAAAAACTGAAACCTTCTTCCGTTGCATACCAAACGAGGTCTGATTTAGCTCAAATTTTATAGACAGGTCCTAATGGACATTACGAATTTTTTTTAAAAAATTATCGGCACGCCAATCGGAGTTCTAACTTCCGAAACGACTGACCGAGGTTGTTTCATTTGCAATATCAACATACCATGGAATTTCTTCTAGTGCAGTAGCCAAGAACTTCTCATCTGGAAAATTTTCCCATATCTCACCTTCCTCAACTCGCTTCTCAGCTCCCTCTAGTCTAGAGAAATGGTCAACAACTTGGTTCTCAGTACCTTTCCAATCACGGATTTCCAAATCGAACTCTTGTAATACAAAAATTTCGTGCTGGGGCCTGTTTGGCGCGCGTTAATTGATTTATAGCCGTCAAAAACAAATTCGCTGAGAAATAGCTACCTCCGGACAAATCTCAGTATAAATACTAGGGCCTTGAACAAAACTTGTTCATAGCCCCAGTATTTATACTGAGAAGCTTCAGCAAACTAACCCAGTATAAAATACTGGGGCTTTGAACAAGTTTTGTTCAAGGCCCCAGCATTTTGTTATGGGACTTTGTATAAAGCTTCAGTCCCATAACAAAATGCTGAGGCTGTGAACAAAACTTGTTCAAAGCCCCAGCATTTTGTTATGGGACTGAAGCTTTATATATAAAGTCCCATAACAAAATACTTGGGCTTTGAACAAAACCCCAGTATTTTGTTATGGGACTAGTTTGGGGTGTTTTTCCAACGCTAATGGAGCTTAAGTGTGCGCGCGAATTTTTGGCTATTCTTCAATAAATTTGAAAACGGTGGATAGTCCCCAATGAGCGCGTCCAAAAATGGCTAGTGATCAAAATTTCCGGCAACACCCACCGTATCAAACAAGGCTTGGAGTCCTTTCTCTCAACTAGATATCGGATTGCACCATGGTCTATATACACCACCACCTTTGAACAAACTAGGTAGGAACGAAACTTGTCAAAGGTGAATACTACAGCTAGCATCTCCTTCTCAGTAGTGGTGTAATTCACTTGCGCTCCATTCAGTGTGCGACTGGCATAATAGACTGGGGCCATTATTTTATCTTTCCTTTGCCCAAGCACTGCACCCACAGTGTAGTCACTTGAATCATACATCCACTTAAATGGGTCCTCCCAACTAGATGCTACAATGATTAGTGCTGACACCAACCTCTCCTTTAGCTCCTTGAAAGCTAACCTGCACTCATCAGAAAAAACAAAGAGGTGATCATTTTCAAGCAGTTTACACAAGGGATGAGAGATCTTAGAGAAATTCTTGATAAACCTCCTATAGATACCAGCATGGCCAAAAGAGCTACAAATTTCCCTCATTGAAGTAGGCTCAGGCAACTCCTTAATTACCTCTACTTTGAATTTGTCAACTCAATCCCCCTACTTGACAGTTGGTGTCGTAAGACTATCCCCTCTTGTACCATAAAATGGCACTTCTCCCAGTTAAGCACAAGATTAGTTTTCAATACACCTTTTTAACACTCTCTCTTAATTATACAGAAATTCATCAAATGAGTTACCTATCACAGAAAAGTCATCCATAAACACTTCCATAATATCCTCCACCATGTCCATAAAAATAGCCATTATAAACCTTTGAAAGGTGGCTGGCGCATTACATAAACCAAAGGGCATCCTTCGAAAAGAAAAGGTGCTATAGGGACATGTGGAGGTATTTTTCTCTTTGTCCACAGGGGCAGTGTGAATCTGGTTATACCCCGAGTAACCATCTAAAAAGCAAAAAATTGGACCTCCCTGCCAATCTGTCAAGCATCTGATCAATAAAGGAAAGGGGGAAGTGATCTTTCCTAGTGGCTTTATTTAACTTCCTATAGTCCATACAAATTCGCCACCCAGTTACAGTTCTAGTGGGGATTAGATCATTATTCTCATTTTTATCCACAATCATCCCACCTTTCTTTGGCACACACTGGACTGGACTTACCCATTGACTATCAGAAATTGCAAAGATAATACATGCAGGTCTAGCCACTTTATTATTTCTTTATTGACTACCTCTTTCATGTTCGGGACTAGCCTCTTTTGATGCTCTATTGAAGGTTTGGCACCCTCCTCCAACAGAATCTTGTGTATGCAAAAAGCTGGGCTTATTCCCTTGATGTCAGCAATAGTCCATCTAATCGCCTTCTTGCACTCCTTCAAAACCTGCATTAACCTTTCTAACTGCACAAGCGACGAACTAGATGAAATAATAACAGGAAAAGTAGAGTTAGGTCCCAAGAAAACATATTTCAAGTGCTCAGGCAAAGGTTTGAGTTACAATAGAGGGGGCTCCTCTATAGATGGTTTTGCGGGTGGCACTATCCTTTAGCCAAATCAAGAGGCTCAAACCGTGGTTCTCTATGCCAGAACCCGCACCCTTCTAGGACAATACAATTTCCTCCCATTCCTCACCATCAAGGATATCCATATTCATAAGACAAGCCTCTAATGGGTCATTGGGATAGTAGGATTCACCCTCCTCAAAGTCATCCACCTCCAACACATTAGCCATGGAACAATTTGCAAACTCACTAGGTCTCTTCGTGGATTTTTGGATATTAAAGGTCACCACTTCATCATTCAACTTCATCTTCATCTCACCAGCCTCACAGTCTATAATAGCCTTTCCTGTTGCAAGGAAAGGCCTCCTTAAAATAATAGGGGCCTCCTCATCATCTGCACAATCAAGAATTACAAAGTCTGCAGGGAATTCAAATTTATCTACTTGCATATGTATATCATCTGAAATTCCTACAGGTCTATTGACACTCCTATCAGCTAATTGAAGACTCATAGAGGTGTAAAGCTTTTTATAGATAGACGAAGGCATCAATTTTAAACTAGCTCCTAAATCAAGTAAGGCTCTAGCAAAAGTGTGCTTACCAATCATGCAAGGTATAGTAAAACTACCTGGTTCTGCAGCTTTTGAGCCACAGGCTTAGTCACCACAACACTGCAAGTGTGAGTCAGAGTGACTCTAGCCAAATCCTGAAAATCAAACTTTCTAGACAACATATCTTTCATTATTTTAGCATAACTAGGCACATCTCTAATTGCTTCAAGTAAAGAAATGTTAACATGTAATTGTTTAAGCATATCAATGAATTTTTTGTACTGGCTTTCTTTTTGTTGTTTTATGAGTCTTTGGGGATAAGGGGGTGGTGGTGTCTTGCACTTTACACTTACCTCTTCATTTACCTTTTCAGCCGGCTTAGTCATAGGGTCAGGTGTAATCTTTTTTTTTTAGCTTCATCTTTTTCAGCAACTTTAGCTGGAACATCCACAAGATCAGCTATTGGCACACTAGGCACCGCTCCCTTACTCAATTCTTGCTCTTTATCTAAATCTCTATCATTCCTCAAGCTAACTGCCATAAATTGATTAGGATTTGCATCCTTTAGATTCACCACTGTATCTCCTGGCAATTCACCCTGAGGTCTATTGTTTAAAGCAATGGCTAGTTGTCCCAACTTAGTCTCTATTCCCTTAATGGCAGTGTCATGGGCTGTTACTTGATCTTGCAACTTCATGTGTACTCCCATCAGAGACTCCACCATGCTCTTAATATCAGCTATGTCATTAGCTTTCTGCGTAGGTAATACCATTTGTTGCTGATTATTGTAAGCTGCTTGTCTCTAGTAAGGAACTAGCTGACCCTGCTGTCTGGCAGTGTTGTATGGAGTTGGCTGCTGTGCCTGCCTAACTGGACCTTGCAGATTGTATTGCTGTCTCTGCCCATAATTCAGAAAATTCACATCTTCAGTATAATCCAATAAATCAGACTCAACAAAATTACCAGGATCGGGTGTGTCCACTTGGTTAATAGGTTTCAGCATGTTTTCATTAAATTGTTTTAGGGCCATATCCAGCATAGTCTGTAGCCTTGAGATTTGCTCTTCAACCCCATGATCAATTCCAGCAGCTAAAACCTTTGGGCCTGAGCCAGCAGATGCATCTCTAGTCAACCAACCTGAATTTTGAGCCATCACATCGAGTAAAGCTTTCGCTTCAGAAAACGTTTTACTCAAGAATGTTCATCCAGCTGATGCATCTAAATTGCCCTTGATATGATCACTCATGTCCATGTAAATTCTTTGTCCCAACATCTGATCAGGAATTCCATGATGGGGACACTTTCGCAAGCAACCCTTGAACCTCTCCCAAGCTTCTGGCAAAGTCTCGAGCGGGTTCTGATCAGGATATGATCACTCATGCCCATGTAAATTCTTTTCCCAATATCTAATCAGGAATTCCATGATGGGGACACTTTCACAAGCAACCCTTGAACCTCTCCCAAGCTTCTGGCAAAGTCTCGAGCGGGTTCTGCCTGAACATGAGTATCTCATCAACCATCTTCGCAGTTTTATTTGGTGGGAAAAATTTCTTCATGAACATGATCACTAAGTCATCCCATGAAGTGATAGAATTGACTGGCAAAGAATCAAACCAGTCACTAGCATCATCCGTCAAAGAGAACGGAAATAGCATCAGTCGCACGACCTCTGCCAGAACTCGAGCATGCTTCTGAGTTTCACACACCCTCACAAAAATTTTCAAATGCTTCTGAGGATCGTCAGTAGATTTACCCACGAACAATCCAGCATTGGACAATAGACTAACCATAGTTTGGGTGATGTAAAAACTCTCGGCTTCAGATTCTGGAAGCCGAATAGCAGAAGCCAAGTTTCCAGCCACAGGCTGTGCAAAAGCATTAAGTGCCAAATGTTCAGCCATCTCAATTTCTTTGGTATCTTATTTTCTAAGTGTATTGCCAACAGTATTTGCCCTTCTCAAGGTGTGGAATGTCCTCTTAATCTCTGGGTCAAACGGTTTCAACTCTACAGACTGAGATCTTGACTTACGCATACACCTAAAACACACAAATTCCAAAGAGTTAGTTCAAAATGACAAAAGTGAAGTCAATTGAGAAATAAAACTAGCTATTATAACAACTAAAATAACACTGTGTTCTCCCGCAACAACGCCAAAATTTGATCACGCCTAACTATACCCTATAAAAAGAGACTAAGCGGTCGCGACAAATATAGCTCGGTATTAAATTCCCGAGATCGAATCCCACGGAGAACACTCGAATTCCAGTCGTAATACTCACTAATTTACCTATCAACTAACTTTTAAGGGTTTTTGATTTAAGATTGATTGTGTAGTAACAACTAAGTAATAAAAATTAACAATAAAATAAACTACAATCAATAGCCTAGGATTGATCTACCCAACTCCCACCTATGTGTTAGAATATTAAGTTAATGAATTCAACTTGGTTCTTCCTATTGAACACTTGTTCCAAATTCACAACTACTCAGTGTAATAATTATAACTTTCACTAACCAATTTTCCAATTCATTAGTGAAGATAAGAAGGACTAAAAATATTATTCATAATCAGGTTCAATAGTCACAAATCACTTCGTTGAAAACCTAAGTAATACCTTAGTTTTAGGTTGAAATATTGCTAAGTACTTAACCCTAACTTATGAATCTATCCCTAGACATACAAGAATAAAAGGGCAATCCATTGGGGGCCCTTCCAATCAATAGCAAATAACATGTAAATACTTAGATAGGAAGAAATTGTAAGTTTTCATTCATTGAAACCAATATTCATCACACATAAGTAATGGAGTGGTTCAATCAACCCTAGAATGGGTAATTTAGCCACTCATATTCATAACAATCACGTTTAAGTAATTCATGAATGAATAAATTACAAAAAGGAAGGAAGAATTTAAGAAAAACTCTTGTGTTCTTTAAGTATCCCAAGCTCTAGCCTCCTTTTGCTCTTTTCCAGGTCAAAAGATATGTTTTGGGACGCTTTTTTAGGGCTTTTATATCGTCTCCATAGACCCACACAAGTTGGGAATCCAAAATAAAGTCGGATTGAGTATGTCAGGATTTTAAGCCAACTGCGCCGCACAGCGCACTGCCCAGTGCGGTGCCGTACGCCCATTTCTGCAGGATTGTAAAATTTCATGTTCTCTAAATATTGCCCGTGTTGCGTCACACAACGCAACGCCTAGTGTGGCGCAATAGACTTAATTTATTGCTTCTCAAATTTTTCTTTGTTTTTCCTCGACGCCTTGGTTCCCGGTCAAGTCTCGGGCTTCTACTCAAACTTCGAAGCTCTATTTCTTCTCATCTCAGCATCCAAATCCATCAATTATATCCAAGTACGTTCCTACACAAGTACAAACACGTAATAAGCTCAAGAACACTAAAATTTCAACTCATTTGATGTACAAAGGTCACAAATTTGAGGCGAAACAAGATTCTAAACATATGTTTCTCGCCCCATATCAGGGATGAAGCCAGGGAGTCTGAGTATGAGTCGGACTGTTTATCAGTGCCCCGATTCATCAAGAAAATCAATGTTCAAAGGTATCGACTTAAAACTGGTCTTGATGAAATTCCTTTTTCCCATCGAAGATATATGTTCGATTTAGAATTTAAAAGTTTTCTTAATTCAACAAGTTGTTGAAAGAGTTGAGATTAGAAAAAAAATTTAAGGAGTCTGTGTTCGGGAAGTTCCTTAAAATGTCTCGATTTTGGCGATTCAATGGACAGATGGTCAACTCCCTACTTCTAATAGAATAAAGGATAAACAACATCGTGAGGTTTGATTCTTAGTTTATGGGAAGCCAACTTGTTTTGGACTTATGGAGTTTGCTCTTATCATTGAGTTGGAGTGTGGTGAATTACTCAACGATAAAGCAAAGAAAAAGGTTGTAGGGAAAGGTATGGAATTTTATGAAGCACTAACTCATAATTACACCGGTGACGGAATAGCTAAAGTGAGAGTGTCTAGGCTTTTGAGGTTGTTGAAAACTAGTAAAAGATTTAACAAAGAGGGCCGATTGAAGTTGTGCCTTTTGTGGTTTCTCCACACGATATTGATGGCAGAGGATACTTCAAAGTCAGTTGAAAAGAAATGTGTTTGTATATCTGGAGTTCTTCTCCATGTATCCATGCGGTAGGTTGTGCTTCAAGCTGATGATTGAATATTTGAAGCCCATGCGTGACATGGCCAAGTATTATAAAACCTTTAGTGAAAAAGGAAAAGCACCTGGATATGCTCTTTTTGGCTTCCCCTGGGCATTTTTAGTAAGTCTACAGTAAAACAAAATTTAGTTGGTTGTTAAGTTTTCATTTTTCATACTCCGATTAAATCTTTCATCTTAGGCCTGAGTCAATGAAGCATTTCCTGCCATTGGAAGGAGAGCTGCACTGATGGATAATTCTCATATGTCGTGCCCTCGCTCAAATAATACAGAAAAAAGGTTTCTAAATCTTTCGACCCATTCGTGGAAGGAGAAGATCAAATTAAGGTAACGTTGCGCTATTTTCATGTCACTAAATTAGCCAACTTTAAATATCTTTTTAATTTATAAGAAACAGTATTAATTTGCTAAACTTCTATCCAGATGGTGTGCCCTTACTAATTCCCTACTGACAAAGAGGTGCAATCGTGGTGGGAGGATTTATATGTACCCTATACAGATGTAGTTGAGGATGCGTTGGTGGATGCCCTTAAGACTAATTTGGAGGGGGCCACAGCAATCAAGAAGACTGCTGGTGAAGATGGTATAGATGCAGATTGAGAAGAAGATGCAAGAGGTGATGTAGATATTGGTGGAGCTTGTAGAGGAATTATTGGTGAAAGTGCAGGTCCTTCAAGCGGTGTTGTCAGTACTGCAGGTCCTTCTTTAGATGTTGTGCTCACTAAGTTGAAAATAGTGGACGCCAAATTGGCTGATGTTGCTAAGCTTTTAGCAGAACAACCGAAGAAGACAGTATGCAAATGCTTGTACCGTTCTTCTGCGTGGTTGATGAGGCACAGGAAGAGAAAGGCAATGGATTATGGTACCAATGCAAATACCACTTCAATTATGAGAATGAAGTGTAGATTTGATCAAGTGTATACTGTAGTTGATGCTAAAGTCGATGCTAGTGTCAGTGCCAATGGCAATGCCAATGCCAATGCCAATGCCAAAGCAGTTAATGGTAAGGTTGATGCCACCAATGACAATGCAAATACAGTTGATGCCACCAATGCGAATGTTGGAGTGGAAGCCAGTGAAAATGATAGTGAAGTGCTGATGAAAAATGGTGAGGATGCTAAGGAACAATTTTTTTGAAGTGGAGGATCCATCCCATGTTGCATTAGTATCTAACTTGAATGGAGGGGTTGGAAAAAAAGTTGAAGACCCCAACTATAGAATTGCGGGTGTCTTGAAGAGTCTGAACAAAGAGTTGATTAACAATGATGAGAACAAAAATTGATTTTTTAGTGATTTATGTTTTGATGAACAGTTAACAATTATATTTTTGAGACTTGTCCGGTATTTATTACCTTGTTTGAGTATTAAATTATTGATAGTCCACTGTGATAATATGTTACATGTTTTGTTGATCAACCATAATTGCTCAATTCATTTTGCTACTGTTTAAAATGCAAGCGATCATGGATCCCTACATAATTTTAAAAATCTGGTAAACCCCGCCAGCTGATGGTTCACTTTTATAGGTCTATCATCGAAACAGGCGTAACTATTGGTTGTAGTTGCAATTTTATGCGTCTTCGTCTATGTAGCTCGATTTATTATACTAAGTAAGTTGGACACTGTTCAAGCATAGATCCAGTGTGCATAGACTGAAGACAAAATAATATTTTAAACAATTATAAAAAAATAGACGTTTATTAATAGACGTGAAACTTAGCATAATGCTAAGTAGATTGTACGATAGATAATAGAAGCGTGTGCCAGAGTGATATTTCCCACGATTACACCACTTTACTGTTTTAAGGACCAGTTCCTTAAAATGTGTTCCTTTACTATATGATATGCGGAATTAAAACTAAGTAATTGAACACCAGATATTAGCGTGGAAATACCCCTTGACTCGGGATCAAAAAACCACGACCTACTTCTCAAGTAGGATTTCAACTTCACTATGTAAAAAGACCCACTTGGTTACAAGACTCACTCTTACTAACCTAGGACTAACTCTAATCCTTTAGTGATCTTTCTCACGATCAGTGAAGTTGTGTCAAGTCCACGACTTGAACCAGAAAGTTTACAACTCGATTTTTGCTTACTACAATTGAACTAAGACTTGAACTTTTACAAGATTCAATCTAAGGAACAGGTTCTAACTTAGTTCTACTGTAGCTAACTGATTACACAAATAAGCTAATAACTCTTCTCAGCATTTGCTCGATGCTCTCTGTATTTGTGTACACTTCTATGGCTGATAGTCTCCACGTTTTATAGCTTCCAGCAGCGAAGAAGTCTTGATGAATTAGAACTCCAAAGCTCCCTTGACTTTGAGTCCTAATTGGATTCTACACTTGAGAATCCGGATCTCCTATCCTTATCCTTTAGTTTATGCAATCTTTTCTTATCCGTTTAGACCTGCATAATTATCAAGATATATGTTAGTTCTAGGATAAATGATAATATCTCAATTAAATGATTTTGCATGAAGTATCTATTCTGCTACAGTGATTCAAAGGAACAGGTCCTTTGAATCCGTTCCTCAGTCATCAGTCAAAACTCCAAGCTTATCCAAGCTAACAATTTCCCCCTTTTTGATGATGACAAACTCATACACATAGCTGCATATCCTTAATGTCCTGAAGTACAACTTAAGCTCAAAAACAATCAATCAGTGAAGAGTTTATCATTAAGAAACAGATTTTTATTAGATATAAAATCATGCAAAATCAGACTTAATCAAACTTACTCTTCCCCCTTTTGGCATCATTGAAAAGGTTGCATAAAAAATATAACTCAAGTGTTAGAATTAATCAGCACATGGCCTTTGAGGCAACTCAAAATGCAAACATAACTCAAATTAAAGCAACTGCAAGACAATGATATTAGCCATCAAAGACAATTCATTAAATCAAAAGATTGAAACCAGGGGATACACGCACATACTACAGAATTATCCAAAAATTAAAGAAGAAAAAGGCTAAGGCACTAAGCTAGGCTAGATCCCACTAGACATAAGATGGCTAAAGGCTAAGGCTAGGGTGGTCAGGATGTGGAAGGACCAGGTCCCTGAGACTTGTTAAGTAACTCAAACGTCTGCTTGAGCATCCCTTCATTGGTCTCCTTTGCCTTCGAGGCCTCTGCCTTCCAGAAATTCTTCTCCTCTTCCAACCTTGCTATTTCAGCAGCCTGAATAGCAACCTGCTGCCTAAGTGCCCTCACTTTGTTGTTCAGTGGCTGCCTCCTAACACCAGCCTGTGGAGGATCAGCCTGAACTGGCAAGTCACAGCTTATCAAAGTGGCACAACCAAACTTTTCCTTCTTTGTAGCCTTCACAACTCCTTCCAAGGGAATCTTCAACTTTGCAAATATATCAGTCAGAATGAAACCAAACGGCAAGGAGTGCTGTCTCTTCCCAGCAATCACCCTTTTTTATCAGGTGGATCATAAAGCTGGGCCAGTTGATCTGCTTTTCAGTGTCCAACAGTTCCATAAGGACCAGGTCCATGAAACTGGCAACTCCTCGTTTCTCCTGCCTTGGCATCACAATTTTGTTCACAAACTCAAATAACACTTGGTGCTGTGGGTGTATCTCACTCTTCTGCACAGCTCTGGGTTTCTCTTCCCCATCATTCTCAGCAAACTTCCTAGTGATCTCCAGATCAGTAGGCAAGTCTGTCAAGTCAGGCCAAACCTTCTTGACATAGCTAGCATACCCAGTAGCAGGAATCCTCAGCAGCTCACCAAGTTCCCTTGTGTCAAACATAATTACATTGTCATTGACAGAGGTAGTAATTCTATCTTCTCTGATGGAGCAGTTCTTGTAGAACTCTTGCACCATCCCCTTTGCACACCTCCCAGAGATCTTAAGGACCATGTCCCTCCAACCCTAAGCATGCAGTTTTTGCAACAACCACAACATTCCTTCTTCTTGCACATCAGACATTACCCGACCTTTCAAAACCTTCCTGGTCAACATGTCTTCATGAACACAGTGCACAGACTCATCACCTTCAGCATCACTATCACTCTCTTCTCCAGCAAAGGACTCATCACTGTCACTGGCAGAGCTTTCAGAAACAACAACTCTCTTAGAGGACCTGGTCCTCCTAGCAGACTTTTCTGCAGCTTTAACCGAACTCCTTGTTACTCTTCTCTCAGGAACTTTTCTTTTCTTAGACTGAGGCACAACCTCCTCAGCATCTACCATCTCATCATCCTCAGAAAAATCAGCAAGATCAATATCATCCACTTCTTCCTCTTCCACCACCTGTTTTCCTTTCCCTTTTCCGCTCCTTTCTAAGGCAGCAGCTAGTTGTTCATCAGCAGCTTTAACCGCACTTCTTGTCCTCCTAACCCCAGAAGCAGGGGTTGAGGCAGAAGGAACAGGTCCTTTTGCCTTGGAGGAACTTTCAAGTTTCTTTTTATTTCCAGGCTTGTAACTATCACCTATTTTCTTCAACTTAGCAGCAATTTCAGCAGTCACACGGTCATCAATGGGTTCCTTTCTAGCCAATTTTCTTTGCAGACTCCTAATGTTGATCAAATCTACCAAGGGCCTATCACTATCACTGATAGCCTCATCAACATCAATCACATTCTCCATGGGTGCTTTAGGAGCAGCCTCTGGAAATCCCGATGACCCATGCATGGGTGCTTCCAACCTCTTAATAGGTTCCCCCTCAAGAGCAGCCTCAGACCCCTCCCCCTTTTCTTCCTCGTCTATAACAACATTCAAAGGGTAGGTGAAGTTTACCTGATACTGATACAACACCATAGCACGAGATAAATCCTCAACCTGCTCAACAATTGATTCAGCCGTGGGAACTGGTCCTTCCCCCTGAATTTCAGGTTCAGGTACGTCTGGGATTGGTTCAGGGATTTCAGGGTTTAGGTTAGTGGTTTCCATGGGTGAGGGAGGATTAAGATTTTGTGGTTGTTCATCAATAGGTGCAGTTGAAGAATTATCAGAAGCAAGAGACATTTTTGCAATTCGAATTAACAAATAATTTACTACTCTTTCTGAAATTATGATAGTTTTAATTGATGAACAATGTAAAAGAATAATGAGGAAGAAAAAGTGTATTTATAGAGTGAATTAGGTAGTGGAGTTAGAGTGAAAAACGATCAACTTACCTCAGCACAACATGCAACGGTTAAGGACTCTTGGGAGTCTCCCGGAGAAAAAGAGCCGTTAGGCTACAGGTTACCTTTTCAGAGTAGGAACTGTTCCTCCGATGGGACTTCTTTACACTTTGGATATGGGTAGGAAACTTACTGGGATTTATCCTAATCTTAAGTTACCTAAAGCCTTTATACTTCTAAATTAACTTAATAATAACGAGTACATACCTATTTTTAACACAGAAATTCAGTGTCCTTCCAATTTGCAACATTTTGATCATCTGAAATTCTAAGAGCACAAGGGTAACATCATTCAATTTTAGCAACTCTAAATAAGAGATATGGCATAAGAGTATACATTTAAGTATTAAGCTGGACTGAATCATTCATAATGACTTGAATAAAATTCATTTTAAGTGCAATTTTCTAGCCAATTATGAAGTAAAGCATTGATGATTTTATGTGAATTTATCATCCCTAATTCCAATCTATTTCTTTCAAAATCATCTCTACCTAGAGCTTTTGTAAAAATGTCAGCAATTTGCTTTTCAGTGGGACAAAATGCTATGGTGATCAAACCTTTCTCATAATTGTCTCTTAGGAAATGGTGTCTTATGTCAATGTGTTTAGTTCTTTTGTGATGCACTGGATTCTTTGTCATATTAATAGCACTAGTGTTATCACAATAAATAGGAACAGTTCCTACATCAACACCAAAATCCTGTAATTGTTGTTTGATCCATAACAACTGTGAACAACATGAAGCAGCTGCCACATATTCAGCCTCAGCAGTGGAAAGTGCCACTGAATTTTGATTCTTAGTTCCCCAAGAAACCAAACACTCACCAAGAAAATGTGACATACCTGAGGTACTTTTTCTATCAACAAGGAAACCTGCATAGTCAGCATCAGTATATCCAACAAGATTAAAACTACCACCTTTTGGATACCAAAGTCCCAAGGGACCTGTTCCTTTCAGATACCTCAATATTCTTTTAACAGCTTTCAAATGAGATTCCTTAGGATCTGATAGAACCTAGCACACAAACCAACACTGAACACAATATCAGGTCTACTAGCAGTTAGATAAAGTAGAGAACCTATCATACCCCTATACAATTTTTGATCAACTGATATTCCATGTTCATCAAGATCCAATTTTGTGGCAGTGGCAATAGGTGTGTCAATTTCCTTAGCATTATCCATATCAAATCTTTTAAGTAGTTCCTTAACATACTTTTGTTGATGGATCATAGTTCCATTTGAGGTTTGCTTAATTTGTAAACCCAAAAAGAAATTGAGTTCACCCATCATGCTCATCTCAAATTCACTCCCCATCAAGTTTGCAAATTCCTTACTTAAATTTTCACAAGTAGCACCAAAGATTATATCATCTACATAGATTTGAGCAATTAAGAGATCCTTACCTTTTTCTTTTAAGAACAATGTACTATCAATTTTACCTCTCTTGTATCCATGCTGGAGTAGAAATTTTGATAGTCTTTCATACCATGCTCTTGGTGCCTGCTTAAGCCCATACAAGGCCTTGTCCAACTTGTACACATGTTCAGGGAACTGTTCACTTTCAAAACCTGGAGGTTGCTTGACATACACTTCTTCTTTCAAGTAACCATTCAGAAATGCACTCTTAACATTCATTTGATGTAGAGTAAATTCCATGTATGTAGCAAAGGCTATAAGAAGTCTTATTGCTTCCAGTCTTGCAACTGGAGCAAAAGTCTCATCATAGTCGATGCCCTCCTCTTGACTATATCCCTGAACGACTAGCCTGGCCTTATTTCTTGTTACCATGCCATCCTCATCAAGTTTGTTTCTGAAAACCCATTTTGTTCCAATTATGGACCCGTTCCTTGGCTTGGGTTCTAAATGCCAAAATTGACTCCTTTGGAATTGATTCAGTTCCTCCTGCATAGCATTAATCCAATTTGCATCTTTCAGTGCTTCTTTCACATTTTTAGGTTCAACAAGAGATAAGAAAGCACTAAAAGCACACAGATTGTGATTCTTGACTGCTGATCTAGTTTGAACTCCGGCAGTCTTATCTGAGATTATTTGATCCACAGGATGTGACCCTTGATACTTGAAAGGCTTGGGTGTCAATCCATTGTCAGAAGTCCTCTGCTGAGGAACAGTTCCTGATAGAGTAGCGTTTCCAGTTTGTGAGGTGGAACCAACATTCGTTCCCCCTGTTTCAGTGCTACTCTTCTCAGTTCTGTCCTGAGGAACAGTTCCTTGCAGTTCACTTCTCATATCCAGAATCTGCATTTGTGGATTAAGTTCAAACTCTTTCAGCATTCCAATTTCTTCATCCTCCTGCACCTGTTCTTGAGTGAGACTGTCAGTTTCATCAAATTTAACATGCATGCTTTCTTCAATTTTCAATGTTTTCTTGTTAAACACCCTATAAGATTTACTATTTAAAGAATAACCAACAAATATTCCCACATCACTTCTAGGATCAAATTTTCCTAAGGCATCTTTCCCATTGTTATGTATGAAACATTTGCAACCAAAGGCCCTAAGATGAGAAATATTTGGTTTTCTTCCTTTAAGCAATTCATATGGGGTCTTTTCTATTAAAGGTCTAGTCATACATCTATTTATTATGTAGCATGCAGTGTTAATAGCCTCAGACCAAAAGTTCTGTGGAAGATTTCCAGATATTAACATAGTCCTTGCCATTTCTTCTAGAGTCCTATTTTTCCTTTCCACTACACCATTTTGTTGTGGAGTTCTAGGTGAAGAAAAATTATGATTAATGCCATTTTCATTACAAAAATTGGAAAACATATGATTTTCAAATTCAGTTCCATGATCTGACCTAATGGCAACAATATGATTATCTAGAGTTCTTTGAGCTTTCTTAGCAAAAATTGAAAATGCATTAAATGCTTCTTCTTTAGATGCAAGAAATATAGTCCTTGTAATCTGGAGTAATCATCCACCAATACCATAACATACTTCTTACCTCCACGACTCATTGTTCTCATTGGACCACATAAATCCATATGGACCAGTTCCAAAGGTTTAGTGGTACTTACCTGTTTCTTTGATTTGAAGGAGGATTTTACCTGCTTCCCCCTGGCACATGCTTCACATACTTTTTCATCATTAAACCTGATGTTAGGAAGACCTATCACCAAGTCCTTTGACACAAGTTTGTTCAATTGTGAAAGACTAGCATGTCCTAGTCTTTTGTGCCATAGGAGGAGATCATTTTGCACCACAGTTAAGCAGCTCAGGCTTCCATCAGATAATGTCAGCAAGTCTACTTTGTAGATATTTCCATGCCTGTTTCCCTGCAAAATAACCTCTCCAGAAGTTTGGTTAGTCACAGTGCATCCAGCAGATGAGAAATTAACATTGTTACCTTTGTCAGACAATTGAGATATGCTCAATAAGCAATGCTTCAGCCCATCTACTAGAAATACATTATCTATACAGTGTGAATCAGACCTACCTACCTTTCCAATTCAAATGATTTCCCCTTTCTTACCATTACCGAAGGAAACACTTCCTCCTTGGAAGGCTGAGAGTGAAAGGAACTGTTCCTTATGCCCTGTCATGTGCCTTGAGCAACCACTGTCCATGTACTATTTTTGGTTTATCTCCTTCACTCTAGCCTCAGCATCTTCTTCATTTTCTGAATCTCCAAGTGCCATTAGAGCAAGATCCTCATCCAGATCATCATCAGTTATTTCGTCTTCACTGTCTTGCCATCCTGCAACCAATGCTTTAGGATTTCCACTTTTCTTATGGACCTGTTCCCTAGCCTTCTTCCTTTCATCAATGAATCTCTTCCTCCATTCTCCTTCCATAATTGGACATTTGCTGATGTAGTGCTCCGAGCTTCCACATTTGTGGCATTCTCCAGCCTGTTTCATGTTAGTAGACCTACCCTGTCCACTAATTTCCCTTTTCTTATTCAAATATTTCTGAACACTTTTAGCGATAAGGACCAGTTCCTTATCATCAATGATTTTATCACCAGCAGTCAAGGCTAGGTTAGGTTCAGTTTTAACTGGTGCTCCTATGTTTTTAACCTTTTTCCTCAGTTCATAAGTCTTTAGATTGCCTATAAGCTCATCTAAGGATAAAGTGGTTAAATCTTTACTTTCAAGATAGCACAAGCTTTGATCTCCCAAGAATCTGGAAGAACCCTAGTTAAAATCTTTTCTACTCTATCTTCCACAGTTAAAACCCTTCCCAAAGAGATAAGTTCAGAAGCAATGGCATTAAATCTAGTATACATTTCAGAGATTGACTCTTCTTCCTTCATTTTAAAGCTTTCATATTCAGCATAAAGAAGTGTACCTCTGGACCTTTTTACCTGACTTGTTCCTTCGTGTGCAACTTGTAGAGCATCCCAAATCTCCTTTGCAGTGGCATACCCTCTGATTCTAGTGCATTCGTCAGGACTAAGTCCACCAACCAGCCACTTCCTTTCCTTTGTATTCTTTTCCCATTGCTTTATGTCTTCAGCATTGCATTCCTTCCTGGTCTTGGGAACATCTTTTCCCTCAGCATCCTTCTTCATTGGGATCATGGGACCTTCAGTTACTATGTCCCACAATTCATAGTCTTCTGCTTGAAGGTGATCACGCATCCTCTCTTTCCACCATGAATAGTATTTCCCATTGAAATAAGGTGCTCTTACCATTGACTGGCCCTCACTGTTCTCTCGTGATGTACTCATCTAATCCTAGGGGTTAGCCTTTTCAAGGATAACCTGCTCTGATGCCAATTGATATTTCCCACGATTACACCACTTTACTGTTTTAAGGACCAGTTCCTTAAAATGTGTTCCTTTACTATACGATATGCGGAATTAAAACTGTAAGTAATTGAACACCAGATATTAGCGTGGAAAAACCCCTTGACTCGGGATCAAAAAACCACGACCTACTTCTCAAGTAGGATTTCAACTTCACTATGTAAAAAGACCCACTTGGTTACAAGACTCACTCTTACTAACCTAGGACTAACTCTAATCCTTTAGTGATATTTCTCACGATCAGTGAAGTTGTGTCAAGTCCACGACTTGAACCAGAAAGTTTACAACTCAATTTTTGCTTACTACAATTGAACTAAGACTTGAACTTTTACAAGATTCAATCTAAGGAACAGGTTCTAACTTAGTTTTACTGTAGCTAACTGATTACACAAATAAGCTAATAACTCTTCTCAGCTTTTGCTCGATGCTCTCTGTATTTGTGTACACTTCTATGGCTGATAGTCTCCACGTTTTATAGCTTCCAGCAGCCAAGAAGTCTTGATGAATTAGAACTCCAAAGCTCCCTTGACTTTGAGTCCTAATTGGATTCTACACTTGAGAATCCGGATCTCCTATCCTTATCCTTTAGTTTATGCAATCTTTTCTTATCCGTTTAGACCTGCATAATTATCAAGATATACGTCAGTTCTAGGATAAATGATAATATCTCAATTAAACGATTTTGCATGAAGTATCTATTCTGCTACAGTGATTCAAAGGAACAGGTCCTTTGAATACGTTCCTCAGTCATCAGTCAAAACTCCAAGCTTATCCAAGCTAATACAAAATCTAATTGGATCAATAAGTGGTGCCTCTTCACTAACTTTTGTAACTCTTCAAGGTCATCTAGACGTGAAACTTAGCCAGTAAGCTAATTAGATTGTACGATAGATAATAGAAGCGTGTGGCAGAGTCTAATTAGTTCAATAAATGGTGCCTCTTCACTAACCTTTGTAACTCTTCAAGGTCATCTCTATATAAACCTCCCAAATATGTCTGCCTCTCCCATTCCATTTTCAATTCAAACAATCTACATTCAAACAATCAATCTGTCCACCAAAATGTATGGACCATCCAACTCGCGTGATATCGCTAAGAAATTATCATTTTTGCAAAGCGAGGTTGTTTATATGTGGCACCAAGTACGGATGAATAAATATTACTTATGGGTAGATACCCATAACAGGTTGAATCAAATCAAAACGATCAACCATAGACTTGATGCACTTGGTGTACCAGCACATCCCGAGGTAAATGCATAGAGGAAGATGCATCTCCACCAAATTCACTAAATGTCATGGACGACGCTAATCCACCAAACTAGTCGTTGTGTTATTTTAGAAAGTAATGTTGTTCATTTTTATGTTTAACCTTTCCTCTTTTATGTATTGTTAATCGTAGTTTCAGTTATGTTTTTTATTGTCCACCACTTCTAGTCTATAAAATTTGAAATCTCAATGTTTTAAGTTTGATTTTATTGTTTCACTTGTGGTTTGATTGTCTACCACGGATGGTGTATTATAAACATTTAACAAACAGAGCAAAAGATTGAGTGGAGCACAACGATCAATCAAACAAACAAGATAATTAAATTGTTATCACATTAACAAAATTAACTTGACCCACCATTTAAAGACTAAGAAAAATAATGCTCCAATAAGAAGCCTATGCACCAACTTCTTAAATCGATCCCTCGGCACCTCAACTTCACTTGCAGTCTTTCCTTCTCCATATGAACGTCCCTAAGTTGGGTTTTAAGGAAATCCCTGTGTTCCTCAGCCTTGAATAGAAGGATTCTAAGAAGTTTCACTTGTTCTTCATATTATCGAATCTTTTGGGTGAAATCAAACCTCGTCGCTCCTTCTGCCTCGGAGACTAATCTGGACAACAGTTCTCTTGTTTCTTGAGGAAGCGGACCATCATGCCATATAAAGTAATCATATCCACCATTGTCCTAAGCAGTCCATGAATTAGCAACGTTTGTTAAGTATTTAGTGAAAATTTTAATACACATAAATAATTACCTAACTTCGGCGTACGACAACCCTAAAATCTGTGAGGAAGATTTGCTTGGGTCGATGTTTTCAGCTTCCCATTTTCACCGCAATGACATATATCGGGTTCCACCAAATAAGATGACGAAAATTACGAGGTCTGCGACATTTTATGTTTTATTATCGCAGTTGATGATAGACGGATGAGAGAGAAATTCAATTTACTCGGCAGTTTATATTTTCAGAAAGTTTTTTACCATTGTAAACAAAAGTTACCGTTGAAAAATTCAAAATATAAAAAAAGACAAAACTAATTTGAAGATGCTAATCAACATAAGTTTGGTCTACTGTACGCTTATTGAACAGCTGTGTTTTGAAATGTTGTTGTTCGGGATATTGTCACGCGCGCGTTTGGCATTTGGGGTTTGGGGTCCACACGCTTGAGGTTTGGGGTTCGGGCTCTATGGTATATGTAGATGATTTTGGCTTGATGGGTAAATTATCAACGATCGAAATTATATTGTTTTTTGTTGTCAATATAATCTGGTTGATTGTAAACTCATATGGTTTTTCTTAAAATATTATAAAAAAGCTATATTAAACACTATTATATGGTAATTTATCGGTCCAGGAACTAGGAAACCACCCACATGACAAAGTTGTTGCATAATTGATCAGTTAGCATTTTGCGTATATTTGCGACTCTTTTAGACTAGCTTTCACATCCTAATAGCTTTATTATTTGAGTAAATCTTATGTTTATCTCTATGTTTTAAGTTTACAAAGAATAATAATGCACAAAGCCAAGAAGAATGAAGAAAAGAACAAAAACAAGTGAACTTTGACTATATTTTGAAGAACAAGGAGAACATGCAACAGCTTGATCGGCGACCCGCCGAATCTCCTGCTAAAGAAGGATCAAGTTCAAGAGCTCATCAAATCCCTGTGAAGCTAAGAGGCAAACCACCATAATATATGCTAAAACTACTCTGCGATCCCGCAGAAGTATGTGCGATTCCGACGACCATCACATTGAGCTCAGAAGACATCTGCGAGTGTTGGAGCTGTCTACCGCTGAACATGCACCTCGCCAGACGTGCACCGCATAGCAAAAAAATAGAGGAGTTAGACTAGCCTTCGACAGATGCTCAACTCATTATGCAGCCCGCCGAGTAACCGGCGATTTAGCGTAAAATAGGGAAAAATGGCAATTTTGTAAATACTAGCATTGTTTTTAAACTCATGCCTATAAATAGGCTGTTATTCCTCCGAGAAAAGAGACCTTTTTTCTGCTTAGAATATACTTTATCACACTTTTGATTATTCTTGGAGGCAAAGGAAGGGCTTAAACTTGAATCTTTAGTAAGAATTTCTTTTATTAATCTAATTCTTCTTATGATTCTTGCTATATCATCTCTTTCTATGTATGTGTTAGACCCTAGTATGAGTAGCTAAACTCATACTAGTGATTTATTCATGAATACTTGATGATTTTTACTTAAAACTTGTTTTTAATCTTGTGTAATCTATGGGTAAAGATGAATCTAGTTCTTTTTCGTATTTTCATTTACTAGGGTTTGAGGTACGGCTGTGCCTAAACCCAACCCTACATCACCCTAATGGGGTTGAAGGTGGAGGCTAATGGAAACTAGCCAGAATTTAGGTTACATCGGCTACGACCTACCCCATCTAAACAGAAAGACCCCAAAAAGGTCATTCCCGCTCGGGTCCTTGAACTAGGGTTTCTCACGCCCCATTATTGAGCCTAACAGGTATGATGTGGTAAATCCTCTCTATCCCTAAAGGGTTTTGAGGAATACATTCGAGGTCCGACCATTTATATTACCCATACGATTTGCAAGATTAAGGCAAGGATTTGAATGGAAAGAATCTTGTCGGAATGAGTAAACCCCTAGCTCATCCGCCATATCTACATCTACTTTAAAGTGTTGAGTTTATTGCATGCTTTTAGTGTTAGTTGTTAGTCGTAATTGTAGATATTTCATTTCTTACCAATTTATATCTAGGAATATAAATACAATTCATGGAACCCGTTGCTATTCAATCTAAGACTAATAGATTGCAAGCTAGCTCCCTGAGCAAATCGACCCCGACTCTAATTAGGTACTACTATCTTTGACGATCGCCCCAAACCTTTATAGGTGAGTGGATTGTGCGTGGATCAAATTTTGGCACCGTTGCCTGGGAGCTACGGTACATCTATTAGATTGAGTATTTCGTGTTCTTGTCTTGTGAGTTATTCTTACCATTTTATCTCTTATTTTTGGTTTACAGTGTGTAGGTGACTAATAACAATGAGAAGAAATCCAAATCGAGCTATGCGGAACCCCCTCTACAAAATGTGAAAATGAGGGAGCTCCATTTCCAAATGCTCCAATGGCTCCAAATGATTATGATGGAGAAACCGGGGAAGATTATGATGACACTTCTCTTAGTGAGGAGAGTTATGGAATTCATGATGTGTTTGAAGAGAATGATCAACTGCAAGTTGAAGATGGTGCCCTAGTTGATGGAAATCCTATTGGCAACAACCAAGCCAACATGGGAGTGAATGTTGATAACAATGTTGGTGTTGTGGGAAATGCACACCAAAGAGGCAACAATGCTAACCGAGGAGGCTGAGGTGCAAACCGAGGTGTTCGTATTAATCAAGCTAATCAAAGAGCTAATCGAGTGAATGTTCGCAATGTCAACCGGAATCAAAGGAATGCAAGGGGTGCCCGAAATGCAAATCCACCGGTACAAGATGTGGAAGAGTCCGATGAAAAAGTGAATACGGAAAGTTTTGCTAGTGCAATTATTCCACCACCCATTCATGGTAATGTTACTTTTAACACTCTACAAGTGATCTTGCATGGGCTTGATCAAAACGGATACTTTAGTGGAGGCAAGCATGATGATCCAAATGAGCATTTAAGGAATTTCATCCAAACATGCCATCTCTATAAGTCAGCCCATTGTACGGAAGAATCTTTGTGCTTAAGGGTCTTTCCCTATTCTTTATCCGGGAAGGCCAAGACATGGTTGAACAAGCTACTAAAGAATTTAATTTACACTTGGGAGGAACTTGTGAAGCAATTCGTGGCAAAATTTTTACCCAAGGGTAAGCAAGCTTCAATGAGGGACAAGGTTTATATGTTCAAGCAAGATCCAACCGATTCATTGTGCGAAGCTTTGGAAGCTTTTCAAGAAGTTCTACTACATTGTCCAACTCATGGTTTTGGAGAAGATATGCTCCTACAATGTTTCTACCAAGGGCTTAACAAGATCAACCAATCGGCCGTGAACAACTTCTGTGGATGTGCTATCATGGATAAGACTTATCAAAAAGTCAAGGATATCCTGAACAAAGTTGCCAACAATCTTAGGATTGGCAATCTAGAGCCCAAATTCTAAGCGGGGATGAAGGAATGAATCTAATGATGATGAAGAGATTTGAATATGAAGAAGAGAAAATGGCTCGAATTCTTACCAACACTGAGATTCTCAGAGGTGCCAAGGAAGACAAGGAGAAGAAAGTGAACAAGGTGGAAAATCTTCAAGTTACAAATACCCGTCATCAAGTAGCCCCTATGGGTTATGTGAACCCTGGAGCTCCACCTCCTGCTCTTCTTCAAAGAGGGCAAGAAGAATACTTTCCGGAACAATGTTTCAATGTCCATGGTGAAGAAGAAGTCAATTATGTGTCTAACTATCAAGGTGGCTATCAAAGGCCATAACAACAAGGTCAATGGAGGCAAGATATAGGAAGACAAAATTGGAACAACAATCAAGATAGGAGAGGAGTTGGTACCTCTTAAGGATATGTTCCAAGAGTCCCATTCAAGCAAGGTGAGAATGAAAGAAAAAGTCTATCCAAGTTAGAAGAAATGATGGGAGAAGTGCTTAAGAATCAACAAAGTTACTCCGGTGACATCAAAGATATCAAGAAAACGGTCATATCTCACAACACCTCCATCAAGGCTCTTGAATCTCAAATGAGCAGCTTATCTCATCAAGTGAATGAAAGACCTCAAGGAGCACTACCAAGTGATACAGTGGTGAATCCTATGAAGAATGGCAAAGATCATGTGATGGCAATTATAACCCGAAGTGGAAAAATATGGGATGAACCCAAAGCAAAAGATGATAATGTGGACATAGAGGTGCAAGTTCATGAGAAAAATAATGGGAAAGCATTGAATCAATGCAAGGCAATTGATGTGGATGTAGAGATTCCAAGGCATGAAATTGATGACGAGGCAATCTCTCAAGAACCAAGTCCTGAAGTCACTACCACTCAAAAAGCCAAATCAAAGAAAACTCTACCACCCAAACAAAGCCCTCCTAGTCCAAGCTCCATTCCCAAAATTCCACTTCCTTTTCCACAAAAGAGTGTCACGCAAAGACAAGCATCACAAGCCAAAAATATTTGGGATAAGATAGCAACAACATCTATCAACCTCTCTTTGGTTGATGCATTAAGCCAAATGCCAAATGTTGTTAAACTCGTGAAAGATCTTGTTACCAATAAGACCTACGAAGATTATGAACCAAACAAGGTGACTCATCAATGTAGTTCAATTGTCTCAAAGCATATGGCAAGAAAGATGGAGGACCCCAGAGCCTTCACGGTCCCGTGTACAATTGGAGGGACACATTTCCTTAAAGCTCTATGTGATCTTGGAGCAAGCATCAATTTGATGCTGCATGCGGTGTACAAGACTTTGACTACCGATGAAGTTCTACAAGCAACAATAATGAACTTGCAAATGGCCGATCATTCAATAGAGCAACCAATTGAAGTTGTCACTAATGTTCTATTGAAGGTGGAGAAATTTATATACCCGGTGGATTTTGTTATTCTTGATTGCTCGGTGGACTTTGATGTCCCCATTATCCTTGACCGTCTGTTTCTAGCTACCGGAAGAGCATTATGTGACATGGAGAAGGGAGAGCTCACTTTTCGATTCAATAGAGAGAAGGTTGTGTTCTATATATGCAAAACACTAAAACAACCTATGGAGGAGGAAGCCGCTTGTTCTTATGTAGATATGGTTGAGGATGCACTTGTAGAAAAAGAGAGTGTCCTAGTGAGCCAAGCGGATGAAATGGTGCGGCCATTTGGAACATAGATATTGACAATGAGGAGAGTACTTCCGAGTGTGTGGCATTGGAAGGGTTAGGCACTAGACCCCACGTTCCCAAAAAGTCCTTGACATTGAAAACTAAACTACTCCACCTACCAAACCACCTATTGAAGAACCTCTCGCTCTTGAACTCAAAGTCGTACCAACCCACTTGAGATATACCTTCCTAGGTCCAAACTCCACTCTTCCCATAATTATTTCTTCCCACTTAACCAAAGAACAAGAAGACCAATTAGTTGAAGTGGTAACAAGGAGAATTAAGGCAATTGGGTATACTCTAGCGGATACAAGGGGAATTGATTCGGGCTTTTGCACTCACAAGATTCTACTTGAAGAAGGTTGAAAACCAATAGTGGAACACCAAAGGAGGTTGAATCCTCCAATGAAAGAAGTTTTCAAGAAGGAGATCATAAAGTGGTTAGATGCGGGGGTGATTGTTCCACCCTCAGATAGTGAATGGTTATCACCCATTCAATGTGTGCCCAAGAAAGGAGGGACGACGGTAGTTCACAATGAGAAAGGTGAAGCTATATCAACTCGAACCGTGACCAGTTGGCAAGTGTGTATGGACTACCGAAAGCTCAACAATGAAACAAGGAAAGATCATTTTCTCTTACCTTTCATTGACCAAATACTTGATCGTTTGGTGGGCCATGCTAATTTTTTTTTCCTTGATGGATATTCGGGGTACAATCAAATCTCAATTGAAGCAAATGATCAAGATAAGACAACCTTTACATGCCCATATTGTACCTTTTCATTTCGCAAGATGCCTTTTGGACATTGCAATGCCCCGGCTACCTTTCAAAGGTGCATGCTTGCACTTTCTCATAATATGGTGGAGAACTTCTTGGAAGTATTCATGGATGATTTCTTGATAGTCGGTGATTCGTTTGAAGATTGTCTATCTAATTTAAAAAAAGTCTTAGAGAGGTGTGAAGAGACAAAACTTGTGCTAAATTGGGAAAAATGTCATTTCCTTATTCAAGAAGGAATAGTCTTAGGGCACAAAGTGTCCAAGAAGGGAATTGAAGTTGATCATGCCTCGAATGCAGCCACCTCCACCGCCATCAAGAAAAGTCAATCCGACTTAATTTGACCAATTAAGTGCAGCCATTGATGCACATGCCAAGGATATCTTGAAAATCAAGAAGTGCATTCATGTGTTTGCCATCATACATCTGGATACAGTGAAGAGTATTAATGTGTTGTGGAGCGAAAGGGAGCAAAGGCAAGAAAGGTCAAGTCAACCAACAGCCCCAGAAACTATGCATCAGAGGAACATGAGAAGAATGGAAAAGGAGGTACTTGAAGACTTGGGTGTACTCAGAAACACAGAACTTGAGGAAGATGAACAAATGGATTTGGCTAGCATGGCTTTAATGGAGGAAGCAGTACGAGCAAGAGAGAAAAGAGGGCAAACAGGGCAACAAGCCCGAAAAGATCATGTTGAGTGCAAGGGCAAAGGAATTTCTCAAGATGAATAGGGAGTTCTTTTCTCCCTTTTTGATTGACCCCATGCATTTAGGTTTTGTTTTGGATTAGTTGCTCTGGGACATAGCCACTTTTCATGTAGGGATGGGGTAATTATTTTTTGTTGAATGTCCTAAACTATGTTTATATTGATGTTTTTAACTTAATTATTAATTTAATTTAGGATGTTAATCTTTAATTTAGGATGTTTTATTGCTTGTCTTTAATGATTGTCTTTTTAGTGCATAGTTTAATGATTGTTGTTAGTTGTGTAATGAACAACCTAAAAATCCAAACAAATTGAAAATTTTTGAAAATCACAAAAGATGCCAAGGGTACTTCCATGAACTACGCTTGGGATGTTGCCTTCTACGTAGGCAACCCTCATGAAATTCACTTTTACTTGGGCCTGAAACAACAACCACCTCCACTGTAAATACCGTTCGTGTAAATAGCTTTGAAGTAGTAAATAAGCTTCTTGGTTTTCTTTGACTCGGTTCTTTTCCCAAAAATGCAATTCTTTTGAACCGGACACTTTTTAGGACTTTAATTATAGAAGTGCCATCCTTGTTATGGTGACTTTTTTGATACCAACATATTAGGAGCACCCTTGAGAAAGTTTAGTGGATTGTTTGTTGAGAGTTGCACCTATAACTTATATGTTCTTTTGATGACTCTATGTATGTGTAGTATAGGCTAAATCCTTACCTTAAGTTCTTGAAAGTTGATGTTCTTGTCTCTTGTCCCTTATGCTAGTGAGGTGAGTTTTTGCTTAATTTTGTTAATTGCATATGCATGTTAGAACTTGGCTTGTGTGTCCTTAGAAATGAATGGAGTGTCAAATTAGTGATTAGATAGGATGATAGGTATTTCTTTTACCCGTTTGAGCCTTTCAAGCCACCAAATTAAATTAATCCTTAGTTCACCAACTTTGAGCCTTAATATCCTTTCTTTTGATTGGCACACAATTAGCTCGAGCTATTTCTATGTGCTTGATAGCACTAACCTTCTCTTGGCCCCACCTCCTTGAGGCATTGAAATACGTGCAACTTAGACTAAAGTCTACATTTTGGGGAGGGGAACGAGGAAATTAAAGCTAAGTGGCTCTTCAAAAAGGAAAATGATTGTATAGAATAGTGGCAAAAGAAAAAAAGAAGAAAATCAAGAAAAATGCAAAAATAGCAAAAGAAAAATTGAAAAGACAAATATAGAAGAAGTGAAGCAAAAAGAGGAATAAGAGCCAAAAAGCAAAGATCAAGTAAGAAAAGTGGGAATAAGAGCTAATGTAAAAAGAACGCTCAAAGTGAAATGAATGAAGAGATAATGTACTGCCCAAGGAGGGAATTCAGTCACTTTTTATCCAAATTATACCCTATCTATGACCAAAATCCTATATTACAACCTTAGAAGTCCTATTTGATCCTTCACTAATTGACATGACAGAAATAACAAAGTGACACTAAGGCCAAGCCTATGATATTGTATTTACTTAACCTGCATTCATTTGTGAGAGTGAGGGGTTAGACTTGAGTGTCCCTTTTGTTTGAATTATATCAAGAGATAGGGACCCATTCCTTGCGGTGAGAGAATTAGGGTACTTGAGACTTGAAGATGCAATTAAGAGAGCCTTGGGTGAGTTGAGAAAGAAATTGTGCTATGCATACTCTAATCAGCACTAGAAGCTCTAGTGATGTAGTTTTGACTTGGGCGCTTGTCGATTGTTTGGTTAAATTCTTATGTGTGAAACTAAATGTTAGCATCAACCAAAGTCATGAACTTCCTCTTGTCTCAGTCTCATTTTTTAACTCAATCCCGGTGCTAAATTGTGAGACATAAGATAGTTCTTAATGTTGCTTGCGGACAAGCAAAAAGTTAAGTTTGGGGGAGTTGATGCGTTAACATTTTGCGTATATTTGCGACTCTTTTAGACTAGCTTTCACATCATAGTGAAACTAAGAGCTCATATTTGCAACCCGCCGAATCTCCTGTTAAAGAAGGATCGAGTTCAAGAGCTCATCAAATCCCTGTGCAGCTAAGAGGCGAACCACCGAAATATATGCTGAAACTACTCTGAGATCCCGCAGAAGCATAAACGATTCCGCCGACAATCATAGTGAGCTCAGAAGACATCTGCATGTGTTAGAGCTGTCCGCCGCTGAACATCCACCTCGCCGGACCTGCACCGCAGAACAAGACTAGAGGAGTTAGACGTGCCTTCGACAGGTGCGCAACTCATTATGCGGCCCGCCGAGTAACTGGCGATTTAGCGTAAAATAGGACAAAATGGCAATTTTGTAAATACTAGCATTGTTTTTAAACTCATGCCCCTCCAAGAAAAGAGACCCTTTTTCAGCTTAAAATATACTTTATCACACTTTTGAATATTCTTGGAGGCAAAGGAAGGGCTTAAACTTGAATCTTTAGTAAGAATTTTTTCTTGCTATATCATCTCTTACTATGTGTGTGTTAGACCCTAGTATGAGTAGCTAAACTCATACTGGCGGTTTATTCATGAAGACTTGATGATTTTTACTTAAAACTTGCTTTTAATCTTGTGTAATCTATGGGTAAAGATGAATCTAGTTCTCTTTCGTATTTTCATTTACTAGGGTTTGAGGCACGACCTTACTTAAAGCTAACCCTACTTTGCTTTCATCACCCTAATGGGGTTGAAGGTGGAGGCTAATGGAAACTAGCCAGAATTTATGTTACATTGGCTACGACCTACCCCATCTAAACAGAATGACCCCAAAAAGGTCATTCCCGCTCGGGTCCTTCGACTAGGGTTTCTCACGCCCCATTGTTGAGACTAATAAGTATGATGTGGTAAATCCTCTCTATCCCTAAAGGGTTTTGAGGAATACATTCGAGGTCCGACCATTTATATTACCCATATGATTTGCAAGATTAAGGCAAGGATTTGAATGAAAAGAATCTTATCGGAATGAGTAAACCCCTAGCTCATCCTCCATATTTACATCTGCTTTAAAGTGCTGTGTTTATTAAATGCTTTTAGTGTTAGTTGTTAGTCGTAAGTGTAGTTATTTCAATTCTTACCAATTTATATCTAGGAATATATATACAACTCATAGAACCCGTTGCTATTCAATCTAAGACAAATAGATTGCACGCTAGCTCCCTGAGAAAATCGACCCCGAATCTTGTTGGGTACTACTATCTTTAAAGATCGGCCTACACCTTTATAGGTGAGTGGATTGAGCGTGGATCAATAATGTATCTTAGTAACGGTCAATAACATTGATAAGGAGTGACATTGGATGACTTATATGATAGAAGGTATACTGGTGCTAAGGGTATGAGAAAGCAAGAGCTCTTTCTCTAACCACGGAAGAAGATCGTAATGTAAGAAGCAAGCAATGCTTTGATTGAGTTATATGGGTTCATACATCTTAAAACTATAATGATGATAGATAACATTGGATTAATTTTTTTATTTAACGTATACAAATGATAAGGGGTATAACAAGAGCTCCTTCCCAATGTATTGAAGATAACCGTAGCGTGAGAAGCAACTAATACATTGCTTTAGTTATATGGATTAATAACACCACCCACCTTTTGTAATGAATTATTTATATGCTTAGGGCTTCTTAGACGAACGAATACACATTAACGCTTTAATTTAATCCTGAATCAGTACAGTCGATGATACACCTTAAGAAGGTGGATTGTCCACCATTTAAAAACGGGATGATTTTACTGGAAGTCATTTTTATTTTATTTTTATAATTCACCACATTGGTACAACAACAATATACCCAATGCTATTATTATAATTGTGTGATGTTAAAATTATACCATTAGAAAAAGTGGTTGTCTCAGTCATATTAAATCAAGCATAGCAGTAATGATTGTCAATCCTAAATATTCGATTATCAACTACTTTAGAAATCCACATTTATTTTGAATTCCACAGTGATTTTAGAAAGTGTACCGTACTTTAGAATTTCAAATTGAATATCATATATGATTTTTTATATTTATTTCTCTTTTTGGTTGTTTGTATACTTGACATGGTTTATTAACCCTTTTATCAGATCTATAGGTAAGAGGACACTTTTTCCATGACATTATATTTAGTTGTTTATAAACTTCAGATCGTTTATTATCAAGCTTATCAGATCTTCAGAAATCTCGCGTCTATGTTTTGTTGTTTAAACGCTTTAATTGGTTTATTATCTCTTTTATCAGATCTATATGCAAGAGGACACGTGGAGATCTCAGTACATACGTCTTAAATTAATTACACTTTTTCCATGACTCTATGTTTGTTTAGTTGTTTATAAACTTCAGATCGTTTATTATCAAATTCATCAGATCTTCAGAAATCCCGCGTCTATGTTTAGTTTTTTAAGCAGTTTAATTGGTTTATTACCACTTTTATCATATCTATAAGCAAGAGGACACATGGAGATCTCAGTACATGCGTCTTAAATTAATTACACTTTTTCACGACTCTATGTTTGTTTAGTTTTTTATAAACTCCAGATCATTTATTATCAAGTTCATCAGATCTACTTTAGATAGCGTCATAAATTTGTCCTGGTCTCCATGTTTAGTTGCTTAGACTTCACTAAGTCTATTATTATGTTAAACAGATCCAGTTATCTTCTTTGATGACAATAAAGCAGAAACAGGAAAAACAATATCAACACAAACATGTATGCCGACATCAAAATTCCCTCCATTCTATTTTTATATATTTTTTATAACTACTAAATAAAGAGCTTTCTAAAAGAAAGCTCTTTAAAATAACAAAAAATAAAAGCATAAATAATTAAACTAACTTAAAATATTAAAAATACTTAATATAAACATATAAATTAAGGGAAACCAGGGAGGGTGATAAGGTAGTCGGAGTTGATACCGATGCGACGGCACATTGCACGGAACATACGTGCAATGCACCTAGTATTCATCTCTTGGCGCAGCCTATCCTCGTTTATAGTTTGTATGAGTATGTCAAGTGCTTGGCAGATGAGGAGTGCATCTTGGGTGGGTGGGTGCACCATTGTTGTGGAGAAAAAAAGTTTAAAAAAGGTTGAGATTTATTAGTTGAAATTGTGTGGAAAAAAAGAGTAAAAACGCTCCTATTTATAGATAAAGAAGGTGAAGGTATAGGGGTGGGGGTCTAACAGTAATGATTAAACACTGTTCCCGGAGGGACTTTTTCTTTTCTCCACTGAATCCGATCGGACATGCGACTTGCGTAGTGTACCCTAAATTTACCGGATACGTTTTCCTAGTGACCTATTATCTACCACTCAATATACTTAGCTTACTCATTAAGTTTGTTGTCTATTAATATACCGCAACTAGTTACCATTGCGTTTGAAATATTGTCTTGTCTTAAATCTATGCAATTTTGGTATATGATCAAATAGCAAACTTAAATGACAAATATTTAATTTAATATAAATCCAATATCTATTTAGTATAGACCACGTATAGTAGTTTATATACTATTTTATTCCTAGTTGTCAAAAATATTTACAACTACAGATATCAATAAAGCCAGTTAAAGTTCATTGTCAACCACGTTATGATCGGTTGTCAACTACATATACTTGGCCAAAAAATACCAAATTCTAGCCCATCAAGACTCTATTGTCAACATATCTTAATATATTAAACAATAAGATAGAGTAAACACATGTAATTTGGAAGCGGACATACGTAAATTAGTCAATTGACAAGTACATAACAAAGGTTCATAAATAAATTATTACAGTTAATAAATAGCAATAAATCATTGTGTTTTTTGAGCAAGAGGACAAGTTGTTTTTTTGTAGCAGGGTCGTTTACATTTTGTACATCTATTCTTTCTCTTCTTGGACGTATATGATTCCTCTCCCATCGATGGAATGCGCTTAACTCTTTTCCTGCTCGTTTAGACATCAACTTGAGGTGGCCTTATTGTTACCGGCGTATAATCGGATGTCAAAATCCATTCTTCTTCCGGAGGAATGAGACGAGTATTATGTTCATATGCAAGCAGGTATGCGTCCCTCTTATAATAGTCAGAAGTGAACTGGTAAAGAAAGCTACCATACTCATCTCCAAAGGCCAAATAAATCGCTGTCGTCGCATGGATGCATGGGATCATGTCAAAGTCAAATTAACTGCATGAATAGGTTTTTTTAGTTAGACTCACAATTTTTCTTGTTACTATATCCTTAGGCTTATCTTCTCCCACAACGGCAAAACCACCGCTGTCCAGGTTATACGCCACAAGAACACTGGCAAGACACATATGATGCCTGAGCAGCTTCTCAATTCGAGGGACTAAGATAGTGTTGACCTTGTTGACAAACGCACGACGCTTCATGAAAATTTCACGGAACCTCTCATTACTAGAATTAATCAGGGCGACAATCGAAAATTCCCTTTTGTCCAAGAACATTGTATTTACAGATTCTGAAATATTGGTGGTGATCACTTCTTACCTTTGACCTGAAAATATGCCATGCTCTATTTTTCTGGTCCAGCACCAACAAGACAGTCAGTAGCCGCTGCATTTTTTTACGAAGCTCTTTTAGTTCATTATCGAAAATCTCTTGGTTGTAAGCTTAAGCTGCAGTATAATAATTGCTCATAAAATCACCCCTAAACCTTTTACGAATGTTATCAACGAGGTGCCTCATACAAAATTCGTAATGCTTAAATTGAAAGAAGTTTCTGGTAAGAAAGTAGTTAGTGAGGCTCAAATCAACCTTGAAACTGAGCTTAAAAATAGAAATAAAGTTTTGCATCAGGAAACTGAGAAGAACCGAGTTCTCAAGAAAAGATTGATAAGGCTAACTATGAACTTACCAGGCCCACTAAATGGAACAAGTCTTCAAAAGCTTTAAATTGGTTGCATGAAATCATAACAAAGGTTAAAATGGCTTAGGGCATAGGAAAACTTTATCCGTCTAGAATCTTAGTAGTAAATATGTAGGATTTCCTTGCAATAAACTTTGCTTTCTGTGTGGAAAAATTGGTCATTATAAAAAAGAATGTGATATTACAAAAAAAGAAGTTATAAAGAACTTAAAGTCAGTTTTACCTTATTAGGCTAGAAAAGATTTGATTGATTCATTCTATTACAAAAAAGGACCCAAGCTAGTCTGGGTGCTTATTACTAACCGTAATTCTATTTTGTAGGCTAGAGTGAGAAGGAACAACCCAAGATGGATTCTTGATAGTGGGTGTTCCAGGCACATGACCGGAGATAGAAGAAACTTTCTCTCACTCGCAGCATTTCAAGGGGGGTATTGTGCCTTTTAGAGGATGCAAAAGTGGTGAAATTGTTGGAATTGGAAAGGTTGGGATGTCCCTCAATCATGCTATTGAAAATGTACTCTATGTGGATGGATTGAGGCATAACCTATTGAGTATCTCCCAACTATGTGATACAGGAAACCAAGTTAGTTTCACATCTGTAGGATACACTGTGAAAATCCTGCAGACTAGTGAAGTAGTACTGGAAGGGAAACGAGCTAACAATGTATACAAGGCTACATTATGTTCTCTTCCAGAAAATAATTTGACTTGTCTGAATGTGATTGAGAATGATACACAACTGTGGCACAAGAGATTAGGATATGCAAGCTTAACTTAGTTGAATAAGTTGGTGTCAAAGGACCTGGTTCGTGGATTGCCAGCAAGAGGTTCGATGACATTAAAATCTGTGATACTTGTGTGAGGGGGAAACATGTAAGATCTTCATTCAAGTCAAAGAAGGTGGTTAGTACTTCTAAACCACTTGATTGGTTCACATGGACTTGTGTGGTCCAATGAGGGTAAGATGAGAGTAAACCCTTGAAATTCCGTTAGATATGCTACTAGCGCGACTGGAGATGATGCACAACTCCAGACTATCCGGTACCACTGCCAGCTGGTTCTAAAAGAAGAAGGTCCAAGAATTATCGCACTCTATATCGACCACACAAAACAACAACAGAAAAATATGGTTCTCCGTGTCCAACGCCGCCGTAGCCAACATTACACCTTCGTAAGGCCCCGACAAATGAGTGCCATCAGCAGTTTCTACCTTTTTAAAATAATGATATCCTCTAATCCAAGCACCAAATGATACGAAAAAATAACGAAATGAATAGTCATCATTCACAGCCAATTGGACATGACTTTCGAGATTCTCTCTTGCGACTGCAAACTGATATGTATCTAAAGAAGCATACCCTTGCACCGCTGTCCCCCTCACCATGGCCCTTGCAATATCCCTTGCCATCCAAGTCTTCCAATAACTAACATTTTTTTTAGATCATGAACAACAGTCACGTTGATATCTTTGGTCGATGGACCCTTATTTCTAATAAACTTATTTTTAACAAGACGAGCAATGACCTCTGCCGAAACTTGAGGATGGTGGCTCGTAGAATTCTCTATCATACATATGTGATCACCACAATACTTGGTGATCTTAAATGTATCAGAGGTTTGGTACTTCATAGTGCGTACCATCCATTTGCATTTCAGCGACGCATATGCCACAGAATACAAAACTTTTGTACTCTTCTTCGTGCGGAAAGTATTAATTTTCTTAATTGCCGCTAACTTCAATGAGCAAACCAACTCAGCAGACCCACAACAACATTGGTCTGCATTTCAACAGGCCCGTCACGCTTAGATTCATCACTTTCATCACAACTGGTACTCTAAAAAACCTTGTATACCACGAAGAAGCTGATACCAACCCAATTATATGTCCATGCACACCCTACAATAAACAGATTGGAGCTTTTGAAAAAGAGAAAAATTGAAAATTCAAAACCTTCCTACGACCATAAATCAAAAAATGAGGACAGACTGAAGATGTGAATTGGATTGTGATAGCTACATATTAAAATGGTATGATTTTGGGGCCTGGAACGAGGTTCAGCTGAAGAAGAAGCCAATGAACGAGTTTGAGAAGAAGAAGAGGAAAGGGGGGAAAGATTGGGTGGGAAATTTGGGTAGATATTTTTTCATTTTTGGGTATGGGCCAAAGTGTAATATTTGGAACTTGGGAGGGTTGGGATGTCTAGTTATTTATTTGGTCTAATTAAGCCTTAAATATAATTAAATAAGAAGAGGTCATCCACCCGATTTTTTAAAATATGGAGGCCATTTTTTTAATTGAAGACTTGAAAGAGGTCAAAGAGCTAAATGTCTCATATAAGCTGACAATCCTCTCTCTTTGAACTAGCTTTTGGAGTGGAGTTAGGTCCAAGCTTATGTGGGTGCCTGTGTGACGGATGCCCGTGAGATGTGTGTTAGGATTTATTATGTGCCTGTGTGATGGACACCCGGGTATTGAAATTTATTTGACTGTGAATCATGAGAAATCTTATTAGCTTTAAAATTGTAAATCATCCAATAAGCATACAAAACACTATTCTATTCAAGAAAACTTTAGCAGAATCCAAAAAAATCTCTTGATTTGGATTTGAGTATAGCATTTTCTGTTTTGAATCTTCTAGAATATGATAATTTTCTCTTCCTTACCTTTCTCGTAGTTTTGACATCACTGATGTAAAAAAAATTTCCATTAAAAAGTAGAACTAGGATTAGTTATTCTAAAAGTCCTTTTAATTTTCACCTCTATCAAAGTGAAAAGTTAATTAGCCGTTATATCATAAATCAACCGCCATCCCGACCCCCACCCCCAAGTTTTAATCAACACAATTTTTGTTAAATACAATATATACCAATTGTATTAGAATAAATGAAATATATAGCCCCACAATAATAATTCAGGAGGGTGACTTAGCTTTGTACAACTCTGTATCTCTTATGCAGTGAAATTAACCCGGAAGCTCACCATGGTACAATGGCAAACTCTTATCAACAAGATAGTGGCTAGAATTTCATTTTTGATAGCAAAAAAGCTGTCATATGCAGACAGGATTCAGTTGGTTCAAACTGTGTTGTTTGGCATACAGGCTTACTGGGCACAACTGTTTGTGCTACCAATAAAAGTAATCAAGCTGATTGAAGCACATTGTAGGAGCTATATATGGTTAGGAGCTAGAACTATCACTAGGAAAAGATTAGTAGCTTGGGACAAAATGTGCACACCAAGAGCAGTTGGAGGTTTAAACTTGACCAATTTGAGATTATAGAATAGAGCAACTATAACTAAGCAATGCTGGGAACTTAGCCAAAAGAAGGACAAGCTATGGATCAAATGGATCCATGAGTACTACATAAAGAATCTAACATTGGAAAGTATCAAAATGCCTAATCAAGCATCTTGGATGATGAGAAAAATTCTGGGAGCATGGAAAGACTATGGTACTGGGCAAGAAGGCTTTAAGACAAACAAGAGCATAATCAAGCAAATATATTTTCAGCTTCTAGGTGATTTTGGCAGGTACAGTGGAAGCTCCTCATGTTTAAAAATGAGGCAAGGCCTAAAGCAAAGTTTATCATTTGGTTATGCCTTCAGGAGAAGCTACTTACTGCTGGTAGGATGATGAAGTGGGGGTATGGTTGTGGAACAATAGTGCAGCTTGTGTAAGAGCTATGATGAACAAGAGACCACTTTCTTGTTCAGTGCAGCTATGCCAAGGCTTTGTGGAAAAAAATTGGTATATGGATGCAATGGCAGAGTTAGCAACTATAGATTTGGGAGCAACAGAGGCAATGAGTTGTGCAGAATGCAAATAAGAAATCACCAGGAGCTCAAGTGTTCAGAAAGGTCTATGTAGAATTGATTCATGCAATCTGGATTAAGAGGAACTTGAGAATTTTTTGAGAAAACTGAGAGAGAGGTAGATAGTGTAGCAAAAAATATTGCAGTAATATATTGTACTAGAGCTACAGGAAAAAAGGCTCAAATACTTGGTCAGTATAGTTTCTAGCTAGAGTTTCTGCAGATGTATTAGCTAGGCTAGTTTTTATTCCCTATTAAGTATTAGTTTTAAGACAGCATAGCTGAGTTTTAAGCTTGTTGTGGTCTATAATGTCTCATTTTGGTGATTAAATAAAGTTATAATTACCAAAAAAAAAAGAATTACAAAAAGGGACCCTTCAAGGTTATGGCCTCTTAGCACAAATAACAGTTGTAATTGCAAAACATACGTGACTGTGCTTACAAAACTGTCCCTTCACTGGACTGCTTAATTTGCTTCTTGCATCAATTGTTGCTCGAAGGGGAGAACATGACAAAACTTCTCTTCTTAGTATCCTAACAGTATTTTCAAATAAAATACAAACTCCTTTAAGCTTATATTAATATTAAGAATAACATAAAAAAGAGAGGGAGCTTTGTAGGGTCACTAAGCTTGTTGGTTAGTCTACAGAGAAACTACAAATACAGATGTTTGTTAAAGATTCCTCCACCCTAGATCATTGTGATGTCAATAAATTGATACAAAGTTAGAGATCAATTATACGGTGAGTACATTATCTGTTCTCGGCCCTCGTCATCATCAAAAGGCATCTAAACATATAAAGGGTGTGTTCTTTTCGGATTGTATATAAAGAGATTTTATTCTCAGGTGGGAAAACAAATTATTTATTTTTTGTATTTTTTTGGTTAAGATGCATATAATGAATCACAATCTGATCATTGCAGGATTTGCATTCTACCGACGAAGTCAAATAAAGGCATACTGCGTGCAAATGTTTATTTCCCTGTACTACCATGTAACAGTAGTAATTAACAGTACTAGTTTTACATGTATCCCAGAAGTTACCCAATTATTTTTTGCTTAAAGAACTTGTATGCAGAGAGGGGGTGGATGGGGGGAGGTAAGGACCTTTGGTAATCAAGTCAAGGGGCATGTGTGAATTTTGTATACATATTATTACAAAGTTCTTGTACCATGCATGTGCGTCAAGATTAAGCAATTGAACTTTGTGATATTAATCTTTCACTCCGTCAATTGCATGCTAACCCAATTAGCTAGCTAGCTACAAAATGATAAACTTCAGAAGGATTAAGAAAGAGACATTAACCTATTCATATACCCTTGCCAAATTTATTGCAAAACTAAACAATAAAACTTTTTATGCCAAAAATTTGCTTAATAGGTTAAAAAGACAGAATTTATCAGAGGGTCACAAGCAATACAGTAAATATAAAAAAAATAAAAAATAAGCACAGAAATAATAGTTGTATTCCTTGAGCAAAGTCGGATTCTTGGAAAACCACTTGATGTACAATACAATGGGAAAGGGAGTATTTATAGTTGTGATTTACCTCTGTCCTAAAGTAAAATACAAAGACTTATAGGCCGTGGCATGTTTACTCAAGGCGGTGATACAAATTAACCCTAACTAGGAGGCTGTAAACCCTAAAGCGGCAGGATGTATGCCTTGTGATCCATGGCTCGTGCCTGTAAAGCGGGTTGTAGCTCGTGGAGCAGGCATGTATCCTCAGCGCCGGGTGACTTGTAGGCTAAGTCTAGTCTTCACCTACTGGACTCGTATCCCTATAATCATAACTGGTGTATTTTTACCCACACAATCGATCTCCCCCACTTGCTGGGTGCTGGCGTAAGCGGTCAGGAAATGCGAGAGGTATGCAAATAGAGGTGTAAGAAAGGATATCTCACTGATTCCTTGAAACTCAGAGTCTCTTTGACCGAAGTAGATGCCTGATTTCTAGAGTTCCACGCGTCTTTACTTTATTGGTTCTTGTCAATTCCATGCACTTTTCCCATAACTGCTATTACTGCGCCGAATCATTTCATATCTACATGCCATAATTATTTTGACCGCTTCGTGCTCCGTTCTTCTCTCCTTCCATCTATAAAAAGAGCTCCTCAATAGATCTGGATCACAAACTTTTTTAGAAACACGTTGTCTTTCTTTAAAAAAACCTTTCTTTTGAGAAAATAATTCCGCTTTTTCTTATAAGATGTTTGCCTTTGATCCTGGTTTGATGTTCCCAGAGCAACTACTTCACACCGAATTGATGGTGTTTGAAAAAACTGAAAACAAAGAACCTCTGGTCACTTTCCTTCGACGCCCTGATCGCAATGTTGAGGTGGATAAAGTCTCCCGAGTCAAGAAGCTTGATCGGGATCCTAATGATATTCTTCTGAATGTCTTCCTTGTGGCATGTGAACTGATTACGGTGCACTCATTTTCGAACACAGTGGTTGCTGTGATATTCCTCTACTAATGCGAGAGACAGGTCGCTTAGCCCTTCCAGTTGTCACGAGGCTTCTCTTCTAGGATGAATTTAGCGTTCTGGTGATTTCTTTGATGGTGTAGGGTTGACGATCTACCGCTTGGCTCTATCCACGGTCGTGAAGAGGTTTCGGCCTTACACAATTAGCAGATTAAGGAGTCACCATGCTCTGTGTCTGCTCGTGGCTTGAGGTCATCCTTTCTTCCGGTTGGCTTGGATGCACTACTCTTGCGACGTCTCTTCGGCAGCTGGCTGTGGGCTGCCTTGGCAGACAGTTTCTCCCTTATGTAGATTCCTAGTCTTAACCCTCTCCTCTTCAATAAGCTCCCAATTGTGCTTGATTATTTTCTTCAACCTGTACTGGTTGACACACATTCATGTCCCCACCATTCTTCGAGCTCCTTAATCACGATGGGAGGAGGGTTTGTTTGTGCTCGGATGCTTCCAAATTCCTTTACTTAGAACCAAGGGTTGTAACTCATGGACGGGCATTGGTGGTATCGGTTGTCGCATACTGAAGAGTGCTCGGACCGAAATATCTCTTGGTTAGGAGTTTCAATTCTCGCCGAGGTACTTCGGCTGTGCGAAGCTTAAGAGACCTTTTCAGCCATAGTTTCTCAGGACCTTTTTGTTTCTTAAGAACATCTGTAATGAACAGTATTATATTCGAAAGAACATTATTGTATGTTTTATGCCTACTGGCCTTTGATATTATTCAAAATGGACATTCTTCAATATTTTGTGTGTACTTGCGTATGTACTTGTAATGTAGTCAAGTAGCATTTTTGGTGCCTTTCTGAGCGTTTGTTTTTTAAAGACGTTTATGCGCTTGTTGGACGTTGTTTTATGCATAAGCAAGTGATGGCTTTTGTTGCGCTTGTTAATAGATATCTTTTGGTTAGGGCAAGGTCGGAACCCTCAAGGGGACGACTTTAGCCTGTTATATTCAAAGGGGCATTTTTGCGTTCACGCTAGAACGGTTGTGCTTGTCCACTCGAGTGCTTAAGTCTTTACTAGTATTATGCGGGCAGGCTTCCTACCGACATATTGGTGCAATTTGTTGAATTGACGATTTCAACATATGATAATGTCTGGTGGCTTAACTAGAAGTGATCTAGCTTTTAGCGAGTAGTATACTCTACCTTGTAGTGGAAGGTGAGTGTATTCCTTCAACTTAAATATGATAGGGGCTAGATACCCTTAAGAAATAAAAAGCAAGAAAGAGAATACATGTCTTGATTATGGCGGTCTACTGACCTTTTAAGAATAGTACTTCTTAAGCCAGGTGATGTTCCAGTTGTTTGGAATGGCTTTCCAGATGCTCTAAGGTACTTCCTGGAAATCCATCGTCGGCTTGTGTTGGACCTAGGCACTTGGCCTGTGGACTGCTGACCATCCAATGGTACAGCTCTCCATTGATTAAGCAGTACTGAGATGCTCATTTTTGCAGTTGTCAGCTTTCTTCCTTGCCTTCACGGAGTGTTCCCCTGTCCAAGTATTCAGTTAGTGCATGCTGCTAGTATGAGATGGGGTCATGTGTGTGACCTCCAAGGTCCAGCAAGTCTGAGTAAGTTAGCTCGATCACAATCTCTGGACTGTCTATATTTACGTCTGTATCGGCTCCTAGGCTGGCTAACATATTCGCCTCTGTTTTTTCTTCTTTCTGAACAAATTCCATTTGTGAAATTTTTTCAAACAAGCCTCTATTTTGGCTAAATACTTCTGCATGGGAGCGTCTTTAGTTGTAAGGATTCTGTTCACTTGACTGGCCATCAGTTGGGAGTCACTGTAGAGACTGATCCCCCTGGCCCCTTATATATAAGCTAATTCAAGAGCTTGAATTACAGCTTCATATTCTGCCTTGTTATTGATGGTTAACGGGCAATTTGTGGCCTTGCAAAAAGTTTTCCCAGATGATAACTTAATCAACAGGTTCAGGTCAGCGCTTTTGTCGTTTATTGTCACATCCGTATGGATTATCCATTCTCCGGGATCGGTTTCTTCTATGATCTTCATCTCTTCCACAGCTTTTGATGCCACCCCGTCGCTGATATCAACAATGAAATCTGCAAGGACTGGCTACTTGATGGCTGTGCGCAGCTGATAAATAATATCATACTCTTCTAATTCAATGGTTCGTTAGCCTTCTTAAATACCTAGGCTTATATAGAATGGTTTGTAATAGGAGAATGGTTATCATAATGACCGTGTAGTTCGGAAAATATTAGTGTTGTGTGGGAAAAAATACGCCACCTATTGTTACGGGGATACGAGTCCAGCTGGCGAGACTACACTTATCCTACAAGTCATCGGACACTGAGGATATACGCTCGCTCCTAGAGCCAACGACCATTTAGGCGGTTTGGCCACAGGGCACAGGGCATACATCTCGTCGCTTAGGGTTTACAGTCTCCTAATTAGGGTTTAGTATACCACCGCCTTGAGTCGTAGACCCATGGCCCTATTAGTACTTCTATTTTACCTTATTTAGGACTGGTATCACTACTATAAATACCCCTCCTTACATTGTATTGTACACAACATCGGATATGCCAACAACTTTGGCTAATCTCAAGGAATAAGATTTACAATGCTTTTCTCCATTGTTTCTTGATTATTTACTTCTCTTATTTTCATCGTATTCATTTACTTTTCCATCGTAATTTATCGTATTGCTTGTGACCTCATTCATAATTAATTATTTAACCTAGACGTATAAATTTAGCTTAAACAGTTTGGCGCCCATTGTGGGGCCCAGGAAATTGTAGGTATCCTACGAAGGAAAAGGCACAATCATGTCTGACTATGACAACAGCGTTCCAAAGAACACCGCAGATGGAGTGGATGAATCAGCAAAGGATCTTGACGATGCCAGCGTCCAACAAAAGGATTCAACCGAGCAGCCAAAAAATCCTTCTCAAGAGCCAACCCCTTTCGCCAGTAATGAAGGGATCAACCGCACATTAGAATGTAATCCTGAGTTCAGAACTTTCATCACTGATCTCCTCAAAACTATGATGGAACATGCGGAATAAAACTCCAACAACATGATTGAGGGGGTGTCTCGCAAACTAGGCACAATGTTTACAGGATTGTTTCAAAATCCAGCGTCTCCACAGGGACCAACACCTATGAAAAATTCTCCAGCATTTGTGCCTAGTCGAAGGCTAAACATGGATACTGCTCTAGGAGGCTCATCAACGATCAATAATCAAGACTTCAAGGGAGCCCCTGTCATTTAGGATCTCATAAAGGAGATGAAGGGCATCTATGACCGGATTGGTAACGTGTCGGGTGCTCCACCCCAAGTTACCATGATAGATGAGCAGATGTTTTACAAGCATGCTTCCAAGGCAAGCGCCACACCGGTTTGCATGCCAAAGCACTTCCGCCGGCCTGATAACTTGAAGTATGACGGGACGACTGATCTGGACGAATATATTGATACGTACTATACTGCTGTGAAGAGTAACGAGATTACTGAAGAAGAAATCCAGGCTGCTCCAGTGAAGAAGTTTTGCTCAACTCTAACCAAAGGAACCCTTTTCTTAGTACACTCAGCTACCAATGGGCTTGATCGAATCATTCACTCAGATGCAGGATTTATTCAAGAAAGTGCATTTTGGTGCCCGCAAGCGGGAAAAGAGCATGGAGGATATCTTTGAAATCCGACAGCGAGTTGCTCAAAGACTACCTCGACAGGTCTTAGAGGGAACACATGGAGCTTCCTCCAATTCCTGACAATATTGCGGTGGTAGCCTTTGGCAAAAGTTCGAACAGAAAGGGATCCCTGGCCACCAGAGAGCTGTAGTGGAATCTAATTCAGCACCCTATGTCAACATGGAATGCCCTACACCAGACGTATACTGAGAAGCTTCGCCTAGAGCCTGGGGAGTCTTCTGCTCCTGAGAAAGTCCGACCGACTATTAAAGAGGTGATCCGCCAAGGACAACAATTGGGATATGTGGAGGAGCCTCGAATGGGGATAAAAGCAAGTGAAACAAAAAAGATAACAGGGACGATTTTCTAAAGCGGCAGGACGGACAGGGAACGTCGGAGTTATTATCCAAGGGATCGCTCAATGTGGAATGGGTTCCTAATCGATTCAAAGAATTGGATCTGCGAGCCATTGTCGTGGAATTTGTTAGAGATCATAAGAAGAACACACAAATCCTTTGGCCAAGCAACCTGAGAGCAGAACCTGGTAGGAGGAATAAGGAACTCTACTGCCAATTTCATAGGGACCATGGACACAACACGGCCGGGTGCAGAATATTGATCTCAGAAGTCATGAATTTGTTGAACGGGGGTACCTTAAGGACCTGCTCACCGATAAGGGAAAGCAGACCATCATCAGAAGTGAGAACCAGGACGTACCCCAAGTCTGCCCGATCCCAAGAGGTCCATCAGTATGATAATTGGGGGACCAATATCTGCCCGATCCCAAGAGGTCCATCAATGTGATAATTGGGGGACCAATATTGCTCAAGGGTCAGAGGATATTTTGGTAGCACCTAACTAGGGTCTCGCCCGAGATGAGACGATCCTGCAAGGAGGACAACATCATATACAACACCCCGCACCATGACGCCCTGGTCATAACACTTAGGATGGAAGACGTGTATTGGTCGACACCGGTAGTGCCGTAAACCTCATTAGATGGGATGCACTGAAGGTGATGGGTGTTTAAGAACAAATCATGCCGAGCGTCTACACGCTCGTAGGATTTAATAATTCTTGTGAGAAAGCTATAGGTGTAGTTAACTTTACCACCCACTTGCTGTTGAACCCCAAAAAATATCCTTTCTTTAAGAAAAGATAGGTTTCGGGTATATTTCAACAAAATGGTATTCCAAAGGGTTTTCTTTGGAGTCGCCACCTAATTTAAGGATTATTAGGAACCTAAATTAACTAAACAGTGCAATTTTATTCTTTATTAAAAAGAAATTAAATTCAGAGATTCTAGGTAAGTGGTTCTATTAAATTCGAAAGAAGATCCCTTGCGGGAGCACTTTCGAAAATCCGCTAAATGTGGTTAATCCGGCGGTTTTCACGAATTTGTTAAGAATAATAAATATATAAAGCTAATTTTATATAAGGATAATAGGAATAATACAAATAAGATACGATTTTAATTATGCTGATACTTAGATAAATAAATGACCCAATTTAAGATTAATTAAATGGATAATGAAATAATGATCAATTGATTTAAAAGAATAAATAAAGGTTAAATGAAGTTAGATAATTAAATAAAACAGACTAGATAAATAATTGGATAGTAATAAAGAGATTAATTAATTGATTGAATAAATAGATAAATAAATAAGCAAATAACTTAATTAAATAAATGAATACTTGCTAATTTTAATTAAATAAAGGAGTAAATGAATAATAATTGATTAATTAAATAAATATTTAATTAATTAAATAAATGATTAATTGAAATTAAATAAATTAGATTAAGTAAATAAATAAGTAAAGGATTAAAATTTAATTGATTAACTAAATAAATAAATTAGATTAGATAAATAAATAATTGAATATTTAATATAATAAATAAAGAAGCAATTCGAATGAGAATTATGATGAGGGTACGATTTTTTAGTCGAATTTGATTTTGCACTCATTAATTGACAAATGATTCTAAACATCCATAAATTAATTGGCGATTTGCAAAGAAATAATACAAAGCATTCATATAAAAATAATTTAAGTAATTTACAATAATTATTCACAATTCAAATACCATTTCTATTCTACGGGCTCCTAAAATATGCTTTTCTAAAGGGGATGGGAAAGAAGGAGTTTAGAAGGTAGAACCCGGAAGCGCAAACTCAATCATTGAGCCTTGGACTTTGCGATTTTCATTTTTTCTTTTCTTGCATTTTCGGGGATATCAAGTCCCAAAAGTGCGGAGCAGATCAAATAACTCTGAATGCATGTAGCCGTCCCCGTTTACGAGTTTTCATTCACTTCTCGGGAAACTTGAACCCGAGATGCAATAACTCTAATGCAAATAGCCGCCCAATTTGAGTTTGTCAACTCGCTCCCAAGAGTATTATGCAAAGAAAAAGGAGATAAAGATTAGGATCAATACTAGGAAAATTAATAAAATTGGGTACAATGACAAATACTAAACATAGCTTACAGAGAAGATCTTCAACTCAGATTCAATCAAATAAAACAAACTCTAGTCAAGAACAAGCCATAAATAATCTGGAAAGCTTTTCAATTGCTCGCTACACTTTAAAGTGAATAAGCAAACTGGCTCTATCCATAAGCTAACAGATAACTAGCTCATTCCATAACACACCCATGTAAATGATGAATTAGATACCAACAGGATTAGCCACAAATCACTTTTGCAAAGTGATACTTTATCACAGATTGTCCAAAGAAAACATGTTAAGACTTAATATCATTGCACATAGAATTTGACTTCACCAGTAGCGACTTAATCACAAAATTAGTTCATGAATCTCCTCTCTTTTACATTACATAAGCAGGAAGTTTAACTCAAAGGAAAGAAATTTCATGAATTACTCAAGTGCCTTAAATTACTAAATAAAAATATGACCATTAATCGTGCCAGAATTACTCAGGTTCTACAATATCATATGGAGGCTAACAAATTCAAACTGACTTATGCTAAAAAAATAAATGAGATGAGTTTTAGGTACCATAGCTTCGGAATGAAATGCTAAACCCATGAATTAGATCAAGGCATTGGATACATGAACAAAAAAAAAAGAATTGGAACAAACAGGGAACTCAAACCCCCTTTAAACAATCAAGAATTTCATCTCTATTACCAACTTGAACATAAAATTTAATAGGACAGACCAACATTTAACAGGAATTGAAGCAGATGCACAAAAGACCAGAACCAGCTACCCTTGAACACCCTGCTCCTGCTTGGAAACAAGACCAAAACTCCATTAACCCCTGCTATTCTCCTTTCAACAGAAACCAAGCATACACTCTACATCTCCCTCAGACTCCTACCTGAACATACACTAGCTAAACTCATACAAAACACCTGCACATTTTCAGACACAGACAACTAATACACTTTACATCTTCAGCACATCTCCCTGACTATCCAAGCTTACAAACAACAGCAACATCCTTTCCAATTTCCAGAAAAACTAACTGGACATCTTAGCACACATCTTTGAACTAAAATCAGCTTAGACTGCTTGCAGACCACTAAAACAATCTCCAAACAGCCCTACTCACCCCTACTCTAAACTGAAGCCCACAATAACCACTATAACTCCTTCTCAAACTCCTAAAAATACCCTGCATATACACACCTACCTACACACTGCCTAGATTCATAGAACACACACACAAGAAAACCTCACAGGCCTCTCACTCCTGAAACCTGAACCATACCAGACAGACCTGAACCCTTCTACACTCGCAGCTTACCAGACAACCCAACTCCCTCTTGAACACCCTGCACAACTGAACTCAACTACTCCAAAATCTCCCTCTCTCTTTAACAACTCTAGAACACCATAGCACACTCACCCACAGAAACTCATCCCTGCTGACCACCACACACACACTGCACACTCTCACATCACAACAGAGAAAGACAAGAACAGAAACATAGAACCAGACCCTGACTTAAGCTGCAAAACATAGAACATAGGCAGAGTTCCAACTTTTGAATCAACCAGGTATTTCTCTTCAGATTACCAGAAACAAAGCTGTAGCTTTACTAGGGAACCCAAACAATTTAATCTTAAAGAAGATTGCAGCTTTCAATAACAAAATGATGATAATCTCACAATAACATACCTGTTGAACTTAGAAATTAAAACTTGAAAGAACTAAAGAGATTCAGGAAAAACTAAAGCTGATGAACTAAGAGATGAGCTAAAACAGGCTGGGTGGGAACTCAAAATAAACTGATGACAGCCTAGAACACAGCTGATCCAGACTTATCACTAAAATAAAGAAGTAAACTTTCATGATTTAAGCATTTCCGGCTTCATAAGATCAATAATTACTGTGGGTTTATAGCCTGGATACTTTTGCACATACATTGACTTTAGGCTCCTGATACAACCTACAAACAAAACAACAACCTACGCCTCTTTACACTCACACACATACTAAAATAGATAACCTGCGCCATCCTCCTAGCTACTTGAACAACTCCCAGAACCTAACATCTATTCTCACAGACTTCCACACTGATTTCATTCTTAAGACCACACTTTATTCAACTAAAGGTTTCAATATCACTTTGGGGTGAGGATTCAGTTAACAGGGACAGGAAAACAAGCACAGAATCAACTTCAAATGAACAAACTCAATATTGTCTAAAATAAGAAACCGAAACTAAAAATGAAAGGCTGAGCTTTTACTTTGCTCGGAGCAGTGAACAAAAAGCGAGGGATTTGAATACGCGCACTTGAACAAAAGCGACTCGAACCCAAGCGGCCACGCGAACAAGGTCGACGACTCAGATATTGAAGAAGCGATAAGCAAAATGAAGCGATAACAAACACGAAATTGTTGTTTGAATCCCAAACAGGAACTAAAAATGCTAAATGTCCTTTTCTTTTAAAGATTAAAACTGAAATATATGCCTATAGTTCTGCCTCTTTTTTTCTCCAAAACTAGAACCCCCCACAATGAAAGAAATAAGGAATATATATACCTTGGATTAGGGCTTCGGACCCTTTTGATAAAATGCTCAAATTTTGACCCAAAATCGACCTTTTCCTTGTAGGATAAGGGTTAGATTCGTCTCTTCACATAAAGGTGGTACGAATCAAACCCTTATCCCTACAAAAATGGCCGTTGGGATCAATGTACGGTTCGGATGAGTTTTGAGTTTGAAATGGACGATTGGATTAGATGCTTGTACTGGAGAGAGGGTAAAGAGAATGGGGACCGGCTGAGTACGAATTTCTTGGACTGTTGTAAGGCTTTTGGGGGGAAAGATTGGGATCGCGGGTCGTGTTTCAAAAGAAACGGGTTTGTTTAGGGATTTGGGGAAATTGGGGAAAGGAGAAGTGGGCTGATGAACTGGGTTTCTGAGATGGGGGAGAGGATATGCACAGTGTGTGTGTTTATATATAGGTTTGCATGATTAGGCCTAAATTTAAATGTAAGAACGATTTTAGCCTGATTTTAGATTTTAATAGGTAAAGGGGGGGAATTGTAAGGGTAGGCTGGAATTAATGCTACGCATTGCAATTTTAGCCATTTTTAACTAAAATTTATCAACTATCTTTAAATTTCAAATTAATTTTAATTAAAATAATTAGGCTTTTAATTGAAACTTCCGGGACAAAATTGGGTGTCAACAGCTGCCCCTCTTTACCCAGAAAAGGATGAAAGAGTTTTTAGGGTAAAGAAGTTGACGAGAAACCAATTTTGTCCCGATAAGACCAAGACCTTTGATTTCCAAGGACCAAAATGCGAAGCTTACGGGCATGGCCGAACTCCGGTTTCTGAGTTGCCTACATATCTCGGGCTGAAAGAGAATCAGGCCATATGTAGTTCGACGACACTTAGATAAGAAACTCGCACGATTGACAGAAAAGGACGCACGAATAGGACAGAATTCAAACTGACGTCCTAATCTTAAATAAAAGATTAGGATAGAATTTGCTTGTTCGAGTGTGCTTCTTCAGATCCGTGTTGACGAGTCTAGCTCATATCAACGGTTGCCCCAGTTCACTGCTAAGAAAAAGTTCCACGTTATGCTCCAAATGCTGCTGCGGTATTGCCAAAATTCTGTAAAGACTTAACAAATGGTAAGCGAGCAACTGCTAATAAACTGTAATAATTGGAATGAGAAATAAATAAAGGGATAATATAAAATTGTAAATACTGGTTGTGAAGTTATCAACAAGTTCTTCTCTCGATCAACTGACGAGGTACTCCGCCCGGAGAACCTCTAGGCTGATCATTATTCTGAAACGGTAAAGTGAAACAATAAGTACAGTAGGAACGAATTCGTAAAATGCAAGGCTTTCATAAGATAAGTTGACTAACAAGATATGGTGTCTCAAGTCGAACCGCCTATCTTTATCATCTACTTCAATTATAACATGCCAATATTGCAAGACAACTGACATCGCAAAACACTCCGAAAGCGGTACTCCAGCCGACTTGTCTTAGACTATCAATCTACTTTAAATATAACATGCCAATATTGCAAGACAACCGACATCGCGAAACACTCCGAAAGCGGTGTTCCAGCCGACTTGTCTTATCAATAAATGCCAATATTGCAAGACAACCGACATCGCGAAACACTCCGAAAGCGGTGTTCCAGCCGACTTGTCTATCAATATCGCGAGGTAAATTCTACAACAATGTTAAGATTTCGAGAAAAGAAAAGCGCCGCCTTTTCGGCAATAAACCATGACAAAGCATAATGCTTTAAATCATGAAGGGGTAGTCTACAATGCAATCTCGGAATGTGCTCCATTCAATTGATAAAGCAATGAGGCGTCGGGTCATGAAGCATCCAACGTCCTAGCGCCATTTGAAAAAAAACCTGCATATCCTATTTACAGGTGGATGAACCCGAATTGTTCATTTATAAGGCGAACGGGCTCAAAACATAAAATAAAGCAAAAGACACAAAATTCATTAATGCATGTGCTTCTTCAAACTTAGCAATATCTGCAAATCACAACAATGAAATTTTAGTGAATTTTCTCATAGAGGAATAGAAATTAAGCTAATATTTTAACAATTGCGAGAATTATAGGAAGGAGAAATGCCACCTTTCGGCAATAAACCGTGATAAAGCGTAATGCTTTAATTATCTAGTGGCAATCTGCAATGTGGTCTTGAACTGTGCTCCAATCATTTGATAAAGCAAATGAGGCGTCCAGTCTTGAAGCACCCAATGTTCCAAAATGACTTGAAGTAAATCCGCATATCCGATTTACGGGTGGATGAACCCGGATTGTTCATTTTTAAGGCGAACGGGCCCAAAACATTCATTTATAAGGCGAACGAGCCCAAAACATTTGAATATAAGGTGAACGAGCCTAAATTTGATAACAGCCTGCGAAACAAAGTTGCAAATTGTATTAATTAAGGCAAGATAATACAAAACCAATAAGCAAAGCTGGGTCATGTTGCTTGTATTGATAGTGCTGCAAAGCGTTGAGTGCTGCCTCCAGTTCATATTGAATCTGATGTTCAATTCCTGCAAATTTAAAGTAAATGCGTTGAAAAACGAGTGAATAGTAAAGCAAAGGCTATAATGAAAAAGAAAGAAATAGATTTGCGCTGCATATGCGACAAGCCGAATAATCTCCGAGAAACTGATGGTTGCTAGTTCTCCTTATTCTTCCATTTTGTGGAATTCCTGCGCTCAAAGAAAAGGTCGTGAGTTTTAAAAACTGTATGAAGCCTTAGTGATTTGCTCTGCTCCTCTTGTCTTGATGTTGAATTCTTCGGTAACATGCAAACACATTTTGCCCCTGTTTCCAAAGAAAAAGTTGTTAGTTTTTGGACAAATAGTGGCTGGCTTGATTGAACACCTAATGCGGCCTCAAATCTGCATCTTCTTATATGGCACTCAGATGTACTGCTGCTGCGAGAGTTCGATGTTCTTGAAATTCTTCTTTTGCACAAAAGGATATCATCCATAATTGCTTTTGGCTTGGATTATTTGGGGAAAATGGATTTTCATTGATTTCGGGATTAAAAGCCCAATTAAAGGGTACAAGATAGTTCATTACATAAAACTTCAAAAGAGTAGGCAAACATAAGATAGTTAGGCAAGGAAATGCCATTTTCAAAAAACAAAGTGCTGTCATTTGATCTTCTTGCTAAGCTTCACGCTTCCTTTTCAAATGCCTTTGTGCCAATTTTGATGAATCACCTCTGATGATAATTGCATTTGCTGCCGAATGACCATAGTTGCTTGCTTGCTCGCTCTTGCTTCACACTTATCTTGCCTTTTTCAATCATATTCTAGATTTTGTGCTTAAGTGCCGAACATTCTTTTGTATCATGGCCTTGAATATTTGAGTGGTATGCACACCTTTTTGATAAATCAAATCCTTGAGGCGGATTCTAAGGAATCCATCCCCTCTTTGCCTGCAATAACCCTTCTGCTTTCAATCTCTCGAATATGTCTGACAATGATTCATATAGAGGAGTGAAAGTACGAGGTCTAAACTTCTTCGTGCTTTGATGACCAGATGGTGCCTGATAAGATCGATGCTGGAGACTTGAATTTTTCATATCATGATTGTAGTGCACTTGCGAAGGCTGAGAGTCTTGAATATTTTCAGGTGCATCAGAACAATTGAAAACTGGCATTGTAGTGTCATAGTCAATAAACCTTCCGGTTTGAAACTTTTCTTCTAAAATCTTTGCATACCGAATTAAACTGGGAAAATCCTTTAAACTGGCAAAAAGTAGCTTTTCATAAAATATGCCTTCTTGAAGGTCAATGAAAGTTGCTATCAGCTCATCTTCAGGCAATGGAGGATGCATCTTAGAAGCCTCTAGCCTCCATCTCACAGCAAATTCTGCAACAGACTCATGCGGCATCTTCTTGATTTTGCGCATATCAATTAGATAAGGATCTCTTACTATGTTGAACTTGTACTGCTCCACAAAGTCTCGAGCCATGTCTTCCCATGTGTGCCATTTGGTAAAATCCTGTTTAGTATACCATGGAAGTGCCATTCCTGATAAACTCTGACTAAATAGTCTCATGAGCAAAGCTTCATTCTTCCCAATTCCGATCAATCTGCCGCAATAATCTTTCAAATGAATGTAGGGATTTCCCTTTCCATCGAAAGTGTTGAGTTTTGGTATGTTGTACCCACGTGGAAGCTCAATATTCGGATGAATGCACAAGTCTTCATAACATAAACTCTGAATGTTCCTAGAGCGCAATTCTTTTCCTATGATCTTTCTCAAAATCTGTTCATCCACATTGCGAGGATAAGTTGTCTCAACTTCTTTCTTAGGCAATTCTGGTGAACACACTATCAATTGATTTGATTGACTCTCCACAACAGGTATAGTGATAAAAAGTGGTTGGTATAAAGTTGCAGCTGGCCAAGCATTTGGATTTGTAAGATATTCTTGTGGGATTTGTGGATATATAGCATGTATAGGCATTGGGTAATTAGGCATTGTTAAGTAAGATGGATTGGAGGTATAGCTTGTATTTGGCAAAGGTTTGCTAGTGTTGACAAAGTTGACAATCCTATTCCTTTGGACCACATGTTCTTCAACATCATCATTCTGCGCTTGCAAGATACCCATACCAGAACTGGTTGTCTGAAGCTGCTTTGCCATGTTGTTTTCTCCTTGATGCAGATTTTCAGCCATTTCAGTGTTCAACGCAAGCCAACCTTTAACAAATGAATTCTACACATTGAACAAAAGCAAGTTAATACGTAAAATGATAATGCATGCATAAAATTTCAAATGTAAAATAGGCCATTAGGCCGAATGGATAGGACCAAAATCCCGACTCAACACATGAGTAAAATATTTAAGAGTTCGAAACTCAATGATCAACAGAGTTTGATTTTCCAAGACGCGAATTGAGAAAAACAACTTTGAAAGTTTTTTACTAAATTAGTATGCGTGCTAGACCATTTTGACACAATTTGCTAAAATGGTCGGCTTATTTGAACATCAATGCTTTGCTCGACTATCGATTCTCGTTTGTAGCATAACAATCTGCACCAATTCGTAGAAAAGCTGCTTCTGATAATTATCAACTCAATGTCTTCAATTTGTCTTTGCACAATTTTGCCCCAGTTATAACTTCAACATCTCAACTTGCTTTGCAAAATTGCCCCAGTTATGACTTTCAAAACTTCAAACTACTTATCAAAAGCTGCCCCGGTTGCAATCTCCCACGTCTTCTACTTGCTTTGCAAAATTTGTCCCAGTTTCTATCTTTGGAAAAATTAAAATTTAAATACTAAAGGGTCGAGCCCGATGGAGGAGCCTACGTATCCCTCCTTGGGAATCAGACCGTGCGTAGTTCTGCTTACATAGAAGAGATTTTCCAAATGATGGTGTAACCGAAATTCGATATGAGTTGCCTACGCTTCCCGCCTTGGGAAACCGGTTACAGTAGTTTGCTTACATAGAAATAGATTCAAACATTCATAATTTGATATTCTTTCTTTTCTTTCAACAAAACTAACAAAAGAAAATTACAATAGTTACTTCCTAATACTACAAATAAACTAACTTCTGCTTCTGCAACTCTACTGCTTTCTGGAGCTTGATAGGTGTCTAAATGCCCTTCTTCGAGGAACCTCCCTTTGCATATGGAAAGATTACGACAAAAGGTTCGCCAGTTCCATTTGTAGGTAGAATTTTGACCTGGCCAGAGTTAATCAAGGTTTCAACTTTCTGCTTAAATAAAGTACATTCTTCAATAATATGCCCCAGCATCCCTGAATGGTAAGCACAAAATTTTCCCAAATTGTCAGGCTTATGCGACCAATACGGCTTTGATTCTATAGGATGTACCAAATTGAATCCCTTGAGCCTCTCAAACAATCTTGTGTAAGATTCTGGGAGCCGTGTGAATGCGAAAGCAGATCTTTTGGCGCGGTTTGACTGTGAACTTGGATTGACAACTACTTGCCTGTGTGCACTAGGTTCCCCTGCTATGGCTAGCAATGGTTTTGACATGACAGCTTTTCTTTTATCTTTGGACTGCGCCTCAACCAATTCACATTTTCTCTTGTCAGAAATTATTGCAGCCGGCTCTTCTTGATGCTCTACAGATTTTCTTTTCAGTAGATTGCCCCTTGCAAAGGTCAGGTTTGGGAGTTCGTATTGCTTGACAAAGTTACGAGCTAAGTCATCCCATGTGAATCGCTTTCCAAGATCCTGTATTGCAAACCATGTTAAAGCCAGCCCCGCGAGCGTCTTAACAAATAACCTCAACTTGATTCCATTGCTTTTTCCAAATGTTGCCACCCAATCAGTGAATGCTTTCAAATGATCATGAGGATTTCCTATCCCATCATACACTGGTGGATAAGCCATGTCAAGAAACACATTTTCCTTTTCTACTTCACCTAAGCCTGCTTGAGATGGTAGAGCCTTCCCATCTGCCATTGTGCCATTGTTCTCTTTAGCATTGGGAAGCCTTTCCCCGTTGCTTTCCTCATTGCTTATTTTTTATGAGAAGCCACCAAATTCCTTCTCCAACAGGAATGCATGCAAATTAGGGAACTGTTGAGCATCACACTCAAATGCTGAAGCTACTTGCATTGTAGGAGGTGCAACAATATAAATAGGAGCAACAGGAGCACTTGGTCCTGGGCTTGGCACATTACGCACTGGGTTGCGAGCATCCATGAGCGTGACAACTAATTCAGGAAGGCTATCAAGTCTCTTTTCTAAACTTGCTACGGTTGCTTCAAGCTTGTTAACCTTGTCTTGGTGGGATCCATCATTTCCAGTCAAGTCAATCACAGCAATTTGACGAGCCATAGGTCCTGATCTTGATGTTCAAATAATTAACCCTTTAGCAACGCATACCGAATTTAATAAATATCTATTAAAGATGAAACTGACGGGTCAACTTATTCCAAAATGGATAAATTGAGACCGTACTGAAAAGACCCAAAATTTAGAGCAAGACACTCATTTTGTTAAAGCAAACCAGGCGCGGAAACGCTTGTTTAAATCTAAAATTATTTTCAAATGGAAAGCATACTTGCGAATACTTTAAAATATGACGCTAAACAATATTTTGCAAAATGACAAGACCGGAGTTAAGATAAACAAAATAACATTTAAAAGACGTTTTAAAATAATGGTATGCATGAATTCAGACAGTAGATGAATAAACAACTTCATAAAGCGGTTAACTTTTACAAAAGATAGGTTGAAGTAACATAACGTTAAACTTACCATACCGCTGAACAAATTCAATCACAACGCAATAAATGCCAACAAATTTCAGGCAAGCAGCACATATTTAGCAAGTAATTGCATGTTAGACATATAATTTGACATGTGGCAAACACAAGTAATTAAGCGTAAATAAAATGCAAACGCGTCCTACCCTGTAAGGTGCCTCTTTTGTGCCAGAGGTGAGCCTAAGACGCGCAAACAAGTGGTAACGAAAAATAATTCATGCCAGTTTTGAGCAATTCAGATTTAGAGTAAGCAATAATAATAACAATAATCGATAACAATCAGCTCTCCACCTCGACATTGCAATTCCATTATCCCAACTAACTTCCAAAAGGCTGGTGTCAACTCGAAGTTTTGACACAACTCCTGCTCTCTACAACATCTGTACAAAATTCTAAACCCAAATGCATAAAACCCGAAACAAACCTCTATACCTTTCGCAAACATCAACGCTCCTCCAAGCACAACTCCCAATTATTTCACAACATCCAGGGGTGAGATTTCCAACTGCCTTCACAATATCAAACTGCAAATCATGAAAGGCACCAATCGGCCTTTCAAAATAAAACCTCACTAGTCCTCGGCTTTAGTCAAGCCTCTCAGCTTCCTAGGTTTTGCAAGGCTCACAGACCTTGTTCATAGGGCTCCTCACTGGTCCTCGGCTTTAATCAACCCTCTCAGTTTCCTAGGTAGCCAAGACCGCACTGGTCTTCAAGGAGGGACCCCATTTGTCATTTATAGACATAGGGGTTTCACTCTCCTAGTATGCGACAAACATACTTCATTCCATCAGAATTTGCAGCTGGTTAGTCAACATGGGCCTGCACACACGCAAAGCCATTCACGAGAGGGACCCCACTGATCTTTTAAGGACACCAGGGACTTTGCCTCTTAGATCTCATTACACCATACCATCTCCAAAACTCAAACCAACCAAATCTGCCTAACTTTCCCCTGACTACAATTCTACCTTGTTCACAAAAATCTGCATTATGATCTCAATTCTGCTAAATTCTTCCATTTCTGACCTAAAAGACAACATAGGAGACAAAATTCTAAATCTTATTTTGCTCAAAACATGGTTAGGACTGAGGATTCGTCATCACATAGCACATAATATGCATTGCCATTGGTCCGCTGACGTAAGGGTGGTTTCCTAACTATGGAGGCGGTACCAAGGACCGGGTCCAGACTAAAGTGTAAATGCATGCATGCTCCTAAAACTCCGTCTAAGAGTGGGTTAATGGTTGAGGCTAACAGGTGAGTGGCAGGCGGCTTCGTGGTCGAATAACTCCCACGACAATCCGCCGGTACACCAACTCGTCAAAAGGTTCTTTAGTGGAAGAAATTGCGGGTGCGTATGCACACACCTCGTGGATATTTAAGTGAGAATGCAAGAGGTTCCCAGGAATGGGGGAAATATGAACGGAATGCCAGTTTATATGTGCACAAAGAGGGTGTAGTGACATGCTTTCGTGACACACATCAATCAATTAAATTAACTAAGCATGTTCGTAAATAAACAGTAGGTATAATCATGCCAGTTTCAAGATACAAACGCAATAATTAAATAAGCTACGCATACTAGTATCGGCTTACAACTCAAACAAAATAAACAAACAAATTCATGAAAGCCTTTTGGTTAGAACCATTTGCGTATCCCCAGGGGAGTCGCCACGCTGTTGAACCCCAAAAATTACCATTTCTTTAAGAGAAGATAGGTTTCGGGTATATTTCAACAAAATGGTATTCCAAAGGGTTTTCTTTGGAGTCGCCACCTAATTTAAGGATTATTAGGAACCTAAATTAACTAAAGAGTGCAATTTTATTCTTTATTAAAAAGAAATTAAATTCAGAGATTCTAGGTAAGTGGTTCTATTAAATTCGAAAGAAGATCCCTTGCGGGAGCACTTTCGAAAATCCGCTAAATGCGGTTAATTCGGCGGTTTTCACGAATTTGTTAAGAATAATAAATATATAAAGCTAATTTTATATAAGGATAATAGGAATAATACAAATAAGATACGATTTTAATTATGCTGATGCTTAGATAAATAAATGACCCAATTTAAGATTAATTAAATGGATAATGAAATAATGATCAATTGATTTAATAGAATAAATAAAGGTTAAATGAAGTTAGATAATTAAATAAAACAGACTAGATTAATAATTGGATAGTAATAAAGGGATTAATTAATTGATTGAATAAATAGATAAATAAATAAGCAAATAACTTAATTAAATAAATGAATACTTGCTAATTTTAATTAAATAAAGGAGTAAATGAATAATAATTGATTAATTAAATAAATATTTAATTGATTAATTGAAATTAAATAACATAGATTAAGTAAATAAATAAAGGATTAAAATTTAATTGATTAACTAAATAAATAAATAATTGAATATTTAATATAATAAATAAAGAAGCAATTCGAATGAGAATTATGATGAGGGTACGATTTTTTAGTCGAATTTGATTTTGCACTCATTAATTGACAAATGATTCTAAACATCCATAAATTAATTGGCGATTCGCAAAGAAATGATACAAAGCATTCATATAAAAACAATTTAAGTAATTTACAATAATTATTCACAATTCAAATACCATTTCTATTCTACAGGCTCCTAAAATATGCTTTTCCAAAGGGGACGGGAAAGAAGGAGTTTAGAAGGTAGAACCCGGAAGCGCAAACTCAATCATTGAGCCTTGGACTTTGCGATTTTCATTTTTTCTTTTCTTGCATTTTCGGGGATATCAAGTCCCAAAAGTGCGGAGCAGATCAAATAACTCTGAATGCATGTAGCCGTCCCCGTTTACGAGTTTTCATTGACTTCTCGGGAAACTTGAACCCGAGATGCAATAACTCTAATGCAAATAGCCGCCCAATTTGAGTTTGTCAACTCGCTCCCAAGAGTATTATGCAAAGAAAAAGGAGATAAAGATTAGGATCAATACTAGGAAAATTAATAAAATTGGGTACAATGACAAATACTAAACATAGCTTACAGAGAAGATCTTCAACTCAGATTCAATCAAATAAAACAAACTCTAGTCAAGAACAAGCCATAAATAATCTGGAAAGCTTTTCAATTGCTCGCTACACATTAAAGGGAATAAGCAAACTGGCTCTATCTATAAGCTAACAGATAACTAGCTCATTCCATAACACACCCATGTAAATGATGAATTAGATACCAACAGGATTAGCCACAAATCACTTTTGCAAAGTGATACTTTATGACAGATTGTCCAAAGGAAACATGTTAAGACTTAATATCATTGCACATAGAATTTGACTTCACCAGTAGCGACTTAATCACAAAATTAGTTCATGAATCTCGTCTCTTTTACATTACATAAGCAGGAAGTTTAACTCAAAGGAAAGAAATTTCATGAATTACTCAAGTGCCTTAAATTACTAAATAAAAATATGACCATTAATCGTGCCAGAATTACTCAGGTTCTACAATATCATATGGAGGCTAACAAATTCAAACTGACTTATGCTAAAAAAATAAATGAGATGAGTTTCAGGTACCATAGCTTCGGAATGAAATGCTAAACCCATGAATTAGATCAAGGCATTGGATACATGAACAAAAAAAAAAGAATTGGAACAAACAGGAAACTCAAACCCCCTTTAAACAATCAAGAATTTCACCTCTATTACCAACTTGAACATAAAATTTAATAGGACAGACCAACATTTAACAGGAATTGAAGCAGATGCACAAAAGACCAGAACCAGCTACCCTTGAACACCCTGCTCCTGCTTGGAAACAAGAACAAAACTCCATTAACCCCTGCTATTCTCCTTTCAATAGAAACCAAGCATACACTCTACATCTCCCTCAGACTCCTACCTGAACATACACTAGCTAAACTCATACAAAACACCTGCACATTTTCAGACAGACAACTAATACACTTTACATCTTCAGCACATCTCCCTGACTATCCAAGCTTACAAACAACAGCAACATCCTTTCCAATTTCCAGAAAAACTAACTGGACATCTTAGCACACATCTTTGAACTAACATCAGCTTAGACTGCTTGCAGACCACTAAAACAATCTCCAAACAGCCCTACTCACCCCTACTCTAAACTGAAGCCCACAATAACCACTATAACTCCTTCTCAAACTCCTAAAAATACCCTGCATATACACACCTACCTACACACTGCCTAGATTCATAGAACACACACAAGAAAACCTCACAGGCCTCTCACTCCTGAAACCTGAACCATACCAGACAGAACTGAACCCTTCTACACTCGCAGCTTACCAGACAACCCAACTCCCTCTTGAACACCCTGCACAACTGAACTCAACAACTCCAAAATCTCCCTCTCTCTTCAACAACTCTAGAGCACCATAGCACACTCACCCACAGAAACTCATCCCTGCCTGACCACCACACACACACTGCACACTCTCACATCACAACAGAGAAAGACAAGAACAGAAACATAGAACCAAACCCTGACTTAAGCTGCAAAACATAGAACATAGGCAGAGTTCCAACTTTTGAATCAACCAGGTATTTCTCTTCAAATTACCAGAAACAAAGCTGTAGCTTTAATAGGGAACCCAAACAATTTAATCTTAAAGAAGATTGCAGCTTTCAATAACAAAATGATGATAATCTCACAATAACTTACCTGTTGAACTTAGAAATTAAAACTTGAAAGAACTAAAGAGATTCAGGAAAAACTAAAGCTGATGAACTAAGAGATGAGCTAAAACAGGCTGGGTGGGAACTCAAAATAAACTGATGACAGCCTAGAGCACAGCTGATCCAGACTTATCACTAAAATAAAGAAGTAAACTTTCATGATTTAAGCATTTCCGGCTTCATAAGATCAATAATTACTATGGGTTTATAGCCTGGCTACTTTTGCACATACATTGACTTTAGGCTCCTGATACAACCTACAAACAAAACAACAACCTACGCCTCTTTACACTCACACACATACTAAAATAGATAACCTGCGCCATCCTCCTAGCTACTTGAACAACTCCCAGAACCTAACATCTATTCTCACAGACTTCCACACTGATTTCATTCTTAAGACCACACTTTATTCAACTAAAGGTTTCAATATCACTTTGGGGTGAGGATTCAGTTAACAGGGATAGGAAAACAAGCACAGAATCAACTTCATATGAACAAACTCAATATTGTCTAAAACAAGAAACCGAAACTGAAAAATGAAAGGCTGAGCTTTTACTTTGCTCGGAGCAGTGAACAAAAAGCGAGGGATTTGAATACGCGCACTTGAACAAAAGCGACTCGAACCCAAGCGGCCACGCGAACAAGGTCGACGACTCAGATATTGAAGAAGCGATAACAAACACGAAACTGATGTTTGAATCCCAAACTGGAACCAAAAATGCTAAATGTCCTTTTCTTTTAAAGATTAAAACTGAAATATATGCCTATAGTTCTGCCTCTTTTTTTCTCCAAAACTAGAACCCCCCACAATGAAAGAAATAAGGAATATATATACCTCAGATTAGGGCTTCGGACCCTTTTGATAAAATGCTCAAATTTTGACCCAAAATCGACCTTTTCCTTGTAGGATAAGGGTTAGATTCGTCTCTTCACATAAAGGTGGTACGAATCAAACCCTTATCCCTACAAAAATGGCCGTTGGGATCAATTTACGGTTCGGATGAGTTTTGAGTTTGAAATGGATGATTGGATTAGATGCTTGTACTGGAGAGAGGGTAAAGAGAATGGGGACCAGCTGAGTACGAATTTCTTGGACTGTTGCAAGGCTTTTGGGGGGAAAGATTGGGATCGCGGGTCGAGTTTCAAAAGAAACGGGTTTGTTTATGGATTTGGGGAAATTGGGGAAAGGAGAAGTGGGCTGATGAACTGGGTTTCTGAGATGGGGGAGAGGATATGCACAGTGTGTGTTTTTATATATAGGTTTGCATGATTAGGCCTAAATTTAAATGTAAGAACGATTTTAGCCTGATTTTAGATTTTAATAGGTAAAGGGGGAGAATTGTAAGGGTAGGCTGGAATTAATGCTACACATTGCAATTTTAGCCATTTTTAACTAAAATTTATCAATTACCTTTAAATTTCAAATTAATTTTAATTAAAATAATTAGGCTTTTAATTGAAACTTCCGGGACAAAATTGGGTGTCAACACTTGCTAGGGATAGATTACGTTTCATCCTTTCAGGTAACCAAGAGAGGCGCTCCTTACAATGCGATCGTCGGGCGACCGTGGATTCATCAAGCCAAAGCAGTAACATCCACCTGGAATCAGAAACTGAAGTATCCTACTCAGTGGGGGATAAAAGAAGTAAATGGTGATCAGGATGCAGAAATGGAATGCTATACGACCGCAATCCTTGGAACAGTAGTCCCCGAGCAAGTGCCCGAGACGAACATTCTAGGAGACCCCAAAAACCTCGAAGCCGCAATCAACCAAGACTGCGATTCAGATGGTATGGTTGATTAACATCTTTCAGGGGAGAGAAGTAGTAGGGATAATTGGAAGTACTTTTTTTTTTCTTCAAAATTTACTTAGCACATTGTCTTGCTCTCAGATTACAGTATTTTCATACTTTTCTTTGGACATGTTACGGGTCTTCACCCCGAACATCCTAGGATCTGCGCCTTTATTAATAAAACTACTATCTTACTTAGCAAGTTTTACTCATTTATCCAGATCCATCTACGATTTCACTATTCATAGCCCCGACCACATACAAGTTGAAGTAATACACTCACTGTTGACAGCTAATTTTGTCCCTCCCGTTTCGATAACCTTTATTCCGACAAAATTACACTGATAACCACACAATCACCATACACTCACTCCTATTCTAAGTCACTACTTCATGTACACACATCTATTAGGCTATTTTTAAAGACATTTGCACAAGCGACCGCAATTTTACAAGATTAGCATATTTCATCACAATATCTCGCAATTATTCTCATTTCTGGAAAAATTTCCTAAATTATTTTAAAACTTAAAATAATAGGTTTTCCTAATTATTTAGCCCTCACAATTAATTTCATCATTTTTTAAATTTTTATAAGTACTCTATACAATTTTTTCATGCATTTATACATATTTTATATATTTATATGCATTTTTATACACATTATATGTTGTATATACGCATATACATATACACACATTAGATCTCACACTTATAAACATCAGCTCTTCATCAATTTCACATCATCGCCTACGTGGCATTATCCTATCCGTCCACGTGTATAATCCAGCGGCTGGGAATTATGTTGCCATTTTTAACTATAGACTCCCCCCCCCCCCCCAAACCCTAAAACCTTTTCCATTTCCTCTCACACACTCAGCCGACTCACCCTTTTTTGCTCTCATGAAGCTTCCACTGCAACCACCATTTTTCGGCCATTATCACCGGTGAAAATAGAAACAAATGGCACTACTGTGATCCTCTCACTCTCCGCTACAAAACCTATGCATTGGTCGAATTCGACTCTAATCGTGACCTCCGTCTCCATAGCTGGAAAATGTTTCGGCATTCCTTCGCTTAAATACGACCTGCACCAATAAAGGAAGGAGGTAAATCCCTCGTACATGCATTGTTGAACCAGGTTAGAATTGACCCGATGTTGATCCTAAATGGGTAATCCTAAAGCCCTATTTGTTTTTCCTATTTGTTCTCTGGATTTAAGTGACGTTAAAATTGAAATTCCCCAGCCTTTTAGCACGATTAACATAGCTGATTTGTCGATTAATTAGTAAAGTGCATAAATCGATAATGTTTTATTTACTTCACTGTCTTAGCAACAAATAATTGTCTACGTGCATGGATTTGCTTAATTTCATTCGTGTAAAGTATTGATAATCTGTTATCAGTCGACTAATTAAAAGGGAAGGCTGCTTGATTAGTTGGTTTCACTATTAACTCATTGAGCCAAGTGAAAAGTTTGTTTTGGCTTTGCTTGTATGTTCTGAGCTTAACATCCTCGACATCTATGTTCCTTATCACTATTACTGCAACTTAAATCCATCTTGGACAGTGTATTTCGACCATTATTTGTTAAGATGCATGATTACTTAACTAAAACTGGATTGATTTGATTTAGAGGATTTTACTAAGGCTGGGTTTGAATTGGGTATTTGTAATAGATTCTAGTAATTGACAAAGTATTAATTAGGAGCTGATTGTAATCTTGTTAAGGTGATTGACTGATTTCTGGAAATCTTTATTAGGCTTGTACTACTAGTTGTGAACCTAGATGATATTGGAATTAAAGAGGGAAAAGTATAACTGACTATTTTGTTTTATCTTAACTTAGGGACTTTGATTAACCTATTTTAGGATGAGAACCTTTTTAATTCTAGAAGGCAAAACCTTCCCTCCTCCCCTGTTTTTCGAACCAGCTTCATTTATGGAAAATATGTAGGAAATTGATTCCCTTTAATTGACATTATAATTTTTCCTTTCCTTTTTTAAAATTTTCTAATTTTATCACACTTTCACATTGAAATTTGAATTTAAAAGGGCCATATGATATGCCTATATAAACCAGACTTTTGCACACTTAGAGACACGACATACACACCAACTGATACATTAAAAAAGGCTTGCATACAAAGAAACACACATAGCACCTCACAGGCCTACTTTTCTCTCTTTCTGGTAGTCTTTCCTTTGAAGAATTCCTGCTCTGGTTGTGTGCTAGTTCTACTTTTGCAAGCATCAGTCTCGTTCTTTGCACATTGTTTGTTTCATACTGCTAGAGGTATCTCTACACCCCCCAACTGTTATTTGCATCTGCCTTCTTGAACTTACTTATGCTTATTTACATTGTCTGTGCTTTACTTAAACTGCATATGCCTATCTGCTACCCCACTTCCTGTTTTTGGGTTCTTTCTAGTTCTTATTAACCTTGTGCAACTATGAAGATGATCTGAAAGATCATACCAGTATTCAACTAGTGCAGGGGCATTACATAACTTACTGTTAGGGGCTTTTGATAGCCTAATCACTATTGGGACTGGACTGAGTCATTAAAAGCTGTAAGTGCATGTTCTTTCCCCCTCTTGTCCCCTGTTTATGTACATTCATTAGGGCTCCCTGCTTGTATCCAACTAAAACAGGGTACACAGCTATAAGGCTGTGTAAATGGCCACCCAGGGGTCTTTTCTTATCCTTTTCTCCTTATGTGGCTGCATCATATACTAAAAATAGTCATTGCATTTAAATGTTAAAACAGAATCTAACTTGCAAGTGTTTAATGGTTTTAAACGTGACTTGATAGTGACATCTATACAGAATTTGGTGATTTTAATGACTAGCTTAACTCTTAGTCGGCTGAGAACCAGTGCATGACAGATTTCGTACTTCAACTATTTTAGAAGCATGTTTTTCTTTAAAATGAGGGCTATATGTGCTAAAACTACTTAATATGTGACTGTTTCCGTAGCGCAAAACCTCTTTTAAACTTGGCCTATTTCGTGTGTTTTCATACTCTCAACTCCTATACACTAATATAATAGTGCGTAGGGGTGTATAAAGTAATTAGGGTCAACTATACGATATACTATATGTATTTTTTCAAAGATATATCGCTATTGCTTCATGTATTTGTATGTCTATACTTGTATTTACGTGTGGCAGCCCTCTATTTGCATTTACGTGCTTTGTGAACACGATTTCCTTTCCAAAATCATCCCCTCTATCTATATTTCGAAATTGACCCCCAAATCAAATAGCCATTAAGGATAGGGATCGATAATTAATGACGAGTCACACCGACCTCAAATTGCTAACATTTTATTTCAAAAAATAACCTCATTTGTTTCTTTGACAAAATTTGAAACTATTTGCGAAAACTACCTATTTATGCAAATTAAACTTAGCCGATGGAATTGCAAAACTAGGCTGCTTCTCGATATCCTCTTGCAGATTTGACCACTTTTCGATTAGGCATTTATAATAGAGGCCAAAAATGCGAGTAGGCGTAAAATATAGGCCGTATTTGTAAAATATACAGCCTAAATCATATATATGCTGCCTAGACTTGTTATACTTTGCATGAATAGATTCAATTTTTTAATTAGTTGTGAATTTGACCTCTTTTAAAATAGTAATTTTTTTTTTTGTAAACATGATAACATCTTATAGCTTATTTAGGCATTCCAAAATATAAACTCGGCCGGGAACTACCTTTCGTGGGACTTGGGGAAGTGCCTAACACCTTCTTCCCCTAGTCACTTGGACTTCTTACCCTTGACTCTCTGAAACTAGACCAGTCTAAATAAAGACCCGACCTTAGACACTTAGGTAACCTAATACACCTTAGAAATCCATATTAGGTGGCGACTCCAATCCTTAACTCAAACGAGTTATCTAGTCAAACCTGAATCTTGACTCGCTCCGAGTTGAGTTTAAAACTGAGTATGATAGAATGGCGACTCCGCTGGGGACACTCAAAGTCCTAACCATAACGAGTCTTTATTTTGAGATTTTTATTACTATCTTGTTATTAATATTATTATTATTATTATTATTATTATTATTATTATTATTATTATTATTATTATTATTATTATTATTATACTAACTTGGTTTTTTTTTCTTTTTTCTTTATCTATCTGTATTTGAAAATTGATGTAATATTGGCATATTTCATTCATACTCCTCCTCTCCTGGAAAGCGACACTTTTTGCATACACACGGGCGATTACGTGGATCTCACGGTCGTTCCACCTCAAAAAATCTTTTAGGAGGGACTTTTGGAATATAGTTGGTCTGTGGTACAACCAACAATTTTAAATGATCCCACCCCTTGGTTGTCCACCTTGAAGAACTGTGTCTAGAATTATACCACTCTTTGAATGTAATGTGCATGCATCATACGATAGGAAGGGCTCCCTGTGAGCCGACTGATCTTCAACTTGTCCAAACAACTTGACGGATTTTTAACTCCGAAGGAACGTTTGGACATGCTTATGTGCATTTGAGGAAAAAAAAAGAGAAAAGAAAAGTGAGGAGAAAAGAAATGCTTATGTGCGTTTGGACATGCTTATGTGCACTTGTCCAATTGTTCTCAAAAGGGGAGGAGAATTTTAATCATTTATTTTTTTTTTCTTATTGGTCATCATGAGTCAAAAGTTTCACCATTTTGGAATGACTATGGACACACCTCCTTTATTAACTAATTGGTGGAATAATTTGTAATTGGGCGAGCAAATCGAAGTACGCCAACATTTGGGTCATTTGGTTTTTCTATTAAAAATGGAGCCGTGTGGAGAAATGACTGAAGTGTCAATGTTATTTTGGGATGAAAAAATAAATGTGTTTAGATTTCAGGACGTTGAGTTAACACCTTTTCTGGAAGAGATAGGAGAGTTCATATCACACTCGGGGCTAGACTAACATCGTAGGCAGGGGAGTCACATTTTAGCTCCTAGTGTCCCCACACCTGAGGAGTTTCGTGATAAATTAGGGATGGTAGCAACTGTGATTGTAGAATTTTTGAAACAAAAGAAAATACCATTTTCCTATTTTTACAACAGGTTTGGGTATTTGAGTGCATTCGACGACCGTAAGAAAGAGTTCAAGTCCTACAATGACTGGAGGAGAGCTAGACCATTTGCATTTGTTGTTTGTTTCTTGGGAGTAATGGTGTTCCGTGAAAGCTTTAATCACAACATATGTTCGAGCCTAGTCATGGTTTCTGATGCGGTTTTTAATGAGATTGATTGTTATCATTATACTATAGTTCCTATAATTATGGCAGACAGTTATCGCACTTTAGGTTGTTGCAAAAGAGGAGCAAAATATTTTCAAGGTTGCAACCTTCTACTACAAGCGTGGTTCAAGGAGCATTTGAGGAAAGTGAGAGGTGCGCAAGAATTGTCTAAGCCAACTGGTTCCAACTACTTGGTTGGAGAATGGTACGGGGTTCCAAAATTCAAGCAGCCAAACAACATAGAGAAATGGGTAAGGTTATTTGAAAGCATAACGAAGGATTCAATTCAATGGATGTTCACTTCGTTTCCTTCATCATATTTCATCATTAGCTCTGAGAAGGGATCCTTTGTGATACTTATGGGATTGAGAGGTCTCCAACTCTATCAACCACTAAGGGTGATGAGGCAAGCAGGGAGAAAGAAATCATCCCACTCATACCAGACACGAAGGCCTACCAGTTCGATTATACTGAAGACATTGTTCCAAAAGTCAAAAGCATTAGAAAATTCTGGGTAAGTAGACAAGTCATGGAGAAGGAGTCATTAGCATTAGACCGATACAATGCTGGATGCGAACAAAATTACAACAGTTGGCTACGTTCTAGCATAAAAGGAAATGTGGTAGTAGGCCGAGCCGAGGGAATGATATAATAGACCGAGAGGCGGAAGCTCAAATTCGATACCGAGAGTTCATGTTGAAGGCCGTTAAAATGGACAAAGAAGAGATCGAAATATGGAGGAAGCGCATATTAGAGTTTGAAGGAAAAATAGAGGCGTTGGGGATGTAGCTGGAGCAATGGAATTTGGAGTGTGCTGAGGTAGATATCCTGCATTTAGTCGCGGCCAAGGGGTACTTAACCAAAACTATAGAAGAAATAAAAGAGATTACCCGAGAAGCGAAAAGATTCAGGCTGGAGGAGGAGCGTGTTACCTAGTCAAGTGTCATTTTCATTTCTTTTGTATTTCTTATTTCCAAAAATAGTTATGAATTTCAAAATTGTTTTGGGAATCTATGGAAACAATTGGCAACAAAATGCGTATCTATTTTCCTTGCATCATGATAAACCTAGGAAGTCTATACGTCCTTGACACGTCATAGTCCATTAGTGAACCTACTCCAAATGTCGAAAAGGTTCTCGACCCGAAAAAGAAATAACAGCATCCCTGCATGAATTCAGAGAAATGTTTGCACAAAATATTAATCGTTTGCCTAAAGTGTGATCAAGACTATAAAAGTGTTTTGATCTTTACTTTTCATTGTTTTGTTTTCAGACTATGGCTGCAAGAGGTACACTTTAATTCGCCCGAGCTCCTCACTTGATCAGACTCTAGTGGGAAGATTTGGCTGCTGTCAGTAAGGTCCATGTTCAAAAGGTGTTGGGAGAACTGGTGGCTCTCAAAGCTTACACCGCTATGTCTGGTTTAGTCGAGGCCGCTACACAATTCTAGGACTACAAATGGGCGGTATTTCATTTCGATGGTTTGGAGTTGGCACTAATGCTAGAGGAATTTGGAGGACTAGCAGGGTTAGAGCCTGTGCTCGAGACCATGATTTATCCCCGAGACGTGGACCCTAAGGAGTTCATTGAACAGTTGCACACTCCTTATGATCCATACGTCGAAGGAGTGCATGATCGAAAAGTCACTTTAGAGTATTTATATACTGGATTTGGAGATCCAACTCTTAGAAACGATTGGACTGGGGCATGAGAAATTCAAGACTGAGATTGGACTGAATCAAATGCTTTCATTGTTGCTTTTCTGGGGAGCATGGTTTTCCCCGAGAAAGAAGGAAAAATTGACATAAGGCTGGGAAGAGTAGTCGAAGGGTTATGCAAAGGCGCCCACAAGCGCCGAGTGAGTTTGATTCCAATGATCGTGGGGGAGGTTTATAGGGCTCTAACCAAATGTAGAAAAGGGAGGAGACTTCTTTGAGGGGTGCAACCTTTTGCTACAAATATGGTTGATAGAACATTTACATAGTGTCCCCATTAGTCCTGTAGCACCAACGCCATCAAGAGATGAAGGCATTCGCTCACATAGCACCCGCATGGCTGAAAAAACAGTATGGGAAGACCCCGCAAACATGCGAGGATGGTACACAAAATTTGAAGAGTTACAAGAGGTGCAGTGGGCAATTGAAAACTGTGTTGGTTTCATCGCTTCCATACAAGGTCAAGACACCACTTTCTTGACGATGATTAGATTCCAAGGAACTCACCACTATGTTCCTCTAAGAATCCTCCGGCAAGTAGGGATGACATAACAAACTCCTCAGTTGACAAAAGGGAGAAGTTTCAACGTTGACATAAAGGACATTGAGCATCCGATGGTTGATACGATATTGACAATATAGGAAGGAAGGCTTACTGTACAATTTTTCCGTGGCAGAGACAGCAGGGTAAACCCCGTTGCTACTTTGACCTATCCTTAGTGGCTTAGTGAAGATAGAGAGAAGTTCCGATCAAAGACCGCACTGGAAAAAAAAAAGCCGAAGCTCCAAGTGTCGCTGAAAAGTACAAGAAGCTACGACACAAGTTCGACCAAAATAAGGAGTTAAGGGTGACACAAGAGAGGGAAATGAGAAGGCAATACAAGGAAAGGATCAAAGGGGATGAACTTAAGTATTGGACATGCAAAATCATGGCAGCAAGGTAAGCTGCTGGGAATCTGCAAGACTTGCTCAAGGGATGGGGAGATTATTTTAAGTAAGTGCCGTTGGAAAGGAAACAATGGGAGTGGAAATTTGTGAATTCTTCATAAAATCTTTGGGTGATATACAAGCTGGGAAGGGCCTGATAGAGATATTCGTCCCCCCTCCACCAGCAAACCTGGTTCACAAACCTAAGGAAGAAATCGAAGGGAAGAAGGAGAAACAAGATGCTGGAACTGATACTTAATTCAAAACCTCTTTGCTTGGCACATAGTCAGGTAGTTTAAAGTCGAGTCATTTTTCTTTCGTCCTTTTCCATTTAGTCGAGTCATTGTCTCAAATTAGTGATTGTAATAAAGCCAAGCAAATCAAATAAAATTTCGTTATTTTGGGTTTTAAGACTTGTGTTGATTATGCCTACGCAAACGAAATGATGTGTTCGGCGCAAAGATTACTTCGAATCTTCGATAGGCCTACCACTGGCACAAAATAGGTCCCTTGCATAATAGGACGCGAATTTATTTATGGTAACACTTACTCACATTCTTTTCTCTATTTTTGTTATTTTAGTCCCAAGTCCCTGAAGTTTAATTTGTGTATCCTGGCCGAACCGCAATACCGGTTGAGATCCAGAGGATCAATTCCATCACCTTCCCCAGACAAAATAATATGGCTGAGTTTGACAAGGCTGGAAATGGAACCCCCGAAAAGAAAGGTATGGTTGCCTATGACGATTATGCTAAGCTAGAAGAAAGGTTGTTTGAGTTAGAGAATAGGATTCCTTTTGTCCATGCTGATGTGATCACTGAACCAAAGAAAACTGCCCGCCCTCACGGCAAAGATCCACTATTCACTGAGAAAGAAATCTCGTACCCCACCTACATCGCACAACCAAAAGCACCACAAAATAACCTACCCCCCTTTACCGTTAAAACAAAAACCATTGCATCACCTACCAAAGACCATGACATGTATGCATGGACAAGGGAAGACTCAGACAGCACCAAAGAACAAGTCAAGTGGCTAGTGGAGAAGTTCAAGCAATTCCAAGGCACCAAAGAAACTAGAGGACTAACTTATGAGGATCTCTGCATGTACCCTAACTTGAAGCTGCCCGAAGGTTATAAGACACCCAAGTTCAACATGTTCGATGGCAGTGGCGACCCAATGGCTCACTTGAGGTCTTACTGTGACAAGTTGGTCGGGGTTGGACACGATGAAAAGATTCACATCCAACCGTTCAACTATAGTCTGACTGGAGATGCGCTGGTATTGTATTCAAAGCAGCAAACAAAGAAATGGACAAGCTGGGAGGCAATGGCTGGAGATTTTTCCGGTAGTTTTGGGCACAACACCGACGCCATGCCTGATCAGTTCTATTTGGAGAAGCTGAAGAATAAGCCCACTGAGACCTTTAGAGAATTCGCAACTAGATGGAGAGCGGAAGCCGCCAAAGTCCAACCTCCTATGGAAGACACAGAGATAGTGGCAACTTTCATCCGCATACAAGAGGATGTCTACTTTGACAAGATGTTGAACATGCAAGACAAGAAGTTTGGGGACTTGATCAAGATTGAAGACATGGTTGAAGATTGTTTAATAACTGGTAGGATTGTTAGCTTGGCCGCACTGCAAGCCACAAATAAAGCCCTACAAATCGGTAACACCAGCGCATCAAAGAAAAAGAAGGAAGACGTCTCTTTCATTGCTGCATCACTCGATCATTCTCTATCCCACAACCACTACTACCAAAAACCACTTCCGTCATACCCATATATTCCACCCACGTCCACCTATCCAGTCTACAACACTCAGCCCATGTTCCAAAACCCACCGCCATAAAGACCACCATGTCCACAAAGTCCTAAGTACCGGAACACCAATACCTATCCACCAAGGCCTCACGCCAACAACAGCCCAAGACTCAAAAGAAATTATACCCTACTGGCCAAATACCGCACTCAGTTATTTGAAAGACTCCAAGCGGCTGGCCACATACAACCCGTCCCATTCAAAATGCCTGATAGAATGTCACCCTACTTCGACCAAACCAAGACATGTGCCTACCACTCTAGAGGACCTGGTCATGATACCAAAAATTTCTATGCCTTGAGAGATAAAATACAAGACTTGATCGATCAAATGGTGATTCACTTGAAAACTCCAAATGTGCACATCAACCCTTTACCTAACCACAGAGATAATAGCGTGAACTTGATCGAGCTGGACGAAGAATGTAATTAGGAAGGAACCATTGTCAAAGCAAAGGAGGCCGTACCAGCACCTGCTTCTGTTGCCCAAGCGGCTGAAGCACCAGAGCCAATTGAGGTAGAGAAAGCTCCAAAATTCTACGTTGACGTAGCTCCCCCATACAGCGACAAGGCAGTACCATGGGACTGCAAAATGGAGAAAAGGGATAAATCGACAGTTGAGACCGTTGCTACACAAGGGATGACTAGGAGTGGGAGGATCTATAATCCCGAGCATCTTGTTCAAGGTAGACGAGGCACCAGCGAGGAGGAGTTTGAGGAGTTATGGAAAAAGGTTAAGAAAAAGAATACTATGTGGCCGAACATTTGGGAAAGACTCTTGCACAAATCTCTGTCTTGGCTTTACTCCTCAAGTCAGAAAGCCACCGAAATACCTTAATGAAGGTGTTAGATGAAGCACATGTCCCGGTGGATACCACAGTTGAGAATTTGGCTAGCATGGTCGGACAAGTCATGGAGTCCAACCTAATCGCTTTCCACGAAGATGAACTGTCGCTAGAGGGATTGAGTCACAACAAGGCTTTGCATGTCACAATCAAATGCAAAGACTGGTTCGTACGAAGAGTTTTGATTGATGGAAGTTCTGGCCTGAACATATGCCCATTCATCACTCTGAAAAGAATTGGAATTGATCAAAGAAAGATAAGAGAGAGCGAAATGAAAGTAAAGGCATTTGATGGATCGCAAAGGAGCACCATTGGGGAAATCGACTTAACCATCATGGTCGGTCCCGTGGAGTTCAATGCTGAATTTCATGTCATGGGCATCTCCGCTTCTTACAACCTACTGCTAGGGAGACCTTGGATTCACATGGCTGGAGTGGTGCCTTCTACATTACACCAGATAGTGAAGTTCGAGTGGGACAACAAAGAGGTGGTACTATTCGGTGAAGGGAACAACTCCATCTACAATGAACAAACCATACCGGCAACAGAAGGGAATGTTCTCGATGGACAGACTTTCTATACTGTCGAGCTTGTGGGAGCAGTGAAAGGAACTCGAAGAGGACATCGCAAAAACTACAACAAGAGTTGGGGCCTCACTGATGCAGTCCGAGGAGGTTATACTGCACACGTAACTCCTAAATTGGTCAACACACCGCCTGGAACTGAAGAAAGAAACAAAAGTTTCTACAGTGCTTATTGGGATGGCCGAGGCAAAGGTTATGAAGGAAAGAACTTGGTTTGGGAACCGGTAATATCTGATTGGGGGTGTGCCCTCACGTTAATTTCGTGAAACCATACATGCCAAAATGGAAAAGCAACCAATGTACTCACCTAATGCTCGTCCTAACTGGAAGTGCATTTCTGAAGAAACAAGGGGAATGCAAGTATGGTTGCCTAAAACACTTGAACCTATGTAGGTAGTGATCGAAGAGCCGTATGTACTTCGATAACCTGGCTATGAACCTAGGAAAGGTTTGGGCAAGAACCTAGACGACATGATCAAACCAATTCAAATTCTGATGAGGCCCGACAACGAGAAAGCTGGCATAGGGTACATTGTGACTTATGAGAAGAGCATGGAAGAAGCATAACAGGACTTCAAATTCTACAAGAAAAGCACCAAGGCTCTCCTACATATTTTCGTCTCGTCTGGATACTTGGATGGTCACAAGGGGGAGGTATCTGCAGCATAAGGGGTTGAACCGAAGATTATTGATGCTGAAGAAGATTTGCTGGAAGGAGTGCAAAAGTTGTTTATATCTGATGAAGACTGCTGTGTGATCCTAGAAGAGCATGTTGAACCTCCTGGGTTGACAAAAGCTGAATTTGGAGCTGCGCTGAACAACTGGATCAGCAACTGGGCTCGAGCTCACCGCGGACCTTGGTAGAGCTGGGGGATAGAGTTTATTTTATGCTTTCTAAAATAAAACCCGACCTCGAGTCGTGGAGCTTGCATTTCCTTCTCTTTTTCACATCCGTACAAACTTTAGTTTGCAAGGATTCATAAATAAAATATCGCACTATTTCCTTTAATTTTCATTTTAATATTTTAAATTTCGCAATATTTTATTTTTCAGCATTCAAACTAATAATCCCATTGAGTCCACAACCGCAACGTATAATAAATCTATGGAGCTTGAGGAAGCTGATTTTGACTATGATGAATTTGATGAAGCCACGCAAGAGGAAATTGAAAGATTCGGAAATAAGCCCAAACCAAATCTAGAAGAGACTGAGGTGATAAATTTGGGAGGTGACGAAACTATAAAAGAGACAAGAATTAGTGTGCATCTCATTGCCGAAGAGAAAAAGCGGTATACCGAGTTTTTTAAAGAATATGAGGATGTGTTTACATGGTCATATGATGACATGACTGGCATAAGCACGGACGTGGCGGCTCACAAATTTCCCATCAATCCGGGCTTCCTGCCAGTCAAGCAAAAAGCCCGAACTTTCAAGTCATCTACCTTGCTCAAGATTGGGGAAGAGATAACCAAGCAGCTCAATGCAGGAATTTTGAAAACGGTCAAATACCCAACATGGCTAGCCAACATTGTCCCAGTACCAAAGAAAGATGGAAAACTCAGAGTTTGTGTACACTACAGAGATCTGAACAGAGCAAGCCAAAAAGATGGTTTTCTTTTGCTGAATATACACATCCTGATTGATAACAGTCTTTCGTGAATTGTTTTGCCGGCTATCATCAAGTTCTTATGGATGAAGAATATGCCGAGAAGACAGCTTTCACTACATCTTGGGGGACCTATTGCTACAAGGTTATGCCATTTGGGTTGAAGAACGCTGGGGCAACTTACATGAGGGCAATGACAACCATATTCCATGACCTGATGCACAAAGAAATTGAAGTATACGTGGACGACGTGATCATCAAGTCAAAGAAGAGCTCAGAGCAACTTGACAATCCGCACAAGTTTTTCAATCGCTTGCGAAGATATAGCCTGAAACTAAATCCAGCAAAGTGTGCTTTTGGTGTTCCAGCAGGGAAGCTTCTGGATTTCATCGTCGGTAGAAGAGGCATCGAGTAAGATACATCCAAGATAAAAGCCATTCAAGAATTGCCACCACTAAAGAGCAAGAAAAAGGTTATCAGTTTATTGGGAAGGCTCAACTACATCACCCAATTCATAGCCCAATCCACGGTCATCTGCGAACCAATCATCAAGCTATTAAAGAAAGATGCAGCGATCGAATGGACGGAGGATTACCAAAAAGAATTTGATCAAATAAAGGAGTATTTGTCTTGCCCTCCTGTGTTGGTTCCACCCGAACCTCGGCGACCTTTGATCTTGTACCTGTTTGTGGTAGATTCAGCATTTGGTTGTGTGTTGGGGCAACATGACTCAACTGGAAGAAAGGAACAAGCAATATACTATGTGAGTAAGAAGTTCACTCCTTACGAAGCCAAGTACACACTACTGGAGCAAACTAGCTGTGCGCTGACCTGGATAGCACAAAAGCTGAGGCACTACTTGACGTCCTACTCAACTTTGTTGATATCAAGGATGATCCTCTCAAGTATATCTTCCAAAATCCAATGCCTACTGGAAAATTGGCTAAATGGAAAATTCTACTCAGTGAATTCGACATTACTTTTGTCACTCAAAAGGCGGTGAAGCCTCAACCCTTGGCGGATCATATGGCCAAAAATCCAGTGGGTGATGATTACGAACCTCTGCACACTTATTTCCTCGATGAAGAAGTCATGTTCGTAGGGGAAGATATCACAGAGGAGTATGATGGTTGGAGACTATTCTTCGATGGAGCGGTGAATTTCAAGGGAGTCGGCATTGGAGCAGTGTTAGTTTTAGAGACTGGTCAACATTATCCTATCACAACCAAAATAAGGTTTCCTTGCACCAACAACATGGTGAAATATGAAGCTTGCATCCTGGGTCTTAGAATGGCGGTAGACATGAACATACAAGAGTTGTTGGCAATTAGAGATTCTGATTTGTTGATTCACCAAGTCTGAGGAGAATGGACAGCAAAGAATTCCAAGATATTGCCATACCTCGAGTGCATAAAAGAGCTGAAGCAAAGATTTACCAAGATAGAGTTCTGGCATGTACCTAGGTTAGAAAATGAGTTCGCAGATACTTTGGCCACTATATCTTCCATGATGAAAATCCTAAAAAGAATTACATTTACTCAATACCCATGGAAGTGAAAAAGCAACCAGCATATTGCTACCATGTGGAAGAAGAATCGGACGGACAACCTTGGTTCTACAACATCAAGGGATTTCTCAAAGATGGCACTTACCCAAAGGATGCAACGAGCCTCCAAAAGAAGACATTGAGAAGGTTGGTAAATGGTTTCTTCTTGAACGGTGAAATGTTACACAAAAGGACACCTGATCTAGGATTGCTGAGATGTGTAGATGCCAAAGAAGCTACTAGGTTGTTAGAAGAAATACACTCTGGGACATGCGGCCCACACATGAATGACTTTATACTTACGAAGAAGATCTTGAGGGCTACATATTTCTGGATGACAATGGAGCACGATTGCATAACGCACGCAAAGAGATGTCATCAATGCCAAGTCCACAGAGATATGATTCGAGTGCCTCCTAGTGAATTAAATGTCATGGGATCACCTTGGCCTTTTACTGCCTAGGGAATGGATGTCATAGGACCAATTGAACTGGCTTCTTAAAATGGAAACCGTTTCATATTGGTAACTATTGATTACTTTACTAAATGGGTGGAAGCTGCATCATACAAGTCAGTGACAAAGAAAGTGGTGGCAAACTTTGTTCGTGACAAAATGATCTGTCGATTCGGCATTCCCGAGTCAATCATCACCGACAATGGGTCCAATCTCAATAGTGACTTAATGAAAGCAACTTGTGAAGTTTTCAAGATCAAGCACCATAATTCCACTGCATATAGACCCCAAATGAATGGTGCGGTCGAGGCAGCCAGCAAGAACATCAAGAAGATATTACGCAAGATGACACACAATTCACAGCAATGGCATGAGAACATACCCTGTGCTTTGTTAGGGTATCGCACCACAGTGAGAACATCAGCAGGGGCTACTCCCAACTTGCTGGTATATGGCACCGAGGCAATGATACCAGCGGAAGTTGAGATACCATCTCTGAGGATCATTCAAGAGGCACAATTGAAAGATGCCGAATATGTCAAAGGAAGGATGGAACAATTAGCACTTATCAATGGCAAGAGACTGAATGCAGTATGTCATGGGTAATTACATCAGAGGAGAATGACTAAAGTGTTTAACAAGAAAGTTTGAGAAAGATCTTTCGAACTTGGACAATTAGTGCTGAAGAAGATATTCCCCAATCAAGAAGAAGCGAAAGGCAAGTTTGCACCAAACTGGCAAGGGCCGTATATGGTTCACCGAGTTCTAACTGGAGGAGCACTAATACTGGCAAAAATGAACGGAGAAGTTTGGTCGAAACCAATTAACTCAGACGCTGTCAAAAGATACTATGTATAAGAGTCTGCATTAGTTAATGGTTTCAGTATTCTGTAATACATCATGTAATCTGGAACTACGTTACGACCTGATTCCCTAAGTGGGATACGTAGGCAACCTACCCAAGGTTCGGTCACATAGATACAAAAATTTCATTCTCCCATAAAGCAGACACTGGGGCAGAATTTTTGAGAAACTCTCAAAAATTCCGAAAGGACAGACATAATTGACACTGGGGTAGAAATTTTTTAGACCCTCTCAAAAATTTCAAAACAAATAAACTGGGGCAGAATTTTGAGGACGCCTTCAAAATTCATTCAATGTAATTTGGAACAGCAACGACCATAACCTTACACAATGCGACTCGGGACTCAATGGGATAAAATATTTCGTTTCATTTTCTTCTCATAAAAGTCTTTCAAAATATTTGCATTATTTACTGCTTTATACATATCCCTATCAGCTCTGCCAAGGTCCCAGCACTCACGAGAAGCAGGCATAAAGCGGGCCAAGAATGCACAAACTAAACTACCCTACACAACTCACCAATCTTTCTTTGAATGTAGGCATGATGGGTACGCATCCCGACGCCACGTGACAAACATATCTCGACAAAAGGTTAGCTGGTTTCTTTCACTACACTTTCATTTTGCGGAAGGTACACATCCCGATACATTGACCAAGGGTACACAACCCGATGTCGAATTTAGCACTTAGCATAGCAGAGGGTACACAACCCAATGCATCGATGGAGGGTACACAGAAGGACGTCGAATTTAGCACTTAGCACAGCAGAGGGTACACAACCCAATGCATCGACCGAGGGTACACAGCCCGATGTCGAATTTAGCACCTAGCACAGCAGAGGGTACACAGCCCAATGCATCGACCGAGAGTACACAGCCCGATGTCGAATTTAGCACCTAGCACAGCGGAGGGTACACAGCCCAATGCATCGACTGAGGGTACACAGCCCGACGTCGAATTTAGCACTTAGCACAGCGGAGGGCACCCAGCCCAATGCATTGACTGAGGGTACACAGACCGATGTCGAATTTAGCATTTAGCACAGCAGAGGGTACACAGCCCAATGCATCGACCGAGGGTAGCGGAGGGTACACAGTGTTGACACCTAATTTTGTCCCGAAAGTTTCAATTAAAGTCTAATTATTTTAAAATTAAAATCAATTTTGAAAATTAAAAGTAATTAATTTGAAAAGGAAAGGCTAAATGTGTAATGCGCAGCCTCCAATTTCAGCCTACCTGTGCAATCTCCCCACTTACCAATTGATCCTAATAGGGGGACTATATTTGTTCCTATACCTAAAATGTGGCCTATTCATGCAAACTCTTATATAAACACACACACCCATGTTTCCCATCAAAATTTAGTCACGTAGCATGTTTTGACCGCGTTAAATGAATACTAGCCAGCGATGCAAAACTGTTTGAAGACTAGCCATTTCCGGACAAATCACAGTATAAATATTGGGGCTTTGAACAAGTTTTGTTCAAAGCCCCAGTATTTATACTGGAAAGCTTCAATAAACTAACCCCAGTATAAAATACTGGGGCTTGGTTTGTTCAAAGCCCCATTATTTTGTTATGTGAAGCATTTTGTTATGGGACTGAAGCTTTATATATAAAGTCCCGTAACAAAATAATGGGATTTATCCCTTTGATGAGACCTTTGTTATGGGAATAAATCCCATTATTTTGTTATGGGATAAACTCCCATAACAAAATAATGGGACCTTTGAACATGTTAGTTCAAGGTCCCATTATTTTGTTATGGGATTGTTCAAAGCCCCAGTATTTTGTTATGGGACTAGTCTGGGGTGTTTTTCCAACGCTAATGGAGCTTAAGTGTGCGCGCGCGCGAATTTTTGGCTATTCTTCACTGAATTTTGAAACGGTGGATAGTCCCCAATGAGCGCGTCCAGAAATGGCTACTGATCAAAATTTCCCATGTTTTCCTAAAAAATCTTACCCGATACCCATCAGCCCTTTTTCATTTTTCCCAAACCCGTTCCCCCCTCAATTCAAATTGGAACCTGAAATCCCAATTTCCCTCTCAAATCCATCGACTACACATCCTATTTCCAGCTGTGAATCGTACAACCTTATCCATTTATACTCGTTGAGGGTCATTTCTGTCCGAAAAAAAGGAAAATTGGATCTAAAAAGGAACCCTAACGGTGTCCATATAAAAGGCTACTCCCTCCATTTCAAAAAGGATGAACCTCTTTCCTTTTTAGTCTGTTCCAAAAAGAATGACCTCTTTCTAAATTTGGAAAGAAATTTTCACTTTTACTCATCCCTAGATGATTTGTAGCCACACAAATATCTATAACTTATTTTAGACCACAAATTTCAAAAGTCTTCCCTTCTTTATTACACTCCGTGCAAAGTCAAATGGGTTCATCTAAAGTAGAATGGGGGAGTATTAAGAAGAGGAGGCAGAAAAGGGATACAAGAGGCAGCATATACACTTAAATTTCTAGGGTTTTTTTAATTAAAAAAAGGGTTCAAGAAATATTGCTACTATTTTTGCAATTTAGTTTTTGTTTATCGCATCGTGTTCAAGTCGTTGATTTGCTCGAGTGTTCCTCTTCAGCTCGTTGCCTCGTTCACTGCTCCGAAAAAGGTAACGCCTCTAACCTTTCACTTAATCTACCTGTTTCCTTGTTACTCTTGGAAATACGTTACATTTTCTCTGTTGTTATTGGATTTAATCCTTTAGTGTTATCTCTTGACATTTTTTTCAGCATGTATTAGATGTAATGTAGTAAAGTTTGTATCTTTTAGGTTATAATGGTGCTGCTATGGTTTAAATAAGTCTATGATTGTTAAAAGATTTGGCTAGTTTGAGTTAAAAGATGAGTTTTTCTTATAATATAAATAGAGGCATCAAGCTTGTCATGGCTCTTGTGCTTAGTCTCTGTTATTTTAAAGTTGAAAGCTGGAACCTTTATAATCAAAATAATGTTTAAATCATGGATTTATTTTTTTTGTAAGGCTCCCCTTGTTCATTTAAGATTAAATAAATTGGTAAGCCATTGGAATCAACTTTTGTCAAGTTTTCTTATCTATTGGTATTATTTCTGCTGCATTTTTAAGATTCAGAGTCAAAGTAGAATGTTTGTGCTCTGAATATGATATGTTGTCCTGTATCAAACTGGTTTTCCTCCTCTCTTAGCATTTCCAGTTTGTTTGTGCTTATTGTTCTGTTTATGAGTTGCGAATGTTGTGAGGAGGCTATGAGGGGATGTATCACGTTTCCTTATGATTTGTAACAATGTGAGGGTGTAGCTCTGGAGTATTCTAGTGTTAAAGGAGAATAATGGAGCTGCCATGGGTTTCTTTGAGAAGCAGCAGTGAGTTTTGTAGCTTCTGGTAAGGATGTTCTGGAGCATGGTGAGTTTGGTGTGCAGGTGTCAGAGGAGGAGGCAGAGTGTCTTTGGAGTGAGGCAGGTGGGAATTGTTTCTAGTAGTAGCTTGTGGCTGTATTGGTAAGTGAGGGAGTATGCAGGTGTTAGTTTGTTCCAGGTTGTTTTCTTGGAAGACGAAAGAATAGAAGAGGGTATTGGAGTATGAGGGTCTGTGAGGTCTCTGTGTGTGTAGGCAGGAATAGGACTTAGTTTATAGGAGCTCAAGGTGTTGTTTTGGTCTTATGCTTTGCAGGGTATGTAGGTGTGCTGCAGGTGTTAGCTTAGGCTCTGGTGGTTTGCAAATGTGTAGCAGTAAGTGATTTCATGTTCTATAGGGGATTAGAAAGAGTTCTGGTGCTTGCAGGATGTTAGAAATTGTCGTGGTGGTAGCACAGGTGTTTGGAGGGGTGTTTTTGTTTCTGGATAATTGTGTTTAAGGTCAGTTCTTAATCTAGTTTTTGCTTTGCCCGGAATCTGTTTAGTAGCAGCTGAAAGCAGCTAAAAGGGTATTTAAAAGAGTTGAAAAGGGACTTGCTTTGTTCTCTTCTTTAAATGCAGCAATCTGTTTTTGCTAAGGAAAGGTTTTCCTTTAGTTCCAGTAAGTTTAGTACTAGGTTTCCTTAGTATCACATGATCTATGAATTTTCTCCTTGAGTGGTCGACTATCTTGTGTTCTGTGGTGCATTCCCTTGCTTTTGCTATGATGGTTAATAACCTATTGATCTTGTTGGTCCTTGAATTAGTTTCAGCGTGATTGTAAAAGCATTTGTTTGTATGTGTAAGTCTTTTCAAGCCTGCATTGGAAATTTAGCCTACTCCTTGAGATAAAATTAATAGAATTTGAATTTTAGTCTATTAGTGTACATCATCTTGAAGTACAGTCTGTTTAATATTCTGTTTAGCTTGTCATAGCTTGCTCGTGCGCTAAAATGGTACGAGATATGAAATTCTTGTTAAAAACATGTGAAAGTTTTGTTTGGTGGCTGAAGGTTAATTTTATTTAATTTTCATGGCTGTCACTTAATTCAAGACTCTCTATCATTTTTACCCTCACAAATTTGATTGTTGCGATTATTTAAAGAGTCTGGTTTGCATGCTAAGTTTCATTCATTTACTTATTTTATGAAGTTATATTTTTCTTGAACTTTTACTAATCTTAATCTCCCTTTCTATTTGCATGAATACACCTTTGGGACGAGTTTGGCTAACTCACAAATGGGGATGGCTTATTGACATTGGAGTCGCATTGGGGTCAAGCTCGGGCTCAAGTTTTGAAGACCTTTAGAAAATTTTAGAAATTCAAGGCTCCCGCAAGTTTGTCAAATTCCTGGGTTCTTTTTTTTTTTTTTAATCTCTTGGTCTTCCTTTCTCCTTAGGATATTTACCTAAATTATTGTCGAATGAATTATCTATTTATGAATAAATTGTGATTATGGTATATTGCTTTACCTATGTTCATCACCTTTCAATTTGGAGTTGTTTATTTTAACGCCAATTGGGTCTATTTGAGCAAATGCGTGCAAGTTACAATATTTTTGCAAAACGAATTGGTTTCGATTAATTATTTTATTTTAGAATATTTATTATTTTAATTATTATTATTATTATTATTATTATTATTATTATTCTTATTATTATTATTATTATTATTATTATTATTATTATTATTATTATTATTATTATTATTATTATTATTATTATTTTTAGATAGTACTTTACAAGAAAAGCGCACTTGCAAATTAATTTGGAAACTTGTCGGATTAACCGTACTTTACGGAATTTCGAAAGTGCCTTAAATACCTTCTTTCGAAATTAATAAAACCTCTTACCTTAGAATCTCTGAAAGACGACCTTTTCTAAAAATGGAGTTTTTGCACGCATTTGCTTATTTGGTTCCCTGTTTTTCTTAAATTGGGTGGCCAAAAGAGTTAGTCCATTCAGTTGATATTCCTAAATTTAGTCTTTCGGGGTTATTTTTTTGGGATTCTACTGGGGATCAATAAAAGTTTTGACCATAAAGGTTTCCAATTATTTGCAACTAGCATGACTAATTTATTTGCTTTATTATATCTGTTTGTTTGGTTTGCCTTAGAAAGCGTGTATTAAACTTTATTTGTGCATAAGTCCGCATTCTGTTCATATTTCATCCCTTATGGAAACTTGTCAATTCTCTTTCACCTCCTCGATTTCATCATGGGGCACCCGCTTGACGGGTAGTTACGCAGGAAGGGTATTGCTTTTACCTCACTCTTTGAAATTTATTTCGTGCCACCAAAAGTTAGTTCGGGATATGGATTTTGCTTGGTTTTGTCATCGCCAATTCTACTGGTTTATGAGGCCACCTCTATCCCGCATAGGTCGAGTCAGCCTCAACCGTTAGCCCAATTTTAGAAGGAGATTTTAGGACATGCATTCATATACACCTTAGTTTGGACCCGGTCCTTGGTACCGTTTCCAGAAATTAAGAAACCGCCTTTTGTCGACGGGTACATGTAACCCAACGATGTTGCATATTATTTGGTATGTGGTAGTCATAGACGGATCCATGCTGGTTTGCCTTTGCCAAATTTGAGAGTTTGTCTCACTGTTCCTTTTGTTTGCGAGGAGATAGCAGGTTGTTCAATAAGGTAATGTTCACAGTTGTTTGACTGTGCCTTCCATCCAATTGAAAATTGGCAGTTGATGGATCCAGATCCAACAAGGACATGCACTTGCAGTTTTAGTGATTTTGGGCTGAGTTACTGTACTTTTATTACTCATTTTATTTTATAACAGGGTGTTACCACATTGTTGTGGTTTATGGCCGGATTTCGTCTCAAGGCATTGTATCGTTGGAAATATTTTAATAAATGGCAGTCTTTTAAAATTTTTTACTGTTTATTGTACCGTCCTCTCCCAAATTTACATTGACAATGGTTTGGATCAATCTATTACCACCGAATTGGTTTGCTACTTGACGATTAGGCCTACCTCTGGCACAAAGAGGCACCTTACAGGGTAGGACGCGAATGCATTTTATTTACGCTCAACTACTTGTGATTGTCACATGTTAATTGCTTGCCTTGCTTTATTTGCTCAAAATGCGTTAAATACTAGGTGTTGTTTGCTTGTGTGCAATCTTACGAATGACATGCAAACTAACATAGTTACAGTTTGAGGTTTCTTTTGTTTTGTTTATTTCTCTAGCAAAAATTGGATTTATGAAGTGACTGGCCATTCACCACGAAAGAGATTCAAGATCTGATTGATGGTAGATGCTCTAGCTCGTGAATGATGCAGCACCAGAAGCTAATGGCATTGTTTGAAAAGAAATTGGCGATTGAACTTAGTAGCATTATTTTCAATTTTAATTCAGATTGAGGCCCTGAATTGCATTGTAACTTAAAGCTCATATTAATATGAATCAACTCTTTTAAATAAAATGCAGCACATTCTTATTATATTATTTATTTATTTCGATTATATTTGATTCTGTTTCAAAATTAAAATTAGTAAATCTGCCAAATCTTTACTTGTGACATAACGAAACAACTGAATAATTTGAGAATGATACAGTGAAAAGTTATTGTCTACGCTCTTTGGATATCACACTATATTAAAACTTCAACTGGGGCAGCTTTTTTTTGGCTAGTATATGGCGCTGGAGCAGTGTTATTCGCATAAATGAAGTTCCTTCTTTGAGAATCCTCAAGAAGATGAATGGAAAGATGCAGAATGCGTAAAGAGTTGTTAATGCCTGCTGATAAAACACAGTTCATAGGCAATTTTATCAGAATATAATTATCAATGCATTCAGGGACTTTTAAACCGGGCAAATCCTTACATGTAAGGATAAAACTTGTACGAATTCTATGAATTTTGGACACGTTTTACCCTTATTTCGAAAAGGAAATAGCCTCTTTTTGGAGATTATGGGAAATTCACAAAAATCCAAAACCCTAGCCCTAGAGGTATTTAATCTTTATTTCTCTCATTTTTTTAGGGATCCAAGTTGAGAGATAAGAAAAATGGCAGTTAGAAATACTTGAAATTTTTGTTCAGTTTTTGGGAGATTAAAAAAAAGGAGGCAGAGTTCTTAGAACGGGAAATAGAGGGATAGAAATATATGAAAAAATGACAGAGTCCATTCAGTGATATAATTTTTGTAGTTTACATTTTAAAATATTATTGTGCTGTTGTTTCTGGATTGTATCGTCGCTTCGTCCCTCGAGTCATAGACGTTGTTCGAGTAGTCGTCGCTTGTTCGAGTTGCTTTATTTTCAGGTCTCGCGCCTTTGTTCACTGCCCTTTAGGAAAGGTAAAATCCAACATTATTCTCATGTTTGTCTATTTTACGTTCTGTATTCATTCTGTTAAATTATGTGTCATATGAGCAAAGTTTTAAGTTTTATTGAAATCATTAGACTGAAAAAAGTATGTTGCATAAGTTGGTAAGTTTGTTAGTTGGAGCGGTTAATGAGGCTGTATTTTACATGGTTGGAGTGCATAAAGGATGATCCCTTCTGGTTTTGTTTAGCCTCTTCTCGTCTAATATTTGTTCCTGAACCCTGATAGATCTGTCCAGGTCATCGCTCTTAGTTTTTGTGCATGGGCTAGTGTGGCTGGCCTGTAGTAAAGGTCTGTCCTTGTTTTAAGCTCCCTGTTGGTTCTGTGTATCATCCAGTAATTGAAAAAGTTTAGGTTGTTCAGCTCTTTGTTGTCTTGAAGCCAGAGTTGGAGTTCCAGTTGTTAGAGGGATTGCTTTTGTAAAGTGTAAAGTAAGCAGTTCTTTGTGTTTGTGTATTTAGAATAGAGGTATAGGTCATTAAAAGGGAAGCTATAAATTTCTATTTTTATGCTCTTAAGTGTGGAGTTAGGCTGGTCTCTAGTAAGAGGCCCAGGCCTTATCAGATGTGCAGCTTTTGGAGGAGAGTTTCAGGGCAGTAGAGGGGTATGTAAGGGGCTGTTTTCAGTTTTTTGGTCCTGTTTCTATTTTGGAGAAGAATAGAGTAGGCTGGAAGTAGTTCAGGGTTAGTCTTGGTTGTTCCCTGGTTGCAGTTGTTCTAGGATGGAGTTTTAAAAAGGGTGCAGATCATGGTTTGTGCAGTTTCATAGTTGTTGCTTGTTCCAGAGGTGAATTGGAGGGTAGTATCAAGTGATGTTGTGGCTGTAGTTTCAGGTGTGTAGGTGATTGTTAGAGTTAGTAAAGGAGGGAAGTTCAGGGTCTGTTATGGTGTGCAGGTGTTCAATATTGTATGTGTATGCAGGTTGTTGTTAGAGCCTATTCTGGCAGTCTTGGTAAGCTGAAAGGGCATGACTGTGTGCAGGTTGTTGGTTTGTGAGGTGAGGTGTGTAAGAAGTTAAGGTAAGAGGGAGGGGCTATTATTGATTGTAGAAATATGAGGGTTGTGATCTGGTTTCAGGTGATGGCCCTGGTATTTGGTTAAATGGTGAGTGAGAAGTTTGTCATGGTTTTCTTAGAGAGGCAGCAATGAGCTTGTAGCTTCTGGTGAATTAATTCTGAATAACTTATGATTCAACCTGCTTAATCTCTAGGTTGTTTGTTTACAGCCACTCCCTTATTGCTTAATAGTTATATCAAAACCAGGATAAGCAGTTGAAGTACTTTCTACAAGTCCTACTCTCTTGGTAATTCTCATCATCTGATATAAAGACAATCTGAAGTTTTTTTCCTTGCTATTGTCACAAACATGTAAAGACATGCTAAATGAAATAGAAAATTCCTAGATATCTCTGGTGCTTGCTGCCTAGAACCAATCTGGCATCATTCAAGTCCTATAGATCCTGAGTATTTTTGCTTCCTAAATGTTCATCTGGGTAGAAGTAATCCTCCTGCTATCAAGTCATGTTATCTTGGTCAAGTAATTAAAGCAACTGTTGCTGACATGTATGCAAGCTAACCTGCTATCTGCCAGTTGATTGTTTGAAGTAGCATGTTTAGTTTATTGGATTGCTCATTTTTTAAATGGTACGTAATATAAAATCCTACTAGCGTGAAAGTGTGAATTAGTAGCTACATGATTGAGTTGTCTTTTTTATAGCTATTTGTTACATTTATAAGCATGATCCGTTCCCCTCCTTTCCACTAAGCAAAACCTGTCAGTTTCTTTAATCAAAAGTATTTAGGCATATGGCTGCTTTCTTTTATTGTGCTCACTGTTTCATTTAATTGAGTTCTTGTTCACTTATGAGGTTCTTTCCACCTTTGAGAATTTATTAATTCCTTTTCTTTCTTATTCCTTGACATAATACTCCCCGTGATCGAGTTGGGTAAAACTCAAACTTGGATGGGCTATTTGCATTGGAGTTGTTTGATTCGCGCTGTATTTTCGGGCTTAAGTTCCCCAAAAAAATGGAAAACTTATAAAATCCAAGGCTCAATTATTGAGTTTGCTATCTCCGGGTTCTATCTTCTAAACTCCCTCTTTCCCTATTCCCATTAGAATCCATGTCACAGGATCCCTGTAAACCAGACTAGGAACTTTGCATGATAGAAGCTTGGTAGGATAGACGCTTTATATTATGGAATTGTTATATTATCGCATGATTAGAAATTACTTTATGCAATTATTTATTATCATTTCTTTGGGATTTGCCATTTAATTTAAGGTATTAAGAACCGATTGTTAATTAATGAGTGCAAATTAAAGAACAATTAAATTTGTATCTTTATTTTATTATTATTTATATTTAAATTATTTATTTATTAATTTACTTATTTTATTAAATATTCAGTTATTTGTTCATTTATTTAATTATCTCTTATTTATTACTTATTTATTGTCAATTTACTTATTTATTTATTTAGTCATTATTTACTTCTTTATTTATTTATCCTATATTTTTCTTAAAATCTCTAAGTTATTTATTTTATCAAAATTCGTGAAAACCACCGGATTAATCGCTTTTAGCGGATTTTCGAAAGTGCCCTTTTAATAAATAAAGACCTTCTTTTGAAAATAAAAGAACCACTTACCTACGAATCTCTAAGTTTAATTTCCTTTAAATAAGGAATAAATTACACTTTTTAATTAACGTTTGGTTCCTAATAATCCTAAATTAGGTGGCGACTGCAAAGAAGCCCTTTGGAGTCCCATTTTGTTGAAAATACACCCGAAACATATTTATATGTATTTTAGAGGGTTCAACACACATCCAAATGCATCGACCGAGGGTACACAACCCGATGTTGAATTTAGCACTTAGCACAGCGGAGGGTACACAAATCAATGCATCGACCGAGGTTACACAGCCCGATGTCGAATTTAGCACTTAGCACAGCGCTGGGTACACATCCCAATGCATCGACTGAGGATACACAGCCCGATGTCAAATTTAGCCCTTAGCACAACAAAGGGTACGCAGCCTAATGCATCGACTGAGGGAACACAGCGCGAAGTCGAATTTAGCACTTAACACAGCGGAGGGTACACAACACAATGCACCGACTGAGGGTACACAGCCCGATGTAGAACTTGGTATGATAAAGGGTATACAGCCCAACGTAAGGAACACACATGCATGTGATGAGAAATCCTGGCAAGACGATCCAGCCCAACAGGAAAGTACATTTCACATTTGCATATGCATACACTATTTTTTCAAAGCTCACTTCTATTGCAGGATATACAATCTGACAACGCGAACATTACTATCTAGCACCTCGTCAATTCCCATAATCCATAAGCACTTCTCTAGAGTCGCGACAAAATTAGTCGTTCTGTCAACGTCTTTGCCTGAAGACTTTTTTATCATTCCCGGGCAGAGAAAGGCAGCTGTTGACACCTAATTTTGTCCATCCCGTTTCGATAACCTTTATTACTACAAAATTACACTGATAACCACACAATCACCATACACTCGCTCCTATTCTAAGTCACTACTTCATATATGCACATCGATTAGGCTACTTTTAAAGGCATTTGCACAAGCGACTGTAATTTTACAAGATTTGCATATTTCGTCACAATTTCTCGCAATTTTTTGCATTTCTAGAAAAATTGCCTAAATTATTTAAAAATTAAAATAATAGGTTTTCCCAATTATTTAGCCCTCACAATTAATTTCATCAATTTTATAATTTTTATAAGTACGCCATACAATTTTTCCATGCATTTATACACATTTTATACATTTATATGCATTTTTTATACATATTTATACGTTATATATACGCATATACATATACACACATTACACCTCACACTTATACACATCAGCTCTTCATCAATTTCACATCATCGCCTACGTGGCGTTATCCTAATCTTCCACGTGTATAATCCAACGGCTGGGAATTAAGTTGCTATTTTAACTACACACTCCTCCCAAAACCCTAAAACCTTTTCTATTTCCTCTCACACATTCAGCCGACTCACCCCTTTTCCCTCTCATGAAGCTTCCACTGTTACCACCATTTTTCGGCCATTATCGCCGGTGAAAATGGAAACAAATTGCACTACTATGATCCTCTCACTCTCTGCTAAAAAACCTATGCATTGGTTTGTTCGTTTGACAAGAGATCGAATTCGACCCTAATCGTGACCTCCATCTCCATCGCCGGAAAATTTTTCGGCATTCCTTCGCTTAAATACGACCTTTACCAACAAAGGAAGGAAGCAAATCCCTCGTACATGCATTGTTGAACCGTGTTAGAATTGACCCGATGTTGATCCTAAACGGGTAATCCTAAAGCCCTATTTGTTTTTCCTATTTGTTCTCTGGATTTAAGTGATTCTAAAATCGAAATTGCCTAGCCTTTTAGCATGATTAACATAGTTGATTTGTTGATTAATTAGTAAAGTGTATAAATCGACAATTTTTGATTTACTTCGCTGTCTTAGCAACAAATATTTGTCTACGTGCCTGGATTTGCTTAATTTCATTCGAGTAAAGTATTGGTAATCTGTTATCAGTCGACTAATTAAATGGGAAGGCTACTTGATTAGTTGGTTTCACTATTAACTTATTGAGCCAAGTGAAAAGTTTGTTTTGGCTTTGCTTGTATGTTCTGAGCTTAACACCCTCGACATCTATGTTCCTTATCACTATTACTGAAACTTAAATCCATCTTGGACCGTGTATTTCGACCATTATTTGTTAAGATACATGATTACTTAACTAAAACTGGATTGATTTGATTTAGAGGATTTTACTAAGGCTGGGTTTGAATTGGTGATTTGTAATGGATTCTGGTAATTGATAAAGTATCAATTAGGAGCTGATTTTAATCTTGTTAAGGTGATTGACTGATTTCTGGGAATCTTAATTAGGCTTGTACTACTAGTTGCGAACCTAGATGATATTGGAATTAAAGGGGGAAAAGTATAACTGACTAGGATTTTGTTTTACCTTAACTCAGGCACTTTGATTAATCTATTTTAGGATGAGAACCTTTTTAATTCTGGAAGGCAAAACCTTCCCTCCTGTAGGAAATTGATTCCCTTTAATTGACAATATAATCTTTCCTTTTCTGTTTTTTTTATTTGCCAATTTTATCACTCTTTCACATTGGAATTTGAATTCAAAAAGGGCCCTATGCCATGCCAATATAAACCAGACTTTTGCACAATTAGAGACACGACATACACACCAACAGATACACTGAAAAAGGCTTGCATACAAAGAAACACACATAGCACCTCACAGGCCTACTTTTCTCTCTATCTGCTTGTCTTTCCTTTGAAGAAGTCCTGCTCTGGTTGTGTGCTAGTTCTGCTTTTGCAAGCATCAGTCTCCTTCTTTGCACTCTGTTTGTTTCATACTGCTAGATGTATCTTTACAACCCCAACTGTTATTTGCATCTGCCTTCTTGAACTTACTTATGTTTGTTTACATTGTCTGTGCTTTACTTAAACTGAACATGCCTATCTGCTACCCCACTTCCTTTTTCTGGGTTCTTTCTGGTTCTTATTAACCTTCTGCAACTATGAGGATGATCTGAAAGATCATACCAGTATTCATCTAGTGCAGGGGCATTATATAACTTACTGTTAGGGGCTTTTGATAGCCTAATCACTACTGGGACTGGACTGAGTCATTAAAAGCTTTAAGTACCTATTCTTTCCCCCTCTTGTCCCCTGTTTATGTACATTCATTAGGGCACCCTGCTTGTATCCATCTAAAACAGGGTACACAGCTACAAAGTTGTGTAAATGGCCACCCAGGGGCCTTTTCTTATCGTTTTCTCCTTATGTCGCTGCATCATATACTAAAACAAAGTCATCGCATTTAAATGTTAAAATAGAATTTAACTTGCAAGTGTTTAATGGTTTTAAACGTGACTTGATAGTGACATCTATACAGAATTTGGTGATTTTAATGACGAGCTTAAGTCTTAGTCGACTGAGAACCACTGCAGGACAGATTTCGTAAAACTATTTTAGAAGCATGATTTTTTTTAAAATGAGGGCTATATGTGCTAAAACTGCTTAATATGTGACTTTTTCCATAAAATCATGTCTGCCCTTTCCTTTTACATTAGCAATCCAGGCCCAAAACCTCTTTTAAACTTGGCCTGTTTCGTGTGTTTTCATACTCTCAACTCCTATACACTAATATAATAGTGCGTATGGGTGTATAAGTATTTGGGGTCAATTATACGATATACTATATGTATTTTTTCAAAGATATATCGTTATTACTTCATGTATTTGCATGTCTATACTTATATATACGTGTGGCAGCCCTCTATTTGCATTTATGTGATTTGTGAACACGATTTCCTTCTCAAAAATAGTCCCTCTATCTATATTTCAAAATTGACCCCTAAAACAAATTGCCATTAAGGTTAAGGCTCGACAATTAATGACAAGTCACACCGACCCCAAATGGATAACATTTTATTTCAGAAAATAACCTCATTTGTTTCTTTGACAAAATCTGAAACCATTTGCGAAAACTACCTATTTATGAAAATTTAACTTAGCCGCTAGAATTGCAAAACTAGGTTGCTTCTCGATATCCTCTTGCAGATTTGATAACTTTTCAATTAGGCATTTATAATAGAGGCCGAAAATGAAAGTAGGCATGAAATGTAGGTTGTATTTGTAAACTAAACAGCCCAAATCATGTATATACTGCCTAGACTTGTTATACTTTGCATGAATAGATTCAATTCTTAAATTGGTTGTGAATTTGACCTCTTTTAAAATAGTAATTTGTTTTTTTTTTTTTTGGTAAACATGATAAAGTCTTATAGCTTATTTAGGCATTCCAAAATATAAACTCGGCCAGGAACCATCTTTCGTGGGACTTGGGGAAGTGCCTAACACCTTCTTCCTGGAGTTACTTGGACTTCTTACTCTTGACTCTCTGAAACTAGACTAGTCTAAATAAATACCCGATCTTAGATATTTAGGTGGCCTAATACACCTTAGAAATCCATATTAGGTGGCGACTCCAATCCTTAACTCAAACGAGTTATGCAGACAAGCTTGAATCTTGACTCGCTCCAAGTTTAAAATTGGGTATGACACGCACTTTACGTGACAAAAGTAGGGTACACCACTCTCTTACAGTTAGACCACGCCTAACTCAGCCACGTGACATTAATCGAGCGTTGAACTCGTTAAATCAATAATTGCACCTACACGTCGATGGGGACGCCTTTCCGCGTAGTGCCAGAAAGTCTTTAATACTCGAGTACTAAGCGAACATTTTTTGTCTCAAAACGTGAAGGACCGTTTCCACACGGGCTAAAGTCGTCCCATTGTTGCCACAAACAACCATCTACTACGGATGCAACCTACCCTCCGTTTATCTGTACATAACAGACGTAATTGCTCAAGGCAGGCATACTCACACACGTTCTTAATTAACTAGAGCTGTCAGGACGAACGGAAGCCATCTAAGTCTTAGGTGCAAACGCTCACAGAGGCATAACTTAACATTAATTATTGTTTACGGTGAAAATTAAAAAACGTCATGTGCAAAGACAAGTGATTTAAGTTAACACGCCACAAATGGGCCCAAAATTACATTTGCATACGTGGATAAATGTTTAAATCAATAGATGCATAAAAAAAAGAGCACCAAATGGGGGGGGGGGGTCTCATTCCTCTCTTGGGGGACTTACTTCATCGGCAACACTCCGTGGAGGTCCTGCTTCATCAGCTGCAGCTTTCCCAGTCGGCATCTTCTCTCTTTCGCCACTCATCTCTTCAGAGCCTTCTTCAAGGTCAGGACCAAGTTGCGCATCTGCCTGGGCGACAAGGCCAGTATAGGCAATCTCAGTAGCAAGGTCAAGATTTGGGTCGTCACGAACACGGAGAAGAGTGGCAAGAGTGGCAGGAATATTGGTACGATCAACTTCTGTTATGCGATGAGCATTCAAAGCTTCTTTTTGTTGATCTTTTAGGAGGCACTTGTCGCAGAGGTCGTCGCGAGTCCGCTCAAGTGATTTCACTGTACCTTTCAACTTTTCATTCTCATATTGAAAGAAGGCTTAGAGACCCTAAGCATCCGCGACATATTTTTTAGCAGTATTCATTCTCTTCTCCATACTCGATAGTTCTTGTTGCAGGTCTCTCACGATTCCCTCCAGAAAATTCACATTACCGAGGTGGAGCTGCTCTGAGACCTGTGCATCTGTAAAAGACGACTTGAGGGCCTCCACATCTTGCTTATGCTTGCGCACTTCACCCGTCAACGCCCTCTCTAAGTTCCTGCTCTTCAGAACCTTCGCATGATAAGCATCACGAGTGGTCTGCAGCTCGCCCTTCAATTCCTCCGCCTTTTCTACAAAGGGCTGCAAGCTAGCTACTTGTCCACGCAGAGCATCCGCTTCCTCGACCAGATTCCCCTCTAAGCTCTCACAGTGGAGTATCGCATGATACACCATCAATCCCTGGGCAATGGCAAAGATAAAACTTTGGTAAAAGAAGAATGATGTTAAACTTGACATGGTAGTGACACGAAACTTATCCAAAAAGAGCAGTCAGTGGCAACCTCAAGCAAATCGTGATTGTTGTAGCTAGAGAGGTGTTCCTGTTTTGAAGGCAAACCAATTCAGCGGTATGGACTGTTACAACCCGTGGAGTCTTCATCAGGTTAACTCCTGCAGCAATAGGGACAACAACCTCCCGAGCTCCACCTACGGGTTCATGCACAACCTCTTGACAACATCCTTGCCAGGACACCGCTGAAAAGAGTCAGAGCCCTCAGGAGTCAGAGCAGCATCAACGGGTTCTAACATGAAAGGATAATATAAGCTTCTGAGATAACAAGGAAATAATATTACTTCCAAAAAAAAAACTGAAGTCCAAGAAGAAACAAACCTGAAGGTTGTGGATCAGAAGACATGGAGGGAAGCAAGACATCACCCTTCGCACTAGCCTCTTCCTCGGCTATGGGAGTCTCTTCATTCAGACATCTACGCTCTTGTAAAGAATGACCAGCTTCAACAGCAGCAGACGGGGTTGCCTCAACGGCCCCAAATGCAGACACTCGGGGGACTTCCCAATCACCATTAGAAATTAAAAGGGTTTCACTAGCAATGGGCACACTGGCCGGCCTAGAAGAGCTCCTCCTCTTCTAGGAGCAAGATCTATTCGCCCGCTCTAAAATTCTCCCACTTGATGCCAGCACATTGGGTAGGGGGGTAATATACAGGACAGCAATCTGAATTGCTGCCAGCATAGGCATATCACGACGAGAGAACCCTGGAAGCGGCAGTGAATCAAAATATAAAAGAAATTTTGGGTAAAAAGAACGGCTCAATGATTACTTATCGTGATTTTTCGCCCGCCAGCCGACAAGAAGCTTAGGGAATCGTGATGGTTCCTTGAAAAGATGTTGGTGACCCAGATCATCAGTTCATTATGACTCAAAGAAATGGTAGACACTACGTTTACTATACAAAAAAAAAAATCAGTTTCAAGCAACCACAATTGAAAAGCAGGGAGATAAGCTTCCACGGACTTACGCTTTCTATTGAAGACCTCTGGAAAGGGAAGAGAGAATACCAAATTGGATCGTTCGCACAGCCAGGTACTTGTATACCCAACCACGGTCCTTGGAATCCTCACTATTAATACCTTTCTTCTCTCATTTCATAAACATCAGCATCCCCGCCTTATAAAGATGAGGGGAGTAGAAGGCCAGAAGGTGATCAAAAGAGAATGCGACCTGAGCATGATTTGCCAAGTGATCAAGCACGACCATTAGTCACTACACAGAAGGGCCGATTTGGCCTAAGAAAACATTATAACGATGGCATATGTTCTCTATGATTAAGTGGACGAGCATGTTGAGATGCAGAGTAAAAAGGTATGTGTGAACCATCGAGTAGCCAGCCCGATGAGAAGAAATCCTTTCTTCAGCACCAGGAGCAAGAACGATAGAAAATCACACCATCTGCATTCCTGCTTGATGTGCATTATGTTCCTCTCCGTGACTACAGAAAGGTAAGATTTGATGGAGAGATTGCTGCTTTTACACTCTTGCTTGGGAGTTTGGACTAGCATGCGACTGTCATTTTCAAAGTTGAAGGTATCTGTGAGGTAATCTTGCGCTCTGAAATTTGCTGGGAGAAAGCTTAGACCTTGTGCCATGATGATATTGTTAGCAAGATCGGAAAAGAGATTATCTTTTGAAGAAAAGTTCTTGAAGATCTTGGAAAGGTTGTGAATAAACTTTCTCACTTACGACATATATATACACGTCTGGGCTAGAGACATATAGGGAAGTGGAGAGATCTCATTCACGTGGGATCATAATTATGATTACTGTAGTTAAGTGATATGGATCCCCATAATTACGGGATGTGAACAGAGCAGCAACATTGGGAAGATACGCAGAAAAACCACTCCAATCATCAGGAGACACGTCGTTGTACTAAGGAATTTTCATTTAATACGATGCATGTGAAGATTCAAGGAGGCGAGCATCAGTAATGTCGCATCTTTACATATGCTATCACGCTTCTTTCACTTCCTGACTACCTGTGTCAGCACTCAGCAAGTGGGGGACTGACTGTGTGGGCAAAAATACGCCAACTGTTGTTACGGGGATGCGAGTTCAGCTGGTGAGAGACTTATTCTACAAATCACGGGGCACTGAGGATATACGCTTGCTCCTAGAGCCAACGACCGTTTAAGAGGTTTGGCCACAGGGTCCAGGGCACACATCCCGTCGCTTAGGGTATACGGTCTCCTAATTAGGGTTTACTATACCACTTCCTTGAGTTGTAGGCCCATGACCCTATTAGCACTTGTATTTTACCTTATTTAGAACTGGGTATCACTACTATAAATACCCCTCCTTACATTGTATTGTACACAACACTGGATACACGAACAACTTCAGCTACTCTCAAGGAATAAGATTTACATTGCTTTTCTCCATTATTTATTTTTTATTTACTTGTCTTATTTTCATCTTATTTATTTACTCTTCCAGCGTAATTTACCGTAATGTTATGACCTCATTCATAATTAATTGTTTAACCTAGAGTATAAATTTAGGCATAACAAGTGTCACCTATGGACAGCCATGACCATTGCTGACACAAGTTGTTCTGAAAGTGGGAGATGTGTTTCCACTCCTAAAAGCGCCTTTGCTAGCATATCTCACGGAGAGCTGCACTTCGCCATCTTTTTGTGTAAGGACTTCACTCGCAGCTACTTCCGAAATCTTGACATATAGTAGGAGACACTCCCACTAGGGGGCTCGGTCAATGTTGGGGGTCTTACAATGTTTTTCTTCATCCCTGCCAGTATTCGGCTACAGAGCCTTGGCCATTTGGGTTCTTCATACTTCACCAATACTTCGGAAAGTTTGTACCACAGTTCCGCTGATCTTGGGATCAAATCATCTATCGCGAAGATCCATTTCCTGAGTTCCATTATTTCTGCTCTAGCCATGCGCTTGTCTGACATATCCCTTTTTGCCTCTCTTCGAATTGTGTTTGCTTATGTTTTTAGGCTCGGGCTGATGTCCGCATCAGATGCATAACATTCCTCGGGTAGGGACTGCTCGCCTCGAACTTCAATTATCCCAAATAGGGTCGGATATCTAAGGACTTGATGAAGTGTTGAGGGTACTCCCCTCACTCTGTGTATCTAAGGTCTTCCCAAGATGAAATCATACGAGAGGTCGCAGGTAATTACTTGGAAGGATGTTAGCTTTACTAGGCTTAGGATGAGAATTTGCAAGGCTATTTCCCCGACCAGCTTCTCGCTCGTGGTGTTGAAGCTGGTCACTATGTAGGAACTCGGGGCTATGTGTTACTGAAGTTCCATTCTCTGGATGACCTCCCATCGAAAAATGTTTACGCCACTTCCTGGATCTACCAAAGCTTGCTTGATCTGAGTGTCAAGCATCATGATTGTGATAGCCAGAGCTTCTTGACAAAAGTTGCGGGGCTCTTTTCTGCTTTCCCGACCAAACACGATCATGTTGATACGAGGCCTTCACTTTGCTGCTTTATGAACCTCATCGGGCCCTAGTCCTCCAAAAATAGTGTCCATGCTCCGCTGGTCCTTCGAGCCAAAATTTATGGACCATTTGCCTCATTATGGAAGTAAGTCTCTAAAATGCCCATCCTTCAGCAAGTGGGCGATCTCAAGCATAAGTGCTCTGCAACTGACCGTATCATGGCCGTTTCTATGATGAAAATCACAGTAGGCCGATGTGTTCCTCCCGGGGGCATTCTTGATGGTGGGTGGCCACTGTACTCTCGAGCCTAGTTTCCCAAAGTTACTGTTGACTAGCTCGAAAGTGTTTCCTTATAACCTGAAATCGTGGAAGCTGTGTTGGTCAAAATATCTCTCATGGGAACTTATTCCTCTGGCGCTGCTCTGCTTCTCTAGTGATTTTGCAGAATCATCTTGATGTTGAATCCTTCCTTTCGTTCTCCTCCTGCCGATATCTCTTTCAAAGGTATGACTACCTGCTCGTTTTCCACACGCCCCATCACCGAGTAGTTGGGATAGTTTCGGCTCCAGACCAGCTTCTCGCTCGTGGTGTTGAAGCTGGTCACTATGTAGGAACTCGGGGCTATGTGTTACTGAAGTTCCATTCTCTGGATGACCTCCCATCGAAAAATGTTTACGCCACTTCCTGGATCTACCAAAGCTTGCTTGATCTGAGTGTCAAGCATCATGATTGTGATGGCCAGAGCTTCTTGACAAAAGTTGCGGGGCTCTTTTCTGCTTTCCAGACCAAACTCGATCATGTTGATACGAGATCTTCACTTTGCTGCTTTATGAACCTCATCGGGCCCTAGTCCTCCAAAAATAGTGTCCATGCTCCACTGGTCCTTCGAGCCAAAATTTATGGACCATTTGCCTCATTCTGGAAGTAAGTCTCTAGAATGCCCATCCTTCAGCAAGTGGGCGATCTCGAGCATAAGTGCTCTGCAACTGACCGTATCATGGCCGTTTCTATGATGAAAATCACAGTAGGCCGATGTGTTCCTCCCGGGGGCATTCTTGATGGTGGGTGGCCACTGTACTCTCGAGCCTAGTTTCCCAAAGTTACTGTTGACTAGCTCGAAAGTGTTTCCTTATAACCTGAAATCGTGGAAGCTGTGTTGGTCAAAATATCTCTCATGGGAACTTATTCCTCTGGCGCTGCTCTGCTTCTCTAGTGATTTTGCAGAATCATCTTGATGTTGAATCCTTCCTTTCGTCCTCCTCCTGCCGATATCTCTTTCAAAGGTATGACTACCTGCTCGTTTTCCACACGCCCCATCACCGAGTAGTTGGGATAGTTTCAGCTCCAGACGGATTATTTAGTTGTACCGCTAATGTAGGGCATCCCATGTCGTCATCGGGTGTTGAGTAAGACTCCCCTACAGCTCTCGTGTGGCCAGCGATCCTCGAGAGTTCAGACTTTTTCCGAAGGCTACCACAGTGATACTGTTAGGTACTCGCGGAAGCTCTATGTGTTCCCTCTAGAATTTTTCCAGATAGTCTTTCAACAATTTCCCGTCGTGTTGGCGGATCTCAAAAATACCCTCTATACGCTTTTCTTGTTGGTGGGCACCATAGTGCACCTTCTTGAAAAGTTCTAGCATCTAGGTGAATGATTCGATTAATCCCAATGGTAGCTAAGTGTACCATGTGATGGTCCCCTTGGTCAGGTAGAACTGAAATATTTTACTAGAGAATACTGAGTTTCGTCTTCCGTGATTTCATTGCTCTTGACAGCGGTGTAGTAGGCAGCAATGTTCTTGTCTCAGTGGTTCCGTCATAGTTAAGGTTGGCCGACAGACGGAAGTGCTTAGGTATGCAGGCCGGTGCAATGCTCTCTTTGTATGCATGCTTGAAGAACTTATTGCTCATCTACAGTTGTAACCTGGGGTGGAGCACCCAGCATATTTCCAATCGGATCGTGGATGACTTTTAGTTCTTAAGGATGTCCTGGATGACAAGTGTTCCTTCAATACCTTCACCACTGGCAGTTGTCGAGCTTCTTGGGGCAGCTCCCATATTGAGGCTCCGTCTTCGCACGGAAGCTGGTGACTCATTTATAGGCGCGGGTCCTCGTGGGAATGCTGGCCTCTTGAATGAACCAGCAAATATCGCCTCCAGATTCTTGGCTAAACTTTTGACCATGTTTTCTGAGTTTTGTTCTACTCGCTCCTCCTGAGCTTTGAGAAAATTGTTGAGGAAATCTTCGAGCTTGAAATTTCTTGCACATGGTTGATCATCTTCATGGTCACTGTCCCCATGAGTTGGATCCTTGGGAGAGCCCTTAGGTTTTTTTGTTGGCCTAAATTTGATTTATTTGATTAGGATAATAAATCAAATTTATTTTGGGTTAACTAACAATTGTTTGTATCAATATCATGAAATAACAAGAAATAAGAGCAAAGAAAATTGAACAGTAGCAAGAGACAAAAAGTAAGTGATTATGATATATCTTGAATAACTTTAACAGTTTCCCAATGACTATTTATAGTCTAAAAGAATAAAGAGGGCAGTAAATACGTTTAATGGTCATTACTCCACGTTCAATCATGGCTAACAGCTCATGATCTTTTTCTTAAATGTTCGCGTAACGGTTGACAGTTATAGAAGATAAAAGCTTATTCGTCAAAGAGTGAAACTTCCCCGAGAGGTGAACTGCTTGCCATATGATGGTTATCCCTCGGGCACCCCGAGCGATGACTCTTAGCCAGGATTCATTTTCGCCCGAGGCATCTAGCCTCGGGATCATGGAAAGCTTCTTTGAGGAGTTGTCTTTAGAGGATTTACCATAATCATACCCCGGGCCATAGCGCCGAGGCTGCGTAAATTTCTATCCAATACACATAGTCCCCCCATCCCTCGGATAATTGTCGGATTTTCTGAGCGGTGGAATAAATCCGACGGGAAATTGACATGGCCACACATGTACCATGAATTTTTTAATGGGTGGTTGTCACTCCATATTCCCATTCATCACATATGGCTTCCATTGATTGGGTGTGACTCTTCGTTCCTCCTTCCCCATGTAAATGCAATGATGATCCTTCCACTATAAATTCTCAACTTGCCTTCCTTCCTCTTCACTTTTACTTCTCCATCAACAATAATTTTCCGTAGCAGGATTACAACCTGAGTTCCTTTTTCTTGAGTCTTGATTAAGGAAGAACATCATCAACCGTTTAGCAAAAATGTCTGCAACCCACTTTGTACAAAACTCTTCAAGTCCCTCTGAAGAAAGGATCTCTGACGTTGTTGCCATGATCGTCGGCGACGAAGTGGTAAACGTCATGGTGCCTTTAAACATCCTTCCACCATTAGATGACAACACAGAAGAGACATCACATCCTAGTGGTTTAAACCCAAGGCGGCGCAAAGCCACCGCCAACCACGGCAACATTGAAGAAACAGGTCGCGAAGAAGAAAACGCCATTACGAAAGTTGGTAACGCCAGAGCGGAGATCTTAAAACCTAAGAAAAAGAAATCTCCCTTGAAGGAGCTTACGCCTGAGAATGTTATACCCTTAACGCTCGACCTCTCGAATGACTTCATGATGCAAGTCCAGACCGAGGCCGACATTAGAAGAAATAGAAATATTCCACTTCAAGACACTCCGAAGCCTGATCACATAGGCCAATATTCATTTAGTTCGGGAGGACTGTAAGTGGGGTCCCGAGGTCCAAATTAGCATCCCCGCTCTGGAGAGCAGAACTTGTGATATAGTAGTCGGGAGCTCTTTCGTGTACACTTACCCCTTTACAATAGAGTTTACTTTTCCTATTCATGAGGTGGTGTACGCGTTCTGCCAAACCTATAATTTGTGCATAGCTCAAATTAGTCCTGGATTTTGGAGGGTTATACAATGGCTCGATTACTTGAGCAAAAGAGAAGGCCTCTCTTTCACTTTCGATCACTTCATCTGCCTCTTTTCTCCTACTCTGCATAAAGATGGGATAGTTCAACTCAATAAGCGAGGCAAGTTTTCGCTAATCAAAAAAGGTGAAGACATTGAAGACCGGGGGTCGAACGAATCATTTTATTGCCTACTAATCTTTTATCCTCGAAGCCTGGTTTTTCTGAGCGGTGGACCTGAACACGTAAGCATTTGCCTCGGTTGCTTTCAATAACTTTCCTCTTCATAATTTTTTATTTCTAACTTTTATCTTTGACTTCTTCAGCCGAGTCAATCCCGATTACACCTCCAGATGATCAGACTATCTGGGTGCAAGCTATTATCAAGGCGAAGCCAAGGGAAGAGAGATCATGGATAATCTTGGCTGCCCTAAGTGAAAACCAATGGGCATGCAAACGCCATGGTTAGTCACACTTTACCTCTATCATATTTCCTTTTTAAGATTTTTCCCTCACTAGTCTTCATTTTCTGCTTTTTGTAGGTCTCCCCAATAGGGCAGTTACCGCGCCGAAAGTGAAAAAGAAAAAAATATAAAAGAAGAAAGTCCCTGAGATTGGGGAAACTTTGGATGAGATCGAGACTTTAGTTGGAGACCTCAAAAAGAAGAAAGAGGAAAAGAAGAATGGAAAGACTGTTCCCGTGGAGCCAACGGACTAGGGTAAACATATCTTTTCTCTTCTATTAATACCTAACCTTACTGTTTTTTTACCGACTTTTTCTCCTTTCCTCTCTTTTGAAGCTCCAAAAAGAAAGAGGTAGGCTTCGAAGAAGTCCACCGGGGCCAAGCGGGCCAGAGTGGAAGAGAATGTCAACCCTGAGGTTGTTACTTCTCCTCATAGGGGTTTGATCGACGAGCCCGAAGAGGAAGAGGCTCAAAAAGAAGTAGAGACTATCGACCTTGAGGCGTCGACTCAGTCGGCTGATAAAGCTAAAGAAGAAATCCCTTCATCGGCAAACAAGGAGAAGAGTGTGGATGGGCACCCTCGTGCTGAGGAAAGAGCCTCAAGAGCTGCGTCCGAGACTGCTAAAGAATCGATTCCTCAAAGGTAGGTTAGGAGCGTTCAACTTCCCTCCGACCTCTGTCATCTGGACAACGACGTGGCGGTTTCTATCAACGATAGAGGGCTCCTCGGGCCATTAGAGCAAGAACGCCTCGGGAGATCACCCATGGCCGAGTTGATGGCCGATGCAACTCAACATGCAATTCAAGCATTTTTTCCTCACTTACCCTTTTTTAGAATCTACCATTTCCCTTTCTTGACGTAAACTTTTAGTTAATCCTTTACAGGGGTACATCTACTCAATCAGGGCTACCGAGATCGAGGCCCACCGAGCTTGCATTCTTAAGGAAACCAGGGATGAATGGAATCGAACAAGAGCTGGCCTCGAATCTTGACTAGTTGATTTGAAAAAACAATTACTCAACACCAAAATTGAATTGGATGATGCTTGAAAGGCTGCTAACAAGTTTGATCTCGAGGCGGCCAATGCTCGTGAAGCTGCATCTTCCGCCAAGGCCAGAATGAACCCTAAAGGAATATTGCAAGGCCGAGTTGGAAACCGTGCTGAAAATATTAACCGACGAGGCCAAAGCTATCATCACAAAGAATGCTGAAAAGTATCACTCCAAAATGAAGGAAAGCTTCCTCAAGATAAACAAGCTAGCTGAAAGGAAAGAGTAGCTCGAGGTTGAAATTGTAATCCTTCGGGGCAAAATAGCATCCTCCTCGTCGAATAAGAGAATGAAAGAAACGAAGGGAAAAGTTGACAAGAATTGAGACATTATTCAAACAAAACTGAAGACTCTCAAACAGTGCCAAGCTAAGGAAGATCTGGAAGCAGAAATAGCTAACGCTAAAAATGATGTTGTGAAAGCCCAACAACTGATGAGAAAGCTCGAGCAATGAAGACGAGGGTTCTGATACTTCATCTTTCAAGGTCGAGGAGTGATATCCCGTTAGTGTAGTTTCTGTTTTTGCTTACGCTTTCGAGCCGTTACATGTTGGCCTCCGAGCCTTTTATAAATGAATTTGAATATTTTAAGTGTTAATCTTTTCTTCATATTTAAAGCATTTGATATGTCACATGAGTATTTTCTTGCAAGACTTAGATAAATTTAAACATAAGCTATCTTAAAACGACATCTCATTCTCGAGCTGAGGCGTAAAAATAAAAACTGGCTTCATGCATCGGATAAGAAAGAAACTGATTCACGTTTTATTCCATTGATGAGATTCGAGCCGATTTACATAAACACTAGTCGTGATGAGACTTAGACAAATTCTTATTACAAAAGACACCCCAGGAACTTATAATAAACAACTAGGCTAACTCCTAAGGGAACAGTCCTCGGTGTACGGATAACTAATCTTTAGGTTTCATTCGAAGTCCCAGGTTATGGAGTGAGTCGAAGGCTAACTGAGCTAATTCCCCTTGCTTCCCCCCAGTAGTCGGGTGTGAAGAATGAAGACACGAGCACTATGTGTGTCATTCCCACCGCTTCCTGAAAAGGACAAGCAAAGAAAAACGAGGGAGGGGTTAGTATCATTCGACCCAAGCGTTGGAGCGCTGACAGCTCGATGCCGTAGGTGAAAGATTATGTTTGACGAAGGGTAGCGTACCTCAATGTCAGAAATAATAGCACTTTAAGTTTGAGATATTCCAATTTAAAGGCTCTTGATTGCCTCAAAGATCCTCAAGCTAGTAAGATCCTTTTCCCACGATGGCCTTAATCCGATAAGGCCCTTCCCTATTAGCAACCAATTTTCCTGCATTCTTTTCCTTAGTCATTTGATTCGAGGCCCTTAGGACATAATTGCCAACCTTAAAGGTTCTGAATTTAGCCTTTCTATTCAAGTAGGCCTCGATCTATCGCTTTTGGGCTTCCAATCGAACTAGAGCTAGCTCTCTTCGCCCTTCGATCAGATCTAGTTCCACGTGCATAGCCTGCTAATTCGACTCCTCGGCTGCATGAGCATAGCGAAGGCTGGGTTCACCACCTCAACAGGAATCAACGAGTCAAACCCATAGGCGAGGGAAATGGGATCTCTGCAGTACTATTTTTCTCAGTCGTTCTCATTGCCCATAACACCCCGGGTAGCTCATGGGGCCACGAGCCTTCAACTTCATCCATCCTTTTTTAAGATTGTCCATGATTATCCTATTTGAGGACTCAGCCTGCCTATTGACACTAGGATGATAAGGCGCTGAGACCACTCTTTTAATTCCCCATTTGGGAAAGAGAGTAGTCACCTCGGAACCTATGAAAATTTTACCATTATTACATGTTATCTCCTTCGGAGCTCCAAATCTACATATGATATTTTTCTAAATAAAATCGATGACTTCTCTTTTCGATCCACTTGGTGAAATAGTCAGTGAGTACAAGAATAAATTTGACACTACTTTTGCCTTGGGAAATGGGCGTACAATATCCATCCCCCACTTCATAAATAGCCATGGCGACATAATTGAATGCAATGGGTCAGATTGTTGATGGATCATTGAAGCATGCTTATGACATTTGTCACATTTTTTAACAAAAGAGTTAGCATCTTCACTTTCATTTCGGGCCAATAATAGCCAGCTTGAAGAAGCTTTCATACTAAGGCTTTGCCCCCGGAATGATTTCCACACTCACCCTCGTGCACCTCTCTCATGGCATAACCATACTCTCCTGGTCCTAAACATTTGGCCATCGGGCCGCAGTAGAGTTTTTTATATAACTGCGTTTGTAAGTGAATATGAGACCACTTGCCTTCGGAGTTTTTCAGCCTCTCTCTTGTCTGCTGGCAGGATTCCTAAATCTAGATAAGAAATAAACTTGGTCCGCCAATCCCAATGTTTATTTACTGCATTTACTTCCAACTTCATTTCCCCCACCGTAGACGTGAGTATACGAACTTCTGCATCAGTCCCCGAGTCCCCAGCTTTGGTAGTAGAAGCTAAGTTAGCCAGTGCATTAGCTTCGGCGTTTTCCTCTCGAGGGATTTGCTACACTTTCCGCTCTTGGAACGCATCGAGGGCTTGTTGTGCTCGGATCACATATTGCTTCATTCTGGGCTCCCGAGCCAAAAAGTCACTGAGGATATGGTTCACGACTAACTGCGAATCACTCTTTAGCTTGATTTTCTCAGCCCCTATTTTTTTAGCTAATTCTAAACTCACTATTGCAGCCTCATACTCAGCTTCATTGTTAGTCAATTTCCCAAATTTCACTGAATGCCTCAACCTTTCCCTGGTAGGAGTCACAAGCCCCAAGTAGTGGGAATTAGTTGCTCCATCGTAAAAAGTTTCCATACCCCGAGGGCTGGACCCTTTGACAATAGATTCTCTCTTTCCGCCTCAGGGAGTATCCTAGCACTGAAATCGGCTACGAAATCTGCCAACACTTGAGATTTTATGGAAGTTCGGGCTGAGATACAATGTCATACTCACTTAGCTAAGTTGCCCATTTAGATAAACTCCCCAAAAATTCAGGCTTATGTAATACTGTTCTCAAGGGGAAGATTGTGACTACAGCTGTGGGATGGCATTGAAAATAAGGGCGAAGCTTACGAGCTACCATAATCAATACAAGTGCTAATTTCTCTAAGTGAGGGTACCTTGTTTCAGCATCGAGAAGAGTCATGCTGACGTAATATATTGGTTGTTTCTTCCCATCCTCTTCTCAAACCAAAACTGCACTGACTGCCACCTCGGAGACAGCTAAATACACCAACAACGTCTCCCCGTTGTTTAGTTTAGCGAGCAATGGTGCGATTGCCAAGTAGTGCTTTATTTCTTTCAATGCTTCTCTGCATTCTGAAGTCCACTTGAAGGTAGTGTTCTTTTTTAAAACAAAAAAAAAAAGAACCTGTGGCACCGTTCGGATGACCTCGAGTTAAATCTGCTTAGAGCGGCAAGTCGGCCAGTCAAACGTTGAACTTATTTTGGTCTTTTCAATTCCTCGGGGATTTCTTGTATATCCTTGATCTTATCAGGATTTGCTTCTATGCCTTGCTCAGAGAAATAAACCCTAAAAACTTACCAGAGCCGACGCAAAAGCACACTTTTCAGGGTTTAGCTTCATGCAATACTGCCTCAAAATTGCAAAAGCTTCCCTCAAATGGTTCAAGTGATCCTCCATTCGAATAAATTTCACTAGCATGTTTTCTATATATGCCTCCATCGATTTACCGATGTAGTCTATGAACATCCGACATACCAACCTTTGATAAGTTGCCCCAGCATTTTTTAGGGCAAAGGGCATCACCTTGTAACAATATGTTCCTTCATCGGTGATGAAAAAGGTTTTTCCTTCATCGCTTGGCTCCATTAAAATTTGATTATACCCCGAATACGCATCCAGAAAGGTCAGTAGTTTATGTCCAGCCTTGGAGTCTATCAACCAATCTATCTGAGATAAAAGATATCAATCCTTTGGACAAGCCTTATTCAAGTCGGTGTAATCAATACACATCCTCCACTTGGCGTTTTCTTTGGCACCACCGCCACATTTGTGAGCCAATCGGGATATTTCACTTCCCTGATGGAGCCATTATCGAGCAGCCTTTTTTGTCTCATCCTGAATTGCTTTTTCTTCACGCCAGTATGTGGCCTCTTCTTTTGTTTCACCATGGGGTGGTTGGGATCCACATTCAACTTGGTATCGTTATCTCTGGTTCAATCCTTACCATGTCCGCGTGAAACCAGGAGAAACAGTCATCGTTAGCTTTCAGCAACTCAATGAGAGCTATCTTTCACTTGGTATCCAGCTCCGAGCTCACAAACACCTTTCTTTCTGGAAATTCCTTTGATAAAGCAAAAGATTCCAACTTCTCAATGGTGAAATCCTCAGCCTTTTGCTTCCGAGGCTCCTGTATGAACGCCGGAGCCTGCTCTATTTCTCCTTGAGAGCTAACTTCAAGAATCGAGCCCTCCTCCTCATCAGGCACTGAGCCAATTAATTGCAATTTGGATAGCCCAACTGGGGCGACTCCATTCTTCATAGCAATTGAATAGCATTCGCGAGCTATTCGCTGCTAACCTCGGATGGCGAATTCCCCATGGAGTTGGGAATTTAACAACTTGGTGCAAGGTAGATGGAACGGCTTCCAGTTCATGAATCCAGGGTCTTCCAAGGATAGCATTGTAAGCCATATCCTCAGTCATACTTGAAAAACAGTTTTCTTATTAACTCTTTTGGCAGTTGTAGTAAAATTAATCTCCCCTATCGTCTTCTCTGTGGAATTGTTGAGTCCTGCCAGTATGGTTGTCTTCGGGACGGCGAGCTCCTTCAACCACATCTTCTTAACTGCCCTATAATTGATGATATTTATAGAGCTACCAGGATCGATTAAGACTCGCGTGACATCACAGTCATTAATCCTTAGTATGATTACTAGGGCATAATAATGGGAAAATATCATTCCATCACAGTCTTCTTCATCAAAGACTATTTCATTCTCCGATCCACCAGCTCAGGTCCTCCTTTCCATCATGATTGATAATTTTGCGAATTTCTTCGCAGCAGCAAAATTGAAACCATTCACCTCTGAGCTACCAGTTATAACGCTCACAACTCTCTTAGGACACCGCGCCCTTGGCGGCTGTCCCCCTATTGTTGTGTCTTTAAGATCAGTGTTATCTGTTGTTAGCTTGGATAAGCTTAGAGTTTTGTCTTATGACTAAGGAATTGATCCAAGGACGTGTTCCTTTGGGTCACTGCAGTTGAATAAATAATTATGCAAAATCAATTAAGCAGGAAAATTAATTGTTATCCTAAAATCTGATGTTTATCTTGATAATTATGCAGGGATGCACGAGATAGAAAAGATTGCATAAGATTGGGATTAGTCTTCAGGATATCAGCTATCTAAGTGAAGAGTTCAATTAGGACTCAAACACTAGAAGGCATTTGGAGTTCTAATTGCTCAAGACTTCTCAGATTTCAAGGCTATAATTTGAGAAGCATTTCAGCTGTTGAAGGCACGTACAAATACAGAGAGTTTAGAGCTATCGCATTGAAGTAATTCTAATTTTATTTGAGCAGTCGTCTAGCTACAGGGAACTAAGAGAAGAACCTGTTCGTTAGGTTGAGTCCTATTGTTGTCAGTCTTATTTCATCTGTAGTAGGATCTATTGAGTTGTTCTATTTACTTTTATAGAAGTTCTTTAAAAGTACACATCATTCAAGTCTTGTACTTGGAGAAAGTTCACTGATTGTGAAAGTGGTCGCTATAGGATTAGAGTTAGTCCTAGGTTAGTAAGAAGGAAGTCTTGTAACCAAGTGAATCTTTCAAACAGTGAAGTTGAAATCCTATTTGAGAAATTAGGTCGTGTTTTTTTATCCCAAGTCAAAAGGGTTTTTCCACGCTAAATTTAGTGTTCATTTACTTACTTTTATATATTCCGAACTTAACCAGTAAAGGAACACATATAAGAAAATGGTCCTTTAGTAGTTGTGTGTCTTGGGAAATATTAGCTTGTATCAGAGCGGGTTATCAATTATCAGGCTAACACCTTAGGATTAGAATGAGTGCACCACAAAAAAACTCTGAAGGTCTACTATTAGGCCACTATTGTTCAATGGTAATTACTATTCTTGGTGGAAAGAGAGAATGAGGGATCACTTTCAAGCTGAAGATTGTGAACTGTGGGACATAATCACTGAGGGTCCAATAATTCCTATGAAGAAGGATGCTGCAGGCAAAGATGTTCTCAAAACCAGGAGGGAATGTAATAGTGATGACTTGAGGCAATGGGAGAAAATGTCAGGGCTAAGAAATGGCTTATCTGTGGAGTTGGTCCTGATGAATATACTAGGATTCAAGGTTGCACCACTGGCAAGAAAATGTGAGATGCATTCCAGGTTTCTCATGAAGGAACCAATCAGGTTAAAAGATCTAGAGGTATACTCCCCTTTGCTGAATATGAAAACTTTAAAATGAAAAAAGGAGAAACAATCTCTGAAATGTACACTAGGTTTAATGCTATTGCAACTGAACTTATTTCTCTTGGAAGAATCTTAACTGTAAAAGATAGGGTTGTAAAGATCTTGACTAGGGTACTTTCAGATTCTTTGAAAATTAAGGCATATGCCATCATTGAAAGCGAGGATCTTAGTACTCTTTCCTTTGATGAACTTATCGGTAATCTAAGAACATATGAACTAAGAAAGAAAGTCAAGAACATAGGAGAACCAGTTAAAAATGAACCTAATTTAGCTTTATATACATCTAGCAATTCTGTTGATAATGAGAAGGAACTGGTCCTTATAGCTAGAAGTGTCCAAAGATTCCTGAATAAAAAAAAATAGATCTAGTGCGCAAGGTAGATCTTCTGACATGAAACAGGGAGGAGAATTCTTCCAATGAGGAAGCATGGAGCACTACATTAGCAAATGCCTAGTTATGGAAGAAGAATGGAGAAAGAAGTATGTTGAAAAAAGAAGAAAGGCTAAGGAACATGTCCGAAAGAAAAGTGGATCTTCCAAAGCTATGGTTGCTGGCTGGGAAAATAGTGATAATGAATAGGTTGATGATAATATAGATGATGAACTTACTCTAATGGCTCTTGGAGATTCAGATAATGAAGAAGATGTTGAGGTATTTATTTCTCAACTCAAACATAATATAAGAGGTATGCCTAAAGAGAAGATAGTCAAAGTCTTTCACATTATGTTAAATGAGTTTAAATCTCTAAGTAATGTGAAAGAACAACTGCATGATGACATTGAATGTTTAGGAACTGAATACAAGAAAACTGTGGTGAAAAATGACTCTTTGAAAAAGAAAAAACAGCATGCTAAAGGAACAAGTCTTTATGCTTGAATCAACTGTTCATGAATTGCAAAATGAATGTTTAGAAACTGGTACAGTTGATAAAGGCAAGGGTAGCTCAAATTTTCATCAGCTTATTGCTGAAGAGAAGTTGAAAGTTACAGCTGAAGAACTGTACAAGAAAAATGAAAAGATAAGATCTTTGGAAGAGGATTTAGTTAAAACTAAAGAGAAATTGAACTAAATTGTTAAATTGAACAAATCCTCTGAAGCATTAGAATTCCTATAGGAAAATCAGAGTAATAATAGGAAAGGGATTGGGTTTATGAAATCCCAATCACTGTCCAAATATGATCCAAAGAGTAAGTACCTGACTCTTTCTGAAAATTGGCTAGGCACACACTGTTGGAACACTGGTCACTTTAAACAAAATTGTCAAGCTTTTTCAAAAGATACACAAAGGAACAAGTCCTATAAACCTGTCCAGAAATATATGGCTACGAAAAATGTTCACACAAAGAAAGAATTACCAGTCTGGGCTAAGAAAAATGTGATTCATCCTTTTTCTCAAAGAAAGGAACCCAAACTAGTGTGGGTTCTAAAAGTTAGCCCCTAATTTTTTTTCTAGGCTAGAGTGAAAGTGTGGAGCCACAAATGGTAAATGGACAGTAGTTGCTCAAGGCATATGACAGGACATAAAGAACTATTCCTTTCACTCTCAGCTTTACAGGGAGGAAGTATCTCCTTCGGTAATGGTAAGAAAGGGAAAATCATTGGCATTGGAAATGTAGGTAGGTCTGATTCACATAGAATTCATAATGTGTTTTTGGTAGATGGACTGAAACATTGTTTACTAAGCATATCTCAATTCTGTGACAAAGGTAACAATGTGAACTTTACTTCTACTGGTTGTTTTGTGACTAACCAAGCATCTGTAGAGATCATTTTGCAAGGAAATAGATATGAAAATATTTATAAAGTGGATCTTTTCTCACTGGCTGATGGTGTATGAGTTGTTTAAGTGTAATGTAAAATGATCCCCTCCTATGGCACAAAAGTTTTGGTCGTGCTAGTCTTTCACAATTGAACAAACTAGTTTCTAAGGACTTAGTGATAGGCCTCCCTAACATCAAGTTCAAGGAAGAAAGAGTTTGTAATGCTTGTGCTGGGGGAAGCAGGTAAAGTCATCCTTTAAACAAAAGAAGCAGGTCAGTACTACCAAACCTTTGGAACTGGTCCATATGGATCTTTGTGGACCAATGAGAACAATGAGTCGTAGGGGTAAGAAATATGTTATGGTACTAGTTGATGATTATTCTAGATTTACTTAGACTATTTTTCTTGCATCTAAGGAAAAAGCATTTAATGCATTTTCAATATTTGCTAAGAAAAATCAAAGAACACTAGATAGTCACATTGTTGCTATAAGGTCAGATCATGGTACTGAATTTGAAAATCAAATGTTCTTCAATTTCTGCAATGAAAATAGTATTGATCATAATTTCTCTTCACCTAGAACTCCACAACAAAATGGAGTAGTTGATAGGAAGAATATGACCTTAGAAGAAACTGCTAGGACCATGTTGTTATCTGGAAACCTTCCAAAAAGTTTTTGGGCTGAAGCTATTAATACTGCTTGCTATATAATAAATAGGTGCATGACAAGGCCATTGTTAGAAAAGACCCTCTATGAGTTACTGAAAGGAAGAAAACCTAATACTGCACATCTTAGGACTTTTGGTTGCAAATGTTTCATTCACAATAATAGAAAGGGCCCCTTAGGAAATTTGATCCTAGAAGTTAGGGAGTCTTTGTTTGTTATTCATTAAATAGCAAATCTTATAGATTAATTAATAAGAAAACTATGAAAATAGAAGAAAGCATGCATGTTAAGTTTGATGAACCTGACAATCTATCTCAAGAACAGGTACAGGAGGATGAAAAAATTGGAATGTTGAGGCATGGTGAACCTGTTCCTTAACAATTGCAATATGTGTCAGAAGAATCAGTGGGAGTTGAATCACAAGGAACAGTTCCTCAAACAGAAACTGGAAAGGGTAGCACAGAAACAGGGGGAACAAGTGTACTTCGACCCCTCAAGCTGGAAATGCTACTACATCAGGAACTGTTCCTCGGCATGAACACTCACAGAATGGACTGGTGCTAAAGCCTTACAAATATCTGAGTTCACATCCAGTGGATCAGATAATTTCAGACAAAGCTGCTGGAATTCAAACAAGATCTGCAGTCAAGAATCACAATTTGTGTGCCTTTAGTGCCTTCTTATCTCTTGTTGAACCTAAAAATATAAAAGAGGCACTGAAGGATGTAGATTGGATCAACGCTATGCAGGAAGAGTTGAATCAATTTCAAAGAAGCCAAGTTTGACATCTGGAACCTAAGCCAAGGAACAGGCACATCATAGGAACTAAATGGATTTTCAGGAACAAACTTGATGAGGATGGCATGGTAACAAGAAATAAAGTCAGATTAGTTGTTCAGGGATATAGCCAAGAGAAGGGCATTGACTATGATGAGACTTTTGCTCCAGTTGCAAGATTGAAAGAAATAAGACTTCTTATAGCATTTGCTACTTACATGGATTTCACTTTACATCAAATGGATGTTAAGAGTGCCTTTCTGAATGACTATTTGATGGAAGAAGTGTATGTCAAACAACCACCAGGTTTTGAGAATGAACAGTTCCCTGAACATGTCTACAACTTAGACAAGGCTTTGTATGGACTCAAGCAGGCACCAAGGGCTTGGTACGAATGGTTATCAAAGTTCCTACGTTAGCATGGATACAAAAGAGGTAAAATTGATAGCACACTGTTCTTAAAAGAAAAAGGTAAACATCTCTTAATTGTGCAAATTTATGTAGATGATATAATCTTTGGTGCTACTTGTGAAAATTTAAGTAAGGAATTTGCAAGCTTGATGGGAAGTGAGCTTGAGATGAGCATGATGGGTGAACTCAATTTCTTTTTGGGTTTACAAATCAAGCAAACTTCAATTGGAACTATGATCCACCAATAAAAATATGTTAAGGAACTGCTTAAAAGGTTTGACATGGACAATGCTAATAAAATGGATACACCAATTGCCATTGCCACTAAGCTAGAACTTGATGAACATGGTAATTCAGTTGATCAAAAATTGTATAGAGACATGATTGGTTCTTTGCTTTATCTTACTGCTAGTAGACCTGATATTGTGTTTAGTGTTGGTTTTTGTGCTAGATTTCAATCAGATCCTAAAGAATCACACCTAAAAGCTGTTAAAAGAATTATAAGGTATCTGAAAGGAACAGGTTCCTTGGGACTTTGGTATCCTAAAGGTGGAAACTTTAATCTTGTTGGATACACTGATGCTGACTATGCAAGTTTTCTTGTGGATAGGAAAAGTACATCAGGTATGGCACACTTTCTTAGTGAATGTTTGGTTTATGGGGAACCAAGAAGCAAAATTCAGTGGTACTCTCCACTGCAGAAGCTGAGTATGTGGCAGCTGCCTCATGTTGTTCTCAATTGTTCTAGATAAAACGACAATTACAAGATTTTGGTGTTGATATAGGAACTGTTCCTATCTATTGTGATAACACTAGTGCAATAAATATGACTAAGAATCTAATGCATCACAAAAGGACTAAACACATTGACACAAGGCATTATTTTTTGAGGGACAATTATGAGAAGGGGTTGATCACTATTGCTTTTGTCCTACTGATAAAAGAATTGCTGATATTTTCACAAAAGCATTAAGTAGAGATTATTTTGAAAGGAACAGGTTAGAATTAGGAATGATTGAATTCACCTAAGTCTACTTAGCTTTACTTCATAAAGTGGCTAAAAAAATTGGTCTAAAAATTGGATGTATTTAAGTAAATTTGAAGTTTCAACTCAGTTTCATACTTAATTGTATGGTCTATGCCATGATTTCTACTTAAAGCTTGCTAAGTTTTAATGATGTTACCCTTATGTTCTTAGAATTTCAGATTGTGCAATTTGATTGAAATTGGGTATGGGAAGTATTCTTGTCGCATTCTCAGGTATGTACTACTCCCTCCGTCGCAATTTGTTTGTCATAGTTTGACTTGGCAGAAAGTTTAATAAAGTAAGGAAGACTTTTAAAACTTGTGGTCTAAAATAAGCCATTGATATTCGTGTGGCTATAAATGAGTCAAAAAGTAAGTTTGGAGTTGAATTATTGCCAAATTTAGAAGTATGCCAATCTTTTTGGGACGGACTAATAAGGAAAGTATGACAAACAAAGTGGGACAGAGGGAGTACTTTATTATTCAAAAATTATTAGAGTTTGAAGGTTCTAGGTAATTAGATGAATTTATGTCCCAGTCAAACTCTATCTCTCTGAAATCAGTCCTATCAAAGAACCGTTCCACACCCCATCTCCCACTTGAACTCTTAATGATAATGGCTCTATTTTGTAACGTTCAAGAAACCTAACCAGTCTGAAACTCTATTTAATCAAGGATGCTGAAAGGTAAATCGTTCTACACTCCATCTCTATCAATATCTTTTACTCCTATAAAATCTCTCAAACTCTCATCTCATATTTTCTTTCAAGCTTTCAAAAATTTCAGAAAATGTAGTTAATTATCTTCTAAAGCATATAATAGCAATGTCTCTCTTACCTGAAAATAAGCGGAGCAGCTGATATATTACCAGTATTCGATACTGATTCGTCATGGTAGAGAAGAAAAACGGCGCACGGACTCATAATGATTGTAGAGTCTCTCGGGGTTGGAGGTCTAATAGTAGTCACATCAAGTCCTCCCCCGCATCTTTCTTTTTTTTTTGGACAAAAATATTTCTTTTTTTCTTCGCCCTTTGCATTCTTAGATCGAATTAGAACCAAATAGATTCATTCCGTAACTTTCCACTCCTACTACTGAACAACCACCAGTCACAAACCCTACTTCACCCATGCAAACAAATTCACCATACCCAGAAAACCAAAACCCTCAAAAGCCTGAAGCTGAAATTCAGGGGGAAAGATTAGTTCCATCTGTTGCTGAGACACTGGAACAAGTGGAGGACTTTTCTAAGGCTATGACCATGTATCAATTTAAGATAATTATGCTGAACCTCTTAATATTGTTGATTATCAGGAATAAAAAGTAGAACGGTTAGGTTTGTCTGTTCCGGAGAGTGAGGGTGAAAAGAAGGATGTGAGGGGTATAGGGGCTCCCATGCATGAGTCTCTAGGGTCTCCAGAGATTGCTTTTAGAGCACCCATGGATGATGAAGAAATGGTGGATGTTGTGGATGCTGATGAGGCCATTAGTGACAGTGATAGGCCTATAATTTATTTGATTAATGTAAGAGGAATGAAAAGAAAATTGGCAAAACAGGGGCCAGTTAATCCTAAAGAACTTGCTGAAATAAATGCTGAGCTTAAAAAGATCAGTGATAGCTATAAACCTAGACTTAAGAAGAAAAGCCAAGGGGAAAGTTCTGCTAAGGGTAAAGGAACTGTTCCTTCTACACAAACTCCTGCTAGTGGGGTTAGGAGAATCAGAAGTTCTGTGAAAGCGGCTGATGAAAGAATGTCTGAAGCTCTTGAGAGAAACAAGAAAGGTAAACAGAAACAAGTTCCTGAGCCTGTTGTGCCAGTTGAGGACTCAGATGAGGAAGTAGAAGAAATTGTTCCTTTGACCAGAAAAAGAAGAACATCTCAAAGGAAGTTTGCAAAGACTGATGAGAGGTTGTCTAGTGTTGGTCCTGTTTCAAAGAGAACAAGGTCTTCTAGGAGAACTTTGGTAGATGAGAGTAGTGATTCTGAGGAAGGTGAAGCTGAAAGTGAGACTAAAGGTGATGAAGCTGAACAAACTGTACACACTAAGTTTGTCAAAAGAAAGTTGTTGAAACGCAGGGTGCTTGCTGATGTGGAAGAAGAGGGAATGGTTTGGTTGTTGCAAAAATTGGAGAAACAAGACTGGAAGGACATGGTTCTTAAGATCAGAGAGAAGGTGGCCAGAGATGAGGTGGTTGAATTTTTCTTCAACTGCTCCAGCGATGAAGGCAGAATCAACAGTTCTATGAATGGAAAGGATATTACCTTTGATTCACAGGAGTTGGGAGAACTATTTGATATCCCTTCTGTGAGCTATGATGACTACATTAAGGGTGAATGGCCTGACCTAACAAATTTGCCTACTGCTTTAGAGATTACATGCAAGTTTTCTGAAAATCCTCAAGAGGAGGAACCAAGGGCAGTTGAAAAATGTGAGATGCAACTAAAGCACCAACTTTTGTTTGAGTGTGTTAATAAAATCATGTTCCCTATGCAAGAAAAAAGAGAACTAGCCAGCTTCTTAGACCTGGTTCTTATGGAGTTACTGGACACTGAGAAGCAGATTAATTGGCCTATATTCATGGTGCATCTGATCACAAGGGTTGCGAAAGAGAAGAAGAAGCATGCTCTTCCTTTGGGTTCATTCTTACTGACTTGTTTGACAAGTTGGGAATTTTTTTGAAAGAATTAAAGAATGCTACCAAGAAGGAAAGGTTTAGAGCTACTACACTGATAAGTTGTGACATGAATATCAATGCTGAGCCTACTTTGGTTGGAACTTCTAAGGGGCTACTGAACAATAAGGTTATGGGCTTAAGGAAGCAGATTGGTGTACAGGCTGCTGAGATTAAGAGGTTGGAGGAAGAAAGGGACTTCTGGAGAGCTGAGGCTGCTAAGTCAGAAGAAACAAATGAAGGGATGCTCAGTAAAATGTTTGAGTTGTTGCAGGAAAAATCTCAGGGACTTGGTCCTTCCACCACCTGATACCCAAAATAAAAAAAACCATCTTTTGTCCAGTGGGATTTAGATTAGTTCTAGTTTCCTAGTCTTCTTGTCTTTAGTTTTTGTCCAGTTTAGTAGTACTTGCTTTTAGTTTGTCTCCCCTAGTTGAAATATTTTTGCTTATGATGTCATATCTTCGATGGCTAATATCATTTTAATGCAGTTGCTTTGTGTTGAATTATGCTTGCATTTTGAGTTGCCTAAATGGCTATGAGTTGCTTGTTCTACTGCTTAAAATAATTCTGACTTATGCAACCTTTTCAATGATGCCAAAAGAGGGAAGAGTAAATATGATTTTTCTTGTGATATTTATAACCAGTTTAAGAACATGATCCTTAATGATGAAATTGATTTTTGCTAAGGCGTTTTTAAGTTGCAAGTTATGGTTTAGGACATTAAGGAAATGAAGCAAAGTCTATGAGTTAGTCATCAAAAAAAATGGGGAAGATGTTAGCTTAGATAAACTTGGAGTTTTGACTTATGACTAAGGAACTGATCAAATGACGTGTTCCTTTGGATCACTGCAACTGAATAAATAATTATGCAAAATCAATTAAGCGGGAAAATTAATTATTATCCTAAAATCTGATGTTTATCTTGATAATTATGCAGGGATGCACGATATAGAAAAGATTGCATAAGATTGCGATAAGGCTTGAGGATATCGGCTATCCAAGTGAAGAATTCAATTAGTACTCAAACACTAGAAGGCATTTGGAGTTCTAATTGCTCAAGACTTCTCAGATTTCAAGGCTATAAATTGAGAAGCATTTCAGCTGTTGAAGGCACGTACAAATACCGAGAGTTTAGAGCTATAGCATTGAAGTAATTTTAATTTTGTTTGAGCAGTCGCCTATCTACAGGGAACTAAGAGAATAACATGTTCCTTAGGTTGAGTCTTATTGTTCTCAGTTTTAGTTCATCTGTAGTAGGATCTATTGAGTTGTACTATTTACTTTCATAGAAGTTCTGTAAGAGTAGACATCATTCAAGTCTTATACTTGGAGAAACTTCACTGATTGTGAAAGGGGTCGCTATAGGATTAGAGTTAGTCCTAGGTTAGTAAGAAGGAAGTCTTGTAACCAAGTGAGTCTTTCAAATAGTAAAAGTGAAATCCTACTTGAGAGAGTAGGTCGTGGTTTTTTTTAATCCCAAGTCAAAGGTGTTATTCTACGATAAAATTCAGTGTTCATTTACTTACTTTTATATATTCCGTACTTAACCAGTAAAGGAACACATATAAGAAACTGGTCCTTCAGTAGTGGTGTGTGTCTTGGGAAATATCATTTGTCATTGGATAAAATTGGAAGAGATGATATGTAAGCTAAAAACGTGAATTTGGAACAAATATTATTGTTATTTCCCCACATATGGCACCAATTTGAGTTGGCCTAAATCTGATTAGGACAATAAATCGAATTTGTTTAGAGTTAACTAACAATTATTTGTATCAAAGTCGTGAAATAATAAGAAATAACAGAAAAGAAAATTGAACAATAGCAAAGAGACAAAAAGTAAGTGTTTTTGATATATTTCTAAATCATTTTACATAGTTTTCCAATGACTATTTATAGTCTACAAGAATAAATAGGGCAGTAAATATTTTTAATGGCCATTACTCCACGTTAAATCATGGCCAGTCCATGATCTTCTTCTTAAATGTTCGCGTAACGGTCGACAGTTACAGAAGATAAAAGCTCATTCGTCAAAGAGTAAAACTTCCCTGAGAGATGAACTGCTTGCCATATGATGGTTATCCCTCGGGCACCCCGAGCAATGACTCTTAGCCAGGATTCATTCTCGCCCGAGGCATACTGACCAGCACATATGATTCGATTAAGGTCTGAATAATCAGGAATCCTATCAGGATCTTTCAGAAAACGGATTCCTATTCAAAGAGTGCATAACCGCATGGATGAACACCTTTTCTTTCGGTTTTCCACCAAAAAGAAAAAGGAAATCTGGCCTCGGGATCATGGCAAGCTTCTTTGAGGAGTTGTCTTAGAAGATTTACCCAAACCATGCCCCGAGCCCTAGCGCCGAGGCTCGGTAAATTTCCACCCAATACAATTGTCCATCGGGATCGCTGGGATCCTTTGTGGAATCATCAACCGCGTCAGTGGTGTTCTTCGGAACATTATCGCTGGCGTTCGACATGGTCGTGCTTTTCCTTGGTAAATACCTATAATTGTCTGGGCCCCCACGGTGGGCGCCAAATTGTTTATGCCTAAATTTTGCTTAATAGGTTAAACGGATAGAATTTATAAGAGGATCACAAGCAATACGATAAATACAAAGAAAATGTAATAAACCGAGAAATAAGCAGAGAAATAATAGTTGTATTCCTTGAGCAAAGTCGGATTTTTGAAGAATCACTTGATGTACAATATAATGGTTATGGTGTATTTATAATTGTGATTTACTCTTGTCCTAATTATGCTAAAATACAAAAATTTATAAGTCGTGGGCATGTTTATCCCAGGCGGTGATAGAAATTAACCCTAACTAAGAGACTGTAAACCTAAGGCGGCGGGATGTATGTATTGCGTCTCATGGCTCGTGCATGCGGTTGCGGCTCGTGGAGCAGACATGTATCCTCAGCGCCTGGTGACTTGTAGGCTAAGTCTAGTCTTCGGCACTCCTCGGCAGTTGGACTCGTATCCCCGTTATCGTAAGTGGTGTATTTTTACTAACACAAAAACAATAAACTACTCATACCCATACCAAATTTTTAAGATTTATATGAAATTAATATAGTTAATCTGGTGTCAACATAAGTAAAATTATATGTTTAAGTCTTACTATCGCATATCAATACGATATTTGCATTTCATGACGTATGAAATTAATTAGGTACGCGGATTAGCATATTTAAGATAAGAAATATTTTTTTTCAAATTGACAAAATTTAATTCAAGCTGGGAACTCTTGGAAGAGAAAAAGAAAAGTATAACCACTTTATGGAGTTTTCTAGGCCCAACTCAACAACACTACAATAGAATTGCAGTCATAGTTCGTTTAGCCGATCTTTCAAATACTTATTTTAAGAAGTAATTTTGTCAAAACAGCTTTGCAAAGAAGTGTATTTCGAGAGTTGCATTGTGTATGTCCGATTCAAGTAGAGAGGTTTTTTATTAGTGGTCGATAAATAACTTATCAAAAAGTGCTTTTGAATATTAACTTAATTATGAAGGTTCATTTTATATTGTTATTTAACTCCAGAGATAATTTTAATTATGCATTATGAAAGATAACTAAGTTTTACTTTATCTAGTTAAACTATAAATATAAATATAAAATATGTCTTGGATTTAATAAATATAAATTAGTTGTACCGAAAAGGAAGAGGATTAGGAGAAATGATAGAAAAAAGAAGATAAGAAGAGGATATTAGGGTCAAAATTGTTGTGTGCCGGTTCGGTAAATAAAAATATTTGGTAATCATATTTTATTTTAAAAAAATTAATTTTCTACTTCCACTTCAAGAGACGTACTTCTCCCACCTAAAAGAAAAAGAGTATTTTTGCTCACAAACTTCTCAAATTTTCAAAAGATTTTTTTTTTTTGGAGGGCGGGTGGGGGTGGGGGGAAGTGCTTTAATTAGCTCCAATAAGCTAGGCAAAACATGCTAAGTAAGCATATTTTGGTTGCATATTCGAGTAAATATTTTGCCTGATAGAATGTAAATTTAGATAGTGTTTAAATTTTGGTCGCCTGGTTCCACTATGGCACTATGCTTGCCGAATCAAATGAATTTCTATTTAACCAAATTTCTTCATACTCCCTCTGCCCATTTTGGAAAATTATGTGATAATTTGTGAATTTCAAAAGTTGAAAACGTTTTTTGTTTTTATATGGTTTTCAAATATAGTGAGTCATTAATTTGTGTGACTTATAAAAATAGTACTCCCTCTGTCTCAATTTAAGTGGCACTATTTCCTTTTTTGTTTGTCCCAATATGAATGGCACATTTCCTTATTTAATAACTATTTAATGTATCATCTCTATTTTACCCTTATTGGGCCCCAAATACTTCTAAAGTTACCAATAACTTTTTTATTACTCAAATCTTCTCTCTTACTTTTTTAAGGGTAAAATTGAAACTTTACAAGGTCAATCTCTATTTTTTAAAATTTTGTGCCCGGTTAAAAGGTGCCACATAAAATGTGATGGAGGGAGTAATTTTTATGTAGTTTTTAAAATATATAAATTTAAAAATAATATTTTTGCATTCTCGATCAAACAATAAACTTGACTCTTGAAAGTCGAACTCATTCACATCAATTTGAATGGAGGGAGTATATAATTTTAGTTAGTGAATTACATATTGTGGCTTAACGTATAGAGTAAGTACTGCTATTTTAATTTTTAAATATGTAAAATTTATTTTAAAATAGCTTGAAGGCTTTATTGCCGAGTTTACACCAGAAATGGAAGGGAAGTGTATATTGATTTGTACATATTGCATGTAATACAAATGATAATAATCGATGTCAGTAACACCAATCAGGCTTCTCCATTAATAATTGAGAGACTAGCCTTGCAAGAATATTGGATTTATCAATTTCTCATCGTTCGCCCAGTATTGCAGATAGAGCATGAATTGTCACTGCCTCAAAAATGCATGTTGCTCTCTCTCTCTCTCTCTCTCTCTAAATGCATCATCTTTCCTAATTAATACCGCTAAATTTATTAAATTTTTAAAACAAGAAAACGATCCTATACAAGTATATACCACTACATGGTGGCTGAAAGGAGAGAATCCTTCCTCAACCTCGTAAAACTTAATTTCTTTCTTCTTTTTTTGTGTGTGGTTATAATTTTCAGCAAGAGTAAAACTCAACGAGCTCATCCAAGGAATCAGGCTGATGAGGATCAGCATTTTCAAGCATCCAAAGCAAGTGGTCGAAGAGAACAACTTCGCATCCAACAGTAGTGATGGAGTCTTCTGTATCACCCGACTTTTCAACAATTTCCTTGAAGAGTGGGTGGTAGACAACGTCGGAGCTGACGAGGTACCGACGACGTGATTGACCAACGTAGACTGCATGTTGGTCCTTAATATGATTGGAGCAATGACTTCCATACGAATATGAATCGTCGTCAGAGGAAGAATTGTTGATCATACGGCTGCCTAGCTTGAAAGATTGCATTTTCTTCAGCACTGATTTGAGTTTTTTGAACTTGCTTCCCTTAGCCATGATTTTTTATGGTATAGAGTAGAATTATTTTTTCGTAAGAAGAATATATAGGGTGAAAGATAATAGAAGAGAAACTTTTATAATTTCTTGTTGGCGTTTGAGAGAAAGTGATAGGAAGGTTTTGTAATATATAAAGGAAAGCAAAGAGTGAAAATGAATAATTAGCGGGATGGATAGCCGATACATTGAATAGAATGAACACTTGTGGCCACTGAAGAAGGCGAAGGCTGGGCGAGAAATCAAAACCTTTATTCTATACTCCCCGCCCGCCCGTGCAAGTGTTTGTGCAATTGGTACTAAACCAATACAGTACAGTATAATATTTCGGCCGTCAAAACCAGCTGGGGCGTTGGACCTTTTCGAGTAAACCTCAATTTTTTAGTTTCTGACATGAATTATGTAATCGAAGAATTTTTTGATGATATATATATATATATTACACGTAGGCAAAATACATATACAGCCCTTTAAAGTTGGAGCCAGTTGTCAGTTAGACACTCCAACTTTTTAGATGACTTTTCAAGCAGTGGCGGAGCCACATGGTGGCCAGGGTGGTCAGGTGACCACCCTTCGCCGAAAAATTATACCGTGTACGTGGATTAAGTTTAACTATTTATGACTAAATATTACATTTTGAACACTCTTGACATAACTAATAGTGCTAGTCTAGTGGTGTAGGGTGGTCAAATCTAGCTAAACAATTTGGGATCAAATCCCATCTTATACATTTTAAAGATTTTTTTTGAAGCTTGAACACCCTTGAAAATTTTTTGAAGCTTGAACACCCTTGAAAAAAAATTCTGGCTACGCCACTGTTTTCAAGCACCTTATATAGTGCATAAGTGAAAGTTTTAAACACCTTAGTTCAGTTGATCTTGTGCGTGGTTTGCAATCGCTGGTGAGATGGCAAAATTACTAATGAAAATTTGACATGTGGAATTTAAAAGAAGAAAGAAAGAAAAAAAATTAACACCAAAAAATTTATAAAAAGAATACTACTATTTGAAGAAAAAAAAACACAAAAAATAAAAAAGGAAATCATCATCTCCCTCCAGCCTTCTTCCTCACCTATCCCCCACCCCCCATTCCATTTCATCTTCTTCAACTGAGAAGATTTACCCAATTATCATCTCTTTACATCAGCCGTTTCTCTTCTTCTTCACACACCACTGCACCCCCATCAACCCCCGCGACTCACATTCCATTTCAACAAATAAGTTCATAGAAACCCAATTAACCTTACCAATATTTTGACAGTCATTAATTGTTAATCAAAGTACCTCAATTTTAAATTGTTGCTCGGTACAACAAGTGTTACGATTTTCTTGAAATTTTTTGTAGGTTTATTCTTGCAAGCATTCATGGTGTCACTTAATATTCCCATACCATCCAAAATAAAAGTGAATTAATTTAAAGTATATCTAAAATAGATCCCAACACTTCAGATCAGAATCCGACATCTCCACTATCTCCGCCGCCTGTTTTATTTTTTAACTTTTTTTTTAATTTTTGAGTTTGCTTGAATTTGTGCATAATCTGGTGAATTTGTGGAGTTTAATTAACTTGTCTATGATTTTGGTGGTTGCTGTGTTGATGAAAAAATTGAGAAGTGGGACGGTTGGAGGCAGTGGATAGGAGTTGTGCACTTGTATTGAACATGGTTTGAAGAAGGAGAGATATTTTTGCTCCAATGGTGGTAAATATGGTGTTGTCAGACTGGTTGTTGTTTGATGAAGGAGAAAGGAATTAAGAATAAAATTAAATAAAAGTAAAAAAATGTGGGCCCCATAAAACATTATTAAAAAAAGAGAACTAAACAAAATCAGAAAGTTTCACGCGCTGAAATTTGAGTATATAACACTCATTTTGCCATGTCAGCGTGAGGGGCTTATGACACATAGGGTGTGGCGAGAAGAGGTGTCTAGAAAGTTACTTGAAAAGTTGGAGTGTCAAACTGACAACTGGCGCCAACTTTAGGAGGCTGTTTATGTATTTTGGCTTACACATATGTACAAAATTAAGGTCTCTGTTACGTTAAAATAGTATAAAATTAATTCTACATAATATAATATCTCCTTTCTTCAACTTTATATATTACAGTATATTTTCATTTGGCACGAATTTCAGAAAAACAAAATTTTTTAGATTGGTGATCTAAAATAAACCATAAATATTTGAGGTTCGTAGTCATCTCATTAAGGAAGTTTTTGGCGTGCATGAAAATATTTTCCGGGAAATGTTTTCTAGTTTCCCATATTTGATTGGTTTAATTACAAGTTTTGAAAAACATTTGCTTTATGGAACTTATTTTCCTTTAATTGGAGAAAAATATTTTCCCTTGATAGAGGAAAACATTCTTCAAAAGTGACAATTAACGCTACCCACCTCCACTTCCTTCCACCACCCCACCCTAACCCCACCCCATCCATCCTCCCTCACCCACCACCTACCCTACCACACCCCTACCCCACCCTTACCCTTACCTTTATCCTCCCAACCCACCTACCCCAACCCTAACCCACTCTGTACCCCTGATATTACCCACCCATATTGGATAGTAAGGAAATTGTTTGCCTTTTTGGCAACCAAACACCGAAAAATGAGTATGAAAATCAATTATTTTCCAAGAAATCTATGAAAAGTACTTATACCAAACATTCTAAGGGTAAAGTAGTTATTTTAAAGTTAAATTATTTCCAAATCTAGAAAACTGTCATTCTTTTTTAAACAAACTAATAAGTAAATGTTGCCACGTAAACTGAAGCGGAGGTAGTAAGATTATTTTTTATAAACAAGTAGCTAAAAACAAAAAAGTTGGGAAAAATAAACCTCTATTTCCCCTCCTCTGCTACACCTAATGATACTACAATATTTTATGCGATATTTTTTTTTTACATAAACTTACATCCTAATGAAAAATAATGTTGAATAGAAAAGATCGATCCCACAAAATGACAAGAACTTGTGTTTGTCCTTTCGATTACAAAAATCGGAAAAATCATGAATCGAGAGATTTACTAACAAGCGAACCCTGCGAAGGGCGATACGTGACCAATTAATGTGGATTTTGTTTTATGGTCAAATTTCTCAATATTTGGACAATGATAGGCACATGGTGATCGTCTAATGGAGCCTTGCATCAACACATGTGCTTCCATGTTACTGGCGTTATTCCACCCCCAACATATTCTCTAATTGCCAAAATTTGTAATACTCAAGTTACTCGTACATCATTCTTCTCTCCCAGGTGGTGGTTTCCATTTAATTTCTCTATCAAATTCAATAGTACTCCGCGTAGATAATATGCCAGGAACATTGGGTTTTCTCCCATGCATTTTCGTGTTAATTAAGACAACACGCGAAGGTGTTGTAGCAAACTAATATCACAGGTCTTTTCTCTAGAAAATAAAATTAATATTATGTGGATAAATAGTCATTGCACGTACCAGTTATTAATTGAATAAGAACAATAACTACACTTGATTTTAGCCAAACGTACTCTAATATTAAAAAGTATAGTTAAACACGTGTTTGTGGAGAAGAAATCAATCTCTGGACTTGTTGGTCTTTGCTCCTCGCATCAAAAATAGTTCTACTAAGAGGATAAAAACAATGGTAACAACCTAACATTGCCAAAGGAAATATATTATCACATTTTCATTCGTCCAACATTATTAGTGTTACAGTAATAATACATTATTCATAGAAAAACAGAGAGGTTGTGGAGCACTAAGCTAGTTTAAGATTTATAATAAAGCTTCCTCTAGAGTCTAGTAAGAGATTTTGTGTGTATATGCGAGTTGATTCATACATCATGATTGTTCAGCTCGTCACTATCAGTGGGCGACGGGCGTCCAAATTAAAATATGCTATAGGATTGTGTTTTGGAGTGTAATCATGAGATTTGATTCTTGGCAACCCACTCCAAATCATTTCAGGATTTTGTATGCCACCGGCTACTGCAAATTCGCGCAGACATGCAGTGTCTCGTTTATGCTCATCATCCTGTAACAGTATTAGCAAACCATGAAACAGAAACTGCACTAATTAGCTAACTCAGACTTGTTTCCCAGCACTTATCTAATTATTCTTTGCTATTAATGAAATTATCTATGTAACATGGGTCCAGAAATTATAAGAGACTTTTGTTCGAGTTATCTCTTTGTATACTATTTCTAGTAGGACTCTATATGATTTTACTTGTATTCATCTTTACTTTATCCAGATGTATCTTTGAATATAGGAAAGTTAGGAGGGATGTATTGAAAGGAACAATAAGGAAACTCAGACTTGAACGGCATTGGGAATCTTAATAGAATAAGAAGGCAAAGGTAGTTTAAGGTTGAGTGAGCCTTGGCTAAGCAATCCATGTACATTAGCTTCACTCAGAGCTATTAAGCTCTTTGGAGGAAGAAAATAAGCAGACCACTTAGAGCCTCTTTGGCCAAGTTTTTAAGGACCCAAAAGTGCTTAATTTTTCTCCAAAAGTGCTTATTTTGAAAAATTGAGGTGTTTGGCCAAGCTTCTAGGAAAAAATAAGTGCTTTTGAGTGGTAGCAGAAGCTGTTTTTCTGCTGTGGAGAAGAAGCTAAAAAAGTAGCTTTTCTCTAAAAGTGCTTTTGAGTAGAAGCAGAAGCTGTTTTTAATTTCTATCATTCCAAAAATATCATTACCAAAAATACTTATATACCTAATTACCTATATATATTTTAACCTAATGATTATATTATATAAATAGTACATTACTTTTCAATTACTATCTTTTATACGTACACCTACATCACTATTGTTACAAACTTTTAAGCAAATAATATCTTTTTTCAAGGTATAAATCTAGAATATTCAATTATGTATGTTGTATTTTAAAATTTTTTAACTAAACAAAAATATTAAATATTTTGTTTGAGGATAAATGTTTAAAATCATTCATCTAGTTAAATAACTGTAAAGTAAGTCTTTAAATATCCTTACTCGTAATTTAACACTTAAAAGTACTTTTTCAAAAGTTTGGCCAAACACAAATTACTACTCAACTGTTGACAGAAGTGCTTCTCAAATGAGTTAGCCAAACACAAACTACTTTTCTCCAAAAGTACTTTTACGAAAAGCACTTTTGAATAAAAACACTTCTCAAATAAGCAGTTTTTAAAAGGTTGGCCAAACAGGCTCTTAGGCATTTTAGAAGAAGAAGCGTGGAGGAGAAGTTACCAAGTTCATTCCCTTCGCTTCCTGGGCCCAAAGCGCTTTGCAGGATAGACTCGCTCCTACCTGCAACTAAATCTACTTCTATATTCTCCTCTTATCTTAGAGGGTAATAAAGAAATATTTTTCCTTTCTTACAATTAGCTAACAGAGAGCAAAGCTTAAGTGTCGCTCCAAACGCACACGCAAGTATACGCGGTCGATCAAGTAATAAAGTGATAAGAAAGTATCGTTCCCACGAGGACTATTGATTAACTATTAACTAGACAAACTTCAATTCAAGTATTGTTCAAGAGAGTTTAACCAGATTTCAAGTTGTGTTTAATTAACTAATTAACTAAAAGTAATAGAAGTAAATGGAATGCAAGACAATTCAAGAGTTCTAGATATCAGTGAGAGGAAATATTCCAGGATTATGGGACGATCACCAATCCAGTTGCACTCGTCCGCTAGTTGAATTAGTTTTACTTATCTGAGTTGCTAATCGCAGGGTTAGTTATACTCACAGAGCTCTTTCGATACCCTGCTCGCCTATTCAAGCCAACCTAACGCCTATATGTCTATGGAATTAGAATTAACAAGAATGCATGTGTTTTTCCTGTAAACTGATTAAGCGTGACTGTTAGGTATATTTTTATCCTAACCGCGAAACCATTCCCCGATGCCCGGGTTCAAGAACACGCTTTATTCAATTCTATTGCAACCTACGGTTCCCACTTTCGAGTTCAACCTTAGGTTCATGGATAATACTTAACAACTGGCCAGGAAATTAAGTAATTCAGAGCAGAATTAAATAAACAACTCAATCTGATAAATTTAATATAATTCAACCAACTTCAGAGTACAACTTTCATGGTTAACCCATAACCCTAGAATAATAGAGTTTAGCTACTCATAGACAAGTTAGCTTTCTCATAAAATAATCTAGAATTCATGAAACAATAAAGAGGGAAGAAGAATTACAACTCAATTGATGAATCTTGGTTCTCTAGCCTCTACTATGGTTCTTGCCGCGAAAAAATATGTAATCCCCTCAGGAAAAACGTTCCAAGGGTTTTTTATTTCGAAATATTCTAGTAATACACGTTTTAAGCTAGTCCTGGTAGCTCTGGGACTATTTTACGGCGCATACACCGGAGCATGCCAAGCATCCGTGGCTGTATGCACTCCTTTTCTCAATTTCTTCAATATTTGCACTCTTCCCCGTCCATACAGGCTAGCATGCCAAGCATCCAAAGCTGTATCCATTGCTTCTTCCTTGTTCTTGTCCAAATCAAGCTCCAATTTCCTTCAATTTGCTCCTAAAACACCCAAACACCTCAAGTTAGTATTTTACTTTAAATCTCACATTGTTGGGCACATAATACGCTGAAAATAACACAAAAGATATAAGAAATCAATGCCGAGACATAAGATATACGCCCAACATCAACACCCCACACTTAAACTTTGTTCGTCCCCGAACAAACAAACCCAACACACTTATACTCAATAGGTCTTAACTACCCAACTCAAGAACTTCAAGGAAGCGCACCTATGAAATAGGTTGATACCAACAATTAGCCACTAGACATACAAGCACACAACTCCCCATATTTGCACACCACACATTTAGAAAACAAGGATTATCAAGCAGTCAAGTAGCAACAACCAAGCCTCAAGAAACGACTCTTCACACCAACTTACTCACGACTTGTCCACTCGCTCAAGATTAGGGCCTAATAAAAGCTCCAACCTCTCATAATCCATGTGCCCTCACCAATCAAAGTCTAGTCCCAATCACACAAAAATATATCAACTGAATTATAAGGGACTTTCAAGATAGGAAGAATACACTCACCCTCAAAAAGAATCTCAAGTGCCACACAATGGTACCATAGGCTTGCCCGTAGTGTAGGACTCCACTAATGTAGGTTCACTCCTATTCGGGATTAACTAGGACTTTAAGGGTTGTAATGTAGGCCAAAGGACGGGTAATGGTTAAATGACTGCCTCCCTAAGCACTTTAATACATCACTTCCACTTATATAGCTCAACTCTTCACAAAAACAACTGAGCTACCATCCGAACATCAACTCAAACACTTCCCTCCCTTTAAGTATTTTTTTCTTTCAATGTGCACAACACTAGCAAGGATTGAGAATTTTTTTCTTTTGCTTTCTTTTTATTATTTTTTTTCACTTTTGATTCTTTTTTTTTTTTTCAACATTTGTCAATGTTTTCCTCAACCTTGCCAATGTACTTTTCCTCAAAAATACCATCACAAATTTATTCTTATTGACTCCACTCAAAAGCCATCAATTTCCACCAACCACAACTCCACTAACAACAATCTTTTCAATTAAAGTGCTCTAAGGAGTACGGGTTCAAAAAGAAGGTAATTAAGAACAAAGGGAATAGGCTTGTAATGTGGGTGTGAACAAAAACTAATAGGCTCAAAAAGGATTATAAAGGATATATATGAACGGGTAGGCTAATCAAGGCTGCAAAAGAAAGGGTTTATCAAAGAAGGCCTGTATCATCTCCCGACTAGAGCAAACCTAGGATTTCGCTTTGAACACACGCGGGGCAAGTTCTAGACCAATAATGCAAGCACGAGAAAAAAGAAAAGCACCTCACCACTCACGGCACATGAACTACTCAAGGTGAAACAATTCCAACACCTAACAAAAACAAGTGAGACAAGTCATGCTATTCAGTCAGCACTCCGAGTCAGAAACCTGAGCCGAGGAGTCACTAACAAGACTGACTATCAATCCAATATCTAACTCACACAAAAAATCTTTAGGGAAGTTCAACTCGCATGTAAAGGACTAAATATGTCAGTATCAAACAATTCACAGAGAAGGCACAGGCCCTTACCACTTAGCTACTCCTATTTCCTAATTTTTTTGTATTTTAAATATCTATATATATATATATATTTTTTGTCTAAAAACACCCGGTTCAAAACAAAAGGCATCCTCGGGAAAGAACCGTGGCTTGTAAAAAACCCAAGGATTATGCCACTAATCTAAAAAAATTAAATGCAGTAAAAATATACAAGTACAAATCATGATACCCCACCCCACACTTAAAATAGTGCATGGTCCCCACTGCACAAGTACAAAAATAATAACAAGAGTGGGTATCAAGAAAGCTCCCTCAAACCGCAGAGTCTGGAGGTGCTGCAGACCGGTCTGAACCCGCGGTCTGAGCAGTGGAGGGATCCAACAAGGTAGTGCCAGCTGCATCCATCGCATCAATCAGCGACCCCTCCATAGTAGTGGCAGTAGCCGGAGCTGGCTCTGCAGTAGTGCCATCAGTAGCACTCAAATCCACAACCTCCTCACTGGATCCTGCATCAGTCTGGACGCCAATGGAACGCGTCACTCTGGGACTCTGAATAGCGGCAAGGATCTCTGCCAGTGTGCTCTGCATCAGGGTATCTCGAGCTGCCTGCTCCTGTCTCAACTGGGTCAGCTCTGCCTGCTGCTCCTGTCTCAACTGGGTCAGCTCTGCCTGCTGCGCCTCTCTCAGCTTAGCTAGCTCAGCTTCAAAGCCCACAAGTCGCTCTGATGTAGTTCTCTTATCCGCTTTGGCCGCGACCGGGTCAAGCACTGAAGTGATGTCATGAGCAGTGGGCACCTCCAAAAGATCATCCTCCGTATAGAAGGGCACCCTGTGCTTTCTCATCAAAGCTGTCAGAGTGTGCACAAAATACAGCTTCAATGTCTTCTCCTTACGAGTCCGTATCATCTGCTCGTACATAAGCTCACCCAAGTTCAGAACTATTCCATTCATCAGAGCATAAATAAGAAGCACCCGCTCCCGAAGTACATTCGTCTGATGGTCAGCCTGCATGATCCTGTTAGACACCCAATTGAGCCAAGATCGACTCTCCCTCGACATAAACCGCTTGGGTAAAGTGGCATATTTTCTCTGCGTGTTGTGTAACCAAGCAGGCTTCGAGGATTCACGATCATCCAGAACAGCTGGTGGGTCACATAGTACCTTAATGACATCTGCAAAATCCGGCTCTGCTAGCATCTTCTTATACTCATCCATTGCCACTTCAGTCACCCTGTAATGTGCATTAATGGCCCGGGCAGAAATATCAACATCAACATCTCGAACCCGCACTATGCTGCTCCTCGGGTTGATCCAGTTCGCATATAGCTCCTGAACAGCAGTAACATTGCCCTTGCCCGTGGGACCCTGCATAAATTTGTCCCACTTCCTATCTTTAACAACCTCCAGAATAGCCGGGCACGCCTTCTCATATGCATGATAGTTCAGTGGTCTTTCCTGTGTAATCTGCTTCTTAAGGATCCACTGATATGCTAAATATGCACTCTCGCTCTCAAAGGTGTCCTCCCACAATGCCCTGTCAATCGGGCCACTAGTAGAGGGAATGTCCTCAGGCTCTGGAATAGAAGTGTACTCTTCTTCATCATCATCATCCTCCTCCATTTGTTTCTTTCCCTTACCCTGAACTGCTCTCCTTTTCTTGGCCGGTGGTCTAGAAGCACCACCTTCACGGATCACCACGGGCTTTTCCTTAGCAATGATTGATTTCCTCTTGCCCGTGGTTACCTGAGAGGCGGGAATGGTCATATCCGGAGCAGGTGTATCTTGTTTCTTCTTTGAGCGTTGCTCCCTTTTATCCTTGCCCTCAGGTTGATTCCGTGGTGGTTGGCCACCGTCCCCGCTTCCACCACTCTTGGATGGTTGCTTTGCAATCGCCATTTAAAATAGAATACCTGCATTCAAACAATGTGAAATTAGCCAATGAGTTATTCCCGAGCTCTTTAAAGTAGCTAGAAACTAAGCCAATTTAAGCTAGTCGTCTACTTCTCATTGGTGCGCACGCACCCCACACTTAAAGATCAAGTGTAATCTACAAGTAATCAAGTTATGCTCATAGTACGCTCATTGTAATATTCACGAGGTACTCAGACTTCCCTCGACGCGCACTTCTTTATTCAAAACAATTCTCATGGTTAAAATTCAACAAAGTGTGCAAACGAGGTCTCCACACCCCACACTTATGCTCTACTTCATCTCAAAAATATGGAGAAATATTATTTTAAGCAAAGCAATAAAAGCAGCCCGTGAATTGCACAACGGGGCAATGGCTCGCTCAAGTAAAATGCAAAACAACACTTTTAGTGTATGAATAAAGTGCATTGAGTGTCGAGCATAAGAAAATACTTTAAAATCAGCCCCATGTCGTAATTCTAACTAATATATGTTCAACTTATGCCCCCTAATTGATTTGGCTACTCAGACTTCGCCAAAGACGTCAAAATATTCATTGGGAAATTTCAGCGAACACCTTGTGTGCGCAACTGTGGACAGCTTGTGTATGAACTATTTGTTGATGTTTGAACCTCCCAACTCCAGGAGCTTACGTTTATACTCATCATGGTGCATCACCGCACCCCCCACAACAATTACCAATCAAAAACTATCGGATTTACACCACTTTTCACCTAAAACAAAACTTAAAGTTTAACTTAACGTGCAGGGAAACAGGGGTGGGGGAACGGGCAGCTGCAACTTATCGCAGCAGTGATTGCGAGTGGAGAGGACAGAGATGGGAGAGAGATCGAGAGAGAGAAGAGAAAACTCATACCTGGAGCAGCTGCAACTCAGTTTCTGTCGCGTGGAGAGGGACAGGGAGAAACGAGTTCTTTCTTTGTTTGTACTGTGTTTCCCGTTTTTGTTCTTTTGTTTTGTGTTTCTTTGTTTGTGTGTTGTGTTTAAGTAGGTGAAAGGAGTATAATATATACCAATACCTGCGCATACAGAAGCCAAGCGACGCACGCCACACTGTTTGGAACTAAGCTCAGCACACAGCGCAGTGTGCTTTTCCGCTACAACACTGGTAAAGAAAAAAATCTGGGAGACTTTACCGCATACAGCACTGAGCGCGGCGCCTGCAAGGCTGTTTGGAACAAAAATTTTGGGAACAACAGCCTGCGCCTTGGCTGCACAACACTGTCTTCGTGGCTGCATTTTTTTTTCAAAATGTTTTTCACTGAGCACAGCCAAGCATGCGACGCATGCAAGGCTATGCTGGCCTCAAAACAGCCTTATTTCTTTCTTTGCTCCATTTTGTTGTCCGAGACCGGCTATTTCATTGATCCAACCGATTTTGAGCCTCGGCATCCTGTAAACACACTACACAAACACGTTAAACACATCAAGAATCCATTCATTTTGTTCTTTTCAATTTTTTTATTTTTTTATTTTGTTTTATTTATATGAAATGAAAATGCGAATTAACTACTCTAAAACGATAAAACATGGGTTGCCTCCCACGAAGCGCTTGATTTAACGTCGCGGCACGACGAGTACAACCCTCTTTCAAGGGTCGACTAAAGAAATGGAGGATTTAAGCCTATCGATTTCACCTCCCCAATATCGCTTCACTCTTTGCCCATTCACTAGAAACGACTTATCCGAGCCCGGGGCTCGCAATGCAATCGCTCCATGGGGCATCACCTTAACAATTTCAAACGGACCAGACCACCTCGACTTGAGCTTACCAGGGAAGAGCTTCAACCTGGAGTTAAATAAAAGAACTTGTTGGCCCTGCTCAAAGTGACGATGCTGAATCCGCTTATCATGCCACCGCTTAGTCTTCTCCTTGTATAACTTGGCGTTTTCATACGCGTGCAACCTAAACTCATCAAGTTCATTGAGTTGCAACAATCTTTTCTCACCCGCCAAGCCCATATCAAAATTTAGCTTCTTTATTGCCCAATAGGCCTTGTGCTCAAGCTCGACTAGCAAGTGGCACGCTTTCCCATATACCAGCTTGTACGGTGAAGTCCCAATTGGGGTCTTATAAGCTGTCCTATATGCCCAGAGTGCATCATCGAGCTTGGTAGCCCAATCCTTCCTATTCGCACTGACAGTTTTCTCAAGAATTTGCTTCACCTCTCTATTGGATACCTCAGCCTGTCCACTAGTTTGCGGATGATAAGCGGTGGCGACCTTATGCTTGACCCCGTATTTAGCTAGAAGGTTGTTTAACAACTTATTACAGAAGTGTGTACCTTCATCGCTAATCAAAGCCCGCGGAGTTCCGAACCTGGTGAAAATGTTCTTCTTGACGAAACTCACCACCACCTTCACGTCATTACTAGGAAGAGCAACAGCCTCTACCCATTTAGACACGTAATCCACTGCCAGTAAAATATACTTGTGACCATTCGACGAGGGGAAGGGACCCATGAAGTCGATCCCCCACACATCAAAAATCTCCACCTCTAGAATGCCTTGTAGAGGCATCTCTTGCTTCCTGGTGATTGTGCCAGTTCGTTGACACCGATCACACTTCCTTACAAAAGCGTGAGCGTCTTTGAACAGTGTTGGCCAATAGAAACCAGACTGAAGTACTTTGGCGGCTGTTCTATCACCACCATGATGACCTCCATAAGGAGATGCATGGCACTCTTGCAGAACAGCCTCAGTCTCTTCCTAAGGAATGCATCTTCTCACCAACTGATCTGCACACACTCTAAACAAAAACGGCTCATCCCAAACATAAAATCTCACATCATGAAAGAACCGACGCTTACCTTCCGCAGTCAGATGTGGTGGCACTGCCTCACTTACCAAATAGTTGACATAATCAGCATACCATTGGTCCGAGTGATTGGTGATGGCAAAAAGTTGCTCATCCGGGAAGGTTTCTCTGATCAACCCTCCCTTATCCACATGCTTGTGGTTCTCCAACCTAGATAGGTGGTCAGCTACTTGATTTTCCGTTCCCTTACGGTCTCGGACTTCCAAGTCAAATTCCTGCAGCAATAACACCCAACGAATTAGTCGAGGCTTAGCATCCTTTTTATCAATTAAGTACCTGATTGCCGCATGGTCTGTGTAGACAATAACTTTGGTTCCAACCAAGTATGCCCGAAATTTATCAAAGGCGTACACTACCGCCAGCAACTCTTTTTCAGTAACTGTGTAATTCAATTGCGCAGGATTAAGAGTTTTGCTGGCGTAGTAAATGGAATGAAACACCTTGTTCTTCCTTTGCCCCTGGACTGCACCAATAGCGACATCGCTAGCATCACACATTAATTCAAATGGTGCAGTCCAATCAGGAGCCACTATTATTGGCGCAGAGACCAATTTCTCTTTAAGCTCATTGAAGGCCCTCAGACAGGCCTCATCGAACACAAATGCTGCTTCTTTCTCAAGTAACCTGCACAGAGGAGTAGAAATCTTAGAAAAATATTTAATAAACCTCCTATAGAAGCCAGCATGTCCGAGAAAACTTCGGACTCCCTTCACAGACGTGGGTGGGGGTAATTTTTCAACCGCCTCCACCTTCGCCTTGTCAACCTCAATTCCAGCACTGGACACCTTGTGTCCCAAAACTATACCTTCACGAACCATGAAATGGCACTTTTCCCAATTTAAAACAAGCTTAGTTTCTTCACACCTAGAAAGCACTAGACCAAGGTTAGTTAGACAAGCATCAAAAGAAGATCCGAAGATAGAAAAGTCATCCATGAACACTTCGACAAACTTTTCCACCATATCAGTGAAAATAGCCATCATACACCTTTGAAAAGTCGCAGGTGCATTACATAGCCCGAACGGCATCCTCCTATAGGCATAGGTACCGTAAGGGCATGTAAAAGTAGTTTTCTCCTGATCTTCGGGAGCAATCCATATTTGGTTGTAGCCAGAGTAACCATCAAGGAAACAGTAATACTCTTGGCCAGCTAGCCTATCTAACATCTGATCAATAAAGGGGAGGGGAAAGTGATCCTTTCGGGTGGCTTTATTCAATTTTCGATAATCAATGCACACCCTCCACCCCGTAACAGTTCTTGTGGGGATAAGTTCATTATTTTCATTCTGCACTACTGTCATCCCTCCCTTTTTAGGGACACATTGCACTGGACTTACCCACTTGCTGTCAGAGATAGGAAAAATTATACCTGCATCTAACCATTTGATTACCTCTTTCTTTACCACGTCTTTCATGATTGGATTGAGGCGACGCTGATGCTCCACACTTGGCTTGTATCCGTCCTCCATAAAGATCTTGTGCATGCAGAAATCCGGGCTTATTCCCTTGATATCAGCTATAGTCCAGCCAATAGCACTCTTATGCTCTCGTAGCACTCTTAATAGCTTTTCTACCTGCAAGTCAGACAACAGAGAAGAAATAATCACAGGTAAAGTGTCAGATTGTCCCAAATAAGCATACCGAAGATGCGCAGGTAAAGGTTTGAGCTCAAGCTTGGGCGCCTCTTCAATAGATGGCTTGGGTGGTGGCCCGAGCGGTCTATCTAAAGGCTCAAACTTGGGGAACCCAGTAATAAATTCACAAGAACAGTCTAAGAGCTGCAATATCTCCTCTATGTCAGCATCTTCACTAGTTTCTTCTCCCAACATCAGTGCTCGCTGCAAGTCATCGTTGACATAATCAGCTGGGTCAGTCGACTTCTCCTCTGGGTCATTCACTGTGATCATAGACAACTCTTCATGATGGTTAGGCATTTTTAGAGCCTTGTACACATTAAACACTGCTTCCTGATCATCCACCTTCATTGTCATCTTTCCCTCTCGGACACGGATCACAGCATCACCAGTGGCTAAAAAAGGTCGTCCCAAAATGATAGGAACTTCCTTATCGGCCTCATAGTCCAGAATAACAAAATCAGCGGGCAAAATAAATTGACCAATCTGAACCAGTACATCTTCAATCACCCCCTCAGGATAAGTAGTAGACCGATCAGCTAACTGAAGTGAGACTGTTGTTGGCTTTTGAGTACCGAGACCCAGTTGGTTGCACACAGACAATGGCATAAGATTTATGCTAGCCCCCAGATCACATAGGGCTCGACCAACTGCCACATTGCCAACACGGATAGGAATGGTGAAACTACCTGGATCCTTCAACTTCTGAGGGAGTTTGTTCTGAACTCTGGATGTGCACTCTTCAGTAAGTGCTACAGTTTCAAATTCATTGAGCTTCCTCTTTGATGACACTATATCTTTGATATACTTAGCATACTTTGGGATTCCTCGGAGCACATCTACCAATGGGATATTGATGCTAGTCTGACTGAGTATGCCCAAGATCTTTGTGACTGCAGGATCTTGCAGATTCTTTTGTAACCTTCGAGGAAAGGGAGGTGGTGGTTTAGCAGCAATCACTCCCTCTTGCTTTTCTGCCTCCTTCTCGACTTCGACTACTGGCTCTGGCTCTTTTCCTTTGTCAGGGTGAGACTGCTTTGGCTTCTTTGGCAATTCTTCCAGTTCTCTCCCATTTCGTAATGACACTGCTTGCACTTGTTCCTTGGGATTAGGATCAGTAGTGCTTGGCAAAGCACCAAGTGGCCTTGTATTTTGGTTACTAGCAAGCTGTCCCATTTGTTTTTCTAGAGAGCGAATGGCACTGTCTTGGTTTTGCTGGAGAGTTGAAATTTTCTGGTTGAGATCAACAGCCAATTTTTGAATCATTGCCTCTATTTTTGACGTTTCAGACTGTTGCTGCTGCGGTGGATTCTGCACCTGCTGAGTATTACCTTGGGGTTGTCTGCTGCCTTGTCCGCCTTGATTACCGCCCCATGAGAAATTAGGGTGGTTGCGAAAGTTAGGTGGATAAGTGTTGCCATACTGAGCATTTTGGTTGAAACCCCTGCCCTGCTGACCCACGTAAAACGCAGACTCTGGGTTTTCCGTGCAAATATTACTCAGATGATCAGAACCACCACACACCTCACAGTATGGAGTTGCTTGCACTTGTTGAACCTGGGGTGGGACCGGTTGCTGAGGTTGTGGATGTGGCTTGCTTACCTGGACAAGTACTGCATCAAGTTGCTGCTTAACAGAGTGTTGCATTGCTGCCATTTCAGCTTTCATAGCTGTCAGTACATCCACTTCCACCTTTCCACCTAGCTTGAGATTTTTACCTCTGCCTGAGTCACCATGATAATGCTGACTACCTTCTGAAATTTTGTTAAGAATGATCTCAAGCTCATCATACTGCTTCTCTAGACTTGGTTCGCCACAATAAGCATCCAGCAAGATTTTACTATGCGACTGCAGTCCCTCAACAAAAATATGTCCCAACACCTCCTTTGATTGACCATGGTGTGGGCAGCTTCTCAATAATGCCTTGAACCTTTCCCATGCTTCACCTATCTCCTCTGATGAATTCTGACTGAATGACACTATCTCACCTCTGATCTTTGCAGTTTTACCCGATGGAAAAAATTTGATCAGAAACTTCTTTGCCAATTCGTCCCAAGAGTTAATGGAGTTCGGTGGTTGGACCAAGAGCCACTTCTTTGCTTCACCAAGCAAGGTGAATGGGAACATCGTCAGCCGTATGTATTCATCCAACACATCAACATATTTGTAGGTGTCACTGATCTCCAGAAAGTTCTGCATGTGCTACTGAGGATCTTCATTTGACAGTCCCGCGAACTGACCATTAGACTGGAATAGTCGGATCATACTCTCCTTCAGCTCAAATTTACCAGTAATGGTGGGCCTCACAATGGCCTTGGCCATGTTATCAAGAGTAGGTCTGGCCACATCCAGTATCGCGCGGTTTTGGTTTCCAGCCATCTCTGCAGGTTCAGAAATAGGAGCTTTCTCTAGCTTTGCTTTGAGTCTGGCTTCCTTCCTTAGCCTGTGAAAAAGTCTTTCAGGTTCCGGGTCAAAAGTGTAGAGTTTATCACCACTCTTGCTCCTTCGCATTCAAGCTACAACCTGAAACACCCAAAGACAACTAAAACCAAAAATTAATCTTGAACAAATAACAAATAAAAGCTAATCTAGAAATTAATTAACTCTTAGTCCCCGGCAACGGCGCCAAAAACTTGTCGCTCCAAACGCACACGCAAGTATACGCGGTCGATCAAGTAATAAAGTGATAAGAAAGTATCGTTCCCACGAGGACTATTGATTAACTATTAACTAGACAAACTTCAATTCAAGTATTGTTCAAGAGAGTTTAACCAGATTTCAAGTTGTGTTTAATTAACTAATTAACTAAAAGTAATAGAAGTAAATGGAATGCAAGACAATTCAAGAGTTCTAGATATCAGTGAGAGGAAATATTCCAGGATTATGGGACGATCACCAATCCAGTTGCACTCGTCCGCTAGTTGAATTAGTTTTACTTATCTGAGTTGCTAATCACAGGGTTAATTATACTCACAGAGCTCTTTCGATACCCTGCTCGCCTATTCAAGCCAACCTAACGCCTATATGTCTATGGAATTAGATTTAACAAGAATGCATGTGTTTTTCCTGTAAACTGATTAAGCGTGACTGTTAGGTATATTTTTATCCTAACCGCGAAACCATTCCCCGATGCCCGGGTTCAAGAACACGCTTTATTCAATTCTATTGCAACCTACGGTTCCCAATTTCGAGTTCAACCTTAGGTTCATGGATAATACTTAACAACTGGCCAGGATATTAAGTAATTCAGAGCAGAATTAAATAAACAACTCAATCTGATAAATTTAATATAATTCAACCAACTTCAGAGTACAACTTTCATGGTTAACCCATAACCCTAGAATAATAGAGTTTAGCTACTCATAGACAAGTTAGCTTTCTCACAAAATAATCTAGAATTCATGAAACAATAAAGAGGGAAGAAGAATTACAACTCAATTGATGAATCTTGGTTCTCTAGCCTCTACTATGGTTCTTGCTGCCAAAAAATATGTAATCCCCTCAGGAAAAACGTTCCAAGGGTTTTTTATTTCGAAATATTCTAGTAATACACGTTTTAAGCTAGTCCTGGTAGCTCTGGGACTATTTTACTGCGCATACACCGGAGCATGCCAAGCATCCGTGGCTGTATGCACTCCTTTTCTCAATTTCTTCAATATTTGCACTCTTCCCCGTCCATACAGCCTAGCATGCCAAGCATCCAACGTTGTATCCATTGCTTCTTCCTTGTTCTTGTCCAAATCAAGCTCCAATTTCCTTCAATTTGCTCCTAAAACACCCAAACACCTCAAGTTAGTATTTTACTTTAAATCTCACATTGTTGGGCACATAATACGCTGAAAATAACACAAAAGATATAAGAAATCAATGCCGAGACATAAGATATACGCCCAACATCATTAAGCTTGCTCCTCTCTATAACATTTACTTGGTATCAAGAGCTATAAATGATCCCTCTCAATGGCTTCTGAAAACATCCGTGAATCAATCTTCACTTGGTCTTCCTATCCCTCCTCTAATATTTTCCAATATCAAAGGTTCTGTTCCCATTGAATTGACATATGTCAATTTACTTAGAAGGAAGTTTTTTTTTATTGTTCTTAAAAGTCACAACCTCCTAACTCTAGTGGATGGAACCATACCATGTCGTTCATCATATCACGAAGATTACAAGCTATGGATTGAGTTCAGTACTATTGCATTAAGAAGGATTAATGCTACGAATTCTTTTGTGGTTCTTGGACACTTTTAAACTATGCTTGTGAGACATCTAAGCAGGCGTGAGATACCAAGCCTCACTATATTTGGATAAAGTCTCATTCTATGGAGGATTATCTTAAGCAGCTTCTTTCGATCGCCTATTCTCATAGAGTGATAGGTAAGCCTGTGACTGAAGATGATCTCGTCACTCAGGCTTTGTAATGATTGCCTTCATCCTATCAGCTCTTCGTGTTTGGATTAAATGCACCAGGATCTCTGCCTTCTTTTATTCCATTAATACCACTTCTCCTCACGGACGAAGCCCAAATTACAAAAAATATTTCTGAAGAACCAGACCCCCAATATATATATTATTGTGACTAGTCAAAGGAAGACCACTTCTAGTACATCTTTTCAGGGAAGTAAATTTGCAAACGATTACATACATGGGCGAGGTCGTGGAAAAAATAACAAGAGACAATATGGTTGGGGTCAAGGATACCACAACTCTTCATGGTCTGGTTTCCAACATCATTTTCGTCTTCCTTCCTCTACTAATAGTTGTGTGGGAAAAAGTACGTCACCTACTATTACGGGGATACGAGTCCAGCTGGTGAGACTAGACTTATCCTACAAGTCACCAAGCACAGAGGATATACGCCTGCTCTACGAGTTACGACCGTTCAGACTGTACGGGCGTAGGATGCAAGGTATACATCTCACTGCCTTATGGTTTACAGTCTCCTAGGTAGAGTTTCGTATATACCACCGTCTTGAGTTTATAGGCTCATGGCCTCATTAGTCTTTGTATTTACCATAATAAGGACTGGGTAAATCTCTACGATAAATACCTCTTCTTACATTGTATTGTACATCAAGCGATTCACAAAGATCCGGCTACTCTCAAAGAAGAATAATATTACTTACTTTCTTGATCATTACTTTTTTCTCTATTTACATACATTTTCCATCATTTATACTGTATTGCTTATGACCCCCTCAAAATTTAATTGTTTAACCTAGACGTCCAATTTTAGGCATAAACAGTTTGGCGCCCACCGTGTGACCCAGAAAATTGTAGGTATTCTACGAAGGAAAAGGCGCAGTCATGTCAAACAACAACAACCACGTCGCAGGGGATGCTAGTATCACGATCTGACAGATGACTCATAACTCGGTCGACACGGATAAATTATGAACGAATATCTAAGATCAACATCCTTTTATTTGTTATCATGGTCGGAGTCCCACCGAGATACTGCGCCTTATTGTGATTCAGACGAAGCAATATTGGCAGTCCAAGGAGCCCAGAAACCCGTTAGCACAATTTTTGGGGGCCAAGAGTTAGCAGCACCAGGACCAGAACCATCATGGTCTGTGAGGCCCACCAGGATATAACCAAGAAACCCCGTATCAACGCCATCGAGTTTGATAACAAAGACTCACTGCAAGTTCTATACCCCCACTATGATGCCTTGATAATTACCTTCCAGGTGCATGATGCTCAGGTCAAACGCATATTGGTAGATCCAGGCAGCACGGTCAACATCATTCACTGGGAAGTCATTTGCTAGATGGAGGTGCAAAACAAGATAATTCCAAGTTCATACACCATAACCTGCTTCAACAGCTCCAGCGAGAAGTCTGTAGGAGAAATACTCATTCAGGTACACCTTCCATGGGGCAGCGAGGGTAACGTCCTTCTAGGTAATGACATGCGATCTCTCGTATAACATTATCTTAGGAAGACCCTGGATTCACGAAGTACACACAGTGTCGTTAACGCTTCATCAGATCCTTAAATACCCGACTCCCTGGAGGGTGAGAGAGATTCGGGGGGACCAGAAACTATACCAAAGCTGTTATGTAACTGCCGTGACATGCGCGGTCAAGAAGGAAACAAAGAACTAGAAGAAGAAGTGGGATAAATTGCTTTGCCCTTGTCTAACCAGCATACCTTTTAGGTTCGGACGTCATCAAGCAACTGGATCTCGAGAGCCAGACATCACGCCCCTAGACCTGCAGGAAAAAGAAAAGCCCACAAAAGCTACGGTCGAAAACCTCGATTCGATCATTTTTTACGAGAGGTTCCTAGATCAGAAATTTTACGTGGGGGCCAAACTCTCGGCAAAAGCCAAACAAGAATATGCTAACTTCCTGCGTGCTCGGTCAGGCACATTCGCCTGGACACACACTGACATGCCATGAATATCAACTAGCGTCATCACATATAATTTAAACGTCGACCCCAACTTCAAGCCGGTCAAGCAGAAGAAACGACCGATCAGCCGCGAAAAGGGATTGGCGGTGCACAAGGAAGTTGCGAAGCTGTTAAACAATGGTTCCATTTGCGAGGTTCAGTACCCCGATTGGCTATCCAACGTAGTGGTCGTCCCAAAGAAGAATGGGAAGTGGAGAATGTGTATTGACTTCACAGGCTGGAATAAAGCATGCCCAAAAGACTTTTTTCCACTTCCTAACATCGATCAACTCATCCATTCAATGGAAGGTCATGAGGTTTTTAGTTTTCTGGATGCATACTCGGGGTATAATCAGATCCTCATGAATTCGGATGATCAAGAGAAGACTTCTTTTATCACGAACATAGGGACTTATTGTTACAGGGTAATGCCTTTCAGATTAAAAAATACAGGAGCAACCTACCAGATATTAGTGAACCTGATGTTTAAGGAGAAGAATGGTAAGACTATGCAGGCTTACATCGACGACATGTTGGTAAAATCATAATTTTCCAAGGACCGCATCAACCATCTGGAGATAGCATTCGACATCTTGGACAAGTTCGGTATGAAGCTCAAACCAGAGAAGTGTGCCTTTGGCATATCCTCCGGGATGTTCCTTGGGTTCATTGTCTCCAATAGGTAGCATAGAAGAAAATCCTGTGAAAATTGAAGCAATCAAGGCTGTACCAAAAATCTTGAAAAGCGAAGTAGAGGTAAAAAGACTTAACGGCCGAATAGCCGCGCTCAGCCGTTTTATCTCGCGATCTTCTGAAATGTGTCATCAGTTTTTCAATGTCTTGAAGAAAATTAAAAGCTTCGAGTGGACAGAGCAGTGTAGTAAGGCATTTCAAGAATTAAAGCAGTATCTGGCCAATCCTCCGTTGCTAACCAAGCCATGCGAGGGAGAGCCGTAATTGTTATACCTCGTGGTGTCCGAAGTTGTCATTGGTGATGTCCTGGTACGAGAAGAAAAAAGGGTGTGATCGCCAATATACTACGTCAGCAAATCTTTGTTGGATGCAGAAACCAGGTACCAGCACCTAGAGAAACTAGCACTCGCCTTAGTTATGGCAGCAAGGAAGCTGCGGCTATATTTTCAAAATTACACGATTATTGTGGTCTCCTCTTTCCTTCTGCGGACCATTTTGCACAAACTCGAGCTCTCAGGTAGGCTAGCAAAATGGGCAGTAGAGCTAGGAGAATATGATATCATCTATAAACCACGCATGACCATCAAGTCACTGGTATTCACGGACTGCATTGCCGACTTCAGTACCGACTTAATGTTGAAGGCCGAGATAGAGTGTAAAATGATGGAGGGTGTTACCCCCATAGAATAGGTGATCCACTCCGATGGGGCCTCGAATGTAAAAGGTTCGCGCTTGGTTTAGTCATCAAATCTCCAGCTAAGAACAAATTTTGGAAGGTTGTCAGCTGCCCCTCAATGACAAATAACGAAGTAGAATATGAAGCAGTAATTCAAGCTTTAGAATTTGCTTACATATTGGGGTCTAGGGAGATCAACCTCAATAGAAACTCTCAGTTGGTCATCAATCAAGTAACTGGAGCCTACGCTGCCAAAGACGCCTGCATGCAGGAATACTTGGGCAGGGTAGAAAAGTGTTTGAATAATTTTCAAAAATGAAAGATCAATCAAATACCAAGGGACGAAAACACGGAGGCTAATGCCCTAGCCTATCTAGCGGCCACTGCAGACATGAGTGCAGACAACCCAAAATCTATTATTGAGTTAACCTACGGATGTAAAAAGCCATGAGGTCAACATCACGGGATCGGTATGGGATTGGAGGCACCCGATCATTGAATACCTAGAAGGGACTACTCGTAGGAGATAGAAAAGAAAGCAGAAGGTTGTGGGTGCAAGCAACTCGTTATTGCCTGATCAACGGGGAGCTATATCGCCGGATATTTAGTGGCCCTTTGGCTAAATATCTGGGACCTTTACAAGTGGACTACGCACTAAGAGAAATTAATGAGGGGCAATGCAAAAACCACTTCTACGGGTGATCTCTAGCTCGCAAATTAAGTAGGGCGGGTTACTTCTAGCCCGACGGAAGATGACGCGAGAAAGTTCGTTCGTGCATGTGACAGTTGCCAAAGATTTTCCAATATACTTCATTAGCCAGCGGAGCTATTACATTCAGTGATAGCCCCTTGGCCTTTCATGAAAAGGGGAATGGATATCGTAGGGCCCATGCCTAAAGCATTCAATGGTGTCAAATTCTTTCTTATCATGACAAACTATTTCACCAAATGGATTGAAGCAGCGGCCTATGCTCAAATCCGGGAGCAGGAGGTAATACAGTTTATATGGAAGAACATCATGTGTTTTCATTAACGTATTGAATGGAAGCAATTATTCCCTTAAAATCGAAGAATCCAGTTTGTGATGGTCATTTGCCGAGGAGGAATCGAACAACGAGGCTTTGAAAGCTTCACTTGACGCCTTGGATGAACGAAGGGAGATAGCAGTGATACGCCTTGCGGCCCAGAAGCAGCGAGTGGAGCAGTACTACAACGCGCGGGCTAACTTATGTTCCTTCAATGTGGGTGATCTAGTCCTTCGCAAAGTTACTCAAAGCACCAAGGAGGCCAGTGCAGGCAAGTTAGCTCCAAATTGGGAAGGACCTGGCAGAGTCCAAGGTATCACTGGAAAAGGTGTATACGTTCTTGAAAACATGGAATGAACAACTATTACAAATAATTGGAACATCTCTTAGCTTAAAAAGTACTACTCTTGAAAGGCCAGCTGAGCCTACAAGCTCGAGACATGTATTTTTCTCCTTTCTTGTTTCTTCAATTATTATAATTATTTCATAACAAGCCTTTAGCCACGTTCTTTATGTTTCATATGGCTCAATGCTATTTTTATCAATAAAACTACTATTTTACTTAGACAGTTTTACAATTCATATCCATCTGCGATCCAAATATTCATAACCCCGGTCAGATCTAAGTTGAAGTAATACACCGACTTTTCGCTACAAAAAGTAGGGTAAACAACTCGCTTAGAGCTAGATCACTTCTAGCTAAGCCACCATGTATTATTCATAAGTTTAACTTGTCAATTCAACAAATTGCACCTACATACCGGTGGGGACGCCCGCCTGCCTGTATAGCGCCAGAAAGTCTTAAAATATTCGAGTATACAAGTAAAGACGTTCTAGTTGGAATGCAAAAATGCCCAATTACATATCACAGGATAAAGTCGTCCCATTGTGGGCTCAAAACAGGCGTCTATCACAGGCGCAATATAAGCCGTCCCCTCAATGTGCACGCCCATCTTTTAAAGACATTAGTCCATAAAGACACACAAAACATGCTGCTTAATTACATAAGTACGCATAAAAATGTTAATGGACATCCATTTCATTAATAACAAACAGCCCATAGGCTCATAATATACAATTAATTCTTCCTAAATACAACATTGTTCATGACATTTGTAAAAAAAATGGAAATGGAAGGCTACAAACTGCAAGTTCCACCAAATTTGCACGACGAGAGATTCTTCGTCTGGATTGTAGCTCTTGCATCAAAGTCTCTCTCGGCACTTGGAAGGTGAAATTTCCAACTTGATATCCCAAGCAGCAACATCTTTGTAACGTTGTGCCAGGGGAGTTGGAAAGTCAGTCCAGCTGAGAAATCCCTCAGTAGAACGAAACAGGAAGCAAACGCGGTCCGAGACTTCACTTGGACAGACTCCAATAGGAAACCCTCAGTGGCTGCGTGAAAACTGTACATGGTCCTTCTTTCTCCTTTTTTCATTCTTTCATAAGAAAACTTTGAAGAGATGGAGTATTTCTCTGAGGAAGATTTGTGATTCCACACTATCACAAAGCCCCTATTTATTTATAGGCAGGAAAGGATAAGAATAAAGCATTAAATGGTCAAGCATAATTATTGTCGCACCTTGTTTTTCGAACTCGGATTGAGTTCGAAGGTTGGGTTTGACTAAGGGTGACTCATTTGGAACAAGTTTGGAGTCACCACCTAATAAATTCGTCTAAGGCGTATTAGGTCACCTAAAGCGTCTAAAGGTATAAACTAACTCCGGGAAGTCATACTAGTAGAGATTCTAAGGTAAGAAGCCCTTGTGACTTGGGAAGAAAGTATTAGGCACTTCCTAAATACCACTAAAGGTGGTTTCCCTGCCGGATTTAAATTTTTTTGGGATTATATGCTAGCATACGAATATACGAAGAACTTAAAGCATTTCTCCACTAAAGCCATGAAATAAGAGTTGAACTAGAGGCTAAAGGTGCAAGTTGAGCTTCAAGATATCTTACCCGCCCACAAATCATGCTAAAAGGCTAAAGCAATCACAAATTGAGACATTATATGTAATTTAAATTATAAACAAAGCCTACTATTATGGAAGAAGACTTAAATCCGATTATGGATTCTGCATAAACGGCCTAAAAGCACTGTCTAATCGCAGTTTTGGCTCTGATTATAACATTTAATTTTCAGAGGGCTATAAACTCAGTAGTGATTCAAGTTCGGATCATTTCTTATTTTCAATGCTGCTCAGTTTAAAAGGCGTCAAAATTAACAAAATATAATTCTTTCGTTCCCAAAATACACAACCATTCTAAAAAAGAATTGCTATGTTCATGGAATGTTAGCCATTTTGGAAGGTAATTTGACATTAATTATCAAGTGCCTTTTCCAAATGGCTATTGTTGTGGGGTCAAACATGTACTAATAAAGTGCAAATACATATATATAGATAACATTAAGAAAATATTTTTTACTAAAGAAAAGATTAACAGAAACATATTTTATAGAAATTGGTAAAATTATATATAGGTAAAGCTTTTATACTAAATAAGATAAAGCATATAAAAATAGAAGAATTTTATAATAAAATAGGTTTATGACAATGTTACGCAAAATATAGTCAACTTACTTTGTTTAGCTTTTCAAAAATAACCATGAGTATGTAAATGTAAAGCTAGACCCCCAAAGCCACTCCTTTCCCTTCCACATTATTAATAGTGTTTAGAGAAACATTTAGCCTTTTAAAACTAGTTTAATTGCGGAAAAATCAGCCTAGAATTTTAAAACTGGCCAGCTTTTTACAGTTCTGCAGAAATGTACTTCAATTGAGATAGAATTGCGAAAATAACCTATGTTTTAATAAAATCAGATTTTGCTATGTAAAACAGTCCTGTTACATGGGAATTCAGATTTTGAAATTTTGCATAAAAAGACAAGTAATCAGATTGTATTTCAACCTTTACTATTTACAGAAATGGTCCAGATTTCATTTTTAGCCTCATTTTTTTATTTTTGTAGAAAACAGCCTCCTGTAACAAACTAATCTTAACGCTGCCCTGCTTATAGTTTTACAACTCGCTCACAATTATAAAGTTGCTGAATTGACCAAATGCAACACTTTTTAAAAATAACATAAGGATGAAGAAAGGCCAATGTAAAGCCATGAATAGCAACAGCCTACAACCGTGTGTTACCGCTGCCTCAAGCGATGTTTAGACACCTTTTTTGTTGCTTCTCCTAGCAACTTTGCTAACCATTTTTTCGTATTATCACCTTTCCTTGTAGTATATAATATATGTACAAAAGGGATGCCCTATCAAATACAAAGCGTGTGGAATCTAGGGGAATAGCCAAACGTATGTATACTAAAGATAAGTGGAGAATAAGTGTACTGTATGCACCAGTGTATGAAACCTCCAGGTTCCATTCAAATTTACTTTTGATAACAGAAGCATTCATGTCACAACATGGAGTTTTATCACCAAGGGAACCTGCATATACGTTAGTGATGGTATAGACTCTAAAAGACTATCCAGAAAACTGCAAAATGGGTTAGTGGCAACCATAATAGGCTTAGCAAACCAGCACACATAGAATAACAAAAATCAAGTCAATTTTAAGGAAAAACTATTATGTCATGCTACATATAAGTTCAGATTGTATACCTTGGATGTGAAATAATAGATGGGAAGTTTAGCGAGGGCAGAATACAATAGAAAGTTGTCACCAAGAGTTTTACTCTAGCTTACAGCCGGCAAGACAAGAAGAATAGCAATGGAAGAGAGTTTAGATGCTTTTCAGAGAGAGCAAATATACAGTTTTCTGTATACCTTTTTAGCATGTATTCACTGTGTAAAGTTAAGAAGAGAGGGTATGTTTATATAGTGCTAGGGTGGAGCTATTTTAAAATTCCACTTTAATTAAGTAAGGAAAATCAAATCAATCAAAAACTTGTAAGGAAGATAGGAAAAATATTTTGTCGGTCAATTTTAAATAAAAGAGGTACTAGGATGCTATCTTTCCAAAAATAATTTAACAGCTTTGAATTTCTAACTGATTGCCCTTTTCTAAGCAATCAAAATATTTTCCCCAATATATATATATATATATATATATATATATATACTAAAATCTCGGCAGTGAAACATCCTAAGGGGGAAATATCAATTATCCAAGTTAAATGCCTTGTATGAAACTATACCAGTCAATAACATGCATTTACAACAAAATATTCATATAAATTTTTGGCCAAAATCCAGTATAATCAAGAAAAGAAAGTTATGATCCTTCTCAATTGGTTTTAATAAAGGAAATCATATACAGCTATCCATTTACTATAGCAGTTCAACATTCCATTAAGAGGATCTTCCGTCTTACTTTCTGAAGGCATTTAATGCATACACATAGTGTCAAACAAAGCTTTAAATCAGTAAATTTGCCCAAACAGTCATGCGTCGACTCAATTCAAAGACTAATGATAAAACATGATCTTGAATACGAAAGAGTAAAGGCAATCGATGCTCATCCTACTTGAAACAGCTCAAATAGTCGTGTAATGACTCTGAGTAAATTAACAACATCAGTATGCTAATAAAATTATCCATTCACTTTATCATATAACGAGAACAAAACGGGCAAATTCTCCTTATCTAAGGAACAATCATTTTTGCAAAAAGGCTAATAGTAACGAGGACATAACTAGCAAGCCATTTTCATGATTTTAACAAGTAAATGAAATAGTAAAAGAAAGGTTTTACCCGTGTATGAGGCCGGGTCGAGTGCGAGGTCGGGCAGACCCGTTTTGCCTTGTCTTTGACCTAAATCCGCATTACTCTCACCCAAAATTGTTTCTTTCCCTTGTATATTTCGGATTTGCAGAGATTGTCCATGATTTGAGTTTGATTGGGATGGTAGTTCCTCTTTCTTGTTTCAAGTTCCAAAGAATCAGTGAGTGAGATGGGGAGATTCTCTTTCCTTTTCTGGTGTGAGACGAGACAGGTGAGAGAAAGAGGGTGGGAGCATCGTCTTCTTCGCTGCCGTGACAGGCGGAGGATGGTGCGTGTATTTGCGTGGTGTATCGGGACAGGCTTGAGGGAGAAGGTAAGAGAGGAGTGAGACAGGGGTGGCGGGTTAGAGATATAGGGGGAAGAGGATATGTTTTAGAGTTTTCTGATTTGGAGGCTTTGGGTGTAGTTAAAAATAGAACGGTCTTTCTCGACTATTGGATGAGGGAAATGGGTGGCTCAGATCGTGCCACGTGGGCGTGTGAGCCAAATGTGTTGGCTTTGAGAGTGAAATTGTGTATATGTAGTGTGTAGGGAATGTATTTAAGTGTATATGCAGTGTATTTCTAAGTATAATTGGCTAATAATAGACTTAAAAATGCCGATAAATGAAAGAATAATTGGTAAAATATAAGGAATAATATTGGTGACTTATAAAAAATAATAATTAATTCAAAATAATTATTGACGAGCTTAGATAATATTAATTAGGTATAAATAATTGCAAAACAGGTACGTAAGTATACTAATAGTACAAATAGTTACAAAATCGTACAAACATTTTTGAAAATGACCTAAGTGATGTAATTATGTAATATATTCACAATTAAATAAATATTATACAAATATGGGATTAAGAATAAGGGATTACACACGTAAATGCATGTCATCTAATGCAATTTTGTTAGAAAATTTTAATATGCATTTTTAAGCAAAATGCAGCCAATTATAAAAAAGGGAGGGACAAAATTGGGTGTCAACAGCTGCCCCTCTTTGTCCGGGGATGATGAAAGAGTCTTCAGGCAAAGAAAGTTGACGGAGTAGCTAATTTTGTCACGACGGAAGGGGGGGGGGGCAAAATGCTGGAAAGGGAAAAGAGAGTTTTAGGGTGTTTTGGCCGAACTCTTGTCTCTGAATTGTCTACATATCTCAGGTTACACGAGAATCAGACTGTGTGTAGCTCTAAAATGACATGTTGCCTGTGTGAGATGTATATGACGCATGATTTAGGTGTCAAGAGCTAATTTGTCCAAGTATGAAAAGTTCAGATTGGTGTATGCCTTTAAATTTGATGACATATTGAGAAGTAAGCACGGTAAATTCGTACGACTCAAACAAATGAACACGATTAGGCACGAAGATACGCATGATTAACAAAAAGGCAAGATTCACGCAAGGTAAGCACCAATCCGAAAGAATGCAAACTGCCTTCTTTATAATGGATCAGGCAGATTACTTGTTTGCGTAAGAGAGTTTTTGATTTGAACGGGATAAATGATTTGATGAAAGAACAAAAGCATAATTGAAGGGACAAAGCTTTTGAATATGGTTTCGAAATGGTGCATAATATGTATTTGAAATTTTGTAATTGCATGATTTCTGTATAGGGAACTGATTTTGAAAGCGAGTATGAGAGAGTGAGGAAGGGCTTAAAGAGATTGTTGAAAGTCGAAGAGTGTCTTAAATGTTTCCCCATATGTTGTCGTGTTTTTTGTTGTAATTAGTATTTTGTGCCTGCACTAAAAGAAAGATTTGTGAGTTATGGGGAGAGGGGAAGGTCGATTTGTGTATTCTACTAGAAACTGGTGCCTCATTCTTTGTTGTAATGCAATCTCCCCGTTGCTTCTCCTCAAGCTTGCGAGTAATCGATCTTTAATGAACCTCAAAATTCTGCCCCAGTGCTGACTTGCATTTTTTGGAATTTTGGAGGAATCCTCAAAAATTCTGCCCCAGTTTATTGCCTTTGATAGATCACCTTATTGTAATAGTGTCTGCAAACAAAACATACGTATATATCTAATTCTACGGGGGACGAGCCTAATAGTAGTGCCTGAAAAATAAAGTAAAATATATGTGTATATCCAATTCTAAGGCGGATGGGCCTATTATAGTAATGTCTGCAAAATAAAATATATGTGATATCTTATTCTAAAGCGGACATGCCTAATAGTCATATTCTAAGCCTGACGGGGCTAATGGTCATATTCTAAGCCTAACGAGGCTAATCGTCATATTTTAAACCTGATGAGGCTAATTGTCGTATTACAAGCTTGACGTAGCTAGTTGTCATATTTTGAGCCTGACGAGGCTAGTCGTTATATTTTAAGCCTGACGAGGCTAGTCGTCATATTTTAAACCTGACGAGGCTAGTCGTCATATTTTAAGCCTGACGTGGCTAGTCGTCATATTTTAAGCCTCACGTGGCTAGTCGTCATATTTTAAGCCTGACGTGGCTAGTCATCATATTTTAAGTCGTCATATTTTAAGCCTGACGTAGCTAGTCGTTATATTTTAAGCCTGGCGTGGCTAATCATTATATTTTAAGCCTGACGAGGCTAGTCATCATATTTTAAGCCTGACATGGCTAGTCGTCATATTTTAAGCTTGACGTGGCTAATAGTCATATTTTAAGCTTGATATTTTAAGCTTGACGTGGCTAATGGTCATATTTTAAGCTTGACGAGGCTAAGCATCGTATTGGAGGTGCCATGTCCATAAACTTGTAAGTGCATTTCTTGAGTGTCTGTCAGGTATTGGTGCTGGAGCTATTCACTCTCAGATATTGTATTGCCTGCGAGTCTTGTATTTGTAAGAAAATATCTGCTCTCGAAGAAAAATTTGTTAGTTGAAAACAAAGTAGTTTCCTTGCATTGAACATCCAATCTTGGCTAGAATCTGCATTTGTTCTTTGACGTAATAATTGGCTATCTTAGTGATCTTGATCGATCGTGCGGATACTTCTTCCACTTTTAGCTTGAAAACTTTTGAGTGAGTGTATTGGAGTAGGAGGATGTCCCAAAAATTGTGCTTATCTTGGTTAGGAGAAAATGAGAATTTTATTATTATGAAACCTTGCCCAAGTAGGCTGCTTACATATCTTGTCAATACAATAATCAAGTCATATGTAGTTCAGGTACAAAGTAGGGAAAAAGAGCAAAATGGTAGTCAAATGTAGAGATTGTAGGTTTTGCATGGTGATGGGTTGCCTTCATGTGTTGCGCTTTCTCTTCAAATGTCTCAAAGCTATCTTCAATGGATTGCCTTGAATATAAACTGTATTTGCAGCTTGAGAGTTGGAATTGTCATTTGGTGGTTCTTGTTGTACCATTATCTTGCCTTTTTCAATCATGTTCTGAATTTTGTGCTTCTGTGCTGGACATTCTTCAGTGTCATGACCTTGAATGTTCGAATGATATGTGCAAGTCTTTGATGGATCAAAATCCGAACGAGGAACCCATCCATTTCTCAGCTGCAATATCCCTTGATCCCTTAGTCTTTCAATTATGTTTGTCAGAGATTCAGCTAGAGAAGTAAATGTGAGAGGCTTTATTTTTTTTGTCTGGTACCGATTGCGTTGAGCCTGATAAGATTGTTGTTGAAAACCCTGATAATAGGGATGTTGTCTAGGTGTAAGTCAGTAGTATCATGAAATTGTAGATTCCATTTATTCTAGTTGTACGGTGGTTGGTGCCCAGTCATGGTGACTAATGTGTTGTCCTTTTCATTACTTTGCAAATTCTCAAGTGCCTCGGGTTGAAAATGTTGATTAACATAGTGCACTGTTGAACTTCCAATGATCTTCCCTTCTTGAATGCCAATTTCGAGTTCCTTTATTATTCGAATCAGACTAGAAAAGACGTGTGCCTGAATGCCGAGCAATTTCTCATAGTAAATCCCTTCTTGGATCTGGACGAAAGTTGAAACTAGCTCTTCTTCAGGTAAAAGAAGGTATATCTTTGAAGCTTTGATTCTCCATCGAGCAGTATATTCTTCAAAAGACTCGTGTTGCATTCTTTTGACTTGGTACATCTCATATAGGTGCACATCCTTTCGGATGTTGAACTTGTACTACTCCACAAAATCTTAGGCCATATCTTCCCAATTGTGCCATTTTCTAAAATCTTGCTTGATGTACCAAGTGAGTGCTAATCCAGACAAGCTTTGGATGAACAATTGCATTCGGATGGCTTCGATGTGTCTAACTCAAATTAGGCTGTTGCAGTAGTCTTTCAAATGATAGAAGGGTTTCCTTTTCCATCGAAAGTGCTGAACTTTGGAATTTTGTATCCATGTGGTAACTCAACATATGGATGTAGACACAAATCCTTATACCTCAAACTTTGAATGTTCCTACACTCATCTCTTTTTTTATGACCATTTCCAAATCATGAAGCTTTTCATTCAAACCTTCGTGTTCACTTGGTTGGATTTCTTTTATGTGCCTCCTATGTGGGTATATTACCAGCTTATTATGCTTGTCCTTTACCACAACTTGCATAGTAGTAGAATTAGGATTGTCTGATTTATCTGAAATATCCTGTTGAGTCTTATTTCTCTCGATGTCATATGTCTGCTGTTCTAAAGACTTTGTTCCACAAGTAAATGTTTTATCTTGCCTTGTCATCTCAGCTTCTTCTTAATGCAGATTCTTTGCTAATTTAGGTGTTCAAATGCTAGGCAACCTTTAACAAAATGACAAATATACCAAAAAGAGTTAGTACATTATAAAATTTAAAACAAAATAGCACATTAAGGTCAAATATGCAGCTAAAAGGATGCTTAGAAGGCAGATGATAGACTAATTCTTGAATTAGGCACTATGACGAATGGTATAGAGATTATAAAAGGATTGCTTTGAGTGCTTTATGTAGCAATCAAGGAAAAGATTTTTGTTGATGAAACATTGATAAGGATGTCGTGATAAATTGTGTGGAGTTAAGGAGAAGGTTGGGCTTTAGGTGACCACAAGGGAGGTCGGCTCTTTGTCTAACTCCAAAGACTTGGGTGCGATCACCGTTTTCTTTACAAATTAGTCTGTTGTGATGCCTGTGTACTCTTGAAAAGATATTCATCTATGTCTTTTCATACTTGTAAACCAACTGATGTATTTCGAACTTTGCATCAACTTTCCTTATTGGGTAAAATAATTTATTCTTATAAAAGGACCGAACCCGGTGTGGGCTGCCTACGTATCTCGCTACTGACAGGAATCAGGTCAAGCATAGTTCAAAATACATAAAGAGGAAATGCTTAAAACATGTGCCATAAAGCTTGCTATAAATGTCTCCAAAGATTATGCAACTTAAAACCTCTCTTCTTGTATTCAGATGTCTGTCGATAAATTGCTGCCTCTTTGACCTGGTCATCTCCAATTGCTTCGTCATTAGCATTTTCAATCTTGATTTGCCCAGACTTGATCAGCTCTTCAATCTTCTCTTTAAAAGCAAAACACTTCTCAATATTGTGCCCCAACATGCCTGAATGGTAAACACATGATTTTTTCATATCTGCTTTCCAAGGTTCCTTGTAAAATTTCTTTTCAATCGGGTGCACTATCCCTGCATCTTTCAACCTTTCGTACAAACTTGCATATGATCCACCAATAGGAGTGAACTTGAGAGGAGCATCAAGAGAGCAACTCTTAGTGTTATTTGCTGGATTCTGATAAGAAATTTGGTTAACTGACTGTGAGCAAACTTCAACTGTTGGCATAAAGGTCATGGAACCACATAAGTTGAGGTTTTCCCTTTGGTACTTCGACTATCTTGCCGCTTTCCACTAAACTCTGAATCTCTTTTCTTAGAGAGGTGTATTCATTGGTGTCATGACCTGGTATGTTGGAGTGAAATGCACAATGTTTGCTTGAATCAAAGTGAGGTGGTAGTGGGGTAAAGACTTCTCCACGTTGCGGCTGCAACATCCCGACAGACTTAAGTTTCTCAAGTAGAACAACTAGTGATTCATGCAAAGAGATGATGGCTTGGTTATGAAGAGATATTGGGATAGGGCTTGGGGTTTCGGTAATGGTAGCTTTCCCTTTCTTTGTAACATTCATATCCTCAGGTTGTGCTTCAGTCAAATGGTTACCTAAGACCTTTTCAGAAATTAGTTGTATAATACTTTTCCGTTTCAACAAGCTATTGCATGTACGGTGGTCGCCATAGGATTTATATCTGTTAATAAAGGCTTCGACCAGGTCACTCCAAGAAGTCCATTTGCTTGTGTCTTGCCCTATGTACCAAATCAATGTTGAACCTGAAAGTATCTTAACAAATAGCTTTCTCTTGAGTTCGTCGTTTTGTTCCATACTTTCTTATTGGTGCAGATATGTTCCCAAATGTACATAAGGATTTTTAGTTCTATCATACAACGGAAGTTTCGTCACCATGCTAATATCCAACTATTGTGCGTAAACCTTTGCAATATTTGTTGATTCTCCTCACTTCCCACCTCCTAATTGCCTCCTGTTATCCCTTTGAATGCTCTTTCAACCATGAATGAATGTAAATTTGAAAAATTCTTTGGATCACACTCATGTATTGCGGGTGGTGCAATAGTGTAGACCGGGGCACTAAAGTGATCCTCAAACATTGGTTTCGAGAATTCTTGTGGCATATCAGAGGTGCCCTTGAGGCCGGCCATCACACCTCTTACCTTGTCAATTTTCTGCTCCATACGCATAATACTTGCTGCAACAACCCCATCTTGCTTTGACAAATCACCAATAAGTGCATTGTGCTTAGCCATGTCTTCTATTTTGGTGTTCAACTTGAGCCGACCTTTTGGAGAGGAAGTCTTTGAGTTTGCGATAGGAAATAATCAGAAGTGCAAAAGATTTCAAGTATCAGGATTTGAGTATTAGCTTGGAAAGAAAGTAAGGTTATGTGCATGGGAGAGAGATTGAATTTGGGAAAATGATTCACTTAGGTAGAGAGAGAGAGAGAGAGAGAGCGACAGACGAATTCATGCAGTGAACACATATCAAGTAAGGAATGCATCCTATAAATACGAAGGACCATTTTACACATGATGATTTTGAAAAGCGCTTTGTGCCACGTGTATCATTTCATTTAACAAAATAGCGAGCCTAAGAGATAATATTGTATTTATTGAATTTTATTATATTGGCTGATATTGAAATAGTGTGAGAAGTGGAAAAGACTAAACATTGCTAGGAAATTAGATCATGGCCAAGTAAACATCTTTCATGCTGATCCATCCCAAAAGATTCTTCTTCTTCTTATGATGAGTCTTCCTCGACCGAACATGCCCCTGATGAATCTCCTTGGAAGATGATATTGTCTGCATCAGTTAAAAGCCGAGATATGTCAAACTTGAAGTTTTTCAACATTCCTCAAGCCTTACTTCCTTTCTCCTCTATTCCTTTGTCAGCTACAGTGTTCATTCCTTTGCTAGCCCATACACCTATACACTCTATGCATTTTGTCAATAGTTTTGCCTTATTGCGCCATTTGTCTTTATCTTTGTTTTTTGCCTCGATCAAACTTTGCTTTTTTGCTATCTTCTCTCGTGCCCTTGCCAGTCATTTGCGTAGCCTCTTGCATTCAGATTTTATCTCATTAGCATTTCTTTTCCGTTTTGCTGTTGCTCTTGGTTGAACTGGCCCTATTATGTCTTTTCCGAGCCAGTCCGGGTAATCTTCATCATAGCCTGCATCAAACCTGCCCCGTCCAATAGTCTCAAATACCATTTGTTGCCTTTCTTTCCAAAGTTCTAATATCTTGTCGTTGAATGGTATCACTCATCCAAAAATATCTGCTTTGAAACTTCTGATGTCTGCAATTTGGGGTACAGTATGCTTTCTCCCTGCTTTTCTAAGTGCCCTTAAAGGAGTGTATGGGTAAACTCCTCTAAACCCTACTAGAATGAGAAATGAGTTCCTTTCCGACCGTGTGATCATTGTAGCGCTGGGAAAGTAATCAAACATCCATTGTATATTTTCAGGTGTCAATTGACAGAATATATGGTGCCAGCCTTTGGCAGTTATTGGCCGATCCCAATTCTCGAGAGCGTTGTCCATGCGGGCGGTATAAGTCAAGATGTAATTCGCTCTTGGTGTGGAATGAAATGCTTGATATGTGTTGTTCATTCTTTGCAAGTGCTCCATTAACCAAATTTGTAGAAGCAAATTGCAACCTTCGAAAAAACTAACACCCCCTTGCATCTTTCTAAAGCTCGGTACATTTCTGCAACAATCATTGGTACCAGAGTGTACTTCTTATCGAAGTCCTTGAGTAGGACATCAGCAATTGATATCATGCAAATGTCGACTCGTCCTTTGTGTTGTGGAAATACGACAGTCCCTAAAAAGCTGGTAACAAAAGCGAGCACTCTCCACTCTAGCCAATCTTCCTGGTTAATGCTGAAATAGTCTTCAGATTCTTGAAAAGCTTCTCCATATCCAAATTTTATATAGAGGAAAGTTAGAGAAATTCCCGACTTCCTTACATTGTCTATGCATCATTCGGGCTTAAACCTACCATTTCGAAGAACTCCTCGAGTGTAATGTTCTTAGGCATCAAAACTTCTTCACTTTCAAATGGTATTTGAGTTAACCCGCCTATTTCTTCCAGTAATGGCGTCAACTCTACACTCCCAAAGTGAAAAACTGCTCGGTCTGAATCCGAATAGTGTACTGCTACTTCTATCAGTCATTTCACTGCAGTGTGCTCCATTAGTGAAATCATATTCCCCAATACCATTTTGACTCGGTCTTTTTGATCTACGCTTAGGTTCCCCCACTAGTCTTTGAGTAATTGAAGGATTTCAGCAACCATTTCAAATGTTCTATTGGCCATGATCTTTTGCAAAAGGTGAAGGGAGAATAAAAACTGCCAAAGATTGGCTTTATTGCGAGCAAATTGATCAACGCGTGGCACAAAATTTTGAAAATAATGCAACAGAGAATATAAAGAGGTGTCGTTGTGGATCGAGAACCCCTTAGACACTTAAGCTGAAGATTGCTAAATGGACTTTTGTCATGCCAGGGATGTCAAATCTTTATATAATGCCTGAAGGATAAATGTGTATTATGTGTCATCCCGTCTATCAAGCGGTCGTTTCTGCTTCAAATCGGGCTTTTAATGCCCCTTCGGTTACCACGTGCCTTTGAATGGTATTGAATATGGAATAATTCTGACTGTTTATGAATAAAAAATCATTTCTGATTCAATTTGGGCTTTTAATGCCTCTTAGGTTACCTTCGTGCCTTTGAATGGCATTGAATACAATTATTTTTTATTCAATTTGGACTTTTAATGCCTCTTGAGTTACCTTCGTGCCTTTGAATGACATTGAATAGAGAATAATTCTGACTGTTTATGAATAAACAATCATTTCTGATTCAATTTGGGATTTTGACGCCTATTAGGTAACCCTTGCGCCTTTGAATGACACTGAATGCGGAACAATGCCAAAAAATAGTCTACATTTTCAGGTTCAATCCTTTAAGCAAATATAAATAAGTCATGTTCAACCTCTTTGGGGGTCAAAAACCCATTCGGATTGTTTGAACAAGTTGGCCTATTGGACTTGAGAACAAGTTGACTAATGATGTGTCATGATGCATGATTCGTAGCGTTGCTACTAAGGAATAGATTTAGTTAGACCGACTTTATTACCCTCCTAAGCGGACAACTCGGGTGCGGGAACGTCACGGAACAAATAGGTTCAAGTCATTCCCCCTAAAGGAACTTTTATGTTGACGAAGGGGTGGTTGTAACCACCGTGTTTTCAACGCACGATTTAGAAAGTTTTCAGGAGTGGCAGACGAAATAACTAGAATGAAAATTATAAATGCATAAGTTGAAAAATTAAAACTTCAAAATTAAATCTAATAAAGGAAAAGGAAAAATAAAAAATAAAAAATAAAAAATAAAAGAAACAAGTTAGTCTTGAGAAATGGTATAATCAAATAAAAAATAAAAGAAACAAGTTAGTCTTGAGAAATGGTATAATCAAACTAATGATAGCGATAATTAAAAACAACAATAATATAAAAGAGGAATCATGACAATGCCGATAAAGATTTAAAAAAATATGAGAATTTGCAAGCCTAATGGAGCTTTTTAAGAGTAGGTTAGACAAGGTTCTCCCAAATGGAAAATTTGGAAGTGGAAAATTTTGAAATTGTCGGCTGTAGCACGGGCTCGACTTATTCCAATACTTTCCCGAAGGATGCTTTGTAGCAGCGAGAACGGCCGTCAAACCGACGCAACCGCCTTTTCTTTTTCAAATGCACATAAGCATGTCCAAACGTCCCTTCGGGATTAAAAATCCGTCAATTTGTTTGAACAAGTTGAGGACTAGTCAGCTTCTGGGAAGCCATACTTACGGCATGATGCATGCATATTACATTCCAAGAGTAGTGTAATTCTAGATATGGTTCCCCGAGGTGGAGGACAAAGGAGTGGGATCGTTTGGATTGTTGGTTGTACCACGGACCAACTATATCCCAACCGTCCCTCCTAAAGATTTTTTTAGAGTGAAACGATCGTGAGATCTACGTAATCATTTGTGGTGTGTGCAAGTGTGAATTTTCAGGAGTAGAGGGTTATGAGTAGAATGCCATTTAAAAATCATACAAAATATTAGTCACATATAATAATAATAATAATAATAATAATAATAATAATAATAATAATAATAATAATAATAATAATAATAAAAAGGCAAAAACGAAGACAAAAGAAAGAGAGTTAGTCCGAAATAATATTAATATCAAGAATAATAATAATAATAATAATAATAATAATAATAATAATAATAATAATAATAATAATAATAATAATAATAAAATATCCTAAAATTTAAACCCATTGTGGCTAGGAGTTTTAAAGTTATCCCCAGCGGAGTCGCCATTCTGTTGCACCTCGTTTTTCAAGCACAGATTGAGTTCGAAGGCTGGGTTTGACTAAGGGTGACTCATTTGGAACAAGTTTGGAGTCGCACCTAATAAATTCGTCTAAGGCATATTAGGTCACCTAATTAAAGCGTCTAAAGATATAAACTAACTCCGGGAAGTCGTACTAGTAGAGATTCTAAGGTAAGAAGCCCTTGTGACTTGGAAGAAGGTATTAGGCACTTCCCAAATTCCACTAAAGGTGGTTCCCTGCCGGATTTAAACTTTTTTGGGATTATATGCTAGCATACGAATATACGAAGGACTTAAAGCAGTTCTCCACTAAAGCCATGAAATAAGAGGTGAACTAGAGGCTAAAGGTGCAAGTTGAACTTCAAGATATCTCACTCGCCCACAAATCATGCTAAAAGGCTAAAGCAAACACCAATTGAGACATTATATGTAATTTAAATTATAAACAAAGCCTACTGTTATGGAAGAAGAGTTCAATCCGATTATGGATTCTGCATAAATGGGCTAAAAGCACTGCCTAATCACAGTTTTGGCTCTGATTATAACATTTAATTTTCAGATGGCTATAAACTCAATAGTGACTCAAGTTCGGATCATTTCTGCAAAATCAATGCTGCTCAGTTTAAAAGGCGTCAAAATAAATAAAATGTAATCCTTTGGTTCCCAAAATACACAACCATTCTAAAAATGAACTGCTATGTTCATGGAATGTTAGCCATTTTGGAAGGTAATTTGACATTAATTATCAAGTGCCTTTTCCAAATGGCTATTGTTGTGGGGTCAAACATGTATAAATAAAGTGAAAATACATATATATATATATATATATATATATATATAGATAACATTAAGAAAATATTTTCTTACTAAAGAAAAGAGTAACAAAAACATATTTTATAGAAATTAGTAAAATTACATATAGGTAAAGCCTTTATACTAAATAAGATAAAATATATAAAAATAGAAGAATTTTATAATAAAATAGGCTTTTGATAATGTTATGCAAAATATAGTCAACTTACTTTGTTTAGCTTTTCAAAAAATAACCATTAGTATGTAAATGTAAAGCTTGACCCTCAAAGCCACTCCTTTCCCTTCCACACTATTAGTTAGTGTGTAGAGAAATGTTTAGCTTTTTAAAACAATTTTAATTACAGAAAAACCAGCCTTGAATTTTAAAACTGGCCAGCTTTTACAGTTCTGCAGAAATGTACTTCAATTGTGACAGAATTGCAAAAATAGCCTATGTTTTAAAAAAATCAGATTTTCCTATGTAAAACATCCCTGTTACAAGTTAATTCAAATTTTGAAATTTTGCATAAAAAGAGCAGTAATCAGATTGTATTTCAAGCTTTAGTATTTGCAGAAATTGTCCAGATTGCCTTTTTTGCCTCCTTTTTTTATTTTTGCAGAAAATAGCCCCTGCAACAAACTGATCTTAACGCTACCCTGCTTTCAGTTTTAAAGCTCCCTCACAATTATAAAGTTGCTAAATTGACCAAATGCAACACTTTTTAAAAATAATATAAGGATGAAGAAAGGCCCCTGTAAAGTCATGAATAGCACCAACCTACAACCGCGTGTTACCGCTGCCTCAAGCGGTTTTTAGACCCCTTTTTTGTTTCTTCGCCTAGCAACTTTGCTAACCATTTTCCCGTATTATCACCTTTCCTTGTAGTGTACAATATATGTACAAAAAGGATGCCCTATCAAATATAAGCGTGGGGAATCTAGGGGAACAGTCATACGTATATATACTAAAGATAAGTGAAGAATAAGTGCACTGTATGCACCAGTGTGTGAAACCTCCGGGTTCCATTCAAATCTACTTTTAATAACATAAGCATTCATGTCACAACTTGGAGTTTTATCACCAAGGGAACCTGCATATACGTTAGTGATGGTATAGTCTCTAAAAGACTATCAAGAGAACTACAAAATGGGTTAATGGCTGCTATAATAGGCTTAGCAAACCAGTACACATAGAGTAACAAGAATCAAGTCACTTCTAAGGGAAAACTATTATTTCATGCTACATATAAGTTCAGATTGTATGCCTTGGATGTGAAATAACATATGGGAAGTTTAGCGAGGGCAGAATACAATAGAAAGTTGTCACCAAGAGTTTTACTCTGGCTTACAGCCGGCAAGACAAGAAGAATAACAATGGAAGTGAGTTTAGATGCTTTTCAGAGATAGCAAATATAGAGTTTTCTATATGCCTTTTTAGCATGTATTCACTGTATAAAGTTAAGAAGAGAGGGTCTGTTTATATAGTGCTAGGACCGAGCTTTTTAAAATTCAATTTTAATTAAGTAAGGAAAATATAATCAATCAAAAACTTGTAAAGAAGATAGGGAAAATATTTTGTAAATCAAATTCAAATAAAAGAGGTACCAGGATGCTTTCTTTCTAAAAGTAATTTAACAGCTCTGAATTTCTAACTGCTTGCCCTTTTTCTAAGGAATCAAAATATTTTTCCATATCTATAAACCTTATGAGATCCCTAGGACTTTTGCTAGTGAACTCCAGAGTCACCAGTCTAAAGGTTTTCCACAACTTTCTTACCTTCAACGTAGAATATCTGAAATTGAAAAAACCTTTGTCGTTCAAGACTCTACAACTAAAGAGTCTGTAACTAAGGATGCTTCTAAAGACTCTGTATATATATATGTACTAAAATCTCAGCAGTGAAGCATCCTAAGTGGGAAAGATCAATTCTCCAAGTTAAATGCCTTGTATGAAACTACACCACTCAATAACATGCATTTACAACAACATATTCATATAAATCTTCGGCTAAAATCAAGTATAATCAAGAAAAGAAAGTTATGATTCTTCTCAATTGATTTTAATAAAGAAAATCATATGCAGCTATCCATTTACTATAGCAGTTCAACATTCCATTAAGAGGATCTTCCCTCTTACCTTCTGAAGGCATTTTGTGCATACACATAGTGTCAAACAAAGCTTTAAATAAGTAAATTTGCCCAAACAGTCCTGCCTCGACTGAATTCAAAGACTAATGATAAACATGATCTTGAATACGAAAGAGTAAATGGCAATCGACTTTCATCCTACTTGAAACAGTTCAGATAGTCGTGAAATAACTCTGAGTAAATTAACAACATCATCAGTATGCCAATAGAATTATCCATTCACTTTATCATATAACAAGAACAAAATGAGCAGATTCTCCTTATCTAATGAACAATCATTTTGCAAAATAGGCTAACCATAACGAGGACATAAATAGCAGGCGATTTTCATGATTTTAACAAGTAAATGAAATAGTAAAAGGAAGGTTTTACCCATGTATGAGGCTGGGTCGAGTGCCGGGTCGGGCAGATCCGTTTGCCTTGTCTTTGACCTAAATCCGCAATACTCTCACCCAAAATTTGTTTCTTTCCCTTGTATATTTCGGATTTGCAGAGATTCTCCATGATTTAAGTTTGATTTGGATGGTAGTTCCTCTTCTTTTTTTTCAAGTTCCAAACAAACAGTGAGTGAGATGGGGAGATTCTCTTTCCTTTTCTTGCGTGAGATGAGACAGGTGAGAGAAAGAGGGTGGGAGCATCATCGTCTTCGCCACCGTGACAGGCGGAGGATGGCGCGTGTGTTTGTTTTGTGTATCGGGATAGGTTTGAGGGAGAAGGGGATAAAGGAGTGAGGCAGGGGCGGCGGGTTAGAGATACAGGGGGAAGGGGATATGTTTTAGGCTTTTCTGATTTGGGGGCTTTGGGTGTAGTTAAAAATGGAAAGGTCTTTCTCGGCCGTTGGATGAGGGGAACGGGTGGCTCAGATCGCGCCACGTGGGCGCGTGAGCCAAATGTGTTGGCTTTGAGAGCGCAATTGTGTATATGTAGTGTGTAGGAAATGTATTTAAGTGTATATGCAGTGTATTTCTAAGTATAATTGGCTAATAATAGACTTAAAATGCCAATAAATAAAAGAATATTATATAAATATGGGATTAAGGATAAGAGATAACACACGTAAATGCATGCTATCTAATTCAATTTTGTTAGAAAATTTTAATATGCATTTTTAAGCTAAATACAACCAATTATGAAAAAGGCAGGGACAAAATTGGGTGTCAACAATTATGGCTTGAGATATGAAATGATTCGCCCTTGCAAAAATTGTTCTTGAAAAGTTACATGGAATCAACATCAACCAATCAGATGAAGACACGTGGAGTTCTCGAAGAAATCATCATTATTCTTAGTCAAAGACACTGCGAGTTTCAAGGAGTCAGTGAGATATCTTTCACATCCGTCTTGAACATCGCTTTCACTTTCTGACTGCTTACGTCAGCACTCAGCAAGTGGGGGGACTGACTGTATGGAAAAAATATGCCACCTACTATTACGAGGATATGATTCTAGCTGGTGAGACTAGACTTTTCCTACAAGTCACTGGGCACATAGGATACACATCTGCTCTACGAGTTACGATCGTTCAGACGGTACGGGCGTAGGACGCAAAGCATACATCTCGCCACCTTATTGTTTACAGTCTCCTAGTTAGGGTTTTGTATATACCACCGCCTTGAGTTTATAGGCCCATGGTCTCATTAGTGTTTGTATTTTACCATAATTAGAACTGGGTAAATCTCTACTATAAATACTCCTCCTTACATTGTATTGTACATCAAGCGATTTGCATCGAATCCGGCTATTCTCAAGGAATAATACTACTTACTTTCTTGCTCATTACATTTCTCTCTATTTACTTACATTTTCCATCGTTCATACTCTATTGCTTTTGACCCTCTCATAAATTTAATTGTTTAACCTATATGTCTAATTTTAGGCATAACAGTGGTATCTTGGGTAGATCACATTTTACTCTTACTAAACAATGCCAAATATATTTTCACTATAACCACATGGCATTGGAGTGCCCAACAGGTTCAAGCACACTTTTGTGGCTAATATTTATTTATGCCTAAATTTGTACATCTAGGTTAAATAATTAATTATGAATGAGGTCACAAGCAATACAGTAAATTACGATAGAAAACGTAAGTAAATATGATGAAAATATAGACAAGTAATTAAGCAAGAGATAATAGAGAAAGCAAAGTAATTCTTATTCCTTGAGAGTAGCCGACTTTGGTGGAAAATTGTGTCTTATGTCACTTAGGTGGAATAAAATATAAGGAGGTGATATTTATAGTAGTGATACCCAGTCCTAAATAAGGTAAAATACAAATACTAATAAGGCCATGAGCCTATAACTCAAGGCTGCAGTATACTAAACCCTAACTAGGAGACTGTAAACCCTAGGCGACGGGATGTGTGCCCTGTGCCTTATGACCAAGCCGTCTAAATGTTATTTGGCTCTAGGAGCGGGCGTATATCCTTAGTGCCCGGTGACTTGTAGGATAACTCTAGTCTCGCCAGCTAGACTCACACCCCATAACAATAGGTGACGTATTTTTCCCACACAATAATATTCTTAAATCCTTTGACGCGGTAAATTTGGAGGAGCTACAACCAACTGTTTGGTACCACTCTGGATCATCCGTTCATATGAAAAATTACCCCTCTATCCTAATTCCCACACTCCTTATGTTGGTTTATTCAAGTCATGGTTGGCGTGGTACTCTTCTTTCGATTAATTCTATTGGTTCTTCTTTTCTTCCTATGGTTTCTAAGCCTCTTCTCTTGAAGAATGTTCTATATATTCCTCACCTCACTAAAAAGATAATAATTATTTCATTAAATTTAATAACTGTCGCTATTTTTTTAAGGACAAGAATACAAAAACAACATTGCTCCATTGCAATAATACCGGGTCCCTTTATCCGTTGTATGTTATCCAGCCTAGCTCCTCATGCTTTGGTCTCTTTGCTAACGTCCAACCGGCTTCTCTTTTGCATCAACATTTGGACATCTTGGTCAACAGTCTCTTAATTCTTTAGGTTCTAGAAAATTGATTAGTAGTACTTCATCCTTTAGCAATAACTCTTTTAATGTTTGATATTTGGGCAAACAAACTCGAATGCCTTTTGCTTTATCAAGTATTTATGCAAATTCTCTATTAGTTTATGGCATACTTCCATTGTCTCAAATTTTGGGTATCATTATTATACTTTGTTTCTTGATGATTACATTCAATTATCTTGGATTTACCTTATGCGTGCAAAATCCGAATCCTTTGAAAAATTCAAAGAATTCCATGCGATAGTTAAAAATATTTTTCATACTATTATTTCCTATTTATGATGGTGGTGGGTAAAATGTTAACTATTATTTTCAAACAAAATGCTATAGTCCATCATCTTTCTTATCCTCATACGTCTGCTCAAAATGGAAGAGCCGAGAGAAAATATTGACACATCGCCAATGTCCTACGTTGTCTCATTTTTCAAGTGTCTATGCCTTTTTCAATTTTGGGTTGATGCTTGTTTATATGCTGTTTCTTGTCAATGTTACCCCTCTGCCAGTGTTATATTTTAAATCTCCATTTGAGTTGTTGGTCGGTCATGTGCCAGATTACAATTTAATTTAAGTATTTGGGTGTTTATGTTATCCTTTGTAGCAGTTGGTCGCTGCTTTAAGTTCTAACCTTGGTCAAAACCTTATTTTTTCCTTGATTCATCATATAAACACAAGGATTTAAGTGTTTAGATCCTTGTTCATATAGATTACCGTCTCTCAGCATGTCCAACTTCTTGAGGATTCCTTTCTGTATCACACTTTATTTTCTACTCCCCTGCCTATTCCTTCTCCTAAATCTAATACTCCATCTTGTTTAACTAGTTTAAATTCTCCGCTACATGTCGTGAGAGTTGGAAAAAATTGTATTGATTATCTCCGAAGAACATGCATTCTTTGATCTTATCTAATCCATCAAATTTCCATTAGTTATCTCACAGAAGACTTCCTCTTCAAATTGGAGTCTGCGGACTCATGTATCCAAGATTTTCCCTAAGGATACTTTTTCTAAGACTCCTAAGATTCCTATAGTTCCAATTTCCTCTCTACCAAATAATCACAATTTAAAATATTCATTCGAATACACAACATCAAGTTACTAGTCCTTCTCAATTTCAAACTTCTTTGCCTTCATTATCTCTGAATTTATTGCACCATATTTCTTAACGTGATTCTTGCCCCTGAAGCTCACGCAGTTCCTTTCCACACCAACTTATCTCTAATCTATCTCAACTTCTAAATTCCTTAGCTTATCCTAATCCAATCCAACAGTTTGTTTTGGATAGCTCTCAGTCTTCAAATGTGCAGTTTACTTTTGTAGTCAAGTCTAGCACAGTTCATTTATTCTTATCTTTGGTCCTTCAGTGGAACTGGTTCATGCACCAACTTGATGTATCCAATGCATTCTTGAATGGTGAGTTATCAGAGACATTTTATATACGTCTACTTAAAGATTTTGAGCATCCAGATTATCCTCATTATTTGTGTAAGTTCCATCGTGCTCTATATGGTCTTAATTAATCTCCAAGGACTTGATTCCGTCGTCTTGCTCGTTTTATTCTTGACCTTAGTTTAAAACCAAAGTTGCAAAAAAAATCATTTCACAAATTTATATTATGTGTGTTAGTTTTATCATAAAATAATTGAATATACAAGATAAAACCTAGTAAACCTAACTTAGGGACCAAGTAAGCTTAACGGGCTTGGCCCAATATACAATTTACATAACTAACCTATTTACATGTCTAACCTATTCACAATATAACCTTTATTAACCTATTCACAATATAACCTTTATTATCCCCCTCAAGTTGGAGTGTGAGGGTTCCTTATGCCCAACTTGTTAAGGAAGTACTCGAACTGGGCACGTCCCAGCGCCTTCGTAAAAATATCAGCAAGTTGAGTGGTCGTAGGCACATAGCTCGGACGAATGATTCCTCCGATAATTTCATTCCGAACAAAGTGACAGTCGACTTCGATGTGCTTAGCGCGTTCGTGAAAGACAGGATTCCGAGCAATATGTAACGCTACTTGACTGTCACACTTCAAATTCATCGGAGACTTGTGATCGATTCCAAGGTTCCATAATATACCCTTCAACCACTTCAATTCACACGCAGTCATCGCTATCGATCGATACTCTGCCTCGGGGAGGACCTCGACACGATCTTTTGCTTCTTCGTTCGCCAATATATCGGTGAGTCCCCTAACGACACATACCAACCTGTTAACGACCGACGTGTCAACGGACAACCTGCCCAATCGGAGTCACACCACCCGTGCAATCTCAGATCATACTGAGAATCAAATACGATGCCTTGTCCCGGACAGCCTTTCAAATATCGAACAACCCTAAGTGCCGCTTCCATATGCTCAATACGGGGACTCTGCATGAATTGCGACAACACATGCTCACTATAGGACAAATCCGGTCGTGTAAAACACAAGTAAATCAATCTTCCAACTAGTCGCCGCTAGCGTTTAGGATCTTTGATAAAATAACCAGTCGCAAGTGCCAACCGATGATTTTGTTCTATCGGTGTACCAACCGATTTTGCCCTTAACAAGCCTGCTTCCGTTATGATATCCAATGCATACTTCCTCTAACACAAGAAGATTCCCTTCGGAGCCCTTGCCACTTCAACTCCCAAGAAGTATTTCAAGGCACCTAAATCCTTTATATGGAAACATTTCGAGAGATACAACTTAAAAATTCGAATTGCCTTCGAATCATTACCAGATATGATTAAATCATCCACATAAACAAGCATATTCAAATGCACATTTTCCTTCTTCATCGTAAATAATGAGTAATCCGAATATAATTGTCGAAACCCATATTGCTTAAGAGGAGCAGACAACTTCGCAAACCAACATCTGGGAGCTTGTTTTAAACCATACAATGATTTTTGAAGGCGACACACAGTTCCTCTCCCAGTCATGCAATGTCCCGGAGGCAATTTCATATATACTTCTTTGTGAAGATCACCATGCAAAAATGCATTGTGCATATCCATCTAATGCAATTCCCAAGTTTTGGCAGCTGCTACGGCCAGAAAAACTCGGACATTCACCATCTTTGCAACCGGTGCAAATGTCTCTGTGTAATCAACTCCCTCAATTTGATGATTTCCAAAAATCACCAGTCTTGCTTTGTACCTTTTAATAGTTCCATCCGAGTTGTACTTTATCTTATATACCCATCGGCATCCGAGGGCCTTCTTCCCCGTAGGTAAGCGAACTATCTCCCAAGTTCTGTTTGCTTCCAATGCCTTCAATTCTTCCCCCATGGTTGTTCTCCATTTGTCACTTTTCACCGCCTCCGAATAGGAGGTAGGCTCATGTCCTTGCGTTATAGCTGCAAGAAAACACACATGTTTCGAAGAGAAATTATCAAAATTGACATAGTGTGCTAGAGGATAGGGCTTACTAGAGGGTTGTTGATGAGAAACGAATGAACAATCAGACTTTCGAACACGGAACGATACCAGGTGACTCATATTTTGGATCGTATTAGTAACAAAGTCTCTCAGCAAGATATTCTCTTTCTTAGTTCGTTTTCCACGACCCAAATCTTCGGGTTCAACTTCGAGAACAACTTCAGGTTCAACTTCCGGAGTCACCACTTCGGGTTTAATTTCTGGAGTCATGACTTCGGGTTCAGCACCCCCCATCCTCGTACACTCTCCTCTTCCTCCTCTAATGCTACGGTGACAGGAACCGTATCTTGTCTCCGTTTTTCGTCCTCAGTTTCCTTGGATGCGAACGGAAATTCTTTTTCGTAAAACACCACATTCCTTGAGAACACAAACTCCTTTGCCTCCAAATCATACACTTTCCACGCTTTCTTCCCATTTGGATAACCCAAAAACACGCATCGACGACTCCTACTTTCAAACTTGTCACTTGTTCGTCCTTGATTGCGAGCATAACATAAGCAACCGAACACCCTCAAATGATCATAATTCAGTGTCACACCCATCAAGATATCGTAAGGTGTCTTCCCATTCAACAACTTAGTGGGTGTCCGGTTAATCAAATAACATGCTGTCATCACACATTCTCCCCAGAAGTCAATCGGTAAATTGGCTTGAAAACGTAGCGCCCGTGCCACGTTTAAGATATGTCTATGTTTCCGTTCAACTCTACCATTTTGCTGGGGTGTCCCTACACAAGAAGTTTGGAACAAGATCCCTTGTTCGAGAAAATACCCTCTCAGACTTACAAATTCGGTTCCATTATCACTCCGGACGCACTTAACCCGTTTATTGAATTGTCTTTCTACCATTGCAAAGAAACCTTTCAATTTTTGTCCGACCTCTCTCTTATCAACTAACAAGAAGACCCATACTCCTCGTGAATAATCATCAACAACAGTCAAAAAATATGATGCACCACACGAAGACTCAGTTCTATAAGGACCCCACAAGTCACAATGAACTAAATCAAAAGGTTTAGCAGCTTTATTATTACTCGAAGGAAATACATTTTTAGTTTGCTTTGTCCTAAGGCATACATCACATGCTTTTTCTTCTAAGCTACCTTTCCCGCTATCTTCTAAAACTGAAAGAAATTTTGTTACTTACATCGAAGGATGTCCCAACCTTTGATGCCACAAATCTACTATATCGACCTTCACAGCTTTCGCCACGGGTATCGTCCGAAAGTAGTAGAGTCCGTTCTTTTATTCACCCGCTCCAATCAACTTCCCTGTAGCCCGGTCCTGCATAATACACAAATCATTAGTGAAATTTACATTGCAACCAACTTGATTAATTAATTGAGACACAGAAATCAAATTGCAAGTCATTTCGGGCACATATAACACTCCGTGAAGAACCATGTCTTCGTTAAATCTGATGGATCCTTCCTGAGTCGCCATCGTACTGCTTCCGTTCGGTAAACCTACCAGACACTTTGGTATTGTTCGTAAATTCTCTAAAGCACTTATCTGACTGGTTATGTGATTTGACGCCCCCGTGTCAATAATCCATGAAAGATAAATTTTCTTACCAATCGATGGTTCACTTATGCTTGCCTTCTCCTTTTTCAGCAAATTGAACAGCATCTGCAACTGATCACCTGTTATTCCGGACAAGTTAGTTTATCCGGGCACACTCATGTGTCCGTTTTCTCCATTCTCGAACTCAGCTTGAGCAACATTTGCTCGATTATTGCCACGTCCTCGCCCAGCATTCGAACCAAAATGTTGATGTCCACGACCTCTCCCACTTCTGTTACCTTCAACTCTTCCTCTGCCACGTCCTCCATTCGAAGAACCTTGCTTCGGCTACCGCACCCACCCCTCCGGATAACCAATAACTTCATAGCAGCGTTCCGGAGGATGTCCTCCTCGATCACACAAGTAACACTCCTTATAGCCTGTCTTCGGTAGAGGTGAACGTTGTACAGCAAATGCTGTCACCTCCCCTCATTCTTCCTGAGTTTGTGCCATCCCCTTGACCCGTTCATCTTGGATTACCTTTTGGTAGACTTGATTCATCGATAGCAACGGATCCTGAGCCAAGAGATTGGAACAGACGGTTCCATAAAGACTTTCATCCAGACCCATAAAAAATAAGTGAACCCTATCATCTTCTCTTTTCTTCTCCAGTGCAACCGTTAGATTGCAAGTGCATTTTCCACACGAACATGTTGAAAACTTATCACAATTTCCTAGTTCTTCCCACAACATAGCCAGTTTTCCATAGTAAGCAGCAATAGTTAATCCCTTTTACTAACAACCGGCCAAAGCCGCTTTCAATTCCTGAATCTGAGGTCCGTTTCCTATGGAGAAACGTTCTCGAATACTCTCCTACAGATCTTTCGCCACTTCCATGTGCGATATGGTGGTCCGAAGAGTAGGCTCGATCGAATTCCTAATCCACGACACCAGAAGAGAATTGATAGTCCACCAGTCCTCATAATCCATCGAATTTTCATCGGGCATCTTGATCGATCCGTCAATAAAACCAAACTTCTTCTTTGCACGCAGCGCCGTTCTAACCGACCGCGCCCATTCCTCGTAGTTTTCACTGGTCAAATGGACCTGTGTGATAATCAAACCAGGATTATCATTCGAGGTGATATCATACGGTGAGATTGTCTTCCGTACGACTGCAACATCACCTACTGGAGCCTCCATTACTTTTCTACTCGAAGAGTTTCATGGTGGCTCTGATACCATGTAAAATCGAACACACTCACACAAGAGAAGAATAAGATTTGGGTGAAAACCCTTGCTTTCATTGATGAACGGAGTCCCTATTTATACAAAAGAAAACCTAGAGAAACCTAGAGAAAACCCAGTAAACCTAACTTAAGGATCAAGTAAGCTTAACGGACTTGGCCCAATATATAATTTACATAACTAACCTATTTACATATCTAACCTATTCACAATATAACCTTCATTAACCTATTCACAATATAACCTTCATTACTTGAATACTCAAATGCATTGGTAGTAGTGGCTTTTCCATCCACAACATCTTCACCGTGAAGATTTTAAGAATTTCAAAAGATTTCAAAAAACTACGATTAAAGTGTGATTATTTAAACGGAGCTACATATCCTAATTGACCGAAAGCCAATTTATACATAATTAATAAATAGAATAATTTCACTTATAATTTAACACAAAAGGATGCCAAAAGGAAGAAAAAAAAAGAAGTTGATCAGGTGATTTTGCTTCTATAAAGCCAATACTTTTTTTCACTATTTTGCAATTTGTTCTAATTCTAAAATAAAAAAGAATCTGTAAAATATGGATCTTTTCTCTTTTCCTATATAAGTTCTTTATAAAAAAAAATATCTTTGTCTACTATTGTAAGTTATAGATGAGAACTGAAAGAGAGATAAGCTTAAGTGATTCCTTTCAATATCTTATCCATCTGAAAAACAGATTGTGGTTATCTTGCAAACTAATAAATGCATAATTGGCTCATACTTTATGAAATTTAATAACCATTTAACCGTTACCAATAGACTATAATTTGTAATATATAAGAAGTTATTTCTTTAGTATTTGATAAATGATTGTGTATGTAATCGACTGACAAAATTAAATGCAAAATAATAAGCAACAAGGAATTTAGAGTACTTATACTGAGTAAATTCACAATAAAGGTTATAAATCGACTAACGTCATTTACAACTGCATGAAGCGCATGCTACTTCACTAATTTATACGTATACGAGTAATTTCATAGGATATTTAACCTTATTATATTCTAATTATCGAAGTCAAGTTGATGCTATACTAATTCAAGACCAAATTAAAGATGATTCTTCCGGTTCTACTTGTGTTGAGTCGGATCTTTGGTTTACATGTTTTGATATTTAATTCTTGGTACCTAACCAACAAATAAGCTACTAACTTTTACTCGAACAAGCTGGTGGAGCTCCATAGTAAAAACTTTAGCTGATTTCAATGGTGAAAGGACAACTCATATCTATATTGATTCTTTCCACAATGGATCAAGATGTACTATTGTTCTAGTTTATATTACTACGAAAGTACATTAAGTCAAACAATTGGTAATACTTGATATATACTCTCCTTCTTCTGCTCCTACTTGTCCTTCTCATACTCGATCTCCTTCTCCTTCTCCTCCTTTTTCTCAGTCTTTTTCTACTTCTTCCGCTTTCCTCTTATTCTTCCTCTTCCCCTTCCTCCTCCTTCTCCTATTACTTTTTCTTCCTCTTCCTCCTGCTCCTATTCTCCTTCCTCTTCCTCCTCCCCTTCCTTCTACATGCTTATTGAGAAAATATTTTCTGAAACAAGATCTTCAAAATAGTGGAGGGATTCTGTGGTCCACGAGAATTTTTTTAACAACTTGCTAAATTTAAGAGAGAAATATGATTTGTAGAGGTAAACTTTCTAAACTCTTTTATTGAAATCCAAGGGATTTATATACAAGTAGAAGAATAATAACCTAACTTAACCTACAAGAAAAGCTATTGGGCCAATCACATACAACATTACACATCTAGTCTACTAATTATATAATTTATACCAAATAACCCTCATTACCCCTCCTCCAGTTGGAACATGAGGGTTCCGAATACCCAACTTACTCAAAAAATAATCAAATTGTGCTCGGCCTAGTGCTTTTGAAAAGATATCAGCAGTTGTGTGTTCGTTGGCAAATGTTCATGTCGCATAGACCCTCCAATGATTTCATCACGGACAAAATGACAATCGATTTCACTGTGTTTGGTCCGCTCATGGAAGACTGGGTTCCGTGCAATATGTAATACTGTCTAACTATCACAATTTGGCTGAACAGGAGACAGATGATTTTTACCAAGACTCCAAAGTACTCCTTTCAGCCACTTCAATTCAAAAACGGTCATAGCCATTGGCCAGTATTCTACTTCAGCCGATGATCTGGACACAATATTTTGCTTCTTCATTCGCCAAAATATAGGTGAGTCTTTGAGAGAAACGTACCAGCCGGTTAAAGACCGGCGTGTCAAAGAACATCCAGCCCAATCAGAATCACACCAACAATGCAAATGGAGATCACATTTCGAACTCATTACAATACCATGTCCCAGACACCCTTCTAAATAACGAACAACCCGGAGAGCTGCATCACAGTGCTCGACTCGCGGTTGTTGCATAAACTGAGACAACACATGAACACTATACGATAAATCCATATGCGTAAAGCATAAATAAATGAAACGTCCAACAAGGCGGCGATAGCGTTCGGGATCATCAATATATCGGCCACTTTCCAAAGCCAAACGATGATTCTACTCCATAGGAGTTCCAACCGGCCGAGCTCCCAATAATCCAACCTTAGTAATTATATCCAAGGCATATTTCTGTTGACATAGGAAAATACCTTAAGGTCCTCTAGCCACTTCAACTCTCAAAAAATATTTTAATATGCTGAAATATTTCATATGAAAGCAAGTGGAGAGATACAACTTAAAGAGACGAATAGCTTCCGAATCATTACCCAAAATAATTAAATCATCCACGTATACGAACACACTTAAGGTGACAGAACCTTTATGAAGTGTAAAAAAGGAATAATCCAAATAAGATTGTCTAAAACCATAAGTCTTCAATGCGGTCCATAAACCAATATCTCGTTGCCTATTTCAAACCATTCTATGACTTCTAAAGGGGGAAAACATTACCGTAACCGTTAGTCTGATACCCCGGTGGCAGCTTCATATAGACTTCTTCATGAAGATCACCGTGCAAAAATGCATTATGAATATCCATTTGATGCAACTCCCAATTCTTAGCTGCAGCAACCGCAAGAAATGTCCTCACGGTCACCATTTTAGCGATTGGAGAAAATGTCTCCATATAACCAATGTCTTCGACCTGATGATTGCCAAAAATAACCAAACGGGCCTTGTATTGTTCCACTGATTCATCGAAATTTTATTTGATCTTATACACCCACCGACATCCGAGCACATTCTTCCCAGGTGGCATGTAACCAACCACCCATGTTTTATTATCTTCCAATACCTGCAACTCCTATTGCATGGGTTTCTCCATTTTTCATTCTTTACGGTCTTAGAGAAAGAGGTCGGTTCACGACCCTCCATAATAGCTGCAAGAAAACTCACATGCCTCAAGGAAAAACGGTCACAATTAACATAGCGTGTAAGAGGATAAGGCGTACCTAAGGCTCGTTGTGTCACATGTTAGCAATCGGATGTGTGGACAGGTTGAAACCTGGTGACTAACCTTCCGGACGGACTCAGTGACAAAATCACGAAAGAGAACATTCTCTTTCTTAACACGTTTTCCTTGACCCTGCTCTTCTCTAACAGCTTCAGCATTTAAATTATCAAACACAACACCAGCGACTGGGTTTTCTACTTCCACACCATCAGTTTCCACAGTCAAAATCGGAGTGTCACTTATCACGTCCTCGGACTGTGTCCTCTCCTTGGTCGGTGTCTTCATCAAAACAGTGTCACCACCCCCCCTCCCCCATACCCCTCACTTCAACATCATCGACATCTTCAATTGCTCTCAAAGGCTAAACTAACGTCGGGTTCGGATGCTTAGGTTCAAAAGGAAACTCGGTCTCTTAGAAAGTAACATTCCGCGACACAAAATATTCTTTAGTATCCAAATCATATAACTTCCACGCTTTCTTCCCATATGGGTATCCTATAAAAACACACTGACGACTCCTACTTTCAAACTTATCTCCCAAACGCCCATGCTTGTGAGCATTGTATAGGCATCTGAATACTTTCAAATGCTCGTAGTTTGGTGTTACACCGAACAAGACATCATATGGCGTTTTCTCTAGTAACACCGATGAGGGGGTTCGATTGATCAAATAGCACACTGTCAATTGGAAAATGCGCTTGAAACCTAATTGAACGAGCAACATTCAAAATATGTCTGTATTTTCGCTCAACTCTCATGTTCTGTTGGGGTGTTCCAGCATAGGAAATTTGAAAAATACTGTCGTGCTCATCAAAATAAATTCTTATGCTGGTGAATTCGGTTCCATTATCACTCTGGACAACTTTAACCTTTTTATTAAATTGTCGCACTACCATAGCAAAGAAATTTTTAATCATTTTATTCACTTCTTTCTTGTTAATTATCAAAAAAACACCCATATTTGCCGGGAGCAATCATCAACAATAGTCAAAAAAATAAGAAGCACCGCAAAAAGAGTCAGTTCTATAAGGACCCCACAAGTCACAATGTATTAAATCAAAAACTGCGGAAGCTTTATTATCACTTCAAGGAAAAACACTATGTATTTGCTTTGCACGATGGCACACATCACAAACTTTTTCATTCAAAGAACTCCTATTATTCCTTATGTCTTGAACTAGAAGAGATTTTGTTACTTGAACCGAGGGGTACCCTAACCTTTGGTGCAAGATCCAACACGTCCACCTTAAAAGCTTTAACATGAGCTACTGTTTAAAAGTAGTAGAGTCCGTCCTTTCGCTAACCCGCTCCAATCAACGTACCCATGGTCTGGTCCTGTATAGCACACATATTAGTAAAATGCACATTACAATCAAATTGATCAATTAAATGAGAAACAGAAATCAAATTACACGTCTTCCCGGGCACATAAATTACATCTCGGAGAGTCAAATGCTCATCAATTTTAACTGATCCTTTTCCTGTAGCAAAAGAACTACTTCCATTGGGTAGACCCACCGGACACAATAAAATTTTCTTTTAGGCCTCCCAATCTAGTCGACTCTCCGGTCATATGATTTGACGCTCCTATGTCAATTATCCACGGGGACTAAATAATCTTGCCATTAACTCGGTTGCTGGTGCCGATTTTCCTTGATTCAGCAGTACAACCAACATCTTCCACTTCTCACTACTCAACCTGGGGACACTTGATTGACCGGAGGCATTAGTCTCTTCGGCCTCCATGTGAGCCACATTCGCACGAGGAGCACCACGTCCAGGTCCAGCACTGCGTCCACGTCCAACACCGCATCCACGACCACGGCCAGCATTATCATTCACACCTCTGCCACGTCCTCCGAACTTGTTTTTGGGGTTAGGTGAGTAAATCCACCAATTCGGATACCCTATAATCTCAAAACTGCGCTTCGGTGGGTGACCATAACGATCATGGTATGGACACTTTGATCCTTCATCCCCGACTTCAAATCTACTACTAGAAGAGGATACAGCCTGGGTGGCAACAGCTACCACTTCCCATTTTTCTTCTTGTCCTCATGCATCTCTTTTTACCTTTTATCTTGCATCACTTTCTGATACACCTTACTCAATGAAGGTACTGGATCTTGTGCCAATAAATTAGAACGCACCGTTCCAAAATCATCTTCATCTAATTTCATAAGGAAAAGATGCACTTTGTCTTCTTCTTTCTTCTTTTCCAAAGCAACCGTTAGATTATACGTGCACTTTCTACATGAGCACGTCGGATACCTGTCATAGTTTCCGAGTTTTTTCCACAGAGATGACAATTTTCCAAAGTAGTTCTGGATTGTAATTTCTTTTTGCTTGAGCCCGGCGAGTGCTGCCTTCAGCTCTTGGACTCGTGGACCATTGCCTACGGAGAACCTCTCTCGAATACTCTCCCACAGATCAAGGGCCACCTCTATATGCGAGATAGTAGTCTGTAGGGTGGGTTCAATAGAGTTGCAGATCCAAGATACTAACAAAGAATTACTGGTCGACCAGTCATCAAGATCTGGGGATTTATCATCGGGCTGCGGTCTCATTCCATTAACGAATCCAAACTTCTTTCGAGCTCATAATTTTCATTCTTCAACTGTACCTCGGTGATTATCAACCCTGGACTGTCATTAGATGTAATATCATATGGGGAGATGGTTTTCCACGTACCACCTCCATCTCCGACAGCGGGAACTGCATGTCTCATTTCGTCACCTATATCTAAATTTGAAGAAAGCTTTCATTCACCAGACACAGAGTCACACCGATTAATGAATCGATGGCTCTGATACTATGCTAAATTTAAGCGAGAAATATGGTTTATGGAGGTAAACTTTCTTACATCTCTCATTGAACTCCAAGGGGTTTATATACAAGTAGAAGAATAATAACCTAACTTAACCTACAAGAAAAGCTACTGGGCCAAGCCCATACAATATTGCACATCTAGTCTACTAATTACCAAATGTATACCAAATAACACTCATTACAACTCAAAACTTATTTTTAATACCTTAGTTTAGTTCAAACAGCTAGAAAAAATTTAAATATTTTCAGAGATATTTACACATCCTCGGGTTGTTTAGTTATACAACAACAACAACAACAACAACAACAACATACCAGTGGTTGGTTTGGGGAGGGTGAGATGTACGCAGACCTTACCTCCACCAGAGTTGAGAGGCTGTTTCCGATAGACCCTCAGCTAAAAAAAATTAGTAGAAAATATAATCGAGTGAAGCAAGATGCCAATAACAAAACAATGAAAATGACAAATTGTTAGAAAGCACTCAAACATACTTAGGAGAAACAGGAAACACCAATAACACATAAAATCCAAATAAGCTGAAAGTATACTATACCGAGAATCGCTCGATTACTATATATCCCTCTACCCAAATCTTCGACCTCCACTTTTTCCTATCTAGGGTCATGTCCTCGGTAATTTGGAGGTGGGCCATGTCTCGCCTAATCACCTCACCCCAATTTTTCTTTGGTCTACCTCTACCTCTACCTCTCCGAAGGGTTAGCACTGTCAGCCCCTCACACCTCTTCACCGGCGCATCTGAACTCCTCCTCTTCACATGACCAAACCACTTTAGCCTAGCTTCTTGCATCTTGTCCACCACCGCAGCCACTCCCATCTTGTCTCGAATGGCTTCGTTATTGATCTTGTCCATCCTAGTATATCCACACATCCATATAAGCATCCGCATCTGTGCTACAGTCATCCTCTGGACGTGGGTGGCCTTTACTGGCCAACATTCTGCCCCGTACATTAAAGCAGGTATAACGACTGCTTTATAGAACTTACCTTTAAGCCTATGAGGTACTCTCTGATCGCACAAGACACCAGAAGCTAACCTCCACTTCATCCAACCATCCCCTATCCGATGCGTGGCATCCTCATCAATCTCTTCATTTCCCTGTATAATTGACCTAAGATACTTAAAGCTCCCTTTCTAGTTATAATAGTTAGAAAATATTTAAACAACAATATGATATTTTTAAACATCCGTTAGTATTTTAGTTAGGGTGAAATGGAGGAAAGGTAAAGAGATTTATATAAATTAAAAAACGTTAGGGCTTTTAACATTTATGTCATTGAAACTAATTAAACATGAGTCTCTCCTACCGGTTTCTTAGCCCTCATATCTGTGACACTTACAGAAGAGCCTCAAAAGTAGATTGATGTTAAAGACTGAAAGAGCAAGCATAACTTTTGCTCTATTAACTTGTATTGATATAGGAAATGAATACACCTGGGTAGTAAAGATAAATACAACAGGTGAAATCAAATAGAGTCCAACTAGAAATACTATACAAAGATATAACTACGAGACCTCCCCCCGCCCCCCCAATCTAAAAAGGAAGATTGGTAGTAAGCTCACAAAAACGTGTAGTAAGCTCACAAAACTTTGGTGAAAATATCTACAAGTTGCTCGGATGTATGGACATGAGAAACCACCAAGTCACCAAGACTGGTCTTTTCGCGAACAAAATGATAATGCAAAGTAACATGTTTAGATCGTGAGTGGAATATTGGGTTGTGAGCTAAGTGAATGGCTCCAATATTGTCACATTTAGCTGAGACTAGAGAAGTAAGATATATACCAAGGTTGCGAATAATATATTGGAGCCAAGTAACTTCAGTGTTGGAAATAGAAAGAGCTTGAAATATGAACATGCTATGGTCCGAGATGAATTTCTTTGAGATAAAATAGATCAATCTTTATATGAAAGTTGAAACAGTGTGCCTGAAGAGAGAAAAAAAATCTCCTAACTTTTTACTACCCTCAGTTTTTTCAAAAAACCTCTTCGTCTTCTACTTTCAAACTTCGTCCTAATTCAATCACCAAATTTCCTTAGGTATGCATCCTATTAATTATTCTGACATTATTCAAATTCTCCCTAAATCACAAGATGGAGATCAAGAGTTGCATGCAACCCACCTTAATCCAAGCAAATATTTCATGTCAACTCTCATCTCCTCAGCCCCTCTACAACATGATAACTTGAAATCCTATCATATCCTATAAAAACAGATCTCGATGAGGTTCTATTCCCAACCCACGATCTACTACCTGCTACAAATAAAATTCAAGTACCATAGGTGGAAATACTCCGAATGTATAATCGATAGAAATATTCCTTATTAATTAAATAATTTTGTTGAAAAATCAGCCACTAATATCTCAAGCAAAGATTTTTCAAACAATGGAAGTCAAGTGAAAATTTTCCCTTAATTGATCTAGGGCATGATTTCTTTACTGTAAAGTTCCTCAAAGCGGAAAGTACGTGTAAAGCGCTTCACTCTAGGTCATGGTTCATTAATGGATTCTTTTTGTCAGTTCGAAAATGAGAACCAATCTTCCTGGCCTCAAAGGCAAAAATCAATTATTTCGTTGTTTGGATTATTTTTTCAAACCGAATTTTATGATAATGCTATTCTAAGGAAAATTGGGAACAGTTTGGGTAGTCTCTTGAAAGAGGACACATGCGCCCCATCTACCCTTACAGATAGATATGCTCGAATTTGCGTTGAAGTTGACATGGATCTCTTAGTGAAATCTCACATCTATATAAAAGGACATAAACATGCTATTTGTTACGAAGGCGGAGACCAATTATGTATAGTATGTGGAAGATTGGGATATAATCAGTATTCTTACCCGACAAAAATTACAGACTTTAATTTTAGGTAAGGCTTCTAATCCTAAGGCTCACCCTACTTCACCAATTACAAACCTGCAAGAACCAGGCACGAAAGAAGACCTGCCAAACTATCTCGATTCCTCGGCGAAAAAAACAAAATAACCGCCCAGGTACTGAAAATTCCTCTTTAATTTGTCTGATGATGATGATGATGATGATGATGATGATGATAAAAAATATATTGCTTCCTCTGGCAAATACATAGATACCCAATAATTACTGTACAAGGGTAAATATGTCTCTAACTCTTCTATTCAAGCACCTAAGCATGACATCCCTATGCACCCTATTAAAACTATTAAGCATGCTACTTCTAATAGTGGCTCCGTACTCACGCCTAACCCTTTTCTTTATTTTTTTAACTGACCAATTAGAGGACATGCATGTTGATTTAGATGATAAAAACTCTAACTTGTCTAACCTAGTGAATAGATTGCCGATTCCCCCACTCCCTTAAATGACATCCACGTGGAGAACTATCCTGGCCAAATAAATCCTTGAAGTAGCCTCACCTTCTCCCCCTCCCAATACAACATAGCCGTTGTTGAAGCCCACTTAATCCCTCCTTTTTTGATAATTGTGTATATTTTATTTTACTTAAAGGTGCCATAGTAAAAAACAAAAAAGAAAAATATGTATTTTCTTCTTGTGCAATATAAAATATATCTAATTGCGGCTATCTTATAAAATTACAGCATTAAAGCTATTTTCTTAAATAGATGCTAATTATGAATATCTATGCAATATTTTATATTATTAATAATATCAAATAATTATTTGTGACTATTTATACTTAATTAATTTGCGTGTGATGTATTGTACATGCCTAATTGATTTGCATATGTTTGTTATAAAGATATTTTGTTTTCATTCATTCATTTTACTTATAGCACCTTTAATTAAATACTACTCTAATTTTTTATTCCATATTTATTGAATTTATATTCTTTTTAATTTGTATTGTGAAACGAAAATAAACAATCGCTTCAGGTGTTCGGACTCTGATTAGCAATCCAACAGCCTTAAAAGCTTCATAACGTCCATTAGGTCCTGTCTATAAAATTTTAGCTGATTCGGGCCTCGTTTGGTAGGATTTTTTTATAAAGTTTCCGTCTCAGTTATCTATAAAGCTTAAAAGAGATTTTTGAGCTCGATTTGAGTAACTGGGCTCCGATTCAAAATTTGAAATTTGCATTAAGTTTGTATGGTCATTTTTCACTTGTAGCAACTTTTGGAAGTAAATTCTGAGGTTGTTCGGTCAATTTCGCTAATATCCAGAAAGTTAAGAAATTGACCTCTTTCCGTGGGGGCCGTATCTTAAGTTCTGGAGATCCAATTCGAGTTCCGTCTTCATGAGTATATCAAACAAGTCTTGTATGACTTGTGCATAAAATTTGGGGTCATTCTGAGCTTTGTAGGGTCCCGTTTGGACCCAAAAATTTGCACCAGTTGTTGCTGGTGCGAAGGCTGCATTGTTAGCAGCTTATAAAAAGGGCCATTTCAGCCCATTTTCTATTCTGCCAAAAGCCAGCTGGTTCTAATCAGTTCGAAGGAGAATTTTGGGTACTAAATTATGAGAATTCTTCAGGTATCAATCCTATGACCTTAACTTGCGTTAATTCATGATTCTTAGCTAGGATTTTGACGCGACCCGAAATCCGGCTAGGCCGTGCGGGCACCCGACATCCTCCCCTAGACCCGTCGGGCGAATCCTTACCAATTAAATTAGGAAAATAAATATAATTCAATTCATAAATAAGAACAAGACTTAAAAAAAAACACCGACATACTGATACATCTAAGATGTACAAAAGAAATCACAGCTGACTACCCAACATACTAGGTTTAGGGCTATCCAGACTAGACATCTAAGAGTACAAAAGAAGACAGATACCTCCTGAAGAGAGCAAAATGTAACTGAAATGATAACCAATAAACTGGTGGCCATCCGGAATAAAAGCTGGCTCACCCTGACAGCTGAAGTCGTCTTCGCTCCTGAACAACGTGACGAATTCAATCCTGGAGCAAACCTGCCGAAACGAAATAGATAGACAAAAACAAACAACAAACAAGGGTGAGTCAAAAGGACTCAATAAGTGGGACAGACTAGCCACCTCCAAGAATAGGATAGCTAGTCATGGAGAAGAAACAGATAAACCAAATTTCTCTTATTTATATTATAAAAAGGCAGAGCCAGATAATAACCGGAAACACGTATGAAATCATAAACTCAACCAGGAATATGAGCCAGAAACATGTTAACAAATAAGCAATGCACATATAAGCAGAACAGTAGTCATGTACCGCAAGTCTACACAATGGTATGAATTGAGATGCAATAAAATGAAGTGAGATGAAATGAAATAAAATATGATGCAAAGGGTCGCATGTGCCCGCCATCCCATCTCGAAGCCGAATACTCCTGCATTTGAGGGGAATCCAATCTGATAACCAACTGGAGCAGAATACTCCTGCTCCTGGGGCGGAATACTCCTGCACCCGATATAATATAAACCAGAGGCGGAATACTCCTGCACTCTCTTGGGGCGGAATACTCCTGCACCCGATATAATGTAAAGCTGAGGCGGAATACTCCTGCACTCTCCTGGGGCGGAATCCTCCTACCCTCAATATGATACAATGGAGCGGAATACTCCTGCTCCTGGGGCGGAATACTCCTACCTTCAATATGATGCAATGGAGCGAAATACTCCTGCTCCTGGGGCGGAATACTCCTGCACCCAATATGATATGCAATGTAATGCATATGAATGACATATAATGCATCTGAATGCAATGTGATGCAATAATAACCCTTCACCGGCGGGGGACTCTCATCAACAGCCGGGAAGTAGATGCCAACTCACAGCCAGAGTACAATGCTCAGATCTTCAATGCAATACCAGCAACAGGACATAATATATAATATACAAGGTAAATCCAAAGCTAAGGCATAAGGAGTACGCCTATCGGCAGCTACACACGTAAGGAACACGTGGTAGAAAATCCACGAGGCCAGGTGCCTCCAAAGAAATGGATATAAACACTTACCTCTTCCAAAAGTTAGTACGGCTAATCAACAACCGCTTTATCCTTTGGTTTCCTTGCCAAACGATCCCACTCTATTCAATAAGGAGAAAAATATATCAATTTAGGCTAAAGGCTTCATTCCTCACATCTTAGGGCAATCTGGTTAGGAACCTGATACCCTATTCGCATACGCAATATGCAGGCCAGGCCTATGTACAGGGTTTAAGGTCACATAACCAAACCCCAAATAAATTACATCTATATGTTGCTCATAACTCACTGAGTAGGAACATATAATCAATTCCATTATAGGGGTCCATTTGACCCTTTAAACTATTAATTGAACTTATTAAAACGATGTCTAATATCCCAATTTTTACCGTAAAAATATATTCAAACATATGTAATAAACTCAAATAATGAATTAGCATCATTACCTGGATGTTTCGGGGTAAAAATCCTATCTTTTCTCCGGCTCTTTTCTTATTTTCTGGTATTTTTTCATCCTCCCCGTCATTTCATTTTCTCTCTGTTTACTTCTGTTTCTATATGCTGCTAAGCCATCGAAGTCCTTAGCTTTATCTAAAGACCCACCGTTTTCTTTCTTTTTTTGTTTTTTTCCTTATTTTGTCTTTTTCCCCCTTTTTTTTCCTTTTTTTCCTTTAAAATTCGCTGCTACGGTAAAAATTAAAACAGTATCCTACGATATTCGAAATAATTCCAACTTTTGCATAACAGATATACAAAATATATGTAACATACTTGCGAAGGCGGATCTCAAATTGGACTCCCAAAACTCAAGATGCGAATTTAAATAAAAAAAGTCAAATTATTTAACTTTCGGCATTTTAGCGGAAACTAGCCGAACAACATCGAAATTCACTTTCGAAAGTTCACCAAAGTCACAAATAATCATACGAACCTAACGGCACTTTCAAATTTCGAATCAGAGCTCATTCGCCAAAACCGAGCTCGAAAATATCTTTTTAATATTTATCGACGATAAAAACTGAAACCTTTTTCCGATGCCTACCAAACGAGGTCTGATTTAGCTAAAATTTTAAAGACTTGTCCTAATAGACATTACGAATATTTTAAAATTATCGGTACGCCAATCGGAGTCCTAACTTTCGAAACGACTGACCGAGGTCGTTTCAGATTTCTTGAAATTGAATTGAAAAATTGAGTTAGGACCCTAAAATTTATGAAATTATTAAATTTGATTAAATTGAATTCGAACATGAAAAATCAATTATACCATTGGACTCATGGGATTACGATGAGTCCGAAAATGTATAGACTATGGATTTTCGGCTAAGCCCGACCCAGGGGTATTTTCATAATTTTTTTTTCTCCGTCAAAACATTAAATAATCATCTTTCGGGCACTTGTATGTGCGTTTGAACTTATTTGGCTCAGAGAGGGATATTTTTAAAGGACGTCGGGTAGGAAAGGAGGTTGCAGAGTAGCATTATCGACCAAGGACTACAAGTAGGTGACTTTATCCGCTTTTTTGATGGCATTTGGCCTTTTGGATGATCTATTCGCGCGTTCTTTATGTCAATAGATGCCGATAGGACATACTTACTACACAGCCTTGTTATATATTTTCTAGTTATGTTTCTTGACTTCTGGGCTGTTATGTCTTTTGAGGGCAGGAGGATTCCGCCCTAGGAGTAGGAGGATTCCGCTCCTGGCATCATATTGAGGGTAGGAGGATTCTTCCCCAGAGTAGGAGGATTCCACATCATTCATTGGGCACATGTGATCCCACTGCATTGTGATTGCATTTATTTCATATCCTTATGTATGTTGTATATGACTACTACTTACCTATCTGTACATTTTATCGGTTATATGTCGTTACTTATCATTTCCCTGGCTAACTTAACTATTTTTTTGAGTTAAGTAGTTATTCCTCACCTACTAAGTTCTTATGACTTACTCCCTACCTGTTTCTTGTGTTGTATTTTCATTTCGGCATATTCCACTCCCGAAACCAGTCACCCGCAGCGTGATTGAGGAGCAGGATCCCTTTCTAGCTGGTTACGGTGAGCCAACTAGTTCATTGAGGCCACCGGTTGTAGATATTCTAGTTTTATCTCATTTTGCCCCTTTCGGGAGATGTACTTATCTTTTGGACTTCTTAGATGTCATATTTGGAAACCTCTAAACTTATGTATTTTGGGTAGTAGCTGTATTTATTCAGGCGGCTTGTAAATGTCAGTTTATACATAATGCGCGTCTCATACGCGTTTTTATGTTTTTTCTAAAAAAATTGATGTTCTAATATTTTCAAGTAAGCTTGTGTTATCTAAGTCGTTTCAAATCGTATGTCTTGGCTTAAGCCTATAGGGTTCGCCCGACGGGTCTAGGGAGGTAGTCGGCCACCCGCACGATCTAGTCAAAATACTGGGTCGTTTCAGTTGGTATCAGAGCCCAATTTAGTGTCTTTCCAGATCATGATAGTGTCTAATAGAGTCTCGTTGATCGAGTTGAAACGTCCGTACCTATCTACGAGAAGCTATGATGGCATTTAGAAGGTTTCCTCTCTTTGTTTTCCCGTCGTGCATGAGTTTTCTTATCTAATATTCAATATCTTTGTTAATTTTTTTAACAGTAAATGATGAGAACTCGTGCGACTTCTCAGCGAGAGGTGGAGGATCCAGCGGTAGTCTTTATGCATGCTGCTCCGTGAGGTAGAGATGTTGGCCAAGGTAGATGTCGTGGTAGAGGTCGTGGCCGAGGCAGACATAGAGCTGCCCGGGCCGTGAGGATGGTGGATCATGTTGATCCAGTTGTAGAGGTTCCAACAGTGCTTGCTCTTGGGGGGCAGGGGGAGCAGGGTTTGTTCGTTCCCCCGGCACTTCATGATGCTTTTATGAGATTCTTAGCGGCACAGATGCTACAGGGACCTGCAGCTCCTCAGGCTGTTGTAGATGCTTCTATTCCTCAGGCAGCTCCTCAGCCTGCGGTAGATATTGGTGCTCATGCTCAGGGAGCCCTATTCCAGCTCCAGATCTAGCTCCAGGTGGTTATATTCCAGAGGCAGCAGGTATTATGCCTCCTGTTGTTCAAGCTGGTCAGCCAACCCGTGTAGCAGGTCAGGTCGATGATCGGATAAGGCTGCATAATTTTATTACACTTAATCCAATGAGATTCTTCGGTCGTACTTCAGATAAGCTTAAGTCCCGTGAGTTTCTTGATCGATGCCACCGTATTCTTGAGGCCCTTGGGTATCTTGATCAGTATGGAGTTGAGTATATTGCCTTACAGTTTGATGGTCCAGCTTTAGCTTGGTGGACCGCACTCCAATCAGCCAGGCAAGGCTTGCCTAAGCTGACCTGGAGTGAGTTCTCCCACCGATTCATGGAAAAGTTTCTCCTTGTAGTCAGCAGGATGAGAAGAGGAGGCAGTTTAAGAGGATTGGTAACCTGTCTGTCTCAGATTATGAGCTTTTATTATCTGAGATGTCTATGTATACACCAGATCTTGTACAGGAGACCTTCGAGAGGGTCATATGTTTCATTGATGGGCTTTTTCCCTATTTACAGTCCCACATGGATCGTGAGGTTGAGGCCAGGACTCCATTTAATGTCGTCGTTGATATTGCTAGGAGGTATGAGGCATATCATAAATCAGAAATTGAGGAGTTAGAGCGGGAGAGTAAGAGATCTCGTAGTCCAGGGCATTCTAGTACCTCATCTGGAGGTAGGACTTATCAGCAGATGAGTAGGCCTCCTGTGAGGTAAGTCCAGTGCTCAGCGCATGGTTTTCAGGGTGTGCCTGTTCCTTCTCAGGGTCGGTTTCCATCCCAGTCTCGTCCTCGTGATCAGTTCCAGTTTGAGCAGCGCCAATCTTCTTCTGGGCATTTTATCTGTCAGGATTTAGGGCATCATAAAAAGGATTGCTCTTATCTTTATCAGCAGAGTAGTAGTCGTCCTTTCTCTCGCCCTCTGGCGCCTATGCAGCAGCAGCAGCCTCTGGGTGCCCCTTCAGGGTCTCAACCAACTTCTGGTGCACGACCACCTAATAAAGGTCATGGGTGTAGTTCTGGTGGTCTCTCTAGAGGTGGTTCTCAAAGTGGCGGCTCAGCTCAGCCGCAGAGACAGCTATATGCATTACCAGCCAGACAGGATGTTGAGGCATCTCCAGGTGTTGTTACAGGTACTATATATGTTTATGGTCGAGATGCATACTCTTTGGTTGATCCAAGATCTACCTATTCCTATGTTTCTCCTTATTTTGCTACGGGATTTCATGTGGATTATATGGGTCTCTGTGATCCATTTTGTGTTTCTACTCCTATCGGAGACATTATTATTATGGATCGAGTTTATCTTGCTTGTACTGTATCTTTTGGGGGTCGTCAGACCTCGGTAGACCTTCTAGTTTTAGATATGGTCGACTTTGATATCATTATCGGCATAGATTGGTTGGCGTCATGTTACGCTAATCGGGATTATCATGCCAAGTCTATTCGATTATATCTTCCTGGCTCAACACCGGTAGTATGGCAGGGTTCTCAATTGCCACATATGGGGCGCGTTATTTCTTTGAAGGCGAAGCTGATGATGGATAAAGGGTGTTCAACGTATCTTACCATGGTTCGAGATACCACTATGGATATTCCGTCCCTCGATTTTGTTCCTGTTGTGAAGGAATTCTCGGATGTGTTTCCAGATGATCTCTCAAGACTTCCTCCTGATCAGGAGATCAATTTTGGTATTGATATAGTGCCATGGACTCATCCTATTTCCATCCATCCTTATCGCATGGCTCTGCCAGAGCTGAAGGAGCAGTTGCATGCTTTGCTAGATAAGGAATTTATTAGGCCGAGTATTTTTCTGTGGGGTGCTCCTGTTCTATTCGTGAAAAAGAAAGATGGGACTATGCAGATCTGTATTAATTATCGTCAGCTAAATAAGGTCACTATCAAGAATAAGTGACCATTTCCTCGTATTGATGATTTGTTTGATCAGTTACAGGGTGCCAAATTCTTTTCTAAAATTGATTTGTGGTCTAGTTATCATCAGTTGAAGATTCAGGGGTCAACTATCCCGAGGACCGCTTTTAGGACTCGTTACGTCCATTATGAGTTCCTAGTTAACTCTTTTGGGCTAACTAATGCCCCTGCAGCCTTTATGGATCTCATGAACCGGGTGTTTAAGTCGTTACTCGACTCGTTTGTCATTGTCTTCATCGATGACATTCTTATCTATTATCGCAGTCGTGAAGAACATAATTATCATTTAAGGGCAGCTCTTCACACCCTCTCTGATGCCAAGTTCTCGAAATGTGAGTTTTGGCTTGACTCTATTGCTTTCTTTGGGTCACATGGTATCCAGTGAGGGTATCAAGGTTGATCCGAAGAAGATTGATGTGGTGCAAAACTGGCCACGTCCTACCTCACCGACGGAGATTCGCAGCTTTCTTGGTCTACCATGCTATTATCAGAGGTTCGTGGAGAAGTTTTCCACTATTACAGCTCCTCTGACTCATCTGACTAAGAAGGCGGTTGATGCAATGCAAAATACGCGGAAGCAAACAATGATATAAAAGTGCGGAAGCGATAAAATAAGATATGAGATATCGGGAAACAAGGATTGGGGAGACAAGAAACGAGAAGAAAGAACGGAAAATTTGAATTCAAGACATGAATTTAATTATCCAAAAGGGAGAAATTAAACTCAAACCTTACAAGGATTTTACACTAGCGATGAATCTCCATAGGTTCCAAGTCGAGACATACACGAAGCTTCAAGCTTCGAACTAGAAAGGAAATGTTCATACAAGCTAAGTTATGAAATGAAATGACTAAGGGAAGCTTATATAGTTTTCCCTTACATAATTGTGAAATGACTAAAAGCCATAGGGCTAAAATAGGAATTACACCACAAAAATAAGTCTTGAAACACCCCGGAACTAGGCACCTCGCCTAGAGAAACAGGCACCCCGCCTGGTGCTTTATAGAGGGAAACAGGCGCCCCTCCACAGTAGGAGCGGTCCGCCTCTGCATCAGTGGTGCAGAGTGGGCGGTCCACCCATTGGCAAGTCCAGAGAGGGTGACACAATTCAGGCGGTCCGCCTGGTGAAAGAGGCGGTCCGCCTCTTCCTGTAGCTTATTTAAACACCTCAATTTATGTCGCTTAAGCCTCTCCTTAGAGCCTAAGTGGTCCTCCTTCCATGGCGCTCCAATGCATGATCTTCAAGTCTCTTCTGGAGCGCTTGACTTGTACTCCTTGTGCTCTCAAACTTGGTTCTTGATGGTTGCCGTTTAGGCCAATTTATATTGCATCATCTTCCCCTTCTTAAAAGGATTTCATCCTCAAAATCAAACCATCAAAACCTATTTTTAAAACAAGCACTACCAAAGCTTCCTACTATACAAGTAGGTTAGCTTAACAAGAATAAGTGCAAGTGGTCTAGAAAACACTCTTGTGATAGAGCCTAGCATCAATACCCATCAAAAAGCGTATGTCCCCTATGGAAACAATAAATTCATGGCTCAACGAGAACAAGCACTCACAATCATAACAAGCAAAGAGATCAAGGACATACAATATGTAGCAATTAAATTCCCTATAACCCCTAAGCTTATGCTCAACATACCAAGCCTTCAAATCAATATTATCACAATGTGACACATTGGGTTTGGCATGCTCAACACTCAAGGTGTGATCAACATATGAGATGGAGTAGGCAAGATAATTCAAGCGACAACTAACATCAAATCCACTCCCCTTCTTAGTAGCACTCTTACACACACCGAGAGATACATCCTCACCTCCAAATTTACCTCCAAGACAGTCCTCTTCACTAGACAAACTCCCAAGGGATGTCTCAAACAATGGATTATCTATAGAGTTAAGTATTCCATTCCATGGAGGTCCAAACTGACACCCCACTCTAGTTTGATAAAATTCACCACCTTCATTGAAGTTGCTCTCATACAAAGGATTAGTATAGGCACACTTCTCAAGTTCATTAGCAAGCAAAGGTGAAGTTCTCAAACTAGAGACAACATCTACACTTGAGGAGTCATCGAACACAATTCGATCCATCTCATGATCCATCTCATGCAATAGAGACTCCTCACGGTCACGATCAACCTCATTACGACACAAGAGACCACCACTACCAAGTAAGCAATCAAAGGGAAGAATGGGATATTCATGCAATTCATCTTCTCCTTTATCAAATATGAGTGGGGTGTCATAACAAGGCTCACAATCAAGGTCAACATCAATACTTTCACTAAAGAGAGGTTCAATGAAAATAGAGCTCACATCATGATGTGGCTTTTCAACCCTCTCAACTAGTGGTTCATTTGCACGCACAAGTTGACCAAATGGCTCTACACTATTTGCAAACACATTGTAGTCATATATATAAACAACTAGTATGGAGTTATCATAAACGCTATCGTAAGACAAGGAAGTAACATGCTCAAGGGAAGAAGTACTAACACATGCCTTTGAGTGGCCATCTTGCTCACTCAATACACTTGAAGTGTCATGAATAGTTTCTCCACCTTATAGCTCACATTTGAATTCACCTTCACCTTGTCTTTCCATCATGGAACATAGTTGAGGCTCCATTAGTTTGCCTCCAAGAATTCCTATTAAAGAATTCAAACAAATAGAATAAAAAGATAAAGGATTAAGGTTAGAATAAGGGGTGTCCTCACTCTCAATGATTCTTTTTCCCTCTTTCTTTTCCTTCATTTTCTTTTCAAGGTCGGGTGTAGATTCGGGTGGTGACATCCTACTCACATCACTCATCACATCCTCTCCTTTTTCCAATCGAGGAATGTCACCGGTCACTCCCTTACTCCTCTCAATCTTTTGTCTCTCAAATTCGGACGAATTAGGACGAGGCCCAAGAATACCCATAGTCAGAGTAGGTGGACTCTTTACATCAACCCGGAATCTAGGACTTGGAGACTCATCACTTGATGTCTCCTTCTTCTTTGTTGGTGAACCACTTGGTTTCGAAACTTGTGGTTTCGAGTTCACCTTGTTGACAATTGTCAACCCTTCATTTGCACTAGTACCACCACTTCTTGTAATTGTAGGAGTCCTTGATTGCACATTTTCACTCATGGAATGAGGTGCTCGCTCCTTGCTCCTTTGTATAGCCAAAGAAGGTGTACTAGTTGACAATCGGCCTCTTGCCCGATAAGGGAAAAAGTCATAAACCCTTTGCCCTATACCCACAAGATACGCATCCTTCATAGCACTATATTGCACCCTTTTGTCTTCCAACCACAGCTCACCTATCCACACATCAATATGACGCAAGGGATACACATCACACCACACATAACATTTATAATTCCTATGAGATATGAGTGCTCGAGCCTCCTTGGAAACCCACACTCCATCATACTCATAAGGATGCTCTAGCGCATGGCATGGTATCCTTAGCCTATCAACCAAAGAGGTGCTAAAGCAAATTGCATCGGTATTACCAATCTTGAGCAAGTATCCTCCAATACCATTTACCTCAACAACGAACCTTCGTCTACCCAAGTTTGAAGATTGGCATCCAAATGAGAACTTGGATGCCCACGAGTGTCAACACCAACAACTTGGTCTCCCTTATCCTTCCTCTATTAGCAAGATTGCTAGAGTAACTTCCACTTCCCGTCACTCTCCCAACATTAGAAATGTTGTTGGAAGTCGAAAAAGGACCCTGCCATGGAACCCATAAGTTCCTCTCGCCTTGGTTCCATAGCCAATAATACTACTCCTACTACAACTATTCAAGCCCCCCACGGCATTGATAGAACAATATAAGCCCTTTGTAGCAAAAGCAACACCATCTCTCATACCACCCTTCATATGGGAATTAAAAGCATTAGGTCACTTAGTGTACTTAGAAGATGCAAGCTTATTCTTTTCCATGGAACAACCACCACCTCCTCCCATACTAATGGAAGGACCTCTACTACTCCCTTGCACACCATTAGCAACACCAAGAGAAGATGCAAATGAATAATGCGTATAATCAACTTCATCATCAATTCCCTCTATGTCACTATCAGTATTTTCATATTCATCACAAGTAGAGTAAGTAGGATCAATGTACCTTGAAGCGTCACCATCTTCGTATTCTTGACTAGAAACGTAGGGATCATCACATTCATCATCATAAGCTTCATAGTCTTCATCAACCTCACGATCATCATAGTGAACCGCTTCATCCTCATAGTAGCCATGGTTTTCCGAGTCATCATAGTAATGGCCATTATCATCATCATAGGAACCATAGTCTCCATCATCTCCATACGAGTCATAGCAACTCGCGTCATCCCCACATGAGCCATAATCTCCACAATCATCATCCAACATAGCTGCAACACCAAAAGAAATAACCTCACAAAATCACTCCCTCACGTGAATCAGTCAATATATGAAAACTCAAGGGCGAGGCCTTCAATAACTTAGAAACCACGGTGATCACAACTAGTATGTCCAAGTATTAGTTCGGAATTGAGTTAATGGGACTCGATGTACGGACGGCTATTTAAAGTGCGCACTTGAGGCCAAAGAAAAATATACGACTCTTCTTTGAATTCTAATCTCCTCTACGCACGAGTGTCCTAATACGCTAGTAAGTTAGTGTCTTTCGAGTAGGTCAGTTACCCTAGAAACATTAACCAAGAAGTACGGAAGAAAAAGAAACACGAAAACCTACAAAGGCATCCTTCAGGAAAAGGGGTGCCCTGCCTCTATAAAAGGGGCGGTCCGCCAAGAAAAAATACAGAGATCAGCCAACCAAGTGGGAGGTCTGCCTCCCAGAGTGGGCGGTCCACCTACTGCACCTTTCAGCAGATTCGCAAAACGTGTTTTTGGTTCGTTTTGCACTCAAATTCCAACGTTTTCGAGTCGTTTTCAATTCTCATAATTCCCAAAGGTGTATATGATGACTCTAAGAAATTCTCAATAGGTTTTAACCCCAATCAAACAACAACAGATCGATTTTAATTCTTGAGAAAAGTTCTAGGGTTTTTGAAAATTTTGAAAATTTGAAGTACATCACCAAATCATGATATTTTGGTACCAAAAGAACAGGAATTACATATGGAACAAACCCCAATGATTTTCAATGTTTGGCTGTTCCAATCCAACAAGTTTCAACAATTTTTGTATTTTTTTCAACGTTTCAATTTTTTTTTTTTTTTTTTTTCTTCTTTCAAGAACAATAACTAACAACTAACAATAATCACAAAGATAAAATGGTATCATTGAGGGTTTGTAAGAACAAAACATATCCGTTCTCTGATACCAACTGATGCAATGCAAAATACGCGGAAGCAAACAACGATATAAAAGTGCGGAAGCGATAAAATAAGATACGAGATATCAATAAAGATATCGAGAAACAAGGATTGGGGAGACAAGAAACAAGAAGAAAGAACGGATAATTCGAATTCAAGACATGAATTTAATTTTCAAAAAGGGAGAAATGAAACTTGAACTTTACAAGGATTTTTTTATGCTAGCGATAAATCTCCATAGGTTACAAGTCGAGACATACACGAAGCTTCAAGCTTCGAACTAGAAAGGCTCGGCCTTCTCTAAATTCTCTCTTCTCAATTGTTCATACAAGCTAAGTTATGAAATGAAATGACTAAGGGAAGCTTATATAGATTTTCATTACATAATTGTGAAATGACTAAAAGCCCATAGGTGGAATTAATACAATAGAAGCACTTAGGCTAAAATAGGAATTACATCACAAAAACAAGTCTTGAAACACCCCGGAACTAGGCGCCCCCGCTTAGAGAAATAGACGCCCCGCCTGATGCTTTGTAGAGGGAAATAGGAGCCCCTCCTCAGTAGGAGGCAGTCCGCCTCTGCATCAGTGGTGCAGAGTGGGCGGTCCACCCATTGGCAAGTCCAGAGAGGGTGACACAATTCAGGACGTCCGCCTGGTGAAAGGGGCGGTCCGCCTCTTCCCGTAGCTTCTTGAAACGCCTCAATTTGTGTTTCTTGAGCCTCTCATTTGGAGCTTAAGTGGTCCTCCTTCCATGACGCTCCAATGCATGATCTTCAAGTCGTTTCCGGAGCCCTTGACTTGTATTCCTTATGCTCTCAAGCTTGGTTCTTGATGGTTGTTGTTTAGGCCAATTAATATTGCATCAGCGGTTCAGTTCCGGTGGTCCGATGAGTGTGAGGGGAGCTTTCAGAAGCTCAAGGCTTTATTGACTTCAGCTCCAGTGCTATCTCTTCCTTCTGGCACTAGTGGTTTTGTAGTCTATTATGATACATCTCATGTGGGTCTTGGATGTGTTCTCATACAGCACAGAAAGGTGATTGCTTATGCTTCCAAATAGCTGAAGCCGGATGAGAAGAATTATCCGACTCATGATACAGAGTTGGCAGCTGTGGTCATTGCTTTGAAGATTGTGAGGCACTATCTTTATGACGAGCCTTATAAGGTGTATACTAATCACAAAATCTTGCAGTATCTTCTCTCTCAAAAGGAGCTTAATGGCCGACAGCGGACTTGGCTTGAGTTAATTAGAAATTATGATCTCACCATCTGTTATCATCCTGGGAAGGCAAATGTTGTTGCAGATACCTTGAGAAGAAAGTCTATGGGCAGCATGGTTTTTCTTTATGCTGGAGACCTTTGGCCCGAGAGTTGCAGTCCTTTGGCGACTGTGGTGTGAGATTTCTTCGTCCGGACTCCAGCCAAGTTTTGGCATGTATTGAAGCTCAGTCCTCCTTAGTCAGTCAAATTAAAGGAAGAAAATTCGAGGATCTTACAGGAGCTGCGTGTTCGTGTCCTAAGTGGAGGAGTTCCTTCTTTTGAGCTTGACTCAGATGGTATTCTTTTGTTTAATGGCCGACTCTGTGTTCCTGATGTCGGAGAAATGAGGAACCTATTGCTCTGCGAGGCTCATAGCTCGCGTTATTCCATTCATCTTGGCATTACTAAGATGTATTAGGATCTGCGAGAGCTATATTGATGGAAAGGGATGAAGAAAGATGTCTTTGATTATGTGTATCGCTGCTTGAATTGTTAGCAGGTTATGTTCGAGCACCGGAGACCGGCAGCGTTAGCTCAGACTTTGCACATCCCCGAGTGGAAATGGGAGCAAATCACGATGGATTTTGTAGTTGGTCTTCCGAAGACCCTGCGGCGCCATGATTCAGTCTGGGTTATTGTTGATAGACTGACTAAATCAGCTCACTTCATCCCTCTGAAGACTACTGATTCAGCTCAGGATTGGCTCGAACTTTTATTGATCAGGTGGTTAGGCTACATGGCACTCTTGTATCTATTATCTCAAATCGTGGTTCCCACTTTACTTCCCAGTTCTAACAGTCTTTCCAGAGGGAGTTGGGGACCTAGGTGCAGCTTCGCACAGCGTTCCATCCTCAGATTGATGGTCAGTCTGAGCGGGTTATCCAGATTCTGGAGGATATGCTGAGAGCTTGTGCATTGGACTTCGGAGGCCATTGGGATGATCATATGGCCTTAGCGGAGTTTTCTTATAATAATAGCTATCAGTCCTCCATTCAGATGGGTCCATTTGAGGCCTTATATGGCCATAGATGTCGTTCTCTTATCGATTGGATCGAGTCCCGAGATATGGAGGTGATGAGTTCAGATATGGTTCGGCAGACTTTGGATGTTGTTCATGTTATTTAGGATCGCCTGCGGACCGCTCAGAGCAGTCAGATTTCATATTCGAAGCAAAAGAGCGGAGAGTTAGAGTTCGAGCTCGGCGACATGGCATTTCTAAAAGTGTCGCCTATGTGGGGTGTAAAGAGATTTGGGAGGAAAGGCAAGCTCAGTCCCAAACTAATTGGCCCTTTCTATATTGAGAAGCACATTGGTAAGGTGTCTTATCGGCTTGATTTGCCAGCTTCTATGCCAGTTCATCCGGTGTTTCATGTGTGGATGCTTCGAAAGTGTATCAGGGATCCTTCTGAAATGATTGAGTTAGATCCTGCTCAGCTGGATGTGAATCTAGCCTATGAGAAGTTTCCGGTTGTCGTAGTTTCCCAAGATGTCCAGAAGCTTCGCTCAAAGCAGATTTCGATGGTTTGAGTGCGATGGCGCAACCGTTCTCATGAGGAGGACACTTGGGAGCTTGAGTCCAGCATGTGTGAGAGATATCCTCATCTCTTCTATCACTCAGGTAGGATCTTAATTTCTAAAGCTTAAAAGATCATATCAGTATTTATGTTTTCCTTTCTGTATGGTGTGATTATGTCCATTGAATAGTTTTTGAAAGTTGGCGTAAGAGTTACCATCAGTCATGTGAAATTTGCGTTAGACACTGGCGCGTTCGAGGACGAACGAGAATCTAAGTAGAGGAGAATGAAATAACCATATGTAATCGTTTCAGAAATTGAGATTGCGATTAGCGTGCCGACAGTCTTATAATCTCCATAAGGTGCATTAGGACCTGTCTGTAAGATTTGAGCTGATTCGTACATCGTTTGGTAGGATTTTTGAAAATGTTTCTGTTTCAATTGTCGGTACAGCTTATAGAGATTTTTGAGCTCGATTTAAGGAAATGAGCTCCAATTCGAAATCTGAAAGTTGCATTAGGTTCGTATGGTCATTTTTGACCTGTAGAAACTATTGGAAGTGAATTCCAAGGTCGTTCGGTCAATTTCGCTAATATTCCAAAAGTTAAGAAAATCAACCTCTTTCTGTGGAGGCCGTATCTTGAGTTCTGGAGATTCTATTCGAGTTCTATCTTCGTGAACATGTCATACAAGTCTTGTGTGACTTGTGTATAAAATTTAGGTTCATTCTGAGCTTTGTAGGGTCTCGTTAGGACTCAAAAAGTCCCACCAACTGTTGCTGGTGCGAAGGCTGCACTGTTAGCAGCTTGTTTACAGTATAAAAAGGGCCATTTCGGCCTATTTTCTATTCTGGAAAAAACCAGCTAGTTCTAATCAATTCCAAGGATAATTTTGGGTACCAAATTATGAGAATTCTTCAGGTATCAATCCTATGACATTAACTTGTGTTAATTCATGATTTTTAGCTAGGATTTCTTGAAATTGAATTGAAAAATTGAGTAAGGACTCAAAAAATTATGAAATTAGAAAATTTGATGAAATCAATTTCGAATATGAAAATCAATGATACCATTGGACTCGTAAGATTACGAAGAGTCCGAAAATGTATAGTTTATGAGATTTCAGCTAAGTCAGGTCCATGAGTATTTTGGTAATTTTTTTCCGTCAAAACATTAAATAATCATCTTTTGGGCACTTATATGTGCGTTTGAACTTATTTGGCTCAGAGAGGGTAATTTCTAAAGGACGTCGGGCAGGAAAAAAGGTTGCAGAGTAGCATAATTGACCCAGGACTAGACTTAGGTGATGTTATCCACTTCTTTATGTGAATAGCTGCCGATAGCGTGTGCTTACTACGCCACAGCCTTGTTATGTATTTTGCTAATTATGTTTCTTGATTGTTGAAGGATGAGTTTTGAAGATGACAAAGGACCTGGTGCTAAGTGGACCGCGAAAAGGTTCATTGTTGAAGTGAGAAGACCAGCTATTCAAACGAGATATTTAAGTCAGAGCTGAAGAAGGAAAGAAAAGAACAGTTGGGTCAAAGTTCCAATCCTATCGGAAACAGAAGAAGCAAGAAGCAGTGCTGAGAAGTACGCGGTTCCTATACATAAATGGATTGGGAACTAAGGCAAATTAACTTAGGTTTTAAATAAGGAAATATGGGTAACCTTGTTTAAACTGATTTCCAAGAGGAAAAAGAATCCTATACTTAGTTGGATCCGGCTAAGTCTAGTCCCAATAAATACAAGTTAATTTGGCCAAATTCGAGACGCACAAAAAGACATCTCAACAGAGCATATCAAGTATGATCAGATCGTGAGAAGCTTTGTGTGCAAGAACAAAGGCTGAGCAGCAGAACCTTACGAAGGAGCAGTTTCATAGATAAGTCTGTTGTTTTAGTTTCTTTGTTATAGACTATTGAGTTGTAATCTATCATCTTGTTTGAGAAGCATTAAGTAGAGATTACTTTTTGAGGTTAAGTAGAGGTAACCTTACCAGCTAACGTGTGGTTTTGAAGGTTCTAGGTACTAGGGGGTTCTAGTTCCTTGATTACATTACGTTGTAGTCTAAAACTTGCTCGGGTTTTTCTTTAGTGGAAGAGTTGAAATCTCAAGAGTTTGGGTCGTGGTTTTTTATCCGTTGACCACGAATTTTTCCACGTAAAAATCTCTGTGTTCTTTACGTTTCCACAATTTATTTAGTTTCAGAGATAGGTGAAACTTGCAAGGAACCTGGTTCTTTGTGAGTAAAGCGCAGAAAGTTAAAAGCAAGTTTTAGGATTTAAAAATCGGGTAAGGACACTATTCACCCCCTCCCCCTAGTGTCTTACAAAGGTGCACCAAGTGCAACAAGTGGTATCTGAGCAGGTTCTCTCGACGAAAGATTAATATCTTGAGAAGGATCTGAACAATGAGTGCACCACCGATAATCACCGAAGGACAATCTATCAACATGCCTTCTCAATTCAATGGCCAATACTATGGATGGTGGAAAGGTAGAATGGAAGACTTTATTCAAGCTGAAGACTTCCAGCTATGGATCATTACCAAGGATGGTCCTCTTATTCCAAGCAAAACTGTTGGACAGCCACCCAATCAACAAACTGTTCCCAAAAAGATATCTGAGTATACTGATGCTGATTTCAAGATGGTGGAGAAGAATACAAAAGCTAAGAGGCTCATCATATATGGACTTGGTTCTGATGAGTACAACAGAGTTTCTTCATACAGGACTGCCAAAGAGATTTGGGATGCTCTACAAATTGCTCATGAAGGAACTTCACGTGTAAAGAAGTCAAGGATCCAGATGCTGAAAAGAAAGTTTGAGTTGTTTGCTATGGGTGAATCTGAGTCTATCCAGGATATGATGACCAGGTTCACGATCATAACAAATGAGATGAAGTCACTAGGTATGGTTCTAACTAATGAAGATTTGGTCGAAAAAATGATTAGGATTCTACATGATTCATGGGAATCAAAGGTTACAGCTATCATTGAGTCCAAGGAACTGGATAAGATTGAACTAGACGAACTCGTTGGTAGTCTGAAAACCCATGAGCTTATGAAACAATCAAAAATCAAGGTGGAACCTAAGAAAGAGAAGAACCTAGCTTTAGAGCTATTGGAGGTTCTAAGTATGAAGTATCTGAGCATGAGATAGCTTTAGTCAATGCAGTACGAAAATCCATAGGGTTCGAAAGAAGAAGAACCAAAGCCACTCCTGCCAAGAACAACATAATTAAAAATCCTGACTACTCAGGATGTTTTAAGTGTAACAAGAAGGATCATGCTATAAAGGACTGCCCATTGTAGGATATTGAGTGGAAAAGGTCTGGAGCCTCAAAGGAGAATGAACCTAAGAAGACCAAACGTCCTCCCAACTTCAGAGCACTAAGGAGAAACAAGAAAGAGGTTTTCTATGCAACATGGGGACCTTCTGAAAGCAAAAGTGAAGAAGAAGAAGAAGAAGAAGAAGAAGAAGAAGAAGAAGAAGAAGAAGAAGAAGAAGAAGAACCAAAAGACGACTCTCCATTGGCACTGATGGTTGATAATGAACCTTCGATTGATGATACACCTGAGGTAAGTCTCGATGAACTGAAAACTAGACTTCATACTTGTTCTTCTAGGGGATTAAATTTGCTTGCCCTTGACTTTAATTGAAGAGATTGAAAATTTGAGGTCTGAGAAGGAACAAGCACTTTTTGAGAAAGACCAACTAATGTCACTTGTGTCTAATTTTTCAATGAAAAATAAAAACTTGGAAAAAGCTAAATCTGATCTTAAAAAGGAATTAACTGCTAGCGACAATCAAGTTTTTGAACTACAACAGAAAGTCTCAGACCTTGAATTAGAAAGTCTTCAATTAAAGGAACAGGTGCTTTGTGAGAAAAAACTAGTTTCTGCACTCGAACTTGAAAATCTAAAATTAAAAGAAGGGCCTGGTAAGCAAGGAGTTGGTGAGGCTCAAATCAACCTTGAAGCTGAGCTTAAAAAGAAAAACCAGGTTCTACATCAGGAAACTGAGAAGAACCGGGTTCTTCAGGAAAAGGTTGAAAAAGCTAACTCTGAGCTCACCAAACTCACTAAATGGAACAAGTCTTCTGAAGCTTTGAATTGGTTGCATGAAAATTAGAATAAAGGCAAGACTGGATTAGGACATAGGAAACCTTTTCCTGCTTGGAACCCGAATAGTAAATATGTAGGACTTCCTTGCAACAGACTCTGCTTCTTGTATAGTAAGACTGGACATATCAAGAATGAATGCAGTGTTGCAAAACAAGCAGTTAAAAAGAATAAAAAATCAGTTTACCTTATTGGGCTAGAAAAGATTTAATCCATCCATTTGATAACAAAAGGGACCCAAGCTTGTCTGGGTTCCTGTTACTAACCCTTGATTTTCTTTTGCAGGCTGGAGTGAGATGGAACAACCCAAGCTGGATTCTTGATAGTGGGTGTTCCAGGCACATGACAGGAGATAGAAGAAACTTTCTCTCACTCGCGGCATTTCAATGGGGTAGTGTGGCTTTTAGAGGAGGCAAGAGTTGTGAAATTGTTGGTATTGGAAAAATTGGGAGATCCCTCAATCATGCTATTGATAATGTCCTCTGTGTAGATGGATTGAGGCAGAATCTTCTAAGTATCTTTCAACTATGTGATAGAGGAAACTTAGTGAGTTTCACTTCTGTAGGTTACACTGTAAAGAACCTGCAGACTGGTGAAGTGATAATGGAAGGGATACGAGCTAATAATATGTACAAGGCTACATTAGGTTCTCTTCTTGAAAATAATTTGACTTGTCTGAATGTGCTGTGGAATGATAGTCAGTTGTGGCAAAAGCGACTAGCACATGCAAGCCTGACTCAATTGAATAAGTTGGTGTCAAAGGACCTGGTTCGTGGAATGCCAAGCAAGAGGTTCAATGACATCAAGATTTGTGATGCTTGTGTGAGGGGGAAACATGTAAGATCTTCATTCAAGTCAAAGAAAGTGGTTAGTACTTCTAAACCACTTGAGCTGGTTCACATGGACTTGTGTGGACAAACGAGGGTAAGGAGCAGAGGAGGTAAGAGATTCGTAATGGTAATAGTCGATGACTACTCCAGATACACATGGACCTTGTTCCTCAGATCTAAAGATGAAGCATATGATATGTTCGAGGATTGGGTCAGAGTCAATCAGAAGAAACTGGGGCTTCAACTAGTGAGTATAAGGTCCGACCATGGTACAGAATTTGAGAACGCTAAGTTTGCAGAATATTGTAATAAACATGGTTTGGATCACTTCTCTGCACCAAGGACCCCTCAGCAAAATGGTGTAGTGGAGAGGAAGAATAGGTCCTTAGAGGACATGGCTAGAACTATGTTATTATCAAGCGGTCTATCGAAGAATTTTTGGCCTGAAGCTGTCAACACCACTTGTTACTTGCTAAATCGTTGTTCTATCCGTCCTCTGTTAGAGAAAACTCCCTATGAGCTGATTAGAGGCAGGAAACCTAATATTGCACATCTCAGAGATTTTGGGTGCAAGTGTTTCGTGCATAACAACGGGAAAGAACCTCTTGGGAAGTTTGATGCTAGAAGTGATGAAGCCATTTTCTTGGGATATTCTTCACAAAGTAAAGCTTATAAAGTGTTCAACAAGAGGATCTTGACTATAGAAGAAAGTGTGCATGTGGTATTTGATGAATCTGGAAGTGTTACAAACAGACAAGAAGATGATGATCAGGAGATTGGTCCTGCAAGAGATGAACCTGCTGAAGATCCTGAGAATTTGAATGGAGTTAAAAGTAATCAGGATTATAAGGATCAAACTCAGGGGGAACTAGAAGGAAATCAGACAGGGGGAACTGAAGATCAAGATGAAGAGGACTTAGATGACTCAGCTCCTCCTGGAAACGACACTCAGCAGATTCAACCTAAACCTTGGAGATATCAAAGTTCTCATCCACTGGAGAACCTCATGTCTGATCTAAACACTAGAGTTGTTACTAGAAGAGCTTTGAAGAACTTCTGTGCATTCTTTGCATTTCTATCCTTAATAGAACCAAAGAATGTACGTGAAGCACTTGAGGATCCAGACTGCGTGATTGCTATGCAAGAGGAACTTCATCAGTTTGAACGCAGTAAGGTATGGCACCTCGTCCCTCGACCAACGGACAGGTCCATCATTGGTACTAAATGGGTCTTTAGAAACAAGCTGGATGAACATGGCATAGTAACAAGGAACAAGGCAAGACTGGTGGTTCAAGGTTACAGCCAAGAAGAAATAATCGATTATGATGAAACCTTTGCACCTGTTGCAAGAATAGAGGCCATTAGGATGCTTATTTCTTTTGCAGCTTACATGGAGTTTAAGCTGTACCAGATGGACGTGAAGAGTGCATTCCTTAATGGTTATTTGAATGAAGAGGTGTATGTGGTTCAACCACCTGGCTTTGAAAGTACACAGTTTCCTGATCATGTCTACAAACTTGACAAGGCACTGTATGGGTTGAAATAGGCTCCTAGGGCTTGGTATGAAAGATTGTCTAGGTTCTAATTGAAGAATGGGTTTACTAGAGGTAAAATAGACAATACTTTATTTTTAAGGAAGAAAGCCAAGGACCTGCTGATTGTTCAAGTGTATGTAGACGACATCATCTTTGGTGCTACTAATGAGAACCTATGCAAGAAGTCTGCCGACCTGATGGGAAGTGGATTTGAGATGAGTATGATGGGTGAGCTAAATTTCTTCTTAGGCTTACAAATCACGCAATCTCAGGAAGGCACAATGATCTACGAGCAGAAGTACATCAAAGAGCTACTAAGGAAGTATGATATGAAGTCTGCTAAGGATATGAACACACCCATTGCTCCTGGAACGAAGATAGATCTGGATGAAACGAGTGCTTCCATCGATGAAACTAAGTACAGCGGAATGATTGGTTCTTTGCTATATTTAACTGCTAGTCGTCCAAATATTGTTTATAGTATGGGGTTGTGTGCAAGGTTCCAGTCAAAACCAAAGGAGTCACACTTAACTGCAGTCAAGAGAATCTTGAGATTTTTGAAAGGAACTCAAGATCTTGGTTTATGGTACCCAAAAGGTGGAAGTTTTGATCTTATTGGGTATGCTGATACTGACTATGCTGGTCACTTGGTTGATAGGAAAAGCACATCTGGGATGGCACACTTCCTAGGTCCTTGTTTAGTTTCATGGGCTACAAAGAAACAAACTTCAGTGGCATTATCCATAGCTGAAGCTGAATATGTAGCAGCTGCTTTATGTTGTTCACATTTATTATGGATCACGCAGCAGTTGGAGGACTTCAGAATCAAGTGTGGACCAGTTCCAATCTTTTGTGACAATACCAGTGCAGTCAATATTGCCAAGAACCCGGTCCAGCACAAGAGAACAAATCACATTGATATTAGGCATCACTTTTTAAGGGACAATGTTGAGAAAGGCCTAATTACTATGAACTTTTGCAGGACTGAGGATCAAATTGCTGATATCTTCAGTAAGGCATTAAACAGGGTACAATTTGAAAAGAACATGCTTGAGCTAGGGATGACCAAGATACAATGAACGAAGTAGCACCTGGTTCTCCCAATGATTGGCTAGTGAAGTTTCCTTGTTTTACTTAGCTTAACTTTGCTTAGTTGATTCTACTATGAAAACTTAATTGTTTTGCTTGCTAACCTGTTTGGAACCTGTTTTCATGACTTAGATACTGGCAAATTTCTGATATAAAGGATATAATTGAAGAAACTGGTGCATGGACATTCAGGTATACGTTCTATATCACTTACTTAGTATAGGTGTTGTCTTACGTGGCCTAATTTGTTACCAATCACCCTCACTTGGCACCGGATTAGTATAAGCTTTTAAAATTCAAATACTTTGAACCATGCTGGCGTCAGATCGTATGCGTCATAAGTAGTAACAATTTTTTCCAATCCCATCAACCCGTTCCCCTTCCCGATAAACCTAAACCCTTCCCTATTCCACTACTTTATCAAAGAAACATTGTTTCTATTGGCAAAACAGAAAGAACTCTCTCAAAACAATTTTTCTTCTCTCTCTAGAAACTCAACACTTTGTAAACATGTCGACCAGTTCTAAAATCGATTCTCAACTCTCTTCTCCCAAACTCAAAATGTCAAAACTAAACCAAAAAGGCTAAGCAACTAGCAATGAGTCGCTCTGTGGCTATGGCGAGGAAGTTTGCCAAACTAAGACATAAGAAGTTGACAGAAGAAGCAACTAGTAAGGGAGAGAGTGTTCCAGAAACTGGTACGGAGGAAGGGATCATTGAAACGACTCAAGAAATCGTTCAAGAACTTGAAAAGGTAAACCCTAGTTCTCCTACTGGCACTATAGTCGTCGATACTAGTTTACCTTCTGTGCCTGTAGATTTAGTAGAGCCTGATGTGAACAAAGAAGGAGAAAAGGAGGAGGTAGTTTTAGAAAATATTGAGAAGGTCGTAGAAGCAGAGGTTGTTTTTGTTACTAAAGAAACCGAGAGCACTGTTGAGGAACCTGTTCCTAAGACAGTTCCTGTGGTAGAAAAGACCGCTAGTGACAAAGGAGAGGAAAAATCTGTTGAACCTGCTAAAGAACCTAGTTTGTTCTCTGGTTCTTTGGCTAGTGATGATGTAGATCTGAGAGATATTGATGACTATGTGGAAGAGAACGTAGAAGGTGTAGGTTTTACTGAACCTTTGGATGTTGTGTTGCCTGAGCCCAATCCCACTCCTCAAGCTAGTGAAGGTTCCTCCAGTGAGACTGATGTTTGGTGGTTGAGGAGCAGAGGAGATTGGGAAAGAGGCCTATGATTCAGGAACAAAAACAAACTGTGAAGAAAAGGAGGTTGGTAAAGGGAGGAGAATTTGTAGGTAGTTCCAAGATAGGAAGTTCTTGAAATGCAGGTGAGTCATGCTAAGAGACCTCCTACTCAAGGTTCTGTGAGAGCGCAGTAGGAGAGGATTGTGGAGGAACCTGAGGTTCATAGGAGAGGTTCCAAATAAAAGCTGGTGATTGGAGATGACAAGGAAGACAAGAAAAGGAGGGTGGCCTATTTTAGAGGTCTGCCAATGGTGAAGGGTAAAATTCTCACTGACCTGGAGCTAGAGGGAATGACTCAACTTGGTGCTAAGTTGAGGGCTCAGGGTTGGTTGAACCTGTTCAGTGATCGTGCTAGACAGCTGAGAGAGCAAGAGGTTCGAGAATTTTATTCCAATTGCACAGTGAGTGAAGGTATTGTGACAACCATAGCCAAGGGGCTGGTAATCCAGTTTGATAGTGTGGAACTGGGTGAGATTTTGGGTGTTCCTTCTCAGGGCTACAGCGAGTATATGAGGAACTCGTGGCCGGCTAGAAGAGATGGTGTGTCTGCTTTGAAGGTGACCCAGAAATTTGCAGGGAGACCAAGACTGGCAAGGGCTACACAAGTTAAGAAGAAGGCAATGCAACCCTTCTACCAGTTGCTCTTTGAATTTGTGCTGAAGAACCTACTGCAGAGGTCGAAAAGAAGGAGTGAGGCCAACTTTCTGGATATGACCTATATGGACCTGCTAGATCGCGAGGATCGTATTAATCTGCCTGAATTGATGATTAAGCATATTTGTAGGGAAGCTGACATGGGGTTAGGCAAACATGCGCTAGTCTATGGGTTTCTTCTGGGGAAGGTATTTGATTTCTTTGAGGTGCCTGTTGGTAAGTGGACTGAGCCGGACCACAATGACTTATTTGGGAGGAACATTCTTAAATCCTGTGACTATGTGTTGGATGGTGAACCTGCTGATGAACCAGAGCGTTTGGAAGAGGATGCAGATGAAAGAAGGAACAACAGAGTAGACAGGAGAATTGAGGGGTTCAGGAGGCAGCTTGAAAGGTAAAATGATGAGCTGGCCTGGATGAATGCTGAAAATACAAGGCTAGATGCAAAGCTTTTAACATCCCTGATATTTTCCAATTCTGAACCAGTTTCTTTCCCTAGTCCCTTCCTGGTTCACTTATGGCCTATTTTTAAGACAATATTATATCTCGATTTGTAATATTTGACTGTTGTTTGGATGTTTTAAGCCGGTTTGGTTCTGTTTTGATATAAATATCCCATCTCCTAGTATTTATTGTCTGAAACAGGTTCCTGACGTTTAAAGGTTGGCTTGCTGCATATTTATTGGCACTAGAGTCAACTAGACTTAATTTAGGTTGCAAAGGTTCTTACAACTGTGAAACTTTTCGATGATGCCAAAAGGGGGAAGTTAGTTGTAGTTAGTTCATTATATGTTTGTGACCTATTTCTGCCTAACTGTCATTACCCTGGTTCGTGGTTAGTGATTGATTTTTACAGGTTCTTGAGAGGATAAACCCTCGGTGAGACAACATTGTTTGTCATTATCAAAAAGGGAGAATTTTTTTAAGGATGAGTTTTGAAGATGACAAAGGACCTGGTGCTAAGTGGACCGCGAAAAGGTTCACAGTCGAAGTGAGAAGACCAGCTGTTCAAACGAGATAGTTCAAACGAGATATTCAAGTCAGAGCTGAAGAAGGAAAGAAAAGAACAGTTGGGTCAAAGTTCCAATCCTACAGGAAACAGAAGAAGCAAGAAGCGGTGCTGAGAAGGACGCGGTTCCTAAACGTAAATGGATTGGGAACTACGGATAATTAACTTAGGTTTTAAATAAGGAAATATGTGTAACCTTGTTTAAACTGATTTCAAAGAGGAAAAGGAATCCTATACTTAGTTGGATCCGGCTAAGTCTAGTCCCTATAATACAAGTTAATTTGGCCAAATTCGAGACGCACAAAAAGAGATCTTAACAGAGCATATCAAGTACAATCAGATCGTGAGAAGCTTTGTGTGCAAGAACAAAGGCTGAGCAGCAGAACTTTACGAAGGAGCAGTTTCATAGATAAGTCTGTTGTTTTAGTTTCTTTGTTACAGGCTATTGAGTTGTAGTCTATCAGCTTGTTTGAGAAGCATTAAGTAGAGATTACTTTTTGAGGTTAAGTAGAGGTAACCTTACCAGCTAACGTGTGGCTGTGAAGGTTCTAGGTACTAGGGGGTTCTAGTTCCTTGATTACATTACGTTGTAGTCTAAAACTTGCTCGGGTTTTCCTTTAGTGGAAGAGTTGAAATCCCAAGTGTTTGAGTCGTGGTTTTTTATCCCTTGAGCAAGGATTTTTCCATGTAAAAATCTCTGTGTTCTTTACATTTCCGCAATTTGTTTAGTTTCAGAGATAGGTGAAACTTGCAAGGAACCTGGATTTTTAAGAGTTAGGCGCAGAAAGTTAAAAGCAAGTTTTAGGATTTAAAAATCGGGTAAGGACACTATTCACCCCCCCCCCCCCAGTGTCTTATAAAGGTGCACCAAGTGCAACATTGATTTTTGGGTTGTTATGTCTTTTGTAGGCACGAGGATTCTGCCCTAGAAGTTGGAGGATTCCGCTCCTTGCATCATATTGAAGGTAGGAGGATTCCGCCCCGGAGTAGGACGATTTCACTTCATCCATTGGGAACTTGTGACCCCATTGCATTATGAATTCATTCATTTCATATCCTTATGTATGTTGTATATGACTACTACTTGCCTATCTGTATATTTTATCGGTTATATGTTGTTACTTACCATTTCCCTGGCTAACTTAACTATTTATTTGAGTTAAGTAGTTATTCCTCACCTAATGAGTCCTTGTGACTCACTCCCTACCTGTTTCTTGTGTTGTATTTTCATTTCGACAGATTCTGCTCATGGATCCAGTCAGCCGCAACGTGATTGAGGAGCAGGACCCCTTTCTAGCTGTCTACGGTGAGCCAGCTTGTTCATTGAGGCCACCGGTTGTAGATATTCTAGTTTTATCTCATTTTGCTCTCTTCGGGAGATGTACTTATCTTTTGGACTTCTTAGATGTCATATTTCCAAACCTCTAGATTTATGAATTTTGGGTAGTAATTGTATTTATTCTGGCGGCATGTAAATATATCGGTTTATACATAATGTGCGTCTCATATGCATTTTTATGTTTTTTTTAAATTGATGTTCTAATATTTCTAAGTAAAGTTTTTGTTATCTAAGTCGTTTCAAATCATATGTCTTGGCTTAAGCCTATAGGATTCGCCCGACGAGTCTAGAAAAGTATTCCACTGCCCGCACGATCTAGTCAAAATACTGGGTCGCGTCAAATCCTCCCAAATCTCTATAAAATTCCACAACATAATTACCCTACCCTTTGAGGTATTTTTCCTTTCTTTAAATATCATTTCTTATTTCCTTCTAAAAAAAACTCCTTATTCAATTGCAAATTAAAGGAAGGGAAAATCCCTAATCCTATTTTTCCCTCCACAATTTCAGTTGTTCACTGTCTCCTCTCTAATAATGATAAATTCTGAATCAATGGCACAAGTTTTGGGGAGATCTTTCCATGTTTTCAGGATATCTTCAATAGCACCTATTTATACCATTTTAAGGTTTGGAGAAAAGGAGGGAGGAACGGTAAGAGTGAGACAGTGGCACCGGTGTAGCGATGACGCCACTATCCTAGAACACAAAATTCGCTCAAGATCATTCTGCATTTGTTTCACTAGTCGACAGCGTAATCACATGTATAAAAGATACAAACTACACCATATAAATTCACAAGGATTTTTGGCTGAAAAATCCAATGGTGGCAATCTCTCTCCCTCTCCTCTTCGGTTGTCGACCTAGCTTTCACTACCCTCAATGATTATTTTGCTTCGTCCCTTTACACATAACGATGGTAGACACCGGATATAGCCAGAAATATCCATCGCTGGTTGTCCTCTTTTCTTTATTCCTTTCACCTGCTACTTAAAAAAAAAAGAAAAAAAAAAAGAAGAAGAAGAAGAAGTCAGTGTGGCAGTGACACTTGCCGGAGTTTCTGCCGAAAAATCCAATGGTGGTCGCTCCTCCTCTATTTGGTTGTTTGATGTACTCATTGCCATCATTACTACCTCACCGGAGAAACCCTAGACCCCAGTAAACTCTTTCCTTTGTCCCTGTTTTTTCCTAAGTTCTTTACAACAAATATTTCTTTATTTTACGACCTTGTCAGCCTTTACTGCTTATCTGTTCTGCTTCGTCATCTCATTCATCTCGTTGTGCACTATAGTCAGGTGACGCCTATAGAATCATTCATATTCTACAGTTAATCGTTATCTTTGCAAGCTTATTTTTGCTTGAGAATTTCCCTCATTTGTTCTGGGTTTTTAATTTGCTATGTTATTGTTGTTTGTTAATGTTGTTTTACCCATCATTTTGTCAAATTGTTGAGTGTTTCTGATGCGTCTGGATAATTGCTTCATATGATTGAACAAATGTTACGATATGCTATGTTGTTTGCCTATGAATTAAATTTATTTTCGAGCCTCTGTGAAATTTTTTTGCTGATTTTGAATAGATGCTACACTTATGGACGAGGATAAATTTTTAGACCATTGCGCCTACGTAAGAGGAAGGACGACTAAGCAACTATGCTACTATTGGCACCCCAAACTAAAAACTACAACTGAAAATCCAACTTTAGGTGGTCATTATGATCAGAAAGTCACTCTCTGGAGAATTTTATTGACCTGTGTAATGTTGTGCGAAAATGAAAAAAGGCGATGACGATATATATATTTCAAAATTATCGGGATAGAGCAACAGGGTTAGCACTTGGCACGGCAAACCAACTGGAAATTGTTGTTTGCAGCCGTGACAGCATCCTTAACCCTCTATCCAAACCGCCACTTTCCGAGCCTAAATCTTTTTCAAAATTATTCTTGTTTTCTCTTTAATTTTATTAATTTTTGGTTATTTTATATATTGTTGTACTACTATTTGCTTTATTTGCGAAGTACGTCCCGTCGAAATTCTCTAAACATGACGCTATTGGAGAAGATAAATATTTAATAAATTTTTACTATAAAGTTTTGTACTTAAATTAATTGCTATACTGAAAACTTTATTTTTGAGTGTTGGAGGTATTGGTTAATTATTTTGATTACTTCTATTTTTTTGTAACCTAAATGGTTGAGATAGTTAATAATTAACTACATACGTAAAAACCTCGCTTAAAAATAGTTGGAATTTTAGACAAAATGACATCTAATTTAGTAGTTCAATTACTTGAATATTTTAATTCATTTTAAAATATCAACAATTTAGTCCATTACAGAATCATATTTAGTGGAATTTAGGAGGTGTCTAACACCTTTCTCTAAGATTAATTTGAACCCTTACTCAAAAATTTCTAGTTTGCGGGCCAAGTTCTTGAGTCAACTTTAAAATCAATTAGAACCAAAAGCAGGTGCCCTAATACGCGTAGTTAAATAATTTATTAGGTAGCGACTCAAATTTTTACCCGTGAATTCCACAGTCGAGTTCAATTTTAAACTTAGCGGTTTGAAATAGGAGTTGGTAGAATGGCGACTCAGAGGGGATTTTAAGGTTCTTACCACTGCAGATTTTTAATTGGGATTTTTGTGTTTATTTGTTTTTTACTTGTATCCTACTTAGCTCTTATTTCTTGAGATTAACTTTGCTTCTTCTTCTATTTGCATGCCCATACACCTTGGTCAATAAACTTGATCCACCCTATCTCAAGAGGACACCAACACACTGCAATAATTTTTAACCGAGGTGTATGGGCATGCAAAACAAGTACAAATCAGCCCACCTAAAATTTGCGTGGTTTACCTCACTATCAAAATCTAACACTTGGTCAAATGATCGTGTTATTACAATTTTTTGACTAAAAAGATAGCCAAAGTTTCTAATTCTTGAACTACCTTTGAGAGCGAGTACTGTTAATTTTACTCTTATTTCTAATAAAAAAAAAAGCAATCTCAAAGTTTTCTAAATATCAAAGCCTTTATTTCACGATTTAACACGACCTGAATTTTTGGCTAGGCCATGCGGGAACCCGACACCTCCCCTAAACCTGTCGAGCAAACCTATTGACTGAATCAATATAAATTGCATAGAATTATTCTGAGAACAAAATAAATCTAACCTTAACAATACAAGATTACTCCCAAAGACAGACATATGTACAAGTTGTCTGAATAATACAACCAATTACCCAATATACACAGGTTTAGAGGTTTTCAGATCAGACATCTAAGAAGTCCGAAAGATATACATATCTCCCGAAGGAAGCAAAAATTAGATAAACTACAATATCTACTGCTGGTGGCCTCAATGAACAAGATAGACAGCTGATAACGTACCGCTCCTCAATCACGACGCGGCTGGCTGGGTCCTGGAGCAGAATCTGCCGAACGAAAAGAAAACAAAAGAACGAATAGGGAGTGAGGAATAGCTAACAAACCTGAAAGATAAGTAAGATACCCAAGGAAACAGAATCAGACAAAAACCAACAAATAAGCAATGCACATATAATCAAAGCAGCAGTCATGTACAACAAGTCAATATACACAATGGTATGAAATAAAATAAGATGAAATGAAATGAAATATGCTGCAATAGAGTCACATGTGCCCGTAATTCCATCCCGAAGCGGAATCCTCCTACATTCGAGGGGAATCCAATCTGATAACCAAGTGGAACGGAATACTCCTGCTCCTGGGGCGGAATACTCCTGCATCCGAGATAATATAAAGTTGAGGTAGAATACTCCTGCACTCAGTATTGACATAAGAGCAGAATACTCCATATCCTGGGGCAGAATACTCCTGTACTCAGTATATGAAATAGAGCGGAATACTCCTTCTCCTAAAGCGAAATACTCATGCACCCAAGATAGTATAAAGCTGAGGCAGAATACTCCTGCACTCAGTATATGACATAGCAGCCCATAAACAGAAAACATAATACATATGACTGTGTTTCAAGGTTGTAGTGTAATAAGTATGCCCTGTCGACAGCTATTCACGTAAATAACGCGTGAACAGAATATCCATAAGGCCAATGGCCGCCAAAAAAATGGATATAATCACTTACCTTGTTCTAAAGTTAGCACTGCTACTCAACAACCGCTTTATCTTTTGGATTCTCTGTCAAACAATCCCGCATTATTCAATAAGCAGAAAAATATATCAAATAAGGCTAAAGACTTCATTCCTTACGTCTTAGGGCAATCCGGTTAGGAACCTGATACCCTATTCGCATACGCGATACGCAGGTCAGGCCTATGTACATGGTTCAAAATCACATAACCAAACCCTAATAAATTATATTTATGGATTGCCCATAACTCCCTGAGTTCGAATATATAATCAATTCCATTATCGGGATCTAATTAAACCTTTAAACTATCAATTTAACTGGCTAGAACGATGTCTAATATCCCAATTTATACCATTAAAATATATTCAGACACACGTAATAAACTAAAATAATAAATTAACATAATTATCTGGATATTTCGGGATAAAAGTTTTATTTTTTTCTCCTTCTCCTTTTCCTTTTTCATTCTCTCTTTACGTTTCCTTGTTCTCTGTTTTGCATTTTCTTGTTTATGTATCGTTATGTGCTAGTGCTAGGTACTTTAATTAAGGGATAGAATCCCCACCGCCTCTGTTCAATTACCTTTTTCTTTTTCTTTCTTTTCTTTTCTTTTTTTTTTTAAAAAAAACTTGCTACTGTGACGAAAATTAATACGGAACCCTACAAAGCTCGGAATGATCCCAAATTTCTCGAGTAAACTATAAAAAATTTATGTGACATAATCGCTAATACGGATCTCGAATCGGATTTCTGAAATTCAAGATACGAATTAAACAGAAAGAGATCAAATTATTAACTTTCGGTATTTTAGCAGAACTATCCGAACGACCTCGGAATTCACTTTTGAAAGTTCACACATGTTATAAATGACCATACGAACATAATGACACTTTCGAATTTTAAATCAAAGCTCATTCGCCAGAATCGAGCCCGGAAACCTCTTTTTAAGATTTACCGACAATGAAAACTGAAACCTTCTTCTGATACCAACCAAACGAGGTTCGATTTAACTCAAATATTACAGACAAGTCTTGATGGACCTTATGAAGCTTTTAAAACTGTCAGCACATCAATCGGAGTCCTAACTCCCGAAACGACTACCTAAGGTCGTTTCACAATTCTTCCACTATCCCTCTTGGGGTAACTTGAAATGTTTCAAATTTTTTTTTGCACATCAATCAAAGAACCTTTTGCAATCTAGTAGACATTTATATCAGTACCAAATTTCTGATGTACATCATGTGATAAGGTTCGCGTTATGGTAATCGAATGCCTCACCGCGTGTTTTCTAGCCTTTTCATCATCAATCTGACCCAGCATATCTCAGGCTACCCAAACCTAATTTTTGCATGCCTAAGTGTTTCTAATTTTCACATTTATATTCTCAGTTTTTTTCATCATTTGGAGTAGCAACTTTTCCTCTTCAAAGTCTCGCAAGCGTTATCATCCTAATTGAGCTATGTTTTTGCACTTCGTACACACTTGGGCAACCTTACCAAACCAATACAAATCCCCATATAACTCAAACCGAATTTCACATTCTGCATCATTCTTTTAAAATCTTATAACATTGATTCATCTGTTAAACTACGTCTGACCTGATTCTTGTTTTGGCAAGATACGTATGCAACTCTGTATAAGGGGTGTCGTCTTCCCACTGTCCATTCGAAGCCTTTATTTTTGTTCAGCACGTTGAAGGATTGATGACAACACTCAGAAAATCGAGAGAAGAACCTACTCAACGCGCTGATCCAGTAGTTGAGTGATGAGGTCAATATGTATATGATTTTCATGCTCGTACTTTGTCGAATTAATATAGTTTAAAATATTGTCCCACAGAGATTGGAAGCACCTAGGCTACACACTTGTATTGTATTTGTTACTATCTGAGAGAATCAAGTTGATGAAAGGAGAGTTGATTATAAGTTCTTAAAACTTAAACTAAAAGCAATAAATATTTTTGGATTTCTAGATAAAAGATAGAGGTTGGGATATTTTGAATCTGCAAGATAAAATTATAATAGAAACAAGACTTTATTATTTATTTCTTTGTTTAATGAAATGATCGCTTATTTTATAATTCAACCAAATCACATAAAAGGAACTCATTAATAGCACCACTTCTGCTTATACTATTAATTGATTAATAGTAAAACGGAGACCTTTTTTAAATAATAATAGCTTATTACTAATACAATTACTCAACATAACATAAATTTAATAATAGCACCACTAGCGCTTAAACTATTAATCCATTAAAGTTAGTTATATTAAACATTAATCAATAAATAGCACCACTTTCACTTATATTATTAAACAATTAAAGCAATGGATTAAAGAAGAAGTATCTCGGTTAAGTACACCAAGTGAGCAAAGCCCTCTTTCGATTAGCTTTTTACTAAATCAATAAACTTATTTGAGTCGACTCCTCTGTGAGAATTAGAATTGAAAGAAATAAGATAAAGATTATTGTTAATCCTAGTGTAAAAAGATGATCAAGAAAAAATCTCAACATGAAAAGATAATAAATTTCGCACATCTATTATAACATTATATTAAGCTTCATCTAACATTCCAACCAACGAAAATTACTCCATTATGGAGTAAGAAAGCTAAAAAATATAATAATAAAAGATTAATATTTAAAAGACTAGAAATAGTTTTATTACTAGAAAAATAAAGACAAAAGAAAGAGAAAGCTTTAAAGAATAACAAAGCTATATTATACTAATTCTACTTGATACAATACGAGAGAGTTTGCCTACCTTTTATAGATAAAGAATTCCTTCATTAATTGTTGTAATGGTAAGAGAGGGAAATGTATCATGACATTGAGCCATTATGGGGGAGATGTGAAGCAATTTTCTTGCATATTGGCATGGATACATAGAAATCTTCTCTTGCTCCTTATTTGCTTAATTCCAGCATTCTTTCATTAAATGTGTAACTCCATATAAAGAAGATGTATAGTGAGGAGCAAATATTATAGCCAAGATATGTAGCAACTTTCTTGCATCATGATGTTGATACGTTGTAATCTTCTCCTTTTCTAGCTTCTTTATTTTCTCTTTCTAAGTATTCTTTTCCCTGCAAGATTTGTTAGGAAATATAGGAGAATTGAATATATTTTTTCATGCTTTTATTTAAAAAATTTATTTTTATATAAGAAAAATGCAAGAATAAATTATATTCATCATTAAGCTTCTTCTCCTCTACCTCACTCTTCAATATTTCTGGTATTCCTTCGATGGCCTTTATCTTTATAGGGTTAGCTTCGATCCCTCGGTTCGAGATGATGAATCCAAGGAACATACCCCTAGACACTCCAAAAGCACACTTCTCAAGGTTAAGAGCCTGTTTGGCTAAGCTGCCAAAATCAGCTTATTTTGAGAAGTTTTTTAATCCAAAGTGCTTTTCAAAGAAGTGCTTTGCGAGATAAGCAATTTGTGTTTGGCCAAATTTTAGAGAATGTTTTTTTGTTATTAATTTGTGTTTAACCAATATTTAAAAAAATTACCAAATTATGAAAATAGATGCATAATAATATTAATTTGATTAAATATGGAAGTTTAAAATGGGTATTCTTGTCCCAAATAATCGAACGCACTTATTTTTTCAAGAAGCTACTTTTTTCAGCTTTTGTCCCACAGTAGAAAACCAGCTTCTGCTGTCACTCAAAAGTACTTATTTTTTCCTAGAAGCTTGGCCAAACACTCCAAAATTCTAAAATAAGCACTTTTTAGAAAAATAAGCACCTCTGGCTTCCGAGAAGCTTGGCCATACAGGCCCTAAGTTTCATGTCGAACTTGTCCAATATGTCGAATATTATCTTTAGATGTTTGATATGGTCTTTCACAAACTCTGAATTCACCAACATGTCATCATTATACCTCCATGGCCTTCTTAATTTGGTCATTGAACATTAGATTCACCAACTGTTGATATATGGCTCTTGTATTCTTCAGCCCAAACGGTATCACACGATAACTATAAGTCTCGTGAACCGTGATGAATCAGGTCTTCTCCTGATCGTTGGGGTTCATAAGAAACTGATTGTATCCAGAGTAAGCATCGAGAAAACTGAACATCTCATGCCCCGCTGTGGAGTTGATGAGCTGATTGATATTATGCGACGGAAATGAATCCTTCGTGCATGTTTTGCTTATGCCAGTGAAATTTACACACATTCTCCACTTTCCATTCTTCTTTGGAATCACTACTACATTAGAGAGCCAGTCCGGATAATAGACTTCCCGAATAGAGCCATCATGAACTGCCTGACCCTTTTCGGGACGGATGGGTCATATTTTTTCCTTGACAGCTTTGAAGGTAAGGTCGACATTCAGCCGGTAGGTGATCACATGATTTGAAATCCCTGGCATGTCCATGTGCGTCGGCATGTCCGTGTGCGTCCAGGCAAAAGTTGTTGCCTGGGAGCAGAGAAGGTTGGCGAATTCCTCTCAAGCTTAAGCTATTAACTTTAAACACACATAAAACTCTTTCTCTAGTGTTTTTTCATCGAAAACTAATGGCTTCTGGTCATCTACTGTGGTTCTATAAATTTCTTTTTCGTCCTGAACACCGATGACATCAGATGTTTCCCTAGGGTCCACCTTTTCTAGCTTTTCGGGCTCAATTGCGATATCTACGATTACGAGCGGTCCTAGTTGTCTCTGATGATTTTTAGCTTCTGCCTTTGCTGCATGTAAGATGCCAGTCATGTATCAGCTCCTTGATAGCTTTTGTTTCCCCTGATTTCCTTCACACCCCACAGGGTTGGGTACTTGACTACTTGATGAAGTGTCGAGGGTACAACTCCCATCTCGTGTATCCTCGGCCTTCCTATTATGGCATTATATAATATATAGCACATCATGACTTAGAAGAATGTCATCTTGGTCGCTCCTGATGTGGGACTGGTAGGAATACCTTGCCGACCGACCTTTTGATAAAGTTGTTGAAGCTGGTCAATGTATACGTGCTCGGGACTACATGGTCTAATAGCTACATATCGCAGACAACTTCCCATCTAATTATGTTATGGCGCTCCCAGGGTCTACGAGTACACGCTTTACTTGTATGTCTCCTATTCTTAGGGTGACGACCAAGGCCCTGTGGTGTGGAAAGAGGAGACCTTCTTTGTCTACTTTGTCAACAGGATAGTATCAGTTTGTCGCCTCTTCCTTCCTTCTTCGTGGACTTTGCAGTTCATCACAGCTCTAGTTGTTTTACTCGCGATCCTTGGGCTGCCGAATATTGTGTTAATAGACCTGTGAACGTATAAGAGCTGCTTCCTTCTCTACGCATTGCATAGGTTTACTTTTATTTGTTAGTTAACAATTCTTTAGGGTGTTCCTCATTCAAAAGGTGTGCTACTTCGAGCATGAGGGCTCTATAATTGGCAGTCTTGTGGCTGTTCCGCTGGTGAAACTTGCAATAGAGTGAAGAGTTTTTGCCGAAATTATTTCTTCCCAGCCTCCAGAGATGATCCATTACCAAATTTATTGCGTTTACTTGAACGTCAAAATATTTAAATCATCGTGGCTCGGGTCCCGATCCTTGAGAGTCTGCTTTTCGAGCATCGCTGTGTCCAGCTGCGGATCCTGAAGCGTCTAGATGATGCTCTTTTCTACAGATTGTTCTACGGTTCTCTACCCTTTTTTCACCCAAGGAGCTGCATCTGTGGATCCTTCTGCTTCTCTCTTTAGTTGTCTCAGTCGTATCTAACTCGATTTTGAGCTTGTGACTATATCAGTGGTACAATGTGCTCCACGTTTTTTACGGATCCTCTTGCAAGCTTTTTTGAAGTTCTCGTGTGGCTATAAACTGACCGCGAAAGCCACAGTTGCTATATTTTTTGGCACCAGTGAGGTAGTCATGTGCTCCCATTGAAATCTTCTAGATAATATTTCAGCAACTCACCTTCCTTTTGCTTAATCTTGAAATCCCTCATCCTCTTCTCCATCTTTTGGGCGCCAGAATGCGCCTTTATGAATTGGTCTTGCATCTGTGTGAAAGACTCTATGGACCCCTCAGATAATTGAGTGTACCAAATCAGGGCTATTTTAGACAAGGTGGAGCCAACCTTCTTAACTAGTGCCGATTGGATCTCTTCTTTGATCAGATCATTCCTTTTTACTGTCGTGACATAGGCAGCACATGGTCATTAAGGTCCGTTGTGCCGTCATAATTTGGTCTGTTGGGCAGACACCGCTGGTCATGTGCTACTGAGAATACTTGTCTTTATCGACTTTTGTTATTACGGGCGGAGCACCCAGTATCTGATTTATTCGCTCATTTGTTTCCTTTATTCTCGACGTAATTCCCGCATGAGGGCAGATTCTGCAAATACTAGAACATTGGTTGCATCGAAGCTTCCTGAGGCTGAATTTAGATTTATTTGCCATGCCACAAAGGCTGGTGTGTTTCCTGTATCCTTGATCCTCGAGGGGATTCAACTCGTGGCACCAATTTTGTGAAAACTTCTTCCAGGCGCCTAGATAGCATATCAGCCATCAGCATTGTCTTTCGCTGCTGCGCTTCAAAGAATTTGTCGAACGCCTTTTCGAACATGTTCTTGGCTCTGTCTAGGCTTCCTCTTCGAGCAGGGTTCCCCTCCTGGGATTGTGACTTGTTGTGGCCACCGTCCTCTTCCCGCTCCACCGTGGCTGGATCAGCTTTATGTGTACCTGGATTGCTGGGATCCTTTACTATGTCATCAGCACGGTATTTCTTAGAAGCCCTTCATTGTCTTGCAACACAGTGAATTTGTTTCTACGGAATAACAAGGAATTTCTTGTATCCCACTGTGGGCGCCAAACTATTTATGCCTGTAATTTGCTTAATAGGTAAAAGAATTAAATTTATAAAGGGACGATAATGAAATATCGAAGAAAAGCAAGTAAGTTAGAGTTGTATTCCTTGGACAAGAGAGGGATACTAGTCGAATCTCGATGATCATTTACATTGACATGGAGGGATATGACCTCTTTCTCCCATATACCTTTGTCCAGCCAGCTCATAACAAAATGTTAGATATTCCTAGGTGGCATATTTTTATCCACACACTAAGATCTCAGGCTAAAAGTATTAAATAACTTTACAGCCCTTATTATATGCCGAGTAGTTCTGATCTAGACAATTACCTAGTCGACCCGGACTGTTACCAATTCGACCCGTTAGCCACCTTTAATTAGCTACATGAGTTGTGTGTTGCGTACAACTTTCGCCCATTGTGATGATCAAGATTTTGAGCTACTAGCATATGTTATTGAGCCGTAGCGCACAACTTTTATTTAATGAAATGCCGACGCAATTTTATATAAGAAAATTTTAAACTATTTGTTTATGCCTAAAATTTGCCTCCTAGGTTAAACCATTAGATTTTTAGTAGGGTCACAAGCAATACGGTAAAATATGAGGAAAAATAAGAAAAAGTTGAAGAATAAATAATTGAGCAGAAAAGTAAGTAGTTGTATTCCTTGAGAAAAGTCGGATTCTGTGTGAATCGCTTGCTTGTACAATACAAAAGGAGGTATACTTATAGCTATGATTTAGGCAGTCCTAATTATGGTAAAATACAAAGACTAATAAAGTCGTGGCCCTGCTTACTCAAGGCGGTGGTATATAATAACCCACGAGGACTATTGATTAACTACTGACTAAATCAGACAATTCCTAATAATCTAAACAAGCAGGTTACAAGAGTTTATGAGAAATAACTAAAATTAACTAATTATATTAAGCTAACTAAAATAATTAAAACACGATTTTGGATTTCAAGAAGGGATAATAATCTAGGGTCATGGGATATCTGCCAATCCTGTTGAATTCTTCAGTTAATCTGACTAAATCAATTTATCTGGGTTACTAATCACAGGGTTAATATTACTCACAGAACTCTTTCGATACCATGGTCGCCTATTCAAGCCAACCTAACGCTTATATGTCTATGGAATTAGAGTTAACAAGAATGCATGTGCTTCTCCTGTATAGTGACTAAGCATGATTGTTAGGTATATTTCTATCCTAACCGCGAAACCGTTCCCCTATGCCTAGGTTCAGGAACACGCTCTATTCAATCCTATTGCAACCTACGATTCCCATTTTCGAGTTCAACCCTAGGTTCATAAATAGTATTCAATTGGTGATCAAGCAATTAAATAATTAGGCTCAGGATATGAATAAATAACCCAATATAATAAATTAATGAAATCAAATCAACATCCGAAAATCAACATTCATGGAGAATCCCACAGTCCTAGAACTAAAAAACTAGGAAATTAAAGAGAAAAGAAAAAGAAAGAACTCGTTGAAGGCCTTGCTCCAAGTTGTTGATGCCTCCCTTCTATTCCCCGCGTCCAATACGTAAAAGTCCCCCAAAAAATGTTTTTTAGGGTTTATATATGGAATACAATAAGCAGGAAACGTCCAAAGCCTCTCCAAACTCGTCTGGGAAAACTGTTCAGTACAAACACCAGCCGAAGCCTCGCGCCAACGGCTGTTTGCACTGCTACTCCTTTATTTTCTTCACTTTTTGCTCTTCCCAGGCCAAACACTTGTGCATGCGACGCATGGATGGCTGTATGTACTGCCACTTCCTTGTTTTTGTACCAATTAAGCTCCAATTTCCTTCATTTCATTCCTATAGCATTTAAACACCTCAAGTTAGCAATATATCTCAATTTGATCATTGTTGGACACATAATATCCTTAAAATAAATCCAAAAGTGGTAAGAATTTAATGCCAAAACACAAGCCAAATGCCCAACATCAGTAGGCGTGTATCTTCTGCGTCTGGTGACTTATAAATTAAGTCTAGTCTTCACCAGCTGGACTTGTATTCCCGTAATCATAGGTGGCGTATTTTTATTCATACACTATTCTTATTTGCTTAATTTCACTCCCTCAACTTCCAAACACTCATATTCATGAATTTAGCATACCACCTTTGTTTTGTGGCATTAATTATTGAGGGATATACAAAAATACATATACACTCTATTTTATTTACATGCCTCTACCCATTACTTTTATACACATAGCTTATTTATATTCTATACCCATTAACTAACCTTCTAATATTGAGGCATAAAACAAGGAATTCAAGTTCCTCTCTCTCATCATATCTTTTATTATTTTTGTCTCCTTTTTTCCCATTCTTTTATTATTCTGTTTTCCCTCTCCGTTTTCACTATTCTAGTTTTTTTTTCTTTTTCCGCTTCTTTCTTTCTTTTTTCTTTCTCCTATTTCTAGCACTATTCATGCTCTCCCCATATTTTTATTATTTTATTTATTTTCTTTCTGCGTAATCTTATTATACTCATTTTTCTGTTTTTTTTTCTTTCTCTAAAAAGGCATATTTTGTTCACAAACACAAAAATTGAAATATTTTATTTGCTCGATAGTATCTCACACTTAAATTTAAACATAACAAGGTATACCCAAAGAGTATACAGTATACCAAAAAGGTATATTCTGTTCAAGATAACAATAATTGAAATACTCATTTACTCGATAACATCGCACACTTTGATCCAAATAAAAAGGGTATACCAAAAGAGAATACAATATACCAAAAAGGTATACTTCTTTAAAAATAATAAAAATTAAAATATAAATATCTTCTGAAATATTTTGCACTTCGATTCGAACAGAAAAGGGTATACCAGAAGAGTATACAGTATACCAAAAGGGTATACTTTGTTCAAAACAACAAAAACTAAAATATTTATTCGCTCGGTAGCATAGCACACTTGGATCCAAACACAAAAGGGTACACCAGAAGAGCATACAGTATACCAAAAGTGTATACTTTCTTCAAACAACAAAAACTGAAATATTTATTCGCTCGGTAGCATCACACATTTGGATCTAAACACAAAAGGGTATACAAGAAGAGTATACAGTATACAAATATACTTTGTTCAAAACAACAAAACTGAAATATTTATTCGCTCGGTAACATCGCACACTTGGATCCAAACACAAAAGGGTATACCAGAAAGCATACAGTATACCAAAAGGGTATACTTTATTCAAAATAATAAAAACTATAATATTTATTCGCTCGGTAGCATCGCACACTTGGATCCAAACACAAAAGGGTAGACCAGAAGAGTATACAGTATACCAAAAGGGTATACTTTGTTCAAAACAACAAAAATTGAAATATTTATTCGCTCGGTAGCATCACACACTTGGATCCAAACACAAAAGGGTATACCAGAAGAGTATGAATTGTTCAAAACAACAAAAACTGAAATATTTATTCGCTCGGTAGCATCGCACACTTGGATCCAAACACAAAAGGGTATACCAGAAGAGTATACAGTACACTAAAAGGATATACTTCGTTCAAAACAATAAAAACTGAAATATTTATTCACTCGGTAGAATCATACGCTTGGATGCAAACAAAAAGGGGTATACTTTGTTCAAAACAACAAAAACTGAAATATTTATTCGTTCTATAGCATCGCACATTTGGATCCAAACAGAAAAGGGTATACCAGAAGAGTATACAGTATACCAAAAGGGTATACTTTGTTAAAAAAACAACAAAAACTGAAATATTTATTCGCTCGGTAGTATCGCACACTTGGATCCAAACACAAAAGGGTATACCCAAAGAGTATACAATACACCAAAAAGATATACTTTGTTCAAAATAACAAAAGCTGAAATATTTATTTGCTCGGTAGCATAAAACACTTGGATCCAAACACAAAATAGTATACCAGAAATGTATACTGTATACCAAAAGGGTATACTTTGTTCAAAACAACAAAAACTAAAATACTTATTCGCTCGGTAGCATCACACTTGGATCCAAACACAAAAGGGTTTACCAAAAGGGTATATATTGTTCAATACAATAAAATCTGAAATGTTTATTTGCTCGGTTGCATCGCACACTTTGATCCAATTTCAAAAGGGTATATCAAAAGAGTATATCATATACCAAAAGGATATACTTTGTTCAATACAACAAAAACTGAAATATTTATTTGCTCTATAGCATCGCACACTTTGGTCCAAACGCAAAAATGTATATCAAAAGAGTATACAGTATACCAAAAGGGTTGTCCAAACAAAAAAAGCTGAAATATTTATTTGCTCGATGGCATCACACACTTTGATCCAAACACAAAATGTATTTAATTACCATACTATTTTTATTTATTTTAACCAATAAATCTCCCAAATATAAATAAAATTTTGTCCTACTTCACTATTTTGGTTTAGTTTTATTCCTATTGATTAAAAAATATATTATATATTTTTATTTTATATTTTACACTTAAACTAAATAAAAATATAAATTAAATAAATAATATATTGAATGTTAGTTATGTATTGTTGGCTAATAACTAGATTAAATAACACAATGCTAAATAAACTACAACAACATACACAGTGGTATCCCACCAAGGTGGGGGTTTGGAGAGGGAGAGATGTATGCAGACATTACCTCTACCAAGATGGAGAAGCTGTTTTCGATAGACCCTCAGCTAAATAACATCAGTGAAAACATATTTGAGAGAAACAAGAGGACAATATCAAAATAAATGAAATGAAATACTACTAGGAAGCACTCAAGCGTGTTCAAGATAAACAGAAAATACCAATAACAAATAAATTCCAGAATAAGCAAAGTAAGTTGAACGCATAATATACCGAAAATCGCTCGATTACTATCGATCCCTCTATCCTAATATAAGTTAAAAGTTAATATAATAACTAATCTTTTAAAACAAGGATAGGTTAGTAATATATAAAATATGATAACTAATTAATTGTCGCTGATAATATTACTTTGACATTATATAATTTTTTGTACTATTTTATAATATTGATAGTGCAAATTACTCTAAATTACTTTGTTAAAATACTCTATATTTAATAATAACATGTCTTAATATCTTTTTCTAATGCCATATTTGAAAAAATAAAAAAAAGATAGATCACGTGATAGAAAAATCAATAAAAGAGTACAAATGGTGAAAGCTTACACTACTTTCATCAAGAAAAGTCATAGTAGACAATGACATATGCACATTAGTTAGGGGAGTGCGCAGTTGGGTAAAAAGTTTTGAACGGATGGGTACTTGAGTAAAGAATTTTGAGTGAATAGGCATACAGCGAAAGCCAACTTATAATGGGTAAGTTCTCGTAATAATTTGTGTCCTTTGGGTATTCCGTGTAAATTACCCTTAATTATTCCATGTAAATTTTCAAGGAACACGGGACCTTCGTAACTTCTATTGGAATCAGTCAATCACTGCACCAAAATCACATGCTCGGTGACTTGAAGGTTAAAAGAGCCCAGTCAAATAGTATGAGATTAACAATGGAATAAAACATTAATTTAGAGACCAAAACTTTTATTTTCCAAATATTTTATGTACTTTGACTTTTAATCAATTTATTATTGTTATTATATTATGAGTATAAATGAGAGACGGCTTCGAAGGACCTTAATTCCTCTTTTTGTACATTAGCTTAGCCATAAGCGAAATGAGAAAACGATCTCTTAGGACATTGGCAAGCATCAAACCCATCCTTAACCTTAGCTGTTTAGTCACAGCCAGAGAAAGAAAATGTTATCTAGGAGTGTTATTCATTTATTCAAACCACCGAGAGTTGTTGTAGTTTCATTGAAATCATTCGCTTTTAAACAAAATTCTCGCCTTCTGCTCGAACAATGAAAACCTCTTAGTTGAGAGCATTTCGGATAGCATAAGATTAAGCCAATAAAAAAAAATAGTATTCCATTAGTTTCTATGTGGTGATTTTTCCTTATTAATCCGTCTAAAAAAGAATAACTTTTTAAATTGAAAACAAATTAACTTCAAAATTATTGTTTTACCATTAATGAATGAATTTACAGTCGCACAAATATCTATAACTCAACTTTCCATTTTAATCCGTTCCAAAAAGAATGATAATTTTTTTTTAATTTGAAAACAAGTTAACTTCAAAATTACTAATTACCCTTAATGAAATGATCTACAACCACATAAATAGACTTATTTTAGATCATAATATTTTCTTTCTTAAACTTCGTGTCGATCATATGACACACAAAGTGAAACGGATAAAATGGTAAAAGTTAAAGTATTGTAACACTTCACAATATATAAGAGTATTTTTCAGATGGAAACATTGCAATGCATGAATGAAAAGTGACCTAAGAAACAACATAACATCCTTCATCGAAACTAACCACCAAAAACACAAAAATAAGAATATCTTTGAATACGGAAAAAATCGAGTAGATTGTTTGTCAATATCCAACAATTTTCCCCAAGTGCAAAGTAACACCTAAACATCATCTTTTTTCTTTTAGTTGTGGGGGGGGGGGGGGGGGCGAGTCTCTGAAAACTAAAAAATAAATCATAATGCGAAACTCAAAAAAAAAAAAAAAAAAAAAAAAAAAAAAAAAAAAAAAAAAGATGAAAACGCTAATGATAGAGCAGTTGTTTCATGTATGTAGAGTTCCAATATTCATGTGTCAGAGTCTCAATATCAAAACTCACACTACAAAAAAATTCGTTATTAGCAGCGGTTTAAAAATAGGTTTAGCAGCGGTTTTAACTGCTGGAAAAAAATATACCTGCGGTTTCATTACCGCTGCCTAAGCAAATGTACTTAAACTATTTCCCGACGGTTGCAGTAGGCCGCTGGCAGAACCGCTGGTAATTGCTTTGCTTGCGGCGGTTTTAGCAAAAGCGCAGGTAACAACGATAATTTGAATATATGAAAATGAAATGGAACACTGCGGCCTACAAGCACACGCACACATGGGCCCACCTTAGGTCCACAAGAACTGTATGATCCACGCGTGTAGGGCCCATCCAAACTCTTACTAACCTTCGGGCAAAGTGCACCAAAGGCTACTTTTGACAGTGGTCTTTGGTTTGAGGTCACTTTTTTAATTTGTTTTATATGAGAGGACACTTTTTGGAACTTCAATCCTTTTGGGTTGAACTTCACACAAGTTCAGCCCACAAGGGTTGAAGTTCAACTTCAGTCCACAATGCCTAAAAGTTCAGCCCTTACGGATTGAAGTTGAAACTTCATAATTTAGGCATGAAGTTCAACCCACAAGATTTGAACTTCAGTTCAAAAAGATTGAAGTTATACAAAGTGGCTTCTCATGTAAGACCAATAAAAAAAGTGGCTTTAAACTAAATACCAGTAGCAAAGTGGGCAAAATATTTATCTAACCTTCTGCTCGTTTGGCCCACATTTCACAGGTACTTGCAAGTAGTATGTAGCAGCTTTACTTATAAAGCAATATATTCTCTGCTTAAGTTCCGATGTGGGACAAAACGAAAACCGCTGCAAAACTTTCAAAATCGCCGTTATTTATTGACTTAATCAAAACCGTTGCAAAATTATTTTAAAACCCCTGGTATATATACTTTTTTTAGCGGCAGCTAAATAAATCGCTGCAAAATTGTTGAAATAGCAGGGTTTGCAAAACCGCTGCTAAAAAACTGCTGCAAAGTAGCGAATTTTTTGTAGTGTCATACTAGCTAGTAATAATAATCTACTTTATTAAATTTAGACGTCAATAATGTAGATATGACTTTGCGGTGTAGTGAATGCCCATTGTTTTAGGTGTCAAAAAACCCTACTCCTACGATATATATTCACATTAAAAAGCAAGCATTTTAAGTAAAACTTCACAGCCACCATATTTAAACAATTAAAACTACGATAACTAGAAACCCCGTAGAAAACTTATTAGTAGCATTAATTCCACTCGTCTCTTTCTTGAAGTTAAATCTCATCCTTGAGCAATGTTTCTTAGCAACAAATAATCGTAAAATTGTAGCTTGCTTGAAAAACGGTGGGACCTGTTTGTCCATAAAAATATTTTTGAAAAATACGTTTATCCATGAAATTTTGTGACTTTTTCAACTTTTTTTGGAAAATAGTTTTTGAAAAACCAAAGTTTTTTCTCCTCTCATAAAACTATACTTTTTTTTCAAGTGAAATTATGTCCAAACACAACTTCAATTTCCAAATACCATTTTCAACTCAACTTCAAAAACTCTTTTTTGAAATATTTTTTCAAATCTATGACCAAACGGCACTTAGATCATGAGCTGACCGCCACATTTTGGTTTACTGGAGATTTTTAAAAACGGAAAAGGGTCATATCTACCCCTGCACTATTCGAAATTAGTTAAGACCAACCTCCGTTATACTATTTGTTAGTATTAGCCCCTGCCGTTAACAAAACTAAAATATATACCCCTCATTTTAACGGACCCCTCATCCTTTCCACGTGGCACGCATCTAAGGCCCTTCCCCATCCAACCCAATCCCCAATTAGATAACCCAATCACCTAACCCGACCCAACGGGACTATTCTGAATTGAGTAGAAGATTTTAGTCGTTTGTGCAAAAATGACTCAATTTCAGAATCCGAAAATGCAATTATCATGAACTCCCTCTTATTAGTTATTCGTTCATCACTTCCAATAGAAACTTTATGAACTCCACTTAAATTTTCAAATCCAAAAATTCTCAATTGTTGTCCAAATGCGTAAAAACTTTGAACAACAATCTCCCATTAACAATCAGAACCAACCCCAGTTATTGATCAAATTATATATGTATATAAAATCACAAAACTCATTTGTGTTTTTTAAAGTTCCAACAATGGTGGTTATAGATTTTTCTTACCAACCGTCACGAAATCAGTAATATTGCTATACAAATTAAGTTCAAATAATAATTCTTAAATGATTTGTTAGCCGACACTTCTATGTCATTTCTTCAACAGTGGTATTTCTCTGTTTCAATACAACAATCTTTCTTGAACAATGAGTTAATTTATTCTATTTTTTAAAGCCAAGAACAAGACCCAGAAGGAGGGAGAGTGATTCAATTATGACGGACCTCACACAGGAGATGAAGGTAATGGTGAAGCAAAATGGGCAGTTCCCGTCGGGTGGTTCTGCCAAACTCTGGTTCAGTGGTAATTTCCATCTCCTTTTTAAAGAAGATGACTCTTAATCCATTTGGTGTATGAGTTTTATTTTATGTAGTTTATGGCAAATAGTTTGTATTACCATTTTTTATTCGATAAGAAAGAGAGAACGTAGGAAGATGGCAAAGGAAATGGATCTGTGGGTTATGGGTATGGGGGCGGATTGGGTTATCTAATTGGGGATTGGGTTGGATGGGGAAGGGCCTTAGATGCGTGCCACGTGGAAAGTATGAGGGGTCCGTTAAAATGAGGGGTACATATTTTAGTTTTGTTAACGGCAGGGGCTAATACTAACAAATAGTATAACGGAGGTTGGTCTTAACTAATTTCGAATAGTGCAGGGGTAGATATGACCCTTTTCCGTTTTAAAAATATATAACCCAGTAAGATATAGTGCATTGTTGCTCACAAACGCACACGTAAATATACGTGGTTGACAAGTAATAAAGTGATAAGTTGAGTATCATTCCCATGAGCACTATTGTTCAGACTGAATCCTAGCAAACAACTTCCTAAAAACTATTCAGGGATCGTTTTCGATGATGATTTGTAATTTACTAACTAAGCAAACAATAATTAAAGACAAGAAATTGAAGTCAAGTAATAGAGTGTAAATTATGCGTTGTTATCAATAAAAGAGAAGCGGTCCAGAGTCAGAGCTACAAACAATCCAGTTGAGTTTTCCAGTTGATTCTACTTCTCGATTTCCTGATTGCTAACTAACATGTTAATTATATTCGTGAAAACCTGTCGATTCTATACGAGTCTATGCAAGCTACTCTAACGCCTATATTTCTATGGAATTAAATCACATGAATGTATTAAAGAACTCTGTATTTAGCTAAACAAGGCGAATAGGTATATGTCTATCCTACCCGAAAATCGATTCCCTGATGCCCAGGTTCACAATCTAGCCCTATTCTTTCTTATTTGCATTCACAAGTTCCCTCTGTCGAGTTCAACTTATAAACCGTAGATAGTGTTCAATTATCAGGCCTCAATAACCAAACAATTAGGCTCAAGAAAAAATAAACAATCTTTAATAGTAAATCAATCAGTAGAAATCACTTTCAAACATCAACCTTCATGTATTTGCTCTAACCCTAGAACGATATTTTTAGCTACGCATATTCATAATAACAACACAAGAATTCATGGAAGAAATATGAAAGATTGTAATAGATTAAGTCAAGGAATTAAACCCTTGGTTCAATGTGTTAAGAACTCCAAACTTGCTCCAAAATCTGACCTCCTCTCTCAAAATAACGAAATAATAATATTTTATAGTGTTTACAAAATCCTACCATAAGTTAAACCAAAGCCTAACCTAAGTTGGAAAAGTTGGGGTCGCTGAACTTCAAGCTATAGGGCAAGCGTCGCATAGCTCATAGCATCCGGATGTCGCGCGTTGTACTGAAGGCGTCCCATGGCTCATAGCATTCCAAAGTCTGAAGCTGTGACAGATCTACAGCTTGCACCATAGCCTTGCCTTCTAATGTCATATCCCACAATTAGCTAAGTTCATTAACTTCTTGCTCGATCATATCCATCTTCGCTCCGTTTGCACTCGTATTCATCCAAATCATTCCTAAATCACACACACAAAAAGTGAGCGCAAGAATTGCAATTATTCCGTGCAATGGGCGAATAACTTATCAATATGCAAGGAAATATTAAGGTAAAATAGGAAAATATTTCCAAACATCACCACCCCACACTTAGACCTTTGCTCGCCCTCGAGCAATCACCAAAAACAACTCCCTATCTAAACACCAACACTTGATAGAATAGGTCTACCTATGGTTATGGTTGATACCGACAATTAAACAAGAGCATAAATACATATTATGTGACCCACAACATGCCAAAAATTCACCAAATTTTAAAACACTAGAACAACCAACTCAAGACATCTCAATCTCAAAAACCGACTCAATGAAACCAAGCTTTCACAAAACCATACCCATTCACTCAACCAAGAAGTCAATAACTTCACCTATCTCGCGCAAACCATGTACCCTCACCAAAAATAATGGATCAAGAGAGCGTCCCAAATATCACACAAAGAATATATTTCAAGAATAAATTAGGGACATAATATAGGAAGAATTCACTCGCTCTCAAAAAGAAGTTCACGTGCTACTCACGACGTACCATAGGCTTGCCCGTAGTGTAGGACTCTACTAATGTAAGCTCACTCCAATTGGGATTAACTAGGACTTTAAGGGTTGTAATGTAGGCTAAAGGACGGGTAGGATAAATATGGATAAAATAGTGACTACCTCCCTAAGCACTTTAATACATCATTTTTAATTTTTATTTTCACCATTCTTCTCAAAACCAACCAAGCAACCACCCAAACATCAAACAAGGATTCCTCCTTCCATTTTAAGCAATTTGCAACTTTACTTTTGCACAATACTAGTAAGGATTGAGATTTTTTTTATTTTCTTTATATTTATCTTTTTTAATTTTTTCTTTTCAATATTTTTTTCAACCTCGCCAATGATTTTTTTTTTCAAAATGCACCATATTTTTCTTTCATTGGTTCCACTCAAAAGCCACCCAATTTCTCCAACCACAACTCGATAAATATCAAATATTTCAATTAAAGTGCTCTAAGGAGTACGGGTTCAAAAAGAAGATAATTAAGAACAAAAGGGATAAGGCTTGAAATGTGGGTGCAAAAAAAAAGGTCAATAGGCTCAAAAGGGCTTAATAAGGATAATATTAAAGGGTAGGCTAATAAAGGCTAAAAAGACTTATCAAAAAAACGCATGTATTATCTCCCGACTAGAGCAAACCTAGGATTTCACTTTGAACACACACGGGGCAAGTTCTAGACATCAATATGCAAGCACGGAACATAAGAAAGGATACCTCACATCACACATGGCACATAGTTCACTCAAGACAGTTTCATTCCAACTCTCGGTTTAAGCAAATAAGGTGCAACTTTTGAAATTTAAGAACTAAGGCACAATGGTTCACAAAAGAGTCAAGTAGTTGAACCTAAGCGTCTCAAGAAGGTCATTCAAATTTTTCTAGGCATGCATCACAATTTTAGGACCAAAAGGGATTCACAAATACCATATGCTCAAGTCCAAATTCACCAGTATCAAACAAACCAAAGGCACCTAGCATTCTACCATTTTCCCTAAAGATACTCTACTAACTAATATACTATACTACTCCTAAAAATAAAAATTTACCCGGTTCAAAGGTCTACCCATGGAAAAGAACCATGGTCATAAGAAAAACCACGGGGCGGATGACATGTACCACTAACTAAAACTAAAAAGAAAATATTTTTTGATCTAATTTTTTTATTATTTTATATATTAAAGCAAGAAACAAATAAAGATAAAGTTAAGTGACAAAAATGAAAATTACTAAAAATAAATTTCTAACAGTAGAGTCATCCATAACCTCAAAAATTTGTGAATTCCCCCACCCCACTTAAAACTAAGCAATGTCCTCAGTGCGATAAAAAATAGAGTACAAAAGGTAAAGGAACTTCCCTGAAAGCTCCAGCCCTTGGTGCTAGCATCCTCCAAGCTTCCGTATAACATGAGGTACTCCCCAACAGGTCATCAATATAAGGCAGGGGTGAGGACACCCAACACTTAAACTCGACATTACATGAACCTGCAATCTAAAGAATCACCCAAAGTAATATACAACCATAAAAATAGTAATAAAAAAATAAAAAATAAAAGTAAAGCAAGCAAATTGAGTTGCTTCCCAAGAAGCACTTGATTTAACGTCGCGGCACGACGAAGACAACTTCACCACTTTTGCCTCCACCTTGAACTTATGAATTAAATCCCCAACTTTGCCTCAAGCTTATGATTATGGTATTGGGGTGGTGGCAAAAATACAAAAGGACCAAGTAACCATTGTTGCATTTTGCACTTCTTGTCCTTTAAAAGAGGGATGTCATTTTGTCTCCTCGGTATCACAAACTTTAAAATATAGCTACCTTTTTCCTCCTCCTTTGGTCTCTTCATAGGCTCGGGTGGCTCAATTTTCAGGTCACCATCCAAACACAATGTTGAAAAATGATTGGAATGAGGTCTAATGCGCTTCAATTCTAAAATTGCGTTACTTTTGACACCCTCACTTGCACAAACACTAGAGTCCTCAAATATGATGTTTTCTTTTTCCTCACTTGACTCTAATATAATTTGTCAACTTCGGCATCCTCAACTAATATTGGGTCGAATGATAGAAATTCCACTTTTTGCTCCTCGAATTGGTTCCTAAGCTCTTCTATCTCAAATCTACTATTCATGACAATTGATAATTGGCATTAGACACCTCAACCATATCACTCAAATTCACATCTAAGTCGTGAATAGCTAAACCAAATTGATCAATTTCTTGTGTGAGCTCCACTCTTTCTTCCATAGATTCCCTCGTCATATTTGTTATTTCCTTAGAGACATCCTCATATGCTTCAAAGAGTTTGGTGTGCTCCATTATCCAAGTTTCGCTAACAACCTGCACTTTATCACTCCTGTCAAACTCACAAACTTAGGACAAGAATTCCACATACCACCACACAATTTGCAAAACTTCCAGTCAAAGGTTGTAGAAAATTCACATAACCAGTCCCGTAGGATTGAAAGACTTGGACAATTTTCCCACAAGTGAGTTCCTCCACACAGTAAATAAAGATCATCAAACTTTGAGCAATTATCATTCGACCAGTTTTCATTAAAAGATGTCATGTTAACAAGTAACACAATAATAAAAAAGACAAAAAATTATAAAGTGATAAGTTGAGTATCGTTCCCACGAGGACTATTGTTCACACTGAATCCTAGCAAACAATTTCCTAAAAACTATTGAGGGATCTTTTTCGATGATGATTTGTAATTTACTAACTAAGCAAACAATAATTAAAGACAAGAAATTGAAGTCAAGTAATAGAGTGTAAATTATGCATTGTTATCAATAAAAGAGAAGCAGTCCAGAGTCAGAGCTACAAACAATCCAGATGAGATTTTCAATTGATTCTACTTCTCGATTTCCTAGATTGCTAACAAATAAGTTAATTATATTTATGAAAACCTGTCTTTCTTCACGAGTCTATGCAAGCTAATTTAACGCCTATGTTTCTATGAAATTAAATCACATGCATGCATTAAAGAACTCTTTATTTAGCTAAGCAAGGCGAATAGGTATATGTCTATCCTACCCACCAATCGATTCCGTGATGCCCAGGTTCACAATCAAGCCTTATTCTTTCGTATTTGCGCTCACAAGTTCTCTCTGTCGAGTTCAACTTATAAACCGAAGATAGTGTTCAATTATTATGTCTCAATAACCAAACAATTAGGCTCAAGAAAGAATAACAATCTGTAATAGTAAATCAATCAGTAGAAATCACTTTCAAATATCAACCTTCATGTATTTGCTCTAACCCTAGAACAATATGTTTAGCTACGCATATTCATAATAACAACACAAGAATTCATGAAAGAAATATGAAAGATTGTAATAGATTAAGTCAAGGAATTAAACCCTTGGTTCAATGTGTTAAGAACTCCAAACTTGCTCCAAAATTTGACCTCCTCTCTCAAAATAACGAAATAATAATGTTTTATAGCGTTTACAAAGTCCTACCATAAGTTAAACCAACGCCTAAACTAAGTTGAAAAAGTTGGGGTCTCTGAACTTCAAGCTATAGGGCAAGCGTCGCATGGCTCATAGCATCTGGATGTCGCGCGCTGTACTGAAGGCGTCGCATGGCTCATAACATTCCAAAGTCTGAAGTTGTGACAGATCTACAGCTTGCACCATAGCCATGCCTTCTAATGCCATATCCCACAATTAGCTAAGTTCATCAACTTCTTGCTCGATTATATCCATCTCGCTCCGTTTTCACTCGTATTTATCCAAACCATTCCTAAAATCACAAACACAATAAGTGAGTGCAAGAATCGCAATTATTCCGTGCAATGGGCGAATAACGTATCAAAATGCAAGGAAATATTAAGGTAAAATAGGCAAATATTGCCAAACATCATACATCCACGTAGCACAATTTCAGTTTACACACATAAAGCCAATAAATGTTTTGCAATATGTATAAAATGTGAATATTGTGCTGATTTAGAGGGAAAAATTTCCTCTCAAAAGGTTATTTAGCAATAGATTTTAACTTTGGACATCGTTCACATGAAAAAATATCTTCCTTGTCGAATTATTAATTTGATTAAATTACAAAATCAAGATTGATATAAAGTGATCCCTATTATAGTAGATCGTCTTAACTGCGCAAAATATAAATTCTAGCTTTAGTTTCTCTCCCACATTTCTTAGACCGGACACAAACTAATGTCGCACTTTGCTAAAACAAAATTTCTTTCTTTATCTATTCGACAAGTTCCTTCCTGAGTTATTTGCTCTCCGTTTATAGCGAAAATTATGAAGGTATATTTAAGATCCTCAAATCCTGAATTAAGTTCATGATGGATTATCTTACGTTTATAAATTCTCATGAACGCTAAGTTCCTATAAATGGTGAACTTTTTATGGTATGCATGCCATCACACAGCTACCTATGTGGCTTTTACACCAACGCAATTACACTTTGGATCTACATAATTTGCATTAATTAGGCCAAAATTGGCCTACTTTGACTTCAAAATTGACATATTTACTCAATGTCTCCCCCACCACCCCACCACCAAGTAAAAACAATAATCAGAATATGCCCAAATAGAAAATTGCATTACCTTCTTAGAGCACTGACAATTTGTCAACCTCACAAAGTATACATGCCCCTATATATACTCCCTAAGTTTTCCCAATCAATCCAACCTCATCCAAGAAACCAACTCCTCACACAAAGATCATTTTTTAACAAAGTCATGGAGTTCTTCTATGTCTCTCTTCTTTGCCTATTTGTTTTTTTAGTCTCCCTCTCCCTTCATTTCCTATTCTACAAGAACAAATCTGGCTCATCCCCACTTCCTCCGGGAAAAACAGGGTGGCCTATAGTAGGAGAGAGCCTTGAGTTTCTCTCAACTGGTTGGAAAGGCCACCCTGAAAAATTCATATTCGATCGTATGGCTAAGTACTCATCCATTGTTTTCAAAACTCACCTTTTAGGTGAACAAGCTGCTGTTTTTTGTGGTGCCTCGGGCAACAAATTCCTGTTTTCTAATGAAAATAAGTTGGTCCAAGCATGGTGGCCAGACTCAGTAAACAAAATCTTTCCATCTTCAACACAAACATCTTCTAAAGAAGAAGCAATAAAAATGAGAAAAATGCTTCCAAATTTCCTCAAACCCGAAGCGTTACAACGTTACGTTGGTATCATGGACCATATAGCCCAACGTCATTTTTCTTCAGGGTGGGAAAATCATGACCAAGTTGTAGTTTTTCCACTAGCAAAACGTTACACTTTTTGGTTAGCATGTCGATTATTTCTAAGTGTGGAAGACCCTAACCATGTAGCTAAATTTGCCGACCCTTTCGATGTTGTGGCTTCGGGTTTGATTTCAATCCCTATAGACTTGCCCGGAACACCATTTAATCGCGCTATTAAGGCTTCTAATTTCATTAGGAAAGAACTTGTGGCAATTATTAAACAAAGAAAGATTGATTTGGCTGAAGGAAGAGCTTCGCCAACTCAAGATATATTGTCACACATGTTATTGACGTGTGATGAAAATGGGAAATTCATGCAAGAGTTGGATATTGCTGATAAGATATTAGGGTTGTTGATTGGTGGGCATGATACTGCTAGCTCTGCTTGTACTTTTATTGTCAAGTATCTTGCTGAGCTTCCTGAGATTTATGAAGGTGTTTACAGAGGTAATCGAGCTAGTTCTTAATTATTTATTACTTTGATGGTTAATAGGTTATAACAGGTAACTTTACTTACTATATAGAAGATTATATGGTATTAGTATCTAGGTAATAATCATGTCCTGGTCTTGTTTTTTGCTACAGATATGTGATGTTACTCCATTTAATTAATCAGGATAGACCTTGAGGCACAACTTCAATTGATGACCTATCTAATAACATATTACTTGAATGAAATGTATATTTATCTTATATAACTGTTTAATTTCCTTTTTTCTGTTTTTACCTCTGTTTTTTCCCTTACAACTATTCTCTTTGTTCAAAATAAATAGAGCAAACGGAGATAGCAAAATCAAAGGCTCCTGGCGAATTATTAAATTGGGAAGATATTCAGAAGATGAAATATTCATGGAATGTGGCCTGTGAAGTTTTAAGACTTGCACCACCCCTCCAAGGTGCTTTTAGAGAAGCCCTCGCTGATTTCATCTTCAATGGTTTCTCCATTCCAAAAGGATGGAAGGTAAAAAATTAAAAACAAAATCATGTCCTCCTAAAAATATCCTATTTTTCCATATTCAATACTATTTTGACTTACATATCACATACACTAAAATTTACAATACTGCTGTACTATTTTAATCTATTGTATAGTAGCAGATGATTTTCTTATTTTTGAAATACTAATTTCACTTTTATGTACAGTTACCTATAGTTATCTTTTGAGTTACCCTTAAAATATTAATAGCATATATAGTATGAGTTAGACTTATTCATAAATGAACCATTGACTCCATAAACAAAGTTTAAATACTATACAAATTAGTTTGATAAGCTCTAACATCATGATTTACCAAAACCCTAATTTTTCTTCTGGACTAAAATTTATGCAGATATACTGGAGTGCAAATTCTACACACAGGAATCCAGAATTCTTCCCTAAGCCTAAAATGTTTGACCCTTCAAGATTTGAAGGAAGTGGACCTGCTCCATACACATTTGTACCATTTGGTGGAGGACCAAGAATGTGCCCTGGAAAAGAATATGCTCGTTTAGAAATACTTGTATTCATGCACCATCTTGTTAAAAGGTTCAAGTGGGAAAAAGTAATTGCAGATGAGAAAATTGTCGTCAATCCGATGCCGATTCCGGCGAATGGACTCCCCGTCCGACTATACAGTCACACCCAGGCATGAAGAATACTGCAAGAAAAGTTTATAGCAACAAATTGATTATATGCTACAATCCATATAAAGATTATGTTGTTTAAAATCCTCTTTCATGTTTATTTAATTTCTATTGTTTGCCCTTATACTTATTGGTTGTACCCTCTTGTTAAGGTGAAATTGTGTGACCTATAATTAGTGGTCAATCTCCATAATTGTATAATAAAAGAGTTATCCTTTTGTTCACTCGCAACTTTAATCGTTCTATCTTTTCTAACACAGTTACGAAATGGATTTTAACTGATATATACAAATAGTGATGATTTAGTACACCTAACATGCATGTTATAGCATGTATTATATACCTGTCTTATTTTTCAGATTATTAATCAAACTTTCTTCTAGAAATAATTGTATATTATTAATCTATAATATTAAAATCTTATCAAACTAGTAGGAATGACCAAGTATTAATCCGTTTGAGGACGTTTTTATGTTTACCAGCATGAAATTACTACTGTAATTAATTTTACCATCATATTAATTGAGAAATTCTTTGTGTTCTCAACAACAAAATATTCAATATAATCCCACAGGTGGGGACTAAGAAGGGTGAGATGTATGCAGACCTTATCGCTATCTCGAGTGAGGTTGAAAGGCTAACCAGAGTGTTAAAGCTAACCAAGATAAATAAAACAACAGTACTAATAAAAGCGAATAAAAAGATTAAAAAAATAATTATGATAATAATAATAATAATACTGAAAAAGTTCTCTTATAAAATCACACACTAGAACCATGTTCTCCCATAAAAAGGAAAGAAGACACTCAAATACATACATTCTACTCTAATTCTCGATATGCATGCTCCCCTAGCTAGGGTCAAGTTCTCAGTGATTTAAAGTGGTGTCATATCTTGTGCTCCTCCTTTTCACATGTCCGAACCATTTCAGCCCGCTTCCCGCATCTTCTACACTACCTAGGCCATGACTTCGTTTCTAATCTTATCTTTCCTAGTATGTCCTTACATCCATCTAAGCATCCTCATTTAGGCTACTTGCATTTAGGTGGGACTTTCTTATTGCATAAGGCACCGGAAGTGAGCCTCCATTTCATCCAACCCGCTCCTATACAATGTATGAAAAAAACACTCACTATAGAACTCACACTTTGTGTTCTCACGTTACTTTAATTAATTATACTGTTTAACTACATTTCAAGTTGTAAGCTAAGTGAATCATGGTACTCTTCGCACATAAAATTATAAATGTCATCTTTATCTTTACGTAAAGAAAGACTACTGCTAAAACTACTAATACCTGCGAGATCACAGGTATATTATAAAGTTCTTTACGTGAGAATTCCTGTGATATATCACATGATTTCAATGAAGAATCTCAATTGGTTAAATGAAGGATACAAATATGCATATATCAACAAATCTATACTAAATAGATTGTTTAAAAATAAACCCGAGAACTTACTTTCTCCTTATGAGTGGAAGCAGTAGGATGTTGTACCGTGGCTGGAATTACTGGCCGTCGGTGGTTGTCACGTACTTGACGGATCAACCCCTTTATCCACAGTCTAAACACCTAAATTATTTAGTAGAGAGTAGGAAGAGCTGTATGGAAAGTACTTTTGTTTTATCTGAGCAAATACTGTATTTATAACTGAATAATACAGTAGTTGTCCTCTTATAGGATTCTATCAGGTAACTTATCTTTTTACCTGGATAGACTTTAAGAGCACCCCTTTATGGGTGGGCTCTTTTATTCAGATAAATCCAACATCTCCCACTCACACATAATGGGAGTGCTCTTACAATATGAGAAACATATTCTCATCTCATCTCTACAAATATTCATACAGTGAAATAGACCGTGTGACCAGCCTACTGTAAGAGCTACGTGCTATACATCTGTTAGGAGTATATAGCCTCTCGTCGAGTGCAAACCTGCAAGTAGATTATAAAGTATGCAATACCCTAGATCATATGAATCACATTTTGATATCCTCTCAAAATCTCAAATATCATTATTATGTATTCATAATTATAACCCATAAGTTATAACTGGTGCACCTGTGAACACAAATCAATGAGATTTCATTAATGATATTTCTCTTCTCACGATTCTCTTAACATTAGCTCAACTGCTTTTCTAGATATGTCCTGCCAGACCGCATCCATTTCCATGGTCTTTTGGAAACACACTAAGATAGCAAACATTAGACTAAGTCTCAAGTATCTGATCGGAGTCACTGAGGGTATACATTTTGAGCCACCATAAAGGCTCTAGGTCTCACACAACAGTAAGTTGAGATTAAACTTATGTTAACCCATGGTCGACATTAGCACACATGGTATGAAACACGTGCTACAACATTTATCTCATTTCCTTAATGAGCGTATGTCTTTATAAAGAATGCTGTATAGATGAAATTCAGACACCATAAGTATCTAAATTTGAGTTCCATAAACTCGCATCTAGCTCACAAAGTAGACTAGGTGAACATGTTTTCACCTTAATGACCTTATGTCATTGTTTAAGCGACTCTAGTGATTTTAAGCATGTAGCTCTCAAATTATCCATTTGATAATTTTTTCTTAAAATCAAGTCTCATCTCCATTTATCACTAAGATAAGGAGGCAGTTTCATGTGTGAGAAGGCCAACCTCTTGTCTACCCGACATACTAAAATTAAAATTAAAGAATGTACTAAACACTCAATAAATCATGAATACGTATGTAAGTAAATCAACTTTATTGATTATCAAAGAACATAGTTTTGTGAACAACTGAAAAAACAAAGAATAATACAAATCATTCAAAGTCTACGCAAGCCTTGAGACCTAGTGTGTCTCACAAATGCATCTCTAACTAAAGGCTTGGTCAGTGGGTCTGCTACCATATCTTCTGTAGATATTTTCACCAGGTTCAACCTCTTGCGTTTATACATGTGTCTTGCATAGTTATACTTGATATCTATGTGCTTAGTATCACAATGATGCTTAGGATTTTTTGTTGCATCAACTGAAGCCTTACTATCACAGTAGACCAATACTGGTTCATCATCAGCGTTACCTAACAAGCTTTTCAAGAGCCTATTCAACCAAACAGCTTCTTCTATTGCTTTTGACAGAGCCACATATTCGGCTTCCATCGTGGATAGTGCTACACATGATTGCTTCTTACTCCTCCATGATATAGCACCATTACTAAGCAAGAAGACATATCCTGAGGTAGACTTTCTTTCATCTAAATCTCCTCCATGATCAGCATCAGTGTATCCAACTAATCGCAAATCTTTGCTGCCTTGATAGCAGAATGTGTAGTCAGTTGTTCCTCTCAGATATCTCATGATCCTCTTTACTGCTTGCCAATGTGCTGGAACTAGATCAGATTGATATCTACTTACCAAGCCAACTGCTTGACAAATATCAGGTCTAGTACACACCATAGCATACATTGGACATCCGACTGCACTTCTATAAGGGACTCGCTTCATCTTTTCTGTCTCGTCAGGAGTCTGAGGACACAAATGATTTCCCAAGTTATGGCCTTTGCTGATAGGAGTGTCAATTGGGTTGCTAATCTGCATATTAAATCGTTCAAGAATTTTCTTAATGTACTTCTCCTGAGAGAGATACAATAGTTTCTTAGGACGATCTCTTGAAATCTTGATTCCAATAATATATGCAGATTCAGCCATGTCTTTTATCTCAAACTGAGACGACCACCAGGCCTTTACCTCGTTTAATAACTCCTTATCATTTCCAGCTATAAGTATATCATCGACATACAATGTCAAAATTACAAGCTTATTTCTTGATCTCTTGATATAAACACAGTGATCTTCATCTACCATAGTAAAACCATTAGATATGATCACATTTTGAAAGTGTATATACCACTGCCTTGAAGATTGTTTGAGGCCATAAATAGACTTCAAAAGTCTACAAATCTTTTGTTCGTGGCCTTTTTTAATGAAACATTCAGGTTGTTCCATATAAATTTCTTGATCTAATTCTCCATTGAGAAAGGCAGTCTTTACATCCATCTGATATAATTCAAGATCTAAACTTGCTACTATAGCTAGAATCAGGCGAACTGAGTTAAATCTCACAAAAGGTGAGAGATTATCTTCGTAGTCTATTCCTTCCTACTGTGTATAACCTTTCGCCATCAGTCGAGCCTTATTTCTCTCAACTGTGCCATCAGCCTTGAGCTTAATTTTGAGAACCCATTTGCTCCCAATAGCTCTGCGCTCTTTTGGGAGATCAACTAGTTCCCTGACTTTGTTGACTCTCATTGACTCCATTTCATCTTCCATTGCTTTCATCCATTTTTCCTTAGAAGGGCATGAGAGAGCCTCTTTTGCATTTTTAGGCTCGTTTTCTTCTTGTAAGAGCAACATAAAAAGTTCAGCACCTTCAGCATCAAATCATCGGTGGGGAATCTTTTTACATAAACCACGTCCTTTTTGTGATTCCTCTTCGTTGTTCCCATCTGGATCAATGTTGCTCCCACTTGGATCAAGAACATCTATCCTGCTCCCACTTGGAACGAGATCAGTGACCATCTCGTTCCCACTTGGAACAAGATCCATTTGGTCACTTACATTCACATCCGATGATGAAGGAGGTTGTTGATGTGAAACTAATTCATCATCAGTTAAATTTCTCCCACTCGAATGAAGTGATATTTGTACATCTTGATCCTCTATATCAAACAAGGTTAGGTCTTGACCTACCTCTCCTTTTTTAGGAAACTCATCCTCTAAGAATGTGACATCTCGTGATTCAAATTCAGTTACGCTCCCACCGTCTTGCTGACCTATAGACACATAACCCTTAGAGGTTTCTGAGTATCTTATAAAAATACTTTTCTTTCCTCTCGGACCTAATTTGCCATGTTTGTGATAAGAATCATGTGCATAGCCAGCACAACCCCAAGGTCTTAATACACTTAGGTTAGGTGCTCTTCCAGTCCATAACTCATATGGAGTGGTTGCAACTGACTTTGTAGGTACTCGGTTAAGTACATAGGTAGCAGTAAGCAATGCATCACCTCAATAACTAATTGGGAGGTTAGCTTGTGCCATCATTGACCTAACCATTTCTAGAAGCGTCATGTTTCTTCTCTCCGCAACACCATTTTGTTGTGGAGTATTTGGGATAGTCAACTAATGAACTATTCCTTTTTCATCACATAATTCATTAAATTATGTTGACAAGTACTCTCTACCTCGGTCAGTTCGAAGAACTTTTATCTTCTTGTCTAATTGATTTTCCACTAAGCTCATATAGCTTTTGAAACAACTCATTGCTTCTTATTTGTGGAAAATTAAATAGACATAACCGAAACAAGTATAGTCTTCTATAAATATGATGAAATAGTACGCTCCATGCCTAGCCCTGACATTCATAGGCCCACAGATGTCCGAATGGACTAATTGCAAGGGATATTCAGCTCTGGTCGCTTTACCAAAAGGTTTTCTTGCAGATTTTCCTGCTAGACAACTTTCACAAGTGGACAATTCCACATGTTCAATCCCAGTAAGCAAATCTTGTTTTGCTAACCTTTGCATTCTTTGTTGGCCAATATGACCAAGTCTAGCATGTCATATGTTTACATCACTATCATATTTATGTGAGGAAGCAAACATAGAAAAACTAGCATTATTATTAAATAAATCATTATCCAAATCCATAATAATAAAACCTCCGGTCACATGACCAAAACCAAATAAAGTTGAACCTAAAGTCAACTGGACAGAATTGTCATGGAAAAACAAGCTAAATCCAAGCCTAAGCAAAACAATAACAGAAATTATATTCCGGCGAATTCCTGGAGCATAGAAGACATCATGTAGTAGTAGATGTCGACCACTACGCAAGACTAACTTGCATGTACCGATCCCTTCAACAGCAACCTTATTGTTGTTGCCCACAAAAATCCACTTTGTTCCACGTGAAATAAGCCGAAACTCCACAAAAGAATTGCGTTCCCTCGTTCTGTAGTCCGTTGCTCCCGAGTCTACAATCCACAAAGGATTAGATTCAGTCAAAAATACTGAACTAGAAACACAAAGTTCACTAGTTTGAGTTTTGTGAAATACCTTTCTAGGAGGCTCAGAGCAATCCTTAGCATAGTGACCCTTTTTATCACAGTTAAAGCATTTCACCTTTGCAACGTTGACACGTCTGGGACGTTTGTTATTGCTTTGTTATTCTGCCATTGCTCTTTTAGCAGGCTGAGACTGAGTTGGTCCTCTTTGCTTACCCCAATTCTTTTTCTATGAGCCACATTTGGCCTTAGAGGTTGTTGCCATGTGCAACTCAGCTGTTGGCTTGGCAGCCTCTAGCCGATCCTCTTCAAGCTCAAGAGATCTCCGGACATCTTCCAGAGTCGTGATTAGCTGATTGTGGGTCAAATGCATCTTCATATGATCCCAATAATTTGGTAAGGACCGTATGACAACTTGAACTTGTTGCTCATCGGTCAACACATGACCAGCATCTTTTAACTCCCCAATCATGTTTGTCATAAGCCTCAGATGAGTTCTCATTGAATGTTCTGCGCGCTTCTTGTATGAGTCAAACTTGATTGTTAAGGATCGTAGCCTTTCAACTGAACAGGTACCAAACCTATTCTTCAAAGCAACCCATAGCTCTTTAGTGATCCTTAAATTCCCTTAAGATGTCATCATCTAAGGTGCTCATCAACGTAATACGAGCCAAGGAGTCTTTCTTTTTCCAAGCGTCATAAGCCGTACGGTCACGCCTATGCTGAGCCGCGGTGCCTTCCTCAGTCTCATCCATGACGATGTTAATTGCCTCCAGAGCCTCTTGCTCTTCAAGCACATATTGAACTTTTAAGCTCCAAGTCTCATAGTTGTCGCCATTGAGTTCAACCCTTTGTTGAGCTCAGCAACAATGTTCTTAGCAGGAGTAGACATTCTTTTAACAAAATGAAAAAATATATTGAGGATCTAAAGAGGGAATTTCTAAACGCAAGTACTATGTTCAACATACATATTTAGACAATAAGCACTAAGTTGATTAAGTTAATAAACACGTATTAATAATGGAGTCGAAAGTTCACTATGTTCCCAGTCATCGTCCAAAAATTAAACACATGAAATTAACCTAGCCAACTACCTAGCTTAATATCGTAATCATGTCTAAAACAACATTTTGTTTTCATGATCTTATAATCCCGTATGGATCTAAGTTAAACAAATTAACTTAAATTTAATCTTAAATTTTATTTAACATATTAAATAAAATAAGTCAAATATTAAATTAATTAACATTTATGTATTCATTAAACTAATTAACAAATAGATTAATATTAAACTAATTAATATTTCTAACATTTGGGATAGTAAACATAATTATTTCCACTAAATAAATAATATTAATATTATATTTCTAAAAATTAAATCCATTTATGAACATTAGTACATATTTAAATAGGCCGTTTTCTATTACAAAAAAATACTTCTTAATGATCCACTGGGCAAATTTGAACTGCAGACATTAATACAACATTAGAATTCTAATCCATAAGAGTTTCTGCTAACTTGCATGTTTATAGATGGCCTAACTTTTTTTTTATATAAAAAATATAACAGAACTAATAATGAGCTAATTTTTAAAATATATAGTAGTGCATTACGAATAGGCAACTATTTCTAATGGGCTCTAGCCCAATTTAATCAAACCACCAGAATATTCATTTAGTGGCTCTTTAGCCCACGTTTATATCACTTGAAGAGATAACCCTAATATCTATCTTCTTCTTCAAGAAGTAGCAGCCTCCTCCATTAGAGCCCAAGCTCTATATTTTTTAATCTAGTTTAAATCAAGTGTGGAAAAGAGAGAAACCACAGTTTCCTATCTTCCTTTATTCCTCACTACTTACTAGTGCCACTGCCATATTTGTAGAAGAAGATTAAAAACTTATGTTTCTTCTTCTTCTTTTCAGAGTTGCCATAGCCATGGAGCACCAAACTCTACAATTTGTGATTGTTTGTAGCAGATCGGGAAAATAAAAGGATTAAAAAAAATTCATTTTTTTAAAAATTTTCGAAACTGATTGCCACTAGTTGGTGTTTTGACAGCGGTGCTTGGTGGCTTCGAAAAACTGATTTGAAACTAATTTCAAATCCATAAAGAAAAGTGGTCAGTCTCTATGATTCAAATTATAGGAGTTCAGCAAGACTTTCTTTTTCTAATGTTTAATCTGGTGTTCATAAGAAAAACTACTACAAAAGAATCTGATATAAAATATTCTTTAAGATCAAATTCAGTTTCTTTTATTTATTTTTTCGGTAGCAGAAGACCAAACTCTACCAAACTTCAGAGATCATGAAAAAAAATACTCATACTGTTTTAATTTCACGTTGAATAATAGCAAAAAAAAATATGTGTTTTTGGTCCAGAAACCCAGCCTATGACATCTGATACCAATGAAGGATACAAAATATGCATATATCAACAAATCTATACTAAATAGATTGTTTAAACATAAACCCGAGAACTTACTTGTTCTCCTTATGAGCGGAAGCGGTAAGATCTTGTACCGTGGCTGGAATTACTGGTCGTCGGTGGTTGTCACGTACTTGACGGATCAACCCCTTTATCCACAGTCTAAACATCTAAATTATTTAGTAGAGAGTAGGAAGAGCTATATAGAAAGTACTTTTGTTTTATCTGAGCAAATACTGTATTTATAACTGAATAGTTGTCCTCTTATAGGACTCTATCAGGTAACTTATCTTTAACCTGGATAGACTTTAAGAGCACCCCTTTATGGTGGACTCTTTTATTCAAATAAATCCAACAATTTATTTAGCACGTAATACCAAAAATCGAGGTGAGTTCACTACTAAAAAAACTGGTTTTTTCGACTACTACCCATCGACCGAAAATCGGTCGAACGGTTGTGACAGTCACAACTGTTCGACCGAAAATCGGTCGAAATTGTGGTTCGACCGATTTTCGGTCGATGGGTTAAATTTTGTTGGGCCTGTTGACCGAATTTCGGTCGATGGAGCGGTCGGAAGCCCCGTTTTTAATTGGGGCAAAACACCATTCTCGGCTCATTTTTCCTTATTCCCCAAAATCATAAAACACTCTTTACAACCCTCCCCAACCTCCATACTCGAAATCCACCATAACCCACCCCTAAAATCAACAATTAAACACAATCTACCCTCCTAATCACTACCTATAACAAGAAATTCAAGGTAAATTCTTAATTTTAGGGTTATTTTAATTACTTTGTAAAACTTAAACCCTAACTTTTTAACTCAATTTTTTTGTAGTTTTGAAGCATATAACTAGTGGGGAATCATTAGTAGGTGCTATTGGAGCATAAATCAACCTCGAGGTAAGGTTTTTTTTTTTTGTTTTTATTAAATTCGAATTTAATTATGTTTTTAATTATTTTTTAACTTTGGCCTATAATGTTGCATAGGTAGTTAATTATTAGTTAGCAAACTTTATTGTAGTTATTGTTGATGTTGAATAACTTGTTTGGTGTTGTTAGCTATTATAAAGTTAGGTTTGTGTTGTTTGGGATTGTTGTAGTTGTTGTAATTGTTTGGTAGTGTTGTTTGGAATGTGTTGTTGCCTTGGTATTGTTGAGAAGATGAACATGTTATGCCTAAAACGAATAAGCTTTTGTTGGTTTGAATTGTTTTGATAATAGTAATTAATAGGGTGTTATTAGAAAATATTGTTTGTTTGGGGCATTTCATCTTAACAAGTTGCGAGCATTAACAAACCTGACGACATTAATCTTGCTATAGTGATTACAACAAAGTGGCAAAATATTATAAAAAATCATACATATTGTTTCTCAATCTTGCAATGTTTGTGTAGATATGGACATTAATCGACGCCGTTTGTTGATGGATAATAGAAACTTTCCCGAGCGGCGGGGGTTGAGGCCTTCGTTTGTAGCGGGTGTTATGGAATTTCTGGATATAGCCCGCAACACAGACGATTATTTAAGGCATGGCAAAATTAAATGTCCATGTGAAAAATGCGAATGTGTAAAGATACAAGATTTGGAGAATGTCGAGTTACATCTGTATAAGAAGGGGTTTATGCCAAATTATTACGTTTGGTATAATCATGGCGAGCCTTGGGACTTGCAGCAGCAACTTCAAAATCTTCAAAATATTCATGGCGCTAGGAGTTCTCCGGTTGTGGAACCAGAGCAAGCAGCCGGGTATAGAATGGAAGATATGGTGAATGATGCTTTTGGGATGTACCCAGCTAATGATCCCCTTCAGCCGGATACATCACAGCCAAACATTGAGCACATTCCCAATGCCGAGGCAAATCAATTCTATGAACGGTTGGAGGAAACAAGTCGTCCATTTTATGAGGGCTCGCTGCATTCCCAGTTTTCGGTTGCTGTAAGACTGGACAGCGACTCAACAATCTGAATGCGGAAGCAGTACCCCAGCACCACTAACGCTCGAGCAAGAAACCAATTTATGGTTGGAAGCGGTCGGAGGGGTGAAGAAGGGGTCCGCGTATGGCCTTGCAACTCTGTATTCATCTGGCAAGCATAAATCGAACTATTTGGGCTCGTGTTCTACTGCTCCTTCAAGCTCTCAAACTCCTGAAAAAATGACTCGGATGCAAGAGGAGATCGAAGAGCTGAAAAGACAAAATGAAGCTATGCGCTTACAACATGAGGCTCATCAAGCAGAAATGCGTGAAATGATGCAACAAATCCTCCTTAACCAAAAAAAAAAAAAAGGCAAAGGAAAGCGTGATAGTTCGGGAAAGGGAAAGAGCAAGAGCAGACGTCGCCACCGTTCGCCGTCTCAGTCTGATGCCGACTCTAGTTCGGGTTCTAGCCAGTAGTAGTAGTGATTGTTGAACTTTAAACTATTTGTTAAGTTTGTTTTATTATTGTAACACTTGAACTAATGTTGAAAGACTCCTTTCTATTGTTTGGCTTTGTTAGCCTTGTTTGAATATCGTTTATGAATGTGTTTTGTCTGGTTTTTCTACGTGTCGCTGAATTTACAGGTGGTGTAGGGCTAATTTCAGATTTTATGTTGCAGGTTTTTACAGGTTTTCGACCGACTTTCGGTCGATAGTTGGTCAAAAAAAATTACCAGCCTATCGACCGAATTTCGATCGATAGGCTTTTCGACCGAATTTCGGTCGAAGGACTAATTTCGACCATATTGTGGTCGACCACCACAATCGGTCGAAATACGGTCGATGTGTCGACCGTATTTCGACCGATTGGGCGGTCGAAAAAGACAGTTTTTTTAGTAGTGGTTTTTTTAAAAAAAAAAATTAATATTTTTCTTTCATTGACTATGAATTTTCCATGATTTCCTACTTTTCTTTTTTAAAACGATATCTGAAGTTTCTATTTCCTACTTTTCTTTTCTAAAACAATATTTGAAGTTTCTGTTTCTCATATATCTATATGACGATGCATGATGTACTATATTTATTGACACATAAAACTAACACTAGATATTTCCCTCAGTTTTATTTAATATGCACAAAATGCATCCTAATATTAAATGCAGTGAAATGATAAAAAGTATAAGCTAAAAAAACTGCATTTCATGTTTTGATATACATGAGGTATATAGGTTGTACTTTGCATTTTGGTAGTTATCCTGCTGTGTGTGTGAATATATAGTCATTAATTTGTGAAAAATGTAGGCGTCTTGAGAGTCCCCCACCAAGAAAACGACTAAAAAAGACTAAACAGAAATCGAACATTACAAATGTTTACTTTCGTTAATGAAGTATACTCCTTAAAGTAGTCAAATTATTACTGATTATACCAAATCAGTGGATAAGACACCCTAACTAAAAGAGGATCTCTTCTAATGGACTTTCTCCAAACCATGATACATAATGCAAATTAGCAGTAAAAGGTGTGATCCTTTTTTGGAAAATTAACTACCACTAATTATTCCCCTTGGTCAATCGGGGGTTGGAAGAATGCACAAATGAAAAAGTATTTCTTGGCAACTAATAGCTCGTCAACAAATCATTAATTAGCCTTCCTTGGACCAATAACTATAAAACAAATATTTTCATGTGAAACTGAACATTGAAATACCTAAATAAGTGGGATTCTCGATTTGTCGAACTAGGTTTGGAGACAAATGAGCTTTACATCGTACTCAACACATGTTTGTATGACTCAATAAAACAAGTCAGTGGCTCTCTTTTTATTTCATCGTTTGGGTTGGTATTTCCCAAAAATGTATCAGGTTTTACAATTAAATTTATATTTAGTTGAGTCTAAGGCGACCGTTTTATATCTCAATTTGATCGATTGACGAATAAATTACGTTGACAGATAGTTGCTTCCAGGAACTTAATACGATGATAGCACAAATATCGATCTCACAAGAAGCAGTTACGATGTCAGTTTCAGACAAACAATGCGAAGGCAAAAATAAGCAGAAAAGATAGAATAGATGAACTAACGATTTATAATGATATAGTTTCAATCAAAACTCCTTATCGAAAGCAAATTACAAGTTGGTGATAATCAAAGATGAATATTCTTAAGTTTTAACGGATTCGATGACAAAACTAGATGCGATGACAAATGAAAGTAGGAGTATGCTCTATCAAATAATGCGACTGAAGAACAATGACAACAATTCGATTGATATGACTGATGTTAATGAGCAAGTTGATAGATTATCTTGACCGGAATAGCAGTAATGAATTAAAGAGATCGAAAGCGATAAATCAAATATGATTAAGGCAAGTGACAAACAAGCAACGACAGATGAACAAATAAATAGATAAATAAAGCGATAAAGCTTATTGTATTTGATGAATCGATGGGCGATGCTTCAAATGGAAAAGATGGATCTCCTTCCTCGTTTGAATCAAGCCGCGATCGAAGTTTGAATACAGTGATTGTCTTAAACACAATAAATCGTCGATACTTCAATGGTGAAAATAACTAGCTTAAGGAGAATAGTTTGAAAGATGAGAGAGTAATATTGCTCAGAAGAATGTCCCTTCAAATGGATGAGAGAGGCCCCATTTATAAGTTGAAATGGTCAGCACTTCCAAACCCTAGAAGGACTCTTCTCTGCTCACGTCTCTTTTCAGCAATTGCCCACGTCCCTTAAAATACATTGAGTCTGTTCCGATAAAAGTGGGATAAAGCCAATTAAGTTTATCTGCTAGAATCAACGTCTTCGTAATTTTCCGATCAAGTTACTGAACATCGACTAGCATGTGTCTTCAGAAACTGCAAGCAACCATACAGCAAGACCGAACACATCATCTTTTTGCGAGGAACGGAAATCGACCAGTACAGATAGTCCCCCCACTTGCCAAGACCTGTGATCGTAAAACTTTGCAAGTGGCCTGAAATGTTAAGCGGGAAAACACGTGGTGCGTCCGTGTCCCTCCATTTTGAAGCGCCAAAATGTCACTTCAACTTCCAATCATTGTACGTGTCAAGGATCGTGCGGATGACAGTTTTCGCCGGTTCCCAAGATCATGATGGCCTTTTCTCCATAAATACTGGTTTCAAATCATTTCTATAAACTTTACATCTTCTAAACTCTTGAGATTCTCCAAAATTCTTCAACCTTCTTCAAAGCCTTTTAAGCAGATTTAGCACTCTTGGTTTGTACCAATCAGTTCTTGAGCCTCTAGTTAAACGTTTCAACTTGTTGAACTGGTTCCATAATGTCTTCTCAAAATATGACAGATGCCGGAATTGCTCCCACCGCCGCCGTCGCCGCCACAGCGCCGCCGCAACTTGCTGCCGACCCTTCATCAGGTAAGAAGGGAAAGAAGAGGGAGAGGAAATCCAAAAACTTTGGCCCAGAAAAACATTATACTGACATTCTCCCAAAGAAGTTCACATACGAAGATGATTGCAAGGTTAGCACTCAAAATGACGTTCAACTGTCCAAAAAGAAAAACATCCCCGTAGATTCAGTTTTTTGTGCCGTCACTGAGGAATCGATACCACGAATCAGAGAGGATTGTGGTTGGAAAGAAGGTGAGATCGATGTAGTGTGTCCTCCGAGGGGATCGAATTTGACCACTTTTTACGGCGGCCATTCCGCCGTGTTGACGTACCCATTCACGATAGGTTTTACTTTGCCAGTCGACCCAATAGTCGAGGAATTGTGCCGAATGTACAAAGTTTGTTTAGCGCAAATTTCTTCGATAGTGTGGCGCTTGGTCGCCATGTACCGATGGATTGGCAAGAAGGTGGGAGTGGAGGTCACACTCGGACACATCCTTCATTTATATTCTCCCAGAGTTTATAAAGCTGGTATCATTACCGTACAAAACGAGGGAGTCGAGCCCTAATTTCTGATAACGATGACGATCTCAGGGCGTGGGATCAGCGCTTCGTCTACATCCCGATGGAGCAGCTCATGGCTCCGGGGGCTGAACGTCTCCCAGTTGGCTGGAATCGTGCACGTAAGTTTTTGATTTTACTTGGTCTTCTATTTTCATATGCCTTACTTTTGTGCGTGCATGCAGCCAGCAGTGTTGTGTTCGAACTAGTTCCTGACATCATCGATTGGTTGAAGAAAGTCTTGAAGGAAACAACTACGACCAGAGGGCCTGGAAACCAATCGCGGCCCTTTTGAAAGTGAAAGCGAAGAACCATGGTAAGCCTAGTTTCACCTCCGGTTGAGATGCCTTTTTTGTTTAATTTTAACAGATTATTTTCAACAGGCATCACTGGCACCGTTACTGGGCCGATTGAAGATTTGGTCGGCGAGGAAGAGACCGAGGAGGTCGAGGGGGAGAAGGTGAGTGAAGCTCCCCCGAAGAAGAAGAAGAAGAAGACTTCTTACCAAGATCTTAGGGCAAAGTATATGGTCAAGGGTGCTTCACAAGGAGCTGGCTCATCGGCTGATCCTAAGCCGATCGAGCAGGTAGTTAAAGGGGCTGTCTCAGCAGTCGAGGCAGCAAAAGCTATCGAGGGGGCAATCCATCTCGAATTCCCTCTGAGGAAGAGGGTGAAGAATCTGGGTCCGATCTGCCGTTGGTGCGGCCGAAAAGGTCAAGCAAGGAGAGAATGCTTGAAACGGCTGAGCAACTTAAAGCAGCCGAGGAATATGATCGAGTTCAAGCGGCCAGTTTTGGTGGTGACAGGCAGGTAGCTCTTTCTCTGATTGCGGAAGATTTAATCGATATGACTTCCGGTTCGGGGGAAAAAGGGACTGCTATCGTCCCAACCCATGAGAGGTTTAATATTGGGGACGTCGATGGTGCTCCTTCCGACAGTGTGCCAAGGGAAAGGGATCCGAAGAAAGGTAAGCTTCCTCTCGACCGTTCCATGGCAACGACAAAGTCAAGGCATACGGAGAGTTCAGGCTCATCGTTCTACGCGTCAGACCATGAAGAGCCCATCGTCCGTTTTCCTCGATTTGAGGAGGCTGCTGCTTTTGCCGCTTATAAAAGGGCCAAGGATGCAGGGGAAACCAATGCGAGATCGTTGACTATTAGCGTTCCTGGGGAGGTAGATCTGCTTAGATGCCCAAAGCATCTTGCTAATTACTTTTTCGATGTGATGGGACCGATGGAAAAAGCTTGGCTGAATTGCTACAGCGACGTGAGCTTGTCTTCTCAGATTGCTTTTAGTGCTTTTTGGGTAACTCTCTTGACTTCTGCTGCTTGGATCTTCTTATTCTTCGCTGTCTTACGAAATTTTTTTGCTTTGTCTTTAGAACACCATTATGGCCATCGAATCAGCTGATCGGATTCGGCAGCTCGAAGCCGAAATAGCTTATTTGAACGAGAGAGTCGCCCTTCTAGCTTCCGCTGGTGATGGATGGCACAACAATTTGAAGATTTTGAAAGTGAAGTATTCCGAACTGGAGGCCGAGTCGGCTAAAAAGGCCACCGCTCACGCTCTTCGGGAATCAGAGCTGGAATCCCAAGTACAGGCTTTGAACGATCAGCTTGGTCGGCTTGAGGCTAGCATGGGCGACAAGTGTGTCATATTGGAAACTGAGCTGAAAGCTAAAGCATCGGAATTCGATCGTGTAAACGAAGAATTTCGTATCCTCAAAAGTGCGAATGACGACTTAGCCGCCCAAAATGACGCTTTGTCGGAGAGGAATTTGCTTCTTCAGAGAGAGTTGGCCAGAGACTGATTTCGAAGGGAGGAGGGAGCTCATTCTAGCCGAATCGAGGCGGGACTTGCTGCGGGAAATGTCCGAGCGTCAAGTCGATGTTGTCGCTGAGCTCGAAGAAGCTATACAAGTTGTGAGGATGACTCGTGAGGCACTTGGCCTTTCTCCGGATTCTTCTGATGAAGGGTCCGATGGAGATGAATGAATGAACTCTTTCAAATTTTTGTTTTAAGTTAGCTATGACGTGGTCATTCGACCGTCCTAAATACCTTTAATTACAACAAGGTCGTTTGACCGTTGTGGATGTTTAATGAATGAACAAGCTTTTTTGGTTTGTCTAGCCGCTGTATTTTTTGAAGATGATTTCATATACTCATTCAAAAGTTAGCGTTTATCGATAGTTGTCGAAAGAGATAATTGGGGCCCAATGTCTTAGTGCGTAATGAGAAATGACGTCTCATCTCCATGTAATGCACTCTCCGAACATTTTCATGAGTTCGGAATTAAAAATGAACACGGTGAAAAACTTGGAATTATAAAATTCGCTAACATTTGAGACGGTCACTTGAGTCGTACAAATGTGAAAAGTTGAAAATGTAACCAGTGTTGCATGTTATTGAAATGAGCCGCTAACGGGCTTTAGATACATTTTGGATCGTATATTTTGATCGATTACAAGATGTGGCCGTTTGAGGGCACAAACTTTTGATCGCTAATGGATCGCTTTACATAGATGGACAATCTGACAAATGAAGTTAAAGTTCGAAACATCCGATAGTCGCATCTCCAATTCGAACGAGTCCAGCTCGAGTGAATGTAGGAACTTTGATTGAATTTTGAACGAGTCCCCAGTTCGAGTGAACGTAAGAACTTTTGATCGAATTTTGAACGAGTCCCCGGTATTGTTTTCAATCGGTCTCGTTCTTGGGTGGTCCCCAGTGTCAGTTGATGACAATCGTGCTAACTCCATCTCCCCCCACCCAGTGTTTTGAGTATGAAGGATGAGTGATCGAACACTGGTCCTGAAACGGAGTCATTGACACAAAAACCGAGAAATCGTTATAGATGAAGGCCACGTTAGAATGTTCGTCAGACTTATCGACCCCGATCGGAGCGTTTCGAGCTCATGTTTTCGTGGGTGATGTTTGTCATCATTCGCTTCCAACTATGCCTATCATCTAAGAGTGTTAATATCAAACAATTGATTAAATAATTCTTCTAATATAGGAGAAATTGAAATTTTGCGAGATTAAAAGATGAGAGTTGATGATACCGTAGAATCTCAAAAGTAGTACTTCTTCAATTGTATGATATTCCAATTGAAGTCAACCGGCTTGGAGTCCATTGTTTCGAGTTGGTATGATCCTTTCCCGATTACTGCTTTGACCCGATAGGGTCCTTCCCAATTTGCTCCTAGCTTACCTTCGTTTGGCTCATCCTTTTTCGGTCTTTTGATCCTCAGCACATAATCACCTACATTAAAAGATCGATACCTGATTTTTTTTGTTGAGGTAGTTTTCTGCCCTCTGTTTCTGCGCTTGTATTCGAACAAATGCCATGTCCCTTTTTGCTTCGATCAGGTTTAAATCTATCAACATGGTTTCTCTGTTGCTTCTTCGGTGGAATGGGCGAACCGAAGACTAGGTTCTCCCACTTCCACCGGTATCAGTGCTTCTGCTCCATAGACAAGTGAGAACGGTGTTTCTCCGGTGCTGTGTTTCACCGTTGTCCGGTGAGCCCACAGCGCTCCGGGGAGTTCGTTTGGCCAGTTCCCTTTGAATCATCCATCCTTTTCTTCAGATACTCGATTATTGTTTTTTTGGAAGATTCAGCCTGTCCATTTGCACTGGGGTGATAAGGTGTTGAGGCAATTCGCTTGATCCCCCATTTTTCAAAGAAGGCAGTGATCCGTCTTCTTACAAACTGTTTACCGTTATCGCATGTGATCTCTTTCGGGATCCCAAAACGACAGATAATATTTTGATGAATAAATTTAATGACTTCTTGCTCACGAATTTTAGCTAAGGCAATTGCTTCTACCCATTTAGAAAAATAATCAGTAAGAATTAAAATAAATTTTACCCCGCCGGGCGCTGTTGGAAGCGGCCCGATCAAATCCATTCCCCACTTCATGAATGGCCACGGTGACGTGACCGAATGAAGTGGCTCTGCCTGTTGATGTAGGAGGTTGCCGAATCGTTGACACTTGTCGCATTTGCAGACGAATTCTTTGGCGTCATCTGCGATCGTTGGCCAATAATATCCAGCTCTTAGGATCTTTCGAACCAACCACTTGCTACCGGAGTGGTTGCCGCACTCGCCTTCATGGATTTCTTTCAGCACATAGTTTGTCCCACCTGAGCCCACACACTTCGCTAAATGGCCGCTGAACATTCGTCTGTAGAGCTGGTTTTCTAAGAGACAATATCTTACCGCTTTAGCTTTGAGTGATCGGGCAGATTTTTTGTCATCGGGAAGGGTTCCTGCCTGCAAATAAGACAAGTATTTGTTTCTCCAATCCCAAGTGTGGTTAACATTGTTTACCTCTTTAATGCTCCGACAGAGTGGTGATTCGAACAGGTGGACCACTGTTTCATTGATTTTGCTGTCGATGACCGCTGCAGAACCGAGGTTGGCTAAAGCGTCTGCTTCGATGTTGTCCTCCCTTGGTATCTGAGCAATTTTCCATTCTTGGAAAGAAGTAAGGAGATTTTGCACTTTTTCGAGCAACTGTTGCATCCTTGGATCTCGAACACAGAAATCGCCTTGGATTTGATTTACCACCAATTGAGAGTCACTTTTGATGTCTAGTCGTTCGACCTTAAAGTCTTTTGCAATCTTTAAACCTGCAGCGAGGGCCTCATATTCGGCCTCGTTGTTAGTTTTTGCATGTAGTTTGATTGCGTACCTGAGCTTTTCACCGGTAGGTGCTATTAATAAGATTCCGAGACCAGTCCCTTTCACGTTTGAAGCTCCATCGGTAAATATTTTCCAAACTCCGGGATCGGGATCCCTCATCATCAACTCTTCCTTTTTCGCCTCCGGAAAGATATTAGCGCTAAAATCTGCTACAAAATCAGCTAACACTTGAGATTTTATGGCGGTGCAAGGCTGATAAGTAATATCGTACTCGCTCAGCTCGACCGCCCATTTCATTAATCGACCAGAGAGATCTGGCCGATGTAAAATATTTCGCAATGGAAAAGTGGTTACGACAGATATTGAATGACATTGGAAATAAGGTATTAATTTCCGTGCAGCAGTGACTAGTGCTAGTGCTAATTTTTCTAGGTGTGGATATCTTGTTTCTGCATCTAAAAGTGTTTTACTAACATAATAAATAGGAAATTGGTTACCTCTGTCCTCGCGGACGAGGACAGCGCTTACAGCGACATCGGAGACAGCCAAGTAAATCAGCAGCATTTCTCCTTCGATCGGTTTTGATAGGAGCGGAGCATTTGAAAGGTACAGCTTCAGTTCTTTGAGGGCCTTTTTGCATTCTGGTGTCCATTCAAAGCTTTTTTTCTTTTTCAGCACCGAAAAGAACTTGTGACATCGTTCCAATGACCTCGAGATGAACCTGCTGAGATAGGCTGCTCGACCAGTCAGCTGTTGAACTTCCTTCACCGTTGTTAAGTCTTCGGGAATGCTTTCAATTGCTTTGATCTTGTCTGGGTTGGCCTCAATTCCTCTTTGCGATACGATGAATCCCAAAAACTTTCCGGATCCAACTCCGAACGCGCATTTCTCCGGATTCAATCTCATGTTGAAACGCTTCAGTATCGTGAAAATCTCCTCCAAATGGCTTAGATGATTTTCTTTCTCAAGAGACTTGACCAGCATGTCATCGATATATACTTCCATCGTTTTTCCGATCAAATCTTTGAACATAGTAGTGACCAAACGTTGGTAAGTAGCGCCAGCGTTTTTAAGGCCGAAAGGCATGACTGTGTAGCAATAAGTCCCCATGTCCGTGATGAACGACGTCTTCTCCCGATCCAATGGGTCCATCAAAATTTGATTATAGCCTGAATAGGCATCCAAGAAGCTTAACGTTTCGTGTCTTGTCGTTGAATTGATTAGTCTATCGATGTGAGGCAACGGGAATGAATCTTTTGGACAGGCCTTATTGAGGTCGGTATAATCGACGCATACTCTCCACTTGCCGATTTTCTTTGGCACAACTACGGTGTTTGCAAGCCACTCAGGATATTTGACCTCCTTAATGAACCCATTCGTTAGCAGCTTTTCTACTTCATCGTTGATCACTTTCCTTCGGAATCCCCCATTTGGCCGTTTCTTTTGTTTCACCAGCCGATGTTTTGGGTCGACATTTATGTGTGTGGCGACCTTTGGATCGATCCCAACCATATCTGTATGGGACCAAGCAAAACAATCAGAATTATCCTTGAGGAAGGATATGATTTTTGATTTTACTTCGGGATCCAATTCCGTTCCCACATAGACTTTCCGATCAGGCTTATCATTGAATAATGTTACTTCTTCCAAGTCTTCTATCGTAGAGTCTCCAGCTTTTTGTTTATGCGGTTCTCTCACACATGGTGGAACCTGTGCGAAGTCGCCTTCGACTTCGGAATTCGGTAGCTGCGTTGAGGCGCACGACGGAACCGAAGTGAAGCTTCCGATCACGGGTTCCACTAGCTTGTATGGTGAAACCTGTGCGAAGTCGCCTTCGACTTCGGATTCCGGTAGCTGCGTTGAGGCGCACGACGGAACCGAAGTGAAGCTTCCGGCCACGGGTTCCACTAGCTATGTTTGCTACAATCGAAAGCCATCCTTGACAGCTACTGAGTAACATTCTCGCGAAGCCTGTTGTTCGCCTCTGATTTCACGAATTCCCCATGGGGTAGGGAATTTTACGACTTGATGTAGGGTCGAAGGGACTGCTCCCATAGCGTGAATCCACGGTCGATCCAATATCACGTTGTACGCCATTTCGCCTTTCATTACTTGAAATGATGTCTCATTCTCAACACCTTCTGCATAAGTCTTAATTGTGATTTCTCCAACGGTCACTTCACTCGAATTGTTGAAACCCGACAATACTGTTGAACGAGGCACGATCTTGTCGCTCAACTGCAGCTGTTCAACTACCCTTGCATGTATGATGTTGACCGAACTACCAGCGTCGACCAACACCCTTTTCACATCAGCGTCGTCGATCCTCATCGTGACTACAAGTGCGTCGTGATGGGGATGAATTCTGTCATCGAAATCAAAGTCTCCGAACACGATCTCATCATTCATGTCATCTCGTGTTCGCTTGTCTCGTGTAAATGAGACCTTTGCATATTTCTTGGTAGTGTAAGTTACTCTACAAACGTCATCTCCTCCGGTAATGACATTTACCGTCTTCCTAGGAGCAGGGGGTTTTGGCGGCTCATCATCTTTCTTCTTATTAAAGTTGTTTCGTCCTCTGTCAGTCAATAATTCGACGAGGTGCCCCTTCTGCAGTAGGCTGGCCACTTCGTATCTCAATGCCTTACAATCCTCCGTTGTATGGCCGAAGTCATGGCGTAATGCACACCATAGATTTTCATCCCTTGTATTTGGATTAGTTTTTATGCGACCTGGAAATTTTACAACCTTCTCATCCATCCCCTTCAAGTGATTCACCAAGTTTGGTGTTGATATGCAAAAATTGTACTCCGTCACCTTTGGGGGGAGTGGTCGATCTTTCGGAGCCGAAGATGTGTTCGACTGCCCTTTCTTCGATTGATTCTTCGAACCACCAGCTTCGTGGTTGTTGTTCCCCATTCGAGGGAAACTGTAGGGCTCCCATCGTTGGTCCCTGTAGTTTCGCCTGTCATTTTCAACTCTCCGCGGTGGAGGTCGATCATAATGGTAACTATTTCGGACTAGCTGCAACTCCTCCTCCTCAGCCCTAATCCGCGGCTCGCATTCCCGATATAGCACTTCGAATGTCCATGCATCAATCTCTCTGAGACGATCTTTCAACTTCCATGCCTCAATCGAATCAGTGCGCAGATTGTTAGCAAAGGTCAAGCAAGCCCACCTTTCTTCGAGATTCGGGATATGAATCTTCTCGTCGTTGAATCGCTTCACAAATTATTTTATGGTTTCCCCAGGTCGCTGCCTAACATTCAATATGTCTTCCACCCTTGGTGCTATCTTTTTCACTCCAGTATGTGATTGAATAAACTTTGCCGACATGTCATCAAAATTCAATATCTTATTTTCAGGCAATTGCAAGTACCATTTCAATGCCGCTCCTTTCAATGTCTCACAAAACTTTTTGAGGCTGACCGAATTAATTTCTTCCGAAGTTAAGTCGTTCGCCGGAACTGCAACCGAAAACATATCGATGTGATCCCTTGGATCTGTGGTCCCATCGTACCTCAAACTTTCTGGTAACTTGAAAGTTTTAGGAATTGGCATCGGTGTTGCACTTACTGGGAACGGACGCTTTGAGATCGATTTCTTAGCGACCTCGTCCGTTAACTTTGGGACACCTGGCAACTTCTCCATAAACGATTTTATCTCACCGAATTTTTTGTCCACTGTATCGTTCAACAGAGTTTGCATTGTCGCCAACATTCTTACTTCTGCTGTAACTGAGGCCGGAGCTCCCATAGCTGCCGCGGCCGTACCCGATCCCTCAGATCCGACCCCCGCTGCAAGTCCCCCTGTTACGGCGCCCTGAGGAACCGAAGTCGGAATGCTTGCTGGGGGTGTGATCGGTGGGGTGGGCGTTCTATTTCCGATAGAGTTAGATAAAACCCTTAGTTGCTCCCGTATCATTTCGAACTGAGCGTCGTGTCTTTTTAAATACGCCATTAGTGACGCATTTGCATCTCCTGACTCAGCTTCGACCACGGGCTCCTTACCCGGTCGCTGTCCTCGGGGTGCGTTCAACTGTGAACCAGCAGGAATGTCGTCATGAGTTGGATCCTGCTCGCGATTGATAGACTCATCGACCGCTTCAACGTTGGTCGGAACTGGAACCCCATCATTGGGATTGAGTTGTTGTTGACCGTTCAGAGCGGCGGCGGTGGTGTTACGTTCATCTGCCATTTCAAGGCAAGGAAACAAACGTAAGTAGTATCAAAACGATTCAAATTTCGGAATAAATCGATTGCCTAGACCCCACGGTGGGCGCCAAATTGTATTTCCCAAAAATGTATCAGGTTTTACAATTAAATTTATATTTAGTTGAGTCTAAGGCGACCGTTTTATATCTCAATTTGATCGATTGACGAATAAATTACGTTGACAGATAGTTGCTTCCAGGAACTTAATTCGATGATAGCACAAATATCGATCTCACAAGAAGCAGTTACGATGTCAGTTTCAGGCAAACAATGCGAAGGCAAAAATAAGCCGAAAAGATAGAATAGATGAACTAACGATTTATAATGATATAGTTTCGATCAAAACTCCTTATCGAAAGCAAATTACAAGTTGGTGATAATCAAAGATGAATATTCTTAAGTTTTAACGGATTCGATGACAAAACTAGATGCGATGACAGATGAAAGTAGGAGTATGCTCTATCAGATAATGCGACTGAAGAACAATGACAACAATTCGATAGATATGACTGATGTTAATGAGCGAGTTGATAGATTATCTTGACCGGAATAGCAGTAATGAATTAAAGAGATCGAAAGCGATAAATCAAATATGATTAAGGCAAGTGACAAACAAGCAACGACAGATGAACAAATAAATAGATAAATAAAGCGATAAAGCTTATTGTATTTGATGAATCGATGGGCGATGCTTCAAATGGAAAAGATGGATCTCCTTCCTCGTTTGAATCAAGCCGCGATCGAAGTTTGAATACAGTGATTGTCTTAAACACAATAAATCGTCGATACTTCAATGGTGAAAATAACTAGCTTAAGGAGAATAGTTTGAAAGAGGAGAGAGTAATATTGCTCAGAAGAATGTCCCTTCAAATGGATGAGAGAGGCCCCATTTATAAGTTGAAATGGTCAGCACTTCCAAACCCTAGAAGGACCTCTTTCTGCTCACGTCTCTTTTCAGCAATTGCCCACGTCCCTTAAAATACGTTGAGTCTGTTACGATAAAAGTGGGATAAAGCCGATTAAGTTTATCTGTTAGAATCAACGTCTTCGTAATTTTCCGATCAAGTTACTGAACATCGACCAGCATGTGTTTTCGGAAACTGCAAGCAACCATACAGCAAGACCGAACACATCATCTTTGTGCGAGGAACGGAAATCGACCAGTACAGGGTTAATACTAAAAGGATCTAAATCATACTCATTGAACGCTACCAATATTAGAGAACTTTACACGATTATTGCACTTTAACTGGTTGTAGCAGTTTGTTTTTCATATTTTTCTCAATTGCCGATCAATATTTATTATAGAGATTAATATGTACTTATATTTTAATTCAGTGATCTAATCATATAAATATATTTTACTTGCGTAAAATTTGAACTCATATTAACATAATAGAGTAGTCGTTTCTTGCTTTATTTGTTCCTAGTAATTGGAAGGAAAAGAAAAAAGTCTACTGATGATTTACAGGATTTAGTTGAATCTTGATTACGATAATCATCTTTCATTAAGGATAACTGTAACGTTGTTCCCTCATTGCCAAGTATCTTTAATTTTGAAATGGAAATGCACCAAACTTCTTGTCCCTTAATGTCTCATACCAACTGAGATTTGGTGCTTGTAGGCCCAAAAGTCACTAACTCATGACTTGTTAACTTCCTTGTTATTGTTGCCTCTTCACCCGATCATTCTCTAGTGCAAAGCACCCACAACTCAAAAGGCTAGCAGTAGAGAAAAGAAATAAACTTACTATATATTTGTTTGCTTGTATATCTGCAATTGCGTCCAATCGATATCAAGATACATAGCATGTCTAGTTGTACAATAGCTGAACTCGAAGCTAGATTAGATCCAATCATGTAGTTCTTTCCAACCGAAATGTTAAAAGTTGACCATTCCATGATCTCTTGACATTACAGCTCCCCAAATATCTAATGCTTCGTAACACTTTTTCGGTTATATAATGCTAATGTCTGCAACTACTGTAAGACACAGCACAAACTTAACCAACACATTATCGTTTTGAACAGTTCTGCAAAAATTTATCTCGATTATACCAAACCACTAACAATATGGGAGAGCAAAGAATTAAGCAATAGCAAATAATATCAGTCCACCCTCTTTTGCAATGGAATTTTATATACAAGACTTGGAAGGAATGAAGATCGCTAGAAACATTCCTTTTCTTTTCCACCTTATTAGTTCGTGTACACCCAATTGACAAGTATAAACTACTTAAAAGCACACAAATATGATAGAATGTATTTGAGTTAGAAAAAGAAATTAAATGAAAAAAATAAAAAGTCCACGAAAATGATGAAAGTTCATACTCCTATTAAGTACTTCCTCTGTTCCACTTTTATGTGGAAGGTTCGGAGTACGACGGTCAAATTTGTTATCTTTGTCTGTGAATTTGAAAATAGATTAGTCAATTTTTGAAAATAAAATTTATATATTTAAAAACTACATAAAAAATACTATAAACCATAATAATTTATAATTAAAATATTTATAAAATATATAAGAAAAATAAGATAAAAAAGAACCTCGAAGACTTCTCAAACAGTAATTTTGCCACGAAAAGGGAACGGAGAGGTAGTATATTTACCACAACAATATCTGTGTCAAGAATGCATTTGAAATGATTACAATTATCATTTATTGTTTGTGAGCTAGACAACAATTTTTGAACTTTCTTAGCCAATCAAATTTGGTCGCCACGGTAAGACCTCAAAATTGGACTTTCTTAGCCAATCTAAGAGGTTTACGGTAATTTGATAGGCGGCAAAGAGCCAAAATTGCCACTAAACTTTTGTAAAAAGTCTAATAATGTCATTCTTTAAAAATATGGTGCTAATATGTCGCTGTTGTTATACTTTTGATTCAGAAATGCCATTATGTATAACTTTCAGCTCAAAATTGCCATTATTTTTAACGGAACTCATTTATTTATTTTTTAAATTTTTAAAAAATACTATAAATTCCTAAAAAAAAATGCCACATGGTAATTAAAAAACCTCACCCCAAGCTAATTTTCGAACTCACCCACCCGTACCCTATTTTTTGCTTTTACTTTTTAACACAAGCATTATTTTTATCTCCAAATTTACAAATATATTCAGAATCTACATTCCAAAATCAGCTCATTCCATGTGGGAAAATTTAAAAAAAAAAAATAGGTTCATTCTGATAGTCTATTGAAATAAATTTCTTGAATAATTTGTGAAAACGTAGAAATGCAATATATAGTAGAAAAAAATAAGAAATAAGTTTTTGATATTTTCATATCCCAGGTCGAGCTATTTTTTTGACAAAATTACGAAAAAGTCTGTAAAAAAATTTATAAAGTTAAAGAAATAGAAGGCAAAGTGAGCGATATAAGTGTGGTCCGTGTGAATTAGAGAAGAAGGTGCACAAATGGCCGTTGGCTCTTGGTCTATTGTCGCCTTTTAAAAAAATATTTAATGATTATGTTGATTGCAAGATAGATAGAAAAATACATTAATAAATACAATTAGGGGTGGTGGGGGATACAGATCAGAAATTAAGTTGGGTCAGGGGTATTTAATGCACATTAGGTATATTCTACAATATTTTAGCATTTTTCAAAAACTATAAATTAGAATAAAGTATTCCCGTCAGAAATAATGGCATTTTTGAGCCGAAAGTTATATATAATGGCATTTTTGAACCGAAAGTGTAACGGCAGTGGCATATTTGAACCATATTTTTAACGGGTGGCATAATTAGACCTTTTTCGATAGTCTAGTGGTAATTTTGGCCCTTCGCCCTTTGCTAGGTGAACTTCGAAAGCAATGTAGTCTTTCTAGTGAATATCATTGTAAAAATTTAGTCACGCAGCCTGTTTTGACCGCGTTAAATGAATACTAGCCAGCGATGCAAAACTGTTTGAAGACTAGCCACCTCCGGACAAATCACAGTATAAATACTGAGGCTTTAAACTAATTTTGTTCAAAGCTCAGTACTTATACTGGGAAGCTGAAGTAAACTAATTCCAGTATAAAATACTGGGGCTTTGAACAAGTTTTGTTCAAGGCCCCAGCATTTTGTTATGGGACTTTATATAAAGCTTCAGTCCCATAACAAAATGCTGGGGCTGTGAACAAAACTTGTTCAAAGCCCCAGCATTTTGTTATGGGACTGAAGCTTTATATATAAAGTCTCATAACAAAATAATGGAATTTATCCCATTATTTTGTTATGGGACTTCTTCAGTCCCATAACAAAATACTTGGGCTTTGAACAAGTTTTATTCAAAGCCCCAGTATTTTATTATGGGACTAGTCTGGGGTGTTTTTCCAACGCTAATGGAGCTTAAGTGTGCACGGGAATTTTTTGCTATACTTCAGTGAATTTTAAAACGGTGGATAGTCCCCAATGAACGCGTCCAAAAATGGCTACTGATCAAAATTAGGATAGATCTTGTTCCGACGTCTGTCATTAACACGAAGTGAAATGGTTGCTCAGAGCAGGAGGTTTCTTGTTCGAGGAATCAGAATTGTACTCGAAGAACAACTTTATTTAGGTTTATATGTCACGATTTAATAAAAATTTCTTAGTTGTAACAACAACTTAATCCAGTGTTGAAAACACTTGCGACGAATAAAACAGTGGATAACATCCCAGCTTTTATTTATTTTCTATGTTTTGGGGGTGGGGATGTTGAGGGAGGAGAAGCATACAAGTAAAAGTTTCTCTAATGCTGTTAAATTAAATGGTTTCTTGGCGGAGACAAATATATAAATAGACAACTTTAAGATGTTGCAAGTCCATCTGTCAGTCGATGGAATCAAAATTGTATAATTGTCTCTTAATTCACATCAAGAGGACTAAAAACACAATCACAGAATCTTCATGTCCCACAAAAAAAAAGGAAAGAAAATAAAAAACTATCCCTCATAGTTGCACAGTATACACAGTATGAATTTATCGAGACGACCGAACTGAAGTAGTATAATAGACGAGATTGAACACATTACAAACTATGCCTCCAAGTTAAGAATGAACATTACAAAACCATGCCTCCAATCTTCCAACAAGATGTCATACACGAACAGGAAAAAATTCATGATAATTACACGCTCTAAAAAGGTACTACAGCTCCAAAATTGTTCTTTCTAGATGTGGGACTGTGGTTCCTAAGCACGAATAGCAAATACAAATGCCAAACATGCATGTGGATTATGGTACAGACTGAGAATCACAGCAGAAAGCTGTAGACATTACCTCCAAATGAGTCGGATACAGAGCATAAGCAATATCCATTGGACCACCTGGTACAAGTAGGAGAAACTTGATCGATGTATGGAGCATAACCCAGAGTTTCGTGCTCCAAGTATTTCAGATGATTACAGTGGAACCCATCAAGCAATGCATAGTGATTGGGAATTGCCATAGTTGCTTCAACAATTTGTGCATAACGAAAAGTTACTAACTGGATTTTATGGTTATAAATAGCTCTGAGGCTTCAAGAGTGACTGACATAGAGTACTGGGACAAGACCAGCCATTTTGCCATCTCTGCCAGGGCGTTTTTTCTTGACCTGAAAAAAGTGTGCACCATCATCGTCAGACAAATTATAATCAGAGAACACCTTCAACATGGCTTCCTTTTCCCAAGAAGGCAATATGAATAAAGTGAAAGGAGTTGTAGGGAAGAGTGCAGTGCAGAATCAACTTTAGCCACAAAATCCAGTCAAAGAATGGTTGAATTAGATAATCAGATAACCTTATCATGGAATCTTCCCAAGCACAAGCATATTCCAAAAAATTCAAGCTGCTAGTAGAGTCTCCTCAAATTTACTTACTGAATTGTTTAAGAAAGAACAGCCAACTGTCTGGCCAAGCAACTAAGCAAGTTTAGGAGAATCAGGAGATCAATGATATCTCCAGAAACAATTTCATTGAGTTATTAGTCCCTGGTTCGCAACTTTTTGGTTGTTTGACAGGACAAGCAGATTAAGAAAGAGAGCAAGACTTTGACACCTAACCCATGCATAGAGTACCAAAAATACATTTGTACCAAACGATTTGTTTTTCTATCCAATGGTGCCTACAAGTAATGTTAATGGCAAGATGGGAAAATAAAAACATCAACTCGGTCCAAATACAGAAAAGTGCCAATCTTTTGGGATAACAATTAAGTAAAACATGTCAAAAAAGTTGTGATTGAGAGGATACAGATAGCAGGCGGGGGAGAATGGTTGTATAATTGGAATTCAAACCGTCCACCTTCTCTTTGACATCCCAGAAATCCCCCAAGGGCCAGTAGCGCACGGTTCAAAATTCAGTGGATAACGGCACAACCCAGACCTTGCAGTGGTTTCTTTTGATAGTAGAGGATAAGTGCAGAATACATTGACTCACTTAAATTTATAAACCTGACACTTTTAGGTAACTCAGCTCAACTCTTTGACCATTTCCTTGAGTTATTTAGATATGTAAACATAATCATATGCTCTAGGAGATCATAATTTTACATTTCTAATGGAGCATTTCCACCAAATGACGACATAATTTCTTTTATATCCGAGAAATTCCTCAGGACCGGTGGCGCACAGTTTGAAACTCGGTGGATAATAGGTCCGCCCCTCTACACTTCTTTTCTTTAATTCCAGGCTTTTTGTTGTTCGAACCCGTGATATGTGCCTAAGCCCCACATTACGCGCTATGCTCATACAACTAGACCAAAGCCATGGGCCCAAGTGACGGCATAATTGAAATGTGAAAGACAAATATTGCTACTGTGGTGATCAGGAGAAGATTAATGCAGTAACTAAGTAATCACATTACTAGTTATATAGCACACTCGTGTATGTCCATATATGTTAGTGCATACATTGCTAGAAGGAGTAAGTCAAGAGGTTGGAAATAAAGAGAGACAAAATTGAAACAACTTCTCCTTCAATAAAGTGACACTTTAAAATTTTTTTACTCGTTACATAAAAAAGACACTTTTACTTCTCTTACTTGTGGGGGTATCACAAGTAAAATGTGAAAGTAGTGTTACACTAGCCGCCTTGTTCTTCCTTGAACAATACCACAGATAGTCCGCACGAAGTTTCTTTTGGTTAGAAAGAACAGTGTGATCATTCGGTGAAGGAGGATCTGGATCAATGTACACTTCAATGAAGATATCTGGTCCAAAGTAACCTCCTCATTTAAAGAAACTGAATTATGTGCATATGCAATTCCCCTTTTTTCTTTTGATGGATACTATTACGTGCATATGCAATCGATACTGAGATGATACAAGTTCAATAGTCCCATTAAATGCATGATTAGCAATGAAGAGCGGCTCGACAAAACATTCCGGGGGAATTACTTACATAGAACCAGCCGTCTACTTCATACTCAATTTCCACTTCTTCCCCTGCTGTCAGATTTAGCTGCAGATAAGAAATACTATATATTATTAACCTTTGCAATTCCAGTGAACCACAAAGAAACAAGCTACAATGAAGTAGAATTTGGAAAATTCAACATACGAACATCAGAGTGCAACATGTTAATGGGTCCAATTTCATAGAAAGCAAGAAGAGCAATATATGATATCTTCATGCCCATCACACATACCACCACCACAGAATTATTAGATCATTAACCAGGCTTTTCGGGACGAATATCTAGTAGTCACAGATAGACCTACCTCATCATCTCCACCAGCTGTGAAGTCGTAAAGTGCTGTACCGGACTGTGGGTTGCCTGAAGAGACTCGCTCCTCTTCATGGGATCCAAAACTGTGAGAACCAGACCCAGCCAAGGGATTCTCAAATGACTCGTACCTTTCTCTAATAGGTGATGAATATGGTGGAGGCTCTTCTCTTATCTGCAGATTCTTTTAACATAAAATACATGAAATGACAAAATACATGAATTTGACTGGGTAGGAGGCCTTACCGGGGAGCCAAGACCATCGTATGAGGAGCCACTATAGGAATTATTGTTATATCTGCTCCCACCAGATTTCCCCTGTCATAGAACAATGAGCATTTACAATCAAACACAGGCAGAAAAGGAAGGAACCCAAAAGGAAATACAGCGACTGAACCGCTGCTCAACACTAGAAGCAATATAATTGGAGTGTCAGAGATCTTTTCCTTGTTTATAGGTATCAGAAAATATATGACTTGTAACGACAAAAGACTACCTGTGGATTTAAGGCCGTCCCAAACATAGTAGAGTCTGTTCCTAGTTATATTGATAACTTTGGACTACACTCAGACATAGAGAAGGGTATTGAAACAAATAAATAGGAGATCCATTCCAATCCAAAATTTTCACCACTGCTATTGAGTGATTATCCCATTCCATAACATGCACAAAGTTTAAGCAAGTTCACAAATCATATATTTCGAAGTTGATCAGTTCCACTGATCCTTGTAGAACTGTCATTATTATAAGAGACACAACTTCAAAATCGAATAATTACATTTATTTTGGTGACTAAATATGCACCGACTTTATTACACAACATTACTGGTTTACCAAGATTATAGTAGAGGTCGTTTTTTCCCCTGTGAGAAAGGAGATTGATACACTTGGTAAAAAGTAGAATATGGAAATTTAGTGATTTATGTTCTAACACAATCTTAAGGAAGCTCCGCTGCTATAGCTACAGTGGTCAAGCAAGTGATCAAACAGTTGCAATAGAGAGATTTGAAGTTCAAGCGACAGAAATGATAACTAAAAGGAGGTGTGAATCATATGCAGCGAATGGAAGGATGTAATGTTTTACTGTATTTGAATTCTCACATCTCGTGAAGAAAGATAAAACAATCCATTAACTTCGCATACATTACCCTTTTAGAGCAATGTCAATAAAAGAGTGTAAATGTCCCCTGATGTTAAAACAGAGGTCCCTTTTTCCTTTGATCGCCGAGAAATCTCCGAGGGCCAGTAGCGCATTATAGGTTTGAAACTCTGTGCATACTGGATTCACCATCTACCCTTCTCAACTAAAATCTAGGTTTTTTTCTCTGCAGCAGGGTTCCTACGTGACGCGAGTCAGTCTTAAGTACTAAGATAGCATGCTTTGAAATGTGAATGGTCAGAGTTGGTTAGTCTGCATACGCTGTCTTTTGGAACTAAACTGAGACAAACTCAAATTTTCAGTTTCAGATACCTACAACTGTTTTCCTCAAATAGATGTGAAGTGACAAAGCTCAACATCATCATGGATTCTTCCTTCTTAAACTTAGAGATATTCAAAACTTCTTTTGGTGCTATAAAAAAATCTTTTCTAGTACTATTTGTCAAGTCTCCTTGTTAGACCTTAATGACAGTCAGCTTTAGCATGTGGCTCCAGGTGTTTCCAAGTCTACAGGTGTTCCACTCCAGGTATGGAGTACTTCTGAGTTGAGTTTCTGAGTGAGCTATTTCTCTTGCCTTTAAGTTTATTGCACTTCAACCATCCCTTAGCAACCCATATCATAAACTCTTGCCTTTTAGTTTAGATGTCTCTTTTCTTCCACTTGAAGATCATTTTCAAACAAAGATGGAAGTGAATCCAGACATATCACATCCATCCCGCAACCCTTTCCTCATTTCAAGTCATCATCATAGTTCCCACAGCAGAAAAGGAAAATGGGTGAGAGATCAAGGTTCTGCAGTCTCAGCAAGTTAACTTTCTACGGTGATCCAAAAGCAGGTCGCACATAAGGATTTTTTATGCAACAATCCATCTACCTTTATACACAAACAATTTGAACACCTCTATCGTAAAAACTGGTTAACACAATGTTCTATCTGTATTCCTCATGAGATGAAGTGAAATTAAAAGCGCGCTTAAAGCCCTGAAGCGAGGCTCTCAAAAGCCTTTGCGCTTCACTTCACCCCAGGCGAGGCCCACATATTTGGAAAAAAATATCTTTTTTTTTAATTTATTTTTTGAAAAAAAGAAGAAGCTGTCAAACAGTCTTTGAGTCTGTTACGACTCCCTAAACCTCAAAACATGGAAAGAAGTTAATTAAGGGAAGAAATCATGAGTTACAAAAAAAAAATGGAAAAGAGGAGAAGTATAAGAAAGCAGAGGCAAACGAGCAGAAGTTCTTATAAATTATGCTTCAAGCTCTCGAGCTCCACCCAGTCACTTAGAAAGAAGATGAGATTGATTCTTGTGAGTTAGAGGAAGAAGAGATTGGAGGCTATAATTCTAGTGATAACAATGAGAATTACTCCATTGAGAATGATGGATATGATTATATGAGTGATTAGGAGTGGGTGGTTTTGACTTCTCATAGACTTCTAATTCGTCATTTATATATATTAAAGTTTCTTCATATTGCACTTCTTTTCACTGAAGCCCATGCTTTTAGTGCGCTTTGCGCTTTAAGCCCCAACAGGTCCTTATCGCTTTTTTGCGCTTCTTGCTTTTCACAACACTGATGAGATGAAACTATAGAACAGTTTAAAAAGAGAAAAAATATAGAGTACAGATGCAGAATGTGGATAAACATCAAACTTTTCCAAAATATACTTTCTGGGCTCTGTAGAAAGAGTTTACTGTTTGGCATGTGAAGCTTAATCGAACATATATAAGCCAAGTGCTAAATCTTTTATCTCTTGTGTGTGTGTGTGTGGGAGGGGGAGTTTTGGGGGTGGAATCTGGTCAATGAATATGAATGATATAAGCAGTAAACATATGTCTGCTGCAGACATGATCAGCAAACTGGTGGCAAACATATCCTGAACAAATACAGATACCTTTATCTAAGAGGTTTTGGTTTATCATGATGAAGGTGGCTGTTAGTAGGGTTGTAAATAGTTACATCACTCAAGTCAAATAGATCATTGAACCGTATGGTTCTTCATCAAATATCCAAAATTTTCACGCCGCTGTTTCTTGAAATGGGATAAGTAAAATGTGAAAGGGAAAAGAAATCAAATGCATTAATTGTCCACAGCAGTTGCTTTGGATAAGGAGCTCCCTCAAACGTACCACGATTCTTTTTTGTTTAATATCAGTGCTATTCGGCAGCTTCTACGCACCTCGACTATTCTACCGGGTACCCGTTACCTCCCACGAACATAGGTACCGGATAACTTGGCCACCAAGGCTTAAGCATATGGGAAAAATCACCTAGTGTTTTTGTCACTGTTGAGATCAAAACCCTGATATCCAAGGTTTGCACCAACTTCATTGACCACTAGGCTGCACCCTTGAGTGCAACAAACCATAAACAATATCATGGCATTAAAGTTAACGCAGATTTAAAACGCAAACTCCCTACCTTGGATTGCGATGATCCATAATTGGATGGCTTAGAACTGAATAACGACGGATAGTTCATTCCACCAAAGTGGGATGATATGGATGTCTCTACTGACCCTACTGAGTCTGGGGAGGAAGACCCTGACGATCTCCCATCATCTTCCTGCAGTAACCAATTGAATAAACTTAATCATTTGAACCATATTTGAGAAAAAGAAAAAAAGCATAGATTTACAAATTACTACCTCCATTTCTGAAGATTCTAAGAGAGTCTTTGCCCACATATCATCATAACTCATGGAAGGTCTAGAAATAATATTCTCCTCCTCGACATCAGGAGCATCAGTACCAGCACCAGCAAGAAACTCATTAACCTAAGAATGAAAGAACTACTTAACAAGCTAGAAAAGATTGATAATCAAATGAGAAGGTTCTATATATTTAACAGTATGCAATGGTACACACATATGTTTCTGCACCAAACAGAAAGATAGTTTTACATCAAACCAATGACGGCATCTGAAGAAAACTTATCAGAATTCTTAGCAACTATACTTGCCGAGTGTAGATAAACCAAAAAAAAATGAATATCCGTTCAGATACAATTCAAAACATACTTGGGACACATTTAGAAAACACATTTTTGCAAATATAGTGGCTGAAATAGAGACAGTAAGAAGCATGTTGGCTATGTGTTCCCCTGGCTATCCCAACATGGTCAACTCAATGTCCATAGCAACCCTTTATATAACACCAAGAAGTTGCATGCATGTTTCTTTAGCTTGATTCATTAAGCTAAATATTTGACATCCAGAACAAAGGCAAAGGGGCCACGTGATACGCCACAAAAATACTTACCCTGTTTATAGCAGGTGCATTATTTAAGCTATCATCTCCAAGATTTGCAGCCCAGAAGTTCACAAGGTCATCATCAATTGTTTCAGGCTCAGCAGCTTTTGCTTTGGTAGTTTCATACATAAGATCAGAGATACCCGTGGCCACAGCTGGATCGCTGAGTCCAGTTGACGCACTTATATTATGCCGAGTGCGATAGATGTCAATTAGCTTTGCACTGCTCAATATGTAAAACTTTATTCAGTACACTTCAGAAAGCATAACAAAAAGACTAAGCACATTAAGTGAAGTGCTATCTGCTGTAGCCAAGAGTCGGTTGGTATGTGCACCATTTTATCAAGTAAAAATATCAGAAGTATGTGCAGGGAAATTTCAGAAAGCCCATCGAAACTAGGTGACTCAGAATTATCAAGTGGTGTTTTTAAGATAACGGTGGTGTCCAGACCAACTTACGCGCACCTTGACTAACACCGAATACCTGCCACCTCCCACCAACAACAGCTAACTCTACTCATCAAGGCTGGTTTTAAGGACTCCTTTCTTACCACTGGATTCATATCCCCCAAAGATTTGCAGTTCTAGGATAAGCTTTATTTTCCCCGCAAGAATGCTAAGTGCTCCAACACAGTCGTCAGAGATGAGAGATTAGAAGGCAACTAAAGTTGCTCCTAAGTTATCTAATGAGGATGACATCTTTCTTTTAGATTATCTTCCCCCCTAAAGAAATGTTTTTTAACAAAAGTAAATTAGGAATCCTCAGATGTGAAGCAGGCTCTCCAGACGCCACCAGGCTAATAGGGGAAAGAATCCCAGAGTTCGATAGGTGGTCATCCGTCCTGTGTATGCTTTACCACCTGAATTGTTTGTTGAGTACACTACACCACCACCACCACCATCCACACACACATTTTCTTAAATACTGTATAAGCTAAGTATTTCAGTATAACTTACGTAACATGTCTGTGAATTTAGAATTGGTTACATAATTGTGTAAAATGACAGACGTTTAAATTAATCAGCAACAAAACTACATCTCAATCCCAAACAAGTTGGCACCAGCTATATGAATCCTTGCTGGCCATGTTTCTCCATATAAGCTCAATTAATATCATCATGATACCAAATAAAAATAAAAGTTGAAAAGAAGTTAAATATATAACTAAGAGTAATAATAATTATATTATTTATATTAATACTCTCCATTATTTTTTTGCCGACATATAAATATATTGTAAAGTCAATACTCCTAGAAAGGCAATAGGTTCAAAATCAACGTACTAACAAGATTAAAACCTATTCCCAACTAGTAGATATCACTTGTATGAATCTTTTTTTTCATTGTTTCTTTAGCTATGTCTGTATTTAATTTAGACATTTAATTTAATACTTGTACATTTTTTTTCATTTTGAATTTACTACAATTTTAAAATATCCATTAATTTTTAAATTTTTTCTCATTTTTACACTTACACCCCATGATGTGGAACTAATGTCTCACCGCATGATAGGTAAAATGTGGCAACCTGTGTCTCCACCTTCTAAAACACTGTTAACGAGTCAACTGACGCTGCTGCCACTCTCTTGCTTCTAAACACTAAAGAAAATTCATTACTTGTACACTCAAACAACAAGGCCGAGGGAACTTAAGAGTAATGTACCTTGTTGGTCCTAAAGGAAGATACTTCGATCTTGGAACATAACAGAACAGAGAAACGAGATCCAAGAGCCTCTCATGAGTTTCATAAAGCTTCTTTAGTTCCTCGTCCGTCCATTGTTTTTTTGCATTGTCATGGTTGCGCATGTCCCTACAAATTCAAGCTAAGAGTTAACAAGGAACTACATGTTATGCCTTACAGTTGGTTCATAGTGTTAAAAAATGAGCCAGAATAGTGTCCTACACTTACTTTATTAACTCATCCTGCGCAGAATACATTTCATCAAGGACCTTCAACATAGGGCTGATTAGAGATCCAAGGCCAGTTCCACTGGCTCCCTGGTCCTCTCCATTGCTAATATGCATGTCTGAGAACTGAGACTGTACACCACCCTGGGCTAAGGCATGTAAAAATTCATAGATCTGTAACCTATAAGGCTCACCAGATCGAATCGCAATAGTTGTAAGCGCCTGGGCAGCAATTATTCGAACCTGAAAATTAAAATAGTAAGAATGGAAACCATGGAACGCTCAGTAATATACACTCTTTTTTATATAATACACTCAATAAGATGAAGCATTTGTAGATTGGATTTATAACTAGAACCAACCGACAATAATATATTTGTACTATTCATGCAAGAAATAAAAGATGACTACAAACCTCAACCTACTGATGGGAGACAGAGGGCCTCTCCTCAGAGGTAAGTACACACCTATATACACGGGTTTAGGGATCCTTCAAGAGGAAAGACTCAAAGACTATACTTTTTTTTCAGGAGAGACAAACACTTGGGATACAATTGTATTAATTGGACTCAATTTTAGGATGGATTTGCTCCAAAACACTGCCAAAAATGTAAATAAGAAAAGCAGCTTATAGTTTCATCTTCAGCGTCAGACCCGATACCTCAAATTACTCACATATAAGATTAGAAATAAAGTAATTCCCAAGTTTAAAGTAACCAAATTAGTTCACTGGACACAACTTGGATGGATTCGCTCCGGGACACAGCCAAAAGTGTAAAACACAAAAGCAGTTTATATTTTCATCTTCAGCAACAGACACAGACACTCAAACTACTCAGTATAAAGATCATATAGTAGGAAATTTCTAATTTTGGTTGGGCAGTGGCAGCAAGATTAACAGTGTCCTTTTTTTCTTGACCTGGCTATGCAGAAACTCAATAAACTCGTCCTTGATCACGATTATTCAGTTATTTCTTTGTGTTAGTAATCGTTTTGTACTCTCTAAATCCATCATTCTATATAAAAACTAAATTAACCAATGTTAGAGAAAGAATTAATCTAGACAACCCTTGTAAAACAAATCGTAAAAGTTGGAGCAATTGGTAAAAGGTCTCTCCATGTAACCTATATGTCACGGGTTCGAGCCGTGGAAACAGCCACATATGCTTGCATCAGGGTAGGCTGAGAATCACACCCCTTGCGGTGCAGCCCTTCCCCGGACTCTACGTGAGCGCAGGATGCTTTGTGCACCGGGCTGCCCTTTTTAACCCTTGTAAAACAAGTGAGAAATGGAAATGTTAAGTGTCCCAAGATTGGTAGAGGAAATGGAATGTTGTTTCCCGGTATGGTCTTTAAGAATCCTCACCTCATGAGCTAACTTTAGTATCCTTGTATGGTATTGGGCAATTCCCTTTTGAACTAGCTTTGGATTGAGTTAAAGCCAAGGTCCATTTCTCATCAGTAGGAATATAAGTATTTGTACTTTTCATGCTCACAACCAATAAGCATTTCTAACCGATAACCAAATGCATAAATCTGGTATGAAATAAATCGAAGCTTGCCAGATAAAATTTCTACCTCCCAGCTTCCATTGAAAGCACACCGTTGGAGCCGAGTCAGAGCACCAGCGAGAGTAGGATTACGAGAACTGGCAGCAGCAACCATTTTATCAGCATCTAACATCATCAATGCCGTACCAGGAGGGGTTGCTGACTCCCATGCATACTCAGAGGCAGCATAATTTGCATTTTCTCCAAGGAACCAAACCTTCAAGCATGCCATAATCCATTCAGCAAAATAAAAAAAAAGCTATAACAGATGCTAGTTATCTGGTAGCTCAATTATCTACAAATTAATTCTTAGACGAAAATGCTTACTGCTGCTTGGACCATTCTCTGCAATGCCAGAGCTGACTTTGGATCAGAAGCGGATACACTATCAACTGAGGTAAGCCCAGACATTGAGCCAGGTTGCGGAGGCGGTAAATCCAGAACAATTGTAACAGCTTCCAATGCAGTGTGTTTTCCATCTGGACCAGCTCCAACTAAACAGGTCTAGAAATTATATTACAAATTAAATTAGCAAGTACTTTTGCTACATGAACCAAGCAAATAGCAAAACTTGAATAATGACAGAGGTAAAATGCACAAATGTATGAAATTAGGAATTATACAAGCCAGGAAGAAATGAGAGATCACTAATTCCAAGCTTCTTGGAGCACTGTATGTTAGATTTAAACAAGAATATTAAGTTAATGTGTGAAAGAGAGGAAACATAATGTGAATTGGGGAACAATGTCAAAGCTACAGCAAAGTTGCCCAAGATTCAACTCAGTGGAGGAAAAGAATGCATATCATAGTGCAGTGGCTGATGAAAGCAGCACCTCCAGAGTACCATCACATTGATTCTTTGATAAAGTAAATAATTTTATTAATGAAAAAGGGCACAAGAAAAAGCCTGAATACAAGAGGTATATCAAAAAAAGTAGAAAAAACTACAAACAGATATGGTTTTCTACGAACAACATTCAATCTTCTATACAACAAGGGATTTCATAGGTGCAGCAAAAGTAGATAAGAGAAAATATACTACTCCTTAAATGAACAAAATCCATCTCTACTCCTTCAGAGGCTCTTCTATTACTTTCTCTCAAGACAACCCACATAAGTGCAAAAGGAGCAACGCTCCAAACCTTGTGCCTGTTCTTCCGTCTACCACAGTACCAGCTGAACATTACCTCTTTTACCGTGTGTGGCATCACCTACTAGATTCCAAACCAATTGAAGATTTCTCACCATAACCTCGTTGCCACCCTACAATGTAGAAGTAGATTGTCAACATCTTCACCGGCCCCCTTGGCACATATAACACCAACTAACATAAGTGACCATCCTTTGATTGGTCCCAACATAAGTGACCATCCTTTTACTGGGTTCCATACTGCTTGCTCCTTATTTGAAGCTCCAAGAGGTAAAGCCAAGATAGGTAGTTCGAAACCATGTAATAATTTCACACTTTCTGAGATTAATCTTCAGACGCCAAAACCACCTGAAACCACATAAGCACTAGTCCCAAGTAATCTAGCTGAGTCCTATCTGCATCACAAAAAGTTAAAGTATCATCCGCAAACAACAGGTGTGAAACTGAAATGGTACCAAGTCCCCCAACCGCTGCATTGACACCCCCTTAAGAAATCACCCATTACAGCTCTATCCATCATCCTGTTCAATGCCTCCATAACTAGGATGAACAACATCAGTGATAACGGAAACCCATCTTCAACATAATGAAATTAAAAAACTTCTAATGCACATAGCCATAGGCCTTCTTGAGATCTAATTTGCACAAGACACCAGGGACACCTTGTTTTCTTCTAGAACTACCAATTCATTAGCCATCAAAACTGCATCCAAAATCTAACTTCCTTCCACAAAAGCATTTCGTGAAGTAGACACAGATTCATCCAGGACCTTCTTCAAGCTATTCGAAAGCACCTTAGAGATAATCTTAAATGCTCCCCACTAGACTAATAGGCCTATAATCCTTGGTCAGTGGCGGTCCTAGGTGGGTGCAAGGGGGTGAACCCCCTTCGTCGAGAAATTACAGCGTAAATAGGGTAAAATCGAGTTTTTTCCATTATATACACACTATTGAACACCCTTGACACAAGGAAATATGTTAGTCCAGAAGTAGAGGGAGTTCAAAAATTGCTTTAGGTCACACATTCAAATCTCAAGTGTGACAAGCAAATATTTTTTGAACCCCCTTCCGTCAATTTCTGGGTCCGCCCCTGTCCTTGGTGCTCGTGGCTCATTCTCGTTCTGGTATAATGACAATGAATGAAGCATTAAGGCTCTTTTCAGTTTCTCCCTTATCCTGGAACTCTTTGATAGTCTCTATCACATCGCTTTCAACCCGTGTTCCAACACTGTAGGGAAAATCCCAAAGTGAAACATCGGTCCAGGGCTTGTCTGCCGCACAACACTCTACCGGATCCCTCACCTCCTCCTCCCGGATTGCTCTCTCCAACCACTCTCTATTTTTTCTCCTTATTTGGTTAAACCCTAATCCCCCCAAATCAGGCATCCACTCTGCTCCTTCCTTGATAAACACTCGTAGAAATCTACAATTGCCCCTTCAACTTCCTCCTCCCTACATGAAGAACCCCATTTACTTGTATCATCTCTATAAAATTTGGAACCACTACCCTATGAAAGAAATTTGTATTAGAGTTCCACTCGTCCAACCACAACACCCTCAGTTTTCGTCTCTAACTGACCACTTGGGCAAATGCCAAAGAAGCTAGTTCCCTTTTCAGTAAATAATAACATTACTGATCCCAAACAAGGGAAACCTAAGGCCAGGTTCTGGTCACACCTGGTCACATTGATCGACAGAGATCAATAAAGTTCTATATTGCACAAAAATGACTTATCATGAGATAATTAGACTGTTGGCAATTTCACTATTCTTCATTTGAGCGTTCTTTGTTAAAGAAAAGATATCTAAGAGGACCCAAAATTACTCAATTTCTACTTGACCAAGCATATGATAACATAAAGAACAAAAACAAAATGATGGTAAAAAGAAAATCGAGTTATGAAGTGCAACCAGATGACAAAATACTTCATCACACCATGCATACAAGAATTTACAGATACAGAATTTGCGCACAAAAAAAAAAAGGTATCAATTCAATGTGTCAGAAAATTGTCCAATTTAAGGCACCAAGATCAATAGATACTGACTTTTGGTTGTAATAAAAGTATCATAACAATCCATCTTCTCTAAGACTGATTCAGAGAGAGGGAGAGTTTTATCAGTTGGGCTAGATAAAAGTAAATAGATACACCATATATAAAGAGTCATCTACACAATTTATATGTTATCAACATCTGTTCAGTCCATATAATAATTAGGTAGCTACAATCTGCTACACGTGTTGTTTTGACCCATCAGTTATAAACTATTTATGAAACACTAAAATCAAATAGGAAATTAATAACTACACAGAAGTTATAAATTCTGTCACCAGCAAAAGATTCATCTAAACATAAATTAGATGTTCGAAAAGAAAGAAGAAATGTGTCAATTAAGCAAGATAAATCAACTTTATCTTCCGTATTTGGATGGTTGTTACCGGTCATATCGTATTGTACTGTTAAATATAAGGCAATGTTTGTTTTGATTGTTACTTTAAAATTTTATGGCATCGTATCGTTAACCCATCGTTATATAACAATGAAAGCCCCATTTTATGTAACGACCGATTTGGTGTGATTGCGTCGCTACCGTACCCTTTTTCTCTCTTCTTCCACTAAATATTCTCATACTACCATTTACCCTACCTTTTCTATAGTAACTCTACCCCGTATCCAACTTTTTTCTTAGAAATACTGTAAATCATTCTTCATATTTTTTGATAATGGTAAATCATTCTTCATATTGCTAGTATGTTGTATCATAAAACAGCAGGAAATGATACAATCTATCCAAATGTTGAACCCATCAAAACAATACAGTACAATACAATATAATACATTATGAAACGATATATAACAACTATCCCAGTGTTTTGGACGGCGTAAGGCGACAAAAGGCGACAAGGGTCAATTTCACCGAGCCGAGAGGCGAGAGGCGAGGCGCTCGCCTTTTCAAAGTGAGGCGCCAATTAATTCCAAAAAATAAAAATATTATATATATAGAAATAACCAAAATCTCAATAGCAATAGCATAATAGCAAACATTTCAATTAAAAAACTAGAAATAGATAGTAGTGGTAGGGGCAATATATGTAGGGGCAATATAATTCATTTCAATTACAATCTTGAAGAAGATAGTAATTGAAGAATTACTATCTTGAAGAAGATAGTAATTATATTGCCCCTACCACTACCAATTTAGAAACATATTTGCAGTTTTGTCCCATCCACTACTATTCAAGATCTCTAATTTCTTAAGTCCCAAGATTATAAGAATTATATTGCCCCTACCACCACCCTCTGAAGCCACTTTTACCCTTTTTTTAAAAGACTGTGAGCCAAACAGGAAAGAAGAGGAAGAAGAAAAAAGAAAAGAAAAAACTGCTATAAACTTAAAAGAAGAGAGGGGAGAAAGAAGAAAAAAGAAGAGGAAAATAATGAAGTAAGAAAGAAAGAAGAAAGAAGAACAGTAGAGAAGGAAAGAGTGCCACTTTTGGAGAGAAGGAAAGAACTCAGGCAACCTTTTTTTGGTTTTACGAAACCCTAATTGTGGGCTTTTTATATTTTAAAGTGTTAGCAGCCCCTTTTTTGACTAAAAAGGCAATGCCTTTCTCGCCTTTTTCTCGCCTCGCCTCAGTCGCCTTTTTACACTCACGTCGCCTCACTGTCCAAAGGCGAGAACCCATCGCCTCGTCGCCTTAGGCGAGAGGCGCTCGCCTTTCACAACACTGAACTATCCAAACAAGCTGTTAAGGCAGTGAGCTTACTTTCCATAGTAGTTGTAGGACATCTGCATCTATCTTTCCAGGAACCTTGGTGGCAAAAATTCGTGCAATCTCTAGAAGAGTTACTGCCATATCAGGAGTAGCCTAACAATCACATAGCAAAAAAAAAGTAGGGAAAGTGAGCTCCGCGGGACTATGCCAGTTTGTAAAGATAAAAAGGTGCAGAAAATTCATATGTCTATTGATCATAGCATGGAAAAAGCGTGAGCTTAAACATGCATTGACCCATCCTTTGCTTCTATTGGTTGCATGCAAGCAGATCCCAAGATTAAAATCAAAAGAAATGCATTTTGACTAGGTGAGCAATAAAACACTTTTCACACTAAAATGAACTTACAATAAGGCATACTTACACTTCCACAATAGCATATAAAACACTTTTCACACTAAAATGAACTTACAATAAGGCATACTTACACTTCCACAATAGCATAGGAAAACATTATAGGAGAAGATGATCTTACACTTCCACAAAAGAACACTGAACACCTCAATATACCAATTTCCTCTATATAAAAAAGATACCCGTTCTTAAGCATCTTTTATCTTGTTCTTGCATCAACATTTCTTATATCATGGGACAAAGCTATAGAATATTTATCTTCTTCTCAAGGTGGTGACAAAGCACAAGCTACAATGGAAAAGAAAGGGTAGAATCTGAAAAACTTATAATGATTTTGACATACTTAATCACACAACAAAAACTAAAAAGATCTAATAGGGACAAAGAATTAACCATTATGTAAAGACAAGATATATTGAGGACAATCACTTCAAGAATTACCAAACAAGACCTGGACAACAATACAAATAATACGCCTTTCTAGGCCTTTAAGTACCTTGAAACGAGCATGAAGTGTTAACAGTATATCATTCACTAAAGGTGATGGCCAAGCTGGGTCTGACAGTTCTGATGCAATGATAGATTCCAGTTCATCAAAAGACTCGTGAGGGCTTTGCATCCATATCAATGCTTTTATTACCATTGCACGAACGTAAACACATTCACATGCCACAGTGGTTCGCACCACCTCCATTAATGATGCCAATAAACTTGCAATTGTGTCCTTAGCACCAGTGGCATTAGATATTGAGGAAGCTCGGCGTATGCCTAACAAAAGGACAAGAAAAGTAAAAATTGGAAGAGTCAGGAGAGGTTTCTGGTTACCACAAAGGGAACTCGAAGAATATATAAGAATTGAGGCCAGATTCCAATCATAATACAAGAGAAACTAAGTGATTATAACTAAATAAAGCGAACAAGTAAAAGCTAGTCTTTACAGAACTATTAAAGAACCAGGTCATCCACATAGAAAATTACCTCAAGAGCAGATCTTTAAGTAAAAGAGTGTAGGAAAATTGAAATGATTAATAATACTATAAAAAATAATTCAAGCGGTCAATGAAAGATGTTAAAAACCAATGACAAGGACCCAATGTTTGTGTTGAGGAGAACGAAAGGACAAATGATGGATGAGTTGAAAATCCAAACAAAGACCAGTATCTTCATGAACAGATTTAGGCACCAGAATCTTGTCTAATCGCCTCAACTTCATTCTTATATTGCCAGCTAAATATATCATGCACATTTTATCTCAATTCTACTTTTCCTAAACTCTCCTTCAAGCTTTTGGTTGATTCTCTCGATAATTTCATCAGTTAACACAATATTGTTTGCAAATAACACACCAGGGAACCTGTCTTGTATACTATTGGTTAACTCATCAATCTAGGCTAAATAAGTACGAGCTCAACGGAAAATCATGATGTGAACCTACGGTTACATATCCTAGATTCTTCTCCTAAACTGGAAACTCTTTAAATCTCACATATTCTCTCTCCGTATGACCCACAATACAAATTCCATACATTAGCCATGTCTTCTATATTTTAAGACCCAAAGAAAGATCAATTGCACCACATACAAGCGACTTTGAACTCTTTAAATTGGTATGTCTTTTGCAAAAGATTTCATATTACAAATTGAGAGAGAGAGAGAGAGAGAGACCACAAGTTATCTAAAAATCTGACTCAATTCCATTACCTTCGGGGTGAGAGGTTTCATTATGATCTTGATCATATGAGTCGTTATTTTCAGGAAAGGTGTTAACATAAGCTCCTTCATCAATATCTTGTAAGCCCAAAGCAAAAGCTGCAGCACGACTTTTGCCCATTTCTTGCACCACACGTGCTGCTGAATGAAGTACAGGCCGAGAGAAACTGCGAAAAGAACTCTCTAGCCTGCCACAATAGAGGGGTATTACCTTACCAATTCATCACAGAAAAGTTGAAGCTTCAGAGAGCGTAGGGAAGGGGGCAGAGAGCAAAAAGACAAGATTAAGAACCTCCTCATCACAAGTTTGATCAAAGGTTGAGGACGCCTTGTCTTTGAAGACTTATCTTTGGAGGACTTAGAAGGAGCTGCATCCTTCGATTCAGAATTTGAGTCTTTAGCTGAAGGTGCTTCTGGTAGCTTAAGAATTTCTCTAGTCAGTCTGTACCATCCAGCGGCTCGTTCCTCAGTCCTATAGAGTCCAAAATCCCAAAGAAAAAAGAGATCAATTTAGAAGTTAAGTAGTTATCTGCAACATCAGGAAAATAAAAGTTTTGTGGATGAAGCTACCTCTCAGCATTATCAACTTTACCCAGCACACAAAGGATAGCCTCAAAACAAACTCTTTCGCTAGGATCAAGAAGTAGTTGATAGAGCACTGAGTTGAACTGAGTCTTAATATCTGGCCTTTCTGCACAAGCAATATGGAATTTAGCAGCAAACAGCCTTATTATCTACTCCCAGTCTCCAAATAGAACAGGTACATGCACGCTCAGGATACATTTCAAACAGACATACCATCTAGTGACCGAGCTCTGGATATACTGTGGCACAATCTGGCAAGTGCAACTCTTGCAAGAACATCATGCATATGGAGTACATCCTGTAGAGCCCCTGATTCAGACAAATTCTGGTGGTATTAGTGGATGATAAAAGACTGTGAACTCAGAAAGATAATATCAACTTACCACCAGGTTGGACAAGTTTCCCTGCGAAAGGACAAAAAAGCTATGTCAAAAGACCATCTCTAAACCGTCAATCAAATGCATCCACGAAGAGATTCTACACAATGATTTCATGCAAAACACCAGAAGTATTCCCTTTTTATTAGGTCTTAGCATAAGACAACACAGCTAGATAACCTCAACGAATTAAAGCATCGCCACTTGCTAAGTCCAAACCCACAAGAAAACAAATACATTACCAAAAAAGAATACGATTGCAGATACGAGAAGGACATCCTTAAAGAGTTCAAAACCTGATCAACTATAAACTCATGAAAGTTTGAAGAGTATCCCTGAAGTCAAAAATTTCCAACTTCTAGGCCCTTTCGCAGCTTATCTTCATTTCTTTATTAGTTGAACTTGTGGTAATTTTGCACGACACATTGTTCATTCTACTGTTTAAGGTGTCCTCTTCCCTTCAACTGTTGTAGCAAAGATTCTCAAGTTTCTTTTTTCTTTCCAAGAAAGAGCACTTCAACAATTTATCAAGAAATATATTTCTTTTTTCAACCTTTTAAACGGAGAAAACCCTAAAAAATGGAACCTTCGTACCGTTCTATTAACTTAGCACAACTGCGCTATTTATTTAACACCACTTCCCCTGATCTTGTTGGCTTTTATGTGTTTGATCAAGAGATAGAACTTCTTGTATATGGGGTTTTCCCTTCATCATAAATAAACTTATTTACCTTATTAAAAAAAAAATCAAGAGATAGCACTATTTCTTTAAAACACATTGAATTCCAAAGTGCTCCCTCCGACAATAAGTATCAAACAACAGGCTAGCATCATACTTCGCTTGTTTATTTATTTCTTCAGACCATATGGACTACGCCAACCTGACTAATAAAACAATGCAAGAGCTATTGTGTTTATCCATTTGAAGATTCTTGAAGAAAGCATTAGCCCTCACTGATTGCTTACTAGTGGAATTAATGCTCTTCAACGAATCAATAGAGTAAATCACAATTATGCTAATTACCTGAGGCAAGGAAAAGAACGGAAAGAGGAAATGAAATGCGACATCCATTTTACCCTTTTGGCATCTGCCATAAAGGATCTCTCTTCAAGGCATCTATGATACTTTGAGCCTTTGTTATTCAATAGGTTTGGCATTCGCCAGTTATCTATACCCTCAACATTTTTATTTAAGACAGACAAACACATCACTGAAAAGTTTTCAATTATTATTTTTTTAGCCGAGGGTCTATCGGAAACAGCCTCTCCACCTTGGTGGGAGTAAAGTCGGCATACATCTCACCCTGCCCAGACCTCACTGGGTATGTCGTTGTTGTTGTTACGCATCACTGAAAATAATACTTCTTTTGAAAAAAATAATAATAATAATAATTGGTACATGTTCTTCAAACCACTCTTTTTCTTTTTAACTTTTTTGGTGGGCATGACAGTAAAGTGAAGGTTAACAACTTGTTTCCTAGTTTATGCATGCTGGAGCACATGTGCCTCCAGAGCCCCAACATAGGCAAAATATATTGATTATGTTCATTTAGATAAAACTAGAATCAGCATAGGAATGCACAGTGTTAATATTTTAAACATACTAGAAATTGGAGTTCAGAAACTTAAGTCTTCATACTATTGTTTTCATGAAGAACTAAGATTTTATAAATGCTAGGGTTATAAAAAAACCCTTACACAGGAAATATAAAGAAAGACTTAAGGACCTTAGTTTAGAAAATTACCTAATGCCATTGCAACTGCATACGGATCGCTTGTGGCTAAGTCGGAGAGAATTTCTAAAGAATGCCTCACAGCAACTGGATCGGCAAATGAGACTCTGTATCATCAACATACAAAATGCCTTAATTTTGGTTGTCCAACACTGTAATTATCATTTAGACAAGCATAAATATACTTTAACCAAAACTAAGAGACCAAGTTATTGTAGTAGAGACTGGTGATGACTGATGCGTTTCAAACACTGTTGCATATGCAAAACTGTTTCTGCTCATTAAATAGCACGGATCAGGTAATACTTTTCAACCATGCTGAATTTATTAAATGTAAAAGCATCTTCGATATTCCAGGCCCAGTGGGCCCAAGACAATGCTCTTGGTAAACTCGAGAGCGGGAGCTTGATTTTCACCTCTTGGACTCAAACCACTGGGCAGCAGTGATCTCCAGAATTTACTAAGCCCCTTGGGCCTCAAAGTAATTAAGCACCAAATGGCAGGCTTGCAAATCCTTCACTAAACCTTTTTTTGGATAAGGTAAATACATTATTAATTAAAAAAAAGGGGAAACCCTTGTATATAAGCCGTATACAAAAGGTAGATAACTTGCACCAAAATATAGTTCTCTACAAAAGAAACCCAATCATCTATACACATCGGAACCTCATGGGTACACCAAAAGAAACTAGAAACCACAGACTACTTAGCAATTTAACAAAATCACTCTCCACTCCTTCAAAAGCTCTCATATTTTTCTGTTTCAAAGAATTCACATAAGAGCTAGAGGAGCCACACCCCATGCTCTCAGCCTCCTCTTCTGCCTTCACTGTACCTTCTCTCAAAGATGTCAGAGGTTGAGATGTAATGTGACAACTACTCCTCAAGAAGTGACATCCTCGTTGAAAGTGTATGCATATCAAGCGATGCAATGGGGTGGGCTCCCACTGCCTACAATGCAGCTCTTGGCCCTTTTAAGAACTTGCTCTTACCACACCTTTGACCCATTTATACCATTTGTGACACCCTGAGACTACTAGCCCAGGACAATACTCTCGGTAAATATGGGAGTTCGGCGCTTGGAGTTTTATCACTTGAGCCTCAAACCACCTTGCTCAAGCTAATAAAGTCAATTCACTTACCCTTCTCTCACAGACATGGCACTTCTGGGATGTCGCGGAAGCACCGGCTTTTTCTCCCCTAAGCCACAATAAAAGGAAGATTCCAACAAATAGTTTATGTATCCCTTTTCTATAAGTAAGATATAGATATTGGTATTAGTACCCTAAACGGCTTTATCCATTTTCGATAAGTAAGATTGCGAAAAATAGCTATTGGAATTGGTACCCTAAACGACCAGCTCAGACTTCAAAAGTAGTTTTTGGTATATTCTTCCACTAGACAATTGAACAACTCAAACTCAATCTTTCCTTCCATGCAGACATAATGAATTCCTTTATGAATTTCTGTATTAATATTATACATTGGAGTTACAGTTCTTCATTTTATTTTTTTTTTGTTTTTTTGATAAGGTAAATGATCTTATTTATAATGAAGGGGAAACCTCGCATACAAGTAGTATACTATACCAAAAGGAAGACTACTAGCCCAGGACAATACTCTCGGTAATATACACATCGGGACCTCACGGGAACACCAAAAAGAAACTAGAAAGAAAAACTACTCTTCAAATCAACAAAATCACTGTCTACTATACAGTGCAATGTTTATCGCGATCATTTTACCATATCTTCCGTAATATGCCAAAAGAACATGGTAGGAGATATACTTAATATAGTAAGTAACATCAGCACAAACTACTTATGCCGAGTTTAAAGCATGTGCGCCAAGATTATGACGAAAGCTTTTGTTTCAGCAAACTATGTGGATATTAGAGTCCAATTATGACAATAGACCATCAGTGAACTTGGGTATACCACAACTAAGCATTAAAACTAGCATAACTAATCAAGATCTCTGTCCACAGGTTACAAAACAGAGCAACACATATATAGCAAACACACCCTTGCACAGCACGATGAAGGAAAGCTGGATTTCCTGGATCCAAGGGAAGTCTCCTCAACGCGCTCAATGCAGCATATTGCAAATTACTCCGAATAGTAGACTGAAAAATGATAATGGGAGAAACAGTAAGTTCAGTAGCAGAACTATGAGACTGGAGAAGACTTGTAGCATTCTGCTGTTTGATATCTATTTGTCCAACACCCTTAGCCCACAAAACTACCAAGTAAAAGAGAATAATTGCATCCACACTTCAACAAAAATCAAAACCACTTGAAGCAAAGGCAGGCTACTCAGTTAGAAAAAAGAAGCCGTAAGTCAACTCATGCACATTTAGATGATAGTGAATTAGTCTAGAATGACTTTATAAACAGTAGAAACATTATGATAAAAACTAACTATGATACAATAGATGGATTTCCAAGGTGAAACAGGGATGTTACTTCAGAATTTCAAGGAACCATTATATGCCAATAATATGGCTCATGATAACTGATTACAAGTATCACCACTTTACCGTGTATAGGATGTAAGCAGATGAATGTGTGTCTTATCCAAATTTAAACTATTTTCTAATAGAGTAATTTTGTTATAACTGTCGCGGAGAAAATTCCTGATATACAAGTGGATAAATAAGTAGAGAACCTACTTAAAAATATGATTCTCTACAAATAACACCTGATCATCTTTAATGACAAGAATCTCATAGGTGCGCCAAAAATTACCTTATCAAAAATAAAATCCTGCAAAATCATCTACGCGATCAAGAAACCTGCTAAAGAGGCTACATCCTATGCTAAGCAACTGCTTTTCCTCCTTCAGAAGCCCAGCTCAACATCACAATTTTTACTCTAGCCAACATCCTAAAGTTTAAGCAGTCAGCAGTGGCAAATTTTTATTTATTTTGTTACATCTTCAACAATAAATACCTAATAATAATATTTAATAACATTTACACACATATATTTGTAATACATTACACCTTATTTACATGTTTATCAAAAAAAGATTATGTAATATTTATTGAAAATAAAAAAGATCTAACTATGTAATTAAACTTATGTAAGCAAACATGACACTGAGACTTAAACGATCATTACATTGTGACAAACATGTCTTTGTAATTACTATGTTGTTTAATCACTAGGCAGTGTAATTGCTACTGTGGTAACTACACAATCTAGTAAACAGATAGTTGTTTCGAAACAGGCTCTAAATGTCAGGTCACAAGCACAATTTTGTTCCTGATCATTCGAAGGTACTCCTTTTCCCGTATGTTTTATAATATACTAAATCATATCAAAGAAAAGAATACAATAATTTGCAAACAAGTAATTTGATTTACTGCGATTTGACGAAGGTACCTCCTTATCACCTCCTTTCGTCCCAAGTATTCCCTTCTTGCGTTTTTGTGGTGTATCAGCAACCTAACATTTGGAAGACATCACAAACAACTTGCATTTCAATAAAACCAAACCTTTCACTAAGTGAAGTAGATAAATTTTTTTGAAGAAGGTAACAGTAAGTGAAGTAGATAAATGTTATCAAAGAAAAAAATTATACAGTTGTTTGTCTAATAAACAGTACTATTTATTAAGGGCAAGAAACTGTTAGTTGTTAGCAATCGTATTTATGAATTCTCCAAAATACTAGAATTGACGAACATATCTGCCAATATTCAGAAGACTTCTTCTGAAGATATACCTACTTGTTGTATGGAGGTACTATCTGTTTGGATGATACAAAAGAAGAAATACTCTAGTAAGCCTCACGCCCGCAACCAAAAGACTGCTTCCTAATGATTAATATCCCTTGAGAAGACTGAATGTTCTCAATAATTTTCTTTGAACAATATTGTTCTTTGTTTTCTTATGGTGGTGTCCAAGCCAATTTGCACGCACCTCAACTAGTCTATTGATTACATGTTACCTCCTACCACCACAGGTATAGGGTAACTCTACACACCGAGGCTTAGGCAAATAGGAATAAATCACCTAGTATTTTTTGTATCTGCTGGAATTTGAACCTTCATCTCTAAGGTTTGCACACACATCATCGACCACTAGGCCACACCCTTGGGTGCAATTATTCTTTGCTTTTTTTTAAGTTAATAATCTTTACATAATTCATTTTTTAGATTAATAATTAAAAGAAAGTAAAAGTAGACACTTCAGGCATAAAATGAAGTGTTAATTCAAAGTACATTCTGTTGCATGCCTTTATCTCTTAACGTAAATCCATCTGAATACGAAATACCTTATAATTTAATTAGATTCATTTAATTTAAAAATGTAAAACATTATTGTTACTTCACAGCAAAAACAGTCCTATCCCTCCAGCTCCTCCTTTACCGAATGGGTAGAGATAACAGGGGACGACATATTGGACTTACTTATCAGGAAAAGCAGAGAGAAGAAAGCATATGCTAACTATGTACCAGAACAGCCTTGACCACATTAATAACGAAAATGCGAAGCCAATGTGATATAGTATGCATAAGAGAAGCTATGTGTATGACGGGAGATACATATGCAAAGAAAAACAGATGATACTAAGATATATTCGTGAACAAACCTTGTCTAGAATGGCAAACACAATTTCATACAACTTCTGTGAAATCTCCGAGCTGCTTCCAGGTGCATATGTAAGAGCCTTTAGAGCTTGAAGGCGCCGTGCATGAACTTCAAAAGGAAAAAAGCATCACCAACTTCTACGATGTAGACAAAAAGACAAACCATATGAAACAAATTTGATCTAATTAAAAAACAACTCTGCTTGTGATGACCCGAAAAATGATATCATATGTGAGAAGTTTCTATCAGCCCAGCAGATCTTAGTGAAAGAACCAGTTCATCACTTAATTCTTTTTTTTATATATAAGGTAAACAATTTTATTGATATTGGGAAAAGCTTTCGTATACAAGAGGTATATCAAAAGATAGAGAAACTACATCAAAATATAATTCTATACAAAAGACACCCAATCATCTACACATATTAGAATCTTAAGGGTGCACCAAAAAGCTATCAAAGACATAAGACTATTTCTCAAATGTACAAAATCATTTTCAACACCATCAAACGCTCTCCTATTTCTCTCTCTCCAAACTATCCACATAAGAGCTAGTGGTGCAACCTCCCCTGCCCTACGTTTTCTTCTCTTGCTTCTACATGCCCAACTATGTAGGACATCTTTAACACTACGTGGTATGACCCATTGCAACCCGAAGAAATTCAATACCACCCTCCATAGATCCGACGCTGTCTTGCAATGCACCAAAAGATGATCAACGTCTTCTCCCGAGCATTTGTACATATAGCACCAGCTGACATAAGTAATATTTCTCTTCGTCAAATTCTCAGCCGTTAGGATCACTCCTCTCGCCGCTAACCAAGCAAAAAAGCACACTTTCCTCGGAGCCTTGGGAATCCAAACTGATAAGTGTGAAAAACATATCTCCTCTCTCACCAACAATTTCTGATAAAACGACTTGACTGTGAATATTCCATCACTATTTAACCCCCACCTCCATGAGTCGGGATTATAAACTCATGTGATATGCTTATAAAGTAACTTCAACATAGTTTGGAACTCATCTATCTCCCAATCTTGAAGATGTCTCTTGAACGTTAGATCCCATAGCACCTCCTCATCATGCACCCTACGAATCTGTTGGACAGTCGACTCTTTCTGGCTAGAAAAGGCGAACACATTAGGAAAAGAGACCCTTAGTGTGTCCTCCCCGCACCACTTATGGTTCCAAAAACAAACTCTTCTCCCATCCCCTACCTTGAGAGAAATATGGCCACTAAAATCTTCCCACCCCTTCATGATACTTCTCCACAAACTGCACCCAAATGGAGAATTGATATTACTAGTTCTCCACCCCCTTCTAAAGTGTCATACTTTTCTGCCACCACCTCCCTCCATAAAGCACGCTCCTCAACTCCAAATCTCCACATCCATTTTCCTAGCAGTGCTCTATTGAAAACCCTAAGATCTTTCACCCCTAGTCCGCCCCACTTCTTTGGAGTCGTAACAGCCTCCCAACACACCAAGTGAATCTTTTAGAACCATCAGAAGCATCCATAGGAAATTCCTTTGAAGCCTTTCCAACTTTTCTGTTACTTTAGTCGGCGCCTGTAGCAAAGATAAGAAGTAGGAATACTTGGCAGCGTACTCTTGATGAGCACCTCTTTTCCTTCCTTTGACAAATATCGCTTTTGCCATCCTGCAAGCCTTCTCTCAACCCTTTCAATAATAGAATTCCAAATAGAAATATCTTTATGTGATGCACACAACGGCAAACCCAAGTATGTAGTAGGCAAAGCACCCACCTTGCAATTGAGCACTTATGCAAGGCAATTGATGTTATCCACCTCTCCCACAGAAAAATCTCGCATTTACTAAGGTTAATTTTGAGCCCTGACACCACTTGAAACCACATCAGAACCTGCTTCAAGTATCCCAATAGATCTACATCTGCGTCACAGAAGACTAGCGTATCATCCACGAAGAGAAAGTGAGAGACCCTTGTAATACTTTGATCTCCGAATGAAGCCGAGAAACCCCTCAAATATCCTCCACCTAAAGCCCTATCCATCATTTTGCTCAACGCTTCCATCACTAGAATCAGCAAAGTCCATAGAACATTATGTCATGAGCAAGTGGAAGTGCATGGACAAAACTTTTGAGGTTAGCAGCTGAGCAACTATTTTTCCAGTAATGTGCATTCAGATTACTGGAATCCACTAATGGCCTATACGTTAATTTTAAAGAGGATTCAATAGTCTGCATTTAAGCAATACAACAAGCCAATAAAAAAATTAGTATGTCAGACATCAAGAAAAAATGGTTGCTTATTAAATATAGGTTGTTGCATCCTATTTATCCCCCAAAAAACAAAAAAGGAAAAATGGGCAGCTTCTCAATTCCGACTTTGGGTGGGATGTGGCAGAGTTGTTAGAGATCAGATGAGTGGAGAAAGGTCATTCGCACTGAGAAGAAAGATCAACACTGCCCATGAATCAGCAACAGCTATGCTTTTCTTAAATACAAAATCCATTTGGCTCCTACAGCACTGTGTTCTACTGATGCCGAAGAACTCCTTCGACATTCAGTGCGCTTTGCTTAACGAGATGCAAGGACGATGACTTTGACGGACCAACTCCGTAAGTCAACTGTGAAAAGCCAAAAAGCATTTGACTAGAAAGGAATTCAAGCATCTTATTAAAAGTTGTTTCCAAGTAAGTACATACAGTTGGTACACAGAAGAAATAGCAATATCATTATTATTAAAACATAGAAAAAGGAAGAAATACATAGATATTGCAGCTTAAAAGAAGTGACCTATAGTAGTAGACTCACACTCAACATCTTCATTTAAGGCCTCTGATGTTAACCGATCTACTATTCTAGGTACCACATCAGCTCTCGTCACCCCTCCACCAGCATCAATATCAGCTAAAGCATCCCAGTTTGGTGTAGGAATCCCACCACCTGAACTTACACCTTGTGACCCACTATCCGAGAGAATTCTGGCCAGATAATAATAGACGTATCGCAGCACAGTCCGATCCTCACACTGTTGATCAAGCTGTAATGTAATGTAATAAGAGAAAGAGAAGAGTGAGCAAACAAAACCACATTTTTCCATAAAGCTAAAAGCTTGTTCAGTCCACCACAATGGCAATATAAAGAAAGACAAAAAGGTTCGTCCTGGTATATGACTAACTAAATTTGCAGATAAAAATTAAAGAAGTCATAAGCCATACCATAAGCAAAGATGGTGCTAAAGAAGGATCAACAGAATTGTATACAGCTAGTTTAGGGAACACATGATGAACCAATTGCCTCTGAGAACTTTTCTGCAATTAATTGCAAACAAGATAAGAACACATTTACGAAAGAAAATTAAACTAAAAGATACAGTGAGTGAGAAAGCTAAATGTACTTGATCAGACGTTGCTGCTAGCTCGTGGATGCTCCTTGCAAGTTGTGCATAAGAAACTGGCTGTACCAAAAAAAAAAAAAAAAAACAAATTGAATCAGGTACACTAGAAAGGCACATTCGAGACCTGAGATATTCAAGCAACGGGTCTGGTCAAGACGAAATCTCCCATTGCTAAAAATATACACCCTCAAGTTAGCTAAGTCTAGTTGTATAATATGAATTCTCCAAAAGAAAAGGAACATATTTCCTTCTATAACAAGGTTGAAAAGGTAGAACTGTTACATGATCCAATCCTACATGAGTACAGCTGCAGTACATCTATGCATTATGACAACGGAGGATAATCTATTTAGCTAAAATCATATTTCTCATCGCCTGTGAGTTCAGCAAAGCTCAATGGTGTCTATGCAAGCTTACGTGCAACTCGAAACTCTATCTACCATATGTTAATAAAAGTAGGTACCTTTTTCTTTTGCTTTTGTGGCATAATATTGGCACGAACAGCTTTCGCAGCAGAAATAGTATCGCTTTGGATCTGCATTAATGTCCCTTTTTTCTTCCGATCCGTCGATGCTGCCGCCACCGTGTGTGGCGGCAGTGATGGTGGCGCTGCCGCAGCAGAGGTGGACTGGGATGAAGAAGTAGATGATGGGTCTGATGTTATCAGATCCATTAGTGTCGTCCCACTCGAATCCTACAAAAATAGACAAGAATTATCAAATGCAAAATTGATGAAATGTAGAATTTAAAATGAGAAAATTACTTACAGCCATGATTTTTGAAGTGAAATGGAGGAGAGAGACACTAATATAAGCAAATGCACATTTGATTGATTAATGGAGAGAGAGCTATATAAATTGATTGGAGAAGATGAATTTTCTTCCTCCCCTGTGAGTTAAATTTCTTAATTCTTTCTTTTCTTTTTTTACTTTTGCTTTTGAGTAATGTTTTTTATGTACTACTCCTATTTGATTATGGAAGAATTATTTTTCAATCGGAAAAGGGTCTTATCTACCCCTCTACTATTAAAAATTAGTTATTAGTAACCTCCGTTATACTTTTGTTAATTATCAGCCCTCGCCGTTACCCAAACTTATATATGTACCCTCAATTCTAACGGCCCCCATTTCCCCCCCACGTGGCAGCCATCCAACGAGTCATTCCAATTAACCCGCCCCACTAATTAAACCCCACCCCAACTAAACAAAAAACCCCAATTAAACAAAACAAATATTAAACCATCCAAATACCCCTAAATAAAACAACGGCTCCCCTTCATTTTCACTCATCTTTCGCGCGCACCAGCTCCCCCATTTTCCCTCAAAATTTATTGTGCCATTTTTAATGTAAAAATTCGGTGCTAGCAATGTCTTCTAGTAGTAGTAGTTCATTTGATTGTCGAAAGAGGCTTTGCGGATGTGGTTTGGTTGCTCACCACTTTACGGCTTGGACACATTCTAATGCGGGAAGGAGATTTTATAAATGTCCACAACCCGAAGTGAGTAATCTGGATATGGTAGTGTTTTACTTTTATGTTCGTCATGATTTCAGATGTAGAGTATTTTTTTGACCGAAACTTGTGGTTATTTGTGTTTATTGCAGAGAAATTCTTGTGGTTATTGGGAGTGGGACGATGATGTGTTACCAGATAGGGCATATATTGTCATCAAACAGTTGAAGACGAAATTGGAAATGGCTGAAAAAAACAACGAGAAATTGACTGAAAAGCTCGAGTTTGAAGTGATGAATTTCAGGAAATTGCAAGAAAAAATTGTAACAATGAAGAAGGTTATTATGATTTTATGGGCTGTAATTGTTGGTGTTATTATTGCTCGTTTGTGATTAATTAGTGAAGATTGTATTGAATTCCATGACTCTTTTGTTGAAATGAAAACTATCTTCTTGGTATGCATTGTGTTTGTTAAAATGTGTGAGTGAAATTGCACACAGTTAATGATAATAATAAAAATGCTAATCATACCATTAGAAGGTTATTGATCTTACAAAACGCTTAAACACGAGACTTAACAAGTCTACTGATCAGAACAGAAATTAAAATACATAAAACTTAAAGATACGATGGCTTAAAAAAAAAACATAAACAGCCTTCTAATTAGGCACTAACTTCACAGATTCTGGGGTGGGGATGCTGGTGGGGATGCTGGTGGGGATGCTGGTGGGGACCCTGGTGGCAACATTGCTAGTGCTGGTGGTGACATTGGTGGAGAGTAGTAGTCCTCGGCATGTTCTCCCGCCTCATGTAACATGGCCCTAACCATCCTCTCCAACCTTCGTATTGTTGTGTCCCTCTCCGCATTTGCTTGTTGTATACCCCAAATTTCATTACGAATTGTCACAAGTGTCTCACTCATGTGATCCAACCACAAGTTAATAACTTCAATTTCCCATCTTGGTTCAAATATTGGAGGTGTTCTTCCTGTGCGACGAGGGACCCTTCTTGCACGGAATTGTCTCCATTGGTTATTGTTGGAACTTGAAGGATTCATTGTGATGTTTGGGATGTTGTTTTTGCTTTTGTGATGCTGTTTTGTGATGTATTTGGGTCACTATTTAAAGGAAATAAAAGGGTTATTGAAAAGGCACCATTAATTGAAATAAAAACTGTCATTAAGGAGAGCTTTGAAGAGTCATTAGACTTTAGGATTCCAATGGATACATACATTCATTCATCTGCAAATGAAAGGTCACATTCATTCAATAAGTAGAACAGGCCAAAGAGGCATAACTGCTAGCATAACTGCACGGCTAAGATATTATCATTCACATAACTAACATAATCATAGAGACAAGCTCTAAATACTAAGTTATTGCATTAAGGTCAAACTGTTAGCATAATTGCTTAATACATTTGAAGTGACAAATGGATGTCATATTATAACCTCAAAACAAGATACTACCTAGGTCATAATATGACATCCTACAGTCAGCACCAGTAGATATAGTATCAGCCATATAGTCTAAAACATTCAGAAAATATTACATCAAATTGTCTTTGAGAAACAACTATCTCATAGCAGTACCCCCACAAAAACTAAGTCACATTCCACTTTTGAGATCACTTTCTCCCCTTGAATTTGTCCAGTGTCAATTTAGCTTGCATCTGCAGCTTGAGAGTAGACATAGCCTTTTTACCATTCCATTTGAGACCTGGTGATGAGAAAGGCATATTGGAAGGTTCACAAGCACCAGATTGGTCACCTCTGAAACTGATTGCTCTCTTTCCCAATGGCTTAGTAGGCAGCTGTCTAGCATGAAGCCTTGTCTTAGATTCTGAGACAACTTTTGGTCTCACAGCAGGGACATCTTCATCAGCAAAGTAAGGGAAGTCAAAATCTGCAAATGTGCGGGAAATGCTTTCTTGAGAAGGGTTGGAACTGCTAGTGCCTTGGATTTGAACAGTTGGCATAGGGTTGGAACTGCTAGTGCCTTGGTTTTGAACAGGTGGTATAGGGTTGGAACTGCTAGTGCCTTGGTTTTGAACAGGTGGCATAGGGTTGACAACATATGGGCTGACTTGAGACTCTTCTGGAAAAGATGAGAAGTGTATCTTTTGACTCATTTGTTCTTCAATGTCTTCATCCACCAAACTTCTTCTCTTCTTTGCTGGCCTCTTTCTTGGCTTCTTCCCTGGCTGCTCCATTGGCAGCTTTCCCTTGGAGTTCTGTCACACATTAATATTTCATATGTTAACTTATGCAAAGTGTAAAGTAAAAGCAATAAAAACTTAGAAAATGTTACCATTTTACAGCCCTTAGCATTATGGTTAGGCTGTCCACAGTTTCTGCAATTCATAACTCTCCCTTTCCTAGATGCAGACCACTCTCCAGCTCTCTTGCGTGCCTCATCTTTTTCCCTGGCCCTCTTGGTTCTAGGTCTTCCAGCTTGGTTGATCAGTTGGGGTGGTTCCATTGCTTGGGATGGGAGTACTTTCCAGAATTTCTCCCCTCTTACAGGTTCCAACTTGTGTGAATAAGTCTTCAAGAATGCCTCCTTGCTATACCACCAATGAACTGCAGATATAGGGTTAATCCTCCTGTGTAACATGGCTTTTATTGCATGGGCACATGGTATGCCACTAAGGTTCCAGGTCCTGCAGCTGCACTCTCTCTTTCCTAAATGCACAGTATGTGTATCACCCTCCTCAGTCACCTCATATCCATTGTCACCATTAAAGTTCACCTCACACTTGTGTGCTATTTTCAAGTAGTCATCAAACAAGTCCTTGCATTGAGTACTGATTTCTTCCTTCCACAGTCTCACTTCAGCTTCCCTTTCACTCACCATCTTCATTACCTTCACTCTTATCTCCTCCAGCATCTTGATTATTGGTTTGTATCTTGCATCTAATATCCATGCATTGAATGATTCAGTGAAATTGTTATCCACTCCCATATTCTTACAAACAGTGTCAAAATAGGCCCTGCACCAAGACTGGACTGGATATGTAACCAAGTCCTCAGCAGCAGCTCTCTCCAATTTCCCTATTTCACCCAGTTGGTCATGAAAGTCCTCTTCATAAGTGGCCCATGCACACCACCAAAGCAGTTTTTTCATTTCTTTGGATCTCCATCTTTTACACCAGTTTGCTTCAATGTGTCTCACACAAAACCTATGTTTTGCTTGTGGCAGCACATCTCTCATAGCCACATGTAACCCCTACAGCATTATCAAACAAGTTAGAATACTCAAAACAAGAAAATGACATAAACAAAGTAATGGACAGAATACCTTCTGCATATCAGACATGAAAGTGTATCCTTCTCCCATATTGAGGTCCAATGAGCTCTTCAAACATGCCAAGAACCAGTTCCAAGTAACTTTTGTTTCTCTGTCAACCACAGCCCATGCAATGGGATAAAAGTGGTTCATTGAATCTTGACCAATAGCCACCAAGATCTGGCCTTTGGCCTTTCCTCTCAAGTAGGTACCATCCAGACCAATAAAAGGTCTTAAACCATCTTTAAATCCATTCTTCATAGCTTGAAAACAAATGTACATTCTTAAGAATCTTCTTCTCCCTTCAGCAGCAGCATCTTTAGACAAGTTTACAACAATATCACTTCCAGGATTACTTAATCTCAGTTCATTTGCATATGCTTCCAACTTATTGTATTCATCTTTAAAGCTACCATGTAGCTTCTCCAAAATCAGTTGCTTAGCCCTCTTGCATTTACCATGGCTAGCATTTAGCTCAAAAGCGGCTTTCAAATCAGCCCTCATATCTTTGATTTTGTATTTAGGACATTCTTGAATCTTCCTCTTAAAATAATGAGCAATTGTAAAGTAGTCTACTCTTTTGTTATTATAAGCTATAGGACAGTCATGTTCAGAGTTAAGAGTCTTGAAAGTAACACCAGGACAGTCTCCCTCCCTTGAAATTAAGCAAACAAATGGACAGCCCCTTTGACATTCATACCTTAATCTTTTTTTATCACTCTTAAGAAGAATTAGCTCTCTTTTATTAGCCATAGCATACAAGTTCATATACTTTCTAGCTTCTGCAATGTTTTTGAAAGTCATATGCTCATCTAGTTCAAGGTAATCAAGAAGTTTATCAGTAATGGCCACCTTCCTTTGACTAGCAATACTCTCCAATTCTTCAGAATCATAATCTGACTCATCTGATTCTACATCACTCTCCCCATCAGATGAGCTACAATCTGTACCTACTTGTGCTAAGACATGGGTCCCTTGATCATGATCATTCACCTGAGGATTAACCTCTTGATCATGACCATTCAGCTGAGGAATAACCTCCTGATCATGATCATTCAAATCTTCAAGATGATAATCAAAGACTTGAGAAACATTGTCCAGATTCTGACCAGAAATGGGACTACTAGTATCATGAACATGTTCAACAATATTAGGTACAGTCACAGCCAGCTCACACTCATCTACAACATACAGGTCTATAATGTTGAAATCAGCAGAAACCATCCCCAACAAACACCTAATCCCATTATCCCCTTCAATCTCATAGTAGCTACCAGAAGGTGTTAACACTATTAGTTGTTGTACCCCAATAAAGTCTAACTTAGTACAGAATTCATCTACAATATCTATGAAAGATAAGTGGTCAGGATCATAACCTTTCCAAGTATGCACCAGCTTCTTATCATATTTGAGCTTAGGATCCCTGACCCATTCTCCACCATAGTTGAATATCAAATCCACTGTTTGCATAGTTTAATACTCTGCAGATAAAGGAAAAAAAAATTAAAGTCACAACATGTGGGGTCCACATTATTTAAATACCTAATCATGGAGACAGTCCTAATAAACTAAGAAGCTGGACCACAGACACTTGAGATTTACATTAAAGTCACATAAACTACTTAAAGTGGTTCTTATTATAATACAAAATACAATTTTTGAGACAATGTTGTAAAGGACAAACAAAAAAGGAAGCATCTTTCATCACATGTCTCCATAAAGTCCTTAAACCTTTACAAATAACAGCTGATATACCCTACATCACAAATAAGAACCAGTCCGAACCATTAAACCCCATTCCACCAACCAACAATAAGTCAGTGGGGTCCACAGTCGGGAACATGAGTAAATGCACATGCAGTGATCAATTCCAGCAAATATACACTATAAATACATGAAAACCCAACATATATACATAAACAAACATGACTCTTAAGGAACATGTAAGAACCCTAAAAATCCGAACCATCTACTCACAAATAAATAATAAAAAAAGCTAGATTTAAACATAAGAAGGTTAAATGAACATTTAAAAGCAGGAAAACCCTTACCTTTTATAGCATTCAAACTTTGATCTTCAGCGCCGTTTTGATTAGGTTTTTTTTTTAAAGAGGGAAGATGAGTGAAAATGAAGGGGAGAGGACCCTTTTCCGTTGTTTTATTTAGGGGTATTGTTTTGTTTAATTGGGGTTTTTTGTTTAGTTGGGGTGGGGTTTAATTAGTGGGGCGGGTTAATTGGAACGACTCGTTGGATGGCTGCCACGTGGGGGGGAAATGGGGGCCGTTAGAATTGAGGGTACATATATAAGTTTGGGTAACTGCGAGGGCTGATAATTAACAAAAGTATAACGGAGGTTACTAATAACTAATTTTTAATAGTAGAGGGGTAGATACGACCCTTTTCCGTTTTCCAATTGTTTAACAACAGTTAGGTTCTGCATTTGCTTTTAGATGAGGACATATTTATAAACCCCTTGAGATTTGATGCTTTTTTATATCATGATTTTGAGTTGTTGTGTTTCAAAATATATTTTGAGTATGTTTATATGTTGTGTTATGATTTGTAGTCGTGTTGATAAAATCTGGAGTTAAAAATTTGAGATTGCAGATATATTTGTAAAAAAATCGACATTATTACAATCACTAATGCTCACGAGAGCCGTATAACAAGCTAAAATTCTCACAAGGGGATGCGGTAAATTAGTTTAACCCATATGATCACAATATTGAGGTCCACGATAGCGGTGGCTTTGGATCCCACCACTAGCATGAAGGTGAGATGTTCCATGCGAAGGGAAAGTGCAAGCCCAAGCCCAAACCTCGTGATTGTTATGTTGCCGAACGATAATATTTTTGACAAATATTGGAAAACAAGTTTTTAAATTGTATTTTGGAGAAAGTCATCACAGATTTCAAGGGAATGATTCTTAACTCCCTTAGTTATGCTCATATTTGGTAATTTGCATATATTCTGATAAGTTTTATCCCGTATTTTAGTGTGTTTTACTTGTTTTAACCGTTGAAAATGTCAAATGAGCTTAATAATATATCTGAATGTTTAGGAAGCACTTAAGATGAAAGAACCAAATTTGAATGAATTTGGATGGACTTGAACTAAAAATAATAATAATCTCATATAAGCTGCGCAAGAAATGCACTGCAATTCCAATGCAAGAAACACTTGGGGAAACTTGCATTAGTTTGAAGTCTCCATAGTAGTTAGGCAAATTTATGGGCGAATCGCCAAATCAAATCTCCAGGCCATATATGACTCGACTCGGATTTTCAGACAAGCTGTGCGGCACCCGACATCCTCTCCTAGACCTGTCGAGCGAACCCTATCGGCTTAATTATAACAAAGTATGAAATAAAGTTCTGAAATGAGCATGAACAGGCTGCTAAGAAGGAAATGTAGTTGTCTACCCACCATACAAGGTTCAGAGGCTATCCAGGTTTGACATCTAAGAGTACAAAAAATATATATATTTCCCAAAAGGGGCAAAATAGATATAACAAAACATAACTAGAGTTGGTGACCATCACGAACAAGCGACCGACTCATCACTATCAGCTAGATTGTGCACGCTCCTCAATCGTGCATCGAGCAGGGCCCTGGAGTGGACTCTGCCGAAATGATAGAAAAACAAGAGACATACAAAGAGTGAGTCAAAAAAGATTCAGTAAGCGAGCACTAGCTAACTACCTCGAACGGTAGGTAGGCTAGCTAGGGAATCAACAATCAACTCATCAACAGCAATAAAAAACAGATAGCTAATGCACAAATAAGTCAATGCCTATAGTCACATACAGCCCGCAACTCATGTAATAAAATGGAATGAAATGAAATATGATGCAATAGGGTTACATGTGCCCAAAACTCCTAAAGGGAGCATAATCCTGATGCATCTGAGGAAAAAATAATCAGATGAAATAAATGGAGCGGACTACCCCTGCTCCTAGGGAGGAATACTCCTACACTATGACATCATAACCCACAGTAAGATAATATAATCTAAATATATAATCTAAGGCTGTGGCATAATAAGTACGCGCTCTCGGCAACTTCTCACGTAAAGAACATGTGGTAATACATCCATAAGGCTAAACACCATCAAAAAAATTGATGATATCACTTACCTCAAGTCTGGGACCAATTTGGCTACTAAACGATCTCATTCCCCATCAAAAACCTGTCAAAACTACCTTTCTCCAAGTCATAGAAGAATAACCGCACACATTAGTGTTAATATGACAGATAACTAACAATAACGCAACTTTATTAAGAAATTCTAAATTACTCTTGGGCCCGGCTTAGTCGAATATCCATAAAATATATATTTTTGGACTTCTTATGGTCCCACGATGTCAACTATATGATTGGATTACAATTCCGAATTCATTTTATCTAAATTCTCCAAATACCCAAAAGCTAGGGTTCCAACCCATTTGAATCAAACCAACTTTCAAGAATTCTCTAACTCAAAACCTTCAATTAACATCATAGATAGGTTAGGAGGCGTTACCTGATCAATTGGAATGATTTGGTAGCAAGAATTCACCTTAGATCGAGTTTATATTGGAAAAATTAGATAAAATTTGAGTTATGTCGGCTATTGGGGTCTATTTATACCCTGACTCAGTACTATCGCGAAGCAGCAGTCACGAAAATGACTTTACTCAATGCTATCGCACCCAGACTAGCGTTGTCGCAGTGAACAATATTTTTCTTCAGCCCTATCGCGCTTGCTTAAGCACCAGCAGCCCGACAGCGCAGGCTGGTGCTGCAAATCAGGTCCGAACGGGACCCTACCCTGCCCGAAATTACCCCAAATTTTATATGCAAGTTCTAAAATACATTTATGACTTGCTTGTTAACTCGTATCTTGAAGCGGACATCCGGTACACAATATGAGGGTTAAGCCGAAGGAGAAAAGAAAAACTCTCATTTTTGGAATATGCAAAAACTATCCTAATGACCTCGGATTTCACTTATAAAAGTTCACACAAGTCACAAAATGACTATATAAACCTACGACACTTTCTGATTTTGAAACGGAGCACTTTTGCTCGAAACGAGATCATAAAACAGGTTTACCGATGCTAGAAAACAAAAACATCTTGCAAGACCTATCAGATAGGGTTCGATACCGCTCAAACTTTAGAAACTAGTCCTAATAGACCTTACAGAGCTTTCAAGACCGTTGGTCCATAAATAAGAGTAACTCCAAAAATGACTGGTCAAGGTCATTTCGATATAAAAGATTTTAAATATATTATTAGCAGTCACCTTAACTTGAGAAATAAAATAGCACTAGAGTTGAAGCAGATTCAGTTGTAAAAGATCCTCGAGTCCATTCTACAAAATGAATTGAATAGTTTTCTTATTTATGTACTATAGATATTGTCAATTATATTTATTGTATTTTTTTAGTATAAATATGAGTAGCTAAACCTTTTATCAAGACTTCTAAAGTACTTGGTGAAATTATTCCAAATTTACTTTATAAATTAGACTTCTCCCCAATTTTGAACTATACATTCTCCCCCTCATAAATTTATAAGGACGTATCAAAGAAAATCTAACACGAATTACCATATTTAAGTATTTGAAAAATAATTCAGAGATAATAATCCAGAAGAAGAAGAAGAAGAGGAGTCTAAAATCATTGATTTCATAGTGTGTCCTTAAGGCACTTAATTCCTTCATAATACTCGAATTTAGAATTATTTCTTCGTAAGATAGAAACGATTACTTTCACTATTGTAGCGGTGCTTCAAACCCCAGTCCTCAGTGATGGATGAACTCAACTAGCGGCAGCAACTCACACAACACTTACTTTTATTTTTATTTGAACTCAAATAGCGGCATCAAATCCTCGATTTTTGGATTTTGGTACTCGGTTGTTCGGTTTAATCAAACTGTTACACTGGTGCTGCTACTGCTGCTGTTACGCTACTGCTCCGGCTGCTGTTACGCTGTCGCGGCTATTACAGAGCTGTTGTTGTTGCGGCTATTACAGATCTATTGTTGTTGCTGTTACATTTGCGTTGCTGCTGTGGTTGCTGTTATACGTCTATAAATTTTCTTGTTTGGCCCAATTTTTTTTGTGCTAGAAACTTTGGTTTAAATCGAACTAAAATAATTCGAACCAAAGTATAAAAAGTACAATATATTTTTTTCACTTCCAATGTAATGAGCCAAAGTTTAAAAAAATCAAACTGAAGTACTGAATGCACACCCCTAATTTTCATTGTGTTCTTACAAGTAGGAACACTAAAAGTGGTTGGAATGTTTTTGAACAACCTCTGAGTATTTCATGCACTTTGTGTGTGCAAAAATACGCCACCTATTATTATGGGGATACGAGTCCAACTAGCGAGACTGGACTTAGCTAACATGTCACTGGGCGCAGAGGATACACATCTGCTCCTTAAGCCACAGGCGTAGGATGTAAGGTATATACCCCTCCGCCTTAGGGTTTACAGTCTCCTAGTTAGGGTTTCGTACATACTATCGCCTTGAGTTTATAGGCCCACGAGCCTTATTAGTCTTTGTATTTACCATAATTAGGACTGGATAACTCTTAGCTATAAATACACATCCTTACATTGTATTGTACATCAAGCGATTCACACTGAATCTGTCTATTCTCAAGGAATAAAACTCTTTAGTTTCATGCTTATTAATTTTCTCTCAGTTTTACTTAGTTTTCATGCGTATTTAGTGTATTGCTTGTGACCCTCTAACAAATTCAATTGTTTTACCTAAATGACCAAATTTAAGCTTAAAAAGTTTGGCGCCCACCTGGGGGACAGGAAATTGTAGGTTTTTGTGAAGGAAAAGGCGCAGACATATCAGACGACAACGACAACATTCTAAAGAACACTACTAACGTAGCAGACGATTCCGCACGGGATCCCAACAATCGTAGCGGACAATCGATAGATCCTTCCAAAGAACTAGTCCATGTAGCCAGCGACAGCAAGGATGAAGAACCGCGTGAAGGTAATTCCGAGCTCAAATATTTCCTTGTCGATCTCCTCATGACCTTGTCAGAACGGGCAGAGCAAAACTCGGCCAACATGGTCAAAGGCATGACCAGAAATTAGGAGCAATGTTTGCTGGATCGTCTCAGAGGCTAGCATGCCTGCGAGGACTAGCGCTCGTAAACGACTCACCAACATCCGTTCCTAGTTGCATGCTCAACATGGATGCGGCCTCTGGAGGCCAATAGTCAGTAATCAAGATCTTAAAGGAACACCTGTCATTCAAGACATCCTGAAGGAGATGAAGGCCATCCATGATTGGATCTATAACATTCCGGGTGCTCCACCCCAAGTTACCACCATAGATGAGTAGAAGTTCTACAAGCATGCATATAAGGCATGTGCTGCACCGGTCCACATACCAAAGTATTTCCGCATGCCGGATAACCTTAAGTACGAGAGAAGCACTGATCCAGACGAGCATATTGCTGCTTACTATACAGCCGTCAAAAGCAACGAGATTTCTGAAGGAGAAACTCAATCTGATATGTTAAAGAGGTTTGTTCGACCTTAACTAAAGGTGCCCTCGCATGGTATACTCAGCTACCAATGGGTTCAGCCAATTCATTCATACAGATGCAAGATTTATTCAAGAAAGCGCATTCCGGGGCCTGTAAGAGAGGGAAGCTCATGGAAGATACTCCCTCCATTCCAAAATGGTTGTCTTAGTTTGACTTGGAACGGAGTTTAAGAAATGTGGTAAGACTTTTGGAACTTGTGGTCCAAAATAAGCCCTACATAAATATGTGGATATAAAGCATTTCATTAAGGGTAAAGTAGTAGTTTCAACTCAAAAATATTTCCAAATTTAAAATTGTGCCATTCTTTTTTGAACGGACTAATAAGGAAATAATGCCAACCATTTTGGAATGGAGGTAGTATCTTTGAAATTCTAAAACGTGTCAATGAGTTGCTGAAGGACTACCTGGAGAGATTCCAAAGAGAACGCATGAAGCTTTTTCCAGTTCCCGACAATATCGCTGTGGTAGCTTCTAGCAAGAGTCTGAACTCTAGGGGATCATTAGCCATACGAGAGTTGTAGCGGAGTCTTACTCAGCATTCGGTTACCATATGGAATGCCTTGCACCAGAGGTATACTGAAAAGCTCCGTCTGGAACCCGAACAGTCTCAAGACCTCAGCAGGGACACATGGAGGAAGCGATCAGGTAGTCTCTCTCTAGAGGGAGAGGTCGACGGAAGAAGAACAAAAGAAAGGATTCATAATCAAGCAGGATCAGGAAAGCGAGTCAATTCCCGAGGAGCAAGGTCCCAGGAGAAAAGCACAGAGCCATGTAGCTTCAAAGACTTTGGGTTGCGGGTCAACGCAGTAGAGCTGGTTGTCAATCACTTTAGGAAACTAGACTCTAGGGTGCGTTGGCCCCTTACTATCAAGGGCACGACTGAGAGGTAATCAACGGATTACTGCAATTTTCGTCGAAACAACAGCCACGTCACAATCAACTGAAAGGCCCTGATATTGGAAGTTGAGCATTTGTTGAAGGAAGGACATCTCAAGGACTTGATCGAAGAAGGAGCAAGATGATCAAGAGCGCCCAATCCTAAGGATAAGAAAAGTATCAACGTGATCTTCGCGAAGCCCAGGTCGATCGACACTTGGGGGGCTAAAGTGATGAAACTGTTTGTTGGACTGATTGTGTTCAGTCCAGTAGAAGAGGAAAGGGAACACCAGGACGCTCTCATAATCCCAATCAAGGTGCTTGACCTTCAGATTGAGCAAGCTTTGACTGACATTGGGAGCGATGTCAACGTCATCCAATTGGAGGTATTGCAGAAGATAGGCCAGCATCATCAAATAATTCCGAGCCCCTGTAGAGTAACCGGTTTCAATAGCATATGTGGAAAAACCTATCGGAGAACTAGCTCTGTCGGTCCATATTCCGGGCGTGACCTGCGTAACGCCTTTTCAATTACTAACTTGTAATCTCACATATGATGTTATCCTGGGGCGGCCATGGATACATAATGTAAGGGGAGTACCCTCAACACTTTACCAAGTCTTCAGATACCCGACCTCGCGTGGCTTAAGAAAACTAGCAACTACTCATAACTATTACAATGTGATTTAACTGATGCGACTTAAGAAAAATAGCAATTACTTATAATACCCGCCATTATTGGAGCTAGAGAAAGTAGAAAGACAACTAGAATATCACTTTGCTATGGAAAGCTTCACATTACATTGAACAGAGATTATTGTATTTAACACAATGTGGTATCTTGAAGCGGCACAATTACAGTACTGAAACACAAGAAAGAGAAAGTATGGATATGGATTCCTTATCTTTCCATTACAATACATCTCAACCTTACTATACCTACCCTTTGATCAACCTTCACTTAAACCCTGTAACACACATAAAATAAAAAGGATTAAAAAAAAAACATGTTTTACTAGTGAGGCTTGCTCTAGTGGTTGAACACCTTCACCATCGATTGTTATATCTAAGGTTCGAGTCACGCTGTGGTTAAGGTATCATCTCCATGCATAGTCTCTATCAAGCTCCAACCCAAACAAGATCAGCTTGTGACATCCAATGACAAGCCTCTCCTTTCACATGTGCGAAGTTTCTTAATTCTAAGATTCTCTCCTGATCCCTCTACACTTTTTGTTGTCAATGCACTTAGGTGATTTTTGGCCAAAACATTCTTTGAGAAGTCTATCATTTCTTCTAAGGATTTAGCACATGTCTTCACTTCTCTTTTCAGAGTAGGTGAATTGCAACTAAAGATGGTAGTTTCAATGGTATATTCTGTAACGGTGGAAGAGAATGTCTTAGGGAATAAATGTTGGAGCTCGTTTGAGTTAATGGAAATCTTTGATGCAATTTGAGAAGGAAAAAATGAGCGATGAGGGAATGGGTTCTCCAAGTTGTCAAGATGGTTTGTTTTTCCAGGTTTGAGGATAGAAAGTGTGTGCAAAAATACGCCACCTACTATTACGGGGATACAAGTCCAGCTGGTGAGAGTAGACTTATCCTATAAGTCACCGGGCACAAAGGATACACGTCTGTTCTACGAGTTACAACTGTTCAAGTGGTACGAGCGTGGGATGAAGCGCACACATCCTGCCGCCTTTGGGTTACGGTCTCCTAGTTAGGATTTCGCAGACACCACTGCCTAGGGTTTCGTATACACCACCGCTTTGATTTATAGGCCCAAAGCCTTATTAGTCTTTGTATTTTACCTTAATTAGGATTGGGTATCCACTGCTATAAATACCCCTCCTTACATTGTATTATACAACACAACAATTCACCATATAATCTATTTTTTTTCAAGGAATAGGACTACTTTAATTTTCTTGCTCATTATTTCTCTCTTTTACTTATTTACTTATCCATCATATTTACTGTATTGCTTGTGACCTCATTCTAAATTAATTGTTTAACCTGGGCGACCGATTTAGGCATAAATAGTTTGGCGCCTACTGTAGGGCCCAGGCAATTGTAGGTATTCTACGAAGGAAAATGAGCAATCATGTCATGCAGTGGCAACCACGCCATATGAGATACTGATAATGAGATCCAACAGATAACTTATAACTCGGTCAATATGACTGAAACTGTGAACGACTATCTAAGGCAAAGACTTTGTAATCTGTCATCGCGGTTGAAGTCATACTGGTGTACCACACCTCGTCATACCTCTCATGGCGCAAAATAGACATTCCAAAAGTTTATAAATACCATCTTCGGGGGGCCCGGGGTCTGAAGTACCAGGACAAGAGCCATTTGGTCTGCGAGGCTCACCAGGAGATAGCCAAGAAGCCACGTGTCAACACAATCGAGTTTGATGACAAGGATTCACGACGAGTTCATCAACCTTACTATGATGCTTTGGTAATCACTTTGCAGGTACATGATACTCGAGTCAAGCGTGTGTTGGTAGATCCATGCAATGCGGTCAACATTATTCATTGGCAAGTTGTTTGCCAGATGGAGGTACAAGACCATGTAATTCCAATTCCATATACCATAACAAGTTTTAACAGCTTTAGTGAGAAGTCTGTAGGTAAGATACTCCTCCAGTTGCACCTTCCGGGAGAAACCCGGATGACATCCTTCCAAGTAATGACATGCGACCTCTCGTATAACATTATTCTCGGTAGGCCTTGGATTCACAAAGTACACGCAGTGCCGTCTACGCTTCACCAAATCCTTAAATACCCGACTCCTTGGGGGTGAATGAAATTTAGGGGGAACAGATGCTGTCCCGGAACTGTTATGTAACTGCTGTGATAGACGCCACCAAAAAGCAGACAAAAAATCAGAAGAAGAAGCTAGATAAGTTACTTGGTCCAGATCTCAAGAGACGGCCATCGCGCCTTCTGACCTGGAAGAGGAAGACAAGCCTGCCAAAGCTATAGTTGATGACCTTGACCCGTTGATCTTCAATGAGAACGTTCTAAATAAGAAATTCTATGTGGGGGCCAAGCTCTCAGCAGAAGCCAAGCGGGAATATGCTAACTTTTGGGTTTTGCAGGTTATTATAGAAGGTTCGTAGAGGGTTTTTCCTCCATTGCAGCTCCACTGATCAAATTGACACAGAAAACAGCTAAATTTGAGTGGTCTGATTCTTGCGAGCACAGCTTCCAAGAACTAAAGAGCAGGTTGATAACAGCTCTAGTACTTACACTTCCAGAGAGATCTGAGGGCTATGTCATTTACTGTGACGCTTCTCGAATTGGTCTTGGTTGTGTTTTGATGCAGCACGGAAGAGTAATTGCCTATGCTTCTAGGCAACTGAAAAAGCACGAGCAGAACTACCCTACTCATGATCTCAAGCTTGCAGCAGTTATTCATGCATTGAAGATTTGGGGACATTATATGTACCATGTTCATGTTGATATTTATACAGATCACAAGAGCCTCAAGTACATATTTAATCAGAATGAGCTAAACCTACGACAAAGGTGATGGCTAGAGTTGCTAAAGGACTACGACGTGGACATTCTTTATCATCCGGGTAAAGCGAATGTTGTTGCTGATGCCCTTAGTCGTAAGTCTATGGGTAGTCTATCTTATTTACAGCTACAGAAAAGAGAGTTAGCTCATGCACTCCACCAGTTGGCCAGCATGGGAGTCAGATTAATAGATTCAGAGGACGCAGGAGTTACAGTTCAGAACGCAGCCACTACTTGCCTAGTTACAGAAGTAAAACAGCATCAGTATGAGGATCCAGTTCTAGTTGAATACAGACAAATAGCCAGAAGAAAACCGGAGTCACCATACAGGGTTACTAGTGACGGGGTTCTTAGGTATAAAGATAGACTTTGTGTTCCTGATGTTGCATATTTATGTGGACAGATTATGACTGAGGCACACTATTCCAGGTACACTGTTCATCCAGGTTCGACTAAGATGTATCATGACCTTAAGCAGATTTACTGGTGGGACGGAACGAAGCGTGACATAGCAGAAGTTGTGGCTCAGTGTTCTAACTGCCAGCAGGTTAAAGTCGAGCATCAAAAACCTAGTGGCTTGTTACAGGAAATAGAGATTCCATCATGGAAATGGGAAGCAGTGAATATGGACTTCATTACAGACTTGCCCCGTACGTGGAGCATGTATGACTCTATCTGGGTTATAGTTGATAGGCTTACTAAATCAGCTTATTTCTTGCCCGTTAGAACTACATATACATCGGAGGATTATGCTAGACTTTATATCAGAGAGATAGTGCGCCTACATGGTATTCCAGTATCTATCATTTCAGACAGGGGCGCACAGTTTACAGCGAATCTCTGGCAATCGTTCCATACTGGTTTAGGGACACTGGTGAATCTGAGCACAACATTTCATCCACAGACAGACGGACAGGGTGAGCAGACCATTCAGACATTAAAATATATGATTAGAGCTTGCGTGTTAGATTTTGGAGGCAGCTGGAGTGATCATCTACCGTTGATAGACTTTGCATACAACAATAGCTATCATTCTAGCATACAGATGGCGCCATATGAAGCTTTGTATGGGCACAAATGCATGTCTCCTATAGGATGGTTCGAGGTTAGCGAGTCTCAATTGATAGGTCTAGATTTAATTCAACAGGCAGTTGATAAAGTCAAGTTGATCAAGGAAAGATTATCAGCAGCGCAGAGCAGACAGAAGTCCTATACAGATAACCGACGTCGAGATTTAGAATTTCATATTGGCGATTGGGTATTCCTGAAAGTATCACCTATGAAAGGCGTTATGAGATTTGGAAAGAAGGGGAAGCTTAGCCCTAGATTTATTGGTCCATATCAGGTTATCAGGCGAGTTGGGCGTGTAGCCTACAAGTTAGACCTTCCAGCAGACCTTCAGGAGATACATCCAGTATTCCATGTTTCTATGCTCAGAAAATATGTCGGAGATCCTTCTAGAGTTATACCAGTAGATGATATTCTGATCACAGAGCAGTTGACTTATGAAGAGATGCCAGATACAATTTTAGATAGACAAATTCGTCGACTAAGGACGAAAGACATTACTTTAGTTAAGATGCTATAGCAAGGCAATAATGTAGAAGAAATAACTTGGGAAGTTGAAAAGGACATGAGGGCCAAATATCCACATCTCTTCACTACTTCAAGTATGTATCAGATCGTTGCTCAATGTTTCTACATACTTCATTTAACATTCGAGTTCCTAACAAGGGAAGGTTGTCACACCCCGTATGCCTAAAATGACGTATATCATTCTAATGACATGTTAAGAATGATTTAAGAGAGTTTAATATCATAATATGACCATACATGATGTTTATATGTTGAATATAAAGTTTGGGAAAAATTGGATTTAAGTTGCAGAAAAACCGACTAAGGAATTACCTTATAACGAAGCATTTTCAGCAATTAATTTCGTGTATTATATGAGGTCTTTTAGGGACATATCATATATCAAATTGAAGTTCTTGGAGTGTAGTTTGTAACACTTTGAACGGTTTTTTCATATAATATCTAGATAAAAAAATATGAGCATCAGAAGTCAGGCAAAAAAAAGGGACATAAGCGCAAAAGAGGACTAAAACTGAAATGTTTCAAGTATAAAATGAAATGTCCTCTCATATCTCGTCACTTCCAGAAAAATAAAGAGAGTAACAGTGTGTTCTTGAAGGTTTAAGCCAATTTAATGATTTTGAAGGAAGGATGTAAATCTTAACTCGAAATTGAAGACAGATTGCGTCAAAACGCTCTACGCGATTAGGGTAACATTATGCTACCTTCAATTTCGTCTATAGTTTGAGTTTTAGAATTACTTCATGGCTAAGTAAAGTACCTAAATATTGTATTATAGATTTTTTAAGCTTTAGAAGGTGTTGAATTCAAGGGAAACAAGGTTTAGAAGCAAGAAATATCAAAGGTATGTAAGACTAAACGTTTCTTTTGGCAAGGCATGTATCTTTTAGCTTTTGAAGCTTTTCTTAGTTCTAAACTTAGTGTTTCTTGTGAGAAACTTGTATGGTATCAAGGAAACATTGTATATACTTAATTTGGTACTAAAATCCAAGGTGAAAGACGTCCGAATCAGCAAGACAAAACGTTTCAAAATCCAGAAAATTGTTTTGATCTTTGGACAGTTGTTAGTATATTGATCATAACTCCTTGTACAAAATTGATATTTAGATTCTTTAAGAATCCCCAGAACCCTAACGGGTCGTTTGGTTGAGATAGAGTTTACGCGGGTATTAACAATGTACGTATTAGTAATGCGGGTATTAGCAATGTGGGTATTAGTAATATGGGTATTAATAATACGGGTATTAGTAATGCGGGTATTAGTAATGTGGGTATTAATAATGCGGGTATTAATAATGCAGGTATTAATAATGTGGGTATTAGTAATATATATATTAGCTATGCATATATTATAAAGTAGGGATTATTTCTTGAATCACTAATATATTACAAATTAATATACAATGTTATAATTTAAAATATTTAGTTAGTCCTTAAATATAATTTAAAAATATTCTTACTATTATGAGGGTTAATTTTGTCCTTTTAAATTTTAATACCTGCATTATTAATACCCGTATTATTAATACCACCTTCTACCCCGCATAAAATAATATATAGATTCCCGCATTAATAATGCGGGTATTAGCTATGTGGAAAAGGAAATTGTGAACCAAACATTGTATTAGTAATGCTATGTTTTATGTGGAAAAGGAAAAGACCAACCAAACATGGTATTATAATGCTAAATTTTGTGCAACTATCAAAGTAGAAACCAAACAATGTATTAGTAATACCAAGACTTTATGAGGGTATTAAATTAGTGCTAGTGCAAACCAAACGACCCCTAAGACATATATCTACAACTTTCATGCAGACCATGAAGTCTATATCTTTCATCTACACTCTGAAAATTAGGTTGAAAGTCAGGACTGTGGTGCTGTCCAGACATTCTATCTGCGGATTTGTTATGTCATCCAGTTGTCTCATCTTGTTATCCGTTTAACATGTTTATGTTATCAGTTTATCCGGGTATCCATTCCCGTGTATAGCATAGTGCTGGTTCTGTTTTTGCGGATCATCCAGTTTCAGGAGAAACTCTGCCAAAATTTTTATAGAAACTCAAAGAGTTTGACAAATTCTGAGTTCTAGGGTGTCTATAATTCTATCAAGAGTTTTATTATCATTCCTTGAGTCCATATCTATTTTTGCCACATGTGTTATGCCTCATACATGCTTATGATTATATTGTGATCATGTTATGTGTGATTTGGAGTCCCCCATAGAGGCTGGACATTGGACACACAGTCCGATTGCATGTGATACTACCCGCCTGGGGGATACAGCCCCTCTGGTTTAGGCGGGAGTTGAAACACCTAGTGTGACCGGGTGTCATTCACACACTCTGACCAGAGAGACCATATATTACTGGCTGGGGGGGGGGGATATAGCCCATAACACCGACCAGGTTTGTTATATACGCGTATATAGCCACAGTATGCACTGCATGATTATATGTGAGGCTAGTTCAGATGCTCAGTTACCTGATTTGGGGGGATATAGCCCATAACACCATATATGTACCAGTTCAGATAACAGTTCAGTTTTAGCTCAGTACCAGTTATCAGTTCTCAGTTATCAGTCACCAGTTCTTAGCATCAGTACCAGTTGACGGCTATCAAATCTAGTTTCTAGTAACCAGTTATCAGTCATATTACAGTTATTTATCAGTATAGCTCAGCTCAGTCTTCAGTTCCAGATTCAGCTAGACTTCAGTTTATATTCAGATCATGTTTAGTACGTTCTTCAGATTTCCAGCTATATTGATATGCTCCATCTTATATTTACATATTTATATTCCAGCTTACAGTTTCATTCAGCTATGATATATTATATGATCATACCTTACATACTTGGTACATATCATACTCACGCCCTTTCTTGGGGTGCTGCATTTCATGCCGCACAGGTACGGATTGATCAATACTTGGACACGTCAGTAGGCCATTTATCAGCTTGGAGTCACTCCTGGAGTTACTTATCTTTTGGTATGTGCACAGTCAGCCAGTTTGGGCATGGCGGGGCCTTGTCCCGTCCTTTGTATATTCAGTTCAGCACTCTTAGAGGCCTGTAGATATGTCCCTGTGTGGTGCAGTCAGTATGTTATGTATATTAGCATAGCCTTGTCATCTTTCCAGACTTTATGTATTCATAACAAGGTTGCCAGCTCATCTCTATAATTCATAGATTATTAGTAGGTTTAGTGATGATCGACAATTAGTGTTGGTCATCCATCGCAGCCCTAAGTTGGGTCGTGACAGCTTACCCTGTGGCTTTTAGTTCAGCGACCCCAATTTTTCCAACTTAGTTTAGGCTTTGGATTAACTTATGGGAAGACTTTGTAAACACTATAAATAGCTATTAATTTTGTTTTAGTAGAGAGGTCGAATTTTTGGAGCAAGTTTTGGAGTTCCTAACACATTTAACCAAGGGTTTAATTCCTTTACTTCATCAATTATAATCTTTCATATTTCTTCCATGAATTGTTGTGTTGTTATTATGAATATGCGTAGCTAAACATATCGTTCTAGGGTTAGAGAAAATACATGAAGGTTGATGTTTGAAAGTTGATTTCTACTTTTTAATTTACCATAGCAGATTGTTTATTCTTTCTTGAGCCTAATTGTTTGGTTATTGAGGCCTGATAATTGAACACTATCTACGGTTTACAAGTTGAACTCGATAGAGGGAACTTGTGAACGCAAATAAGAAAGAATAGGGATTTATTTTGAACCTGGGCATCAGGGAATCGATTTGCGGGTAGGATAGACATATACCTATTCGCCTTGCTTAGCAAAATACAGACTGTTTGTAGATTTGTTTGTAGCTCTGACCCTGGACCATTTCTCCGTTATTGATAACAACCCATAATTTGCTTCCTATTACTTGACTTCAGTTACTAGTTTTAAATTATTTCCTTTAGTTAGTAAAAATCACAACCACTGTTGAAAAAGATCCCTGAATAGTTTTTAGGAAATTGTTTGCTAGAATATAGTCATTAACACTAGTCCTCGTGGGAACGATACTCGACTCGCTACTTTATTACTTGTCAACCACGTATACTTGTGTGAGCGTTTGGGAGCAACAAGTTTTTGGCACCGTTGCCGGGGATTAAATAATTGACTCTTTTCTTTTTACACGATTTGTTATTTTCTATTCAGGTTTAATTTTTGTTTTGAGTTTCTTATGCCATTTTAGGTTATAGGTCTTGAATGCGAAAGGAGAGAAAGGACGAACCACTTGAACCTTTTGATCCTGAACCTGAAAGGACCTTACGGAGATTGAGGAAAGAAGCAAGAGACCGTGAAGCACTCGCACTTGTACTTGCTTCCTTACTTATTGGAATGGCAGAAGAGCGAGCTTTAGCCGTGCGAGATGTTGCTCTTCCCAGTCTGGAGGGGGTAGCTTCTAGCATTGTGAAACCTGAAATTACTAGACACTTTGAGATTAAGCCCGGCATGATACAACTGCTGCATGCGACTGGGAAATTTACTGGATTACTGCACGAGGATCCACAACAACATATCCAGAATTTCTTGGAGATTAGTGACACTTACACACCAGCAGGCGTCTCAACTGATTGTGTTTGCTTGATACTCTTCCCGTTTTCATTGACTGGAACAGTAAGGAAGTGATTAAAGGCTGAAAAGCCCGGGTCTATCACAACTTGGGATGATTTAGCTAAAAAATTTTTGGCTAAATTCTATCCATCCGCCAAAACAGCCAGAATACGGAGTGAGATTATGTCTTTCAGACAACGAGATGGAGAATCCGTGTATTCAGCTTGGGAGAGATTCAAGTCATTGTTAAGAGATTGCCCGCACCACAACCAATCTAATGAGGTGTTGGCCCATACTTTTGTTGAAGGATTGAATGCTCATACCAAGATCGTAGTGGATGCTGCAGCTGGAGGCCAAGTATTGGCCTTAAATTTTAATGAGATTTATGAATTGCTGGATAAATTTTCTCAGAGAAATCCTGACTGGCAGGGCGATGGTAGAGTTCCAACACAAAAAGCTGCTGTGATACTTCAGTTGGATGCATTCTCAGCATTAACTGCAAAGGTAGATGCCATAGCTAATCAGATCAACAAGTTAGAACTGCCACCATCTCAGCAACAAGTGGCACCAATTAAACAAGTGCAGCAGTTCCAAAATTTTTGTAAGGTCTGTGGAGAGGATCATACTACCGAGGTTTGCCCCTCCAATCCAGAGTCAGTTTATTACGTGGGAAATCAAAACAAGTTTCAGGGACAGAATCGGAGTCAGTTTGGTAACAGCTACAATCCTAATTCACGAAGTCATCCTGTTTTCTCATGGAGTGATAATCACGTTGCTCAAGGTGATACGAGATCTCAGAATAACTACCGGAGTTCACAGCCTCAGGCTCAACCACAACAGTAGAACAATTCAGTGGAAGATTTGATAAATCAGATGTTGGCAGGTCAGCAGAAAATTATAGCAGACAATGCAGCTCAAGCACAGGCCATAAAAGATCTCGCCAATGCTAAAAAAGATCTGGAAAGTCAAATGGGGCAGCTAGCTGGAGCACAAAACACCAGACCATATGGTGCCTTGCCAAGTGACACAGAAAAGAATCCTAAGGAATTTGTGCAGGCTGTTACTTTGAGATATGGACGAGCTCTAGAAGAAGTGCCTCCAAAGCTGAGGAAACCCGTTGGTGAACTGGAGCCAAATAATGAAAAAGAAGCTAAAAAAGTGATAGAGAAGCAGCCCGAGCTGGAAAATGTCAGGCCACCACCATCTTTCCCTCAAAGGCTTCATAAGTAGAAAGTAGATGCAGCTTGCAAGAAATTTTTGGAGATCTTGAGTCAGATACAAGTGAATATTCCTTTGGTGGAACTTTTGCATGATGTTCCGAAATACGCTAAGTACATCAAGGATATTGTGGAAAATAAAAGAAGACTGACTGAGTTCGAGACAGTTTCACTTACTAAAGAGTGCAGTTCCAGAGTCAGAAGCAAACTTCCTCAGAAATTGAAAGATCCTGGAAGCTTCACTATTCCTATAAAAATTGGGAAACATGAGGTTGGGTGAGCTTTATGTGACTTGGGCGCTAGCGTAAATTTAATGCCACCATCGGTGTTTCGAAAGCTAGGCCTGGGTGAACCAAGACCAACCACAGTGACCCTGCAGTTAGCGGACAGATCTTTGACATGCCCCGAGGGAGTTATTGAGGATGTTCGAGTACAAGTAGGCCAATTCATCCTCCCTGTTGATTTCATCATTTTAGATGGCTGACCAAGAGGTCCCACTCATCTTGGGAAGAGGATTTTTGGCTACTGCTGATGCTGTGATTAGAGTTAGAGCAGGGAAGATGATCATGAGGGTAAATGGCGAAGAAGTGTATTTAATGTGTTCCGGACTACTCAATTTCCATCACACTATGAAGAGCTATCTATGGTAAGAGTGCTGGATATGGAGTTAACTGCCTCTGAAAAATCACTTCTGGCTTCTAAGGATGATCCTCATGAAAGAGCATTAATGTATGAAGATGATATGCTGAATGATGAAGAAACTAAGGAATACTTGGAGATTCCTGACATGGAGTGTCAATTTATCCCAGGGTGGAAGAAGTTTGAGGAGCTTGATAATCACTAACATTAGCTACTGCTAAACCGTCTACTGAGAAAGCTCCAGTTCTTGAACTTAAACCTTTACCTGCTCATTTACGTTATGCTTATTTGGGTTAGGATAACAACTTGCCCGTAATCCTGTCTTCTTTGTTGTCTGATGTGCAGGTTGAGAAGGTCTTAAGAGTGTTGCGAGAGCGCAAGAGGGCAATTGGATGGACCATTGCAAATATTAGAGGGATTAGTCGTTCTTTTTGTATGCACAACATCCTCTTGGAGGAGGGCCATAAGCCAAGTGTCGAGCAGCAAAGAAGGCTAAATCCAGTAATGAAGGAGGTTGTGAAGAAGGAAATTATCAAGTGGCTTGATGCTGGCAATATTTTTCCAATCCAATGTGTTCCAAAGAAGGGAGGTATGACAGTTGTGACGAACGAGCAAAATGAATTGATTCCTACAAGAACAGTCACGGGGTGGCGGATTTGCATTGATTATAGGCCATCAGAAAAGATCACTTTCCATTCCCCTTCATTGATAAGATGTTGGACAGGCTAGCCGGGCATGAATATTACTGTTTTCTTGATGGATACTCGGGCTACAGCCAGATTGTGATAGCACCAGAAGATCAGGAAAAGACGACGTTTACATGTCCTTATGGCACTTATGCATTTAGAAGGAAGCCGTTTGGACTATGCAACGCGCCGGGAACCTTTCATAGATGCATGATGGCTATTTTCACCGATATGGTAGAAAAATTTGTTGAGGTATTCATGGATGATTTCTCAGTCTTTAAAGATTCGTTTGATGGCTGCTTGAAAAACTTAGATGCCGTGCTTAGCCGCTGTGAAGAAACCAACTTGGTACTTAACTGGGAAAAATGCCATTTCATGGTTCGAGAGGGCATTGTACTTGAACATAAAGTGTCGAAGCAAGGGATCGAGGTTGATAGAGCAAAGGTTGAAGTAGTTGAAAAATTACCACCACCTATCTATGTTAAAGGTGTGCGTAGTTTCTTGGGACATGTTGGGTTCTATAGGCGATTCATTAAGGTCTTTTCGAAAATAGCAAATCCCATGTGCAAATTGTTAGAAAAGGATGCGAAGTTTGAATTCGATGATGCCTGTCTGAAGGCGTTTGAAGAACTAAAAAAGAGGTTGGTGACTCCACCAATTATTATTGCTCCTGATTGGTCTCTACTGTTTGAGTTGATGTGTGACGCGAGTGATACTGCTGTTGGGGCTGTACTCGGGCAAAGAAAGGGTAGAATTTTCACTCTATATACTATGCATGCAAGACTCTTAATGCTACCCAATCCAATTACACTACCACAGAGAAGGAGCTGTTGGTTGTTGTTTATGCTTTTGATAAGTTCCGATCTTACTTGGTTGGCACTCGGGTTATCGTCTACACTGATCATGCCGCAATCCGGTATTTATTTGAGAAGAAGGATTCTAAGCCGCGACTGATTCATTGGGTTCTTCTACTCCAAGAGTTTGATGTGGAGATCCGAGATCGAAAAGGGACCGAGAATCAAGTGGCCGATCACTTGTCGAGGCTGGAAGATAGAAAACATATAGATGAGGGGCCTGAAATAAATGAAGTTTTTCCAGACGAGCAACTTTTTGCTCTGCAGGTAACCGAGGTGCCCTGGTATATAGATATGGTGAATTTGATGGTGAGTAATGTTTATCCACCTGAGGCTACAGTTGAATAGAGAAGGAAACTCCTCCATGAGAGTAGATTTTACGTCTGGGATGAGCCGTACCTGTATAAAATTGACCCAGACCCGTTGGCGAGGAGATGTATTCCAAGTGAGGAAGTTGAGTCGGTGTTGCAGAGTTGTCATTCATCCCCCTGTGGTGGTCATCATAGTGGTGATAGGACAGCTGCGAAGGTGCTTCAGTCGGGGTTCTTTTGGCCTACTCTATTCAAGGATGCTCATGCCTTTGTTCAACAGTGTGATCGTTGCCAAAGAACCGGTAATATCTCAAGGCGTCACGAGATTCCCTTGAGTAACATCCTGGAGATTGAGTTGTTCGATTGTTGGGGAATTGATTTTATGGGTTCGTTTACACCTTTTAATGGCAACAAATACATACTTGTAGCAGTCGACTATGTGTCAAAGTGGGCGGAAGCTATTGCACTTCCAACCAATGATGTGAGTGTCGTGGTAAGGTTCTTGATGAAAAATATTTTTACTCGCTTTGGGACACCACGGGTCATCATCAGTGATGAAGGTACGCATTTTTGCAATCGCTTGTTCAATAAACTTTTGGCCAAGTATGGGGGTGTATCAGAAGGTAGCTACTGCTTATCATCCTCAAACGAGTGGCCAAGTGGAGGTGTCGAATAGAGAGACAAAGCAGATTCTTGAGAAAACTGTTAATGCTTCAAGGAAGGATTTGTCTATGAAGCTCGACGACGCTCTTTGGGCCTATAGAACAACTTTTAAAACACCTATTGTAACCTCTCCGTATAGGTTGGTTTATGGTAAGGCCTGTCATTTGCCTATCGAGTTAGAACATAAGGCATATTGGGCAATTAGAAAGCTCAATTTGGATATGGAAGTGGCAGGTGAAAAGAGGATGCTTCAGTTGCACGAGCTAGAAGAGTTCCATTTCCACGCTTATGAGAATGCGAAGTTATACAAAGAGCGGACAAAGAAATGGCATGACAAGCACATTGAACATCGTCAATTTGAGCCGGTCCAGTTGGTATTGTTGTTCAATTCTAGATTGAAATTATTTTCGGAAAAGTTGAAGTCTAGATGGTCGGGCCCCTTTGAGGTAGTTCGTGTCACTGCACATGGAGTGGTTGAATTAAGAGACCCGGATTCCGATAAGTCATTTTTAGTGAACGGGCAAAGAGTTAAGCGCTATTGGGGAGGTTTAGTCGATCATCGTACCTCCGTTTCATTGCGAGAACCGTAAATTGTAACCGTCGTGCCACGACGTTAACTAAGGCACTTCTCGGGAGGCAACCCGACCTTTGTATGTAAACGCAAAAATAAATAAAAAAATAGAAAAAGAATAAAAATACAAAAAGAGTCGTGCCGCGACGTTAAATCAACCGCTTGTTGGGAGACAACCCAATTTTTATTGTTTTAGTTGTTTTACTCATTTAACATTACGTAGTTTCTGGTTGTTTTTGCAGGGCTCGGGCCTTTCGGATGGTGAGCTAAGTTCAAAGCATCGCGTGGCTCATAGCATGGAGTAGAAGAAAATTTTTCATCTCAAAAGCTGAAAAGCTACAGACCAAGCGACGCTTTTAGCATAGCTTTGAGTAAAACAATGAAATGGAACAGGATCGCCATAGCATCAGCGTCGCACACTCCATGGCGTGAATGGAACAGTGGAGTCAAAGTTTGAAACTCTATAGCCATGCGACGCTTAGCTTGTAGTGTGCGTGAAATTTCAGCAGCAATCAGAAACGCTGTAGCGTACGCGTTGCTTACATTATAGCTTGGATATAAACAGAATGTGCAGATTTTTAAACGCCATACACATGCATCGCGTAGGCCATAGCGTGTGCAAAAAACTTCAGAAATAACCAGAAAGCTACGGCATAAGCGTCACTGCCTCCACAACTTTGCGTGAAACAGAATACACAGATTTGGACACGCTATAAGCGTGCGTCGCCTTTCTCATAGCTGTTCAGGTAAGTTCGAAAAATTTAACGGGTCGACCCACTCTTGACCTGTTGACCCACGACCTAAAACATTAAAATACCATTCCCTTTCCTTCTTTCCCTATGTTTAAACATAAAACAAGAGAAAAGCTGAAGCAAAGAGACAAAACATAACACACTGCTGCCCGTTTCTCTCATCTCTGCTTGAAAAAAAAATTCAATTGATCTTCTCCTCTCTTCATCAACGACTCTGGTGAGTTTTCTCTCTTCTCTCTCTCTCGTCAGTGCTGCCATATGCGTAACAATCCCATCCCCTTGTCCTATACTTACATGTGTGTATGCTGAAATTTCTTTTTGTGAATCCTTGTCGGGTTGAGTTTAAATTGTGAAATTCTTATTGCTTTACACTGGGTGCTTCAAGTGATCTCCCATAAAACTTGGGAGGGTTCTTTCCCTCTAAATATTTGTGAAATCATAGCTTAAAAACGATGAACACAAGGTGTTCGACATAATGCCGCAATGAAGAAAAACTTGAAACTTTGCGAATTCTTGAGTAGCATAGTTCCACAAAGGCATGAATTGAATAAAGTGAGGTCCGAATAATTGAATTGCTTACTTTGATGCTAATTTCGACTTGATCATGAGTTAATTACGCCATCGGGCAAGGTTGTGCGACATATGCACCAAGGTTTCAATGTATACCTTGACTGCTGCTTCAACTACTTTCTTTGATTCGTTCATGATAAGTTAGTTGTTTTCATATCGTTTGAGTCGTTATAGTTAGTTAGAAACAACTGTGGGGTTGTTACTATACCCCGGGAGATTTTTGTTTATTTACTTGGGAGTCTAAAATCCGACTTTGTGGTGCAGGTACTATGGTGAAAACAACACAAAAGGCTTCTTCTTCTACTGCACCGGCTGCCCAGAGGCCAAAACTGGGGGTAGCCTCAACTAGTAAAGTGAAAAAGGGAAAAGCAAAGGCTAAAGCACCGAGTAAAGCAAAACCAAGGGTTTCGAAAGAGGCGATCCCTATTCCAAGGCCCGGGGGAAAGACAAGGTTTGGTCTATCTTTTGTGAAGAAAGGGGAAAGCCAGACTTGGTACAAAAATGTGAAACTATCGGGCTATATCCCGGAACAAGCTATAGATGAAAGGAAATTGATCCAAAAGTGTCGAGTAGTAAGAGAAGCAGTTCATGGGATGAAGTGTGATTCGTTATTAGCAAGTCCAGGGCACGCGAATCTTGATCTTGTGTCGGAATTCTATGCTAATTGGGATCCGAAAGAAGCATGGCGAGATGATGATATGGTACAGGTTCGGGGCTGTAAAGTGAAGCTGGATGCCACTGCCTTGTGTAATTTTTTAGGGGTGGATGATCATGATACTGAGGAGCTCCGAGACTTCATTAATAGGCCGGACTATAAGGCTATGCGAGACACACTCTGTGGCGTGGATTCTACACATCTGTGGGAACGCTCAGAGGAGACTGGAAGGCACAAGTGTATGTTGTTCTCGCAATTTCAAAAGAAGGCCCGTGTCTGGATGAAGTTGATTAATGCTCGCGTTCTACCATCTAGACATTTTTCTAGTGTGATCAAGACACGAGCGTGCATGATCTACTTCTTCATGGTGGGGAAATCGGTGAACATTGGGTATCACATGCTTAAATTGATGAGGAGGACACGCCTCAAAAAGATGTGTCACCAATTGTTTTTTTGTAATATTCTCACCCAGTATTTAGAGAAGGCGGGGGTGTCGATTGATGCGATTGGTGATCGTATTGTCCCTGATATAGAGAAGCAGCTTGATATTGCAGCGGTTAAGGGTGTGGTTGCTAGTACCCCTGCCAAATTCACCGCGGATGAGTGGAATGAAACAGATGCCAACCTGTCAACCCGTAAGTATTTGATGATAGAATATCTAGCAAAGGCAGCAGGGATGGATATGCAGGCACTTGATCGAGCTGTTCCTTTGTTGGATTCGTCCAAGCGACTGTTGAGCTTGACTAAGAAAGTTGTGATACCTCTTGAGGAAGATGAGGATACAGATTCTGAGATCGTGGCTAAAGACAAGGGCAGTGATGATGATGAGAGTGGTGACGAAGAAGAGGGTAGTGAAGTAGAAGAGGAGGAGGCGCGCACTCCGCCACATAGGCCTGGAGGTTCCTCGAGAGCTCAGGCAGTTGTCCCTACCACTACTACTCCTGTGGCTGCTGATGCTGACACTCCCGAGCATACTGAGCGGGAGAATTCCGATGAGAATGCGACGGATTAGGCTACTTGGCCTTCAGGGAAGTTCCTTTACCTCTTGTACTTTATTATTTACCGCACTGAGGACATTGCTTAGTTTTAAGTATGGGGTGGGGGACTTTCCAAGTTTTGAGGTTATGGATGATTGTACCTTTAGGTATTTAATTTTAGAAATTTTTATTTTTGTCACTTGACGTTATTTTTATTTGTTTCTTGCTTTAATATATAAAAAATGAATAAAATAAATTAGAAAACTAATGAAAATTTTTAAAAAGATGTTATTTTTAGTTTTAGCTAGTGGTGCAGTCATCCGCCCCGTGGTTTTTCTTATGGCCTCGGTTCTTTTCCATGGGTAGACTTTTGAACCGAGTAATTTTTATTTTTAGGAGTTAGTATAGTATCTTTAGGAAAAAAATGGTAGAATGCTAGGTGCCTTTGGTTTGTTTGATACCGGTGAATTTAGACTTGAGCATTTGCTATTTGTGAATCCCTTTTGGTTTTAAAATTGTGATGCATGCCTAGAAAAAATTGAATGACCCTTTTGAGACGCTTAGGCTCAACTACTTGACTCATTTTTTAACTATTGTGCCTTAGTGCTTAAATTTCCAAAGTTGCACCTTATTTGCTTAAACCGAGAGTTGGAATGAAACCGTCTTTAGCGAACTATGTACCATGTGTGATGTGACTTATCCTTTCTTATATTCTGTGCTGTGTATTGATGTCTAGAACTTGGCCCGTGTATGTTCAAAGCGAAATCCTAGGTTTGCTTTAGTCGGGAGATGATACATGCGTTTCTTTGATAAGCCCTTTTACCCTTGGTTAGGCTACCCTTTAATATAATCCTTATTAAGCCCTTTTGAGCCTATTGACCTTTTTGTTGGCACCGACATTTCAAGCCTTATCCCTTTTGTTCTTAATTATCTTCCTTTTCAACCCGTACTCCTTAGAGCACTTTAATTGAAATATTTGATTGTTTGTGGAGTTGTGGTTGGAGAAATTAGAGAGCTTTTGAGTGGAACCAATGAAAGAAAAATATGGTGTATTTTGAAAAAAAAAAATCATTGGCAAGGTTGAGAAAAATATTGAAAAGAAAAAAAATGAAAAAAGAGAAAAGAGAAAAATAAAGAAAAAAAAGGAAAAAAATCTCAATCCTTGCTAGTGTTGTGCAAAAAGTAAACTTGCAAATTGCTTAAACTGAGAGGGAACTTCTTGCGTATGTTTGGGTGGTTGTTTGGTTGGTTTTGAGAAGAATGGTGAAAATAAAAACTAAAGTGATGTATTAAAGTGCTTAGGGAGGTAGTCACTATTTTATCCATATTTATCCTACCCGTCCTTTAGCCTACATTACAACCCTTAAAAGTCCTAGTTAATCCCGATTGAAGCGAGCTTATATTAGTAGAGTCCTACACTACGGGCAAGCCTATGGTACGTTGTGTGTGGCACGTGAACTTCTTTTTGAGAGCGAGTGAATTCTTCCTATATTATGTCCCTCATTTATTCTTGAAATATATTCTTTGTGTGATATTTGGGACGCTCTCTTGATTATTTTTGGTGAGAGCACATGGTTTGCGCGAGATGGGTGAAGTTATTGACTTCTTGGTTGAGTGAACAGGTGTGATTTTGTGAAAGCTTGGTTTGATTGAGTCGGTTTTTGAGATTGAGATGTCTTGAGTTGGTTGTTCTAATGTTTTAAAATTTGGTGAATTTTTGGCATGTTGTGGGTCACATGGTATGGATTTATGCTCTTGTTTAATGGTCGATATCAACCATAACCATAGGTAGACCTGTTCATCAAGTGTTGGTTTAGTTGAGAAGTTGATTTTGGTGATTGCTCGAGGGCGAGCAAAGGTCTAAGTGTGGGGTGGTGATGTTTGGCAATATTAGCCTATTTTACCTTAATATTTCCTCACATTTTGATACGTTATTCGCCCATTGCACGAAATAATTGTGATTGTTGCGCTCACTTATTGTGTTTGTGATTTTAGGAATGATTTGGATGAATACGAGTGCAAACGGAGCGAAGATGGATATAAACGAGCAAGACTTGATGAACTTAGCCAATTGTGGGATATAGCATTAGAAGGCAAAGCTATGGAGCAAGCTATGGATCTGTCACAGCTTCAGACTTCCAAAAGCCATAAGCCATGCGACGCATGGGATATAGCGCACGACTTCCAAAAGCCATGAGACATGCGAGGCTTACCCTGTGGCTTTTAGTTCAGCGACCCCAACTTTTCCAACTTAGTTTAGGCTTTGGATTAACTTATAGGAAGACTTTATAAACACTATAAATAGCTATTTACTCTTTTAGTAGAGAGGTCGAACTTTTGGAGCAAGTTTTGGAGTTCCTAATACATTGAACCAAGGGTTGAATTCCTTTACTTCATCTATTATAATCTTTAATATTTCTTCCATGAATTATTGTGTTGTTATTATGAATATGCGTAGCTAAACATATCGTTCTAGGGTTAGAGCAAATACATGAAGGTTGATGTTTGAAAGGTGATTTCTACCTATTAATTTACCATAACAGATTGTTTATTCTTTTTTGAGCCTAATTGTTTGGTTATTGAGGTCTGGTAATTGAACACTATCTACGGTTTACAAGTTGAATTCAACAGAGGGAACTTGTGAACGCAAATAAGAAAGAATAGGCTTGATTGTGAACCCTGGCATCAGGGAATTGATTTGCGGGTAGGATAGACACATACCTATTCGCCTTGCTTAACTAAATACAGAGTTCTTTAATGCATGCATGTGATTTAATTCCATAGAAATATAGCCATTAGAGTAGCTTACATAGATTCGTGAAGAATCGAAGGTTTTCACGAATAAAATTAACATGTTAGTTAGCAATCTAGGAAATCAAGAAGTAGAATCAACTGGAAAACTCAGCTGGATTGTTTGTAGCTCTGACCCTGGACCGTTTCTCCGTTATTGATAACAACCCATAATTTGCTCCCTATTACTTGACTTCAGTTATTAGTTTTTAATTATTTTCTTTAGTTAGTAAAAATCACAACCACTATTCAAAAAGATCCCTAAATAGTGTTTAGGAAATTGTTATCTAGAATATAGTCATTAACACTAGTCCTCATGGGAACGATACTTGACTCACTACTTTATTACTTATCGACCATGTATACTTGCGTGTGCGTTTGGGAGCAACACATAAATCTTTAAGTTTTCTTGATGCTTATTCAGGATAAAATCAGATCCTCATAAACCCGAATGATCAAGAAAAGACTTCTTTCATCACGAATAGGGGGACTAATTGTTACAAGGTTATGTCTTTTGAATTGAAAAATGCAGGAGCAACTTACTGGAGATTAGTAAACCTGATGTTCAAGGAACCGATTGGTAAGACCATAGAGGTTTATATAAACAATATGCTGGTTAAATCAGAATTCGCCAAGGATCACATCGACCATATGGAGATAGCTTTCGATATCTTTGATAAATTTGGAATGAAGCTCAACCCAGAGAAGTCTGCCTTCGACGTGTCCTCCGGGATGTTCCTTGGGTTCATTATTTCCAATAGGGAAATAGAAGCGAACCCCATAAAGATCGATGCAATCGAGGCTATATCAGAAATCTTGAAAAATGGGGTCGAAGTTAAGAGGCTAAACGGTCGAATTGCAGCGCTCAGCCAGTTCATCTCACGGTCATCAAAGAAGTATCACCAGTTTTTCAATGTGTTAAAGAAGAATAAAAGCTTCAAATGGACATAGTAGTGTAGTAAGGCGCTTCAAGAACTTAGGGAATATTTGGAAAATCCCTTGTAGCTAACTAAGCTACGTGAGGGAGAACCGTTATTGTTGTACCTAGCAGTATCCGAAGTTGTCATCAGCGTTGTCTTGGTACTAAAGGAGAAATAGGTGCAATCACCGGTGTACTATGTCAGCAAGTCTCTTTCAGACGCAGAAACTAGGTATCAACACCTGGAGAAACTCGCACTTGCCTTAGTCATGGCAGCAAGGAAGCTACGACCATATTTTCAAAGTCACACCATTATCGTGGTTTCCTCTTTTCCCTTGTGGACCGTTTTGCACAAACCCAAATTATTGAGTTGGTTGGCAAAGTGGGCCGTCGAGCTCGGAGAATATGACATCATTTATTAGCTTCGTACGTCCATCAAGTCACAGGTGCTTGTGGACTTTGTCGCCAACTTTAGTATCGACTTAATGCCGGGAGCTGAGAGAGAATGCAAAATGATAAAGGGAGTTACCCTGGGAGAATGGGTGTTCCACACCGATGGGGCCTCGAACGTAAAAGCGGCGGGGCCTTGGTTTAGTGATCAAATCCTCAACGAAGAATATATTCAGGAAAGCTGTCAGCTGCTCCCAGATGACGAATAATGAGGCTAAATATGAAGTAGTAATTCAAGCTCTAAAATGAGCTTACATATTGGTGGCCAGGGAGATCAGTGTCAACTACAATTCTCAACTCGTAGTCAATCAGGTAACCGGGGCTTACACTATTAAGGACGCTCGTATGCAGGAATACTTGGCCAGAGTAGAGAAGTGCTTGGAGAATTTTCAAAAATGGACGATCAATCAGATACCGAGAGAAGAGAACGCGGAGGCTGATGCCCTAGCCAGTCTAGTGGCCACTGCAGACATAAATGCAGATAGCCCGGTTTCCACCATAGAATTAACTTATGCGGATGTCAAATGCCATGAGGTCAACGCAGTGGGATCATTGTGGGACTGGCGACATCTGATCATTGAGTACCTGGACAAGGGAGTACTTCTAGCAGACAGAAAGGAGAGCAGAAGTTTAGAGCCCAAGCGGCCCGCTATTGCTTAATCAACGGTGAGTTGTATCGGTGGATGTTTAGCGGACCTCTAGCTAAATGTTTGGGACCCTCTCAAGTTGATTATGCACTCAGGTAAATCCACGAAGGAAAATGTGGAAACCACTTCGGTGGGTGATCTCTAGCTCGCAAGTTAATCAGGGCGGGCTATTTTTGGCCCTAAATAGAAGAGGACATGAGCAAGTTTGCCCGAGGGCGTGTGTTAGTTGCATTAGATTCTTCTATGTACTTCATCAGCCGACAGAGCTATTACACTCAGTAATATCCCCTTGGCCTTTCATAAAATGGGGGATGGACATCGTAGGAACCATGCCTAAAGCACACGGCGGTGTCAAATTTGTACTCATCATGACAGATTATTTCACCAAATGGATCGAAGCAACAACCTACACCCGGGTCTAGGAGCAAGAGGTGATGGAGTTTTTATGGAAAAATATTATGTGCCGTTTCGGCATACGGGAGGAAATCACTTGCAACAATGGGCCTCAGTTGATAGGTGACAAAATCACTGCTTTTCTGAAGGAATGAGAGATAAAGAGAATAACCTCTACGCCCTATCATCCTTCGAACAATGGTCAAGAAGAATCTAAAAACAAGATAATAGTGGAGAATTTGATAAAGCAACTCAAGGAAGCCAAAGAAAAGTGGTCAGAAGAACTATTAGTCCAAAGCCAGCACTGGAGAAACTCCATTTTCACTGACATATAGAATGGAAGCAATGATTCCTCTAGAGATCGGTGAATCTAGTCTGAGGCGGTTATTTGCTATGGAAGAATCCAACGACGAAGCTTTGAAAGCCTCCATTGATACTTTAGAAGAATGACGAGAAATAGCAGCCATACGCCTCGATGCCCAGAAGCAGCGAGTGTAGCATTATTACAACACGAGGGCTAATCCACAGTCCTTCAACATAGGGGATCTTGTCCTTCGCAAAGTTACTCAGAACACCAAGCAAGATGGTGCAGGTAAACTCGCCCCAAATTGGGAAGAACTGTACAAAGTTTGAGGCGTAGCCGGAAAAAGGTGCGTGTGTTCTTGAAGGCATGGAAGGAACAACCATTTCGAATAACTGAAACATCACATGGCTAAAGAAGTACTGCGCTTGAAAAGCTCAGACAAGCCCATATACTCGAGACATGTATTTTCTCCTTTCCTGTTTTCTTCTATTGTTATTACTTACAATGGGCACATAGCCTCGTTCTTTATGTTTGCAAGGCTCCGCGCCCTATTTATCAATAAAACTACTATTTTAGTCAGTTGAAGTATACACTCACTTTTCACTACAAAAAAAGTAGGGTAAACTACTGGCTTAGATCTAGATCACGTCTAGCTCAGCCACCAGGCATTACTCGTACGTTGAACTCATTAATTCAACAACTGCACCTACATACCTACGGGGACGCCCATTCGCATAGCGCCAGAAAGTCTTAAAATACTCTAGGAACTAAGTAGAGACATTCGAAGTCAGACGCAAAAGTGCCCGTTATCACACGAGCTAATGTCGTCTCATTGTGAGGGCAAACAACCATCTCTTACAGATACAACCTAAGCTACCAGCTATTGGTGCACAACGAACGTAATTGCCCGATCAGGCTCACTGATAAACATTATAAACATCAGGACATTCATGACGACTAGAAGCCATTTAATCTTTAAGTGTATTAGCCCAGAAATGAACACAAATCATACTGCTTGATTACACATTACACTACTCGTAATTATACAAACACGTATAAAACTATTAATGAGCGATTGTTTCAAAAATAGCAAACGGCCCGTTGAATAGCTGACAATATGTCAACTTTATACTCCTTTACACTTTAGTTTTTTAGTCTAAAAGTGAACAAATAAGAATCAAATTTATACAGTTTTATTTGGTTTTCAGGTTTGGATACAAATGAACAACAAAGGAATTAAAAAGAGCAAAAAACAAGTTAAGATGGAAAATTAGTGAAGTGCAGGAAAAGGCAGCCACCTCAAGTGTAAAGGGTGACCTCCCTTTACCAATTGGCTAGGCAGAATGCTGAAAAATGTTGCAAAGGGCTGCCACCCTCGGCCAGGGCGCCCCACTCTCCAATGAACATGCGGCCACCCCCTATGAAAGGGCGACCACCCTTTTTTGGGCAGCAATAGAAGGCAACCACCTCCTTGAAAAGGCGCTCCACCTCACCTGCAAGAAGACAAAAAAAGTCAGTCAACAACAAGAAAGGGCACTTCACCCATCAATTGAGGTGGCCACCCTTTTCCAAAAAGGGCAATTCAAGAATCTGTAACTATTGCAGCTATAAATAGGAACCTCTAGGTCTTTTATATCTATCCTTAACTTGTTGAGCCTCCCATAGCTTATTCTTAGCTTCTTTGGCAAGTTTCACCATTTTGAGGAACAACAACAACAATTTGTAAGGAATCTTTCGTATTTATGATTATGCAATTCTTATCTTCATTTATATGTAATTTTTCCTTATATTCCATGAGTAATTAAATTCTTAGCTAGGGTTATAATCAAATCTTAGTCTAACATGTGTTAAGCTTAAATCTAGATGATAATATTCCATTTCACTATCTTTATGCTAAAATCTTAGCAACATAAGTTAAGACCTAAAGTACTAAATCTAAATTGAAAGAGTATTTTTAGGAATGGGTAAGATAGTGACAAGGAATTGGGGGTAGGTGTGTAGTGGTTACCCTCAGTTAAGGGGTTCGAACACCCAAAAAGGGACATAACCTTACTTAGGGATATTCACTTGTACTTCATGCAACACCTCTTTACACTGAAAGGTTGAAGATGTGTTAGTCTCGCTCACCACCGAAAGGGATGAGTTGGGTGATATTGTGCGAGTCCCATTGGATGACTCAACGCTATATTTAGCTTAACCAATAACACCCATTAGGTTGTTGAACTAAGTAAGGATTATAACCCTAGTCCATTAAACTCATTAGAAAACAACAATTAGAAGTCGCCTGTTATTTAAATTCGTAGTTATACATACAATTTCCTCTATTTTAGGATACAATAAACTAAATCAATGAAAACAACCTACTTAACTACTTTGTGTCAAGCGTGCTAGTTCCTTGTATTCAATCCCTACTCAACAAGGAGGGCAGTTGTGACCCTCGCTCAAATTGAGCACGTCATGAATTGGCGCCGTTGCCGGGGAACTTCGGTTTGACCAATTAGTTTAACTTGTTTAGTTTCTTGTTTTAGTTTCTTGATCCTTAGCCTTTCACTTTTAGTTTTGTTTTTCGTGGTTTTGTAGGTATTTGACGAGATGCCACCAAAAGTGGCAATTCCGAATGTGGGAGGTGTATAACCACCCAGAGGTATTTCACCACCACCACCACCTCCTCCTTCTTCAAACAATGACCAAGACGAGGAAGTTGGCATTGATGATAATATTGGGATACTTGACCCACCGGGGGATCAAGTAGATGGAGTTCCTAATGCACAACCAAATGCCCAAGCTCAAGGGGTGAGAGCAAGAAGAAATGCAAGAAGGGAGCAAGTAAATGACGATGGTTTTTGTGGAGCCATTGTGCCTACTCCAATTAGGGCCACGACTAGCTTTCAAATACCTGCGACCACTATGAATTCACTTGACAATCGAGCGTTGTTTGGAGGAGAGGAAGATGAGAATCCTAACAAGCATCTCCAAACCTTCCTTGATTTGCACTCTTAATAGACATGCCGGGTGACCGATGATGCTTTCTGCCTTAGGCTTTTCCCATTCTCACTTAAAAGGAAAGCTCATCAACTGTTGCCCCGGTCATGGTTTTTCGGATAGTGTGCTTTTAGAGACTTTCTATAGAGGCCTTGATGACAACAATCAAACAAATATCTACCATGTTGCTCAAGGAGGTCTAATGGAGGGAACTTTTCAACAAGCAAGAGATCTTATCAACAAAGTCACAAAGCAATCAAGAGTATCGAAAGCAAGAGTAGAAGGCCGGTAGTCAATGATCCTAATAATAATGCCATGTCTAGAGCTATAGAAACTCAAGAGGAAAGAATGGCTCAACTTGTTACAACAGTTGAGTTACTTCCCAAGAACCAGTTGAAGCAAACCCAAGAGGCCACAACCAAGAATGTTAATGCAATTGACATGCCTCCCAAAGAGATTCACCATGGGCCTAACTATTCCTATAAGCCTTATCTTGTGGGTTATGCTCCAACAAGTTATGCTTCAATTAGATTTATGCCTCAAGGCCAAGATGGCCAAGTTATGAACCAAGAGGACCAAGAACATGATGAGGAAGCTAAATATGTCAATGCCTACCAAGGCCAAAGACCACCTTACCAACAAGGGTACCAACAACAAGCTCAAGGGCAATGAAGGCAACAACCACCACAAGGAAATCAATGAGGTAACACCCATAGATGGCAAGGTACTAATCAAGGGATAGATTAACATGACAATCAAAGGGGTCCCAATGGGTCCTAATAAAGATCAAGCAATTCTAAGGACTCAATATTGGAAGATATGATGGAGTAGATGTTGAAGCTCCAAGAAGGCAATTCGGGTGATATACGGGAGATAAAGCAAACCTTGAATTCTCATTCAACTTCTATCAAGGAGCTTGAGACTCAATATAGTCAATTGTCGCACCAAGTTAACCAAAGGCCTCAAGAGGCACTATCGAGTGATACAGTAGTTAACCCTAAGAGAAATGGCAAAGAGCAAGTGATGGCTATAACAACAAGAAGTGGGAAAACTTTGGAAGATCAAAAGATTATTGGGTGAGAGAATGAAGTGTTGCCAAATGAGGTATATGATAGTGAGGAGGTCTACGTTAATGTGGAACCAAAATGCACCAATGAAAATCGAGCACCCATTCACTAAACTCACTCATACTCAAAGAGCCACCAAATAAACTCCACTATCCAAAGAAGTCGTTCCTACCGAATCCACCATCCCAAGCCTACTCCTCCCTTTCCCCAAAGATATGCAAGGTTGAGACAAGCCAACCATGCCAAGAAAGTGTGGGAGAATATTGCCACCACATCTATTAACCTCCCTTTAGTTTGATATCTTGAGACAAATGCCAAATGTAGCTAAGTGCATGAAGGACTTGGTCACAAAGAAGAAAGCTTCCGATTGTGAAACAATCAAAGTAACCCATCAATGTAGTGCGATTATGTCCACTATCTGACACGACCCGAAATCCGGTTAGGTCGTTCGGGCACCCGACATCCTCCCCTAGACCCGTTGGGCGAACCCATACCAATTAAATTAGTAAAACAATTATAATTCAATTTATAGATAAAAGTAAGACTTAGGAAAAGTACAAACATAATGATACCTCTAAGCTGTAAAAAAATAAAAATTACAGCTGACTACCCACATACTAGGTTTAGGGCTATCCAGACTAGACATCTAAGAGTACCAAAGAAGACAGATACCTCTTGAATGGAGCAAAATGCAGCTGAAATAACAACCAATAAACTGGTGGCCATCCGGAATAAAAGCTGGCTCACCCTGACAGCTGAAGTCGTCTTCGCTCCTTCACAACGTGGCGAACTCAATCCTGGAGCGAACCTACCGAAACGAAATAGATAGACAAGAAACAAACAACAAATAAGGGTGAGTCAAAAGGACTCAATAAGTGGGGCAGATTAGCCACCTCAAAGAATAGGATAGCTAGCCAGGAACAAAAGAAATAGATAGACCAAATTCCTTTTATTTAAATTATAAAAAGGCAGAGCCAGATAACAACCGGAAACACGCAAAAAACTTATAAACTCAACCAAGGATGCGTGCCAGAAACATATCAACAAATAAGCAATGCACATATAAGCAGAACAGTAGTCATGTACCGCAAGTCTACACAATGGTATGAATTGAGATGAAATGAAATGAAGTGAGATGAAATGAAATGAAATATGATGCGAAAGGTCACATGTGCCCGTAATCCCATCCCGAAGCGGAATACTCCTGCATTCGAGGGGAATCCAATCTGATAACCAACTGGAGCGGAATACTCCTGCTCCTGGGGCGGAATACTCCTGCACCCGATATAATATAAACCAGAGGCGGAATACTCCTGCACTCTCTTGGGGCGGAATACTCCTGCACCCGATATAATGTAAAGCTGAGGCGAAATACTCCTGCACTCTCCTGGGGCGGAATCCTCCTACCCTCAATATGATACAATAGAGCGGAATACTCCTGCTCCTGGGGCGGACTACTCCTACCCTCAATATGATACAATGGAGCGGAATACTCTTGCTCCTGGGGCGGAATACTCCTGCCCTCAATATGATACAATGGAGCGAAATACTCCTGCTCCTGGGGCGGAATACTCCTGCACCCAATATGATATGCAATGTAATGCATATGAATGACATATAATGCATATGAATGCAATGTGATGCAATAATAACCCTTCACCGGTGCGAGACTCTCATCGACGGCCGGGAAGTAGATGCCAACTCACAGCCAAAGTACAATGCTCAGATCCTCAATAAAATACCAACAATAGGACATAACATATAATATATAATGTAAATCCAAAGTTAAGGCGTAATGAGTATGCCTATCGGCAGCTACACACGTAAGGAACACGTGGTAGAAAATCCATGAGGCCAGGTGCCTCCAAAGAAATGGATATAAACACTTACCTTGTTACAAAGTTAGCAAAATTACTCAACAACCGCTTTGTCCTTTGAATTCATTGCCAAACGATCCCACTCTATTCAATATGCAGAAAAATATATCAAATTAGGCTAAAGGCTTCATTCCTCACATCTTAGGGCAATCCAAGTAGGAACCTGATACCCGATTCGCATACGCAATACGCAGGCCAAACGTATGTACATGGTTTATGGTCACATAACAAAACCCTAAATAAATTACATTTATATGTTGACCATAACTCATTGAGTACGAATATATAATCAATTCCATTATCGGGGTCCATTTGACCCTTTAAACTATTAATTGAACTTATTAAAACGATGTCTAATATTCCAAGTTTTATCGTTAAAACATATTCGAACACACGTAATAAACTCAAATAATATATTAGGATCATAACCTGAATGTTTCAGGGTGAAAATTCTACTTTTCTCCGGCCCCTTTTATCATTTTCTGGCATTTTTTCTCCTATATTTTCTCCTTTTGCTTTTCTATTTTTTTGGTTCTGCTCCATCTTGTTTTTGTTTGCTTCAAAGTAATATGAAGGGATATATATATATATATATATATATATATATATATCCAGTCTAGCCACCTCCATTCATTTAATCATTTTTGTCATTTTTTTTCTCATTTCTTTTTTTCATTGTTTTTCTTTTCGCGACGAAAATTAAAACGGTACCCTACGATATTCGAAATAATTCCAACTTTTGCATACAAGTTATACAAAATATATGTAACCTACTCGCGAAGGCGGATCTCAAATTGGACTCCCGAAACTCAAGATGCGAATTTAAATAGTAAAAGTCAAATTATTTAACTTTCGGCATTTTAGCGGAAATTAGCCGAACAACATCAAAATTCACTTTCGAAAGCTTACAAAAGTCACAAATAATCATACGAACCTAACGGCGCTTTCGGATTTCGAATCGGAGTTCGTTCGCCAAAACCGGACTCAAAAATCTCTTTTTAATATTTATTGTCAATAAAAACTGACACCTTTTTCCGATACCTACCAAACGAGTTCTGATTTAGCTCAAATTCTACAAACAGGTCCTAATAGACAGCATGAATATTTTAAAATTATCGCACTCCAATCAGAGTCCTAACTTCTGAAACGACTAACCGAGGTCGTTTCATTCTCCTCCACTTAAACTCTCGTTCGTCCTCGAACGAGCCTAAGTCTAAAGCAAGATTCATGCAGGTAACAAGAGAACTTGCACGACCTTCATAAACTACTCCACGGGCATTATCTTCTTATTACAGGATCAAAATCATAACACGCATATCGTACTTTTGGAATAAAAATATATGGATAATATGATAATACCATTGCACAGCTTATTCTGACTAAGCTGATCCTTCCTCGATCACGAGAAACCTTTTTCGGAACAAAGATATACTAAACTTTGGATGGATTAACATGATTCAGCCGAGAATCACCTTTTCGATATACCTTTCGATATAGAACAGGTCGCTAGAATTAAGAATTAGCTCACACTTGATGCAATAGGGGAAGCTTTTGAAGTACCTTGTCACTACTCACTGTAGAAAATTTGATGCAAGCTATATTATTTTTTACGAATGCACTATGCAACATCTCAGTTGATTTTAGTGTTGTTCCGCAAGCTCCTTTGTGGGAATGTAGTTACTCATATCCTAATGTATGTCAAAGGTTCATCTGAATAGGGTCTACCTTATAAGGATAAGGATCATACAACTACTATTAGATAACATAATGTAGACCAGGACTGATCTCCAGACTGAACATCTACTTCAGGGTATTGTCTCTGAATTGGAAATATTATGACTTGAAAAAGTGAAAATAAAAGAGACATGTAGTTAAACCATGAGCTGAGGCAGAATTCCAGCAACAAAGTTGATTACATGTGCACTTATAATGCTAAAGTAACTTCTCAAGGAGTTGAGGTGTGAAAGAGATATACATACCGATGATGGATTGTCGACAAGCTGCACTAGACCTTTAACTCTAAATTTTCTGAAGTAAACCATCGTCAGTATAAGGATCCAGTTATAGTTGAATATGGACAGATAGCCAGAAGAAAACCGGAGTAGCCATACAGGGTTACTACTGACGGTGTTCTCATATATGAAGATAGATTTCAGATTATAATAAAGGCACATTATCCCAAATACACTGTTCATCCAAGTTCGACTAAGATATACCATGATCATAAGAAGATTAATTGGTGGGACGGAATGAAGTGTGACATAGCAGAATTTGTGGCTCAGTGTTCTAATTGCCAGCAAGTTAAAGTCGTGTCATCTTTCCAGACTTTATGCTTTCAGCAGATAGGTATGTATATACGATCAGGTCGCCAGCTTATCTCTATCATTAATAGATTATTAGTTGGTTTAGCAGTGATCCACACTCATTGTAGGTTTCTGTCGTGCCCTAGGTTGGGTCGTGAGAAAAGTGGTATCAACACCTCGAAGATTTAGTATTACCATTCAGTATTTGGAGGAAGACTCCTCCACTTAAAGCACACACTCATGCAACTATTTGAATAGGAATAACCATCCTCGCACAGTCTGCTGGACTAAATAAAATTTAGCTAAAAGCTGAACGTAAGCAGACCTAAGCTACCAACCACCCTTTCGAGTTGCCAACCAGCTACAACTCTCGAGTTCACAACTCCATACCTTTGCCGTAAACACCACCGCCTGATGTATGGTACTTATATATAAAAATTTCGGCAGAGTTTCCCCTGAAACTGGATGATCCGCAAAAATAGAACCAGCACTATACTATACATGGGAATGGATACCCGGATAAACTGATATCCAAAACAATAATATGCTTACCCGGCTACAATAACACGTACCCTGGCTCAACACAGGGAATGTCACACGCGGCTACCAATCGTCCAAGTTCACTAGTGCCGGACGAAGAAGAAATGGAAATGGATCGAGGATAGAAATAATTAGAGCTTCAGGAAGTTCATCTTCTTATTTGCTTGGCTACCAGAGCTAAACTACTTCTGTGTCAGGCGAGCCAAAGAATCGCAATTGAAGAGATTGACATTAAATAAGCTTTATGGAAAAACATCCATACCGATTTAACCTCCCAATAAGAAGGAAACTCTGACAATTTACCAGAAACCCTTTTATAACCCAGATAAGCTCATAGAATAACATGAGTTTATTAGCATTTTGAACCAAGATGAGATACGTAGATCGAATATTACTTACTAATCAATTTGCACCGGAAGAAACGATAACACTTTCGGATGGTAACGAATTAGGATCCCATCATCCTACCAACACTGATTTCCGAGGAGAGAGGTAAAATGACTTGACATAATAACACAAGGTGGTATAACAGGATGCCAAGCAGGCAATAGCAATACTCACCGTCAAATCTCTCATATTTAGATCAGATAAACTAGTAGGGTCTCATAAATTCCAGGAATAAATCGTATTAGAAACTCACCCCTCTACCGCAACCGATTCTTAATTACGACAATATCCAAGGAAACCGTCAAAACATGATAAAACACACCATTTCCAGATCGATCGGAAAGATAAATCTTACTCATAGATAAGGGAAGAAGAAACACACGGGTCTACTACATCGGATGCCTCAGCATCCTGCCAGACTAGCAGTTCATAAAACTGCCTCTGCGGCTGAGTCGAGCCGCTATCCTGATAATTACTTCTAAAAGAATCACTACAACCACACTCTCGACCTCTACTGGATGGTGGCATTTCTTTGATTGATTAAAATTTAAATGAAATGTCTGCGACTGTGCAGGTGCCTAAGGGCAAGAAGAAGGACGATTGTCTACTTGCTGGAGTAAGGAAAAACTCCTCAAAGGATAACCAGACTCATGACAATAATAACACCATTTTCCTTAAAAATGGAAACTGGATAGATTATAGATAGCTACAAAGAGAAAACTGAGTCTATTTTGATGAACTACTAGCGCACTTTGAGAATCACGCTCTACAAGCTGAGATAACCTGGAAGGTGACCTCCCAAAATAATTAGAACTCTTACCTCCAAATGAGGTACCATGGTTGCCCTACCAGGGCCACGGGATCTCTTGCTTTCCCGCTCTAACTTATGGTATGCCTAATACCTTTGAGCAATATCAACAACGAAATCAAATGAGATCCCGACCTCAATCTCTCGAGCCATCTGGGATCTCAAGGAAGGAGAAAGGTCATCAATAAATCTTTTAATCTCTCGAAAGGCTCATGGACTAGTTCTAATGCATATTCAGCCATTTTATAGAATTCAATCACCTATTCTGAAACACCAACGGGCTAACCGATAGGCTACCCTGTCCAATCCACTCAAACTGGCAACACTTTTCATCTCGCTCGCTACTCAGAAGGAACTTTGCACGAATCTAGAAGAAAAACCGAACCAAGTTAGCTAATAAGAGAGTGGCCCACCAATTCAAGGCTGGACCCTGAAACTGGAAAGAAGAATAATCAACACCATACCGCTCGATATAATCAAAAGCCTGAAAGATACGCTGGCATCATTTTATTTTAAACAAAATCACGAGGTTTATCTGATGCATTACTTAAGAATATCGGAAGGTTCAACCGCGTAAAATAATGGAACCTCTTTGAGCACTCGTACCCAATAATTACCTCAGTTACCTAACCAGCCAGAACAACTGGAGGCACAACACATGCTGCTTCAGGAACATAATTTACTATGTCAATATTAAGAACTGGAATAGGAACTCTCTAAGTCTGAACATCTGCATATGCGGCAAACTGATAAGCTGCCGAGCGAACAATAGATTCTTGCGGTATCTGCATCGTCAAGATTCTCGTAAAAGCATCACAGAGAGCCAAGGGAACCACAAGGCCCTGCTCCCTTGCCCATCGCGAGCTCGTACAGCTAGGACCTCCATAACTAGATCGTCAGCACGATAAAAACTCTCGGGGCTTCTTCAGTGCTAGCCCCAGGCTAGACTACTTTGTCTTGAACTCATACCGTTTGCTGATTTGTCGCACAAGGATTTCACAATTACCAAGAAGGAATTAACGAAAAAACTTTTGCATCCTAGACCGACGCACGATCAGAAAAGAAGGAAGTGAAACTTCCTAAATGCCCTCATAGACTCTTGTAGATAAGTACGGACGTCTACGTACCCATCAGCGAGACTCTACTAGACATTGTCTTAGTCTGGATAGACTCTAAACCGGGCTCTGATACCAACTGACACGACCCGAAATCCGGTTAGGTCGTGCGGGTACCCGACATCCTCCCCAAGACCCGTCGGGCGAACCCTTACCAATTAAATTAGTAAAACAATTATAATTCAATTTATAGATAAAAGTAAGACTTAGGAAAAGTACAAACATAATGATACCTCTAAGCTGTAAAAAAATAAAAATTACAGCTGACTACCTACATACTAGGTTTAGGGCTATCCAGACTAGACATCTAAGAGTACCAAAGAAGACAGATACCTCCTGAATGGAGCAAAATGCAGCTGAAATAACAACCAATAAACTGGTGGCCATCCGGAATAAAAGCTGGCTCACCCTGACAGCTGAAGTCGTCTTCGCTCCTTCACAACGTGGCGAACTCAATCCTGGAGCGAACCTGCCGAAACGAAATAGATAGACAAGAAATAAACAACAAATAAGGGTGAGTCAAAAGGACTCGATAAGTGGGGCAGACTAGCCACCTCAAAGAATAGGATAGCTAGCCAGGGAGAAAAGAAATAGATAGACCAAATTCCTTTTATTTAAATTATAAAAAGGCAGAGCCAGATAACAACCGGAAACACGCAAAAAACTTATAAACTCAACCAAGGATGCGTGCCAGAAACATATCAACAAATAAGCTATGCACATATAAGCATAATAGTAGTCATGTACCGCAAGTCTACACAATGGTATGAATTGAGATGAAATGAAATGAAGTGAGATGAAATGAAATGAAATGAAATATGATGCAAAGGGTCACATGTTCCCGTAATCCCATCCCGAAGCGGAATACTCCTGCATTCGAGGGGAATCCAATCTGATAACCAACTGGAGCGGAATACTCCTGCACCCGATATAATATAAACCAGAGGCGGAATACTCCTGCACTCTCTTGGGGCGAAATACTCCTGCACCCGATATAATGTAAAGCTGAGGCGAAATACTCCTGCATTGTCCTGGGGCGGAATCCTCCTACCCTCAATATGATACAATGGAGCGGAATACTCCTGCTCCTGGGGCGGAATACTCTTACCCTCAATATGATACAATGGAGCGGAATACTCCTGCTCCTGGGGCGGAATACTCCTGCCCTCAATATGATACAATGGAGCGGAATACTCCTACTCCTGGGGCGGAATACTCCTGCACCCAATATGATATGCAATGTAATGCATATGAATGACATATAATGCATATGAATGCAATGTGATGCAATAATAACCCTTCACCAGCGCGAGACTCTCATCGATGGCGGGGAAGTAGATGCCAACTCACAGCCAAAGTACAATGCTCAGATCCCCAATAAAATACCAACAACAGGACATAACATATAATATATAATGTAAATCCAAAGCTAAGGCGTAATGAGTACGCCTATCGGCAGCTACACACGTAAGGAACACGTGGTAGAAAATCCATGAGGCCAGGTGCCTCCAAAAAAATGGATATAAACACTTACCTTGTTACAAAGTTAGCAAAATTACTCAACAACCGCTTTATCCTTTGAATTCATTGCCAAACGATCCCACTCTATTCAATAAGCAGAAAAATATATCAAAATTAGGCTAAAAGCTTCATTCCTCACATCTTAGGGCAATCCAAATAGGAACCTGATACCCGATTCGCATACGCAATACGCAGGCCAAGCCTATGTACAGGGTTTATGGTCACATAACAAAACCCTAAATAAATTACATTTATATGTTGACCATAACTCACTGAGTACGAATATATAATCAATTCCATTTTCGGGGTCCATTTGACCCTTTAAACTATTAATTGAACTTATTAAAACGATGTCTAATATTCCAAGTTTTACCGTTAAAACATATTCGAACACACGTAATAAACTCAAATAATATATTAGGATCATTACCTGAATATTTCAAGGTGAAAATTCTATTTTTTTCCGGTCCCTTTTCTCATTTTCTGGCATTTTTTCTCCTATATTTTCTCCTTTTGCTTTTCTATTTTTTGGTTCTGCTCCATCTTGTTTTTGTTTGCTTCAAAGTAACATGAAGGGATATATATATATCCAGTCTAGCCACCGCCATTCATTTAATCCTTTTTGTCGTTTTTTTCTCATTTCATTTTTCATTTTTTTCTTTTCGCGACGAAAATTAAAACGGTACCCTACAATATTTGAAATAATTACAACTTTTGCATATAAGTTATACAAAATATATGTAACCTACTCGCAAAGGCGGATCTCAAATTGGACTCCCGAAACTCAAGATGCGAATTTAAATAGAAAAAGTCAAATTATTTAACTTTCGGCATTTTAGCGGAAACTAGCCGAACAACATTGAAATTTACTTTCGAAAGTTTACAAAAGTCACAAATAATCATACGAACCTGACGGCGCTTTCGGATTTCGAATCGGAGTTCGTTCGCCAAAACCGGGCTCAAAAATCTCTTTTTAATATTTATTGTCAATAAAAACTGACACCTTTTTCCGATACCTACCAAACGAGTTCTGATTTAGCTCAAATTTTACAAACAGGTCCTAATGGACATTACGAATATTTTAAAATTATCGGCACTCCAATCGGAGTCCTAACTTCTGAAACGACTAACCGAGGTCGTTTTACTATCATGGCTCAAAAGGTGGAGGACCATGGTGCATTCACTATCTCGTGTGCTATTGGTGGAAGGAGTTTTTACAAAGCTTTATGTGATCTTGGGGTGAGTATAAACTTGATGCCTTATTTGGTATTCAAAACTGTAATGACCCGATATTTTATAAGTATTATTATTTTTTAGTTATTCCTCTAGTTTTGATACATTTATTTTAATTGCTATTATAGAAAAATTATTTGTTTATGTGAGTTAGAGAAGAGGGCTAGAAATATAATTAGAAGTAATTATCAGAACAATTTGTCATTACACTTATTAGTTGGTTTTAACTGATTTCTTTTGATAAAATTATAAATGGATATGTGGGGTAGGCCGGTTCATTAACTGATTTAGGTTTAGAAGTAGAAACTTATTAGAAGCCAATTTGTTCCCAAGGCACTTACAGAAGTGGCACAATTTTTGCTGACAACATCAGGTATTTTTCTTGTAGTAGTTATATTGCTTAAAATAATTAATACTAAATATTGAAGGGAGCTACTGCGTTGCTCTTGAATATTTGGTTAATGTTTCTATTTCCAGTTTTGCTATTGTTATAGAATAGTTTATTAAGTCATCATCGTGTAATTATTAATAGAATGATTACCTTAAAGCAAAGTATGGGATTCAAATAGCTAACATACGAATTGTTCTTGATTTTGGTACCATGCGCTGCTATTGGTTTGTGTTAATTAGATCATTACATTTTATATCCCATACAGTAAGTGGTAGTAGCAACGAATTCATTAACTCTCAGATATTAAATTTTTATATAGCTGCCTTTTCATTTACTTTCAACTAGCAGAATCTTATGATATTTAATATAAATTTGAAAATTTTGTACTTACTCTGATGCTAGTTGAAAAGTTTTAGTTATGATATTTTACCCATAAATTTGTACCAAGAGTAAAACTAATCAGTCTTAGCCTCATGAATTTGCGGATAATAAAGGAACATAATTTATACTGGGGTTCGAGAATAAATTTGAAACTCGGAGTTTTGAACCAACACATTAAACTAATTATGTATGTCGTTCTTTTACTTAGAGCAAGAACGATTGGAGGAGATTCGACAGGGAAAAGCGATTGTCGATAGTATTTTTCTTCTTCGGACAGAGGTAGGTGGTTCTATCCCTTTCTTTGGTGGAATTTGTCCATGCGGGATATTGTACATACTTTCCTTGTATGTGCACTGCCCTAGGTGTAATTGTTTACACTTTTACGTTGTATTTAAATCTTTACTTGGAACACGTGTTGTTTTTCTAGATTGTGTTTGTTCTTGGTTGTTGCTTAAAGTATTGCAAGTAATATGCAAGTTTGACCTAAAAATTTATGATTAATTTGCTATGTCGGAGTTGGTCCAATTGATAATATTTTTGGAGTTGGTCCTTTTGATAGCCTCGGAGTTGGTCCTTTATCTATTTTAGAGTTGGTACATTTGATAGCCTCGGAGTTGGTCCACTATCAAATATTTTGGAGTTTGCCCACATATTCTGTTGTTCTATAAATTGAGCTTTATTGTTGGTTCTTTGAATGTAATATGTTGATGTTGAACGGTGTGATTTGATGAACTATCTGAATAGCCAGTTATAAGATATTTCTTTTCTTCCTCCTCTATTTTGTTAACTTATTGCTTAGACTAGTTTACTGTTTTTCATAGGAACTAGTCTACCCACCTATTAAGTCCTTTTGACTTACGTTATTTTCTTGTTATTTTTTTTATTTGTTCGGGAAGATACGGTTACGAGTACCAGTGAGCCTCGTGGCTAGAGTTGAAGATTCCTCTATAGATCACCGGTGAGCCAACTATCCTTGCTCCGTGGTGGCGCACCTTTCAATTATTTTATTCATGTAATTTATTGTTTCAGACATTTGGGATATTTCATTCAGAAACCTACATTTTAGACGTTCATGGCTTATGGCAGAGAATTTGATCTTTCATTTGTATTTGGGTATATTCCGCGTGTTTTAATAATAAATCCTCATCTTGGATTTCATTATATTTTTCTTTGATTTTATTAAATTTAATTGTTAATTTAGCGAGTGGGTTCACCCGACGAGGTTACTCAGGTGCCCTCACGACTATCCAGGATTTTGGGTCGTGACAAAAACCTTAGGATTAGAGAATCCAAGGTCAACAACTATGAAGTTACAAATGGCTGATCATTCTATAAAGAAGCCAATTGGAATCATTGATAATATCTTGGTGAAAGTTGAAAAGTTTATCTTCCTGGAGGACTTTGAAATTCTTGATTATCCCACGGACCTTGAAGTCCCGATTATTATTGGGCATCCATTTCTAGCCACCGGGAGGGCTCTTTGTGACGTTGAGAAGGGAGAGTTGACTTTTTGGTTTAATGGAGAGAAAGTAGTCTTCCACATTTGCAAGTCATTACGACAACCGATGGAGAAATAAGCCAATTGTTTGTGTGTCATTGGGGTTTTGGATGCCACAATTGAGAAGAAGAGTCCTATGGTCACTCAAGAAGATGCTCTAGCTTTGGAGATATGGAACATGGACATCAATGACGAAGCGAGTACCAATGCATGTGTCCTAGCATTGGAAGGATTGGGTACTTGTTCTTATGATCCTAAGGAGCTCTCCAAAGACCTTGCAAAATGGAAATCGCCATCCACAATACCTCCAATTGAAGAACCTCCAGGGCTTGAATTGAAAATAATGCCTCAATTAATAAAGCAACCTATAGAGGAAGCGACTTCCTCATATGGGGATGTGGTTCTTAATCCTATTTTTGAGAAGGAAATTGAGATGATGAACCAAATCGATACTTTGGCATCTATGATTTAGAATTTAGATATTGATGATTTGGACAACATCAAGAATTGTGTGCTTGCTTTAGAGGGACTTGGAACTCACCCCTATGCTCCTTACATGCTCTCAAGCGACTTGGACAACCGGAAAAATCCACAAACAAAGTCATTCATTGAGGCGGAGCCGCCGATGTTGAACTTGGAAGTGATTCCATCGACTATGAAACGTGTGGATTTGCCAACTATGTGGTATATGGTGAAGGCCCAGGAGAGTTTATTAATTATTAAGGAGACACTCGTTGAAGATGATCGCCAATACTTTTAGGATAAGTCTTTCACATTTTGGAGTGGTGTGGATGTAAAAATTAAAAGAGGTGTGACCAATGCCAAAAAAGTGGAGATCTTAAAAGGAAGCCATTCCTCTCCATTTGGGGGACATCATGGGGGAATGAAGTTGGTTTACAAGAAGAGATGGAATCGGGAGTTCAAGCAAGATGATATAATGCCTTTGTTCAATTCTCGAATCCAATGGTTTCTCGAAAAGTTGAGGTCGAAATGGCGTGGTCCGTTCAAATTTGTTGGTGTAATGCCATATGGTTCTCTTGATCTTGAAGATGTGAATGTGGAAGGATTTTGTTTGAATAGGCATCGGGCGAAGCATTACTTGGGAATGATGGAAGGCACCAAAGTAGTGGCCTTCATGGTTTTGATCAATCCTTGAAGAAATGGGTTGACATCGTGCCACGATGTTAACTAAGGCGCTTCTTGGAAGGCAGCCCAAGTTTTTAGCTAATTAGTTGGTTTCATGTATAGGTTCCTTGATTGAAAATGGATGATGGAAGAAAGCATCAAGTTTGAAAAAAATTGGGAAAAAGGGTGGAGCACCCTAGCAATAGGGTGGCCACCACTTGTGCAAAGGGAAACCACCCCTACACTAAGGTGGGGCGCCCTTTACAAAACAAGTGGAGGTAGAATGCTAAAAATTGTGCAAAGGGCGACCACCCCTCAAAAGAGGTGGGCGCCCTTTACCAAAAAAATTCGGGCAGAATGTGAAAAAAAATTGCAAAGGGCGACCACCCTACAGCAATGTGGGGCGCCCCAAGTAACTGCATCACATCTTAGAGAGAGGGCAGCCACCCATTCACAAAAGGCCGACCACCCCTCTCCCACACCCGATCCGAACCAACGGGTTATAAGAGGGATTCATCTCCCCTTTATCTTACTTCACTCTTTACATCACACCACCATCTCCCACCACCCAACCACCATAAAACACCACTTTTGGTCCCTTCCAACACACTTCACAACATTTCGCCATCATTATTTGCTTGATTTCATTCTCTAACAAGTAGATGTGGTAACTTTCATATTTTTCTTAGTTTCTTTTTACTTTTTCTTAACTTTCTAGCTTAAATTAGTTGTTAGTATAGCATATCCTTGTAGTTAATATATTAGATTAGTTAGATAAACACATTGGTACCCCATGAAGTCAAATATTAACATGAAATTGGGGATGAATGATAAGTTGGGGAAAATGAAGGGTAAAGTTGGTACCTTTATGATGAATTGTTTCAAAAACCTTGAATCTTGATTCCATGTAAGTGAAATGGTGAGACTTAAGAGAAAAATATGTTATTGAAAGTGAAAGAATGATGTTTTGTAAGAAACCCATGTGATTTGAATATGTTTTTCTTGATTTCCATGCCATAGGACCCATTTTTGGATAAAAGGGTGGCCACCCTTTTCAGGAAGGGTGGCTGCCCTTTGCACTCTTAACTCAAGTTTTCTACAATGATTGGTTTCATAAGTCCATCGATTTGGGTTTCATCTAACATGAGTTTTGACTTGTTTTATAGACCAAATGACTAAAGCTAAAGAAGGAATTGTCAAAATGAGGAAAGGGGAAAGGCACACCGCCTAATGCCACCCCAGTTAGAGTTGGAAGAAAAAGGAAAGCGCTATCCATGAGTCAAGGAGTCCCTTCTACCCCTCTTTGTGCCTGCTTTTATTTTACTTAGCATTCGGGGACGATGCTAGAGTCTTAAGTTAGGGGAAGGGTTCAAATTCTAGTTGTTGAGCTTATGAGTTGATGACTTTTGAGAGATTATTGTCATAAGAATTTGAACCATTTACGTGCTTTCTAGTGTAGTATTTAACGCTTTCTGGTTAGTATTTCTTTTGTGAATAAGCTTCTGATTTTCTTTGCTTGGTTCTTTCTGGAAGTAGAACTTTGAATCAAGTTGAATGAATGAATGAATGAATGAATTGCTTTTGAAAATTGATGGCTTGTGTTTTCACTTGGTACCAATATATTTTAATCTTGATTGCATGGTGTGAGACAAGCATGATTTTAAGTGATCAAGGGAGTTATGACCTTGTTGGTGACTTCTAGGCTCGCTAGTTACCTTTTTGAGTCATTGACGTGGTTGTGAACCATTATGCCTTGTGATTGATTGTGCTTTATTGTAGGTTGGAATTCATTGCTTCCATCTTTCACTTGCTTGTGTGTGGTGAGTTTTAGTCATATTGTTCATAAGTGTACCTTTTTGGTCTAGAACTTGCTCGATTTGTGTTTGTGGCGAAATAGTGTTTAGTGTCGGACTTAGAAATGATCTAGGCTTTCTTTGAAAGCCATTCTTTAACCTCTTCATATATCTTTCACTTTAAAATATCACTAGTTATCCCTTTTGAGCCTTAGCCTTTCATTTGATAACCTTGTACAAAAATTCCATTGGTGGTTGAGTATATATTCCCTTGATTTATTGATCAAATTTCTAAATTGAGGCAAAAAGCCTATGTTTGGGGGAGTGTGTGGAAAAGTTGTGCCTAGTAAGCCTTGTGATAATGTTATTGCTCATATGTATATATAAAAAAAAAGAGGAGAACAAAAAGAGAAAAGAAAAAAAAATTGCAAAAAGAAAAAGACAAAAAAAAAGGTGCACTCATGAACTACCATGAGATGCATTTAGTTTCAGGTTTGATTTACCTTATGTGATACGTAGGCAACCCGAGTATGGGCCCAATCCATTCTACCATCTCATTGTATATACCATTGGTAGAGTTAGAGAAACAAATGACCCTTAGGCTTCCTATGGTGGCAAGTGAGGACAAAAATGAAGAGGAAAAGAAAAATACAAAAAAAAAAATAAGGAAAAATAAAAGGGAATGAAGTTGAAGGGTGAAAGGAAGTGAAGGATGAATGAAGAAGTAAGGTGAGAGTGTGGTGGGGAGGTAGTCACTATTTTTCCAAAATTTTATCCTACCTAGCTCGTAGCATACATTACAAGCCTAATCAAGTCCTAGAGATCCAATGTTTGACACTATTCCATTAGTGGAGAATCACAATATGGGCAAGCTTATGGTATCTTTGTGGCGCTTGTGAACATTCCTTGTGAGAGCGAGAGTTTGTACTTGTTGAGTCTTTGTGTTTCATGTTGATATGTCCATCTTCTATGGAAATAGACTCAATTGCTTTCGTGAGATTGTACAAGTGAATTGAAGAGAGGGATGAGTTTAAACTTACAATAAGGATGCATGAGAGAGTGAGGTTGGTTGATGACCGAAGTTAACTCTTGAGGCTCTTATGTTATGACTTGGTTGTGTAATTATAGTATATCAAGCATGCATGTGAGAAAAGATTGAATTGTTGGTACCAATTGAGCCATTAGTCATGCTTTGTGTTAAAAAAAATGTTTGAAGATTGACTTCTACCTTGAGTTGATTTGAAAATATTCTTCTTGTTCATGTTTGAATTTGATTTGCTTGAAGACAAGCAAAAACTTAAGTTTTTGGGAGTTGATAAGTTGACTATATGTCAACTTTATACTCATTTACACTTTAGTTTTTGAGTCTAAAAGTGAATAAATAAGAATCAAATTGATACACTTTTGTTTGGTTTTCAGGTTTGGATACAAATGAACAACAAAGGAATTAAAAAGAGCAAAATACAAGTCAAGATGGAAAATTGGTGAAGTGCAGGAAAGGGCAACCACCCCAAGTGTAAAGGACGACCGCCATTTACTAATTAGCTAGGCAGAATGCTGAAAAATATTGCAAAAGGCTGCCACCCTCTGCCAGGGCGCCCCACTCTCCAATGAACATGCGGCCACCCCCTATGAAAGGGCAACCACCCTTTTCTGGGCAGCAAGAGAAGGCAACTACCTCCTTGAAAAGGCGCTCCACCTCACCTGCAAGAAGACAAAAAAAGTCAGTCAACAACAAGAAAGAGCGCTTCACCCCTCAATTGAGGTGGCCACCCTTTTTCAAAAAGGGCAATTCAAGAATTTATATCTATTGCAACTATAAATAGGAACCTCTAGGTCTTTTATATCTATCTTTAACTTGTTGAGCCTCCCATAGCTTATTCTTAGCTTCTTTGGCAAGTTTCACCATTTTGAGGAACAACAACAACAATTTGTAAGGAATCCTTCATATTTATGATTATGCAATTCTTATCTTCATTTATATGTGATTTTTCCTTATATTCCTTGAGTAGCTAAATTCTTAGCTAGGGTTATAATCAAATCTTAGTCTAACAACTTAATGGGTCTATTGTGTTAAGCTTAAATCTAGATGATAATATTCTATTTCACTATCTTCATGCTAAAATCTTAACAACTTGTGGTGTACAACATAAGTTAAGACCTAAAGTATTAAATCTAAATTGAAAAACTATTTTTAGGAATGAGTAAGATAGTGACAAGGAATCGGTGATAGGTGTGTAGCGGTTACCCCGGGTTAACGGGTTTGAACACCTAAAAGGGGATAACCTTACTTGAGGATATTGACTTGTACTTCATGCAACACCTCTTTACACCGAAAGGTTGAAGAGATGTTAGTCTCGCTTACCACCGAAAGAGGTTAGTTGGGTGATGTTCTGTGAGTCCCATTGGACGACTCAACACTATATTTAGCTTAACTAATAGCACCCATTAGGTTGTTGAACTAAGTAAGGATTATAAACCTGGTCCATTAAACTCATTAGAAAACAACAATTAGAAGTCACTTGTTATTTAAATTCGTAGCTATACATACAATTTTCTCTATTTTAGGATACAATCGACTAAATCAATGAAAAAAACCTACTTAACTACTTTGTGTCAAGTGTGCTAGTTCCTTGTGTTCACTCCTTACTCAACGAGGAGGGTATTTGTGACCCCCGCTCAAATTGGGCACATCACCCGTAGGCTCATAATATTGACATGACCCGAAATCTGATTAGGCCGCGCGGGCACCCGACATCCTCCTCTAGACCCGTCGGGTGAACCCTTACCAACTAAGTTAGGAAAATAAATATAATAATTCATAAATAAGACAAGACTTAAAAAAAAAACACTGAGATACTGATACCTCTAAGCTGTACAAAAGAAATTACAGCTGACAACCCATCATACTAGGTTTAGGGCTAACCAGACTAGACATCTAAGAGTACAAAAGAAGACAGATACCTCCTGAAGGGAGCAAATTGCAAATGAAATAATACACATAAAACTGGTGGCCATCCTGAATAAAAGCTGGTTCACCCTGACAGCTGAAGTCGTCTTCGCTCCTGAACAATGTGGCGAACTCAATCCTGGAGCGAACCTGCCGAAACAAAATAGATAGACAAGAAACAAACAACAAACAACAAACAAGGGTGAGTCAAAAGGACTCAATAAGTGGCGCAAACTAGCCACCTATAAGAATAGGATAGCTAGCCAGGGAGGAGAAACAGATAAATAAAATTCCTCTTATTTAAATTATAAAAAGGCAGAGCTAGATAATAACTAGAAACACGTATGGAATGGGAAACTCATCAACAACCAGGAACGTAAGATAACCAAAATATATAGGTATCCCGAACACATCAACAATAAGAAATACATCCTGCTGCGGCGTGCAACCCGATCCATATATTCATCCTGTTGCGGCGTGCAACCCGATCCATATATTTATACCGTTGCGGCGTGCAACCCGATCCATATATTTATACCGTTGCGACATGCAATCCGATCCCCACAACCCAGAATATGAGCCAAAAATATATAGGCAAACTGAGATATGTCTACGACATAGTATACATACCGCATACATAAAACACAACACAACACACACAATAGTCAGTATGTGGTTCAATGAGATGGGATGAATGCGGTACGATGCAATGCAGTCATATGTGCCTGATACCTATCTCCGGTGCGGGACTCTCATCGTCTACCAGGAGATATATGGAAAGATGACCCTTCACCGGCTCGGGACTCCCATCGATTACCGGGAAGTATATGCAATGATGACCCTTCACCGGTGCGGGACTCTCATCGCCATCAGGGAAGTATATACAATAGTGACCCTTCACCGGTGCGGGACTCTCATCGCCAACCGGGAAGTATGTGCAATAATGACCCTTCACCGGTGCGGGACTCTCATCGCCAACCGGGAAGTATATGCAAGAATGACCCTTCACCAGTGCGGGACTCTCATCGCCAACCGGGAAGTATATGAAATAATGACCCTTCACCAGTGCGGGACTCTCATCGCCAACCGGGAAGTATATGCAATGATGACCCTTCACCAGTGCGGGACTCTCATCGCCAACCGGGAAGTATATGCAATGATGACCCTTCACCGGTGCGGGACTCTCATCGCCAACCGGGAAGTATATACAATAATGACCCTTCACCGGCTCGGAACTCTCATCGATTACCGGGAAGTATATGCAATGCTCAAAACCAGAGTGCAATGCTCATATTCTCAATGCAATACCAAAAACAGGGCTTAACATATAATATACAATGTAAATTCAAAGCTAAGGCGTAATGAGTACGCCTATCGGCAGCTACACACGTAAGGAACACGTGGTAGAAAATCCATGAGGCCAAGTGCCTCCAAAGAAATGGATATAAACACTTACCTCTTCCAAAAGTTAGTACGGTTAATCAAAAACCGCTTTATCCTTTGGTTTCCTTGCCAAACGATCCCGCTCTATTCAATAAGCAGAAAAATATATCAACTTAGGCTAAAGGCTTCATTCCTCACATCTTAGGGCATTCCGATTAGGAACCTGATACCCACGCGACCGGACTATGTGTCCAATGTCCAGCCTCTATGGGGGACTCCAAATCACACATAACATGATCACAAGATATGTATAAGCATGTATGAGGCATAACACATGTGGCAAAAATAGATATGGACTCAAAGGAATGAGAAGAAAACTCCGGATAGAATTATAGACACAACCTAGAACTCAGAATTTGTCCAACTTTTTGAATTTCCATAAAATTTTCGGCAGAGTTTCCCCTGAAACTGGATGATCCGCAAAAACAGAACCAGCACTATACTACACACGGGGATGGATACCCGGATAAACTGATAACATAAACATGTTAAATGGATAACAAAATGAGACGACTGGATGACATAACAAATCCGCAGATAGAATGTCAGGACAGCACCACTATCCTGCCTTTCGACCTAATTTTCAGAGTGTAGATCAAAGATATAGACTTCATGGTCTTCATGAAAGTTTTAGATATATGTCGTAGGGTTCGATATTTATGTTCCATCGGCCCGTAAAAATTTTCAATGATAAAGTCCAGGCACAAGAACTCTGTGTGGATCATGAAGAAGTTGAATGAGTGCGATGAACTCTTGGAGTTTGGTCTGATCGAGCGTAGCTTGGCAAGCCGTCCTGTTTGGATGTGAAGATGCTGTGAATTGCTCCAATCCCAGTATTCATTTAATTCACCATTGGGATTCTGATGTTGAAGGCGAAATCTTGGGAAGTAAGAAATAGATTTTTATCTTGTATCCCAAGCAAATTCCACCAATCTCTGAGAAGAACCAATTCCAGAAAGAAGGCGAGAACCTGTCACAATTTTTTTCAAGGAGCTATGATTAATATACTAACAACTGTCCAAAGATCAAAACAATTTTCCAGATTTTGAAACATTTTATCTTGCTGATTTGGACGTCTTTCACCTTGGATTTTAGTACCAAATTAAGTATATACAAGGTTCCCTTGATTATATACAAGTAACCAACAAGAAAAACCATGTTTGGAACTAAGAAAAACTTCAAAAGCTACAAGATACATGACCTTGCCAAAAGAAAGATTTAGTCTTACGTACCTTTGATGTTTCTTGCTTCTAGACCTTGTTTCTTTTGAATTACACACCTTTTAAAGCTTAAAAAAGCTATAATACAGCATTTAGGTACTTTACTTAGCTATGAAGTAATTCTAAAACTCAAGCTATAGACGAATTGAAGGTAGCATAACGTTACCTTAATCGCGTTGAGCGTTTTAACGCAACCCGTCTTCAATTTCGAGTTAAGATTGATGTTGTTTCTTCAAAATCATAAAAATTTGTTTCAAACTTAAGAAAGAGCTGTTTATATCATGAGGTTACTGGAAAAATGTCGAGAAAGAGAAGGTATCTCTCTTTTATACTAAAACATTTCATTTCTAGCCCTCTTTTGCGCTTATATCCCTTTTTCTGGCCTAACTTCTGATGCTTATATCTTTTTATCCATAGGTTGTATGAATAAACCGTCAAAAGTGTTGGAAACTAAACTCCAAGACCTTCAATTTGGTATATGATATCTCCCCAAAAGACCTCATATAACGCACGAAATTAATTGCTGAAAAAGCTTCGTTACAAGGCAATTCCTTTGTCGGTTTTTCCGCAACTTAAATCCGATATTTCCCAAACTTTATATTCAAAATATAAACAACATATATGGTCATATTATGACTTTAAACTCACTTAAATCATTCTTAACGTGTCATTAGAAGGATATGCCTCACTTTGGACATACGGGGTGTAACAAATATACAATTAGTTCTTCCTGAATACAATATTTTTTCATAACAATTGTAGGAAAAAAAAAAAGGAAAGGGAAGATTAAATTCACAGATTCCTTCAAATTTTTATGGCCATAGACTCTTCGTCTAGATTGTAGCTCTTACATCAAAGTCTCTCTCGGCAACAAAACGGCAAAATTCCCATGTTCATACCCAAGCATCAACATCTTTGTGATGCTACACCATGGGAATTGGGAAAATCAGCCCAACTTTAGAATCCTTTAGTAGAAAGGCGGAGGCAGCATGACAGGCATCAAAAACTTCACTTAGATTCACTTGGAGATACACCAAAAAGGAACCCCCGTGAATCTAGGAAACGCCTTATATTCTCTCTTCCCCCGAATGATTGGAAGCTTGTGTAAACCCAAAACCGAGAAATAGGGCAGAGCTATACAACCACCCTGAACATTGTTGGTATGGAGAATGCTCTCGAGCGTTAACCACTCGAAGAAGGAGAGGATATCGCAGGGACGCACTCCTAGTTCAAGTGAAGTTGCTTCCGGGATATGTTCCCTTGCAACTAGAAGATGAACGACTAGAAGAAGCCTGAATGGGTTGGCATTCCTCTGCTGTCATGCACCACATGACAAGAAGAATATCACAACAATCACCATGCATGAAGACGGACATACCAAAATCAATGTGCCTACCGCAACGAGGACATTCAGAAGAACATCATCATTAGAATCCCGCTCAAATTTCATGACTCGGGGGACTTCATTCGTTCTTTTGCGGATGAAGAAAGAACATAAGGTAACTGCATATGAGTTTTCTCCTATAGTTTCCTCATGCATCATCTATTAAGAACGAAGAAGACTCTTTAGGAGTTTCAAACTAGGATCGAAGGCAAGCATATTTGAATAAAAAGAAGTTTCTCACTATCATAAGAAGTTGTTGAAGAAGAGATATTTCTTGAAGAAGAGTTTGTGATTTTTCTACTGTCACAAAGTCCCTATTTTTAGGAAAACAAGAGATAAGGATGACATATGAAACAGTCAAGTGTCATCATTGTTAGAGATATGAAATGATTCAGAGCAGTTAATGGCAGTCCTTGGAAAAGTGCATGGAATCGGTATCAACCAATTAGATGAAAGCACGCGGAGTTCTTGAAGAAATCAGCATCATTCTTGGTCAAAGAGACTGCGAGTCTCAAGGAGTCAGTGAGATATCTTTTCACATCCGTCTTTCACGCCGCTTTCACTTCCTGACTGCTTGCGTCAACACTCACCAAGTAGGGGGACTAACTGTGTGGGCAAAAATATGCCACCTACTATTACGGGGATACAATTCCAGCTGGCGAGAATAGACTTATCTTATAAGTCACCGATTACAAAGGATACACGCATGTTCTACAAGTTACCACCGTTCAGGCGGTACATGCGTAGGATGAAGTGTATACATCCTGTCGCCTTAGGATTGCAATCTCCTAGTTAGGGTTTCGTATACGCCATTGCCTTTAGTTATTGGCCCATAGCTTTATTAGTCTTTGTATTTTACCTTAATTAGGACTGTGTATCCACTACTATAAATACCCCTACATACATTGTATTGTACAACACAACGATTCACCACAGAATCCGGCTATTCTCAAGGAATAAGACTATTTTACTTTTTCTGCTCATTATTTCTCGATTTTACTTATTTATTTTTCCATCGTATTTATTGTATTGGTTGTTACCTCATTCTAAATTAATTGTTTAATCTAGACGACAAATTTTAGGCATAAACCAAAAGTCTGAAGAACAAGACTTCTCTAAGGTGATCATGATTTGAGTGAGAAGTTGCATAAACTTTGGCTTGATCAGGAATTTTTGTTTCATAAAATTTAGCTTGATCAAGAATTTTTGTTACATAAACTTTAGCTTGATTAGGGAATTGGATGCATAGTCCTTGGCTTGGTCAGGGATTTTAAATGGATGAACCTAAATTGATTAACTATTTCGGATGGATAAAGATAAAGTGTGGCTCGATCATGAATATTGGATGCATAGACCTTGTCTTGGTTAGAGGTTTTTGATGCATAGACCTTCGCTTGGTTAGGGATTTTTGATGCATAGACCTTGGCTTGATCTGGGATTTTGGATGCATAGACCTTGGCTTAGTCGGGGATTTTGGATGCATAGATCTTAGCTTAGTCGGGGATTTTGTAGGCATAGACCTTGGCTTGGTCAGGGATTTTGGATGTATAGACCTTGGCTTAATCAGGGATTTTGGATGCATTGACCTTGGCTTGGTCAAGGACTTTGAATGCATAGACCTAGGCTTCATCGGGGATTTTGGTTCCGTAAAGCTTAATTTGAGGATAAATTTATAGATTCTGGATCCAGCACGAGCAACACTTAGGTCATATGTCTCAAAAATACAAAATATGCCAGCAACCAAGCAACTTTGGGTATCAAAGAGAATGTTTGTTTGGACCACTAATGAAGTGTAATAGTCAGAGTCACTCTTGCTCATTGGAGATAACTTAGAAAAAAGAGCTTGAGGTATGTCATTGACGACATTTTATGCCCAAAACTTGAGCTGATTAGAACGCACAAATGCTAAATGATTAGAAGTAGAAGAATCATATAGAAATATGACACTTAGCCAGGAAAACATAAGCAAGCCAATATGAAGTAGCCATTTTTGGGAAGATCAACTTGATTGGTGTTTCCTGATTTTTTTTACCTCAAGAAACTTCCATATTTATACTAAAAAAATTCCCGACATTTTGATATTATGTACACTTTGATAATCATAAAGTCTTGATATTTCGTTAACTATGCACAAATAGATCATTATTTTTCATGCAAATTGCCCAATACATTAATTAGAGCTTAGATATCAATCATGTTTATACCCCTTTTCAGATTGAGACAAAATAATGATGATATCGCGACTGCCTGCATTAGCTAACAAGAGAAGATAGTAAATTACATTGTAGACAACTGGTAAAGTTTATACTTTTATAGGGTTTAACTACTTAATTTTCTCCCCTTTGATGAGCCCTATACACAATGCGAATTCAATTAGTCAAGCCAGTCGGCTTCATAAAAATTTACGAAAAAAACAGAGCTAGTTTTCTTTTTTGTGTTTGTGAAAGGTCGCAAAAATCTACAAAAAAGTTGAAGTGTAGTCGGACTTACCCTGACATCTTAATAAAAAAGAATAATATGCTTTTCAAGCAAAGAAACATGCGTCTACTTTTATTGATTCTTTTAGTTATATCTCAAATGTACGATTCATGTAGTCTAAGCAATTCGTCTGAATTTCAAACCTTGTTTTATCTTGTCAAAAGATGAATTACTTTAGACTTGTAGTTAGTAGTTTTATGAATGTTTTTTATAAATATTTATTCCAATTAAATTTAGTGCCCGTTTTGGTGAGCTTTTTTTAAGTAGCTTACAAGCCACTTTTTGAGAAGTTAGGATCTCACTTTTGAATTTTTTAAGAACATAAGAGCTAATAAGTCCATAAATTTCTAAGTTACCAAACATTTACTAATCAACTTGATCACGCCCAAAACTCGTTCTTGAAAGGATAAGTAATCGCTGCAAATATAACCCGGTTTAATAAGTCCGGAGTCGAATCCCACAGAGAGCAATGTTAATTTGTAACCTTATTTTCCTCAAGTTTTTGTTCAAACAATTTCAAGAGCAATTTATAATGGTTTTTGTATAGAAAAAGTAATAATGAATAACACATAAGTAATGACAAATAGTAAATAGCTAGAGTAAAATTCAGGAGTAAAAGATCTAGGGCAATGACTTCCTCAATTATTGGGATGATGTACTGATTATCTCGCTCTCTATGTCGCTTCATTATTCCTATTGACATGAACTCCTAGTTTGTTGCTAGTATTTTTCAATCACAAGCAACAACTATCTCAAACTACTTTTCCAAGTTAGTCAAAGATGATTATATGGATTACTCACAAATATCACGATAAGAGCAAATTATTCCTAAGTCACTCCGCACATTGACCTAAGTAATTCCTTAGTTTAAGCCAAAGTATCATCATCTAACTAACCCTGTCTCAAAATACTTTTTCAAGTTATCTCAAGAATTAAAGGACACATTCAATTGAGAGCTCTTCAATTAAAGACAATACAAAACGTACTTGAATGAATAAGAAAAAGAATTCAAACTAGATTTAATCACGAAATATTAAATATATCATCCAATAACGGTTCCATCACACCCAAGATGGGGTAACTTAGCCGCTAATATTCATCACAATCATGTCAGAAATATTCATGAACAAATAAATTAGAAGAATTGAAGAATTTAAGAAAACTCTTGTAATCTCCAAGTCTCCAATGCTCTAGCCTCCTTTTGCTCCTTCCCAGATCAAAATTTCTATTTTGGGGCGTGTTTTAGGGCTTTTATATTATCCCCACAGATCCACACATGTCGGGTATCCAAAATAAGCTCGAAATTAAAACTTTAGGATTTTAAGTCTACCGTGCCGCGCAACGCATTGCATAGCGCGGTGCGGTAGGGCTTTTTCTGCAGGTTTTTCAAAATTCAATTTCTCTAAAACTCGACCCTGTCGCTGTACGCAACGCAACGCCCAGCGCGGTGCGACAGGCATATTTTAAAAATGCGTCCCTACACAATTACAAACACGTAATAAGCTCAAGAAAACTAAAATATCAACTCATTCAAGGCACCAAAGTTACAAATATGATGCAAAACAAGACTCTAAACATGTGTTTCTCGCCGAATATAAGAACTTATAAGCTTGTAAGTCACTTTTAAGGTTACCCAAATACGCTCTAATTTATAAGATACTTAAAATAGAAGATTTCATAGGGCTTATGCCCAACACTTCGCCGGGCTTATGGCGGCTCACCTTCTGTTCGGTAATATTAAAGTGTTTCCTCTCACTCTCGTTTTTTATAACATTGATATTGAATGCATTGAATCTACAAATTAAAAATGCCATTTGTTTAATCAAAAGGCGTGATTGAAATACTAGGCGGTATGCCAACTTGCAAGTGATAATTTAAAAGCAAAGTGGATTATCCATAAGAGAAAATAAAAGGAGAAAAAGGAAAAAAAGAAATCATTAAACTAAAGCTCAAGACATCATGTGTAATTACTTGCCCTCACGTCCAATAGAGAAACTTGTTATTGAAAATGAAAGTGTTTCCACTAGGAAAGATGCAATTGGTGCTTTTCTTTAATGTGATAACTTATTATTCATGAATTAATATATAGTCCACACTACTGCGCATGTGAATGTTGTTGGAAAGAAACCAAGCAGTAACAATAATTGCACGATGAGGTAAAAGCGGAAGAATACCCAAGTCAAAACTTCTCACACTATTTGAACACGAGGAGCAAACCAATCCAAGCACAAATAGAATACAGGGGCAACCACCAACAACAATAAATATCAAGGCAAGCAAACAAATTAATCAAGCGACAAAAGACACCAAATTTTTCATGGAAAACTTATTCAACGTGAAGAGGAAAAAAACCATGGTGTTGAAGCGTTAGTTTTGAAGATTGACAAGAAAAGGACATGGTAAAGAACCTAGTCCTTTAGAGAGGGCATGACTGATTGAAAAGATTGTGGGATGTAAATCCATGCAGAACTAGAAAAGGTTGGTGCGTGCATATTTACTTATCCTAGTCAGCAAAAGAGTTTATGCCGAGGTTGTCTCTATGAAGTGTGAACAAGAGTTCATGCTATACAAGGAGTATATCACTGGAGATCTTTTCTTGCTATAATTGAGAAGATTCCTAATGAGAAACTACTAGGGTTTGCATAACCCATATAAAAGCAAGTAATTGAGGTAGTCGTATTCATTCATTCACAATGAGAGTTGAGAGCAAATAAAAAGGCGATTCAGTTATAATTCTTGTGTGATTGAATAGCAGTGGACAACTATTGAAGAACTCAAAGTTCACTAAGTTTTTAGCATAGGTTCTTCATTATTGTTGTCATAAATTTTGTGAAGTTAAACTGCATTACCTATATGCTTAGTCTGAGAATCGTTGTAATAGGTGGATCTTTTGAGAATATTTTGTGAAGCTAGAGTTTAGCTTTCAGAGTGATTAGGATCTAGAGTGTAGCCTCTTGGTTATAGAGTTTGTAATCTAAAACCTGCTAAATTTGTGTTAGTGGAAGAGTTTTAGAAATACTAGAGATTGGATCGTGGTTTTCCTCCCTTGAGTAAGGATTCTTTCATGTAAAAACTCTTTGTCTTTTACATTTAGTTTTAGATTGATACTTGTACTGTTGGTTGGTTAAGGTAATTAAGAACTGGGTTCTTCGTACAACGAACAAGGTTCTTTGGCGAAAATCAGAGGACACTAATATCCCTTCTAGTGTCCTTAGTAGGTGCATAGAGTATAACAAGTGGTATCAGACCAGGTCTTCGCACGTTTTAGGTTAACACCTAGAGAAAGATCTAGTCATGAGCGCACCACCGACTATCACTGAAGGACAGTCTGTTCTCAGGCCACTGCAATTCAACGGCCAATACTATGTGTGGAGGAAAAACAGAATGGAGAATTTCATCTGTGCTGAAGACTACCAGTTATGGCTAATTGTTTCAGAAGGACCCTTGATTCCAACCAAGACTGTTAGAGCTGATGCTAGAACTGAGCCAAAGAATAAGTCTGAGTACAATGAAGCAGACTACAAGATGATATAGAAGAACCATAAAGCTAAAAGGCTGGTTATATGTACACTTGGCCCTGAGGAATATAATAAAGTTTCTGCATACAAAACTGCAAAGGAAATCTAGGAAGCTTTGGAAGTTGCACATGAAGGAACCAGTCAAGTTAAAGATTCTAAAAGGCATATGCTTCAAAAGACAATTTGAATTTTTCACTGTGGGAAAAAAGGAACAATTCAAGATATGATGACCAGACTGACCATCGTTACAAAAGAGATGAGATCTTTGGATATGGACCTTCTAGAGATAGAGACGATGGACAGGGTTCTCAGAACATTGCCTCATTTATGGGAACCAAAGGTAACTGCCATCATTGACTCTAAGCCTCTTAAGTCCATAAAGCTGGAAGAACTGATTGGCAGTCTGAAGACTCATGAGATGATGAAGGAGTCTTGAAACAAGTCTGCACCCAAGAAGGAAAAGACTCTAGCGCTAGAAGCAACAGAGGAAAGTGAACTTGATATACATGAGGTTGAGATGGTCATGGTTGGTGCTCTAAGACAACAACTCAACCTAGGAAAGTTCAAGGGGCTCACGAAGAAAGCTAGGGACACGTTTGGTAGGAAGAACATTGTCGATAGTCTAGATTACTCAGGTTGCTTCAAATGTTTCAAGAAGGACCACATTGTCATAGATTGTCCCATGTGGGAACTTGAGTGGATGAAGAACATGGCTTAAAAGGAGAAAAAGAAGGACAAGGACAAGGACAAGGATAAAGACAAGGATAAAAAAGAAAACTAGGCGTCCACCAAATTTCAGAACTAAAAGAAGAAAGAAGAAAGAAGAAGGAAGCTTTCTATGCCACTCGGGGACCTACTGATAGTGAGTCAGATGGAGAGAAAGAACCTGATGATGAGTCGCAACTAGCACTGATAGGATTGACGAATGAAGATATACGTGTATAATGTATTTTCCAAGTAACGCAGAAGAATGATGTTTTTGGAATAAATGTAGGAAGGGATCTGTCCAAACCTCCACTGTTTGAAGGAATTCATTATAAAAAGTGGAAAAGGGAGATGAAAATGTTCCTTCAGGCAATGGACTACAACCTTTGGGTTATTGTGAAAAGTGGACCACATGTTCCTCTGAAAAGAGCTCCAAATGGATCTCTGGTACCCAAGCTGTTGGAAGAACTGGATTCTCATGATTTGGATTGGCTTCAAACAAATGCCAAATCTATACTTGTGTTAAAGTATGGGATGACCTTCAGTGTGATGAAGAAAGTATCAGGATGCTCTACTGCAAAGAAAATATGAAACAAGCTGAAGGAACTATACAAGGAAGATCCCAAACAGACACCGACTCTTCAATAGTTTTAACAAGTTCATCCATCCCAGCAACTACACCTCTGTAGCTACTTTCAAAGGGCTTAAAACATATGTGTGTAAAGTTGAACTAGTTTTAGTGGTGTCAGGTCTTACCTCTTTTGTTTCTTTATCAGAGACGACATGTGTTGCAGGTGCACTAGTCGATTTTGGTGTAGTCTTCTTTGTTCCTTTCTTGGCCAACTTTCTTTGATGCTTTTCCCTTGCTTTGGAAAATCTGTCAACCAGAGTAGAAGTACTTGACATGGGGTTCTTTGTAGGCTTTTGTGGTGCTTTGGTTTCAGTGGTTTTTGTGGGTGATGGGGATGTGGAATATGACATTGTTGTGATTTTGTGAGGTTTGGAGAGTTTTGGAGAGAGTATAGTTCGATTTAGGGTTTGTGCGGAGAGAATTGAATAGAATGAGAAATTTTTTAGTTCTTGAAAAAGGAAGTAATTAAGACTGGAAAAGGAAAATGCATGTTGAGTGTCTGGGAACTGCGAAAAGTTATGGATGGACAGGTCATTAAGACTCCTAATCAACATGGGATGGACTTGAATCATGAATTTGTGACCGATAAGGAGTAATTCCGAGAAAATAAGGCAGTTATACATATAAGGAAGATTTAGTGATGCACGTCTAGGCCAACTTAACTTTAGAAGTGTACTTAACAAAAATAACCATATAAGTATACCTGGACATGGTTCCTCATCTTGACATTTAGTTCATTCTTAATGCCTAACAAATCCTTTACTGGGAACACATTAGACAATACTACAATTTGTATGCTTAGCTAACATGTGTACTATTTTAAGGTACAAATTTCAGAATGGATTATAGTAACCAAATTTTAGCAAGAACAAAAAAAAAATACTTAACTAGCCAAATTTTTGGAGAATCAAGTTCTGGGTCATCCATTAATTTGGTCATCCCAACTCCAACATGTTCCTCTCAATCCGAACCCTGCTCAAAGCCTTGGTAAAGATGTCAGCAATTTGATCTTCAATCCAACGCGAATTCATAGTAATTAGACCTTTTTCAACATTATCTCTTAAGAAATGATGTCTAATACCAATGTGTTTAGTTCTCTTGTGCTGAACTGGGTTCTTGGCAATGTTGAGTGAACTTGTATTGTCACAAAAAATGGGAACTGGTCCACTCTTGATTCTGAAGTCCTCCAGTCGTTGTTTGATCCATAGCAATTGAGAACAACAAGAAGCAGTTTCAACATACTCAGCTTCAGCTGTGGAAATAGCCACAGAATTTTATTTCTTAGTAGCCCAAGAAACCATGCAAGGACCTAGGAAGTGTGACATTCTTGAAGTTTTCTTCATATCCACCAGATGGCCTGCATAATCAGCATCAGCAAAGGGAATCAACTCAAATGTACCACCCCTGGGGCACCATAGACATAACTTTTGAGTTCCTTTAAGATATCTCAATATTCTCTTAACAGCAGTCAAGTGGAACTTTTGGGTTAGGACTGAATCTTGCATAGAGTCCTACACTGTAAGCAATGTCTGGATGACTAGCAGTGAGATAGAGGAGAGAACCAATAATTCCTCTATACTTGATTTCATTTGAAGAAGGACTAAGTTTGTCCAGATCCAACTTCGTTCCAGGAGCAATAGGAGTAGCCATTTCCTTAGCTTCTTCTATATCAAACTTCTTCATCAATTCCTTGATATACTTTTGCTGATGAATCATAGTTCGTTCAGGAGTTTGTTTGATCTGAAACCCCAGAAAGAAATTCAGTTTTCCCATTATGCTCATCTCAAACTCGATTTCCATTAGCTCAACAAATCATTTACACAAGCTCTCATCTGTTGCACCAAAGATGATATCATCAACATAAACTTGAACTACAAGCAAGTCCTTCCCTTTCTTCTTCAGAATAAGAGTGTTGTCAATCTTTCTTCTAGTAAAGCCATTTTTGTGTAAGAACCCTTACAACCTTTCATACCAAGCTCTGGGTACTTGCTTCAATCCATAGAGTGCCTTGTCAAGCTTATACACATGATCAGAAAAATTACTGTTCACAAAGCCAGGTGGCTGGATTACATATACCTATTCATTTAGATACCCATTCAAGAATGCAATCTTCACATCCATATGATACAATATGAATTCCACGTAAGTTGCAAAGGCAATCAACATTCTTATAGCTTCCATCCTTGTCACTGGTGCAAAGGTTTCATCATAGTCAATTCCCTCTTCTGGGTTGTATCCTTGAACTACCAACCTAGCTTTGCTCCTTGTAACCATGCCATGTATTTCTGAACACCCACTTAGTTCCAATAATTGATCTATTATTTGGCTTAGGAACTAAGTGCCACACCTTGCTTCCTTCAAATTGGTGCAGTTCTTCTTTAATAATCTTTGGTTCCATGGCTGAAAGAAATGCAAAGAATGCACAAAAATTCTTCAATGCAGACCTGGTCATGATGTCAGTGTTCAATTCAGATAATACTTTCTCCAAGTGATGTGAACTCTTATGCTTCCAGGGTCTTGGCTGTATCTGATGTGAAGAACCTGCATTTGCATTCTAAGTAGGTTCATCCCCCTCATCATTTTTATCATCATGATCAGTTGTTCCCCCTGCCATATTGACTCCTTGTTCCCCTGGGTCAGTACACCATTGGTTTCTTGCATTACTTCATTTTCTTCTAGATTTTCTGTGACTTCAGCAGGTTCTTCTCGAGTAAGACCTATGGCCTGGTCCTCACCATCAGCAACAACCTTGTCAGATTTTTAAAACACAACTTGCATGCTTTCCTCAACACTTTGAGTTCTCTTGTTGAAGACTTTGTAGGCTTTGCTTTGAGTGGAATACCTCAGAAATATTACTTCATCACTTCTGGCATCAAATTTACCCAGAGGTTCCTTTCCATTGTTGCAAACAAAACATTTTTGCTTCCAAAAGGTCTCAGATGTGCAATGTTGGGTTTTCAACCTCTGAGTAACTCATACGGGGTCTTGTCAAAAATAGCTCTAATTGAGCACATGTTCAGTAAGTATCAAGCTGTGTTAACTGCTTGAGCCCAGAAATTTCTTGCTAATCCAGTTGATAATAGCATAGTTCTTGCATAAAAAATAGCATAGTTCTTGCCATGTCCTTCATAGATCTGTTCTTCCTCTAAACTACTCCATTTTGCTGTGGGGTTCTTGGTGCTGGGAAGTTGTGATCAATGTTGTGCTTAAGGAAATATTTAGTGAATTTGCATTCCCAAACTCCGTGCCCTGATCAAATCTAATGCTTACTAGTTCTAAGCTCACCCTCACAATCTTTGAAGTTGTCAAATAACTCATCATTTAAAGTAAGGAACAAAGTCTATGTGTACCTCGAGTAATCGCCAACTATCACAAACACGAACCTCTTTCCTCATCTGCTTCTAACTCTCGTTGGGCCACAAAGATCCATATGTACCAACTCCAATGGTTTTTAAGTGCTTACCACTTTCTTTTACTTGAAAGATGATCTGACATGTTTCCCCCTGACTTAAGTATCACACATTTTTTTATCCTCGAACTTCTTGATAGGAAATCCAAGAACCAGTTCCTTCGAGGCCATCTTGTTTAGCTGTGATAAACTTGAATGTCCCAATCTCTTGTGCCATAGTTGTGAGTCACTTTCCTGAACATTCAAACAAGTCAAATTGTTTTCTGAAAGAGAACTTAGTGACGCTTTATACACATTTTTCACTCTTTTTCCTTCCATGACAACTTTCCCACTCTGTAGGTTCTTCATAGTGCAACCTACAGATGAGAAGCTAACTTCATTTTCTCTGTATATAGTTGGGAAATACTGAGCAAATTGAGTCTTAGTCCATCCACACAATATACATTCTCAATTGGGTGATCCAATGATCTCCCAACCTTTCCAATTCCTATTATCTGACCACTCTTACCACCACCAAAAGCCACTCTCTCACTTGAAATGTTGCGAGTGAGAGATAATTTCTTCTATCTCAAGTCATGTGCCTTGAAAAACCGCTATCAAGAATCCATCTTGGGTTGTTCACTCCCACTCCAGCCTCAACTACATGAGCAGATTCCTCATCATCAGAGGCCATAAGAGCTGATTCCTTAAACTGTTAGGGAGTATGTTGCTGCTGAAAAGGTTGTGGAGTCTGGACAAGAAGTTTATGTGTCTACAATAGAAGTTGGGATTGCTAATGTAGATGCTGCTAAGATTACATTAGATTTGTAAAAATACGTCGAATCAACGGGTTCTCAAAAGGGCCCAGTCAATGAACTTAGTTCGGAGGCTGTTCCCGCAGAGATTGTGAGGAAAGAGGTGAGAATAAGTGGTCTAGTAGATGAAGTCCTAGAACCTGCTGAGGTTGCTATAGGATTTGAGAAAGAACCTAGTCCCTCTTCAGTTCCTGAAGCAACTAATGAAGTAGTACTTGACTTGACTAGTTCTGATAAGGAGGAAGAGGCAACATAGTGGGAGAAATGTGTAGGATTTCAGAGGTTGGATGTTGTGAAGAAAAAAAGAAAAAGAAAAATTGGTGAGAAAGATGAGAAAGTAGAAGAAGAGGAGGAGGAAGTGTTGTTCTTGAGTGAGACAAAGCATGCGGGGAAGAAAACAGAACATGCAAAGAAGAGAAAGTTGATGAAGGAAGGAAAAGTTATGGGAAAGAGCATATTAGTGGATGAATGTGAGGATAATGAGAAGGAAACAAAGTCAGACCCTGAGAGTATGAAAGAGTCTGTGGCTCCTAGGAAAGTGGCCACCAGATCAGCACTTAAGCAGCAAATAGTAAATCTTGCTAAGTATGATGGGAAAAAGCAGGGTGCAAAAAGGGTAGAAAAGAAACCAGCCCATATTGAGAAAAAGAGTCTTGAGAAGGAAAGCACTGAGGAGGATAGGGACTATGAGGACCCATATGACTCTGACTCTTACTCTGAAACCTCTGTAGACTCTCAGAAGAAGAAGGTGGAGGTTGACAGGGTTGCCTTTTATCCAACGAAGCCTGTATTGCATGACAACATCTTGTGTGATCTGGAGCCAAAAATGAAAGATTTGGTTGAAAAGGTAGATGCTCAGGGATGGACCAAACTATTTTCCAAAGAGGATAGGTGTTTATTTGTGGAACAAGTGAGGGAGTTCTATGTTAAGTGCAGTGTGGCTAGCAGAAGAGTATACTCTGAGGTTGAGGGGGTAGATATTGAGTTTGGAAGGTCTGAGTTAGGGGTAATTTTGGGAGTTCCTGCAGCAGGTTATTGCAGGTACTTAAAACTAAAATGGCCCAATAGAACGAACTATGTTACTCCTCTTTATGTGACAAGAAAGTTCACTGAAAACCCTAGGCTCAGAAAAGAATGAAAGGTGGAAAAGAAGGAGATGGAACTAGCCCATCAGCTGCTGTTTGAGTTTGTGCACAGGTTCCTGCTACCAAGGGGTAAGAGGAACAGTGAGGCGTGTGCACTAGACCTAACGTATATGGACTTGCTGAACAAAGGTGTCAAAATAAATCTGCTAGGGCTTATTATAAGACACATCAAAAGGATTGCTGACACTAACAAGAAGGGGCATTCCTTAGTGCTTTCCTACATAATGCAGCAAGTTTTTGAACACTTTGGTGTTCCACTTGGAAATAGAAGAAGCCCATACATTATTAGATGTTTGGCATGAATATCTTAAAGATTTGTGATTTCTTCAAGGAGAATAGGGTATCAAAGCATCCTATGGAGGTCAAGATGGAGAGAGTTGATGAAAGTGAGAACTTTGGACCAGATGAGGCTGTTGAAGCAGTGAAGGAATTGGAGCAAACTCTAGTGGAGTTGGAGGCAAAAAATGCAGAGTTGAAGAACCAGCTGAAGCTGAAGGGTTTAGAAATTGATCGTTTGACAATTGAGTGCAACAAACATCAGGTTGAGCTTGTAGTTGAGAGAACCAACAATTCCAAAAATCTGGAAGCACTTCTTAAAAACTTCAAGCTTCGTCCCTAAAATTTGCCTTGCGCAGTTCCTTCTGTAGAACCCAATCCTACTCTCACTTCTAGTTTTATTGATGCATGTTTAAGACAATTTCAGTTTGGTTTTGATTTTTACTTAATGGATTGCACATATGTGAACCGTGGATAATTTGTTTTAAATTGCTCATTTTATTCTATGGTTTTCTTTTTGCTGTTGTTGTCATGTTGGGCCCTTGGATATATTATATGTGTGTTCTTGCTTAGCTAACTTGTTGCCTTGTGCTCTAGAGTGGAATGTGTTAACTTGTTCTTGCAAGACTTTAGAATCTTTTTTAATGATGCCAAAAGGGGGAAGAAGGAAATGTTGGGATGTTTGTGACCCAATTCATATGTTTTAAATTTTTCTTTCAAATTGTTTTTCTATTATTTTGCATTGGTGATTGTATGTACAGGTTCCTTGGCAACATTTGTTTGTCATCATCAAAAAAGGGGAATTAGTTGAGGCGTTAGTTTTGAAATTTGACAAACAAAGGACCTAGTGAAGAACCTAGTCCTTTAGAGAGGGCATGAATGATCGAAAAGATTATGGGATACAAATCCATGCAGAACAAAGAAAGGTTGGCACTTGCATGTTTACTTATCCTAGTCAGCAAAAGAGGTGGAGGCTGTCTCTTGTGAACAAGAGTTGGTGCTATACAAAGAGTATATCAATGGAGATCCTCTCTTGCAATAATTGAAAAGATTGCTAGTGAGAAACTACTAGGGTTTGCATAACCCATATAAATATAAGTAATTGAGGCAGCCGTATTTATTCATCTACAACGAGAGTTGAGAGCAAACAAAAAGGATTCAGTTATAATTCTTGTGTGATTGAATAGCAGTGGACAACTATTAAAGAACTCAGCGCTCATTCAAGTTTTAACATAGGATATTCATTATTATTATCATAAGTTTTGTGAAGTTAAATTATATTACCTATATGTTTAGTCTGAGAAGCGTTATAATAGGTGAATCTTTTGAGAACATTTTGTGATGCTAGAGTTTAGCTTTCAGAGTGATTAGGGTCTAGAGTGTAGCCCCTTAGTTGCAAAGTTTGTAATCTAAAACTTGCTCTATTTGTGTTAGTGGAAGAGTTTTAAAAATCTCATAGATTGGGTCGTGGTTTTTCTCCCTTGAGTAAGGAGGTTTCCACGTAGAAACTCTTTGTCTTTTACATTTAGTTTTAGATTGATACTTGTACTACTGATTGGTTAAGGTAATTAAGAACTGGGTTCTTCATACAACGAACAAGGTTCTTTGGCGAAAATCGGAGGACACTATTCAACCCCCCTTTTAGTGTCCTTAGTAGGTGCATAGAGTATAACACATAGGATCAAAGTCCATAAAATCTCCACTAAATAAACAACAAGAGTTAAAAATATTCTCCAAAATGGCTACATAACATGTTCCAAATACTAAGCAACAATTCATATACCAAAGCACAAAAATTAGAGAAGAAATGAGCAAAATCATCAACATACAGCTACTGTTCATGAGCCAAAATTCGAGGCTATGGAACTCAAATCGACCACCGTCAGTACCCAATCAAAGATGATGAGAGGAATGTGCTTTCCAAAAATCAGCTTAATCGGACTAGAAACGAAGCTAAGATCTTCTTTTAAAGTTAACAGCAGTGGCTGAAATGTTGTTGGAAAATCTGCACCTCTCCCTTACTATTTCTCTCTCTATATGGATCCTATATTGTGTTGTATATATCTTAATTCAGACATAAGGAGGCCTTCTATATTTCTTGGCAATAGTGGGCTTATGGCATATAGTGGGCTGGTCCAAAACGGTGTTTATTTATCCACATAGGAAGGGAAAAGCCAAAAAAACCCAACAATTTTCCCCCTCCCAACTACGTAGAGGTGATCGCCAACACGGCGATCAAACAACATTCTTCAAACTTCCCTCTTGGCAAAGATTTAGTAAGCATGTATGAACCATTGTCATTAGTGTGGATCTTTCAAGTGAAAGCAACTTAGCATCAAACACATCTCGAATCCAATGGTACCTTACGTCAATAAGCTTCGACTTACCTTGAAATGTAGAATTCTTGCCAAGATGAATAGTACTCTGAATGTCGCAATAAAACACATATTTCTTCTGAGCAAAGCCAAGTTCCTTTAAAAATCTCTTCATCCAGAGAAACTCTTTACAACCTTCAACGACAGTAATAAGCTCAGCTTCTGTAGTAGATAGAGCAACATATTTTTGCAACTTGGATTGCCAAGACACAGCTCCCCCTGCATAAGTAATCAAGTAGCCAGAAGTAGACTTGCGAGTATCAACATCACAAGCCATTTCTGACTCAGTATAACTACAAAGAACAGGTTTCCCTATACCAAAACACAAACTCTAACTAGTAGTGCCACAAAGATAACTCATAATCCACTTCATTGCATTCTAATGCTCTCTCCCTGGATTAGAAAGGTCTAACAATACCAACAGCATGAGCAATATCTGGTCTGGTGCAAATCATTGCATACATGAAACTGCCAACAATTGAAACATAAGGAACTTTCTTCATATCTTCCTTTTCAGCAATACTAGAAGGATACTGCTTTCTGCTCAACTCTAAGTGTATAGCTAACGGTGTACTGACAGCCTTAGCTTTATCCATGCTGAATCTGTGAAGTACTTTATAACCACAACTTCTTGGCCTCTCTATCACGGACAATCTGAGTGCTCTGCTTCGCTGGTCCTAAGTCTTTCATAGCAAAAAAGTTGTTCAACTCTTACTTCAACTTCTGAATCCTGCAAGCATTATGACCAACAACAAGCATGTCATAAACATAAAGAAATAAAATAATAAAGTCATTATCCGAGAATTTGGGAACAGAAATACAATGATCTGAAGAAGTCTTTTTGAAACCCTGTTGTTGCATGAAAGACCCAAACTTCATGTATCACTGCCTGGGAGCTTGTTTCAAGCCATACAAGCTCTTCTTCAACCTACAAACCTAATTCTCTTTTCCTTTGACTTCAAAGACTTCAGACTTCTCCATATAAATTTCTTCATCTAAATCACTATGGAGAAAAGTAGTTTTAACATCCATTGGCTCAACCTCTAAATCTAGACTTGCAGCTAAGCCTAGAACAACACGAATAGAAGACATCTTCACAATAAGAGAAAATATCTCACCAAAATCAACTCCTTTTTTCTGATTAAAGACCTTGACAACCAATCTAGCATTGCAGCATGGAACTGGGTTACCATCTTCATGTTTCACCCTAAAAAAAATCACCTATTTTTCAAAGCTTGTATGTCTTTAGGAAGCTTAACCAAATCAAATGTATTATTATCATGCAAGGAATTCATCTCATCTTGTATAGCATCAAATCACTTTTCTTTTTCTTCACTTTCCATGGCCTCTTCAAAGCATTCAATTTTTCCTCCGTCAGTCAAGAGTACCCACTCATTGGGAGGATACCGATATGAAGGTATTTTCACTCTAGTAGATATTCTGCGTGAACTCTCAGGAGCATCAACAATGATTGGTTGCTGGCGAACCATATTATCAGGAACTGGAGCATCAACAATATCATCAATATACTGCTTATTCTGAACATGATCATCAACATCATTATCAACCTGAATTTCAACATTTTCTTCAGGTGCAACTTTCACAAGAACTAGATCAAGATCAACTAATCTCTCACTGCTCTAAGAATCAACTTTCTCAGCTTTGTCAAAGTTTTCAATCATCTGGTCTTCAAAGAACACAACATCACGACTTCTAACAAGTTTCTTCTCAACTGGATCATAGAAACACTAGCCAAAATCATCCTGACATAACCAATAAAGATACGCCTAGTTTTAATATCCAGCTTTGACCTTTCATCTTTAGGGATATGCACAAGGCTCTACAACCAAAGACTCTCAAATGATCATAAGAAACATTCTTACCAAACCAAACTCTGTCACAGACATCACCATCCAAAGCAATAATATGAGATAAACTGATAACATAAGTTGCAGTGTTAAGTGCTTCTGCCAAAATAAATCTGGGAGCTTAGCCTATGTAAGCAAACATCTAACCCTCTCAACAAGTGTTATGTTCATCCTTTCTGCTGAACCATTTAACTGAGGAGTGTTGGGATGAGTTTTCTAATGCTGAATACCTTGCGCTCTACAATAGTTATTAAAGGACCAGTATATTCACCACCATTGTCTGTGCAGATGAATTTCAATTTCTTCCCTGTCTGTCTCTCAACCAATGCCCGAAAATCCTTGAACACATCAAATACTTGATCCTTGGTCTTCAAAGGAAACACCCAGAGCTTGCAATAATGATCATCAATAAAAGTCACAAAATAAAGTTCACAAACTTTAGATCTTTCTTTAAAATAACCACACAAATCAGAATATACCAACTCCAGCAAATTAGATTTTCTTGAAGGCGGATGACTCTGACTCAGCCTTCTATGCGATAACTCTGATGAAGATCACTCTCCACCAAATTTACTGAGTCACTAGAAATGCAGCCCTGCATAGAATACAAGTTACTAGACTTATTGCCTCGAGCCACAATCAAAGAACCTTTAGTCAACTTCCACTGGCCATTATAAAATGTGCTACAATAGCCATCACTATCAAGCTTTTATACAAAGATCAAATTCAGGCGGATCTCTGGAACATGTTTGAAATTTTTAAGAATTAACCTGAAACCATTGTTAGTTTCCAATCAAACAGTACCAATGCCAATAACCTCAGTTTCACCATTATTGCTCATTTTTAATACTCCAAAATTACCCGGAGTATAAGAAGAAAAGAACTCTTTCTTCAGTGTGACATGATAAGAGGCACATGTATCCACCACTCAGCTAGTCTCATGGAAAACCAAATTAATAACATCATAATCACAGGCAAAAAGAAGACCAGCTTTAACAACAGTAGAAACACGATTTTCATCGTCGCCCTCCTTTTTTTGTTGTCTCAATTCTTTCTTATATTTAAAATAAAAATTCTTAATATGCTATCAGATGCCACAATGATCACATCTAAGATTTTTCTCTGTTGCTTGATCCACGCTCAATCCACCTACCTCTAAGAATGATGGGGCGATCGTCAAAAGAAATAGTACCCAACAAGAGTCGGGGTCGATTCCACAGGGAGTTTAGCGAAGTAATCTATTAGACTTAGTCCTAAGTATTATCTGTAAATTCCTAATATATAAGAGTTAAAGTGTTTTAACTACAAATACAACTAGTAATTAATGTAAAGCAAGCAAAATAATGACGACGGGTGTAAATGATGAGAATGAGCTAGGGGTTTATCCATTCCAACAAGGTTCTCTTAACAAAATGCTTGCATTAAACTTACAAATCTCATGGGTAACACTAATGGTCGGACCTCTAATGTAATCCTAAAAACCCTCTCGGGTCAATAATGAAGCGCGAGAAATCCTAATCCAAAGACCCGAGCGAGGATGACCTTTTTAGGTCTTCCCCTTTAGATGGGGTAGGTCGCAACCAATGTAACCCAAATTCTCACTAGTCTCCATTAACCTACACCTTCAACTCCTTTCGGGTGATAAAAGCAAAGTAGGGTTAGGTTTAAGTATGGCCGTGCCTTAAACCCTAGTTGAGAAAATACAATGGAGATCTAGATTTATGTTAACCCATAAATTTTATAAGATTAAGTACAAAATTTAAGCTAAGATAATCATGTTTTCATGAATTACTCATACTAGGGTCTAACACACACATATTGTAAGATAAAATGGAAAGAATCATATAAGAATTTAGATTGCAGAATAAAATCCTTACAAAGACTCAAGTAGAAACCCTCTTTGTTCTCCAAGAATATTTAAAAAGCATAAAGTAATATTCTAAGCTTAAAAAGTGTCTGTTTTCTCGAAGGCATAACAACCTATGTATAGGCATGGGTTTCAAAACTATGCTAGTATTTACAAAATTTTCATTTTCCTTATTTTTACGCCAGTCGCCACTTGTTCGGCGAGCCGCCCAATTGGTTGCTGGCTCACTGCCTTCATGTTTTGCTAAGCTTTCATTTTCTTTTGCGGTGCTGGTTCGGCGGGGCGCCCTTGTAATTGCGGTCAACTCCTCAGCTTCGCATTTTTCAATATATCTCTGTTAGTATAAGTGGTTTCGCCGCTCATCCTGTGGGGCCGCCGGGTATGTTTAGCACTCTAATCGGCTGGCAGCCTTTTTAGTTGCTGACTGCAGTGAATTTTCCCTTCCTTTGGCGGATGGCTGACCTCTTGAGCCACAAATTTGGCGAGGCATCGATCCAGTTGCTGCCTTGTCTTCATGTTCTTCATTTTGTAGCCAAAGTGCACTTGTATTTGCTCTTTTACATATTTTTTTCGGCTTTGTATATTAATTCTCTTAAAAACCTGAAACATGAAGAATAACATAAGATTCATTCAAATAACATCACTAAAAAGGATAAAAGCTAGTCAGAATGAGTTGCAATTAAGCACAAGATACCAACATCTCAATTCCCCCAAACTTGAACTTTTGATTGCCCTCAAGCAACATTAAGAACTTAACTCATGTTTCATTTTCTTAGCACCGAGATTGAGTTCAATAAGGGAATGGAGTAAAAGAAGAGTTCATGACTTTTGTTGATACTAACACTTAATTTCTCATATGAGAATCCAACCAATCAATCCACCAGAGCCATAGTCACAACTATATCTACTAAAGCTTCTAGTGGGGACTAGAGCATGTATAGCACAATTGCTTTCTCAACTCACCTAAGGTTTTCTTGGTTGCACCTTCAAGTCTCAAGTGCCTTAATGCTCTCACCACAAAGAATGGGTCCCTATCTCTCAATATAATGCAAACAAAAGGGACCCTCAATTTTTAAACTCCCACTCTAAAAAATGAATGCAAGTTAAGCACATACAATGTCATAGGCTTGACCTTAGTGTCACTTGTCATTTCCTTTCATGTCAATTAATGGAGAATAAAATAGGACTTCTAAGGTTGTAGTGTAGGATTTTGGATAAAGGTAGGATATAATATGGGTAAAGAGTGATTAAATTCTCTCCTTGGGCACTACATCATCTTTTCAAACATTTCACATTGAGCTTTCTTTTCACATTTTAGCTCTTATTCCCATTTTCATTCTTGATCTTTGCTTTTATGGCTCTTATCCTTTCAGTTGCTTCTCTTTCTATTTTTGTCTTTTCAATTTGTCTTCTTCTCTTTTTGTACTTTTCTTGATTTTCTCCTTTCCTCTTTTATAACTTTTCTTTATACAATCATTGAAGAGCCACATAGCTTTCATTTCTTTATTCCCCTTTAGTCTAAGTTGCATGTCTTTCAATACCTCAAGGAGGTAGGGCCAAGAGAAGGATTAGCGCTAGTAAGCACTTAGAATTGGCTCGGCTAATTACATGGCTGTCAAAAGAAAGGATGTTAACGCTCAGAGTTGGCTAACGGGGGATTAATTTCATTTGGTGGCTTGAAAGGCTCAAATGGGTCAAAGAAATGCCTATCATCATATCCAACCACTAAATTGACACTTCATTCATTTTCAAGGACACACAAGCCAAGTTCTAACATGCATATGCAATTAACAAGCTTTTGAGTAAGAACTCACCTCACTAGCATACGGGACAAGAGACAAGAACATCAACTTTCCAATACTTAAGGTGAGGATCTAACCTATACTATACATGCATAAAGTCATCACAAGAACCTAAAGGTTATAGGACTCTCAACAAAAAATCCACAAACTTTCGCATGTGTGCTCCTAATGTGTCGGTATTAAACAAGTCACAAAACAAGGATGACACTTCTATGATTAGAGTGCTAAAAAGTGTCCGATTCAAAAGAATTGCATTCTTGGGAAAAGAACCGAGTCAAAGAAAACCAAGAAGGTTATTTACTAGTTCAAAGATATTTACACAAGTGGTATTTACAATGGGGTGATTGTTGTTGTTTGGGGCCCAAGTAAAACTGAGTTTCACGAGGGTTGCCTACGTATCGCAACAAGTGCGAATCAGAGATAAGGAGGCAACATCCCAAGCATAGTTCACGGGAGTACCTTCAGAATCTTTTTTTTTCTTTTTGGGATTTTTCAAAGTTTTTCATTTTTGGATTTTCTTATTTTTTTTTTAAATATGATATTAACAACAACTACACTATGAATTTAAACACATGACTAAAGACAAGAGTATACACAACATCACACGAATATAAATATCATAAAAAAACATCCTATATTAACATCCTAAGCTAAACATCCATATCAACATAAAAACAAACATAATATAAAGATAGTTTAGGACATTCAAACAAAAGATAGTTACTCCACCCCCAACATGAGAAGTTGCTATGTCCCAAAGCAACTAAACATAGTAGCACAAAAATTCATGGGGTAATCAAAGAGGGAGAGAAGAACTCCCTATTCATCTCGGGCAATTCCCTTGCCCTTGCCTTCAACATGTCTTCTTAGGGCTTGTTGGCTTCCTTGTCCTCTCCCTGCTCCTGCTCTCCTTGCTTCATCCATTGAGGCCATTCTAGCCCTATCCATTTGGATTTCCTTGTTAAATTCCCTGTTTCTGAGCACACCTAAATCTCCAAGTGCCTCGTCTTTCATTCTCCTCATGTTCATTTGGTGCGTAGATTTTGGGGCTGTTGGATCGTTCGACCCTTCTTGTCTCTGCTCCCTTTCAATCCACAATATGTTCACGCTGTTTGCCATATCTCGATGCGTGATTGCAAACACATGAATGAACTTTTTGATATTTAAGATTTCTTCTGAGCATGCATCGATGGCCTTACTTAATTGGTCAAATTCAGTGGGATTGACCTTTCGTGAAGAAGGTGGAGTTGGTTGCATCCTTGGCATGTTGCAGAACTGAAACAACCTCGGTCAGTCGTTTCGGAAGTTAGGACTCCGATTGGCGTGCCGATAATTTTAAAATATTCGTAATGTCCATTAGGACCTGTCTGTAAAATTTGAGCTAAATCAGACCTCGTTTGGTAGGCATCGGATGAAGGTTTCAGTTTTTATTGGCGATAAATATTAAAAAGAGATTTTCGAGCTCGATTTTGCCGAACGAGCTCCGAATCGATATCCGAAAGCGTTGTTAGGTTCGTATGATTATTTGTGACTTTTGTGAACTTTTGAAAGTGAATTTCGATGTTGTTCAGCTAGTTTCCGCTAAAATGCCGAAAGTTAAATAATTTGACTTCTTTTCCATTTAAATTCGCATCTTGAGTTTTGGGAGTTCAATTTGAGATCCGCCTTCGTGAGTATGTTACATATATTTTGTATAACTTGTATGCAAAAGTTGGAATTATTTCGAATATCATAGGGCACCGTTTTAATTTTCGTTAAGAAAAGAAAATAAAATAAAAGAAAAGAAAAAGAAAAAGACAAAAGGAAAGGGAAATGGATAAAATAAATGATAGAAAGAGAATATCGTCGGTTGGTGAGCTTATAAAGCTCATATTGAACAGATTAGAAACAACGAGAAGCAGAAACGAAGCAACAACGCGGTGCAGTAAAAAAATGCCAGAAAATGAGAAAAGGGGCTGGAGAAAAGTAGAATTTTCACCCTGAAATATTCAGGTAATGATCCTAATATATTATTTGAGTTTATTACGTGTGTTTGAATATGTTTTAACGGTAAAACTTGGAATATTATACATCGTTTTAATAAGTTCAATTAATAGTTTAAAGGGTCAAATGGACCCTGATAATGAAATTGATTATATATTCGTACTTAGGGAGTTATGAGCAACTTATAAATGTAATTTATTTAGGGTTTGGTTATGTGACCATAAATCCCGTATATAGGCCTGGCCTGCGTATTGCGTATACGAATGGGGTAGCAGGTTCCTACCTGGATTGCCCTAAGATGTGAGGAATGAAGCCTTTAGCCTAAATTGATATATTTTTCTGCTTATTGAATAGAGTGGGATCATGTGGCAAGGAAACCAAAGGATAAAGCGGTTGTTGATTAGCCGTACTAACTTTTGAGAGAGGTAAGTGATTATATCCATTTCTTTGGAGGAACATGGCCTCGTGGATTTTCTACCACGTGTTCCTTGCGTGTGTAGCTGCCGATAGGCGTACTCATTACGCCTTAGCTTTGAATTTACATTCTATATTATATGTTATGTCCTGTTATTGGTATTGTATTGAGAATCTGAGTATTGTACTTTGGCTGTGAGTTGGCATCTACTTCCCGGCTGTCGATGAGAGTCCTGCGCCGGTAAAGGGTTATTATTGCATCATATTGCATTATATGCCATTCATATGCATTACATTGCATATCATATTGGGTGCAGGAGTATTCCGCCCCAGGAGCAGGAGGATTCCGCTCCATTGTATCATATTGAGGGTAGGAGGATTCCGCCCCAAGAGCAGGAGTATTCCGCTCTTATGTCAGATATTGAGTGCAGGAGTATTCCGCCTCAGCTTTACATTATATCGGGTGCAGGAGTATTCCGCCCCAGGAGAGTGCAGGAGTATTCCACCTCTGGTTTATATTATATTGGGTGCAGGAGTATTCCGCCCCAGGAGCAGGAGTATTCCGCTCCAGTTGGTTATCAGATTGGATTCTCCTCGAATGCAGGAGTATTCCGCTTCGAGATGGGATTACGGGCACATGTGACCCTTCGCATCATATTTCATTTCATTTCCTCTCACCTCATTTCATTTCATCTCAATTCATACCATTGTGTAGACTTGCGGTACATGACTACTATTCTGCTTATATGTGCATCGCTTATTTGTTGATATGTTTCTGGCACGCATCCTTGGTTGAGTTTATAAGTTTCTTACGTGTTTCCGGTTGTTATCTAGCTTTGCCTTTTTATAATTTAAATAAAAGGAATTTGGTCTATCTATTTCTTCTCCCTGGCTAGCTATCCTATTCTTTGAGGTGGCTAGTCTGCCCCACTTATTGAGTCCTTTTGACTCACCCTTGTTTGTTATTTGTTTCTTGTCTATCTATTTCGTTCCGGCAGGTTCGCTCCTGGATTGAGTTCGCCACGTTGTGAAGGAGCGGAGACGACTTCAGCTGTCAGGGTGAGCCAGCTTTTATTCCGGATGGCCACCAGTTTATTGGTTATCATTTAAGTTGCATTTTTCTCCCTTCAGGAGGTATACGTCTTCTTTTGTACTCTTAGATGTCTAGTCTGGATAACCCTAAACCTAGTATGTTGGGTAGTCAGCTGTAATTTCTTTTGTACAGCTTAAAGATATCAGTATGTCTGTGTTTTTGTTTTAAGTCTTGTCCTTATTTAAGAATTGTTATGTTTATTTTCCTAATTTAATTGGTAAGGGTTCGCCCGACGGGTCTAGGGAAAGATGTCGGGTGCCCGCACGGCCTAGCCGAAAATGCGGGTCGTGTCAGTTGGTATCAGAGCCTGGTTTAGTGTCTATCCAGACTAAGACAGTGTCTAGTAGAGTCTCGCTGATGGGTACGTAGACGTCCGTACTTATCTACGAGAGGCTATGATGGCATGTAGGAAGTTTCACTTCCTTCTTTTCTGATCGTGCGTCGGTCTAGGATGCAAAGGTATTTTTCCAGCAGATTGTGCGAGGATGGTTATTCCTATTCAAATGGCTGCATGAGTTTGTGCTTTAAGTGGAGGAGTCTTCCTCCAAATACTGAAGGGTAATATTAAATCTCTGAGGTGTTGATACCACTTTTCTCACGACCCAAAGTAAGGCCACGACAGAAATCTACAATGAGTGTCGATCATTGCTAAACCCAGTAATAATCTATTAATGAAAGAGATAAGCTGGCAACCTGATCATATATACGTACCTATCTATTGAAAGCATAAAATATGGAAATATGACATGACTTTAACTTGTTGGCAATTAGAACACTGAGCTACAAATTCTGCTATGTCACACTTCATTCTGTCCCACCAATAAATCTGCTTAAGATCATGGTACATCTTAGTCGAACCTGGATGAACAGTATATTTGGAATAATGTGCCTCTATCATAATCTGTCCACGTAAATCTGCAACATCAGGAATACGAAGTCTAATTTTATGCATGAGAACACTGTCAGTAGTAACCCTATATAGTGACTCTGGTTTTCTTTTGGCTATCTGTCCGTATTCAACTAGAACTGGATCCTCATACTGACGTTGTTTTACTTCATGAAAATTTAGAGTTAAAGGTCTAGTGCAGCTTGTCGTCCATTCATCATTGGCATATCTCCTTCACACCTCAACTCTTTGAGAAGTTACTTTAGCGTTTTAAGTGAACATGTAATCAACTTTGTTGCTGGTATTCTGCCTCGGCTCATGGTCGAACTATATCTCTATTTTATTTTCACTTTTTCAAGTCATAATAATTCCAATTCAAAGACAATACCCTGAGGGAGATGTTCAGTCTGAAGATCATTCTTGATCTACATCATACTATCCAGTAGTAGTTATATGATCCTTATTCTTATACGATAGACCCTGTTCAGATGAACCTTTGACATACATTAGGATATGAGTAGCTACATTCCCACAAGGAGCTCCAACTGACACAACCCGGAATCCGGTCAGGCCGTGCGGGCACCCGACATCCTCCCCTAGACCCGTCGGACGAACCCTTACCAATTAAATTAGGAAAATAAATATGACAATTCATAAATAAGAGCAAGACTTAAAACAAAAACATAGACATACTGATACCTCTAAGCTGTACAAAAAAATTACAGCTGACTACCCAACATACTAGGTTTAAGGTTATCCAGACTAGACATCTAAGAGTACTGAAGAAGACAAATACCTCCTGAAGGGAGCAAACTGCAACTGAAATAATAAACAATAAACTGGTGGCCATCCGGAATGAAAGCTGGCTCACCCTGACAGCTGAAGTCGTCTTCGCACCTTCACAACGTGACGAACTCAATCCTAGAGCGAACCTGGCGAAATGAAATAGATAGACAAGGAACAAACAACAAACAAGGGTGAGTCAAAAGGACTCAATGTTCTAATTGCCAGCAAGTTAAGGTCGTGTCATCTTTCCAGACTTTATGTTCCTGATGTTGTAGATTTACGTGGATAGATTATGATAGAGGCACAAATTCTGCTGTGTCACACTTCATTCCGTCCTACCAATAAATCTGCTTAAGATCATGGTACATCTTAGTCGAACCTGGATGAACAGTGTTTTTTTTAGCTACACACGTAAGGAATACGTGGTAGAAAATCCACGAGGCTAGGTGCCTCCAAAGAAATGGATATAAACACTTACCTCTTCCAAAAGTTAACACTGCAAACAATCACTTTATTCTTTTGGATTCATTGCCAAACGATCCCACTGTGTTCAATGAGCAGAAAAATATATCAAATAGGGATAAAGGCTTCATTCCTCACATCTTAGGGCAATCCGGGTAGGAACCTGACACCCTATTCGCATACGCAATACGCAGGCCATGCCTATGTACAGGGTTTATGGTCACATAACCAAACCCCAAATAAATTATATTTATATGTTGCCCATAATGCACTGAGTACGAATATATAATTAATTCTATTATCGGGGTCTATTTGACCCTTTAAACTATGAATTTACGTCATTAGGGCGATGTCTAATATCCCTATTTTTACCGTAAAAATATATTCAAACATATGTAATAAACTCAAATAATATTTTAGCATCATTACCTGAATATTTCAGGATGAAAATTCTACTCTTTCCCGGCCTCTTTTCTCATTTTCTGGCATTTTTCTTCCTCCCCGTCATTTCATTCTCTCTGCGTCTGAATCGTGTTTTTCTTTTACTGCTTCTGCTAAGACTTAGCATATATTCTAAGTGCATATATGCCCACCGCCAAACTTTTTAACTTTTTGTCCTTTTTTTTTTTAAAGAAAATTCGCTACTACGATAAAAATTAAAACGGCACCCTCGATATTCAAAATAATTCTAACTTTTGCATACAAGTTATACAAAATATATGTAACATACTCGCGAAGACGGATCTCAAATCGGACTCTCGAAACTCAAGATGCGAATTTAAATAAAAAGAAGTCAAATTACTTAACTTTCGGCATTTTAGCGGAAACTAGCCGAACAACATCAAAATTCACTTTCGAAAGTTTACAAAAATCACAAATAATCATACGAACCTAACGGCGCTTTCCGATTTCGAATCGGAGTTCATTCGGCAAAACCGAGCTCGAAAATCTCTTTTTAATCTTTATCGCCAATAAAAACTGAAACCTTCTTCCGATGCCTACCAAACGAGGTCTGATTTAGCTCAAATTTTACAGACAGGTCCTAATGGACATTACAAATATTTTAAAATTATCAGCACGCCAATCGGAGTCCTAACTTCCGAAACGACCTATTATTTGCTAGGCAGCTTATCAGGGTGCCGCATGTGCAGACGTTCGGTGCCAGGGAGCTTCTATTCCACTGACACGACCCGAAATTCGGTTAGGCCGTGCGGGCACCCGACATCCTCCCCAAGACCCGTCGGGCGAACCCTTACCAATTAAATTAAGAAAATAAAAATAATTTAATTTACAAATAAAAGCAAGACTTAGAAAAAACACACAGACATATTGACACTTCTAAGCTGTACGAAAGAAAATTACAGCTAACTACCCAACATACTAAGTTTAGGGCTATCCAGACTAGACATCTAAGGGTACAAAAGAAGACAAATACCTCCTGAAGGGAGCAAAATGCAACTGAAATAATAAGCAATAAACTGGTGGCCATCCGGAATAAAAGCTGGCTCACCCTGACAGCTGAAGTCGTCTTCGCTCCTGAACAACGTTAAGCTAAGGACCCACCAATTCAAGGCTGGACCCTGAAACTGGAAAGAAGAATAATCAACAAATAAGCAATGCACATATAAGCAGAATAGTAGTCATGTACCGCAAGTCTACACAATGGTATGAATTGAGATGAAATGAAATGAAGTAAGACGAAATGAAATGAAATATGATGCGAAGGGTCACATGTGCCCGTAATCCCATCTCGAAGCGGAATACTCCTGCATTCGAGGGGAATCCAATCTGATAACCAACTGGAGCGGAATACTCCTGCTCCTGGGGCGGAATCCTCCTACCCTCAATATGATGCAATAGAGCGGAAACCTCCTGCTCCGAGGGCGGAATCCTCCTACCCTCAATATGATGCAATGGAGCGGAATCCTCCTGCTCCGAGGGCGGAATCCTCCTACCCTCAATATGATGCAATGGAGCGGAATCCTCCTACCCTCAATATGATGCAATGGAGCGGAATCCTCCTGCTCCGAGGGCGGAATCCTCCTACCCTCAATATGATGCAATGGAGCAAAGACGACTTCAGCTGTCAGGGTGAGCCAGCTTTTATTCCGGATGGCCACCAGTTTATTGCTTATTATTTCAGTTGCATTTTGCTCCCTTCAGGAGGTATTTGTCTTCTTTTGTACTCTTAGATATTTAGTCTGGATAGCCCTAAACTTAGTATGTTGGGTAGTTAGCTGTAATTTTCTTTCGTACAGCTTAGAAGTGTCAATATGTCTGTGTGTTTTTTCTAAGTCTTGCTTTTATTTGTAAATTAAATTATTTTTATTTTCCTAATTTAATTGGTAAGGGTTCGCCCGACGGGTCTAGGGGAGGATGTCGGGTGCCCGCACGGCCTAACCGAATTCCGGGTCGTGTCAGTTGGTATCAGAGTTATGACACGCACATCAAACTCTTGGATAAAACATATTTGGATAATAGGATAACATCATTGCCCAACTTATTCGGACTAAGCCGACCCTTTCTCAATCGTGAGAGAGGAGTTCTATATTTTCGAAACAAAGATACACGAAACTTTGAATGGGTTAACATAATTCAGCCGATAATTACCTCTTCGATATACCTTTTGATATAAAACAGGTCGATGGAACTAAGAATAAGCTCCCAGGCAACTCGAAAGGGTAGTTGGTAGCTTAGGTCTGCCTACGTTCAGCTTTTAGCTAAATCTTCTTTAGTCCAGCAGACTGTGCGAGGATGGTTATTTCTATTCAAATGGCTGCATGAGTTTGTGCTTTAAGTGGAGGAGTCTTCCTCCAAATACTGAATGGTAATATTAAATCTTTGAGGTGTGGATACCACTTTTCTCACGACCCAAAGTAAGGTCACGGCGGAAATCTACAATAAGTGTCGATCATTACTAAACCCACTAATAATCTATTAATGATAGAGATAAGCTGGAAACCTAATCATATATACGAACCTATCTTCTAAAAGCATAAATTCTATCTTCATATTTGAGAACACCGTCAGTAGTAACCCTGTATGGTGACTCCGGTTTTCTTCTGGCTATCTGTCTGTATTCAACTAGAACTGGATACTCATAATGTCGCTGTTTTACTTCATGAAAATTTAGAGTTAAAGGTTTAATGCAGCTTATCGTCCATCCATCATTGGCATATCTCCTTCACACCTCAACTCTTTGAGAAGTTACTTTAGCGTTGTAAGTGCTCATGTAATCAACTTTGTTGCTGGTATTTTGCCTTCGCTCATGATTCAACTACATGTCTCTTTTATTTTTCACTTTTTCAAGTCATAATATTTCCAATTCAAAGACAATACCCTGAAGTAGATGTACAGTTTGAAGATCATTCCTGGTCTGCATCATACTATCCAGTAGTATTTGCATGATCCTTATCCTTATATGATAGACCCTGTTCAGATGAACCTTTGACATACATTAGGATGTGAGTAACTATATTCCCACAAGGAGCTTGCGGAGCAACACTAAAATTAATTGAGATGTTGCAAAGTGCATTCGTAAAAATAATATAGCTTGCATCAAATCTTCTATAGTGTGTAGTAACAAGGTACTTCAAAAGCTCCCCCTATTGCATCAAGCGTAAGCTAATTCTTAGTTCCATCGACCTGTTTTATATCAAAAGATATATCGAAGAGGTGATTATCGGCTGAATCATGTTAGTCCATCCAGAGTTTCGTATATCCTTGCTTCGAAAATGTAGAACTCTCCTCTCGTGATCGAGGAAGGATCAGTTTAGTCAGAATAAGCTGGGCAATGACGTTATGATATTATCCAGCTATGTTTTTATCCAAGGGTTTGATGTGCGTGTCATAATTCTGTTTCTGTAATCATGAGATAATATCCGTGGAATAGTTTATGAAAGTTGTGTAAGTTCTCTTGTTATCTGCGTGAATCTTGCTTTAAACTTAGGCTCGTTCGAGGACGAACGAGAGTTTAAGTGGAGGAGAATGAAACGACCTCGGTCAGTCATTTCGGAAGTTAGGACTCCGATTGGCGTACCGATAATTTTAAAATATTTGTAATGCCTATTAGGACCTGTATGTAAAATTTGAGCTAAATCAGACCTCGTTTGGTAGGCATCGGAAGAAGGTTTCAGTTTTTATTGGCGATAAATATTAAAAAGAGATTTTCGAGCTCGGTTTTGCCGAATGAACTCCGATTCGAAATCCAAAAGCGCCGTTAGGTTCGTATGATTATTTGTGATTTTTGTAAACTTTTGAAAGTGAATTTCGATGTTGTTCGGCTAGTTTCCGCTAAAATACCGAAAGTTAAGTAATTTGACTTCTTTTCATTTAAATTCGCATCTTGAGTTTCGAGAGTCCGATTTGAGATTTGTCTTCGCGAGTATGTTACATATATTTTGTATAACTTGTATGCAAAAGTTGGGATTATTTCGAATATCGAGGGTGCCGTTTTAATTTTTATCGTAGTAGCGAATTTTCTTTAAAAAAAAAAAAAGGACAAAAAGTTAAAAAGTTTGGCGGTGGGCATATATGCACTTAACATATATGCTAAGTCTTAGCAGAAGCAGTAAAAGAAAAACACGATTCAAGAGAGAATGAAATGACGGGGAGGAAGAAAAATGCCAGAAAATGAGAAAAGAGGCCGGGAAAGAGTAGAATTTTCACCCTGAAATATTCAGGTAATGATCCTAATATATTATTTGAGTTTATTACATATGTTTGAATATATTTTTACGGTAAAAATAGGGATATTAGACATCGCCGTAATGACGTAAATTCATAGTTTAAAGGGTCAAATGGACCCCGATAATGGAATTAATTATATATTCGTACTCAGTGCATTATGGGCAAAATATAAATGTAATTTATTTGGGGTTTGGTTATGTGACCATAAACCCTGTACATAGGCATGGCCTGCGTATTGCGTATGCGAATAGGGTGTCAGGTTCCTACCCGGATTGCCCTAAGATGTGAGGAATGAAGCCTTTATCCCTATTTGATATATTTTTCTGCTCATTGAACACAGTGGGATCGTTTGGCAATGAATTCAAAAGAATAAAGCGGTTGTTGGGCAGCAGTGTTAACTTTAGAAGAGGTAAGTGCTTATATCCATTTCTTTGGAGACACCTGGCCTCGTGGATTTTCTACCACGTATTCCTTACGTGTGTAGCTACCGATTGGCGTACTCATTACGCCTTAGCTTTGGATTTATGTTTTATATTATATGTTTGCATTGAGAATCTGAGCATTGTACCCTGGCTGTAAGTTGGTATCTACTTCCCGGCTGTCGATGAGAGTCCCGCGCAGGTGAAGGATTATTATTGCATCACATTGCATTCATACGCATTATATGTCATTCATATGCATTACATTGCATATCATATTGGGTGCAGGAGTATTCCGTCCCAGGAGCAGGAGGATTCCGCTCCATGGTATCATATTGAGGGTAGGAGGATTCCGCCCCAAGAGCAGGAGTATTCCGCTCTTATGTCAGATATTGAGTGCAGGAGTATTCCGCCTCAGCTTTACATTATATCGGGTGCAGGAGTATTCCGCCCCAGGAGAGTGCAGGAGTATTCCGCCTCTGGTTTATATTATATCGGGTGCAGGAGTATTCCGCCCCAGGAGCAGGAGTATTCCGTTCCAGTTGGTTATCAGATTGGATTCCCCTCGAATGCAGGAGTATTCCGCTTCGAGATGGGATTACGGGCACATGTGACCCTTCGCATCATATTTCATTTCATTTCATCTCACTTCATTTCATTTCATCTCAATTCATACCATTGTGTAGACTTGCGGTGCATGACTACTATTCTGCTTATATGTGCATCGCTTATTTGTTGATATGTTTCTGGCACGTATCCTTGGTTGAGTTTATAAGTTTCTTACGTGTTTCCGATTATTATCTGGCTCTGCCTTTTTATAATTTAAATAAAAAGAATTTGGTCTATGTATTTTTTTCTCCCTGGCTAGCTATCCTGTTCTTTGAGGTGGCTAGTCTGCCCCACTTATTGAGTCCTTTTGACTCACCCTTGTTTGTTGTTTGTCTTTTTTTTGTCTATCTATTTCGTTTCGGCAGGTTCGCTCCAGGATTGAGTTCGCCACGTTGTTCAGGAGCGAAGACGACTTCAGCTGTCAGGGTGAGCCAGCTTTTATTCTGGATGGCCACCAGTTTATCGGTTATCATTTCAGTTGCATTTTGCTCCCTTCAAGAGGTATCTATTTTCTTTGTACTCTTAGATGTCTAGTCTGGATAGCCCTAAACCTAGTATATTGGGTAGTCAGCTGTAATTTCTTTTGTACAGCTTAGAGTTATCAGTATGTCTGTGCTCTTTCTAAGTCTTGTTTTTATTTATGAATAGGATTATATTTATTTTCCTAATTTAATTGGTAAGGGTTCGCCCGACGGGTCTAGGGGAGGATGTCGGGTGCCCGCACAGCCTAGCCGGATTCCAGGTCGTGTCAGTGAGCATTCCTCTCTTATGTCAGATATTGAGTGCAGGAGTATTCCGCCTCAGCTTTACATTATATCGGGTGCAGGAGTATTCCGCCCCAGGAGAGTGCAGGAGTATTCCGCCTTAAGTTTATATTATATCGGGTGCAGGAGTATTCCGCCCCAGGAGCAGGAGTATTCCGTTCCAGTTGGTTATCAGATTGGATTCCCCTCGAATGCAGGAGTATTCCGTTTCGAGATGGGATTACGGGCACATGTGACCCTCCGCATCATATTTCATTTCATTTCCTTTCACCTCATTTCATTTCATCTCAATTCATACCATTGTGTAGACTTGCGGTACATGACTACTATTCTGCTTATATGTGCATCGCTTATTTGTTGATATATTTCTGGCACGTATCTTTGGTTGAGTTTATAAGTTTCTTACGTGTTTCCGATTCTTATCTGGCTCTGCCTTTTTATAATTTAAATAAAAAGAATTTGGTCTATGTATTTTTTTCTCCCTGGCTAGCTATCCTATTCTTTGAGGTGGCTAGTCTGCACCACTTATTGAGTCCTTTTGACTCACCCTTGTTTGTTGTCTGTTTTTTTTTGTCTATCTATTTCGTTTCGGCAGGTTCGCTCCAGGATTGAGTTCGCCACGTTGTTCAGGAGCGAAGACGACTTCAGCTGTCAGGGTGAGCCAGCTTCTATTTTCTTTGTACTCTTAGATGTCTAGTCTGGATAGCCCTAAACCTAGTATATTGGGTAGTCAGCTGTAATTTCTTTTGTATAGCTTAGAGGTATCAGTATGTCTGTGCTCTTTCTAAGTTTTGTTTTTATTTATGAATTGGATTATATTTATTTTCCTAATTTAATTGGTAAGGGTTCGCCCGACGGGTCTAGGGGAGGATGTCGGGTGTCCGCACGGCCTAGCCGGATTCCGGATCATGTTAGTTGGTTTCAGAATATAAGATTGAATTCTATAAAATGGCGGAATATGCATTTGAACTAGATCATGAGCCTTTCGAGAGATTCAAAGATTTATTGATGACCTTTCTCTTTCCTTGAGATCCCAGATGGCTCGAGTGATTGAGGTCGGGATTTCATTTGATATTGTTGTTGATATCGCTCGAAGGTTCGAGGCATACCATAAGTTAGAGCGGGAAGAGTTAGAGCGGGAAAGTAAGAGATCCCACGGCCCTGGTGGGTAACCATGGTACCTCATTTGGTTGGTAATTGTGAACCTTCATGCGACAAATCAGCCAACGGTATGAGTTCAAGACGAAGCAGTCTAGCGTGGGGCTAGCACTGACGAAGCCCCCAGAGTTGTTGATCGTGCTAACGATCTAGTTACGGAGGTCCCAGCTTTACGAGCTCCCGATGGGCAAGGGAGCAGGGCCTTGTGGTCCCCTTGGCCTTCTACGATGCTTTTATGAGAATCTTGGTGACGCAGATACCGCAAGAGTCTATTATTCGCTAGGCAGCCTACCAGGTTGCCGAAGATGGAGATGTTCGGTCTCAGCGAGCCCCTGTTCCAGTCCCTGATGTTGCCCCAGTAAATTATGTTCTATAAGCAGCACGTGTTGCGCCACCAATTGTTCTGGCTGGTTAGCCAGCGGAGGTAACGGTTAGATCTGAGTGCCCAAAGAGGTTGCATTATTTTACGCGGTTGGACCTTCCGATATTCTTAAGTAATACATCAGATAAACCTCATAATTTTTCAAAAAAATAATAAAATAATGTCAGCGTATCCTTAAGGCTTTTGATTATATCGAACGGTATGTTGTTAATTATTCTTCTTTTCAGTTTAAAGGGTCCAGCCTTGAATTTGTGGACCGCTCTCTTATTAGCTAACTTGGTTCGATTCAAGATTCATGGAAAAGTTCCTTTCGAGTAGCGAGCGAGATGAAAAGTGTTGCCAGTTTGAGTGGATTGGACAGGGTAGCCTGTCGGTTAGCCCGTTGGTGTTTCAGAATAGGTGATTGAATTCTATAAAATGGCTGAATGTGCATTAGAACTAGTCCATGAGTCTTTCGAGAGATTCAAAGATTTATTGATAACCTTTCTTTTTCCTTGAGATCCCAGATAGATCAAGAAATTGAGGTTGGGACTTCATTTTACGTCGTTGTCGATATTGCTCAAAGGTATTAGACATACCATGAGTTAGAAGGGGAAGAGTTAGAGCAGGAGAGCAAGAGATCCCGTGGCCCTAGTGGGTAACCATGGTACCTCATTTGGAGGTAAGATTTTTGATTATTTTGGGAGGTCACCTTCCAGTCATCTCAGCTTGTGTCACGCGATTCTTAGAGTGCGCCAGTAGTTCGTCAAGATCAGACCCAGTTTTCTCTTTATAGCTATCAACAATCTGTCCTGCTTCCATTTTCACTGAAAAGGGTGCTATCATTGTCGTGAGGTCTGGTTATCCTTTGAGGAGTTTTTCCTTACTCCAGCAAGTAGACAATCGTCCTTCTTCTTGCCCTCAGGCACCTGCACAGTCGCAGGAATTTCATTTAAATTTTAATCAATCAGAGAAATGCCACCATCCAGTAGAGGTCGAGAGCGTGGTGGTAGTGGTTCTTCTAGAAGTAATTATCAGGGTAGTGGCTCGACTCAGCTGCAGAGGCAGTTCTATGAACTGCTAGTCTGGCAGGATGCTGAGGCATCCGATGTAGTAGACCCGTGTGTTTCTTCTTCCCATATCTGTAAGTAAGATTTATCTTTTCGATCGATCTGGAAATGGTGTGTCTTATCATGTTTCGATGGTTTCCTTGGATATTGTCGTAATTAAGAATCGGTTGCGGTAGAGGGGTGAGTTTCTGATACGATTTATTCTTGGCATTTATGAGACCCTACTAGTTTATCTGATCTAAATATGAGAGATTTGACGGTGAGTATTTCTATTGCCTGCATGGCATCCTGTTATGCCACCTTGTGTTATTATGTCAAGTCATTTTACCTCTCTCCTCGGAAATCAGTGTTGGTAGGATGATGGGATTCTTATTCGTCATCATCAGGAAGTGTCTTTGTTTCTTCCGGTGTAAAGCATCTAGTAAGTAATGCTCGATCTATGTGTCTTCTCTTGGTTCGAGATTCTAGTAGAGCCATGTTATTCTATGAGTTTGTCTTAGTTATAAAAGGGTTTTCTGGTAAATTGTCAGAGTTTCCTTCTTATTGGGAGGTTAAATTGGTATGGATGTTTTTCCATAAAGCTTATTTAATGCCTATCTCTTCAATTGTGATTCTTTGGCTCGCCTGACTCAGAAGTAGTCTAGCTTAGGTAGCCAAGCAAATAAGAAGATGAACTTCCTAAAGCTCTAATTATTTCTATCCTCGATCCATTTCCATTTCTTCTTTGTCCGGCACTAGTGAACTTGGGCGATTGGTCGCCGCTTGTGACGTTCCCTGTGTTGAGCCAGAGTACGTGTTATTGTAGCCGGGTAAGCATATTATTGTTTTGGATATCAGTTTATCCGGGTATCCATTCCCATGTATAGTATAATGCTGGTTCTGTTTTTGCGGATCATCCAGTTTCAGGAGAAACTCTGCCGAAATTTTTATATAGAAGTACCATCCATCGGGCGGTGGCGTTTACGGCAAAGGTATGGAGTTGTGAACTTGAGAGTTGTAGCTGTTTGGCAACTCGAAAAGGTAGTTGGTAGCTTAGGTCTGCCTACGTTCAGTTTTTAGCTAAATCTTCTTTAGTCCAGCAGACTGTGCGAGGATGGTTATTCCTATTCAAATGGCTGCATGAGTTAGTGCTTTAAGTGGAGGAGTCTTCTTCCAAATACTGAATGGTAATATTAAATCTCTGAGGTGTTGATACTACTTTTCTCACGACCCAAAGTAAGGCCACGGCAGAAATCTACAACGAGTGTCGATCATTGCTAAACCCGCTAATAATCTATTAACAACAGAGATAAGGTGGCAACCTGATCATATATACGTACTTATTTGCTGAAAGCATAAACTCTGGAAAGATGACACGACTTTAACTTGCTGGCAATTAGAACACTAAGCCACAAATTCTGCTATGTCACACTTCATTTCGTCCCACCAATAAATCTGCTTAAGATCATGGTACATCTTAGTCGAACCTGGATGAATACTGTATTTGGAATAATGTGCCTCTATCATAATCTACCCACGTAAATCTGCAACATCAGAAACTCAAAGTCTATCTTTATACATAAGAACACTGTCAGTAGTATCCCTGTATGGCTACTCCAGTTTTCTTCTGGCTATCTGTCTGTATTTAACTAGAACTGGATCCTCATACTGACGTTGTTTTACTTCATGAAAATTTAGAGTTAAAGGTCTAGTGCAGCTTATCGTCCATCCATCATTGGCATATCTCCTTTACACCTGAACACTTTGAGAAGTTACTTTAGCGTTATAAGTGCACATGCAATCAACTTTGTTGCTGGTATTCTGCCTCAGCTCATGATCCAACTATATGTCTCTTTTATTTTCACTTTTGCAAGACATAATATTTCCAATTCAAAGACAATACCTTGAAGTAGATGTGCAGTCTGGAGATCATTCCTGGTATGCATCATACTATCTAGTAGTATTTGATTTGCATGATCCTTATCCTTATATGATAGACCATGTTCAGATGAACCTTTGACATACATTAGCAATTGAGTAACTACATTCCCACAAGGAGTTTGTGGAACAATGTTGCATAGTACTTTCGAAAAAATAATATAGCTTGCATCAAAATTTCTATAGTGAGTAGTGACAAGGTACTTCAAAAGCTCCCCTATTGCATCAAGCGTGAGCTAATTCTTAGTTCCATCGACCTGTTCTATATCGAAAGGTATATCGAAGAGGGATTATCGGCTGAATCATGTTAACCCATTCAAAGTTCCGTGTATCTTTGCTTCGAAAATGTAGAACTCTCTTCCCGTGATCTAGGAAGGATCAGCTTAGTCAGAATAAGCTGTGCAATAGTATTATCATATTATCCAGATATATTTTATTCCAAAAGTACGATGTGCGTAATATAATTTTGATCCTGTAATCAAGAGATAAGGTCCGTGGAGTAGCTTATAAGTTCGTGCAAGTTCTTTTGTTATCTGTGCGAATTTTTCTTTAGACTTAGGCTCGTTCGAGGACGAACGAGAGTTTAAGTGGAGGAGAATGAAACGACCTCGGTAAGTCGTTTCGGAAGTTAGGACTCCGATTGGCATGCCGATATTTAAAATATTCGTAATGTCCATTAGGACCTGTCTGTAAAATTTGAGCTAAATCAGACCTCGTTTGGTAGGTATCGGAAGAAGGTTTCAGTTTTTATTGGCGATAAATATTAAAAAGAGATTTTCGAGCTCGGTTTTGCCGAACGAGCTCCGAATCGAAATCCGAAAGTGTTGTTAGGTTCGTATGATTATTTGTGACTTTTGTAAACTTTTGAAAGTGAATTTCGATGTTGTTCGGCTAGTTTCCGCTAAAATGCCGAAAGTTAAATAATTTGACTTCTTTTCCATTTAAATTCGCATCTTGAGTTTTGGGAGTTGAATTTGAGATCCGCCTTCGCGAGTATGTTACATATATTTTGTATAACTTGTATGCAAAAGTTGGAATTATTTCGAATATCATAGGGCACCGTTTTAATTTTTGTTAAGAAAAGAAAATAAAATAAAAGAAAAGAAAAAGAAAAAGACAAAAGGAAAGGGAAATGGATAAAATAAATGATAGAAAGAGAATATTGTCGGTTGGTGAGCTTATAACGCTCATATTGAACAGATTAGAAACAACGAGAAGCAGAAACGAAGCAACAACGCGGTGCAGTAAAAAAAGCCAGAAAATGAGAAAAGGGGCTGGAGAAAAGTAGAATTTTCACCCTGAAACATTCAGATAATGATCCTAATATATTATTTGAGTTTTATTACGTGTGTTTGAATATGTTTTAATGGTAAAACTTGGAATATTATACATCGTTTTAATAAGTTCAATTAATAGTTTAAAGGGTCAAATGGACCCTGATAATGAAATTGATTATATATTCGTACTCAGGGAGTTATGAGCAACTTATAAATGTAATTTATTTAGGGTTTGGTTATGTGACCATAAACCCCGTATATAGGCCTGGCCTGCGTATTGCATATGCGAATAGGGTATCAGGTTCCTATCTGGATTGCCCTAAGATGTGAGGAATGAAGCCTTTAGCTTAAATTGATATATTTTTCTGCTTATTGAATAGAGTGGGATCATGTGGCAAGGAAACCAAAGGATAAAGCGGTTGTTGATTAGCCGTACTAACTTTTGAGAAAGGCAAGTGATTATATCCATTTCTTTGGAGGCACCTGGCCTCGTGGATTTTCTAACACGTGTTCCTTACGTGTGTAGCTGCCGATAGGCGTACTCATTACGCCTTAGCTTTGAATTTACATTCTATATTATATGTTATGTCCTGTTATTGGTATTGCATTGAGAATCTGAGTATTGTACTTTGGCTGTGAGTTGGTATCTACTTGCCGGCTGTCGATGAGAGTCCCGCGCCGGTGAAGGGTTATTATTGCATCATATTGCATTCATATACATTATATGTCATTCATATGCATTACATTGCATATCATATTGGGTGCAGGAGTATTCCGCCCCAGGAGCAGGAGGATTCCGCTCCATTGTATCATATTGAGGGTAGGAGGATTCCGCCCCAAGAGCAGGAGTATTCCGCTCTTATGTCAGATATTGAGTGCAGGAGTATTCCGCCTCAGCTTTACATTATATCGGGTGCAGGAGTATTCCGCCCCAGGAGAGTGCAGGAGTATTCCGTCTCTGGTTTATATTATATCGGGTGCAGAAGTATTCCGCCCCAGGAGAAGGAGTATTATGCTCCAGTTGGTTATCAAATTGGATTCCCCTCGAATGCAGGAGTATTCTGCTTCGGGATGGGATTACGGGCACATGCGACCCTTCGCATCATATTTCACTTCATTTCATTTCATCTCAATTCGTACTATTGTGTAGACTTGCGGTACATGACTACTGTTCTGCGTATATGTGCATTGCTTATTTGTTGATATGTTTCTGGCACGCATCCTTGGTTGAGTTTATAAGTTTCTTACGTGTTTCCGGTTGTTATCTAGCTCTGCCTTTTTATAATTTAAATAAAAGGAATTTGGTCTATCTATTTCTTCTCCCTGGCTAGCTATCCTATTCTTTGAGGTGGCTAGTCTGCCCCACTTATTGAGTCCTTTTGACTCACCCTTGTTTGTTATTTGTTTCTTGTCTATCTATTTCGTTCCGGCAGGTTCGCTCCTGGATTGAGTTCGCCACGTTGTGAAGGAGCGGAGACGACTTCAGCTGTCAGGGTGAGCCAGCTTTTATTCCGGATGGCCACCAGTTTATTGGTTATCATTTTAGTTGCATTATTCTCCCTTCAGGAGGTATATGTCTTCTTTTGTACTCTTAGATGTCTAGTCTGGATAACCCTAAACCTAGTATGTTGGTAGTCAGCTGTAATTTCTTGTACAACTTAAAGATATCAGTATGTCTGTGTTTTTGTTTTAAGTCTTGTCCTTATTTAAAAAATTTTATATTTATTTTTCTAATTTAATTGGTAAGGGTTCGCCCGATGGGTCTAGGGAAAGATGTCGGGTGCCCGCACGGCCTAGCCGAAAATACGGGTCGTGTCAACAACTGGACTCAAAACTCTTGCATCTTGCCCTGTAGCTCCTTGAGTTCCCGAGTGAGACTTGTAATAGCTGCTTCCGCTTGATGCACTTGAGCTGGAGGAGCTCTTAAAGAAGATAGTCGATCAGCTCGTGATGTTGCCCCATGATGGGTGCAGCAGGTATTGGATGAAGTGGGTTGTTTTCATCTTCAAGAGTGTACAAATTTAAACCCGTTCTCACAAATTCATAGTCATCATTGCCTAGAGTTTCACACCCCTGATCCATTAGGAATTCTATTAAGGTACTGACAAATGGGAAATATCTATCACCAGCTTTTGCAGCATCAAACATTGCCTGCACCATTTCAGCTCCCAGATTATTTGGTATTCCACTCATTATGCAGCCAATGATGATTGCCCTTCGGAGGGTAACTATATGGCTCCCTCTTGTCGGTAAGATTCTTGAGCTCACAATATTATTCCAACCCTTGGCTTCGAAGTTAAGATCTTGGATTGTAATTTTTGCATCGACTCTACTCCATGCTGGCCTTCTCTTTCGCCCAATAATGAGAATCAACCACCTTCTTTGCAGTTTTTCTCTCATTTCCAGCTTGGCCATGTACTCTTCAGGAACAAAGTTTGGAATTTGGAGGTGTTGATTCAATGCTCTTGCTGACACTTCCACTGTTGTGCCCCTGACTTCAATCACACATTCAGGTTCTTGTTGTTCACTCAGTGCAATGTAGAATTTCAGAACTAGCTCTACCACCGCTGCTCCCAGTCTTCTTATGAAGATGTTACTCCATCTTGTTTCACGGAAAGCTTTGTAAAATGATGGGTTAAGCTCCCCCACTCTATCAAGTACTACTCTTCTCTCACAGATGAGCACCTCATGCTCTCCATCTGTACTGAAAGTTGCTTCACATGGTTCATCATCAGACAAATCATTGCTAGAAAGGTCACTCTCATAAGAACTGTATCGTGGGAGAGTGTCCATCCTTGCTCGTTTGTATGGAGCTGGGTTTGCTATTTTACTACCTGGACAAAATCAACTCCTGGAGCAATGTGAGTTTTTAAATCAATGCACTATCCCACTCCTAACTAAACTAAGATTTACCTAAACTAACATATGAAGCTCATGGAATAGGATGGAATACTTGAAAAATTCGAACAATGTATAAGGTGCAAAAGAAAAGGGGGGCAGCAGAACAAGAGGTGGGCTAGCAGACAAGAAGAGGCGGCCTGCAGAAGCAAGTGTTGAGAAGCACCGGCGGGTCTCCACATGAAGTGCAAGGCTTTAGCTCAAGCCGCAGAAAATTTCAACTCTCCGTGAGAGTCGGCGACCCGCACTTGAAATTGAACGTCCGCCTACTCATTCTACCCTTCCAGTTGTGAGGCACACTTTGGCCTCGGCGACTCGCATAACATTTGACAAAATGGATCGGCGAGTCGCCCTTTGACCTGCGATGGGCAAGCCTCTCTCGCCTTATTTTTTGAACTCATTGATCACACCATCGGCCTTGCACTTGATTTTGCAGGCACGCCGAGTGTTTTCCGCACTCAATTGTGGGCAATCTACCTCATCGGCGGCTTGTCGAATCCTTGGTTCAATTTTTCTACAGTGCACAGATTTCAAGTTTTCCAATTGTCATTTCCCTTAACACCGTTAAACACACTCCTAAGTGGTCTTTTCAACTTTTGACATCTCTCAAACTTTCTCTCAAGAATGAGACCACGATTTCAACCAAAATTCATGAAAAAGTCAACCAAGAATCATACAAAGTTCAAAGTTTTTTCAAGATCTCAAGCAAAACAAGGTATGTTCATGGCATCAGTCAATTTCAATTTGTGGTCTTTTTACTTTCACTCTCTTCTTCTACTCATTTCTTCAATTATGAACAAAGTAAACCCACATTTACAAACTCTAGGGTTCTAATTTCATGAAATGAAAGTTAAGAACAAACCCTAAAATCAACCTAATCATGGATAAAAAGTTTTAATCAACCAAATCCCACCCCCAACATGAAGTTGTTAACTACCCCACATATAAAACATGAAAATTTTAAAGCGAGGGGCTGAACTTTTACCGGATCTGTGATGAAATTCAAATCAGGATAAAGGATTCATTGTGGGTTGGTGAGATCAAGTATGTGTGTGTGATTTGGAGTGTTGGTTGAGATGGTGGTGTGTCGGAACAGTATTTCCCGGTGGTGGTTGCTTTGATTTTTACGTTTGGGGTGAAAAGTGTAAAAGAAACTTACCTTGGGGCCTTATATAGTCGGGTAAAAACCCGTCAGGCCCATGAGAGTGGCAGCTCGCATCTCATTCAACGGGTCGCTGAATTTAAGGAGTGTAGGACTTAAGTCCTTCAAGTGTGCACAAGTAGATTGGGTCGCCGACTGGTCTGCGGAGTTGAGTGGGCGACTCGCCGAATGAACGGCTGAGTAATCCTTCACTCTGCAGAAAATATTTCCTCACTGCTTGCACCGACGGCCCGCAATTCATTTGGTTGGGCCGCCCTTTTGCTTCCGCACTTTATTCGGCACCCTTTTTCCACTTTTCAACTCTTTCACTTTTCAATCCTTGCAATTTCCTGCATTAACACCACTCCAACCAAGATCAAATGCATTCATCACAGAACATCACATGAAATTTTTACACTAACTACATGGTTAAAACTAAAATTGCTAAAAGTAAAACTTGGGTTGCCTCTCAAGAAGCACTTGATTTAACGTCTCGGCACGATGGTGTTACCTCAACCTTCAAGGATCCATGAAGTAGATGCAAGCGACCTTCCTAAGCTCGGCTTCACATCTCAAGGAATGCTTCACTCACCCAGAAAGTTGTAGAACTTCCCTTTTCTTGCAACTCGACCCATCCATAAGGTGATGTTTCCACCACTTTGAAAGGTCCACTCCACTTGGATTTCAACTTTCCGGGGAATAAATGCAGTCTTGAATTGAACAATAACACCATGTCCCCCGCCTTGAATTCTCGATTCCATATCTTCTTGTCATGGATGATCTTCATCTTTTCCTTGTAGAACTTTCCATTTTCATAGGCAAGAAACCTCATTTACTCAAGTTCATGTAGCTTCTCCACCAGGGACTTGGAAGCTTCTTCCCAATTCATGTTGAGCTTTTTCAATGCCCAAGGAGCTTTATACTCCAACTCCATGGGGAGATGACAAGCTTTGCCAAAGACTAACCGGAGTGGTGACATCCCAATAGGAGACTTTTATTCCGTGTGATACGCCCATAAGGCATCATCCAACTTTTTCGGCCAATCCATCCGGTTCACATTAACCGACTTGGCTATAATTTGCTTGATCTCTCGATTTGACACTTCCACTTGGCAACCTTGTTTGTGGATGATAAGGTATAACAACCTTGTGTCTTACCCCATATTTCTCCAACAAAGAGCTAAAGGCCCGATTGCGAAAGTGAGTGCCCCCATCACTTATGATGGTGCGAAGGGTGCCAAATCTTGCGAAAATTCTTTTCTTGAGGAAGGCGGTGACACTTCTAGCTTCATTGTTTGGCAAGGTTATTGCCTCAACCCATTTGGACACATAATCAACAACCACAAGGATGTACTTCATACCATAAGAACTTGGAAAAGGATCCATGAAGTAGATTCCCAATACACAAAGAGATCAACTTCCACAATGGGGTTCTTGGGCATTTCATACCTTCTTGAGATTCCCCCCGTTCTTTGACCTTGATCACAACTCTTTGTGTATTCATGAGCATCCTTGTACAAAGAAGGTCAAAAGAAACTGCATTCAAGTACCTTTGTTGTCGTTCTAACACCTCCATGATGTCCTCCATAAGGATCAGAGTGACATCCTTCAAGAATAGCTCATTGCTCGGCTTCGGTAACACACCTTCTTATCATTCTATCGACACATACTTTGAAAAAAAAGGATCATCCCAAAATTATTGTTGTGCATCTTTGATCAACTTCTTCTTTTGATTGAATGAGAAATCCTCCAGGATCTCTCCATATGCGACATAATTGGCTAAATCCGTATACCAAGGAGTTTCCTCCCAAGATACCGCCAATAACCTCTCATCGGGGAAAGAATCATTGATCTCAAGGGTTTCTTTTGGGAGACCCTCCTCCTCCAAACGGGATAAGTAGTCCGCCACTTGATTCTTGGTTCCCTTTTTATCAAGTAACTCAAGATCAAATTCTTGTAACAAAATTACCCATCTAATTAACCTTGCTTTTGAATCTTTCTTGGCCATTAAATATCGGATTGCGGAATGATCGGTATTCACAATGACTTTAGATCCAATCAAGTAAGATCGAAATTTTTCAAAGCCAAACACAATGGCTAGCAACTCCTTTTCTGTCACCGTATAATTTTGTTGAACTCCAATCATGATCTTACTAGCATAACAGATAAGGTGAAACATCTTCTCAACCCTTTGGCCAAGCAAGGCTCCCAATGCAACATCACTAGCATCACACATGAGCTCAAATGGAAGATCCCATTTTGGACTCACTATTATCGGTGCGGTTGTCAATTTCAATTTGACCTCCTCAAAGGCTTTCAAACATGCCTCATTGAATTCAAACTTAGAATCTTTTTCCAGCAACTTGCACAAAAGGTAACGATCTTGGAGAAATCTTTGATGAAGTGGCGATAAAATCCCGCATGTCCGAAGAAGCTTCTCACTCCTTTGACGGTTGTAGGAGGTAGAGCTTTGGAGATGATTTTAATCTTTGCATGATCTACTTCATTCCCCTTCTTCGACACCTTGAGCCCTAGAACAATTCCTTCTAGAATAAGAAAATGGCATTTCTTCCAATTAAGCACAAGTTTGGTTTCTTCACACCTCTTTAAGACTTTCTCCAAATTAGATAAACAATCTTTAAGAGAATCACCCACTACGGAGAAATCATCCATGAACACTTCTAAGAAATTTTCCACCATGTCATGGAAGAGTGCAAACATGCATCTTTGACAAGTAGTCGGGGCATTACAAAGTCCAAAAGACATTCTGCGGAATGCAAAAGTACCATAAGGACATGTGAAGGTTTTCTTATCTTGATCATTTGCTTCAATTGAGATTTGATTGTACCCCAAATATCCATCAAGAAAATAATAGTAAGCTCGGCCCACCAAATGATCAGTATTTGGTCAATGAAAGGTAGGGGAAAATGATCTTTTCTTGTAGCATTGTTGAGCTTACGGTAGTCCATGCACACTCTCCAACCGGTCACAGTTCGAGTTGATATAGCTTCACCATTTTCATTGTGAACTACCGTCATCCCTCCCTTTTTGGGCACACATTGAATGGGTGAAACCCATTCCCTATCGGAGAGTGGAACAATCACCCCTGCATCTAACCATTTTACCATCTCCTTTCTGACAACTTCTTCCATTGGAGGATTCAACCTCCTTTGATGTTCCATCATTGGTTTACATCCTCCTTCAAGGAGAATCTTGTGAGTATATACTCCCAGATCAATTCCTCTTATGTCCGCAAGAGTCCACCCAATTACTTTAATTCTTCTTCCCACCACTTCTACTAATTGATCTTCTTGTTCTTTGGTTAAGTGGAAAGAGATGATTACGGGAATAGTATATTTTTGGCCTAGGAAAGTGTATCTCAAGTGTCTTGCGAGTACCTTGAGTTCAAATGTCGGATATTCTTCAATTGAGGGCTTTGTAGGAGAAGTGATTCAGTTTTCAAGATCAAGGGAAAGCTTTTTAGGAACATAAGGTTTAGTGTCAAGTCCTTCCAATGCTTTCTTACATTCCACAATACGTTCTTCACTATCAATATCCATGTTCCAAATCACCGCGGTAAATTTATCCGCGTGACTTACTAGAACACTCTTTTTTTCCACAAGTGCATCCACAACCATATCCACATAAGAACAAGTGGCTTCCTCCTCCATAGGTTGTCTCAATGTTTTCCATATATGAAAAACAACCTTCTTACCATTGTAACGATATGTAAGTTCCCCCATCTCCATTTCACAAAGTGCTCTCCCGATAGCTAGAAATAGACACCTAAGAATAATGGGGACATCAAAGTCCACCGGACAATCAAGGATCACAAAGTCGATGGGAATATAAATTTCTCCATCTTTACTAGAACATTGTTGACCACTCTAATTGGTTGCTTTATGGAGCGGTCGGCCATTTGCAAATTCATATTTGTAGCTTTGGGGACTTCCTTGGTAGTCAAAGTCTTGTAGACCGCATACGACATCAAATTGATGCTAGCTCCAAGATCACATAGAGCTTTAGGGAAATGTGTCCCTCCAATTGTGCATGGAATCGTGAAGGCTCCGGGGTCCTCCATTTTCCTTGCCATATGCTTTGAGACAATTGAACTACATTGATGAGTCACCTTGCTTAGCTCATAATCCTCATAATTCTTCTTGGTCACAAGATCTTTCACAAGCTTTGCAACATTTGGCATTTGGCTCAATGTATCAACCAAAGAGAGGTTGATGGATGTTGATGCTATCTTATCCCAAATTTTCTTATCTTGAGATGCTTGTTTTTGTTTCATACTCTTTTGTGGAAAAAAAAGTGGATTTTTGGGAATGGAGCTTGGACTAGGAAGGCTTTGTTTCGGAGGTGGAGTTTTCTTTGGTTTGACGTTTTGAGGGGTAGTGACTTCGGGGATTGGTTCTTAAGGGATTGCCTCATCATCAACTTCATGTCTTGAAATCTCTACTTCCACATCACTTGCCTTATCTTGGTGTAACTCCTCCTCCTTGTTTTGCTATCCCTTTTGCATTTCTACTTCATCCACATCTTCTTTTGATTTAGGATCTTCCCATATTTTCCCACTCCTTGTCATAATTGCCATCACATGATCTTTCCCATTCCTCTTAGGATTCACCACCGTGTTACTTGGTAGTGCTCCTTGAGGTCTTTGGTTCACTGGGTGAGAAAGGGCGCTCATTTGAGATTCAAGAGCCTTGATGGAAGTACTATGAGCATTGACCGTTTGCTTAATCTCCTTGATGTCACCGGTATAACTTTCTTGATTCTTGAGAACTTCTCCCATCACTTCTTCCAATTTTGATTTACTTCTCCCTTCATTCTCACCTTGCTTGTAAGGAGCTCTTGGTGCATAGTTTTAGGAAGCACCAACTCCCCTTCCACTTTGATTGTTGTTCCAATTTTGTCTTCTTGATCTTGCCTCCATTGGCCTTGTTGATAAGGTTTTTGATAACCACCTTGTTGGTAAGCCACAAAGTTGGCTTCTTCTTCATTTTGGACATTGAAACATTGTTCCGGAAAGTACTCCTCTTGTCCTCTTTGAAAAAGGGCTAGAGGTGGCCCCCCGGGGTCGACATACCCATTGGGGCCACTTGATGGCCCGCATTTGTAACTTGAAGATTTTCTACCTTGCTCGCCTTTTTCTCTTTTTATTCTTTGGCACCTCTAAGAAGCTCAATGTTGGTGATGATTTGAGCCATTTGTTCCACTTGATCTTCAAATCTTTTCATCATCATTTGGTTCATTCCTCCATCACCATTTGGATTTGAGCTCTTGATTGCCAATCGTGAGATTGTTTTGCAACTTTGTTGAGAATTTCCTTGACCTCTTAAAAAGTATGGTCCATGATAGCACCTCCACATAAGTTGTTCACGGCCGCTTGGTTGTTTTTGTTGAGCCCTTGGCTGAAACATTGTAAGAGCATATCATCTTTAAAACCATGAGTTGGGAAATATAGCAAAACCTCTTGGAAAGATTCCCAAGCCTCATATAATGAATCGGTAGGATCTTGCTTGAACATATACACCTTATCTCTCATTGATACTTGCTTGCCTTTGGGCAAGAATTTTGCCAATAATTGCTTTACAAGTTCTTCTTAAGTGTAAATTGAATTCTTTGGTAGCTTGTTCAATCATGCCTTGGCCTTCCTCGATAGAGAATAGGGAAAGACTCTTAGGAGCAGACTCTTCCGTACAATGTGCCGATTTGTAGAGATGACACGTTTGCACAAAATTCCTTAAATGTTCCGTTGGGTCATCATGCTTTCCTCCACTAAAAAGTCCAGTTTGATCAAGTCCATGAAGAATCACTTGTGGAGTATTGAAAGTCACATTCCCACGAATTGGTGGTGGCACAATGGCACTTGCAAAAGTATCTAAATTTATTTCCTCCTCCGAATCTTCCAATTCTTGAACATGTTGATTATCATTTCGACCACCCCTTGCATTCCTTTGGTTCCGATTTTCATTGAGAACATTCACCCGATTGGTATTGGCTCTCGTATTAGCTTGAGAACCACAGCCTCCTCGGTTTGCACATAGGCCTCCTCGGTTTGCACATCGGCCTCCTCTATTAGCATTGTTTCCTCTTCAGTTTGCACTGCCCGCAACACCATCATTGTTACCAACATGAACTCTCTCATTGGCTTGAGCATTTCCATGAGGAATTTTGGGGCTGCATTTTCAACTTAAGGTTCTTCATTTTCTTCAAAGACACCATAAATTCCATAACTCTCCTCGCTAAGAGAAGTATCATCATAATCTTCCTTGGACTCTTCATAATAATCATTCGGAGCAATTGGAGCATTTGGAAATGGAAATCCCTCATTAGCACGATTGTAGAGGGGGGTTCCTCATAGCTCTATTAGGATTCCTTCTCATACTTGAATTTACCTACACACGGTAAAACAAAGCACGAGGTAAAATGTAGGAACAACTACTAAGACTCGAACATGAAATATTCAACCTAATAGATGCACTGTAACTACCCGGCAACGGTGCCAAAATTTAATCCATGCTTAATCCACTCGCCTCTAAGGATGATGGGGCTGTCGTCAAAAGTAATAGTACACAATAAGAGTCGGGGTCGATTCCACCGGGAGCTTAGCGAAGTAATCTATTAGAGTTAGGTTGAATAATAACAGGTCCTAAGTATTGTCCGTAAATTCCTAATAAATAAGGGTAAAAGTATTTTAACTACAACTAGCAATTAATATAAAGCAAGCTAAATAATGGCAATGGGTGTAAACGATGAGAATGAGCTAGGGGTTTATCCATTCCAACAAGGTTCTCTTAAAAAAATGCTTGCATTAAACTTACAAATCTCATGGGTAACACTAATGGTCGGACCTCTAATGTATTCCTCAAAACCCTCTCGGGATAGAGAGGATTTACCTCATCAAGCCCTCTCGGGTCATTAATAAAGCGTGAGAAACCCTAGTCCAAAGACCCAAGCGGGGATGACCTTTTGATGTCTTCCCCTTTAGATTGGGTAGGTCGCAACCAATGTAACCCAAATTCTCACTATTCTCCATTAACCTACGCCTTCAACTCCTTTCGGGTGATAAAAGCAAAGTAGGGTTAGGTTCAAGTACGGCCATGCCTTAAACCCTAGTTGAGAAAATATGATGGAGAGTTAGATTTGTGTTAACCCATTAATTTTATAAGATTAAGTACAAGATTTAAGCTAATATAATCATGTTTTCATGAATAAACCCCTAGTATGAGTTTAGCTACTCATACTAGGGTCTAGCACACACATATTGTAAAATAAAATGGCAAGAATCATATAAGAATTTAGATTGAAGAATAAAATCCTTACAAAGATTCAAGTAGAAACCCTCCTTATTCTCCAAGTATATTAAAAAAGCATAAAGTAAGATTCTAAGCTGAAAAATGGTCTGTTTTCTCGGAAGCACGATAGCCTATTTATAGGAATGGGTTTCAAAACTATGCTATTATTTAAAAAATTTCCATTTTCTTTTTTTTTTACACCAGGCCGCTGCTTGTTCGGCGAGCCGCCCAACTGGTTGTTGGCTCGCCGCCTTCATGGTTTGCTAAGCTTTCCTTTTCTTTTGCGGTGTATGTTCGGCGGAGCGCCCTTTTATTGTGGTCAACTCCTCAGCTTCGCGGTTTTCAATATCTCTCTGTTAGCATTGACGGTTTTACCGTTCATCCTGCGGGGCCGTCGGGTATGTTTAGCACTCTAATCGGCTGTCAGCCTTTTGAGTTGCTGACTGCAGTGAACTTTTCCTTCCTTTGATGGATGGCTGACCTCTTGAGCCACAATTTCGGCAAGGAACCGATCCAGTTGCTGCCTTATCTTCATGTGCTTCATTTTGTAGCCAAAGTGCACTTGTATTTACTCTTTTGCACATTTTCTTAGACTTTGTATATCAATTCTCTTAAAAACATGTAACATGAAGAATAACATAAGACTCATTCAAATAAAATTACTAAAAAGGATAAAAACGAGTCGGAATGAGTTGCAATTAAGCACCAGATACCAACATATCATTGCTCTCACCTCTAGACTTGTTTCTCCCCCCATCTTCAGTAACTAAAATATCGGAGTGTGAAGCTGAAGAAGATGAGCCTTGAGATTTTCTTCTCATTTCTTAATTTAAAACACCACTCTTAACATATTTTATAGTCACAACACCACTTGGAGCAGAATTAGTCAATGAAACCTGATGAGTTTCTCACGAGTCAGGAAGAGTATTCAAAAGCCAAAGTCCCTGAATATCTTCATCAAATCTCATACCCATACCGGACAACTGGTCAAGGACACCCTGAAAATAATTAATATGATCAGAAATAGGACTGCCCTCTTTATATCTAATTATTCATCTATTGCTTAAAAAGGAACCACTTTTTATTACAAGTTTTAGAAGCATAAAGCGTCTCGAGCTTCTCACACAAACTCCTAGCATGTGTCTCATTTACAGTATGATTACGAAGATTGTCTTCTACCCATTGTCTAATATTACCGCAAACCTGTAAGTGTTCAAATTCCCAATCTTCATCAGATATAGTCTCGGGCTTATTAGACGCAAACACATGTAAATTCTTTTTCTTGACAAATAGAAGATCTCTCATCTTGCCTTTCCAAACATGATAATTACAGCCATTTAAACAAACCATCTTGCTCATATTTAACTCCATCATTCAAATAGATAATCACCAATCAAATATAACCACAAGCTCTGATACCAATATGTTGGGAAGAAACCAAGCAATAACAATAATTGAACGACGAGGTAAAAGCGGAGAAAAACCCAAGTCAAAACTTTCCACACTATTTGAACACGAGGAGCAAATCAACCCAAGCATAATTAGAATACAGGGGCAGCCACCAAAAATAATAAATAGACAGGCAAGCAAACAAAGTAATCAAGCAACACGAGACACCAAATTTTACGTAGAAAACCTCTTCAATATGAAGAGGTAAAAATCACGGGACCAAATATTCTCCAAAATGGCTACACAACAAGTTCCAAATAGGGAACAATAATACATGTACCAAAGCACCAAAACTAGAGAAGAAATGAGCAAAATTACAAAAATGAAGCTATTGTTCACGAGACAAAATTTGGGGCTACAAAATTTCAGATCAACCACCATTCATTTCCAATCAAATATCAAGATGAGAGAAAAGTTCTGTCTAAAAATCAGCTTAATCAGACTAGAAACGAAGCGGGAATCGCCTTTCAAAGTTAGTTGCAGTGGCTGAAATGTTGTGCGAAAATTTGGACCTCCCTTACTATTTCTCTCTCTATATGGCTGCTATATTGGGTTGTATAAATCCAAATTCAGACCGAAAGAGGCCTTTTATATGTCTTAACAATAGTGGGTTTAGCGCATATAGTGGGCTTGTCCAAAATGGTGTTTATTTATCCACATAGGCAGAGAAAAGCCCAAAAAAACCCAACGAATGTATAGCCTAAAATGGCATAAACAAGAATTCTATGGGAACCAAAAAACTGCACTTAGTTGTTGTTTTTATCCAGTAGTTTTTCACATCACTGATAATAATCACAACTTGTATGTGGGCCCAGGCCATTTAGAAATTCGAATTAATGCTTCTTTCTTCCATGATTCACGAATGTATCTAATTCAATTGGAATTGAAATCTCACTGGCTCACAATTAATTTGGTTTCAGCTAAATGGGACAATTGACGGGTAAAATTATTACACCTCCTACTTTGTGATATTGAATACTATGTAAATGACTGTCTAAGCATCATTGAAATGAGTTTAAAATCATAATATGGTCATATATGATGTTTGGATAGGGAATATAAGGATTTTCCTTGTGACGAAGTTTTTTGAGAAATTAATTTCGAGTGGTATATGAGGTCTTTTGAAGACATTTTATATACCAAATTGAAGGTCTTGAAACCTAGTTTCCATAGGTCCAAACCGTTTATTCATATGATATCAGGGTAAAGGAATATGAATTTTAAAGTTGGGCAGCCAAGTCACGTTGTCGTATTACGATTAAAGCAGGTAGGTTAATAGGTCACATTGAGATGCGGTTTTCTCCCAATCTACTGAGAGTTGTAGGGATCTTTATATGGAATTAAAGTTTCATGTGTCTAGTTCCTAACACCACAAACCATTTGTCAATACAACATCGGAGTATACATATACAAGCGTTCAAAGCCAGACCACTCAAGCTGCCAAGCAGGCAACTTACCCACATGCTTGGACAGTTGGCGGTGGTCTATACTTATCTCGTTTTTGGGATGAGACTTTCTCATTTTCAGCAAAAAATAGAACTAAAAATCTCTAAGTATCCTAAATATATCCTTAGTATTTTAACACAATTCCATCATCCGCAACTCAAAATCAAGAAGCGAACACATTCACGCGATCCTTACAACATATGTAAGACTTTGTCGTCCTCCTTTCTCCTTTTGACTCGTGTTTTGGAAAGAGATTCCTGGCTAAGATATCTGCCACCTCTTTACTTTAGCTATACAAGCATAAGGAAGGGTGTGAATAAAAAGGAACAAGGTTAGGGAGCTAAACTAGTGAGGTATGTAAGGCTAAACCTTTCTTTCGACAAGACATCTATCTTATTGCTTTTGAAGCTTCTCTTAGTTTCAAACTTGGTATTTCTTGTGGGAAACTCGTGTGTCATAAAGGGAACCTTGTATATGCTTAATTTGGTATTAAAAAGGGTGAAAGATGTCCAAAACAGCAGCACGAAATGTTGGCTCAAAATCTAGAAAGTTGTTTTACCTTCGAATAGATGTTAGTATTTTAAGTATAACTTTTTGTATAAAACTGTTATTAGGGGTGATTTAGGATTCAAAAATTTTATGAAGACTTCAAAGTGTAAATTTTCTATTTAGACCCTGAAAAGATCGATACAAAACAGCACAGTGGTGCAGTCCAGAAATTCTGTGCGACCGTGGAATTGATTCGTCGTCCGGTCGTTTCATTTTGTTGTCTATTCAATTTTTTTATATAATCCCTTAGCATATACATATTTTATAGCATCCCTTATGGATGTTTAAGCTAATATATCATGTCTAGATGCTAAGTTTCATCCTAAATCAATAGTAGAGCGTACATTCTAAGTCATAAAATAATTGGCCAACATTACATTCATAAATCTGTTTTGTCGTTCGTTTTGTGGATAACTGAATTTACTTTTTCTCATTGTAATCATCCCAGCCGGGTATCCATTCCCGTGTATATTGTAGTGCTGGTTTATTTTTGCAGATCTTCTAGTTTTAGGCGAAATTCTGCCGAAATTTTCATAAAAATTCAAAGAGTTGGACAAATTTGGAGTTCCAAGTTGTGTCTATGATTCCATCTAGGGTTTTCTTATCATTCCTTGAGTTCATATTTATTATTGCCACATGTGTTATGCCTCATACATACTTTTGCTTACATTATGATCATATTATGTGTGATTTAGAGTCCCCCAAAGAGGCTGGGCATTGGACACACAGTGTCACGTATGATACTACCCTTCTGGGGGACACAATCCCTCTGGTTCAGGTAGGAGTTGAAATACCTAGTGTGACCGGGTGTCATTCACACACTCTGATCAGAGAGACTACATATTACTGGCTGTGGGGACGTAGTTCATAACACCCGCTAGGTTTGTTATATATGCGTATATAGCCATAGTATGCACTGCATGACTACACATGAGTCTTTTAGATGTCCAGTTACCTGATTTGGAGGGATACAACTCATAACACTAAATAGATACCTGTTCAGATAACCTATCAGTTTTAGCTACCAGTTATCATTTCTTAGTTATCTGCTCCAGTTCTTAGTGTCAGTTGACAGCTATCAGTTCCCAGTTTCTAGTTATCAGTTATCAGTTATCAGTCATATTACAGTCAGTTATCAATATAGTTCAGCTCAGTCTTTAGTTTCAGATTCGGTTGGACTTCAGTTTATATTCAGTTCCTATTTCAAATTTCCAACTACATTGCTATATTTCAGCACAGATTTACATATTTGTATTCCAGCCTTACAGTTTCATTCAGCTATGATATATTATATAATCATGCCTTACATACTTAGTACATATCGTACTCACGCGCTTTCTGGGGTGCTGCAATTCATGCCGCACAGGTACAGATAGATCAGCGCTTGGGCCACATCAGTAGGCCATCCATCAGCTATTGGAGTTACTCAGCTTACTCCGAGAGTTACTTATGTTTTGGTATGTATACAGTCAGCTAGTTTGGGTATGACAGGGCCTTGTCCCGTCCAGTACTTGTTCAATTTAACACTCCTAGAGGCCTGTAGATATGCACATGTGCAATTAGTATGTGTTTGTATGTCAGCTTATGTTAGCCTTGTCAGATTTCCAGATTGTACAATTCTTATCAGCTAGGCTTATCCTTGTTCAGTTTAGTAGTTATACTTAAGCCTTTCCAGCGGCCCGGTCCGGTCCGGGACCGATTTTCTATACCGATTCCGGTCCGGTCACTGAAAGTGGGAAAGACCGGACCAAACCGGCCATTCTGGTCTGGTCCAGTCTGGTGTGAAAATAGAGAGCCTTCTCATGACCGGCACAGGCAACCGGCCCTCCGGTTTGCGTGTAATTTTTTTATTTTTTAAGGCAAATACAATAAAAATAAAAATAGAAGAGCTATAAAAAATTATTTTTCACTAAACAAATTTTGAATTTGGAAAAGAAAGACAAACACTTTATTGAAAATTAGAGAAATACATAATAAAAAGACAAACTGGAAAATTGAAAATTTCATAGTTATTCCCTTAACTAGTCCTTCAACTGTGAAGATAAACGCCATCCGCCCGAGCACTCTATTCTGCATTATATTGTGTTTGTAAGTGGATTCTATACTTCATCGTGTCTCCACCAGGACCACCACCAGTGTAAAGTCGCCACTCTTTCATACAAAGTGTACATTTAGCAAGATGAGTTTCATCATTTTTGGTAATAAATTTCCACATTTCAGATCGATGTCGTCGTTGCACACATTGATTTTCACTAGGACCAGCACCAACAGGTTGATTTGCAGCCATTAGGATTTTTTTGTAGATATTTAGAAAACAGCTTTTGATAATAATTTTGGAGAGAAATAGATAGAAAATGATGAATTATGATATAATTGATGAAATAGTAGGGCATATATAGATAAAAATAGGTTGTGGAGGTATGGGGCGTTAGGGGGGTGGGGAGGCAAATATAGCTGTTTTAAGCCGTTGCCCAATGGCTATATTTGTAATGGGCTTTTTAAAAAACCGACCCAGTCCGGTCCGGTTCGGTTAGCCGATTAAATTTTTTTTTTTTTTGGTTTCTTGTCTTTCATTTCAAGTGATGGACAATTTTTAAATTATGAAAAATTGAAATATAATAATAAAGTATTACTAACTTTTAATATATATTTGGAATGTTTGGTTTCTTACAAAGTTCAAACTTTGAATTTAAAGCTTTTAATATTTTTTCAAACTTTTCAAAGTTAATTTGATAATTTCAAACTTTGAATTACATTGATAATTTCAAAGTTTGAATTAATTTTATAGTTTGAACTTTCAAACTTTGAATTAATTTAGAAATTAGTAAATTAATAGTAGTATTTTTGCGCAGAGAATAAATTAAAAAATTGAAAAGACAAGAGTTGTGATGGAATTCCAAGAGTTGGAGCAATATTATTGATACTTGTTTAAAACATAAGTAGTTGTAATTTCAAAATCATAATTAGAAAATTACAGTCTTTTAAATATATTGGCTAATTTTTTTTAGAATAGTCGTAAGCTTTTCTTCAAGAACTGGTGTTAGTTGTTCTAGTTCATCTTCTTCGTCTAGTTCTGCTTCTTCTTCTTCATCATTGCCGGTTTGGCTCCCTTCGCTTGTTCTATCGCTTAAAATTTGATTGATATATTTCATATCTTTTTTTTATTAATTTCTGGTAGTGCAAAGTTTCTTCGCTCGGCTCTGATCCAATCCCTGAATAAAACTGTTGTCTCCATTGACTCTTCCTTCAATGAATATCTGTGATCTCTAATTTATAATCTTCCTTGGCTAAAAGCGCTTTCCGAGGCAACTGATGAAGCTTGAATTGTTAATATATCCCGGGCCATTTTTGCAAGAGTTGAAAATTAGGATTCTTGAATCTTCCAGTTATCTAGCAAGTCATGACTTCCAAAACTTTTAAGTTTCTTTGGATATTGAATTAAATAAACTTGGAACTCGATGTATTCCTCCCCCTACTCGTCCTGTTCTTCTAGCAACCTTTCATCAAGTTTGCCAAAAGTGCTCATCCCTGCATGCTTTTTCCCGTTTGAGAAAAGCTTTCACCGGTGGATTGTATTGGTGCAGTTGGTGTAGCACTGTCTGCCCAAACTCTATACTGTCTGCCCAAACTCTATACTTTACAAAAACGGTCAAGGTATCTGCATAAACTTTAGTAATAGCTGCTTCTACACTTGGAAATCTATTAGTCGCAATTTCAGTAGGAGTAATTTCTAAATTTGCGTATATTTCTTTAACAAATCGTTCAGATAACTAAAGTTAAAAGCATGATGTAACACAGAAGCAATGTAAAAACGAGGAGGAATAGGAAAAAAATATTTTCTAAAATTTTCAATCATAGCTTCTACAGCCACTTTATATACTTCATATTTCTTATATTCTTTCATTAACTCTGATATTCCAACGATATAATATAACATGGTAGGAACAGTTTGGATAATATTGTCCAGAAACTTCTAAAGTAGCATGATAAAAATTTTCTAAAAGCTGAATGAGATGAGCAACAAGGTTCCAATCTTCATCTTTAAGGTGATAGACTTCCATAAAATGCTTATTATACATTTTTGAAATAGGCTCTCTATATTGATAAGCAACATTCAAAGCTTCATATAAAGTGTTCCATCTAGTACAAACTTCCTTTGGGACTCTCCTAATTTCCATTCCTAATTCTATACATTTTCTTTCTCATTCTCTTTTTCTATCTTGGTTTTTTGTTCTAAAAATATAAGTAATAGCTACTTTCACCTTTTTGATAATGTGGTTAAACAAGTCAAGACTATCTTTTAATACTAAATTGTAAATATGACATGCACATCTAACATGAAAAAACTCCTCAAAATGGGGGTTCAAAATAGGTCTTAAGTTCCTAAGTGCTTCTGTTATTTGTAGCATTATCTACCGTAATACTAAAAACTTTGTTAATTAAACAGTACATCGAGAAATTGATGAAACTTTATTACAAATATATTTTCCCATGTGTGGTTCACCAACAACTTTATAGGTAATAATACATTTTTGAAAAATCCAATCAGGATCTATCCAATGAACAATAACATTAATATAATCACAATTATTAGTAGGACAACCCATATCCGTAATAAGGCATATAATTATATCAAAGTTATCAAATAAATATCGCAAATAATCTTTATATTCGTTCTTAAATTTAATAATATCATTTCTAACAGTAGTTTTTGAAAAATATTTATAAGAAGGATTACATGTAGACTAAATATAACGAAAAAAATCAGTATATGAAGGAAAAGTAAAGGGCAAAGCCTCTACCGCAACTAGTTTAGCAATATTTTTCCTATCCTTTTGCTTTTCATAACGAAGAATCTCTCATGTTACTAAGTTAAGTTGTGTCTGGGTACCCGAAGATTGATCATGCGCTACTCCCTCATGTTCAGTCCCTAAATGAATACCCCCGCCCCCATTGCCCATTCTTTAGGATATTTATTTTGTAAGTGCATCCTCATTTCTCCCGTCCCGCCTTCATAACTCCGAGTTTTAAAAGACCAATCCTTTTCACAAAGCCCACATACGGCCCTCTGTTCTGCAACTCTCTTTTTCAAAAATTTACACACCTCAGATCTATTCTTACTTAGCCTGTTCTCTAGTAGGAGCTACAGGAGGCAAATCAAACGGAACTTTAGGTGACTAGATTGGAATTCACTAGGTGGTGTTTCTTCTAAATTAACTCCTTGTGTGTTATGAAATTCGTATTGTGTTTCTAACATTTCATGATCAAGTATATTATTAGCGCTAATATCATGATAATAGTAAGAATTATCTATTTGGGTGAACTGACTAGAACTACCAGCAATTCCTTTACCTGTATTTTCCCGACGACGCCCCCACCACTAGTTCTAATTGAACCTCTTTGAGACATAATTATAGAAAATTAAAACTAAATATATGACAAAAAACTATAAAAGAGTATGAAGTAGGAACGACCAACCAAATATAACCGTATAATTGAGGTGAAGTTGATACTCGATCCTTCACTCCAATTAATTAGTTGAATACTTATTCGAAAACTTCAACAAACCAATTTATCCAGTACTTGATAATACAAAATTTCACCAAATAGCCAAATATAACTTTGATAGCAACTGAAATTAAAACTTGATAAAGTAGCCAAATTATAAAATTTTAACAAATAGTCAAAGTAGCAAAGCAGCAATATTGTAGAGAATTAGAGATAATTGGATGATTTGTGTGAAAATAATGAGGTATTTATAGGAAAAAAATAGTTGGGGGTGGTTATGCGGTGGTAGAGGGGCTAAAATGGCATTTTTTTTCATTTGACAACGGCTAGACGTCAAAAGAGTCGTTGTCAATGGCTAGTTAACGACTGAAATCAGATTTTTCTATTTTTTTTACCGGTCCGGGCCGGTTGCGGTCCATTTTTATACCTGTCCATCTGTTTTAAAATCAAGAGGCCGTCTCGGGGCCAGTTCCGGTGAGTCGTTAAGTCCAATGGTCCGGTTTTGACCTGTCCGAACCAGTCCGAGTCGGTTTCTGGCTCGGATTCGGTCCGGTTTTGACAGGCTTAGTTATACTCATGGTTAGCAGATTATCAGCAGGTTTAGTAATGATTGGCACTTAATGTCGGTTATCTATTGCGGCTCTAGACTTGGGTCGTGACAAAAACGCTTTCTACAAGAAGTCTTACCATCACAGGACTTCAGCGCGATTAATCTGAGTTCTCCTTCCAAAAAGTTCTCCAATCATGTCCTGAATAATCAAATTTGAATCTAACTAGAATTAGTGTAGTGGTAAGGATACCTAAAAAAAAAAATTAAAAAAAATAAAGGCACAGAGGACGAACTATCGGCTAAAGATTTGGTTTGGCCCTTTGTCTACCTCACGGATCAGTTCAGATAAGTTTCTTGCCTATTTTTAGTGGTGCCTATAATTGTTACTGGATAATAGGGATTAGTATTGAGCTATAATTTATTCTGGATATTCCTAACTAGAGGATATGGAAGAAAATCTGGGATTTCATTTTTTTTTCTTTTAATAAATTCTTAAAATGGAATATAAGGAATGTAAAACAAAAGGAGAGATCGACATTGATTTTCGTTCGCAATAATGGAGGAAGAGTAGAGTTAATGTTGTGGAAAAAACTTACACGATCACACATGATATGTATGTCAAATCACATTAACTTATATAGTAGTGATACATTTGGGTAAAAATACATGTTAATTATCAGTTGTTAAGTTATAAAAAGTACATGATCACGTGGACTATAACTAATTTGTGAGATGAGATGATCTATGATTTTAACATTTGGGAACTAACGAATGTCCTGTTTGAAGGTTATTTTCAGGGCAGTCAAATAAAAAATGACCTTCCATAACTAAACATTCTCATGTCCTATTAATTGATATCATGAAGGGCTTTTCTGCAAAATATTTGGAGTAAAATACACATTTTTTTTATATATTAACTTGTCATTCTTTTGTCCACCTTTAGCTTCAAGCATAGACTACCAGGCAGTGGCGGCTTAAAAGGCAAAAAAATTCATCCCATGTACCCCTTATCCTTGATTATGTTATTTTGTCCCCACTAAGCAATGTTTTAGCAAAATGGCCTCCTATCCATTTTTAAACATATGAAAAGTCTATTTTGCCCCTGACCAATATTAGCCCTAATCCTATGTCCTAGCCGCCCCTTTTCTTTTTCTTCTCTCTCTCTCTCTCTCTCTCTCTCTCTTCTCTATCTCTCTCTCCCTTCGAATTAGGGTTAGTTTCCTTCTCCTTTCTTTTTTCTTTGTTTAGTTTACTGTGAATTTGTCTTTTTTCTTTGTTGATGTTCATTATTTATCTAATTTTTTGTTCCGTGAATGTTTAAATTTTGCTGTTAATCAATAGTGTTTATATTTGTTATATTAATTTATTTTAATTAGGTATTTAATGTAATTTTTATTATAGTATTGTCATTGCACTTTGATTTGCTTTAACGGTCGAAATTGTTGCCCACAGGGCAACATTTGACCTATTTATATTAATTATAATTTAATATTTAGTAAAGTGTTGGCTGTGTAGTTTATTATCCTTTTTACTTTCAAAAGTGTTGCCCATAGGACAACAATTGACATAAGACTCAAGCATAGTCTTCCTTTTTCCAGAAAATGTTGCCCTGTGGCCAACCGTTGATATTAGAACGTCAAGTATGAGTTGTGTTTTTGTATGGAAAGTGCTTCCTATCAAGCTGCACTTTCCTTACTGCTTAGTAGTAGATATTTTCCTTTTTATTTTTGGATGTTGATATTGCATTTTTTTGCTCGTAATGGGGAAGTTGTTGGTGCAATCCATAGACGAGGTGGAAGAGTTTATAAATCAACCAGCTGTTTCTGAGGATGTCGTTGCTAGTGAAAGACAAAAATATGGATTTGATTATGATTATGATATGTCATCATTCCGTCTGTTGGACAACTCTGAAGATGTTGTGGCTGTTATACCATCTAGTAATATGGAGATCGAGACATTTTGTACGGGAGACAATTTAGAAAAAAGTACTATTTAGATTCTATGTAATTTTGTAATAGTGTAACAGACTTTTGACCTTGTTCTTGTTTTATTCTACATTCGAATTTGGGTTCTGTTGCACTATATTAATGTTATTAATTATATATTTAAGCGCTATTTCATGTATTCCATATTTTTTTTCTTTTACCTAGACTTTTCATCTTATTGGATGTGAGGGATGGGGGACTTGTTATTTGTCTAAGGGTTCGGTGAAGTGTTGTCCAGGCAATTACTGAATGTTGTTTGCCTTAGGAAATTTAGTAAGTTGTTGATGTTTATGTGAAGCCTGGGAGACAATACTTCAAGGTTATTATGTGAGATAAGTTGTGCGAGGGTGAAGGCAACATGCTGCCTGTGAGGCTGCCTATGCAGCATCATTTCAAGTGTATTAGCTTTGAAAATTTGGATATGGGGTGGATGCCAAGTGCTGCATGTTAAAGGTTCTAGTTTGTGAGGGGTGTAGGTCAAGTGCTGCTTGTCAGGCATCCAGTTAAGGGATTTAGTTTGTGAGGGATGTAGGCCAAGTGTTTCCTAGGCAGTAACTCAATGGAATTGGGTGTGGGGTGTTGGTAAGTATTTGGGATCAGCTGTTGCCCATTTGCCAACACTTGTATCTAAACACAATGCAACATTTATAGGAAATTTCGCTTGGTGAATTTTGTGAGAGTTTGGGGGTGAAGTGCTGCCTAGGCAGCAGCATTTCAAGTGTATTAGCTTTGGGATTTTGGGTAGGGGTTGATGCCAAGTGCTGCTGCATGTTAAAAAATCTAGTTTGTGAGGGGTGTAGGTCAAGTGCTGCTTATCAGGTATCCTGTTAAGGGATGTAGTTTATGGGGGATGTAGGCCAAGTGTCGCCTAGGCAGCAAGTCAATGAGAATTGGGTGTCGAGTGTTGGTAAGGATTTGGGGTCAACTATTGCCCACTTGCCAACACTTGTATCTAAACACAATGGTAAAGTGCTGCACCGGCATCAGTTCATGGGATCTTGGAGAAGGTTTTGATGAGTTAAACATAAACTGCTGTCATCCGGACAACACTTTGGGGCAGTTAATCCAGTCTAAGTCGGGTTTGGGATAAGTGTTACCTTGCTCACACTTTAAGGCATTTGAACTGCAGCGAGAATGAGTGGGAAACCTATTCTTATTTTGCAAGCTTTGTGGATTGAATGTGTTCACGTAACTTTAACGAAAATGAGAAATAGTTGTGCTTACAGCAAAACGAAAAGTATTTGTTGACAAATTTAATGCAATATCATAAGAAAATAGCATATTCATGCCACAACTCCAACTCTGTTTCTATATCTTCTTGCATGTGGATGTTGGACCGGAGTGTGGAGACAACTTATTCTATTGTGTCCAATTCTTTTGCATCTCGAGCATTTGATCCTACTCTTGAAGAATTCTGCTCTTGAAACATATCTTTTTGTTTGTCTCCTACCGAGCTGAATTTTTGTATTCGGTGGGTGTACAATGAATTCCTTTATACTTTGTGGAACATCCCACGAGCTGTCACTTTCCACTGGGAGAATTTCTCCCTGATAAGTTTGCATCCAAGTGTTTCTTTTGAACCAGAGCGCACAGTAAGTCGATTTGTTCAAGTTTCTTCTCTCTACTGCTGCAATGGCGTGGATGCATGGTATTTCGTCCGTCTGAAACTGTAAGCAACCACAGGACCTCTCCTTTAAATCTACAGTTAATTCATCTTTTCCATCTTTGACAATAAAACTTGTGTCATTGCTTGGATTTACCTGCAAGCAAAAGATAATATCAAGTAAACCAAAAAAGTGAAGTGTTACATGAGTGTTTGTTTGCAAAGCTAATAGTCATTAGTTTTGTTGAACAAGAGCTACTTACTATCAGCCTAAAGGCAGTAGGAATCATGTTGGTGTGCTCTTCTTCGGCCCAACGTGTGAGGTCATGAAATGTAGCTCGTGCCTCATTTCTTCTTTCATAAAACCAACTTTGGAGCTTGTTTTGGATGTAATCTATCAATCCCAATATAGGCAGCTTCCTGGCCTTCGCGAGAACAACATTCATACACTCTACATTATTCAATTTTTTCTTTATTTAGTGGCGTACGTAGGTGTCACGACCCAACCTAGGGCCGCGACGGATGACCAACACTAAGTGTCGATCATCACTAATCCTGCTGATAATCTGCTAACCATGAATATAACTGATAAATGGAATAAGCATAAACCTAACTGATGAGAATTATGCAATGCAAAAAGCTGACAAGGCTAACATAAGCTGACATACATAACATACTGACTGAACCACACAGGGACATATCTACAGGCCTCTAAGAATGCTGAACTGAATATACAAAGGACGGGACAAGGCCCCACCATACCCTAACTGGCTGACCATACACATACCAAAAGATAAGTAACTCCGGAGTAAGTGGAGTGACTCCAATAGCTGATAGATGGCCTACTAATATGGTCCAAGCATTGATCTATCTGCACCTGCGCGGCATGAAACGCAGCGCCCCAAAAAAGGGCGTGAGTACGATATGTACCAAGTATGTAAGGCATGAGCATATAATATATCATAGCTGAATGAAACTGTAAGGCTGGAATATAAATATGTAAATATGAGCTGGAGCATAGCAATATAGCTGGAAATCTGAAGAACGTACTAAACATGATCTGAATATAAACTGAAGTCTAGTTGAATCTAAAACTGAAGACTGAGATGAACTATACTGATAAATAACTGTAATATGACCGATAACTGGTAACTAGAAACTGGAACTGATAACTGTCAACTGATCCTGGCGCTAAGAACTGGTGGCTGAAAACTGAGAACTGATAACTGGTACTGAGCTAAAACTGAACTGTTATCTGAACTGGTACCTGTCTGGTGTTATGGGCTATATCCCCCCAAATCAGGTAACTGAACATCTGAACTAGTACCTGTCTGGCGTTAGGGGCTGTATCCCCCCCAAATTAGGTAACTGAAAAACTGAACTAGCCTCATGTATAATCATGCAGTGCATAATGTGGTTATATACGCGTATATAACAAACCTGGTGGGTGTTATGGGCTATATCCCCCCCAGCCAGTAATATCTAGTCTCTCTGGTCAGAGTGTGTGAATGACACCCGGTCACACTAGGTGTTTCAACTCCCGCCTAAACCAGAGGGGCTGTATCCCCCAGACGGGTAGTATCACACGCGACCGGACTGTGTGTCCAATGTCCAGCCTCTATGGGGGACTCCAAATCACACATAACATGATCACAATATAAGCATAAGCATGTATGAGGCATAACACATGTGGCAACAATATATATGGACACGAAGGAATGATAAGAAAACTCTGGATGGAATTATAGACACAACCTGAAACTTAGAATTTGTCTAACTCTTTGAATTCTATAAAAATTTCAGCAGAGTTTCCCCTGAAACTGGATGATCCGCAAAAACAGAACCTGTACTATACTAGACACGGGAATGGATACCCGGATAAACTGATAACATAAACATGTTAAACGGATAACAAGATGAGACAACTGGATGACATAACAAATCCGCAGATAGAATGTCTGGACAGCACCACTGTCCTGACTTTCAACCTAATTTTCAGAGTGTAGATGAAAAATATAGACTTCATGGTCTGCATGAAAGTTGTAGATATATGTCTTAGGGTTCTGGGGATTTGTAAAGCATCTAAATATAAATCTTGCACAAGGAGTGGTCATCAATATACCAACAACTATCCAAAGATCAAAACAATGTTCTTGATTTTGAAACGTTTTGTCTTGCTGATTCGGACGTCTTTCACCTTGGATTTTAGTACTAAATTAAGTATATACAGGGTTTTCTTAATACCATACAAGTTTCTCACAAGAAACACTAAGTTTAGAACTAAGAAAAGCTTCATAAGCTAAAAGATACATGCCTTGCCCAAAAAAAGGTTTAGTCTTACATACCTTTGATGTTTCTAGCTTCTAAACTTTGTTTCCTTTGAATTCCACACCTTCTAAAGCTTAAACAAGCTATAACATAGAATTTAGGTATTTTACTTAGCCATGAAGTAATTCTAAAACTCAAACTACAGACGAAATTGAAGGTAGCATAACGTTACCTTAATCGCGTAGAGCGTTTTGACTCAATCTGTCTTCAATTTCGAGCTAAGATCAATGTTCTTTCTTCAAAACCATCAAAATGTCTTTAGCACCCAAGAGAACACTGCTTCTATCACTAAGTTTCTGGAAATGACGAGATGGAGGAGGATTTTTCCTTTTACACTTGAAACATTTCAGTTTTAGTCCTCTTTTGCGCTTATGACCCTTTTTCTGGCCTGACTTCTGACGCTCATATCTTTTTATCTATAAGTTGTATAAACAAACTGTTAAAAGTGTTGGAAACTACACTCCAAGACCTTCAATTTGGTATATGATATGTCCCAAAAAGGCTTCATATAACACACGAAATTAATTGCTGAAAAAGCTTCGTTACAAGGCAATTCCTTTGTCGGTTTTTCCGCAACTTAAATCCGATTTTTCCCAAACTTTATATTCAATATATAAACATCTTATATGGTCATATTATGACTTTAAACTCACTTAAATCATTCTTAACATGCCATTAGAATGATATACGTCACTTTAGACATACGGGGTGTAACAATCTTCCCCCGTTAGGAACATTCGTCCTCGAATGTTAAATGAAGTATGTAGAAGCATTAAGCAACGATCTGTTACATGCTGAAGTAATGAAGAGATGTGGATATTTGGCTCTAATATGTTCTTTAGCTTCCCAAGTGATTTCTTCTACATTATTGTTTCTCCATTGCATCTTAACTGAAGGAATGTCTTTCGTCCTTAGTCGACGAATCTGCCCCTTTAAATTGCAACTGGCACCTCCTTATTAGTCAACGGCTCTGTGATCTGAACATCATCTATTGGTACAACTTTAGAAGGATCTCCAACACATTTTCTGAGCATAGAAACATGGAATACTGGATGTACCTCCTGAAGGTCTGCTGGAAGGTCTAACTCATAGGCTACACGCCCAACTCGCCTGATAACCTGATATGGACCAATAAATCTAGGGCTTAGCATCCTCTTTTTTCCAAATCTCATAACGCCTTTCATAGGTGATACTTTCAGGAATACCCAATCGCCAATTTGAAATTCTAAATCTCGACGTCGATTATCAGCATAGGACTTCTGTCTGCTCTGCGCTGCTAATAATCTTTCCCTGATCAACTTGACTTTATCAACGGCTTGTTGGATTAAATCTGGACCTATCAATTGAGACTCGCCAACCTCGAACCATCCTATAGGAGACTTGCATTTGCGCCCATACAAAGCTTCATATGGCGCCATCTGTATGCTAGAATGATAGCTATTATTATATGCAAACTCTATCAACGGTAGATGATCACTCCAGCTGCCTCCAAAATCTAACACGCAAGCTCTAAGCATATCTTCTAATGTCTGAATGGTCCGTTCAGCCTGTCCGTCTGTGGATGAAATGGTGTACTTAGATTCACCTGTGTCCCTAAACCTGTCTGGAATTAATCGCCAGAAATTTGCTGTAAACTGTGCGCCCCTGTCTGAAATGATAGATACTGGAATACTATGTAGGCGCACTATCTCTCTGATATAAAGTCTAGCATAATCCTCTGCTGTATATGTAGTTCTAACAGGCAAGAAATGAGCTGATTTAGTAAGCCTGTCAACTATAACCCAAATAGAGTTATATCTGATCCGCGTACGGGGCAAGCCTGTAATGAAGTCCATATTCGCTGCTTCCCATTTCCATGATGGAATATCGAATTCATGTAACAAGCCACTAGGTTTTTTATGCTCGACTTTAACCTGCTGGCAGTTAGGACACTGAGCCACAAATACTGCTATGCCACGCTTCATTCCGTTCCAACAGTAAAAACGCTTAAGGTCATGATACATCTTAGTCATACTTGGGTGAACAGTGTATCTGGAATAATATGCCTCGGACATAATCTATCCACGTAAATTTGCAACATCAGGAACACAAAGTCTATCTTTATACATGAGAACCCTGTCACTAGTAACCCTGTATGGTGACTCCAATTTTCTTCTGGCTATTTGTCTGTATTCAACTAGAACTGGATCCTCATACTGACGTTGTTTTAGTTCTGTTACTAGACAAGTAGTGGCTGTGTTATAATTGTAATTTCTGCATCATCTGAATCTATTAATTTGATTCCTAAACTGCCTAACTGGTAAGTGCATGAGCTAAGTTTCTTTTCTGTGGTTGTAATTAAGATAAACTACACATGGACTTATGACCAAGTGCATCAACTACAACATTCGCTTTACCTGGATGATAAAGAATTTCCATGTCATAGTCTTTTAGCAACTCTAGCCATCGCCTTTGTCGCAGGTTTAGCTCATTCTGATTAAATATGTACTAGAGGCTCTTGTGATCTGTATATATATCAACATGAACACGGTACAAATAACGTCTTCAAATCTTCAATGCATGAATAACTGCTGCAAGCTCCAGATCATGGGTAGGGTAGTTCTTCTCGTGCTTTTTCAGCTGCCTGGAAGCATAGGCAATTACTCTTCCGTGCTACATCAAACACAACCAAGACCAATTCGAGAAACATCACAGTAAGTGACATAGCCCTCAGATCCTTCTGGAAGTGTAAGTACTGGAGCTGTTATCAACTTGTTCTTTAGTTCTTGGAAGCTATGCACTACGAAATTTCTGTAATAACCTACCAAAACCAGAATGCTACGTACTTCAATTGGCGTCATAGGTCTGGGCCAATTCTTCACAGCCTCGATCTTCTGGTCATCTACTTTAATTCCTTCTGCTGAAACTATATGGCCAAGAAATGCCACTGAATCTAACCAGAATTCATACCTTGAGAACTTAGCATATAATTGCTGGTCCCGAAGAGTACCCAATGCTATTTGTAGATGCTCTGCATGCTCTGATTCAGACTTTGAATAGATGAGAATATCATCCATAAATACAATCAGAAATAAATCCAAGTAATGCCTAAATACGTTGTTCATCAGATCCATAAATACTGCAGGGGCATTAGTGAGTCCAAACGACACCACTAAAAACTCATAATGGCCATACCTAGTCCTGAATGCAGTCTTAGGTATATCAGATTCTCTGACTCTAACCTGATGGTAGCTTGATTGCAAATCTATCTTCGAAAAACACTTGGCACCCTGAAGCTAGTCGAACAAGTCATCAATCATGGGCTGAGGGTATTTATTCCATATTATGACTTTACTTAGCTATCTATAACCTATGCACATGCGTAGAGAGCCATATTTCTTTTTCACAAATAATACTGAGGCTCCCCACGGGGAAATGCTGGATCTGATGAGGCCTTTATCTAACAAATCCTCAGTTGCTCTTTAAGTTCTTTATGTTATGCAGGTGCCATCCTCAAAAACATGCCCCTGATGACGTGGTGGTGCTGAGCAAGCAACTGCTGATCTAGCTGGCTGGGCTGTACAACTACCACCCCTAGTCGGGCAACCTCTCATAAAATGGTCTGCCTTTTGAAATATACAACGAGTATCAACTCCTAACTTACATGGTCTCAAGTGGTGTCTACCACAATCTGGACATCTGGGATATGTCTGACCGGCCTGTACAAAAGTACGACGACGCTTAAATCTTGAAGTCTGTGATGTGTGACTAGATCTGGACTGAGGAGGTCTATCAGATCTAAAGCCACGAGACTGTGTAGGTATACTAGCTGGTGGCTGTCTAACACTCTGATGTCTACTCGCTCCGGTTGTCTCTGTTAATGAACCAAACAATCCGTCCCTCTTAGGTAACCCTCTATCCTTGTCGGCTCTCTATTTCTACCTCCTCTCCTCAAGTGATAAAGCAAATGCCTGAATGCATGATATGTTCATACCTGACTATATAGCAATCGTCATACACTCATTCACCAGGTGTGGACCAAGTCCCACTACATACCTGTGAATTCTATCCTCCATACTTGCTACCACAGTTGGGGCAAACGTTGCTAAAGAATTAAAGCGATAATTATACTCTTCTACACTCAAACTTCCCTGTCTCAAGGTCAGGAACTGGTCAACACGTGCTCTCTGTGTCTCTATGGGCATATATGGATGAAGGAAGGCATCTGAAAATTCCTTCCAAGGCGCGGGAGTAGCATCTGGCCCTCTAGATAGCTCCCATGTCTGATACCACCCTGCTGCTAGGTCATGCAATCTGAATGCAGCCAACTCTACTTACTCTGTCTCTGACGCGTGCATGACCCTCAACACCCTGGCTATCCTCACAAGAAAATCCTGAGGGTCCTCTCCTGTACGGGATTCAGTAAAGACTGGAGGCTCTAGTCGGATAAAATCCCTGATCCTGGATCCAGTATCTCCCTAGGCATCTGCACTATGCTGTCTATTCTGAGCGACTACAACACTGGTCAATAATCTGATGGCATCCCTCACTTCGTGCCCCTGACTATCAGGCTGAGGAGCTGGAGGTATGGCAGCTGTAGTCCCTCTAATATCGCCCTGAACTGAAGGGATCTGTGAGGCCTCAGATGGAGCCTCAGGTCTGAACTCCTCACTCTCATCCACCTTATGTAGCACTCTACTAATACCCTGGCCAGCAATGGCCTTGCCCTTCTGGCAGCTGTTAGTTTTTTCGGCGACATCACTTAGCTGAAAACACTATTGTTAGAGGGCTGAATTCTATAATCATGGCTCTATCGCACGATCTAGAGAAGAAAGAAAGACAACTGTCCTGAAGTGCCTTGTAGCTTCCTGTTCAAAAGTATGGCGCGCAACATACTCCTAAACAAGACTCTACTAGACACGGCCTGTAGACACCCTAGGACTGAACTGCTCTGATACCACTTTTGTCACGACCCAACCTAGGGCCGCGACGGATGACCAACACTAAGTGTCGATCATCACTAATCCTGCTGATAATCTGCTAACCATGAATATAACTGATAAACGGAATAAGCATAAACCTAACTGATGAGAATTATGCAATGCAAAAAGCTAACAAGGCTAACATAAGCTGACATACATAACATACTGACTGAACCACACAGGGATATATCTACAGGCCTCTAAGAATGCTGAACTGAATATACAAAGGACGGGACAAGGCCCCGCCATACCCAGACTGGCTGACAGTACACATACCAAAAGATAAGTAACTCCGGGAGTAAGCGGAGTGACTCCAATAGCTGATAGATGGCCTACTAATATGGTCCAAGCATTGATCTATCTGCACCTGCGCGGCATGAAACGCAGCGCCCCAAAAAAGGGCGTGAGTACGATATGTACCAAGTATGTAAGGCATGAGCATATAATATATCATAGCTGAATGAAACTGTAAGGCTGGAATATAAATATGTAAATATGAGCTGGAGCATGGCAATATAGCTGGAAATCTGAAGAACGTACTAAACATGTTCTGAATATAAACTGAAGTCTAGCTGAATCTAAAACTGAAGACTGAGATGAACTATACTGATAAATAACTGTAATATGACCGATAACTGGTAACTAGAAACTGGAACTGATAACTGTCAACTGATCCTGGCGCTAAGAACTGGTGGCTGGAAACTGAGAACTGATAACTGGTACTGAGCTAAAACTGAACTGTTATTTGAACTGGTACCTGTCTGGTGTTATGGGCTATATCCCCCCAAATCAGGTAACTCTGAACTAGTACCTGTCTGGCGTTATGGGATGTATCCCCCCAAATTAGGTAACTGAAAAACTGAACTAGCCTCATGTATAATCATGCAGTGCATAATGTGGCTATATACGTGTATATAACAAACCTGGTGGGTGTTATGGGCTATATCCCCCCCAGCCAGTAATATCTAGTCTCTCTGGTCAGAGTGTGTGAATGACACCCGGTCACACTAGGTGTTTCAACTCCCGCCTAAACCAGAGGGGCTGTATCCCCCAGACGGGTAGTATCACACGCGACCGGACTGTGTGTCCAATGTCCAGCCTCTATGGGGGGGACTCCAAATCACACATAACATGATCACAATATAAGCATAAGCATGTATGAGGCATAACACATGTGGCAACAATATATATGGACTCGAAGGAATGATAAGAAAACTCTGGATGGAATTATAGACACAACCTGAAACTTAGAATTTGTCTAACTCTTTGAATTTCTATAAAAATTTCGGCAGAGTTTCCCCTGAAACTGGATGATCCGAAAAAACAGAACCAGTACTATACTAGACACGGGAATGGATACCCGGATAAACTGATAACATAAACATGTTAAACGGATAACAAGATGAGACAACTGGATGACATAACAAATCCGCAGATAGAATGTCTGGACAGCACCACTATCGTGACTTTCAACCTAATTTTCAAAGTGTAGATGAAAGATATAGACTTCATGGTCTGCATGAAAGTTGTAGATATATGTCTTAGGGTTCTGGGGATTCATAAATCATCTAAATATCAATCTTGTACAAGGAGTTGTGATCAATATACCAACAACTATCCAAAGATCAAAACAATGTTCTTGATTTTGAAACGTTTTGTCTTGCTGATTCGGACGTCTTTCACCTTGGATTTTAGTACTAAATTAAGTATATACAAGGTTTCCTTAATACCATACAAGTTTCTCACAAGAAACACTAAGTTTAGAACTAAGAAAAGCTTCATAAGCTAAAAGATACATGCCTTGCCAAAAGAAAGGTTTAGTCTTACATTCCTTTGATGTTTCTAGCTTCTAAACTTTGTTTCCTTTGAATTCCACACCTTCTAAAGCTTAAACAAGCTATAACATAGAATTTAGGTACTTTACTTAGCCATGAAGTAATTCTAAAACTCAAACTACAGACGAAATTGAAGGTAGCATAATGTTACCTTAATCGCGTAGAGCGTTTTGACGCAATCTGTCTTCAATTTCGAGCTAAGATCAATGTTCTTTCTTCAAAACCATCAAAATGTCTTTAGCACCCAAGAGAACACTGCCTCTATCACTAAGTTTCTGGAAATGACGAGATGGAGGAGGATTTTTCCTTTTACACTTGAAACATTTCAGTTTTAGTCCTCTTTTGCGCTTATGGCCCTTTTTCTGGCCTGATTTCTGACGCTCATATCTTTTTATCTATAAGTTTTATAAACAAACTGTTAAAAGTGTTGGAAACTAAACTCCAAGACCTTCAATTTGGTATATGATATGTCCCCAAAAGGCTTCACATAACACACGAAATTAATTGCTGAAAAAGCTTCGTTACAAGGCAATTCCTTTGTCGGTTTTTCTGCAACTTAAATCCGATTTTTCCCAAACTTTATATTCAATATATAAACATCTTATATGGTCATATTATGACTTTAAACTCACTTAAATCATTCTTAACATGCCATTAGAATGATATACGTCACTTTAGACATACGGGGTGTAACAGTAGGCGTTGGAGGTTGACTGGCAACAAGAAGCCACAACTTGTAAGGCAATTTAATACACACGTAAAGTGCTGCCTGTTGTGCATCACATGTAGAGATCCCTATACATTTTTGTTTTGCACCAAACCTTCAAGTGTTTCCCACAAGGCAACATTTGACAAGACATTTACTATGAATTCAAAACTGCTGCCTATTAGGCAGCAGATGTAGAGCTACTCTACATTTGAACCAGAGCTAGTCTACATGTAATATGGCCCTGTGGGCAACACTTACAAGGCACTACTTCAGGCGATGAAAAGTGCTGCATATTAGGCAACGCATGTAGAGTTTATGTAGCAGCAATTGTTTGCAGTTCAACTGCAAGTGCTGCCCACAAGGCAGCGAGTGCATTACAAACACATTACATTGCAACAGATCTTAAAAAGTTTTTTCTGTTAGCACCAATTAACATACATCATCTACAAGTTATTTCAAGTTAATTTAGGTAAAGCAATGCAGTTGCGACTAAATAAGAGTAATTGCAATTTCTATTCGTAAATTCTGCAGCAAATACAGATTCAAAGTAATATAATTTTTTTTTGCAGCAACTGAAAATCAATGTGACGTTATCTAGCAGTAGTTTTCAATCATTATCATCAAAATTCACAAATCGCAATAGCTAATCTGTGATTATACAAAAACTAAACAAATTCCACGAATTTATGATGAAATTATGCAAAATTTAATTTAAAAATTGCGTAAAATTAATGAAATATTGAAGAAACTTACCTTTGAATCTTCTTTTTTCTGGAAATTTTAGTTCTTAGGTTAATCAGTTGGAAGAGTAAAGGGACGAAGGTCTGGATATAAGTTGCAGAGTTAATAGAGGGAAGGTCTGGTTTATATGCTGTGTTTATATGATTTGTTCAGGGCTAATTTAGTCCAAAAAGATTCATTTAACTTAAAGAAGGCCATTCTTGCTAAACCATTCTTAGTGGAGTCAATTAGGCAAACCATTTCCTTAAGTGTCATAGTTTTGTGAAGCTAGTAAAGTCTTTGCTTTAGGCCCCATAATTTGAGGCCCCAAAAGTTTTTACGGGTGGGATTAATGACTTTATTTTTGCAAGATAATATCAAATTTTGTAGGAAAAAAAAGTATCCACCTCCATTCCCTTTTCCTTGTCTAAGTTTTTATTTTTTACTTCCTTTTAACAAAACATTAAGTAATTATTTTACCAGTTTATTGTGGTACTTGATTTTCAATTAATTTGACTAGTAAAACTATAACATGTCTGAAAAATGAGTACTTAATGATAAATGGTAAGTGTAGACACTGAAAATTTGTTAATTAGTCCATAAAAATATTAGACTAGGGTTTCTACAAGATTAGCCCATTAGGGTTACTTGGAGGCTACTCCACCAAACCCTAACTCACTCCTATAAAAAGGGCTTCATATCCTCTAGCAAACGCATCTAAAAAACTCAATGAGATCATCTCGAATCCCATAAACTCGGGATATCCACAAATACGTAAGACACCAAATATGTCTTTCAAGCTGCTTCTTGATAATCAAATACATTAAGAAGATATATATCATCATATGTTTGAGAAATACGTCACAAAGGCCCTCGAATTACGGATACCAAATCAGAGGGAAGAATTGAGGCATCACCGCAATTGTGCTCATAGCTTTGATGAATAAAAGCACTTATTTTCTTTATATTTTTTGTGGTTAATTTTTCATAAAGCGTAATTTGTTACAAATTTTGGCACGCCCGGTGGGACAATCTTTACCTCTCATCTCAACTTTTCAACTCGCAAAGTTCAATAACATTGAGATGGCTTCTAAGAACACCAACTCAAAATCTGCTGCTGCTACTGCAAAATCTGCTTGGCCTCATGATCTTGATGCCAACTCTAAGTTCTCCGCTGAAGTTGAAAGCGTCATGAATGCTACTAAGGGAGGCTTTGGACCAGTTACGAGGAACAAAGCAAATTTGTTTGGACAACAAGCACTCCAGGTGCCGTCCACATTGACTCCAATATTTAATTTTTCATCTTCGAAAGGAGATGGATCCTCTACTGATGGATTGGAGGAAGAAAGCAGTGTTGCTGAAATTGTTGAAAGAGCTTTAGCTCGGCTTAGCGTTTCTGGATCTAAGAAGAAAATCATGAAAGAACGCGATGATGACTCGAGTGCTGGATCATCCCCAACCGCATCGCCGGACATAGGCAAATCGAGGATTAATCTGTGGGAAAATTCATGCTACTCTCCATCATCTCCAATAGCCGTGCAAGCAATGGCAACCAATACTTTAACGATGGAGGAACAACTTGCAAGCTTGGCAAAGGCGATTGATGGCTTGACAAACTATGTCAAAGATCAAGACGCTCGCATCAACAAAATGGAAGGCATGATGGAGGGCGAATCTAGCCATGCGCCAGGGAAGCGTCCAGAAGTTCAAGAAATAAATACTCCAGCGAAGCAAGCGACACCTGCTAAGGAAATCCAAGTTTCCGTTGATGGAGTGATTCCAATTGATCAGCTAAAGGAGATTATAATGGGGACGATTAAGGATAAGTATGAGGTTGCTTCCAAGTCTTCTCTCGCATATGCGAAGCCATACACTGCAAGGATTGATAACTTGAAAATGCCCGCTGGTTATCAACCCCCAAAATTCCAGCAGTTTGACGGCAAGGGAAATCCAAAGCAACATGTGGCGCATTTTGTTGAAACGTGCAATAATGCTGGAACTTATGGAGATTATCTTGTCAAGCAATTTGTTCGCTCCCTTAAGGGAAATGCCTTTGATTGGTATACGGACCTCGAGTCTGGTTCTATTGATAGTTGGGAGGAGTTGGAGCATGAGTTTCTCAATCGCTTTTATAGCACAAGGCGTACTGTGAGCATGATAGAGCTCACGAATACCCGCCAGCGAAAGGAAGAACCAGTTATTGATTTTATCAATCGATGGAGGCATGCAAGTCTTAACTGCAAAGATAGACTCAGTGAGGCTTCAGGAATTGAGATGTGCATTCAAGGCATGCATTGGGGGCTCCGCTACATCCTGCAAGGAATAAAGCCTAGGACTTTTGAGGAGTTGGCCACACGCGCTCATGATATGGAGTTAAGCATCGCTTCCAGTGGAAGTGAAGGACCGCCTGTCTATGAATCTCGCAGAGGAAAAGACAAGCAAGAAGTCAAGAAATGGAGCAAGGTGGCGCCGAAGGCCGAAAATAAAGAATCTATGAATGTTGATGCTGCACCTTTGAAGTTCACTACAAAAGTAAGCAAGAAGCAAAGTGTGAAGGCAACTTCCTTTAAGGACAAGCCAAGTCGAAAGTTGACTTTAAAGGAGATGCAAGAAAGGGAATATCCATTCCTAGATTCCGATGTTCCCGCAATTTTTGATGAACTTTTGGAGTTAAAGTTCATTGAGCTACCAGAGATGAAGCGTCCCAATGAAGCGGGAAAGACGAATGATCCGAATTATTGCAAGTATCATCGACTTGTGGGGCACTCACTCGAGAAATGCTTCGTCTTCAAAGATAAAATAATGGAATTGGCCAATGAAGGGAAGATTGAACTGCAAGATGAGAAGGAAGACGTGAACCAGGTTTCTATCTTCTTTGGCTCGCACGACCCTGTGATTACCTGCAACTTCGCCGAAGGATATGAAGAGAATGAAGTCATGATCAAGTTTGGTGACTTTGACCCTATCTTAATAAACCAATCGCTACAACTCAATGTGTGGAGGTTGGAGCAAGCATCATCGGAAGAAGGTGAAGCTCAAACTGATCAAGGAGATGATGAAGGTTGGATACTAGTAACTCGGCGGAGGCGCAATAAAATGAAGTCACGCAGTGAATCAGCTAAGCAACCAACAAGGCAAAAGATGGTGAAAAGGACAAGAAAGCAAAGTGCTATTCGACATCCACAAAAGGAAAAGGTTGAGGTTAACCACTATCAAAAGTCGCGTCAGCCTGTGACTTTGGAAGAATTTATTCCACGTTGGTTTTGCACGAATATTCCTAAGGGTGATACTAAGGCTTCGTGTTGTAATGCTGATAAAGAAGAAGAGAAGAGTGAAACTTCAGAGTTGTTGCCACCAGCGCAGTCAGAAGAATCTATCGAGCCTATCTCCCAAGAAGCAAATACTTGCGAAGCAAAGATCACCTTCACAAATAATGACATTCTACTTGGTGAGACTTTTCATAATCGTCCCTTGTTTGTGGTTGGCTATGTTGATGAACAAAGAGTGAATAGAATCTTAATTGATGGAGGATCTGGAGTCAACATCTTGCCTATCCGCACGCTGAAGGAACTTGGCATCTCTACTGAAGAACTAACGCAAAGTCGCCTGTTGATTCAAGGATTCAACCAAGGGGGGCAAAGGGCTATAGGAGCTTTAAAAATGGATCTCACCATTGGAGAGATGACTTCAAGCGCATGGATGCATGTGATCGACGCAAGGACTTCATATAATATCTTACTAGGTAGGCCTTGGATACATGAGAACAAAGTAGTTCCATCCACTTATCACCAATGCCTAAAATATCATGAGGATGGAGTCAAAATCTGGAGGCAAGATTTCCAATACTTCAAATCTTGTTTTCGCATCTCCAACTCAAACAAGACTTGAAGTGGGGGGCATTTGTAGACACCGAAAATTTATCAAAATAAGGGCTTCTACAAGGTGGGCCTATTAGGTTTTCTTGGAGGCTACTCCACCTAAAACCCTAGATCACACCTATAAAAAGGGATCACATATTCCCTTAGAAGATATCTCATAAATTAGAAGAGATCACCTCAAAATACGGGATACTCAGAGAAAGACACCAAAAACGTCTTTCTCAAAATTATGTAGCAATGAAGCTGTTCAACTTCCTAGTTCGAGAAATACGCTGCTAAAGCCCTCGAATCATGGAGAATTTTGGAGAGAAGAATCAAGGGATAAACGGAATTGTACCTACAGTTTTGATAAATAAAATTCCCTTATTTTTCTTATTTATTTGTGATTGCAATTTATTTTCCATATCTGAAAATTTGTTGCAAACAAATTGGCACGCCCAGTGGGACCAGTTCTGCCCTTCATCTCTTCTCTCACAAGCAAAAAAAGGCATCTTCAACAATGGAGCCCAATTATGGGGGCAAGATCTCCAATACTTCAAATCTTGTCTTCGCATCTACAACTCAAACAAGACTTGAAGTGGGGGCATTTGTAGACACTGAAAATTTGTTAAATTAGTCCATAAAAATATTAGACTAGGGTTTCTACAAGATTAGCCTATTAGGGTTACTTGGAGGCTACTCCACCAAACCCTAACTCACTCCTATAAAAAGGGCTTCATATCCTCTAGCAAACGCATCTCAAAAATATCAAGAGATCACAAAAAGACACCAAATATGTCTTTCTAGCCTCTTCTTGATCACCAAATACATCAATGAGATGTAAATCATCCTACGTTCGAGAAATACGCCGCTAAGGCCCTCGAATTATGGATAATAAATAGAAGGGAAGAATCAAGGGATCACCAGAATTGTACTCACAGTTTTGATGAATAAAAGCAATTGTTTTCTTTATATTGTTTGCAGTTTATTTTCAATCCTTGCAAAATTTTATTGCAAACAGTAAGATTGGAAGACAGTAATCTATTCTTTGTTGATTTGTTAAACTGGACTAGTAACAGAAAATCGTCTAGTATGCTTGACAAGTAAAAGGGAATTAACAAAGAGAGTGCAAAGTCTTTATAAAATAAATTAAAAAGAAAATTATCGACTTTGTAATTGCTGAAAAATTGAAATAACAGTTAAAAAAAGAGATTAAATGTATCGATATTATTTTTAATTGGTAAAGATTAATTTATAAAAATCGATTATGCATATAAATACACATATATACATACACGAGTTATAAATCACAAAATTTTAACATGAAACGTCGATAGTCTTTTTAAGCTTCTTAGGTGCATGGTATAGTGGATAAAATCACATTCTAATTAATCATTAAAACCTCTAACACTTCTTGTATTTATTGTTTGATATTTATATTTAATACAAACTTATTGTCTTGTATGATGTTATTAGATGTTAATTCAATTTTTCAAGTTGATATCAATCTTTACTTATTTGATAAAGGCCTTTTATTTACCATTAAAAAAAAATAGAGTATTATCTTTGGTAAAAGTTATAAGTAATTTTTTTAAAATCATTCTTTTCCTGTGAATTGTGATCATTATTTGACAGTTTTAGCTAATTAAAATTTTCGTTGCTTTCTTGTATGGATAAAATTTTATGCTTAACTCTCCAAACTCTCAGACGGTAGGAAATTTAGTAAATATAATAGAGAAAAATACCATCTCCATTTAGCGTCACATTAGGAAAGTTATAGGATACAATTTCAAAAGTAAAAGTTCACTATTTTGTAGAATGATATACGAATACACTCAATCTTTTTTGTTTGTTCGTAATATAGATAATATTGCATTAGCAAAGATAAAAATACAATGTTTATAGTAGATTTGATGACGGCAAGATTTGCAAGGCTAGCTATATGATTTACATACTGTTGGGTTTACTTAGATAAAGAGTCCACCCATAAAGGGTGCTCTTAAAGTCTATCCATGTAAAAGGATAAGCTACCTGGTAGAGTCCTATAAGAGGACAACTACTGTATATCCAGATATATACACTAAAAGACTACAGATACAAAGACGTACTTTCTCTACTGCTCTTTCTCTTTCTCTCTATCAAATACACTAGTGTTTATACCGTGGATAAAGGAGTTGCTCCGTCAAGCACGTGACAACCACCGACGACCAGTAATTCCAGCCGTGGTAAAGATCCTACTGCTTCCGCTTACGAGAAATTCAAGTAAGTGCTCTATTTATATTTAATTAATCTATTTAGTATAGATTTGTGATAATATGCATATATGAATACTTCATTGGTATCAGAACAAAGTTCAGGGCTGAGTCTAGGCAAATCCCCGTATGCGGAGGAAACCTCCATGGTGAGTCTAGGCGAATCCCGCTACGCGAGGCAAACCTCAGCTAGGACGCTAAGTCCATAAGTGGGGACCCTAGTGACGCGTTTTAAACCCGTGCGGGCCTAAGGCCAAAGAGGACAGTATCACTAGCGGGCTTGCGCTGTTACAGAAGCGCCCAGAGCATTCAGTGAGAACACATCTGAGGCATATGACAAACATGATTGGGGAGTTAAAAGATGTTGGTTATGTGTTGACCGATGAGCAACAAGTTCAAGCTGTCATACGGTCCTTACCTAATTCTTGGGATCATATGAAGATGCATTTGACCCACAATCAGCTAATCGCGTATCTGGAAGATGTCCGGAGATCTCTTGAGCTGGAGGAGGATCGGCCTGAGGCTGCTAAGCCAACAGCTGAGTTGCATATGGCAACATCCTCTAAGGCCAAAGGTGGCTCAAAGAAAAAGAATTGGGGTAAGAAAAGAGAACCAACTCAGTCTCAACCTGCTAAAAGAGCAAGGGCAGAACAACAAGGCAATAACAAACGTCCCAAACGTGTCAATGTTTCAAAGGTGAAATGCTTTAACTGTGACAAAAAGGGTCACTATGCTAAGGATTGCTCTGAGCCTCCTAGAAAGGTATTTCACAAAACTCAAACTAGTGAACTTTGTGTTTCTAGTTCAGTGTTTTTGACTAAATCTAATCCTTTAGGAATTGTAGACTCGGGAGCAACGGACCACATAACGGGGGAACACAATTCTTTTGTGGAGTTTCGGCGTATTTCACGTGGAACAAAGTGGATTTATGTAGGCAACAACAATAAGGTTGTTGTTGAAGGGATCGGTACATGCAAGTTAGTCTTGCGTGGTGATCGACATCTACTGCTACGTGATGTCCTATATGTTCCAGGAATTCGCCGGAATATTATTTCTGTTATTGTTTTGCTTAGGCTTGGCTTTAGCTTGTTTTTCCATAACAATTCTGTCAAATTGACTTTAGGTTCAACTTTATTTAGTTTTGATCATGTGATCGGAGATTTTATTATTATGGATTTGGATTATGATTCATTTAATAATAATGCTAGTTTTTCTATGTTTGCTTCCTCACATAAATATGATAGTGATGTAAACATATGGCATGCTAGACTTGGTCATATTGGCCAACAAAGAATGCAAAGGTTGGAAAAACAAGGTTTGCTTATTGCCATTGAACATGTGGAATTGTCCACTTGTGAAAGTTGTCTAGCAGGAAAATCTGCAAGAAAACCCTTCGGTAAAGCGACTAGAGCTGAATATCCCTTGCAATTAGTTGATTTCCTTAGTTCATTCGGAAATCTGTGGACCTATGAATGTCAGAGATAGGCATGAAGCGTATTATTTCATAACGTTTATAGATGACTACACTCGTTTCAGTTATGTCTATTTAATTTCCCACAAATCAGAAGCAATGAGTTGTTTCATACGCTATATGAGCTTAGTGGAACATTAGTTAGACAAGAAGATAAAAGTTCTTTGAACTGACTGAGATCGAGAGTACTTGTCAACTCAACTTAACGAGTTATGTGATGGAAAAGGAATTGTTCATCAGTTGACTATCCTAAATACTCCACAATAAAATGGTGTTGCGGAGAGAAAAAATAGAACGCTTCTAGAAATGGTTAGGTCAATGGTGGCACAAGCTAACCTCCCAATTTGTTATTGGGGTGATGTATTGCTTACTGCTACCTATGTACTTAACCGAGTGCCTACAAAATCAGTTGCAACCACTCCATATGAGTTGTGGACTGGAAGAGCACCCAACGTAAGTGTATTAAGACCTTGGGGTTGCGCTGCCTATACACATGATTCTTCTCACAAACATGGCAAATTAGGCCCGAGAGGAAAGAAAAGTATCTTTTTAAGATACTCAGAAACCTCTGAGGGTTATGTGTTTATAGGTCAGCAAGACAGTGGGAGCGTAAATGAATTTGAATCATGAGATGAAACATTCTTAGAGGATGAGTTTCCTAAAATGGGAGAGGTAGGTCAAGACCTAACCTTGTTTGAGATAGAGGATCAAGATGTACAAAGATCAATTCATTCGAGTGGGAGAAATTTAACTGATGATGAATTAGTTTCACATCAAAAACCTCCTTCATCATCGGATGCGAATGTAAGTAATCATTTGACATCAAACAGTGACCAAATGGATCTTGTTCCAAGTGGGAGCGAGATGGTCACTGATCTTGTTCCAAGTGGGAGCAGGATAGATGTTCTTAATCCAAGTGGGAGCAACGTTGATCCAAATGGGAACAACGAAGAAGAATCACAAAAAGGACGTGGTTTACGTAAAAAGATTCCCCGCCGATGATTTGATGTCGAAGGCGCTGAACTTTTAAAGTTGTTCTTACAAGTAGAAAATGAGCCTAAAAATGCAAAATAGGCTCTCTCATGCCCTTCTAAGGAAAAATGGATAAAAGCAATGGAAGATGAAATGGAGTCAATGAGAGTCAACAAAGTCTGGGAACTAGTTGACCTCCCGAAAGAACGCAGAGCTATTGGGAGCAAATGGGTTCTCAAAATTAAGCTCAAGGCTGATGGCACAGTTGAGAGATATAATACTCGACTGGCGGCGAAAGGTTATTCACAACAGGATGGAATAGACTACAAAGACACTTTCTCACCTGTTGTGCGATTTAACTCAATTCACCTGATTCTTGCTATAATAGTAAGTTTAGATCTTGAATTACACCAGATGGATGTAAAGACCACCTTTCTCAATAGAGAATTAGATGAAGAAATTTATATGGAACAACCCGAATGTTTCATTGAAAAAGGTCACGAAGAAAAGATTTGTAGACTTTTGAAGTCTATTTATAGCCTCAAACAATCTTCAAGGCAGTGGTATATACACTTTCAAAATGTGATCATATCCAATGGTTTTACTATGGTTGATGAAGACCATTGTATTTATACCAAGAGATCAAGAAATAAGCTTGTAATTTTTACATTATATGTCGATTATATACTTATAGCTGGAAATGATAATGAGTTATTAAACGAGGTAAAGGCCTGGTTGTCATCTCAGTTTGAGATGAAAGATATGGGTGAAGCTGCATATATTCTTGAATTAAGATTCAAGAGATCGTCCTAAGAAACTATTGTATCTCTCTCAGGAGAATTACATTAAGAAAATTCTTGAACGATTTAATATGCTGAATAGCAACCCAATTGACATTCCTATCAGCAAAGGCCATAACTTGGGAAATCATTTGTGTCCTTGGACTCCTGAAAAGACAGAAAATATGAAGCGAGTCCCTTATAGAAGCGCAGTCGGATGTCTAATATATGCTATGGTGTGCACTAGACCTGATATTTATCAAGCAGTTGGCTTGGTAAGTAGATATCAATCCGATTCAGGTCCAGCACAGTGGCAAGCAGTAAAGAGGATCATGAGATATTTGAGAGGAACATACGACTGCGCACTTTGTTATCAAGGCGTTAAAGATTTGCGATTAGTTGGATACACTGATGCTGATCATGGAGGAGATTTAGACGAGAGGAAGTCTACCTTAGGATATGTCTTCTTACTTAGTAATGGTGCCATATCATAGAAGAGTAAGAAGCAATCATGTGTAGCACTATCCACGATGGAAGCCGAATATGTGGCTCTGTCAAAAGCAACACAAGAAGTTGTTTGGTTGAATAGGCTCTTAAAAAGCTTGTTGGGTAACACTGATGATGAACTAGTGTTGGTCTACTGTGATAGAAAGGCTGCAGTTGATGCAACCAAAAATCTTAAACATCATTGTTATACTAAGCACATAGATATCAAGTATAACTATGCAAGAGACATGTATAAATGCAAGAGGTTGAACCTAGTGAAAATATCTACAGAAGATATGGTAGCAGACCTACTGACCAAGCCTTTAGCTAGAGATGCATTTGTGAGACACACTAGGTCTCAAGTCTTGCGTAGACTTTGAGTGATTTTGTATTATTCTTTGTTTTTCCAGTTGTTCACAAAACTATGTTCTTTGATAATCAATAAAGTTGATTTACTTACATACATATTCATGATTTATTGAGTATTTAGTACATTCTTCAATTATATTTTAGTATGTCGGATAGACAAGAGGTTGGCCTTCTCACACAGGTAACCGCCTCCTTATCTTAGTGATAAGTGCAGATGAGACTTGATTTTAAGAAAAAAAATTATCAAATCGATAATTTGAGAGCTATATGCTTAAAATCAATATAGTCGCTTAAATAATGACATACGGTTATTAAGGTGAAAGGATGTTCACACCGTCTACTTAGTGAGCTAGATATGAGTTTAGGGAAATCAAATTTAGATACGTATGGTGTCTGAATTTCATCTCTGTAACATTATTTATACGCTCCTTAAGGAAAGGAGAAAAATATTGTAGCACGTGTTTCATACCATGCGTGCTAAATGTCGACCATGGGTTAACATAAGTTTAATCTCAACTTACTGTTGCGTGAGACCCAGAGCCTTATGATGGCTCAAAATAATGTACCCTTCAGTGACTCCGATCAGATACTTGAGAGTTAGTCTAATATTAGCTATCTTAGTGTGTTCATGAAAATGGATGCGGTCTGGCGGGACATATCTACAAAAGCAGTTAAGCTAATGTTAAAAGAATCGTGAGAAGAGGAAGATCATTAATGGAATCTCATTAATTTGTGTTCACAGTTGCACCCAGTTATTGTATTGGATAAAAGCTGGCTAGGCTTGAAAAGATGACACGTGTCTTCCACGCGGCACGGGCAGACATTTCAACGGACAGACATTCGACGGACAGACATTCATCACGAGCAGACCTAAAGGAGTTATGAAACACTTCAACAGTCAACACGGTCTAAATGAGCAGTTATTAACACGATCATCCACGATCAATCTATTAATGGCCATTAAGGCAATCATTACAGCCCAGCGGTTATGACTCCAACGGATATGTGACCGGCAGTTACTTATCCAGACGGATCCACGCCCAGTGGTTACAAAATCCCAACGGGTGCCTACCAGGCTTATAAATAGCATTCGCCTTAATCGATCGTAAAAAACAACTTTTACTTCCTGTCTGCAATATCAATAAGAATACTCTCTCTCTCGCTCTTGCTCAGATATTCTCTTTGATCATATTTTCGCTTACTGCTGTAGTTCTTTGATCTTCTGAAGTGCGATTGGTATCGAAGAACTCTCTCCGAAGACGAGTGATACGATACGGTTACTTCTCTTTGTTCCCGTTTGTGATTTATTTTTACTAGTTAATATTTGCATATCGTTCTCGTATTATAGTCATCTCAGCTCATCATATAAACTCTTAATCTCAACTATTGATCGTGACTCCGCAAATAAAAATTTAATTGTTAATTGGCCTAAAATCGGATCTAGGTTAAACAATTTGGCGACCACAGTGGGAGTCGGTCAATAGCCTTCGTAGGTTAATAGTTTATCTTTGATATTATACCTATTTTCATCTATCTTTTTGCTTTATAACTAACATGGCAGAAAGCAACTCTCAACGAACTATCGTAGGCGGAGAACAGGTAAACACTCCTTCACTCCATCTTGATTACTCTCCTGATTATTCTCCCGATTACTCGTCCGATGGGCAGCAACAATCTTCCCAAGGACCGGTCAGGCAACGATACAGGCGTATGCGCTCTCAGAGCATTACTCCGCCCAGGAGACGACGCCATAGGAGTCTCTCCCCTGGCCGAGGGAACCTCCAAGAAACACTCTTTGCTTTCATGCAGGAACAGGCAGAAGTAAACCGAGGAATAAACGAGGCACTCACCTCTCTCCGAAGGAGTAACCCTTCAACTGGAAGGGTTGACACTGCAGCACCTGGTCATGAGGCACCATTCTATCATACCTCGAGGCAAGGTGGGGAGCGGAATAACGGTGGTACTGCAGATCCAACGACCCAAGTCAACCAGAATTGAAACGGAGGGTCTATGGCGCCTACTGACGTAAGCCTTGTTGTGGAAGCTCTCACCAAACAATTCAAAGAAAGCCAAGAAGCACTCCAGAAATCTCTCCACAAGAGAATTGATCAGATCCCAGGCGCTCCACCCACACTGAAGAAAGTTGATGTCCAGCGCTATTCACAGTGACCCTGGAAGAAGGAGGCAGCCCCAAAAGCGATACATAAGACGTTTAAGATGCCGAACATCCCGAGGTATCGCGGAACATCTGATCCCAACGACCATCTTATGATGTTCAGCAACTTTATCAAGGCTAGCGATCTCACCGACGAGGAGATCGAATTTGTCCAATTGAAGAAGTTCGTCGAAACCCTAGCAGATGGAGCCCTGCGATGGTATTCAATGTTGCCACCCAATTCCATTGGATCTTTTGCAGAAATGGCAGAATTGTTCGTGAAGGCACACACAGGTGCTCAGAAGACGGCGACCCGCGTAGAAGACATCTTTGAAATCAAACAAAGAGCCGACGAATCTCTCCGCAAGTACGTGGATCGCTTCCAGAGAGAACGGATGTTTCTCCCTAAAGTACCAGATAGATGGGCAACGATCGTGTTTACCAACAGCTTGGATATCAGAAGCTCAGAGGCCACTCGTAGACTCTATGAGTCTCTTCGCGAGTTCCCAGCAGCCAGTTGGTCAGACGTCTACAACCGTTATAATTCCAAGGTACGTATCGATGAAGATAAATTGATTGGAACAGGTACTCGAGGAAGAGCAGGCACGTAGCGGTGAATCCAGCGGAAAGGCAGAAACTAAAAAGACAGACGTATGCTATGAACCGTACCCTGATCAGTCGCGCAGCCATTCCAAAGGACGCAATCGCAACAACAAAGGGTTATCCCGGAGAGATGATTTAGAATCAAGCCTCCGTGGGGCCCCAAGCCTGCCGAGTTTCAACGTAGAGACGTCTGAAGTAGTGGCAGCACTCAAAGATATGGGAGAAAAGGTCAAATGGCCGAAAGACATGAAATCCGATCCCAGCAAGCAAAACCAAGACCTATGGTGCGATTTCCATCGTGACCATGGCCATACCACCGAAGACTGCAAAGCCCTCAGGTATGAAATTGCTCATTTGTTGAAACAGGGGTTCTTGAAGGAGTTCCTGACCGAGAAGGGAAAGCAGACTCATGCGAAGGCACAGCAGAACAAACCTGGCCCTCCCCGAGCATCCTCTCCGAGGAGGACAGTTAACGTTATTTCAGGTGGGATCGAGGTGGACTCCGTTACTTTCACAGCAAAGAAGTATGCAAAGGTCTCCATCACGAGCAACAAGCGCCCACGGTCAGAAGAAGTAATCACATTTGAGGACTCTGACACCAATGGCTCGCAATTTCCACATGCTGATGCGTTAGTCATAACGTTACGCGTGGCGGAGTTCGACGTCAAGAGAGTACTCATTGATGCAGGCAGTTCCGCGAACATTATCCAGTCACGGGTTGTCAGAGAGATGCAGTTGTCGGATAAGATCGTGCCCATATCTCGAGTTCTATCCGGTTTCAACAATTCAAGTGAGAAGACTCTCGGGGAGATTACCCTGACGACTCTTGCCGAAGGGGTAGCTAAGGAAACAACTTTCCATGTTGTCGATGCGGATCTGGCCTACAACATCATTCTGGGTAGACCTTGGATCCACGACATGCAAGCTGTTCCTTCGACCTACCATCAAGTATTGAAGTTCCCATCTGAATGGGGAGTCCGTGAAATTCGAGGAGAGCAACGCTCTGCCCGAGATTGCTATTCTGTGGCTCTCATATTACCCGAAGAGAACAAATAGCAATTACAGCGACCGGGACCAGACATACCACCTGAAGAGGCTAAGTACGAGGTCCCAAAATTCATCACGAAGATGGACGAAAGGGAAAACCACATGCCAACCGTTGAAGCTTTGGAACCCGAAGAGCTGTTCGCTGACAAGCCAGAGCGGAAGGTGTACTTAGGAACCGAACTGAATGAGCGTCTGCGAGGAGATATCCTCCAGTTCCTCAAGGAACGGCACACAACATTCGCCTGGTCTCACGCGGATATGACAGGTATTTCTCCTGACATCATTACTCAAAGGTTGAACGTTGATCCTTATCACCGTCCGGTGAAACAAAAGACGCGCCAGCAAGGAGCATTCTGGAACCTGGTCATCAACGACGAGGTTGATCGACTGCTGAAGATCGGTTCAGTACGTGAAGTCAAGTATCCAGACTGGCTAGCCAACGTGGTTGTCGTACCTAAAAAAAACGGCAAATGGCGAGTCTGTATTGACTTCACAGATCTAAACAAAGCCTGCCCGAAGGATTCATATCCTCTTCCCAGGATAGATCAGCTGATCGATGCAATGGCCGGACACGAGGTGCTAACCTTCCTCGACGCATACTCCGGGTATAACCAGATATTGATGGTTCCTGACGACTAGGAGAAGACGGCATTCATAACTTGTCGAGGTACTTACTGTTATAAAGTTATGCCCTTTGGACTGAAAAATGCAGGTGCAACTTATCAGCGTCTGGTCAATCGAATGTTTCACGACCATATCGGAAGGACTATGGAAGTGTACATCGATGACATGCTGATCAAATCCAAACGAGCAGAAGACCATCTGGCACATCTGAAAGAAGCCTTCCGAATCTTGGATCAGTATAATATGAAACCAAATCTAGAGAAGTGCGCTTTCGGAGTCAGATCGGGGAAGTTTCTGGGATTCATCGTTTCTCTGCGTGGAATTGAAGTTAATCCCGCTCAGATTAAAGCCATTGAATCAATCCCAGACGTACTTCAAAACAGGAAAGACGTCATGAGACTGACGGGGAGAGTGGCAGCTCTACGCAGATTCATTTCCCGGTAAGTGCTGGACTAGTTCGGAAAGACAAAGGTAAACAACTTCCCATCTATTACATTAGCAAAGCTTTAATTGATGCAGAAACACGCTATCAACCTTTAGAAAAATTGGCATTGGCATTAGTAACTGCTGCTCGCAAGTTACGCCCTTATTTTCAAAGTCATTCGATAGCTGTGGTTACAACCTTCCCCTTGCGAAATGTTCTGCACAAACCTGAATTCTCATGAAGGCTGGTAAAATGGGCTATAGAATTATCTGAATTTGATATCACCTATCAGCCTAGAGTAGCAATAAAATCACAAGTTCTAGCAGACTTTGTGGCAGACTTCAGCACTAACATGTACCCTGAAGCAGAAAGGGAAGCTATTCTTTATGCAGGGCAAGCTCCTAGTGCATGGACCCTTCACACAGACGGCTCCTCAAGCGTCAAAGGGTCCGGGCTTGGACTGGTTCTCGTTGCTCCATCCGCCGGAACGGTAAGGCAAGCTATCAAGTGCCCATTCATTACTAACAATGAGGCCGAATATGAGGCCGTTATTGCAGGATTAAAACTAGCCCGAAGTTATGGAGCAACCATCATCAAACTAAAAAGCGACTCTTAGCTGGTGATCAATCAGATCAACGGAGGTTTCACTGCACGGGAATCCAGCACCTTGCCCGGGTGAAAGAACTCCTAGCACAATTTGACGAATGGGAAGCAATCCAGATTCCACGAGAAGAGAACCATGAAGCTGATGCTCTTGCAAACATGGGATCAGTGGCAGAGATAGGAGCAGCCAGCTCTTCAGCTATTGTTCAACTTCTCTACACAACCATGGACAGAGAAAAGTTCGAAGTCAACACCATCAACGCTACTTGGGATTGGCGGAATGAGATAACAAATTATCTTATCCATGGAACTCTACCCGAAGATACAAAAGCTGCTCGCAAACTCCGAGTAAAAGCCGCTCGATATACAATTCTCAACGGCGAGCTTTATCGGAGGATGTTCGCATGACCTCTCGCAAAATACCTGGGACCCAACCAGATCAATTATGTGATGAGAGAAGTTCACGAAGGCTGTTGCGGAAATCATTCCGGGGGGAAGGCATTAACCCAAAAGCTGATTCGTGCAGGCTACTACTGGGACAAAATGGAGAAAGATACGAATGAGTTTGTCAAGAAATGTGACAAATGCCATAGGTTCGTCCATCTTCTCCATCAACCAGCAGAACCACTCCATTCAATAATCTCCCCGTGGCCCTTCATGAAATGGGAGATGGACATCGTTGGTCCACTTCCCACAGCACCAAGGGGGATGCGCTTCTTATTGATCATCACTGATTATTTCACAAAGTGGGTCGAAGCGGCAGCATATTCATGAATACGGCAAACGGAAGTCGTCGACTTCCTCTGGCGTTTTGTCGTGTGTAGCTTTGGAGCACCTAAGGAAATAGTCATGGACGACGACCCGCAATTCGTCGGCCAGAAAGTGACGAGATTCCTCGAAGATTTACACATCAAGAGGATCACTTCCTCTCCGTATCACCCTGTTGCTAATGGACAGGCAGAATCTACCAACAAAATCATCGTTGAGTCCCTTAAAAAGCACCTCGAACAGGCAAAGGGATGTTGGGTAAAAGAGTTACCTGGAGTATTATGGGCCTATCGCACAACGATAAAAATGAGTACCGGAGAAACTCCTTACTCATTGGTATATGGTGAAGATGCTCTAATCCCAGTTGAAATCGGAGAGCCCAGCCTACGGTATGCACATGCCACTGAGGAATCAAACTCAGTCAATCTCTCCGAAGAGCTGGACCTCCTCGAAGAACGCGGAGAACTAGCTCTTGTACGAGTAGTTGCTCAAAAAGAACGAGTCGAGCAATACTATAATCGGGGGCTGCGTGTGCGAAGCTTTCAAGTCGGGGACTTTGTACTCAGAAAAGTCTCCCAGAGCACACAAGAAACGAATTCAGGGAAGCTTGGTCCTAATTGGCAAGGCCCCTACAAAGTAATTGCTTCAGTCGGCAAGGGATCTTATCGTTTGGCACAACCAGACGGCTCCACTGTCCCGAACAGTTGGAATGTGGTCCACCTCAAAAGGTATCACTTTTAAGTGGTAAAACGGTCAGTTATCTTACACTTACCTTTTATCTTTACAAAAGTTCTTACTTTTATTATATATTTTCTTTTTTCTAAATAGTACTAACGACCTACAAAAGGTCAGATCCATTTAACTCAACTGGTAGAGCTCGAAGTTCTTCAACTTCGCGGCTGTGGGTTCGAATCCCACAATGGACACACTCCTCGTTTGGTTATATGTGTTCCATATGCAGCTCACCGAAAACTCTTTTCATGTTATCACTTTACGTGCTCCAACATAAAAACAAGGAGGGTGGTGAGAGGCCCCTGTAGGCAAGATAAGACCTTCATAAAGGCAAAAGACCTTACGAAAAGGCGAATTTTTAAAGTTTTTCAAAAAAATTTTACGTGATAAAACTTCCACGGCAAATAAGAGGAGTCATTCACAAAGCAAAAACTTTTACGTGATAGGACTTCCACAGCAAATAAGAGGAGTCATTCACAAAACAAAAACTTTTATGTGACAAGGCTTCCACGAAAATAAGAGAAGTCGTTCACAAAGCCAACGACTCGGCCAGAGCCAATCTACAAAGCCATGCAACAACTTTCAACTATCGAAACGATAAGCAAAGTTACACGCACAGAGCAATGATTCGGCCAAAACTCTAAACGACAACGATTCGGTCAGACTACCTACAACTTACGACCTCTTCCTAACGAAAGGCTAAGTTAAAAACATTCGGGCAGACTCTTGCAGATACGAACTTAATAAAGTTCAAACTTCAGAAAACTCCCAATCATAAGGCACGAAAGCCGCAACACATGCAAACAAAAGATCAAGAAGTTCAAACTAAATATAGTCACTGGACAGATCTAAGTAGCATATATAAATTATCTTTGTAAATTGATAAAATGCCGAATACGGCTGACAGAAATTTGCAGAGTGTTCAAAGGCCAAACAAACCGGCCATACAAAGGACTAGAAAGTCTCCACTAGACTTCTGTCCACCAACAAACAAGTCCGGCTCTGGCCAGACAGAATAAAAAATACATTAATCATAGATTGAGAAAAGGGCATTAACATGTAGGGCTACGACTAGGACTCGACGCACCAGCTCCGTCAGTCCTGCCGTCATTCCCTAAATCCTCACCATCATCTTCCTCTTCATCTTCATCATCATCGTCACTGTCCGACTCTTCAGGAGAAAGACCCAATGCTTGTTTTATTCTTCGAACAACGTTCTTGGTTGTTTGCAGCATCTCCTCGACATTAACTTGTCTATCCTGAATCTGCACGAGCAATGTACGCTTGGCCTCAAGAGCAGCAAGCTTGACTTTGATTTCAGACTGATCACGCAGGTTTGCCAGATCCTTGGTTAATGCAGTCTGAGCACTCATTAATTGAGCAACCTGATCCTTGGCAGCCTGGAGATCAGCCCTGGCTTTAACAGACTCCTCATTAGCTCTCTGCAGATCCATCTCAAGAGATGCATGATCTTCGATAACACCATTCAAAGAATTTCGACAATCTTCAAGCAGCCTCTCCAAACCCTGGACAGAGCATGCGAACCCTTCTCTCTCTTAGAGAAGAAGGTCCTTCTCCCTGGTGAGTGCGTTGATTTGCTCAAGACGCTCATTGTTGACATCAGTCAACCGGTTAACTTCACCACCAAGGAAACCACACTGCTCTATCAGAGTCTTGTTCTCCTTCAGAGCTTCCAGCAACTCTTTCTTGATCTCAACTACCTGATCGACGTTGTTAAGCCTGGAGCGAAATATGAGCTCGGCAGCCAGCATACTTGACTGAAAAAGCACAGTAAGTTAGAGTTAGAACTCCGAGGCTAAAGTTAGTCCCAAAACAAAGCGGAAAATACTTACCCGGGCAGAGTCAGAAGCAATCTGGAAAGCTAACTCCTCATCGCTCAGCTCCCTCAGCACCCATTCCTTACGGGGACCGATGAGCAAGGAGACCGCCTTAGCCAAGCTGCGTGGCCTGGTTACAAAGTTAACATCAGGGGCAAGTTTCAAAGTGTGCTTCCTCTCGCAGAACTTGGGCTCCCAAGCCTGTTCAGAGGGATAATTCGGCCCAAACTTGTAACACACCCCCCCTGATATCATTCAACTCTGTCCGGCCACCAATGACTGACCGCCAAACGAATCTTGACGAGGAAAGGTTAGAGTCACCTTCCACTCCAGGATTTATTGTCTCACATTCACGAAGACCAATGGGAGTTGCCCCCTCAGTAGCCACATTCTCCAGGTCCACGAAACGAAAAACACGAGGACCTTGGCTACCTTCTTGGGAAGCTTCTTCTCTCACTTCTTCTTTCACCTCTTCTTCTTCTTCTTCACCTACTTTTCTCTTCCCCTTGTCAACACGAGAAGGACCTGCCTCCGCCCCGTCATCAACTCGGGGACTCCTCTGCGGAGTACGGACAGCCTCCTCCTCGGCCCTTCTTCTGTCACTACGGAGATGAGGCCTTCGCCTAAGAGGAACATCAACTTCGACCTCAGTGTCCAAAAGATCGATAACCTCCTTTGCTACACCCTCTCCCCGTACAGACTCGGGGACTCCAATAGCAGCACCGGCATTGTCTTCTACGGGCTCCGGTACACCGGCCCTAGAAGAAGGATCACCGCCAGCCGACGAGGTTTGCCCGGAAGCCAACGATGTCTTACGAGCAGACTTCTTCCGTGCTTCACCCTCACCTTGGCTCCTCTTCTTCCTCTTCAGGGAGCCCAGTCCACCGGACAGGAGTTCTTCACCCCCCTCCCTGCTGCGCAGAGCACCCACTGAAGCTAGTATAGCCTCAGCTTCAGCTTCTGGGTCAGCAACAGGCTCAGAAGGGCCATCTTGGGGGGGAGTAGGAAAGAAATCTCCCAAAGTGCGCAAACCTATAAAAAGGTAAAACGGTCAGACCCGAAGAAGATTCAAAGAAGAATGACGATCATGAAAGCAGAGATATTCTCACCATAATTTTGTACAACCAAACTCTTCTGAGTGGCAAAATACATCCACTCTCTCTTATCAGGAGTAAACTCCTTCAAAATTGGCTCAACCCACGCGGTCAAATCTTCAACAGAAATGAGTCCGTCGTAGGGTTGCTTGGCCACTACAAAATTGAACGGAGTTAGAAGACGACGAGAAGAAAGAACATAAAGAGTTTCAAGAAAAACTCGGGGACTTACGCTTTTTATTCTAGACTTCTGGAAGATAAGCCTTGTCATCAAAAGTCAAGGCCGAGGAGCGCACAAACAAATACCGGTGTACCCAGCCTCGGTCACCAGTATCCTCAGAACTGCGCACCAAGCCCTTGCTTCCGCGCATTCTGGCATTTACATAGCCGTCTTTGAAAATTTGTATACTATACAAAGAAATAAAATGCTCATAACCAAAAGATTGATCAGTTCCTGCCGCGAACCAATCCAAAAGAGTAACTATTCTATATATATACTGGGGCTCAGTTGCCCCGGACAGAGGAGGTACTCCCTGCAGAGCCTCTCCAGCACAGGATGCAGGGGTAATCTACATCCCACGGTGAAAGGATAGGTGCACATGGCTGTCCACCTAGCCCTATGGGAAGTGATATTCTCCTCCTCGGAGACCGGCAAGAGGGGAACCTCATCACCCCAGTGGCAGTCCGTCCTCACTCGTGGGATCACCTCTTTCGTAATCCCAGACTTATACCTATACGACGGCCAGTTCCGCGTATCTCCCTCTCTATTATGGAAGGACTTAACGTTACAGTCCGCCTCAAGTTCACCCCACTTCTTGGGGATTATCTCTGCAGCAGTAGCTTGTATAGCCCGGTACCTGGGAGTGACCGCCGAGTAACTACCAGCGACATCAGTACTCTGATTTTTCCTAGATCTTGAAGTCATGATTGCAAGAAAATTACGAAGTTATCAAGAAGAATTCAAAGCTAGTTCAAAGTATTTTCAAAGAACAGTAGAGAAGAAATAAAGGCAAGTAAAAGGTTTCTTATCAGGCAAACTCCTATTTATAGGAGTGAAAATACAGTCCCACGAACTTCTTTCGAGACACGTGGAGGTCATCAGAGAAACCTCGACCAGATCTGGCCATTGAGAGAAGGAATAGGGTTCGTCAAAACTTTATAGCATCATCATTATTCTGGAAAGTAGCGGTCACCTCGCGATCAACAGATGACGTGTGCACGTGACTGAAGCGGTTAAAATCATTATTTTTACCCTTGGGGCACGCAATAGTCACTTCAGAATGACCTGCAGTCTCGCAGGCATGCCAGCTGCAGTTACTTTTTTATACGGCGCATTAAATGCGCACGTCATGAGGGCTTGTCACTTAGCTGATAAGGCTCGTACGTCATAAAGATACATCGCACGAAGACAAAAGTTTACAAGAAATTCCCGCCAAAATTCAGATCCACTCCTCGAACAGATACTCTGCTCGAGAAGTGCGGGGACTATCTGTATTGTATAAAAGCTGACTAGGCTTGAAAAGATGACACGTGTCTTCTACGTGGCACGGGCAGACATTTCAACGGACAGACATCCGACGGACAGACATTCATCACGAGCAGACCTAAAGGAGTTATGAAACACTTCAACAGTCAACACCGTCTAAATGAGCAGTTATTAACACGATCATCCATGATCAATCTATTAATGGTCATTAAGGCAATCATTACAATCCAGCGGTTATGACTCCAACGGATATGTGACCGGCAGTTACTTATCCAGACGGATCCACGCCCAGCGGTTACAAAATCTCAACGGATGCCTACCAAGCTTATAAATAGCATTCGCCTTAATCGATTGTAAAAAATAACTTTTACTTCCTGTCTGCAATATCAATAAGAATACTCTCTCTCTCTCGCTCTTGCTCAGATATTCTCTTTGATCATATTTTCGCTTACTGCTCTAGTTCTTTGATCGTCTGAAGTGCGATTGGTATCGAAGAACTCTCTCCGAAGACGAGTGATACGATACGATTACTTCTCTTTGTTCCCGTTTGTGCTTTATTTTTACTGGTTAATATTTGCATATCGTTCTCGTATTATAGTCATCTCAGCTCATCATATAAACTCTTAATCTGAACTATTGATCGTGACTCCGCAAATACAAATTTAATTATTAATTGGCCTAAAATCGGATCTAGGTTAAACAGTTATAACTTATGAGTTATAATTATGGATATAAAGGATAATGATATTTGAGATTTTGAGAGGATATCAAAATGTGATTCATATGATCTAGGATATTGCATACTTTATAATATACTTGTAGGTTTGTACTCGACGAGAGGCTATATACTCCTAACAGATGTATAGCACGTAGCTCTCATAGTATGCTGGTCGCACTGTCTATTTCACTGTATGAATATTTGTAGAGATGAGGTGAGAATATGTTTCTCACATTATAAGAGCACTCTCATTATGTATGAGTGGGAGTCCACCCATAAAGGGGTGCTCTTAAAATCTATCCAGGTAAAAGGATAAGTTAGCTGGTAGTATCCTATAAGAGGACAATTACTGTATATTCAGATATATATAGAGTAAAAGACTACAGATACAAAGACGTACTTTCTATACTGCTCTTTCTCTTTCTCTCTATCAAATACACTAGTGTTTATACCGTGGATAAAGAGGTTGCTCCGTCAAGCACGTGACAACCACCGACGATCAGTAATTCTAGACGTGGTAATGATCCTACTGCTTCCGGTTACGAGAATTACAAGCAAGTTCTCGATTTATATTTAATTAATCTATTTAGTATAGATTTATGATAATATGCATATATGAATACTTCACATATCATAGTAGAAATACCCTTCATATTTAGTACTAAACTCTCTTTATCATTGTTAACTAAATTTACTATAGACGACGGGGTGTTACAAAATATACTAGACATTGCACTGAATTGTTATGAGCTTCCTCTTTAGCTAGTACATGAGCGACTTTGTTACTATTCTAAAGCTATGCCGCACTGCTGGAGTCCACACTTTCATCAACAAGTACCTACAATAAAAAACTAAGCATATAGAGACTTTGATGTTTCAAGAAGGCGTAGGATTCATGTGGAATCAGTCACGCCATCAAGAGGGGTGAGCTGATGATATTAGGCCAACTGAAGGCCTTGTTTAAGAGAGACAGAAGTTCCATATGAGTATGGTTGAGGCCTTTCACGCTTTGGGAAACACCAAGAACCCAATTATCAGTATCATCACGAATAATTCCACTAGTGCCACCACCATCATGGATATATTTATAGGAACCATCCATATTTAATTTAAAAGAACCCTATTAGGATATGTGTCATTTGATTTAAATGAAAATAGAGTTGTTTTTAAACTTTTACTTATTTATAAGAGTTATTAAATATTTATTTTTTTATTTCATTTTTTTGAATCATAATTGATTTTTTATTTTTAGGGGGTGCCTTTCTTAATCGGTATACTACTATCTATGTCGAAAAGTTACAATCAATATTTACAAGCTCATTATTTTCTTTTATTTATTATTTGATAGTTTCATTTAATAAAAAAAAAAATCTGCATTATTTTTTTATATGGCGACTTTAAGCATATAGTAAATATCTTTTTCATATTCTCATAATTTCATTTAATATCTCAAGTCTTAACAATAAATATATTTTAGAACTTTAAAGTTAAACTACTCTAATTTTTATATTAGCTAGTAAGTCAATTTTTTTACGGACAAAAAGTCTAAAGCCTCTAATTAAAATTTGGCTTTAAACCTCTAATTTTATGGGGCCACCCTTATTACCAGAAGACAAAGAGGAAGCAAGCAATATTTATTATACATAATTATTTAAAAATATAAATATATATATATATATATATATATATATATATATATATATATATATATATATATATATATATATATATATATATATATGTTCATATAAACGCTTCTAAGAAAACACATGACCTTGATTTTACAGTTGCAATATGTCTTTTGATTTATCATAAGTATATGATGACACATAATCACTAACAAGAATCTTTCATCAATACCGAAAACATAGGAAAGCCATCAATTTCTAGTCACAAACCCGTATTACCCCATTGCCAATCCACCCAACATTTCCCATGACACAAAAAAAAAAATCTACCATGGCCAAAATCAATAGAAATATTACAAATTCTTGTCCTCTTTTCGTTCTTGTTATGATCATTTTTCTTTCTTTACCAATTTCAGATGCTAAAATAGATGAAGTCAACGATGTCTTTCCGCCAATCGAAATAACTTTAGCCAATGATAATAAATTTCCAATCTATTATATGTGTGGAGACGACACCAACAATACAATGGCACCACTTGAACCAGGTCACAAAAATCGATTCAGCTTTCGTCAAGTTGCTTTCCCCATGAGATGGTGTTACTTATATATAAATCGACGTACTCATGGATTCTTTTGGGTTTATAATGTGAGATCTAAATGCACAAAATGCTTTTGGAGTATCACAAATTTCCCCTACTTGTTTAAAGCAGATCGTGTAAGGTGGGAACGTGAAAAGCTTTTTACCCCAGCTGGATTTAATATTAATGATTATTTGATAAGAAAGATTTCACATATACGTGCAAGTTGATCCCTAAATCATTCTTATGAATATATATATATATATATATATATATATATATATATATATATATATATATAAAACACCCTTCTTATGAAGAATCTCTTGATGCTAATATACATTTGTTATGAAGAATCCTTGATACGAATATGTGTATACCCAATATTAAGTGGGTGAAAGAATCATTTCGCAAGTCTTCTAAATGAAAGGAAGCTAGATAAAGATTTGAGAATTTTGGATATATATAAAGATTTTGAGGTATCATATTTATTTTCATTTTCCTAATTAAACTTTATAAGTGTCCCCGTAGCTTAAGTCAGATGGCGGATGTAGTCTAGACTTAGAGATGGCTGTTGGAATTTGGATACAGTGCACCCCTATGGATCAATACGGATCTATGTCCAAATGTATAAATTATATATAATTGTTATATATAATAATAAATAGAGAGAAAAGGGACAGCCTTTGGGAGAACTCTCTGAAGAATTGGGTCTCTTAAAAGAATTCTTAGTATAAATAATTATTAGTATCAAGAGGAGATATCCTTTTTTTTTTAAAAAAAAGAACACACACGTTGTTTTCTACTCTTACACAAGAAAACAACATAATCTCTTTCTCAGTAAATAAACTCTCTTCTTCTATGTGATGATGAGCTTCAATGGGAAATTCCTTAGAAGAGCCGTCTTCTACGAATTGGAACTCCTTCTGTAATCAGGTACGACTTACACTGTGAACTATATAGAGTAGTTCGTGTTTTTATAACATGTGATTACACCACCGACTAGTGAAATAAATACCGTTAGTCCTTTGGCGAATTGTATGTTCTTGGATTGTGTGTAATCCTTCATTGGTATCAGAGCCAGGTTATTTATTTCCTAGTCACAAAATTCTTTTTTGAAAACCACCGTTGGGTGATTATTTTTTTTAATTATTGTTTGTTCAACTTTTTTTGGAATGGAAACCAATCTTTGGTGTAAAGAGGCTAAAGCAGAACTCCGTAACAGTGTACATGTTGGAAATAAAATTACAGGTTTGCTAGGGATTTTATTTCCTGACTTGTGAACAGATAGTTCAATTCAACTTTGGAAAATTGTTTCTGCTATGGTGAACTATGTTGCAAAGTTTTGCAACTCATTGTAGGTGCTGGAAAATTTCTCGTGCGCCTTAGAGTTCAATTTTTTTGGGACTTGTGAATAGAAGTTTTATCTGGCCTTCTCTTTGTTTTTATACTGCTCCTTACAATGTGAAACTTCATTTGTATTCTTTGTTTAAATCTCGGGTAAGGGAAATAATGATCGGATATATTTGCCATATATTTCTCTCAAAGTTCAAATGGAACAGTGAGAATTAAATAACGTGACTTATTGTGAAGAAAGAACGTGTGGATTCTTCCACGCCACAGTATTGCATCTGTTGCTGATGATGTGAGAAAATGAAACTCACTTGGTTTAATTTTACTTCCAATTAGATTGGAAAATTATGCAAAAAGAGAATCTGCCATATATGGGAAACTACAGAGAAATGGTTTTCGAGGCCAACTTAAATGAAGAATATTGTTGAATGTTGAACCCACTAATTCATGGTTATTAGTCATGGCTGAATTACCAAATTTCTAAGGGTTTTTTTTTTCCTCCGTGAAGCAAAAATGGGTTACAGCAAATCATTCTCTTCAATTCTCTCCTCAAAGTGAAGAAGTAGTACAATAGTCAACTAATAACAATTATACTTCTTCCTCTCCTCACAAGTTTAAGCCACATTTTTATACACAGGACGTATAATTTATGTGCATATCTTTATTTTTGTATATGTTGTGAAAGGGGAAAAGAAAACAACCATGGCATTGAGTATAATGGATTAAAGTCCTACTCACATTCCCGACATGTGTATGTCATATGCATAAAGCTTGCGAAAGTTTTTTTTTTCTGAGTTTCTTTTCTCTTGTGATGAGAAATTAAAATACCCACTTTGACTTGATAAAAAATATTCATGTATGTGATGCTAGTGGAATATATCAAGGTGCATCTTATCTGTGGTGGTGTTTCTGTGACACAATACTTTTGCAAGTACGTGCACTTATATAAAATTTACAGCTTTACACCATTATTCTTGTTGAATATTTCTATATTTTTCATAGAATGTCTATATAATTGGTCTTGAAATTAAGTAATTTAAGATAAGTATTACTTTCATAATTGATTATGTTAGATTTATCGAATATTAGTATTTGGATAATGATTGGGAATATAGTGAACTTTCGATTCCAAATCTAGTATGAAGTAAATTTTAATACAACCAGTTATTTTAAAGATTAGTATGTATATGAATCTTAGGCTTTATGAAACTATACAGTTGTCTCTATAAGTTTATACTAGTTTATATCAATATGCTAACTGCTACGAGAATATTGTCTGGAGCTTAACAAAAGTGTTAACACTGACATTAAAATCCAGTATGTCCTAAAATAGCGAGAGACTCTTATAACTCTAGATAGGTCTAAGATGTCTCCTAAAAGCGGTTTTATATTCCATTGTAGCTGGTACATTATGACATTTGTGATCCAAATTATGAAATTATTCTAAGTTACTTATATTCCATATAAGTTATGGATAGATGAAAATCCCATTCTTTTCTACTATTTGGTTTGTGCTGCTATTGTACATTAAGTTTTTTTCCCACATGGAAAACTAGTTCCAAGGGGAAGGACATGTATCAATTTGTGATACTACTTCAGTCCATGATTTATGTGTTCATAAGTAAACAAGACAACAGTGATATTGTAACTGGATTTGAATCACATAATGTTATATTCGTAGAGAATGTTTTTCCTAAGTAGGGCGAGATAAGTCAAGACTTGTCTCTTTTATAAAACTGTGGACCAGATTGCTTCCGCTATTAACTCTAAATGGATTCGAGTGGGAGTCATGTTTGGTGATAATGGATGTGTTCCAATTAACATCAATATATTGTCCAAAAGAGAATCCATTTAATATTGTTGGTCCCAGTGGGAGTAACTATCAATTGATAAATCAATTTTATCAATCTCAACCTCGACGAATGAGTCGTCTCCAATATTCCCCGTCGTCGATTTGAGATCGAAGGAGAAGCATATATAGTTACTCCACAATATAATAAGAGTTATGAGATATAAAGGAGGCTCTTAAATACTCTGCTAAGGATAAGTACCTAACACAATGGAACATGAAATTGAGTTAATGAAACCAAACCAAGAGTTGGATTGGTTAATCTACCTTTTGAGTCTAACGATATTGGGAAAAAATGGGTTCTCAATATGTGCGAAAGACTTATTGTAGTATTGAAAAAATATGAGTGAATTCTTGAAGTTTAGATTTCAAGAGATCGTTCGAAGGAATTGTTGTCTCTTTCAGAAAAATCTTATATTAAGAAATTTTCTTGAACGATTTAATATGCAATAGTCCAAACCCATTAATACTCCTATTTTTAGAGACGGAATTTCAAGTGGGAGGATGTATCCTCGTGAATCCACGAGAATATGATTTTTCTCATGAAGATTGATATCTCTTATTCTAGTTAGCAGATATCAATCTCACGTAGAAAAAAAATACTGGAAAGCAGTTAAAGGATATTGAGGTATCTGAAACGCACAGTTGATTATCCTTGTGTTGTTAAGGAAAATATTTGCAATTCAAAAGCTATACGTATGTGAGAGGAAATATAAATCTAAGCATGTCTTCTTTTCTAAACAGTAGCGATGTGTATATTGTTTGTGTAGAAAGAAACAATCATCAGCCTTATTTATACAGAAAGCTGAATTTGTAGTGTTTTCAGCAACTGTGGAAGAAGCTATTAATTGGCTTAGATGTCTTTTATGATAAAATTGGGTGTGTTTGATAGTGCTATTGAATTAGTGACAATCAAGTGTGATAGTCAAGTCCTAATAGCTTACATAAAAAGGTCCCAAGTATCATTGGAAGACAAAACATGTTGATATAAAGTATAATTTCCTTAGAGACATAGTTGTACATAGAAAAGTGAGCATGAAATACATCTCTACACATTATATAATAGCAGATCTGATGTGCAACCCATAGAATTTGGTGCTTATGAATGATATGCGAGGTCATTGGATTTGCGTAGATATCGATGTATTTATATCTTAACTTTTTCCCAAGCATGTTCACATAAAACTACATTATTAGAGTTAATGTTGTTGAAGCCTAAATTTATTGTTATTGGTTCATATACATAAAATGGTACTTATGTTTAGTACATAGAGTACAAGTATACCAAGTATGTCGGACAGACAAAATGATTGACCTATTCACACAAGCAATCGCCTTTATTGTCTAGATGACTAATAGGGATGAGATAATTATAAACTTATTATTATCAGAAGTGATAATAATAGAAAGCTTGAAGTTTATAATAAGAATGTCGCTTGATTTTTTGGTTAATCATATTTAATTAAATGTGAGTCTGTCTTAATGCCAGATGTGAGTTCTGAAGGATAAAATGTATGAGTAGATTTGTGAACTCAACGTTAGACATAGGCTGTCTGAACTATCATCTACACAGTATTTAATTTGCAAAAGACATACGCTCCACATGAAAGGAGCCAATACTGTGATACGTGATTCATACCACGTATGCATAAAGTGACCTGGGCGCTACAAGTTTAATCTCTACTTGTACAATGTTTATCGTGTGAAGCCCTGAAAATTATAAGTAATTTTCTTTTTTTTTCTGTACCCTCATGACTTTGATCAGTTTCTCGAGATTCAATTTGGTGTTTGTTATCTTAGGGTGTTGTCTAGAGATCATGGATGATTCGGCTGGCGGGACACTTCTAGAAAAGCAAATCAGATTGAGATTAAGAGAATCATGAGATGAGGAAGATCATCGATGAGTAATATCACATTAATTGTGTTCATTGGTACACTTTATGTTTGTCGCTGAGATAAGAACATAATGATGAACTCAAAGTATTACAAAGAGATTGCGAGAGATGTGAATGTGATAAATGATCTAGGGTACTGCATACTACAATCTACTCCAAGGTTTCGTTAATCGAGATGCTATATATTCCTAACAGATGTATAGTAACTAAGCTCTCGAAGTATGCACTGGTCACATGGTCTAGTCGTTATGCATGAAGTTACAGAAAGTAATGAGAGTTGACCCACCATGTGTGAGTGGAAGATGTTGGAATTTGGATACAATGCACCCATATGGGTCAACCCGTATCCATATCCAAATATATAAATTATATATAATTATTATATATAATAATAAATAGAGAGAAAAGAGACAACCTTTGGGAAAACTCCTTGAAGAGTTGTGTCTCTTAAAATAATTCCTAGGATATATAATTATTAGTATCAAGAGGAAATATTCTTTTTAAGAAAAAAAGAACACACACGCTGTTTTCTGCTCTTACACAAGAAAACAACATAACCTCATTCTCAGTAAATAAACTCTCTTCTTCTATGTGATGAAGAACTTCAATGGGAAATTTCTTAGAAGAGCCGTCTTCTATGAAATGGAACTCCTTCTGTAATCAGGTACGACTTAGACTGTGAACTATATAGTGTAGTTCGTGTTTTTATAACATGTGATTACACCAACGACTAGTGAAACAAATACGGTTAGACCTTGAGCGAATTGTATGTTTTTGGATTGTGTGTAATCCTTCAATGGCAATGGGACTGGGCGTGGTGGGTTCTGGCCTGTGCGGATATCCCTACACCAAAATTCTAAAAATGACGACAATTACTTTTCTGCAACATCTTTCTTTAAACACGGTTCATAACTTCTCAAACCTTTCTCAATTATTTTTCTCACCTCAGAACCTTGTGGGGATAGGAGTTAAGTATCCCAAGGTTAGGCGCATCTCATTGAGCATGGAGAAGTATTGAGAACCAATTTTTTTTTTCGAAGCCGTTTCCTTTTCCGTCCCACCATTCCATTCACTAACTTTTAAGTTTTTAATTACTTCAAACTGGGTTATTCACATGAACCTCATGGTTATTATATTAATTTTTTTGTCTTTTCAGTTAATTTTTAATCTTAATGCACACAATATGGTACATTATAAAAAAAAATAAAGATAACAAATTAACCTTCTTCAGTAATAAATTTCGAACTCACTGTTTTGAAGATAATAAAATATTAATTTTTTAGCTTAATAATAAAAAGAAAGAAAAAACTAGAAAAAAGAAACCTAAGCAGATGGAGTGGGGCACGTCTACGGGGGGATCCTTGCTTGGGATCCTCTTATCCATTTGGTACCGTTGGAGGTTCTTTTAGGGATTTCAATCAATCCCTAGAACCCTAATTTTACTTCTATAAATAGTAGAGGATAGGGAGAATTGAAGCAGCGGTTAGTAGGGGAGAAAAGGGGAGAGCCGTTAGAGTGGATTTGTAGCCAAAGAAAGAAACAGTGAGAAGCGGAAATACATACACAAGCAGTCCTTACATTTTCTTTTTAGCTCAAGGAATATTGTTACCATTTCTGCAATTTATTGGTTTGTTTATTGCATCGTTCGTTAAGTCGCTTTGGTTCGAGTCGCATTCTTCGAACCCTCACCCCGGATCACTGCTCCGCAAAAGGTAAACAACTCGACCTCGCATTTTTTATCCTTTCCATCTATGTGATTATTTTACTTCAAGTATGAAATAAAAGGCCGTTTGTTTAGATTGATTGTTACGTTCTAAATTAAAATAACTTGTGTTAAGTTGTGTCCCCTGTTACTGCTGTCCTGCTTGTTTGGATGCGAGGTTTTTAATTTCCAAGTTTTTTTTGGAATTCATAATGGTTACTGTTTAGGAGTATGAAAAAATTCAGCCTTTGCTATCCTATCGTTTTAAAGCAAGGTCGTATTTTCAGATTTAGTAATGAAACTTAGGTTATTAGTTAAAAGTGAATCTCTACCAGTTTAAAATAAAGTAGTGTTTGGATGCTAATCTTGTTATTAACATTATTAGAAGTCGGATAAAGCAAGAACTTGAATCTTTCTTCTATCGATAGCATATTGTCTTGTTTCTCAACTTTTGGATCTGTAAGCTGAATATTGAGAATTTAGAGAATGATCGAGTCTTATTCTGCTTTGTTGCTGCTTGTGTATCAATGTCCTAAAAGCTGAAATGAAGTGGTTCTATGTGCAGTTGGTTTGCGAGTAGATTAAAGGGTCCAGGTGATGCTATGTTTGGTTCAGTTATGGTTCCTCTATAAATTCAGTTGAACAAAGTAGTATCATTTTGAGGCTTAATGGCATATTGTTTCCTTTTTTGCTGAGTTAATACCTGTGAGAGTTTGTTTGCATTATTTCGAGTTTCGTCTTAGTTTTTTTTTCGAATGGAGTTGTTTTTAATTCTGGGTTCTGCCAGTCTTAGTCTCAGGGGATCAGCTTCCTCTCCTTTTGTTTCTTTTCTTTCCTGTTTCTGTTTTCCCTTTGGCCCTGTTTTCTTCTTTTGGTGTTCTGCTTCACTCATTAAGTGATGGTTCAAGTTGCTTTGGATGTTTGAGGTTGGAAATAAAAGGGATGGGTATTGTAAGAGGGTGTGAAGTCTGCATCCTGTTCTTGTTCAGGATGTCTGGGCTTGTTTTAGCATAGGAGTAGCAGGAGGTTTGGTTTAGCAGTAGGTGTATGTGTAAGATCTGTGAGGGTGTTGCAGGGTAGTTGTTGTAGCCTGAATGTTAGAGAGGTCCTTTGTTTGGTAGTTGGATTAGAAAGGTTCAGGGTGGTCTATGGAAGGTTTGTGTGTGCTTCAGTTTGTTAGTTGTTCCAGGCAGCAGGGTGTTATTTATGTGAGGTGCAGGGAGATTATTAAGGGAGCTGAGGTAAAGTCCGCGAGGTTTTTGAGTATGTGTGCAGGTCTGATTTGAGTATATGCAGGTGTAGGTAGTGGAGTTCAGGGTCTTGGAGCTTGTGGAGTTTTGGTTCATGCTGTAAAAGTAGTTGTGTTCAGGTAGTATAGTATGGGTTTGCAGGTTCAGGAGTTTTTCTTAGAAAAGCTTGTAATTCCAGTTTGGAGGTGGTTTAAGGTTTGCAGGTTCAGAAGAGGTTTGATGGTAGTTTCTTTAATTCCATTTTTCTTCTTGTTTGACTATGAGTTTTAAGTTAGTTTCCAGCATTATACTTCTTTTCTTCTTGTTCCTGCTTATGGGGGGAAGCTTTCAGAGTGTTGCATGGGTTGTTTCAAACTGAGTTTCTTTGTTTCAATTGAGTGAGGGGATGTTTCTAGTCTGTTCTGTTCTTGGTTTTGTTGAGCTTTGTTAAAATGATCAAAAAATGAGAAAGATTAGATCTTTCCTAGGAGTAGCATGCCTTAGCTTAGTAAAAATCCTTCTCATATGTTTACTTATGTTGCTGCTTCTTGATTAATGGGAATCATTTGTTTCTTACTAATCTGCTAGTAACATTTTCTCTTCTCTCTTTAAGCTGGTAGTATTAATCTTTAGTTTCCAATAGAAGTAGCTTAGAACTTGATATCTCTGTTATCATTGTGATATTGTTAGTTAATATAAATTTAGTTCAAGTAAAGTTTTCACTTTCATCTGTTTTAGTATGTTGGCTTGTGATGTTTGATGTCTGGGGTTATCCAAAAGGCATACCTTGTTTATTATTTCAGTCGCGCTTAAGCTCTGGCTATGTTTAAAATCCTATCACATATGTTACTAGGAAGAAAAGTCAACAGAACTTGAATGATGATATGTTAATCACATAGTATGCCTTGCACATTTTTTTAGTGTCATTGCTTGCTTGTGCTTTCAAAAGGCCACGTGATATGAAAATCTGTGTGTTATATGAGAAAGTTTACCGGGTGGTGATGTATCAAATTTGGATAATTTTCTTAGCTTTATGTCAAATATACGTGGGATCTGTTTCATTTTCATCTTAAGAGTTACAAGTTTAATTATTTGTTAGTTTCATTTTCTCTTGCTTACCTTTGTAAAGATTTCCAATGAGTAGTTAGTAATCTTTATTTCTATTTTACCTTTGCATGATACATCGCTGGAAACGAGTTCATTTTGGGATGAGTTGGTTAAAACTCGACATTGGGGTTGCTAATTTGCATTGGAGTCTTATTGGGATCAAGTCCGGACTCAAGCTTTCAAGAAGCGAAGATCTAGGAAATTTAAAAAATGCTTTGTTGAGCCGCCTATTCTAACTTAGGCTCATGGGCATATAATTGTATAAATTTAAACAAATTCAAGGCTCCCATGAGTTTTATCAATTTCCGGGTTCTTCTTCTAAACCTCCTCTTTTCCCATCCTTAGAAATTGCATGTCTATAGGAATTCCCCGTAGATAATTATTTATTTGATTGATTATGAATGAATGTTTAGTTATTTATTTAGTTATTTTGTGAATATTTTATTTCTTTAGAATTTCCATCTTATTTACGAATTGTGCATCTTTTAGTTAAATAATGCGTGCAATTAAAATTAGAAATTAATAAAAAGTAACTCATTTTTATCCGTGAAAGTGCAACTTCTTTCCAATTAATTGGTTTTTCATATTTTAGCAAAATTATTGATTTATTTATTTATTTATTTTCCTTTCTTTCTTCCCTTTTCAAGTCTAAGTTTATTTAAATTCATATTTCTTTAAAGTATAATTTACTATAATCTTATATTTTTAATATTAATCTTAAAACCATTTTATCGACATATTGAAAGTTAACCTTTTGAGCTATTTTGTGAAAACCGAAGGATTAACCGTAATTTTACGGATTTTCGAAAGTGCTTTCAATTTGAAACCTTCTTTCGAAAATAATTGAACCTCTTACTTAGAATCTCTGAAAAGACCATTTTCCTTAAAACGGAGAAATTGCACGCATCATTTAATTAATTGGTTCCTAGTTCTCCTAAATTAGGTGGCGACTCCAAAGAAAGCCCTTTGGAGTCCCATATTGTTGAACATTATACCCGAAACCTATCTTTTCATAAAGAAAGGGTAATTTTTTGGGGTTCAACAGCGTGGCGACTCCGCTGGGGATTACCTTAAGGTTCTAACCGCAAGGTTTTCACAAGATAACTCTTTATTTGTTTATTATTATCTGCAAAAATAGCGTGATTAGTTAAATTGATTATTTGCAATTATTTGTCACTGAAAGCATGTCACTACACTTTTATTTGCGCACATATAAAACTGGCATTCCGTTCATATTTTCCCCACTCCTGGGAGCTTCTTCATGGTTACTTATACCCGCGAGGTGTATGCATATACACCCGCAACTCACAAAAAATCCTTTAAGAAAGAGTGCGCGTACCTGCGGGGTGAGCGGATAGTTTTACTACCGTGTGACCGCTTGCCACTCAAAACAGCCTTGTGTCTAGTAAACCCACTCTAGAGTTTTCGTTAGGAACATGCATGCATAAGCCTTAGATTGGACCCGGTCCTTGGTACCGCCTCCATAGTTAGGAAAACTACCCTTTTTCGTTGACGGGTTTTAATACCCAACAACGGTGCATATTATGTGTTTATGTGATAACGAAACTCACAGTCCAAACCAAGTTTTGCAATGAATGGGGTTTAGAACATTTTGTCATTGGCTTTGTAGGTCAAAAGATGTCAGAATTCAAGAATGTCCAAATGGTTGTTAAGGTTCCTGAGAAATTGAAAGAATGGTGGAGGAACATGAAACAAGATGACAAACAAGAGGCGGGATGGGTTGAGAAGAAGTTGGGAAATTTGATCCATTTGTTAGAGATTCCATCTGATCGTTACTTGATTCAGGCACTCTTGCCTTTCTAGAGCTATTCGAGGGCCGTTTTTCGATTTAAGGATTTTGAGCTTACACCGACCTTAGAGGAAATGGCCGACCTTACCGGGCTGCCTTTGAAGGGTCGGGAGATGATCATTCCAAGGAAACAAGGAGGGAGGCATTTCTTAGATGATTTGGGGTTACATAACAACAAGAAGTTGGGATGCTTTGCAAAGGAATGGGTTTCTTTAGACTATCTTTATGAGAGGTTTGCACTTGGGGACAGCCACACTGTCCATATTCGGGAATTTGCTTGTTCTTTGGATACCTGGAAGAAAAGGCGCTTCACCGCCTTTGTCATTTCCTTCTTTGGAACTCTGATTTTCCGCGGGAAGAAGGGAAGATTAGCACCAGCATTGGTTCAGTGGTCCGTATTTTGTTTGAAGGGATTGATAACAAAGAAGTCACTTTGGTCCCGATGATTCTGGCAGAAATGCTTAGAGCTCTAACTAACTGCAGAAAAAAGGGCAAGAGGTATTTTGAGGGCTCAAATCTACTTCTTCAACTATGGGCCATGGAACACCTTTTTAATCGAAAACCCATAGTGGACATAGCCTTATGTGGGGGCAACCCAATCAGAAGCTATCAAGAACGGGTACTTGAAAAGTTTGTTGCACCAGTGGGCCTTAATGATTGGTTTCGATACTTAGCCGAGCTTGAAGAAGACCATATTTTGTGGAAAGTGTGGTGGCTTGCAATCAAGGAGGGCGTTTATCTTAGATCTAAGGAGAAGTATTACATCGAGCTCATCGGGTTGACTGGCCTTCATCACTATGCGCCTTTAAGAGTCCTTCGTCAGTTTGGGATAGAACAAGTCATACCCCTCACGGCATATACGAGATCCTATGAAATTGAATTTGGCAAAGAAGTAAAAGTTCCAAGGGTCGGAGAAATTTTCAAAGATTGGGATAGAATGGTGAACCAACGCGCTAGTTTTCATCCGGCAGGCCGGACTCCTGAATACTATGCCTGGATTAAAGAAGACATTGCCATCACTCCTAGTCCAGCAGGAAAAGAAGGTTTAGAAGATGTAGATCTAACCTATGGGATGAAGGTCAAGCTTAGCTCCATCACTTTCATTCCTTCTGAGTGGAGCTTCATGGAAGAAGTCGTAGAGACTGTGAAACGAGCCAGGATTGATCCAAACCATGCTAGCACTTCAGCTTCAGCACTTCCTCCAGTTTGATGCAGTTTAGCAATAACAGTTATTTAAATTTTCGAAATGTTGTACTCAGACTATGTCTTTAATTTATGTATTTGCTTTCTAGCACTTTTCATTCTCCATGTAATGATGATGATGTACTAAAAGCAAGTTATTATCAATGAAAGACTATTATTATTATTGTCGTTGTCGCTTACTCTAAAATCGATTATTGCAAAACAGGCGTGGACTACTTTTTGTTATCATTTATTTGCGCGATTAGGCTTACCTCTAGCACAAAGAGGCACCTCACATGGTAGGACCCGCCTGCATCTTTATTTACGCTTGATTACTTGTGTTTGCCACATATCAATTATTTGTCTACTATGCAATAGCTTGCTAAATGCTTATTTGCTATGTGCTAATCGCCTGTAATTCATTTTGCATTGTTTGTTGGGGTGACTCAATTTGCTTGATATTGGTATTTGACTAACATTGTATCTGTTTGCAGGAATTAACCGCTTATTCTCTTTACTCATTTAATTAGTTTATTTACTTATAATATGAAAGCATGCATATTATTATTCTAAAAATATCTTTTTTTTGAATCTTTATTTGGTCAGTCGTAATTTTACAAAATATTGTTTTAGCATCAAATTTTAAGTGTTCCATCCTTTTAATAAATAATATTTCTCCGAATTTAATAAGCATTGTTTTGTCCAGTTTTCTTTAACGAAACAAACGCCCTATTTAAACTTTTGGGGTCTTTTAGTACGGTCTCAATTTCTCCATTTTGGAATAAGTTGATCCATCAAGTTTCATCTTTAATAAATTTTATTAAATTCAGTATGCGTTGCTAAAGGGTTAATTATTTTGAACATCAAGGTCAGGACATATGGCTCGTCAAAATGTCGTGATTGACTTGACTGGAAATGATGGATCCCACCAAGACAAGGTTAACAAGCTTGAAGCAACCGTAGCAAGTTTGGAGAAGAGACTTGATAGCCTTACTGAATTGGTTGTCACGCTCATGGATGCTCGCAACCCAGTGCGAAATGTGTCAAGCCCGGGACCAAGTGCTCCTGTGGCTCCTATCTATACTGTTGCACCTCCTACAATGCAAGTAGCTCCAGCATTTGAGTGTGATGCTCAACAGTTCCCTAATTTGCATGCATTCCTGTTGGAAAAGGAATTTGGTGGCTTCTCAAAGACGAACAATGAGAAAAGCAACGGGGAAGGGCTTCCTAGGGTTGAAGAGAGCAATGTCACAATGATAGATGAGAATGCTCTAACATCTCAAGCAGGCTTAGGTGAAGCAGAAAAAGAAAATGTGAATGTTCTTGACGTGGTTGATCCACCAGTGTATGATGGGATAGGAAATCCTCATGATCATTTGAAAGCATTCACTGATTGGGTGGCAATATTTGGAAAAAGCAATGGAATCAAGTTGAGGTTATTTGTTAAGACGCTCGCGGGGCCGGCTTTAACGTGGTTTGCACTACAAGACCTTGGAAAGCGATTCACATGGGATGACTTAGCTCGTAACTTTGTCAAGCAGTACGAACTCCCGAACCTAACCTTTGCAAGGGGCAATCCACTAAAAAGAAAATCTGTAGAGCTTCAAGAAGAGCCGATTGCAATAATTTCTGACAAGAGAAAGTGTGAATTGGTTGAGGCACAGTCCAAAGACAAAGGAAAAGCTGTCATGTCAAAACCTTCGCCAGTCATAGCAAGGGTACCTAGTGCACACAGGCAAGTAATTGTCAATCCAAGTTCACAGTCAAACCGCGCCAAAAGATCTGTTTTCGCATACACACGGCTCCCAGAATCTTACACAAGATTGTTTGAGAGGATCAAGGGATTCAATTTGGTACATCCTATAGAATCAAAGCCATATTGGTCACATAAGCCTGACAATTTGGGAAAATTTTGTGCTTACCATTCAGGGATGCAGGGGCATATTATTGAAGAATGCACTTTATTTAAGCAGAAAGTTGAGACCTTGATTAGTTCTGGCCAGGTCAAAATTCTACCTACAAATGGCACTGGCGAACCTTTTGTCGCAATCTTTCCATATGCAAAGGGAGTTTCCTCGAAGAAGGACATTTAGGCACCTATCAAGTTCCAGAAAAGCAGTAGAGTTGCAGAAGCAGAAGTTAGTTTATTTGCATTAGTAGGAAGTAGCTATTGTAATTTTCTTTTGTTAAGTTTTGTTGAAAGAATATCAAATTATGAATGTTTGAATTTATTTCTATGTAACCAAGCTACTGTAACCGGTTTCCCAAGGTGGGAAGCGTAGGCAACTCATATCGAGTTTCGGTTACACCATCATTTGGAAAATCACTTCTATGTAAGCAGAACTACGCACGGTCTGATTCCCAATGAGGGATACGTAGGCTCCTCCTTCGGGCTCGACCCTTTAGTATTTAAATTTTAATTATCCCAAAGATAGAAACTGGGGCAAATTTTGCAAAGCAAGTAGAAGACATGGGAAATTGCAACCGGGGCAGCTTTTGATAAGCAGTTTGAAGTTTTGAAAGTCATAACTGGGGCAATTTTTTGAAATGTTGAAGTCATAACTGGGGCAATTTCGCAAAGCAAGTTGAGATGTTGAAGTTATAACTGGGGCAAAATTGTACAAAGGAAAATTGAAGACATTGATGTTGATTTCATAGTTATCAGAAGCAGGTTTTCTATGAATTGGTACAGATTGTTGTGCGACAAACGAGAATCGATAGCCGAGCAAAGCATTGATGTTCAAAATAAGCCGACCATTTTAGCAATTTGTGTCAAAATGGTCTAGCACGCATACTAATTTAGTAAAAACTTTCAAAGTTGTTTTTCTCAATTCGCGTCTTGAAAAATCAAATTTTATTAATCATTGAGTTTCGAACTCTTAAATATTTTACTCATGTGCTGAGTCGGGATTTTGGTCCCATCCATTCGGCCTAATGGCCTATATTACGTTTGAAATTTTATGCATGCATTATCATTTTACGTATTAACTTGCTTTTGTTCAATGTGTAGAATTCATTTGTTAAAGGTTGGCTTGCGTTGAACACTGAAATAATTGAAAATCTGCATCAAGGAGAAAACAACATGACAAAGCAGCTTCAGGCAACCAGTTCTGGTATGGGTATCTTGCAAGCGCAAAATGATGATGTTGAAGAGCATGTGGTCCAAAGGAATCGGATTGTCAACTTTGTCAATACTAGTAAACCTTTGCCAAATACAAGCTTTACCTCCAATCCACCTTACTTAACAATGCCTAATTACCAAATGCCTATACATACTATATATCCACAAATCCCACAAGAATATCTTACCAACCCAAATGCTTGGCCAGCTGCAACTTTATACCAACCACCTTTTATCACTATACCTATTGTGGAGAGTCAATCAAATCAATTGATAGTGCGTTCACCAGAATTGCCTAAGAAAGAAGTTGAGACAACTTATCCTCACAATGTGGATGAACAGATTTTGAGAAAGATCATGCAAAAAGAATTGCGCTCTAGGAATATTCAGAGCTTCTGCTATGAAGACTTATGCATTTACCCGGACATTGAGCTTCCAAGTGGGTACAAGATACCAAAGTTTAACACTTTTAATGGAAAAGGGGACCCCTATGCACATCTGAAAGATTATTGCAGCAGATTAATTGGAATTGGCAAGGATGAAGCTTTGCGTATGAGATTGTTTATTCAGAGTTTATCAGGAATGGCACTTGCATGGTATACTAAGCAAGATTTTACCAAATGGCACACATGGGAAGACATGGCTCGAGACTTTGTGGAACAATACAAATTCAACATAGTAAGAGATCCTTATCTAATTGATATGCGTAAAATCAAGAAGATGCCGCATGAGTCTGTTGCAGAATTTGCTGTGAGATGGAGGCTAGAGGCTTCTAAGATGCATCCTCCATTACCTGAAGATGAGCTGATAGCAACTTTCATTGACCTTCAAGAAGGCCTATTTTATGAAAAGCTACTTTTTGCCAATTTAAAGGATTTTCCCAGTCTAATCCGGTATGCAAAGATTTTGGAAGAAAAGTTTCAAACCGGGAGGTCGATTGACTATGACACTACAATGCCAGTTTTCAATTGTTCTGATGCACCTGAAAATATTCAAGACTCTCAGCCTTCGCAAGTGCACTACAATCATGATATGCAAAATTCAAGTCGCCAGCATCGATCTCATCAGGCACCATCTGGTCATCAAAGCATGAAGAAGTTTAGACCTCTTACATTCACTCCTTTAGAAGAGTCTGTGAGTAGCATATTTGAAAAATTGCAAGCTGAAGGACTTTTGCAACCAAGGAAAGGAACAATTCCCAAGCACTTGCCTCCACATTTCATCCATTAAAGCATTGTGCTTATCATTCAAATATCCAAGGTCATGACACTGAAGAATGCAGTGGCTTGAGATACAAAATTCAAAGCTTTATTGATAATGGCAAAATAATAGTGCAAGAAGATCCATTAAGTGGTTATTGCGACATTCCTCCCGCAGGCACAATTTTTGTTAAAGGCGAGGCATCAGCCCCAAGATATTCAAAGAAGAGGCGGTTTGCAAGCTAAGAAGACTGCAAAGACCGTATTTTGCAGCCTGGAATGACATTTTATTGCCCGACTATCTTATGTTTTAACTACTCTGTTGCAACTTTATTCATCCTGGTTGTAATGAACTACGTTATGTTTTGCTACCTTTATTGGGCTTAGTCCCAAAAATCAATGAAATTTCGTTTATTCTCAAATAACCCAAGCCAAAGCAGTTATAGATGGTTTATCTTGTGCAAAGAGAAGAGTTTCAAGAATGTCAGATTTTCGCAACAACAACACATTTGATTGCCATGCAAGAAAATGCAGATTTGAAGCCAAATTAGGTGTTCAAACAAGCCAACCGTTATTTGATCAAAAACTAACAATTGTTCTTTGATTAAACAGGGGCAAATTTTGTATTTACTGCAAAGTTCAGCATCAAGGTGGAAGGAGCAATGCAAAGTGTCGCGACTTCCCAGAAATTTTATAGTACTTATAATTTTTCTTTGAATGCAGAAATCTCAAGCAGCGAAACGAGAAGAACTCGCAACTATTAGTTCCTCGAAGAATATTTGCCTTATCGCATATGCAGAACAACTCTATTTTAGCTTTTGATCGATTATCGCATCACCAGCACAGGCCAGACGATTTCAGATTTTGCAAGATACAGGGTTTATCCACCCACAAATAGGATATCTTGGGTTCTTCCACCCACAAATAGGATATTTGGGGTCCTTCCACCCACAAATAGGATATCAGGGTTTATCCACCCACAAATAGGATACTTTGGGTCCTTCCACCCACGAGTAGGATATTTTGGGTCCTTCCACCCACAAATAGGATATCTAGGGTCCTTCCACCCACGAATAGGATATTTGGGTCCTTCCACCCACAAATAGGATATTTGGGTCCTTCCACCCACAAATAGGATATATCGGGTTCTCCCACCCACAAATAGGATATCTCGGGTCCTTCCACCCACGAATAGGATATCTGGGTCCTTCCACCCACAAATAGGATACTTTGGGTCCTTCCACCCACGAATAGGATATTTTGGGTCCTTCCACCCACGAATAGGATATTTTGGGTCCTTCCACCCACAAATAGGATATCTTGGGTTCTTCCACCCACAAATAGGATATCTTGGGTTCTTCCACCCACAAATAGGATATCTGGGTCCTTCCACCCACAAATAGGATATCAGGGTTTATCCACCCACAAATAGGATACTTTGGGTCCTTCCACCCACGAATAGGATATTTTGGGTCCTTCCACCCACAAATAGGATATTTGGGTCCTTCCACCCACAAATAGGATATCTCGGGTCCTTTCACCCACAAATAGGATATTTGGGTCCTTCCACCCACAAATAGGATATCTCGGGTTCTTCCACCCACAAATAGGATATGCAGGTTTCTTTCAAGTAGATGATAGTCTAAGACAAGTCGGCTGAAGCACCGCTTTCGAAGTGTTTCGCGATGTCGGTTGTTATGCAATATTGAATAATGATCAGTTTAGAGGTTCTCCAGGCGGAGCATCTCGTCAGTTGGCCGAAGGAAGAACTTATTGATGATATCACAACCCGCATTTATAATTTTATGTTATCACTCTTTTATTTCTTATTCCAATTATTATTACAGTTTATTAGCAGTTGCTCGCTTACCGCTTGTCAAGTTTATTACAGGATTTTGGCAGTATCGCAGCAGCATTTGGAGCATAACGTGGAACTTTTACTTAGCAGTGAATTGGGGCAATTATTGATATGAGCTAGACTCGTCAACAAGGATCTGAAGAATCGCACTCGAACAAGCAAGTCCTTTCCTAATCTTTCATTTCAGATTAGGCGTCAGTTTGAATTCTTTCCTATTCGTGCGTCATTTTCTGTCAATCGTGCGAATTTTCGTGTCTAAGTGTTGTTGAACTACATATGGCCTGATTCTCTTTCAGCCCGAGATATGTAGGCAACTCAGAAACCGGAGTTCGGCCATGTCCATAAGCCTCGCATTTTGGTTCTTGGAAACAAAGTCCTTGGCTTTACCGTGACAAAATTGGTTTTCACGTCAACTTTTTTTACCCTGAAAACTCTTTCATCCTTTTCCGGGTAAAGAGGGGCAGCTGTTGACACCCAATTTTGTCCCGAAAATTTTCAAAATTAAAGGTTTAATTATTCTAAAATTAAAATCAATTTTTTTTGAAATTAAAGGCAATCGCTTAATTTCAAATAAAGTGGCTAAAATCGTAATTCGCGACCTTAATCTTAGTTGACCCTAGCAATTCCTCTACTTATCTATTAAAATCTAAAATTATGGCTAATTTTGCTCTAAATACCGAAATCAGCCTATTTGTGCAAGCACATATATAACTTATACAATACACACACATACACCCTCACCATCAGCAACCCGATTCCCAGTTCCCATACCCGGCCCATCAGCTCATTTTATCTCCATTCTTTCTCAGAAGAATCCGTTATTCTGAAGCCCAATCTCCCAACCCGATTCATTTGACAAAAGATCCAAATTTCCAGCTGTGATCGTACCAAGAGCGAATGAAAAACCACCAGCGTTGTCCTTGCTTGGGATCCTCTTATCCATTTGGTACCGTTGGAGGTTCTTTTAGGGATTTCATTCAATCCCTAGAACCCTAATTTTACTTCTATAAATAGTAGAGGATAGGGAGAATTGAAGCAGCGGTTAGTAGGGGAGAAAAGGGGAGAGCCGTTAGAGTGGATTTTTAGCCAAAGAAAGAAACAGTGAGAAGCGGAAATACATACACAAGCAGTCCTTACATTTTCTTTTTAGCTCAAGGAATATTGTTACCATTTCTGCAATTTATTGGTTTGTTTATTGCATCGTTCGTTAAGTCGCTTTGGTTCGAGTCGCATTCTTCGAACCCTCGCCCCGGATCACTGCTCCGCAAAAGGTAAACAACTCGACCTCGCATTTTTTATCCTTTCCATCTATGTGATTATTTTACTTGAAGTATGAAATAAAAGGCTGTTTGTTTAGATTGATTGTTACGTTCTAAATTAAAATAACTTGTGTTAAGTTGTGTCCCCTGTTACTGCTGTCCTGCTTGTTTGGATGCGAGGTTTTTAATTTCCAAGTTTGTTTTGGAATTCATAATGGTTACTGTTTAGGAGTATGAAAAAATTCAGCCTTTGCTATCCTATCGTTTTAAAGCAAGGTCGTATTTTCAGATTTAGTAATGAAACTTAGGTTATTAGTTAAAAGTGAATCTCTACCAGTTTAAAATAAAGTAGTGTTTGGATGCTAATCTTGTTATTAACATTATTAGAAGTCGGATAAAGCAAGAACTTGAATCTTTCTTCTATCGATCATTGTCTTGTTTCTCAACTTTTGGATCTGTAAGCTGAATATTGAGGATTTAGAGAATGATCGAGTCTTATTCTGCTTTGTTGCTGCTTGTGTATCAATGTCCTAAAAGCTGAAATGAAGTGGTTCTATGTTCAGTTGGTTTAGTTGGTTTGCGAGTAGATTAAAAGGTCCAGGTGATGCTATGTTTGGTTCAGTTATGGTTCCTCTATAAATTCAGTTGAACAAAGTAGTATCATTTTGAGGCTTAATGGCATATTGTTTCCTTTTTTGCTGAGTTAATACCTGTGAGAGTTTGTTTGCATTATTTCGAGTTTCGTCTTAGTTTTTTTTTTTTCGAATGGAGTTGTTTTTAATTCTGGGTTCTGCCAGTCTTAGTCTCAGGGGATCAGCTTCCTCTCCTTTTGTTTCTTTTCTTTCCTGTTTCTGTTTTCCCTTTGGCCCTGTTTTCTTCTTTTGGTGTTCTGCTTCACTCATTAAGTGATGGTTCAAGTTGCTTTGGATGTTTGAGGTTGGAAATAAAAGGGATGGGTATTGTAAGAGGGTGTGAAGTCTGCATCCTGTTCTTGTTCAGGATGTCTGGGCTTGTTTTAGCATAGGAGTAGCAGGAGGTTTGGTTTAGCAGTAGGTGTATGTGTAAGATCTGTGAGGGTGTTGCAGGGTAGTTGTTGTAGCCTGAATGTTAGAGAAGTCCTTTGTTTGGTAGTTGGATTAGAAAGGTTCAGGGTGGTCTATGGAAGGTTTGTGTGTGCTTCAGTTTGTTAGTTGTTCCAGGCAGCAGGGTGTTATTTATGTGAGGTGCAGGGAGATTATTAAGGGAGCTGAGGTAAAGTCCGCGAGGTTTGTGAGTATGTGTGCAGGTCTGCTTTGAGTATATGCAGGTGTAGGTAGTGGAGTTCAGGGTCTTGGAGCTTGTGGAGTTTTGGTTCATGCTGTAAAAGTAGTTGTGTTCAGGTAGTATAGTATGGGCTTGCAGGTTCAAGAGTTTTTCTTAGAAAAGCTTGTAATTCCAGTTTGGAGGTGGTTTAAGGTTTGCAGGTTCAGAAGAGTTTTGATGGTAGTTTCTTTAATTCCATTTTTCTTCTTGTTTGACTTTGAGTTTTAAGTTAGTTTCCAGCATTATACTTCTTTTCTTCTTGTTCCTGCTTATGGGGGGAAGCTTTCAGAGTGTTGCATGGGTTGTTTCAAACTGAGTTTCTTTGTTTCAATTGAGTGAGGGGATGTTTCTAGTCTGTTCTGTTCTTGGCTTTGTTGAGCTTTGTTAAAATGATCAAAAAATGAGAAAGATTAGATCTTTCCTAGGAGTAGCATGCCTTAGCTTAGTAAAAATCCTTCTCATATGTTTACTTATGTTGCTGCTTCTTGATTAATGGGAATCATTTGTTTCTTACTAATCTGCTAGTAACATTTTCTCTTTTCTCTTTAAGCTGGTAGTATTAATCTTTAGTTTCCAATAGAAGTAGCTTAGAACTTGATATCTCTGTTATCATTGTGATATTGTTAGTTAATATAAATTTAGTTCAAGTAAAGTTTTCACTTTCATCTGTTTTAGTATGTTGGCTTGTGATGTTTGATGTCTGGGGTTATCCAAAAGGCATACCTTGTTTATTATTTCATTCGCGCTTAAGCTCTGGCTATGTTTAAAATCCTATCACATATGTTACTAGGAAGAAAAGTCAACAGAACTTGAATGATGATATGTTAATCACATAGTATGCCTTGCACATTTTTTTAGTGTCATTGCTTGCTTGTGCTTTCAAAAGGCCACGTGATATGAAAATCTGTGTGTTATATGAGAAAGTTTACCGGGTGGTGATGTATCAAATTTGGATAATTTTCTTAGCTTTATGTCAAATATACGTGGGATCTGTTTCATTTTCATCTTAAGAGTTACAAGTTTAATTATTTGTTAGTTTCATTTTCTCTTGCTTACCTTTGTAAAGATTTCCAATGAGTAGTTAGTAATCTTTATTTCTATTTTACCTTTGCATGATACACCGCTGGAAACGAGTTCATTTTGGGACGAGTTGGTTAAAACTCGACATTGGGGTTGCTAATTTGCATTGGAGTCTTATTGGGATCAAGTCCGGACTCAAGCTTTCAAGAAGCGAAGATCTAGGAAATTTAAAAAATGCTTTGTTGAGCCGCCTATTCTAACTTAGGCTCATGGGCATATAATTGTATAAATTTAAACAAATTCAAGGCTCCCATGAGTTTTATCAATTTCCGGGTTCTTCTTCTAAACCTCCTCTTTTCCCATCCTTAGAAATTGCATGTCTATAGGAATTCCCCGTAGATAATTATTTATTTGACTGATTATGAATGAATGTTTAGTTATTTATTTAGTTATTTTGTGAATATTTTATTTCTTTAGAATTTCCATCTTATTTACGAATTGTGCATCTTTTAGTTAAATAATGCGTGCAATTAAATTTAGAAATTAATAAAAAGTAACTCATTTTTATCCGTGAAAGTGCAACTTCTTTCCAATTAATTGGTTTTTCATATTTTAGCAAAATTATTGATTTATTTATTTATTTATTTTCCTTTCGTTCTTCCCTTTTCAAGTCTAAGTTTATTTAAATTCATATTTCTTTAAAGTATAATTTACTATAATCGTAGATTTTTAATATTAATCTTAAAACCATTTTATCGACATATTGAAAGTTAACCTTTTGAGCTATTTTGTGAAAACCGAAGGATTAACCGTAATTTTACGGATTTTCGAAATGCTTTCAATTTGAAACCTTCTTTCGGAAATAATTGAACCTCTTACTTAGAATCTCTGAAAAGACCATTTTCCTTAAAACGGAGAAATTGCACGCATCATTTAATTAATTGGTTCCTAATTCTCCTAAATTAGGTGGCGACTCCAAAGAAAGCCCTTTGGAGTCCCATATTGTTGAACATTATACCCGAAACCTATCTTTTCATAAAGAAAGGGTAATTTTTTGGGGTTCAACAGCTGTCACCCTTTTTCCTGAGATAGCAGTCTGCCGCAAGTTTATACAAGTTTATACAATTTTATACAAATTTATACACATGTATAAAATTGTGTATAAATTTGTATAAATTTGTATAAGTGTGCATATGCGAGTGAATAAATCTGTATATTAAGGATGTTTATATGAATTTTTACTTTTTTTGTGTATAATTTTGTATTTCTTTCATTGCTACGCATTTATCTATGTATATTCATGTATATTTTATTTTTTGGGGGGAGATTTGTGTGTATAAACTTGTCCAAAGTAATGATTTAAACGCAATAAATAACATAAATTCTGTAAAATACAAAAAAATAACGACACCACTGGCGGGAGAGGGTGTATGCCGGTGACTTAGTGGCTGGGGATGGGGAGATTTGGTTGCTAGGGTATTTTTTATGAAGGAGTGCTAAAATTTGTAATTTTAGGGGTGGGTGCTATGCATGAAAAAAAAATATGGCCTCTTGTTTGTAATTTTGGGTAGTGGGCTGCCTATTTTTGAAAATTTCCCAAATAACTATATAAGACAAATTAAAATATTTGTAGGGTAAGGCAAATCCAACTGGAGTACATAGTTTTTAATATGTATATATCTCGGACAAATAATTAAAATTTCAATGAATATTAAGTTCCAACACATAATTGAAAAAGCTCAATATGTGCATTGAATCTACGTCAGCTCGTAGCATAACATTGAAACGACCTCGGTTAGTCGTTTCGGAAGTTAGGATTCTGATTGGCGTGCCGATAATTTTAAAATCTTCATTACATCTATTGGGACTTATCTATAAAATTTGAGCTAAATCAGACCTCGTTTGGTAGGCATCGGAAAAAGGTTTCAGTTTTTATTGTCGATAAATATTAAAAAGAGATTTTTGAGCTCGGTTTTGGCGAATGAGCTCCGATTCAAAATCCGAAAGTGCCGTTAGGTTCGTATGCTTATTTGTGACTTTTGTGATTTTTCGAAAGTGAATTTCAATGTTGTTCGGTTAGTTTCCGCTAAAATGCCGAAAGTTAAATAATTTGATCTTTTTCCATTTAAATTGCATATTGAGTTTCGGGAGTCCGATTTGAGATCCGCCTTCGTGAGTATGTTACATATATTTTGTATAACTCGTATGAAAAAGTTAGAATTATTTTGAATATCGTAGGGTATCGTTTTAATTTTTGTCACGGAAAGAAAATAAAAATAAAAAAAAAAGGAAAAGACAAAAGAAAAAAAGAAAAAGACAAAATGCAAGAAAGAGAAAGAAAGGATCAAATGTAGTTGATGTGGCGGTGGGTACTTAGCATATATGCTAAGCATGAAAATAGAAACGAAACGATTAAAAAGCAGGCAAAGAGAAAAACACGCAGAAATGGAAAAAAATGTCAGAAAATGAGAAATAGAGCCGGCGAAAAGTAGAATTTTCACCCTGAAACATTCAGGTAATGATCTTAATCCATTATTTTAGTTTATTACGTGTGTTTAAATATATTTTGACGGTAAAATAGGGATATTAGACATCGTTTTAATAAGTTCAACTGATAATTTAAAGGGTTAATTGGACCTCGATAATGGAATTGATTATATATTCGTACTCAGTGAGTTATGGGCAACATATAAATGTAATTTATTTAGGGTTTGCTTATGTGACCTTAAACCCTGTATATAGGCCTGGCCTGCGTATTGCGTATGCAAATAGGGTATCAGGTTCCTAACTGGATTGCCCTAAGATGTGAGGAATGAAGCCTTTAGCCTAATTTGATATATTTTTCTGCTTATTGAATACAACATGATTGTTTGGCAGTGAATCCAAAGGATAGAGCAGTTGTTGGGTAACTGTGCTAACTCTGTAACAAGATAAGTGTTTATATCCATTTCTTTGGAGGCACCTGGCCTCGTAGATTTTCTACAACGTGTTCCTTACGTGTGTAGCTGCCGATAGGCGTACTCATTACGCCTTAGCTTTGAATTTACATTGTATATTATATGTTATGCCCTGTGGTTGGTATTACATTGAGCATATGAGCATTGCACTCTGGTTTTGAGCATTGCATATACTTCCCGGTTGGCGATGAGAGTCCCGCACCGGTGAAGGGTCATTATTGCATACACTTCCCGGTAATCGATGAGAGTCCCGAGCCGGTGAATGTTCATCATTACATATACTTCCCGGTTGGCGATAAGAGTCCCGCACCGGTGAAGGGTCATTATTGCATATACTTCCCGGTTAGCGATGAGAGTCCCGCACCGGTGAAGGGTCATTATTGCATATACTTTCCGGTAATCGATGAGAGTCCCGAGCCGGTGAAGGGTCATTATTGCATACACTTCCCGGTTGGCGATGAGAGTCCCGCACCAGTGAAGGGTCATTATTGCATATACTTCCCGGTTGGCGATGAGAGTCCCGCACCGGTGAAGGATCATTATTGCATATACTTCCCGGTAATCGATGAGAGTCCCGAGCCAGTGAAGGGTCATTATTGCATATACTTCCCGGTTGGCGATGAGAGTCCCGCACCGGTGAAGGGTCATTATTTCATATACTTCCCGGTTGGCGATGAGAGTCCCGCACCGGTGAAGGGTCATTATTGCATATACTTCCCGGTAATCGATGAGAGTCCCGAGCCGGTGAAGGGTCACTATTGCATATACTTCCCGGTTGGTGATGAGAGTCCCGCACCGGTGAAGGGTCATTATTGCATATACTTCCCGGTTGGCGATGAGAGTCCCGCACCCGTGAAGGGTCATTATTGCATATACTTCCGGCGGGGTCTATGAGAGTCCCGAGCCGGTGAAGGATCATCATTGCATGTACTTCCCGGTAATTGATGAGAGTCCCGAGCCGGTGAAGGGTCATCATTGCATGTACTTCCCGATAATCGATGAGAGTCCCGAGCCGGTGAAGGGTCATCATTGCATTTACTTCCCGGTAATCGATGAGAGTCCCGAGCTGGTGAAGGGTCATCTTTGCATATATCTCCTGGTAGACGATGAGAGTCCCGCGTCGGAGATAGGTATCAGGCATATGTGACTGCATTGCATTGTACCGTATTCATCCCATCTCATTGCACCGCATACTGACTATTGTGTGTATTGTGTTGTGTTTTATGTATGCGATTTGTACACTATGTCGTGGACATATCTCAGTTTACCTATATATTTCTGGCTCGTATTCTGAGTTGCGGGGATCGGGTTGCACGCCGCAACAGGATGAATATATGGATCGGGTTGCACGCCGCAACAGTATAAATATATGGATCGGGTTGTACGCCGCAACGGTATAAATATGTGGATCGGGTTGCACGCCGCAACGGTATAAATATATAGATCGGGTTGTACGCCGTGACGGTATAAATATATGGATCGGTTTGCACGGCGCGACAGTATGAATATATGGATCGGGTTGCAAGCCGCAACAGGATAATTATATGGATCGGGTTGCATGCCGCAACAGGATGTATTTCTGATTGTTGATATGTTCGGGATACCTATATGTTCTGGCTATCTTATGTTACTGGTTGTTAATGAGTTTGTGCTTCCATACGTGTTTTCAGTTATTATCTGGCTTTGCCTATTTTTAGTTCAAATAAGATGGATTTGGTTTACCTGTTTTTATTCTCACTAGCTAGCTATCCTATTCTTTGAGGTGGCTAGTCTGCCCCACTTATTGAGTCCTTTTGACTCACCCTTGTTTGTTGTTTGTTTCTTGTCTATCTATTTCATTTCGGCAGGTTCGCTCCAGGATTGAGTTGGCCACGTTGTGAAGGAGCGAAGACGACTTCGGCTGTCAGGGTGAGCCAGCTTTTATTCCGGATGGCCACCAGTTTATTGGTTATTATTTCAGTTGCATTTTGCTCCCTTCAGGAGGTATCTGTCTTCTTTTGTATTCTTAGATGTCTAGTCTGGATAGCCCTAAACCTAGTATGTGGGTAGTCAGCTGTAATTTCTTTTTTTTACAGCTTAGAGGTATCATTATGTTTGTACTTTTTCTAAGTCTTGTTATTATTTATAAATTGAATTATATTTATTTTCCTAATTTAATTGATAAGGGTTCGCCCGACGGGTCTAGGGAAGGATGTCGGGTGCCCGCACGGCCTAACCGGATTCCAGGTCGTGTCAAACATATTATTAGAAGATGTTCATAACCAGTTTGAAATTAAGGTTTATGTTTTGTCCTTTTTTTCTTTAAATTACATGGAAGATATTATGAGAAGGGAAATGGGAAATAGGTAAGGGGAAATAGGAATTCAAATGCCCACTATTAAACAGACATTTGTGATATTCATCACTGTACATTTCATTAATTCTTTCTTCTCTACGGATTTCTTTTGGATGGAGGTAAAAGGCTGAAAAAGTAATTTTTAAAAGATATACTAAAATTATGTTATCCATTTTTAATCTTGTGGTGTGTTGGATAATCTTGTGGTGTGTTGGATAAGGGAGGTAAGCTTTTCAAACAAGGAAAAGAAGGTATATGTATGTGAGAGAAAGACAAGGAAAAGAGAGAAAGAGAGAGAGAAATCTTATTTTCCTTTCTTTTTAAAATTAGTTGAGTTTAAAGTATGAAATTTGTTTATAACGTGAATCTCAATTTGAGCATGAAATCCTCTTATAAAAAAGTATTTAACAAGTTTCTCATTTTCTTTTATTTCTCTATATACGCAATTATTTTGAAGAATTAGAAAAGAAACAATGAGAGTTGAACACACCTATTTTATAAAAAACTTACAATTATAACTAAGCTATAAGCTTCAACTATATCAAGTTTTTAAATTCTAATCTGCTCTTCTTGCTTCTGTCTTCCCTTCTTCCTTCCCTTTTCCTTTTGCTTAATCACTTTGCTCCTTACTCCTTTTAAAATAAAATTTATCATTTTATGGAATGCATTGTATGAATGTGTTGCAGAATATTAAAAATAATCAATGGAGTAAAATTGTGTAAGAGAAATCAATAAATAAATAAATAAACTAAAAGAGTTATCATCAAACAAGAAAGTTCAACAAAATAATCGGAAGGGTTTTTTTACAGATATATACAAAAATACACCCTAAATTACAAAAATATATAAATATTTTTCAATTTACAATACATAACATTATTTTCATAGCAAATTTCACAATAATCTAAGTCATTTCATTCCCCAAATTACATCTCACTTTACCCCGTCTTATTCTTCTAACACTAGTCCACCACCCATAATCCCCTCCCCCCTAAACCCAGGAACACCCTGCCCACCCCTACCCCGCACTTCTCCCCCTAACCCCATAGTATCCGTTATCAGAAACCACTACCAACGCGCGCGCCTACAAACCCTAAGATCCATTACCTCACCGTCGACGGCGCTGGCGAACCTATATCCTCACCCTTTCCGTCAACTACCAATCGCCATATCAAACATAAGATTTCGATCTACTGCCACGTCTCAATTCTGACCCCAAACGTCGGTTACCCATTTGGTGGTGATATCGGAATCCGCGTTGTTTCGAGATTTCAATACCGTCGTCCCCGCCACTGTTGCCGGAGATTTTGCCGCTGCGTTGAAAAATTCGGCGTCGGTTAGACTTGCTCGAAGAACTCTACCACAACATAATCATCATGCAGGTCGGGTCAAAAACACCGGACACGTTATGTTAATAGGCCTTGAAAAAGAAGATTTTTTGAAACAGTATCATTTTCTGTTATTTAGATTTGTTTCATTTTTGTTCCGTTTCTGTTTCTTCAAAATTGTTCAGATTTTGTTTCTTTTCTGTTCCTGTTTGTACGGATTTGTCTGATTAATAAATTTGAACTCTTATTTTCTATTGCTCGCGACTGATGGTGTTGAAATAATATGATACGGTTTGAAACATTGTTGACACATTGAAACAGTTGTTGCAACATTTTGATACATCTGAAACGATGTTGAAACAGTATGATACTGTCTGAAACGACATTGAAACAATCTGAAATCACTGTTGAAATAGTTTGATACGGTCTAAAATGGGAGTTGATACAGTTTAAAACAGTATGATACAGTCTGAAACGGGACTTGATACAGTTTAAAACAATCTGATACTGTCTGAAACGAAGTTGATACAGTCCGAAAAAGAGACTTGATACAGTTTAAAACAGTCTGATATAGTCTGAAACAATATTGAAACACTATGATACGGTCTGAAACTGTCTGATACGGTCTGAAACAGGAGTTGATACAGTTTAAAACAGTTAGATACAATGTTGAAATGAACCAAAACGGTGGAGAAATAGTTAGATACAGTGCTGCAGAAACAGTTGATACGGTGCGAAAATAGTTGATACGGTGTAGAAACAGTTGATACGGTGCAGAAATAGTGAGATTCAACGAGATACATTGAGGATGGATGAGGAAAAGTAAAATTGGGGAAAATGAGATGAGTAAAAGTGAAATTGGGGAGAAATGGTGGGAGGAAAAGTGAAATAGGGAAAAATAGGAGGAGCAAAAGTGATAGTGGTGGAAATAGAAGGAAGAATTCAAGGGTTTGGTATGATATGGGAAAATATTGCTATATTTTTTCTATGTTTGTAATTATCTTGTATCTTCCTCTATATAGGGCAATTTTACTAAAATGTAGCTATGTTTGGTAGTTAAGCTCTAAAACTTGTACTTTTATGTAAAAAATCCTAATCGGAATGAGTTGACAAGGTGTTTGCAGGAAACTACCTTTAGGCTAGTAATTTTTTACATGAGGCAAATAGTTTATTGGAAATTCTATCACGGAAATGCAATAATGTTGTAAGTAATCAAAGTTGCACTTTTAAATTTCTTCTACCAACAAAAACACTCAACAAAGTAATGAGTAAAGGGATACTGTTCATTTTTTTATTATTTTTCTTTTTTTCTGAATTTCAAACAAAAGGTTTGAATTTTATTTGAAGTTGAACCCGATTTCACACTTTTAATATGAATAAGGTTTATTTCCAAACCATAAAGTTTAAGTTGCGTGAAGTTCACACCATGAGTATTCTACTTCAACCCTAATTGTTTGAAAGTAGATGGTTGTAATTAAAAAATGGCTAAACGTGAAATTGTATTGGTAAAACTGGCTGCCTGTATAAATTGTTAGTCTACAAATAGGCTATTTTGTGCACTTCGCCTAAGTCGAATCCATTAGCTTAAACTTGGGCTAAGCCCAAAGTCACTTTTAACGGGCTGGATGAACAGAAAATAAAGAGAAAATAACATATCTAGCCATTCACAAGATTGGCCCTACATTCAATTGGACATATGAGTTCTTGAACAAAGGCTAGCCAAAATATACCCTATTAAATATGTTTAGACAAATCTATTACCTAAAATAGTGGAGCTTAGATGTAACAAATTAAACAGAATCTGCGCTAATTGAGGAATCCCAGCAGTAATTGAATCCTATTATCTTCCTAATATCTATCCCATACACGCATAAAATTAGGAGGAAAATCTCATTATAACGCTTTTTGTGCAATCCATATTCCTTTGATATTCTTCATAAATAAGCTAAAATCCATAATCTTGTCAATTGTTTATAGAAATAGTCTCGTACAAGGTAAAAGAATTCGAAATTTTTTCTCTGTTTTTGTTGCATATAATTAAAACATGCATACATATCTGATACACAATACTAAGAAAGCTATTTTTATAATATGAAAATATACAATATGCCTAGTGGGGGAGTTATGCATCTAAAGTGCATACTTCATGTCTATGTGCAGCATATTCTTTGCATATGAGCTACATACTGAATATAACTAATTAGTTGAAGTGATTTATGTCTATAATTTATACTTTATTCACGAATATGCAGATGCAATCTAAGATATGTGGCTTGTATTCTAAAAATATGTTAGATATTACTAATATGCATAATTAACAACAATATAAATTAGGAGAAATTAAGTTAATTGAGATAGTGTGAAATATTTAATAAATATCTTAAATTAATGAGGTAAGATCACATCTAAAAATAACTATCATGACCCATTCAATTTCCCAAAAATAGGCATGTAATGGGGATAATGTTCAAATAGAAGGTTGATATTCTCCTTATTTACGATGTTCAAAACATACATACATCGTGTGAAGAAACTCCATTGTTGTTAGAGTAAAAATATTATTAAAAAGGTAATTCATTAAAATTCTATTAACTTGTAGTTATATATTATATTATAAAATTTTAATTTTATCATTCCGAACAGTATGGAGTCCATAAAAATGTGTGAATTATGCATATAACACACATTTAGTTACACCCCATCATATATAAATGATATGCAATGAATGACAATAAATATACCTCATATACTTGAAATATAATAAGTATATAAAGTGCATATTTTGCAAACCTGATGCATACATGTGAATTATGCCTATAACATAATTTGTTTATACCCTCAATATATAAATGATATGCAATCGAAGACGATAAATATACCTCGTATATACGGATATACAATCGGTGGCAATGGAAGACATAATTCTAACATTTATAAACTGATACGCAATCTAAAAATTATCTATAATCTAAAACTGATATAATCTAAAAATATAAGTTTTTGACTTTTTAGATTACCACGCTTTTGATTTGGCGTGCTTTAAATTAGGAGAAACTTAAGTTAATTGATATATTTAGAAATATTTAATAAATATCTTTAAATAGTGAGATAAGATCCCATGTTAAAATAACTGACATATCTATTCAACATCCCCAAAAAAATAGGCATGTAAGGGGGAAAGTGTTTAGTAAACAAAAATGTCTATAATAAGTAAATGACATATTGTTAAATGTTTATAAATCATAATAAAAGAAAAATGTGTCTATTTTTTGTTAAGCACTCTTCTAAATGTTCATGCCATGTAATTTTCTCGAAAATAAATAGACCCAAATTCAAAAGAGCCGCCTCTTCTCCTTGTGCCGCCAAATCAATCTGTAAGCTTCTCTTCATTTTTTGTCCAGTAATCATAATAATAATTATTATTATTTTAAACACATGCTTAAATTTGTGATTGTATACCTAGTTTATGTTTTAGTTGCAGGGATTAAATTTATGAAATCTGGATGACTTAAAACAAGTGTTTAAGTTATATACATCAACGGTGTAAAATAATTTTACATTATTAGGTCGACTAAAGTAAATTTTTATATATGCATCCACAAAATAAAACAGGTTACCAGCTACAACAAGTAAAGATGAACCGATGATGTAAAAATCATTTACCGAGACAGTGTGTATATATTAAGCTGAAAAAAATATCCTTTCTACTCACGGAGCTTTGGTATAACGGTAAGAGCTTCGCCTCTGATGTGTGGGTTAGACACACATCTCTTTCTCAGACAAAATGTATAGTACTGTATGGGCCTAAATCAGTTTAGGATCATAAATCGAATTTGGGTTGGAAAACAAGCAAAACTTTGTATCAAAATCAATAAAATGCCGGAAATAAGCGTAAAATGCAAGGAAATAACTGGATTTCAATATATTGTAGTGAGTACAAATTTTGCCAGAGTTTCTGTATGTATTTCTGAATACCTACAACGTAAAATTAAGTGCTATTTATAGATACAAGAACCTAGCCCACGTTTTCCACGTCTGGTGGTGCTTAAACCCACGTTCTGGACGCTCATTAATGGAGATAATGGGTTGAAGTAGTGGGCTACAAAGCCGCTTGGGCTCGAGGCGCTTCACCGAGCTTCATGTACATGACCTCGTTGGTAAGGCCTTGCTGTTCGACCGAGGTGAATGTCGCCGAAGCTCAGCTTACAGCTCGCTTTCGGCGATGACCTCGGTGTCTGACTTCGGCAATCAACTCACTTGCTTCGATTTCTAACTTGTCATCATATGCTCGGTTGCTATCAGATCATGCTGACGAGGCGACTCATAGTGAGCCGATTTCTACCCAATACAGATAGTCCCCCCATTCCTCGGTCAATTACCGAAGTTACCGAGGAGTGGAATGGAATTCCGCCGGAAAGCGGTGTGGCTTGATCTTATCCAAGCATTTCAAATATTGTCAACGGTGCGCGTCCTTTCATATTACTATTCAATGACACGTGGCATCCGTTCATTGGGCATCAAGCGGCCACGCTGTTTTTCTCTCGTCTTCCAACGTTACAATGATGACCCTTGGCCACTTGTCTCCCCCACCAACTGTATATTTACCTCCTCAGCAAATTCTTTTCTCCATTTCCAATATTTGCAATCAACAGTAGCAAGAAAAATAAAGAACTTCCATTCCTATTCCAACCAATTCTTACTTTCAAGAAATCTCAAACATTTGAAGTCATAGCCATGTCTGCTACACACTCCAGACAGGATTCAAGCAACTCAGGCGAAAGAGCGAGGATTTCACGCTACGCCGCCATTATAGCTAGTGGTGATTTCATCACCACCGTGCCAGCGTTGCCGGTGATAGAGGCGGAGTGTGGTGGAGAGGTGACCTCTAGCGCTGGTGGATCCCAGCGGCATAAGAAGAGGGCTAGGCGCGACACCGCTGCGGTAAGTAGAGATGACAGTTTGGAGGGAGATGACGTCGTCGATGATGACGACATAGTGGTAGGTGGAGCTGATGATGTCATCCATAGGGATGACGATGGCGACGATGCCGCGGGCGAAAGCGAAGAAGACGCCGAGGCCGAAGTTGAAACTGGGGGTGAACTGCCCTCCACCGAAGGTGGGCTTAATGCCGAGGTGGGACCTTTGGGCCCTGCGATTCCCCTCGAGCAGGAGCTCGAACCTCATCAAATTATCCCCCCACACTTCGATAACGACAAAGACCTTAAGCTGAAAGTACAGTCTGCCGATCAGGAGGAGAAGAACAGGAACATACCAGTGAACACAACGCCGACTCGCATAACACAAGTTCACATAGAACGAGTTCAGAAGGATTATGGGTTTGGGCCCGAGGTGAAGGTGATTATCCCCGACCCAACTAGTAGAGTTCGCCAGTATGTGGAGGGGCCGTCCTTTGCATACACTTACCCTTTTACCCTCGGTTTTACCCTACCTGTTCATAGGATTATAGACGAATTCTGCCGAGCGTACAACTTGTGTTTGGCTCAGCTAGGCCTCAGCATCTGGAGGGTGGTTCAGTGCATGGATTGGCTGAGCACTAAAGCCGGGGTGCATTTCACCTTGCAACACCTCATCTCCCTCTATTAACCTTACTTTCACAAAGCCGGGGTTGTGTCTTTAAACAACCGAGGCAAATATGTGCTCCTCCATAAGAGTGAAGACCATGGGGACCGAGGCTGGAGTGACCGCTATGTCCTTTTGGAGACCAGCATTTTATCTGCCGAACCCAACTTCCCAGAGAAGTGGAACAATACACGCAAGTGTTCCCTCGCATTTTTTTTCTTCCCCGGTGATCGTCCATGTTTGTTAAACCCGCTTCATTTTTGTTTTTCAGCCAACAAGGTCGCCATCATTCCTCCCGCAGGGTTAACCGAATGGGTTAGAGCTGTGATAGGGGCTCGTGAACGTTCAACCCGAACGTGGATGAAGATGTCTGCTGAATTTGGTTGGCAGTGTAAGAGGCACGGTAAGTTTTCTGTGGTATTTCATTTGGTTGTTTTGGAGTTTTTGCTTCGATTGCTGACTTTCCTTTCCTCAGTGTTAGGTTTTCCAAATCGTACTGTCAACACGAAGAAGGATAAGAAGAAAAAAGGAAAAGGCAAAAAGAAGGATGATGAGGATACCGAGTCAGATGATGAACTGGCTTCGGTGGCGGGCTTAGCAGGTGACTTGAAGGAATTGAAGGCTTCCAAACTTTCAAAGACTTCAAAGGGATCCTCAGGCTAATTGATGAGCCCGATGACTTTCAAAGACTTCAAAGTGTCATCTTCGGTTGCCTTGCTTGTTTTCATTTTCGTTTGTTGCCTCACTTGAAATTCTTCCATGTTGCCCTTCGTAGGTGTGAAGACAAAGAGGGCAGTTTCTAAGAAACCCTCTCGTTCAGTGAATCCTCGTGTCGAGGTGGCTACTTCCCCTCGGATCGAAGCGGCAGCGGAATCGCGCTGAAGGCTAATTGATGAGCCCGATGATGGAGCTGCTGAGGGCTTAGAGGTTCATAGGGAGGTCGAGTTTGTTGACCTCGAAGATCAGGAACACAGCTCCAAGGTGGCAGTTGCCAAAGCCAAAGGCAAAGCCAAAGTCGAAGAGGTTGGGACTGCTGCCGCCGAAGAGGGGGCTGGCATCGGCGCGGTCAGCGCGCAATCCGAGCCCATAAGGATTTCCTCCTCGGTTGGATCTTTTCGAAAGCTGGAAGTGCCATCTTCTTCGAACCTCTTGGCGAGCGAACGAGGCGATATCCTGAGCCTTATGCCCTTGCTTGGCCCCGTGGAAGACAAAGTTGTGCAGACTTTCTCTCGAGGCCAGCTACACCACATCATCGCCACCAATGCTCTCAGAGTAAGTTTTGTTGTTTCTTAATTTTGTACCTCTGTCTTCGGTCAGTTGCTGATAATGATTTCTTGGCTGATTTCTTTTCAGGGCTTCGTTCTGTCATTGAGGGCCCTCGAGGTCGAGACTTCAAAGGATGAAGAGGTTCAGCGTGTTGCCCGCTTGTGGGACAGACAAAGGTATAGCTTCAACGAGCAAATAGCAGAATTGAAGGCTAAATTTTCCAAGTCCCAGTCTGATCTTCATGATGCTGAATCGGCTGCCGAGGCGAAGATTAAAGCCCTCGATGACGGCTTCCAGGTTGAGCGCTCGAGGCTAGAGGCTGAGGTAGCCAAACTTAACGCCGAGCTAACTCAAGCGAAGGGCGAGTTTATGGAAATGGCCAAGAAGCACCACGAGCAGCTGAAAAATCATGTACTTCATATTCAGAGGTTGGAGGGTGAGAACTCCAAACTCTCAGCTCGTGAGGCTGAGGTCAAAGCTCTTCAAGAGGACGTTGCCGATCGCAAGGCCAAGGCGAAGATCAAGACCAAAAGGGCGGAGCTGGATAAAACATGGGCCGTCATCAAGTCTCAGTTGAAGTTGCTCAAGCAATGTCGCGCTGGTGAGCTTAACTTGGAAGAGGAGATTGCTAAAACTGAGGAGAAAACGGCTCAAGCTCAGGCCATTATTGAGGATCTCCCATCAAGTGAGGCTTCGAGCGAAGATGAAGAAAAAGACGATGATGAAGAGGAGGCCGAGGGGGTTTCCGAAGCGGGAGATGACGGATCCGAAGCCTAGATTCCCGTTCCTATTTCTTGTTTTTGTGAGCCTTCGGGCACTTTTCTTTTATTCATATTTTGGACCTTTGGGTCCTTTTGATGTATAAATTTGCGGCCTTCAGGCCTACTGAAATGAATTTGTACTTTGATTTTAAATGTTAGTTTTTGCATGAACCGAACACTTAAAATTGATAACGTGCTTGCAAGACATAACGAACCAAAGTGATGCAAACTAAGAACGACGTCTCGTTCTCGAGCCGATGCATTTGAAGTGCAACTTCGAAGTGCAGGATTACAGAAACAAATAGATGTGAAATAAAGTTTAATTCATTGATCATATCAGCGAGCCAAAATTGGCTTTTTACATAAAGCCAAGTCGAAGTAGACCTTGGGCGCAAAAATAAATTAACAATATATCACTATCGGGCATAATTACAATGTACTAAGCTATTCCTCGGGTGTCAGTCCCCGGTTATCGAATAGACGGGCTTCGGTTGGGAGGATTAGTGTCGACCTCAGTTGCGAACCGCCCCTTACTCCCCCCCAGTGTTCGGGTGTGAATCTTGATGAAGATCCGAGCACCGAAAATAGTTTTATGTGCTTCCTGAAAAGGTCAAGCCAAACGAAACGAGGAGCAAGTTAGTACATTTTAATAGAAGCCGTAGGAGCGTTTTTTGGCTCGAGGCTGAATATATGTTTTAAATCGTCGAGGGATGCTTACCTCGATATCAGAAGTAGTACCGCTTTAAATTGGAGATGTTCCAATTTAAGGGTTCGGTTGTGCCCTGCAAATCTTAAATTTGGTAAGATCCTTTCCCAACAATTGCTTTGACTCTGTAAGGTCCTACCCAATTTGCGACAAGCTTTCCCCAGTTTTTTTCCTTCGTTGATTGGTTCGTAGCCTTCAGCACATAATCGCCAACTTTAAAATCTCTAAGTTTGGCCTCCCTATTGAGATATGCTTGGATCTTCCTTTTTTGAGCAACTAACCGAACCAAAGCCAGCTCTCTTTTCTCCTCGAGCAAGTCCAACTCTATGCGCATGGCTTGCTGATTCGCATCCTCGGTGGTGTGAGCGTACCGAAGACTTGATTCACCCACCTCCACAGAGATAAGGGAGTCCATACCGTAAGCAAGTGAAAAAGGAGTCTCGCCGGTGCTGTTCTTTTCTGTTGTCCGCATGGCCCACAACACGCCTGGCAACTCCTCGGGCCAATGACCTTTTTTCTCATCGAGCCTTTTCTTAAGATTTCAATTATAATCCTATTCGAAGACTCAACTTGGCCATTGGTACTTGGATGATAGGGGGTCGAAGCAATTCTTTTGATCCCCCGTTGTTTGAAGAAATCAGTGATGGCTACTCCCATGAACTGTTTACCATTGTTGCAAGCAATTTCCCTCGGGACACCGAACCTATAGATGATGTTCTTCTTGATGAAATCGATTACTTGTTTCTGTTTAACTTTGGTGAGAGCTCCTGCTTCCACCCATTTAGTAAAGTAATCAGTTAATACGAGGATGAACGGAACACCACCTTTTCCCTTCGGTAAGGGTCCAACAATATCCATCCCCCACTTCATGAAAGGCCATGGTGATACGACCAAATGTAGAGGTTCGGCCTGTTGATGGATCATCCATGCGTGGTGTTGGCACTTATCACATTTTTGCACGAAGGCCTTTGCATCTGCACTGATGGTGGGCTAATAGTACCTAGCTCTAAGTAATTTGCGCACCAAAGACTTTCCCCCTGAGTGATTGCCACACTCGCCTTCGTGCACCTCGGCCATTACATATCTAGCTTCGTCCGGACCCAAACACTTGGCCATCGGGCCGCAATACAATCTCTTATACAAATTACCCTAGATCATATGGTATGAAGCTGCTTGAGTCCTTAACTTTTTGGCCTTCTTTTTATCTTGAGGGACAGTCCCCGAGTCAAAGTAAGAGATGAACTTACTTCGCCAATCCCATTTGTGGTCCACCGATTTGACCTGCAATTTCATCTCTCTCATCTGTACAGATAGCAACCGAACCACTGAATCAGTCCCCGGGTGGGCTTCATCGACTGCCGAACCCAAGTTTGCCAAGGCGTCAGCTTCGGTATTTTCCTCCCGAGGCACTTGTTTAATTTTCCATTCTTGGAATTGGGCCAAAATCCTCTGTGGTTGGTCCAAGAATAGCTGCATTTTAGGCTCTCGAACCGTGTATTCACCGAGCACTTGATTTACCACCAGTTGTGGGTCGCATCTCAACTCAATTCTTTCCATCCCCATTTCCTTAGCTAACTCCAAGCCTATTAGAGCCGCTTCGTATTCGGCCCCATTGCTGGTCACTTTTTTTAACCGAACCGAGTGCCTGATTTTCTCCCCGGTGGGTGCTTTTAGCACTATGCCTGATCCTGAACCCTTGGAATTAGTTGCCCCATCGGTGTGAAGTATCCATAGCCCCGAAGCTGCTCCTTTCGATATTGAGTTCTCCTTTTGGGCTTCGAACAGAATTCCAACACCAAAATCAGCTACGAAGTCAGCCAAGACTTGGGATTTGATGGCTGTTCGCGGTTGATAAGTGATGTCATACTCGCTCAATTCTAGCGCCCATTTTGATAGCCTCCCCGATAAATCAGGTTTATGCAATATACTTCTTAAGGGAAAGGTTGAAACTACTACTATTGGGTGACATTGGAAATAAGGTCGTAGTTTCCGGGCAGTAATAATTAAAGCAAGTGCTAGTTTTTCCAAGTATGGGTACCTGATCTCAGCATCGAGGAATGTCTTGCTCACATAGTAGATGGGCTGTTGCTTGCCATCTTCTTCCCGAACCAGCACAACACTGACTGACACCTCGGACACAGCCAAGTAGACTAGCAATGTTTCACCATCTTTTGGGTTGGCGAGCAACGGCGTGTTAGCCAGATAGCGTTTCATGTCTTTCAGCGCTTCTTTACCCTCCGGTGTCCATTCAAAGTGATTATTCTTCCTCAAGACAGAGAAGAATTTGTGGCATCGCTCCGAGGACCTTGAGATGAATCGACTCAAGGCAGCGATTCGGCCAGTTAAGCGCTGAACTTCTTTCACCCTCAGTCAACTCTTCGGGGATCTCTTTGATAGCTTTAATCTTATCTGGGTTGGATTCGATTTCCCGTTCGGAGACAATGAATCCCAAGTTTCCCGACCCTACGCCGAAGACACACTTCTCAGGGTTTAATTTCATACCATATTACCTCAGAACAGCAAAAGCTTCCCTCAGATGATTCAGATGATACTCCATTCGAATTGATTTTATGAGCATATCGTCTATGTAGACTTCCATAGATTTTCCAATATACTCTTTGAAGATGCGACACACTAGCCTCTCGTATGTCGCCCCCACATTTTTCAAACCGAATGGCATCACTTTGTAGCAGAAAGTACCTCGGTCAGTGATGAACGAGGTCTTCTCTTCGTCCTTCGGGTCCATGAGGATCTGGTTGTAGCCCTAATAAGCATCCAAGGAGGTTAATAGTTTGTGTCAAGCCGTGGAGTCTATTAACCTGTCTATTTGTGGCAATGGGTAGGAGTCCTTGGGGCAAGCCTTATTCAAATCGGTATAGTCTACGCACATCCTCCACTTGCCATTTTTCTTAGGTACGACGACCACATTGGCCAGTCATTCGGGATACTTTACCTCCCTTATGAAACCATTTTCTTGCAACTCTGTGGTTTCATCTTCGATCGCTTTCTTTTTAACCCCAGCGTGAGGTCTTTTCTTCTGCTTCACCGGAGTGAATTTTAGGTCTACATTCAACTTGTGGGTCATGATCTCCGGATCGATACCAGTCACGTCTGAGTGAGACCAAGCGACGCAATTGTTGTTGGACTTTAAAACTTCAATGATTGCTTTCTTCGACTCCGGGTCTAACTCCGAGCCGACAAATACCTTTCTTTCAGGAAAATCTTTCAATAAGGTGAAAGATTCCAACTCCTCAATAGTTGAGTTCTCGGCTTTTTGCTTCCGAGGCTCTTGAATGCACACCGGGATCTTTTCAACTTCTCCTCGGAGGTCCTCCTCGTTTGACCCCGGTTGCGTTAGTTGCTATTGTTTTGGCCCGGTCGGGGCGACTCCACTTTTCAACGCAACCGAATAGCACTCTCTTGCTACTCGTTGCTCTCCCTTTATTTATCGAACCCTTCAAGGCGTAGGGAATTTGATCACTTGATGCAGCGTGGAGGGAACAGCCTCCATGGAATGGATCCATGGTCTGCCGAGTATCACATTGTATGCGATGTCCTCGGACAGCACTTGAAATAGTGTTTCCTTGCTAACTCCTTCAGCAAATGTTTTGATTTCACCCAAAGTTTTCTCCGTGGAGTTGTTAAAGCCAGTCAACACTGTTGCTTTGGGGATGACTTCCCCTTTGAGCCACATCTTCTTAATGGCCCCGTAGCTGATTATGTTGACCGAGCTACCGGGGTCAATCAAGACTCGCTTGATATCTGAGTCATTGATTCTTTACATGATGACCAAGGCATCGTGATGAGGGAACATCATACCATCACAATCGTCGTCGTCAAATACAATCTCTTTACCCGAGCCTCCCACTCGAGTTCTCTTTTCCATTGTGATTGACAGCTTGGCGAATTTCTTTGCAGCTGCGAAATTCACCCCGTTCACCTCTGACCCCCTGGTGATGACATTTACAACTCTCTCAGGGGGTAGAGCCCGAGGTGGCTGTCCATCACCACAGTTCTTGGTGTAGTTGTCTTTTCCCTTGTCGGTAAGGAATTCGGCCAACATACATTTCTTCAATAAATGCGCCACCTCGAGGCGCAATGCTTTGCAGTCCTCGGTTCGATGGCCATAATCCGCATGGAACTTGTAGTGAAAATTCTGATCTCTTTTGTCCGCTGGATTTCTCATGTCTTTGGGTACTCTTACCCCAGCTGTTCCCTTGACTACATTAACCAGCTCCGAGGTCGATATATTAAAATTGTAATCAGGGATCCGAGGTAATTCTTTCTTTGAAACCGAAGCTGGGCCTGAGGAATTTCTTTGGTTTGAGTTAGACTGAACCTTTCCTCCGAGCCGTTGGCTTATATGTGGGCTTGCATACAAATTTCTAAAGGAATTTCCCAAGCTTTGGCTGACAGGCTACCTCGTGGAGGTATATGGTTCGTACCTCCCCTTCGAATTTCCTCTCGGCGCCTCGGCACGATACGAGGATTCGCCTCAATTTTTGTAATTATAACCTCGGCTTTTAAACTCATCTTCCTCCAGCCTTATCTTGGAGTAGGCTCGTTTGTGTAAATCTTCCCACTGCAGAATTTGGTATTGTTGAAGCTCTTTTCGCAACTCAGCAGCAGCGTCAGAGTTGCGAACATTGATACCCTTTTCAAATGCCATGATTGCTAGAATATCATCCATCCGAGGTAGCTCCATGCGCTCAGCATGAAAGTGCTCAAGGAACTCCTTAAGTGGCTCACCGGGCCGTTGCTTGACCTCGCATATATACTCCTTTCTTTGGAGAATTTTTTGAGCTCCGGTGTGGGCCTTAACGAAGGCGTTGGTCATTTCCTTGAAGGTGGAAATTGATCCCGCTGGTAAGCACATGTACCAACGCAGCGCTCCTTTCTCCAAGGACTCGCCAAACTTTTTCAAGAACATTTACTCGAGCTCTATTGCCGTTAAGTCATTGCTCTTTACCATCACCATGTACTCCCTTACATGCTCTCTGGGATCGGTGGTCCCATCATACTTTTTTAAGAACATGAGCTTGAAATATTTAGGAGTTGGAGCTGGTGCTGCCTCGGGCTTAAATGACAACTCCCTGTATTGATCTATGTCAAGCTCATCTTCGGTCTTTGTTATCCTTGATATGCTCTCGAGGCACATTTTTACGCGTGCCTCGACACGAGCCTCAACACGAGCCTCGACACGAGCCTCAACGCGAGCCTCGACACGAGCCACGACGCGAGCCTCGACACAAGCCATAACGCGAGCCTCGACGCGTGCCTCAATTTCTCTAGCCAACCTCTAAACATCGACCAAGGATGTAGTTTCAGCCACGGTGGGAATCGTCCCGAAGTGTGGCGTCGTGCCCGGTATGTTTCCCGAACCCCCAGACGTGGCCCCATCGTTCGGTGATGCGCTATTCCTCGCCTCTAACGAGGTGTGGAATTCAGCGTTGATATTAACTTGCTCGTCCTATCGCTCTTGAAGAGCCTTTATCGCATTAAAAAGGAAAGCTTGAAAGGCTTCGGTTGTCATAGGAGATGAAGACTGTTGGTTCGACGGAACGTCAATCTGTTCATTAAGATTTCCACTGCTGTCAGCCATATCGTTGTCAAAAAATTATAGGTTTTAACGAAAAAGAACGTTGAACTTTGGGACAAAGCGTTTCTGCTTATATCCCCACAGATATAGCCAATTTGTATGGGCCTAATCAGTTTAGGATCACAAATCAAATTTGGGTTGGAATACAAGCAAAACTTTGTAGCAAAATCAATAAAATGCTGGAAATAAGCGTAAAATGCAAGGAAATAACTGGATTTCAATATATCGTAGTGAGTACAAATTTTGCCAAAGTTTCTGTATGTATTTCTAAATACCTAAAATATAAAATGAATTGCTATTTATAGATACAAGAACCTAGCCCACATTTCCCACGACTGGTGATGCTTAAACCCACGTTCTGGACACTCATTAATGGAGATAATGAGTTGAAGTAGTGGGCTGCAAAGCCGCTTGGGCTCGAGGTGCTTCACCGAGGTTCATGTACATGACCTCGGTGGTAAGGCCTTGCTGTTCGACCGAGGTGAATATCGCTGAAGCTCAGCTTACGGCTCGCCTTCGGCGATTACCTCGGTGTCTGACTTCGGTAATCAACTCACTTGCTTCGGTTTCTAACTTGTCATCACATGCTCGGTTGCTATCAGATCATGCTGACGACGCGACTCATAGTGAGCCAATTTCTACCCAATACAAGTACTTAAGTAGAGAATGGTAGAGAGGCTGACTCATTATCCACGAGTTTCAAACTATGCGCCGCTAGCCCTCCAAGAATTTCACTTTTCACCTATATTGAAGAATTAAGCCTAAAACCATCTTTTTTGTGTGTTATGAAAGAGTAGGAGAAGATGGAGGGCTATATGGAAGGATTGCAAAGTATTGGCATCTCAATTGAAGCAGCATGATAATGAACTTAGACTCAAAAGAAGGTGACTGCTCATTTTATATGATTGTGTTTGATTGGTTTTATATATGTATATGGATAATACACTTTTTTTATATAGACTGACTTAGTTTGATGTTTAAGATGATATAGACATGTATATATTAAAGTAAGAGTTGAAAATTTGGTCTGATGGTGAAAACATCAAAGTATAAAATGTGTGTAGTTTGTGCAGTTTTTATAGTGAAATAAAAATTACTTATAACAAAAAGTTGAATAAGTTAATGAATTTAAGTTTTGTAAGTTCGTGAAACATAGAAAAATTGGTGTAATGTATGTGAGGAATAATCAGTTTTGAGTATTAAGAAGAAATTAATTTTGCAGGTGGTTGATGGGCTGGGTACAGAGTTTAAGAAAATAAAGAAAACTTTTAAATCATGTGGTTTAAAATGAAAGGTGTGTGTAATGTGGGCCAAAGTCTTTAAATCCTGTGGTCCAAAATAAATCTTAGATTTAAAGAGTTGCCATAAAAGGAAAGAGGCACTCATTTTGGGACAAACAAAAAAGGAAAGATAGACACTCATTTTGGAACAGAGGGAGCAGTTAAACTGAAGTGATAATGGAATTAGAAATTTCTAGTAAGTTAAAAGATGATTTAAAAAATAGGAGATCCTCTATACGGTTGATAGAAATACCTAAAAATAAAAATTATTCCTAAGAAGAAGAGGATTTGTAAGAGTATATAGTAGGGAAAATAATGGAAAAATGAGAAATATAATTTTATTTTGAGAGAGATATGGTTAATTAATGAGAGATAATTTGGTAAATATGAATTTTTAGTAAGTATATTTTTGTCTTGAAAAAATTAATAAACTGCTTCTGCCTCTTGGAAGAAGCAGATATTTGTAGCTTCTCTCCAACAGCAGAAAAACTGCTTCTGCTTCTACCTAAAAGTTTTTTTTTTTTTGTTGCCAAACACCTCAAAGTTTTATAAAAGTACTTTTTTTTGGCTTTGAAGAAGCAATACCAAACAGGCTATAAAGCACACCAATTTAAAGTTTTATGTTTTACATCTACAGAATGTTGAGAGTCTTCCTTTGATAGGTGAACAGACCAAAATGTAATGGATCACATTTTAATTGCGTTCGATAGCTCATGAAATTGTGAAACTTGATATTCGGAAATGAGATGAAACATAACAAGTGTACTTGGTCCTTACTATCTGCTTCCACAAATATGGGTTGCATGTTTTCTTAGGCTACTAGGATATAGAAATATGACAGCTCCAACAAGTCTAAGAACAAGGCAACATATACAGCTAATACCAAGAATAAACTGTCCAAAAGTACGGAAATATCATAATTTTACAATCACTTCTCATGGAAAAAGTGTTGAAGAGGTTTTGAAGAATGACAAACGAGAAGAACTCAGTGGTTCCGGAGAAGAACCTGGTCCTTGTATAGAAAGGCACGACTGATCGAAAAGATTTGAGGGTTGCAAATCCCTACGGAACTAGGAGTAGTGGCGCATGAACGAGTATGCATCCAAGTCAGACTAAAAGAAGCGGTGACCAGGCCGTGTCTTCGAAGTACGAATAAGAGTTGGACTTGAACAAGGAAAGAGTTACAAGGAATCTTGTCTTACCATAATTAAAAGGTTTCCTTGTGGAACTCAACTAGGGTTTTAATGCCCATATAAATACAAGTTGTTGACGCAGCCGAAATTAGTTATTCACAAACAGAGAGTTGAGAGCTTACAAAGGCGATCCAGCAACTTTCAACGTGATATAACTGAGGAAGACAACTGGTGAAGTTAAGTAGCTTGAGTGTAGGTATTCTGTCTAGGTTCACGGTTTGTAAGTTGTCTTGCATTATGCTATCATTGTTATTACCTATCAGCTTATCGTAGAAGCAACTGTGTTAGGTGAACTATTGAGAGATTACTTTGTAAAGCTAGAGTTAGCTTTGTTGAGTGATTAGGGTCTAGAGTGTAGCCCCTTGGTTACAGAGTCTTGTAATCAGAAACTTGCTCTTTGTGTTAGTGGATTGAGTTCTAAAACCCCAGAGCGTGGGTCGTGGTTTTTCTCCCTTGAGCAAGGAGTTTTCCACGTAAAAACGCTGTGTTCTTTGTGTCTTGTGTTTTGTGAGTGTTGTGGTGTTTTAGTGCAAACTGCTAAGGTTCTTGACTAAGAGGAATCGAGTCATTGCAAAGAAAAATCGGTAGACACTATTCAACTCCCCCCCCCCCCCCCCCTCTAGTTTCCTTAGAAGGTGCTTAGATTATAATAAGTGGTATCAGAGCGGGTCTTCTCGTGCTAGGTTAACACCTTGAGAAGGATCAGAATCATGAGTGCACCACATACCATCACTGAAGGACAGTTAGTTCAAAGGCCCCTACAGTTCAATGGGCAGTACTATGCTTGGTGGAAGAACAGGATGGAAAATTATATATGTGCTAAAGACTACCAACTATGGCTTATAGTATCTGAGGGAAATTTGACCCCTACCAAAATAGTTGGTGAAGGAGCTACTGCCAAAGAAGTACCTAAGTCAAAAGAGGAGTTCAATGAGGGGGACTATAAGATGATTGAAAAGAACCACAAAGCTAAACGTCTGGTAATTTGTGGTCTTGGCCCTGAGGAGTTTAATAGAGTATCATCTTATAAGACTGCTAAGGAAATCTGGGATGCCTTGCAAGTTGCACATGAAGGAACCACTAAAGTGAAGGACTCCAAGAGAAGAATGATGAAAAGACAATTTGAGTTGTTCTCTATGGGAGAGAAGAAATCAATTCAGGATATGATGACCAGGTTGACCATTATTACTAATGAGATGAGATCCCTGGATATGGAGTTTCCTGAAGTAGAGATGGTGGATAAGATTCTGAATGTGCTACCTGAGGCTTGGGAACCCAAGATGACTGCTATCATTGAGTCCAAACCTCTCAGATCCATCAAACTTGAAGAACTGGTTAGAAGTTTTAAAACACATGAGATGATGAAAGATTTAAAAACTAAACCAGCTCTCAAGAAGGACAAGACCCTTGCACTCGAAGCAACTGATGACACTGATGATTATGTTGATTTGCAATCAGTTGAAGCAACAATGGTTAGCGCCTTGAGACAGAAGTTTAACTTGGGAAAGTTCAAAGGTTTCAAAAGAAATAACAAGGAGAATTCTGGAAGAAAGAACATAGTTGACAGTCCTGATTACTCAGGATGCTTCAAGTGTTTCAAGAAGGACCATGCTGTCATGGATTGTCAAATATGGGAAGTAGAATGGATGAAAAATAGAGCAACAAAGGAGAAGGAAAAGGAGGCGTCAAAGGAGAATGACAAAGATAAGAAGAAGGTGAGACGACCTCCAAACTTCAGAGCAGAAAGAAGGAAGAGAAAGGAAGCTTTCTATGCTATATGGGGACCTACTGATAGTGAATCTGATCATGAATCTGGAGATGAATCTACCACTAGCACTGATGGGGTTGACGGATGTCATTTCAGATGAGGAAGATCCTCGGGAGTTCAGAGGAGGAAGAGGTCCCTCAAAGCCACCTGTGTTTAACGTGACTAACTACAAGTCTGGAAGAAACAGATGAAAAAATTTCTTCAAGCAACGGATTACAGTCTCCGGTTGATTGTGAAAAGAGGACCTCATGTTCCTGTAAAAAGAGCAGCAAATGGGGTTCTGGTTCCAAAGTTGGTAGAAGAACTAGATCCTCAAGACCTAGACTGGTTACAGGCAAACTCCAAAGCTGAACTGTACCTGAGGAAGGGGCTGACTACTGATGTGTTAACAAGGATACTTGAGTACAAGTCTGCTAAAGAAGTGTGGGATAAGCTAAAGGAAGTATACACTGAAGGTGACCAAAAGAAGGACCCAGCTCTTACGGCAACTGATAGAGAGGAAGCTGCTCATTCAGCGGGGGTATGTCTATCTGATCTCAAAGAAAATTTACATGCATACTCTACTGAAAATTTGATCTTAATCACTGCCACTTTGATTGAGGGTTATGAAAAGGAGAAAATTGAGAAAGATAAATTAACTGAAGAGTTTAGTAATCTCAGAATAAGCACAAGAGTCTTCAAGAACAAAACATTGAACTGGAAGAAATCAATGACATTTTAAAAGGGCAGACTCTTGTGTCAAACTCTAAGATCACAGAACTGGAATTGGAACTCAATCAATTAAAGGAAAGTGTCAACGGTAAGCAAGTAATAAGTGAAGTTCGAACCTTTCTTGAAAATGAACTTAAAAGAACAAATGAGATTCTGTATCAGGAAACTGAAAATAACAGGATTTTAAATCAAAAGGTTTAAAAATCTGAATATGAGCTTACCAGATTAACAAAATGGAATAGGCAATGAACTGGGTTCTTGAAAATCAGAACAAAGGAAAACAAGGGCTAGGATTCAAGAAACCACTGCCTCCATATAATCCTAAAAGCAAGTATGTGGGGTTGCCTTGTAACATGTTGTGCACCTTCTGTGGGGAAACAGGACATTACAGACAAAGGTGCATGAATGCAAGCAAGGCAAAGACCAAGAATAAAAGAAGTGTTCTACCTAAATGGGCTAAAAAGGATTTGATTTATCAATTTTCTCATAAGAACGGACCCAAGCTTGTCTGGGTTCCTAAAGCTAATCCCTAATCTGTTTTGTAGGCTGGAGTGAGGGAGAACAATCCAAGCTGGATTATTGATAGCGGTTATTTAAGGCACATGACAGGAGATAGAAGAAACTTTCTCTCACTCGCAGCATTCCAAGGAGGCAGTGTAGCATTCGGAGGAGGAAAAAGTGGTCAGATTGTAGGAATCGAAAAAATTAGGAGAACTCTGGATCATGCAATTGAAAACGTATATTGTGTCGATGGTCTCCGACACAACCTGCTGAGTATCTCTCAACTGTGTGATAGAGGAAATGAAGTGAGATTTTCTTCTGTAGGGTGAATTGTGAAGAACCTACAGAGTGGAGAAATTGTTATGGAAGGAAAAAGGGTGAAAAATATATACAAAGCATCACTGAAATCACTGCCTGAAAACAACTTGACATGCTTAAACGTGCAAGAAAGTGATTCTCAGTTGTGGCACAAAAGAATGGGACATGCAAGTCTCTCACAACTCAACAAACTAGTATCAAAGGAGCTGGTTCGTGGACTGCCTAGTAAGAGATTTGAAAATATTAAAATGTGTCATGCCTGTGTGAGAGGGAAACATGTGAGATCATTCTTTAAATCAAAGAAGGTGGTAAGTACATCAAAACCACTGGAACTGATACATATGGATCTGTGTGGACCCATGAGAGTCAGGAGCAGAGGAGGAAAGAGATTTGTGTTCGTAATTGTTGATGACTACTCTAGGTATACATGGACTCTGTTCTTAGCATCCAAAGATGAAGCCTTTGATAGCTTCAAAGATTGGGCTGGTGTTGTGCAGAAAAGGTTGAGCATGGAACTTGTCAGCATTAGATCTGATCATGGAACAGAGTTTGAAAACTCAAAATTTTCGAATTATTGTGCGAAGTATAGCATTGATCATAACTTCTCTGCACCAAGAACTCCACAGCAAAATGGAGTAGTTGAAAGGAAGAACAGGTCTCTGGAGGATATGGCAAGGACTATGTTGCTGTCAAGTGGTCTTGCAAGGAACTTCTGGGCTGAAGCAATAAACACTGCGTGCTATCTACTGAACAGATTCTCCATAAGAGCTATTCTTGACAAGACCCCATATGAGCTGCTCAGAGTAAGCAAACCAAATATTGCACACCTGAGACCCTTTGGTTGTAAATGCTTTGTCCACAATAACAGAAAGGAACCATTGGGGAAATTTGATGCTAGAAGTGATGAGGAAATATTCCTTGGTTATTCTACTCAAAGCAAAGCATACAAAGTGTTTAATAAAAGAACACAAACAGTGGAGGAAAGTATGCATGTGGTATTTTATGAATCCGATAAGGCAGTAGATGAAACTGAAGTAGATGATCAAGCGATTTGCGTTACTCGAGAAGATGGTGCAGCGGACTCTGAAGATCCAGAAGACAAGGAAGAATCATGTGAGGATTCAACTTCACGAGAACAAGGAGTCAATATGACAGGGGGGAACATCAGATGAAGTCGATGATTCAACGAGTCAGGAAGAACCTACCCAAAGTGATGCTGAAGGTTCTTCTCGTCATATTTAACGTAGGCCATGGAAGCACCAAAGTTCTCACCCTTTGGAGAATGTATTATCAGAATTGGATACTGGAATTATGACCAGGTCGGCCTTGAAGAATTTTTGTGCATTCTTTGCCTTCCTATCATCTCTAGAACCAAAGAATGTAAAAGAAGCCCTAGAAGATTCGGATTGGATTCTAGCCATGCAGGATGAACTTCATCAGTTTGAAAGAAGCAAAGTGTGGCACCTGGTTCCTAAGCCAAAGGACAGATCAATAATTGGAACAAAGTGGGTGTTCAAAAATAAACTGGATGAGCATGGTATAGTTACAAGAAACAAGGCTAGATTTTGTAGTCCAAGGATACAATCAAGAAGAAGGAATTGACTATGATGGAACTTTTGCACCAGTTGCAAGAAAGGAAGCTATTAGCATGTTGATTGCCTTTGCCACATACATGGAATTCATACTGTATTAGATGGATGTGAAGAGCGCTTTCCTGAATGTATATCTGAATAAAGAAGTTTATGTAATTCAGGCACCAGGTTTTGTGAACAGTGAATTTCCTGATCATGTTTACAAACTGGATAAGGCACTCTATGGTCTGAAGCAAGCTCCAAGAGCCTGGTATGAGAGACTATCAGGATTCCTTTTGAAGAATGGTTTCACAAGAGGAAAGATCGACAACACACTGTTCTTAAACAAGAAAGGAAAAGATCTATTGGTGGTTCAGGTATATGTTGATGATATCATTTTTGGAGCCACCTATGAGGAGCTATGCAAGGGATTTGCTGAATTAATGGGCAGTGAATTTGAAATGAGCATGATGGAAGAACTCAATTTCTTCCTAGGATTGCAGATAAAACAAATGCCTGAAGGAACCATGATCCATCAACAAAAATATGTCAAGGAACTTCTGAAGAAATTTGACATGGAAGGAGCTAAAGAAATGACTACTCCTATTGCTCCTGGAACCAAGCTGGATATGGATGAACTAGGTCCTTCTACAAATGAGACAAAATATAGAGGAATCATAGGTTCACTCCTCTATCTCACAGCCAGCCGACCTGATATTGTATACAATGTGGGACTGTGTGCTAGATTTCAGTCCAAGCCTAAGGAATCACATTTGACAGCTGTGAAGAGGATTTTGAGACACTTGAAAGGAACTCAGGATCTATGTCTATAGTACCAGGGGAGGTACTTTTGAAGTAATTAGTTTTGCTGATGCAGATTATGCAGGTCACTTGGTGGACAGGAAAAACACTTCAGGAATGGCACACTTTCTTGGTCCCTGCTTAGTTTCTTGGGCAACAAAGAAGCAGAATTCAGTAGCCTTATCTACTGCAGAAGCTGAGTATGTGGCAGCTGTATCATGCTGCTCAGAATTGTTATGGATCAAACAGCAGTTGGAGGATTTTGAAATTAAATGTGGAGCTGTGCCAATTTTCTGTGATAAGACAAGTGCAGTGAACATTGCCAAGAACCCAGTCCAACATAAAAGAACAAAGCACATTGATATTAGACACCATTTTTTTAGAGATAATGTAGAAAAGGGTCTGATCACTATGAATTCTTACAGGACTGAAGATCAAATTGCTAACATATTTACCAAAGCACTGAACAAAGTTCAGTTTGAGAGGAACAAGTTGGAGTTAGGGATGACCAAAATACACGGATGACTCAGCGTTTGTTCCCTAATGATTGGTTAGTTAAGTGTTCAGCTTCATGTTTGGAACTATTGTTATTATTGTCCATTCTAAATTTTGTACATTATTAAGTACACTTGTTCAGCTGATTAGCACCAGGTTGGGCTAATGTGTACCATGAAAGAACCACAAGGTACGTAGAAGGAACCAAGGCAAGCATGAGAAACCATGTCCAGGTATAGCTACACAAGCTATTTATGTTAAGTGTCATAACTGAAATTGATTGTCAAATTATACGTGTGTCAAGGAAGTCCTCCTATGTTCTTGTAACCGTCCTTATTTGGGTAAGTCTTGTAACCATCAAATCAATCCCTTTTTTCCGGTTTTCAAAACTTCAAAAAGCTGCTTTTCACTTTTTTTGCCATCATTAGAGACAGTTCCCTAGTTAAACCCCCTACCACCATTACTCATTCTCACTTCGAGTTTTGAAACAAACGAAACATACACACTTGCAAAAATAATCTCTCTCTATTCTGTCTATTTTCTCTCACAGAAAATCGAAACAAGAAAACCCCTTCATCTCATTTTCAAAACCCTAACCAAAATCACCATGTCTCAAGCACAATCTACATCGACATCTCCTATTAAGGCTTCAGGAACACACAAATCCAAGAAATCTACTCCAAAACCTCCTCCGTCTACTCTCGCAGAAAGAATTGTCAAAGCCAGGGCAAAATTCCTCAAAAAGGGAGAAAAGAAAGGAGTCAAGAAGATGGTGGTCAGATTCTCATCTCCTACGCCGGCAGAACCAGTTTCATCTGAAAAAATGGTTGAGGTAACGGTTGACTCTACGCTACCTGATTCTACTGCTTTAGAAGTTGTAAAAAGTCCTGGAAAATTAAGTACTGAAACATTGATGAAAGGACTAGATGAAATCGTAGAAAAGGTAGAGCCCTGTGAAATATCTGATAGGGGGAAGGTAGTTGAGGAGAAACAAGAGGTTGTTCAGGAGGAACCTAAGTCTAGTTTGCATGTGCCTTTAATAACTGAGAATGTGCTGGAGGTTGATGTAGTTGAAAAAATGATAGAAAGAGTGAGAGAAGAGGATTTTGCTGAATCCCAAAAGGAACATGTTAGTGAACCTAGGTCGGAGGATGTTTCTGTTGAGGGAGTTCATGATATATCTGTACGTGAAGGTCCAGTTGTTGGAGGACCTAGTTCTGCTGAGGTTGCAAAGGACTTGAGTGAGGAACCTGGTTCTCGCTTAGATCCTATTGTGGCTGAGGATGCAGAACTAAATTGGACAGATTCTGAAGAGGAAAAGGGTGAGGAAGTCTTAGAAGGAAATAGGGAAGGAGAGAAAGTTGAGGAAACAAGAAGGAAGAGTGCAAAAAAAAAAAGGTTTGGAGAGGAAGATGAAAAACTGATGAATGAAGGTGAAGAAGAAGAAGTATTGTTTGTAAGTGAGACCAGAGTGGAGGTTGACAAGAGAAGAAGGTTGTTGAAAGGGGGAAAGTCTGAGTCCAAGAGCAGACTGGTGGATGAATCTAGTGAGGACTCTCAGGAGAAGAGGACTGAGAGTGATGAGAAAACTGCTGCACAGCCAGCCCATTCCTCAAGAAGGATGGCAACAAGGTCAGCCTTGAAGCAGCAGTTAGCAAAGGTTGATAAGCTGGAAAGAAAATTTAAGAATGTGAAAGCTGGAAAACTAGAGGAAGAGCAGAAGCATGAGAAAAAAAAGGATGAAGCCAAGGAAGAAAGTGACGAAGCTGGTAGCTATGTGGAACCCAGTGATTCAGAAACAGACAGTGAGCTGGAGAGCAAGAAAAGAAGGAAAGACTCTGAGGAGGTTAACAGAGCAGCCTTCTTTACAAAACACCAGGTATTGGCTGTGAGCAGCCTGGGTGATGTGAAGGAGCACCACATGAAGCCCTTACTTAGGATGGTAGGGGATCAAGGGTGGTTAGGTCTATTTGCCAACAAAGACAGGCTGCTGTATTCTGATAAAGTCAGAGAGTTCTACACAAATTGTAGGGTTGCTGCCATGAGGGTGTATTCTGTGGTGAAAGGAGTTGAAATTGAGTTTGGGAGAACTGAGTTGGGAATGATACTTGATGTACCTGCTGAGGGTTATTACAGGTATATTAAGTTGAAATGGCCAAAAAGAACCGATGGAGTGACTCCATTGAGTGTTGTGAAGAAATTTTCAGAGAAAAAAAAACTCAGGAAGGAGAGGAAGGTTGACAAAAAGGAAATGGAGCCGGCTCATCAGTTGTTGTTTGAGTTTGTGCATAGGTTCTTGTTTCCAAGGGGAGAGAGGAACAGTAAGGCTAGTGCTCTTGACCTAACCTACATGGACTTGCTGGACAGAGGAGTGAAAATTAATCTACCTGGTCTGATAATCAGACATATCAAAAGGATTGCAGACACTTATCAGAAGCCACATTCATTAGTGCATTCCTACATCCTCCAGCAGGTTCTTGAGCACTTTGGAATTCCTTTGGAAGCAGGGAAAAAGCCCACCATACATCAAATGTTTGGGCATAATGTGCTGAAAAGTTGTGATTTCTTCAAATAGCAAAGAGCTTCAAAGATACCAGTGCAGGTTAAATAGGAGCAGGCTGAAGAGAGCGAAGACTATGGACCAGATGAAGCAATTGCGGCAGTGAAAGAACTAGAGAGTTATGTTCTTGACGTGAATACAGAGAATGCTGAGCTGCATAGGAAGCTGGAGTTGAAGGATCAAGAAATTGATCGCTTGAAAATTGAGTGTCACAAGTATGAGGCCGAGCTGGTGATGGAAAGGGCCAAGAATACGAAGAACCTTGAGGCACTTGTCAAGCACTTCAACCTATAGCTCTGAGTCCTACCCTTCTTTCTCTATGTCCTTGTTGATTGCCCTCCATTATCTCTCTGTGTCCTCCTTAATATGTGACTTTAAGATAATCTTATTTTTCAGTTGTGTACTTAAATAGGGTTGTGTGGCTTGTCACGCCCTGGATGAATGGTTTTAAATTTCTCTTGCTTATTTTGGATCTGTTCTATTATATCTGGTTCTGTTTGGGCCCTTAGCCTTATTTCTGTGTGTTTATATCTTAGCTGACTTGTTGCCTTGTGCTCTAGACTGAATAGTACTAACTGGTTCATGCAGGTGTTTGAATCTTTTTTATGATGCCAAAAGGGGGAAGAAGGAAATGTTGGGTGTTTGTGACCTAACTCATCTGCTTTAAAATTTTCAAACTGTTATTCTTGTTTTTGTGTTTTTGGAAATTTTGTCTGTTCAGGTTCTTTGGCAACATTTGTTTGTCATCATCAAAAAGGGGGAATTTGTTGAGAATAGGTTTTGAAGAATGACAAACGAGAAGGACTCAATGGTTGCGGAGAAGAACCTGGTCCTTGTATAGAAGGGAACGACTGATCGAAAAGATTTGAGGGTTGCAAATCGCTGCGGAACTAGGAGTAGTGGCGCATGAACGAGTATGCATCCTAGTCAGACTAAAAGAAGCGGTGACCAGGCTGTGTCTACGAAGTACGAATAAGAGTTGGACTTGAACAAGGAAAGAGTTACAAGGAATCTTGTCTTACCATAATTACAAGGTTTCCTTGTGGAACTCAACTAGGGTTTTAATGCCCATATAAATACAAGTTGTTGACGCAGCCGAAATTAGTTATTCACAAACAGAGAGTTGAGAGCTTACAAAGGCGATCCAACAACTTTCAACGTGAGATAACTGAGGAAGACAACTGGTGAAGTTAAGTAGCTTGAGTCTAGATATTTTGTCTAGGTTCACGGTTTGTAAGTTGTCTTGCCTTATGCTATCATTGTTATTACCTATTAGCTTATCGTAAAAGCAATTGTGCTATGTGAACTTCTGAGAGATTACTTTGTAAAGCTAGAGTTTAGCTTTGTTGAGTGATTAAGGTCTAGAGTGTAGCCCCTTGGTTACAGAGTCTTGTAATCAGAAACTTGCTCTTTGTGTTAGTGGATTGAGTTCTAAAATCCCAGAGTGTGGGTCGTGGTTTTCTCCCTTGAGCAAGGAGTTTTCCACGTAAAAACGCTGTGTTCTTTGTATCTTGTGTTTTGTGTTTTGTGTGTGTTGTGGTGTTTTAGTGCAAACTGCTAAGTCAAGAACTTCTTGACTAAGAAGAATCGAGTTCTTGCAAAGAAAAATCGGTAGACACTATTCAACCCTCCCTTCTAGTGTCCTTAGGAGGTGCTTAGATTATAATAGTGTTCCCGTGAGCAGGTTTTGAATCAAAGTTTGTGAGCTGCGTTTCAAATACTATAGAGATGGTGCAGTTAGAGTTCTTTTTTTTTCCTTTGATTGGTTGCAGTTAATCATTATGCTTTCTTGACAAAAGTTTTTTTCTTAAAATCTTTCTACAAACTGATTATAGTACCTTAGCACGTGAGTTGGTCTTATTGCTGATAACTTGATATGCATTTATTATCTGGATTTATTTTACATTATCACGAGTTGTGTGTTGTTTTTAAGTGATGTTTTTGCATTTCAAACTCAACCTCCATTCTTTTGTTTGTATCTTCAGGACTTTACCTGAATCATTGATTAGAGAAGATGATGTAAGTGTTCTTTTCAATGTCTGGCTGATGTTATGATATGCTGCAACTCAAAGTTTATAACACATCAAAAAAAAAGTTTACTTATCCAACAAAAAAAAAAAAATTATAACACATTTTTGAGTGTATTCTTTGAAATCCAAACGATACTGTTCACATGTAACTTCTGAAGCAAAAAAGTTTGAGTACTCATGCACTCATTATTTTAGAAATATCTGTTTCTTTGTTTGAATTGAACAGTATCTGTTTTTTTTCTTAAACTTCATCGGAAAATTCCATCCCCCCTCATCCAAGGAGTAAAGCTGATATATTTCTTATTATCCTAATTATAGCTACATTATGACTTATGATAACATTAAAACTGCTATTGCAAAGGCATTTGGAGTGCATAAGGATGAAAGGAGATGTTATGGTGCTCCAGTCGCATTGCTCTTTCACTCAGCTGAGAATTTGAGATGCATATATTCCCTGCTTGATAATATGAACAACAAGGGTTTATGCTTGTTGGTTTTTGTTAAAAATATGGAGCATAAAAATAAGATTGAAAATAGGATTGAAATAGTCTCTACTTTTCTTATTCAACTTATGATTATTTATAGCCAATGTTCAACAAAAAAATCAGCATCTAAACATTCAAAATAGCTACAATAGCTCAACCACCTAATAACTCTAACAAATATTTAAAATTTAAACTAACTAACTAATTATTCTAGATTTTCTAAACTAATTATTCTAGATTTTGTGCAGCAATTGAATAAACTTCAACACTCCTCCTTTGTTCAGTTGATGCAATCTAAAACAGATGCTCCTCCTCAATTTCTGCTTCCGTTATTTGTGCTTGCAGATTTTTTTGATTGTCTTTAAACTTGCACACTTTTGTGACATGACATGTTTGTTTGCAATTTCCACATGTTGCATCAGGTCTCCACCAACAAAACGTTTCTAGGTGTGTTTTCTTTTTGCAATATTTGCAAAGAGGATAATTGACTTTTTCTCTTTTATTTTGTGCATAAAGAGCACCTTCAATAACTGTTTCATGTCTAAAAATTCTTCTTTGCTCTTGTGTTTGAAGAGCACTTATCAATTCTGCAACAGTGATGGTAGATATATCTTTTGACTCTTCTAGAGAGGAAATTTTAGACTCAAATCTCACTGGAATTGTCACAAAAAAATTTTCAACAATTTTGTTATCTGAAAAATCAGCACCAAGCATTCTGATTTGATTAATAATCACGGAGATTCTATCAGAATACTTAGTGATAGTCTCATCTTCTTGCATCCTAAGAGATTCAAAATCTGCATTTGTTTGATTCGATCACTTCCTTGATATTCTTTTTTTAGTTTTTCCCATGTTTCTTTTGCAGTCTCACATGCAATGATTTTAGAAAAAATTAAATCCGCAACTGAATTTGAATAATAGTTTTGGTTTTGCATTTTTTGGTTTTCTCTTCTGAATGAGCTTTAATTTGAGCAAGAGTCGGATTTTCGGGGAGTGGTGGTAATGGCGTATCTGCCATTCCAACTTCCCATAAATCATAGGCTTCAAGATAAGATTTCATTTTCACTGATCAAATTTGATAGTTTTCACCAGTGAAGATTTGTGAGACATTCAAAGAGAGACGGTTGCTTGCCATTTTGAAAATAATGTTAAAAATATATATGGGTTTAAAATGGTAAAAACTATTTGTTTGACTCACAGATCCCTTAAGATCAGTTGAGGCTCTTGATACCAATTGTTGGTTTTTGTTAAAAATATGGAGCACCAAAAATAAGATTGAAAATAGGACTGAAATAGTCTCTACTTTTCTTATTCAACTTGGGGCTATTTATAGCCAATGTTCAACCAAAAATCAGCATCTAAATATTCAAAATAGCTACAATAGCTCAACCACCTAACAACTCTAACAAATATCTAAAATTTAAACTAATTAGCTAATTATTCTAGATTTTCTAAACTAATTATTCTCGATTTTGTGCAGTAATTTAACAAACTTCAACAATGTTGTATTGTCGAAGCAGTTACTGGCAGGTCAATTACTTTTGAGAAGACTAGGTAGCAAATAAGAAGGATAATCAAGCAATATCTTCCCAGAGTTCTCCATCGCCATGATGATTCCAGTCAAAGTCGTATTAAAAGAATTTCCCAACTCCTCAAAGATCCTCAACATTGTCGTGTTAATCATAAGGTTCTTTGTTCTACTTCAGAATCCTTTTGTACTGCTGCTAGTTATGTGCTGGGTAGACTTGAGGAGCTGCCTCTTCTTACTTTAAATAAAATGCGTAGGGATCTCAGGAAAGTCACAGCGGACATCCCCAATATGCAGCCTAAAAGAATAGGTTGGGATATCAAAAGGTTAGTTAATCAGATTAGGACAACATCTTTGGAAATGCTGTCAGACTATGAAGAAGGGGATCAACCACCAGAACTCTTGTCCAAGGCTTTGTCCATAGGAGCCTAATGTTAAAACCAGAACTTGATTGTCTTTCTCAGATGATGTTCCGAAAACTTTCAGCTGATGCAGAAGCATTGCAGAATGATATAGCGAAAGCAATCAGGATACTAGATGATCAAAAGAAAGTAAATTTTGTGGAGCTGGGGAATTTGCCACTTGTCTTGGATTTTAATGGAGTTAATTCCTAAAATGGTCACTGAACTAATACAAAATATCTTAAAAAGTCACTTTCCTTTGATTTGGGAAAAAAATATCACTCAATTTATCCAAAGTTCCTTAAAAAGTCATTCTCCCAAGTTGTGCTTAAAGTTCACCGGAAAATGCTGATGTGGCATTTTATTTTGTTCTTTTTATTAAAAATAGACCCAACAAATATTTTTAATTTTTTTTTAAATAAATTATTTATCTATGAGATAATTTACTGGTGGATTATTTATTCTTCGTCTTTATATTATAGATCTTTTTGGTATATTATTGGTGTATATTAATGTCCTATTTGCATGTTAATAGTATATTTGATTTCCTACTATTTGCATATTAATAGTATATATTTGATTTTCTTCAACCGTAAATTGTGCATCATATAAAAATTATAGGGTTGAGGGATTATGAGATATACTCCCTAGTAATTTGGCAATTCGGTTAAGCTGATTTTAAGAAATGCTCATTGAAAAATATCAAAGTGTGAAAATAATACTATGATAATTTTAAAATTAGGTACCACAACAAATATGCTAAAGAGTGTAATTAGAAATTATAACTGATGTAGTTATTTGAAATCTTTCCAACAATTATAGTTGAAAAATGTAGCACCATAAGTTTTTTTTTTACATGTTTTTGGCATAATAATTATTGATTTTATATATTTTCATATGCGGTATATCTTTTAGACATTCTGGTTAACAAATTTGATTTTTACTTTCAGCTGAATCTTTTCCCATAGCATATTCTTATTTATTTTGAGATGACGATGTTTTTAAAAAAATCTAAAATATTTTTTCGGTCCAGTTTTATTAAAAAGAACTAAAATAAAATGCTACATTTTTCATAAATTTTAACTTTTTAAGGTAATTTGGATAAAAACAACTAAAATAAAATGCTACATCATCATTAGTTCAGTGACCATCCTAGAAATTAAGTCGATTCTAATGTTAAAGGTTCCAAAGAAAGTGTTTGTTTGCGTGTTAAAGTGAAGAAACTGTTGACTGAATATATTCTTGAATGCAGCGACTTGCAGTTATCTGAGGATGATGTTTCATATCTCCAAGGCAATTCTTCAAATTCCAAAGTTTTTGAAGGTGTCTGAATACTGAACTCTCCTTGTGCTGCTTCTGATACTGCGATGGTATGCTGCTGTTGCTGGATCTTAACCTCTCTGATGCCTAAGGGAATTGCTTGTAGATTTCTCTAAATTACTTTGGTATTGCTAAATCATTGGAACTATCAATGTTTTGAACAATTCTAGATAGCTTATTGATTATCAGGAAAGTGTCATACTTAATGAGATTTTGCTATCAGTCTGACATTATTCAAAATGCTCTTATAGTGCTTTAAAATTAACACCTTTACAAATATATGTGCCCCTACACAAGTTCTCTTGTTTTCCCATCCTTAGGAAGTAGTGAAATTTTGTATCATAAGGGTGGTGATTGACTGATCTCTTTTCATTTATAGTTCTCAAGGACAAGCGAAGCTCTTGTGATGAGACCACTAGCTCCATTATGTGTCATGCTCTTGGTGAGATAATTCCTTCATTTCCAAACAGGTACTTCTGAGTCTGCTGGTTTCTTTATAAATTAATGTTACCTCTACACATTTTCTAGTGTTATTTATTTCGTCATGGAAGGTAAATAGCATGAGGACGGAAACTGCTTGAATCAGACAAGCTTATTTCTAAATTAATCTTTCTACTTGTAATAAATAAAAGAAAAACATTCTACTTTGCCAGTCCTATGACCGACGATTATTGTGGTTTAGTCCTGTTGCCTGAACCTCAAATTGCTTTTGCTCTAACATTTTTTTATTTGCTTTACTTCTATCTGTCAATAATAGATTATAGAATCTTTCTAGTACTGTCAAATGGCTCCCTCCCTCTAGAAGGAGCAAATAACATGTTTGTCATTTGACCAATCCGCGCAAAATATGGCCTGTCAAGTTCAGTGCATAAAAGTGATATTATGGCAGGGTAAGTTCGAGTTATTTGGTAAGGAGACTAAAGCAGTTAGTGCAATTTCAGTGTAATTTGGTAAAGGATAGAGGATAGTAGATGTAATTTGAATAATTGTAGAATAGTGGTTTATCAATTTTACTGGTTTATCTTTAGTATACAACTGAACATGCTTAAGAATCATTATTAGTTTCAATACAAGAAAAAAGGATTTATGCTTGCTGTATTCTTTAGGACTTTTATTGGTAGCAGCTTTGAGTAGAGACTAGAGATACAGTGACACAGCTTTATTTCTTGGTCTTAGCGAGTTATTGACATTTTAAGAAAGCTCCCTCTCTCAGTCTCTTGTGAAAGCGATAGCCAATGTGACATTATAGTGAAATGACCGCATCTCTGTTTCCTTTGGTTGGTTTAGTAAAGGGGAAGGAATATTTTTGTCATCCTCAATTACACTACTTGGGTTTCCTTTGGATTAGTAAAGGGGAAGGAATATTTTTGTTCTTCCTGTGATTCTTGCATTTTGAACTTATAGAGTTAAACTCAAACTCGCCTTGTAGATTTATCTGTTATGGCATGTGTTGTTATTGTTGATGATTTATAGTTTTCTGCTGGGTGTTTTACATGCAGTGGTAAAGAGCATCTGAAGGAGTTGTTGGGCGTGAGGTAGCTTCTGAAACCTCGAGCAATTGATCGAAGCATAGCTCAAGGTCTAAATTACATAGAAGCTTGCTTAGATATTGTTGGGGACGATATGTAGCCAGGACCATGATATCTGCGTTCTTGAAAAGAAATTCATTTCATATGTGGAGTTTAGGTCTGAAACTTGTTAATCGAGTGAGGTCATGTTTTTGTTTGCTAATATTATAACTTCTTTGTATTCTATTTTGTCACACAGGTTTCTGAATTGGAAGCACTGTCAGGTCTTCACCAACTGTGACTTGAAAAGATATATTGTGATTCATCTGGAGATCCAGTATGATAAAACATGGGTTTGATATTGGCTTATGGAATGGAGGCGAAATTTTGGCCAGAAGAACAGATAAACTTGTTTTTTGTATGTGAATTTTGCTTTTGCTTGTTCATTCATTTATTTCATTTGTTAATATGCTTTTTGTACGAGCCAGAAATAAGTTTCTGGTAATACGTGTGATATATCGGCAATTCATTTACCGTAAGAGATGTCAACTCCATTTGTCACAGGCAATAGATAATTAGTACAATCTCAGTGAAATGTTTGAACAAGTGATGTTGGACCAAATCTTAAGAAAATCAGCTCGGTGTATTTTACATAGTACTTTACATATGCTTGCAGTTTCTTTTCTCTCTGAACACATTAAATTTACATGCTGGTGCCTGGTCTGTTTGTGGCCTGTGGGTGGGTTGGGATGGGCGGTGTGGGTGCTGCAATATGAACTATTTGAAATCGTGTTAATTCAGTGTGAATGATGCAAATTTATTTATTTATTATTATTATTTTTTTGTGTTCTTTTTAGAATCTACCATTGGAAGTATTCAAAAAGAACTGACAGCTCCCTTCCAACTTCTCGATTCTCATGTAACAGAAAAATTACTTGCTACTCCCTCCTATCATTTTTAGTTGTAACATTTGTTATTTGCATGTACGTTAAGATATCATAAATAAGTAGAATATTTTTACTAATTTAACCTTCTTGATATTTTGCTCATAATTATAATTGATGTCTTTGTTCTCTTCAAGAACGATTAATAATAGAGATATTATGGAGAAAATACAGTAAATTTTATCTTGATATTTTAAATTAACAAATATTTTGGTCAAATTATTTTTAGTAAATACAACTAAAAATGACGGGAGGAAGTATGAATTTAGCATTCAATGAAGAAGAAAAAGTAGCTTGTATAAGTTGGTTTTGTGAACATGGCCTGTAAGTTGGTTTTCGAGCAAAACTGTGAATTTGGATTAGGTGGCATTTTATTTTTGAGATATAAGATATCCTGTAGAGGTGAAAGTTTGGGGGTGTACATCAGTTCTTGAAGGCCCTTCGATGTTGCTAAATTGTCAATCAGTTGAGGGGAAATAGGTTTCATCTTAAAAATGTACTACTAGTATTTTGTGTTTAGCTATACAGTCAGGGCCGTTTGGTAGGAGAGATAAGGAATAATAATTTCGAAATTAAATTTGGGATTAATTTATCTCATATTTGGTAGGAGTTTTGATTCCTGGGTTACCAATCTCTAAATTATTTATCCCATAATTGTGATACTATTTTTATCCCATACTCCATGGAGAATTATAATTCGGTGATTAGTAATTTCGGTATTAACATTAAAATGACTTATTTCTTCCCTCTTCCAAAGCTCTTCTTCCAAAATATTTTGAGTAAGTTAAGGTCAAAATTAGAAATAATTATTTATCCTAATGTGTCTACTTTAAACCATACACATGTTTTATATTATATCCAGTATTTATCAATAAAAGTGTATCTATTTTAAATTCCTAGCTTACTTGGAATAGAGCAAGGGGTCGTTTGGTACGTGAGTGAGTTAACTTTGCATATGAGCAACCTAAGGCACTGTTGCTCCCAACGCACACGCAAATATACATGGTCGACAAGTAATAAAGTGATAAGTAGAGTATCGTTCCCACGAGGACTATTCAGACTGAATCCTAGCAAATAATTTCTTAAAAATTATTCAGGGATCTTTTTCAAGGATAGTTGCGAAAGTTACTAACTAAAGAAAATAATTAAAAACAAGTAATTGAAGTCAATAATCGTTATCAATAATAGAGAAACGGTCCAGGATCAGAGCTACGAACAATCCAGTTGAGTTTTCCAGTTGATTCTACTTCTTGATTTCCTAGATTGCTAACTAACATGTTAAATGTACCCGTGAAAACCTTTCGATTCTTCACGGTCTATGCAGGCTAGTCCAATCCCTATATGTCTATGGGTTGAATCACGTGCACGCATTAACGAATTCTGTGATTAGTTAAGCTAGGCGAGCAAGTATATGTCTATCCTACCCGCAAATCGATTCCCCGATGCCCAGGTTCACAATCAAGCCCTATTCTTTCTTATTTGCGTTCACAAGTTCCCTCTGTCGAGTTCAACTTGTAAACCGTAGATAGTGTTCAATTATCAGGCCTCAACAACCAAACAATTAGGCTCAAGAAAGAATAAACAATATGTAATGGTAAATCAATATATAGAAATCAACTTTCAAACATCAACCTTCATGTAATTGCTCTAACCCTAGAACGAACAAACTATAGAATTAAAGAGAAGAATAAGAGAAAGAGAGAAAGAACTTGTCTAGAAGACATCTAGGGCTCCTCCCCTCTCCTCCAAAACTTGCTCCAAAGTCCGAACTTCTCTAAAAAACTAAGTAGAAGAGTATTTATAATGTTTACAAAAGCTTAGCAATTAGTTACGCCTAAGCCTAGATGAAATAGGATTTCCAAAACCGCTCCAGGGGCGCTATAGCGCCCCCGCGCCTCGAAACGCGCGCACCCGAGCAGAACCCATCGAATCTCGCACGCCATGGCCCCGCTCCGCGCTCCAAAACGCGCCAACAAGCTGGGCGCTTTTGGGGCGCCTCGCGCCAGTAACCGCGCCAGGCCATTTTGGCTGCTTTCGTCGTTCGCAGCTTGCTTCGTTCCGTGCCTTCGCGTGCTCGATCAAATCCTCAATCCAACTCCAACCTTTTCTTGCTCGATCATGCTCTTTAAAACTCCAATTGCACTTCATAAAAACCTACAATCATACGACATAAAATCAGTACAAAATCACATTCATCAACTAGAAAACGCGCGAATAAAGTACTCAAACGTGAGGAAATATTAAGGAAATATAGGCATAAAATGCCAAACATCACCACCCCACACTTGAACATTTGCTCGCCCTTGAGCAATCACAAATAACTTCCCAACCTAGGTAGAACAGGTCTGCCTATGACTATGGTTGATACCGACCATTGAACAAATGCATACAAGACTACTATGGGTCCAACAAACATGCCAACAATTTAACAAACTCAAAAACATGAGAACAACCACCCCAGGACATGTCAAATGCACAAACTCAACTCATTGCAACCACGCTCCCACAAAGTCACGCATATCTACTCAACCAAGAAGCCAGAACTTCACCTATCTCATGCAAACCATGTGCCCTCACCAAAATGAAGCAAGAGAGTGTCCCCAAAATATCATACACAACAATGAATATCAAGAACAAAACGGGGACAATAGCATAGAAAGAATTTACTCACTCTCATGAGAAGATCACATGTCACACACGATGTACCATAGGCTTGCCCGTAGTGTAGGACTCCACTAATGTAAGCTCACTCCAATCGGGATTAACTATGACTTTAAAAAGGTTGTAATGTAGGCTAAGGGGCTGGTAGGATACATATGGGTAATAGTTACTACCTCCCTAAGCACTTTAATACATCACATTCAAATTAAATACATATCTCATCAAAGCCACCCATTTCGCCCAACCAACAATTTTCACACACACCTTTTTCAACAAGTAGCAATTTGTTCTTTTAAGCACAACACTAGCAAGGATGGATATTCATTTCTCTTTATTTCTTTTTCCAATTTTTTCAGCTTTTTTTTTTTTCAATTCTTTCCAACCCTTGCCAATGCTCCTTCAACTACTTCACAATTTATCAAATATTCTCCTCATTGGTTCCACTCAAAAACCGCTCAATACTTCAACCACAAACTCCACAATAATATAAAATTATCAATTAAAGTGCTTAAGGAGTAAAGGGTCAAAAGAAAGCAATTTAGAACAAGTGGGTAGGCTTGCGGTGTAGGTGCCAACAAAAAGGTCAAAGAGATCACAACAATCAAGTCCAAGGTGTATATAAGGGTTGGCAAATCAAGGTCAAAGGCTTATCCAAGAAGGCCTGTATCATTTTCCGACTAGAGCAAACCTAGGATTTCGCTTTGCCCACACACGGGGCAAGTTCTAGACACCAATATGCAACACAGAGTAAAATAAGAATATGCCTCACAACACACATTGCACATAGTCCACACAAAATGGCTCTAGCACAACTCTCAATCAAGCAATTAGGGTGCAACTTGTGGAAAATTAAACACTAATGCACAAAGGTTCACAACAAAGTCAAGTGAGTTGACTCAAGCATCTCAAGGGGGTCATTCCATTTTTTCCTAGGCATGCATCACAATTTAAAACCAAAAGACACCACAAATAGCACATGCAATAAGTCCAAGTCCACCGGTATCAAACAAATCAAAGGCACCTAGCATTCTACCTATTTCTTTCGTCTAGGGCCACCTATAACTAACTACTCTAATCCTAATAAACATAAAAAAACTACTCGGTTCAAAGGCCTCCCCGTGGAAAAGAACCGAGGTCATAAGAAAAACCACGGGGTGGATGACTGTACCACTACTAAAACTAAAAAAAAAATCTTTTTGAAATTTTTTATTGGTTTTCTAAATTTTTTTTTCATTTTTTTATATACTAAAGCAAGAAACAAATAAAGATAAAGTCAAGTGACAAAAATAAAAATTGCTGAAATTAACTACCTAAAGGTACAATCATCCATAACCTCAAAATTTTGGAAGTTTCCCACCCCACACTTAAAATCAAGCAATGTCCTCAATGCGGTAAATAATAAAATACAAGAGTTAAGGAACTTCCCTGAAGGCTAAACGACCTAGCCTTTTGGCGCGAGCAGTGGCACCATCTCCATTACGAACCCACCAAGCGTCTGTAGAGCAAGGGGTACTCAGACTCCCCCCAACAGGTCATCAATATTAGGCAAGGGTGAGGACACCCCACACTTAAACTCGACATTACATAAACCTGCAATCCGAAGAATAACCCAAAGTAATATACAACCATAAAAATAGTAATTAACAAAAAAAATAAAAAATAAAAGTAAAGCAAGCAAATTGGGTTGCCTCCCAAGAAGCGCTTGATTTAACGTCGCGGTACGACGAAGACAACTTCATCACTTTTTCCTCCACCTTGAACTTATGAATTGAATTCCCAACTTTGCCTCAAACTTATGACAATGGTATTGAGGTGGTGCAAAAATACAAAAGGACCAAGTAAACAATACCGCATTTTGCACTTCTTAGCCTTTAAATGAGGGATGTCGTTTTGTCTCCTCGGCATCACAAATTTTAAAATATAGGCACCTTGTTTCTCCTCCCTTGGTTTCTTCATAGGCTCGGGTGGCTCAATTTTCATGTCACCATCCAAACCCAAAGTTGAAAATTGATTGGAATGAGGTTCAATGCGCTTCAATTCTAAAATTGCATTACTTTTGACACCCTCACTTGCACAAACACTAGAGTCATCAAATATGATGTTTTCTATTTCCTCACTTGACTCTAATGTAATTTTTTCAACCTTGGCATCATCGACTAATATTGGGTCGAATGGTAGGAATTCCACTTTTTGCTCCTCAAATTGGCTTCGAAGCTCTTCTATTTCAAATCTACTATCCACGACAACTGATAAGTGGGCATTAGACACCTCAACTATATCACTCAAATTCGCCTCTAAGTCGTGAATAGTCAAGCCAAATTGGTCGATCTCTTGTCCGAGCTCCACTCTTTCTTCCATAAATTGCCTCGTCATATTTGTTAGTTCACTTTTGAAATCCCCATAAGCTTCTAAGAGTTTGGCTTGCTCCATTAGCCAAGTTTCGCTAACAGCCTGCACTTCATCGCTCCTGTCAAACTCGCAAACATCATTAGAATCATCACAGAAATTATTGGGGGAAGGAGCATGACACTTAGGACAATCATTCCACCGACCACCCCACAATTTACAAAAATTCCAATCAAAGGTGGTAGAAAATTCACATAACCAGTCTCGTAGGATTGAAAAAGTTGTACAATTTTCCCACAAGTGGGCTCCTCCGCAAAGTAGACAAGAATCAGTAAAATATGAGCAACCATCATTCGACCAATTTTTATTCAAAGATGCCATGATAACGAGTAATACAATAATAAACTAAACAATAATTAAACCTGAATAGAAAATAATAAATTGTCTATAAAGAAAATAGTCAATTATTTAGTCCCCAGCAACGGCGCCAAAAACTTGTTGCTCCCAACGCACACGCAAGTAAACGTGGTCGACAAGTAATAAAGTGATAAGTAGAGTATCGTTCCCACGAGGACTATTCAGACTGAATCCTAGCAAACAATTTCTTAAAAACTATTCAGGGATCTTTTTCAAGGATAGTTGTGAAAGTTACTAACTAAAGAAAATAATTAAAAACCAGTAATTGAAGTTAATAATCGTTATCAATAATAAGGAAACGGTCCAAGATCAGAGCTACGAACAATCCAGTTGAGTTTTCCAGTTGATTCTACTTCTTGATTTCCAAGATTGCTAACTAACATGTTAAATGTAACCGTGAAAACCTTTCGATTCTTCACGGTCTATGCAGGCTACTCCAATCCCTATATGTCTATGGGTTGAATCACGAGCACGTATTAACGAATTCTGTGATTAGTTAAGCTAGGCGAGCAACTATATATCTATCCTACCCGCAAATCGATTCCCCGATGCCCAGGTTCACAATCAAGCCCTATTCTTTCTTATTTGCGTTCACAAGTTCCCTCTGTCGAGTTCAACTTGTAAACCGTAGATAGTGTTCAATTATCAGGCCTCAATAACCAAACAATTAGGCTCAAGAAAGAATAAACAATCTGTAATGGTAAATCAATATATAGAAATCAACTTTCAAACGTCAACCTTCATGTAATTGCTCTAACCCTAGAACGAACAAACTATAGAATTAAAGAGAAGAATAAGAGAAAGAGAGAAAGAACTTGTCTAGAAGACATCTAGGGCTCCTCCCCTCTCCTCCAAAACTTGCTCCAAAGTCCGAACTTCTCTAAAAAACTAAGTAGAAGAGTATTTATAATGTTTACAAAAGCTTAGCAATTAGTTACGCCTAAGCCTAGATGAAATAGGATTTCCAAAACCGCTCCAGGGGCGCTATAGCTGACGATCCGCGCCTCGAAACGCGCGCACCCAAGCAGAACCTATCGAATCTCGCACGCCATGGCCCCGCTTCGCGCTCCAAAACGCGCCAGCAAGCTGGGCGCTTTTGGGGCGCCACACGCCAGTAACCGCGCCAGGCCATTTTGGTTGCTTTCGTCGTTCGCAGCTTGCTTCGTTTCGTGCCTTCGTGTGCTCGATCCAATCCTCAATCCAACTCCAACCTTTTCTTCCTCGATCATGCTCTTTAAAGCTGTAATTGCACTTCATAACAACCAACAATCATTCGACATAAAATCAGTGCAAAATCACATTCATCAACTAGAAAATGCGCGAATAAAGTACTCAAACGTGAGGAAATATTAAGGAAATATAGGCATAAAATGCCAAACATCAGGCACATTGGGGATTTCTTCTTTATCATGGTTAGACCTGAGACCTATTATTAGGAAAAGCGACAGTGATATATAATGTGTGACGAATCGTCTTGAAGCAAAGCTCAAAGTTGAAACAGGTGAGCACACTTCACTTTTAAGAACAACAAAAGTTAATAAACTAAAGTTCAAGATTCCAAAGATTTCAAAAGTTGAATTGGTGCAGCACCAACGTGCTGTTAGACTGAAAACAAGATAGCTCGCAAAGGTGCAGCCATGAGCATTCTTTCACCATCTGAAACAAGTAAAACCACCTTCAAGTATATATTGTTCGTCTCAAGTTTTTGTTAGACCAGGTAGAGTACTATGACTTTAACCGAATCCATTGCTTATACATAGGCAAAAAGTAAACTACTAATACGTATGCATACGATAACATCACATTTATTCTGAATTGGCTGACTCTATAACCTAAATTTGACAGCTGAGATATTGTTTAATTTGAAATAAGCTGAGCTAGTGATGATCCTTGTTCTTTATCTTCATTGTATGCACATTCCTTCTAACCCTTGTTGTCAATCTTATCTTCATTTAGAGCTGCATTACATAAAGCTTCTGGCCATTGATGCAGTTGGTGTTGTTGCTGGATTTGAAGTAATATTCAGGTAACTGTAACAACAAGAATGCCGGCTGGACTGTCTTTATAGTTCCTGAAAACAGTGCCGGAAGTGCATGCATAATAGTCGTATTTTCCAATCTCCATCAAATCGTGAGGTTTTTGGAATCGAAACTCTATAAAAAGTTGGTATGTCTTTAATAAAGGTCTAGATAATTATATGTCACGAATCACATTCCAAGTAGTTTATAAGATTACAATATTCTAAATAGCTGGTAACTTAAAATGTGTTATGCTCCCCTTTTCCACTCCCCACTTTCTCTGAACGGTATCATCATATACTTACAGCCTACGGGCCTTGTTAATCTGAATTCCAGCTCGGGTCAATTAGAAGAGTAAGCGCCTCTACAAAAAAATTTCAATCCCAAAGCTCGAACACGAGATATTTGTTATCACATATCCTTGATTATGTTAATTACCATTAGTATCATTGAACTTTAGAGATGACTATAACAGTATAGATCAAGTTCATATTTTTGTTGGTACATGATGTTTGGCAATATTTGCCCATTTTACCTTAATATCTTCTCACATTTTAGTACTTTATGCCCTCATTATATGTGATAATTGTGTTTCTTGTGCTCACTTAGTATATTTGTGATTTTAAGAATGGTGCGGATAAATTCGAGACAAGAACAATCAAATTAGAGTTAAAGGACGCATTGGAAGCTATGGTGGAAGCAAGGCTTCCAAGAAAGTCCTGAAGAGTTGGAAGCTATACTGGGAGCAAGACTTCAGCGAAAGCCCTGAAAAGTTGGGAGCTATAGTGGAAGCGTGGCTTCCACGAAAGCTTTGAGGCTGACGAAACAAAAGTTTTCCCAACTAGATTAGGCTTTGGTTTAACTTATCCTAGAACTTTATAAACACTATAAAACCTCAATAATTTCGTTTTGGAAGGGGAAGTCGAATTTTCAGAGGTCAGTTTTGGAGAAGAGGGGAGGAGCCCTAGATGTCTTCTAAACAAGTTCATTCTCTCTTTCTCTTATTCTTCTCCTTAATTCTATAGTTTGTTCGTTCTAGAGTTAGAGCAAATACATGAAAGTTGATATTTGAAAGTTGATTTCTTCCTATTGATTTACCACTACAGATTGTTTATTCTTTCTTGAGCCTAATTGTTTGGTTATTGAGGCTTGATAATTGAACACTATCTACGGTTTACAAGTTGAACTCGACAGAGGGAACTTGTGAATGCAAATAAGAAAGAATAGGGCTTAATTGTGAACCTGGGCATCAGGGAATCGATTTGCGGGTAGGATAGACATATACCTATTCGCCTTGCTTAGCTAAATACATAGTTCGTTAATGCATGCATGTGATTTAATTCCATAGAAATATAGGCATTAGAGTAGCTTGCATAGACTCGTGAAGAATCGACAGATTTTCACGAATATAATTAACCTGTTAGTTAGCAATCTTGGAAATCAAGAAGTAGAATCAACTGAAATACGCAACTGGATTGTTTGTAGCTCTGACCCTGGACCGTTTCTCTTTTATTGATAACAACCTAGAATTTGCTCCATTACTTGATCTCAATTACTTATTTTTAATTATTGTTTGTTTAGTTAGTAAAAATCTCAACCATCATTGAAAAAAACCCCTGAATAGTTTATAGGAATTGTTTGCTAGAATATAGTCATTAACACTAGTCCTCGTGGGAACGATATTCGATTTATCACTTTATTACTTGTCGACCACATATACTTGTGTGTGCGTTTTGGAGCAACAAGTTTTTGGCGCCATTGCCGGGGACTAAATAATTGACTGTTTTCTTTTTGAACGATTTATTATTTTCTATTCAGGTTTAATTGTTGTTTAGTTTATTATTGTATTACTTGTTATCATTGCATCTTTGAATAAAAATTGCCCGAATGATGGTTGCTCATATTTTACTGATTCTTGTCTACTTTGTGGAGAACATCACTTTTGGGAAAATTGTCCGAGTCTTTCGACCCTGCGGGACTGGTTATGTGAATTTTCCACGATCTTTGACTGGAACTTCTGCAAATTGTGTGGTGGTCTGTGGAGTAGTTGTCCCAACTGTCATACTTCTTCCCCTATCAATGTGTGTGACGATTCTAATAATGTTTACGAGTCTGACAGGAGCGATGAAAGTGCAGGTTGTCAGCCAAACTTGGCTAACGGAGCAGGCTAACATTTTAGAAGCATATGGGGATTTCAAAAGTGAACTTACAAATATGACGAGGCAATTTATGGAAGAAAGGGTTGTTCTCAGACAGGAGATCGATGAATTTGGATTGACTATTCACGACTTGGAGGCGAATTTGAGTGATATGGTTGAGGTATCTAATGCCCAATTATCAGTTGTTGTGGATAATAGATTTGAGATAAAAGAGCTTAGAAGCCAATTTGAGGAGCAAAAAGTGGAATTCCTACCATTCGACCCAATATTAGTTGATGATGCCAAGGTTGAAAAAATTACATTAGAGTCGAGTGAGGAAATAGAAAAAATCGTATTTGAGAACTCTAGTGTTTGTGCAATTGAGGGTGTCAAAAGTAATGCAATTTTAGAATTGAAGCGTCTTCGACCTCATTCCAATCATTTTTCAACATTGTGTTTGGATGGTGACATGAAATTGAGCCACCTGAGCCTATGAAGAAATCAAAAGAGGAGGAACAAGGTACCTATATTTTAAAACTTGTGATGCCGAGGAGACACAATGACATCCCTTATTTAAAGGCTAAGAAGTGTAAAACGCGACATTGGTCACTTGGTCTTTTTGTATTTTTTCCACCACCCCGATACCATAGTCATAAGCTTGAGGCAAAGTTGGGGAGTCAATTCATAAGTTCGAGGTGGAGGAAAAAGTGGTGAAGTTGGTATCGTCGTGCCGCGACGTTAAATCAAGCGCTACTTGAGAGGCAACTCAATTTTTATTGTTTTAGTTGATTTTATTTATGTATTATTACGTAGTTTTTCTTGTCATTTTTGTAGTGCACGGAAGGTTCGGAGTGCGAATCATAAAAAAAAAAATAGTGGCAGAACCACTAGGGCGAGGAGTTGCGGAGCAGTTGAATCCATGAATTAGAAAAATGCAGTTGGGACCCAATTGAGCAAGCTGTAAAAAAAGTCTTTGAATTTCCATAGTTCAGGCAAAACATTCAGACTACAAGAAGTTCTTTTTGGCTGCTTCACACAGTGAATAGCTCGCAAAACAGCTTCAGACCCTGTAGGAGGCGTTTTCCAAAGCGTCGCTTCCCGAACAGATTGATCAAAACTCGCTCCAGATTTGATGAAAGCGATCTCCAAAGCATCGCCCTCAGGATCGCTTGACTGAAACAGAATGTTCAAAAACTGCTCAGGCGATGAGCTGGCGACGCCTCCTACTTCGCACACCCAGGTAAGTTCGAGGTTTACAGGTAAACCCAGATTCGACCCAGTTTGACCCATTTGACCCGTGAAAATTAAGCTTGAAACAGCTATTCCCGTTCTTTTCTACTACTTGAACGCTGACGCAAAGGATCGACAAAGAAAAAAAAATGGAACCAGGCACGCTCAACCCTTCCATCACTAGTGTGAAATAAATCATTCAAGCCGTTCTGCCTAATTTGAGTGCACCAGCAGCGGACATACCAGCAGTGTGGTCTGAAGGTACAACTGTGACAGGTAAACAAGGAGATAAACGGGTAGTTGCATATAACATAATTTTTGGGACGTCTATGGCTTGTCCTCATGCTATTGCAGCAGCTGCATATGTTAAATCATTCAACCCAACATGGTCTCCTGCTGCCATCAAGTCTGCTCTAATGACTACTGGTATATATTGCAGTTTCCTGTGGGTTAAACACTGTGTGAACCATTGATGCTTTGAGTGTATGAACTCTGAATCATTGTTGGATTGTACTGGAATCTGTGAGCGATCTCCCATGAAAATTTGGGAGTGTTCTTTCCTTCTAAATATCCATGAAACTGAAGCTTAAAACTAATGCACGTAACATGTTCGATAAAATGCCGCAGTGAGTAAAAGTTGATTTTTTTTGTGAAATCTTGAGTAGCAAAATTACATATAGGCATTAAGTGAACATTGTGATGCTCTTCGAAATTAAAATTGGTCGTTCTTGAGCTAAATTTGACATGACTATGAGTTAAAGTGTGCCGTAGCCATTATCGCACACTAGTCGTTTCCAAGTCCCGGCCTTTTTAATCCTTCCTGCTGCCCCCATTGCTTTGTTAATTAGTTTTAGATTAGTTAGTATTTTTACTTCCATTATAGTAGTATTGTTAGGACAAAGTGTGGGGTCGTTACGACGCCCCATCATTTTTATATGCGTAGCTACATGTTTTATAGGTTTTGGCGATGTCGAACTCAAGTGTGGGGGGTGTCACACACCCAATGCCTTAAAGTGAGGACATGTCGGGGGAAGTCTGAGTACCCCCTTGCTCTACGAACGCTTGGTGGGTTCGTGAGGGAAATGGCGCCACTGCTAGCACCAAAGGCTAGGCCCTTTTAGCCTTGAGGGAAGTTCCTTTAACTCTTGCACTCTAATTTTGTTCGCACTGAGGACATTGCTTGATTTTAAGTGTAGCGTGGGGAAACTTCCGTTCTTTTGAGATTATGGATGATTGTACCTTTAGGTATTTAATTTTAGCAATTTTTATTTTTGTCACTTGACTTTACTTTTTATTTGTTTCTTGCTTTACTATATAAAAATAAAAAAAATAATTAGAAAACTATTGAAAAAATTTCAAAAAGATTTTATTTTTAGTTTTAGTTAGTGGTACAGTCATCCGCCCCGTGGTTTTTCTTATGGCCTCGGTTCTTTTCCACGGGTAGACCTTTGAACCGGATAATTTTTATTTTTAGGAGTAGTTTAGAAGTAGTAGTTAGTAGAATATTTTAGGAAAATTGATAGAATGCTAGATACCTTTGGTTTGTTTGATACCGGTGAATTTGGACTTGAGCATCTACTCTTTGTGAATCCCTTTTGGTTTAAAAATTGTGATGCATGCCTAGAAAAATATGAATGACCTTTTTGAGACGCTTAGGTTCAACTACTTGACTCTTTGTGAACTATTGTGCGTTAGTGCTTAAATTTCCAAAGTTGCATCTTGTTTGCTTTAATCGAGAGTTGGAATGAAACCGTCTTTAGTGAACTATGTGCCATGTGTGATGTGAAGTATCTTTCTTATGTTCCGTGCCACATATTGATGTCTAGAACTTGCCTCGTGTGTGTTCAAAGCGAAATCCTAGGTTCGTTCTAGTCGGGAGATGATACAGGCGTTTCTTTGATAAGCCATTCTAGCCTTGATTAGCCTACCCTTTAATATTATCCTTCTTAACCTCTTTTGAGCCTATTGACCATTTTTGTTGGCACCCACATTGCAAGCCTTACCCTTTTTGTTCTTAATTATCTTCTTTTTGAACCCTTACTCCTCATAGCACTTTAATTGAAAAATATTTGATTGTTTGTGGAGTTGTGGTTGGATGATTGAGAGGCTTTTGAGTGGAACCGATGAAAGAAAATAATATGGTGCATTTTGAAAAAAAGAGAATCATTGGCAACGTTGAGAAAATATTGAAAAGAAAAAAAATTGAAATGAAAAAGAGAAAAATAAAGAAAACAAAAGAAGAAAAATCTCAATCCTTGCTAGCGTTTTGCACAAAGAAAAAATTACAAAATGCTTAAAGTTGAAATGAGACTTTTGGATGGTTGCTTGGTTGGTTTTGAAAAGAATGATGAAAAGAAAAAAATTAAAGTGATGTATTAAAGTACTTAGGGAGGTAGTCACTATTTGTCCATATTTATTCTACCCGTCCTTTAGCCTACATTACAACACGTAAAGTCCTAGTTAATCCCGATTGGAGCGAGCTTATATTAGTGGAGTCCTACACTACGGGCAAGCCTATGGTACGTTGTGTGTGGCACGTGAATTTCTTTTGGAGAGCGAGTGAATTCTTCCTATATTATGTCCCTAATTTATTCTTGAAATATATTCTTTGTGTGATATTTGGGACGCTCTCTTAATTTGGTGAGGGCGCATGGTTTGCACGAGATAGGTGAAATTTTGACTTCTTGGTTGAGTGAATGAGTGTGATTTTGTGAAAGCTTGGTTTCATTGAGTCGGTTTTTGAGGTTGAGATGTCTTGGGTTGGTCGTCCTAGTGTTTTAAACGTGGTGACTTTTTGGCATGTGTTGAGGGTCACATGGTATGTATATGCACTTGTCTAATGGTCGGTATCAACCATAATCATAGGTAAACCTTTTCTATTAAGTGTTAGGATCTAGTTGGAAAATTAGTTTTTGATGATTGCTCGAGGGCGAGCAAAGGTCTAAGTGTGCGGTGGTGATGTCTGGCAATATTTGCCTATTTTACCTTAATATCTTCTCATATTTTAGTACTTTATGCGCTCGTTATATGTGATAATTGTGTTTCTTGTGCTCACTTAGTGTATTTGTGATTTTAGGAATGGTGCGGATGAATTCGAGACAAGAACAATCAAATTAGAGTTAAAGGACGCATTGGAAGCTATGGTGGAAGCAAGGCTTCCAAGTAAGCCCTGAAGAGTTGGAAGCTATACTGGGAGCAAGGCTTCAACGAAAGCCCTGAAAAGTTGAGAGCTATAGTGGAAGGTGGCTTCCACGAAAGCTTTGAGGCTGACGAAAAAAAAGTTTTCCCAACTAGATTTGGCTTTGGTTTAACTTATCCTAGAACTTTGTAAACACTATAAAACCTCAATAATTTCGTTTTGGAAGGGGAAGTCGAATTTTCAGAGGTCAGTTTTGGAGAAGAGGGGATGAGCCTTAGATGTCTTCTAAACAAGTTCTTTCCCTCTTTCTCTTATTCTTCTCCTTAGTTCTATAGTTTGTTCGTTCTAGAGTTAGAGCAAATACATGAAGGCTGATGTTTGAAAGTTGATTTCTTCCTATTGATTTACCACTACAGATTGTTTATTCTTTCTTGAGCCTAATTGATTGGTTATTGAGGCCTGATAATTGAACACTATCTACGGTTTACAAGTTGAACTCGACAGAGGGAACTTGTGAATGAAAATAAGAAAGAATAGGGCTTGATCGTGAACCTGGGTATCAGGGAATCGATTTGCGGGTAGGATAGACAGATACCTATTCGTCTTGCTTAGCTAAATACAGAGTTCGTTAATGCATGCATGTGATTTAATTCCATAGAAATATAGGCATTAGAGTAGCTTGCATAGACTCGTGAAGAATCGACAGGTTTTCACGAATATAATTTACCTGTTAGTTAGCAATCTTGGAAATCAGGAAGTAGAATCAACTGGAAAACACAACTGGATTGTTTGTAGCTCTGACCCTGGACCGTTTCTCTTTTATTGATAACAACCTAGAATTTGCTCCATTACTTGATCTCAATTACTTGCTTTTAATTATTGTTTGTGTAGTTAGTAAAAATCTCAACCATCATTGAAAAAGACCCATGAATAGTTTATAGGAATTTTTTGCTAGAATATTGTCATTAACACTAGTACTTGTGGGAACGATACTCGATTTATCACTTTATTACTTATCGGCCACGTATACTTACGTGTGCGTTTGGGAGCACATATCCTTGATTATGTTAATTACCATTAGTATCATTGAACTTTAGAGATGAATATAACAGTATAGATCAAGTTCATATTTTTGTTGGTACACCTAGATCAAGCTCATATTACCAGTAGAAAATTAAGATATTTAATTGTGAAGAGTTTTGAATTAAAGCAAAAGAATCTAAAAGAGATTAATTCTTAGGCAAAGGACAAAATTTTGAAAAAGAATTGGTAAATAAGGTGTTCCATCTAATAATACATGATATATTTGCACATGTGTTTGCTTAAAATAAGTGAAAATGATATAATATCTCTTGGCAGTCATCACGTTTTCCTCCATTTTCGAAATTGTTGAATCATAACATAATTAGACTACCTTAAAATGACAAGAAATATCTTTTACATTCTCTTGTAATTACTTGCGTGCTTGAGTATGACACTATATATGCATCTCCAGTGTACAACACGGACCCAATTAATTAATAATATTATTTATTTTAATTTATTTAATTTTTTTAAATATTTTATTACCATTTTATAATACAAAATTAACTACTTAAACACTCTTTTTATACTTTTTTTCCTTTCATTATTACAATTATATGTTCTTACAACAACATAATTGTATATGGTTATAAAAATAATTATAGCTATTTGATCATTCCAACTAATATCTAATGTACTGGATAATATTTTTTGATACAATTAATATTGATGAGACAACAATTAATCATATACTTAATCTATTTACATACTATATATATATATATATATATATATATATATATATATATATATATATATATATATATATATATATATATATATATATATATATATAAATTTAAGCAAAAAATAATAAGATGATCTTAGAGGTCATTCTTCCATAACACATAAAACAAAGCTCATTAAATTATTACTATTTGAAAAAGAAAGAAAGTACTAAATTGCATATTAATTCAGTGCCATTTTACTTTTGCAATACATTTTTTTCAAAGATTGTGTTTCTATTTTATTGATGCTAACTATCAAGTACTTTTTCTACCTTTATTTTTCTTTCATTATCATAGTTATATGTGTTTTTAATAATAATTATGATTATTTGGTCATTCCCAATTAATTTATAGTGCGTTAAATGTATTTATGAAATAGGATAGAAAATATAATTATATTATAATAAAACCTAACGTGATAGATTTCTCTTTTTAAATTTGGAGAAAATAATAATTCAGATCTAGTTTGGAGACATTTTTAATTTGATAATTATAGCAAAAATAAAACGTCTATTAAGAATTAATAGTATTATTAGTTCTACTTATATAAATCTATCTATAGAAAAAAATAATACTTGAAATAATGTCTTTTTTAAGAATATTATTCATATTTATTTTATTTTAATATTTTACTCCGTGATTGTGTGTCGTGTTCATTTGATCTTTATTCCTAATTGTTGTTTGAAAATGTATTTTTTTAAATTTATATCTCGTATTGATTTTGAAGTATTATGTGTAATCTATTTATATTATTTTTTGCATGTGGAAGTCTGTATTTTATCTTGTTTGAATTAAATTTTTAAATAATTAACTAGAAAAGAATTCAAATTATCGTCTATTGCTAAATTTGAAGAAGATATGTCATGGTTGAATACTTACTTTAAAGCAATGTTATAAAAGGCGGGGCGCAAGGCGAGGCGTTTTACTTACAATAGGGCGAGGCGTAAGTCCCGAGACATGGGGCGTAAGTCCCATGGATCTTATTTTTTAATTAATTTTAAATTAATAAAATAGCATAATGAGCCAAAAAAATCAAAAGTACATTAATAAATTTAAGAAAATTAAAAATAAGAAAAAAAATTATAGAAACAAAAAATCTAACCTTTTTAACAATTGTAAGAAATTGAATAATATCACAGTTTTTATGAGATACAAATAAACCATAAGGCCTTAACTTTCAAACAATTAAAAATAAAATTTTGTTACTATAAAAAATGAATAAACAATAAAATTTATTACTATTATAATTTAAAACATTAATTCTTCATTGATAAATATAAAATTACTTCTAAATTGTAAAATAATTGAAGTCTAACAATTTTGAGTGATAGAAATAAGATATGAAGATCAATAACAAGTGATGATATAAACATCGAAGCATTTTCAGATTAAGTATACAGATGATGTTCACCCTCATGATATTCTCAATTATAATACATGTAACATTATGTTTTGTTAATTGAGCTACACTCAATTTTTGAATTTCTATAGATGAATATTATATCATTTTTAAAGAAAAATGTGGATGAACAATCTTAATTAGGAAATTAGACAGATCATTTGCATATGTTTTATAAGGTGAGTCCCAAGCGTTGAGCGTTGGGCGTGCTATGGGCGCATCGCCGAACGCTTGAGGTATAAGCCACATGGATCTAAGCCCCGTCCGAGAGCCTCGGGACATTTTGCGAGCCCCGAGACGAGTCCCAAAACTGTTTTTTAAAATAGAGCTTTAAAGTATAAAAAATCTTTCCAAGTCTGCCAATTCTATTTGCATTCTAAAAAGTAAAAATATGTGCTCTTGAGGGTTGAGATGATGGCATAGCGTGGGGTCCAGAAATATCTTTTGACATCTATTGATGTAGTCTGCACGTAAGAAGCATGGTTCTACAATGAATGTAATAAAATGATTATTTTAGCCTTAGTCGAAACATAAGTCAATTCTAATAATAATAATAATAATAATAATAATAATAATATTTTCTTCCTAAGATTAATTTCCAACATTTCGATGCCTTAAATTATTGACAAGTCTTTCCTCTTAGAAAGTGTGTAATTTCTTATGTGCTTAGTATGGCATATATGATTTTTTCTTCCTAAGATTAATTTCCAACATTTCGATGCCTAATTTTATTGACAAGTCTTTCCTCTTATAAACTGTGTTACACCAAATGGAAGAAAATGATTTACACATGGGCATAGAGATCATTTCCCCTACAATTTTCACGTACTCCCTCCGCTTACAAAAGGATGAACCTTTTCACTTTTTGAAAGTCAATTTGACTAATTTTTAAACCTAAATTAGACTATATTAAATTAATATTTTCAAATAAAAATTTGCATATTCAAAAACTATACAAAAAGTACTATAACATGCAACTCTTCGCATATCAATATGATGAAAAAAATCATCTTAAATTGTTGGTCAAAGTTCATCCAGTTTGACTCTCGAAAAGCGAAAAGGTTCATCCATTTTGAAACAGAAGGAGTACCTTTATATCCTTTCGTACTAAAATAAAATATTTTTCTTCAAAAATAGAGTACGTGAATTTAATAGGTTATTACCTTATGTGTCTCCAGCTTTTAGCTTGACAGTATTGGTCCTAGGGGTGTGCAAAACCGAACCGGTACCGATATCCGAACCGTTACCGCTACCGATAAGCATAACGGTATCGGTATAACGGTTATTGGTTCGGTAATGGTATAAATTTCTAATACCGATAAGATATCGGTATGGTAACGGTTTCTATATATCATTACCGTTACCGTACCGATAACCGATAAGGATTTTTTAATATAATTTTTATGTATTTTATTTATTATTAGTATATTAATTTATATGTTAAAGTATAAATATTATTGCTACTAGTGGCTATTTGTCGTTACAAACATATAAGGCCTAACCCATTTTGAATTTGTCATTACAACATTCTAAGATGGAGAATGTTGGGGAGAAAACATTGCAGAAGGTGCATAGATGTTGGCGGAGGAAACATTACTGTAAAATGATAATCCCTTGATTGAGGTTGCTAATGTTGATAAGTAATATTAATAGTTGTTTGTTTATGAAAGATATGAATGAAATTCACCTTCTTTTGGCTAATTTTCTTTTCTATAGGTTGTGATGCTGCTTGTAACAAAAGTTTATAAGTTGTACATTTAAGAGAAAAGCTAATCTTTTTATGTGCTTTTGTGAGATTTCTTATTAATCCAGCAAGCTTTCTTTGATTACTTCCTTTCGTAAATCTGGGTTATTGTGGCTTCGGTATACCGCTTTCCGAACCGTTAACTACCGAACCGTTAACTACCGATAACCGATAACCGATAGCTTATCGGTACGGTATTGGTTTTACATAATTACATACCGTTAACCGATTTACCGTTACCGATAAGCTTAAAACCGTACCGTACCGTACCATGAACACCCCTAATTGGTCCAATCTTGATAGCAGGATGGGTAAGGGGCAGCAACCCAGCCATACCTTTTTCCAACAATATAATATACTTTTCTGAATTTACTGACTTCATCAAAATCCCAATTACAACAAAAAGGAGAAAAATAATGACCTGCATATTGTATTATCATTAGCTCTACCGCAAAATCATATTTTTCCTTCTATTTTATTCGAAGCTATATATAGCAATGTTAAAACAATTACAGGTCGTTTGGTTGGATGTATTAGATAGAATAGTTCATGTATAAAATGCTTTATGGGTTTATCCACCATTTGATTTCAATTTGCAATTCTTGTATTAAGTACAACCTACATAACTTATACAACAAATGGTGTATCAGCTAATACTAGCTATCATATGGAATAACAAATACAGGTATTATTAATACCTGGATTTAATCTGAAATGACCATAAGTCCGTCAACACAATTTTCTGAGGGGCCGGAGTTAACAACACCAGGACCAGAACCGTCATGATCTGTGAGGCACATCAGGAGATAACTAAGAAACCTCATATCAACACCATCGAGTTCGATGATAAAGACTCACGGTGAGTTCTATACCCTCCATTACGATGCCTTGATAATTACTCTGCAGGTACATGATGCTCAGGTCAAATGCGTATTGGTAGATCCAGGTAGCACAATAAACATAATTCATTGGGAGGTCGTCTGCCACATGGAGGTGCAGAACCAGATAATTCCCAGTCCATACACCATAACCAGCTTCAACAGCTCCATCGAGAAGTCTGTAGGAGAAATATTCATTTAGGTACACCTACCAGGGGCAATGAGGGTAACGTCCTTCCACGTAATGACATGCGATCTCTTGTATAACATTATCTTAGGAAGACCCTGGATTCACGAAGTTCCCGTAGTGCCATCTACACTTCATCAGATCTTTAAATACCCGACTCCCTGGGGAGTGCGAGAGATTCGAGGGGAGCAGAAACTATCCCAAACTGTTATTTAACCGTCGTGACATGCAAGTTCAAGAAGGAAATGAAGAACCAGAAGAAGAAGTTGGATAAATTGCTTGGTCCTTGTCTAGTGACCAGTATACCTTTTGGGTTCGAAGCTCATAAAGCAACCGAATCCAGAGAGCCGGCCATCACGCCCCACCAAGGCTACGGTCGACAACCTCGATCCGGTGATTTTCAACGAGAGGTTCCTAGATAAGAAATTTTACATGGGAGCCATACTCTCGGCCGAATCCAAACAAGAATATGCTAACTTCCTGCTTGCTCGGTCAGGCACATGCCCGGACACACTCCGACATGCCTGGAATATCGACTAGTGTCATTACAAATGCACGAGGAAGTTTAGAAATCATCAAACGATAGTTCTATTCATGAGGTTCACTACCCTGATTGGCTATCCAACGTTGTGGTGGTCCCAAAGAAGAATGGGAAGTGGAGAATGTGCATCGACTTAACAGACTTGAATAAAGCATTCCCAAAAGACTCTTTCCCACTTCCTAACATCGATCAACTCATCGATTCAACGGCAGATCATGAGGTTCTAAGTTTTCTGGATGCGTACTTGGGATATAATCAGATCCTCATGAATCCAGAGGATCAAGAGCAGACTTCTTTCATCACGGACAAGGGGAATTATTGTTACAGGGTAATGCTTTTCGACTTGAAAAATGCAAGAGCAACCTACCAGAGATTAGTGAACCAGATGTTTAAGGAGCATATTAGCAAGACTATGGAGGTTTATATCGAAGACATGTTGGTTAAGTCAGAATTCACCAAGGACCACATCAGCCATCTGGAGATGGCATTCGGCATCCTGGACAAGTTCGGTATGAAGCTCAACCCAGAGAAGTGTGCCTTTGGCATATCCTCGGGGATGTTCCTTGGGTTCATTGTCTCAAACAGGGGAATAGAAGCAAATCCCGTGAAAATTGAAGCAATTGAGGCTATACCAGAAGTTTTGAAGACTGAAGTAGAGGTAAAAAGACTCAACGGCCGTATTGCCGCACTCAGTCGTATTATCCACGGTCTTCTGAAATGTGTCATCAGTTCTTCAACGTCTTGAAGAAAAATAAAAGCTTCGAGTGGACAGAGCAGTGTAGCAAGGCGCTTTTAGGGCTAAAGCAATATCTGGCCAATCCCCCATTGCTAACAAAGTCGCACGAGGGAGAGCCATTATTTTTGTACCTCATGGTGTCCAAAGTCGATGTCAGTGTTGGTTTGGTACGTGAAGAAAAAGGGGTGCAGTCGCCAATATACTACGTCAGCAAAAATCTCTCTTGGATGCAGAAACTATGTACCAACACCTGGAGAAAATAGCACTCTCCCTAGTTATAGAAGCGAGAAAGCTACAGCCATATTTTCAAAGTCGCATGATTATTGTGGTCTCCACTTTCCCTTTACAGACCATTTTTCATAATCTCGACCTCTCGGGCAGGCTAGCAAAATGGGTCATCGAGCTAGGAGAATATAATATCATCTATCAGCTATGCACGGCCATTAAGTCCCAGGTACTCGCGGACTTTATTGCCGACTTCAGTACTGACTTAATGCCGAAGGCCGAGGTAGAGCGTGAAATGATGGAGAGTGTTACCCCGGAGAATGGGTGATCCACACTAACGGGGCCTCAAATGTAAAAGGGGTTGGGCTTGGTTTAGTGATCAAACCCCCAATTGATAACAAATTACTGAAAGCTGTCAGCTGTCCGCCGATGACAAACAATGAAGCAGAATATGAAGCAGTAATTCAAGCTTTGGAATTAGCTTACATATTAGGGGCCGGGGAGATCAGTCTCAATAGCGACTCCCAGATGGTCGTCAATCAAGTAACTGGAGCCTACGCTGCCAAAGACGCCCCCATGAAAGAGTACTTGGGTAGAGTGGAAAAATGCTTGAAGAATTTGCAAAAATAGAAGATCAATCAAATACCAAGGAAAGAAAACACGGAGGCTGATGCCCTAGCCAGCCTAGTGGCCGCTGCAGACATGAGTAGAGACAACCCATGATCTGTCATTGATTAACTTATACGGACGTCAAGTGCCAAGAGGTCAACATCACGGGATCGGTATGGGATTAGCGGCACCCGATCATTGAATACTCGGACAAGGGAACACTCCCAACAGATAGAAAGGAAAGCAGAAGGTTGAGGGTTAAAGTAGCTCGTTATTGCCTGATCAACATGGAGTTGTATCGCTGGATGTTCATCGGTCCTTTGGCTAAATTTCTAGGATCCTCTCAAGTGGATTACGCCATAGGAGAAATTCATGAGGGGCAATGCAGAAACCACTCCAGCGGACGATCTCTAGCTCACAAATTAATCAGGGCGAGTTAATTCTGGCCACGAATAGAAGATGACGCGAACAACTTCGTTGGTGCATGTGACAGTTGCCAGAGATTTTCCCACATACTTCATCAGCCAGCGGAGCTGTTACATTCTGTGATAGCCATGTGGCCTTTCATAAAATGGGGACTGAATATTGTAGGGACCATGCCTAAAGCGCCGGCGGTGTCAAGTTTTTGCTTATTATAGCAAACTATTTCAGCAAATGGGTCGAAGCTGCGGCCTATGCTCGAATCCGAGAGCAGGAGGTGATATAGTATATATGGAAGAACATCATGTGCCGCTTCGGCATCCCAGCAGAAATCACTTGCGACAATGGACCTCAATTCGTGGGCGACAAGATCACCGCTTTTCTGGAAGGATGGGAGATAAGAGAATAACCTCAACACCCCTACCACCCTTCGGCCAATGGTCAAGGTGAGTATTCAAAAAAACAATCATTGAAAGTCTGAAGAAGCGCCTCAAGGAAGCCAAAGGAAAGTGGCCGGAGGAACTTCCAGGAGTTTTATAGGCTTACCGCACTACATCCAAGGCCAGCAGGGGGGAAACTCCATTCTTGCTAACATACGGGACATAAGGAATGATTCCCTTAGAGATCGGGGAATCCAGCCTACGATGGTCATTTGCCCTGGAAGAATTGAACAATGAGGCTTTGAAAGCTTCACTCGATAGATTGGACGAATGATGGGATATAGCGGCCATACGCCTCGCAGCCTAGAAGCAACGGGTGGAATAGTACTACAATGCGCAGTCTAACCTATGTTCTTTCAACGTAGGAGATCTTGTCCTTTGCAAAGTTACTCAGAGCACCAAGGAGGCTAGTACATGCAAGTTAGCTCTAAATTGGGAAGGACCTTACAGAGTCCGAGGCATAGCTGGAAAATGTACGTATGTTCTTGAAGACATGAAAAGAACAGCCATTCCAAACAATTGGAACATCTCATGGTTTAAAAAGTACTACTCTTGAAAGGTCAATTGAGCCCACATACTCGAGACATGTATTTTCTCCTTTCTTGTTTCTTTAATTATTGTCATTATATCATAGCAGGCACTTAGCCCCGTTCTTTATGCTTCATCTGGATCAACGCCCTATTTATCATTAAAACTACTATTCTACTTAGTCAGTTTTACAATTACAATTCAGATCCATCAACAATCCAAATATTCATAGCCCCGTCCAGACCTAAGTTGAAGCAATACACCCACTTTTCGCTACAAAAAATAGAGTAAACTACTCGCTTAGAGCTAGATCACGTCTAGCTCAGCACCAGACATTATTTGTAAGTTGAACTCGTCATTTCAACAAATTGCACCTATATGTCGATAGGGACGACCGCCCACATAGTGCCAGATAGTCTTAAAATACTCGAGTAAAACAACAACGACGTTCTATTTCGGAATGCAAAAATGCCCCATTCTTACACAGGCTAAAGTAGTCTCATTGTGGACGCAAAACACCCATCTATCAAAGGCACAATATAAGCCGCCATTCACTAATGCAAATGAAGCGCCCCTCAGTGCGCCCATCTTTTAAAGACACTAGCCCAGAAAGGCATACAAAAACATAATGCTTAACTACACAAGTACGCATAAAAAATATTAATGGATGTCCATTTTATTAATAACAAACAGCTGTATGCTCATAATGTACAATTAGTTCTTCCTGAATACAATATCGTTCATAACAGTTGTAAAAAGGAAAAAAAAAAAAAGGAAAGAGAAGGCTAAAAATTGCATGCTCTTCCGAATTTGCACGGCCAGAGACTTTTCGTCTGGATTGTTGCTCTTGCATCAAAGCCTCTCTCGGCACTCGGAAGGGGAAATTTCCAACTTGATACCCGAAGCAGCAACATCTTTATGACGCTGTGCCACAGTTGGAAAAGTCACTCCAACTGAGGAATCCCTCAGTAGAATGACGGAGGAAGCAGAACACGGTTCGAGACTTCACTTGGAGAGACTTCAATAAAGAAGCCCTCAGCGACTATAGGAACACCATGTTCCCCCTCTTCCCCAGATGATTGGAAGCAGATGCAATCTCCGAAACCGTAGAACCTGGCAGAGCTATACAGCCTCCCTGAATGCTGCGGGTATGGAGAATGTTCTCAGATATCAACTGCCCAAAGAAGGAGAGGATATCCCAGGGACTCACTCCTCGTTCAAATGGAATTGCTTCCGGGACTATGACTCTAGACAACCAAAAGACGAGCAGATACAGAACCCCTGCTAGGATGGTATTCTTCTACTGGTGAATCTCGTATGACAAAAGAAATATCACAGCAACCGCCGCGTTAGAAAGAGATCACACTGTAATCAGTGCACATGCCACAATGAAAACATTCCGAAGAACATCATTAGAATTCCGATCAAACTTTATGACTCAGGGGGCTCCGTTCGTCCATGTTGCAGATGATCTTTTTCCTATAGATTTCCCATTCACCATCCATTCTGAACAAAGAAATTTTTTTGGGAATATCAAACCAGGATCAAAGGCAAATATTTTTGAAAATAGAAGAGTTATTCTTTCATAAGGAACTTTGAAGAAGATGGAGTATTTTTCTGAAGAAGATTTGTGATTACCACTATCACGAAGCCCCTATCTATAGGCTGGAAGAGATAAGAACGAATCATGAAACGGTCAAGCATAATTATGGCTGGAGATATGGAACGAATCGGGGCAGCAAAAGACATTCTTGAAAAGGTACATGGAATCAACATCAGCCAATCAAATGAAAACGTTCGGAGTTCTCGAATAAATCAGCATCATTCCTGGTAAAAAAGACAACGAGTTTCAAGGAGTCAATGAGATATCTTTCACATCCGTCTTGTACACCGCTTTTCGGGGACCCAGCAAATGGGGTGGCTGACTGCGTGGGCAAAAACACGCTACCTATTATTTCGGGGATACGTGTCCAGCTGGTGAGACTAGATTTATTTTACAAGTCACCGAGCACAGATGATACATGTCGGTTCTATGAGTTACGACCGTTTAGGCGGTACGAGCATAGGACGCAAGGCATACATCCCGCCGCCTTAGGGTTTACAGTCTCCTAATTAGGGTTTCGTATATACTACCGCTTGAGTTTATAGGCCCATAGTCTTTATTAGTCTTTGTATTTTATCATAATTAGGACTGGGTAATATCTAATATAAATAATCCTCCTTACATTGTATCATACATCAAGCGATTCACACAGAATCCGGCTGCTCTCAAAGAATAAAACTCTTTACTTTCTTATCTATTATTTTCTTCTCTATTTACTTACTTTTTCATCGTATTTTACTGTATTTCTTGTGACTCTTTCATAAATTTAATTGTTTAACCTAGACGTACAATTTTAGGTATAAACACCCCTAACTTATATATCATTTTATATTGTTATCATTGTAAACTATAATAGTGTATTATATACTCTTATGGTATATACTTTTATTTGTCTCTTTAAAGAATGTTATGTTTTCAAACAGTGTACTCCAATTTTTATATTATTGTTGTACACCTTTGGAGTATACCCTGATAGAAACCAACAAAAAAGAACGACGAAAGAGGGCTAGAGCGTGGGTCAGGGTCAGATACGGAGGGGAAGAGAGAATGCTTCCCGATCACTCTCTCAGAGAGAGATATCTGCTTCTTCCTCTTCCCAGGAATGAAGAATTTTCTAAAAAAAAAAGTATTTTCTGTAGTTTTTTATTTATCTTTATAGAAAAAAGAAAAGAAGAGAAAGTTACTGGTAATATTGTGCAATGATCTTAAACACATAAATTTGTCCGTACGGAGAAGACAAGGCTCCAAAACACAAGGTGGTAAGTCTGAAATTACATAAAACTATAACTAGTCCTAGTACATACTTATATAGAACACAATATGATAAGATTTAAATCATAAACTGCTGCAGTTCCAAGAAACAGTTAGTTGACAGTCTCGCCAGTTGTACACTTCAAAAACTGCAGAAACTGCACTACATCAAGACACTTCAGCTCTTTATCTTCTCTTCTGTATTTTCTTCTGAAATATGTCGTGAAAGGTGGGTCCGTAACAAAGCACCCTCCTGAAAAGACGCCTTGTCCTCAAGGCGAAAAGAAGGAAATTGGGCAGCAAACAAGTCATAGTCCTCCCAACTAGCTTCTTCAACCAGATGATGATGTCATTGGATAACAAGTTCGAGAGATGAAACCCTAGATTCATTCACCCAATGATGCGATAAGACTTTTCTAGGTTCCATCGTGAATTCCAGCTCACTCGAAAGTGGTAAGGGAGGAGGAGATGAAATATCAGAATAACCACGAGCTGGAAGAAGTAATGAGACATGAATAATTGGGTGAACCTTTGATTCTTGAGGGAGCTGCAATTCATAAGCAACTAGACTAACTTTGCGAATTATTTTGTAAGGGCCAAAATAGCGAGGAGATAGCTTTTCATTATGACGTTTGGCCAAACTCTTCTGTCGATAAGGTTGCAAACGAAGAAAGACAGCATCACCCACGTTAAAAGATAAGTCACGACGCCTGGTATCAACTTGATACTTCATTCTAGATTGAGTATTCAAAAGTTTGGAGCGTAGCAATGTTAATATCTAGTCTCGCTCCACAAATTGCTGTTCAAGGTCAGCAATTTCAGTTTCTCCACGAACAAATGGATGTAAGGGTGGTGGCTCCCTCCGATACATAATTTGGAAAAGAGTTATATTGGATGAAAAATGGTAGCCAGTGTTGAAAGAATATTCTACCCAAGGTAGAAACTGAAACCATGATTTAGGTTACTCATGAGCAGAACAACGCAAATATGTTTAGAGGCACCGGTTAACCACTTCCATTTGTCCATCAGATTGGGGATAGTATGAAGTACCCATATAAAGACGAGTGCGACTAAGGCGGGACACTTCCTGCCAAAATGCACTTAAAAAGACAACATCACGATCTGAAAGAATAGAACGAGGTAAACCATGCAACATGACAATTTTTTTAACAAAAGTAGCAGCCACTGTCTTGGCAGTAAAAGGGTGAGATAAAGTGACGAAATGGCTATACTTGCTAAGCCTTTCTACCACAACTAGAATAGTATTAAAGCCATGAGAAGAAGGAAGTCCAACAATGAAATCCATAGAAATGTCTTCCCACACTCGGTTAGGAACAGGCAGAGGCTGCAGTAGACCCACTGGAACCAATATTTCATATTTCTATTGGTGACATATCAAACAATTTTGAACAAACAACTTGATATCATGCTTTAAACAAGGCCAGAAAAAATTTGCATACTCTTTTTAAAGTTTTCAAGTACCTGCCATATCCTCCTGCTGGAGATTCATGTGCCTCTGCTAAAATCTTGGCTTTAAGCTCTAGATAATCGGGAATAACAAGCCGAGATTTGTAGTAAATTAAAGATGGTTATCTGGAAATGAGAAGTCTGGATGAGTTGATGGATCAGAAGAAAGTTGATCTCGAATCTGCTTAGTATATGAATCAACATCAATTTCTTCTCTCAAATCAGTAAAATCCAATGGAATAGGCATAGTCAAAGTAAAATAAATCAGCATGTTGAGGGCGGCGTCATAAGGTATCTGCTCCTTTGTTTTCACTACCTGACTTATAGACAATAGTGAAAGCAAAAGGTAACAATTTCAGCAGCAAACGTTGTTCCGCTGTGGTCACCCGCTGATTCAAGAGGTATTTTAGGCTGCAATGGTCAGTTGTAACAATAAAGTGCCGGCACAAAAGATAGTGTTTCCATTTTTGCAACGCAAGAACCAAAGCCAATAACTCGCGATCATAAGTAGATTTAATGCGAGTAGAAAAGGAGAATCCCTTACTAAAATAAGCAATTGGATGGGCCTGTTGCAATAGGATAGCTCCCACTCCATCAACCGAAGCATCACACTCAATTGTAAATTCATGAGTAAAGTCGGGTAGACGAAGCACTGGAACTGATGTCAAGATTCTCTTAAGTTGCTGGAAGGCCTCTTTTGCTTTTGGATTCCACAAAAAAGCATCCTTTTTAGTCAAGTCTGTCAATGGACGAGCTATGATACCATAGTTCTTGACAAACCGTCGGTAATAACCCACAAGGCCTAAGAAACCCCGAAATTGCTTTACATTCTTTGGTAGTGGCCAATCTAAAACTGCAGATACTTTTTCCGGATCCATGGCTACTCCATCTTTAGAGATTACATGACCCAAAAATCCAACTTGGGATTGTCCAAATAGACATTTTTTAGGATTAGCAAAAAAATAGTCGTTGGAAAGAAGGTGAAGGGCTATTTGAAGGTGTTGCTGGTGTGTTTTAAGATTAGGACTGAAGATTAAAATTTCTTCAAAGAAAACCAAGATGAATTTTCTAAGGTATAGTCTGAAAAGATCATTCATTGCAGCTTGAAAAGTGGATGGTGAATTGGTCAATCCAAAAGGCATTATGAGAGACTCATAATGGCCAGAATGAGTACGAAAGGTAGTTTTGTAGACATCATCAGGTTGGACACAAATTTGGTGGTACCCTGAACGAAAATTTTTTTTTGAGAAAATAGTGGCTCCATGTAACTCATCCAACAACTCATCAGTATTAGGTATGAGATATTTGTCGGGTAAGATAACTTTGTTAAGGCTACGATAATCAACGCAGAACCTCCATGAATTGTCTTTCTTTTTAACTAGCAGCACTGGGCTAGCAAAGGGACTTGAACTAGGGAGAATGAAACTAGATTCTAGCAAAGCACCAACTTGGTTCTCAATTTCAGTCTTTTGGACATGTGGGTAATGATAGGGTCTAAGGTTTGGAGGTTTGGAATTTGGCAAAAGGCGAATAGCATGAGAATGTGCTCTGAAAGGTGGAAGGGATTTTTGTTCAGAAAACACCAACTGAAACTCTTGTAAAATTGTCTAAATTAGATTATCCTGAGTCTGTGGTAATTTATTAAAACACTGGAGTGAAGCCGTAGCAGAATTTGTTGATCCCACTCCTTGGAATTTGTAAAGTTTCCCTTGCCAATTGAAAATCATGAACATATCTTTCCAGTACGCTTGAACAGTGTTGAGTGAAGCCAACCATTTAATTCCCAAGACCAAATCAGCCCCGCCAATTTCAAAAGGATAGTAGTCTTGCGTGATGGTTAGGCCTGGTGATACGAGGCTAGATATTGCAATAATTTCTATACTTTCGCCTCGTGGTCATGCTTCGACTTGTGATATTTGTTGGTAGTTTGAACGGAATTGCTCTTATTTGGTGTGTTTCATGTTGAAGGAATTATGTTGATGATATGAACCGTTCGTGGAGCAAAGTTTAGTGAAAACAAGGGTTTTGAAGTCTTAGTAGAAGCCCAAGGGTCGAGCAAATCAAGGTGTGGAAGAAACCAAAGAAGAATTGGAGAAGCAGTAAATTAAGCCTCTTGGGCCGCACTAAGCATTGCACAGTACGACGCAACAAGGGCGATATTCAGAGAACGTGAAATTTTAAAATCCTGCAGAAATTGGCCTATAGCACCGCACTGCGCGGTGCCGTAGGCTTAAAATCCTGACATTCTCAGTCCGAATTTATTTTGGATTCCCAACTTGTGTGGGTATACGGGGACGGAATAAAAGCCCTAAAACACATCCCAAAACATATCTTTTGACCAGGGAAGGAGCAAAAGGAGGTTAGAGCTTTGGAGATTTCAAGAACACAAGATTTTTTCCTAAATTCTTCCTTTCTTTTTGTAATTTATTCATTCATGAATTATCTTGACATGCTTGTGATAAACATGAGTGGCTAAATTACCCATTCTAGGGTTGATTGAACCACTCCATTGCTTATGTGTTATGAATTATTGCTTTAATGACTAAAACTTGTTAACCTTCCTATCTAAGTGTTTATGATTTGTATGCTATTGCTTGGTAGAGCTCCCAATTGATTGTGCCTTTATTCTTATGCATCTAGGGATAGATTCATGAGTTAGGGTTGAACACTTAGAATTATTTCAACCTAAAACAAAGGCATTACTTAGGTTGTCAAAAAGGTGATTTGTGACCATTGACCCCGATTGTGAACCATACTTGTAGTCCTATGTATCTTCATTAATTAATTGAGAAATTGGTTAGTGAAAGTTACAATTATTACACGGGAGTGAGGAGTTTTGAAATTGGAGCAAGTGTTCAATAGGAAGAAGCAAGTTGAATCCATTAATGCATTATTCTAAAAAATGAGTAGGAGTTGGATAGATCAATCCTAGACTTCTAAACCCATGAACTAATCTATTTCTTACTACTTTGCTATTTACTTTATTTTTAATTAGTTGTTACATTTAAACCATCAAAAATATATAAACATTCGAAGTTAATTGATTAGATAAGTTAGTTAGATTAGCAACTAGATTTTGAGCGTTCTCTGTGGGATCCAACCTCGGGACTTTAAGTACCGAGCTATATTTACTGCGACCGCTTAGTCACTTTTATAGGGCGTAGTTGGACGTGATAAAATTTTGGCGCCGTTTCTGGGGAACACAGTGTTATTTAGTTGTTAAGATATCTATTTTATTTTTCTATTAACTTTACTCTTGTCATCTTGATCTGGTTTTTTTGGTGTTTATAATTGAAAGTTCAGATCCCAAAATATTCAGGATGGCTCGAGATTTGGCTCTTAATTCTTTCGCACAACTTGTGGCTGAGAATCAAGCGTCTGCTATTCAGCTTCCAACATTCGAGGCAGAAAATTTTTACATCAACCAAACGATGGTCGCTTTGCTTGTTAATGTTGGTTTATTTGCAGGTAGAACTACTGATGATCCTCAAAAGCACTTGAAAAAATTCATAAGGATTTGTGAAACTCAAAAACAGGCTCGAGTGCCAACAGAGGTTGTGAAATTGATGTTGTTCCCGTTCTCGCTAACGGAAGATACCAGTGATTAGTTGGACTCGTTGCTAGTTAATTCTATTACGTCATGGGATGAATTGGTGATAATATTCATGAAGAAGTTCTTTCTACCCAATAAGACTAACAGGCTAGTTGATGAGATACTTATGTTCAGGCAGACCCCGCTAGAGACTTTGCCAGAAGCTTGGGAGAGATTTAACAATTGTTTGAAAAAGTGTCCTCATCATGGTATTCCTGACCAAATGTTGGGGCAAAGGATCTACATGCGCATGGGAGATCAAATTAAGGGCACTTTGGATGCAACAGCTGGTGGAGCATTTTTGAGCAAAACATTTGCTGAAGCGAAGGCTCTGCTTGATGTGATGGATCAAAACTCAGGCTGGCTTAGAAGAGATGCATCTGCTAGCATAGGTATCGGGGCTTTAGCTATTGGTACTACTTCTGCAATGGAAGAACAGATGTCAAAGTTGCAGACTACACTTGATGTTGTGTCAATAAAACTAAACGAGAAGATGATGAAACCTGTTAAACAAGTGGACTCACGGGCTCAGACTCAAGTCCTCCATCCTAGTAATTTTTTTGATGCTGATTTCCTTGCTGGTACTGAAGATGTGAACTTCGTGAATTATGGGAAGCACCAGCAATGCAATCAATAGGGTCAATTTAGGACAATGCAATAACAAGCAACTTTACCCCTGCAGCAGGCGAATGATATAGCTGAGATTAAGACTATGGTGCAGGCTATGATGAGATTTAATAAGAATCTTCAAGACCAAGTTGCAGCACATGACACTGCTATAAAGGGTATAGAGACCAAGTTGGGACAATTTTCCCATGCTTTACATAATAGACCTCAAGGTGCTTTGTCGGGCGACACTCTGGTGAATCCTAAGGATCCAAATCCTTATCAATTGATGGCAGTCACTTTTAGGAATGGTAGAGACTTGGACAAGGAGCAAGAATTAGCTAAAGGAGCACTACCTACCATGCCAAATATTGAGCTTGCTGATGACTCTGTCAAACTGGCTGGCAATGATCATGCTGAGAAAGAGACCACTCCAAAACCTGTCCCTGGTACTGAGAAGGTAATTTCTAAAGAACCTAATATAGAAGCCAAGAGGGTGGTTGAACAAGGTAAAGTGTCAATGGAGCAGAACTCCAAGGCAAAAACACCACCACCTCCTTTTCCTCAAAGATTGGCAAAGCAACAAAAAGGTTTGAAGTTTAATAAGATTTTTGATTTGTTGAAACAATTGAAGCTTACTATGCCTTTCATGGAAGTTATGCGAGAGGTCCCTGGATATGCTAAATTGTTAAAAGACCTTCTGTCTAAGAAGGTTGACTTTAATGAGATAGAGATGATCGAGTTGAATAAGGTGTGTAGTGTTGTCATCACAAAGCCTATAGCTAAAAAGAAGCAAGATCCTGGTAATTTTACAGTCCCGTGCTCTATTGGTGATTTTACAATTGGTAAGGCTTTGTGTGATTCTGGTGCAAGCATTAATCTAATGCCGCTGGAAGTATACAATAAGTTGGATTTGACTGGTATAAGAGAGACTTCAATGCGAATCCAACTGGCAGATAGGAGGCAAAAGCACCCTGTTGGAATAGTTGAGGATGTACTTGTGCATGTGGGTAGTTTTATGTTTCCAGTAGATTTTGTGGTTCTTGATTGCCCCGTTGATAAAGATGATCCAATTATCTTAGGTCGTCTATTCTTGGCTACTGGTAGAGCAGTGATTGATGTTGATAAGGGAAAGATGACCTTGAAGCTGTATGTTGAAGAAATAGATATTGACATTTGCAAAATGCTGAAGGGACATTGTGATGATGCGAATTGTTCGTGTGTGCATATATGCGAGCCTGGATGAGCCATGGGTTGAGTGCATTAAAGTCGTGCCACGACTATAATTAAAGCGCTTCTCGGAAGGCAACCTGTGATTGTAATTGTATAAAAAAAAATTAAAAAAATATATAAAAAAATGGTTATCTTTTGAAGGACATTACTTGGTGAGTTTCTTTGTTTTGCAGGTTTTGACTGGTTTGAAGTCCTAGTGTGGGGTGTTTTCAACCTCGTACAATTGCTTGAAGATGAAGTCCTGCTTGGGGAAGTCTGAGTACCTCGTGCTCTAAGAAAGCTCACAAGGATGTTCTTCGGGCTTAGAGCCCCAGGGAGTTTCTCTATCACCCTTAATTTTATTTTTTTTATGCATTGAGGGAAATACATGATTTTAAGTGTGGGGTGGGGGATTCTTCTTATTTATGTTAATAATCTAATTTGGTTTTTCTTTGTGCATCGGTTCTTTTCTAAAGGAGGTAGTTTGAACCGGGTATAGGTAGATTTTTTTTTAGGATTAGAGTGTAGTAACTGGATGAGATAGTCATGGCTCCACTTTGACTAGTTTTATATCGATACTTAATTTGGGGTATGCAAATTTCATGCATATATTCTATCATAATCTACTTGCCTTGAGAAACATTGAGTGTATCATTTGAAGCCTATGATCATGATGTTGACTCTAGATTTGCTTGAGAGTTTGCTTGTGTTTGCTTTGTTTAAGAGCATGAATCGAGCCGTTTTGAGTAGGTTATGTTCCATGTGAGAGTGAGGATTTTATGTTTTCCGTGTTTAATACTTGATGTTTAGAACTTGCCCGGTGTGTGTGCAAAGCAAAATGAGAAGCTTGCTCGGTTAGGAAGCGATATAGGCAATTCTTTCATACCCAATTTATTTGAAGCTTCAAAATTAGATGTTTACCAATGAAACTTTGACCCTAACTAAACTTTTTTAGCTTGTATCCTTTTCTTTGATAGCCATTGAGATTCCTGTTTCTTGTGCTAAATACATGCGAGTTGTACTTGTGGTGTCATGAGTCTAAAAGGCTAGTTAACGAAGTGGGAGATTGTGGTTGTCAGAGGAAGACAAAAGGTGCTTTAAGTGGAGGCTATGTGGAGGGATTTACTAAAGAAAAAAAAGAAGAAGAATGAAAGTGAAAGCTTAAAATATTGTGCAATAGCTGGGATATGAAAAAAAAATCATTGTTCGAAAAAAAGAATAGTCCCTATCATTAGCCACTACTTTGCTTAAAGAAGAAGGTTGGTAAAAGTTGACTCTACGCTGGTAAAAAAAGATTGGTTGGGAGGAAAATACTTCAATAAATTTTGGTGTATTAAATTACGTGGAGTGGTTAGCCACTATTACCTAAATATATCCTACCTGTTCCATTGCCTACATTACAACCTAAAGAAGTCCTAATTGATTTTAGCCGAACAGATGGACATTAGTCGAGTCCTACACTAAGGGCAAACTTATGGTACATCTTGTGTTACACGTGAGTTCTTTTCTGAGAGTGAATGTTTCATCTATATGTGAACTTTTTGTTCATGATCATTCTCTTATGTGAATTCTTTCTCTAATATTTAATTTGATTGTGAGGGCACATGATTTACAAAAGCGGGCTCCTTTATTAGTATCTTGGATAGAGTGAGTACTTGTATGACTTATTGGGTGAGTCTGGAGTTGATGTAGGATTGGGAGGTTGATTTAATGCACTTGGTTGTTTTTAAATATTCTAGGTATGGATTTCGTACGAATAAATCATAATGAGTGCATATGAAACTTGTTAAGTGCCTATATTGACACGACCCGAAATCCGGTTGGGTCATGCGGGCACCCGACATCCTCCCTAGACCCGTCGGGCGAACCCTTACCAATTAAATAAGGAAAATAAATATAACAATTCATAGATAAGGATAATACTTAAAACAAAATACAGACATACTGATACCTCTGAGCTGTAAAAAAGAAATTACAGCTGACTACCCAACATACTAGATTTAGGGTTATCCAGACTAGACATCTAAGAGTACAGAAGAAGACAGATACCTCCTGGAAGGAGCAAAATGCAATTGAAATAACGACCAATAAACTGGTGGCCATCCGAAATAAAAGCTGGCTCACCCTGACAGCTGAAGTCGTCTTCGCTCCATCACAACGTGGCGAATTCAATCCTGGAGCGAACCTGCCGAAACGAAATAGATAGACAAAAACAAACAACAAACAAGGGTGAGTCAAAAAGACTCAATAAGTGGGGCAGACTAGCCACCTCAAAGAATAGGATAGCTAGCTAGGGAGAAAAGAAACAGATAAATAAAATTTCTCTTATTTAAATTATAAAGAGGCAAAGCCAGATAATAACTAGAAACACGTATGGAATCACAAACTCATTAAAACCAGGAACGTAAGATAGCCAGAACATATAGGTATCCCGAACATATCAACAATAAGAAATACATCCTGTTGCGGCGTGCAACCCGATCCATATATTCATACTGTCGCGGCGTACAACCCGATCCCCGTAACTCAGAATACGAGCCAGAAATATATAGGCAAACCGAAATATGTCCACAATATGGTATACATACCGCATACACAAAACACAGCATGATAGTCACACAATAGTCAGCACGCGGTGCAATGAAATGGGATGAATGCAGTATGATGCAATGGTGTCATATGTGCAAAATAGATGGAGCGGAATCCTCCTGCTCCGAGGGCAGAATCCTCCTACCCTCAATATGATGCAATGGAGCAGAATCCTCCTGCTCCGAGGACGGAATCCTCCTACCCTCAATATGATGCAATGGAGTGGAATCCTCCTGTTCCGAGGGCGGAATCCTCCTACCCTCAATATGATGCAATGGAGCGAAATCCTCCTGCTCCGAGGGCGGAATCCTCCTACCCTCAATATGATGCTACGTGCATACGAATGCAACATGATGCAATAATAACCATCACCACCGCGGGAATCTCATCGACAGCTGGAAAGTATATACCAACTCACACACAAAGTACAATACTCAGATTCTCAAAGCAATACGAATAACAGGACATAACATATAATATAGAATATAAATCCAAATCTTAGGCGTAATGAGTACGCCTATCGGCAGCTACACACGTAAGGAACACGTGGTAGAAAATCCACGAGGCCAGGTGCCTCCAAAGAAATGGATATAAACACTTACCTTGTTACAAAGTTAGTACATCCACTCAATAACCGCTTGTCCTTTGGTTTCATTGCCAAACAATCCCACTCTAAATGTTTCGGGATAAAAATTCTACAATTTTCCCGGCTCTTTTCTCATTTTCTGGCATTTTTTCTTACTTTTTTTGCTGTGTTTTCTCCTATGTTCTCGTTTCTAGTACGTTTTTATGTTTCCGTTTGTTATACCAAGGCTAAGGACCAAAATGGTCCACCGCCTCCAATCTTTGTTTCTTTCCTTTTTGTCTTTTTCCTCTTTCTTTTTTTTTAATTTTCTTTTCCTGATGAAAATTAAAACGGAATCCTACGATATTCAAATTAATTCCAACTTTTGCATACCAGTTATACAAAATATATGTAACATACTCGCAAAGGCGGATCTCAAATTGGACTCCCGAAACTCAAGATGCGAATTTAAATGAAAAAAAGTCAAATTATTTAACTTTCGGCATTTTAGCGGAAACTAGCCGAACAACATCGAAATTCACTTTCGAAAGTTCACAAAAGTCACAAATAATCATACGAACCTAATGGCGCTTTCGGTTTCGAATCAGAGTACGTTCGCCAAAACCGAGCTTAAGAATCTCTTTTTAATATTTATTGTCAATAAAACCTGACACCTTTTTCCGATACCTACCAAACGAGTTCTGATTTAGCTCAAATTTTACAGACAGGTCCTAATGGACCTTACGAATAATTTAAAATTATCAACACGCCAAACGGAGTCCTAACTTCTGAAATGACTAACCGAGGTCGTTTCATTCTCCTCCACTTAAACTCTCGTTCGTCCTCGAACGAGCCTAAATCTAAAGCAAGATTCACGCTGATAGGAAAAGAACTTACACGACCTTCATAAACTATCCCATGGAATTTTTCTCATGATTACAGAATCAAAATAATAACACGAACACCGAACTCTTGGAATAAAACATATCTGGATAATATGATAACACCATTGCCCAGCTTATTTTGACTAAAATGACCCTTCCTCGATCACGAGAGGAGAGTTCGACATTTTCGAAGAAAAGATACACGTAACTTTGAATGGGTTAACATGATTCAGTCGATAATCCCTCTTCGATATACCTTTCGATATAGAACAGGTCGATGGAACTAAGAATTAGCTCACGCTTGATGAAATAGGGGAGCTTTTGAAGTACCTTGTCACTACTCACTATAGAAGATTTGATGCAAGCTATATTATTTTTACGAACGCACCATGCAACATCTCAGTTGATATTAGTGTTGTTTCGCAAGCTCTTTGTGGGAATGTAGTTACTCATATCCTAATGTATGTCAAAGGTTCATCTGAACAGGGTCTATCATATAAGGGTAAGGATCATGCAAATGCTTCTGGATAGTATGATGCAGACCAGAAATGATCTCCAGACTGATTATCTACTTCAGGATATTGTCTTTGAATTGGAAATATTATGACTTGAAAAAGTAAAAATAAAAGAGACATGTAGTTAAACCATGAGCTGAGGCAGAATACCAGCAACAAAGTTAATTACATGTGCACTTATAATGCTAAAGTAACTGCTCAAGGAGTTGAGGTGTGAAAGAGATATATACATACCGATGATGGATTGTCGACAAGCTGCACTAGACCTTTAACTCTAAATTTTCTGAAGTAAAACAACGTCAGTATGAGGATCCAGTTCTAGTTGAATATGGACAGATAGCCAGAAGAAAACTGGAGTCACCATACATGGTCACTACTGATGGTGTTCTCATGTATAAAGATAGACTTTATGTTCCTGATGTTGCAGATTTACGTGGACATATTAAGATAGAGGCACATTATTTCAAATATACTGTTCATCCAGGTTCGACTAAGATGTACCATGATCTTAAGCAGATATATTGGTGGGACGGGATGAAGTGTGACATAGCAGAATTTGTGGCTCAGTGTTCTAATTGCCAATAAGTTAAAGTCGTGTTATCTTCCCAGACTTTATACTTTCTGCAGATCGGTGCGTATATATGATCAGGTCGCCAGCTAATCTCTATCATTAGTAGATTATTAGTGGGTTTAGCAATGATCAACACTCATTGTAGGTTTCTGTCGTGGCCTTAGGTTGGGTCGTGACAGAAGTGTATCAACGCCTTAGAGATTTAGTATTACCATTCCTTATTTGGAGGAAGGCTCCTCCACTTAAAGCACAAACTCGTGCAGCTATTTGAATAGGAAAACCCATCACTACACAGTCTGCTGGACTAAAGAAGATTTAGCTAAAAGCTGAACGTAGGCAGACCTAAGCTACCAAATACCCTTTCGAGTTGCCAAACAACTGCAACTCTCGAGTTCACAACTCCATACCTTTGCCGTAAACACCACCGCCTGATGGATGGTACTTCTATATAAAAATTTTGGCAGAGTTTCTCCTGAAACTGGATGATCCGTAAAAACAGAACCAGCACTATACTATACATGGGAATGGATACCCGAATAAACTGATAACATAAACATGTTAAACGGATAACAAGATGAGACAACTGGATGACATAACAAATCTGCAAATAGAATGTCTGGACAGCACCACTGTCTTGATTTTCAACCTAATTTTCAGAGTGTAGATCAAAGTTGTAGACTTCATAGTCTTCAAAAAGTTTTAGATATATGTCTTAGAGTTCCAGGGAATCTTGAAGAATCTCAATATCAATTTTGTACAAGGAGTTATGCGCAAACTACTAACAGCTGTCCAAAGATAAAAACAATTTTCCAGATTTGAAACATTTTGTGCTACTATTTTGGACATCTTTTACCGTGGTTCTTAGCAGTGCTATCTTTTGGAAGAGGTAAGTTTTTGTATTCAAAACAACAATATGCTTACCCGGCTACAATAACACGTACTCTGGCTCAACACAGGGAACGTCACAAGTGGCTACCAACCGCCCAAACTCACTAGTGCCGGACGAAGAAGAAATGGAAATGGACCGAGGATAGAAATAATTAGAACTTCGAGAAGCACATCTTCTTATTTACTTGGCCACCAGAGCTAGATTACTTCCGAGTTAAGCCAGCCAAAGAGCCGCAATTGAAAAAATAGACATTAAATGAGCTTTATGGAGCAACACCATGCCAATTTGACCTCCCAATAAGAAGGAAACTATGACAATTTACCAGTAAATCCTTTTATAATCCAGATAAGCTCATGAGATAACATGACTTTACTAGCGTTTTGAACCAAGAGGAGATACGTAGATCGAGTATTACTTACTAACCACTTTACACTGGAAGAAATAATGACACTCTCTGATGGTGATGAACTAGAATCCCATCATCCAACCAACACGGAATTCCGAAAAAAAGAGGTAAACTAATTTGATATAATAATAGAAGGTGGCACGAAAAGATACCGGGCAGACAATGGCGACACTCACCGTCAGATTTCTCATATTTAGACCAGATAAATTAGTAGGGTCTCACCAATGCCAGGAATAAATCATACCAGAAGCTCGCCCCTCTACCGCAACCGATTCTTAATAGAAACAATATCCAAGGAAACCATGGAACATGATATGACAGACCATCTCCAGATCGATCGTGAGAATCAAATCTTACTCACATATAAGGAAAGAAGAAATACATGGGTCTACTACATCGGATGCCTCAGCATCCTGCCAGACTGGCAGTTCATAAAACTGCCTCTGCGGCTGAACTAAGCAGCTATAGTGATAATTACGAATAACTGCCACCACGATCTCAACCTTTACCGGATCGTGGCATTTTTCTGGCTGATTGAGATCTAAATAAAATCCCTTGCAACTATGCAGGTGCCTGACGAGAGAAAAGATGACTGCCTACTCGCCGGAGTAAGAGAAAACTCCTTAAAGGATAGCCAGACTCACGACAATGATACCACCTTTTTGCTGAAAAATGGAAGCTGGAAAGATTGTTGATAGCTGTAAAGAGAAGACTGAATCTGATCTTGACGAGCTACTGGCGCACTCTAAGAATCAAGTGACACCAGCTGAGATAACCTAGAAAGTGGCCTCCCAAGATAATCAGAACTCTTACCTCCAAATGAGGTACCATGGTTACCCACTAGGGCCACGGGATCTCTTGATCTCCCGCTCTAACTCTTCCCCCTCTAACTTATGGTATGCCTAATACCTTTGAGCAATATCAACAACGACATCAAATGAAATTCCGACCTCAATTTTTCGAGCCATCTGGTATCTCAAGGAAGGAGAAAGGTCATCAATAAATCTTTGAATCTCTCGAAAGGCTCATGGACTAGTTCTAATGCATATTCAGCCATTCTATAGAATTCAATCTCATATTCTGAAACACCAACAGGCTAACCGACAGACTACCCTGTCCAATCCACTCAAACTGGCAATACTTTTCATCTCGTTCGCTACTCAAAAGGAACTTTTCCATGAATCTAGAATAAAAATCGAACCAAGTTAGCTAATAAGAGAGAGAGGCCCATCAATTCAAGGTTGGACCCCTGAAACTGGAAAGAAGAATAATCAACACCATACCGCTCGATATAATCAAGAGCCTGAAGGATACGCTGGCATCATTTTATTTTAAAAAAAAAACTTACACAGGGATTATCTGATGCATGGCTTGAGAATATCGGAAGGTTCAACCAGATAAAATAATACAGCATCTTCGGACACTCGGACCGAGCTATTACTCAGGATAACTAACTAGCCAGAATAACTAGAGGCACAACACATGCTGTCTCCGAAACATAATTCACGGCAGCAATATTAAGAACTGAAATAGAAGCTCTCTAAGACCGAACGTCTGCACATGCGGCAATCTAATAGGCTGCCCAGCGAATAATAGGTTATTGAAGTATCTGTGTTGCCAAGATTCTCGTAAAAGCATCGTAGAGAGCCAAGGGAACCACAAGGCCCTGCTCCCTTTCCCATCGCGGGCTCATACAGCTGGGACCTGCGCAACTGGATCGTCAGCACAATCCACAACTCTCGGGGCTTCGTCAGTACTAACCCCAGGCTAGACTGCTTCATCTTGAACTCATACCATTTGCTGATTTGTCACACGAGGGTTCACAATTACCACGAAGGAATTAACGAATTAACGAAAATACTTTTGAATCCTAGACCGACGCACGATCAGAAAAGAAGGAAGTGAAACTTCCTAAATGCCATCATAGCCCCTCGTAGATAAGTACGGACGTCTACGTACCCATCACTAAGACTCTACTAGACACTGTCTTAGTCTGGATAGACTCTAAACTGGGCTCGGATACCAACTGACACGACCCAAAATCCGGTTAGGTCGTGCGGGCACTCGACATCCTACCCTAGACCCATCGGGCGAACCCTTACCAATTAAATTAGGAAAATAAATATAACAATTCATAGATAAGGATAATACTTAAAACAAAACACATACATACTGATACCTCTAAGCTGTACAAAAGAAATTACAGCTGACTACCCAACATACTAGGTTTAGGGTTATCAAGACTAGACATGTAAGAGTACAGAAGAAGACAGATACCTCCTGAAAGGAGCAAAATGCAACTGAAATAACAACCAATAAACTGGTGGCCATCCGAAATAAAAGCTGGAAAACCCTGACAGCTGAAGTCGTCTTCGCTCCATCACAACGTGGCGAATTCAATCCTGGAGCGAACCTGGCGAAACGAAATAGATAGACAAAAACAAACAACAAACAAGGGTGAGTCAAAAAGACTCAATAAGTGGGGCAGACTAGCCACCTCAAAGAATAGGATAGCTAGCTAGTGAAAAAAGAAACAGATAAAATTCCTCTTATTTAAATTATAAAAAGGCAAAGCCAGATAATAACTAGAAACACGTATGGAATCACAAACTCATTAAAACCAGGAAAGTAAGATAGCCAGAAAATATAGGTATCCCGAACATATCAACAATCAGAAATACATCATGTTGCGGCGTGCAACCCGATCCATATATTCATACTGTCGCGGCGTGCAACCCGATCCCCGCAACTCAGAATACGAGCCAGAAATATATATGCAAACTGAAATATGTCCACAATATGGTATACATACCGCATACACAAAACACAGCATGATAGTCACACAATAGTCAGCACGCGGTGCAATGAAATGGGATGAATGCAGTATGATGCAATGGTGTCATATGTGCCAAATAGATGGAGCGGAATCCTCCTGCTCCGAGGGCGGAATCCTCCTACCCTCAATATGATGCAATGGAGCGGAATCCTCCTGCTTCGAGGGCGGAATCCTCCTACCCTCAATATGATGCAATGGAGCGGAATCCTCCTGCTCTGAGGGCAGAATCTTCCTACCCTCAATATGATGCAATGGAGTGGAATCCTTCTGCTCCGAGAGCGGAATCCTCCTATCCTCAATATGATGTAATGGAGCGGAATCCTCCTGCTCCGAGGGCGAAATCCTCCTACCCTCAATATGATGCAATGGAGCGGAATCCTCCTGCTCCGAGGGCGGAAACCTCCTACCCTCAATATGATGCAATGTGCATACGAATGCAACATGATGCAATAATAACCCATCACCAGCGCGGGACTCTTATCGACAGCTGGAAAGTATATACCAACTCACAGCCAAAGTACAATACTCAGATTCTCAATGCAATTCCAATAACAGGACATAACATATAATATAGAATATAAATCCAAAGCTAAGGCGTAATGAGTACGCCTATCGGCAGCTACACACGTAAGGAACACGTGGTAGAAAATCCACGAGGCCAGGTGCCTCCAAAGAAATGGATATAAACACTTACCTTGTTACAAAGTTAGTACATCCACTCAATAACCGCTTCTCCTTTGGTTTCATTGCTAAACGATCTCACTCTGAATGTTTCGGGTAAAAATTCTACTATTTTTCCGGCTCTTTTCTCATTTTCTGGCATTTTTTTCATACTTGTTTTGCTGTGTTTTCTCCTATGTTCTCGTTTCTAGTACGTTTTTATGTTTCTGTTTGTTATACCAAGGCTAAGGACCAAAATCGTCCACCGCCTCCATTCTTTGGTTCTTTCCTTTTTGTCTTTTTCCTTTTTCTTTTTTTATTTTCTTTTCTTTTCTTTTCGCGATGAAAATTAAAACGGAATCCTACGATATTCGAATTAATTCTAACTTTTACATACTAGTTATACAAAATATATGTAACATACTCGCGAAGGCGGATCTCAAATTGGATTCTCGAAACTCAAGATGCGAATTTAAATGAAAAAAAAGTCAAATTATTTAACTTTCGGCATTTTAGCGGAAACTAGCCGAACAACATCGAAATTCACTTTCAAAAGTTCACAAAAGTCACAAATAATCATACGAACCTAACGGCGCTTTCGGTTTCAAATTAGAGTTCGTTCACCAAAACCGAGCTTAAAAATCTCTTTTTAATATTTATTGTCAATAAAAACTGACACCTTTTTTCGATACCTACCAAACGAGTTCTGATTTAGCTCAAATTTTACAGACATGTCCTAATGGACCTTACGAATAATTTAAAATTATCAACACGCCAATCGGAGTCCTAACTTCTGAAACGACTTTCCGAGGTCGTTTCATATATAAACCCAAGTCATTGTGCGAGTGGTTTTCATGTATCTTGAGTTCAAGTTATAAGTTACTCGAGGACGAGCAAAGATTTAAGTGTGGGGTGTTGATACAAGGCTAGATATTGCAATAATTTCTATACTTTCGCCTCGTGTTCATGCTTCGACTTGTGATATTCGTTGATAATTTGAATGGAATTGTTCTTATCTGGTGTGTTTCATGTTGTAGGAATTATGTTGACGATATGAAGCGTTCGTGGAGCAAAGTTTAGTGAAAACAAGGGTTTTGAAATATGAGTAGAAGCCCGAGGGTCGAGCGAACCAATGCGTGGAGGAAAAACAAAGAAATATTGGAGAAGCAGTAAATTAAGCTTGTGCGCCGCACCATGCGTTGCGCTGTGCGACGCAACAGCGGCGATATTCAGAGAACATGAAATTTTGAAATCATGCCGAAATTGGGCTACGGCACCGCACTGCACAATGCGCTAGTATCACATGTTGGGTCTTTCGAATATTTATCTTATCCAACTAGTCGAAATTGGAGTACTGATTGTCAAGAAAGAATGTTAGTAATACAAAAAAGATGGTACTGGAAAGTGGAATCCCAAAGTTGATTAAAGAGTGTGAGGCGTCGTAGGCTTAAAATCCTGCATTCTCAATCCGACTTTCTTTTGGATTCCCCACTTGTGTAGGTCTATGAGGACGGTATAAAAGCCCTAAAACACGTCCCAAAAAATATCTTTTGACCTGAGAAGGATCAAAAGGAGGCTAGAGCTTTGGAGACTTCAAGAACGCAAGAGTTTTTCCTAAATTCTTCCTTTCTTTTGTAATTTATTCATTCATGAATTATCTTGACATGCTTGTGATAAACATGAGTGGCTAAATTACCCATTCTAGGGTTGATTGAACCACTCCAATACTTATATGTTATGAATTATTGCTTTAATGACTAAAACTTGTTAACCTTCGTATCTAAGTGTTTATGATTAGTATGTTATTGATTGGTGGAGCTCTGAATTGATTGTTCCCTTTATTCTTGTGCATCTAGGGATAGATTCATGAGTTAGGGTTAAACACTTGGAAATATTTCAACCTAAAACAAAGGCATTACTTAGGTTGTCAAAAAGGTGATTTGTGACCATTGATCCCGATTGTGAACCATACTTGTAGTCCTACGTATCTTCACTAATTAATTGAAAAATTGGTCAGTGAAAGTTACAATTATTACACGGGAGTGGATAGTTGTGAATTTGGAGCAAGTGTTCAATAGGAAGAAGCAAGTTGAATCCATTAATGCATTGTTCTAACACATGAGTAGGAGTTGGGTAGATCAATCCTAGGCTTCTAAACCCATGAATTAATCTATTTCTTACTACTTTGCTATTTGCTTTATTTTTAATTAGTTGTTACATATAAACCATCATAAAAATATAAACTTTCGAAGTTAATTGATTATATAAGTTAGTTAGATTAGCAACTAGATTTCGAGTGTTCTCTGTTGGATTCGACCTCGGGACTTTAAGTACCAAGCTATATTTGTTGCGACCGCTTAGTCCCTTTTATAGGGCATAGTTGGACGTGATCACCCGGTAATTGAACTTGAACATCGCAACACATTTTATTGCAAGATATAATATCACCATTCCCAATCTGCACACCGAACAATGGAATAATTTCAACATGAATTTTATGCTCCTCCACAATTGATTCAGCAACAAAATTATGTGTTGAACCACTATCCACAAGTATTAGAACCTGTCGTTGGTTGATTTCACCCTGAAGTTTCATTGTAGTGCCAACTGAACATCCTAAAATGGCATAAAAAGAAATTTCAGCCAAGTCTGCTTCTGGAGGTATGTCACTATCAACATTGGCCTCTTCGCTACCTTCTAATTGCTCTCCTTCTGCGAGCTCCATTAAAGATAAATTCGCGGATTTACATCTATGACCCAGGGCAAATTTCTCATGACAACAAAAGCAGAGTCCTTTAGCCATAAGAGCTTTCCTCTCGTTATCCCATAACCGAGTGTGAAAAGGTTGGGTACCTACTTGGTTGGTTACAAGAATGCTTCGAGAATTTTGATTTGTAGAGGAAGAAGAAAAAGGCATGTTGTTCTGGGAGTTTTTAATAGAATGCAATGGATTTTGTAGAGTGGATCTACCGGTGGTGGTCTAATTGGGTCCTTTAATGCTGCGATTTGGGCCTAATTTGTTTTCAAATCCAAGAGCCAAACTCATAGCCCTGTAGACTGTTCTAGGCTTGTGAATTCGGCTCATTTGCAAAAATATGACACGGGAAGCACTGGTTTGCCTTTTTGCTCGCGCTAAGAGATGGTTTGCAAAAATGCCCCGTTAAGATTTAATGAAAAAAATCGGGCCCAGGACTTCCCGTGATATTTTTCCGCTTTTCAACACTTATCCCTTCAAGTATTGGCAATAGGCAATACTTGTCGCGCTAGGCCGCAAGTCTTGGCAAGACTTGCCATTGACCCTTGCTCGATTTTCCAACACTTGCACGACAAGTATTGGCAATAGGCAACACTTGCTGCACTGCGTCGTAAGTCTTGGCAATTGTCAAGACTTGACCCTTCCAGTTTTCCCTGCATTCTCGCTATATAACTTGAAGTATTGGCAAAACAGCACTTGCCCTTGAAGTATAGCCAATTGCCAAGACTTACAAATTTATTGCCTTGAAGTCTTGGCTTGCGGAATAAATAAGGGCATTTTGCTAAAACATTCCTTAGCGCGAGTAATTTTGTAAAACAACTCCTTATGGAGGGCATACGGTAAAATATTTTGTGTGAATTCTGACATCAGACTTCAGTTCTTCTTTCAAATCATTCAAAAATACGCCTAAGAGATAATGATCTGGCCAATTTGCGATCCTGGATGAACGCTTTGCAAACTCTTGACGATATTCCTGAATCGGACCTGTTTGTCGGATACTACAGAGATGCTTATCTGGATTTTAGAACTCTGCAGGACCATAATTTTCCTGCAACGCTTTTACAAGTTCGTCCCAATAAATCAAAGTTCACTCTCTATTAATCCAAGAATAGAGGTAAAGAGCGTCTCCTTCAAGATACATCGCTGCGATATCAACTTTGTATTCCTCCGGAGTCTGATAATAACGAAAATATTTTTCTGCTTTCAAAATCCATTCTCTACGATCACCTCCTTCAAATCTGGAAATTCCATCTTTGTATATAGCCTTCGAGAAGGATTTTTTGACCACCATGGACTGTCTATATCATTTTCTTCTTGCCAAGCAGATTTTCCTCTATTACGGGTTCATTGGCTGGTTTCCTCTTTTTGAGGATGACCAGTCTGGGTTTTCAATGTAGCTACTTCTGCCGCCAGTGATACTATTGTGTTAAGTTTTGATGATATAACAGATAATTGTTGAGCAATGGTTTCAATGTTGGGAATATCATCTTGTGATTTAGAAGATCTGGTGTTAACTATTTTGGATCAACCTTGCTCTAATACCAAACTGATAGAAACCAGAAAAAGAGAACAAAAAAAAAGAAGAGAAAGTTACTGGTAATATTGTGCAATGATCTTAAACATATAAAGTTGTCCGTATGGAGAGGACAAGGCTCCAAAACACAAGTTGTTAAATCTGAAATTACATAAAACTATAATTAGTCCTAGTTACATACTTATATAGAACACAATAGGATAAGATTTAAATCAGATAAACTAGAAACTAGGAAAAGTAAACTGCTGCAGTTCCAGGAAACAGTTAGTTGACAGTTTCGCTAGTTGTACACTTCAAAAACTGCAGAAACTGCACTACATCAAGACACTTCAGCTCTTTATCTTCTCTTCTATATTTTCTATTGAAATATATCTTGAAAGGTGGGTCCATAACATACTCTATATAATTGGAGTATACTTGTTCAAACATAGCATTATTCAAAAGTAAAATAGTATTATATAAAGTAAAAGTATAAAGTATAGTCCAAGGGTATATAATATACTCCAAGGATACACAGTGATAATAAAATATTGGAGTATATTATTTCAAAACATAACATTCTTCAAAGGAAAAATATCACTGTATACTATAAAAGTATACAATAATTCACATGGATGAAGATGCTCGATGAGAGAACGATGTTTGTTATTCCACCTCACTATGGAAAACTATGTAATACGCTAGGACCAGCGATCAGAATCACAATGACGATAATATTTTTAAATCATAGAGTATCGATGCAGTTGTGGGCTGCTCTATTTAGCTTCACATTTGGACTATTTTTACTTTTATGTTGTCCTACTGCCTATTCATATTGATTTTGGTCTTTTGATTACCTTCTCTTCGTTCCTCTTCGGGATTTTTATGAGAGATTTTGAACAAAAATGGGAAGTGGTGACCTTGGGTTTCGGGTTGGTGTGGGCTATCGTTCATATTAATCAAAATGCATCCGCGAGACCATCCTTTGTTGGCCTTGGTGGAATGATCCGCACATGCCACTTTTGAAAGATTTGCGAACCCAAGCTTGCTGCTGCGGATCGAACTATTATGGATCAAACAAATCAGTTGGTATAAGAGAAGCCAGGGAGAGCAAATGTTGAAAGTCAACTGAATAAGGTCATGTAGACCCGCCAAAAGAAGATTTCGTAGATGAAATTCATAAGGCATTGCAAAATGAGGAAGGTTATGGATTAGTAGATGTGGTTGGAAAAATTAGGGCAAAAGAATGGGACAATGTTAAGGTATCACGCTTGAAGGGGTCAATCTTAGGGCATTAGATTCTACCGAAAATAAGAAAATGATGAAAAGAACGGAAACGGTGTTGACATAAAATCAAATAAACATGATGCTCATCAAGATCATCAGAATAACAATGCTAGTGATAAGAAGGCACAAACTAAAACATGTGGCTTCTATATTCTAATTTTTCCTAAAGATGTACGTAAATAGGAAAAAATTATTTATGACTTCAAATAATCATTTAGTATTTGGAATTAATGTCCCATTTCTGTGTAATATCGTACAAATCAATAGTATAATGTATATTGAGTTTATTACATGCTTATTAACATGTCAAACTTATCTATATTATGTGTTGATGATCAGAGATAATGTTAAAAGCATGCTTGAAATGTTAGTATATGTGTTAGGGGTGACTGAAAATTCATCGGAGTTCAATATGATATCAAAAGTGGAAGTATTTTGAAGTTTAAAAATGAATTACTAGCTCCTAGGTTGGTCAAGCCAATCGCCATAGCGTGCCCACAACATGAAGACCAAGGAAGGGTCACACCATGGCGTGCCCAGCTGCATTAAAAGGCATTGGACCAACATGTGAACCAAGATTCTGATAAAGAGAATTAGTGAACAAGGCAAAACATAGTAACCCTATTCAAGGGCGGAGCCATGTTGGTGGGAGGGTGGTCATTCGAACACCGTTCATCTGAAATTTATACAGTGTATGTGTATGGATGATGAGAATCAAACGCGGAAAAAGTAAAAGATAAGAACGAGACGTAACTCGATCTCTAATCCCAAGTAGTAACGGAGAACTTGTTCCGTTACACCCCGAGAGAAGGACAAGAACACCTACGCTATGCAACTACCCTCGAGCTAACGCGAGCACGCAAGTAGAATGGTCGGAGAGGAAAAGTATTCATCTAGATCCGCTAGAAGAACTACAAGTCCAAGATCAAAGGGTTTCATTCAATAACCAAGAGCCATGCTCATGTTCAATGTTCAACATTCATCAAATATCATAAACTATCATAAACTAAGTGTAAATAGGCTAGACTTGGCTATTTATAGTGTTTACCAAGCTTGCACAAAGACTAAAATACCCTTACTAATAAGGTTTACAAAATAGGCCACGTAGGGCAAAACGGTAAAAGAAACATAGGCCTTCACAGCTGGGAGGGGCGCCTGGGCTGCAGGTGGGGCGCCTGGGTTTGCAGGCAGCTAGGCGGGGCGCCTGGCTAGGCGGGGCGCCTGGCTTGGCCTTCAGCTAGGCGGGGCGCCTGGCCAGGTGGGGCGCCTGGGTGCTTTTCTGGGCCTTAGGCAGTGAGTTGGCCAGGCGGGGCGCCTGGCTCAGGCGGGGCGCCTGGCCCTTCTGTGCCGGTTTCTTCCTTAGGCGTGAAGCCTAGTTTGAGCACCCGGAATGGCTTCCACTCGCTTCCTTCTTCAAGGCCCTTCCTCACCAAGTGTATATGTACTCCTTGGATCTCCTTAGCTTGACTCCGTGTGAATGGTCTTGTGGGGGTTTGGGTCTCATCATCCTCCCCTTCTTGAGAAGATTTCGTCCTCGAAATTGAGGCATCATCACCCACGACCGCATCATCACCTACATCCAAAGGAACCAAGTCACAAACATTAAAAGTATTAGAAACTTGATACTCACTTGGCAAGTCGACCACATAGGCGTTGTTGTTTATCTTTGAAAGCACTTGGAATGGGCCATCGCCACAGGGTGCCAACTTCCCTTTTCTAAGGTTTGGAAACCTTTCTTTCCGGAAGTGCACCCACACATAGTCACCCTTCTTGAGTTCCACCTTCTTGCGTCCTTTGTTTTTCTTGGAAGCAACCTTAGCATAGGCTTCCTCCAAGTTCTTCTTCACCTTTGCATGGAGTTCCATCATTGCCTTCGCTCTAGCTTTACCTTCAAAATTAACAATCATTTCCCTTGGCAAAGGGGTTAGATCAAGGGGAATCAAGGGGTTAAAACCATAAACACACTCGAATGGAGTCATGCCAATCATTCTATGCACGGTTCGATTGTAGGCAAACTCCATAAGAGGTAAACGATCAATCCAAGTCCCGGCCTTACCTCGGGTCATGGCCCTTAAAAGAGCACCCAAGGTTCGGTTTACCACTTCCGTTTGCCCATCGATTTGTGGGTGGTGGGACATGGAGAACAAGAGCTTGGTGCCTAAAGCACCCCATAAACTTCGCCAAAAATGGCTTAGGAACTTAGTGTCCCTATCACTCACTATAGTTTGAGGCACACCATGTAGCTTCAAAACATTTTCAACAAACAAGGAAGCTACATGTTGGGCATCATCGCATTTCTTGCATGGAATGAAATGAGCCATCTTTGAGAACCTATCCACAACAACAAAAATGCTATCATGGCCCCCCCTAGTCCTAGGTAATCCCATCACGAAATCCATTGAGATATCCAACCAAGGACTAGTAGGTATGGGGAGAGGGGTATACAACCCATGGGGGTGGGCTTTGGATTTAGCACGCTTGCACTCAAGGCAATTGTTGCAAAACTTTTCCACTTGCACCCCCATCTTTGGCCAATGAAATTGTTCTTTAAGAATAGCCAAAGTCTTTCTTGTGCCAAAATGTCCCATGAGTCCCCCGCAATGTGCCTCATGCACAAGCAACTCCCTCCAAGAGGACTCCGGTATGCACACCCTACCATTTTTGAAGATATATCCATTAACCCATTGGTATTTCTCAACTCTCTCCCCCTTCTCTAGGGCGTCATGGACACTCTTTAGCTTTGGGTCATGAGCATACATCAATTTAATGCTCTCAAAACCCATGAGCTTAGAGGTGAGAGTGGTGGCTAGAGCAAACTTTCTCGAAAGCGCATCCGCCACAACATTGTCCTTCCCTTTCTTATATTGAATCACATAGGGAAAGGACTCAATGAATTCAACCCACTTGGCATGTCTCTTATTGAGCTTCTCTTGGCCTCTCAAATGCTTGAGTGACTCATGGTCACTCTTGATTACAAACTCACGAGGCCAAAGATAGTGTTGCCAATGGGCAAGGGCTCTCACAAGGGCATACAACTCCTTGTCATATGTAGAATAGTTCAAGGAGGCCCCTTTCAACTTTTCACTAAAGTAGGCGATGGGTTTGCTATCTTCCATTAAGACACCACCAATTCCCACCCCCGAGGCATCACATTCAACCTCAAATGCCTTTCCGAAGTCGGGCAATTGCAATAGAGGGGCGGTACTCAACCTACTTTTTAATTCATGGAAGGCCTTCTCTTGAGGCTCTCCCCAAACAAACGGTTGGTCTTTCTTCACCAATTCGGTAAGTGGAGCGGCAATGGAGCTAAAGTCCTTCACAAATCGCCTATAAAAGCTTGCGAGACCATGAAAGCTCCTCACTTGAGTCACGGTAGTAGGAGTAGGCCAATCACGTATGGCCTCTACCTTAGACTCATCCACCTCCACTCCTTGAGCACTCACAACAAACCCAAGGAAGACCACCTTCTCAACACCAAAGGCACACTTTTTAAAATTAGCATAGAGCTTTTCGGCTCTCAACTTCTCGAGCACTAGCCTAAGGTGTTCAACATGGTCGTCTATTGATTTGCTATAGATCAATATATCGTCAAAATAGACGACCAAAAACTTGTTGATGAATGGCTTTAGAACATGGTTCATTAGCCTCATGAAAGTGCTAGGTGCATTGGAGAGCCCAAAGGGCATCACCAACCATTCATAGAGACCAAATTTGGTCTTGAATGCGGTTTTCCACTCATCACCGGGTTTCATCCGGATTTGATGGTAGCCGGACCTAAGGTCAATTTTGCTAAACACACATGAACCGCTCAATTCATCTAAAATATCATCAAGTCGGGGAATAGGATGACGGTACTTTACCGTTATTTTGTTCACGGCCCGACAATCAACACACATTCTCCAAGTGCCGTCCTTTTTGGGAACAAGGATCACGGGCACGGCACAAGGACTCAAGCTTTCCCTTACCAAACCTTTAGTGAGCAATTCATCAACTTGCTTTTGCAATTCCCTTGTATCCTCCGGGTTGCTCCTATAGGCCGGTTTGTTTGGGATTTGGGATCCCGGGACAAAGTCTATTTGATGCTCAATGCCCCTCAAAGGAGGCAATCCATCCGGCATTTCATCCGGGAACATGTCACCAAAATCCTTCAAAACATTCTCAAACACACTAGGCAAAGGGTTAGAAGAAAAATCACAATTAGAGTTTAGGATCATACCTTTGTGCACTAGGTATAGGAGAAATTTGGTGCCATCATTACCTTTCAAGAGCTCGCCCGGTTGCATCATGGCACACATGCCACCGGTAGAGGAAGTAGGTGGGATTGCCACCATGCTTTTGGACAAAGGGCTAGTCTCAATGAGTGACTTAGCCTTTGCCACCTCCCTCAACTCCTTCATCTTCTTGTAGTCATCACTTACTTGCTTAGGAGTGAGAGGTTTAAGCACAAATCTCTTCCCTTCATGTTTGACCGTGTAAGTGTTGACACGACCATCATGCACCAATTGCCTATCGAATTGCCATGGCCTCCCTAAGAGTAGGTGGCATGCTTGCATAGGCACAACGTCAAACAAATGTTCATCAACATAACTACCCATTCTAAACTTGATCATGGCTTGTTTCATCACCTTAAGCTCTCCACATTCACTAAGCCATTGTAACCGGTAAGGCTTAGGATGCTTCATGGTAGTTAACTTCAATTGAGCCACTAGTGATTGACTCACTACATTTGCACAACTTCCGGAATCAATTATCATAGAGCAAACAACATCTTTGACCCGGCACCTAGCATGGAAAAGATTTTCCCGTTGCAAGATTTCACTATCTTCCACAATCATAGCCCCTAGGCTCCTTTTCAGAACCAAGAAAGTATGAGGATCCTCCTCCTCCACCGTGTCATCAAGCAAATCATTCTCCTCTACTCCCTCATCTCCCTCTACTCCCTCTACTCCCTCACCTTCCGATTCACTCTCTTTCTCATATGCATCATTACCAACAACAATCATGGTCCTCTTTGTAGGACATTCCCTAGCAAAGTGACCATAGCCCTTGCACTTGTGGCATTGTATTGAAGAAGAAGTAGGAGCATGTAATTGAGCTTTAGAGTTACCTCCCACGTTAGGTGTGTTCTTCTCATACGGCTTTTTCACATCCTTGGTAGCATTTGCACCACTTGTTCCACTTGCACTTGGGAACCTTGCATTTGTAGTAGGAGGCTTCCAATCCTTTGGTTTGCTTGTTGGAGTAGGAGTGCTACTCTTGTAGCGAAGGGATTTCTCCTCCTTGAGCCACTTCTCGGCCTCAACCGCATCTTCACATAGCTTGTAATGATCATCATATTTGTGGAACTTCAATTGTGAGGCTATGTCTCGGTTCAAGCCCCCTTTGAAACGGATCATGGCCGTCTCATTGTCTTCATCATCTAAGTCAAGGATCATTCGGATTTGCTCAAATTCATTGAAATATTCACCAACCGATTTGTATCCTTGCTTCAAATCATATAGACGCCTTTGTTGTTCAACCCGGTATTGGTTGGTCAAATACTTCTCATCCATCACACGGATCAACTCTTCCCAAGTAAGATTAATAGCCATACCCGTCCTCCTTCTATTCCTCTTCACCGACTCCCACCAAGTAGAAGCAAAAGATTCAAAGGAGGATATTGCATACTTGGTCTTCTTCACATCGGGCATATCATTGGTGTCAAAGATACGCTCCATAGCCAATTTCCAATCAATGTACTCCACCGGGTCACTACTTCCTTTGAAAGAAGGAATAGTGAGCTTCACACTATTAAGGTTGTTGTTGTTGTCACGACCCCCTTGGAATGGCTCCGGTTGGCCTCCATGGTGGTCATCATAAGCAACATAGTCCCTTCTAGCATTCCTCCCTCCATATCCTAAGGGTGGCCCTCGACCTCGGCCTCTACCCCGATCCACATTTCGACCCCAATTCATAGCTCGCCTTGGTTGAAAGTGATCATCAAACCCATACACATCGTCACCATAATCAACTTCCTCCCCTTCTTGAGCCTCAACAACTTGCTCAAGAGGTTGCACATTTCGGACGGGTCTTGGTAGTGGAAAGTTTCTTGGGGGATTATCCAAGATACGGGGAATGCCCGTTCGTTCAATTCTCTCTCGATCCTCCTTTACCCGTTGTTGATTGAGCAATTCAACAACTTGCTCCGGGGTAAAAGTAGGGCTACTTGAGCCTTCACCGGTCTCAATTTGGACACTCGGGGTCCCCTTTTCAATTGGGACACGCGGGGTCCCATGTTCACCTTGAGTACTCGAGGCTCCTTTTTCAAGAGAGTCAATCCTTTGGTTCATGAGGTCCATCTTGGCAAGAAGATTAGCCAAGGCCTCCTTAATGAAATCTTGACCTTCGTTGGCCATTGTACCTACAAAGAAAGAAACAAGAGTTAGTTAAAACACCTCACTCGCTCCCTCACTTGTGTTCACTCGGATCACTCTTTTGGGTGGCGGTGGATATTTCACTCAACTTGTAGTTCCAAAGCTTCACGTAGATGATTAGCAACTCCTCAACTCAACTAAACTATTCACGAGTCACGCACACTCCGGGGTGAGTGGAGTTAATGGGACTCAATGAACGCTAGGCACTTTGAAGTGGAGGACTTGAGTTAAAAGATTCTACGCTTTTCCTTAGAAGTCTACTCTCCTTGCTAGGCACGAATCACCTAAGAGCAATTAAAGGGTTAGCACTATTCAAGTAGATCGGTTACTCAAATTAGTACTAACTAGATGTTATGTTATCAAACAAAGGGAAATACCTACGAAAATCTACCCGAAACAATGCGTTCAGCACTCAGGAGGGGCGCCTGAAACTCAGGAGGGGCGCCTAGACTGTGCAGTATTCCAGGCGGGGCGCCTGGGACCTAGGCGGGGCGCCTGAGGTCTTAGGAAGTAGCCAAGTCAGGCGGGGCGCCTGGCTTAGGCGGGGCGCCTGGCCTGAAGCCTTTCCCAACTCGTTCCAAACTCGTTTCAAGTCGATTTTCAAGCCCCAAATCCGATGTTTTCAACTTGTTTTCACAATCCAATGATACCCAAAGTTGTTTTTGATCTTCCTCAGCAAAACCCAATCAAATTTTCAATCAAACAATCAATCAAATCAGGATTTCAAGCCAAGAACTTCAAGAACACAAGGGTTTATCAAAAGGGTTTCAACAAGGATTGTGATTCATCAAACTTGGTGTTATACATGTTCAAATCCCACAAAATTGGTACCGAATTGTTTGTTTTTCAATGAAGATCAATCCCCAATAACAAGTTTTCAATCAAACATCAATCCAACCCAAGAATCAAGCCAAAATTCATCAAGAACAAGTTCTTCAAGGGTTTAAGGGGTTTTGGGGTTTCAATTTTTCAAACTTCACCAATTCCAACAATTTTGGTACCTAAGTAACGGGAAATCAATCACGATCAAGAATCCATAACACCCATATCACACATCATCCAAATCAACAAGTTACACCAAATTTTTGTATTTTTCAATTTTTCAATTTTTTTGTAATTTTCTCCTTTCTAATATCTTCAACAACAAGAAAACTAAAAGAGGATACTAGGCACGAAGAATCAAGGGTCGGGGGTTTGTAGAAACAAAACCCGAGCCTTGCTCTGATACCAAACTGATGAGAATCAAACGCGGAAAAAGTAAAAGATAAGAACGAGACGTAACTCGATCTCTAATCCCAAGTAGCAACGGAGAACTTGTTCCGTTACACCCCGAGAGAAGGACAAGAACACCTACGCTATGCAACTACCCTCGAGCTAACGCGAGCACGCAAGTAGAATGGTCGGAGAGGAAAAGTATTCATCTAGATCCGCTAGAAGAACTACAAGTCCAAGATCAAAAGGGTTTCATTCAATAACCAAGAGTCATGCTCATGTTCAATGTTCAACATTCATCAAATATCATAAACTATCATAAACAAAGTGTAAATAGGCTAGACTTGGCTATTTATAGTGTTTACCAAGCTTGCACAAAGACTAAAATACCCTTACTAATAAGGTTTACAAAATAGGCCACGTAGGGCAAAACGGTAAAAGAAACATAGGCCTTCACAGCTGGGAGGGGCGCCTGGGCTGCAGGTGGGGCGCCTGGGTTTGCAGGCAGCTAGGCGGGGCGCCTGGCTTGGCCTTCAGCTAGGCGGGGCGCCTGGCCAGGTGGGGCGCCTGGGTGCTTTTCTGGGCCTTAGGCAGTGAGTTGGCCAGGCGGGGCGCCTGGCCCTTCTGTGCCGGTTTCTTCCTTAGGCGTGAAGCCTAGTTTGAGCACCCGGAATGGCTTCCACTCGCTTCCTTCTTCAAGGCCCTTCCTCACCAAGTGTATATGTACTCCTTGGATCTCCTTAGCTTGACTCCGTGTGAATGGTCTTGTGGGGGTTTGGGTCTCATCAATGGACTATTAAATGTAAAAAATATATACTCAAGAATGAACACCCTTGACACAAATAGCTCAATAGATGGGTGGGCGAAGGGTGTTCAAATTAGCAAAGGCGCACAGATTCAAGTCTATCTTCTGTCTATATTTTTGATGCACCTCTAGCTGACTACTGGGCTACTACTGTGGCCTAGTTATTTTTAAAACATACCAAACCATGTTTATTTTGCTTCTTACCATTTTTTATTTTTCAAAAGAATTAACCATGATATTTTTTAATTGATGTTTCTATATATATTTCGGGGCAGTGTTTCCTTGAGCCAAGATTAGATTATATTAAAGTATACTGAACAGCGTTGATCAAAAAAAACTACGCTACTCCCAATGGCCACAATGTGAACTTAGCTTGGTAATCCAAGCAAGTCACACAATGTCGTCGCTATAACATGTACATCAATTTTGGACAATAATTAACACACTAAGGCCACGACAATTACGTTAGAGATAATCGTGGTTGACAGACACTTTAGCCACTTTATTTATATTACCGCTACATAAACTTGATCAACAATGAAGTAAACAAGTTTCAATCGGTCGAGCAACAACAACAACAACAACATTCTCAATGATTTTTCGCAAATGGAGAATTTGATCAAGTAGAGATATTGAAATTTATAACATAAATTAAAGGCCCGAATATAAAACCTGAGACAAGTACACGTGTCAAATTAGGTATTTTTAAACCTAGATATTAACCCTTTCGAATTTTTACTATAATTAGACCAGTTATTTCTATAAAGTTATTATAGAAAGGATTGCAAACAAAGAGCTATGGAATTTTCCCTTTCTCCTCTCCCAACATGGACCCTCTTAAGTTCGTACACATCATCATCAGCAATGGCACAACAAACCTGGGAACAAGAAAACAACATCGTTATAATGGACGTGCCGCCATCAGCAACGGAGTATTCGTCGGCATAAGACGCTATTTTCTACAATGACGACGCGGCATAGTCGAAATTACATAGAGATAAGTCGTGGGTAAGTGACCCTCACTTCTTCAAGCACGTGAAGATCTCTGGGATGAAGAAGTAGATGATAGGTCTAATGTTATCATATCCATTAGTGTCGTCCCACTCGAATCCTACAAAAATAGAGAAGACTTATGAAATGCAAAATTGATGAAATGTGGAATCGGAGAGTGAGATTGGTAGGTAAATTACTTACAAACATGAATTCAGTTTGATTCGTGAAGAGAAATAGAGGAGAGAAACTAATTAATGGAGAGAAATCTACGTATATTGATTGTTTCTTCTTTGTTTGGAAGATGAATTTTCTTCGTCTGATGTGAGTTAAATTTCTTAATTCTTTCTTTTTAACTTTCGCTTTTGGGTAATGTTTATTATGTACTACTCCTATTTGATTCAGGTAGAATTATTTTCCAATTTTTTAACAACAATTGTTTCTGCATTTGCTTTTAGATGAGGACATAATCATAAACCCCTTGAGATTTGATGCTTTCGTATCATGATTTTGAGTTATTGTATTTCAAATATATTTTGAGTATGTTTATATGTTGTGTTATGATTTGTAGTCATATTGATAAAATTTGGAGTTAAATGTTCGAGATTTTAGATATATTTTTGAAAACATTGACATTATTACAATCACTAGTGCTCACGAGAGCGTATAACGGGCTGAAATTCTCACAAGGGGATGCAATAAACTAGTTTAACCCCTATGATCACGATGTTGAGGTCCATGATAGCGGTGGGTTGGATCCCACCACTACATGAAGGCAAGATGTTGCATGTGGAGGGGAAAGGGTCGGCCCAAGCCCAAACCTCGTGATCACTATGTTGCCGAAAGGTATAAAATGGCCGGCAATTGAACAACGAATATTTTTGACAAATATCGAAAACAAGTTTTTAAATCATATTTTGGTAGAGAATCATCACAAATTTTCAAGGGAATGATTCTTACTCCCTTAGTTATACTCATATTTGGCAATTTGCGTATATTTTGATAAGTTTTATCCCGTATTTTAGTATGTTTTACTTATTTTAACCGTTGAAAAATGGTCAAATGAGCTTAATAATAGATTCGAATGTTTAGGAAGCACTTGAGATGAAAGGAACCAAATTTGAATGAATTTAGATAGACTTAAACTAAAAATAATAATCTCGGATAAGCTGTACAAAAAATGCACCGCAACTCCAATGCAAGAAACACATGGGGAAACTTGAATTAGTTTGAAGTCTCCATAGTAGTTAGGCAAATTTATGGGTGAATCTCCAAATCAAATCTCCAGGCAACATATGACACGACTCGGATTTTCGGATAGGCTGTGCGGGCACCCGACATGCTCCCATAGGCCTGTCGAGCGAACCCTATTGGCTTAATTAATATAAAGTATGTAATAAAATTCTGAAATGAACATGAACAGGCTGGTAAGAAGGAAATGTAGTTGTCTACCCAACATACAAGGTTCAGAGGCTATCCATGTATTGACATCTAAGAGTACAAAAAATATATACATCTCCAAAAATAGGCAAAATAGATATAACAAAAGATAACCAGAGTTGGTGACCATCACGAACAAAACGACCGGCTCATCACTGACAGTTGGATCGTGCACGCTCCTCAATCGCGCATCGAGCAGGGCCCTATAGCGGAATCTGTCGAAATGATAGAAAATAAGAGACAAATAGGGAGTAAGTCAAAAAGATTCAGTAAGCAAGGACTATCTAACTACCTCGAATCATAGGTAGGCTAGCTAGGGAATCAACGATCAACAACAATAAAAAATAGATAGCCAATGAATGAAATGAAATATGATGCAATAGGGTCACATGTGCCCAAAACTCCTTACCGGAGCAGAATCCTGCTACATCCGATGAAAACATAATCAGATGAAATGACTGGAGCGGAATACTCCTGCTCCTGTGGCGGAATACTTCTACACCCAATATGACATTACAACCCACAATAAGATAATATAATATAAATATATAATCTAAGGCTGCGCCATAGTAAATACGTGCTCTCAGCAGCTACTCACGTAATGAACACGTGGTAATACATCCATAAGGCCAAATACCGTCAAAGAAGTTGATGATATCACTTACCTCAAGTATGGGACCAATTTGGCTATTAAACGATCTCGTTCCCCTTCCGAAACCTCTCAAAACTACTTTTCCCCAAGCCATAGAAGAATAAACGCACACATAAGTGTTAATACGACAAATAAATAACAATAACGCATTCAAAATTACTCCTAGGTACGGCTTAGCTGAATATCCATAAAAGATATATTTTCGGATTCCTTATGGTCCCACGATGTCAACTATATGATTGGATTACAATTCTGAATTCATTCGATCAAAATTCTCCAAATTCCCAAAAGCTAATGTTACAACCCATTTGAATCAAACCAACTCTGAAGAATTCTCTAACTCAAAACCTTCAATTAACATCATAAATAGGTTAGGAGACGTTACCTGATCAATTGGAATGATTTGGTAGCAAGAATTCACCTTAGATCGAGTCATATTGAAAAAATTAAATAAAATTTGAGGTATGCCGTCTACTGGGTCTATTTATACCCTAACTCAGTGCTATCGCAAAGCTGCAGTCGCGACAACGACTTTACTCAATGCTATCGCGCCCAACTAGCATTGTCGCGGTGAAGAATATTTTTCTTCAGCCCTATCGCGCTGGCTTAAGCACCAGCAGCCTGATACCACAGGCTGGTGCTGCAATTCGGGTCCGAACGAGACCCTAACCTACCCAAAATCACCCCAAATTTTATATGCAAGTTCAAAAATACATTTATGACTTACTCGTTAACCCGTATCTCGAAATGAATATCTGATATGCAATACTAGGGTTAAGCAAAAAGAGAAAAACTCTCATTTTTGGAATAAATACAAAATCCACCCTAACGACCTCGAATTTCACTTACGAAAGTTCACCCAAGTAACAAATGACCATACGAACCTACGACACTTTTGAATTTGGAAACATAGCACTTTTGCTCGAAACGAGATCATAAAATAGGTTTACCGATGGTAGAAAATAAAAACGTCTTCTAAGACCTATCAAACAGGGTTCGATACCACTCAAAATTTAGAATCTAATAGACTTTAGGGAGCTTTTAAGATCGTTGGCCCGTAAATCAGAGTTTGAACTCCCAAAATGATTGGTAAGAGTCGTTTCAATATAAAAGGTTTTAAACATATTATTAGTAGCCACCTCAACTTGAGAAAGAAAATAACACTAGAGGTGAAGCAGATTCAGTCCTAAAAGATCCTCGAGTCCATTCTACAAAATGAATTGAACACTTTTCTCAACTTTACTTATTTAGGTACTATAGATATTATCAATTATATTTATTATACTTTTTTTAGTATAAATATGAGTAGCTAAACCTTTTATCGAGACTTCTAATGTACTTGGATGAAATTATTCCAAATTTACTATAGAAATTAAACTTCTCTCTAACTTTGAACTATACATTCTCTCCCTCATAAATTTATAAGGACGTATCAAAGAAAATCTAATGTGAATTATTATTATCTTTTAAGTATTTGAAAAATAATTCGAAGACGATAATCCAAAAATAGAGAAGAAGAAGAATCTAAACTCATCGATTTCATAGTGTGTCTTTAAGGCACTTAATCCCCTCACAATACCCGAATTTAAAATTATTTCTTTTTAAGATAGAAACTATTATTTTCACTGTTGTAGCGGTGCTTCAAACCCCAATCCTCAATGATGGATGAACTCAAATAGCGGCAGTAAATCACACGATACTTACTTTTACTTTTTATAAATTCATGAGAAAAATTCGATGCAATGCCTAAGAACTTATAGCCAACGAAATGAGAGTAGTGAAGAGATATCTGATGCCTTTTCAAAAAAAATGGTGCCCTTACGAAAAAAAACGGAAATTTTACGGATAACCTGGCGTAACAGCCAGCGTAAAGCTGAGCGAGCGATGGAGACGACATAAGGTTTGCCTTCTTCTCAACTCTTTTTAAGAGATAGTAAAAGTGATTTTATTTTTGGATCTAACAAATAGTTTTCCTTGTGGGATAAAGTTCTTTTATAAAAAAAATCTTTTCATTTTCTTCCATTTTCATTCGTACCACTATAAACAAATTCAAACATTAACAGTGATATAGTAGAGAATTACCTAGAGTAAAATTGCAACAAAAAAAAAAGGATTAGATGAAGTTATATGAACATAAAACTATAATAAATTCTTATTTATTATCGTAAATCTGATTGAAAGATTAAGTATTTTCGCATTGATTAGTGGAGATTATGAATGTATTATCATAATATGATCTACTAATTCAATTCAATTTGTAAACAATATTATGCGTTGAGTTAATAAATAACAGATAATTGAGATTTGTTTGTGACTTTTAGGTAGGGTCATACACAAAGGAAGTCATAAAGAGGTGATTTGGTTTAGAGACAAGCTAAGTTAGGTAGAGATTCGTAATGCATGAATTAATATTATTGAAATTGTAATGCAATGATCAATATTGCATGAATTGTACTATAAATATTAACAATGCATGGAGTGTAATTCAAAAATCAACAATAATAAATTAATAATACGAAGATTTTATAACACATTGATTGTCTTGTTTGATATATTACAAATTTCTGCATATAAGACTCTTACTTAACATAGAGGTCAACATCATTGCAAAGAGTAATTGGCACAAGAACATTTGCTTTATTTGTATGTTAAGATTATTGAAAATAAATTACCTACTAGAGGTACTTAGAAATTTTGGAGTACAAGGTCCTTTTAGGTGTTGTTGCGAGGACCTCCCAAAGACATAGTTTTCATTAGGGGTGGGCACAAAATCAAAAAAATCAAAAGTTTGAACCGAATTAATTCGGTAATTTGGTTTCGCAATCAGTTAGATATATTTTAGAATTCGGTACTTCAATTCGGTCCTTAATTTTTGAATTTCGATACTCAATTGTTTAATTTAATAGAACCATTACAGTAGTGTTGCTACTGCTGCTGTTACGTTGTTGCGGCTGTTACAGAGTTGTTGTTGCTGCAGCTATTAAAGAGTTATTGTTGTTACACTTGTGCTAATGATGCAGCTGCTGTTACACGTCTGGAAATTTGCTTGTTTGGCCCAATTTTTTTTATGCTAGAAACTTCGGTTTAAATCGAACAACTGCGTAACCAAACTGAACAAAAAAAAAATCAAACTAAAGTATAAAAAGTATGATATTTTTTCTTCTCTTCCAAAGTAACGAGCCGAAGTTTCAAAAAATCTAACAGAGTACCGAATGTCCACCCTTAGTTTTCATTGTGTTCTTACAAGTAGGAACACCAAAAGAGGTTGGAATGTTTTTGAACAACCTCTGAGTATTTCATGCACTTTAGAGGTTATGTCTACACTCTTAATGTAGTGCATAATAAAACCTGTCAATGACACTGATGCCTTCATTCTATAGTGTACACCTTCAATTATATGTTTTGAACTTTGAAAGCAGGTATAAGCCTTACAATGGAGGTAAGGCAACTTAGTTAAGAAGAAATGTTTTTCAAAGTGCAACACCTTACTTCTTCCTACTTATAATCCAGTTTAAAGGTATGCAATGGGAGAAAAGATGGATTGATAACTACACGTATTTTAAAAATGTCAAACCTTCTTAAAATTTTACGATTATTTTCTCCTTCTGGTAAACAAAAAATAAATTTTGATAGGAGTAGTAAATTAATTATGAGTTCAACTGATATGGTGGTATTGTTAAAGACAGAATAGAAAGATCATTATAATATAGCCAAGCCTTTTCAGTTCGCACTAACAATAATGTTGCAGAAACTATGACGGCTTTCTATGCTCTTTCATGGTGTCAACATCAGAATGTTGAGTATGCTATCCAAGAGATGGATTCTCCTTTTGCAGTCCACATACTTAAGGGTATAATCAATCTTTTATAATGAAAGATAAAAGTATGAAAATAAAGGACATCATTCACGAATTTCACATTAAATTGCAATACTACATTAAAGAAGTAAATCGAGTTGTTGGTGTCTTAGCTAAGTATGGTCGCAGTTCGCAAGAGATTGTGATTGCAGAAGTATTTCACAGTGTCGAGGACATGCAAGGTGAAGTAAGGGGTGCATTATACTTGGGGAAAACTCAAATTCCATTCAGAATTAGGAAAACCAAATTGAGATACCACAATAATAATATTAGGTCATATGTATATTACTTTTGTTCAGTTGCTCCGTTAGCTTCGTTTTTGAAATCTTCCTGTTGCTCCCAAACGCACACGCAAGTATACGTAGTCGACAAGTAATAAAATAGTGAGTCCAGTATCGTTCCCACGAGGACTATTGTTACGACTGAATCCTAGCAAACAATTTCCTAAAAATTATTCAGGGATCTTTTTTCAATGATAGTTGAGGATTTTACTAACTAAAACAATAATTAAAAACAAGTAATTGAAGTCAAGTACTAGAAAGCAAATTATAGGTTGTTATCAATGAGAGAGAAACGGTCCAGAATCAGAGCTACAAACAATCCAGTTGAGTTTTCCAGTTGATTCTACTTCTCGATTTCCTAGATTGCTAACTAACAGGTTAATTATATTCGTAAAAACCTGTCGATTCTTCACGAGTCTATGCAAGCTACTCTAATGCCTATATTTCTATGGAATTAAATCACATGCATGCATTAAAAAACTCTGTATTTAGCTAAGCAAGACGAATAGGTATATGTCTATCCTACCTGCAAATCGATTCCCTGATGCCCAGGTTCACAATCAAGCCCTATTCTTCCTTATGTGCATTCACAGGTTCCCTCTGTCGAGTTCAACTTGTAAACCGTAGATAGCGTTCAATTATTAGACCTCAATAACCAAACAATTAGGCTCAAAAAAGAATAAACAATCTGTAATGGTAAATTAATAGGTAGAAATCAACTTTCAAGCATCAACCTTCATGTATTTGCTCTAACCCTAGAACGATATATTTAGATACGCATATTCATAATAACAACACAATAATTCATGAAAGAAATATGAAAGATTATAATAGATGAAGTAAAGGAATTAAACCCTTGGTTCAATGTGTTAGGAACTCAAAACTTGCTCCAAAATCTGACCTCTTCCCTAATAACGAAATAAATAGGGTATTTATATTATTTACAAAGTCCTACCATAAGTTAATCCCAAGCCTAAACTACGTTAGAAAAGTTGGGGTCGCTGAACTAAAAGCCACAGGGAAGGCGTCGCATGGCTCATGGCTTCTGGATGTCGTTCGCTATACACTAAGCGTCGCATGGCTCATGGCTTTCCAAAGTCTGAAGCTGCGACAGATCCACAGTTTGCACCATAGCTTTGCCTTCTAATGTCATATCCCACAATTAGCTAAGTTCATCAATTTCTTGCTCGATTATATCCATCTTCACTCCGTTTGCACTCGTATTCATTCAAACCATTTCTAAAATCACAAACACGATAAGTGAGCACAACAATCACAATTAGCTCGTGCAATGGGCGAATAATGTATCAAAATGCTAGGAAATATTAAGGTAAAATAGGCAGATATTACCAAATATCACCACCCCACACTTAGACCTTTGCTCGCCCTCGAGCAATCACCAAAAACTACTCCCCAACTAAATACTAACACTTGATAGAACAGGTCTACCTAGGTTATGGTTTATATCGACCATTAAACAAGAGCATAAATACATACCATGTGACCTATATCATGCCAAAAATTCACCAAATTTTAAAACACCAGAACAACCAACTCAAGACATCTCAATTTCAAAAACCGACTCAATATAACCAAGCTTTCACAAAATCACACCCATCCACTCAACCAAGAAGTCAATAACTTCACCTCTCTCGTGCAAACCATGTGCCCTCACCAAAAATAATCTAGAGAGTGTCCCAGATATCACACAAAGAATATATTTCAAGAATAAATGAGGGATATAATATAGGAAGAATTTACTCGTTCTCAAAAAGAAGTTCACGTGCCACACACAACGTACCATAGGCTTGCCCGTAGTGTAGGACTCCACTAATGTAAGCTCACTCCTATCGGTTGTAATGTAGGCTAAAGGACAAGTAGGATAAATATGGATAAAATAGTGACTACCTCCCTAAGCACTTTAATACATCACTTTGAATTTTTTTTTATTTTCACCATTCTTTTCAAAACCAACCAAGCAACCACCCAAACATACATAAGAAGTTCCCTTTCAATTTAAGCAATTTGCAACTTTACTTTTTGCACAACACTAGCAAGGATAGAGATGTTTCTTTCTTTTGTTTTCTTTTTTTTTCTCTTTTTTTTTCTTTTCATTTTTTTCTTTGCATTTTTATTCCTCAACCTTGCCAATGATTCTTTTTCAAAATGCACCACATTTTTTTTTCATTGGTTCCACTCAAAAGCCATCCAGTTTCTCCAACCACAACTCCACAAACATCAAATATTTCAATTAAAATGCTCTAAGGAGTACGGGTAAAAGGAAGATAATTAAGAACAAAAGGGATAAGGCTTGAAATGTGGGTGCCAACAAAAAGGTCAATAGGCTCAAAAGGGCTTAATAAGGATAATATTAAAGGGTAGGCTAATCAAGCTAAAAGGGCTTATCAAAGAACCGCATGTATCATCTCCCGAATAGAGCAAACCTAGGATTTCGCTTTGAACACACACAGGGCAAGTTCTAGACATCAACATGTGGCACGGAACATAAGAAAGAATACCTCACATCACACATGGCACATAGTTCACTCAAGACGGTTTCATTCCAACTCTCGATTTAAGCAATCAAGGTGCAACTTTGGAAAATTAAGTACTAAGGTACAATAGTTCACAAAAGAGTCAAGTAGTTGAACCTAAGCGTCTCAAGAGAGTCATTCAAATTTTTCTAGGCATGCATCACAATTTTAAAACCAAAAGGGATTCACAAATAGACAATGCCCAAGTCTAAATTCACCGGTATCAAACAAACAAAAGGCACCTAGCATTCTACCATTTCCCTAAAGATACTCTACTAACTGATACTACACTACTCCTAAAAATAAAAATTTACCCGGTTCAAAGGTCTACCCATGGAAAAAAATCAAGGCCATAAGAAAAACCACGGAGCAGATGACATGCACCACTAATTAAAACTAAAAAGAAAATCTTTTTGGACTTTTTCATTAGTTTTCTAATTTTTTCATTTTTTTATATATTAACGCAAGAAATAAATAAAAATAAAGTCAAGTGACAAAAATAAAAATTGCTAAAATTAAATTCCTAATGGTACAATCATCCATAACCTCAAAAGCTTGGGAATTCCCCCACCCCACACTTAAAACTAAGCAATGTCCTCAGTGCGATAAAATAAAATACATGAGGTAAAGGAACTTCCCTGAACGCCAAAAAGGGCCTAGCCTTTGGCGCTAGTAGTGGCGCCATCTCCATCACGAACCAACCAATAAAGTGTCCATAATATACGGGGTACTCAGACTTCCCCCGACATGTTGTTGATAAGGCATTGGGTGTGTGCGCACCCCACACTTGAGCTCGAAACTAGCTAAACCTGCAAAACATGTAGCTACAGACACGAGAACAACGGGGCGTCGTACCGACCCCACACTTACTCCCAATTACACTACTACGGAAGTAATTCTAACTAACTAATTAAAACTAACACAATAAAGTAATGGGGGCAGCAGGAAGGATTCAAAAGTCCGGGACTTGGAAACGACTAGTGTGTGACAATGGCCTGTGGCTTATTTTGCGCTTTGATCAATTCAAATTCCGCACAACTTCGATCAATTCTAAGTATTTAGATCATCAACTAGTTCAAGTTATGCCTACTAATCTGTTTTGCTATTCAGACTTCACAAAACTTGGACTTTTATTCACTGTGGCATTTTGTCGAATAGGTTGTGGGCATTGCTTGTTAGCTATTGTTTCACAAGTATTTATATAGGAAGAACCCTCCCAAATTTTATGGGAGATCGCTTACAGATTCCAGTACAACCCAACAATTATTCACAGTTAATACATTCAAAGCAATGCTTCAATAAGTGCACATACACCATAAGAAAAACTGTCACTAAGGGGAAGGGACGAAGGGAATGTTATGGGGGAACCAAGAACTGTGGTAACAGAACACGAGGAAGAGAAATATACCTGATCAGTTGCGAATCAATGGAAAAGATGGATGTTGAATTGATTGCAGAGAAAACTTGTATTACGCCTTAGGTAATTTCTCTCTGTTTTGTTTCGTTAAAAAAAAGGGGAGGAGGGAATGGGAACTGATGTTTTAATGTTTTAGATTCGCGGGTTAACGGGTCGAAACTGGGTCGACCCGTCAAAATTTTTGAACTTACCTAACAGCGATTACACAAGCGACGCAGGCAAAAAACTTTTCAAAATCTGCACATTTTGTTCGACACCCCGCTATGGAGTATGCGACGCGTCTGCTGTAGCGTTTCTAGCTGTTTCTGAATTTTTGTAGCACGCCATGAGCCAAGCGACGTAGGCTTATTGCCTTTCAATTTCTGGACGCACTGGTTTACTCCACGCGATGGGCAATGCGACGCTTTTGCTATGGCATCTGCTGGTTGTTACTGAAATTTTGCTTCACGCGATGGAGCATGCGACGCAGGCCTATAGCTTTCAACATTCTGTGTTCATTGGTTTGCTCAAATCTATGCAGTGTGCGACGCATCTCCTGTGGCGTCTCTGGATGTTACTGAAGCTTTTACGCACACTATGAGCTGGGCGACGCTTAGCTCTAGCTTTTCAGATTTTGTGTTCACTATTTCATTCCGAGCGATGCCAAGAGTGTCGCATGGCCTGTACCTTCATAGCTTATCTTACAAAAAAATTTTAAGTGTCGCAAATGGTCAATTCGATCACAACTGCTTCAATTTTGGAACATCCATGCCTCCAACTAATTCCTTTTTCCTTCAAGAATCAAATCAAGATTATACTTCCGGAAGTCCCGAGCCCTACAAAACAACAAGAAACTATGTAATGCTAAATAAGTAAAAATGACTAAAACAATAAAAATTGGGTTGCCTCTCAACAAGCGCTTGATTTAACGTCGCGGCACGGCTTTTTTTTTGTATTTTTTCTTTTCTGTCGTTTTCCATCATTTTTTTCTTTATTTTTGCGTTTACATACAAAGCTCGGGTTGCCTCCCGAGAAGCGCCTTAGTTAACGTCGCGGCACGACAACACTTTTAAGCTCACTTCCAGTATTTGCGTCTCCTCTTCTTACGACAAACTTTTGCTTTCTTCATTCCTTTAGGTGAATTTTCCTTCAACTTCACAAGGGATATATCATTGTCAACTTGTTCTACATTCCGCTCAAACACCTCTTTCAGTTTACTTTCATGTTCTTGTCTGACACATTCTATCAAAGAACACTCTTCGAACTTAGCCATGTGATCCCTTTCATTATAAACCTTGAAAGTAACTTTTTCTCTATGCGCTCTCACAATCATCCCCCCAAGTTCCATGTCAATAATTGCCTTCGAGGTGATTAGGAATGGTCTTCCCAAAATTATTGGAGCTTCTCGATCCTCTTCATAGTTTAGAATAATAAAATCAGCAGAGAACATAATTCCCAACTTTAATCAACAGATCCTCCATCTTACCATCGGGGCAAGTGAGTGATCCATCCGACATCTTAAGGGTAACTGAAGTAGGCTCGATTTTTCCTAGGCCTAACCTTTTATAGACAGACAGAGGCATGAGATTTATGCTGGCCCCCAGATCACACAGTGCACCAGTGTATTATGACCACCAATAGTGCAAGGAATGGTAAACCTCCCAGGATCTTGAAGTTTTTGAGGTAATTTACTCAGGATTGTACTACGTTCCTCCATCAACTCGATTGTATCAATCTCTTGTGGCTTTCTCTTCTTAACTAGAATCTCTTTTAAGAACTTTACAAATGACTGCATTAGTTCAAACACATCAGTCAAAGGAATGTTAACCTGAAGCTCTTTCATCATACTCACAAATTTTTGAAATTGAGCCATATCCTTTGATGGTTGAAGTCTTTGTGGGAATGGTGGGGGCGGTAGAGGTGCCTCATTTTTCTCTTCTTTCTTCTTTACTTTCTCAACTTTTTCTACTTCTACAGCTTCAAGTTGCTCCTTCTCCTCAGTTTTGGCCATCAACTCTTCACCCTTAACTAGAGTTATAGCAAGACAGTGCTCAACTCCCTTTTGATTTGGATTCGATCCAACATTACCAGGAAGTGCTCCATGTGGTCTAGAATTTTTTGCTCCAGCTAACTGCCCTATTTGGCGTTCAAGGTCTTTTCGAGCAATAGTAAGATCCTTTATGGCCTGTGTCTGAGCTGCATTGTCAGCTGTAATTCTCTGCTGGCCTGTCAACATCTGCTTTATCAATCTTCAACTGAACTGTTTGCTTGATGTGGTGGAGGCTGAGGATGCGAAGTCTGGTAGTTATTCTGAGATCTCGTATTACCTTGTGCAGCCTGGTTATCACTCCAAGAGAAACCAGGATGATTCCGTGAATTAGGATTATAGCTATTACCAAACTGGTTCTGATTCTGTCCCTGAGACCTATTTTGATTCCCCACGTAATAAACTGACTATGGATTGGAGGGGCCAACATCAGTACCATGATCTTATCCACATACCTCACAAAAACATTGGAACTGCTGCACTTAGTTAACTGATTGCACTTGTTGCTGAGTTGGTGGCAGTGCTAGCTTGCTAATTTGGTCAGCTATGGCATCCATCTTTGCATTCAATGCTGAAACCGCATCCAATTGAAGTACTCCAGCAGCTTTTTGACTTGGAGCTCTACCATCAACCTTCCAGTCAGGATTGCTCTGAGAGAATTTATCTAGTAATTCATAAATCTCATTAAAATTCAGGGCCAATACTTTGCCTCCAGCTGCAGCATCCACCACGATCTTGGTATCAGCATTCAAACCATCAAAAAAAGTGTGGGCTAACACCTCATTAGACTGGTTGTGGTGCGGGACATCTCTCAACAATGACTTGTATCTCTCCCAAGCTGAATACAAGGATTCTCCATCTCTTTGTCTGAAAGACATAATCTCACTCCTTATTCTAGCTGTTTTGGCAGATAGATAGAATTTAGCCAATAATTTGTTAGCTAAAGCATCCCAAGTAGTGATAGACCCAGACTTTTTAGCCTTTAACCACTTCTTTGCTGCCCCGATCAATGAAAACGGGAAGAGTATCAATCGAACATAATCAGTTGTGACGCCTGCTGGTGTGTATGTGTCACTAATCTCCAAGAAATTCTAGATATGTTGTGGATCCTCGTGTAGTAATCCAGCATATTGTCCAGTCGCATGGAGCAGTTGTATCATGCCGGACTTAATCTCAAAGTGTCCAGTAATTTCAGGCTTAACAATTCTCGAGGCTACTCCCTCCAGACTGGGAAGAGCAACATCTTGCACAGCTAAAACTCGATCTTATGCCATTCCTAAAGGTAAGGATTAAGACAAACCTAATACCTGAAACAGCAAAAGAAACTCAAAACAAAAATTAAACCTAAATAGAAAATAACAAATCGTCTAAAAAGAAAACAGTCAATTATTTAGTCCCCGCCAACGGTGCCAAAAACTTGTTGCTCCCAAACGCACACGCAAGTGTACGTGGTCGACAAGTAATAAAGTAGTGAGTCCAGTATCGTTCCCACGAGGACTATTGTTACGACTGAATCCTAGCAAACAATTTCCTAAAAACTATTCAGGGATCTTTCTTCAATGATGGTTGAGATTTTTATTAACTAAAACAATAATTTAAAAAACAAGTCATTGAAGTCAAGTACTAGAGAGCAAATTATAGGTTGTTATCAATGAGAGAGAAACGGTACAGGGTCAGAGCTACAACCAATCCAGTTGAGTTTTCCAGTTGATTCTACTTCTCGATTCCCTATATTACTAACTAACAGGTTAATTAGATTCGTGAAAACCTATCGATTCTTCACGAGTCTATGCAAGCTACTCTAACGCCTATATTTCTATGGTATTAAATCACATGCATACATTAAAGAACTCCGTATTTAGCTAAGCAAGGCAAATAGGTATATGTCTATCCTACCCGCAAATCAATTCCCTAATGCCCAGATTCACAATCAAGCCCTATTCTTCCTTATGTGCATTCATAAGTTCCCTCTGTCGAGTTCAACTTGTAAACCATAGATAGTGTTCAATTATCAGGCCTCAATAACCAAACAATTAGGCTCAAGAAAGAATAAACAATCTGTAATGGTAAATTAATAGGTAGAAATCAACTTTCAAACATCAACTTTCATGTATTTGCTCTAACCCTAGAACGATATATTTAGCTACAGGAATTAAACCCTTGGTTCAATGTGTTAGGAACTCAAAACTTGCTCCAAAATCTGACCTCTCCCCTAATAATGAATTAAATAGGGTATTTATATTATTTAAATAGTCCTACCATAAGTTAATCCCAAGCTTAAACTACGTTGGAAAAATTGGGGTCGCTGAACTAAAAGCCACAGGGCAAGCGTCGCATGGCTCATGGCTTCTGGATGTCGTGCGCTATACCCTAAGCATCGCATGGCTCATGGCTTTCCAAAGTCTGAAGCTGGGACAGATCCACAGTTTGCACCATAGCTTTGCCTTTTAATGCCATATCCCACAATTAGCTAAGTTCATAAATTTCTTGCTCGATTATATCCATCTTCACTCCGTTTGCACTCGTATTCATCCAAAACATTTCTAAAATTACAAACACAATAAGTGAGCGCAACAATCACAATTAGTTCGAGCAATGGGCGAATAACGTATCAAAATACGAGGAAATATTAAGGTAAAATAGGCAAATATTGTGAAACATCACTTCCCAAGAGTGTAAAAGAGGATTCTTCCTTATTTCATAATGTATATTCTAGACTAGTTGCACCCTAGCTTAAACTTCTGTCACTCAATTAATGTTGACATTATTTTCTTCAAAGATGAACTTGTTTAACCATATGTTGAGGGCAGGGACGAATCCAAGATTTGAATAGTGCAGGTGCCATTTTTTTGTATCTACCTTTACCGTAAAGATACAATAGGAAGGGCAGATCGGGCCGGTTAATTTATTTTTTACTCTGACTAGGTTTATTAAGTTAGGTTTAATTAAGCTATTATTAGGAAAGGACATTGCAAAAAAAAAAAAAATCAATATGGAAGAGTGTCTTAATTAGAAAATTTGCTTAAAAGTAACTTAATTATTACATATTTTTGTTTGACTAGATTAAGTTCCCTTCAATAATATTGAGTAATTTTTTTCATTTTAGAAGTCATATTTTATGGAAATTCTCTGCACAATTTTAAATTTTTATTCTATAGAAAACAACAACGAAAAAGGGAAAAGAAGAAGAAAAATACGAGAGAATAAGATTAGAAAATAAAAAGGGAAAAAATAGGTAGAAAAGTGAAGCCTACGGTGGCACTAGGAGTCTAGGGCAGACTGTGTCACTGGTGAGAATGGGCGTTCAAGAACCTCTCAAGTCTTTTTTTGCAGAAAAGGGCATCGCCTTTTCTTTTTCATTTTCTTTTTTTTTCTAAAGCTGATTAGAATTAACCAGGGACTGAATTAATATTTTTAAAACTTGAGGGTCGTTCTTAAAACATACAAATTAATCATTTCAAACATTGGGAACAACATAACCTCTCCACGCGTGGCTCTCTATCTTCTTCATCACTTCACTTCATCTTCTCTTGCACGAAATCTCAACCAAATCTCTCTCAACTTCTCTGTGGTTTTTCAAGGAATCCGACCAGCAATACAACAAAGTGATAAATATAAAAGGTAAACAATGTCATGATCATTTAAACTGTGGTGTAAATCTTGAACCTATAATTTTTTTGTCAATTGCTTCGTCAACAGTGATTAACGCTGCTTTGGGTGTTTTTTTCTTTAAACAAAAGGTGTAATATTGTGTTGAAATTGAATGGAATTACGTGTTTTAATGGGTAAAGTAGTTCCGAACTACAAAGGGAATTTTTGCTGTTCAACTAAAATTTTTAGGCTTTTTACATTTGTTGGTTTAATTCTGACGATTTCTTGGTTTTCTGTGAACCAACGCTGCTTTATTTAGTTACAAATTGAAGTTATTTGCTGTTATGTGTCTTGATGTTCTGAACACCATAGTAGCTTCACAACAGTTCATATGAGGTTCTAAACATCTCATTGGATGTTCATGATTTTCTGTAGCTAAAATTTGTATCCCTTTGTTTTGCAAGAAAATGATAAATTTAAGACCGCGAAATTGACACTGAAAGATGAAGATGAGGAGAAGAAGAGGCCTAAAAAAGACTCCCAATAAGGGAAGTTCTAAAAGAAAGGGCCCTGAGCCGAAGAAGAAACCTGAGAAGCCTACTACTTCAGATTCGGAACGTACTCCTACAGATTTAGAACCTACTCCTAAACGCCCAAGAACAACTAGAACAACTAAAAGAAAATTGGTTCTGGAGAGTGACAACAGCCAAGGAGAAGTAGTAGGTCCACAAAACAAAGATGAAGCAGGTGATAAATAAGAGGAAAGCCAAAGCCCACCACGAAGTTACGAATTAAGTAAATTTGGGGAGGATTTGGAGAGGGCTGCAGATGAGGGTGAAAGAAGGGTGGATCCAGATGATGCCGGTATTGATTAAGTGTTAAAAATAGATTTTTTTGAGGACTGTAGAGGAAGATGGTGATCGTGAAAACGAAGAGGAAGATGGTGGTAAAAAAATGAAGAATGTGATAATTTAAGTAGAGAAAAAGGAGAAAAAGTAGATAGGGAAGCAGACAAGTCAAAGGAGAGTCCAAGAAGCAGTAAAAGAAGCAAAAGAGAGGTCGAGGATGTAATTTTAAAAACCAACTTTCTGAAGGATCGTATAAAAAGAGTTAAAATAGATGGGGAAGCTGTAAATAATGCAGGTGGAAATGTCGAAGAGGAAGCAGGTGAAGAGCAGGAAACTGAAGGAACATCTAGATTGAAACTAGAGGAAGAAAAGGTGATAGGTGAATTGAAACTCGTGATTGTTCTGAACATCAATGTTAATGTTCTACACGACCTGTTAATGTTCCCAACATCAGCATGAAGGCTGGTAACTGTCGTTCTGAACATATTACGTGATGTTCCAAACGATTGTTGTAGTCATTCAGAACCTCGTCATAACCATGTTCCAAACATTTAATTTTTTCCTATAATGTGACTTAATATCATTGTGATTCATTAAATTATTTTTATGCTAAAATTATGTGCATTATGAAGACGTTGGTCATCTTATTTTTAAGAGGAACGTTGAGTTTCTCTATGACACATTCCTGACCAAGAATGAACCTTTTAATGGGAAGATTACTATTCGATCGTCGTTGGATAGGGGTATGATACAATTCAAGGAGGTTTTGGAAAAATTGCAAGTGAGAAAGGGGTTTGCCCATAGTTGTTTCGGTCATTTCTTGCAATTGCCGGAATATCCACTGTTTGGCACTAAGTTGGTGCATAACCTCCTCATGCGAAGGATTCCTTGCAAGAAACAGAGAGAGGTTTGGATATCCTTCAATGGAATGCCAGCACGTTTTGGCCTATCCGAGTTTGCATTAATGACAGGGCTGAACTGTGATGCCTATCCAGATAAACAGTACATGGAAGAAATGAAAGATAAGGGGAAGGAATTATGGAAGTTTGTCTTTGATTATTTCAAGGAGAAGAAGAAGAAGAAGAAGCAGAAGGAGAAAGAGAAAAAGGAAAAGGAGAAGAAGGAGGAGAAAGAAAATGAGAAGAGAAGGGGGAAGCGGAAGGGGAAGGGGAAGGGGGGAAGAAGAAGGTGGAGGAGTCACCCGCACCCTCTCCCTCACCCTCACACTCACACTCATCCTCATCCTCACCCTCACCTTCACCCGCCAAGAGGAAGTTCAACAAGCCCAAAAAACCAAAGCAGTCGGAGAAAAATCAAGCTATGAAGTCTGGTGACTTGCTTGAGTTGGTCTATTCTGGAATAATACCCAAGAAGTGGTATTTAAATCTGTGCATGACTTGGTTTGTTCATACTATTCTTTGTGCGAGGGATTCCAAATATGGAATAGAGGAATGGGTGGTGTGCTTGGTCGCCGATCTTGAGGCATTCCAGCGTTATCCTTAGGGTAAGATGAGTTTTGAATTAACAATAGAATATCTGATAAAGCCAATAGAACCTCGTGCAGAAGGAAGCCAGACTTACAATCTTTATGGCTTTCCATAGGTGTTCATGGCCTTGGCTCATGAAGCTATATCTGCCTTGAGGCCAAAGGATTTTCCAAAAGAAAAAACAATCCCAAGGATCATAAACAGGCTTACTGAAATTGTGAAAGAGATACGGACATGTTGTTTGAGCAACATCATGTTCCTGAAAATATTCCATTAAAACGACCTCGGTCAGTAGTTTCGGAAGTTAGGACTCCGATTAGAGTGCTGATAATTTTAAAATATTTATAATATCCATTAGGACATGTCTGTAAAATTTGAGGTAAATCAGACCTCGTTTGGTAGGCATCGGAAGAAGGTTTCAGTTTTTATTGTCGATAAATATTAAAAAGAGGTTTTCGAGCTCAATTTTGGCGAATGAACTCCGATTCGAAATCTGAAAATGCCTTTAGGTTCGTATGATTATTTATGACTTTTGTGAACTTTCAAAAGTGAATTTCGAAGTTGTTCGGCTAGTTCCGCTAAAATGCCGAAAGTTAAATAATTTGACCTGTTTCCAATTAATTTGCATATTGAGTTTCGGGAATCCGATTTGAGATCTGCCTTAGCGAATATGTTATGTAAATTTTGTATTACTTTTATGCAAAAGTTGGAATTATTTCGAGTATCATAGGGCACCGTTTTAATTTTCGATTAAGAAAAGAAATTATAAAAGAAAATAAAATGAAAAAGGAAAAGAAAGAAATGAAAATTGAAGGGTTGTGGGTCTATAAACTAAGGATGATCAGAATCATACAAGAATAGGAAAAAACAAAATAGAGAAACGGAAACATAGAAAATATTAGAAAATTGAAAAAGGAAAGGAAAAGGAGCCGAGAAAAATAGGATTTTCACCCCGAAACATCCAGGTAATGATGTTAACTCATTATCTTAGCTTATTATGTGTGTTTGAATATATTTTTACGGTAAAAAATGGGATATTATGCATCGTTTTAATAAGTTCAATTAATAGTTTAAAGGGTCAATTGGACCCCGATAATGGAATTAATTATATATTCGAACTCAGTGAGTTATGGGCAACATATAAATGTAATTTATTTAGGGTTTGGTTAGGTGACCTTAAAACCCTGTACATAGGCCTGGCCTACGTATTGCGTATGCAAATGGGGTATTAGGTTCCTACCTGGATTGTTCTAAGATGTGAGGAATGAAGACTTTAGCCTTATGTGATATATTTTTCTGCTAATTGAACACAGTGGGATCGTTTGGTAATGAATCCAACAGGATAATGCGGTTGTTGGGTAGCAGTGTTAAATTTAGAAGAGGTAAGTGTTTATATCCATTTCTTTGGAGGCACCTGGCCTCGTAGATTTTCTACCACGTGTTCCTTACGTGTGTAGCTTCTGATAGGCGTACTCATTATGCCTTAGCTTTGGATTTACATTATATATTATATGTTATATCCTGTTGTTGGTATTGCATTGAGGATCTGAGCATTGTACTCTGGCTGTGAGTTGGCATCTACTTCCCAGCTATCGATGAGAGTCCCGCGCCGGTGAAGGGTTATTGCTGCATCATTTTGCATTCATATACATTACATTGCATCATATTTAGGGTAGGGGGATTCCTCCCTAGGAGTAGGAGGATTCCGCTCCATTGCATCATATTGAGGGTAGGAGGATTTCGCCCTAGAGGCAGGTGGATTCCGCTCCATTGCATCATATTGAGGGTAGGAGGATTCCGCCCTAGGAGCAGGAGGATTCCGCTCCATTGCATCATACTGAGGGCAGGAGGATTCCGCCCTAGGAGCAGGAGGATTCCGCTCCATTCATTTGGCACATGTGACCCTTTGCATCATATTTCATTTCATTTCATTTCATACCATTGTGTAGACTTGTGGTACATAACTACTGTTCTGCTTATACGTGCATTGCTTATTTGTTGATATGTTTCTGGCTCGTATTCCTGGTTGAGTTTATGGTTTCATACGTGTTTTCGGTTATTATCTGGCTCTTCCTGTTTATAATTTAAATAAGAGGGATTTGGTTTATCTGTTTCTTCTCCCTAGCTAGCTATCCTATTCTTTGAGGTGGCTAGTCTGCCCCACTTATTGACTCCTTTTGACTTACCCTTGTTTATAGTTTGTTTCTTGTCTATCTATTTCGTTTCGGTAGGTTCGCTCCAGGATTGAGTTCGCCACGTTGTGAAGGAGCGAAGATGACTTCAGCTGTCAGGGTGAGCCAGCTTTTATTCAGGATGGCCACCAGTTTTGTATTTATTATTTCAGTTGCATTTTGCTCCTTTCAGGAGGTATCTGTCTTCTTTCCTACTCTTACATGTCTAATCTGGATAGCCATAAACCTAGTATGTTGGGTAGTCAGCTGTAATTTCTTTTATACAGCTTAGAGGTATCAATATGTCTATATTTTTTTCTAAGTGTCGTTCTTATTTTTTTCCTAATTTAATTGGTAAGGGTTCGCCCGACTGGTCTAGGGGAGGATGTCGGGTGCCCGCACGGCCTAGCCGGATTCCGGGTCATGTCATCCATTTTCCATATATGTTATGTAATGTTTGGAACAACTTTGTGTTTGTTGAGATATTTCTACTTGATGTTTGGAACATGAAGCACCATCAACTGCTTCACTGTACGATGTTCTGAACATCATGGCATGATGTTTTTGAACAACTCAACTTTGTTCCAAACAACTTTGAAAAGCTTTTTAAAATATATTTGATATTTATGTAATGTTGTGGGGTATATAAACAGGTTCTTCACCCTTTCCTCATTCCTACTGATGATGAGCTTGAGCTGGATTTCTATCAAAACATTATGTCATTTGAAGACTCTGAGGACGCCGTTATGGATTCTTTGTGTGAATGGTTGGTGGATGCTACCAGCACTGGTCTTGTTGGTGGCACTACAATTTGTATTTTCAAAAACAATCCTGCGACTGCTCCAAGACAAGTGATAGAGAGTAAAGCTAAGAAAGGAGAAATTGAGATGATGTTTGGAAGTGATATGGAATATAATGAAGAGAGAATTGATGGCTGCAAGATGTAAATATTGACATTGGAAACAAAGCTAATGGTGAAGTTGTTGGTGAGTTTGAAGTTGCTTGTATCACTGAAGTTGGTATCGTGAAGAGGAGCTCCAATTGCAGAGGCTGCAAATGTGATGAATGCAGCGGATGGAGGGGAGCAATAGAGCATAAGATTCTGGCTTATGAGCAGAAGATCGTGGCTTATGAGAAAAATATTGTGGCTTCAGAGCAAAGCAAAGGTGATTTTTCTTGTGGAGATGGATTCGACATCTCCAAATGTAGCAGTTGCAATTGCAAAGATTGCAACGATTGGCATAAAGGCATGGAGATTGAGATGGAGGCCATACAGGAGATGATTGAGCAGTTGAAGAGCAAAACAATTATAAAACCTACAAAGGTTGTGAAATCACCACAAACAGAAGATAAGAAGAAGCAGGAAGAAGTTGCTTCGAGGTTTCCAGTGGATATTTACAAGCCATTGAAGTGGAAAAAGTGCTATGAACGTATTTATCAGAAAGAGGAAGCACCAAAAAGATGTCTTTCTTAGACTGCCGATGAATTTCAAGGATTTCAAAACGCTGATGGACAAGAGAGAGTGGCTGTGGGACATTGTAAGTTTATTTTTTACTGATTTTCTAAACTTCTCATAGTTGTACGGAATATACTGAGTAAGTTTGGAACATCGTACTTATGCTTAGAACAACTCACGCATTTCTAACTTCTCACAGATTTCTAGAACATCGCACATTCATTCTGAACATCATCGCGAGATGTTCAGAACGACAGACCTTTCCTTCACTTACTTATTTCTCAATTTATTTTTATCTCTTATATGTTCTGAAGTATGTTGAAGCTATGATGACAATGATGCGGGAGAGACATTTGAAGTACCCCTATCATTACGATCAAAGTGACCTTATTTTGGATATGGCATTCTTGACAAATATGAAAAACGCTACTACCAACTGGAAGTAGATCCGCAAAAAGATAAGCTACCGCTTGATGTGGCGTTGAGGATATATGAGTTTGATGATGATTTTATGAAGTATGCAGATGGAAAGCAACCCTATCCAGGGGGTAGGTGTTGGGCTAGTGTTAAGAGGATCTTCGTCGTCTTCAGCATCAACAACAATCATTACGTGACGGTGTTGTTTGACATGGTTGAAGCGAAGGTTTTTATGTATGATTGTAATCATGGTGTTAATGATGATGAACACTTCTTGCCAATAACTATCCCCATTCTCTACATGTTCCCCATCTATGTCAGAAATTCTAAGCTATTCAAAGACTTGGATTCGAAGTGTAAGGAGGGAGACATGTGGTCGTTTGAGGGAGACATGGTTGAAGCGAAGGTTTTTATGTATGTTCGTTGATGTACATTGAGAATCTTCTCACAAACACCCCAATGGACAAAATTTGTGACAATGAGGCTGATCGGTGGAGACAACGTTTAGCCGTTTGTATTTATAACGGCAAAATGAAACTTTGATTTGGGTATGTAATATTTGGATAATATTTTAACTTTTATTTTGGTATGTAATTAGGTATGGATGACTATTATTTTCTTAGCATAGTAGTGCATGGCTAATAACTTTTGATGTGCTTAAATGGATAGCTTAATTAGTCGCAATTAAAACAAACATTCAAATATATTGGTCAGATGTTCAGCATTCAACAGAAAATGACATAGTAAAATTTAGACGAAAAATGACATAATAAAATTTAGACGATTCAAACTAATGTTACAGAACGACCAATTGTTGTTCTTGAAAAATAAAGGTATGTTCCAAACTTCTGCAACATTTATATAAGTTTACCCTGAAACGATAATAAGTCGTTTTGGAACGATAAAATCGTTCCTTTATATCACCATTGATGTTACAAAAGTCATTCAACTCCTCCACTTATGTCTTTAGAAAATGCAAAATAATATTATATCGAGACACAAACGGCACAATAAAAAAACATATAAAATTATAACTAAAAAAAACATAAGCAATCGAACTTAGGATGCATGTTGTGGAGCTTGTGCTGGTGCTTCAAGTGGAATCAATGTATCGCTGTTGGGTATTTATAAGAGTAAAGTGCCAATCGACGAGTCTGTTGGGAATGGTTTTCTGAAAAGTGACTTTTGATGAAACTCTTAACTGTTATGTACTATTCAAACGAGGATGCAACTGCTAATTGTAACTGTTGTGCCTTTTAGACTTTAACTTTAAGTTCGGAACATTGGCCTGTCGTTCGAGAGATTGTGCTTATGTAATTATGTATGGATTATTTTTTTTGTTTAATTAGCAATGTAATAGTGTTGTCTCAATTGTTCAGCATTCAAACAAAGATTCAAATATCGTCATTTGCTCAGCATTTGTTTAGAAAATGAACAGAGCATATAAATTGTTCATCATTTGTTCAGAACGACATATTGGTATTCCTCGCGTAAGTTTCGATGTTCCAAACATGGATATCTCATTGTGTAAAGGATTAATATGATGGTGTTCCAAAACGACGCCCTCACGTTCTGAACATAACATTAGATGTTCTAAACATAGAAGATGTTCTAAACGAATTTTACACTTATTTACAGGAACTAGGCAAACATAATCTTAATTGATCATCATTTTCAGCGCTTTACAAAAAGAATGCTAGTTATATTAGTATTCAAAGAAAGAAACTACACATCATTGTCAGCGCTTTACAAAAGGAATGCTAGTTATAATAGCATTCAAATAAAGAAACTAGATGATAAACATTCAAAAAGAAATTATATAATAAACATTAATATAAACATCCAAATCTAGGGTGAAGGTGAGGAGTAGAAGTCAAGGTAATGCATCCCTTTATCAGCGAGTACCCCTTTGAGCATTCTTTTCATCCTTCGCATTTGCTTCTTCATCTTTCTGACATTCTTTTTGTAGCCATGGAGGAAGCTCTCGAACTGGAACTTCCAACCCCACACTTTTGCCCTAAGTTGTTCCACTGGTGAATCTGGAAATGATAATGCAACAGCACTGTTTTTCCTAGAGGTGTAGGCTCTTCTTACCATGGAGCCTCCTCTTGTCGTGGATCCTCCTCTTGCTGTGGAACCACCTCTTGTTCGTGCTCCTCTTGAAGATGGTTGACGAGCCATTTTTTTTATGAATGGTTTGAATTGTTAGTTGATTAATGTAGATTGAAATGGTTTGAATTGTAAGCTGATGAATATGGATAGAAATGGTTTGAATTGTTAGGGTATTATAGGAGTAAAGAGAGGCAACCGATACATTTGTTTGGACATGACCAGTCAACAACTTGTGTTGTAGCCATTTGGTATATTGGTATTTGAGCGACTTGTATTGTAGCCATTTGTGTATTTCAAATTTTGAATGTGTGGTTCGAAACGTCAGCCTATATAAGTATAATTCGTGTAACGTATCCTTGACAAGATGTTTCGAACATCATTTCGACCTAGCTGCAACCTAGTGTAGTTGTTTGGTGTATTGATTTTGCAGCTTGTATTGTAGCCATTTGTGTATTTCAATTTTTGCATGTATAGTTCGGAACATCAGCGTACATAAGTATAATTCGCATAACTTATGCTTTTCAAGATGTTCCAAACATCCTTTGGATCTAGCCCAAACTCGTGATCAATTATTATATTGGGCGCGTGAACAATATTTATTTATCAGCGGTAATAAAATATACCACCCAACACATTATATATCCGTTTCTTATTTATCAAACCAGTTTACAAAAATTAATCAATCATCCAGTTTAAAATGTCTAGTAGATCCGTTAATAGTGGCAGTGTAGTACCATTTTGTCGATGTGGAGATTATGCGAAGTTAACAACGTCGTGGACTCAAGTAAACCCATGAAGGAGGTTTTATGGATGCAAATATGGACAGGTTAGTTGATGGGTTTATTTTTTTCTTGTATTTATTTGTTTGTTGTATTTATTTTTTATATTTTTTTTCTTGTATTTATTTCTTCTTTTTATGTAGGGAAATGGCTGCAACTACTTTAGATGGCATATTGAAAAAATACCAGATCAAGCGAAGAGAGTATTATGGGGTTTACTTAAGAAGTTGAAAGTTGTTGAAGAAGAGAGGAAAGAGGCACGGTTATGGCGAAAAAAGTTGGGTGTTGTAGTAGTGCTAATTGTTCTCATATTCTGTACTTGGATCAAGTGTTGGTTCATAGTTTAAGTTCTATTTATTTCCACTTGTTATGTTTGGTGTACTAATGATCAAGAAATTTCATTTGAACTTGTTATGTTGTCGAATAAATTACGATTGAACCCCAAGTCGTTCCGCATGACACACTACATATTTCAAACATATCGCCATCTGTTCTGAACACTTTGAAAAACTATACGATGAAGATGGTAACAACGAAATGAGGACGCTCCGAACGATGCTTAATGTGACAAACATCAACGTCATGTTCGAAATAACTATGGTAGATGGATTATCATTTCACTATGACAAGTATAATTGGTCATTTCTATTGATAATGATCATCATTTCTCATGCTTACAAGTATAATTGGTCATTTCTAGTGAAAATGATCATCATTTGTCACGCTTACAATTATAATTGGTCATTTCTAGTGATAATGATCATCAATTCTTACTCTAACTACCCTAAGTGGTCTTTGTGGTGAAAGTTGATGAATTCATCACTCTTAGAACTATAATTGGTCACTTATAGTGATATTATCATCATATTGTCACTCTAACTACTCTATTTGATAAAAAGTACGATAAAGATAGAAACAATTAATGGTCGCGCTCGGAACGACTCATTAAATGTGACAAACATCAATTGGATGTTCGAACCACTCGATGATGGATGGATCATCATTTCTCACTCTAACAAATATAATTGGTCATTTCTAGTGATAATGATCATCACTTGTCACTCTTACAAGTATAGTGGGTCATTTCTATTGATAATGATCATCACTTGTCACTCTTACAAGTATAGTGGGCTATTTCTACTGATAATGATCATCATTTGTCACTCTTACATGGATAATTCGTCATTTCTAGTGATAATGATCATCAATTCTTACTCTAACTACTCTAAGTGGTCTTTTGTGATGAAAGTTGATGAATTTATCACTCTGACAAGTATAATTGGTCATTTCTACTAATAATAATCATCACTTGTCACTCTTACAGGTATAGTGGGTCATTTCTAGCTATAATATCATCACTTGTCACTCTAACAAGTATAATTAGTCATTTCTAGTGATTATCATCATCATTTGTCACTCTTACAAATATAGTGGGTCATTTCTACTGATAATGATCATCACTTCTCACTATAACAAGTATAATTGGTCATTTCTACTGATAATTAGGGGTGAAGAAACCGAACCGAAAACCCGAACCAAACCGCAAACCAAATCGAACCAGAAAAAAAACCGACTCATGGTTTGGTTTGGAAAAATAAAAACCGACTTATTTGGTTTGGTTCGGTGTTACCATGAAAAAATCAAACCAAAACCGAACCAAACCGATATTACATTATATATTTTTTTTATACTCTTATACATATAATATTCATTGTAAACTTTTTATAAATAAAGTTTAACCTTTTTTTTTGGGGTTATGTTTTGGCAATTACAATATTTATGGTACTAGAATCAGTAAATGAAATTGTAGCCCACTTTAGTCTATTGAGATATTGGAAAAGGCCCAAATAGCACAATGTCCTCACGCCCTAATCTGTAAAACAAATCACAAATTAAAATCTTCCTAAGTCTTTCTATGCTAGTGGTTGCCTACTAGCAGCTTGCTTCTTCTAGGAATTAATGAAATGAACAACTTATTCAATAAGCACTAAACTTTTCTTCTTTTGTGCAATTCATCAACAAGATTGATTTTTCAAGTTTTTACTACCATTGTAATTTAGAAAGCCGCTTCAGCTTCAATTCGCTCGATTTGTCAAGGATTTGTTGAACTTGTCGTCGCTGCAAGATACAAATTGCTCAAAAAAAAGTAGGTATCTATTATTCTTCCAAAAAAAAAGGCTCTTAAACGCTTGTAGAAATTATAATTTTATATGTGCTATGTATATGCAGGAACTCTATTTCAAGATGGAAACTCCAAGTACTGGAGTAGATGTGGAGATGATTGTCACCGATCCTCCGACTACGCCTGCAGAATCTCAACAACAAGGTAGAAAAAGTCCTCGTAACCCACCTAAAAAGAAAAAAAGAACAACTCCCTCAGAACCTTGTAAATCTAGGAAAACTGGTAGAGAGACGTTGAAATTTGGGATCACTTCGTGAAATTTACCGCTAAAGGAGGTAAATATAGGGTAAAATGTAACTATTATCCTAGGAACTTTGTTGCCTCGAGTAAGAGTAATGGGACTACAAACTTGTGGAAACATTTAAATACAAAATGTCTCAAGTCACCCTTTAGATCTTTTAATAAGGGTAAGCAGCAGTCAACATTGAATCCTATCAAAGGAGGGGGACTAGAATGTAGTAAAGATTCAACTGAAAAGGTGGTATATAATGTGGAGGAAATTAGGAGGGCCATTGCCGAATTTATAATTATTGATGAGCAGCCCTAAAGTTGTTGAGGGAGAAGGATTTAGGAAGTTAATGGCGAAAGCTTTGCGTAATTTTCAATTACCTTCGCGCATGATTGTTGCTAGACATTGTTTGAAGATTTACCAAGAAGAGAAAGACAAACTTAAAAATCTTATCAAGAACCAACATGTTTGTCTTACGAGTGATACATGGACTTCTCTCCAAAACTTAACCTATATGGTTGTCACTGGCCATTGGATTGATGATAAATGGAATTTACAAAAAAAAAAAATTCTAAACTTTTTCCAAACACCGGATCAATAAGGTGAGACTATCGCCAGGGGAATTGAGGCATGTTTATTAGATTGGGGAATCGAGAATTTGTTTACGTTGACCTTTGATAATGAAAATGCTAATGATGCTGCCATTAGGCATTTGAAGGAACGGATAGATGATTGGAAAGATGTAGTACTCGGAAATGAGTTTTTACATGTTAGATGTAATGCTCATATTTAAACTTGATTGTGAAAGATGGGTTAGATGAACAAATTGAACTCATTTCTCGCATAAGGAATGCAGGTACATATGTTAAATCTTCCGCTTCAAGGTTTGCTTCTTTTAAGTCATTTGTTGAAAAAGTTAAGTTAGACACTCATGGTCTTTTGAGTCTTGATGTTGAAACTAGGTGGAACTCGACATATACTATGTTAGGTAGGGCTGTTAAATTTGAGAAGGAATTTACAAGAATGTATGTGGATGATCATAATTACCGAAAATATTGTGGAGAAAAAGACGGATTGAAAGGAAATCCATCTGTGGAAGATTGGAAAAATGTCAAAGCTTTTATCAAGTTTCTTCATATTTTCTACAGTGCTACTTTGAAGTTTTCAGGAAGTTTATATGTTACTTCCAATTGCTTCTTCCATGAATTTTTTAATCTTCAAAATGCTATTCTTAAGTATGGTACTAGTGATGATCTTATTTTGATTGATATGGCATGAAGGATGAAAAATAAGTTTGATAAATATTGGGATTCATTTGATAATATGAATATGTTATTGATTCTTGTTGTTGTATTGGATCCTAGATATAAGATGAAGTATGTAAACTTCATTCTTACTAAATCATATGATTCTTTGTTGGGAAATTTGAAGTCGGATCAAGTAGTAGGTGTTTTGACTCGTTTGTATAATCACTACAATGATTCTTCATCTGGGGCTTCTAATGACAAAAATGGAGAGGAAATTAGCAGGATGAGTGGAGATGGTGATTTGTGGCAATCTCAGTGGGAGCAACATTTGGAAGAAGAGGGAGATATTGAGAAAAAAAATTGACCTTGAGAAATACTTGATGGATGGTGTAGTGAAGATCAAAGATTTTAATATTTTGGCTTGGTGGAAAGCTTCATCTAGTAGATATCCAATTGTTTCAAAAATAGCAAGAGATGTTCTTTCCATCCCTATTTCTACTGTAGCATCTGAGTCCGCTTTTACTACTGGTGGTCGAATTCTTGATTCTTATCGGAGTTCTTTATCGCCCAAGACCATAGAAGCTCTTATTTGCACTCAACAATGGATAAAGTCACCTAAAGAATACAAGCTTGAAGACATGTTAGAGGAGGTTCAGAAAATTGAGGAAGTTGAAGAAGGTAATTTTTATGTACCCAATTCCTACTTATTAATGAATAAGTTTTTATTTTTTATATTGTTTAACATCTAATACATTGTGTTTGAACTTTCAGAGTGCACAGGAACACCTTTGAGTATTGATTAACTATTTGTATTCAACCCCTCTTAATCATTTTGTGTAAGCTTTTCAGTTGATAGTGTTGCTTTTTTTTACCTTTCTTGTTGTTTTTTTTTTTTTTTTTTTTTTTTGGTGTTTTTATCTTGGTGATTGTGGAAAACTATTAGTTTTATGTGAAAGTTGGGAACTTTTGTAGGGAAATAGATAGCTACTTATTGTAAATCAATTTATGCTTACTTCATACTACTTTCTTCCTTTTTATTTGTGAGGAAAAGCTTCAACTTTGTTGAAGATTTCAAACTCTAAAATTTGCTACAGGACCTAACCTTATCATGGATACAAGATTGATGGAATATGGACGTAATAAGGAGTTAGTGTTTAGGTGTAGGGGTGGATGCAGGTAAGTTTTTTTAGTTGATAATTAATTGATAATGGAGAAAGTTATTGACAATTAAAGAAAGAGATGAAAGATTGAGTATCCAGCTAGTTTTATTGCCTTTTTAGTAGTTCAATTATATTTTTTGAGATTGTATTTCTTAGAAAGATTGAATGACATGATGTCTCATTTTTCTACGTGGAGACTGGCTATGGCATGACCTGCTCTCATTATTGTTTGCTTTCCAACAAGATTAGTTGTGAATGAAGTGCTTAAAATGTTAACTTCTTGATAGTTATGCTTGACTTCTTATTCTTTTATGTGAGAATATTGTAAATAGCAGCTTATGTGACATGTGCAATTTAAAGATCCTTACTTTCTTGTTCATTGAGGAGTTAGCGTTTCTATCAGAAAAAAATAAAATGAATTATGTTGTCATTGGCCAAAAACAAAAGCTTCAGGACTACTTTATGCTTTGTAATGCATGTTGCACTTACAATTATAATCAATTTGGTAGAGGATTTGGTGGCTTTTGATCTACTGGAGCAAGAAAATATTTAGTCAAAAATGGGAGAGGAAGACAATGTAGTAGTATATTGGTGTTATTGGTATTTTCCCTAATACTTTACCAACTGTGGTTTGGTTAGTGAAAGGAAGATATTGTTAATAGAAGACTTAGATGGTGTCTTATGTTATTGGCAATATGCCTGGTACTTGGACCAACTGTAGATTAGTATTTTTAAGCTTTTTTTAATTGAATGTTTATCTCTCTTTTTGAAAGGGCCAACTGATGGATTTATATGAACTGACAATTGTTGTCTGATTTAGCTTGCTTGAAATTGAGTGAATTGTAACTCAGCTGTAAGGGTGGAGTCTTCCCTGTATCAAATGTGTTTTTTGTTCTCTTTGTTTCAGGAATTATACATATCATTCCTCATGTTTGCAACTTTTAATAGAGGCTACGGTTTCTGTCATTTACGTATTCTATAAATTTGTGATATATGCATATAAAGGTTCTGGCTAAATCCAAATACTTCTATGTTTATTTATAGAACTTCCAATAATTCTCGACAAGCTTCAACTTGTTATTGTCAGCATTAAATATTTGAACCGATAGTTAAATAATTTTTGTTATGGTGATTTTATCTAATTAAAACCGAAAAAACCCGAATAAACCGAGAAAATCGAGATTGAGAAAACCAACTGGTTTGATTTGGTTTATAAATTTGAAAAACCGACATATTTGGTTTGGTTTGATTAATGGGAAAACCGAACCAAACCGCCGTATGTTCACCCCTACTGATAATGATCATTATTTCTCACTCTAACAAATATAATTGGTCATTTCTAGTGAAAAATCAGCACTTGTCACTCTAACAAGTATAATTTGTCATTTCTAGTGATAATGTTCATCACTTGTCACTCTTACAAGTATAGTGGGTCATTTCTAGTCATAATGATCATCATTTCTCACTCTAACAAGTAGAATTGGTCATTTCTAGTGATAATGATCATCACTAGTCACTCTAGTTACTCTAAATGGTCGTTTCTAGTGATAATGATCATCATTTGTCACTCTAACAAGTATAATTGGTCATTTCTAGTGATAATGATCATCATTTCTCACTCTAACTACTTTAAGTGGTCTTTTGTGGTGAAAGTTGATGAATTTATCACTCTTACAAGTATAGATGGTCACTTATAGTGATATTATCATCATAATTTGTCACTCTAACTACTCTAATTGTGAAACAATACGATGAACATAGAAATAATTAAAGACCCCGCTCGGAACGACTCATTAAATCACAACAAGAAAAAAGGGTCTTTGCAGCGGTTTTAAGGCGGCGGTTGGGCCAACCGCGGTAAAACTATGACTTTTTCCGGCGCTTACTTCACCGTCCCTAACAAAAAAAATTAGCAGCGGTTTTTATGAATTACCGGCGGTTTCAAGAAACCGCTCCCAAGTGAAGAGTAATAGCAGCGGTTACTGTTCTTATTGCAACGGTTTTGAAAGAAGTTAGATTTTGCAGTAGTTTGATTAGATTTGGCAGCGGTTTGGTTTTTGTCCCACACCGACATCAGAACACTATTTTTTCGCCTTTATAACTAAATGGGCAAGATACAACATCAGAAGCACTTGCAGGAAAGGAACCAGCCATCACAGGCAGAGGCTGGATTTGATGGGCTATGTTGGGCTTGACTACACAGGCCCAGCACCTAGCTCTAAGGATTAAGCCCAATCTATCACTGATCATTGCATAAAATTTTGTAACTGACTGCCAGCAGTTCTATAACTGCTATTAAATATTAAAACCGCAGCTAATGTATTTTACCTGCGGTTATGCCAACAGTTGCTGGAAACCGCCGCCAAAGTATTTTTGTACACATTCATATGCAGCAGTGGTCAAACCACTGAAAAGTTTTTTTGCTGCAGTGGAAACCACCGCTAAACCACCATTTCAACCGCTGCTATTTGCAGCTTTTTTTGTAGTGAATGTGACAAACATCAATTGGATGTTTGAAGCAAAACTATATGGATGGATCATCATTTATCACTCTAACAAGTATAATGGGTCATTTTTAGTGATTATCATCATCATTTCTCACTCTAACAAGTAGAAATTAGTCATTTCTAGTGATAATGATCATCACTTGTAACTCTTACAAGTATAGTGGGTCATTTGTAGTCATAATGATCATCATTTCTCACTCTAACAAGTATAATTGGTCATTTCTAGTAATAATAATCATCACTTATCACTCTTACATGTATAGTGGGTCATTTCTAGTCATAATGATCATCAATTCTCACTCTGACATGTATAATGGTCATTTCTAGTGATAATGATCATCATTTCTCACTCTAACTACTCTAAGCGGTCTTTTGTGGTGAAATTTGATGAATTTATCACTCTTACAAGTATAGTGATATTATCATCATAATTTGTCACTCTAATTACTCTAATTGTGAAACAACACGATGAACATAAAAATAATTAAAGACCACCCTCGGAACGACTCATTAAATGTAATAAACATCAATAGGATGTTCGAAACAACCTTATAATGGATGGATCATCATTTGTCTTTCTAACAAGTATAAGGGGTCATTTCTAGTGATTATCATCATAATTTTTCACTGCAAAAAGTATAGTGGGTCATTTCTAGTGAAAATGATCATCACTTCTCGCTCTAACTACTCTAATTGGAAAACAATACGATGAAGATAGCAACAATAAAACAACGCGCTCCGAACGACAGTTATAATGTGACAAACATCAATAAGTTGTTTGAAACAACCCTATGATAGATGATCATCACTTGTCACTCGTACAAGTATAATTGGTTATGTCTACTGATAATGGTCATCATTTCTCACTCTAACAACTATAATTGGTCTTTTTAAGCGAAATTGATCATCATTTGTCACTTTCACAAGTATAGTGAGTCATTTCTAGTGATAATCATCATCATTTGTCAATATAACAAGTATAATTGGTCTTTTCTAGTTAAAATGATCATCATTTCTCACTCTAATCGGAAAATTTGGTCATGTATAGTGATAATAACATTCATTTATCCCTGGAACATAGCAGTGCCGTTTTGAACATATACTTTAGTGTTGGAACACATTGTTTATGTTCCGAACTAATTGTAAGATTTTATTAACTTTTCCAGAAATGGAGGATTAGAACAAGAGGTCGTTTGGAACATCGTATTGTAATATCCTAAACGACAGTTGATGTGTTGCGAACTATAAGCAAATATGATGGTTTGGAGACATAATTTAATAATGCTAAGTAAATACCTTCATAATAATACTAATGGAACATAGATAACAATAGCATCTTGATAAACATTACAACTACTTAACAATTAATATATAATAGCATCTTCGTTATTATTTTGGCCAGCAATACCTCCACCGAAGTGATTTTCCAAAAGCCTCTCAATTGGGTCTAACTGCAATTGCATCTCTTGAAGTTTTGTCTCAACCGTTTGAATGGCCCTCTCACTATTATCTGCAACCTCCTTAATGTCAACGACTTCAAAGTGCACGTCTAGCAGGAGCCGACTTGCTTGGAGGGTATCGGACTCGGTGGTGCTTATTCCATAGATCGTTCAATGCATCATTGGCCATCTGCATGCAAGTTGTTTTAAAAAAAAGAATCAAAGTGGAGTTATGTTAAAGGAAATATAAACATATTAGATTTAGAAATTTTTTTGGGAAAAACTTTATATAAACACACATACACATAAAACCACAAAAAAAACTGAGAAAATATGGAAAAATTGAGTACCTCAACTTGGTTCTTCGTTGATGTAGAAAATGAAAGTAATACTTGGTAAATACTACGACTATGAATTGTGAATTTAGTTCATCAAGGGGGTATTTATAGATGGTTTGTAGTGGCTTTTCATTTGTAGTGCCTTTTCAGTAGCCGAAGCAAATGAAGGGACGCATATTTACAAGTGTGAATGTGTTTTGACGTGACTGTTGCAGCAACTTGTATTTTAGTCGTTTGGTGTATTGGTATTTGAGCAACTGTTCATTGTAGCCGTTTGTGTCGTTCAAATTTTGAATGACTTGTTCGGAATGTCACGCATACAAGTATAATATAATATCCTTGACAAGATGTTTCGAACATATTTTCGAAGGTAGTACTTGATAAATGCTACGACTATGAATTGTGAACGAATATTAAGATTTTCTTGTATTATAGTGCCTTTACCGATGTTCCGAACGAATAAGGTTATCACAGGCTCCTTCATGCTTGCACATGGAAAAAGAAGGACCTCACAAGCTTTTACATGGACTTCACATGCCTTGACATCGTTCGGAACATCACATTGTAATATCCTAAACAACTGTTGATGTGTTGCGAACAATAAGCAAATATGTGCACAACATAAATTAAAAATACAGTAAAGCAAATATGTGCACAACATAAATTAAAACTGTAATAAAGCAAATATGTACACAATATAAATTATACAAGCAGGACGAAAAGTCCATTATACAATTCAAATAGAAATCCAAATAAACAAAATTGTTCAAACATTACAACGAGGACGAAGCTTTGTCCAATTCACAAATTCAATTTGTAGGCTGACTTGTAGCTTCAGTTCGACTACGACCAACAGGCCATGTAATTTTTTTGTGACCATATCTCTTGCAGTTGCCACATTTATTTTTCCTCTTTGGAAGATGTTCCCCAATAGATCGAATCCGGTTAACCCTTCTCCTTCCACTGTTGTTCGGCTTTGGGGGCGGAGGCACTGGATAAAGTATCTCTTCAGTAGGGACGACCCATGATTCTTCAGGAGGTACTGCATTGACAGGCTCTGCATAGGAAAGGATGTATGCTTGTGTTGTGTAATATCCAGAAGTGTATTCATACACTATACTTCCATATTCATCACCATGCAACCCCCTAATTGCTGCCATAGCATGTACACAAGGTAACTCATCAAGATTAAATTCTTTACACGTACATGTCCTCTTATATAGATCAACTTCTGCCTCAAACCCTGGACTAATGATTTCGAAACCATAAGTTCCCTTCCTGTTGACAACTAGCTTATCTCCCACTTCTTTATTCTTCCTTATTTTTATTTCAACGTCTGGGACGCATAAATTTAGGTGGTTGATTAACTTCATAGCCCTAGTGCGGAATTTTTCTACAAAGTTCCTATCTATATCTTTCAATAGGGCAGCAATGGGGTATTCTCTTTGCTCCTTCCGCATGGAATTAATGGACTCAACTATGTTTGATGTCATAACTTCAAACCTATTAAAAAGAATAAATAGTATAATAATCCAAATATATTCCTAACATAAAGCACAAGTGCAGATATAGGAATAAGAAGTGCGGAACATTCATGATGTTCCTAACATTAAGCACAAGTTCAGAACGACAAGAAGAAGTGTGGAACATCTGTAAAAAGTAAATATTCCTAGAAAATGTTCTGCACATCAATGATATGTTCGGAACTCCTTGTGAGACGTTTGGAACAGAGGAAAACATGACAGTAATATGAGACCTTATTATTATAGTTTACCTGTTTCTTGGGAAATATAATATGCTCCATCTATGATAGTCAACAACATCTTTAAGATAATCCGCTACCCTCCAATCAATAGTCCCGATCTCATTCATAGCATCAGTGAACTCATCTACCATATATGCCTTTGCTGCAGTATAGTATTCATGAAGACTGATTCCAAACTGAAACTTTAATCGGAAGTTTTCACCAAGGATGCAAACTCCATAGTGTGCAGAAGGAAACACTTGGGTGACCATCTTCGAGATGCTCGGATGTCTATCCGAAACAATGCACAACTCTTCACTATCTGAAACTATGCTGCGTAATTGTTCGAAAAAGTACTCATATGAGGCGTCACACTCTTTGTCTACAACACAAAAGGCAACAGGGAATACATGACTCATCGCATCCTGAGCAACAGCAGACAACAACACCCCTCCATACTCTCCAGACAAATGTGTACCGCCAACGGCTAGGACTTTCCTCACGTAAGTTAATCCCCTGATCCACGCTCCATAAGAGAGAAAAAAATACAAGAACTTCCCTGTGCTAGAAAGCCTCAAATCTGTCTTGGTTCCTGGATTCTTACTCCTAATCATATAAGCATAAGCATCAAGAATTTCAATACCTTTCTCATGTGTTTCCCGTGTCAAAGCCTTTGCAAATTGATAGCCCCTAAGACACTTCCAGTAGCTAACTTTACAACCCAAATCAGTATTAAGGGACTCCCTTACAGTTTTTGTGGTTGGACCTTTTCCCATTAAATATTTACCTTTCATGAACTCACCAATTATCTGGGCAGAGGCGTGTGAATTATGACTGGAATGATGTTGGACACCGCATGTGTGCAATTTATTGTAAACACTAATGTAGAACCTATCATTATTTTTATACCTCATTGCCCTTATCCACAATTTGCATTTCACATCTAAACATCTAGCATTAAAAATCTTTGTAGTATTCTTCAATGCTCTATAATTAATACGATGTTTAACTGTTGCAACCTTCAATTGAGTGACCAGTTCTTTCTTATTGGCGAAAGTCATACCTTTTTCAAAACCTGTGCTATCGTGAAGTGAAATATCGGCTTGCTGCTTTGTGTTGGAAACACAGGGGTATACATGGCAGGATCTTCCTCTACATATTTTTCTTCTTCTTCTTCATCTTCTTCTTCATCTACATCTACGCCTCATCTATCTTCTTTTACCCCTCCTCCTTTTTCTTCTTCTACTTCTTCATGTACATCCAATCGTTGACTAAAATCATGCCCTACACTATTTGGCATTTCTTGGCCATTAGAACCAACACATTCCTCCGTCGTAGAAACCACAATTACCCATAGAGTGGGCCTAGAACCATTACGATCAACATCAGCCATATAAAGGCGTACATCATCATCATTTCTTATTGTAACAGGAAGAGTCTTTTGATTTGCGGCAACACTCAGCATGTAAGTAATGCAAATGTCCCTCGGATTGTCTCTTATCCCCCAGCTTCTAATGATTTTATTAAGTAGAACATCATACATAACATCTCTAGGCACAAGAATGGATCTTGACTCTTTAACCTTCGGAGCCCAAGCATAACATTTTGAACGCTCCACCCATTCACATTGATAATTAACTCCTAATACAACCTCACCTACTGATGGTCACCTGCAATAAATTGGAATGACCAACTATTAGTATCAAATTGATAATATTTATACAGTATGTTCCAAACCTTAATGTTGCTCGTTTGGAACATCGTATACTGACATTCTGAACATCACATTAGAGTTTTTCATTACTTAATGCAAGATGTTCCAAACCGTAATGTCGCTCGTTCGGAATATCATATACAGACGTTCTGAACATAACGTTACAATTTTTCATTGCTTAATGCGAGAAGTTCTAAACTGCTAACAGAACGCTCCAACATCCTAGTAGGATGTTTCGAACATCATCTGTGAAAATTCCAATATTTACATACGACGTGTAAGACGCTAGCAATATGTTTGGAATTACAGTTACGACCATAGGGACGTCAAAATGATGTTTGGAGTTTCCAGCATGATGTTCGGAGGAACTGAATCCATAACAACCTCGAATCAACAAAAAACAGCTAAAAACATGTTCTAAAGTTAGTACACTTACAGGAGATTACTGAATTAATACGATTACAATTAGAGGAACAAGATTTCCCTTTTAATGGATAAGAAATGACCAGCTTTGGCAAATTTAGGGAAATACTATATAACCCAAATATGGGTGGTCTCAGCTTGTATTGCCTAAAACTAGAGAGGATATTCAGTAAATAATATGGAGGACGAGATTATTTCGATTTAGGAAAAGAAGCTCGGCAGTCCAGCTATGGTGGAATTTTGAGCGGGAATGGAAGGGGTAAAAAATGGAGGAAAAACGGAGAAGAGGAGAGAGGGAAGAAGCAGCGGGTAGATCTAGGTATAATGGCCAAATTTGACCAAAAACTAGCTTTTATACATGGACTATTGTGTAACATCAAAAACTTTGGGGATGAGATAGTTAGGTAGTTAGAATCTTTTAATACCATTTAGGAATAGAGGACCCTATACTACACAATTAAAACTTGAGCCTTTTTCCATTCAAAAAAAAATTGAGGGTCCTGCCATGCCAATCCCTCGTGTCACTGTGTCTATCTACTTTTTGTGTTGCAAGACAAAAAAAAGTTCTAAAAAGAAAGTGCTAGGAGAGTTTTGAACCCCCAGTATATAAGGAATAATAAAGCACCCATCCCCACTGGCACCATCATGTATGTTTTGACAACGGGTGCCATTTCTGATATATATACAATTTTCTGTTACAAATATACATATAAATACAAGGTGCCGCAGAAGTTTGCGGGTGCCACGGCACCCGGTACCTACCACTTAAATCCGCTACTGGTTGAGGGTCAGTGTCTAACCTTCCCAGCACAATAGTGGTCTTATGAAATATGAAAAAATATATTCCGAATGAACATGCAATGTAATTTTAAAATTCTCGTTTACTTTTTATACAAAATAATCTTTTTGTACTATTATGTGGATTAATTTGTCATTCTAGCAACTTTTTGTTAATATAGTGGACATTCTATTTCACATAAAATTATAAATAAATTTCTATATACAGTCAAACCTTTCTATAGCAGCCCTCGTTGTAACAACATTTCAGTATAACAGCTTAATTTTCTCTAGAATCGATTTTTCATGTTATATTTTATATCTCTATAACGACATTCTACTATAACAGCAATGTCACTCATTATAGCAGTACACTCTTTATAAAATTGTCTCTCTATAATGACTATAACCAAATATTGTGTAATATATATTTTGTTAGAGGTATATTATGTATAAATAAAATATAATATATTTATGATAATCATTCATAACATAAATATATTGTTTTTTTACGTTCGTACCATATAATTATCTTTTGCTGAAAATTTGGATAAAAATCTTCGCCAATTCAACGTTATATTATTACTAAGAGACTGCAATTTATGAAACAACCTACAATTGTTAAATTCATACGTCAAACTTGACTTTTTACAATTTCAATTAATTTTAAATGCATATGTTCATTAGATTTAAATTTTTTTATTTGTTGGTACAACTAGTTATAGATTTATTAATAATGTATTTATTTTTTCAATTTTTTAATTAATGAAATATGAAAATCTATTGAGATTTTAAATTTAACATGTATTTCTTGCAAATTTTTTTTACTGGCAATATACATATATTACAACACCTCACTATAGCGGCCATGAAAATTTCAGATAAATATTGTCACTATAGCGAAGTTTGACGGTAACTTATGCTAAATTATTCCTCATTTTTTTTCCAAGTTAATATTTTATTTATTTATTGTGAATTGCCCCAGTCAAGGGGACAATCCCTCCTAGTAGTAATCACAAAAGTCGCAACATTTTCAAAGATCAAAATCTTATTATTCTTACGGCTAACATTAATTGAGACCCTACAGCACACCATTTAACAATACTACAAGCGACTACACAATAGGTCTTCCCCCACCCCAACCCCACCCCCTTAAATCCCCCTAGGGTGTAAAGAGGAAAAACAAAAGACCAAGAAAACTCCCTATAGCCAAGACCATATATTCATTCATCACGGTGTGTGTGTTTTTTTTCTTCTCCTTCTTTTTACTACAAAACTACTACTACTACTCTGTGTGTGTGTGTGTGTGTTTTGTGTGCAGGTAAAAGTTGGAACAGTAAGTTATACAAAGTCAATACCTTTCTTTGATCAAGGTAAGTTTACCATTTTTACTTAGTTTTTACCATTAGATCATCAAATTTCTTGGAAAATTTGGGTTCTTGTTCATTAATTATGGGTTTTCTGTTGTATTAACTGGACCATGGTGGTGTCCGGAGCTTGCGCGCACATCGACTTATTTTTAAAAATTTAGAGGTGGGGTTTTTCTTTTGCTGCTTGTTTGGTTAAAGTTTGGAATTTTATGTGTAAGGGGAGTGAGTTTCAGCTGGAGACAGAAATGGACGCGTTCTTTTAGGAACTTACGATTTAACCCCCAAATTTCTTGAAGAAAATTGTAGAGGGGAAAATGGGTTGTTTTGTTTATTTTTTTCAAGATAGACATTTGGAGGTTTTGGTTCAAATTAAGATTAATCTTTTGTGTTTTTGAGCCCGGCCACAGTTCGAAAAGCCTGTTATTTAAGTGGAGAAGGGTATAGGGACAGACCCATTATCCGTCTAGTTTCAAACTATGCGCCTTCTATTCTTGTATTTGTTTCCTTTTCTTTACCAAACCCGTTTTCTAAACTGTTTTTCTTGGGCCGAGGGTCTATCAGGAACAACCTCTCTACCTCACTCAAGGTAGGGGTAAGGTCTAAGGGTGTCCACCGGTCCGGCCCGGTTCCGGTGCGGCTGGTCCGGTCCGGTGCTTGGAGGGTTAAAAAATTCCGTCACCGGCCCAGTTCCGGTCCGGTGCACCGGTGCAATTGCACCAATGCCGGATCGGAACCGGAACCGGCAGCCGGATATTGTTCCGGTCCCGGTCCGGTTTGATCCGGTTCGGTTCGGTTCGTTAATATTTTTTTTTTTTTTAAATTATATTTTTTATTGTTTAAAATACTAAAATCTAAATAAACAACACAAAACACATATATTATTCAACAATACACACAGTACATTATGTTGGAAAATGAAAATGCATAATTAGAAAATAAAAACATGAAAATAGACTAGAAATTAGACTAGAAATTAGAAAAATACATAAATTTTCAACTTCAGCGACTCAACACTGACTCAATCATCACGTGGTTGCAGATATTTGCCACCAACACGAGCTGCCCATTCGGGGTCATGATGGTATTCCAAGTGGGTCTTAAACCTCATTGTCCCTCCAGTATTTGTTCCATCTTCCCAATTCCAAACTTTCTGACAAAGAGTACATTGAGCTTTGCCGGTATCATTATTTTTTATGATAAATTCCCAAACTTCGGATCGTTTAGTTCTTTTTGGAGCACCAGACGGACCTGCTGTAGTAGCACCTTGAACTTGATTAGCATTATTTGCATTTGCAGCCATGTTGATAGAAAATTTAATAAAATAGCCTTTTTTTAAAGAGAAATGAATAGAAAAAATTGAATTGTGATTAATTTGATGAAATATGGGAGTATTTATAGGCAAAATAGGTAGGGGGGCTGTAGGGGCGTTTATGGGTGTGGGGGTGGGAAAAATAGCCGTTTATGGCCGTTGCCAACGGCTATTTTTCAAAATGGAGCGGATTTGGACATAAATTTGAAGTGGGCCGGTCCGGTCCGGTCCGGTCCGGCCCGGTTTTGTCGTTTTAGCTTTTTTTTTTTTTTTTTTTTTTTTTTTTTTTTTTTTGGTTTTTGGTTATTTGTTTTGTTTAAATTTTAGTTTTATGTAATAACTTATATATAATACTAGTAATCTAGTATTAAAATATTAACTATTATGTAATGTAGTATTTTAGTATTATAAAAGTATAATTGAGTATTTTTTTCAAACTTAGTAATCTAGTATAATGTAAGTAAATTGTTATTTTTTCAAACTTAATACTAAGTTAGTAGTATAATAGTATTTTAGTATTTTAGTATTTTAGTTTTTAGTATTTAGTATTTTAGTATTTAGTATTTTAGTATTGAATTGCAAAGAGGTAACTTAATAGCAAAGGATACTTGAGAATATAACAACGGATTTACTTAATAGCAAGGCGTAACGCATTTTATTGAATAATGGATAATGGTTGATTTTTTGCAAAGTACATAGATATTAAATTGCAAAAACTACATATTAATAAAAAAACTTCTCATTTTCTGAATAATTTCGTCTGGCACCTTTGGAGGAACCGGTGGCAAAGAGTCATCTTCTTCATATTCAGTTTCATTGTCCAAACTTCCATCGCCTGATAAAATTTCTGATGATGCTTCTGCATCGGCTACTTGATCTTCTGCAAATCCAAAATTTCTTCGCTCCGATCTAATCCAATCTCTGAATAATACGGCCGTCTCCATTGCTTCTTCCTTCAATGAATGTCTATGATCTCCAATTTGTAATCTTCCTTGGCTAAACGCGCTTTCTGAAGCAACATATGATGCTTGAATAGTTAGAATATCCCGCGCCATTTTTGCTAATATGCTAAAATTCTTTTTTGCATTACCCAGTTAAGATCTATCCAATGACAAGTAACTGTTAAATACTCATACCCATTAACACCACGACCCAAATCAGAAGTAAGACAAACTCTACAATCAAAGTGATAAAATATATATCGTAAATATTGTCTATATTCATTTTTAAATTTTATAATATCAGTTCTAACCGTAGTTTTTGGAAAACCTTGAAAAGATGGATTATATACGGTTTGAATATAACAAATAAAACCTTGAGAAGAAGCAAATGTAAAAGGTAAGCACTCTACCGCAATCATTTTTGCCATTTGTTCCCTATCTTTCTTTTTATCATAATGCATAAGCCCCCCGTCACTGGGTTAATTTCCTGTTGGACTCCACTACCTTGCGATGGAGCCATTCTATTCCCTGAACGAGGGCCACTCGGCCTCCTTTCCCATTCATCCTTATGATGGTTTTCTAAGTGTGTTCTCAACTTTCCCGTCCCACTATTATGGCTGCCGGTTTTAAATTCCCAAACTTTTGCACAAATATTACATTTAGCTTTCTGAGCCGCAATATCTTTAGTCATAAATTTCCACACATCCGATCTTTCGGGTCGTGCATATCGTTCTCTACTAGGAGGCATAGGTGGTAATTCAGTTTCTTCATGTTCACCTTGAAATTGACTAGTGGGTGTTTCATATAAATTAGCCCCTTCGGTAAACTCTTCATATTGTGTCTCTAACATATCATTATCTAGTGGTGCATCAAGATTTATATCATGCAAAAATTGCGAGTCATCTTCCTGAGTAAAATCATCTAGAAGAGAAGAAGCGCTAGAAGTACCAACTGGTCTTTTACCTAAAGCACGACTACGTCTATCATCCCCCTCGGTTAGAAGCACGTGATCTACGACCGCTACCCGTACGCCCAGTAATTGCTCTCCACACTCCAGACATTTTTAGAATTACTAAAATATGCTTCAAACAAATTACTAAAATATGCTACAAACAATAATATTGCACAAAAATAAAATAGATAATAAAAAGTAAGAACGAGTTTACTTGATATCGTGAACTTAGAATGTAGAACTTAGGAAGTGAAAGTTGAAACTTGACCGGAACCGCACCGAACAATATTTCCACTTTACTCCAAATATTTTTTTAGTATGCAATTTAGCAAATAGCCTTTTGTAGAAATAAGAGAGATTGATAGAGATTTAGAGAGAATATTAAAGAAATTGTGAATAAATTGATGAAAAATGATGGTATTTATAGAAAAAATAGGTAGGGGGGTATGGGAGCGCCCTAGGGGGTGGGGGGGCAAAAATAGCCGTTTTTGGCCGTTGGGCCAACGGCTGTGCGTGAAATAGCCGTTGCCCAACGGCTATTTTTCGCTAAGCCCATCAGCCATCCGGTCCGGTCCGGACCGGTTCCGGTCCATTTTGGTCCGGTTCGTCCGGTCCATTTTGGACGTGCCGGATCGAAACCGGGTCGTGTTTTTTTTTTTATATTTGGCCCGATTTGAGCCGGTCCGGACCGGAACCGGGCTATTAGACAGCCTTAGACTAAGGTCTTTACGCACCCTCCCCAGACCCCACTTGTGGGATCATATTGGGTATGTTGTTGTTTCAAACTATGTGTCATTTCCTATCAGGGATTTCGCGGTTATAAAAAAAGAATATTGTGTGCATGTATGTTTATGAATGTTTTTAGGGTTGATGTTATATCTTCATTTCCGAGCGATTTAGGTATTAAATATACTGAAGGTTTACTTTTTTTTTCTCCCCTATTAGTGAAGAGGGATAGATCTGTTTTAGAATCAATGCGGACTGAGCTAAGAAGCAAACGATTCATATAGGTGATATGAGAGGTTGAGTTGTTTGTTTTACACTTATATTCGGCCTGGTGTTTGTGTGAGGATAAGTGAGATATTTGCAGGATCCTGGTTTTAAAGGAGCTCTAATTTGCGTTAAAAGTCGAATTATTTAGTATTTGCATAAAATGGAGGTGAAATTAATAAGGGATAGAGAAGATTCATGTGGAATTAAGGTGTAGTTGATTGATTGATTGACTTTTTTATGTCATTAAAGTTTGAAGACTTACGCGTTCTGTAGTTATCGTTCCTTAATCGACTGGTAATTGGCTAATTGCATTCTGAGTTAAGAAGTGGGAGAGAAGGATTTTCTGAATTGGCTTTTGAATAAATGACCTTATGTTTATCATGTTTCTTCACAGGGTTATGGATCGTTAAGTTTGACCGTGGAAATCCTCATGCAGAACAAATAAGCTTAAACCTAAAGCTTTTGTGCTTCAGCAGCTTTATCTGAGAAAATGTTGGAGGCTCCGAAGTTTGCCGGACTTATAGACTTGAATGAGAACCATGATATCACTCAAAATTTTTACCATAAGCTTGGTGAAGGGTCAAACATGTCAATCGACAGTTACGGGAGCTTGCAGATGAGCATTGGTGGAGGTTCTGTTGCAATGTCAATGGATAACAGCAGTGTTGGATCAAATGATTCCCACACTCGTATTTTAAACCACCAGGGCCTCAAGCGTGTCCACAATAACTATTCTGTGGCAGCTAGTGTAAACAGGGGGAGAGTTTCTCAAGGGTTGAGTGATGATGCCCTAGCTCAAGCTTTGATGGATTCTCGATTTCCAACTGACGGGCTTGAGAATTATGATGAGTGGACAATTGATTTGAGGAAACTTAACATGGGACCCGCTTTTGCTCAAGGGGCTTTTGGGAAACTCTACAAGGGAATATACAATGGTGAGGATGTTGCTATTAAGCTTCTAGAGAGACCAGAAAATGATCTTGAGAGGGCTCAGTTGATGGAGCAGGCATTTCAGCAGGAAGTCATGATGTTGGCAAGGTTGAAGCATCCAAACATAGTACGTTTTATTGGTGCATGCCGTAAACCTATGGTCTGGTGTATTGTGACGGAATATGCAAAAGGGGGATCAGTGCGTCAGTTTCTGGCCAGGCGGCAAAATCGATCTGTGCCCTTGAAGTTAGCGGTGAAGCAGGCTTTGCACGTGGCAAGGGGGATGGAATATGTACATGGCCTGAATCTGATACACCGTGACCTGAAATCTGACAATCTACTGATTGCAGCGGACAAATCGATCAAGATTGCGGATTTTGGGGTTGCTCGTATTGAGGTGCAGACTGAAGGAATGACACCAGAGACTGGAACATATCGCTGGATGGCTCCGTAAGTGTTTGGACTCTCTAGCATCCTTATAAAATCCTGTTATCTTATTCCAGTCTCTGCCCTTTTGGCAAAACCAATAACTAAGTTTAGCTGTTTCACTTGCTCTAATTACAACATTTTATCTTCTCTGGTCTTAGTTTTGTAGTTTTCAATATCGTCCTCCTAATTTAAATCGACTCACATATGTTAGATATTCGTGCATTTGGTGCCTTTTACTTACCAAGGGAAAGTAATGGATGCAAACATTTTTTTTTTTTTGTGGATAAGTATGCAAACAGCAATATTTCGTCCAGCATGAGATTTGCTAGGACACTAATTCTTAATTAACATTCTCTTGATGGGTTGAATAACAACACGTCGTTTACCTTTCTCAATATTGAAAGGTAATGCGCGCTTAATAGGGAGCATTTTCCTTTAAGCTATTTGTTGAACTTCTTCTCGCTGAACTGTGGAAAGGTTCTAGCATTATCCCATATGTATCCAAAAATTGAGTGTGTAACATGCTTATTCCACTATTTCGGGTCATTAATAGTTGAAGTACTGTATGAACTATGGGTGTACTAAAATTTTATCTGTCCAGGATTACTGTATTCCATATTTGAATGTTAAAAACTTATTAATGGTCTCATGTAGAGTTACTTTTTACAATCATTAAAAGAAGGAAGGAGACATTAGTTGGCAATAGACTCTAATCATAAGGACTTTTCAATAGTTTAACTGTTGTTAGTATTTTGACTACTTTTCATTAGCAAATTTTTAAAGATTAAAGTCAAACTGTTTTCTGATGAATAAAAAGTAGGGATCTTCACACAAATGCCCGGGCCTAACTGGGGATGTAAGTTCATACAACTATAACTACACCTACGACTATGCCTTAATCCCAGTTAATGGTGGTTTCTTCTGAAAAGTGAGTTTAGTACTTAAGCTTATGCAACTATTGTCCTTTTATAAATTACTTTCTTTTGGAGAATTGTTATTCTTTTACAAAGTTTCTTTTGGAGTAAAAAGAGGTACAGTGCCATTTGCACATTTCTGATATAATTTTTTGATAGAGCTGACAAAAGGGAGTGCTCCCTTATTATTGACTGAGGCGCTTTACATTCTCTTTGGAGTAATTCGACAAAAGGAATGACAAGTTGTACTTTCTTTTGAAATCTGTCCTCCTCCTAATGCGACTAGTCTGTGTTACGATGACGGGTGTCATTGATACCTATTCATAAACTTTTTTCCTCTTTTTCTTTGATAATAATTCCATGCAACGTTTTCAACTTGCAAGAATTTGAATTCATTTAATTATTCAAATCTTATTGATTGTTTCGTTATCAAACAAAGTTTTAACCATAATTTAATATTTTCTTCTCCCATATCTTATATTTGTAAGTCAAATTAAGGATAAAAAATAATTTGAGTCAAATTAACATAGTAAGTTTTGTTTGGAGTCGGGCACATCATATAAAAAGAGACAGAGGAAGTTATATATTAGTCTATGGAAGGATGCTTCATGTTATCATAAAATCAAGTAGAAAGCAATTTGGAACACCTTCTGTATGCAAATATAAGAAGCCCTTCACTAACCCTCATATCATATGATCATTACTTGTGACAGTAATTAATTGGTGAAACACTAACCAATTTGGTAATTTTAGCCACTCCAACTGAAAAGGCTGAGCTTCCTTCCATGGCATGTCTTTTTATTTGACTAGAAAGAGAGACTATGCTCCAACATTAGTTTCCTCATTCCAAGATGGAAGTAGAAACAATGGATATTTTCATGGGTTGTATCTTGTTTGATTTTCATTATATTTTTTATCATGTTCATGCAGAGACTTTCGTGTGTTGAAATATGAGTTCTGAGAGTATGCTGATGAGTGCTTTGGTGCTTCTTATGAAAATTTGAGTTAACAGGAAAACTGGATGTAGAGCCTTTAATTCCTTTTCTTGTAGATCTGTTTGTGACTTTCTTTTGGACAAGAAATTGAGAAGGAAGATTAGATGCTAGTTGGCAAATAAATGGGTGGAATTTGTAGCCAAACACCCTCTGAACTTTAGGTGGCTAACATTGAATGCGCCTTATAAAGGTAGAGGAAAGGCATTGTATGTTTTCTATGAGTAGACGTGGAAACCAAATGTGTTTCCAGTATTGATATGCAGAGAATTCCAAATGCTTTTGGTCTGGTCTATGGCAGATTGATATTAGTTTCTGATTTTCTCTCTGAAGCCAATAACTGGCCCTTTAATGTGAAGTGGAGAATAAAAATTTATCTCTTTTTATAAAAGAAAAAAGGACTCTATTTTTTCAATGAATCAATATCATCCTAGCCAATTTTGTGTCTTAGCTCTCATGCAATAAAGATATTATTCTCACAAGCGATGTGCTTTTAGTGTTCTAACGTTAGTTTTACTTTCACCACGAATTAAGCAGATTGGTATCCTATCTCATATTTTTACCTCTAGGGAAGCTTAACTCTCTTCATTTAAATTGCTTTCCCAGAATGCCCATCAACCTTTAATCATAGTGCTCGGGCATAGCCTTGACTACCTAAATGATTTGAATTAGATAGTACTTCAGAGACTAGAATAGTATCAAGAGAAGTTGTCTGTCAATGCATGGCATGCATTAATGAAGTCCTTCCTAATATTGTGCTCACAGTACTCAAGTTAGTTTCCAACACCACGTTCTGGAGAAAATAACCTTAGTAGTTTTTTTCCGTGCCAAGCAACAACTTGGAGGTATGGTTGCACGGGTTAAGGCATTGATTTGCTAAATCAACGTGGAAGCTGGAAAGAGGAGTACAATTCAATTCCAAATAGGAGTTCTTTTTAAGTTTTTGTTTGCAAATCTCGTGTGATAAGTTTGTTTAAAAAAGCTTTATTCTTAACATTCAAGAGTAGCACTTCTTCATCAAAAAGGTAGCACTTTTATTGGAATAAGTTGAGAGGCACAAACGTGCTGATCCCTCCTTTTAATACACAGTTCTTATTAAACAAAATTTGGGATTTCAAAAAGTTTTATTGTTAAACATACAAGGGATTAACAGTTCGCCGAGAGGCATAAAAGTGTTCCCTTTTTAAGAAGAAAGATCAGTTTTGTGTCTCTCGACTTTTTGCAACAAGTCCAATATTAGTAAGCCGAAAGGAAGAGGATTCCAGATGTTTTGGAAGTTCAATTTAATTCTTCCAATTTTTTTTTTTAATTTCAGTCAACAACCTCTTACTAGATGATATTAAGAGGTGGAGTTTGGGGAGTAGCTCCTTTGGCGCTAATGTGGACGGTATGAAATGAGGATGAGGGAGTATTTGAAGGAATAGAAAGCTTCCTTGTATAGTTTAGCAGCATTTTAAAAAGCAAAAGCGCCAAAAAAAAAAAAGGGCAACAAGGTACGTGGATTTTGAAGCTAAAATCATGAAGTGAAGCGCACAGTTTACAGAAAATAAGAAATACTAAGTAATTATGAACTTAATAATAATAATAATAATCAAATTGCAATTAAATTACTAATTTCAACATCCAATATAATAATTCTGATATTAAACCACTCAAATTTGAGATTTTTAAAGAATCAACCGCTTTTGGTGGGTTCTCTGTGCGTCATTGTTTGTGTCACACACATCTCTAAAGAGCAACAATTCCCATGAAACTATAACTCTTCTCTTTGAATCGCAGCATCGCTTTAAGCAATGAAGCTATTGACTTTTAATAACACTGTTGTTTGCCTTTTTAGAAGTATTTAAAAGCACATTTATTATCCTGGTTTGCATTAATCAGTTGATACTGTTTGTAGAGAATAATGGTTTGCTGTGAGATTCTGTACTTTTGTATACATCTTATGCTGTTTTCCTTTAACATCAATCCATTTGCCATATATCTCAATTCTTCTCTTTTGTAAAAAGAGAAATACATCCAAACAATTTTAGCATGCAAGTTTTATTGTAGGTTGCTTGAGTGCATTTATACTGTTTTGCAGGGAAATGATCCAGCATCGGTCTTACACTCACAAAGTCGATGTTTATAGTTTTGGCATCGTTTTGTGGGAGCTGATAACAGGGATGCTTCCCTTCCAGAAAATGACCGCTGTCCAGGCAGCTTTTGCTGTAGTCAACAAAGGTGTTCGTCCAGCTATTCCCAATGATTGTTTGCCTGTCCTAAGTGAGATCATGACCCGCTGCTGGGATGCTAACCCTGATAATAGGCCACCATTCTCTCAGGTGGTCAGGATGCTGGAGGTCGCTGAGACAGAGATCATGACAACTGTCAGAAAGGCCCGTTTTAGGTGCTGCATAAGTCAACCGATGACTACAGATTAACGTGGAAAGAGGAAACTAGAAGCAGAAAAAGGAGCTAAGAATTCGGGAAGTCAAAACATAGCTGATTTTAAGTCCTTCATGTGTATCTATCAGGCATACTTTTCTTTATTCAGATAGAAAAAGGGAGAAGTTATCAGGACTATTTGTATGTGTTGTATCTTCTTTTTTCTCCTTGAAATTAAGATACTGATTAGTAGTAATAGTGGGGGTCTGATGTGTATTTATACCTGTCCTTTTATGTCATTGTTAGACCCCCTTTGTTGTAATCTAGCTTGATCAAAATATATAACGTCCTCAGATCTTGCTTTCTCAGCCATTCCTACACCCACATATTTGTTTTAGGCTTCAATGATTGATCTTACATTGTAGAAAATATGGGAGCAAGTTACGTTATTTTACTTGGAGGACAGGGAATGTAGAATCAAGTTACGTTATTGAATATAATAGTCACAGTGACGTTGGCTGTGAGGGAGTTACTGGGGATTGGACTTTTCTGATTATTGGGGACCAAGAATGACAATGTTTGCTTGAAAGACATGACATATTCGGTTCAATCTTTATATTATTGGAGTAGCTTGTTTATGAGGGTGAGTTGGGGATGGGATTTATCTGATTATTCGGGACCATAAAAATTCCTTCAGCTATCTTAGTTCCCCACCATAGGGGAAGTATTTGCGATTAAAAGGTAGTACTGATTATCGGGCAAAAGTTTTAGTTGTATTTATTGACTTACTTTTTCTAGAAGGTACTGATTATTCCAACAATAATTTTCCAATGTACGTTTTCAGTTAAAAGGGTATATACTATTATTTTGTGAATTATAAATATGACTAATTATAAAGCGGAGGAAAAAGCTACTAACAGTTGAACAACATAGGTAACTTCTCCCAATACTACACAACTGATGATTAATTTAACATGATTATAGAATAAAAAATATCAAGTCTTCCACGCCCGTCTTGAGCAACACAGCAGCTTGTGCTTACAAGGAAGAACTTGTGGCCTTTTAGCAAGTTTACTCTGATTATTGAAACGCCTCGATTATCTTCCTACCTCAATAGGCAAAACAATTTTTTCACTAGAAGCTTGATTCGAAATAAAACCCTCATCACCTTACAAGATGAAACTCCATGGCCAACAGATTATCTTTCCAATTCTGGCGGAGTACATAGACAATAGCTAGAATAATGCAGCTCGAAAAATCTAGATACCTACGACGCGGTCAGAGAAATAATCTAACTGTCAAAGCCAGACGTCATTTGGGTTGATAAAACAAAAAGATTATTAGAAACTTGATTTGAAGTACAGTGTTGTTTGATTTCTGTGAACATGTTGTGGCTACCACCCATTTTTGGCAGTTCTACAGCAATACAAAGGCAGCCTGATATCCACTCTAAAGCAAGAAAAACTAGAGTACAAGAAGCATCAGCCCAGAGAGATGCACAATTTCCGAATTATGGGACGGCTCTGCATTGGTTGCCATCACCTACTTAATAGAAACAACAAAGAAATAACGGAGGAAGATAGTTAGCACTAACATTACTGCTTTTTGCTCTCTTCCTTCCACAGGAATCTCAAATCACAACCAACTAATAGAACAAATGACAAATGAAGGAGAGAGAGAGAGAGAGAGAGAGAGAGAGAGAGAGAGTTTTCTGATCCAGAGGTGATGAAAAGGCCACCTCCCAAATGCTGTTAGTAATCTCCTCAACTATATGAGCCAAACTGGCTGCCCAACCAAATAACACTGACTGATTGCAGTGGAACTGCTTCCGGAACTGCTATTGGCTTAAACCTGTGCACTATGAACTCTATTAAGGCAACTTGTTGCCTTCCAAGTTTAGCGTACCGGCAAGACTATCCGCTAGCTGAGTTATTGTGTCAGCTGCAGCTGTAACAACAGCACTACCAGGTTGAAGTGTTCTCTGTTTACTCTTCTTTTCCAGCAAGGACTTCTCCCTCTCATCGTAATAGGTGAAATCATCCAAGATAGAGGTATCAGCTTCATAGTTTTTGAAAATTTTCAATATTTCTAAACCCTGCTCCAATTTCACCTGAAATGTAAAAATGACAAACACAATGTGACGCAACTTCAGCTGGTACACACAAAGCTATAAAACACAAAGCCCAAACAAGAGTTCGGGCACAGGGTTGTCAACCACCAAGGTTTGAATGGCTAAAAAGGAAAAAATAAATTTGTAGCAGTCAGTGATCAATACATGCAAACCAAGCTGCACTATCCTGAAATCATTTGCCTGATGATAAAGGCATAAGATCTGGAGTAGCAACATTGAAGATAATAATTTAGCAGAAAATTTACAGCTTCAATTTGGTAATAGACATCAATAACTGGATAATAATCTTAGACGAAGCAAAGAAACAGAAGTATAAGATTACAAGGGAGTAGTAGAAGACATACCTCTTGAGAATCTCGGCTGTGAGTCACTGGCTTGTTGTCATTATGTTCCAGAAGTATGTGGCGAAACTGACTATTAGGAACGTCTTTAATGACATGCCATTTAACAGGAAATTGCCCATTCCACCGATCCTGCTGCCAGTACTGCGCATTGTTCTCAAAATCAACAGGTCCAACCATCTCAGCAACCCCACAAAACTGTCCACTAGCATTGACCTACAGAGTTGTACCCAAATATTAAAAGCTCGGAGGTTTAAGCATGTCTATCATACATAAGATGCCCTCAACACTTATTAGCATGCACTGACGTTTAGCAAGATCTCAAGTTATAGCAACAGCATATGCTAAAAAGAGATACAAATATACAAGCCAAAAGTGTTAAGTGAAAAAACCGAAAAAACATATAGAATCCTTGTGAGAATATAATGACAAAGGGTGTCCTGTATATGAACTGTTCTCCAGGGGAGTAATGCATTCATTTAACTCATAAGGCAGCTTAAGAATTGAAGGAACATACCGAAAAAAAGAGAAAGACAGGACAATTAGCATTCATCTCTTTTGCTTCACGATAAGCAGCATCAAGCTTTCTATTTCCCAGAGGAGTGCTTGCCCATACACTATATTTGATACTTTTGTGAACATTATCTTCACTGAAGGACTTGATGACAAAGAACTTGGCATGCTCATAATCAGTGACAAACTCGGGGCGATTGAACTGCTCAGGCTGAAAAGCAGAAGCTGGCTCAACTTCTTTACGGATAACAGATGAAGAACTATCCTCCATGCTACCCTTGCACTTTGGTTTTAACGCCCTTGGTCCTCGGTTTCGTTCACTTGCCATACCAAGTGATTCAGTAGAAATGTTGATAGAGTGCCGATCCCTTTCACGTCTTCCCCCTCTATCAGGAGCCATCCAATTTCTGTGACCAGGTTCCCATAAAGAACCGGACCCACTACCATAGTTTGCATTTGGATAATGACCACCTTGCGAATAATGCCTGGCTGAGGAGCCTGGTGTGAATCCAAGACCTTGATGTGAAGCCTGGTTTTGATCAAATTAGTAGATAAGTCATTCAAAACAGAATGTGCTACTGAGGATAAACAGACTAGAGAAACACAAGACAGGGCATAAGACAATCAGTTACTTGTACATAGTTTCTTATTTGATATGAGAAAATTCAGTTACTTTTCTGGAATAGGATGCCTCTGAACCCTACTAAAATTAGGAGATAAAATACAGCATTGACTAGGATCTCATTTCCAAGCTAGTGTACGAGTGTCCAATGATCATCACAATATTTGGCAGTTAAAATATGCATGCGTGCAGTGTGTTCTTTAATTCTCTTTTTTAATTAAGCACAATATGCAGAATGTAAGAAAGAAGACAGTACATACGAGCTGATACGCATAAACTCAAAAGCAACCATTGTTACAAGGTCCGTCCTTTAATTATTTGTAGCTAGTGGACTTTTTAACACATATAGAGGATTTGAGCCAAAGATACTCGGTTCAGATGAACCCGTAATTTACACAGCACATTTGTCCCTGGGTAATATCCTCATTACACCAAAAGTATAACCAAGCAAAAGAAGCTAACTCTACACAGAAGGCCTCAAAGTTTTACTATTTCTCTCCCTCAAATAGAACTGGCATCCCCCCTTCCTTTTTTTGGGGAGAAATGTATGTGTTAGAATTGCAATAAGTCTAATGCATAACCTATCAGACGCTGTCAAACATGGTCTAAGAGTTGGGTACTGATGCGCCAAGTGGGACAGAATCTCATATTTTGAACTAGAAACAACAAAACTTCCAAAAATGGCAAAGCACTAGCACTGGACACACGCTAAACTAATTCCGTAATCCCGAATTTTTTTCTTTGATAACCAAGAAACCCCCGAGGGCCTGCAGCACACAGTTCAACACTTAGTGACAATTCTTCTCCACTTAAATTCCAGATTTTTGTGTGAAGACGTGCACCTAACCCAGACATCACAAGCTGAGCTCTTACCACTAGACCAAAGCGAGGGGATTCCGTAATCCGGAATTTAAGTAGCTATTCAATGACTAAGTAAAAGACTTCTCAAGATCCACGTAATTACTTTTCCAATAGCTATAACGGAGAGTCAAAAATTGCATTACTAGCTGACACAATTTTACAAAAGACCTATGAGGCCTTTGCGATTGTGACATGAATGCTTCATCAAGAGGAGCCCTGCAACGTTGCTTAATCATATTGTATTTTTTTTCATTAGTGTGACTGTGTAACGTGGAAGTTGAGAAGGAAATGACATACGAACAGCCAGACAAGAGACCATTAATGGAGTTCTACTTTTACCTCAAGAAAAGGTACAAGCTAGTGAATGAGTGCCTAAGGACTCATCAAGATTGGCAGTTGTAACGAGCATTATGTTTTTAATTAATTTTTTTATTGAGTACAACATCCAGAATGTCCCCACTTGTGGGATATCACTGGTATGTTGTTGTTGTTGAACATGCAGAATGTAACAGAGAAAAAAGGTGGTACATAAGAACTGATATGCTCCAATTTCAAAAGTAACCATTGCCCTTAACATTAAAAATGTAAAATCACTTAATGCTGGAGCACAAGGCTAATGCTTAGTGAAATTGAGCAGTTCAAAGGCACTACTGACTGTATAGATAGACTAAAATGGAAGGTAGATACAAGAGGCATTTTCACAGTGAGTTCTGCTTACAATTTTTTTATGGAGGAAGGGCAAGGCCTATCTTTTTGGCCATGGAGAAGTATTTGGAAAGCTACTGCACCTACCAAAGTTGCTTGCTTTAGTTGGCTCGTAGCCAAAAGAATGTCTCACTCATGAAAACCTTCAGAAAAGGGGAGTGCAATTGAGAAAAGCTATGTAGATGAAGCTGATGCACTTTCAGATTTATTGGAGTCTCTGTAGATAGTATCAAGGGATCCTCTTTAGTTTTTTTTTCCTCTTTAAGGGTTTTTGCACATGATTATTGTACACTTGGTTTCCAACACTGCCTTAATGTTGATGAATAAACTGTTACCTTCTTTTTTTAAAAAAAAGAAGAAGAAGAGGCTAATGCTTCATAGTTTCACAGATCAAAACCAGCACTGTCAATTATGTAGATGACTTGCTAATATCATCACTTTTATTGACAAAAACATGAGAAAGATTTGAATTTACATGGATAAATAAGATATTGTACAGGTTGACAAAGGGTACCTAATTAGTGTTTATATTAAAGTTTTAAAGGGATGCAACACGAGGACTTCCTAGGGGGCCATCTATCCTAAAACTACTCTCGCCCAAGCACACTTAAACTCAGAGTTTAGAGAAGGCCCATGGATTCATCTTGTACACGTGATTGTTCAATTTATTGGTAATAAGAATTACAAGTCACAAGATCTCATTGATAATTCACCAAGATGGTGTTATTTACAAAGTATGAGTTTCTGCGAACTTGACAAAATCTGACCATCTGCGCAATATGGTATATCCTCATTACTCCAAAAGTAAACCAAAACAACCTGAGCTCTTAACTCTACACAAAGGCCCCTCAAAGTCATACTATTTTTCTCCCTTAAATAGAATTATCATACATCTAATGCTATCCTATCAGATGCTACCAAAGATGGTCAGAATTGTGTACTGATGAGCCACGGGAAACAGAATTTGTACAACAAATAATGAAACCTTCATAAAATGCAAGCACTTGTACTGGACATACATCAATATCCAATACTAATATTGTAGTCTGGGAAATAAAGGTGTGAATCTGAATACAAATCTTTAACTAGATAGTCAATGAGTTGTAAAAGGCTTCTTAAGATGCGTTGATACTTAAACACAATAGCTATAAGGGATAGTAAAAAATTGCATAACTGCTGACATAATTAAAGATAAGACCAATGAGGATTTTGTGATTGTGACATGAATGATTCAGTCAGGCTACATTGCTAGACCATGTTGTATTTTTTTCATTACCATTGATCGAGTTTTACTTTACCTGATGAAGAAAAGATACAATTGATTGAGTTTTAATTGCTTTTTAATGTATGAAGTGCCTACCCTTATTCTTTTTCTTTTTTTTAAATTAAGTTGAAATGTTTACCAGTAGCTCTTTAGCATGATATTTCTATCTTGGTTTTCAAAACGTGTTTCTAAAATGTTTTTCCTAGTCGAGGGTCTATCGGAAACAGCCTCTCCACCTTGGTGGAGGTAAGATCTGCATCTCACCCTCCCCAGACCCCACTTGTGGGATAACACTGGGTACGTTGTTGTTGTTGAAATGTTTACCATTAGCAAACAACGCCATCAAAATAAATATAACATAAATCTGTAACTAGCCTATGCATGAAAACTGGGTTGGTTGGGTTATTAAGATAATATATGTTTTATGTACGCAGTACCATATAGTCTAATTATTAACATAGTAATTGAGGTTACAAAAACACTTAACATTAGAGCTACGAGCAGATATTTCCCGATGCATCACTTCTCTAGTTCTCTTTAACCAAATTTCCAGTGAAAAGAAAAAAGATAAAAACAAACCTGCAAGGCGTTCTGCTCATATGGCCCAAGTATGCCAACTGGTTGTGGATATAGTGCCGCAGATGTCATTTGAGACATGTATCTTCCAGAGTCCAAGGAATTGGGTCGATTAGAAAAGGATTGACCAGATCCAAATTCACCTTGGTAATTGTAGAAACCCATGTTGCTGCTTCCTGAAAGGTCGCCTCCACCAAACGATCCAACTGGTATGTAGTAACCTGATCCTGGCCCAAAATGCGCGCTATCAATTTCATGGCCACTGCTTCCTGGAGCCACCAGATCAGGCTGTGAAGCTGGAAGACCTGATGTAACATGCGGCAAACCAGGAGAAATAGGTGGTGCATAGTAACTTGGAGAAACTGGAATCTGGTGTGGGGAGTATAGCTGACCATCTATCATAAAAGGAGAAAGAGGACTAGCAATAGGGGAGAACTGTCCAAATGCCATTTGAGCATCAAAGCCATAACTGGGAGGGAAAAAGAGGGGATTTTCATTGTACATTGCCTGTAAAAGGTCAAGGAGCAATTAACATTAGGTGAATCACTGTATGGAACATTAATGCTTCAAATTACAGAAAGTGGAAATAAAACTTACTGGTGGAACCACATGCAAGTTGTTCACATTGACATCATTAGATTGTTCACCCCAACTCCCCGTGCCATTGTCGTAAGCTGAGCCAGAAGGCAAATATAGGATCAATGATCATAAGGAATTTAAACTTTAACAAATTTGTCTACTCCCCAGAGGGGGGGCATTACACAGGGAAATCCTAGGTTAAGGTCTAGAAGTACACCACAGATAGTAAATCCACTGGCAGGCGTACCATCTAGTAAGTAAAAGCTTTTCTTTCTTCACCAATCACTCACAATCATTTATCATTAGTAAAAAATTTACAAGTTATTTCTATTACCTTCATCTCATGAAGCTCAAAATTAGTGTTATGGTCAAGAAAGAGATGGGCAAACAGACAGAGTGACTTTAAGGAATATGCAACAGACTAGAACAGCTAACATGACATCAATCAAAATTGAAGGGCATTGAGATTTTAGTGGAACAAATTGAAATATGTAAAGAGAGAGAATAAAGCTTGTCAACAATAAAAGAACAAATTATTGAAGGTTTAACCAAACAAGGGAAACTAGTTCAGATTTCACACAAACATAATGTGCCTATTAAGCTAGTCTCCCGATAATTGAAGCTAATTTAAAAGCGCAAACCTTTAATATATCCTAGAACCAAGTCATGGTACACTACAATAATATATAAAGACCTTTTGTGGAAATAAGGAAAAACAAAAGATAAATGATTTACTAAGAACTCAATTCTTTGGCATCTTGCTGTATTCATGAGAAAGTCAACTTAACATAGGATAAAGGAACTAACCTCCATAGTAAAGACCTTGGTCCTGAGGAGAATAGGAATGGAGTGGATAATAGGTGGATAGAGCTCCAGTTTCAGAGGCAACAGGGTGATCTTTAGCATTTATTGAAGCCCCAGGGATGGCTGCATTTGGAGAAGGATTTGCAGAAACGGTCCGTTCATCTTTGGGCGAAATAGGCTGACAATGGATTAAAATGGAAGTACGCATACGTCATATATGCTAGCAAAAATATACAAAAGATAAACTACAATACCATTGAAGACTATTAGTACTATACCTGTTCTGCAGCATTATGCGGCTCAACAGCTCTTTCACCTATACCACATCAAACAAGGTTGTTACTTCTCAAAAGAACTGCAAGCGTTTAAGGCTTGATTCAAGACCCACAAAACTCAAGAAAAAAAATTTATACGCACATTGCGGCCACTGTGCTGCCAATAGGCCTTAAACAACCCAACTCCCCATGTGCCTTGTTTATTTCTTTGTTTGATAGGCAAGTAAACTTTTTACATAAACAAAAGAAACAGAAAGTTTGTGCAATGTCCACCGTAAAAAAATGAACAAACACACCAAAAGAAAGTTTCTCTCTCATACAGTCAGACAAACACCAGGGGGCGAGCTTTGGCATAATATACAGTTATTCTTTCAGTGACAGTCAGACAAACACCATGGGGCGAGCTTTGGCATAATATACAGTTACTCTTTCAGTGACTTGTAGGTCACAATTTAGGTGTCGAGAAAGTATCTTTGGACAAATGCAATTAAGCAAAGGGAATACTATGCAAAATAAATGCCCACTCTTAGCCTACACTGCACTAGCCTGGATGCACTTAGTGAATAAAGTCCTTTTATTTCTATAGCCGAGAAATCCCAAAGGGTCAGTAGTGTAAAGTTTGAAATCCGGTGGATAATGGGCCCGCCCTCTATCCTTCTATGCTTAAATACCACGTTTTTAAGCTTGCCCAACCTAGTAAAGGGGCTTGGGGATAGAGGGTTTTCTGGGGGAGAGAAAGTTTCCAGATTGGATTTTTTGAGATCAAATAGTACTAGTTGGGTAGATAGAAGTGGTGAAATCTAACCTTTGCATCGATCTTCTTTAGCAGGGCGGGTCGCTTGAGTGTCAAAGAGCTCTTGCGAACTCTGACTTAGAATGGCTTAAGCCAACTCGGGACGGGATGTTTTCCAACTACTATTACAGCAGCAGGATTCAAACCGGACATATGCCTAATCCACACATCACATGTTGAACTCTTACCGCTAGACGAAAGCCAGGAGAGCTGGGGCGGAAGTCCTTTTCTTACCATTAAACAAGGACAAAATAGCAGATAGGCTGCGTACATCACACCTCTTGGGGTGCGGCTCTTCCCGGACCCTACGTGGATGCTTTGAGCACCGAGATGCCCGTCAAGCAAGGACCATATAAATCCCTAACAAGTTGACATTACATACAAGGTGCGCCTACATAGAAACTCATTCAATAAAACAAAGAAGCCAACCACAAACAGGCACCCACTATCTCGTCGAGATCCATCAGATACCTACTACCCCCACCAACACAGGCACCAGATAACTCTACTCACCCAGGCTGAGGCGAATGAGCTTGCTCGAACCATATATACTTATATAGAAATCTAATCAGAACTTAAACACCAATATATATATATATACATATCTCTTTATATATTAGCAGGTACCTATGTGTGATTCCCTGGATGCACTTTGTGAATAAAGCAAGTCCTTTTATTTCTATAATCGAGAAATCCCCTAAGGTCAGTGGTACAATGTTTGAAACTCGATGGATAATGGGCCCGCCTCTCTGCCCTAACAAGGTGTGCCTACATAGAACTGAATCGATACAGAAAGAGATGCCAACCACAAGGAGGCACCCACTCCATTAGTTACCTACTACCTCACAGCAAGTACCGGATAACTCTATCCACCAAGGCTTAGGCAGATGAGGTTGCTGGAACTAATTAATGAAAACGTATACACTGAGTGGACTTAAATCCCAGATCCAACAACCTATGTATATGTAAATAAAAAGGGGGTAAAGATGTTTACAAACCTGAAGATGGAACAGAGGCAAATCGATCGACGTTCTGCTGATTTGAATCCTCCATCAATTGAATTGAAAAAAAATAGAGAACCCTAATCCCCAAAAATTCTCTCTAATTCGAATCAAAAGAGGAATTTGGGGTTCGCGGGAGGGGTTTGAAAATATAAGTATTACTTAGGACATAACAATAATAATAATAATAATAAAGGGTTTTAGGGTCCACTTGTAGTTTCCTTGTGCGGAGTTCCCAACTGGCAACTTACACTTTCAGTTTTCACTTTTCCTACTTCCCCCTTGCTTGCAACTGAAGGTAGTTGCTACAATTGTACCAAGATAATATGACATTATTTATTTTGGTACTTGACCTAAAATTTGATATATCTTGATTTATTGATAACATTTTTATATAGTCATTTTGCTAATTGTCATATAACTGCTCAAATTAGTGTGGAAAGCTCATTTAGATTAACCTTTGATGTGTTGATTTTCTAGTATTATTATTTTGACTTTTTTTGTCAGCATTAAAATATTTTGTACGTTAAATTTGATATTATAAATTCTTGTCAAAGTAAATTGTTACTAAATTTTGGGATGAACAAAATTGATCCGTCAACTACTGGCGATTCACTTTTTTCAACTACTAGTAAAATAGGTTGCGTCTCGCGCGGTTGGAAACAACATTAGTGGATTTAGTGATTAATATTGTTGTAAATATATTTGAGATATCAGTTAGTTTAGTGATTAATATAATTGTAAATTTATTTGAATTAAATAAATTTAAATTTCATGTATATGCATATGATAGTTTATTATATATATTTGATTATTCACAAATATAATCACTTAGAAGTAGAACTTAGATTATCTGAAACTTCTATTAGTACATTTTCTTTCGTAAACTCCAAAAGTATATGTGCTACTACACATAACTTCTATAACTTTAATAACGTGTGTGTATATGTGTGTATGTGTGTGTTTAGGTATTTAATTTTAGTATATTTATTTCATTAAATACTACAACTTTTATTTTTCTAAAATTGTCTTCTTGTCAAAGAACACGAAGAAGAAGTATGAACAATAAAGATATTTTAAAATGAAAGCATACAAATTAAAAAGCCTTAATTGTTGTAAAACTAATAGTAAAGAGTGCAAGAACAAGACAAAATATATGAGAGGAGAAGGAAGAACTTGTATTATTCTCAAAGTAATTCAAGTGTGACTTCCATAGACAAAGTGTCCTCTATTTATAGGACACCAATACATAGGAGGTTACAAATAATCCTAAGACTTATAAGAATTAAAGAGGTGCCTAAATGAAAATTAAGTAGGAGAAAGTGGGGAGGAATTAAGTAGGAGAAAGTGGGGAGGAATTAAACCATAGGTTACAATTGAATAATGGTGAGTAGTGGTCATCCACATTAACACAAATAAATAAATTTACAACACTCCCCTTTGGATGACCATTTGGAAGGTAATGTGCCTCGTTAAAACCTTACTAGGAAAAATCCGGTGGGAAAAAAGCCCAGTGAAGGAAAAAGAGTACACACTTCCTGTAATACGCCTTTAGAGCTGCCTCATTAAAAACCTTACAAGTAAAACCCAAGTGGGATAAAACCTTATTAAGGGAAAAAGAGTGCAGAGCGTATTTTACTCCCCTAATGACAACATCATTTAACATCTTGAAGATGACACATTCCAACCTTGTATATCAGCTTCTCAACAGTTGACGTTGGCAATGATGCAGTGAATAGATCCGTCAAACTATCACTGGAATGAATACTTGAACATTAACTTCATTAATCTTTTGAAGATCACCATTGCAAAGTAATTTTGATGGATAACCATCTCCTTTAGTTGTATCTTCATTTTAGCTTAATTATCCATGCAATATTTTATATAATATTGTTGAATCTTCGTCATCAAAGAAATTCCATATTGTTGCTGCATAAGTTGAGTTCTTGGTCTCAATCATTTATACTGCAGGCTAGCTTGATATATGGCTATTATCTCTTCATGATTTGAAGATGTAACAGCAACAATGTATTTCGTGAAGTGCCATAATATAGGTATACTTCCACAAGCAAATAGCTAGTTGATATCGGGCTTTGTGGATTAAGTAGATATCATGTACTCTTTTGATGTCTTCACATTAAGGAAGAACTAAATCTCACCGATAAGCTTATAACAAAAGCTATAACCAGTGGAGTATATTTGGTAACATACTTCAATGCACCAATTGCATTAAAATATGATATTTCAATACAAAGAAGCTCGCTAACGCGATTTCGCCACATGTGGCCGGATTGTTTTAATCTGTATAAATATTTATGAAGCTTCATAGAACAGGTTTTCCGGGAACGTTTATATGCTTCAAGCATTTTGAATCCTTCAAGGATTTTAATAAATATATTGTTCAATGAGCCATATAAAAGGCAGTTGTAACATTCATATGCATATCAAGTCTTTCATGCACTGCCAGACATACAACATACCTGAAGGTGATTGCATCCACCAAAGAAGAATATAGCCTCATATAATCAATGTCAAATCTTTGTGCTTCAAGTCGTACGTTATATTTAACAACTTATTTTTATCAATATTTTTGGCACAAAAACTTCTTTGTACACCACTGGCTTTGCACCTTCAGGTGTTCGGACTATAAGTCCGTAAACTTCACATCTCCCAAGTGAAGCCAATTCTGCTTGAATGTATTTTTTCTATTTTGGCCAATAATTTCATGTCTGTATTCCTAACAGACTTAAACTCAAGATCCTCATAATCATATAAATATTGAGCTTTATAATATATGTAAGATATCATCGATGATAATTTCATATATCGGTTCCTAATCCGACATAACATATTGAGATCTCTTCATATTCAAAATTTTCAGGTACCTGAACCTCTCCTGATGAGGTTTTATGAAGTGTTATGTCCTGGGCTATTCTAGAGCCCTGCCTCCTTATTTGACCATCATAATCATTTGCTCCTTTCCTTTTTCAAGGAATTATATTTGGAACCGAGTGGTCTACCACGCTTCAGGCATGCCTTAGACTCATATTCCTGAACAAACTGATTTTCCTATCAGGACATCAGGAGCATTAGCAGCTGGAAAATAATAATTTTCTTTTGGATCAGTAATGCGTCTGGCAGTGACTTGCATTACCTTTAAATGAGGATCATAATCAAATGAAAATTTAATTTATTTATTCCTGAGCTGCTTTAATTTTCTCCTTCTAATGTTAGCCAAACTAACATTCATTCCCAACCTTATATGGGATCCATCTTTGTGCGTTGTGGTAGAGCAATTGATAATATACCTCACATTACAATTATTAGATGAAAAATATTTGGTTACTGACTCAGAACCTATTATGAAGGGGAATTCATTTGGTGGCATGTCGCGCACAAGTGTTGTTTTATGGGTATGCCATATCTCATACCTGATTTAGGTAGCTTTGTTCTCATATGCATGGTTTAGCAATTGGAGGCTTTCAATATATGAATCTGCTAAACCTGCTTGCCATCATGATCAAGATAACTTGTCTTGATTGCATAATCTGAAAATCTGCTCATAATAAAATTTATTTGAGCAAATACTTAACCTCGCAAGTACCATTGCGGGTTTGTAATAAACGCACATGTGACCTTATCATTGTTGACACCTAATTTTGTCCCTCCTGTTTCAATAGCCATTATTCAGACAAAATTGCACTGACAACCACGCAATTACCCTACCCTCATTCCTATCTTGAGTCATTACCTCATGTACACATGTCAATTAGGCCATTTTTCAAAACACTGGTACAAGCCACGGCTATTCACAAAATCTGCATGTTCAAGTACAATTTTTGTAATTATTTCCATTTTAGAAAATTTCACAAAATTGCTTTAAAATTCAAAATTATAATCTCCATTAGCCCTTTGGCCCTCAGAATTAATTTCCTAAATTTTCTATAATTTTATAGGCATTTTCTATACAATTTTCCGCACATTTTACAAGTATTTATACACAATTATACACATTTTATACTATTTTATACAATATATATACATATATACACATAAACACACACATCAGCCTCACTTATACACATCACCACTGACGTGGCACAATCTTGGCCGTTTACGCAATTGATCCAACAGCCAGGATATTATTTTTCTTTTAATTACATTTCACCCCCGAAAACCCCAAAAGATTTTTCATTTTCCCTCACCCACGGAACCGACCTTCTCTCTCTCTCTCTCTCTCTCTCTCTCTCTCTCTCTCTCTCTCTCTCTCTCGGCGAAACTCAAGTCGCTGTTGTTCGCGACGTTATCCGGTCAATTGGGCCGGTGAAATTCGAAGAAAATAGCACCATCGTGCTCACCTCTCCGTCCGCTACAAAACCTATACCCTTTTGCCTATGTTCAAATGAGGTCGACTTTGACCCTCGCCGATGGGGGTTACCACTGCTAGAAAACACCTCTGACCTTGTCTAAAAGAGTTCTAAGACGACGTTACCACCTGAAAAGGGCGAGAAATCTCTCATGCGAACTCGATTGAGACGGGTCAATTTGACCCGACTCCGTTTGAAAACGGGTAACCCTCTTCTCCTTTTTTACTCTCTCTGGACCTATGTGATATATGTGTTTAGTCGTTTAATTATTACTTGTCAATTAGTTAGGACAAGAGGCCACATGATTAGTGATTCATGTTTCGATTCATTGATCAAAACTGAACATTGTATTAAGCTGTTTGAATACTTGGAGTCGATGCATTTGTGGTTATGTTTCATTTCATTTAGGACTTAGCTTCTATGTCAGTGTGCTCATCTTTGTTTTACAGTATATCTAGCTTTTTATTTTGATAGAACACATGATCACGTAATTTGGGATTGGAGAATTGAATTCATTCGCACGATTGGGGGGAAAACTTGATTTGTTCCAAACTCTCTGATTGATACTTGAATGGAAATTGGTTTTAGTAATCGATGAAGCATCAATCTGGAGTTTGATTGGAATTTATTAATACAATCAAGGGATTTTGAACCTAAAATAGCTTAAAATCATGCTTATGCACTGATTCTCTTGAACCTGGACTTCAGAACCAGTTAGGATTAGTAAGATTTGCTGCCTAGAATCTCGTTTATGTGATTTCCCTTAAGTTTAGGGCTTCTGATTCAGCCTATATTTGTAAAGGATATTAGGGAATCTTTGATAATTTTGGAAAGACAATGTTGACTGCATTACATGCCCACCCGTTTGAATTTAAGCCCTGCACCCCCTACAACTATAAAAATGAGTCCTTCCTTTCACTTAAAATAGAATTGGAGGCTGCCTAGTATTCACACATTAATACTTTGGCACTATACTCTCTTTCTGGCTTTCAAAATTTCTGGAAAAGTCCTATTCTCTTGCGCTCTTCTGGATATTATTTCTGGAAGATCCTAACACTGCTTAAAACATTGCTTGCCTGTATTGTTATTTGCCTAAACCTACCTATGCTTATGATGGTTGCTTAATCTCTGTTGGTGTGTTTAAGTATTCAAAGTCCTCCTTTACCTCTTCCCTTGCTAACACTTACCCTGCAGCATATATGGATAGCCTTAAGGGCTATACCAATTCTTAATTTGCAGGTCTCTTGCATGTTTGTAATAGCCTAGTGAAAGGCTCTTACTATCTGGAAAAACTAAGCCCAAACAAGGCCTTACTTGGCTGTACACAGGGCACTGCCCAGACATTACCCTTCTCTGTTCTTTTCCCCTTAAGAACTGTCCCCATCTGTGTATATTTATTAGTATTCCTGCCTGTACTTGCTTTAATACAGGGTCTGCAGTCATTAAGGCTGCGAGCATGGCTATCCAGGGGCATTTCTCACCTTACTCTCCTATGTGCTACATTAATCATCTTGAAAGCATGACTTTTATTGCCTAAAACTTATACGATAATGTTAATCTATGTTACTTGTTTCAATTAGAGTCTGGATATTGCTAGTATATACAGGTTTTAAAGTTTTAAACCGAAACATTTGAAGTTTGTGTAAATCTGAAATTTCAAATGGCAAAATACTTACTTACACACTCAAACTTGTCCCGAAAGCCTCATGACACACTTTAACTCTACGGGTGACCTATCACCCCCCCTTAATATGTTTGAAGTGGTATTCACGCAAACCTGATGACCAGTTGCACCATGGAATGTGTTCCACACTTGCCCTGTGACTTTGCCACGTGGTAATATGTCAATATATATTGATTTTTCCTTTTTTATTTAACACTATTTTATTTTATATCACAGTTTTTTTCTTATATTTATATAATCATTTTAATTTTAGTTTTTATTTCTTTTTTGTATAAACAAGTACTCTTCTTCTCCACTCCTCCATAGCTATGCATTGCCAACCTAACTAACAAATTCGTATCTTTACAATATCATATGAAACTTGCTATAATCAAACTCATTTTTCTTCCAACATATAACATAATGAAAAAAAAACTCAAGCTTTCTTATGAGTATTTATGAAAACTAAACGTAGAAACTCCATTGAAGACCTTCGAAAAAGCTTAAAATTTCGAAGTGGGTCTTACTAATTGGTGATGCTTTGAACCTAAAACTTTTGAAATTTAATTCTTGTGTTGATTTGGAATAGATCTGAGAATTGAGCTGCTGAATTAAATTCATTATGAACAAGAACACAACAATTTGATCTTAAAAATTATTGATGGTTTGAACTAAATTTCGATTGGGATTTAATCGGATTATTGTGGGAACCTTTAGTTTAAGTTTAAATTTCAAACCTTAGAGAATATTTTTTAGAAATGGTGATGGAGAAAAATGAAGAAGTCGAGAAATGTGGAGAAGGTCGGTAATGAAGTTTGAGAAAAAGAGGAGGGAGAAAGATGAGTTGGAGAGGAAAAAGAATAAGAAAAGGACAGAAAATGGAAATGAAAAGGTAAAAAGAGAAAAAGTGTCCCATAAATAATCAAGGTTAAGTTAGTAACTAACTACTAATTATAAATTGACATGTGTGTAATTTAATTTTGTTTTAACATACTTTTTTTTTTCACTCGCCGTTTAGGAGATAATTTTTCTTTCCTCTGCCACGTCAACCTTTAGGGTGATATTAATACCACTTCAAATATATTAAGGGGGTGATAGGTCACTCGTAAAGTTAGAGTGTGCGGGGGATTTTCGGAACAAGTTTGAGTGTGTAAGTAAGTATTTTGCCAATTTTAAATGATAAGGGGGGCTGAATGCGTAACTTCTGCTTGTTCTGTGACTGTTTTTGCAAATCAGACTGCCCCTCCGTTTTCTTTAAGTGATCAGGGCCCAATACCCATTTCAAATCTGGCCCTTTGTATGTTTGAATCATCTCTAAGAAACTTAAAGTTCTTATACACTAATCTAATAGTGTATAAGGGTGTATAAGTTATTGGGGTCAACTATACAAGTGTTTTCTAAAGCCTAATACTATTAATCACTCATGTATTTGCATGCCTATGCCTATATTAACGTGTGACAACCCTTTGTTTGCATTTATCTGCTTCTGTGAAATTCATTTTCGAAAACAGTCACTCAACTATATATATTTCCAAAACTGACCCTTACATCAAAAAGCCATTAAGGTTTGGGCTCGATAATTAATGACGAGTCGCACTGACCCTAAATGACTAACATTTTATTTCAAAAATAACACCCATTTGGTTTTTGATAAAATCTGAAATTGTTTGTAAAAGCTGTCTATTTTTGCAAAACTGCCAATCCATGCAAAATTGATTTAAATGCTAATTGCACAAATAAACTGTATGTCAATACTCTTTGCAGATTTAGCCATACTTTTGATTACGCTTTTATATTAGAGGCTATAAATGCGATTAGGTGCGGAATTAGGCCGTATGTGAAATCCAATTGTGTATATGCTACTTAGACTTGCCTAAATTAGACTTAATATATAGATTGATTGAGAATTTGACCTTTTAAGTTAGTAACATGTATTTGATAACACATATTTGCAAAAGACATCCCAAAATATATAGACTCGAACAGGACCCACTTTTCGTGGGACTTGGGGAATTGCCTAACGCCTTCTTCACCGAGTCATTTGGACTTCTTACCAATTGCATCTCTGAAACTAGACCAGTTTAATAATGAACTAGACCTTAGACGCTTGGGTGACCTAATACACCTTAGAAAACTATATTAGGTGGCGACTCCAATTCTTGAACTGAAACGAGTTACCCAGTCAAATCTGAAACCCGACTCCCTCCGAGTTGAGTCTAAAATCGGGTATGGCAATCATAGATGAATCTATTTATAATAATTATATGGTCCACATGGCAGGTGAACGGGCCCATATTCACCTTTTATACATTCTAGAAGTGCGGGGATCCCGATCCCAAATTTAGTTGGTTTAGTAATTTGTTTATCTCGAGAACAAGTAGCACAAAGAGAATTCTTGAAGAATCCCGATTCTTCAGTATATACTCATGTGAATTCTCATTTATATATTTTATGCATCATATTTGAGTCAGGATGGTCAAACCGGTCATGCCAACTCATAAATTTATTCATCTAGAAATCTTCTGATTTACTATAGCATGGACTTTGTAATAATAAACTAAAAGTTTATTATAGCATGCACATATGATTCTACCATACTTATATTTTGTGTAATACAAACTCGAGGAAGAGGCGAGGAGCTTTTCAAGCACATATATCTCACCCGACATTCTTATATTTATGCAGTACAAACTGGAGGAACGGGCGGGTAACCCTTTATTATATACATATATCTTACCCTCTATGGCTATAGTAATATGAAGATATTAAATCTTCCCATATTTGTAGTCTCAATTTGATAGTCATTTTGGCAAATGTATTGAAACTTAACAAGTTTCTTTGAGACATACTACAATAAATATTTCATCAATTTTATTCCTTCAGATAGTAATAAACTGGCTCTTCTATAGCACTCAATTAGATTTGTACTACCATATATTTGATGACACCATCCATATGGTGAATATTTCCTTCAAGGAGATATAAGTATGATCATGGTCTAGTAATTATAGGCAAGATTTATTTCTTGCTTTCACTTACTCAATATAATTTTTGACGTACGATTTGTATGCGAGCAATGACCATTAGTGCCATAATAAATTAAAGGACATATTCATTTTTCTCGAACCTCATCATGAGGTGAGTTTTGACATTTTATAAGTCCTGATGGGCATGTCCATATTCATCTTTCTCGAACCTCTTCTGAAGGTGAGTTTTGATATGTTATTACATATTACCACATTCACTTCGGAGAATAGGTCTATATTCATAATATTTATTACAAAATGTCTCATTCACATCAGGGAATGTACCATAGTCATCTGGACTTCACCTCATACTCATATGATACATTGATGACATTATTATCTTTACCATTTGAACGGTTATTTTGAGAATCTTTCTTGTTCTCTTATTTATGTCACCATGAAGACAATTGCTTCATTCATTTCCTCGCCCACAACTATGGTCTATACCATGGTAATTACTTTGTCGTCTTTCAGATATAAAATTACTTGCCTTCTTTTAGACATAAAATTATTTTGCCTTCTTTCAGGTATATTATGTGTTGCTACTTCATTCACATCTGAGAATAGAGCATATATTGTGCTCCCACATTCACCTTAGGAAATGGAGCATAATCTGCTCCTACATTCACCTAATAGAATGGAGCATATCTAGTGGGACGGGCTTATATAGCACATAGTTTTGCCTCATCAGTCATCATTATGTAATAGATATGGTGCACTAGGACTTGCACCAGGCCTCCAACATTCATCTTTGGGTCATGAACTCAAAAGTTATACCCTCAAGACATTATGCCATAATGTAATAGAGACCTTAACCATACATCTTACTCGCAATAAATGACATGATTAGGCCAAAACGAACTGGGACACACCTTTGTGCCTTCTGAAATGTTACCACTATTGTCTGATAGTGGTTAATTATAACATAAATGGATCATTCATAATGAGGCTTTTAAAATATAGCAACTTTTAGTGGTCATAAAGATATAGTTGTATATGCTGCTAGAATTCGACATTTTTGTAATCTTACATGGATGCTTTGGACTGACCTTCAAGCCATAGCCATAAAATCAACTTCATAATATTTCATGTAAAACTGCTACTTCATGAGAAATTTCGAGGCATGATATATAGAGAGAATATAATTATTTAATTTTTTTAATCACAAGTAACTGTAAAAGTAGCAGTATAGAATATGTACCCCCACAACATATTTCATTATAGAAAGAGTCCTTTCTCAACCAAAATATGAGTTCTGGCCTAGATATAATAATGGTTCCTATAAATTGAAACTTCCACCCTTTTCATTTCATTCATAATTTTATTTTAGCAAAATGATTTATTTAGTATTTCATATATGCATCAAATAATATGTTTGAGTCAAGAAGCTTTCATGAAAAAAATAATCCAACAACATAAGTTTTGATCTTTATTGCATATGACAGTCTATAATAAAAAACAATTAGAATAACTGTTTTCTCTGTTCTCTTGGCAAAATTTATTTTCAATTTAACCTTTGAAAGTCTTAAAAGATCCATCAATCTAGCTTAACATGAAAGAGAGAACAATCAAACAGTTTGTAAACCAACAATCAATAAAATAACATTAGAACATATTACCTGGTTAGTTTAGCTAAATGATGCACCAAATCAACGAGTCTTGAAGCGTGAGCATCAAAAGAGTTAACTACAAAGTCAAATCTCAGTTGTTGTTCATAAAGAAACTTAAAAATGATTTCATACCAAAATAGAAGTTCACAGCAAATATAAAGCTGCGGCATGGTACATTTTAAATTGAAATATTTTTCGTTCTTGATTGCTGACCACAATTGGGTTCCCCCGCTTCAACAATTAGAACACATCATAATGTGCGACATGAATTATCGAGATGAAACTGAATTGAAAGTGTGGTTAGAGACTCGTGCTGATAACGTGCTGTAAAACTAATCGTAAAAAGTTCAAGAACAAGACAAAATATATGAGAGGAGAAGAAAGAACTTGTATTATTCTCAAAGTGTTTCAAGTGTGTCTTCCAAAGACAAAGTGTCATCTATTTATAGGACACCAATACATAGGAGGTTACAAGTAATCCTAAGAGTATAAGAATTAAGAGGTGCCTAAATGAAGAATTAAGTAGGAGAAAGTGGGGGTAGTAAATCATAGGTTACAATTGAATAATGGTGAGTAGTGGTCATCCACATTAACACAAATACATGAATTTACAACACTAATAGAAATAAGTGGAAAAAGAATTACATCTCCGTGTTACCCTCTCTTGGGTGAAGTGCAATCCGTGCATGAATGCAAAACTCAAAATAAAAGGATCAGATTCGTTAAAAAGCTCAACTCGAAGAACAAATTCAATTACTATTTTCATGACCAAAATTTTAGAACATATCAGATGATCAAATCAAAAGAAAACTAAACAAAAAATAGAAATAAAAATTTAGGAAAAGTTGAGGAAGAATGAGAAGACCCTGTCACCCTAGGGTATAAATGGGGCAAAGTTTCCATTTACCAGCTTTTATTGAGAAGATAAATGACATTTCCGTTAGGTTGGGCTTGGAAGTATATGGAAAGTTTTAGGGAGAATTTGTGTTTATTAGTTTCTCATAAATTAGCTAGGCCAAATTCATATGCAGCCCCTTAAACTTGTCCTATTATTTCACTTAAACACTTGAACTAAAGGTCATACCTATTGAACACTTAAGTTCCTTCAAAAGTGTACCAATTGGACACATATTGCCGACATGTCAAAGTATGTAACTTTTACTCTCTTTGAGCACGTGGAGCATCTAAAATGTGGCTAATGTTGTAAAATAAAGGTAAAAGAGAGCAATAACAAGATAAAATGTATGAGGATGAGAAGAAATAACTTTTATTATTCTCCATTCCAAGTATTCAAGTGTATATTACAAAGGAGGAGAATACTTCTTATATAGGATGTAAAAGTCATCCAAAGGTTACAAATACTAAGTGACCTAATTAATAGGTACTTGTAACATACAAATGGTTCATGAGGTGGAGAAGTGAATGGACATCTACAATAAAGTGGATTTATAACATTCCCCCTTGGATGTTCATTGAAGATAATGTGCCTCATTAAAACCTTACTAGGAAAAACCCAGTGGGAAAAAGCCCAGTGAAGGAAAAAGAGTACACACATCATGTAATACGCATTGAGAGCTGCCTCATTAAAAACCTTACAAGTAAAACCCAAGTGGGATAAAACCTTGTTAAGGGAAAAAGAGTGCAGCGCGTATTTTACTCTCCCTGATGAAAACATCATTTAACATCTTGAAGACGACATATTGCAATCTTATATATCAGCTTCTCAAAGTTGAGGTTGACATTAACTTAGTGAAGAGCTCCATCAAATTATCACTGAAATGAATTAATTTCATAATTCTCTTGAAGATCACCATTGGAAAGTAATTTTGCTAAATAACCATCTTATTTGGTTGTATCTCTATTTTAGCTAAATTATCCATGCAATATTTCATATAATATTGCTGCATCTTCGTCTTCAAAGGAAATACCACACTGTTGCTGAATATTTTGAGTCCTTGATCTCATCACCAATATTTTCGCATATCTTCAGGCATGGCTATTATATATCACTTCATAAATTAAAGATGTAGCAGCAACAATTGATTTTATAAAATGCCATAACATAGGTATTCTACCACGACAAATAAATACGAAATTGATATCGGGCTTTGTGGATCAAGTAGATATCATAAATTTATCTGATGCCTTCGCGTTGAGGAATCACTAAATCTTACTGATAAGCTTATAACAAAAGCTATAACCAGTGGAGTATATTTGGTAAGATACTTCAATGCACCAATTGCATTAAAAGATGATATTTCAATATAAAGAAGCTCGCTAACGCGATTTCACCACATGTGGCCGGATTGTTTCAATCCGTATAAATATTTATGAAGCTTCATTGAATAGGTTTCCCGATAACCTTTATGCTTCAAGCATTTTGAATCCTTCAAGGATTTTAATAAATATATTGCTGTTCAATGAGCCATATAAAAGGCTGTTGCAACATTCATACGCATATCAAGTTTTTCATGCACTGACATACAACATATCTGAAGGTGATTGTATCCACCAAAGGAGAATATAGCTCCATATAATCAATGTCAGATCTTTGTGCCTCAAATCGTACTTTATATTTAACGATTTATTTTTATCAATATATTTTTTATACAAAAATATCTTTGTACACCATTAGCTTTGCACCTTCAGGTGTTCGGACTATAGATCCAAAAACTTCACGTCGCTCGAGTGAATCCAATTTTTGCTTGAATGCATTTTTCTATTTTGGCCAATAATTTCATGTCTGTATTCCTAACATACTTAAGCTCAAGATCCTCATATATCGTCGACGATAATTTCATAGCTCAGTTCCCAATACGACATAACATATTGAGATCTCTTCATATTCAGTATTCAGGTACCTGAACCTCTCCTAATGAGGTTTTATGGAGTGTTATATCGTGGGCTATTTTAGAGCTCTGCCTCCTTATTTGACCATCAAAATCATTTGTTCATTTCCTTTTTTCAAGGATTTATCTTTGGAACCGAATGGTCTACCACGCTTCAAGCGTGCCTTAGACTCATTTGCACAAACTGATTGTCCTATTAGGACATCAGGAGCATTAGCAACTGGAATATAATTTTTAACTTTGGGTCAGTAATGCGTCATGGCAATGACTTGCATTATCTTTAAATAAGGATCATTATCAAATGATAATTTAATTTAAAACAGCTGCTTTAATTTCTCCCCCTAATGTTAACCAAGCTAACATTCGTTCCCAACCTTATGTGGGATCCATTTTTGTGCATTGTGGTGGAGCAATTGATAACGAATCACACATTACAATTATTAGATGGAAAATATTTGGTTCCTGACCATGAACCAATTATGAGGGGAATTCATTTGGTGGCATGTCGCGCACAAGTGCTGCTTTATGGATATACCATATCTCATACCTGATTTAGGTAACATTGTTCTCATATGCATGGTTGAGCAATTGGAGACTTTCAATATGAATCTGCTAAACCTGCTTGCCAACATTATCAAGATAACTTATCTTGATTGCATAATCTGGAAATATGCTCATAATAAAATTTATTTGAACAAATACTTAACCTCGCAAGTATCATTGCGGGTTGTAATAACGCACATGCGACCTTCTCATAGATGCATCAATCATATAACAATTATATGGTCCACATGGCAGGTGCACGTGCCCATATTCACCTTTTATACATTCTAGAAGTGCGGGTTTAGTTGGTCTAATAATTTATTTATCTCGAAAACAAGCAACACAAAGAGAATTCTTGAAGAATCTTGATTCTTCAGTATATAACCATGTGAATTCTCATTTATATATTTTGTGCAACATATTTGAACCGGGATGGTCAAACCGGTCATGCCAACTCATAAGTTTATTCATCTAGTAAACTTCTAGTTTACTATAGCATGGGCTTTGTAACAATAAACTAAAAGTTGTTATGGCATGCGCATATGATTCTAACACACTTACATTTTGTGTAGTACAAATTCGAGGAAGAGGCGGGGAGCTTTTCGAGCACATATATCTCACCCGACATTCTTGTAGTAATATAAAGATATTCATATCTTTACATCAATTTTAGTCTCTTAGCCATTTTGGCTAATGTATTTGAAACTTTACAAGTTTCTTTTGAGACGTACTATAATAAAATATTTTATCAATCTCATTCCTCTAGGTAGTAATAATTTGGCTCTTTCGGAGCACTCAATTAGTTATATACTACCATGTATTTCATGACACCATCCATATGGTGAATATCTCCTTCAAGGAGAAAGTCATATAATTTTTCTCATGGTCAAATCATTATAGGCAAGATCAATTTCTTGCTTCACTTGCTCTTATGTAATTCATAATAATACATAATTTTGATGTACGTTCTGTACGAGAGCAATGACCATTCACGCCATAATAAATGACATAATCATTTTCTCAAACCTCTTCTGGAGGTGAGTTCTGATATTTTATAAGCCATGATAGGCATGTCCATATCCATAATATTTTTTAATATATATATTGCCATATTCACTTTTGGGAATGAGTCTATATTCTTAATATTTATTAAGAATTGTCTCATTCACTACAGGGAATGGACCATAATCATCTAGATTTTGCCTCAATACTCACATGATTCATTGATGGCATTTTATCTTTACCGTTTGAATGATTATTTTGAGAACTCTTATTGTTCTCTTATTTATTTCATAATGATGACTATTATTTTGTCATTTGCCACGTCCATGACCATGGGCTCTACCATGGTAATTATTTTATCGTCTTTCAGACATAAATTATTTGCCTTCTTTCAGACATAAAAATATTACTGCCACATCCACATTCATGAATGGAGCATATGTTGCTCCCACATTCACCTTATGGAATGAAGCATATCCACCTCATAGGTTGCTCCCACATTCACCTTATGAAACGGAGCTTGTCCTGCTCCCACATTCATCTTAGGGAATGGAGCATATATTGCTCCCACATTCATTCTATGAATGGAGCATATCCATGGACGGGCTTCATAATTCTTCATAAAAAAATACATTATTTTGCCATAATCATCAATGGTGCATGTTAGGCCATAATGCGTTGGGACTTGAACCCAAACGTCTTTTCCTCATGATATAGCGAGTCCTGGACCAGATGTCTTAATAATCTCTTTCAAAATATTGCTACTTCGAGAGTAACTTCTAAGGTATGATTAAATATTAATTGCACCAATATGTTGGATTATGTTGATGAACCAAATAAAATTGATACCATTAATAAAAATAATGTATCAAGCTTGAAAAATACTAACCTCTCGGATATACTTTTAATGGTGCCAACTGAATTTGATATAGGATTCATAAACATTCCTTCACCAACTCAACAAAGTAGTTAGCGCAAGTAAATTTGAAAGTATATATCATGAAAGTAACACCTGAAATCTCCAGCTGTCTTATGAGAAGAATTCGTAAACAAGGAAATTCATTTATAAAATCTAACAGATTTAATATTAGTATTCACTTGATCAACATAATTTAAAATAAAAAGATGTCATGAACTGAGTAAAGGGATAAAAACCATAATACATTTTATCTTCAAGATCAAATTGCATGCTAATAGAATACTACATTAGGAGTGTGTATTTCGAGACTTAGTCTCATGTTCTTTTCTCGTATGTTCCCTGTACTATTTCACAAAATTGAGAAGGTGACACATATTCCCATTATATTGAATCAAGTAGGAATGAATTAGTAATCACTAGTCACCGCAATTGAAAAAAAAATGTCACGGCAAACTAATGAGGGGCTTGGGAATTGAATATTCCCAACAGCTTGTAAGTTTTATATTAGCAGTATATTTAGAGGAGTTTTAGTATAAGTAGTTTAGCAGCATTTCGTAATGCATAATCTATCTTTGATGATCTCATAACCACCTATGTCAGACATATATGTTCCTCACAGAATGTTAATTTGCATTCAAACTTCTTTACATATAACTTAACCGATGAATTCTATATACACTTTGCTAAAGTATAATGATTTGTAGACAAGGTCAAACATGAAATTAAGTTATTTGGGAAATTGAATGGTCAATACAAAAAATCATATAGCAGGCAACGTAAGTGATAAGGACGACTAAATCCAGAACCTAGAACTCTTACAAGTCCAACCTTGAGAACTCACTTGGGAGGATAGCCTCAGATGTACAAGAACAAGTACAAAAAGATACCTAGAAATATTTTATGAATTATAAGTTATAAATTTACCCTTTATTTTCTTTTATCTCTAAACTTGTAACACAATACCAAAATGTCTCAGTAACCATGATTTGGTTGCCATTAAAGTTATAAATTTACCCTTCATTTTCTTTTATCTCTAAACTTGTAACACAATACCAAAATGTCTCAGTAACCATGATTTGGTTGCCTTAGTAAATGACTTTAAACAATCACGAAGAACACCAGTTTTGAATACGGAAAGTTGTTGGAGCGCCACATGAATTTGCGCATGTGAGAAACATGGTTTTGCATCATATTGGTTATTGGAACTCTCCATCAGTTTATGGTTGCTGAAGCTAATTGAGAAAATATTTATGTAAATAGGTAGAGTTTCGTGCTGATAATGTTTTGTAAAAATAAAGATAGAAGAGAGCAAGATAAAATATATGAGGAGGAGAAGGAAGAACTTGTATTATTCTCAATTCCAAGTATTCAAGTGTATATTACAAAGGAGGAGAATACTTCTTATATAGGATGTAAAAGTCATCCAAAGGTTACAAATACTAAGTGACCTAACTATTAGGTACTTGTAACAGACAAATGGTTCATGACCACTTTGTAGTGGAGAAGTGAATGGACATCCACAATAAAGTGGATTTATAACAGCTAATCTTTTTTTTCCCTTTATCTTCCTCATTTTCGTTTGTTTTCTTTTTCTCTGAATCCGTCAACCACTTCGCCGCATATTTTCATGGTCGATGGCAAGTTCCATGGATGGCTAGCCTAACCCACTTCTAAGTATTTTATCAGATAACTGCACCTAGAACTCCCAAAAAAGAAATTTAGATTTATTTTTCAATCTATATCCGATTCCTTCAACACTGTAATCAGCCACCATTAACATTACTTATTAAGAGGTGTTCTAGATTTGATAGAAAAAATAAAATTTTATGTGATAAACTTTGGTCACAATGGTGTAGTGCGTCGAAACACGGAGGTCATAGGTGGTGACGAATTGGTTATCAGCTTCAAGAATTTTTCCGGTAAAGTTATTCGGTGACATGTTACAGATTATTATTTTTCACCTTTTTATCACTTCTTCAAATGAATGGAATCTAGACAATCTTTTTGGGTAAATGAGAAATAAAGTAGTAAGAATATTAAGTTACATTTGAAGCTAATCATATGGAAATCTCAATGACAATTTTTTAAAAGTTATTGGTGAGAGATTTGTGGCTTGTGACTGTGAAATGAAAAAGGTAGTGGTCGTGGAGAAGACAATGCAAGCAGGGAATGGATTTTTTTCATTTGCCACGTGCTAATGTCTGATTGGCGTATTAGCCAAGTCATGGCGTTTGATAAGCATGTACTTACATATTTTATAGGCAGCAAAAAAATGTGCTCGATAGATCCATTTTGGCTCAAGTTTAAGTGTTCAATAGGTACAACACTTAATTTTTGTGTCTAAATGAAATATCCGAATAAGTTTAGGTGGCTGCTCATGTATTTGGGCAATTAGCTATTACTGATCATTAACTGCATTATTTTCTCATAAATTAGCAATTACTGATTTATTGAGCTAATACTTTTTTAATTGAAATAAAAGGGATAATATAGGACACACATATGGAAAAAAATATATGTAAATGCATATGAAAAAGTAAAACAAAAAATGAAATCCGAACAGTAGCATGATATATCCATACCATTTTTAAAAATTTATGTGACAAAGTTCTCGTATTTTTATTGGGATAAGCGAATAACATTCATTTTCTTGAGAACATAATATGTAGCATAAGCCCTTCAACTTTCTATCCCTTCTTAATATTTTTTCATAAACAATATTCACAATTGTAAATAATGATTATTTATTAGTAATTATATGTAGAGTAGTTAATGTTAAACAGAAAGCACGGGACACAGCCGTAGATCGAGCCCTGGAAGTCCTCTCCTCGCGGCTCCTTGCGTTGATATTTGAGGAAGTAGCTCTCGACACGAGGGATATACAAGAAAGATCTGCTCTAGATCCCCAAGTCTCCATGGTCGTTCTTTTTAACCCTGCTTGACCAAGCTGTCAAAATCAGCTTATTTTGAGAAGTATTTTTTTTTTGTCAAAAGTTCTTTTCAAGTAAGTGCTTTGCGAGATAAGCAATTTGTGTTTGGCCAAATTTTAAATAAGTGCTTTTGTTATTAATTTTACTTGACCAATATTTGAAAAAATTACCAAATTACGAAAATGGATATTAACTTGATTAAATATGGAAGTTTGATATGGGTAATCTTGTCCCAAATAATCAAAAATACTTATTTTTTCAAGAAGCTACTTTTTTCAGCTTCTTCCCCACAAAAAAAAAACAGCTTCTACCGCCACTCAAAAGCACTTATTTTTTTTTGGATAATTACACTAAAACATAAGCAAAAGACGAAAGTTATCAAAAATGCCCCATATTTTCGGATCTTACCCGACCTATCATCTTTTTTCCGAGATAACAGCATGCCGCAAGTTTATACAATTTTATACACGTGTATAAAATCGTATAAATCTGTATAAGTATGTATATGCGAGTAAATACATCTGTATATTAAGGATGTTTATATGAATTTTTACTTTTTTTTGTGTATATTTTTGTATTTCTCTAATTGCTACGCCTTTATATATGTATATTCATGTATAATTTATTTTTTGAGGGGAGATTTGTGTGTATAAACTTGTCCAAAGCAATGATATAGACGCAATCAACAACATAAATTCAGTAAAATACAAAAAAGTAACGATACCACTGGCAGGGAAGGGTGTCTGCCGGTGGCTCAGTGGCAGGGGAAGGGAGATTTGGTAGTTAGGGTATTTTTTTTTGAAGGAGTGCTAAAATTTGTTATTTTAGGGATGAGTGCTATGCATGAAAAAAAATATGACCTGCTGTTTGTAATTTTGGATAGTGGGCTGCCTATTTCTGAAAATTTCCCCTTATTTTTCCTTAAAAGCTTGGCCAAACACCCTAAAATTTTAAAATAAGTATTTTTTGAACAAATTAAGCATTTTTTGAATAAAAAAAGCACTCTTGGCTCCCCAGAAGCTTTGCCCAACAGGCTTGACCTTCCATCTTACAGGAATATTTACTTCATAAGGTTGACACTGTCGCATTTCTCTCAAATAATAAAGATTGACCAAAAACTTAAAGAGACAAAAAAGAACATAAATAGAAAAGAAAAAGGATAAAATCTTTTAGATGTAACTTTCCCTACTTGGATACTTCCTCATCCTCGCATTATTCAAAAGCTTCAAAACATGTATTACGATAAACTTGTTATAAAATAAAGGTAAAAGAGAGCAGTAATTGTAGACAAAAAATATGGGGAGGCGAAGGAAGAATTCTATTCCATTCATCTCTTCAAGTCTTTCTTCCATAGAGTCAAATGTGCTCTATTTATAGGATACAAATACATAGGTTACAAATCAACCCAAATGTTGCAAGAATTAAGTAGTGACTTAATAAGAAATTAGTGGTCACTTAGTGGGGAGGAATTAAGTAGGAGAAAGTGGGGTAGTAAACCATATGTTACAATTGGATAATGTGAGTAGTGGTCATCCACAAATAAATGAATTTATAACACTCTCCCTTGGATGACCATTTGGAAGGTAATGTGCCTCGTTAAAACCTTACTAGGAAAAATCCGGTGGAAAAAAGCCCAGTGAAGTAAAAAGAGTACATATTTTTTGTAATACGTCTTTAGAGCTGCCTCATTAAAAACCTTATAGTAAAACCCAAGTGGGATAAAATCTTGTTAAGTGAAAAAGAGTGCAGCACGTATTTTACTCCCCCTGATGAAAAGATCATTCAATATCTTGAAGACGACATATTCCAACCAGCTTCTTAAATGTTGAGATTGGTAATGACTTAGTGGACAGATCCACCAAACTATCACTGGAGTGAATTATTCAGTATTAACTTTATCATTCTTTTGAAGATCACGATTGAAAAGGAATCTTGTTGAATATTTGTCTTCTTTAGTTGTATTTTCCTTTTAGCTGAATTGTCTATGTAATATTTCATATAATATTACTGAATCTTCATCTTCAAAGAAACGCCACGTTGTTGCTGAATAAGTTGAGTCCTTGGTCTCAATCATTTATATTGACGACTAGCTTGATGTATAGCTATTTATCTCTTCATGATTTGAAGATGTAACAACAACAATGTATTTCGTAAAGTGTCATAATATAGGTATACTTTCACAAGCAAATAACTAGCTAGTTGATATCGAGCTTTGTGGATCAAGTAAATACCATATGTATTCTTCTGATATCTTCGCATTGAGGAAGAACTAAATCATACCAATAAGCTTATAACAAAAATTATAACCAGTGGAGTATATTTGGTAAGATACTTCAATACACCGATTGCATTAAAATATGTTATTTTTATACCAAGAAGCAAGCTAACGCGATTTCACCACATGTGGCCGGATTGTTTTAATCCGTATAAATATTTATGAAGCTTCATTAAATAGGTTTCCCGAGAACCTTTATATGCTTCAAGCATTTTGAATCATTCAAGGACTTTAATAAATATATTGTTGTTCAATGAGCCATACCAAAGGCTGTTACAACATTCATATGCATTCAAGGCTTTCATGCACTGCACTGTCAGACATATAACATACCTGAAGGTGATGCATTCACCAAGGAGAATATATCTCCATATTATAAATGTCAGATCAGTGTGCCCCAAGTCGTACTTTATATCTAACGACTTATTTTTATCAATATTTTTGCACAAAATATCTTTGTACACCACTGGCTTTGCACCTTCAGGTATTTGGACTATAGGTCCAAAAACTTCACGTCACCCGAGTGAAGCCAATTTTTGCTTGAATGCATTTTTTTATTTTGGCCAATAATTTCATGTCTGTATTCCAAACAAACTTAAGCTCAAGATCCTCATAATCATATAAATATCAGGCACTATTCAGCTTATTGGAACTCAACCAAATGTGCAAGATAATCCTCTTCCTGCCTATGGCAACAATGCTGTCAATGTCATTTCCCTTGATGAGGGGTTCGATTTGAAAAGAACCATTGTTCCCATTAGCAATGTGAGGGTTGCCAACGAGACCAAAATATCTGTGCAGGTTAGAGCTCCCATTCTGGTGCAAGCTGGTATCCCAAGGCCCACTGTCACTGTTATGCTTGCCTCCCCCCTTCAATATGATAGCAAGAGGGTTGCTTGGAACTATTCTGAAGTGCCTATCGGAAATGGGAAGGTAACCGTTGTTGTTGCTGCTGCACAAGGCATGACCAGATCCGGTAGATGCTATACGCCTGAGAAGTTGGGTCAAGGCCTTAGGGGAAAAGGAGGGCATTGTAAGGAAAGTGACTGATACTGAGGCTGAGGACTTCTGGAGGAAAATGCAGTCGAAAGACTACTCTATTCTGGAGCATTTAAAGAATACTCCTTCCCGGATATCCATCATGGCTCTGCTGATGAGCTCTGAAACACATAGAAATGCATTACTGAAAGTGCTCAAGGAAGCAGAGGTGCCTGCTGAGACCACGGGTGAGAGCTTGGCTGTCTTGGTTGGCCAAATCTTAGAATCTCACAAGGTGTCCTTCTTCAATGAAGAGCTTCCACCCGAGGGTCTTGGACACAACAAAGCCTTGCATATTGTTGTTAAATATAGGGACAAATTTGTCGGGGGGGTGTTGATCGATAGTGGTTCTGGGCTCAACATATGTCCGTTAGCAACCCTGAAGGAACTCGGAATTGACACCAGCAAAATCAGACAGAGTATTGTGAAAGCAAGGGCTTTTGATGGGGGCTCAAAGGTGCACCATAGGAGAGGTCGATCTTGATTTGCAAATAGATCCTGCGAACTTTTCTGTGGAGTTTCAGGTGTTTGACATCCCCTCTACCTATAATATGCTGCTCGGAAGACCCTGGATCCACATGGCATGAGCTGTCCCTTCTACTTTGCATCAAAATGTGAAATTCATATGGGATAACAAAGAGGTCGTGATTAAGGGCGAGGGAAATACCCCCCTGCATGCTAGCACCACAATTCCTATGGTAGACAATGCCACTGAGCTTGATGGGACTACTTTTCACACTGTTGAGCTGATGAATGTGACCCGAGCATCTAATGATGATTCGAAGAGAGGTACCCTACCCAGAGTCCCCAAGATGATTGCTGTGGAAATGTTAAGGAACGGTTTCAAACCTGGCTAGGGATTGGGAGCAAATCTGAATGGCATTACTGAACCCATTTGCTTGCCCAGGAATCTGGGTACTTTCGGTTTGAGTTATTGTCAAACCAAGGAAGAAGCGAATAAGGCCAAGTTCAAAACCAAGAAGCCAGACACTGTCATTCCAAAGCCTTTTCCATTGCTAAATCAGTCATTTGTCAAGGCACCAGAAGTCATTATACCAGATCTGGTTGAAGGAGTTGGTAATTTGTTTCTGAGTGATGATTGGGAATGCGGTGTTATTATTGAAGACTAGGCTGAGGAATCACTTGTGCAGAATGCTGTGGCGAAGGATCCGATGGCCAATTGGACCTGCGTCCCAGTGGAAGATACTTGGTGAATGAACTCACTAGTTTATTTTGGCATCATAGTCATATTGAGGCCCTGAAATGTGTTTTGCCTTTAGTTCATGTTTATGTCTTTTCAAAATAACTCATTTACATTCTGCATGTTTTACTTTAATGTATTGCCTCCCTAGACTAGACTTTTGAAGCAAATAAAATGCACTGAATTCCCATATCATTATTTTGCTATGCTTTAATTATTTACTTTATTTTACACTTTTGATTAATGTTTGTTTCTATTTCAGTTTTCCATTTAACAAAACGGCCGAAACTTTGCTTGTGACATGTAATGAAACAACTGAGCAAATTGGTAACGATGCATTGAATATTGGGGAATTTGATGAAGATTTTTTTCCTGATGAAATAACAAGAGAAGTCGATCAGTTTGAGAACAAACCAAAGCCTAACTTGGAAGAAACCGAGTCAATCAACTTGAGAACTTCAGAAGATGTTAGAGAAACTAGAATCAGTGTTCATTTGACCTCAGAAGAAAAAAGAGCTTATATTGAACTATTGAACGAGTATCGAGATATTTTTGCTTGGTTTTATGAAGATATGCCCGATTTGAGTACCGATCTTGTCACTCATAAGTTGCCAACTGATCCTTTATTTCCGCCTGTTAAGCAAAAGAAGAGGAACTTCAAAACTTCCACAAGCAAACAAATCTTGGAAGAAGTGCAAAAGCAATTAACCGCTAAGGTGATTCGATCTCTCAAATATCCCACTTGGCTAGCAAATATTGTACCGGTGCCCAAGAAGGACGGGAAAGTTTGAGTTTGTGTTGATTATCGTGATCTCAACAAAGCATGTCCAAACGATGATTTTCCATTGCCAAATATTCATATCCTTATTGATAGCTGTGCAAAATATGAGCTTCAGTCTTTTGTCGATTGTTTTCCTGGTTATCACCAGATTTTAATGGATGAAGATGATGCTGAAAAGACTGCTTTCATCACACCATGGGGTGTATTCTGTTATAGAGTTATGCCTTTTGGTTTGAAGAATGTCGGGGCAACATATATGAGAGCGATGACAACTCTTTTCCATGATATGATTCACAAAGAGATCGAAGTCTATGTAGATGATGTTGTTATCAAATCAAAGAAGAAAGAAGATCATTTGACTGATTTGAGAAAGTTCTTTAACCGCCTTCGGAGGTATAACTTGAAGCTTAATCCTGCAAAATGTGCATTTGGCGTTCCCGCCGGTAAGATGTTGGGTTTTATTGTAAGCCGGAGGGGCATAGAATTGGATCCGTCTAAAATCAAGACTATCCAAGACTTGCCTCCTCCAAAGAGCCGGAAGGATGTGATGAGATTTCTTGACCGTTTGAATTACATAAGCCGCTTCATTGCGCAATCCACGGTTATTTGTGAACCGATAATCAAGCTGTTAAAGAAAGATGCTATTATTGAATGGATGGAAGACTGTCAAAAGGCTTTTGATAAGATAAATGAGTATCTATCTAATCCGCCTGTGTTAGTTCCTCCTGAACCTGGAATATCACTAATCTTATATTTGTCCATCTCGGAAAATGCATTTGGATGTGTCTTGGGGCAACATGACAAGGCCGAGAAGAATGAGCAAGCCATTTATTATCTAAGCAAGAAGTTACCCCTTATGAAGCCAAGTATACTCTCTTGGAGCGAACTTGTTGCGCCTTGACTTGGACCGCACAAAGGTTAAGGCACTATCTTTCATCATATACAACTTATCTTATCTCGAGGATGGATCATTTGAAATATATCTTCCAAAAGCCGATGCCTACGGGAAAATTGGCAAAATGGCAGATTCTGTTAAGTGAATTTGACATAGTTTATGTCACCCAAAAGGCGGTAAAAGCAAGCATTGGCGGATCATTTAGCTGAAAATCCTGTTGATGACAACTATGAGCCATTAAGAACTTACTTTCCTGATGAAGAGGTCTTGTTTCAGGGAGAAGACATTTCTTCTGAATATGATGGTTGGCGTCTTTTCTTTGACTAGGCAGCAAGTTTCAAAGGTGTTGGTATTGGAGCTGTCTTAATTTCTAAAATGGGTCAGCATTATCCTGTTTCGGCCAAGCTTAGATTTCCATGCACTAACAACATGGCTGAATATGAAGCATGCATTTTGGGTCTTCGATTGGCAGTTGATATGAACATTCAAGAACTTTTAATGATCGGGGATTCTGACTTGTTGATTCACCAAGTACAAGGCAAGTGGAACACCAAGAATGCAAAGATTCTTCCTTATTTGCGTAGTGTCCAGGAATTGTGCAAAAGGTTTGCAAAACTTGAGTTCAAGCATGTTCCAAGAATTCAAAATGAGTTTGCCGATGCTTTGGCAACTTTATCCTCTATGATCCAGCATCCTGACAAGAATTATATTGATCCTATTGAAATTGAATTGCATGATAGGCCGGCTTATTGTTTTTCAAGTTGATGAAGAGCGAGATGGTCATCCTTGGTATTTTGATATCAAGAATTATCTCAAGGTTGGGAGTTATCCTGAAAATGCAACAAGTGTTCAAAAGAAGAGCATTCGGAGGTTAGCAAATCAATTCTTCCTAAGCGGTGAAATCCTATATAGGAGGACCCCAGACTTAGGATTCTTAAGGTGTGTTGATGACATTGAAGCCAATAAATTGCTTATGGAAGTGCATGTGGGAGTTTGTGGACCGCACACGAATGGTTTTGTTTTGGCAAAGAAGATCTTGAGAGCAGGTTATTTTTGGCTAACTATGGAAACTGATTGTGTTCAGTTTGTGCGGAAATGCCATCAATGTCAAATTCACGGAGATATGATCAAAAGACCTCCTTCTGAACTTCATGCAATGAGTTCTCCCTGGCCTTTTGTTGCTTGGGGAATGGATGTTATTAGTCCTATTGAGCCGGCCGCTTCAAATGGGCATCGCTTTATTTTGGTGGTTATTGATTACTTCAGCAAGTGGGTGGAAGCAACTTCTCACAAGTCTGTAACCAAGAAAGTGGTGTCAGATTTTGTGCGCAACAATATCATTTGTAGATTTGGAGTTCCTAAATCAATCATCACTGATAATGGTGCAAACTTGAATAGTGATTTAATGATAGCAACTTGTGAAAGCTTCAAGATTACTCATCGCAACTCTACTGCATACCGGCCTCAAATGAATGGAGCTGTGGAAGCGGCAAGTAAGAACATCAAGCGTATTCTTCGCAAGATGATTGATAATTATAGGGATTGGCATGAAAAGTTGCCTTTTGCACTTCTTGGGTACCGCACCACTACAAGAACTTCAACTGGGGCAACTCCCTATCTCTTGGTGTATGGCACAGAAGTAGTCTTACCCGCGGAAGTAGAAATTCCTTCCTTGAGAATCATTCAAGAAGCTGAATTAGAAAATGCTGAATGGGTGAAGATCAGATGTGAACAGTTGATGCTTATTGATGAGAAAAGAATGAATGCAATTTGTCGTGGGCAACTTTATCAAAATCGCATGATCAAGTCTTTTGGCAACAAAGTGAGAGTGAGAGACTTCAAACCGGGGCAATTGGTGCTAAAGAAGATCTTTCCTAATCAAGAAGAAGCAAGGTGCAATTTTGCGCCGAATTGGCAAGGTCCATATGTGGTTCACCGGGTTTTATCTGGAGGAGCACTGGTTCTGGCAGAAATGGATGGTCAAGTTTGGCCAAAAGCAATCAATGCAGATGCCGTCAAAAGATACTATGTCTGAAGCAATCACAAGTTAGCATGGTTTTGAATGTAATCTTTGATGTAATGCGAACGACGCGTGACCTGAATCCCAAGGCGGGATATGTAGTAACTCACATCGAGTTTGGTTGCATTGCTATAAGAATTTCTCACTTTCCCTTTTATGTAAAGTTTGAACTACTTCTGACCTGATTCCTGGAATGGCAACAGGATAAGTAGGCAATCCCCTTCGGATTCGGTCAAAATATTGTAACGCTTTAGCCTTGTTTATCTTTTATGATGTAATTCCGAACTACGCATCTGGGCAGATGTGTAGGTTTTCCAATTCGGATGCGGCTTCGTACTTAGATTGCCATATCTTCCCCAAAATCTTTATGTAAGTAGAACTACGCACAGTCTGATTCCCGGGGAGGGATACGTAGGCGCTCTTAACGGGCTCGACTCTATAATATTAAAATTTTCAGTCTCCCCTAAGGCAAGCAACTGGGGCAATTTTGCCAGATAATTTGAAGATTTGAAAGATAGCAACTGGGCCAAATTTTGCAAAATGAGTTGAAGATTCAGAAGATCATAACTGGGGCAGATTTTGCAAAATCGGTATTGCTTATGAAAGGCTAGGATGGCAGAGTTCTAAAAGTATTCAAGATTAGCACAAGTTGCAAATACAAAGGACGTTCAGTTTGTTTCGAGATATGTCATGAGTTTGAGTTAAAGCAGAAATTTTAAATCCATTATAAACTTTTCATTTGCATATCAATGATTATTTGCTTACTATTTTATCAAATTACTTTATTTTCTCCTCTATCTTAGGATGAGTTATACTATTGAGTTCATACACCAAGTTTCCGAGGATGGTTTTCAAAGCCCAAGTCTCATGAAGGAGAGGAAGCGATAGCAGCAAATTCGAGATGAATCAGCACAAATCAAACACCACTTCTCCCCAAAACTAACGAATTTTCTTTGAGAGCATGAACATAAAAGCTTGCAATGAAAGGATCATTTGCCCTATAGATGAACAATTTATCGAATGCGCATTCAAAGTTGCCTTGCTGATTGCACTGCATTGCCTTTTCGTGACTTAAAGCGCTATGCTTCGCCATGAGTTATTGCCGAACAGACGGCATTTCTACCTCTATGATTTTCATTCCCAAATAAGCAATAAAGACGAGGCATGCGTTATGTTTTCAAATCACGCCAAAATAAGCATTGCCTTATTTTAATTGACAATTTGCTCAAGACCATCATTGCCTGATTGTCTCGCCAATTGATTTATCGAATGGCTATTGCACTGATTATATTTCCGCACACTTTGCTTTGCACTTGCTTTAAATTTTGCCTTTATATTTGCTTTAAATTAATGCTTTGCTTTACTTTTTCAGGTCAACCATCAGTTTCAAGGAGATTATTCGCCTTGTCGCATATGCATCGCAAATCTATTTCTTCTTTTTCATTATAGCCTTTGCTTTATTATTCACTCGTTTTCCAACGCATTTACTTTAAATTTGCAAGAATTGAACATCAGATTCAATATGAACTGAAGGGAGCATTCAACACTTTGCACCACTATCAACACAAGCAACACCAATCGAATTGACGGCGCATATGATTCTGCTTGACAGATCATTCAAATTTACTCTTGTGACATCTAAGCATTACATTTGATTATTGCCAAAAGGCGGCACTTGTCTTTTCTCAAAATCTTAACATCGTGATAGAATTTACCTCGCGATAATGATAGACAAGTCAACCATGAGACACCATGTGCGGTGTGTCTCGCCTGTTGGTTGTCCTGCAACAACTTTATATTCTGCACCTGCTTTAAATTATGAATTGACAAGTCAACTATGAGACACCATGTGCGGTGTGTCTCGTCGGTTGGTTGTCCTGCAAAAGCTTTATATTTCGCACTTATTTAGAGTAAAATAGACAAGTCAACCATGAGTCACCATGTGCGGTGTGTCTCGCCGGTTGGTTGTCCTGCAACAGCTTTATATTCTGCACCTACTTTAAATTATGAATTGACAAGTCAACTATGAGACACCATGTGCGATGTGTCTCGCCGGTTGGTTGTCCTGCAAAAGCTTTATATTTCGCACTTGTTTAGAGTAAAATAGACAAGTCAACTATGAGACACCATATGCGGTGTGTCCCGCCGGTTGGTTGTCCTGCAAAAGTATTATATTATACTTGTGTAGAATAGAATCGACAAGTCAATTTTGAGACACTATGAGCTGTGAGTCTCACCGGTTGCTTGTCCTGCAACAGCTTTACATTATGCACTTGCTTTAAATTATGAATTGACAAGTCAACTTTGAGACACCATGAGCGGTGTGTCTCGCCGGTTGACTGTCCTGCAAAAGCTTTATATTATGCACTTGTTTAAAAAAGCTTTATATTTCGCACGTTGTTTAGAGTAGAATAGACAAGTCAACTATGAGACACCATGTGCGGTGTGTCTCTCCGGTTGGTTGTCCAGCAAAAGCATTATATTATGTACTTGTTTAGATTATGAATTGACAAGTCAACTTTGAGACACTATGTGCGGTGTGTCTCGCCAGTTGGTTGTCCTGCTAAAGCATTATGTTTTATATCTGCACAGACTAAGATTTTGCAAAGCAACTTGAGGCATTATATCTCGTTAGTTGATTTATTTTATTTATTGTTCTGCAATTCGTACCCGCTTTACTTACTATCTTGCTTTACTATTTCAGAATAATGATCATCCTAGAGGTTCTCCGGGCGGAGCGCCTCGTCAGTTGATTGAAGGAAGAACTTGTTGATGATATCACAATCCGCATTTACAATTTTAATTTATCACTTTACTTATTTCTTATTCCAATTATTATGGTTTATTAGCAGTTGCTCGCTTACCGTTTGTTAAGTCTTACAGAATTTTGGCAATATCGCAGCAGCATTTGGAGCATAACGTGGAACTTTTTCTTAGCAGTGAACTGGGGCAATTGTTGATATGAGCTAGACTCATCAATGAGGATCTGAAAAATCGCACTCGAACAAGCAAATCTATCCTAATCTTTCGTTTCAGATTAGGAGTCAGTTTGAATTATTTCTTATTTCGTGCGTCCTTTCCTGTCACTCGTGCGAGTCTTCGTGTCTAAGTGTCGTCGAACTACATATGTCCTGATTCTCTTTCAGCCCGATATATGTAGGCAACTCGGAGACCGGAGTTCGGCCATGTCCATAAGCCTCGCACTTTGGTCCTTAGAATCAAAGATCTTGGCTTTGTCGTGACAAAATTGGTTTTTCGTCAACTTCTTTATCCTGAAAACTCTTACATCCTTTTCGTGTAAAGTGGGGCAGCTGTTGACACCCAATTTTGTCCCGAAGATCTTAGTTAAAATCAAATTATTAAATTAAAGTTAGTTTTAAAAATTTTAAGAAGATATATTGATTTTAGAAAAAAATGTTAAATTATAAAGGCGTAGTCTTAAAGCCTATTCATGTAATATTTCCATTCTTTACTTAGCTTCCAAAATTAGGACCAATTTTGCTATCACTTTGCAAAATCAGCCCATTTATACAAACACCCCTATACATACACATATCCAATTCCTCTCAAAACCCGACCCCATTTCCCTTCTCAGCAAAAACCTAATCTCCTTAGTCTCCTTCAGCCGCCGTCCCCTGTTCCCCCCCCCCCCCAAAATCGAACCCCACTTCCTCCTTTGCCATTTCTGGAAACACCTTGCTTTAGTCCTCATTTCCTATTGTCTTCCCCAAATATGGCAAAACCTGACCCCCTTTCGATTTCCCCCAAAACCGTGACCCCACTGTGATGAAACCCAATCCAAACCATCTATTACTACTCCTTTTCATCATCAAGGGCTCGGATTGTAGGCGAATAGGCTTTTGAATTCAAAATCAGAATCGAAAAAGGAATATTCGATTTGATTCGAATTCCTTTTTGGTTTTCTGATTTTTCCTTTCAAAGGTTTGTAAAAGGGGTTAAAATCCGAACGTTGGAAAAGGACGAGGTAAGGATATACTAGTCTTTTCATTCTAGGTCAAAAACCCTAATTTTTCTTCTATATATATGCTGTTTGATTATTTGCAGTGGAGGTTTTTTTTTCTATCATAGAAAACGGCAGCAGAAATTTTACTCACTTCTTTTCCTTTTAAAATATACTAAGCTCATAGAGTTGAGAGCTAAATCTGGTTTCTTGAAATTAGCTCTGGTTTCTTTTGGTCGTCGTCGTGTTCGAGTCGATCGCTTCAGCTTGTCGCCTTGGTTTACTGCATTTAGAAAGGTACACTTGAACTCCTCTTTTTCTTTCTATTTTACTGGTTATATGTTTTTGTTATGTTGAATATAGTTTGTAGTTATTTTCTAACTTAGGAGCTGATTCTGATAAATACACTAGCTGTGTGTGCATAAAAACTGATATTAACACATAGAACTATAAATATGATGAGACCTTATCTGAGACTAGTATAGGTTATATACAGTTTGAGATTTTGAGTTTGATCAAAATATGAAAGCCTTATTATATGATATACATTAGAAAAATCAGTTTTGAGTGAAGTTGAGATCTCATTCGAAATAAATAGGTAAGATGTAGTGAAATAAGTTAAAGATAGCAGTTTTGGATCTAGTTTGAATAAGAAATGTGAGCTTAAATAACTCAGTCATAAATCATGCATTTTTAGTTTTGAATAGAAGGAAAAATGGTTTTTGATGCTCGTCTCATATCAAAAGTGGAGTAAAGTTGATTTTAAAAGCTGTTCTTTGAGTATAGGGTTTAAATCAGAAGTGAGTTTGTTCCAGTTTGGCTCATAGGTCAAAATTCTAAGGTCCTATTTTCTGTTTTCCTTAAATCCAAATGTCTATTGCTTCTCTGGTTAAGAGAGGAGTTCAGAGGGCCTGTGTGTGTGAGCTCTCTGTGCAGATGGTTGTGTGTTAGTATAGGAGATTGTTTCAGGTGGATTCTGCAGGCTGAATGGAGTAGTTTGGGATGGTTTGATGCTGGTACTTGGTTCATGGAGGTGGTATAGGCTGTTCCTGGTGTTGTAGCAACTATTGGAAGAAATTCAGATAGTGTGAGTCAAATGCAGGCAGTTCTAGGTAGGTGCAGGCTTTTGTTTGGATATTTTTCTGATTGCAGGTTGTGCAGGAACCTTGGTTCTTGTACTAGTAGTTTGTTGCGAGTTCAAAGGGGTGGTTTTGTGAATGTTAGCAGTTTCAGGTGGTGTAGGTGGCAGTGAGGTATAGTAGATGGTTTGGAGGAGATCCTGGTTCTGAAAGCTTGAAGGTGGTATGAGCATGTCTTTTGTGTATGTATGATGTGTTTGGTTGTTCAGGGCAGTGAGGGGTATGCTCTATTATTTTCAGGGGGTGTTTAGTTTCCTGTGTGTGTAAGGGTGTTCTGGTAGACTTAAGGGTGGTTCAGGTGTGTGAATGTGAGGAGGGATGTTCAAGGGAAGTTTGAGAGAGTGTTCAGGTGATAGGTAAGGGTCTGATTTAGGTACAAGTGGTGTGCATAGTTCCCTGGAGGCAGGAAGAGGTGCAGGGACTTAGTTGAGTAGTTTTGCAGGTTGTTTGTAGGCTGGTAAGTGTGGGGTTCTTGTTTCTTGTTGTTGTTGTAGTTCTGGAATGGTCTGTTTGTTCAAAGTGGTCTGAGGGCTTGTAGTTTGTCCTCTGTCTTGATTCCTAGAGTTTGTGGTCTGCTTGTAAGTATAGTAAAGAAGTGAGTGTGTGTAGTTGCTCGTATGAGGTGTGTGCAAGTGTTTTGAGGTGGTGTAGGGTGAGTTTTAGTCTGTTTGGTTGTTGTAGGAAATGGAGAGAATGTTGCTGTTGTTTGTAAGAATGATCAGGAGCAGGGAGAGTTTGTTACTGTTTTGCAATTGCTTATGGAGTATAGTCAGTATGGCATGCGGGATCTGTTATGGAGCTTGAAGGGAAGTGTCAATGTGCTGCAACCTGGTACTTGTTCAGGCAGTCCCAGAACTTGTTCAGGGACTTGTTCAAGTAAAAGGTGCTGCAGTTTAGGGAATGTAAAGGAGGGGTATGAGGAAGGTTTGAAGCTTTGAGGGTGTTCAGTGAAGGGTTTGGGGTGCAGAAGGGTGCATATGTGTCTGCTCGCTTGTGAATGCATGCCAGTATGTGTGTGACTGCCTGTATGTGTGTGTATCTGCGAGTGTGTGCGAATAGGCTCTTTGAATGTGCATGTGTGTAAATGCCCTGTATGTGTATGCTTCCCAGATCTAGTCAGCTATGTTAAGTTATAATTTAGCATCAGTTCGGTGTTGTTTGGTATGCTATCATTTCGGGGCTTGCATTGTGTCCTAAATTTTGATCGATATTGTGTAAAACAATGGTTAAGCTGCTTAAATGAATCAGTTAATCTTTTTCCCTGAGCCACGTCTCTTTCTTTTGATTTAATCTGTTAAGCGCTGCTAATTCTTTGTCTCCTCTTGTTTTCTTTGCATGAACACTCTTGGGAACGAGTTGAATGAAACTCACAAATTGGGATGACATGCATTTGGGAAGTTATTTGATCCGCTCCGCATTTTCGGGACTTGATATCCCCGAAAATGTAAAAGAAAAGGGAAAAATGAAAACCTTGTGAAATACTGGGCTTATATTGAGCTTGCTGTTACACCCCGTATGTCTAAAGTGATGTATATCATTCTAATGACATGTTAAGAATGATTTAAGTGAGTTTAAAGTCATAAAATGACCATATATGATGTTTATATGTTGAATATAAAGTTTGGGAAAAATCGGATTTAAGTTGCGGAAAAACCGACTAAGGAATTGCCTTATAACGAAGCTTTTTCAGCAATTAATTTCATGTGTTATATGAAGTCTTTTGGAGACATATCATATACCAAATTGAAGGCCTTGGAGTTTATTTTTCAATATTTTTAACGGTTTATTCATACAACATATGAATAAAAAGATATGAACATCAGAAGTCAGGCCAGAAGAAGGGACATAAGCGCAAAAGAGGGCTAGAACTGAAATGTTTTGAGTATAAAAGGAAAAACATGTCTTCTTTTCGTAATTTCCAGAATATAAACGATAGAAACAGCCCTTTCTTGAGTCTAAAGCCAATTTTTATGATTTTGAAGAAAGAACATCAATCTTAACTCGAAACTGAAGACAGATTGCGTCAAAACGCTCTACGCGATTAGGGTAACATTATGCTACCTTCAATTTCTTCTATAGTTTGAGTTTTAGAATTACTTCATGGCTAAGTAAAGTACCCAAATTCTATGTTATAGCTTGTTTAAGCTTTAGAAGGTGTGGAATTCAAGGGAAACAAGGTTTAGAAGCAAGAAACATCAAAGGTATAGGCTAAACCTTTCTTTTGGCAAGGCATGTATCTTGTAGCTTTTGAAGCTTTTATTAGTTCCAAAAATGGTGTTTCTTGTTTTGTAATTGTATATCATCAAGGGAATCTTGTATATACTTAATTTGGTACTAAAATCTAAGGTGAAAAACGTCCGAATCAGCAAGACAAAACGTTTCAAAATCTAGAAAATCATTTTGATGTTTGGATAACTGTTAGTATATTAATAATAACTCCTTGTACAAAATTGATATTTAGATTCTTTAAGAATCTCCAGAATCCTAAGACATATATCTAAAGCTTTCATGAAGACCATGAAGTCTATATCTTTGATCTACACTCTGAAAATTAGGTTGAAAGTCAGGACAGTGGTGTTGTCCAGACATTCTATCTGCGGATTTGTTATGTCATCCAGTTGTCTCATCTTGTTATCCGTTTAACATGTTTATGTTATCAGTTTATCCGGGTATCCATTCCCGTATATAGTATAGTGCTGGTTCTATTTTTGCGGATCATCCAGTTTCAGGGGAAACTCTGCCGAAATTTTTGTAGAAATTCAAAGAGTTAGACAAATTCTAAGTTTCAGGTTGTGTCTATAATTCCATCCAGAGTTTTCTTATCATTCCTTCGAGTCCATATATATTGTTGCCACATGTTTTATGCCTCATATATGCATATGCTTATATTGTGATTATGTTATGTGTGATTTGGAGTCCCCCCATAGAGGCTGGACATTGGACACACAGTCCGGTCGCGTGTGATACTACCCGTCTGGGGGATACAGCCCCTCTTGTTCAGGCGGGAGTTGAAACACCTAGTGTGACCGGGTGTCACTCACACACTCTGACCAGGGAGACTAGATATTACTGGCTGTGGGGGATATAACCCATAAGACCCGCCATGTTTGTTATATATGCGTATATAGCCACAGTATGCACTGCATGATTATACATGAGGCTAGTTCAGTTTTTCAGTTACCTGATTTGGGGGGATACATCCCATAACACCAGACAGGTACTAGTTTAGATGTTCAGTTACCTGATTTGGGGGATATAGCCCATAACACCAGACAGGTACCAGTTCAGATAAAAGTTCAGTTTTAGCTCAGTACAAGTTATAAGTTCTCAATTATCAGCCACCAGTTCTTAGCGTCAGGATCAGTTGACAGTTATCAATTCCAGTTTATAGTCACCAGTTATCAGTCATATTACAGTTATTTATCAGTATAGTTCAGCTCAGTCTTCAGTTTCAGATTCAGCTAGACTTCAGTTTATATTCAGATCATGTTTAGTACGTTCTTCAGATTTCCAGCTATATTGCTATGCTCCAGCTCATATTAACATATTTATATTCCAGCCTTATAGTTTCATTCAGCTATGATATATTATATGCTCATGCCTTACATACTTGGTACATATCGTACTCACGCCCTTTTCTGGGGCGCTGCGTTTCATGCCGCACAGGTCTAGATAGATCAATGCTTGGATCACGTTAGTAGGCCATCTATCAGCTATTGGAGTCACTCCACTTACTCCCAGAGTTACTTATCTTTTGGTATGTGTACAGTCAGCCAGTTTGGGTATGGCAGGGCCTTGTCTCGTCCTTTGTATATTTAGTTCACCACTCTTAGAGGCCTGTAGATATGTCCTTGTGTGGTGCAGTCAGTATGTTATGTATGTCAGCTTATATTAGCCTTGTCAGCTTTTTGCATTGCATACTCCTTATCAGTTAGGTTTATGCTTATTCTGTTTATCAGTTATAATAGTTATCAGATTATCAGTAGGATTAGTGATGATCGACACTTAGTGTTGGTCATCCGTCGCGGCCCTAAGTTGGGTCGTGACAAAAGTGGTATCAGAGCTGTTCAATCCTAGGGTGTCTATAGGCCATGTCTTGTAGAGTCTTGTTCAGGAGTATGTTGCGCGCCATACTTATGGAGCAGGAGGCTACAAGGCACTTCAGGACAGTTGTCTTTCTTTCTTCTCTAGATCGTGCAATAGAGCCATGATTATAGAATTCAGCCCTCTAACAATAGTGTTTTCAGCTAAGCGATGTCGCCGAAGAAACTAACAGCTGCCCTTCTGGCCAGGGTACTAGTAGAGATGAAAGTGAGGAGTTCATACCTGAGGCTCCATCTGAGGCCTCACAGATCCCTTCAGTTCAGGGCGATATTAGAGGGACTGTAGCTGCCATACCTCCAGCTCCTCAGCCTGATAGTCAGGGGTAGGAAGTGAGGGATGCCACCAGATTATTGACCAGTGTTGTAGTTGCTCAGACTAGACAGCATAGTGCAGATGCCCAAGGAGATACTGGATCCAGGATCAGGGATTTTATCCGACTAGAGCCTCCAGTCTTTATTGGATCCCGTATAGGAGAGGACCCTCAGGATTTTCTTATGAGGATAGCCAGGGTGTTGAGGGTCATGCATGCGTCAGAGACACAACCAGTAGAGTTGGCTGCATTCAGATTGCATGACCTAACAGCAGGGTGGTATCAGACATGGGAGCTATCTAGAGGGGCAGATGCTACTCTGGCGACTTGGAAGGAATTCTCAGATGCCTTCCTTCATCAGTTTATGCACATAGAGACACAGAGAGCACGTGCTGATCAGTCCCTGACCTTAAGATAGGGATGTTTGAGTGTAGAAGAGTATAATTATCGCTTTAATTCTTTAGAAGGGTTTGCCCCCATTGTGGTAGCAAGTATGGAGGATAGAATTCACAGGTATGTAGTGGAACTTGGTCCACACTTGGTGAACGAGTGTATGACGGTTGCTATGCAGTCAGGTATGAACATATCACGCATTCAGGCATTTGCTTTATCACTTGAGGAGAGGAAGCAGAGACAGAGAGCCGACAGGGATAGAGTGTTACACAAGAGGGGCAGATTTTCTGGTTCGTTTGGAGAGACATCTGGAGCGAGTAGAAAGCAGAGTGTTAGACAGCCACCAACTAGTATACCTACACAGTCTCGTGGCCTGAGATTCGATAGACCTCCTCAGTCCAGAGCTAGTCAAGCATCACAGACTTAAGGATTTTAGTGCCGTGGTACTTCGATACCGGTTAGTCAGACATATCCCAGATGTTCAGATTGTGGTAAACGCCACTTGGGTCCATGTTAGTTAGGAGTTGATACTTGTTATATTTGTCGCGAGGCAGGCCATTTCATGAGAGATTGCCCGACTAGGGGTGGTAGTGGTGCAGCCCAGCCAGCTAGATCAACAGTAGCTTCCTCAGCACCAGCACGCCCTCAGGGGCAAGTTCCTCAGGCACCAGCAGGTCGTGGTAGAGGTCGAAGTTTAGCTTCTACAGTAGGCAGTACTCAGAACCGCACCTATTCTCTTATTGGTCGACAGGACCAAGAGGCTTCACCAGATATGGTCACAGGTATTCTGTCGGTAAATTCTCTCGATGTGTATGTGTTGATAGATCCGGGTTCTACATTATCATATGTTACTCCCTTTGTTTCCATTAAATTCAAAATAGTACCAGAGGCTATTAGACCTTTCGAGGTAGCCACTCCCATTGGTGATTCTATAGTAGCTAGGCGTGTTTATAGAGGTTGCTCGGTAATGATGGGCGATTGTAGAACTACACCTGACTTAATTGAGCTAGAAATGGTTGATTTCGATGTTATTCTCGGTATGGATTGGTTGTCTTCTTGTTGTGCTAACGTTGATTGTAGAGCGATGACAGTCTAGTTTCACTTTCCAGGAGAATTAGCTATGGAGTGGCAGGGTGTTTCTGCATCGCCAAAGGGCCTGTTTATTTCTTACCTTAAGGCAAGGAAACTAATCGCAAAAGGCTGCTTATATCATATTGTTCATGTTCGAGACTCAAAGAAGGAGACATTGACTCTTGAGTCAGTTCCGGTAGTGAATGAGTTCCCTGATGTGTTTCCAGATGAGTTACCTGGTCTTCCTCCAGAGTGAGAGATTGATTTTCCTATTGATATAGTACCAGGTACGCAGCATATATCCATTCCTCCCTATAGGATGGCACCAGCAGAACTGAAAGAACTTAAGGCAGCACTGAAGGATTTGGTAGATAAAGGTCTCATCAGACCTAGCATTTCCCCGTGGGGAGCCTCAGTACTATTTGTGAAAAAGAAAGATGGCTCTCTACACATGTGCATAGATTATAGATAGCTAAGTAAAGTCATAATATGGAATAAATACCCTCTGCCCAAGATTGATGACTTGTTCGACCAGCTTCAGGGTGCCAAGTGCTTCTCGAAGATAGATTTGCGATCAAGCTGCCGTCAGGTTAGAGTCAGAGAATCTGCTATACCTAAGACTGCATTCAGGACTAGGTATGGCCATTATGAGTTTTTAGTGATGTCGTTTGGACTCACTAATGCCCCTGCAGTATTTATGGATCTGATGAACAGCGTATTCAGGCCTTATCTAGATTTATTTGTGATTATATTTACTGGTGATATTCTCATCTATTCAAAGTCTGAATCAGAGCATCCAGAGCACCTACGCATAGTATTGGGTACTCTTCGAGACCAGCAATTATATGCTAAGTTCTCAAGGTATGAATTCTGGTTAGATTCAGTGGCATTTCTTGGCCATATAGTTTCAGCAGAAGGAATTAAAGTAGATGACCAGAAGACCGAGGCTGTGAAGAATTGGCCCAGACCTATGACGCCAATTGAAGTACGTAGTATTCTGGGTTTGGTAGGTTATTACAGAAGGTTTGTAGAGGGGTTTTCCTCCATTGCAGCTCCACTGACCAAATTGACACAGAAAATAGCTAAATTTGAGTGGTCTGATTCTTGCGAGCACAGCTTCCAAGAACTAAAGAACAAGTTGATAACAGCTCCAGTACTTACACTTCCAGAGGGATCTGAGGGCTATGTAATTTACTGTGATGCTTCTCGAATTGGTCTTGGTTGCATTTGATGCAGCACGGAAGAGTAATTGCCTATGCTTCCAGGCTGCTGAAAAAGCACGAGAAGAACTACCCTACCCATGATCTGGAGCTTGCAGCAGTCATTCATGCATTGAAGATTTGGAGACGTTATTTGTACCGTGTTCATGTTGATATATATACAAGAGCCTCTAGTACATATATAATCAGAATGAGCTAAACCTGCGACAAAGGCGATGGCTAGAGTTGCTAAAGGACTATGACATGGAAATTCTTTATTATCCAGGTAAAGCGAATGTTGTAGTTGATGCCCTTAGTCATAAGTCCATGTGTAGTTTATCTTACTTACAGCCACAAAAGAGAGAGTTAGCTCATGCACTCCACCAGTTAGCCAGCATGGGAGTCAGATTAATAGATTCAGAGGACGCAAGAGTTACAGTTCAGAACGCAACTACTACTTGCCTAGTGACATAAGTAAAGCAACGCCAGTATGAGGATCCAGTTCTAGTTCAATACATGCAGATAGCCAGAAGAAAACCAAAATTACTATATAGGTTACTAGTGACGGGGTTCTTATATATAAACATAGACTTTGTGTTCCTGATGTTGCAGATTTATGTGGACAGATTATGACAGATGCACATTATTCCAGATACACTGTTCATCCTAATTCGACTAAGATTTACCAGATCTTAAGCAGATTTATTGTTGGGACGGAATAAAGCGAGACATAGCAGAGTTTGTGGCTCAGTGTTAGACTGCCAGTAGGTTAAAGTCGAGCATAAGAAACCTAGTGGCTTGTTACAAGAAATCGAGATTCCATTATAGAAATGGGAAGCAGTAAATATGGACTTCATTACAGGCTTAACCCGTACGCGGAGCAGGTATGACTCTATCTGGGTTATAGTTGATAGGCTTACTAAATCAGCTCATATCTTGCGTGTTAGAACTACATATACAACAGAGGATTATGCCAGACTTTATATCAGAGAGATAGTGCACCTACATGGTATTCCAGTATCTATTATTTCAGACAGGGGCGCACTAATTTACAGCTAACTTCTAGCAATCGTTCTAGACAGGTTTAGGGACACAGGTGAACCCGAGCACAAAATTTCATCCCCAGACAGATGGACAGGCTGAGCAGACCATTCAGACATTAGAAGATATGCTTAGAGCTTACGTGTTAGATTTTGGAGGCACCTGGAGTGATCATCTACTGTTGATAGAGTTTGCATATAATAATAGCTATCATTCTAGCATACGGATGGCGCCATATGAAGCTTTGTATGGGCGCAAATGCAGGTCTCTTATAGGATGGTTTGAGGTTGGCGAGTCTCAATTAATAGGTCCAGATTTAATCCAACAGGCAGTTGATAAAGTTAAGTTGATCAGGGAAAGATTATTAGTAGCGCAGAGCAGACAGAAGTCCTATGCAGATAATCGACGTCGAGATTTAGAATTTCAGAATGGCGATTAGGTAATCCTGAAAGTATCACATGTGAAGGGCATTATGAGATTTGGAGAGAATGGAAAGCTTATCCCTAGATTCAGTGGTCCATATCAGGTTATCAGGCGAGTTGGGCGTGTTGCCTACGAATTATATCTTCCAGCAGACCTTCAGGAGGTCCATCCAGTATTTCATGTTTTCATGCTCAGAAAAATATGTCGAAGATCCTTCTAAAGTTGTATCAATAGATGATGTTCAGATCACAAAGCAGTTAACTTATGAAGAGGTGCCAGTTGCAATTTTGATCGATAGATTCGTCGACTAAGGACGAAAGACATTCCTTTAGTTAAGATGCTATAGCAAAGCAATAATGTAGGTGAAATAACTTCGGAAGCTGAAAATGACATGAGAGCCAAATATGCACATCTCTTCATTACTTCAAGTATGTAACAAATTGTTGTTTAATGCTTCTACATACTTCATTTAACATTCGAGGACGAATGTTCCTAACAGGGGAAGATTGTTACACCCCGTATATCTAAAGTGATGTATATCATTCTAATGACCTTCTAAGAATGATTTAAGTGAGTTTAAAGTCATAAAATGACCATATATGATGTTTATATGTTGAATATAAAGTTTGGGAAAAATCGGATTTAAGTTGCGGAAAAACCGACTAAGGAATTGCCTTGTAACGAAGCTTTTTCAACAATTAATTTCATGTGTTATATGAAATCTTTTGGAGACATATCATATACCAAATTGAAGGCCTTAGAGTTTATTTTTCAATATTTTTAACGGTTTATTCATACAACATATGAATAAAAAGATATAAACATCAGAAGTCAGGCCAGAAGAAGGGACATAAGCGCAAAAGAGGGCTAGAACTGAAATGTTTTGAGTATAAAAGGAAAAACATGTCTTCTTTTCGTAATTTACAGAATATAAACGATAGAAACAGCCCTTTCTTGAGTCTAAAGCCAATTTTTATGATTTTGGTATGTATACAGTCAGCCAGTTTGGGTATGGCGGGGCCTTGTCTCGTCCTTTGTATATTTAGTTCATCACTCTTAGAGGCCTGTAGATATGTTCCTGTGTGGTGCAGTCAGTATGTTATGTATGTCAGCTTATGTTAGCCTTGTCAGCTTTTTGCATTGCATACTCCTTATCAGTTAGGTTTATGCTTATTCTGTTTATCAGTTATGATGGTTAGCAGATTATCAGTAGGATTAGTGATGATCGACACTTAGTGTTGGTCATCCGTCGCGGCCCTTAGTTGGGCCGTGACACTTGCTATCCGGGTTCTACCTTCTAAACTCCTTCTCTCCCGTTCCCTTTAGAAAGCATGTTTTAGGATCCCTGAAAACGGACTAGGATTTGCATGTTAGAAGCTTGATAGGATAGCCGCTTTATTAAACTATTATCTTATCGCATTTTTAGAATTGATTATAATTGCTTATCCCGTTTCTTTGGGACGCGCCAATTAGTTTAAGATAATAGTAACCTTTGGTTAATTATCGAGTGCAAAAGAAATTAAATTTAATTAAATTACACATCTCCATCTATTATTTATATTTATTTATCCATTTATTAAATATTTATTTATTTATCTACTCATTTATTCATTAATCGGATTAATTATGCGATATTTATTTGTTAATTTATTTATTTAATTAATATTATTTATATAATTTAATTAATCATTTATTTATTTAATTAATAATAATTATTTATTTATTTATTTATTTAATCAATTATTATTCTTTTATTTAATTGAATTAATATAAATATTAGTTTACTTAGTTAAGTTATTTATTTATTTACCTATTTACTCAAGCAATCAATTAATCAATTATTATTATTTATCTAATTATTTATTTAGCGTATTCTATTTTATTTATTTAATTCTATTTACCCTTTATTCATTTAATTAATAAATCAATCAATCATATTGTAATTATCCATTTAATTAATCTTAAATTTGATTATCTATTTATCTAAGTATTGGCATAACCAAAACCTTATCTTATTTATATTATCCTTAGTTAAAATGTATTCTATTATCCTTAACAAATTCGTGAAAACCGCCGGATTAACCGCATTTAGCGGATTTTCGAAAGTGCTCCCGCAAGGGACCTTCTTTCGAATTTAATAGAACCACTTACTCAGAATCTCTGATTTTAATTTAATTTCTTTAAATAAAGAATAAATTGTACTCATTAGTTAACAGTAGGTTCCTAATAATCCTTAAATTAGGTGGCGACTCCAAAGAAAGCCCTTTGGAGTCTCCATTTTGTTGAAAATACATCCCGATGCATACTTGTGTGCATTTTTTGGGAGGGTTCAACAGAAGTCCCCCGAGTGTATGAGCCTGAGGCCGTTGAAACCCCTTCTTCTACTGCTGTTGAATTTGGTCCGTCTATGTAGAAGCGTAGGCACCTGATAGATGAATCTCCCGAGGTCGTTGAGGAAGCCGTCGTGGAAGACGAAGTGGTGCTTCCTACTGTTCACCTTGAGCCTCCATCAGGGTTGTCCTTCTTTATACTTGTTCAGCATAGTTCCTCTTGCTTATCATAGGCTAATATTCCCTTTTTGCATATGTAGAACCTATCGTTCCGACCCCGACACTCGAGCCGACTAATTTCTTTCAACGCCGTCCTGGTAAGAAGGTGGCAGTGGATGCAGATACTGCGGCTGAATCCGTAGATGGTGCTCGTGAAGTTGTTATTCCCATCACTACAGGAGTTAACCTGTTCAAGACACCGAGGGTTGTGACAGACCATACCACCGAGCTGATTGGCCCCAGTGAACAGAAATACCTTACCACTTATAGCCGTCAGAAGCTGCTTGAGTTCGCCGCCTGTTGCACTCTTTGGGTAAACTCTCCCTTTCCAATTTTCTGCATCTTACAAGTTGAATCCTCATACTTCCTCCGCTAAATATTTGTTTCGGCGTTTGTACAGGGGTTGATGGTTTACCATGAGATACTCCACCGAGGAGGGTCGGATGAGAACCTGAGGAAGGAGAATGAGGCCCTACTGGGGCAAGTTACTAGCCTCCAGCCTTTTGTGGAAGAGGCTAAACGATTGAAAATGGAGCTTTACACTACGCGCAGAGCTTATCAGCATGAGTCTCTAAGAAGCAAGAATTTCGATGAGGCCTTGAGCAATGAAATCAGCAAGCACAAACAAACTGTGGAGACCCTCCAGTCTTCTCTTACGTAGGCAAAACTTGTTGTACAGCTTTAGCGTAAGAATGTAGCCCGCCTAGAAGCAGCTATGGAGGCCCTTCAACAAAAGCTATCTGGGGTAGATGAAAGGATCGAAGCTGCTGAAAAGAGTGTCCATGACGCCCGGGGCCTTTCCGCAAGATGAGAATGATAGGTAGAAGAGAAAAGTCGCGTCCATGCAGAGGACCCGTGATGAATAAGTGATTGCCTTGAATGCTCGCTGCATAGCTGAAGTGGATCATGCTAACATCGCAGATGCTCTTGCCGCTTTCCTCTGGGTTCGTGACGACCCTAACTTTGACCTGACTGCCGAGATTGCCTCGTACACCGAGCTTGTAGCTCAGGCAGATGCTCTGCTTGGGTCCAACCTTGAGGAAGGTTCTGAGGAAGCCAGTGGAGAAAGAGGAAATGAAACACTAGATAGAAACATGCAGCTGGTGAAGCAGGACCTTCGCGGAGTGTTTCCGCCAATGGAAGTCCCCCGAGAGAGGAATAGAAATCCCCGCCGATGCTTACGACTTTTTTTTCTTTGCATCTTGTTTTGAACAATTGCCCATGTTTTTCGGGCGTAATGGTGTAATTTTGGGCCCGTTTTGAGGCATTTTAACTTGAATTACTTATTTTCTTGTTTGTGACGCTTTTTAATTTCTGCGGTAAATAATAAGTAATGTTAAGTTATACCTTTGTGGGCGTATGCACCTATAGATTTGATGGCTACCGGATGTCCTCAATATTCTGATGTTTAGAATATTTATTAGTGAGCCTGCTCATGCAATAATGTCTGTTATGCACCAATGGTTGGTGGCTTAGGTTGCATCTGTAATAGATGGCTATTTGCGCTCACAATGGGATGACTTTAGCCCGTGTGGTAACAGAAACTTTTGCGTCCGACTTCGAACGTCTCTACTTAGTTACTCGAGTACTTAAGACTTTCAGGTACTATGCGAATAGGCATCCCCGTTGGCATGTAGGTGCAGTTATTGAATTAACGAGTTCAACTTACAAATAATGCCTGGTGGCTGAGCTAGATGTGATCTAGCTCTAAGTGAGTAGTGTACCCTACTTTTGTCACGAAAAGTAAGGGTATTACTTCAACTTGTAATTGGCCTAGGCTATAAATATTTGGATCGTAGATGGATCTTAATTTGTAGAAAACTAACTATATAAATAGTAATTTATTAATAGGGGCGCGAAGCCTGGAATGTTGTGGGTGAAAACCGTTAACATGACATAAGAGCAGGAACATGCTGTAATTTAAGAATAAAACTAAGGAACTGAATAAAGCAAATATCGAAAAAGAATAGTACTTTCAAGTATCCCTACTCCTCCCCCCCCCCCCCCAAAAAACACTTAAATCAACCGTACAATCAAAATTATGGTCTTGGCTGATTGAGGTTTCGGGGTCTTCGCTGGTTTGAAAGACATCTGCTTCAGGCACCTCTTCAGGTATAGTTGCCCCAAAGATGGCAGCTGTGTAGCATTCTCTTGTTGCCTCCTGGTCACCGTTGACTTCTTTTATCCCCCACTTTGTAGGGTATTTAAACTTTTGATACCAAGTAGATGGTACTGCTTTGACTTGATAGATCCATGGCCACTCTACGATCACACTGTAGGGGAAACCCCCATTGATTACCTGAAAAGATGAAATATAATCTGCTCCTGGGATGTGAACAGCAAGGTTAATTTCTCAACAATATTTTTCACAAGAATTGTTAAAGCCAGCCAGTGTATAGACATTTGGAACCATCTTGACTTCGACTCCATCGCCTTCAGTGTGTCCCACCTGATGAGGTTGACGGCACTATCGGCGTCGACCAAAACACGCTTGACATCTGTATCCTCTATTCTGAGTGTTATAACCAAGGCATCGTGATGAGGAGTATTGCAACTGGTGCTATCCTTGTCACTAAATAGGATCATCTCGTCCCGGGCATGACCCTCGCTGGGCACTACCCCGATGTGGTGTGACTCTTTGAGCAACAGTGGACTGCCGATTATGACATTGATGGACCTCTTCGGATCTGGTAGATCTTGTTAGTACATCTTGATTTCCGCTTTTGGCGTAAGTCTGCTTTCCCCTGTCGGTGAGCAAATCCTTGAGATAACCCTTATTCAGCAGACCCGTGACTTCTAGGATTAGTGCTCTGTATCTAGCCTTCTCGTGTCCATGATCCCTATGAAAACCAAAATAAAGATTCTTGTTCCTTCTCCCCGGCTCGGCCCTCAAATTGCTAGGCCAGTGTACTTGGGCGTCCTTCGTATGATCCCTCACGAACTCTACGGCGTTGACGCACAATCCCAACTCTTCAAACCTGTTAGGTACCCAATCTACGCTGAGTGATCCCTTGGTTGATGGTGCTGAGGTCTTCCCACTATCTTCTCGCTTTGGGAAATCATCTCTATAATCCCTCCTGCTTCGCTTCCCTCTGTTTCCGGCCCGAGGTTCCTCCATGTATCCCTATTTCTATCCTTGGTGGATAACGTCTTGGACATTGAGGCGAACTTCCCCATGGATGGATGATTCTCCTGGCTCCAGGCGAAGCTTCTCGGTATATCTCTGATGTAAGGCGTTCCATGCTGTCACAGAATGTTGAATCAAACTTCACTGCAACTCCCTGGTAATAAAAAATCACTTCAAGTTCAGACTTTTTCTGAAGTCTACCACATCAATATTATTGGGGACTAGAGGAAGCTCCATGTGTTCCCGTTGAAACCTATCAAGGTAGTCATTCAGCAGTTTATCATCACGCTGACGGATCTCGAAGATGTCCTCCATGCGCTTCTCCCGCTTTCTTGAATAGGTCCTGCATCTGAGCGAATGATTCGATAGAGCCCATTGGTAGCTGGTTGTACTAAGAAAGGGCGCCTTTGGTCAGAGTTAAGCCAGACCTCGTTACAAAGCAGACTGAATTTTTTCCTTGGTGATATCATTACTCTTTACAGTCGTGTAATACACAACAATATGCTCATTTGGATCAGTTGTTCCATCATACTTCAAGTTATCCGGCAAGCGGAAGTGCTTTGGTATGCAGACCAGTGCAGCACTTGCTTGTAAAATTTATACTCATCTAACGTGGTAACTTGGGGTGGAGCACCCAGCACGTTACCAATCCGGTTGTAGATGGCCTCATCTCTTTTATGAGGTCTCGGATGACAGGCGCTCCATTAAGGTCTTGATTGTTGATGGTCGTCTGGGAGCGGCATCCATGTTGAACCTGTGGCTAGGAACAGATGCTGGCGAATTGTTCGTGGGTGCTGGTCCTCGCGGGGATGTTGGCCTCTGAGATGATCCAGCAAACATCGCTCCTAACTTCTTTGATATCCCTTCGACCATATTGCTCGAGTTCCGCTCCGCTTGTTCTGACATAGTTTTGAGAAGATTAACAAGGAAACTTCTGAATTCAGGAAGATCTTTCAGTGATCGATCACCTTTCTCATCGCTGAAAACATGGATTGGCTCATAGGAAGGGTCTTTCGGCTGTTCAACGGGATCCTTTGGCTGCACGCTGGGATCACTGGGATCCTTCGTAGATTCATCTACTGCGTCTGTAGTATTCTTCGAGACGTTGCTACTATTATCAGACATGATTGCGCCTTTCCTTCGTAGAATACCTACAATTGCCTGGGCCCACGGTGGGCGCTGTTGAACCCCAAAAATAACCCCGAAGGGCTAAAATTAGGAATATCGACAGAATAGACTAACTCTTTTGGAGTTTTTGGAGTCGCCACCCAATTTAAGGAAAATATGGAATCAAATAAGCAAATGCGTAAAAAACTCCGTTTTAGGAAAAAGATGGTCTTTCTTTCAGAGATTCTAAAGGTAAGAGATTTTCTTAATTCGAAAGAAGGTTTTTAAGGCACTTTCAAAATTCCATAAAATACGGTTAATCCGACAGGTTTCCAAATATTTACAAGTGCGCCTTTCTTTCAAAAGAATTATTTGAAACACTAGTAGTAGTAGTAGTAATAATAATAATAATAATAATAATAATAATAATAATAATAATAATAATAATAATAATAATAATAATAATAATAATAATAATAATAATAATAATCAATTAAATAAAGGCTTATTTGTAAAAAAAAATTTTCACTTGCACGCATTTGCTAAAATGGCCCCAATTTGCAATAAATTGAATAACGACTTCAAAATAAAGGTAATGAACATGAAGTAACACAATAGCTCAAGTAATCAAATAATATTAACATAAATTGAATAATCTACACATGAAATGTCTAAATACAAATGATACATTTATTGAAATAAGTAATCGAGTTAAAATGATAGAACCCGGGAATGTGACAAACTCGCGGGAGCCTTGAATTTCTAGAATTTCCAAACGGTATTGAAAACTTGAACCCGAGGTTGATCCCGACTCGACTCCAAGCCAATGCAAACCATCCCGATTAATAAGTTTAGCCAACTCGATCCCAAATATTCATATCCAATGTACCTCGCAAAACAAGCAAATGAAATTGAATTAGTACGATAATAAAGTGTAATAACTAATGAAAATAAAATAATAATAATAATTATAATAAAGTGATAATAATAGTAATAATAATGATAAAATATAATAATAATAATAATAAGATAATGATAATAGTAATGGGGTTTTGTTTTGGAAAATTTAAGCTCACGTCTCTGTGGCGTGTCATGTAGAGGCTCGAGATGTTGGTACGGTTGCAAACACGCCGGCCGGTCGTATTGCCATGCCAAGTACCAATTACATTACTCTATTCAACTTGCTTCGCATTAAAGTGCATACATTCATCATCGCCTATTTGCTTTCGGGACACGGGGACGGGACTGTTCAAGTATAGTATCACGTTCAAATTGATCCCGAGGCCTCAATACGTGTATATGTATTTTTTCATTGGCCAGTGTAGTATCAATTCAATACCAGTTCAAATGCCACAAAATGAAGTATTTTCATAGACCTATCAACTGAACCAGGATTTGCTCAAATCAGTAAGACCAAAAATAGTCAATCATAATGCAGAATCTGTTCAATTCGATGGAGACTAGGAACAAGTCGAATCTTGGCATATTATCCAATTAAGCCAGTCACCATATCAATACGCAATAACATTGACCACAACATCAAAGGGAGCTGTAGAAAATCTCAAAGGAAAGCATCAATATTTCATCAACATAGCAAATCAAACAATAACATAAATGACGAGTCAAGAAACAAATGTTGTCCAGTAAACAAGTCAAACAAACGAAAAAGAAAAGATCCATAATGCAAAACCAGTGACCGGAAATAGCTAGATACTCCAGCAAGAGAAGACAAACAGAGCAGTGGTCAAAGAGGAGGAGGAGCTACCAGCTGGTTTCCCAGCGGCATCACTGCTACCCTTACACTCTTCATCGATTTCATTCAGCACCAAGGAAACAGGAAAGAACAAAGTTCAGCAGTGATAGGAGATTTCCGGTGAGGTTCAATACCACCGTCGACATCACTGTTTTTTTGTCAATGGTGCTCGTGAATCAGTAACTCCCAAAAGGCAGCAGTCGCCGTTACAATTTTCCGGCGAGGCGATAGCGATGACAACTAGGCATGGAGGAAGAGGAGCGATACCAGTGAGTGGCGGCGTCGCTACGACCCCACATATTTTGATTCAGATCTGGTAACAAAAGAAGAAATCAAGTTCCCAAATGACGTCGAGTTTTTCCGGCGAGATTTTCACCGGTGGTGGAACTTTGTCTCCCTATTTCTGTCTTGGATCAGTGGTGGTGGTGATGATACTACCGTTGTCTCTGTTTCTCTTCCTCACTGGTAGTTCCACCCTTTCTGTGGTGGCGGATCTGTGTGTTCTTTTGTGTTTTTATTGTGGAGGTGAGGTGAAGAAGATTTATGCCTGTGATGCTGTGTATATTGTGTGTATGATGGAGATTGAAAAAAAACAAAGGGGGTGTGTAAAAATGGTGGGACTGATAATGTAATGGGGAGTAAGGGAGCTAGGGCTTTTTTTTTTTTTTGTGAGGGAGATGATGATTAGGAGACTCTAAACCCTAGGCGGCGGGATGTATACCATGCGTCCTATGGCTGTGCCGCCTAAACGGTCGTTGGCTCCAGAAGCAGGCATGTATCTCCTGCACCTGGTGACTTGTAAGATAAGTCTAGTCTCTCCAGCTGGACTTGTATCCCCGTAATAGTAGATGGCGTATTTTGTCCATGCAATAATGTGTGCGTGTTGCGCGGCGCCTTCTTGAGTTTGCTTAGAAGGGCAACGTAATGTTAGCCAATGGTCCTCTAAGTGTGTATAAAGAGATTTATTGAAAAGAGAGTCGTTGCAACTTACTTGTATTAAGAAATCCAACTGATTACAAGAAAGACAACATGGTGGCGAGGGGGAGAGACACCAGAGCAGTAATATGAAAGCAACTTACAAAGAATAGACCCAAATCCTAGGAGTAGATAACAAAAGACTAGACATTGATACTAGAAATACAGAAAGGTAAACTAACTATATTTACAATGGTATTCGGCACTTTGAAGGGCCAGACCCTTGTGTGCGTCTTCATTGAGCACGCGCAGGCGGGGGCAATAAGCATTGGGGCGTGCATGTGCAGGTCGCATGACATTGGCGCACTCAAGTGCGGTGCGTGCGGGCTTTGTCTACTTGTTACGCACGGGCATACTCAACCAGTATGGCGACATACGCTCTTGCGCATATAGATCTTGGCACGACCAAGGCCATAGAATCGTCTGTGGCACCTGGTACTTTAAGGCTTGCCATGGCACCACGGGGCGCGCCCAAAAAGTCATGGGGCATGACTGAGAGGCTGCCCATGACATTCTCCCCTACTTAAGTTAGCGACGTCCTCGGCGCCTTCCTTGCAAGATAATCAGCTATTAGGTCCATGAAAGCTTTGAGGTCTGTTCCCCTCTCCCATATGTTCTCCTCTGCATCATATCCGCTCCATTTCACCAAAAAATCCTGGTGATCTTTCCTTGAGGCATGAACGACTCGGTCATCAGAAATAGCTTCTGCTACTTTCTTCCCCGACAACTGGTTCTTACAGATTCTTGGCACTGTGAGCTCGCTTCTGGAAGGATCATCCTTGTCTTCTTGAAAGGGCTTCAGCAAGCTGACATGAAAGATGGGATGGATCTTCCACCAAGCTGGTAGTTCAACATGGTAGGCAAATTTTTCAACACGCTTTACAATGGAAGGAGGTCCAATGTATTTCTACAAGAGACGCATGGCATGAGCTCCCACAAATAGATATCTCCTTGGGATTTTCACCATTACCTTGTACCCAACTCTATACTCCAAAAAACACTGATTTTAATCTGCATACTTTTTCATCCTTCTTTGTGCTTTTCCAAGATAGCTCCGCACTATTTCTAATTTCCTCTTCCACTCTCTTGAGAAACTCGCAGCTGTGGGAGATTTTGAAACATTTGGTGCATCAACAGTATGTGGGAGAAGAGGTTGTTGTCCTGTTATAATTTCAAAAGCGTCCTATTGGTATTTGAGCAACTTTGAGCATTCAAGCACAACTGGGCAGAATCCAGTAGCTTCACCCAATTCTTCTACGAACCAGTTACAAAATGCCAAAGGTATTCTTCGAGCATCACATTGAATTGCTCCGTCTGGCCGTCAGATTGCGAATGAAAGCTGGAACTGTGGCTTAATTTGGACCCAAGGCACTTAAAGAGCTCGGTTCAAAAATTACTGGTGAATCACGAGTTGCGATCACTAACAATATCTCTAGACAGGTCCCAATACTTCACAACATACACAAAGAAGAGCCGAGTTGTCTCTTCAGCAGATATATATTTTGAGGCTGCTCGCGTATTTAGAGTCCGGCGAGATTAAAATCTTAACTTTTTTTTTTCTCTCTTATTTTCCATATTTTATAGATCAGTTCCAGTGGTATGTGATTAGTTCTCTATGAATCATATGTTGTTTAGTTTAGATACATTATATAAACAACTTGAAATAAGTTCTTTGTTTCAGTTTTGCAGTGAAAATTAACCTTTAAGATGTTTTCAGTTATCAAATGAAAAGATTAGTCCTTTTAATAGTTAATCAAAATGCAAGTTTCAGCTTTCTTTACATGAATACTGTTTTAAATAAAAGAGTTTAGCATCTGACTTATGTTCTGAACACGAAGCCTAAAGGAAGAAATGTAGTTGTTCTTACTTTATACTGTCAAAACTGAAGCTTAGAATAGCATTCAAAATCCTGTTTTATGTTTTGTTAGCCTGTAAAATTAATTGAAAGTTGTAAAGGTTAGTCCTTCATTGGTTTTAGCAAATTCAAGCCTAGTTCTGATATGCTTCCTCCTGTTGATTTGCTTTCTGTTTTGCTCATGTTTCTGCTTGGTTGTGTGTGTGAAAGTTCATTTAGATGGGTTGGATTTTTTGTTTTCTTGAACTTTTGTTTGTTCTATGAGTGAAAGGTGTTCAGGGTGGGCTGTATAAGTGAGTGGATGTTTGCAGCCTGTTTAGGAGTTAGTTGTGCATGTTCATGATGTATAGGCTTCTACGTTGCTTGGGGAAGTTGTTTTGTTCCGGTTCAGCTAATGTGCAGGTGTGTGAGTAAGGAGGATATTCAGGGGTGTAGTTTGAGGTTTTGTTCCTGCCATATTGTAATGTTCCAGGGGTGTTCAAGAGTAGCTGGTTCTGTTCTTAGGATTGTGAATGGTGTCCAGTTAGAAAGGAAGGAGATCAGGTTGATCAGGGAGGGTCCTGGTAGTTTGCAGGAGTTGTTTTAGGTGTTTGTGAGGGGAGGAGGTCTGGTAAGATTCAGGGAGGTATTGGTCAGTTGTTCTTGGGTTTGCAGGCTTTCCCTCATAGTCTGGAGTTGTTTTCAAGGGTGATGTTGCTTCAGCCCAGTCTAGGAGGTATCTAGGTTGGTATCAGATGTTGTAGTGAATAGATGGAAAGGGCTGCTTTTGTTCAGAGTGTTCATGCTGAGTGTGTGATTTGAGTTGTTTTTGTTCTTGGCTATGAGTAGAAGAGGTGCATTAAGTTTAGGGTGTAGGAGTTGATTTAGGGGTCAGTTTGGATGTGTGTGTGTGTGTGTGTACGTAGGGGTGTTTGGGGTCTGTTTAGGTCCTGATGAAGAAGTATGAGTCCAGGGGGTCTGTTTGTGCATAAGAGGCTGTGTCTGCTTCTCTTTGTTCTTAGGGAGGTTCAGGTTAGAGAGAAGCATGTGTATTTGCAAGAGGTCTCTGTCTGGTGGTTAGTAAATGCAGTGTGTGTGCTGGAGGTATGCTGTTTACTGCCTGATTGTCTAGTAAATATCCATGGAGTTGTTCAGGCTGTTTTGTTCCAGTTTCAGCTGATGGGTGTTGTTTAGTGAGAGAGTTGGTAGAGATGAAATGAAGTGAGGGGTGGGAATGGTTTATGTCTCTCTATGTTGGCTGCAGGTTCAGAGGCTAGTTGAGATTGCTCTGTTTGCAGCAGGTGAAGGTGCAGCTATTCTGTATGCTTATGAGGTGGAAAGGAAAGTTCAGGGTGGCTGTAGTTTAGATTGTTTGGGGTTTGGTTGTAGCAGGAGTTCAGCAGCTAGTTGTTTGCAGATGTTATAGAGGGGCTGATTTGGTTGGAGTGAGTGTAAGAGATGTCAGTTTGTGGAGGTCTGTTCTGGCTTTTAAAAATGAAGAAGTAATGAGTGAGGTAGGCTGTTAATGAAGGGTGTTATTGCTGTGGGGTTCAGGCAGTTTAGGAGAGAATAGAGGTGTTGTAGTTTTGTTTAGGTGTAGGGTGGTTGTTTCTATTGGTGTAGCTGGTGTGTATGTTGGTGTATCTGTAGATTTTAGTCATTGATTTCTTCTTGGTTTTGTGTAGAAATCTGTCTAGTTTCATTGTCAGTTTGTTCATTAAGTGATCGCAAAGAGGTAAGGCCTGATTCTCTTTCACTTTTGGTGCTTAAGTTGAATTTTAATAAAGCTAAAATGAGTACTTTATCTGTGTTGCAATATAGTAGCTAATATTATACCCTTGCTAAGTTGAGATTTTGAAGCATGGTTAGGAGCTTTGAATACTTTCTTGAAATTAGTCTGAATTCATGATAAAATTTGTACGCTTAGTTGAATAAAGGTTTAGCTCTTCTCTTAATTCTGAAATTTATCTTTTGTATCTTTCGCCATTTGAAATGTTGCTTATTTAAATCAAAGCTGAATTCAATGTCGTCGGCTTAAGCTGAATACATTTTTTGTGAGAAGTTAATACCTTTCCCATCGATTGCTTCCTTCTTTTGAGATTAGCACCTTTGTTCTCTATCAAGTTATGGTTCGTAGCTTAATTTTACGTCACAACCCTTGTGAAGCTTCTTTATGACTAGTTATTAAAGGCTTGTGAACTATTTTGCTATGATTGACAATCTGGAAAACGTGAAAACATATGGACAACAGTGACTATTCATTTTTAGTGTCCCTTATTTCTACTTACTGATCCATTCATATGCTAATTCTTATTTTCCTTTGTTTTTATTGACATGCACTCTTGGGAACGAGTTGAATGAAACTCATAAACAGGGATGGCTGCATGCATTCTGAGTTGTTGGATCCGCTTCGCATTTTCGGGACTTGAGATCCCCGAAAAATGCAAAAAATGCAAAAAGTGAAAATTGTAAAATCCAAGGCTCAAATTATTGAGTTTGTCATCCGGGTTCTACCTTCTAAACTCCATCTTTCCCCGCTCCCTTAGAAAATGCATGTTGCATAGGACTTCCCCATAGACTGGATTAGGAGCCCTGTAAGATAGAAATGGTATTTGAATTGTGAATAATTATTGTAAATTACTTAAATTATTTTATATGAATGATTTGTATCATTTCTTTGTGAATCGCCAATTAATTTATGGATATTTAGAATAATCTGTCAATTAATGAGTGCAAATCAAATTCGATTAAAATCGTACCTTCATCATAATTTGCATTTGAATTTCTTATTTATTTATTATATTAAATATTTTTTTATTTATTTATTCTAATTCATTGATTTAGTTAATTAATTAATTATATTTATTTATTATTTAATTAATTTAAATTCATTATCTATTTATTTATTTAATCTAATTTATTTAATCAACTAATTGATTAGTTATAATTATGAATTTATTAATTTAATTAATTAATTATTCATTTATTTAATTAATCAAGTATTTGCATTTATTTATCCATTTAATTAATTCCTAATAATTTGTCACCTATTTATTTATCATTATTAACTTGATTTTATTTTACTTATTTATTTATGCCCCTTTTATTTATTTATTCTGCATTATTGAAATAATTTAAATTAATAATTCGTGAAAACCGCCGGATTAACCGCATTTAGCGGATTTTCGAAAGTGCTCCCGCAAGGGACCTTCTTTCGAATTTAATAGAACCACTTACTCAGAATCTCTGATTTTAATTATTTTCCTTTTAAATAAGGAATAAAATTGCACTCGTTAATTGACGTTTGGTTCCTAATAATCCTTAAATTAGGTGGCAACTCCAAAGAAACCCTTTGGAGTCCCAATTTGTTGAAAATACATCCCGGTGCATACTTGTGTGCATTTTTTTTGAGAGGGTTCAACAGCGTGGCGACTCCGCTGAGGATAGCATTTGATGGTTCTAACCATAAGGCTTTCACGAATTTGTTTGTTTGTATTGTTTGAATTGTATGCCGATATATGTATTAGCTTAATTAATTATTGTTTTTGTATGTTGAAACTAGCATGATCACATCTATTGTTTATTTGCAAGCATGCTTAGATTAATCTAATTGATTGATGTGTGTCACGAAAGCATGTCACTACACCCTTATTTGTGCACATATATAAACTGGCATTCCGTTCATACTTCCCCCACTCCTGGGAACTTCTTGCATTTTCACCCCAAATATCTGTGAGGTACGCTCATGCGCACCCGCACTTTCTTCCACTAAAAAACCCTCTGACGAGTTGGTACACCGGCGGTTGTCGTGGGAGTAATTCGACTGCGAGACCGCTTGCCACTCACCTGTTAGCCTCAACCGTTAACCCACTCTGAGCTTTTAGGAGCATGCATGCATTTACACCTTAGTCTGGACCCGGTCCTTGGTACCGCATCCATAGTTAGGAAACCGCCCTTACGTCAACGGGTTTTTGAAACCCAATGACAATGCATATTATGTGCTGTGTGATAACGAATCCTCAGTCCTAGCCATGTTTTGAGCAAAATCAGATTTAGAATTTTATCTCCTAAATTGTTTTTTAGGTTAGAAAATGGAAGAATTTAGCAGAATTGAGATCATAATGCAAATTTTTGTGAACAAGGTAGAATTGTAGTCGAGGGAAAGTTAGGCAGATTCGGTTGGCTTGTGTTTTGGAGATGGTCTGGTATGGTGATATCTAAAAGGTGAAACCCCTGGTGTCTTTAAAATATCAGTGGGGTCTCTCTTATGAAGACCTGTGTGTGTGCAGGCATATGTTGATTGACCAGCTGCAACTATATGAAAATTGAAATATGCTTGTCGCATACTAGGAGAGTTGAAGCCCCTGTGTTTTGAACGACCAGTGGGGTCCCTCCTTGAAGACCAGTGCAGTCTTGGCTACCTAGGAAACTGAGAGGCTTGATCAAAGCCTAGGACCGGTGAGGAGCCCTATGAACAAGGTCTGTGAGCCTTACAAAACCTAGGAAGCTGAGAGGCTTGTCTAAAGCCAAGGACCGGTGAGGTTTTATTTGTAAAAGGTCAATTGGAACCTTTTATGTTTGCAGTCTGGTATTGTGAAGGCAGTTGAAAATTTCATCCTTGGATGTTGTAAAATAATTGGGACTTGTGCTTGGAGGAGTGTGGATGTTTGCAAAAAGTGTATGGGGGATTGTTTCAGGTTTTAGGCATTTGGGTTTAGAATTTTGTGCAGATGTTGTAAAGAGCATGAGCTGTGTTGGAATTTCGAATTGACACCAACTTTGGGAAGATAACGGAATTGCAGTGTCAAGGCAGAGAGATGATTGTTATCAATTATTATTATTACTTATTGCTTACTCTAAATCTGAATTGCTCAGAACTGGCATGAACTATTTTTTTTACCACTTGTTTGCGCGATTAGGATTACCTCTGGCACAAAAAAGGCAATTTACAGGGTAGAACGCGTTGCATTTTATTTACGCTCAATTACTTGTGTTTGGCACATGTCAAATTATCTGTCTAATATGCGATTACTTGCTAAATATGTGCTGCTTGCTTGAAATTTGTTGGCACTGATTGCGCTGTGATTAAATTTGTTCAGCGGTATGGTAAGGTTAACGTTATGTTACTTCGACCTATCTTTTGTAAAGTTAACCACTTTATGGAGTCATTTATCTATCATCTGAATTCATGCACACCGTTATTTTAAAAACGCATTTCAAATATTACTTCGTTTATCTTAACCCCAGTCTTGTCATTTTACAAAATATTGTTTAGCGTCAAAATTTAAGGAATTCGCAAGTGTATTTCCCTTTTTGAAAATAACTTTAGAGCTAAGCAAGCCTTTTCGCATTTGGTTGGCTTTAACAAAATGAGTGTCTTGCTCAAACTTTTGGGTCTTTTCAGTACGGTCTCAATCTTTTCATTTTGGAATAGTTTGACCCGTCAGTTTCACCTTTGATAAAGTTTTATTAAGTTCGGTATGCGCTGCTAAAGGGTTAATTATTTTGAACATCAAGATCAGGACTTATAGCTCGCTCAACTGTTGTGATTGATTTGACTAAGAATAATGAATCCAACCAAGACAAGGTTGACAAGCTCGAAGCAACCGTAGCAAGCTTGGAAAAGCATAAATATGCATGGTCTGATTCCCAAGGAGGGATACGTAGGCTCCTCCATCGGGCTCGACCCTTTAGTATTTAAATTTTAATTTTCCCAAGATAGAAGCTGGGGCAAATTTTACAAAGCAAGTAGAAGTCGTGAGAGATTACAACTGGGGCAGCTTTTGTTAAGCAGTTTAAAGTATCGGAATTCATAACTGGGGCAGTTTTGCAAAGCAAGTTGAGATGTTGAAGTCATAACTGGGTCAAAATTGTGCAAAGGTAAATTGAAGACATTGAAGTTGATTTTATAATTATCAGAAGCAGCTTTTCTATGAATTGGTGCAGATTGTTATTTTACAAACAAGAATCGATAGTCGAGCAAAGCATTGATGTTCAAAATAGGCCGACCATTTTAGCAAATTGTGCCAAAATGGTCTAGCATGTATACTGATTTAGTAAAAACTTTCAAAGTTGTTTTTCTCAACTCGCGTCTTGAAGAATCAAATTTTGTTGATCATTGAGTTTCGAACTCTCAAATATTTTACTTCTTTGTTGAGTCGGGATTTTGGTCTCATCCATTCGGCTTAATTGCCTATTTTACACTTGAAATTTTATGCATGCATTGCTATTTTACATATTAACTTGCTTTTGTTCAATGTGTAGAATTCATTTATTAAAGGTTGGCTAGCATTGAACACTGAAATGGCTGAAAATCTGCATCAAGGACAAAACAACATGACAAAGCAGCTTCAGGCAACCAGTTCTGGTATGGGCATCTTGCAAGCACAGAATGATGATGTTGAAGAACATGTGGTCCAAAGGACTAGGATTGTCAACTTTGTCAACACTAGCAAACCTTTGCCAAATACAAGCTTTACCTCTAAACCACCTTACTTAACAATGCCCCATTATCCTATGCCTATACATACCGTATATCCACAAAACTCACAAGAATATCTTACCAATCCAAATGCTTGGCCAGCTGCAACTTTATGCCAACCACCTTTTAGCACTATGCCTGCTGTGAGGAGTCAATCAAATCAAGTGATAGTGCACCCACGAGAATTTCCTAGAAAAGAAGTTGAGACAACTGATTCACATAGCATGAAGAGACAAATCCGCAATTTGCACAAGGTCATAGAGATGAGTTGCGCTCTAGGAACATTCAGAGTTTATGTTATGAAGACTTATGCATTCACCCGGACATTGAGCTTCCATATGGGTATGAGATACCAAAATTCAACACTTTCAATGGAAAGGGGAACCCCTATGCTCATTTGAAAGATTATTGCAGCAGATTGATTGGAATTGGCAAGAATGAAGCTTTGCGGATGAGATTTTTCATTCAAAGTTTATCGAGAATGGCACTTGCATGGTATACCAAACAAGATTTTTCTAAATGGCACACATGGGAGGATATGGATCATGACTTTGTGGAACAATACAAGTTCAACATAGTAGTAGATCCCGATGTGTTTGATATGCGCAACATTAAGAGGATGTCTCATGAGTCTTTTGCAGAATATGCTATGAGGTGGAGGTTAGAGGCTTCTAAGATGCATCCTCCCTTGTCTAACAAGAAGTTAATAGCAGCTTTCATTGACATGCAAGAAGGCATATACTATGCCAAAATGGTTGTCAATAATGCAAGCACTTTCTCTGAATTGATCCAACTAGGAAAAATGATAGAAGAAGGCATAGCAACAGGAAAAATTCCTTATGGTTTATTTGGGTACACCGCTCAATCAGAGAAACCCTCAAATATGCAAGGCTCTCAAAGTCAGTTTCAACAATCATATTCCGATTATCCGGTGTCAAAGAAGAGGAAGTCAAATACATACACTCCTCTAGAAGAGTCTGTGACGAGCATATTTGAAAAGTTGCAAGCTGAAGGACTTTTGCAACTAAGGAAAGGAACAATTCCTAAGTACTTGCATCCACACTTTGATCCGTCAAAGCATTGTGCTTATCATTCAAATATCCAAGGTCATGATACTGAAGAATGCAGTGGCTTGAGATACAAAATTCAAAGCTTGATTGATAATGGCAAAATAATAGTGCAAGAAGATCCATTCAGCGGTAATTGCAAAATTCCTCCCATAGGCACAATTTTTGTTAAAGGCGAGGCGTCAACCTCAAGATATTCAAAGAAGAAGCAGTTTGCGAGCTAAGAAGATTGAAAAGACCGCATTTTTGCAGCTTGAAAGTGCATTTCATTGCCCAACTATCTTATGTTTTAACTACTATGTCGCAATTTTTATTCATCCTAGTTGTAATGAACTATGTTATGTTTTGCTACCCTTATTGGGTTTAGTTCCAAAATCAATGAAATTCAAATTTTCCCAAATAAGCCAAGCCAAAACAGTTATAGATGGTTTCTCTTGTGAAAAAGGGAGAGTTTCAAGAATGACAGATTTTCGCAGCAACAACACATTTGATTGTCATGCAAGCAAAATGCAGATTTGAAGCCAAATTAAGTATTCAAACAAGCCAACCGTTATTTGATCAAAAACTGACAATTGTTCTTTGATTAAATAGGGGCAAATTTTGCATTTACCGCAAAGTTCAGCATCAAGGTGGAAGGAGCAATGCAAAGTGTCGCGACTTCCCAGAAATTTTATAGTACTTACAATTTTTCTTTGAATGCAGAAATCTCAAGCAGCAAAATGAGAAGAACTCGCAATTATTAGTTCCTCGAAGAATATTTGTCTTATCGCATATGCAGAACAACTCTATTTCTATCTTTGTAATTTTAGCTTTTGCTCGATTATCGCATCACCAGCACAAGCCAGGCGATTTCAGATTTTGCAACATACAGGGTTTATCCACCCACAAATAGGATATTCGGGTCCTTCTACCCACAAATAGGATATCCTCGGGTCCTTCCACCCACAAATAGGATATCTCGGGGTTTATCCACCCACAAATAGGATACTTTGGGTCCTTCCACCCACAAATAGGATATTCGGGTCCTTCCCCCCACAAATAGGATATTCGGGTCCTTCCCCCCACAAATAGGATATTTGGGTTCTTCCACCCATAAATAGGATATTCGGGTCCTTCCACCCAATAATAGGATAACTTGGGTTCTTCCACCCACAAATAGGATATCGTGGGTTCTTCCACCCACAAATAGGATATCGCTGGGTCCTTCCACCCACAAATAGGATATCTTGGGTTCTTCCGCCCACAAACAGGATATCTTGGGTCCTTCCACCCACAAATAGGATATATCGGATCCTTCCATCAACAAATAGGATATTCGGGTCCTTCCAACCACAAATAGGATATATCGGATCCTTCCACCTACAAATAGGATATATCGGGTTTTTCCACCCACAAATAGGATATCTTGGATACTTCCACCCACAAATAGGATATTTTGGGTCCTTCCACCCAAAAATAGGATATCTCGAGTCCTTCCTCCCACAAATAGGATATGCAGGTTTCTTTCAAGTAGATTATAGCGATAGACAAGTCGGCTGAAGCACCCATTTCGGAGTGTCTCGCGATGTCGGTTGTCTTGCAATATTGACATGTTATATTTAAAGTAGATTGATAGTCTAAGACAAGTCGGCTGAAGCACCACTTTCGGCGTGTTTCGCGATGTCGGTTGTCTTGCAATATTGGCATGTTATATTTAAAGTAGATTGATAGTCTAAGACAAGTCGGCTGGAGCACCACTTTCGGAGTGTTCGCGATGTCGATTGTCCTGCAATATTGGCATTTCATATTTTAAAGTAGATTGATAGTGATGGACAAGTCAACTTGAGGCACCACTTTCAGAGTGTCTCGCGATGTTGCTTTTCTTGCAATATTGGCATATTATATTTGAAATAGATGATAAAGATAGACAATTCGACTCGAGACATCATGTCTCGTTAGTCAACTTATCTTATGAAACCTTGCATTCTACAATTCGTTCTCACTTCACTTATTGTTTCACTATACTGTTTTAGAATTATGATCAGCCTAGATGTTCCCCGGGCGGAGCACCTCGTCAGTTGATCAAAAGAAGAACTTATTGATGATATCACAACCCGCATTTGCAATTTTATGTTATCATTTATTTCTCATTCCAATTATTATACTTTATTAGCAGTTGCTCCCTTACTGTTTGTCAAGTGTATTACAGGATTTTAGCAACACCGCAGCAGCATTTGGAGCATAACGTGGAACTCTTTCTTAGCAGTGAACTGGGGCAATCGTTGATATGAGCTAGACTCGTCAACGAGGATCTGAAGAATTGCACTCGAACAAGCAAGTCTTACCTAATCTTTCATTCCAGATTAGGAGTCAGCTTGAATTCTTTCCAATTCGTGCGTCTTTTTCTATCAATCGTGTAAGTCTTTGTATCTAAGTGTCGTTGAACTATATATGGTCTGATTCTCTTTCAGCCTAAGATATGTAGGGAACTCGGAAACCGGAGTTCGGCCATGTCCATAAGCCTTGCCTTTTGGTCCTTGGAAATCAAAGTCTTGGTTTTCTCGGGACAAAATTGGTTTCTCGTCAACTTCTTTACCCTAAAAACTCTTTCATCCTTTCCGGGTAAAGAGGGGGAGCTGTTGACACCCAATTTTGTCCCGAAAATTATAATCATTTTTTTTAAAAAAAAAAATAATAAGATAAAATTTTGAAATCTAAAGTAATCAATTGATTTTGATGAAATAAGGCCAAAAGTGCACTTCATAACCTAATTCTTATCCTACCCTTAAAATTTCTAAATAGCTTGATTTACCTAAAATAAGCTAATTGCGCAAGCCTAACCCTGCACCCAGCTTACCCCGCGCAAAATACATATATACGCATAATACTCCCTTCCTCCAATGCTCAGAAACCCAATTCCCTTAACCCGCTTAAATCCCTTACCCGTTTCCCCTTTCTTTGACCCGTTTCAGATCATTCTCAAACCCTCTAATACGCCAAAAAACCAGTACGAATTGGTCCCCCCATCAGCAACAGACACTTGATCTCGTCCATTTATTTTGAAACGAAGTCGAATCCGAGCCCTTGATCTCTTTCTAGGAGATAAGGATGAGAGAGTTGTAGTTTTACCCTTCTCACCTTTATCTCACAAGAGATTGATCGAAAATAAGAGGGAGTAGGTTGGAATTTCGTTCGAGGTAAATCCTAAATTTTTCTAGTATAAATTCGTGTTTTTCAGAATAGTAAAGGGAGAGGTTGAAAAGGAGGCAGAGCTTATATGCATTAAATCTTTTTTTTCTTCAGTGGATCTCTTAAAAAAGAAGACATACTATTATTCTTTCTGTTAAAGACTCAAACATTGTTCTTCGAGTTTGTGTCGTCGCTTCACTTTTCAAGTCGCCAACTTCTTTCGAGTCGCTTAGTCGAGTCGCGCTTCTTCTCGGATCCCTCGCTCCTAGTACACTGCACCGCAGTAGGTAAAATGTTAACTTTTTTTTTTCTCTCTTATTTTCCATATTTTATAGATCAGTTCCGGTGGTATGTGATTAGTTCTCTATGAATCATGTGTTGTTTAGTTTAGATACATTATGTAAATAGCTTGAAATAAGTTCTTTGTTTCAGTTTTGCAGTGAAAGATTTAACCTTTAAGATGTTTTCAGTTATCAAATGAAAAGATTAGTCCTTTTAATAGTTAATCAAAATGCAAGTTTCAGTTTTCTTTACATGAATACTGTTTTAAAGAAAAGAGTTTAGCATCTGATTTATGTTCTGAACACGAAGCCTAAAGGAAGAAATGTAGTTGTTCTTAGTTTATACTGTCATAACTGAAGCTCAGAATAGCATTTAAAATCCTGTTTTATGTTTTGTTAGCATGTAAAATTAGTTGAAAGTTGTAAAAGTTAGTCCTTCATTGGTTTTAGCAAATTCAAGCCTAGGTCTGATATGCTTCCTCCTGTTGATTTGCTTTCTGTTTTTCTCTTGTTTCTGCTTGGTTGTGTGTGTGAAAGTGCATTTAGATGGGTTGGATTTTTTGTTTTCTGGAACTTTTGTTTGTTCTGTGAGTGAAAGGTGTTCAGAGTGGGCTGTATAAGTGAGTGGATGTTTGCAGCCTGTTTAGGGGTTAGTTGTGCCTGTTCATGATGTATAGGCTTCTATGTTGCTTGGGAAAGTTGTTTTATTCCGATTCAGCTGATGTGCAGGTGTGTGAGTAAGGAGGATGTTCAGGGGTGTAGTTTGAGGTTTCGTTCCTGCCATGTTGTAATGTTCCAGAGGTGTTCAAGCGTAGCTAGTTCTGTTCTTAGGAGTGTGAATGGTGTCAAGTTGGAAAGAAAGGAGCTCTGGCTGATCAGGGACGGTCCTGGTAGTTTGCAGGAGTTGTTTTAGGTGTTTGTGAGGGGAGGAGGTCTGGTAAGATTCAGGGAGGTATTGGTCAGTTGTTCTTGGGTTTGCAGGCTTTCCCTCATAGTCCGGAGTTGTTTTCAAGGGTGATGTTGCTTCAGCCTAGTTTAGGAGGTATCCAGGTTGGTATCAGGTGTTGTAGTGAAGCTTTAGGGTGGTTCAGGTAGTCTGCAAGTAGGTGTTGGATGTAAGGAGTAGATGGAAAGGGCTGCTTTTGTTCAGAGTGTTCATGCTGAGTATGTGAGTTGAGTTGTTTTTGTTCTTGGCTATGAGTAGAAGAAGTGCATTGAGTTCAGGGTGTAGGAGTTGATTTAGGGGTCAGTTTGGATGTGTGTGTGTGTGTGTGTGTGTGTATGCAGGGGTGTTGTGCATAAGAGGCTGTGTCTGCTTCTCTTTGTTCTTAGGGAGGTTCAGGTTAGAGAGAAGCATGTGTATGTGCATGAGGTCTCTGTTTGGTGGTTAGTAAATACAGTGTGTGTGCTGGAGGTATGCTGTTTACTGCCTGATTGTCTAGTAAATATCCATGGAGTTGTTCAGGCTGTTTTGTTCCAGTTTCAGCTGATAGGTGCTGTTTAGTGAGAGAGTTGGTAGAGAGGCAATAAAGTGAGGGGTGGGAATGATTTATATCTCTCTATGTTGGCTGCAGGTTCAGAGGCTAGTTGAGATTGCTCTGTTTGCAGCAGGTGAAGGTGCAGCTGTTCGGTATACTTATGAGATGGAAAGGAAAGTTCAGGGTGGCTGTAGTTTAAATTGTTTGGGGGTTGGTTGTAGCAGAAGTTCAGCAGGAGATCTATTTGTTTGCAGGTGTTATAGAGGGGCTGATTTGGTTGGAGTGAGTGTAAGAGATGTCAGTTTGCGGAGGTCTGTTCTGGCTTTTAAAAATGAAGAAGTAATGAGTGAGGTAGGTTGTTAATGAAGGGTGTTATTGCTGTGGGGTTCAGGTAGTTTAGGAGAGAATAGAGGTGTTGCAATTTTGTTTAGGTGTAGGGTGGTTGTTTCTATTGGTGTAGCTGGTGTGTATGTTGGTGTATCTGTAGATTTTAGTCATTGATTTCTTCTTGGTTTTATGTGGAAATCTGTCTAGTTTCATTGTCAATTTGTTCATTAAGTTATCGCAAAGAGGTAAGGCCTGATTCTCTTTCACTTTTGGTGCTAAAGTTGAATTTTAATAAATCTAAAAGGAGTACTTTATCTGTGTTGCAATATAGTAGCTAATATTATACCCTTGCTAAGTTGAGATTTTGAAGCATGGTTAGGAGCTTTGAATACTTTCTTGAAATAAGTCTGAATTCATGATAAAATTTGTACTCTTAGTTGAATAAAGGTTTAGCTCTTCTCTTAATTCTGAAATTTATCTTTTGTATCTTTCGCCATTTGAAATGTTTCTTAGTTAAATCAAAGCTGAATTCAATGTCGTCGGCTTAAGCTGAATACATTTTTTGTGAGAAGTTAATACCTTTACCATCGATTGTTGCCTTCTTTTGAAATTAGCACCTTTGTTCTCTATCAAGTTATGGTTCGAAGCTTAATTTTACGTCACAACCCTTGTGAAGCTTCTTTATGACTAGTTATTAAAGGCTTGTGAACTATTTTGCTATATTTGACAATCCGGAAAACGTGAAAACATATGGACAACAGTGACTATTCTTTTTTAGTGTTCATTATTTCTACTTACTGATCCATTCATATGCTAATTCTTATTTTCGTTTGTTTTTATTGACATGCACTCTTGGGAACGAGTTGAATGAAACTCATAAACAGGGATGGCTGCATGCATTCTGAGTTGTTGGATCCGCTTCGCATTTTCGGGACTTGAGATCCCCGAAAAATGCAAAAAATGCAAAAAGTGAAAATTGTAAAATCCAAGGCTCAAATTATTGAGTTTGTCATCCGGGTTCTACCTTCTAAACTCCATCTTTCCCCGCTCCCTTAGAAAATGCATGTTGCATAGGACTTCCCCATAGACTGGATTAGGAGCCCTGTAAGATAGAAATGGTATTTGAATTGTGAATAATTATTGTAAATTACTTAAATTATTTTTATATGAATGCTTTGTATCATTTCTTTGCGAAACGCTAATTAATTTATGGATATTTAGAACCATTTGTCAATTAATGAGTGCAAATCAAATTCGATTAAAATCGTACCTTCATCATAATTTGCATTTGAATTTCTTATTTATTTATTATATTAAATATTCAATTATTTATTTATTTAGTCTAATTCATTTATTTAATTAATTAATTAATTTAAATTCATTATCTATTTATCTATTTAATCTAATTTATTTAATCAACTAATTGATTTGTTATAATTATGCATTTATTAATTTAATTAATTTTAATTAATTAAATGCTCATTTATTTAATTAATCTAGTATTAGCATTTATTTATCCATTTAATTAATTCCTAATAATTTGTCACCGATTTATTTATTTATCATTGGTATATTATCCTATCTTATTTTTCTTATTTATAATCCATTATTTACTTGATTTTATTTTACTTATTTATCTATACCCCTTTTATTTATTTATTCTGCATTATTGAAATAATTTAAATTAATAATTCGTGAAAACCGCCGGATTAACCGCATTTAGTGGATTTTCGAAAGTGCTCCCGCGAGGGACCTTCTTTCGAATTTAATAGAACCACTTACTCAGAATCTCTGATTTTAAGTATTTTCCTTTTAAATAAGGAATAAAATTTCACTCGTTAATTAACGTTTGGTTCCTAATAATCCTTAAATTAGGTGGCGACTCCAAAGAAACCCTTTGGAGTCCCAATTTGTTGAAAATACATCCCAGTGCATACTTGTGTGCATTTTTTTGGGAGGGTTCAACAAATACGTTTCCCTTTTGTTTTGAGAAAACCATCCTCCATATAGAACTGGCGCATTTTCCTTGATCCACAAGGCTGATCAAGTCCTGGGTAGCCGAATCACCACCAAGGAGATCTTTGATCTTATCCTTAATACTGGTGGTTACTCGCTTCCTTTAAGGGCGGCAAGTACACATCACTGTGGCTAAGTCGGCCCTCCGACTTTGTTCATCAGCAACTTGGTTTAATTTCCCGCTCTCGTATTCCAAGTGGAAGTTAAACTAGGCAAGAAGTTCTGGCAATCTCGCTTGTCTCCCATTCAGTTTGGCTGTGTCATAAAATAGATGACAACAGAATTGTCCGTCTTGGCAACGAATGGTACGCCCAATAAATAATGGCGCCATAAGCGCAAGCAATGGACTACAATCAATAATTCCTTCTCGTGAGCAGCATAGTGCCGCTTTGTATCCTTCAGCTTCCGGCTCTCATAAGCAACTAGATAACCGTCCTACATCAACACTCCACCAAGTGCGAAGTCTGAGGCATCGGTCTGTACTTCAAACGATTTGGCCATGTTGGGAAGAGCCAAAACCGGGCTGCTCGACGTAGCTATGTTTAAAGTAGCAAAGACCTTCTCACGCTTGGGCACCACTCCTATGGCAGGACCTTCATCAAAAGTTCAGTTAGGGTCTCCGCAATCAAGGAATAATCTTTCACTAACCAACGGTAGAAATTGCATAGGGCCAAGAAAGATCTTAGGATAAGAATATCCTTCGGTGGTGGCCAGTCAGCAATGGCCTAAATTTTCCCATTATCTATTTTAATTCGTCCCTCTTCGACTAAATGCCCAAGGAAGTCGATTTGCTTTTGGGAAAAAGCGCATTTCGACTGCTTGACATATAATTCGTGTTCCCTTAACCTGGTCAAAGCCTTCTTCAAGTGCATCATATGGTCCTCCATGCTGCTGCTATGGACTACAATGCCATCCAGATAGACAACCACAAATCTGTCCATAAATACCCAAAACACTTGGTTCATTAGAGTGAAAAATATTGCAGGAGTGATGGTTGAGCCGAACGACATAACCTGAAAATCAAAGGACCCATATCTCGTGACACAAGTGGTCTTTTGCTCATCTCCTTCCGTGATACGCACTTGCCAATAGCCTGATCTCAGGTCTATTTTAGTGAATATCGTGACACCGCCCAGCCTGTCAAACAAGTCTGCCATTAGAGTAATAGGGTACTTGTTCTTCACAATAATCTCGTTTAGTTCTCTATAGTCCACTCAGAGACTTAAGGAGTCGTCGTGCTTCTTTTGGAACAGCACATGTGACCCATAAGGGAACTTAGAAGGCACAATAATTCCAGGATCCAACATTTCTGTCAATTGTCTCCAAAGCTCGGTCAGTTCGGGTTGTGACATCCCATAAGGTGCGCGGGCATAAGGCCTTCCGCCCAGCACTAGTTCAATCTAATGACCAACAACTCGCTTAGGCGGAAAATGCCTTGGAATTCTTTTTTCATGACATCCTCAAAGCCCACCAACATATCCTTCACAACATAAGGAATAGGGCCAAATGCCCGCTCAATCTCGTCCAAGCATAAGGTATCCAAGAACCTTGGTTCCTATCTCTTTACACCCTTCTTCAAATGCATAGCTGAGATGCTCCTTTTATTTAACTTCCCAGATAGCGTCAGAACAACACATGGTTTTGCCCCTATGATAAGGAGGGCATCACCATGTGGCAACACTGCGATCTGAGTTTCCCGCAAGAACTCTAAGTCAAGGATTATTTTGAAATCATCCATTGTGACTGCACACAACATAGTCTTTCCTTCATGCGGGCCCAGTTTGATCGGGACTCCTTTCGGCACACCTCCAATAGGTTGGGCTGGGGAATTGATCGCCTTCACTCGACCTCGGCCTTTCTCCACGACAAGACCAAGATGTTCCACTTCTATCACAGCCAAATAATTATGGGTAGCACCTGTATCGATCATAACTCAAAATGGTTTGCCATTAACCCAAACGTCTATATACATCTGCCCCTTACTTTTGCTAGCTCAGGATTTGACATCCCCATCTGAACCATTCTTTTGACCAGTAGAATCAGCTTCTTTCTTCAACCAAATACGAACAGCACTCGATCCACCCACTTCTTGAGAAATAGAATAGAGCGTGTGAGAAAATGCACCAATAAGAGCTTCCTCCTCATCCCCGTCCTCTACTTCATCCTCCTCAAAAGTTTCTTGGGCATTCACCTTCAGGGCAATCAGCTACCACGTGAGGACCACCACATTCATAATAGCCACCCTTAGGAACAAAGGCTCTCTTCCCTTTGTTTATAGATGAAGCGTTGCTACTGCTCGAGGAAGAGGCCTTGGAGTAATTGGTACTCTGCTCTCCCCTAGCTTTACTAGGACCACTCTTGTTGGATCGGCCTCCTTTATAGTTATTACTGCCAGCTGGAAGAGAAGCCTTTTGTGGCCTATCATTTTGAGTATCCACCTGAGAATCAGCAATGCACTCAGCTACCTGAATTGCCAATATGTCTACTCTCTATCTCTGTAGCTTTGCACGAGCATAAGGTTTCAGCCCTTCCATGAACTTGAAGAGCTTATCTTTCTCGCACATGTTGTGAATACTCAAAATAAGTGCAGTGAATTCATGAACATATTCCTGCATAGACTTCGTCTGCCTTAGCTCCTTGAGCTTTCGTCGAGCGCTGTACTCGAAATTCCCCAGACTGTCCACGGATATTCGCTTTCAACTCTTTCTATGTAGTCAATTCTAGGCCACCATTTCTCATGATCAAAACCTTTCCACACCACCATAGTTTGGTGTTGCCATAAAGATACGTGGCGGCAGCTTTGATTATTTAATCGTCTTCCAACCCGCAGACCGCTTCAAAATATCGTTCCAAGTCGAATATAAAATATTTGACCTCTTTAGCACTTCGAGCACCACTGTAAGGGTTTAGCTCTGGGATCTTCATCTTTTTCTTGGGAGATAAATTCATTGCCCCTTCCCCCCCCCCCCCCCCACCACCACCATTCCCAGCTCGCCTGAGAAGGCCCTTCATGACCTTCGCCATCAGGTTATTTACTGTGTTTTGCAGCACCGCATGGGATGCTTCATTTTCATCCAATTGTTGTTGCATGCAACATTCCTATCCTCGCTCACCTTGAGCCTAGTTGGGACCACACCAAGCTCAACGCAGTCGTTCTCAATATCTTAGCTCATGTGAACAACGTCTGTCTCATTCTACCGGGTAAGACGACTAAGATCATCCAGTTTCTCTTCGAGACTGGCTTTGAGATCTGGAACCATTGTTATGATCTCTCTTATATAAACCTCCCTCATACTTAAATATTTTATGTTGTCCCTAATATAAAATACTGGGGTTACCAATTCACTCCACCGCCATGTCTGTATTTCCATTGTCCTCATTTTCATTGCAACTAGCATTTCCACCTGTCACATGTGTGGCTCGCTCATAAGTCACATAGACATCTCCATGCACTAAAAATGCAGCGCCGTTAGATTTTGAGTTTTTAGTTGCAAACATTTCTATGTCAAAATCATAGGCACCTAGTGGAGATTTCACTTTAGATGGTAGAATACCCTAAAAATGCTGCTCTTCACTTGCAAAATTCAGATACTCGGATGCATCTGCAAGTTGCTGCTCCTGCTGATCTGCATTTAAAAATTGGAAATCTATATTTGAATATTGAAGGGAGAGAATACAACATGAGTATCTCAGAGATTACCTTACGAATTTCTATAGAATGTAATATAGTGTACCTGCTTATTTAGTCGTGTACTTGCTTATTTCCCTATAGAATGTAATATAGTGGCTTGAAAAGAATAGACTATCTCAGAAATTTGTTGATAATGGGAAAAAAGAATTTCAAGTTTTTCCTCAACCATCTGGAGCTGTGTAGCAAGTGCTGGACGTCCTTGTGGTTGGTATCTCCTTCCTTGATCTAAAATATTCTTATTTTTAGGTCCGACACATGGACCCATATGATTAACAGAGACCATTCGTATGTCCAATGGATAAAGAAATCTAGATTCATGGCGTATGCTAAAAATACAGATCAACTTGGTAATGGTAGTGTCATAGTACAAAAATTTTATTGTTCTTTTTGTTCGACAATTTTTGATATTTTCACAAATAACTGGCCTGACATTTATTGCAAAACAATTATCAATAGCATACAACCAAGAAGCTTTGGTGGTCGTATCTCACTGGTGTTGCGGTTAGGATTCATATGATCATTCATAAATAGTACCCAATTTTTTTCCTGAGGTACTAAGGTTTCTACCGGCAAACTATATCTGATTTCCTTTATGATCCATATTTCAGTTAATGCCGTTAGGACAGAGTAATTGAGCAACTATATCAAAATTTGGTTTATCCACAAGTTACTGAAAAACTCTATCATCAAGCTACTGTGTTTCATATACTGTATTGATGATTTCAGCAGCAAAATAAATGGTCTTTCCCTAAACTATTAAAGTGTGTGTTTCCACGTTCATGTCGGCATAGAGCTCACATACTAACATCAGTACTTCATCTCTAGGAATTGAGAATAAACTTTTTACAGTGTAATCGTTCAGGTAACTCAAGCACTTGAACGCATTGATTACCATCTTATATAGAACTAGTTTTTGGCACGTGCCTTGCGCGTGTGTCTCATCTATGGGTATAAATTTTAAATATTAATGTCTCAAATTATAAACCAAAAATCCTAAAAAGTAACTTGAAAGAGATAATGTTAATCATATTTTTTAAGACAATAGGATAAGGAACCTGCCAATAGAAGTTCTCAAATTTGTTATTATAATTTTGATAGGAAGGTTATGCAATTGCTTTAGAGCTAGACTGGCTTATATTCATATTATTCTCAGGAGTATTTCCATTTTTTTTATACATGTATGTACCTTTTGCACAAACGACTGGAAAAGAACAATTTAAATATTAGACACTGTACAATTACATGACCCAACTACTATACACATTTATACATAACATAAGCTATAAACATCCAAATATAATTTAAAGTAACATTTTGAAAAATAATGTTTGGATTAACCCTAAAGACGAAATCAAGTTAAAGAATGTCATGTTAAGAACAAATATGATGAAAACAACCAAAGTGAAGCATAAGTGACTAAAACATAAAAGACTACAAACACCAAGGTCATGTTATCTCTGTAGATGGAATGAGCAAAGGAAAACAAACAGCTCATATATAAAGGGTTAATAGTAATATATTTTTACCTGGTCAAAATGGAGGTTCTTGATTGGCGCAATTGATTGATAGATGCGAAGGAAAAACTCGGCTTTTTCAATCGTGCATATAGCTGTTAAAAATTTAGACAAAAATGCAACAACCAATAAGATTAACAATATGAATGAAATTCAAAAACAACAATTTAAGATTAAATAAAACAAACTCAGATCTTCAAATGTAATACACGTAACCTAATTAATGGAGAACTTTGAATGTCCATATAAAGGACTTATCCTTTAAATTACCTTAGTTCAAGATTCAGTTTAAAAAGGCGGAAGTTTTTTTTTTAAACTGAATTTTGGGAAAAGAATAAAGAAACGTTGAAAGTACTTGGCCTATGATCGAGCAAGATGACATTTACCCAACATATAACCCCATTAATTATTTAATTTCAGTCCGTTCACATTTTGGATGTTTCTATTTAGCATTAAGTACGATGACATAATTCACATACTATGTATTTGCTGTGTATTTGCTTTCTTAATACCTTTAATTGCACAATTTATGCAACTTATAAGTCTTTTCATTGCTCTCACATTAAGATCACATGGTTTTACAACTTTAATGCTTTAAAGAATACAATATTCACAGTAAGGGAAGACACGTAAAAGACATGAGTTTTTCGGCCAATAAGCATTTAGTGAATCATATTTGTAATTTGGATATTTTATCGGTTAGCTTTTCTAGAAATTAATATCTTCTCATTTTTGGAAAATACTTTCTTATGATTTTTGATGCATGTATATGGATCTGACTTCTAATATATATATATTGAGTACGTTGCGATTAAATTCTTTAAGTTTGCAAGAGTAATAAATTTCTTTTTAATTTCGCATTTTTCTGATTTTTCATCTTTTATAAAATGTATTTTACGGCTTTGTACAGAATTCTTGTTGGAATAATGCTTGACTAAAGGCGATAAATTCATTTTCAAACACGTGCGTCGCACGTGTATCTCTACTAATAAATAAAAATAAATTGACATGATATAATAACAAAACAAAAAAGAGTTGAACAAAAGACATGAACATGTTTGAATCTATAAAAATAAAAATAATTATTCAAGAAAGAGAGATCGGAACAAACCTCAGTTTGCCAAATACGCCCGTTATTAATCGGTTAACATCCCATTTATTGTATTTTTCTATCATTCATTGATAACAAAGTGGTAGAGAAAAATTTGCTTGTCACAAAATAAAATTTAAAGATGCGAAGAATTCCAAGTATTGTGATCCACAAAAGAACTCATAGCAAGCCAACCTACAAGATATATAGAAAAAATTTACCTTCTTTTGCAATGGTGCTTAACGAATATGAAAAGAGCAGCAAGATGACAATTTCCACTGAATAATGATATCGAGAAGAGAAAGAATAAAATGGAGTAACAAAATAACGTGATTTGAGATTTCATTCTGCATAATTTTATTATAATATATATATAAATTGCAACAAAGTATGTGAAAGGTTATACATGAAACTTATTAATAACGGAAGTTTGAAAGTAGCAAAACATTAAAAACTTAAATATGAAAAGTTTAGCATTATAAATAATAAATAATGGAGTAATTAAGATACGATGTATCATGGGGGACGAATTCCTGGAAGGTGAGAACCAAGAAGGCATAAATTGATTTTTTTTAAAAGATCTAACAATATTTAAATGGTAAAATGGTTATTCATTTCTTGCTTTAGGAGATTCATGTTTTTATATCACAATAAAGCTTGAGTCCTTATTAAAGGATGACATCATTAAAAGGTAAATTATTTTTTAGTGCAAAATTATAGATAATAGTATTTGGTTGAAGGGCAAAAAGTACGTTTACTTTTTGCTATAGGATTGACTCTTTTAGAATAGTATATGATGATATGATACTTCTATTTACTATATTTATTGGTGATGAAGTGCGCATGTATCTTTCTCATTTTTGTGTAATGGGTAATAATTTTTTGTGTAATGTGTAATGTAATGTAATCTTTTATTAACTTTTATTTGCTATTTTTACTTTTATTGCTGCAGGGGTAAAATGGTCTTTTACATTTTGCTTTTGGGTTTGGCTCTTTTATATTAGTATGATAATTCAGTCATCTTTCTTCAATAAGGCCACGACTCATTTTTCTAATTGCCCACTAGGCTGCTTCAGGTAAAACAAAATGTTCCATTTCAAGCAGTGGCGTAGTGGTGTCGAAATTTAAAGAAGCGAACAAAAGAATAAATCACTATAAATGAATTCAAGTTTTTAATTAGTTTTGATTGTGGCCTAACAAATTTAGGTTTAGTTGTTAGTTCTTATGTAGGAATTATTAGAATAAACCTAGCCATTTATATCTAAACAAAAAAGCTGGAAAATTTTTTAATTAGTTTTGATTGTGGCCTAACAAATTTAGGTTTAGTTGTATATCTAAACAAAAAAGCTGGAAAAAAACCGTCAATGCTGGGGATTGATCTCTGGACCCCACAGTAAATTAGCATGGCTTCAGCCGGCTTGGCTACTGGTTCTTTTACATCACTACGTTCATCCTTTTATTTATAAGGAAATTTTCTGTTTTTGCTTATTAAAATTATATACATATTTAGCAAATATTTTCGATCCAGTGGTATTGGATGACCCCGGTATAGTATATGTAAATTCGCCCCTGGTTTCAAGCCATGATGCAGTAAGTCTTTGCCTATTTGGGGCCATTTACTGCTTATGGAACAAGAAGTAAAGAGTGGAAAATAGAAGTAAGATAGATTGTATGTCATGTAATGTTTACTGATGGTGAAGGATCATATGTAACTTGTTCGTTGTGCAATGACAATTTGAGTGTGAAAGATGTATTTAGTGTCAATGGATACTTGAAAATTGATCATAACTAAGTGAGTTGAACCATAACAAACTGATTATGAGGTTCTTTTAATAAAATCATAGATTTTGATTTAAAGTTATAAACGTACCGAATAAATATGTTAGGTTTTTTTATTTTACAAAAATAAATCGAAAATATACCGAATTGTACCGAATATTTTTTATGCATTAAAATAATATATATATATATATATATATATATATATATATATATATATATATATATATATATATATATATATATATGTATATATATATATACACACACACACACACACACGTGTGTATGCGTGTTTAAAGATATCTATACGTTTCTAATTAAGTTTTACAATAAATAAATGAAAAATATTCACCTTTAGGCCTAGGCCATGTGGTAGAATCAGTTGCTCAAGGCCTGACTTCTTGTACTACACTATTACTATTCAAAATTAAAAATATTGTGCTTCAATAGTAAAATATTTTCGACAATTTTTTATTCTGCTCTAGTAGAAATATAGTTCTTGTAGAAGTGGACTGAAGCGGAAGATCACAAAATGCAACACAACAAGGGGGTTTGAGTTATCGCTTTTCTGACCTAGCGCGATCCCTGTCCTTCTCCTTAATTTCTAAACTAGCAGAATCGTGGGACATCAAAAGAGATAAGTTGATAGTTGGTTTTTATTCTTCACTCTCGTACAGGTTAACTTGGTTCGTTCCATTCTTATGGATAAGAAGGATCCACATTTTATTACAAGATTTTCGTAGGACGTTTGCGTTGGCTTTAAAAAAAATTGTTTACTTTGAGTGGAGGTTCTTTTTAGATTTGTGCCGAGTAATTGAAGTTTAGTATAGAACACTAGATGATCAAATATTTATATGAATGAAAGAATGAACGTATGTTTGGTAGTTGAAATTATCTCGATATATGGTATTGTCTAAGTACTTTGTGCTCATAAATTCGTATGCAGTCTCTTAAAAAGTGGTCTTGGAATTTGTACTTCAAAATGCTTCACACATCCATATTTTTCATCAACCCACTTTAGGCATCGTCAAAAATTCAACTGGAATATAATATCGTTATTGGTTTGTAGTATTGTTTACGTAATTAGAAGAAATCAATATTTTGATTTGGTCACTAGAGATATATCTTTTTTTAATTATATGCAAGTTCATTTTTTTTGTGGGGTAGATTAGATAACGTTTAAAAAAAATTAAAAATTAATCGAATAATACCAATACCGATCAATGAAGCCTAATCTAGTACATTGTGTAGCAACTTGAAAGAGGTCTTGGCACACATTAGCGAGGAGTGCTCTTCTGCATCTTCACCTTTGGAGAGTTCGTCAAGTTTTTGCCAAAATTTTCATTTCAGCTTCCTCAGTTCCTCACAAGATTATCTGAAATTTCAACCATAAATTCTCCACAAAGATCCAAACTCCAGTCAAAAATCGAATCAACCAAATCTAAAATCAGAGAAATCTATTTTCGCTTTTAAAGTTTTCGTCGAACGTATAAATGAGATGTTGGATTTTCTACATCTGATTTGTTAACTTCAAAAGGATCATATATAATCGATTTTCACTTTGGAGTTTAACCACAAATTCCCACACGAACTAGTTGTTGGGATAGATAGTAGTGAAGTGGTGGTGTAAATAAGAAATAAAGAGAAAATGAAATAATCTCCTTAAGGAATTTTGTCCCACATAGGAAGAGGAAAATACTTTTGTTTGGTTAGAATAGAGAACCACTTCTATTAATACTTGAAATGATTGAGAAGAAGTAAAATATCGCGCCGCCGTCGTCGCTCGCTTGGCTTCAGCTTTGGATTTGATTGACTGAACTAATATTTTGGGCCAAAAAAATTAATTATTGACTTATATTTTTATGCTAGTATTTTTCGTGACCGTTTTCTTAATGATAATTTAATCTTCATCCCCATTTTTTCTCCCGCTCATTTCTACAACAAGCACCAGATAGGTTGTCTTTCATGAACAACCACATTCGCACCTCTTTAATCCAGAAGTTTGTTAATTATAAATAGAGAGCCATTCGTTCATATTTTCCTTACAAAATTTCTAAAAACATTCTCCTCTCTATTCCTGCATTACTTTCAAATGAAATAAAAGCATAATAGTATGATTTGTTGCCGCCATTTGAGCTCACTGTTTGCTGTTATTTTGGGTACTACTACATCAGCAAAAGTAAATTTATTCTATCTTGGGAGAATTTAATCTTTAACTTCGGGTACTGTAAGAAATTAAGTTCTTTAATGACACAATGTGAATTTAGTGGGCTCACATCTTCTTCTTCTTTCCTATTTCTGTATTTTCTATTTCTGATTTTCTTCGAATAATAGATTTCTAACACTCACATCAAATATACAATTTCAGATATGAACTGCCAACTCACTTCAGCAGAGGAGAACACGAAAAGATGGGGTGGAGGGTCAAAAAAGAAGATAGAGGGAGAAGGTTCTGTAAAGAAAGCGGGAATGGGGGTCTGAAGAAGAAGGTTCTGTAGGATGAGGGTGGGGTCTAGGGAGGAGAAATATTTTTTTTAAGAAGAAATAAAAAAAACCAAAGAATACTTTGAGAGCCCTCCCTCGAACCTTGAGGTAAATGCATTCGTAACACTCATCTCTCTTGTGATTTTCAATATCATGCTTACCTCTTTTATTTTGATTCTAATAATTGGTTTAACTTATTTATAATTAATACAAAAAAGTATAATATGACTAAATTGCCCTCCATAAATATTGTAATCATTTCATAGTTATTCTGGAAAATCTATTCTTTTAAAAAAATAATTGTAAATTTAGAAACACCTTAAAATGTATCCATCAATGGAAGTACCGTCAACTTTGTCGTGAAAGAAGCTACTGGCGTAGCATTAGACTTGAGAAATTCAAGAAAGCTGGCTATTTTTTAACATTAACATGTAGCCATGGAAATTTAATGCAGCAAAAGTCCCATATTTGAATTAAGATGAGGCAAAAGAAAGGAGAAAAAATAGATTTATGTAAAGTAAAATGGATGTTGAGAGCTTTTCATGTCAGTTTTAACACTCCTCATTTTTCAAATCCTCTAGCCAATTGTAACTGCAAACATATTGAAAATTCAATTCATAGCATTCTTCCATATCTTCATGAAATGAGCTGCCTTGACCTTCCATGACTGGAAGCTTATCGAGACAACCCTATAATTTTTCTAAAACTCAAATATCTCAAGGTAATCCCACCCACAAATATTGCATTGAATTTAAGAGAGACGACAAACATCATTCATCATGTCTAGAGAGGTTGGTATAATATCGCAAACCACGACAAAGCTGTGACACCCAACTAAGAGTATCCCAGATCAATAAAATATATGAGAGATGGTGGGTATATAAGTAAGCATGTCTTGGATCCCGGTGAAGCGTTTTAAATTCGTGCGAGACTAGGCTCAAAACGTACAATATCACTAGTGGACTGGATTGTTAAAGATGGTATCACAAGCACTTCGTGTAATCCTTGTCAATTTAGGACAGAGTTCAACTGAATTTAGGGAAATCCCGGGAAGGCAGGACAAGCCTCAGTGCTGAGTCTAGGCAAATCCCGGGAAGGCGGGGAAAACCTCAGCGAGGTTTCTGGGTCCATAAGACCGGGGGAGGGGGAGCGGAGGAAGGGGGTGTATGTAACACCCCAGCTAGAAGTATACCACATCGGCAAAACACACCTTAGTGATGCATTTTAAAGGGTTTTTTACACAAATATACAAATTTCCATCCTTAATTACAAAAAAATAGCAATATTTATCAAATTACAAAGCATAACATTATTTTTTTTTTAACAAATTTCACAATAATCAAACATTTCTCTGCATTTCCCCAAATTACTCATTTACTCTCTCTTCCTCCAAGACACAAGCACCCTCCCCCGACGCTGCCCATCCACCCCACCCCCGACCCCCACCACACCAACCCCTTCACCCCCATCCCCCAGATCCAATAGTTCCTCACCTTAAGGTTCACTCAAATGAAAAAAATGAAACAAAACCCAACATAGGATCAAAGATTGAGCATTTCGCCGGTCATCGGAGTTTTAGTATTCGAGCATTGCTCCGATCTCGACTGCTCCGATCCGATCTGGTTGTTTGTTACACGTACAGGGATCTAGATCTGATGACCTTTATAAATGATTTGACTGAAGATACTATTGCTTTAAAAGAAGAACAACAAGGACTTGTTCAGCGTATGAATCATATTAAACAAAGTCTACTTGATAAAGCTGCTGTTGAGCCTAGTGGTGCTTTTTCTTCTCGCCTTCGTCACCTTTTCGGCGATGAAAATTGATACAGTTGACTACATTCTGGAATGTTCTAGTATTTTATTTGAATTTATGGATTGTAAGGATATTTCAATTGGCAAAATGTTTGGGAATCTGCTCTCAACCGTTTCTGTTTCTTTAGATTTGTTTCATTTTTGTTCCGTTTCTGTTTCTTTAGAATTGTTCAGATTTCGTTTCTGTTTCTATTCCTGTTTGTACAGATTTATCAGATTAATAAATTTGAACTCTTATTTTCTGTTGCTCACGACTGATGGCGTTGAAACAATATGATACAGTTTGAAACATCGTTGAAATATTAAAACAATTGTTGCAACAGCAAAAGAGATGAAACAATGCTGAAACAGTCAAGAAACAGCTTGATACAGTCGAGAAATAGGTTGATATAGTGTTGACATAATCTGAAACAGTGCTGAAACAGTGTAGATACAGTGAGATACGGTGAGATACGGTGCAGATACTGTTAGATACGGTGCTGCAGAAACAGTAGAAACGGTGCTGAAACAGTTAGATACGGTGCTGCAGAAACAGTTGAAACGGTACAGAAACAGTTAGATACGGTGCTGCAGAAACAGTTGAGATACGGTGCTGCAGAAACAGTTGAAACGGTGCAGAAACAGTTAGATACGGTGCTGCAGAAACAGTTGAATCGGTGCAGAAACAGTTGAGATACGGTGCAGAAACAGTTGAAACGGTGCAGAAACAGTTGAGATACGGTGCAGAAACAGTTGATACGGTGCAGAAAAAGGTATATACAGTGCAGAAATAGTGAGATTCAACGAGATACATTGAGGATGGATGAGGAAAAGTGAAATTGGGAAAAATGAGAGGAGTAAAAGTGAAATTGGGGGGAAATGGTGGGAGGAAAAGTGAAATAGGGGGAAATGGGAGGAGCAAAAGTGATAATGGAGGAAATAGAAGGAAGAATGTAAGGGTTTGGTATGTTATGGGAAAATATTGCTATGTTTTTGCTATATTTGTAATTATCTTGTGTTTTCCTCTATATAGGGTAATTTTACTAAAATGTTGCTATGTTTGGTAATTAAGCGCTAAAACTTGTACTTTTATGTAAAAATTCCCATTTTAAATGCATGAGGGCTATACCTTTATACCTGACTGGGCCGTTACTGAAGGTGAGTGTAACAAAGGTATACCTGGAGGGAGATTTTTAAAGTTATCCCAAAACAAAAATATACAGCTTTGACATATGTCACATTGTCACTTACATATAAGCTGACATAAAACTTTTACAAGTTTCACGCGCCTCATTCATGTAAAATACGCTACAACCACATAACTAAAAGAGGTGTGTATTGGCATACTTTTTCAAATCTATGTGTGAAAAACCATACCTTCGGATGGTTGGGCCGAAGTGCACAAAAAGCCACTTTTGGCACTGGTCTTAGGGCAAAGGCCACTAATACCAAAACATTTACTTTGTGGCCACTTACATTACACCCACCATAAATAGAAAAAGCAAAAAGACTAAATTACCCCTCAGTTCATATATAAACAACCCAGTTCGTTATTTCTCTATTCCCGTGTTGCTGCTGCTGCTAATTCTCTTAATTCAATTTTCTTCACCAATCTCGCTTTTCAATTTTCTTCACAAGTTTCGCTTAAAAATTGTAAGTATTCTACGTTTCAATTTTATGTTATGCTGCATTAGGACTGAATTTGAACTAAGTTCAATCCATGTGAATTGAATTTCAAAGAAATTCGTTTAAGATTTAATAGTTTTAATACCTCGATGTGATGTTGATGACTGAACTTCAGTGCTTAAGTAATGAAAGTTCATTTATAAACTCAAATAAACAACCTCAGGACTTGGCGATTACTTATCGTCATTGTCATGTTAAGTATCAGCACACTAGTACTGAAGTTTGAACTAAATTCAGTTAATTATGACTGAAATTCAGTGCTTAAGGACTGAAAGTTCATTTATAAACTGAAAAAAGCAACCTCAGGACTTGGCAATTACTTATCGCCATTGTCGTGTTAAGTATCAGCACACTAGCACTGAAGTTTGAACTAAATTCAGTTCATTAAGACTGAACTTCAATGCTTAAGGACTGAAAGTTTATTTATAAACTGAAAAAATCAACCTCAGGACTTGGTGATTGCTTATCGCCATTGTTGTGTTAAGTATCAGCACACTAGCACTGAAGTTTGAACTAAATTCAGTTCATTAAGACAGAACTTTATTACTTAAGTCCTGAAAAGTTCATTTATAAACTAAATTTAGGGAGAGAGCTTTCAACACAGGGCCATATAGATAGAACTTAGTTCAATCCTTATGGATAGAACTTAAGTCCACATGAACTGAACTTCAATCCACAGGGGGTGGAGCTTTCAACGGTCTTATGGATATAACTTACTCCAATCCTTATGCATAGAACTTAAGTCCATATGGACTGAACTTCAAATCCATAGGGAGAGAGTTTTCAAACAGCCTTACGGATAGAAGTTCAGCGCCATATAGATAGAACTTAGTTCAATCCTTATTGATAGAACTTAAGTCCATTAAGACTGAACTTCAGCGCTTAAGGACTGAAAGTTCATTTTATAAACTGAATGAAGCAACCTCAGGACTTGGTGATTACTTATCGCCATTGTCATTAAGACATAACTTAATACTAACACAATTCTTTCTGTGGTTTACTTATTCAATGCAGAATGGCTACAGTTTGTTTGGTTATTTCTTTCAATGGCTATTGGACAAAAGATTACAAGTACTTGGATCATGAAACAAAACTACTACTTATTAATGAAATGATCGAACTCAGAACTTTTGTGGACAATATTTACGAAGCAACACATTTCACTGAAGCTCTGAATATATGGTTTGATATTAGAATGGATTCGAGCAAAGACTGAACTTGTTGCTCAGGACATATGAAAAGAAATGCTTGTAACTATAGAAGAAGAACTCAGGACATGTATGCACTTGTTGAAGAATGATCCATCTTTCAAGAATAGCTGTTTCGTGATTGACAAGATATAAAATCAAACTCTATGCACAGAGGTTCCACACAAAGAGGGGGTACCTGATAACGCAGATCGACGGTAATCAAGCAATTGAAGAGAATCAGACTCCATGCACAGAGCTACCCAACAAGAAGGGGACTTGATAATGCAGATCGATTGCAATCTAGCAATTCAAACACCTGGCATTTTTGAGAAACTGCAAACAAATAATACTCAATATCAGTCACCAGCGCCAACAGTTGAATGCCCTCGTAGCACATCATCTGCCAAAAGCAAACAGAAACTGTTCAGGGTGAAACAGTGACACGACCCGGAATCCGATAAGGCCGTGCGGGCATCCGACATCCTCCCCTAGACCCCTCGGGCGAACCCTTACCAATTAAATCAGGAAAATAAATATAACAATTCACAAATAAGGACAAGACTTAAAAAAAATGCATACATACTGATACCTCTAAGTTGTACAAAGAAATTAAAGCTGACTACCCAACATACTAGGTTTAGAGCTATCCAGACTAGACATCTAAGAGTACAAAAGAAGACAGATACCTCCTGAAGGGAACAAAATGCAGCTGAAATAATAAACAATAAACTGGTGGCCATCTGGAATAAAAGCTGGCTCACCCTGACAGCTGAAGTCGTCATCACTCCTGAACAACGTGACGAACTCAATCCTGGAGCGAACCTGCCGAAACGAAATAGATAGACAAGAAAAAAACAACAAACAAGGGTGAGTCAAAAGGACTCAATAAGGGGGGCAGACTAGCCACCTCAAAGAATAGGATAGCTAGCCAGGGAGAAAAGAATCAGATAGACCAAATTCCTTTTATTTAAATTATAAAAAGACGGAGCCAGATAATAACCGGAAACACGTATGAAACCATAAACTCAGCCAGGAATACGAGCCAAAAACATATCAACAAATAAGCAATGCACGTATAAGCAGAACACTAGTTATGTACCACCAGTCTGAAAAGAAATGAGATGAAATGAAATCTGATGCAAAGGGTTACATGTGCCCGTAATCCCATCCCGAAGCGGAATACTCCTGCATTCGAGGCGAATCCAATCTGATAACCAATTGGAGCGGAATACTCCTGCACCCGATATAATATAAACCAGAGGCGGAATACTCCTGCACTCTCTTGGGGCGGAATACTCCAGCACCCGATATAATGTAAAGCTGAGGTGGAATACTCCTGCACTCTCCAGGGGCGGAATCCTCCTACCCACAATATGATACAATGGAGCGGAATCCTCCTGCTCCTGGGGCGGAATACTCCTGCACCCGAAATGATATGCAATGTAATGCATATGAATGCAATATAATGCAATAATAACCCTTCACCGGCGCAGGACTTTCATCAACAGCCGGAAAGTAGATGCCAACTCACAGCCAGGGTACAATGCTGAGATCCTCAATGCAATACCAACAATAGGACATAACATATAATATACAATGTAAATCCAAAGCTAAGGCGTAATGAGTACGCCTATCGGCAGCTACACACGTAAGGAATACGTGGTAGAAAATCCACGAGGCCAGGTGCCTCCAAAGAAATGGATATAAATACTTACCTCTTCCAAAAGTTAGTACGGCTAATCAACAACCGCTTTATCATTTGGTTTCCTTGCCAAACGATCCCCCTCTATTCAATAAGCAGAAAAATATATCAATTTAGGCTAAAGGCTTCATTCCTCACATCTTAGGGCAATCCTGGTAGGAACCTGATACCCTATTCGCATACTCAATACGCAGGCCAGGCCTATGTACAGGGTTTAGGGTCACATAACCAAACCCTAAATAAATTACATTTATATGTTGCCCATAACTCACTGAGTACGAATATATAATCAATTCCACTATCGGGGTCCATTTGACCCTTTAAACTATTAATTGAACTTATTAAAACGATGTATAATATTCCAAGTTTACCATTAAAATATATTCAAACACATATAATAAACTCAAATAATATGTTAGGATCATTACCTGAATATTTCAGGGTGAAAATTCTATTTTTCTCCGGCCCCTTTTCTCATTTTCTGGTATTTTTTCCATTTCTACGCCATTTCATTTTCTTCTCTATTACGTTTCTGTTTTCTGCTGCTAAACTTGAGCTAAGGGAGAGTATATATCCTTAGCTCAACCGTCATTTACTTTTTCTTTCCTTTTCTTTCTTTTTGTCTTTTTTTTTAATTTTCTTTTATTTTTCTTTTCGTGACAAAAATTAAAACGGTACCCTACGATATTTGAAATAATTCCAACTTTTGCATATAAGCTATACAAAATATATATAATATACTCGTGAAGGCGGATCTCAAATTGGACTTCCGAAACTCAAGATGCGAATTTAAATGGAAAATGTCAAATTATTTAACTTTCGGCATTTTAGCGAAACTAGTCGAACAATATCAAATTCACTTTCGAAAAATCGCAAAAGTCACAAATAATCATACGAACCTAACGGCACTTTCGGATTTTGAATCGGAGCTCATTCGCCAAAACCGAGCTCGAAAATCTCTTTTTTATATTTATTGACAATAAAAACTGAAACCTTCTTCCGATGCCTACCAAACGAGATTTGATTTAGCTCAAATTTTACAAACAGGTCCTAATGGACATTATAAATATTTTAAAATTATCGGCACACCAATCGGAGTCCTAACTTCCGAAACGACTGACCGAGGTCGTTTCATTCTCCTCCACTTATACTCTCGTTCGTCCTCGAACGAGCTTATATCTAAAGCAAGATTCACGCAGATAACAAGAGAACTTGTACGAACTTCATGAGCTACTCCACGGGTATTATTTCCTGATTACAGGATCAGAATTATAACACACATATCGAACTCTTGGATAAAAACATAGCTGGATAATATCATAACGCCATTGCCCAGCGTATTCTGACTGCACTGATCCTTCCTCGATCACGAGAGGAGAATTTTACATTTTCGAAATAAAGATACACGAAACTTTGAATGAGTTAACATGATTTAGCCGATAATTACCTCTTCGATATACCTTTCTATATAGAACAGGTCGATGGAACTAAGAATTAGCTCACGCTTGATACAATAGGTGAAGCTTTTGAAGTACCTTGTCACTATATATTATAGAAGATTTGATGCAAGCTATATTATTTTTACAAACACACTAGGCAACATCTCAGTTGATGTTAGTGTTGTTCCGCAAGCTCTTTGTGGGAATGTAATTACTCATATCCTAATGTATGTCAAATGTTCATCTGAACAGGGTCTATCATATAAGGATAAGGATCATGCAAATACTACTGGATAGTATGATGCAAATCAGGAATGATCTCCAGAATGAACATCTACTTCAGGGTATTGTCTTTGAATTGGAAATATTATGAATTGAAAAAGTGAAAATAAAAGAGACACGTAGTTGGACCATGAGCTGAGGCAGGATACCAGCAATAAAGTTGATTACATGAGCACTTATAACGCTAAAGTAACTTTTGAAATAGTTGAGGTGCGAAGGAGATATGCCAATGATGGATGGACGAAAAGCTGCACTAGACCTTTAACTCTAAATTTTCATGAAGTAAAACAACGTCAGTATGAGGATCCAGTTCTAGTTAAATACAGACAGATAGTCAAAAGAAAATCGGAGTCACCATACAGGGCTACTACTAACGGCGTTCCCATGTATAAAGATAGACTTTGTGTTCCTGATGTTGCAGATTTACGTGGACAGATTATGATAGAGGCACATTATTCCAAATACACTGTTCATCCAGGTTCAACTAAGATGTACCATGATCTTAAGCAGAGTTATTGGTGGGACGGAATGAAGTGAGACGTAGCAGAATTTGTGGTTCAGTGTTCTAATTGCCAGCAAGTTAAAGTCGTGTCATCTTTCCAGACTTTATGCTTTCAGCAGATAGGTACGTATATATATATATATATATATATATATATATATATATATGATCAGGTTGCCAGTTTATCTCTAGCATTAATAGATTATTAGTGGGTTTAGCAATGATCGACACTCATTGTTGGTTTCTGTAATGGCCCTAGGTTGGGTCACGACAAAAGTGGTATCAACAGCTTAGAGATTTAGTATTACCATTCAGTATTCGGAGGAAGACTCCTCCACTTAAATCACAAACTCATGCAGCTATTTGAATAGGAATAACCATCCCCGCACAGTCTGCTGGACTAAAGAAGATTTAGCTAAAGGTTGAACGTAGGAAGACCTAAGCTACCAACTACCCTTTCGAGTTGCCAAACAGCTGCAACTCTCGAGTTCACAGCTCCATACCTTTTCCATAAGCATCACTGCTCGATAGCTAAATTCAGGGGGTCAAATGACACCTCTCATTACCCTTTGTAACTTTAAAACACAACAACGTGCTTCCCGGCTACCTTGACACGCACTCTAGCTCAACACAGAGAATATCACAAGCGACTACTAACCGCCCAAACTCACTATTTTCCGGACGAGGAAGAGATGGTAATGGACCGAGGATAGAAATAATTAGAACTTCAGGAAGCTCATCTTCTTATTTGCTTGGCTACCAAAGCTAGACTACTTACAAGTCAAAGTAGCCTAAGAATAGCAATTGAAGAAACATATATTAAATGAGCTTTATGGAACAACATCCATGCCAATTTGACCTCCCAATAAGAAGGAAACACTGACAATTTACCAGAAAACCCTTTTATAACCGAAACAAGCTCATACGATAACATGACTTTACTAGCATTTTGAACCAAGAGGAGATACATAGATCGAATATTACTTACTAATCAATTTGCACCGGAAGAAATGATAACACTTTTTGATTGTGACGAATTAGGATCCCATTATCCTACCAACATTGAATTTCGATGAGTGAGGTAAACTGAATTGACATAATAACAGAAGGTGGCGTAACAAGATGCCAAGCAGACAATATCGACAGTCACTCCCAAATATCTCACATTTAAATCAGATAAACTAGTAGGGTCTCACAAATGCTAGGAATAAATCATATCAGAAGCTCACCCCTCTACCGCAACCGATTCTTAGTAGAAACGACATCCAAGGAAACCATTGAAACATGATAAGACACACCATTTCCAGATCGATCGAAAGAATCAAATCTTACTCACATTTAAGAGAAGAAGAAATCCCAGGGCTTACTACATCGGATACCTCAGCATCCTGCCGACTGGCAGTTCATAGGACTGCCTCTGCAGCTGAGCTGAGCCACTACCATGATAATCACCTTCTGAAGAACCACTGCTACCATGCTCTCAACCTCTACTGGATTGTGGCATTTCTCCGGCTGATTGAGATCTAAATAAAATCGCCTGCGACTGTGCAAGTGCCTGGTGACAAGAGAAAGGACGACTGCCTACTTGTCGGAGTAAGGAAAAACTACTCAAAGGATAATCAGACTCACAACAATAATAACACCTTTTCGACTAAAAATGGAAGCTGGAAAGATTGTTGATAACTGTAAAGAAAAGACTGAATCTGGTCTTAACAATCTACTGGCACTCTCTAAGAATCACGTGACACATGTTGAGATAACCTGGAAGGTGACCTCCCAAAATAATCAGAACTTTTACCTCCAAATGAGGTACCATAGTTACCCACTAGGGCCACGGGATCTCTTGCTCTCCCGCTCTAACTTATGGTATGCCTCGTACCTTCGAACAATATCAACAACGACATCAAATGAAGTCCCAACCTCAATCTCTTGAGCTATCTGGGATCTCAAGGAAAAAGAAAGGTTATCAATAAATCTTTGAATCTCTCGAAAGGCTCATGGACTAGTTCTAATGCATATTCAGCCATTCTATAGAATTCAATCTCATATTCTGAAACACCAACAGGCTATCCGACAGGCTACCCTATCCAATCCACTCAAACTGGCAACACTTTTCATCTCGCTCGCTACTCGAAAGGAACTTTTCCACGAATCTAGAAGAAAAATCGAACCAAGTTAGCTAATAAGAGAGCGGTCCACCAATCCAGGGCTGGACCTTGAAACTAGAAAGAAGAATAATCAACACCATACCGCTTGATATAATCAAAAGCCTGAAGGATACGCTGGCATTATTTTATTCTAAAAAGGCTCGTGAGGTTTATCTGACGCGTTGCTTAAGAATGTCAGAAGGTTCAACCGCGTAAAATAATGCAACCTCTTCGGACACTCGGACCAAGCCATTACTCATGCTAACTAACCAGCCAGCATAACTAGAGGCACAACACATGCTGTCTCCGGAACACAATTTACTGGGGTAACATTAAGAACTAGAATAGGAGCTCCCTGAGACCAAACGTCTGCACCTGCGGCAACCTGATAGGCTGCCCAGCAAGTAATAGGTTCTTACGATATCTGCGTCGCCAAAATTCTTGTAAAAGCATCGTAGAGAGCAAAGGGAACCACAAGGCCCTGCTCCCTTGCCCATCACAAGCTCGTACCGCTAGGACCTCCGCAACTAGATCGTCAACACGATCAAAAACTCTCGGGATTTCGTCAATGCAAGCCCCAGGCTAAACTGCTTCGTCTTGAACTCATACTGTTGGCTGATTTATCGCACGAGGGTTCACAATTACCACGAAGGAATTAACGAAAATACTTCTGCATCCTAGACCAACGCACAATCAGAAATGAAGGAAGTGAAACTTCCTAAATGCCATCATAGCCTCTCGTAGATAAATACGGACATCTACGTACCCATCAGCGAGACTCTACTAGACACTGTCTTATTCTGGATAGACTCTAAACCGGGCTCTGATACCAATTAACACGACCCGAAATCCGGTTAGGCCGTGCGGGCACCCGACATCCTCCCCTAGACCCGTCGGGTGAACCCTTATAAATTAAATTGGGAAAATAAATATAACAATTCACAAATAAGGACAAAGACTTAAAAAAAATACAGACATACTGATACCTCTAAGCTATACAAAGAAATTACACCTGACTACCCAACATACTAGGTTTAGGGCTATCCAGACTAGGCATCTAAAAGTACAAAAGAAGACAGATACCTCCTGAAGGGAACAAAATGCAGCTGAAATAATAAACAATAAACTGGTGGCCATCCGGAATAAAAGCTGGCTCACCCTGACAGCTGAAGTCGTCATCACTCCTGAACAACGTGACGAACTCAATCTTGGAGCGAACCTGCCGAAACGAAATAGATAGACAAGAAAAAAACAACAAACAAAGGTGAGTCAAAAGGACTCAATAAGTGGGGCAGACTAGCCACCTCAAAGAATAGGATAGCTAGCCAGGGAGAAAAGAATCAGATAGACCAAATTCCTTTTATTTAAATTATAAAAAGGCGGAGCCAGATAATAACCGGAAACACGTTTGAAACCATAAACTCGGCCAGGAATACGAGCCAAAAACATATCAACAAATAAGCAATGCACATATAAGCAGAACACTAGTTATGTACCACCAGTCTGAAAAGAAATGAGATGAAATGAAATCTGATGCAAAGGGTCACATGTGCCCGTAATCCCATCCCGAAGCGGAATACTCCTACATTCAAGGCGAATCCAATCTGATAACCAATTGGAGCGGAATACTCCTGCTCCTGGGGCGGAATACTCCTGCACCCGATATAATATAAACCAGAGGCAGAATATTCCTGCACTCTCTTGGGGCGGAATACTCCTGCACCCGATATAATATAAAGCTGAGGCGGAATACTCCTGCACTCTCCTGGGGCGGAATCCTCCTACCCTCAATATAATACAATGGAGCGGAATCCTCCTGCTCCTAGGGCGAAATACTCCTGCACTCGATATGATATGCAATGTAATGCATATGAATACAATATAATATAATAATAACCCTTCACCGGCGCAGGACTTTCATCGACAGCCGGGAAGTAGATGCCAACTCACAGCCAGGGTACAATGCTGAGATCCTCAATTCAATACCAATAATAGGACATAACATATAATATACAATGTAAATCCAAAGCTAAGGCGTAATGAGTATGCCTATCGGTAGCTACACACGTAAGGAATACGTGGTAGAAAATCCACGAGGCCAGGTGCCTCCAAAGAAATGGATATAAATACTTACATCTTCCAAAAGTTAGTACGGCTAATCAACAACCGCTTTATCATTTGGTTTCCTTGCCAAACGATCCAAATCTATTCAATAAGCAGAAAAATATATCAATTTAGGCTAAAGGCTTCATTCCTCACATCTTAGGGCAATCCCGGTAGGAACCTGATACCCTATTCGCATATGCAATACGCAGGCCAGGCCTATGTAAAGGGATAGGGTCACATAACCAAACTCAAAATAAATTACATTTATATATTGCCCATAACTCACTGAGTACGAATATATAATCAATTCCATTATCAGGGTCCATTTGACCATTTAAAGTATTAATTGAACTTATTAAAATGATGTATAATATTCCAAATTTTATCAGTAAAAAATATTCAAACACACGTAATAAACTCAAATAATATGTTAGGATCATTACCTGAATGTTTCAGGGTGAAAATTCTATTTTTCTCCGGCCCCTTTTCTCATTTTCTGGCATTTTTTTCCATTTCTGCGCCATTTCATTTTCTTCTCTATTACGTTTCTGTTTTCTGCTACTAAACTTGAGCTAAGGGATAGTATATATCCTTAGCTCAACCGTCATTTACTTTTGCTTTCCTTTTCTTTCTTTTTGTCTTTTTTTTAATTTTCTTTTACTTTTCTTTTCGTGAAAAAAATTAAAACGATACCCTACGATATTTGAAATAATTCCAACTTTTGCATATAAGTTATATAAAATATATGTAACATACTCGCGAAGGCGGATCTAAAATTGGATCCCGAAACTCAAGATGCGAATTTAAATGGAAAAGGTCAAATTATTTAACTTTCGGCATTTTAGCGAAACTAGCCGAACAATATCGAAATTCACTTTCGAAAAATTGTAAAAGTCACAAATAATCATACAAACCTAACGGCACTTTCGGATTTTGAATCGGAGCTCATTCGCCAAAACCGAGCTCGAAAATCTCTTTTTTATATCTATTGACAGTAAAAACTGAAACCTTCTTCCGATGCCTACCAAACGAGATTTGATTTAACTCAAATTTCACAGACAGGTCCTAATGGACATTATAAATATTTTAAAATTATCGGCACGCCAATCGGAGTCCTAACTTCCGAAACGACTGACCGAGGTCGTTTCAGACAGAAACAATCTCCTGCGATGATATTAATAGGAGATGTATCATCGAAAGATGTAGCAGCATGCTCAACATTTGACAACAAGGAAACCATGATGAAGTATTTTATCAAGATGGCAATCAAGGAGCATTTTGAGTTCAAGGTTATTAGATCAAATAGAACGAGATATGAACTGAAATGCATCGATCCCAACTGTGATTGGAACATTCGTGCCAGAAGAATAAAAGATTCCACACTGTTTAAGGTAATTAAGTTACAGAATATGCATAAATGCTCCGTGGACATTAAGAAGGCTGATCAAAAACATGCCACGTCAATATTGATAAGTGAATACTTTCTTAAAAACATCCGAGACAACAGAACTGAAGTTAGACCAACATTTATTGTCAACGAAATGAGAAGAATACATGGGTTTCAAATAGGATATCACAAGGAATGACGTTCAATTCAAGCAGTAAACGCATTGATTAGGGGACGGCCTGATGAGCATTATCATCTCCTCCCTTCATACTTGTATGTGCTGAAACAGAAAAATCCAGGCGCGCATACTAACATAAAGATAGAGAGTCTTAATCGGTAAGCATTTCTCAAAAAAGAATTCGATGCCTATATGAAATTCAAAACTTTCTAAGAATTAACTTTGTCCTATGTTAAAACGTTTCAGGTTTATGTATATGTTTGTTGCTTTCAAGCCATCAATAGACGGTTAGAAGTATTTTCGACCAGTCATAGCAGTAGACGCAACATTTCTGAAGGCGAAATATCTAGGTGTTCTCATCATTTCTATAGCAAAAGATGAAAATAATCAACTGTTCCCTCTAGCTATGGGATTGCAGACTCTAAAAATAATGAAGCTTACACTTGGTTCTTCACTGAGCTGCGAAAGACGATAGGTACTCGTGCTGAACTGGTGTTTCTGTCAAACAGAAACAAATCAATCGCGCATGGAATTTCACCACTTTGAAAAGAACCTAAACCAAAAGAACGTGAGAACTACAGTGATAAGTCTGTTTCAAACTGCTGTAAGAGCTTATAAGCGTGAAGACTTTCATTATTTCATGTCCCAATTATAGAGAATAGATAGAAACACATTCAACTACATAATGGAAGAACCACCTGAAAGATAGGATAGATCTTACTCACCGAGGCGATGATATGATATGCTTACAACAAATATGGTGGAGTCGACGAATTCTGCATTACTTGAAGCAAGAGAGTTTCCCATTTTAAGCCTTTTGGATTTAATCATAGTTAAGAAGAAAAAATGGTTTTATGAAAGAAGAACTACTGCTCAAGAGACTTTTCATAGCTTTTATCAAGGCGGGCAGAAGATGAAATGAACAAGAAGATTCCCCTAGCTTCACAATAAATGTAAGTATAGAGCACTAGACTCGCGCCAAAATTCACTGAAAAATTGACTCTAAGTAGACTGAAATATGCAATCCTAATAATGTCTAAAAATACAGACAAAAAAGGGTGAAGATCTGTCCACGTAGACTGAAAATTAAGCACTTGTTCTTCCCCCTTGCATTACTTATATATCCTATTTATGTTTGTGGATAAAACTTCAGATCGTATGGGTGGAGGAGTTCAATCCCTGTGAATAGAGAACTTCAGATCATAAGGAGGTAGGAAGGGAGTTCAATCCCTGCGGATAGAACTTCAGATCATAGGGGGTAGGGGAGTTCAATCACTATGGATAGAACTTCAGTAAAAAATGGGAGAGTGGGTTCAACCTTTGAGAATAGAACTTCTGTACATAAGGGACCGGGGGAAGTTCAATACTTGTTAATAGAACTCCAATCTATAACAGTAAGGAATTTCAAGTAGGCGAGTTCAATCCTTATGGGATTGAACTACAGTAGTGGACAGTGTATCATTGATAGCGGTGCTATTGATCCATATGATTTGAACTTCAATCAGTCCATTAGAACTATACTCATGAACTCTTGCTCTGAGTTAGTAATAGCCGATTTAAATACCATCTGTACTAACTTATAAAAGCTATTAAATTTTCATTTCAAATAGGTATTCCCAACAGGTACAACAACATTCAATGTGCAAGATGAAGGAAAAAGCTTCAACGTCGACTTAAAGAATATGACGTGTGACTGTCTTGAATTCCATACTGATGAACTCCCATGTGTACATAAATTTCATGCATTGAGAAAATACGCCTGGTGAAATCTATGTTCTGCTCAAAATGGTATTCACGAGACTTTTTGTTAAACGCATATCAAGGTGAGGTGAATATGATAGGGCACAAAAGCTCTTGGAATGTACCAGATACCGTGAAAATCCAAAGGATAGAAACTCCTAATGTCAAAATACAATGAGGGAGAAGGAAAATAAAGAGATACATCTCGATTGCTGAGGCTGTACGAGTCAAATCAAATAAATGTAGTCGATGCAAAATCAGAGGACATGATAGAATCTCATGCACAAATACTCCAGTACTCCGACCCTATTCAAGGATATATAGGTACTGTTACTTCCTTCATTATCCATAAACTTTTTTTTAACTAAATATTTCCCTCCTACTAATTTGATTTCTTCTTTTTGTTGCATGAAACGCTTGGTGGTGAATGATGGTGCAGAATTAAATGAAGACAAATCAAAAAATGCTGAAAATTTCTTATCAACATTCAAGATATGAACTCAAAACTTTGATTGCATTTTATTGTAATTTATTTGGATGATTTTTCATGTTCTTTAACTATTTTTTAATAAGTTTAATACTAGTATTTGACATAAACTACTTGTAGTTGAAGTACTTTCAGTCAATTAAAAATTGAGTCTGAAGGAAATTAGGTCAAACAAGACTGACTTGAAATAAATTCAGTTGAACAAGACTTAATTTGAAGTAGTTTCAGTCTATTTAAGACTGAATTTGTAGCAAATTCACTCTATCAATACTGAAAATCTCAATCCTTATGAATGGAATTTCACATTAAAGACTGAAGTTGTACTTTTTAAATAAAAAAACTTCAATATGAGCATAAGAAAAACTTCAACCCTTAAAAGACTAAAGTTGTATTTTTTAAACCTTTTAATTAAATTTCAATCCTTACGGAGAGAAGTTCAACCCTTCCGTCCATAGGGATTGAACTTCATACCTTATTACTTTTAAAGTTCATTCCCTGTGTGTGGCCTAAAGTTCAATCCGTAGGGGACTGAACTAAAGAAACTCAAAGCCAATAAAGTTCAGTCCACGGGGATTGAACTTCTCTCCATAAGGATTGAAGTTCAGTCCATAGAAAATTCAATATAAGCATATGAAAAACTTCGATTCTTAAAAGACTGAAGTTGCATTTTTTAACCTTGTAATTAAACTTCAATCCTTATGGAGAGTAGTTCATCCTTTAACTATGAAAACTTCAACTCTTACACACTGAAGTTGCATTTTTTGAAGTTCAGTATACAGGGATAGAACTAATTAACCAGAATTAAAGGAAATGCAACCATGAAACATACATTCCATTGCTTAGAAAATATCATTTCCAAAATAAAAACATCTAATTACTTAAAAAATATAGCATCATATACACAATAACAAAATACTGAAATTAAGACCATACCAACTGGGGATTTAACCTACTACAACTAATATTGCAACAGCTAGATTAATCAATAATAACTGAATCACTAGCAGTTCCTGCACATGGGGGATTGCTGGAACTTCCTTCATCATCTCTTCCTTCATCATCTCGGCAACAAGAATGACAAGATCCACATGGGGGATCAAAATCACTGGAGTCGAAACTAGTGACAACAAACTTCACAGAGTCAACACTACTTTCAACAAGCTTTAAGTTAACATAATCGTCTGTCTTCATATTGTTTTCTGTTACGAATTTTACCCACCCCTTGTTTAACATATCTTTTCCACCCATAAGGTTAATAACCTATTCCTTCCCATTACACTCTAGAATGGCAGTTTTCATCTTAGGAAGAAGACATCCAAGGATATCCAGTAGAACAATCTGTGAAAAAATAAAAGTATACATTAAAATGACAATTAGTTAAAAATTTACTCTAAAACAAAATATAAAATTTCAAAGGGCAAGGTTAACTACAAAATCTGTGAGGCTAACACAGAAAATGATCATCTTCTTGTTATACTTCATGGCCAAAATGAGGAGTCGAAGAAAATTAGAAAGGATAAAGAAGGAAGAAGAATAGACAAAAGTTAGGCGGCTAAAAGATAATGAAATAGAAGGGTAATGTTATAGGGTTAAAAAGAGGAGAAGTTAAAGTTAAACTTTTTTCTATTTTTCTTCCTTCTTTAAAAATAGAAGGATTTTATATTAAGTTCTATTCTCAGCGATAGAAGTTAAAGTTAAATTTCAATCCTTGAGGATAGAAGTTAAAATTGGCCCTGTGTATGAACTAAAGTTCAATCCATAGGGGAATAAACTTAAGGCACTCAGAGGCAATGAAGTTCAGTCTATGGGACGGAACTTTATACTTTATGAGTTTTAAAGTTCATTCCACATGGAATGAAGTTCAATCCATAGGACAATGAACTTAACGCACTCAGAGCCAATGAAGTTCATTCCAGAGGGATCGAACTTCATACCTTATGAGTTTTAAAGTTCATTCACTGTGTATGGACTAAAGTTCAATCTATACGGGAATAAACTTAAGGCAGTATGAGCCAATGAAGTACAGTTCATAGGGATTGAACTTCATACGTTGTGAGTTTTAAAAGTTCATTCCCTGTGTATGGACTAAAGTTCAATCCATAGGGGGAATGAACTTAACGCACTCAGAGGCAATGAAGTTCAATCCATAGGGATTGAACTTCCTAGGTTGTGAGTTTTAAAGTTCATTCCACATGGAATGAAGTTCAATCTATAGGGGAATGAACTTAAGAAACTCAAAGCCAATGAAGTTCAGTTCATAGGGATTGAACTTCATACTTTATGAGTTTTAAAAGTTCATTCCCTGTGTATGGACTAAAGTTCAATCCATAGGGGAATGAACTTAAGGCACTCAGAGGCAATGAAGTTCGTCTATAGGGATTGAATTTCATAGCTTGTGAGTTTTAAAGTTCATTCCACATGGAATGAAGTTCAATCCATAGGGGAATGAACTTAAGAAACTCAAAGCCAATGAAATTCAATCCATAGGGATTGAACTTCATACCTTATGAGTTATAAAGTTCATTTCACATGAAATGAAGTTCAATTCATAGGGAAATGAACTTAAGGCACTCAGAGACAAATATAGATAGAACTTCAGTCTTTATAGATTCAGCTTCAAGACTGTAATAATTTAAAATGCTTGCTTAAACTAAATAAACATATAAGGAAATACAACAATGAACATACATTCCATTACTTAGGAAATTTCATTTCCAAAATACAAACATCTAATTACTTAAAAACATAAGATCATATACAGACCAACAAAATACTGAAAATTAAGCATATAAACACCAAATACAAACACAAATTTCAACTTCTATTACAAACAGATATTTAAACTCCTAATACAGACCAACAGGGAATTCAAACTCCTACAACTGATATTTCATCTCCTCCATTAATCAATCATGACTGGATCACCAGAATTTCCTGCACCATTTAACGAATCATCATCAGATTCGCCTTTGCTTCCTTCATTGTAACCACAAAATTCACATTCAGAATCACAATCATCTTCAAGGCCGGGGGGATCAAAACCTATAACAAAAAACTTCACATACTAGACAGTACTTTCAACAAGATTTAAGTTTATATAATCCCCTATCTTCAGACCATTTGCCTTTACACATTCTGCCCACCCCTTGTTCAACCTTCGGCGACCGTTTTTTCCACTCAAAAGCTTCATAGACCATTGCTTCCCATTACACTCTACAATGGTAGTTTCCGCCTCAGGAGAAAGATATTCACGGATATCCACTGGAAGAATCTGCGGAAAAAAAAAAAAGTATACATTAAAGTGACAATTATTTAAATATTTACTCTAAAGAAAATATAAAATTTCAAAGGGCAGGGCTACCTACAAAATCGTCTCTCAGAGTGTATGAATCAGCCAGAATAATTTCAAACGCTTGGATGCCGTTTGAAATGTAGAACAGGGATCATATTTTTCATCATTTTCTGGTTTTTCATGGTGGAAAAACAATAGACAAACTAAAACAAGAAAGAAGAATAGACAGAGGCTATGGATGCGGCTAAAGAAAATGAAATACAAAGGTAATCTTTAGGGTTAAAAAAGGAGAAAATCGTGGGACCCAATCTGATTAAATAAAATTGGATGGCTCAGATTAAACTGGGTATGTTGTTGTTTGTGTTGGATGGCTCAAATTAAAATAGAAGTTATTACATTAACTTCTGTCCTCAAGGGTTGAAGTTAAAGTTCAACTTCAATCCTTAAGGGTAGAAGTTAATATTGGCCTATAAAACTTCAATCCTTGAGCATAGAAATTAATTTTATCCTTTAAAAACTTCAATGCTTGGAGGCTGATATATAGTTTTTGCATATTACCACAAGTTAGGGACTCTTTTTTCATCTTTAAGAAGACAGAAGTTCAATCCTTTTGTGTAGATCAGTCTCATAATTTATAAAACTTCCATACTTAAATACAGAAGTTCAATTCTTATGGGCAGAAATTCAAACTCAAAATATATAAAATTAAACCCTCAAGTACTGGGGAAATAGTTTAATCATTATTAAATTATTTGGATATGCACAAAAACTTCAATCCATATGGGTAGAGGTTCATAATCCTTATGGATGGAACTTTAGTCCATATGGATTGAAGTCTAATGCTCATTGACTGAACCCAGTCCTTATGGATAAAATACATTTATGCTAAAAAAATATCACTGCAACAACATGGCACTTACATAAATCTGTGCATAATAATCTGTTCATCTGTACATAATATCTGTTTCACCATATATTACAAAAAAACTTTACACAATACTACTAGGAATTCTGAAGGTAAAAACAAAAACATCTATAATTGACACATGTCTTGATTATGTTGTCCATAATCATGGTCAACAAATTTAGGTGGAGTCTCAAATCCATTACTAGCCTTTGCACGGCCATGAGCCCAAAGCTGATAACCAAATCGCGCCCTATAATTATGAATTTGATCTGGTTGAATATTTTGAACATCTTTACCTCTGGTCAGTAAATCAGCATACCATATTACAAAAGTGCCACAACTAGTCCTAAAAAAACAAACCAAAATAAAGAGTAAGACATATAAGTAGGCAGGGGGTTCTAAATTCAGTCAATTATATCTAATTTTCACTAAAACTTGCACAAAAATGACAAGACTTACCCATCTAGTTGATTTGGTAATAGTACCCACTCAATTCTATAAGCCCTATTGAACTTATCATCTTTAAACGAATCATGTAGCTCGCCAAATTTGAGACACTTGAAAAGATATGGGAGCACAATAGCATAACCCTTCATGTGGCCAAATTTTTTCTCTGATGGCTTCTTTGTGGTGGCCATCGAATCATATACACGTATTTTCTTCTCGTGCATATCCAAGACTGCCAAAAAGTAATGTGTCACCGTTTCACCAGGTGCTGCTTGCAATCGGCATGGAAAATAGACTTTATCAACTCCACTCACTGAAATTGAACACCTCTGTTCCAGGCCAAAACGATAATTGCACATACACAATCCAAAACAATCAAACCATATTTCATTACCTAGTCTTTTCTTTTTGCCTTTGAAATTTAACTGATAAACAGAGCACATATAACTATCAAAATCTGTATCAGTAATCGAGAGTGTATGAGAAAACTGGAACAAATGGTAACATGCCCTCTTTCTGAGATAATACATAGCAATATCGACATGCTGCAAAAAAAAAAAAAAAAGGAATCTGTTTAGCAACACACAGAAAAGTAATAACGAATACAGAACAAACCAAAAACAGAATATGCACTAACATTATCAGTCAGAGGGTAGACAACAACTACAAACTCCAAAAACCACTGCTTGTCTGGCTTGATTGTTTCATACTGATACGGATCACTGTCGTAATCATTATCGGGTATATAAGCAGCACAGTTGTTCCTAATTAAAAAGATACATGATACAAAAACATGTTACTTTCCCATAAGTAATGAACTTAAGAATATCAGAGGCAGTGAAGTTTAGTCCATTGGGATTGAACTTCATCGCTTTTGGAAACTTTGAAGTTCATCCCCATTGGACTGAACTTTCAAACACTTTTTCTCCCCCTATATATAGACTGAAGTTCACTGCATAGGGGAATGAACTTGAGAAACTCATAATATATTAAGTTCAACATCCTGAGGATTGAAGTTCAGTACTTAAGTCAATATGCACAGAACTTCAATCCTATAGGGACAGAACTTTCCACATACCTGTGGACACATGTCCATGGTCATTTGATTAAAGTTCAATTCTTATAGATAGAACTTAAGTCAATATGCACAAGACTTAAATCAATAGAGATAGAAGTTCATGGCCATAAGATTGAAGTTCAGTCCTTATAGATGGAAGTTAACTCAATATGCACAAAACTTCGATCCTATAGGGACAAAAGTTTCCATATCCTTGTGGACACAAGTCCAGGACTATTATTATTGAACTTCAATTCTTATAAATAGAACTTAAGTCTATATGCACAGAACTTCAATCCATAGGGGCAGAACTCATAAGCTAAGAAGTTCAGTCCATAGGAGATTGAACTATAAGTTTTCAAATTCATCCCCTATGCACTGAACTTAAAAAACTACAGACAACAAATCATAAAAAATACAAATAGACTTACTATTCAAGTTTAGTGTCATTTCTTTGAAATAGCAACCAAGTTTCAAACTCTACCAACACTGCTTGATCAATTTTCAAGTAGTGGAATGGACAACTACGTCTATAATTATCCTTCCAGTCAGTTATCTTCTTTTTAGTCTTTCCAGCAAAATATGGAGATAGCAACCACTGACTGGGCTTTCGGTCCCTTTTCCCTAGAAGATGATGCTGCTCCGACTGCTTCTCTCCTTGGATCAACCATTCTATCCCTACTGGATGACTTGCCTCAGCATTTACCTTATTACTTTCAAGATCTTCTTCTTGTTTAGTCTCTTCTCTTCCTGCTTGCTCACTTGCCTGGGCATTCTCTATAACAATCTGAAGAGGCCTCTCTTATTCCTGTGTCATCACCTCTTCTTTGCCTGCTTCTTCGACCGACTGACCTTCGCCCACAAGACTTCCAAGAGCCTGTTGTTCTTCACTCAGGTCCCCTTCTCTTCCTGCTTGCTTACTTGCCTCGACACTCTCCATAACAATCTGAACAGGCCTCTCCTTTTCCTGTGTCATTACTTCTACTTTGCCCGCTTCGTTGACTGACTATCGTTTGTCCACAAGACTTTCAAAAGTCTGTTGTTGTTCAGTCAAATCAACTTCTCTTCATGCTTGCTCACTTGCCTCGGCATTCTTCATAACAATCTGAAGAGGCCTCTCCTATTCCCGAGTCATCACCTCTTCTTTGCCCGCTTCATCAATTGACTGACATTTTGCCCACAAGACTTCCAAGAGCCTGCTGTTCTTCAGTCATGTCCCTTTCTCTTTCTGCTTCCTTACTTGCCTCAGCATTCTCCATAACAACGTACACATATGTCTCCTTTTTCCTGCGTCATCACTTCTTCTTTGCCTACTTGGTCGATTGGTTGCCCTTTGTCCAAGAGTATTTCAAGAGCCTGTCCTTGTTCAGTCAACTCCTCTTCTCTACCTGCTTGATAACTCGCCTCAACATTCTCCATTACAATGTCATGAGTCCTCTCCTGTTCCTGAATTATGCCTTGTTCTTTCCCCAGTTCATTCTCAATACATTGCTGCTGATTTTTTGACATATCTTGCTGAATTCCTTCAGCCCTTGGTGTATCTTTAGCATCACATGAACCCTCACTGCCACTTTCTTGATTCGATGGCAGTATCTTAAATGTAGGCCTATCATCGAAATGTTTTTTCTTCAATTTCTTCTTTTTCTTTTGATATGTTTTTGCTTGGACAGCTGTAGAAACTATATATGATGACAACTCAATAGCACGACGAGTCGACGCGCCAACAATAGACATAGAAGTTGCACCTCCTTTCCCCACACTCATAACCTCAGAACTGACACCAACTGCTTCCAGATCAAGGCCTCTGCTAACAATTTGCAAGGAAATTTCAAGCAATTCATTCTGTCCCGCAGTCAACTCACCATACATGTCCAATTCACCTTCTGCATGCAATTGTGCAGGTGTTTTGCTCGATAACTCTCCTCGTGATTGTGCATGCAATTGTGTGGCTGATCTTCAACCTACACTGCCATCACTGCCTTCTTTTCTTACATCTGAATGAGATTTCGATTTCCTAACTATACTGCCATCACTGGCTTCTTCTTGTCTAACATGTGAAGGAGATTTTGACTATCACCAACTCCACCGTTAACGTCCCCGCCACTATAGACACAGATATCCCTCATTCCCATGCTAGCATTGCCTCCATATGAATACAAAATTAAGGAATGGCCATTGCTGCTAGATTGTTCCTGGTCCCTTCTTACACTTCCACCTTTCCGCCCATTTTCATCCTGTTCCTCGAATGTTTTACTCAACTTCTTCATAAAATCAAGAATAGAGTTAACCTTGTTCTCTAGACCACCAATATACCCCCTTATGTGGCGTCGCTGACAACGTAACCTCTTTCGAACTTTCATATTCACCTTCTGCAAAAAATAAACCAATGAAACTCATAAAAATATTCAATTAAAACAAAAACATAAAAAGATGAATGTACATGATACTTCAAAACTCACTTTAACAATTGCATCAACTGAATCTTGATCAAGCTGCACACCATGAGAGGTATCCTGTCTCTCATCACCAGTACCCTGATTCTCATAACCAGTATCCTGACCTTCATGACCATATCCTCACTCTCAGCACTACTATCCTCACTCTCAGAACCACTATCCTCACTCTCTTCAACACGATCAGCAACTTCTTTTCCTTTTCTTGGTTTAAATTCAACAATAGCAGCTGCTTCTATCATATTCAATTTCACCGACCTTTTTTCTTCCTTTGAAAGTACAATTGGAACCATTTCAAATTTATCAAACCTCTATTAAAAAAAACATAAAAAATATATTAGCACTTCAGTAAAATAAGAATAAAACTTCTATATGCAGAGATCCTTATGCATAGAACTTCAATACATAAGAGGAGAGCTTTATGGATAGAAGTTTCAGGGAAATAAAAGATAGAAGTTCAATCCTTATGGACAGAACTTCGGAAACATAGGATGTGCAGAGATAGAAGTTCAGTAAATAGAAAATGGAAGTTCAATAGTTATGCATAGAACTTCAATCCATAAAAGGAGAGCTTTTATGGATAGAAGTTCATGGCCATAAAGATACAAGTTGAATCCTTATGAATAAAACTTCAATCCATAAGGGGAGACCTCTATGGATGGTACTTCAGGCCATATAGATAAAAGTTCAATCCTTATAGACCGAAGTTATATCCATAGTAGGAGAATTTCAACAGGCTTAAGGATAAAAAAAGTTCAAGACCATATAGATAGAAGTTCAATGCTTATGGATAGAACTTAAGTATTATATAAATAGCACTTCAATCCATGTGTACAACACATTATGGATAGAACTTCAAGACCATATAGATTGAAGTTCAAATCCTTATTGACTCACAGATATAGAAACTTACATTAACATTATGAAAATACTTCTCAACCAAACTGTTATACTGAGGATTATTGAACTTAATAAACTTCAACATCCTTGGAAAGTCATCACTGTTAAACGTACAGAACTTAGAACCAACTTTTGAAAATAATTCAACGAACCAGGCGCACAACACCGAGGGGAATCCAAGCACAATATAGTATGCATCTTTTCCTGAACTTGCAACACTTTTAAGGGGGGTCGTCACAGACTTAACAAGTGTTTCAAAACCCAGACTCCCCCACGGATAAGCTGCACAAAGATCCTCATTGTCAATGATATCCAGATAATGGACTTCCACCAAACTAGTTTTTTTCTTACAACACAAATTAATTGACTGGAGAATATGAAACTCTGCAATCTCTACTGCATCGTCTTCATTGACCAGAGATGACGTGCTCCTTGATACCAAAAATGCATGAACATCCGACAACTGAAGATTGCTTTTACCACCAAAGTACTGCTTGAGGAGCCTCCTATCCAAATTCATAGAAGGCCTATCAAACAAATACCCACGATTTGGAAAAAATCTCAAACCAGTGTAAAGATAGTATTCTTCAGGACCAAAATGAATTACATGACCAAAAACATTGAAGCTTAATCTGTTTGGATCACTGCTCACAATAAGAGACAATTGTAAACAATGCAATAACCTCATAGAAGTTGTGTATGACCGCAACTTCACAAAGCTTCCAAACACACCCTCTGAAAGCTTCTTAAATTGTGCTACACTGAACCTTGAAATTAATTCATCCAAGTTGTGCTCCCCTTGCGAATATGGATTAAAGTTGAACCAGTTTTCAAACGGATACACTAGATTCCCTGTCGTTCCAACATCCATGTTACAAAAAGCTAACAATAAAAACAAACTATCAGTCGCACATACAAAATAAACAAATGCAGCAAACTTCAAACTAAATACCTCAAATTGAATATACAAAATAAAGTATAAAGCCACACACAAATTGAATAAAATAATAAGACTAAGTATAAAACTGAACTTCAGCAGATATGAATAGAACTTCAGTACACAAGGGTAGGGGAGTTCAACCCTTTCAGGTAGAACATCAATCAGTACCATTTCAAACTATAGTACAGTAATGGGACTGCACTTTAATACACCCTAGTCTTATGCATACATTCACTAGTACACAGACACACATGCACACAGACGTAAGCAAGTTGCATGGCAGAGGGAGAGAGAAGTTCAACTCTTTGGGATAGAACTTTAGTACATAAGGGTAAAGGGAGTTCAATCCTTGTGGGATAGAACATCAATCAGTACCATTTCAGAACATCAATTCAGTAATTGGACTGCACTTTAATACATCCCAGACTCCCACATACATTCACTCAGGCACACAGACACACACACACATATAGGGTAAATAATTTAAGTCCATGAGGATAGAATTTCTATCCATAAAGGTAAAGAAGTTCAGTCCATGAGGATAGAACTTCAGTCCATGATAGTAAAGAAGTTCAATCCATGTGGATAGAACATCAATCAGTACCATTTCAGAACTTCAATCAACTAATTGGACTGCACTTAAATACACCCCAGACTCCCTCATACATTCACACAGACACACAGACAGACACATACACACACACATATAGAGTAAGGAATGTTGACAACCAATTTTGTCCCTCCCATTTTCAAAATCAACCCTTTTGAATTTCACACACTTATGTATTCCACTCATACCCCGTCTATTATTTTTAAATTACTTTCTCACACTGGCCCGGCAATCGAGGTCATTTTCAAAAGCATCGTCTTGAACCATAGCTATTTTATAATTTTCTACAATTACTCCTATTTTTGACAAAACCTTCCAAAGTTGTTCTAAGCCTCAAAATCGCAATTTCTAGGCATTTTAGCCTTCCTAACATTTTATAATTGACTTCATAATTTTTCTATAATTTCTATACCTTCTGTTGAACCCCAAAAATTACCCCGAAAAGGATAAATTCCGGAATATCGACAGGATGGGCTAACTCTTTTGGAGTTTTTGGAGTCGCCGCCCAATTTAAGGAAAACAAGGAACCAAATTAACAAATGCGTGCAATAACTCCGTTTTATAAAAAAGACGGTCTTTCTTTCAGAGATTCTAAAGGTAAGAGGTTTTATTAATTTCGGAAGAAGGTTTTTAAGGCACTTCCGAAATTCCGTAAAATACGGTTAATCCGACAGGTTTCCAAAATATTTGTAAAATATACTTTTCTAGAAAATTTATCTAAAATAATTAATTGAAATAAAACTTGTTTATGAAAAATATTTTAATTTGCACGCATTTTGCTAATTGGCCTCAGTTTGCAATAAATTAAATCACGACTTCAAAAATAAAAGGCAACGAACATAAAGTAAAACAATATACAAACAATCAAATATTATTGATAAATAAATATTCTACACATTTATTTGCATAAATATCTCTAAGGAAAGAAAGGCAAAGTTTAAAGGTAAAACCCGAGAAATGATCAACTCGCGGGAGCCTTGGATTTTCTAAAATTTCTAAGTCTTATTTCTGAACGCTCGAGTCCGAATTCAATCCAAACGACTCCAATGCAATGGAAGTTAGCCAAAAAAAAAAAAGCGTTCCCGAATTGCTCGTGCCAAGATGTACCTCGCAATAAAATGGGAATTTAAACTAAATTAGTACGATAATAAAGTGTAATAATTAATAAAATAAAATAACAATAACAACAACAACAACAACAACAACAACAACAACAATAATAATAATAATAATAATAATAATAATAATAATAATAATAATAATAATAATAATAATAATAATAATAATAATAATAGTAATAATAGAATATATAATAATAATAATAATAAAAATAATAATAATAATAATAATAATAATAATAATAATAAAAGGGTTGTTTTTGCAAAATTTAGGCTCAGATTTGTATGGCGCGTCATGTAGAGGCTCGGGATTTGGTACGGTTGCAAAAACGGAGCCCGGGCCGTGTTGCCATGCCAAAGCACCAAACCCACTACTCTATTCAATTTGCTTTGCATTAAAGTGCATTCATCATCGCCTTTTGCTTTAGGGACACGGGGACGGGACGATTCAAGCATAGTATCATGTTCAAAATCAGTCAATAGCATCCGTCAATTCATTTTATTTCCGTCAAATCCTTACGTAGGCCTCAAAATAAATTGTTTTCATAGGCCTAGTAATTCGAACACAATATCTGTTCAAATCAACAAATCTTTAGCGTATTCCAAGCATAGCAAAAGGCATCAGTCAACATTATCCACAACAACTCAATGTGGGGCCCTCCATTAGAGAATAATGTCACAAACTTTCACAGAAACACAAGTCCTCGCAGCAAAACAAAGCAAAACAAAATCAGGAACATCAACAAACACAGCACCAGTGAAGCAACAAGATGTTATTACTAACGAGAATCAACAAGAACAAAGGAAGGGTTGCACCAGTGGGTTTTTCGGCGAACGGGTCGCTGCACAAACAAAGATTCTTACACATAATCGGCAGAATCGAATCCCCAAAATAGATATAGCAATATATAAACATCCTGGTAAACCAATGATCCGTCAAAGATCAAAAGCCAAAACAAATCCCAGAGAATGAACGACAATCAGTGAGACGGAGAAAAGGGAAACGATGACTGCAGCGAGGTTTCAACCAACGCCATCGTTGGCAACGAGAACAAGCAGAACAACCTTCAACGGGGAGGAGCGACACCGGCGACAGAAGTCAGGGAAGGAGGAGCAACGCCGATAGCGGCATCACTACAACCCCAAACCCTTTTCCGTTCAATAACAGACCAAATCAGAAGCAAAGGAATATGTCACCGGCGACGGACTCCGGCAGTGATGACTAGTGACACCACTGGTTATGCCTTCCAAAACCCAACCCCGATCTCCCCTGTTTTCGATCCCCTTCTCCCTTGTATGTTCCGGTGGGGAGTGATGTTTACCCTGCCTCTGATCTGTGCGCGTGTATGGTTTTTATTGTTAGCGTGTGGGTGTTTTTAGAAGATGAGAGGTGGGGGGTTATTCTGAAAGGGAGAAGGAGAGGAGACCGGGATCTGGGGTGCCGCAGCTGATACCTTGTGTGGGAGTAGGGTTTTTGATGTGTGTGAAAAAAAATGAATAAATGGGTGTGGGGTTAATGTGTAGTAGGAAGATTGGTGAATGATGGGTTGTGTGTGTGATATGGGCTTTGCATAAATAAGCTGGAATTTAAATGAAAGAGCAATTTTGACCTCAGTTTAGGATTTAAATGAGAAAATCAGGTTATTGCACGGGTAGGATAGAAATTAGACTATGTATTGCAAAATTTGACCCTTTTACTCAGAAATTAACCAATTATATTTAATTTACAAAATTATCCTCAATTATAAAATATTGCCATAATTTATTAAATTAGAAAAAATTCAGGACAAATTTGGGTGTCAATACCTTTGTAAATCTATTCTATACCATTTTATACCTATTTACATAATATTCATACACATATCCACGTATATACACACAAAGCATACACATCAGCCTGATTTTTACATGGCATTGCCTACGCGGCTTAATCCTGGCCGTCCACGACATCAATCCGACGGTCAGGATTCAAGTTTCCTTTTTAATTAACCAGACACCCCCAAACCCTAAAACTATCCCCATTCTCCCCCACACCCCTCAGCCGCATCCTTCTCTCTCTCTCCTCGGTGATTCAAATCGCCATCTTCTTCTAATCAATTTTTCGGCCATTTTACCCGGAGAAATTTGGGGAAAATGATATCATTGGGTTCCTCTCACTGTCCGCTACAAAACCTTGGTGCTCTCGGGGTGTTTCAACGGAGGTCGAATTTGACCTCTCGTCGACATAGGTGTCTGTCATCGGAAAAGTGCGCCGGTGATGGTTTTTGCTAAAAATACATGACACGATCGTGGGGAGAATGACAAAGACCCTACGCATGACTTGAATCGGGTCGATTCGAACCCGATTCCAAAACCTAAATGGGTAAACGGTAATTATTCCTAGAATTTGCCTAAAACTTTTTGTTCATACATTAGTATGCTTGACTTATTGTTTGTTAATTAAGTCGAAATAGAATAACTGCATGTTACTAATCCTCATCTAAATTTCAAGTTTATTTGAATATCTGTATGCCTGAATGTCGATTGTGTGAGCAGTACTTTGTGTCTTGTTGCCCAAAGCCCCATCTCTAAAAGCTGTAAATGCCCGAAGCACTGACCTGATAATTTGCAATGATCCTCTACCTTGATTTAAAATTACGAAATTTCTATAATCACCCATGTCTTGCATTTTTCTCATCATCTTGCTATTATTGGATATGTGATTTTAATGCCTAAATTGAGATGGTAATCTGATTAGAGGATTCTTGACTGATTGAACTAAAATTCTTGATTGGATTTTGAAAAGGAAATTGGTTCTGTGATTGATATGATTTTAATTAGAATCCTTTTCAAATCTGTTGGGCTTGTCTTTAATTAATTCCGAGCCTGAGAATCAGTCTGTTGAACCTAGACACTTTCAAACTATAGGGAGGGAGTCCAAAACAATTTAGGAGAAGGTTTTCATTAGTTTTAGGAGATTTGATTGGTTTTATTTTTGGCAAATCCACTTAAGGGCACTGTCTTAAACTTGGAAGTGATTCTCCCTTACCTTTTACACTCTTACCCGTTTGAATTTGAATCTTCACACTCCTAATTCATTGGGATTATAATTTCTATCTCACACCTATATAAACTTGGCATTAGACGTAGTTTAGACACACACAGAAGGTCTGCAATATTCTTCTCATACTGCATACTACTTTCTTCTCTAAATTTTCCCCAAGATTGTTTGGAGAAGACTCTGCTCACTTTTCTACTGGATTCTGCTTCTGGAAACACTTAGCATTGCCTGCATCTTGTTTATTTGTTGACCACTATTGCTTAGAAGGTATATGTCACGACCCGAATTTCGACTAGGCCGTGCGGGTACCCAACATCCTCCCCTAGACCCGCCGGGTGAATCCTTACCAATTAATTAGGAAAATAAATATAATAATTCATAAATAAAGATAAGACTTAAAATAAAAATACAGACATACTGATACCTCTAAGCTGTGCAAAAAGAATTACAGCTGACTACCCAACATACTAGGTTTAGGGTTATCCAGACTAGACATCTAAGAGTACAAAAAAAACAGATACCTCTTGAAGGGAGCAAAATGCAACTGAAATAATAAACAATGAACTGGTGGCCATCCGGAATAAAGCTGGCTCACCCTGACAGCTGAGGTCGTCTCCGCTCCTTCACAACGTGGCCAACTCAATCCTGGAGCGAACCTGCCGAAATGAAATAGATAGACAAGAAACAAACAACAAACAAGGGTGAGTCAAAAGGACTCAATAAGTGGGGCAGACTAGCCACCTCAAAAAATAGGATAGCTAGCCAGGGAGAAAAGAAATAGATAGACCAAATTCCTTTTATTTAAATTATAAAAAGGAAGAGCCAGATAACAACTGAAAATACGTAAGAAACTTATAAACTCAACCAAGGATGCGTGCCAGAAATATATCAACAAATAAGCAATGCGTATATAAGCAGAAAAGTAGTCATGTACCACATGTCTACACAATGGTATGATTTGAGATGAAATGAAATGAAGTGAGATGAAATGAAATGAAGTGAAATATGATGCGAAGGGTCGCATGTGCCCGTAATCCCATCCCGAAGCAGAATACTCCTGCATTCGAGGGGAATCCAATTTGATAACCAACTGGAGCATAATACTCCTTCTCCTGGGGCGGAATACTTCTGCACCCGATATAATATAAACCAGAGACGGAATACTCCTGCACTCTCCTGGGGCGGAATAGTCCTGCACCTGATATAATGTAAAGCTGAGGCGGAATACTCCTGCACTCAATATCTAACATAAGAGCGGAATACTCCTGCTCTTGGGACGGAATCCTCCTACCCTCAATATGATACAATGGAGCGGAATCCTCCAGCTCCTGGGGCGGAATACTCCTGCACCAAATATGATATGAAATGTAATGCATATGAATGGCATATAATGCATATGAATGTAATGTGATGCAATAATAACCCTTCACCGGCACGGGACTCTCATCGACAGCCCGGAAGTAGATGCCAACTTACAGCCAGGGTACAATGCTCTGATCCTCAATGAAATACCAACAATAAGACATAACATATAATATACAATGTAAATCCAAAGCTAAGGCGTAATGAGTACGCCTATCGGCAGCTACACACGTAAGGAATACGTGGTAGAAAATCCACGAGGCATGGTGCCTCCAAAGAAATGGATATAAACACTTACATTGTTACAAAGTTAGCACAACCACTCAATAACCGCTTTGTCCTTTGGTTTCATTGCCAAATGATCCCACTCTATTCAATAAGCAGAAAAATATATCAAATTAGGCTAAAGGCTTCATTCCTCACATCTTAGGGCAATCCGGTTAGGAGCCTGATACCCTATTCGCATACGCAATACGTAGGCCAGGCCTATATACAGGGTTTAAGGTCACATAACCAAACCCCAAAAATATTATATTTATATGTTGCCCATAACTCACTGAGTACGAATATATAATCAATTCCACTATCGGGGTCCAATTGACCCTTTAAATTATAAGTTGAACTTTTTAAAACGATGTCTAATATTCCAAGTTTTACCATTAAAACATATTCAAACACACGTAATAAATTTAAATAATGCATTAAGATCATTACCTGAATGTTTCAGGGTAAAAATTCCACTATTTTCCCGGCACTTTTCTCATTTTCTGGCATTTTTCTGATAATTTTCTCTATCACCCGTTTCTGTTTCATTTTGTGTTCTGTAGTTGTAAAGCTGATAATGGACACCACCATGGTCACTTACTCACTTTTCCTTTTCTTTCATTTTTTGTCTTTTTCCTTTTTTATTTTTTATTTTTTTTTTCCTTTTCGCGACGAAAATTAAAACGGTACCCTACGATATTCGAAATAATTCCAAATTTTTCATACAAGTTATAAAAAATATATGTAACATACTCGCGAAGGTGGATCTCAAATCGGACTCCCGAAACTCAAGATACGAATTTAAATGATAAAAGCCAAATTATTTAACTTTCGGCATTTTAGCGGAAACTAGAAGAACAATATCGAAATTCACTTTCGAAAGTTCAAAAATGTCACAAATAATCATACGAACCTAATGGCGCTTTTGGATTTTGAATCGAATCGAATTCGCCAAAACCGAGCTCAAAAATCTCTTTTTAATATTTATCGACAATAAAAACTAAAACCTTCTTCTGATGCCGACCAAACGAGGTCTGATTTAGCTCAAATTTTACAGACAGATCCTAATGGATATTACGAATATTTTAAAATTATCAGTACGCCAATCGGAGTCCTAACTTCCGAAACGACTGACCGAGGTCGTTTCATTCTCCTCTATTTATCCTCTCGTTCGTCCTCGAACGAGCCTAAGTCTAAAGAAAAAAAATCGCGCGGATAATAAGAGAACTTGCACGTCCTTCATAAGCTACTCCACGGATATTATCTCATGATTGCAGAATCAGAATTATAACACGAACACTAAACTCTTGGAATAAAATATATCTGGATAATATGATAACATCATTTCCCAACTTATTCGGACTAAGCTGACACTTCCTCAAACACGTGAGGAGAGCTCTACATTTTTGAAACAAAGATATATAGAACTCTGGATGGATTAACATGATTCTGCAGACGAATCACCTCGTCGATATACTTTACGATATAGAACAGTCTAATGGAACTAAGAGTTAGCTTACGCTTGATACAGTAGGGGGATCTTTTGAAGTACCTTGTCATTACACACTATAGAAGATTTGATGCAAGCTATATTATTTTTACGAACGCGCCATGCAACATCTCAGTTGATGTTAGTGTTATTCCGCAAGCTCCTTGTGGGAATGTAGTTATTCATATCCTAATGTATGTCAAAGGTTCCTCTGAATAGGGTCTATTATATAAGGATAGAGATCATGCAAATACTACTGGATAGTATGATGCAGACCAGGAATGATCTTCAGACCGAACATCTACTTCAGGGTATTGTCTTTGAATTGGAAATATTATGTCTTGTAAAAGTGAAAATAAAAGAGACATGTAGTTGGACCATGAACTGAGGCAGAATACCAGCAACAAAGTTGATTACATGTGCACTTATAGCGCTAAAGTAACTTCTCAAAGAGTTGAGGTGTGAAGAAGATATGCCAATGATGGATGGACGATAAGCTGCACTACACCTTTAAATCTAAATTTTCATGAAGTAAAACAGCGGCATTATGAGTATCCAGTTCTAGTTGAATACAGACAAATAGCCAGAAGAAAATCGGAGTCACCATACAGGGTTACTACTGACGGTGTTCTCATGTATAAAGATAGACTTTGTGTTCCTGATGTTGCAGATTTACGTCGACAGATTATGATAGAGGCACCTTATTCCAAATACACTGTTCATTCAGGTTCGACTAAGATGTACCATGATCTTAAGTAGATTTATTGGTTGGACGGAATGAAGTGCGACATAGCAGAATTTATGGCTCAGTGTTCTAATTGCCAGCAAGTTAAAGTCGTGTCATCTTTCCAGACTTTATGCTTTTAGCAAATAGGTACATATATAGGATCAGGTTGCCAGCTTATCTCTGGCATTAATAGATTAATAGTGGATTTAGTGTCGTGGCCCTAGGCTGGGTCGTGACAAAAGTGGTATCAACACCTTAGAGATTTAGTATTACCATTCAATATTTGGAGGAAGACTCCTCCACTTAAAGCACAAACTCATGCAGCTATTTGAATAGGAATAACCATCCCCGCACAGTCTGCTGGACTAAAGAAGATTTAGCTAAAAGTCGAACGTAGGTAGACCTAAGCTACCAACTACCCTTTCAAGTTGCCAAACAGCTGCAACTCTCGAGTTCATAACTCCATACCTTTTGCGTAAACACCACCACCTGATGGCTGGTGCTTCTATTACCCTTGGAAGCCTTGAAAAAAAATAATATGCTTATCCGGCTACAATAACACGTACTCTGGCTCAACACAGGGAGCATCACAAGCGGCTACCAACTGCCAAAGTTCACTAGTGCCGGACGAAGAAGAAATGGAAATGGACCGAGGATAGAAATAATTAGAGCTTCAGGAAGCTCATCTTCTTATTTGCTTGGCTACCAAAGCTAGACTACTTACGAGTCAGGCTAACCGAAGAATCACAATTGAAAAAATAGACATTAAATGAGCTCTATGGAACAACATCTATGCCAATTTAACCTCCCAATAAGAAGGAAACTCTGACAATTTACCAGAAAACCCTTTTTCAACTAAGACAAGCTCATAGAATAACAAAATCCTACTAGCGTCTCGAGCCAAGAGGAGACACGTAGGTCAAGTATTACTTACTTTACACCGAAAGAAACCATGACGCTCCCTTATGGTGATGAACTAAAATCCCATAATCCATCCAACACGGAATTTCCGAGAGCAGAGGTAAACTAATTTGATATAATAATAGAAGGTGGCACGACAAGATGCCAAGCAGACAATAGTGACACTCACCGTCAAATTTTTCATAGTTAGACCAGATAAATTAGTAGGGTCTCACCAATGCAGGAAATAAATCATACCAGAAGCTCGCCCCTCAACCGCAGCCGATTCTTAATAAAGACAATATCCAAGGAAACCATCGAAACATGATAAGACACACCATTTCCATATCGATCGGAAGAATCAAATCTTACTCACATATAAGGGAAGAAGAAATACAGGGGTCTACTATATCGGATGCCTCAGCATCCTACCAGACTAGCAGTTTATAGAACTGCCTCTACAGCTGAGCTAAGCTACTACCCTGATAATTACTTCCAGAAGAACCACAACCACCACACTCCCGGCCTCTATTGGATGGTGGCATTTCTCTGGCTGATTAAGATCTAAATGAAATCCCCTGCGACTGTGCAGGTGCCTGATGACAAGAGAAAGGTCGACTGCCTACTTGCCGGAGTAAGGAAAAACTCCTCAAAGGATAACTAGACTCACGAAAATGATAACACCTTTTCGACTAAAAATGGAAGCTGGAAGGATTGTTAATAGCTGTAAAGAGAAGATTGAATCTGATCTTGACGAACTACTGGCGCACTCTAAGAATCGCGTGACACAAGCTGAGATAACCTAGAAGGCGACCTCCCAAAATAATCAGAACTTTTACCTCCAAATGAGGTACCATGGTTGCCCACGAGGGCCACAGAATTTCTGGATCTCCTACTCTAACTCTTCCCGCTCTAACTTATGGTATACCTCGTACCTTCGGGCAATATCAACAACAACATTAAATGAAATCCCGACCTCAATCTCTCGAGCCATCTGGGATCTCAAGGAAAAAGAAAGGTCATCAATATATATTTAAATCTCTCGAAAGGCTCATGGACTAGTTCTAATGCATATTCAGCCATTCTGTAGAATTCAATCTCATATTCTGAAAGACCAATAGGCTAACTGACAGGCTACCCTGTCCAATCCACTCAAACTGGAAACAGCTTTCATCTCGCTCGCTACTCAAAAGGAACTTTTCTACGAATCTAGAAGAAAAATCGAACCAAGTTAGCTAAAAAGAGAGCGGTCCACCAATTCAAGACTAGACCCCTGAAACTGGAAAGAAGAATAATCAACACCATACCACTCGATATGATCAAGAGCCTGAATAATATGCTGACATCATTTTATTCTAAAAACTTACACAGGGATTATCTAATGCATGGCTTGAGAATATCGGAAGATTCAACCGCGTAAAATAATGCAACCACTTTGGGCCCTCGAATCGAACCGTTACCTCGACTGGCTAACCAATCAGAACAATTGGTGGCGCAACACATGCTGCTTCTAGAACATAATTTACCGGGGCAACATCAGGGGCAGGAACAGGGACTCCCTGAGACCGAACGTCTCCATCTGCGGCAACCTGATAGGCTGCCTAGCGAATAATAGGTTCTTGCGGTATCTGCGTTGCCAAGATTCTCGTAAAAGCATCGTAGAGAGCCAAGGGAACTACAAGGCCCTGCACCCTTGCCCATCGAGAGCTAGTACGGCTAGGACCTCCGTAACTAGATCGTCAGCACGATCAAAACTCTTGGGGCTTCGTCAGTGCTAGCCCCAGGCTAGACTACTTTGTCTTGAACTTATATCGTCTGCTGATTTGCCGCACGAGGGTTCACAATTACCACGAAGGAATTAACAAATTAAGAAAAATACTTTTGAATCCTAGACCGACGCACGACCAGAAATGAAGGAAGTGAAACTTCCTAAATGGCATCATAGCCCCTCGTAGATAAGTACGGACGTCTACGTACCCATCAGCGAGACTCTACTAGACACTGTCTTAGTCTGGATAGACTATAAACTGGGCTCTGATACCAACTGACACGACCCGGATTTCGACTAGGCCGTGCGGGTACCTGACATCCTCCCCTAGACCCGTCGGGTAAACCCTTACCAATTAAATTAGGAAAATAAATATAATAATTTATAAATAAGGACAAGACTTACAATAAAAATACAGACATACTGATACCTCTAAGCTGTACAAAAAAAATTACAGCTGACTACCCAATATACTAGGTTTAGGGTTATCCAGACTAGACATCTAAGAGTACAAAAAAAAAACAGATACATCTTGAAGGGAGCAAAATGCAACTGAAATAATAAACAATAAACTGGTGACCATCCGGAATAAAGCTGGCTCACCCTGGCAGCTGAGGTCGTCTCCGCTCCTTCACAATGTAGCCTACTCAATCCCGGAGCGAACCTGCCGAAACGAAATAGATAGACAAGAAACAAACAACAAACAAGGGTGAGTCAAAAGGACTCAATAAGTGGGGCAGACTAGCCACCTCAAAAAATAGGATAGCTAGCCAGGGAGAAAAGAAATAGATAGACCAAAAAAAAGGCAGAGCCAGATAACAACCGGAAACACGTAAGAAACTTATAAACTCAACCAAGGATGCGTGCCAGAAATATATCAACAAATAAGCAATGCGCATATAAGCAGAAAAGTAGTCATGTACCACAAGTCTACACAATGGTATGAATTAAGATGAAATGAAATGAAGTGAGATGAAATGAAATGAAATGAAATGAAATGAAATGAAATGAAATGAAATGAAATGAAATGAAATATGATGCGAAGGGTCGCATGTGCCCGTAATCCCATCCCGAAGCAGAATACTCCTGCATTCGAGGGGAATCCAATTTGATAACCAACTGGAGCATAATACTCCTTCTCCTGGGGCGGAATACTTCTGCACCCGATATAATATAAACCAGAGGGGGAATACTCCTGCACTCTCCTGGGGCGGAATACTCCTGCACCCGATATAATGTAAAGCTGAGGCGGAATACTCCTGCGCTCAATATCTGACAGAAGAGTGGAATACTCCTGCTCTTGGGGCGGAATCCTCCTACCCTCAATATGATACAACGGAGCGGAATCCTCCTGCTCCTGGGGCGGAATACTTTTGCAACCAATATGATATGCAATGTAATGCATATGAATGACATATAATGCATATGAATGCAATGTGATGAAATAATAACCCTTCACCGGCGCGGGACTCTCATCGAAAGCCGGGAAGTAGATGCCAACTTACAGCCAGGGTACAATGCTCTGATCCTCAATGCAATACCAACAATAGGACATAACATATAATATACAATGTAAATCCAAAGCTAAGGCGTAATGAGTACGCCTATCGGCAGCTACACACGTAAAGAATACGTGGTAGAAAATCCACGAGGCTAGGTGCCTCCAAAGAAATGGATATAAACACTTACATTGTTACAAAGTTAGGCTAAAGGCTTCATTCCTCACATCTTAGGGCAATCCGGTTAGGAGCCTGATACCCTATTCGCATACGCAATACGTAGGCCAGGCCTATATACAGGGTTTAAGGTCACATAACCAAACCCCAAAAATATTATATTTATATGTTGCCCATAACTCACTGAATACGAATATATAATCAATTCCACTATCGGGGTCCAATTGACCCTTTAAATTATAAGTTGAACTTATTAAAACGATGTCTAATATTCCAAGTTTTACCATTAAAACATATTCAAACACACGTAATAAATTTAAATAATGCATTAAGATCATTACCTGAATGTTTCAGGGTAAAAATTCCACTATTTTCCCAGAACTTTTCTCATTTTCTGGTATTTTTCTGATAATTTTCTCTATCACCCGTTTCTGTTTCATTTTGTGTTCTGTAGTTGTAAAGCAGATAATGGACAACGACATGGTCACTTACTCACTTTGCCTTTTCTTTCATATTTTGTCTTTTTCCTTTTTCATTTTTTTATTTTTTTCCTTTTCGCGACGAAAATTAAAACGGTACCCTACGATATTCAAAATAATTCCAACTTTTTCATACAAGTTATACAAAATATATGTAACATACTCGTGAAGGTGGATCTCAAATCGGACTCACGAAACTCAAGATGCGAATTTATATAAAAAAAGTCAAATTATTTAACTTTCGGCATTTTAGCGGAAACTGGCCGAACAACATCGAAATTCACTTTTGAGAGTTTAAAAAGGTCACAAATAATCATACAAATCTAACGGTACTTTCGGATTTCGAATCGGATCTCATTCGCCAAAACCGAGCTCAAAAATCTCTTTTTAATATTTATCGACAATAAAAACTGAAACCTTCTTCCGATGCCTACCAAACGAGGTCTGATTTAGCTCAAATTTTACAGACAGGTCCTAATTGATATTACGAATATTTTAAAATTATCGGCACGTCAATCGGAGTCTTAACTTTCGAAACGACTGACCGAGGTCGTTTCAGTATACCTCTCTATTCCTGGATGTTATTACCCATGCTTTAAACCTGCTTATGTCTGGCTTTTATACTTGCTTTGTTTCTTTGTTTCTGTTTTCACAACAAAGTTTTCTGCACTTGCTTAGTACCTTGTTACTCTGCATCATTGATCCTGGGTATCTTCTGGTCATTGTTGACACTTATACATCTTATTAGGATGGTCTAAAATGACCATACCAGTGCTAACACTTGCAGGGCAGGAAATTTATACATTCCAGTTGCTATTTCCTGAGGTTACAGATTGTTGAAGCCTAAACACTTAGGATTATGAACAACCTGGGCAGTAGGCTTAGGGAATGAGGCTTTACTGCATGTTTCCCCTCTCTAGTGTCCCCTGTGTGTATATTTGTTAGGACTTCCCTGTTGTATCTAGCTAAAACAGGTCGTACAGCTTCAAACTGTGTATTTGACTACTCAGGGGCCTTCCTTTACCCTTCTCTGTTTGTTGATTGCAACATACACTTAGGCAAAACTTTTTACACTTAACTGAAAGCTCAAAAGTTTAGTTTGCCATGCCTGATGATCTATATGTGTATTCACACGTAATTCTGTAGGTTTGACGACAAGTTTTGACCTTTGAGTCGACTGAAATTGAATATGAAATGCTTTTCATGCGTAAGTTGTTTTAGAAAAGGTATTGTTTAGTAACAAGGGCTAAATGTGTAATGACTGTTGTATTTAAGACTGTTTCTGCAAATTGAAATCTGCCCCTTTTGCACAACTAATCCAGGCCCAAAAATATTTTCAAAAAAAGGGCCTCTCGTGTGCTTAATCTGATTTTCAACCTTTACAATCGTCCTTATACACTAATCTAATAGTGTATAGGGAGTATAAAGTAATAGGGGTCGTTTATACGCTTTAAAGCTATATTTTTAAAAGTATAATCATCATCAAGATCATATATTTGCATGAGTATACCCATATATATATTTATTACGTGCGACAGCCCACTATTTGCATTTATGTGTTCGTGTGATCCCGTTTTCAAAAACAGCCCTTCCTCCTATATGTATATTTCCAAATCCGACCATTACACAAAAAGGCCATTAAGGTTAGGGCACGACAATTAATGACGAGTCACACTGACCCTAAATGAGCCGAAATTTTATTTTAAAACAAACCCATTTTTGGTCCCTTTTGCTAACAAGATAGACTATTTAAATAGACAATCTTTTCTAAACATGTTAGTTGTGTGTACAAGTTAAGATTGAACACCTATAATACTTTTTTACGATTAGGCTTATGATATTAGAGGCCGTAGACACGACTAGGCTCAAAACCTAGGCCGAATGTGAAAATTGTTTGTATATGTGAGTATAAGCATGTTATATCTTAGCTTAAATGTTAAATCCAAGTTAGTATTCATATGATAATAGACGCTGCTTACATCCCAAAATTAAGACTCGGACGGTAACCACCTTTTGGTGGGGCTCGGGGAAGTGCCTAACACCTTCTTCCCTGAGTCACTTGGACTTCTTACCCTATAGAATCTCTGAAAAGGACTAGTAGACTCATTTGAACACGACTATCGACACTTAGGTGACCTAATACGCCTTAGAATCTAGATTAGGTGGCGACTCCAAAACCTTAACTCAAACGAGTTCACCTAGTCAAATCCGAAACCCGACTCGCCTCGAGTTGAGTCCAAAATTGGGTATGACAAGGAAGTTCAGTCCATGAAGATAGAACTTCAGTCCATGAGAGTAAAAGAAGTTCAATCCAATTGGATAGAACTTTAGTCAATGTGATTTGAACTTCAAAATCAGTAGCATTTCAAAACTTCATTCCAATAATCATATTCAACTTTAATACACCCCCAATCAAAACTTCATTCCAGTAACAGTCTAAATTTTACCCCAATCACAAACATACAAAATATGAAAAGTAACTACTAACTATCAAACATACAAATTGAAACTTAAATAACGTTAAGTAACTTAATACGCACAAATTTAACACATATATTTTTAAAAAATACGAAAGAAAAACGTCATACCTTCTTATACAAATTTTAGACTGATTGTACAATTGAAATATGTTATTCCATTTACGTAGTACAGTTAACATGAGCAAAAAACACTAGGTATACAAAGAAACGGGACAAAAATCGAAGAGGAATATGAAAACCTGAAGTAAATGACAGTTTTTTGCATGAAGCACAGTGAAAAATAATGACAATCGTTGCATGAATTCAGTTTTTCACTGTGAGAAACGGTTTTGACAAAATCCTGTAAATTTGGGCACACTGAGGGGTAATTTAGTCTTTTCAGTTAGGCGTGTTTAATGAGTAAAGAGCCAAAAGTGGCCTCAAGTGTAAGACCAAGAAAAATAGTGGTCTCAAAGCAAATACCGGTGTCAAAAGTGGCCACTGGGCGAAAATTTTACGGATGGTTGGTATATGGGATTTTTACACATATATACAAATATACACCTCTAATTACACAAAAATAGCAACATTTTACAAATTACAACAACTATCAATATTTTTTGTAGCAAATACCAAGGTATAAATAATTTTCTTACATTTCAAAGCCATAACTATCACAAACACAGTCAAGAGACCATCAGAGAAAAGGAAAAAGTCAAAAGTCAAAACTAATTGTGAAAACGCAGCCACCGCACATGGCGGATTCCGACATCTCACTACATTTCCCTCCATCGCACACGGTGGATTCAGCTCTTCTACAAACATCAGTTTCCACGTCGTTGATTTCTGTTCTAGAATCGGACTGTATCGCCAGATTCTCTCCAATTCTAGAAGCGATTTTAGATCCCAGACATTGCGGCACCTAAGCATTCTGTTCAATTTCTCTTTACACTGCTCTGCGAATTCTTGTTCAGCTGATGTACTGTATCGGTGTTGGTGGTTGTTACTTTTGCTATGATTTTCCGGCATGAGACTAGTAGCCGGAGGAGGTGCTGGTGGTTTTCGAATTCCATTTTCCGGCGTCGTATTGAGGGGCTCAGAGATCATATCAATAGCCATGTTTGGTTTGTTTCTTGGTTCAGCTATTGAAAGGACAGACAAATATCTAACTTATGGGATAGTTGTTGTAAGAGGACGAAATTCAAATGTGCTGTGGCAAGACTGCTATTGAAGAAAAAGAAAAAGTTTCACAAGATGGCTTGACAAGTCAAAAAGGGAAAAGGCTTAAATATATGTGATTTGAATTCAGAGGTACTTTGTAGTCGACAAGTCTTATGGGTTTTGTGTCAAAAATAAATACTAGCAGTACAAGTCTACAACTTCCAACAAAATGAGTATGCACGCTAAGACTTGGACAGTGTTAAAAAAGTGCAAGAGTTACCTTCCTACTACGACAAAGAAAATCTTTTACTCCTTTTCTTTGTTCTCTTTGTTTTTGACACAGTTAAATAGTGCTGATACAGTCTAGAAACAACTAGATATAGTCTATAAATAGTTAGATACGGTGCTGAAACGGTGCAGAAAAAAATTGATACAGTGCTGAACACAACCTGAAACGGTGCAGAAATAGTTTGATACGGTGCAGAAACAATTTGATACGGTGCAGAACAGTGCAGATACGGTGCAGAAATAGTTAGATACGGTGCTGCAGAAACAGTTGAAACGGTGCAGAAACAGTTAGATACGGTGCAGAAACAGTTGAAACGGTGCAGAAACAGTTAGATACGGTGCAACAGAAACAGTTGAAACGGTGCAGAAATAATTTGAATTGAAATGCTGCTGTTTTTCTGCAGTTTTTTTGGTACTGAAACGCAGCTGCTTTGGTGCTGAAATGTTGCTGTTTTTCTGCAGTTTTTTTGGTGCTGAATTGCAGCAGTTTTGGTGCTAAAACACAGATGAAACGCTGCTGTTTTTCTGCAGTTTTTTGGTGCTGAAACGCAGCTGAAACGCTGCAGTTTTGGTGCTGAAACGCAACTGTTTTTCTGCAGTTTTTTTGGTGCTGAATTGCAGCAGTTTTGTTGCTAAAACGCAGCTGAAACGCTGCTGTTTTTCTGCAGTTTTTTTGGTGCTGAAACGCTGCTGTTTTAGTGCTGAAACGCTGTTGTTTTTCTGCAGTTTTTTTGGTGCTGAAGTGCAGCTTTTTTGGTGCTGAAACGCTGCTGTTTTGGTGCTGAAATGCTGCTGTTTTTCTGCAGTTTTTTTTGGTGCTGAATTGCAGCAGTTTTGGTGCTGAAACGCTGCTGTTTTGAAACGGTTCAGAAACAATTGGATACGGTGCTGCAGAAACAGTTGAAACGGTGCAGAAACAGTTGAGATACGGTGCAGAAACAGTTGAAACGGTGCAGAAACAGTTAGATACGGTGCTGCAGAAACAGTTGAAACGGTGCAGAAACAGTTGAGATACGGTGCAGAAACAGTTGAAATGGTGCAGAAACAGTTGAGATACGGTGCAGAACTAGTTGATACGGTGCAGAAACAGTGAGATTTAACGAGATACATTGAGGATGGATGAGGAAAAGTGAAATTGGGGAAAATGAGTGGAGTAAAAATGAAATTGAGGGGAAATGGTGGGAGGAAAAGTGAAATAAGGGAAAATGGGAGGAGCAAAAGAGATAATGGAGGAAATAGAAGGAAGAATGTAAGGGTTTGATATGTTATGGAAAAATATTGCTATGTTTTTGCTATATTTGTAATTATCTTGTGTTTTCCTCTATATAGGGTAATTTTACTAAAATGTTGCTATGTTTGGTAATTAAGCTCTAAAACTTGTACTTTTATGTAAAAAATCCTTGGTATATCAAAGGGATTTCGGCCAAATTACAATGGGCAAAATATGTAATAACCCTCACTACATAAGCAGCTTCTAGAATTGAATTGGTTCCCACATCACTATTTTAATATGGTATTAGAGTCGCCCATTCATATTTTTAATTTGGACATTTTACATTTATATACAATCCTACACCCTCTATTACCCACAAAAAAAAAGTAGAATATTGATATTACAAAATATAGCATTATTTTTATATACAAGTTACTAGAAACAACTTAAAAAGAAAAACTCTAACCTTCATCTCCCCTCTCTTCCGCCGCTGCCAACCGAAAAATTTGCTGAATTTTTTCATGACACAAAAAGATTTAAAAAAAAAAAAAAAAAAAAAAAAAAAAAAAAAAAGTGGAGAAATTTTTTTTACAAAAGATTAAAAAAATAGAGATACACAAACAATGCAGAAAAATGTAGAAAAAGTACAGAAACAGTAGATACAAATAGAAATAGTGTAGAACAAGTACAAATAAACCAAAAATTGTGCAGAAAAAATACAAAATAGTAGATACAAGTAAAAACACTATAGATATAAGTAAAAATATTGTAGATACAAATAGAAACAATGTAAAATACAAGTAGAAACCATACGGAAGCCGTTAGAAACAGTGAGATAAAGAGGAGATACAATAAAATAAAAAGATTAAAAAAATCAGATTTGACCGAAAAATATCATACCGGTCGGAAAATACCAATTGTTGTTGGAAAACACCATATTTGAAACAAAAACATCATATATCAATGAAAATGTTAAATTTGATCCTAAAATACCATATCTAAACGGAAAAAAATACCAAATCAGAGCAAAAATCAACAAATCTATACAAAAGTGGGAGCTCCGAAAAAAGGAAGAAGGACGACGGGGTATGAGTGGCCGATTGATACAATAAAACAGGTGTACTTCGATTAGTACTATGTGCCGCACTTCATTACATGACAAGTGTTTCTGGATATTGCTTAATTACTTTGCATTAGGATAGAGTCATAGGCGAGGAGGCCAAAGCTCCGACAGTAGGGAGGAGGCTGGAGCTCCGGCGATGGGGGAGTAGGCCGGCGAAAGGGACAGAGGGAGTAAAAATGGGAAAATGGGAGGATGAGGATAAGGTTTTGCTATGTTTTTTTTTTTTTTTTTTTTGTGTAATTAAGTTCCCATTTCATTTATATTTTATAATTGTTCAAAATTATCTCTATATTTTATAAAGAAAAGGGCCTCCAATTTATACTTTTGTCTAATTTTTTCTTTAATTATCGGTCCCACATGTTATATTATTCATGTTAGGAAGCGTAGCATGTGGATTTTTTTTTTAAAGTGTCCCATATTTTAGTTGAGTGAGTATCTTATAAATAAGCTATAATCTATTTGTAGTGATAATCCTCACTTCATAATCTAACTTTTGGAATTGAGTAGATCCAAAATTCATTTTCTTAACAAAGAAGGCAACACATTTTACTTAGAATATTTGGTAATGGAGAGGTTGCTAGAACAAGTACAATTCCAATCAATGAGAATGCTCATTAACCGCAATACCAAACAAATCATGTTAATACACAAAGAATCTCATCTTCTTGTAGACATGGTATGTTTCATGATTTCTCTTTCTTATTTACAATCTTTGATCATTTGAAGATATGCATTTAGAAAGAATGCAAGCAAAACGAGGAATATTACGGTCTAATTTCTCCTGAAAATATGGAGGAGCGGAGCAACTCAACTTTAGTGCCGGTCTTTCGAATTGCTTTCAAAAGGACTTTGTGGTCTACATAGCCCATGATCGTGATCTTGTTCAGTAGAACATCTGTTTCGATGCAAGTAATTCCTGTACAATTATAGATAATAACTTAATCGTGCATGTTTTGACTTTTGAATAAAAATAGGTGATCAACGAACAAGCAAACCTCGGATGACGTAATAATCAAACAACTATAAATAACATTAATAAAAGTGCAAAATCATGCAAAACAAATCCACAGAAATAACTGGGTGATTGAACTTAAAATAAAATGTGAAAGAAGTCTGTTATGGAAGAGTTAAATAAAATTAGATCAATTAATAGGAGTATCATGCTTACAATTTTGGAATTTTAAGAAAGTTCACAATCTTTTGTATTGCATCGATATTCAATTATCCACTTACATTTTCAAAGAGCTTAAATTTTACATACTTGATTGTGTAAATATAGTTTTTCTATATCTAATTACCTAAATGATAAGTACGAGTAATTATCCAAAAAAAAGCTGGACTAGAAGCCTAGAACACAAGGCAGAGTATTTGCTGAAATAAGTTTAAGTTTATTACTTTCACAAATGGTGCAGTGTATTGGCGCCTTTTTGTATCTCTCTTGTGGGGGGAGAGAGAGGGGCTAGGCTGTCGTTAGCACTAAAGAAGAAAGGAGGTTGGGGGAGGTAGCATATAAGATAAGAGTTCAGCTGAGCTCAATAACTTTTGTTAAAAATATGTATATTTGTTATAAAAATATACTCCCTTCGTTTATGTTTATTTGTCCACTTTTAGCTTTTCACTCCCACAAAAAAAAATAAGAAAATTTAAACTTGACAAATATACCCTTATTAATTATACTTGAAAAGTACAAGGTTTTTAACAGGGAGGGGATTTTGAAAAGTACAAGGTATTTAATATCAAGGGTAAATTAGGAAGAACATAGCCAATTTTATCTTGAATTGCTAAAAGGACAAGTAAACTTAGAATTTGACTTTGGTGAATTTGGACAAGTAAACATAAACGGAGGGAGTACTAACAAAGCACGTACTTTTGATCTTGCACAATTTTTTGCGAATAGATTTCTCACAAGCTCTGCAATGCAGACGCACTCTCATTTCGACCACCTGCCAATTGCAGTTCCTTATTATCATAGTCATTCTAATGTGTGCATTCTTCCTCAGTTTCAAAGATATATAGGCACATTATAGTGGAGGTTTTCGCTTTTCATCATGACTAATTATTAACATGAGTTGCATGCGCGACCGTCACTACTCGGTGTTTTTAATCATGAATCCGTTACAGCAGAGATTGAATAAAGAAGATATATACCTATCTGTTTTGATGATTGATAGAAGAATATTGGATCTTTCAATTCATAGATCTTGATACCATACGTAAATAAAAAATGAAAGTCAGAACGTGGGCCTTTTGTGATAAACTCTTCCTTCTTTTCTAAACGAAAAGCTAATGTTGATGATCAGAAATGAATTTCAGGATTGATTCTTTTTCTTCGGCCAAACACATGATCATAGTTTGGTCAGGGAAAATGCTTGGATGAACCAAGTAGCCAGACCACATGAAAAGAAAAAAAGTTGGTAATAGCAAGGTCCCAAATTCCAGAAAATTATTAACATAAATTCATAGCAGATCTTAGCAGCATGTCAATTACGCCAACGCAGTACTCATCAAATCATCATGAGTTAATCCCTGCATATCATGTTCAAAATCAAATGCAGACATCAATTTCATCTTCATCATGCCAAAGTTTCAAATGAATATCAAAGTTTGCTATCGACTGGAAGAAAAAATAATAATTTAACAGGGTCAATAATTATTTCTAAGAAGAAAGCTAGATAGAGCCAGAAGAAGAAAAGTGATTACAAAAATGTCCACAGAAAGAGAAGTAGTGCCAATGCTGTCCTTGTATAGCCAAGTTTTCGTTCTGCGCCTCCATAGTATGGTTCTATCATGAGCCCAAACCTGCAGGTACCCATTGATGGATCTGATTTCGTGACAGTCCCGAGCCCTTGGAACTTGCAAGCATCATCAAGCTGATTGTTTATCTGGTAGTAGCTGTTGAATGCATAGGAAATATTTCCTCGCGCATCCAAAGCCCCGCAAGATGTCCCATACCCGAGGCTCGTGCAGTCAGCAAGTCCACAAGCATAGCTCATGCTAGGTGCAATCTGAGGATCATCAACCTTAGCGTTAGGTTTAAACACGCACCATTTCCTTTCCAAATACTTAACATTCCTAGCTTGAACTAGACCCCCTGTATTCGTGGTGCCAAGATTTAGTGTGTATTTGGGTAGCCCATCGTACGTAAATATTCCCCAATGACGTTCGAAATTTCCTGGTTGAATACTCTTAGCATCCTCATCAATCAAACTAAACAGATAGGCATCTACAGGCCCAGGCCTCATAGGGGTGCCTTTTCCACCAGCTATACGCTGCATGAATCCTTGGTTGAATCGCTGTGCGAGTTGTGCGTTAGCGTTGCGGTCACCATCGGTGGGCCAACCGATTTCTCCAATTATTATAGGGACGTTCCCGAACCCATTCTTCTGTAAAGCCCACACAAGAGTGTCGTGATTTGCATCAAACATGTTGGTGTAGGTTGTCCCACCATCATTTAGCGGTGTTGCATTTCCATCAAAGAATGCATATTCAACTGGGAAGTTGGGGTCGATGTAAAGGCTTATGAATGGATAGATGTTGATAGTAAAAGGACAACCGTTGTCACTTAAAAACTTGACAAGCTGGCCCACGAAGCCATGGATATCAGCTCGAAAATCACCACCTGACGGCAAGCCACTGGAGCTCTCATAAACATCCGCATTGAGGGGACAAGTAACCTTCACTTGATTACCTAGGCCTGCTTTTACGAGTGCAGTTTGGACATTTTGCATAGCAGGAAGAGTTGTTCGAAGGTAAGTTCCATTGTAGGTTGTCAAGTAAGGTTCATTTCCAACTGCAACATACCTACAGCAAAGTCAAAAACGATGTGTTAACATTCCAGGTCTAGCTTATTAAATGGAAGAAATTTAAGATTTACTTGTCGATGAAACTTATTCTAAATCAAGCTCCTGGTAACAGACAACAGAAAGAAGAAGGTAGAGCGTAAAGGCAGAGAAAGAAACTGAAGATTTAAAAAGAATCATTTTGGTTACAATAAGTTCAATGCCATCATAGTCACAAACTCAGCTCACCCCCATGAGGAAGGAAGAAGTCAGAATCCAGGGGATACTAATACTACTGAGATGATTCGAATATGGTAAGACTACTTTGGACATTAAAGATGCAGCATTACAAAACATGAAAGCAAGGAACACTCAAACTGACAAAGATACTTGTAGCTACATATCTGATGTTTTCACTGATGACCTCCAATAAAGCCCCATCCGACAAATGCTAAAAAACTGACATTAATTGTGGCCACCTTAACTAGAGTTGCAGAAACAACAAAGGATGAACCACATTATAGATCTGATAGGCACGAGCAGCAAAACCAAACTGGGTTATCCTTTCAACAACCAACTAGAAAATCTGATAGGAAACACAAATTAACCCCAGATACGGCTAATTTCCAATATCCAGCCAATTATATAACAAGGAAATAGAAAACTGGCAACTTTATAAATGTCAAACACTTCACTAATCTTTAGTCAAATTTAACATTTCCTTATCTTGTATCTTGGACTTGTTCTGACTATGACTTACTAGCTAATATTTGCATGAGAATTTGAGATGCATCAACAAGAAATTAAGTGACCTAAGAATTTTGAATCGTTGTTAAATGTTAATCATGCTCATCGTGTGCCACATCATGAGCAGATCTCCCTTCTTAAATTCAAGGAGAACCTACTCGCAGACTGCAGTTAATCATTAAATTGAACATCAGTCTTATATGATTATGTACATTGAAATGATAAGAACCTTAAAGGCAACATTGACTCGGAGTGGTATAAAACTATGTAAAAGGGTCGAGTCCTACATAATAGAAAAGCCTCAAAGTTAAGTTACCTCTAGCAGATCAGAATGTCACTTTTCTTGTCAAGTTTGAACCCCACAAGGAACGCTTCATTGCCATTTCATTCTTCATTAGATCCAAACATATATGACAAGACAACCTTAACAAATTTCAAGCATTTTCTCCACTTTGAATTTGCAAACAGCATTAGCTCATGATGTTAAATAAATGAAGAAATGTCTAGCTTCTTTAATTAGTATATGAAGTCGAACCAACTGTTCATTATTACAACATTTAAAAAAGGTTTTTTTTAATAGCCGATAAATCCGCGAGGGCCAGTGGCGCAATCTGAAACTCGGTGGATAATGAGCCCCCTCCCCCAACTCCCCACCCCCAAACACCCTTTAAATACCAAACTTTGGCATCCGGTAGGACTTGAAGTTCTGACGTGTGTCTAACCCTCAGATGATGCATTGTACTCTTACCACTAGACCAGAGCACCGGGGGCATATCACGGTAGAAATTTAAAGCTTGGTTTAGAAGCTATTGAAGCAATGATGGTTATTTACCTTGTATATTTGGTTTATAGGGATGGCAATTGGGGCGGGGCAAAACACTAAACGGGGCAGGGCGGGGCAACGGTTAAACGGGGCGGGACAAAATTTTGTTTTAGAATTTTTGGGGCGGGGCGGGGCAACATAGAGACCCAATAATTTTACTTGTTCTTTTTCCACTATTTTCTTATTTCATGATTAATTTGAGGAAATAATGGAAATATTGTTCCACTATTGGCTATTTAAGCTATTAATTAATATAGTAAATACGTAATACTTTTGAAATACTACAAATTTTTTAAAAGCTTCAATTTCTACAAGTAACTACAAAATCATCAAATTTGAAAATTTCAATAGAAAAAAAAGTTAAGAGATATGTTAAATGGATTAAAAGTTAAATAAAAAATAAAAAATAATGACTTAAAAGATAATTTAAGTGGGGCGGGGCAGGGCGAGTCAAAACGGGGCAGGGCAGGGCAGGTCAAACGGGGCAGGACGGGGCGGGGCTGAAACTTGACAAAGACCAAATGGGGCGGGGCGGGGCAGGGCAAAACTTTGGCAGGGGAAGGGCTCAACCTGCCCCGCCCTGCCCCGCCCCGCCCCATTGCCACTCCTATTGGTTTGGCATTTTTGTTACAGTAATTGTTAATAGTTCTATAGATTTTCCTGTTGTGCTCTTTGCATGATCTGAAGGAATCACATTCCATGGAAGATGAAAAACAATGTTTGGGCACAAGCAACAAGATCCCTCAAGCCATGAGCCCCAAACATAACACTTTCATCGTTTTTGGGATAAAACAATATTAACCGTTATTTGGTTCCTTCCAATACTAAATCCATCAAATTAAACAATCAGCAGACTTGAACCTTTATTATTTCAAGATATGCAAACAAGATTCAGACTCCCTATATATTTTTGTGAGCACGAAAGTAGAAATCTTTGGATAACCCAGGAAGTTGGGCAAAATTCTTGTTTCTAGTTACTCTGAATCCACTTTTACTGCAAGCACAAGACTTCTAAGACTTTTTTTGATCGGTAAAATAAGAAATATTATTGATGTAAAACTAGAAAAGAGACAATGCTAGTAAGAAGTACATCCAAAAAGTGAGACCATTACATATTATGAAGGAAACGAAGAAAGTCTACCTTGTCTTCAGCTTCTAGCAAATTAGTCGAGTGCATGTTGGACAAAGCTAAGAAAAGTAGGCAATTGTGTTTAAGCCTTGCGATGTTATCTATTTTTTTTCCTCAAAAACTCTATTATTTCTTTCCTTCCAAAGCAATAGTTAACTACCAAGCTGAGATAGAATGCAATTTTCTCAAACCCCATGAATCCACCATATTCTTGTTAAGCTCAATAAAGGATAACAATGGTATGTGACATTGTACTGCGGCTCCATGTATTCTAAAGGTATCGCCTATAATCTGCAAGGCACAGCTTGTTTCAACTTATTACTGCAGTCACTGTGTTCCCTGCTAAGAATGTCCTAAAATTTTAAAACTAAGATAATTCACTGCTGCTAGAACCTAGTGAGCCTTTTCTTTGCATGAAATCCTTCTCATATTCCTGGATAAGCTTGTTTTGGTTCCTGAAGTATCAGAATGAGTCAATGAGCTTTTGCTAAACTGCTAAAGGTTGGTGTACATAGTGACGGGTGTAGCATAGCTTTAACGGGCTCAATTGAATTTAGTACTTTTATACAGAACACAAAAATAAAAGTGAAAACCACTAAATTTTTCGACAAATATTAGTAACTTCTGAAGTTGAACCCACAATTCCAAACGTACAATGACTTTTACTGCTAAGAAGCTTAAAGGCTGAATCCATCGACTTTAAATCCTAGATCCGCCTCTAGGAGTTGCACACAATATTCATACTTCTAAGAAAAATTCATACTCAACAGCTGATATGAGGACATATCAACTAATTAGGCTCTCTGCGAAGGAGAAACATGCTTAAACAGGAACTTGCTATGCAATAAATAGGCTAGTCACATCACGAGAACCTCAAACCGTTCAAGTAGCCAACAACTTTATGGCGTCATAAACCGAAGAAAGGAATAACACCATAGAGAAAATTCACAACACAACTTTGGAATCTTTGGGGTTGCATGAGTGGCATGTGACTTACTTTGACAACCACTAATATAAGTAACTGTAAACTAGGTGAATAGGGGTATCGATTAACAGAACTTGGATACTCTCTTCTTAACGCTCTCCTTCACTCTCGTCTTTTCTCATCTCTTTCCCTTCTTCTTCTTCTTGATATATCTTCCTCTCTATTTCCATTTATCTTGATCTTTATAGATAGTTCCTAGTTATTTCAGTATTCCCAACTAAATTGTAATAGCTAGAGTCTGTTTTCATTAATAAAAAATTCAGAAATTGCCCTAAAAATATTGTCATTCATTTGAGTTCATTACATACTTTTTTTTGTTCAAGTTTACATGGTAATGCCCAAGACGGTAACAGACACAATCACTATTTGGAAAAAGACTGCAAGGAGAACAGGGCAATTAGGAGAAGTGTGGTTTTTAGGCAAATTTGAATTGGAATAAACGGAATAGGGAATCATTGCATACCAGTGAGAGGATACTAGATGTATTAAAAGATCCTCGTTTCATATATCCTTTTTGTTGTAAAGATAGGGCACAGTGTGTAGAGATAATAGAAATAGCTTCATTAAATCGACTAAGAACTGTGGTTGAGCCAACTGCAATCTATGTACATACTTTTGGTGTGTCATTAATGAAATGATCTTGAAAACTGAACTTTCCATAAACCTCTATTTTGATGAACTAATATGCATGAACCAAAAGATTTTCTAGAGCAATAGTTGTGTTTCCCCGACTATAACATAGAATGGCAATAAAAGTAAAGAAAAACAGATATTCTGTTCATGGATTTTCTCCCTTATTCATATAGTTCCACATTGTGTGGGTGCACAAATTCTTCTCAGGGGAGGGTTTCTTTAGGAGTTATCACTTCTCTGGTAGCTTAACAAATGTTTCTCTCTTTGAGTTGCTAATTCAACGGTAGAGTACTCAGCTTGTAACCAGTAAAAGAAACAAGAATTATTGACAAAAATTAGCATATTCAAGTTCTATTAACAATAACCTATTAATGATGTCGATTAAGCAATCTAAAGGAATATTCATCAAAATGAAGTATGATATTAATAAGTAAAGAGGATATCTAAGAAACAAAGACTCCGGCTGAGTCCTCTTGAAGGCATAATATTGAGAACACTCCCACATCTCAACAGCAAATAAGGCAAAAGAAAGCGGAAAACGAACATTCAGATAAAACTACTAGACAAGAACAAATCTTTAGCAAAAACATGAGCAAGTAAAAGCAAAAGGGAAAGGGTGACAAACCTGATTTTAACATTATTGTTAGAGATATGGACAGAGACATTTTTAGAAACCCATTTCTCAGCAGCTTTCAAGCTACCCATAGTGGAAAGCATGTCATTAGGAATACCAACCATAACTTCAATCTCAGAGTTGCCTAAAGCTTTAAGTGTGTCATAATCAGCATCAAAAAGCTTCACTTTTTGGATCCCATTATCTTTTAACAACCTCACTACTATATCTGGTGGCAATCGATGTGTTGATTGTGTCCCCCAATTAGCACCTATCCCACTCACTGGCCACATTAACAACAATGACAAAAAAGCAACTACATGAAACAACACCTCAAATGATTTTGACAACACCATTTTTCTCAAAAACTAGATAAAGTTCAGTTCTTGATTAAACCAAGTGTATGAACTACTTAGAGTTTGCTGTTACAACTAAAGTGAGCTGTGTTTACCAAATGGTACAAACAGTAGAATCTTGTTTCCAGCTCAATACAAAGATTCTTGTCTACACAGCTCAAAAGTAACACAAAAATTGTACAGAGTAACTTGGCCTTAAATTTCAGCTACAACATCAAGATGGTTTTAAGAAAAGTTCTGAATTTTTGTTGGAAATGAAAGAAAAGTGGAAGTGGGAATAACCCCAAGAAAAGGGTAAAGGCAGCTAAAAAAGATACCAAGGCAAAAAAATTCAAGCCAAGAAAAAGTGGTTTTTCTTTAATATCAGAAAAGGCAAAACTATTTAAGAGACTTATCTAAAAGAATAGGAAGTGACCCAACTAAAACATTTAATCCAGTTATGAAGCATAAGTAAACACAGCTCAGGGGTCACTCCTAAATGGAAATCCAAAGAAGAGATGAGAGAGAATATGTGTATGTGTGTGTGAACGTGCATTTGTACTTGAGGGGGGTCAGCTAGGTGTGACGCTCTGTAATCTGTATTGCTAATATTAAAAGTGTTGTCTTTATCAAGAATCAGAACAGCATGGTCTTTTACACTTACATGTACTATTTCAACCTCTCTTTCCCTATCACTTGCTGTAATAATAAGATACATATTTTGTATACTGACATTACCTCTTTATTTATAACCTGAAAAATTAAGTAAATTATATATCATAGAATTAAAATTATATTGGTAACATAAAAAAAATGTTACACTCAAGTGCATATGAACGAATATCTATTTGCATACACTACAACTTATAACAAATAAATGAATATAAGACATGAGTCTTGCACATAGTATAAATTTTCTCATTAATTGTAGGTGAGATATATCTATTCTCATTTTAGTTGTATAGTTATGACTAGAAGTAATTGTTATTGAGTGAGTATTACATTTATATTGATAATAATAACCAAAATAAGGATAATACAATAAAATACACATCTCTGTATCTAAAATTTGCAAAATGCAAGTAGCATGTGAGAAAATAAATAATTGGAAAATAAATAAAGGGAGAGAGACATATTCAGTTTTGACGTTTTGTGTGATGACAATTGGCATTATCTGCAAAACGGTATATGAAACCCCTACTTTTGACGGTGAACTTTCGTCTTCTACGTTAGCTTTCGCCGTCGTGCTAATGGTAGGTCACAGTGGCTAGTTGATAAACCTCTTTTTTCCTGTTGGTTCAATAAATTTAAAGCTATAACTAGAAACAACAATATCTTCTAACTTCTCCTATATTGCCTGCAAAGTCAATTCAAGAAAAGATTTATCAAATTATTTTGTAATTAAAGAGGTTAGAATGAAAATTTAATTAAAGCAATAAGATAGGATAACAGCTTCTCCATTTTGGTGGGGTAAAATTTGCATATATCTCGTCATTTTACAACCTCATTTGTATGATTACACTAAGTATGTTTTTTGTGGGTTGTTGTAATAGGATATGATGCAAATAAAGTAGTAATAAAACTGTACAAACTACTGGGAGGAGCTGTTCATAAGAAAAAAATCCTATTTTTGAAGTTGAATTTTTCAAAAATGTAAAACTGATTTAGACAATTTTTCTATTGTAAATATTTTTTGATCACAAGACTTAATTCGTTTTAAAATAAAAACAAATTTAATTTTTTAATATCAAATTCAACTTAACTTTAAATTTCAACCAAATCTATATCCAACCACCTACTTAAACATACAGTTAGCTGCTAAAGAAAAGGAACATTTTCAAAGACCAAGAACATCTCGGGCAAGAAAAAACATCAGGAGAATCTCGGACAGTGTTTCCCTCGAAGACCGTTTGCCGAATCCCGCAACTCCTTACACTCCACCTTTTAGTTTACTGTGATATAATGAATTGTTAATTTAATAAGTATATTTTCGTTTGCTCAATTCTAACCATGTTTTCAGAATGGAAATGGGACATACAATGAAAGATATGACGCACAATAGTTTTCCGCTTCTTATATATAAAACGTTTCACTTCACTATTGTTTACAGCTCTGTTTTAAAATGCTGTTTTGGGACTCGTCCGGGACTCGTTCTGGGGCGGGGCATTTGCAAAATGCTCCGAGGTTTTCGGACGGGGCTTAGATCCGTAAGGCTTACGCCTCAAGCGTCCGACGGTGCGCTCAGAGCACGCCCAACACCCAATGCTCAGAACTCGCCTTATAGAACCTATGCAAATAATCTGTCCAATTCTCTAATTAAGATTGTTCATTCACAATTTTCTTTAAAAATGAAGTTATATTCATCTATATAAATTCAAAAATCAGGTATAGCTCAATTAACGAGACATAATATTACATGTATTATAATTGAGAATATCATAAGGGTAAATATCATCTGTATACTTAATCTAAAAATGTATAGCTGATGTTTATAATATCATCACTTGTTATTGGTCTTTATGTTTTATTTCTGTCACTCAAAATTGTTAGACTTCAATTATTTTGCAATTTAGAAGTAATTTTATATTTATCAATGAAAATTAATGTTTTAAATTATAATAGTATAAATTTTATTATTCATTCACTTTTTATAGTAACAAATTTTTATTTTTAATTATTTGAAAATTAAGGCCTTATGGTTTATTTGTATCTCATAAAAACTGTAACATTATTTAATTTCTTACCATTGTTAAAAAAGTTAGATCTTTTATTTCTATAATCTTTTTTTTTTGTACTTTTGATATTTTTTTGACTCACTATTCTATTTTATTAATTTAAAATTAATTAAAAAATAAGATCCATGGGACTTACGCCTCGTGTCTCGGGACTTACGCCTCACCTCATTGTAAGTGAAACGTCTCGCCCGGTAAAACATTGGTTTACAGTTATTAATACTCCATTTCATTGTTTAAACGATCAAATACGCTTATGAAGGGAAAATATACTACCCATCTTTGATTGCATTTCCCTATATCTCGGCACATTGATTTGCTTCACTCTAGATAAGTTAATAAGAGCTTAGTGTTGTTGTCATCCAACAAATATTTACAAGGTTCAATGGTAGGTCGAAATTAATAAAGTACATAGTCTATTTTGTTACATTCAACCCCTTTAATGATCCATAGTACTAGTAGGCGTTTGGCTGTTCATACCAAAAATTTTGGAAAAAAGTTTTAGAAATTACAATCTTGAAGAAAAAGTTAGAATTTTATGAGCGGAGATATTCTTTTTTTTTTTTTTTAAGCTTGAAAAACTAGTAATATCAGTTTTTGATTTTCCAAAAACCCATGTTCAAAAAAGTTTTAAAAAATTCCAAAATTTGATGGCTAAACCATTTTCTGGACAAAAGAATTACTAATACAAGGTAATGCAAACTTGGTTGTTCTAGAGGTATTCTAGCGTATCTAATGCAAACTCCATTATGCTCCCAAAACTGTAATATTCTACTACTTTCCTATCACTGTTGTGTTTAAACATTTTCCTGACTTGATCTTCGTACTGTAAGTAGTTTGGTCTCTTAATTTTTACGCCATACTGGACTCAGAATATTTTTAGATTCCTTCCCTCTTTAATCTGTGCTAAGTGGCTCTAAGTCGCACCCACATTATAACATTCATAAGAGATGGTGTCATCATTTTTACCTTTAGATTAGATGATTATGAGTATCATCAACTTAATAGTGCTTTTTATTTGCCCCTTCCTAATTTTAAGACTAATTATAAACTCAACTCAACTCAAGTACGAGTTAAAAAAGTTGAAAGAACATTATTAAAACCTTTTTCTGGACAAAACCTATCTTTGCTGAAAGCTACAAGAAGAAAAGCAAAGAGATGACACATCACCAGGACAGCTTCGAAAGTATATTATCCATTAGTTCTTTCCTATATTTCCTTTGGTGACTTAACAATAGAGAAAATACCTAACAATCAACCAAATAATGATGCAATGAAAAAAAAAAAAAAAAAAGGTCTTGACTACAAGTCAAGATCAATGACATAAAATCGTGTAAACTTTCATGATTAGCTCAACATGTAAAATCCCACCTTCTATAATAGAATAAGTATACTTGAACAAAAAGAACTGGTACCTTTGAAAAAGAATGAAACTAAAATATTATAAGTAGCTATCCGGCACTGAGGATACCAACTTCCACAAAATTCTTTTTTAGGAATACTACCCTGTAAGGGTAGATCAGGTTCAAAGTAGGACTTATCTTTTCCACTCAACCTAAATAATTATGTTATATCGCAGCTAAGGCTTTAAGAATCGCAGATATGTTGGGAGATCGAACCGACTCATCTTTAAAACCAAGAGGCGCTCCTACATGATGAGGGAGGAACGGAAGTAAGAATACGCATAGATGAAAGAATGTGCCTACTTAGTACACCGGGCTGCCCTTATAATTGTTAATGCTACAAACCAGAAATGATCTTGTTTTGGCGATTTGGTTTGTAAGAGCACACCATCAGTTGTGCACTAAAATATCAAATGCAAAGGAAATATAGTCACCAACACCACCAGCATCAAGTAGGCCAAAGCCCCAAATCTTAATTAGTTGTCCTGGAGTACATTTCGACTAATACAAGCTGCTGAAGTGATAATTTCCAGTCAAAGGGACAATAATCCACAACTACACATCACAAGCATCTTAGAGGAACCAAAAGAAACGGCTTCTGCAACTATCAAATGTAAATACGTACTACAACTCTTTCAGTTCCTGCTCGAATTGAAGCAACTTTTCCCGAAGAGGTTGCAGAAATTGCTTCATATCCTGCTTTATCCGCTGCTTATCTTGCTGTTCAAGATCCTTGTCTTCACTAAGTCTCACTTCAATCTACAAAAAGAAAGAATAAAGGTAGGTAAATTCTTGCAGGAAAAGTACATTAGACCGTCTATCTTTCTCATTCTTTTGCCATATATCGTTGTTCAGAAAGCCCAATGAGGCTCCAAAGTTGGGAGAAGGGGTTGTCAAATTCCAAGAGATGCAAGAACCATAACAAGATTTGATTTTTTTTTTCTATGAAAAAAATGTAGCTTACCAGCTGGCTATTCCATTTTCAACTTACAAAAGATTAAAATTCATAGAATTCCAGGCTATATGCCAGATAAAAATGGTCTGAACAATGAAAGGTAACGACAGCTTTCCTTTTTTTTTTTTGGTGGCAATGGCAGCTTTGCTTCTATTAACAAAATTATTCTCATACTGCTCAGTACATTAAATTTTCCTTAATTTATGAAAGTATTTCATAAGTGGTCTTTCGGAAACCACCTCTCTACCTCTCAGAAGGTAGGGGAAAGGTCGGCGTACATCTCACCTTCCCTGGACCCCACCCTGTGGGATTTCACTGGGTTTTTTGAGGTGGTTGTTTTATGAAAGCATTAAAATAGATCTAGCAAATACCTGCAAATCGTCTAGCTCACCAAATGAGAACTCTGGTATATCCAAATCGCCCTTGACCACCTTCTTCTCAGCTCCAACAAGCCATTCCCCTAATCACATAATTAAATTATTTGCGTGTTAAGTGAAAACAGAAGTTTAAAAACATCGGAACAAATAACAGTAAGTTCAGAGAAGAAATGAAATACCCTTGACTTTGACAGCCAGCTCATATGTGTAGCCAACACGCTTTTTATTTCGTACAGTCACCAAGAATGCCTGTTGTATCATCCACCCATTATTAAGAATGATGAAACAGTTCAAGATGCTCAAGACTACAAATGATTCCACATCATTTTGGCCTGTGCCTTTAAGAGTTTGTAAATACATTGATAAATTGAACGGATGGGAGAAGATGACACTGTTGAACACAACCAATTCTTTGGTTTTTTCTTCCCAACCAACCCCCCCCCCCCCCCCAGTTCCTAATGTCATGCACATATTGAATGAGAGTCATAGTTTATAACCAAGTAAGAATTTTAATTATGTTTAGATACTTCACGATTAACCTTCTCCATACAACTATTTATGTTTTTTTCATCTTCTACATACAACTACTGAAAAAACGAACATGACAGAAGATGAAAAATATAGAAAGGGAATGTAAAAAGTTCTTATGTTTTTTCCCCAACATCAACCTCAAGTAGCCAACTGCTTTAGGCATAGAAAATAAAACTCACATCACCAGAACATCGTGTTACTTCGGCTACTTCTGCTTTGCCACCAGAGTACTCCAGTGATCCCACAGACATAAGCAGCTCCTGCCATTCAAGAGAATAATGCAATGAATCGGATGATACATACATTCATAAATACATAGAAACAAGACAGACGAGAATACAAATATGGTTCAAACTTTTGTTGTGATAGAAAGTTTCTTATCATGGTAAAACTAGAAACTTTCCAGAATCTTTTTCAAAAGCACAAAAAAATTATAAAATTTCCGAACATAAATGATTCAGAAAAGAAGTAACTGATGCAAAGTGAAAATGAGAAAAATATTGATAAGATAAAAAAAAGAGCACCCACCCCTGATTCAGTAAATTTGAACTATTTGTACAATGTGTAACGGACAAGCTGATAGCACTGCCCTTCTTCAAAAATAAAACAGATATTACTGATAAATTGATGACAAGCAATCTGATGACCATGAGATCAAGCATCATGACTGTGCATATAATTTCAGAAAACAAGTCAAACAACTGAGAAGATGCATTAATAAAGCTGCACAGACAATTTGATGATGGATGGAACTTTCCGAGTCTGACTGCACTAGAAAATACTGAGCGGATTTTTTCTCTAACAAAGAAACCAGAATTGGTAGGGGGTGTGGGCAGAACCAAGATTAAATCTCACGGGGTTGCTAGCATTCCAGGGCTCCAGCATAATAATACTAGAAGGGAAAGGAAAGATGATGAACGAAAAAGTAATCTAACTTGTAGGAAAGATTTGTGTATATTTATCTCCATCAAGGTAGGGGTAAGGTCTGGGTACACCCCACCCTTCCCAGACCCCACTTGTGGGACCACATGGTACGATGTTGTTATTTATGGGAAGGGGGGGGGTGTGTGTGTGTGTGTGTGTGAGAGAGAGAGAGAGAGAGAGAGAGAGAGAATTACCCCAGAAAGAGAAAAACAAAGAAAAGCTGATCTATGTTGTGAACTTGCAATACACACAGTCCCTACACTACCCAGAGGATGGTTTTTACATAGGCTTGAGATCTGTAAAACAAGCTTCTCGGCCTACATCCATGAGAGCCAAAAGCAACCCCTAGAAGTCATTGGCAAGTTGATTAATCCAAGCTTACAAAAACTTTTCCTAATAAGTAAATCAAAAATATTACCAACTCCTCAAAAACAGCACCAAGCGAGCTTCAGTATATTGTAAGCTATTGATTTCTGTTATGAAACCACAACTGTAAACTTATAAGACTATAGATTTCCCCTATAATTGGTGTGTTGGCTAACTCTCTCTTCAAAAAACATGCTCTCTTCAGGCAGCTCATTGAGTTGTGGAGAAGTGCTAACTGGTGAAAAACTATAATGGGGGTCATATGTGCTGTAGGGATACTAGGTTTAACAGATATGTGATCACCCATGAATCCACGGACAGTGTCTACACGCAGTGTCTACAGGCTCAGAACTTATGTACTTTCTAGCATTTCAATCCCTTTTCTACTTTCAATCTTGAACCTGTACAGCCACTGGGTTAACCCTTAAGCCAAATGGCAACATGGCTAAGGAGCCCCTGGAAATCACCTTCATGCCTCAATTCACAGATTATAATCTGGTGGCGTCTCATTCTAAATCTGGGATGTTCTTGAAAGGAATCACAACATTCACAAAGTACATAAATTCTATAGGTAGCTAATCTTTCTACTTACCGTGAATAACATCATCCATATTTTCTTCATTACTAATAACAGGAAAAAGAAAACTGATTCCTAGTGCTACAAGGTTCAATCATTACACTCCGTATCAAGTACAAGAATCAACTTTAACTTTCCAAATTTGGCAACAGCAAGGAGGGGAAGACTTCACTGAAACTTGAAACATAATATAGAGCGTCTGGGCTGAAGGCAACAATCAGATCATCTAAGACCATTATTTGCTGCTTATCTTAGGATAATTTATTCAGAGCTAATTTTCTATTCTGACGGGCACCTTTCATACATAATTGGAAAATCATAGTAAATACCAATCACAATTTCCAAAGAAATCATTTTACCAAATCGCAGAGGTCCTAAGGCACAATGGAGATGCACATCATAAAAAGCATGAAAAGTTTTTAAAACAAGATTATTCCAAAACGTTATGAAGGGAAAAGTACTGGTCCTCAAACCTTTATTCTATTATTCGCCCATTTATTTAAATTTTTCTCCTCCCATGTTCCAGCCTGCGAAAGAAAAGTTATCGTTAGAATACATGATAATTTCAAAATCAACCAGCAGATACAAACGTTAAGAATACATAAGTCATGAATGTTGAAGTCCATGTCCTTCGCAAATAAGGTTCCATGATATGCAGATTTCTCTCCTTACAATAGAGCCAGTACAGACTCACAAAGGTAGCCAACATTGAACAATGTGAAAGCGTTGTAACAACTTATGTCAAAAGTTAAAGATAAAATTATCCAAGTAATATTGTATACAAGCTTCATGGACCACCAAATCATTCTTCAATGCTAAGAAAAAGTTCAGGAATTATACTGCGCCTTGTTGGAAGTGTGTTTCTGCATGCTTAATGCAGCAGTGTCAGTGAAACTCTTCTAGGGTAAATCGTAGTTTCTTGATTACTATGATTGCGGGAAAACAAATGTGAAGAGAATCTAAACTACCAACGCACTTGAGCTCTTCAAGTTAAACCCCATTCTGCGATTGCCTACAGCAAAATATTGATCTATAACCAGAATTTTGCTTCAAATGACTATTTTCCTTTCGCAAGCATTGGACCACAGATCAACCAAACAACTGGTCAAGAGGAAACACCAAAGCGCTACGAGACACATTGTCCTCCAATGCTTAACATGTTTCAAACTCGGTCCACTTTTTCCATTTTGCTTGTCATACTGCATAGACACTCAACTACATAGAGTAGACAATACCATGAAATTTGTACACAATTGCATGAACCTCAGGTACCCAAACAGGTCAAAGCGCATGATATGTCAGAATGTATTTTGCCGATAAAGCTATGAACTTGTATGTAAGAAACTATGCAAAGATAGAATATTTCAATACTTGTGCAATACCCTTACAATTACTTAGCAAATACCTATGTCTTCACATATTTGGGAGACATTTGGTGCAGCTGGTGAACACCTATACTTTGCATATGCATATAGATACAGCATTCACATTCTAGCATAGTCCTATACGGGGACGATTTTAAGAAAATGGAAAGGTGCTTATTTTCTTTTATATGTAAGATAGGAATTTATTTCGGTACACTAGTGGGAGGTATAATAACCAATAACCATAGTCCATAGGACATTATGTAATATTGTCTAAACACTGGCTAAAATACAAGGAATTGTAAACATATAAGTGTGACAAAGTTAAATCAACCCCTTATCCTAAAGTATAGCATTGCAGCAACTCTAAACTTGATCCAACAGAGACTAATAACATAAAGATAGGATGTTGTGGGTGTACCCGATTCCAAGCGGAGCCGAGGTGGGTTTGAGGATTATTGTTGATATCTTGAGAAGTGAGCTTCTTAGGAACAGGTAAAGGTGCAGCATCTTGTGTGGCTCCTCTCACCCAATAGGTATAAGACGAGGCAGCTTCGTTCTGTTTGTCTGCTGATGATACTGCTGCACCTCCCTCCATTCCAGCGATTATTATTAACAAGAATGAGAATTACACAAGCAGGATCTTAATGGGTCAAAGGTAGTGATTATATTTTGGATTTAATTAATTAGTATGATGTTTCGGGAAGGTTCCAGGAGGATGAAGAGACAGACAATAGCGGCGGCCGCTTACCAAACCTTCAATGTCCCAATGTTCAAGGACAAAAATTACCACTAGTACTAGTACAATTACTATTATTTTAGGAGTTTACTAATAGTAGTAGTATTTTTTACTATAAATAACAATTTGCAAAAATTACTTACTACTGTTACATGCAGCAAGTTAGATCGTATTTTAGAGTTATGTATAGTACATTGTTAACGTATACTGTACTGTATATGTTAACTAGGTGGGGTAACGCCTGGGCTAAGCCCAGGTCCAAGTGTTAATGAAAGTTATGAAAAATATTTAGTTGTTCAGTTAACTGTTAATAAAAATTTTGAAAAATATTTAGTTGTTGCTCAATGTATTACTATTAGATCAGTAAATTCTAGTGGACGGCATAATATTTTTTTTTTCCTATCCGTAGAGTAGGGATTCTCTAATATATGAAATGGAATAATTACATATATTAAATTTTTTCGTAGAGTCAAGTTCGACACCTTCTTTTTTGGTTGTTTTCTGTTGAATATACTTTTCTATATACAATGTGACGGTAAAAATAAAATTTGAAGGTAAATGTTATAATCTATGCACCTCCTAAAGACACTAGAAGGGGGTTGAATAGTGTCTACCGATTTTCGTTTCAAGAACCTGGTTCTTCTGAATGTAGAACCTAGTTCTTACCGTCGCAATTATACTGTTTCAACCACTGCAACTCACCACAACTACGCACACAGAAAATACAAGGATTTTACGTGGAAAACTCCTTGCTCAAGGGAGAAAAACCACGACCCACACTCTGGGATTTTAGAACTGAATCCACTAACACAATGAGCAAAGTTTTCTGATTACAAACTCTGTAACCAAGGGGCTACACTCTAGACCCTAATCACTACTCAAAGCTAAACTCTAGCTTTTCAAGTAATTACACACGAGTTCACCTAATACATATGCTTCTGCAATAAGCCAATAGGTAAAAACCATGAACGCTCAAACCAAGACAACTTACAACTCAATGAACCTAGACAGAATATCTAGACTCAATACACTACAAGCACGCCAGTTGTCTTCTCCAATTTACTCAGGTAGAAAGATGTTAGATTGCCTTTGTATGCTCTCAACTCTCTGTTTGTGAATAATTGCTTTACGGCTGTCTCAACTACTTGTATTTATACGGATCTTGAAACCCTAGTTGAGTCCTTCAAAGAATCCTTGTAATTATGGTAAGACAGGATTCCTAGTAACTCTTTTCCTTGTTGAAGTCCAACTCCTTTTCACACTTCGAAGACACAGCCTGGGCACCGCCTCTTTTAGTCCGACTAGGATGCATATTCATTCACGCGCCATTATTTCTGGTTCCGCAGGGATTTGCAACCCGCAACTCTTTTCGATCGATCATGCCCTTCATTACAAGGATTAGGTTCTTTGTGAGAACCTTTGAGTCCTTTACGTTTGTCAATCTTCAAAACCAGCACTCAACAAATTCCCCCTTTTTGATGATGACAAACAAATGTTGCCCAAGAACTTGAGTAGATCAAAAAACCAAAAGGCACAGAAACAAAAGTACCAAGTTCAAGAAAAAATGAAACAGATGAAGTAGGTCACAAACACCCCAACATTTCCTTCTTCCCCCTTTTGGCATCATCGAAAAGATTCAAATACCTGCATGAACCTATCAGTACTATTCAGTCTAAAGCAAAAGGCAACAAGTCAGTAATAAGAACACACAGGAGCAGAAATAAGGGCCCAATCAAGAACCAAATAGTTAAAAAGGAAACAGTCACAGACATAAGACGAATTAAAACCATTATCCAGGGTGTGATATCAACACAACCCCATCAATTAGTACACAGCTGAAAAATAAATTGTTTGAAACAACCAACTTATGCGCAGGGGAGAATTGGAAGGAATTGACAACATGCAGAAAGAGGGATACGAGGATAGGACAGGAGGACTCAAAGCTGAAGGTTGAAGTGTTTGACAAGTGCCTCAAGTTGCTTCGTATTCTTGGCCCTTTCCATCACTAGCTCGGCCTCATACTTGTGGCAGTCTATCTTCAAACGATCAATTTCTTGATCCTTCAACTTCAGCTGTCTGTGGAGCTCTGCATTTTCTGTATTCACCTCAAGGACATGGGTCTTCAGCTCCTTCACAGCATCAATGGCCTCCTCAGGTCCATAGTCCTCACTTTCCTAATCTAGCTCTTGCTTGGCCTGCATTGGTTTCTTAGAAGTTGTGCTCTCCTTGAAGAAGTCACAATTTTTAAGCACATTGTGCCCAAACATTTGATGAATGGTCGGCTTCTTCCCAGCTTCCAGGGTAACCCCAAAATGTTCAAGTACCTGCTGGAGGATGTAGGAATGCACAAGAGAATGTGGCTTCTGATCTGTGTCAGCAATCCTCTTGATATGTCTAATGATTAGCCCAGGTAAATTGATTTTTACCCCTCTATCCAGCAAGTCCATGTATGTCAGGTCCTAAGCACTAGCTTCACAGTTCCTCTCTCCTCTAGGCAGAAGGAACATATGCACAAACTCAAACAGCAACTGGTGTGTAGGTTCCATCTCCTTCTTATCTACCTTCCTCTTCTTCCTTAGTTTGGGTTTACCTGAAAACTTCTTGACTACATCCAGAGGAGTCACTCCATCAGTCCTCTTGGGCCATTTCAATTTTATATACCTGCAATAACCTTCAGCAGGTATGTCAAGAATCACTCCAAGCTCAGGTCTCCCAAACTCTATCTCAATTCCCCTCACTGTGGTGAACACCCTCCTGGCATTAACTCTGCTGTTGGTGTAGAACTCTCTGATCTCATCAACAAACAATCTTCTCTCTTTGTTGGCAAACAAACCAAGCCATCCTTGGTTACCAATCATTCTCAGCAGTGGCTTCATGTGAAATTCCTTCTCATCATGCAAGATGCTGCCAGGTAACACCTAATGCTTTGAAAAGAAGGCCACCCTGTCAACTTCTTCCTCATTGCCTCTCCTTCTCTTCCTGTTCTCAGCTTCACTATCTGTTTCAGAATCACTTGGCTCAGCATAACTTCCAGCCTCATCACTCTCTTCTTGTACTTCCTCAGCTTTCTTTTCTTCTTCCCTTTTCTTTGCCTCTCTGTCTCTCACATTTGTCACTGTTCTTTCCAACTTTCCTACCTTCTCCAGCTGTTGCTTTAAGGCAGACCTAGTGCCAACCCTCCTGACAATAGTCTCATCAACAGTCTTGTCACCACTATCTCCACTAGATTCATCAACCAGTTTAGTTTTCAACACTGGTTTTCCCTCTTTCACCAGTCTCCTCCTTTTTTCCGGCTCTACTCTGTTTTCCTTGACAAACACAACCTCCTCTTCTTCTTCCTCACATGCCAGTCTCTCATCCTCTTCACCAAACTTTCTCTTTCTCTTTGATTCTTCTGCTTTCTTAGTAACCTCTTCATTTTCAGCTTTTTCTAATACAATCCTCTCATTCTCTTCTTCTTCAGAATCTGTCCAGTTTAAGTCTGCATCATCAGCCTCAGTGGAATCTGGGCAAGAGACAAGCTCTTGACACAAATCCTTTGAGGCTTCAGCAAGACCAGATCCTCCAACTATTGGACCTTTTGGAACAGATCCTTCTTCATTATTCTCAGTACTCCCAACATTTGTACAAGGTTCCATTTCACTTTCTCTAAGGGACTCAACAAGATCTTGTTCCTTTAGTTGTTCTTTCACTCTTTCTACAATATCCAACTCCACACCAGTCTTTTCAACCAAAGGTACATGTAGGTCTTCCCTAAGTTTATCCTGTCCACACTTTTGCTCTGTTTCACCTGGGTTCACCCTATCTATTCTGTCATCATGCTCTACAACTCCTATAATTTTGTCTAGTCCTGTTACTAGGGTTTCAGTGTCTGTCGTACCAGGGCTTTTTATTTCTACTAGACCAACAGGAGTAGATGTAATAGGATCAGGGATTACCTCAGAAGGTAATTCCGATGAACTTTGTGCAATGGGCGTAGTAGGTACGGCTCTTGACCTCATCTTCTTGACCAATTTCTTGTCGCCCGTTTGGAGAAATTTTGTTCTGGCCCTAGAGATTCTTTGTGCGAGAGTGGATGGGGGTGGTTTTGTAGACATGGTGAAGATTTTAATGGATTTTCGACTGAGATTTGAAGAATTTTTTTTCAGTTTTAGGTTTTGGGAGAGAATTTTGATGTAGAAGGAAAGAAGTAGTTGGGTGAGTAGGTTCTGTGTGTATCGACAAAAAGAGAAGGGTTTTGGTGATTGGACAACTTCTTAGGAAGACAAAGAAATAATGAGGTAAAGTAGAGAAGCAGCTTTTTGAAATTTTTGAAAACCGGGAAGAGTTATAGATTTGACGGTTATGGAGTCATTTAATATAGCCTTTTCAAGTAGTGGGGTCCAAACAAGTCAAATAGAATTCTATCCCAAAAAGGAATGTGTTCCTATAATTTAGGACAGTTACAGGAACATGGAGGATCTCCCTTGACACACGTATAATTGACAATTTAATTTCAGTTATGACTTTTATCATGCAGGTTAGTGTGACTGTACCTGGACATGATCCCTCATGCTTCAGTCGGTTCCTTCTCAGTACATAGTAGGTTCTTCATGGGATCACATTATTCTCACCTGGTTCTCAAAGACTGAACAAGTGTACTTAATAAGTACAAGGTTAAACTGAACATTAATGACAGAATTTTAAGCATGGACAATTGAATATTTAACTAACCAATCATAGAGGGATTACCTGTTGGGTCATTCGTATATTTTGGTCATCCTTAATTCCAACATGTTCCTCTCAAACTGTACCTTGTTCAATGCTTTGGTAAATATATCAGCAATTTGATCTTCAGTCCTGCACGAATTCATGGTAATCAGACCCTTTTCCACATTATCTCTCAGGAAATGGTGTCTAATATCAATGTGCTTGGTTCTTTTATGTTGGACTGGGTTCTTGGCAATATTCACTGCACTAGTGTTATCACAGAAAATTGGCACTGCTCCACACTTGATACCAAAGTCCTCCAATTGTTGTTTGATCCATAGCAATTGTAAACAGCATGATGCAGCTGCTACATACTCAGCTTCAGCAGTAGATAGGGCAACTAATTTTTGCTTCTTTGTAGCCCAAGAGACCAAACAAGGACCAAGAAAGTGTGTCATTCCTGAAGTGCTTTTCCTATCCACCAAATGACCTGCATAATCTGCATCAGCAAAACCAATTAGTTCAAAAGTACCTCCTCTTGGGTACCAAAGACAAAGGTCCTGAGTTCCTTTCAAGTATCTCAGGATCCTCTTCACAGCTGTCAAATGTGACTCCTTGGGCTTGGACTGAAATCTAGCACACAGTCCTACACTATATACGATGTCAGGTCGACTGGCTGTGAGATAGAGAAGTGAACCTATGATTCCTCTATATTTTGTCTCGTTTGTCGAAGGACCTAGTTCATCCAAATCCAGCTTCGTCCCAGGTGCAATGGGAGTAGTCATTTCTTTTGCTCCTTCCATGTCAAATTTCTTCAGTAGTTCCTTGACATATTTTTGTTGATGAATCATAGTTCTTTCAGGCATTTGCTTTATCTGCAACCCAAGGAAGAAATTTAGTTCGCCCATCATGCTCATTTCAAATTCACTTCCCATCAGATCAGCAAATCCTTTGCATAGCCCCTCATAAGTGGCTCCAAAGATGATATCATCGACATACACTTGAACCACCAATAGATCTTTTCCTTTATTCTTGAGGAATAATGTGTTGTCAATCTTTCCTCTCGAGAAACCATTCTTCAGTAGAAATCCTGAGAGTCTTTCATACCAGGCTCTACGAACTTGCTTCAATCCATAAAAAGCCTTGTCCAGTTTGTAAACATGATCAGGGAATTCATTGTTCACGAAGCCTGGTGGTTGTATCCCATAGACTTCTTCATTCAGGTAGCCATTTAGGAAGGCACTCTTTACATCCATCTGGTATAGTGTAAACTCCATATATGTAGCAAACGTAATTAGCATCCTGATGGCCTCCATCCTTGCAACTGGTGCAAAGGTTTCATCATAGTCTATTCCTTCTTCCTGACTATAACCTTGAACTACTAACCTCGCTTTGTTTCTCGTCACTATACCATGCTCATCCAGTTTGTTCCTGAATACCCATTTTGTTCCAATTATTGATCTATCCTTTGGCTTAGGAACTAGGTGCCATACTTTGCTTCTTTCGAATTGATGTAGTTCCTCCTGCATGGCTAGAATCCAATCTGGGTCTTCTAGAGCTTCTTTTACGTTCTTTGGTTCCAGAGATGAGAGGAAAGCAAAGAAAGCATAGAAGTTCTTCAAGGCTGACCTGGTCATGACTCTTGTATCCAATTCAGATAGAACATCCTCCAAAGGATGAGATCTTTGATGTTTCCATGGCCTGAGTTGAATATGACCGGAAGAACCTGCAGCATTATCCTGGAGGGGTTCTTCCTGACTTGATGGATCATCAGCTTCATCAGAGGTTCCCCCTGTCAAGTTGACTCCTTGTTCTAGTGTGCTTGGATTTTCACCTGATGTCTCCTTGTCTTCTGAGTCTTCCAGTTCATTTACACCTTCTTCCCTACTCAGGCCAATCACTTGATCTTCTGGCTCACTCTCCTCCAGTGCCTTATCTGATTCATCAAATACAATATGCATACTTTCTTCCACTTTTTGTGTTCTTTTGTTAAACACCTTGTATGCTTTGCTTTGAGTAGAATAACCTAGAAATATTGCTTCATCACTCCTAGCATCGAACTTCCCCAAGGGTTCCTTGCCATTGTTGTGAACAAAATATTTACAACCAAAGGGTCTCAGGTGAGCAATATTTGGTTTTCTTCCTCTGAGTAGCTCATATGGGGTCTTGTCAAGAATAGCTCTGATGGAACATCTGTTCAGCAAGTAGCATGCAGTATTTATTGCTTCAGTCCAAAAGTTTCTTGCAAGCCCACTTGACAACAGCATAGTACTAGCCATATCCTCCAGAGACCTGTTCTTTCTCTCAACCACACCATTTTGTTGGGGAGTTCTTGGGGCAGAGAAATTATGATCTATGCTGTTCTTTGCACAGTACTCAGAAAATCTTGAGTTTTCAAACTCAGTTCCATGATCAGATCTGATGCTGATGAGTTCTAGACTTAACCTTTTCTGCACTACACCAGCCCAGTCTTTAAAGCTGTCAAAAGCTTCATCTTTAGATGCCAAGAACAGGGTCCATGTGTACCTAGAGTAGTCATCAACAATCACGAACACGAATCTCTTTCCTCCTCTACTCCTGACTCTCATAGGTCCACACAGATCCATATGCAACAGTTCCAGTGGCTTTGATGTACTTACCACCTTTTTGGATTTAAAGGATGATTTCACATGCTTTCCCCTTACACACGCATCACACATTTTTATGTTTTCAAATCTCTGGCTTGGCAATCCACGAACCAGCTCCTTCGATACAAGCTTGTTCAATTGTGAGAGACTTGCATGACCCATTCTTTTGTGCCACAGCTGGGAGTCACTTTCTTGCACATTCAGGCATGTTAAGTTATTTTCAGGTAGTGACTTCAGCGATGCTTTGTATACATTGTTCACCCTCTTTCCTTCCATAACAATTTCTCCACTTTGTAGGTTCTTCACAATACATCCTACAGATGAGAAACACACTTTGTTACCTCTATCACATAGTTGGGAGTTGCTCAGCAGATTGTGTCTGAGACCGTCAACACAATAAACATTTTCCATTGCATGATCCAGAGTTCTCCCAATCTTTCCAATTCCCACAATTTGACCACTTTTTCCTCCTCCGAAGGCCACACTGCCTCCTTGAAATGCTGCGAGTGAGAGAAAGTTTCTTCTATCTCCTGTCATGTGCCTTGAACAACCACTATCAAGAATCCAGCTTGAGTTGTTCTCCCTCACTCCAGCCTGCAAAACAGATTAGAGGTTAGCCTTAGGAACCCAGACAAGCTTGGGTCCCTTCTTACGTGAGAATGGATAAATCAGATCCTATCTAGCTCATTTAGGTAGAACACTTCTTTTATTCTTGGCCTTTGCCTTGCTAACAGTTATGCACTTTTGTTTGACATGTCCAGTTTCACCACAAAAGGTACATAACATGTTGCAAGGTAACGCCATGCACTTGCTCTTAGGGTTATATGGAGGCAATGGTTTCTTAAATCCTAACCCTTGTTTTCCTTTGTTTTGATTTTCAAGAACCCAGTTCATTGCCTCCGATGATTTATTCCATTTAGTCAATCTAGTAAGCTCAAATTTTGATTTTTCAACCTTTTGATTTAAAATCCTGTTCTTTTCAGTTTCCTGATACAGAATCTCATTAGCTCTTTTCAATTCATTTTCCAGAAAGGTTTGAACTTCACTTATTACTCGCTTACCATTTGCACTCTTTCTTAACTGATTGCATTTCAATTCTAGTTCAGTGATCTTAGAGTTTGACACAAGAGTCTGCCCTTTCAAGATAGCATTGATTTCTTCAAGTTCAATGTTCTGTTCTAGGAGGCTCTTGTGCTTGGTTCTAAGACTACTTAGTTCTTCAGTTAATTTATCCTTTTCAAGCTTCTCCTTTTCATAACCCTCGATTAAAGTGGCAGTGATTAAAATCAAGTTTTCAGAAGAGTATGTATGTAAAGTTTCCTTAAGTTCAGATAAACATACCTCTGCTGAATGAGCAGCTTCAGCTCCATCAGTTGCCATGAGAGCGGAGTCCTTCTTTTGATTGTCATCTGTGTACGCCTCCTTCAGTCTTTCCCAGATTTCCTTGGCAGACTTGCATTCAAGTATCGTAGCAAGCACATCGTAGGTGAGTCCTCTCTTTAGGTAACATTCAACTTTGGAGTTTGCCTGTAACCAGTCTAGGTCTTGAGGATCTAGTTCTTCTACTTTCTTTGGCACCAAGACTCCATTTGCAGCTCTCTTTACAGGAACATGAGGTCCTCTCTTCACGATCAGCCACAGACTATAGTCTGCTGCTTGCAAGAAAGTCTTCATCTGTTTCTTCCAGTTCTTGTAGTGAGTCCCGTTGAACACAGGTGGCCTTGATGGATCTCTTCCTCCTCTAAACTCTCGAGGGTCTTCTTCATCAGAACTGATGTCTGACATACCCATTATAGCCAGTGGTGAATCATCTTCAGAATCCTTTTCATGATCGGATTCACTATCAGTTGGTCCCCATGTAGCATAGAAAGCTTCTTTCTTCTTTCTCCTTTCTGCTCTGAAGTTTGGAGGCCGTCTTGACTTATTCTTATCTTTGTCATTTTCTTTTGACGTCTCCTTCTCCTTTTCCTTGGATGCTCTATTTTTCATCCACTCTATTTCCCACATAGGACAGTCCACGACAGCATGATCCTTTTTGAAGCACTTAAAGCATCCTGAATAATCAAGACTGTCAACTATGTTCTTCCTGCCAGAATTCTCCTTGCCACTTCTTTTGAACCTTCCCAAGTTAAGATCTTGTCTTAGGGCACTTACCATTGCTACTTCAACTGATTGAAGATCAACATATTCATCGGTTTCATCAGTTGCTTCAAGCGCAAGGGTCTTGTCCTTCTTTACAGATGGTTTAGCTTTTGAGTCCTTCATCATCTCATGAGTTTTCAAGCTACCAACCAGTTCTTCAAGTTTGATGGATCTAAGAGGTTTGGACTCAATGATGGCGGTCATCTTGGGTTCCCATGCTTCAAGAAGCACATTCAGGATTTTATCAACCATCTCTACTTCTAGCAATTCCATATCCAGAGATCTCATCTCATCAGTAATGATGGTCAACCTGGTCATCATATCCTGAATTGATTCATTCTCACCCATGGAGAACAGTTCAAATTGTCTCTTCAGCATTCTCCTTTTTTAGTCCTTTACTTCTGTGATTCCTTCATGCGCAACCTGCAGAGCATCCCAGATTTCCTTAGCCGTCTTATAAGATGATACTCTATTGAACTCCTCAGGACCAAGACCACAGATGACCAGACGTTTGGCTTTGTGATTCTTTTCAATCATCTTATAATCCGTCTCGTTGAACTCCTCTTTCAGTTTAGGTTCTTGCTTGGCAGAGGCTCCTTCACCAACTATTTTAGTTAGGATCAGGTTTCCTTCAGAAACTATCAGCCAGAGTTGATAGTCTTCAGCACATATGTAATTCTCCATCCTGTTCTTCCACCACACATAGTATTGCCCATTAAACTGTGGGGGGCCTCTGAACTGACTGTCCTTCAGTGATGGTAGGTGGTGCACTCATGATTCTGTTCCTTCTCAAGGTGTTACCCTTTCACGAGAAGACATGCTCTGATACCACTTGTTATAATCTATGCACCTCCTAAAGATACTAGAGGGGGGGGGGGAGGGTTGAATAGTGTCTACCGATTTTCGTTTCAAGAACCTGGTTCTTCTGAATGTAGAACCTAGTTCTTACCGTCGCAATTATACTGTTTCAACCACTGCAACTCACCACAACTACGCACACAGAAAACACAAGGATTTTACGTGGAAAACTCCTTGCTCAAGGGAGAAAAACCACGACCCACACTCTGGAATTTTAGAACTGAATCCACTAACACAATGAGCAAAGTTTTCTGATTACAAACTCTGTAACCAAGGGGCTACACTCGAGACCCTAATCACTACTCAAAGCTAAATTCTAGCTTTTTAAGTAATTACACACGAGTTCACCTAATACATATGCTTCTGCAATAAACCAATAGGTAAAAACCATGAACGCTCAAACCAAGACAACTTACAACTCAATGAACCTAGACAAAATATCTAGACTCAATACACTACAAGCACGCCAGTTGTCTTCTCCAGTTTACTCACGTAGAAAGATGTTAGATTGCCTTTGTATGCTCTCAACTCTCTGTTTGTGAATAATTGCTTTACGGCTGTCTCAACTACTTGTATTTATACGGATCTTGAAACTCTAGTTGAGTCCTACAAAGAATCCTTGTAATTATGGTAAGACAGGATTCCTAGTAACTCTTTTCCTTGTTGAAGTCCAACTCCTTTTCACACTTCGAAGACACAGTCTGGGCACCGCCTCTTTTAGTCTGACTAGAATGCATATTCATTCACGCGCCACTATTCCTAGTTTCGCAGGGATTTGCAACCCGCAACTCTTTTCGATCGATCATGCCCTTCATTACAAGGACTAGGTTCTTTGTGAGAACCTTTGAGTCCTTTACGTTTGTCATTCTTCAAAACCAGCACTCAACAGTAAAAGTTTAAGAATTTTTTCTAAAAATGTCAGCTTTAAAATCATTTCATCTTTGTAGAATACTCAAAATCTTTCACTTTTAATTTTTTCGATCCAAAAGAATCCATTTTTCCTCAAACCAAGATTATGAAAGAACGAAGAATATTTTCTTTATGTATGATAAAACTTTTCATCTAGTTTCTTTATATATTGTACCATATATAATAGTTAATATTATATATTTTTTCTTGAAATATTCTTTAAGAGAACTACTGGAGTTCCAATTGGTGGTTTAAGAAATTTAGATAAGACTTTTTCAAAAAGTTATCACGTTGACGCTACAAAATATTTCAAAATAACTGAATGAGACACCAACATGTTTAAATATTTGGATGTATTTTAGCTTATTAAAATACTTAAGTGAATATTAGGTAATTTCTTTACTTTACCTCCTCAATATGGTCAAATAAATAAAATATAGAACTTCCATCTAACTTTCAAAGCTAAGCCGAAATGTAGTTCACATGCCTCAATTTATGTAATGTACTTTTGTTGTCCTAAAAATGACATCATACTAATTTTAGAAACAATACAGTTATACTAAGAACTTCTCGTGTTACTTTAATTGCTTTGATATATAAGAATAGAATCTTTTCTAACTTATTTTGATCTCAAGTTTCAAAAATCTTAATTAAACATAGACATATAATTGGGATTAAAAATGTATATATTATATCTTTCTTATATTATGTGCTCATCTTTTGAAATTTAGATTGTACTTTTTATTTTAGTGTAACTCATCTTTGTGTTTTATAATGCATTAGTTTCAATTATGAAGAAATCATTTTGATGTGGAAGTACTCAATTTATCTCGTAGAATACTAAATATATATCCTTCTTACACACACACATATATATTTTTTTGTTATCTTGCTTCGTTCATGCATATTTTTCGAATATTTTATTTAATCGAGGTCTATAAAAAATAACCTCTTTATTTTGGTGATGATAAGGTTTGCGTATGTCTCGCCTTCTCCAAACGCCATCTTAGTGGGATATCACAGGGTATATTGTTGTTATTGTACACATATATATTTTTGTGCTGACAAAATTGTTATAGAAGTTCACAAAAAAAAATGGTGGTAAAAATCATACATTTGATTAGTTGACAGTATAGGATGAAACAATTCGTTGGATTACTATTTTTTGTTAAAACAAATTGTGAACACAAAAATGAAAAAGCACAGGCAGTTGACCATCTCTTCTCGTTGAAATGTTTTTCCTTTCGTTGTAACACTGGTGCAATAACTTGTGGGTCCTCGCTACTGTTCTTTTCACCCTATGTAAGTAAAATAGCTGAAGTAAAACTAAGTAGCAACAAAGTGACAGACAGAGGGGCATCACATGATTTTCAAACACGCGTCAGTCCTTTAGTGTAAAGCAACAGTAGAATTTACAAAAGTTTCAGGGATACTTGTGGAAAGCGGCGGCAAAATATCAGTAAATATCTATTACACCCCTACTTTCAGCAGAAATTTCGCAGTATGCATCTGGTATTATGAATAAAAATTTATTGGTTTCCAATAAAGCCAGAAAAGGTACAGCAGTAGAACACGCATGTACAGTACAACTGAAGCACCCCAAAAATGAATTTCCAGTTGTGCCCCAAGCAGGACAACCGTGACCTGCTGAACTCTTTCTTATATATAAGGAGAGGAAGAAGAATTTTTTTAAGTATATATGAAATTGAGTTAGGCTTTGTTATGTTTTTCTTTATTATAAATCTTTTTTTTTTATGATTTATAAAATTGATTCTTTTAACATTTTGAAAAGTTTATTTGGTAATGATTAATATGGTATGACCTATGATACTATATTTGCTGCAGTTACTTCCATTTCAATTTTAACACTTCAATAACAAACTTACTTATTGTTAAATTATGTAATATAAAATATAGATAATTTCAACTAGTTCAATCAAAATTTAGAAGTTTAATTAAAAAGTTTTACGGAAATTATGGTTTATTTTAAAATATTGGTTGTTAACTTTAGTAAATAACATGTAAATTTTACCATCAATTTAGCTAGAGTGATCGTATCACGAATTCATGATTATTTTCGTAGTTAGGGTATATAACTCAAATCCTTTTAAGAATAAATGAGTTAGCCTTGATAATATATTTTTCGTTATTATAAATATATGTTATGAATTTTAACGTTATGTATGTTTGATATTTTGAAATATTTGACACTATATTTATTGGATTATAAAAGTAGGTGAATGAGCTTTAAAACTCTTTGTTAACTCACGTGCAAAACACATCATTATAAACAAGATAAATAAAAGTTTAGCACAAAAAAAAAATGATATGATAACACGGCAGTATGGTGCATTCACTTTTTAAAGCAGTAGAGTCGTTTGGTTGGGCTATGCACAAACTTAATACCCTCACTAAAAGGCACATTAATTTATGCCATATTTGGTTCAACTTTCATCCCCACATAAAACTTAGTATTATTTAGTACAATGTTTGGTTTCATTTCTTCTTTTCTGCATAACTAATACCCGCATAAGTTATTCGGGAATCTATGTATTATTTTATGCGGGGTAGAAGGTGGAATAAGTAATGTGGGTATTAACAATGCATGTATTAATATTTAAAATGACAAAATTAACCCTCATAATTATAAGGATATATTTTTTAATTTTATTTAAGGAATAACTAATATATTAAATTATAATATTATATATTAAATTAAATTATAATATTGTATATTAATTTGTAATATATTAGTGATTCAAGAAATAATCCCTACGTTGTAATACATGTATAGTTAATACACACATTACTAATACCCACATTATTAATACCCATATTACTAATACCCGCATTGTTAATACCCGCATTACTAATACGTACATTGTTAATACCCGCGTAAACTCTATCTCAACCAAACTGACCCCTATATGTACTAGTACTACTTTGGATTTTCAACTTCAAGTACTCCAGAGTCGAGTCCAAGTCATCTCTAGAGCCCTCGTCATTTTGCACTTCGCTAATGCCAAGTACTAACATTTTCACTTTGCAGTGATGTCTTTCTCAGTTTCAAAGCCTTTTCTCTTCCTTTTTATTTTAAAGAAAATATTTTTATTTTTGATGGGGTTGGGGAGGGGAGTTAATTACAAGTACACCTCTAAGATCATTGGCACTTCTACATTGATGTCTTTCTCACTTTCAAACTATTCTTTAAATGATTCAAAATGAGTGACCATTTTTGACTTTTGCATAGTTCTTAAAAAAAATGAAAAAGTGTAATAATTTAAGATAGTTTTACTATATTATCTTTTACTTTTTCTTACATTATTTAAAAAAGATGATTGAAACAATAAACGAAGCAAGGATATATCCAAAAAAAAAAAAAAAGACATTAATTTCTTCTTGTTTTCTTAAATGAACACTTACTTTGAACCAAAAGAGAATGGCTAAATGATCACTTATTTTGGACCGCAAATAGTATTGGTAATATCCACATCAAGAAATTCTAGCTAAATCAACTCAAGTCTAGCTCATTCAGGACATACATCATAGAGGCACAACACAAGGTCGACTGAAGAAGCAGCTCCTACTACTCAATTTTTATCCTAGCTGAGATTTGGATGTGTTACACTAATATGATATGCACTACTCAATATTTATCCTAGCTGAGATTTGGATGTGTGTCACTAATATGATATGCACTGGGGTAATAGGAACTAGCATAAAGTAGTAAACTGTTACATAGTGTAGAAAGGTGTTGATGTATAGCAAGATGGGCATGTCCACGCTTGCTCAGTTATGTTTGCGCTTTAGCGTTTACTTGGTAATAAAATAATTTAATTACCAAAAAAACTCAAGTCTAGTTCTAAGCTCATTGGATAGGTTGCCTTCACTTCTACAGATCTAAAGTTATTCTTTGTATTATCATTTTACTACTCCCTCAATTTCACTTTATATGTCATAGTTTGATTCGATACGGAGTTTAACAAATAAAGTAAGACTTTTGAAATTTGCAGTCTAAAATAAGACATAGATGTTTGTATGGTTATAAATCATTTCATTAATGAAAAATGACAAACTGTAATTTTGAAGTTAAATTGTTCCCAAATTTAGAATGCTGCCATTCTTTTTAGACTGGACTAATAAGGAAATACTGCCACATAAATTGAAACAGATGGAGTAGTAATTATGGAGTATATTGTTAGTTGTTTCAGTTAAATTATGATTGTATCAAAACTTATATAAAAATAAAAAAAGATTATAGTAACGGTCGATCAATTGAGCTTGAGTAAACAAAGAAACTTATCTGTGTGCTCGAGGAACATAATTTCTGGCCACATAGTTTAACAGAAGATAAGGCAAACTACGCAAGGGAAATAACGAGAGAGCCTTTATATTGCTTTTTGAATATTACAAGTGATAGTTGTTGTTGTTATCAGACGGTTTATATGAGGGAGTGAGGGGGGTTTATACAATAATTGTGAGCCTTAAGGACGTACATTTAATGAGGATGTGCATTTACTTTCTCTAATCGTAACTGCTGGAGTCACGATTGTGTCAATAAATGATAGCAACGATCATTTTATAATATTCAACCTTCAATGATTACTGAATAGGCGTTTGGTATCCAGAGGGTTGGTCGTAATTTGGGTAACCATGGCCGAGTGCCCGAGGAAATTCGTGTTCGTGTATCTCAGTTCAACTTCTCTTTGCGAGTAATCGAATCTATTGCACCATGTGTCGTGCTGTGATGTTGTGTAAGATTTTACCCAATACATCTATATAAAGATTAGATTTGTATTAGCAAAAATTAAAAAGAACTTAGGAGAAAAAAGTGAAAGAATAAAAATATCAATTTCAGCTCATATAATTAAATAACATATTAATTTTTCAATAAATCAAATCTAACGCCCTTAGTCTAGAACCAGCCACTCAAAAGGCCAACTTGCACATGTAAATATAGTTTGGAAAGTTTTCAAAACTAGCCAGCCCATACTTAAATATAACCCATCCATGGCCCAAGTTTTGTTTAAACATCATGTAGCCATACAGCCACAACATTGGAGTATCAAACTTGTATATCATTGTAGTATACGTATACTAGAAATGTATACATTAGAAGATACCATATACTATTGAGGTATATTGTAGCTATGGGATATACAAACTTGGGGTATATGCGGCTATGAGATGAAATAATTTTAGTTAAATAACCAGCTCGAGTAAATATTTTTAAATGTGTCAATTTTTAGTTCTAAATAAAAGTCACTCGACATACAAAAAAAAAAGTCCATATATTTTTAAAGGCTTTTTAAACATATATACAAACCTACAGCCCTAAATTATAAAAAAAAGTAATATTTTATAAATTACAATACATAATAATATATATTTTAGCACATTTCATAATAAACAAGATAAATCATAATTTTCCAAATAAATTCTAGCTTCAACTCCTAGCCCCAAAATCCTTCCCAACTCCCATACTACTCGTACCCCAAAACCCATTGGCGCTGCCCATCCACCCCACCCCCACAAATAAACAATAAAATACAAAAAATTCAACTAGCTATTCAAAAAGATTTTAAAATATATTTAGGCACAACAAATACAATTACACATTAATACAAAAGGTATATACGTATATACACATCAATACACTTCCATTTAAAAAAAAAAAAAAGGAATGAGCGAAGCAGATTGGCGGCAGCAGCTCCGGCCCCCGCCGATGAAGACCAGTAGAACAGATCCAACAGTAGCGGCAACGCCGCTAGTAGCATCAGCAGCAAAAAAAAAACGCTACCTTACCTGAGGTCGCCGGAGAAGGAGAGGGACAGGGGCGGGTGGGTAGATGGGTGGGTGGGTGTAGGGGAGAGAAAGAGGGAGAAATTAGGGTTTTGTATTAGTTGAGGGAGGAAAATGAAAAAAATGATATGTATTGTAATATTATTTAAAAGTATATTATATAGTGTAAATGTTTAAAAATATTTTTTGTAATTTTGCTATTAGGTTAGTCATCTGGGTAAATTTAACTTTTTAAATTAGCATCACACCCGGCTGAATTTATGGAGTCGGATCCCTGTTTCATTCCAGGGAGGAAAAGAAAGAAGAAGTATCTGGAGAACACCATTTACTTATCGACCAAGATTCATAACAGAAATCAGTGTCCATTAATCCCCTTCGTTAACAATTTACCAAGAAAAAAGGAGCAACAATCACAGGTATTGAATCAATTCAGAGAATGGAAAGAGGAAGGGGTAGGGGTAGGTGGGGATCGGTGTCACGTGGGATGCTGCCTCTGTTAGCGCTGCATACAGTAAGTGAATATTGCAGGCTGGAGAGAAAACCACCCGTTACAGCTGGACTTGTTGCGGCTAACACCCTTATATACTTAAGGCCCAGTTTTCTTGACCCGTTACTCCCTTCCATTAACCAAGTTTGGTTTAATCCCCACCTCATCCTTAAGGTAATTTCCATCTTTTGAGCTATATTATATGGATCATGCATTTGTTATACCCAGTCAGGTCACTTATTAGATAATACTAGGTACATATCTTGAGATTATTTTACAACTTTCAGTGAATGGATAGTGTACAATAGGTAGTAATAGAAGGGCAGTCCGGTGCACAAAACATGCTCGCCCTACCCTAATACAAGCATCGTGTCTGTCTTAAACCCAACATAGACAACATATGTTGTTATACATAGGTAAATCTCTTGATAACCAAGAAGTTTCTCACACGATTTGAAATTCAGTGGATAATGCCCTCTCTACCCTTCTCCACTTAAATACCCCCACCATACTTTTTATCTGTGGCAAAGTTTGAAGGAGTGACTTGCGCCTAACCCACACATCACGAGTGGAGCTATTCTTTCTGTAAGAGCTTATCTTCTTGTTAAACCTTGTGTTTTTGCTCTTCCCCTTGTTTAATTCATCTTCTGCAGCAGTTTAGTACCTTTACTGTTATCTGTTTGTTGAGAACTTGGGTTTAGTAATTTTCATTTTCTTGCTCTCAAGGGATGGATGGTTGGCTTTCTTAATTCAGGTAAAAGGATGTCTGAGATCGAGAATAGGGTCACACTAGAATCTAGATCTGCAAGTGATTTGTGATCACCTTTGTCTTAGATATTCTGTTCCCCGACATAATCAAATTGAAGATTTCTAAAGCCACCTATTGGACAAATGCAATAGCTGTGCCAGCATTTTTAGCCTTTTCTTTAAATTTTGCTCTTTCGTTGTTCCACACTCTTCCCACATACTATGCCTCCAACAAGTACCAGTTGAGAGGGAGCGGGTAGATTCGGTAGAAGGGGACGCACCATGAAATAGAAGGTCATAAAGGATTATATAGCCTTGAATTTGCACTTATCACATCATTTCTTCACTTAGGTAGCCATCACCACTCATCTTTTATGTGGAAAATTAACATGGTACTTCAGCCTTTGTCTTTTTCATTAATTAAATATAGTATTGCAGTTTTTTCTCATAATAGATACCGCTTTTTACCTTACTCTAACATTACAATTTACAACTGATACAATTATGTGTTGTCTCTCTTAAATTGGTTTTTTTGCTGCTATAAATATCTGGCCAACAACTTTGGTTAAATAGAAAATTGTCATTTGACCAAAAAATATCTGTCCAAGAATTTTTATCTCATTGTTTGATCGGTTGTCAAAGATATCTCTCAGGATACTGATGTGCTTCTTTCTCTCACTAGTACAGATGAGATGGAAAGATTAGCTTATAGGGTGTAGATATTTTATTTAACCAACATGTTATATCACTGCGTTAGGACAGTTAAGACTTCTATTGAACAAAATACGGGGTAATGGACCTTGATATCACTGAAGAACTCCTTGCAACTGATAGGGGTACTTTTACAATAACAAGTTTCTGCTCTCTGCGCTGCACATAGCGTGATAAATTCTTATTATATTTTATTTTGACAAGCGCATCATTTGATATTAGTTTTAGGGGTCCGAGTGAGCCAGGTAACAAAAGGTGTACTAATTTTTTCCTTCGTTATTCCAGTATATAGCACATGTTCATTAATATATTAGGTATGGTATTTTCTGAAGTTGTGGTCGAGAAACGACCTTATGGATGTTCATATTATGGTGCTTTTGGACATATCTGCCAATGCTCACATTTCTAATTCCTTTGCTCTTTCTGTTTATAGTACTTTTTGTTCGCAATGCTAGTGAATCATATGCCCAAATGGAAAATGCCAACTTTTTTTCTGATGCATGTTTTGGTGTTCGAAGCTCAAGTTTCAAATTATTCTGTTGTCAAATGATTAACAGTTTGATTTTGCTTGTGCAGTACAAGGACCTGAAACGATTCTTCCTTTCAGCATTCTATCATTTGAATGAATCTCACCTAGTCTACAACATGCTCTCACTTCTATGGAAGGGGATTCAGCTGGAGACATCGATGGGAAGTGTAGAGTTTGCATCGACGGTTGCAGCCTTAGTTGCTATGTCGCAAGGCATCACACTATTACTTGCGAAATCACTTCTGGTATTCTTTGACTATGAGAGACCCTACTACAAGGAATATGCTGTGGGGTTTTCGGGTGTCCTCTTTGCCATGAAAGTTATTCTCAATGCACAGTCAGATGATTATACATCTGTGCATGGGCTGCTGGTACCTACTCGTTATGCTGCCTGGGCAGAACTCATTCTCATACAAATGTTCGTCCCTGGCACCTCATTTCTTGGCCACCTTGGTGGGATACTTGCTGGCCTTCTGTTTTTGCGTTTGAAAGCATCGTATTCAGGTGCAAATACACTAAGGAATATCATCAGAGGTCTCGGCCATGCACTGAGTTGTCCTGTAAGGTTCCTGAAGTGCTTATTCCGAAGCCAACCAAGAATTGATGGTAGAGGAACCGTTGGTGGGAGACAGACGAGAGATACATCTCAACCGTGGAGATGCCGAGCATGTACATTTGATAATTCAGGTTGGTTAAGTGTCTGTGAAATATGTGGCACAAGTCGTACTGATGATGGACTAGCTTCTCTTAGTTCAACAGATGATATTGAGGACCTGTCGTTGGATGAATTAAGGCGTCGGAGAGTTCAAAGATTTGGTAGATGATAGTGACCGAGCTTGGTTCAGAATTTGATAGATTATAGGAGATTGGCTCAAATGGTCATAGATGCTATGATATCTTTCTCCGTAAATAGTTACATTTACATTGTAAGAACAATCTATATAGCTACAAATTCACAATATTTTGGTTCACCTGGCAAGTATTTAGTCGAAAAGGGCACTCAAAACAAACAAATAGCTGCGTTACCATTAGATATCCACAAGGCTCCACTTCGTCGACGTAGATCAACTAGGTGTTCCTGGAATTTGGCTTAATCATTTCATTTGAGATTCAATTGATGAGGTCTATGATTATGTAAATTGCTTAAAATATCCGAATGAGAGCCGAGGTAAGAGGGAAGCTCGTGATTGAGCAATCGACAACAATAGAAGACTGTAGGGAAGGAAACCTCTCGGAAGTTTTTGTGCACAGGGCCTCGACGCTGACAGTTTGACTAGTAAACTACTCCTAACAAAGAAAATGATTTGAATTCATCTGAATAAGACCAACTGGCATGTATGTGCACCTTAAGCTTATGCTTCTGCACAAGTATCTGTATTGAGTGAAAATTGGGTTGAACATGTGGCACTTCGGTGGTACGAGTCAGGATTAATCGAACAGATGTTTTGGATACTGAAGAACGAAGTGGGCGATAAGATTACCGAAGTCAACCACCGAAGATAGGTTTCAAGCTACAGCTCGGTGAAGTATCGCCCCGATTGATCAACAGATTTACATCACCAAGGTTGTTTATCCGAACCTCAGTGAATGACTTCGGCTCCGACAATGTAACTTCCCACTACCTCAGCCCACTAACTCCATTACTGGAGGTGCACAACGTGGATCTGAGAGTGGCCAGACATGGAGGACGTGGTCAAGACTTACATATTTATAAATAACTTCATTTTCTATGTTGTAAGGATTTAGAAATATATACGGAAACTCTGCCAAATTTTGTACTCACTCTCATATATAGAAATCACGTTTATTTATTCGTAATTTCGTCTATTCTTGCTATTATTTCGACTTTGATACTTAGATTTATTTGTATTCACGATCCAAATTCGATTTGTAACCCTAAATCAGTTTAGGCCAATCCAAATTGGCGCTGTCTGTGGGGATACAAGCATCCACGCTTTGTTCCAAAGTTGAACATTTTTTTCGTTCGAATTTTTGTTTTTATTTGAAAAAATGGTTAATAATGATGAAAATTCCGTTGAACCTCAGTCAACTCCCGATGGAGAGACTAGTGTTCATGCGAATCCAAATTCTAATGCGCCTGTAATACCACCTATAGTGGATCCTTCCTCTTCGGGGTCTAACGATGCCTTCCAAGCGTTCGTCATCCGAACTCTGAAAGCTCTTCAAGAACAACAAGCCGAGCAGATAATCATTAACTATGAATTCCATGCCTCGTTGGAGGCAAAGAATAGTTCTACCCCAACTGGAACTCCACATGTGGCTCCAAGTGGAGGCATCCCGACTTTCGTTCCAACGGGCGCGACAACAGGGGGACCTCCCAACGAGGCCACATCTGGGGGTTCGGGCATAATGCCCGGTACAACGCCATACTTCGGAACGGTTCCCAACGTGGCTGAGACTAGCTCTTTGGTGGACGTTGAAAAATTGAGCAAAGAAATCGATGCTCGAGTCGAGACACGAGTGGAGAAACGGCTCGAAAGCGTCTCCGAAGTGACAAAGACCAAAAAATGCTCGATATTGAAAAGTACAGGCAATTGCCCTACAAGCCTGAGGCCGCTCCAGAGCCAATCCCAAAAACTTTCAAAATTCAGTTTTTAAAAAAATATGATGGAACCTCTGACTCCATTGAGCATGTTACCGAGTTCATGCCGATGGTCTTGGGGAATGATTTATCAGAAATAGAAAATGAGTCAATGTTCTTGAAGAAGTTCGGTGAATCTTTGGAGAAAGGAGCGACGTTGGTATATGCGTTTGTCCGCAAAGTCTATCTCCAATTTTGATGAATTGGTTGATGCATTCATCAAGGCTTACACCGGGGCGCAAAAAAATCCTCCAGAGGAAGGAGGACATCTTCGAAGTCAAGCAGCAGCCCGAAGAGCCCATCAAAGAGTTCCTCTAGCATTTTCACGCCGAGCAGATGTAGGTGCCTGCTATGGATGACACTTTGGCCATCATGACATTCCAAAAGAACATTAATGTTCGTAACTCTGAGGCTGCTGCCGAATTAAGGAAGGAGCTCCAACAATACCAAACCCTGACGTGGGATGACTTGCATAATAGGGCATACACCAAAATAAGATTGTAAGAAGCTAAATGGAAGGCTACTGGTCGAAGCTCTAACTATAAGAATCGATCTGAATCCTCATATCGCGCCGAGGCGCCACGCGGAAATTCGAAGGGTAGATATGAACCGTACACTTCACCGAGGCAGCCTGTTAGCCAATGGCTTGGAAATTCGTACGTGAGCCAACAGCTCGGTGGGAAAGTCTATTCCAACACAAACCAAAGGAACACCTCGGGCCCAGCTCTGGTTTCCAAGAATAAGGAGTTACCTCGGATCCCAAATTATAATTTTAACATATCAACCTCAGAGTTGGTCAATGTCGTGAAAGGGATGGCTGGAGTAAGAGTACCGAAGGACATGATGACCCCCACGGATAAGAGAGACCAAAATCTGCAGTGTGAGTTTCACGCGGACTACGGTCATCGCACTGAGGATTGCAAAGCTCTGCGCCTCGAGATAGCGCATTTGTTGAAGAAGGGTGTGTTGGCGGAATTTCTCACGGATAAGGGTAAGGAAAACTATGCGAAGAACCGAGGTGATGGTCAACCACCGGGGGCACCACCCCCTGAAAGAGTTATGAACGTAATCACTGTGGGATCAGAAGTGAATGGTGTGAACTTCGCAGCGACCATGAAATTTGCAAAATTGTCAATAACCATGGAGAAGAGGACTCGAGTTGGAGGCTCGAGAAAAGAGATAGTGTTCGACGATGATGACTGTGATGGGATGATGTTTCCCCACCATGATGCTTTGGTCATCATGCTGAGGATCAATGACTCGGACATCAAGCGGGTCTTGATCGACCCCCGTATCTCTGCCAACATAATCAGCTACGGGGCTGTCAAGAAAATGTGGTTGAAGGGCAAGGTTATCCTAAAAGCAACCATATTGACTGGTTTCAACAACTCAATTGATAAAACGTTGGGCGAGATTACGCTCAACACATACGCCAAAAGAGTTGTTAAAGAAACTGTCGCATCCTATATTTATCCGAACCGGTTAAAGTTCAAAATAGGGCTCGACTTAGCGGGTAACTCACGGGTAAAGAGTTGGAGTCGCCACCTAACATATTTTTTAACTAGGTGTATTAGGGCACCTATTTTGTTTCTAGCTAATTTTACAATTAACTCCGAAACATAGTCTACGAACCAGAATTTCTAGGTAAGAGGTCCAAGTTAACTCGAGAGGAAGGGGTTAGGCACCTCTCGATCTCTACCAAATGTGGTAATCGGCGGGACTTTATAATTGGGATTCTAGAGCAAGTAATTGAACTAACTAGACGATAAAAATATTTGAATATTAAACTAAGTATGTAAATTTAAAGGCAAGTAATAGCAAATAAATATTCATTTCTTCTCTTTCCTAATCTTTGTTTCAATATGTCTTGCAAAATAAACAAACAAGTTAGTAAGGATTATAAAAATAGAATAAAGTAAATTTAAGTAAAGTCAATGATTATAAATAATTTTGTCCTTTTACAAATGCATTGTTCGTTCGTGACTTAATCACGATGTACCTCGCAAGAAACATGAAAATGAGTTAATATAAAAATAATAATAATAGTAACGATAAAAATAATAATAATAATTATAATAATAATAAATATAGTTTAAAATAAAGGGAAAAGGCTCCAAGGTCATCTAGAAGGAAAAGCTCCAAGGTCAGGTATGATGAAAGCTGTAAAGTTGCCATTTTTGAATTAGGTATGGTCTTTCCAAATACTGTGAAATTTAAAGAAGCTGTAGCAGACTATAGAGTTGAAAACAAAGTGCATCTTAAATTAAGACCAAATGAACAAAAAAAGGTAAAGGTCAAGTGTAAAGGAAAAAAGTGTAAGTGGGAATTATTTGCTAGCTATAACAAAGATAGTGGTGACTTTGTGGTAAAGAAATACCATCCTGTGCATAAGTGTCAAACAACTAACAAGAACAAGTTGTGTAACACCAATTTCATTGCAAGGAAACTTGGGGATAAAATCATAGAACATCCTGAGATTAGGATAGTGAAGTTGCAAGACTGCATAAGGAAGCACTGAGGGTTGTATGTTGGAAGGTCAGTGATTAGCAGGGCAAAGATGAGAGTTATTAGGGAGTTTATGGGAGATTGGAAACTAGAATTTTCTAGATTGTTAGACTATGCTGACATTATCAAAAGTACCAATCCTGGAACAAGCTGTTGGGTGAGGACTGATTCAGAGACAATCTCTGGAAAACATTTATTCAAATACTTTTATGTTTGCTTTGATGCATTGAAAATGGGATGGTTGGAAGGTTGTAGGAGGATTATTGGGTTTGATGGATGTTTTTTGAAGGGAGCATGTAAAGGTGAGCTGTTAGTTGCCATTGGAAAGAATGGTAACCAACAGATGTACCCAATTGCTTGGGCTGTGGTTGATCAAGAAGTCTATCATTCTTGGGAATGGTTCATCAACTTGCTGATTGCAGATCTTGACTTGGGAGAAGGAGATGGCCTCACTGTTATGTCTGACATGAAAAAGGTACACCTTCTGCCTTCTTTATTTTTTGTTCTGTTCTGTTTCTAGTTATTTCCCCATTTAAGTATTAATTTGTTGTCTTGTAATAAGTTGTTAGCTGTTAGGTATTAATTTGTTGTCTTTTACATAGGGATTGCAATCAGTTGTTAGGGACTTGTTGCCTAATGCTGAAAGAAGAATGTGTGCAAGACACATTTGGTCTAATTGGCAAAAAACATGGAGAGGTGAGGAGAGGAGAAGATAGTTTTGGAAATGTGCCAAGGCTAGCTTTGTGGTGAAAGTGAAAGAAGAATTTGATGAAATGGGGAAACTAGGGGATGAGATATGTAATTACCTGTTAGAATACAACAAGGAATATTGGGTTAGGGCATATTTTAGTGATAAAGTGAAGTGTGATGTTGTTGAGAACAACATGTGTGAAACTTTCAACTCATGGATTATAGGTCCTAGGCACAAATCTGTCATTAGTATGTTGGAGGAAATTAGGCATAAGTTAATGACTAGGCATGTTGAAATGAGAAAGTTCATTGAAAAATGGAAGGGTGACATATCACCAATGGTAGTTGTAGTGTTAGAAGACAACAAAAAGCTTGGTAGGACACTTGATATTGTCTGGAATGGTGAGCATGGATGTGAGGTACTTGAAGAAGGCTATAGACATACAGTGGACCTATCCAAAAAAACCTGTTCATGTAGATTGTGGCAGCTGAGAGGCATCCCCTGTGCACATTCAGTTTGTGCACTTTACCATATTGAGAAGGAGCCTCTGGACTATGTTTCACACTGGTATAGGAAAGACACTTTCCTAGATATATACAAGTATTTCCTTCAGCCTATTCCTAACATGAAAATGTGGCCTGAAAGTACCAACCCACCTGTGGAGCCTCCTGAAGTTAAACCTATGCCTGGAAGGCCTAAGAAGTGTAGAAGAAAGGACAAAGATGAACCAAGAAAAAAAAATGGGGGCAAACTGTCTAAAAAAGGTGTTAAAATGTCCTGTTCTATATGCAAACAAACTGGGCACAACAGTAGGGGATGCAGATCAGGGGTATGTTTACTTGTTTATAAGTTATTAATTCTGTCCTAATATTAGTTTAATACTAACTGTTGTTTCTTATATTAGCCAATGAAGCAAAGTACAAGTCAACAATCATCTCAGCCTACAAATCAGACAAACAGTGAAGTTGCACCTCAGCCTACAACTTAGCCAAGTCAGCCAACTCAGTCTACTGTGAGCAACCCATCCAGTTTGTGTCAAGACTCCTCTAAGGTTAGAATGCTTAGCACAGTTGATAGAGGTAGAGGAATGGGTGTTGGCATAGGGAGTGGAGTAATTGGAAGTGGCAGGGGCAGGGGCAGAGCCAGGGGAGTGGATTTTTGGCTTGGCAATGGAAGAGGCACAGCTGATTTGGCCAGTGGCAGGGGCAGAGGCACAACTGATTTGGGCAGTGGCAGGGGCAAAGGCAGAGGCAGAGGTGGAAGTGACTTAGGAAATGGCAACGGAAGAGGGAGAGTGGATGTGGGTGTTGACAGAGGCAAGGGACATGGAGCTGGATCTTCACACATTCATTCTGCTGCAGTTGGAAGTAAGAGACCCAGGGATGTTGGATTTGGGGTTTACATTGACACAAAAACTGGTAGACAAGTAATTGATGTAAGTTGTTTAACTTGTGTTATATTGTTCTATTGACCTACTTGTGAATATTTGGAACTGACTTCAGTTTTTGCAGCCTAGAAGACCTTCTCAAAGGGTAATATCAAAAGGCAATTATAAGGATGCTTCACAGATAAATATTGAGCTTGGATTCAAACCAAAGGGCTTGAAATGGCAGGGAAATAATGCTATATCCAGAAATCAACTCCAAAAGATGCAACACCAGAAGAGGAGTAAACTGAGGACACAAGCCTCATCATCTCAAGCTTCAACAACTATGCCATCAAAACGGGGAATTTAGATTGTCATTGTGTTATGTATTTTGGTTAAGGTCATACATATATGAGCCTATCTTATGTCAGGCTTGTATGAATTGTGTTTGAACCTTTTTTAGCATTGCAACTATGATCTTTTGTGCCTTTGGCAGTAATGTATGGTTACTAATGTGAACCTCTTTATGATATTCAAGTAATCTTAACTATGTGCATCCTCTGTATTTATTCAAGTAATTCAAGTATTCTGTGCATCCTCTGTTTTTATGCTTATAGTCATTGCGAGATTGAACTAGATTTTTACAAGAACATAATACCTTTTGTATTGCCATTGTTGCTGCTGGAACATGTGTTACACTGCCTAAAATTCCAACAACATCAACCAGATAGTACCCCAAAATACTACTTAATGCAAACATAATCGTTTTACAAGAACATAATGCAAACATACTAGTTACAAATTATTTCCCTACAAATCCAACATAGAATAATGCAACCAACACAATTTCTGAACTTTATCCACATCTTCTTTTTCTCTTCTTCATGCTCTTTGACCCTCTTCAATAAGTCCCAAATAACAGAGGAAGCTTCTTCAGGAAATCTTTCTTCACACCACAAAAAAAAATTGCAACCTCCCTGTAATTAAAAAATAAATGGGCTGAACAAAAATCGTAAATATATGATCTTGAAAACGAAAAAATGAACCCACAACAATAACTTACACGACCATAGTGGCAGTTAAGGAATCTGCGCCCTGGGTTTAATTGTGTCCAAGACAATTGTAATTTTGCGATTTGTCCACAATTACAAAAAACTTGAGGTTCCATGAATTTGAGGGGCTAAATTTAGTGGGTATAAGATGTTGATATCAATAATGTGGATTAATCAGCGAGCAAAACAACAATTCAACTAAGAATTAACACAACAGCGAGATTGAGAGGAGGAAGAAGAGAAACGGAATTGAGAGGAGAAAGGAGAGAAAAATAATTGCAAATTGGGGAGAGAAAAAATATAGGGAAAAGATTAGGTGCCTTAATATATTGGGGATAAAAGAAGGTTATATATGTAATTTTCCAAATTTTTACCGTTAGAAGTGAAAATTTTAGGCCTAACGTGCTCAGACGCGTTGGTGTTTCACGCGATATGCCAAGTCAGACGTGTGTTTCGGAGACACAGTATGGACTACATGAGGTGTCTAGTCGGTCATTCGCAAAGTTGGAGTGTTCAACTGGGAATTGTTTACAACTTTAAGGGGCTATCTATATATTCTGCCTAATAATAAATATAGTTTAAAATAAAAGGGGAAAGAGATTTTTTTAAAAGTGTAGGCTCAGGTTTGTGTGAATCGACTAAGAGATTAGGGACGTCGGTACGGCTGCGAACACGTCGGCTGGCGTGTTGCCATGCCAAGTGCCGGTCCCATAACTCCATAACGGCTCACACACATCATCATAGCCTATTTGTTTTTTGGGACTCGGGGAGTGTAATGGGACTGATTTTAGGCCTCCAAACATCATTGACCTAAGTATAGTATCGTGTTCAAATCAGTCCGTAGGCCTCAAATTCAAACTAATTATTGAATTACTTCCATTGGCCTTTTTAGCTTATGGTAATGTCCTGTTCAAAAAGAAGTCACCAGTGTATAAAAACAATTTAACACCATCAGAATAACAAAATATCGTAAACCATCAGAAGTGCAGCAAAACAGGCCACTGCAATAAAATAAACGGGTCAAAAAAAAAAAGCAACCAGAAGTCAATATCTTCTCCATTATTGCACAAACACTCAGAATATTAGAAAAAGCATTTAACAATGAAGGAACATTAGCAGAAATAAACAAACAGAGCAACGACACGGTGGAACAGGAGAAAGTGGTGGAGGAGCAATCGCCAGCTCCGTTTCTCCGATGAGAAATGCAGCGGCACCGCTGCAACCCCAAGACCCCCATTTTAATCCTGCAACCAAAATTAGATTTAGAGTATGATGAAAGAATCAAGCGACATCGATGGGTTTAATTGTGTTCGGTGGCGACGCGTCTCCCCTGCTATACTCTACTATTATCGATTTGTAGCTCCCGTCCCCGATTCCCCTTGTTTCTGCCCCCACTCCCCATTTTGATCCGCAAATCCCCGTCCCTAATATGCGAATCCCCACTCCCTCTGTTCCTGATCTCTTCTCGATCTTGGTGTGTTTGGTCTAGAGATGCGAAGATGACTAGGGGGTATGATGGTGTGCTGGTCTTGTACTGGTGGCATGTGTGTATGTTTGTTTTTGTTCGATTAGTTCGTGTGTATTTATGTGTTGATTATTTTATTTTATGTGTAATGGAGGGTGTGTCTGCGTATAACAGTGTGTGTGTAAGGAAGACCAAGAAGGGGTGAAGCGGGGAATGAGAAGATTTGGAAAGAGTTGGGTATGTGTGGGGTCTGTATATGCTGCCTGTATGCAATTGGTTGTAATGTATGTTGTTTGTGGGTGTATTTGAAAGAGACGAAAGAAAGGAGAAAGAATGGTGATTGGTTTTTTCTCTGTATGGGAAAACATGTATGCTGATTATTCCCCCCATAAAGAGAAAGTGATGTGTAGTGTATATGCGTGTAAGGAGAGGGATTGTCTGATATTGATGATTTTTGGATAATTGATTGATGAAGATAAGGAAGCAAAATGGTCTTCTTTTTTAAGGAAGAAGAATTTCAAAAACTAGTTGTTAGGGAATTGGAGATGATTGGGGGATTTGGGAATGATTGTGGAATTATTTTTTTGGGATTTTTGGAGATTGAGGGATTTTGGAGAAATGATTTAGGAGTAGATTTGGAAATAGAAGATTTTGGGATTTGATTGTAATTGAAAGATTGAGGGAGAAATTAAAGGAAGGATGAACTTGGACTAGTTTTAGGAAAAGGGGTATGTAAAGGATATATTTGGTTTGGCTTTATGTTTAGGTTCAAAGTAGGATTAGGAAGAAGATTTGGGATTTAAAAAAGGATTAATTCAAAATAAAATAAGAGGAAAAGAAAATTTCAATGCAATTGTGAACGTACCTAGACAAACACTCCTCTAGGTTTAAAAGGAAAAATGTAATAAGATAAATATAAATAAATGAAGAATTTTGATAGGAATTTGGCAATATGGAAGAATTAATAATAAAGGAATTTGGACACTTTCTCTTTTAATTGGCCAATATTTAATTTAAAGGTACAAAAAATAAAATAAAATAAAATATAGATATATACTGTATAAAATGCACAGATAATTATTAAATAAACTCAAATAAAATTATTTAAATATAGATAATCACAGATAATTATTAATTTTCACGAATAATCACAAATTGATATGAATTTGACGTGTTGCCTAAATGATGCAATTATGTGATATATTATGAATGTACTAAATTGCACAAATATTCATATTTTGAAAAATAGCCTAAATGATGAAAATTTACGTAATATAACCACACTTAAGTATATAATCTATAAGTAGAGGATAATGTACGTAAATGCATGATTTCTAACGCACATTTTGCACAAATAGTCACATTGCACCCTTAAGTTGAATTATAGCCAGTTATAGAAAAAGGAGGGACAAAATTGGGTGTCAACAGCTGCTCCTCTTTGCCCGGGGATGATGAAAGAGTCTTCGGACAAAGATAGTTGATGGAGTAGTCAATTTTGTCACGACTGGTGGGCAAAATGATTGAAAGGGGAGAATGAGAGTCTTGGGGGGGTATTTTGACCGAACACCGGTCTCTTAGTTGCCTACATATCTCGGATTTCACGAGCATCAGGCCGTGTGTAGTTCTAGAATGACATGCTGCCTGTATGAGATGTTTATGACGCACGATTTGGAATGTAAAGACTAAACTTATCCAGGTATGTAAAGTTTAGGTCCGTGTAAGTTTTGCCTTTTGCGAGATAAATGAAGGGGGAAGCAAAAGCGCTAACAAAGATGAGTTAACATCAGTAGATCGAGCGTGGGGAAAAGATGCTTATAATCATCCTAGTTATGAAGATGTGACGCGCTACACACCCATAAAAAGGAGTTTATATGTACATAATTTCCACTTCTTCTCGATAAATGAGTAAACTCGCCTCCAATATTACCTTGATTGAACTGGGAAGAATATGAGGAGCGAGTTTTATAGATGCACACAACTCAAATAGATGGGCACGATTAAACACAAAAACACGCACGATTGACGCAGATAGGCTTGAATAGGCAAAATAGGCATCAGTTGGAAGGAAATTCAAAATGACATCCTAATTTGCAATGGAGGATTAGGCAGATTACTTGTGAGGGCATGAAATGATCGGCTTTTGGGCATGTCAGAATTCGACAGAATAGGTAGTTTGCAGGTGCGATAAAGGCGTAGTCGAAGTCGAGATAACATCAATAGATCGAGTGTGGTGAAATAGGCTTGTAAACGTCCTAGTGATGAAGATGTGGTGCACGACACACCCATAAAGAAGGGTTTACATGGGCGCATTTTCCTCTATAACTCGATAGAGAAGTCATCTTGGCCTCAACATTGTCTTGAATAAACTAAGGAACAATGGGGGGGTAAAGCACGATGAACACACACGATTCAAACAGATAGGCACGAGTAGGAAGGGATATGGAGCTGGTACCCAATCGGCAAGGAAAGGTTGGATAGACCACTGGTGCGATTACAGAACTGTTGCTTTGGGCGCTTTGGAACTTAGCAAAATGGGTAGCTTGCGGGTGCAACAAAGCATCGTCTGTAGGATTAAGCCTTTTAAATTTGGGTTTTGGGATGAAGCTTTGTATGTGCTTGAGGATTTGTGGTTGCACAATTGGTAGTGATTTTGGGATCAAGTGTGAGAGTAGGGAGTAGGTATTCGTCGAGAGATCGGGGAGTCCCTATAGCAAAATCAAGACGAATGCAAATCAAGATAAAAATAAAGATAAAGTAAACTTCCCTGTTGGGTTGATCTCTCCTTGTCTGGCCCGCTTTCAGGTGCTCAGTGCTAGGGAATGTGTGCCTCTCCTCTGGGGGATATCCATTTGCTATGTGCTTCTCGTCAGGAGGTAATTGCTTTGGCGTGCCGGACTGTTGTTGAATCATCTTGCCAGTGCCACGTTAGATTGTATGTCTATTGTTTTTCGTCCTTTAAAAGTGTGCAACTTTTCACGTCGGGCTGTATACTCCTCTTGTATTGAGCTGTGTATCTTTCCATGCAGGGTTGCCTATCATTCTTTCATTTTGGTTGCACACCCTTTGTCATGTTGTCCTTTCAACGGGCTGTCGACCCTCCAGGCTGTCTTCCTGTTAAGGGCTGTGTACCCTCCGCGGTGTCAGTTTCGACATTGAACTGTGTACCCTCTGTCGATGCATTGGGCTGTGTACCCTCCGCAAAATTAAAATAAAAATCGATATCGGGCTGTGTACCCTTAGCCAATCTTCGGGCTGTGCACCCTCAGCTAATTTAAATGACAAAACAATATCAGGCTGTATACCCTCAACCGACACTTCGGGCTGTGTACCCTTCGCTAATTTAAAATACAAATCGATATCGGGCTATGTACCCTCAACCGACGCTTCGGACTGTGTACCCTTAGCTAATTTAAAATGCAAATCGATATCAGACTGTGTATCCTCAATCGACGCTTCGTGCTATGTACCCTCAGCTAATGTAAATGACAAATCGATATCGGGCTGTATACCCTCAACCGACACTTCGGGCTGCGTACCCTCCGCTAATTTAATATGCAAATCGATATCAGGCTGCGTACCCTCAACCGACGCTTCGGGTTGTGTACCCTCAGTTAATTTAAAATGTAAATCGATATTGCGTTGTGTACCCTCAATCGACGCTTCGGGCTGTGTACCCTCAGCTAATGTAAATGACAAATCGATATCGGGTTGTATACCCTCAACCGTCGCTTCGGGCTGTGTATCCCCTGCTAATTTAAAATACAAATCGATATCAGGCTGTGTAACCTCAACCGACGCTTCGGGTTGTGTACGCTCAGCTAATTCAAAATGCAAATCGATATCGGGCTGTGTACCCTCAACCAATGCTTCGGGCTGTGTACCTTCAGATAATTTAAAATGCAAATCGATATCGGGCTGCGTACCCTCAACCGACGCTTCGGGCTGTGTACCTCAGCTAATTTAAAATACAAATTGATATCGGGCTGTGTACCCTCAATCGACGCTTTGGGCTGTGTACCCTCAGCTAATTTAAAATGCAAATCGATATCGGGCTGTGTACCCTCAACCGATGCCTTGGGCTGTGTACCCTCAGCTAATTTAAACGACAAATCGACATCGGCTGTGTACTCTCAGTCGACGCTTCGGGCTATGTACCCTAAGCTAATGAAAGTGTAAAATTCGACATCGAGCTGTGTACCCTCAGTCGATGCATCAAGAGTAAAGTAAAGTGCAGCAAGTAGAATGCGATTGTATGTCATGCGTTGTGCTAAGGAGGCTATCATGTTGCTCTTGTAAGGATTTTTCTTGAAATTTTTGAGGTCCGCCCCAGTGTCAAGTTTGCGTCTTTTGGAGTTTTTGAGGGGATCCTAAAAAATTCTGCCCAGTTTATTGTTTATGTCAGATCACCGAGATAAGGTGGTTGTATTGCACTGGACACCAATGTATTGGCTAAAATCCGCATTCATCCTTTAGTGTGATAGTTGGATGTATTGATGACTATGAATACGTGGATATTTTGCATACTCAGACCGAGATTCGATATTTGGATTTTGCCGGATTTGGAGATCGCCAAAAAATTATACTTGTCTTGGGTTGTGAAGGGATGTTTTCGTGTTTCAAGCCTTTCTTTTTGGAAAGTCATGGAGTTGACTTTGATGGATGGGCCTTTGCAGAAAATGTGTTTGTGGTTTGGGAGTTGGAGTTTCCCTTTGTTGGTCCTTATTGTATCATTGACTCGCTTTGGCCGATCAGACTTTATTTTTCCATTGTTGGATATTTCGTGGTGTCATGGTATTGAATATTTGAGTGATGAGTGTGGATCTTTGTTGGATTAAATTTTAGGAATGAATATCTAGGGAGTAGTTTGTCTGCTGGTTGTGATGTCATTTGATTGGGCTAAAGGAACAAATGCGTGAGGTTTTGTCCTTTTGGTATGTCTTTGATTGTGTTGAGCCTTATAGGGTTGTAGTTAGAACTCTTGACGAATGGGAGGTTGTTTTATCGTGTGAATTGGGTGCAGTGTGAGGTTGTGAGTTTTGTCAGCTTTGGTTGTATAGTGATTGGACTTCTTTGTTGTGACTCTCGTGTGAGTGTAATGCAGGTTGTACGGTATTGGGATTGTCTGAATACTCTTGATGTCATATGTTGATGGTTCAAAGGATTTTGTGGTAGGAGAAAGTGTTTTCAGCTTGGCTTGTCGTTTCGACTTTTTTAAATGCAGATTCTTGACTGATTTCAGTGTTCAGGCGCAAGACAACCTTAACAAAATGGTGAAATGCACAAAATAGTATGGGCATGTTAGAAAATACTTGAAGCAAAAATGACACATGAGCTTAAGAGAAATCCTAGACTATGGATTAACGCTTGAATTGGAGGTTGTGATAGATCGTATAGACATCACAAGAGATTGCCTAAGTGCCTTATGTAGCAGGTCAAGGCAAGGATTTTGGTTAAACAACCAATGCTTGTTTAAGCGGGAAAATGAGGCGTTGAATGTCAATGAAAAGTGGTAAAGATGTTACGTAAGGAATAGATTGTGTTGTGCGACATAAAGGGATGTTGGCTTTCGTCGAACACCAAGACCTTTGAGTGCATTTGTCATCTTTCTTTGCAACTTTGTGTGTCATCATGTGTGTCTTTGAAAGAGGTACTCACTGTCTTTCATACTTGTCAACCAACCGCTGTAATGTAGTCCTTGCACCAACTTTCCTTGTTGGATAATATCCTATTGCTGAGCCGTTGAACTCGATGTAGGTTGGCCATGTATCATGTTCATTCTTAGATTGTTGCGTCTTATTGTGGTCATCATCATGAGAATTCATATCACCCCAATAAAGCCTTCGACCAAAATTCCTCCAAGAAGTCTATATGCATGTGCTTTTACATCAGCTCAACCCTTGATATGGTAAGTGTCTCAAATAACTTCACCGTCTTGCCCTATCTTTGCTAGTAGGTAAAGACATACTTCCAAATACTCCAGGGGTCTCTAGATTTATCGTATAATGATGGCTTTGTCATTGTATATTTTTGCCTCTTCTTTTCAAATTGAATTGGCTTGCTTGTTTTCGGTTGTTGTGCACGAGTATTTGCTACACCTCTGTTTTTCCAACATTATCTTTCACTGGCCCTTTGAATGCTTGGAGCGAGTTGGAAAGTGCTTTAGGTCACAGTCATGTATTGTAAGTGGTGTGACTATGTAGACAGGTGCAACAAAAATGATCCTTTGATGTTGGTGTCAAAAGGTCTTACGGCGGGTCATGGGTGCCTTCGGGTTTGACCAATATTTTCTTTGCTCTGTCAATTTTATCCATGTGCGTGGTGCTTGCTGGAACAATTTGAGGTACTGGGACAATAAGCTCTCCCAATCTCTCAAACAATTGAGTATGGGATTCAGATAGTGGAGTTTAGCTTCTTTTTGGTCTTAGGTTTGCATCAGAGTGAGGCCTAGGAGGGCATGATGGTGTATTTTGGTAGTTGGCTTGAGTGTCTTGCTGGTATGGTTGACGACTTGGTGTTAGGATATGGAATATAGGCCGAGTGGTCTGAGTGTTTTGTAAATTGGATAAACAGGTGGTATGTGAGAGTAGAGATAGAATTGTGGTGCTGTTTGGTAATAGTGGTTGAAGGCAGGGTCTTGAATGGTTGCGACAAAAGAGACTTCATCTTTCCTCTTCTGAAAAGGCTCGTATTTTCAGCCTGGCTAGCCTTATCGGTAGTTTGTAGTGCAGTAAAGGTAATGCAGAGATAGGAGAGGGCTGGTGGGAATTGCTGTGAAAAACTTTCTTATTTCAGAAAATCCCTGACAAGTGCACTCGTTTAACCATGTCCTTGGCCTTGGTATTCAACTCGAGCCAATCTTTTGGTAACAGACTTTTGAATGAATTAGAGACAGTTTGGACATGCGAAAGATCTTAGATACCAGGATTTGGGCACACCGTGAGGATAGGAGGTACCTCAGTAGGAGATTGAATTTGGAGAAACAATTCCTTTAGAGACTTAGAGCAACAGACAAATTCATGCAGTGCACACATATCAAATAAAAAAATGCATCCTATAATATGAAGGACAGTTTTACACACGATGATTTTGAGAAGCGTTTTGTGCCACATGTATCATTTCATTTGCTAACAAATTGCAGAGCCTAAAAGATGATATTGTATTTGTTGAACTTTTGTTACATCGGCTGATATTGAAATGGTGCAAAGGCTGAAAACAATGATAGAGGATTAGATCATGGCCAGGTGAACGTATTTTATGCTGATCCTTCCCCAGAAAATTCTTCTTCTTCTTCCTCGGACGAGTCTTCCTCGAACAAGCTTGCCTCTGATGAGTATCCTTGGAAGATGATATTGTCTGCATCAGTTAAGAGTCGGGATATGTCAAATGTGAAGTTCTTCAACATTTCCCAAGCCTTTCTTCCTTTCTCCTCCATTCCTTTGTTTGCTACAGAGTTCATCCCCTCTCTAGGCTATATGCCAATAGACTCTATGCATTTTGTCAGAAGCTCTGCCTTACTGCGCCATTTGCCTTTTTCTTCGTTCTTTCTTTCGACCAAACTTTGCTTCTTTGCTATCTTCCCTTGTGCCCTTGCCAGTTGTTTGCGTAACCTTTTGTACCCAGATTCTAACTCATCAACATTTCTTTTCCTTTTTATTGTTGCTCTTGGTTGGATTGCCCTTGCTATGTCTTTCCTAAGCCAGTTTTGATAGTCTTCATCATAGCCAGCGTCAAACCTGTCTCGTCCAATAGTATCAATCCCCATTCATTGCCTTTCTTTCCAAAGTTCTATTATCTTGTCTTTAAACGGGATCACTCCTCCGAGAATATTCGCTTTGAAACTTCTGAAGTCTGCAATTTGGGGTACTGTTTGTTTTCTCCCTGCTTGTCTAAGTATCCTTAAAGGAGTGTATGGATAAACTCATCTAAAGCCCACTAAGATGAGAAACGAGTCTTTTTTGGACGTGTGATTAATGTTGTGCTGGGAAAGTAATCAAATATCCATTGAATGTTTTCAGGTGTCAGTTGACAAAACATGTGGTGCCAACCATTGGTAGTTGTTGGTTGGTCCCATTTCCCAAAAGCATTGTCCATGCGGTTGATATGAGTCAAGATGCAGTTTTCTCTTGGTATGGAATGGAAATCCTACTCTGTGCTATCCATCTTTTGCAAATATTCCCTTAGCCAAATTTGTAACAGCAAATTGCAACCTTCGAAAAAGCTAGCACCCTTCTTGCATCTTTCTAAAGCTCGGTACATTTCTGCAACAATCATAAGTACCAAAGCATATTTCTTGTTAATTTCTTTGAGTAAGGCATCAACAATTAAGACCATACAAACATCAACTCGTCCTTCGTGTTGTGGAAAGACGACAGTCCCTAAAAAACTGGTGACAAAAGTAAGTACCCTTCGCTCTTGCCAATCTGCCTGGTCAATATTGAAATAGCCTTTAGATTTTTGAAATGCTTCTCCGTACCCAAATTTGATGTAGAGGGAAGTTAGAGAAATTCCCGATTTACGTATACTGTCTGTGCATAATTCGGGCTTAAATCCTACCATTTCGATGAACTCCTCGGCTGTAGTGTTCTTAGGCATCAAGACTTCTTCACTTTCAAATGGTAATTGAGTTAACCCACCTATTTCCTCTAGTAATGTTATCAACTCTACACTTCCAAAGTGAAAGACTGCTCGGTCTGCATCCCAATAATGTGCTGCTGCTTCTATTATCCCTTCCACTGTAGTGTGCTCCATTAGTGAAATCATATTACCCATCACCATTTTAACTCGGTCTTGTTGATCTATGCTTAGGTTTCCCCACCAATCTCTGAGCAACCGGGGGATTTCAACAACCACATCAAATGTTCTAGTGGCCATGATCTTTTGGAAGAGGTGAAGGACAATAGGGAAAGGGAGAAGAAAATGTCTAAGATTTGCTTTATTGTGAGAAAAATGATCAACGTGTGGCACAAACTTTTGAAAACAATGCAACAGAGGATATGAAGAGATGTGTCGTTGTGAGTTGAGAACTCTTTAGACACTTTAGAAGGAAATTGCTAATGGACTTGTGACATGCCAATGATGTCAAGTCTTTATATAATGCTTAAAAGATAAATGTGCGTTATGTGTCATCCTGTCTATCAAGTGGTTATTTCTGCTTCAAATTGGGCCTTTAATGCCTCATTGGTTACCATTTAATGCCTTTGAATAGCATTGAATACAGAATAATTCCAAATGTTTAAGAAATAAATGTTCGTTTCTGATTCAATTTGGGCTTTTGACGCCTCATCGGTTGCCTTCGTGCCTTTGAATGACATTGAATACATAATAACTCTGATTGTTTAAGAAATCATTTCTGATTCAATTCGGGCTTTTGATGCCTCTTGGGTTACCTTCATGCTTTTGAATGGCATTGAATACAGAATAGTTCTGACTGTTTAAGCAATCATTTCTAATTCAATTCGGGCTTTTGACGCCTCTTGGGTAACCTTTTGTGCCTTTGAATGGCATTGAATACAGAGTAATTCCGACCACTTTGGGCTTTTAAAGCCTCTTAGGTAACCATTTGTGCCTTTGAATGGCACTGAATGCAGAACAATGTTAATAAAACGGTCCACATTTTGTACGCTCAATCCCTTTAAAATCATGTTCAACGGTCCTCGGGGGTTAAAAACCCATTCGGGTTGTTTGAACAAGTTGGCCTATCAGACTTGAGAACAAGTCGACTAATGACATGTCATGATGCATGATTCCCAGCGCCGCTACTAAGGAATGGAGTTGGCTAGACCGGGTTTTATTATCCTCCCAAGCGGATTGCTCGGGAGCGGAAACGTCTCGGATCAAATAGATTCCAAGTCGTTCCCCCTAAAGGAGTTTTTATGTGAGGGACGAGGTGGTTGTAACCACCGTATTTTCAACGCACGATTTAGAAAATTGCCAGGAGTGGCGGAAGGTATGCATGATATGCACAAGTTCAAAAATGCACAAGTTTTGAAATAAATGCACAAGTTAACCTCGGGAGTGGGAGTAAAACTAACACATGAAACAACAAGTTTGAGATAATAATTTCATATGAAAAGCATATCAATACACATAATATGCATGACAGGCGTCATATGATGACGCTTTTGGACGAGGTTGGCTAATGGACTTTAACATACCAAGGATTTTAAGCCTTCCTAATTTGATTATGGTATTTAAAATTGAACGTGTATTTTGTATCATCACAATTGTTCTCATAACCCAAAATTAACAGAAAATAATTTTATAAAATAATTAATTTTATTGTATAAATGTAGAAATAATATTTTTGCTTTAGGTAAATAGAAATAATAATTGATCTTGCTACATAAAAAGTAAAAGAAATTAATTTAAAATCTATGATTTTGTTTTCATAAAAGTAGAAAAATTAATTTCATTCATAACCCAAAAAATAATTTTATAAAATAATTGGTTTTTTTTTTGTAGAAATAACGATTTTAGGAATAAATAATTGATTTTGTTATGAGAACCCACTTTTATGTGAACAAATGGTCCACATTAGACACGTTCAGTTTTAAACAAATGCATACATAGCACATTTAAACATCCCTTAGGGTTGGAAACCCGTTTGGTTTGTTCAAATATGGTGAACTAATAGACTTAGACCTGAGCCGAAGTCAAAATTTTCCTAAACATGACATGATGCATGGTTTCTAGACAAGAGTCCCCACTAAGAGTTGGGTAATCTTGACACGGTTCCCCAAGGTGGACGGCCAAGGAGTGGGACCATTTGAAATCGTTGGTTGTACCACGGACCAACTATATTTCAAAATGTCCCTCCTAAAGGTTTTTTGTGGTGAAGCGACCGTGGGATCCACGTAATCGCCCGTGTGTCTGCAGAGTGTCGTTTCCCAGGAGTGGGGGAAGTGTGAGTGACATGAACAAATAATAAAATATAATCACACAATTCAAGAATAAAATACATAAATAAAAAATAAACCTTAATCCTGCAAAAAAAAAAGAAGAAAAAAAGTTAGTATCGAATAAATGACAAGAAAATAAATAAAGTAAAGAATCCCAATTTAAAGTCCGTTATGGTTTGAACCATGATATCCCCAGCGGAGTCGCCATTCCGTCGCATCCTATTTTTACCCGAACTAGTTAAAGTTCGAAATAAGGCTCGACTTAGCGGGTAACTCACGGGTAAAGATTTGGAGTCGCCACCTAACATATTTTTTAACTAGGCGTATTAGGGAACCTATTTTGTTTCTAGCTAATTTTAAAATTAACTCCGAAACTTAGTCTACGAATCAGAATTTCTAGGTAAGAGGTCCATGTTAACTCGAGATGAAGGGGTTAGGTACCTCTCGAGTTCCAACAAATGTGGTTACCGGCCGGACTTTATAATTGGGATTCTAGAGCAAATAATTGAACTAACTAGACAATAAAAATATTTGAATATTAAACTAAGTATGTAAATTTAAAGGCAAGTAATAACAAATAAATATTCATTTCTTCTCTTTCCTAATCTTTGTTTCAATGTTCCTTGCAAAATAAACAAACAAGTTAGTAATGATTATAAAAATAGAATAAAGTAAATTTAAGTAAAGTCAATGATTATAAATAATTTTGTCCTTTTACAAATGCGTTGTCCGTTCGTGAATTAATCACGATGTACCTTACAAGAAACATGAAAATGAGTTAATATACAAATAATAATGATAGTAACGATAAAAATAATAATAATAATTATAATAATAATAAATAGTTTAAAATAAATGGGAAAGAGATTTTTTTAAAAGTGTAGGCTCAGGTTTGTGTGAATCTACTAAGAGATTAGGGACATCGGTACAACTGCGAACACGCCGGCCGGTCGTGTTGCCATGCCGAGTGCCGGTCCCACCACTCCATAACAGTTCACACACATCATCATAGCCTATTTGTTTTTAGGGACTCAAGAAGTGTAAGGGACTGATTTTAGGCCTCCAAATGTCATTGGCCTAAGTGCAGTATCGTGTTCAAATCAGTCCTTAGGCCTCAAATTCAAACTAATTATTGAATTACTTTCATTGGCCTTTTTAGCTTATTGTAATGTCATGTTCAAAAAGAAGTCATCAGTGTATAAAAACAATTTAACACCATCAGAATAACAAAATATCGCGAACCATCAGAAGTGCAGCAAAACAGGCCGCTGCAATAAAATAAGCGGGTGAAAAAAGCAACCAGAAGTCAATATCTTTTCCATTATTGCACAAACACTCAGAATATTAGAAAAAAGCATTTAACAATGAAGGAACATTAGAAGAAATAAACAAACAGAGCAACGACGCGGTGGAACAGGCGAAAGTGGTGGAGGAGCGATCGCCAGCTCCGTTTCTCCGATGAGAAACGCAGCGGCACCGCGTCAACCCCAAGACCCCCATTTTAATTCCTGCAACCAAAATAAGATTTCGAGTATGATGAAAGAATCAAGCGACATCGATGGGTTTAATGGTGTCCGGTGGCAACGCTTCATCCCCGCTATACTCCACGTTTATCGATCTGTAGCTCCTATCCCCGATTCGCCTTATTTCTGATCTACCTCTCCCCACTCCCCGTTTTTATCCGCAAACCCCCGTCACTAATCTGCGAATCCCCACTCCCTCTGTTCCTGATCTCTTCTCGATCTGGGTGTGTTTGGTCTAGATATGCGAAGACGGCTAGAGGGTGTGATGGTGTGCTGGTCTTGTACTGGTGGCGTGTGTGTATGCTTGTTTTTGTTAGATTAGTACGTGTGTATGTATGTGTTGATTGTTTTTTGATGTGTAATGGAGGGTGTGTCTGCGTATAACAGTGTGTATGTAAGGAAGACCAAGAAGGGGTGAAGCGGGGAAGGAGAAGATCCGGAGGGAGTTAGGTATGTGTGGGGTCTGTATATGCTGCATGTATGCAATTGGTTGTAATGTATGGTTTCTGTGTGTATAATTGAAAGAAACGAAGGAAAGGAGAAAGAATGGTGATTGGTTTTTTGTCTGTATGGGAAAATGTTTATGCTGATTATTCCCCCCATAGAAAGAAAGTGATGTGTAGTGTATATGCATGTAAGTGAGGAGAGGGATTGTTTGATATTGATGATTTTTGGATAATTGATTGATGAAAATAAGAAAGCAAAATGGTCTTCTTTTTTAAAGAAGAAGAATTTCAAAAACTAGTTGTTAGGGAATTGGAGATGATTGGGGGATTTGGGAATAATTGTGGAATTGATTTTTTGGGATTTTTGGAGATTGAGGGATTCTGGGAAAATGATTTAGGAGTAGATTTGGAAATAGAAGATTTTGGGATTTGATTGTAATTGAAAGATTGTGGGAGAAATTAGAGGAAGGATGAACTTGGACTAGTTTTAGGAAAAGGGGTATGTAAACGATGTATTTGGTTAGGCTTTATGTCTAGGTTCAAAGTAGGATTAGGAAGAAGATTTGAGATTTAAAAAAGGATAAATTCAAAATAAAATAAGAGGAAAAGAAACTTTCAATGCAATTATGAACGTACCTAGACAAATACTCGTCCAGGTTTAAAAGGAAAAATGTAATAAGATAAATATAAATAAATGAAGAATTTTGATAGGAATTTTGCGATATGGAAGATTTAATAATATAAGGAATTTTGACACTTTCTCTTTTAATTTGCCAATATTTAACTTAAAGGTACAATAAAATAAAATAAAATAAAATATAGATATATATTGTATAAAATGCACAGATAATTATTAAATAAACTCAAATAAAATTATTTAAATATAGATAATCAGAGATAATTATTAATTTTCACAAATAATTACAAATTGATATGAATTTGACGTGTAGCCTAAATGATGCAATTATGTGATATATTATGAATGTACTAAATTGTGCAAATATTCACATTTTGACAAATAGCCTAAATGATGCAAATTTACGTAATATAACCATACTTAAGTATATAATATATAAGTAGAGGATAACGCACGTAAATGCATGATTTCTAATGCACATTTTGCACAAATAGTCACATTGCATCCTTAAGTTGAATTATAGCCAGTTTTAGAAAAAGGAGGGACAAAATTGGGTGTCAACAGAAACATTGTTTCAAGTTATGCCCAAGGATATGGCGTACAATGTAATCCTCGGTAGACCATGCCTCCATTCTATGGAAGTTGTTCCATCCACTCTCCACCAAGTCATCAAATTCTCAACCCCATGGGGAATTCGTTCGATTAAGTGGGAGCAACGAGTTGCGAGGGAGTGCTATTCTGTTGCATTAAAGAGTGGGGTCATCCCGTCAGGACCAAAGAAATAGCAATCAACGCCAGCGGGGTCTGCGAGGAGGGAGAGTCGCGTCCTCTAGACGATCCCCAAGAAGAAATTGAAAATATCCCGGTGTATATCCAAGAACCTCGAAAACAAAAGGTCGAGGACTCAACTATCAAAGAACTGGAATCTTTCACGCTATCGAAACCTTTCCCAGAAAGCAAAGTTTTTGTCGGCTCAGAGTTGGACCCAGAGGCAAGAACAGCTATAATCTAAGTTTTGAAATCCAACGATGATTGCTTTGCTTGGTCCCATTTAGATATGGTCGGCATCGATCCGGAGATCATGACTCATAAGTTGAATGTGGATCCATGTTTTCCCCGGTAAAATAAAAGAAAAGGCCGCACGCCGACGTAAAAAAGAAAGCAATCGAAGATGAGACCATGAAGCTGCAGGAGAATGACTTCATAAGAGAAGTCAAATACCCCGAATGGTTGGCCAATGTTGTAGTTGTGCCCAAGAAGAATAGCAAATTGAGAATGTGCGTGGATTACACAGATCTGAACAAAGCTTGCCCCAAAGATTCTTATCCTTTGCCACAAATAGACAGGTTAATAGACTCCACGGTGGAACATAAACTATTAACCTTCTTAGACGCCTATTCAGGGTATAATCAGATTCTCATGAATCCGAAAGACTAAGAAAAGACCTCATTCATAACTGACCGAGGTACATCCTGCTACAAGGTGATGCCTTTCAGGCTTAAGAAAGTCGGGGCAACATATCAACGGTTAGTGTGTCGCATGTTCAAAGATTACATTGGAAAATATATGGAAGTATACATAGATGACATGCTGATTAATTCTGTTCGTGTGGAAGACTATTTGAGCCATTTGAGGGAAGCCTTCGCTGTCTTTAGGCAATACAACATGAAGCTGAATCCTGAGAAGTGCGCCTTCGGCGTAGGTTCGGGAAATTTTTTGGGTTTCATAGTCTCTGAACAAGGAATCGAGGCTAACCCAGAAAAAATCAAAGCAATTGAAGAAATCCCCGACGAGCTAACCGGGGTGAAAGAAGTCCAGCGCTTAACTGGCCGAGTCGCTGCCTTGAGTAGATTCATCTCGAGGTCATCAGAGCGATGCCACAAATTCTTCTCAGTTCTAAGGAAGAATAATCACTTCGAGTAGACACCGGAGTGTAGAGAAGCGTTGAGGGAATTGAAATGCTATTTGGCTAACGCGCCGCAGCTCGGCAAGCCAAAGGATGGAGAGATTTTGTTAATCTGGCCGTATCCGAGGTGTCAGTGAGCACTGTGTTGGTTCTAGAGGAGGATGGAAAACAACAACCCATCTATTATGTAAGCATGACGCTCCTTGGCGCCGAAACCAAGTATCCACATTTGGAAAAGTTTGCACTTGCTTTAATTATTACTGATCGAAAACTACGACCTTATTTTCAATGCCATCCAATAGCGGTAGTTACCACTTTCCCCTTAAGGAGTATATTGTACAAACTGGAGTTGTCAAGAAGGTTTTCTAAATGGGCAGTAAAGTTAAGCGAGTATGATAATACCTACCAACCCCGAACAACCATCAAATCCCAAGTCTTGGCAGACTTTGTGTCTTACTTTAGCGTTGGAATTCTACCCGAAGCTGAAAGAGAGAACTCGATACCGAAGGGATCGACTTCAGGAATATGGGTACTTTATACCGATGGGGCAACCAACTCTAAAGGCTCGGGGTTAGGAATAATCTTGGTAGTGCCAACCAGGGAGAAGGTTAGACATTCGGTTCGGTTCAAGAAGATAACGAACAACGAGGCTGAATATGAAGCAACTTTAGCAGGCTAGGAACTGGCCAAATAAATGGGGTGGAAAGAATTGAGTTGAGATGTGATTCACAATTAGTGGTGAACCAAGTGCTCGGGGAGTATTTGCTCGTGAGCCCATGATGCAACAATTCTTAGCCTGAGCACAAACCATCTTATCTTAGTTCCAAGAGTGGAAAGTCAAACAAGTACCTCGAGAAGAAAATGCAGAGGCCGACGCCTTAGCTAACTTGGGTTCGCCTGTGGAAGATGAACACTCGAAGACTGATTCAGTCGTTCGGTTTCTCTTTGCACAAATGAAGGAGATGAAATTAGAGGTCAACTTAGTGGATCACAAGTGGGATTGGCGAAATAAGTTTATCTCTTATTTCGAATCGGGGACTCTTCCCCCCGATAAGAGAGAAACAAGGAAATTGAGGACTCAAGCAGCCTCATACTCAATGATTTTATGAAAGCTATATAGAAGAATGTACAGTGGCCCGATGGCCAAATGCTTGGATCTGGATGAAGTCAGATGTGTAATAATAGAGGTACACGAGGGCGAGTGTGGAAACCATTCGGGGGGAAATCCTTAGTGCGCAAAATACTTCGAGCTGGGTATTATTGGCCCATTATCAGCGCAGATGCAAAAGCCTTCGCGAAAAAAAGTGATAAATGCCAGCGTCATGCCCGAATAATTCATCAGCAGGATGAACCTCTACATTCGGTCGTGTCACCATGTCCCTTTATGAAATGAGAAATGGACATCATTGGCTTATTACCGAAGGGCAAAGGCAATGTTCGGTTTATTCTTGTGCTAACCGATTACTTCACAAAATGGGTAGAAGCCGGGGATTTCACTGAGGTTAAGCAGAAGGAGGTGATTGACTTCATCAAGAAGAACATCATCTACAGGTTTGGTGTCCCGAGGGAAATCACTTGTGACAATGAAACGACCTGGATCAGTCGTTTCGGAAGTTAAGAATCCGATTGGCGTGCCAATAATTTTAAAATATTGGTGTAACGACCCTCAAATAGTCGTTACGGGATCCGAGACCTCGATTTGCGTATCGAAAGTCCCAAAAGCTCTGTTAGGTCATTTATGACCCGTCTGTAAAATCTGAGTCGAAACGGAGTCCGTTTGATAGGTTTTCGAAAAAAGGATCCGTTTATGAAATTCCGGAAAGGAATTTGGGGTTTCGATAGGTCGTTTTGAGTAAACGAACCCCGATGGAAAATCCGAGCGCACCGTTAGGTCTGTCTCGTCATTTATGATATGTAGCAACCTTCAAAATTGAAAACGGACCTCGTTTGATAGGACTTTTGATAAAGTCCCCGTTTCGGAAGTTTAAAACAGTTAAAAGAGGTTTCCGAGCTCGATTTGAGCAAATGAGCTCCGATGAGAGATCCAAAAGTTTCGTTAGGTTGGTATAGTCATTTGTGACTTGTAGCAACTTTCGAAATTGGATTCCGAGGTCGTTTGGTTAAATTTCGCTATTTTGGCGAAAGTCGAAAATTGAACCTTTGATGTGGGACCTACTTTTTGAGTTCTGGAGGTCCGAATTGAATTCCGTCTTGACGAGAATGTCACCCAAGTATTTTATGGCTTGTGTGCAAAATTTGGGATTATTCCGAGCTTCGTAGGGTCCCGTTTTTCCCCTAAAACAGTAGAAAATCAGGTGCGACTTTTCTGTTCTGTTTTGGCGCAAACAGCCGGATAAAAGCTAATTTCCGGCAAATCCGTAAGGATTTAGGAAAAACTCAAAACATGAAAGTTGTAGCCCTTTGAGTTGTGGTTCTAATGGCACCGGTTTCAGGTCATTTGGACATTTCTATCAAAAGTTATGATTTTTTCAAAAGAAGCTGTCACAGAGGCAAAAACTGCTATAAAAAGGCCATTTCGGGCCATTTCGGTTCATAACTTATAAAAATCATTTGGTGAGCTCTTGAGGCGATTTTTGGGTATTTCTTGAAGACCCAATCATACTTACACTTAAGGTAAGCCCTTTCAATCCATCTTTATGTTGATTAACACAAGAATCAAAGGGTTGATTCTTGGAAATGGGTTAGAACCCTAGATTCTTAAGAATTGGGGAAAGACATCGAGCAAGGCTCGCATGTGGAATCTAAGTGTACTTTTGGACTCACGGGAGCGTGGGGAGTCCGGAAAAGTATATTTTGTAAATTTAGGGCTCGGCCCTACCCGGGGGCATTTTGGTAATTTTTACCATAGGATGCCTATAGGCTTAAATAGCTATAATTGAGCACTCATATGTGCTATATCTTGTCTTAATAGACCTAGTGGAAAGTCCTTCGCGGACAAGGCGAGCGGGAAAGGAGATTCTTCCCGGCATTTGAGCCCGAATTTCGAGGTAAGTGAGACTTGACCTCTATTGTGCTTGTGGACTCTTCCTTCATGCTAGTATGCTTCATGTACGCATATATATACCTAACAATGGTTAGGATTAATGATGTGAATTACTTGCTATTATTGTTTGTTATAAATAGCGAGATTGTGACTCGACCGAGGTATGTGCCGGTCTAAACGCTACGTCGAGGTAGCTTAAATTTAAATCGTAGTAACGCTTGCTACGCCATGCTTAGATAGCAAGAACTTGGGACATGGCCGAGGATGTTGCCGGCATGTCATGATAAATGTCTTGCCGAGGATTTTGCCGGCTTTTGTATGATATTGGTACTTGATTTGTTCACGTGCCGGGTTGGGTAGTGCTGTCTATACGTAACCTTGGGTTGGACGACATGGGAGTAGGGATTGTACCCCCAAACTGTGGTCGGGTTAACCTTCGCCTTACGTTCAGCTAGCATAACCAACCTGGGTTACGGTGACTGTGAAATATTATCGTTATTAATATTTCTGTTATTATTTCTGTTATTGTTATTAATGTCGTGGATATTAATACTGTTAGAGGGACACTTGACAGGGGGTGTGGTGTCGCCTATACTATGAGATGTGTCACACTTGACAGGGGTTGTGGTGTGGACACTTGATCTTTGAGATGTGACACACTTGACAGGGGGTGTGGTGTGGTCACTTGATTTATTGAGATACGACGCACTTGACAGGGGGTGTGGTGCGATCGTAGACAGATTTGAGATGAGCCAACGACTACGGGTCGTTGGTCTACTTATTCATGATTGTGATAGTGACTTCGGGTCACGGTATATGGTTGATACTTAGTAGTGGTGTTGCTAGTCCATCGTAGGTCTAGGTTAGTCGGCACGGGAGTAGAGATTGGACCTCCAAACCGCCGCTGAGTTGACCTATGCCTTACGTTGGATGGGCATAATCCTTGAGACTTCTGGTTACTACTTGTGTGTATGGAATGTGTTACATCTATTTGTGATTTCACTACTTTATTGTATGATTACTATAGTATGTTGTTGCTTATGATGCATGTAGCGACTTGTCCCGCAAGGGTACCTTAGCGGGCCTGTCAGTGATCTTACTGGGCTTCGGCTCATAACTTACTCTGCTACGTGCGCAGGTCCTTCATCCAGTCAGCAGCCCGGACGTTAGCGGTTCCCGAGGCTTCTGAGACTTTTGATTGAGGTGAGCCGACCACACAGACCGTGGTGGCATACCGCCGAAGTCACTTAGAGATAGGACTCAGATTTCTTTGATGTATATTCATACTTTATTGAGTCACTCTTAGAATGCTCCAATTCTTTTGTGGATATATTCTTTTGGACTTCACCCTTTTATATTTATATATCCATTTATGATCTTTTCACATTATTGTTCTTTTCCGCATCTTGTTTCATTGGTTCGCCTAGGCAAATGTTGTTTAGGTGCCATCACGAGCCCTTGGAAATTGGGTCGTGACAGTTTGGTATCAGAGCCCTAGGTTCTAATTCGAGTCCTAGGAGTCTTGGAGCAGTGTCTGAGTAGAGTCTTGCTTATGGGTATGTTGTCGACCATACTTATGAGCGAGAGGCTACAAGGGCATGTTAGGAAATGTTTTCCCTTCGTTTCATCTCTATTCGTGCTGAGTAGCTTATATAGGTGCTTACCCTTTTTCGTGTATTGTATCAGATGGCGAGGACGCGAGCATCCTCAGCCAGGAGGGCTGCATCTTCTACACCCGCATCTGCGGGAGAGCCATCAGCACCTACGCAGCCGCCAGCTGCTAAGAAGACTCGGGCAGGTCGCCCGTCAGCCACTAGGCAGGACACAGCTATCCCTGCGGTGTCCGCAGCGACTCTGTCAGCATCTATTCCCCCTGTGCCTGCTGTTGTGCCAGGCACCGTTGTGATCTCTTCAGAGGAGTATATGAGACTGATGGCCTTGTCTAGCCATCAGGTCCCTGTCAGAGATGATGTTGCAGCTCTTGTTTCGGCTCCTCAGCCGACCACACCTGTTATGAGCACGCCTACTTCTGAGGCTGCTCCTGATCATATTGCCCAGCCTTCTGCTTCTGCTCCTCAGGCAGGTCCTGTTATTTCTACTCCTCCTATGGGCACTGAGGAGGTTGCCAAGAGGATAGAGTCATTCATGAAGCTTCAGCCTCCAGAGTTCGACGGTACCTCAGCTACATGTACTGCCCAGAGCTACATTCAGAAGTGTGAGAAGATTTTGACAGTTCTTGGTACTAGAGACACCTTAGGGGTGCAGTGTGCTTCTTTCAGATTATCGGGAGATGCGGAGACATGATGGGTCTCCATGATGCGGCAGAGGTCTAGTGACCTCCCTCATTTGTCTTGGGCTGAGTTTGTGTCTATGTTCATGAGCAGGTTCGTGCCCCAAAGTCAGCACGATGCTCAGAGGCGCGAGTTTGAGGGGTTGAGGAAGGGAAACTTGTCTGTTTCAGAGTATGACACCAGGTTCTTGTGGTTGTCTCAGTTTGCGCCGGCTATGGTGGCTCAGGAGAGGGACAAGGTCCTCCGGTTTGTTGAGGGTCTTCATCCCCGCTTGCAGGTAGCTGTTGCCCCTGATATGGGCAACAAGTCATATTTTGAGATAGTTGATGTGGCGCGGCGGATGGAGGATATCTTCGCCAGGGCTGACGCGGAGAGGGCGGCCAAGAGATCGCGTCAGTCGGGTGGGTATAGTGGATCCGCTCAGAGGGGTCAGGGTCATCAGGGCCGTTCTCAGCCTAGGCCCCAGGCTGCTGCTTTGCCTGCCCAGGATTTTTCTTCAGAGACCCCGAGGCCTCAGTCATCCCAGAGGCGGGGTGGCTCTTTGCAGTCTGATCCGCCGCAGTGCGGGAGGTGCCATCAGAGGCATCATGGGAGGTGTTCGTCTGGAGGTGGTCATGGCAGAGGTGGTAGAGGCGGTAGAGGAGGTAGAGGTGATGGATGTTTTGAGTGTGGGTCTCCAGAGCACTATGTCAGGAGTTGCCCTTATGTTTCATAAGGTCGCCAGGGATCCGCAGCTATGGTACCATCTGGTCCTCAGGCCGCCAGGCCCGTTTCTCAGATTCCTCCTAGACAGCAGTCTCAGAGAGCTCCGGGTTCAGGAGGCTCGGCGCAGGTCTATGCTATGACTCGTCAGGATGCTGAGGCATCCAATGATGTCATCACAGGTATTATTTCTGTCTGTGGCCGCGATGCTTATGCTCTTATTGATCCGGGGTCTACCTATTCGTATGTGTCGCCGGGATTTGCCCCTTGCTTGGGCAGGGATCTGGTCTTCTTAGATGATCCCTTTATGGTTGCCACCCCTGTCGGGTCTTCTATATGTGTAGATAGGGGTTATCGGCAGTGTATGATCTCCATCTGTGGTGTAGAGTCCTTAGTGGACCTGATGCTGCTCGATATCTCTGATTTCGATGTCATTATGGGCATGGATTGGCTGGCTTCCTGTCATGCGACTTTGGATTGCCATGCCAAGTCCGTGACGATCGGGGCAGAGGGTGAGTCTCGGGTTGTATGGAGAGGTTCCAGGCCTTCTCCGAAGAGTAGGATCATTTCTTTCTTGGAGGCGCAGAGGATGATATCTAGTGGGTGCGAGGGATATATTGCTTCAGTTCGGGATGTCCGGGCAGAGGAGTTATCCCTTGATAGAGTTCCGGTTGTTTGTGAGTATCCGGATGTGTTTCCTGATGATTTGCCGGGTTTGCCGCCTATGCGGGAGATAGAGTTTTGCATTGATCTATTGCCAGGCACTCAGCCTAAATCTATTCCCCCGTATCGTATGGCTCCTGTTGAGTTGAGGGAGCTGAAGGAGCAGATTCAGGATTTGCTCGATAAGGGCTTCATTAGGCCCAGTGTGTCTCCATGGGGTGCCCCGGTATTATTTGTGAAGAAGAAGGATGGCTCTATGCGGATGTGTATTGATTACCGGCAGCTGAATAAGGTTACTATCAAGAATAGGTATCCTTTGCCGCGTATTGATGATTTGTTTGATCAGCTTCAGGGTGCTACCTTCTTCTCGAAGATTGATTTGAGGTCGGGGTATCATCAGTTGAGGATTCGGTCCGAGGACGTTTCCAAGACTGCTTTTCGTACCCGATATGGCCACTATGAGTTTCTGGTGATGTCTTTCGGGCTTACGAATGCCCCAGCTGCTTTCATGGATCTGATGAACCGAGTGTTCAAGGCCTACCTTGACTCCTTCGTCATTGTGTTTATCGATGATATCTTGGTTTATTCGAGGAGCAGGGAGGAGCATGAGCAGCATTTGAGAGTTGTTCTTCGGACTCTGAGGGATCAGCAGTTGTATGCCAAATTCTCCAAGTGTGAATTTTGGCTCAGTTCTGTATCTTTCCTAGGTCACGTGGTGACCAAGGATGGGGTGTGTGTTGATCCGAAGAAGATAGAGGCCGTTCAGAGTTGGCCTAGGCCTACTTCTCCTACAGAGATTCGGAGTTTCTTAGGCTTGGCAGGTTATTATCGTCGGTTCGTCGAGGGGTTTTCTTCTATTTCAGCACCTCTGACGAAGTTGACCCAGGAGAATGTTCCTTTCTTGTGGTCCGATGCCTGTGAGTCTAGCTTTCAGAAGCTTAAGACTCTGTTGACTTCAGCGCCAGTGTTGGCCTTGCCTAGTGGATCCGGGGGATTCACCGTATATTGTGATGCTTCGGGTGTTGGCCAGGGTAGCGTTCTGATGCAGGAGGGTAAGGTGATAGCTTATGCCTCGAGACAGCTGAAGGTCCATGAGAAGAATTATCCTGTCCATGATTTGGAGCTGTTAGCTGTCGTGTTTGCACTGAAGTTGTGGAGGCACTATCTTTATGGCGAGCCATGTGAGATATTCACCGATCATAAGAGTCTCCAGTACTTGTTCACTCAGAAGGACTTGAACGGGAGACAGCGCCGCTGGTTAGAGCTGCTGAAGGATTATGATCTTTCTATCCGGTATCATCCCGGAAAGGCTAATGTTGTAGCCGATGCCTTGAGTAGGAAGTCCATGGGTAGCCTCGCCTATCTTGATGCTGATATGAGGCCGTTGGCCCGTGAGTTGCAGGCTTTGTCCATTAGTGGGGTTCGGTTTGATGATTCTGTTCCAGGCCAGGTGCTTGCATATGTGGGGTCTCAGTCGTCTTTAGCTTCCCAGATTCGGGAAAGGCAGTTCGAGGATCCTTATCTGAGAGATCTCCGGGACAGGGTTCTGAGTGGGGGAGCGTCCTCGTTCGTGATTGGTGATGATGGTGCTTTGCGGCTTAACGGCCGGGTATGTGTTCCAGCCATTGTGGAGCTGAGGCAGATGATTTTGGCAGAGGCTCACAGTTCGAGATATTCCATTCATCCGGGTACTGCGAAGATGTATCATGATCTTCGAGAGCTGTATTGGTGGAAAGGGATGAAGAGGGATGTTGCTGATTATGTATCTCGGTGTTTGAATTGCCAGCAGGTGAAGTATGAGCACCGGAGGCCAGCCGGGGTGACCCAGTCTATGCCCATTCCCGAGTGGAAGTGGGAGCAGATCACTATGGATTTCGTAGTTGGTTTGCCGCTGACCATGGGTAAGCATGATTCGGTGTGGGTAGTAGTTGATCGACTGACGAAGTCGGCTCACTTCATTCCAGTGAGGACTACTTATACCTTGGAGCGTCTGGCTCGTATCTTCATTGAGCAGATTGTGAGATTGCATGGTGCTCCTGTTTCTATCATTTCTGACCGAGGTGCTCAGTTCACAGCTCAGTTTTGGAGATCTTTTCAGAGAGAGCTGGGTACTCGGGTCGATCTCAGCACTGCATTTCACCCGCAGACTGATGGCCAGTCTGAGCGGACCATTCAGATCCTCGAGGATATGTTGAGGGCGTGTGCTATTGATTTTGGAGGCCATTGGGATAGCCATTTGCCGCTAGCAGAGTTTGCGTATAATAATAGCTATCAGGCTTCTATCCAGATGGCTCCGTTTGAGGCATTGTATGGTCGGAGATGTCGCTCGCCTATCGGTTGGTTCGAGTCTGGTGAGGTCCAGGTGTTGGGGCCCGATTTGGTGCAGCAGACCTTAGATAAGGTCCGGGTTATTCAGGATCGACTCCGCACGGCTCAGAGCCGGCAGATATCGTATGCAGATCGGAGGCGGAGAGATCTTGAGTTCATGGTTGGGGACCGGGTATTCCTCAGAGTGTCGCCCATGAAGGGTGTTATGAGATTTGGGAAGAAAGGCAAGCTCAGTCCTAGGTTCATTGGGCCTTTTGAGATATTGGAGCGCGTTGGCGCCGTTGCTTATAGACTGGCTTTGCCTCCCTCTCTGTCTGTTCATCCGATGTTCCATGTGTCCATGCTCCGGAAGTATGTTCACGATCTGTCTCATGTGATCGATATGGCTTCCGTGGAGGTAGATGGCGACTTAGCTTATTCGGAGGAGCCTATTGCTATTGTGGCTAGAGAGGTCCGTAAGATGAGATCGAAGGTGATCCCGCTTGTGAGAGTTCAGTGGGGGCATCACTCCATTGCCGAGGCCACTTGGGAGCTTGAGTCCGAGATGCGTGAGAGGCATCCGCGCTTGTTCGATGATTCAGGTATGAAATCATTGTATTTTCTAAGCCTGAATTTGCATTTTTAAGTTTTATTGATTTTGGGTGGTACCGAGGGGTCCTCAAAATCCGTGCCAGCTCCGTGGCTAGTGTGTGGATCCTACCTTAGACTTAGGATCGTCCGAGGACGGCCGAGAGTCTAAGTGGGGGAGAATGTAACGACCCCTCAAATAGTCGTTACGGGATCCAGGACCTCGATTTGCGTGTCGACAGTCCCAAAAGCTCCGTTAGGTCATTTATGACCCGTCTGTGAAATCTGAGTCGAAACGGAGTCCGTTTGATAGGTTTTCGAGAAAAAAATCCGTTTATGAAATTCCGGAAAGGAATTTGGGGTTTCGATAGGTCGTTTTGAGTAAATGAACCCCGATGGAAAATCCGAGCGCACCGTTAGGTCCGTCTCGTCATTTATGATATGTAGCAACCTTCAAAATTGAAAACGGACCTCGTTTGATAGGACTTTTGATAAAGTCCCCGTTTCGAAAGTTTAAAAGAGTTAAAAGAGGTTTCCGAGCTCGATTTGAGCAAATGAGCTCCGATGAGAGATCCGAAAGTTCCGTTAGGTTCGTATAGTCATTTGTGACTTGTAGCAACTTTTGGAATTGGATTCCGAGGTCGTTTGGTTAAATTTCGCTATTTTGGCGAAAGTCGAAAATTGAACCTTTGCTGTGGGACCCACTTTTTGAGTTCTGGAGGTCCGAATTGAGTTCCATCTTGACGAGCATGTCACCCAAGTATTTTATGGCTTGTGTGCAAAATTTGGGATCATTCCGAGCTTCGTAGGGTCCCGTTTTGCCCCTAAAACAGTAGAAAATCTAGTGCGACTTTTCTGTTCTGTTTTGGCGCAAACAGCCGGATAAAAGATGATTTGCCGGCCAATCCGTAAGGCATTAGGAAAAACTCAAAACATGAAAGTTGTAGCCCTTTGAGTTGTGGTTCTAATGGCACCGGTTTCAGGTCATTTGGACATTCCTTTTAAAAGTTATGATTTTTTCAAAAGAAGCTGTCATAGAGGCAAAAACTGCTATAAAAAGGCCATTTCGGGCCATTTCGGTTCAACATAACTTATAAAAATCATTTGGTGAGCTCTTGAGGCGATTTTTGGGTATTTCTTGAAGACCCAATCATACTTACACTTAAGGTAAGCCCTTTCAATCCATCTTTATGTTGATTAACACAAGAATCAAAGGGTTGATTCTTGGAAATGGGTTAGAACCCTAGATTCTTAAGAATTGGGGAATGACATCGAGCAAGGCTCGCATGTGGAATCTAAGTGTACTTTTGGACTCACGGGAGCATGGGGAGTCCGGAAAAGTACATTTTGTAAATTTAGGGCTCGGCCCTACCCGGGGGCATTTTGGTAATTTTTACCCTAGGATGCCTATAGGCTTAAATAGCTATAATTGAGCACTCATATGTGCTATATCCTGTCTGAATAGACCTAGTGGAGAGTCCTTCGCGGACAAGGCGAGCGGGAAAGGAGATTCTTCCCGGCATTTGAGCCCGAATTTCGAGGTAAGTGAGACTTGACCTCTATTGTGCTTGTGGACTCTTCCTTCATGCTAGTATGCTTCATGTACGAATATATACACCTAGCAATGGTTAGGATTAATGATGTGAATTACTTGCTATTATTGTTTGTTATAAATAGCGAGATTGTGACTCGACCGAGGTATGTGCCGGTCTAAACGCTACGTCGAGGTAGCTTAAATTTATATCGTAGTAACGCTTGCTACGCCATGCTTAGATAGCAAGAACTTGGGACATGGCCGAGGATGTTGCCGGCATGTCATGATAAATGTCTTGCCGAGGATTTTGCCGGCTTTTGTATGATATTGGTACTTGATTTGTTCACGTGCCGGGTTGGGTAGTGCTGTCTATACGTAACCTTGGGTTGGACGACATGGGAGTAGGGATTGTACCCCCAAACTGTGGTCGGGTTAACCTTCGCCTTACGTTCAGCTAGCATAACCAACCTGGGTTACGGTGACTGTGAAATATTATCGTTATTAATATTTCTGTTATTATTTCTGTTATTGTTATTAATGTCGTGGATATTAATACTGTTAGAGGGACACTTGACAGGGGGTGTGGTGTCGCCTATACTATGAGATGTGTCACACTTGACAGGGGGTGTGGTGTGGACACTTGATCTTTGAGATGTGACACACTTGACAGGGGGTGTGGTGTGGTCACTTGATTTATTGAGATACGACGCACTTGACAGGGGGTGTGGTGCGATCGTAGACAGATTTGAGATGAGCCAACGACTACGGGTCGTTGGTCTACTTATTCATGATTGTGATAGTGACTTCGGGTCACGGTATATGGTTGATACTTAGTAGTGGTGTTGCTAGTCCATCGTAGGTCTAGGTTAGTTGGCACGGGAGTAGAGATTGGACCTCCAAACCGCCGCTGAGTTGACCTATGCCTTACGTTGGATGGGCATAATCCTTGAGACTTCTGGTTACTACTTGTGTGTATGGAATGTGTTACATCTATTTGTGATTTCACTACTTTATTGTATGATTACTATAGTATGTTGTTGCTTATGATGCATGTAGCGACTTGTCCCGCAAGGGTACCTTAGCGGGCCTGTCAGTGATCTTACTGGGCTTCGGCTCATAACTTACTCTGCTACGTGCGCAGGTCCTTCATCCAGTCAGCAGCCCGGACGTTAGCGGTTCCCGAGGCTTCTGAGACTTTTGATTGAGGTGAGCCGACCACACAGACCGTGGTGGCATACCGCCGGAGTCACTTAGAGATAGGACTCAGATTTCTTTGATGTATATTCATACTTTATTGAGTCACTCTTAGAATGCTCCAATTCTTTTGTGGATATATTCTTTTGGACTTCACCCTTTTATATTTATATATCCATTTATGATCTTTTCACATTATTGTTCTTTTCCGCATCTTGTTTCATTGGTTCGCCTAGGCAAATGTTGTTTAGGTGCCATCACGAGCCCTTGGAAATTGGGTCGTGACAATTGGTAAGGTCCATTGAGACTTATCTGTAAAATTTGAGCAAAACCAGACCTCGTTTGGTAGGTATCAGAAGAAGGTTTCAGTTTTTATTGTCGATAAATATTAAAAAGAGATTTTCGAGCTCGGTTTTGGCGAATGAGCTCTGATTCGAAATTCGAAAGCGCCGTTAGGTTCGTATGATTATTTGTGACTTTTGTGAACTTTCGAAAGCGAATTTCGATGTTGTTCGGCTAGTTTCCTCTAAAATGCCGAAAGTTAAATAATTTGACTTTTTCAATTTAATTTGTATATTGAGTTTTGGGAGTCCGATTGGAGATCTTCCTTAGCAAGTGTATTATATATATTTTGTATAACTTGTATGCAAAAGTTGGAATTATTTCGAATATCGTAGGGTACCTTTCTTATTTTTGCCGTTAAAAGAAAAGAAAATAAAATAAAAGAAAAAGACAAAAAAAAGAAAAAGAAATCAAGGACAGTAGGGGCTAAGGAAATATATTATCCCTTAGCTTCATTGAGAATGGGGAAAGCAAACAGAAACAAGAATCGAAACAGAGAAAATGAAATGACGCAGTAGAAAAAAAAACCAGAAAATGCGAAAAGAGCCGGGGAAAAATAGTTTTTCACCCCAAAAAATTCAGGTAATGATGTTAATGTATTATTTGAGTTTATTACGTGTGTTTGAATATATTTTAACGGTAAAACTTGGAATATTAGACATCATTTTAATAAGTTCAGTTAATAGTTTAAAGGGTCAAATGGACCCCGATAATGGAATTGATTATATATTCGTACTCAGTGAGTTATGGGCAACATATAAATATAATTTATTTAGGGTTTGGTTATATGACTTTGAACCTTGTACATAGGCCTGACCTGCGTATTGCGTATACGAATAGGGTATCAGAATCCTAACCGGATTGCCCTAAGATGTGAGGAATGAAGCTTTTAGCCTAATGTGATATATTTTTTTGCTTATTGAATAGAGTGGGATCGTTTGGCAATGAAACGAAAGGACAAAGCGGTTATTGAGTGGTTGTGCTAACTTTGTAACAAGGTAAGTGTTTATATCCATTTCTTTGGAGGCATCTGGCCTCGTGGATTTTCTACCACGTGTTCCTTGCGTGTGTAGGTGCCGATAGGCGTACTCATTATGTTTTAGCTTTGAATTTACATTGTATATTATATGTTATGTCCTGTTGTTGGTATTGCATTGAGGATCTGAGCATTGCACTCTGGCTGTGAGTTGATATATACTTCTCAGCAGTCGATGAGAGTCCCGCGCCGGTGAAGAATTATTATTGCATCATACCGTATTCGTATGTATTACGTTTTCTGGTTATGCATTTCATCATATAAAGGGTAGGAGGATTCCGCCCTCGGAGCAGGAGGATTCCGGTCCATTGCATCATATTGAGGGTAGGAGGATTCCGCCCTCAGAGCAGGAGGATTCCGCTCCATTGCATCATATTGAGGGTAGGAGGATTCTGCCCTCGGAGCAGGAGGATTCCGCTCTATTCATTTGGCACATGTGACCCTTTGCATCATTTCATCTCATTTCGTTTCATTTCATTTTATACCATTGTGTAGACTTGTGGTACATAACTACTCTTCTGCTTCTACGTGAATTGCTTATTTGTTGACATGTTTCTGGCTCGTATTCCTGGTTGAGTTTATGATTTCATACGTGCTTCCGGTTATTATCTGGCTCTGCCTTTTTATAATTTAAATAAGAGGAATTTGGTATTTGTTTCTTCTCCCTGGCTAGCTATCCTATTCTTTGAGGTGGCTAGTCTGCCCCACTTATTGAGTCCTTTGACTCACCCTTGTTTGTTGTTTGTTTCTTGTCTATCTATTTCGTTTTGGCAGGTTCGCTCCAGGATTGAGTTCGCCACGTTGTGAAGGAGCGAAGACGACTTCAGCTATCAGGGTGAGCCAGCTTTTATTCCGGATGGCCACCAGTTTATTGGTTATTATTTCAGTTGCATTTTGCTCCCTTCAGGAGGTATCTGTCTTCTTTTATACTCTTAGATGTCTAGTCTAGATAGCCCTAAACCTAGTATGTTGGGTAGTAAGCTGTAATTTCTTTTGTACATCTTAGAGGTATCGGTATGTCTGTTCTTTTTTTTTTTTTTTTTAAGTCTTGATCTTGTTTATGAATTGAATTATATTTATTTTCCAAATTTAATTGGTAAGGGTTTGCCGGACGGGTCTAGGGGAGGATGTCGGGTGCCCGCACGGCCTAGCTGGATTTAGGTTCGTGTTAGTTGGTATCAGAGCCTGGTTTAGAGTCTATTCAGACTAAGACAGTGTCTAGTAGAGTCTCGTTGATGGGTACGTAGACGTCCGTACTTATATACGAGAGGCTATGATGGTATTTAGAAAGTTCCACTTCCTTCATTTCTTATCGTGCGTCAGTCTAGGATTCAAAAGTATTTTCGTTAATTCGTTAATTCCTTCGCGGTCATTGTGAACCCTCGTGCGACAAATCAGTAAACGGTATGAGTTCAAGACGAAGTAGTCTAGCCTGGGGCTAGTATTGACGAAGCCCTGAGAGTTTTGATCGTGCCGACGATCTAGTTACAGAGGTCCCAGCTGTACGAGCTCGCGATGGGCAAGGGAGCAGGGCTTTGTGGTTCCCTTGGCTCTCTACGATGCTTTCACAAGAATCTTGGAAATGCAGATACCACAAGAACCTATTATTCGCTAGGTAGCTTATCCGGTTGCCGCAGATGCAGATGTTTGGTCTCAGGGAGCTCCTATTCCAGTTCTTAATATTGCCGCAGTAAAGTATGTTCCGGAGGCAACATGTATTGTGCCTCCAGTTGTTCTGGCTGGTTAGGTAACTGAGGTAACTATTGGGTCCGAGTGCTCAAAGAGGTTGCATTATTTTACGTGGTTGAACATCTCAATATTCCCAAGCAATGTATTAGATAATCCCTGTTTAAGTTTTTTAAAATAAAATGATGTCAGCGTACCCTTCAATCTTGATTATATCGAGCGGTATGGTGTTGATTATTCTGCTTTCCAGTTTCAGGGGTCCAGCCTTGAATTGGTGGGCCGCTCTTTTATTAGCTAACTTGGTTCGATTTTTCTTCTAGATTCGTGGAAAAGTTCCTTTCGAGTAGCGAGCGAGATGAAAAGTGTTGTCAGTTTGAGTGGATTGGACAGGGTAGCCTGTCGGTTAGTCTGTCGGTTTCAGAATATGAGATTGAATTCTATAGAATGGCGTAATATGCATTAGAACTAGTCCATGAGCCTTTCGAGATATTCAAAGATTTATTGATAACCTTTCTTTTTCGTTGAGATCCCAGATAGCTCAAGAGATTGAGGTTGAGACTTCATTTGATGTCGTTGTTGATATTGCTCAAAGGTTCAAGGCATGCCATAAGTTAGAGCGGGAAAGCAAGATATCCCACGGCCCTGGTGGGGAACCATGGGACCTCATTTGGAGGTAAAAGTTCTGATTGTTTTGGGAGGTCACCTTCCAAGTTATCTCAGCTTGTGTCACGTGATTCTTAGAGTGCGCCAGTAGCTCGTCAAGATCAGATTCAGTCTTCTCTTCACAGCTATCAACAATCTTTCCAGCTTCCATTTGCAGCGAAAAGGTGTTATCATTATCGCGAGTCTGGTTATTTTTTTGAGGAGTTTCCCCTTACTCCGGCAAGTAGGTAGTCATCCTTTCTCCTATCATCAGGCACCTTCACAGTCGCAGGAAATTTCATTTAGATCTCAATCAGCCAGAGAAATGCCACTATCCAGTAGAGGTCGAGAGCGTGGTGGCAGTGGTTCTTCACAAGGTGATTATCAGGGTAGTGGCTCAGCTCAGCTGTAGAGGCAGTTCTATGAACTGCTAGTCTGGCAGGATGCTGAGGTATCCGATGTAGTACACCCATGTATTTTTTCTTTCATTATGTGCGAGTAAGATTTGATTCTTCCAAACGGTCTGGACTTCGTTTATCTTAACATATTTCCATGGCTTCCTTGGATATTGTTTCTATTAAAAATCGATTGTGGTAGAGGGGTGAGCTTCTAGTATGATTTATTCAGGGAATTTGTGAGACCCTACGAGTTTATCTGGGTTAAATGTGAGAGATTTGTGAGTGAGTATCTGTATTGTTTGCTTGGCATCTTGTTATGTCTCATTCTGTTATAATGTCAAGTCAGTCTACTTCTTTTTGGAATTCAGTATTGATAGGATAATGGGATCCTAATTCGTCACCATCAGAAAGTGTTATCGTTTCTTCCGGTACAAAGTGATAAGTAAGTAATATTTGTTCTATGTGTCTTCCTTTGGTTTAAGATGCTTATAGAATCATGTTATTCGATGAGCTTGTCTTAGTTATAAAAGGGTTTTCTGGTAAATTGTTGGAGTTGCCTTCTTATAGGAAGGATTAAATTGATATAGATTTTGATCCATAAAGCTCATTTAATATCTATTTCTTCAATTGCGATTCTTCGATTAGCCTGACTCGTAAGTAGTCTAGCTCTGGTAGCCAAATAAATAAGAAGATCAGCTTCCTAAAGATCTAATTGTTTCTATCCTCAGTTTATTGCCATCTCTTCTTCTTCCGATACTAGTGAGCTTGGGCGGTTAGTAGCCACTCGTGATGTTCCCTATGTTGAGCCAGAGTGCGTTTCAAGGTAGCCGGATAAGCATAATATCCAGATATATTTTATTCCAAAAGTTCGATATGCGTGTTATAATTCTGATTCTGTAATCAAGAAATAATGTCCGTGGAGTAGCTCATGAAGGTCGTGCAAGTTCTCATGTTATCTGTGCGAATTTTTCTTTAGACGTAGGCTCGTACGAGGACGAATGAGAGTATAAGTGGAGGAGAATGAAACGACCTCGGTCAGTCGTTTCGGAAGTTAAGACTCCGATTAGCGTGCCAATAATTTTAAAATATTTGTAAGGTCCATTGAGACTTATCTGTAAAATTGGAGCAAAATCAAACCTCGTTTGGTAGGTATCGGAAGAAGGTTTCAGTTTTTATTGTCGATAAATATTAAAAAGAGATTTTCGAGCTCGGTTTTGGCGAATGAGCTCTGATTCGAAATCCGAAAGCGCCGTTAGCATCGTATGATTATTTTTGACTTTTGTGAACTTTCGAAAGCGAATTTCGATGTTGTTCGGCTAGTTTCCTCTAAAATGCCGAAAGTTAAATAATTTAACTTTTTTCCATTTAATTTGTATATTGAGTTTCGAGAGTCCGATAGGAGATCTGCCTTAGCAAGTGTATTACATATATTTTGTATAACTTGGATGCAATAGTTGGAATTATTTCGAATATCGCAGGGTACCTTTTTAATTTTTTCCGCGAAAAGAAAAGAAAAGAAAAAGACAAAAAAGACCAAAAAAAAGAAAAAAAAGAAATCAAGGACGGTGGGGGGCTAAGGGATATATTATCCCTTAGCTTCATTGAGAATGGGGAAAGCAAACAGAAACAAGAATCGAAACAGAGAAAATGAAATGACGCAGTAGAAAAAAATACCAGAAAATGCGAAAAGAGCCGGAGAAAAATAGTATTTTCACCCCCGAAACATTCAGGTAATGATGTTAATGTATTATTTGAGTTTATTACGTGTGTTTGAATATATTTTAACAGTAAAACTTGGAATATTAGACATCATTTTAATAAGTTCAGTTAATAGTTTAAAGGGTCAAATGGACCCCGATAATGGAATTGATTATATATTTGTACTCAGTGAGTTATGGGCAACATATAAATGTAATTTATTTAGGGTTTTGTTATATGACTTTAAACCCTGTACATAGGCCTGACCTGCGTATTGCGTATGCGAATAGGGTATCAGAATCCTAACCGGATTGCCCTAAGATGTGAGGAATGAAGCTTTTAGCCTAATGTGATATATTTTTTTCTTATTGAATAGAGTGGGATCGTTTGGTAATGAAACGAAAGGACAAAGCGGTTATTGAGTGGCTGTGCTAACTTTGTAACAAGGTAAGTGTTTATATCTATTTCTTTTGAGGCATCTGGCCTCGTGGATTTTCTACCACGTGTTCCTTACGTGTGTAGCTGCCGATAGGCGTACTCATTATTCCTTAGCTTTGAATTTACATTGTATATTATATGTTATGTCCTGTTGTTGGTATTGCATTGAGGATCTGAGCATTGTACTCTGGCTGTGAGTTGATATATACTTCCCAGCAGTCGATGAGAGTCCCGCGCCGGTGAAGGATTATTATTGCATCATACCGTATTCGTATGTATTACGTTTTCTGGTTATGCATTTCATATGTTGAGGGTAGGAGGATTCCGCCCTCGGAGCAGGAGGATTCCGCTCCATTGCATCATATTGAGGGTAGGAGGATTCCGCCCTCGGAGCAGGAGGATTCCGCTCCATTGCATCATATTAAGGGTAGGAGGATTCCGCCCTCAGAGCAGGAGGATTCCGCTCCATTGCATCATATTGAGGGTAGGAGGATTCCGCCCTCGGAGCAGGAGGATTCCGCTCCATTGCATCATATTGAGGGTAGGAGGATTCCGCCCTCGGAGCAGGAGAATTCTGCTCCATTCATTTGGCACATGTGACCCTTTGCATCATTTCATCTCATTTCATTTCATCTCATTTCGTTTCATTTCATTTTATACCATTGTGTACACTTGTGGTACATAACTACTCTTCTGCTTCTATGTGAATTGCTTATTTGTTGACATGTTTCTGGCTCGTATTCCTGGTTGAGTTTATGATTTCATACGTGCTTCCGGTTATTATCTGGCTCTGCCTTTTTATAATTTAAATAAGAGGAATTTGGTTTATCCGTTTCTTCTGCCTGGTTAGCTATCCTATTCTTTGAGGTGGCTAGTCTGCCCCATTTATTGAGTCCTTTCACTCACCCTTGTTTGTTGTTTGTTTCTTGTCTATCTATTTTGTTTCGGCAGGTTCGCTCCAGGATTGAGTTCGCCACGTTGTGAAGGAGCGAAGACGACTTCAGCTATCAGGGTGAGCCAGCTTTAATTCCGGATGGCCACCAGTTTATTGGTTATTATTTCAGTTGCATTTTGCTCCCTTCAGGAGGTATCTGTCTTCTTTTGTACTCTTAGATGTCTAGTCTGGATAGCCCTAAACCTAGTATGTTGGGTAGTCAGCTGTAATTTCTTTTGTACAGCTTAGAGGTATCGGTATGTCGGTGTTTTTTTTAAAGTCTTGTTCTTATTTATGAATTGAATTATATTTATTTTCCAAATTTAATTGGTAAGGGTTCGCCCGATGGGTCTAGGGGAGGATGTCGGAAATGACGCTATCTTTGAGCGAACTGACTCGAAGAGGAAATGATCGCTGTCTTTTAGCAGATCTTGGCATGGAAAATAAATGACGCTAGCTTTAAGCGAGACTGACTCGAAAAGAAAATGATCGCTATCTTTTAGTAGATCTTGACATGGAAAGGAAATGACGCTATCTTTGTGCGAAAACTGACTCTAAGAAAAAATGATCGCTGTCTTTTAGAAGATCTTGACATGGAAAGGAAATGACGCTATCTTCGAGAGTTCGAGAGAAACTGACTTGGAGAGGAAATGATCGCTGTCTTTTAGTAGATGTTGACGTGGAAAGGAAATGACTATATCTTCGAGAGAAACTGACCCGGAGAGGAAATGATCGCTGTCTTTTAGCAGATCTTGACGTGGAAAAGAAATGACGCTATCTTTGAGCGTACTGACTCGAAGAGGAAATGATCGCTTTCTTTTAGTAGATCTTGGAATGGAAAAGAAATGACACTATCTTTGAGCGAGACTGACTCGAAAAGGAAATGATCGCTATCTTTTAGCAGATCTTGACATGGAAAGGAAATGACGCTATCTTTGAGCGAAAACTGACTCTAAGAAAAAATGATCGCTGTCTTTTAGAAGATCTTGACATGGAAAGGAAATGACGCTATCTTCGAGAGAAACTGACTCGGAGAGGAAATGATCACTGTCTTTTAGCAGATCTTGACGTGGAAAAGAAATGACGCTATTTTTGAGTGAACTGACTCGGAGAGGAAATGATCGCTGTCTTTTAGAAGATCTTGACGTGGAAAAGAAATGACGCTATCTTTGAGCGAACTGACTCGAAGAGGAAATGATCGCTGTCTTTTAGCAGATCTTGGCATGGAAAAAAAATGACACTATCTTAGAGCGAGACTGACTCGAAAAGAAAATGAACGCTATCTTTTAGCAGATCTTGACATGGAAAGGAAATGACGCTATCTTTGAGTGAAACTGACTCTAAGAGAAAAATGATCGCTATCTTTTAGCAGATCCCGACTTGAAAAGGAAATGGACGCTATCTTTTAGCGAGATTGACTCTAAAAGGAAATGATCGCTATCTTTTAGCAGATGTTGACATGGAAAAGAGATGACGCTATCTTTTAGCGGGAATTGACTCAAAGAGGGAATGGAGTTCCGTCTGATATCTAGCGCAACTACCCCCAATTCAAGTGGTCTCAGCTCTTTCTTGGCAACCTAGAAAATGTCACACTGACTCTCTGCATTGTGGATACACCCTGTTTCTGATCTTGCAAATAAGCTTGGTGATTCTTGTTCTATTCTTTGCAGTAATATGGGATGAACAACGCCTAAGACTTCTCCCAAACATGTCCACTCTTCATGATACAATTTGGTATGTCGTTCCTCCGGCCTGATGTGCGGTGCTTCATTACCGAGATCGGTCATGACTCGCTGAAACCTTTCCATTGTCGAAGGTGTGCCCTGCTTGCTGGAATTAAACCAGAATCCTGAAAGACAGAGTTTTGAAATTTTCTTTTGTTGCTCATGTGAGGTTAGCGCCAAAAGGGCGAGGAACTAATAGTGAGGCAAGATGTACAAAATGGAATAAAAAAAGTTTAAGGGCGAAAGTCGTTTGGACAGGGAACGTCTTTCTGAAAAGGAAAACTTATCTGGCAATATACTGGCGGCCTTGATGATCATGACATGTATCTTGGGTGACCTCGTCCGACCAGTGCCACTTGTTTGTTGAGAGTTGCTCCATGGAAGATATCAAACCGTAACCAAGTTGAGGTGACTCTCAGGTCGACTAGTAGCGCCCTTTCGGGTTTTCGCTAACTAGCCTCTCTCTTTAATCTTTTTCCTCACTGCTTGTCTTGCGGCGCCTTCTCAGGTTTTCACCGACAAGACTTCTTTTTTTTTCACTTTTTTTTTCAATGCAATTTACAACACAAACATCTCTTTTGATGGCATCATCGACTTGTCATAAAGGAAAATTTGACATAAGCTCTCCAGAACGCATCATGAGGTGACTGTGTACAATTCCCTCCCCTTTGGACATATTTTCGTTAAAAATAAAAATTTTTGCCCCACTGTTTAGAATAAACTGGGGCGCTTTATTTTTCTTCCTTGACATCGAAACTGGTATGCCAAATATCTCCTGAAGCATGTGAATAGATGATACAAAAAATAATAGAAGTTTGTTTTTATTTTATTTTATTTATAAAATAAAATAAAAACAAACTTCTGCCCCAGTTTAGCATAAAAAAGGGGATCTAAATTTCTTTTGATGTTGGCCGCAAACTTGGAAGCAAGTTTTGCGTCAATACGAAACAGGAAAGAATGAACTTTTCACTGTCACGAACACAAAGAAAATGGGGAGGAATATTGAATTTCCTCCATTTTCTTAAAAAATAAAACAACTTCTGCCCCCGTTTAGGATAAACTGGGGGCTTTGATTTTCTTGACATATCCCGCAAGCCTGGAGGCAAGCTTTGCGCGAAAAAAGTAGACAGGGAAAGAGGAATTTTCTCTTGTTGCGACCGCACCGAAATGGTTGCCTACGTATCCTTTTGAGAGGAATCAGGTCAGACGTAGCTATAGGAAAATGCCCAAGTTTCTTTTGATGCTTTTCAGTTTCATTTCATTTTGGTACAATTACATTGATTCCAATTGAGAACATGTCTCGAAGTACAAAATGCTAACAAGGGATACAGTTTGGGATAGCAAAAGAGAACAAAAGCCTTGCATTCATCCCGATTTAAAAGCCATCTTGGAGTCAACTGTAATACCTCTTGACCGCGTCTGCATTGACGGGTATTTCGGTTGTCCTGCCTTCTGGATCTGTAAGGTACAAGGCGCCATTTGGCAATACTTTCTTTACCAGGTATGGCCCTTGCCAATTTGGAGAAAATTTTCCTCTAGCTTCTTCCTGATGAGGAAAGATTCTTTTCAAGACTAATTGTCCTTCTTTCAAGTCGCGGAGGCGCACTTTCTTGTTGTAGGCTCGGGCCATTCTTTGCTGATACAACTGACCGTGACAAACTGCATTGAGCCTCTTTTCGTCAATGAATGACAACTGTTCCAATCAGGTTTTGACCCACTCTGTGTCCTCAATTTGTGCCTCCACAATGATCCTGAGAGATGGTACTTCGACTTCAGCGGGTATGACTGCTTCAGTTCCATATACCAATGAATATGGGGTCGCACCTATGGAAGTGCGCACAGTTGTGCGGTAACCAAGCAAAGCAAAAGACAACTTCTCATGCCAATCACGAGATCCTTGTATCATTTTCCTAAGGATCTTCTTGATATTCTTATTGTCTGCTTCGACCGCGCCATTCGCCTTTGGTCGGTAAGGTGTGGAATTTCGATGCATGATCTTGAATCTTTCACACACATCATTCATTAAATGACTATTCAGATTTGCCGCGTTATCGGCGATGATGGTACTTGGGATACCAAAGCGACAAATAATGTTAAAATGAACAAAATCCACCACGGCTTTCTTGGCCACGGACTTGAGAGTGATGGCCTCAACCCATTTGGTAAAGTAATCTATTGCAACCAAAATGAATCTGTGCCCATTTGATGCTTTTGGTTCAATAGGCGCGATAACATCCATCCCCCATGCTGTAAAAGGCCAAGGGGCTGACATTGTGTGCAACTCTAAAGGGGGTGAGTGTATCAAATCACCGTGTACTTAACATTGATGACACTTTCGCACAAAAATAATGCAATCATGTTCCATGGTAAGCCAGAAGTATCCTGCTCTGAGTAGCAAAAGTATACAACAAAGTTGACGAGAAAGGAAAAGTTAGAAAAGAAAAGAGGAAAAAAAGGAAAAAGAGGTGGAAAAATAGTGGAGTTTCTACTCCAAATCTCCAGGTAATGATGTTAACTTATTATCTTAGCTTATTACGTGTATTTGAATATATTTTTCGGTAAAAATAGGGATATTAGACATCGCCCTAATGACTTAAATCGATAATTTAAAGGGTCAATTTGACGCGACCCGGAATCCGATTAGGCCGTGCGGGCATCCGATATCCTCCCCTAGACCCATCGGGCGAACCCTTACCAATCAAATTAGGAAAATAAATATAACAATTAATAAATAAGAACAAGACTTTTTTAAAAAAAAAAACACAGACATACTAATACCCCTAAGCTGTATAAAAGAAATTACAGCTGACTACCCAACATACTAGGTTTAGGGCTATCCAGACCAGACATCTAAGAGTACAAAAGAAAACAGATACCTCTTGAAGGGAGCAAAATGCAACTGAAATAATAAACCATAAACTGGTGGCCATCCGGAATAAAGCTGGCTCACCCTGATAGCTGAAGTCGTCTTCGCTCCTGAACAACGCGGCGAACTCAATCCTGGAGCGAATCTGCCGAAACGAAATAGATAGACAAAAACAAACAACAAACAAGGGTGAGTCAAAAGGACTCAACAAGTGGGGCAGACTAGCCACCTCAAAGGATAGGATAGCTAGTCAGGGAGATGAAACAGATAAACCAAATTCCTCTTATTTAAATTATAAAAAGGCAGAGCCAGATAATAACCGGAAACACGTATGGAATGACAAACTCATCGACAACCAGGAACGTAAGATAACCAAAACATATAGGTATCCCGAACACATCAACAATAAAAAATACATCCTGTTGCGGCGTGCAACCCGATCCATATATTCATCCTGTTGCGGCGTGCAACCCGATCCATATATTCATCATGTTGTGGCGTGCAACCCGATCCATATATTCATTATGTCACGGCGTGCAACCCGATCCATTTATTTATACCATCGCGGCGTGCAACCCAATCCCCGCAACCCAGAATACGAGCCAGAAATATATAGGCAAAATGAGATATGTCTACGATAGTATACATACCGCATACATAAAACACAACACAATACACACAATAGTCAGTATGCGGGGCAATGAGATGGGATGGATGCGGTACGATGCAATGCAGTCACATATGCCTGATACCTATCTCCGGCGCGGGACTCTCATCGTCTACCGGGAGATATATGCAATAATGACCCTTCACCGGCTCGGGACACTCATCGATTACCGGAAAGTATATGCAATGATGATCCTTCACGGTGCGGGACTCTCATAGCCAACCGGGAAGCATATGCAATGATGATCCTTCACCGGTGCGGGACTCTCATCGCCAACCGGGAAGTATATATAATAATGATCCTTCACCAGTGCGGGACTCTCATCGCCAACCGGGAAGTATATGTAATAATGACCCTTCACCGGTGCGGGACTCTCATCGCCAACTGGGAAGTATATGCAATGATGATCCTTCACCGGCTCGGACTCTCATCGATTACCGGGAAGTATATGCGATACTCAAAACCAGAGTGCAATGCTCATATGCTCAATGCAATACCAACAACAGGGCATAACATATAATACACAATATAATTCCAAAGCTAAGGCGTGATGAGTACGCCTATCGGCAGCTACACACGTAAGGAACACGTGGTAGAAAATCCACGAGGCCAGGTGCCTCCAAAGAAATGGATATAAACACTTACCTTGTTACAAAGTTAGTACATCCACTCAATAACCGCTTGTCCTTTGCTTTCATTGCCAAACGATCCCACTCTATTCAATAAGCAGAAAAATATATCTAATTAGGCTAAAGGCTTCATTCCTCACATCTTAGGGCAATCTGATTAGGAACCTGATACCCTATACCCATACGCAATACACAGGCCAGGCCTATATACAGGGTTTAAGGCCACATAACCAAACCCCAAATAAATTATATTTATAAGTTGCCCATAACTCACTGAGTACGAATATATAATCAATTTCATTATCGGGGTCCATTTGACCCTTTAAACTATCAATTTACGTCATTAGGGCGATGTCTAAATTTTTACCGTAAAAATATATTCACACATACGTATTAAACTCAAATAATATATTAAGATTATTACCTGAATGTTTTGGGGTAAAAATTCTACTATTTTCCCGGCTCTTTTCTCATTTTCTGGCATTTTTCCACTGCGTGTTTTCCATTTTATGTTTCTGTGTATGTATGTACGTATGTTTCTGTTGTCCAAATTGATTAGGGGGGTATATATCCCCCTCCGCCTAACTTCATTTTAACGTTTTGTCATTTTCCTTTTTTTTTTTAAAAAAAAATTCGCTGCTACGATAAAAATTAAAACGGTACCCTACGATATTCGAAATAATCCCAACTTTTGTATACAAGTTATACAAAATATATGTAATATACTCATGAAGGAAGATCTCAAATTGGACTCCCGAAACTCAAGATGCGAATTTAAATAGAAAAAGTCAAATTATTTAACTTTCGGCATTTTAGCGGAAACTAGCCGAACAATATCGAAATTCCCTTTCAAAAAATCACAAAAGTCACAAATAATCATACTAACCTAATGACGCTTTCGGATTTTGAATCAGAGCCCATTCGCCAATACCGAGCTCGTAAATCTCTTTTTAATATATATCGACGATAAAAACTTAAACCTTCTTCCGATGCCTACCAAAACGAAGTCTGATTTAGCTCAAATTTTACAGACAGGTCCTAATGGATATTACGAATATTTTAAAATTATCGGTACGCCAATCAGAGTCCTAACTTACGAAACGACTGACCGAGGTCGTTTCAATCAGTTTACGCTGATACAATATCTACTTTGAATTTTGCAACTACTCCTTGATCAAAGCCTGTTCTGTCACTTTCTTCGGTGATAAAAATTTATAATGTTTAAACTCGTACTCTTAGTCGAATTATGCTTAATATATATTGTCAAGTAGCAGTACATCACCATGGAAATCCTCCAGAAAAACAAGAAGAAAGTAAATATATGAAAAAGAGACAAAAATCACATAAAGTTGTATCAGTAACTTCTCGTATGCAAACATTGTGTCCGTCTGGTCGTGGACATTGCACTCATGTTGTACAATCCTCTTGACCTCGATAGTGTTGTCTTCCAAGATTAGTTGGACATGAAATGGCACTGATTGTAACCTGTCAAATATACAGAGAACAATAACACACTGTCACATGAGAAATCCATTGCGTTTCATCAATTTCAAACTTGTTCAATTAATACTGCAAAATTGTGGAGTAGCTGCTATGACAATTGTAGTGTTTAAGTTTGTTGCACTCAGGTGTAGAAAATACTTTACGCAATTCGTCATTCACCCATTAATAAGATATGATTTATGTTAAACTACACCGATTGTCCAAAGGCCAAAGTTAAATACACTGATTGTTTATGAGACACAATTATCATTCACTCATTTATAATGTAACTACGAGTTAATGTCTATCATAAAGATTAAACCCATATAGAGCAAGATAATTACAGTAGATCCGGCATTAATTAGCATTTAGCAACATGACATACACGGTATAACTAACTTAATATAATTGGTCAAATTATACTGATCGTGTTAGAAGATTTTTATAGTCACTATATATAACTTAAATGTTGAGGGTCTTACTTGGATCGACAGTGACGAGCATGGCAGTGCCTCCAAAGTCACAAGTTCCTCCACCCTGTTTTCTCTTCTGCCAGTAGCTATTGAAAGCATAAGAAGCATGAGAAATCAAAGTAGCAGGCTGGTAGCACATCCCATTGGGCTGTATGGCCTCACAACCAGCCCCAGAACCACAAGCATAGTCCAATGCCTGCTGAATCAAGTCTGCTGGTACCGTTGGCTTGGCCACGCACCAAACTGCATTTTCAGGTTTCTTAGAAGGAGCTGGTGGGGGTGGTGATGAATGAGTATTCGGTGGCGGAATAAGAGCTGGTGATTTAGGTGCATTATGCGGTGGACTTTGTGCACTTGGAGATGGTGGTGGTGGTGGAGAAGTGGAAAGTAAAGGTGGTGGCAAAGTCATTATAGGAGTAGGAGTAGGAGGAGGAGAATTGTATATTCCATATGGAGGAGAGTTTACTGGATTTGGTGGCATAGCCCCTGAAAGAGGAGGAGGAGGAGGAGAAGTGATTATGCCATATGGAAAAGAGTTCTCTGGACTAGTTGATTCAATCTGCCTTAGTTGTCTTAATGTCTTGTATAATCCAAGGCTAGGAGTTATCCTGACTCTATCTGTATTTCCTGACAATAGCAAAGGGACATGAATTTCAGTTGTGGATTCAACCACATGTTCGTGTGTTCACTGAATTCACTATGTCAAGATTGAACTAATATATACTCCCTCCGTTCCTATTTGTTTGTCATAGTTTGACTTGGCACAAAGTTTAATAAAGTAAGGAAGACTTTTGAAACTTGTGGTTTAAAATAAGCCATGAATATTTTTGTGGCTATAAATGAGTCAAAAAGTAACTTTAGAGTTGAATTATTACAAAATTTAGAAGTATGCCAATCTTTTTGGGACAGACTAATAAGGAAAGTATGAGAAACAAAGTGGGACAGAGGTGGATATATATATAAAAATCAAGTATAGATAGTGTTAGATATACATTTCAAAACTTACTCTCTCAACTCAGAACCTAGAAAGTCTAAATTCTAAATCCGCCATTCATGAATACGACAACAACAATCTATTAGAAGGGTAGTGAAGTGGACGTTAGTGAAGTGGACGTTAGATTTACTAGTATATTTATATGCATACTTACCACATAGACCAAAGGGGCTTGAGGCTAGCAACTGAATAGTCTGTAAGGCAATAATGTAGAATTTCATAGTGCTACTTCGTGAATCCATGACAATGTTGAATTAATGAATATGATCACACTGCTTCTAAGTCTCCTTGATTTGTCAAAACAAAACAGAGTGCTTTGACAACTCTTACGCATTCAGACATGGGAATAAGAAGGGAAGAGTGGGGTCCTTAAAATGAGAGCAACAGGTAAAAGTCATAAAACAGCAAAATTCTGATTCCGGGAAGAAGCTGAGTTGTTACTTAACTTGCTTATAAAGCTCATATTTAAATCAGGACTTTCTTCCGTTTGTCTCCACTTTAACTAAATTATACTTTGCTTTTCAAGACAGAATATATGTTTTCTTGGTATGTCAGGAAACTAAGCTAAAAGAAGGAAAAGGTTAGAACACTTGTTGCTTTTGGAATCTATCTTTTGCTTGCCAAGTAATCCAAATCTCAGGCTTGTGCATTCTCTCACTACAATGAATTGTACAACCTAATAAAACAACGGCGTATGCAGAATTTTACGTCAGGCCAAAAGTCCCTTCCCCTCTCACCCTGCAATTTCAAAATTGTTTCTAGTATTTATTCACGTCTAATTGACAGTTTGCTGATCATCGTGTGAGAAATTTCTAATAAGCTTGCTATGATATGTAATTTCTATCAAATTGCCGATCATGGTTCTATATTTAATCTAAAGATAATAAGGTTGGAATTCATTTTAATCTCATAGCAATTCCTGACAAACTAGTAAAGGGATGACAAATAGGGTTTTTAAATATTTATTTGATATAATCAGCTTATACCCGAATTGGTATATCTATAATGAGCAGCGTTTGAACATTGTTTTATCTGCCAAGGGTAAATTGTTTACTGTATTCCATTTCCCACAGGTATTTACACTATACGAGTGTGTAGTGTTTATACTGTTCTTTCGGAAAAGGGTCAAATTTACCCCTAAACTATTAGAAATGGGTCAAATTTATCCTTCGTTTGAAAATAGTCTAAAAAATATCCTTACCATTTGATTTTTAGGCCAAACTTATCCTTATTGTGTAACCGAGCTCCAAGTCACATTTTTAAATTAATAAAGCTGATGACATGTTAATATTTTATTTACATGCTCGTTCCACATGTACCAGAGTGGAGAACCCATTTTTGTACTTGTCTTTCTCCATTTCCCTCATACACAGTAAAATAAATCTTCATAGACTCTTTCACTATTATAAAGAATGAATTAACTCAAATCAATGAGCTAAATTTAACATCCAGAACTTTAATTCTTCTCCTCTTACCACCCAAGAATCATACCCACCTCTCTCACACTATCAGCAACTAGAAGGAAGAACACATGCATTCATGGGTTTGATGTGCATTAGAATACAGATTTTTCCTAGTGGAAAGACCAACCTGATGAGAGCAACGACAAGCACAACACATACACATGAAGAAGCATCTATTGACGAGTTAAGGATCAAAGCATACCTCTTTTAAGATTTTGGATCTTTTTTCCATGTGAAAGTAATTAGATGGATATCCCATTGTACTGGTTAAAAATTCCTTACTTACGATTGCTCCAACTCCATCTATGTAAGTTTTCTTTGAGGCATTGAAACTGCTTGTTATCTACCATTTATTTACATTAGAACTATTTGTTTGATCTCTTATTTTCTTTTGTTTTTGTCAAGGGGAAGAAGAAAGGAAGGAGCTGATGTGGAGTAAAAAATTTATTATTTTACAAAAACAAAAAAGTTTTAAGTCATTAAAAAATAATTTTTATAATGGTGTTAGATCTGAATAGGAATCCATTAGAAATGAGGGGGTATAAATATGCCAATTGACTAACGATAAGGGTATTTTTGAGACTATTTTTAAACGGAGGGTAACATTGCCCCATTTTCGATAGTTTAGGGGCAAATTTGGCCCTTTTCCGTTGTTCTTTAAGCTTTCACTGTACTTGAACAATTCAAATAACGGAAAAGGGTCATATCTACCCCTCTACTCTCAAATATTAGTTATAACTCACATCCGTTATACTTTTACTTGGTATCTACCCCTGCCGTTAAGAAAACTCACATATTTGCCCCTATTTTTAACGAAGCAATATTCCAGCCTCACTACTGCCACGTGGCGCGCATCCAAGCAATGATCCTTTTTTATTTTTGACCCAATTAAATCCAACCCCAACCCATCTAATTTATCCAACTCAGATCATTCGTTTAATGAAAGTAGCTCTATTTCATCTTCTTCCTGCTCTTACTGATAGAAAATTTGTTACAATTTTCTAGCCAATCATTCTATTTCTTGTATATGTTTAATTTTATAAATTATTCATTTACTTAATTTTAGATTTTTGAAATTATAAAATGATGCAGCTAGTTTATCCAAATAGATCATACTCATTCGTTAATTAAGGAAGAATCTTTAATTAATGTCACCCATCTTTCTCTCTTCTCTCTTCTCTCTCTCCTTTAATTTTTTTTAGTTGTGAAATTCTGGTGCTTTCATCTGTGGCTACTGATAATTATTGGTGAAAATTTCATCAAATCAATTATTTGAAAATTTTTTTTACCAATATATCTATGTATTATTAACAGTGTGCAAAATCTATATTTTTTATTTGTACAAATATAACATATTTATATATTTTTTCAAATATATACTTAATATGCACCAAATATAATTTTAACGATGTTAATATAATGCACGTGCGTGTATGTATGTGTGTGTGTATATATATATATATATATATATATATATATATATATATATATATATATATATATATATATATATATATATATATTGTGTATTAAATATTTATTTATTCACTAATATTTTTGCATATAAGCTCTTATTATTTATCATGTATTCATCTATTATTTATGACTCATTATATATATGTTGAACATAATATAGAGATGATATGTAGTATGTATCCATTCCGTATTATGCATTTTTTAAATTTAGTTATCAAAATATTTTTATATGAATTTATTACGTATCATGTATATATCTGTTATTCATATTTGTATGTGATATTTATTTCAATTGAGACTAACTTTGAATTTCATAAAACTAAAAACTAAAAAGATAGCAGCCATAATTCGTGGGATTCAGTTTGATCGGTTCCCTTAGATTACGCCTAATATCTATTAAAGAGACAAATAGTCTTAATTCTAGGCAACAAATATTTACCAATTTTTTGCTTTTACTATTTGATTTTCCCGTATAATTGACTAAAAGCTATGCTATTTTTTATTTGGGGTTAGAAAAAATTAATACACGATATATAGGCAGTTATTTATAATTTTTTGCCCAAAAAAAAAAAAATCATATCCAAGTATATAATCCAACTCTCCATATTTTGGCTTGACAATATCGTCCGAAGAAGACCTAAAAAAAAAAATACCGCTGTTTGGTACCCCAAACTCGCCCATGAAAATTCTTAAAAAATATGAAGATATAATCTTTTTTATTAATTGTTAGACACGTGGCAAAATTAATTGTAAAATATTATGTTTTTTACATTAGCTAATTGTACCCGAGATTGGTTATTGGGTGTTCTAATTTGGGTTAAAGGTTTTGGTTACTAATTGAGGCTATAAAAAAAAGGTGAGGTTTTAGATTAGTGCCACGTGGCGGGGGTAAAACTGGGGTGGGGTCTCTGTTAGATGTAGGGGCAAATATGTGAGTTTTCTTAACGGCAGGGGTAGATACCAAGCAAAAGTATAACGGAGGTGAGTTATAACTAATATTTGATAGTAGAGGGGTAGATACGACCCTTTTCCGTTCAAATAATGGCCACGCCTAGCGTCCTACGTTACACCAATTTGACATGATTGTTGGAACGATCGGAAAAGGGTCAAAATTACCCCTCAACTATTGTAAAAGAATCAATTTTACCACCTGTTTCAAAAGTGTCTCAATTTTGCCTTTACAGTTAATGATTTGGTCCGAACATACCCTTATTATCTAACAGCTCCACCTCACATTATAATACAAATTTTTTTGCTGACATAGTTTCATACATAAGCCACCTATTTCTTTAAAATATAGGCCTGCTTCTTCAACATATAAACCTTCCCTTATTTTGTTCCAAAAGTAACTTGAGCAATCTAGCACTTATGTGATGACGTTGTTTATCCTTCTGTTAGGAGCCGGAAACATAAAGGAGTACTATATATTACTAAGTAGTCGTTTGGTACGCTGCATTAAAAGTTAATACTCATTAAATTCCTTACAAAATTGATGCAGTATATAGTTTGTTTTACAAGAAGGTATAAAAATCTACATTAATAATGCAGCGTTTGGTTTGAATTTAGAAACGTGCACTAATTATATCTGCATAAATAAATGATGGAATCTATGTATTATTTTGTGCGGGATAGAAAGTGGAATAATAATATGGGTATTAGTTATGCAGGTATTAAAATATTAAAAGAACAAATATGCCCTCACCTCTCTTTACATTATACTCTTTGTATCATTCAAGCTAAATCTGTTGAAGATTAAATATTAAAACACATAATTTAAATTAAGAAATGTATAATAATTTTTTAATACAACAAACCATTCATTAAGATATAATACATGCATAACTAATACGTGCATTATTAATACCTACATTATTAATACCTGCATAGCTAATACCTGCATAACTAATACATGCATTACTAATACCCGCATAAAGTCTATCTCAACTAAACAACCCGTAATTGCCTTACCGATTTCAGATGAATCATTTTCTTTTCAAATAAATAAATAAATAAGACCATCCAATAGCAATTTTCTTGCTTAGGCGATTCTTTTAGTATAGAGTCCGTGGATGCCCTCTTACTCATAGTCTGAGTTCGAGCTTTAATCAAGGACATGATCTTGGATCATATAAAGATTTATTGTAAAAGTAAATAATATTGAACAAAATGTAGCAGTAAAATAATATTGAATTAAATAATTTGAAATTTTAAAAAGTAAAGAACTCAGAAACTTATTTTGAATATGAAGAGTTTTTACTGATACTTACATAAAAAAAACTGGAGAATTGAACAAAGAAAGTTTACAGAAAAGTTTTAGAGAGTGATAGAATCGGAGAATTCGTCTGCCGATTATTACAAATGACAGCCATTTTTATAGGCATACAATTTTTACGCGGTAACTATAATTATTGATGGATACTATTGATACACAGTACTCTTGAATTATTGCATGCATACTTATTATTGCTGAAGAAAACTTTTGCTCCTCTTATTGTTGAATGATATTCTGCCGGCTAACTTTTCCTTCTTTTGAAAAGATTTGATTTCTCTACTTTAGAATATATGAGTTGACTATTTGTCTTTTTGTAATCAATGACCTTATCTTGATGTCTCTTCATTCTTGTTATCATATTGCACATGCTGATGAATTATTGAATGATTCTTGACTCTGTTGCTTCAATATTCTAATAGGTATATCTGAGTTAATCCTCCTGGACTTTGCATATCACCATTGTCATTGCTGGATGAGGCCGTGTCTAATAGTTCTGCTACTTCATCTAAGTCTTTATCTTCATAAGAATCAATTTTTGACAAAGCTTTTTGCAATCTCATTTTAAGCTCTTCTTTGGAAGGTTTCTTTGTTGGCACATTAACTATTGATTTTTCATTATTTTGTGGCTTTGGAGACCACCTCTTTATCTTGATTTCTTTACTAAAATGCTTAATATGATCTGTAGAATTGAAATTCAAGCTCCATCCAATAATGTATGAAAGTCTTTTTGTCATAAAATATTTGCAATATTGAATATGCGAAGGTAACTGACTAATTTTTTCTTCTTCTTGGAACTTAAGAAAACCCTTTTGGTATGATGGGGCAAGTACTCGGTCATCTTCTCCGAAAACTTTCCACCATTCATAAAACATCTTGGAATTGAACTTGATGTAATATTTTCATACTTGATAAACCATGAATGGGATTTTGGTCTTAAATATAAAAAATTAAACCACGCATCTCTTTAACCAAAGTGATTGTAGGTTTGTGGTCTGTATTACAATGGTAAAGGTCTTGGAGTGTGTAAATGGTTTTCTGGTCAATCATATGGGATAAAAATCTTTTTGATAGTAAATTTTGAATATTGAACACTGTAGGGACCATGAGGATCTTCGAGAATATTTTGAACTTCTATTGAATCGGTAGCAGCCAAAATGAACTCATAAAATTCTCTTGCTTTCAAAGGATCATTGGTGTCTACATAGTTATAATTGGTATAAACAATTTTTGAAATTTATTGAGATCATATGATAATTGGGCTCTTTCTACTGCTAATATTGGTATTGTGGTAGTTGTAACATATTCAAATTTTTCGGTAGGTACTGATGATGGAGGTGTATTGTTAGGTGTATTTGGTGGTTTTGCTACTTCTGAATAACTGTTTGGAGTTTTCATTTCATAGCTGTTTTTTTTATGGTTATTGAATTCTGGACACTAGTTGAGGAGTTGGAAGGATATGAAAGTGGTTTTTGTGGTGTTGATGGTGATATTAAATGTGGATATTGGGCTAATACTAAGTATTTGCTTAATTGAGATAGTGGTCTTTGCTGAGAAGGCCTCATATTTTTCCCTGTAGAAATTCTCTTGTAAGAAAATTTGGTAAAGAATTTGACCATCCTTTTATAAATTCTATTTGATAATCAAAGCTTGAAAGAATTGCTTGCCAACGAGCAAATATTTATTTTGAAACAAGATTGTTAACATCCTTTTGTAAAACATCTTTTGCAGCTTTACAATTCACTCTTATTAAAAAAAATTTATTGACTAAATCATCTTGAAATTTTGTGATACATAGCACTATAGATAAAATTTATTTTTTGATAGTACTGTAATTCTTTTGTGATCCTATCCATATTCCAGTACAATATCTGACTACTTGTTCGGATGATTGAGAGGGCATTTTTGGTTTAAGAATGCCTCCATAACCTATATCTGAGGCATCTGTTTTAATAATCATAAAGGCCTCTGGGTGACGGATACCCAGGCAAGATAATTTTTGAACAATAGGATTTTATTTTCTGAACAGTTTGAGTCTGTTCTGTACCTCAAGGAGTAGGTTCTTTTCTAAGTCTTCTATACTGGGGTTCACATAAATTGTCTAAGATTTGGTATAAAATTGACTACATAGTTAAGACTTCCTAAAAATCTTTGTCATTGAGTTTTATCCGTAATAATATCTAGAAATTTTGAAGAGAAATCTATGGTTCTACAGGTAGGTTCGTAAGTGCCATTATTTAATTTATGTCCTAAAAACCTTATTTGACTCTAGAATAATTTGATTTTTCTAGCACTTATGAAACGATCTCGGTTAGTCGTTTTGGGAGTTAGGATTCCGATTGGCGTGCTGATAATTTTAAAATCTTCGTAAGGACCATTGGCACTTATCTGTAAAAATTTGAACTAAATCAGACCTCGTTTGGTAGACATCAGAAGAAGGTTTCAGTTTTTATTGTCGATAAATATTAAAAAGAGATTTTCGAGCTCGGTTTTGGCGAATGAGCTCCAATTCGAAATCTGAAAGCGCCGTTAGATACGTATGATTATTTGTAACTTTTGTGAACTTTCGAAAGTGAATTTCGATGTTGTTCGGCTAGTTTCCGCTAAAATACCGAAAGTTAAATAATTTGACCTTTTTTCAAATAATTTGCATATTGAGTTTCGGAAATCCGATTTGAGATCTACCTTAGCAAGTGTATTACATATACTTTTTATAACTTGTATGCAAAAGTTTGAATTATTTCGAGTATCAAAAGGGTACCGTTTAAATTTTTAATTAAGAAAAAAAAATACAAAAGTAAAAGAAAATAAAAGAAAAAGACGAAAAAAAGAAGAAGAAAGAAACTGAAATTGAAAGGTGGTGGCACATGTGCAGGGATATATATACCTTTTGTAACAAGCTTCAGTTCGAAGCTCAAAAAGAAAAAGAGAATAGAAAACGAAACAAAAACAGAGAAAGGAAAAAAATGCCAGAAAATGAGAAAAGAGCCGGAGAAAAATAGAATTTTTATCCCGAAAAATTCAGGTAATGACCTTAATATATTATTTGAGTTTATTACGTGTGATTGAATATATTTTGACGGTAAAAATTGGGATATTAGACATCGTTTTAATAAATTCAATTAATAGTTTAAAGGGTCAATTGGACCCCAATAATGGAATTAATTATATATTCATACTCAGTGAGTTATGGGCAACATATAAATGTAATTTATTTAGGGTTTGGTTATGTGACCTTAAATCCTGTACATAGGCCTGGCCTGCGTATTGCGTATGCAAATAGGGTATCAGGTTCCTAACCGGATTACCCTAAGATGTGGGGAATGAAGCCTTTAGCCTTATTTGATATATTTTTCTGCTTATTAAAACACAGTGGGATCGTTTGGCAATGAATCCAAAGGACAAAGCGGTTGTTAAGTAACTGTGCTAACTTTGTATCAAGGTAAGTGTTTATATCCATTTCTTTGGAGGCACCTGGCCTCGTGGATTTTCTACCATGTGTTCCTTACGTGTGCAGCTGCCGATAGGTGTACTCATTATGCTTTAGCTTTGGATTTACATTGTATATTATATATTGTGTCTTGTTGTTGGTATTGCATTGAGGATCTGAGCATTGTACCCTGGCTGTGAGTTGGCATCTACTTCCCAGCTGTCGATGAGAGTCCTATGCCGGCGAAGGGTTATTATTGCATCATATTGCATTTATATGCATTACATTGCATATCATATCGGGTGCAGGATTATTCCGCCACAGGAGAGTGCAGAACTATTCCGCCTCTGATTTATATCATATTGGGTGCAGGAGTATTCCGCTCCAGGAGAAGGAGTATTCCGCTCTTATATCAGATACTGAGTGCAGGAGTATTCCGCCTCAGCTTTACATTAAATCGGGTGCAGGAGTATTCCGCTCCAGGAGAGTGCAGGAGTATTCCGCCTCTGGTTTATATTATATCCGGTGCAGGAGTATTCCGCCCCAGGATCAGGAATATTCCGCTCCAGTTGGTTATCAGATTGGATTCCCCTTGACTGCAGGAGTATTCCGCTTCGAGATGGGATTACGGGCACATATGACCTTTTGTATCATATTTCATTTCATTTCACCTCATTTCATACCATCGCGTAAAATTGTGGTACATAACTACTGTTCTGCTTATACGTGCATTGCTTATTTATTGATATGTTTCTGGCTCGTATTCCTGGTTGAGTTTGTTGTTTATTACTTGTTTCCGGTTATTATCTTTCTTTGCCTTTTTATAATTTAAATAAGAGGAATTTGGTTTATCTGTTTCTTCTCTCTGGCTAGCTATCCTATTCTTTGAGGTGGCTAGTCTGCCCCACTTATTGAGTCCTTTTGACTCACCCTTGTTTGTTGTTTGTTTCTTGTCTATCTATTTCGTTTCGGCAGGTTCACTCTAGGATTGAGTTCGCCACGTTGTGAAGGAGCGAAGACGACTTCAGCTGTCAGGGTGAGCCAGCTTTTATTCTGGATAGCCACCAGTTTATTGGTTATTATTTCAGTTGCATTTTGCTCCCTTCAGGAGGTATCTGTCTTCTTTTGTACTCTTAAATGTCTAGTCTAGATAGCCCTAAACCTAGTATGTTAGGTAGTCAGCTGTAATTTCTTTGGTACAGCTTGGAGGTATCAGTATGTCTGTGCTTTTTCTAAGTCTTGTTATTATTTATAAATTGAATTATATTTATTTTCCTAATTTAATTGGTAAGGGTTTACCCGACGGGTCGAGGGGAGGATGTCGGGTTCCCGCACGGCCTAGCCGGATACTGGGTCGTGTCAGTTGGTATCAGAGCCCGGTTTAGAGTCTATCCAGACTAAGACAGTGTCTAGTAGAGTCTTACTGATGGGTACGTAGACGTCCGTACTTATCTACGAGAGGCTATGATGGCATTTAGGAAGTTTTACTTCCTTCATCATTTCTGTTCGTGCGTCGGTCTAGGATGCAAAAGTATTTTTGTTAATTCCTTCGTGGTAATTGTGAACCCTCGTGCAATAAATCAGCAAACGGTAGGAGTTCAGGACGAAGTAGTCTAGCATGGGGCCAGAGCTACTCAAGCCCCGAGAGTGTTTGATCGTGCTGACGATCTAGTTACGGAGGCCCCAGCTGTACGAGCTTGCGATGGGCAAGGGAGCAGGGCCTTGTGGTTCCCTTGGCTCTTTACGATGCTTTACGAGAATCTTGGTGACGTAGATACCGCAAGAACCTATCATTCGCTAGGAAACTTATCAGGTTGCCGCAGATGCAGACGTTCGGTCTCAGGGAGCTCATATTCCAGTTTTTAATATTACCGCTATAAACTATGTTCCGGAAGCTGCATGTGTTGTGCCTCTAATATTCCGGCTGGTTAGCTAGCCCAAGTAATAGTTCAGTCTGAGTGCCCAAAGAGGTTGCATTATTTTACGCGGTTGAACCTTCCAATATTCTAAAGCAATGCATCAGATAAACCTCGTGATTTTTTTTAAAAATAAAATGATGTCAGTGTATCCTTCAGGCTCTTGATTATATCGAGCGGTATGGTGTTGATTATTCTGCATTCCAGTTTCAGGGATCAAGCCTTGAATTGGTGGACCGCTCTCTTATTAACTAACTTGGTTCGGTTTTCTTCTAGATTCGTGAAAAAGTTCCTTTCGAGTAGCGAGCTAGATGAAAAGTGTTGCCAGTGTGAGTGGATTGGACAGGGTAGGTTAGCCTGTTAGTGTTTTAGAATATGAGATTGAATTCTACAGAATGGCTGGATATGCATTAGTTAGTCCATGAGCCTTTCGAGAGATTCAAAGATTTATTGATGATCTTTCTTTTTCCTTGAGATCCCGGATGGCTCGATAGATTGAGGTCTGGATTTCATTCGATGTTGTTGTTGATATTGCCTGAAGGTACGAGGCATACCATAAGTTAAAGCGGGATGAGTTAGAGCGGGAGAGCAAGAGATCCCGTGGCCCTAGTGGGAAACCATGGTACCGCTTTTTGAGGTAAGAGTTCTGATTATTTTGGGATGTCACCTTCCAGGTTATCTCAGCTTGTGTCACGCGATTCTTAGAGTGCGCCAGTAGTTCGTTAATATCAGACCCAGTTTTTCTCTTTGTAGCTATCAACAATCTGTCTAGCTTCTATTTTCACTGAAAAGGTATTATCATTGTCGCGAGCCTGTCATCTTTGGTGGAGTTCTTCCTTACTCCGGCAAGTAGGCAGTCGTCCTTTCTCTTGTCATCAAGCACTTGCACAATCGCAGGCGATTTCATTTAGATCTCAATCAGCCGGAGAAGTACCACCATCCAATAGAGTTCGAGAGCGTGGTGGTTGTGGTTCTTATGGAAATAATTATCAGGGTAGCGGCTCAGCTTAGCTGCAGAGGCAATTCTATGAACTGCTAGTCTGGCAGGATGCTGTGGCATCCGATGTAGTAGACCCGTGTATTTCTTTTTCCCTTATCTGTGAGTAAGATTTATTTTTCCGATCGATCTGGAAATGGTTTGTCTTATCATATTTCCATGGTTTCCTTAGAAGTCGTTTCTATTAAGAATCCGCTGTGGTAGAGGGGTAAGCTTCTGATATGATTTATTCCTGGCATTTATGATGACCCTACTAGTTTATCTGGTTTAAATGTGAGAGATTTGTGAGTGAGTATTGGTATTGTTTGCTTGGCATCTTGTTGTGCCTCATTCTGTTATAATGTCAACTCCATCTACCTCTCTTTGGAACTCAGTATCGGTAGGATGATGAGATTCTTATTCGTCATCATCAGAAAGTATCATTATTTCTTCCAGTGTAGAGTGGTTAGTAAGTAATATTCGATCCACGTGTCTCCTCTTGGTTCAAGACGCTAGTAGAGTCATGTTATTCTATGAGCCGTCTCACTTATAAAAGATTTTCTAGTAAATTTTCGAAGTTTCCTTCTAATAGGAGAGTTAAATTGGCATGAATGTTGTTTCATAGAGCTCAATTAATATCCATTTCTTCAATTGCGATTCTTTAGCTAGCTGGACTCGTAAGTAGTCTAGCTCAGGTAGCTAAGCAAATAAGAAGATGAGCTTCCTAAAGATCTAATTATTTCTATCCTCAGTTTATTGCTATCTCTTCTTCTTCCGATACTAGTGAGCTTGGGCGTTTAGTAGCCACTTGTAATATTCCTTGTATTAAGCCAGAGTGTGTGTCAAGATAGCCTGGTAATCACATTATTGTTTTTCAAAGCTGCTAAGGCTAATGAGAAGCGTTATCCATCAGGTTGTGGTGCTTAAGGTAAAGGTATGGAATTATGAACTCAAGAGTTGCAGCCGTTTGACAACTCGAGAGGGTAGTTTAGTAGCTTAGGTCTGAACCGCATTCAGCTTTTAGCTAAATCTTCTTTGTCCAGCAGACTGTGCGGGGATGGTTATTCCTATTCAAATAGCTGCATGAGTTTGTGCTTTAAGTGGAGGAGTCTTCCTCCAAATACTGAATGGTAATACTAAATCTCTAAGGCGTTGATACCACTTTTGTCACGACCTAACCTAGGTCCACGACAGAAACCTAAAATGAGTGTCGATCATTGCTAAACCCACTAATAAGCTATTAATGCTAGAGATAAGCTGACAACCTGATCATATACATACGTACCTATCTGCTGAAAGCATAAAGTCTGGAAAGATGACACGACTTTAACTTGCTGGCAACTAGAACACTGAGCCACAAATTCTGCTGTGTCACACTTCATTGCGTCCCACCAATAAATTTGCTTAAGATCATGGTACATCTTAGTCGAACCTGGATGAACAGTGTATTTGGAATAATGTGCCTCTATCATAATCTGTCCATGTAAATCTGCAACATCAGGAATACAAAGTCTATCTTTATACATGAGAACACCGTCAGTAGTAACCCTGTATAGTGACTCCAGTTTTCTTCTGGCTATCTATCTGTATTCAACTAGAACAGGATCCTCATACTGACGTTGTTTTACTTCATGAAAATTTAAAGTTAAAGGTCTAGTGCAACTTGTCGTCCATCCATCATTGGCATATCTCCTTCACGCCTCAACTTTTTGAGAAGTTACTTTAGCGTTATAAGTGCACATGTAATCAACTTTGTTGCTGGTATTCTGCCTCAGCTCATGGTCCAACTACATGTCTCTTTTATTTTCACTTTATCAAGTCATAATATTTTCAATTCAAAGACAATACCCTGAAGTAGATGTTCAATCTAAATATCACTCCTAGTCTGCATCATAATATCCAGTAGTATTTGCATGATCCTTATCCTTATATGATAGACTCTGTTTAGATGAACCTTTGACATACATTAGGGTATGAGTAACTACATTCCCACAAGGAGCTTGCGGAACAACACTAACATCAACTGAGATGTTGCATAGTGCGTTTGTAAAAATAATATAGCTTGCATCAAATCTTCCATAGTGTGTAGTGACAAGGTACTTCAAAAGCTCCCCTATTGCATCAAGCATGAGCTAATTCTTAGTTCCATCGACCTGTTCCATATCAAAAGGTATTTCGAAGAGGTGATTATCGGCTGAATCATGTTAATCCATCCAGAGTTCCGTATATCTTTGTTTAAAAAAAGTAGAACTTTCCTCTCGTGATCGAGGGAGGGTCAGTTTAGTCAAAATAAGCTGGGCAATGGTGTTATCATATTATCCAGATATATTTTATTCCAAGAGTTCGGTGTTCGTGTTATAATTCTGATTCTACAATCATGAGATAGTATTCGTGGAGTAGCTTATGAAGTTCGTGCAAGTTCTTTTGTTATCTGTGCGAATTTTTCTTTCGACTTAGGCTCGTTAGAGGACGAACGAGAGCTTAAGTGGAGGAGAATGAAACGACCTCGGTTAGTCATTTCGTTAGGACTACGATTGGCGCGCCGATAATTTTAAAATCTTCGTAAGGACCATTGGGACTTATCTGTAAAATTTGAGCTAAATCAGACCTCGTTTGGTAGGCATCGGAAGAAGGTTTCAGTTTTTATTGTCGATAAATATTAAAAAGAGATTTTCGAGCTCGGTTTTGGCGAATGAGCTACGATTCGAAATACAAAAGGCCTGTTAGGTTCATATGATTGTTTGTAACTTTTGTGAACTTTCGAAAGTGAATTTCGATGTTGTTCGGCTAGTTTCCGCTAAAATGCCGAAAGTTAAATAATTTGACTTTTTTCCAATTAATTTGCATATTGAGTTTCAGAAATCCTATTTGAGATCCGCCTTAGCAAGTGTATTACATATACTTTGTATAAATTGTATGCAAAAGTTGGAATTATTTCGAGTATCATAAGGGTACCGTTTTAATTTTCGATTAAGAAAAGAAAATACAAAAGTAAAAGAAAATAAAAGAAAAAGACAAAAAAGAAGAAGAAAGAAACTGAAATTGAAAGGCGGTGGCACATGTGCAAGAATATATATACCTTTATAACAAGCTTCAGTTCGAAGCTCAAAAAGGAAAAGAGAACAGAAAATGAAACAAAAACAGAGAAAGAAAAAAAATGCCAGAAAATGAGAAAAGAGCCGGAGCAAAATAGAATTTTTACCCCGAAACATTCAGGTAATGATCTTAATATATAATTTGAGTTTATTACGTGTGATTGAATATATTTTGACGGTAAAAATTGAGATAATAGACATCGTTTTAATAAGTTCAATTAATATTTTAAAGGATTAATTGGACCCCGATAATGGAATTAATTATATATTCATACTCAGTGAGTTATGAGCAACATATAAATGTAATTTATTTAGGGTTTGGTTATGTGACCTTAAATCCTATACATAGGCCTGACTTGCGTATTGCGTATGAGAATAGGGTATCAGTTTCCTAACAGGATTACCCTAAGATGTGGGGAATGAAGCCTTTAGCCTTATTTGATATATTTTCTGCTTATTAAAATACAGTGGGATCGTTTGGCAATGAATCCAAAGGACAAAGTGGTTGATGCCTAACTGTGCTAACTTTGTATCAAGGTAAGTGTTTATATCCATTTCTTTGGAGGCACTTGGCCTCGTGGATTTTCTACCACGTGTTCCTTACGTGTGTAGCTGCCGATAGGCGTACTCATTATGCCTTAGCTTTGGACTTACATTGTATATTATATGTTGTGTCCTGTTGTTGGTATTGCATTGAGGATCTGAGCATTGTACCCTGGCTGTGAGTTGGCATCTACTTCCCGGCTGTCGATGAGAGTCCTACGCCGGTGACGGGTTATTATTGCATCATATTGCATTCATATGCATTACATTGCATATCATATCGGGTGCAGGATTATTCCGCCCCAGGAGAGTGCAGCACTATTCCGCCTCTGGTTTATATTATATTGGGTGCAGGAGTATTCCGCTCCAGGAGCAGTAGTATTCCGTTCTTATGTCAGATACTGAGTGCAGGAGTATTCTTCCTCAGCTTTACATTATATCGGGTGCAGGAGTATTCCGCTCCAGGAGAGTGCAGGAGTATTCCGCTTCTGGTTTATATTATATCCGGTGCAGGAGTCTTCCGCCCCAGGAGCAGGAGTATTCCGCTCCAGTTGGTTATTAGATTGGATTCCCCTCGAATGCAGGAGTATTCCGCTTCGAGATGGGATTATGGGCACATGTGACCCTTTGCATCATATTCAATTTCATTTCATTTCATCTCATTTCATTTCATTTCATACCATTGTGTAAACTTGTGGTACATAACTACTCTTCTGCTTATACGTGCATTGCTTATTTGTTGATATGTTTCTGGCTCGTATTTCTGGTTGTGTTTATGGTTTCATACGTGTTTCCGGTTATTATCTGGCTCTGCCTTTTTATAATTTAAATAAGAGGAATTTGGTTTATCTGTTTCTTCTTCCTGGCTAGCTATCCTATTCTTTGAGGTGGCTAGTCTGCCCCACTTATTGTGTCCTTTTGACTCACCCTTATTTGTTGTTTGTTTCTTGTCTATCTATTTCGTTTCGGCAGGTTCGCTCTAGGATTGAGTTCGCCACGTTGTGAAGGAGCGAAGACGACTTCAGCTGTCAGGGTGAGACAACTTTTATTCCGGATGACCACCAGTTTATTGGTTATTATTTCAGTTGCATTTTGCTCCCTTCAGGTGGTATCTGTCTTCTTTTGTGCTCTTAAATGTCTAGTCTGGATATCCCTAAACCTAATATATTAGGTAGTCAGCTGTAATTTCTTTTGTACAGCTTGGAGGTATCAGTATGTCTGTGCTTTTTCTAAGTCTTGTTATTATTTATAAATTAAATTATATTTATTTTTCTAATTTAATTCGTAAGGATTCGCCCGATGGGTCGAGGGGAGGATGTCGGGTGCCTGCACGGTCTAGCCGGATACTGGGTCGTGTCAACTTACAACTAAACCATTTTGTTTTATTATTTTTAAGAATATATGAAGGTGTTTAAAATTCTTATCTATATCTTCTGAAAATATCAATACATCATCAATATATTCTATTGAAAATTGACTATAAGAATTGAAAATATTCTTTATTATATTTTGAAATTCGACGGAGCATTTTATAAGCCAAATGGCATAAAATTCCATTCATATTGTCCAAATGGTACATTAAATACTGTTTTGTATTTATCTTTTCGGCTAATTGTACTTGCCAAAAACTTGATTTCATATCAAACTTACTATATATATTCGCTTTATAAGTTCTTTTTAATAGATCTCTCTTGTTAGGAATTGAGTATCTAATCCATTTTAAAACCTTATTTAAAGGTTTATAATTGATTACTTATCTAGGTGCTCCTCTTTCTTTTTCTGCACTATTATTAAAATAGAAAGCAGCACAACTCCAAGGAGATTTAGATGGTTTGATAATACTTTTTTCTAACAAATCATTTTTTTTAAAAAAATATTTCATTAATTCTTGATTCATTTAGATTGGTCTTGCTTTTGTAGGAATACCTTTTTCTTCAAACCCATCAATATAGGGAAGACTCACTATGTGCCTTTTCCTCTCCCAAAAAGTTGTTGGAAGTTTTGAATATATTTGTTGTTTAATTTCTTTTTGAGGATTTTCTATTTTTGTTTTAATTGAGGATTTTGTAATTGCTCTTCAATTCTTTTGATTTTAATTTCTTTTTTCAAGTATTGTATTTGATTTGATAATAATTGTATTCTATAAATATTATCTACTTTCAACATACCTATTTCTTTTTTGCTTCGGACCATTAACAAACTCAAATGTTATCCTTTTATTAAGTATAGAAGTGTGTATTCCTTCCTTCATATATTTTCTCCTGTATTCTAACATATATTTTTTTGCTAAATTTTATTTTTTTACCAAATACAAAAAGAGAGAAGAAAGTTGCTAATCATTCTTGCATTATTATACCTCAGCTTTATGATCGTCAATCGCCATATCTCTTCCTCTTATTTCATCTGCAAAATTTTCATTCTCATTCACTTAAATTTGACAAATTCAAGAAATACCTTCTTTTCCATGATTAGCTCCTCATATAGTTCTAATAGTAGCCTAGAGGCATGCCACCTCACTCTTCTATGTTTCTCAATTAGAAGATATATAGATATAGATATAGATATAGATATAGATATAGATTGGGGCATACCATTTTTGAAATTTAATTTTTGATATGGTTAGTAATCCGGAGGACTCTTCTAACTCATCTTCTTCCCTATTAACTACCTCTTTACCTTTATCTTTTTGTTCTTTTATTTCTTTTTCTATTTTCAAGGTAAGTAAATTTGTTTTTATTTTATTGTTATCTTTCCTCAAATATCTGATTTCTTTTTTTAGATAATTGATTTCTAATTGAAAATCTTGAATAGTAACTACTGATTTAGAGGTTTTGAATTGGTCGAATACATTTTTAACATTAAAAGGTTCTATTCTAGGATTTCTTTTATCTTAAGAACAAAATCTTTTAATTTTAGCAAATATTCTTTCTTGATTTCTTCATCTTTTACTTGATTAATTAATTCAAAGAAAAATTCTATTTTTTTCTTTTGTTATTACATTTACTGATCCTATATCACCATATCACATTCCTATACAATCATTACAACTATTGATTTCTATCTTCAAATAGTATACTAATACTATCTGATTCTTGAACTACAAATATTTGATCTTGTTATTCGGACGATTCTTCAGCTTCTGAAGAACTATTATCATTTTCATCTAATATTTGAAAGATTTCTTTTTGAATATTTTCATATAATTCTAACTTGTTTATTCTTTTATTTTTATTTTTTCATTTTACAATCGGTTGATATATGGCCCCCCTTACCATAATTATAGTATTTTGGTAGGTCATTCCTATTATCAGTATTATTATAACTATTTTTATTTTTATATTGATTTGACGGTTTTTTCTCTTTCTTCTATAATTCTTATAGGGCCTTTCACTATATTTCCTTTTGATTTTATTTTTAGTTCTCTTGTAAGCCATGGCTGAAGGTACCATAACTTTGGGATATCCAAAGTCTTCACAGAAACTCCCAAGCTCTTTCTTTTGTTATACTATATATCCTTTTTTCATTTGATGTTTTAACTTAATATCTGTACACAGATTTAATCTCGTAATATTGGTAAAATTTATAAGATCCCCATATGTTAAAGTAACATAGCGTATTTCCTCATTGTATTTTTTTCTTAAGTTATTCCTAACTTTTTCTGCAAATAATCTTGGTAATCCACTTATAAATTTTTCTTTCCAATAAGAATGGTTACAGTCTTCCCGTAACATAACTTTGTTAAGGAATACATCTTTATACCACCTAAAGTTATGCAATTTTGGACAAGATAAATTATTTAATATCTCTGCATTTTCTATCTTGAAAGACTTTTGGATCTCCTATGAAGTATTTTATAATACAATATATCAAGGTTTCAACAACATTTTCTGCGACTACCTGTTGATTACTTGTTCCTTCTTTCTTTATTACCGGTATAATAGATGTTGATTCAATAATTGATTGTCTTTGTTCATGAGTGAGATAATTATCCCACCATGCTTTAAGCATTCACGTAAAATCACATATTATTAATTGAGCACATTATTTATTTGATTACCATTTATTTGGAAAGCATTAAGTGCCATGTTAATTTCATTTATTAAATTGATTATTTGATGTTCAGATAATCCATCTAAATTCTACTCAACTACGGCTGTTTCTGAATATGATGTGGATGTAATTAAGAGTCTGTTTGAAATTACTGCAAAAAACTGCTTATTTTGAAAAGTACTTTTGGCAAATAAAAGTACTTTTGCATAATAAACAGTTTGTGTTTGGACAACTCATTGGAGAAGTACTTTTGATAAATAATTTGCGTTTGGTTAATCTTTACGAAAAAGTACTTTTGAGTGTCAAATTACGAAAAAGAAATCCAAGTTCATTTTATAGTTGGATTATTAGAAACAAAAAAATAATATTAAATATTTATCACATAAGACTTTAATTTTGTTTTAAAATTATTTAGTTAAAATATAAAACATAAAGTAAAAGGTAGAAATTTAAGTTTTGGAAACCACAAAAAATATAGTTAAATCAAAGTGACAACGTAAAAGGTAGAAATTTAACCGACTCAAGAAATTATTATTGTAGTTGTAGCTTTGGCGGAGAGAAAATCTGTATAGGGTTGAGAGAAATACCTAGAAATAAAAACTAGTCCTACGAGAAAGAGGATTTGTAAAAGCACGTATAAATGAAAAAGAGAAATAAAACTTTATTGATATGGTTGATTAAAGAGGAATAATCTAGTAAATAAGAATTTTTAATAAGGATATTTTTGTCTTGAAAAATTAATAAACTGCTTCTACTTCATGTGAGAAGCTACAAATATCTGCTTCTCCCCAAAAGCGGAAAAACTGCTTCTGCTAGAAGTACTTTTTTTTTTTTTTTTTTGCCAAACACTTCAGAAGTCCAAAAAAAATACTTTTTTTTTTTTTTGAAAAAATCACTTTTGACTTTGGAGAAGCAATATCGAACATGCTATAAATGTCTTTCTTCATGTTGCATATCTGGAAAGAATTGTCTTGGATAATAATTCTTTTTTGTAAGTTGATTGTTTCTACTAGATGATGTATTATTTATTCTATTTATTTTTTATTCATGTAGACTATTATCTTCTGTTATTGTTTTTATTTTATCTGAAATTTTAATACTCCTTTTTATTCTTCTATTGATATCTTCCAATATTTCATCTGTAACTTTAAATTCTTTATTTAATTTTGGATAATTTTTTTCAGAAAATTTTTGTAGTTTAATTATAGGATTTTTATCTAAATTTTCAGTCTCTTTTTTCTTAGTTGGATTTTCGCTTAAGGTAGATTTATTATCCATTTCGCGTAATTGAGTGGCTATTGTATGAAGAATTTGATTTGTATAATTATTTTGTTGAATAAATCTTGTGATGTCCTTATTTTTAGGTTCACTTGATGGTTCAGATAAATCAATTTTGAAAGATGATGCAGTAATAACTCTATTATTGCATGGTATTTTAATTTCTTCTAGAGGAGGAAAAATCGATTCAATTTTTCTATTAGAGGATGTAAACCGTTTATTGATTATGACATTTAAAGAGCGCTCTTGATTGAATTCTCCTGAATATTCAAACCATTTGAAGAATTCAATATGACATTTTATTTTTTTTTTCATATCCTTGTACCATTTATTTCTAAATTTATTTCTTTGTTCTAGAGTGAATATTTTGGTATACTATGATCTTTTATGGTTATTTTGTGGTTGAGTCAACAATCTTTTTAGATATTCTGTATCTATTTCAAATTTTTCGTCAGAATAAATCATTGCTAGAGAACCTCCAACTTCTGTTTGTTGCATCTCACTAAGAGGGGGACTTCCGGGATTTGTGGTTAGTGTTATTGGCTCATATTTTGTTTTTGAGATTACTTCTATAATCAACACTTTGAATATTTTTGGGAATTTTTCTGGGAATTTTTGAAGTAGAGGTGTTAGAATTATTTATTAAATATTGGACTTAACATTAACTTATTCGGTTTTACCAAAACGGACTAATTGTAAATAGCTGGTGGACAATACACGGGCCACATGTTTGTGGATTCCATGATGGGCCTGTATTGTTTCTTGTGTTAGGTGTGGGCTGACAGTAGTGTAGGCATGTTGTTAAACCTATGGGCCTATTATGGGTGGGCCCATTAGGTTAAGGCTTTTTAAGCCTATATATATGAGGCTAGGTCTCCTCTCCTGGCTTAACCTATTGTAGACAACTTCCCATTAAGCTGTCAGTTCTCATAAGCTCAAGGAGAGGAAAGACTCGGCCTTCGCTCGTCTTCAATACCGTATTGCCATGGCGGATAAAGGTACGCCCTTTTACTCACACCCTTATTATGGTTATTAGGTGTTCTTGATTTATGTGATCGTGTGTTTATAATTAATTCAACAATTGGTATCAGAGCGAATCACATAGATAAAGAATCCTATTATTGTTAATATGAGATCCAATTATTTTTTGGTGAAGTAATCGTGAACTGTATTGTGATCGTGACTGCAGTACTATTTTTGAAAGCAAAGCTTTTGTCGACTGGTTGTTCGTTTTAGTTACAGCGTACGATATGTGTTCGTTCAATATAGTTCTTCGTTTTCAAGAATCAAAATACAAAGTTAACTTCCGCATATTTGTTGAATACCTTTACTAATTGAAAGCCACCGATTATAATTCTCAAGGTCAATGATCCTTCTGTTGGAGTTCCCTGGGTTAACAAGTCATATTAATTACTAAGAGTTCTTGTATTGTTTTTCGTGTCAATATTTCATGGAATCTTAAGCAGGTCACTAAGTAATGGCATAAGGAATTTAGAACCGAATATATTTTTTCTAATCAAACATCCACTATAATATTGTACTAATATCTTAAAATCTTAATGTCAATTAAAAGTATCCTGGGGTTAATATACTTTATTCCGTCTATTGAATTGATTTACGTTTCCATTATTTGATATATTGAAACATAATGAACTCCTGTTGGCTTGTTTCGTGAAGCACACCCTTATTTTTACTACTCTTTTTACTGGTGCTTTAATTAAATAATACTTGGTAATTATCATGTGTTCAATTGGTTCATACCCTTTTTCATTCCAATGGAATGAGATAAATTTATGTACTGATAAAGGATGGATGCATGTTAAAATACTTCATAACATAATAACTTTGCACATACATGTTGTAAAGTATGTGGCAATGGCATATTTGGTTCCCAAGGATTGAATTTGTTTTGTGGATTGAGGTAAATAGTGTGCACTAAAGTGACCTTTTTATCTTGATTTGTGGGACTTACTTACTCCATGTTGGGGAATATCACTCGGTTATAACATACAATAGCCTACCCAAAGGGGGTTCATTGTCTGTTGTAATTTGGTGTATTGATGAGACCAATTATATGAGAATATTTTAATTTAGTGAATCTGTCTGCCCAAAGGGGATAGGTTTCTAATATTGAATATTTTCTTGCCCTGCCCAAAGGGGGGCTACTGTTGTTGTTGGACTCATCGTTGTGATAATATTATCTTATGCCTTGCTAATAAATCCCATTCATGTAGTGATATGTACAGTTACTATTACTTTGAACAACAATAATGCTGAAGTTGTGGTCCTTTCGGGGTCTAATTTTAAGAGATGGAAGGAGGATCTTGATTTTGCTTTAGGCATGGCTGACATAGATCAAGCTTTGCGTGAGAATGAACCACCTGCTCTCACTGCTACTAGCACTGCTGCTCAAAGGGAAAATTATGCTAAGTGGGAGAGATCTAATAGGCTATGCATCCTTGCTTTCAAGAGAACAATTGCTGAGCATCTCAAGAGTGGCTTGCCTGAAACTACCAATGCTAAGGAGTTTCTTACCCAAGTGGAACAGAGATACCATGTATCCAATAAGGCTGAGACTGGAGATCTGATGAGTAAACTCGCGGGGATGAGGTATGATAACATAGGAGGGGTTAGAGATTATATCCTTAAGATGGTCCACATCCAGTCTAAACTGAAATCTCTAGACATAGTTCTTCCTGATGCTTATATTGTTCACTATGCTCTTAATACCCTGCCTGCTGAGTTTAGCCAGATGAAAACTGCCTTTAACACCCAAAATGAGTCTTGGTCAATTAATGATCTCATCTCAAAATGTGTTGTCGAAGAGGAGAAAATAAGAAAAGAGAAGGGTGAGACTGCATTGCTTGTTTCCCATAATTCTAGAGCAAGCTCTAGTAAGGGACCTAGAAAGTTCAATAGATCTAATCATCATACTTCTAAGAAGGGTCAAGACACCAAAAGACATGATAAAGACCAGACCAAAACCCTTGGGGCAAATAACACTGTCATTAAGAAAGATAATAATTGTTTCTTTTGTAAGAAACCTGGTCACAAGCAGAGAGATTGCACCAAGTTCCACCTCTGGTTAAAAAAGAAGGATTCAAAAGAAGGTAATTATCTAGCTCTTGTTTGTTTTGAGTCAAACTTAGTTGATGTCCCCATTAGTTCCTGGTGGCTTGACAGTGGGGCCTCTGCCCATATTGCCATTTCTCTGCAGGGGTTCATAAACAAAAGGAAGCCAAAGGAAACGGAGTCAAAGATTAGAGTCGCCACAGATGTCCAAGTTGAAGTAGAGTTCATAGGAACAGTAGTTTTAGCATTAGATTCTGGTCATAAGCTTGTTCTAGAGAACACTTTTTATGTACCGTCTTTTAGGCGGAATTTGATTTCTATTCCTGTTTTGAACATAGTCGGTTATGGTTTTCTTTTTGATAATGGAAAAGTTGATTTGCTTTTGAACTCTAAAGTTATTGGTCATGGAATCCTTTCTGGTGGTTTATTTAAAATCTCCTTGGCTTCTGATTTTGAGTACAACTCTTTTAATTCTGAAACTGTTGGAACCAAACGATCACTTTTGAATGAAAAGTCTGGCATGTTGTGGCATAGGCGTTTGGGTCATATCTCTAAAGAAAGAGTTAATAGATTAGTCAAGTCCAGTATTCTACCTTCTCTTGATTTTGGGGACATAGGTACATGCATTGATTGTATTAGAGGAAAGTTGACCAAAACTAGGAAAAAGGGTGCTACTCGTAGTTCTGCCTTGTTAGAGATTATTCATACAGATATTAGTGGTCCTTATTCCACCACAATATGTGGTTCAAGTTACTTTATCACTTTCATTGATGACTTTTCCCGGTATGGTTATGTTTTTCTTATCAAAGAAAAGTCCGACTCTCTAGAAAAATTTAAAGTGTTTAAAACTGAAGTAGAGAAACAACTGGGAAAGGTCATTAAGATAGTGAGGTCTGATCGTGGGGGTGAATACTATGGTAGACACACTGAAACTGGGCAACATATGGGACCTTTTGCCAAATATCTGCAAGATTGTGGCATAGTTGCTCAGTATACCATGCCTGGTAGTCCTGACCAAAACGGTGTTGCTGAAAGGCGAAACCGTACCTTAAAAGACATGATGAGAAGTATGATGAGTAGATCTAACTTACCTGAGTTCCTGTGGGGTGAAGCTATTAAAACGGCCATGTACATTCTTAACCGTGTCCCTTCCAAGTCAGTTCCTAAAACACCTTTTGAGTTGTGGACCAATAGGAAACCCAGTTTGAACCACTTTCGTGTTTGGGGATGTCCAGCTGAAGTAAGGATTTATAATCCTTCCGAGAAGAAAATTGAACCAAGAACCTCGCGTTGTTTCTTTATTGGATATCCAGCTCATTCTAAGGGATACAGGTTTTACTGTCCTACAAGGGGAACAAGAATTGTTGATTCACAAAATGCAAAATTTTTGGAATTTGATGTTGCTGATAAAGACTGTTCACAAAATTTTGTTGTTGAGCCTGCAGAGAATGATGAGACTGTGAAAATTCCTCTTACTGTTACCACAGAGACAGTTGTGATTGCACCTACACAAACTGAGCCTATGCATGTACATGTTGAGGAGCCTATGCCTGCACAAGCTCAGGCACCTGGTGCTGCCATACATGTAGAGCAAAATTTGAGAAGATCAAGTAGAGAAAGAAGATCAGCACTGTCTGATGATTACTTAGCTTATCTTGCTGAAGGTGATATTGTAGATCCTATAACTTACCATGAAGCAGTTTCTTGTGCTCAATCAAAGATGTGGCTTGATGCTATGTCTGAAGAGATGAACTCTATGCATAAAAATAATGTGTGGGAGCTTGCAGAACTCCCTCAAGGTTATAGGGCTGTTGGTTGTAAATGGGTCTTTAAGACTAAGAAGGATTCGAAAGGGAAGATTGAACGCTTCAAGGCAAGGCTGGTAGCTAAAGGGTTCACACAGCAGGAAGGGGTTGATTATAATGAAACCTTTTCACCAGTGTCATCAAAGGATTCCTTAAGGATTGTTATGGCTTTGGTTGCTCATTTTGATCTAGAGTTGCATCAGATGGATGTAAAAACAGCTTTTCTAAATGGTGATCTTAATGAAGAGGTGTACATGCAACAACCTTTAGGTTTTATCGACACAGGTAATGAGCACCTAGTGTGCAAGTTGAAGAAGTCCATCTATGGCCTGAAGCAAGCCTCTCGACAGTGGTACTTGAAGTTCGAGAAAACTATCACTTCTATGGGTTTTGTGGAGAACAAAGTTGACCAGTGCATCTACATGAAGATCAGTGGGAGTAAGTTCATCATTCTTATTCTTTATGTTGATGATATTTTACTTGCCAGTAATAATTCAGGACTGCTTTATGAAACTAAGCAATCATTGAGTAAAGTATTTGATATGAAAGACCTTGGAGAAGCATCATTTGTCTTGGGCATTGAGATTCAACGAGATAGGTCTCGTCGATTGTTAGGACTTTCGCAAAGAGCATACATTGATCGTGTTTTGAGCAGATTTCATATGGAAGATTGTAAGGGTGGAGATGTGCTCGTTGTGAAAGGCGATAAGTTGAGTCTACAATTGTGTCCCCAAAATGATCTTGAGAGAGAGTCCATGAAAGATGTGCCATATTCAAGTGTCGTTGGGAGTCTTATGTATTCGCAGGTTTGCACTCGTCCTGATATTGCTTTCATTGTTAATGCTCTTGGACGTTATCAGTCTAATCCTGGAAGAGCTCACTGGGTTGCTGCTAAAAAGGTGATGAGGTATTTGAAGAAGACAAGAGATTATATGTTGCTCTATAGAAAAGTTAACAATCTTGAGGTGATTCGATACACAGACTCAGATTATGCTGGGTGCCCAGATGATTTGAAGTCCACTTCTGGTTTTATCTTCATGTTAGCAGGTGGTGCTATATGTTGGAGAAGTGTGAAGCAGACTCTTACTGCAGGTTCTACCATGGAAGCAGAGTATATGGCCTGTTACGGTGGAGCTTCGCATGCTAGTTGGCTTAAAAACTTCATTTCACAACTTGCGATTGTTGATTCCATATCAAGACCCATAAAGATGTTTTGTGATAACCAGTCAGCTGTGGATTTTGCAAATGATAGTAAATTTACTCCTGGTAATAAGCACATTGACATAAAGTTTCTTAAAGTGAGAGATAAGATTAAAGAGAAGAAAATTGAGGTTGAGCATATACAGACAGACTTCATGCTCGCTGATCCACTGACTAAGGGATTGAAGACCTTAGTTTTTAAGGAGCATGTTGCTAACATGGGACTTGTTGAATCTTTTGATGCGCCAGTTTAGTGGGAGTGTTAGGTATTCATATTTTTGCCATGTTATTTAGACTATTTGCTTCATCTCTTATGAGCTCATGATGATACATTTTATTTTGTTGAGATATTCACATTCTTAATAAATTTATGGTGAATTCTGCTATCATAAATAATGTTGATATTTTGTGCACAATTGATTATTAAATTATTATTTTAAGACTTGCTGTCTTAAGTGTTGATGGTGTCTCATGTTGATGATGGAGACACATGGGGCATATTGTTTATGCCATATATATTTTTCTTGGCCGTTGCACATTATGGTTAGTTGCACATGTTGGGCCTTGAAGATTATGATTTTCTGGTGAAGCACATGTTGTTTAGTTGCTCACATGTTGTAACAGAAAATCATGTTGTAGATTTTCTAATGGTGCGCATGTTGTTTGGTCGCCCAATGTTGTTTATGAAAATCGTTTGTTGGACCGACAATGAAATAGTCTTGTTTTGGAGTCCATGTTGACTATTTCTTGCTACACTACCACACCTTAGATCAGTCAGCAAGACTTCAATGTTTGTGATCGTGGACTAGTCTTGTGTCGTTAATTGATGCAAGTACTGCTGCTTTCCGACCTTGATAGTTTTGTTTGATTAGATCATGTTGGAAACAATGTTCCACCACTATATGTTTGTGGCCACTGTTTATTTAGCCCGAGAGTCATTTTATAAATAAACTTTTTCAAACTATTTTAAATAATTAAGTTAATGTTGTCCAAGTGAGAGAATGTTAGAATTATTTATTAAATATTGGACTTAACATTAACTTATTCGGTTTTACCAAAACGGGCTAATTGTAAATAGCTGGTGGACAATACACGGGCCACATGTTTGTGGATTCCATGATGGGCCTGTATTGTTTCTTGTGTTAGGTGTGGGCTGACAGTAGTGTAGGCATGTTGTTAAACCTATGGGCCTATTATGGGTGGGCCCATTAGGTTAAGGCTTTTTAAGCCTATATATATGAGGCTATGTCTCCTCTCCTGGCTTAACCTATTGTAGACAACTTCCCATTAAGCTGTCAGTTCTCATAAGCTCAAGGAGAGGAAAGACTCGGCTTTCGCTCGTCTTCAATACCGTATTGCCATGGCGGATAAAGGTACGCCCTTTTACTCACACCCTTATTATGGTTATTAGGTGTTCTTGATTTATGTGATTGTGTCTTTATAATTAATTCAACAAGAGGATCTTGAAAAGGACATTCTACCACTACTTGAGGATGGTGTCATAGACATAGACCTAGAAAATTTTAATTCTACGCCCCGTCTTCTGATTATTTGTTAAATTTGAGAAGATTCTTCTAGGAGTTGTTATATTCTTGAAAGCCCATGTATCATTATTGAGTATTTCTTCCCAACTTAGCATGCAAGGAACAAAATTATTGCTATGTTGCAGATTTGCTTTTAGTAGCATAGTTGTTCCTAGTTTGCTATGATTTATAATTTTAGGGGCTAAAGTTGTTTTCATTAATTTAAAATATACTCTATAAATTAATGCTATGGATTTTGATCCTTGTTCGAATTCTAGATATTTAATTTGGATTTCTAAGGTTAGAGTTTTTAATATGTGTGGATCATGAAGATCTACTGCAAAATTTGGATAGCAATTGAAATAGTTGGTCCACTAGTCAAATTTGATTGTAGCACATCCAATATTAATTTATTGATTTTTTTTATGTCTATTGTCTCTTAACAATAAATATTTTGGGGAATCTAAACCTAATCTGTAGAGAGGTATACCAGCTACTTGGATTAAATCTATATGAAGATATCTATAATTTTTCTTATACATTGTGACAGCTTGTTGGGACAGTAGCTTTATAGAACCAAATGACTTATTTATTGATATAGTTGTCTCACAAGTTGAACAACCTTTAGTCGTTTCAGAAGTTCGGACTCCGATTAGCGTGCCGATAATTTTAAAATATTCATAAGGTCCATTAGCACATGTCTGTAAAATTTGAACTAAATCGGACTTCATTTGGTGGGTATCGGAAGAAGGTTTCAGTTTCTGTGGTCAGTAAATCTTAAACAAGAGGTTTTCGAGCTCGATTTTGGCGAATGAGCTCCGGTTCAAAATCCGAAAGTGTCGTTAGATTCGTATGATTATTTGTGACTTATGTGAACTTTGGGAAGTGAATTTCGAGGTCGTTCGGATAGTTTCCATTAAAATGCCGAAAGTTAATAATTTGATCTTTTTTATTTAATTCACATCTTGAGTTTCGGGAATCCGATTTGAGATCCGCCTTAGCGAATATGTTACATAAATTTTATATAACTTACTTGAGAAATTTGGGATCATTTTGAGTTTTGTAGGGTTCCATTAGTTTTATTCGTATAAACAAGTTTGCAAAAGAAACAAAACAAAACAAAAAAATAAAGAAAAGGGAAAGGACGAAGTCGGTTAGAGAAGGATTATAAGTATAAATCCTTAGCAACTACATTTCAAAGATAGAGAACGAAGCAGAAAACGGAAACAACATCAGAGAACAAGAAAACATATCGAGAGAAAGAAAAAGGGAAAGGAGAAGGAGAAAAAGGTAGAATTTTTACGCCGAAACCTCCCGGTAATGATATTAATTCATTACTCTAGTTTATTACGTGTGTTTGAATATATTTTAACGGTAGAAATTGGGATATTAGACATCATTGTAATAAGTTAAATTGATAGTTTAAAGGGTAATTGGACCCCGATAATGGAATTAATTATATATTCGTACTCAAGAAGTTATGAGCAACCCGTAAATATAATTTATTTAGGGTTTGGTTATGTAATTTTGGACCATGCGTCTGGGCTACATATTGCGTATGCAAATAGGGTATCAGGTTCCTAACCGGATTGCCTTAAGACGTAAGGAATGAAGCCTTTAGTCTTATTTGATTTATTTTCCTGCTTATTGAATAGAGTGAGGTCGTTTGGCAGTGAATCCAAAGGGCAAAGCGGTTGTTGAGTAGAAGTGCTAACCTTGAAACAAGGTAAGTGATTATTTCCATTTCTTTGGAGGCCCTTGGCCTTGTGGATATTCTACCACGTGTTCCTTACGTGTTTAGCTGCCGATAGGCGTACTCATTACGCCTTAGCTTTGAATTTATATTGAAAATTATATGTTATGCCTTGTTGTTGGTATTGTATAGACACGACCCGCATTTTCGGCTAGGCCGTGCCGGCACCAGCCACCTTTCCTAGACCTGTCGGGCGAACCCTATAGACAAAATCGATATAAACGGCGCAAAATTACCTTGAAAATAAAATTAAACATGACCTTAACAACATAAAATAACTCTCAAGGATAGACATATATACAAACTGTCTGGACAAAACAACTAACTACCCAGAATACACAGGTTTAAAGGTGTCCAGATCAGACATCTAAGAAGGCCAAAAGATATACACACTTCCCGAAGGGAGCAAAAGTAAGGAAAACTGTAATATCTGAAGTTGGTGGCCGCAATGAATAGGATGGCTCACCATAGACAGCTGAGAACGTACTACTGCTCAATCACGGCGCGACTGGCTGGGTCCTGGAGCAGAATCTGCCGAACGAAAAGAAAACACAAGGACAAATAGGGGGTGAGTCATAAGGACTCAATAAGTGCGACCAAACTAGCAACCTCGAAAAATAGATACGCTAGTCAGGGAAACAGAACCAGACAACAATCAACAACTAAGCAATGCACATATAAGCAGAACAGTAGTCATGTACAGAAAATCTACACAATAGTATGAAATGAAATGGAATGAGATGAAATGAAATGAGATGAAATGAAATGAGATGCAAAGGGTCACATGTGCCAAATGAATGGAGCGGAATCCTCTTGCTCTGAGGGCGGAATCCTCCTACCCTCAATATGATGCGATGGAGCGGAATCCTCCTGCTCCAAGGGCGGAATCCTCCTACACTCAATATGATGCGATGGAGCGGAATCCTCCTGCTCCGAGGGCGGAATCCTCCTAACCTCAATATGATGCGATGGAGCGGAATCCTCCTGCTCTAAGGGCGGAATCCTCCTACCCTCAATATGGTGCAACGATAACCCTTCACCGGCGCGGGACTCTCATTGACTGCCGGGAAGTATATGTCAACTCACAGCCAGAGTACAATGCTCAAATCCTCAATGCAATACCAACAAAAGGACATAACATATAATATAGAATGTAAATCCAAAGATAAGGCGTAATGAGTATGCCTATTGGTAGCTACACACGTAAGGAGCACGTGGTAGAAAATCCACGAGGCCAAGTGCCTCCAAAGAAATGGATATAAACACTTACCGTATTCCAAAGCTAGCCCTGCTACTCAACAACTGCTTTTTCCTTTGGAACAACTGCCAAACGATCCCGCTCTATTCAATAAGCAGAAAAATTATATCAAATAAAGCTAAAGGCTTCATTCCTTATGTCTTAGGGCAATCCAGTTAGGAACCTGATACCCTATTCGCATACGCAATACGCAGGCCAGGCCTATATACAGGGTTCAAAGTCCCATAACCAAACCCTAAATAAATTACATTTATATGTTGCCCATAACTCACTGAGTACGAATATATAATCATTTCCATCATCGGGGGCCAATTGACCTTTTAAACTATCAATTTAAGTCATTAGGGGATGTCTAATATCCCTATTTTTACCGTAAAAATATATTCAAACACACGTAATAAGCTAAGATAATGTGTTAACATCATTACCTGGAGATTTGGGGTAGAAATTCCACTATTTTCCACCTCTTTTTCCCTTTATTCCTCTTTCTTTTCTAATCTTTCTTTTCTCTGCTTTGCTCGTATGTTTCAGGTTGTATACATAACTTACTACTGCTAAGGTATTAAATCCCTTAGCCAACCGACTTTGCAAATTTTAATTTTTTTTAATAAATTCACTACGACGATTAAAATTAAAATGGAACCCTAGAGAAATCGAAATGATCCCAAATTTTTCAAGTAAGTTATACAAAATATATGTAACATACTCGCGAAGATGGATCACAAATCGGACTCCGAAACTCAAGATACGAATTTAAAGGAAAAAGGTCAAATTATTTAACTTTCGGCATTTTAGCGGAAACTAGCCGAACAACATCGAAATTCACTTTCGAAAAATCACAAAAGTCACAAATAATCATACGAACCTAACGGCGCTTTCGAATTTCGAATTTCGAATTGGAGCTCATTCGCCAAAACCGAGCTCAAAAATCTCTTTTTAATATTTATCGACAATAAAAACTGAAACCTTCTTTCGATGCCTACCAAACGAGGTCTGATTTAGCTCAAATTTTACAGACAGGTCCTAATGGACCTTAAGAATATTTTAAAATTATCAGCACGCCAATCGGAGTCCTAACTTCCGAAATGACTGTCCGAGGTCATTTCATTCTCCTCTACTTAGACTCTCGTTCGTCCTCAAACGAGCAAGAGTCTAAAATAAATTTCACACCTCTAATGAGAATGCTTACACCAATTTTTCAATGATATTTACTATAAAACCAAAATCAGATACAATGATAAGAACTTTTAGGCTTTAAAGACCAAGTTCGAACCTGAATCGTCGAAGAGGTAAGGATACCTCTCATGCATACTGGACTCAAGCTCTCAAGTGTTCTCCTCACGAGGACGATTATTCCATCGCACTCGAACCATCGGAATCTACTTCGAACGAAGTTTCCGGACATCACGCGCAACTATAGCAACTTGGAACTCCTCGTAAGCTAGATTAACATCTAGCTGAGCAGGGTCTAATTCGATCACTTTGGAAGGATCTCGGATACACTTCCAGAGCATCGGTACATGGAAAACTGGGTGAACTAGCATAGAAGCTGGCAAGTCGAGCCGATAAGCTACCTTACCAATACGCTTCTCGATACGGAAAGGGCCAATGAACCTGGGACTAAGCTTTCCTTTCCTACCAAATCTCTTTACACCTCGTATCGATGACACTTTCAGAAATACCATGTCCCCGACCTCGAACTATAACTCTCGGCTCCTACGGTTCGAATATGAAATCTGCCTAATCTGGGTGGTCCGTAAATGATCCTGAATAACACAAACAACATCAAGAGTCTGACTAACCATATCTGAACTCATCACCTCGACATCTCGAGACTCAAACCAGCCAATAGGAGAACGACATCGACGACCATATAAGGCCTCAAATGGAGCCATCTGAATGGAAGGCAGGTAGCTATTATTATAAGAGAACTCTGCTAATGCCAAATGATCATCCCAGTAACCCCCTGTAACGACCTCAAATAGTCGTTTTGGGAATCGGGACCTCAATTTGCGTATCGACAATCCCAAAAGCTCCGTAAGGTCCATTATGACATGCCTGAAATTTTTTAGCTAAAACGAACTTTGTTAGATAGGTATCGGAGAAAGACATCCGTTTCAGATATTTGTTAAGGCTAAAAGAGGTTCCGGAGCTCGATTTGAGCAAATGAGCTCTGATGTGAAATCTGAAAGTTGCGTTAGGTTCGTATGGTAATTTATGACCTGTAGCAACCTTCAGAAGTGAAAACGGACCTCGTTTGATAGGACTTTTGATAAAGTCTCCGTTGCGGAAGTTTAAAAAGGTTAAAAGAGGTTTTCGAGCTCGATTTGAGTAAATGAACTCCGATGAGAGATCTGAGGGTTCCGTTAGGTTCGTATCGTCATTTATGACTTGTAGCAACTTTCAAATTTGGATTCCGGGGTCGTTTGATTAAAATTCTCTATTTTGGCGAAAGTCAAAATTTGACCCTTTCCCGTGGGACCCACTTTTTGAGTTCTAGAGATCCGAATTGAGTTCCGTCTTGACGAGCATGTCATAAAGTTTTGTATGACTTGTGTACAAAATTTGGGGTCATTCCGAGCTTCGTAGGGTCCCGTTTGGACCCAAAAACAGTGGCTGACCTGGTGCGAAGCTAAAAAGCTGCTGAAATCTGTTTTTTTACTGTTCAGCTGGAAAGAAATCAATTTTTCAGATCAATCCATAAGGAATTAGAAAACAGTCAAAACATGAAAGTTGTAGCTCTTTGAGTTGTGGTTCTAATGCCACCAATTTCGTATCATTTGGATATTTGTACGAAAAGTAATGTGTATTTTACCGAAAGCTATCTAGTGAGGTACAATTTGGACAGCATGTGGTACAACTCTTTAAAGCTGCGGGCTGCTATATATTCTAGGGCGGACATTCATTTTTATTTTCATGTTTTGAGCTTCTAAAAGTGATTCCAAGGGGAATTTGAAGTACCAAAATCATTCCTACACACAAGGTAACTATTCTTACCCATTTTTAACGCTTTAATCCGAGGATCAAAGTGACGATCCTTGGAAAGAGGGTTTGAACCCGAGATTTGTGAAATGGGAAAAATGACCGAGTTGGACTCGGGTATGTACAATAATGGTACTTTTGGACTCGTGGGAGTATGGGGAGTCCGGAAACATAAATTTTACGGGTTTTGGGTACGTCCGACCCGAGGGTATTTTGGTAAATTGCCTCTTAAATTGCGTAAGGGCTTAGAATCCTTTCCTCACATGCTTACGAGTGCGACACTATTTCTTTGGCTCAGAGAGGAGTCTTTCGGAGGCACATCGTTTGGGAAAGGAGGTCGTTCCGTAGCCACTTGAGCCGATTTTGAGGTAAGTGAGACTTGACCTCTATTTTGCTTGCGGATAAGATTTGATCTTGCTAAGTAAGATGTCGAGTACTTAATTGACTAGCATTGTCTAGTAGATAGTATTATGTACTACTCGTTATATTTATACAAAAAGGTGAAGCACAAACGTGACTCGTGTATAGTCGATGTTGTGTGCCGGTGTGTTATTGATATGCTCTAGGGACAGAGGCCGGTGGTGCGTTATGACCTAGAAGCGAAATTCCATCTAGGGACAGAGGCCGGTGGTGCGTTATGACCTAGATGTGGAGACTTATAGGGACAGAGGCTTGTGGTGCGTTATGACCTATAAGTAAAGTTGTTTATAGGGACAGAGGCCTGTGGCGCGTTATGACCTATAAATAAAGCCGCACAGGGTGTGTGCTTATGCTATGTGCTAGGTATATCATTACCTATGTGGTGTGCGAGATATATCATCGCCATGCTGTGTGTTAATTTATTACTGCTTATGCCATAGTATCAATATAATATTGTATATGCTGCCTATATTATGTATCTTTATATTATTGACTATGTTATGTATTCGCATATTATTGCTTGTGTTGTTGTATAATTATATTATCGTATGTAATGTTTATGGGTTACTGTAAAGGTGTGCATTGTACTTCCGTTATCTGCTTATGCATTATCAAAGACTTGTCCCGAAAAGGTAATTTAGCGGGCCTGTCGATGATCTTACTGGGCTTTGGCTCATAACTTACTGTTTTAAATGTGCAGATCCTTCTACTAGTCAGACAGCTGGACTTATCTGATCCGTTCGAGGCTGTGACTATTTTTGCTTGAGGTGAGCCAACCGCATGGTTCGCGGTGGCATACCGTCTGATCCACCTTAGTGCTTAGACGCTTCCTACATCTTGTATTTTATATATATATATATATATATATATATATATATATATATATATATCGGTTGTCAGATTTCGTAGATGCTCTATTGACACTGTATTTCGGGTGGATGTTTACACCTACATTTTATTGAAATATGTCTATCTAAATTATCATTATGAGTCAGTTTAATTATTCGTGGTTCGCCTAAGGATGTAACACTTAGGTGCTATCACGGCCCTGAAAATTGGGTCGTGACAAATTGGTATCAGAGCCCTAGGTTGTAAGTCGAGTCTTAGGGAGTCAATGGAGCAGTGTCCGAGCAGAGTCTTGTTTATGGGTATGTTGTCGACCATACTTATAAGCGAGAGGCTGCAAAGGCATTTTAGGAAGAGTTGTTTCCCTTCATTTCATCTCTTCTCGTGCTATGATGCTTACATAGGTGCTAATCCTTTAATGTGATTATGACAGATGGTGAGAACGCGATTGTCCTCTGCTTCGGGAGCTGGTGACGCACTGACTGAGTCGGTCCGTGGGAGAGCTGTGCGTAGCACACGGATTGGTGCGCTGGCACCTACTCAACCGAGAGCGGCTACTACCAGAGCTTCTGTGGGCAGACCTCCTGCTGCCAGACAGACTAGTACAGTGCCACTGGTGTCTTCTGAGATACCCGTCACACATGTCCCATCGACTATGCCTTCTCTTGTGCCGGGTACAACGGTATCTATTTCTGCAGATGTTCTATTGCGGATGATGGGCATGCTTGGATCTCAGGCCTCGCCTATGGGCGATATGCCAGTACCTTCTGCGGTACCCCAGCCAGTTACTCCAGCTATGAGTACGCCGACTCCTGAGGCTACTCCGGTGATTCCTCAGTCTACTCCAGTTATTAGTCCTATTGCTCAGCCTTCCACTTTGGCTCCTCAGTCGGGTATTCAGTCGGGTCATTCTATTCCTGCTCTTTCTATGAGTGATGAGGAGGTAGCTCGGAGGATTGAGTCCTTCATGAAGCTCAAGCCTCCCGAGTTCGATGGTACCCCAGCTACTTGCACTGCCCAGAGGTATATTCAGAAATGTGAGAATATATTTTCTGTATTGGGTACTAGGGACACCCTTGGGGTGAGATGTGCTTCTTTCCGTTTGTCCGGTGATGCCGAGACTTGGTGGTCTTCTATGATGAGACAGAGGTCGAGTGATCTTCCTCCCTTGACTTGGACCGAGTTCGTTGCTATGTTTATGAGTAGATTTGTGCCTCAGAGTCATCTTGATGCCCAGAGATACGAGTTTGAGTTGTTGAGACAGGGAGGCATGTCCGTGACTGCTTATGATACCAGATTTTTAAAGTTATCTCAGTATGCGCCTGCTATGGTTATGCTGGAGAGAGACAAGGTTCTTAGATTTGTTGAGGGTCTTCACCCTCGTCTTCAGGTGGCTGTTGCCTCACATATTGGCAACAAGTCTTATTATGATGTGGTTGATATTGCGAGGCGTATGGAGGACATTCATGCTAGAGCAGATGCAGAGAGGGCGAGCAAGAGGGTGCGATATTCTGGTACTTCTGGAGGCCCCTCACATAGTGGTCAGAGTTTTCGTGGTCATACTCAGCCTAGGCTTCCCCAGGCCGCTGCTTTACCATCTCAGGGTACTTCGTCGGGTGTTCAGAGGCCTCAGCCGTCTCAGAGGCGTGGGGATTCATCTCAGTCTGTTCCACCTGTTTGTGGGAGATGCCGTCAGAGGCACTATGGGAGGTGCAGGCCCGGAGGTGGACGTGGAGGAGGCGGTAGTAAGGCTTGTTACCAGTGTGGGGATCCCAGGCACTTTGTTAGGGATTGCCACTATGTTACTTCATCTGGACCTACCTCCGCGGGACATCAGAGTTCTGCTGCTATGGTTCGGTCTTCTCCTCAGGCAGCTAGGCTTGTCACTCAGGTTCCTCCTAGGCAGCCGGTTCAGAGAGCTCCTGGTCCTGGAGGTTCAGCTCAGGTTTTTGCTATGACACACCAGGATGCCGAGGCATCCAATGATGTGATCACAGGTACTCTTTCTGTTTGTTGCCGCAGTGCCTTTGCCCTTATAGATCCGGGATCTACTTTCTCTTATGTGTCTCCTGGATTTTCACCTTGCTTGAGCAAGGATCTGGTTTTTATTGATGCTCCATTTATGGTGGCAATGCCTGTCGGAGATCCTATATGTGTAGATAAAGGGTATCGGGAGTGTGTGATTTCTATTTGTGGTGTTGAGTCTCTAGTAGACTTGATGTTGCTAGATATGGTGGAATTTGATGTGATCATGGGCATGGATTGGTTGGCATCCTGTCACGCGACGTTGGATTGCCATGCCAAGTCCGTGACTATAGGTGCTGAAGGTGAGCCTAAGGCTATTTGGAAGGGTTCCAGGTCTTCTCCGAGGAACAAGATCATATCATTCATGAAGGCTCAGAAGATGATAGCTCGCGGGTGCGGAGGGTATATTGCTTCTATTCGAGATGTTCGAGTGGAGGAGGTATCTATTGATCGAGTACCGGTAGTATGCGAGTATCCGGAGGTCTTTCCGGATGACTTGCCGGGTTTGCCTCCTATGCGGGAGATTGAGTTCTGTATTGATATATTGCCATGTACTCAGCCTATATCTATTCCTCCATATCGTATGGCTCCTGCTGAGTTGAGGGAATTGAAGGAGCAAATTCAAGATTTGCTTGATAAGGGTTTTATTAGACCCAGTGTATCTCCTTGGGGTGCTCCGGTTCTTTTTGTAAAGAAGAAGGATGGTTCTATGCGCATGTGTATTGATTATCGGCAATTGAACAAAGTGACTATCAAAAACAGGTATCCTTTACCGCGTATAGATGATTTATTTGATCAGCTTCAGGGTGCTACTCATTTTTCCAAGATTGACTTGAGATCGGGGTATCATCAGTTGCGAATTCGGTCTGAGGATATTTCTAAGACTGCTTTCCGTACGAGATATGGGCACTATGAGTTTCTTGTCATGTCATTTGGGCTTACAAATGCTCCGGCCGCCTTTATGGATCTTATGAACCGTGTGTTCAAGCCATATCTTGATTCTTTTGTTATTGTGTTCATTGATGACATCCTTATATATTCAAGGAGCCGAGGGGAGCATGAGCATCACTTGAAGATTATCCTTCAGACCTTGAGAGACCATGAATTGTATGCTAAATTCTCTAAATGTGAGTTCTGGCTGGATACCGTGTCATTCCTGGGGCACGTGGTGACCAAGGACGGTATTAGTGTTGATCCCAAGAAGGTGGAGGCCGTTCAGAATTGGCTTAGGCCTACTTCTCCTACAGAGATTCGGAGTTTCTTAGGCTTGGCAGGCTATTATCGACGTTTCGTGGAGGTATTTTCTTCTATATCAGCACCACTGACTAAATTGATGCAGAAGAATGTTCCTTTTCTATGGTCTGTTGCTTGTGAGTCTAGCTTTCAGAGGCTCAAGACTGTCTTGACTACAGCGCCTGTATTGGCCTTGCCTAGTGGATCCGGGGGATTCACAGTCTATTGTGATGCTTCTGGTATTGGCTTAGGTGGTGTTTTGATGCAGAATGGCAAGGTGATAGCTTATGCCTCGAGACAACTGAAAGTGCATGAGAAGAACTACCCTGTCCATGATCTAGAGTTATTGGCGGTGGTATTTGCATTGAAGTTGTGGAGGCATTATTTATATGGTGAGCCTTGTGAGATTTTCACTGATCATAAGAGTCTCCAGTATCTGTTCACCCAGAAGGACTTGAACGGGAGACAGCGCCGATGGTTGGAGTTGCTTAAGGATTATGACATCGCTATTCGGTATCACCCCGGGAAAGCTAATGTTGTGGCTGATGCTCTGAGCAGGAAGTCTATGGGTAGCCTTGCCTATCTTGATGTTGATATGAGACCACTAGCTCGAGAGTTGCAGGCCTTGTCCATTAGTGGAGTGCGATTTGATGATTCTGTGCCAGACCGAGTTTTTGCTTATATAGGGACTCAGTCATCCTTAGCTTCCCAGATCAAGGAAAAGCAATTTGATGATTCATATTTGCGTGATATTCGAGATAGAGTTTTAAGTGGGGGAGTGACCTCATTTATGATCGGAGATGATGGTGTACTGCGGCTCAACGGTCGGTTGTGTGTTCCGAATGTTGGGGAGTTGAGGCAGCTGATATTGGCAGAGGCACACAGTTCTCGATATTCTATTCATCCTGGTATTACGAAGATGTATCAAGATCTTCGGGAGTTATATTGGTGGAAGGGAATGAAGAGAGATGTTGCTGATCATGTGTCTCGGTGCTTTAATTGTCAGCAGGTAAAGTATGAGCATAGAAGACCAGCCGGGGTGACTCAGTCCATGCCGATTTCGGAATGGAAATGGGAGCATATTACTATGGACTTTGTGGTTGGATTGCCTTTGACCTTGGGCAGAGCATGATTCAGTATGGGTAGTGGTGGATCGTCTCACCAAGTCAGCTCATTTCATCCCCGTGAGGACTACTTATTCATCGGAGCGCTTAGCTCGTATCTTTATCGAGCAGATTGTGAGATTGCATGGTGCTCCAGTCTCTATTATATCAGATCGCGGTACTCAGTTCACAGCTCAGTTCTGGAGATCATTTCAGAAGGAGCTGGGTACCCGAGTGGATCTTAGCACCGCATTTCATCCTCAGACTGATGGTCAGTCCGAGAGGACCATCCAGATTCTTGAGGATATGCTGAGGGCTTCTGTTATTGACTTTGGAGGCCATTGGGACAGTTATTTGCCTTTGGCGGAATTTGCCTATAATAACAGTTATCAGTCTTCTATCCAGATGGCTCCGTTTGAGGCATTATATGGCCGCCGATGTCGTTCTCCAGTTGGTTGGTTTGAACCTGGAGAGGTGAAGGTGTTCGGTCCGGATCTAGTTCAGCAGACCTTAGATAAGGTCCGAATCATTCAGGATCGGCTCCGCACAGCTCAGAGTCGACAGATATCTTATGCGGATCGGAGGAGGAGAGATTTGGTGTTTATGGTAGGTGACCGGGTATTTCTTAAAGTATCGCCGATGAAGGGTGTTATGAGATTCGGAAAAAAGGGCAAGCTTAGTCCGAGGTTCATTGGTCCTTTTGAGGTCTTGGAGCGCATTGGCGCTGTTGCATATAGGCTTGCTTTGCCTCCATCTCTGTCAGTTCATCCGGTATTCCACGTATCTATGCTCCGAAAGTATGTTCATGATCCATCCCATGTGATTGATATAGCTTCTGTCGAGATCGACGAGGACTTGGCTTATTTGGAGGAGCCGATTGCTATTGCAGCTAGAGAGATTCGTAAGCTAAGGTCGAAAGAGATCCCGTTGGTTAAAGTGCTATGGAAGAATCGTCCTATCGAAGAGGCCCCTTGGGAACTCGAGTCCGACATGCGGGAGAAGTATCCTCGCCTTTTCGATAATTCAGGTTTGATTTCAATCTCTAAAGCCTGAATTATGTTGTTGTTTATGATTTCGGATAGTAGCGAGAGTCCTCGAAATCCGTGTAATTATTGTCGTGAAAATGTGAATCTTACCTTAGACTCGGGCTCGTCCGAGGACGAACGAGAGTCTAAGTGGGGGAGATTGTAACGACCTCAAATAGTCGTTTCGGGAATCGGGACCTCGATTTGCGTATCGACAATCCCAAAAGCTCCGTAAGGTCCATTATGACATGCCTGAAATTTTTTAGCTAAAACGAACTTTGTTAGATAGGTATTGGAGAAAGACATCCGTTTCAGATATTCGTTAAGGCTAAAAGAGGTTCCGGAGCTCGATTTGAGCAAATGAGCTCTGATGTGAAATCTGAAAGTTGCGTTAGGTTCGTATGGTAATTTATGACCTGTAGCAACCTTCAGAAGTGAAAACGGACCTCGTTTGATAGGACTTTTGATAAAGTCTCCGTTGCGGAAGTTTAAAAAGGTTAAAAGAGGTTTTCGAGCTCGATTTGAGTAAATAAACTCTGATGAGAGAACTGAGGGTTCCGTTAGGTTCGTATCGTCATTTTTGACTTGTAGCAACTTTCGAATTTGGATTCCGGGGTCGTTTGATTAAAATTCTCTATTTTGGCGAAAGTCAAAATTTGACCCTTTCCCGTGGGACCCACGTTTTGAGTTCTAGAGATCCGAATTGAGTTCCGTCTTGACGAGCATGTCACACAAGTCTTGTATGACTTGTGTACAAAATTTGGGGTCATTCCGAGCTTCGTAGGGTCCCGTTTGGACCCAAAAACAGTGGCTGACCTGGTGCGAAGCTAAAAAGCTGCTGAAATCTATTTTTTTACTGTTCAGCCGGAAAGAAATCAATTTTTCAGATCAATCCATAAGGAATTAGAAAACAGTCAAAACATGAAAGTTGTAGCTCTTTGAGTTTTGGTTCTAATACCACCAATTTCGTATCATTTGGATATTCGTACGAAAAGTTATATGTATTTTACCGAAAGCTATCCAGTGAGGTACAATTTGGACAGCATGTGGTACAACTCTTTAAAGCTGCGGGCTGCTATATATTCTAGGGCGGGCATTCATTTTTATTTTCATGTTTTGAGCTTCTAAAAGTGATTCCAAGGGGAATTTGAAGTACCAAAATCATTCCTAGACACAAGGTAACTATTCTTACCCATTTTTAACGCTTTAATCCGAGGATCAAAGTGACGATCCTTGGAAAGAGGGTTTGAACCCGAGATTTGTGAAATGGGAAAAATGACCAAGTTGGACTCGGGTATGTACAATAATGGTACTTTTGGACTCGTGGGAGTATGGGGAGTCCGGAAACATAAATTTTACGGGTTTTGGGTACGTCCGACCCGAGGGTATTTTGGTAAATTGCCTCTTAAATTGCGTAAGGGCTTAGAATCCTTTCCTCACATGCTTACGAGTGCGACACTATTTCTTTGGCTCAGAGAGGAGTCTTTCGGAGGCACATCGTTTGGGAAAGGAGGTCGTTCCTTAGCCACTTGAGCCGATTTTGAGGTAAGTGAGACTTGACCTCTATTTTGCTTGCGGATAAGATTTGATCTTGCTAAGTAAGATGTCGAGTACTTAATTGACTAGCATTGTCTAGTAGATAGTATTATGTACTACTCGTTATATTTATACAAAAAGGTGAAGCACAAACGTGACTCGTGTATAGTCGATGTTGTGTGCCGGTGTGTTATTGATATGCTCTAGGGACAGAGGCCGGTGGTGCGTTATGACCTAGAAGCGAAATTTCATCTAGGGACAGAGGCCGGTGGTGCGTTATGACCTAGATGTGGAGACTTATAGGGACAGAGGCTTGTGGTGCGTTATGACCTATAAGTAAAGTTGTTTATAGGGACAGAGGCCTGTGGCGCGTTATGACCTATAAATAAAGCCGCACAGGGTGTGTGCTTATGCTATGTGCTAGGTATATCATTACCTATGTGGTGTGCGAGATATATCATCGCCATGCTGTGTGTTAATTTATTACTGCTTATGCCATAGTATCAATATAATATTGTATATGCTGCCTATATTATGTATCTTTATATTATTGACTATGTTATGTATTCGCGTATTATTGCTTGTGTTGTTGTATAATTATATTATCGTATGTAATGTTTATTACTGTAAAGGTGTGGATTGTACTTCCGTTATCTGCTTATGCATTATCAAAGATTTGTCCCGAAAGGGTAATTTAGCGGGCCTGTCGATGATCTTACTGGGCTTTGGCTCATAACTTACTGTTTTAAATGTGCAGATCCTTCTACTAGTCAGACAGCTGGACTTATCTGATCCGTTCGAGGCTGTGACTATTTTTGCTTGAGGTGAGCCAACCGCATGGTTCGCGGTGGCATACCGTCTGATCCACCTTAGTGCTTAGACGCTTCCTACATCTTGTATTATATATATATATATCGGTTGTCAGATTTCGTAGATGCTCTATTGACACTGTATTTCGGGTGGATGTTTACACCTACATTTTATTGAAATATGTCTATCTAAATTATCATTATGAGTCAGTTTAATTATTCGTGGTTCGCCTGAGGATGTAACACTTAGGTGCCATCACGGCCCCGAAAATTGGGCCGTGACACCCCCGAAAATTGGGCCGTGACACTTAGCTCCATTGCATGTCCTCTAAAATTTGAATAACCCGCTCGGACTGACCATCAGTCTGAGGATGGAATGCTGTGCTAAGCTGCACCTGGGTCGCCAACTCTCTCTGAAAAGACTGTTAGAACTGAGAGGTAAACTGGGAACCACGATTTGAGATAATAGATATAGGAGTACCATGCAATCTAACCACCTACTGAGCCAGTCTCTGAGCTGAATCAGTAGTCTTTACAGGGATAAAATGAGCTGATTTAGTCAGTCTGTCAACAATGACCCAGACTAAATCGTGGCGCTGCAGGGTCTTTGGAAGACCAACTATAAAATCCATTGTGATGTGCTCCCACTTCCACTCGGGAATGGGCAATGCTTGGGCTAACCCTGATGGTCTCCGGTGCTCGAACTTAACCTGCTGACAGTTCAAGAAACGAGATACATAATCAAATACATCTCTCTTTTTATCCCCTTCCACCAATATAGCTCTCGGAGGTCCTGATACATTTTTTTATAATACCAGGATGAATGGAATAACGCGAGCTATGAGCTTCACCGAGCACTGACTGCCTCAAATCTCCAACATCAGGAACACAGAGTCGAGTATTAAACCGAATAATTCCATCTGAATCAAGCTCGAAGGAGGAAACTCCTCCACTTAAGACACGACCACGCAACTCCTGCAGATGAGGATCCTCGAATTGTCTTCCCTTAATCTGATTGACTAAGAAAGATTGAGCTGCAATTCACGCTAAGACTCTACTAGAGTCTGGAAGAAGAAATCTCACGCCAAAGTCGCCAAGGGACTGCAATTCTTGGGCCAATGGTCTTATGTCAGCATAAAGAAAAGCCATGCTGCCTATGGACTTCCTGCTCAAAGCATCTACTACCACATTGGCCTTCCCATGATGATAGTGGATGGTGGGATCATAATCTTTAATTAATTCAAGCCACCTCCGTTGTCGGCCGTTAAGATCTTTTTGAGAGAGAAAATACTGTAGACTTTTATGATCCGTATACACCTCACAAGACTCGCCATAAAGATAATGCCTCCATATCTTCAAAGCGAAGACCACAACTGCCAATTCTAAATCACGAGTCCGATAATTTTTCTCATTCGGCTTCAACTGTCTGGAAGCATAAGCAATTACCTTCCCGTGCTGCATAAGAACACAACCAAGGCCCACACGAGATGCATCACAATTAACTACGAATCCACTTGTGCCCGAAGGAAGGGATAACACTGGAGGTGAAGTTAATAAGGGCTTAAGCTTTTGGAAGCTGGCCTCACACTCATCGGACCATCGAAACTGAATCGCCTTCTGCGTCAGGCGAGTCAGGGGAGCTGCAATAGTAGAGAACTTTTCCACAAACCTCCAATAATAACCTGCCAATCCAAGGAAGTTGCGAATCTCCGTCGGAGTGGTAGGACGAGGCCATTTCTGCACTGCTTCAATCTTCTTCGGATCAACCTTGATACCCTCACTAGATACCACGTGATCCAAAAATGCCATAGAATCAAACCAAAACTCACATTTCGAGAACTTGGCATACAACTTACGATCACGGAGGGTCTGAAGAACCACCCTCAGATGATAATCATGCTCCTCGCGGCTACGAGAATAAATAAGAATATAATCAATGAAGACAATGACAAAGGAATCAAGGAATAGCTTAAACACCTGGTTCATGAGATCCATAAAGGCTGCAGGGGCATTAGTCAGCCCAAAAGACATAACTAGGAACTCATAATGGCCGTAACGAGTCCTAAAGCAGACGTCGAGATATCTGAATCGCGAATCTTTAGCTGACGATAACCAGATCGCAGATCGATCTTAGAAAAGAATTTGGCACCCTGCAACTGATCAAACAAATCATCAATGTGAGGCAACGGGTACTTGTTCTTGATGGTGACCTTATTTAGCTGACGATAATCAATACACATCCGCATAGTCCCATCTTTCTTTTTCACGAATAGAACAGGAGCACCCCACGGAGAAATACTCGGCCTGATGAACCCCTTATCAAGCAAATCTTGCAACTGCTCCTTCAGCTCCTTCAACTCTGATGGGGCCATGCGATAAGGAGGGATAGAAATAGGCTGAGTCCCTGGCACAATATCAATACCAAACTCGATCTCTCAATCAGGAGGAAGTCCTGGCAAATCATCTGGAAACACGTCAGGGAACTCCCTAACGACATGAATAGAATCAAGAGATGGAATCTCCACAGTGGTATCTCGAACCATGGCAAGATACGGTGAAAACCCTTTATCCATCATCCGCTTTGCCTTCAGAAAAGAAATAACATGCCCTATGGTTAGAAAATAAGAGCCCTGCCACACCACCGGTGCTGAACAAGGAAGAGACAACTGAAGAGATTTGGCATGATAATCTAATGTGGCATGACACGACGCCAGCCAATCCATGCCAATAATAACATCAAAATCAACCATATCTAGAATTAGAAGATATACTAGTGTCTCACGACCCCCAAAAGATATGGTACAAGCTGGATAAACTCGATCCAAAATGATAATGTCTTCAATAGGAGTAGAAACACAGAATGGATCACGAAGACGCATATAATCAATATTAAAGCCCGAAGCAAAATAAGGAGATACATATGAATATGTAGACCCCGAATCCACCAAAAAATATGCATCTCGACTACAAACAGATAAAATACCTGTAACAACAGCTGGGGATGCCTCGGCATCCTGCCTGGCCGGCAGTGCATATAGCTGTCTCTGCGGTTGAGCTGAGCCGCTACCCTGACGACCACCTGTAGAGGGACCACTAGGACCACGCCCACGACCTCTACCGGGTGGTGGTGCACCTCTAACTGGCTGAGACCCTGGAGGGGCACCCTGAGGCTGTTGCTGCATAGGCGCTGGAAGGCGAGGGAAAGGGCGGCTACGACCCTGCTGATGGAGATAAGGGCAATCCTTCTTCTGATGCCCTAGATCTTAACAGATAAAGCACCCTGGAGAAAATCTACGCTGATCAAGCTGAGATTGATCTCGCGGGCGAAACCCAAACTGACCCTGAGAAGAAATAGGCGCATTCTGAGAACCACGCGCTGGAAACTGAGCTAGTCTGATAGAAGGCCTAGTCTGCTGCTGATAACTCCTACCTCCATATGTGGTACTAGAATGCCCTAGACCACGAGATCTCTTACTCTCCCGCTCTAACTCCTCCATCTCCAATCTATGATAGGCCTCATACCTCCTGACAATATCAACAGCGATATCAAATAGAGTACCAGCCTCAATCTCATGAGCCATCTGGGATCGCAAATTAGGAGAAAGCCCATCAGTAAAACGTCTGACCCTCTCAGAGGGCTCCCGCACGAGATCTGGAGCATAGCTGGACATCTCTGAAAACAAAAGTTCGTACTCTGTGACTGACAGGTTACCCTGTCCAATCTTCTCAAACTGTCTCCTCTTCTCATCCTGCTGACTGCGAGGGAAAAACTTCTCCATGAATCGATGGGAGAACTCACTCCAGGTTAGCTTAGGTAAGCCCTGCCTAGTTGATGGAGTGCGGTTCACCAAGCTAAAGCCGGACCCTCAAGATGGAAGGCAGTATAATGAGCTCCATACTGCTCAAGATATCCAAGGGCCTCTAAGATACGCTGACATTGATCAAGAAACTCATGAGGCTTAAGCTTATCTGATTTCTGACCAGAGAATTTCGGAGGACGAAGTCGGGTAAAATAATGCAACCTTGCCGGATCATCAACCTGACCTGCTACCTGGACTGGCTGACCAGCCTAAGCAACCGGAGGTACAACACCCGCTACCTCTGGAACATAACCACCTAGAACATGAACTGCTGGGGCTACATGTGGAGCTAGAATGGGGGCTCCCTGAACCTGAGAACCAATATCTACCGCAGCCTGCGGAGCTGCCTGAGGGATAGGAGCATCTACAACAGCCTGAGGGATAGGAGCATCTACAGCAGCTTGAGGAATAGGAGCATCTACAGCAGCCCGAGGAATATGAGCATCTACGGCAGCATGAGGAATAGGAGGTCCCTGGGGCATCTGCGTCGCTAAGAATCTCATAAAAGCGTCATGAAGTGCGGGGGGAACGAATAAGCCCTGCTCCCCCTGCCCAGAAAAGGCTGGCACTACCGGAACCTCTGCAGCAGGATCAACATGATCCACCATCCTCGCGGCCTGGGCAACTCTACCTCTGCCTCGACCACGACCTCTACCGCGGCCAACACCACCACCTCGCGGAGCAGCAGGCATAGGGGCGACCGCTGGCTCCTCCGCCTCTCGCTGAACATTCGCGCGCGTTCTCACCATTTACTGCGGAAAATTAAAAATATTTAACTTCAGATAAGAAAAGTCACGCACGACAGGGAAAGAAAGAAAGGAAACTACCTAAAGGCCACCATAGCCTCTCGTAGATAGGTACGGACGTCTCCGCCCGATCAACGAGACTCTATTAGACAATGTCATGATCTGGAAAGACTCTAAATCTTGCTCTGATACAACCTGACACGACTCGCATTTTTGGCTAGGCCGTGCGGGCACCCGACCACCTTCTCTAGACCTGTCGGGCGAACCCTATAGACAAAATCGATATAAACGGCGCAAGATTACCTTGAAAATAAAATTAAACATGACCTTAACAACATAAAATAACTCTCAAGGATAGACATATATACAAACTGTCTGGACAAAACAACTAACTACCCAGAATACACAGGTTTAAAGGTTTCCAGATCAGACATCTAAGAAGGCCAAAAGATATACACACTTCCCGAAGGGAGCAAAAGTAAGGAAAACTGTAATATCTGAAGTTGGTGGCCGCAATGAATAGGATGGCTCACCGTAGACAGCTGAGAACGTACTACTGCTCAATCACGGCGCGACTGGCTGGGTCTTGGAGCAGAATCTGCCGAACGAAAAGAAAATACAAGGACAAATAAGGGGTAAGTCATAAGGACTCAATAAGTGCGAACAAATTAGCAACCTCGAAAAATAGATACGCTAGTAAGGGAAACAGAACCAGAAAACAATCAACAAATAAGCAATGCACATATAAGCAAAACAGTAGTCATGTACAGAAAATCTACACAATAGTATGAAATGAAATGGAATGAGATGAAATGAAATGAGATGAAATGAAATGAGATGCAAAGGGTCACATGTGCCAAATGAATGGAGCAGAATACTCCTGCTCCGAGTGCGGAATCCTCCTACCCTCAATATGATGCGATGGAGTGGAATCCTCCTGCTCCGAGGGCGGAATCCTCCTACCCTCAATATGATGCAATGGAGCGGAATCCTCCTGCTCCGAGGGTGGAATCCTCCTACCCTCAATATGATGCGATGGAGCGGAACCCTCCTACTCCGAGAGCGGAATCCTCCTACCCTCAATATGATGCAATGGAGCGGAATCCTCCTGCTCCGAGGGCGGAATATGATGCGATGGAGCGGAATCCTCCTGCTCCAAGGGCGGAATCCTCCTACCCTCAATATTATGCAATGATAACCCTTCACCGGCGCGGGACTCTCATCGACTGCCGGGAAGTATATGTCAACTCACAGCCAGAGTACAATGCTCAGATCCTCAATGCAATACCAACAACAGGACATAACATATAATATAGAATGTAAATCCAAAGCTAAAGTGTAATGAGTACGCCTATTGACAGCTACACAAGTAAGGAACACGTGGTAGAAAATTCACGAGGCCAAGTGCCTCCAAAGAAATGGATATAAACACTTACCGTATTCCAAAGCTAGCCCTGCTACTGAACAACTGCTTTTTCCTTTGGATTAACTGCCAAACGATCCCGCTCTATTCATTAAGCAGAAAAATTATATCAAATAAAGCTAAAGGCTTCATTCCTTATGTCTTAGGGAAATCCAGTTAGGAACCTGATACCCTATTTGCTTACGCAATACGCAGGCCAGACCTATATACAGGGTTTAAAGTCCCATAACCAAACTCTAAATAAATTACATTTATATGTTGCACATAACTCACTGAGTACGAATATATAATCATTTCCATCATCGGGGGCCAACTGACCCTTTAAACAATCAATTTAAGTCATTAGGGCGATGTCTAATATCCCTATTTTTACCGTAAAAATTTATTCAAACATACGTAATAAGCTAAGATAATGTGTTAACATCATTACCTGGAGATTTGGGGTATAAATTCCACTATTTTTCCACCTCTTTTTCCCTTTTTTCCTCTTTCTTTTCTAATCTTTCTTTTTTCTACTTTTCTCGTATGTTTCTAGTTGTATACATAACTTACTATTGCTAAGGGATTAAATCCCTTAGCCAACCGACTTTGCAAATTTTAATTTATTTTAATAAATTCGCTACGACTATTAAAATTAAAATGGAACCCTAGAGAAATCGAAATGATCCCAAATTTTTCAAGTAATTTATACAAAATATATGTAACATACTCGTGAAGACGGATCTCAAATCAGACTCTCGAAACTCAAGATGCGAATTTAAAGGAAAAAGGTCAAATTATTTAACTTTCGGTATTTTAGCGGAAACTAGCCGAATAACATCGAAATTCACTTTCGAAAAATCACAAAAGTCATAAATAATCATACGAACCTTAACGACACTTTCGAATTTCGAATTTTGAATTTCGAATCGGAGCTCATTCGCCAAAACCGAGCTCAAAAATCTCTTTTTAATACTTATCGACAATAAAAACTGAAACCTTCTTCCGATGTCTACCAAACGAGGTCTGATTTAGCTAAAACTTTACAGACAGGTCCTAATGGACCTTACGAATATTTTAAAATTATCAGCACGCCAATCGGATTCCTAACTTCCGAAACGACTGTCCGAGGTCGTTTCATGTATTGAGCATAGAAGCATTGCATTTGGATTATGAGCTTGCTTATACTTCCCGGTAGGTGATGAGAATCCCGCGCCTGTGATATATGTTTTAAATTGTGTGTTTATATTTATGTGTATTAATAAACATATGGATCGGGTTGCACGTCGTAACAGTATAAATATATGGATCGGGTTGCACGCCGCAACAGTATAAATGTATGGATCGGGTTGCACGCCGCAACAATATGTGTTTCTGATTGTTGATATGTTTGGGATACCTAAAAACCTATATGTTATGTCTATCTTATGTCCCTGGTTGTTTATGAGTTTATGATTCCATACGTATTTCCAATTATTATCTGGCTCTTCCTTTTTATAGTTTAACTAAGATGAATTTGGTTTATCTGCTTTTCTTCTCCCTGGCTAGAATATTTGCTTTTTTGAGGTGGCTAGCCAGCCCTCACTTATTGAGTCATTTTGACTCACCCTTGTTTGTTGTTTATTTCTTGTCTATTTATTTCGTTTCGGCAAGTTCGATTCAGGATTGAGTTCGCCACGTTGTTAAGGAGCGAAGACGACTTCAGTTGTCAGGGTGAGCTTGCTTTTATTCAGGATGGCCATCAGTTTTACATTTATTATTTCAGTAGAGTCGATTTTATGTTTATTTTTGTGAATTCAGTTGGTAAGGGTTCGTCCGACGGGTCTAGGGAGGATGTCGGGTGGCCACACGGCCTAGCTAGAAATTCAGGTCGTGTCAATTGGTATCAGAGCCCAGGTTAGAGTCTATCCAGACCAAGACAATGTCTAGTAGAGTCTCGCTAATGGGTATGTAGACGTCCATACTTATATACGAGAAACTATGATGGCTTTTAGGAAGTTTTTCTTCCTTCTTTTCTAATCGTGCGTCAGTCAAGTCTATTCAAATTAGCTATATGAGTTTATGCTCTAAGCGGAGGAGTCTTCCTCTAATAATGAATGCTAAAATTAAATCTCTAAGGCATTGCTGAAGCATAAGCTAATTCTTAATTTCATCGACCTGTTCTATATCGAAAAGTATATCGATGAGGTGATTCGTTGGTATAATCATGTTAATCCATCCAGAGTATCGTGTATCTTTGTTCCAAAAATGTAGAACTCTCCTCTCGTGATCGAGGAAGGATCAACTTAGTCAGAATAAGCTGGGCAATAGTGTTATGATATTATCCAGATATATTTTATTCCAAGATTTCGGTGTGCGTGTTATAATTCTGATTATGAAATCATGAGATAATATCTGTGGAGTAGCTTATGAAGGTCATGCAAGTTCTGTTATTATCTGTGTGAATTTTTATTTAGACTTAGACTCATTCGAGGACGAACGAGAGTTTAAGTGGAGGAGAATGAAACGACCTTAGGTAGTCGTTTCGGAAGTTAGGACTCTAATTAGTGTGCTGATAATTTTAAAATCTTCATAAGGTCCATTAGGACATGTCTGTAAAATTTAAACTAAATCGGACTTCGTTTGGTAGGTATTGGAAGAAGGTTTCAGTTTTTGTTGTCGGTAAATCTTAAAAAAGAGGTTTTCAACCTCGATGTTGGTGAATGAGCTCCGATTCAAAATTAGAAAGCATCATTAGGTTCGTATGATTATTTGTGATTTGGTGAACTTTGGGAAGTTAATTTTGAGGTCGTTCGGATAGTTTCCGTTAAAATGCCGAAAGTTAGTAATTTGATCCTTTTCTGTTTAATTTGCATCTTGAGTTTCAGGAATCTGATTTGAGATCCGCCTTAGCGAGTATGTTACATAAATTTTTTATAATTTGCTTGAGAAATTTGGGATCATTTTGAGTTTTATAGGGATACTTTTTAATTTTATTCGTATAATCAAGTTTGTAAAAGAAACAAAACAAAACAAAAAAAAAAAAAGAAAAGGGAAAGGACGAAGTGTATAATCCTTAGCAAATACATTTTTAAGATAGAGAACGAAGCAGAAAATTGGAAAAACAACAGAGAACAAGAAAACATAACGAGAGAAAGAAAAAGGGAAAGGAGAAGAAGAAAAAAGGTAGAAATTTACCCCAAAACCTCCAGGAAATGATGTTAATTCATTACTTTAGTTTATTACGCATGTTTTAATATATTTTAATAGTAGAAATTGGGATATTAGACATTGTTCTAATAAGTTAAATTGATAGCTTAAGGAGTAACTGGGCCCCGATAATTGAATTGATTATATATTCGTACTCAGGAAGTTATGGGCAACCCGTAAATATAATTTATTTAGGGTTTGGCTATGTAATTTTGAACCCTATACATAGGTCTGGATTGTGTATTGCGTATGCGGATAGGGTATCAGGTTCTTAATCGGATTGCCCTAAGACGTAAGGAATGAAGCCTTTAGCCTTATTTGATTTATTTTTTTGCTTATTGAATAGAAGGGGATCGTTTGACAGTGACTCCAAAGGGCAAAGCGGTTGTTGAGTAGCAATGCTAACCTTCGAACAAGGTAAGTGATTATATCCATTTCTTTGGAGACCCTTGGCCTTGTGGATATTCTACCGCGTGTTCCTTACGTGTGTAGTTGCCGATAGGCGTACTCATTACGCCTTAGCTTTGAATTTACATTGTATATTTTATGTTATGCCTTGTTGTTGGTATTGCATTGAGCATAGAAGCATTTCTCTTTCATTATGAGCTTGCATATACTTCCCGGTAGTCGATGAGAATCCCGCACCGGTGATATGTGTAGTAAATTGTGTGTTTATATTTATGTGTATTGATAAACATATGGATCGGGCTACACGTCACAACAATATAAATATATGAATCGGATTGCACGCCGCAACAATATAAATATATGGATCGGGTTGCACACCGCAACAAGATGTATTTCTGATTGTTGATATGTTCGGGATACCTAAAAACCTATATGCTCTGTCTATCTTATGTCCATGGTTGTTTATGAGTTTGTGATTCCATAAGTATTTCTAGTCATTATCTAGCTCTGCTTTTTTATAGTTTAATTAAGATGAATTTGATTTATCTGCTTTTCTTCTCCGTGGCTAGCATATCTGCTTTTTTGAGGTGGCTAGCCAGCCCCCACTTATTGAGTCCTTTTGACTCACCCTTGTTTGTTGTTTGTTTCTTGTCTATTTATTTCATTTCGGCAGGTTCGCTCAAGGATTGAGTTTGCCGCGTTGTTAAGGAGCGAAGACGACTTCAGCTATTAGGGTGAGCCAACTTTTTGAAACGACCTCGGTCAGTCGTTTCGGAAGTTAGGACTCTGATTGGCGTACCGATAATTTTAAAATATTTATAACATCCATTAGGATCTGTCTGTAAAATTTGAGCTAAATCAGACTTCGTTTGGTAGGCATCAGAAAAAGGTTTCAGTTTTTATCGTCGATAAATATTAAAAAGAGATTTACGAGCTCGGTATTGGCGAATAAGTTCTGATTCGAAATTCGAAAGCGCCATTAGGTTCGTATGATTATTTCTGACTTTTGTGATTTTTCGAAAGTGAATTTCGATATTGTTCGGCTAGTTTCCGCTAAAATGCCGAAAGTTAAATAATTTGACTTTTTCTATTTAAATTCACATCTTGAGTTTCGGGAGTCCAATTTGAGATCCGCCTTCGCGAGTATGTTACATATATTTTGTATAACTTGTATGCAAAAGTTGGGATTATTTCGAATATCGTAGGGTACCGTTTTAATTTTTATCGCAGCAACGAATTTTTTTTTTTAAAAAAAAAGGAAAATGACAAAACGTTAAAATGAAGTTAGGCGGTGGGGGATATATATCCCCCTAATAAATTTGGACAACAGAAACATATGTACATACATACACAGAAACATAAAATGGAAAACACGCAGTGGAAAAATGCCAGAAAATGAGAAAAGAGCCGGGAAAATAGTAGAATTTTACCCCGAAACATTCAGTTAATGATCTTAATATATTATTTGAGTTTATTACGTATGTTTGAATATATTTTACGGTAAAAATAGGGATCTTAGACATCGTCCTAATGACGTAAATTGATAGTTTAAAGGGTCAAATGGACCCCAATAATGAAATTGATTATATATTCGTACTAAGTGAAATGTAATTTATTTGTGGTTTGGTTATGTGGCCTTAAACCCTGTATATAGGCCTGACCTGTGTATTGCGTATGCGAATAGGATATCAGGTTCCTAACCAGATTTCCCTAAGATGTGAGGAATGAAGCCTTTAGCCTAATTTGATATATTTTTCTGCTTATTGAATAGAGTGGGATCGTTTGACAATGAAACTAAAGGACAAGCGGTTATTGAGTGGATGTACTAACTTTGTAACAAGGTAAGTGTTTATATCCATTTCTTTTGAGGCACCTGGCCTCGTGGATTTTCTACCACGTGTTCCTTACGTGTGTAGCTGCCGATAGACGTACTCATTACGCCTTAGCTTTGGAATTATATTGTGTATTATATGTTATGCCCTGTTGTTGGTATTGCATTGAGCATATGAGCATTGCACTCTGATTTTGAGTATCGCATATACTTCCCGGTAATCGATGAGAGTCCCGAGCCGGTGAAGGATCATCATTGCATATACTTCCCGGTTGGCGATGAGAGTCCCGCACCGGTGAAGGGTCATTATTACATATACTTCCCGGTTGGCGATGAGAGTCCTGCACCGGTGAAGGGTCATTATTACATATACTTCCCGGTTGGTGATGAGAGTCCCGCACCGGTGAAGGATCATCATTGCATATGCTTCCCGGTTGGCTATGAGAGTCCCGCACCGTGAAGGATCTTCATTGCATATACTTCCCGGTAATCGACGAGAGTCCCGAGCCGGTGAAGGGTCATTATTGCATATATCTCTCGGTAGACGATGAGAGTCCCGCGCCGGAGATAGGTATCAGGCATATGTGACTGCATTGCATCGTACCGCATTCATCCCATCTCATTGCCCCGCATACTGACTATTGTGTGTATTGTGTTATGTTTTATGTATGCGGTATGTATACTATGTCGTAGACATATCTCATTTTGCCTATATATTTCTGGCTCGTATTCTGGGTTGCGGGGATCGGGTTGCATGCCGCAATGGTATAAATATATGGATCGGGTTGCACGCCGCGACATGATGAATATATGGATCGGGTTGCACGCCGCAACATGATGAATATATGGATCGGGTTGCACGCCGCAACAGGATGATTATATGGATCGGGTTGCACGCCGCAACAGGATGTATTTCTGATTGTTGATGTGTTCGGGATACCTATATATTTTGGTTATCTTACGTTCCTGGTTGTCGATGAGTTTGTCATTCCATACGTGTTTTCGGTTATTATCTGGCGCTGCCTTTTTATAATTTAAATAAGAGGAATTTGGTTTATCTGTTTCATCTCCCTGACTAGCTATCCTATTCTTTGAGGTGGCTAGTCTGCCCCACTTATTGAGTCCTTTTGACTCACCCTTGTTTGTTGGTTGTTTTTGTCTATCTATTTCGTTTCGGCAGGTTCGCTCCAGGATTGAGTTCGCCGCGTTGTTCAGGAGCGAAGACGACTTCAGCTGTCAGGGTGAGCCAGCTTTATTCCGGATGGCCACCAGTTTATGGTTTATTATTTCAGTTGCATTTTGCTCCCTTCAAGAGGTATCTGTTTTCTTTTGTACTCTTAGATGTCTGGTCTGGATAGCCCTAAACCTAGTATGTTGGGTAGTCAGCTGTAATTTCTTTTGTACAGCTTAGGGGTATCAGTATGTCTGAGTTTTTTTTTTTTTTTTTTTTAAAAAAGTCCTGTTCTTATTTATGAATTGTTATATTTATTTTCCTAATTTGATTGGTAAGGGTTCGCCCGACGGGTCTAGGGGAGGATGTCGGGTGCCCGCACGGCCTAATCGGATTCTGGGTCGTGTCACTTTTATTCAGGATGGCCACCAGATTTATGTTTATTATTTCAGTAGAGTCGATTTTATGTTTATTTTTGTGAATTTAGGTAGTAACGGTTCGCCCGATGAATCTCGGGAGGATGTCGGGTGCCCGCACGGACTAGCTAGAAATTTGAGTCATGTCATAAGTCTTAATGCTAAAACTTTGTAGGAAATTTAATTTTTCCGTTTCATATAGCTTATTAAACTTTTCCTTTGGAATAGTCCAGTTTTAAAGCTTTCTTTCTATTGCACTGATTGTTGCAGTTTCTTCTGTACTATTGATTATTTCTTCGTCCTGATTAGGATCATCCATATTAATTTTATTAATTTTTTAATAATTATACTCTAGCAAGAATATGGCTAAACATCTTTCTAAGAAGATTTAGTTGTTTACGAATAAGATCATGACATCTATCATTGTTTTCTTCTAAATAAATAAATAGTCTTGCTGAGTCTATATTTGAATGTCTTCATATAAGAAGTTCTATTTTAAACTCTTCTAAAGACATTATTAGAGTTCGTTGAAATACATTATGATGAGAATTATCCATTTTATATAAATCGCTTTTATAATTAAAAGTATTCCAAATGAGAATAAGAATTATCCTAAGCTGATATGTTTATTCTTGATGATATTCTATTCAATATTTTTCTTGAATTTTACTTTTGTATACTTTATTTATTCCTTTTACTTATATCTTAAGTTTTTGTGACGGGAATACTCACCGGGTCCGGCCATAATATAATTAAGTTTCGGGCTAATTCAATGGAAGATTGGGCTTACCAACGTCTACAATGGTGATTAATCGCTTACCTAGACTTAAGTATAAGGTTATATAGGAAAACATATTAAAGGATAACAAAGAAAATTCAGGAAGTATTGGAATAGAGGATAACAAGGAATTTAGTGACTCATACTAACTCTTGTCCTTAATGGTATCAGAGCCCAGTAGAGTTAGTATGAGTCACTAAATTTCTTATTATCCTTTACTGTAGTCGAAATTGTGTTCTTCTATTCCAATACTTTTTGAATTTTCTTTGTTATCCTTTCATATTTTTTCCTATATAATTGTATACTTAAGTCTAGGTAAGTGATTAATCTCCGTTGTAGACGATGGTAAGCCCAATCTTCCGTTGGATTAGCTCGAAACTCAAGTAAATTAGGGCCAGACCCGGTGGGTGTTTCCGTCGCCAAAACTTAACATATAAGTAAAAGGAATAAATATAAAGTACACGAAAGTTAAATTAAAGAAAAATACTGAATAGAATATCATCAAGAATGTATATACATATCATCTTAGGGTAACTCTTATTCTCATTTGGAATACTTTTAATTATAAAAATGATTTATATAAAATGGATAATTCTCGTCATAATGTATTTCAACGAACTCTAATAACATCTTTAGAAGAGTTTAAAATAGAACTTCTTACGGGAAGACATTCAACTATAGACTTAGCAAGACTATTTATTTATTTAGAAGAAAAACATGATAGATGTCATGATCTTATTCGTAAACAACTAAATCTTTTTAGAAAAATGTTTAGCCGTATTCTTGCTAGAGTATAATTATTAAAAAATTAATAAAATTAATATGGAAGATCCTAATCATGACGAAGAAATAATCAGTAGTACAGAAGAAACTGCAACAGTCAGTGCAATAGAAAGAAAGCTTCAAAATTGGACTATTCCAAAGGAAAAGTTTAACAAGATATATGAAACGAGGAAATTAAATTTCCTACAAAGTTTTAGTATTAAAACTTGTGAGTCAACTATATCAATAAATAAGTCATTTAGTTCTATAAAGCTATTGTCCTAACAAACTGTCTGACACGATCTAGATTTCGGCTAGGCTGTGCGGGTACCTGACATCCTCCCCTAGACCCATCGAGCGAACCCTTCTGAATTGAATCTACAAAAATAAACATAAAATCAACTTTTAGATAAGAAATAAGACCTAAAGAAACACGAACATAGCTATACATAAGCTGTACAACAGAGTTACAGCTGACTACTCAATGACTAGGTTTAGGCCTATCCAGACAGACATCTAAGAATACAAATGAAGTATAAATATCTCAAGAACAGAGTAAAATACAACTGAGATAATAAACATAAAACTGGTGGCCATCCTGAACAAAAGCTTGCTCACCCTGACAGCTGAAGTCGTCTTCGCTCCTCAACAATATGGCGAACTCAATCCTGGAACGAACCTGCCGAAACGAAATAAATAGACAAGAAACAAAAAGAGGGTGAGTCAAAAGGACTCAGTAAATGGGGGCTGGCTAGCCACCTCGAAGAAGCAGATATGCTAACCAAGGAGAAGAAAAGCACATAAACTGAATTCCCCTTATTTCAACTATAAAAAGATAGAGCCAGATAATAACTGTAATACATATGGAATCATAAACTCATAAACAACCAGGGATATAAGATTGACAGAACATGTAGGTATCCCGAACATATCAACTACTACAAATACATGACACATATACATAACATCACACTATAATCATACAATACACAACAGCCAGTGCAATGAAATGGAATGAATGCAGTATGATGTAATGGGATCACATGTACCCAAAACCTATCTTCGGCGTGGGACTCTCATCGTCTACCAGGAGATATATGCAATAATAACCTTCACCGGCGCGTGACACTCATCGACTACTGGGAAGTATATATAATAATGACTCTTCACCGCGAAGTATATGCAATGCAATACCAACAACAGGGTATAACATATAATATACAATGTAAATTTAAAGCTAAGGCATAATAAGTACACCTGTCGGCAGATACACATGTAAGAAACACGTGTTAGAATATCCATAGGGCCAAAAGCCACCAAAAAAATGGATATAATCATTTATCTTGTTCCAAAGTTAACAATGCTACTCAATAACTGCTTTTTCCTATTGCCAAACGATCCCACTGTGTTCAATAAGAAGAAAAATATATCACAAAAGGCTAAGCCTTCATTCCGTACATCTTAGAACAATCCAGTAAGGAACCTGACACCCAATTCGCATAGGAAATACACATTCCAGACCTATGTCATGGTTTAATATCACACAACCAAACTCTTAATAAATTATATTTATGGGTTGCCAATAACTCCCTGAATTCGAATATATAATCAATTCTATTATCGGGGCCCAGTTAATCCTTTACACTATCAATTTGACTAATTAGAACGATGTCTAATATCCCAATTTCTACCGTTAAAATATATTCAAACACACGTAATAAACTGAAATTATGAACTAATACCATTACTTGAATGTTTATGGGTGAAAATTCTATTTTTCTCCTTTTCCTTTTCCTTTCCTTTCTCTATTTTTTGGCATTGTTTCCCTCTGCATTCTCTTTTGATTCTCGTTTCTGTTTCGATTTCCTTACTCTGTTTTGTATTTGGATGGAAATGTTAGGCGAAGGGATAAATATCCCTTAGCCACTGCTTCTCATTTCATTTCTTTTTATCTTTTCTTTTCTTTTTTGAAAGCTTGATATCGTGACAAAAATTAAAACGCAATCATACGAAATTGAGAATAATCCCAAATTTCTCAGGAAATTTACACAAAATTTATGTGACGTACTCACTAAGACGGATCTTGAATCGGATTTCTGAAATTCAAGATGCAAATTAAATGGAAAAGATCTAATTCTTTAACTTTCAGGATATTAGCGAAAACTATCCTAACGACCTTAGAATTCACTTCCGAAAGTTCATACAAGTAAAAAATAATCATACGAACCTAACGACACTTTTAGATTTCAAATCAGAGCTCATTCACCAAAATCGAGATCGAAAACCTCCTTTTAAGATTTATCGCCCACGAAAACTGAAACCTTCTTCCAATATCTACCAAACGAGGTCCAATTTAACTAAAATTTTACAGATAAGTTGTAATGGATCTTACGAAACTTTTAAAACTATCGGCATGCTAATCGGAAATCTAACTCACGAAACGACTATCTAAGGTCATTTAAATAGCAAATGCTAACTTAGAAGTTAACCTTATAGTTCTTCTTATCATCTTACACTCACTATTCAAGAATTCATAAAATAGCTTATGATGACCATTTGTGTAGATGTAAATACATTTTATATCCCACTTGAAATTTTAAAATATCACTTCTAACCACAAATTTAGTAAAACATTAAAAGTTAGGTTATATGCATCTTGAATATAACCTATAGAATAGGTATAAGCTATTATAAAACTATGATTGGCGTCTGAGTTACACATAGATCAAATGGCTTGATTAACTTTTTTAATATATTTCCTTTTATGTAATTTTCTTCTTCCATCGTTATAAAAATATTGTCTCTTTTAATACCTTTTATAAATGTATTAATCAAGGATTAATATGAGAGAAAAATGAACTCATTAGATAAATTAGAGTTAAATCTAAGGTGTATGTATTACTGAACCGAATAGATTTATCAAGCTTGTAAATAAATTCTTTTTATAGTCTTCTCCAAGGTCAAGTGGCTCAAACACCCACTCGGACTGGACATGGAATCTTAGCTAGTGTTTATCACCCAATACAATAAGTGACAACAACAACCTACGGTTGGTCAACTCAATTGATATGGTAGGACCAACAACTAATATCTATCAGCAGCCTCTGCATTCACAAATTAACTGGAATAATAGCTACTGAAAAGCTATTCTTGTCATTAGCAAATCATAAAAGAAGAAGTGAAAATCATAGTTTGAGTTTAGAGATATAACATGTTTGGATGTGGAAAAAATAAGAGTCCAAATAGCTTCCTTGGATTTCTTTCTATTTCCTCTTTTATTTAATATTTTTCTTTCATTATTTAACAATATTAGACACTGGACACATAATAGCACAACAGTTGCACGTGTCCAGTTTGATTAATAAAATCACAATTTTCTGCTTAATGCGCTCACACAATATCCCTCATTGCTTCAGACATTAATTACCTCGTGCAATTGATTTGACGCTTCATTTTTAAAGCTACTACACTTGTGGTTCTTCCCTTGCGTTGATCATGAAATCTAAAGTTCTTTATGAATATTGACACGTGAGTCGCACGTGCATTTCAAGTCAAGACATTGTAAAATTGTAATGATTGAAATGTGAGATACACATAGCACATAGCTTGCTTGAATTACTTTATTTGCCCTATATTTTAATATTTTTAAATTTTAAAGTACATCATGCAAACCAAAGTAGCGAGTAAGAAAAATGTATCTTCAATTAGAAAAATAGTAAGCTTGTAATGAGAAAAAATAATGAAATACCAATCAGAAGAAATAGTTGTACAACTCACATAAAAAATAAAAACTGATGATATAAATGCCATCATAATTATTGACACATTAGCTGGACGTGGCGGTCGGTCTGAAAAAAGAATCACAGTAAATTAGATCTCAGGTTCTGCCAAATTTGGTAATTTGTTGAGTAATGGGTTTAGTAGCCATTTTAATCTATCTCTCTGCTAGTAAAAAATTATTGCATCTTGTATGCATGGTCTATATTATTTCATATCGACAATAGCATATAATAACTTAGAGGTTAATCTTATTATTCTTCTTATCATCTTACACTCACTATTTAAGAATTCATAAAATGGCTTATGATGACCGTTTATGTAGAGGTAAATACATTTTATATCCCACTTGAAATTTAAAAATATTACTTCTAACAACAATTTTAGTAAATTATTAAAAGTTAGGTTACATGCTTCTTGAATATAATGTATAAAATTGGTATAAGCTATTATAAAACTATGATTGACGTCTGATTTACACAGATCAAATGGCTTGCTTAGTTTTCTTAATATATATTTGTAACACCCCAGCTAAGGGTTAAGTTTCCCACATCGGCATAACATAGGAGAGATGCTGAGTATATAAGTTAACTGGTCTTAGACCCTAGTAACGCGTTTTAAAGCCGTGCGGGCCTAGGCCCATAGCGGACAATATCACTAGCGGGCTTGGGCTGTTACAGATGGTATCAGAGCCTAGGTTCAGTAGTCCTAGGAAGTCATGAGCCGTGTCCAGTAGAGTCCTAGTTATGGATGTGAAGCGCGTCACACTTATAATTAGGCGGCTGCGGGACATGTTAGGACAGTTTCCCTTCTTTGTTTCTTATGTCGTGCGTTAGAGCTAAAGTTTTATAATATCTAACAGTTTCTTATCTCTGGTTTTAGTTGAGAACAATTGTTAGAACAAGATCAAATTCATCCTCTGCAGCTTCTAACCAGGACGCACCACTCACCAGTAGCTCCAGCTGCTGCCAGAGGTCGTGGCAGAGGCAGGAGAAGAGGAGCAGGCAGAGGCGAAAGTGTTAGGGGTAGAGGTGGCAATGCTAGTGGTAATCAGGGTCGTGGTAGAGTAGTTGGACTGGCACAGGCTCCACCTCAAAATGCTGTGGAAGAAGAAGTACATGCTACACCTCCTCCTAGTACACCGAGACCTGACCAAAATTAGCAGCAGGTTGAGAAGAGTGATAGAATTCTGAATGTTCTGGAATCTCTAGTTCCTCCAACTGCTGGTCAAGCTGCACCTATTCATGCTCCAGCCCAGGACACTTATGATTTAGATGATGATGTTGTTGACTTTCTGGATCCACAATATGGGATACCACAACCAAATGCCCCAGCTAATGTTGACAGGCCAGTTCAGGCTCCAGAAGCAAGGGTCCAACTGCATGAATTTTTGAAGCTAAAGCCTCATACTTTCACTGATTTAGATCCTTTAGTTGAGCCAATGTTGTTCTTGGAAGAACTGAAAGAGTCATTTATAGCTTTGGGTTTTCTTGAGACTCAAGCTACACAGTTGATTGGATTTGTGTTAAAAAATGTAGCAAGTGCTTGGTGGAGAAATTATAGAAAAAAGCAGAGGTCCTAACTTGCAACCAATATCATGGCCACAGTTCAAGTAGATTTTTATGAAAAAGTTAGTTCCTAGTAGCAAACAAGATGACATGTGACGTCAATTTGAGCAACTTAAACAGGGAACCATGTCAATAACAGAATATGAAAATGAGTTCAACAGATTGGCAGAGCATGCACCCTTTTTAATTCCTACTGTTAGGGAAAAAGTTAGAAGATTCGTAAAAGGTTTGAATCCGTACATGGCTAGGGATCTGGCTTCTCACATAGATGACAAGAACTACCTCGGTATTGTTGACATAGCCAAGTGCAAGGAGGGTTTTGACAGAGTTATCAAAAAGTCCAGGGAAGCAAGCAAAAAGACAAAATCTTCAGGAAATTTTAACGGGAAAGTAAATGGAGGAAGGAACAGGGATCAGGAAACACAGAGTCAGTCAGTGGCATATTCATCTCCTTATCAGGCTCCAGTCAGACAGGGGCAACGGGGTGGGAACCAGGCACTAAGACAGCAGGGTCGAGGTCAGACACATCATGGAGACAGTTCTGCTACTCAAAGTTGGACCATGCAATCTTATCCTATATGTTCTACATGCTGGAGAAGACATCCAGGGTCGTGCCGTTATTGGCAAAAGGGTTTTTTCCACTGCAAATATCTAAACCATCACATGAAAAAACTGTCGGTTACTCAGTCATGCTATAGGGAAGTCTCTAGCTGCACAGACTTACTCTACAGCTTCCACTTTTGCAGCACCTCCTCTAGCTCGGACAACTAATAACCAGTCAGGACGTGGTACAGGGCAGAGGTGGAACTCAGATCAAAGGTGGACTAGCTAGACTCTTTACAAATTTAGACAGAAAGAATGCAGCAGCGTCCAACACAGTCATCACAAGTATCCTATCTGTTTATGGACGTTTGGCATATATTTTAATTGATCCTGGCTCTACTTTCTCCTATGTGTCATATTATTTCGCTGCGGGGTTTGGGAAGGAACCAGAATAGTTAGATGTTTCGTTTGAGGTTGCCACACCTGTTGGTGACTCAGTATCTGTTTGCAGTATTTAAAAAGGTTGTGTTATCTCAGTGAAGGATCATGAAACTTTAGCAAATTTACACTTGCTTGATATGGTTGATTTCGACGTCATAGCTGGCGTGGATTGGTTATCAGCTTGTCATGCCACGGTGGACTGTCATGCCAAGACACTAAAATTTTCTTTCCTTGGAGAAGACCCAATTGGGGTCAGAGGTGAAGTGGGTATGCCTGTGGGTAAGTTTATTTCTTTCCTTAAGGCCAGAAAGTTGATAAATAGTGGGTGTTTGGTGTATCTAGCTCATGTACGGGATACCAAGGCTGAGACACCTACAGTTGAGTTAGTACTGATAGTGAATGAATTTTCCATATAATCTTCCAGGAGTGCCACCAGATAGGGAGATTGATTTTGGTATAGATATATTGACAAGGACACATCCTATCTCAATCCCACCTTACAGAATGGCGCTAACATAATTAAATGAACTCAAGAAGTAGTTGCAAGACCTTCTTGATAAAGGGTTCCTTTGACCAAGTGTGCCACCATAGGGTGCCCCAGTGCTATTCATGAAGAAGAAATATGGTACTTTCCGGATGTGCATTGATTACTGCCAGCTGAATAAGGTAACAATCAAGAACAAATATCCATTTTCTAGAACTGATGACTTATTTGATCAGTTCCACGGTGCTAAGCACTTCTCCAAAATAGATCTGAGATTGGGATACCATCACTTGAAGATAAGAGAAGCAGACATCCCAAAGACAGCCTTTAGGACTCGCTATGGGAATTATGAATTCTTAGTAATGTCGTTCGGGCTTACCAATGCGCCAGCTGCTTTCATGGACTTGATGAACAGAGTTTTCAGGCCATTCTTGGTTACTTTTGTTATAGTCTTCATTGATGATATTTTAGTTTATTCTCGTAGTCAGGAAGAACATGAAAACCATCTCAGGACGGTGTTACAGACTTTAAGGAAATATTAGTTATATGCAAAATTTTCCAAGTGTGAATTCTGGCTTGATAAAGTTGCATTCTTGGGGCATGTTGTCTCAAGTAAGGGAATCATGGTTGACCCACAGAAGATAGATACAGTCAAAATTTGGCCTAGACCGACGACGCCTACAGAGATCAGGAGTTTCTTGGGGTTAGCAGGGTATTATAGACGTTTTCTAGAGGGTTTTGCTTTTTATATCAGCACCTTTGACAAAATTGAAGCAGAAGAATGTCAAGTTCTAGTGGTCAGAAGATTGTGAGAGGAGTTTTCAGGAACTCAAGGACAGGTTGACATCAGCTCTAATTTTGACTTTACCTACAAGTTCTGGCATATTTGTTGTATATTGTGATGCCTCTACAGTTGGGTTGGGATGTGTTCTTATGCAAGATGACAAGGTAGTTTCTTATGCTTCCAGACAGCTAAAGAGGAACAAGAAGAACTATCCTACCCACGATATTGAATTAGCAGCAGTGGTGTTTGCCTTAAGAATATGGCGTCATTATTTATATGGCGAGCACTGCTATATTTATACAGATCACAAGAGCCTGCAATATATCTTCAAGCAGAAAGAGTTAAATCAGAGGTAGCGAAGATGGTTGGAACTATTAAAAGATTATGATTTGAATATTTTATATCACCCAGGTAAGGCGAATGTGGTTGTTGATGCCTTTAGCAGGAAATCTATGGGTAGTTTAGCTCATTTGCAGGTTCACTGGAGGCTGATAGCTAAGGAAATTCAGAGCTTGGCAAGCTAAGGAATCCGTCTTAATGAAGCGGATGATGGCAAACTAATAGCTTGTAGAGTGTCAATGTCAGCTTTAGTTGAAAGGGTAAAGTCCAAACAGTGGGAAGACAAGTAGTTGATAATTATCCGGGAAGGTGTCCTAAATGGAAAGATAAAAGACTTCACCATTTCTGAAGATGATGTTTTGAGGTATGACACTCGATTATGCGTAGCAAATATAGATAGCTTGTGTTGGCAATCATGGAAGAAGCGCATAGTTCTAGATATTCAGTGCATCCAGGTGCTACAAAAATGTACCATGACTAGAAAGATATTTATTGGCGGACTAACATGAAGCGAGACATTGTAGACTTTGTGTCTCGTTGCTTAAATTATCAACAGGTGAAGGCTGAACGTCAGAGGCCTAGCAGTTATGCTCAGGAGATTGAGATACCAGAGTGGAAATGGGAAAGAATTTAACATGGATTTTGTGGTTGATTTACCCAGGACCTTCAAGAAGCACGATTACATCTAGGTCATTGTGGATCGACTCACTAAGTCAGCACATTTTTGCCAGTCAAGACAACTCATTCAGCTAAGCAGTATGCAGAAATTTATATTAAAGAGATAGCTCATCTTCATGGCTCACCTGTCTCTATTATTTCAGATAAGGGCGCACAATTCACTGCCTAGTTTTGGCAGAGCTTTCAGGAGGGTCTTGGAACTAAGGTCAAGCTGAGTACGGCGTTTCATCCTCAGACAGATGGACAAGCTGAGAGAACTATTCAGACATTGCAAGATATGCTAAGAGCATTTGTTCTTGATTTTAAGGGAAATTAGGATGGCCATTTACCTTTAATAGAGTTTGCCTACAATAGTAGTTACCAGGAAAGTATTCAGATGGCCCCATTTGAAGCTCTATATGGTAGGCGATGTCGTTCGCCTATTGGTTGGTTTGAGGTGGGTGAAACAAAACTCATCGGTCCTGAGTTTTTTTAGGACTCCTTGAAGAAGGTGAAGTTGATTCAGAGACGACTAAAAACAGCTCAGAGCAGTCAGAAGTCGTATTCTGATAAACGACACCATGATCTTGAGTTCAATGTAGGCGACAGGGTATTTAAAATTGTCTCTAATGAAGGGTGTGATGCGTTTCGGCAAGAAAGGCAAACTTAGCCCGAGGTATATTGGTCTTTATGAGATTCTTAAGAAAGTGAGGCAAGTAGCTTATGAACTTGCCCTGCCACCAGAATTAGCAGCTGTGCATCCAGTCTTCAATGTTTCTATGTTGAGGAAATATCTCCATGAGACGAGTCATGTGATTCCAGTTCAGGAGGTAGATATGGATGATACTCTATCCTATGAGGAGATGCCTGTAGCTATTTTAGACAGAAAAGTTCAAAAGTTGCATAACAAAGACCTTTCTTCAGTTAAAGTGTTGTGAGCGAATCATTCTGAAGAGGAAGCGACTTGGGAATCTGAACAAACCATGATAGCCAAGTACCCTAAGTTATTTCAGGCTTCAGGTATTTTTTTTATTAAGAGTTGAAAAATACTTATATTGATGTGTGTCTCTTATTCTTGCAATATTGGGTATCCTATGTTCTGAACATTATTTTTGTGTAGTATATGATGTGTTGAGATGATTATTGGGATGTGCTATGTTGTTATGGTTAAGGTTGAGCAGGTTGAAAATTGTGGGATAGCTCCAGTAACAGAGGAAACTCTGCCGAAATTTTTAAATATTTTAGGAGTTAGATAAATTTTGGACCCTAACTGAGGGGAAAGTGCACGAAAGGCCACTTTTGTCACTGGTCTTTGGGCACAGGCCACTAATACCAAAATATTTAGTTTGTGGCCACTTTTGCTTAAAGAGATAGAACTTCAGTCCAGAGGCCGGATTGAAGTTCAGTCCTTAAAGATTGAACTTCAATCCAGGGCCATATGGACTGAAGTTCAGTCCAGTCCTTAAGATAGAACTTCAGTCCAGGGCCATATGGACTGAAGTTCAATCCTTAAAGATGGAACTTCAGTCCATGACCATACCATGGACTGAAGTTCAGTCCATGGCCATATGGAATGAAGTTCAGTCCTTAAAGATGGAACTTCAGTCCAGGGGCCGTATGGACTGAACTTCAGTCAATTATCAGAACTTAAGTCAATATTTATTTAGTAAAGGCCAAAAAATGGCCTCTAGTGTAAGACCAAAGAAAATAGTGGCTTCAAACTAAATACCAGTGTTAAAAGTGGCTGCTGAGCGAAATTTTTACCCTAACTGAGGTAAGGAAATTATATAAAGCCTAATTTCCTCAATGAAACGACCTCGGTCAGTCGTTTCGGAAGTTAGGACTCCGATTGGCATGCCGGTAATTTTAAAATACTCATAATGTCCATTAGGACCTGTCTGTAAAATTTGAGCTGAATCAGACCTCGTTTGGTAGGCATCGGAAGAAGGTTTCAGTTTTTATTGGCGATAAATATTAAAAAGAGATTTTCGAGCTCGGTTTTTGCCGAATGAGCTCCGATTCGAAATCCGAAAGCGCCATTAAGTTCGTATGATTATTTGTGATTTTTATAAGCTTTCGAAAGTGAATTTCGATGTTGTTCGGCTAGTTTCCGCTAAAATGCCGAAAGTTAAATAATTTGACTTCTTTTCATTTAAATTCGCATCTTGAGTTTCGGGAGTCTGATTTGAGATCCGCCTTCGCGAGTATGTTACATATATTTTGTATAACTTGTATGCAAAAGTTGGGATTATTCCAAATATCGTAGGGTACCGTTTTAATTTTTACCGTAACAGCAAATTTTAAAGGAAAAAAAAAAAAAAAAAAAGAGGAAAAGGACAAAAATACAAAATTTAATGGCGGTGGTCCTTAGCAATGTGCTAAGGACGAGCAGAAACAATTATATCGCTCAAAAAACTTAACAGAAAAGATAACGCGAAACGCAGGCGAATAAAATTCCAGAAAATGAGAAAAGAGGCCGGGAAAAAGTAGAATTTTCACCCTGAAACATTCAGGTAATGATCCTAATATATTATTTGAGTTTATTACGTGTGTTTAAATACATTTTAACGGTAAAACTTGGATTATTAGACATCGTTTTAACAAGTTCAACTAATGGTTTAAAGGGTCAATTGGACCCCGATAATGAAATTGATTATATATTCGTGCTCAGTGAGTTATGGGCAACTTATAAATATAATTTATTTGGGATTTGGTTATGTGGCCTTAAACCCTGTATATAGGCCTGACCTGCGTATTGCGTATGTGAATAGGGTATCAGGTTCCTACCTGGATTGCCCTAAGATGTGAGGAATGAAGCCTTTAGCCTGATGTGATATATTTTTCTGCTTATTGATCACAGTGGGATCGTTTGGCAATGAATTCAAAAAATAACGCGGTTGTTGGTCGCAATGCTAACTTTTGAGAGAGGTAAGTGTTTATATCCATTTCTTTGGAGGCACCTGGCCTCGTGGATTTTCTACCACGTGTTCCTTACGTGTGTAGCTGATGATAGGCGTACTCATTACGCCTTAGCTTTGAACTTATATTTTATATTATATGTTATGTCCTGTTATTGGTATTGCATTGAGAATCTGAGTATTGTACTTTGGTTGTGAGTTGACATATACTTCCCGGCAGTCGATGAGAGTCCCGCGCCGGTGAAGGGTTACCATTGCATCATATTGAGGGTAGGAGGATTCCGCCCTCGGAGCAGGAGGATTCCGCTCCATTGCATCATATTGAGGGTAGGAGGATTCCGCCCTCGGAGCAGGAGGATTCCGCTCCATTGCATCATATTGAGGGTAGGAGGATTCCGCCCTCGGAGCAGGAGGATTCCGCTCCATTGCATCATATTGAGGGTAGGAGGATTCCGCCCTCGGAGCAGGAGGATTCCGCTCCATTGCATCATATTGAGGGTAGGAGGATTCCGCCCTCGGAGCAGGAGGATTCCGCTCCATTGCATCATATTGAGGGTAGGAGGATTCCGCCCCCGGAGCAGGAGGATTCCGCTCCATCTATTTGGCACATGTGACTGCATTGCATCGTACAACATTCATCCCATCTCATTGCACCGCATACTGACTATTGTGTGTACTGTGTTGTGTTTTATGTATGCGGTATATATATACTATGACGTGGACATATCTCAGTTTACCTATATATTTCTGGCTCGTATCCCGGGTTGCGAGAATCGAGTTGCACGCCGTAACGGTACAAATATATGGATCGGGTTGCACGCCGCAATGGTATAAATCTATGGATCGGGTTGCACGCCGCAACAGGATGAATATATGGATCGGGTTGTACGCCGCAACAGGATATATTTCTGATTGTTGATGTGTTCGGGATACCTATATGTTTTGGTTATCTTACGTTCCTGGTTGTTAATGAGTTTGTCATCCCATACGTGTTTCTAGATATTATCTGGCTCTGCGTTGTTATAATTTAAATAAGAGGAATCTTGTTTATCTGTTTCTTCTCCCTGGCTAGCTATCCTATTCTTTGAGGTGGCTAGTCTGCCCCACTTATTGAGTCCTTTTGACTCACCCTTGTTTGTTGTTTGTTTCTTGTCTATCTGTTTCGTTTCGGCAGGTTCGCTCCAGGATTGAGTTCGCCACGTTGTGAAGGAGCGAAGACGACTTCAGCTGTCAGGGTGAGCCAGCTTTTATTCCGGATGGCCACCAGTTTATTGGTTATTATTTCAGTTGCATTTTGCTCCCTTCAGAAGGTATTTTTCTTCTTTTGCACTCTTAGATGTCTAGTCTGGATAGCCCTAAACCTAGCATGTTGGGTAGTCAGCTGTAATTTCTTTTGTACAGCTTAGAAGTATCAGTATGTCTGTAAATTTTTTTTTTTTAGTCTTGTCCTTATTTATGAACTATTATATTTATTTTCCTAATTTAATTGGTAAGGGTTCGCCCGACGGGTCTAGGGGAGGATGTCGGGTGCCCGCACGGCCTAACCGGATTTTGGGTCGTGTCAGTTGGTATCAGAGCCATGTTTAGAGTCTATCCAGACTAAGACAGTGTCTAGTAGAGTCTCGCTGATGGGTACGTAGACGTCCGTACTTATCTACGAGAGGCTATGATGGCATTTAGGAAGTTTCACTTCCTTCTTTTCTGATCGTGCGTCGGTCTGGGATGAAAAAGTATTTTCGTTAATTTATTCGTGGTAATTGCGAACCCTCGCACGATAAATCAGCAAATAGTATGAGTTCAAGATGAAGCAGTCTAGCATGGGGTTGGCACTGACGAAGTCCGAGTGTTTTGATCGTGCTGACGATCTAGTTAAGGAGGTCCCAGTTGTACAAGCTCGCGATGGGCAAGGGAGCAGGGCCTTGTGATTCCCTTGACTCTCTACGATGCTTTACGAGAATCTTGGAAACGCAGATACCACAACAACCTATTATTCGCTGGACGGCCTATCAGGTTGCTGCAGATGCAGACGTTCGGTCTCAGGGAGCTCCTATTCCGGTTCTTAATATTACTGCAGTAAATTATATTCCGGAGGTAGTATGTGTTGTACCTCTAATTGTTCTGGCTGGTTAGCTAGCCGAGGTAACAGTTCGGTCCGAGTGCCCAAAGAGGGTATATTATTTTACGCGGTTGAACATCTCGATATTCCAAGGCCATGCATCAAATAATCCCTGTGTAAGTTTTTTTTAAAAAAAAAAAAAAAAAAAAAAAAAAAAAAAAAAAAAAAAAAAAAAAAAAAAAAAAAAAAAAAAAAATGATGCCAGCATATTATTAAGGCTCTTGATCATATCGAGCGGTATGATGTTGATTATTCTTCTTTCTAGTTTCAGGGTTCAGCCTTGAATTGGTAAGCCGCTGTCTTATTAGCTAACTTGATTCGGTTTTCTTTCTAGATTCGTGGAAAAGTTCCTTTCGAGTAGCGAGCGAGATGAAAAGTGTTGCCAGTTTGAGTGGATTGGACAGGGTACCCTGCCGGTTAGCCTGTTGGTGTTTCAGAATATGAGATTAAATTCTATAGAATGGCTGGATATGCATTAGAACTAGTTTATGAGCCTTTCGAGAGATTCAAAGATTTATTGATGACCTTTATTTTTCCTTGAAATCCCAGATGGCTAGGGAAATTGAGGTTTGGCTTTTATTTAATGTTGTCGTTAATATTGCCCGAAGGTTCGAGGCATACCATAAGTTAGAGCGGGAAAGTAAGAGATACCACGGCCCTGGTGGGTAACCATGGTACCTCATTTGGAGGTAAGAGTTCTGATTATTTTGGGAGGTCACTTTCCAGGTTATCTCAGCTTGTAGAGCGCGATTCTCAGACTGCACGGGTAGTTCATCAAGATTAGACTTAGCTTTCTCTTTGTAGCTATCAATAATCTGTCCAGTTCCATTTTTAGAGAAAAGGGTGTTATTATTGTCATGAGACTGGTTATCCTTTAAGGAGTTTTCCTTCACTCCGGCAAGTAGGCAGTCGTCTTTTCTCTCGTCATCAAGCACCTGCACAATCGCAGGGGATTTTATTTAGATTACAATCAGCTAAAGAAATGCCACCATCCAATAGAGGTTGAGATTGTGGTGGCAGTGGTTCTCCAGAAAGTGCTTGTCAGGGTATTGGCTCAGCTCAGCTGCAGAGGCAGTGCTATGAACTGCTAGTCTGGCAGGATGCTGAGGCATCCGATGTAGTAGACCCGTGTGTTTCTTCTTCCCTTATCTGTAAGTAAGATTTATCTTTCCGATCGATCTAGAAATGGTGTGTCTTATCATGTTTCGACGGTTTCCTTGGATATTGTCGTAATTAAGAATCGGTTGCGGTAGAGGGGTGAGTTTCTGATACGATTTATTCCTGGCATTTATTATGACCCTACTAGTTTATCTGGTCTAAATATGAGAAATTTGGTAGTAAGTGGCGGTATTGTCTGCCTGATATCTTGCTGTTCCACCTTCTGTTATCATGTCAATTCAGTTTACCGCACCTCGGAAATTAGTGTTGGTAGGATGATGGGATTCTTATTCGTCCCCATCAGGAAGTGTCGTTGCTTCTTTCGGTGTAAAGTAGCTGGTAAGTAATACTCGATCTACGTATCTCCTATTGGTTCAAAACTCTAGTAAAGTTATGTTATCCTATGAGCTTGTCTGGGTTATAAAAGGGTTTCTGGTAAATTGTCAGAGTTTCTTTTTATTGGGAGGTTAAATTGGTATGGATGTTTTTCATAAAGCTTATTTAATGTCTATCTCTTCAATTGCGATTCTTTGGCTCGCCTGACTCGGAAGTAGTCTAGCTTTGGCAGCCAAGCAAATAAGAAGAAGAAATTTTCGAAGCTCTAATTATTTCTATCCTCGATCCATTTCCATTTCTTCTTCGTTCGGCACTAGTGAGCTTGGGCGGTTAGTAGCCACTCGTGATGTTTCCTATGTTGAGCCAGAGTGCGTGTCAAGGTAGTTGGGTAAGCATATTGTTGTTATTCAAGGCTACTAAGGGTAGTGAGAGGCATCATTTGACCTTTGATTTGATCTACACTCTGAAAATTAGGTTGAAAATCAGGACAGTAGTGTTGTCCAGAGATTCTATCTGCAGATTTGTTATGTCATCCAGTTGTCTCATCTTGTTATCTGGTTAACATGTTTATGTTATCAGTTTATCCGGGTATCCATTCCCATGTATAGTATAGTGTTGGTTCTGTTTTTGCGGTTCATCCAGTTTCAGGGGAAACTCTGCCGAAATATTTATATAGAAGTACCATCCATCAGGCGGTGGTGTTTACGGCAAAGGTATGGAATTGTGAACTCGAGAATTGCAGCTAGTTGGCAACTCGAAAGGGTAGTTTGGTAGTTTAGGTATGCCTATGTTCAGCTTTTAGCTAAGTCTTCTTTAATTCAGCAGGTTGTGCGAGGATGACTATTTCTATTCAAATTAGTTGTATGAGTTTATGCTTTAAGTGGAGGAGTCTTCCTCCAATTGATACCGAATCATAATATTAAATCTCTAAGGCGTTGCTGAAGCGTAAGCTAATTCTTAGTTCCATCGACCTGTTCTATATCGAAAGGTATATCGAAGAGGTAACTATCGGCTGAATCATGTTAACCCATTCAAAGTTTCGTATATCTTTATTTCGAAGATATAGAACTCCTCTCTCATGATCGAGAAAGGGCCGGCTTAGTCCGAATAAGTTGGGCAATGATGCTATCATATTATCATAATATGTTTTATCCAAGAGTTTGATGTGCGTGTTATAATTCTAATTCTGTAATCATGAGATAATATCCGTGGAATAGTTTATGAAAGCTGTGTAAGTTCTCTTGCTATCTGCGTGAATCTTGCTTTAGACTTAGGCTCGTTCGAGGACGAACGAGAGTTTAAGTGGAGGAGAATGAAACGACCTCGGTCAGTCGTTTCGGAAGTTAGGACTCCGATTGGCATGCCGGTAATTTTAAAATACTCATAATGTCCATTAGGACCTGTCTGTAAAATTTGAGCTGAATCAGACCTCGTTTGGTAGGCATCGGAAGAAGGTTTCAGTTTTTATTGGCGATAAATATTAAAAAGAGATTTTCGAGCTCGGTTTTTGCCGAATGAGCTCCGATTCGAAATCCGAAAGCGCCATTAAGTTCGTATGATTATTTGTGATTTTTATAAGCTTTCGAAAGTGAATTTCGATGTTGTTCGGCTAGTTTCCGCTAAAATGCCGAAAGTTAAATAATTTGACTTCTTTTCATTTAAATTCGCATCTTGAGTTTCGGGAGTCTGATTTGAGATCCGCCTTCGCGAGTATGTTACATATATTTTGTATAACTTGTATGCAAAAGTTGGGATTATTCCAAATATCGTAGGGTACCGTTTTAATTTTTACCGTAACAGCAAATTTTAAAGGAAAAAAAAAAAAAAAAAAAAAGAGGAAAAGGACAAAAATACAAAATTTAATGGCGGTGGTCCTTAGCAATGTGCTAAGGACGAGCAGAAACAATTATATCGCTCAAAAAACTTAACAGAAAAGATAACGCGAAACGCAGGCGAATAAAATTCCAGAAAATGAGAAAAGAGGCCGGGAAAAAGTAGAATTTTCACCCTGAAACATTCAGGTAATGATCCTAATATATTATTTGAGTTTATTACGTGTGTTTAAATACATTTTAACGGTAAAACTTGGATTATTAGACATCGTTTTAACAAGTTCAACTAATGGTTTAAAGGGTCAATTGGACCCCGATAATGAAATTGATTATATATTCGTGCTCAGTGAGTTATGGGCAACTTATAAATATAATTTATTTGGGATTTGGTTATGTGGCCTTAAACCCTGTATATAGGCCTGACCTGCGTATTGCGTATGTGAATAGGGTATCAGGTTCCTACCTGGATTGCCCTAAGATGTGAGGAATGAAGCCTTTAGCCTGATGTGATATATTTTTCTGCTTATTGATCACAGTGGGATCGTTTGGCAATGAATTCAAAAAATAACGCGGTTGTTGGTCGCAATGCTAACTTTTGAGAGAGGTAAGTGTTTATATCCATTTCTTTGGAGGCACCTGGCCTCGTGGATTTTCTACCACGTGTTCCTTACGTGTGTAGCTGATGATAGGCGTACTCATTACGCCTTAGCTTTGAACTTATATTTTATATTATATGTTATGTCCTGTTATTGGTATTGCATTGAGAATCTGAGTATTGTACTTTGGTTGTGAGTTGACATATACTTCCCGGCAGTCGATGAGAGTCCCGCGCCGGTGAAGGGTTACCATTGCATCATATTGAGGGTAGGAGGATTCCGCCCTCGGAGCAGGAGGATTCCGCTCCATTGCATCATATTGAGGGTAGGAGGATTCCGCCCTCGGAGCAGGAGGATTCCGCTCCATTGCATCATATTGAGGGTAGGAGGATTCCGCCCTCGGAGCAGGAGGATTCCGCTCCATTGCATCATATTGAGGGTAGGAGGATTCCGCCCTCGGAGCAGGAGGATTCCGCTCCATTGCATCATATTGAGGGTAGGAGGATTCCGCCCTCGGAGCAGGAGGATTCCGCTCCATTGCATCATATTGAGGGTAGGAGGATTCCGCCCCCGGAGCAGGAGGATTCCGCTCCATCTATTTGGCACATGTGACTGCATTGCATCGTACAACATTCATCCCATCTCATTGCACCGCATACTGACTATTGTGTGTACTGTGTTGTGTTTTATGTATGCGGTATATATATACTATGACGTGGACATATCTCAGTTTACCTATATATTTCTGGCTCGTATCCCGGGTTGCGAGAATCGAGTTGCACGCCGTAACGGTACAAATATATGGATCGGGTTGCACGCCGCAATGGTATAAATCTATGGATCGGGTTGCACGCCGCAACAGGATGAATATATGGATCGGGTTGTACGCCGCAACAGGATATATTTCTGATTGTTGATGTGTTCGGGATACCTATATGTTTTGGTTATCTTACGTTCCTGGTTGTTAATGAGTTTGTCATCCCATACGTGTTTCTAGATATTATCTGGCTCTGCGTTGTTATAATTTAAATAAGAGGAATCTTGTTTATCTGTTTCTTCTCCCTGGCTAGCTATCCTATTCTTTGAGGTGGCTAGTCTGCCCCACTTATTGAGTCCTTTTGACTCACCCTTGTTTGTTGTTTGTTTCTTGTCTATCTGTTTCGTTTCGGCAGGTTCGCTCCAGGATTGAGTTCGCCACGTTGTGAAGGAGCGAAGACGACTTCAGCTGTCAGGGTGAGCCAGCTTTTATTCCGGATGGCCACCAGTTTATTGGTTATTATTTCAGTTGCATTTTGCTCCCTTCAGAAGGTATTTTTCTTCTTTTGCACTCTTAGATGTCTAGTCTGGATAGCCCTAAACCTAGCATGTTGGGTAGTCAGCTGTAATTTCTTTTGTACAGCTTAGAAGTATCAGTATGTCTGTAAATTTTTTTTTTTTAGTCTTGTCCTTATTTATGAACTATTATATTTATTTTCCTAATTTAATTGGTAAGGGTTCGCCCGACGGGTCTAGGGGAGGATGTCGGGTGCCCGCACGGCCTAACCGGATTTTGGGTCGTGTCACTCAACCAGTTTAAGAAGCAGCCCAAATTAGTCATTTGAGGACGAATGATCCTTAAGGGGGAAGAATGTAAGCCCCGACAGTATGACATAAACTAGAAGGTGAATAAAATTTTTGTACTGAAGGATAAACTTCATAGACCATTTAAGTGTTAAAGAATGAAGTGAGTTGAAGAGAAGTGAGTATAGTTGTATAAAACTGGCAAAAGAATAAAAATTCTCAAATAATATTCAGTTACACAATGAAATAAATATATTATTTATGTGTAACTATTTTATTAATTAAATGAATACAAATATTGTTGTTTTACCAATATTGCCAATGAATGTTAAAAGAAAGGATGGTAGTGGCCCATATGTTGAGGCTTAAAAGAAGCCATTAATGTAGCCTTCACGTGAGAAGGCAATTCGGGAATTAGGAGTCATAGGTTAACAAGCAAAACGAAAAAAAAGAGTATTTTCCCTGAAGCCAAAACAAAAGAAACGGTACCCTACTATTTTGCTTTTGGCGTCACAGATTGGTCAGAGTATTCTTTGCGGCTATTCGAGTTACGCAGCAGCACCAACAGTGGACAAGAGTAAATCAGAGTATTTATTTCATCAATCCCTTTATATATCTCAAAGGTTCAAGATTCCTAAGAATGTAGGTTTTAAGGAGTTACTTCTAAAGATTGGCACAATATTTGAATAGTGAAATTCCATCATCAAGCCTTTAAGCTCGGATTCAAGGTAAGTTGAGACATCCTTTCTAATTGGGACTGAACAGAATAATATAGTGTTAAATATAGCTTCATATGAATTATTTTTTTGATGCATCCAGTTTAGTATAATATGAGATGCTTGATTTTTGTTTTACTTGTGCGAACATGTGGCTTGTTCCGATGATGTTACTTATAGTAATGCAGTATTCAGACTCAGTATTGTGATCACATTACTTGTTGGGAAGATAGGCCGATACTTACCCGTGCGTGTTGCCAGATCTCACGTACGCAGGGCTACAGTTTGTTTTGGTAGATTGGCCGATACTCCCACATATGTGCCAGTAGTTGCACGTATGCAGGGCCATTACTTGTTGGTGAGAGAGACCGACACTCCCCGTGCGTGTTGCCAGATCTCACGTACGCAGGGTCATAAAGTGAAATCATGTTCGGTTCAGTTAATTTACTTCTTTAATAGACCAGCTCAGTTTAGAATCAGTTCATAGTTTAGTTGCTTAACTATCAGAATAGTTTAAATCCTCAGACCATAAATTAATTATATATTTATGAATATGCATTTTCTTCTTAAAATATTATTTCCCAGTAAGTTTTGTTCAGCCTTTTAGTAGGAAGTCTATGAGATTTACTGCGTATCCTGGAGATGCTTAGCCCGTGAGGGCCTGCTTACTTTTATGTGGCAGGTGCTGAAACTGTAGGTGACGAAACTCAAGGCTAGTGTCAGATTTGTTTAATGTTCAGTTGGTGAGCTCCGTTTTCTTTCCAGCGGCAGCCAGCTTTTAGACAACATCAAGTTACATTAAGTATTTGATCCCAGGGAATTCCTCGTAGCTTATGTCTTTATACCTTCAGTCAATTCTTTTAGAGGCTTATGACTTAGCTAGCGGATTTCTTTTTCAGATATTCAGATTGACAAGAATTTTAGATCTTGACGATACTTTAATCCTCAGACTAGTTTGCTAAGTTAAATATCATTTTGTTATATTTTAATTATGTCTCATTGACCTTGAAAGTATACTATATGCTATTTAGTCCGTTAATTCAGGATTCACTCAACGGTGGTTTAGGTTGGGTGCCAATCACGTCCTCTCGTAGTTTGTGGGCGTGACAACTTGGTATCAGAGCCACTCCGTGTCAGCCTTGTTGATGCGGGACAGAGTTCAGTGCTGAGTCTAGGCGAATCCCAGTACGCGGGGCAAACCTCCATGGTGAGTCTAGGCGAATCCCGGTACGCGGAAAAAACTTCAGCGAGGACGCTGAGTCCATTAGAGGGGATGTATGTAACACCCCAGCTAAGGATTAAGTTTTCCACATCGGCATAACACAGAAGAGATGCTGGGTATATAAGTTAAATGGCCTTAGACCCTAGTGACGCATTTTAAAGCCGTGCGGGCTTAGGCCAAGAGCGGACAATATCACTAGCGGGCTTGGGTTGTTACGATATTTCCTTTTATATAATTTTCTACTTCCATCGTTATAACAATATTGTCTCTTTTAATACCTTTTATAAATGTATTAATTAGGGATTAATATAAGAGAAAAATATTTTGATTAGATGAAATAGAGTTAAATCTAAGGTGTATGTATTACTAAACTGAATAGATTTATCTAGCTTGTAAACAAATTCTTTTTATAGTCTTCCCCAAGGTCAAGTGGCTCTAACACCCACTTGAACTGGACCTGGAATCTTAGCTAGTGTTTATCACCCACGAAAATAAGTGACAACAACAACCTACTGTTCACCCACTTCTACAACAATCTCATATAATGGCCAACTCAATTGATGTAGGACCAACAACCAACGTCTAACAGTAGCCTCTGCATTCACAAATTAATTGGCATAATACCTACTGAACACCTATTCACGTCATTTGCAAATAATAAAATAAAATTGAAAATTATAGTTTGAGTCTAGAGATGCAACATGTTTGGATGTGGAACGAATAAGAGTCCCAATAGCTTCCTTGGATTTCTTTGCATTTCCTCTTTTATTTAATATTTTTCTTTCATTATTTACCAATTTTAGACATTGGACACGTAAGTTGCACAACAGTTGAACGTGTCCAGTTTGATTCATAAAATCACAATTTAATGCTTAATGAAGTACCAATCAGAAGAGACAGTTGTACAACTCACATTAGAAATAAAAACTTATGATATAAATACCGTTATAATTATTGACACGCTAGCTGGACGTGGCGGTCGGTCTGAAAAAAGAATCACAATAAATTAGATCTCAGGTTCTGCTTAATTTGGTAATTATTCGAGTAATGGGTTCACTAGCCGTTTTCATCTATCTCTCGACTAGTAAAAAATTATTTCATCTTGTACGCATGGTCTATATAATTTCATATCGACAATAGCAAATGCTAACTTAGAGGTTAATCTTATTGTTCTTCTTATCATCTTACACTCACTATTTGAGAATTCATAAAATGGCTTATGATGACCGTTTATGTAGATATAAATATATTTTATATCCCACTTGAAATTTAAAAATATCACTTCTAACAATAGTTTTAGCAAATCGTTATAAGATAGGTTTTACACATCTTGAATATAACCTATAAAATAGGTATAAGCCATTATAAACCTATGAATGACGTCTGAGTTACACATAGATCAAATGGATTGCTTAGTTTTCTTAATATATATTTCCTTTTATTTAATTTTCTTCTTCCATCGTTATATATGTATTGTCTCTTTTAATACCTTTTATAAATATATTAATCAAGGATTAATATGAAAGAAACATGTTTTGATTAGATGAAATAGAATTAAACCTAAGCTGTATGTATTACGAACCGAATAGATTTATCTAGCTTGTAAACAAATTTTTTTTATATTCTACCCCAACGTTAAGTGGCTCGAACATCCACTCGAACTGGACATGGAATCTTAGCTAGTATTTATCACCAATCACAATAAGAGACAACAACAACCTATTGTTCACCCACATCTACAACAGTCTGAAATATTGGTCAACCCAATTGATATGGTAGGACCAACAGCCAACGTCAATCAGCAGCCTCTGCATTCAGCAATTAACTGGCATAATAGTTATTGAACATCTATTCATGTCGTTTGTAAATCATAAAAGAAGAAGTTAAAATCATAGTTTGAATTTAGAGATGCAACATATTTAGATGGGGAAAGAATAAGAGTCCAAATAGCTTCCTTGAATTTCTTTGTATTTCCTCTTTTATTTAATATTTTTTTTCATTGTTTACCAATATTATAAATTAGACACATAAGTTGCACAACAGTTGCACGTGTCCAGTTTGATTCATAAAATCACAATTTTCTGTTTAATACGCACACAGAAAATTCTTCATTGCTTCTGGCATTAATCCCTCGTGCAATAGATTTGATGCTTCATTTTTAAAGCTACTACACTTGTGGTGCGTCCCTTGCGTTGATCATGAAATCTCAAGTTTTTTATGAATATTGACACATGAGTCGCATGTGCATTTCAAGTCATGATATTATAAAATTGTAATGATTGAAATATGAGATATCATACCATATAGCTTGCTTGAATTATTTTTTCTGTCCTATTTGAAGAATGTTTTAAAATTTTACAGTACATCATGCAAACCAAAGTAGCGAGTAAGAAAAATATATTTTCAATTATCGAAATAGCAAGCTTGTAATGAGAAAAATTGATGAAGTACCAATCAGAACAGACAATTGTAAAAATCAAATAAGAAATAAAAACTGATGATATATATACCGTCATAATTATTGACACGCTAGTTGGACGTGGCGGTCAGTCTGAAAAAAGAATCACAATACATTAGATCTTAGGTTCCGCCTAATTTGGTAATTTATTGAGTAATGGATTCACTAGCCGTTTTCATCTATCTCTCGACAAGTAAAAAATTATTTCATCTACGTATGGTCTATACAATTTCATATCGACAATAGCAAATGCTAACTTAGTTTAACCTTATTGTACTTCTTATCATCTTACACTCAATATTTAAGAATTCATAAAATGTCGCATGATGACCGTTTATGTAGATGTAAATATATTTTATATCCTACTTGAAATTTAAAAATATCACTTCTAATAACAGTTTTAGTAAATCGTTAAAAGTTAGGTTATATGCATCTTGAATGTAACCTATAAAATAGGTATAAGCTATTATAAAACTATGATTGGCGTCTGAGTTACACATAGATCAAATGGCTTGCTTAGATTTCTTAATATATATTTCCTTTTATTTAATTTTCTTCTTCCATCGTTATAGAAATATTGTCTCTTTTAATATTCTTTATAAATGTATTAATCAAGGATTAATATGAGAGAAAAATATTTTGATTAGATGAAATAGAGTTAAATCTAAGGTATATGTATTACTAAACCGAACAGATTTATCTATCTTATAAACAAATTCTTTCTATAGTCTAGCCCAAGGTCAGGTGGCTCGAACACCCACTCGAACTGGACATGGAATCTTATCTAGTGTTTATTACGCAACACAATAAGTGACTACAATAACCTACTGTCCACCCACTTCTACAATAGTCTCAAATAATGGCCAACCCAATTGATATGGTAGGACCAACAACCAACGTCTATCTTAACTGGCATATAAGCTATTGAACAGCTATTCTTGCCATTTGCAAATCATAAAAGAAGAAGTGAAAATCATAATTTGAGTTTAGAAATGCAACATGTTTGGATTTGGAAAAAATAAGAGTCCAAATAGCTTCCTTGGATTTTTTTTGTATTTTCTCTTTTATTTAATATATTTTTTTAATAATTTACCAATATTAGAAATTGGACACGTTAGTTGCACAACAGTTCAGGTGTCCAGTTTGATTCATAAAATCACAACGCGTAATACGCCTACACAATATTCTTCATTTTTTTTCTGGCATTAATTCCCCCAATTGATTTGACGTTTCATATTTAAAGCTACTACACTTGTGGTGCTTCTCTTGCGTTGATTATGAACTTTCAAGTTCTTTATAAACATTGACACATGTGTCGCACGTGCATTTTAAGTCAAGACATTATAAAATTGTAATGATATAAACATGAAATTGTTTTTTAATTTTACAGTACATCATGAGAACCAAAGTGGCGAGTAAGAAAAGTGTATCTTTAGTTATGAAAATGGAAATCTTGTAATGAGAAAAATTAATGAAGTATCAATCAGAACAGCCAGTTGTGCAACTCAAATAAGAAATAAAAGCTGATGATATAAATACCTTCATAATTATGAACACGCTAGCTGGACGTGGTCGTCGGTCTGAAAAAAGAATTAGAATAAATTAGGTCTCAGGTTCTTCCTAATTTGGTAATTTATTGAGTAATGGGTTCACTAGCCGTTTTAATCTATCTATCGACTAGTAAAAAATTATTTCATCTTGTACGCATAATCTATATAATTTCATGTCGATAATAGCAAATGCTAACTTAGAGGTTAACTTTATCGTTCTTCTTATCATAAAATAGCTTATGATGACCGTTTACGCGGATGTAAATACATTTTATATCTCACTTGAAATTTAAAAATATCACTTCTAACAACAATTTTAGTAAATCATTAAAAGTTAGGTTGTATGCATCTTGGATATAACTTAAAAAATAGGTATAAGCTGTTATAAAACTATGATTGACGTCTGAGTTACACATATATCAAATGGCTTGCTTAGTTTTTTTAATATATATATATATATATATATATTTTTTTTTTTTCTTTAATTTTATTCTTCCATCGTTATAGCAATATTGTCTCTTTTAATATCCTTTATAAATATATTAATCAAGGATTAATATGAGAGAAAAATGATTTGATTAGCTGAAACAGAGTTAAATCTAAGGTGTATGTATTACTGAACTGAATAGATTATCTTTCTTGTAAACAAATAATTTTTATACACTTCCCTAAGGTATAGTGGCTCTAACACCCACTCGAACTGGACATGAAATCTTAGTTAGTGTTTATCACCCAGCACAATAAATGACAGCAGCAACAACCTACTGTTCACCCATTTCTACAACAGTCTCCCATAATGGCCAACCCAATTGATATGGTAGTACCAACAACCAACGCCTATCAGCCGCCTCTGCATTCACAAATTAACAGGCGTAGTAGCTACTGAATAGATATTCCTATCATTTGCAAATCATAAAAGAAGAAGTGAAAATCATAGTTTGGGTTTAGAGATGCGACATATTTGGATGTGCTAATATAAGAGTCCAAATTGCTTCCTTGGATTTCTTTGTATTTCCTCTTTTATTTAATATTTTTCTTTCATTATTTACCAATATTAGAAATTGGGCACGTAAGTTGCACAACAGTTGCACGTGTTCAGTTTAGGAGATCCGGTTCACTATAGATAGATATATCCCTTCAAGAAGGTAACAATCCTACATCATTTAATCGTTATGTATTTAGATTTTTACAAATAAACTAATGAATTATGTTATGCACAACTATTGGTAGGTGTAAGCGGACTGTGAAAAAATATATCAAAGATTGAGGGATCGAATGTGAAGCATGTTCAGTCCACGACTTTAGTTATGGAATCTATGACATCATGTTATACGGTCGGTTGGGATATGGGTGGATATACCATGCAAATTCGGAGATAAAATGTTTAATATATTAAGGTACAAACTAGCTTAGTTTACAAATTATTTATCTAAGGACTACTTTTTATATTCTATTATTAATTATTTCAAAAAAAGTGTAATTCATAAAATCACAATTTTTTGCTTAACATGCTCACACAATATTCTTCATTGCTTCTGGCATTAATTCCCTCATGCAATTGATTTGATGCTTCATTTTTAAAGCTACTACACTTGTGGTGCTTCTCTTGTGTTGATCATGAAATCTCAAGTTCTTTATGAATATTGACACGTTAGTTGCACGTGCATTTCAAGTCAAAACACTATAAAATTGTAATGATTGAAATATGAGGTACACGTATCAAATAGCTTGCTTGAATTATTTAATCTGCCCTATTTGTTTAATATTTTTAAATTTTACTGTGAATCATGCGAACCAAAGTAGCGAGTGAGAAAAATATATTTTCAATTATCAAAGTAGCAAGCTTGTAATGAGAAAAATTAATGAAGCACCACTCAGAAGTGACAGTTGTACAACTCACATAAGAAATAAAAACTTATGATATTAATGTCGTCATAATTATTGACACGCTAGTTGGACGTGGCAGTCGGTCTGAAAAAAGAATCACAATAAATTAGATCACAGGTTATGCCTAATTTGGTAATTTTTTGAGTAATGGGTTCACTAGCCGTTTTTATCTATCTCTCGACTAGTAAAAAATTATTTCATCTTGTAGGCATGGTCTATATAGTTTCATGTCGACAACAGCAAATGTTAACTTAGAGGTTAACCTTAATGTTATTCTTATCATCTTACACTCACTATTTAAGAATTCATAAAATGGCTTACCGTTATCTAGATTTAAATACATAACGCGACTTGAATTTTTGGCTAGGCCGCGTGGGCACCTTACATCCTCCCATTGACCCGTCGGGCGAACCCTTATCAACTGAATTGAAAAAATAAAAATAAATCCAATTCATAAATAAGAACAAGATTTAAAAAAATACAGGCATACTGATACCTCTAAGCAGTACAAAAGAAATTACAGCTAACTTCCCAAAAGGTTTAGGACTATCCAGACTAGACATCTAAGAGTACAAAGGAATACATATGCCTTCTGAAGGGAGAAAAATACAACTAAAATAATAAACATAAAACTGGTGGCCATCCTGAATAAAAGCTGGCTCACCCTGACAGCTGAAGTCGTCTTCACTCCTTAACAACGTGACAAATTCAATCCTGGAGCGAACGTGCCGAAAGGAAATAAATATACAAAAAATAAACAACAAAAAAGGGTGAGTCAAAAGGACTCAATAAGTGGGGGCAGACTAGAAACCTCAAAGAATAGGATAGCTAGCCAGGGAGAAGAGCTAAGCAAATATAGACCAGAAATGCATACAACTAAAGCATATAAACCAATTAGGAACACAAAATAGCCAGAAACATATAGGCAAACTGAAATGTCCACAATATGGTATACATACCGCATACACAAAACACAACACAATACACATAATAGTTAGTAGCATGCAGTGTAATGAAATGGGATGAATGCTGTATGATGCAATGCAGTCACATGTGCCTGATACCTATCACCGGTGCGGGACTCTCATATATATATATATATATATATATATATCCCCTACAGGTGTGTAGGCCGACCCAACCATATAGAACCTGCATAGGCACGCATGTCTAGCCAACCTCATGTGATGTATACCCCCTGCGGCGTGCAGGTCGAGCCAACCATATAGGCATACATCCTCCTACAAGCGTGTAGAACGAACCATCCGCATAAACAGTATCAAATCGTATCATAGATCCCCTGCAGACATGAAGACTAAACCAACCAACTTAAAATACAACAAATATTAACCCATACAGTGTAAATCATGCTTTTCAAAAAAAAAAAAAAAATCCGCATAGTAAATATGCATTTATCGACAACTATGCATGAATAGAGACATACATAGACAAGTCCACAGGCATAAGGCCACAAAAAAATAGATAGAAAACACTCACCGTCTACCAGGAGATATATGCAATAATAACCCTTCACCGGCTCAGGACCCTCATCGATTACCGGAAAGTATATGTCAATCTCCAAACAAAAGTACCATGCTTCTGCTCAATGCAATACCAACAACATGGAATAATATATAATATACAATGTAAATCCAAAGCTAAGGCGAAATGAGTACGCCTATTGGCAGCTACACACGTAAGGAACAAGTGGTAGAATATCCACAAGGCCAAGGGCCTCCAAAAAAATGGATACAAACACTTACTTTGTTCCAAAGTGCTACTTAACAATCGCTTTATCTTTTGGATTCTCTGCCAAATGATCCCGCTCAATTCAATAAGCCGAAAAATAAATCAAATAAGGCTAAAGGCTTCATTCCTTACATCTTAGAACAATCCGGTCAGGAACCCGACACCCGATTTGCATAGGCAATATGCAGTCCAGGCCTATGTACATGGTTCAAAATCACATAACCAAACTCTTAATAAATTATATTTATGGGTTGGCCATAACTCCCTAAATTCGAATATATAATCGATTCCATTATCGGGGTTCAATTAACCCTTTAAACTATCAATTTAACATATTAGAATGATGTCTAATATCCAAATTTCTAACGTTAAAATATATTCAAGCACATATAATAAACTGAAATAATAAATCAACATCATTACCTGGATATTTCTGGGTAAAAACTCTATTTTTTCATGCTCCTACTCTTTCCCTTTCTCTATTTTCTGGTACTTTTTTCCTCTGCATTCTTTTTTGAATTGTTCTCGCTTCGTTTTCTGTTTGTGTTTCTCTGTTTATATTTTGCTGGAAATGTTAGTCCACCGCCTCTCATTTCATTTCTTTTTAATGTTTTCCTTTTCTTTTTTTTTTTTTAAAAAAAATTTCCTATCGTAAAGAAAATTAATATGGAACCCTACGAAACTCAAAACGATCCCAAATTTCTCAAGCAAGTTATTAAAAATATATCTAACATACTCACTAAGACGGATCTCAAATCGAATTTCGAAACTCATGATGCAAATTAAACAAAAAAGATCAAATTATTAATATTCGAAAATTTTGCAGAAACTATCCGAACGACCTTGAATTTACTTTCGAAAGTTCACACAGGTCACAAATGGCCATGCGAACCTAATGACGCTTTCAGATTTGAATCGGAGCTCATTCACCAAAATCGAGCTTGAAAACCTCTTTTTAAGATTTACCGACAACGGAAACTAAAACCTTCTTCCGCTACCTACCAAACGAGGTCTGATTTAGCTCAAATTTTACAGACAGGTCCTAATGGACCTTATGAAAATTTTAAATTATCAACACGCTAATCGAAGTCCTAACTTTCGAAACGAGTACCTAAGGTCATTTCAATACATTTTATATCCCACTTATAACTTTAAAATATCACTTCTAACAAGAGTTTTAGTAAATCATTAAAAGTTAGGTTATATGCATCCTGAATATAACCGGTAAAATAGGTATAAGCTATTATAAAAATATGATACACGTGTGAGTTACACATAGACCAAATGGCTTGCTTAGTTTACTTAATATACATTTCCTTTTATTTAATTTTCTTTTTCCATCGTTATAACAATATTGTCTATTTTAATACCCCTTAAAAATTTATTAATCAAGGATTAATATGAGAGAAAAATGATTTGATTTGATGAAACAAAGTTAAATCTAAGGTGTATGTATTACTGAACTGAATAGATTTATCTTTCTTGTAAAAAAATTTATTTTACACTCTTCCCCAAGGTAAATTGGCTCTAACACCCACTCGAATTGGACATAGAATCTTAGCTAGTGTTTATCACCCAGCATAATAAGTGACAGCAGAAATCTACTATTCACCCACTTCTAAAACAGTCTCAAATAATGGCCAACCTAACTGATATGGTAGGACCAATAGACAACGTCTATCAATAGCCTCTGTATTCATAAATTAACTAGCCTAGTAGCTACTGAAGAGCTATTCCTAACGTTTGCAAATCATAAAAGAAGAAGTAAAAATCATAATTTGAGATTTTAGAGATGTAACATGTTTTGATGTGGAAAAGATAAGAGCCCAAATAGCTTCCTTGGATTTTTTTTATATTTCCTCTTTTATTTAATATTTATATTTCATTATTTGACAATACTAGAAATTGGACACGTAAGTTGCACAAAAGTTACATGTGACCAGTTTGATTCATAAAATCATAATTTTCTGCTTAATGAAGTACCAATCAGAAGAGACAATTGTACAACTCACATAAGAAAAAAAAAACTTATGATATAAATGCCGTTATAATTAGTGACACGCTAGCTGGACGTGGCGGTTGGTCTTAAAAAAGAATCACAATAAATTAGATCTCAGGTTCTGCCTAATTTGCTAATTTTTTGAGTAATGGGTTCACTATCCGTTTTCATCTATCTCTCGACTAGTAAAAAATTATTTCATCTTATACGCATTGTATATAATTTCATATCGACAATAGCAAATGCTAACTTAGAGGTTGATCTTATTGTTCTTCATATCATCTTATACTCACTATTTAAGAATTCATAAAATGACTCATGATGACAGTTTATGTAGATGTAAATACATTTTATATCCCACTTGAAATTTAAAAATATTACTTCTATCAACAATTTAAGTAAATCGTTAAAAGTTAGGTTATATGCATCTTGAATATAACCGATAAAATAGGTATAAGCTATTATAAAACTATGATTGATGTCTGAGTTACACATAAATCAAATGGCTTTCTTAGTTTTCTTAATATATATTTCCTTTTATTTCATTTTCTTCTTCCATCGTTATAGCAATATTGTCTCTTTTAATATCCGTTATAAATGTATTACAAAAGGATTAATAGATTAGAAAAATGTTTTGATTAGATAAAATAGAGTTAAATCTATGGTGTATGTATTACTGAACCGAATAAATTTATGTAGCTTGTAAACAAATTCTTTTTATAGTCTACCTCAAGGTCAAGTGGCTCGAACACCCACTCGAACTGGACCTGGAATCTTAGCTAGTGTTTATCACCCAACACAATAAGTGACAACAACTATCTACTGTTCATCCACTTCTACAAAAGTCTCAAATAATAGCCAACCCAATTGATATGGCAGGACCAACAACCAAGGTCTATCAGCAGTCTCTACATTCACAACTTAACTGGCATAATTGCTATTGAACAGCTATTCCTGTCGTTTGCAAATCACAAAAGAAGAAGTGAAAATCATAGTTTAAGTTTAGAGATGCAACATGTTTGGATGTGGAAAGAATAAGAGTCCAAATAGCTTCCTTGGATTTCTTTCTATATTCTCTTTTATTTAATATATTTTTCATTATTTACCAATATTAGAAATTGGACACGTAAGTTGCACAACAGTTGCACATGTCCAGTTTGGTTCGTAAAATCATAATTTTTTGCTTAATATGCCCACACAATATTCTTCATTGCTTCTGGCATTAGTTTCCTCGTACAATTGATTTGAAGTTTCAATTCTAAAGCTACTGCACTTGTGGTGCTTCCCTTACGTTGATCATGAAATCTCAAGTTCTTTATGAATATTGACACGTGAGTTGCACGTGCATTTCAAGCCAAGACACTATAAAATTGAAATGATATAAATATGAGATACACATACTAAATAGCTTGCTTGAATTACTTTATCTGGCATATTTATTTAATGTTTTTCAATTTTACAATACATCATGTGAACCAAAGTTGCGAATAAGAAAAATGTATCTTTAATTACAAAAATAGTAAGCTTGTAATGAGAAAAATTAATGAAGTACCAATATGAAGAGACAATTGTACCACTCACATAAGAAATAAGAACTGATGATATAAATGCCATCATGATTATTGACACGCTAGCTGGACGTGGCCGTCGGTCCGAAAAAAGAATCACAATAAATTAGATCTCAGATTCTGCCTAATTTTGTAATTTATTGAGTAATGGGTTTACTAGCCCTTTTAATCTATCTCTCGACTAGTAAAAATTTATTTCATCTTGTACGCATGGTCTATATAGTTTCATGTCGACAATAGCAAATGCTAACTTAGAGGTTAACTTTATTGTTCTTCTTATCATCTTACACTCACTATTTAAGAATTCATAAAATGGCTTATTATGTCCATTTATGTAGATGTAAATTATTTTATATCCCACTTGACATTTAAAAATATCACTTTTAACAATAGTTTTAGTAAATCATTTAAATGATAGGTTTAGGCATCTTGAATATAACATATAAAACAGGTATAAGCTAATATAAAACTATGAATGACGTCTGATTTATACATAGATCAAATGACTTGCTTAGTTTTTTTAATATATATTTCCTTTTATTTGATTTTCTTCTTCCATCGTTATAGCAATATTGTCTCTTTTAATACCTTTTATAAATAGATTAATTAAGGATTAATATGAGAAAAACATGTTTTGATTAGATGAAATAGAGTTAAATCTATGGTGTATGTATTACTGAGATGAATAGATTTATCTTTCTTGTAAACAAATTATTTTTATAATTTTCCTCTAGGTAAAGTGGCTCTAACACCCACTCGAACTGGACATGGAATCTTAGCTAGTGTTTATAGCCCAGCACAATAAGTGACAGCAGCAACAACCGACTGTTCACCCACTTCTACTACATTCTCCAATAATGGCCAACCCAATTGATATGGTAGGACCAACAACCAACGTCTATCAGCAGCCTCTGCATTCACAAATTAATCTACTAAACAAATATTCCTTGTCATTTGCAAATAATAAAAGAAATGTGAAAATCATAGTTTTAGTTTAGAGATGCAACATGTTTGGATGTGGAAAGAATAAGAGCCCAAATAACTTTCTTGGATTTCTTTGTATTTCCTCTTTTATATTTTTTTTTCATTATTTACAATTATTAGATATTGGACTCGTAAGTTGCACAACAGTTGCACGTGTCCAGTTTGATTCATAAAATAACAATTTTCTGCTTAATATGCCCACACAATATTCTACATTGCTTCTGGCATTAATCCCTCGTGCAATTGATTTGACGCTTCATTTTTAAAGCTACTACACTTGTGGTGCTTCCCTTGCATTGATCATGAATCTTAAGTTTTTTATGAATATGACACGTGAGTGCACGTGCATTTCAAGTCAAGACATTATAAAATTTTAATGATTGAATTACTAGATATCATACCATATAGTTTGCTTGAATTACTTTTTCTAGTCCTATTTGTTGCATGTTTTTAAATTTTTCAGTAGATCATGCGAACCAAAGTAGCGAGTACGAAAAATGTATCTTCAATTATCAAAATAGCAAGCTTGTAATGAGAAAAATTAATGAAGTACTAATCAGAAGAGACAGTTGTACGACTCACATAAGAAATAAAAACTGATGATATAAATGCAGTCATAATTATTGACACGCTAGGGGGACGTGGTGGTTGGTCTGAAAAAAGAATCACAATAAATTAGATCGTAGGTTCTGCCTAATTTGGTAATTTGTTGAGTAATGGGTTCATTAGCCGTTTTCATCTGGCTCTCGACTAGTAAAAAAATATTTTGTCTTGTACACATGGTCTATACAATTTCATATCGACAATAGAAAATGCTAACTTAGAGTTTAACCTTATTGTTCTACTTATCATCTTACACTCACTATTTAAGAATTCATAAAATGGCTCATGATAACCGTTTGGGTAGATCTAAATACATTTTATATCCCACTTGTAATTTAAAAATATCACTTCTAACAAAAGTTTTAGTAAATCGTTAAAAGTTAGGTTATATGCATCTTGAATATAACCTATAAAATAGTTATAAGCTATTATAGAACTATGATGTCTTAGTTACACACAGATCAAATGGCTTGCTTAGTTTTCTTAATATATATTTCCTTTTGTTTAATTTTCTTCATCCATCGTTATAGCAATATGGTCTCTTTTAATATCCTTTATAAATGTATGAATCAAGGATTAATAGGAGAGAAAAATGTTTTGATTAGATGAAATAGAGTTAAATTTTAGGTGTATGTATTACTGAACCGAATAGATTTATCTAGCTTGTACGCACATTCTTTTTATAGTCTACCCCAAGATCAAGTGGCTCGAACACCCACTTGAATAGGACATAGAATCTTAGCTAGTTTTTATCACCCAACACAATAAGTGACGACAACAACCTACTGATCAGTCACTTCTACAACAGACTCAAATAATAGCCAACCAAATTGATATGGTAGGACCAACAACCAACGTCTATCAACAGTGAAGAATAATTACAAGAACACAGAGTTCACCAGACAACCGTATTCGTTTCACTAGTTATTAATACAATCACATGTAAATCACACGAATTGTATTGAAATTGCCACAGTCTAGGGTCGTACCTTGTTTAGACGTTTGTTCCTGACGATTTCTATGAAGTTTCTGCTTCAATGGAAAAAACCTTTAGGAACTCTTGGATTTTGAGAGAGGGAAGAAAAGGAAGAAAACTGATGGTTTTTTTGCGTTAGGGAAAAGTAACTGGGAAAGAAAGGACTCCTCCTTTTTTTTATCTGTGGGAAAACAACGTTTCCCAAATGTTACATCTTTTCCTTTTTTTTTCTTTTCTTTCTTTACTAATAATAATAAATAGTAATAATAAATATATAACTAATATATATTTAATAATACAATTATTATTTTGGGATGGATCCGGGTTGACCCACATGGGTGACCCGATCCAATTTCCTTCATCTCCCACTCACACATAGTGGGTCAACTCTCATTCCAAGTCTGTAACTTTCATACATTACGACTAGACCGTGTGACCAGTGCATACTACGAGAGCGCATTGCTATACATCTGTTAGGAATATATAACATCTCGATCAACGGCGTCTTGGAGTAGATTAAAGTATGCAGTACCCTAGATCATTTATCACATTCATCTCTCTCACAATCTCTTTGTATTAATTTGAGTTCATCATTATGTTCTTGTCGTAAAGACAAACATAAAGGACCGGTCAATGAACACAACTAATGTGATAATACTCAATGATCTTCCTTATCCCAAGAATCTCTTAATCTCAACTCGATTTGCTTTTCTAGAAATGTCCCGCCAGACCGAATCATTCATGATCTCTTGGCAACACCCTAAGATAGCAAACACCAAATTGAATCTCGAGAAACTGATCAAAGTCATGAGGGTATGATAGGGAAAATTACTTGTAATTTTCAAGGCTTCACACAATAGCAAGTAGAGATTTTAACTTGTACCGCCATAAGGTCATCTTATGCATACGTGGTATGATTCACGTATCACAGTATTAACTCCTTTCCCATGGAGCGTATGTCTGTTCAATAATACTGTGCAGATGATAGTTCAGACAACCTATATGTAACTTTGAGTTCATAAATCTACTCATTCAATTTTCTAACAACAGAACTTGCATCTGGCAATCAAAACAGACTATCACCTTTAATCATACTTGATTAAATATTTAAAGAAACGACATTTATATTATAAACTTTTCGCTCTCTATTATTATCACTTCCGATAATAATAAGTTTATAATTGTCTCATCCCTATTAGTTAGTTAGATAATAGAGGCGATTGCCTGTGTGAATAGGCCAATCTTTTGTCTGTCCGACATACTTCTTATACTCAAATTTTATGTTCCAAACATAAAATTTATATGTATATGAACCAACAAATATGGATAATTAGGCTTTAACTATCATTAACTTAAAAAAAATGATGTAGTTTTCACATGAACATGAATTGGGAAAAAATAAAATTAAACAACAAAAAAATACATTAGCACCTACGCAATCCCAACGACTTCACATGTTTCTCATAAGCATCACATGCTATGGGTTTCGTTAAGGGATCTGCTACCATATGATGCTTAGATATGTATTTCACATTCACTTCTTTATGTACTACCAAGTCTCTAACAAAATTATACTTAATATCAATATGTTTAGTCTTGCCATGGTACTTGGGATCCTTTGTGTAGGCAATTGCAGCTTGACTATCACAATTGATGGTTACTGGTTCAACAGCATTGTCATACACACCCAAGTGTACTAGAAAACATTTAAGCCAAACAGATTCTTGCACAGCGGCTGAAAGTGCTACAAATTCAGCTTCCATTGTAGATAAAGCTATGCATGATTGTTTCTTGCTGCTCCATGAAATGGCGCCATTGTTCAACAAGAATACATATCCAGAGGTTGATTTTCTCTCATCTAAATCTCCTCCCCAATCAGCATTAGTGTAGCCTCTTAGTTGTAGATCATCACCTTGGTAACACAAGGAGTAGTCAACTGTGCTTTTAAGATACCGTAGTATCCTTTTAACTGCTTTCCAGTGTTGTTGTCCTGGGTTAGACTGATATCTGCTAACTAACCCAACAGCATAACAGATATCAGGTCTAGTACACATCATAGCGTACATAAGACAACCGATTGCATTGGCATAAGGAACCCTTCTCATTTGTTCCATCTCTTGTGGAGTCTGAGGACACATCCTCCGACTTAAAGCTTCAGCCTTAGAAACAGGAGTGTTTATGGGTCTGCAGTCCTGCATATTAAATCGTTCAAGAACCTTCTTGATGTAAGGCTCTTGTGAAAGAGACAACAATCTCTTTGAACGATCTCTTGAAATCTTAACTCCAAGAATGGACGACGCTTCACCCATATCTTTCATCTCAAATGTTGATGATAACCACTCTTTCACTTCTTTCACATACTCAAAGTCGCTTGCAGCTATAAGTATGTCGTCTACATACAATGATAAGATCACAAACTTATCTTTGGACCTTTTGATGTACACACAATGGTCTTCATGAATCATAGTGAAATCATATGATATGATTGCATTATGGAAACGTAAATACCATTGTCTAGAAGATTGTTTAAGACCATAAATTGACCTACGAAGTCGGCATACTTTATGCTCTTGGCCTTTTTTCACGAAACCTACAGGTTGTGCCATGTAGATTTCTTCTTCTAGTTCTCCATTGAGAAATGCAGTTTTAACATCCATTTGATGCAACTCAAGATCCAAATTAGCCACTATTGACAAAATTAGCCTTATTGAAGTAAAACGGACAACAGGCGAAAAAGTTTCCTCATAATCAATTCCTTCCTGTTGCGTATACCCCTTAGCTACTAGGCGAGCTTTATATCTCTCAATACTACCATCGGCCTTACGCTTGATCTTGAGAACCCACTTGTTCCCGATAGCTTTTCGGCCCATAGATAGATCAACCAACTCCCATACTTGGTTTGATTTGATAGACTCCATCTCCTCCTTCATTGCTTTTAACCATTTATCCTTAGCAGGGCAAGTAAGAGCCTCATTTACGTTCCTTGGCTCTTCTTCGTCTTGTGGAGTAACAATAAATGCTTCCCCTTCGATCTCAAATCGACGACGGGGAACGTGCGGACGACTCGTTCGTCGAGCTTGAGATTGACAAATTGATTTATCAATTGATGAGTTACTCCCACTGGGACCAGCAACATTAAGTGGATTTTCTTCGAATGGTATATCGGTGGCAATTGGAACAGATTCATTATCACCATGGTGAATACCATCCAAATCCATTTGTGTATCTATAGCGGAAGCGGTCTGGTCCGCAGTTTCGAAGAGAGACAAGTCATGACCTATCTCTCCCTGCTTAGGAAAATCATTCTCTAAGAATGTAACATTGCGTGATTCAATTTCAGTTACAGTGCCATTATCTTGTTCACCTATGAACACATAACCCTTAGATTGTTCGGAGTATTGAATGAAGATACACTTTTTTCCCCTTGGACCTAATTTTTCATATCGGGAAGAAGAATTATGGATAAATGCAGCACAACCCCAAGGCTTTAAAAAACTCAAATCGGGTTTTCGATTAGTCCATAACTCGTATGGAGTAGATGTAACTGATTTGGAAAGGACACGGTTAAGTACATATGCAGCAGTAAGCAATGCATCACCCCAATAGGTGACAGGCAATTTTGCTTGTGCCATCATTGACCTAACCATTTCCAACAAGGTTCTATTTCGTCGTTCCGCAACACCATTTTGTTGTGGAGTGTAGGGAATAGTCAACTGTCTTTGAATTCCCTTTTCATCACATAATTGTTTGAACTCATCAGACAAATATTCTCTTCCTCGATCGGTTCTTAAAGCCTTGATTTTTCTGTCTAGTTGATTCTCAACTAAGTTCATAAACTTGATGAAGCAACTTAAAGCCTCAGATTTATGAGAAATCAAATAGACAAAACCAAATCGAGTAAAATCATCAATAAACGTGATGAAGTAAATAGCACCATCTTGCCCTTACATTCATTGGACCACAGATGTCAGAATGGATTAACTGCAATGGAGTATCGGCTCTAGTACCTTTTCCAAATGGTTTTCTAGCAGTTTTTCCAGCTAGGCAAAATTCACAAGTAGACATATCAATTTTGTCTAAAGTGCCAAGAAGACCTTCTTTGGCTAAGCGATTCATTCTTTGTTGACCAATATGGCCAAGCCTAGCATGCCACGTATTTACATCATTTTCATAGTTAAAAATAGACGTAAATAAGGAAAAACTAATATTATTATTATTATTATTAAAAGTAGGAACAATATCCAATACAATAAAACCATCATAGAAATAACCAGTGCCATATTTTGTCTTGGTCAAATACAAATCAAGACCTTGTTCATGAAAGACTAAATGAAATCCTAAACTAATCAACATAGTAACTGAGACCAAATTTCGGCGAATTGACGGGGCAAATAGTACATCATGTAGAAATAGAGTTCGGCCACCACGCATATCAAGCTTGCAGGTACCAATCCCTTTAACTTCCACTTTGGAGTTATTTCCAACATAAATCCATCTTGCTCCATGTGAAATTCTTCGAAATTCCACGAAGGCGTCTCTATCCTTCGGTATATGGTCGGTGGCTCCCGAGTCTACAATCCACATAGGATGAGATTCAGTTAGATAAGTAGAACAAGAAACATTCACATCACTATGTAAATTTGGAATAAGGTCATATACCTTTTTAGGCTCGGGGCAATCACGAGCATAATGTCCTTTGTTCTCACAGTTGTAGCACTTCTGCTTAGCCATGTCCACTTTCTTCTTTTGAAAAGAACCATCTTTCTTTCCTTGATGATTAGTCTTAGGTTCTTTTCCCCTTCTTTTGGACCAGAACTTGCCACATACGCACTTGTAGTAGCTTTGTCCACCCTGAGGCGCTCTTCCTCGAGTTCCAAATGACGCTTAGCATCTTCCATTGTTTTGATGCTAACGTTGTGGGTCAGGTGCATTTTCATATTTTCCCAGTTTTGAGGTAAGGAACGAATTACCGCCTGGACTTGTTGCTCCTCAGTCAATACATGCCCAGCATCCTTTAGCTCATTCACCATATTCGACATATGACGAAGATGCTTACGCATAGTATGATCAGGGCGTTTCTTATAAGTATCAAACTTAATAGTAACTTCCCTCAACTTAGCAACTGAAGTATGACCAAATTTTTCTTTCAATGCGGACCACATGTCCTTAGCATTGTCATACTCACGGAACTCTCTCATTATATCATTATCCATACTACTCAGCAAAGTAATACGAGTGAGAGAGTTCTTCTTTCTCAAAGCCTGATAAGCCTGATGGTCTCTCACATGTTGTTCAGTGTTGCCTTCTTCAGGAGGCGTCAGAAACACATTAAGTGCCTCAAGAGCCTCTTGCTCTTCCAAGACATACTGGATTTTCATACTCCATATTTCATAATTGTCGCCATTTAGCTTATCGCCTTTATTAAGCTCGGCGACAATGTTCTTAGTAGCAGTTGACATACTGATATTCAAAACAAGTATAAAACTAAAGTGAGACAACTAAGTACATAATTTAAGCCTAAATTCATATACATATTATTCCTTAAAATAATTAACTATATAAATATTTATTTCATATTAGATTTAGAATCGAAAGTTCACTAAGTTCCCAATCATCATCTAAAGAACTAACATGTAGTAAATCCAATATAATTAACTATGCAAGGAATACATTTTCTTAAAATAACTAAAATTCAAGAAAAAATAAACAAGGAACAAGTTCTATAACAAATATAGAAATATTCAACTTACACAATAACAATCAACATAGACACGAAAGTCAAACCAAAAAAAAAAAAATTTACATACTTATGCAAATACTACATCACATAGACAACTACTAATACTAAGTAGACCTATACTTAAATTCTTTCACATGGACTGGAATAGATTTAATAAGAGCCCTGTACAAATCATGGGGCAGTAGAAAATCGGGCAATAGAAAACTGGCTCTCGAAACCACTGGTCGAACTAAATTAAACCTATTTCTATCTCTCATAGGTAGTCCAATAGAACGACACACAGTCTTCTGGATATTTATGGCAATATCGTTATACAATTTCTGCACAATATCCTGAACTAACATTCTATAAGGTCCGACCAACACGAAAGATCCAGTCAATTTATTTTGAATCTCTTTCCAAGTTTTATCAAGCATGTCTCTATGGAACTCATTAAATGACAGGGTAGATCGTAATGCCTTATATTTTTTCTCATCTATTAACAAACCACCAAACCACACAGTCTGTTGGATTAACTTGTTAACCAATATAAGATGTTCCACAAAATATACTAGATATTCTTTTTTAGTATTAGGTGCTAGAGAAAATTTGGCCAAAATATCAATCATATCTTTCACCCTTCTCCTCTGACTCTCAGTGCGAACTCGTCTAGGCGTCCTTCTTAGGCATCCCATGATTTTCTGTAACACATACAGAAAAATTAAGAGTTGCCATCAAACATACACATGTATATTAAAGAAGGACGAACAATAAAGTTTTACAAAAAAAACTTTATATGGTAGTTTATGAGGAAAAATGTGTCTATTCACTTTTAATTGAAAATCTTTTGCCATGGAATTAGTAGGCCTACCTTAGTACTTAGTAGTATGTACTTGGTCTGACAAGAAATATAAGACTATGATATTTTCAGACAAGAATAGTTTTTCAATTTCAAACAAGAGTGAAACAAATTCTAACTGTACTGCACAATTCCCATTTTTCCAAGGCAGATTAACAGACACCACAGGTTCAATGTACTTTGAAAAATCAGAGAATAAAAACATTGCTGTAAAGAAAACACAGCCAACGAAAAAACAAGAAAACTTTTGTGACACAGACTTTTGTACTTCACAAAAAAATTCCACTTTAAAACAAGATTACAAAACTTGTTCACTTTAAAGGAAAACTATATATGCAGAGAGTTAAGAATTGACTTTGGATTAGGAACACATCAACATATTTGATGTGACATGTTCCTTGGCAGAGAGTTCATTTAATATCAATGTTGTACACATTAAAGGAAAAAATAAATCTCTCTAGAATGGACAATACAAAGTTTTCACTCAAAAGAGAAAAAAAACTACAATAAATATGTATGGTTGTCCACAAAACAACAAAATCATGTGAAAAATTTTTCTGCAGTAACCATACTAGTTGACTGTTGGATGGTTCACTTTAATGAATACATAAGCAGAAAGGACAAAAAAAATATTACTTTTAGTTTATGCTTTATCCCATTATGGTGTGGCTGCTGGGATCCAAGCCCAGGCCTTACTGATGCAAATACTACATCACATAGACAACTACTAATACTAAGTAGACCTATACTTAAATTTTTTCACATGGACTGGAATAGATTTAATAAGAGCCCTGTACAAATCAGGGGGCAATAGAAAATCGGGCAATAGAAAACTGGCTCTCGGAACCACTGGTCGAACTAAATTCAACCTATTTCTATCTCTCATAGGTAGTCCAATAGAACGACACACAGTCTTCTGGATATTTATGGCAATATCGTTATACAATTTCTGCACTATATCCTGAACTAACATTCTATAAGGTCCGACCAACACGAAAGATCCAGTCAATTTGTTTTGAATCTCTTTCCAAGTTTTATCAAGCATGTCTCTATGGAACTCATTAAATGACAGGGTTGATCGTAATGCCTTATATTTTTCCTCATCTATTAACAAACCACCAAACCACACAGTCTGTTGGATTAACTTGTTAACCAATATAAGATGTTCCACAAAATATACTAGATCTTCTTTTCTAGTATTAGGTGCTAGAGGAAATTTGGCCAAAATATCAATCATATCTTTCACCCTTCTCCTCTGACTCTCAGTGCGAACTCGTATAGGCGTCCTTCTTAGGCATCCCATGATTTTCTGTAACACATACAGAAAAATTAAGAGTTGCCATCAAACATACACATGTATATTAAAGAAGGACGCACAATAAAGTTTTACAAAAAAAACTTTATATGGTAGTTTATGAGGAAAAATGTGTCTATTCACTTTTAATTGAAAATCTTTTGCCATGGAATTAGTAGGCCTACCTTAGTACTTAGTAGTATGTACTTGGTCTGACAAGAAATATAAGACTATGATATTTTCAGACAAGAATAGTTTTTCAATTTCAAACAAGAGTGAAACAAATTCTAACTGTACTGCACTATTCCCATTTTTCCAAGGCAGATTAACGGACACCACAGGTTCAATGTACTTTGAAAAATCAGAGAATAAAAACATTGCTGTAAAGAAAACACAGCCAACGAAAAAACAAGAAAACTTTTGTGACACAGACTTTTGTACTTCACAAAAAAATTCCACTTTAAAACAAGATTACAAAACTTGTTTACTTTAAAGGAAAACTATATATGCAGAGAGTTAAGAATTGACTTTGGATTAGGAACACATCAACATATTTGATGTGACGTGTTCCTTGGCAGAGAGTTCATTTAATATCAATGTTGTACACATTAAAGGAAAAAATAAATCTCTCTAGAATGGACAATACAAAGTTTTCACTCAAAAGAGAAAAAAAAACTACAATAAATATGTATGGTTGTCCACAAACAACAAAATCATGTGAAAAAGTTTTCTGCAGTAACCATACTAGTTGACTGTTGGATTGTTCACTTTAATGAATACATAAGCAGAAAGGACAAAAAAAATATTACTTTTAGTTTATGCATTATCCCATTATGGTGTGGCTGCTGGGATCCGAGCCCAGGTCTTACTTATGCAAATACTACATCACATAGACAACTACTAATACTAAGTAGACCTATACTTAAATTCTTTCACATGGACTGGAATAGATTTAATAAGAGCCCTATACAAATCAGGGGGCAATAGAAAATCGGGCAATAGAAAACTGGCTCTCGGAACCACTGGTCGAACTAAATTCAACCTATTTCTATCTCTCATAGGTAGTCCAATAGAACGACACACAGTCTTCTGGATATTTATGGCAATATCGTTATACAATTTCTGCACTATATCCTGAACTCACATTCTATAAGGTCCGACCAACACAAAGATCCAGTCAATTTGTTTTAAATCTCTTTCCAAGTTTTATCAAGCATGTCTCTATGGAACTCATTAAATGACAGGGTTGATCGTAATGCCTTATATTTTTCCTCATCTATTAACAAACCACCAAACCACACAGTCTGTTGGATTAACTTGTTAACCAATATAAGATGTTCCACAAAATATACTAGATCTTCTTTTCTAGTATTAGGTGCTAGAGGAAATTTGGCCAAAATATCAATCATATCTTTCACCCTTCTCCTCTGACTCTCAGTGCGAACTCGTATAGGCGTCCTTCTTAGGCATCCCATGATTTTCTGTAACACATACAGAAAAATTAAGAGTTTCCATCAAACATACACATGTATATTAAAGAAGGACGCACAATAAAGTTTTACAAAGAAAAACTTTATATGGTAGTTTATGAGGAAAAATGTGTCTATTCACTTTTAATTGATAATCTTTTGCCATGGAATTAGTAGGCCTACCTTAGTACTTAGTAGTATGTACTTGGTCTGACAAGAAATATAAGACTATGATATTTTCAGACAAGAATAGTTTTTCAATTTCAAACAAGAGTGAAACAAATTCTAACTGTACTGCACTATTCCCATTTTTCCAAGGCAGATTAACGGACACCACAGGTTCAATGTACTTTGAAAAATCAGAGAATAAAAATATTGCTGTAAAGAAAACAGAAAAAACAAGAAAACTTTTGTGACACAGACTTTTGTACATCACAAAAAAATTCCACTTTAAAACAAGATTACAAAACTTGTTCACTTTAAAGGAAAACTATATATGCAGAGAGTTAAGAATTGACTTTGGATTAGGAACACATCAACATATTTGATGTGACGTGTTCCTTGGCAGAGAGTTCATTTAATATCAATGTTGTACACATTAAATGAAAAAATAAATCTCTCTAGAATGGACAATACAAAGTTTTCACTCAAAAGAGAAAAAAAAACTACAATAAATATGTATGGTTGTCCACAAAACAACAAAATCATGTGAAAAAGTTTTCTGCAGTAACCATACTAGTTGACTGTTGGATGGTTCACTTTAATGAATACATAAGCAGAAAGGACAAAAGAAATATTACTTTTAGTTTATGCTTTATCCCATTACCCCACTTATAGTACACTACCATTAATTCCCTTCATGTAAAGAATATACAACTAAAGGGATCAGGATAATGTTCTTTAGGAAGCAGCCTAGTGAATTATGAACAAACCAAAAAAAAAAAAAGGCATGGTATCAAAAAAACCATTCCACTTTTTCTATTAGAATCCAAATAATTTCCAGAAGACCCTAATTAAAAAATTGGGACTTGTTGAACGTCAATACAGAAAGTGAAAAACAATGCAAAAAATTTTACATTGGTTTACTAAACAAATTTTTACCATATAAATTATTCTACAAAATAATTAACACTAGGAAACGAATAACACTGGCTCTTGATACCAATGAAGAATAATTACAAGAACACAGAGTTCACCAGACAACCGTATTCGTTTCACTAGTCATTAACACAATCACATGTAAATCACACGGATTATATTGAAATTGCCACAGTCTAGGGTCGTACCTTGTTCAGACGTTTGTTCCTGACGATTTCTATGAAGTTTCTGCTTCAATGGAATAAACCTTTAGGAACTCTTGGATTTTGAGAGAGGGAAGAAAAAGAAGAAAACTGATGGTTTTTTTGCGTTAGGGAAAAGTAACTGGGAAAGAAAGGACTCCTCCTTTTTTTTATCTGTGGGAAAACAACGTTTCCCAAAAGTTACATCTTTTCATTTTTTTTCTTTTCTTTCTTTACTAATAATAATAAATAGTAATAATAAATATATAAATAATATATATTTAATAATACAATTATTATTTTGGGATGGATCCGGGTTGACCCACATGGGTGACCCGATCCAATTTCCTTCAAACAGCCTCTGCATTCACAAATTAACTGGCATAATAGCTATTGAACAATTATTCCTTTCGTCTGAAAATCACAAAAGAAGAAGTGAAAATCATAATTTGAGTTTAGAGATGTAGAAAGAATAAGAGTCCAAAAAGCTTCCTTGGATTTCTTTGTATTTTCTCTTTTATTTAATATTTTTTTTATTATTTACTAATATTAGAAATTGGACACGTAAGTTGCACAACAGTTGCACATGTCCAGTTTGATTCGTAAAATCACAATTTTCTGCTTAATACGCTCACACAATATTATACATTGCTTCTGGCATTAATTCCCTCGTGCAATTGATTTGACGTTTCATTTTTAAAGCTACTACACTTATGGTGCTTCCCTTGCATTGATCATGAAATCTCAAGTTCTTTAAGAATTTTGACACGTGAGTCGCATGTGCATTTCAAGCCAAGAAATTATAAAATTGTAATGATATAAATATGAGATATACATACCAAATAGCTTGCTTGAATTACTTTATCTGCCATATTTGTTTAATGTTTTTAATTTTACAGTATCTCATGAGAACCAAAGTAGCAAATAAGAAAAATGTATCTTTCATTACCAAAATAGCAAGCTTGTAATGAGAAAAATTAATGAAGTACCAATCAAAAGAGACAATTGCACAACTCACATAAGAAATAAAAACTGATGATATAAATGTCGTCATAATTATTGACACGCTAGCTGGACGTGACCGTCGGTCTATAAAAGTATCACAAAAATTAGATCTCAGGTTCTGCCTAATTTGGTAATTTATTGAGTAATGGGTTCACTAGCCGATTTAATCTACCTCTCGAGTAGTAAAAATATTATTTCAGCTTGTACACATAGTCTATATAGTGTCATGTCAACAATAGCAAATGCAAACTTAGAGGTTAACTTTATTGTTCTTCTTATCATCTTAAACTCACTATTTAAGAATTCATAAAAAGGCTTATGATGACCGTTTATGCAGATGTAAATACATTTTATATCTCACTTGAAATTTAAAAATATCACTTCTAACAACAGTTTTAATAAATCATTCAAAGTTAGGTTATATGCGTCTTGAGTATAACCTATAAAATAGGTATAAGCTATTGTAAAACTATGATTGACGCCTGAGTAACACATAGATCAAATGGCTTTCTTGGTTTTTTTTAATATATATTTCCTTTTATATAATTTTCTTTTTCCAACATTATAAATATATTGTATCTTTTAATACCCTTTATAAATATATTAATCAAGGATTAATATGAGAGAAAAATGATTTGATCAGATGAAACAAAGTTAAATCTATGGTGTATGTATTACTGAGCTGAATAGATTTATCTTTGTTATAAACAAATTATTCTTATAATCTTCCTCAAGGTAAAGTGGCTCTAACACCCACTCGAACTGGACATTGAATCTTAACTAGTGCTTATCACCCAGCACAATAAGACTGTTCACCCGCTTCTACAACAGTGTCCAATAATAGCCAACCCAATTGATATTGTAGGACCAACAACCAGCGTCAATCAGCAGCCTCTGCATTCAAAATTTAACAAGCATAGTAGCTACTGAACAAATATTCCTGTCATTTGCAAATCATAAAAGAAATGTTAAAATCATAGTTTGAGTTTAGAGATGCAACATGTTTGGATGTGGAAAATATAAGAGTCCAAATAGCTTCCTTGGATTTCTTTGTATTTCTTCTTTTATTTAATATTTTTCTTTCATTAGTTATAAATATTAGACATTGGAAACGTAAGTTGGACAAAGGTTGCACGTGTCCGGTTTGATTCATAAAATCACAATTTTCTTCTAAATAAGCTCACACAATATTCTTCATTGCTTCTGGCATTAATTCCCTTATGCAATTGATTTGATGCTTCATTTTTAAAGCTACTACACTTGTGGTGCTTCTGTTGCATTGATCATGAAATCTCAAGTTCTTAATGAATATTGACACGTGAGTTGCACGTGCATTTCAAGTAAAAATATTATAAAATTGTAATAATCGAAATATGAGATACACATAACAAATAGCTTGCTTGAATTATTTTATCTGCCCTATTTTTTTAGTGTTTTAAAATTTTACTGTGAATCATGCGAACCAAAGTAGCGAGTTAGAAAAATATATTTTCAATTATCAAAGTAGCAAGCTTGTAATGAGAAAAATTAATGAAGTACCAATCAAAAGAGACAGTTGTACAACTCGCATTAGAATAAAAAACTTATGATATAAATGTCGATATAATTATTGACACGCTAGCTGGACGTGGCTGTCGGTCTGAAAAAAGAATCACAATAAATTAGATCTCAGGTTCTGCCTAAATTGGTTATTTTTTGAGTAATGGGTTCACTAGCCGTTTTCATCTATCTCCGACTAGTAAAAAACTACTTCATCTTATACGCATGGTCTATATAGTTTCATGTCGACAATAGCAAATGCTAACTTATTCTTCTTATCATCTTACACTCAATATTTAAGAATTCATAAAACTTCTTATGATGATCGTTTATCTAGATGTAAATACATTTTATATCCCACTTTTTATTTTAAAATATCACTTCTATAAGCATTTTTAGCAAATCATTAAAAGTTAGGTTATATGCATTCTGAATATAACCTATAAAATAGATATAAGCTATTATAAAACTATGATTGATGTCTGAGTTACACATAGATCAAATGGCTTTCTTAGTTTTCTTAATATATATTTCCTTTTATTTCATTTTCTTCTTCCATCGTTATAGCAATATTGTCTCTTTTAATATCCTTTATAAATGTATTGACCAAGGATTAATAGATTAGAAAAATGTTTTGATTAGATAAAATAGAGTTAAATCTATGGTGTATGTATTACTGAACCGAATAGATTTATGTAGCTGGTAAATAAATTAATTTTATAGTCTACCCCAAGGTCAAGTGGCTCGAACACCCACTCGAACTGGACATGGAATCTTAGCTAGTGGTTATCACCCAACACAATAAGTGACAACAACTACCTACTATTCACCTACTTCTACAAAAGTCTCAAATAATAGCAAACCCAATTGATATGGTAGGACCAAAAACCAACGTCTATCATCAGTCTCTGCATTCACAACTTAACTGGCATAATAGCTATTGAACAACTATTCCTGTCGTTTGCAAATCACAAAAGAAGAAGTGAAAATCATAGTTTAAGTTTAGCGATGCAAAATATTTGGATGTGGAAAGAATAAGAGTCCAAATAGCTTCCTTGGATTTCTTTGTATTTTCTCTTTTATTTAATATATTTTTCATTATTTACCAATATTAAAAATTGGACACGTAAGTTGCACAACAGTTGCACATGTCCCGTTTGGTTCGTAAAATCACAATTTTCTACTTAATATGTCCACACAATATTCTTCATTGCTTCTGGCATTAATTTCCTCGTGCAATCGATTTGACGTTTCATTTTTAAAGCTACTGCACTTGTGGTGCTTCCCCTGCATTGATCATGAAATCTCAAGTTCTTTATGAATATCTACACCTGAATTGTACGTGCATTTCAAGCCAAGACATTATAAAATTGAAATGATATAAATATGAGATACACATGCCAAATAGCTTGCTTGAATTACTTTATCTGGCATATTTATTTAATGTTTTTATATTTTACAATACATCATGAGAACCAAAGTAGCGTATAAGAAAAATGTATCTTTAATTACCAAAATAGCAAGCTTGTAATGAGAAAAATTAATGAAGTACTAATCAGAAGAGACAATTGTACCAATCATATAAGAAATAAAAGCTGAAGATATAAATGCCATCATGATTATTGACACGCTAGCTGGACGTGGCCGTCGGTCTAAAAAAGAATCACAGTAAATTAGATCTCAAGTTCTGCCTAATTTGGTAATTTATTCAGTAATGGGTTCACTAGCCGTTTTAATCTATCTCTCGACTAGTAAAAAATTATTTCATCTTGTACGCATGGTCTATATAGTTTCATGTCGACAATAGCAAATGCTCACTTAGAGGTTAACTTTATTGTTCTTCTTATCATCTTACACTCACTATTTAAGAATTCATAAAATGGCTTATGATGACCGTTTATTTAGATGTAAATATATTTTATATCCCACTTGAAATTTAAAAATATCACTTCTAACAACAGTTTTAGTAAATCGTTTAAAGATAGGTTTAGGCATCTTGAATATAATCTATAAAATAGGTATAAGCAATTATAAAATTATGAATGACGTCTGAGTTACACATAGATCAAATGACTTGCTTAGTTTTTTTAATATATATTTCCTTTTATTTAATTTTCTTCTTCAATCGTTATAGCAATATTGTATCTTTTAATACCTTTATAAATATATTAATTAAGGATTAATATGAGAGAAACATGTTTTGATTAGATGAAATAGAGTTAAATCTATAGTGTATGTATTGCTGAGCTGAATAGATTTATCTTTCTTGTAAAAAAATTATTTTTATAATATTCCTCTAGGTGAAGTGGCTCTAACACCCACTCGAACTGGACATAGAATCTTAACTAGTGTTTATAGCCCAGCACAATAAGTGACAGCAGCAACAACCTACTGTTCACCCTCTTCTACTACAGTCTCCAATAATGGCCAATACAGTTGATATGGTAGGACCAACAACCAACGTCTATCAGCCGCCTCTGGATTCACAAATTAACAGGCATAGTAGCTACTGAACAAATATTCCTGTCATTTGCAAATCATAAAAGAAATGTGAAAATCATAGTTTGAGTTTAGAGATGCAACATGTTTGGATGTGGAAAAAATAAGAGTCTAAATAACTTTCTTGGATTTCTTTGTATTTCCTCTATTTTTTTTAATTATTTACAATTATTAGATATTTGACACGTAAGTTGCATAATAGTTGCACGTGTCCAGTTTGATTCATAAAATAACAATTTTCTGCTTAATACGCCCACAAAATATTCTACATTGCTTCTGGTATTAATCCCTCGTGCAATTGATTTGACGCTTCATTTTTAAAGCTACTACACTTGTGGTGCTTCCCTTGCGTTGAGCATGAATCTTAAGTTTTTATGAATATTGCCACGTGAGTCGCACGTGCATTTCAGGTCAAGACATTATAAAATTTTAATGATTGAAATACTAGATATCATACCATATAGTTTGCCTGAATTACTTTTTCTAGTCATATTTGTTACATGTTTTTAAATTTTGCAGTACATCATGCGAACCAAAGTAGCGAGTAAGGAAAATGTATCTTCAATTATCAAAATAGCAAGCTTATAATGAGAAAAATTTATGAAGTACTAATCAGAAGAGACAGTTGTACAGCTCACATAAGAAATAAAAACTGATGATATAAATGCCGTCATAATTAATGACATGCTAGCTGGACGTGGTGGTCGGTCTGAAAAAAGAATCACAATAAATTAGATCTTAGGTTCTGCCTAATTTGGTAATTTGTTGAGTAATGGGTTCATTAGCCGTTTTCACCTATCTCTAGACTAGTAAAAAATTATTTCGTCTTGTACGCATGGTCTATCTAATTTCATATCGACAATAGCAAATGCTAACTTTGAATTTAACCTTATTGTTCTTCTTATTATCTTACACTGACTATTTAATAATTCATAAAATGGTGCATGATAACCGTTTATGTAGATGTAAATACATTTTATATCCCACTTGTAATTTAAAAATATCACTTCTAACAAAAGTTTTAGTAAATTGTTAAAAGTTAGGTTATATACATCTTGAATATAGCCTATAAAATAGTTATAAGCTATTATAAGGACACGATCCGGAACTCGGTTAGGCCGTGCGGGCACCCGACATCCTCTCCTAGACCCGTTGGGCGAACCCTTATGAATTAAATTAGGATAATAAATGTAATTCAATTTATAAATAATAACAAGACTTAGAAAAAAAACACTGACATACTAATACCTCTAAGCTGTACAAAAGAAATACAGCTGACTACCCAACATACTAGGTTTAGGGCTATCCAGACTAGACATCTAAGAGTACAAAAGAAGACAGATACCTCCTGAGGGGAGCAAAATGCAACTGAAATAATAACCAATAAACTGGTGGCCATCCAGAATAAAAGGTTGCTCACCCTGACAGCTGAAGTCGTCTTCGCTCCTTCACAACGTGGCGAACTCAATCCTGGAGCGAACCTGCCGAAACGAAATAGATAGACAAGAAAAAAAACAACAAACAAGGGTGAGTCAAACGGACTCAATAAGTGTGGCAGACTAGCCACCTCAAGAATAGGATAGCTAGCCAGGGAGAAAAGAAACAGATAAACCAAATTCCTCTTATTTAAATTATGAAAAGGCAGAGCCAGATAATAACTAGAAACACGTATGGAAGACAAACTCATTAACAACCAGGAACGTAAGATAGCCAGAACATATAGGTATCCCGAACATATCAACAATCAGTAATACATCCTGTTGCGGCGTGCAACCCGATCCATATATTCATCCTGTTGCGGCGTGCAACCCGATCCATTTATTCATCCTGTTGCGGCGTGCAACCCGATCCATATATTTATACCGTTACGACGTGCAGACGTGCAACCCGATCCCCGCAACCCAGAACACGAGCCAGAAATATATAGGCAAAGTGAGATATGTCCACGACATAGTATACATACCGCATACATAAAACACAACACAATACACACAATAGTCCGTATGCAGTGCAATGAGATGGGATGAATGCGGTACGATGCAATGCAGTCGCATATGCATGTTACCTATCTCCGGCGCGGGACTCTCATCGATTACCGGGAAGTATATGCAATTATGACCCTTTACCGGCTCGGGACTCTCATCGATTACCGGGAAGTATATGCAATGATGACCCTTCACCGGCTCGGGACTCTCATCGATTATCGGAAAGTATATGCAATGATGACCCTTCACCGGCGCGGGACTCTCATTGCCAACCAGGAAGTACATGCAATAATGACCATTCACCGGCGCGGGACTCTCATCACCAACCGGGAAGTATATGCAATAATGACCCTTCACCGGTGCGGGACTCTCATCGCCAGCCGGGAAATATATGCAATAGTGACCCTTCACCGGTGCGGGAATCTCATCTCCAACCGGGAAGTATATGCAATGCTCAAAACCAGAGTGCAATGCTCATATGCTCAATGCAATACTAACAACAGGGCATAACATATAATATACAATATAAATTCAATGCTAAGACATAATGAGTACGCCTATCGGCAGCTACATACGTAAGGAACACGTGGTAGAATATCCACAATGCCAAGAGCCTCCAAAGAAATGGATACAAACATTTACATTGTTATAAAGTTAGCACCGCCACTCAATAACTGCTTTGTCCTTTGGATTCATTGCCAAACGATCCCACTGTGTTCAATAAGCAGAAAAATATATCACATAAGGCTAACGGCTTCATTCCTTATGTCTTAGGGCAATCCATTTAGGAACCTGATGCCCTATTCGCATACGCAATACGTAGGCCAGGCCTATGTACAGGGTTTATGGTCACATAACTAAACCCCAAATAAATTACATTTATAAGTTGTCCATAACTCACTGAGTACGAATATATAATAAATTCCATTATCGGGGTCCATTTGACCCATTAAACTATTAATTGAACTTATTAAAACGATGTCTAATATTCCAAGTTTTACCGTTAAAACATATTCAAACACACGTAATAAACTCAAGTAATGTATTAAGATCATTACCTGAATATTACGGGACGAAAATTCTATCTTTTCTTCGGCTCTTTTCACATTTTCTTGCTTTTTTTTTACCGCGTCATTTCATTTTCTCTGTTTCGTTTCTTTCTGTTCTAATGTTTCTGTTCAAATATATCTTGTTATATAAGTATGTCACCGCCTAACTCTTTACTTTTCTTTCCTTTCTCATTTCTCTTTTCTTTTATTTTTGTCTTTTCTTTTATTTTATAATTTCTTTTTTTTCTTTTTGCGATAAAAATTAAAAAGGTACCCTACGATATTCGAAATAATTCCAACTTTTGCATACAAGTTATACAAAATATATGTAATACACTTGCTAAAGCGGATCTCCAATCGGACTCCCGAAACTCAATATGCAAATTAAATAGAATAAAAGTCAAATTATTTAACTTTCGGCATTTTAGCGGAAACTAGCCGAACAACATCGAAATTCACTTTCAAAAAATCAAAAAAGTCACAAATAATCATACGAACCTAACGACGCTTTTGAATTTCGAATCGGAGCTCATTCGCCAAAACCGAGCTCGAAAATCTCTTTTTAATATTTATCGACAATAAAAACTGAGATCTTCTTCCGATACGTACCAAACGAGGTCTGATTTAGCTCAAATTTTACAGACAAGTCCCAATGGACCTTATAATATTTTAAAATTATCGGCACGCCAATCGAAGTCCTATCTTCCGAAACGATTAACCGAGGTCGTTTCATTCTCCTCCACTTAAACTCTCGTTCATCCTCGAACGAGCCTAAATGTAAAGAAGAATTTACGCAGATAATAAGAGAACTTGCACGACCTTCTTGAGCTACTCCACGAGTATTATTTCCTGATTATAGGATCAGAATTATAACACGCATATCGAACTTTTGGAACAAAATATATTTGGATAATATGATAATACCATTGTACATCTTATTCTAACTAAGCTGATCCTTCCTCAATTGCGAGAAGAGAGTTCTACATTTTTGAAGCAAAGATACACGGAACTTTGAATGGATTAACATGATTCAGCCGATAATCACCTCTTCGATATACCTTTCGATATAGAACAGGTCGATGGAACTAAGAATTAGTTCACGCTTAATGCAATAGGGGGAGCTTTTGAAGTACCTTGACACTACACACTATAGAATATTTGATGCAAGCTATATTATTTTTACGAACGCACTATGCAACATCTCAGTTGATGTTAGTGTTGTTCCGCAAGCTCCTTGTGGGAATGTAGTTACTCATATCCTAATGTATATCAAAGGTTCATCTGAACAGGGTCTATAATATAAAGATAATGATCATGTAAATACTACTGGATAGTATGATGCAGACCAGGAATGATCTTCAGACTGAACATCTACTTCAGGGTATTGTCTTTGAATTTGAAATACTATGACTTGAAAAAGTGAAAATAAAAAAGATATGTAGTTGGACCATGAGCTGAGGCAGAATACCAGCAACAACGTTGATTATATGTGCACTTATAACACTAAAGTAATTTCTCAAAGAGTTGAGGTGTGAAAGAGATATGCCAATGATGGATGGACGACAAGCTGCACTAGACCTTTATCTCTAAATTTTCATGAAGTAAAACAGTGTCAGTATGAGGATCCAGTTCTAGGTGAATACAGACAGATAGCCAGAAGAAAACCGGAGTTACAATACAGGGTTACTACTAATGGTGTTCTCATGTATAAAGATAGACTTTATGTTCCTGATGTTGCAGATTTACGTGGACAGATTATGATAGAGGCACATTATTCCAAATACACTATTCATCCAAGTTCGACTAAGATGTACCATGATCTTAAACATATTTATTGGTGGGATGGAATGAAGTGTGACATAGCAGAATTTGTGGCTTAGTGTTCTACTTGCCAGCAAGTTAAAATCGTGTTATCTTTCCAGACTTTATGCTTTTAGTAGATAGGTACGCATATATGATCAGGTTGCCAGCTTATCTATATCATTAATAGATTATTAGTGGGTTTAGCAATGATCGACACTCATTGCAGGTTCCTGTCGTGGCCCTAGGTTGGGTCGTGACAAAAGTGGTATCAGCGCCTTAGAGATTTAGTATTACCATTCAGTATTTGGAGGAAGACTCCTCCACTTAAAGCACAAACTCATGCAGCTATTTGAATAGGAATAACCATCCTCGCACAGTCTGCTGGACTAAAGAAGATTTAGCTAAAAGCTGAACGTAGGCAGACCTAAGCTACCAACTACTCTTTCGAGTTGCTAAACAGCTGCAAGCACCACCGCTTGATGGATCAAATCAAAGGTCAAATGACACCTCCCATTACCCTTAGTAGCCTTGAAAAACGACAATGTGCTTACCCGGCTACTTTGGCACGCACTCTAGCTCAACACAGGGAACATCACAAGCGGCTACCAACCGCCCAAGCTCACTAGTGCCGGACGAAGAAGAAATGGAAATGAAATGAGGATAGAAATAATTCGAGCTTCAGGAAGCTCATATTCTTATTTGCTTGGCTACCAGAGCTAGATTATTTTCGAGTCAGGCTAACCAAAAAATCGCAATTGAAGAAATAGACATTAAATGAGCTCTATGGAGCAACATCCACATCAATTTAACCTTCCAATAAGAAGGAAACTCTGATAATTTACCAGAAAACCCTTTTATAATCCAGATAAGCTTATGAGATAACATGACGTTACTAGCGTTTTGAACCAAGAGGAGATACGTAGATCGAGTATTACTTACTAACCACTTTACACCGGAAGAAACAATGACACTCTCTGATGGTGATGAACTAGAATCCCATCATCCAACCAACATGGAATTCCGAAAAAAAAGAGGTAAACTAATTTGATTTAATAATAGGAGGTTGATTTAATAATAGAAGGTTGCACAACAAGATGCAAAGCAGAAAATACCGACTCTCACTGTCAAATCTCTCATATTTAGACCAAAAAAATTAGTAGGGTCTCACAAATGCCAGGAATAAATCATATTAGAAGCTCGCCCCTCTACCGTAACCGATTCTTAATAGAAACGACATCCAAGGAAACCATGGTAAGATAAACGAAGTCCAGACCGATCGGAAGAATCAAATCTTACTCACATATAATGGAAGATGAAATACATAGGTGTACTACATTGGCTATCTCAGCATTCATAGAACTGCCTCTACAGCTGAGCTGAGCCACTACCCTGATAATTACTTTCTGAAGAACCACTGCCACCACGCTCTCGACTCAACTGGATGGTGGCATTTCTCTGGCTGATTGAGATCTAAATGAAATACCCTGCGACTGCGCAGATGCCTGATGACGAGAGAAAAGACGACTGCCTACTTGACGGAGTAATAGCCAACCCAATTGATATGGTAGGACCAACAACCAGCGTCAGTCAGCAGCCTCTCCATTCAAAATTTAACAAGCATAGTAGCTACTGAACAAATATTCCTGTCATTTGCAAATCATAAAAGAAATGTGAAAATCATAGTTTGAGTTTAGAGATTCAAACATGTTTGGATGTGGAAATATAAGAGTCCAAATAGCTTCCTTGGATTTCTTTGTATTTCCTCTTCATTATTTACAAATATTAGACATTGGACACGTAAGTTGCACAAACGTTGCACGTGTCCAGTTTGATTCATAAAATCACAATTTTCTGCTTAATATGCTCACACAATATTCTTTATTGCTTCTGACATTAATTCCCTCATGCAATTGATTTGACGCTTCATTTTTAAAGCTGCTACACTTGTGGTGCTTTTGTTGCGTTGATTATGAAATCTCAAGTTCTTTATGAATATTGACACGTGAGTTGCACGTGCATTTCAAGTAAAAATATTATAAAATTGTAATAATCGAAATATGAGATACACATAACAAATAGCTTGCTTGAATTATTTTATCTGCCCTATTTTTTTAGTGTTTTAAAATTTTACTGTGAATCATGCGAACCAAAGTAGCGAGTAAGAAAAATATATTTTCAATTATCACAGTAACAAGCTTGTAATGAGAAAAATTAATGAAATACCAATCAGAAGAGACAGTTGTACAACTCGCATGAGAATAAAAAACTTATGATATAAATGTCGTTATAATTATTGACACGCTAGCTGGACGTGGCGGTCGGTCTGAAAAAAGAATCACAATAAATTAGATCTCAGGTTCTGCCTAAATTGGTAATTTTTTGAGTAATGGGTTCACTAGCTGTTTTAATATATCTCCCGACTAGTAAAAAAATATTCATCTTATACGCATGGTTTATATAGTTTCATGTCGACAATAGCAAATGCTAACTTATTCTTCTTATCATCTTACACTCAATATTTAAGAATTTATAAAATGGCTTATGATGACCGTTTATCTAGATGTAAATACATTTTATATCCCACTTGTTATTTTAAAATATCACTTCTAACAGCATTTTTAGTAAATCATTAAAAGTTAGGTTATATGCATTCTGAATATAACCTATAAAATAGGTAAAAGCTATTATAAAACTATGATTGACGTGTGATTTACACACAGACCAAACGGCTTGCTTAGTTTACTTAATAAGCATTTCCTTTTATTTAATTTTCTTCTTCCTTCATTATAACAATATTGTCTCTTTTAATATCTTTTAAAAATGTATTAATCAAGAATTAATATGAGAGGAAAATATTTTGATTAGAAGAAATAGAGTTAAATCTCAAGTGTATGTATTAATGAAATGAATAGATTTATCTAGCTTGTAAGAATTTTTTTTTTTATATTCTTCTCAATATCAACTGGCTCTAACACCCACTCGAACTGGACATGGAATCTTAACTAGTGTTTATCACCCAGCACAATAAAGACATCAGAAACCTACTGTTCACCCACTTTTACAAAAGTCTCAAATAATGGTCAACCTAATTGATATAGTAGGACCAATAGCCAGCGTCTATCAGCAGTCTCTGCATTCATAAATTAACTGGCCTAGTTGCTTCTTAAGTGCTATTCTTGTCGTTTGCAAATAATAAAAGAAGAAGTGAAAATCATAATTTGAGTTGAGAGATGAAACATGTTTGGATGTGGAAAAAAATAAGAGTCCAAATAGCTTCCTTGGATTTATTTATATTTCCTCTTTTATTTTAATATCTCTCTTTCATTATTTACCAATACTAGACATTGGATACGTAAGTTGCACAAGAGTTGCACGGGTCCTGTTTGATTCATAAAATCATAATTTCCTTCTTAATACACTCACACAATATTCTTTATTAATTCTAGCATTAATTCCCTCATGCAATTGATTTGATGTTTTGCTTTTAAAGCTCCTACACTTGTGGTCCAAATGGCTTGCTTAGTTTTCTTAATATACATTTCCTTATAAACTTGTAAGGATTGAAACGCGAGATACACATACCTAATAGCTTGCTTGAATTGCTTTATCTGCCTTTTCTTTTTAGTGTGTTTAAATTTTAAAGTGAAACTTGCGAATTAAAGTAGCGAGCTTCAATTATCAAAATAGAAGCTTGTAATGAGAAAAATTAATGAAGTACCAATATGTAGTGGAAATTGTACGACTCACATAAGAAGTAAATTTTGATAATATAAATGGCGTCATAATGTTTGACACGCCAGCTGCACGTGGGTCGTCCAGAAAAAAATCACAATAAATTAGATCTCAAATTTTATCTAATTTGGTAATTCGTTGAGTAATGGATTCACTAGCCATTTTCATTTATCTCTCTACTAGTAAAACCTTATTTCATCGTGCACGAATAGTCTATATAATTGCAAGTCAACAATAGCAAATGCTAACTTAGAGGTTAACCTTCTTGTTTTTGTTATCATCTTACAATCACTATTTAAGAATTTATAAAATGGCTTGTGATGACCATTGATGTAGATGTAAATACATTTTACATCCCACTTGAAATTTTGAAATATCACTTCTAATAGCAGTTTAAGTAAATCAATATATGTTAGGTTATATGCATCTTGAATCAAACCTGTAGAATAGGTATAAGCCATTATAAAACTATGATTGTCAGTTACACATAGACCTAATAGCTTGCTTAGCTTTCTTAATATGTACTTCATTATATTTAATTTTCTTCTTGCATTGTTATGACAATATTGTCTCATTTAATACCCTTTATAAATGTATTAGTCAAGGATTTATACGAGAGAAAAATATTTTGATTAGAAGAAAAAGAGTTAAATCTCAGGTGTATGTACTACTGAACCAAATAGATTTATCTAGCTTCTAAGTAAATTCTTTTTATATTCTTCTCAAAATCAAGTGGCTCTTCCACCCACTCAAACTGGACATGGAATCTCATCTGGTGTTTATCACCAGCACAACCAGTGACACCAACAACAAACTCTTCACCAATTTGTACAACAGTCTCAAATAATGGCCAACCCAATTATATGGTAAGACCAACAGGCAAAGGTTATCGACAGTCTAAGCATTCACAAATTAACTAGCCTAGTTGCTACTGAAGAGCTATTCCTGTCGTTATCAAATCATAAAAGAAGAAGTGAAAGGAAAAGTTGGAGATCTAAGAGATGCAACATGTTTGGATGTGAAGGAAATAAGAGACCAAGGAGCTCGCTTGGATTTCTTTATATTTTCTCTTTTACTTAATGTTTTTCTTTTATTTTGTACCAATACTAGACATTGGACACATAGGTTGCACGTGTCCAGTTTGATTCATAAAATCACAATTTCCTTCTTAATATGCACACACGATACTCTTCATTGATTCTGACATTCAATTCTTCGCACAATTGAATTGTTGTGTCGTTTCTAAAGCTCCTACACTTGTTGTGCTTCCCTTGCGTTGATCAACAAACCTCAAGTTCTTTGTGGATGTTGACACGTGAGTAGCATGTGCATTTCAAGTCAAGACATTATAAACTTGTAAGGATTGAAATATGAGATACACATACTAAATTGCTTGCTTGAATTTCTTTATCTAACTTACTTGGTTAATGTTTTTTTATTTTATAGTGAATCACGCGAACAAAAATAGCGAGTAAGAAAAATATTTCAATTATCAAAATAGCAAGCTTTTAATGAAAAAAATTAACGACATAACAAATAGAAGAGACAATTGTACAACTCACATGAGATATAAAAAATGATGATATACACAACATCATTAAGATTGACATGTCAACTGCATGTGGCGTCCGGTCAGAAAAAAGAATAACAATAAATTAAATCTTAGGTTCTTCCTAATTTGGTAATTTGTTGAGTAATGGATTCATTAGCCGTTTCATCTACCTCTCGACTAGTAAAAAATTAATTCATTTAGCATGATATATATAATTTCATGTCGACAATAGTAAATGCTAATTAAGAGGTTAACTTTATTGTTCTTTTTATCATCTTACACCCAGAATTTAAGAATTCATAAAATTTCTTATGATGACCGTTTATATAGATGTAAATACATTTTATATCGCACTTGAAATTTAAAAATATCACTTCTAACAACAATTTTAGTAAATCATTAAAAGTAAGGTTATATGCATCTTGAATAAAACCTATAAAATAGGTATAAACCATTATAAAACTATACTTGACATGTGAGTTACACATAGACCAAATGGCTTGCTTAGCTTTCTTAATATATTTTTCCATTTTATTTAATTTTCTTCTTCCATCGTTATAACAATATTGTCTCTTTTAATACCCTTTATAAATGTACTATACAAGGATTAATATGAGCGAAAAATATTTTGAGTAGAAGAAATAGAGTTAATCTCAGGTGTATCTATTACTGAACCGAATAGATTTATCTAGCTTGTAAGTAAATCCTTTTTTATAGTCTTCCCCAAGGTCAAGTGGCTATAGCACCCACTCGAACTGGATATGGAATCTTAGTTGGTGTTTATCGTCCAGCACAATCAAAGACAATAGCAACCTAATATTTACCCACTTCTACAACAATCTCAAATAATGGCCAACTCAATTGATATGGTAGGACCAACAACATCCGTCTATCAGTAGCCTCTACATTCACAAATTAACTAGCCTATTAGCTACTGAAGAGCTATTCCTGTCATTTGAAAATTATAAAAAAAGAAGTGAAAAACATAGTTTGAGATTTTAGAGATGCAACATGTTTGGATATGGAAAAGATAAGAGTTCAAATAGCTTCCTTGGATTTTCTTATATTTCCTCTTTTATTTAATATTTTTATTTTATTATTTACCAATACTAGACATTGGACACATAAGTTGCACAAGAGTTGCACGTGTCCAGTACACGTAAGTTGCAGAAGAGTTGTACGTGTCCAGTTTGATTCATAAAATCACAATTTTCTTCTTAGTACTCTCACACAATATTTTTATTGCTTCTGGCATTAATTCCCTCATGCAATTGATTTGATGCTTCATTTTTAAAGCTCCTACACTTGTTCTGCTTCCCTAGCATTGAGCAAGGAACCTAAAGTTCTTTATGAATGTTGACTTGTGAGTTACACGTGCATTTCAAGTCAATACATTATTAAATAGTAAGATTGAAATATAAGATATGCATACCTAATAGCTAGCTTGAATTACTTTATTTGCCTTATTTGTTTAATGTTTTTAAATTTTTTAGAGAATCATGCGAACCAAAGTAGCAAGTAAGAAACATATATCATCAATTATCAAAATAACAAGCTTGTAATGTGAAAAATTAATGAAGTACCAATCAGAAGAGACAATTGCACAACTCACATAAGAAATAAATACTGATGATATAAATGGCGTCATAACGATTGACACGCCAGTTGCACGGGGCGGTCGGTGAGAAAAAAGAATCAAAATAAATTAGATCTCAAGTTCTGTCTAATTTGGTAATTTATTGAGTAATAGATTCACTAGCCGTTTTACCCTATCTCTCTACAAGTAAAAAGTTATTTCATCTTGTACAAATGGTCTATATATTTTCAAGTCAACAATAACAAATGCTAACTTAGAGGTTAATTTTGTTGTTCTTCTTATCATCTTACATTCACTATTTAAGAATTTATAATATGGTTTGTGATGACCTTTTATGTAGATGTAAATATATTTTATATCCCACTTGAAAATTTTAAAATATCACTTTTAATGACAATTCAAGTAAATCATTATAAGTTAGGTTATATGCATCTTGAATATAACCTATGAAATAGGTAAACGCTATTATAAAACTATGATTGACGTGTGACTTACACATAGACCAAATAGCTTGCTTAGCTTCTTTAATATATATTTTGTTTAATTTAATTTTCTTCTTTCATGGTTATGACATTATTGTCTCTTTTGATACCCTTTATAAATGTATTAGTCAAGGATTTATATGAGAGAAAAATGTTTTGATTAGAAGAGATAGAGTGAAAGCTCAGATGTATGTATTACTAAACCGAATAAATTTATCTAGCTTGTAAGCAAATTCCTTTTATATTCTTCTCAATATCAAGTGGCTCTACCACCAACTCAAACTGGACATGGAATCTCAGCTCGTGTTTATTACCGGCACAACCAGTGACAACAACAACAAACTCTTCACCAACTTGTAAAACAGTGTTAAATAATGGCCAGCCTAATTATATGGTAACACCAATTGGCAACAGTTATCAGCAGGCTCCGCATTCACAAATTAACCAGCCTAGTAGCTACGGAAGAGCTATTCCTATCGTTTGCAAATCAGAAAAGAAGAAATGAAAGTTATAGTTTGAGATTTTAGAGATGCAACATGTTTTGATGTTGAGGACATAAGAGACCAAAGAGCTTGTTTGAATTTCTTTATATTTCTTCTTTTATTTAATATTTTTCTTTCATTTCGTACCAATACTAGACATTGGAAACGTAAGGTGCACATGAGTTGCATGTGTCCAGTTTGATTCATAAAATCACAATTTCCTTCTTAATATGCACACACGATATTCTTCATTGCTTCAAGCATTAATTTCTTCGTGTAATTGAATTGATGTGTCGATTTTAAAGATCCTACACTTGTGGTGCCTTCATATTGTTGATCAAGGAACCTCAAGTTTTTTATGGATGTTGACACGTGAGTAGCATGTGCATTTCAAGTCAAGACATTATAAACTTGTAATGACAGAAATATGAGATGCACATACCAAATAGCTTGCTTGTATTTCTTTATCTAACTTACTTGGTTAATTTTTAGTTCATTTTACAGTGAATCACATGAACCAAAGTAGCGAGTAAGAAAAATATTTCAATTATCAAAATAGCAAGCTTTTAATGAGAAAAATTAACGACATAACGATTAGAAGAGACAGTTGTACAACACACATGAGAAATACAAAATGATGATATAAATGGCGTCATAATGATTGACATGTCAGTTGCATGTGGCTGCCGGTCCGAAAAAAGAATAACAATAAATTAGTAATCATGTTCATCCTTATTTGGTAGTTTGTTCGAATAATTGATTCACTAGCCGTTTCATCTATATCTCGACTAGTAAAAAATTATTTCATCATGTACGCATGGTCTACATAATTTCATGTCGACAATAGTAAATGTTAACATAGAGGTTAACCTTATTGTTCTTCTTATCATCTTATACTCACTATTTAAGAATTTATAAAATTGCTTAAGATGACCATTTATGTAGATGCAAATACATTTTATATCCCACTTGAAATTTAAAAGTATCACTTTTAACAACAATTTTTATAAATCATTTAAAGTTAGGTTATACATTTTGAATGTAACCTATAAAACAGGTATAAACTATTATAAAATTATGATTGATATGTGAGTTACACATAGACCAAATGGCTTGCTTAGCTATCTTAATATATTTTTTCTTTTATTTAATTTTCTTCTTCCATCGTTATAACAATATTGTCTCTTTTAATACCCTTTATAAATGTATAAGACAAGGATTAATATGAGAGAAAAATATTTTGTTTAGAGAGAATAGAGTTAAATTTCAGGTGTATGTATTACTGAACCGAATAGATTTATCTAGCTTGTAAGCATATTATTTTTATATTCTTCTCAATATAAAGTGGCTCTAACACCCACTAGAACTGGACATGGAATCTTAGCTAGTGTTTATCACCCAGCACAATAAGTGACAGCATCAACCTGTTGTTCACCCACTTTTATAATAGTCTCAAATAATAGCCAACCCAATTGATATGGTAGGACCAACGACGATATCTATCAGCAGCCTCTGCATTCACAAATTAACTGGCCTAGTAGCTACTGAACAGCTACTCCTGTCCTTTGCAAATCATAAAAGAAGAAGTAAAAATCAGAGTTTGAGATTTTAGAGATGCAACATGTTTGGATGCCGAAAAGATAAGAGTCCAAATAGCTTTCTTGGAATTTTTTATATTTTATCTTTTATTTTATATTTTTCTTTCATTATTTACCAATACTAGACATTGGACACATAAGTTGCACAAGAGTTGCACGTATCCATATTTATTCATAAAACATAATTTCCTTATTAATACTCTCACACAATATTCTTTATTGCTTCTGGAATTAATTTCCTCATGCAATTGATTTGATGCTTCATTTTTAAAGCTCATACACCTGTGGTGCTTCCCGTGCGTTGATCAAGGAACATAAAGTTCTTTATGAATATTGACTTGTGAGTCGCACGTGCATTTCAAGTCAAGACATTATTAACTAGTAAGATTGAAATATAAGATATACGTACCTAATAGCTAGCTTGAATTACTTTATTTGCCTTATTTTTTTAATGTCTTTGAATTTTACAGCGAATTATGCGAACCAAAGTAGCAAATAAGAAAAATGTATCTTCAATTATCAAAATAACAAGCTTGTAATGAGAAAAATTAATGAAGTACCAATCAGAAGAGACAATTGTACAACTCACATATGAAATAAAAACTGATGATATAAATGTCATCATAATGATTGACACACCAGTTGCACGTGGTGGTCGGTCAGAAAAAAGAATCACAATAAATTAGATCTCAAATTCTGTCAAATTTGATAATTTGATGAGTATTGGATTCACTAGCCGTTTTGATCTATCTCTCTACTAGTAAATACTTATTTCTTCTTGCACGAATTGTCTATATAATTTCAAGTCAACAATAGCAAATGCTAACTTAGAGGTTAACCTTCTTGTTCTTGTTATCATCTTACAATCACTATTTAAGAATTCAGAAAATGGCCTGTGATGACCATTGATGTAGATGTAAATACATTTTATATCCCACTTTAAAATATCACTTCTAATAGCAGATTAACTAAATCATTATACGTTAGGTTATATGATTATTGAATATAACCTATAAAATATGTAAAATCCATTATAAAACTATGATTAACGTGTGAGGTACACATAGACCAAATAGCTTGCTTAGATTTCTTAATATATATTTAATTTATTTTAATTTTCTTCTTTCATAGTTATGACAATATTTTCTCTTTTAATACCCTTTATGAATGTATTAGTCAATGATTTATATGAGAGAAAAATGTTTTGATTAGAAGAGATAGAGTGAAAGCTGAGGTGTATGTATTACTGAACCGAATAGATTTATCTAGCTTATAAGCAAATTCCTTTTTTATTCTTCTCAATATCAAGTGGCTCTATCATCTACTCAAACTGGACATGGATACTCAGCTGGTGTTTATCATCAGCACAACTAATGAGAACAACAACAAACTCCTCACCAACTTGTACAACAGTCTCAAATAATGGCCAACCCAATTATATGGTAAGACCAACAGACAACGCTTATCGGTAGCCTCCGCATTCAAAAGTTAACTAGCCTCGTAGCTACTGAAGAGCAATACCTGTTGTTTGCAAATCATAAAAGAAGAAGTGAAAGTAAAAGTTTGAGATTTTAAAGATGCAACGTGTTTAGATGTGGAGGACAAAAGAGACCAAAGACCTTGCTTGGATTTCTTTATATTTCCTCTTCTATTTAATATTTTTATTTCATTTTTAACAATACTAGATATTGGACACTTATGTTGCATATGAGTTCCACGTGTCCAGTTTGATACATAAAATCACAATTTCTTTCTTAATATGCACACACGATACTCTTCATTGCTTTTGGAGTTAATTCCTTTGTTCAATTGAATTGATGTGTTTTTTTAAATCTCCTACACTTGTGGTGCTTCCCTCGCGTTGATCAATGAATCTCAAGTTCTTTGTGGATGTTTACATGTGATTAGCATGTGCATTTCAAGCCAATACATTATAAACTTGTAATGATTGAAATGAGAGATATACATACCAAATAAGTTTCTTGAATTTCATTATCTAACTTACTTGGTTAATATTTTTTATTTTACAGTGAATCACGGGAACCAAAGTAGCGAGTAAAACAAAAATGTTTCAATTATCAAAATTGTAAACTTTTAATGAGAAAAATTAACGACGCACTGAAACGACCCAGTTTTTCGGACTGTATGGGCACCCACCTAACTACCCGTGGGCGAACCCGATTTCTAAAATAGAACTACAAAAACACTTAAGAAAAAAAATCAGAGATTCTGAAAATAAACAGTGGAAGAAGAAATACCTTAAATAAGTGTAACGACCTGCCCAGTTGTTTTGGTGAACCTAATCTTAGATATACGTTTCATTGGTTTCATTATCTCTGTTAAGTCATATTTGAGCATGGTGAAATATTTGGTTTGATTTGAAATCCATTTGATTGTGTTTGGTAAAGGTGTTGACTTCAAGTTTTTTCGCCGACTAGAAAGTTGTGAAAACTCATCATATTGACCAATCAAGCTCCATTCGTGAATTGGTTGGTTCCATTAGCTTTGTGGGATCATTTGTGACTCGTAGAAGCTTTCAAAATCGGATTTAAATTTCATTTGGTCATATTTTGGTGTTTGACCTTGTGGTGAAAATGTACTGCCTTCAGTATTTTGGTATCCTATTATATCCATTTGATGTTGGAATTAAACTTATATTGTTGGGATAGATACGTATCAAAATTTGGAAACTAACACAACTTGAATCGCTCAAATCGGAGCTCGAGGTTTTTAGAGTCAAAATAGTGAAGCGGGTAATTGCTGTCTGGTGCCTTTTAAGGCTGAATTTATTTTCATCTTTTATTTATTTCATTTTTACTCCATTTTTGGCATATGGGAGCTCGTTGTAACCAGCTTTTCGAGTGGAATTTCCTGTGATTTTTAAGGTAATGATTCTCTTCCATATAAGAATTATTATACTCGATTTTGGTGTGATTTTAACCGTTAAATCTTGAGTTTTCATGCCTAATTAAGATTTTGCCCAAAGTCTAAAATTGAGTATTTTGATGATTTGAAGAGGTAAACGGACCCCATTTTTGACAAACTTTATATGTGTGAACTCGTATTCAAATGGGTAATATGATTTTGAGATCAATTACTATTTTCAGACTTCGTGGCACCGACCCATTTTGGATAATGAGCATTTTTTGAGATTTTGGTGACCTAATCGAGTTTCGATTATCAAACTAATTACATATTTGGACTCGCGATGTCTTGGAGAGTCCAAAAATATATTTTGTTTTGGGATTCAGACTTGTAGGCTCGAGGCTGACTTTTGGGTTTGACCCGGCCTGGGGTTGACTTTTGTGAAATTCTGTAAATAGTTTTCCTAGCCTAATTAGACGTGGTGAATCATATTTTTGATAGTTTGGAACCATCCAAGTCTTCGTTGGTGGACTTTTGGCTACATTATGATCGTAGTACTTTGGAGAAAGTGTATACGAGGTAAGGGATGCTGACTTGATTCTCTACTTACTTGCGTCCCTCATTGATCCTCATTCTTGGTAGCTTGTTCTATAAAATCTATAAAATTTAATTGATAAAAAAGGAATTGAATAAATATGATAAGTTGTGAATAATTAGCGTTGACGAATTGACCATGGACTTGGGTTTCGTAGAGTGTATTGATGCGTGGTAATTGTGTATATTCTTGCACGTGGCTTGTAGTGCCGTAGACATTACTAGATATATTTTTCTTTTGCTTATATTGCTCATGACTGCTTTGAACATATCTAAAAGTAACCGCAAGATGTTTATGCTTAATGAACTAATGAAATTATGTGAAATTGAGATAATTGAGCTTAATTATACTTGGCACTATTGATGAGATAGTTATCAGCTAGACTTGAGATATTGTAGTAGCTTTACTTGTTGTGCATCCTTAGCACTGAGACTATTATTTTACTCTTGGCTTCTATATCCGATATGTCACGTTGGCTTGCATGTGCTAGTATACTATGCTCATTGATTATGGCGCACTAGCTGGATAGTATGTGCAGCCGTGGTAGTTGGGTAGCACAGTTAACAGGAGGTGTGGTGTGGCGTACCACTATCGGGTTAGGTGACAGAGCGCTAGCTGGAGGGTATGTGCGACCGGTCACAATGTATGGTGGCTCACTTGACAGGGGTGTGGTGAGGCGCACCGACACACTATGTTTGCCTTGGATTGTACACTTGACAGGGAGTGTGGTGTGACATATCAGGCATTGGGATGTCTAGTACTGATGGAGCATTATTATGTGGTTGCTCACTTTCTATCATTCTTGTTCTGAATACTTATATGTTGATTTGCGGACGCTCGTGCAATGAGCTATTGTATAGGTGGCGACCCTAGATGCTACAACACTTATGTGACGTGTATGAGGGTTGACCAGCCTGCAAGGTGGATTACTTTAGATCAGCACATTTAGTACTTATAGATTAGCAAGTATATGCATTGGGAAAGATATATGTGTGGACGGGGATTGCAAAGCCCTCATGATTTGTTGCTTGAGACACTTAGTGATCTTTGATACAGGGTAAGGCTGAGGGACTCGTCGGACCTTACTCAGTCTTCATGACTGACCCTTTTCTCCTATTGTCTTTATTTTGCAGAGTTTAGGCTAGGCAGAGTACGGAACCACCTATATCCGGTCCGAGCTGTCGAGTTAACGTTGGAGGTGAATTGATGCACATTTCGTACCAGTTATCCGGGTCATGAGTAGTTTTCTATCTTTCTTTCAGTTGTGTTGTATAAATGTATCTAGTAGCTCCTTGACTGTCTGTGAGGGATATTGGGCTGTGTTAGTTATTGTCATTTCATTTATAAATTTTCTTATTTAAGGTATTTCCTCTTCCACTATTTATTTTTTAGAATCTTTGATTTTGTCTTAAATATTTTCGCTATTCTATTTTGGTAATTGGGTTCGCCCACGAGTAGTCGGGTGGGTGCCCTGATGGTCCGGGAAACCGAGTCGCTACAGTTGGTATCAGAGCTCTAGGTTCTAAGTCGACTCCTCAGAAGTCATGGAACAGTGTCTTAGTAGAGTCTTGTTTATGGTTATGTCGTGCACCATACTTATAAACGGGAGGCTATGAAGGCATTTAGAAAGTGTCGTTTCCCTTCTTCTAATTATAGTTCGTGCTTTGCATTTCAGTCGAATGATGTGTCCCTGCATCAGATACGTCAGTGTAGGCATATGTTCTAATCGGTCTTTTTGAATCACCCGATTGTTAGTACAATTTAGTTAGATGCTAACCTTTTAATATGATAATCTTTTGAATCTCTATCTCTTCTCTAATCAGAGTACGTGTAATGAGTTTACCAAGATCGAGCTTGATTAGGTAAATTGCTAACCATTTGTGAGAGTTTTTGGTGGCATAAGACATTCAGAGCGGAGCCCGGCGCAACGCTGCTGGTCTTTGCATTATAATTGATAGTTACTTCCTTTATGCATTGTTGGCGTGAGACGACTAGGATCTATCTCAACGCACCATTAACTTATCATCTCGACTAGGATCTATATGCAAGACAACCAGATTCGGGTTAGCGTGTTCCATTGTGAGGTTTTAGAAGACATCGAGCCGAGGGCCAACATAGTTTGATATAAGGTCCAGCTAAGTGTTTTTGACGAGCACTCATTCCTTGCGGGCTTGCTTCTTGAGAGTGTTAAGTTAATCCTTTCTAGCATGTTATTATGAAATCTGAAATCGTGCTAACTCTATCTCTTATTGTTTATCATGCTTGGGTATATGAATTTATCGTGGTGTTTTTGGAGACCGTGTGCCGAATAGTGTTGAAGCTATGGTTTTGTGTGTAGAACCATGTGTTGGTTTAAGGTTGCAATTTGTGGCCATTGGGCTAGATTGATATGGTTGTAGTCTCGATATTTTGGCTTCACTGGGGAACTATTGTGTTTCAAACTCTTGATATGTTGTTATAGTTATCGATGGGTTATTAGTTGTGTTCTGATATTTTGTCGGCATTAGTATTTGACCTTTGTTTAGCTTGAGAGTTAGATTGAATATGTGGTCTTTCCAAATTGGGATGGTTATACTAGTATTCTCGCATTGGATTTCCTAGCATGAATCCTAAGTGGGGGAGTGACTACTCCCGATAAATGGTTGATTGTATGCTTGAGTCGTGGTTTGTGATGCGTCGACCATTGTAAATAAATGATGGTGTTGTTTGATTAGATTTAAATATCTGCGCTATATTTGGGCTTGGTTGTGAGTGATCCTTGTGGATACTGAGGTATGTTGCACTGTAGATGCCTCCAGTTTCTTGTCTTTTAGTATTTGAGATTGTGTTATGCAGTGTGTTTTGTACTTTTAGTTGCATCTTGCATTCTAGTGATGGTGTTAATGTATGTCAGTTGTAGGCGGGAGTTGGTTTCGTTTTTTTTACGAAGTGAGTTAGTTTGTCAGGATCGATGTGTTCTGAGAGTGGTGATTTCACTTGAAAATTTGAGGCGGCATCTCGTTTTGGGTTGAGGCGTCTTGTTCAGTGTTTTGGGGGTATTTTAGTTAGGATTGGTTCATCTTGGCAACTGATAGATGTTCAGAGATGATTTTGATAGTTTCTGGTTAGAGAGTGTATCAGGCTTTATACAGTTGGTTTTAGTGGTTTACCATTGTGTCTTCAAGTTACTTCTGTTTTTTTAGGAGAGTGTTGGTTAATGTTGGATCGCGGCATGTTGTGGTCTTCTTGGGTGTGGTTATGTTTCTTCATTTGATACAGTTGGGTATCTGTTCTTCTGTTCGTCGTCGGTTTGGAAGCTGTGTTCCGAGCATCTGGTTGGGCTGACTCCGGTTGTGTGAGTTTTGTCATTATTAATTATTTACGTGCTTTTGGTCGTCTAAATTGAGGTCTCCATCTTTGGTTTGTGATGAAGGATGATTTGCTATGTTTCTTCTAGGCCTTGTGCTCTCAATTGGTACCGTTCAGTCGGTCGAGGTTTGTATCAGATATGTGGATTCTAATTGGTTATTAATTCTCCTTGTATTGATTTTGTTTTATGACATCTGGTTCGATGTTGAGGTGTGTGAGATTCATATTACTCCGTGTCAGATTGTTGACCAAAGAGATTTCTTAGATAGTTAGGCTTGAATGCGTGAATGGGATATTCCAGTTGTTCTTCGGTTCAGGTTTTCTCTTTTTTCTTGTCATTTTGTTGTTATTGTATTATTTTGGTTGTATTGGTGACCATGTAAGGTCTCATGATATTGAATTGATTCTGGATATTTATGTGATGTCGTTGTTTTCTTTGGCTGGATTGTTATGCCTCTTGGATTGTTGTAGCTGTTAGTAGTTCGATGGTCACCCAGTTGTAGGGTAGGTGCTGCCAAAATTATTGCAAATCTTGCGCCTTAGTGGGTTTTATGACATTGTGTATGGTCGGTATTGTTATTGGGATTGAAGGTTTTCTCTCGTTCCTTCTCATCATGGTATCCTATGTTCGACTTTGATATTATATTGTTGCCGTGTGGGGCATTTATGTTATTATCCAGTTATTATCGATGTTACGGTTGTACCGTGTGGTCGTTGTGGTTGTTTCATATTTCCAAATATCCTTCAGATTTAGGGGAGGTGCTGTCGAAATTTCTAAGAATTTCAAGACTTAAAAATTTGAGGTTCATTGGTGGTCTTCGAAAGGAAATTGTTTGTTTGTTGGACTTGTGCTTGGTTCGTTCAAGGACGAACGAGTCCAAGAGCGGGAGATTGTAACCACCCGCCCGGTCGTTTTGGTGAACCTAATCTTAGATATGTGTTTCGTTGGTCTCATTATCTCCTTAAGTCATATTTGAGCAGGGTGAAAATTTTGGTTTGATTTGAAATCCGTTTGGTTGGGTTTGGTAAAGGTTTTAACTTTCGATTTTTTCGCCGACTAGAAAGTGGTGAAAACTAATCGTATTGACCAATCAAGCTCCATTTGTGAATTGGTTGGTTCCATTAGCTTTGTGGGATCATTTGTGACTTGTAGAAGCTTTCGAAATCGGATTTGGAGTTTGTTTGGTCATGTTTTGGTGTTTGACCCTGTGGCGAAAGTGTAGCGCCTTCGGTGTTTTGGTATCTCATTATATCCATTTGATGTTGGAATTGAGTTTTTATTGTTAGGATAGATGTGTATCGAAATTTGGAAACTAACGCAATTGGAATCGCCAAATCGGAGGTCGTATGATGTTTTTAGAGTCAAAATAGTGAAGCGGGTAATTGCTGATCCGCAGAGCCGACCAGGCGGAGCCCGACCCGGATCCGCGGGTCTGGTGCATTTTAAGGCTGAATTTATTTTCAGCTTTTATTTATTTCATTTTTACTCTATTTTTGGCATATGGGAGCTCGTTGGAACCGGCTTTTCGAGTGAAATTTCTTGTGATTTTCAAGGTAATGATTCTCTACCATATAAGGATTATTATACTCAATTTTGGTGCGATTTTAACAGTTAAATCTTGAGTTTTCATGCCTAATTTTAAGATTTTTCCCAAAGTCTAAAATTGAGTATTTTGATGATTTGAAGGAGGTAAACGGACTCCGTTTTTAACAAACTTTATATGTGTGAACTCGTATTCGAATAGGTAATATGATTTTGAGATAAATTTCTATTTTCGGACTTCAAGGCACCGATCCATTTCGGGTATTGAGTATTTTTTAGATTTTGGTGACCCAATCGAGTTTCGATTTGCAAACTAATTATATATTTGGACTCGTGGTGTCTTGGAGAGTCCAAAAATGTATTTTGTTTTGGGATTCAGACTTGTGGGCTCAGGTTGACTTTTGGGTTTGACCCGGCCCGGCGTTGACTTTTGTGGAATTCTGTAAATGGTTGTTCCTAGCCTAATACGACGTGGTGAATCATATTTTTGATAGTTTAAAACCATCCGAGGCTTCGTTGGTGGAATTTTTGCTACATTATGGTCGTAGTATTTCGGGAAAAGTGCGTACGAGGTAAGGGATGATGACTTGATTCTCTACTTACTTGCGTCCCTCATTGATACTCATTCTTGGTAGCTTGTTCTATAAAATCCATTGAATTTAATTGATCTAAAAGGAATTGAATAAATATGATAAGTGGTGAATAATTAGTGTTGACGAATTGACCATAGACTTGGGTTTCGTAGAGAATATTAATGCGTGGTAATAGTGTATATTCTTGCACGTGGCTTGTAGTGCCGTAGACATTACTTGATATATTTTTCTTTAGCTTATATTGCTCATGACTGCTTTGAACATATCTAAAAGTAACCGCAAGATGTTTATGCTTAATGAACAAACGAAATTATGTGAAATTGAGATAATTGATCTTAACTATACTTGGCACTATTGATAAGATAGTTACAGCTAGACTTGAGATATTGTGGTAGTCTTACTTGTTGCGCATCGTTAGCACTGAGACTATTATTTTACTCTTCGCTTCTATATCCGATATATCACGTTGACTTGCATGTGCTAGTATACTATGCTCATTGATTATTGCACACTAGCTGGACGGTGTGTGCAGCCGTGGTAGTTGGGTAGCACACTTAACAGGGGGTGTGGTGTGGCATACCACTATCGGGTTAGGTGACAGAGCGCTAGCTGGAGGTTATGTCCGACCGGTCACAGTGTATGGTGGCTCACTTGACAGGGGTGTGCTGAGGCGCACCGACACACTATGATTGCCTTAGATACACTTTGACATGGGGTGTGGTGTGACATATTAGGCATTAGGATGTCTAGTACTGATGGAGCATTATTATGTGGTTGCTCACTTTCTATCATTCCAGTTCTGAATACTTATATTGGATTGGCGGACGGTCGTGCAACGAGCAGTTGTATAGGTGGCAACCCTAGATGTTACAGCTCTTATGAGACGTGTATGAGGGTCGACCGGCTTGCAAGGCGGATTACTTGAGATCATCACATATAGTGCTTATAGATTAGCAAGTATATGCATTGGGACAGGTATATGTGTGGACGGGGGTTGCAAAGCCCTCATGATTTGTTGCTTGAGACACTTAGTGATCTTTGATACTGGGGAAGGCTGAGTGACTCGTCGGACCTTACTCAGTCTTCGTGGCTGACCCTTTTCTCCTATTGTCTTTATTTTGCAGAGTTTAGGCTTGGCAGAGTACGGGACCACCTATATCCGGTCCGAGCTATCGAGTTTTCGTTGGAGGTGAACTGATGCACATGTCGCACCAATTATCCGGGTCTTGAGTAGTTTTCAATCATTCTTTCAGTTGTGTTGTATAAAAGGATCTAGTAGCTCCATGACTGTCTGTGAGGGATATTGGGCTATATTAGTTATTGTTATTTCATTTATAAATTTCTTTATTTATGGTATTTCTTTTTCCAGTGTTGTTTTCAGAATCTCTGATTTTTTCTTAAAAGTTTTCGCTGTTCTATTTGGAAATGGGGTTCGCCCACGGGTAGTCGGGTTGGTGCCCTGATGGTCCGGGAAACCGGGTCGTTACAATAAAAAAATTTATAAATGAAATGAAAATACTTGACACAGCCTATTAACCGTCACAGACAGTCATGGAGCTACTAGATCCTTTTATACAACACAACTGGAAAAAGGCAGAAAACTACTCAAGACCCGAATAATTGGTGCGATATGTGCAGCAGTTCATCTCCACCGTTAACTCGACCACTTGGATCGGATATAGGTGGTCCCGTACTTTGCCAAGCCTAAACTCTGCAAAATGAAGCCAATAGGAGAAAAGGGTCAGCCACGAAGACAGAGTAAGGTCCGATGGGTCCCTCAGCCTTACCCAGTATCAAAGATCATTAAGTGTCTCAACAAATAAGTCCTGAGGGCTTTGTAACCCACCCCCTCCCCCCCCCCCCCCCCGCATCCACACATATACCTATCCTAATGCACCCTCAGACACTTTTTATAAGTGCTGTAGCATCTAGGGTCGCCACCTATGCAACTCCTCATTGCACGAGCGTTCGCAAATTAACATACAGAACAAGAATGATAGAAAGTGAGCAACCACATAATAATGCTCCATCAATAGTAAACATCAAAATGCCTGATATGTCACACCACACCCCCTGTCAAGTGTACAATCCAAGACAATCATAGTGTGTCGGTGCGCCTCACAACACCCCCTGACAAGTGAGCCACCATACACTGTGACCACCGGTCGCACATACCCTCAAGCTAGTGCTCCATCACCTAACCAGATAGTGGTACGCCACACCACACCCCCTGTCAAGTGTGCTACCCAACTACCAAGGCTGCACATACCCTCCAGCTAGTGCGCCATAATTAATGAGTATAGTATACTAGCACATACAAGTCAACGTGACATATTGGATATAGCAAGCCAAGAGTAAAATAATAGTCTCAGTGCTAACGATGCACAACAAGTAAGGCTACCACAATATCTCATCTAGCTGATAACTATCTCATCAACAATGCCAAGTATAATTAAGCTCAATTATCTCAATTTCACAGAATTCCGTTAGTTCATTAAGCATAAACATCTTGCGGTTACTTTTAGATATGTTCAAAGCAGTCATGAGCAATATAAGCTAAAGGAAAATATATCAAGTAACTTCTACGATACTACAAGCCACGTGCAAGAATATACTACTATTATCACGCATCAATATTCTCTACGAAACCCACGTGCATGGTCAATTCATCAACACTAATTATTCACAAGTTAGCATATTTATTCAATTCCTTTTAGATCAATTAAGTTCAATTTAATTCAATATATTTTATAGAACAAACTACCAAGAATGAGGATCAATGAGGGATGCAAGTAAGTAGAGAATCAAGTCATCATCCCTTACCTCGTACACGCTTTTCTCGAAGTACTACGACCATAATGTAGCCAAAAGTCCACCAACGAAGCCTCGGATGGTTCCAAACTTGAAAATCACGAAGAAATTCCACTCGAAAAGCCGGTTCCAACGAGCTCCCTTATGCAAAAAATTGAGTAAAAACGAAATATATATAAAAGCTGAAAATAAATTCAGCCTTAAAAGGCACCAGACCTGCGGATCCAGGTCGGACCCCACTGGGTTGCCTCCGCGGACCAACAATACGCGCTTCACTATTTTGTATCTAAAAACCTCAGAGGACCTCCGATTTGAGCGATTAAAGTTGTGTTAGTTTCTAAATTTTGATAGGCATCTATCCCAATAATAAAAACTCAATTCCAACATCAAATAGATATAATGAGATACCAAAACACCGAAGGCGCAACACTTTGCCAAAGAGTTAAACACCAAAATATGACCAAATGAACTCCAAATCCCATCATGAAAGTTCTTATGAGTCACAAATGATCATATGAAGCTAATGAAACCAACCATTATACAGATGGAGCTTGATTACTCAATATGATGGGTTTTCACTACTTTCAAGTCGGCAAAGAACCTGAAGTTAAAACTTTTACCAAAACACAACCAAACGGATTTCAAATCAAACCAAATTTTGCACCATGCTCAAGTATGACTTAACGGAGCTAATGAGACAAACGAAATACATATCGATGATTAGGTTCACCAAAACTACTGGGCGGGTCGTTACACATACCAATTAGAAGAGACAGTTGTAAAACTCACATGAGAAATAAAAAATAATAATATAAATGGCGTCATAATGATTAACATGCCAGCAGCATGTGGCGGCCATTTAGAATAAGGAATAATAATAAATTAGATCTCATGTTCTTCCAAATTTGGTAATTTGTTGAGTAATGGATTCACTAGCCGTTTCATCTATCTCTCGACTAGTAAAAAATTATTTCATCTTGTACTCACGGTCTATATAATTTCATTTCGACCGTTGGAAATGCTAACTTAGAGGTTAACCTTATTTTTCTTCTTCTCATCTTACACTAACTATTTAAGAATTCATAAAATTGCTTATGATGACAGTTTATGTAGATGTAAACAATTTTATATCCCACTTGAAATTTAAAAATATCACTTCTAAGAGCAATTTTAGTAAATCATTAAAAGTTAGGTTATATGCATCTTAAATATAACCTATAAAATAGGTATAAACCATTATAAAACAATGATTGATATGTGAGTTACACATTGACCAAATTGCTTGCTAAGCTTTGTTAATATATTTCTCATTTTTATTTAATTTTCTTCTTCGATCGTTATAACCATATTGTCTCTTTTAATACCCTTTATAAATGTATTAGACAAGGATTAATATGAGAGAAAGATATTTTGACAAGAAGAAATAGAATTAAATCTCAGGTGTATGTATTACTAAACCAAATAGATTTATCTAGATTGTAAGCAAATTATTTTTTATAGTCTTCCCCAAGTTCAAGTGCCTATAGCAGTGACTCGAACTGGATATGAAATCTTAGCTGGTGTTTATCCTCCAGCACAATAAAGACAACATCAACCTACTGTTCACCCACTTCTACAATAGTCACAAATAATGGCTAACTCAATTAATATGGCAGGACCAACAACTAACGTCTATCAGCAGCCTCTATATTCACAAATTAACTGACCTAGTAGCTACTGAAGAGCTATTCCTATCATTTGAAAATTATAAAAGAAGAAGTGAAAATCGCAGTTTGAGATTTTAGAGACGCAACATGTTTGGATGCGGAAAAGATAAGAGTCCAAATAGCGTCCTTGGATTTTTTAATATTTCTTCTGTTATTTAATAATTGTCTTACATTATTTACCAATACTAGACATTGGACACGGAAGTTGCACAAGAGTTGCACGTGTCCAGTTTGATTCATAAAATCACAATTTCTTTCTTAAAACTCTCACGCTATATTCTTCATTGCTTCTGGCATTAATTCTCTCTTTCAATTGATTTGACGCTTCATTTTTAAATATCCTACACTTGTGCTGCTTCCCTAGCATTGATCAACAAACCTCAAATTCTTTATGAATGTTGACACGTGAGTCGCTCGTACATTTCCAGTCAAGACATTATTAACTTGTAAGATTGAAATATAAGATACACATACCTAATAGCTAGCTTGAATTACATTATCTGCCTTATTTGTTTTATGTTTTTAAATTTTTGAGTGAATCATGCGAACCAACGTAGCAAGTAAGAAAAATGTATCTTCAATTATCAAAATAGAAAGCTTGTAATGAGAAAAATTATCGAAGTACCAATCAGAAGGGATGATTGTAGAACTCACAATAAATTAGATCTCAAGTTCTGTTTAATTTGGTAATTTGTTGAGTAATGGATTCACTTGTCGTTTTTATCTATCTCTCTACAAGTAAAAAATTATTTCACCTTGTACGAATGATCTATATAATTTCAAGTCAACAATAGTAAATGCTAACTTAGAGGTTAACTTTGTTGTTCTTCTTATCATCTTACATTCACTATTTAAGAATTCATAAAATGGCTTGTGATGACCTTTTATGTAGAAGTAAATACATTTTATATCCCACTTGAAATTTAAAATATCACTTCTAATAGAAATTTAAGTAAATCATTATAAGTTAGGTTATATGCATCTTGAATATAACCTATAAAATAGGTAAAATCCATTATAAAACTATATTTGACGTGTGAGTTACACATAGACCAAATAACTTGCTTAGCTTTATTAATATTTATTTCATTTTATTTAGTTTTCTTCTTTCATGGTTATGACAATATTGTCTCTTTTAGTATTCTTTATAAATGTATTAGTCAAAGATTAATATGAGAGAAAAATATTTTGATTAGAAGAAATAGAGTTAAATCTCAGATGTATGTATTATTAAACTAAATAGATTTATCCATTTTGTAAGCAAATTCCTTTTATATTCTTCTCGATATCAAGTGGCTCAACCACCCACTCAAACTGGACATGGAATCTCATCACCAGCACAACCAGTGACAACAACAACAAACTCTTCACTAACTTGTACAATAGTCTCAAATAACTAAAAACCCATATATATGTTAAGAGCAACAGGAAACAGTTATCAGCAGCCTCCGCATTTACAAATTAACTAGCCTAGTAGCTACTTAAGAGCTATACCTATCGATTGCAAATCATAAAAAGAAGAAGTGAAAGTCATAGTTGGAGATTTTAAAGATGCAACATGTTTGGATGTGGATGACATAAAAGACCAAAGAGCCAGCTTGGATTTCTTTATATTTCCTCTTTTATTTAATATTTTTCTTTCATTTTTTACCAATACTACACATTGGACACGTAAGTTGCATATGAGTTGCACGTGTCCAGTTTGACTCATAAAATCACACTTTCCTTCTTAATATGCACACACGATACTCTTCATTGCTTCTGGCATTAACCTCTTCGCGCAATTGAGTTGATGTGTTGTTTTTAAAGCTCCTACACTTGTGGTGCTTCCCTTGCGTTGATCAAGGAACCTCAAGTGTTTTGTGGATGTTGAAATGTGAGTAGCATGTGCATTTCAAGTCAAGACATTATTAACTTGTAATGATTGAAATATGACATACACATACCAAATGTCTTGCTTAAATTTCTTTATCTAACTTACTTGGTTAATATTTTTTCATTTTACAGTGAATCATGCGAATAAAGTAGCGAGTTGGAAAAATGTTTCAATTATCAGAATAGCAAGCTTTTAATGATAAAAATTAACGACGTACCAATTAGAAGAGACAATTGTACGACCCACATGTGAAATACAAAATGATGATATAAATGGCGTCATAATGATTGACATGTCAGCTGCATGTGGCGGCTGGACAGAAAAAAGAAAAACAATAAATTAGATCTTATGTTCATCCTAATTTGGTAGTTTGTTTGAGTAATGGATTCACTAGCCGTTTCATCTATCTCTCAACTAGTAAAAAATTATTTCATCTTATACACATGGTCTATGTAATTTCATGTCGACAATAGCAAATGTTAACTTAGAGGTTAATCTTATTGTTCTTCTTATCATCTAACACTCACTATTTAAGAATTCATAAAATTGCTTATAATGATCGTTTATGTAGATGCAAATACAATTTATATCCCACTTAAAATTTAAAAATATCACTTTTAACATCAATTTTTGTAAATCATTAAAAGTTAGATTATATGCATCTAGAATATAACCTATAAAATAGGTATAACCAATTATAAAATTATGATGGACATGTGAGCTACACGTAGACCAAATGGCTTGCTTAGCTTTGCTAATATATTTTTCTTTTTTATTTAATTTTTTTCTTCCATTGCTATAACAATATTGTTTCTTATATTACTCTTTATAAATGTATTAGTCAAAGATAAATATGAGAGAAAAATATTTTGATTAAAAGAAATAGAGTTAAATCTCAGGTGTATGTATTATTGAACCAAATAGATTTATCTAGCTTGTAAGCAAATTCTTTTTATATTCTTTTCAATATCAACTGCCTCTACCACCCACTCAAATTGGACATGGAATCTCATCTGGTGTTTATCACCAGCACAACGAGTGACAACAACAACAAACTTTTCACCAACTTGCCCAATAGTCTCAAATAATTAAAAACCCACATATATGGTAAGAGCAACATGCAACAGTTAGTAGCTACTGAAGAGCTATATATGTCGTTTGCAAATCCTAAAAGAAGAAGTGAAAGTCATAGTTGGAGATTTTAGAGATGCAATATGTTTGGATGTGGAGGACATAAAAGACCAAAGAGCCAACTTGGATTTCTTTATATTTTCTCTTTTATTTAATTTTTTTTTTTCATTTTATACCAATACTAGACGTTGGACATGTAAGTTTCACATGAATTGCACGTGTCCAGTTTGACTCATAAAATCACTTTTCCTTCTTAATATGCACACACGATACTCTTCATTGCTTCTGGCATTTCTCTGCGCAGTTGTATTAATGTGTTGTTTTTAAAGCTCCTACACTTGTGCTTCCCTTGCGTTGATCAAGGAACCACAAGTGTTTTGTGGATGTTGACATGTGAGTAGCATGTGCATTTCAAGTCAAGACATTATTAACTTGTAATGATTGAAATATGAGATACACATACAAAATTGCTTGCTTGAATTTCTTTATTTAACTTACTTGGTTAATATTTTTTTCTTTTTACAGTGAATCATGCAGATAAAGTAGCGAGTAGGATAAATTTTTCAATTATCAGAATAGAAAGCTTTTAATGAGAAAAATTAATGACATACCAATTAGAAGAGACAATTTTACAACCCACGTGATAAATACAAAATGATGATATAAATGGCGTCATAATGATTAACATGTCAGCTGTATGCGGCGGCTGGTCAGAAAATAAAATAACAATAAATTAGATCTCATGTTGATCCTAATTTGGTAGTTTGTTCGAGTAATTGATTCACTAGCCGTTTCATCTATCTCTCATCTAGTAAAAAATTATTTCATCTTGTACGCATGGTCTATGTAATGAAACGACCTCGGTTTGTCGTTTTGGAAGTTAGGACTCTGATTGGCGTGCCGATAATTTTAAAATCTTCGTTAGGTCCATTGGGACTTATCTGTAAAATTTGAGCTAAATCAGACCTCGTTTTGTAGGCATCGGAAGAAGGTTTCAGTTTTTATTGTCGATAAATATTAAAAAGAGATTTTTGAGCTCGGTTTTGGCAAATGAGCTCCGATTCGAAATCCGAAACTTTCGGCTAGTTTCCGCTAAAATGCCGAAAGTTAAATAATTTGATCTTTTACCTTTTAAATTGCATATTGAGTTTCGGGAGTCCGATTTCAGATCCGCCTTCGTGAGTGTGTTACATATATTTTGTATATTTTTTATGCAAAAGTTGGAATTATTTCGAATATCATAGGGTATCGTTTCAATTTTTGTCACGGAAAGAAAATAAAAAAAAAAAAGAAAAAGGAAAAGACAAAAGAAAAAAAGAAAAAGACAAAATGCAAGAAAGAAAAAGAAAGGATCGGATGTAGTTGATGTGGCGGTGGGTGCGTAGCATATAAACAGAAACGAAAACGATTAAAAAGCAGGCAAAGAGAAAAATACGCAGAAATGGAAAAAAATGCCAGAAAAATGAGAAAAAGAGCCGGAGAAAAGTAGAATTTTCACCCTGAAACATTCAAGTAATGATCTTAATCCATTATTTTAGTTTATTACGTGTGTTTAAATATATTTTGACGGTAAAAATTGGGATATTAGACATCGTTTTAATAAGTTCAACTGATAATTTAAAGGGTTAATTGGACCCCGATAATGGAATTGATTATATATTCGTACTCAATGAGTTATGGGCAACATATAAATGTAATTTATTTAGGGTTTGGTTATGTTATCTTGAACTCTGTATATAGGCCTGGCCTGCGTATTCCGTATGAGAATAGGGTATCAGGTTCCTAACCGGATTGCCCTAAGATGTGAGGAATGAAGCCTTTAGCCTAATTTGATATATTTTTCTGCTTATTGAATACAGCAGGATCGTTTGGCAGTGAATCCAAAGGATAAAGCGGTTGTTGGGTAACTGTGCTAACTCTGTAGCAAGGTAAGTGTTTATATCCATTTCTTTGGAGGCACCTGGCCTCGTGAATTTTCTACCACGTGTTCCTTACGTGTGTAGCTGCCGATAGGCGTACTCATTACGCCTTAGCTTTGAATTTACATTGTATATTATGTGTTATGCCCTGTGGTTGGTATTGCATTGAGCATATGAGAATTGCACTCTAGTTTTGATCATTGCATATACTTCCCGGTTGGCGATGAGAGTTCCGCACCGGTGAAGGGTCATTATTGCATACACTTCCCGGTAATCGATGAGAGTCCCGAGCCGGTGAAAGTTCATCATTGCATATACTTCCCGGTTGGCGATGAGAGTCCCGCACCGGTGAAGGGTCATTATTGCATATACTTCCCGGTTGGCAAAGAGAGTCCCGCACCGGTGAAGGGTCATTATTGCATATACTTCCCGGTTGGCGATGAGAGTCCTGCACCGGTGAAGGGTCATTATTGCATATACTTCCCGGTTGGCGATGTGAGTCCCGCACCGTGAAGGGTCATTATTGCATATACTTCCCGGTAATCGATGAGAGTCCCGTGTCGGTGAAGGGTCATTATTGCATATACTTCCCGGTTGGCGATGAGAGTCCCGCACCGGTGAATAGTCATTATTGTATATACTTCCCGGTTGGCGATGAGAGTCCTGCACCGGTGAAGGGTCATTATTGCATATACTTCCCGGTAATCGATGAGAGTCCCGAGCCGGTGAAGTATCATCATTGCATATACTTCCCGGTAATGGATGAGAGTCTCGAGCCGATGAAGGATCATCATTGTATGTACTTCCCGGTAATCCATGAGAGTCCCAAACCGGTGAAGGGTCATCTTTGCATATATCTCCTGGTAGACGATGAAAGTCCCGCGCCGGAGATAGGTATCAGGGATATGTGACTGCATTGCATTGTACCGCATTCATCCCATCTCATTGCACCGCATACTGACTATTGTGTATATTGTGTTCTGTTTTATGTATGCGGTTTGTACACTATGTCGTGGACATATCTCAGTTTACCTATATATTTCTGGCTCGTATTCTGGGTTGCGGGGATCGCGTTGCACGCCGCAACGGTATAAATATATGGATCGGATTTCACGCCGTGACGGTATAAATATATTGATTGGTTTGCACGCCGCGACAGTATGAATATATGGATCGGGTTGCACGCCGCAACAGGATAATTATATGGATCGGGTTGCACGCCGCAATAGGATGTATTTCTTATTATTGATATGTTCGGGATACGTATATGTTCCGGCTATCTTACGTTACTGGTTGTTAATGAGTTTTTGATTCCATACGTGTTTCCAGTTATTATCTGGCTCTGCCTGTTTATAGTTCAAATAAGATGGATTTGGTTTGCCTGTTTTTCTGCTCACTGGCTAGCTATCCTATTCTTTGAGGTGGCTAGTCTGCCCCACTTATTGAGTCTTTTTGACTCACCCTTGTTTGTTGTTTGTTTCTTGTCTATCTATTTCATTTCGGCAGGTTCGCTCCAGGATTGAGTTGGCCACGTTGTGAAGGAGCCAAGACGACTTCAGCTGTCAGGGTGAGCCAGCTTTTATTCCGGATGGCCACAAGTTTATTGGTTATTATTTCAGTTGCATTTTGCTCCCTTCAGGAGGTATCTGTCTTCTTTTATACTCTTAGAAATCTAGTCTGGATAGCCCTAAACCTAATATGTAGGTAGTCAGCTGTAATTTCTTTTTTTACAGCTTAGAGGTATCATTATGTTTGTACTTTTTCTAAGTCTTGTTATTATTTATAAATTGAATTATATTTTTTTTTCCTAATTTAATTGATAAGGGTTCGCCCGACGAGTCTAGGGAAGGATGTCGGGTGCCCGCACGGCCTAACCAGATTCCGGGTCGTGTCAGTTAGTATCAGAGCCCGGTTTAGAATCTATCCAGACTAAGACAGTGTCTAGTAGAGTCTCGCTGATGGGTACGTAGATGTCCGTACTTATCTACGAGAGGCTATGATGGCATTTAGGAAGTTTCACTTCCGTCATTTCTGATCGTGCCTCGGTCTAGGATGCAAAAGTATTTTTGTTAATTCCTTCGTGGTAATTGTAAACCCTCGTACGACAAATCAGCAGACGGTATGAGTTCAAGACGAAGTAGTCTAGCCTGGGGCTAGCACTGACAAAGCCCCACGAGTTTTGATCGTCGTAACGATCTAGTTACGGAGGTCCCAGCTATACGAGCTCGCGATGGGCAAGGGAGCAGAGCCTTGTGGTTCCCTTGGCTCTCTACGATGCTTTTACGAGAATCTTTGTGATGTAGATACCGCAAGGACCTATTATTCGCTAGGCAGCTTATCAGATTTCCTCAGATGCAGACGGTCGGTCTCAGGGAGCTCTTATTCTAGTTCTTAATATTACCCTAGTAAATTATGTTCCAGAGGCAGCATGTGTTGCGCCACTAATTATTTTGGTTGGTTAGCTAACCCAAGTAATAGCTCGGTCCGAGTATTCAAAGATGTTGCATTATTCTAACTGGTTGAACCTTCCGATATTCTTAAGCAATGCACCAGATAAACCTCGTGATTCTTTTTAAAATAAAATGATGTCAGCGTATCCTTCAGGCTCTTAATTATATCGAGCGGTATGCTGTTGATTATTCTTCTTTTCAGTTTCAGGGTCCAGCCTTGAATTGGTGGGCCGCTCTCTTATTAGCTAACTTGATTCGATTTTTCTTCTACATTCGTGGAAAAGTTCCTTTCGAGTAATGACCGAGATGAAAAGTGGTTCCAGTTTGAGTGGATTGGACAGGGTAGCCTATCGGTTAGCCTGTTGGTGTTTCAGAATATCAGATTGAATTCTATAGAATGGCTGAATGTGTATTAGAACTAGTCCATGAGCCTTTCGAGAGATTGAGGTCGGGATTTCATTTGATGTTGTTGTTGATATTGCTCGGAGGTACGAGGCATGCCATAAGTTAGAGCGGGAGAGCAAGAGATCCCGTGGCCTTAGTGAGCAACCATGTTACCTCATTTGGAGGTAAGAGTTCTGATTATTTTGTGAGGTCATCTGCCAGGTTATCTGAGCTTGTAGAGCGTAATTCTCAAAGTGCGCTAGTAGTTCATCAAGATAGACTCAGTTTTCTTTTCGTAGCTATCAATAATATGTTCAGTTTCTATTTTTAGCGAAAAGCTGTTATCATTGTCATGAGTCTGGTTATCCTTTGTGGAGTTTTTCATTACTTCGGAAAGTAGGCAGTCGTCCTTTCTCTCGTCATCTGGCACCTGCACAGTCGCAGGGATTTCATTTAGATCTCAATCAGCCAGAGAAACGCCACCATCCAGTAGAGGTCGAGAGTGTGGTGGCAGTGGTTCTTTAGGAGGTGATTATCAGGATAGTGGCTCAGCTCAGCTGCAGAGGCAGTACTATGAACTGCCAGTCCGCCAGGATGCTGAGGTATCCGATGTAGTAGACCCTGAGATTTCTTCTTCTCTTAAATGTGAGTAAGATTTGAATCTTTCGATCGATCTGGAAATGGTGTGTCTTATCATGTTTCGATTGTGTCCTTGGATGTCGTTTCTATTAAGAATCGGTTGCGGTACAGGGGTGAGCTTCTGGTATGATTTATTCCTTACATTGGTGAGACCCTACTAGTTGATCTGGTTTAAATGTGAGAAATTTGGCAGAGAGTGTAGGTATGGTCTGCTTGGCATCTTTTTGTGCCACCTTCTATTATTATGTCAAATCAGTTTACCTCTCTCCTCAGAATTTCGTGTTCGTAGGATAATGGGATCCTAATTCTTCGCCATTAGCAAGTGTATCATTTCTTCTGGTGTAAAGTGATTAGTAAGTATTATTCGATCTACGTATCTCCTCTTCGTTCAAGATGCTAGTACAGTCATGTTATCCCATGAGCTTATCTGGGTTATAAAAGGGTTTTCTAGTCAATTGTCAGAGTTTCCTTCTTATTGGAAGGTTAAATTGGGATGGATGTTGTTCCATAGAGCTCATTTAATGTCTATTTCTTCTATTGCAATTCTTTGGTTAGCCTGACTCGAAAGTAGTCTAGTTCTGGTACCCAAGCAAATAAGAAGATGAGCTTCCTAAAGATCTAATTATTTCTATCCTCAGTTTATTGCCATCTCTTCTTCTTCCGACACTAGTAAGCTTGGGCGGTTAGTAGCCATTTGTGACGTTCCCTGTATTGAGTCAGAGTGCGTGTCAAAGTAGCCGGATAACCACATTATTGTGTTTCAAGGCTACTAAGGGTAATGGAGAGTGTCGTCCGACCAGTGAATTGAGCTATCGAGTGGTAGTGCTTATGACAAAGATATAGAGTTGTAAACTCGGGAGTTGCAGTCATTTGGCAACTCGATAGGGTAATTTGGTAGCTCAGGTTTGAGCCGCATTCTATTTTTAGCTATGTCTTCCTTAGTCCGGTAGACTGTGCGAGGATGACTATTTCTATTCAAGTTAGCGGTATGAGTTAGTACTCTAAGTGGAGGAGTCTTCCTCCAATTGATACTGAATAATAATATTAAATCTCTGAGGCGTTGCTGAAGCGTAAGCTAATTCTTAGTTCCATCGACTTGTTCTATATCGTAAAGTATATCGACGAGGTGATTTGTCGGCAGAATCATGTTAATCCATCAAGAGTTTCGTGTATCTTTGTTTCGAAAATATAAGAACTCTCCTCTCGTGATCGAGGAAGGATCAGCTTAGTCAGAATAAGCTGGGCAACAATGTGAGGATATTATCAAGATATATTTTATACCAAGATTTCTGTGTGCGTGTATTCTATAATCAGAAGATAATGCCCGTGGAATAGTTTATGAAGGTCATGCAAGTTCTCTCGTTATCTTTATAAATTTTTCTTTAGACTTAGGCTCGTTCGAGGACGAACGAGAGTTTAAGTGGAGGAGAATGAAACGACCTCGGTTAGTCGTTTCGGAAGTTAGGACTCTGATTGGCGTGCCGATAATTTTAAAATCTTCGTTAGGTCCATTGGGACTTATCTATAAAATTTGAGCTAAATCAGACCTCGTTTTGTAGGCATCGGAAGAAGGTTTCAATTTTTATTGTCAATAAATATTAAAAAGAGATTTTTGAGCTCGGTTTTGGCGAATGAGCTCTGATTCGAAATCCGAAAGCGTCGTTAGGTTCGTATGATTATTTGTGACTTTTGTGATTTTTTGAAAGTGAATTTCGATGTTATTCGGCTAGTTTCCGCTAAAATGCCGAAAGTTAAATAATTTGATCTTTTTCCATTTAAATTGCATATTGAGTTTTGGGAGTCCGATTTCAGATCCACCTTCGTGAGTATGTTACATATATTTTGTATAACTTGTATGCAAAAGTTGGAATTATTTCGAATATCGTAGGGTATCGTTTTAATTTTTGTCACGGAAAGAAAATAAAAAAAAAGGAAAAGACAAAAGAAAAAAAGAAAAAGACAAAATGCAAGAAAGAGAAAGAAAGGATCAGATGTAGTTGATGTGGCGGTGGGTGCTTAGCATATAAACAGAAGCGAAAACGATTAAAAAGCAGGCAAAGAGAAAAATACGCAGAAATGGAAAAAAATACCAGAAAATGAGAAAAAGAGCCGGAGAAAAGTAGAATTTTCACCCTGAAACATTCAGGTAATGATCTTAATCCATTATTTTAGTTTATTACGTGTGTTTAAATATATTTTGACGGTAAAAATTGGGATATTAGACATCATTTTAATAAGTTCAACTGATAATTTAAAGGGTTAATTGGACCCCGATAATGAAATTGATTATATATATCCCCCACCGCCTAACTTCATTTTAACGTTTTGTCATTTTCCTTTATTTTATTTTATTTTATTTTATTTTTAAATTCGCTACTACGATAAAAATTAAAACGGTACCCTACGATATTCGAAATAATCCCAACTTTTGCATACAAGTTATACAAAATATATGTAACATACTCGCGAAGGCGGATCTCAAATTGGACTCCTGAAACTCAAGATGCGAATTTAAATAGAAAAAGTCAAATTATTTAACTTTCGGCATTTTAGCGGAAACTAGCCGAACAATATCGAAATTCACTTTCGAAAAATTATAAAAGTTATAAATAATCATACTAACCTAATGGCGCTTTCAGATTTCGAATCAGAGCTCATTCGCCAATACCGAGCTCGTAAATCTCTTTTTAATATTTATCGACGATAAAAACTGAAACCTTCTTCCGATGCCTACTAAAAGAAGTCTGATTTAGCTCAAATTTTACAGACAGGTCCTAATGGATATTTCAAATATTTTAAAATTATCGGTATGCTAATCAGAGTCCTAACTTCCGAAACGACTGACCGAGGTCGTTTCACAATTGGACCCTGATGATGAAAATGATTATACATTCGTACTCAATGAGTTATGAGCAACATATAAATGTAATTTATTTAGGGTTTGGTTATGGGACTTTGAACCCTGTACATAGGTCTGGCCTGCGTATTGCATATGCGAATAAGGTATCAGGTTCCTAACTGGATTACCCTAAGACATAAGGAATGAAGCCTTTAGATTATTTGATATAATTTTTCTGCTTATTGAATAGAGCGGGATCGTTTGTCAGTTAATCCAAAGTAAAAAGCAGTTTTGCTGAGTAGCAGGGCTAGCTTTCGAATACGGTAAGTGTTTATATCCATTTCTTTGGAGGCACTTGGCCTCGTGGATTTTCTACCACGTGTTCCTTACGTGTGTAGCTGCCGATAGGCGTACTCATTACGCCTTAGCTTTGGATTTACATTCTATATTATATGTTATGTCCTGTTATTGGTATTGCATTGAGAATCTGAGTATTGTACTTTAGCTTTGAGTTGGCATCTACTTCCTGGCTATTGATGAGAGCCCCGCGCCGGTGAAGGGTTATTATGCATCACATTGCATTCATATGCATTACATTGCATATTATACTGAGTGCAGGAGTATTCCACCTCAGCACTACATTTTATCGAGTGCAGGAGTATTCCGCCCCAGGTGAGTGCAGGAGTATTCCGCCTCCGGTTTATATTATATCGGGTGCAGGAGTATTCCGCCCCAGGAGCAGTTGTATTCCGCTCCAGTTGGTTAGCAGATTGGATTCCCCTCGAATGCAGAAGTATTCCGCTTCGGGATGGGATTACATGCACATGTGACCCTTTGCATCTCATTTCATTTCATCTCATTTCATCTCATTTCATTTCATCTCATTCCATTTCATTTCATACTATTGTGTAGATTTTCTGTACATGACTACTGTTCTGCTTATATGTGCATTGCTTATTTGTTGATTGTTGTCTGGTTCCGCTTCCCTGACTAGCGTATCTACTTTTCGAGGTTGCTAGTTTGTTCGCACTTATTTAGTCCTTATGACTCACCCCTATTTGTTCTTGTGTTTTCTTTTCGTTCGGCAGATTCTGCCCTAGGACCCAGCCAGTCGCGCCGTGATTGAGGAGTAGTACGTTTTAAGCTGTCTACGGTGAGCCATCCTTTTCATTGCAGCCACCAACTTCAGATATTACAGTTTTCCTTACTTTTGCTCCCTTCGGGAGGTGTGTATATCTTTTGGCCTTCTTAGTTGTCTGATCTGGAAACCTTTAAAACTGTGTTTTCTGGGTAGTTAGTTGCATTATTCAGACAGCTTGTATGTTTGTCTATCCTAGAGAGTTATCTTATGTTGTTAAATTTTAATTCATTTTAATTTCAAGGTAATTCTTCACAATTTATATCGATTCAGTCAATAGGGTTCGCCCGACAGATTTAGGGGAGGTGGTCGGCTGCCCGCACGGCCTAACCGAGAATTTGGGTCGTGTCAGTTGGTATCAGAGCCCAGTCTTCCTAGATCATGGAAGTGTCTAATAGAGTCTCGCTGATCGGGCGGAGACGTCCGTACCTATATACGAGAGGCTATTGAAACGACCTCGGTCAGTCGTTTCGGGAGATAGAACTCTGATTGGCGTGCCGATAATTTTAAAATATTCGTAAAGTCCATTGAGACTTATCTGTAAAATTTGAGCTAAATCAGACCTCGTTTGATAGGCATCGGAAGAAGGTTTCAGTTTTTATCGTCAATAAATATTAAAAAAGAGATTTTCGAGCTCGGTTTTGGCGTATGAGCTCCGATTTGAAATCCGAAAGTGCCGTTAGGTTCGTATTATTATTTTGTGACTTTTGTGAACATTCGAAAGTGAATTTCGAGTTTGTTCGGCTAGTTTCCGCTAAAATGCCGAAAGTTAAATAATTTGACTTTTTTCATTTAAATTCTCATCTTGAGTTGCAGGAACCCGATTTGAGATCCGTCTTAGCGAGTATGCTATATATATATATATATATATATATATATATATATATATATATTGTATAATGGGTATGCAAAAGTTGGAATTATTTCGAATATCGTAGGGTTCCGTTTTAATTTTCACCGCGAAAAGAAAAGAAAAGAAAATAAAAAAATGAAAAAGGAAAAAGACAAAATGAAAGAAATGGAAAGATGAGGCGGTGGGCATATATATGCTACTAAGCATATATGCTGTAGAAAAGCAGGAACCAAAAACGATTCAGAAACGAGAACAGAGGAGAAAACGCAGCAAAAAAAAAATCCCATAAAATGCGAAAAGAGCCGGAGAAAAATAATATTTTTACCCCGAAACATCTAGGTAATGATGTTAACTCATTATCTTAGTTTATTACGTGTGTTTGAATATATTTTGACTGTAAAACTTGAAATATTAAACATCATTTTAAGAAGTTCAATTAATAGTTTAAAGGGTCAAATAGACCCCGATAATGAAATTCATTATATATTCGTACTCAGTGAGTTATGGGTGATATATAAATGTAATTTATTTGGGGTTTGGTTATGTGACCTTAAACCCTGTACATAGGCCTGACCTGCGTATTGCGTATGCGAATAGGGTATCAGGTTCCTACCTGGGTTGCCCTAAGATGTGAGGAACGAAGCCTTTAGCCTAACTTGATATATTTTTCTGCTTATTGAATAGAGTATCGTTTGGCAAGGAAACCAAACGATAAAGCGATTGTTGATTAACCGTACTAACTTTTTGGAAGAGGTAACTGTTTATATCTATTTCTTTGGAGGCACCTGGACTCGTGGATTTTCTACCACGTGTTCCTTATGTGTGTAGCTACCGATAGGCGTACTTATTACGCCTTAGCTTTGGATTTACATTACATATTATATGTTATGTCATGTTGTTGGTATTGCATTGAGGATCTGACCATTGTACCCTGGCAGTGAGTTGACATATAATTCCCGACAGTCTATGTGAATCCCGCGCCGGTGAAGGGTTATCGTTGCATCATATTGAGGGTAGGAGGATTCCACCCTCGGAGCAGGAGGATTCCGCTCCATTGCATCATATTGGGGGTAGGAGGATTCCGCCCTCGGAGCAGGAGGATTCCGCTCCATTGGATCATATTGAGTGTAGGAGGATTCCACCCTCGGAGCAGGAGAATTCCGCTCCATTGCATCATATTGAGGGTAGGAGGATTCCACCCTCGGAGCAGGAGGATTCCGCTCCATTGCATCATATTAGTAGGAGGATTCCGCCCTTGGAGCAGGAGGATTCCGCTCCATTGCATCATATTGAGGTTAGGAGCATTCCGCCCTTGGAGCAGGAGGATTCCGCTCAATTGCATCATATAGGGGGTAGGAGGATTCCGCCCTCGGAGCAGGAGGATTCCACTCCTTTTCATCATATTGGGGGTAGGTGGATTCCGCCCTCGGAGCTGGAGGATTCCGCTCCATTGCATCTTATTAAGGGTAGGTGGATTCCGCCCTCGGAGCAGGAGGATTCCGCTCCATTGCATCATATTGGGGGTAGGAGGATTCCGCCCACGGAGAAGGAGGATTCCGCTCCATTGCATCATATTGGGGGTAGGAGGATTCTGCCCTCGGAGCAGGAGGATTTCGCTCCATTGCATCATATTGGGGGTAGGAGGATTCCGCCCTCGGAGCAGGAGGATTCCGCTCCTTTTCATCAAATTGAGGTTAGGAGGATTCCACCCTCGGAGCAGGAGGATTCCGCTCCATTGCATCTTATTGAGGGTAGGAGGATTCCGCTCCATTGCATCATATTGAGGGTAGGAGGATTCCGCCCTCGGAGCAGGAGGATTCCACACCATTGCATCATATTGGGGGTAGGAGGATTCCGCCCTCGGAGCAGGAGTATTCCGCTCCATTGCATCATATTGGGGGTAGGAGGATTCCGCTCCATTGCATCATATTGGGGGTAGGAGGATTCTGCCCTCGGAGCAGGAGGATTCCGCTCCATTGCATCAAATTGAGGGTAGGAGGATTCCGCTCCATTGCATCTTATTAAGGGTAGGAGGATTCCGCCCTCGGAGCAGGAGGATTCCGCTCCATTGCATCATATTGAGGGTAGGAGGATTCCGCCCTCAGAGAAGGAAGATTCCACTCCATTGCATCATATTGGGGGTAGGAGGACTCTGCCTTAGGAGCAGGAGTATTCCGCCCCATTGCATCAAATTGGGGGCAGGAGGATTCCGTTCCATTGCATCATATTGGGGGTAGGAGGATTCCGCCCTCGGAGCAGGAGGATTCTGCTCCTTTTCATCATATTGGGGTTAGGAGGATTCCGCCCTCGGAGCTGGAGGATTCCACTCCATTGCATCTTATTGAGGGTAGGAGGATTCCGCCCTCTTAGCAGGAGGATTCCGCTCCATTGCATCATATTGAGGGTAGGAGGATTCCGCCCTCGGAGCAGGAGGATTCCGCTCCATTGCATCATATTGGGGGTAGGAGGATTCCGCCCACGGAGAAGGAGGATTCCGCTCCATTGCATCATATTGGGGGTAGGAGGATTCCGCCTTCGGAGCAGGAGGATTTCGCTCCATTGCATCATATTGGGGGTAGGAGAATTCCGCCCTCGGAGCAGGAGGATTCCGCTCCTTTTCATCAAATTGAGGTTAGGAGGATTCCACCCTCGGAGCCGGAGGATTCCGCTCCATTGCATCTTATTGAGGGTAGGAGGATTCCGCCCTCGAAGCAGGAGGATTCCGCTCCATTGCATCATATTGAGGGTAGGAGGATTCCGCCCTCGGAGCAGGAGGATTCCACTCCATTGCATCATATTGGGGGTAGGAGGATTCCGGCCTTGGAGCAGGAGTATTCCGCTCCATTGCATCATATTGAGGGTAGGAGGATTCCGCTCCATTGCATCATATTGAGGGTAGGAGGATTCCGCTCCATTGCATCATATTGAGGGTAGGAGGATTCCACCCTCGGAGCAGGAGGATTCCGCTCCATTGCATCATATTAGTAGGAGGATTCCGCCCTTGGAGCAGGAGGATTCCGCTCCATTGCATCATATTGAGGTTAGGAGCATTCCGCCCATGGAGCAGGAGGATTCCGCTCAATTGCATCATATAGGGGGTAGGAGGATTCCGCCCTCGGAGCAGGAGGATTCCACTCCTTTTCATCATATTGGGGGTAGGTGGATTCCGCCCTCGGAGCTGGAGGATTCCGCTCCATTGCATCTTATTAAGGGTAGGTGGATTCCGCCCTCGGAGCAGGAGGATTCCGCTCCATTGCATCATATTGGGGGTAGGAGGATTCCGCCCACGGAGAAGGAGGATTCCGCTCCATTGCATCATATTGGGGGTAGGAGGATTCTGCCCTCGGAGCAGGAGGATTTCGCTCCATTGCATCATATTGGGGGTAGGAGGATTCCGCCCTCGGAGCAGGAGGATTCCGCTCCTTTTCATCAAATTGAGGTTAGGAGGATTCCACCCTCGGAGCAGGAGGATTCCGCTCCATTGCATCTTATTGAGGGTAGGAGGATTCCGCTCCATTGCATCATATTGAGGGTAGGAGGATTCCGCCCTCGGAGCAGGAGGATTCTACACCATTGCATCATATTGGGGGTAGGAGGATTCCGCCCTCGGAGCAGGAGTATTCCGCTCCATTGCATCATATTGGGGGTAGGAGGATTCCGCTCCATTGCATCATATTGGGGGTAGGAGGATTCTGCCCTCGGAGCAGGAGGATTCCGCTCCATTGCATCAAATTGAGGGTAGGAGGATTCCGCTCCATTGCATCTTATTAAGGGTAGGAGGATTCCGCCCTCGGAGCAGGAGGATTCCGCTCCATTGCATCATATTGAGGGTAGGAGGATTCCGCCCTCAGAGCAGGAAGATTCCACTCCATTGCATCATATTGGGGGTAGGAGGACTCTGCCTTAGGAGCAGGAGTATTCCGCCCCATTGCATCAAATTGGGGGCAGGAGGATTCCGTTCCATTGCATCATATTGGGGGTAGGAGGATTCCGCCCTCGGAGCAGGAGGATTCTGCTCCTTTTCATCATATTGGGGTTAGGAGGATTCCGCCCTCGGAGCTGGAGGATTCTACTCCATTGCATCTTATTGAGGGTAGGAGGATTCCGCCCTCTTAGCAGGAGGATTCCGCTCCATTGCATCATATTGAGGGTAGGAGTATTCCGCCCTCGGAGCAGGAGGATTCCGCTCCATTGCATCATATTGGGGGTAGGAGGATTCCGCCCACGGAGAAGGAGGATTCCGCTCCATTGCATCATATTGGGGGTAGGAGGATTCCGCCTTCGGAGCAGGAGGATTTCGCTCCATTGCATCATATTGGGGGTAGGAGAATTCCGCCCTCGGAGCAGGAGGATTCCGCTCCTTTTCATCAAATTGAGGTTAGGAGGATTCCACCCTCGGAGCCGGAGGATTCCGCTCCATTGCATCTTATTGAGGGTAGGAGGATTCCGCCCTCGAAGCAGGAGGATTCCGCTCCATTGCATCATATTGAGGGTAGGAGGATTCCGCCCTCGGAGCAGGAGGATTCCACTCCATTGCATCATATTGGGGGTAGGAGGATTCCGGCCTTGGAGCAGGAGTATTCCGCTCCATTGCATCATATTGAGGGTAGGAGGATTCCGCTCCATTGCATCATATTGGGGGTAGGAGGATTCTGCCTTCGGAGCAGGAGGATTCCGCTCCATTGCATCAAATTGAGGGTTGGAGGATTCCACCCTCGGAGCAGGAGGATTCGGCTCCATTGCATCTTACTAAGGGTAGGAGGATTCCGCCCTCGGAGCAGGAGGATTCCGCTCCATTGCATCATATTGAGGGTAGGCGGATTCAGCCCTCGGAGCAGGAAGATTCCACTCCATTGCATCATATTGGGGGTAGGAGGACTCCGCCATAGGAGCAGGAGTATTCCGCCCCATTGCATCATATTGGGGGCAGGAGTATTCCGTTCCATTGCATCATATTGGGGGTAGGAGGATTCCGCCCTCGGAGTAGGAGGATTCCACTCATTTTCATCATATTGGGGTTAGGAGGATTCCGCCCTCTTAGCAGGAGGATTCCGCTCCATTGCATCATATTGAGGGTAGGAGGATTCCGCCCTCGGAGCAGGAGGACTCCGCTCCATTGCATCATATTGGGGGTAGGAGGATTCGCCCACGGAGAAGGAGGATTCCGCTCCATTGCATCATATTGGGGGTAGGAGGATACCGCCCTCGGAGCTGGAGGATTCCGCTCCATTGCATCATATTGTGGGTAGGAGGATTCCGCCCTCGGAGCAGGAGGGTTATGCTCCTTTTCATCATATTGAGGGTAGGAGGATTCTACCCTCGGAGCAGGAGGATTCTGCTCCATTGCATCATATTGAGGGTAGGAGGATTCCACCCTCGGAGCAGGAGGATTCCACTCCATTGCATCATATTGGGGGTAGGAGGATTCCGCCCTCGGAGCAGGAGTATTCCGCTCCATTGCATCATATTGGGGGTAGGGGGATTCCGCTCCATTGCATCATATTGGCGGTAGGAGGATTTTGCCCTCTGAGCAGAAGGATTCCGCTCCATTGCATCAAATTGAGGGTAGGAGGATTCCACCCTCGGAGCAGGAGGATTCCGCTCCATTGCATCTTATTGAGGATGGGAGGAATCCGCCCTCGAAGCAGGAGGATTCCGCTCCATTGCATCATATTGAGGGTAGGAGGATTCCGCCCTCGGAGCAGGAGGATTCCACTCCATTGCAGCATATTGAGGGTAGGAGGATTCCGCCCTCGGAGCAGGAGGATTCCACTCCATTGCATCATATTGGGGGTAGGAGGATTCCGCCCTCGGAGCAGGAGTATTCCGCTCCATTGCATCATATTGGGGGTAGGAGTATTCCGCTCCATTGCATCATATTGGGGGTAGGAGGATTCTTCCCTCGGAGCAGGAGGATTCCGCTCCATTGCATCAAATTTAGGGTAGGAGGATTCCACCATCGGAGTAGGAGGATTCCGCTCCATTGCATCTTATTGAGGGTAGGAGGATTCCGCCCTCGGAGTAGGAGGATTCCGCTCCATTGCATCATATTGTGGGTAGGAGGATTCCGCCCTCGGAGCAGGAAGATTCCACTTCATTGCATCATATTGGGGGGTAGGAGGACTCCGCCCTAGGAGCAGGATTACTCCGCCCCATTGCATCATATTGGGGGTAGGAGGATTCCGTTCCATTGCATCATATTGGGGGTAAGAGGATTCCGCCCTCGGAGTAGGGGGATTCCGATCCTTTTCATCATATTGGGGTTAGGAGGATTCCGCCATCGGAGCTGGAGGATTCCGCTCCATTGCATCTTATTGAGGGTAGGAGGATTCCGCCCTCGAAGCAGGAGGATTCCACTCCATTGCATCATATTTAGGGTAGGAGGATTCCGCCCTCGGAGCAGGAGGATTCCGCTCCATTGCATCATATTGGGGGTAGGAGGATTCCGCCCACGGAGAAGGAGGATTCCGCTCCATTGCATCATATTGGGGGTAGGAGGATTCCGCCCTCGGAGCAGGTGGATTGTGCTCCTTTTCATCATATTGGGGGTAGGAGGATTCCGCCCTCGGATCAGGAGGATTCCGATCCATTGCATCTTATTGAGGGTAGGAGGATTCCGCCCTCGAAGCAGGAGGATTCCACTCCATTGCATCATATTGAGGGTAGGAGGATTCCGCCCTCGGAGCAGGAGTATTCCGCTCCATTGCATCATATTGGGGGTAGGGGGATTCCGCTCCATTGCATCATATTGAGGGTAGGAGGATTCCGCCCTCGAAGCAGGAGGATTCTGCTCCATTGCATCAAATTAAGGGTAGGAGGATTCCGCCCTCGGATCAGGAGGATTCCGATCCATTGCATCTTATTGAGGGTAGGAGGATTCCGCCCTCGAAGCAGGAGGATTCCGCCCCATTGCATCATATTGAGGGTAGGAGGATTCCGCCCTCGGAGTAGGAGGATTCCGCTCCGTTGCATCATATTGGGGGGGGGGGGGGGGTAGGAGGATTCCGCCTACGGAGAAGGAGGACTCCGCTCCATTGCATCATATTGGGGGTAGGAGGATTCCGCTCCATTGCATCATATTGGGGGTAGGAGGATTCTTCCCTCGGAGCAGGAGGATTCCGCTCCATTGCATCAAATTGAGGGTAGGAGGATTCCGCCCTCGGAGCAGGAGGATTCCGCTCCATTGCATCATATTGAGGGTAGGAGGATTCCGCCCTTGGAGCAGGAAGATTCCACTTCATTGCATCATATTGGAGGTAGGAGGACTCTGCCCTAGGAGCAACAGTATTCCGCCCCATTGCATCATATTGGGGGTAGGAGTATTCCGTTCCACTGCATCATATTGGTGGTAAGAGGATTCCGCCCTCGGAGTAGGAGGATTCCGCTCCTTTTCATCAAATTGGGGTTAGGAGGATTCCGCCCTCGGAGCTGGAGGATTCCGCTCCATTGTATCTTATTGAGGGAAGGAGGATTCCACCCTCGGAGCAGGAGGATTCCGCTCCACTGCATCATATTGGGGGTAGGAGGATTCCGCCCACGGAGCAGGAGGATTCCGCTCCATTGCATCATATTGGGGGTAGGAGGATTCCGCCCTCGGAGCAGGAAGATTCCACTCCATTGCATCATATTGGGGGTAGGAGGATTCCGCCCTAGGAGCAGGACTATTCCGCTCCATTGCATCATATTGGGGGTAGGAGTATTCCGCTCCATTGCATCAAATTGGGGGTAGCAGGATTCTGCCCTCGGAGCAGGAGGATTCCGCTCCATTGCATCAAATTGAGGGTAGGAGGATTCCACCCTCGGAGCAGGAGGGTTCCGCTCCATTGCATCTTATTGAGGGTAGGAGGATTCTGCCCTTGGAGCAGGAGGATTCCGCTCCATTGCATCATATTGAGGGTAGGAGGATTCCGCCCTCGGAGCAGGAAGATTCCACTCCATTGCATCATATTGGGGGTAGGAGGATTCCGCCCTCGGAGCAGGACTATTCCGCTCCATTGCATCATATTGGGGGTAGGAGGATTCCGCTCCATTGCATCAAATTGGGGGTAGCAGGATTCTGCCCTCGGAGCAGGAGGATTCCGCTCCATTGCATCAAATTAAGGGTAGGAGGATTCCACCCTCGGAGCAGGAGGGTTCCGCTCCATTGCATCTTATTGAGGGTAGGAGGATTCTGCCCTTGGAGCAGGAGGATTCCGCTCCATTGCATCATATTGAGGGTAGGAGGATTCCGCCCTCGGAGCAGGAGGATTCCTCTCCTTTTCATCATATTGGGGTTAGGAGGACTCCGCCCTAGGAGCAGGAGTATTCCGCCCCATTGCATCATATTGGGGGCAGGAGGATTCCGTTCCATTGCATCATATTGGGGGTAAGAGGATTCCGCCCACGGAGAAGGAGGATTCTGCTCCATTTCATCATATTGGGGGTAGGAGGATTCCGCCCTCGGAGCTGGAGGATTCCGCTCCATTGCATCTTATTGAGGGTAGGAGGATTCCGCCCTCGGAGCAGGAGGATTCCGCTAGGAGGATTCCTCCAACGGAGAAGGAGGATTCCGCTCCATTTCATCATATTGGGGGTAGGAGGATTCCGCCCTCGGAGCAGGAGGATTCCGCTCCATTGCATCATATTGGGGGTAGGAGGATTCCGCCCTCGGAGCAGGTGGATTGTGCTCCTTTTCATCATATTGGGGGTAGGAGGATTCTGCCCTCGGAGCAGGAGGATTCCGCTCCATTATATCAAATTGAGGGTAGGAGGATTCCGCCCTAGGATCAGGAGGATTCCGATCCATTGCATCTTATTGAGGGTAGGAGGATTCCGCCCTCGAAGCAGGAGGATTCCGCTCCATTGCATCATATTGAGGGTAGGAGGACTCCACCCTCGGAGCAGGAGGGTTCCGCTCCATTGCATCTTATTGAGGGTAGGAGGATTCTGCCCTTGGAGCAGGAGGATTCCGCTCCATTGCATCATATTGAGGGTAGGAGGATTCCGCCCTCGGAGCAGGAGGATTCCTCTCCTTTTCATCATATTGGGGTTAGGAGGACTCCGCCCTAGGAGCAGGAGTATTCCGCCCCATTGCATCATATTGGGGGCAGGAGGATTCCGTTCCATTGCATCATATTGGGGGTAAGAGGATTCCGCCCACGGAGAAGGAGGATTCCGCTCCATTTCATCATATTGGGGGTAGGAGGATTCCGCCCTCGGAGCTGGAGGATTCCGCTCCATTGCATCTTATTGAGGGTAGGAGGATTCTGCCCTCGGAGCAGGAGGATTCCGCTAGGAGGATTCCTCCCACGGAGAAGGAGGATTCCGCTCCATTTCATCATATTGGGGGTAGGAGGATTCCGCCCTCGGAGCAGGAGGATTCCGCTCCATTGCATCATATTGGGGGTAGGAGGATTCCGCCCTCGGAGCAGGTGGATTGTGCTCCTTTTCATCATATTGGGGGTAGGAGGATTCTGCCCTCGGAGCAGGAGGATTCCGCTCCATTATATCAAATTGAGGGTAGGAGGATTCCGCCCTAGGATCCGGAGGATTCCGATCCATTGCATCTTATTGAGGGTAGGAGGATTCCGCCCTCGAAGCAGGAGGATTCCGCTCCATTGCATCATATTGAGGGTAGGAGGATTCCACCTTCGGAGCAGGAGGATTCCACTCCATTGCATCATATTGGGGGTAGGAGGATTCCGCCCTCGAAGCAGGAGTATTCCGCTCCATTGCATCATATTGGGGGTAGGAGGATTTCGCTCCATTGCATCATATTGGGGGTAGGAGGATTCTGCCCTCGGAGCAGGAGGATTCCTCTCCATTGCATCAAATTGAGTGGTGCAATGCAATTCCCGAAGGGAAGCTTAGCACAAACGCGGAACAAGAACAATTAAAGAAGAAGATAAAAGCAAGACAAAACTTGCTTCTTTCGAAAGAACAGAGGGGAACCTGTGCCTAAGCTCGATCAAAAGGGAGACAAGAATCACCCTAACTATGCAACAATCCTCAAGAGAACATTGCCTCTTGCAAACTGAATGATCAAGAGGAATGTTCAATCGGACTAACCGAAAGCCACAAGTCCTTAAAAGCCCTCACCGGGGTTTTGCTCACGACGGAGACAAGAAGAAATGTGCTCGGCACTTTCATTCACTTCAATATCCAAAAACAACTAACTACAATGAAAGGAAACAGTGTTTATATAGGAAATACTAAGGGTAAACTAGTAAATAGGTCACAGTTGACCAATAGGAATAAGCCACGCAGGGCTGAGTTAAAATGTGTTCGGCAGACTTTGACTTCGGTAAGCCTTGGCTTCGGTTCTCGATTGTCTGCTCGAACACACACTTGTTGCCTTCGGACGCTCAATTGTCTTCGAGCTCATTGTCCTCGGTCACTTTGCCTTCGGGCTCAAATCTGAAGATAATGCCTTCGATTCTTGAGCTCGGCCACTCAGCTTCGGAGCAATTGTTTTCCTTCGGCCAGGCTAAGTGAACGTGCACATCGTGCAGCAGCTTGGCTTGGCTTCTTGTCATCGGTCTCCTCGGTGGATCGATCACTTGATCAGCACGTGATCGGGCTGCATCATCCTCCCCTTCTTGAGAAGATTTCGTCCTCGAAATCAAGCCCTCCTCGTCCTCCGAAGTTGGACCTACAACACAAGGAACTAAGTCAGCAACATTAAAGGTGTTGGACACGTTATACTCACCAGGGAGGTCGATCACGTAGGCATTGTTGTTGATCTTGGTCAACACTTGAAATGGACCATCCCCTCGAGGAGCCAACTTTCCTTTCCTTTGGTTCGGGAAGCGTTCCTTTCGGAAGTGAACCCAAACCCAATCTCCCTTCTTTAATTCCAACTTTTTACGCCCCTTGTTTTTCTTTAAGGCAACCTTTGCATAGGCCTCCTCGAGGTTCTTCTTCACCTTTGCATGCAATTCGATCAAGGCAGCTGCTCTTCGAGTACCTTCAAAATCAAGAACAGAATCTCGAGGCAATGGGGTTAAATCAAGTGGAATTAAAGGATTAAAGCCATACACACATTCAAACGGGGTCATGTTGATCATTCTATGCACCGTTCGATTGTATGCGAACTCCATCATGGGCAAACGATCAGCCCAGTTTCCAACCTTCCCTTTGGTCATTGCCCGAAGCAAAGATCCCAAGGTTCGGTTAACTACCTCGGTCTGTCCATCAGTCTGAGGATGGTGAGACGTCGAGAATAGTAGCTTGGTGCCGAGGGCACCCCACAAACACTTCCAAAAATGACTCAAGAACTTCGAGTCTCGATCACTTACAATAGTACGAGGTACACCATGCAATTTTAACACGTTAGAAACAAACAATGTAGCTACATGCTGTGCATCATCACACTTTTTGCAAGGAATAAAGTGAGCCATTTTTGAAAAACGGTCAACCACAACGAAAATGCTATCATGTCCTCCCCCCGACCTCGGTAACCCCAAGACAAAGTCCATGAATATATCAACCCAAGGTCGATCAGGCACAGGCAACGGGGTGTACAAACCATGAGGGTTGGACTTCGATTTTGCTTTCTTGCAAACGAGACAAGCGTTGCAAAGCTTTTCCACATCTCGTCGCATTTTGGGCCAATGGAACTGCTCGGTCAAGATACCAAGAGTTTTATCGACACCGAAGTGTCCCATCAGTCCACCTGAGGTAGCTTCTCGAACCAAGAGCTCTCTCCACGATGACACTGGCACACAAACCCTCCCATTTTTGAAGAGGTAGCCATCATGCCATTGATATTTCTCAACCTTTCGGCCACTCAAGATTGCGTCTCGAACACATTTCAGCTTGGGATCGTCCTCGTACATCGACTTGATGCTTTCGAATCCCATGAGCCTAGAGGCGAGAGTGGTCGCTAAGGCAAATTTCCTTGATAGCGCATCGGCCACAACATTATCTCTTCCCTTTTTGTAATGAATTACATAGGGAAAGCTTTCAATGAATTCAACCCACTTGGCATGTCTTCGATTCAATTTCTCCTGACCTCGGAGATGTTTCAAAGACTCATGATCACTTTTGATCACAAACTCTCGAGGCCACAAATAATGCTGCCAATGGGCGAGTGCTCGAACGAGGGCATACAACTCTTTGTCATACGTAGAGTAATTCAAAGTTGCACCCTTAAGCTTTTCGCTAAAGTAAGCGATCGGCTTCGAGTCTTGCATCAGCACTCCTCCGATCCCAACTCCAGACGCATCACACTCGACTTCGAATGCTTTGCCGAAGTCAGGGAGTTGCAACAACGGGGCAGAACAAAGCCTCCGCTTCAACTCTTGAAAAGCCCTCTCTTGGGACTCTCCCCACACAAATGGATTGTCTTTCTTTACCAGCTCGGTTAAAGGAGCTGCTATGGTGCTAAAGTCACGAACAAACCTTCGGTAAAAGCTAGCTAAGCCATGGAAGCTACGAACTTGTGATACCGAGGTTGGAGTTGGCCAATCTTTGATGGCTTCGACTTTTGATTCGTCGACTTCGACACCATTAGCACTGACAACAAATCCAAGAAAGACTACACGATCGACACCAAAGGCGCATTTCTTGAAGTTGGCATACAACTTCTCTTCTCGAAGCTTTTCAAGGACTTGCCTTAGGTGGTCGACATGTTCATCCACGGTTCTGCTATAAACAAGTATGTCATCGAAATAAACGACAACAAACTTATTTATGAACGGTTTGAGCACATGGTTCATCAGTCGCATGAATGTGCTCGGTGCATTGGATAAGCCAAAAGGCATCACCAACCATTCATAGAGACCGAATTTGGTCTTGAATGCGGTTTTCCACTCGTCCCCGGGTTTCATTCGGATCTGATGGTAACCGGACCTGAGGTCTATCTTCGAAAAGCATGAAGAACCACTTAACTCATCTAGCATGTCATCTAATCGAGGGATAGGATGACGATACTTTACCGTTATTTTGTTGACTGCTCGACAGTCAACACACATTCGCCATGTTCCATCCTTCTTCGGAACAAGGATAACAGGAACGGCGCAAGGACTCAAGCTCTCACGAACGAGGCCCTTGTTCAGCAATTCATCAACCTGCCGTTGGAGCTCTTTGGTGTCTTCGGGATTACACCGGTATGCAGGTTTGTTAGGGATTTGAGACCCTGGTACGAAGTCAATTTGGTGCTCGATTCCTCTCAACGGAGGCAATCCACCTGGCATTTCTTCGGGAAACATGTCCTCGAAGTCCTGCAAAACTTTTTGAACAAACAAAGGCAAAGGGTTATCATTAGAAAAATCATCATTAGAGTTTAGAAAGATACCCTTGTGCACGAGGCAAATCATCATCTGACCGTGGTCGTTGCCTCGGAAGATCTCACCGGGTTGCATGATTGCACAAATTCCTTTCACTTCAGTCGGTGAGTTTATCTCTTCGGGCCCCAATTTTGCTCCCATCGGAAGCTTAGCTTTGGCCGCTTCTTTCAATTCTTTCATTCGTTTATAGTCCTCGGTGACTTGTTTTGGAGACAAGGGTTTGAGTATAAAACTCTTCCCATCAAGCTTCACAGTGTAAGTGTTGGATCTGCCATTATGAACAGCTGTTCGGTCATACTGCCACGGTCGACCCAATAGCAAATGACAAGCTTGCATCGGAACCACATCGAATATCATCTCATCTTGATACTCTCCGATTTTGAACTTGATCCACACCTGTTTGACAACTCTCAATTCTCCACACTCATTCAGCCATTGTAACTTGTAAGGGTGGGGATGCTTCATCGTAGGTAATCCCATTTGTGAAACCAAAGTTTGGCTCACTACATTGGCACAACTACCGGAGTCAATGATCATCGAACACACCTTTCCCCTCACTCGACATCGGGCATGAAAGAGGTTTTCTCTTTGGTTGTCCTCTTCTTCAAGAGTCATGCAGCTCAAATTCCTTCGAACCACAAGAAACATTTCCGGGTGATCAGCTTCGGCAGCCTCATGATCAACTTCAGCTCGATCAGTCTCCTCGATAATTTCCTCCTCGGTGTCACTCGCTTGCTCATGGACAGTTCCATCTTCGAGCAGAAGCATAACTTTGCGAGTTGGACACTCTTTTGCCATGTGACCATAACCTTTGCATTTGTGACACTGAACATTTGAAGCACTAGGAGAGTTGAGTTGAACTTTACCTCCCACTTCTCTTGGTTGGTTAACGGTCACACCTCTTTCGAAGGGTCTCTTCGAATCTCGAACAGCGTTAGCACTTGTTTGGTTTGGACTCTTCCATTCTTTACCTCGGTTCAAAGGAGTAGAAGTAGTGACTCCTCGATACCTGTTTGCCTTATCGTCCTTCACCAATTTTTCAGCTTCGGTGGCAGCATCGAACAGATCTTCCAACGTGTGGTACACGTGGAGTCTCAACTGAGATGACACATCCCTAGCCAAGCCATTTTTAAATCTGATAATGGCTTGCTCTTCGTCTTCGACCAGATCAAGATTCAATCGAACCTTTTCAAACTCATCGTGGTACTCTTGGACGGACTTGGACCCTTGCTTTAACTCATAGAGTTTTTGCATTTGAGTCTGCCTGTATTTGGCACTCAAGTATTTACCATCCATCGCTCTCATCAACTGTGGCCACGTATTGACTGCTGGATAGTCATTTCTTCTTCTATGCCTTTTGTCAGATTCCCACCATGTTGATGCATAAGCTTCGAACGAAGCAATGGCATGGGCAGCTTTTCTCTCATCGGTCATCTCATTGGTTTCAAAGATGCGCTCCATTTTAAGCTTCCATTCAAGATACTCATCGGGATCACTAGTTCCTTTAAAGGGTGGAATAGTGATCTTGACACTGTTCAAATTTGAGTCTCGAACAGCTCTAGCCTGTTCGGGAAACTCATCTTCTCGATCATCAGCCTCACGCTCAATATTTCTTTCGACATTTGCGCCTCGGCCTCGACCTCGGAAATTCCCACGACCTCGGTGAGCTTGCCTTCGTTGAGCGAATGGCGGCTCACGCTCATATTCGTCCTCGGGAAATTCCTCTTCATCAATCTCCTCGGTTACAGCTCCAAGTTCTCTTCGGGTCCTTGGAAGTGGTAACCTCTCTCCTCGGGGAATGCCCAAGTTTTGTTTTCCAGCTTGGGGATTGCCCAAGTTTTGTTGTGCTTGGGGATTGCCCAAGTTAAGCTCTCTTCGAATTGCTTCACTTGTCAACTGATGTTGTCGTACAAGCTCAGCATACAGCTCAGGTTTCATCGGAGTGGATTGGCTCGTTCCCACGCCGGACCCATTCATGGCCACGGACGCGTTTCCCTGCTCGAGGTTAGCTACTCGAGCACTCACTCCTCTTACTTCGGCACTGATGCATTGTATCGCAGCCATGAGATCGGCTAACGACAATTCAGGCTTTTCAATGCTTTTGCCATCGTTTCCAGCCATTGTACCTGCACAAGTCAAAGATCAATCAAAATGTTAGGGTTAGAAATCACCTCACACACTCCCTCACCTTTGATGGGTGGCACTCGGGTCCACTCAATTTATGGGTTCGGTTTTTTTGATCACTCAAGGACTTGTTAACAGTGGCTCGTCTGATTGATCGGTCCTCTAAGATCCTTCAAGTTCGACAATAGTCACTGCCTCTTCGGGAAGAGTGAAGTGATGTTCGACTCGATGGAACGGACGCTTTTTAACTGAGCTCGGGGAGTCGAGAATTTCTACGAAAATTTGGACTTCGGTCACCCCTTCGCACGAGTTCCTATCAGCTTAAAAGAGTTAGTACGACCTTGAGTAGAACAAATACTCAAAAGATCCACTAACTAGAATTTTGACACGAAAGAAAGTGAGAACCTAGGAGAATCTACCCTTTTGATTCCCTTTTGGAATCTTTTTCGATCACACCCACTCCTGTCCGTACAAAAGTGGTCCCTCCTTGGTACGGATAGGGTTTTACCTTATCCACTTTCCCTTTTCAGCCGACAAATTTCACCTGGGGCTTTGATGTTAAAATTTTAACCCCTTTCTTCTTCAATGGAACAGTGACCTTGCTCCGGCGTACGGACACAACGACTTCGGTTTACTGACCACGAAATTCAACAGATCTGAGTTGCTCTTTCAACTCCGGTTCCAAACAACAACGGAGGAAATCAAACGAAGTTCTTCGAGCTAAGATCCAGCTCGTTCGAGTCGTACACTGTTACGATTTGTAACAAGTTTCCGGCGTACGGACTTCGAATTAAACCCAGAACTTCGATTCTTAAGCAACAAACAAACCCAAATCACTCAAGAACCACCAATCTTCACCGGTTTCTTCCAAACACGGTGGGGTTCGAGTTCCGTCACCATTAAAGCTCAAAACAGTCCAAAAATTCACCAAGAAACCCTAGTCACGAAATCAGTACGTCGGGTATTCGTTGGAATCAGAACTCGATGGTGAACAAGAATCCAAGATTGTTTTTCCCAAACAACCAACAATCAAACACAATTTTTGAATTTTCTTTTAACACCTTTTTTTTTTTTTTTTTTTTTGTAAAATAACAACACCAACAGTAACAAAACCAAATCAAGAACACAAAACGGAAAAAAGAGACACAATCGCACGAAAATAAAGATAACGTAAACAGGATTTGGGGTTGTAGATACAAGCCCAAACCGTGCTCTGATACCAAGATGGTGCAATGCAATTCCCGAAGGGAAGCTTAGCACAAACGCGGAACAAGAACAATTAAAGAAGAAGATAAAAGCAAGACAAAACTTGCTTCTTTCGAAAGAACAGAGGGGAACCTGTCCCTAAGCTCGATCAAAAGGGAGACAAGAATCACCCTAACTATGCAACAATCCTCAAGAGAACATTGCCTCTTGCAAACTGAATGATCAAGAGGAATGTTCAATCGGACTAACCGAAAGCCACAAGTCCTTAAAAGCCCTCACCGGGGTTTTGCTCACGACGGAGACAAGAAGAAATGTGCTCGGCACTTTCATTCACTTCAATATCCAAAAACAACTAACTACAATGAAAGGAAACAGTGTTTATATAGGAAATACTAAGGGTAAACTAGTAAATAGGTCACAGTTGACCAATAGAAATAAGCCACGCAGGGCTGAGTTAAAATGTGTTCGGCAGACTTTGACTTCGGTAAGCCTTGGCTTCGGTTCTCGATTGTCTGCTCGAACACACACTTGTTGCCTTCGGACGCTCAATTGTCTTCGAGCTCATTGTCCTCGGTCACTTTGCCTTTGGGCTCAAATCTGAAGATAATGCCTTCGATTCTTGAGCTCGGCCACTCAGCTTCGGAGCAATTGTTTTCCTTCGGCCAGGCTAAGTGAACGTGCACATCGTGCAGCAGCTTGGCTTGGCTTCTTGTCATCGGTCTCCTCGGTGGATCGATCACTTGATCAGCACGTGATCGGGCTGCATCATTGAGGGTAGGAGGATTCCACCCTCGGAGCAGGAGGATTCCGCTCCATTGCATCTTATTGTGGGTAGGAGGATTCCGCCCTCGGTGCAGGAGGATTCCGCTCCATCGCATCATATTCAGTGTAGGAGGATTCCGCCCTCGGTGCAGGAGGATTCCACACCATTGCATCATATTGAGGGTAGGAGGATTCCGCCCTCGGAGTAGGAGGATTCCACTCCATTGCATCATATTGGGGGTAGGAGGACTCCGCCCTCGGAGCAGGAGTATTCCGCACAATTGCATCATATTGGGGGTAGGAGGATTCCGTTCCATTGCATCATATTGGGGGTAGAAGGATTCCGCCCTCGGAGCAGGAGGATTCCTCTCCTTTTCATCATATTGGGGTTAGGAGGACTCCGCCCTAGGAGCAGGAGTATTCCGCCCCATTGCATCATATTGGGGGCAGGAGGATTCCGTTTCATTGCATCATATTGGGGGTAAGAGGATTCCGCCCACGGAGAAGGAGGATTCCGCTCCATTTCATCATATTGGGGGTAGGAGGATTCCGCCCTCGGAGCTGGAGGATTCCGCTCCATTGCATCTTATTGAGGGTAGGAGGATTCCGCCCTCGGAGCAGGAGGATTCCGCTAGGAGGATTCCGTCCACGGAGAAGGAGGATTCCGCTTCATTTCATCATATTGGGGGTAGGAGGATTCCGCCCTCGGAGCAGGAGGATTCCGCTCCATTGCATCATATTGGGGGTAGGAGGATTCCGCCCTCGGAGCAGGTGGATTCTGCTCCTTTTCATCATATTGGGGTAGGAGGATTCTGCCCTCGGAGCAGGAGGATTCCGCTCCATTATATCAAATTGAGGGTAGGAGGATTCCACCCTAGGATCAGGAGGATTCCGATCCATTGCATCTTATTAAGGGTAGGAGGATTCCGCCCTCGAAGCAGGAGGATTCCGCTCCATTGCATCATATTGAGGGTAGGAGGATTCCGCCCTCGGAGTAGGAGGATTCCACTCCATTGCATCATATTGGGGGTAGGAGGACTCCGCCCTCGCAGCAGGAGTATTCCGCACAATTGCATCATATTGGGGGTAGGAGGATTCCGTTCCATTGCATCATATTGGGGGTAGGAGGATTCCGCCCTCGGAGCAGGAGGATTCCGCTCCTTTTCATCATATTGGGGTTAGGAGGACTCCGCCCTAGGAGCAGGAGTATTCCGCCCCATTGCATCATATTGGGGGCAGGAGGATTCCGTTCCATTGCATCATATTGGGGGTAAGAGGATTCCGCCCTCGGAGTAGGGGGATTCCGCTCCTTTTCATCATATTGGGGTTAGGAGGATTCCGCCATCGGAGCTGGAGGATTCCGCTCCATTGCATCTTATTGAGGGTAGGAGGATTCCGCCCTCGGAGAAGGAGGATTCCGCTCCATTGCATCATATTGGGGGTAGGAGGATTCCGCCCACGGAGTAGGAGGATTCCGTTCCATTGCATCATATTGGGGGTAGGAGGATTCCGCCCTCGGAGCTGGAGCATTCCGCTCCATTGCATCATATTGGGGGTAGGAGGATTCCGCCCTCGGAGCAGGTGGATTGTGCTCCTTTTCATCATATTGGGGGTAGGAGGATTCTGCCCTCGGAGCAGGAGGATTCCGCTCCATTGCATCAAATTGAGGGTAGGAGGATTCCGCCCTCGGATCAGGAGGATTCCGATCCATTGCATCTTATTGAGGGTAGGAGGATTCCGCCCTCGGAGCAGGAGGATTCCGCTCCATTGCATCTTATTGAGGGTAGGAGGATTCCGCCCTCGAAGCAGGAGGATTCCGATCCATTGCATCATATTGAGGGTAAAAGGATTCCGCCCTCGGAGCAGGAGGATTCCACTCCATTGCATCATATTGGGGGTAGGAGGATTCCGCCCTCGGAGCAGGAGTATTCTGCTCCATTGCATCATATTGGGGGTAGGAGGATTCTGCTCCATTGCATCATATTGAGGGTAGGAGGATTCTGCCCTCGGAGCAGGAGGATTCCGCTCCATTGCATCTTATTGAGGGTAGGAGGATTCCGCTCCATTGCATCAAATTGAGGGTAGGAGGATTCCGCCCTCGGAGCAGGAGGATTTCGCTCCATTGCATCTTATTGAGGGTAGGAGGATTCCGCCCTCGGAGCAGGAGGATTCCGCTCCATTGCATCATATTGAGGGTAGGAGGATTCCGCCCTCAGAGCAGGAAGATTCCACTCCATGGCATCATATTGGGGGTAGGAGGACATCGCCCTAGGAGCAGGAGTTTTCCGCCCCATTGCATCATATTGGGGGTAGGAGGATTCTGTTCCATTGCATCATATTGGGGGTAGGAGGATTCCGCCCTCGGAGTAGGAGGATTCCGCTCCTTTTCATCATATTGGGGTTAGGAGGATTCCGCCCTCGGAGCAGGAGGATTTCGCTCCATTGCATCTTATTGAGGGTAGGAGGATTCCGCCCTCGGAGCAGGAGGATTCCGCTCCATTGCATCATATAGAGGGTAGGAGGATTCCGCCCTAGGAGCAGGAGTATTCCGCCCCCATTGCATCATATTGGGGGTAGGAGGATTCCGTTCCATTGCATCATATTAGGGGTAAGAGGATTCCGCCCTCGGAGTAGGAGGATTCCGCTTCTTTTCATCATATTGGGGTTAGGAGGATTCCGCCCTCGGAGATGGAGGATTCCGCTCCATTGCATCTTATTGAGGGTAGGAGGATTCCGCCCTCGGAGCAGGAGGATTCCGCTCCATTGCATCATATTGAGGGTAGGAGGATTCCGCCCTCGGAGCTGGAGTATTCCGCTCCATTGCATCATATTGGGGGGTAGAAGGATTCCTCCCTCGGAGCAGGTGGATTGTGCTCCTTTTCATCATATTGGGGGTAGGAGGATTCTGCCCTCCGAACAGGAGGATTCCGCTCCATTGCATCAAATTGAGGGTAGCAGGATTCCACCCTCGGATCAGGTGGATTCCGATCCATTGCATCTTATTGAGGGTAGGAGGATTCCGCCCTCGAAGCAGGAGGATTCCGCTCCATTGCATCATATTGAGGGTAGGAGGATTCCACCCTCGGAGCAGGAGGATTCCACTCCATTGCATCATATTGGGGGTAGGAGGATTCCGCCCTCGAAGCAGGAGTATTCCGCTCCATTGCACATATTGGGGGGTAAGAGGATTCCGCTCCATTGCATCATATTGGGGGTAGGAGGATTCTGCCCTCGGAGCAGGACGATTCCGCTCCATTGCATCAAATTGAGGGTAGGAGGATTCCACCCTCGGAGAAGGAGGATTCCGATCCATTGCATCTTATTGAGGGTAGGAGGATTCCGCCCTCGGTGCAGGAGGATTCCGCTCCATTGCATCATATTGAGTGTAGGAGGATTCCGCCCTCGGTGCAGGAGGATTCGGCTCCATTGCATCATATTGAGGGTAGGAGGATTCCGCCCTCGGAACAGGAGGATTCCACTCCATTGCATCATATTGGGGGTAGGAGGACTCCGCCCTCGGAGCACGAGTATTCCGCTCCATTGCTTCATATTGGGGGTAGGAGGATTCCGCTCCATTGTATCATATTGAGGGTAGGAGGATTCCGCCCTTGGAGCAGGAGGATTCTTCTCCATTGCATCATATTGGGGGTAGGAGGATTCCGCTCTATTGCATCATATTCGGGGTAGGAGGATTCCGCCCTCGGAGCAGGAGGATTCCACTCCTTTTCATCATATTGGGGGTAGGAGGATTCCGCCCTCGGAGCTGGAGGATTCCGCTCCATTGCATCATATTGGGGGTAGGAGGACTCCGCCCTAGGAGCAGGAGTATTCCTCCCCAACGCATCATATTGGGGGTAGGAGGATTCCATTCCATTGCATCATATTGGGGGTAGGAGGATTCCGCCCTCGGAGCAGGAGGATTCCGCTCCTTTTCATCATATTTGGGTTAGGAGGATTCCGCCCTCGGAGCTGGAGGATTCCGCTCCATTGCATCTTATTGAGGGTAGGAGGATTCCGCCCTCGGAGAAGGAGGATTCCTCTCCATTGCATCATATTGAGGGTAGGAGGATTTCGCCCTCGGAGCAGGAGGATTCCGCTCCATTGCATCATATTGGGGGTAGGAGGATTCTGCCCACGGAGAAGGAGAATTCCGCTCCATTGCATCATATTGGGGGTAGGAGGATTCCGCCCTCGGAGCAGGAGGATTCCGCTCCATTGCATCATATTGGGGGTAGGAGATTCCGCCTGCGGTAGAGGTGGATTGTGCTCCTTTTCATCATATTGGGGGTAGGAGGATTCTGCCCTCGGAGTAGGAGGATTCCGCTCCATTGCATCAAATTGAGGGTAGGAGGATTCCACCCTCGGAGCAGGAGGATTCCGATCCATTGCATCTTATTGAGGGTAGGAGGATTCCGCCCTCGAAGCAGGAGGATTCCGCTCCATTGCATCATATTGAGGGTCGGAGGATTCCACCCTCGGAGCAGGAGGATTCCACTCCATTGCAGCATATTGGGGGTAGGAGGATTCCGCCCTCGAAGCAGGAGTATTCCGCTCCATTGCATCATATTGGGGGTAGGAGGATTCTTCCGTCGGAGCAGGAGGATTCCGCTCCATTGCATCAAATTGAGGGTAGGAGGATTCCACCCTCGGAGCAGGAGGATTCTGCTCCATTGCATCTTATTGAGGGTAGGAGGATTCCGCCCTCGGTGCAGGAGGATTCCGCTCCATTGCATCATATTGAGGGTAGGAGGATTCCGCCCTCGGAGCAGGAGGATTCCACTCCATTGCATCATATTGGGGGTAGGAGGACTCCGCCCTCGGAGTAAGAGTATTCTGCTCCATTGCATCATATTGGGGGTAGGAGGATTCCGCTCTATTGTATCATATTGAGGGTAGGAGGATTCCGCCCTCGGAGCAGGAGGATTCTGCTCCATGGAATCATATTGGGGGTTTGAGGATTCCGCCCTCGGAGCTGGAGGATTCCGCTCCATTGCATCTTATTGAGGGTAGGAGGATTCCGCCCTCGGAGCAGGAAGATTCCGCTCCATTGCATCATATTGGGGGTAGGACGATTCCGCCCTCGGAGCAGGAGGATTCCGCTCCATTCTTTTGGCACATGTGATCCTTTGTATCATATTTCATTTCATTTCAATTCATACCATTGTGTAGACTTGCGGTACATGACTACTGTTCTGCTTATATGTTCATTGCTTATCTGTTAATATGTTTCTGGCTCGCATCCTTGGTTGAGTTCATAAGTTTCTTACGTGTTTCCGGTTGTTATCTGGCTCTGCCTTTTTAGAAATTAAATAAAGGGAATTTGATTTATCTGTTTCTTTTCATTATGGCTAGCTATCCTATTCTTTGAGGTGGCTAGTCTGCCTTACTTATTGATTCCTTTTGACTCACCCTTCTTTGTTGTTTGTTTCTTATCTACCTATTTCGTTTCGGCGGGTTCGCTCCAGTATTGAGTTCGCCACATTATGAAGGAGCGAAGACGACTTCAGCTGTCAGGGTGAGCCAACTTTTATTCCGGATGGCCACCAGTTTATTGTTTATTATTGCAGTTGCATTTTGCTCCCTTCAGGAGGTATCTGTCTTCTTTCTTACTCTTAGATGTCTAGTCTGGATAGCCCTAAACCTAGTATGTTGGGTAGTCAGCTGTAATTTCTTTTGTATAACTTAGAGTTATCAGTATGTCTGTATTTTTTTTTAAGTGTTGTCCTTCTTTTGAATTGTTATGTTTATTTTCCTACTTTAATGTGTAAAGGTTCGCCCGAAGGGTCTAGGGGAGGAGGTCGGGTGCCCGTACGGCCTAGCCTGATTCCGGGTTGTGTCAGTTGGTATCAGAGCCCGGTTAGAGTCTATCCAGACTAAGACAGTGTCTAGTAGAGTTTCGCTGATGGGTACGTAGACGTCCGTACTTATCTACGAGAGGCTATGATGGCATTTAGGAAGTTTCACTTCCTTCATTTCTGATCGTGCGTCGGTCTAGGATGCAAAAGTATTTTCGTTAATTCCTTCGTTGTAATTGTGAACCCTCGTGCGACAAATCAGCAAACGGTATGAGTTCAAGACGAAGTAGTCTAGCGTGGGGCTAGCACTGACGAAGCCCCGAGAGTTTTTGATCATGCTTATGATCCAGTTGTGGAGGTCCCAGCTGTACGAGCTCGCGATTGGCAAGGGAGCAGGGCGTTGTGGTTCCCTTGGCTCTCTACGATGCTTTTACAAGAATCTTGACGACCCAGATACCGTAAGAACCTATTATTCGCGGGCAGCCTATCAGGTTGCCGCATCTGCAGACGTTCGGTCTCAGGGAGCTTCTATCCCAGTTCTTAATATTGCCGCAGTAAAGTATGTTCCGGAGGCAGCATATGTTGTCCTCTAGTTATTCTGGCTGGTTAGCTAGCCCGAGTAATGGCTCGGTCCGAGTGTCCGAAGAGGTTCCATCATTTCACGCGATTGAACCTTCCGATATTGTTAAGCAATGCATCAGATAAACCTCTTGATTCTTTTTAAAATAAAATGATGACAGCGTATCCTTCAGGCTCTTGATTATATCGAGCGGTATGGTGTTGATTATTTTGCTTTCCAGCTTCAGGGGTCCAGCCTTGAATTGGTGGGCCGCTCTCTTATTAGCTAAGTTGGTTCGATTTTTCTTCTAGATTCATGGAAAAGTTCCTTTCGAGTGGCGAGCTAGATGAAAAGTGTTGCCTTTTTGAGTGGATTGGATTGGGTAGCCTGTCGATTAGCCTGTTGGTGTTTCAGAATATGAGATTGAATTCTATAGAATGGCTGAATATGCATTAGAACTGGTCCATGAGCCTTTTGAGAGAGTCAAAGATTTATTGCTGATCTTTCTCCACCCTTGAGATCCCGGATGGCTCGAGAAATTAAGGTTGGGACTTTATTTGATTTCGTTGTTGATATTGCTCGAAGGTACGAGGCATACTATAAGTTAGAGTGGGAAGAGTTAGAGCAAGAGAGTGAGAAATCCCGCGGCCCTAGTGAGTAACCATGGTACCTTATTTGGAGGTAAGAGTTCTAGTTATTTTGGGAGGTCACCTTCCAGGTTATCTCAACTTGAGTCACGCGATTCTTAGAGTGCGCCAGTAGTTCGTCATTATCAAACCCAGTTTTTCTCTTTGTAGCTATCAACAATCTGTCAAGCATCCATTTTTAGCCTAAAGGTATTATCATTGTTGTGAGCCGGTCATCTTTGGAAGAGTTCTCCCTTAGTCCGGCAAGTAGGCAATCGTCTTTTCTCTTGTTATCAGGTATCTGTGCAGTCGCAGGTGATTTTATTTAGATCTCAATCCGCAAAAGAAACGCCACCATCCAATAGAGGTTGAGAGTATGGTGGCAGTGGTTCTTCAGAAAGTGATTGTCAGGGTAGTGGCTCTGCTCAGTTGCAGAGGCAGTTCTATGAACTGCTTGTCTGGTGGGATGTTGAGGTATCCGATATAGTAGACCCTGAGATTTCTTCTTCTCTTAAATGTGAGTAAGATTTGATTCTTTCGATCGATATGGAAATGGTGTGTCTTATAATGTTTCGATGGTTTCCTTGGATATTGTTTTTATTAAGAATCAATTGCGGTAGAGGGGTGCGCTTCTAGTATGATTTATTCCTGGCATTTGTGATGACCCTACTAGTTTATCTGATTTAAATGTGAGAGATTTGTGAGTGTGTATCGGTATTGTTTGCTTGGCATCTTGTTGTGCCTCATTCTGTTATAATGTCAAGTTAGTCTACCTCTCTTTGGAACTCAGTGTCGGTAGGATGATGGGATTCTTATTCGTCACCATCGGAATGCATCATTGTTTCTTCTGGTGTAAAGTGATTAGTAAGTAATACTCGATCTACGTATCTCCTTATAGTTCAAGGCGCTAGTAGATTCATGTTATTCTATGAGTTTGTCTCGGTTATAAAAGGGTTCCTGGTAAATTGTAAGAGTTTCCTTCTTATTGGGAGGTAAATTGGAATGGATGTTTTTCCATAAAGCTTATTTAATGTCTATCTCTTCAATTGCGATTCTTTGGCTAGCCAGACTCGGAAGTAGTCTAGCTCTGGTAGCCAGATAAATCAGAAGAAGAGCTTCTTAAAGCTCTAACTATTTCTATTCTCAATTCGTTGCCATCTCTTCTTTGTTCGGCACTGGTAAGCATAGGCGGTCAGTAATCTATTGTGATGTTCCATGTGTTGAGCCAGAGTACGTGCCAAGGTAGCCGGGTAAGCACATTGTTGTTTTTCAAGGCTACTAAGGGTAATGAGAGGTGTCATTTGACCTTTGATTTGATCCATCAGGCGGTGGTGCTTATAGAAAATGTATGGAGTTGTGACTCGAGATTTGTCGCTGTTTGGCATCTCGAAAGGGTAGTTGGTAGTTTAGGTCTGCCTACGTTCAGCTTTTAGCTAAATCTTCTTTAGTCCAGCAGACTATGCAGTGATGGGTATTCCTATTCAAATAGCTGCATGAGCTTGTGCTTTAAGTGGAGGAGTCTTCCTCCAAATACTGAATGGTAATACTAAATCTTTAAGGCTTTAATACCACCTTTGTCATGACCCAACCTAGGGCCACGACAGAAACCTACAATGACTGTCGATCATTGCTAAACCCGCTAATAATCTATTAATGATAGAGATAAGCTGGCAACCTGATCATATATACGTACCTATCCGCTGAAAGCATAAAGTCTGGAAAGATGACACGACTTTAACTTGCTGGCAATTAGAACACTGAGCCACAAATTCTACTATGTCACACTTCATTCCGTCCCACTAATAAATCTGCTTAAGATCATGGTACATCTTAGTCGAACCTGGATGAACAGTGTATTTGGAATAATGTGCCTCTATCATAATCTGTCCACGTAAATCTGCAACATCAGGGACATAAAGTCTTTCTTTATACATGAGAACACCGTCAGTGGTAACCCCTTATGGTGACTCCGCTTTTCTTCTAGCTATCTGTCTGTATTCAACTAGAACTATAAGGGCACATGTAATCAACTTTGTTGCTGGTATTCTGCCTCAGCTCATGGTCCAACTACATGTCTCTTTTATTTTTACTTTTTCAAGTCATAATATTTCCAATTCAAAGACAATACCCTGAAATAGATATTCACTCTGAAGATCATTCCTGGTATGCATCATACTATCCAGTAGTATTTGCATGATCCTTATCCTTATATGATAGACTCTGTTCAGATGAATCTTTGACATACATTAGGATATGAGTAACTACATTCCCACAATGAGCTTGCGGAACAACACTAACATCAACTGAGATGTTGCATAGTGCGTTCGTAAAAATAATATAGCTTGCATCAAATCTTCTACATTGTGTAGTGACAAGGTACTTCAAAAGCTCCTCCTATTGTATCAAGCGTAAGCTAACTCTTAGTTCCATCAAACTGTTCTATATCGTAAAGTATATCGACGAGGTAATTCGTCTGCAGAATCATGTTAATCCATCCAGAGTTTCATGTATCTTTATTTCGAAAATGTAGAACTCTCCTCTCGTGATCGAGGAAGGATCAGTGTAGTCAGAATAAGCTGAGCAATGACGTTATGATATTATCCAGCTATATTTTTATCCAAGAGTTCGATATGCGTGTTATAATTCTGATCCTGTAATCAAGAAATGATGTCCGTGGAGTAGCTTATGAAGGTCGTGCAAGTTCTTTTGTTATCTGCACAATTTTTTTTAGGCGTAGGCTCGTTCGAGGACGAACGAGAGTTTAAGTGGAAGAGAATGAAACGACCTCGGTCAGTCATTTTGGGAGATAGAACTCTGATTTGTGTCACGATAATTTTAAAATATTTGTAAAGTTCATCAAGACTTATCTGTAAAATTTGAGCTAAATCAGACCTCGTTTGATAGGCACCGGAAGAAGGTTTCAGTTTTTATCGTCGATAAATATTAAAAAAGAGATTTTCGAGCTCGATTTTGGCGAATGAGCTCCGATTCGAAATCCGAAAGCGCCGTTAGGTTTGTATGATTATTTGTGACTTTTGTGAACTTTCGAAAGTGAATTTCGATGTTGTTCGGCCAGTTTCCGCTAAAATGCCGAAAGTTAAATAATTTTACTTTTTTCATTTAAATTCGCATCTTGAGTTACAGGAACCTGATTTGAGATCTGCCTTAGCTAGTATGCTATATATATTTTGTATAAAGGGAACGCAAAAGTTGGAATTATTTCGAATAGCGTAGGGTTCCGTTTTAATTTTCATCGCGAAAAGAAAAGAAAAGAAAAGAAAATAAAAAATGAAAAAGGAAAAAGACAAAATGAAAGAAAAAGAAAGATGAGGCGGTGGGCATATATATGCTACTAAGCATATATGCTAAGTAGAAAAGCAGGAACCAAAAAAAGATACAGAAACGAGAACAGAGGAGAAAACGCAGCAAAAAAAAAAGTATGAAAAAAATCCTACAAAATGCGAAAAGAGCCGGAGAAAAATAGGATTTTTATGCCGAAACATCTAGGTAATGATGTTAACTCATTATCTTAGTTTATTACGTTTGTTTGAATATATTTTGACTGTAAAACTTGGAATGTTAGAGATCATTTTAATAAGTTGAATTAATAGTTTAAAGGGTCGAATGGACCCCGATAATGAAATTGATTATATATTCGTACTCAGTGAGTTATGAGCAACATATAAATGTAATTTATTTGGGGTTTGGTTATGTGATCTTAAACCTTGTACATAGACCTGGCCTGCGTATTGCGTATGCGAATAAGGTATCAGGTTCCTACCTGGATTGCCCTAAAATGTGAGGAATGAAGCCTTTAGCCTAACTTGATATATTTTTCTGCTTATTGAATAGAGTGGGATTATTTGGCAAGGAAATCAAAGGATAAAGCGGTTGTTGATTAGCCGTACTAACTTTTTAGAAGAGGTAAGTGTTTATATCCATTTCTTTGGAGGCACCTGGCCTCGTGGATTTTCTACCACGTGTTCCTTACGTGTATAGCTGCCGATAGGCGTAGTCATTACGCCTTAGCTTTGGATTTACATTATATATTATATGTTATGTCATGTTGTTGGTATTGCATTGAGGATCTGATCATTGTACCCTGGCTGTGAGTTGACATATACTTTCCGGCAGTCGATTATTGAGGGTAGGAAGATTCCGTCCTCGGAGCAGGAGGATTCCGCTCCATTGCATCATATTGAGGGTAGGAGGATTCCGCCCTCGGAGCAGGAGGATTCCATTGCATCATATTGAGGGTAGGAGGATTCCGCCCTCGGAGCAGGAGGATTCCGCTCCATTGCATCATATTGGGGGTAGGAGGATTCCGCCCTCGGAGCGGGAGGATTCCGCTCCATTGCATCATATTGGGGGTAGGAGGATTCCGCCCTCGGAGGAGGAGGATTCTGCTCCATTGCATCATATTGAGGGTAGGAGGATTCCGCCCTCGGAGCAGGAGGATTCCGCTCCTTTGCATCATATTGGGGATAGGAGGATTCCGCCCTCGGAGCAGGAGGATTCTGCTCCATTGCATCATATTGAGGGTAGGAGGATTCCGCCCTCGGAGCATGAGGATTCTGCTCCATTGCATCATATTGAGGGTAGGAGGATTCTGCCCTCGGAGCATGATGGGTAAGAGGATTCCGCCCTCGGAGCAGGATGATTCCGCTCCATTGCATCATATTGGGGGTAGGAGGATTCCACCTTCAGAGCAGGAGGATTCCGCTCCATTCATTTGGCACATGTGACCCTTTGCATCATATTTCATTTCATTTCAATTTATACCATTGTGTAGGCTTGCGGTACATGACTACTGTTCTGCTTATATGAGCATTGCTTATTTGTTAATACGTTTCTGGGTAGCATCCTTGGTTGAGTTCGTAAGTTTCTTACGTGTTTCCGGTTGTTATCTGGCTCTGCCTTTTTATAAATTAAATAAAAGGAATTTGGTTTATCTGTTTCTTTTCTCCCTAGCTAGCTATCCTATTCTTTGAGGTGGCTAGTCTGCCCCACTTATTGAGTCCTTTTGACTCACCCTTGTTTGTTGTTTGTTTCTTTTGTACCTATTTCGTTTCGGCAGGTTCGCTCTAGGATTGAGTTCGCCACGTTATGGAGGAGTGAAGATGACTTCAGCTGTCAGGGTGAGCCAGCTTTTATTCCGGATGGCCACCAGTTTATTGTTTATTATTTCAGTTGTATTTTGCTCCCTTCAGGAGGTATCTGTCTTCTTTCTTACTCTTAGATGTCTAGTCTGGATTGCCCTAAACCTAGTATGTTGGGTAGTCAGCTGTAATTTCTTTTGTACAGCTTAGAGTTATCAGTATGTCTGTATTTTTGTTTTAATTCTTGTCCTTATTTATGAATTGTTATATTTATTTTCCTAATTTAAAGTGTAAGGGTTCGCCCGACGGGTCTAGGGGAGGAGGTCGGGTGCCCGTACGGCCTAGCCGGATTCCGGGTCGTGTCAGCTATGATGGCATTTAGGCAGTTTTCTTTCTTTCATTCCTCGTCATGCATGAGTCTTCTTATTTGAAGTTAAATATTTTTTTATTTATTTTCCACAGTAAATAGTGAGAACACGCGCGAATGTCCAAAGAGAGGCTGAGGAGCCAGCGGTCGCTCCTGTGCCTGCTGCTCCGCGGGTTGGCGGTGTTGGCCGCGGTAGAGGTCGTGGTCGAGGCAGAGGTAGAGTTGCCCAGGCCACGAGTACGGTGGATCATGTTTATCCTGCTGCAGAGGTTCCGGTAGTGCCACCTTTTGCTGGGTAGGGGAAGCAGGGCTTATTCGTCCCCCCCCTCCCCCGGCACTTCATAACGCTTTTATGAGATTCTTAGCGACGCAGATGCCCCAGGGACCTCCTATTCCTCAGGCTGCCGTAGATGCTCCTATTCCTCAGGCTGCTGTAGATGCTCATATTCCTCAGGCTGTTGTAGATGCTCATATCCCTCAGGCAGCTCCTCAGGCTGCGGTAGATATTGGTTCTCAGGTTCAGGAAGCCCTCATTCCAGCTCCCCATGTAGCCCCAACAGTTTATGTTCTAGGTGGTCATGTTCTAGAGGTAGCGGGTGTTATACCTCCGGTTGTTCAGGCTGGTAAGCCAGTCCAAGTAGCAGGTCAAGTTGATGATCCGGCAAGGCTGCATTATTTTACTCGACTTAGTCCTCCGAAGTTCTCTGGTCAGAAACCAGATAAGCATAAGCCTCGTGAGTTTTTTTATCAATGTCAGCGTATCTTAGAGGCCCTTGGATATCTTGAGCAGTATGGAGTTGATTATATTGCCTTCCAGTTTGAGGGTCCGGCTTTAGCTCGGTAGACCGCACTCCAATCAGTTAGGCAGGGCTTATCTAAGCTGACATCGAGTGATTTCTCACATCGATTCATGGAGAAGTTTTTCCCTCGCAGTCAGCAGGATGAGAAGAGGAGACAGTTTGAGAGGATTGGACAGAGCAACCTGTCAGTCATGGAGTACGAGCTTTTATTTTTAGAGATGTCCACCTATGCTCCAAATCTCGTGCAGGAACCCTCTGAGAGGGTCAGACGTTTTATTAATGGGCTTTCTCCTCATTTGCGGTCCCAGATGGCTCGTGAGATTGAGGCTGGTACTCTATTTGATGTCGCTATCGAGATTGCCAGGAGGTATGAGGCCCATCATGGATTGGAGAGAGAGGAGTTAGAGCGGGAGAGTAAGAGATCTCGTGGTCCAGGGAATTCTAGTACCTTGTATGGAGGTAGGAGTTATCAGCAACAGAGTAGGCCTCCTGTCAGACCAGCTCAGTTTCCAGCGCGTGGTTCTCAGAACACGCCTACTTCTTCTCAGGGTCAGTTTTGGTTTCGCCCGCGAGATCAGTCTCAGTTTGATCAGCGTAGATTTGCTCCAGGGTGCTTTATCTGTCAGGATCTAGGGCATCATAAGAAGGATTGCCCTTATCTCCATCAGCAGGGTAGTAGCCGCCCTTTTCCTCGCCTTCCAGCGCCTATGCAGCAGCAGCCTCAGGGTACCCCTCCAGGGTCTCAGTCAGCTAGAGGTGCACCACCACCCGGTAGAGGTCGTGGATGTGGTCCTAGTTGTCCCTCTAGAGGTGGTCGTCAGGGTAGCGACTCCGCTCAGCCACAGAGACAGCTATATGCACTGCCGGCCAGGCAGGATGCCGAGGCATCCCCAGCTGTTGTTACAGGTATTTAATCTGTTTTTGGTCGAGATGTATATTCTTTGGTGGATCCGGGATCTACATATTCATATGTATCTCCTGATTTTGCTTCGGGTTTTCATGCTGATTATATGCATCTTCGTGATCCATTTTGTGTTTCTACTCCTATTGGAGACATTATCATTATGAATCGAGTTTATCCAGTTTGTACCATATCTTTTGGGGGTCATGAGACACTAGTAGATCTTCTAATCCTAGATATGGTTGATTTTGATGTTATTATTGGCATGGATTGGTTGGCGTTGTGTCATGCCACGTTAGATTGTCATGCCAAGTCTCTTCAGTTGTCTCTTCCTTGTTCAGCACCGGTGGTGTGGCGGGGCTCTGGGTGGCATGTTATTTCTTTCCTGAAGGCAAAGCGGATGATGGATAAAGGGTGTTCAGCGTATCTTGCCATGGTTCGAGATACCACTATGGAGATTCCATCTCTTGATTCTATTCCTGTCGTTAGGGAGTTCCCTGACGTGTTTCCAGATGATTTGCCAGGACTTCCTCCTGATTGAGAGATCGAGTTTGGCATTGATATAGTGCCAGGGACTCAGCCTATTTCTATCCCTCCTTATCGCATGGCTCCATCAGAGTTGAAGGAGCTGAAGGAGCAGTTGCAAGATTTGCTTGATAAGAGGTTCATTAGGCCGAATATTTCTCTGTGGGGTGCTCCTGTTCTATTCGTGAAAAAGAAAGATGGGACTATGCGGATGTGTATTGATTATTGTCAGCTAAATAAGGTCACCATCAAGAATAAATATCCCTTGCCTCGTATTGATGATTTCTTTGAACAGTTGTAGGGTGCCAAATTCTTTTCTAAGATCGATCTGCGATCTAGTTATCATCAGCGAAAGATTCGTGAGTCAGATATCTCGAAGACTGCTTTTAGGACTCGTTACGGCTATTATGAGTTCCTAATTATGTCTTTTGGACTGACTAATGCCCCTGTAGCCTTTATGGATCTCATGAACCGGGTGTTTAAGCCATTCCTTGATTCCTTTGTCATTGTCTTCATGATGATATTCTTATTTATTCTTGTAGCCGCGAGGAGCACGATTATTATTTGAGGGTGGTTCTTCAGACCCTCCGTTATCGTAAGTTGTATGCCAAGTTCTCAAAATGTGAGTTTTGGCTTGATTCTGTGGCATTTTTGGGTCACGTGGTATCTAGTGAAGGTATCAAGGTTGATCCGAAGAAGATTGAAGTAGTGCAAAAATGGCCTCGTCCTACCAGTCCGACGGAGATTCGCAGCTTCCTTAGATTGGCAGGTTATTATCTGAGGTTTGTGGAAAAGTTCTGTACTATTGCAGCTCCCCTGACTCGTCTGACGCAGAATGTGGTTCAGTTTTGATGGTCCGATGAGTGTGAGGCAAGCTTCCAGAAGCTTAAGGGCTTATTGACTTCAGCTCCAGTGCTATCCCTTACTTCGGGCACCAGTGGATTTGTAGTCTATTGTGATGCATCTCGTGTGGGCTTGGGTTGTGTTCTTATGCAGCACGGGAAGGTAATTGCTTATGCTTCCAGACAGTTGAAGCCGAATGAGAAGAATTATTCGACTCACGACTTAGAATTGGCAGCTGTGGTCTTTGCTTTGAAGATATGGAGGCATTATCTTTATGGCGAGCCTTGTGAGGTGTATACGGATCATAAGAGTCTGCAGTATCTTCTCTCTCAGAAAGATCTTAACGGCCGACAGTGGAGGTGGCTTGAATTGATTAAAGATTATGATCTCACTATCTGCTATCATGCTGGGAAGGCGAACGTGGTAGCAGATGCTTTGAGCAGGAAGTCCATGGGCAGCATGGCTTTTCTTTATGCTGATATGAGACCATTGGCCCGAGAATTGCAGTCCCTTTGCGACTCTGGCGTGAGATTCCTTCTCCTAGACTCCAGTGGAGTCATAGCGTGTATTACAGCTCAGTCTTCCTTAGTCAATCAGATTAAGGGAAGATAGTTCGAGGATCCTCATCTGCAGGAGTTGCGTGGTCGTGTCTTAAGTGGAGGAGTTCCCTCCTTCGAGCTTGATTCAGATGGAACTCTTCGGTTTAATGGTCGACTCTGTGTTCCTGATGTTGGGGATTTGAGGCAGTCAGTGCTCGGTGAAGCTCATAGCTCGCGTTATTCCATTCATCCCAGTATTACAAAAATGTATTAGGACCTCTGAGAGCTATATTGGTGGAAGGGGATGAAGACAGATATATTTGATTATGTATCTCATTGCTTGAACTGTCAGCAGGTTATGTTCGAGCACCGGAGACCAGCAGGGTTAGCCCAGGCATTGCCCATTCCCGAGTGGAAGTGGGAGAACATCACAATGGATTTTATAGTTGGTCTGCCAAAGACCCTGCGGCGCCACGATTCAGTCTTGGTCATTGTTGACAGACTAACTAAATTAGCTCACTTTATCCCTGTAAAGACTACTGATTCAGCTCAGAGGCTGGCTCGGATTTTCATTGAGCAGGTGGTTAGATAGCATGGTACTCCTATATCTATTATCTCAGATCGTGGTTCCCAGTTTACTTCTCAGTTCTGGCAGTCTTTTCAGAGAGAGTTAGGGACCCAGGTGCAGCTTAGCACGGCATTCCATCCTCAGACTGATGGTCAGTCCGAGCGGGTTATTCAAATTCTGGAGGACATGTTGAGAGCTTGTGCACTTGACTTCGGGGGTTACTGGGATGATCATTTGGCGTTAGCAGAGTTCTCTTATAATTATAGCTACCATTCTTCCATTCAGATGGCTCCATTTGAGGCCATATATGGTCGTCGATGTCGTTCTCCTATTGGGTGGTTTGAGTCTCGAGATGTTGAGGTGATGAGTTCAGATATGATTCGTCAGACTCTTGATGTTGTTCGTATTATTCAGGATCGTTTACGGACCGCCCAGAGTAGGCAGATTTCATACTCGAACCGAAGGAGCCGAGAGTTCGAGTTCGAGGTCGGGGACATGGTATTTCTGAAAGTGTCACCGATGCGAGGTGTAAAGAGATTTGGTAGGAAAGAAAAGCTTAGTCCCAGGTTCATTGGCCCTTTCCGTATCGAGAAATGTATTGGTAAGGTAGCTTATCAGCTCGACTTGCCAGCTTCTATGCCAGTTCACCCGGTTTTCCATGTATCGATGCTCCGGAAGTGTATCCGAGATCCTTCCGAAGTGATCGAATTAGACCCTGCTTTGCTAGATGTGAATCTGGCTTATGAGGAGTTTCTAGTTGCTATAGTTGCGCGTGATGTCAGGAAACTTCGTTCGAAGCAGATTCTGATGGTTCGAGTGCGATGGAATAATCTTTCTTGTGAGGACTACACTTGGGAGCTTGAGTCCAGTATGCGTGAGAAGTATCCTTACCTCTTCGACGATTCAGGTTCGATCTTGGTATTTAAAGCTTAAAAGCTATTATCATTGTATATGATTTTGGTTACGTAGTAAACGTTATTAAATTGGTGTAAGCATTCTCATTAGAGGTGTGAAATGTATTTTAGACTCTTGCTCGTTCGAGGACGAACAAGAGTCTAAGTGGAGGAGAATGAAACGACCTTAAGTAGTCATTTCGGGAATTAGAGCTCCGATTGGCGTGTCGATAATTTTAAAATCTTTGTAAAGTCCATTAGGACTTGTCTGTAAAATTTGAACTAAATCAGACACGTTTGGTAGGCATCGGAAGAAGGTTTCAGTTTTCGTTAGGGATAAATATTAAAAAGAGATTTTCGAGCTCGATTTTTGACGAATGAGCTCCGATTCGAAATCTGAAAGCGTCGCTAGGTTCGTATGGTCATTTATGACATATGTGAATTTTTGAAGTGAATTTCGAGGTTGTTCGGTTGATTTCGGCTGAAGTTCCGAAAGAATTAATAATTTAGTCCTTTTTCTTTATAATTCGTATCTGGAGTTTCGGGGGTCCGATTTGAGATTTGCCTTGGCGAGTATTATATATATATTTTGTGTAACTTACTTGAAAATTTTGGGATCATTTCGACTTCTCTAGGGTTTCATTTTAATTTTAATCGTCGTAGCGAATTTAAAAAAAAAACAACTTAATTAGGTCGGTTAGCTAAGGGATTAAAATCCCTTAGCAGCAGCAAGACATATAGAGGCGGAAGTATACAACAAAGTTGACGAGAAAGGAAAAGTTAGAAAAGAAAGAGGAAAAAAGAGAAAAAGAGGTGAAAAAATAGTGAAATTTCTACCCCAAATCTCCAGGTAATGATGTTAACTCATTATCTTAGCTTATTACGTGTGTTTTAATATATTTTTACGGTAAAAATATGGATATTAGATATCTCCCTAATGACTTAAATTGATAGTTTAAAGGGTCAATTGGTCCCCGATGATGGAAATGATTATATATTCGTACTCAATGAGTTATTGGCAACATATAAATATAATTTATTTAGGGTTTGGTTATGGAACTTTGAACCCTGTAGATAGGCCTGGCCTGCGTATTGCGTATGCGAATAGGGTATCAGGTTCTAACTGGATTGCCCTAGGACATAAGGAATGAAGCTTTTAGCTTTATTTGGTATAATTTTTCTGCTTATTGAAAAGAGGGGGATCGTTTGACAGTTAATCCAAAGGAAAAAGCAGTTGTTGAGCAGCAGGGCTAACTTTCGAATACGGTAAGTGTTTATATCCATTTCTTTGGAGGAACTTGGCCTCGTGGATTTTCTACCACGTGTTCCTTACGTGTGTAGCTGCCGATAAGCGTACTCATTACGCCTTCGCTTTGGATTTATATTCTATATTATATGTTATCTCCTGTTATTGGTATTGCATTGAGAATCTGAGTATTGTACTTTAGCTTTGAGTTGGCATCTACTTTCCGGCTGTCGATGAGAGTCCCGCGCCGGTGAAGGGTATCCCGAACACATCAACAATTAGAAATACATCTCATTATATGTAAATATTGTTGCAGCGTGCAACCCGATCTATATGTTTACAATATTGCGGCGTGCAACCCTATCCATATGTTTATACTGTTGCGGCGTGCAACTCGATTCATATGTTTATACTGTTGCACTGTGCAACCCGATCCATATATTTATACTGTTGCGGCGAGCAACCCGATACATATATTTATACTCTCGCGGCGTGCAACCCAGAATACGAGCCAGAAATATATAGGTAAACTGAAATATGTCCACAACATGGTATACATATCGTATACACAAAACACAGCATGAAAGTCACACAATAGTCAGCATGCGGTGCAATGAAATGAGACGAATGCAGTATGATACAATGGAGTCACATATACCTGATACGTATCTCCGGTGCGGGACTCTCATCGTCTATCAGGAGATATATGCAATAATGATCCTTCACCGGCTCGGGACTCTCATCGATTACCGAGAAGTATATGCAACAATGACCCTTCACCGGCTCGGAACTCTCATCGATTATCGGAAAGTATATGCAATAATGATTCTTCACCGGTGCGGGACTCTCATCGCCAACCGGGAAGTATATGCAATAATAACCCTTAACCGGTGCGGGACTCTCATCTCCAACCAGGAAGTATATGCAATAATAACCCTTCACCGGCTCGGGACTCTCATCGATTACCGGGAAGTATATGACCCTTCACCGGTGCGGGACTCTCATCGCCAACCAGGAAGTATATGCAATAATGACCCTTTACGAGTCCGGGACTCTCATTGCCAACCGAGAAGTTTATGCAATGATGACCCTTCACCGGCTCGGGACTCTCATCGATAACCGGGAAGTATATGCAATGCTCAAAACCAGAGTGCAATGCTCATATGCTCAATACAATACCAACAACAGGGCATAACATATAATATACAATGTAAATTCAAAGCTAAGGCGTAATGAGTACGTCTATCGGCAGCTACACACTTAAGGAACACGTGGTAGAATAACCACAAGGCCAAGGGCCTCCAAAGAAGTGGATACAAACACTTACCTTATTTCAAATTGCTACTCAACAACCGCTTTATCCTTTGGATTCACTACCAAACGATCCTGATTATTCAATAAGAAGAAAATATATCAAATTAGGCTAAAGGCTTCATTCCTCACATCTTAAGGCAATACGGTTAGGAACCTGATACCCTATTCGCATACGCAATACGCAGGCCAGGCCTATGTACAAGGTTCCAAGTCACATAACCAAACCCTAAATAAATTACATTTATGGGTCTCCCATAATTTCCTGAGTATAAATATATACTCAATTCCATTATCAGGGTCCAATTAACCCTTTAAACTATTAATTGAACAAATTAAAATGATGTCTAATATCCCAATTTTTGCTGTCATAATATATTCAAACACACGTAATAAACTAAAATAATGCATTAAGATCATTACCTTAATATTTCGGGGTCAAAATTCTTTTTTCTCCGGCTCTTTTCTTATTTTCTGGCGTTTTTCTCTTCCTCCCCGTCATTTCATTTTCTTTCTGTTTCATATTGTTCATGCTTCTGTTTCTATATACTACTAGCTCATCCTTAGCTTTTTAAGCTAAGGACCCACCACCTTTCTTTCTTTTCTCTTTTGTCTTTTTCTTTTCTCTTTTCTTTTATTTTATTTTCTTTTCTTGTCGCGATGAAAATTAAAACGGAACTCTAAGAAATTTGAAATGATCCCAAATTTCTCAAGTAAGTTATACAAAATATATGTAACACACTTGCTAAGATGGATCTCAAATCAGACTACTGAAACTCAATATGCTAATTAAATGGAAAAAGGTCAAATTATTTAACTTTCGGCATTTTAGCGGAAACTAGCTGAACAACCTCGAAATTTACTTTCGAAAGTTTACAAAAGTCACAAATAATCATACGAATCTAGTGGCGCTTTCAGATTTTGAAACGGAGTTCATTCACCAAAATTGAGCTCGAAAATCTCTTTTAAATATTTATCGACAATAAAAACTGAATTATCCTTTGGATACCTACCAAAAAAAGTCCGATAATACTTTAAAATTATCGGCACGCCAATCGAAGTCCTACCTTCCGAAATAACAGACCGAGGTCGTTTCATATACGCACATCAATTACTCCCTCTGTAATCTTCCCCAACACAATCCATACAATACACGACCACCCCTCTCCATTTCATCATCATCATCGACACAAAAAACAAGAATAGAAGCAAAGCCCACTTTTTCCCTCTTCTTCCCCGAAAACCAACTCAAACACCACACACACACACACACACACAAAAAAGTAGAAACAGACACACGAACATGCAGTAGATCGGGGTAAAAGGGATCGAGACTTGGGGATACCACACATGCGTAGAAACGACGGGTCAAGTGGTGGAAAGTGCCATCACCACCGATATCAGCCCTCACAATCACCAACGACGATGACTTTCTTTTAGCCAAAACCCATCTCCTTATTCGATGTCTTTTTTCGATTTGGGGGTTTCGATAAAAAACATTAGTAGACGCGAGGTGGCAGCGACGCCGCTGGAAAACGATTCGGCAGTCGCTCCTCGCTCTTCCACTACTTTACTGATGTTTTCTGTATCGTGTTTCGATCTGGGTTTGAGCGGAGATGTTTCTCGAGTTTCGTTCAGTCTTGTGGGGTTGCTGGTGATATAGCTGAATCCCTATCGTTTGGGACTACGAATGACACGACCCAAAATTCGGTTAGGTCGTGCGGGGCACCCGACATCCTCCCCTAGACCCATCGGGCGAACCCTTACCAATTAAATTAGGAAAATAAATGTACAATTCATAAATAAGGACAAGACTTAAAAAAAATACAGACATACTGATACCTCTAAGCTGTACAAAAAGAAATTACAGCTAACTACCCAACATACTAGGTTTAGGGCTATCCAGACTAGACATCAAAGAGTACAAAAAAAGACAGATACCTCCTGAAGGGAGCAAAATGCAGCTGAAATAATAAACAATAAACTGGTGGCCATTCGGAATAAAAGCTGGCTCACTCTGACAGCTGAAGTCGTCTTCGCTCCTGAACAACGTGGCGAACTCAATCCTGGAGCGAGCCTGCCGAAACGAAATAAATAGACAAGAACAAACAACAAACAAGGGTGAGTCAAAAGGACTCGATAAGTGGGTTAGACTAGCCACCTCAAAGAATAGGATAGCTTGCCAGGGAGAAAAGGAACAGATAAACCAAATTCCTCTTATTTAAATTATACAAAGGTAGAGCCAGATAATAACTAGAAACACGTATGGAATGACAAACTCATCAACAACCAGGAACGTAAGATAACCAAAACATATAGATATCCCAAACTCATCAACAATCAGAAATACATCCTCTTGCGGCGTGTAACCCGATCCATATATTTATACCATTGCGGCGTGCAATCTGATCGATATATTTATATCGTTGCGGCGTGCAACCCGATCCCCGCAACCCAGAATACGAGCCAAAAATATATAGGCAAGTAAGCAATGCACGTAGAAGCAGAACAGTAGTTATGTGCCATAAGTCTACACAATGGTATGAAATGTAATAAAATTAGATGAAATGAAATGAAATGAAATATGATGCAAAGGATCACATGTGCCCGTAATCCCATCTCGAAGCGGAATACTCTTGCACTCGAGGGGAATGCAATTTGATAACCAACTGGAGCGGAATACTCCTGCTCCTGGGGCAGAATACTCCTGCTCCCGATATAATATAAACCAGAGGCGGAATACTCCTGCACTCTCCTGGGGCGGAACACTCCTGCACCCGATAAAATATAAACCAGAGGCATAATACTCCTTCACTCTCCTGGGGTGGAATACTCCTACCCTCAATATGATACAATGGAGCGGAATACTCTTGCTCCTGGGGCGGAATAATCCTGCACCCAATATGATATGCAATGTAATGCATATGAATGACATATAATGCATATGAATGCAATGTGATGCAATAATAACCCTTCACCGGCGCGGGACTCTCATTGACAGCCGGGAAGTAGATGCCAACTCACAGCCAGAGTACAATGCTCAGATCCTCAATGTAAACTAACAACAGGATATAACATATAATATATAATATAAATCCAAAGCTAAGGCGTAAGGAGTACACCTATCGGCAGCTACACACGTAAGGATTACGTGGTAGAAAATCGACGAGGCCAGCTGCCTTCAAAGAAATGGATATAAACACTTACCTCTTCCAAAAGTTGGCATTGCTAATCAACGACCGCTTTATCCTTTGGTTTCATTGCCAAACGATCCCACTCTATTCAATAAGCAGAAAAATATATCAAATTAGGCTAAACGCTTCATTACTCACATCTTAGGGCAATCCAGGTAGGAACCCGATATCCTATTCGCATACGCAATACGCAGTCCAGGCCTATGTACAGGGTTTAAGGTCACATAACCAAACCCTAAATAAATTACATTTATGAGTTGCCCATAACTCACTGAGTACGAATATATAATCAATTCTATTATCGGGGTCTATTTGACCCTTTAAACTATTAATTGAACTTATTAAAACGATGTCTAATAATTCAAGTTTTACCGTGAAAACATATTCGAACACACGTAATAAACTCAAATAATGCATTAAGATCATTACCTGAATGTTTCGGGGTAAAAATTCTACTATTTTCCCTGCTCTTTTCTCATTTTCTGGCTTTTTTTGCTTCTGCTGCATTTTCTCTTCTCATATTTCTCGTTCTGTTTCTCTGTGTTCCATATGTAACTTTGTCCTTAGCTTTTAGCTTAAAAGCTAAGGACCACCGTTACTATTGTTTATTTTTTTTGTTTTTCTTTTATTTTATTTTCTTTTCTTTTCTCGACGAAAATTAAAACGGTATCCTATGATATTCGAAATAATTCCAACTTTTGCATACAAGTTATACAAAATATATGTAACATACTCGCGAAGGCAGATCTCAAATCGGACTCCCGAAACTCAAGTTGCGAATTTAAATGAAAAAAGTCAACTTATTTAACTTTCGGCATTTTAGCGCAAACTAGCCGAACAACATCGAAATTCACTTTCGAAAGTTTACAAAAGTTACAAATAATCATACGAACCTAACGGCATTTTCGGATTTCGAATCGGAGTTCATTCGCCAAAACCGAGCTCGAAAATCTCTTTTTAATATTTATCGACAATAAAAACAGAAATCTTCTTCCGATACGTACCAAACGAGGTCTGATTTTGCTCAAATTTTACAGACAGGTCCTAATGGATATTACGAACATTTTAAAATTATCGGCACGCCAATCGGAGTCCTAACTTCCGAAACGACTAACTGAGGTCGTTTCATTCTCCTCCACTTAAACTCTCGTTCGTCCTCGAACGAGCCTAAGCCTAAAGAAAAATTCGCACAGATAACAAAAGAACTTGCACAACCTTCATAAGCTACTCCATGGACATTATCTCATGATTGCAGAATCAGAATTATAACAGGAACACCAAACTCTTGGAATAAAACATATCTGGATAATATGATAATACCATTGCCCCGATTATTCTAACTAAGATGATCCTTCCTCGATCACGAGAGGAGAGTTCTACATTTTCGAAACAAAGATACACGGAACTTTGGGTGGATCAACATGATTCAGCCGATAATCATCTCTTGGATATACCATTCCATATAGAATAGGTCGATGGAACTAAGAATTAGCTCACGCTTGATGCAATAGGGGAAGCTTTTGAAGTACCTTGTCACTACTCACTATAGAAGATTTGATGCAAGCTATATTATTTTTACAAACACACTATGCAACATCTCAGTTGATGTTAGTATTGTTTCGCAAGCTCCTTGTGGGAATGTAGTTACTCATATCCTAATGTATGTCAAAGGTTCATCTGAACAGGGTCTATCGTATAAGGATAAGGATCATGCAAATACTTCTGGATAGTATGATGCAGACCAGGAATGATCTCCAGACTGAACATCTACTTCAGGGTATTGTCTTTGAATTGGAAATATTATGTCTTGTAAAAGTGAAAATAAAAGAGACATGTAGTTGGACCATGAACTGAGGCAGAATACCAGCAACAAAGTTGATTACATGTGCACTTACAATGCTAAAGTAACTTCTCAAAGAGTTGAGGTTTGAAGGAGATATGCCAATGATGGATGGATGATAAGCTGCACGAGACCTTTAACTCTAAATTTTCTGAAGTAAAACAGCGTCAGTATGAGGATCCAGTTCTAGTTGAATACAGACAGATAGCCAGAAGAAAACCGGAATCACCATACAGAGGTTACTACTGACGGTGTTCTCATGTATAAAAATAGACTTTGTGTTTCAGATGTTGCAGATTTACGTGGACAGATTATGATAGAGGAACATCATTCAAAATCCACTATTCATCCAGGTTCGACTAAGATATACCATGATCTTAAGCAGATTTTTTGGTGGGATGGAATGAAGTGTGACATAGTAGAATTTGTGGCTCAGTGTTCTAATTGCCATCAAGTTAAAGTCGTGTCATGTTTCCAGGCTTTATACTTTAAACAGATAGGTATGTTTGTATGATCAGGTTGCCTGCTTATCTCTATCATTAATAGATTATTAGTGGATTTAGCAATGATCGGCACTCATTGTAGGTTTTTGACGTGGCCCTAGGTTGGCTTGACAAAAGTGGTATCAACGCCTTAGAGATTTAGTATTACTATTCAATATTTGGAGGAAGACTCCTCCACTTAAAGCACAACTCATGCAGCTATTTGAATAGGAATAACCATCCTCGCACAGTCTGTTGGACTAAAGAAGATTTAGCTAAAAGCTGAACGTAGGCAGTCCTAAGCTACCAACTACCCTTTTGAGTTGCCAAACAGCTGCAACTCTCGAGTCACAACTCCATACATTTGCTGTAAACACCACTGCCTAATGGATGGTACTTTTATTACCCTTAGAACCCTTGAAAAAAAATAATATGCATACTCGGCTACAATAACATGTACTCTGGCTCAGCACAGGGAACATCACAATAGGTTACTGACCGCCTAGACTCACCAGTGCCGAACAAGGAAGAGATGGCAACAGACTGAGGATAGAAATAATTAAAACTTCAGGAAGCTCATATTCTTATTTGCTTGGCTACCAAAGCTAGACTATTTCCGAGTCAGGCTAACCAAAGAATCTCAATTGAAGAAATAGACATTAAATGAGCTCTATGGAGCAACATCCATATCAATTTAACCTTCCAATAAGAAGGAAACTCTGAAAATTTACCAGAAAACCCTTTTATAATCCAGATAAGCTCATGAGATAATATGACTTTACTAGCGTTTTGAACCAAGAGAAGATACGTAGATCGAGTATTACTTACTAACCACTTTACACCGAAAGAAACAATGACACTCTCTGATGGTGATGAACTAGAATCTCATCATCTTACCGACACTAAGTTCCAAAAAGAGGTAGACTGACTTGACATTATAAAAGAGTGAGGCACAACAACATGCCAAGCAAACAATACCGATACTCACTAACAAATCTCTCACATTTAAACCAGATAATCTAGTAAGGTAATCATAAATGCAAGGAATAAATCATATCAGAAGCTCACCCCTCTACCGCAACCAATTCTTAATAGAAACGACATCAAAAGAGACCATGGAAACATGATAGGACACCCCATCTCCAGATCGACCGGAAGAATCAAATCTTACTCACATTTAATGGAAGAAGAAATACATGGGTCTACTACATGGGATACCTTAGCATCCTGCCAGGAACTGCCTCTGCAGCTGAGGTTAGCCACTACCCTGATAATCACCTTCTGAAGAGCCACTGCCACCACACTCTCGACCTCTACTGGATGGTGGCATTTCTCTGACTGATTGAGATCTAAATGAAATCGACTGCGACTGTGCAAGTGCCTAATGACAAGAGAAAGGACGACTGCCTACTTGCCGAAGTAAGGGAGAACTCCACCAAAGATGACATGCTCGCGACAATGGTAATACCTTTTCAGTGAAAATGGAAGCTGGACAGATTGTTGATACCTACAAAGAGAAAAACTGGGTATGATATTGACGAACTACTGGCGCACTCTGAGAGTCGCGTGACACAAGCTGAGATAACCTGGAAGGTGACCTCCCAAAATAATCAGAACTCTTACCTCCAAATGAGGTACCATGGTTGCCCACTTGGGCCACGAGATCTCTTGCTCTCCCGCTCTAACTCTTCCCCTCTAACTTACGGTATGCCTAATACCTTTGAGCCATATCAACAACGACATTAAATGAAGTCTCAACCTCAATTTTTCGAGCCATCTGGGATCTCAAAGAAGGAGAAAGGTCATCAATAAATCTTTGAATCTCTAGAAAGGCTCATGGACCAGTTCTAATGCATATTCAGCCATTCTATAGAATTCAATCTCATATTCTGAAACACCAACAGGCTAACCGACAGGCTACCCTGTCCAATCCACTCAAACTGGCAACACTTTTCATCTCTCTCGCTACTTGAAAGGAACTTTTCGACGAATCTAGAAGAAAATTTGAACGAAGTGAGCTAATAAGAGAGCGGCCCACCAATCCAAGGCTGGACCCTGAAACTAGAAAGAGGAATAATCAACACCATACCTGAAACGACCCCGGTTAGTCGTTTCGGAAGTTAGGACTCCGATTGGCGTGCCGATAATTTTAAAATGTTCATAATATCCATTGGGACTTATATGTAAAATTTGAGCTAAATCAGGCCTCGTTTGGTAGGCATCGGAAGAAGGTTTCAGTTTTTATTGGCGATAAATATTAAAAAAGAGATTTTCGAGCTCGGTTTTGCCGAATGAGCTCCGATTCGAAATCCGAAAGCGCCGTTGGGTTCGTATGATTATTTATGACCATTTTAAACTTTCGAAAGTGAATTTTGATGTTGTTCGGCAAGTTTCCGCTAAAATGCCGAAAGTTAAATAATTTGACTTCTTTTCATTTAAATTCGTATCTTGAGTTTCGGGAGTCTGATTTGAAATCCGCCTTCGCGAGTATGTTACATATATTTTGTATAACTTGTATGCAAAAGTTGGAATTATTTCGAATATCGTAGGGTACTATTTTAATTTTCGATAAGAAAAAAATATATAATAAAAGAAAACAAAAAAAAAAAGAAAAAAGAAATGAAAGTGGCGGTGGGGGGTCCTTAGCATATGCTAAGGACCAGATAGAATCGAAACCATGGAAAAGCAGAATAACAGAACAGAAAAACAAGAAACAAGAAAATACGGAAAAAAATGCCAGAAAATGAGAAAAGGGGCCGGAGAAAAATAGTATTTTCACCTCAGAACATTCAGGTAATGCTCCTACTATATTATTTGAGTTTATTACGTGTGTTTGAATATGTTTTAACGGTAAAACTTGGAATATTAGACATCGTTTTAATAAGTTCAATTAATAGTTTAAAGGGTCAAATGGACCCTGATAACGAAATTGATTATATATTCGTACTCAGTGAGTTATGAGCAACATATAAATATAATTTATTTGGGATTTGGTTATGTGACCATAAACCCTGTACATAGGCCTGGCCTGCGTATTGCGTATGCGAATGGGGTATCAGGTTCCTACCCGGATTGCCCTAAGATGTGAGGAATGAAGCCTTTAGCCTAATTTGATATATTTTTCTGGTTATTGAACACAGTGGGATCGTTTGGCAATGAATCCAAAGGACAAAGCGGTTACTGAGTGGCTGTACTAACTTTGTAACAAGGTAAGTGTTTATATCTATTTCTTTGGAGGCACCTGGCCTCGTGGATTTTCTACCACGTATTTTCTTACGTGTGTAGCTGCCAATAGGCGTACTCAGTACGCCTTAGCTTTGAATTTACATTGTATATTATTTGTTATGCCTTGTTGTTGGTACTGCATTGGGCATACGAGCATTGCACTCTGGTTTTGAGCATTGCATATACTTCCCGGTTGGCGATGAGAGTCCCGCACCGGTGAAGGGTAATTATTGCATATACTTCCCGGTTGGCGATGAGAGTCCCGCCACGGTGAAGGGCCATCATTGCACATACTTCCCGGTTGGCGATGAGAGTCCCGCACCGGTGAAGGGTCATTATTGCATATACTTCCCGGTTGGCGATGAGAGTCCCGCACCGGTGAAGGGTCATTATTGTATATACTTCCCGGTAATCGATGAGAGTCCCGAGCCGGTGAAGGGTCATTATTGCATATATCTCCTGGTAGACGATGAGAGTCCCGCGCCGGAGATGGGTATCAGGCATATGTGACTGCATTGCATCATGTCGCATTCATCCCATCCCATTGCACCGCATACTGACTATTATGTGTACTATTTTGTGTTTTATGTATGCGGTATGTACACTATGACGTGGACATATCTCAGTTTGCCTACATATTTCTGGCTCGTATCCCGGGTTGCGGGAATCGGATTGCACGCCGCAACGGTATAAATATATGGATCGGGTTGCACGCCGCAATGGTATGAATCTATGGATCGGATTGCACGCCGCAACAGGATGAATATATGGATCGGGTTGCACGCCGCAACAGGATATATTTCTGATTGTTGATGTGTTCGGGATACCTATATGTTTTGGTTATCTTACGTTCCTGGTTGTTAATGAGTTTGTCATCCCATACGCGTTTCTAGTTATTATCTGGCTCTGCGTTTTTATAATTTAAATAAGAGGAATTTTGTTTATCTGTTTCTTCTCCCTGGCTAGCTATCCTATTCTTTGAGGTGGCTAGTCCTCCCCACTTATTGAGTCCTTCTGACTCACCCTTGTTTGTTGTTTGTTTCTTGTCTATCTATTTCGTTTCGGCAGGTTCGCTCCAGGATTGAGTTCGCCACGTTGTGTAGGAGCGAAGACACTTCAGCTGTCAGGGTTAGCCAGCTTTTATTCCGGATGGCCACCAGTATATTGGTTATTATTTCAGTTGCATTTTGCTCCCTTCAGGAGGTATCTGTCTTCTTTTGTACTCTTAGATGTCTAGTCTGGATAGCCCTAAACCTAGTATGTTGGGTAGTCAGCTGTAATTTCTTTTGTACAGCTTAGAGATATCAGTATGTCTGTGCTTTTTCTAAGTCTTGTTTTTATTTATGAATTGGATTATATTTATTTTTCTAATTTAATTGGTAAGGGTTCGCCCGACAGGTCTAGGGGAAGATGTCGGGTGCCCGCACGGCCTAGCCGAATTCTGGGTCGTGTCAGTTGGTATCAGAGCCCAGTTTAGAGTCTAAATGGGTAATCATCCATATATTACACCCATAAAAACAAACATAATTATCCAAATTTTACAACCCATACTAAGGGACTAATTTGCCATGGAATATGTCCACAGCAAATTGAACTAGACAGTCTTCTATCACATTGTCACACAGCAAATCCATCGGGGTGTTGGTCAACAAATGTTCGAGGAACATGATGGCATACGCTCCACATGCAGTACCAGTCAAATTCCTTGGAAGGCCTTCGATGCGCTCATACGGCCACATTTCCATAGATTGGATTTCAGGAGGGAGGTGGTTGAATTTCCCCTACTGCCGGATGTATATTGGGAACATGTACATTACTGGCCCCATTATTGAATAAAAGCGGTCTTCATTGTACAACCCAATGTTGCAGTCGTAGACATCGATCCTTGCCTCCTCTAAATGAAAGACGCGTGTAACATAATGCGTGCTTTCAATGTTATACACGACAATGAGTCTTTTCACACCATCCCACTTCCTTCCACCCGGATATGGAGACTTACCTCTGGCATAATCAAGGTATGTATCCTCAAACTTATATTCTGCTAGGTATTTGTCAAGGCTGACATCAAAACCCTTCGCTTCCTCTTCAGCCGCATTGTATCGTACGCACAAGTTGGTCAAGAATGAAAGATCGAGGATAAGATCAGAGCTATCATAATGCCGGGGGTAAGCCTTATGCCTCACACGCATCGAGGCCAAGTACTCATCCATAAACTGCAGAATAAAACAAATTAGAAGTTGTGAATAAAACTATACCGATACATACTATTTGATGTTTGGACCAGCCAGTCCAATGTTCAACGAACATACGACCATTAGGTTCCGAACGGAGTAATAAATGTTCGTTCTTCGATAAAACCAAACACTAACAAAACAATAGAAGTAAAGAGATGCACTTACACTATCTCACATCCACTCTTTCACGTCCAGGAAGTCCAGAAAATCCAAGTAATTGAACTCGTGACACAGAAAGACAGTCTTTTCTTCCTTCTTCTCCTCTAAAAAAGCGTCAAATGCAGCTTTCTTGTGAATGTTGAGTGCCTTGTACAGTGTTACTGGCAATCTCTCTTGGAGCCTGACTTGAGCTCTCTCTCTCAATTTCCAAAAAAAATATATATATATTTGAAAAAATCTCTAGATTTAATAGAAGAACGTCAATATTCAACGCACCTAATTGGATGTTTTACTAACCTTGCCATTCTGGCAGCAGTCATTTTCTTCTTTCCTCGGTTCTTCTTTGCCTGGAGCATCATGGACAACAAAATATGCCTCTTTGGTCGCTGCTGCTGCTTCTCCTTCTTTGACGACGACACTAGAAAATTAGCAAGGGACAGCTGGATCGCATCAAGCTTCTGGTTCACTCCCTGTCGCCATTGAAGGCAGTCGTGGCACTTGAAACTGCAGACACTAGGCTGCACATTCTCAGGTTCTCTCCTCCTAGAGCTTTCTCAAACTTCGAACAAACCCCTACCACTAAAAAGAGCACCAGTAAAACGACCAGCCCTGCCACCAATCTCATCACCAACTTGTGTTTCACATCTACCAACACCTCCATTACCAAATTCTTCACCAACTTGTCCTTCATCAATTACCTCTCTTGGAGGGGTCCTGGGGAAATTCCTAAAAACTGTCACTCGATCACAACCAACTATCGAGCTAGCCCCCTCCAACATCACAACAGGCTGATCAATTACCTCATCGCCCCCATCAACAAAAGGCTCAATATTCTGAAAGGTATCATCTTCCAGCTCTGCATCGATAGGGTCAATGAAAGGGTGCACCACCTACATACCATAAATATTTGTTAAGAATACAATGTATAAGAGAAATAAACCTTAACATCACAAAGAGTGTTCAGAACATCATTATTACTGTTCGACTTCTAACACCAGTAAAAATGGAACATCATATCTGTCGTGATCGAACATCTGAAAAGATGTTCTTAACATTAACAGCAATGATTATAACGACATTGCAGATGTTCCAACATTTATAAAATTGTAGATAAAGTACTTATAGGCTTTGCAACATTCTCAAACAGCCTTCGGGAGTCACTTTCATTCTTTTCAGTGATCCACCTGTGCATTCTTGGCATGGTCCTCTCCTTGGGAAAATCCCTGGGTCGAAGCGCAGGTATTGCTTCAAATACCCAACCCACAAATGCCCAAGGAAACCCATAGAGATTGTAATTTGGCCCGTCCTTAGCCTTGCTAGCTGAACGATCAGCCATGGGCTTCGTCGGGTACTCAATAGTTAGCTCGAAGCTTTTCCGCCCCCAAGGATACTTTACAAATTCATTTGGAAGATATGCATGGCAGACCAGTAATTCCTCAATACCAGCTTTTTTGTCCTTGGCACACAATATTGAGTGAACAAACCAAGCCATGGCAAGCTCAAACTTGTACCGTTCAGGAACTTCCTAATTTTCTATCAAACACCGCAACCGGGAAGCAGTAACTGCCCTTGCTTTCCCATCCTCCCATGCCGTTGAAATATACTCCCACATCTCCCTGCCCCACTCTTTCATCGCAGCCTCCCATTGGACACTTGGATAGGCTTGGCATCTCAGCTTTGTCATCAAAGCAAACTCTTGGAGGCCAAAACAAACAGGCACTCCATTGAAATTGAACCAAGCTTCTTTTTCTTTATTGCACAAAACTCTTCTTAACAGAATATTGTGTACCAACCTAGTTGGAAACGATGGCTCCTCCGGCAAGTCCAAGAAATGGTCAAAGATACTGTTTTTGAACTTGTCATACAAACCACTTGTACGCAGCACAATCCTGAAATCACGCATTCATCCAATAAGCGACGAGCGGACAGTTATCTTGGATTGAAAATGCTCATGATCATCCAAGTAAGTCTTTAGCACCATTGGTGGAATGACACTGGTAACGTACTTAGGCTGCACAATGTTTTGAAATTTGTTAGTTTAAGGAATCACCACGGTAGCAAGAACATAATATCAGATGCATGAAACATCCCTTGAGATGTTCCAAGGATCTACAAGAAAATACTTTGAACATTTTTAAGGTTGATCTGATCATGCAAGCGAGTGTTCACAAATCACATAAAAAAATATTGAACATTCTACTGTAAAGTGAAGAACAACTTCATGTATGTTCTAGACAACAACTATACCTCTCTAGGTGGCTCTGCAGAATCAGCTCCCACGTCGTCTACGAACTTCCTTCGACCTTCTCCTTCGCATCTCTCAACCTCTTCTTCTTCCCTACCATTCCTACCTCCTTCACAAGCTTGAACATCTACAACCTCTATAACTTCTTGTACATCATCTACTTCTTGAACATTTGCAACTCCTGCAAATTCTCCAGCAAGATTATTTACCAGCCTTCCCACCTCCTCTTCTTTTGCCATATTTAAAAGGCTCTCTTTTTTGTTTCCCTCTTCATCCCACTAATCATCACCAAATAGCGCTTCTATTTCTTCTGATAAATTACCATCGTCCGGCCCCCTCACAGCTTCTTGTGGCCCTACATTTACATCATAGTCTAGGGACCCCTCCTCTTCGTCCTCCAATATAATTCTCCTCTTCCTAAGAGGCTGTGTACTAGGAGGAGTAGTGTCCTTCCTCTTAATTGGAGAACAGGAAATCATTCCCCGCGTAGAAACCATTGTAGCTGCAAATCACTAGTATATTCATCAATTAAAGATGTACAAACATGCAATATGGGTGTGTGAAACATAATATACATATGTTTTATCAAACCCTAATTTTTTAAAAAGGAAATTTAATTCAAGTAGAGTCATCATTAAACATTATCATCCTCTCGCACGGTCGGAGCACTGTCTCAAATGTTCCAGAACTTTAAACATGCACGCACAATCATAAACATGCAAAATCTTGACTATTTGTACAACATTTTTTCAACCTTTAGCATATTTATTTTATAAAACCCTAATTTATTTTAACAAAAATCATCTAAAATGCATCACTAACTTCAAACATCCTATCACACATTTAGAACACTGTCTCACGATGTCTCACGATGGTAATATAATATAAACATGCAAAATCTTCACTATTTGTATAAGAACATAGCACTATTTGACGAATAAATCAATAAAAACAAAGATTTTCACAAGAACTTCATTCCAGTACCAGTAAAAAGGCGTTAAAACCATAGTTTTTTCAAAATAGCAAACTAGCAAAAAATAAACCCCGATTCACTTGAAAAACATCAATATTGTTCAAAATATACCTTTAGATGTTAGCGCAGAAATGTAGATGGTCGCCGACGATGATATTCAGAAGGTTGGTTGCGTAGAAGACTTTAGAAGACGACTTAAAAAGAAAAGTGTGTAAGAGAAGTTTTGGGGTTCGATGTTTGAAATGATTGCTGATGTCTGTTCGTTTCCCACCTTTTGATTAAAAGTTTTTGGGATTGTTAATTCAGTCGAAAAAGGTTTTAATGAAGGCCCGAAAGTTTTGTTGTTTCTAATTTGGCCCATGTTTTAAAGTTAAACGCGCGCGTTTTATTACTCTCCACGTGCGTCCCCTTTTATTAAATAAAGACTTGGGAGGGTCTTTTGGCCCAATCTTCTCACAAAACACTCATACAAAGTAGACGGATAAGGAATCAATTTACCTGACTTTACACTTGTAAATTTGGTTTTGTGTCTTGCAGATAGTGAGCATATATGTCGAATATTTGACGGAACACTATGAAATATTTTTATAATTGCAGATAGTGAGCATATATGTCGAATATTTGACGGAACACTATAAAATATTTTTATAATTGACAATTCTTTGACGAATATAAGAGTTGATCAACTTCCTTCTTATCCACCTTTCAGGTGATATTTGAACATAATTTCACAAATTATGAATAGATGATGAAGAAATCATAAAAAGTGACTGATGGCTTCCTTCCATATTATAGAAGAAAGCTAAAGCATTGTAATTAAAGGTTAACATACAAAACATTGAATAAATCATCAGAAAAGAAGAAGAAGAGGGAATTCCAAACATTGAATAGCTTGAATTGTAAATAGAAGCGACATTGAAGAATGAAATAGGAATAGTAATAGGCCAGCCTTCTTTTTGCTAATGTAAAAGACTAATTATATATTCATGTATACATAACAAGTTATTTGATAATCCAAGTTTATCTCATCTGTTGAAGGTAAACGTTAGCAGCTCGAAATGTGAAAGGGCACTTAAAGTTGAGAAAAATATAGTAAATACAAATTAGTATATTTAAAGATTAATAGTATTAGATTAACACTTATTCAATGTCATTTTATTGGCCAAATGTAATAGTCGAATGTCTCCATACATTTACATCTTAGGTCATGGTATTTGTTTGGAGTAGATAATATTTTATGGATATTATGATTTTTTGACTTTGTTTGTTTTGGGGCTTTCTACTCATAGAGTAGTAGTAGATTAATAAAGATAGATTATGATGAATAAGTTCTGTTGCTGGGTTAGTTCTATTTTGAGTACCAAATGCCTGAGATGGTGTATTTTTCTCTAATTACTTGCTCCCTGCCTATTATCCCAATTAACCTTGTGTTTTTTTTAGCATGTGTCCCTTCAACATCCCCGTGCCCCGTTCACTTCCTCCAATCTTGAATTGATAACTCTGAGTATGAATTTTTACACCAAACTCTTTGTGTCACAGAGTCCTGCATAAAAAAATTCCAAACCCAACGATCTCTTCACTCATTCTAATGAAACTCGAGATAAAAGAGTCAAAAGTACCTCTCAACTCTCAATAAAAGAAAATAGGACAAGACAAAGTTAAAAATTAATTAGTTTAAGTGAGGACTGAATTATAGTGTTTAAAACTTGTGTGGGTAAAACAAAAAGTTTTCAGATTTACAAAAACGTCGCACTTTTAAAAAAAATTAAATATTTCATTTTCCCTCCTTCCCACCTACTTACACACTCTTTCCCCTATTCAAATCATTTCTAATTTTATTTTTCTCTCTCTTTTTTTTTTTTATCCCTCCTTTTCTTCTTCCTTCTCCTTCTTTTTTCTTCTTTGTCTCTGTTTTCTTCTTCGGATTCAGTTTGAATTTTTTCTTCGTTCTCCTTCTTTTTCTTCTTCTTCTTCTTCGTATTTGTTTCATTCTTTTTCATGTTTTTTTTTTTAATTCTTGTCGGTAAACGTATTTCTCGTCTATTGAAATATTTCTGGAGATGCGTACACATATTTTTTCAGATGTGTGCACATCCCGACATATGTGTGACAGATGTGCACATATATTTATCAGATGTAATATCCCAACATTAGAATGATGGGGGTCGGCGGGTGGTGGTGGAGGGTAGTAGAAAGTAGTAGTGGTGATGGTGGTGGAGGGCGGTGGGGTGGTGGTGGAGGGATGGTAGAAGGTGGTGGTGAGTGGTAGAAGATGGTGGTGAGTGGTGGAGGGTGGTGGTGGAGTGGGGATGGGCAGGGGGGCGATGGAGGTGGGGGGCTAGAGTAGCAGATATGAGAAGGTGGGGGCTTAGTTTAAATAAAAATACTTGGGGGGCTTTTAAATTGTTAGTCATTAGTACTAATTTTAAAAGTGTCCATCGCACCTATTTTTTAAGACTTGAGTCTCTTTTTCTTATTAAGCTTTAACATCTCTTGGCCAACAGAATTTTAAAAAAAAGAATAGCCTATTCCTCTGTCTCTCATATGGGTTTCATAATTATAGGAATTAGTTCTATAACCGATACGGGACTTAATGGAGCCCTTTTACAAATAATCTCTCATGGATTTATTGGTGCTGCACTTTTTTTCTTGGCGGGAACGACTTATGATAGAACCCGTCTTGTTTATCTTGACGAAATGGGCGGAATAGCTATTCCAATGCCAAAAATGTTCACGATGTTCAGTAGCTTTTCGATGGCTTCCCTTGCATTACCAGGTATGAGTGGTTTTGTTGCCGAATTGATAGTATTTTTTGAAATAATTACCGGCCAAAAATATCTTTTAATTCCAAAAATACTAATTACTTTTGTAATGGCAATTGGAATGATGTTAACTCCTATTTATTCATTATCTATGTCACGCCAGATGTTCTATGGATACAAGCTATTTAATGCCCTGAAGGATTCTTTTTTCGATTCTGGACCGCGAGAGTTATTTCTTTCGATCTCCATCTTTTTACCCGTAATAGGTATTGGTATATACCCAGATTTCGTTCTTTCATTAGCAGTTGACAAGGTCGAAGTTATTCTATCTAATTTTTTTTTATAGATAATTTGGATGACTGAAATAAAAAAACCCTATCTTTCTTTTTAAAAACATTCTTGGACAATGAAAAAAAGAAGACTTTTTTCTTCTCTTAACTCTTAAGTTAAGTAAAACAATGAAATTGAACTAATGAGACTCTAATAAGTGGTATATGAGGCATTTTCGATTGACTTTTAGGTGGATTTGTTTGGGTGGAACTAGTGGGTGTTTTATCTAGACACATCTCCTTGGTTAGTAAAATTGTCAAATTCTTTGTATTGTACTCTAGTGCTTCGTGATCTAGTTATTATTCATTTAAACTGACATCATAAAAGTAAGGGGATTCATCCACGCAAGTTAAATTATATCGTGAGAATTAGTAGAACTACCAACTTTACCCTTAACCTTATCTCGTCGGCCACGGCTAGTCAATGATCTAATTATTCTAGACATTATAGTTTATGCAAACAAAAAGAACAGATATAATAAGAACTAAAGCATGCTAAAAATAAGTACAAGGACTAAAATAAGAGTAGGATCGAATTTACCAAACAGATCTATAATTTGAGGTTAAAAGTTGAAATTTGATCAAGCTAGTTTCCTACTTCAGTCCAATTAATATATAACTTGATAATTGATGCATATTAAATAGCAACAGTAAAGAGAAAAATAGAGAGAATTTGATAATGTTGTACAAAACTGATGAAAAAATAGAATATTAGGTTAAAATGTAATTTGATACACTCAGGAGTTTGACGAGTCCATAGTATATGGGGTGTTCTTGCTCATGTTTGTCAAATTCTAGTATATTTTATAATATCATCCCACATAAATTGAGTATTTATGCTACAAATATGGAATATTTTAATTACTATTTTAGAAATTTAAACTAATGAAGAGTGGGTTTCTTATTTTAAATTTTGAATTACTGTAACTAAAACAAGCAACTTTCGAAAGACTTTATAATTTAGAAAGTGTTGAGCGTCGTTGAATCACTTGATAATATGACACGATCTGAATTCTCAGCTAAGTCGTGCAGGCACCCGACCACCTCCCCTACACCTATCAGATGAACCCTCTCGATTGAATCAATATAAATGGCGTAGAATTATCTTGAAAATAAAATGAACTTAGCCTTAACAACACAAGACAACTCCCAAGGATAGACATATATTCAACCTATCTGAATAATAAAGCTAGCTACCCAAAATACACAAGTTTAGAGATTTTCAGATCAGACATCTAAGAAGTCCAAAAGATATACGCATCTCCTGGAGGGAGCAAAAACAAGATAAACTATAATACGTACAATTGGCAGCCTCAATGAAAGAGCTGGCTCACCGTGGACAGCTGGGAACGTACTGCCCCTCAGTCCAACGTGGCTGGCTGGGTCCTGGAGCAGAATATGCCTAAACAAAAGACACAATAAGAACAAAGAAGAAGTGAATCATAAGGACTCAATAAGTGAGGAGTAACTAGCGAACTCGAAGAATAACTACGCTGGCCAGGAAAACAGAAGTCATAGCAGTCAACCAGACATCATACGCATATAATCAATACAACAAAATCCATACAGCTCAAAAAATACATATAAAGGTATGAAATGAATCTATGATGATGAAATGGGGTCACATGTGCCTAAAATCTATCTCCGGTACAGGACCCTCGTCTAGTACCAGGAGATATATGCAATAACCCTTCATTGGCGCGGGACTCTCATCGACTACCGGAAAGTACATATCAAGCTCACAACCAGAGTACAATGCTTCTATGCTCAATGCAATAGCAACAACAAGGCATAACATATAATGTACAGTATACATATCCAAGATTAAGGCATAGTAAGTACGCCTATCGGCAGCTACACACGTAAGGACCACGTGGTAGAATATCCACAAGACCATAAGCCATCAAAGAAATGGATATTATTACTTACCTCAAGCCTTGGGTCAGAATAGCTACTGAGTAAATTCTTTTCCTTTTCGATGCCTCTCAGAATAATCCTTTTCTGAGCCAAAGAAACATATTCGCACTTATAAGTGCCCGTAGAAGGACTATCTAACATTTATACATAAAAGAAGGATAATTACCAAAATACTCCTGAGCTAGGCTTATCCGGAAGCCCATAAATTATACATTTCCGAACTCCTCATAGTCCCATGAGTCCAATGGTATCATTAGTTTCATATTTTGATGTCATATACGCAATCAATTTCGTAAAGTATCAATTCCTATGGTTATGTTTAAAAATCCCACTTTTTACGAAACACTTTAACAATACTCACTTTTTAGGCAATTCAATATCTTATTTACATCACAAATCCTACTCATAAATACACTCAATATTTTTATTTAACCATTAATAAAGTTTGAGTCTTGAATTTAGCTTTTTCGTTCAAATCTTAGCCTTGAAGATTTCCTTGAAAATCTTAAATGAAATATGATACTAATTTATGATTTTGTCTTGCTGTAACCTTTGAGATGCAAGAGCTCCACTTGATTTATTGTTGATCTACTCATCTCTCCATTGAAGCTTCATGAACAGTGCAGAATGCCCTTATCGTTTTTCTTTTCTTTTTGTTCCCAAAATAAAGAGAAACTAAGGAAAATTCTTAATTTCTTTATCCCACTTATCCTTTTATACAATGGTCAAACATGACCATTTCTAATTTGGCCATCACGTTCCTTTAAGAGTAAGCTAATTCCCTTTTCATTTTAACCATATAAAATATTACACATAAACGTGTTTTTCGTTCTTCCTCTTTATTTTTTAGCAATTTTCCATCCATATATTTGACTTGATCCATTTAGTTATTATATATATATATATATTAAATTCAGCTACTAATTCAACTTTTTAAATATTTATAATAAAAATTATTCATGAAGACGGATTCGAATCGGCTTCCCGAAACTCAGGATGCAAATTAAACAAAAAGAGATTAAATTATTAACTTACTGCACTTTAGAGGAAACTATCTGAACGACCTCGGAATTCACTTCTGAAAGTTCACACAGGTCATAAATGACTATACGAACTTAAAAATTCTTTTGAATTTTGAATCGGAACTCATTTTCCAATCGAGTTTGAAAACCTCTTTTAAGATTTACCGACAATGGAAAATGAAGCCTTCTACCGAGATCTACCAAACAACGTTTGATTCAACTCAAACACTACAGACAGGTCCTTATGAACCTTACGGAGCTTTTAAAATTATCGGCGCACCAATTGGAGTCCTAACTCCCGAAATGACTATCCAAGGTCATTTCATCCTCCTCCACTTAGACTCTCATTCGTACTCGAACTAGCTAGAGTCTAGAGCCGATTAAGCTTAACTAATAAGAACATTTGAACGAACTTTTCTAGCCTATCAGCAAATACCATTACACAGTTACAAAGCATAATCGTAAATGAATGACGATAAGAACTTTTAGGCTTTAAAGATCAAGATCGAACCTGAATCATCGAAGAGGTGGGGATACCTCTCACTCATACTGGACTCAATCTCTCAAGTGTCCTCTTCACGAGGACGATTGCATCATCGCAGTCAAACCATCAGAATCTGCTTCGAACGAAGCTTCTGGACATCACTGGAAACTATAGCAACTGGGAACTCCTCGTAGGCTAGATTCACATGGAGCTGAGCATGATCTAACTCAATCACTTCAGAAGGATCCTGGATGCAGTTCCGAAGCATCGATACATGAAAATCCGGGTGGCATAAAAGCTGGAAAATCAAGCCAATAAGCCACCTAACCAATACGCTTATCGATATGGAAAGGGCCAATTAACCTGGGACTGAGCTTCCCTTTCCTCCCAGATCTCTTTACACCCCACACTGGCGACACTTTCAGAAATACCATGTCACTGACCTCGAACTCTAACTCTCAGCTCCTCTGATTTGAGTATCAAATCTGCCTATTCTGAGCAGTCCGCAGACGATCCTGAATAACATGAACAACATCAAGAGTCTGACGAACCATCTCTGAGTTTATCACCTCAATATCTCGAGACTCGAACCAAGCAATAGGAGAACAACATCTACGGCCATACAAGGCATTAAATGGAGCCATCTGAATGGAGGACTGATAGCTATTATTATAAGAAAATTCCGGTAATGCCAAATGATCATCCCAGTAGCCTCCGAAGTCCAATGCACATGCTCTTAAAATATCCTCAAGAATCAGAATAATCTGCTGGAACTGACCATCAGTCTGAGGATGGAATACCGTGATAAGCTGCACCTGGGTCCCCAACTCCCTCTAAAAAGACTGCCAGAATTGGAAAGTAAGCTGGGAACCCCGATCTAAGATAATAGATACAGCAGTGCCATGCTGCCTAACCACCTGAAAAATAAAAATCTGAGCCAACATTTGAGCTGATTCAGTAGTCTTCATAGGGATGAAGTGACCTGATTTAGCTAGTCTGCCAACAATGGCCCAAAATGAATCATGTCGCCGTAGGGACTTCGTCAGACCAACCACAAACCCATAGTGATCTTCTTCCACTTCCACTCGGGAATAGGCAACGCCTGAGCTAACCCTGCTGGTCTCCAGTGCTCGAACTTAACTTGCTGACAGCTCAAGCAATGAGACACATAATCAAATACATCCCACTTCATCTCCTTCCACCAATATAACTCTCGAAGATCTTGATACATTTTAGTATTGCCACGATGAATAGAATAACTCAAGCTATGAGCATCGCGGAGCACTGACTGCCTCAAATCTCCAACATCAGGGACACAGAGTCGGTCATTAAACCGAAGAATTTCATCTGAATCAAGCTCGCAGGAAGGAACTCTTCCACATAGGACACAAACATGTAACTCCTACAAATGAGGATTCTCGAACTGTCTCTCTTTAATTTGGCTGACTAAGGAAGATTGAGCTGCATTATATGCTAAGACTCTGGTAGAGTCTGGGGGAAGAAATCTCACGCAGAAGTCACCAACGGATTACAACTCTCGGGCCAAAGGTTGCATGTCATCATAAAAAAAAGCCAAGCTGCCCATGGACTTCCTGCTCAAAGCATCTGCTACCACATTCGCCTTCCTAGGATGATAGTGGGTAGTGAGATCATAATCTTTAAGCAATTCAAGCCACCTCCGCACCCGCCCATCAAGATCCTTCTGAGAGAGAAGATATTGCAAGCTCTTGTGATCGGTATACACCTCACAAGGCTCGCCATAAAGATAGTGCCTTTATATCTTGAAAGCGAAGACCACATCTGCCAACTCTAGATCATGAGTCGGATAATTCTTCTCATTCGGCTTCAACTGCCTGGAAGCATAAGCAATTACCTTTCGTGCTGCATAAGAACACATCCAAGACCCACACGGGAAAAATAACAATAGACTACAAATCCACCAGTTCCAGAAGGAAGGGATATCATTGGAGCTGAAGTCAATAAAGCCTTGAGGTTCTCGAAGCTCGCCTCGCACTCCTCGAACCATCGGAACTGAACCGCCTTTTGAGTCTGGCGAGTCAGGGGAGATGCAATAGTGGAGAACTTCTCCACAAACCTCCGATAACAACTTGCCAATCCAAGAAAGCTGTGAATCTCCATCAGTGAAGTAGGACAAGGCCAACTCTGCACCGCCTCAATCTTTTTCGGATCAACCTTGATACCCTCACTAGATACTACATGACCCATGAATGACCTGGACCACGGGATCTCTTACTCTTTCGCTCTAGCTCCTACATCTCCAATTTATGATATGCCTCATTCCTCCTAGCAATATCAATGACGCATCAAATGAAATCTTGGCCTCAAACTCACGAGCCATCTTAGACCGCAAATATGGAAAAAGACCATAAAATTTTTGACCTTCTTAGAGAGCTCCCGCATAAGATCTGGAGCATATGCATACATCTTAGAGAAAAAAGCTATACTCCGAGACTGAAAGGTTACCATGTCCAATCCTCTCAAACTGCATCTTTTTCTCATCCTGCTGACTGCGAGGAAGAAACTTCTCCATAAATCGGTGGGAGAACTCACTCCAGGACTGCTTAGGCAAGCCCTAGCTAGCTGATCGGAGTGCGGTCCACCAAGCTAAATCTGGACCGTCAAACTGGAAGGCAGTATACTTGACTCCATACTACTCAAGATAACCAAGGGCCTGTAGAATACACTGACATCGACCAAGAAACTCATGGTGGCTTATCTAATGTATGACCAAACAACTCTGGAGGATTAAGTCTGGCAAAATTATACAACCTCGAGGTATCATCGGCATGATCTGCTACCTGGGCTGGCTGACCAACCTGAACAACCGGAGGTACAACACTCGTTGTCTCTGGAACATAACCACCTAGAGCTACATCTGGAGCTGGAATAGGGGATGTCTGAACCTGAGCACCAATATCTACCGCAGACTGGGGAGCTGCCTGAGGAATAGGAGCGTCTACAAGAGCCTAAGGAATGAGAGGTCCTTGGGGCATTTGCATTGCCAAGAATCTCATAAAAGCATCATGAAGTGTCGAGGGAATGAATAAGCCTTGCTCCTCCTACCCTCCAGGAGCTGGCACTGTTGGAACTTGTGTAACAGGATCAACATGATCCACTATGCTCGCGGCCTGGGAAGCTCTACCTCTCCCTCGACCACGACCTTACCACGGCCTCAACCGCGGGCAACACCTCAACCTCGCGGAGCAGCAGGCATAGGTGTTGCCAATGGCTCCACTGCCTCTCGATATGCTGTCGCACGCATTTTCACCATTTACTGCGAAAGAATTAACAAAAATATTTAACTTCATATAAGAAGAATCACGCACGATGCCTAAATGCCACCATAGCCTCTCGTAGATAGGTACCGACATCTCCGCCCAATAAGCGAGACTCTATTAGACATTGTAATGATCTGGAAAGACTCTACACCAAGCTGTGATACCAACTGACATGACCCAAATTCTCGACTAGGCCATGCAGGCACCCGACCATCTCCCCTAGACCTGTCAGGTGAACCCTATTAATTGAATCGATATAAATAGCATAGAATTACCTTGAAAAAAATGAACCTAACCTTAATGATATACGGTAAGAAGTGCATGTTTAGAGCCTTGTTTTGCCTCATATTTGTAGCCTTTATGCATTGATTAAGTTGTTATCTTAGCCTTTTTGAGCTTATACGTGCTTTTAATTGTGTGGGATTGTACTTGTAGAAAATTGATGGATCTGGAGCTAAAATGACAGTAAACAGAGCTTTGAAGTCTAAGTAGAAGTCCGAGATTTGACTGAAACTCAAAGCAAGGACGTCAATTGAGAGAAAATTTTGAAATGCAATAAAAAAGGCCTACCGCGCCGTGCTGGGCGTTGCATGGCGCATCGCGGTAGGTCGATTTTCAGAGGATTTTGAAAATAGTGCAGACGCAGGAAAATTACCTTATCGCGGTGCGCACTACGACGCATGGCGCGACGCGCCAGACCAAACATCCTGACCTTTTAATTTCGAGTTTAGATTTCCGCTTTGTGTGGGCCTATGGATACAATATAAAAGCCCTAAAACACGCCCCACTTTAACACCCAATTTTGTCCCTCCTATTTTTAAATTAATAGTTTTCAAATTATGCCCACGATCGTGCATCTATTTTTCGCCCAGTCCATTCTTTCAATTTATCTTCCTATACGAGTCTAGGAATCAAAGTCATTTTTCTGAAAACGTCATCGCAAACCATAACCATTTTACAAAATGTGTGTTCCTAATCGAAATTCTGTAATTGCTTCTATTTTTGAAGAAATTGTCTAAATCATTTTAAATCCCAAGATTACATTTTTATACACTTCCCTAGTAATTTTAATGCTTTAAAATTAATTCCATAAATTTTTTATGATTTTATACCTATTTTATACAATTTTTATGCCTATTCTATACTAAAATTATGCCTAATATACTCCATTTATACGACATATATACATAAATACATATATACATTTTACACCTCAGCGCCTACGTGGATCGATCTCAGCTGTCCACGTGTACCATCTGACGGCTGAGATCAAACCCTCTACCTTATTCCCCAAACGACCCCTAAACTTCCCCCGACCCTCATTTTTCTCCTCACCTCACCGAAAAATCACTCTCTCTTCTCTCTCTTCAGCGAAATGTCACGCCACCACTGTCGATCGATTTTTCGGTCAATTTGGTCAGCCAAATTTGGGGAAAATTGTACCATCGTACTCCCATCGTCACCCGCTCCTTGACCCTTGTCGACTGAGTCGCCATCGTCGGGAAGCACCTCCGATGGGGTCCATGGTATTTTTGAACGGTCTTATTACTTGAAAAGGGTAAGAAACCCTTCATGCAAAGTCGATTCGCGACTGGTCAATTTGACCCGACTCCGATGTAAAACGGGTAACCCTTGTCTTTGATTGACGTTTCTGAATCTATGTGATGCTACTCCTAAAATTTTCCTAATTTTCTATGTGCCAACATGTTTGTATGTTACTTGAAAATTAATTAGTTAAAATCCATGTGATTAATAATTCTTGCCTGGTTCAATGATTTAAGTTAAACGTGGCCTTGAATTCTCGCATGTCTGAGAGAAATGTACTCAAAATCATTGCCTTAGGTCATTTTTATTAAGTTCCTAAATGTAAAATGATCCTACTCATCCATGTTTCCAGAGTATGTGCCTTTGGTTCTGTCAAGACACATGATTTCTGCGATTAAATGCTTAAAATTGAAATGATAATTTGACTGGCATGATTAAGGGATCCTGATTAACTTAATTTGAAATCCTTGATTGATATTTGATTGGAAACTAGTTATAGTAATTGATAAGTGCTAATTTGAGAGTCTGCGAAAATTTGAGAAGAGGATCATGATATTTTCGAGCCTAGAATATGCTTTCATTGACTGATTTTGAACATGGATCTTATTGTGTTCACGAGATGGGAACCCTAGTGATTAGGGATTTAATTTCCCTTAATTTGGGGATGTTGATTAGTCTATATATGAAAGGGGTACTAAGCTGATTTTCCTAACTATGGGACGTAATATTTCTTTGCCTTCTTTAATTCTTTTACCCGTTAGAATTGGGACTGCCCTTCACCCGTATATAAACTAGTCTTCCTTTTTATCACAAGACAAGTTCAGACACAATTGAACATACTACTTACTGCTATACACACACAAAAGCACACAGAGCATCACATAGACATAGACACTGCATACTGCTCTTCTCTGATATTTTTCGAAGATTATTAAGAAGGCCTTGTTTTCTTTTGGACTCTGTCTCTGCAAGCCTCTAACACTACTTGCCTTTGTCTTAGTTACTGCTGCTCAAAGGGTACATCTCTATTTTAATCCTTGTTATCCATGACCTGTATCTGTTATGCTTGAGATTTCTGCATGCTCTCTCTTTCTTCTAATGTCTCACATGGCTTACACCTTCATCTGAAACTGTAGATACTTATGAGTGCCTTTTGTGACCTTTGCTTGGTGCATACTTCTGTTTTGTCCACTTCTAATCCTTGTTTTGCAGCGTGTGTGGATAGCCCTATGGCTATACCAACTTTTAGTTTGCAGGATTCTCTCTTTAAGTGCCTTTGAGAGTCTGGTAAAAGGCTCTTCTTGCCTGGAAAACTGAACCTAAAACTATATGCAGTGCACTGCCTAGCTATCACCTCTCTCTGATTCTTTATCCCCTTAGGAACTGCACCCTATTTGTGTACAATTTGTTAGGGATCCTGCCTGTATCTATGATTAAAAAAGGGTACACGACCTTGATGTTGCGTACTTGGCTATTCAGGGGCCACTTCCTAACCCTCACTCTCTATGTGATTGCATCATTCATGGTTGAAACTCGACTGACAGTTATTGAATTTGGCCTAGCTCTTTCTGGATAAAACTATTCCTTAGTGCTAACTTTATAATTCTGACTTCTTTTACTTAAATCAGAGATCTTGGTAGCTAGGTTTACTTTTACACTTAGTTGAATTGAATTAAATAAGTTAGTTTCTTTTTTGAAACAGGATTTAAGTTGTTAAAGCTTATAATTTTCATAAACAGGGGCTAATTATGTCATGACTGTCAAAACCGGACTGTTTTATGTATATTTATAACTGCTCTTCTTTGCGTGAACGATCGAGGCCCAAAAATATTTTTAAAATCTGACCTTTATGTGTAAAAATGATTTTAAAAGCTTACTTCAACTCTTGTACACTAATCTCATAGTGTATAGGGGTGTATGAACCATTGGGGTCAAACATACCAATACTTATATGTATTTTCTAAAGCTTAATCCAATTACTATCATGTATTTGCATGCCTATATATCTATAATTATGTGCGGCAGCCTTGTTTGCATTTCTGTGCTTATGTGAAACCCATTTTTGAAAATAGCCTCTTCGCCTATATATTTTCAAAACTGACCCCTAAACAAAAAGGCCATTAAGGTCAGGGCTCGACAATTAATGACGAGTCACACCGACCCTAAATGGACAACATTTCATTTTAAAAACAACACCTATTTAGTTTTGGTCTAAATCTAAAAATTATATGCAAAATTGCCTATTTGTGTAAATCGCTCAAAGTGTTCGAATTGCACAAATAAGCTGAAATCAAACATTCTTTGCATGTTTAATCGATTAGGCTTTTGTATTAGAGACCACAAAATGCGATTAGGCTTTAAGTATAGGTCGTATATGAGATCTGTTTGTATATGTGTGGATTAAATTGTATAGATATATATTACCTTCATGAATTAGACACTAAGATGACCTCCCAAGTTAGTATTGAATGATAATATTCACCACTTTATCCCAAAATATAGACTCAGACGTTAACCACCTTTCGTGGGACTCGGGGGAGTGCCTAACACCTCCTCCCCTGAGTCATTTGGACTTCTTACCCTTTCGAATCTCTGAAAATTGGACTAGTGTGACAAGAACTCCGACTTTAGACGCTTAGGTGGCCTAATACACCTTAGAAAACTATATTAGGTGGCGACTCCAACACTTGAACTCAAACGAGTTACTCAGTCAAATCCGAAACCCGACTCGCTTCGAGTTGAGTCTAAAATTTGGTGCGACAGAATGGCGACTCCGGTGGGCATACTCAAAGTCCTAACCACAACGAGTCTTTAATTTTGGGATTTATTTGATTATTATCTTGATTTTTGTATTATTATGATTTTACTACTTGGTTTCTTTTTTCTTTTTCTTTTTCATTTGTCATTTATTTACTTGCATGAATTTGAAAGTTTAATGTAATTTGGCATATTTCACTCATACTCCCCCACTCCTGGGAACGACACTTTGCACACACACGGGCGATTACGTGGATCCCACGGTCGCTTCACCACAAAACACCTTTTTAGGAGGGATATTTTAGAATATAGTTGGTCCGTGGTACAACCAACAATTTCAAATGATCCCACTCCTCGGCCGTCCGCCTTGGGGAACCGTGTTTAGAATTACACCACTCTTTGAATGTAATGAGCATGCATCATGCCGTAGGAAGGGCTCCCCGTGAGCCGGCTAGTCTTCAACTTGTCCAAACTACCTAACGGTTTCTAACCCCGAAGGGACGTTTGGACATGCTTATGTGCATTTGAGGGAAAAGAAAAGTAAAAAGAAAAAAAAAAAGCGAAACGAAAGTGAGTCGAAAGTAAAAACGCATTTTGATTTGCCCAATTATTCTCAAAGGGGAGGGGGTTTTTTATCCTTTATTTTTCTTTTTTTTTTTACAGGCCACAATGAGTCAAAAATTTCACCGTTTTGGAATGACTATGGGAGCACCTCCTTTGTTAACTAGTTGTTGGAACAATTTGTCATTAAGTGAACAAACCGAAGTATGTCAATACTTGGGTCATCTGGTCTCACTATTAGAAATGGAGCCGTGTAGGGAAATGATTGAAACATCGGTGTCATTTTGGGACGAAAAATTGAATGTGTTTAGATTTGGGGATGTCGAATTAACACCTTTGTTGGAAGAAATAGGGGGATTTGTGTCACACTCGGGGTTAGACAAACATCGTTGGCAAGGGGGTCGCATGCTAGCACGTCGCCACAGTTGAAGAGTTTCGTAAAAAGTTAGGGATGGTGGCGAGTGTGAATATGGAATTTTTACAACAAAGGAAGATACCCTTTTCCTACTTCTACAATCGATTTGGGTATTTGAGTGCGTTCGACGACCATAAAAAATAGTTTGAGTCCTACAGTGATTGGAGGAGAGCGAGACCGCTTGCATTTGCTATTTGTTTCTTAGGAGTAATGGTGTTCCCCAAAAGTTCGAGTCACAACATATGTTCAAAGCTTGTCATGGTTTCCGATGCGGTATTCAATGGAATCGATGGTTACCGTTATACCCTAATTCCTATGATAGGAGCAGACATTTATCGAGCCTTGAGTTGTTGCAAGAGGGGAGGAAAGTATTTCCAATAGTGCAATCTTCTACTACAAGCATGGTTCAAAGAGCATTTGAGGAAGGTGAAGGGTGTACAAGAAATGCCTAAATCAACTGGTTCCAACTACTTGGTTAGAGAGCGGTACGGGGTTCCGAAATTCAAGCAGCCAAGCAGCACAGAGAAATGGGTAAAATTGTTTGAGAACATAACGGAGGACTCAATCCAGTGGATGTTCACTTGGAATCCTTCATCGGACTTCGTCATTAGCTCCGAGAAGGCGCCCTTTGTGATACTTATGGGATTAAGAGGTCTCCAACCTTATTAACCATTGAGAGCGATGAGGCAAGCAGGGAGGAAGCAAATCATACCATTGATGTCAGACACAGAAGATTATCAGTTCGACTACACTGGAGATGTTGATCTAAGGGTCAAGAGCATTAGAAAATCCTGGGTGGGAAGACAAGTTATGGGAGAAGCATCGCTAGCGCCCGACAAATACAACGGTGGATGCGAACCAAACTACAAAAGCTGGCTGCGCTCTAGTATAAAGGGAAATGTGGTAGTGGGGCCGAGTCGAGGGAATGATATAAGAGATCGTGAGGCGGAAGCTCAAATTCGATACCGAGAATTCATGTTGAAAGCTGTTAAGATGAATAAGGAGAACAAAGAAGAGATTGAAGTTGTTGAACCCTCCCGAAAATGCACACAAGTATGTATCGGGATTTAATTTCAACAAATTGGAGACTCCAAAGGGTTTTCTTTGGAGTCGCCACCTAATTTAAGGATTATTAGGAACCTAACATTAATTAAAGAGTGCAATTATTCCATTACTTAAAAGAAAATTATTAAAATCAGAGATTCTTAGGCAAGTGGTTCTATTAAATTCGAAAGAGGGTCCCTTGCGGGAGCACTTTCGAAAATTCGCTAAATGCGGTTAATCCGACGGTTTTCACGAATTTGTTAAGGATAATAAGTATAAAGTTAATTTTAAATAAGGATAATAGAAATAAGATAATATTTTAGTTATGCCGATATTTAGACAAAAAAAGACCAAATTTAAGATTAATTAAATGGATAATTAAGTAATGGTTGGTTGATTAACTAGTTAATTAAATAAACAAGGGCTAAATAAAATTTAAGTAAATAAATAAAATAAATGATCAGACAAATCATAATAATAATTGATTAATTGATTAATTGGATAGATAAATAATGAAAAGATAATAAATTAATCTAATAAATAAATATTTATATAAATTCAGTTAGATAAGGAATAAATGAATAATAATTGATTAATTAATGAACTAAATAATTATAATTGATTAAACAATAAATGATTAGTTAAAATTAAATAACTAAATTGATTAATTAAAAAATAATAATAAATTCCACTTAATTAATCAAATTAATGAATAAATAAATAAGTAAATAATAAATGATAGATAGATAAATAATTAATTTAAATATAAATAATAAATGAAGATTGTATAATTGTAAGTAAATTTTAATTCTTTGCACTCAATAATTGACGAGAGGTCTCTATCGCCTTAAATTAATTGGTGCGTCCCAAAGAAACGGGATGAGCGATTATTTAAACGGTTCTAAACATGCGATAAGATAATATATTTACTACAGCGGCTATCCTACCAAGTTTCTAACATGCAAAGTCCTAGTCCAGTTTTCAGGGCTTCCTATAACATGCTTTTCTAAAGGGGACGGGAAAGAGGGAGTTTAAAAGATAGAACCCGGATTTGGCAACTCAATCACTGAGCCTTGAATTTAGAGATTTTCGTTATTTCGTTTCTTTTTTTGTTTTACATTTTCGGGGATATCAAGTCCCGAAAATGCGGAGCGGATCAAATAACTTCCAAATGCAGGCCATCCCAATTTGTGAGTTTTATTTCAACTCGTCCCCAAAAGTGTACATGACAAAGAAAAAAACAAGAAACAAAAGATTAACATTTATTCCAAGACAATCATAAATAAAGACAATAACACGCACAAATCATAACACATTCTATTAAAGACTTCCCACACTATTCTATTCCATCGCCCAAAGAAAAAGAGACAGCCCCAGGACTAACTCCCACGCCGAGACAATTCTCCTCACTTTTACTAACCTCCAACTACTCCAAATAAAACTCCCAAATATCTTCACCATACCCCGGGATGAATTTTCAATTATCTTTCAGTACCAGACTGCAAATCATGAAAGGCGCCAATTGGCCTTTCAAAATAAAACCTCACTGGTCCACGACCTTAGTTAAGCCTCTCAGTTTCCTCGGTTTTGCAAGGCTCACAGACCTTGCTCATAGGGCTCCGCACTGGTCCTCGGCTTTAATCAAACCTCGTAGTTTCCTAGGTAGCCAAGACCGCACTGGTCTTCAAGGAGGGGCCCCACGACCCCACTGATTTTTCAAAGATACCAGGGGCTTTGCCTTTTAGTATGCAACTTGCATATTCCATCGTATCCCAGTTCATCCCTGCATCACATCCAGACCTGCCCTTAAGAAGTCAGCCTTATACACCTAAACAAATATACACTCTTCACAGAGCACCCTGAACCCAATATTACACTCTACATGCTACCTGCAGACTACCCCTTTGCAGCTCAGCACAACCAGATTTTATCAACATTCATGACATCAGAACCAAACAAGAAAATGCACTAGAATTGAGCTTTCATTGCATCCTGGTATGGTCAGACAATGAACTGGGCACAAACTAAATAGGACTGAACTATAAGATCTAGATTTGAACTTAGAATTATCAGGTAACAGGAGGACCAAACTGAAACTTTTTCTTAGACACATTATCTACTCCCATCATTCACACATAAGCAGAAGACAATAAATTGCACAAATGAAAGGACACCAGATCCTCTAGACCAACTTAAACATTAGATCTAGCCGAATCAGCCACACACACAGAGGCCTAAGACCCTACCAGCACCTACATTGCACATACACCCTCAGCAAACACAACTGGACAATCTCCATGACCTATGAACCAAACCTGAACCAACAGCCTAAGAAATAACAACCTGTACTTGCTAATTGCTAGAACAAACTCCCCACACCCTGCTCATACACATACACCTTCTGCACTGCCTCTATACCTACACTAACACCTGCAGCAAACATAACACCCTCCTCACCTCACAGACCATCCTAAACAAGCTCTCCTGCTCCAGGAACCTACACCTCTAAACTGATCCTTCTAGCTTCTCACAAACACCCCCAAAATACAACCCTGAAATCCTACTGCCTCTATCCTCCTACATCATCACAGCTACTAAACAAACTGCACCACTTCCTCTTACTACCAGAAACAAACAACAACTCTTGCTACCATCTGAACCTAAACTGACCAACTGCAAACCCTCACAATCCCCTGAAACTGCTTCCATGACTCCCTGGAACCCCTGCACTAACTCCTCTCTACTTTTTGCACATCAACATGGGATAACCCAATAGACCCAGCATCATCTCCTACTCCAAAGACACTATACACACTACCAAACAAACTTCACACTCCTGCATATACCCTCCTGAGCACCCTTGCCTCTTTTAACTTCTTAGAACCAGAAACACATCACCAAAATTCTAGAAAATCAAACCATGACAGATTCTTATACTTGTTTTATCCTCTAAACTTAACATGAATTTCTTTTAAAAGTTAAGACAGGGTTCAGTATTTATCAACACAAATAGTAGTTTTATGCGACTTTGAAAGCTTTATTTATACTACTAACTGATTTTTTAGAACATGTAAGATTGGGTGCACATTTACCTCATATTCACAAAATCACAATCAACAACAAACACACATAAAAACCATAAAATGAGAGAAAACAAAAGACTGACCTTGCTAAGTGCAGTGAACTGAGTTAGGAGCTGAATAAAATCGACTTGAACTAAAGCGACGCGAAAATGATAACTCTATAATATATTCTTCAATTCCAAACCAAAGTTATGAAGTCGTGTGTATCTATACTTCTAAGAAATGAGAAAAATTCTGTAAAAAGTTTCCAACTGCCCTTTTTTTTTTTTTAGTGTTATCAAAATTTTTCAGAACCCCTAAAACCCTAAAAAATGATTAATATATAGTAAGATTTTCTAGGGTTTTACCTTGGTGTGAAATTCTGAACTACCCCCTCTCCCTTTTTGATCTGTTCTCTGTGAGATAAGGGTGAGAAGGGTAAAAAAACACCCTTCTCGTCCTTATCTTCACAGAAAAAAAAGATCTAAGGCTCGGATTGATTCACGAATTCAAATGAATGATTGGGATCATTTGTTCGTTGCTGATGAGAGAGGGAAACGTGGGGGACCAGCTGAGCTGTTCTTGGCTGTTTGTGATTTTTGGGGGGAAAAATCGAATGGAATTAGGGGAGATCGGGTCAGGGAAAGAGGGAAATAAGTTAGGGATTTTGGGGTAGATGGGAAATGAGATGGGTCGGGTTTAGCTGAGGGTGTATGCGCGTGTGGAGTGTGTGTGATATTTATATATACACTTTGCACATATAAACTGAATTTTAGAGCTTAGAACAAATATAGCCTAAAATCAAAATTATAATTTAGACTAGGGATTACACTGGATAGGCTGAAATTTGGGGTTGCACGTTGCAAATTTAGCCCTTTTCTTTCGAAATTGGTTAATTCACCTTAATTAACTTTAGTTAATTAATTTTAGTTAAATTTTATTTTAATAATTGAATTTCACTTAAATAATTAGTCATTTATTACACTTCGGGACGAAATTGGGTGTCAACAGAAGTATGGAGGAAATGTGCATTAGGGTTAGAGGAAAAGATAGAGGCGCTAGAGACAAAACTTGAACGATGGAATTCGGAGTGTGCAGAGATAGAAATTTTACATTTAGTAGTGGCTAAGGGATACTTAACCAAAGCTATGGAAGAAGTTAAGGAGATTACATGAGAAGCAAAGCGAGCCGGGCTGGAGAAGGAGCGTGCTACCTAGTCAAAGTGTCATTTTCATTTTTTTCTTTTACTTTTTGAAAGTTATCATGTACTGATTTTCAAATTTTGGGAAATTTATTAGAATAATTGGCAACAAAATGTGTCTTTATTTCTTTGCATAATGATAAACTTAGGAAGGTTATACGTCCTTGGTGCGTAATAGTCCATTAGTAAGCCTACGTCCAAATGTCGAAAGGGTTTTTAACCCGAAAATGACAAATTGCATCTCTGCATGGATTCGAAGAAACATTTGCACAAAATATTGATCGTTTGTTTAAACATGATCAAAACTATAAGAATATTTTGGTCTTTACCTTTTCTTGTTTTCCTTTCAGACTATGGCTGCAAGAGGTACACTCCAATTTGAGATTGTTTCCTGACCTCCTTACTTGATCGGACTCTGGTGGGAAGATTTGGCCATTGTCAGCAAGGCTCATGTTCAAAAGATATTAGGAGAACTGGTGGCTCTCAAACACTACACTGCCATGACTGGTTTAGTCGAAGCTGCTACACATTTTGGGACTTAAAGAGGGCTGTGTTTCATTTCAATGGCCTTGAGTTGGCACCAATGTTGGAAGAATTTGGAGGACTAGCAGGGTTAGAGCCTGGACCCGAGACTATGATTTATCCCCGAGACGTCGACCCTAAGGAATTCATTGAACTACTGGGTGCTCCTTATGATCCATACGGCGAAGGGGTGTATGATGGGAAAGTCACGTTGGAATACCTGCACTCTAGATTTAGAGATCCAACGCTTAGGCATGAGTGGACTGGAGCATGGGAAATTCAAGACTGGGAGTGGACTGGATCCAATGCTTTCATCGTTGCTTTCCTGGGAAGTTTTTTTTTCCCCGAGAAGGGAGGAAAGATCGACATAAGATTGGGAAGAGTAGTAGAGGGGTTACGCAAAGGTGCTTTCAAGCGTCAAGTAAGTTTGATTCCAATGATTTTGGGAGAAGTTTATAGGGCTTTAACCAGATGTAGAAGAGGAGAAGTGTTGCTGCAAATATGGTTGATAAAGTATTTGCACACTGTCCCCGTCAGTCCGGTAGCACCAAAACTGTCTTGGAAAGGAGGGATCCACTCGCATAGCACCCGCATGCCTAGGACAGCAGTATGGGAAGACCCCGCAAACATGAAAGGGTGGTACACCAAGTTTGAGGATTTGCAAGAGGTACAATGGGTAATCGAGAACTGTGCCGGCTTCGTTGTTTCCATACAAGGTCAAGACATCACTTTCTTGACATTGATTGGGTTCCGAGGAACTCATCACTATGTTCCTCTAAGAATCCTCCGACAAGTGGGAATGACACAACAAACTGCACAGTTGACTGAAGGGAGAAGCTTCAACGTGGACATAAAGGACATTGAGCATCTGATGGTTGGCACTATACTGACAATGTGGGAGAAGAGGCTCACTATGCAATTTTTTCGTGGTTGATACAGTAGGGTGAACCCCGCAGCTATTCCTCAATGGCTCAGCGAAGATAAGGCAAGATTCCGATCCAAGACTACACTAAAAAGGAAAACCAAAGCTCCGAGTGCTGCTGAAAAATACAAGAAGTTGCGACACGAGTTTGATCAAGGAAAAAAGGAGTTAAGGGTGACACAAGAGAGAGAGATGAGGAGACAATACAAGGATAAGATCAAAGGGGATGAACTCAAGTATTGGACCGGCAAGGTCATGACTGCAAGGCAAGCTGCTGGGAATTCACAAAATTTGCTCAAGGGATGGGGAGAGTATTTTAAGTTAGTACCACTAGAAGAGAAGGAAGCAAAAGGAATAGAAATCTGCGAGTTCTTCACAAAATCTCTGGGTGACATGGAAGCTGGGAAGGACCTGATGGAGACATTTGCTGATCCTCCACCCATAAGCTTGGTTCACAAGCCCAAAGAAGAGGCCAAAAAGAAGAAGGATAAAGAGGACGCTGGAACTGATGCTTGATCTGAAGCCTCTTTGTTTGGCACGTGGTCTGGTCGTATTGAGTCGAGTCGTCTTGTCCTTTTTGTCGTTGTTTTCGTTTTAATTGAGTTGTTGTCTTCAATTAGTGGTTGTAATAAAGCCAAGCAAAACAAATAAAATTTCATTATTTTTGGGTTTTTAGAATTATGTTGATTATGTTTATGCAAACGAAATGATGTGTTTGGTGCAAACGTTACTTCTAATCTTCGATAGGCCTACCTCTGGCACAAAAGAGGTCTCATGCATGATAGGATTTGATTTTATTTAAACTAACATATACTCACATTTCCTTCCTTTGTTTTTGATGTATTAGTCCCCAAGTCCCTGATAGTTTGGTTTGTACATTTTGGCCGCGCCGCAATACCGGTTGAGATCCAGAGGATCAATCCCAACACCTCCTCCTTTACCTACAAGGACAAGGACGAGACGAAATATCATGGCTGAGTTTGACAAAGTCGGAAATGGAACTCCTGAGAAGCAAAGTGTGGTTGCCTACGAAGACTATGCTAAGTTGGAGCAGAGACTGTTCGAGTTGGAGAATAGGATCCCTCTTGCCCCCACTGATGAGATCGTTGAACCAAACAAAACCACCCGCCCTCACGGCAAAGATCCACTATACCTTGAAAAAGACATTCCTTACCATACCTACACTGAACCACCAAAAGCACCACAAAACAACTTACCCTCCTTCACTGTTGAAATAAAAACCATCGCATCACCCACCAAAGATTTATGAAATGTATGCATAGACCAAGGAAGACCCAAAAAACACCAAGGAGCAAGTCCAATGGTTGGTAGAAAAGTTCAAGCAATTCCAAGGTACCAAAGGAACCCGAGGGCTGGCTTATGAGGACCTCTGCTTATATCCTAACTTGAAGCTACCCGAAGGCTATAAGACGCCCATGTTCAATATATTCGACGGCAGTGGAGACCCAATGGCTCATTTGAGGTCTTATTGTGACAATTTGATTGGGGTTGGGCATGACGAAAAGATCTGTATGCAACTGTTCAACCGCAGTCTGCAACAAACAAAGAAGTGGACGAACTGGGAAGCAATGGCTGGAGACTTCATTGACAACTTTGGGCACAACACTGATGCTATGCCCGATCGGTTCTACTTAGAGAAATTGTAGAAGAAGCCCATCGAGACTTTCATAGAGTTTGCAACTAGATGGAGGGCTGAAGCCGCCAAGGTTCAACATCCCATGGAAGACGCCGAGATAGTGGCAACCTTCATCTGCATACAAGAAGACGTCTACTTTGATAAGATGCTGAATCTGCAAGATAAGAAATTTGGAGATTTGATCAAAATTGGGGATATTGGCAAAGATGGACTAAAGACTGGTAGAATCGTTAGCTTGGCTGCACTACAAGCCACTAACAAAGCCCTACAAGCTGGAAACACTACTATATCAAGAAAGAAGAAGGATGATGTCTCTTTCGTGGCTGCATTGCTTGACCACTCTCCTACCCATAACCACTACTACCAAACACCTCCTCCATCATACCCATACATTCCACCCACATCCACCTACCCATTCTACAACACTCAGCCCATGTACCAAAACCTACCACCACAAAGACCAACATACCCACAAAGTCCCAACTACCAAAATACCAATACCTATTCAAAAAGGCCTCACGCCAATAACAACCCAAGACCAAAAAGAAACTACACCCCATTTGCTGAATCTCGCACTCAGTTGTTCGAGAGACTCAAAGCAGCTAGTCATATACAACCCGTGCCATTCAAAATACCTAATAGGATGATGCCCTATTTTGATCAAACCAAAACCTGTGCCTATCACTCTGGAGTACCTGGTCACGATACTGAAAAGTGCTACGCCTTGAGGGACAAGATACAAGACTTGATTGATCAAAGGGTGATACACTTGAAAACTCCAAACGTACACAACAATCCCCTGCCTAACCATGGAGACAATAAGATGAATCTGATCGTTTTGGATGAGGAATGCAACCTAAAAGGGACCATTGTTAAGTCAAAGAAAGGTGCACCAACAATTGCTTCAGTTGCTCCAGCCGCTACAGCACTAGAGCCTATCGAGGTGGAAGTGGCTCCCAAATTCTATGTGGATGTGGTTCCCCCATATAGCGACAAGGCGGTACCATGGGATTACGAAATGGAGAAGAAGAAAAAATAAACAGTTGAGACTGCTGCTGCACAAGGGATGACTAGGAGTGAGAGGATTTACACTCCCGAGCATCTTGCTCAAGGTAGACGAGGCATCAGCGAGGAGGAGTCTGAAGAGTTGTGGAAGAAGGTACAAGCCAGGGAGTACTCCGTAGTTGAGCACTTAGGCAAGACTCCAGCACAAATCTCTGTTTTAGCCTTACTCCTCAAGTCGGAGAGCGTCCGAAATGCTTTGATGAAAGTGTTGGACGAAGCACATGTTCCGGTGGACACGTCGGTTAAAAACCTGGCTAGCATGGTCGGACAAGTCATGGAGGCCAATATAATTGCCTTTCACGAAGACGAGTTGCCACCTGAAGGGTTGAGCCACAACAAAGCTTTGCACATTACTGTCAAATGCAAAGACTGGTTCGTAGGGAGAGTCCTCATCGACGGAGGTTCTGGTCTAAACATATGCCCGTTCATCACTCTGAAAAGAATGGAAATTGACCAAGGCAAAATAAGGGAGAGCGACATGACGGTAAAGGCGTTCGATGGATTGCAAAGGAGCACCATTAGGGAGATTTACTTAACTATCATGGTCTGTCCCGTGGAGTTCACTACTCAGTTTCATGTCATGGACATCTTCGCCTCTTATAACCTACTGCTGGGAAAACCTTGGATTCACAAGGCTGGAGTAGTGCCCTCTATATTGCACCAAACAGTGAAGTTCGAGTTGGACCACAAAGAGGTGGTAGTGTTCGGTGAAGGGAACAACTCCATCTACAATGAGCAAACCATACCAGCAATCGAAGGGAATGCTCCTGATAGGCAGACCTTCTATACTGTAGAACTCGTGGGAGCGGTGCAAGGCGCTCGAGGAGGACGTCGCAAGAACTACAACTCGAGTTGGAATCCCACAGACACGATCCAAGGGGGTATACTACACATTTTGCTCCCAAGTTGGTCAACACACCTCCTGGGGTTGAAGGAAGGAAGAGAAACTTTTACAGCGCCTACTGGGATGGCAGACACAAAGGCTATGAAGGGAGGAATTTGGTTTGGGAGCCAGTCATATCTGATTGGGAAGTGCCCTCACGCGAATTTCGTGGAACCCTGCTAGCTAAGACCGAGAAGCGACCAATGTACTCAACTGATGCCCGTCCCAATTAGAAGCGCATCTCTGTAGAAACAAAGGGAAATCAAGTGTGGATACCCAAGGCACCTGAACCTATGGAGGTAGTGATTGAAGAGCCATATGTACTCTCTCAACCTGCAAAATGGCCCAGAGACTGGGTCGTAGGCATCATGATCAAGCAAGGCTATGAACCTGGTAAAGGTTTGGGCAAGAACTTGGATGGCATGGTCGAGCCGATCAAAATTGTGATGAGGCCTGACAATGATAAGGCTGGCATAGGGTACATTGTGACCTACAAGAAAAGAATGGAAGAAGCATCACTAGACTTCAAGTTCTATAAGAAAAGCACCAAGACTCTCCTGCATATCTTCATCTCGCCTGGATACTTGGATGGCCGAAAAGGGGAGGTGTCCGCAGCGCAAGGGATGGAGCCAAAGATAGCTGATGCTGAGGAGGATCTGCTGGCGGGAGTGCAAGAACTGTTCATATCCGATGAAGACTGCTGTGTAATCCTGGAAGAACATGTTGAACCTCTTGGACTGACAAAGGCTGGATCTGGAGCTGCACTGAACAACTGGATCAGCAACCGAGCTCGAGCTTACCGTGGACCTTGGTAAAGCTGGGGGATAGAATTTATTTTATGCTTTCTAAAATAAAACCCGACTTTGAGTCGTGGAATTCGCATTTTTCTTTCTTGTTGCACATGTCTCCCTAAAAACTTTGTTTTGCAAGGATTCATAAATAAAATATCGCACTATTTCACGTTTACTTTTTGTTTTAATCTTTTAATTTTGCAATATTTTATTTTTCAGCATTCAAACTAATAATCCCATTGAGTCCACAATCGCAACGGGTTATGAGACAATGGAGCTTGAGGAAACTGGAGTTGATTATGATGATTTTGATGAAACCACACAATAGGAAATTGAGAGATTTGAAAACAAGCCCAAGCCAAACCTAGAGGAAACTGAGGTGATAAACCTAGGAAATGAGGAAGTTGTGAAAGAGACAAGGATCAGTGTGCATCTCACCGCCAAAGATAAAAAGCGATATACTGAGTTTCTTAAAGAATATGAGGACGTATTCGCCTGGTCGTACGATGACATGACTAGCATAAGCACAGATGTGGTAGCTCACAAATTACCAGTCAATCCAGGCTTTCCTCCAATCAAACAAAAGGCCCAGACTTTCAAGTCATCGGTTCTGTTGAAGATTGGGGAAGAGGTAACGAAACAGCTCAATGCAGGAATCCTGAAAATAGTCAAACACCCAACTTGGTTGACTAATCTTGTCCTAGTGCTGAAGATAGATGGGAAACTCTGAGTTTGTGTAGATTATAGGGATCTAAATAGAGCAAGCCCGAAGGATGATTTTCCTTTGCCAAATATACACATCCTGATTGAAAATTGCACGAAACATGAACTACAATCCTTCATAGACTGTTTCGCCGATTATCATCAAGTGCTCATGGATGAGGAAGATGCCAAAAAGACAGCTTTCACCATATCTTGGGGAACTTACTACTATAAGGTTATGCCGTTTGGGCTAAAGAATGCTGGAGTAACTTACATGAGGGCAATGACAACTATGTTCCACGACATGATGCACAAAGAAATCGAAGTCTATGTGGACGATGTGATCATTAAATCAAAGAAGAGTTCGGAACACCTCGACAACTTGCACAAGTTTTTCAATCGCTTGCGAAAGTATAATCTGAAGCTAAATCCAGCAAATGTGCTTTTGGTGTTCCAGCAGGGAAGCTCCTAGGCTTCATCGTCAGTAGAAGGGGTATCGAGCTAGATCCGTCCAAGATCAAAGCCATTAAAGCATTACCACCGCCAAAAAGAAAGAAAGAGGTTATGAGCTTCCTAAGAAGGCTCAATTACATCAGCCGATTCATAGCACAATCTACTATCATCTGTGAGCCAATCATCAAGTTACTGAAGAAAGATGCAGCGATCGAGTGGACAGAAGACTGCCAAAAGCATTTGATTGGATAAAGGGGTACTTTTCTTGTCCGCCCGTGTTGGTTCCACCTGAGCCTGGGCGACCTTTGATCTTGTACATATCTGTAGTAGATTCGGCCTTTGGTTGTGTATTGGGACAACATGATTCAACTGAAAGAAAGGAACAAGCAATATACTATCTAAGCAAGAAGTTTACTCCTTACGAGGCCAAGTGTACATTGCTGGAACGCACGTGCTGTGTGTTGACCTAGATAGCACAGAAGTTGAGACACTACTTGACATCTTACTCAACATTGCTGATATCAAGGATGGACCCTCTCAAGTACATCTTCCAAAACCAATGCCTACTGGAAAGCTGGCTAAATAGCAAATGCAGCTCAGCGAATTTGACATCACTTTAGTCACCCAAAAGGCGGTGAAAGCCCAAGCCTTGGCTGATCATATGGCCGAGAATCCGGTGGGGGACGACTACGAACCATTGCACACCTATTTCCCCGACGAAGAAGTCATGTTCACAAGAGAAGATATTACCAAAAAGTACGATGGATGGAGGCTATTCTTCGATAGAGCGGTAAATTTCAAAGAAGTCGACATTGGAGCGGTATTAGTTTCCGAGACTGGACAACACTACCCCATCACAGCCAAATTAAGTTTCCCTTGCACCAACAACATGGCGGAGTATGAAGCTTGCATCTTGGGTCTTAGATTGGCAGTGGACATGAACATACAAGAGCTGTTAGCAATCGGGGATTCTGACTTACTGATTCACCAAGTTCGAGGAGAATGGACAGCGAAGAACTCCAAGATACTGCCGTACCTGAAGTGCATAAAGGAGCTGAAGCAAAGGTTCACCAAGATAAAGTTCCAACATGTCCCTAGGCTGCAAAATGAGTTCGCGGATGCTTTGGCTACCGTATTTTCCATGATCAAACATACAGACAAGAACTACATTGACTCAATACCCGTGACAGTGAGGAAGCAGCCAGCAGACAGTTATCACGTAGAAGAAGAATCAGACGCCCAGCCTTGGTTTTATGACATCAAAGAGCTTCTCAAAGACGGCACCTACCCAAAGAATGCAACAAGTCTCCAAAAGAAAACACTGAGGAGGTTAGCAAATGGTTTCTTTCTGAACGGAGAAGTTTTGTACAAAAAGACACCTGATTTGGGGTTGTTGAGATGTGTAGACGCTAAAGAAGCTGCTAGATTGTTAGAAGAAATATACTCTGGGATGTGCGGCCCACACATGAACGGTTTCGTGCTTGGAAAGAAGATTTTGAGGGATGGCTATTTCTGGATGACAACGGAGCATGATTGCATAAAGCACGCAAAGAAATGCCATCAATGCCAAGTCCACGGAGATATGATTCGAGTGCCTCATAATGAATTGAACATCATGGGATCGCCTTGGCCTTTTGCCACCTGGGGAATGGATGTCATAGGACCTATTGAGCCAACAACTTCCAATAGACATCGTTTCATATTGGTAGCCATTGACTATTTTACCAAATGGGTAGAGGCTGCATCGTACAAATCAGTGACGAAGAAAGTGGTGTCAAACTTTGTGCGTGATAAGATGATATGCCGATTTAGCATCCCTGAGTCGATCATCACTGACAATGGGTCCAATCTCAATAGTGACCTAATGAAAGCGAATTGTGAGGTTTTCAAGATCAAGCACCACAATTCAATCACATATAGACCTCAAATGAATGGAGCGGTCGAGGCGGCCAACAAGAATATCAAGAGTATATTGCACAAGATGATAGACAATTCAAAGCAATGGCACGAGAACCTACCCTATGCTCTGTTAGGGTACCGCACCACAATGAGAACATCAGCGGGGGCTACACCTTACTTGCTGGTGTATGGCACTGAGGCAGTGATACCCGCGGAGGTCGAGATACTATCTTTGATAATCATCCAAGAAACACAATTGAAAGACGCTGAATGGATCAAAGGAAGAATGAAGCAATTGGCCCTCATCGACGGCAAGAGACTGAATGCAGTATATCATGGACAATTATATCAGAGGATAATGGCTAAGGCATTTAACAAGAAAGTTCGAGAAAGATCCTTCGAACCTGGACAATTAGTATTAAAGAAGATATTCCCAAATCAAGAAGAGGCAAAAGGAAAGTTTGCACCAAATTGGCAAGGGCCATACATGGTTCATCGAGTTTTGAATGGAGGAGCATTGATACTGGCAGAAATAGACGGGGAAGCTTGGTCGAAACCAATCAAATCAGACGCTGTCAAAAGATACTACGTATAAGAGCTTGTATTAGCTAATGGTTTCATTATTCTGCAAAACATTATGTAATCTGAACTACGTCACGACTTGATTCCCCAAGTGGGATATGTAGGCAACCTACTCAAGGTTCGGTGGCATAAATATAAAATTTTTCATTCTCCCACAAAGCAAACACTGGGGCAGAATTTTTGAGGAACTCTAAAAAATTCCTAAAGGACAAACATAGTTGACACTGGGGCAGAAATTTTTAAGGATCTCTCAAAAATTCCAAACACAAACTTGGGCAGAATTTTGATGTCGCCCTCAAAATTCACTTGATGGAGTTTGGAACAGCATGAAGAGCGACAACTATGGCTTTACGCAACGCGACTCGTGACTCAATGGGATAAAATATTTCATTTCATCTCTTTCTTATAAAAGTTTTTTTTCAAAACATTTACGTTATTTACTACTTTATGCATATCCCTACCAGCTCGACCAAGATCCCGGCACTCGTGGACAGCGAGCGCAAAGCAAGCCAAGAATGCACAAATCAAACCACCCTGCACAACTCACCAATCTTTCTTTGGATGCAGGCATAAAAGATACGCAACTCGGCAACGCACGACAGACGTGCTTCAACAAAGCTTTGCATTTAAATTAGCTGAGGGTACACAGCCTGAAGCGTCGGTTGAGGGTACACAGCCCGATATCGATTTGTCATTTAAATTAGCTGAGGGTACACAGCTCGAAGCGTCGGTTAAGGGTACACAGCCCGATATCGATTTGTCATTTAAATTAGCTGTGGGTACACAACCCAAAGCGTCGGTTGAGGGTACACAGCCCGATATCGATTTGCATTTACATTTGCTGAGGGTACACAGCCCGAAGCGTCGGTTAAGGGTACACAGCCCAATATCGATTTGTCATTTAAATTAGCTGAGGGTACACAGCCCAAAGCATCGGTTGAGGGTATACAGCCCGATATCGATTTACATTTACATTTGTTGAGGGTACACAGCCCGAAGCATCGGTTGAGGATACACAACCCGATATCGATTTGTCATTTAATTTAGCTGAGGGTACACAGCCCAAAGCGTCGGTTGAGGGTACACAGCCCGATATCGATTTGCATTTACATTTGCTGAGGGTACACATCCCGAAGCGTCGGTTGAGGGTACACAGCCCGATATCAATTTGCATTTACATTTGCTGAGGGTACACAGCCCGAAGCGTCGACCGAGGGTACACAGCCCGACGTCGAATCTAACTCTTGATAGCGAAGGACACACTGTCAGGCATAGCAGACACAACTATATATGGTAAAAAATCCTGGAAAGACACTCCAGCCCGGCGGGAAGGTACGTTTTATATATACATCATGTTGCAGACACATCTTCAGTGCAGGATATACACTCCAAGCAAGGCAAACATTACAACCTAATGCCCCGGCGATTCTCCTAAGTCTTAACCACTCCTCTAGAGTCATGACAAAATTGGCCGTACTGTCAACGACTTTACTCAAAAACTCTTTCATTATCCCCGGGCAAAGAGGGGCAACTATTGACACCCAATTTAGTCCTTCCTATTTTTAAATCAATAGTTTTCAAATTATGCCCACGATCGTGCATCTATTTTTCGCCCCGTCCATTCTATCACTTTATCTTCCTGTACGAGTCTAGTACTCAAAGCCATTTTTTTGAAAACGCCATCGTAAACCATAGTCATTTTACAAAATGTGCGTTCCTAACCGAAATTCTGTAATTGCTTATATTTTTGACGAAATTGTCTAAATCATTTTAAATCCCAAGATTACATTTTTATACACTTGCCTAGCCATTTTAATGCTTTAAAATTAATTTCATAATTTTTCTATGATTTTCTACATATTTTATACAATTTTTATCCCTATTTTATACTAAAATTATGCCTAATATACACCATTTATACGCCATATATACATAAATACATATGTACACATTACACCTCACGTTTATACAGATCATAACACATTTTACACCTCAGTGCCTACGTGGATCGATCTCAGCTGTCCACGTGTGCCATCCGACGGCTGAGATCAAACCCTCTACCTTATTCCCCAAACGACCCCTAAACTTCCCCCGACCCTCATTTTTCTCCTCACCTCACCGATAATCACTCTCTCTTCGGCGAAATTTCATGCCACCACTGTCAATCGATTTTTCGGTCAATTTGGCTGGCCAAATTTGGGGAAAATGGTACCATCGTACTCCCCTCGTCACCTGCTACAAAACCCATACAGCTTCGACCATATTCAGACAAGGTCGATTCTTGACCCTTGTCGACTGAGTCGCCATCGCCGGGAAGCACCTCCGACGGGATCCATGGTATTTTTGAACGGTGTTATCAGTAAGAAACTCTTCATACAAAGTCGATTCGCGACGGGTCAATTCGACCCGACTCCGATGTAAAACGGGTAACCCTTGTCTTTGATTGACGTTTCTGAATCTATGTGATGCTACTCCTAAAATTTTCCTAATTTTCTATGCGCCAACATGTTTGTATGTTACTTGATAATTAATTAGTTAAAATCCATGTGATTAATAATTCTTGCCTGGTTCACTGATTTAAGTTAAACGTGGCATTGAATTCTCGCATGTCTGAGAGAAATGTACTCATAATCTGGACCTTAGGTCATTGTTATTGAGTTCCTAAATGTAAAATGATCCTACTCATCCATGTTTCCAGTGTATGTGCCTTTGGTTCTGTCAAGACACATGATTTCTGCGATTAAATGCTTAAAATTAAAATGATAATTTGACTGGCATGATTACGGGATCCTGATTAACTTAATTTGAAATCCTTGATTGATATTTGATTGGAAATTGGTTATAGTAATTGATGGGTACTAATTTGAGAGTCTGTGAAAATTTTAGAAGAGGATCATGATATTTTCGAGCCTAGAATATGCTTTCATTGACTGATTTTGAACCTGGACCTTATTGTGTTCAAGAGATGGGAACCCTAGTGATTTAGGATTTAATTTACCTTAATTTTGGGATTTTGATTAGTCTATATATGGAAGGGGTACTAGGCTAATTTTCCTAACTATGGGAAGTAATATTCCCTTGCCTTCTTTAATTCTTTTGCCCGTTAGAATTGGGACTGCCCTTCACCCCTATATAAACTAGTCTTCCTTTTTATCACAAGACAAGTTCATACACAATTGAACATACTACTTACTGCTACACCCACACAAAAGCACACAGAGCATCACATAGACATAGACACTGCATACTGTTCTTCTCTGATCTCTTTCGAAGATTATTGAGAATGCCTTGTTTTCTTTTGGACTCTGTCTCTGCAAGCCTCTAACACTGCTTGCCTTTGTCTTGGTTACTGCTGCTCAAAGGGTATATCTCTACTTTAATCCTTGTTATCCATGACCTGTATCTGTTATGCTAGAGTTTTCTGCATGCTCTCTCTTTCTTCTAATGTCCCAAATGGCTTACACCTTCATTTGAAACTGTAGATACTCATGAGTGCCTTTTGTGACCTTTGCTTGGTGTATACTTCTTTTTGTCCACTGCTAATCCTTGTTTTGCAGCGTGTGTGGATAGCCCTATGGCTATACCAACTTTTAGTTTGCAGGATTCTCTCTTTAAGTGCCTTTGAGAGTCTGGTAAAAGGCTCTTCTTGCCTGGAAAACTAAACCTAAAACTATATGCAGTGCACTGCCTAGCTATCACCTCTCTCTGATTCTTTATCCCCTTAGGAACTGCCCCCTATTTGTGTACAATTTGTTAGGGATCCTGCCTATATCTATGATTAAAACAGGGTACACGACCTTGATGTTGCGTACTTGGCTATTCAGGGGCTACTTCCTAACCCTCCCACTCTATGTGATTGCATCATTCATGGTTGAAACTCGACCGACAGTTATTGTATTTGGCCTAGCTATTCTGGATGAAACTATTCCTTAGTGCTAACTTTAGAATTCTGATTTCTTTTACTTAAATCAGAGGTCTTGGTAACAGGGTTTACTTTTACACTTAGTTGAATTGAATTGAATAAGTTAGTTTCTTTTTTGAAACAGGATTTAAGTTGTTAAAGCTTATAATTTTCATAAACAGGGGCTAATTGTGTCATGACTGTCAAAACCGGACTGTTTTCTGTAAATTTATAACAGCCCTTCTTTGCGTGAACGATCCAAGCCCAAAAATATTTTTAAAATCTGGCCTTTATATGGAAAAATGATTTTAAAAGCTTACTTCAACTCTTGTACACTAATCTCATAGTGTTAGGAGTGTATGAACCATTGGGGTCAAACATACCAATACTTATATGTATTTTCTAAAGCTTAATCCAATTACTATCATGTATTTACATGCCTATATATCTATAATTATGTGCGGCAGCCTTGTTTGCATTTCTGTGCTTATGTGAAACCCGTTTTTGAAAACAGCCTCTTCGCCTATATATTTTCAAAACTGACCCCTAAACAAAAATGCCATTAAGGTTAAGGCTCGACAATTAATGACGAGTCACACCGACCCTAAATGGACAACATTTTATTTTAAAAATAACACCTATTTAGTTTGGTCTAAATCTAAAAAATATATGCAAAATTGCCTATTTGTGTAAATCGCTCTAAGTGTTCGAATTGCACAAATAAGCTGAAATCAAACACTCTTTGCATGTTTAATCGATTAGGCATTTGTATTAGAGACCACAAAATACGATTAGGCTTTAAGTGTAGGTCGTATATGAGATCTGTTTGTATATGTGTGGATTAAATTGTATAGATATATATTATCTTCATGAATTAGACACTAAGATGACCTCCCAAGTTAGTATTGCATGATAATATTCACCACTTTATCCCAAAATATAGTCTCGGACGGGAACCACCTTTCGTGGGACTCGGGGGAGTGCCTAACACCTTCTCCCCTGAGTCATTTGGACTTCTTACCCTTTTGGATCTCTGGAAATTGGACTAGTGTGACAATAACTCCGACCGTAGATGCTTAGGTGGCCTAATACACCTTAGAAAACTATATTAGGTGGCGAATCCAACACTTGAATTCAAACGAGTTGCTCAGTCACATCCGAAACCCGACTCGCTTTGAGTTGAGTCTAAAATCGGGTGCGACACCCCAAAACATAACTTTTGACATGGGAAGGAGCAAAATGAGGCTAGAGCTTTGGAGACTTCAAGAATACAAGAGTTTTTCTTAAAATCTTCCTTTCTTTTTATGATTATTCATTCATGAATTATCTTGACTTGATTATAAACATTAGTGGCTAAATCACCCATTTTAGGGTTGATTGAACCACTCCAATACTTATGTGTGATGAATATTTGTCTTAATGAATGAAACTTGTTAATTCTTCCTATCTAAGTGTTTATGTCTTGTTTGTTATTGATTGGAAGGGCCCCCAATTGATTGTCCTCGTTATTCTTGTGTGTTTAGGGATTGATTCATAGTTATTGTTAAACACTTAGCAATATTTCAACCTAAAACCAATTCATTACTTAGGTTGTCAAAAATATGATTTATGACTATTGACCCAGATTGAGAAATTGGTTAGTGAAAGTTACAATTATTTCACGGGAGTGAATAGTTGTGAATTTGGAGCAACTGTTCAATAGGAAGAACCAAGTTGAATTCATTAAAGCATTGTTCTAATACATAGGTATGAGTTTGGTAGATCAATCCTAGGTATTCCATCTCTTGAATTAATCCTCTTCTCTACTAATTGTAAATTATTTAATTATTAGTTTTATTGTTATTTAGTTGATACTACAATCCCAAACTAAGATAAAACCACCTAGAAGTTAATCGATAGATAAATTAGTTAGAGTAACAACTAGATTTTGCTGTTCTCTGTGGGATTCGACCTCAAGACTTTAAGTACTGAGCTATATTTCCTGCGACCGCTTAATCTTTTTTATAGGGCGTAGTTTGGCGTGATCAAATTTTGGCGCCGTTGCCGGGAACACGGTATTATTTAGATTTTAAGATATCTAGTTTATTTTTTTATTTAGTTCACTCTTGTCATCTTGATCTCGTTTCTTTGGTGTTTACAATTGAAAGTTCAGATCCCGAAGAATTCAGGATGGCCCAAGATTTGGCTCTCAATGCTTTCGTGCATCCTGTGGCTAGGAATCTTGCATCTGCTATTTAGCTTCCAACATTCGAGGCTGAAAATTTTTGCATCACCTAGACGATGGTGATTTTTCTTGCTAATGCTGGTTTATTTGAAAGGTAGAACTACTAATGATCCTCAAAAGCACTTGAAAAAGTTCATAAGGATTTGAGAAACTGCTCGAGTGCCAGCAGAGGTTGTAAAATATATGTTGTTCTTGTTCTCCCTAACAGAAGATGTAGTGATTGGTTGGACTCGCTTCCAGTTAATTGTTAACACCCAATTTTGTTCCTCCTGTTTCAATAGCCATTTTCAGACAAAATTGCACTAATAACCACACAATTATCTGAACTTCGACTTCTATTCAAAATCTTAATTTCATATTGCACGCGAATTAGGAAATTTTTAAAGACACCATCATAAAATACGGCTATTTACAAAATGTGCACGTTCCATTAAGAATTTCGCAATTACCCCTATATTCAACAAAATTGCTCAAAATTATTTAACTCTAGTAATGATATTTCCTACATTTCTTCAATCATTTTAGCTTTTTTAAAATTAATTTTACAATCTTCAAAAATTTTATAAGTATTTTATACATATTTCATACCATTTTATACACAATATATACATTTATACACTTGTACACCCCATACTCCACGCCAGCTCTATGTGTGACTACGTGGCTTCATCCTAGCCATCCAAGTAGTAGATCCAATAGCTGAAAATCTACTATCATTTTTTAATTATATCAGCACCCCCCGAGCTCACCACTATCGGAGCTCTTACCGGCCAATTTCACCGACAAAACTCCAAAACAAATTACATTTTTCTACTCCCCTCACCGTCCGCAACAAAACCGCTATAACAATTTACATAAATAACGAAGGTCAAAATCTAACCTTCCCCGGCCTTCACCTCTATCACCGAAAAAGGAAGCTCCGGCGTTCCTATGTAAAACCTGAGCATTACTATCCTAGTGGAGGGGGAAAACTTTTTTGCATACACGATCGAAACTGGGTCGAGATTGACCCGATTCCAATTCAAAACGGGTAACCATTTCCTTTTTATCATTGAGTAATGCTTACGGCTAAGTTTATTAATTTCACTGGTTAACTGTTTATTAGCATGATTTAGTTTATTAATTGCTACGTATTAGTTAATTAGAACAAAGTCCACATGATTTATAATTTTTTTTGTTTAGTTCACTGTTAAGATAAACATTGCCTCAAACTTTTCGTATGCTTGAGTCTGATACGTTTGTAGCTTGGGTTCCATGCCATCTCCATTAGGTTTAAACGTGGAATCCATGACTAATTTGAGAATTGATTATATTTTGCAATGTATTCAGTCGCTTATTTCGTTCAAATACACAATTCTCATGCATACATGATTTGTCTAGCTTGAAATTTGAATGGTGATTTGATTTGCACGATTGGGGGGGAGGGCTGATTTGTTTAATTTGAAACCTGTAATTAAACACTTGAATAGAAAGTTGTTCAGTGATCAGTAGCATATCAATTTTTGGTTTGATTAGAACATGTTAAGACAATTAAGGGATTCTAGATTCTAAATTAGGAAGGGGTACTGATTTTTGAACCTAGACTCTATTACAAGCAAGGAGTAGGAATCTATTTGTTTAGATTCCTATTTTGTGTGATTGACCCTAATTTTAGGGCTCTAATTTGATCTATGTTTGGAAAGTATACCTAGTTGAATCCTGTTATTTCTGAAAAACTATACTCCCTTCCCATGTTTACTTTACCCGTTTGAATTCAAAACCCCACCCCTCACACCTATATAAACCTATTTGTCACCCATTCTAATACATAGAAACACATTGAACAACACACACACGGCTGAAAATACTCTCTTCTTCTCCTAATCACTCTGAAAAGCTCTCACTGTCCCTTTTTTGTTTTGCCACGGGAAAAGAAGCTTTGAAACAAATTTGTGAGGCTTCTAATTGTTGCATTATCACTGTTTCTCTTCTTTAAAAGAATTATCAAAGGTATATAGTTTTCTTTTCACTCCATAAGCATGTAAATAATGATACATGGTCTTGTTGAATGTGTGCTACTACTTGGGCCTCCCTTTTGGCCACCTAACCTTGTTTGCAGGTTTTTGGGTTTAGTCTCGGGGACTATACCCTGATTTTCTTGTTCGCAGGGATGCAAGGCAATGTGAAAAGGGCACAAAATGCCCTATGTTACTAGTTGATCGTGTGCAGGGATGAGGTTGTCATAGTCTAAATGCTGGCCTAAACAAGGCATAGACCAGTTGGCTCGTTATAGTTTATAAAAAAGAGCCTTTTTTTACTCTTGTTGTAGTATAGATCTCCCGCTATGTGTTTATGTATTTGCTAGGACTTCCCTGCCTGTATCCTTACTTGCGTTCATTGCTTCTTGGCTATTCAGGGGCCTTTTCCAACATTCTTCTTTGTTTGTATGCATCATGCCTAATTAAAACAAATGATCTTGCATGAAAATCAAGTTTAAATGATGACTGGAAGTTTGGATCAGCATGTCTTCAACGTATCATAACTAAAGCTCAATATCACAGTGTTTGATTGAAGTTCTCGTATGCAAATCTGAAATTTTTTATAATAGGGGCCATATGTGTGATGACTGATTAAACTGAACCTCTTTCTGCAAATACTGAACTGCCCCTTTTCGTTTTTATGCAGGCCCAATTCTTATTTTTTAAAAACTGGCCTGTTTGTGTGTTTGAACTCATTTTTTCCAAAAGCTTACATTTTCTATACACTAATCCAATAGTGTATAGGGGAGCATATGTTTAAGGGGTTGACTATACAATATATATACGTTTTAAAACTAATTTATGTCGCCTAAACATGTTCTTGCATGCCTATATACGTATATCTATGTGTGGAAGCCTTTATTTGCATTTATGTACTTTGTGTCCCCCAATTTTGAAAACAACCAATTTATATGTATATATTTTTGAAAAACCAACTCCAAAAACAAAAGCCATTGGGGCTAGTGCTTGACAATTGATGTCACAACACATCGGCCCAAAATGGCTAACATTTCTTTGACATATTAACTACAAGTTGGTTTTTTGTGTCATTTGAAAACTATTTCAAAAACCTGCCTGTTTTTTGCAATTGGCCCGATTACTGAATTTGCATAAATAACTGCTCATGAGTATTTCTTGCAATCTTAGCCTCGTTGAATTGGTATATGCAATTGATGGTCAAATGTGCGATTAGGCAGTGGGCTTAGGCTGTATTTGTAAAATTTCGAAAGGCCCATATCTACTTTAACCATATATCACTGCCCAACTTGATGTTTGTGTAAATGTCTCTTTTACATGTTTGACTCCAACTTTTAGCCTCTAATTTTAAAAATGACCCTAGAATTGCAATTGCACCTTTATACTTGAAACTAGTCCCTTCTAGTCTTATTATACTTTTATTTTAATATCCCAAAAAAAAAAAATTCAGGGGGGAACCACTTTCGTGGGACGCGGGAATTGCCTAACACCTTCTTCCCGAGTCACTAGGACTTCTTACCCATAGAATCTATACTAGCATGACCTCCCGGAGTTCATTTAAACAATTAAGACATCCTAAGTGACCTAATACACCTTAGATGAACTTATTGGGTGGCGACTCCAAAACCGACTCAACCGAGTCACCTAGTCAAACCCCAACTTTTTAACTCACTCCGAGTTAGGAAAAAAGGGGGTGCGACATTAATTCCATTATGACGTGGGATGACTTGGTGATAAAGTTAGTGAAGAAGTTTTTTCCACCCAATAAGACTGCCAAACTAGTTGATGAGATACTCACGTTTAGGCAGAACCAACTAGAGACTTTGTCAGAAGCTTGGCAGAGATTTAAAAGTTATTTGAGAAAGTGTCCTCATCATGGTATTCCTGCCCAAATGCTGGGGTAAAGGATCTACATGGGCATCGGAGATCAAATCAAGGGTAATCTGGATGCAACAACTGGATGAGCATTCTTAAGCAAGACGTTTGAGGAAGCAAAAACGTTGCTAGACACTATGGCTCAAAACTCAAGCTGGCTTAGAAGAGATGCATCTACTAGCTCAGGTACGGGGGCTTTAGCTGCTGGTATTACTTCTGGGACGGAAGAAGCGTTGGATGTGGCCCTAAAATAATTCAATGCGAACATGTTGAAACCCGTTAACCAAAAGGACTCACGGGCTCAAACTCAAGTTCCCGATCCTAGTAATTTTTCTGATACAGATTTGCTTGCTTATACTAAAGATGTGAACTTCGTGAATTATGGGCAGTGCCAGAAATAAAATCAACAGGGTCAATTTAGGACAGTGCAACAATAAACAACTTTACCCCTACAACAGGCGAATGATATAGCGGAGATAAGACTATGATACAGGCTATGATAGGATTCAATAAGCAACTTCAAGACCAAGTGGCATCACATGACACTTCAATAAATGGTATAGATACCAAGTTGGGACAGCTATCCCTAGCTTTACATAATAGACTTGAAGGTGCTCTACCGGGCAACACTATGGTGAATCCTAAGGATCAAAATACTTATCAAATGATGGAAGTCACTTTGAGGAATGATAGAGACTTGGACAAGGAGGAAGAATTAGCTGAAGCAGCACTACCCACTGGGCCAGACTTTGAGTCTGTTGATGACTCTGCCAAACTGGTTGGTAATGATCACGCTGAGAAAAAGACCACTCTAAAACCTGTTCCTGGTACTGAGAAGGTAATTACCATAAAAACCCGTAAAGAAACCCAAGAAGGTAGTTGAACAAGGTAAAAATGTTAAGGGAGCAGAGGCGAAAACACCACCACCTCCGTTCCCTCAAAGATTGGCAAAGCAACAAAACAACAAAAACAACAACAACAACAACAACAACAACAACAACATACCCAGTATATCCCACAAGTAGGGTCTGGGGAGGGTAAGATGTACGCAGACCTTACCCCACAAAGGTAAAGAGCCTATTTCCGATAGACCCTCAGCTTTAGAAAATATGTGGAAAACACGTATGAAAATCAAGACAAAAAAATAATCAAGCTAAAGTGAATGACACAACTAAGGTATACCCAAAATACATAGACAACAACACTAGATGTAAAGGAGACGACAAATGAAAATATACTATATACAGGAATACCACTACAGCTTATAAAAGAAGAGACACTTGACTACTAACTACCCTTCTACCCTAATCCTCGACTTCTATGTTCTCCTATCTATAGTCATGTCCTCGGTGATCTGGATCTGGGCCATATCATTTTTAATTATCTCGGCCCAGTTCTTCTTCGGACTGCCTCTACCTCTTCTCAGACCCTGCACTGCCAACCTCTCATATCTTCTTACCGGAGCATCAGCAACCTCGCTTCTCGCATCTTCTCTGCCACTGGGGCCACACCTAATTTGTCAAGAATAGCCTTATTCCTAATCTTATCCATCCTAGTATGCCTGCACATCTATCTAAGCATTCTCATTTTCGCCACGCTCATCTTCTGGATATGTGAGTTCTTAATTGGCCAACACTGTGCTCCATACAACATAGCTATTCTAACGACCAGTCTATAGAATTTATCTTTGAGCCTAGTTGATACTCTCTTATCACATCTAGATCCTCAGATGCATCACTAAAGTTACATTCCATTTACTCTGTTTTCGTCCTGGTCAGCCTGAAGCCTTTAGACTCTAATATCTGCCTCCGCACCTCCACCTTCTCATTGACACCTCTGCGTGTTTCATCTACTAAAACTATATCATCTGCAAACAACAAATACCACAGCACCTCTCCTTGAATACTCCGCGTCAATTCATCCATCACAAGCGCAAACAAAAATAGGCTAAGCGCTGACCCCTGATGAAACCCCATCTCGACCGGTAAATGCTCTGAGTGGATTCCCACTGTTCGCACTGGGTCTTGGCTTCTTCGTACATATCCTTAACCACTCTGATGTATGCCACTGGAACACCTTTAGATTCCAAGCATCTCCACAAAATCTCCCCAGGGACCTTGTCATAAGCTTTTTCTAGGTCAATGAACACCATATGTAAGTCCCCTTTTTTATCCCTATACTGCTCAACCAACCACCTCAAAAGATTAATGGCTTCTGTAGTCGATCTTCTAGGCATGAATCTGAATTGGTTCTCGAAAATTGTCACATCCCTTCTCATCCTCTTCTCTACCACTCTCTCCCATGCTTTGATAGTATGGCTGAGTAGTTTGATGCCCCTATAGTTGTTGCAATTTTGGACATCGCCCTTTTTCTTATATAATGGAACCATGCTACTCTATCTCCATTCCTTAGGCATTTTTTCCATCCTAAGGATGACATTGAACAACCTGGTCAGCCACTCCAGACCTGCTCTGTCCGCACTCTTCCATAACTCTACTGGGATCTTGTTGGGCCCAGTCGCTCTTCCCCCTTGCATATTTCGGATTGCCACCCTGACCTCCTCGACTCTTATATGCCTACAATACTGAAGTATGTCTTCCATCTCCGTCTAATATGGGCCTCCTCCACTAATACTGTACCATCCTCATCCTTAATGCACATCTAGATCTCGGGACTGTCTCTCCCTCGCCTTCACGAGCCTATACAATTTTTGATCTCCCTATTTTTCAGCTAATTCTTTATTTAGACGATCAAAAGATGTCGGTTTAGCAATCGAAACAGCTAACTTCGTTTCCTTCTTCACTGTCTTTTATCCTTCAGATTTTGTTCCTCGTCAATGCTCTCCAATATCTTCAAGTATGCAGCCTTTTTGGCGTCTACTTTATCTTGGACATCTTCATTCCATCACCAGTCCCTTTTATGTCTATAAGAGTTTCCCTTAGAAACCCCTTACACTTATCTGGTGGCTCCCCTAATGTACTCCACTGTCCTAGCCCACATACTACTCACATCCCTACAACTCTCCCAGGAACCCATAGCATACAGCCTTTTCCCCAGCTCATGAATCTTCTCAATAGTCAGCGCCCCCTCCTCCTATTTAATATGAGGACGCTCTGACACAACTTTCTTCTTCCTCGGCCTTATAATATCTAGCTCCAAAACTGAGAGCTTATGTTGGATAACAAGGTTTTCGTTTAGGATAACCTTGCAATCCCTACACGTGGCCCTATCAGTCTTCTTTAGAAGAAGAAAATCAATCAAAATTTTTGCACTCAAACTACAGAAGGTGACCAAGTGTTCTTCTTTTTTCTGAAAACTAGAGTTAGCTATCACCAACTTAAAAGCTTGTGCAAAATCCAGAAGAGCAGCACCTCCTTCATTTCTATCCCCAAAACCAAAACTGCCATGCACCTCATCATAGGCCCTTGAAGATGCCTTGATATGATCATTGAAATCTCCTCCTATAAATAGCTTCTCATTGACAGGGACACTCCGCACTACCTCATCCAACTCCTTCCAAAAGCGCCTCTTAACTCTTCATCCAAGCCTGCTTGAGGTGCGTAAGCACTTATTATGTTGAAGGTGGAAACTTCTATTACAAGCTTGATAGCCATCAGCCTATCATTCACCCTCTTGACTTCTACCACTTTCTCATGAAGGTCCCTATCAACTAAAATACCTGCTCCATTCCTTTTCCTCGAGATTCCAGAGAACCACAATTTGTACCCATTTATATCCTGCGCCTTAGTTCCCACCCATCTGGTCTCCTGGATACAAGAAATACTAATCTTCATTTTCCTAAGAATCTTCACCAACTCAAAAGATTTCCCAGTCAAAGACCCAATGTTCCATGACCCAATCCTCAACCTAGAGAATTTCCTACCACCTTTAGCCCCCGCCCCTGACCCCGACCGAGGACATGACCTCAATCTACCATCATACACAACTGCCACACTACTCCTAAACTAAATAAAAATAGGAAAAGCAAAGCAACAAAAAGGTTTGAAATTTAATAAGCTTTTTGATTTGTTGAAATTATTGAAGCTTACTATTGTGTGGGCAAAAATACACCACTTATTGTTATAGGGATACGAGTCCAGCTGGTGAGACTAGAATTATCCTACAAGTCATCGAGCACTGAGGATATACGCCCGCTCCTAGAGCCAACAACAGTTTAGGTGGTTCGGTCATAGGGCGCAGGGCACACATCCCGCCGCCTAGGGTTTACAGCCTCCTAGTTAGGGTTTAGTATGCCACTGTCTTGAGTTGTAAGCCCATGGCCTTATTAGTACTTGTATTTTACTTTATTTAGGACTGGGTATCACTATTATAAATACACCTCCTTGCACTGTATTGTACACAAGACACGATTCGCCACCAAACTCAGTTACTCTCAAGGAATAAGAATTACTTTTCTTTCTCTATTATTTTTGCTTAATTACTTGGCTTTACTTTTATCGTATTTACTTAATTTTTCCAGCATAATATACCGTATTTGTTGTGACCTCATTCATAATTAAATGTTTAACCTAGACGTACAAATTTAGGCATAAACAGTTTGGCACCCACCGTGGGGCCCAGACAATTGTCTGTATCCTATGAAGGAAAAGGCGCATTCATGTCAAACAACAATACCGCCATATGACACATCGATAACGAGATCCAACAGATAATCCATGACTCGGTCAATACGACCAAAATTATGAACTACTATCTAAGATCAAAATCCAGTTATCCGTCGTCAAGGTCAGGGTTGCACCAGCGTATTGACCTTCATCAAGAAGCGCAGTCGGTAGATAAAAAAGCTATCAGTACGATCTTCGAGGGGCTCGGGGTCGGAAGCAACGACACCAAAGGCATCATGGTCTGTGAATGCTTACCGGCAAAGAGCCAAAAAGCCACGCCTCAGCACCATCGCGTTCGATGATGGATATTTGCAGCGAGCCCACAACCCTCTTGATGATGTCTTAATAATTACTATGCAAGTACATGATGCTCGAGTCAAGCGTGTGTTGGTGGATCACGGCAGTGCAGTCAATATCATTCACTGGAAGGTTGTCTATCAGATGGACATGCAGAGTCAGGTAATCCCCAGCCCGTATATCATAACCAGCTTTAATAGTTCCAGCGAGAAGTCTATGGGAGAAATCCTCTTCGAGGTACACCTCCCAGGAGCAGCGCGGTTGGCGTCTTTCCAAGTAATGACATGCGACCTCTCGTATAACATTATCCTTGGGACACCCTGGATTCACGAAGTACATGTTGTGCCATCTACACTTCACCAGGTCAAATAACTGACTCCTTGGGGGGTGAAAGAAATTCAGGGAGAACAGAAGCTATCTCGGAGATATTACATGACTGTAGTGATTGATGCCACTAGGAAAGAGACCAAAAAACAGAAGAAGAAACTAGACAAGTTGCTTGGGCCCAATCTGGTCACTAGCGTACCTTTGGGACACGGGGTCCATGAGGTGACTAGATCATACGAACCAACTATCATACCCTCTGACCCGGAGGAAGTATATCAGCCGACTAAAGCTACACTTGAAGACCGTGATCCAATAATCTTCGACAAGAAAGTTTCGGAAAAAAAATTCTAGGTAGGGGCCAAGCTCTCTACCGAAGTAAAACAAGAGTATCCTAACTTCCTGCGCGCTCGGTCGAACACCTTCTCCTGGACACACAATGACATGCAAGGAATATCAACTAGCGTTATCACACATAATCTTAATGTTGATCCTAACTTCAAGCCAATCCAGCAGAAGAAACAACCGATAAGCCACAAGAAGGGGCAGACGACTCATGAAGAAGTTGAGAAACTACTCAACAATAGTTCCATTCGTGAGGTTCAGTACCCCGACTGGCTATCAAACGTCGTAGTGGTTCAAAAGAAGAACGGAAAATGGAGGATGTGCATCGACTTCACATATCTGAGTAAACTATGCCCAAAGGATTCCTTCCCGCTGCCTAACATTGATTAACTCATCGATTCAATGGCAGGGCATGAGGCCTTGAGTTTTTTAGATGCATATTCGGGATACAATCAGATTCTCATGTACCCAGATGATCAAGAAAATACTTCTTTCATCATAGAAAGGGGGACTTATTGTTATAGAGTGATGTCTTTCAGACTGAAGAACGCATGAGAGACTTATCAAAGATTAGTGAACCTGATGTTCAAGGAGCAGATTGGAAAGACCATGGAAGTTCACATCGAAGACATGTTGGCTAAACCAAAATTTTCCAAAGATCACATTGGCCATCTAGAGATAGCGTTCAATATCCTGGACAAGTTTGGAATGAAGCTCAACCTTGAGAAGTATGCCTTTGGCGTATCCTCCGGGATGTTCCTTGGGTTCATTTTTTCTAATAGGGGTATAGAAGCGAACCCGACGAAATTGAAATAATCAAGGCAATACCGGAGGTTCTGAAGAGTTAAGTGAAAGTTAAAAGGCTTAATGATCGAATCGCAGCACTTAGCCGGTTCATCTCGTGGTCATTAGAGAAGTGTCATCAATTTTTCAATGTCCTGAAAAAGAATAAAATCTTTGAGTGGACAAAGCAATGCAGCAAGGCTCTAAAAGAGCTAAAATAGTATCTGGCAAATCCCCCATTGCTTACCAAGCCACGCAAGGGAGAATCATTATTACTGTACCTAGCAGTGTCTGAAGTCTCCGTTAGCGCCGTCCTGGTACAATGGAAGAGAAGGGGGTGAAGTGACCAATGTATTATGTTAGCAAGTCTCTCCTAAACGCATAAAAAAGGTATCAACTTCTAGAGAAGCTTGCACTTGCCTTAGTCATGGCAGCGAGGAAGCTGCGGCCGTACTTTCAGAGTCACACCATTGTCGTTGTTTACTTTTTTCCATTATGGACCATACTACACAAAACCGAGTTGTTAGGAAGGGTTGTGAACTGGGTTGTTGAGTTGGGCGAGTATGATATCATTTATTAGCCAAGAACGGCCATCAAGTCACAAGTTATCGCGGATTTTGTCGCCAACTTCAGCTCTGACTTAATGCCAAAGACAGAGGAGGAACGCAAGATAATAAAATGTGTTACCCCTAGGGAATGGGTGATCCACACCGACGGTGCCTCAAATGTAAAAGGGGTCGGGCTTGGTTTAGTGATCGAGTCCCCGACAATGAAGGTGTTAAGGAAAGCTGTTAGATGCTCCCAGATGACGAACAACAAAGCAGAATATGAAGCCGTAATTCAAGCACTAGAATTAGCTTACATATTGGGGCAAGGGAGATCAGCATCAATTGCGATTTTCAACTTGTAGTGAACCACGTAATGGAGCATACACCGCCAAAGACGCCCGCATGCAAGAGTACCTGGCCAGGGTGGAGAAATGTCTGAAGAATTTTCAAAAATAGAGGATTAGTCAGAAGAAAACGCGGAGGCTGATGCCCTAGCCAGCCTAGCGTCCACTGCAAAATTAAATGCAAACAACCAGGTTTTTCAATTAACTTACGCAGATGTAATGTGCCGCAAAGTCAAAGCAGTAGGGTCATCATGGGACTGGCGACATGACACGATTTGAAATTCGGTTAGGCCGTGCAGGCACCTGAGATCCTCCCCTAGACCCGTCGGGCGAATTCTTACCAATTAAATTAGGGATATAAATATAATTCAATTCATAAATAAGAACAAGACTTAGAAAAAGCACAGATATACTGATACCTCCAAGTTTTACAAAAGAAATTACCGCTGACTACCCAACATACTAGGTTTAGGGTTATCCAGACTAGACATCTAAGAGGATAGAAGGAGACAAATACCTCCTGAAGGGAGCAAAATGCAACTGAAGTAATAATCATAAAACTGGTGGCCATCCGGAATAAAAGCTGGCTCACCCTGATAGCTGAAGTCGTCTTCGCTCCTTCACAACGTGGCGAACTTAATACTGGAGCGAACCTACCGAAACGAAATAGATAGACAAAACAAAACAAAAAAGGGTGAGTCAAAAGGACTCAATAAGTGGGGCAGACTAGCCATCTCAAATAATAGGATAGCTAGCCAGGGAGAGGAAAAAAACAGATAAACCAAATTTCTCTTATTCAAATTATAAAAAGGCAGAGCCAAATAATAATTGGAAACACGTATGGGATCATAAACTCATAAACAACCAGGGACATAAGATAGACAGAACATATAGGTTTTAAGTATCCCGAACATAATACTGTCACGGCGTACAACCTGATCCATATGTTCATACTGTCGCGGCGTGCAACGCGATCCATATATTTATACTGTCGCAGCGTGCAACCCGATCCATATATTCATATTGTTGCAGCGTGCAACCCGATCCATATATTCATACTGTCGTGGCGTGCAACCCGATCCATATATTTATAGTGTTGCGTCGTGCAACCCGATCCATATAACTAAAGCATATAAACCAATTAAGGACACTAAATAGCCAGAAACGTATAGGCAAACTGAAATATGTCCACAACATGGTATACATGTCGCATACACAAAACACAGCACAATAGTCACACACTAGTCAGTATGCGGTGCTATAAGATGGGATGAATACGGTATGATGCAATGCAGTAACATGTGCCTGATACCTTCACCGTCTCGAGACGCTCATCGATTACCGGGAAATATATGCAATAATGACCCTTCACCGGCTCGGGACTCTCATCGATTACCGGAAAGTATATGCAATAATGACACTTCGCCGGCGCGGGACTCTCATCGCCAACCGGGAAGTATATATAAAAATGGCCCTTCACTGGCTCGGGACTCTCATCGATTACCGGGAAGTATATGCAATAATGACCCTTCACCGGTGCGGGACTCTCATCGCCAACTAGGAGGTATATGCAATAATGACCCTTCACCGGCTCGGGACTCTCATCGATTACCAGGAAGTATATGCAATGATGACCCTTCGCCGGCGCAGGACTCTCATCGCCAACTGGGAGGTATATGCAATAATGACCCTTCACCGGCTCGGGACTCTCATCGATTACCAGGAAGTATATGCAATGATGACCCTTCACCGGCGCAGGACTCTCATATATTTATACTGTCGCAGCGTGCAACCCGATCCATATATTCATATTGTTGCGGCGTGCAACCCGATCCATATATTCATACTGTCGTGGCGTGCAACCCGATCCATATATTTATAGTGTTGCATCGTACAACCCGATCAATATAACTAAAGCATGTAAACTAATTATAGGCAGAAATATATAGGCAAACTGAAATATGTCCACAACATGGTACACATGCTGCATACACAAAACACAAAACAATAGTCACACACTAGTCAGTATTCGGTGCAATGAGATGGGATCAATGCGGTATGATGCAATGCAGTCACATGTGCCTGATACCTTCACCGGCTCGGGACTCTCATCGATTACCGGGAAGTATATGCAATAATGACCCTTCACTGGCTCGGGACTCTCATCGATTACCGGGAAGTATATGAAATAATGACCCTTCACCGGCGCGGGACTCTCATCGCCAACCGGGAAGTGTATGCAAAAATGACCCTTCACCGACGCGGGACTCTCATCGCCAACCGGGAGGTATATGCAACAATGACCCTTCACCGGCTCGGGACTCTCATCGATTACCGAGAAGTATATGCAATGATGACCCTTCACCGGCGCGGGACTCACATCGTCAACCGGGAAGTATATGCAATAATAACCCTTCACCGGCGCGGGACTCTCACCGCAAACCGGGAAGTATATGTAATAATGACCCTTCACTGGCTCGGGACTCTCATTCGATTACCAGGTAGTATATGCAATAATGACCCTTCACCGGCGCGGGACTCTCATCTATTACCAGGAAGTATATGCAATGATGACCCTTCACCGGTGCAGGACTCTCATTGTCAACCGGGAAGTACATGCAATAATGACCCTTCACCGGCTCGGGACTCTCATCGATTATCGGGAAGTATATGCAATGATGACATCCAGAGTAAAATGCTCAGATACTCAATACAATACGAACAACAAGACATAACATATAATATACAATGTAAACCCAAAGCTAAAGCATATAATATACAATGTAAATCCAAAGCTAAAGCATAATAAGTACGCCTACCGGCAGCTACACACGTAAGAAACGAGTGGTAGAAAATCCACGAGGCCATATGCCTCCAAAGAAATGGATATAAACACTTACCTTGTTACCAAGGTAGCACAGCTAATCAACAATTGATTTTTCCTTTAGATTCATTGCCACACGATCCCACTGTGTTCAATAAGCAGAAAAATATATCACATAAGGCTAAAGGCTTCATTCCTTAAGTCTTAAGGCAATCCAGTTAGGAACCCGATACCCTATTCGCATACGCAATACGCAGGCCAGGCCTATATACAGGGTTTAAGGTCACATAACAAAATCCTAAATAAATTACATTTATATGTTGCCCATAACTCACTGAGTACGAATATATAATCAATTCCATCATCGGGGTACAATTGACCCTTTAGACTATCAGTTGAACTTATTAAAATGATGTCTAATATCCCAATGTTTACCGTCAAAATATATCAAACACACGTAATAAACTAAAATAATGCATTAAGATCATTACCTGAATGTTTCAGGGTGAAAATTCTATCTTTCTCCGGCTCTTTTCTCATTTTTCTGGTATTTTCTCTTCTCAGCATTGTCTCTGTTACTCCTTGTTTCTATTTCTGTATCGACTTACCCTTTTAAGCTAAGGGCTATAGTCACCGCCTTTCTCTTTATTCCTTTCCTTTTTGTTTCACTTCTTTTATTTTCTTTTACTTTTATATTTTTTTTCTTAATCAAAAATTAAAACGGTACCCTATGATACTCGAAATAATTCCAACTTTTGCATATAAGTTATACAAAATTTATGTAACATACTCGCTAAGGCAGATCTCAAATCAGACTCCCGAAACTGAAGAAGCGAATTAAAAGGAAAAAGATCAAATTATTAATTTTCGGAACCTTAACCGAAATCAGCCGAACAACCTCGAAATTCACACATGTCACAAATAATCATACAAACCTAACGGCGCTTTCGAATTTCGAATTGGAGTTCATTCGCCAAAATCGAGCTCGAAAATCTCTTTTTAATATTTATCGACAATAAAACCTGAAATCTTCTTCCGATACGTACCAACCGAAGTCCGATTTAGCTCAAATTTTACAGACAGGTCCTAATGGATCTTACGAATATTTTAAAATTATCGGCACGCTAATCGGAGTCCTAACTTCCAAAACGTCTAGCCGAGGTCGTTTCATTCTCCTCCACTTAGACTCTCGTTTGTCCTCGAACGAGCTTCCGTCTAAAGCAACATTCACACAGATAAAAAAAGAACTTGCACGACCTTCATAAACTACTCCACGGGCATTATCTTCTGATTATAGGATCAGAATAATAGTACGCATATCAAACTTTCTGAATAAAACATATCTTGATAATATCCTCACATCATTGCCCAACTTATTCTGACTAAGATGACCCTTCATCGATCATGAGAGGGGAGTTCTACATTTTCAATAGAAAGATACACGGGGCTCTGGATGGATTAACATAATTTCGACGATGAATCGCCTCCTCGATATATTTTTCGATATAGAACAGGTCAATGAAACAAAGAATTAGCTTACACTTCAGCAACACCTTAGAGATTTAATATTAGCATTCAGTATTAGAGAAAGACTCCTCCACTTAGAGCATTAACTCATACAGCTACTTTGAATAGAAATAGCCATCCTTGCACAGTCTATCGGACTAAGGAAGACATAGCTAAAAACAGAATGCAGCTCAGACCTGAGCTACCAAATTACCCTCTCGAGTTGCCAAACAGCTGCAACTCTCGAGTTCACAACTCCATACCTTTTCCATAAGCACCACGGCCTGATGGATCAAATCAGGGGTCAAATGATGCCTCTTATTACCCCTAGTAGCCTTGAAAAACAACAATGTGCTTATCCAGTTACCTTGACACGCACTCTGGCTCAACACAGGGAATATTACAAGAGGCTACCGACCGCCTAAGCTCACCAGTGCCGGATAAAGAAGAGATGGAAATGGACTGAGGATAGAAATAATTAGAGCTTTAGGAAGCTCATCTTGTTATTTTCTTGGCTACCAGAGCTAGAGTACAACCGAGTCGGCTAACCAAAGAATCGTAATTGAAGGAATAGACATTAAATAAGCTTTATGGAATGACATCTAATCCAATTTAACGTTCCTATAAAAAGGATACTCCGACAATTTACCAGAAAACCCTTTTACACCGAGACAAACTTGTAGAATAACATGACTCTACTAGCGTCTCGAACCAAGAGGAGACACATAGATCGAGTATTACTAACTAATCATTTTATACTGGAAGAAACAATGACATTTTCTGATGGTGATGAATAAGAATCCTACCATCCTACCAACACTGAATTCCAAGAAGAGAGGTAAACTGACTCGACATAATAAGAGAAGGTGGCACAACAAGATGCCAAGCAGACCATACCGATACTCACTCAAAATCTCTCACATTTAAACCAGATAAACTAGTAGGGTCACACAAATGCCCTGAATAGATCATACTGGAAGCTAACCCCTCTACCGCAACCGATTCTTAATAGAGACGACATCCAAGGAAACTATAGAAATATGATAAGACAAACCATTTGAGGATCGATCGAAAGAATCAAATCCAAACCATTTCCGGATCGATCGAAAGAATCAGATCTTAATCACATTTAAGAGAAGAAGAAATCCCATGGTCTACTACATCGGATACCTCAGCATCCCGCCAGACTAGCAGTTCATAGAACTGCCTCTGCAGCTGAGCTGAGCCACTACCCTGACAATCACTTTCTGAAGAACCACTGCCACCACACTCTCAACCTCTACTGGATGGTGGCATTTCTTTTGCTGATTGAAATCTAAATGAAATTCCCTACGACTGTGCAGGTGCCTGATGACGAGAGAAAGGACGACTACCAACTTGCCAGAGTAAGGAAAAACACCTCAAAGGATAACCTGACTCATGACAGTGATAACACCCTTTCCGCTAAAAATGGAAACTGGACAGATTATTGATAGCTACAAAGAGAAAACTGAGTCTATCTTAATGAACTACTAGCGCACTTTAAGAGTTACGCTCTACAAGCTGAGATAACCTGGAAAGTGACCTCCCAAACTAATCAGAAATCTTACCTCCCCGTAGGATCTCATTGCTCTCCCGCTCTAACTCTTCCCGCTCTAACTTATGGTATGCCTCATACCTCCGAGCAATATCCACAACAACATCAAATGAAGTCCAAACCTCAATTTCTCGAGCCATCTAGAATCTCAAGGTAGGAGAAAGGTCGCCAATAAGTCTTCAAACCTTCTCGAAAGTTTCATGAACTAGTTGTAATGCATATTTAGCCATAGAGAATTTAATCTCATATTCTAAAAACCAATAAGCTACCCTATTCAATCCACTCAAATTGGTGACTCTTTTCATCTCGCTCGCTGCGCGAAAGGAACTTTTCCACGAATCTAGAAGAAAAATTGAACAAAGTTAGCTGATAAGAGAGCGGTCCACCAATTCAAGGCTGGACCCCTGAAACCGGAAAGCAGAATAATCAACACCATACCGCTCGATATAATCAAGAGCCTGAAGGATACACTGACATCATTATATTTTAAAAAGAATCACGAGGTTTATCTAATGCATTGCTTAAGAATATCAGAAGGTTCAACCGCATAAAATAATGCAACCTCTTTGGGCACTCAGACCGAATAGTTACCTCGGCTGGCTAACCAGCCAGAATAATTGGTGGCGCAACACATGCTATCTTTGGAACATAATTTACTGGGGCAACATCAGGGACTGGAACAGGAGCTCCCTGAGACCGAACGTCTCCATCTGCGGAAACCAGATAAGTTGCCTAGAAAATAATAGGTTCTTGCAGTATCTGCATCGCCAAGATTCTCGTAAAAGCATCGTAGAGAGCCAAGGGAACCACAAGGCCCTGCTCCCTTGCCCATCGCGAGCTCTTACAGCTGGGGCCTTCACAACTGGATCGCCGGCACGATCCACAACTCTCGGGGCTTGAGTAGCTCTAGCCCTAGGCTAGACTACTTCGTCCTGAACTCCTACCATTTTCTGATTTGTCGCACGAGGGTTCATAATTACCACGAAGGAATTAACGAAAATACTTTTGCATCCTAGACCGATGCACGATCAGAAAAGAATGAAATGAAACTTCCTAAATACTATCATCGTACATAAGTACGGACGTCTACGTACCCATCACCGAGACACTACTAGACAATGTCTTAGTCTGGATAGACTCTAAACCAGGCTCTGATACCAACTGACACGACCCGAAATCCGGCTAGGCCGTGCGGGCACCCGACATCCTCCCCTAGACCCTTCGGGCGAACCCTTACCAATTAAATTAGGAATATAAATATAATTCAATTCATAAAGAAGAACAAGACTTAGAAAAAGCACATACATACTGATACCTCCAAGTTGTACAAAAGAAATTACAGCTGACTACCCAACATACTAGGTTTAGGGTTATCCAGACTAGACATCTAAGAGTACAGAAGATGACAAATACCTCCTCAAGGAAGCAAATGAAACTGAAATAATAAACATAAAACTTATAGCCATCCGGAATAAAAGCTAGCTCACCCTGACAGCTGAAGTCGTCTTCGCTCCTTCACAACGTGGCGAACTTAATTCTGGAGCGAACCTACCGAAACGAAATAGATAGATTAAAAAAAAATGTGAGTCAAAAGGACTCAATAAGTGGGGCAGACTAGCCACCTCAAAGAATAGGATAGCTAGCCAGGGAGAATAAAAAACAGATAAACCAAATTTCACTTATTTAAATTATAAAAAGGTAGAGCCAAATAATAACTGCAAACACGTATGGGATCATAAACTCATAAACAACCAGGGACATAAGATAGACATAACATATAGGTTTTAAGTATCCCGAACATAATACTGTCACGGCGTGCAACCCGATCCATATGTTCATACTGTCGGGGCGTGCAACGCGATCCATATATTTATACTGTTGCAGCATGCAACCCGATCCATATATTCATATTGTGTCGGCGTGTCACAAATAATCATACGAATCTAATGGCGCTTTCGGATTTCGAATCGGAGTTCATTCGCCAAAATCGAGCTCTTTTTGATATTTATTGACAATAAAAATTAAAATCTTCTTCCAATACGTGCCAAACAAAGTCTGATTTAGCTCAAATTTTACAGACAGGTCTTAATGAATCTTACGAATATTTTAAAATTATTGGCACGCTAATCAGAGTCCTAACTTTTGAAACGACTGACCGAGGTCGTTTTACAGCACCCGATCATTGAATATCTCCACAAGGGAATGCTCCTGGCAGATAGAAAAGAGAGCAGAATGTTAAGAGCTCAAGCGGCTCACTACATCTTGATCAATGGAGAGTTGTACCGGCGAACATTCAGCGGATCACCTTTGGCTAAATATTTGGGTCCTTCTCAGGTGGATTACGTACTCAGAGAAATCCACGAGGGACAATGCGGAAATCATTCTGGCAGGCGATCTCTAGCTTGAAAGTTAATCATGGCGGGCTATTTCTGGCTTCGAATGGAAAACGGCGCGAGCAAGTTTGCTCGGTCATGTGATACCTGCAAAAGGTTCTCCCATGTACTTCATCAGCCGGTGGAGTTTACATTCAGTAATTGCCCCATGGCCTTTCATGAAATAGGGGATGGACACCGTAAGGCCCATTCCTAAAGCGCCCGGTGATGTCAAGTTCGTTCTTATCATGACAGACTATTTCACCAAATGGGTCGAGGCGTCTACATATGCCCGGATTCGAGAGCAAGAAGTCATAAATTTTATTTGGAAAAACATTATGTGCCGATTTGGGATTCCAGTATAAATCACTTGCGATAACGGTCCCCAATTCATAGGCGACAAGATCACTGCTTTTCTTAAAGAATGGAAATCAAGAGGATACCCTTCACTCCTTAGCATCTTTCAGCCAACGGCCAAGCCGAATCCTAAGACAAGACGATAGTGGAGAATCTGAAGAAGCGGCTCAATGAGGCCACGGGAAGATGGCCCGAAGAACTCAAATATCACATGGATGAAGAAGTACTAAGTCTTGAAAGGCTGACTCGGCCTAAATACTCATGACATGTAGGCTCTCAGCCCCGTTCTTTATTTTACAAAGGGCATTTAGCTTCGTTCCTCATTTTACATGGCTCCGTGCCATATCAATAAAACTACTATCTTACTTAGTTAGTTTTACTCATTCATTTAGATCCATCTATGATCCAACTATTCCTAGCCCCCGCCAGACCTAAGTTGAAGTAATACACTCACTTTCCGCTACAAAAAAGTATAGTACACTACTGGCGTAGAGTTAGCCCACGTCTAGCTCAGCCACCAGACATTAATCGAGCATTGATCTTGTTAAATCAATAATTGCACCTACTCGCCGACTCCTGCATAGTTCTAGAATGTCTTAAATACTTGAGTAACTAAGCGAAGATGTTCTGTCTCAGAACACAAAAGGACCGTTACCACACGGGCTAAAGCCGTCCCATTGTGGGCGCAAACAACCATTTGCTATGGATGCAACCTAGCCGCCGTCTATCGGTGCACAGCAGATGTAATTTCTCAAGGCAGGCACACTGACACACGTTCTTAAATAACTAGAACAGTCAGGACGATCGGAAGCCATCTAACTCTTAGGTGTAAATGCCTACAGAGGCATAACTTAGCATTACTTATTGTTTACGACGAAAATTAAAAAACGTCACAAACAAAGGCACAAGTAATTTAAGTCTATACGCCACAATACGGGCCTAAAAGATACATTTAGTTCTTCCTGAATACACCTTTTATTTATAATAAATGTAGGAAAAAAAATTAAAGGGAAGACTAAAACTGCAAGTTCCTCTGAATTTGCACCCCCGGAGATTCTTCATCTGGATTTTAGCTCTTGCATCGAAGCCTCTCCGGGGATTCGAAGGCAAAATTTCCAACCTAGCACCCCAAGCAGCAATATCTTTGTGATACTGCATCACGGGGGAGAGGAAAATCAGCCCAACTGAGGAATCCCTCAGTAGAACGGCAGAGGCAGCAGAATGGGCACCGAAGACTTCACTTGGATTTACTTGGAGAGACTCCAATGGGGAACCCCTGTGAATCTCACAAACGCGTTATACTCCCTCTTCCCCCAAATGATCGAAAGTTTACGCAAACTCCAAAATCAAGGAATAGGCTAGAGCCATACAGCCACCCTGAACGCTGTTGGTATTGAGACTGCATTCGAGCGTCGACTGCTCGAAGAAGGAGAGGGTACCCCAGGACGCGCTCCTCCTCGTTCAAATTATGTTACTTCAGGAACCATGTCCCAATGGAAAAAGAGGATGAACGAAGTAGAAGAAGCCCGAAAGGGGTTGGCATTCCTCTGCTGCACTATGCCACATGATAAGAAGAATATTGAAGCAATCCATCGGGCATGACGATGAGACGTGCCAGAATTGATACGTCTACCACAATGAAGATCTTCCGAAGAACATCACCATTAAATTTTCAGCCGTATACCATGGCTCGAGGGACATCTTTCCTTCCCTCACGAATAAAGAAAGAAAAGAATATAACTTCAGATGATTCTCCCCTTGTAATCATCTCATGCCTCGTCCTCACGAAACGAAGAAGGATTTCTAGGAGTATCATATCAGGATTAAAAGGCCACGCAGCGATAAGTTTTCTGAAAAGAGATGGAATATTTTCTGAAGAAGTGTGATTCCTTCCCACTATCATGAAGTTACTATTTATAGGTAGAAAGGGATAAGAATGGAGCACGAAACAGTCAAGCGTCATTATTATTAGAGATATGAAATAATTCGGAGCAGTTAATGGCAGTTTTTGAAAAGGTGCGTGAGATCGGTATCAGCCAATCAGAAGGAAGCATGCGAAGTTTTCGAAGTGATCAATATCGTTCTTAGTCAAAGAGACTGCGAGTCTCGAGGAGTCAGTGAGACATCTTTTCACATATGCGCCGCTATCACTTCCTGACTACTTGTGTCAGCACTCAGCAAGTGGGGGGGCTAACTATGTGGGCGATGTTGACACCTAATTTTATCCCTCCTGTTTCGATAACCATTATTCAGACAAAATTTCACTGATAGCCACACAATTACCCCACACTTTACTTCACACGAGCACACCAATTAGGCTATTTTTTAATTAAAAAAAGGCATTTGCACGAACGACCGCAATTTTACAAAACTTGCATATCTTGTCTTAATTTCTCACAATTATTTTTATTTTTAACAAACACCTAAATCATTTTAAAATATAAAATAATGGGTCTTCTTAATTATTTAGCTCAAATAATTACTTTTCATGTTTTTATTATTTTTATAGACATTTTATATAATTTTTCCACGTATTATACATATTTATACATATGTTATACACTTTTATACACCACTTATACACTTTATATACGCATAAACATATACATACATTACACCTCACACTTATACACATCAGCCTCATTTAATTACACATCATCGCCTACGTGGCTTCATCTCAGCCGTCCACGTGTATAATCCAACGGCTGGGAATTACATTTCCATTTTTAACTACACACTCCACCTCCAAACCCTAAAACTCTTTTCATTTCCTCTCAACACACTCAGCCGCTTCGTCTCTGTTCTCTCTCTCATGCAAACCCCACATCGCCACTGTCAAGAGCCTTTTCCGGCCAACCCCATCGGCGAAATTCAAAGAGAATGGCATCATCGTGTTCCTTTCTTCATCCGCTACAAAACCTATGCATTGGTTTGTTCGTTTGGATAAGAGGTCGAATTTGACCCTAATCGTGACCTCCGTCTCCGTCGCCGGAAGATGTTTCGGCGTTCCTTTGCTTGAACACGACCTTCACCAACAAAGGAAGGAGGTAAAACCCTCGTACATGCGTTATTGAACCGGGTTGAAATTGACCCGATGTTGGTCCTAACAGGTAATCCTAAAGCCCTATTTGTTTTTACTTTTTGATTTCCGGATTTAAGTAGTGTTAAAACTCGAAATTATTTGGCCTTTTAGCATGTTAATATAATTTACTGATTAATTGGTAAAGTGCATGAATTGCGATTTTGATTTACCTCACTGTGTTAACATCTCATACTTGCCTATGTGCGTGGATTTGATTAATCTTATTCGAGTAAAGCATTGGTAATTCGTCATTAGTCGACTAATTAAAAAGGGAAGATTGCTTGATTAGTTGAGTCAAGTTAGAAGATTGTTTTGGTTTTGCTTGTATATTCTGAACTTTACATCCTCAATACCTATGGTCCTTATCACAATTATTGCAACCTAAATCCATCTGGACAATGTATTTTGACCATTGTTTGTAAAAGATGCATGCTTACTTAGCTAAAATTGGATTGATTTGATTTAGAGGATTTTACCAAGGTTGGGTTTGAATTAATGATTTGTAATGGGTTCTAGTAATTGACAATGTATCAATTAGGAGTTGGTTATAATCGTGTTAAGATGATTGACTGATTTCTGGGAATTTTAATTAGGTTTGTATTGCTAATTGTGAACCTAGATGCTATTGGATTTGGGGGGGGGGGGGGAGGGGTACAACTGACTATGATTTGTTTTACCTTAACTGAAGGACTTTGGTTAACCTATTTTAGGATGAGAACATTTTTAATTATGGAAGACAAAACCTTTCCCTCCTCCCCTGATTTTCGAACCAGCTTCATTTATAGAAAAGCTGCGAAATTGATTCCCTCTAATTGACAGTGTAATCTTCCCTTTCCTCCTTTTAAAATTTACCAATTTTATTACCCTTTCACATGGGAATTTTGAATTCAAAAAGGCCCTATGCTTCACCTATATAAACCAGACTCTTGCATACTTAGAGACACAAGTTATACATCACTTTTACATTGAAAAAAGGCCTTAGAAACACAAATAGTATTTCACAGGCCTGCTCTTCTTTCTGCCTTGGTTTTCTTTTAAGGAGTTTCTGCTTTAGTTGTGTGCTAGCTCTGTTCTTGCAAGCATCAGTCTCTTTTCCTTGCACCATGTTTGCTTCACATCACTAAAGGTATACCCACATCCCCCACTGGTATTTGCATCTATCTACTTAAGCCTGCTTGAGTTTGTTTACCTTATATGTGCTTCATTTAAACTGTGTATGCCTATCTGCTATTCCACATCCTGTTGTTGGGTTCTAGTTCTTGTTAACCATATGTAATTATGAGGATGGTCTTGAAAGATCATACCAGTATTCATTTAGTGCAGGGACTTTACATAACCTACTGTTAGGGGCTTCTGATAGCCTAATCACTACTGAGACTGGAACGGGTCATTTAAAACTTTAAATTCATGCTTCTTTACCCCCCCTTAGTCCCCTGTTCATGTACATTCATTAGGATTCCCTGCTTGTACTTCATTAAAACAGGGTGCACAGCTATGAGGCTGTGCAAATGGCCACCCAGGGGCCCTCTCATATCTTTTCCTCCTTATGTGGCTGCATCATGCATTAAAACGAATCCTTTGCATTTAAATGTTTGAAGCAAGATTTAATCTCAGAATGTTTGACAGTTTTAAACGTTATCTGATAGTGTCGTCTACGTAGAACTTGGTGATTTTAATAGTAGTCTTAATTTCTAGTTGACTAAAATCAGTATAGGACAGATTTTGTACTTAAAACCACATCGAAAGCATGATTTTCTTAAAACAGGGGCTATGTGTGCTAATACTATTTAACGTGCGACTGTTTATGTAAAACAAAATCTGCCCTTCTTTACGTTTCTGATCCAGGCCCAAAAATACTTTCAAATGGGGCCTTTATGTGTATAAAATATTTTTAACCTTTTATACACTAATCTAATAGTGTATAAGGGGTATAAGCATTAAGGGGTTAATTATACAAATCTTACAAGTATTTTCTTAAGGTATATCACTTAACACTCATGTATTTGCATGCTTATATGTATATTTATGTGCGACAGCCTTTGTTTGCATTTATGTACCTTTTTCCGAAACCCATTTTCAAAAACAGCCTCTCTTATACACGTATATTTTCAAAGTAGACCCAAAAAAAGTAAAATAGCCATTAAGGTTAGGGCTCGACAATTAATGACGAGTCACACCGATCCTAAATGGCTAACATTTAATTTTTAAAACAACCCCTATTTGGTTTTTGACATTATTTGCAAAAACGGCCTACTTTCATAAAACTGCATGTTTATACAAAATTAATTTAAATGCTGGAATTATACAAAAAGGCTGCTTTTTGATACCTCTTTGCAGATTTGACCATTTTTTTATTAGGCATTTATACTAGAGGCCATAAACGCGAATCGGCATTGAATATAGGCCGTATATATAAAATTTAAAGCCCAATTATATGCCTGTAATCTAGATTCATATAATTAAACTCAGTCTTATCAATTGATTGGGAAATTGACCCTTTTAAGTTAGTAACACATATGATAACCTTTATAACTTTGCAAAGACATCCCAAAATATAGACTCGGGCGGGAACCACTTTTCGTGGGACTCGGGGAAGTGCCTAACACCTTCTTCCCCGACTCACTTGGGCTTCTTACTCACTGAATCTCTGAAATTAGACCGCTTCGATAAAGACTTGACCTTAGAAGCTTAGGTAACCTAATACACCTTAGAAATCTATATTAGGTGGCGACTCCAATCTTTAACTCAAACGAAAATATGCCACCTATTGTTACAGGGATACGAGTCCAGCTGGCGAGACTATACTTATCCTACAAGTCACCGGGCACTGAGGATATATGCACGCTCCTAGAGCCATCGACCGTTTAGGCGGTTTGATCATAGGGCGCAGGGCACATATCCCACCGCCTAGGGTTTACATTCTCCTACCACCGCCTTGAGTTGTAGGTCCATGGCCCTATTAGTGCCTGTATTTTACCTTATTTAGGACTCGGTATCACTACTATAAATACCCCCTCCTGCATTGTATTGTACACAAGACATGATTCGCCACCAAACTCGGCTACTCTCAAGAAACAAGAATTACTTTGCTTTCTCTATTATTTCTTGCTTAATTACTTGTCCTTACTTTTATCGTATATACTTACTTTTTCCACCATAATATACTATATTGCTTGTGACCTCATTCATAATTAATTGTTTAACCTAGACGTACAAATTTAGGCATAAAAAACTATGTCTTTCATGGAGGTTATGCGAGAGGTACCAAGATGTGCTAAATTTTTAAAAGATCTTCTATCTAAGAAGGTTGACTTTAATGAGGTAGAGATGGTCGAGTTGAATAAGGTGTGTAATATTTTCATCACAAAGCCTGTAGATAAAAAGAAGCAAGATCCTGGTAGTTTTATAGTCTCATGCTCTATTGGTGATCTCACAATTGGTAAGACCTTATGTGACTCTGGTGCAACCATTAATTTGATGCCGCTAGAAGTAAATAACAAGCTTGGTCTGAGTAGCATGAGAGAGAATTCAATGTGAATCCAGTCAGCAAATAGGAGGCAAAAGCACCCTGTTGGAATAGTTGAGGATGTACTTGTGCATGTGGGTAGTTTTATATTCCCAGTAGATTTTGTAGTTCTTGACTGCCCCATTGGTAAAGATGTTCCAATTATCTTATGTCGTCCATTCTTAGCTACTGGTAAAGCAGTGATTGATGTTGACAAGGGGGAGATGACCTTGAAGTTGTATGATGAAGAAATAGGGGTTGATATTGGAAAATTGCTGAAGGGACATTGTGATGATGTGAATTGTTCATTTGTGCATGCATGCGAGCCTGGATGATCCATGGGTTGAGCTAATTGAAGTCGTGTCACGACTATAACTAAGGTGTTTCTCGGGAGGCAACCTGTCATTGTAATTCTTCCCAAAAAAACAAAAACAAAAAAACAAAAAAAAAAAGTACAAAAAAGATATATCTTTTGAAGGATGTTACTTGGTGAGTTTCTTTGTTTTGCAGGTTTTGACTGGTTTGAAATCCTAGTGTGGGGGTGCATGCAACCTCGTATGGTTTGTTGAGGATGTCCTGGTTGAGGAAAGTCTGAGTACCTCATGCCCTAAGGAAGCTCACAATGATGTTTTGAGCTTAGAACCCCAGGGAATTTCTCTATCACCCTTAGTTTTATTTTTAATTCATTGAGGGGAATGCATGCTTTTAAGTGTGGGGTGGAAGTCCTCTTATTTGTATTAATAATCCCCTTTGATTTTTCTTTGTCCATCGGCTCTTTGTCATGATCTAGTTTGCCTTGAGAAACGCTAAGTATATTATTTGAGACCTATGATCATGATGTTGGCTCTAGACTTGTTTGAGAATTTGCTTGTGTTTGTTTTATTTAAGAGCGTGAATTGAGTCGTTGAGAAGGTTATGTGCCATGTGTGACTAAGAATTTTGTTTTTCCATGTTTAATTCTTTATGTTCAGAACTTGCCTCACATGTGCGCAAAGTGAAATGAGATATTTGCTCGGTTAGGAAGTGATATGGGCATTTCTGTCAAAGTCAATTTCTTTGAAGCTTCAAAATTAGATGTTTACAAGTGAAAATTTGACTCTAGCTAACCGTTTTGAGCCTGTAACCTTTTTTTAATAGCCATTGGGAACCCCAAAGGCTACATAATGAAGTGGAAAATTGTGGTTGTTGGAGGAAGATAAAAGGTGCTTTAAGTGAAGGCTATGTGGAGGGATTTACTTTAAAAAAAAAAAAAAGAGAGAAAAACAGTGAAAGCTTACAGCATTGTGCAATAATTGAAATGTTTATTGAAAAAAAATTATTTGAAAGATGGAAGAAAACAAAGAGTAGTCCTATCATTAGCTCCTACTTTGCTTAAAGAAGAAAGGTGGTAAACGTTGACTATGTGCAGGTAAAAGAAAGATTAGTTGAGAAGAGAAATGCTTGAATTAATTTTGGTGTATTAAATTGCTTGGGGTGGTTAGTCACTTTTACCCATATGTATCCTACCTGTCCCATTTCCTACACTATGACCGTAAGAAGTCCTAATTGGTCTTAGCCGAGTAGATTGATATTAGTTGAGTTTTACACTAAGGGCAAGCTTTGAGTTTTTATTTTTTCTGAGAGTGAGTGTTTCATCTATATGTGAAATTTTTGTTCATGATCATTCTCTTAAGTGAATTCCTTCTTTCTTTTTTGATTTGACTGAGAGGACACATGATTTACGAGAATCGAGCTCTTTGATTAGTCTCTAGAATAGAGTAAGGACTTGCATGACTTATGGGTAAGTTTGGAGTCGATTTGGGATTGGGAGGTTGACTTGATGCACTTAGTTGTTTTTAAATATTCTTGGTATGGATCTTGTGTAAATAAAACATGATTAGCGCGTATGCATTTTGTTAAGTACCTGTATAAACCAAATTCATTGTTGTGAGTTGATTTGGTGTGTCTTGAGTTCAAGGCATAAGTTACTTAAGGACGAGCAAAGGTTCAAGTGTGGAGTATTGATAATCAGCGAGAAGTGTATGTTTAAAGCCTTGTTTTGCCTCATATTTGTAGCTTTTATGCATTGATTAAGTTGTTATCTTAGCGTTGTTGAGCTTATTACATGCTTTTAATTGTGTTGGATTGTATTTGAAAAAAATTGATGGCTCTGGAGCTAAAATGAGAGTAGACGGAGCTTTGAAGTCTGAGTAGAAGCCCGACACCTCACTGAAAACTAAAGCAATGACGTCAACTGAGAGAAAAAGTTGAAACGCAGTAAAAAAGACCTACCTGTAATGACCCGATAATTTTTATCTATTGTTTAGTTATCTAGCAAGTTATTGAGGTAAAAATGTAAATTTTGGAGATGAAAAAAATTATTAATTGAAAGACTTTTGGACCAAGAAGATATTTTCTTACATTAGTTGGAGCCTAAAATAGTTTGTCAATATATAAAGGATGGAGCTATGGGCTAGGCCCACATCACTTTTACGAGCCCATTTATTTTAAGATATCTAGTATTTGGTCTTTATGGTAAGAAAATAAATAAGTTGAAAATAGAGCTTGGAGTAGCATAAAGCAGATAGATCGTCGGCTGCCTTGTAAATTTGCTGGGAATTATTGTTATAAAGTCTGATCTTCCTCCGTAGAAACAAAGTGCTCAGCTATACATTTTATAAATCTCCATCTTTGATTAACTTTAATAGAGAATTCTATCATGTTGGCATCATTACTTGTAAATGATTATGTAAACTATTTTGGGGGAAACATGATGATTAGGCAATGATTGATGCCTTTTATTAAGCTTGGTCTTCTTGAGGTTTTAAAGGTAAACGTTGGCTACTGTTTTGATAAGCTTGGTTTCGCCTATGGCAGTTTATTTTAAGCATTTAATTATTCCATCTCTCTGTTATTGTTACATAGTTTTAATGGTTGACCCTTGTCTAAATTATAAGATTGAATGGTAGAAATTTGATAGTTTTAGGCTTCAATCCTATAACACTAATTTAGTTATTTGGAGGACTAAATTGCATCAAGTTAAGACCTTTAAAATAAATTTGGACTCGTGTGCTTATGAGCAATGCGATTATGAGCTCCATTTCGGGGTTGGGCTATGTGGGCTCGGTATTAACTCTTAAGTTGATTTATTAAGGTTTAGAATATTTAACCGTAGCTTTGGTATTGATTGTATTCCTCACTTTATTAGATCGAGAACTCTTGGAAGAGATTCAAAAAGGGAACACCATTGTTGAGTAGCTAATGAGCTTCAGACCGAGGTAAGCGTATTTTACTTTCTTGGTGGACTTGCTCCACACCGTATATATGATATATGTTTCTATACAAATAATTATGGCACGATGTAGTTCTGTGCACATTATTGTGGCATGATGTAGTTCCGTGCATATTATTGTGTTACGATGTAGTTTCGTACATATTATTGAGGTACAATGTAGTTCCGTATATATTATCGTAGCACGATATAGTTCCGTGCATATTATTATGTTATCGCGTGGTTAAGTATTTAGCCCCGAGTTACAATGAAAGTATTCGTGGTACTTTGATGATGGAGTATGAATATTACTTGATAGTTAACTTAATGGCTTCTCTTTACTTCCCATTACCTTTGAATTATTTTGCTTTGCATATATGAGCAACTTGCTAGTTTACTAGGAGCCCCGTCCCTGCTTATTGAGTCACTCGACTCACCCCCTTTCTTTTTTCTTTGTTGGCTTATTTATGTCTTACAGATTCGACGCCATCTACTAGTGAACATCAGGGTTGACTGAGGTGGAGCATCCTTCTATCAGCAGTGAGCCAATCCTTCGTCCGTGGTGGCCACCTATATAGTTTATCTTTCCCTTTGATGTATTTCTGAAATTTTGGAGTTGTATAACTTATTCGACACTCTTAGATGTTCATGATTCAGGGAGTAGTTAAACCTTTTATTGTCGGGATATTTCAACTTCCTTATTTCTTTTATGGGGTATTATTGAAATATTTATTCATTTCATAGTAGAGTTTATTCTAATTATTCACAAATCAAGTTGGTTCGCCCAACTTGGTTAGTTGGGTGCCCTCACGACCTATTCGGATTTTTGGGTCGTGACAAATTGGTATCAGAGCCATTGGTTTAGAGTGCTCACGAATCATGAACAATGTCTAATAGAATCTTGCTGATCGGGCGGAGACGTCTGTACCTATCTACGAGAGGCTATGGTGACATTTAGGAAACTTTTATTCTTTCTTTCCTTATCATGCGTAGTATTTCCATAACAAGACTAATCTTTTCCACTGTCTAACGCGCAAATGGTGAGGCTTCGTTCTTCATCTCTAGGAGCACATTTGTAACCCATCAAAAGCAAACTCGATTCTCTCAACCTTCTTTTTCAGACCAATCTATTTCATGTCCTCTGCAGCACACATCACGCATAATTAACATTGGGTGCTATCATTGTCGTGATCTTGGTCATCATATGAAGGATTATCCTAGATTACTACAGGGAGGTAGTCACTTTTTTTCCTCGACCCCAGATATATGTGCAGTCAGCCAGTTAGGAGTGCACCACCGCCAGGCAGAGGCTGTGGGCATGGTGGTAGTGTCCTCCGAGGGTGGTCATCAAAGTAGCAGTTCAGCTCAGCCTCAAAGACGGTTTTATGCTTTGACAGATAGACAGGAAGTCGTGGCATCCAACATAGTGGTTAAAAATTTTAGTGTTGATTATATGTGTATTCATGATCCCTTTTGTGTTTCTACTCCTATTGGAGCGTCTGTTGTAGTAGAGCGGGTGTATCCTGGTTATCATGTGTCTTTTAGAGGTCATGAGACCACAATTGATTGATTAGTTCTAGACATGGTAGATTTTGATGTGATTATCGGTATGGATTGGTTAGCATCATGTTATGCTACTCTCGATTGTCATCCCAAAACTATTTGGCTTTATTTTTTCTGGCCCAGTACCGATAGTGTGGCACGGTTCTTGTTTGCCACCTACAGGACGTGTTATCTCATTTTTTAAAGCAAGGAGTATGGTGAGAAAGGGGTGTTCTGCTTATCTTTCCATTATTCGGGACTCCAATGTGGAGGTTTTCTCTCTTGATTCTATTCCCATTGTGAGGGAGTTCACTGATGTGTTTCCCGATGATTTTCCTAGACTTACTCCGGATAAGGATATTGAGTTCGGTATTGATTTGATGCCCAGAACTCAGCCTATATCAATTCCTCCGTATTGTATGGCTCCAGCCGAGTTGAAGGAGTTAAAGGAGCAATTGCAAGACTTATTGGATAAGGGGTTCATTTGACCTGGTGTGTCGCCTTGTGGAGCTCCAGTGTTTTTCGTTAAGAAGAAAGATGGCTCTATGCGTATGTGCATTGATTATAGGCAGTTGAACAAGGTCACTATCAAGAATAAGTATCCATTGCCACGCATAGATGACTTGTTTGATCAGTTGCAGAGAGCCAAGTTCTTTTCCAAGATTGATTTGAGGTTTGGGTATCATCAGTTGAAGATTCGGGAGTCAGATATCCCGAAGACAGCAGCTTTTATGGATGTGATTAATTGGGTGTTCAAGATTTATCTAGACTCATTTGTCATTGCCTTTATTGATGATATCTTGGTCTATTCACATAATTGTGAGGAGCATGAGCATTACTTGAGATTGGTTCTTCAGACACTTCGAGAAAATAAGCTTTATGCTAAGTTCTCAAAGTATGAGTTCTGGTTGAACTCTGTGGCTTTCTTGGGACATGTGTCCGCTGAGGGGTCGTTTGGTTGGCGGGATTGGACTAATAGTCCAGGGATTAAATTTGGGACTACATTAATCTCATGTTTGGTTGGTGGAATTAGTTGAAATGGGACAATTTTTATACCACATTCATGGTATTATCTAATCCCACATAAGGGACAGGATTGTTAATCCTGGGATTACTGTAATCCCAAATTTATGGGATATATATCCCACTTATTTAGTGCTGCAAACCAAACGACCCCTAAGGGTATTAAAGTTGATCCTAAGAAGATTGAGGTCGCTCAGAATTGGCCACGACCTACTTCTCCGATAGAGATTCGTAGTTTTCTTGGTCTGGCTGGATATTATAGGCAATTTGTGGAGAAGTTTTCATCTATTACTGCTCCATTGACCCACTTGACTCAGAAAGCAGTTCAATTTCGTTGGTCAGAAGAGAGTGAGGCGAGCATTCAGAAGCTCAAGTCATTGTTCACTAGAGCTCCAGTGTTATCTCTTCCTTCTGGAGCTAGAGGGTTTGTAGTTTATTGTGATGCTTCTCATGTTGGGTTGTGATGTGTCTTGATGCAGCATGGTAAAGTCATTGTTTATGCTTCTATGCAGTTGAAAGTGAATGAGAAGAACTATCCGACCCATGATTTAGAGTTTGCCACTGTGGTATTTGCTTTAAAGATTTGGACACATTATCTGTATGGCGAGCCTTGTGAGTTCTTCACCAATCACAAGAGCTTGCAGTACTTGCTTACTCAGAAGGACTTGAATGGCAGGCAACGTAGATGGCTCGAGCTGATCAAAGATTATGATCTTACTATTCATTATCATCTAGGGAAAGCCAATGTGGTGGCTGATGCATTGAGTAGGAAGTCTATGGGTAGTGTTGCATTTCTTGATGTTGAGATGAGACCTTTAGCTCGAGAGTTGCAGACTCTATATAATTCGAGGGTGAGATTTGACGGTTTGGACTCGAACAGGGTATTTTCTTGTATGCTGGCTCAATCTTCCTTAGTTAGCCAGATTAAGGAAAGACAGTTCGAGGATCCTTACTTTTTTGAGTTGCGAGGGCGTATTCAAAGTGGAGGAGCCCCTCTTTTTAAGTTGGATAGTGATGTTTCGGGTTAGTGGTCATCTTTGTGTTCCTAATATTGGTGATTTGAGGCGGTTGGTTCTTGATGAGGCTCATAGTTCGCGGTATTCCATTCATCCCAGTATTACCAAGATGTACCAGGACCTTCGGGAGTTATTGGTGGAAGGGGATGAAGAAAGATTTCTTTGATCGTGTATCTCGGTGCGTGAACTGTCAGCAAGTCAAGTACGAGCGTAGGAGACCCGCAGGTTTAGCCCAGGCACTACCCATTCCTAAGTGGAAGTGGGAGAGGATTACCATGGATTTTGTAGCTGTCTTGCCGAAGACATTGAGGCATCATGATCCAGTTTGGGTCATTGTTGATAGACTTACCAAGTTAGCCCATTTCATTCTGGTGAAAACTGATACAACGAAGAAGTTGGCTCGAATATTTATTGAGCAGGTTGTTTGGATGCATGGTACTCCATTGTCTAATATCTCTTATCAAGGCTCTCAGATCACTTCTCAGTTTTGGCAGGCTTTTTAGCGAGAGTTGGGTATTCAGGTCCAGCTTAGTACCGTATTTCATCCGCATACTGATGGACAGTCTGAGCAGACTATTCAAATCTTGGAGGATATGTTGAGAGCATATGCCTTGGATTTTGGCGGTTATTGGGATGATTATTTGGCTCTTGCAGAGTTTGTTTATAATAACAGTTATCAGTCTTCCATTCTGATGGCGCCATCCGAGGCATTATATGGTCACCGATGTCGATCTCCAGTTGGTTGGTTCGAGTCTCGAGATGTTGAGGTGTTAGGTCCGGATATTATTCGTCAGACTTTGGATACGGTCCGTATAATTCAGGATCATCTTCGAACTGCTCAAAGTAGGCAGATATCACACTCGAACAAGAGAAGTTGAGAGTTGGTATTTGAGGAAGAAGGTGTCACCAATGCGGGGTGTGAATAGATTTGGGAAGAAGGGCAAGCTGAGCCATAGATTCATTGGTCCTTTTAAGATTGTGAAGCGTATTAGTAAGGTTGCTTATCGACTTGCATTGCCAGAGTCTATGCCTGTTCATCCCGTTTTTCATGTTTCTATGCTCCGGAAGTGTGTTCGAGATCCCACTCATGTGAACTTAGCTTATGAAGAAGTTCCAGTTGCTATTGTAGGAAGAGACACCTGAAAGTTGAGGTCTAAGGAGATTCCGTTAGTAAAAGTGTGATGGCATAACCGTCCGCATGATAAGGATACTTGGGAGCTCTGGTCGAGCATGCGGGATAGGCATCCCCACTTGTTTGAGGCATCAGGTATGCGAATTCTTTAAAATTTTTCTTGTTAATTATGATTTATTTCATATTTAGCTCCTTGTCGGAGTATGGTTGGTTCGTTATTGAGATTTAAATCCTTGTGGGAATGCTATTGATTATTTTGAGTTATATTGGGTGCCTATGAATGGCTTGTTATGTTGTATATGGTTGTTGTTGGTATTTGAGACAGGGATTATTTTTGGATAGTCCAATTTACAAAGGAAACTCTAGCGAAATTTTTGTAAATTTTGGGACTTAGCCAAATTTTGAGTATATATGAAGTTTGGCTGTGAGTGGTAAATGGTTTGGTGTTGGATGCATGTGTATAAATAGATGATTGGTAAATGGTTTAAGTGCAGAAGAATGTAATGACCCGATAATTTTTACTTATTGTTTAGTTATCAAGCAAGTTATTAAGGGTAAAAATATAAATTTCATTGATGAAAAAAATTATTAATTAAATGACTTTTGGACCAAGTAGATATTTTCTTACATTAGTTGGAGCCTTATAGTTGGTCAATATATAAAGGATGGAGCTATGGGCTAGGCCCACATCTCTTTTACTAGCCCATTTATTTTAAGATATCTAGTCTTTGGTCTTTATGGTAAGAAAATAAATAAGTTGAAAATAGAGCTTGGAGTAGCATAAAGCAGATAGATCGTGGGCTGCCTTGTAAATTTGCTGGGAATTATTGTTATAAAGTCTGATCTTCCACTGTAGAAACAAAGTACTCAGGTATACATTTTATAAATCTCCATCTTTGATTAACTTTAATAGAGAACTCTATCATGTTTCCATCATTACTTGTTAATGATTATGTAAACCATTTTGGGGGAAACATGATGATTAGGCAATGATTGATGCCTTTTATAAAGCTTGGTCTTCTTGAGGTTCTAAAGATTAACGTTGGCTACTGTTTTAATAAGCTTGGTTTCGGCTATAGCAGTTTATTTTAGGCATTTAAGTATTCCATCTCTCTATTATTGTTAAATGGTTTTAATGGTTGACCCTTGTCTAAATTATAAGATTATATGGAGAAATTTGATAGTTTTAGGCTTAAATCCTATAACACTAATTTAGTTATTTGGAGGACTAAATTGCATCAAGTTAAGCCTTTAACATAAATTTGGACTCGTGTGCTTATGAGTAATGCGATTATGAGCTCAATTTCGGGGTTTGGCTATGTGGGCTCGGTGTTAACTCCTAACTTGATTTCTTAAGGTTTGGAATATTTAACCGTAGTTTTGGTATTGATTGTATTCCGTCGCTTTATTAGAGCGAGAACTCTTGGAAGAGATTTGAAAAAGAAAAATCATTGTTGAGTAGCGAATGAGCTTCAGACTGAGGTAAGTGTATTTCACTTTCTTGGTGGACTTGCTCCACACCCTATATATGATATATGTTTCTATACAAATAATTATGGCACGATGTGGTTCCGTGCATATTATTGTGGCACGATGTAGTTTTGTGTATATTATTGCGGTACGATGTAGTTCCGTACATATTTTTGAAGTACAATGTAGTTCCGTACATATTATCGTAGCACGATGTAGTTCCGTGCATATTATTATGGTATGGCGTGGTTAAGTATTTACCCCCGAGTTACAATGAAAGTGCTTGTGGTACTTTAATGATGGAGTATGAATATTACTTGATAGTTAATTTAATGGCTTCTCTTTACTTCCCATTACCTTTGAATTATTTTGCTTTGCATATATGAGCAACTTGCTAGTTTACTAGGAGCCCCGTCCCTGCTTATTGAGTCACTCGACTCACCTCCTTTCCTTTTTATTTGTTGGCTTATTTATGTCTTACAGATTCGACGCCATCTACTACGGAGCATCGGGGTTGACAGAGGCGGACCATCCTTCTATTAGCAGTGAGCCAACCATTCGCCTGTGGTGGCCACCTATATAGTTTATCTTTCCCTTTGATGTATTTCAGAAATTTTGGAGTTGTATAACTTATTCGACACTCTTAGATATTCATGATTCGGGGAGTAGTTAAACCTTTTATTGTCTGGATATTTCAACTTCCTTATTTCTTTTATGGGGTATTATTGAAATATTTATTCTTTTCATAGTAGAGTTTATTTTAATTATTCACAAATCAGGTGGGTTCGCCCAACTTGGTTAGTTTGGTGCCCTCACGACCTATTCGGATTTTTGGGTCGTGACACTACCGCGATGTGCGTCGCATGGCGTGCCGCAGTAGGGTCAATTTTCATAGAGTTTAAAAATAGTGTTGGTGCACGCAAATTACCTTGCGGCGCCCCGCAGCGCGACGCAGCAGGCCAAAAATCATGATGTTTTGATTCTGAGTTTATTTGGGTCTATGGGGACGATATAAAGGCCTTAAAACACGCCCCAAAACATAACTTTTGATCTGAAAATGAGCAAAATGAGGCTAGAGCTTTGGAGACTTCAAGAACACAAGATTTTTTTGCAAAATCTTCCTTTTTGTGATTTATTCATTCATGAATTCTCTTGACTTGATTATGAATATGGTCGTGGCTAAAACACCCATTCTAGGGTTGATTCAACCACTTCAATACTTATGTATGATGAATATTTGTCTTAATGAATGAAACTTTTTAATTCTTACTATCTAAGTGTTTATGTTTTTCTTTTATTGATTGGAAGGACCCCCAATTGATTGTCCCCTTTATCCTTGTGTGTCTAGGGATAGATTCAAAAGTTAATTATTAAATACTTACCAATATTTTAACCTAAAACCAAGGCATTACTTAGGTTGTCAAAAAGGTGATTTGTGACCATCGAACCCGATTGTGAACCATACTTGTAGTCCTATATTTTTTTATTAATTAATTGAAAAATTGGTTAGTGAAAGTTACAATTATTACACGAGAGTAAATAGTTATGAATTTGGAGCAAGTGTTCAATACGAAGAGCCAAGTTGAATTCGTTAAAGCATTGTTCTAATACATAGGTAGGAGTTTGGTAGATAAATCCTAGGTATTCCATCTCTTGAATTAATCCTCTTCTCTACTAATTGCAAATTATTTAGTTATTAATTTTATTGTTATTTAGTTGATACTACAATCCCAAACTAAGATAAAACCACCTAGAATTAAATCGATAGATAAATTAGTTACTCCCTCCATCTCAAATTATTTGTCGTCTCAAAATATTTGCCCAGCTAGGATTTCAAGGTAAAATTTTCCATTTTTTCCCATTTTACCCTTAATAATTATTGTTCTTGAAGACCCAAATATCTCAATTAGTAGAGTAAATATTTAAAGAGGAGAGAAAACATAAATAAGGGTAAAATAGTCAATAATCCCTCTTCATTAATGATATTTTAAGGGGCGTGTAAAAGTGAAGAGGACAAATAATTTGAGACAGAGGGAATAGAATAACAACTAGATTTCGAGTATTCTCTGTGGGATTCGACCTCGGGACTTTACCGAGCTATATTTTTCGTCCCTCTTATAGGCATAGTTGGCCATGATCATTTAACAATACAAGATAACTCTCCTAAGGATAGACATATATACAAGTTGTCTGAATAATAAAGCTAACTACAAAGGATATTTGAAAAACTGGTAGAACTAATAATATAGTAGTGGTGCACGCCCAGCGATAAAATGCTCTTGGCGCACATTAGCCCTCTTTGCTAACGTGGACCTAACAAGCTTGATTCCATGGTAAAGTGTACACGAGGAAGACCACAAAAAATGGGGAAAACTCATGTGAAAATTAACTATTGATTCCAAGAGGATGGGAGACTATAGATCTCAAGAGAAATTGATTCATACCCCTTTGAACAAAATTCAAATAAGCCCTAATCCCAATAACTCTGGGTCATCAAAAACCCAACAAACTCCTATTGTGCTAACAAATTCAAACGGGACAAGGATTTTTGCAACACCAGCTACCATGGGGAGTAGAGATGATCGAAATGGAGAATTAGCAACGGGTAAATCACCAGTCACTATACTGCAGAATACAAATGTGAAAACCCCTGAAAAGGAGAAGACAAGTGGAAATGGGTTGAACTTGGGTGCGCAGCTGAAATCCATTGGAGATATCCCAAACACAGTTGGATCTAGTGGAACTAAGCACCAGGTTGAAACTAACTCAAATAAGAAGGATGCAGGTGAGCCAACAACTGTCAATATAAATGTAGAAGAAGAGAGACAATACAATAACAAGGCATCCTAAGCAGGCTTGTTCTCAAATAATCGAGTTCCAAGTAATGGTATGAATCTGTCCTTTATTCCCCATATGATTGTTGATGGGAAAACTGTAGTAACATTGGAAGAAACTGATATTGTGGAAAATCTGGATATCTGGAAAAATGCTCTGGTGATTTACTTATTGGGAGATATACCTAGTTTTACTGCCATGAGCTCCTATATTGCTCGTAACTGGAACAGAGTAGCTAAGCTAGATATGTATTACCATGATGATGGGTTTTACATAGCTAAGTTTAAAACTAGGCAGGACAGGGATGAAGTAATGTATTCAGGATCGTACACATATAGACATATGCCTTTTATCCTAAAAATATGGACTCCGGACTTTGATTTCAAGCAGGAAATGCCCAGAACCATGCCTTTGTGGGTAAATCTTCCTAATCTGCCTCTCCACTATTGGGGTCATACGGCACTGAGTAGAATTGCTAGTCGATTAGGGAGTCCCATCTATGCTGATGAATGCACTACAAAGCAAACTAGAGTCTTCTATGCAAGGGTGCTACTGGAAATTGATGTAACTCAAGAGCTTCCTAATGAAGTTCCCATTATAGACCCATCTGGCAAGGAATTTGCTCGGGAGGTCATATATGAATGGAGGCCTTTGTTCTGTAAAAAATGTGCCATGTATGGACAGGAATGCCCTGAAGAATAAGCTAAAGAGGTACAACAGCCAGTAAAGCAAATGCAAGGGACCAAGGGCCAACACAGAGAGGCTAAGAAGCATGACACGACCCGGAATTCGACTAGGCCATGCGGGCACCCGACATCCTCCCCTAGACATGTCGGGCGAACCCTTACTAATTTAATTCGAAAAATAAATATAACAATTCATAAATAAGGACAAGACTTAAAACAAAAACACAGACATACTGATACCTCTAAGCTGTACAAAAGAAATTACAGCTAACTACCCAACATACTAGGTTTAGGGCTATCCAGACTAGACATCTAAGAGTACAAAAGAAGACAAATACCTCCTGAAGGGAGCAAACTGCAACTGAAATGATAACCAATAAACTGGTGGCCATCCGAAATAAAGCTGGCTCACCCTGACAGCTGAAGTCGTCTACGCTCCTTCACAATGTGGCGAACTCAATCCTGGAGCGAACCTGTCGAAACGAAATAGATAGACAAGAAACAAACAACAAAAAAGGGTGAGTCAAAAGGACTCAATAAGTGGGGCAGACTAGCCACCTCAAAGAATAGGATAGCTAGCCAGGGAGAAAAGAAACAGATAAACAAAATTCCTCTTATTTAAATTATAAAACCGCAGAGCCAGATAATAACTAGAACACGTATGGAATCGCAAACTATTCAATAACCAGGAACGTAATACAGCCAGAACATATAGGTATCCCGAACACATCAACAATCAGAAATACATCCTGTTGCGGCGTGCAACCTAATCCATATATTCATCCTGTTGCGGCGTGCAACCCGATCCATATATTCATACCGCTGCGACGTGCAGCCCGATCCATATATTTATACCGTTTCGGCGTGCAACCCGATCCCCGCAACTTAGAATACGAGCCAGAAATATATAGGCAAACTGTAATATGTCCACAACATGGTGTACATACCGCATACATAAAACACAATATAATACACACAATAGTCAGTATGCGGTGCAATGAAATGGGATAAATGCGGCATGATGCAATGCAGTCACTTACTCTTGATACCTATCTCCAGCGCGGGACTCTCATCGTCTACCAGGAGATATATGCAATAATGACCCTTCACCGGCTCGAGACTCTCATCGATTACGGGGAAGTATATGTAATGATGACCCTTCACCGGTGCGGGACTCTCATCGCCAACCGGGAAGTATATGCAATAATGACCCTTCGCCGGTGCGGGACTCTCATCGCCAATCGGGAAGTATATGAAATAATGACCCTTCGCCGGTGCGGGACTCTCATCGCGAACCGGGAAGTATATGCAATAATGACCCTTCACCGGTGCGGTACTCTCATCGCCAACCGGGAAGTATATGCAATAATGACCCTTCGCCGGTGCGGGACTCTCATCGCCAACCGGGAAGTATATGCAATAATGATGGCCAAAGTACAATGCTCAGATTCCCAATGCAATAGCAATAACAGGACATAATATATAATATAGAATTTAAATCCAAAGCTAAGGCGTAATGAGTACGCCTATCGGCAGCTACACACGTAAGGAACACGTGGTAGAAAATCCACGAGGCCAAGTGCCTCCAAAGAAATGGATATAAACACTTACCTCTCTCAAAAGTTAGCATTGCGACCAACAACCGCGTTATTCTTTGAATTCATTGCCAAACGATCCCACTGTGATCAATAAGCAGAAAAATATATCACATTAGGCTAAATGCTTCATTCCTTACATCTTAGGGCAATCCAGGTAGGAACCTGATACCCTATTCGCATACGCAATACGCAGGCCAGGCCTATGTACAGGGTTTATGGTCACATAACCAAACCCCAAATAAATTACATTTATAAGTTGCCCATAACTCACTTAGTACAAATATATAATCAATTTTGTTATCGGGGTCCGTTTGACCCTTTAAAATATTAATTGAACTTATTAAAACGATGGCTACTATCCCAATTTTACCGTAAAAATATATTCAGACACACGTAATAAATTTAAATAATATATTAGGATTATTACCTGAATGTTTCAGGATGAAAATTCTACTCTTTTCCTGCCCCTTTTCTCATTTTCTGGCATTTTTTTATTTGCTGCGTCTTTCATATTTTTGTTTCTGCTTATTAGTTTCGTTAACCTCTAAATTTAATGATATATATCAATACCATGCCGCCTAACCTTTTTGTCCTTTTCCCTTTTTTTGTCTTTTTTTTTTTGTTTTCTTTTATTTTTTTCTTTTCTTAACGAAAATTAAAACTGTACCCTACGATATTCAAAATAATTTCAACTTTTGCATACAAGTTATACAAAATATATGTAACATACTCGCGAAGGCGGATCTCAAATTAGACTCCCAAGACTCAAGATGCGAATTTAAATGGAAAAAAAGCCAAATTATTTAACTTTCGGCATTTTAGCGGAAACTAGCCGAACAACATCGAAATTCACTTTTGAAAGTTTACAAAAGTCACAAATAATCATACGAACCTAACAACGCTTTCGGATTTTAATTCGGAGCTCGTTCGGCAAAACCGAGCTCGAAAATCTCTTTTTAATATTTATCGCCAATAAAAACTGAAACCTTCTTCCGATGCCTACCAAACGAGGTCTGATCTAGCTCAAATTTTACAGAGAGGTCCTAATGGATATTACGAATATTTTAAAATTAGCGGCACGCCAATCGGAGTCCTAACTTCTGAAACGACTGACTGAGGTCGTTTCAAAGCAACCATTGCAATAGTGGGTCAATAGGCAGCAAACCCAAGCACAAGGGAGTCAGGCAGGGGGAGTGGCCTTAATTAACTCACAGGAAATTTAGAAACCAGCAAGATCAGATACCAAGAGGTACAGATGGAAAGGGGCAAGAGAAGTTACAACAGGGTGGTAAGCTCAAACAAGCTAGAGAACTGCAACCCCCTAGGAAACAGGAAGTGCCTATTATGAAAACTGCAAACTCTTTTTCCCCCTTATCTGATGAACAGGTGGCAGCAGATGAGAGTAGTAGACCCCCTGATGAGAGGGCCATACCCAATAAACAATGATTTGGATTGCTTGGAATGTGAGGGGCATTAATAAGCCCTTCAAACAAAGGGAGTTAAGGACTACCTGAGGAATAATAAGATTGTTTTGGCTGGTATTGTAGAGACTAGAGTGAAGGAGCATAAATTCATGCAGGTAAAAGATAAAGTAGCTAAAGGGTGGCAGTGTGTTAATAACTACACTCAAACAACAAATGGAAGAATCTGGGTGTTGTGGAAGGAAGCTGTAGTGAAGGTTGATGTACTTTAGATCCATGATCAATATATACACTACAACATCATTAAAAAGCGCTCTGAATTCACATGCAAGATGACAGTAGTATATGGTAAAAAAACTATAGAGGAAAGGAGAAGCTTGTGGGAAGGAATCAGGGACATTTGTGCTGCTATAACTGAACCATGGTGCCTATGGGGTGACTTCAACAGCCCTTTGACAGTAGAAGATAGAAGGCTACCTGTATCAGATGGCGAGATTAGGGACTTTCATCAAGTTATGGAAGTACTTAATCTGACAAATATGAAAGCTACAGGCAGATACTTTACATGGACCAACACCCATGTATGGAGCAGGATAGATAGAGCTTTATGTAGGAGCTTGGGTCATAACATATGTGAGTGTCACAACTAACTCTTTTTCTGTCCATTCCCCTATTCACTTGGAACCTATAGGGGAAAAAATAAATATCAGGAGGCCATTCAGGTTTCTCAATGTGCTAGCAGAATGTGATAATTTCCTACCTTTGGTAGACAATATATGGAAGCTGGAAGTGCAGGGGACACACATGTATAGAATATGGCAAAAGCTGAAGAAGTGTAAGAACCAATTGAAAGAGCTACAAGGAACTGAAATGCACAGTGTTGACAGGAGAGTAGAGGAAGCTAGATATAGATTTCAAAGCATTCAAAGCTCAATTTCCCAGAGCATTGATCAGGAGCTATTACTTAAAGAAAAAGAGGAATTGGCTGAGCTAAACAAATGGTCATACAACCAGGAAAAGATATTGAAGCAGAAATCAAAGACACACTAACAATAGATACTTCTTTGCATGTATGAAAGCCAGGGAAAGCAGCAACAACATTTCACTACTGAAAATTGCAGTTGTACACCTATTACAGAAGCAGGAGGAGATTGTAGATGAAATTATGGAGTTCTATAAGGGACTCCTAGGCTCATCAACAGACAGGTTACCTTGCATTGATCAGAATATTATGAAACTAGGGCCTAGCCTGTCTATACAGCAACACAGGGATATGTGCAGAGCCATTACTACTGATGAAATCAAGGAGGCAGTCTTTTCACTAGAGGACAACAAAGAACCTGGGATAGATGGTTATAGTGCTCTATTTTTCAAAAAAACATGGGACATTGTGAAAGAGGATGTATATGTAGCAATACTGGAATTCTTTAACACAGACAAAATGCTGAGGGACATCAACAACACGGTGATTACGTTAGTCCCTAAGCTCTCTCATCATGAACCTATAAAAGACTATAGGCCAATTGCATGTTGCTCCACTATATATAAAATCATATCCAAAGTGATCTCTGAAAGATCAAAGGGGTTATTGATGGCATTGTTGGACCTAGCCAATCTGCTTTTGTGCCTGGTAGGCTGATATCTGATAATGTAGTGCTCATTCATGAACTGGTAAAAGGCTACACAAGGAAACACATATCTCCAAGGTGCATGATCAAAATTGACCTTCAAAAGGCCTATGACTCTGTTGAGCGGGCTTTCATTGAATGCTAAAGGGGCTGGGATTTTCTAGGAAGATGGTTGACTGGTTAATGGTATGCATAACCACTATAAGCTACATCTTTATAGTGAATGGTGAACTATTTATAACTATGAAGGCTAAGGGGACTTCGGCAGGGGGATCCAGTATCTCCATATATTTTTGTGTTGATCATGGAGTACCTAAACAGATGCCTCACATCCTTGAAGAATATACCAGACTTCAATTGTCACCCTAGATGTCAGAAGCTAGGTATCACCCACCTTTGTTTTGCAGATGACTTGCTACTCTTTGCAAGAGGATACTTGAAATCTATTCAAATGCTAAGGGACAAGGTTTCACTATTTTCAGAGGCATCTAGGCTAAAAGAAAACTTAAGCAAGAGTCAAGTTTATTTTGGGGGAGTTGATAATGATACTAAGCAAGGAATCCTTGAACTGCTGGGATATGAGATGGGAGAGCTTCCTTTCAAATATTTAGGAGTCCCTCTGTCAACAAAAAGGCTCACAGTAATGCAATGCAAGCCATTGGTTGATAAAATCACTGCAAGAGTTACCACCTGGATGGCTAGAAGTTTATCTTATGCAGGTAGAGTGCAGCTGATTAGAGCTATCATGTTTGGTGTCCAAGCCTACTGGTCGCAACTATATTTACTACCACAGAAGGTAATCAAGCTGATTGAGGCCATCTATAGAAGCTACTTGTGGACTGTGGAAGCTAATATTTCTAAAAGGGCACTGGTGGCGTGGGAGAACACTTGTATGCCCAAAGCAGCAGGAGGAATGAATATCATAAATCTAAAAATCTGGAACCAAACTGCTATATGCAAACTTCTATGGGCACTAAGTCAACATAAAGAGAAGTTATGGATCACCTGGGTGCACACCTATTATGTAAAGAAGCAAGATTTGATCACAATGAAGATGCCTGCACAAGCCTCTTTGATGGTAAGGAAAATTATGGCAGCAAGTGAACACAAAGCTGAAACTCAAAAGCAATGGGGAACTATGCATCAAGAATGTATACAAAAGCCTGCGAGGAGAAATCTTAAATGTGCTTTGGGCTAGCCTGATTTGTCATAACAATGCCAAAACCAAGCATGTTTTCATCTTGTGGTTGACTTTTCTGGGAAGACTTAGAACTAAGGATAGGATGATAAATGGGGTATCACAATGGATGGATAGTGTGTTTTATGTCTGAACCAGAATGAAAATTCCCAGCACTTGTTCTTTGATTGTGTGTTCACTAAAGCCATATGGAAAGGGATATTATAGTGGATGAAATGGCACAGGACCATACTTCCTTGGGAGATGGAATGGAAGTGGGTACAGACAGCATTCAAAGGGACAAGGCCTCAACAGATGACCCTAAAGACCTGCTTGGCTACCACTGTATATGAGGTTTGGATGGAGAGGAACTACAGGATATACCAGCATAGAAGTAGAACTGAGGAGCAGATGCTGCATGAAATAAAAACAAGAGTTTGTACTAGAGTAAGAAAGAATAGGAAAATCTGGTAGAGGCAGACGAAAGAAGAATTGGGGCGAGGTGATTCGACATGATATGGCTCACCTCCAGGTCATCGAGGACGTGACCCATGACAGGAAAGCGTGGAGGTCTAGGATTATGGTAGAAGGTTAGGTAAAGGCGATTGATTGCTGTCATTTTAGTTGTATTGTTCTTATGCATAGTAGTCTTATATTGCCCTTTTCGCTATTGGCCTCTTATGTTTGCCCTGACTATAGTAGTTTTATATGAGTTCTTGAGCATTAATGGTATTTCTTACCTTGTTTGTCTTCATCTTATTTTCAAAATATTTGTTTGCCTTCAAAATTTTCAAATATTTTTTCTAAATTGAGGGTCTATCGGAAACAGCCTCTCCACCTTGATGGAGATAAGGTTTGCGTACATCTCACCCTCCCAAGACCCCACTTGTGGGATTACACTGGATTTATTGTTGTTGCTGTTGTTTGACTATGTAAGCTCTCGGTAATAGCTAAGCTTTCAGGAACTGTTTTTGTTGGAACTTAGGCCTTTTGGCAACTAGCTAGTCAGTAGGGATGCTTGGACGCTAAGGTATGTTTAGGAGCAAAATATTTGAGAAGGATTTGCCAGGCTAGGCAAGTTCTGGTATGTAATGCACATTGGTAATTAATTAAAAGTGATTTTAATTGTAAAAACTAAAAAAATAAAAAAAAATAAAGCTAGCTACCTAAAATACACAGATTTAGAAGTTTTCAGAAAACACATCTAAGAAGTCCAAAAGATATACACATCTTGCGAAGGGAGAAAAAATAAGATAAACTATAATATCTATAATTGGCGGCCTTAATGAACAAGCTGAGTCACCGTGGACAGCTGGGAACGTACTGCTCCTCAGTCACGACGCAGCTAGCTGGGTCCTAGAGCAGAATTTGTCGAAACAAAAGACACAACAAGAACAAAGAAGGAGTGAGTCATAAGGACTCAATAAGTGAAGAGTAATAAACGAACTCGAAGAATAGCTATGCTAGCAGGGAAGCAGAAGCCATAGCAGTCAACCAGATTAGTCATACACAGATAATCAATACAACAAATCCATACAGCTCAAAAAATACATATAAAGGTAGAAAATGAATCTATGATGATGTAATGGGGTCACATGTGCCCGAAACTTATCTCTGGTGCGGGACCCCCGTTGACTACCAGGAGATATATGTAATAATAATCCTTCACCGGTGCAGGCCCCTCATCGACTGTCAGAAAGTACACATCAAGCTCGCAACCAGAGTACAATGCTTCTATGCTCAATGCAATACCAACAACAAGGCATAACATATAGTATACAGTGTACATCCAAAACTATGGCGTAGTAGGCACGCCTATCGGCAGCTACACACGTAAGGAACACGTGGTAGAATATCCACAAAGCCAAATCCCATCAAAGAAATGGATACTATCACTTATCTCAAGCACTGGGTCAAAATAGCCACTGAGTAACTTCTTTTCCTTTTCGATGCCTCTCAGAATAATCCTTATTTGAGCCAAAGAAACATATTTGCACTTATAAGTGCCCAAAGAAGGAGTATCTAACTTTTATACATAAAAAAAGGAAAATTACTAAAACAATCCTGGGTCGAGCTTAGCCGGAAGCCTATAAATTATTCTTTTTCGGACTCCTCATAGTGCCACGAGTCCAATGGTATCATTAGTTTCATATTTTTGATGTCATATACCCATTCAATTTCATAAAGTATCAATTCCTATTTATGTCTAAAATCCCACTTTTTACGAAAGACTTTAAAAATACTCACTTCTTAGGGTACTTCAATATCTTGTTTACATCACAAATCCTACTCATAAATATAAGTAATAATCCTATTTAAACATCAATGAAGTTTGAGTCTTTGAATTTACTTTTTTCGAGCCCTTGAAGATATCCTTGAAAATCTTACATGAAATATGGTACTAATTTATGATTTTGTCTAGCTGTAACCTTTGAGATGCAAGAACTCCACTTGATTTATGGTTGATATACTTATTTCTTCATTGAAGCTTTAAGAACAGGGCAGAATGGCCTTATCATTTTTTTTTTCCTTTTTGTTCCCAAGATAAGAGAACTAAGGAAAATACTTTATTTCTTTATCCCACATATCCTTATAATACAATGGTCAAACATGACCATTTTTAACTGGCCATCACGTTCCTTTGAGGGTAAGCTAATTCCCTTGTCATTTTAACCATATAAATATTAACCATAAATGTATTTTTCATTCTTCCTCTTTAGTCTTTACCAATTTTCCATTTATATATTTGATTTGATCCATTTATTTTTATATTTTTTAAAAAAAATATTAAATCCAGCTACTAATTTAACTTTTTAAATATTTATAAAAAAAATTATTCGCGAAGACGGATTTTGAATCAGCTTCCCAAAACTCAACATGCAAATTAAACGGAAAGAAATCAAATTATTAACTTTCGAAACTTTAACGAAAACTATCCGAACGACCTCGGAATTGACTTCCGAATGTTCACACATATCACAAATGACCATACGATCCTAACGACACTTTTAGATTTTGAATTGAAGCACATTTTTCCAAATCGAGTTTGAAAATCTCTTTTAAGATTTACCGACAACGGAAACTGAAACCTTCTTCCGAGACCTACCAAACTAGATCCGATTCAGCTTAAACTCTGCAGACAGGTCCTAATAAATCTTACTGAGCTTTTAAAATTATCGGCGCACGAATCGAAATCCTAACTCCCAAAATGACTATCCAAGATCATTTTATAATATTTATAACAAAATCTCAAATTTTTTTACATATAATTCTCTATAGGATAATTGTTTACTGCTTATTCAATTATTTTTCTCTAATTAATAACAATCTGTGTGATTATATTAAAAAATAAATTATAACTAGTGATGATTAAATCGAATAAATTTTCTTGCTTGAATTGTGCAATAAAGTAGTAAAAATTTTGTGAGAATATATTTACCAAAAAATAATTATCTTGCCTACAATAATTCTTCCATGAGAATTAAAACTGAGGTAAGTAAAATTACGGATTTGAAATGATAGATAGTTAAAAGTTACTTTTACCATATTGTTTTATTCATTAGTTATAATATATTAATTTTACTCCGTCAGAATTGCAAAAGTAATATACTTATAACTTAGTTATAAAATATATACATGTGATAACAATAATTATGTAAAAATATTATTCTAGCACAGTATAAATATAAATAATTAGAGATATCAAGCCAAATATGTATTTAAAATTCAGATAAATATGATAAATATATTAAGCTTTACCAATTATTCTATTAAAAAGAGATTACTCTATTATGGAATAACAAAATTTAAAAGAGATATATAAAAAGAGTACGAATATTTTTACTACAAAGAAGAGAGAAGAAGATTAGATTCTTGTCTTGTTAGAGAAAAATGAAGTAGGAATTACAATGGATAAAAAGGGTTGCCCTCTTAAGCAAAATAATGCCTCTATTTATAGTAAAAAGTGGTGGCCAGCCAAGTCTCTATTTTGGTCAATGTAGCCAAGTCTCCGTTCTTCCTTAAAATCCTACGTGAATTTCCACTTTGGTTGCTACTTTAGTAAATGTGACTTATTTCTTTATTTTTGTTCCCACTTTGATTGCTACTTTAGTAAATGTGACTTATTTCTTTATTTTTGTCCATGTATTAGCAATCTCCAATTTATTTTGGCCAAAGTGGGATTCCAAAGTGACTTATATCTTTTAAATTACACAAGCTAGTTGTCTCCAATATACGTCGGCCTATGCAGAGGCAAAAGTAATTTTTTTCCTTCCATTTCCCATATGTCAATTCCACCTTTATTATTTTGGAGTTTGTTTGTCCAAAGTGTATTTTTTTCTTTCCTTGGTAGAAATTTTTTTCAAAAAAAAAAAATTAATTTGACAAAAATGACTTCTCTCTTCCAGCTTCTTTATTTTTCTTTTTAAAGTATCTCTTTTTCCCCACATGCCCACTCTTCTTTCTCCCTATCGCTAGGGGCCTCGCTCATCACATCAGTCTAACATGAGCTACTCTTCCATTTCATAAACGATCAATTGGAAAAAAAAAGACTTTATTCCAATTGATCGGCATACTCCCAGATAACGGAATAAAGTCTTTCCTTTTCCTTTCTTTTCTGGTGGAAAAACAAAGGTACCTAGCCAATTCCCCAAGGTCTAGTAAACTAAGGTAGTACTGCAGACAAGGTTAGAACCTAAGCCTGACGGCTATGACCCCCAAAAAGATTGCAAATTCTATCGTGATGTTGGGCATAGCATTAAGAGATGTATGGACTAGGCCTGTTGAGGAACTGAGATGATTCATCTTAGTCTTAGTATGTCGGGTATGTCTTTGGCCAAGTCCAGGGATTGACAAATATATAGTGGCGGGTCTATCTTCTTCTGGGCGGGAAATATGCGAGAATAGTATATAAAAATTCATGTTTTATTTTAAAATTTATATTTTTATATATTAAGTTACATGAATAATTTATATTCATCAGGGTTAAATATAATGTTTTGAGAGGCATGAGGTATTATGAAGGCCTAAATATCCATTTTTAGTCGTTGCCATCAGCTATTCGGTCAAAGTGGACGATGGCAACGCCTAGTTGGAGGAAGTTTCTTATTCTTGTTTTTTACTTGTTCGAATCGAACCGGTTCCCTTTAATGGTTCTAGGCCAGTCGAATTCTTTTTTAAACCATTAACGGAATTAGAACCCCGACCCCACCAATTCAATAAAATCTAAATGGTCCGATTAAGTAACGGTTCGGTGCCAATCCAAATCGAACCGTTAGACAGCCTTAGCCTAAACCCTAACGCATAACCACTAGCTCAACCCACCTCCCAACCCTACCACCACCTCATGCTACTCCATGCCCAGCCGACACCTCGGCTCCCCGACCCCTACGACCTGAACCTTTACCCCCGACCCCAATTGCCCGACCATAGCCCCTACCTCGACAGTTGGCATTTGAACCTGACCCTTGACTCTCTAGCCCCCAACCCCCACCTACCAGCTGGCCATGACCCCGACCCCTTGACACACGATCCTCCTGCCTCCGACCCTAATCCCCAACCCCATCCATGGTGTTTCCCTAGACTATTCACATATGATTTTGGAACAATATTTTCTAGTTACGTACCAAACAACATAAAATAAGTAAGAACATCACCTATTTTTCGAGAAAATATTTTTTAAACTTTTTTTTCTTGGTTTCCTTCATGCCCAACACATCCTACCTATTCTTCATTGTTGCTCCCAACGCACACGCAAGTATACGTGGTCGACAAGTAATAAAGTGATAAGTAGAGTATCGTTCCCACGAGGACTATTCAGACTGGACTCCTAGCAAATAATTTCCTATTAATTATTCAGGGATCTTAATCGATGATGATTGTGAAATCTACTAACTAAAAAAAATAATTAAAAACGAGTAATTGAAATCAAGTATTCAAGAGCAAACTATAGTTATTATCAATAATAAGGAGAAACGGTCCAGGGTCAGAGCTACGAACAATCCAGTTGAGTTTTCCAGTTGATTCTACTTCTTGATTTCCTAGATTGCTAACTACAGGTTAAATGTACCTGTGAAAACCTTTCGATTCTTCACGGTCTATGCAGGCTACTCCAATCCCTATATGTCTATGGGTTGAATCACGTGCACGCATTAACGAATTCTGTGATTAGTTAAGCTAGGCGAGCAAGTATATGTCTAGCCTACTCACAAATTGGTTACCCAATGCCCGGGTTCACAATCTAGCTCTACTCTTTCTTATTTGCGTTCATAAATTCCCTCTTTCGAGTTTAATCTAAAAACCACAGATAGTGTTCAATTATCAGGCCTCAATAATCAAATAATTATGATCAAGAAAGAATAAACAATACGTAATGGTAAATCAATATATAGAAATCAACTTTCAAACATCAAACTTCATGTATTTACTCTAACCCTAGAACGAACAAACTATAGAATTAAGGAGAACAATAAGAGAAAGAGAGAAAGAACTTGTTTAGAAGACATCTAGGGCTCCTCCCCTCTCCTCCAAAAATTGCTCCAAAAATACGAACTCCCACTCTTAAACGAAATAAAAGAGGTTTTATATTGTTTACAAAGTGCTAGCATAAGTTAAACCAAAGCCTAATCTAGTTGGGAGAACTTTTGTCTCGTCAGCTTCAAGGCTTTCGTGGAGCCACGCCTCCACCATAGCCTCCAACTTTTCAGGGCATTCTTGAGGCATTGCTCCAGTATAGCTTCCAACTCTTCAGGGCTTTCTTGAGGCCTTGCTCCAACATAGCTTCCAATGCGTCCAGTAACTCTAATTTGATTGTTCTTGTCTCGAATTCATCCGCACCATTCCTAAAATCACAAATACGATAAGTGAGCACAAGAAACATTATTATCACATATAACGAGCGCATAAAGTACTAAAATGTGAGAATATATTAAGGTAAAATATGCAAATATTGCCAAACATCACCACCCCACACTTAGAACTTTGCTCGCCCTCGAGCAATCATCAAAGACTAATTTCCCAACTAAATCCTAACACTTAATAGAACAGGTCTACCTATGATTATGGTTGATACCGACCATCAGACAAGTGCATATACATACCATGTGACCCTCAACGCATGCCAAAGAGTCACCACATTTTAAAACACTAGAACAACCCACTCAAGACATCTCAATCTCAAAAACCGACTCAATGGAATCAAGCTTTTACAAAATCACACCCATTCACTCAACCAAGAAGTCAAAATTTCACCTATCTCGTGCAAACCATGTGCCCTCACCAAATCAAGAGAGCGTCCCAAATATCACACAAAGAATATATTTCAAGAATAAATGAGGGACATAATATATGAAGAATTCACTCGCTCTCAAAAGAAATTCACGTGCCACATACAACGTACCATAGGCTTGCCCGTAGTGTAGGACTCAACTAATGTAAGCTCGCTCCAATCGGGATTAACTAGGACTATACGGGTTGTAATGTAGGCTAAAGGACGGGTAGGATATATATGGATAAATAGTGACAACCTCCCTAAGCACTTTAATACATCACTTTAATATTTTTTTTACCATTCTTTTCAAAACCAACCAAGCAACCACCCAAAAATACACAAGAAATTTCCTCTCAAATTTAAGCAATTTCCAACTTTACTTTTGCTTACTCACTAGCAAGGATTGAGATTTTCTTTCTTTTGTTTTCTTCTTTTTTTCTTTTCATTTCATTTTTTTCTTTTCAATATTTTTCTCAACCTTGCCAATGATTATCTTTTTTTTCTCAAAATGCACCATATTGTTTTCTTTCATCGGTTCCACTCAAAAGCTACCCATTTACTCTAACCACAACTCCACAAACAATCAAATATTTCAATTAAAGTGCTCTAAGGAGTACTAGTTCAAAAGGAAGATAATTAAGAACAAAAAGGGTAAGGCTCGAAATGTGGGTGCCAACAAAAAGGTCAATAGGCTCAAAAGGGCTTAAGAAGGATAATATTCAAGGGTAGGCTAATCAAGGCTAGAAAGGCTTATCAAAGAAACGCCTGTATCATCTCCCGACTAGAACGAACCTAGGATTTCGCTTTTAACACACACGGGGCAAGTTCTAGACATCAATATGCGGCACGGAACATAAAAAAAAGATACTCACATCACACATGGCACATAGCTCACTAAAGACGGTTTCATTCCAACTCTCGGTCAAAGCAAACAAGATGCAACTTTAGAACTTTAAGCACTAAGGCACAGTAGTTCACAAAGAGTCAAGTAGTTGAACCTAAGCGTCTCAAAAAGGTCATTCACATTTTTCTAGGCATGCATCATAATTTTAAGACCAAAAGGGATTCACAAATAGCACACGCTCAAGTCTAAATCCACCGGTATCAAACAAACCAAAGGCACCTAGTATTATATCAATTTTCCTAAAGTACTATACTAACTACTACTACTAAACTACTCCTAAAAATAAAAATTACCCGGTTCAAAGGTCTACCCGTGGAAAAGAACCGAGGCCATAAGAAAAACCACAGGGTGGATGACATGTACCACTAATAAAGACTAAAAGGAAAATCTTTTTGGAATTTTTCATTGGTTTTCTAATTTTATTTTTATATATTAAAGCAAGAAACAAATAAAAATAATGTCAAGTGACAAAAATAATTAAAAAAAATTATTAAAATTAAATACCTAAAGGTACAATCATCCATAAACTCAAAATTTTGGAAGTTTCCCCACCCCACACTTAAAATCAAGCAGTGTCCCCAGTGCGAAAAAAATAAAGTACAAGAGGTAAAGGAAACTTCCCTGAAGGCTAAACGACCTAGCCTTTGGCGCTAGCAGTGGCACCATCTCCATTACGAACCAACCAATTGTCCGTAGAGCAAGGGGTACTCAGACTTCCCCCGACATGTCGTCATTTTAAGGCATTAAGGGGTACAACACCCCACACTTGAGCTCAAGATACCTAAGCCTCGTGTGCAGTTGGAAGCTTTGGTGAGGCGACTTTGAGAAAGCTTCGAGCCTTTGGAGGCTTTGAGGGGGCGATGCCTCACGATAGCTTCACAGTTGTGTGGCTCACTGTTGTACGCCTCACGATAGCTTCACTGTTGGAGCTCACTGATGTGCTTAGAGCGATGGTGGGGCGACGCCCTTGCCATGGCTCGGTCCAGTTTTTCTCCCACAAATTTTCTAAGTGTTGTAGCTTTTGGAAACTGTTCCCACAAGAATTTTCATTGCCTCTCAATCATTCCGCACTCCTCGAAAATGCTTCACCTTTCGAATGTCCCGAGTCCTGCAAACACAATGATAACTACGTAACACTAAAGAAATAAAATTTCGAAAACAATAAAAATTGGGTTGCCTCCCAACTAGCGCTTGATTTAACGTCGCGGCACGACGAAGACAACTTCACCACTTTTGCCTCCACCTTGAACTTATGAATTGAATCCCCAACTTTGCCTCAAGCTTATAACTATGGTATTGGGAGTGGTGGCAAAAATACAAACGGACCAAGTAACCATTATCGCATTTTACACTTCTTGGCTTTTAAATGAGGGATGTCGTTTTGTCTCCTCAACATCACAAACTTTAAAATATAGGCACCTTGTTCCTCCTCCTTTGGTTTCTTCATAGGCTCGGGTGGCTCAATTTTCATGTCACCATCCAAACACAATGTTGAAAAATGATTGGAATGAGGTCCAATGCGCTTCAATTCTAAAATTGCATTACTTTTGACACCCTCACTTGCACAAACACTAGAGTCCTCAAATATGATGTTTTCTATTTCCTCACTTGACTCTAATGTGGTTTCCTCAACTTCGGTATCATCAACTAATATTAGGTCGAATGGTAGGAATTCCACTTTTTTTTCCTCAAATTGGTTCCTAAGCTCTTCTATCTCAAATCTACTATTCACGACAACTGATAATTGGGCTTCAGACACCTCAATCATATCACTCAAATTTGACTCTAGATCGTGAATAGCTAAGCCAAATTGATCAATTTCTTGTGTGAGCTCCACTCTTTCTTCCATAAATTGTCTCGTCGTATTTGTAAAGTCGCTCTTGAAATCCCCATAAGCTTCTAAGAGTTTGGCTTGCTCCACTAGCCAAGTTTGGCTAACAACCAGCACTTCATCGCTCCTGTCAAACTCACAAACATCATTAGAATCATCAGTAAAATTATTGGGGGAAGGAGCATGACACTTAGGACAATCATTCCACCGACCACCACACAATTTACAAAAGATCCAATCAAAGGTGGTAAAAAATTCACATAACCAGTCTCATAGGGTTGAAAGAGTTGGACAGTTTTTCCACAAGTGGGTTCCTCCGCAAAGCAGACAAAGATCATCAAAATTAGAATTACAATCACTCGACCAATTTTCATTAAAAGATGCCATGATAAGACAAGTAACACAATACTAAACTAAACAAAAATTAAACGTGAATAGAGAATAGTAAATCGTTCATAAAGAAAACAGTCAATCATTTAGTCCCCGGCAACGGCGCCAAAAACTTGTTGCTCCCAACGCACACGTGTTGCTCCCAAACGCACACGCAAGTATACGTGGTCGCCAAGTAATAAAGTGATAAATCGAGTATCGTTCCCACGAGGACTATCCAGACTGAATTCTAGCAAACAATTTATATAAACTATTCAGGGATCTTTTCCAATAGTGATGAGTTTATTAACTAAAGAACAGTAATTAAATGGTAGAAGTGAATTCAAATAATGGAGCAAAACTTGGTTGTTATCAGTAATAAGGAGACGATCCAGGGTCAGAGTTACGAACAATCCAGTTGAGTTTTCCAATTGATTCCACTTCTTAAATCCCGGGTTACTAACTAACAGATTAAATGTACCCGTGAAAACCTTTCAGTTCTTCACGGTCTATGCAGGCTACTCCAATCCCTATATGTCTATGGGTTGAATCACGTGCACGCATTAACAAATTCTGTAATTAGTTAAACTAGGCGAGCAAGTATATGTCTATCCTACTCACAAATTGGTTCCCCGATGCCCGGGTTCACAAACTAGTCCTATTCTTTCTTATTACGTAATTAAATTCCCTCTTTCGAGTTCAATCTAAAAACCATAGATAATGCGTAATAATCGGGCCCTGACAATTACACAAGTGAAATCAAGAAAGAATAAGTAACCCGTAATGGGATTCAATTAATGGAAATCAATCTTCAAACATCAACCTTCATGAAATACTCTAACCCTAGAACGATATATTTAGCTACGCATACTCATAATAACAACACAAGGAATTGATGTAATAATGAAATAATGATGAAATAAATTAATGGAAGGAAGAAAAACCCTTGTTCTTGATGTTATGAGCTCTCAAATTTGCTCCAAAGTCTGAACTCCTTACAAAAACTAAGTAATAAACTATTTATAATGTTTCCAAACCCTTGGTAATAAGTTAGACCCAAAACTAGAAGGAATAGGGAGTAAAATCGCGCACAAGGGGCGCTATAACTGGCGCCCCGCGCCCCGAAAAGCGTGCAAACGACCAGTGACCGTCGAAACTCACACGCCTTGGCTCCGCGGCGCATGGGAAACCGCGCCATCCAGGGCGCGCGGTAAGGGGCGCGGCGCGGAGCCCACGGCGCCCAGCCATTTTTCTGTTTTCTTGCTCCTTCGCTCGCTCGTGTCATGCCTTCGTGTGCTCGATCCAATCCTCAATCAAAATCCAATCTTTTCTTGCTCAATCATGCTCCTAAAAGCTCCAATTGCACTTCATAACAACCTACATACACACGACATAAAATCAGTGCAAAATCACATTCATAAACTATAAAACGAGCGAATAAAGTATTCAAACGTAAGGAAATATTAAGGAGATATAGGCATAAAATGCCAAACATCACCACCCCACACTTGAACCTTTGCTCGTCCTCGAGCAATCACAATTAACTTCCCACCTAGGTAAAACAGGTCTGCCTATGACTATGGTTGATACCAATCATTGAACCAATGCACACATGACTACCATGGATCCACAACATGCCAACAATTTACCAAAACCAAAAATATAGGAACAACCACCCCAAAATAGCTCAAATGCACAAACTCAACTTATTACAACCATGCTCCCACAAAATCACACCTATCTACTCAACCAAGAACCATCAACTTCACCTATTTCATGCAAACCATGTGCCCTCACCAAAATGAAGCAAGAGAGTGTCCCCCAAATATCACACACAACAATGAATATCAAGAATAGAATAGGGACAATAGCATAGAAAGAATTCACTCACTCTCATGAAAATCTCACATGTCACACATGATGTACCATAGGCTTGCCCGTAGTGTAGGACTCCACTAATGTAAGCTCACTCCAATCGGGATTAACTAGGACTTTAAAAAAGGTTGTAATGTAGGCTAAGGGGTTGGTAGGATACATATGGTAATAGTGACTACCTCCCTAAGCACTTTAATACATCACAATTTAAATTAATCATCAATCTCATCAAGCCACCCAAATCAACAACTTCTACACATACACCTTCTCAACAAGTAGCAATTTTTTCTTTTAAGCACACACTAGCAAGGAATGGATATCTTTTTCTCTTTATTCCTTTTTTTCCACAATTTTTTTCTCTTTTCTTTTCAACTTTGCTATATTTTTTTTCTTTTTCTATTTCATCCAACCTTGCCAATGCTTTTCACTACTTCACAAATTTTACAATAATCCCTCTTCATTAGCTCCACTCAAAAACCTCCCAAAATCCAACCACAACTCCAATCAACTACACAATATTAATAAAGTGCTTAAGGAGTAAAGGGCCAAAAGAGACAATTTTAGAACAAGTGGGTAGGCTCGGGGTGTGGGTACCAATAGAAAGGATCAAAGAAATCACAACAACAATTTTTTTTCCAAGGTATATATGTAAGGGTAGGCTAACAAAAAGAAGGCCTTGTATCATTTCCCGACTAGAGCAAACCTAGGATTTCGCTTTGCACACACACGGGGCAAGTTCTAGACATTAATATGCAACATGGAGTAAACAAGAACATGCCTCACAACACACATTGCACATGGTCCACACAAAAAGGTTCCATCAACAACTCTCAATCAAGCATCTAGAATGCAACTTGTGGAAATTTAAGCACTAATGCACAAAGGTTCACAACCAAGTCAAGCTAGCGGACTCAAGCATCTCAAGGGGGTCGTTCCAATTTTTCTTAGGCATGCATCAAATTAAAACCCAAGGACACCACAAATAGCACATGCAATCACTTCAAGTCCACCGGTATCAAACACATCAAAGGCACCTAGCATTCTACCTCTTCCTTTCGTCTAGGGTCACCTATACTAACTATTCTAATCCTAAAAAAAAAAAAAAAAACTACCCGGTTCAAAGGCCTCCCCGTGGAAAAGAACCGCGGTCATAAGAAAAACCACGGGGTGGATGACATGTACCACTAATAAAATTAAACTAAAAGGAAAATTTTTTTGGAATTTTTCATTGGTTTTCTAATTTTTTTTTTTTCATTTATTAAAGCAAGAAACAAATAAAAATAAAGTCAAGTGACAAAAGAAAAATCCTATGGTACATGCATCCCTAACCTCAAAAATAGATAAAGGGTAGTTCCCCACCCCACACTTAGACTAAGCACTGTCCTCAGGGCTAAAAATAAGCAAGCGCAAGGTAAGGAAAACTTCCCTGAAGATTCTAGTCCTTGGTGCTAGCATCCTCCAAGCTTTCATATAGTATGAGGTACTCAGACTTCCCTCATCAGGTCATCAATATTAGGCAAGGATGAGGACACCCCACATTTAGCCTCGACATTACATGAACCTGCAATCCAAGGAAAAACAACAACTACGTGACACTATAAATAAAATAATACAAGTACAAACTCGGGTTGCCTCCCGAGAAGCGCCTTAGTTAACGTCGTGGCACGACGACACTTTTAGCTCACTTCCAGCCTTTACGTCTTCTCTTCTTACGCCGAACTTTTACTTTCTTCCCTTCTTTTAGAGAACCCATCTTCAACTTCACATGTGGTTTACTTCCATCTTCTTGTTTGACACATTCAATCATAGAGCACTCTTCCACCTTAGCTATGTGCTCATTCTCATTATAAACCTTGAAAGTAACCTTTTCTCCATGCGCTCTAACAGTCATCTCACCCAGCTCCATGTCAATAATTGCCTTCGAGGTGACTAAGAATGGTCTCCCCAAAATGATTGGAGCTTCTCGGTCCTCTTCATAATCTAGGACTACAAAATCAGCAGAGAATGTAAACTTACCAACTTTGAGCAACACATCCTCCAACCTACCATCAGGGTGAGTGAGAGATCCATCTGCCATCTTAAGAGTAACTGAAGAGGGCTTGATTGCTCCTAGCCCTAACCTTTTGCAAACAGACAGAGGCATGAGATTTATGCTCGCACCCAAATCACACAAGGCTCCAGTGATATTATGCCCTCCAATGGTACAAGGAATAGTAAACCTCCCAGGATCTTGAAGTTTTGGAGGTAGCTTACTCAAGATTGTGCTACACTCCTCAACTAAATCAACTGTATCTATCTCTTGAGGCTTTTTCTTCTTCACTAAAATTTCTTTTAAGAACTTCACAAAAGATGGCATCAATTCAAACACATCAGTTAAAGGAATATTAACTTGAAGTTCTTTCAACATACTCACAAATTTTTGATACTGGGCCAGATCCTTCGATGGTAATAGTCTCTGCGGGAATGGTGGAGGTGGCAAAGGTGCCTCCTTTCTCTCTTCAGACTTGGCCATCAGCTCTCCACCTTCAATTAAGGTCACTGCAAGACATTGTTCAGGCTCTTTTTTAACAGTGTTTCTTTCTCCCACCAACTGTCCCAACTGGTGCTCCAAGTTCTTTTGAGCATTGGCAAGATCATGTATGGCTTGTGCATGGGCTGCAGTGTCAGCTATCATTCTCTGCTGGCCTGCCATTATTTGCTTTAGCATATCTTCAACTGAACTGCTAACCTGCTGTGGTGGAGCTGGAAGTGGGTGGTAATTATTCGGGGCTCTCGTATTGCTTTGATAATACCCATTACCAAACTGGTTTTGACTCTGCAGCCTGTTTTGATTACCCACGTAATAAACTGACTCTGGATTAGAAGAGCAAACCTCTGTAGCATGGTCTTGACCACAAACCTCACAAAAGCTCTGGAGTTGTTGCACTGGAGCCACTGGTTGCTGAGTCTTTTGCAGAGCTAACTTGCTAATTTGATTGGAAATAGCATCCATCCTTGCCCTTAGCTCTGAAACTGCACCTAACTGAAGCACCCCTGCAGGTTTCTGCGTAATAGCTCTACCATCTCCCTGCCAATCAGGATTGCTCTGCGAAAACTTGTCAAGTAAATCATAAATCTGATCAAAATTTAAGGCCAGTACTTGGCCTCCAGCAGCAGCATCAACCACGATTTTAGTGTGTTGGTTCAGCCCCTCAACAAAAGTGTGTGCCACAACCTCATTGGATTGGTTGTGGTGTGGACAATCTCGCAATAAAGCTTTGAATCGCTCCCAGGCTGAATACAAGGATTCTCATTCTAACTGTCTGAAGGACATAATTTCGCTCCTCAGCCGGGCTGTCTTGGCAGACGGATAAAATTTAGCCAAGAACTTCTTAGCCAAATCCTCCCAAGTAGTGATAGACCCAGACTTTTCAGCCTTTAACCACTTCTTTGCTGCCCCAATCAGTGAAAACGGGAACAACGTCAAGCGAACATAATCAGTAGGAACACCCGCTGGTGTATAAGTATCACTGATCTCCAGAAAGTTCTGAATGTGTTGCTGCGGATCCTCATGAAGTAATCCACCATATTGTCCAGTCACATGCAGCAACTGAATCATGCCGGACTTAATCTCAAATCCCCCGGTGATAGCGGGCTTAACTATGCTCGATGCTACTCCCTCCAGGCTGGGGAGAGCAACATCTCGCACAGCTAAAGCTTGGTCTTCTGCCATTCCTGTATGTAAAGATCAAGCAGGACCTAATACCTGAACAGCACAAAACTCAAAACAAAAATTAAACCTGAATAGTAAGTAATAAACTGTTCAAAAAGAAATCAGTCAATAATTAGTCCCCGGCAACGGCGCCAAAAACTTGTTGCTCCCAAACGCACACGCAAGTATACGTGGTCGCCAAGTAATAAAGTGATAAATCGAGTATCGTTCCCACGAGGACTATCCAGACTGAATTCTAGCAAACAATTTATATAAACTATTCAGGGATCTTTTCCAATAGTGATGAGTTTATTAACTAAAGAACAGTAATTAAATGGTAGAAGTGAATTCAAATAATGGAGCAAAACTTGGTTCTTATCAGTAATAAGGAGACGATCCAGGGTCAGAGTTACGAACAATCCAGTTGAGTTTTCCAATTGATTCCACTTCTTAAATCCCGGGTTACTAACTAACAGATTAAATGTACCCGTGAAAACCTTTCAGTTCTTCACGGTCTATGCAGGCTACTCCAATCCCTATATGTCTATGGGTTGAATCACGTGCACGCATTAACAAATTCTGTAATTAGTTAAACTAGGCGAGCAAGTATATGTCTATCCTACTCACAAATTGGTTCCCCGATGCCCGGGTTCACAAACTAGTCCTATTCTTTCTTATTACGTAATTAAATTCCCTCTTTCGAGTTCAATCTAAAAACCATAGATAATGCGTAATAATCGGGCCCTGACAATTACACAAGTGAAATCAAGAAAGAATAAGTAACCCGTAATGGGATTCAATTAATGGAAATCAATCTTCAAACATCAACCTTCATGAAATACTCTAACCCTAGAACGATATATTTAGCTACGCATACTCATAATAACAACACAAGGAATTGATGTAATAATGAAATAATGATGAAATAAATTAATGGAAGGAAGAAAAACCCTTGTTCTTGATGTTATGAGCTCTCAAATTTGCTCCAAAGTCTGAACTCCTTACAAAAACTAAGTAATAAACTATTTATAATGTTTCCAAACCCTTGGTAATAAGTTAGACCCAAAACTAGAAGGAATAGGGAGTAAAATCGCGCACAAGGGGCGCTATAACTGGCGCCCCGCGCCCCGAAAAGCGTGCAAACGACCAGTGACCGTCGAAACTCACACGCCTTGGCTCCGCGGCGCATGGGAAACCGCGCCAGCCAGGGCGCGCGGTAAGGGGCGCGGCGCGGAGCCCACGGCGCCCAGCCATTTTTCTGTTTTCTTGCTCCTTCGCTCGCTCGTGTCATGCCTTCGTGTGCTCGATCCAATCCTCAATCAAAATCCAATCTTTTCTTGCTCAATCATGCTCCTAAAAGCTCCAATTGCACTTCATAACAACCTACATACACACGACATAAAATCAGTGCAAAATCACATTCATAAACTATAAAACGAGCGAATAAAGTATTCAAACGTAAGGAAATATTAAGGAAATATAGGCATAAAATGCCAAACATCAACACGCAAGTATACGTGGTCGACAAGTAATAAAGTGATAAGTAGAGTATCGTTCCCACGAGGACTATTCAGACTTGACTCCTAGCAAACAATTTCCTATTAACTATTCAGGGATCTTTTTCGATGATGATTGTGAAATCTACTAGCTAAATAAAATAATTAAAAACGAGTAACTTAAATCAAGTATTCAAGAGCAAACTATAGTTATTATCAATAATAAGGAGAAACGGTCCAGGGTCAGAGCTACGAACAATCCAGTTGAGTTTACCAGTTGATTCTACTTCTTGATTTCCTAGATTACTAACTACAGGTTAAATGTACCCGTAAAAACCTTTCGATTCTTCACGGTCTATGCAGGCTACTCCAATCCCTATATGTCTATGGGTTGAATTACGTGTACGCATTAACGAATTCTGTGATTAGTTAAGCTAGGCGAGCAAGTATATGTCTATCCTACTCACAAATTGGTTACCCGATGCCCGGGTTCACAATCTAGCTCTACTCTTTCTTATTTGCGTTCATAAATTACCTCTTTCGAGTTCAATCTAAAAACCATAAATAGTGTTCAATTATCAGGCCTCAATAATCAAATAATTATGATCAAGAAAGAATAAACAATCCGTAATAATAAATCAATATATAGAAATCAACTTTCAAACATCAACCTTCATGTATTTACTCTAACTCTAGAACGAACAAACTATAGAATTAAGAAGAAGAATAAGAGAAAGAGAGAAAGTACTTGTTTAGAAGACATCTAGGGCTCCTCCCCTCTCCTCCAAAACTTGCTCCAAAAATACGAACTCCCACTCTCAAACGAAATAAAACAGGTTTTATATTGTTTACAAAGTGCTAGCATAAGTTAAACCAAAGCCTAATCTAGTTGGGAGAACTTTAATCTCGTCAGCCTCAAGGCTTTCGTGGAGCCACTCCTCCACCATAGCCTCCAACTTTTCAGGGCATTCTTGAGGCCTTGCTCCAGTATAGCTTCCAACTCTTCAGGGCTTTCTTGAGGCCTTGCTCCAGCATAGCTTCCAATGCGTCCATTAACTCGAATTTGATTGTTCTTGTCTCGAATTCATCCGCACCATTCCTAAAATCACAAATACGATAAGTGAGCACAAGAAACACAATTATCACATATAACGAGCGCATAAAGTACTAAAATGTGATAATATATTAAGGTAAAATAGGCAAATATTGCCTAACATCATTAATCATAAGAGTTTCAATTTTCACACAAATTATAAGCTAGAAAATTCTAAATCATACCTTTCAAACTGCTTGCATTTAAATAAAATTGAAGATGCAATGCAATGCTGACCCAAATCAGTTTAAAAAAAAATGGGATTAAGCTTTACCTTACTAGTTAAGTTGCAAAATTCCTCCTATAAGCTTTAATTTTCTGCCATTCAAAAAGGGAATAACAATAAATAAGATCTTGAAGAATGCTATCTAGTTTGGTAGTTTGTTGAGTAATGGATTCACTAGCCTTTTTTGTCTATCTCTCAACGGTAAAAAACTATGTCATATTGCACGCACTCATGCTCTATATAAATTTCAAGTTGATGACAACAAATGCTAACTTAGAGGTTAACCCTGTTATTCTTATTATTTCGCAAACACTATTTTAGAAATCGTAAATAGCTTATGATCATGATCTTTTATGTAGATGAATACCCAAAGCCCTATCAAAAAGTTTACTACCATCCATATGGTGCGAGGAGATATTCAATTTCATGGACTCCTCCTCCTAATGATGCATGGAAATTGAATTTCGCTTGCACCGGTGCTGTAGCGGGCAGTTTCCTCCTTCGTGATCAATTTGCATTTTTCAAGTCAGCCTTCGCCTCAACATTTGAAGGGTTGAACGATGCGGTCGAAGTTGAACTTGCGACACTAGAATTTGGCCTATGTAACGCACTAACAGAAGGGTTGGACTACCTAGAAGTGGAAGGACACTCAGTGGAAACACTCAACCTAATCACCTGTGATGCAGAACCAACCTCACCTTTTATAGAGACTTTGGTTGATCGATGTATCCTTCTTTTGGCTTCATTTAAGATGGTAAAAATTCATCAAGTTGATCGTTTTGCTAATAAAGGGGCAATTGTTTTGTCAAGGATGGCACTTGACGGTTTAAGCGAACAGTATTGGGAAGACACACCCCCTCTTGATATTTCTGAAATTTTGATAGAAGACGTTGTTGGACGTTGGAATGATGTTGGTCGCAATGATGATGAAATGGATGATTGAATTAGCCCTTAATTTATTGATGTTTCAATTCTCTTATGTTGTTTTTACCCTTAAAAATGCTTCGTATTTCGACCATATGTTGCCATAGTAGTTATTAATGTTTCTCTTATGTTATTATGCCTTTTAAAAAAAGCCTATTACTATATGAAGGATGTCGTTAGATATATGAAATTTATCTTACACAAAAACCTTTAAAGTTTTTTCTGCTCGCAACTTGAACACCTAATTCCTAACTTTATTGCTCTTTAATTACTCCCTCCATCCTAATTTAAGTGTTTTAATTTGATTGAACCCAGAATTTATCGAAATATAGGAAGACTTTTCAATTTTGTAATTCTAAATTAAATATGTGTGTAATGTACTAAAATGTTCTTTGAGTTTTGCAGTTTTGAACTTGTTATGTATGATGTTTGACACACGACAGACCAAAAAGAAAAATAAGACACTTAAATTAGAATAGAGGGAGTGTATTCATTGCCACTCATGGCCAAATAATATTTCAAATCTTTATTTATTTATAGAATTTGTCCAAAATTTAAAACAAAATCTTCAAATTTCTAAAATTTGGTTAAGACTAGTTTTTGGAGAAAAAAAAAACTCCACTCACAAAACTCCAATTTTTTATCGAGTGGAATGTATGTTTAAACACAACTTCAAGTTTCAATAACTATTTTTCAACTTAACTTTCAAAACTCGTATTTTTAAGTTTCAACAAAATCTATGTCCAAATGCTAGCGTAGTTCTTTTTTTCTTTTTTTTTTTAATTTGGGTTCTTTTAAAAAAAGGTGGTCTGCTATAAAAATGATATTTTCTTATTAAATTCCTCCTCCTCCTCCTCTATTTTTTCAAGTGTAATTACAGTCGTAAACTCATGCATCTCTTAAAATTCATTTTTTTAGCCTGATTTGCGATAAGCTTAGCTGTAGCTTAATTCTCTTGTGTAGCTACATTTAAAAGGAATTTAGGACACGACATTGTATTTTGAGTTGGGTAGATTCATTTCTGTTAACTGCACATTTTTAAGAATTTATTTTTCCAGCTAGATCTATAATGACCTTGTTGGGACTCCGCCCTTTTTTTTGGCGAAGATACGCGACATCTTGTTTTAAATTAAATACTTCTTTTAGCTCGTGCAATTTTTGGTTTTTACAGCCGGTACGGGCCATAGGATGTAAGGTATACATCCCGTCGTCTTAGGAATTACAATCTCCAAGTTAGGATTTAGTTCGCCTTGAGTAAACAGGCACACGGACTAATTCTTCTCCAAGTTAGGGTTTAGTTCGCCTTGAGTAAACAGGCACACTGACTTATTCTTCTTTGTATTTTACCATAATTAGAACTGGGTAAATCATAACTACAAATACCACTCCTTATTGTATTGTACAACCAAGCGCTCCACACCGACATGTTATTCTCAAGGAATAAGATTATTACTTTCTTGTTTATTACTTTCTCTCAGTTTATACTTAATTTCCTGCATATTTACCATATTACTTGTGACCCTTTCATAAATTTAATTGTTTAACATATCCGACCAATTTTAGGTATAAACAGTTTGACGCCCAACGTAGAACCCAGGAAATTGAAGGTTTCTACGAAGGATAAGCGCAGTCATGCCAGGCAGCGAAGATGTTGTACCACAGAAAACCTCCATCATGGTCCAGCAGCCGGTTCATAACTCGGCCAGCATGGCTGAAACTGTGACCGGATCACAAGAAGCGATGTTTTACGCTCCACTATTGAGGCCAGCATCTCGCCGAGGATCTGTGCCCTGTAGTAACCTCCTCAAAGGAGCAAACACAGGACAGGGAACCCACAACCCGTGAACACGATCTTCGGGGGACCCAGAGTCGATGCTGACAGAGCCAGAACTATCATGATCTGCAAAGCCCATCAGGAAATGACCAAAAAGCCCCAGATCAATATGATCGAATTTGATGATGATGATACACAGCAAGCCCTCTACCCTCACCACGACGCCTTGATCATTACCTTCAGGGTATGCGACGCTCAAATCAAACATGTGCTGGTAGATCCAGGCTGTGGGGTAAACATTATCCACTGGGAGACCGTCCGCCAGATGGAAGTACAACACCAGATAATTCCCAGCCTATATACGATAACCAGCTTTAACAGCTCTAGTGAGAGATCTGTGGGTGAGCTACTCCTACCAGTCCACATTCTGGGGGTAACGAAGGTGATATCTTTCCAGGTGATGACATGCGACCTCTCGTATAATACCATCTTAGGAAGACCCTGGATTTACGAAGTGCGTGCAGTTCCATCCACACTTCATCAAGTCCTCAAATACCCTACCCCGTAGGGGTGAGAGAGATTCGGGGGGAGCAGAAACTGTCCAGAAGTTGCTACGTGACTTCCGTCACGTGCGTAGTATAGAAGGAGGCCAAGAATCAGCGAAAGGTGTTAGACAAACTACTTGGGTCATGCCTAGTCACCAACATACTATTTGAGTCCGAAGGATGTGAAGGAACCGGACCCTGAGAACCAGTCGTCAAACCCCAAGACTCAGACGATGATGAGAAGATCGCTAAGGCTACCAGCCTACCATTGACAACCTTGATCTAGTAACCTTTGACGAGAGGTCCCCAGACAAGATATTCTTTGCTGGGGCCAAACTCTCGGCTGAAGCAAAGCAAGAGTTCGCTAATTTCCTGCGTGCTCGGTCAGGCAGCTTTGCCTGGACACATACCGACATGCCCGGAGTTTCAACTAATATTATAATGCACAATCTGAATATGAACCCCAAATTCGGTCAAGCAGAAGAAAGGGTCAATCAACCGAGAAAGGGGGATGGCAATCCATGAAGAGGTGGAGAAACTGTTGAACAACAGATCCATTCGCGTGGCTCAATACCCCAACTGGTTTTTCAAAAGTCGTAGTCGTCCCAAAGAAGAATGGTAAATGGAGGATGTCTATCGACTTTACTGACCTGAATAAATCATGCCCAAGGACTCTTTTCCACAACCCAACACCGATCAACTCATCGATTCAACAGCAGGCCATGAAGCTCTCAGTTTTGTGGATACATATTCGGTGCACAATCAGATCCTCATGAAACTGGATGATTAATAAAAAACCTCTTTCATCACGGACAAGAGGACTTACTGCTACCGAGTGATGCCATTTGGTTTAAAGACGCGGGAGAAACTTACCTGAAATTGGTAAACCTGATGTTCAAAGATCAGGTTGGAAAAACTATGGAGGTTTACATTGACGACATGCTAGTCAAATCAGAGTTCGCCAAAGATCACATCAGACATCTGGAAATAGCATTCGACATCCTGGACAAATATAGCATGAAGCTCAACACTGAAAAGTGCGCTTTTGGCATATCATTAGGGATGTTTCTCGGGTTTATTGTCTCAAACAGAGGGATAGAAGTGAACCCCGCCAAGATCGAAGCAATTGAGACCATACCAGAGGTGATGAAGAGTGAGGTGGAAGTGAAAAGGCTCAATGGTCGGATAGCCGTGCTCAGTCGGTTCATCTCCCGATCTTCAAAAAGGTGTTATCAGCTCTTCAACATCTTGAAAAAGAATAAAAGATTTGAATGGATGGAGCAGTGTAGCCAAGCGCTCCGAGATTTAAAGATGTATCTTTCGAATCCCCCGTTGTTAACCAAGCCACGCTAGGAAGAATCATTTCTGTTATATCTAGCGGTGTCTGAAGTTTCTGTTAGCGTAGTACTCGTACTAGAAGAAAAAAGAGTGCAATATCTCATATACTTTGTCAGTAAATCCCTCCTGGTCGCTGAAAAACACTACCAGCACTTGGAAAAGCTTGCACTCGCACTAGTAATGGCAGCAAGAAAGCTACGCCCGTACTTTCAAAGTCACATGGTCATCGTGGTTTCTTCCTTCCCACTATGGAATATTTTGCGCAAACCCGAACTCTCGGGCAAGCTACCAAAATGATTCGTAGAGCTAGGAGAATACGATACCATCTATCATCCACACACGGCCATCAAGTCACAAGTTCTCACAGATTTCATTGCTGACTTTAGTGCCGCTATGATGCCTGATGTTGGGCCTATCTTGTTATATTTTAGTATCAATTTCTTGCTAGTTTTAATGACTTTGAATATGTAGTGTGATTATTATGCCCAACATTATCTGATTATGAAGATTACACTAATTATTTGAATATGTTGAAATAGGACCATTTTGGAGTGAAATTAAAGAAGTATTGCATGTGCCAAGAGGAGCTAGAAAACAACTATGGAGCAGTGAGCAAAGGAAAAGCAAGACTCGTGAATATTGAGTTAGGAGTTAGGCCAAAATATAAAGAATGCATTAAGTTGGACACTGGAGCAAATAAACAGAACCCTAAGCTAAGATGGAGAGGGTTGCCTTAATAGTATAAAGGGAAAAGACATTCATGTGGCGAGGGACGCACGTTGGAGTCCTTGGACACCTTTTGGACGCGGAAATGGCAGCAAGGCAACGCAGCATGCGAGTTGTTCGACGCCTAGTTCTTTTTCATTTATCATTTCTTTAATTTAGTTTATTTAGTCTATAATTGTGGATTCTCCATGAATGTTGATATTTGAAGGTTAATTTGATTTCATTGATTTATTATATTGGGTTATTTATTTATATCATGAGCCTAATTATTTGATTACTTGATCGCCAATTGAATAACATCTATGAACCTAGGGTTGAACTCGAAAGTATGAACCATAGGTTGCAATAGGATTGAATAGAGCGTGTTCCTGAACCTGGGCATCGGGGAATGGTTTCGCGGTGAAGATAGAAATATACCTAACGGTCACGCTCAGTCACTAGACAGGAGAAGCACATGCATTCTTGTTAACTCTAATTCCATAGACATATAGGTGTTAGGTTAGCTTGAATAAGTGAGCAGGTATCGAAAGAGTCCTGTGAGTAATATTAACACTGTAATTAGTAACCCAGATAAATTGATTTAGCCAAACTAACGGAGGAATTCAATATGATTGGTAGATATCCCATAACCCTAGACTATTGTCCCTACTTGAAATCCGAATTCTTTTTTTAATTGTTTTTGTTGTTTTCTTAATTTAATTAGTTGATTTTAGCTACTTCTCATAAACTCTTGAGACCTGCTTATTTAGATTATTAGGAATTATCTTATTTAGTCAGTAGCTAATCAATAGTCCTTGTGGGAAAGATACTTTTCTTATCACTTTATTACTTGATCGACCACGTATACTTGCGTGTGCGTTTGGAGCGACAAGTTTTTGGCGCCGTTGCCGGAGACTTAGAATTAGCTATTTTCTAGATTAGACTTTCACTTTGTCTATTCAAGTTTTTATTTTAGTTTAGTTTAGTTTATTTTATTACTTGTTAACATGACATCTTTTAATGAAAATTGGTCGAAAGTTGGCTACTCGTATTTTGGTGCTCCTTGCATAATTTCTAATCGACGTCACTTGTAGGAAGATTTTCGACATCTTGATATCCTACGAGACTATTTATCTAGTCGTTCTTCTACAACCTTTGATCAGAACTGTTGTCAATTATGTGGTAGTATGTGGAATGATTGTCCTATGTGTCGTACTTCCTTCCCAAGTAATATTCATGATAATACTAGCCTTGTTTGTGAGTTTGATAGGAGCAAGGAAGTGCAGGATGCATCATGGTATGATCATTTTGGGAAGATGGAGCAAAGTCAGAAAGAACCTCAAATTGCAGAAGAAAGTGAGTTCGAAAAAGAGGAAAATTCTGAAGAAGTGGAGATCTTAAGCGAAACTTGGCTAATGGAACAATCTCAACGATTAGATGTATGTGGGGGTCTTCTTGATGATATTACAAGTGCAACTAAGTGCTCTATAGAATGGAAAAGTGTGCTCCAACTAGAGATCGACCGATTTGGCGATGCTATTCACGACCTTGAGGCTAAATTTGATTGAAAAGATTGAGGTGTCTAAGTCTCAAAAATCAATTGTTGTGGAGAGTATATTTGAGGTGGATGAAGTTGAAGAGGAATTTAAGAGCCAATTTGAGGAGCTAAGTGTGGAGTTCCAATTGTTCGACCCAATAGTAGTTGATGATGCCAAAGTTAAGAAAGTGGCACTAGAGTCAAGTGGGGAAGTGAAAAATATAATTTTTAAAGACTCTAGTGTGTGCAAAGATGAGGGTATCAAGAATGACACAATTTCAGAGTTAGGGCGCATTGGACTTCATTCCAAATACTTTTCAACATTGTGTTTGGATGGTGACATGAAAATCGAGCCCTCCGAGCCAATAGAAAAGTTACGAGAGGAGGAACAATGTGCCTATATTCTAAAATTTTTGATACCGAGGAGAAAAAACGACATCTCTCATTTAAAGGCTAAAGGGTGCAAAATGCGACGATTATTTCTTGGTTTCTTTAGGTTTGTTACACCGCCCCAAGAGCATAGTTGTAAGCTTGTATGCAAGTTGGGAATTCGATTCATATCTTCGAAGTGGAAGCAAAGGTGAAATTTCTCATCGTCGTGCCGCGACGTTAAATCAAGCACTTTTTGGGAGGCAACCCAAGATTTACCACTTTTCATTTTTGTTTTTTTTTTTTTTTTTTTGTTTTTAGTTGAAAATAAAAATGAAAAAGATAAAATAGAAAAATAAAAAGAACAAAAAAGTACTTGACTTGCTTTAGCTATTTGTATTGGCAGGAATTTAGGAGCCAAAATATGCCATGACTTTTGCAAAGGCACGGGAAGAAAATGAAAAGAGAAAAAAATGCAGTAGAGAAATACAAGTCCCAGGCAGAATGCTCTTAGAAGCGCCGCACTCGTCACTGTATGGAAGGAAGAGATGTAAAAATTTTAAAACAGTGCACTCACGCCACCGCGTGCAACACTGTATTTAGCTAAAAATCCCCAGAACATGGGAGCTCGCGTCGCAGCTTCCACTATATTCCCAGGTAAGTAACAATTTCAGAATTAAAACTAATGCTCTCCCTTAACTCCTTCATTATGTCCCCAACTATAACACAACCACCACTCCATTCTCGTCTCTACTCGATCACTCCCACCACAAGGCAAAAATCAGTAGCTTCCCTTCTAAATCATCCAGATATGTTTCTCTTCTTTCTCTCTTTATCTCTCTCTTCCTCTGCTACTTCTAGTTGCATTTTCCCTATTCCCTTCTCCCCTTGGTGTTGTTTGATGTTTTTCATATAAAAGTTGTCCAAATTGTGAATTTTTTGGATGGTATCTGTTGTGGGGAGTGCGGCGAGGCACTGAGATGGTGTGAGCATGTAAATCTCCCGGAGTTGGGAAGGATTAAACACAAATAAATGGCTGATACACAAGCTGTCCAGATTTTTGCACGTAAGCTGTTTGCTAAATTGTCACAATGAAAGATTGATATGTTTTGTGAAGTTTGCTATAGCAAAATCAGTGATGTACATATGGTGGACATAAAATTGAGTTGGTGATGGCGCGAGGTAGTGTTTAAGGCACTTTGGGCACATGTAACACATTTAACGCTCACGAGCGACGTGTTAGCCGAGACTTTCTAAACTACTTGCTTGTGTTAATTAGCTGGCTGCCCCGTTTTTTTTGGCATCAATAACTAATCATCCATATCTTGTTAATAAAATTTAGCCTAAGTGTGAGAGTGCTAGCACCCCGTTTGCGCGCACTAGTTGATTTGAATGAATATTTTGGTTAAAAATGAGCGTGCCAGTGAGGGAAGTCTGAGTACCTCGTTTACCACCTTTTTTTATACTATAGAGTGTATTGAGGACATTGTATAATTTTAAGAGTGGGGTGGAGCATTCCTATGTTTTCTTTCTAGTTTAGTTTGTCAGCCATTTAAAAATAAAAAAATAAGAAAATTCAAAAGAAATTAGAGTTAGTTTTTTTAGTTAGAGTAGATAATAATACCCCGTGGTTTTTCTTTGAGCATCGGTTCTTTTCCATGGGATGTACACTTGAATCGGGTACGTTTTATTTTTTTAGATAGTTTTAGTTCGTCGTAGTAGTAGTAGTAGTAGTAGTAGAAAGGGAAGGAAGAACTCGGGTTGGAGTCTAGGTTCCTTGTGACCTATTTAATACTTGCATATTTAGACCTGAGCACGTGGATTATAATGCATTCCTTGTGAGTTTTGAAATAAATTGTGCCAAGAGAATGATAACCTTGTTTGTGACGCCTAGGCTCAGTTTCTTGACTCTTGTGTGCTAAGTGCTTTACGCTTTATTCTTTGAGCCTGTTTACTGCTTTGATTAAGAGTCTGAATTGAGCCATCTTGAGTGAGTCATGTGCCACTGTGTGAGTGAGGTATTTGTTTCGTTCCATGCTTGTCACTTGAGTCTTGAACTTGCCCGGAGCGTGGTTGAAGCGAAATCCTAGGTTTTGCTCAGTTTGAAAAATGATTATAGGCCTTCCTTGACCCATTTGAGATTTTTCTAGTCTACCCTATACTTGATTGACCCTAATCAGCCTCTTTGAGCCTTTATCCTGTTTATTGGTAGTCAAGTTTTGACCTGTTTTGAATTGAATTACCTATTTCTTTTGAACACCCTATCTTCTTAAGCACTTATATGTACAATGAGCTTAAATAGCTAAAGTTGGAGAAATAGATAGTTTGTGTATTGGTGCCCAGTTGTCATGTAAAAGAAGTCCTAGTGAAAAGAAAAAAAAATTGAAAGAAAAAAATTTATTTGATAGTCTGGCCGGCTCTCAAATAGAAAAATAAGTTGAAGTGTGAGAAAAGTAAAAAAGAAAAAATAGCACTTTTTGTGAGCTGAAAAATGTTCAATGGCATAAATAAAAAGGGAAAGATTGGGTGTTGCTTGAAATTGAAAAAGGAGAAGTTTTTGAAAGGAGGTGTGCTAAAATTGATGTTCTGTAAGTACTTAGGGAGGTTTAGTCACTTTATCTATATTTATCCTACCTGTCCCGCAACCTTCATTACAACCTTTAATAAGTCCTATTTGATTTTAGACTGAGCAGACTTATATTAGTGGAGATTTACATAAAGGGCAAGCCTATGGTATTTCTTTTGTGGCATGTGAACTTTTTTGTGAGAGTTGAGTGAATTCTTTCATCTATAAAGTCCTAAAATTAATTACAATATCTTGTGGGTATTGGACTATTTCTCCTGATTTTTTGTGAGGGCACTTGATTCATGAAGGATATGTGATTTTATTAGACTCTCGGCCGAAGTAAGTGAGTAGGCTTGAGAAACTTGGTTGCACAGAGTCGGTTATTGAGGTTAGGATATTACAATTTGGTTGTTTGATTATTTTTACATATTTGGACTGTTTTGGCATTATGAACATGAGGATGTGTGTGAAAGATGCATATGAGAAGGTTTAATTATTGGTATCAGCCATGGTCACAGGTATAGTTGTTCTTAATTGTTGAGTTGCTCTCTTGAAATGAATTTGATAGGTGTTGATGTTTGAGTCTTGGTTGAAATTAAAGTGTTCTTCTGATTGCTCGAGAACGAGCAATAGTTGAAGTGTATGGGTGTTGATGTTGGGCCTATCTTGTTATATTTTTGTATCAATTTCTTGCTAGTTTTAATGACTTTGAGTATGTAGTGTGATTATTATGCCCAACATTATGTGATTATGAAGATTACACTAATTATTTGAATATGTTGAAATAGGAGCATTTTGGACTGAAGTTGAAGAAGAATCTGCATGTGCCAAGAGGAGCTAGAAAACAACTATGGAGCAGTGAGCAAAGGAAAAGCAAGACTCGTGAATATTGAGTTAGGAGTTGGGTCCAAATATAAAGAATGCATTAAGTTGGACACTAGAGCAAATAAACAAAATCCTAAGCTAAGATGGAGAGGGCTGCCTTAATAGTATAAAGGGAAAAGACATTTACGTGGAGAGGGACGGACGTTGGAGTCCTTGGACACCTTTTGGACATGGAAACGGCAGCAAGGCAACGCAGCATGCGAGTTCTTCGACGCCAAGTTCTTTTTTATTTCTCATTTCTTTAATTTAGTTTGTTTGTCTATAGTTGTGGATTCTCCATGAATGTTGATATTTGAAGGTTAATTTGATTTCATTGATTTATTATATTAGGTTATATATTCATATCCTGTACCTAATTATTTGATTACTTGATCACCAAATGAATAACATCTATGAACCTAGGGTTGAACTCGAAAGTGGGAACCATAGGTTGCAATAGGATTGAATCAAGCGTGTTCCTGAACCTGGGCATCGAGAAATGGTTTCACGGTTAGGATAGAAATATACCTAGCAGCCACGCTCAGTCACTAGACAGGAGAGCACATGCATTCTTGTTAACTCTAATTCCATAGACATATAGGTGTTAGGTTAGCTTGAATAGGCGAGCAGGGTATCGAAAGAGTCCTGTGATTAATATTAACACTGTAATTAGTAACCCAGATAAATTGATTTAGCTAGATTAATGGAAGAATTCAACAGGATTGGTAGATATCCCATAACCCTAGACTATTGTCCCTACTTGAAATCCATAGACATATAGGTGTTAGGTTAGCTTGAGAAGCACATGCATTCTTATTGTTTGCTTAATTTAATTAGTTGATTTTAGTTACTTCTCATAAACTCTTGAGACCTGCTTGTTTAGATTATTAGGAATTGTTCGATTTAGTCAATAGTTAATCAATATTCCTCGTGGGAACGATACTTTTCTTATCACTTTATTAGTTTATCGACCGCGTATACTTGCATGTGCATTTGGAGCGACAATGCCAAAAGTTGAGGTCGAGTACAAGATGATGGAAGGTGTTAACCCCGGAGAATGGGTGATCCACTTCGTCGAAGCTTCAAACTCCAAGGGAGCCGGACTCGGTTTCGTGATAAAATCCCCTACCAAAAGGATTTTCCGGAAGGCCCTCAGTTATCCGCCAATCACCAATAATGAAGCAGAATATGAAGTAGTAATTCAAGCACTTGATTTAGCTTATATAATGAGGGCTAGGGAGATTAGTCTCTTTAGAAACTCTCAATTTGTGGTCAACCAGATAAACGGGGCCTTCGCCGCCAAAGACGCTTGCATGCAGAGTACCTGTCCAAGGTCGAGAAGCGTTTGAAAATTTTTCAGAAGTGGAAGGTTGATCAAGTACCAGGAGAAGAAAACACAGTAGATGTTGCCCTAACCAGTTTAGCAACCGCTGTAGATATGAATGCAGACAGCCCGGGTACCATAATTGAAAAAACTTATGCGAACATCAAGCGCCACGAAGTTAACGTCATAGGACTCGTCTGTGATTGGTGACGCCCGATCATCGAATACCTGGACAAAGGGACACTCCCTGAAGACAGAAGAAAGCAGGAAGTTGAGGGTGCAAGCAACCTGGTACTGCTTAATCGATGGGAAATCGTACTGATGGATGTTCATCGATTCTTTGGCTAAATGCTTAGGGCCATCGCAAGTTGATTACGTGTTAAGAGAAATCCACGTAGGGCAGTGTGGAAACCACTCCGGTGGAAGATCCTTAGCTCAGAAGATAATCAGGGCAGGCTATTTCTGGCCCTGAATGGAAGATGATGTGAAAAAATTTGTCAAGGCATGCGACAGCTGTCAAAGATTCTCCCATGTACTTCATCAGCCAGCGGAGCTTTCACGTTTTGTAATCGCCCCATGGCCTTTCATGAAATGGGGGATGGATATCGTAAGACCCATGCCCAAAGCGCTCGGATTTTTTAAATTCTTGCTCATTATGATGGACTGCTACACTAAATGGGTTGAAGCAGTAGCCTACTTCCGAGTTCGAGAATATGAAGTGCTACAGTTCATCTGGAAGAACATTATGTGCCGTTTCGGCATTCCGGCAGAGATCACATGCGACAACGGGCCTCAGTTCATAGAGGCTGAAGTCACAGCTTTCTTAGAAGAGTGGGAAATAGAAAGGATAACTATCGACGCCTTATCACCCTGCTGCCAATGGTCAAGCTGAATCTTCTAACAAGACCATAGTAGAAAGCCTGAAGAAGCGGCTCAAGGAAGCCAAAGGCAAGTGGCCGGAGGAGCTACCGAGAGTTTTGTGGGCTTATCACACCACAACAAAAAGCCAGCATGGGAGAGACTCCACTCGTACTTACGTACGGAGTGGATGCCATGATCCCCGTAGAAATTAGAGAATCCAGTCTGCAGCGGTCTTTCACCGAGGAAGATATAAGTAACGAGGCTTTAGCAGCTTCACTAGATGTCCTCTACGAACGCCGGGAGATAGCAGTTGTACGTGTGGCGGCCTAGAAGCAGCATGTGGAGCAGTACTATAATGCGCGAGCCAACTTGCGTTCCTTCAACATATGGGACATGTTTCTTCGTAAGGTATATCAGAGCACCAAGGAGGCCGGCGCAGGCAAGCTAGCCCCAAATTGGGAAGGGCCGTACAAGGTCCGAGGCATAGCTGGAAAAGGTGTGTACATTCTCGAAGACATGGAAAAGACAACCATTCCAAATGACTGGAACGTCACTTGGCTCAAGAATTACTACTTTTGAAAGGTCCCCCAGACCGATATACTCGACACATGTATTTTTTCCTTTCTTGCTCTTTATTTTATTACTTTCAACAGGCACTTAGCCCCATCGTTGTTATTTCGTTAAACTTATTATTGGTGTCGCGCCCCCTTTTATCAAGAGACCAATTATTTTACTTAGTTAGCTTTACTATCAGATACATCTATAATCCAACTATTCATAGCCCCGGCACAATTTAAGTTGAAGTAATACACTCACTTTTCACTACAAAAGTAGAGTAAACTACTCGCTTCAAGCTAGACCACTTCTAGTTAAGCCACCAGGTGTTATTCGTAAGTTGAAATCATCAATTCACCACTGACGCCCGCCCGCATCGTGCTGTTTAAGGCTTAAGCACTCGAGTGGACAAGCAGAGACGTTCTAGCTTGAATGCAAAAATGCACTGTTACATACAACGGGATAAAAATGTCCACTTGAGGGCGCGGGCCTTGCCCTAAAAGCCATCTATCGCCGACGTAAAATAAGCCATCACTTGCTGATGTAAAAACAGCGCCCAACAGCGTGCAAACCCGTTGAGCACCATGTTTCCCCTCCTCTGTGGACGATTGGAAGCTGATGCAACCTCCTATCCGCAAATTAGGGCAAAGCTATTCAACCACCCTGAATGCAAAGATTTGGAGAAATTGACTACGTAACAACCGCCCGGGGAAGGAGAGAATACTATCGCAAAGACCTAGCCTCGTCAAGTGGCACTATCTCTGGACTATTCGCCCCATTGAGCCAAAAGACGAGGAGATGCAGAAGCCCTGCTTGATTGGCATTCCTCTGCTAAGGAGCTCCACATGACAAGAGGAATAACACAGCAACCGTTGCATTAGAAAATGAGTGCACCATAATCAGTGTGCATGCCATAAAGAAGAAATTCCAAAAAAAAATCATTAGGATTCCGATCAAATTCTATGACTCGGGGGACTTCGCACATCCTGTAATAGATGGAAGAGCGAAGGAGGATAACCATGGAAGTATCTCTGCGTGAAATTTTCTCACACCCGTCCATCCCGAATGAAGAAGTTGTTCTGGGAATATCAAACCAGGATCAAAGAAAAAAAATATTATGAGGAAGTTTTGAGAGAGCCAATGTATTTTCTGGAGAAGTTTATGATTCTCATCTATCATGATGCCCCTATTTATAGGAAGAATGGGATAAGGATGGAACATGAAATGGTTAATGTAATTATGGTCCTAAGATATGAAATAATTCGGTGCAGTAAAAGGTGTTTATGCGAAAGGTACATGGAATCAACATCAGTCAATCAAGTGAAGACGCATGGTATTCTAGAAGAAATCAAGCGTCGGTCTCGGTGAAAGAGACTGTGACTCTCAAGGAGTCATTAGGATATCTTTTCACATCCTTTTTACATACCTCTTTCACTTCCTGACTGTTTACGCCAGCACTCAGCAAGTGGGGGAACTGACTGTGTGGGCAAAAATACGTCACCTATGATTACGGAGATACTAGTCCAGCTAGCGAGACTAAGCTTATAAGTCATGGGGCGCAGAGGATACACATCTGCTCCTAAAGCCATGGCCGCTCAGCCGGTACGGGTCATAGGATGCAAGGCATACATCCCGCCACCTTAGGGTTTACAGTCTCCAAGTTAGGGCCTTGAGTAAACAAGCCCACAACCTTAGTCTTTGTATTTACCATATTTAGGACTGGGTAAACTATAGCTATAAATATCATTCCTTACAATATATTGTATAATCAAGCGATTCACACAGAATCTGGCTATTCTCAAGGAATAAGATTATTTACTTTCTTGCTTATTACTTTTCTCTCTGTTTTTACTTACTTTTCTGCGTACTTACCGTATTGCTTAACATATCTGACCAATTTTAGGCATAAACACTTTTTATTATAATATGTTTTTTTTATAATTTATGGTTATTTAAACGTCAAAGACATGTTTAAGACAATAATACTACAAATTTTATGGGCACCTTTAGTATGAAGCATAAGGCTTTCTCCTTTCTATATATATATATATATATATATATATATATATATATATATATGAAATATATAGAGTAGCTAAGAGGAGAGTAATAGAGATATCGTGCATAATCTAGATGAGCAAGTTACAAAATGAAACCAAATTTAGGGGAGTATTTATACATTCAGGGGTCGTTTGGTATGAGGGATTATCAAAAGTTGGATATTCTATGATTTTGAATAATTTTATCTTTGGATTGAAATTGGGATTAAAACTTGAGATAACTTATTTAACCCTCGATATGGGATAAGATAATCACATAATTATGAGACCAATTTATATAACACCTACTCCCTCCGGTCCATTTTAGTTGTAAGGGTTGACTTTGCACATATCTTAAGAAATCATAAATAAGCATTGTATTTTTACTAATTTACCCTTTTATCTTCTTGGTATTTTCAAAAAAGAGCTACTAATATTGAGGTGTTTGTATTTTTTAATAATATTTAATATTAGGTGTATTATGGGGAAGAAATGATAAAGTTTACCTTGATATTCTAATTTGACAAATATTTTGGACATTCTATAAATGAAATGCCTTACAACTGATGAAGTATAACCAAACATAGATAAATTTAATCACATTCTTTATTCCGGGATTGTAATCTTATCCCTTATACCAAACAACGCCTTTTAAAAATGGTTAAACTTATAGAAAAAACTACTTTTTGACTTTTGAATTTGACTGTGCACATAAATTAATTCAACTTTGTAGTGGCCAGTGGGTAATAAAAATTGGAACTATAAAAATGATGGTAACACGTGAAGTCATAACGAGTCTTTTTCGTGTCTTTGTAACGGCTACTTTATGTGTCTTAATTTTCCCAGCTTGTCCCATTTGTCATTATATATCTGAATACTGAATACAACAATTTTCTCATATTCTATTGAAAATTATGGACACTACTTATGGAGGTCCATTAATTGTTATTGAATATTTAGAATCATCTATGTCCAACGATCTTCTCTGCAAATTTGCAGACAACTCTGCTTATGATTTTGACTATTCACAAAGCTCCATTTGGTCACCTTTGGTTCCTTGTCCAACTATACCTTCCACTGCTGTTCAACATAGGCTTAGTTTGGGTCTTTCAAGAAAGTTATCGTACGAGGAAAATACCATCAATGGGTGTAGTGGCATTGCAAATTTTAGAGTAGTGACTGAAAAAATCAAGAGGAAGTTGTCTAGTGCTTTGTTTGATAATATGATAATATACAAGAATTTGAAGAAGAGAAAGAGGAAGGGTCTTGATTTTTCTCCTGTTCCGTCTTCTTCAAAGCTCACTTCAAGTACTACTACAACTCCAAGAAAGGTAACAATGGCCCACAGTTTCCTTTCTCCTCCATGTACTTTTGTTGAGTTATACTCCCTCAATTGCAATTTACTATATGACATGATTTGACGAATTTTAATAAAAAGGAAAGAGTTTCGAAACGTGTTTATACAATTTTTAAACTTGCATTAAGGATGTGTGGTGATACAATCTTGTCATTAGAGTAAATGGAAAGTTCAAGAAGTCAAAATGTTTCAAAATTTAAAAATATGTCATTCTTTTTTAAACTGACTTTTAAAAAATAAGGTCATATCAATTGGAACGGATGAAGTGCATAGTAATGTTCCACGTCAATAAACGAGCCACCTACCATATTCAATAATATATTCATTGTCTCAAGATTTTGATTGAATGCCTTAAGCATTTTGACAATTAGCTAGTTCTCATACTCGTAAGTTCATAATCAAGTTGATTGTGTGAACTTTGAAATGGGTTATACATGTAGGAATGCGTTGAGTAATATCATAATATGTCATATGTCAGTATATAAGAGTATCAAACGGAGTTTATAATAATTTTTTAGCTACTGCACTCATTGTATTAAAGTTTTGAGTTGGATACTCAAATTCTTCGACAATATTCTTTATTAGTCTTGCAATTTTCTACTTTTTCATGAATATCGCATCTGGATGTTTCTTTGACAATTTGCATTGGGAAAGTTTGTTTTTATTGAATCTATTAGACTGAATATAATCCTAGTTTGCATTATAAATAGGACTAGTATATGGAGTTGCAGTCCCCATAGTATCCTCTTTTCCAATTTTTGATTTCTAGTTGATTTACAAATATATAATTGATTGCAGGGATGGGCTAAAGTGCTGAAAGCAGCTTCGAAGAATTTCAAGAAGAAGAACAAGAAGAAAGATCCCACATGCCATCTTAATCTTTCCCACTGCTTAACTGACAACTAGTATTTCTCACAGTTCTACATACCGATATATTGTCTGTATTCTTTCTCTGTAAGTAGTAATTTGCTATCCCCAAATTTCCAATTTGCGGAGGGCATTTGAGGTGTTGTACGAGTGTTTCTCCACTCTAAGTTGTACTGTGATTACCATTATTGCTAGTAAAAGTTCAAACCTGATAAATCAGCCTTACAACAATTTGCTTACGCACTTCGCTAACACAGACACTATCAGTGCGTTTTATCTGGATAAAACCTTTACCTGCCTTAATTTTCAAGTTATGAATTCCACTTATCATGGAAGCCATACTGCCTTTTGAATGACTTGATAGTGTTAACTCTTATAGAAGTTAAACTCTTAGTTTTTAAGATGTTGTAGAAACAAGTGTTTAGGAAATTTACAATGTGTTAACTTTGAATCTTCAGAACTCCATGGAAGTCACATGTAACTCCTATAAATTCGAATCTGCCCCCGACTCTTCAGCATTCCCACCCACCCCCCCCCCCCCCCCCCCTCCCTCTTTCCCACACACAAAAAAGAAAAGATGAAGGAGAGCGAAATTCTCTTTTGGGGAGTGGATTCAAATTGGCTTTCAGGGTCGCAATATTTGCTCAATCATGCAGCAGGTTCCTAGGTCATTATTGACTACAACAGATTAGCAATTAGCTAATTGTTAATACTTGTTTGGTTTCCTGTCAATCCATTTGTGATCAACTTTATATATTATTTATTTCGTAATCAATGCAAGCAAATTACATCAGCAGAGGGATCTCCTCTTGACAACCTACACTATGATAAAAACTAACTATGAGTTTGTGAAGGTTTTGAGTTGTAGGGAATAGACTAATCAGCAGAGACTTTGAATTATGGATAACTATTCTTTTCTTCAGATTTCATTGTTCTTTAAAACTTTGATCTTTTCTTGTAGTTATATTGTTGATTTGATATGATCTTGTTGGTTATTTTGGCAAATCTGTTTATATAAATGTGACATTCTACACTGTTGCTTCATTAATGCAAAAAGTAGTTGATTATTTGTTATAGGTTTCCTGGACTAGTTTGTAAAGGTTCTATTCCAGTGTTTTTTCTTTTGTTGAGAATAAGATTCTATTCCAGTGTTTCAATGATGGGATAGTTGTTTAATCTTCTCCTCCTCCTCCTCCTCCTCCTGCTCCTTCTTCTTCTCCTTCTTCTTCTTCTTCAAAAATAGAAAGAATATAAATAAAGGCGCATACGCGGGAAGGGGCCCCCCTCCTCCTCTTCTTCTTCTTCTTCTTCTTCTTCTTCTTCTTCTCCTCCTCCTCCTCCTCCTCTTCTTCTTCTACTACTTCTTCTTCTTCTTCGGTTTGTTTGACTATGTATATATAATATGAAGATTTGTTTCTATTCCAGTATTTCAATAAAGTGATTGTTGTTTATTCTAGCTTCTTCTTGTTTTGATTTTAAATGTTTGTTTGACTAGTCTGTTTCTAGAAAATGAACTTGATTCCATTTCTAGTGCTTCAAGAATGCTGGATCACTGAATTCAAACACTCTATTATTTAAGATAGCTTGAATTAGTTCTTCAATACCGCTAGAATTAGTGCTAAAGCACTCAATAATGCTGGAAGTATTATAAGTTTGTAAATGTTTTATTCTATTCTTCTCTGGTGGATTTTAACCACTCTTTTATTTAAGAAAACAGCCTGTTGTTGTTAATTTTTAAGAAGTATTCAAAAGGACTTTTAAATTATAAGGTGACATATTTTTAATCACAGTATAATAGAAAGATTACGGTCTATATATGAGCTACATAAAGCCTTGGCTTATATATGAGCTATAAAGCCTTGCCATATATCTTGTAAAATTAGCTTCAAGTATGAAGAAATCAGAGCTGGTGTTTGTTCCTGCTCCAGGCTTGGGTCGCCTTGTTCCCACTTTTAAGTTTGTTGAGAAGTTGCTCAATCTTGATGAAGAACTATACATAACCATGATCATCATTGAGCCTCAGCCACAATTTAATGCCGGCTTCCTAAGTTACTCGGGTACAGATCTAGAGGTCGGATTCGGCAAAATCTAAATTTAGAGATTCGGGGGTATAGATCCGCACACGGATACGGGTGCCCGTGTGCGGGGATCTGTCTAAAAGAATTCAAAATTCTAAAAATAAAGTCATAATCCTTAATTTCGATTCTTCATAGAGAAGTCCTCTCTGTTTTTCTCTATTAAGTCGTCTTCCCAAAAGTTACCCTCAAAATATAAAATCAGAAATCCGAGAATGTTGACAAAAGATGAAACAGCGACAAAAGACGATAAATTTTTGCATAGTTTTGAAGATATCTCATTTCCAATATCTTTCGATCAGTAATAACCTTATCTTGAGAGTCTATTTGTCAAAAAAATTCTTCAATTTTTTTGTAGATTTTAGTCAAAGTATCCATTTTTATTTGACCACATCCGGTGTGAATCCCGTGTCCTATCCGACACATGTCCTATCCGACACGGGTACCGCGGCAATTTTGAAGAGTCCGAGTAACTTAGCTGGCTTCGATGCATATATTGATGGAGCCTCTAGGGGTAATAATAGAATAAGATTCATTACTCTTCCTCAGGTTGAACCACCATCCTTCGAAGAGTTAATCAATTCCATTGAGAATTTCGTATCCCTTTTAATTTCAAGCAATAAACCCCTTGTTAAAGATGCAATTATCAACAACAAATGCACAGATCACTCGAGCCCCACGATAGTCATTGGCCTAGTCATTGATATGTTTTGCAGTTCAATGACAGATGTAGCAAATGAACTTGGCACTCCTCCATACATGTTTTTTACTTCTGGTGCAGGTTTTCTTGGTTTTCTGCTTTATCTCTCTGTTTGGCATAGCCAAAATGAGAGGGAGTTTTGCCTCTCGGATCATGATTTAGACATACCAGCATTTGACAATTTGGTACCTTCAAATGTCTTACCAACATTTGCATTTAACAGTAAAGGTTACAGATCATTCCTCAACCATGGTGCCAGGTTCAAAGAAACCAAAGGAATTCTCATCAACACATTTGCTGAGTTAGAACCTTATGCATTGAAGTCCTTAGCATGTGACATTAAACTGCCTCCAGTATACACAGTAGGACCTTATCTTGAGCTTGAGGATCAAAAGGGTACTGATGAAGAAATCATGAAATGGCTAGAAGATCAGCCACCTTCAGCCATGCTATTTATATGCTTTGGAAGCATGGGAACTTTTGAGGTGCCACAAATACACGAGTTGGCAAATGCACTTGAACAGAGCGGAGTGAGGTCCTGTGGTCCATACGCGTGTTGCCAGAAGGGTTCTTGGTTAGGACTAAAGACAGAAGAATGGTGTGTGGTTGGGCACCGCAAGTTCATGTCTAGGCTCACAAAGCCACTGGTGGTTTTGTATCTCACTGTGGGTGGAACTCGACGTTGGAGAGTTTATGGCATGGAGTCCCCTTATTGACATGGCCTTTATACGCTGAGCAGCAGATCAATGCTTTCGAGATGGTGAAGGATCTTGAGCTGGCAGTGGAGCTCAGGCTGGATTACAGGATCGGGAAAAGTGATGGAGAATTAGTGAAAGCAGAGGAATTGAGAATTGTATAAAATGCATAATGGATAGTGAAAATCCAGTGAGGAAGAAAGTGAAAGATATGGGGGATAAAAGCAGAGAGGCCTTGATGGAAGGTGGCTCTTCATTCATTTCCTTGGGACATTTCATCAAGACCATTCTTGAGGAAAACTAGTGCTGTTGGTACGATGATTACAGGTCATTACTGTTTGAATTAGTTTCATGTCTAATCTATGTTTGCAGCGAAAACAACTAAGTGGAAGTAGCATATGAATGTTTTGTACTACAATTCCTTGTTCTTACGATTGTTTTTGTTAAAGGTTACTAAAGGGATCATGTATCTTAGTGGATCTTTACTTGTGTGCAAAACCTTATAATGTGTAAGTTATCCTTTTCAGAAGAAAAACGAAAATTCACAGTTCTGTATGAGGTACAACTATGAGAATGAAGTTTAATACTGGGCATAGACATCAAAAATAACTACCCAGAATGCTCTGCCTTCTCTCTAGGATTTCCTCTCTCTAGAGGCGATATGTCACTGTTGATCGTTATTATAGAATTATCCTTTTCCTTATTGTATTGTAATTAGTTATATTTCCTTGTTTAGTCTTATGACTCATGGTATAAATATACCTCCTCATAGGTTGTAATATTTCATTCAATAGAAGAATAATTTTCTTCCCTGAAATTCTTCATGGTATCAGAGCCCGCTGCCTTTTGCAGCCTAGGATTTTGCCTGTCACTCTAAAAGGTCAAATTTTATCTTCCTCCGGTGGCTACCCGCATATATTAAATTTTTCGTTGGTTGTTGGAAAAAATAAATTCCGCTTGAACCGCCAACCAAACCCCATCAAAAATCTGCCGGAAACTCCTTCACACGCGCTCCCACGCGCCACCAGAAGAATCTGCTCCGGTGACCACGCGCCGGCGCGTGAGGCTGCATCCGGCGAAGTTTTTTCAAAACTTTTTTAGGTTACAGTCGCCTCCTTATTCCGACCTTACCCATCTCAGTTACAACAGTTTCTGGCCACCAGAAATATTTTCCGGCGAGTTTTTCCTCAATTTCCGGCCACTGTTTCCAGATCTGGTCCCAGACAGTTTGTTTTACCAGTTTTATTGATTGATAATTAACTTATGGGAGACACAAAGATTGTAGACATAAATATGGTAGACAATACTCCTATTTCACAAATCAGTGTAGTGAAATTGGACTGAGCTGCTACGTATCATGCTTGGTCAAGATCTTGTTTGCTTTTTATCAAGTCTAGAAAGCTACTTGGTTATATTACTGGAGAAAAGAAAGCACCTGCTGTTAGTGGTTCTACCTATAGTCAGTGGGATTCTGATAATTCTCTTGTTATGACATGGCTTTTGAATACGACGCATCCTCAAATTTGGAGACAGTATTTATTGCTTGATACAGCTGAAAAGATCTGGACTTCAACTAAGCGCACCTACTCTCGCAAGGGGAATGATGCACAAATTTTTGAAATCAGGAATAAAATTCATGCTACAAGGCAAGGTGAGTTGAGTATTACTGACTACTATTCTGAGTTGAGTGGGTTGTGGCAGGAGATCGACTACTATCAAGACCTTCAAGCAAAATGCACTGATGATGCAGTTCTCTTTCAGAAATTGGTTGAAAAAGACAGGGTTTATGATTTCTTAGCTGGTTTGAATCAAGAATATGATCAGATCAGGGCTCAGGTTCTTAGCAGAGATCCTTTTCCTTCTCTTGAGGATGCATATTCTTATCGGCGAGGGGTGATGCTTTATTCTGCACCAATCAAGAAGTCTGGGTTAGCCGTCTCTCAGGAGCAACCAAGGGCAGTTACTTCTAATAAGGATCACCTCTATTGTGATCATTGTGGCATTTACAGGCATACTAGTAAATCAGGTAAAGGTCGTGGAGGAAAACAAGCAGGTCCACCAAGGGGTCATGCTAATGTTGCTGAAAATGTGGAGACATCTAAGGACATGAATTTTGAAGAATCATTGTCCCCGGCTGAAATTCTACACCTTCGTCGACTTCTATCCAAACTTGACTCTCCATCTGCGGCAACATCCAATTATGTGCAATCAGGTAATGCTTTTACTGCTCACCTAAATTCTTGGATTATTGATTCTGGTGCGAATAGATACATGACAGGCTCCTCTAAAAGCTTTCAAAACTACTCTCCATGTCTCAAAAGGGATTATGTCAGAATAGCCAATGGGTCTTTAACTCCTATCTCGGGAACAAGTTCTATTGTCTGTACACCCAATATTACATTATCATCCGTTCTCCATGTACCTGAGTTTCCTGTCAATTTGTTATCTATTAGTTCCATCACCAAAGACCTAAACTGTAAAATCGAGTTCTTCCCTGATCATTGTGTTTTTCAGGATCTTCAAACAGGGAAGAGAATTGGCAGTGGTAGATTGCATGATGGCTTATACATGATTGATGAAAGTAGAGACCCTGGTAAAGCATTTTTTGGAGGAAATAAGGCTGTCAACCAAGAAATAGTTCAGTGGCATAAGCGGTTGGGGCACCCATCCTTTTTTGTGTTAACGAAGTTATATCCTAGTTTGTTTTCAAAGACTGAGTTTGAATCTTTGGTTTGTGATGCTTGTGAATTTTCCAAGCATACAAGAAACTCTTATCCTTTGAGTGATAATAAAAGTACAATTCCTTTTACAACTATTCATTCTGATGTATGGGGTCCTACTCAAACAACTTCTTTGTCTGGAAGTCGATGGTTTGTTACTTTTATTGATTGTTGTACTAGGATGACTTGGGTGTATTTATTAAAGGCCAAAAGTGAAGTGTTTTCGTGCTTTCAATTTTTTCATAAAATGATTTGTACTCAATTTGAGGATAAGATAAAAATCTTGCGAACTGATAATGGCACGGAATATATGGACAAAAGGTTTGGGTCTTATTTTAGAGTCTTATGGGATAATTCATCAAACTAGTTGTCCTTACACCAGTGCGCAAAATGGGGTTGCTGAAAGAAAGAATAGGCATTTGTTAGAAGTGGCACGATCTCTTATATTTACAATGAATCTTCCAAAACCTTACTGGGGGGATGTTGTACTTGTAGCTACCTATCTTATCAATAGAATGCCACTTAAAACGCTGAATTTTCAAAGTCCTCTAGAAGCTCTAAAGGGAAAAAATGAATATACTGTTTCTCCAAAGGTGTTTGGGCGTGTTTGCTTTGTTCACACTAGAAGTTCTGAGAAACTTGATCCTAAAGCTCTTAAATGTGTGTTTATTGGGTATTCCCCAACCCAAAAAGGGTACAAATGTTATCATCCTCCCACTAGGAGAACCTTTGTCAGTATGGATGTTACCTTTCGGGAATGGGAGCCCTATTTTAGTATTACACCATCACCTCTTCAGGGGGAGAGTAATAAGGAGGAAGAGATGATTCTTCCCAGCTATAGTATGGATCCTGTTGAGGTTGATACACAGATAGAGTTCAGGGGGAGACTATTGATGGAGAGACTGTTGGGCGTTTACATGGGCTTTTGGATGTTCCTGGTTTGAAAACTTACTCGAGGAAAAAAAAGCAGTTGAAGAAGCAGAAGAAGCCATCATGCAATCTGCTGAAGCTGAATCCTCTTCTGCTGGTGAGTTACCTACTTTTCCTAATGAGTTAGATTTTCCTGTTGCTCACATAAAAGGTGTCAGAACTTGCATTACCAAACATCCCTTATCTAATTTTGTCTCCTTTGATTCCTTATCTCCCTCCAATAGAGCCTTTGTCTTGTCTATTTCTTCTGTGTCTATTCCCCAGAATTGGAGGGAAGCGTTTGCAGATCCTAAATGGAAGCAGGCTATGATTGAAGAAATGAAGGCTTTGTCAAAAAATAACACTTGGAAACTTGTCACTAAACCACCGGCCAAGAAGCTGATTAGTTGCAGATGGGTTTTTATTGTGAAGCATAAAGCTGATGGCTCGATTGAGAGATTCAAGGTAAGATTGGTGGCTAAGGGATTCACTCAAACTTATGGAGTCAATTATCAGGAGACATTTGCTCCACTTGCGAAAATGAACACCATAAGAATCCTTTTATCTTGTGCAGCTAATCTGGATTGGGACTTACAGCAGTTTGATGTAAAGAATGCATTTCTTCATGGAGATTTAAAAGAAGAAGTGTATATGCAGATCCCTCGCGGATTTAATACTGAACAGAGTCGAGGAAAGGTGTGCAAACTGAAGAAAGCCTTGTACGGGTTGAAGCAATCGCCTAAAGCATGGTTTGACAGATTCCGCAAAGCTATGATCTCCTTTGGCTATAGACAAAGTAATGCTGACCATACCCTCTTCATAAGGCATAGAAAGGGTAAACTCACTCTTCTCATAGTTTATGTTGATAACATTGTAATGACAGGAGATGACAAAGAGGAGATGACCCGATTGAAAAAGCTGTTGGCAAAGGAATTTGAAATCAAGGACCTAGGAAAACTCCAATACTTCTTGGGAATCGAGGTGGCTAGATCAAATAAAGGGATCTTTATTTCTCAAAGGAAGTATATTATGGATCTCTTGAAAGAAACTGGTATGCTAGGTTGTAAGCCAGCTGAATCGCCCATTGAAAGTAATCACAAGTTACAAGCAGGGATTGGAGAGTCAGTTGACAAAGGGAGATATCAGAGGTTGGTTGGAAGACTTATTTATCTCTCTCACACTAGATCAGACATAGCCTATCCAGTCAGTTTGGTTAGTCAGTATATGCATGATCCTCGAGATCCTCATATGCAAGCTGTCTTCCACATCTTACGATATCTGAAGTCTGCTCCAGGGAGAGGTTTGCTTTTCTCTAAGCATAGTCACCTCCTAATAGAAGCCTTTACAGACGTAGATTGGGCTGGATCTTTAGATGATAGAAGATCTACCACTGGCTACTATACTTTCGTATGAGGGAACTTAGTTACTTGGAGAAGTAAGAAGCAAAGTGTTGTTGCTAGATCCAGTGCTGAAGCTGAATATAGAGCTATGGCCCAAGAAGTTTGTGAACTTCTTTGGCTACGAAGGTTACTGAAGGAATTGAGAATGTTTGGAAAAAGGAAACTTTCCTTGTATTGTGATAACAAGGCTGCAATCAGTATTGCTCAAAATCCTATCCAGCATGATCGAACAAAGCATGTTGAGATTGATCGATACTTCATTAAAGAAAAGGTTGCTAATGGTACCTTGAATTTGTTGTATGTTCCATCAGAACAACAACTGGCAGATGTGCTCACAAAAGGTCTCAGCAAAAAGGATTTTCATACTTTGGTTTGCAAGTTTGGCATGCGCACCATCTTTGCACCAACTTGAGGGGGAGTGTTGATAGTTATTATAGAATTATCCTTTTCCTTATTGTATTGTAATTAGTTATATTTCCTTGTTTAGTCCTAGGACTCATTGTATAAATATACCTCCTCATAGATTGTAATATTTCATTCAGAAATATAGAAGAATAATTTTCTTCCCTGAAATTCTTCAGTCACTAACGCCTCCGGTGGGCCCCTGCCGACCACCGGACCAACACCAAAATGGGCAACCATGCACTGTTTCAATTTCCAAAAATACAGTCCAAAATGTAACGAATTTGAGCGGAAATGAACCTGCTACAGTATGAAAAATTGCCTCAGAATCGCCACCTTCCAATTCACTCATTTCTGACCCAAATCGAGTGATTCCAAAGCATGGAACTAATTCCTCACATCAAGAAACCTCATCCCACCAAATTTCAGATGATTCTAACAACCCGATTCAGAGAATTAATGAAAAGAAGAATCCCAATGAACATCGAGCCGGCGATAATGGTGTTCCGACCAGTCAAATTGGCTCGGACCAACGCCAAAATATTCACAAGGGAAAGGCACATCAGTTCCCCAAGGTTTCATCTAAGTTTGATCGCCCCAACTCCTTGACTGATCGTTTGAAGCTCCCAGGCACCAGTGCAGCACTTCCTCCAAGTGTTCGATAAAATGCCAAGCCCAGTTCACAGCCTAACCAAGCTGTTGCAAGCATCTCTGATCAATCTAAGGTGAGTGCGCCACCCCTTCTAGCTGTCAAACCAACTTATGCAACATCCCTAAGGAAATTACATGAACAATCTATCCCTAGGATTGACATTTAACCTGTCAAGCAAACATCTAAACAGGGGTACCCAGCTGTTATTTTTAATAGGAATGATTACCTGATTAAGTTGGCAACTAGATGCAAATTTACTCTGGTTGGAAAATTTGAATCCACAATGCCAAGAATGGATGTGATCAGGAAGAGCTTTGAAGCTCAGGTGCAGCTTAAAAATACCTTCAAAATCACCCATTACAATCAAAATCATGTCTATATTGACCTAGACAATCAGTTAGATCATGACACTGTGTGGTTTAAACGAACTATGTGGATCCAAGGTAGACAAATGAGGTTGTTTACTTGGACTCCTAATTTCAAACCTGAAGAAGAAACTCCAGTAGCTCCCATTTGGGCAGTTCTACCTCAGCTTCCATGGCACTTATATTATATGGAAGTTGTAACAGAGCTCTTCAGCTCAATAGGTAGAGCCATCTCCTTAGGTGCCGCTTCTTTTCAAAAGAGAAGAGGAAGTGTTGCCAAGGTGAAATTGGTTGTAGATGTCACCAAATCAAGACCTAACTATATTTGGGTGGGTTTTGATGAAGATGAAAATGGTGATGGCTATTGGCAATAAGTTCAGTATGAAGGTGTGCCTGATTACTGCACTTATTGCAAACATCAGGGCCACACTTCAACACACTGTTCCACAAAGAGAAGAGATGATGAAATGAATAGAAAGGTGATCGCAGATTTACCTAAACCCTCAGGTGTCAAGAAGATCCAAACACTACAAACTCAGTCTCCCTCAATTCCTCCTCATAGGAAACCAGTGCAACAAAATCAAATGAATGAAAGGAGGAGAGATCAACAACAACAATAACAACAACAGAGGATTTCTAAACCTGTTCAGAAACAACAAGGATCAAAGGCTCCTCTATTGAAGCAACAATTTATTCAAAAAAGCCAAGTTCTAGTTAGTCCAATTCCTATTCGATCCTCTGGTACTCTGAATCCAATGCCTCAACATTCTGAGGGTGAGGTTAAAAGTCAGGAAGGAGAACCAAATTAGGAGGGGAAAGGTCCGCACAAAGATAATTCCATTGCTGGTAATGATGTGCCAGTAAATGATGTGCAAACAAATGGTGTTGTTGATGTGCAAACAAGTGGAGTTAATGGTGTGCAAACAAGTAGTGTCGATGGAGGAAAGGGTGGTGATCAGGAGAATCCAATTGATTTGAATGATGAATCTGAGAGAGCCATTAAACAAGATGCTTCTTATAAGATTACAAACATCAACAATGAAAAGAATGATCCATCAGCATCCAACAATTTTGAATGGGAGAAAGCCAATTTACAGGACATTGAGTCTATCATGCAAAAGATGCAGACCCCTGTTCAGACCAGGCAAGATCAAAACATGCCTAATCAGGCAAAGAAGGTACAGGTTGATAAAGGAAAAGGAATTTAAGTGACCTCACCAAATAACTCAACCCCACTGCCCAAAAATACCAAACCAAAACCAAGTAAAAAGAAAAGACAAGCTACGAAAAATAAATTGTCCAACTCAACCAGTCCCTTAGCATCCTGTCCAATTGATGTTGATGGTGTCATCCATCAAATAGAACCCCCAGATACTACACATAACTCCCCACAAAATTCCCAACAACCCATCACAATGGACCTGATCATTACGGAGGATGCTGAAACCACCCCTTTAGCCATTTTGCAACAGCTATACTGGACACAACGTGGAGTCAACATTGCCTCTAAACCTCCCATACCTACTGATGACTACCAGCCTATTCAGTCAGAAGATGAGTTGGGTTATAAGAGCGAAGAAGAAGATTTGCAATGGGATTCTGAGGAAAATGAGGAGGACATTCATGTCAATGATTTGATTAAAGCTTTTGGTCCTTCACTAGATACTGAGAGAGAGTCATAAGAAGAAATTCAGAGAATGACTTAGGAACTGGGCTTATCTCCAAGAGGAACTGCCTCCTATCCACAACAACCAAACAACAGTGCTTCTATTAGTAGAAGTACTCATAAATAAACTTCCACTGAATGTTAACCATGATCAGTACCCTTATATGGAACGTCAGAAGTGTAAGGACCATGGGGTCACAGAAAGGCTTAAAAATCTTAAGCAAATTCACAAACTTTTATTGATTGGTGTCTTAGAACCTTTTGTAGATAAGACACATATCAATGCCTTTAAAATCCAAATAAATATGCAGCATGCAGTCAGCAACATTAATGGAAAAATCTGGTTATTATGGGACCAGGATTTTGATGTTCAAGTGATAGATGAAGATGAGCAACAAATTACATGTCAACTAAGGCATTATGAATGTGGGACTCCATTCATTCCGATAGTGGTATATGCCAAATGCAGAATTCACTTGAGAAGACCCTTGTGGGACAAGCTGAGACTCTTTGCCAATGATCAGGTTCCATGGTGTGTTTCCGGTGACTTTAATGTCATTACTACTTCAGAAGAAAAGTTGGGGGGTATTCCTTATCAGATGCAGAAAAGCTATGATTTTCTTTCTGTCATAGAAGATTGTGGCCTCATTGGTTTGGGTTACCATGGATCCAAATTTACCTGGTACAATGGAAGAGGACTTGATGCTATGGTGTGGAAGAGACTGGACAGATCTCTAGTTAATGATGAGTGGATCAGTGCTCTTCCTTACATCTCTGTTACACACTTGTCATTTGTTGGGTCTGACCACTGCCCATTATTGATGGAAATAGAAGCAAGAATTCAACAGTCTCCCAAGTACTTCAGGTTCTTAAATGTTTGGGTGGAAAATGAAAACTTCATGCAAGTTGTTACAGAATCTTGGAGTCAAGCAGTGTAGGGTAATCCTATGTGGATATTTCATAAAAAATTGCAGAGGTTTAGCAGAGACTTATCTCAATATCAAGGGCTGAGTTTGGAGACATTTTCCTCAAGACAAAAGAATTTGAGCACAGAGTAAGAGAAGCAGAACAGTTGTAAGAGGCAACCAACTCAGGACAAGCTAGAGAAGAACTTCATGTTGTCAATGCAGAATATATTAAGTATCTCAAGCTGGAGGTATCAATTCTGAAACAGAAATCTCAAATGCAATGATTTAGAGAAGGTGATGCCAACTCTAAATATTTTCACAGCCTGATAAGAGGAAGAAGAAGAAGAAGAAGAAAGCTCTATATTCACAAAATTAGAGATGAGGATGGTGACTGGATACAAGGGGATTCTGCAATAGCTGAAGCTGTATGTCATCATTTTCAGAAAATATTCACTGATGAGGACTTCATTATCAGAGAGGATCTTCTTAATTGAATACCTTCAATGGTAACTCAGAGTCAAAATGAAATTATTACTTCAATGCCACTTATGGAGGAGGTCAAAAAGGTGGTCTTTTCTATGAATCCACATTCAGCAGCTGGTCCAGATGGGATGAATGGTAAGTTTTTTCAGACTTGCTGGGAGGTTATTAGAAATGAAGTATTGGCAGTAGTGCAGTACTTCTTCTCAGGCCATCAAATGCCAAAGTACTTCACTCATGCATGCCTTATACTTCTCCCCAAGGTTGAATTCCCTAACCAGTTAGCAGAGTTCAGACCCATAAGTTTGAGTAACTTTATTAATAAAGTTATATCAAAGCTTATCTGTGTAAGATCGAGTCCCATGATGCCAAACTTAATATCCTTGAATCAATCAGGTTTTGTCAAAGGAAGGAATATTTCTGAAAATATCATGTTAGCTCCAGAAATGCTTCGGGACATCAAGAAGCCAACAATTGAAGGTAATGTGGAAATCAAGCTGGATATGGCCAAGGCATATGACAGGGTATCTTGGGCTTACACATGTCTAATTCTGAGGAGAATGGGCTTCAATGAAATTGCTATAGATATAATGTGGAGGACCATGTCGAACAATTGGTACTCAGTGGCTATCAATGGGGCAAGACATGGATTTTTTCACTCCTCCAGAGGGCTCAAGCAGGGTGATCCCTTGTCACCTTCTTTATTTGTTCTTGGTGCTGAATGCTTATCTAGAATATTGAACAAGCTTAATGACAATGAGTTCTATCATGGCTTCTACATGGAAAGAAGGGGGCCCCAAGTTAACCATCTCGCATTTGCTGATGATGTGATAATTTTCACATCTGGAAGAAAGAAGTCACCCCAGCTTATCATGCACACTCTGAAGGACTATGAAGAAGTCTCAGGACAGAAGATCAATAAGCAAAAGAGTCACTACATGATCCCAACATATTCCTTTCCAACTACTGTGAAAAGAATTGAAGAGCAAACTGGTTTCACAAGGAAAGAGGCTCCTTTGACATACCTGGGATGTCCTCTATACATAGGAAAAAGGAGAATCTGCTACTTTTCAGAAATGATATCTAAAGCGGTAGCAAGAATCAGGGGTTGGCAGACAAGACTATTGAGCTATGGGGGAAGGGCAACTCTCATTAAACATGTCCTCAACTCTCTTCCCATACATCTGTTGTCTGCAGCCTCCCCACCTAAAACATCTTTGAAACAATTTGAGCAACTAGCAGCTGATTTTTTCTGGGGCATAGAACATACTAGAAAGAAATATCAGTGGGCTGCCAGGAAGAGATTATGTCTGCCTACGAATGAAGGGGGGATTGGCCTTAGAAGAATGGAAGATGCGTGCAAATCACTTGAACTGAAGCAGTGGTGGGCATTCAGATCAAAGAAATCTCTGTGGGGTGATTTCCTCAGAGCAAAATATTGTCAGAGATCTCATCCTATATCCAAGAAATGGCATACAAGGCAATCTCTAACCTGGAAGAAGATGATGCAAAATAAAGTTCATGCTGAGAAGTTCATTACATGGTCTGTTTATTCTGGATCTTCTAGTTTCTGGTGGGATAATTGGTTGGGATCTGGTCCTTTGGCTCCTCATTGTTTATATACATCAAGATCTAATTCTATACCAATATCCAGCTTTCTTATCAATGGAGAATTGAATACTCAAAAACTACACCAAATAGTACCTCCTGATATCATCAACATAATTCTAGCATTCAAGTTTAACTACCATCCTGATAAGTTTGATCAACTAGTCTGGAACCTAAATTCAGATGGAACCTTTTCCTGTTCCACTGCTTGGAAATCTGTCAGAGAATCAAAGCCAATATCTCTTTCAAGCAGCTTAATCTGGCATAGATATATTCCTTTTAAGTAATCCTTTCTGGTGTGGAGAGCACTTAGGAATAAGCTTCCCACTGATGACAGAGTTACCTCTTTTGGTCATGCAATAGTTTCTAAATGTGTATGTTGTCTTGTTAGCAGCTCAAAGACTATAGATCATATTTTTGCTACAGGTAACTTGGCCAAAAAAGTCTGGAACATCTTTTCCTCTTCTCTTGGTATTGACATAAGGACCTATTCCATCAGAGGTATCTTGATGCAATGGTGGATCCTCAAATACAGAAATGAAGCTCAGAGATTGTTGTTTCAAGCTCTCCCAGTCCTAATATGTTGGGCACTCTGGAAGAATAGATGCTCAAGCAAATATGGGGGTAAGAAGTCCAACTATAACAGGGTTCTTTTTATAGTCATTTCTGACTTGTACAAATTTTTGAAAACTGCTTTTCCCTATATATCATGGCCTGTTTCTTGGCCAGATATGAGCACCAAAGTGGGGAGATGCACTCAGGTACTGAAAATCACTAAGGTCCTATGGTCTAAACCATCGATGGGGTGGGTCAAGTTAAATACTGATGGAAGTGCCCTGGGCAATCCAGGCATCACTGGTGTTGGAGGCATTGTCAGGGACCATCTGGGAGATACTATATGGGCTTATGCTGCTCCTTTAGGCATGGGAACAAACAACTAAGCAGAAGCACAAACAGTGCTAATTGGTCTACAATGGTGCATTAACCATAGAGTTACAAGAATCCATTTGGAGTCTGATTCAAAGATGCTTGTTCAGTAGATCAACAAGAAAGAAAAGGGCCCATGGAATCTGACTTACTTGTTGGAAATGATCAACCAAATAACCACAAACTTGGAAGATTTTAGTGTCACACACATCTTTAGAGAGGCAAATGTTGTTGCAGATGCTTTATCTAAACATAGCCACCAATGTGGGAGTTCTACTGTCAACTTCAATAGTAATCAAGACCTGCCTTTACATATTCTTGCACTTTCAAGAATGGACAAAATTGGACTTCATAGTTTCAGAAGAAGGAAAGTGAAGAGAATATTTGAACCACCATGACATAAACTTTCCCTTCTGTGCACTATATCTCCTTCAGTCCAAGTTTTTGTTTCTACTTCTCTGAGGTTCCCACAGACTATACACTCCGACAGTCCAAGTTTAATTCACTATCAATCCAAATCTGGACATCTACTACTTGTTAGTAATACAATGTTGGTGTTGATTTCCTTGTATGCAATACAACCCTTAGTATTGCTGCTCATGATTCACTCTATTGCTGTTGTTGTACTCTGTTTGATTCACTCTGTTGTTGTTTGTTATACTCTGCTTATACATCATGTTGCTGTTGTTACCAAGACAGTGACTCATCTACTCTTCTCTGAAGGGAACATCAGGATCTACAAATGATATTCCAATCTTTTGATGGACAAGGTACACTCTTCTTTTTGGCTATCATTAATTTAAGTGATAGCCAAAATGAAGACTTGCATACCTACCATTTGTCACTTATTAGATTAGACTATTTAACTCATAGATTAGCCATTTTTTTATAAAGGGAGAGTTCTCCTCACTATCCTCTTAGGTTGTATATAGGTGTGATCACCTATCCTAGGTTAGTGAGATGGTCTTTGATGCTACACTTGACTCCCTTTCGCATAGGTTATCATCATAGTTTCGGAGGTAAGGTATACGTCCCCCTCCAAGGTATTTGTATTTGTAATTATATGTTGTTATCTATATACAGGTTGGGGTCTATTCCTAACCCCACACTGGAACGGGTAAGTGTGTCATGAAAAACACAACTTACTTGGTCTAGTGATTTTATTAAAAAAAAAAGTTTTATACTGGGCAGAAGGGTAGGTTCACTTGTGCGTTAATGAGATATTCAGCGCCACATGAATGAGCTAATGAGATCTTCGTCGCAACATTATTCGAGATCTTTAAGATTAAATTGTTTGGTTTAGTGTAAACACTGATCATGAGTATATATTTTCATCTGGATGCCATTGCCATTAGAAAGAGTGCTATAACCATCTACTTATTTTCAACCATGAAAAGGTCTCTTTATTTTCCACCTTGTCCCATTTGTCATTATGTATCTGAATACTGAATACAACCGTTTTTTCATATTCTAATGAAATTATGGACACTACCTATGATGAAGGTTCATTAATTGTTATTGAGTATTTAGAATCATCTATGTCTAAAGACCACCTCTGCAATTTCCAGACAACTCTGCTTATGATTTTGACTATTCACAAAGTTCCAGTTGGTCTCCTTTGGTTCCTTGTCCAACTATATCTACCACTGCTGTTCAACATAGTCTTAAGTTGGGTCTTTCAAAAAAGTTGTCTAATGAGGAAACTACCATCAATGGGTGCAGTGGCATTGCTAGTTTTAGTGTAATGACTGAGAAAATCAAGATGAAGTTTTCTAGTGCTTTGTTTGATAATATGAAAGTATACAAGAACTTGAAGAAGAGAAAGAGGAGGAAGGGTCTTGATTTTTCTCCTATTCCATCTTCTTCTAAGCTTGCTTCAAGTACAACTACAGCTCCAAGAAAGGTAACAAAACCCATATTCTCCGTTCACCTTTATGTAATTTTGTTAAGTTATACTCCTATTCCACAGAAAGAGTTTTGAAACTTGTGATTTAATTATGTCATACAATTTTGGAACTTCTGGTCTTAAATATACATTAACGTGGTGATAAAATCTTGTTATTAAGGGTAAACGGGAAGTTCAAGATATTGGAATATTTTCAAATTTGGAAATACGTCATTCTTTATAAATGGACTAATAAAGAAAAAGTATCACATCAATTGGAACAGGTGAAGTGTATAGTAATGCTCCAGTCAAGTTGATTGTGTGAACTCTGAAATGGGTTATACCTGTGGGAATGTGTTGAGTTATTTCATAATTGCGAGTATATAAGAGTATCCAACGGGGTTTATAATAATTTTTGAGATACTGCACTTATTGTATTAAAGTTTGGAGTTGGATACTCAAATTCTTATTCTTTATAGCCTTGTAATTTCTTCAATTTATTAAATCTATTAGACTTAATTTATCCTAAGTTTGCATTGTAAATAGGACTAGTACATGAAGTTGCAGTTCCTCTAGTATCCTCTTTTCCAATTTGTGGTTTCTAGTTAATTTACAAGTATGTTGTTGATTGCAGGGTCAAAGCATTTCAAGAAGAAAGATTCCACATGTCATCTTAATCTTTCCCACTGCTTAACTGACAACTAGTATTTCACAAAGTTCAACATACCGATTGTCTGTATTCTCTCTGTAAGTACTAAGTTGTTATCGCAAGTTTCCAACGTAATAAGCAAATGTACTACTGCGGAGGGCACTTAAGGTGCAGTACGAGTGTTTCTCCACTTTAAGTTGTACTTTGATTAATACTGGTGATTGCAATTCACCATATTGAGAAATACAGCTCATGCTCAGTAGTTATAAGTTAATAGTTAGTTAGGAAGTTAGTTAGCAAGTGATGATGTGGCAAAAGTTAGTTAGGTAGTTATTGTTATAAATAGGACCTTGTAGATATTTTGTCAGTTAGTTGAAATGAATATACAGATTTTCTCTCTCTAAGCCTTCTTCTTCCTCAAGCTGTACTTTCTAGATTGTTCCAATTGAGCTTCGAACATGGTATCAGAGCCATGGCTATGGCATTGTTTTTCCGCGTGAACTTCAGCTAGTGTTCTTCCCCTAGCTCAACTGTTCTTCAGTTCTCTGTTTTTTGTTTTCCTGGAAATTTTTTTTCTTTCCCCAAATTCTAGGGTTTTGTGGAATACTTTCTTCAATGGCGATTGTTGATAACAGTATCCCCAGTAGTTCCACCGGAGGAGGTACCGGAAATGTAGCCAGAATCACTGCCGAATTTTCAACTTTGCAGCTGGATCCAAATGATCAGCTTTATCTTCATCCTTCAGATGTTCCCGGATCAATTCAGGTCCCACATCAGCTGAAAGGTATGGAAAACTACACCTTATGGAGTAAATCAATGAGAATTGCACTTTTAGTGAAGAATAAAATTGGGTTTATTAATGGTAGTTGCACTAAGAATATGTATGAGGGTAAAATGGCTTATCAATGGGAGCGATTTAATGCCTTTGTTTTGTCGTGGATTATGGGTGCTGTATTCAAAGAGTTAGCTAGTGGTTTAGCATACTCTACTGATGCTCGTAAGGTTTGGGAAACTCTTAAAGAGCGTTTTGATAAGATCAATTTGATGAAAATTTATTATGTTCATCATGCAATGTCGACCCTCACTCAGGGTACTTCCAGTGTATCAATATATTTTTCTACTTTGAATTCTCTCTGGGATGAATATGAATCTTTGGTTCCTCCACCTGAATGTGGTTGTGAAAAGTCTAAGAAGTTCCTAGAGCAGTTGGAGCAGCAGAGGTTGATTCAGTTTCTGGGTGGATTGAATGAGAGCTATAATCAATCAAGGAGTCAGATCTTGATGATGACTCCAGCTCCATCCGTTAATCAGGCTTATTCCATGATTATTCATGAAGAAAGCCAACGCATTCATCTAAATCAGGTCTCACACATTCATCCTAACCTACATTCAGAGGAAGGGGAATCCTCTCCCCTCATTTCAGCAAATTACACTTCAAATTCAAGCTCCAGGTCACAGAATAACTATAACAACTACAACAACTCAAATCGTAAGAGTAATCCCAACTCCAATACATATTGTGATTTCTGCCACACTAAGGGTCATAGAAGAGAGTCTTGCTTCAAGGAACATGGATATCCACCAGGCTATAGATCTAACAGGAACAGAAACAGAGAGAATACAGGTCGAGGAAATAGCAATTATGCTGATAATGGTAGAGGAAATGGGAACTATGCTGCTAACACTGTGAACTATGATCAGTCACCTGGCCAGGAACCTAGCTCTCTTCCAGGAAATACTATGAATCAAGTGCAAGGATCGAATTACTATACTTCAGGATCCAATTCTCTTGCAGGAAGTACAGTGAATCATGTACAAGGCTCTACTTACTATCCTCTACCTGCTGCAACTAGAGTGTATGAAAGTTAAACATCAGGATATGCAGGACCATCCCTCCCCCCCCCCCCCCCCACTCACTCTGGATCAATATCATCAAGTGTTGAACCTGATCAATAAAGGAGAAAAGGAATTTGATGCCAACTTGGCAAGCATGGCAGGTAATGCCCCTTTTTGCTTTCTAGCTGGCAATACTACTAGTTTCTGGGTGATTGATACAGGGGCTTCACATCACATGTGTTCATCTAAGGATCTGATGTCATCCTATACCTGCTTCAATTCTTCTAACTCTAATAGCATTCACCTGCCAAATGGAAATTTAGCTACCATCACTCACACAGGCACATGCCACTTAACACATGACTTGACTCTTTATGATGTGTTTTATGTGCCTCAATTCAAGTACAACCTCCTATCTGTCTCTCAACTCACAAAACATCAACAATATTCAATCATTTTTTACCCTGAATTATGTGTCTTTCAGGACCTCTCAAGTGGCAAGGTGAAGGGGATTGGTAAAGTAAGGAATGGATTGTACATCCTCTCTACCACATCACCATCACCTACCAGACTCAGTGCATCTGTTGCTCACACTGTTTCACTTTATGATACTGCATATTTTTCTGCTTCTGGTACATCTTTGAATAATTCTGTTGTTTGGCACCAAAGATTAGGCCATGCACCATTCTATGTAATGAAACAAATTTCTTCTATTAGTAGTCAGATAGCTGATCTTCAAGGTTGTAATTGTCCTGTTTGCCCTTTGGCCAAACAGACTAGAATTCCATTTCCTGTTCATAGTACTTTGACAAATAAGCCTTTTGATTTGGTGCACATGGATGTATGGGGGCCTTTCAAACACTCTACTTACAATGGATATAAATACTTTCTCACTCTGGTTGATGATTTCAGTAGAATGACTTGGCTCTATTTGTTGAGACTTAAAAGTGATTGTATAGTTCAACTGAGACAATTTATCACCCTTGTTCAAACTCAGTTTTCTACTACCATTAAAATTCTCAGATCAGATAATGGTCTGGAGTTTCTTAATTCCCAATGTTCAGCACTTTTCCAGTCTTTTGGCATAATCCATCAGAGAACTTGTGTCTACACTCCACAACAAAATGGAGTGGCAGAAAGGAAACATAGGCATCTCCTTGAAGTGTCTAGAGCCTTAAGATTCCAAAGTAATGTCCCTATACAATTCTGGGGGGACTGTGTCCTTACAGCAGCTTATATCATTAACAGAATGCCCACAACTACTCTAAAGGGAAAGTCACCTTTTGAAGCATTCCATGGGGTTCTTCCATCCCTAACTCACATGAGAGTCTTTGGCTGTCTATGCTATGCCACAAACACTTCACCCACTGATAAGTTTTCCCCCAGGGCTATACCTGCAGTTTTCATGGGATATTCAGAGGTTCAGAAGGGCTATAGGCTGTATAATCTATCTACCAAGATGTTTTTTGTTAGTAGGGATGTGCATTTCAAGGAACATATTTTCCCCTTTGGTACTTCACTCTATCATATTGATCCAAATACTTTGCCCTCTACTTCTGTCTCACCTCTAGATACTGCTCCACATCCTCCATTTGATCCATTTGATTTCATTGCACCTAGTGCACCCATTTCTGATGATTGCCCTGCTCCATCTTCATTACCTGCTACAGTTGCAGCAGATCCATCACCTGCTGTTTTTCATGATTCAGGTTCTCCTAGTCCTACCAGTCCACCTGATGTCTCATCCTCATTACCCACTCCTCATGCTCCTGTATTAGACCCTGCACCTAGGAAGACTAGCAGAGTTTCCAAGCCTCCCATCTGGATGACTGATTATGTTGTCCAGAAACCAGTCAGCAAGAATGTCACACCCTATCCTATTGATCATGTGGTATCCTATTCCTCTCTTTCACCCACATATCAAGCCTACCTATCAGCCTTCTCAGCAGAGACAGAACCTCACACTTTCTATGAGGCTGCTCAAGATGACAGATGGATCCTTGCAATGAAACAAGAGATTGAAGCTCTAGAAAATAATCACACCTGGGACATAGTAGATTTACCAGTAGGTAAGCAACCCATTGGCTGTAAATAGGTATTCAAAATCAAATATAAGACTGATGGTACAGTGGAGAGGTTCAGGGCTAGATTGGTTGCAAAGGGCTACACCCAGTAAGAGGGTCTTGATTATCATGATACTTTTTCTCCTGTGGCCAAAATGGTCACTGTCAGATGTGTTTTGTCACTGGCTGCCAGATTTAATTGGCCTGTTTTCCAGATAGATGTTTTTAATGCTTTCTTGCAGGGTGATTTACATGAGGAGGTCTATATGACACTACCTCAAGGTTTTGGCAGTGAGGGGGAGTACAACAAGCACAAAGTTTGCAGGTTAAGAAAATCATTGTATGGGCTCAAACAGGCCTCTAGACAGTGGAATATCAAGCTGACCACAGCTTTGTCACAAGCAGGCTTTGTTCAGAGTTTGCATGACTATTCTTTGTTCACTAGGTCAATCAACAATAGAACAGTGATTATTCTGATATATGTGGATGATCTCTTGATTACTGGAAATGATGAGACACTGATCCAAGAGGCTAAGGCAACACTTCACAAGCACTTCAGAATTAAAGATCTAGGCAGCTTGAAGTATTTCTTAGGAATTGAGTTCCTGAGATCACACAAAGGAATACTCATGACTCAAAGAAAATTTGCTTTAGAGTTGGTGTCTGAATGGGGTCTGGGAGGTGCTAAACCAGCATCAACACCTTTGGAGCAGCATATGAGATTCACCACCCATGAGTATGATCAGTTTGTGGGAAGGGAAGATGATCCATTGCTGGAAGATAGTAGAGGATATCAAAAACTAGTTGGAAAATTGTTGTATTTAGCAATGACAAGACCTGACTTGTCCTATGCAGTTCAGACATTAAGCCAATTTATGCATGCACCCAAACAATCTCATTTGGATGCAGAATTGCATGTTCTAAGGTACATTAAAGGCAAGCCAGGCTTGGGCATTTTACTGAGCAGCAAAGGGAGTAATTAGATCACAGCTTATTGTGATGCAGATTGGGCAACTTGCCCAGTAACAAGAAGATCAGTTTCAGGTTATTGTATGCAGCTAGGAGACTCCTTAATCTCTTAGAAATCAAAGAAACAGGAAACAGTTTCCAGAAGTTCTGCAGAGGCAGAGTATAGAAGTATGGCTGCAGCTGTGTCAGAAATCTTATGGCTTATTAGACTCTTTAGGGAGGTAGGACTGAGGTTTCAAATACCAGTGACATTGCACTGTGACAACAAAGCAGCCATCCAAATAGCTGCTAATCCCATCTTTCATGAAAGGACAAAGCATATAGAGATCGACTGCCATTTTGTTAGAGAAAAGATTCAAAAGGGGTTAATCAAGACAGAGCACATATCAGGAGCTGAACAAAATGCAGATATCCTTACGAAGGGTTTAGGCAGACATTAGCATGAGTATATGTTAGACAAGTTGAGGATGGTTGATGTGTTTAGACCCTCAACTTGAGGGAGAGTATTGAGAAATACAGCTCATGCTCAGTAGTTATAAGTTAATAGTTAGTTAGGAAGTCAGTTAGCAAGTGAAGATGTGGCAAAAGTTAGTTAGGTAGTTATTGTTATAAATAGGACCTTGTAGATATTTTGTCAGTTAGTTGAAATGAATATACAGATTTTCTCTCTCTAAGCCTTCTTCTTCCTCAAGCTGTACTTTCTAGATTGTTCCAATTGAGCTTTGAACACACCATTATTGCTATTTAAAGATCAAGCTTGATAAATCAGCCTTACAACAGTTTGATAATGTACTTCACTAACATAGATACTGTCAGTGTGTTTTATCTTGATAAAACCTTTAACTGCCTTAATTTTCAGGTTATGAATTCCGCTTATTATGAAAGTCATATTATTGCTAGTAAAAGATCACAAGATGCTTTGAAATAGATTAATCACTATAAATAACTATTTTGTCTTCAAATTTCTTTGTTCTTTAAAACTTTGTTCTTTTCTTCTAGTTATATAGTTGATTTGACTTGATCTTGTCGGATTTTTTTGGGCTAATCAGTTTATATAAATGGATATTATGCTATTCCTTATAATGAAAAAATTAGTTGTTCTTTTTTACAGGTTTATCGGGAGTAAAATACTTAAAAGGTCACTCAATTTTGAGAAATGTGTGACCAAAGTCACTTTACTTTGAATTGTACTAATAAAGTCACTCAACTTTGAGAAATGTGTGACCAAAGTCACTTTGCTTTGAATTTTACTAATAAAGTCACTCAACTTAAGGTAATTCTCACCAAAAGTCATTTAACCAGATTTTGCACAATCATCTCACCGAAAATCTGACATGGCATTTTCATTTTTAATTATATATACATGTGGCATACTTTATTTTCCATATAGGATTTTATAATAAGTTGATTAACCCAACTCATAATCCATAACCCATTTCTCTTCCACATTTTTTCGGATCCATCTTCTTTTTCAAAATGGATGGTCTAGATTTAATGAAGTAAAACTAAATGTTTGACAATGGTTAGAAAAATATATCTTCCTATTTTAAATTCAAAGCATCTAACATATCTTATAATTTAGCAGCAAATTTCATCCCTCCTCCTAAATTATTTTTCGGTCTCCAAAATTTTCGTTTATTTATTGTTTTAATAAAATTTTGTTTTTGCTAATCCAATCTCAAACATATAACAGAAAACCAAAATAGTGTTAAACTATTTGCAAGTGATAACATCGTAAGGAATAGAATTAACAAGACAAGATTTAATAATATCAATTTACTCAAATAACAATATACGAAGAAATTCTTTTCACACAATCACATCAGTTAAAACTAGTTGCGAAGATAGTACCTAATATTCTGCTCATAGTTATTCACATTTTATCTTGGAAAGAATCTTTCCGACCAATTCATAATACTTATAGAAATCACATAGATCTTCTGCACTTCTATATCTAAAATAAGATGAGTTTGTTTAACAATTAATGTAATTTTTGCTGCTAAATTATAGGATTCTTTAAGATAAAATGAATTTGAAATAGAAAGATATTTTGTCCAAACCATAGTTAAATACCTTTATTTACCCTATTAAATCTAGAACATTGGTTTTAAGGAGGGCCAAGTGTCATTCATCCAAATAAGAAATTGAGAAAATGGAGACACTAGATAAAATATATATTTAACTATCTATTATATTTAACTAATCTACCTATTATCTATTATATAAAATATATATTTAACTAATAGATTTGAAAAAAATAATGATTCTAACCATAACTAATTAAAGAGTTAAGTATTTGAAAGAGTAGTAAAGCTAATATTTCGACATTACCCGTAGAAATTTAGCAATGACACAATATTCTACTATTGTAATAATTTAAAAGAACACTTTCCAAATCCTTAGAAAAGTATTCAACTTATTATAAAATCCTATATGGAAAATAAAGTATGCCACATGTATATATAATTAAAAATAAAAATGCCATGTCAGATTTTTGGTGAGATGATTGTGCAAAATCTGGTTACAATGACTTTTGGTGAGAATTACCTTAAGTTGAGTGACTTTATTAGTACAATTCAAAGCAAAGTGACTTTGGTCACACATTTCTCAAAGTTGAGTGACTTTATTAGTACAATTCAAAGCAAAGTGACTTTGGTCACACATTTCTCAAAGTTGAGTGACTTTTTAAGTATTTTACTTGTTTATCGGACTAGTTTGTAAAGATTCTATTTCAGTGCTTCAATAATGCGATAGTTGTTTATTCTAGTTTCTTCTTCTTCTTTTGAATTTCTATGTTTGTTTGACTAGTCTGTTTATATAAAATGAAGATTTGTTTCTCTAGTCCAGTACTTCAATAATGTGATTGTTTTTTATACTAACTTCTTATTCTTTTGATTTTACATGTTTGTTTGACTAGTTTGTTTATATAAGATGAATATTTGTTTCTATTCCAGTATTTCAATAATGTTTTTATTCTAACTTCTTCTTCTTTTGATTTTATATGTTTGTTTGATTAATCTGATTAAAGAAAATGAAGATCTGATTCTATTCTAGTGCTTCAATAAAGCTGAAATCAGTTGTTCACTAAATTCAAACACTCTTTATTTAATACAGCTTGAATTAGTCCTTCAACAATGCTGGAATTAGTGCTAAAGCACTCAATAATGCTGGAAGTGTTATAGGGTTGTAAATTTTTTATTCTTATTCTTCTGTGTTGGATTTGAAACACTCTTTTGTTTAATAATACAGCTTGTTGTAGTCAACTTTTATGAAGTATTCAAAAGGAATTTTAGATTACAAGTTGACATATGTTTAATCACAACATTATTGAAAGAATACGGTTGCCGAAATGAATATGGACTATATATGAACTCTATAAAGCCTTGGCATATATATCTTGTAAAATTAGCTTTAAGTATGAAGAAACCAGAGCTGGTGTTTGTTCCTTCTCCAGGCTTGGGTCACCTTGTTCCCACTTGTAAGTTTGCTGAAAAGTTGCTCAATCTTGATGAAGAACTATGCATAACCATGATCATCATTAAGCCTCAGCCTCAATTTAATGCAGGCTTAGATGCATATAGCGATGGTGCCTCTAGAGGTAATAATAGAATCAGATTCATTACTCTTCCTCAAGTTGAACCACCATCCTTTGAAGAGTTAACCAATTCTGTTGAGAATTATGTCTCTCTTTTAATATCAAGCTATAAACCCCTTGTCAAAGATGCAATTATCAACAACAAATGGACATTTCACTCGAGCCCCACGAAATTCGTTGGCCTAGTCATCGATATGTTTTGCAGTTCAATGATTGATGTAGCAAATGAACTTGGCATTCCTCCATACATATTCTTCACTGCTGGTGCAGGTTTTCTTGGTTTTCTGCTTTACCTTTCTGTTTGGCATAGCCAAAATGGGAGGGAATTTAGCCTCTCGGATCACAATTTAGACATACCAGCATTTGCCAATTTAGTACCTTCAGATGTCTTACCAACATTTGCTTTTAACAGTAAAGGTTACACATCATTCCTCAACCATGGAGCCAGGTTCAAAGAAACCAAAGGAATTCTCATCAACACATTTGCTGAGTTAGAACCTTACGCATTGAATTCCTTAGCATGTGACACTGAACTGCCTCCAGTATACACAGTAGGACCTTATCTTGAGTTTGAGGGTCAAAAGGGTACTGATGAAGAAATCATGAAATGGCTAGAAGATCAGCCACCATCATCCGTGCTGTTTCTGTGCTTTGGAAGTATGGGAGTATTTGAGGTGCCACAACTACATGAGTTGGCAAATGCACTTGAACGAAGCGGGGTGAGGTTCCTGTGGTCAATACGCGTGTCCAATGTTGGCGCTGAATACAGGAAGTTTGATGAACTGTTGCCGGAAGGGTTCTTGGTTAGGACTAAAAATAGAGGAATTGTGTGTGGTTGGGCACCGCAAGTTCATGTATTGGCTCACAAAGCCACAGGTGGTTTTGTATCTCACTGTGGGTGGAACTCGACGTTGGAGAGTTTATGGCATGGAGTTCCCATATTGACATGGCCTTTATATGCTGAGCAGCAGATCAATGCTTTTGAGATGGTGAAGGATCTTGAGTTAGCAGTGGAGCTCAGGCTGGATTACAGGATGGGTAAAAGTGATGGAGAAACAGTTAAAGCAGAGGAGATTGAGAATGCTATAAGATGCATAATGGATAGTGAAAATCCGGTGAGGAAAAAAGTGAAAGAGATGGGGGATAAGAGCAGAGAGGCCTTGATGGAAGGTGGCTCTTCATTCATTTCCTTGGGACATTTCATCAAGACCATTCTTGAGGAAAACTAGTGCTGTTGGCACGATGATTGCAGGTCATTACTGTTTGAATTAGTTTCATATCTAATCTATGTTTGCAGCGAAAACAACGAAGTGGAAGTAGCATATGAATGTTTTGTACTACAATTCCTTGTTCTTACGATTGTTTTTGTTAAAGGTTACTAAAGGGATCATGTATCTTAGTGGATCTTTACTTGTGTACTAAACCTTATAATGTGTAAGTTATCATTTTCAGAACAAAGAAAGCAGATTTCTGTATGAGGTACAACTATGAGAATGAAGTTTAATACTGGGCAGAAGGGTAGGTTCACTTGTGCGTTAATGAGATATTCAGCGCCACATGAAAATGAGCTAATGAGATCTTCCTTACAACATTATTCGAGATTCTTATGATTAAATTGTTTGGTTTAGTGTAAATACTGATTGGATAACATTGCCACTAGAAAGAGTGCTATAGCCGTTTACCTATTTTTAACCACGAAAAGGTCTTCACTGACCCATCAAACCATACTTCCACCCAAATTTCTGTTAATTCTACTCCTTCGATTATAATACTTATTCTGAAGATAAGAAAGGTTGCTTCTTCACTGAATCATATGGTATTCATATTTCCGTTATATCCACAACAACATCATACCCAGTGTGATACCAAAATTTCTGTTATATGCACCAGGTTTTTAACACAACATCTACTACTGAAGCAAGATTACTCCAACAGAATGATAAACCACATGCACACAATCAATTGTGCAAAAAAAAAAAAAAAAAAAAGGGAATTAAAAGATGCATTATAAGTTAGAACTTAGAACATCAGCTAGATACAAAAAGCTTCATGCAACCAGTGCAGCAACATCGATTATCTGCAGTAACCATTCTACGAAATTCTATATCAACCTACAACAAGGAGATTATGATGTTAAACCATTTTGGCACAAATTTAATACTTTATAGATTATGTTGATTTCTTTCTATCCTCAATATAGTGTTCTTCATCGTCGAAATACTCTTCTTCTTCCTCTTCGACATAGTAGTATTCATCTTCTTCATCATCATCAGTGTCATTCTTATTTCCATTTTCCAGAAAATTACTTGATTGCTGGCCTCTTGATCGTTCCTGAATTCGATCCCTAATGGCTGTTCCCTGGTAGACATAATTTGTATAAAAGAACCATCAAAGAAACTCATAAACATATATTATTAGTACCTAGATACAACAAATCATTGATATTGCTCACCATTTTATGGCAACCCTCTTCAAACATCTGAAGAAATCCAGCAACCCAACGATCGGCATTTTCTACCCACTCATTTCGATGCATACCAGCTGTTTTTGCAACAGTTTGAATCTACAACATAAGGGCGCATGTAAAATAAAATCCATCTAAACAAAATAGATCAACCAAACAACAGAAGGGAAGTAGCGTATTCTTATTCTAGATGCATAAAACTAACAAAAACTTCATCAATTATTATAACTACCAACAACCTCAATCACCTAAGACCCAAACGTCCCACCTAAAGACATCCTTTTTCTTCTGTAGTAGGGAGGATCTAAGAATTCAAGATTGCTAGGACTTTCAAGGAAGATGCAAGCGTTAATGTTCTATCTCCTCACAAACTCTCAGAAGCCCAACATCACAGATTGAGCATTTGGATGAATAAGGTATAGTTTATCCCAACAGTTATCAGATATCATATGAACCAAGAAGCAATGGTAGGCTAAGTATGCTGAATATGGGATGCACCAATTGTATCTCTGGATATAAAGAAAATGAGAAATAACTTGGAAACAGAGGATCTCAATTTTTCCTTTGAGAAATTACTTCAAGTTCAGGCTGCTAAATGACAATGTAACTAAGCACAACTGTCAAGGAGATCCACGCCGCTTTCAGACACCTTTTTCACCTGTGCTACCCATAGACTAAAGTACTTGCATTTCTAATCTAATGCTTGCTTCCACCCACCTTAACCTTAGATCCCCAAGGAACCAAACTTCTGTAGAGAGTCTCATGATATCTCTTTACTTAATCTATTCACTTCAAGAAACAGTTTTCCCAAACTCCAAATTTATCCTCGTGAACTCTTGAGATGTCACAGATTGACACAATCTACAAGGACCTAAGGAAAATTCCTAATGCATCATCTGAGAGTGCAAAGATACCTCCCTTACTCCCACAGCAACTCTCCTTCCCCCCAGAAACCAAAAACTCGAAATACATAGGTGCTATTTATTACTGATAGACATCAGTAAAAGCCACTAAAAACAGAGATAAACACTATTACTAAAATGATCGAGTGAAAAGTATAAGAGAATTTTTTGATGTCTTATCTGGAAAGTAAAATCAAATGTGAGACTTAAATTCTTATAAACAATGTTCACACATGGTGGTTCAGAGTGTGAGGTGACATAACTTGGCACTGGAAAGTTAGTTGTAGTGTAACTTTCTTAAATAGCCTTAAGATAACAGTCAAACACAGTAAGTTCACAACAAGGTTCTCATTCTCAACCCAGCATGCTGACTGCTGAGAGAAAATAAAAGTGGATTTTTAGTAAATAGAGACAAATTTCACTTTTCACAGGTTATTGACAATTCATGATTCTGTATTCATGGTGTTCACTTATACACCTTAACCTTCAATCCAGTGAAATGCACGTTTTAGTCCTTCCACTTGCGGAGTCTCGCAAATTAAAGGGATTGCTAATTGCTAAATGATGCAACTCACCATGTGTTAAGTCAGTACTGTTACCCCATATTTTGGTGCAATATAGTGCTGAATTAGTCTCAATTTAACATGTTTTTGGTGCAATATAAATTCTTACAAAAGATGTACCTTTTCTCCCACTTTCTCTTGATGTTCTTTGACTTTCTCCTGTAACTGCATTAGTCTCATATTGACCCTCAATCGCTTTTCCTAAAGGAATGAAACAATAACTCAAAAGGCCATATCCATAGGAATTGTGAAGCAATCAAAAGGATCATACAAGGTAAAGAAGAGCATTTTGTTTGAACAAAGATCATGCCTTGACATAGCTAACACCAAGTTCCTTCCTTGAATATCCACGATCCAAGTTTCGCATCACATACTTATTATAGTCTTTAACAATCCTCATTATTACGTCTGACGTTGAAATTCCATCTGTTCGTTTTGTTTCTTTAAATCTTCCAACAGCTTTGACCTACAAAGAAAACTGTTACATGTCGGCTGTTTCAGAATCTACCAAACAGTAATGAGCCATGCATGATGCCAGAATCTATACATATTAACTTACAAATTCATAGACATCTTTTCCCGCTCCACTTGCATCAGCATAACTGTCAAATGTTCAAGCAAAAAAATAACAAGAAGAAGAAGATTAAACATACCCCATTCAAGATTCTTTTGTATTGACTTGTCAAAAGATTCTCGTAAGGACAAACTCAGAGACAATTTCATAGTACAAATATAGAACTTGTAATGTCTCTAACTGGATCCGAGAAATCATAATTACAGTTCAACCCATTCTTCTTCATTTTAATGCTCCTTAGTTCAAACTCAAGATCATATGTTTCTTTTGGTGCCACTCATGACAATGTCCACTAGTCTCTGGTGAGAAGCTTCATCACTCATAGTCCATTACTTTCTCGAATCATATCCCCATAAACTATAACCAGACATACATTTAAACTTTCAAAACACACTTTCAAAATCTTAAAATGATAAAGTTTTAAACCAAAGTGTTCAACCTAAAAATTGGGGTGGGGGATATGAATCCAATTCATCATCTTCATGAAAGTACATAGACTACTGCATGAAAAGTTTGACTCTTCAATTTTTCACCTAAAAGAAATCTCTTTTATCTTGAAGCAACTTTGAAAGTAAGAAATCTTACGGAAGAGCATCATGAGCAACATAGTCAATATGATGCTTGTCAAGGAACTCTTGACTTATAACCCATGGGGCATCTGGAATAACTTCGTCCACCCACCTAGCAAAAGGTAATTAAAATATTACTCCACTAAATTCCAGTTTATTACCATTAAATAATAAAAGAAAAGCAATGGCAATGGAACTAAGAATTATGAAGAAATGGAGAGCCTTCCGAGTAAATGACATTAACCAAACATGGACAATGATAATCAAGCAGCTTTGGCACAATTGAGACTGGAAAATTACATATTTAAATACTCCAAATGGTCAAAATTGATGCTGCCTAAATGGGGAAAATCACATGAATGCCTGGCATGCATCATCTGTTGTTTGAATTCGCCAGTATAAGAGGCAAATTATATCATGTAAAGGTCAAAAGAAGAAAAACATGTCTGGACAATAAATGTTCTTCATAACAGTAATGACTTTTCAAAGACGACAAACTATCCATCCAAGCAATATCAACGAGATATGAGGTGCCTCTATTACCAAATTAGTTTGGTGAGCTATATGAATACTCTATGTCCGTACTTGCAGCGAAAATTACTGAAACAAAAGAAGAACAACACACCTGCAATGACGGAGGGATTCATAACGCTCTTCCTCTGTCATAACAGTTTTACCCTTGTATCTGTGTGTCATCTCATCAGAGCAACAACCAACAAGCAAATATGTGTTGGGAAACCTGTGACCATACCGAATAACTGTTAAAATAAGAGAATTCCAAAACCCAACATTCCAAACGCATTCGACAGTTTCCCAATTGGGCCACACTCTACAAGTATTTACGCAAAATCAACTATAAATCGAGAAAGCAATCATCAAAATGGAAAAGAAACCTATGGATATAAACAAACTGAACAAAGAAATGACAACATTAAGACCTACAAATAATGCAATTAGTGATTCCCCCCAAACCATACCAAATTTAAATGATAAACACCAGTAATGAATATTCGGGAATCCTTTCTCAATCAATAAATTCCAAACTATTTCGAATCGGTTACATATGTATTATTTTATACTGGCCATCCTCTATGTCCATTGTACTCGATTCATATACAATAATTCAAAAGTTACAAGACTCCTTTTTACTATATTTGTTTTCCTGCAGGAGGACTCGAGGGGTTCAATCATAGTACAACACACCTCCAAATACAGTTAACTTCATATCCAAAATACATTAAAACATTCATTATTGGCATTTCTATATCCATTCTATTATATTCATAATCCATTACATTCCAATAATTCAAAATTTACAAGACTCCTAATACTAGTCTCGTCCAAATACACTTAAACTTTAGAGTTCTGATGGGATCCGGTGTGGTGTATTGTATAAAAAATTAAAATGGTGATCAACCTACCAAAAGTGTGAAATGTAATATCATGTAATCAAATTTGACATGCATAATTATGCTTACGATTTTTTGGCTTGTTCAAGGGAGCGGGCATGGCCAAAATGAAAGAGATCGTAGATCCCATCGGCATAGACACGGACGGGGCGGTCTGGTATTGGTTGGAGATCGGAATTATGGTGGTGGTGCTCCGCCGTCGGAACGGTGGTGGTCTCTTCTCTCATTGTTGTTTTTTGTATCTGAAATTAGAGGTATTCCCTCCCGTCCGGTATGACTTGAGTTATAGTTTCCACCTTTTATATGTTTCCCACTTGCATGGAAATGCCAAATGGCGCGATATTCGGAGCCAGGCTAGTTTACATAGTATGAAATCCTATAATCTTAAAAATCAAAAATTAAAGATAGAATAAGTATCACTAAATCATGGCTAAGTGGTTAAAAGTTTATACAATATTTTAGATATATTATGTATTCATTAGTTTGTTGTAAGTGTATCCTCTAAATAAATTTTAATCTTTCCGGAAAACAATTAATAAAAGCATTAAACTATTTGTTATTTCCCACGATACATTACTTTACTGTTTTAAGGACCAGTTGCTTAAAATGTGTTCCTTTACTAAACTATATGCAGAATTAAAACTTTAAGTAAATGAACACCAGATATTAGCGTGAAAAAACCCCTTGACTCGGGATCAAAAAACCACGACCTACCTCTCAAGTAGGATTTCAACTTCACTATGTAAAAAGACCCACTTGGTTACAAGACTCCTTCTTACTAACCTAGGACTAACTCTAATCCTTTAATGATCTTTCTCACGATCAGTGAAGTTGTGTCAAGTCCACGACTTGAACCAGAAAGTTACAACTCGATTATTGCTTACTACAGTTGAACTAAGACTTGAACTTTTACAAGACTCAATCTAAGGAACAGGTTCTAACTTAGTTCCACTGTAGCTAACTGATTACACAAATAAGCTAATAACTCTTTTAAGCTTTGCTCGATGCTCTCTGTATTTGTGCATGCTTCAATGGCTGATATACTCCATATTTTATAGCTCCAGCAGCCAAGAAGTCTTGAGCAATTAGAACTCCAAAGCTCCCATGAGTTTGAGTCCTAATTGGATTCTTCTCTTTAGAATCCGAATCTTCTATCCTTATCCTTTATTTATGCAATCTTTTCATATCCGTTTAGACCTGCATAATTACCAAGATAAATATTAGTATTAAGATAATTAATAATATCTCAATTTAAATGATTTTGCATGAATTATCTATTTAGCTGCAGTGATTCAAAGGAACAGGTCCTTTGAATCCGTTCCTCAATCATCAGTCAAAACTCCAAGCTTATCCAAGCTAACACTATTCAAAGACATTGGCTGGTCGTATGAACAAGAACAATTTCATTATAAAATTTAGTATTGGCTGATTGATCGCATAAGAAAGAGTAATCTCACTATAACTAAACCAACTATGAATGATGCCGTTAAACTTGGAAATTGTTTTAATGACCTTGGTAATTTAGATTGGATTCAAATTTTTTGAACTTATAGAGTATACAATTTTTGTACTATCAAAATTATACTTACATATTATAATAGTTAACCTATTTTATTTTTTCAAGATTTCAAATCCAACATTTTAGAAGGATTACCTGTAAATATTTTTTGGGTGATCCGATTATGTGAAAACTATGTACAATGGCCGTCCACAATTTTTTAACTATATAGATTAGTTTATGCTCAGTTAATATGAAAGCAACCTCTGAGAAAAAAAGTATGAGTGAATTACCTTTGAAAGAATAATCATAATTTTTATTTCTTTGTAGAAACTATTTTAATTTGATTTTCTCTTGATTTCTTTAACCTCTCGTGTTTTCTCTTTTTTTTCTGATTAAAACTCTTGTGTTTGATTTCTAAAAAATAAAATATGCTTCTGTATTCGTATAATTTGGCCAAGGACACGAGTCACACGGAGACAGGCTACAAGACTTACGACTTGGGATTACTGCTGCATCTGAGTGGCTGGCTCGAAGGACAACTTGAGTTTGGCAATGAATAAGATGTCGTGTTAACTTCGAGTTACATCCCACGGACATTGATTCATTTGAGTGTCCGAGTCCGTTTCGGAAGGATCCAGGCTTTATAACCATTGAAGCACAGTACCAAAGGAATGGGGATCATTGGGTTGCCCACGATCTGGACGTGAGATCATGGGGTCTTCAACACCCATGATCCGCTAATTTAGAGTTGTTATAAATAGGACCTTTTATCCATTGTAAGATTCATTCACAAATATAGTTGAAACTCTGTTAAATTGTAACCACAAGTTATTGATAAGAACTCGCCGTTGACGTTATTTCATATATTTTATTCATATTTGCGGTCTTGATACAATAAATTGCTTGTAACCCCAAAATTAAATCTAATTGTGTTCTAAATCGTACTTAGAGGCATATAATTTAGCGTCATTTGTGGGGATCAAGCAATTGCGCTTTGTTCTAAGGTTGCGTCACACATTCATCCACGTCCATTTTAGCCTTAAAAGATGGCGGATAACACTGAAAGTGTGGTATGAGATCAATCTCGCCCTGTTGGGCAAACTATCACTACTGATGGTGGATTTATTCCTCCACCACCGACTGACCCCACCTTATCGGGGTCAAATGACTCTTGGAATATGTATGTTATGGATTGTACGCGGAAAGTTCGAGAACAATTTGTTGAACAAGGTAGAGTAAACACTGAAATACGTAGCTCATTACATACTATCTCAGCAAGTGTGAGAGGTACTACTACCCCCATCGCTACTCCATGCATGGCCCCTAATGGAGGCACCCCGAATTTTTTTCCTCCGAGTGCAACAACATGAGGACCTCCAAATGGTGCCGTATTTGGAGGCTCAGGGACTGCCTCTAACGACACGATGCCCTTTTGAGCAGCTCCCACGATATCGGAGACAGCACCCGTGGCTCCAACTAGCGTCCCCCAAGACCTAGAAAAAGGACCTCGAAGATCAGTTCGAAAAAAGGCCGGAGAAAATCTCCGTGGTCAGAAAGTCTCAAAGGGTGCTGAATATTGAAAAATATAGGCAACACGCTTTCAACCCGAAGGCGGCCCCAACCCCAATTCCAAAGCACTTCAAGATGCAAATATTGAAGAAATACGATGGCACGACGGACCCAGCAGACCATGTGGCCGAATATATGGCCATGGTGAGAAGAAATGATTTGTCACCGGTGGAATTGGAATTTATGTTCCTAAAAAAATTTGGGAAAACACTTGAGAAATGGGCACTACGCTGGTACTTGCACTTACCTTCCGAGTCAGTCGCAAATTTTGATGAATTGGCTGATTTATTCATTAAGGCTCATACTGGTGCTCAAAAGATCCTCAAGAGGAAAGAGGATATCTTCCATGTGAAGCAGTGGTACAAGAAGCCACTTAGAGATTTTCTTAAGCGCTTCCAAGTGGCGCGGAGTGGAAATGTCTATAAGGGATAATAGTTTGGCCATCATGGCATTTGAAAGGAGCATAAACGCCAACAACTCCAAGGCTCCGATTTGAAGAATGACCTCCAAGAGTGGCAAGCTCACACTTGGGATGAAGTACATGACAGTACATCGACTAAAGTTAGGTTGAAAGAAGATGAATGGAGGTTTGCATGCTGAATTTCTAGCTATAGGGGTTGCCCCGAGTCATCTCGATGTACCGAAGCGCCACGAGGGAACTCAAAAGGGCCAATATGAACCCTACAATTCCCAAATGAAACATGTGAGCCAAAGGCTAGGAGGTAAGGTTAGCACTACTGCTAATCAGAAGAACACCACTACTGCTAAAGGGGTGGATCCTTCTAGCCTTTGGCTCATATGTTTTCGAGTATAACTTCAATGTCTCCAGCACATATTTGGTGAGTACGCTGAAAGGGATGACTAACAATGGAGTAAGGCTCCTGAAGGATATGAGGTCTGACCCCGGAAAGAGGAACCAGTGCCTCTATTGTCATTTTCATAACGATCGAGGGCATCTTACTTAAGACTGCAAGGCCCTGCATGTGGTACGAGGTGGCCCACTTACTCAAGAAGGGCATGTTAAATGAATTATGACTGACAAAGGGAAGCAAACCCTTACAAAGAATAGGGGTGGAGGATAGCCGCCAAAGGCCCCATCTCTTAAAAGAGTTGTTAATGTAATCACCGGGGGGTCGGAAGTGAACTACGTGAATTTTGTTGCGGCTAAGAATTTTTTAAAGCTCTATTACATTAGAAAATAGGAGTTGAGCTGGGGGCTCGGAGGGTGAAATCGACTCGGATATCAAATGAGTCTTGATAGATGCCAGGAGCTCTGTTAACATCATAAGTTACGGAATCGTAAAGAAATATGGTTGAAGGACCAAATCTTTCCGAAGGCAACCATATTGACTGGGTTCCACAACTTCACTGAAAAGATATTGGGTGAGATCACTCTCACCACCTACGCAGAGGGAGTCACCAAGGAAATAGTGTTTCAAGTTATGCCCGAGGACACAGCTTATAACATTCTCCTTGGGAGGCCGTGGATATACGCGATGGAGGTTGTGCCTTCCAATCTTAATCAAATTATTAAGTTCCCGACGCCATGGAGCGTTTGTTCCATCCGGGGTGATCAAAGAATGGCTAGGGAGTGTTATTGCTTAAAAGAGTAGAGTCATCCCTAGTGGACCATCTAAATAGCAACTAATGTGTTCGGGATATGAAGAAGAAATAAGTTGTCACGACCAAATTTCCAAGGGCTCGTGATGGCACCTAAACAACATTTGCCTAGGCGAACCAATGAAACAAGATGCGAAAAAGAACAATAATGTGAAAAGATCATAAATGGATATATAAATATAAAAGGGTGAAGCCCAAAAAAATATATCCACAAAAGAATTGGAGCATTCTAAGAGTGACTCAATAAAGTATGAATATACATCAAAGAAATCTGAGTCCTATCTCTAAGTGACTCCGGTGGTATGCCACCACGGTCTGTGTGGTCGGCTCACCTCAATCAAAAGTCTCAGAAGCCTCGGGAACCGCTAACGTCCGGGCTGCTGACTGGATGAAGGACCTGCGCACGTAGCAGAGTAAGTTATGAGCCGAAGCCCAGTAAGATCACCGACAGGCCCGCTAAGGTACCCTTGCGGGACAAGTCGCTACATGCATCATAAGCAACAACATACTATAGTAATCATACAATAAAGTAGTGAAATCACAAATAGATGTAACACATTCCATACACACAAGTAGTAACCAGAAGTCTCAAGGATTATGCCCATCCAACGTAAGGCATAGGTCAACTCAGCGGCGGTTTGGAGGTCCAATCTCTACTCCCGTGCCGACTAACCTAGACCTACGATGGACTAGAAACACCACTACTAAGTATCAACCATATACCGTGACCCGAAGTCACTATCACAATCATGAATAAGTAGACCAACGACCCGTAGTCGTTGGCTCATCTCAAATCTGTCTACGATCGAACCACACCCCCTGTCAAGTGCGTCGTATCTCAATAAATCAAGTGACCACACCACACCCCCTGTCAAGTGTGTCACATCTCAAAGATCAAGTGTCCACACCACACCCCCTGTCAAGTGTGACACATCTCATAGTATAGGCGACACCACACCCCCTGTCAAGTGTCCCTCTAACAGTATTAATATCCACGACATTAATAACAATAACAGAAATAATAACAGAAATATTAATAACGATAATATTTCACAATCACCGTAACCCAGGTTGGTTATGCTAGCTGAACGTAAGGCGAAGGTTAACCCGACCACAGTTTGGGGGTACAATCCCTACTCCCATGTCGTCCAACCCAAGGTTACGTATAGACAGCACTACCCAACCCGGCACGTGAACAAATCAAGTACCAATATCATACAAAAGCCGGCAAAATCCTCGGCAAGACATTTATCATGACATGCCGGCAACATCCTCGGCCATGTCCCAAGTTCTTGCTATCTAAGCATGGCGTAGCAAGCGTTACTACGATATAAATTTAAGCTACCTCGACGTAGCGTTTAGACCGGCACTTACCTCGGTCGAGTCACAATCTCGCTATTTATAACAAACAATAATAGCAAGTAATTCACATCATTAATCCTAACCATTGTTAGGTATATATATGCGTACATGAAGCATACTAGCATGAAGGAAGAGTCCACAAGCACAATAGAGGTCAAGTCTCACTTACCTCGAAATTCGGGCTCAAATGCCGGGAAGAATCTCCTTTCCCGCTTGCCTTGTCCGCGAAGGACTCTCCACTAGGTCTATTAAGACAAGATATAGCACATATGAGTGCTCAATTATAGCTATTTAAGCCTATAGGCATCCTAGGGTAAAAATTACCAAAATGCCCCCGGGTAGGGCCGAGCCCTAAATTTACAAAATGTACTTTTCCGGACTCCCCACGCTCCCGTGAGTCCAAAAGTACACTTAGATTCCACATGCGAGCCTTGCTCGATGTCTTTCCCCAATTCTTAAGAATCTAGGGTTCTAACCCATTTCCAAGAATCAACCCTTTGATTCTTGTGTTAATCAACATAAAGATGGATTGAAAGGGCTTACCTTAAGTGTAAGTATGATTGAGTCTTCAAGAAATACCCAAAAATCGCCTCAAGAGCTCACCAAATGATTTTTATAAGTTATGAACCGAAATGGCCTTTTTATAGCAGTTTTTGCCTCTGTGACAGCTTCTTTTGAAAAAATCATAACTTTTGATAGGAATGTCCAAATGATATGAAACCGGTGCCATTAGAACCACACTCAAAGGGCTACAACTTTCATGTTTTGAGTTGTTCCTAATTCCTTACGGATTGGCCGGAAAATCAGCTTTTATCCGACTGTTTGCGCCAAAACAGAACAGAAAAGTCGCACCAGATTTTCTACTGTTTTAGGGGAAAAACGGGACCCTACGAAGCTCGGAATGATCCCAAATTTTGCACACAAGCCATAAAATACTTGGGTGACATGCTCGTCAAGACGGAACTCAATTCGGACCTCCAGAACTCAAAAAGTGGGTCCCACGGCAAAGGTTCAATTTTCGACTTTCGCCAAAATAGCGAAATTTAACCAAACGACCTCGGAATCCAATTCCGAAAGTTGCTACAAGTCACAAATGACTATACAAACCTAACGGAACTTTCGGATCTCTCATCGGAGCTCATTTGCTCAAATCGAGCTCGGAAACCTCTTTTAACTCTTTTAAACTTCCGAAACGGGGACTTTATCAAAAGTCCTATCAAACGAGGTCCGTTTTCAATTTTGAAGGTTGCTACATATCATAAATGACGAGACGGACCTAACGGTGCGCTCGGATTTTCCATTGGAGTTCGTTTACTCAAAACGACCTATCGAAACCCCAAATTCCTTTCCGGAATTTCATAAACGGATCCTTTTCTCGAAAACCTATCAAACGGACTCCGTTTCGACTCAGATTTCACAGACGAGTCATAAATGACCTAACGGAACTTTTGGGACTGTCGACACGCAAATCGAGGTCCCGGATCCCATAACGACTATTTGAGGGTCGTTACATTCTCCCCCACTTAGACTCTCGGCCGTCCTCGGACGAGCCTAAGTCTAAGGTAGGATCCACACACTAGCCACGGAGCTGGCACGGATTTCGAGGACCCCTCGGTACCACCCGAAATCAATAAAACTTAAAAATGCAAATTCAGGCTTAGAAAATACAAGGATTTCATACCTGAATCATCGAACAAGCGCGGATGCCTCTCACGCATCTCGGACTCAAGCTCCCAAGTGGCCTCGGCAATGGAGTGATGCCCCCACTGAACTCTCACAAGCGGGATCACCTTCGATCTCATCTTATGAACCTCTCTAGCCACAATAGCAATAGGCTCCTCCGAATAAGCTAAGTCGCCATCTACCTCCACGGAAGCCATATCGATCACATGAGACAGATCGTGAACATACTTCCGGAGCATGGACACATGGAACACCGGATGAACAGACAGAGAGGGAGGCAAAGCCAGTCTATAAGCAACGGCGCCAACGCACTCCAATATCTCAAAAGGCCCAATGAACCTAGGACTGAGCTTGCCTTTCTTCCCAAATCTCATAACGCCCTTCATGGGCGACACTCTAAGGAATACCCGGTCCCCAACCATGAACTCAAGATCTCTCCGCCTCCGATCTGCATACGATATCTGCCGGCTCTGAGCCGTGCGGAGTCGATCCTGAATAACCCAGACCTTATCTAAGGTCTGCTGCACCAAATCGGGCCCCAACACCTGGACCTCACCAGACTCGAACCAACCGATAGGCGAGCGACATCTCCGACCATACAATGCCTCAAACGGAGCCATCTGGATAGAAGCCTGATAGCTATTATTATACGCAAACTCTGCTAGCGGCAAATGGCTATCCCAATGGCCTCCAAAATCAATAGCACACGCCCTCAACATATCCTCGAGGATCTGAATGGTCCGCTCAGACTGGCCATCAGTCTGCGGGTGAAATGCAGTGCTGAGATCGACCCGAGTACCCAGCTCTCTCTGAAAAGATCTCCAAAACTGAGCTGTGAACTGAGCACCTCGGTCAGAAATGATAGAAACAGGAGCACCATGCAATCTCACAATCTGCTCAATGAAGATACGAGCCAGACGCTCCGAGGTATAAGTAGTCCTCACTGGAATGAAGTGAGCCGACTTCGTCAGTCGATCAACTACTACCCACACCGAATCATGCTTACCCACGGTCAGCGGCAAACCAACTACGAAATCCATAGTGATCTGCTCCCACTTCCACTCGGGAATGGGCATAGACTGGGTCACCCCGGCTGGCCTCCGGTGCTCATACTTCACCTGCTGGCAATTCAAACACCGAGATACATAATCAGCAACATCCCTCTTCATCCCTTTCCACCAATACAGCTCTCGAAGATCATGATACATCTTCGCAGTACCCGGATGAATGGAATATCTCGAACTGTGAGCCTCTGCCAAAATCATCTGCCTCAGCTCCACAATGGCTGGAACACATACCCGGCCGTTAAGCCGCAAAGCACCATCATCACCAATCACGAACGAGGACACTCCCCCACTCAGGACCCTGTCCCGGAGATCTCTCAGATAAGGATCCTCGAACTGCCTTTCCCGAATCTGGGAAGCTAAAGACGACTGAGACCCCACATATGCAAGCACCCGGCCTGGAACAGAATCATCAAACCGAACCCCACTAATGGACAAAGCCTGCAACTCACGGGCCAACGGCCTCATATCAGCATCAAGATAGGCGAGGCTACCCATGGACTTCCTACTCAAGGCATCGGCTACAACATTAGCCTTTCCGGGATGATACCGGATAGAAAGATCATAATCCTTCAGCAGCTCTAACCAGCGGCGCTGTCTCCCGTTCAAGTCCTTCTGAGTGAACAAGTACTGGAGACTCTTATGATCGGTGAATATCTCACATGGCTCGCCATAAAGATAGTGCCTCCACAACTTCAGTGCAAACACGACAGCTAACAGCTCCAAATCATGGACAGGATAATTCTTCTCATGGACCTTCAGCTGTCTCGAGGCATAAGCTATCACCTTACCCTCCTGCATCAGAACGCTACCCAGGCCAACACCCGAAGCATCACAATATACGGTGAATCCCCCGGATCCACTAGGCAAGGCCAACACTGGCGCTGAAGTCAACAGATTCTTAAGCTTCTGAAAGCTAGACTCACAGGCATCGGACCACAGGAAAGGAACATTCTTCTGGGTCAACTTCGTCAGAGGTGCTGAAATAGAAGAAAACCCCTCGACGAACCGTCGATAATAACCTGCCAAGCCTAAGAAACTCTGAATCTCTGTAGGAGAAGTAGGCCTAGGCCAACTCTGAACGGCCTCTATCTTCTTCGGATCAACACACACCCCATCCTTGGTCACCACGTGACCTAGGAAAGATACAGAACTGAGCCAAAATTCACACTTGGAGAATTTGGCATACAACTGCTGATCCCTCAGAGTCCGAAGAACAACTCTCAAATGCTGCTCATGCTCCTACCTGCTCCTCGAATAAACCAAGATATCATCGATAAACACAATGACGAAGGAGTCAAGGTAGGCCTTGAACACTCGGTTCATCAGATCCATGAAAGCAGCTGGGGCATTCGTAAGCCCGAAAGACATTACCAGAAACTCATAGTGGCCATATCGGGTACGAAAAGCAGTCTTGGAAACGTCCTCGGACCGAATCCTCAACTGATGATACCCCGACCTCAAATCAATCTTCGAGAAGAAGGTAGCACCCTGAAGCTGATCAAACAAATCATCAATACGCGGCAAAGGATACCTATTCTTGATAGTAACCTTATTCAGCTGCCGGTAATCAATACACATCCGCATAGTGCCATCCGTCTTCTTCACAAATAATACCGGGGCACCCCATGGAGACACACTGGGCCTAATGAAGCCCTTATCGAGCAAATCCTGAATCTGCTCCTTCAGCTCCCTCAACTCAACAGGAGCCATACGATACGGGGGAATAGATTTAGGCTGAGTGCCTGGCAATAGATCAATGCAAAACTCTATCTCCCGCATAGGCGGCAAACCCGGCAAATCATCAGGAAACACATCCGGATACTCACAAACAACCGGAACTCTATCAAGGGATAACTCCTCTGCCCGGACATCCCGAACTGAAGCAATATATCCCTCGCACCCACTAGATATCATCCTCTGCACCTCTAAGAAAGAAATGATCCTACTCTTCGGAGAAGGCCTGGAACCTCTCCATACAACCCGAGACTCACCCTCTGCCCCGATCGTCACGGACTTGGCATGGCAATCCAAAGTCGCATGACAGGAAGCCAGCCAATCCATGCCCATAATGACATCGAAATCAGACATATCGAGCAGCATCAGGTCCACTAAGGACTCTACACCACAGATGGAGATCATACACTGCCGATAACCCCTATCTACACATATAGAAGACCCGACAGGGGTGGCAACCATAAAGGGATCATCTAAGAAGACCAGATCCCTGCCCAAGCAAGGGGCAAATCCCGGCGACACATACGAATAGGTAGACCCCGGATCAATAAGAGCATAAGCATCGCGGCCACAGACAGAAATAATACCTGTGATGACATCATTGGATGCCTCAGCATCCTGACGAGTCATAGCATAGACCTGCGCCGAGCCTCCTGAACCCGGAGCTCTCTGAGACTGCTGTCTAGGAGGAATCTGAGAAACGGGCCTGGCGGCCTGAGGACCAGATGGTACCATAGCTGCGGATCCCTGGCGACCTGATGAAACATAAGGGCAACTCCTGACATAGTGCTCTGGAGACCCACACTCAAAACATCCATCACCTCTACCTCCTCTACCGCCTCTACCACCTCTGCCATGGCCACCTCCAGACGAACACCTCCCATGATGCCTCTGATGGCACCTCCCGCACTGCGGCGGACCAGACTGCGAAGAGCCACCCCGCCTCTGGGATGACTGAGGCCTCGGGGTCTCTGAAGAAAAATCCTGGGCAGGCAAAGTAGCAGCCTGGGGCCTAGACTGAGAACGGCCCTGATGACCCTGACCCCTCTGAGCGGATCCACTATACCCACCAGACTGACGCGATCTCTTGGCCGCCCTCTCCGCGTCAGCCTGGCGAAGATATCCTCCATCCGCCGCGCCACATCAACTATCTCAAAATATGACTTGTTGCCCATATCAGGGGCAACAGCTACCTGCAAGCGGGGATGAAGACCCTCAACAAACCGGAGGACCTTGTCCCTCTCCTGAGCCACCATAGCCGGCGCAAACTGAGACAACCACAAGAACCTGGTGTCATACTCTGAAACAGACAGGTTTCCCTGCCTCAACCCCTCAAACTCGCGCCTCTGAGCATCGTGCTGACTCTGGGGCACGAACCTGCTCATGAGCATAGACACGAACTCAGCCCAAGACAAAGGAGGGAGGTCACTAGACCTCTGCCGCATCATGGAGACCCAACATGTCTCCGCATCTCCCGATAATCTGAAAGAAGCACACTGCACCCCTAAGGTGTCTCTAGTACCAAGAACTGTCAAAATCTTCTCACACTTCTGAATGTACCTCTGGGCAGTACATGTGGCTGAGGTACCGTCGAACTCTGGAGGCTGAAGCTTCATGAATGACTCTATCCTCTTGGCAACCTCCTCAGTGCCCATAGGAGGAGTAGAAATAACAGGACCTGCCTAAGGAGCAGAAGCAGAAGGCTGGGCAATATGATCAGGAGCAGCCTCAGAAGTAGGCGTGCTCATAATAGGTGTGGTCGGCTGAGGAGCCGAAACAGGAGCTGCAACATCATCTCTGACAGGGACCTGATGGCTAGACAAGGCCATCAGTCTTATATACTCCTCTGAAGAGATCACAACGGTGCCTGGCACAACAGCAGGCACAGGGGGAATAGATGCTGACAGAGTCGCTGCGGACACCGCAGGGATAGCTGTGTCCTGCCTAGTGGCTGACGGGCGACCTGCCCGAGTCTTCTTAGCAGCTGGCGGCTGCGTAGGTGCTGATGGCTCTCCCGCAGACGCGTGTGTAGAAGATGCAGCCCTCCTGGCTGAGGATGCTCGCGTCCTCGCCATCTGATACAATACACGAAAAAGGGTCAGCACCTATATAAGCTACTCAGAACGAATAGAGATGAAACGAAGGGAAAACATTTCCTAACTGCCCTTGTAGCCTCTCGCTCATAAGTATGGTCGACAACATACCCATAAGCAAAACTCTACTCAGACACTGCTCCAAGACTCCTAGGACTCGAATTAGAACCTAGGGCTCTGATACCAAACTGTCACGACCCAATTTCCAAGGGCTCGTGATGGCACCTAAACAACATTTGCCTAGGCGAACCAATGAAACAAGATGCGGAAAAGAACAATAATGTGAAAAGATCATAAATGGATATATAAATATAAAAGGGTGAAGTCCAAAAGAATATATCCACAAAAGAATTGGAGCATTCTAAGAGTGACTCAATAAAGTATGAATATACATCAAAGAAATCTGAGTCCTATCTCTAAGTGACTCCGGCGGTATGCCACCACGGTCTGTGTGGTCGGCTCACCTCAATCAAAAGTCTCAGAAGCCTCGGGAACCGCTAACGTCCGGGCTGCTGACTGGATGAAGGACCTGCGCACGTAGCAGAGTAAGTTATGAGCCGAAGCCCAGTAAGATCACCGACAGGCCCGCTAAGGTACCCTTGCGGGACAAGTCGCTACATGCATCATAAGCAACAACATACTATAGTAATCATACAATAAAGTAGTGAAATCACAAATAGATGTAACACATTCCATACACACAAGTAGTAACCAGAAGTCTCAAGGATTATGCCCATCCAACGTAAGGCATAGGTCAACTCAGCGGCGGTTTGGAGGTCCAATCTCTACTCCCGTGCCGACTAACCTAGACCTACGATGGACTAGAAACACCACTACTAAGTATCAACCATATACCGTGAGCCGAAGTCACTATCACAATCATGAATAAGTAGACCAACGACCCGTAGTCATTGGCTCATCTCAAATCTATCTACGATCGCACCACACCCCCTGTCAAGTGCGTCGTATCTCAATAAATCAAGTGACCACACCACACCCCCTGTCAAGTGTGTCACATCTCAAAGATCAAGTGTCCACACCACACCCCCTGTCAAGTGTGACACATCTCATAGTATAGGCGACACCACACCCCCTGTCAAGTGTCCCTCTAACAGTATTAATATCCACGACATTAATAACAATAACAGAAATAATAACAGAAATATTAATAACGATAATATTTCACAATCACCGTAACCCAGGTTGGTTATGCTAGCTGAACGTAAGGCGAAGGTTAACCCGACCACAGTTTGGGGGTACAATCCCTACTCCCATGTCGTCCAACCCAAGGTTACCTATAGACAGCACTACCCAACCCGGCACGTGAACAAATCAATTACCAATATCATACAAAAGCCGGCAAAATCCTCGGCAAGACATTTATCATGACATGCCGGCAACATCCTCGGCCATGTCCCAAGTTCTTGCTATCTAAGCATGGCGTAGCAAGCGTTACTACGATATAAATTTAAGCTACCTCGACGTAGCGTTTAGACCGGCACTTACCTCGGTCGAGTCACAATCTCGCTATTTATAACAAACAATAATAGCAAGTAATTCACATCATTAATCCTAATCATTGTTAGGTATATATATGCGTACATGAAGCATACTAGCATGAAGGAAGAGTCCACAAGCACAATAGAGGTCAAGTCTCACTTACCTCGAAATTCGGGCTCAAATGCCGGGAAAAATCTCCTTTCCCGCTCGCCTTGTCTGCGAAGGACTCTCCACTAGGTCTATTAAGACAAGATATAGCACATATGAGTGCTCAATTATAGCTATTTAAGCCTATAGGCATCCTAGGGTAAAAATTACCAAAATGCCCCCGGGTAGGGCCGAGCCCTAAATTTACAAAATGTACTTTTCCGGACTCCCCACGCTCCCGTGAGTCCAAAAGTACACTTAGATTCCACATGCGAGCCTTGCTCGATGTCTTTCCCCAATTCTTAAGAATCTAGGGTTCTAACCCATTTCCAAGAATCAACCCTTTGATTCTTGTGTTAATCAACATAAAGATGGATTGAAAGGGCTTACCTTAAGTGTAAGTATGATTGGGTCTTCAAGAAATACCCAAAAATCGCCTCAAGAGCTCACCAAATGATTTTTATAAGTTATGAACCGAAATGGCCCGAAATGGCCTTTTTATAGCAGTTTTTGCCTCTGTGACAGCTTCTTTTGAAAAAATCATAACTTTTGATAGGAATGTCCAAATGACATGAAACCGGTGCCATTAGAACCACAACTCAAAGGGCTACAACTTTCATGTTTTTAGTTGTTCCTAATTCCTTACGGATTGGCCGGAAAATCAGCTTTTATCTGACTGTTTGCGCCAAAACAGAACAGAAAAGTCGCACCAGATTTTCTACTGTTTTAGGGGAAAAACGGGACCCTACGAAGCTCGGAATGATCCCAAATTTTGCACACAAGCCATAAAATACTTGGGTGACATGCTCGTCAAGACGGAACTCAATTCGGACCTCCAGAACTCAAAAAGTGGGTCCCACGGCAAAGGTTCAATTTTCGACTTTCGCCAAAATAGCGAAAGTTAACCAAACGACCTCAGAATCCAATTCCGAAAGTTTCTACAAGTCAAAAATGACTATACGAACCTAACGGAACTTTCGGATCTCTCATCGGAGCTCATTTGCTCAAATCGAGCTCGGAAACCTCTTTTAACTCTTTTAAACTTCCGAAACGGGGACTTTATCAAAAGTCCTATCAAACGAGGTCCGTTTTCAATTTTGAAGGTTGCTACATATCATAAATGACGAGACGGACCTAACGGTGCGCTCGGATTTTCCATCGGGGTTCGTTTACTCAAAACGACCTATCGAAACCCCAAATTCCTTTCCGGAATTTCATAAACGGATCCTTTTCTCGAAAACCTATCAAACGGACTCCGTTTCGACTCAGATTTCACAGACGGGTCATAAATGACCTAATAGAGCTTTTTGAACTGTCGACACGCAAATCTAGGTCCCGAATCCCGTAACGACTATTTGAGGGTCGTTACATAAGTGTGGTACTTGAAATGGACCCACAAAAGAAGATGCTTGAAAAGATCCCGACATGTATTCAGGAGCCTCAGAAATAGAAAGTTGAAGATTCAATTAATGAAGAGTTGGAATCGATCACGTTGTCGATAGAGTTTTCGAAGAGGAAAGTATTTTTTGGCTTGGAGTTGGACTTGGAGTCGAAAAAGGTTGTTGTGGCATTGTTAAAGTCTCACGATAATTGTTTTGCTTGGTCCCACATCGACATGGTGGGGATCGACTCGGAGATTATGATGCATAAACTTAATGCGGATCCTCACAACGCTTCGGTAAAGCAAAAGAAAAGGCCACATACTAGTGTGAGAAGAAATGTGATCGAGGATGAAACAAATAAATTACTTGACAATGGTTTTATGCGGGAAGTCAAGTATCTGGAGTGGCTGACCAATGTTGTGGTCGTGCCGAAAAAGAATGGGAAACGAAGAATGTGTGTGGACTACATGGATTTGAATAAGGCTTTCCCCAAAGATTCATATACGTTGCCACAAATTGATAGGTTAATAGACTCCACGGCTGGACACAAATTGTTAACCTTTTTGGATGCTTACTAGGGGTATAATCATATACTAATGGAACCAAAGGATGAAGAGAAAACTTCCTTTATCACTGACCGGGGTACATACTGTTATAAGGTGATGTCCTTCGATCTCAAAAATGTCGGGGCAACATATCAAAGGTTAGTGTGTCGAATGTTCAAAAATTAAATCAGGAAGTCGATGGATGTCTACATCGATGATATGCTGGTAAAATCAATTCAGATAGAAGATCATTTGAACATCTTAAGGGAAGCTTTTTCCATCTTGAGGCATTACAACATGAAGTTAAACCCGAAAAATATGCTCTTGGTGTTGATTCAGATAAATTCTTAGGCCTCATTGTCTCATAGCATGGAATTGAAGCAAACCACAAAGAGGTTTAACACCTGACTGGCCGGATAGAGGCTCTGAGTAGATTCATCTCGAGGTCGTCGGAGTAGTGTCACAAATTCTTCTCCGTTTACCTCGGAGTGCAAACAGGTGTTGAAGAAGTTAAAGCATTATTTGATAAATACACTGTTGCTCGCAAAGCCAAAAGATGGTGAAACATTGTTGGTTTATCTGGTTGTAACTGAAGTGTCTGTGAGTGCAGTCCTGGTTTAAGAGGAAGATGGAAAGCAGCAGCCAATTTACTATATTAGTAAATTATTGCTCGATGCAGAAACCGGGTACTCTCATCTAGAAAAGGTGGCACTTGCCTTAGTTGTGGTCGTACGCAAACTTCGACCATATTTTCAATGCCACCCCATTGTCGTAGTCACTAACTTCCCATTTAGAAACATACTTTATAAACCTGAATTATACCGGAGTTTGGCTAAATGGGTCGTCGAGATAAGTGAATTTGATATCGTCTATCAACCCCGCACGACAATAAAGTCCCAAATTTTTGCTGACTTGTAGCCGATTTCAGTGCTCAAATACTCCCCGAAGTGGAGAAGGAAGAATTGTTGTCAAAAGGGCCAACTTATAGGGTTTGGACGCTTTACACTGATGGAGTTACCAATTCAGAGGCTCGAGGCTTGGTTTGGTGCTGGTGGTTCCAATGGGAAAAAGAGAGAGAGATTCTATTAGGCTCAAGCAGGTAACGGACAGGCACTATATCCGCCACAGTGGGTTCCTTACCTTTAGTTTTCTTCTTATTATTCTTAGAAGAATAGGCACCATGTGCTTGATTCTTTCCTGCTTCCTCAGATCACCACCATTGTGGGTGGCAAAGCAGCAATACTAGCGTGAACAACAAGGTTTGAAGTGGCAGTATCTATCTCAGTATGAGGAACCATTGGTTGTTCGGAGTTCTTTGAAGACATGACAAAGATTTTTCGAGCAACTGCAAGTTCTATCCGCGAACAGAGATTTATGTTGATCGAAATTTTTGGATATCAAAAATTCAGTTGGGATCTTGCGAACAAAACATATGAACAAGTAAAAGTGTTTAACAAATAGAAGGAGATGTTTATATAAGGGGAAATGAGTCAGAGAGTCATCATTACCTAGAGAACTGGTAGTGACGCCACCGTCGCCCATTACATCACACATAAGCAAGAGGGAGGCGAAGTGACAACCGCCCGTTTTCAAATTATTTGGCAAACAAAAGGCCACATCGGTTTCCCGCCAAATCGATTCCACTTCCCGAGCACTTCTGTCAATCCCTCGGCAATTGGAGGGACTATCTATACTGGTGTAATTTAGCCATTGACACGTGTCACACGGAGGCAGGCTCAGAGACTTACAACTTAGGCTCACTGTTGCATCTGAGTGGCCGGATGGATCGAAGGACAACTTGAGTTTTGCAACGGATAAGATGTCGTGTTAACTCCGAGTTACATCCCACGGACATTGGTTCATTTGAGTGTCCGAGTCCGTCTCGGAAGGATCCAGGCTTTATAACCGCTGAGGCGCAGTACCAAAGGAACGGGGATCGTGGGTTGCTCACGATCTGAATGTGAGATCATGGGTCTTCAACACCCATGATCCGCTAATTTAGAGTTGTTATAAATAGGACCTCTCATCCATTGTAAGATTCATTCACAAATATAGTTGAAACTTTGTTAAATTGTAACTACAAGTTATTGATATTGAAACCATTGTTCTTAAATTCATTGTTGACGTTATTTCGTATATTTTATTCATATATGCGATTTTGATACAATAAATTGCTTGTAACCCAAATACAAATCTAATTGTGTTCTAAATCGTATTTAGAATCATACAGTTTCTTATTAAAATCAACGTATTTGTCTTCAGCTTTTGGGTAACTTCTTTTAATCCGTGTGTGGTGCTCCTTGTGTTATACTGTATTATCTTCTAAAACTCAGGATCATGGCATTTAATTGAATTGTATGATATTACATTTCCCATTACTAATTAACTACCAACTAAATGAATTCAAAAAGGTCATACCGTATTGGATAATAGAATGTTTATGTTCTAATTAAAGAATATGCATAACAATACAGCAGCAGTATATCTCTTCGCCGAATGAAGAAATGTGGGAAAAATTACAAGATATACGAAAGTACAGTTTAGTTCTTATTATGGTGGTTTTTTTTTTTTGGTGGAAAGTAATTATACGTTCATACATTAAGTTAAAAGCAGGAAAATATATACCATTCGATGAAATTATGGAAGAAGAATAATATTCTAATTAGTGAAAGATTGGAGCCATTGATCAGAATCAATGAAAGACAAATTAAGGAAAGGAAGAGCTTGGGTGTCATTAAGCCTTTGAACGTATGAAGCCCTCTGTGCCATATTTGCACCTGCTCCTGAGCAGTTGTACTCCCCATAGAAGATTGTCCTGTGTAATCATTCTAATCAGTTCATAAATTCTATAATAAAAGACGCATCAAGATTAATTAAATTTCAAGTGATTAGCTGCAAGAAAATTTTCATAAAATTAAAACTTGTAATTTACTATATAATGTGTGGAATTATTTAGTTATTCGATTATATGAGTCGAACAGAAGGTAATGTTGTTGCAGCTGCTGATCAGACGCAGATCCAACTTTGTGGCAGTGCGTCAACTGCTCTCGTGTAGAATTCTCTTTAGTCTCTTTTTATATATATGGCAGAATATGCAAGTTGACACTTGTACTTGCACCAAATTCTGATCTCGACCCTTCAACTTTATCAATTCTCATTCAAACACCTAAACTCAGTCAAAGTAACACTTTTAAACGCCTCAGACCGTTGACCAAACCGATGTGGCAATTTACATAGTTGAGTTGGATAATCACGTGAGATACACACATATACGGGGCGTGAAACTTAAAAATATTTTTATCACCAACAAAAAATGAAAGGCAAAAGAAAACCAAAAATTAAACAAAAACAAAAAATTAAAAAGAAGACAAGAATTTTGCATCGTCTCTTTCACGGTTGTTTCTCCCTTGGATTAATGACACTTGTCCCTTAGAAGCTATGATGCTAAATAAATAAAATAATCATATGATTTAACAAGGCTACATTCTTGGACTTGTTAATTGTTAAAAATGGCTTCATTCTTGAATTAAAACAACTGATTATTTTTGGAATAAGTAGAAGCTCTGACAGATGTTTTAATTATGCCAAAAATTAAATTTCTGTGGTTGAAATTTACTCCAGTAAAATAATCATATTTATTAGTGAATTTCAAAGAAAAAAATGAGACAAAAACAATAGGGGGGAGGGGAGAAAGTAACTTCATAAGGAGGGATGATGAACTTTATTCTTAAATTGTAGGTTAGATTAGACAAAGATATTTTGAATTTGATATGGAGAGATATATTCTTCTAACCATGGTTAATACCTTAATTTAATTAATTAAATTTAGAGCATTGATTTTGAAGGAGGACAAGTGTCATTAATTCAAGAGGGAATTTGAGGGAAATGGAGAAAAGGGTAATGGGGAGGAGTCGGATCCCTACCATATATGTTTGACATCTTAGAGTGTAAGACTGCAATCAAAATAGAGAGACTATGAAGGTTTGATTGAATTCACGGTTTTTGACTCTGAACCTTATATATATAGATATAGATACGGTTAAATCTATATTCCAGCCAGTTTTTAATTCAAAACATACCACATCTAAATTCTGAATTTTCCACTTATATTAAAGAAAAAGGGAAGCACTATGTGTAAAATGCAATTAATATATGAACTTAACTGATCTCTTGAAGGGTCATTTAAGTCATTCCAGCCCTCAGGAGCAATGATATCAGTCATGAAAGTATTGGAAAAGACAACAGTAGAGAAAGGCCTCCAAGCTCGGCCTAACCAAATCCTACCAGTTCCTCCCACACTGCAGTTAACGAATGCAAAACCACTGTCTTCATCTTTGGAAGCTCTGCCGTGTGCTGTCACTGCTCCATTTATAGACCTTGATCCTGGACTTGCTATTGACATCATTTGGCAGTCCTGCACATTAATTACAAGTCCTCACAAATTTGTTAGTCTGCCTTAGAAAAAGAAAAGAAAAGAAACTATATATAGTTAAAAATGTATAGTATTTGCATCTTTAATTTGGAAAAACTTATAAGCAAACTAACTAAATTTTTCTACACTTGTAATTATACTTGATGAATGTTGAAAGTGTCTCACGTCTTTCAAAGTTCACTTTCTTCTCTGTTTTTCCAATTTTATTGTATGTCCTTCGAGAGACTGCCTCTCAAATATTTACTACTTGTGTAGGTTGTCTCCATTAGTTAACACAAACCATTAAAGGATGTGATGAGGTGGATAAGCCTCTTATCCATCTGCCATTTATCTACCATTAACCATGAGCCTTTGATTCAATGACCAAGACCAAGGAATAGAGAAATTTCTAATAATGAGAATTTTCTTTCTTTAGTAGGCTTTACGCAATAGGAATTTAAATTAGTTGAACAAGTATATATGCATTGGATATTGGATGTTTAAAAAAAAAGAGCTAACATAAATATATACACATAACATGTTTTCTATTATTGGTAATCACCATAACATAAGATAATCAATGAAATAAACTTTAGGGAACTCTTTGTGAATATTCAGATGTTAACTAATTATAGCTAAGTACCTCATAAAATGATTTTCCATTTCCAAAAATGAAGTCGATAGAACCCTGAATATAACATTCCTTGAAGTAATGGCGGCCCCTATCATCATGGAGAGTATCCTGAGCTCCAAAAAATCCACAACCCCAGAAGGCAGCTTGGTCTCCTCCTATTCTAATGGCCACTGCTTGTGCTCCTACCACCCCTGGCCCTGGTATGGGTGCTACATTCTGTATCAATAACATCACACGTTTTTGTAAGTGATTTTGATTCAGACAAAAACAAAGTGATATGTTAAGATTTAAGTTATATATACAAACAGAGACTGTGTAAAGATTCTTGCCATGAGCAGTGTGGTTTAAGTATAGCTGGTGGTTACTTATTTTATTAGCTTACCTACTCATGTTTAATCATATAACTATTCCTGTTACATAGTTTAATTATGTAATATTCAATTTTTTACGCCATCAACGAAAAAACTTAATTATACCAAATTTATAACTACCAAAATATCCCAATAACATATGATGAGTCGAATATACATACATACATACATACATACATACATACATTGTCAGTATGAAGAATTAATTTTCACTTGGCCTATGTATTTTATCCTGCGTTATCGAAATCAAACTCTAATAAGAAAGATGCATGTTGGTTCAACAACACATTACATCAAGTGGGTTGCAGAATATTATAGGAGTAGTACTAGTATATTATCCTAGCATTAAGAGGAACTTTCCCTTTTGTAAAAACGTTTCATGCATCCAGATGAATGAATAGAGTAATGGGACGGTATACCATGAAACTTATATTCTTAGCGATGAAGTTGGTAGAGAAAACTTGGACAGAGCCACTGTAAAATGTGCCATGTGAAGAATTGGCATTATCATTATATACAATAGCTGTTGAAGTATATCCTTGCCCTTGAAATGTGATATTTGGTTTCGCCTTTGGAATAGTGACCTTTTCACTGCATTATTAACAAAGAATAAAATTAACTTGTAGTATCTAGCTCAGATAGTACCTAACATTCAACAAGAAGTTAACAAGAAATTAAGTTATTACATTTAGCATATTGTAATATTGTAATAGGTCGTGTGCCTTAATTTTTTAGTAACTCTCAAGTACAAAGACTTACAAATAGATGCCACTACTGATCCATATCAAGCTCCTTTTCGCGCTGAGATTTCCAACTGCATCAACTGCAGCTTGGACTGTTGTGAAATTACAGCAACCATTATGATCAACGCAGAGAATGGAAGTTGTACTAGGATCTATAGTTGGGAAATTGGGTGAGAAATTGTCACATATTGATTGTTTTGTTCTTTTATCATCATTGTGGTGATGGTGATGACCTCGATGAACCTTGTTGTAAATTATTCTGGCGATTAGAGGATATGACGATAATTCCTCAAAATTTAAATGATCAAATATCATGAAGGAGGTTGACACCAATATAGCTACAATTGCAACGAAAAGAGAGAAATATATTCCTTTAGCATTCATTTTTCTGATTGGAGCTAGCAAAAAGAAATTTTCATGAGATATTTCAAATGGGATGTCTAATGTCTTGGTGTTTATATACTTGGAAAAACAATAGTGCAAAACAAAAAGAAAAGAGAAAAAAGAATGAGTTACTGCTTGAATGAAGTAAAAGAATAGATGGCATGTCTTGCAAACTACCCTGTCCCTTTTGGTTCCTTTTTATGCAGAATGCACGTATACCTACCTAACTTGTTACCTTTGTCACACTGTGAGCATACTCCTAATGAAGTGATATTAGCTAGAAAGCAGCTAGCATATAAAACAGAACTATTTTGTCCCAAATGTTCAATCGATCGGGTTAAACCTGGAAAATCATAGGTTTACGTGATCAAATCACTTGAGCATCAGTTACATGAAGAGGTATGTAATACTCCATCTGTCCCAATTTATGTGGCGGTGTTTGACTTGGCACGGAGTTTAAGAAATAGAAGTTGACTTTGTAAATGTTCAAATTTACCCTTGAAAAAGTAAGAAAGAGAAGATTGTAGTAATCAAACAGTTGTTTGTGGCTTTTAAAGTAAGTAGGGCTCAATAGGGGTAAAATAGAGATAATGCATTAAATAGTTGACAAATAAGGAAATGTGACATTCTTTTTTGGACAGACCAAAAAAAAAGGGTTCTTTACATAAATAGCAGCCCATATAAAAATATTTACTATTCTTTAGCCCTTACTTTTAGTAGCCACAACATTACACTAAAATAATATAAATAAATTCTAGTGTTAATAATTATATAATACTATTTTTTCTTAAATAAAAAATATATATATCAATGCTAAAAAAATAAAATATGTATCACCTAAAAAGAAGAATTTGCATAGTACTATTTTTTATTTTTTAGTCGCCATATTTAATATTTGCATAAATAAAATACATATCACCTAAAATAAATAATAACAAATACAAAAATAAATAAATATTGAATATATACCATATTCAAATAGTGATATATTGTATTAAAATAGTAAATATTAATATTTATTTATTATATATTTAATATATATTACATATCGTATATTTAATGTTTAATCACTTAATATCTTAACATATGTATGTAATATTTATTGAATTATTATTATATATATTAATATTTATTGGATACACAATATATGTATGATCTTTAATATTTATTATATATCTATTAATATTTATAGATACACCACATATGTATGAAATTTTTATATTATATTTAAAAGATACATGATACATTTATGATGCTAATATTTTATATATTTTATTAGATATTTATAAAAGTATTATTATTTTATATATTAATATTTATTAGATACATGATATATGTATGATATTTTAATGTTTATTTGATGTATGATATTATATTTTATATATTTTATTAGATATTTATAAAATATTAATACTTTATATATTAATATTTATTAGATATTAATATCATTTTAATATTATTTATTTGATATACGATATATATATATGATATTTATATTTTTTTATTACATATTGTGTATCTAATATTTAATCACTTAATATTTTAATATATTGTGTATGTGAGATTTATTTAATTAGAATTTATATATTAATATTAATATTTAATTAATATTTATATATTAACATATTGTGTATGTAATATTTATTTAATTACTAAATTTATCAAAAATTTAGATATTATTACAAATTGTGGTTAATACCTAATACAAGGGATAAATATTTTTTTGTATGAAATACAATTAATAATATATAATAAATATTCTTAAGTACTCCTAATATACTTGCATAACTAACATTTTAATATTTTAACATATCATTATCTATACTGTTTATTGTACATAAACAAATAGTAAAGAACCCTACACAAATAGTACATAAACAATATCATGTATTTAATATTTATTTATTAAATGTACAATATTTAATATCATACATATCGTGTACTTGAATAATTATTCTCTTAATTTTTAAAATATTATGTATATATTATTTATATATTAATATTTGTTATATATATACACACGGGGGGAGGATTTAAATCGTTAAAAAGATGATTTTTGCGCTAAATATGGTATATAGGCATATGGTATATATGCGATTTTAGGCGTCAAAACACAATTAACAAATTCATTATGATCTCTACATAAATACACAATTATTTTTTAAATATATTAACACAATAATATGAATAAGATTATAAATATTAGAAAAATAAGTAAAATATGCTATATATGTGTGTCTGTAATATACTCAATCATTATTATATTATAACTATTAAAAATAAATTCTTGAAATATTCATGTACATTTAAAATATAAACATAAATAAATATGCAATGGGAAAGGAAATATAAAAAAGTTGAATTTGATAGTTATGGAAATTAATGGAAATAAAATATTTTATTAACTAGCATTAGGAAAGAAACAATAAAGAGCTTTTTAAAAAGATAATAATAGACTCCTATAATAACTCATGTCTTTAATTCTTAAAATTACATTAACAAATATGAGATGCATTAACTACACCCTTAAATTAAGGAATAAATTTTTTTATTAATTTATAAATTATCTAATGGTTAGAGAAAGAAAGGGAGTGAAAAGTGGGGCTAGGAAAAGTAAATAAGTACTACTCATATGCTTATTGAGTAATTCTCTCAAAAAAAATTGTGACACATAAATTGGGACAGAGGGAGTACCTGTAAATTGGTAAGCTGAAAAATAGGGCAACTAACATTCTACATAATATGTCTACATTTTCAGTTTATGTGACAACTTTTACTTATTATTAGGATGTTTCAAAAAGTATGTGAGCATTCTAAATTTGGTAAGAGTTTAAATTCAAAATTATTATTTTATTCTTAATGAAATAATTTACCACCACATAAATATCTTTGTCTTATTTTAGAGCACACGTTTTAAAAGTTTCTTTTATTTTTTAAACTCTGTACAAATTCAAACTATGATTTATAAAATGAAACGGAGGTTAAACTACACTATAGCGTAAAAGTTTTTCACATGTCAGTGTATACTACTATTTAATGCTTATAAAAACTTTTAGAAGGTTTACGAAAATTATATGGAAAAAAGTGAAGTTGATTTTCTGAGGCTAAATTACTCCCACTGTCATTTAGGTGATTTTTTTAAAAAAAATATAGCAATATTTTATCACTTTTCCAAACATAGCAATATTTTAAAATGACAGAATACATAGATGGTCGCTTTAAGTTGTACCCAATTTCCATATATATACTTCTACTTATCTACTGACCAACTAGACACCTCATGTCGTCCTCAGTGTGTCTTGTAAACACTAGCACCAAGCAGACCTTAAGCGTGAATATCAGTTGCGGATGACGTGGAAATTCAACAAACCACGTCGTGCCATGTGTAATTTTTTATTTAAAAAAATAGCCTACCTATAATTAAACAAGAAATGAAATAATAAGTAAATATCAAAAATTAAACCAAATCTTTTCCCCAAGCTTCATCTTCTTCATTACAAACCCTCACCCAATCACTCTTCCTCGCCACACTTCACCCTCACCCTCCCTCCCCCCGGCCCACACTCCCTGCACAATACTCCATAGCTGCCCCTAACCTAAATAACCTAAATACAGCACTAATAAAATTGTAAACAAAATAAAATTACAATAAAAATTTATAAGACTCTTAAGATTTGGACTTAATTGCCAATTTTATTTATTTATAGAAAGGCCTAATCAATTTCATGAGATAGATATTCTGCAGCGTGAAATTTTTTGGACCCCAAATCTGACCCATCACTATCGGATCCTTCTTCCGTCTCATTGCTGCTTTCTCTTCTTCGAATTTCACCACGCTTCTCTATCCTTTCATGGCTGGAATGTTTGGCATAGACTTGTGGGTCTTGGTTTACTACTGATTTGGTGCGCCAATATTATAAGGCTTTAATCTTTTTGTTAAATTTAGTTAACTTTTTGGAATCTCTGGCAAAATAGTGAGATTTGTTTAGTAATGTCTGATTTATTGTATTTTAATGAAGAGGGGAAAAGCAAAATGTGGCGGAGCTCTTTTGGTAGTCATGGAAACTTGAAAGCTTTGTTCATTTTTTTCATCTTTATATTTTAAATCCGGTGGTAGTGTTGAATTTGTCTCACCAATTGGTAAAGAGAGTGTGAATTTTCTGGCACACAGTAGTGGTGTAATTGGTGGCGGTGGAAGGTGATTAGAGTATTGGGAAGAAGGTAATAATATCGTGGAAGAAAAATAAAAATTATCTTGTGGGACCCACACAAAATAGTTTGATCTAAAAATTAAAAGAGAAAAGCCAAACAATAACCTCTCACGCGCTCACTTTTGCATGAACTACGCCTGACTTGCCATGTCATCGTGAGGGGTTCACGAGACATGAGATGTCTAGTTGGTCACTAGGTAAGTAGAAGTATCTATATGGGAATTGGGTACAACTTAAAGGGGCCATCTATGTATTTTGTCTTTTAAAAATTGCTACCATACATAGCATAGCAGAATTCCTAACCCTAATATTTTCTTCTCTTCTCTCTCTTTTCTCTCTCCCATCCACTCTTCACAATACCAGCTCTGTCGCCATCCCCTCCCCTTTCCCGTCGTCGGATCTCCCTTACCTCTTCCCCGTCGCCGCAATCCCCTCCCCCATACCTCGTCGTCGCCGGCGAGACCCGTGGGCCGCTGCTTCGTTGTGTTCGCCGTTGCTTCTCTGTGCTGCTCCTTTTCCGACGCCGGCGAATCGATTTTTTTTTTTAAAAAAAAAAGATGTGTTGCTTCTCTCCAGATTTGGAGATTACTGTTAGTTGGAGCATTCCCGGCACTGCAACGTTATTTCCTATTTTATTTTTTTATTTTTTAAATTTTTTGGTGGGACACGGCGGAACTACGGTGGTTGTGGTGTATATTTGGTGTTTGTGGACTATATGGAATGTATGTCATACGTATTTTCATTGTATGCACGGTGTATGCACTGTATATACAGTGAATATACGCCAGACATACAATGAATATACATTTGTCATACAATAAATATACAACACGTATCGATTTGTTTTTGGTGTGTATGTCTGGTGAATGAACAGGCATACACTGTGCATACAGTAACCATACAGAGAATATACAGACATACAATAACTGTATGTGTGTGTATCTATTGTATTTTCACTGTATGCACAATGTATCATTGTCCATATATTGAAAATACACACAGATCTATAAAAAAATTAAAAAAAAAAAAAAATTCGTTGGCGTCCGGGAGCTGATGGCCGCGGCTGTGGTAGGAGGTGGATTTAGGATTTTATCACCCTTTTGTATGTATTTTGCTATATTTTAAAAAAATATTGCTATGTTTTGAAAATGGGATAGTATTAACATTTTAGTGTAAAACAAATTGTTAGCTTGTATACTTTTTGTAAATTGTCCATTTTCTGAACATAATAAAATTTTAGAAAAGCTTCTAGAATGACCTAATTCTTATCTTAGAGAGATATCTAAACATTCTCGAATTTTGTTCGAAGATATATAAATTTAACTCTATATATATATATATATATATATATATATATATATATATATATCTTAAACAATATTCAGAAGTATCCCTCAACAAATATATATAAACACTGATGGTCTTATTTATTTGTAACCCAAATAAAATCAAGAGAGCCTTCTCTGCTTTAGTAAAGTTCTCCTTCCAACTTTAATTTGCTCTCGTTTTAAAAGCTTCATCTTCTAGTTGAATCTTCTAATTCTACTTATCAGTATTGGCTATTAGGTCACCTCAAACTCTTCTTCTGCTAATCTTTACGAACATATTCTTAGATGATAAATATAAGAACCCTTTTATATTATTATTTTTGTGAAGCCAATTTTCATGCCTTAATTTGGTCTTTTCCTTTAAGACGCTATTCTAGCTTTTCTTATAACCATCCTTCAATCAGAAGGTTTTTGCTTCTCCTAGCATTTCCACAAATGCAATTCAGAGTTTGGAACTTATTAGGATTTTGTGTGCTTGGAAGCAACTCAACTGAATACTTGCGACTAATATAGCAAGTTTATTGTCAGAGTATTGTTGACATTCCAAGTCAGGTCTAACTTTTGATATCGAACAATGAAATGGAGAATGTAATGAAAGTTATTAATTACTGTAATTTTACAAATCAATCTAAATCAATCAACCAGACAAGTGCTATTAGAATTACAATGCATTTTTTTTCCTTTGACTAATTGCTAAAGATCGTTTGGTTCATATATAAAGCACTTATGCATGAATAATAATACAATCACTTTGTATAGTGATTTGTGTAGGGATTATATACTATGCAATGTATTATAATGTAATTTTGACGACTTATTTTCTGGATAAGTTGTAACCAACACCAGGTGTCTTAACTTGACCAAGGCCCTCTTGGCTTTTCCATTCTCTTTTAAAATCTGATCTGACATAATGTGCAATTATTAATTCAATTCTTGAAATACATAAGAGCTTACGTTTAAATATGGTGCAATCATATTTCTGAAATATGAAACTATTCTCCTTTCTTGATAACTGTAAAACTTTATAACAATAAATTCATTCTAATTCTGTGAATGTTCGTGTAGAAATGGGCATCCATAGGCCATAGCCTGTCTAAAATATTGTCTAGCTATGAATTCTAAAACTAAAAATTAAGATTAGTAGATTGTAGACAGTGCATGACATAAGATTCCTCGCTAATCCTCAAATCCAACGAATAAGTACGCAAATAACTGAGTAAGAATGTTTGTGTCTTCACTGAAAGTAAGAGTGGAGCTCACTTAGTTTGTCTGAAAAGTGAGGGAGATCATAGCCTGTTGTTTGATTGCATGCAAAATCTGTGTTACATTGACTAAGCCAATATAGGTTCCAGTAAGAACATTTGAATACGACTTACTCCACTTAGTGAGTCTCATTGACTCCACACTCAAACTTGAATGAGGCGTAATAAAATATGAGATGCATTTTTTTTATGAAATAGTTAAAGCATAATAGCATTTAAAAGCAGTTGTAATATAGTTGCACAAAAATTAGTTCTGAGATATATATTCTAAAAGCATGTTTTTTTCTTTTTCTTTTCATTTTTGGAGCTACAACTTGATTTTGACTTTTTTATGTTCTAATGCAAAAAGGTCTCGTGAAAATTGTGGCAAACTTTATTTGCAACTCTTGTTATGGTCACAGTTTTGATATATTTAGATTTTAGATTTCATCTCATACGGTATTCTTAAAAATAAAATTTATTGGACGATTAACAACAATTTTAGATTGCAAAAATCTGAGCATGAGCAACACGTTTGATTATTGTAAAATATAGTAATTTTAAATATAAAGGTCCATCAACTTTATATGAATTTTTTTGGTCTATCAAAATCTTAGTTGGAGGCTTCTCACTTCTATACTTTGTCTGATAGTACCATTTCAGAAACTAATGGAACCTCACTGACAATTCCTAGAACCACAAGGGTCAAAAAGGTGAGTGGATGAAGACGTGTATAGTCCACCGAAAAAGATGGAAATTAATATGTTTGCACCCTTTGAGACAAAGGGTGCAAAGCGTTACGTGTCTCCTATCGCAATGGAAATTGCTACTCCTCAAGTGGAGGATAGGCTCATCTATATCTATATATATATAAAAGCAAAGAACGCTTAGGACAAAATGTGGAATAGAATATAGGACAACCATTGTAATAACACTGAATTCAAATTCAAATTGAATAAAAGGATAAACATTATGTATTTGAGAAGAAAGATGAAAATTTTAAAAAGAAATTTTTTTTGAATTTATTGAAAGATAAAATTTGTCCGTGGATTAAGTTAGGTAGCATGTTTATAAATTGAATTTTGAACAGAAGGATAAGATTTACAAACAGATAAACCTAAAAAGTTTGTTACAATTCGAATCTAATTTGAAAAGCTTTGGTAAGTCTCCAGGATTTATCTACCTCCTCTCTTTATCCTATTTAATCCCATCAAACCTAAAGTGGCAGTCAAACATTCAAGAAACTCATAAATTTCATGAAGGTATTTGAGTTATGTTTATTGTTTTTCTTTGTTTTATGTTAATATGAGCTTTTTTATTTTGATTTTCATGTACATACTCATATATTTGTAAAGTATAGCCTAATATTTAGGTTAACGCAATTTGTATTCATAAAATTGGATCGATCATGTAATCTTCTCCACCTTCTAAAATCATTCAAGAAATCAGAGAACTACATTACTATATACAGTTACCCGATAACAGTATATTGTACATAATTCAAAAAATCAAAATTCTCAGAGTGGTAACATTAAAACTTTAGATCCTGTTTTTCGATATATTGACACAGAGTTTCAGATTGAAGAGGTAATAATTTATTTGAGTTAGCTCTAAATTGGTCATGTTAATAATATTGAAGTGGTTTTTTTCATTTCATCTTTGAGTTTTGTATTTCCTGTTCATGAATTGGTTATGTGTTGTTGTTTTGCTTAGGAAGTTTCTTATCTACTTTGAATATAAGAATTGGGTGAGAGGAAAATATAAACAACTTTCCCTCTTGCAATGCATGTTAAGCAAATGTTTTAATTTTATAATAATTAATTGTCTTAGTAGTATTTAGTGTGTATCCTAACTGGTATAGATGCCAAATGCTTCCTTATTTATTCTTTGCAGGGACTGTACATTTCTTTTGGCCATGGTATTACTTGGCTTTAAAAATAGTTTCATTTTAAGCTTGCTATTGTCTTTTATTATATTTCAAAGATGGAAGAACATGAGTTTTCACTTAGCCAAATTGAATTTTGTTATTTTCTTTCCTAATATCTATCATAGTGTTATAAAGAAACGGGTTATAAAGGAGGGAAAACTCTTAATCATTGTAACGAAGTATAAATTGAAATCTAAATTGCGAGGTTGAATATGAAGATACGTGATAAACTTTTGCTACCTGATGGAGTCGGGTAAGATAAGTATTCTTAAGATTTATCTTCAATTATTTAAATAAGCTAGATACCGAGTTGATGTGGAGTTCTAAATTTGATATTTTTATTCTCAACAAGTTTGTGATATTTTTTGGATACTGATGGAGTACATTTCCAATGAAATTTTTTTGTTATTTTCTCAGAATCTACACATGTAGTTAGATCAAATGAAGTGATAGTTTAATTTTGATTCAAATATTTTCTCCAATATAATCTGCATAAGATATTTATGGTCAATCTAGAAGGAGATTATTGACTTATCATTATGGTATAGTACTATATATACAAATCTAATTGTGTTTAGAGGGAACAATTCTTTCGTCCTTGTGTTTGTCCTCAATAGTATCAACACTGCAAGAAGTTGATGAGGCTACAAAACGAGAAAAAGAAATTGGCTGGTGCGATAGAAGATGAAGGAAGGTGAATTGAGTGTTTGTTTAAGGCAAGACCAAAGCAACAGTATGTCAATTGGTTGAAGAAATGATATTTTATCCATTAAAACTCCATGGCTTTTCAAATACTAAGAAAATAATGTTACCAGTTTGAAAATAGTTCAACACAAAGATTAGATCTATTTTTGCTATGGCAGGCTTCATCAGCGTCATATCCATCACTAAGATGCAATAGATCTTGGCAGTTCGTATTGTGTCATTATGCTGGATTCCAGATAGTAAGAAGCCAGGCAACTATTTTTTTCTTTAAATTGCTTCAGCATGATAAAAAGGTTTTGTAGAATTCTTTCATGATTAGTTTGAAGTTGTCTATAGATTTATCATATTCAATGAAAATAAAAGGTTGAGACTAATATATAGACGGAAGCTATTTAAAGACTATATGTATGTATGAACTTTGTGAAGTGTTTTATTTTGCTTTTCATTCTGTTCTTTCTCAAACTGTATATGTCAGAACAATGTCATTCGCCAATTTGATTAGTTTACATTTTTTTGACAAATTTGTTAATGATCAGCTTCTCAGTTCTTATGTTTGATAAACTTAATTTTTACTTGATCAAATTTTGATAGATTTAAATTAAAAATGATTAGGCAAGGGCATATGGTTGGTCGTCAAGCAAGCCGAATCCGATGATAAAAGGGGCATCAAGAGTTCTGACTCTCCGAATCAAGCACTTAATTTTCTCTCCTTTTTTTCTGGATTATTGGATGGTTAAGTATTTTAAATTACTTTATAGTCTTTGTCCTGCATAGTTAGGTCAAAGAGTAACTAAAACTCAAATTTTATTTTAGAGGTACAAAAATCATGTTGAGGTTAAACCAATATATTGTTTCATTATGTAATAACATTTTTTGACATACTCAAGTCACTTTAGTACTAAAATTGACAATATAAATGGTTGCCTACAAATATCTCTAGAGTTATGTGATGGTGTAAAATATTATATTTACGAATATGGACAAAACTTAAACTATTTTGATTTTAGGTAAATTAAATAACATCTCCAATGAGATATCTCATTTACCTAAATAAACTTTTTGATACTTAACATGTTTTTTTAACTTTATTTTAAAAAAATTAAAGTTTAAGAACCTTATCATTCTAAATTCATTGGAACTAACCTGGAGATCCGAGACATTTGGCACCAGACTAACCAATATGACATCAATTAATAATTATTCTAAAAAGTTAACCTATCCATCACTCAATATATACTCTACTATTCCATTACTCAAGATAAGATTACTTTAAATAATATTTTATTATAACTTACGTAATTTCTACACCATTTGTTTAGTCATAATTTGGGTTCAGATATGTATTACAGAAACAAAATTTATTTCGAGAAATAAAGATTTTCTGCTTAGGAGAAAACTCAAATATTTCTAGATTAAAATTAAAAAAAAAAAGCCTTTCTATTTTAAGAAGTTTTTTTCTTTTTTATCATTCTTTTATGTGACCTATGTGATGCGACATATAAACACTTATGGAGCTATACAATTACTAATATAGGCAAATAGTTGATTTTAAAGGCTCGATACTTAAAATTTTACACATTTCTACTTTGATATATAAAATTTGGTAAGGTTAATTTTTTTTTTTGATATGCTCCGCGCATCGCGCGGGTGCTATACTAGTTTAGATATAATGTAAATAAATCAAAATGTGGAAAACCAAAAAGAAAAAATAGAATAATATAAGCTAAAGACAATTTCGATTTTCCATCGAGAATCTTTTCCTAAATAAAAAACAAGACAAAAGTTTTTTTTCTAGCCAAGATAACCATATGCATTAATCAAACACCATCAACAGTCATTTGTACATAACATAAGGAAGCCTTATTGACAACCTATATTGAAAGGTGTCAAACCAAGAGACTTCACTAAGAAGTGAAAAAGCAAATTTAGCTAATTTATAGCTACAAGCATTATATCGCCTACTTATTTACATAAACACAACATCATCTAGATAATGGCTGAGATGCCAAATATATTCACAAACTGTCATCATATCCCACGAAAGACCAATATTTCTATTAAGCATTTGAACCATAGCTTGCGAGTCTGAGAAGATATGTATATGCTTCCAACCTTTCTCCACAGCTACTTGAACGGCTTTTCTAATCTCCAAACTTCAGCTATCATGGCTTTTCCAATAAAATTAATTGGACTACTATAGGCATGAAGCACGTCACCATTAGCCTTCATGGCTACAACTCCAATACTCGTGTTTTGCTTTTTTTGATCAAGTCCCGCATCCACATAGAGCAAACCGCTTTCTAGAGTAAAAGTTAGTGTCCGTAAGTTAGTTCCACCATTATGTACTGGATTAGCACGCCTTACCTCATTTGCAAATTCATTATAGTCAAATATAGCTTTCAATAACACTTCAGCATCATCTCACAACATAGAATTAAACACAAATTCATTCCTTGCTTTCCATATATGCCAAAGAATGGAGACAGACATATTAAGCAACATAACTATATCATGAAATTTTCTAACATCCAAAACTATTTGATACCACCACATAGAAAAACCTGATACAAGATGCTAAGTTAGGCTATTGGACTTCTTTTCCACATTTTAACTGATCTTGGATATTTAAAGAACATGTGCTCTAATGTTTCAGTTTCTAATCCATATATAGAACAAGTAGCATCAACAGATTGAATTCGTTTAGAAATTACACATCCAACAGACAATATGTCAAGCACAATTTCTTAATACAATACTTCAACTTATTTTTAATATTCAAATTTCATAGATGAGTCCAAAATTACCAGCTCAAATAGTTCAAATTAAGATCTTTTTCTTAAATTTATCGGCTCGAATAGTTCAAATTTAAAATGTACATTTACATCAAATAATCAGACTAAGAGTTTAGAGATTCTTTATCTAATATATATTATCTCGATTAATCCTCAAGTAAATTAAATAAATTCACTAAAAAGAGTTTACGAATAAAATTCATATTATAATTGTATACTGATAAAATGATAAAAGTGAAGGAATTACAGCTATTTCATAGTGCCTCCTCTACCCGAAAGAGGTAACATTTTAGTTATTCCCCATTCTACAAGGCCGACATATTTTTCTTAGTAGTACATTCCATAAAGAATAATACAATTGCAAATTTAATAATAATTTAACTTCAAATCTCACAAATTTCCCTTAATAAGATATATTTATTGTCACACAGATATCTATTATTTATTTTATATTTTAAATTTCAAAAGTTTGTTAAACTCTGATTCAAGTCAAAGTGTGACTTACAATTCTATGTAAACTCTGATCCAAGTCAAACTACGACTTACTTACAATACGAAAAGACCGGAGTATTTTTGTTTCCGACCTAATATACATAAGTGGATTTAGCTAGGACTATCACAAGTCCTTTTGTAGGGAGTAGTTAAACCACTAGCTACGAAAGGCGATTTCATTTTATCTTTTGTTAAGGATGAAAGGATATTTATCACCCACCACAATGTTGGCGGTAAATCTAATGTAAGTGGATACTAAGTAAAGTTTGTTAAAAGAGAAAAAACAAAAATAATAACAAAAATAATAGGCTTGAATAAATTGTGGGTTTGGTTCACTTCTTGATTCCCTCCACTTCTATGCTGTGCTTCTCTATTTTCCTATCCAACGCAACATAGGAGTAGTTGTTTTGAGCTATGGGAAGTGGTTTTATTAGCAGCAGCACATGTCTTGTGTTGAACAGATGCACTGACTGTTCTTCTTCTTCTTCCTCTTCAAGACTCTGCCACTTTCCTTCTTATCCTACTTTTGGGTCTACTCCCACCTCACTTTCTACCTCAAAATCGTCTTCAATAAGGTACCTTTCTTTCACTTTCACCTATCTATTTTCTTAGTTCCATTTTCATTTTATAGTGATAGTATTCAAGATTTTAAGGAAGTGGGTGTTTATTAGAGTTGAATTGTGTAGTCATTTCATTTAAAAGCTTAAGTTAGTTAAATTACACACTTTATTTACTTAGTTATGTCTTAGACGTCCTGTTCGCGTGTGTGCTTGATTCTTTCTAACCTAATTATGCGTTCAACATGCTCCCTCATCGTGCCGACTTGATTCTTTTTTATGAGACAAGCAGTGGAATTCATTGCGTGACTCGAACTCATACCTCTACCTAGTCTGCTACCATGTAGTAGTGTGTGACCAGCTCATCTAAAAGCTTAAGTTGTTCGAGAGAACACACTTTAATCTACTTAATTATGTCTTCATCATTGTGGCTTATTTTACCCCTTTCTGGAGAACAAATGGCCATCTTGTTTCAAACAAGATAATCGTCTAATCTTCTGTGGTATCTAGTTGCTTATGTTTTGGCAATGCTTTTTTGCTGAATTGAGGTGCTATGTGGATTATGAACTGCAGATGTCAGTCCACAAGCACAGATGAACCAAAAACAAAGATGAATTTATTTGATAATGCTAGCAACCTCCTCACTAATTTGTTGAGCGGGGGCAATATTGGCTCAATGCCTATTGCGGAAGGTGCAGTGACTGATCTTTTTGACCGGCCACTTTTCTTCTCATTGTATGATTGGTTCTTACAGGTAATATAGCCTCATATGTTACTCTCTCATATCCCTTTATTCATTTTGAGTAAAGGACACAATTCATGTCCGTTCCATTATGTATATGTGTTTCTTGATGGTTAAAGGGCGCGGCGCATTGTTTAGGATGATATCTTCTCGAGTTTTTGGGTCGATGTAAAACTTTTATCAGGGCAAGAATCATTGGACTGAATATGAAAATAGAGATGTGAAAACTCAAGAAGGAGAAGAGACTGATAATGTTCTTTTATGATTTATGTCTGCCGCAACAGGGTTCCAGATCTTATAGAACGAATTGGTAATTCAGAACAAAGGCGGCAAACAAGCATTTAGTCTCTATACATATTCATATTAATAAAAGCTAACCAAGAATTTGCTAGGATATTTTGAGTCCTTTATTCGTATCAGAGTTGCCTGATCTTTTAATCATTCTATAATGAGAAAATGAATGAACTTGTTAGATTTTCAACTAGAAAGCTATCTGAAATATATATTGTACGGCTTTCCTTTTTATTATCCTCCTTTTTCACTGTGAAGTTTTAATTTTCTTCCTTCTTTTGGTTGAGCTGACAGTATGGATCAGTCTATAAACTTGCTTTTGGACCAAAGGCATTTGTTGTTGTATCGGATCCCATTGTTGCTCGGTATATACTTCGGGAGAATGCATTTTCTTATGACAAGGTTTGGTACTATAACCTCTCTCTTCTCTCTCTCTCTCTGCTCCTTCTCTCCTCCCCGCACCCTCCAAAAAACCTCACACCCTTTCTTTTCATGTAATTCTCGTGTCATTCTTCAACATATCTAATGTCATGCCTGTACCTGTATATGCTCATATTTTAACTTGCTTCTGCTTGTCAGCTGTTGGTCATCTTACTCCTTATAAAAATGTATAATTGATAGTTTTCTCATATTCGTGGAACCTTTTGACGGCTAGTAATTGCTCCTTGGTTCTTCATTAGGTTAAATTCTTTCTTTATGGATGCATCCAAAATGATTATCCTTGTTCCTTGAAGGTGAAATTTACAGTAAACAATGATACTTTGACCTTGATATTACATATTTACATTTTTTGCATGTATGTCCATTAAATTTTATCAACTTCAAACCATAATAATTGGAAGCCTTTTTCTTTTAAAGACCAAGTAATAGTTACTAAGAACTTGTTGATGACTTTTATTTTTTTTTCTTTATAATTGTTAGGTATGAAGGAGAGTTTTGTTGATGCCTATGTTTGCTGATAAAATTTATTTATTATGCTGGGAATAGGAAGAATTCAGTTAACTGACTCTATTTTAGGTTGTAATCCAAATCTTCTTGTTTATAACCAGGGGGTCCTTGCTGAAATCTTGGAACCAATCATGGGAAAAGGGCTGATACCTGCTGACCTTGATACTTGGAAACAGAGGAGAAGAGGTAAGCTTGTGTTTTATGTGGGTGTCCTTGGTTCTGTCCTATTTTTTCCCCTTGATGTCATCTAAAGAGTTGCCAATAATCCTACAGTAGAACTTATTCACTCATTTATCAAGTTGATCTATGATTCATTGCTTTCCTTCATGATCAGAACCTGATGCATTGAAACACGACGCTTATTCGATTTAATGTCCATTCTTCACCCTAACTTGCGTGTTCCATTATTAAGGATACTAGTTTCATATATCTGATGTTTCTTGCTCTTTCTGTCCTTTGAACTGATCAAATAGAATGGTGTCCAACTGTGATAATTATTATGCCAGACAACAGCCACTGATGATTTCATCAAGATAGGCAGCATACATCACAACCCTTGGGGTTCGGCCCTTCCCCTGACCCTGCGTGAATGCGGGATGCTTTGTGCACTAGCCTGCCCTTTTTGTTTAGAAGTGTAAGCCGTTGTGGCTGGATAGTTTGAATGATATCTGATATAAAAGTGAAGTCATCTAATAGACTTTAGTTATTAAGGGCAGCACCACTGCTTTCGACTCTCCTCTAGGATTCTAAGTTTGGCAGCTGTTCGTTCTTTCAGAAACTCGGAACTATCGTCATGAAATTCAATACTAGTCATTAGTAAATTGAGGTAAGGAAATGGCTAATAGATGAGAATATCAATAAAAATGTCTTACAAAGGAGGATAAGGTGCTCCAACCAATAATAACTTGTAAAGATGAGTACTTTCTTAAGTTTGCAAGGCTTGGTGGCATTGAGCAGACTTAGGGGCCGTTTAGCCATATAAATTTTTCACTTCTTTTGGAAAATAGGTTAGGCCATCAAATCTTGGGATTTTTTGAAGATAAATTTTTGAAAAAACAAAATCTGGTTATGACTAGTTTTTCAAGTTTTTAGTGGGGGAAAAAAAATCCACTCACAGAACTTAACTTTTTTTTTTTCAAGTGAAAGGAGGCATGTCCAAAAAAAAAAAAAAAAAAAAATTCAACTCCATATATAATTTTTCAACTCAACTTTAAAAACTCTTTTTCAAAAGAGGAAAAAAAAAAGGAATATATGGCCAAACGCCTACTTATACTCCACCCCTCCCCCCTCAACACAGTCAAAACGTACGAAAAAGAAAATAAAAAGAGAGCCAAAAAAATTAGTTAGACTTAAGTTCCCTTTCTTTTCTAGAAAGTGATGTATAGCGAAAGAGGAAAAAAGTTCATCTTGGTAAGTGGTGCCTGGTTTAAGACAAAACTAAGCTTCTGTGATCCCACATGACAGCGAGGGTTGGTTGGTGCCATTTGAGATCCTTATGTGTTTGTGCCGGTTATGAAGGGTCAGGAACATGTTTATTAGCAGTTGTAGGTGCATACATTTTCATTTTTCTTTTGTTTTTTATTTATCTATATGTAGATCAGAAGATGTATACATGCAAGCGTGAGGATACACGTACCTGAGATATAAGTACACTTTAAATATTTTGATTAGCTCTCTTGTGATTGACAGTTATTGCTCCTGGGTTCCACTCATCATACCTGGAAGCTATGGCTAAACTGTTCACTGACTGTGCTGATAGAACAACGTTGAAATTTGATAAGCTTCTTGAACAAGAAGAGTCACGAGGGGGGGAAACAATTGAGTTGGATCTAGAGGCAGAATTCTCAAATTTGGCACTAGATATTATTGGGCTTGGCGTTTTCAATTATGACTTTGGTTCCATCACTAACGAGTCTCCAGTTATTAAGGTCCGACTGTGCAACTATATTCCTTGATTTCATGAAAATGCTACGTTTACTTTCTTTATATGCTGAAGCAGCAAGCATATTATTAGCATTCTATGTTTCTTTATATGCTGAAGCAGCAAGCATATTATTAGCATTCTATGTTTTTCTCCTAAAATGTGAATTCTAGAGTAAACAAAATGCATGTTTGCTTTTCTAACAGCTGACAAACAATTCTAACTTCTGCATCTCAACACTGCTGATACTCTTCTGTCTTCTCTCACCTCTTTCACTTTCTTCCTCCCAATTAAAAACTGATAGTTCAGTTTTCATGAAATTTGCAGGCAGTGTATGGTACACTTTTCGAAGCTGAGCATCGTTCTACCTTCTACATTCCCTATTGGAATATTCCTCTTGCAAGATGGCTAGTTCCTCGGCAGCGTAAGTTCCAGAATGATCTGAAGGTCATCAATGACTGCCTTGATGGACTTATAAGAAATGCTAAAGAAACCAGAGAGGTGAGGATATGGATAGTGCCATTTTCTGACGATTTATAAATTTCACATTCTATGGACTACTATCAATAAAAGAAGTTTCCTTCAGGTTTATCTGCTCTACTTATGTCCTTATGGTTGATCATTGGTTTATTCCACTCATCTAATGTCCTTTCATCAATTAATATGGTTTTCATATTTTCATGCTAAGCCAAGCCTGTTTGCCGATCCTTATTCTTTAAGATCATTATCTTACGTGTATCACAAAGCCAGTAACACATGAATTGTTAAAATAAATTTTGAAGTAAAACAATCAGGCATATTTTGTTTAGAGTCGCCCATGTCAGGTTTAATGTGAGATCTACAGAACCTCTAGCTTTGAAAACCACCAGTTTACCTTAAAGAACAAAATATTTTGGTGTTGAAATAAAATGGACCTATGTAGAGCACAGTGGATTCAGAGGATTCTAATAGCTGATCCCAACTACTTTTGAATTGAGGCATAGTTGATTCGTGATTTTTAGCAGAAAGAGCTTTTTCTCATTATGTTTGATTTTCCCAAACAGCAGACCTATCCAACACCCCCCCCCCCCCCCCGACCGATTGTAGCCATAAGAGAAAAAGTACAAGGATAAACAGATTTCAAGAAGAATAATGGAACATAGGTGCTATTCAATGACAAGACTCATTTTTCTATATAATATTGAAAGTTGTTTTTGCACTTCTGTTATATCTTAGTCATATTGGTTCATGATTAGGATCGAGAAAGGAAAACTAAAACTAGAAACTGAATAACTCTTAATGCACACATGACTAAAATGTTTGTGCATTACATGATTGGACTGGAGAGAGGTGCAGTCGGATCAAACAATCAACCAGCAAGCAGACACATTAATAAAAAGTAAACTGGCTGAGTGGGACGTTTAGTTTGTCTGAAATATTCTTGCTTAATTTGTCTGTGAAGTGCAATCATTAGTTTTCCTAATAATGCGACAACAGTAGAATCGTAGCAAAGATTGTAGTAGCTTTCCGTTCTGCAGCTGTAAGATATGAATTGACATACCTTGAGAGAAAATACAACAAATAAAGGACCTTTACAGATATTTAGGCAATTAAGATTTATGCTGCACCTAAGCTTAATTTACATTACATTCTGCTGCAGGAAACAGATGTTGAGAAACTACAGCAAAGGGACTACTTAAATATTAAGGTTGGTGTTTTGCTTCTTTTTCCTTCTTATTGTTTTGGGTGGTAACAATGTGTATACAATTTTACATAGTTAAGGGGGTTTACCAAATCCAAACCAGTGAGTCCTGGCATTGTAACTTTTAAAGCTTGCAGGATGCAAGTCTTTTGCGGTTTTTAGTTGATATGAGGGGTGTTGACGTTGATGATCGTCAGGTACAGTATCTGGTTCCTTCTCTGTAATTTTTTTCCTTCATAAAGTGAAAGAAAATTGTCGCAATCATCAACTGTTATTGATTCCTGAATAACTAAATGGACATACGCTAGGATATTCTCGGGATGTTTTTGTGGACCAAACTCATGGAATGTAAGTAGTTTATAAAAAAGATCTATCTCAACCGTCACTTATTTCTTTTGACAGCTAAGAGATGACTTGATGACGATGCTAATCGCTGGACATGAAACAACTGCTGCTGTTCTTACATGGGCTGTTTTCCTTCTAGCACAAGTATGGTTTATGACAACCCAAAATAAATACCGTTTGCACTCTTCAAAATGAAATACATAAATAAGAATTTGTCAAACTAAAAGTAGTAATTGTTTGAAGTCTAAATTTACAATTTTGCATGGGGAATTTACAAGTCCCTTTACCTGTAATGTACCTGTCCATTCCTGAGTGCTACTTACAATTTTTTGCTTCAAGTTTAATGAGTCTCCTAAGTTCATTTGTTTTATCCAAACTCCAAATGTGGACCATGGCATTGTGGCTAATGTGACTTTGATAAATTATCCTGAAGCATCCAGACAAAATGAAGAAAGCTCAGTCAGAGATTGATGCAGTGCTTGGTCAGGGAAGGACAACTTATGAGTCTCTCAAAAAATTAGAGTAAGTTATCGAGCTCACGATATTAGCTCTTGTATGGGGATAAATCACTTCTTCTGGTGTCTGCTCTCAAAAATCTATAAACCTGGAAATGAAACTATGTTCGTTAGCGTAAACCTGTGTACTTTCTCTCAGTGGGCCTGTGCTCCTCGTTAATATAGGTGGATAGGCGTAATCTTTCCTTAGTTTAATGAGAAACAATCTATTGAGTTATTGAAGTAGCATATAGTAATATCTAGTAGAACTGTTTTTGGTGTTTATTTTAAGATGTTTAAGTAACAAACAATTTCTATCGGTATCAAATGAGGCACTAGGATCACATATATTTGTCAAATTTTGCTGCTCTCTTAAATTTAATAATAGCTTAAGTGAAATGTTACAATAGATGAGGCGTACTTTTGAAAAGAAAAAAAGATAAGGAATGAAAATGATGTGTGTAACAGTTAAACCAGTGATAAAAGAAACGAAATAAAATTAAGATGGTCAGATTATATGAGGAAGACATGGCTGTACAATTGAATTAACCTGGAAAATAGAGGAAGAGGAAGGTAAAATCATGTGAAATGAAGTAATTACGAAAAATTATAGAAAGGCAAACAAGGCTTGCGATAAAGCTGAAGAGAATGGACTGCTGAAGCCAGTCGTGGATTTATTGCTGTTAGGTGTTAGCAATGAGATGAAGTTTTTAAAGATTACCCATTATTAGTTGCAATTAGGATTTCTTTTGCATGATCTATAAATGCTTCTTGATGCTATACCATACTTCTATGCTATCAGATATTTGCGACTAATTGTTGTGGAGTCTTTGCGCTTGTATCCACAACCTCCATTGCTTATTAGACGTTCCCTTAAATCGGATAAAATACCAGGTAAGATCCCCATTGCTGATTTGATTATCTCTTAATGGTTTTGGGAACTTGGTCCAGAAATACATATTTATGCATCTTATGCTAAGCCATCTTCATGCCCTCTACTATGTCTGTGGGTTGTGGCTTTATTTCCTTATTATTATTATTAACTTTTTTTTTAATTGTGGATCTCCTTCCATTTGAGCAGTGATTTTCTCTGGCATACTCTTTCCACCTTTTCAGTTTCTTTTTCTAGGGTCATATCCCAGTGAAGTGTTTAAACTTTCCACGCTGAGGCTTTATTTATCTCTACAGGGGGCTATAATGGTGACAAGGATGGATATGAAATTCCGGCTGGCACAGATGTTTTCATATCGGTCAGTTTCCAATTCTTTACCATTGCTTTGATGGTTTTCTCCAAGTACCGAGTACTTGTGTTACCATCTTCTAGAGTCTTTACCGTTTGAACTTTGAACTAGTCGTTCCAACTAAATGAATTCAATTGACACTTGAGCACTTCCAAGCAGGTATATAATCTTCATAGATCACCATATTTTTGGGACAAACCTAATGAATTTGAACCTGAGAGGTTCCTAGTACCAAAGGAAAGTCAAGGCATTGAAGGGTGGGCAGGTTTTGATCCATCTAGAAGTCCTGGAGCATTATACCCAAATGAGGTGCCATTCTATTTCTCCACTATTTTTTAGCAGTTGCATTTCCAGCATTCTTGTTTTCACCGGTGCATCTATCATCCTCATGATCAGATTATATCAGACTTTGCCTTCTTGCCTTTTGGTGGGGGACCACGAAAATGTGTCGGTGACCAGTTTGCACTTATGGAGTCAACCATAGCATTGGCAATGTTGTTACAGAAGTTCGATGTGGAGCTGAAAGGGTCACCCGAATCTGTAGAACTCGTTACGGGAGCAACTATTCATACGAAGAATGGCTTGTGGTGCAAATTGAAGAAGAGATCAAATGTTTGAAGATCTTTAGCTGAAGGATTACCAAATCCTATCACAATCAAGAATTCTGGCAAGTGCAATTTTTTGGGAAATTATGACCAAAGTGCTAGTCATAGCAAGGTAGAGTTGTATATTCTATGAGGGCGAGAATCCATGACAGCAGTCAAGGGATTGAGCCAAGAATTGCATTGTCTTGTATTATGATTGTGAGAGGGAATTGCTTGCATCAAAATGGATGCCTCCTTTTTTTCTATGTACTTAAACCTTGAATCTTTTGAATAGAGAAAATGCAAATTTTGTGCCAAAGTCTTTTGCTGTTTGCATAAAAGATTGATAGAAGAGCAGCTAACAGAATTGCAACTTATAAGCGATACGAAGTTCATTGATCCTCTGTTTCAACATATCAGCAGTGAAGCTCTGTATTTTGCTCTATCTTTTTTCTACTCAAGTCTCATACCCCTCTCTCTGTTCTTCTTTACTTCTGTCTTATCTCCCTCTCTTTTTCTTGCATGTTTACATTCCCTTTTTGTTTCAAAGAGGGCGACAGGGTTCGAAAAAAGAGTCAAAATATTTATTTCAAGTGAAATCAAGTCATCAATTCTATAAACTCTTTCGAAATAAAAATTTATGTATTCAAAAGTTACATATACATGGTAGATTTAGAAATAGAAAACATTTAAAAAATGTTTGAAAATGTGCAGTAAAAAATGGAGCATTTGATTGTACAGAGAAAAGTCGTGGTCATATTGAAAGAGAGATGAAAATTTTCACCCCCAAGGAGTGTGGGGATAAAGAGATTTTTTGAGTCCTGAAAATAAAAAATTTCTAGTAAGGGAGCTAACTCCTTTCAAATTTGGATGGTGGGTTTAGTTGACCCTTAATACGAGAGGGCTAAATCAAAGAAAAATGAGTAACTTATATTAATTCTTTTTTGAAATTTATCCTTTTATTTTAAATTGCCTTTCCTTTATTTTCCTTTATTTTTTGGTTTATAGGAAAACACTAAATAAATTACTAAAAATCTTTTACAAGCTACATGGCTTGAGTAGGCGTGAGCATTGAATGCTCTGATCAACTTATTTTGTTTAAATGCTTGTGTTCATCTTTCATTGTTCTTCGTAACAGTCTCCAACCAATGATTCATACTCCTTCATAAGCGATCGCGGTCTTTGGCTAAAACGCATACTTTTTAGTACTAGTTACTTCACTTTTTGGTGTTTTTTTGGATGACTAGTGTGGATAAATTTGAATGTGTAGAAATTCAGTGGCTTGAAAAAGTGTTAAATGTTGATGTTTGGAACATAAAGAAGTAAATTTATAAAGAAATCAATCATTGGGGGGCGGAGTTAAATGCCAAGGTCATGGATTAGCCGTGAAAGGAATATGAAGACAATAAGCCATAGCTCAACCATCATAAGGCTATGATCCAGCCATGAAGGCAAAATTCTCGCAAAAAAAGTGGCGAGGAGGAAACTTGTCCATGAGTTTCTTATGAGATATAAAAAGTTTTTAACCTATTTTCAGCCTCCATCTTGAATTGGATGAGGCAAGAGCACCATTGTTATAGGAAGATTGATCTCGGAAGATCCTCACGTCCGTTACAACAGAAGTTTCGAAGAGTTTTTCTTGAACTTTTCTTATCTTTCTCTTGCTATCTATATTACCTTAATAATTTCTACCGTGTTTCGTAGTTTGAATATGAGTAGGTAAATTCCTACTCTAGGATTATGATGAATCCATTATTGGGTAGTCTTGAGTAAATCTGAAATTGATTAATACATGATTCTATTTATTTGACTGCGTTTTTTGTTAAACTCAATTGTTTAGGCCTGCAATTGTTGTGCCCTTTTTGCTTGAATGATCTTGAGAAAGACGTTTATATTAGAGTCGGTCAAATAACAGGACTTCAGGTTATGATAACATATTACTTAACTTAATTTAGAGTCATTATAAGGATATCATGATTTCAATGTGGCTTATAAATGTACAACTCTTCTTGTATTTTGGGAAAATTAATTCAAGAGTGGCATTGATATTAGTTGCAAAACTCTAATGAACGATTTTAAATTCAAGGCTAATAGAATTGTATGCCGTGCAAGTTTGGAGTGAACTCAGGACTATCCCAGTAACCGGGGGATTCATTATCCTAAGCTTTTAACATCTGTAAGTTCATTAGACTCTTGTCATTCTTAGTTTATGGTTATTTGTCTTTCGTTAAGTGTTTTTTTAAGTTAATAGTTTATAACAAAAAAACACAAGTGTAATTATTTCTCTTGTTCGACTTTGAATATTTGGCATTTAAATTAGAACACAACTTTGCTCTCTATGGGATTCGACGTTTGACTTAAAAACCAGGTTATATTTGAAGCAACCGGTTAGTCCCTTTTATAACCTTATTTTTAACCGGCCAGTAACCACATTTGGTGGAACCCAAGAGGTGTCTAACACATTCCTTTCGGGTTAACTTGAACCCTTACCTAGAATTTCTAGTTCGCAAGACCACGTTTTGGAGTTAACACTAAAATTGGCTAGAAACAAAGTAGGTGCCCTAATACGTCTAGTTAAAAAATATGTTAGGTAGCAACTCCAAGTCTTACCTATGAGTTCCAATAGGTCGAGCCATGTTTCGAACTCTAACCAGTTCGAAAAAAATGAGTGTCGACACTACTTTGTCCTTTGATTCACTGCCAAACGATCTCGCTCTATTCAATAAGCAGAAAAATATATCAAATAAAGCTAAAGGCTTCATTCTTACGCCTTAGAACAATCCGGTCAGGAATCTGACACCAAATTTGCACACGCGATACGGGTCCAGGCCTACGTATATGGTTCAAAATCACATAAGCAAACCCTAAATAAATTATATTTATGGGTTGCCCATAACTTTCTGAGTTCTAATGTATAATCAATTCCATTATCGGGCTCTAATTAACCCTTTAAACTATCAATTTAACTTATTAGAACGATGTCTAATATTTTGATTTCTACCGTTAAAATATATTCAAACAGACGTAATAAACTGAAATAATAAATTAACATCATTACCTGGATATTTCGGGATGAAAATTTTATTCTTTTCCTTCTCCTTTTCCTTTCCTTTCTCTCTCTTCTGGCTTTTTTATCTCTGCATTCTCTCTTGTTTCTTGATTCTATTTCATTTTGCTTTGAGCTAAGGGATTTTTATCCCTTAGCCATAGCCTCTATCTTTTCCCTTTTCTTTCTTTTCTTTTCTTTAGTCTTTTTTTTTTTTTTTGAAAACTTACTACCATGACGAAAATTAAAACGGAACCTTACAAAGTTCGAAATGCCTCACATTTTGTATACAAGTTATATAGAACTTGTAAAATATGCTCGTGAAGAAGGAACTCGGATCTGATTCCCGAAACTCAAGATACAAATTAAACGGAAAAGATCAATTCTTAACTTTCGAGACTTTAGCGAAAACTATCCGAACGATCTCGGAATTCACTTCCGAAAGTTCACACAGGTGACAGATGACCATACAAAGCTAACGACACTTTCAGATTTTGAATCGGAGCTCATTCGCCAAAATCGAGCTTGAATACCTATTTTTAAAATTTACCGACAACGGAAACTGAAACCTTCTTCCGATACCTACCAAACGAGGTCCAATTTAACTCAAATTTTACAGACAGGTCCTAATGGAATGCCAATCGGAGTCCTAACTCCTAAAAAAAATTACGTAAGGTCGTTTCATTCTCATCTACTTAGACTCTCGTTTCTCTTCGAACGAGCCAGAGTCTAGAGCCGATTGAGCTCAACTGATAAGAAAATTTGAACGAACTTTTCTAGCCTATTAGTAGATACCATTATACAATTACAAAAGCATAATCATAACTGAACGACCAAAACTTTTAGGCTTTAAAGATCAAGATCGAACCTGAATCATTAAAGAGGTGGGATACCTCTCACGCATACTGGAATCAAGCTCCCAAGTATCCTTCTCTTGAGGACGATTATGCCATCACACTCAAACTATCGGAATCTGCTTCAACAAAGGTTTCGAACATCTCTGGAAACTATAGCAACTGGGAACTCCTCATAAGCTAGATTCACATCTAGCTGAGCAGGGTCTAACTCAATCACTTTGGAAGGACCCCGGATACACTTTCAAAACATCGACACATGAAACATTGGTGCATAGAAACTGGCAAGCCGAGCAGATAAGCTACCTTACCAATGCGCTTCTCGATATGGAAAGGGCCAATGAACCTGGGACTAAGCTTCCCTTTCCTTTCAAATCTCTTTACACCCCTGATCCACGCTCAATCCACTCACCTATAAAGGTGTGGGGCGATCGTCAAAGATAGTAGTACCCAACTAGAGTCGGGGTCAATTTCCTCAGGGAGCTAGCTTGTAACCTTTTAGTCTTAGATTGAATTGTGACGCGTTCTACGAATTGTACGTATATTCCTAAGTATAAATTTGTAAGAATTGAATTAACTACAACTACAACTAACGATTAACACTAAAAGTATGCAATAAACTCAACACTTTAAAATGGATGTGAAGATGGAGAATGAGCTAGGGGTTTACTCATTCCGACAGGATTTTTTCACTTTAACTCTTGCTTTAACCTCACAAATCGTATGGGTAATATAAATGGTCGGACCTCGAATGTATTCCTTAAAAACCATTAGGGATCGAGAGGATTTACCTCATCAAGCCCGTTAGGGTCAATAATGGGGCGCGAGAAATACTAGTCCAAGGACCTGGGCGAGAATGACCTTTTTGGGGTCTTTCCCTTTAGATGGGGTAGGCCGTAGCCAATGTAGCCCTAATTCTCGCTAGTTTTCATTAACCTACACCTTCAACCCCATTAGGGTGATGAAAGCAAAGTAGGGTTAGGTTCAATTACACTGTGCCTCAAACCCTAGTCAATGAAAGTACGAAAGAGAACTAGAGTCATCTTTACCCATAGATTATAAAAGATTAAAAATACGTTTTAAGTTAAAATCATCAAGTCATCATAGTATGAGTTTAGCTACTCATAGTAGGGCCTAACACACATATAGTAAGAGATGAAATGGTAAGAATCATATGACGAATTAGAGTAATAAAAGAAATCCTTACAAAAGATTCAAGTTAAAACCCTTCCTTTGCCTCCAAGAATATTGAAAAGTATAATAAAGTATATTCTAAGCTGAAAAAGGGTCTACTTTCTCGGAGGCATAACAGCCTATTTATAGGCATGAGTTTGAAAACTAGGTTAATATATACAAAACTGCCATTTTGCCCTATTGTACGCTAGACCGGTCATTCAGCAGGCCGAATAATGAGTTGCGAGGCCACCGAAGGCTAATCTAACTCCTCTATTATCTTGTTCTTCAGTGCAGGTTCAGCAGGGCGTAGATTCAGCGGCAGACAGCTCCAACACTCGCAGATGTCTCCTGAGCTCATTGTGATGGTCGGCGGGACCGCATATGCTTCTACGGGGTCGCAGAGTATGTTTAGAAGATCTATTGGCAGTCTGCCTCTTTGCTTCGCTGGAACTCGATGAGCTCTTGAACTCGATCCTCCTTTGGCAAGTGATTCGGGGGGTCGCTGATCAAGCTGCTGCCTGTTCTCCTTGTTCTTTAAAATGTAGCCAAAGTTCACTTATTTTTGCTCTTTTCTTCATTCTTTTGGCTTTGTACATTAATATTCTTTGCTATCCTGAAACATGGAGATAAACATAAGATTTACTCTAATAATAAAGCTTTTAGGACATGAAAGCTAGTCTAAAAGAGTTGTAATTATACGCAAAATACCAACATATCAACCTCGCATCGGTGACACTTTTAGAAATACCATGTCGCCGACCTCGAACTCTAACCCTAACTCTCGGCTCCTCCGGTTTGAGTATGAAATCTGCTTGCTCTGAGCGGTCCGTAGACGATCCTGAATAAAATGAACAACATCAAGAGTCTGCCGAACCATTTCTGAACTTATCACCTCAATATCTCGAAACTCGAACCAACTTATAGGAGAACGATATCTACGGCCATACAAAGCCTCAAATGGAGCAATTTGAATGTAGGGCTGATAACTATTTTTATAAGAAAACTCCGCTAAAGCCAAATGATCATCCCAGTAGCCTCCGAAGTCTAATGCACAAGCTCTTAGCATATCCTCGAGAATCTGAATAACCCGCTCAGACTGACCATCAGTCTGAGGATGGAATGTCATGCTAAGCTACACCTGGGTCCCCAACTCTCTTTGTAAAGACTGCCAGAACTGGAAAGTAAACTACGAACCCCGATCTGAGATAATAGATACAAGAGCGCCATGTAACCTAACCACCTGATCAATGAAAATTCGAGCCAATCTCTGAGCTGAATCAGTAGTCTTCATAGGGATGAAGTGAGCTGATTTAGTCAGTCTATCAATAATAACCCAGACTGAATCATAACACCACAGGGTCTTCGGCAAACCAACTACAAGATCCACCGTGATCTGCTCCTGCTTCCGCTCGGGAATGAGCAATTCCTGAGCTAACCCTGTCGGTCTCCGGTGCTCGAACTTAACTTGCTGACAATATAAGCAATGAGACACATAATCAAACACATCCCTCTTCATCCCCTTCCACCAATATATCTCTCAGAGATCCTGATACATCTTAGTAATGCCATGATGAATAGAATAACGCGAGTTATGAGCCTCTCAGAGCACTGAGTGCCTCAGATCTCCAACATTAGGGACACAGAGTTGGCCATTAAACCGAAGAATACCATCTGGGTCAAGCTCGAAGGAAGGAACTCCTCCACTTAGGACAGGACCACGCAACTCCTGCAAAATGAGGATCCTCAACTTGTCTTCCTTTAATCTGACTAACTAAGGAAGACTCAACTATAATACATGCCAAGACTCGGCTGGAGTCTGAGCGAAGAAATCTCATTTCAGAGTCGCCAAGGGACTGCAAATCTCGGGCTAAATGTATCATGTCAGCATAAATAAAAGCCATGCTGCCCATAGACTTCCTGATCAAGGCATCTGCTACAACATTTGCCTTCCCAGGATGATAGCGGATAGTGAGATCATAATCTTTAATTAACTTAAGCCACCTCTGCTTCCGTCCATTAAGTTCCTTTTGAGATATAAGATATTGCAAGCTCTTGTGATCGGAATACAATTCCCAAGGCTCGCCATAAAGATAGTGCCTCCAAATCTTCAGAGCGAAGACCACCGCTGCCAACTCTAGATCATGAGTCGGATAAATTATCTCATTTGGCTTCGGCTGCCGGGAAGCATAAGAAATTACCTTCCCGTATTGCACAAAAACACATTCAAGACCCCCATGGGATGCATTACAATAGACTACAAATCCACCAGTGCCAGAATGAAGAGATAGCACTGGAGCTGAAGTCAATAAAGCCTTGAGCTTCTGAAAGCTCACCTCACACTCATCGGACCATTATAACTGAACCACCTTCTGAGTTAGGCGAGTCATGGGAGCTGCAATAGTAAAGAACTTCTCTACAAACCTCCGAATAACCTACTGACGAGGTCCAAAGTGCATAGGAATTGTCTACTCGTTCTTGTCAAATTCTAATATAGTTTAAGATATCGTCCCATAGAGATTGGGTATTCTATGCTATGGACTTGTAGTATTTTAATTACTATTTGAGAGAATCATATTGATGAAAAGTACGTTTTTAATTTGAATTTACTTAACCTAAAAGAAAGAACTTTCGGAAGATTTCAAATTTAAAAGGAGTTGGGAATCGTTGAATTCACTTGGTAATACTTATAATAAATATCTCGGTTTTGACATGTATTTCTCTTAAGAATAAATGCTTATTACTAATTCAATTATATTTTGTTCACTAAGAAATAACCAATTAATAACATTCTGTGAGGTTATGCATATTAATTAAATTATAACTAGTGACGATTAAATCGAAATATTTTTCTTCCCTGAATTGTGCTAAAAAGTAGTAAAAACTTCGTGAGAATATTTTTACGAAAATTAAATAATCTTACCTACAACAATTCCTCTGTGAGAATTAAAACTGAGGTAAACAAGATTACAGATTTGAAAAAATAGTTTTTACTCTACTATTTTATTCATCAGTTATTATATATTAATTTTGCTCCGTGAGAATTACAAAATTAATATAATAATAACCTAGAGATAAAATAGACGGATATGAAAATATTGATTAAGTAAAAACTATAATTCCAGCACAGTATTAAAATGTGATTAAAAAAATTTCTGGCCAAGCATATGTTAAAACTGAGATAAGTGTTATAAATATTACCCGATTTCATCAACTATTCCAACAAAAGAGATTATTCCATTATGGAGTAAGAAAAACTAATTTATAAAAAAAAGACTATGAAGAAATAGTATTTCTTCTAAAGAGGAAACTAACTAAAGCTCAAAAGAGAGAAAGAAAGAAAAAGCAAGAGAAATCTTGCAGGTGAATGGGTGAATTTTCATACAACTTTGGCACCTATTTATAGATGAAACCATAAGCTTAAAACTTTCAAAGATGCATAGGTAAGGTTAAACTGATGAGTTCTTCATAGATACAAAGGTGAGTTGAAGTGAGGAGACTTCTTCCGTTTGCTCGTTATTCTTCAGCGTATAAAAATCACGGACATGACTATCAGTATTATAGTCGCACTATGAATAGTGAAATCATCAATGGTTTTTCCCTTATTTTTCTTCTCTTTGAATATCTTCTTCTTCCTTCAATATATGTTAGAAAATATGTGAGAGATGGATATATTTATTCACGTTTTATTTAAAATACTTAATATTTAATTATGAAAATAAATGAATAAATTATATCCATCAAATTTCTCCATACTTGAATTTTTGCTCGTCCTCGAGGAAAAAAAATATTTTTTTTATATTTTCTTCAAAAGTCATGATCTTTGTAGGATAGAAAATTTATTCAAGATAAACTCCCTTCATCATGTTCAATGCAATTATTCTTTTTACTTTACCAAATTCTTTACCTTATTTCTGAATTTTGACGTGATCAACAAGAACTTGCAGCCTTCTCCCCTTGAATCTTTTAAAATTGATAGAGTTATTATCATGTATTCAGTAAGTATCATAGTCTTGTCCATAGGCTTGGTCGTCATGTTCATCTCACTAATATAGATACAATACTGACTTTCAAAATCTTTTTAGGAATTTTCATAGCTTGTAATGTTAGGCTTCAGGCTGGTAGGATAAGGATATTTGATAGTGATTGTTCTTGTTCCAGCTTGGAGCAACTATTTCTCCAAAAAAAAAAAAAAAAAATCCATTCGGTAATACTTTTTTTTTTCTTCATCAATTTTTTTCTCTTTTTTTTCTTTTTTCTATCTCATACATATTCATATATTCACACCATTGCGTCTTTTTGTAATATTTCTTCCTTTTGGTGATGTTTAATCTTTGCTCGTTCAAAGCTGGAAGAAATATAACTTTTTTTTTTCTTTATATATATGTAAACAATGTGTGTGTGTGTGTGTGTGTGTGTGTGTGTGTGTGTGTGTGTGTGTGTGTGTGTGTATATATATATATTTGTAATATATCATGGCGTAGAAAAAAATATATTTGCTCAAAGAAGGGTTCTAAAATATAAAATATGTATATTTGGATGGAAAATTGAGAGGCTTGAATTGTGTATCAAAGAAGGCCTAATTTGATTTTTCAAAAATCAGTATCATCCATTATTTCGCCTCGAAGAACATTCACAGCAAGTTCTAGCCAAGTTTATTGATTCTACCTTCTTTGTGATCATAATTTTTCTCAATTCCAATAATTTTCTGAGTTGAAGATGTTTGTTCTTGTTTTCACAAAGTCAAAATCATAGGCATGAAAAATCTAACGGTGAATATAAAAAGAAATAATATTGAACATAATGAAAAAAATTTATATTGTTAATTAAAGACCTACAATTAAGATCATAGATAAGAAGAAAATAGTATATAATATGTAAAATAAAAATATATATTTAAATAAAAAACTTTAAAAATCATATTTATACCAAAATAACCTCCCACATACTTGAACGTCTCATTCTCCTGGATGAAAATATATTTTTAGACAAGTGAAAGAAAGGAGAGTGAAAAAAAAATGAAGAACGATCAAGTGGCAGTTGGATTTTATAAATATAATATAATTAATATAAAAATATTACTTTATCACTAAAAATATCTTTTTGGCTTTCAAATATACGATCTCAAAGTAAAGCTTGAAAGAAACTGTGATCACACATGTTCTATGTGTAATAGACTGGATTATTTTTAGACCTTATCAGTCATGATGTCCTGGTTTGAATATAAACCAAAAAATTACCTGTGCCAACATTAGACTTGGACAATTGAATGGTTAACCAACCAGTAACTTAGACATACCGATCACCATAGAGTTACTCCTGTTTAGGTGACTCTGTTTTTGTAGAGGCCTTCATGAGATGTTCCGGTTGTACAATAATCTGAATATTGACCAGATCAATTGGTTAAACATTTAATTAATCAGATCTAAGTTGGACTTATGAGGCTCCATTGCTTCACCCTCAATGGCTACGGGGTAAAGAACCATAATTCTGAGTTTAACGTCGTCAACTCGACGTAGTAACTGTGGCATTCATCATACTATCATGGTTACTGAAGGGTGTTGCTCAAAATGTCCTCCAAAGTACAATTTTAGCATGTGATCATTGACCTTAAATTTCCCTCCTTCATTGCTTTGTTGAATTTCAATTGCTCCGTATGGAGTAACATCTGTAACATTGTAAGGACCTGTCCACCTGGATTTTAATTTTCCTAGGAATAGCTTGAGACGGCTTTTGTAAAGAAGTATCTGATCTCCAATTTTAAATTTTTTTGGTTGGATCAAATTGTCATGCCATTTTTTTGTTTTTCTTTGTAAATCTTGGAATTTTCATAGGCTTCCATTCTCAGTTCATCCAACTCATTAACCTGCAAAAATCTATTTTTACCAGCAGAGGTTCAGTCAAAGTTCAATACTTCAGTGCCCAAAAGGATTTGTGTTCCAATTCAACAAGCAAATAACAAGCTTTTCCCAAGGCTATTTTATATGGAGATGTTCCAATCGGCGTTTTGAACGCCGTTCGGTATGCCCATAATGCATTATCTAATTTTAAAGCCCAGTCTTTTCTTGAGATTCCAACAGTTTTTTCAAGAATTCTTTTTAGTTCACGGTTGGAAACCTCAACTTGCCCTTGAGTTTGAGCATGATACGGTGTTCCAGTTTTATGAGTCACATTATATTTTGACATAAAAGCAGAAAATTGCTTATTCATGAAATGTGTCCCTTGGTCACTAATGATGACTCGTGGTGTGCCAAATCTGGTAAAAATATTTTTCTGAGAAAATTGCACACAGTTCGAACATCATTCTTTCTTGTGGGAAAGGGCTTCAACCCATCGTGAAACATAGTCAACAGCCACAAGGATATATTCAAATGAATGAGATGGAGGAAAAGGTCCCATAAAATCTATACCCCAGATATCAAATATATCACATACCTGAATAGATTGCAATGACATCTCATCTCTCTTTGTGATATTACTTGTTCTTTGACACATGTCACATTATGCAACATACACACGGGCATCCTTAAAAAGTGTTGGCCAAAAGAATCCAGCTTCCAAAACCTTGAAAGCAGTTCGGTTTGCAGTATAGTGTCCTCCAATTGCTCTATCATGACAATGAAACAAAATCTTTGGCATTTCATCTTCATGTACACATCTTCTAATGATATTATCTACACAAATTCTAAACAAGGGTCATCCCACAGATAATATTTAGCATCAGATATAAGCTTTTTCCTCTGTTGGTAAGAGAGATCTCTAGGTGTCCATTTTTCAACCAAGTAATTTGCAATATCTGCAAACCAGTGTGGTTGAGTCACTACTGAGCTAAAAGAATAGATGTGTTTATCAGGAAAACTCTTCTTTTATATCATGAGACTCAAGAGGAGGGTTCTCTGATCTAGATAAATGGTCAGCTACGTGATTTTCTGTCCCTTTCTTGTCTTTTATTTTAAGGTCAAATTCTTGGAGAAGTAAAATCCATCTTAATAATCTAGGTCGGACATCTTTCTTTGCTAAGAGGTATTTTAAAGCTGCATGATCAGTAAAAATAGTGACCTTGGTTCTTATCAAATAGGAACGAAACTTATCAAAAGTAAATACTACTGCCAGTAGTTCTTTTTCAGTTGTGGCATAATTGACCTGAGCTTCATTCAATGTTTTACTGGCATAGTAAATGGGACGTAAAGTTTTCTTTTCTCTGGCCTAAAACAGCTCCAACAGCTGTATCATTAGCATCACACGTAACATCAAAAGGTTGGTTTCAATCAGGGGACACAACTACAGGGGCAGTTGATAATTTCTCCTTAAGAGTGTCAAAAGCTTTCATACAGTCACCTGAAAAATCAAACTTAACATCTTTCATCAAAAGGTTAGTCAACGGTTTTGAAATATTTGAAAAATCTTTTATAAACCGTCTGTAAAAACCTGCATGACCTAGAAAATTTCTAATGCCTTTAACAGATTTAGGAAGGGGTAATCCTGCTATAAGATCAATTTTTGCCTTATCAACTTCTATCCCATTAGCAGTGATTTTATGTCCTAAACAATTCACTCAGTAACCATAAAATTACATTTCTCCCAATTAAGAATCAAATTTGTCTCTTCACATCTCTTAAGAACTAAGGTCAAGTGAGTAAGACAATCTTCAAATCTTTTACCAAAAAGGGTGAAATCATCCATAAAAATTTCCAAATTTTTTTTAGTCATGTCTGAGAAAATTGCTGACATGCAATGCTGAGATGTAGCAGGTGTATTACACAAACCAAATGGCATTCTCCTATAGGCATAGGTTCCATGAGGACATGTGAAAATTTTCTTACCCTGATCTTCTGGTGCAATTGATATCTGGTTATACCCTTAATATCCATCAAGAAAACAGTAAAAACTATAACCTGCTACACTTTCTAATATTTGATCAATAAATGGTAAAGGAAAATGGTCTTTTCTTGCAGCATCATTGAGACGCCTGTAATCAATACACACTCTCCATCCTGTTACTGTTCTGGTACGTATGAGTTCATTATTTTCATTTTTAATAACTGTCATACCTCCTTTCTTTGGTACCACCTGAACAGGACTTACCCAAGGGCTGTCAGAACTGGTGTAAATAATACCTGCAGCTAAAAGTTTAATTATTTTATTTTTCACAACTTCCTGCATTGCTGGGTTCAATCTCCGTTGGGGTTGGACTATTGGCTTGTAGCTATCCTCCTTGAGGATTCTGTTTGTGTAAATAGCTGGACTAAGGCCTTTGATGTCTACTATAGTCCACTCTAAGTCTCCTTTTTATACTCTCAGTACTTCAATCAATTTATGTTCCTGTTCTACATTTAGAGAAGATAAAATTATCATAGGAAATAATTCAGACTCAAGATAAACATACTTCAAATGGGAAGGGAGAATTTTGAGTTCAATTTTTTGGTTGAGCGTTTTCTGATAGCATTTCTCTCTCTTCTTCAGAATCATTTTCCAATATTTCAGCTTCACTTCTAATTGTTAGATTATCATTCTGTCTTGTGCCAGATCGAGCCAAGCATCTTTCCATTGAGTCTGAAATCAATTGATCATCTTTGAATACATCTACAAGATCACTAATCATGTCAATTGAAAATCAAGAAGATGATGTCTCATCTCCGGGAAATTTTAGAATCTTGTGCATATAAAAAATGACTCTTTCTTCATCGACTCTCAAAATTAGTTGTCCTTGATGGACATCTATGATTGCTCTGCCTGTAGCAAGAAAAGGTCTACCCAAAATTATTGGCTCATCAGGACATTCTTCCATTTCAAGTACTATAAAATCTACAGGAAAAATAAATTTATCCACTCTCACAAGGACATTTTTAATTATTCCTTTAGATTTCTTAGTACTTTGATTAGCAAACTGAAGAGAAACAACAGTGTTTTTCATATCACCAAGATCCAATTTTCTAAAAATAGAGAATGGCATAAGATTTATTGAAGCTTCAGAATCACAAAGTGCTTTTTCAAAATAAACTCCTCCCAAAGTACATGGAATCGTAAAACTTCCCGGATCACCGAGTGTTTGTGGTAGCTTATTTTGAAGTATGGCACTGCTTTTTTCAGTACGCATTACCACAGATACTTCTTCCAATTTCCTTTTGCTTGACAAAATTTCTTTCAAAATTTAGCATATGAAGGCATTTGAAATAAAGCATCAGTAAAAGGAATATTAATGTGAATTTGTTTCAAAATTTTCAAAAACTTTGCAAATTGATTGTCAAGCTTTTCTCTTATTATTTTTTTGTGGAAATGGGATTGTCACGGGGAGAGGAGTTATTTTTCCAAAATTCTTTTCATCTTTTTTCTTGATTTCATTCTCTTCTAATGGATCAGATTGTATTTCAATATTCTTACCATTTTCTGCCTGGTGTTTAGAATTGTTATTCTCTCTATCTACATATGGATCATCAAGATTCTTACCTGACCGTAAGGCGATGGCCTTAAGGTGTTCCTTTGGATTTTTCTCTGTATTGCTTGGTAAGGGACCTTGAATCTTTTCTGAAACAAGAGTTGACAATTAGCTTACCTGAATTTCTAAGTTTTTGATGGTTGAGTTTTGGCTTTCCATCTTTTCATCAGTGGCCTTAATGTACTTGTACAACAGGTCATCAAGACTTGAATGAGCTTGTTGAGGCCTTTGCTGAAATGGAGCTGCTTGTTGATATGACCTGAAATTCGATTGCCCACGGTTTTGATTTTGGTATCCAGGTGGACCCTGTGCTGGTTGCTTCTGGAAGCTTTGAGAGTTCTCAGCACCATTTGGATTGTTCCATTGAAATCCTGGATGTTTCTGTGCCATTTGACTTCCAAAAGGGTATGACTTGTAACCAATCACATTAGCTTGTTCACCATTCTGATTGTTTGCTCGGCATTCGTGATTTAAATGGTTTCCTCCACATATGTCACAAGCCTCAGACTGGTTTAGTTATTGTGCATTCACCTGAAAAGATACAAACTTTTGTGCCAAGGAGGCAATCTGTTGTGTTAGTGTATTAAAAGCATCTGCCTAATTTACCGTGGCAGCCTTCTTGATGGCTACACGATCAGATGGCCATTGGATGGCATTTTCAGAAATTTCATTCAGTAATTGCAATGCTTCTTCTGTGGTCTTTCCCATGATGGAACCTCCTGCAGCTGCATCTATCATATTTATAGAAGAACGTGTTAGTCCGTGATAAAAAATGTATTGTTGCATATGTTCAAGAATGTCATGATGTGGATATTTAATCTTTCCCATGCTTGATATACCGACTCAGTGTCAGTTTGCAAGAAATTAGAAATATCTTGTCTTAACTTTGTTGTTTTAGCATGGGAAAAATATTTGTTCAAAAACTTTTATGTCATCTTGTCCCATGTGGTTATAGATCCTCGAGGCAAACTTCACAACCAAGTCTTGGCATCTCCATTATATTTAGCAGTTTCAACTAGTTCCAAGAAATCAATTAAATGACTATGTGGATCTTCACTTGGATCACCAGTAAAGGTGCAAGACTGTTGAATCGTTTGAATTAGGCCTGTCCTGATTTCAAAGTTATTGGCTGCCACATGTGGATTTCTGACTCTAGATTCACAGTTAAAGTGGTCTGTCCTAGCATAATCCCTTAGGATTCTGTTTGCTGGTCTTGACACCACTTCATCAAATTTATCCTCTACATAGACTTGTGGTGCGACTCCCAATGGGTTGTTGTCATCTCTTAATTGGTGTTCCATGTAAGTTTGTGAAAAGATGATGGTTTTTCCTTTCTTGCGTAATCGCAAAGATCTTTCAATTTCAGGATCGTAAATGACTAACTCTTTGTTAGAGGAACGGGTCATAAACTACTTGAAATTGCTTCAAAGAAGATTAAAACTAGTTTCTAGGTAATAACGATAGCATGCAATATTGTAAATAAATAAATAAAAATAATAATAGTTGAAATAATTAGTACGTATTTTTTTTAAAAAAAACTATAAAAAATAAATAATAACAATGCTATCTATGAAAGAAGATGAAAAATAATATATTACTATTAGATAAGAATGGTGGAGGTAAATAATAAGTAGTAGTAGGAAAGAAAATTATAGTTTATTTAACAATACTTGGCGTTCATTGTGCGGCGATATTATAGATTATCTTAATATGAATGCTAATAACAATAGTTAGTAAGAAAAAGATAATGACAAAAACAATGGATACTAAAAAGGGAGTATAGTATTATTATTATTATGTAAGTAGATATAGTAGTTGTACTGATAGAAAACATTAAAAGGAACAAAAGAAAATATTAGTAATACTTAATAATAGTAGAAGTTTTAACCAAGAAAATAATAATAGTAGTAGAAGTAGCAAAACCTGAAGAAGAAAAAGACTTTCAGAGTAGGTGATAAAGCAAAGATACTAGTACAATGATTTTATTTGTAGATAATAGTAGTAGATAAAATAATAGTGATGGTGAAAGAAGTTACAAAAATAAAATGAGTATTATCTATAAGGTAATAAGATGTTATAAGTAGAAGAAGTGCCAAGAAACAAAGTAATACTTTATATAAAAAACGTTGATGATGGAACACTTGGGTAGATGTACTTCTAATGTGAGAAAATCAGTGTACTTTTGTTATTCTTTTTTTTTTTTTTATATATTTTCCTTAAAAGAGTACTTTTTTTTGTTGTTGCTAAAAGACAATATATATTATGTATTAGCTAATAAATGCGCATGGCGCACTTAAAAGTATAGAGTTGGTAATAGCAGAAGTAGAAGTAGTAGCATAAGAACTACTATTTAGAACACAAGTATTGCCGTAAGAAGCAAAAATATTACAAGCATTACTAGTAACAGACCTAGAATAGATAGTAGCATCATTATCAGAATGGATTGCATCAAAAATAAATTTTGGTGGTTGAGCATAGTTCATTAAGCGATGGCTTTCATGTAGATGGAGAGCTTGTTTAGCCAAAAGATGAGCAACCCTATTTGCTTCTCTAAAACTATGTCGGAGCACTGGATTCCCCAACTTCTGGAGCGCGAACCTGCAGTTATGAAGAAGATCAGAATATGGAGTATTATCAGAGTCCAAGAGCGGCAGCACTTCAAGTGCATCAGTATCAATTTCCAGGTTGTTGAAATTATGATCAACATCTATTTGAAGGTCCACAGAGAGAGCTAATATTTCAAAGTAAATAGAGGAAGAACCTGGTACTAGCATAGAGAAACCGAGTATCCAGTCTCCATTATGATTTCTAAAGACTCCGCCAATACCTCCATTACCATTTGGTTGATCGAAGGCACCATCAACATTTAATTTTAAATTTGCATATATAGGAGGCAACCAAGAGAATGTGATTTTTATTTTATGGTTTTGTTTATGACAGTAGCCTGTGGAGAATTTGAACTCTTGAGTACGCATGAAGACTTGTGTGAGGGAGGGAGGGAGAGGTATACATGTTATGGTGGATATTTGAGTTTCGGTTTATCCATAAATGCCAAATTGCAAAAGGAAACAGTTCTTTCCAAGAGACATACATGGAGTCGAAGGTATAGCGTATATGTTTCTGATAGAGATCAATTAACCAATGCCCTTGGGATGGAAAGAAATCTATTGAAATATTAAGGGCAGTCCAAAAATGAGAAGCTAGTGGACAATAAAGGAAAATATGTTCAATAGTTTCATGTTGATGGCAATATGAGCATAGAGGATCAGTTTGGATTCCTAGTTGAGCCAAATAAAGTTTAGTAGGCAGGCGATTGTGCAAAATTTTCCAGAGGAGAAATTTTACTTTGGGAGGTGTACTTAGTTTCTAAATCCAATTAAAATCAATGAGCATTAAAGGAAGAGGTTGGATTAGTTGGTAAGTAGATTTGGTACTGAATGAACCATTAGGAGTAAGTGTCCATAATGGTTTATCTATGGCAGTAGGCTGTGGCGAGGGAGATAGGGGGTTTATTGCGTCGATAATATGTGAAGGTAGGTCAAAAGATAGCAATTGGAAATTCCAAGACGATGGCCCCATCATATGTTGGACTGTGAGTTCGGATTCATTACGTGATAGGGGTCCATATAAGCAGCTTCTAAGTGGTGTCATTGAGGGGATCCATGAATCATACCAAATATTTATAGATACACCATTCCTTACAGACCACTTTAGGGCTTTTCTACCAATATTTATACCTGTATGAATATTTTTTCATATAAAGGAAGGGGGTGAGGGTCTTGTGGTAAGATAGTATTTATGAGTAAGAATGGAAGCCCATAATTGTGATGGATTAGAAATCATTCTCCATGATAGTGCAGTGAGCATAGTTAAGTTTTTGTGGAAAGATTGTCTAAGCCCTAATCCTCCATGAAATTTTGGGAGGGTTAGTGTGTCCCTGTTGATATAATGTAATTTCCTTTGAGTAGCTGTAGAGCCCCAAATAAAATTACGTTGGATTCTATCAATAGAAGATAGTATTTTTTAGGAAATAGGTGATATTGCATAGTATGAGTAGGAATGGCATTGAGGGTAGCATTTGCCAAGGTAACACGGCCTGCTAGTGTGAGGAAGTTAGATTTCCATGAGGCTAATTTACTCATCATAGAATTAAGGATATATTGATAGTCTGAGGCTTTAGGGTTTTTATTTAGGATGGGGAACCCTAGATATTTCTCAAAAGAAGAGGCAATTCTATAGTTTAAAATGCTACTAATGGAATTTTTGAGTGGCTCAGAACAATTTGAGGAGAAGATTAGCCTAGTTTTGAGACAATTGATTTTCTGGCCTGATAATTTACAGAAGAGAGAAAGGCATTGTTGGATGGAATTAGCACTTTTAGTATTAGCCTTGGCCATAATAGTTAGATCATCAGCATAGAATAAGTGGGTTATATGTGGGCCATGAGGGCTGAGCTGGATAGGATCCCATAGGGCATAATTAACATAGTGATTGATTAAGTGGGATAAAAGTTCCATACAGAGGATAAAGATGTAAGGTGATATTGGATCACCTTGTCTAATGCCTCTGGATGGATAAAAGTACTCAGTTAGAGAACCATTGACCATAATAGCAATTGAACTTGTGGAAATACAAGAGAGGATTAACTTTGAGATGTTAGGAGGAAATTTAAAGTATTGTAAGGTACGTTTAACAAAGGACCACTCAAGTATATCAAAGGCCTTTTCTAGATCAATTTTTAGGATCATCTTTGATCTAGACCCTTTAATTTTTTGGAAATTCTGCATAATTTCTTGGATGATTATGGCATTATCAGCTGTACGTCTTCCTTTAAGGAAACTTGTTTGACAAGGGCTGATAAGATGGTTGAGTAAAGGTTTGATTCTATTAACAATGATTTTTGTAATGATTTTAAAAACAGTATTACACAGCCCTATAGGCCTAAAGTTTTTCAGGTTATTTGCATTATGGAATTTGGGAATTAAGCAGAGAAGTGTTTTATTTATATCAGGAGGGATAGAATATTGAGTGAAAACTTCATGACAAAACTTAACTATAGTGGGGCCCACCTTATTCCAATATTTTTGGTAGAAAAAAGGATGCAGACCATCTGGTCCTGGAGCTTTATAGGGCTTAAAAGAGAAGACGACCTTAGTTATTTCAAAATCCATTAGAGGTCTATCTAGGGAAGATAGATCTATCGAGTGGAAACTTGATGGGGAAGTAATAATATTCTTAAAATCAGTAGATAGATAGTCTGTAGTAAAAATGGTAACAAAATATTGGAGGGTATGTTCTACTAACTTATGATGATCATCAATCCATTGATCATTATCATCCTTAAAGAAATTAATTTTATTTGTTCTACGTCTATTAAGGGCACTAATATGATAGAATTTAGTATTGACATCTCCTTCATTAAGCCAGTTAATACGAGAGCGCATTTTCCAGTAATCTTCTTCTTGAATCAGAATATTATTATATTCAAGAAGAAGCTGTTTTTCTAAATTTTGGAGGAAATAACTGTTAGAGTAGTGTACTGAATTCTGAATTCCTCCTAGTCTTGCCAAAATTCTCTTTTTATTTTGAAAAATATTACCAAAAGTCTCAGAACTCCACTGTTTTATAGAAGAGATAAATTGTGGAATAGCTGCTTGTAGGGTGTTTTGAGACCAACTTAAATCAACTTTTTTAGAGAAATCTGGGTGGGTACACCAATATTTTTCAAGCCTAAAGGGTTTATTTACTTGAGCGAGATATGGTTTAAAGAGTGTAATTAAAATTGGATTATGATTAGAATGGGTTTTAGGTAAATGTGTGATCGTAGTGTCTGGATATAGTTGAAGCCATAAGTCATTAGTAACACAACAATCAAGTCTCTCTAAAATTAAACTTCTAGAGAATCTCCTATGGTTTGACCAAGTAAATTTAGGTCCTTTAAAACCAAAATCCTGAAGCTTACAATAATCTAAGCAATTAGCAAAGTAAGACTGCCTATTTGTATTTAATAGACGGCCTCCACATTTGTCAGATGAGCTAATAATTCATTAAAGTCACCCCCATAAACCAAGGACCTTTGTTCCCATCATAAATTTGCATTAGGTTTTTCCAAAGTTCCAGCTTAGAAATAAACCTAGGGCTAGCATAAATAGTCGAAAATAACCAGGGTTGATGATTTGGTAGTACCTGAATCATAGCATGAATATCCTGATCTTTTGTTTGTATATCATACACATTCAGATAGCTTGTTTTCCAAAGCACTACCATACCACCAGATTTGCCTCTGGTAGGGATTTCAATCATCCTATCAAAGCTCGAGAAATTTCGAAGAGCCACATGAGTGACCATTTTAGTTTCAAGTAGAGCAACTAAACAAGGATTGTGGGTTCGGAGAAGTTCCACAAAGTTCCTTCTAAAATCCTCACTATGACCACCCCTGATGTTCCAGATTATAAAGCTAGTTTTTGAGTTCATTGTTAAGGGATTGGTGTGGTGTTTCCTTAGGTAAATTCCTGCTTCCTTCGAAAGAAGATGGTTCCTGGCCACTGAGGGATTTAGGACTGCTGCATATTTCCCTGCAGCTTTGTTCACAGTTGGTCTGATATCCAAGGAGAATTTGTGAAGCCCAGGGGGAAGGATTTGGATGTATTTCTTGTCTTCCAGCACGGGGAATAGCATGCATGTTGCTACGCGTAGGCTTGAAGTTTATGTGAATGATCATTGGGGTAAAGGATGCATTCCCACTGTATCCTCTTCCATTTCTTGTTCTTGAACAGTGGGAGGTGCTTCCTCGTCGTTCAGGATCTCCTCCTGTGGTTTCTCTGGTTGGGGAGGAGGGTGGTTGATCCATCATTGGTGGCTGATCCTGATTCATAGGAGGTGGATTCACTTCCAGTGGATTGATGGGATTCATGGGAGCTGGATTCATCTGAGGGTGGAATGCATGTTGATTTAGAGGTTGTGGTTCCCATTGGAAGAAGAGTAGGGGAGCATTCAGGTCGAGTGGTGGGAAGAAGGGGAGATTCTGAATGGGGTTCACTAAAGGAGGAAGATTGAAGTTCTGTGGAAAATTCTAGTGGTGATGAGGGAGGAGTGCTGCAGCCAGGACTGGTGCTAGAGGGTCAAGAATATTCATCATCCACAGGTGTTGGACATAGTTGTCTATGGCCAACCTCATCCCTTCTGTAATCAGTTGTGCAAGAAACATGGGATTTTGGAGAATCAGTATAACTTCTTGACCATTCATATCCATGTTGAAGGATACTGCTCGACCTATGAGAGACTGCTCTAGCCATGAGATGGGTTGATGATTTGGTGGTGGGGGAGGTGTTGCAAATATTACTGGGGGAGGTGGTTGGTTGAAGTTGGGTGGAGGGTTGTTGTTGGCCATTCTTTGGGGTGGCAGTCTCCTTAGCACTGGTATTAGGATCACTGTCCTTCGGTAGAGTCTTTGTTGATATGGAAACATTGGTGGTAGTAGACAGATTACTTAAAGAAGATGAAATGATATCTTGGTTAGAGTGAGGATTTTTTTCTTGCTCATCTAACTGCATGGGAGATGAAGGATTGGTCGAAGAAGACTTATAATCATTAGAGGTAGACGACTGGGTAATCTGCATGTGCATGGCCACTTGGCCAATAGGATTTTCCATTTGTAGTGGCATACTTAATTTAGGAGATGAGATGTCATTTTTTGGCTCTCTGCTGTCTGTATGTAAATTTGATGTGGCATTAATTTGTTTAACCAAGTGTACATGCATGGATGAGGTGTCAGTTTTATGGTTTTTATTAATTTCATTTTTGATTAAAATATGAGGATCCAAATTAGGAGTAGAATGTATGGGCTGATTATGTGGACCCACGTTTGGTGTCTTCGTAGTATTGGAATGAATATCCATATCAGTGTCCTTATGTGGACAGTGGGTATCATTGGTCGAAGTAGAAAAGGAGTTTTTTGGAAGGTTATCTTCAATAATTTTTAAAGCCTCGAACTGATTACCAGAGGATATGGGGGGACTTTTGCTGGTGGATGCAATTTCTTTATTCTTTTTGCTGAAAAACTTTATTTGGACTGAGATTACTAGTTAATTTTGTAGTAATAGACAAATTAACATTACTTGTACCACTAGTAAGGGCAGTAGGTCTAGTTCTAGAGGATTGAGAATAATTAAAGGATGAGGACTTACCAGCCTTATTAGTGATTTTTGAAAATTTGGTACCTGATTAATCAGTAGTAGTGACTGTCTTGGTAGTCTAAGTAGAATCAGCGAGTGCACTGCGTTTCTTCTTTGAAAAATTTACAACCTGCCAATGTATATCCGGAAGAGAGGTCGTTGCAGCATTTGAGACTAGCGGGTGAGCATTAACCTGTGAATGAGTGATATGATCCTGTACTACAACTTTAGACAAAGGATTAGTAAGACAAGTAGAAGTTGGATAGCCCAAAAAACCACACAAAGTACAGAGCAGACCTTGTCCTTCGTAGACAATTGGTTGTTTATGTGAACCAATTATAACAAAAGATTTGACAGGACGATCTAAAGGGGCTTCTATACAGAGACGAGCATATCGACCCCTCAGAGTAGTGCTAGTGCAGTAGTCAATTTTGAGAAGTTTACCAATAAAATTTCCAATGCGTATTGAAATATCATTATCATAAAACTCAGTAGGCAGTTGGGGTAAACGAACCCAAACTGCCGATGATAAGTGCTTTGCATTTGTTGCAACAAAATTTGGCTCCCAAGGTCTGACAGTGAGATAATGCCCATTGATGAACCAAGGAACCTCAGAAAGAATTTTTTTGCATATTTTCCTTTTTTGAAAACTTAACAATGTAGTAATCGCACCCTAGGTCTATTAGTTGTATCTCCTCCGATGGTTTCCAAAGATGATAGATTTTTACCTTAACATAGTCGTGAGAGATACGCTTACCAAATAGCTTAATAATAAGGGAGTGTCTCCATGGAGCATAGATCATTTGTTGGTCTGCTTGTGTTAGTTCGATCGCTTCTAGACTGGAATAAAGTGATGAAACTGTTGATTTCTGGGGAGAACTCAATACCTGGGTATCCAAGAGATTCATCTCTGTATTTGTGTCTGAGTCTGGAGTAGTAGTTGTTGTAAATTTTTCGAAAGTAAGAAGTTTGTCTTTGAAAGATATCGGAGAGTCTGTAGAATCTTTTGGGTGCAATGAGAGTAAGAGGGGAGTGAGGGGGTCGGGTGGTTTTGGTGGAATTTTGAAAGGATCAGACTGTTGATATTCCATCTGATTTTGAATGCAAAGGATTGGGAAGAGGAGTCGTTAGAAAAGTGCAGAAAACGAAGATAGCAGTCAATGTGGAAATTAAGTGCAGAAAGGTAGTGAGAAGTCACTGCTTCTCTCTCTTATACTTAACCTGTTGGAACATAACACCTTGTTATTTTCACTTATATTGCATTGATTATTAAAAGTTCAACAATACTAGTTCTACCTATTACTAGTATCTAACGAAATAAGGATAACAAAAAAAAAATACTATTAACAATGCCTATGTTGGATTTATCTGTTAAGAGTCCACCCATAAGGTGTGCTCTTAAAGCTTATCCTGGTAAATAAATAATTACCTAGTAGAGTCCTATAAGAGGACAACTACTGTTTTATACAGTTATAAATACAATAAAAGGCTCAGATAAACGATATACTTTTCCAGACAGCTCTTCCTCTTTCTCTCTACCAAATAACCAGGTGTTTAGACTGTGGATAAAGGGGTTGATCCGTCAAGCACGTGACAACCACCGACGGCCAGTAATTCCAGCCACGGTTCAAGATCCTACCGCTTCCGCTTACGAGAACAACAAGTAAGTTCTCGATTTATGTTTAAACAATCCATTTAGTATAGATTATTGTGATATATACATGTTTATAGCGTTGGAAACAACTTATTGCTTCTGACTTAGTGGAAAATCAATTAGACAAGAAGATAAAAGTTCTTTGAACTGACCGAGGTCGAGAGTACTTGTCAACTCAATTTAACGAGTTATGTGATGGAAAGCGAATTGTTCATCAGTTGATTATCCCAAATACTCCACAACAAAATGGTGTTGCAGAGAGAAGAAACATGACGCTTCTAGAAATGGTTAGGTCACTGATGGCACAAGCTAACCTCCCAATTAGTTATTGGGGTGATGCATTACTTACTGCTACCTATGTACTTAACCGAGTGCCTACAAAATCAGTTGCAACCACCCCATATGAGTTGTGGACTGGAAGAGCACCCAACCTAAGTGTATTAAGACCTTGGGGTTGCGCTGTCTATACACATGATTCTTTTCACAAACATGGCAAATTAGGCCCGAAAGGAAAGAAAAGTATCTTTATAAGATACTCAGAACCTCTAAGGGTTATGTGTTTATAGGTCAGCAAGACAGTGGGAGCGTAACTGAGTTTGAGTCACGAGATGTCACATTCTTAGAGGATGAGTTTCCTAAAAGGGAGAGATAGGTCAAGACCTAACCTTGTTTGACATAGAGGATCAAGATGTACAAAGATCACTTCATTCGAGTGGGAGAAATTTAACTGATGATGAATTAGTTTCACATCAACAACCTCCTTCATCATCGGATGCGAATGTAAGTAATCATTTGACATCAAATAGTGACCAAATAGATCTTGTTCCAAGTGGGAGCGAGATGGTCACTGATCTTATTCCAAGTGGGAGCAGGATAGATGTTCTTGATCCAAGTGGGAGCAACGTTGATCCAAATGGGAACAACGAAAAGAATCACAAAAAAGACGTGGTTTACGTAAAAAGATTCCCTGTCGACGATTTGATGTCGAAGGTGCTGAACTTTTTATGTTGTTCTTACAAGTAGAAAACGAGCCTAAAAATGCAAAAGAGGCTCTCTCATGCCCTTCTAAGGAAAAATGGATAAAAGCAATGGAAGATGAAATGGAGTCAATGAGAGTCAACAAAGTCTGGGAACTAGTTGATCTCCCAAAAGAACGCAGAGCTATTGGGAGCAAATGGGTTCTCAAGATTAAGCTCAAGGCTGATGGCACAGTTGAGAGATATAAGGCTCGACTGGTGGCGAAAGGTTATACACAACAGGAAGGAATAGACTACAAAGAGACTTTCTCACTTGTTGTGCGATTTAACTCAATTCGCCTGATTCTAGCTATAGTAGCAAGTTTAGATCTTGAATTACATCAGATGGATGTAAAGACTGCCTTTCTCAATGGAGAATTAGATGAACAAATTTATATGGAACAACTCGAAGGTTTATTGAAAAATGCCACGAACAAAAGGTTTGTAAACTTTTGAAGTCTATTTATGGCCTCAAACAATCTTCAAGGCAGTGGTATATACACTTTCAAAATGTGATCATATCCAATGGTTTTACTATGGTTGATGAAGACCATTGTGTTTATACCAAGAGATCAAGAAATAAGCTTGTAATTCTGACATTATATGTCGATGATATACTTATAGCTGGTAAGGAGTTATTAAACGAGGTAAAGGCCTGGTTGTCGTCTCAATTTGAGATGAAAGATATGGGTGAAGCTGCATATATTCTTGGAATCAAGATTTCAAGAGATCGTCCTAAGAAACTATTGTAACTCTCTCAGGAGAATTACATTACGAAAATTCTTGAACGATTTAATATGCAGAATAGCAACCCAATTGACACTCCTATCAGCAAAAGCCATAACTTGGAAATCATTTGTGTCCTCAGACTCCTGAAGAGACAGAAAAGATGAAGCGAGTGCCTTATAAAAGCGCGGTTGGATGTCTAATGTATTCTATGGTGTGTACTAGACCTGATATTTGTCAAGCAGTTGGCTTGGTAAGTAGATATCAGTCCGATCCATGTCCAGCACATTGGCAAGCAGTAAAGAGGATCATGAGATATTTGAGAGGAACAACTGACTACGCACTTTATTATCAAGGCAGCAAAGATTTGCGATTAGTTGGATACACTGATGCTGATCATGGAGGCGATTTAGACGAGAGAAAGTGTACCTCAGGATATGTCTTCTTACTTAGTAATGGTGCCATATCATGGAAGAGTAAGAAGCAATCATGTGTAGCACTATCCACGATGGAAGCCGAATATGTGGCTCTGTCAAAAGCAACAAAAGAAGCTGTTTGGTTGAATAGGCTCCTCAAAAACTTATTGGGTAACACTGATGATGAACCAGTGTTGGTCTACTGTGATAGTAAGGCTGCAGTTGATGCAACCAAGAATCCTAAGCATCATTGTGATACTAAGCACATAGATATCAAGTATAACTATGCAAGAGACATGTATAAACGCAAGAGGTTGAACCTGGTGAAAATATCTACAGAAGATATGGTAGCAGACCCATTGACCAAGCCTTTAGCTAGAGATGCGTTTGTGAGACACACTAGGTCTCAAGGCTTGCGTAGACTTTGAGTGATTTTGTATTATTCTTATGTTTTTCCAGTTGTTCACAAAACTATGTTCTTTGATAATCAATAAAGTTGATTTACTTACATACATATTCATGATTTATTGAGTGTTTAGTACATTCTTCAATTATATTTTAGTATGTCGGGTAGACAAAAGGTTGGCCTTCTCACACAGGCAATAGCCCCCTTATCTTAGTGATAAGTGGAGATGAGACTTGATTTTATGAAAAATTATCAAATGGATAATTTGAGAGCGATATGCTTAAAATCAATACAGTCGTTTAAATAATAACATAAGGTTATTAAGGTGAAAGGATGTTCACCTAGTCTACTTAGTGAGCTAGAGTTTAAGAAACTCGAATTTAGATACGTATGGTGTCTGAATTTCATCTATACAACATTATTTATAAAGACATACGCTCTTTAAGGAAAGGAGAAAAATGTTGTAGCACGTGTTTCATACCATGTGTGCTAATGTCGACCTTGGGTTAACATAAGTTTGATCTCAACTTACTGTTGCGTGAGACCCAAAGCCTTTATGCTGGCTCAAATTATGTACCATCAGCGACTCCGATCAGATACTTGAGACTTAGTCTAATGTTAGCTATCTTAGTGTATTTTCAAAAGACCATGAAAATGGATGCGGTCTGGCGGGACATATCTAGAAAAGCAGTTGAGCTAATGTTAAGAGAATCGTGAGAAGAGGAAGATCATTAAAGGAATCTCATTAATTTTTTATTCACAAGTGCACCAGTTATAACTTATGAGTTATAATTGTGAATACATAAAAATGATATTTGAGATATTTGAGAGGATATCAAAATGTGATTCATATGATCTAGGGTATTGCATACTTTATAATCTACTTGCAGGTTTGCACTCGACGAGAGGCTATATACTCCTAACAGATGTATAGCACGTAGCTCTCACAGTATGCTGGTCGCACGGTCTATTTCACTGTATGAATATTTGTAGAGATGAGGTGAGAATATGTTTCTCGTATTATAAGAGCACTCCCATTATGTGTGAGTGGGAGATGTTGGAATTATCTGTTAAGAGTCCACCCATAAGGGGTGCTCTTAAAGCTTATCCTGGTAAATAAATAATTACCTAGTAGAGTCCTATAAGAGGACAACTACTGTTTTATACAGTTATAAATACAGTAAAAGGCTCAGATAAACGATATACTTTTCCAGACAGCTCTTCCTCTTTCTCTCTACCAAATAACCAGGTGTTTAGACTGTGGATAAAAGGGTTGACCCGTCAAGCACGTGACAACCACCGACAGCCAGTAATTCCAGCCACGGTTCAAGATCCTACCGCTTCTGCTTACGAGAACAACAAGTAAGTTCTTGATTTATGTTTAAACAATCTATTTAGTATAGATTATTGTGATATAGACATGTTTGTATCCTTCAGCCTACCATAATAAAAAAGTAAACCAGAACGAACAAGCCACTAAGCAATATCAATAATGAAAATAAACATTGAGTATAATTAGAAAACTATTTATAAATTATATTATATATTATAGTAAGTAGAAAGTAGTACTGAAATAGTATAAGATATTAGAGAAAGTTTATAATAATAATAATAATAATAATAATAATAATAATACTAATAATGATAATAATAATAATAAAGATAAAATATGATGCACTAATAGTTACAGAAGGTAATAATACTAACAAACATAACAAAGAGAACGCAAATGATGATGATTAAAAAAAATAGTGATACTTTAGAACACAATGAAAGAAAGGATAGAAGAAAACGATAAAGGATAAAACAAAATCGTATGTGACAAAAACTCTAAGTAAAAAGAACAACAATAAAAAGATGATAAAGCAGTATAGATAGATAAAGTAGGATATTTCACTATTATAATATAGTAAAGGATATAGTATTGTCAGTAGAGAAAGTTAGAAATAATAATATAAACTAAAGAAACGAAAATGTTAGAAGTAAAAACAAAATTATTAGAAGCAGTAATCAATATAAATATTGTTAGAGGTTAAGTAATTGACACGATCCGAAATCCGGTTAGGCCATGTGGGCACCCGACATCCTCCCCTAGACCCGTCGGGCGAACCCTTACCAATTAAATTGGGAAAATAAATATAACAATTCATAAATAAAGACAAGACTTAAAAAAATATAGACATATTGATACCTCTAAGCTGTACAAAAGAAATTACAGCTGACTACCCAACATACTAGGTTTAGGGCTATCCAGACTAGACATCTAAGAGTACAAAAGAAGACAGATACCTCCTGAAGGGAGCAAAATGCAGCGGAAATAATAACCAATAAACTGGTGGCCATCCGGAATAAAAGCTGGCTCACCCTGACAGCTGAAGTCGTCTTCGCTCCTGAACAACGTGGCGAACTCAATCCTGGAGCGAACCTGCCGAAATGAAATAGATAGACAAGAAACAAACAACAAACAAGGGTGAGTCAAAAGGACTCAATAAGTGGGGCAGACTAGCCACCTCAAAGAATAGGATAGCTAGCCGGGGAGAAGAAAAACAGATAAACTAAATCCATCTTATTTGAACTATAAACAGGCAAAGCCAAATAATAACTGAAAAAACACATTTGGAATCATAAACAGCCAGGGACATAAGGTAGACAGAACATATAGATATCCTGAACATGTCGACAATCAGAAATACATCCTGTTGCGGCGTGCAACCCGATCCATATATTCATACTGTTGCAGCGTGCAACGCGATTCGTATATTTATACTGTTGCGGCGTGCAACCCGATCCGTATATTTATACTATTGCGGCGTGCAACCCGATCCGATCCATGTATTTATATTGTCGCGACGTGCAACCCGGGATACGAGCCAGAAATATGTAGGCAAGCTGAGATACATTCACAACATGGTATACATACCGCATATATAAAACACAACACGATAGTCACACAATAGTCAGCACGCGGTGCAATGAAATGTGATGAATGCAGTATGATGCAATGGTGTCACATGTGCCAAATAGATGGAGCGGAATCCTCCTGCTCCGGGGGCGGAATCCTCCTACCCTCAATATGATGCAATAGAGCGGAATCCTCCTACCCTCAATATGATACAATGGAGTTGAATCCTCCTGCTCCGAGGGCGGAATCCTCCTACCCTCAATATGATGCAATGGAGCGGAATCCTCCTGCTCCGGGGGCGGAATCCTCCTACCCTCAATATGATGCAATGGAGCGGAATCCTCCTGCTCCGAGGGCGGAATCCTCCTCCCCTCAATATGATGCAATGGAGCGGAATCCTCATGCTCCGAGGGCGGAATCCTCCTACCCTCAATATGATGCAATGTGCATACGAATGCAACATGATGCAATAATAACCCATCACCAGCGCGGGACTCTCATCGACAGCTGGAAAGTATATACCAACTCACAGCCAAAGTACAATACTCAGATTCTCAGTGCAATACCAATAACAGGACATAACATATAATATAGAATATAAATCCAAAGCTAAGGCGTAATGAGTACGCCTATCGGCAGTTACACCCGTAAGGAATACGTGGTAGAAAATCCATGAGGCCAGGTGCCTCCAAAGAAATGGATATAAACACTTACCTTGTTACAAAGTTAGTACATCCACTCAATAACCGCTTGTCCTTTGGTTTCATTGCCAAACGATCCCACTCTAATCAATAAGCAGAAAAATATATCAAATTAGGCTAAAGGCTTCATTCCTCACATCTTAGGGCAATCTGGTTAAGAACCTGATACCCTATTCGCATACGCAATACGCAGGCCAGACCTATATACAGGGTTTATGGTCACATAACCAAACCCTAAATAAATTACATTTATAAATTGTCCATAACTCACTGAGTACGAATATATAATCAATTTCATTATCGGGGTCCATTTGACACTTTAAACTATCAATTTACGTCATTAGGGCGATGTCTAAGATCCCTATTTTTACCGTAAAAATATATTCAAACATACGTAATAAACTCAAATAATATATTAGGATCATTACCTGAATGTTTCAGGGTGAAAATTCTACTTTTCTCCGGCCCCTTTTTTCATTTTCTGGCATTTTTTCCTCACCGCATTTTTTTCCTTTTCTCTGCTAATGTTACGTTTTTTTGCTTCTTTATATAAGCTCATCTTCACAACCGCCATTCATTTCAACTTTTTTGTCTTTTTCTCATTTTTTTTATTTTCTTTTTTTAACGAAAATTAAAACGGTACCCTACGATATTCGAAATAATCCCAACTTTTGCATACAAGTTATACAACCTAACGGCACTTTCGGATTTCGATTCGGAGCTCGTTCGCCAAAACCGAGCTCGAAAATTCTTTTTTAATATATATTGATAATAAAATCTGAAATCTTCTTCCGATACGTACCAAACGAGGTCTGATTTTGCTCAAATTTTACAGACAAGTCCTAATGGATATTACGAACATTTTAAAATTATCGGTCAGGCCAATCGGAGTCCTAACTTTCGAAACGACTAACCGAGGTCGTTTCAGTAATAGTTATAATTATATTAGTATTTAATAGATTATGTTAATATTAATTGTATTAATAAGTCCTCAAATTAGTAATCCAATATTTAGTCCGAAGTAGATGTACGTCAATCTCCGGCAACGGCGCCAAAAATTTGACGAGGTCCAAAGTGCATAGGAATTGTTTGCTCGTTCGTGTCAAATTCTAATATAGTTTAAGATATCGTCCCACAGAGATTGGGTATTCTATGCTGTAGTATTTTAATTACTATTTGGGAGAATCAAATTGGTAAAAAGTGAAGTTTTAATTTAAATTTACTTAAACTAAAAGAAAAAACTTTGGCCAAATACATATACGACCCCTTAAACTTGGCACAAGATTTCATTTGAGCACTTCAACTAAGGAGTGTTCCATTTAGACACTCCAACCCAAATAAAAGTGTGCCTTTCAAGCACAAAGTGATGACATGGCATTTAGTTTAAATTACACCTCCGATAGGCGTGTGAAATAATAAATCTTACTACAAAATCTCTTTTCTCAGCATACTCTTCTTCCTCATCGCTTGTTTATCACTCACCATAATCAAGAATCAACAAATGGCTACTATTTTTCACCCACGCCTCTCTGTAATCAGAGATAACCACCAAAGAAACCTTCCATCACCAAAAACCCCAATTAAACCTCTATGAATCCCACAAAAGCAGATGATTTAAAAGGAAAAAAAAAGCAAAAGGTTGGAGTTGACCAAATTTGAAAGCAACTTCTCACCAAGAACACCATTGAAAAGATTCCAGAACAACACTCAAAATCTTTGGTCGGATTATGCTTTTCTGTCAAAACCTATTTTCATCTCCATCATTCCACCGTTACAATTTTATACTACAGTTGCATGAACGTCAATCAATTCTCACTTTATTTGTTACATGTCAATTAAACAAAGAGAGCACTACTTAAATGACATAATTGATTATAGAAGCACTAAGAACATTAGCCATTGTCGATATTAACATATAATTTAATGGTTAAAAGAATTTTTTTTAGATACTTGAATGAATTTGTAATAACATTCTCCAATCTAACTAGCAACAAATTAAGTACTTACAATATAGTGAAATCTGGAATGAATTGGCATACTGATTAGGGGAGGAGATGATAAAAATGGGGATTGATTTGGTGATGTAAAAAGGGGGGGGGGGTGTGTTTGGAAGAAGATGGAACATATGGCTTAAGTGAAAACATAATTTCCTATATATTTTTTAGTTATTCTTTTTTTATTGTTGTTTGGGTCCAATTGCCAAGTGTCTATATACTATTCGCCAGTTTGCCACATCATCAGTGTGTGCGCCACACTCACTTTAGTTTTTTCACTGCTCGTTGGTGAGGTGCTTAAAAGGCACACTTTTGTTTAGGTTGGAGTGTTTAAATGGAACACATTTTAGTTGAGGTGCTCAAATGAAATCTTGTGTCAAATTTAAGGGGCTACATATGTATTTGGCCAAGAAGTTTTGGAAGATTTCAAATTTAAAAGGAGTTGGGAATCGCTGAATTCACTTGGTAATACTTATAATAAATATCTCGGTTTTGACATGTATTTCTCTTAAGAATAACTGCTTATTGCTAATTCAATTATACTTTGTTCACTAAGAAACAACCAATTAATAACAATTCGTGAGATTATACATATTAATTAAATTATAACTAGTGACGATTAAACCCAAATATTTTTCTTCCCTGAATTATGCTAAAAAGTAGTAAAAACTTCGTGAGAATATTTTTATGGAAAATAAATAATCTTACCTACAACAATTCCTCCATGAGAATTAAAACTGAGGTAAACAAGATTACAGACTTGAAAAAATAGTTTTACTCTACTATTTTATTCATCAGTTATCATATATTAATTTTGCTCCGTGAGCATTAATAATTAATATAATAATAACCTAGAGATAAAATAGACGGATGTGAAAACTGAGATAAGTAAAAACTATAGTTCCAGCTAAGTATTAAAATGTGATTAAAAAAACTTCAAGTCAAGCATGTGTTAAAACTGAGTGTATTATAAATATTACCAAGTTTCATCAACTATCCCAACAAAAGAGATTACTCCATTATGGATAAGAAAAACTAATTTATAAAATAAAAGACTATGAAGAAATAGTATTTCTTCTAAAGAGGAAACTAACTATAGCTCAAAAGAGAGAAAGAAAGAGAAAGCAAGAGTAATCTTGCAAGTGAATTGGTGCAACTTTAGCACCTATTTATAGATGAAACCATAAGCTTAAGACTTTCAAAGATGCATAGGTAAGGTGAGTTGAAGTGAGGAGACTTCTTCCGTTTGCTCCTTATTCTTCAACGTATAAAAATTACGGACATAACTATCAGTATTATAGTCGCACTATGAATAGTGAAATCATCAATAGTTTTTCCCTTATTTTTCTTCTATTTGAATATCTTCTTCTTCCTTCAAAATATGTTAGAAAAAATGCGAGAGATGGATATATTTATTCATATTTTATTTAAAATTCTTAATATTTAATTATGAAAATATATGAATAAATTATATCCATCACCTACCAATCTAAGGAAGCTGCGAATCTCCACTGGAGTGGTAGGATGAGGCCACTTCTGCACTGCTTCAATCTTCTTTGGATCAACCTTCATACCCTCACTGGATACCACGTGACCCAAAAATACCACGGAATCAAGCCAAAACTCATATTTTGAGAACTTGGCATACAACTTACGATCACGGAGGGTCTGAAGAACCACCCTCAAATGATAATCATGCTCCTCGCGGCTACGAGAATAGATAAGAATATCATCGATAAAGACAATGACAAAGGAATCGAAGAACGGGTTAAAATACCTGGTTCATGAGATCTATTAAGGCTGCAGGGGCATTAGTCAGCCCAAAAGACAGAACTAGGAACTCGTAATGGCCGTAATGAGTCTTAAAAATAGTCTTCGGGATATCTGACCCCCGAATCTTCAACTGATGATAACAAGATCGCAAATCAATCTTAGAAAAGAATTTGGCACCCTGCAACTGATCAAACAAATCATCAATACAAGGCAAAGAGTACTTGTTCTTGATGGTGACCTTATTTTTCTGACGATAATCAATACACATCTGTATAGTCCCATCTTATTTTTCACGAATAAAATATGAGACCCCACAGAGAAATACTCGGCATAATAAATCCCTTATCTAGCAAAACCTGCAACTGCTTTTTCAGCTCCTTCAACTATGATGGAGTCATGCGATAAGGAGGGATGGAAATAGGCTGAGTCCCTGGCACTATACCAATGCAAAACTAGATATCTCGATCAGGAGGAAGTCTTGGCAAATTATCTGGAAACACATCAGGGAACTCCTTCACAACAGGAACAGAATCGATTAATGGAATCTCCACAGAGGTACCATGGCATGATACGCTAAACACCCCTTATTCATCATCCGACTCGTCTGCAAAAAAGAGATAATACGCCCTATAGGTGGAAATTGACCTCCACACCACTGGCGTTGAGCCAGCATAGACTCGGCATGACAATCCAGAGTGGCGTAACATGATGCCAACCAACCCATGCCGATAATGACATATTCCGCTCCACGAGCAGGAGTATTCTGCTCGGATTGTACATCATACCACCGAACTCGATGAGTGTCCAGAGCCAGGAAAGGTTAATGTTGAGTTATGTATCTCACGAAGGCGATGGGAGTGTCGCACCAATGAAGGTTATCAGACATTTGGGCACATGTGACTCCATTGCATCATGATACCTTCATTTTATATCTTTAAATGTGTTTTGTAAGCTATATGGAATTTTTGCGTTGATTGTCTGTGAATGACTTATCTGGTTAACTGTTATGGTTTCTGTTTCCCTGGCTAGCATAGCTATTTTTTGAGGTCGCTAGTTTTTCCTCACTTATTGAGTCCTTATGACTCATTCACTATATGTCCTTATGACTAATTCACTATATGTTATTGTGTTTCCTTTTAGTTCAGCAGATTCTGCTCTAGGACCCAGCCAGCCGCGTTGTGATTGAGGAGCAGTATGCTCCCAGCAGTCCACGGTGAGCCATCTTGTTCATTGAGGCCACCAGCTGTAGATATTGTAGTTTATATTATTTTTGCTCCCTTTAGGGGATGCGTATATCTTTTAGACTTCTTAGATGTCTGATTTGGAAACCTCTAAGCCAGTGTATTTTGGGTAGTTATCTTGTATTATTCAAACAACTTGTATATATGTCTGTCCTTTGAAGGTTAGTTATCTATGTCATTATATCAATTCAGTCAATATGGTTCGCCCGACATGTCTAGGGGAGGTGGTCAGGTACCCGCACGGCCTAGCTGAGAATTCAGGTTATGCCAGTTTGCTCCAGGATTGAGGAGCGAAGATGACTTCAGCTTTCAGGGTGAGCCAGCTTTAGTTCAGGATGAAAATCAGTTTATGTCAATTATCACTATCGTATTTTTCTCTCTTTGGGAGATGTATATACTTCACTTGCATTCTTAGATGTATGTCTGTACAGTCCTAGACCTAAGTGTATCGGGTAGGCAGGTGAAAAGAAAGAGATAAAATATTTAATCAATGGTCGAATCATGGTCGCGAAGAATGATATATTAACCACCTTAGATAAGTGTATCGCCAAGGAGGTGAATCATATGGTTTTTAGAGCATAAGGAAAGTTGAGCGACAAAATCGATACTAAAATCTACAAGTGCATCGCAGGAATTAAAGATAGAGACATGGTCATCACTCACTATTATTGGAGGCGATGAGAAACAATGACATCATTCAAACGTTGGCTCATGTGTATGGGCTGGAGATCCAATGGAGAAGAAGAAGAAGCTCCAAGTGGAGAAGATGAAGGGGCTTCAAGATGAGAAGATAACAACGATTGCATTTTCAGGTTGTGTTGAAGTTGGTGTTGTTTTTTTGGAGTATTTTTTTATTGGGCTAATTAGTGATGATGAAAATATTTTTCTTAAATGAGGAACGGCTCCAGGTCATAGGCCTTTCAACCATATATTGTTCATGTACCAAATGTCCAGTCCTGGGCATGTCATGCGCGAGATGTGTGCGGAGGGTGTTAGAGAATGTTGTCCCACACCGATTGTGGGGAGGGAAAAAGTACCCAATATAAGGAAGGGAAATCCTCTTCCATTTGAACTAGTTTTTAGGGCGGAGTTAGGCCCAAACTTGTGGATTTTCAATTGTGATTTTACTATGGTATTAGAGCTAGGTTGGCTCCGGATTGTTGGCCCCCAGCTCACAATATTGTCCACACCTACTCATAATGGGTCTGGGTCTGAACGTGTATGTGTAGGGGGAGGGGGGTGTTGAATGAATCCCACATCAGTTGTGGGGTCGTATAATTTGTCCATTTATAAAGCATGGGCGATCTAGAGCTATTGGGGTGGAATTAGACTCAACCCCATGGGTACCAAACTGTGATTTTATTATGATATCCTCTTAAAAATCAGTCTTCAACTCTACTGTAATAATGTCTGATGAATTTGTTTACCAAACCATTGTAGAATTTCTTGTCAATAACCTCAATAAAATTGTTAAGATCTTACTGAATGCCTCGAAAAGGCTCTCTCACCTTCTCATAAAGAAAAACTATAAATTTCGAGTTCGTATTGAAAAAAATATTGTATGACCCAAAATATGTACCAAAAAAGATGAATCAATTTGAACCCACCCATTTGGGTACCAAGATCTTTACTAAGACGATAAAGTTTTCCTTTGTCCTTGGGATGATGTTGTATCTCGACCATGTGAAAAGAAAGAGATAAAACATTTAATCAATTGTCAAATCACGTTTTCAAAAATGATATTATAGCCACCGTAGATTAGTGTATCACTAAGGAGGTGAATCAGATTGTTTCTAAAGCCTAAAAAAAGTTGAGCGACAAGATCCATGCTGAATTATACAAGTGCATCACGGGATTTAAAGATAGAGACATAGTCATTACCACATTATTATTAAAGGTGACGAGAAAAATAACATCACTGAAAATTTGGTTCGTATGTATGGATTGGAGCTCCAATTGCAGAAGAAGGAGCTCCAAATAGAGATAAAGAAGGGGCCTCAAAGAGAGAAGATAACAACAATTGCTTTTTCATATTGTGTTGCAACTGATGTTGTTTCTTTGGTTTTTTTTAGTAGAGCTAATTAGCGGTGATGCAAAAAGTTCTGGAATGAAGAATGGCTCCAGGTCGTTGGCTTTTCCGTCATATATTGTCCACGCACTAGATGTCGAGTCTTGAGCATGCTGGAGAGGCTTTTCCGTCATATATTGTCCACGCACTAGATGTCGAGTCTTGAGCGTGCTGGAGAGGTGTTAAAGAATGTTGTCATGTGTGGGCAAAAATACGTCACCTACTATTATGGGGATACGAGTCCAGCTGGCGAGACTAGACTTATCTTACAAGTCACCGGGTGCAGAGGATATATGCCCGCTCCTGGACCCTACAACCATTTAGGTGGCTGACACGACCCAGAATCCGGTTAGGTCGTGCGGGCACCCGACATCCTCCCCTAGACCAGTCGGGCGAACCCTTACTAATTTAATTCGGAAAATAAATATAACAATTCATAAATAAGGGAAAGACTTAAAACAAAAACACAGACATACTGATACCTTTAAGCTATACAAAAGAAATTACAGCTGACTACCCAACATACTAGGTTTAGGGTTATCCAGACTAGACATCTAAGAGTACAGAAGAAGACAAATACCTCCTTAAGGGAGCAATATGCAACTAAAATAATAAACATAAAACTGGTGGCCATCCGGAATAAAAGCTGGCTCACTCTGACAGCTGAAGTTGTCTTCGCTCCTTCACAACGTGGCGAATTCAATCCTGGAGCGAACCTTCCGAAACGAAATAGATAGACAAAAACAAACAACAAACAAGGGTGAGTCAAAAGAACTCAATTAGTGGGGCAGACTAGCCACCTCAAAGAATAGGATAGCTAACCAGGGAGAACAGATAAACCAAATTCCTCTTATTTAAATTATAAAAAGGTAGAGCCAGATAACAACCGGAAACACGTATGAAACCATAAACTCAACTAGGGATACGAGCAAAAAACATATAAACAAATAAGCAATGCACATATAAGCAGGACAGTAGTTATGTACCACGAGTTTACACAATGGTATGAAATGAAATGAAATGAGATGAAATGAAATCTGATGCAAAGGGTCACATGTGCCTGTAATCCCATCCCGAAGCGGAATAATCCTGCATTCGAGGGGAATCCAATCTGATAACCAACTGGAGCGGAATACTCCTGCTCCTGGGGCGGAATACTCCTGCACCCGATATAATATAAACCAGAGGCGGAATACTCCTGCACTCTCTTGGGGCAGAATACTCCTGCACCCGATATAATGTAAAGCTGAGGCGGAATACTCCTGCACTCTCCTGGGGCAGAATCCTCCTACCCTCAATATGATACAATGGAGCGGAATACTCCTGCTCCTGGGGCGGAATACTCCTGCCCTCAATGTGATACAATGGAGCGGAATACTCCTGTTCCTGGGGCGGAATACTCCTGCATCCAATATGATATGCAATGTAATGCATATGAATGACATATAATGCATATGAATGCAATGTGATGCAATAATAACCCTTCACCGGCACGTGACTCTCATCGAAGCCGGGAAGTAGATGCCAACTCACAGCTAAAGTACAATACTCAGATTCTCAATGCAATACCAATAACAGGACATAACATATAATATAGAATATAAATCCAAAGCTAAGGCGTAATGAGTACGCCTATCGGCAGCTACACACGTAAGGAACACGTGGTAGAAAATCCACGAGGCCAGGTGCCTCCAAAGAAATGGATATAAACACTTACCTTGTTACAAAGTTAGCTCAGTTACTCAACAACCGCTTTATCCTTTGGATTCGCTGCCAAACGATCCTGCTGTATGCAACAAGCAGAAAATGATATCAAATAAGGCTAAAGGCTTCATTCCCCACATCTTAGGGTAATCCAGTTAGGAACCTGATACCCACGCGACCGGATTGTGTGTCCAATGTCCAGCCTCTATGGGGGACTCCAAATCACACATAACATGATCACAATATAAGCATAAGCATGTATGAGGCATAACACATGTGACAACAATAGATATGGACTCAAAGGAATGAGAAGAGAACTCTGGATAGAATTATAGACACAACCTAGAACTCAGAATTTGTCCAACTCTTTGAATTTCCATAAAATTTTCGGCAGAGTTTCCCCTGAAACTGGATGATCTGTAAAAACAGAACCAACACTATACTACACACGGGAATGGATACCCGGATAAACTGATAACATAAACATGTTAAATGGATAACAAGATGAGACGACTGGATGACATAACAAATCCACTGATAGAATGTCTTGACAGCACCACTATACTGCCTTTCGACTAATTTTCAGAGTGTAGATCAAAGATATAGACTTCATGGACTTCATGAAAGTTTTATATATATGTCTTAGGGTTCCAGGGAATCTTGAATCATCTCAATATCAATTTTGTACAAGGAGGTATGCTCAAACTACTAACAGCTGTCCGAAGATAAAAACAATTTTTCAGATTTTGAAACATTTTGTGCTACTATTTTGGACATCTTTTGCCGTGGTTCATAGCACCTAATTAAGCAAATATACGTTCATATTATGACTTTCACTTAAATCATTCTTAACATGTCATTAGAAGGATATACCTCACTTTGGACATACGGGGTGTAACAGTGGCACAGCTATAGGACGTAGGGTATACATCCCGCCGCCTAGGGTTTACAGTCTCCTATTTAGGATTTAGTGTATTCCGCCTCCTTGAGTTATAGGCTCATAGCCTTATTAGTCTTTGTATTTTACCTTATTTAAGACTGGGTATCACTACTATAAATACCCCTCCTTATATTTTATTGTACATAAAAGGATTTCACACCGAATTTGGCTATTCTCAAGGAATAAGAATTACTCTGCCTTTCTCTTAATTATTTCATCTTGTTTGTTCATTACTGCTTTCATTATATTTACGTACTTTTCCATTTATAGTTACTGTATTGCTTATGACCCTAATCATAAATAATTGTTTAACCTAGATGTATAATTTTAGGCATAAACAGTTTAGCGCCCACCGTGGAGCCTAGGAAATTGTAGCTATTCTACGCAGGAAAAAGGCGCAATTATTTCTGACGACAATAGCATTCCAAAGAACACCACAGACGCAGTAGACGAGTCCGCGAAAGATACCGATGATCCCAACATACAACCTAAGGATCCCGCTGAGCAGCTGAAAGACACCTCTCGAGAACCAATCCTCGTTACCAGTGACGGGGAAGGCGACCAACTTGTCGGAGGTAATTTTGAAATCAGAGGTTTCCTTGTAAATCTCCTCAAAACCACGTCCGAGCAGAACTCGAACAACATAGTTGATGGGATATCCCAGAAGTTAGGAGAGATGTTTGTCGATCGTCTCAGAGGTCAGCATCCCAGCGAGGACCAGCGCCCACGAACAATTCACCAGCATTAGCTCCTAATTGAAGGCTCAAAATAGATGCCGCCCCTGGATGTTTGTCAATAATCAACAACCAAGAACTTAAAGGAGCTCATGTCATTTAGGATCTCATAAAAGAGATGAAGGCCATCCACGATTGAATAGGCAATGTCCCGGGTGCTCCACACTAAGTTACCGCGGTAGATGAGCAGAAGTTTTACAAATATGCATACAAAGTGAGTGTTGCACCGATCCACATACCAAAGCACTTCCGCTTGCCGGATAACTTGAAGTATGACAGAACGACTGATCCGGACGAGCATATTGATGCGTATTACACGGTTGTGAAGAGTAACAAGATCACTGAGGAAGAAATCCAGTCTGCTCTAGTGAAGAGGTTTGGCTCGACCATGACTAAACGGGCCGTCGCTTGGTACACTGAGCTACCGATGGGATCCATCGAATCATTCACTCAGATGTAAGACTTGTTCAAGAAAGCACATTCTAGTGCCCGCAAGTGGGAGAAACGCATGGAAGATATCTTCGAGATACGTCAACGAGACAATGAGCTGCTAAAGGACTATCTTGACAGATTTCAGAAGGAACGTATGGAGCTTCCTCTAGTTCCCCACAACATCACTGTGGTAGCCTTTGGAAAGAGTCTGAATTCAAAGGGATCGTTGGCCACCAAGGAGTTGCAATGGAGCTTAACCTAGAACCCCGTGAACACATGGAGCGCATTGCATCAAAGGTATACTGAAAAGCTTCGCTTGGAGCCAGACAACTCTCATAACCCTGAAGACGAGCGAAGGAAGAGAGCAGGGATCCCTTCTTTAGAAGGAGAAGAGAAAAAAAGAAGGGTGAAGCCAAAGGCTCAGAACCAATCAGGAGCCAGAAGGCAGAACAATTCTCGAGCATTAAGATCTCAAGAGAAGCAGATGGAACCTTGTAACTTCAGGGATTTTGGTTTTTGAGTCAATGCCATGGATCTAGGCGCCAATCACTTTGGTAGATTAGGTCCAAGGGTCTGATGGCCACCTACCGTGCAAGGAGCTACGGGAAGGAATACAACGCCCTATTGTGATTTTCATCACAGCGACGGTCATGCCACAGTCAATTGTAAAGCCTTGATGATTGAAATCAAGCATCTGTTGAAATAAGGGAACCTCAAAGATTTGATTGAAGAAGGACCACAGCGTTCCAAAGCACCAGATTCCAAAAACTCGAAGACTATCAACACAATATTGTCAACTATGGTACCTGACATCGCACGGGGGACTACGGTTCATGGGAATAGAAAGGTCCAATCCTATTTGGTTTGGAGGAAGAGGCGAAACATCAAGGCGACCTCGTCGCGCCTGTAGAAATATCTGACTTACGCATCCACCGAGCCATGGTCGATCCGGGAAGTAGTGTGAATATTATTCGGGGGAGGGAGGTATTGCAGAATAATGACTTGTGCCGTCAAGTAGCCTCAAACTAGGGGCGGATCTACATGGGACAGAGGGGGTGCCACGGCACCCGGTAACTTCCACCGAAACTCTATGTATATAGGCATATTCATATAGAAAATACTAGAAATAAACAAAGTGGCACCCACAGTCACAAATGGTGCTGTGGTGCCAGTGGTAAGGGCGCATGGTTTTCTTCTTGCTGATCCGGTTCGACTCTGGGAGTAGACGGTTTTTATGAAAACATATTGTTGTTTGGCAACAATTACAAAAAACATGGATGCCCCACCTAGCATAGGTATCTCTTTTCGTTTTTCCCTTTTATTTGTTTAAAAATGTCTCCCCGCCTTTTCATTTTCTTCTTCGTTTTTATCTTTATTCTTATGTTTCTTTCTTTTGATTTTATCATTATACCTTATTTCATTGACAACTATCTGTAGTAAATGATTTAAATTGATTTTAATTAACAGAAAATTACTCTCTTCTTGATGATGTAATGTTAGCTTATATGTATTAAAAACTAATTTGAGTAATCTTTTATTGTCTTTTAATAAATTAAGTGGTTTTATTAATAGATATTTTGAGTTAAATTCTCATAGATTAAGATGAAGAATTTAACTTCAAATTGAAGGTAAACTAATGTAGTCAAAGAAAAAAATAATAATAATTGAGTCGCTTTTAAGAAAATTTTCTTGGGGTGCTCTATCATGTTTTTCTTTTTCCCGCAATATCTTCCATAATATAGACTTCAAGTTAAGTGTAAAAAGTAATATAAATCAACTCTACTTTATTTGTCTCTTGCTAATAAAATGATTAATCAACTTAGTTGAAGTAACAAAAATCTGACCGATTCGATCGGCCATTTCTATTTGGTCGGTATGCATAAGAGTCGATCAAAAAAAAAAGTGGCACCCCTAACTTCGAATCCTGGATCCGCCCCTGCCTCAAACACCCACAAGATAATTGGTTTTAATGGATCCCGAGAAAAACCTGTATGAGAATTAGCTCTACCAAGTCATATACCGGGTGTGACGAGCATAACCTCCTTCCAAGTATTGAATTGAAATCTACTATATGACGTCATCTTGGGACGTCCATGGATACACAGTGTCAAGGTAGTACTCTCAACATTTTATCAAGTTTTCAAATATCCGACCTCGCGCGGGATTGTTTACTTACAAGGTGAGCGGTCTTCATTTGGAGAGTATCGTCCTACTTATGGCAGGGATCTTGGTGTACGATCGGTAGCAAAAATAAATATGGCCGAAGAAGGATCCATCAAGTTTGAGGCCATGGAGCGAGAGGTCAGAGAAGAGATCAGCGAACTACATGATAGATTGGTTGTGATGGATCAACTAGTCCCCAAGGTCACATAATTAGTATGTCAGCTCTCCGAGGTGATGCAAAGACAAGGGGGGCCCTTATGGCTGATACATAGTTACCTTACCGTAGCCCAGACTAATATGCAGCTACTACAGCTTCTGGTGATGATTGAGCTAGAATCAGGTGAGCATTTATTATTATATGCCTCGATCTCAGAAATAGCATGGAATACAGTCCTTGTACGAGAGGATGATGGGAGACAATTCCCCATGAAGTACGCCAGCAAAAGACCATCGCGTTGAGACAGGTTTTTGCCTTTACTTTTTCAGTTTATCGTGGTCGTGATCATGGCAACCTAGAAGCTGCGCACATATTTTCTTGACCATACAATCAACATGATCTCCTCCATACTGGTACATACCATGTTGTCTAAACTCGGACTCTCAGAGGAGGTGGCAGAATGGGTTGAGATACTGGGAGAGAATGACATTATCTACCAACCTCGGACAACATTTGAGTCACGAGAACTAGAGGGTTTCACCTCAGACTTCGTGGAGAAGCTGAAACCGCAGGCGGAGGAGTCAATCAGAAACGAAGAAGCGACCGAGCCCGGTCTTTGGGAGATCAGCATTGAAGTGGACCTGAAAAAGGAAGAAGCCAATCTCGATATGTAGGTCAGAACACTCGGTGGGATGGTATTTCGTAAGACCGCCAAAGCTCAAACTGATGAAGCAAAGTGTGAAGCCATAATTCAAGCCCTTGACTTAGCCTACATACTAGGGACCAGGGAGATCATCCTCTTCTGCGGCTCTCAACTAATCGTTGATCAAGTCAAATAAGTTTTCACCACAAAGGGCATCTGCACACCAGATCGGCAGGAGAGAATGAGAGCACTTCGAAAATTTTTTAGACATGGGAGTTTGCCTGTCAAGAAGAAAGTTCGAACGAAGAAGAAGCGTCTGAAGATTCGTACGATCAGTAGGTATTGGGTGAGTTAACCCCTGTGGACCTGATGAACCTTAAAGTTCCAGACACATGATCTGTCGAAGGGCAGTGTCACAGGCTGATCAACTACCTGAGAAAAAAGAATCCTCCCTGATGACAAATTAGAAAGTAAACAACTACGGAAGCAAGCCGTTCATTATTGTTGATTGGAAAGAACCATACTATCGGGTTTTCAACGGCCCAGAGGTAACATTTCCAGGCTCAGCACCCTCTAGTAGGGAAGCCCAAGCACATGCCCCCGAACCTTCTGAGGGTCGAGCATAAAGTATCTTAAAGGAATTTATTTTTATGTTTTAAGTTCTTTTTAATTTTGATCGCAGTATTTTCATACTCATCAATCATGAACGGGTTTTCATCCACAATATCTCAGGCTTCGCGCCCCTTTTATCAATAAAACTACTATTTTAAGTCAGTTTTACTTACTTATTCAGATCCATCTACGATCCAACTATTCATATCCCCGGCCGGACCTAAGTTGAAGTAATACACTCACTTTTCGCTACAAAAAGTAGGCATGTGCTTGGGCTTCCCTACGATCCACCAGGCATTATTCGTGAGTTGAACTCGTTAATTCAACAACTGCACCTACACGCCGATGGGGACGCCTATTCGCGTAGTGCCAGAAAATCTTAAATACTCGAGTAACTAAGCAGAGACGTTCGAAGTCGGGTGCAAAAGTGCATGTTATCACACGGGCTAAAGTCGTCCCATTGTGGGCGCATAAAGCCATTTTCTACAGATGCAACCTAGCAGCCAAATATTGGTGCACAACAGACGTAATTGCTTAAAGAAGGCATACTGATAGACGTTCTAAATATTAGGACATTCAGGACGATCGAAAGCCATCTAATCTTTAAGTGCACAAACATATTGCTTGACTATACATTACGAAACATGTAATACCACAAGTACGTATAAGAGTATTCATCCTGAATACAATATTTGTTTATAACAATTGCAGAAAAAAAAAAAGGAAAGGGAAGACTAAAAACAAAGAGCTCCTCATGATTAACATGGCTGAAGATCCTTCATCTAGAGTGTAGCTACAAGCCGTAAACAGTCTGGAGTTCTTCTTTTCTTCTTTGCAGCTTAAGACATATCAGCCCGAGCATTCCTTCAAAGTATACGGCTGCTGGTACAGCTAAAGCCCATCTACTTGATCAAAGCAAGGGATCCCAGAAGCATCTGAGTACATGCCTGACCTTCCCCCACCTTGTCCATTGAACTTAAAGAGAAAATTGAAGGTTTGCCGCAAAACTTGACCATCAGAGTCAACCTCAACTGGTCAAACCGGAGTGCACATCCCCGCATATCTTCAAGAAAAAATAGTAGATAGCCGAGAGCGGAAGGGCTTGAGCTAGGAACCTATCATAGGGGAGCCTCTTCCCTCGGGTATCCCATATCCAATGGCCGACGAGGTGTTGCAACACCGACAAGACCGAACCAGCAGAATTAAGAGGCAGCCTGGGGCCATAAGCAAAGTTAGAGCTTTGCGACTCGCTAATCTGCTCGCAAATCAGAGTTCTCTCCTTTTGCCTGCCATGAAATGGAGTTAGACAAGTCGGCTTCAACCCTACTCCGTCAAAGAGGCAATCTAAACACCAGAGAAATCCCGGCAGGTAAGCCACATGGAGGCTGAAAGGGCTAAGCGGCCTAACCCCGCATGACAAGAAGAATATCACAGCAATCGCTATGTTAGAATATGAGCGCACCGTAATCATTGCACGTGACACAATGAAAACATCCTAAAGTACATCGTTAGAATCCCAATCAAACTTTATAATTCGGGGGACTTCATCTTTTTCCTCATGGACGAAGAAAGAAAAAGAGGTAATTGCAGGCGAATTTCCTCCTATGGTTCCTTCATGCAACATCCATTCGAAATGAAGAAGGTTTTCTTGAAATATCAAACCAGGATCGAAGGCAAATATTTTTTTTGAAGGAAGAAAGATTTCTCACTATCATAAGAGATTACTAAAGAAAGGTAAGTATTTTCTGAGGAAGAATTTGTGAATTTTCCACTGTCACGAAGTCACTATTTATAGGCAGAAAAGGATAAGGATGGAGCATGAAATGGTCAAACGTCATTACTGCTAAAGATATGAAACAATTCAGTGCAGTTAATGGTAGTTCCTGAAAAGATGCATGTGATCGGTATCAACCAATCAGAGTGAGGCATGCGAAGTTCTGGAGAAGGTCAATATTATTCTTGGTCAAAGAGACTGCGAGTCTCAAGGAGTCAGTAAGATATCTTTTCACATCCACGCCGCTTTCACTTCCTGACTGCTTGCGTCAGCACTCAAAAAGTGGGGGGACTGACTGTATGGGCAAAAATATGTCACCTACTATTACGGGGATGCGAGTCCAGCTGACGAGACTAGACTTATCTTACAAGTCACCGGGTGCAGAGGATACATGCCCGCTCTTGAAGCCTACGACCTTTTAGGCAGCATGGCTATAGGATGCAGGGTATACATCCTGCCGCCTAGGGTTTACAGTCTTCTAGTTAGGGCTTAGTGTATGTATTGGATAAAAATCACCGAGGTTTCGAGCAGGGTCCCACAACCTAGCACGTGCCCACTCTACGAGGTAAACTCCTGAGGGGAGGCAGCGTAGCTCTCCCCTCGAGAGATCATCTCATGAAACGAGAAAGGCTGAGCATGAAGCGTCACTCTCGGAGGAACCACCATAACAGCACGATCCCCGAGCAGAAACGACGCCTCGTTAGACGAGGCCTGATCTTTGTAACCGTCGACCATTGCTACAGCATTAAAGGGGAATATTGCGAGTCTACCACGATCAAACACGGAGTAATGGCCATAAAGGCATAATTATGACATTTATAGCGTCATTCCTTCCCTGATTATAAAGAGGTTTCATTTGTAAACGAAAGGGATATAAACAATACAATATTCAACTTTACTTTTGTTCAATGTGTCGTTTATCATTTTGTTTATTCAGTGCCTCGTTTACTTTTTTAAGCCTTTCATCTAGTTCTAATTTAACTTTAGCTCGGGCATCACTTTGATACAAGCAAATTATCAGTTAAACCCAATATAAATTCGATTGGTTGTCCTATCCTAATTTAGGCCAACACTTATTGGAGCCGTCTGTGGGGAACTTGGTAATAACGTTTTCTCCGAAGCGGAGCATTTCCAAGATCTCTGTAAGATGTTGACGACCTCGATGTCCCGAAAATCTGCAAGCGTCATAATTGGCAGCATAGAAATAAACGGTAGCAACTCTTCCTTGGTAAGAAAACTTGCGAAACTCTCAACCAACACGGAAAGAAGAGCCCAAATGGAAGGGGGTGGCGAATAAATCATTTTCGACGAGGGAGACTACCACGAGGTACTGACCCCTCATCATAAAGCTTTGGTTATTAACTTAAGGGTCAACGATTCAAATGTAAAACAAGTCTTAGTAAACCCAGGAAGTTCCGTAAATATAATCAACTGCAGAGTCATTGAACAAATGTGGCTAAGAGACCTTCTCGTCCCGAACATAACCACTTTAGCAGGGTTCAATAACTCCATAGAAAGGACTTTAGGGGAAATTACCCTCAGAACCACCGCCGAGGGGGTTGACAAAGAAACAAATTTCCAAATAATGAATGAGAATATGGCACACAATATTATCCTCGGAAGGCCTTGGATTCACGAAATGGAGGCTGTGCTATCAACCCTTCATCAAGCCATTAAGTTTCCCACCCCGTGGGGAATTCGTGCAATTCGAACTGACCAGTCAATGCCTCAAAAATGCTATTCAGTCTCTGTGCAAAGTAGGAACACCCCGATCGGGAACTCAAGATCACAATCGAGCGACCCAAAACCCCATAAAGGGGAGAGCTCGGTCCGAAAAATAATTCCTCCAAGGGAGGAAGAGAGAATTCAAACTTTCATTCAAGAGCCTCGGGAACAAAAGGCCAAGGATTCAACGGTGGAAGAGTTAGAATCTCATGCATTGTCAAAGGAGCTCCCGGAGAGAAAAATATTCGTGGGCTCGAAACTGGACGCCGAGTCCAAAGAAGCTCTCATCAAATTATTAAAAGCCAATGATGATTGCTTTGCATGGTCTCACACAGACATGGTGGGGATTAACCCCGAAATCATGACACACAAGCTGAATGTAGATCCCAATCACTGCCCGGTGAAACAGAAGAAAAGACCTCACGCTGAAGAAAAGAAGAAGGCGATCCAAGACGAGACCAATAGGTTACTTGACAACGGGTTCATAAGAGAAGTCAAGTACCCAGATTGGCTTGCTAATGTGGTAGTGGTGCCCAAGAAAAAGGGCAAGTGGAGAATGTGTGTTGACTACACCGACCTGATTAAAGCTTGCCCTAAAGACTCCTACCCTTTACCCCAAATAGACAAGTTAATAGACTCCACGGCTGGACATAAACTTTTAACCTTTTTGGACGCATATTCGAGGTACAATCAGATCCTAATAGACCCAAATGATGAAGAAAAGACTTCTTTCATTACGGATGAAGGAACTTATTGCTACAAGGTGATGCTCTTTGGCCTCAAAAATGCCGGGGCAACCTACCAAAGATTGGTGTGTCAAATGTTCAAAGACTACATTGGGAAAATGATGGAAGCCTATATCGACGATATGTTTGTAAAATCTGACCGGCTGGAAGATCATTTGGAACAACTGAAGGAAGCCTTCGGGATTTTGAGACAATACTGCATGAAGCTTAACACCGAAAAGTGCGCTTTTGGGGTCAGCTCAGGCAAATTCCTAGGATTTATTATCTCGGAGAGAGCCATTGAAGCGAATCCTGACAAGATCAAAGCTATACAAGAAATCCCCGAAGAATTGTCAAGTCCAAATGAAGTATAATGCTTAACTGGCTGATTAGCTGCCTTGACTCGATTTATTTCAAGGTCATCAGAGCGATGCCACAAGTTCTTTTCCATCTTAAAGAAGAAGACTTCCTTCGAATGGACCCCCAAGTGCAGGGAGGCCTTGAGGGAGCTAAAGCATTATTTAGCCAATGCCCCGTTGTTGGCCAAACCAAAAGATGGCGAAACCTTGTTGGTTTACTTAGCTGTCTCCGAGGTGTCGGTGAGTGCAGTTTTGGTTTGGGAGGAAGAAGGAAAGCAGCATCCAATATACTATGTCATCAAAGCTTTCCTTGATACTAAAACAAGCCATAAAATCCCAAGTTCTGGCTGATTTCGCAGCTGATTTCAGTGTTAAATTGCTTCCCGAGGTGGAAAAAGAGAGCTTAATTTCAAAAAGTCCTAACCCTGGAGTATGAAAGCTCTACACAGATGGAGCGGCCAACTCCAATAGTTCAAGGCTCGAAATAGTGCTGGAAGTCCCACTGGGGAAAAGTTAAGACACTCAATGAAATCTGAAAAGCTGACCAACAATGAAGCCGAATACGAAGCCGCCATAGCAGGATTAAAGCTGGCCAAAGAAATGGGAGTTGAAAATGTAGAGTTAAGGTGTGACTCACAACTAGTAGTGAATCCAGTTCTCGGTGGATATACGGCTCGAGAGCCCATAATAAAGCAACTCGTGGCAAGAGTGCAACAAGCGCTCGAAGCCTTTCGAGAATGGGAAGTCATGCAAGTACCACGAGAGGAAAACGCCGAGGCCGATGCTCTAGCACATCTGGCCTCGGTAGTAGCAACAGATGACTCGAGAATTGATGCTACAGTTAGGGTTTTCACGTCGGCAATAAGAAAGATAAAACTGGAAGTAAATATTGTGAACCGACATTGGGATTGGCGAGCAAAGTTCATATCTTATCTAGAGTCGGGGACTCTACCACCAAATAAAAAAAAAGCGGCAAAATTCAGAAAGCAAGTTGTCCCATACATCATGGTGTATAGGCAACTATACAAAAAACTTTATTACAACCCGTTGGCCAAATGTTTAGGCCCCGGAGAATATGAATACGTGATTAGAGAAGTGCATGAAGGAACATGTGGCAACCACTCCGGAGCCAAAGCCCTCGTTCGAAAACTGCTCAGAGCCGGCTATTATTGGCCCTAAATGAGCGCGCATGCCAGAGTGTTCATTAGGAAGTATGACAAATGTCAAAGACATGCTTCTATGATTCACCAACAAGCCGAGCCCTTGCACTCGGTGGTTTCACCGTGGCTCTTCATGAAGTGGGGAACAGATATTGTAGGACCTTTCCCCAAAGCGAAGGGCAGTGTCAAATATATACTCGTGCTCATTTTTTCAAATGGATCGAGGCAGGAGCTTTTGCCAGGGTAAGATAAAAAGAGGTTATCAATTTCATATGGAAAAACATCATATGCCGATTAGGAGTTCCGAGGGAAATTACTTGTGACAATGGCACGTTGGTTCGGAGGTCACAACATTCTTTAAAAAATGGGGGATCAAAAGGGTAACCTCGACACCCTACCACCCAAGTGCCAATGGATAGGCTGAATCATCAAACATGATAATTGTTGACAACCTTTAAAAGAGAATGGACGAAGCCAAAGGCTCGTAGCCTGATGAGTTACCAGAAGCATTGTGGGCAATGAGGACAACGGAGAAGAACAGCACTGGAGAAACTCCATTTTCTCTTGTTTACGGGGTCGATTCATTAATTCATGTCTAGGTGGGAGAATCGAGCCTCCGCTGCGCACACTCTACCGAGGAGTCTAATAAAAAACCAATGAGAATAGAGCTAGATTTGCTTGAAGAACGAAGAGAGATGGCGCTGGTGCGGTTGACAGCCCAAAAACAACGAATCGAGGCCTACTTAAACAATAAAGCCAAGCTGCGAGAATTTAAGGTTGGCGACTATGTTTTAAGAGCCTCGATTCAAACAACCAAAAAGAAAAATGCAGGAAAATTGGCCGCCAATTGGGAGGCCCCCTACCAGCTAGCAGACTTTAAGGGGAAGCAAGAGCCTCTGAATTGGAACGTATCCAATTTGAAGAGGTATTACTTCTAATAACACAAAATGTGCTCCCGAGGTCAACAGTGCTCGAGTCTTCATCCTTCACCCTCGAACACTAGGGGGGTGACAAGGAAGCGAGATCAATCTGTAATCGACTTGCAATCTTGAAAACTCTTCGAAAAATAACCCAATACTCAGGGACTCAGCTCCAAGCTTGAATTTTTCACCCGAAACGGCATTTTGTAAAACGAAATATGCCTAAGTACAACTAGGCCTTGTGTAAATTGGTTCAATTTCTATCAATGGAATAAGAATCGATCTATCATCTTTTTTTCCATTAAAGTTTTAGCCTCGGCTCGAGGGCGAGACGTCGCCCTAAGCTAGCTCTCTAACACATTTAAAGTCTTGCAAGCAAAACAAAAAAGATATCGAAATAATTGATAGTCAAACATTCATGTATTCACAAGACTCGAAGGCCAAAATAACTACAGAAAAGTAGCCCGAAGGCACAAAAAAAAAAAAATAGACGAGCAGTCATGCATGCTCACTATCGCTACCTGAAGCCTCTCATTCAGACGAGCTGTCACTGCTCGAAGGAAGTCGGTATAAACACCCCCGAGCCGTAGCTATATCTACCTTGGCTTTGGCAATATCTTCATCCAAGCTAATCCCCCTTTTACACTGTTCAAGGGTCCTCAACTTGGTCTGAATGAATTCCCAATTTCTGTCAACCTTCACTTAGGTAGCCCTCAAATCCAGCTTAGCCTTGAACTTGGATTTAAGCTTGGAGGAAGATGCTGGTTTCTCAGTCCCGAGAGTCTTCACTTTGGCTTCAAGAGCTTTATTCTTAGCCTTGACTTCGTCCACTTTTGAGGTAAGTAACGAAGTCTTCTCCTCGAATTGCTCAGTCAGCCCTTAAATGCTGCGTCGGCTGCGTCAGTTTGCCTCTAGAGCTCAGCTTGATAACTCTCCTCTTGGGATCTCTTGTCGGCCAGAAGACTGGTAACTTCACCACGGGCCTGAGAAAGTTTAGCATGAAGTTGCTCAACTTCTCTTTGAGATTGATCCAAGTTAGCCTCCGAGCTGGAGAGTTGTTCTTCGAGCTCAACAAATCGAGCCTCAAGTACGTTCCTCCTATGATCCCACTCATCCCCAACCGGACGAAGATGTACTGCTCGCTGAGCCTCGGCTTCAGCTGCCTTCATGGCATAGACGTAGCCTTACAACCAAAGGGAAAAGAGTCAAAGGCTTGGAAAATGGTTAGAATGAAAAGACAGTAAAAAAATAAAACGTAACCTCATATGAATTGCATGCTGAGCCGAGTAGGCCATCAAATCGTCCGAGGGGATATTCTTCAGGCGATCGTTTTCTAAAGGCCCAAGTAGCCCTTTGCAGTTGATGGCGACCCCCATGCTATCATCCCAGAGACAAATATCTATTGGGACTGGGATTCGCCTAATCCCTTTGGGAAGATTCGCCTTAGCCCGAGGTGGGTCTACACTCGCCTGTCTCATAGGCGAAGTCGCCTCGGCAGACTTGTTGACCTCCTCGGCAGACCTCACCTCGCTGGACTCCAAGCCCTCACAAACCTTGTCAACCACTTGACTCGGTTCCTTCACAATCGTTCCCTTGACTACGCTCCGAACAAGAACGTCATCTGGTTCATCAATCAATCTTCGCCGGGGGATCGTGAGCAAATCAACCCGAGGGATTTTAGCCTTGGCCGGCTTCCTAGGCGTATCACCTTTTCTTTTTGAACCTGAGAAGAAGGAAACACATTACTCAAAGGGAAAATAAAAAAGAGAAATACAAGAAATAGACAAGAATACCTCTCGGGGCTTGAGTAAGAGTCTGAACAGACTCCTTGATAAGATACAAACTAGTATCGACATCTGGGACATCAACGACTTCAGCTCGTCGTCCCAGCTTCTTTTTCTTTTTCATCTTCTTTTTCTTATCTTCTTCCTTTTCTGCCTCGGCAAGCAAATCGTTGAAATCTAGAAAAGAAGAGAAAGGCAGAAGTAAGAAAAGACGTATCGGGGAAATAAAATAACCAGATTGGGTGCCCGACCACCCATTTTCTGCACGAGCGGCCAAAACCATCGAATCTCTATCCAACCTCCCTTTGGCCCCGATTATGGCTTGCACCCAAGCCTCTAAATCCTGGGAAGGATTGATTGGGGGTCTCTTTGCTAAAAATACGACAAACAGTCAGTCTTTTCCACACTTATTGAAGCCAAGTACATAAAATAAAAACCAGAGAAAGGCTTACGTGTCCTATTCCACGCCTCGAGGAACCCAGGCACGGCTGAAAGAGAAGAGGTGGGAAGGAGAACAAACCAGTCGCACCAACTTCGATCCTCGATGTCATCGCTCTTAGTAATAAGAGAAAATTGACCCTGTTTGTTCAACTGCACAACTCTATCCTTGTGGAGAGAAGGAGAAAATAAGAAAATCAAATGGTCGTACCTAAATATGACCGCGGCTTTACGACTAATGTAGTCGAGACATTGAACGACCCTCCAGAAGCCAGGGCCAAGCAAACATTGTGCAACCTGCAAAAGGTGTCTGCTATGGGGTGAAGAGGGAGAGAAAAACCTATTAAAAAGGGGTAAGTATAAACGAAAGACTGCCCTGGAATACTATCACATGTGCGCTGCTCGGGGGTAGGAATCGAGATTGGGACCTCGGGGTTCCAATTACACTCCCCTTGGATCAGAGCCATATGTCCTTCCGAAACCAGGCTAGGAGAAAGTCATACATGGAGGTTCCTTCTCCTAACAGCATCCGAGGCCGTTTGCCCCCTCATTTGAAATCCTTGCTTGAATCAAATCGCCTTGGAATGACCCACTGAGGTTTAAGTTCCCCATGATAAACTTGCTTTTTCTTCTACTTCTTCGGGGGCGAGGTCTCAACCGCCTCGTTATCATCATCACCATCAATGGCTCCTTCAGCCGCCACCTCATCATCACCGATGGACGGTTCTTGGCTGGCTGCGCTATGGCTATCTTCTGAACAAGAAGAAGTTGCTGAGGGGGGAGAATTTAACAAATTCTCAGTCGAAGACAAAGTCTCAGCATCGACAATGTTTTCACGATGGGATGGAGAAGACATGGTGAAAATTCGTAAAAATCTGAAAGAGGGGAAGAAATACGAATGGGTATGAGGAAAATTGTGGAATAATGAAGATAACAACAAAAATGGCCAATTTATAGCGAAGTACAAGTGGATCAAAATGCAATGATAACAGTTACATGGGGAAGACCAAACGAAAAGACATAGCCGTTCAAAACTGAGCCACGTGCAGAGGATGAGACATTGAAACAACGCCCGCCTTTTCGAATTTCCTGGCAAAAAATGCGCCACATCATTCTCCCGTTTAAATTCAATTCCACCCCTCGAAAAATTTGGGCAATTATCCGAAGGGTGGGGGGACTATTTGTATTGGAAAAAATCACCGAGGTTTCGAGCAGGGTTCCACAACCTGGCACGAGCCCACTCCACGAGGTAAACTCGCGAGGGGAGGCAGCGTAGCTCTACCCTCGAGAGATCATCTCATGAAACGAGGAAGGCTGAGCATGGAGCGTCACTTTCGGAGGAACCACCATAACAGCACGATCCCCGAGCAGAATCGACGCCTCGTCAGACGAGGCCTGATCTTTGTAACCGCCAACCATTGCTCCAGCATTAAAGGGGTTATTGCGAGTCTACCACGACCAAATGTGGAGTAATGGCCATAAAGGCACAATGACATTTATAACATCATTCTTTCCCCTAATTATAAAGAGGTTTCATTTGTAAACGAAAGGGATATGAACAATACAATATTCAACTTTACTTTTGTTCACTGTCTCGTTTATTATTTAGTTTATTCACTGCCTCATTTACTTTTTTAAGCCTTTCATCTAGTTCAAATTTAACTTTAGCTCGAGCATCACTTTGATACAAGCAAATTACCAGTTAAACCCGATACAAGCAAATTATCAGTTAAACCCAATACAAATTTGATTTGTTGTCCTATCCTGATTAAGGCCAACACATTGTATTCTGCCACCTTGAGTTATAGGCCCATAGCCTTATTAGTCTTTGTATTTTATCTTATTTAGGACTGAGTATCACTACTACAAATACACTCCTTACATTGTATTGTACATCGAAGGATTCCATACCGAATCTGGCTATTCTCAAGGAATAAGAATTACTCTGCCTTTCTCTTAATTATTTCGTCTTGTTTATTCATTATTGCTTTCATTATATTTATGTACTTTTCCATTGTAATTACTGTATTGCTTGTGATCCTAATCATAAATAATTGTTTAATCTAGACGTACAATTTTAGGCATAAACATGTCCCACACCAGTTGTGGGGTGGGAAAAAGTTATCCAATATAAGTGAAAATCCTCCTCCCTTTGACCTAACTTTTGGGGTGGAGTTAGGTCTAATCCCATGGTTTCCCAATTGTGATTTTATTATGGTATCAGAGTTAGGTCGGCGCCGGGTTGAAGCCCCGAGCACACGATATTATCCACGCTCCACCCATCATGAGTCTGAGTCTGAGACTGCGGGGGTGTTGAATCCCACATCAGTTTTGGAATGGAAAATTTGTCCCTTTATGAGGCTTGAATAATCTTCCTCCATTTGAGTTAGCTTTGGAGGTAGAGTCGAGTCCAAACCCATGGTGCCCAATTCGTAGGGGTGTCAATGGTTTTTGAAAAACCGACCTAACCGACCGAACCGATTCTTAGGTTATTTTTACCGAAACCGATGGTTTGAATATAACTCTATAACCGTACCGAATAGTTAGGGTAGGTTTTTTCATAAAATAAAAATACCGAACCGAATATATTTAAACACACAATATATATATATATATATATATATATATATATATATATTTTATGTATTAAGTCTAAATATAAATATAAGCAATAAATTTTAATCGAGGTCTTGGACTTTGAGGTGATGGAAACACAACGATGCATATACTAATTAGCATCGAAAGTGCAAACTACCAAACTCATCTGCACTCTTATAATCTAGTTGAAACTAAATCAATTGGTACGACTAATAAACTTGAGCATATATCGAGCTACTAAGTGACCAAGATATCAAATATTTTTCTACTCATTTAAATTTCTCTTAGCAAATACTTAATATTTTATTATTCTAGTTCTTGAGTTAATATTTAATCAATATCTATCAACTCGTGTTATTTATAATTCTTTTGTCTTTGCTTCATCAGTTTTATAACATCACTATAGAATAAAGTTCTTTTGTTTAATTGCGTTATGAATAAATTTTACCAAAGTTATGTATATGGTATCGTATTATGTTATCTACTTAATATAGAGTGACAATCACTTGTAGATCGATACTCGAAAACGAAAATATGTCGAGTACTTAAATATTAGTTATGACTATTTTTTTTATTATTTATTCAAATATTATCTTAAATCGTATGTGTTATATTAAATTTCTAGGTATTTTACATAAAAATGGCATATTCTAATAATGGTACGATTCTACCACAGAGTTCTAAAAAAAATTACCGAAAATTAACCGAACCGAACCGAAGGAAAACCGACATGAATGGGACGGTTTAGAAAAGTCTTATTTTGGTTATGCACAATAGAATAACCGAAAAATTGATACGGTATAAATTTTATAAAAAAATCGATCGACCGAACCGTTGACACCCTCCCGTACCCAATTGTACTCTTCAAAATCACTCTTCAATTCTAGCGCAATAATGCCTGATGCATTTGTTTATCGAACCATCGTCAAGCATTATTTATTATAGGAAAGTAGCCAAAATACTCCAGAACTATTTGAAATAGTTCAACCTTGTCCTCTAATTCGTGTGTGACACAAAGATGCCCTAATTGTTAGATAAGTAACCTTAAAATGCTCTTGCCACTAGCCTAGTAGCTTAAAATGCATAATCATTAATGGTTGCTACGAAAAAAGTGAAACTAGCTATATTTTTCGACCTATTCAAAATAATAAATTTGTCCTCCAAATGAAGTTTTGGATAAGCGTACTTAATTTTAAAGATTTGAGCAAACATTTTATATTGAAGATTATAAAAAATTTAAATGACAACTTTTATTCATTATAAATATATCTGCCCAGAGTAATTTTATCGATCAACTAAAGTAATTGGCAACATGAATGTTGGTAATCCAACTTTGTATCAGATAAAAATTAATTCTTCTTTTTCTTGTCATTTTCCTTCAATTTCTCTTGTATTCTTTTTGTTTTACATTTTCCCATGCTGCTTCTTGTCATTAAGATAAACTAGTACTGTAATACTTGTTTTTGTCCCTTTAGTAACCATATGTTATTTGAATCATTTTATAGTTATCTTCATCATCTAGTCTTGTCTCTATTAACAGAATTATATAGAATCATTCACCTACTATTGTTTTTATTGTACAAATTTTTAGAACCTCATTATTAAACGAATGTTAGGTCAGCTCATTACAACTTCAGTTTTAGTCACATAAGATACTCCAAAATAGAAGAATTAAGTCAAGTGGTCCCAAAGACATAGCACAACAGTCCCTCAAAATTAATATTTCCACTAACTTTCCACCAACAAAGTCACCTTCCCTTCAATCACTCTCTTTTTCCTAATTCCTCTAACCCTTCACACTCTTTCATCACTGTCCCCTACCCCCCTCTCCCCCAAGAATCCCCCACCCCCCTCAACTCCACTACCACTCTTTTAGTCTTTTCTTTAACTGAAACATACCCTTTACAGTCAACTCTTTACTCATCTTTTGTCCCTTTGTTTTGTCCCTTTTGTTTACCATATGTTTCAATTTTAGTACTATTTCCTTAACATTCTTCAACCCCCCCCTTGTGAAAAAAAAAGATAAGATTTTTCTAGCTAATTTGAACCATAAAGGTGGCAAAGTTTTGATTTTTGTTATAATGTTTTACTCCTTTTTTTTTTCTTAATGGACTCATTTTGGAGTTAAAAAAGGGGGTTTTAATTCTTGGGTGTTCTGAAAAAAAGGGGTGTAGTTTCTTGTTTCATTTCCTAGCATTGTGGCCATCTTTTGTAATTTCAGGGCTAATGATGAAAAACTAGTGAAAATTTGGGCCAAAGGTGGCAAAGTTTTGATTTTTTCCCCATCTTTGTGTTCTTAAAGTAGTTTGTGTAGTGTGAAAAATGGTGAGGAAACATGGATGGCAGCTACCAGCACACACCTTTCAGGTATGGACTGTACTATGCCTATGCTCTGTTGACAATTGCTTTGCCATTTGATTATTTACTGTCCTTCTCATTGTTCTGCAAGAAGTTACTAATTGATTGTAGTGATTTACACACCTTTAACTCAATCTTGAAAATGGTAATGGCTTTTGAAGTTTGAGTTGTTTAGTTGTTAAGACTTTGCCAGCAATTATTTTGTTGCTTTGAGTCCCGACTAATCTGGATTTGTGTTATGAAGTCCCATTCTGGGGATAAAGCACTCCCTATCAAAGGCGACCCCATTCCTAGGGCTCGAACCCAATGCCTCTGATTAATATGGCCAACATTTATGTTGTTGCTTTGAGCCCCAACTGATCTGGGTTCGCTTCGGGAAGTCCCGCGTTCCTTACCAAAGTCGAATGCATTCCCGGGGCTCGAACCCGTCGCCTCTGGTTATGAATGGCCAGCAATTATGTTCTCAACTGGTAGGATTAGCAATTGCTGAATGGATGGTCTATCCTTTAAGGTGTTTTTTATTTTTGTGTTCGACACATTAATGAAATGGAGGTCATTAAGAAGGGGAAGAAACAACTATAGGTTAAGGCAACTAGCCGAATGGGTAATAATTTTCATAGCATATATTATTTCTGAATTTCTGGTTCCCACCCTTTGGAATGGACAATGATATCATTAATGATAAATCAAAATCCTAGATGAGTTTGCGGCTTTATGCTTGGATTGAAGATGCTATTGTAGTTCAACTTGATTGCAACTAGGGATTTGTATTATGAAACTTGGTTCCCTTTTATTTGCAGACTTTCCCCATAAAGAAGATAAAGAAGAATAGCTTATCAAATTTGTTGACCTCTTGGCATTGATGATCTTAAAATAATTTTGGATGGTTAATCCCCAGCAGTGGAAATTGAGAAAATGGAATTTGGAATACTCGAATGAAGGGAATGGTCGATATTAGCTAGGTACAACCTTTAATGAGTAAAAAAAGCTATTAGCTATGTACAACCTTCAGGTAATTTACATTCTTGAAGTAGTAAAAGAAATGCATCATGTTTCTAGATATTAAGGGAACTTAGACAATAACGTAAACATCAGTCGTTCACGATATAATACTAACAACAACAACATACCCAGTTTATCCCACAGCTGGGGTCTGGAGAGGGTGAGATGTACGCAGACCTTACCCCCACCAAGGTGGAGATGCTGTTTCCGATCAGTGTTTTGGACGACACAAGGCGACAAAGGGTCAATTTCACCAAGGCGAGGCGCTCGTCTTTTTAAAGTGAGGAGCTAATTAATGCCAAAAAATTAAAATATTATAATGCATATAGAAATAACCCAAATCTCAATAGCAAAAGTATAATAGCAAACATTTCAATTTAAAAACTAAAAATAGATAATCACAGTAGAAAATAATGAAGTAAGAAAGAAAGAAGAAAGAAAAAGTGAAGAACAGTAGAAGGAAAGAGTGAAACACGTATCTTTCTTGGAGAGAAGGAAAGAACAGTAGAGAAGTGCAGTTTGTTTGTTTGTTTGTTTGTTTTTTTTTTTTTTTTTGGGTTTTATGAAACCTTAATTGTGGGTTTCTTATGTTTTAAGTTAGCAGCCCCTTTTTTTAATTATAAAAAAAAAAAACTAAAAAGGCGACGCCTTTCTCGCCTTTTTTTCGCCTCGCCTCAGGATCGCCTCAGTCGCCTTTTTAGACCCAGCTCGCCTCACTGTCCCAAGGCGAGAACCCGTTGCCTCGCCTCGCCTTATCGCCTTAGGCGAGAGGCGCTTGCCTTTCAAAACACTGTTTCCAATAGACCCCCGGCTAGGAGAAATAAAGATATTTTAGAAAATTTTGAAAATCAAGACAACAATACCACAATAGACAACAATACAATGCTTCACTGTATAATACTGACATTGCTTCGTAATTTATTTTGAAGTCCTCAGTTTTGCTTTGTTTTGCAACCATTCCTCTTATTCAATGATTTGCTATCAAAATGTAATGGCCTAATCAGAATGACCTTTCTAATGATGGGTGCATGTGTAGTGGGGCGTTATCTTTTTCTAGTAAATTTACACAAACTCAGATTCTCTGAATACGGCTTAGTTCTGTAAAAAATCTTGGTTGTGCCTATGCAATATGTGGCCTAATTGTTGAACTCTTAATTATGTAGGTCGTTGCTATAACTGTATTTTGCTTGTTGGTGGTAGCATTTTATGCTTTCTTCTCCCCTTTCCTCGGAGGACGCTTTTGGGAGTATGCTTCAATCGCAGCTTATTCACCTGTGGTATGTAAATTCGAGTAATTTTATTGTATCCTCTGAATATACATACATCTCTTGCATCTTTGTTCTTTTTGTATCAGTAGGGAGAAAGTTTAATGAGATCTTGATAGTTCATTCTTGAAAGCCTTTTTGGTATTGGCTGCTCAAGAACTTTCCGTACCACTATGATTATGATTTATGAGTATTGTCTAGTTGGTTATTTTCTGAAATCTAATTCTGTGCATCTGGATCTTCATTCATCATCAGACTAAATGCTATTATTCTCTATATTCATCCTATTGATGCTGCACATGGCAAGGATGACTGGGGATAACCTGCTATGATTCTATTACACGTCTCTGGATTTTAATTCATTATTTTCCCATGCGATCTTTTCCTCATCTAGGGCACAGACTCTTTGTTTTTGGACATTCCCTCAATATTTGACAAATTGGTCAAATTCGGATGAATCATGATGATCAAGTTTTTGCAATCAAACAAATTTATAAAAAAAAAAAAAGAGAGAGAGAGAGAGAGAGAGAGAGAGAGAGAGAGAGAGAGAAAGAAACTTTTTAAAAAAACTTATTCTATTACCAATATATTATATATCAAATTAGCTTGTTAATCTCCATATCCTGTCAAATAACATTTAAAAAGATGGAACTGAGGGAGTATTATTTTCTTATTTGTCTTACAAATGTTACTTTAAATTTGAAGTGGCACCTTATGTTGCGTTGCAGGCATTGCTTGTGTTTGTTCTTTACGTTCGAAGTACAGCAATCAATCCTGCAGATCCAGGCATAATGTCTAGATTCGATTCTGGACGATTGAACACCAACTCAAAGCATGGATTGTCTGCGAGAGATCTTCCTGGAAAATTTGATGAACTTAGTAATGATGCACGTTCTTCTCTGTCGTCAGCTTCAAGAAGTTCCATAGCCGCTGCTAACTCCATCAAGATTGGTCATGTAGAAGCTGGAAGAGTAGATAATCAAGTGGTGTCTTTGAATAGAAAGTCTTCTTGTTGTAAATTTGGAGGAGTCTTTTGCTTTTTATTTGTACATGAGGATTGCTGCAAAAAGGATGGAGCTGCTGAGGAGGAAGGGGCAGGTGAAGATGCTCTGTTTTGCACGTTGTGCAACGCTGAGGTAGTTAATTTATTGTTTTGTTCTTGATAAAATTTATCACGTGCTTTTTGCTGTTTGAGATGGCATAGCTATGTTTGCATTATACCCAAGTTGCGAAAAGCTATGCTTGGAAAGTTGCCCTTACTGTCATGGTGTGTTTCATAAGCCACAAGAGCAAACACTTCCTTGGGCCCATAAAGGCTTGGATACACATTTTAGTATTTCACATGAGTAATAATTATTTTGATGCAATGTTATGGTGGTATCTTAATTTCAAAAGTAAACATGGAAAACAAGATTTTTGCATACAATTAAAATTTCATTGATGGATGACATTGGATGAAGATTGCAACTTGGAATTGTCTTTCTGGAATTGAATAGTGAAAATAGAGAAAAGAATGGAGAACTACCTTATAAAAGAAAGAGAGAAAAGAATGGAGAACTTGTCTCTAATTATTACGATGTACTAGAGGGCTTCCTCTGATAGGAATCTTAGGCTACTTTATTATATATACTTCTCTACGCTAAATGATTATTTCTCACAAATAAGTATATAATATCCTTTATCCTATGTGTTCTGAATCTAGGCACGTTTTAACATATAACATCATCCATGCTTTTGATTTTTAACTCTTCATAGACTATTTGGCAACACTATCTGCTGCATAAATTGAGTGATCTGATTGTTTATAGAAATGGATGAGGTATCTACATTCATGTGTATGCAGACAAAATCAACAGACATGCCCATTTATGCTCCTTCTGTTTCTGTTGTAGTTTTGTGTCCTATGCATGTTACTCAGTGCAGACACTTCATCATGGGATATGCAATCATCACCACCTTACATTTGTGGTAGTGCCATAGACATGGCCTTCTATAAACTCTGACTGCTTGGTGTGCTGCAGGTGTGCAAGTTCAGTAAACATTGTCGTAGCTGTGATAAATGTGTGGATGGATTTGATCATCATTGTCGGGTATACATCTCAGTCGTCTATGGTACATCTTATTCTGATTTTTATTATGGAGCCCATTTTTTCATAATTTTTACCATGTAACTAACCACATTTATTGGGCAGTGGCTCAACAACTGTGTTGGAAGGAAAAACTATGCTACCTTTATATCACTGATGGCCAGCAGCTTGCTTTGGGTATGTCTAAGGCAAAGTATTTGTCAGTTACCAATGAAATGGTTGTGTTTTATTGGTGAATCTCACACACTGTTTCACAGCTTGTTATTGAAGCTGGAGTTGGAATTGCTGTTCTGGTACGATGCTTTGTGCACAAAAAGCACACCGAGGCTGAAATAGTCGATAGACTAGGGAATGGTTTCTCCTTAGCCCCATTTGCAACTGTTGTGGTAATTTTTACTTGAGATACAACTTGCACTGAGCTTACTGTTCTGACTGGTTAATGAGAAGAGAGGGCTTTTTCATAATTTGTGATGCGTATATGACTTTTCTTTGCAGGCTGTATGTACAGCAGTTTCATTGCTGGCTCTTGTGCCCCTAGGCGAGCTTTTCTTTTTCCACATGATACTGATAAGAAAGGTAGATCTTTTCTCTTTCTAGTATGAGTTTTATCTTGAAGTTTCCAAGACAAATGTCATTTTTGCTTTATAAATGCCTAAATCCTTTAACACAACTTGAGCATATGTAAAAGAAGATTATGATTTGGAAGATCTGCAGTTATATGATTTGTAGCTAGAAGCTACCTAAAACCTTATTCTGATTCTTCTCAAATTACCTTCCTGTCAGGGAATTACCACATACGAGTATGTAGTAGCTATGAGGGCCATGAGTGAGGCACCTGCGGGAGCATCTGTAGATGAAGAACTGCCTAACATTGTATACTCTCCATCAGGGTCAGCTACAACTGGCTTCAGCGGTGGCAGTTCTCTGGGCCTGCAATACAAAGGAGCATGGTGCACCCCTCCTAGGGTGTTTGTTGATTATCAGGTATCAGTTATTTACAGAAAATTCAAGCCTCTGCTGGTAGGCAGAGAGGATGTTTTGTACTTCTTTTCTTTGCCATTTTGAGACCTCTATTCTAGTCGTCTGCGATGAGCATCTGTTGGAAACAGTGACCTGGTGCCCGAAGAATCACAAATGTCCTTTAATATTAAAAGAAATTGTAATTTAAACTAAAATTGTAATTTCTTATCATAAAAGTAATTTCTAGAAGCTAAGTTTCTCCTTGAGTGGTTTTGAAGGAATTCCTCTGCCTGGACTCGAACGGATCTGCTATAAAAATGTGATTATTTTTTTATTCTAATCAAATCAAATTACATGATCTGAACCTACGCTTGATCAATCCCAGATCTCTCTGTTTTTTGTTATGCTACAAGTACAAAACGTTGGTTGTCGCTTAGTGTCTGACAACCTTCATTGCCACTGCTTAAAATTCATTATCGTTATTATACCTAGAGAAATTAAGTCTTATCTTTTGGTTTCGGTGACTCCAAAGTTTCAAGAATTTCAACAATAGGCATTGGTTGATGCTTCTCGAGTTAATTAGTCCTTTGGGTAGGTGCATTGCCACATCGTACACAAATAGCCGATCATTTGGCTTATGAGGCCTCTCTTTCGGTTATGGCCTCCTGTATTAATGCATTTCTTGAATTTTCTAATATGTGGACTCAATTCAACTTGAGACATGAGTGCATTAGTATCCATTTTGGATGGTGTTACCGTGTTAGTTCTGGTTGGGGGGGGGGGGGGGGGGGTTGTTTGGGTGGTTAAATTTTTTGCGCTCTCTTAAAATTTAACAAAGTTATCCGGACCGGTTGGAGCAGTTTCGCCGAACCTGTTCCGATAAGTGTTCCTACTCAATTACAACAGCTTAGTAAAGAATTAAAAGCGTGAAAGAGAAAGCACATACGATTTTTACGTGGAAAACGCCCCGACTTAAAAGTGTAAAAAGCACGACCCACACCCCTGTGGGATTTTAACACAACTCTTCTATTAACTCAACAAGCCAAACTCGATTACAAAAGCAATCCCAAAGAACCTCTAGCCCTTAACCCGAACAATAATAGATTGTTGCTAGCCCCTTCAAGCTACCTCTAGCTTGAAGCAAGGAGAATTTAACTCTAAGCTCTTCACCCCAAATTACAACCTCACAATATGCTTCTCAAACAAGCGGAAAAGGTTACACTAAAATCCTACAACATTCACTATGTTGCACACAAGAATACAAAAATGATTGAACATGGAATAGTCTCTTGCCCCTGGTCCAATGCACGTTCGACGCTTTAGACACTTGCCTTTGTGAATATGAACTGCTTGATGACCGTTGAAGTGTTGTGAATGGGTGAGCTTCCTATCAGTACCTGAACTCTGTTTATAGATAAAAATTTGTTTAGCAAAAATATAGTTCAAGTAAATCAGGGAAGCCTAATCCGTTCTCCTTATCACTTTGGGATATCCTAGAAACCTATTACTGTTCAAACTCTCTTGATCAACTCCTTTAGCTCCAAGAAGTTTATAAAAACGAACTCACCTCATTTGCCAGCCAAATTAGATTTTCCATTTAAAAGATTTGCACTTTAATATATATATAGAGAGAGAGAGAGTGTAGTAGGTTATCACCCTACCCACTTTTGAGTTCTAAAAAATAACCCTGCCAATATGTTAAAACACATGAAATACAATGACATTTTGGTCTTTTACTACATCCCCAAATTTTTTCTCCTCCTTCCCGATTGAATTCAAGCGTAGACCTAATCTTTCACAACCTCATCGTCTCCAATCTTCTAGTTCAAATTATAGAAAGTGCACTCAAATAATAAGTAACAATGCCAATTAAATGGCGGTTGCTCATGTTTCATCTGGCAAAGTGTGATGGATAGTAACTTTGTGTGGGTTCGCTTTCATACATTCAAAAGAGCTTTACAAGAAACTTGGTTTCAGCTGATGATTCACTTAAATTATTGATGAAATTCTCTGAATATTAAATGAATTTATTTTACTGGGTATCTTTTCGGTACTTCCATATTCGTAAAATTGTCCCTTGGCTTCAATAAGTTGTTCAAGTTTGTGGTTGAAATCATTCCTTGGTTTAACTTAATTTCAGTTAGTACTTCATTAGCTGTTTATTTTGTGTTCAAATAGTTAAGTCCATAATTCCATTGATGCACTAAAGAAGAAGAGAAAACCATGGATGGCTCTACTTCTCGCCACAAATGTTAGAAGAAGGATTTGGGAGGTGGCAAAAGACAAATATTTCCATTCATTTTATGTGTTTTAATATGTTGTCAAGGTCATTTTTCAGAACTCAAGTGGGTAGGGTGCTAACCTACTACACTCATGTAGTAGGTTAGCAAAACCCATATATATATATATATACACACACACATATACGTATATATGTATATATATAAAATTGTAGTCTCCAATTAAACTCTGATATTCTGCATGGTAACTCTTCTTTTCAATTGGCCAGGAAGAAGTTGCACCTCAGTTGGAGCCTGGAATGGTCCCGTCAACAGTTGATCCAGATGCAGCTGGGTTTGTAGAAAAGGGAAACAAGGGAGCTAAGCGGCCTGTTAAAATCAGTGCATGGAAACTTGCAAAATTGGATTCCAATGAAGCGATGAGAGCTGCAGCAAAAGCTAGAGCATCCTCATCTGTTCTACGTCCTATTGATAACCGCCGTTTTGATGCTGAATTGAGCTCCAGCGAGAATATGAGCGTCAGAAGCAGTATCAGTGCTGATACCGGAGGAAATAGGGACATGAGAAATGAATTGAGGAATTCATTTGCTCCTAGTCAAGGTAGCCGGGATGAATATGAAACTGGGACTCACAGTATCAGTAGCTTTAGCAGTCCCAGTCATGTGCATGAGTCAGTCACACTAAGCCCTCTCCCACAAGCTCACAGTTTAGGCCATCTTAATGCTGGTATTGTCCCAGAGAGGGCCCGAGCTTCTAGGGCTGCACTCCCTAATAATAATCACCACCTGTTGCATACTTCTTCAGAATTTGATGACAAGATCATGCAGAGGAATAGTACCACCGATCCGTTATTGCTTTCAGCTGGTGCCCCTGCAGCTTCTCTGCTGAGAGATGTTAAACGAACATCTGTTGTTTGGGACCAAGAAGCTGGAAGGTATGTGTCTGTTCCACTATCAGCTTCAGATGCTCGAACAAGGCCCTCCTTGCAAGGAGGACTACTAAATCCTAATGCAGGATCGTCTACCAATGACAAGAGACCAGCCCCTCTCCCTCGAGAACCTTCACAGCCTCCTGCAAAGCCTCCAGTCGAGCAGTCAGAAAAGCTAATGTATACTGGAGAGTCCATTTTCTTTGGTGGTCCACTATTGCGTGGTCCAGTTAAGGATGGACTGAGAAATGAGAGAGGCTCTGGTTCGAGAGATGGCCAAGAGCGGCTGCCATTTAATTTGCCTCGTGATTCGAGGTTTAAAAGGGATGCTGCCTCCCATCAACTTCCAGTGTTCATTCCTGGTGATTTTGAGTCACACAAGTAGCTTTCAGGCTATCGATGAATGTTCACTTTGCGTTTGCCCCTGCATAGCAAGGGTTGAACAGAAGAAACCCCTCGAGCTAGCTGGTTTCCGCCTTGCAGAAACCTTGCAGTCTGTTGCAGCCACTCACGTACAAGGTTCCAGAGGTTTCTTCTTGATGGGTTTTCTAACTTGACACGGCAAAAAATGAACTGTAGTGTGGAGGAAATGCAATCCTAGATCTCTCTTAGAACCTTTTGGCTTTTGTATGTACAATTGAGCTTGAGTGGTAGGATTAGTTTTTGTAGCAATTTTGCCATGAAAATAGCTAGACTATTGCCTTCATGATTGGATTTTGGTTCTTAATTTATGCATATTTACCAAGTATTGTCTTGCTTTTTCAGATCATGGAAAATCCAATCCAAACGATATTGACTCTAATTATAAATATCAACCAAGTATTATTTAATACTCCATATTATTGATCAAGGTTAAAAGATATATCAACTTTGTAACAACAAACTAGATGTTGTGTTATTGATTCTTTTTCCTTTTCGTTTTAACTAAAGGTGGTGTTCAGGCAGTTTGTGTGCACTTCGATTTTGCTGAGTGGAAGTGGCACCTGTAACTTGTCCGATAAGATGGTGGAGGAAGTAATTAATTATACTTTTTTTTTTCTTTTTAATTGAAGTTTGAACTCTGCTCTTTTATGACACATTCCACTGTATTGAGGAGAGGTGTGCTTTGGAGTTTGGACGATGTTAGTATATTGGGTTTTGTGGGTGAGAGAGACTTTCTAATCTCTTAAATAAGAAAAAGGGACAAAGTCTTTAAAAATTGGGTGAGGGGACACTTTTAAAATTAATACTAATGACTAATATTTTAAAAGTCCCCAATTTTTTTTTTTATTTGCACAAAGCCCTCCATCTTCTCATCTCCCTTCCTCGGCCCTCACCCCCCATTCGGACACCTACCCCCATCGCGCCCCATCCCTCTGCCCATCCACCACTCCACCACTCTAATAAAAGGATGTGTACACATTTATTATATGTGTACATATATTAAACACATATATGTACACATCTTTTCCAGCCGTGAAAATATCTCCAAAATTATATAAACATATAAAAAATATGTTTACACATTCGAAAATATGGGTAAAACGACTTGAATTAAAAAAAAATGAAACGGGGACAAAGAAGAAGAACGAAGAAAAAATAAAATGGATACGAAGAAGAAAAGAAAATAGAGACAAAAAAGAAGAAAGAAAAATAACAAGAATAGTAATGAAATGAAATTTGAAAAGAAATCTAGAAGAAAGAAGGAGAAGGAAGAAGAAAAAAGAGGGAGAAAGAAGAAAGACGGAGAAATAAAAGTGTAAAATGATTTGAATAGGTGAGAAAATAAAAGTAGGTGAGAGGGAGAGAAAATGAAATGTTTGAATTTTTTTGAATTGTGGGAATTTCTCATACCCACAAGTTTTAAATGTTACAGTTCAACCCTCACTTAAGTTAATTATTTGTCTTCTTTTCTTCTTTTGAAACTTGAGAGGACCTTATGCCTATTTTTTCACTAGTATATTACGACTTAGACATTCTTCACTTGTCTTCTATTGGGGTACCTTTCTTGGCATTTCATTCTTAACTTCCAACTCTGGCTTATAACCACTTAATTCTTACTATCCATTTCCACTTGGCGCAATGGCATCCTTTTATATTTTGAAGAAGACGACGAAATAGGTTGACAATCACTCAAATTTGGCATAAAAAGTCACTTAGCTCTTTCAACTCTTCCTTGTACCTATTGACTGCCTCGATTCATATACCTATTGACTACCTCGATCCATATGCCTAAACCCTTCCCGCTCTATATACTCCATCTCTGCCACATTACACCAATATATGCTTGAGACTCTTGCTAGGATCTCTACAACAACAACAAGAACAAGAACAACAACAACAACATACCCAGTATATCCCACATGTGTGGTCTGGGGAGGGTGGGATGTACGCAGACCTTACCTCCATCAAGGTGAAAAAGCTGTTTCTGATAGACCCTTGGCTACGAAAAAAGAATTTATTTTGAAAACAGTTTGAAAATCAAGACAACAATATCATGTTAAATAGAATGAGAAAATTGCATCATATCCAACATAATAGGTACTAGCAATACTAGAGAGAAAAGAGAAAGAAGACAACTGACTACTACCTAACCTTCTACCCTAATCCTTGGCCTCCACGCCCCCTATCTACAGTCGTGTCCTCGGTGATCTGGATCGGGGCCATATTCTGTCTAATCACCTCGGCCCAGTTCTTCTTCGGTCTACCTCTATCTCTACGTAGATTCAGCACTGCCAACCTCTCACACCTCCTTACGGGGCATCAACACTCCTTCTCCTCACGTGTCCGAACCATCTCAACCCCGTCTCTCGCAATTTCTGGGCCACTGGGGCCACCCCACCTTGTCACGAATAACTTCATTCTTAATCTTGCTAGGATCTCTGTTCTTGGTAATTTATTCTCTTCCTTCTTTTTCTAATTTTCTTCCACCACCACTAACATGTGCAAATTCGACAAGAAAGAAAAAGAAAAAGGCTTTGGACAGCCGCAATCATGGAAATTACAACAAAATTGTTCAAATTCGACAAGAAAGAAAAAGGAATTGAGGGGTGGGTATTTGGAGTTTTGACTTATTTGACAAGATGAAATTGGGCAGATCGAACCTTCATATGTGAAAAGTCTGACGAGCTTCGGCTGAGCAACTTCTTCTTCAACATAAATTCTTTTTTCTAAAACTAGTTGTTTCCATCTTTGATGAGTTCAATATTTACATATATGGCACTTTCCTTTTCAACAAATGTGACGCCTAATGTTAACCTTTCGGGCGTAGATGGATATCCTGCCTGAGTTCTTCAAGAATACCGGAGGATCATAGGTGAAGAGGTATATCTACTATAATGGGGTTCTTCAAAGCTAGAAATCATATCACAGTGGAAGAATTTCAACTAATAGCATGTTTTGCTACTCTTTATAAACTAATTGCTAATAATACTAACAACTAGATTGAAGACCGTTATGCACTTTTTAGTTATCCCCTTACTGTCAGCCTTTGTTAAGGGAAGGAATATATTTGATAGTTTGTTGTTTCCCATAAGCTAGTGAAAGAGTACAAACAGAAGGAATGGTCTCCTAGATTTTTAGTTAAAATAGACAAAAGAAAGACCAACACTAAATGGAAAAGCCTTTTTAGGAAGGTTCATATACATTTTGGTTTTCTTGATAAGTTTGTTCAGCTGCTTATGAAATGTGTGACCATAGTAAGCTGTTCCTTGCTACTTATTGGTGGGATGACTTCTAAAATTTAGGCAAAGTAGGAATTGCAATAAGGAGAGCTAACGTCTCCGATCCCTATCTCCTTGTCTTTATTATGGAGTAACTGCACAGAACTCTATAGAGACTCAAAAATAATCTAGACTTCGATTAGCACCCCAGATGTGCCAAAATGAACCTTTCATATATATGTTTTGATGATAACCTGATCATGCGCTGTAGAGCAGATAAAATTTTACTACAATTATAGATGCAAGTTTTTGCTCATTTCTCTGAGGTGTCTAGTCTAAAAGTCAATACATAGAGAATATATAGTTCATTTTATGTTTCTCGAGCTACCCAGAAATTCGAGGACTTGATAGCAACTGAGATGCATTTCACTTTGAGGGTATGACCATTTAAGAATTTAGGAGTCCCATTATCCTTTAAGAAACTCTCTACTCAACATTGCATGCCATTGATTGAGAAGATAATTGCAAGGACTAAGAGCTACTCTACAAAATTTCTTTTATATAGTTGTCAGTTGCAACTAAATAAGGGTGTTATTTTTGAAATGTAAATATGTTGGGCCAAGGACTTCTTACTACTGAAAAAGATCATACAACTAGTAACCACTTGCTTGTAGAACTTTTCTGCAGACGAGAGGCAATAACCTCTCAAGACGAGAGGAAATGATCATTGATCCCGAGTGTAAGTGAACCAAAACTAGACCAAATATACCATTCAAACTTTTTAAAGCATGTGTTCCTAAACATCATATTTAATATATTCTGATAAACTACATGAGATATTTTAATTTAGAGGACGGACCATGAATTCACTTGAACAATTTTCATCATTATAAATCTGCTCATATATGCAAATGGATTCTCTGCAAAATAACAATAAGTACTATGGAGAGAGAAAGTTTAGCATCAAGAAAATATACCAAATAGCTCTTCCATAATACCACATGACTTCATAGAAGAACTTAACCTTATTAAAAAGTAAAAAAGTCGATCGATATTTTGAGAATATTTTCGTCTCTAACATTTAATTTTTTAACATTTTTGTTATATATATATATATATATATATATATATATATCATATCATATCATATTATACTATTCTAAAAGAGCCAATCCCTTAAGTAAAAAGTAAGTGATCATTTTGCCCTTCAATTAAAAACTACTACCTATAATTTTTGCACTAAAAAGTTAATTTAACTTTAAATAAAAAGTCATGAATTATTTGGTACAAAAGTAGTATTTTTCATAAATTGGTATATTAAATATTTCTCGTGAATCTGAAAGTGCAGACTTTGAAGAGTTGCATAAATAATTATTCCTTCTTAAATGGGTACATTAACCAAATACTATCTCTTAACTGTATTTAAATGAAGAATTTGAATAGTTGCAATTGATAATACACATATCGGTACCATATCTGTCAAATGCAATTGCTACGTAGATGGTCATTTGGCCCATTTCCGTGATATCTATTCATTAATTCACTTACTCTCTTAAATGGATATTTATCAGAATTATGTCATTCAATACATACATGTGATATTCATACATCTATTTGGACATTTTAATCTTTACAACACGCTGGCCAGCCCGTAATTACTGAATAGTGAAAAACATGGAATTGTTGGCTGTGAGTATATCTCAAAATGGTTATTTACATTCAATTAAATAATTCATTTATATGTTTGATATATCATATCCATTTTGCGTATACATCTTAATATGCGTAAAGCCCTACTATGTTCTGAAGTACCTCTGCTTGGCCATCTGGTAAGTATATATGTTGGGATGACTTCATCCCACTGTTTTGTCAACAACAATTATATCTTTACTTTTTCTGTGCTATTCCTTTTTTTTCCCATTTTATTATCCTCAAAAATTGTATTTTATAAATGGTATTCGATTTATACCACAATGAAATCATGGCTTGATTTGTAAAATTTCCGCTATAGTGGTGAAGGAGGAGGCAGTGAAGAAAATATGAGGCAGTGAAGGTGCTACTGTTGCATTGCTACTTTGTTATATTTTGGAATTTAATACGTTATTTGTCTTTGTCCGGGAAGAAAAGAATTTAATCAATAATATATACAACAAAATTTAAAGATGAGAAAGATAGCTAATAATGAATATCGATCAACCTAAATTCATTCATGGAGGATAGACAGATTGAATATATAGACAAAAATGTGTTATAATAAGTTATATCCAAACTCCTTATCAAATATGTGGTGTTTGTATATATTAGTAACCTGGGTAATGTACTGAGTCTTAACTCTTAACTGTGTGAAGATTTTGTCAGATTCAATTGTATGTGTTTTTTCTTCTTTTTCGTTTTCACTTAATACTAAAGTCTACTAAACAATCACAAGCAGTCTTGAAATTCACCTTTCAAAATTTAGAAATGTCATAATTAAATACATCAGTTAGTGGTAAAAACAATCAGTAAATAACATATTTTTAATACAATAATAAGTTTTTTTTACTTTTAAATTTTTACCATACCCACTTTTTGTTTGACTAAAATATACTTGTTATTTCTTGCCAACTCATTAAAATTGGGGAACTTCTTATCATTACAACCAAATGCCTACCAATTCATTTCGCCCTCCTCTATCACCCAGAAATCCACGGGGAATGTACAATCCGTCCGGCGTGAAAAGACAACCAGCAAGAATCCATAGTTTTTGAAATTTCAAGGATTCTTTTTTCTTTTTTATTTTTTCTCTTCTCCCAACATTTTTAATGCATTAATGGAGGTAAAAGGTTAGCACCATACCACTTTTTGTTTGACTAAAATATACATGTTATTTCTTGCCAATTCATTAAAATTGGGGAACTTCTTATCAGTACAACCAAATGCCTACCAATTCATTTCGCCCTCCTCTATCACTCAGAAATCCACAGTAAATGTACAATCCGTCCGGCGTGAAAAGATAACCAGCAAGAATCCATGGTTTCTGAAATTCCAAGGATTCTTTTTTCTTTTTTTATTTTTTCTCTTCTCCCAACATTTTCAATGCATTAATGGAGGTAAAAATAATTCTTTTTTATCAAATGTTTGATGATAATCATTTTATGATATGTTTTTAAGAGAAGAAAGTGATAACTCCGAGCTCATGGCTACTCCTACGATATAAGCACTTGAGTGCGTGGAGGATTGAGACTTGGAGATGGGCGTAGAAGAAGAGTTGAGAAAGAGGCCATGAGCTAAAAAATGCTACATATTGAAAAGGAACTAATGAAGTGGTAAAAATTTCACCCACAGGCCACTTTTGCTACTGGTATTTGGTTTGAAATCATTTTTTTTATTAGTTTTACATGAGAGGCCACTTTTTGGAACTTCAATCTTTGTGGGCTGAAGTTCAAACCTTGTTGATTGAACTTCATCCCTAAGTTATGAAGTTCAACTTCAATTCGTAAGGGCTGAACTTTTAGGCATAGATGCGTAAACTTCAACCCTTATGGGATGAAGTTGAACTTCAATCTTTGTGGGCTGAACTTGTGTGAAGTTCAACCCACAAGGATTGAAGTTCCAAAAAGTGGCATCTCATGTAAAATCACTAAAAAAAGTGGCCTCAAGCCCAAGACCACTGGTAAAAGTGGCTATTCGTGCACTTTGCCCAATGAAGTGGCCATACAATAGGGCCCAATTGTTTATTTTTGGCCCATTAGCTCATTATAGCTTATTATAAATAACATTTTACCAATTTGTGGAGAAAAAAAACTTGATGAATGAACAAAAACTTGTAAGCTTATTTACATTTTATGCATTTATCTTTATTGCTTTCTTATTTTAATCATAGTGTGAGTTAGATTAATGGTGATTCCATTACTTGATTGTCGACTGTCCCGAGGGTTGCAATAGTTCATCGAACTCTTGAGGTCTTTGTTAGTATAGGTGCAATCACTCTCTAGAGGATATTAGGGTACATTTCCCCTAATCGGTGCTAGATTATCGATAGAATCTTGTATCTTGCTTCCATCTTTCTATCATTTCTTAATTTCCTTTACCCATCCGTTATCAGAAAGGGCTCCTCACATTTGAAGGGAAGATGATGAATTTTCAAACAAGCACAAAGTGGGCAATTTAAGTCAATTTTAGCAGGTCTGAAATGCACTGCACTTTGGGTAAAAATGAAAATGCCGAGCACAAAACAAAAATGCACTGCACGACAGATTTCTTTTTCCTTTCAGAAATCATGAATAATTCTTTCTAGTTTTGTAAGAAGAAAACTTCATCGCTTTAGCTCCTATGCTTGTCCATCCGTCCTTACTTTGTAGTAACATATTCTTGTCTATTTGTTATTTTTTTTTGTCTCTTGGTCTCGATTATTCTAGAAAAAGATTTAAATGGTGTCAAATTATCAGCGGAATGAAGAATCTAGAAGTGACATTATGCTTCAATGAATTGGGGAAATGAGAGATGAACTTTAGAGAGAGAATTTTCACAAACTGAATTTTTCATTGAATGAATTACACATGTGTTATACACATACATATGTAGAGAAAATATCTAAGCTAATCCTAACTAACTAAATTAATCCAGACCGTTGATCAGCAACTAATCTAACCGCTGCTAACTACTGGTATTAACTACTTTAACTGTCTTCCAGTAATAGCCACTTGGTGACTCATTATTTACACGCTAGTCATATTGTGTGCTATTGAACCTCAACACATTTATTCAATTCCTTTACACCCCCCCTCAAGCTAGGAGCTATGAAGATGTTCTTCATCCCTAGCTTGGAGACTAGATAAGAGTGTTGAGGTTGACTGAGACCCTTGGTAAACAAATCTGCCGGCTGCTCTTGTGATGCCAAATACACTGTATGAACCAGTCCCTGTTGTACCTTCTCCCTAATGAAATGACAGTTAATATCTATGTGTTTGGTCCTCTCGTGGAAGACAGGATTTGCTGCAATCTGTATAGCTGATTTGCTGTCATTATACAATGAAATAGGTAGCTGCAAATACACACCTAACTATCGAAATAAACCTGCCAACTACACTACCTCAGCCACAGTGGAAGCTAAGCTCCTGGAAACAGTGGATTGCTTTTTTGATTTCCATGAAATAGGAGAATCTCCAATCTTGACTATGTACCCAGTGACTGAGCTTCTTGTATTGATGCAAGAGGCCCAATTTGCATCACAATAAGCCCTCAAAACATTTGAGCTACCAGCAGTCATGAAAATACCTAGACCAGGTGTCTGCTTTACATATCTAACTACTCTTGTTGCTGCTGCCATATGAGAAGTCTTAGGCCTGTGCATGAATTGGCTCAGGTCTTAAAATGCAAATGTTTTGTCTGATCGAGTGATGGTTAGGTACAACAACCTTCCCACTAGCCTCTGATATGTACTTGGATCTCTTAATAGGACATCACCTTTGTTCTGATTCCCAATGTGCTCATCAAACTCTGCAGTTGTGAGTTTTTCATTAACTTCTAAAGATGCACCAACTGGCCTGGTGGCTGACAACCCCATGTCTGATATAAGTTCTAAGGCATGTTTCCTTTGGTGCATCAAAATCCCATCAGAGTTCCTAGCAAATTCAATCCCCAGAAAGTACTTGAGCTCTCCCAGGTGTTTTATTTTAAAACTTCGTTGCAACCTCTTCTTAGTCTCCTGAATCAGCTGCAAATCACTTCCTGTTATGAGCAGATCATCCACATATATTAAAACAATCACAGTATGTCCTTGTGTTCTCTTGGTGAACAAGGAATAGTCCAGATGACTTTGTATGAATCCAGATGTAACTAATGCAGTTGTCAACTTAATATTCCACTGTGTAGAGGCTTGTTTGAGCCCATAGAGTGATTTTAACAGCCTGCAGACTCTTGTCTTGTCACCAGATTGTCCAAAGCCTTGTGGACTTGTCATGTACACCTCCTATTGTAAGTCACCTTGCAGGAATGCATTGTATACATCTATTTGATGGATATGCCATTTCTTGAAAGCAGCTATAGCAATAACTGATCTCACTATTACCATCTTCACAATTGGGGAGAATGTTTCTTGGTAGTCAAGGCCTTCCTTTTGGTTGTAACCTTTAGCAACCAACTTGCTTTGATGACACGACCCGGAATCCGGTTGGCTGTACGGGCACCCGACATCCTCCCCTAGACTCGTCGGGCGAACCCTTACCAATTAAATTAGGAAAATAAATATAATAATTCATAAATAAGGACAAGACTTAAAAAAAATACAGACATACTGATACCTCTAAGCTGTACAAAATAAATTACAGCTGGCTACCCAATATACTAGGTTTAGGGCTATCCAGACTAGACATCTACGAGTACAAAAGAAGACAGATACCTGCTGAAGGGAGCAAAATGCAACTGAAATAACAACCAATAAACTGGTGGCCATCCGGAATAAAAGCTGGCTCACCCTGATAGCTGAAGTCGTCTTCGCTCCTTCACAATGTGGCGAACTCAATCCTGGAGCAAACCTGCCGAAACGAAATAGATAGACAAGAAACAAACAACAAACAAAGGTGAGTCAAAAGGACTTAATAAGTGGGGCAGACTAGCCATCTCAAAAAATAGGATAGCTAGCTGGGGAGAAGAAACAGATAAACCAAATTCCTCTTATTTAAATTATAAAAAGGCAGAGCCTGATAATAACAAGAAACACGTAAGAAACTATAAACTCAACCAGGGATGCGAGCCAGAAACATATCAACAAATAAGCAATGCATATATAAGCAGAACAGTAGTCATGTATCGCAAGTCTATACAATGATATGAATTGAGATGAAATAAAATGAAATGAAATGAAATGTGATGCAAAGGGTCACATGTGCCCATAATCCCATCCCGAAGCGGAATACTCCTGCATTCGGCCGGGGGAGGGGGGAGGGGGAATCCAATCTGATAACCAACTGGAGCGGAATATTCCTGCTCCTGGGGCGAAATACTCTTGCACCCGATATAGTATAAACTAGAGGCGGAATACTCCTGCACTCTCCTGGGGCAGAATACTCCTGCACCCGATATAATGTAAAGCTGAGGCGGAATACTCCTGCACTCAATATCTAACATAAGAGCGGAATACTCCTGCTCCTGGGGCAGAATCCTCCTACCCTCAATATGATACAATGGAGCGGAATCCTCCTGCTCTTGGGGCGGAATACTCCTACCCTCAATATGATACAATGGAGCGGAATCCTTCTGCTCCTGGGGCGGAATACTCCTGCACCCAATATGATATGCAATGTAATGTATATGAATGACATATAATGCGTATGAATGCAATGTGATGCAATAATAACCCTTCAACGGTGCGGGACTCTCATCGACAGCCGGGGAGTAGATTCCAACTCACAGCCAGGATACAATACTCAGATCCTCAATGCAATACCAACAACAGGACGTAACATATAATATATAATGTAAATCCAAAGCTAAGGCGTAATGAGTACGCCTATCGGCAGCTACACACGTAAGGAACACGTGGTAGAAAATCCACGAGGCCAGGTGCCTCCAAAGAAATGGATATAAACAGTTACCTCTTCCAAAAGTTAGTACGGCTAATCAACAACCGCTTTGTCCTTTGGTTTCCTTGCCAAACGATCCCACTCTATTCAATAAGCAGAAAAATATATCAATTTAGGCTAAAGGCTTCATTCCTCACATCTTAGGGCAATCCAGTTAGAAACCTGATACCCTATTCGCATACGCAATACGCAGGCCATGCCTATGTATAGGGTTTATGGTCACCTAACTAAATCCTAAATAAATTATATTTATATGTTGCCCATAACTCACTGAGTACGAATATATAATCAATTCCATTATCGGGGGTCCATTTAACCCTTTAAACTATTAATTGAACTTATTAAAATGATGTCTGATATTTCAAGTTTTACCGTCAAAATATATTCAAACACACGTAATAAACTCAAATAATATATTAGGATCATTACCTGAATGTTTCAGAGTGAAAATTCTACTTTTCTCCGGCACATTTTCTTATTTTCTGGCATTTTTTTACTGCATTATGTCATTTTCTCTGTTTCGTTTGTTGTGTCGTTCTGTTCTCTATTCTTGATCCCTCTGATCAACTTAGCTTTTATAAAGTTAAGGCCCCCACTGCCTTTCATTTCTTTTTGTCATTTTCCTTTTTTTTCTTTTCGCGACGAAAATTAAAACAGAACCGATATTCGAAATAATTTCAACTTTTGCATACAAGTTATACAAAATATATATAACATACTCGCGAAGGCGGATCTCAAATCGGACTCTCGAAACTCAAGATGCGAATTTAAATGAAAAAAAGTCAAATTATATAACTTTCGGCATTTTACGGAAACAGGCCAAACAACATCGAAATTCACTTTTGAAAGTGCACAAAAATCACAAATGATCATACGAACCTAACGGCACTTTCGGATTTTGAATCGGAGCTCGTTCGCCAAAACCGAGCTCGAAAATCCCTTTTCAATATTTATCGACAATAAAAACTGAAACATTCTTCCGATGCCTACCAAACGAGGTCTGATTTAGGTCAAATTTTACAGACAGGTCCTAATGGACATTACAAATATTTTAAAATTATCGGCACGCCAATCGGAGTCCTAACTTCCGAAACGACTGACCGAGGTCGTTTCATTCTCCTCCACTTAAACTCTCGGTCGTCCTCAAATGAGCCTAAATCTTAAAGGAAGATTCACGCAGATAAAAAAGAACTTGCACGACCTTCATAAACTACTCCACGGGCATTATCTTCTTATTACAAGATCAGAATTATATGTCGCATATCGAACTCTTGGGATAAAACATATCTGGATAATATCATAGCATCGTTACCCATGAATAGGTTAACATGATTCAGGCGATAATCACCTCTTTGATATACCTTTCGATATAAAACAGGTTGATGGAACTAAGGAATAGCTCACGCTTGATGCAATGGGGGGAGCTTTTGAAGTACCTTGACACTACACACTATAGAAGATTTTATGCAAGCTATATTATTTTTACAAACACACTATGCAACATCTCAGTTGATATTAGTGTTTCCGCAAGCTCCTTGCGGGAATGTAGTTACTCATATCCCAATGTATGTCAAAGGTTCATCTGAACAGGGTCTATCATATAAGGATAAGGATCATACAAATACTACTGGATAGTATGATGCAGACCAGGAATGATATTCAGACTGAACATCTACTTCAGGGTATTGTCTTTAAATTGGAAATAATATGACTTGAAAAAGTGAAAATAAAAGAGACATGTAGTTGGCCCATGAGCTGAGGCAGAATACCAGCAACAACATTGATTACATGAGCACTTATAACCCTAAAGTGACTTCTCAAAGAGTTGAGGTGTGAAGGAGATATGCCAATGATGGATGGACGATAAGCTGCACTAGACCTTTAACTCTAAATTTTCATGAAGTAAAATAACGTCAGTATGAGGATACAGTTCTAGTTTAATACAGACAGATAGCCAGAAGAAAACTGGAGTCACCATACAGGGTTACTACTGACGGTATTCTCATGTATAAAGATAGACTTTGTGTTCCTGATGTTGCAGATTTAGTTTATGATGAAAGCACATTATTCCAAATACACTGTTCATCCAGGTTCGACTAAGATGTACCATGATCCTAAGCAGATTTATTGGTGGGACGGAATGAAGTGTGACATAGCAGAATTTGTGGCTCAGTGTTCTAATTGCCAGCAAGTTAAAGTCGTGTCATATTTCTAGATTTTATGCTTCCAGTAGATAGGTACGTATATATGATCAGGTTGCCAGCTTATCTCTGGCATTAATAGATTAATAGTGGGTTTAGTGTCGTGGCCCTAGGTTGGGTCGTAACAAAAGTGGTATCAACGCCCTTGGAGATTTAGTATTCCCATTCAGTATTTGGAGATGAAAGATTTAGCTAAAACATGACGCGTCTCATACCTAAGCTACCGAATTACCCTCCCGAGTTGCCAAACAGCTGCAAAATCGAGATCACAATTCCATACCCTTGCCATAAGAACCAGCGCCTGGTAGGTCAACTCAGGGGCCAAATGACGCCTCTCATTACCCTTAGTAGCCCTAAAACACAATGAACCCGGCTACTTTGACACGCACTCTGGCTCAACACAGGGAACATCATAAGAGACTACTAACCGCCTAAGCTCACTACTGTCGGAAGAAGATGAGATGGCAACAGACTGAGGATAGAAATAATTAGAACTTCAGAAAGCTCATCTTCTTATTACTTGGCTACCAGAGCTAGACCACTTCTAAGTCAGGCTAACCAAAGAATAGCAATTGAATAAATAGACTTTAAATGAGCTTTATGGAACAAAATCTATGTCAATTTAACCTTTCCATAAAAGAAACTCCAACAATTTATCAGAAAATCTTTTTATAACCCAGATAAGCTCATAGGATAACATGACTGTGCTAGCGTCTTGAACCAAGAGGAGATATGTAGATCGAATATTACTTACTAATCATCTTACACTGGAAGAAACGATACACTTGCTGATGGTAAAGAATTAGGATCCTATTATCCTACCAACACGAAATTCTGAGAAGAGAGGTAAACTGACTTGGCATTATAACAGAATGAGGTACAACAAGATGCCAAGCAAACAATCCCGATACTCACTCACAAATCTTTCACAATTGCCCCAAATAGATCATACCAGAAGCTCACCCTTCCACTACAACAAATTCTTAATAAAAACGACATCCAAGAAAATCATGGAAACCTGATAAGACAACCATTTCCAAATCGATCGGAAAAAATCAAAGCTTACACACGTATAAGTGAGGAAGAAATACTTGGGTCTACTACATCAGATACCTCAACATCCTGCCAGACTGGTAGTTCTTAGAACTGCCTCTGCGGCTGAGCCGAGCTGCTACCCTGATAATTACTTCTAGAAGAACCACTACCACCACGCTCTCGACCTCTATCGAATGAGGGCATATCTCTGGTTGATTAAGATCTATATGAAATTTCCTGCGATTGTGAAGGTGCCTGATGACGAGAGAAAAGACGACTGCCTGCTTGCCGGAGTAAGGAAAAACTCCTCAAAGGATAATCAAACTCATGACAGTGATGACACCCTTTTCGCTAAAAATGGAAACTGGACAGATTATTGATAGCTACAAAGAGAAAACTGATTCTGATCTTGACGAACTACCTGCGCACTTTGAGAATTACGCTCTACAAGCTGAGATAACCTGGCAGGTGACCTCCCAAAATAATCAGAACTCTTACCTCCAAATGAGGTACCATGGTTCCCCACTAGGGCCACGGGATCTCTTGCTCTCCCGCTCTAACTTATGGTATGCCTCGTACCTTCGAACAACATCGACAACGATATCAAATGAAGTCCCAACCTCAATTTCTCGAGCCATCTGGGTTCTCAAGGAAGGAGAAAGGTCAGCAATAAATCTTTGAACATTCTCGGAAGGTTCATGGACTCGTTCTAAAGCATATTCAGCCATTTTATAGAATTCAATCTCATATTCTGAAACACCAACAGGCTATCCGACAGGCTACCCTGTCCAATCCACTCAAACTGGAAACACTTTTCATCTCGCTCGCTACTCGAAAGGAACTTTTCCACGAATCTAGAAAAAAAACCGAACCAAGTCAGCAAATAAGAGAGCGGCCCACCAATTCAAGGTTGGATCCCTGAAACTGGAAAAAAGAACAATCAACACCATACCGCTCGATATAATCAAGAGCCTGAAGGATACGCTGACATCATTTTATTTTTAAAAAAATCACGAGGTTTATCTGATGCATTGCTTAAGAATATCGGAAGGTTCAACCGCGTAAAATAATGCAACCTCTTTGGGCACTCAGATCTAACCGTTACCTTGGCTGGCCAACCAGCCAGAACAATTGGTGGCGCAACACATGCTGCTTCTACAACATAATTTAGTGCGGCAATATTAAGAACTGGGATAGGAGCACCCTGAGACCGAACATCCGTATCTATGTCAACCTGATAAGCTACCTAGCGAGTAATAGATTTTTGTGGTATCTGCGTCGCCAAGATTCTCGTAAAAGCACCATAAAGAGCCAAGGGAACCACAAGGCCCTGCTCCCTTGCCCATCGCAAGCTCGTACAGCTGGGACCTCCGTAACTAGATCGTCAGCGCGATCAAAACTCTCGGGGCTTCGTCAATGCTAGCCCCAGGCTAGACTGCTTCGTCTTGAACTCATACCGTTTGCTGATTTATCGCACGAGGGTTCACAATTACCACGAACAAATTAACGAAAATACTTTTGAATCCTAAACCGACGCACGATCAGAAATGAAGGAAATGAAACTTCCTAAATGCCATCATAACGTCTCGTAGATAAGTACGGACGTCTACGTACCCATCAGCGAGACTCTACTAAATACTGTCTTAGTCTAGATAGATTATAAACCAGGCTCTGATACCAACTGACACGACCCGGAATTCGGTTAGGCCGTGCGGGTAGCTGACATCCTCCCCTAGACCCATCGGGCGAACCCTTACTAATTAAATTAGGAAAATAAATATAATAATTCATAAATAAGGACAAGACTTAAAAAAAATACAGACATACTGATACCTCTAAGCTGTACAAAAGAAATTACAGTTGGCTACTCAACATACTAGGTTTAGGGCTATCCAGACTAGACATCTACGAGTAAAAAAGAAGACAGATACCTCCTGAAGGGAGCAAAATGCAACTGAAATAACAACCAATAAACTGGTGGCCATCCGGAATAAAAGCTGGCTCACCCTGATAGCTGAAGTCGTCTTCGCTCCTTCACAATGTGGCGAACTCAATCCTGGAGTGAACCTGCCGAAACAAAATAGATAGACAAGAAACAAACAACAAACAACAAACAAGGGTGAGTCAAAAGGACTCAATAAGTGGGGCAGACTAGCCATCTCAAAAAATAGGATAGCTAGCCAGGGAGAAGAAACAGATAAACCAAATTCCTCTTATTTAAATTATAAAAAGGCAGAGCCAGATAATAATAAGAAACACGTAAGAAACTATAAACTCAACCAGGGATGCGAGCCAGAAACATATCAACAAATAAGCAATGCATATATAAGCAGAACAGTAGTCATGTACCGCAAGGCTACACAATGGTATGAATTGAGATGAAATGAAATGAAATGTGATGCAAAGGGTCACATGTGCCCATAATCCCACCCCGAAGCGAAATACTCCTGCATTCGGGGGGAATCCAATTTGATAACCAACTGGAGCGGAATACTCCTGCTCCTGGGGCGGAATACTCTTGCACCCGATATAGTATAAACCAGAGGCGGAATACTCCTGCACTCTCATGGCGCGGAATACTCCTGCACCCGATATAATGTAAAGCTGAGGCGGAATACTCCTGCACTCAATATCTGACATAAGAGCGGAATACTCCTGCTCCTGGGGCAGAATCCTCCTACCCTCAATATGATACAATGGAGCGGAATCCTCCTGCTCTTGGGGCGGAATACTCCTACCCTCAATATGATACAATGGAGCGGAATCCTTCTGCTCCTGGGGCGGAATACTCCTGCACCCAATATGATATGCAATGTAATGTATATGAATGACATATAATGTGTATGAATGCAATGTGATGCAATAATAACCCTTCAACGGTGCGGGACTCTCATCGACAGCCGGGGAGTAGATTCCAACTCACAGCCAGGATACAATACTCAGATCCTCAATGCAATACCAACAACAGGACGTAACATATAATATATAATGTAAATCCAAAGCTAAGGCGTAATGAGTACGCCTATCGGCAGCTACACACGTAAGGAACACGTGGTAGAAAATCCACGAGGCCAGGTGCCTCCAAAGAAATGGATATAAACAGTTACCTCTTCCAAAAGTTAGTACGGCTAATCAACAACCGCTTTGTCCTTTGGTTTCCTTGCCAAACGATCCCACTCTATTCAATAAGCAGAAAAATATATCAATTTAGGCTAAAGGCTTCATTCCTCACATCTTAGGGCAATCCAGTTAGAAACCTGATACCCTATTCGCATACGCAATACGCAGGCCATGCCTATGTATAGGGTTTATGGTCACCTAACCAAATCCTAAATAAATTATATTTATATGTTGCCCATAACTCACTGAGTACGAATATATAATCAATTCCATTATCGGGGGTCCATTTAACCCTTTAAACTATTAATTGAACTTATTAAAATGATGTCTGATATTTCAAGTTTTACCGTCAAAATATATTCAAACACACGTAATAAACTCAAATAATATATTAGGATCATTACCTGAATGTTTCAGAGTGAAAATTCTACTTTTCTCCGGCCCATTTTCTTATTTTCTGGCTTTTTTTTTACTGCATTATGTCATTTTCTCTGTTTCGCTTGTTGTGTCGTTCTGTTCTCTATTCTTGATCCCTCTGATCAACTTAGCTTTTATAAAGTTAAGGCCCCCACTGCCTTTCATTTCTTTTTGTCATTTTCCTTTTTTTTTCTTTTCGCGACGAAAATTAAAACAGAACCGATATTCGAAATAATTTCAACTTTTGCATACAAGTTATACAAAATATATGTAACATACTCGCGAAGGCGGATCTCAAATCGGATTCCCGAAATTCAAGATGCGAATTTAAATGAAAAAAAGTCAAATTATTTAGCTTTCAGCATTTATGCGGAAACTAGCCGAACAACATCGAAATTCACTTTTGAAAGTTCACAAAAATCACAAATAATCATACGGACCTAACGACACTTTCGGATTTCGAATCGTAGCTCGTTCGCCAAAACCAAGCTCGAAAATCCCTTTTTAATATTTATCGACAATAAAAACTGAAACCTTCTTCCGATGCCTACCAAACGAGGTTTGATTTAGCTCAAATTTTACAGACAGGTCCTAATGGACATTACGAATATTTTAAAATTATCGGCACACCAATCAGAGTCCTAACTTCCGAAACGACTGACCGAGGTCGTTTTATTTGAACCTCTCTATTTCACCATTTGCTTTGTGCTTTATCTTATAAACCCACTTGCAGCCTATGGCCTTCTTTCCTCTAGGCAAGGGGACAACCTCCCAAGTTCTATTGTCCTCCAAGGTACTGATTTCTGTCTTCATAGCTTCTATCCACCTAGCATTCTTTGCAGCCTCAGCAAAATTCTTTGGTTCTGTTTCAATAGAGAACTTGGAAATGTAACTCTGATATGTAGCTGACAAGCTGTTATAACCTATGACATCTGAAATAGGGTACAAACAAGTATGAGCTGCTGGATTTGTTTAGATACTTCAACATAATCTTTCATCCATATGGGTAATTTGGAGACTCTGTCTGATTTTCTATGAACAGTCTGCACTGGTACTGCACCTTGAATATGCTCACTTGTAACTGATTCTGTTGTAGGACTCTGAATTCGTTCATTAGCAGCTAGTTCTGTTACATGAGTAGGTGTATGAGATGGTTGTACATTGTCTTCAGCATCATTTGAAGGAGCTGGAAGATGTGTTGGTATAACTCTATCTTCAGAGTTGACAAAACAGTCTTGAGTAGGTGTATGTTCAGGTATTGGCTGGAAAAAATCAGTGTTTGGAGCCTCTGAATTGATACTGCCTTAGAAGGGGAATACATCTTCATAAAATGTGACATCTCTACTAACAAAGAAGACATGATGCTACAAATCGTATAGCCTATATCTCTTCCGAATAGAGCTATAGCCCATCATAACTGCTTTAGTTGCTCTTGGAGCAAATTTATCACTCTTCAACAAATTGGTGGCATAGCATATGCAGCCTATGGTTCTCATATGGGAGAGATATGGTTGCTTGTTGTAGAGCATTTGAAAGGGTGATACATGATTTAGAACTACAGAAGGAATTCTATTAATCACATAAACTGCTGCTTGAACACATTCACCCAAAAACTTTGCTGGGAAATGTCCTTCAAACTTGATTGCTCTTGCAATTTCTAAGATATGTCTATGTCTCCTCTCTACAACTTCATTTTGTTGGGGAGTGTAGGGACATGAGCTTTGTTGTAATATTCCATGTGCCTCAAATAATTTTCTGCAGGTAGTATTTAAAAACTCTGTGCCATTATCTGACCTGAACACCTTGATTGTTTTATCAATCTGATTCTGTATCATTTTGATGAAGGTTTTAAGAAGAAAACAAACATCAGACTTCACTCTCATCAAATATTTCCAGGTAAACCTAGAATGATCAATAATCAAAGTGAGCAAATATCTCATTCCATTATGAGTTTATGTTTTATAAGGACCCCATACATCCATGTGGACTAACTGAAAAAAATATCACTTTCTTTGCTATGACTAACTGGAAATGACACTCTTGTTTGTCTTGCTAATGGAGAAATTTCATAGTTATTCAAGAAAAAATTACTTCTATGCTTGAATTCTGGAATTTTTCTAAGAACTGACATAGGAACATGTCCTATTCTTCTGTGCCATGTCTCTGCTTTTACTTCTCCTCCTCTTTGTGCTGTCATTGAACTTCCTTCAACAGCTGCAGTCTTATTCATATTCACATGTGATTGCAATATGTATAGACCATCTTGTTCCTTATCAATCTCCTTGACCTTCCCAGTAAAGAGATCCTGAAACACACAGAATCCAGGAAAGAATGTAGCAGAACAGTGTAAATCTCTTGTCAGTTTTGAAACAGACAATAGATTAAACTTAAAATTTGGTACACACAAGACATTTTTAATGACTGCACCTCCAGTCAAGTGACAGTTTCCAACATGAGTCACAGGTGCTGATTCACCATTTGGCATCTGAACTCTCCCTGAGTTAGCTGTTAATGCCCCATCATTAAATAAAGACTTGTTACCAATCATGTGGTTTGAGGCACCTGTATCAATAATCCAGCTACAAGCATTCAGGTTACCTATAGGTGTAAAGAGTGAGTTACCTGCCATATTGGCACTGGCACCTACATCATTAAGATTTGTTTTAGACAAGATGTTCATTATCCGGTTCAGCTGATCATTTGAAAACATCTGTGCACCCTGACCATTAGTGTTGTATCCTCGATTTCTATATCCATAATCACTACCAATGTTTCTGATGGGAGCTTGTCCTGGGAAGCACATTTATGAGTTGAAGTTGTCATTCACCACTGCATTAGCCTTACTTTTTCCCTTATATGCATTCTGATAACCTCTAGATTCCCTGTTTGGATTCTGATAGCAATTATCTTTAGAGTGACCTTTCAGCCCACATATTTCACATTTCTTTAGTTTGAAACAATTATCCCTGAATTTCCCTTTCTTTTCACAAAAATCACAGTAAAAATTAGGTCCTCTCTTGTACTTTTGATTTGATCCCTTAGCGACAAACATTGCAGTAGGATCTACATTATCACCTCATGCATAGTTGCCTACAGCTGCTCCTTTCTGATTCTCATCTTGTATCACCATGGAGTATGCTTAATTAACAGTAGGTGTGGGTACCATCATTAAAATCTGGCTTCTAGCCTGTCCATAACCCTCATTTAGCCCCATCAAAAACTGCAGGAGACGCTGCTTCTCCAGGTGTGCAACGAACTCTTTAGACTTCTCACAGTTACAAGTAGGAAAGGGTACTATTGAATCATACTCATCCCATAAGTCTTTGAGTTTTGAGTAGTAGACAGACACTGATGAAACTACCTGCACTAATGTTGCTATTTCCTTGTGAAGGTGATACACTATAGAGAGATTCACTTTATCAAATCTCTCCTTGAGATCATTCCACACTAATTGTGTATTTGACCTAAACAGAATGCCACTTTTCAAGGCATCACTGACATTGTTCATAAGCCAAGATAACACCATAGCATTACACCTATCCCATTGATATTTTTGTTCTTCTGAAATATCATCCTTCACGATTTTTCCATCAATAAAACCTAGTTTATTTTTAGTTAAGAGAGCTACCTGCATTGCACGACTCCACAAGGTATAATTTTCCATACCTATGACCTGAATTCCTACATTTACTGCACCAGGAGTATCTGAGGGATAAAGGTATAATGGATGATTGTAATCGATGTTTGATAAATGCTCCTTAGATCCAGAGGATCCAGCTACATTTGTTGTAGTTGCCATTGCACCAAAAATTAACAAGAAAACTACCATAAAATAGCTAAAAATGCAGTGAACTTTACTAAAAATTGAAGAAATTTATGAAAAACTAGGGCAAAATTACCTCTGTTACTGGATTATACTACTGATATTGAAGAAAAAAATTGTATAAAACTTGCCTTAAAGGCTCTGATACCATGTCAAATTATCAGCGGAATGAAGAATCCAGAAGTGACATTATGCTTCAATGAATTGGGGAAATGAGAGATGAACTTTAGAGAGAGAATTTTCACAAACTGAATTTTTGATTGAATGAATTACACGTGTTATAGACATACATACATAGAGAAAATATCTAGGCTAATCCTAACTAACTAAATTAATCCAGACCGTTGATCAGCAACTAATCTAACCGCTGCTAACTACTGCTATTAACTACTTTAACTGTCTTCCAGTAATAGCCACTCGGTGACTCGTTATTTACACGCTAGTCACATTGTGTGCTATTGAACCTCAACGCATTTATTCAATTTCTTTACAAATATTAATTCAACACAGTGTACTTTTGCTACAGAAAAGAACAACATTAAATGTAGAATGTGCAAATTCATTCGTCCATAGGTTTAAAATTATCACAAGTTTAGTTTCAGTGAACAGAATAAAGAAAAATATTTGACATAACACTTAAAACTATGAGAATTTTTATTATAGACCAACACATCATTAATTATAAGTACATTATATATTGCTATTGGAATACATTACCCAATCGGATAGTTATGTAGCTCAAGATTTAACTCCATTTCCCACAACATTGATTACCGTGACCCCATACTTTTTAATGATGCATTTGAGAGAAAGAAAAGAAAATGCATGACCTAGCTGAATATTTAGTCACTAGCTAGCTGCGCTTGGCTCAAGGTTGGTCCCAATCTCTTAATAATGAGAAAGCTTCTTTCCAAGCTTTCTTGAGAAGATCTTGAAGTTTGTACATATCTTCTACACTCCCATACAGGTATGGTAATGTCCCGGTCCACCAGCCACGACAATTCCTGATATTGCTTAGGGCATTATCAATACGTTTAATGAGATCTTTGAACTGACCATAGTGGTAATTACTAATTTCCATGTGATATAATCCTAAACGCTAAGAATAGGAAACGATCAATCAAACCATAAAATAAACGACACAAAGTAAAAGGGATAGAAGGAATAGGGAAATAGATAGAAGAAAGAAAGGAATCAATTCCAAAATTGTAAGTAAATTAGAATACTACAATAAATTATAATAGCCTAATCTAGACGAATATAATCAAAGACCAATATCTAAGGGGGAAGAGACTTGAACTCAAGCAATTGGTCTCTCACACAAGAGAATCAAAGAGAGATTCAAGAAGAAAAAAATGGATTAAACCTACACACACTCTCACAAGAGTATTCTCAATCATCCAAATCTAGCTAATGACCAAACCCCTAAATTAGGCTATTTATAGTAGTTACTAAATACAATAAAGGAATGGACTAAAAGCCCCTAATGCTGATTCTGAATCTCTCACACAAGAGAATCCAAAAGAGATCTAAGAGGAGGAAAATGGATTAAACACACACACACTCTCACACGAGTATTCTCTATCATCCAAAATCTAACTAATGACTAAACCCCTAAATTATGCTATTTATAGTAGTTACTAAATATAATGAAGAAATGGACTAAAAAGCTTCTAATGTTGATTCTGAAAATCTGGCGTAGCCGTCCTTCATCGCGACCGCGTCTTCGATGTCGCGATAGCGCCTTATGTTCACGAGGCTTCATCGCGATCGCGTGGAGTGTCTCGCGATCGCGCAATGGATTTGACTGCTTTTGCGCGATGTTGCCTCGCTATCGCGTGGACCCCATTTTCAGTAAGCTCCCATTTGATTGTTTGGCCAATCCTTTGGCTTGATTCTTGGCTTCCAAGCCCTTTTGAAGCATTCCAAGCTCTGGATATTGAGCGTGAACCTTCCATAACTTCGGGTACTAATCCGGATCACATCACCATGTCAAGTTCAACAGACACTTCTTCTAATAAGATACTAGCGTATTCTAAGTAATCTCCTGCAAATATTTGTAGATGAGCTATATCGTTTGCCGCTTTAAGAGACTTTTCAAGATCATCTTTAGCCAAACATATTGAGGAATTACTGTGAATATTATCAGAAAAATATATATAAGCAAAAAATTAGTTGTACCAAAGTGACGCACCATTTTTTTAGTTTCTCTTTTTCTCGTTTTGGTTTATCTTATCTCTTAGATTTGATCAAACATTTTCCTTCATATCGTTTATGTTTTTTCGTAGTTAATTTTATTTAGGATGTTGCTATTTAATTCTCATGTTTGTTCATCTGGGTTTTGAGTAAATGCAGCATTTACTATTACAAATTTATCGAACCACAACTTAGATTTTAACTTTTGCCGTTAAAAAGAATGTCTACTACTCCTAATTAAGTTTTGCCAGATATAAATGAAACATCTTTGACGACCAATGTACATTTGTAACATATTTTTGTACATTTCGCTTACTGGTTTCTCACCACATTAGTGTCTAACAAATCGGAATTCGTATTGCATAGGAACAAGCTAGTAACAAGGTTTTCCAAGTTTTAAAACCCGAAATATTTTCCTGATTAATTGTATAATATTTTGTCCATCACACCGCATCTCTTAATGGTGTACTCCCTCCGTTTATATTTACTTGTCTGTTTTCAGCTTTTCATTCCCAAAAAAAAAAAAAAAAAACTTAAACTTGACAAATATACCCTTATTAATTATACTTGAAAAGTACAAGGTATTTAATTAGGAAGGGATTTTGAAAAGTATAAGGTATTTAATATCAAGGGTAAATTAGGAAGAACATAGCCAATTTTATCTTGAATTGCTAAAAGGACAAGTAAACTTAGAATTTGACTTTGGTGAATTTGGACAAGTAAACATAAACGGAGGGAGTAATTATTTTAAAGAGTTTAAAAGCCTGTTTGGGATTGCTGCAAAAAACTGCTTAATTTGAGAAGTACTTTTGGCATAAGTACTTTTTAAAGAAGTACTTTTAATAATAAGCAGTTTGTGTTTGGACAACTCATTGGAGAAGTACTTTTGATAAATAATTTATGTTTGGCTAATCTTTACGAAAAGTACTTTTGAGTGTTAGATTACTAAAAGGACATCCAAATTTATTTTATATTTGGATTAATAAAAATAAAAAAAATAATTTTAAATATTTATCGTAAAATATTTTAGTTAAAAAATTTATTTAGTTAAAATGTAAAATATAAAGTAAATTATATAAATTTAAGCTATTGAATAATATAAAATATAGTTAATTGAAGTGATAACCGAATAAAAAATTTATAGTAATTACTTACTTTTAAAAATCGATTTAATAAAAAAATCCTATATACGGTTGATAGAAATAACTAGAAATAAAAACTAATCATAAGAGGAATACGATTTATAAAAGTATATAGTAGGAAAACAATGTGAAAAGGAGAAATATAATTTTATTTAGAGAGAGATATGGTTAATTAATGAGGGATAATTTGGTAAATATAAATTTTTAGTAAAGATATTTTTGTCTTGAAAAAATTAATAAACTGCTTCTGCTTTGCTTCTTGGGAGAAGCAGATATTTGTAGCCTGCTTCTCCCCAACAACAGAAAAACTGCTCTGCTTCTACCTAAAAGTACTTTTTTTGGGTTGCCAAACACCTCAAAATTTTTTAAAAAGTATTTTTTTTGAAACAAAAGCATTTTTGGCTCTGGAAAAGCAATGCCAAACAGGCTATAAGTTTGGTGTACCGTCAGTATACCATTTTTTTACACCATCATGTAACTTTGACATGCTATAGCACGTTGCCTAGATTTTCTCAAATTATTTTCTTTTTCTATTATTTAAATTTTTACTTTATCACCTCTCTCTCCTATTGAAATCCTCCGTCTATATCTTTCCAAATCTAAAATCTACACACACACCCTCTCTCTCTTTCTAAGCTTTTTCTTCCCCGTAAGCCTATAATCTCCATCAATCCCACCATCTGAAACAAGGACTTCTGCAGACTGATAACTTTTGAATGTTTTATATTAATGAATGACCTGGATTGAAGGATCTATATTACTCCTACTTAAGTTTTCAAACTATTGTTGAGAATCAAAAATGAAAGAACTCATTCATTGTCGGAACTAATACAAGTTGAGCTAATTATGAAAATGAAATCATGACTAATCCCTAATGGAAAAAATTTTGATGCATTTTTCATTCTGTCTCAGTTACAAAGTTTGGAAAACTTGAGCGCTGATGGATCACTTCATACCATATTTACAATGTTTGAATGGCCCAAAATTAATTCATAGCATGATCCAAAAAAAGTCGATGAAAAAGTGTTTATAAAAATATAGAAAACGTTGGGAAAGGAAAATATTTATTATCAGTAAAATTAGGAAAAGATTTTGGTTAGAGTTGGAATTGAATTAAACTTTCCTTTAATATTGTTTACTTTTCTTCTAATTTTAATTTCATTAAAAATGGCAAACAAAATTACTGTAAAAATTTAGTAACTTTTACCTTCAAATTAACGTGATGGTGTAAAAAGTTCGGTACACTGACGGTGCACCAAACTTAAACTCTATTATAAAAGATGTATGTAAGAATATGGTCACACAAAGGAAAAAAAAAAAAAAAAAACTAAAGTGAGTGAAAGCAAACAAAAAATCAAGTCAGAGAAAATGAAAAGAGTATTTACACGAGAATAACACCGAGATAAAAAAGAGCAAAACTAACGTGCAACGAATTTGCATGTTAATTAAGATCGCGAAAAAGGTTATCTAGTAGCTACTACCTAGTACTAATTGTACTTTCTACTCATTAACATATATATTGCAAGGGCGTAAAATTAATCAAAACTTTTAACTTGTAGAAGTTGTCATACCATTCTAGTTAATTGATCAATCCTAACGGGTCCAATTTACCTCCATTTTTGCTGTCAGTGAAGGATTATCTACAATTCAAGAACATACAATTCGCTCAGAGTCTAACCGTATTTATTTTACTAGCCGACAATACAATCATATGTATAGAACACGAACTGTAAAGATTAGACTACGGTTCACAAATTAAATACTGTACAGATGATAGTTTAGACAACCTATGTCTAACTTTGAGTTCACAAATCTACTCATATATTTTATTCTTCAGAACTCACATCTGGCATTAAGAAAGATTCACATTTAATCAAATATGATTAACCAAAAAACAAGCGACATTCTTATTATAAACTTCAAACTCTCTATTATTATCGCCTCAGATAATAATAAGTTTATAATTGTCTCATCCCTATTAATCACCTAGACAATAGAGGGGATTGCCTGTGTGAATAGACCAATCTTTTTGTCAGTCCGACATACTTTAAATTTATGTACTAAACATAAAATCATTCTATGTATATGAACCAACAACCAGTAATTTAGGCTTCAACTACATTAAGTCAAAAAATGCAGTTTATGTGAACATGCTAGGGAAAAGTTGAAATATAAATACATCAACATTTAAGCAAACTAAATGTCTTTACATATCACTCATAAACACCAAATGCTATGAGTTGCATTATCGGATCTACTATCATATAATGAGTAGAGATGTATTTCATGTTCACTTCTCAATGTACAAGTACAACTAAGTTTCTAGCGAAATTATACTTTATATCAATATGTATCGTCTTCCAGTGATACTTGGAATTTTTGTGTAAGCTATTGAAACTTGACTATCACACTTGAATGTCACTAATCCAATAGCACTATCAAACACACCCAAATTTATCATAAAGACGTTTAAGCCAAATAGCTTCTTGCACAGTTGCTGAAAACGTTACAAATTCAGTTTTTTTTTAAAAAAATAAATAATGCTAATGATTGTTCTTGCTATTCAACAATATGCACATCAGTATTGTTTAGCAAGAAGGACATATTCAGATTTAGATTTTCTCATCTAAATCTCCTTCTTAATCATCGCAAGTATAGCCTTTGAGTTGTAGATCCTTTCATTTACATTACAAGGATAATTACATGTGCCTTTGAGATACCTCAGTATCTTTAACTGCTTTTCAGTATTCCTTTTCTAAGTCAAATTGATATCTGCTAACTAGAATAATAGATATCAAGCTTCATGAGACAAATCATATCCTTGTGGATTCACGAGGACACATCCTCCCACTTGAAACTTCGCCTCTAGAAATAAGAGTATTAATGGGTTTGCACTATTGCATATTAAATAGTTCAAGGAAAAATCTTAACATAAGATTTTTCTTAAAGAGACAGCACTCTCTTTGAACGATATCTTAAAATCTTAATTTCAAGAACTAAACCATATTTTTTTAATACTATAATAAACCTTACACATATTCCGAGAACTCAATTATTCTCAATGGTGTTAGGCTTTAAGGTAGATCAACCAATCCCAACTCTTGGTTTGGATTCAATAACTCCATTTTATGTTCCATTGCTTAAACTACTTATCCTTAGCAGGGTATCTAAGAGCTTCAATTACTTATTGTAGCTCTTATACTTCTAATGGAGTAACTATATATGCTTCCCCTTCGATCTCAAATCGATGACGGAGAATATGCTGACGACTCATTCATCGAGGTTGAGATCGATAAAATTGATATATCGATTGATAGTTACTCCCACTGGGACCAAAAATATTAAATGGATTCTCTTTTGGACAATACATTGATGTTAATTGGAACATATCCACTATCACCAAACATGACTTCCACTCAAATCCATTTAGCATTAATAGCGGAAGCAATCTGGTCCACAGTTACATAAAGAGACAAGTATTAACCTATCTCAACCTACTTGAGAAAAATATTCGCTAAGAATTACGTACATCATGTGGTTCAAATTCAGTTACAGTGTCGGTATCTTGTCCACTTATGAACATATAAATCTTGGACTAAAATAGTATCGCAAATTGATACATGTCCTTCCCCTTGGAACTAGTTTTCCACGTGGAAAAATAACTTAATGTACAATAGCAGCTCAAACCCAATAGTAGAAGAATTGAATTTTTATCTATCCATAACTTATATGGAATATAAGTAACCGACTGAGAACAATCTCATAATTTGGATCACAGATATCATAATGTACCTACTACAATGGAAGGTAATGCCACTTTAAGGAGACATATCTACAGCCTCTAGAGCCTCTTACTCTTTTAAGACATATTGGATTTTATCATCACCATTAACACTTTTGTTAAACTCGGGATAATATTCTGATAGCAGTTGACATATTGATACAGCCTAGTATAAACTTATTGAGACCACTATGTACTTTCTTAGAGCCTAAAAGTCATACATATATTAATTCCTAAAGTAATTAACAATGTCACTATTTATTTCACATTAGATTTAGAATCAAAAGTTCACTATATTTCCAATCATCATCCAAATTCTAATATTCGATAAATCTAACATAGTCAATTATTTAAAGAATACTTGTCTTAAATTACTTAAATTCAAGACCTACTAATGAAAGAGAAATTCTATAATAATTTATAGAAAATAATGACAATACCAAATATTGGATTCATACAAGTACACATACTTATACAAATCTATTATATCATAGAAGCGACAATACAAATTAAGTGCACCTTGACATAATGTTATGTAACACATACAGAAAGACTCGATATATGTCCTTATTGTATACATAAGAAAAAACACAATGGTAATAAAGTTTTACTAAAAAACTTACACATGATATTCCATTTGCATCACGTATATGAATATGAGGATAGAGTCAACTGGTATTTAATTTCTTCTCACAGGAGAAAAGAACGTAGCAAATTAAAAATACCCTTTGCAATCTTTATCCAACAACACAAACATGTCTGGAATCTAGATTGGACCTTAATCCTTCATACTATATGCCATGGTTGGTTTCTTTTCTTTATTTTTTATTTTTAATTATACATGCTCTCATGCACATATAAAACTTAAGACAAAAGTTTAACTGGAACTCTTAAATGAAAAAAGTCTGTAAAACTGGTCCATTGATATGAACTAACCATCATAACCAATAAAAAATATGAGGAATTTTTCAAGGAACTTCAATTAAGTTCTCTAACTTAAAAAGGGTAGTCAGTATGGTTGTGAGTTCATTTTGCCTAACCTGACTGATGCCATTTATGTCTGAGAAGACAAACTAGGCAATCACATGCCTTTTAGGACAACAACAATTACAAGAGTAATTGTTTAGAGTCTTTTGACCCTAGCTCAAGTATGGAAAAGTTTCTGGACCTTTCCATGACTATCAACATTCCTTTTACGCTAATTCCTCTTTGTGAAACTGTGGTATAATCTATTTTATGTCGTAGACAACTTGTCACAGTTTTGCACTCTCATATTGATGGAATTATTTTAGATGTTATGCCAGCCACCGTCTCAGAATTCCAATCGATTTCTACAAAATTGCATCTTTAAAAAAAACACCTATTACAATTCAATTATTGTAGAAGAACAAATCTTTCATAGTGCAACAACTTTAATGACTGACCACAAAGATCCAATTCTCAGTGATCATTTCCATCTTTTATATAAATACTGGTTTCATCAGTATGAAACATATGGATAGAGTAGTCTAAACATCATTAGCTACTATTCTTCACAAGCCAAGTGTTTAAATAATGATTGCTAAAACAAATTCAATTCTTAATCTTTTAGATTCATCAGCAACCATACAGAAATGGAACGAACCAGTTTGTTCTATAGAAGGCAAAAAATATGATGAGCACCACTATTGAGATTAGACCTCTAAGAGTCCAACACTCTTGTCCATCCCGACAGCCCTTTATTAGTCGCAGCCGAGTTTTGCACTCAGCAAACAAGCAATGATTGGATTTTACAATAACTTATTAGAAAACACTACGGCAATTGGCAACAGACAGTTGAATAAAACGACCCCAAAAAATTTCAATGATAAGAAACAAAAACAGTAAAATTTTCAACAACCAGAAAAGTGACTCTTTCTACGGTGTCACCGAGACGCAAGGATTAAGACTAGGAAAACAAATAACTCGCACTCTGATACCAATGGAGGATTATCCATAATTCAAGAACATAAAATTCGCTTAAAGTCTAACCATATTTGTTTCACTAGTCGACAATACAATTACATGTATAGAACACGAACTGTAAAGATTAGACCACAGTCTAAGTCGTACCCGGTTACAGAAGATGTTCCAATTCGTATACAAGATAACATTGTCTTCTTAGGAATCGACCAATGTAGTTCTTGCATAGAAGAAGAGAGTGAGTTTTTGGGTTATAAGGAAGAAGAGGGAAAAGCCTTCTGCTTTTCTTCTGTCTGGAATAATACGCATATTACTTGGAAGTTCCTAACTGTTACCAGAAGACACAACTCTTTAAAAGAGTTTCCTAATGGTTGTGACTTTCCCTTCTTTTTCCTTTATATTATAATATATATCAAAGTTATATATATAATTATATATTTGGACATGGATACAGATTGACCCACATGGGTGCCCAAGTCCAATTTCCAACAGTCGGCAACTTGGTATTTATCAAAACATTGGTGGTTCTTTAATGAACTTCATAATGTTGTTTTTGTAGCATTAAATTAATAAGCTATGGTCACTTGTCGAGATGTTCTTTCCACCGTTTTTGTGGTTAGTCTTGATTTTCACCTTTCTTCTTTTTGATGCTTATTATTTTGGAGCTCTCTCCTAGTCGAATACATTTGAAATCCTTTCTTTGGATGATTTCACATACCAGTGGAAGTAAGAGTTTCAACTGTGGTCATAGCTCCATCCGTCAAATAATTTTTCCAAATATATCTACAATTTGATCCAATTTTTAGTACATGATTACTGCGTATGCTAAATAGTTTTCAAGCATGAACAAGTTAGCATATCTCTACTCAATAGCTCTCCAAAAGCTATCAGTGGAAGGAGATACAGAGAGGAGAAATTTAAAGTCTCATCATCTCAATTTTCATGAATCAACATGCAATTATCAAGAATCAACCAATTAATTGTTTCTCAAAGAATCCAAACATGAAAATTGTCATCTTGGAGATGTCTGGTCCACTAATTCATCGTCATTTACATTTCCTTCAAGTCTCCATCCCAAATTCAATGTAGGACTATAATCAAGGCTAACTTTACACGTCGCTGTCAGAAAGACCTTCTATGTGAAATCCTCTTCCGCTTACCCATAAATCTCTTTGATGCAATATTAAAGAGTGCAGTCGATTAATTGAGTTAAGGACTGAAATGCAAGCTGGAGCTAGCTGACTCTGATTATACTTATTTTGTTTTTGATTTTTACAGTTATGTGGCATTTTAAGGCAAATATTTGTTTATTTCAATTTTCCACGTGTTGGCTTCTAATTTGTCATTTTTTCCACGTCACAACGCTTGCGAGTTATGCACCATATTTTTGCTAGAAATTATCAGTGAAGTATTTGTTGACACCCAATTTTGTCCCAAAATTTTCGAATTAATGTCTAATTATCTAATTTATGGACAATTTTGAGAATTAAATGTAATTTGATTATTTTCTGAGGAAAATGCCAAATTTTGCAAAACATAGCCTAATTATATCTTACTCGGGCAACCTCCTTCAATTTCTAATTAATCTTAAAGCATGGCTAAAATCGCTCTTAAGCCTAAAGTCAGGCTTACCTGTGCAATCCCTTAGTTGATTTAACCTTTAGAAAAGGGCTAAAATTGCCTTCTATACACCCCATCAGCCTAATTTTATAAACATATACATTACATACACGCGCAGCCCACACCCCGCCTATACTGAGCAAATCTCCTAACTCGTTTCCCATTTCTCCTCAGCCCAGACCCGATAACCCATCTCCAAGAACCTAGACCCAATTCCATCAATCTGATACGCTAGCAGCCAAAATCTCGTCACCACCAGTGGTCCCTCACCCCTTCACCTCATCTCCACCGTACCAAAGCCTTGCTGGATAGAATCTCAAGCGTCCATTTTAAGTTAAATCGATCTGATTCGTTCACTGAAAATAACTGACATTTCTTGAAAGATAAGGATGGAAAACGTACGATCCTTTAGGGGATTTACGATTTTCACCCCTATTTTTCAGGTGAAATGTCCGATTTAGGGTTAAAATTGAAAAGAATATCTCATCTTTAAACCCTAGAGGCGCAGGTATATAATCCTCTTTTCCTTATGCTTTTAGGGGATTTTTTTTTAGGGAAAGGAAAAACGGCTAGAATATATATAAAATATATAAGTTTTCTCTCAATTTTTGGAATTCAGAAAAGCATTGATACTATTATTCTGATTTTTTTTTTTGGTTATTTATTTATCGCTTCTTCGTGGTTCGAATCGTAACCTCGCTCGAGTCGCTTTTTTGTTCGAGTCGCGCATTTCTTCATATCGACGCTTCAGTTCCTGCTCCTAGCAAGGTAATAATCAGCTCAACTCCATTTTATTTTGAACGTAATCAGGACAGCGAGATACATGTATTTATGAGGTGATATTTGAGTAATCGATACTAGGGCTTTTCTCTATGTAAAAGAGTTCATGAATACTGTTTTAAAGCAAAGAGTTTAACATCTGACTTATGTTCTGAAAATGAAGCCTAAAGGAAGAAATGTAGCTGTTCTTAGTTTATACTATCATAACTGAAGCTCAGAATAGCATCTAAAATCTTGCTTTATGTTCTGTTAGCATGTAAAATTAGTTGAAAGTTGTAAATGTTAGTCCTTCATTGGGTTTAGCAAATTCAAGCCTAGGTCTGTTATGCTTTCTCCTGTTGATTTGCTTTCTGTTCTGCTCCTGTTTCGATGGTTGTTATGGTGAAAGGAATGTGGCAGGGGTCTTGAAAGAGTTTGTTCAGGGATCAGTTTGGTTTTCGTCTGAAGGGAGTCGGTTTTAAGCTTTAAAGAAGCCTTGAAAATCAATTCTGAAGTTTCAGTTTTAGTCTCTCATAGTGCAACTTATATGAAGTAGGTTGGTTCTTTTGTATTGTTTATCCTTTTGGTTTCATTTGCAGTCAAAGTAGTTTTTAGTTTAGTTTGATTTCCTGCATTCTAACTGGCAAAATATGCTCTGTTCTGCTTGAGTTTTGGTTTGATTAAGTTGGAGTGTCCTGGTTCAAGGATTGAGGGAGTGTAGGTGTTATGTGAGAGGGTGAGTGCTGATGTCGGCAAGCAGGAGGTTAGTTAGGATGTCGCTAGTTTAGGTCCAGGTGAGTTTGCATTGGTCTGCAGGGAGCAGGAAGAGGTTGAGAGAGTGTTGTAGGTGCTGCAGGTCTCTGATTTGTTTTGTTTTGGTTCAGTGAGGATCCAGGGAGTTAGAGAGGGATCCCTGGTTGTCTGTTTGTCTCAGGTGGTTTGTAAAGAGGCTTGGAGAGGGCTTTTGGTGCTGCAGGTTTTAAAAAAAGGAGCTATGGAGAGCAGGTGTCCAGGGAGGATGACCAGTTTTGTTTTCTGGACTCTGTCCAGGCAGCATAAAGGGTCTTCATGCAGTGTTTCAGAGCAGGTCATGGGAGTTTGCCTGCAGGTAGTAGTGGAGCTTAGGATTGTTTTTTTTTTTTTTTTTTTTTTTTTTTTTTTTGTAGCCGAGGTTGTGATGCTTTTAGTTATTTCTGGGTAGTTTTTTTTCAGAGAAGTATGAGCTTGAGAGAGTTCAGGTATTTGAAGAGTTTTCCCTGGTGGTTTTAAAGGAGGGCAGCAGGGTATTCTATTTTTTATAGCTAGCAGCTATGAGGAGTTTAGGAGGATGCTGTTCTGTTTGTGAGGTGCTGGGAGAATTAAAGGGAATAGGAGTTCAAGGGAGGTCTAGTGAAGACTGTTAAGTTGTAGGTTGTCTGTAGGTGTGTAGTTGTTTTGAGAAGAGTTTAGTGAGTGTGTAGGAAGAGTAGGAGTTTGATAAGAGGGAATGATGCTTCAGCTTATTAAAATCCTAAGGTCCGCATGTTTAAGTCTTGAATATTTAAAGAAGTGTCATTGGTTTAATGTTGTTTCGCTCAGTCTACAATGTCGTGAAGACTCATTTTGTTAGTAAATCTAAAATTTTAGTATAATCGCTGCTCCAACATAGTATTTGTGACCCTACCTTATTATGAAATCTTGTCAAACATAAATAGTCATTAGTGCATTGTTCTAGTTAATATCTGAGTTGTAAATTTTAGTTGTTTATTTGGGTGCAAAACCTTATAACTGATTACTTAGTTTGTTCCCATTTTCTTGGATTCTTTTCTGACGGATAATTGAAAGTATTTTCTTACTAAAATTTGTACTTGACATATTCAATACCTCATTTAGCTGCTTGTTGTCTTTCATGAGATATTGTTCAATGTATGAATGTAAACATAATGTAGTCTGTTCGGTTGTCGAAAATAAATATGTAGTAAACTGCTCATTTAAATTTCTGGCTCTCTATTTGTAAGTTTTGTATGCTTTATTTATACTTGTTAAATTTCAAATGTTTATAATAGTACCCGATCGACTTTAAGCTAATGAAAGTTTATCTCGTTTAGTTTAAGATCCTAACTGTATTTCATAAGATTAATTTGTGTTCAGTGAGCCAGTTCCTAATCCTTTTTCTCTATTTTTTCTCATTTTGGCATGATACACTCTTGGGAACGAGTTGAATGAAACTCATAAACGGGGATGGCTACATGCATTGAGAGTTATTTGATCCGCTCCGTATTTTCGGGACTTGATATCTCGGAAAATGTAAAAGAAAGAAAAATGAAAATTATAAAGTCCAAGGCTCAATGATTGAGTTTGCGCTTCTGGGTTCTATCTTCTAAACTCCATCCTTCCCCGCTCCCTTTTAAAATGCATGTTGTATAGGACTTCCATAGACCGGATTAGGAGCCCTGTAGGATAGAAATGATATTTGAATTGTGAATAATTATTGTAAATTACTTAAATTGTTTTTATATGAATGCTTTGTATCATTTCTTTGCGAATCGCCAATTAATTTATGGATGTTTAGAATTATTTGTCAATTAATGAGTGCAAAATCAAATTCGACTAAAAATCGTACCTTCGTCATAATTCGCATTTGAATTGCTTCTTTATTTATTATATTAAATATTCAATTATTTATTTATCTAATCTAATTTATTTATTTAGTTGATCAATTAAATTTTAATTCTTTATTTATTTATTTACTTAATCTAATTTATTTAATTTCAAATAATTATTTATTTATTTAATCGATTAAATATTTATTTATTTATTTATTTATTTAATCAATTATTATTCATTTACTCCTTTATTTAATATTAATTTAATAAGTATTCATTTATTTTATTAAGTTATTTATTTGTTTATTCATTTATCTATTTATTTAATTAATTAATTAATCCTCTATTATTATCCAATTATTTATCTAGTTTGTTTCATTTAATTATCTAACTTCATTTAACCTTTACTTATTCTATTAATTAATCAATTGATCATTATTTCATTATCCATTTAATTAATCTTAAATTGGGTCATCTATTTATCTAAGTATGGGCATAATTAAAATCTTATCTTATTTATATTATTCTTATTATCATTATATAAAATTAGCTTTATATACTTATTATCCTTAACAAATTCGTGAAAACCGCCGGATTAACCGCATTTAGCGGATTTCCGAAAGTGCTCCCGCTAGGGACCTTCTTTCGAATTTAATAGAACCACTTACCTACGAATCTCTGAATTTAATTTCCTTTTAAAGTAAGGAAGAAATGCACTCATTAATTAACAATTGGTTCCTAATAATCCTTAAATTGGGTGGCGATCTCCATTTTATTGAAATCAAATCCCGATGCATACTTGTGTGTGTATTTTTTTGGGAGGGTTCAACAGCGTGGCGACTCTGCTGGGGATAGCATTTGATGGTTTTTACCAAAAGGCTTTCATGAATTTATTTGTATTGTTTGAATTGTATGCCGATATTAGTATGCGTAGCTTATTTAATTATTGTTGAAACTAGCATGATTATATCTATTGTTTATTTGCAAGCATGCTTAGATTAATTTAATTGATTGATGTGTGTCACGGAAGCATGTCACTACACCCTTATTTGCGCACATATATAAACTGGCATTCCGTTCATACTTCCCCCACTCCTGGGAACCTCTTGCATTTTCACCCCAAATATCCGCGAGGTGCGCCCATGCGCACCCGCACTTTCTTCCACTAAAGAACCCTATGACGAGTTGGTACACCGGCGGCCATCGTAGGAGTAATTCGACTGCGAGACCGCTTGCCACTCACCTGTTAGCCTCAACCGTTAACCCACTCTTAGAATGAGCTTTAGGAGCATGCATGCATTTACACCTTAGTCTGGACCCGGTCCTTGGTACCGCCTCCATAGTTAGGAAACCGCCCTTATGTCAACGGGTTTTTGAAACCCAATGACAATGACATATTATGTGCTATGTGATAACGAATCCTCAGTCCTAACCATGTTTTGAGCAAAATCAGATTTGGAATTTTGTCTCCTATGTTGTCTTTTAAGTCAGAAAATGGAAGAATTTAGCAGAATCTATGTGGTCATAGCAGCCCACATAGAATTTGAGATCATAGACAGAATTGCAGTCCAGGAAAAGTTAGGCAGATTTGATCGGTTTGTGTTTTGGAGATGGTATGATGTAGTGACATCTAAGAGGCGAAGCCCCTGGTGTCTTTAAAAGATCAGTGGGGTCCCTCTCGTGAATGGCTTTGCGTGTGTGCAGGCCCATGCTGACTAACCGGCTGCAAATTCTTATGGAATGAAGTATGCTTGTCGCATACTAGGAGAGTGAAGCCCTATGTCTATAAACGACCAATGGGGTCCCTCCTTGAAGACCAGTGCGGTCTTGGCTACCTAGGAAACTGAGAGGCTTGATTAAAGCCTCGGACCAGTGAGGAGCCCTATGAACAAGGTCTGTGAGCCTTGCAAAACCTAGGAAGCTGAGAGACTTGACTAAAGCCGAGGATCAGTGAGGTTTTATTTTGAAAGACCGATTGGCGCCTTTCATGATTTGCAGTCTGGTATTGTGAAGGCAGTTGGAAATCTCACCCCTGGATATTGTGAAATAATTGGGAGTTGTGCTTGGAGGAGCGTTGATATTTGCAAAAGGTATAGAGGTTTGTTTCAGGTTTTAGGCATTTGGGTTTAGAAATTTGGTGCAGGTGTTGTGGAGAGCATGAGCTGTGTTAGAATTTCGAGTTGACACCAACTTTTGGAAGTTAGTTGGGATAATGGAGAGCTGATTGTTATCGATTATTGTTATTATTTATCACTTACTCTAAATCTGAATTGCTCAAAACTGGCATGAACTATTTTTCGTTACTACTTGTTTGCGCGTCTTAGGCCCACCTCTGGCACAAAGAGGCACTATACAGGGTAGGATGCGTTTGCATTTTTTATTTACGATCCACTACTTGTGTTTGCCACATGTCAACTTGTTTAAAATGCAAAGCGCTACGTGATGCGCGCTATGTGATTTGTGTGCAATTTTGCCAATGACATGCAAACTAACATGGTTACAATTGAACTTTTTCTTTTGTTTTGTTTATCTCCCAAACAGAGGTTTGGTTTGTGTTGATTTAAGCTGGCTGATCACTTCTATTACACAAGGGCAAAGGACCAATCTGCATACTGGTACACATTTCCACAACTGACAATGACTGGAATAGATGATGAACCTCACAATACCGAGAAAAATCCTGCAACTCCTGAATCGTCAAGAGGAAATGTCATTATTGCTCAAGACGAGCTGATTCTTGAAATGGCTAAGGAACTACAGATGTTAAAAGATGAGCTGGCTCCGGTAAAAGGGCAAACTCCTAAAAACACGCCGCTGCGTGGGCCCGATGCATCCCACTCTCTGGGTCAAATGGGGCAATCTCTGAAATCAATTGATGGGGTTGTCAAAATGAATACACCTTTGAACACCCACAATTCTCTAAAAGCACCAGTCCACCAAAGCAACTTGCCACTTGCCCAAGCTCCACCTCCAAATAACGCTCAATCTAGCCAAACAATCAACCGACCTCCCATCTACCCATCACATCAACAATACCTATCATACACCCCGCACCCTGCCAATACTTATTATCAGACACACACTCCATATCCATACCAAACCTCCACTTACCAAAATGAACCCATCCCGCAAGCTTATACTGAAAATCCATCCGCACCATTAGTCCAAGTGGCGGTATCTGGTGAGCAAGATGTTCCTATTGTGCAAATTGATGATTACACCAATCCTCCTTATGTGAAGTTTCAAAATGGTGTTAGAAGAGCCGAAAAAGCAGTCGATGGGGGTGAAGATTTGGAGAAAAAGGTACAAGGTTGGGTGATGAGTACTCTTAGCAAAGCATCAAAAGGCAAGGACAAGGAAAGTTTAGAATATGAAGACTTGTGTGTTCATCCTGGGATTAAATACCCAGAAGGGTACAAAGTACCAAAGTTTGTTAAGTTTGATGGCAAAGGCAACCCCCAAGCCCATTTGAGAAGGTACTGTGAAACCTTGGGAGTGGGAAAGAATGAAGAGCTCCATATGAAATTATTCATTCATAGTCTTGAAGGCGAAGCTTTAGACTGGTACTTCGAGCAGGATCCCTCAAAATGGATTAACTGGAGGAGTATGGCTCACGACTTCATGGAGCATTTTGGTTTCTATGCTGAAATACCATTAGATCGGTTGGCTATTGCAAGGTTTAGGAAGAAGCCGATCGAGACTTTTAGGGAATACGCGGTACGTTGGAGGAGTGAGGCGGCCAAAGTTAAGCCTCCCATGAGTGAGGAAGAGTTTGTGGGACATTTCATCGAGATATTGGATGAATTCTACTATGATCGAATGGCATCCATGACTAACTCTACTTTTGCCAATCTAGTGAAAACGGGGGAGATGTATGAAGCTGGTTTGAAATCTGGTAGGATCACAAATTTGGCCGCTTTGCAAGCTACGAGTAAGGCAATCCAGTCTGGGTCTGGTAATGGCTTTAACAAAAAGAAGAAATAGGAAGTGGGAGCTATTGTGGGAGACATCGAGCGTCGACCGGCTGGAAAGTTGAATTTTGACAATTCGTCTGCTTTTCCCACCTACCAAAGCCCATATTACCCAAATTACACCACTCACTACCAAATGCCACCTATTCCTTATCTGGTTTATAATGCACAAGAAAATTACTGCCGACCTAGAGCACATGCACCTAATCAATACCCTCGTTAGCCAAATTTTCAAGCACCCCAGAATTACCAGCCTCGTCCTCCTGTTCGTCCCAATGTGCAAGGATTTAATCAAAATTACGAAAGGAGAGCAACCAAAACCTATACTCCCCTAGCCGAGTCATATGGTCAGCTTTTTGAGAGATTAAGAAATGCGGAGTTGTGCAGCCTATCCCTGATAACACCCCAAACCCACCTCCAAAATGGTATGATGCAAATAAGCATTGTGCTTATTACTCAGGGGCAGCAGGCCATGATATTTAGAGATGTTATACTTTCAAAGACAAGGTTGAGGGTTTAATCAAAGCAGGCACCATTCAACTCACCGACAGTCAGCCAAATGTGCATGATAATCCTCTTCCCAATCATGGCAACAATGCAGTTAATATGATTTCTCTTGAGGAAGAGCCAATTTGAAGGGCACCATAGTCTCTATTTATGATGTAAAGGTTTATAATATTGCTTCTAAGGTACCTAAGCAAGTTTAACTCTTTTTCCAAAGAATGAGGGAACTTTTGGCCTAGGTTGCAACCCCGTTGAAGTAAAGATCGAAAAGGCTGAGTATGAAAAGAAGCCGACTAGTGTCACACCACAGCCTCTTTTACCATTGAACCAGTCATTTGTCCAAGCACCAGAAATGTCTATGCAGAATTTGATTGAAGGTGTTGGCGGCCTATTCTTGAATGATGGATTGAAATGCAGTGCAACTATTGAAGATTTTGAGAAAGAGCCACATGTGCAGAATGCTGAACCAAGTGATGTGATGGCTAATTGGACTTGTGGTCCAAAAGAGACTTGATGAATGAGCTCCCTATTTTTGTTTTGGCATCACAGTCAGCTTGAGGCCCTGAACTGTGTTTTGCACTTTGTTTATGTTTATGTCTTTAAAATAACTTTTTGAAATCCTGCATGTTTACTTTTATGTTGTATGCCTCCCTAAATTAGATTTTGAATAAACAAATGCACTGCATTCCTACCTTATTATTTTTCTATACTTTAATTATTTATGTGCTTTATTATTTTCTTCTGATTAATATTCTTACTATTGTTTCAAATTAAAAATAACAAAACCTACTTAAACTTGGCTTGTGGCCTATAACGAAACAACTGGACAATTTAAGGATGATGCACTGAAAAGTTACTTTTGCACTCTTTGGATATTACATTACCATTAGAACTTCAAACTGGGGCAGCTTTATTTGCCGGTAATTGAAGCCGAAGCGGTTTATCTATATTAATAGAAGTCCATTATTTGAAAAACCATTCAAGAAGATAAGTTGGAAGATCTTGAATGCGCGAAGAGAAGATTTGAATAGTTTACTTCAAACCGGGGCAATTGGTGTTGAAGAAGCTCTTTCCTAATTAAGAAGAAGTAACGGGAAAATTTTCACCAAGTTGGCAATGTCATTATGTGGAAGAAGACTAATCCTGGAAGATGTTTATGATCAAGTTCGGCCAAAGGTAATCAACGCAGTTATTGTCAGGAGATATTATGTCTGAAGCAACCGCAAGTTAGCATTGTTTTAATGTAATTTTGATTGTAATGCGAACTACGCGTAACCTGATTCCCAAGGCGGGATACGTAGGCAACTCACATAGAGTTCGGTAGCACTAGCACAAGAATCCCTTGTTTCCTCCTTTATGTAAGTTTTGAACTACTTCTGACCTGATTCCTGTAATGGCAACAGGATAAGTAGGCAATCCCCATCGGATTCGGTCAAATTATTGTAACACTTTAGGCTTGTTTATCTTTTATGATGTAATTCCGAACTATGCATCTGGGCAGATGTGTATTTTTTCAAATTCAGATGCGGTTTCGTACTTAGATTGCCATACTTCCCCAAAATCTTTATGTAAACAGAACTACGCACAATCTGATTCCCGTGGAGAGATACGTAGGCGCTCTTAACGGGCTCGACTCCATAATACTAAAATTTTCAGTTTCCCCTAAGGCAAGCAATTGGGGCAAATTTTGCAAGATGAATTGAAGATATGGAAGATGGAAACTAGGGCAAATTTTACAAAAGAGTTCGAAGGCATAAAGATTATAACTGGGGCAGATTTTTGCAAAATTGGTATTACTTATCGAAGGATGAAGTGGCAAAGTTCTAAAAGTATTCAAGATTAGCACAAGTTGCAAAGACAAAGGACGTTCAGTTTGTTTCAAGATATGTCATGAGTTTGAGTTAAAGCAGAAATTTTTAAATGCATTATAACTTTTGGTTGCATATCAATGATTATTTGTTTAATATTTTATCAAGTTACTTTACTTTGCCTCTATCTTGAAATATCATACAATATTGAGTTCATAAGTCAAGTCTCTGAGTATAATTTGCAAGCCCAAGTCTAAAGAAGAACGAGGGAGCAGTGGCAGCAAGTTCACGATGAATCAGCACAAATCAAACGCCCCTACCCAAAACTAACAAATTTTTCTTTGAGAGCAGGAACGAGAAAGCTTGCAATGAAAGGATTATTCACACTACGGATGAAAAATTATTTGAACACGCATCCAAAGTTGCCTTGCAAATTGCGTCGCATTGCCCTTTTCATGACTTAAAGCATTATGCTTTGTCATGAGTTATTGCCGAACAGGCGGCATTTCTACCTCTATGACTTTTATTCCTAATAGGTGACAAAGCCGAGGCTTGTTTTGTGTTTCCAAAACTAAGCCAAACAGGGCATCACTTTGTTTCGGGTTATAATCCGCACAAGGCCATCCTTGCCGAATTGTCTCGCCAATTGATTTATCAATGGCTATCGCACTGACTGCATTTCCGTATTACTTTGCTTTGCACTTGCTTTGAATTATGTCTTCGCCTTTATTTAAAATTAACTCCTTGCTTTACTCTTTCAGGTTGACCGTCAGCTACGAGGATTCCTTTTGTTGGGCTATCTCGCCTATTGATTCGTCAAATGGCTCTTGCATTGCTCTACATTCCCGCACTGCTTTTATTTGCACTTGTTTTAAATTATGTCGTCGCACTTGCTTTAAAATTGATGCCTTGCTTTACGTTTTTCAGGTTGACCACCAGGCGGGGCTTCTCTCTTGTAGGACTTTCACGCTTGTGGATTTGCTAAATCGATTTTGCGTTGCTTTACATTTCACACTAAATTTCTTTGCACTTGCTTTATACTATGACTTGCTTTACTTTTAGTTTAACAGGTTAACAGGTCAGCCCTGAGACCCTCCTTGCTTTGTGCCGGATCAGATCACCAGCTGATTTGTAGACAATCAATTCCAAGACCCTCCTTGCTTCGTGCCCGACCGGCTTGCCAGTTGATTTGTCAAGATGTTCAAATTACCTTGCACTTGTTTTCAATTATGACTTTGCACTTTCTTTATATTATGAACCGCTTTACTTTTAGCTTAACAGGTTAACAGGTCAGCCCCGAGACCCTCATTGCTTTGTGCCGGACCGGATTGCTAGCTGATTTATCGATAATCAACCCCAAGACCCTCCTTGCTGCGTGCCCGACTGGCTTGCCGGTTGATTTGTCAAGATTGTTCAAATTGCTTTGCACTTGCTTTAAATTATGCCTTCGCATCTGCTTTGTATTATGTCTTGTTTTACTTTTCAGGTTAACAGGTCAGTCCTGAGACCCTCCTTGCTTCGTGCCGGACCGGTTCGCCAGCTGATTTCTTCGACAATCAACTCCAAGACCCTCCTCGCTTCATGCCCGACCGGCTTGCCAGTTGATTTGTCAAGATTGTTGAAAATGCTTTGCATTATGCCTTCGCACTTGCTTTATTGCTTCGCCAGTTGATTGGAAGACAACTTATCAATGATATCGCAACCCGCACTTGCAAATTTGTATCATTAACATTTGCTTATTTCTTACTTTGATTATCAAAGTTTACTAGCAGTTTCTCGCTTACTGTTTGTCGAGTTTATTATAGGACTTTAGCAGCAGCGCATCAGCATTTGGAGCATAATGTGGAACTTTTTCTTAGCAGTGAACTGGGGCAATCGTTGATATGAGCTAGACTCGTCAACAAGGATCTGAAGAATCGCACTCGAACAAGAAAATTCTATCCTAATCTTTTGCTTCTGATTAGGATGTCAGTTTGAATTCTTCCCTATTCGTGCGTCGCTTTTTGTCAATCGTGCAAGTTTTCGTGTCTAAGTGTCGTTGAACTACATATGGCCTGATTTTCTTTCAGTCCGAGATATGTAGGCAACTCGGAAACCGGAGTTCGGCCATGTCCATAAGTCTCGCACTTTGGTCCTTGGAATCAAAGTTCTTGGCTCAATCGTGACAAAATTGGTTTCCCGTCAACTTTCTTTACCCTGAAAACTCTTTCATACTTTTCCGGGTAAAGAGGTGCAGCTGTTGACACCCAATTTTGTCCCAAAATTTTCGAATTTATGTCTAATTATCTAATTTATGGTCAATTTTGAGAATTAAATGTAATTTGATTATTTTCTGAGAAAAATGCCAAATTTTGCAAAACATAGCCTAATTATATCTTACTCGGGCAACCTCCTTCAATTTCTAATTAATCATAAAGCATGGCTAAAACCGCTCTTAAGCCTAAAGTCAGGCTTACCTGTGCAATCCCTTAGTTGATTTAACCTTTAGAAAAGGGCTAAAATTGCCTTCTATACACCCCATCAGCCTAATTTTGTAAACATATACATTACATACACGCGCAGCCCACACCCCGCCTATACTGAGCAAATCTCCTAACTCGTTTCCCATTTCTCCTCAGCCCAGACCCGATAACCCATCTCCAAGAACCTAGACCCAATTCCATCAATCTGATACGCTAGCAGCCAAAATCTCGTCACCACCAGTGGTCCCTCACCCCTCCACCTCATCTCCACCGTACCAAAGCCTTGCTGGATAGAATCTCAAGCGTCCATTTCAAGTTAAATCGATCTGATTCGTTCATTGAGGATAACTGACATTTCTTGAAAGATAAGGATGGAAAACGTACGATCCTTTAGGGGATTTACGATTTTCACCCCTATTTTTCAGGTAATGTCTGATTTAGGGTTAAAATTGAAAAGAATATCTCAGCTTTAAACCCTAGAGGTGCAGGTATATACTCCTCTTTTCCTTATGCTTTTAGGGGATTTTTTTTTTTTTTAGGGAAAGGAAAAACGACTAGAATATATATAAAATATATAAGTTTTCTCTCAATTTTTGGAATTCAGAAAAGCATTGATACTATTATTCTAGTTTTTTTTTTTGGTTATTTATTTATCGCTTCTTCGTGGTTCGAATCGTAACCTCGCTCGAGTCGCTTTTTTGTTCGAGTCACGCATTTCTTTAGATCGACGCTCCAGTTCCTGCTCCTAGCAAGGTAATAATCAGCTCAACTCTATTTTATTTTGAACGTAATCAGGACAGCGAGATACATATATTTATGAGGTGATATTTGAGTAATCGATACTAGGGCTTTTCTCTATGTAAAAGTGTTCATGAATACTGTTTTAAAGCAAAGAGTTTAGCATCTGACTTATGTTCTGAAAATGAAGCCTAAAGGAAGAAATGTAGCTGTTCTTAGTTTATACTATCATAACTGAAGCTCAGAATAGCATCTATAATCTTGCTTTATGTTCTGTTAGCATGTAAAATTAGTTGAAAGTTGTAAAGGTTAGTCCTTCATTGGGTTTAGCAAATTCAAGCCTAGGTCTGTTATGCTTTCTCCTATTGATTTGCTTTCTGTTTTGCTCCTGTTCCGATGGTTGTTATGGTGAAAGGAATGTGGCAGGGGTCTTGAAAGAGTTTGTTCAGGGATCAGTTTGGTTTTCGTCTGAAGGGAGTCAGTTTTAAGCTTTAAAGAAGCCTTGAAAATCAATTCTGAAGTTTAGTTTTCTGTCTCTCATAGTGCAACTTATGCGAAGTAGGTTGGTTCTCTTGTATTGTTTATCCTTTTGGTTTCATTTGTAGTCAAAGTAGTTTTTAGTTTAGTTTGATTTCCTGCATTCTAACTGGCAAAATATGCTCTGTTCTGCTTGAGTTTTGGTTTGATTAAGTTGGAGTGTCCTGGTTCAGGGATTGAGGGAGTGCAGGTGTTATGTGAGAGGGTGAGTGTTGATGTCTGCAAGAAGGAGGTTAGTTAGGATGTCGCTAGTTTATGTCCAGGTGAGTTTGCATTGGTCTGCAGGGAGCAAGAGGAGGTTGAGAGAGTGTTGTAGGTGCTGCAGGTCTCTTATTTGTTTTGTTTTGGTTCAGTGAGGATCCAGGGAGTCAGAGTGGGATCCCTGGTTGTCTGTTTGTCTCAGGTGGTTTGTAAAGAGGCTTGGAGAGGGCTTTTGGTGCTGCAGGTTTTAAAAAAAGGAGCTACGGAGAGCAGGTGTCCAGGGAGGATGACCAGTTTTGTTTTCTGGACTCTGTCCAGGCAGCATAAAGGGTCTTCATGCAGTGTTTCAGAGCAGGTCATGGGAGTTTGCCTGCAGGTAATAGTGGAGCTTAGGATTTTTTTTTTTTTTTTGTAGCCGAGGTTGTGATGCTTTTAGTTGTTTCTGGATAGTTTTTTTTCAGAGAAGTATGAGCTTGAGGGAGTTCAGGTATTTGAAGAGTTATCCTTGGTGGTTTTAAAGGAGGGCAGCAGGGACCTCTATTTTGTATAGCTACCAGCTATGAGGAGTTTAGGAGGATGCTGTTCTATTTGTGAGGTGCTGTGAGAATTAAAGGGAATAGGAGTTCAAGGGAGGTCTAGTGAAGGCTGTTAAGTTGTAGGTTGTCTGTAGGTGTGTAGTTTTTTTGGAAGAGTTTAGTGAGTGTGTAGGAAGCTTAGGAGTTTGAGCTTAGTCCGAATTTGCAAACTTATATACTGTCAAGTGCTAAGTCTCTAAAATTTGTCTTTCCATAGTTGTTCGGGTCTGAGAGCATGATAAGAAGTAATTAGTTATTGTAATTTGCATTAGTTAATGATAAGATGGAATGATGCATCAGCTTATTAAAATCCAAAGGTCCGCATGTTTAAGTCTTGAATATTTAAAGAAGTGTCATTGGTTTAATGTTATTTCGCTCAGTCTACAATGTCGTGAAGACTCATTTTGTTAGTAAATCTAAAATTTTAGTATAATCGCTGCTCCAACATAGTATTTGTGACCCTACCTTATTATGAAATCTTGTCAAACATAAATAGTCATTAGTGAATTGTCCTAGTTAATATCTGAGTTGTAAATTTTAGTTGTTTATTTGGGTGCAAAACCTTATAACAGATTACTTAGTTTGTTCCCATTTTCTTGGATTCTTTTCTCACGGATAATTGAAAGTATTTTCATACTAAATTTGTACTTGACATATTCAATACCTCATTTAGCTGCTTGTTGTCTTTCATGAGATATTGTTCAATGTATGAATGTAAACATAATGTAGTCTGTTCGGTTGTTGAAAATAAATATGTAGTAAACTGCTCATTTAAATTTCTGGCTCTCTATTTGTAAGTTTTGTATGCTTTATTTATACTTGTTAAATTTCAAATGTTTATAAGAGTACCAGATCGACTTTAAGCTAATGAAAGTTTATCTCGTTTAGTTTAAGATCCTAACTGTATTTCATAAGATTAATTTGTGTTCAGTGAGCCAGTTCCTAATCCTTTTTATCTATTTTTTCTCATTTTGGCATGATACACTCTTGGGAACGAGTTGAATGAAACTCATAAACGGGGATGACTACATGCATTCAGAGTTATTTGATCCGCTCCGCATTTGCGGGACTTGATATCCCCCAAAATGTAAAAGAAAGAAAAATGAAAATTATAAAGTTCAATGCTCAATGATTGAGTTTGCGCTTCCGGGTTCTATCTTCTAAACTCCATCCTTCCCCTCTCTCTTTGAAAATGCATGTTGTATAGGACTTCCATAGACCGGATTAGGAGCCCTGTAGGATAGAAATGATATTTGAATTGTGAATAATTATTTTAAATTACTTAAATTATTTTTATATGAATGCTTTGTATCATTTCTTTGCGAATCGCCAATTAATTTATGGATGTTTAGAATTATTTGTCAATTAATGAGTGCAAAATCAAATTCGACTAAAATCGTACCTTCGTCATAATTCGCATTTGAATTGCTTCTTTATTTATTATATTAAATATTCAATTATTTATTTATTTAGTTAATCAATTAAATTTTAATCCTTTATTTATTTATTTACTTAATCTAATTTATTTAATTTTAAATAAATATTTATTTATTTAATCAATTAAATATTTATTTATTTAATTTATCTATTATTATTCATTTACTTCTTTATTTAATATTAATTTAATAAATATTCATTTATTTAATTAAGTTATTTATTTGTTTATTCATTTATCTATTTATTTAATTAATCCTCTATTATTATCCAATTATTTATCTAGTTTGTTTCATTTAATTATCTAACTTCATTTAACCTTTACTTATTCTATTAATTAATCAATTGATCATTATTTCATTATCCATTTAATTAATCTTAAATTGGGTCATCTATTTATCTAAGTATGGGCATAATTAAAATCTTATCTTATTTATATTATTCTTATTATCCATATATAAAATTAGCTTTATATACTTATTATCCTTAACAAATTCGTGAAAACCGCCGGATTAACCGCATTTAGCGGATTTTCGAAAGTGCTCCCGCTAGGGACCTTCTTTCGAATTTAATAAAACCACTTACCTAAGAATCTCTGAATTTAATTTCCTTTTAAAATAAGGAAGAAATGCACTCATTAATTAACAATTGGTTCCTAATAATCCTTAAATTAGGTGGCGACTCCAAAGAAGCCCTTTGGAGTCTCCATTTTGTTGAAATAAAATTCCGATGCATACTTGTGTGTGCATTTTTTTGGGAGGGTTCAACAGTATTTTTTATGCCTAAAATTTTCCATAAAGGTAAAACACATAAATTTGTAATAGGGTCAAAAGCAATACGGTGAATATAAAGGAAAAGTACTAGAGCAGGAAAAATAAAGAGTGTTATTCCTTGAGAACAGTCAGATTCTTGGAGAATCGCTTGATATACAATACAATGGAAGGAGGGGTATATATAGCTATAGATTTATCCAGTCCTAATTATGGTAAAGTACAAAGACTACAGGCCTTGGGCTTGTTTACTCAAGACAGTGATACATATTAACCCTAACTAGGAGACTGTAAATTCTAAGGCAGCGGGATGTATGTCTTGCGTCCCATGGTCCGTGTCTGCTGAGTGGCCGTGGCTTAAGCGACAGGGGGTGTATCCTCTGCGACCAGTAACTTCTAGGCAGTCTAGTATTCACCAGCTGGACTCGTATCCTTGTAATCATAGATAGTGTATTTTTACCCATACAGTCGGTCCGCCCTACTTGCTGAGTGCTGATGTAAGCAATCAGGAAGTGAAAGAGTCATGCAAAGGAGATGTATGAAAGGATATTTCACTGAATCCTTGAAAGTGGCAGCTTCCTTGACCGAGGTAGACACCTGATTTCTTCTAGAACTACATGCGTCTTTGCTTGATTGGCTACCAGTCATTCCATGTACCTTTCCCATTATTGCCTTTTACTGCGCCGAATTATTTCATATCCCATGCCATAATTGCTTTGAGCGCTTCATGCTCCCTTCATATATTTTATTCAGCCTATATAAAGGGACTTTCCTCAACATAAGTGGATCATAAACTTTTTTAGAGATATATTGTCGTCCTTAAAACCTTCTCATGAAAGAATAATTCTACTTCTTCTCAAAAAATATTTGCTTTTGATCCTGGTTTTATATTCCCAAAATAACTCCTTCATTCGGAATGGATGGTATTTTAGAGAACTGAAAACAAAGAAAATTCCATAAATTTCTTTCTTTGTTGTTCCAACCATGATAGGATGAACGGAGTCCTCCGATTCATGATGTTTGCTCAGGATCCGAATGAGGTTCTCTGGAATGTCTTTGTTATGACACGTGCACGATCACGGTGTGCTCATTTTCTAACACAGCGATTGCTGTGATATTCCTCTTATCATGCGGGGCCAGGTTGCTTCACCCTTTCAGCTGTCATGAGGCTTCTCTTCCAGGATACTTTCAGCGTACTGGTGGTTTCTTTGACGGTGTTGGGTTAATGCTCCATTGTCTGGCTTCGTTCCTTGGCTGGCAAGGGGATTCGTCCTGAACCCATCAGCAGATTAAGGTATTACTAAGCTCTACATCTGCTTGTGGCTCAAGGTTGTCTCCTTGTTCGGCTGGGTCGGTTGAACTGCTATCGCGATGTCTCTTCGGCCACTGGCTAAGGGCTGTGTGGGAAGGAACTCCTCCATTGTGAAGGTTCCCAGCTTTAACCCTTTTCTCTTCAATGAGTTACCAATTGTGCTTGAAGATTGTTCGGGTCGCGCACTCCCGTTTCACCAATAGAGGTTGAAGCAGATCATTTAGCTTCTTTATCATGAGGAGAGATAGGCTTGCCCGTGCTTAGATGCTTCAGAAGTCCTTTACTTAGGACGAGATGTTATAATTCACGTATGGGCGTTGTATCAGTGGCCGTGTACTGAAGAATGCTCGGACCGACATAGCTCCTGGTAGAAGTTTCAATTCTGGCTGAGGTGTTTGGACGGTGTAGAATTTCAGAAGACCTTTCAATTTCGGTCTCTTGAGACCACTTAGTTCTTCAAGAACACTTGTAATGAGCAGTGTTGTATTCAAAAGAACTTGATTGTATATTGTAGCCTACGAGCCTTAGATAATAATAAAAACGGACATTCATCAAAATTTGTTTTTTGTGCTTACTTGCGTAGTTACTTGTAATTTAGTGAAGCAGTGGTTTTGGGTGCCATTCTGGGCGTTTGTCTTTTTAAGATGGATGTCCGCTTGTTGGACGGTATTTTATTCAACAGCAAGTGATGGCTTATGTTGCGTCTATAATAGATGTCTTTGATTAGGACAAGGCTCGCACCTTCAAGGGGACGTCTTTATCCCGTTATATGCAACAAGCATTTTTGTAATTTACTTTACTTTTGTAATAAAAAATGAGTGTATTACTTCAACTCAAATATGGCTGGGGCCATGAATAATTGGATCGTAGATGGATCTGGTTATAAAAATGACTAAGTAGAATAACAAATTTATTGAATAAATAAGGGGCGTGAAGCCAATAGAAGTTTAACTTTGATAATAATGAAGGGGCTCGATACCCTTTAAAAGTAATAAAAGAACAAGAAAAAAATGAATGTCTTGAGTATAACAGCCTATTGACCTTTCAATACCAGCATTCCTTGGGCCAAGTGATGGTTGTTCCTTCAGTGCTTGTGGGGACATTATTTTCTTGATAGTATTGCCTCATACCTGGTTGCAGATTGGCTTCCAAGATGCTTTAGAGTGTTCTCTCGAGTGCTTTCGTCGGCTTGCATTGGACCCGGACACATGGTCTGTGGGACGCTGATCATCTGATAATATAGCTCCCCGTTGATCAGGCAGTACCGAGCTGCCTGCTTCCGCAACAATCTACTTTCTTCTTGGCCTTCAAGGAGTGTTCCCTTGTCCAAGAATTCAGTTAATGCATGGCACCAATTCAAGACGGGTCCTGTAGTGGGAACTTTAAGGTTTATCAGGTCCGAGTGAGTTAGCTCAACCACCATTTCTGTACTGCCTGAATTCGTATCTGCATCGGCAGTTGAACTAGCTAGCAAATCGGCCTCTGTAGCTTCTTTTGTATGAATAAACTTCCACTAGTGGAAATTTTTCAGAAGGCCCTCTACTTTGGCTAAGCATTCTGGCATACAAATGTCTTTAACTGTGAAGACTCCATTTATTTGATTGATCACCAGCTGGGAACCACTACAGAGACTGATCTCCCTGACCCCCAATATGTAAGCTAATTCTAGGGCTTGAGCGTCTTGCAGCTTTACGAAAGACCTTTCCAGATGGAGATTTCACCAGTAAGTTAAGATCGGCTCCTCCGTCGATTAACACTACATTCGAGTGGATTATCTATTCTCTGGGGCTGATCCCTTCTATGGTCTCCATCATTTTTTTTAGCTTCTAGCATCAATTTTATGCTAAAATTTATAGCGAAGTCTGCTAGAGCCTAAGATTCGATGGCTGTGTGCGGCTAATAAATTATGCCATATTCTCCCAGTTCAATGGCCCATTCCATCAGCCTTCTTGAGAGTCTAGGCTTAGACAGAATAATCTGTAATGGGACAGAAGAGACCACAATGACCGTATGATTCAGAAAATACGATCATAACTTTGGATGGCCATAACCACCAATGTTACTAGCTGGTCTGGGACGGAAGAAACAATTTTATGGGTGGAAAACCTCCTACCTTTCTTCACTAATGAAGGGGTTTATATGCAATTGAAAAATCCTAACCCTAACTTAGCCTCCAAGTATAGTAGTGGGCTTGGCCCAAAACTCTTAATGTGTTATTTACACATCTTTCCTAGTACTAACACCAATTACAAGTATGTATTTACATCTATATTCCATTACCTCCCCTCAAGTTGAAGCATGAGGATTTCTAATGCCCAACTTATTAAGGAAATAATCAAAGTGTGCCAGTCTCAGCACCTTGGTAAAAATATCTACCAGTTGACTCTCCGTAGGCACGTAATCGGGACATATTGTGCCTCCAATAATCTCATTCTGTACGAAATGATAGTCAACTTCAACATGCTTAGTCCGCTTGTGAAACACCAGATTTCGGGCTATATGTAAGGCGCTTGACTGTCATATCTCAGCTCTATCAGAGGAAAATGCTTGATACCGAGTTTCCATAGGATTACTTTAAGCCATTTCAACTCACAGACGGTCATTGTCATCGGCCGATATTCAGCTTCAGTCGACGACCTAGAAACAATATGTTGTTTCTTGGTCTGCCACGATATTGGTGATTGGTGAGTCCCCCAACAAAACATACTATCCGGTCATAGAACATCTTATCAACGGACACCCTGCCCAATCTGAATCACACCACCTGAATAAACGGAGATCACAACGGGAACTCATCACAATACCTTGACTTGGACACCTCTTCAGGTAACGGACCACCGGGAGAGCTGCCTCTATATGCTCAACACAAGGATTTAGCATAAATTGAGATAACACATGCACACTATATGAAAAATGTGGCAGCGTGAAACACACGTAGATCAGTCTTCCAACCAGTCTCCTATAGAGCTCAGGATCTTTGACAAAATAGCCGATTGCTAGTGCCAAACAATGATTCTGTTCTATCGGCGTCCCACCAGTTTTTCTCCCAACAATCCGGCCTCAGAAATAATATTCAAAGCATACTTTCTTTGCCATAAGAGATCCTTTTCGGACCCGTTGCCTCTGTAACAACCAAAAAATACTTCAAATGCCAAGATCCTTCTTATGAAAGCAGTTAGAGAGATACAACGTGAAGATTTGAGTAGCTCTCAGATAATTTTGGAGATAATCAAATCATCCACATACACGAGCACATTCAATTGCACATTTCCTTTCTTCATCATAAACAAAGAGTAGTCGAAGTATAACCGACGAAATCCATAATTCTGCAGAGCTGCCAATAACTTTGCAAACCAATAATGAGTAGCTTGCTTCAATCCGTACAAGGATTTTGGAGACGATATGCATTTCATGTCCTATGATTTTGATGCCTCGGAAGCAGTTTCATATATACCTTTTCACGAAGATCTCGATGCAGAAATATATTGTGCACATCCATCTGATGCAACTACCACTGTTTTGCTGCAGCCACGGCCAGAAAAACTCGGACGGTCACCATTTTGTCAATCGGTGCAAATGTCACTGTGTAATAAATTCCTTTCACCTGGTGATTTCCAAAAATCACAAGTCTTGCTTTTTACCGCTTAATGGTACCATCATAGTTATACTTGATTTTATACACCCATCTGCAGTAGAGCGCTTTTTTTACCCGGAGGCAAGCGCTCAATAACCCAAGTGTTGTTTGTTTCCAAGGCATGTAACTTATGTTGCATAGCTAATCTTCATCTCTTATCCTTGACAGTATTCAAGTAAGAACCAGGCTCATGTCCCTCTGTTATAGCTGCAAGAAAACTCACATGTTTCGGGGAAAAATGATCACAATTGGCATAATGTGCTAGAGGATATGGCTTACCGGAGGGTCGTTGAGGCATAGGTGAACAATCAAATTTTCGGATACATGTCGATACCCGGACTCTGTTTTCGGATTGTATTGATGAAAAAATCCCGTAGAAGAACACTCTCACTCTTTGTTCACTTTCCTCGACCAAACTCTTCCTCCATCCCTTCGGCTTCCAAGTTTTCGAGAATAGAATCAAGGCTCGAATCATCATGATTCACCCCCTCATTCCCCAAATTCATTTCAACTTCCACTTGAGCGTTATTCTCAACAACCACTGGTGTATTCTCAACTCCCCTCTCTATATTTTCTTCTTCTGCTATCACTTCGGTCAGTGGTACCATATTATGACTTGGTTTCTCTTTCGCACCATCCGTTGGTATAAACTGAAACTCATTCTCATAAAACACAATGTCCCGAGACACCAAATTTCTTAGCATCTAAGTCATACAATTTTCATGCCTTCTTCCCATTTGGATATAAAAAAAATACACATCGATGACTCCTATTTTTAAACTTATATATAAAGCTTCAGTCCCATAACAAAATAATGGGAACTCTTCAGTCCCATAACAAAATAATGGGACATTTGAACATGTTAGTTCAAAGTCCCAGTATAAAATATCGAGACTAGTCTGGGGTGTTTACCAATGCTAATAGAGCGTAAGTGTGCGCGTAAATTTTTGGTTATTTCTCAAATAATTTTGAAACGGTGGATAAAACTCATTGAGCGCGTCCAAAAATGGCTACGCATCACAATTTCCCGATTTTGTATCGCTTATAACAATGTTGTGGATGAAACCCTAGTTGTCAAGAATACTGGCCTTGGGCTACATGTTGTCAAAGTGGAGAAAATCTACAGAATTAGGACCCGTTTGTCCATAATTTTTTTTGCTTTTTTCAAAATTTTTTGAAAAACATGTTTGTCCAACCGAATTCTTGTGACTTTTTCAACCTTTATTGGAAAACAGTTTTTGAAAAACCAAAAAGTGATTTAGAGCACTTTTTCAAATTTTTTCAAAAAAAAAATTTCTCCTCTCATAAAACTCTATTTTTTTTTCAGGTGGAATATATGTCCAAACACAACTTCAACTTCCAAATATCATTTTTCAACTCAACTTCAAGACACTTTTTTCAAATATTTTTTCAAATCTATGGAGAAACGGTCACTTAGGATACTTTCTGACACCCTATCAGAGATTTGACAAAAGCAAAACTATGAGATTTTTTTTTAATTATAGACCAGCACATCATTATAAGTACATTACATATTGCTATGGGAGTACATCACGCTATCAGACGGTTATGTAGCTCTATATTTGACTCCACATTCCACAACAATTGATTCTCATGACCCCATATTTTTCAATGATGCATACGAGAGAAAGAAAAGAAAATTCATGGCCTAGCTGAATACTTAGTCACTGAGCTAGCTAGGCTTGGCTCAAGGCTGGTCCTAATCTCTAGCCTCTTAATAATGAGAAAGCTTCTTTCCTAGCTTTCTTGAGACGATCTTGAAGTTTGTACATATCTTCTTCACTCCCATTCATGTATGGTATTCCGGTCCACATTGTTTAACCTAGATCCGATTTTAGGCCAATTAACAATTAAATTTATATTTGCGGAGTCACGATCAATAGTTGAGATTAAGAGTTTGAGCGATGAACGTAAATGGTGACAGTATGAGAACGAGATATAAGTATTAACTAATAAAGATAAAGCATAAACCGGAATAAAGAGAGGTAACCGTATCGTATCGCTTATCCTCGGGGAGAGCTCTTCGATACCAGCCGCACTTAGAGTATAGGCTAAATATAACCAAATGGAATATCTAAGCAAGAGTGAGAGAGTATTCTTATTGATATTGTAGTCAGGAAGTAAAGTTGTGTTTCAATCGTTTAAGGCAAATGCTATTTATAAGTACAATAGGCACCCGTTGGGATTCGTAGCCGCTGGGCATGGATCCGTCTGGATAAATAACTGCTGGGCACGTATTCGTTGGAGGCATAACCGCTGGGTTGTAATGATTGCATTAATGACAATTAATTGAATGATCGTGGATGATCATGTTAATAACTGCTCACTTAGACCATGTTGACTGATGAAGTGTTTCATAGCTCCTTCAGGTCTGTTCGTGATAAATGTCTGTCCGTTAGATGTCTGTCCGTTGGAACTTCTGCTCGTATCCGTTGGAACTTCTGCTCGTACCACGTGGTAGACACGTGTCACCTTTTCAAGTCCAGTCAGCTTTTATCTAATACAGATAGTCCCCGCACTTCTCGAGCAGAGTATCTGTTCGAGGAGTGGATAGGAATTTTGGCGGGAGTTTTTGTAAACTTTTGTCTTTGTATGATGCGGCTTGGTGACGTATGAGCCTTATCAGCTACGTGACAAGCCCCTCTGACGTGCGCATTTAATGCGCCGTATAAAAAAGTAACTGCAGCTGGCACGCTTGTGGAATTGCAGTCCATTCTGAAGTGACTACTGTGTGTCTCAAGAGTAAAAGTAATGATTTTTAACCACTTCAGTCACGTGCACACGTCGTCTGTTGATCACGAGGTGACCGCTGCTCTTCAGAATAATGATGAAACTATAAAGTTTGATGAACCCTATTCTTTCTTTTGACGGCCAGATCTGATCGTAGTTTCTCGGATGACCTCCACGTGTCTCGAAGGAAGTTGTAGGGCTGAATCTTCACTCCTATAAATAGGGGTTTGCTTGATGAGAAACTTTTTACTTGCCTTTATTTCTTCTCCGCAGTTTATTGAAAACCTTTGAACTAGCTTTTGAATTCCTCTTGATAACTTCATAATCTTTCTGAAATCATGACTTCAAGATCTAGAAAAAATCAAGGCACAAATATTGCTGGTAGTTCCTCAGCGGCCACTCCTAGGCCCCGGGCTACTCAGGCTACTGCTGCAGAAATTATCCCCAAGAAATGGGGTGAACTGGAGGCGGACTGTAACATTAAGTCCTTTAATAATAACGAAGGAGATACGCGCAGCTGGCCGGCGTATAGGTTTAGGTCTGGGATCACAAAGGAGTTGATCCCACGAGTGAGGATGGATTGCAACTGGGGTGATGAGGTTCCCCTTTTGCCGGTCTCCGAGGAGGAGAATATTACTTCCCATAGGGCTGGGTGGACAACCATGTGCACCTACCCTTTCATAGTGGGATGTAGGTTACCTCTGCACCCTGTGCTGGAGAGGCTCTGCAGAGAGTACCTACTCTGCCCGGGGCAATTGTGCCCCAGTATATACAGAATAGTTACACTTTTAGATTGGTTTGCAACTGAAACCGATCAATCTTTTGGATACGAACATTTTATTTCTTTGTACAGTATACAAATTTTTAAAGATGGCTATGTAAATGCCAGGATGCGCGGAAGCAAGGGCTTGGTGCGCAGTTCTGAGGATACAGGTGACCGAGGCTGGGTACACCGGTATCTGTTTGTGCGCTCCTCGGCCTTAACTTTTGGCGACAAGACTTATCTTCCAGAAGTCTGGAATAAGAAGCGTAAGTCCCCGAGTATTTTTAAAATTCTTTGTGTTCTTCTTTTCCTTCTCATCTGCTAACTCCGTTCAATTTCTTTTTGTAGCGGCCAAGCAACCCTACGACGGGCTCATATCTGTCGATGAGCTGATGGCGTGGGTTGAGCCAATTTTGAAGGAGTTCGCTCGTGAGAGGAGAGAATGGGCGCACTTTGCTGCTTATATTTTTGCTTTCATGATTATCCTTCCCTTTTGAAACTTCTCCGTGTCTGACCGTTTTACCTTTTCGTAGGTTTGGATACTTCAAGAGATTTCTTTCCTGCTCCCCCCCATGACGGGCCTTCCGAGCCTGTCGCTGACCCAGATGCTGAGGCCGCGGCTATACTAGCTTCGGTGGAGGCACTGCGCAGCAGTGAGGGGGCGAGGAACTCTTGTCTGTTGGTCTGGGCTCCCTGAAAAGAAAGAAGAAGAGCCAAGATGAAGGCGGAGCACAGAAGAGGTCTGCTCGTAAGACTTCCGTGGCTGCCGGGCAAGCCTCATCTGCTGGGAGTGAACCTTTGTCTAGGGCCAGTGTACCGGGGCCCGTGGAAGAGAATGTCCAGACAGCTGCGGAAGTCACCGAGTCTGCACGGGGAGAGGGTTTAGCCAAGGAGGTTATCTATCTTTCGGACAATGAGGCCGAAGTTGATGTTCCCCTTAGGCGAAGACCTCATCTTCGAAGTGACAGAAGAAGGGCCGAGGAGGAGGCTATCCGTACTCCGGAGAGGAGTCCCCGAGTTGATGACGGGGTGGAGGCAGGTCCTTCTCGTGTAGACAGGGGGAAAAGAAAGGTAGGTGAAGAAGAAGAAGAAGTAAAAGAAGAAGTTAGAGAAGAAGCTCCCCAAGAGAGTAGCCGGGGTCCTCGTGTTTTTCGTTTTGAGGACCTGGAGAATGTGGCTACTGAGGGGGCGGCGCCGGTCGGTCTTCGCGAGTGCGAGACGATAAATCCTGGAGTGGAAGGTGATTCTAACCTTTCATCAACAAGGTTCATCTGGCGGTCTGTCATTGGTGGCCAGACCGAATTGAAGGATATCAGGGGTGTCCGTTACAAGTTTGGGCCAAATTATCCTTCTGAACAGGCTTGGGTACCCAAGTACTGTGAGAGGAAGCACACTTTGAAACTTGCCCCTGATGTTAACTTCATAACTGGACCGGGTGGTTTGGCTGAGGCGGTCTCTTCGCTCATCGGTCCCCGTGAAGAATGGGTGCTGATGGAGCTAAGTGATGAGGATTTAGCCTTTCAGATTGCTGCTGATTCTGCCCGGGTAAGTGTTTTCGGCTTTGTGTTGGGAATAACTTTAGCCTCGGACTTCTAACCTTGACTTGTTTTGCTTTTTCAGTCAAGTATGCTGGCTGCCGAGCTCATGTTTTGCTCCAGGCTTAACAACGTCGATCAAGTACTCGAGGTAAAGAAAGAGTTGCTGGATGCTCTGAAGGAGAACAAGACCTTGATGGAGCAGTGTGGTCTCCTAGGGGGTGAGGTTAATCGGTTGACTGATGTCAACAATGAATGTGTCGAGCAGATTAACGCACTCACCAGGGAGAAGGACCTTCTTCTCGAAGAGAAAGAAGGGTTCGCACGCTCTACTCAGGGTCTAGAGAGATTGCTCGAATAATGTACAACTTCTTTGAACAGTGTTATTGAAAATCGTGCATCCCTTGAGATGGATCTGCAGAGAGCCAATGAAGGATCTATTAAGGCCAGAGCTGAACTCCAGGCTACCAAGGATCATGTCGCTCAATTGATGAGTGCTCAAGCCACTCTAACAAAAGACTTGGCAAACCTGCACGATCAGTCTGAGATTAAGGCCAAGCTTGATGTGCTTGAGGCCAAGCGTACATTGCTCGTGCAGATTCAAGCTAAACAAGTTAATGTTGAGGAGATGCTGCAGACGACAAAGAGCGCTGTTCGTAGAATTAGACAACCACTGAGTCTCTCTCCTGAGGAGTCTGAAGGTGAAGATGAAGATGAGGACGAAGATGACGGCGATAATTCAGGGGACGATGGCAGAACTGACGGAGCTGGTGCGTCGAGTTCTGGTCGTAGCCCTAAATGTTGATGCCCTTTTTCAATCTTTGATTGATGTATTTTTTATTGTCTGGTGAGAGCCAGATTTATTTGTTTATGGACAGAAGTCTGGTAAAGACTTTTTGGTCTCTTGTATGGCCGGTTTCATTTGGCCTTTGAACACTCTGTAAACTTCTATTAGCCGTTTTCGGCATCTTATCGTTTTACAGGATAATGTATATATGATTTTAGATCTATTCAATGACTATATTTAGCCTGAACTTTTGATCTTTTGTTTGCATGTGTTGTGGCTTTCGTGCCTTATGATTGGGAATTTTCTGAAGTTTGAACTTTATTAAGTTCTGGTCTCCAAAAGTTTGCCCGAATGTTTTTAACTTAGCCTTTCGTTAGGAAGATGTCGTAAGTTGTAAATAGTCTGACCGAATCGTGGTCGTTAGATTTTTGGCCGAATCATTGCTCTGTGCATATAACCTTGCTTATCGTTTTGATAGTCGAAAGTTGTTGCACGGCTTTGTAGATTGGCTCTGGCCGAGTCGCTGGCCTTGTGAACGACTTCTCTTATTTTCGTGGAAGTCTTGTCACGTAAAAGTTTTTGAAAAACTTTAAAAATTTGCCTTTTGGTAAGGTCTTTTGCCTTTATGAAGGTCTTACCTGGCCTACAGGAGCCTCTCACCACCCCCTTGTTTTTATGTTGGAGCACGTAAAGTGACAACATGAAAAGAGTTTCGGTGAGTTGCATATAGAACACATATAACCAAACGAGGAGTGTGTCCGCTGTGGGATTCGAACCCACAACCGCGAAGTTGAAGAACTTCGAGCTCTACCAGTTGAGCTAAACGGATCTGACCTTGTTTAAGTCGTTAGTATCATTTAGAGAGAAAATATAATAAAAGTAAGAACTTTTGTAAAGATAAAAGGTAAGTGTAAGATAACTAACCGTTTTACCACTTAAAAGTGATACCTTTTGAGGTGAACCACATTCCAACTGTTCGGGACAGTGGAGCCGTCTGGTCGTGCCAAGCGATAAGATCCCTTGCCCACTGAAGCAATTACTTTGTAGGGGGCTTCCCAGTTAGGACCAAGCTTCCCTGAATTTGTCTCTTGTGTGCTCTGGGAGACTTTTTTGAGTACAAAGTCTCCAACCTGGAAGCTTCGTACGCGCAGTCCCCGATTGTAATATTGTTCGATTCGTTCTTTCTGAGCGACTACTCGTACGAGAGCTAGCTCTCTCCGTTCTTCGAGGAGGTCCAGCTCTTCGGAGAGGTTGACTGGGTTTGATTCCTCAGTGGCATGTGCATATCGCAGGCTGGGCTCTCCTATTTCAATTGGGATTAGAGCATCTACACCATACACCAATGAGTAAGGAGTTTCTCCGGTACTCATTTTTATTGTTGTGCGATAAGCCATAGTACTCCAGGTAACTCTTCTACCCAACATCCCTTTGCCTGCTCGAGGCGCTTTTTAAGGGATTCAATGATGATTTTATTGGTAGATTCTGCCTGTCCATTGGCAACAGGATGATATGGAGTGGAAGTGATCCTCTTGATGTGCATATCGTCGAGGAATCTAGTCACTCTCTGGCCGATAAATTGCGGTCCGTTGTCCATGACTATCTCCTTAGGTGCTCCAAAGCGACATACAACAAAACGCCAGAGGAAGTCGACAACCTCCGTTTGTCGTATCCTTGTGTATGCTGCCACTTCGACCCACTTTGTGAATTAATCAGTGATGATCAATAAGAAGCGCATCCCCCTTGGTGCTGTGGGAAGAGGACCAACAATGTCCATCCCCCATTTCATGAAGGGCTACGGAGAGATTATTGAATGGAGTGGTTCTGCTGGCTGATGGAGAAGATGAGCGAACCTCTGGCATTTGTCACATTTTTTGACAAATTAGTTCGTATCTTTCTCCATTTTGTCCCAATAGTAACCTGCGAATCAGCTTCCGGGTTAATGCCTTGCCCCCGGAATGATTTCCACAACAACCTTCGTGGACTTCTCTCATCACATAATTGATTTGACTTGGTCCGAGACATTTTGCGAGAGGTCCTGCAAACATTTTTCGGTAGAGCTCGCCGTTGAGAATTGTATACTGAGCAGCTTTTATTCGGAGTTTGCGAGCAGCTTTTGTATCTACGGGTAGATTTCCATGGATAAGATAATTTGTTATCTCATTCCGCCAGTCCCAACTAGCGTTGATGGTGTTGACTTCGAACTTTTCTCTGTCCATGGTCGTGTAGAAAAGTTGAACAACAGCTGAAGAGCTGGCTGCCCCTATCTCTGCCACAGATCCCATATTTGCGAGAGCATCAGCTTTATGGTTCTCTTCCCGTGGAATCTGAATTGCTTCCCATTCGTCAAACTGTGCTAGGAGCTCTTTCACTCGGGCGAGGTACACTTGCATCCTGGATTCTCGTGCAATGAAACATCCATTAATTTGATTGACCACCAGCTAAGAGTCGCTTTTTAATTTGACGATGGTTGCTCCATAACTTCGGGCTAGTTCTAATCCTGCAATAACGGCCTCATATTCGGCCTCATTGTTAGTAATAAATGGGCACTTGATAGCCTGCCTTACCGTCTCACCGGATGGAGCGACGAGAACCAATCCAAGCCCAGACCCTTTGACGCTCGAGGAGCCGTCTGTGTGAAGGGTACACGTGCCAGGAGCCTGCCCTGCATAAAGAATAGCTTCTCTTTCTGCCTCAGGGTATATATTAGTGCTGAAGTCTACCACGAAGTCTGCTAAAACTTGTGACTTTATTGCCACCCTAGGCTGGTAGGTAATATCAAATTCAGATAATTCTATAGCCCATTTTACTAACCTTCCTGAAAGTTCAGGTTTGTGCAGAACATTTCGTAAAGGAAAGGTTGTAACCACAGCTATCGAATGACTTTGAAAATAAGGGCATAACATACGAGCAGCAGTTACTAGTGCCAGTGCCAATTTTTCTAAAGGTTGATAGCGTGTTTCTGCGTCAATTAGAGCTTTGCTAATGTAATATATAGGAAGTTGTTTACCTTTTTCTTCCCGAACTAGAACAGCGCTTACCGATGATTCTGAGACTGCCAAATAAATTAGGAGCTGCTCACCCTCCTGAGGTGTGGAGAGCAGTGGTGGATTGGATAGATACTTTTTCAGATCCTTCAATGCTTGCTGGCATTCAGGGATCCATTCGAACTCCTTGTTTTGCTTTAAGACATCGAAGAAACTCTTGCATCGGTCAGATGATCGGGAAATGAATCTGCGTAGGGCCGCCACTCTCCCCGTCAGTTTCATGACATCTTTCCTGTTGTGAAGTACATCTGGGATTGATTCAATGGCTTTAATCTGAGCGGGATTGACTTCAATTCCATGCTGAGAAACAATGAATCCCAGAAACTTCCCCGATCCGACTCCGAATGCACACTTCTCTGGATTCAGCTTCATGTTGTACTGATCCAAGATTCGGAAAGCTTCTTTCAGATGTGCCAGATGGTCCTCTGCTCGTTTGGATTTGATCAACATATCATCGATGTACACTTCCATAGTCTTTCCGATATGGTCATGAAACATTCGATTGACTAGACGCTAATATGTTGCACCTGCACTCTTTAGTCCACATGACATAACTTTATAACAATACGTACCTCGACAGGTTATGAACTCCATTTTCTCCTGATCTTCAGGGTCCATCAATATTTGGTTATATCCGGAGTACGCGTCAAGGAAGGTGAGCACCTCGTGTCCGGCTGTTGCGTCGATCAGTTGATCTATCCTGGGAAGGGGATATGAATCTTTCGGGCAGGCTTTGTTTAGATCCGTGAAGTCAATACAGACTCGCCATTTACCATTCTTTTTCGGTACGACAACCACGTTGGCTCGCCAGTCTGGATATTTGACTTCACGTACTGAACCGATTTTTAACAGCCGATCGACCTCGTCGTTGATGACCTGGTTCCTAAAGGCTCCTTGCTGGCGCGTCTTCTGTTTCACCAGATGGTGATATGGATCGACGTTCAACCTGTGAGTAATGATGTTAGGAGAAATACATGTCATATCTGCGCCGGACCAGGCGAATTTTTTATGCCACTCCCTGAGGAACTGGAGGATATCTCCCTGTAAGCGTTCGCTCAGCTCAGTCCCTAAGTACACCTTCCGCTCCGGTTTGTCGGCGAACAATTCTTCGGGTTCCAAAGCTTCCACGGTTGGCATGTGGTTTTCTCTTTCGTCCATCTTCGTGATGAATTCCGGGACCTCGTACTTAGCCTCTTCAGGTGGTATGTCTGGCCCCGGTCGCTGTAATTGCTATTTGTTCTCTTCGGGTAGTTTGAGAGCCATCGAGTAGCAATCTTGGGCAGAGCGTTGCTCTCCTCGGACCTCACGTACTCCCCATTCGGATAGGAACTTCAATACTTGATGATAAGTTGAAGGAACAGCTTGCATGTCGTGGATCCAAGGTCTGCCCAAAATGATGTTGTAGGCTAGATCCGCATCGACAACATGAAAAGTTGTTTCCTTCGCTACCCCTTCGGCGAGAGTTGTCAGGGTAATTTTACCAAGAGTCTTCTCACTCGAGTTCGTTGATATTTACCCTTGAGGCGGAGTGGTCACAAACGTCCGACCAGCTGACTGCTGGGGACTCGCGGAGAGATTCGTATAATCTGCGGGTAGCTACTGAGCATCTAATATCAAGACCGTAGGTAAACGCGATTACCGCCCATCTGTCTGGCATCTCGGGAAGCATAGCTCGCTCTCTTTGGAAGTGATCCACGTATTGGCGGAGAGACTCACCAGGCTTTTGCTTTATCTCGAAAATATTCGCTGCGCGGGTATTTTCCTGACTTCCGCCGACGATAGTTCGTTGAGAATTGCTTTCTGCCATGTTAGTTATAGAACAAAAAGACTGACGAAAATAGGTGTAATGTCAGAAAAGATAAACTATTAACCTACGAAGGCTATTGACCGGCTCCCACTGTGGTCGCCAAATTGTTTAACCTAGATCCGATTTTAGGCCAATTAATAATTAAATTTATATTTGCGGAGTCACGATCAATAGTCGAGATTAAGAGTTTGAGCGATGAACGTAAATGGTGACAGTATGAGAACGAGATATAAGTATTAACTAATAAAGATAAAGCATAAACCGGAATAAAGAGAGGTAACTGTATCGTATCGCTTATCCTCGGGGAGAGCTCTTTGATACCAGCCGCACTTAGAGTATCAAAGTACTAAAATAATAGGCTAAATATAAGCAAATGGAATATCTAAGCAAGAGTCAAAGAGTATTCTTATTGATATTGTAGACAGGAAGTAAAGTTGTGTTTCAATCGTTTAGGGCAAATGCTATTTATAAGTACAATAGGCACCCGTTGGGATTCGTAACCGCTGGGCATGAATCCGTCTGGATAAGTAACTGCTGGGCATGTATCCGTTGGAGGCATAACCGCTGGGTTGTAATGATTGCATTAATGACAATTAATTGAATGATCATGGATGATCATGTTAATAACTGCTCACTTAGACCATGTTGACTAATGAAGTGTTTCACAACTCCTTCAGGTCTGTTCGTGATAAATGTCTGTCCATTAGATGTCTGTCCGTTGGAACTTCTACTCGTGCCACGTGGTAGACACGTGTAACCTTTTCAAGTCCTGTCAGCTTTTATCCAATACACACATGTTACGGCAATTCCTGATATTGCTTATGGTATTCCGGTCCACATGTTTAATGAGATCTTTGAACTGCCCATTATGGTAATTACTAATTGCCACGTCAAGATCAGTACACTTCATCTAATAAGTAACCGGTGCATTCTAAGTAATTTCCTGCAAATAATTCTCGATGAGCTATATCATTTGCCTCTTTAAGAGACTTTTCGAGATCATCTTTAGCCAAACATATTTGATGAATTACTGTGAATATTACCAGAAAAATATATATAAGCAAAAAACTAGTTGTACCAAAGTGACGCACCATTTTTTTAGTTTCTCTTTTTCTCAATTTGGTTTATCTTATCTCTTAGATTTGATCTAGCATTTTCCTTTATATCGTTTATATTTTTTCGTAGTTAATTGTATTTAGGATGTTGTTATTTAATTCTCATGTTTGTTCATAGGGGGGTTTCGAGTAAATGCAGCATTTGATATTGCAAATTCATTACACCACAACTTAGATTTACTCACTACAACAAATTTGGCCTACGGCCACACTAATTTTAAACAACATTTGAAAAGTGTTGCCAAAAATATTTGTGAGCACACTTTGTAAGTGTGGCCTTTGGACAGAGCCTATGGCCACAAATTTTAAAGCAACACTTGTAAAGTGTGGGTTTTAATTATGGGTGTCAAACGGGTATACGGGTCCGGGTTCGGGTTGTAAAATTATAACCCCACAGGTTCCGGGTACGGGTTTAAATTACGGGTTTTTAACGGATACGGGTTTCGGCTAGAAAAAAAAAAAACCCGTGCGGGTTCGGGTCTTAGCGGGTAGGGGTACGGGTCGGGTTTTAGCGGGTAGGGGTACGGGTCGGGTCTTAACAAATCGGGTTTGACTACGGGTTATAATTTTATTTTTTAATAATATTATTTTAAATACTTAAAACAAATTAAAAAAAGATCAATAGGAAAAACTCAAAGAGTTACTTTATTTAAGATACTTGAACTATTAAAGTCTTAAATATTAAACTTCCAAATTTAAAAAGTGCAACATCAAAACTATAATGAAAATTCAAATTACAAATTTAAATATGCCTAATTCTTTGTGTAATTTCTTCCATGTCATTTCCATCATGCTCCGGTGTAGGTGTCATTACTTTGTAATAAATACGATCCCATAATTACTTTGTCCGACTCCAAGTAGCTTATTTTCTGAGGTATATATCGAAATTAATAGTTGAAGTTCTATACCATATTAGAGTAATATATATTCAAACTTCAAAGTGTTGATTTATTATGAAATATAAAGTATTTTTTTAATTAAATAAATAATTTGTTTCTCTTGAACATATTTTACTACTAACCATATGGACACAAAACAAATTAAACCATGAGTGAAAAACTTGTGTATACATTTCTCTCCACGTACAAGTTTTATTACTCAGTTTATTTTAACGGGTATGGGTACGGGTATATCCATTAATACCCAATAATTTTGACGGGTCTTAACGGATACGGGTATTTGTTCAGAAAAAAAAAACCCGTTCGGGTAGGGGTATTTTAGCGGGTCTACGGGTTCGGGTCCGGGTTTTTGCGGGTCCGGGTGGGGTCGGGTTTTAATGAGTCCGGGTCCGGGTTTTGACGGGTAGACCCCTACCCGTTTGACACCCATAGTTTTAATCGTATAGGCAACACTTATAAAGGGTAGCAAAATCATAAAGTGTTTTGCAACACTTATTAATTATTAGGCAACACTTTTAAGAAGTAGCTATATACTTATACCAAATGTAACCCTTTCTAAGTGTACTCTAAAAATTTTTTAAAAAATTATCAAAATTTCCCCTCTAATGTTCTCCTAATTTTCAAGGACCAAATATTTCAAATACCCCGCAAAAATACTTTTCTAGTCAGTTTCCCTCCTTTTAGGTTTACTTCTACTATTAGATTTAGCTAGGTTTGTTCATAGTTTTTGGGATGTTTTTGGGAAATCCCTCGCAAACTTCAAATTTTGTTCCAAATAAGATGCATGTCCAAATAAAATTTCAATTTCCCAAATTTCAAATCCCAAATCCTAAATCATGTCCAAACGGGAGCTTATAGTTGAGGAAAAAAATTATTTTTTGGAGTATTTTTTTAACAAAAAACCTTCACTTTATTCATTGCTCTTCGTTCTCGTTGCTGCTTCACCTTCAATTTAGGGAAATATCCACCGCAAAATCAGAGAAATTTTCGGCTGCTTCTTCACCTTCTCTCTCGGCTGTCACCAACACTCTCTATAGTTTCAGGTCTTCCTTTTCCCTTTAATTTAGTTTATATGGACATCATTATCTGGATTGATGTGTATCCGACTGCGTTTTTTCTTGAAACGTTGGCTCAATCGTTGCACTGCTTTGGAATTTTAGTCGATTTGACAAGTGCTCTTGTGAAGTTTATTTGTGTATCAATAATTGTGCCAGAAGTTTATTTGCTTCACCAAACATTGACGTCCTAATTATATTTGGTTGAATCTTTGACAGAGTTACTCTCTATTATCCCATGGGTTTGTTGAGTTTTTGGATATGGTTGGCACATCGTTACTGTGACTTAAGCTAGTAGTATTGTCATTACAGGCCTTATAAAAAAATACCACTGTTAATGTGATTAATGAAATAATAGTGTTCGAAGAAACTTGCTAGGATTGAGCAACAAATATGTCTACTAAGGACCTTTTCACTTTGTAATAATAGAATATAGTTTCTGCTAGGAACTAGATAACCTCACAAGTCAAATGCTTAATGGCACAACTCGTTTGGTAAAGGTCTGATATTTGGACCATGAAATTTAGAAGTCCCGAAATGGTCAAATCCCAGTTAACATTCGAAATTGCACGTCACATTTTGTGAAGCTCAAACTCCTTCTTCCTGCTGATAGCTGGGACTAGGTATTAATTTTGGAACTGTTAAGTAACTGTTTACACTTTAGTGCTTTGAACAGTGGGTGTGGTTAAGGATTGAAGTCTCCATGTTTTCCATCTCTACTAGCTTATGAGATTGTTTAGCGAGTACTACACTTATAGAAGTTTAACGACAACAAATTTACACTTGTAGAAGCAGTTCTTTTGTGAGATGGAACTGTTATGCCACTATAAGGTGACATGCTTGATATGGCTTTCTCTATCTTGTTCTCATGTTTAGTACTTTAGTTAGTACTGCTTATTACACACTTATCCAAAAAATAATGGTTAGCATTGCTCGTTACGCAAACTGCTACTTGTTATATTCAATTGATTTTATCAATTAGTACTGTGAAAGGACGATGTAGATAAGGACATCCTCCCTCCCCCTTCTAGCTGAATATAATTTTGCCTTACATGAAATTTGAGGTCACTCAATCATATAGATGAGAAGTGTAGAGAGCTATAGAACTTGGATACTCTGTATGTTCTTTTTTTCTTCTCTTAAGATGTTTAACATCATATGTCTAGGCTTTCTTGTTAGCATCCTTGAAATTTAAAAATAAAAGAGAGTAAAGTGGGAGGGAATGAAAGAGAGTAAATTGGTTAGAGATGTTGATCAGATTGTTTTCTCCACTCATCTGGTTATAATCTAGCAAAACTTTATGTCTCCAACATTGTTGATTCTTTTGTTAATTTTATTTCAGCCAATTTTTACGACATATACATTTTTGAGTTTACGCCTAACATCATGACAATGTAAACATTTAAATTTCAGCCTTTACTTGACTTTGTGTATGATGTTCAGTGATGTTTCTTTTACAGTCTGAACTTCTCAATCGTCAAGTCTCAAGGGAAACATCGGATGATGCGTTTAAAGCAGTGTTTGGAAAAGAGCAGCCCGATCGCATCAGGTGCTATGGTAGAGTTTTCATGAACCTTCTCAAAAATTTAAGCTTGGTGGATTGAAGTACATGTTCTTGTTGCTTTTGGCATAGGCTGTTGCATGGTTGACATATTATGTGATTAAATATACTACTTTTTGCTTTTGTCTTTGTGTTGAGAAAGTGGAGTGATGACTGGAATTATTGAAAATACTTGTCAGATAAAAATTATTAGCAGATCTTAGTCCAAGGTCATGGCCAGGCATTGCTCCATCAAAATAATGACAAAACCATTAATTTCCCGTACAATATGCTGGATAGGGAAACTAAGAGTGCATCAGGTGAAGTCTGCAAGTTCCCCCAATTTTGACAGACATCTCCTATAGTAGGTTGCACCACAAAATTCTCAATGGAAAGAAAATAGGCCATCATTTATAGTAATATCCTCAGTGTCACAATTGGGTGTGTGCTAACATTTGATGCAACTCAGAAAATTAGTGAAGAAACATAGGAATGAATTTTGCTATACCCAAAAGATCCTTCATTACAGCTTGTCGTTCAATGTTCCTGTCTTTTATACTGAAAAAATGGACTAATCTGTTTTATGGAGAAATATCAGTAGATATAATGTACATCTAGAGTCATAGATAGATGAAGAGTCTTCAAATGCCCTTTGGCATTTGTAGCTACTCTCCTAACAAAGTAATGACACTTGATATTAGACAAGTTTCTCTGCTCGTTCATTTTGGAACTATAGTATTTGAAATTGTGATCTCTACTTTAAGTACAGAAATTGATACTCATTAAGTGCCTGACCAGCAATAGACTTTCTGGCCAATTCAACTTATTCAAGCGTGTAAGTCTTGCTAAAGTTTTCTTGTTCAAATACTTTCATTTGAAGTTGGTTATCAGGATTACAAGATTCTATTTTCTAACTGAAGTTGGGTGCATGAGTACTGAAACATCAACTTATAGTGTCATATGAGACAAAAAATATTAGTAGTATATATTTGTTTTTATCTATATATTGGTCGCTTTCTAATTTTAATTTTATTTTGTATGTGTAGGAAATTGCCTGTGATACAATTGGAAATGGTGGCTTCAAGTTAATTTGGTGATTTATTGAAGTTAATGATGGAGATTTTTGAACAATTGTTGATGCTTATAGTTCATGATACTATATGAACACTTTTGGTTTTGTAAAGTTCATTGCTAGGGCACATCTTGGAATATTGCTATATTAATGTGTAGTACAAGGAGAATTTTTATTCTTCGGTTGCAAATATATGCATTTTGAATTGTTATTTTATTATTTATTTTTGTGCTTAAGATCATCAAGATAGATTATAATAATGTGTATGCTTTATGTAAATGTGATTACATGTATATGATATAAATATAAATTATTAGCCATTGTATATTTTGTATTTTTTTATAGCCTAGCCAAATTGGCACACTTCAAAATGTTGCCTTAGGGGCCATCAATTGCATGCCTATTCATTGGAAGGTCTGTCATGTATATGAGCAGAGGCTACACTTTAAAAGTGTTTCTTTAGAGGCCACGCTTTTAAAGTGTGGCGTATAAGGTCACTTAGGCACACTTCAAAAGCGTGGCTTCTGATGTCCAAAAACGTTGTCGGATGTTGTACTGCAAGTGTGGCCATTATATCTTATTGGCCACACTTGTGAGCGTGGCTACTAAAGTCACACCTACAAAGTATGACCTTAGGGCAAAGGTAACGCTGGATTTGGCCATCCCTAGAAAAGCGTTGCCTAAAGCCGAAAAGTGTTGCCTTTGATCAAATGCCACACTTTTGAATATTTTAGGGCACACTTTTGAGGGGTGGATAAAGGCCTAAAATGTTGTAGTGACTTTTTTCCGTTAAAAAAAATGTCTACAGTCTATTAATTAAAGTTAGAGGGAAAAGCTTAAGTTTTGCCCCAAAAGATATAGATATAAATGAAACATCTTTGACGACCAATGAGTACATTTGTTACATAATTCTATACATTTTGTTTATTGGTTTCTCACCACATTGGTGTCTAACAAATCGGAATTCGCATTGCGTAGGAACTATTAACAAGGTTTCCAAGTATTAAAACTCGAAATATGTTTCTGATTAACTGTGTAAGATTTTATTCATCGCACCATATTTCTTAATAGTGTAATTATTAAAAAAGAAGTATGTAAGAACATGATCACAAAAAGAAAAGAAAAAAACTAAAGTGAGTGAAAGAAAACAAAAATCAAGTAAAAGAGTATTTACACGAGAATAACACCGAGAAAAGAAAGAGCAAAACTAATGTGCAATGAATTTGCATGTTAATTATGATCACGAAAAAGGTTATCTAGTACTAGCTACTACCTAGTACTAATTGTACTTTCTACTCATTAATATATATTCCCTCCGGTCCATATTATTCGATTTTTTTGACTGTTCTCACACAGACCAAGGAATCCATCTTTTAATATTAATTAAAGATATCATTTACTAAATTAACCTTCATCTCTTTCAACGCATTTACCTTATTAACATTGATAACTTTGGAAAGTCAAAATAAATATCATTTTGATTTTTAAAAAAATCAAATATTTTGGACCTAAGAGAAAATACAAAAAAATCATATAAAGTGGACGGAGGGAGTACTAGATAAAAGCACGGGCCCACTGTTGTCTATAGGTACTTTTTCTTTCTCGTTGAATCAATGTCATGTGGATATAATATCATTGCAATTTAGTCATATATTATGATATGGTACATATATAGGAGTACCTTTGGTATCGGGGTGATATATTAAATAAATTTAATGCTTTCTTTCTTCAATTAGGTGATATCGTCTTTTTTATTTCTGAAAAAAAAAGGATGTATCCCAAAGATACACAGTTGAAAAACTTGTGATCTTATTCTGTCAACTTCACAGCTTTCTTCACACCACGACGACTAAAAACTTATACAATGCGCAGTCAAATAACTTTTCTCTTGCATTCTTCTGTCTAGGGTGCTGCAAATTCTCTGTTTAGTTGTATTCTTTTAGTAACGTCGAGTGCCATAATTAGCTAACAATGACTGAAAATCAGAGCTTCAGAATATTAGCTTAATTGTTATCTTTCATTGGTGCATGGACCAATGTGCAGAGTAATAAAATGATACCATAAATAGAGAGCTATAAATTCTACATATACCTCCATATTATATAGTACTATCTTGTAGAGATGGACAAAATGTAGAACAATTTCACAAAATATTAAGTTTACAAAATTAGGTTGAGCAGCTATTGCGGAACACGAATATAAATCAGCACAATCTTTATTCCTCCATCTGTCAATCTCCTAGCTAGGTTCGAGCATTGTTATAGCTAAAGCTTTTCTTCACACACCCTCTTCTTGCATTGCTCTTCATGGCCTTTTATAGCACTGCAAGCAGTAAACGAAAAAAGTACGGCTGATTGGAAAGTTGAGGAAAACATATTTTTGGAAAAAGAGAAGAAACTATACTAAAACGCATGAACTTATTGCTTATTTTGTTGCGTTACGCGAAGAACAAAAACATGGTGTAGAGATTGCATGTCTTTATTTGGTGTCTATTTTGCTGCAACAAGTAAGGTTATGGTGAAGAATATAGCTTCACACATTAAAAATATATTATAAGGATCCCAAATACTTCATATAGAATGTTGTAAACTTGAAGCTCTTCTTCCCAATTACTACCTCTGGCGCCCTACTGAAGAAGGACAAACAACCATATATCCCAAGAATAGGACAAAATCTTAATTGAGTTGATCTAGACGTAAGACATATTATCAAACACCTAACCCGCTGCATCATTATCAAAATTTAACATGGAAGGAGCCAAAAGAATATACGAAAAGCTGCCCGACATACACAAATATCCCGTTAGCAATAACAAGCTGCATCTAAATGAAAAAATAGAACGAACAGAGAAAAAAGTTCACTGAAGAAAATGAATTACACACAGCAAAGACAACACGAAACTCAAATGTAGAAATTAAATTTAGAAATTTGCAAAATAAAATCCTCGATTCAATAAGGACATGCATGAATTTTTTTTGTACAAATTGAAAGTCGGGAATCCACAACCTACTAGTTTTCAGCCTATTTAGCAAATAGTCACGCCATAAAATATCTTCCCAAACCATCAACAAATATAATTCACATTCTTGAAAGAGGAAAGAACAAGAAGAACAACTTCGCAGCGAAGGAGAGATAATTAGAACAATGAACTTTCTGAAGTTAAAGAAGGTGAGCAACTAATGTAGAGTTATGAGTGTTATTTTTTTTATTTTTTATTTTTTTTTTTTGCACTTAAAATTACTTTTCATTAATTACCAATGTGCATTACATACCAGAACTTGCCTAGCCAAGCAAATCCTTCTCAAACATACCTTAGCTTCCAATCATCCCTATTGACTAGCTAGTTGCCAAAGAGACCTACGCTCTATGAAGTACACTTCCTAACAGCTGAGCTATTACACAGAGCTTACATAATCAAAGACTTTCCTATTGTTCCTTACTCTAGTACAAATACTTGTTTTTATTTCATGTAGCATCTGCTCCTCAGCTCTACTCCCGTGCTGGTATATCCTGCAGTTCCTCTCCATCCAAACCTCATATACAGTGGTAGCCAAACAGGTCTTTAGTAGTCATCTGTTGCGGCCTTGTTCCTTTGGATGCTATCTGTACTATTCCTATTCCATCTCCCAAAGGAAGTATTGCCCTGTGCCATTTTATCCACTTCAATATCCCTTTCCATATGGCTTTAGTGAACACACAATCAAAGAACAAGTGTTGGGCTTTTTCATTTTGGTTCCGACATAAAACACACCCTCCATCCATTGTGATACCCCATTTTATCATCTTATCCTTAGTTCTAAGTCTTCCCAGAAGAGTCAGCCACAAGATGAAAACATGCTTGGGTTGGACATTGTTATGACAAATCAGGCTAGCCTAAGGCACATTTAAGATTTCTCCCCGAAGGTTTTTGTACACATTCTTGATGCAGAGTTCCCCATTGCTTTTGAGTTTCAGCTTAGTATTCACTTGCTGCCAATGCTTCCTCATGTTTATAATTTTCCTTACCATCCAAGAGGCTTGTGCAGGCATCTTCATTGTGATTAAATCTTGCTTCTTTACATAATACGTGTGCACCCAGGTGATCTATAACTTCTCTTTATGTTGACTTAGTGCCCATAGAAGCTTGCATATAGCAGCTTGGTTCCAGGTTTTAGGTTTATGATATTCATTCCTCCTGCTGCTTTGGGCATATAAGTCTTCTCCCACGCTACCAGTGCCCTTTTAGAAATTTTAGCTTCCCCAGTCCACAAGTAGCTTCTACAGATGGCCTCAATCAACTTAATTACCTTCTATGGTAGTAAAAATAGTTGCGACCAGTATGCTTGGACACCAAATAGGACAACTCTAATCAGCTGCACTCTACCAGCATAAGATAAACTTCTAGCCATCCAGGTAGTATTCTTGCAGTGATTTTATCAACCAATGGCTTGCATTGCATTACTGTGAGCCTTTTTGTTGACAGAGGGACTCCTAAATATTTGAAAGGAAGCTCTCCCACCTCATATCCCAATAGTTCAAGAATTCCTTGCTTAGTATCATTATCAACTCCCCCAAAATACACTTGACTCTTGCTTAAGTTTGCTTTTAGTCCAGATGCCTCTGAAAATAGTGAAAATTTTTTCTTAGCATTTGAATAGATTTCAAGTCCCCTCTTGCAAAGAGTAGAAAGTCATCTGCAAAACACAGGTAGGTAATACCTACCTTCTGACATCTAGGGTGATAATGGAAGTCTGACATATTCTTCAAGGATGCCAAGTACCTATTTAGGTACTCCATGATCAGCACAAAAATATATGGAGATATTGGATCCCCTGTTGAAGTCCCCTTTTAACCTTCATAGTTGCAGATAGTTCACCATTCACTGTAAAGGTATAGCTTACAGTAGTTATACACACCATTAACCAGTTCACCATATTTGTAGGAAATCCCAGCCCCTTTAGCATTTGCTCAATGAAAGCTCATTCAACAGAGTTATGAGTGTTGTTTAGTGTTATATGCATTAGAAAGCATATACACGTGTCCATTTTGAAAAATAAGGCCTAACATTATGGTACAATTAGTATAGCTTTTGGTATATCTTTTTACTGTCGTATTCGTACCTTGCTTGTTGGTGGAAATATATAGTAAAAATATTGCCAGGGGCGTAAAATTAATCAAAACTATTAACTTGCAGAAGTTGTCCTACCATCTAGTTAATTGATCAATCCTAACAGGTCTAATTTACCTCCATTTTTACCGTCGGCAACTTGGTATTTGTCAAAAAATTGGTGGTTCTTTAAAGAACTTCATAATTTTGTTTCCATAGTATTAAATTAATAAGATATCGTCACTTGTCGAAATGTTTTTTCCACCGTTTTTGTGATTAGTCTTGATTTTCACTTTTCTTCATTTCGATGTTTATTATTTTGGAGCTCTCTCCTAGTCGAATACATTTGAAATCCTTTCTTTGGATGATTTCACATACCAGTGGAAGTAAGAGTTTCAACTATGGTCGTAGCACCATCCGTCAAAGAACTTTTCCAAATATGTCTACAATTTAATCCAATTTTTAGTACATGATTATTGCATATACTAAATAGTTTTCAAGCATGAACAAGTTAGCATATTTCTACTCAATAGCTCTCCAAAAGCTATCAGTGGAAAGAGATATAGAGAGGAGATATGTAAATTCTCATCATCTCAATTTTCATGAATCAACATGCAATTCTCATAGTAAATTCTCAAGAATCAACCAATTAGTTGTTTCTCAAAGAATCCAAACATGAAAATTGTCATCTTGGATATATCTGGTCCGCTAATTCATCGTCATTTATATTTCCTTCAAAAATACTATAATCAAGCTGGCTTCACACGTCGCCGTCAGAAAGATCTTCTATGTGAAATCCTCTTCCGTTTACCCATAAAAATCTCTTTGATGCAATATTAAAGAGTGGAATCGACTAATTGAGCTAAGAACTGAAATGCAAGCTGGAGCTAGCTGACTCGGATTATACTTCTTTTGTTTTTTATTTTTACATTTATGTGGCATTTTAAGTCAAATATTTATTTATTTTAATTTTTCATATGTTGGCTCCTAATTTGTCATTATCTTCATGTCACAGCACTTGCGTGGTATGCACCATAATTTTGCTAGATATTGTCAGTGAAATATCTAATAGATACACTTTTAAGTCCAGTTAATCAATAGGTACACGAAAGGGTTGAGGGAGTTAAGTGAATTTTCGTACTAAGTTTGAGTAGTTACGCACCTCTTCTGCTTTTAAAAAATTAATGTCAGAATATACTCATGCCCAAGATTCTTTTAATGGAAAGGTAGTTTGGCAACACATACAAAAGTAACTAGAGAGAAATGAGGCAAAAGGTCCCGCAAAGTCTTAATAGAAGAATAAGGGACAACCTTTTCTTTTTGCTTTTCTTTTATTTCTAAACATTGTTAGTTTTTTATTAGTGGGTTAATCAATGGGACCAGGGGGGGGGGGGGTTAAACTTACGGGGTCAAAGTGTAAACAACACTTAAAATTTCTTTCCCACTTTCCCACGTCTTACACACTTTTCAAACAATCAAATCAAATCACAGACCTTTCAAATCCCCCACACCTACACTTATCACACTTCCACTTGAACTGATACACTTCCACACAAATACAAACTCAAACCGAAAACCATTTTCTCTCAAACTAAATACAAGCTCAAACCAAAAACCTCTCTTCAAAATCTCTGATTCTCGTCTACATCAGCGTCATTTGATTTAATTTTAATAGAAACTGTGATCATCGTCGAGTGGGTAATATCGTAACATCAAAATCAAGGTAAAATTTCGAACTTTTTGCTGAATTTTCATTATTGGTCGATTTAAAGTATAGTTTATTTGTTGTGCTTCATTGTGCTTTGTATCACCATTTTTTCTGGGTTTTGTGTTGGTTTAATTTTACATACAAAAAAAATTCAAGTCTAGTTGTTGTAAATAACTATCGTTGTGTAAACATTAGTTTTGATGTGTACACATATAGCCTGATGTGTACACATAATGATAGATGTGGGAAACATCTTGATTTATGTTAAGAAAATGTCCTTAAATAGTTTGGTCTGATGGGGTTCACAAATTTGGCACATGCTATAATATGTGTACACATAATATAATATATGTACACATAAAGTAATATATGTGTACACATATTTTAATGAGAACAACATCACTGTAGTGTCTGCACATATTAAAATACGTATGCACATAATATAATATGTGTACATATTATATTATGTGTATACATATAATCGCTGTTGCATCATCATTTGTCCACATCTAATATTTTATGTATTTTATGTTCCTTATATTTTTGTTTAACTTTGTAGATATAATGGTAAGTACTCGTAGTGGTGGTGTTAATAAGACACAGTCACAGTGCTCTATCCAGCCATGGAGGACTAAGAGGAAGTGGGATGATGCAAACGAAAGTGAGACGTCTAAAGGGGCTAGCAAAAAAGCTGCTAGTAAGGATTCTCAACCACGAACTAATGAGGAGCAGGGGAAAAGCCACCCCAGATGATTTTTTAAATGGGGAGGTTGCTGAGAGGGGTGAAGAGGTATGGTTCTTGATCACAAATGATGGCAAGCAGAAGTCTATTAATTCAAAGCAACTCCTGAATTTGATCAATACAAGTGAAACAATTAGTAAACGACACAAGTTCTGTCTTTGCCTTGTTTGGTTTGCGCACACAATTCTTTTTTCGAAAGATGTGCGAACAAGCATTACAAAAGAGTTTTTCCACCTAGCATCCAGGCCCCATACATACTTTGAATCTTATCCATGGGGCCGAGAGAGCTTTGACCTGACAATCAAATATCTTATCAAGCCTTTGGACAAAGATCAAGAATCCTTAAACATGTATAGCTTCCCTTGGGCATTCTTGGCCTTGGCATATGAAGCCATTCCATCGCTTCGGCACGGGGAATTTCCTGAACAACCAAAAGAGCCAAGAATGCTAAGGTGGATTTCTGATAGGCAAGAGCGTGAATGTGACTAGTTATTTCGAAATATTGAAAATCCAGTAAGTCTGTAATTTTATGTGTTCAGTTCTTTACCCTTTTATAAAATGTGCGCACATTTTTTAATATGTGTACACATTTATAATATACACATCTTTAATATGTGCACACATCTTTAATATGTTTACACATATTATAGAACTTGTATCTATTCATCTCACCTATGATATTTTTTTTCTGTTTTTTTTTTTAAATTTTTTTTTGGTTGGTTGGGGGGTGCAGGTGGTGACCCCTTGCCTTCTGCCTACCCTAAGCAAGATGGAGAACGATTTCTGGAGAAATTTGGTTCCGTATGTTGATGAGGAAGACAGAAAGTTTAACTCAAAGGCTGGATGGTGTGACAAGATTGACATTGGGAGCTCATGTTCAAATAGATAAGGAGGAAGTTTATAGCGGAGATCGTGGAGTTACTGGAGATTTTCGAGAAGGTGGTTTACTTGGAGATCATACAGATTTGAGAGATATTGGTGTGGAGAATGATTTTGTGGAGAGCATGATATTGGTGGAGATGCTGGAAAACGTGTGAGTTTCAGTGTTGGTGTGGATCATGATGTTGGTGGGGGTGTTCATAGATATTTTGAAAGGTCTGCTGCTTCTGTAGGTAATGGTGGAGGAGATAGTACCTATTGTTTCAAGTATAGATTGTGCAATGACTGCAAGGAAGAAAGAGAAGAAGAAAAAAAGATGTTGAAAGACATGAATGAGGCTGTTGATTCCCTTCTAAACTGGACAAAGGAGCAGCCTAGGAGGACTGTGTACCCTCCAAGGACACATATATCTCATTATGTTTCCATAAAGAAGAAGGCAAAGCTGGTGAAAAGCAAAAAGACCACTCCTGTTGCAGACAGGGTTCAGAAGGTTGTTCATGAAGAAGTTTAGAAAGATGTCCTAGAAGATGTTCAGGAAAATGTCCATCAAAATATTTAGGAAGAGATTAAGGAAGAACAAGAGGAGCGACTTCCTATTGATATTTATAGGCCTATTGATCCGCCAAAGAAAAAAGCTTTTGATTCATATTTGCGTATAAAGAGAAAGCAGAAGAAGTTAGTAGTGATGGGCCATGAAAATGACCAGACTGAATTCGAGAAGGTAACAAACATGACGGAATGGTTGGAGAATCAGGTACAAATATTTGTTGATTGAACCTGAGACTTATCATATTTATTTGTACACATATTATAATATGTATGTGTACACATTTTATAATATGTGCGCACATAAAATATGTATGCACGTATTATATTATATGTACACATATTATAATATACTACACACTGGCACATTTTTAAAACTGTGTATACAAGCTTTCTTCTTTTTCATTATTTCTGCAGCACGTTGATGTGATCTTAGGCCTAATGAGGCTAAGACACAAGGAATTTACAAGTCACTATGATCAGAAGGATCTCATCCTGGATATGAACTTCTGTACCCACTTGGCTGCATCCTACAAGGACCTTGAAAAAGAGGCAGATAAGTTGAACGTTTCTTTGGAGGAGTATATGAAGATAGTGCTTTCTGCAGATGGACTCCTGGATATACAATGGGTAAGGAACCTTACCCAGGTGGCCGCTGATGGAATGGGGGTGAAAAGGATATTTATAGTCATGAACCTTATCAATGAACATTATGTGACTGTGGTTTTCATGGTCGAGGAAGTAAGGATTGAAGTTTATGAACGTAATATGAGGGTGTACGATGAAGATAAATTTGCACCATGGATGTTTCCTATTATGGTTATGTTCCCAAGACTCTTGAGAGATTATGGAAAATTCAACCACTTGCCAGATGAAATATTGAAGAAAGATATGTGGCCTTATGAGAGGTTGAAGAGTTTGCCAAGGAACGAGACCGGGAGAACATGTGGTGGATATTCATTAATGTTCATCGAGCACCTCATCACCAACACCCTAATGACGGAACTCAACGATAATTCCATGGAGAATTGCAGGTACAAGTTTCAAATGGACATATTTCATGAAAAGAAGTCTCCCATATGACTGTAGTTGTTGTTAACATGTTTGTTATGATTTGGATTATTTAAGTCGTGTTTGGATTTATTTTGGTTGATGGTAGATAATTTTAAGCCATGTTTGGCTTTATTTTGGTTGATGGTGGATAACTTTAAGCCATGTTTGGCTTTATTTTGGTCTGTAAGGATAATTTAAACCGTATTTGGCTTTATTTTTGTCTATGATATGTATAATATATATAGTAATAGTTATATGCATTAATATGTCCTATGAGTCTGTCTTTCCTCTTCAAGTTTTTGAAACATTTGAAATATGTGTACACATATAATAATATATGTGCACATATAATAATATGTGTACAAATATTATTATATGTGTTACACATATTATTATACGTGTACACACATTATTATATGTGCAGGCTTGAAACAGGTCCAACATGTCACAATATGTGTACACATAAAATAATATGTGCACACACCGTTGAATATGTGTACACATATTAAATATGTGTAAGGAGAAAACCACTTTTGTGAGAGAATTTAACACGTCGATTGCTAATAATAATATATGGGTAGTTTTTATACAACCGTTCAAAAAGTAAACGAAACCGTTCAAGTAAAAACGGTTCAAATAAAACCGCTTCAAGTAAAAACCGTTTCATGTATGATTCACCTTTATAAATAGACCATAATAACTCTTCATCATCATATAAGAAAAACCAGATACAAAATCATAGCACGGCGACCAATTATCAAACTTCAAGACTTGAAGGAAGATCTTGACGAAGTGAAGGTGTTGACACCTAATTTTGTCCCTTCTGTTTCAATAGCTATTTCTTAGACAAAATTACACCTATAATCATGCAATTATCTTCATACACAATCCTTGTCTCACACAAGTACGCCCTTTGGCCTATTTTTGGAAGCATCATCACATATTACTGCTATTTCAAAATGTACACGTCCAATCACAAATTTTGCAATTACTTCTATTTTTGACAAAACTGCTCAAATTGTTTTAAATTTCAAAATAATATTCTTATACATTTCTTTAGTCATTTTAGCATTTTTAAAATTAATTTCACAATTTTTTATAATTTTGTACATATTTTATACTCTTTTATACATATATTATAGACTTTTATACGCATATACATATATATACATACATATATATATATACACACACACACACACCTCAGCATTTGTACACCTCACACCCCCACTTATACATATCAGTGCCACCTCGCACCTAGGTGGCCAAATCCCAGCCCTCCATAAACTTAATCCAACGATGGAAAGGCAAGTTTCATTTTTTAATTATATAACCATACCCCCAAACCCTAACACCCCATTTCATTTCCACTCAACACCCAATTTCATGTTTTAATTATATAACCACAGCCCCAAACCCTAACACCCCATTTCATTTCCACTCAATACCCAGCCGCCCCTCTCTCAATTCTCTCTCATCTGAAACCCTAACGACACCACTGTCATGGCATTTTCTGATAAATTCCTCCGGCGAAATAACAAATCAATTACATATTCTTACTCCTCTTGTTGTCCACTAAAAAACCCCTACACTAATGTTCCCATTTGACAAAATTCAAAATTCGACACTCACCTCGACTTCGTCTCTGTCGCCAAAGAAGAGACTCTGATGGTGCTTGTGCAAGTCTTGAACTTTTGCTATCTTGATGAAAGGGAAAACCCCCATGCTTGTCTGATCGAAGCTGGGTTAAATTTATCCCGACCCCAAACCTAAACGTGTAACTCTTAACCTTTTATCTTGTCCGACTTTTGAGCCTATATGATGATTAAACCTAAAGCTTGCCTAAGTTTCTTACGTGAATTAGCATGACGTGTTGCTTGTTAGTCAATTAGGGTAAAAGTCGCATGATTGTTGATCCTTGTCTAACACTGTCAAATTTGAGTATTGTTTAAATCATTGTATGCATTGAACCTTGACATGTATGTAGCCCCTATCTTGTGTTCTATTGATTAAATCAGCAGCTTTAAAATCCATGACAATGTGAGGTTAATCCCATTTGTTTCGTGTACTTTGCAATACACTTGATCAATTATCCTGATAAAAGCACGAGTTGCCATGATTCACATGACTTCACCTAACTTGCAGTACTGATCTGCATGATCCTGATTGTGTTTAATTTGCATTCCTTGATTGGTACTAGACTGGGACACTGTTTTGGCAATTTGCATAGTCTTAAACTATAATTGAATGGGATTCTGTTAGAGAATTCAAGGGATTTCGAATATCAGACGTCGATAAGATGATTTTTGCCATAATTCTAAACCTGGAATCCATTATTAGCAAAGGGTGGAAGCCTTGTTTGCCTTGAATCTTATCTATGTGACTTACCTTGATTTTAGGACTCTAATTGAACTATAAATGGCAATGTACTAGGAAAACTGTTGTAATTCTGGAAAGTAAACTTTTCCCTGCTACCTTGATTTTCAAACAGACTTTATATATGGGAAACATATGGGAAATTGATTCCCTCGGGTTAACAGCACGATACTTCCTTTCCTTCTTTAAGATTTTGCCAACTTTATTGCCCTTTTACATTAGGATTTGAATTTCAAAAGGCCCTACACTATGCCTATATAAACTGGACCCCTATTGCACACAAGACACATTTTTTTCACATACTGAAATACACAGAAATATACATACGGCTAAAATATTCTCCATTCCTTTGGTTATTTTGAAAATCTCACTACTCTTACTATTGAAAAGAGGAGCTATAATAGGCTTCTAGCTGCTGCATCATTACTGTTTCCCCTTGTTTTGTTTGTTCACTAATTAACAAAAAGTATACAAACTTCTTCCCACTCTATAAAAATGTAAAAGCATGATGCATGATTCTGTGACCTATATGCTACTACATGGGCCTCCTTTTGGCCACCTAACCTTGTCTGCAGGATTTTAGAGATAGTCCTAAGGACTATACTCTGACTTTTTATTACAGGAGAGCAATGCTTTGTGAGAAAGGGATACTTCACACCCTATACTACTGAATGATCATCTGCAGGGATGATAACTTTCATGGTTTAGCTGCTGGCTTAGGCAAAACCTGAGTCAATTATCCTATTTGTGTGAATGAAAAACTCTTAGTACTTTTGTGATAATCTAGACAATCCCCTACCTGTGTATATTTGCTTGGATTGCTCTGCCTGTATATGTGTGATAAAATACCATCACTGTCTGAGTTCTTTGCTATCCAGGGACCTCTTTTAATCTCATATCCTTTGTGTTCTTGCATCATGCTCTAAGAAATAGGACTTCTACATGTTCAGCTGATGAAATTTAGTGATCAAATACGCATGGCAGTCTTAAGTAGAGTATTAAACAATTTACGTGCTTGCATTATTGAAATCTGATGATTTTCGTTAAACAGGGGCCTTTTGCGTGTTAACTACTTGAAATTGGACTATTTTCGTAAAACTAAACTGCCCTTTTTGCGTAACTAAGCTGGGCCCCCAAATCCATTTCAAATCTAGCCCATTTCGTGTATTTGAGTCTATATTTTCCAACTTTGATCCCTAATACACTAATCTAATAGTGTATAGGGAAGTCTAAGTGAGGGGTCTACGATACAAATTATATATCTATATTTTCTAAATTCTATTATCAATTGATCATGTATTTTGCATGCTTATATATGTATATTTACGTGCGACAGCCTCTAGTGTGCATTTGTATGCCTTGTGAATCCCATTTCCAAAAATTGCCCAAATAATTATATTTTCAAAACTGAGCCCTAAAGCAAATAGCCATTAGGATTAGGGCTTGACAACTAATGTCAAGTCACACTGACCCGAAATGGCTAATATTTTTTTACAAAAATATCCCAATTTAGTTTGTGTCAAAATTTGAAACTATTTTCGAAAACTGGCTATTTTTGCAAAAATATATTAAAAATACTGAAATTGCATAAATGTGCTGCCTTGGAATATCTCTTGAGATTTTATATAGTGTTTGTAAGATAAGAGGCCAAAAGTGCGATTAGGCGTTGGGCTTAAGCCGTTTCTGCAAATTTCAAATGTCCAAGATTTAACCACCACTGCCCATTAGACTGTTTTGCATGAATAAGTCCTATTTCTTGACTGGTTGCATTCTTAGCCACTTAAGTTAGATAGAATAGTTTGCAAAAAAAATCCATGCTTTGTTTATAGTCTTATCCCAAAAGTAATTGCTCGAGCAGGAACCATTTTTCGTGGGACTTGGGAAAGTGCCTAACACCTTCTTTCCCGAGTCATTTGGACTTCTTACCCTCGAATCTCTGTACATATGATTTATTAAACGAAATGACATTAGGCATTTAGGTGACCTAATACACCTTATAAAATGCATATTAGGTGGCGACTCCAATTTCAAACTCAACCAAATTACCTAGTCAAACCCAAGCTTTGACTCGTTCCAAGTCAGGTAAAAGGTGGGGTGCGACAGAATGACGACTCCGCTGGGGATACTCAAAAGTCCTAACCACAACGGATTTTATTTTTGGGATTTTATTTATTGTTTATTATCTTGCTTGTTGTTATTATTATCTTACACTTGTTTTCTTTTTTTGTTTTTATCTTGTTATCTTTATTTATTTATTACTATGCACATTTGGAAATTTGTGATATTTATTGGCATTCTTCACTCATACTCCTCCACTCCTGGAAAATGACACTTTGCACACACGCGAGCGATTACGTGGATCTCACGGTCGTTCCACTTCAAAAAATATTTTAGAAGGGACGTTTGGAATATAGTTGGTCCGAAGTACAACAAACAATTTCAAACGTTCCCACCCCTTGGTCATCCACCTTCGGGAACCAAGTCTAGAATTATACCACTCTCGGAATGTAATATGCATGCATGATGCCATAGGAAGGGCTTCCTGTAAGCCGACTAGTCTTTAACTTATCCAAACAACTTGACGGGTTTTTAACCCCGAAGGAACATTTGGACATGCTTATGTGCATTTGAGAGAAAAGAAAAGAAAAGAAAAGAAACGGAAAAAAAGAGAGAAAAGAAAAGTGAGATGAAAATAAATACACATTTTTATTGTCCAATTATTCTCAAAAGGGGATGGAAATTTTAAACATTTATTTTCTCTTTCCTTTTAGGTCATCATGAGTAAAAAATTTCATTATTTTGGAATGACTATGGGTGCACCTCCTATGTTGACTAATTGGTGGAACAACTTATCGTAGGGTGAACAAACGGAAGTACGCCAACACTTGGGGCATTTTGTTTCTTTGTTAGAAATGGAACCATGTAGGGGAATGATTGAAGCGTCAGTGTCATTTTGGGAAAAAAATTAATATGTTTAGATTTGGGAACATCGAATTAACACCTTTACTAGAAGAGATAGGGGGATTTATATCACATTCAGGGTTAGATAAACATCGGTGGCAAGGGAGTCGCATTTTGGCTCCCAGCGTCCCTACACGCGACGTATCTCGTGACAAATTGGGAATTGTAGCAAGTGTCGATATGGAGTTTTTGCAACAAAAGAAAATACCCTTTTCCTATCTTCACAACGGATTTGGGTATTTGACCGCTTTTCATAGCCATAAGAAAGAGTTCAAATCTTATAGTGACTGGAAGAGGGCTAGACCGTTTGCATTTGCTGTGTATTTCTTGGGGATAATGGTGTTTCTTGAAAGCTCAGATCACAGTATATGCTCGAGGGTTATCATGGTTACTGATGTGATGTTCAACGGGATTGACGGTTATCGCTACACTATAGTCCCTATGATCGTGGCAGACATTTATCGGGCTTTGGGTTGTTGCAAAAAGGGAGCAAAATACTTTCAAGGGTGTAATCTTATATTGCAAGCATGGTTCAAGGAGCATTTGAGAAAGGTGAAAGGCCCAAAATAATTGTCCAAGCCAATCGATTCAAATTACTTGGTTGGAGAACGATATGGGGTTCCAAAATTCAAGCAGCCAAGCAGCACAGAGAAATGGGTAAGGTTGTTTGAAAATATAACGGAGGATTCGATTCAATGGATGTTCATTAGTTCCCTTCACCAGACTTTATCATCAGCTCTGAGAAGGCATCCTTTGTGATACTTATGGGATTGCGAGGCTTCCAACCCTATCAACCACTAAGGGTAATGAGGCAGGCAGGGAGAAAGCAAATCGTCCCACTTGTACTGGACACGAAGGCCTATGAGGTCGACTATACTGAAGACATTGTACCAAGAGTTAAAAGCATTAGGAAATCCTAAGTAGGTAGACACGTCATAGGAGAAAAGTCATTAGCGCCAGACAGATACAACGCCGGATGCAAACCAAATTACATCAGTTGGTTGCGTTCTAGCATAAAGGGAAATATGGTAGTAGGGCTGGGCCGAGCGAATGACATAAGAGACCGAGAAGCGGAGGCTCAAGTTCGATACCGTGAGTTCATGTTGAAAGCTGTTAAAATGGACAAAGAAAACAGAGAGGAGATCGAAGTGTGGAGGAAACGTACATTAGAGTTGGAAGAAAAGATAGAGACGTTACGTACAAAACTTGAACAATGGGATTCTGAGTGCGCCGAAGTAGACATCTTGCACTTAGTTGTGGCCAAGGGATACCTAACCAAAGCTATGGAAGAAATCAAGGAGGTTGCATGAGAAGCAAAGAGAGCCAGGCTGGAGAAGGAGCATGTTTCTTAGTCTAGTGCCATTTTCATCTCTTTTGTATTTTTGTGTTTTCAAAAGAGTCGTCATGTATTGAATTTCAAAGATTATTTTAGGAAATTATGAGAACAATTGGCAATAAAATGCGTACTTATTTTCTTTTGCATCATGATAAACCTTGGAAGGCCATACGTCCTTGGCACGTCATAGTCCAAACCTTGACCAAACGTCGAAAAGGTTCTTGATCCGAAAATGAAAAGCTTGCATCCCCGCATGGATTTGAAGAAATGTTTGCGCCAAATATTGATCGTTTGCTTGAGTGTGGTCAAAACAATAAGATTATTTTGATCTTTTTGTTTTGGTTTCAGACTATGGCCGGAAGAGGTACGCTCTATTTTGATGCTGTCTTCCAAACTCCTTATCTGATCAGGCTTTGGTGGGATGACTTGGCCATAGCCAGTAGGGTGCGTTTCAAGAGTTTGTTGGGAGACTTGGTATCCCTTATGGGGCACACGACGCTACCAGGTCTGGTTGAAGTGGCTACTCATTTTGGGATTACAAAAGTGTGGTGTTCATTTCAATGGCATAGAACTCGCACCAATGCTAGAGGAAATTGGAGGCTTAGCAGGGTTAACACCTGGGCCTTAGGCTATGATTTACCCCTGAGAAGTGCAGCCTAAGGAATTCTTCGAATTTCTACAAGCTACCTACGCGCCGTACTTCAAGGGTGTCAAAGATACTGCAGTCACTTTGGAATTCATGTACGCTAAGTTTGGAGACGTGACTCTTCGGCACGATATGCAAGGGGCATCAGGAATCTAAGATTGGGAATGGACCGAATCTACGGCTTTCGCCATTGCATTTCTAGGGAGTGTAATTTTCCCTAAAAAAGAAAGAATGATCGACATAAGGATGGGATGGGTAGTTGAAGGCTTGCGTAGGGTACTCACAGGCATCAAGTAAGTTTGGTTCCAATGATTGTGGGAGACATTTACAGAGCTTTAACCAAGGGTAGAAAGGGAGCGGATTTCTTTGAAGGGTGTAACCTCTTATTACAGATGTGGTTGATAGAGCATCTGCATTAGACCATAATAAGCCCATCCGCACCGATGGCGCGGAGGATTGATGGCATTTTTACACCACGGCATTCGTATGATGTACGCAGTACCGTGGACAAAACCTACAGGCATGCACAGGTGGTACACCAAGTTCGAGGAGTTGCAAAGTGTGCAGTGGGTAATAGAAAATTGTGCCTGTTTTATTATCTCTGTGCAAGGACAAGACGCCACATTCTTTATGCGGATCGGGTTCCGAGGGACTCACCACTATATTCTCTTAAGAATACTCAGGCAGGTAGGAATGACACAGCAACTCCCTCAGTTGACATAGGGAAGAAGTTTCAACACTGACATGAATGACATTGATCGCCCAATGGTTGAAGCAATACTGATGATGTCGGAAAGGAAAGCTACGACACAGTTTCATCCTTGATGCAATGGAATCTAGCAGAAGCTAACTAAACGATATGCGGAAGCAAATAAATCGAGTTAACAAGAAATCGAGACTAGGAAGGTAAGAAATGAGAAGAAAGAAATGAATTCAACTCACATACGTTGATTGAATTCAAAAGGGAGAAACGGAAACTTGAACCTTACAATGGATTCAAACTATGTGACGAACTCCATAGGTTCCAAGTAAAGTCATACACGAAGCCTCGGGCTTCAACAAGAAGGGCTCGGCCTCTTCAATGTTCTTTCTTCTCTCTATTCAATGTCAAAAACTAACTCAAATGAAATGGAAGACTAAAGGGTCTATTTATAGCATCCCCTTTACATATTATGAAAGGTCCAAAATACCCTCAAAGTGGGTTAAAATAATAGAAGCCACTTAGGGCCAAAGTGGGAATTTCACCACAAAATAGAGAAAAACTCGGATGGCTTGCAACAGGGGGAGGCGCTCCACCCTCCCCTTCAGGGCGCCCGCCCTTTGTCTCATTGAAGTGCTTGGGGTGCTCGCCTCTGCACAGGTGCGCTCCACCTTTGAAAAGTCCAGAGAGTGTTGTTTTGACACTTAGCCGTTTTTGAGTGCTTGGGGTACCCGCCCTCTTCTTGGGGTGCTCCGCCCTCACTCTTAGGGTGCTCCCCCTTCATCTTGGGGTGCTCCACCCTCCACACCAATGGTAGCATGCGGCTTTAAATCACTCTCAAACCCTCTCCGGAGCCCCTGACTTGTACTCTTTGTGCTCTTCAAGCTTGGTCCTTGATAGTTGTCGCTTAGGCCAAATTATATTGCATCAATCCTGGTCGAGACAATAGGGTGAATCCTAGCACCGCACTGGCCTATCCTCATTGGCTCGAAGAAGATAGAAAAAGATTCCGATGAAAGATCACTTTCAAAAGAAAAGCTGAACCTCCAAGCCTTGAGGAAAAAACAAAAGAGTGCGAAGTAAACTTGAGCAAAAGAGGAAGGAACTAAGGGCAACACAAGAGAGGGAGATGAGAAGGAAACACAAAGACAAGATTAAAGGGGACGAAGGCAAGTTTTGGATGAACAAGACGTTGGCAGCTAGACAAGTCACAAGGAGCTTACAAGATCTCATCAAAGGTTGGGAAAGAAACGATGGGAATAGAAATTTGCGAGTTCTTTACAAAAAAGCTCTGGTGACATGCATGATGGAAAAGATCTTATAGAATTATTTAACGTTCCTCCACCGAAGAGTCTAGAAAAAGAACAGAAAGAAGAAGAGAAACCTGATGAAGAAGAGGAATTTGAGGAAGAAGAAGAGGAGGAGGAAGATGTCAAAGCTGATGCTTGATCGGAGTACCTCTTTGTTTGCCACGTAGTCGATTCGTCTTAGTCGAGTCGTTTTTTCCTTTTCCCAGTCGAGTCAGTCTTTGTTTTAAGTCAAGTCGTTGTCTTTTAATATTTGAGTTTGTAATAAAGCCAAGCAAATCAAATAAAATTTCTTTATTTTTGAGGTTTATAGACTTGTTTCGATTATTCTCAAGAAAACAAAATGATGTATTTGGCACAAATGTTACTTTAGATCATTGATAGGCCTACCTCTGGCATAAAAGAGGTCCCCTGCATAATAGGACACGATCGCGCTATATTAATTTTCAAATTTAATTCGCTAATGCCTTACTCACCTTTATCTTTGGTTGTTCTGAAAGGTTATTTTACTCCCAGTCCCACAAAGGTTGGTTTGTGCATTCTGGCCATACCACAGTACCGGTTGAGATCCAAAAGGTCAATTTCAACACCTCCCCCCTTTACCTAAAAGGATAAGGACGAGACGAAATATCATGGCTGAGTTTGACAAAGTTGATGGCATTACTACCAATTCCGTCATTGGAGGGACTCCTTGAAAGCATTGGTATGGTTGCATACGAGGAGTACGCAAAGCTGGAGCAAAAGTTATATGAGCTGGAGAATCGAGTTCCCCTGTCTATGCTGATGAAACTACTGACCCCAGCAAACCTACCCGCCCTAATGGAAAAGACCTTCTTTTTCCTGAGAGAGACATCCCATACCTTACCTGTGCTGCACCACTAAAAGCACCACAAAACAACCTCCCTGCTCAGTACCCTACTTTCACTGCTGAAACCAAACCTCTCGCTTCACCAACTAAAGATAATGAAATGTACGCATGGACAGGAGAGGGTGCAGATAACACCAAGGAACAAGTAAATGGTTAGTAGAAAAATTCAAGCAGTTTCTAGTGACCAAAGAAAATAGGGGCTTGGCTTACGAAGATCTGTGCCTCTATCCTAATTTGAAGTTGCAAGAGGGTTACAAGACACCCAAGTTCAATATGTTCAATGGCAGTAGTGACCCAATGACTCATTTAAGGTCTTATTGTGACAAGCTGGTTGGTGTCGGACATGACGAAAAGATCGGTATGCAGTTATTCAATCGCAGTTTGACAGGCAACACGCTGACATGGTATTCTAAACAATAATCGAAGAAGTTGACCAGTTGGGAAGCGGTGGTGAAGACTTTGTTGATAGTTTTGGGCATAACACTAATTCCATGTTCGATCGATTTTATCTAGAAAAGATGAAGAAAAAGCCTACTGAAATCTTCAGGGAATTCGTCACCAGATGGAGAGCGGAGGCAGAAAAAGTCCAACCACCTATGGATGACACAGAGATAGTGGTGACCTTTACCCGCATACAAGAGGACGTGTACTTTGACAAGATGTTGAACATGCAGGATAAGAAGTCCGGAGAGTTGATCAAAATTTATGACATCGTTGAAGATGGTTTGAAGACTAGAAGAATTGTTAGCTTAGCCGCACTACAGGCCACTAATAAAGCACTATAGACCGATAGCACAAGAATAACCAAGAAAAAGAAAGACGATGTCTCTTTCGTCACTGCCTCCCTTGACCAAGCTCCTACCCACAACCACTACTATCAAACACCAGTTCCTCCATACCTATGTGCCCCACCATTACCTACTTACCCAGTATATAACACAAAACCTGCCTTCCAAAACCCACCTCCACAAAGACCACCATACTCACCGAACCCAAACTACAAAAACACCAACACTTACTCACTAAGGACTCGACCAGATAACAACCAGAAACCCAAAAGAAACTAGACCCAACTGGGCGAATCTCGGACCCAACTGTTCGAAAGGCTCAAAGCAGCAAGACGCATACATCCCATTCCATTTAAGATGTCTGACAAGATTTAACCATTCTTTGATCAATATAAAACTTGTGCCTACCATTCTGGAAGGCCTGGCCATGACACGGAAAGATGCTTTGCCTTAAGAGACAAGATACATGACTTGATCGATCAAAAGGTGATACACCAAATGTGCACAACAACCCTCTACCCGATCATGGAGACAACAGGGTAAACTTGATTGAATTAGAAGAGATTGTGATTTAGAAGTAACCATTGTCATGGGCTTCCGTTGCCAAAGCTGCCGAGGCACCTGGTCCTATCGAAGTAGAGGTAGCTCCGAAGTTCTATGTAGATATGATCTCTCCCTACAATAGCAGAGCCGTACCATGGGATTATGAAGTAGAGAAGAAGGGAAGGACAACGGTAGAAACCGTTGCAGCCCAAGGCATGACCAGAAGCGAAAGGATTTACATTCATGAGCATCTCATTCAAGGCAGAAGAGGGACCAATGAGGAAGGATCAGAAGAGTTGTGGAAGAAGGTCCAGGCAAAGGAGTACTCCGTGGTCGAGCACTTGGGTAAAACTCCGACACAAATCTCTATTTTGGCTCTACTTTTGAAACCAGATAGTCACCGGAATGTCTTGATAAAAGTGTTAGATGAGGCCCATGTACCAGTTGACACCACTGTGGAGAATCTGGCTAGCATTGTTGGGCAAGTCATGGAATCCAATCGAATTACCTTCCACGAAGATAAATTACCACCAGAAGGGCTAGGGCATAACAAGGCTTTGCATGTCACTATCAAATGCAAAGACTGGTTTGTAGGGAGAGTCATGATTGACAGAGGGTCTGGCTTAAACATATGCCCATTCATCACCTTGAAAAGAATGGGAATTGATCAGAGTGAGATCAATGAAAGTGATATGAAGGCGAAGGCGATAGATGGTTCACAGAGAAGCACTATTGGAGAAATTGACCTAACCATCATGGTTGGCCGTGTCGAATTCACTGCTGAGTTTCACGTCATGGAAATTTCAACTTCATACAACCTGTTGTTGGGAAGACCTTGGATTCACATGGCTAGAGCAGTACCTTTCACCCTCGAATAGGACAACAAAGAGGTCATAGTATTTGGTGAAGGGAGCAATTCCATCTACAATGAGCAAACCATACCAGCAATTGAGGGAAACGCCATGGATGGAGAAACGTTATACACCATAGAGTTAGTGGGAATAGTGCACGGTAGTTGAGGAGAATATTACAGGAGTTACAACCGGAAATGGGACGCAATGGCTATATGGAGAATGATGACACGGTTCAAGGAGAGTATTCGCGCTAGAATGGAGCAAAAAGAAGAGAAGTTTCTATAGTGCTTAGTGGGATGGTCGAGGCAAAGGTTATGAAGGAAGAAACATGGTTTGGGAACATGTGATATCAGATTGGGGCATACCGGCATGGGAATTCCGTGAGACAATACCTGTCAAGACAGAGGAGAAACTTGTGTACCCGCCCAATGCCCGTCCTGACTGGAGACGCATTGCTAGGGAGAAAAAAGGGAAGTAGGTATGGATACCTAAGATAACCGAGCCTGAGGAAGTCTAGGAGTCATACATACTTCCGCAACCTGCAAAATGGCCTGGAGGTTGGGTGATAGGCAACATGTTGAAGCAAGGCTACAAAAACGGAAAGGGTTTGGGCAAAAACTTGAATGGCATGGCGGAGCCCATTCGGATTGTGATGAGGACCGACTAGGAAAAATCTGGCATAGGGTATTTCATGACTCACTAGAAGAGTATGGAAGAAGCTTCGTTGGACTTCAAGTACTACAAAAGAAATGTCAAGTCTCTGCTGCATATTTTCGTTTCGTCTGGCTACTTAGACGGTTACAAGGGGGAGGTGTCTGCAATGCACAAGGATGAATCAAAGACCGTTGATGCTAAAGAGGATTTGCTAGCAGGCGTGCAGAAGCTATTCCTATCTGACGAAGATTGCTACACGATCTTGGAAGAGCATATCGAACCTCCTGGTCTCACAAAGGCAGAATCTGGAGTTGCACTAAACAATTGGTCCAGCAGTCTGGCCCTAGCATATCGTGGACCTTGGTAGAACTGGTGGGGATCAATTTTTCTTTTTATGCTTTCTGAAATAAAACCCGACCCCAAGTCGCGGAATTTGCACTTTTCCTTCTTTCAATGTTTCCCTACAAACATTGTTTTGCAAGGATTCATAAATAAAAGCATTGCTATTTTTCTCTTTTATTTTATTTTTAACCATTTAATTATGCATTATTTTTTTTCAGCATTCAAATTAATAATTCCATTGAATCCGCGACTGCAACGTGTAATGAAACCACTGAGCTTAAGGAGTCTAATCTTGATTATGATGAGTTTGACGAGGCAATACAGGAAGAAATTAAGAGGTTTGAAAATAAGCCTAAACCAAATTTGGAAGAAACAGAAGTGGTAAATCTAGGCGATGACAAAACAGTGAAAGAGACGAGAATTAGTGTGCACCTCACTCCAGATATTAAAGAGAAATACATTGAGTTCATTAAAGAGTATGAGGACATGTTAGTATGATGACATGACCGACATAAGCACGGATATTGTGGCACACAAATTGCCTATTAATCCAGGTTTTCCGCCGGTCAAGCAAAAAGCTCGGACTTTCAAGTCATCTACTTTGGTGAAAATTGGAGAGGAGGTGAGTAAACAGCTCAACGCAGGGATCCTGAAAATAGCCAAATACCCGACTCGATTAGCCAACATCGTTCCGGTTCCAAAGAAAGACGGGAAAATCAGAATTTGTATGGATTACCGAGACATGAACAAAGCAAGCCTAAAGGATGACTTTCCTTTACTGAACATACATATATTGATTGACAATTGTGCGAAGCATGAACTACAATCTTTTGTAGATTGCTTCGCAGGCTATCATCAAGTGCTCATGGATGAGGATGATGCAGAAAAGACAGCTATCACCACTTCCTGGGGAACATACTACTATAAAGTGATGCCATTCGGTTTGAAGAATTCCAGAGCCACTTACATGAGGACAATGACTACCATGTTCCATGATTTGATGCATAAAGAGATCGAGGTATATGTGGATGATGTGATAATCAAGTCAAGAAGAAGCTCGGAGCACCTGGATAATCTGCGCAAGTTTTCCAATCACTTGCGCAGATACAATTTGAAGTTGAATCCGGCAAAGTGCGCTTTCGGATTCTAGCTGGCAAAGAGGCATTGAATTAGATCCAGCTAAGAGCAAAGCTATCTGAGAATTGTCACCGCCAAAGAGCAAGAAAGAGGTCATGAGTTTCTTGGGACAGCTCAACTACATCAGTCGATTCATAGCTCAGTCCATTGTCATCTGTAAGCCAATTATCAAATTACTAAAGAAAGATGCAGCAATCTAGTGGACAGAAGATTGACAGAAAGCATTTGACAGGAAATGAGTATTTGTCTTGCCCGCCCGTGCTGATTCCACCCGAACCAGTCCGACCTTTGATATTGTACATGTCCGTAGTAAATTCGGCATTTTATGTGTGGGAAAAATGCCACACAATACCTTCTATTTACTTGAGCTTTTGTTGTGCATTTTGGATTAAATACGCGGACTTATCATGTTTTAGTTGCATATTACAGGATATTGACGATGTGGTGATAAGTAGATGGAAAACAAGTCGAAACAGGCTGAATTGCAAGTTTCTGCTTCTGAACTGGAATGCTGTTCATCGCGATTGCGCAGTACAGCACGCGATCGCGTATAACACTGAAAGAAGTAAGCGCGAAAGCGCCAGGTAGAACGCGATCGCACAGAAAGGACAAAAGAGATGAAGCGCGATAGCGCCAAGGTGAACGCAATCGCGAAGGTTGCGCGTCTGGACTGCATTGGACAGTTTTGTAATTTCACATCAGCCTAATTGGGAACATATATTCAGCCCTTTGCATGACCTAGGGCTCATATTTTGGCCATTTTTCCAATGTTGGAGCAAGGATCCATCAACAAGAACACCAAGAGAGTGAAGATTTGGAACAACCCATTGAGAAATTCTTAACCTTTAGTACTCCTTTCTTTACTTTCATGCTTTGTATTGAATATATTTGGTGTTGTTGATGTTATTGAAGAATTGATTTTGTGAATACATTTCATGGCTATTTGTATTATTAATTGGTATGATTTTGGACATGAATATATGAATGAGTCATGACTAGGAATTTATATTGTTGGGTTTTGATTATCTAGCTTCCATTGTTTTGATTTCTTGCCTTTTGTGCTCGCGACACTTAAGTTGCCCATCTACTTTGTTAATTAAAGACTCGAGAGAGATTAGTTAGCGTAGAATAGTGAAGCTAGCGAGGATTTGGGTTGATAGGCTATTTCATAGACTAACTCATCTAAAAAAAGTTACGCTCGGAAGAGGACTTATTTCTTCGGGTAATGGGTAGTGCTTTATAAGCTCAACCATGGCTTTGACGAGCGCTGTTGAGGTAAATCCCTTCTAGGCCGAAAATATTCTAGGGATTATATTAGAACGACTCGGTCATAATATATAAACCCTGTGCTATAATTGCATCCTAGGCTCAAAACTTGTTTTCCTTGGTTGTGAGAAGGTCATAGATCACATTTACTTGCTTTTCTAATGTAGTTTGTAGTTGTTAATATGGTTTCATCACCTTGTTATCCTAGTTTGGCTTTGTCAAATAAGTTTAGTTCCTCCCCTACTTTGATCGCATCACTTTGTTCCTTGTGGATTCGACCCCGACTCCTAGTTGGGTAAATTGTATTGCGATAACCGTTCATACCTCAAGCCGAGGTGTGTGTTGAGTGTTGTCAAAACTGACGCCATTGCCGGGGAACAATTGGCGTATTAGAGTAGTTTGAGGAGTTGAGTTAGTTGGCTTAGTTCCAAACTTTGTGAACCGTTGTCGTGTAAATTGTGAATAGTAGTAATGTTCTTTGTAAATTGTAAATATTTGTTTGTGTGCAATGTTTACTTGCATTAGTTAGTTAGTTTAGATTAGTGATAATTATCTTGAAATGGCATCGTGGAACCAAAATTTGTCCCATATTGAAAATCCATACATGAGTGATCCTTGTCCTTATTTTGGTGGACCTCACTATTGGCAAGATTGTCAAATTGTTTCCGGGGGCGAGTTGTGTGCACCTTCTCAACCCTTTGAGTGGGACATATGTCATGAGTGTGGGGGTCAAAATGGCCAATGGGACGGTTGTCCTAATATTCTTTGTTCTTCTTCCAATGATTTTTATAATGATGCTAATGATTCTTATGAGTTTGATAGGTCTAATGCAAACATGAACATGGAGCTTGAGCCCGAGTGGCAAGGCATCCAAGAGAAGTTTCAAGAAGAGATGGACCTATCGACTTCACAAGATGAATGCTATGAAAATGAAAGATTAGAATATTTGATGGAGCAGATATTTGAACACCATTGTGAGAATGCCTAAGCCTTCAATGAGCTGAAAGAAACGATCCATCAAAATGGCTTAGCAATTCACAACTTGGAGACTCAATTGAGCCAATTGGTTGACACTTTCAATGATCAACAAGCTAAGGGTGTTACCAAATTTCAACAAAGGCTTTATATGAAGATGAGGTTGAGTTCCAAGGAGAATCCTCCATAGAAGATGTGCTTGAATATCAAGAAAGAATTATTGAAGAAAAGCACAATTGGGATGAAGAAGAAATTATGAGCCGAGCTTGGCTCCGAGATCAAGCTCAAAAAATGAAAGTCCATGAAGTATGCCTTCATGACTTAAATGTAGATAGTTGGGATCTCGAACATGAAAAAGAAGAACTAGGACAAAGAGTGAACCAATTTGATCTTGAAGCTCGTGTCTTGAAAATTGTAGTGCATGAAGTGGTTGAAGCTTCGAAGGTTCAACATGAAGAAATCGTGAATGATATGCTAGAAATGAGCGAATTTGTGGAAGAGAGCACAAATCAAATCATGGGAACTCATGGAAGTGATCACATCTTCAAGATTTGGTAATGATGCCGTGAACAAGAAATTTGTGTTGGAGTCTAGAGCGCAAATGAAGAACTTTTGTAATGAAGACTCTAGCATAATTAAAGGGGAGAATGTCATACTTGGTGCTCCATTGGTGTTAAAACAATTGGGACCTCATTCACGTCATTTTTCAACTCTATGTGTAGATGAGGCAATAGAAGTGGAAGAACAAGCACCATTGGATGATTTTGGCATTGATGAGCAAAATGGGTACATTGTTGAATTTGCCATGCCAAGAAGGCAAAATGGCATCCCTCACTTGAAGGCGAAGAAGTGTAAGATGAAGAATCTGGCTTTGCAAGCTCGGAAATGTGTACCCCCGCCTAAAGAGCATGACAAAGAACATGAAGCCATGTTGGGGAGAAAATTCACCTTCACCAAGTGGAGAGAAAAGCATCATGGGTACCGTCTAGCCAAGTCGTTAAATAAAGCGCTTGTCGGGAGGCAACCCGAATCTCTTTAAAATTTTGTTGCTTTTGATCATCTCACATGGATCCCACATTTGCTAGTTTTTAGGATGCATGATTTAAGGCATAAACATGGAAAAATGGGTTGCACAGGGGTGTAGGGCGGACCACCCAAAGAAATGAGGTGGACCGCCCAATGAAATTTGACAATCTGCATCCCAATAGGTGGAGCACCTAGTGTTTGGGGCGGACCGCCTCACTGAAATTCTGCTCACTGGATGTTGGATTAAAAATTGCTCATCGCGATCGCGTCAATAGCTACGCGATCGCGCTTCACTGTGAGGCATACCTGCGCGATCGCGTCCATTACACGTGATCACGTAGGTTCACTTATTCAGAAAGGCGCGATTCCGACTGGGGTCACGCGATTGCGATGAACAACGCATCAGGCATTAAAAGGCAATTTTAAGAGACCAAACGACCCATTTTCTCTAAACTCTCATTCTCTCAAACTTCCTTCCCCTATTTTTGCATTCAAAGTGATACATTTCATCCTATATTCCACTCTCAAGCATTCATCTCCATTATCAAGGTATGTTTCTCAATTTCCATCTTCAATTTTGTTGACTAAAAGCATATGTAAGTAACCCTCCTCTCGTGGTTCCATTAGTGGTTGTATGAATGGAAAAACAAAGGGCTTTAAATAGAAATAGGGGGAAGTCTGATGTACCCTTATAAACAAATTGTTTGTGAAGAAAATGGGTTAGGTTACTAGTGGTTAATGCTCTATTGAACTAAAAAAAACCCTAGTGCTAGATCTGACAAATTGAAGCCAAAACTCATGTTTTTCTTGTTTAAATTGTGGGTGTGCACTGTGATAGATGTGTGAAACATGAAAAATTCTGGGTGTTGTAGCCGAGGTCTGTCTTCTCCTGCTGGAGAAGACAGCCTCGCGATCGCGTGACGACCTGCACGATCGCGCAGCTTTATCCAAGGTTGTCCTTCGCGATTGCGTCATAGCCTCGCGATCGTGCAGGGGTCCTAGACAACTCAGCGCGATCGGGCCTGTTCTTGTGCGATTGCGCAGAGATCAATTTTCTGGCAGAAACAGTGAGCTTGCACAGCCCGCTACTGAAATTTTTTGGCTTCAACTTTTGGCTCATGGGCTTTATTAATGCATATATTCAGTACCCAAATCGTGTTTTGACAATATTGATCTTTGTAGGTGTTTTTTCCCTTACAATGGCCGAAGGAAACAACCAACAGAACTTAACAGGAGAAGGAAATGTAGCATATGACAGAACGAGGTTCTTATCCAGATCGTGCTATGAAAAATTCCAGAGGGACCTTGAAAAGAGCTTCATTAGGGAAAGAGGAATCCATATGGATAAAGTTGAAGAGAAACTCCCCAACTTCTTCCAAAAGCTTGAAAATAATGGATGGAGTTGTTTTGCCAAAACACCTGAGAAGGCAAATACTACCATAGCAAGGGTGTTTTATGCAAATGCTACTCGAATAGATTTTAGTGGTGAGTTGGTGACTACTGTGAGGGGCAAGTTAGTGCGGTTTGATGCAGCTGCTATCAATGCGGTGTATGAGCTCGATAATGTTGACAATGCTTTATAAAAGGCTCGTGCTTCAGAAGGAGGTCTACAATGGATGGTTGATATGCTTCAAGGGGGTAAACACTCAGGTTGGTCCACATTCGGACACAAGATTGTATCTACTGACTTCACAGCTGAGGCCCGCATCTGGTTATCCATTGTGTGCACTAGGGTGATGCCTTCGAGTAATGAGAGTGATATCTCTGCTGAAAAAGCTCGCCTGATCGCGGCACTGATTGACGGGCTCAAGGTCAATGTTGGGGAAATAATTGTTTGGGAGATTGAAAAAGATGGTGCTAGAGAGAATAAAAAGCTTATTCTTCCCAAGCTTGATTCACCGGCTATACATAGATGCCGGAGTGGAGATACGCACTACTGATAAAAGTGTGGGTCCTGAAAAGCCTATTTATCCACTACTGCAGAAAGGTCCGGAGGGGTAACACAGAGCAAGAAAAGAAAAGTTGAGATGCCTTTCCAGATTGATGTTGAGGACCCAACTTTTGGGCAATTCTCCACACCTGCTACTACTGCTGCACCAGGGAGTTCATACACTCCAGTTCCACCACTTGCATCTGGAGCGTCTAATATGAGGTACATTTCCTCTCAAATTTCTTCTGTAGACGCTCACATTAGACAGCTAGTAGCAGGGCTTCCTTCAGGCCCACATGGAGAGGGTTCTTCCTCCAGGCCTTCGAGCACGTTATCATTGGAGGCAGTAGCAGCTGAGCAAGAGCGGATTAAGATCAGGCTGGATAAAATGGAGAGGAAGCAGAAAAATTTTGGCAAGAAAACAAGCAACTTCCTCAACAAGATGATGAGCAAGCTGAATCCGCTCTGTCGCTCCACTAGCTCAGATGAGGAGTCTGATGATAAGCTTCGCTACCCCAACACTAACAGTAAGGATTGATCTTCTAGTCAGGGATTTCCTTACACCCTTTGTATTACATTGTTAGTTACACTGAGAACAGTGCATATGTTAAGTTTGGGGTGTATTTGTGTTTTGGGTGTAGTATTGATGCTGCTCATGTACTTGATGTTTATGATATGTCTACCTCATCTTGTCCTTGTTTTTTAGCAAATTGTGGATACTTTGTGGATGATCGTTTTCTTTAGTAATTATTATAGTATTGTGTTAATAGCTTGTTCATATTTAGTAGTTAGTTAGAATTATATTTTCTTTAGTAATTATTATAGTATTGTGTTAATAGCTTGTTCATATTTAGTAGTTAGTTAGAATTATATGTTTATAAAAAAATAATAATAAAATAAAAGGTACTCCCATGAACTACGCTTGAGATGTTGCTTCTTTTTATCTGATTCACCTTTGTGTGATACATAGGCATCCTACTTGGGTGCGAAAGCCTCATTTGGATCCGAACAACCATTTTTATTGTAAATAGCATGTTGTATAAATTTTTGAAATAATTTCTTGATTTTTCTTTGCCATGGTTCTTTTTCAAGGAAGTAATTGTGCTGAACCGGGCATCTTTAGGACTAGTTTAGTAGTTAGTCGTAAATAAGGATGACTAGTTGTGGATTTTGGCTCCTTGACAAATTTTTGGCATGTTTTGTTCCACCATTATTTAATCCTTACCATGTGAGCTTGTTTTGAAAAATGAATAGAAAAATTTAGTTGGTGAATTGTGCTATGATCTCTAAGTTCAACTTTTGGCTCTTACGTCACTAATTAGCTCTCATTAGGCTATGAGTAAAACGTCGGATGCTTAATTGCCTTTGATTGAGACTTGAATATACTCGTCTTCCTTGGTTTACTTGTGCCATGTGTGGTAAGGTTTTGGTGTGTTCATGTGTGTGCTTCTTGATCTAGAACTTGCCCTAAGTGTGCTTCGAGGCGAAATCCTAGGTGATGCTTGACTTGAAAAATAATTTTAGGCTTTCTTTGGCTCGCTCAGTAATCTAAAAAGCCTACCCTTGCATTATATCCTTAGTCAACCCCTTTGAGCTTAATATCCTTTCTTTTGGCAACCACATTATTAACCCGACCAATTCTAAGTGCTTTAAGCATTAACCCTCTTTTTGGCCCTACCCTCTTGAGTGTATTGAAAGACGTGCAACTTAGGCAAAAGCCTAAGTTTGAGGGTGGCACAAGTTAGTCTGAAAATGTGGAAGTTAATGAAAATCAAAAGAAAAGAAAAGAAAGAGCAACAAAAGTGAGTTGAATAAAAAAAACAAAAAGAGAAAAGAAAGAAAAGAAGAAAAAGAAAATTGATGAATAAAGAAGAGAAATATTAGTGTATAATCCTTGCTTTAGCAAGGTGTAAGTGCAAGAAAAATGAAGTGTGCCTTAAATTTTTGTATGGTGTAGTGCTCAAGGAGGTGTGTAGTCACTATTTGCCCAAATTTTACCCCACCTTTAACAAAAGCCTACATTACAACCCTAACAAAGTCCTAATTGATTTCGGGTCAAGCATTCCTACATTAGTGGAGAGGTACACGAAGGGCAAGCTTATAGGTCTTTAGTGTGCATGATGAACTTCTTTTGAGAGAGTGAGCAAATTCTTCATATCATTAATCCCATTTGTTTTGTCATTGTATTTTTGTGGTTGGGATATTCTCTTGAGTGGTGAGGGCACTTGTGAAGTTGAGTTGAGGACTTGTGTTTCACTTTTCAATTGAGGTGAGCAAGCAAAGAGGTGAACTCTTGTGACGAAGAGGCAAATTTTGAAAGTCTTGTGTCATGGTATGTTTGCTTTCTTTGGTGTTTTTGTATATATGAAAGTTATACTCACATGGCTTGGCTTAATTGTTAGCACCAACCAATGTCATTAGTTGTTGAACTTTAAATGGGTTTTGGCTTGTTGTGGCTTTTATAAAAAATGCATGAATAGATGAATTGCAACTTGGTTTCTATTGAAGTATGTTTTGCTTGAGGACAAGCAATAGTTTAAGTTTGGGGGTGTGATGTGTGGGCAAAATGCCACACAATACCTTCTATTTACTTGAGCTTTTGTTGTACATTATGGATTAAATACGCGTACTTATCATATTTTAGTTGCATATTACAGGATATTAATGCTGTGGTGATGAGTAGATGGAAAACAAGTCGAAACAGGCTGAATTGCAAGTTTCTGCTTCTGAACTAGAATGATGTTCATCGCGATCGCGCAGCACAGCACGCGATCGCATATAACACTAAAAGAAGTAAGCACGAAAGCGCCAGGTAGAACGCGATCGCGCAGAAAGGACAAAAGAGAAGAAGCGCGATAGCGCCAAGGCGAACGCGATCGCGAAGGTTGCCCGTCTGGACTGCGCTGGACAATTTTGTAATTTCACATCAGCCTAATTGGGAACATATATTCAGCCCTTTGCATGACCTAAGGCTCATCTTTTGGCAATTTTTCCAATCTTGGAGCAAGGATCCATCAACAAGAACACCAAAAGAGTGAAGATTTGGAGCAACCCATTGAGAAATTCTTAACCTTTAGTACTCCTTTCTTTACTTTCATGCTTTGTATTGAATATATTTGGTGTTGTTGATGTTATTGAAGAATTGATTTTGTGAATATATTTCATGGCTATTTGTATTATTAATTGGTATGATTTTGGACATGAATATATGAATGAGTCATGACTAGGAATTTATATTGTTGGGTTTTGATTATCTAGCTTCCATTGTTTTGATTGCTTGACTTTTGTGCTCGCGACACTTAAGTTGCCCATCTACTTTGCTAATTAAAGACTCGGGAGAGATTAATTAGCGTAGAATAGTGAAGCTAGCGAGGATTTGGGTTGATAGGCTATTTCATAGACTAACTCATCTAAAAGAAGTTACGCTCGGAAGATGTCTTCTTTCCTCGGGTAATGGGTAGTGCTTTATAAGCTCAACCATGGCTTAGACGAGCACCGTTGAAGTAAATCCCTTTTAGGCCGGAAGGATTCTAGGGATTACATTAGAACGCCTCGGCCATAATATATAAACCCGGTGCTATAATTGCATCCTAGGCTCAAAACTTGTTTTCCTTGGTTGTGAGAAGACCATAGATCATATTTACTTACTTTCCTAGTGTAGTATGTAGTTTTTAATATCGTTTCATCACCTCGTTATCCTAGTTTGGCTTTGTCAAATAGGTTTAGTTCCTCCACTACTTTGATCGCATCACTTTGTTCCTTGTGGATTCGACCCCGACTCCTAGTTGGGTAAATTGTATTGCGATGATCGTTCATGCCTCAAGCCGAGGTGTGTGTTGAGCGTTGTCAGCATTCGGGTGTGTATTGGGGCAATATTACTCAACAGGAAGAAAGGAGCAGGCGATTTATCTGTGAAAGAAGTTCACTCCATATGAGGCGAAGTACACGTTGCTCGAATATGCGCGTTTTGCTCTGATTTAGGTAGCACAAAAGCCGAGACATTACCTGACATCCTATGCAACCTTGCTAATATCAAGGATGGACCCACTTAAGTATATCTTCCAGAAGCCGATGCCTACCAAGGAATTGGCCAAGTGGCAAATGTTATTGAGTGAATTTGACATCACCTTTGTCACTCAAAAGGCATTAAAAGCTCAAGCCTTAGCTGATCACATGGCCTAGAATCCTGTAGATGACAACTACGAGCCTTTGCACACTTACTTCCCGGATGAGGAAGTCACGTTCGTTGGAGAAGACATTGCAAAAGAATATGACGGTTTGAGATTATTCTTTGATGGAGCCGTAAACTTCAAGGGAGTCGGCATTGGAGCAGTATTGATTTCCGAGATAGGCCAACACTATCCTGCCAATGCCAAACTCAGATTCTCTTGCACCAATAACGTGGCAGAATATGAAGCTTGCATCTTGGGGCTTACAATGGCAGTAGATATAAACATACAAGAACTGCTAGCAATTAGATATTCCGGTTTATTAGTCCATAAAGTCCGAGGCGAATGGACAACAAAGAATTCTAAGATATTGCCATACTTAGAGTGCATAAAAGAACTGAAGCAGAGGTTTACCAAAATAGAGTTTCGGCATGTGCCTAGGCTACAAAATGAGTTTGCAGACGCTTTAGCTACCATATCTTCCATGATCACACATCTTGACAAGAATTACATTGATTCAATACCCAAGGCAGTGAGAAAGCAACCAGGATATTGTTATCATGTGGAAGAAGAGTTGGATGGATAGCCTTGATTCTACGACATCAAGAGATTTCTCAAAAATGGCACTTACCCAAAAGATGCAACAAGTCTTCAAAAGAAGACCTTGAGGAGATTGACAAATAGTTTCTTTTTGAACGGTGAAGTCCTATACAAAAGGACACCTGATCTAGGTTTGCTGAGATGCGTAGATCCTAAAAAAGCTGCAAGATTGTTAGAAGAAATACATTCTAGGACATGCGGCCCACACATGAATAGTTTTGTGCTCGCAAAGAAGATCTTGAGAGACGGTTATTTAATAATGAGGATGGAGCATGACTGCATAAAACATACAAAGAAATTCCATCAATGTCAAGTGCACGGAGACATGATACGGGTACCTCTGAATGAGCTGAATGTTATGGGATCACCCTGGCCCTTTTTTGCCTGAGGGATGGATGTCATAGGACCAATTGAACCCGCTGCATCTAACGAACATCGGTTCATATTGGTAGCCATTGGCTACTTTACCAAATGGGTTGAAGCTGCGTCATACAAGTCAGTATGATAGCAAATTTTGTCCGTGACAAAATGATCTGTCAGTTTGGCATTCCCGAGTTAATCATCACTGACAACGGATCCAATCTCACTAGTGACTTGATGAAAGCAACCTGTGACACTTTCAAGATCGAGCACCGCAATTCTACCGCATACATACCTCAGACGAACGGATCAATTGAAGCATACAACAAAAATATCTAGAAAATACTGCGCAAGATGATTGATAATTCGAAGCAATGGCATGAAAGCCTGCCATATGCTTTTTTAGGAAACCGCACTACTGTAAGGACATCAACAGGAGCCACTCATTACCTGTTAGTCTATGGCACAAAAGCAGTGATACCGGCAGAAGTCGAAGTACCTTCACTAAGAATCATCCGGGAAGCAGAACTGAAAGACACTGAATGGATTAAAGGAAGAATGGAACAGTTAGCACTCATTTCTTGCCAAGAGAATGAATGCGATATGTCATGGACAGTTGTATCAGAAGAGGATGGCAAAGGCATTTAACAAAAAAGTTTGAGTGAGATCTTTCGAACTAGGGCAATTGGTGCTGAAGAAGATATCTCCTAATTAAGAAGAGGCAAAAGGAAAGTTCGCGCCAAACTGGCAATGGCCGTACATGGTTCACCGAGTTTTGACAGGAGGAGCATTGATACTAGCAAAGATGGACGGAGAAGTTTGGCCAAAACCGATCAATGCAGACGCTGTCAAAAGATACTATGTCTAAATAACTGCATTAGATAATACCCTTATTGTTTATGCAATATCTCCTGTAATCTGGAACTATGTTACGATCTAATTCCCCATGCGGGATACATAGGCAACCTACCCAAGGTTCGGTCGCATTAATACAAAAAAATTATTTTCCCCCACGAAGTAGACACTGGGGCAGAATTTTTGAGGACCTCTCAAAAATTCCAAAAGGACAGACAGAACCGACACTAGGCAGAAACTTTTTAGATCCTCCCAAAAATTTCAAAACAAAGCAAGATGCAGAAACTAGGGCAGAATTTTGAAGTCCCCTCAAAATTCATCAACGAGAGGTTTTAGTATGGTCTGAGGGGCAAGCGGCATCAATGTTGTACTCGAATTATACAATGCAGTCTGTGATTCAATGGAAATAAAGCACATTATTCTAACAAATCTTTTTTCAAAACACTTGCATTATTTTCTTTTATTTCTTTATATCCCCACTAGCTCGACTAAGGTCCTGGCATTCATAAAGATATCACAAGAAGAAGGCGTGGAGCAAACGAAGAATGCACAAGTCAAACCTTCCTCCCACAACTTACAAATTTTTCTTTGAATGCAGGTATTATAAAAGCGGGAAAATGAAAATCTTCCTAACAATATTGCAGACACCATAATGGCACCCTATTTTGCACTTCACTTTACTTTTGTTCGTAGGGTACACAGCCCGACGCGATAATCATATATCTCACGACGAGAGGCAGTAGCTGGAGGTTCTCATTACAAGAAGGCAGTAGCAGTTTTCATTCCCTTGACATGCATGTAGATTCTCATTACGAGGAGGCAGTAGCAGTGCCGACGAGCAGTAGGTTCTCTTTACGAGGAGGCATACATCTCACGACGAGAAGTAGTAGCAGTAGGTTCTCATTACGAGGAGGCATACATCTCACGACGAGAGTCAGCAGCAGTGCTGACGAGCACATAGGTCTCTTTACGAGAGGCATTGGCAAGACAGTCCAACGACAGGAAAGTCTACTCATGCATTCATTTACATATTATTTGGCAAAACTCACTTTTATCACAGGACATACAATTTGGCATGGCCAAGACACTACAATCTAGAACCCCACACAAACTCTCACCAGTTCCTAAAACAACTCTCTAAGAATCATGACAAAATTGGCCGTCCTATCAACGTCTTTGCCCGAAGTCTCTTTCATAATCCCCAGGCAAAGAGGGGCAGCTATTGACACCCAATTTTATCCCTCATATTTTAATAGCTATTTCTTAGACAAAATTACACCTATAATCATGCAATTATCTTCATACAAAATTCTTATCTCATACAAGTACGCCATTTGGGCTATTTTTGAAAGCATCATCACAAATTAATGTTATTTTAAAATGTACACGTCCAATCACGAATTTTACAATTACTTCTACTGTTGAAAAAACTTCTCAAATTGTTTTAAATTTCAAAATAATATTCTTATACATTTCTTTAGTTATTTTAAAATTAATTTCACAATTTTCTATAATTTTATACGTATTTTATACTCTTTTATACATATTTTATATACTTTTATACGCATATATATACACACACACACACACACACACACACACACACACACACACACCCCCACCCACACCCCCCTTAGCATTTGTATACTTCACACCCCCACTTATATACATCAGTGCCACCTTGCACCTACATGGCCAAATCTCAGCCCTCCATAAACTTAATCCAATGGTGGAAAGGCAAGTTTCCTTTTTTAATAATACAACCACACCCCAAAACCCTAACACCCCATTTCATTTCCACTCAATACCCAGCCGCCCCTCTCTCGATTCTATCTAATCTGAAACCCTAACGACACCACTGCCATGGCATTTTTCGATCAATTCCTCCGGCAAAATCACAAATCAATTACATATTCTTACTCTTCTTGTTGTCCGCTAAAAAACCCCTACACCAATGTTCCCATTTGACAAAATTCAAAATTCGATACTCACCTCGACTTCGTCTCTGTCGCCAGAGAAGAGACTTTGATGGTGCTTGCGCAAGTCCTGAACTTTTGCTATCTTGATGAAAGGGAAAACCCGTATGCATGTTTGATCGAAGTTGGGTTAAATTTAACCCAACCCCAATCCTAAACGGGTAACTCTTAACCTTTTCTCTTGACCGACTTTTGAACCTATATGATGATTAAACCTAAAGCTTTCCTAAGTTTCTTACGTCAATTAGCATGATGTGTTTCTTGTTAATCACTTAGGGTAAAAGTCGCATGATTGTCGATTCTTGTCTAACACTGTCAAATTTGAGTATTGTTTAAACCATTGTATGCATTGAACCTTGACATGTATGTAGCCCCTATCTTTTGTTCCATTGATTAAATCCGTAGGTTTAAAATCCATGACAGTGTATGGTTAATCCTGTTTGTTCCGTGTACTTTGCAATACACTTGATTAATTATCCTGATAAAAGCACGAGTTGCCATGATTCACACGACTTCACCTAACTTACAGTACTGATTTGCATGATCCTGATTGTGTTCAATTTGCATTCCTTGATTGGTACTTGACTGGGACACTGTTTTGGCAATTTGCATAGTCTTAAACTATAATTGAATGGTATTCTGTTATAGAATTCAAGGGATTTTGAATATCAGACATCGATAAGATGATTTTTGCCATAATTCTGAACCTGGAATCCATTATTAGCAAAGGGTGGAAGCCTTGTTTGCCTTGAATCTTATCTATGTGACTTACCTTGATTTTAGGACTCTAATTGAACTATAAATGGAAATGTACTAGGAAAACTGTTGTAATTCTAGACAAGTTATAGAAAATAAACTTTTCCCAGCTCCCTTGATCTTCAAACTAACTTTATTTATGGGAGACATATGGGAAATTGATTCCCTCGGGTTAACAACATGATCCTTCCTTTCCTTCTTTATGTTTTTGCCAATTTTATTACCCTTTCACATTAGGATTTGAATTTTAAAAGGCCCTAGACTATGCCTATATAAACTGGACCCCTATTGCATACAAGACACATTTTTTTCACTCACTGAAATACACAGAAATATACATACGGCTAAAATATTCTCTTTTCCTTTGGTTATTCTGAAAATCTCACTACTCTTTCTATTGAAAGAGGAGCTGTAATAGGCTTCTAGCTGCTGCATCATTACTATTTACCTTTGGTTTGTTTGTTCACTAATTGAAAAAAGGTATACAGTCTTCTCCCCACTCTATAAACATTTAAAAGCATGATGTATGATTCTGTGACCTATATGCTACTACCTGGGCCTCCTTTTGGCCACCTAACTTTGTCTGCAGGATCTTTAGGGATGGTCCTAAGGACTGTACCCTGACTTTTTATTACAGGAAAGCAATGCTTTGTGAGAAAGGGATACTTCACACCCTATACTACTGAATAATCATGTGCAGGGATGACAATTTTCATGGTTTAACTGCCGGCTTAGGCAAAACCTGAGTGAATTATCCTATTTGTGTGAATGAAAGACTCTTAGTACTTCTATGATAATCTAGACACTCCCCTACCTGTGTGTATTTGCTAGGATTGCCCTGCCTGTATATGTGTGATAAATTACCATCACTATATGAGTTCTTGGCTATCCAGGGGCCTCTTCTAATCTCTTATCCTTTGTGTGCTTGCATCATGCTCTAAGAAATAGGACTTCTACATGTTCAGCAGATGAAACTTAGTGATCAAAATACGCATGGCAGTCTTAAGTAGAGTATTAAATAGTTTACATGCTTGGATCATTGAAATCTGGTGAATTTCGTTAAACAGGGGGCCTTTTGCGTGTTAACTACTTGAAATTGGTCTATTTTCGTAAAACTAAATTTCCCCTTTTTGCGTAACTAAGCTGGGCCCCAAAATCAGTTTCAAATTTGGCCTATTTCGTGTATTTGAGTCTATATTTTTCAACTTTGATCTTTTGTACACTAATCTAATAGTGTCTAGGGGAGTATAAGTGAGGGGTCTACTCTACAAATTATATATCTACCTTTTCTAAAGTCTATTATCAATTGATCATGTATTTTGCAAGCTTATATATGTATATTTATGTGCGACAGCCTTTTGTGTGCATGTGTATGCCTTGTGAATCCCATTTTCAAAAACAGCCCAAACACTTATATTTTCAAAACTGACCCTTAAAGTAAATAACCATTAAGGTTAGGGCTCGACAACTATATCAAGTTACGCCGACCCGGAATGACTTAATTTTTTTTTTTTACAAAAATGCCCCAATTTGGTTTGTGTTAAAATCTGAAACTATTTTCAAAAACTGGTTATTTCTGCAAAATATATTAAACACTGAAGTTGTATAAAGGAAAATTTACACAAAATGACAACCCTAATAGCTAAATTACAAAAAATACCGATACTTTTTCTACATTTACAAAACATAACAATAGTTTTTGATATTTACCCTACATACCATTTTTTCATCTCCACTTTCCAACCCACAAAACCCTAATTTCTGCTTCTCTCTTCATCTCTCCTACTCTACCCATCCACCACCCCTGCCGCCGTCCCTTCCCTCTCTCCGACGAGCAGATCCGGCCACCCCAGTCACGCCCCGCAGTTGCTCCTCACTCCTCTCCGGTGCTGCTGCCGCCGCAATGCAGCGGCGCTGCTCCTCGCGGCGGCGCTGCAGCATAGCAGCGGCTGCTGCTCCGATTTAACTTCTGCGGTGGGTTTTTTGGTGGTGGATTTTCAGATCTGTTCTTTTTCCTTTTTCCCCGTTTGTATGTGTGCAGTTTGTATATTTTTGTATTATTTTGTATAAAATCTGTATATACTTGTATTTTTTGTATATAAAATATCTATCTTCCACTTTTTGTATGTGTATGTTGGTGTATATATGTGTATGTGTTTGTATATTTGTGTATTTGTATGTTGGTATATGTGTATGTTGGTGTATATATGTGTGTGTTGTTTGTATATTTTTTTGTATATCTTTGTATGTTTGTGTATTTTTTATATGTTTATGTATGTTTGATTTCAAAACAATAATTTATATGAAGTTTCATATGTATATATGTGTATATTTTGTATGTTTCCCTTTGTAGATCTAAAAAAACAAAAAAAAAAAAATAAAAAAATTATAAATCCGGCGACCTGCCGCCGCCAGCCGGCGGTTGACCGGCGGCGACCGGCCGCTGGTCACTGGCGCCGTCACTGTTGCTGAAACTGTTGTGAGGGAGATGATAAAACCCTAATAGTATGGTGTAAATGCATTTTGTATATGCTACGTAAAAAAAGTATTGTTATTTTTTGTAAATGGGTATAGTGTTGTTATGTTTTGTAAATACGGCATTAGGGTTGTATATTTGTGTAAATCTCCCTTGTATAAATATGCTGCCTTGGAACATCTCTTGAGATTTTAACGTTTTTGGTGTAATGTATGTATGATCAGAGGCCAAAAGTGAGGTTAGGTGTTGGGCTTAGGCCGTTTCTGCAAATTTTTTTATGTCCAAGACTTAACCACCACTGCCCATTAGACTGTTTTGCATGAATAAGCCCTATTGATTGACTGGTTGCATTTTTAGCCACTTAAGTTAGTAGAATAATTTGTAAATATAATCCATGCTTTGTTTATAGTCTTTTAACATCCCAAATGTAATAGCTCGGGTGGGAACCACTTTTCGTGGGGCTTGGGGAAGTGCCGAAAACCTTCTTTCCCGAGTCATTTGGACTTCTTACCCTCAAATCTTTGGACATATGATTTATTGAACGAAACCCGATCTTAGGCATTTAGGTGACCTAATACACCTTAGAAAACGCATATTAGATGGTGACTCCAATTTCAAGCTCAACCGAGTTACCTAGTCAAACCGAAGCTTCGACTCGTTCCGAGTCAGGTAAAAGGTAGGGTGCGACAGAAAGCCCGTCTAGAAGAAGCAAGGACACGCCAATTGATGAATATTCGAAGGGTTGCAAGGATATTTCTTATTCTCTTAGAAGCCCATGGCAAGGATTTCAATGACATATACTTCACCCCGGACAACTCTCCTCCTCACGCTGATAATGGCTATTAGATCTTATTTATGTAGTTTGGATTATATTAATTCTCCATTGTTGTAGGTACTTGTAGTTTGAATAATATGTTCGTATGTAATATGTTTCTTTGATTTAATCATGGTTAATTCTGTTCACATTACTATGTTTTGAAAACTACAACAATATGTGTACACATATTATACTTTATGTGCACATATTTTTATATGTGTAACTATACGTAGTTCTGTCTGCATGGTTCAATTGCACATATTATATATAATATGTGCAATTGAACCACTTAGATCTTAGATATGTACTTTGCATTACATTAATTGCCCGTTGTTGCTTTGGTACTTGTAGTTTGGATACCATTTTCGTATGTAATATATTTTTTTTATCTAATCAAAACTCATTCAATTACTTTTTTATGTTTTTTTTGGTACTCATCAAGTCTATACTTTATAATGAATGAGAAAATAAATGAATTGGTTCAATTGATCAACTTGTAGCACATTTCTATGTGAAACGATCGAACTATGTTCAAATAACACCTGTTTTGTTCGTTTGCACTATCATCATCATTATTCTAAACATTAAGTGTACCACTTTGTTTGAATTCAACCATCAACCTACAGTTTACTTGACGGTATCGACGAAAGATGATCAAATTAACCAAGATTGATACATTAAGAGTAAATATCCTGTAAAACCACAACCTGTTCACTATAATACAGTGTAAGAAACAATAGGATCATTCATTCTTTACTATGTTTTGAAAACTACAACAATATGTGTACACATATTATAATATGTGTACACATAATACTTTATGTGTACACATATTTTTATATGTGTAACTATACGTAGTTCCATCTGCATGAATCGATTGCACATATTATAATATGTGTACACATATTATTATATGTGCACACATAAGTAGTTCCATCTGAACGGTTCAATTGCACATATAAGAAGATGTGCACACATATTATTATATGTGTACACATAAGTAGTTCCATCTGCATTGTTCAATTGCACATATTATAATATGTGTACACATAAAATGAAATGTGCAAATGAACCATGCATATCTTAGTTAAGTACTTTGCATTAACGGTTGGCATTCTAAACAAAATGGTTGGCAAGCAAAATAACTATATGTCTGAGACTTTGTTGGAATTCGAAACATAATGAATATGATGAACAGTTACTTGTTAAAAGTTACAAAGATCAAATACAAACAACATTATGGAAAATTGTTCAAGATATAAGTTGTTACAAAGGACAAATGTCCTACGACCCAACGCCACTATTTCCACCTCCTGATTCTACTCCTCGATGGGGGCATGTCGTTCGTTTTATGGCCAAATCTTTTGCATGTTCCACATCTATTTCTCCTGCTTTTAAATGCTTCCCTGACTGATGGCATTCTCTTGGTCCTCCTCCTTCCCCATGGGACCTTCACATAAGGTGGACATACCTTTCTCTCATAAAGCTCCAGTGGAGCATTCCACAATTCCTCTGGTAAGATTGGATGGATTATGTCTGCATAAGCGAGAATGTACGTATTGGTGTAATAATACGGAGAAGTAAAATTGTACAATTCGCTCCCATATGCTCCATACTGACGTCTTATGGCTGCACAACCATGTACACAAGGACTCATGTCAATCTGAAAATTTCAACACGAACATGTTCTTTCATGTAGATTGATCTTGACAGCATCATCTCCCGTACCGGTTGAATACATATATGTGCCATTGGTAATAACCAATAACCTTGCGCCCTCGTCATTATTTTTCTTTAATATCTTTTTAATTTCAGGGACACATGGCTTTACATGTTTCATGAACATCGTACGCCTATGATGAAATTTTTCAAAAAAGTTTCATATTATAGCATTGAACAAAGCTTTTATGGGCATTTCTCTTTAATCCTTTAGCATTGAGTTCATTGACTCAGCAATGATAGTCGTCATCACACCAAACCTACAATTACGTGTAAACATTATAATAGGTGTAATCAGACATTTCAAAAATACAAGCTTCGAAACAAGTTATAGTATCTGTAAATATGTGTACACATCTTCAGCGAGTAGGGAGGTCTTAATAGTCTGCACATATTATAATATATGTACACATATAATTATATGTGTACACATATTTTCACTGCGTAAATGTCAAACGAGATGTGTAATCAGTACCTCTTTCCTGGAAAGTAAGCTCCTCCAGTGCTCAAATCCAACTTGCTCAAGATATGTGGCAGTCCTATCACACTTTATCCGGATTTCACCGAAATGCCTCTCAAATTCCTCCACCGTATATAAATCTGCTGCTGCATTAAAATTGCTCATGAAATTTTCACAATGAAACTTTGTCCGGATGCTTTGAGACAAGTGCCACTTGCTAACTCCATAATTAGCTTCAGGAAAAATCTTTGTTACTGCCTTAACGATGCTTGGATGCCTATTATAAATTATGCATAACTCATTGTCGATGGGGAATATACCGACCAGCTGTTCAAAAAAGAATTCATAAGATGCATCCCACTCAATGTTTACAACACAAAATACCAATGGAAAAATATGTGTCTCTGGGTCTTGTGCCACAGCAGACAACAAAACTCCCCCGTACTTGCCAGACGAATGAGTTCCGTCTATAGCTATGACTTTCCTCATATACGCAAATCCTTTAATCCATGATCCAAGAGATACAAGAAAATACAAGAAGTTCCCATCGCGATCAACCTCCAAAGTTGTCTTGGTACCTTAATTTGTAGTCCTAAGCATATAACGGTACGCATCCAAAATCTCGTACCCGTGCTCTGGAGTCCCTCTTGTCAAAGCCTTGGTAATAATGCCGCCCATCCGACACTTCCAATAGCTAATGTTAGAACCCAAATCCCTATTGACTGCTTGCCTAATTTGCTTTGTAGTTGGGCCTTTTCCCTCTTCATACGAGGACTTCATGAATTCACCAACGACATCCGCTAAGGCGAGTGGATGATGACTTGAGAGATGCTCTAACCCGCATGTATACTTATTCGTATAAACTTTAATCATAAAGGTATCACCATTTAAATATTTGGTGGCTCAAAGCCACCACTTGCAATTAACATTCACACAACGGACATAATATACACTTTTTGTATACTTCATTGACTTGAAACAAAAATGCTTCTTTAGTGCAACAATCTTCAAAGCCACAACTAAGGCACGCTTGTTTTTGAAAGTTAAACCCTTATAAAACCCGGTGCCATCATCCTCACCATCTAAGCTATTTGGTGTAGCTGCCACATTATTTACATCATTTCTACCAAAAAATACATCATTTCTCCCAACAACATGATTAAGAGTTAACTCTACCTTATGTTCTTCTTCAGCCTCATCTTCTTCTCATTCATGTTCTTCTTCACCTCCTTCATTCTCTGCTATTTGCATATTGAATGGCTCTTTATCACCAATGTGATCCCATCCGTTGCTAGAACAATCATAAGAGCGTCCATGATTTGGCATCAGATTGATGTTTGAAACTTACACTGACCTATCATCCAAATATACCCTTAAAGTCGGTCTATTACCAGCTCCATCGATATCGGCCAGGTAAATAAGGAGATCTTAATCGTTCTTTATTCTACAAGGATGACTCTTTTGCTTTGAACAAATGTTGAGCATGTACGTAATGCAAAGATTATTTGGATCGTGACTTACCGAACATCTGATAATAATCTTTTCAACTAACTCAGAATATATAACCTCATTATTCACAACAATTGGTACCGTCTTCCTAGACTTGGAAATTCTGGTGAAACAATCGCGACTCTCCACCCATTCCCCAAGAAAATCAATTGATAACAGTAGCATTGTTGGAAAAAATACCTGTAACAAATAAAGATTTTTCATCACTCCATGAAAACACCAGTAATATTTCTACACATAAGTGATATATGTACACATATTATTAATATGTGTACACATAAAAGAATATGTGTAAGAAGAAAATCTGCTAACAAGATGTTATATATGTGCACATATTAAATATGTGTACACATATTGACACACATAATGACATATGTGTACACATAATTTAATATGTGTACACATGAAAGAATATGTGTAAGAAGAAAATCTGCTAAAAAAATGTTATATATGTGCACAATATGTGTACACATAATTTAATATATGTAGGACAAAAATCTGGTTTCCTCGTCTTATATGTGTACACATATATATGCAGCACGCCGTCGCCACTGTTCAGGCATCGTCGTTTACGAAATGAAATCCAGATTCTAGGAATAGAAACCATATGCATTGTACAATAATAAAACCTTACACTCACTAGAGATAATGAACAACTTCCTTGAAGGGAGAATCAACAAAATTCCTTTTTAAAGACCCGGTTTAAAAATAAAATAATTGGGGAAACGGGAAAATCAATTTTACGATCATAATATAATAAAAATGAGTACCACTGATGAGGAAAACTTAATATCAATCAATAGGGGCAAAATTTAGAGCCGATTGAAGCAAAAAAAAAAAAAATGGGCGAGAACTGATTTTTTTGGCTATGGTCGTCGAGAGAGAATGTGGGATGGGTTTTTGCCATTTTTGGCTAATAAAAGACTTTATATATGGAGGGCCATTTGTATTTTTCAAAAGTTTGGGGTGTTGTTTGATAATGATTTTAAACTATTAACCATTTAATTAAGCACCTGTCCCTCTCACCCATTTTTCAGGACTTGAGTCTCTTTTAAGTAATAAAAGACTTCTGAGTCCTTCTCACCCAAAGTCCCCAAGTAACTAAAAATACTCAGACAAACTATATGTCTAGATGTATTGATCTGAAAGTAGCTACAGTGCTTATTTGATTTGTCATTTATCTCTCTCTCTCTCTCTTTCTATATATATATATATATATATATATATATATATATATATATATATATATATATATATATATATATATATATATATATATATATATATATATATTAATTGGAGTTTACAGACAAGCGATGTGACATAGCTCTTTGGTCAAGGATTCATCCTTTTTGGCCTTTTTCCATCCTTTCCAAATCACTCCTACAAATTGTTTAGTGGAAAAGTTATTCATCTTTTTTGACATTATACTTTGCTTAAAAAAAGAAGCTTAATTTTTCTTAATTACTGGTATCTGTTTTATGTCTTTTATTTTAAACTTAATTCTTCTTCAATTCTCCAAACCGTTTTCTTCCATGTAATGGCAACACATGTTCTCTCAATTAATGAGAAATAAAATGACTTTACCACGTAATTATGAAACTTGAATGAGTTTTCACCTTTAATCCTTGAACACTACTACTATATAAGCACAAGACACCCATATTCTTCTGCATGCTTACGTTGCTAAATTTACATATTGCCTTTCCATAAGATAGATATATCCTTATGTTTACTCCATTTATCCCAGTTTGAGGTGCTTGGTATCGTCCTGTCTACCGACCAGAGGGTTGATCACGCCCAACTACGCCCTATAAAAGGGACTAAGCGTCGCAGCAAATATAGCTCGGTACTTAAACTCCCGAGGTCGAATCCCACAGAGAACACGACTCCTAGTAGTTAATCTAGCTAAATTATCTACTCGACAAACTTCAAGTTTATATCTTTGGTTTGGTTTTATACTAACACTACTAAACAAGAAAGTAAATAACAAGTATAGAAAGATACATTTGATTCAAGAGATGGAAGCCCTAGGATTGATTTCCTTAACTCCTAACTTGTACTCAAGTATTGTGCTATCAATTTCCCTAACTCTTCCTATTGAACAAGTACTCCAAGTTTACAACTACCCACTTCCGTGAAATAATTATAACTTTCATTAATTAACTATTCCAATTAACTAATGAAGATAGTGAGGACTACACTTATAGTTCACAGGGATCAATATTCCTAATTCACCGTTTTGACAACCTAAGCAATGCATTTGTTTTAGGTTGAAATACTACAATGTGTTTAACTCTAACTCATGAATCTTTTCCTAGTAATCACAAAAACAAAGCGCACAATTAATTGGGGATCCTACCAATTAATAGCAAAAAATTCATGAACAACATAGATAGAAAGAATTAACAAAGTTAATTAATAACACAACAATTATCATCACACAAGTATGTGGAGTAGGTCAATCAACCCTAGAATGGGTGATTTAACCACTCATAGTCATATTCTAAGACAAGAAATAACTAAAAGAATACAAAACCACAACAATATGGATAGATGGATGAAGTAGAGCCTTGAATCTTGATCTCCTCTTTTCCTTGCCTCATTTGGGTGTGGAATAGGTCCTTTCTAGGTTTTTTATTTAAAAAAAATTTCATATAGGAGGCAAGAGAAGCTTTTATACCCCGTAGGAAACTAAGCAAATAGTCCAAAAAGCCCTTAGATTTTCGCCCAGAATTTCTACTTGGCCTGCTGCCCGCGTGCCCGCGGACTCAGTTTCTTCATACAATTCAGCTCGCGTGGTGCTCTCGTATTCGGCCTGAATGTGCCAAAATTTTTTCTTCACTTCTAGGCAAAAACTCTATTTCTTCCCATGTTACTCGCGTGGCACACATATCACTTAAAATTTTCAATATCTTCATTTTTAAATCCAGAACTTGCACTTTTTTCCTTAATTTACCATGTTCAATTCCTACAACATAAAACACACCAAATAAGAGCAATTCCGTTCAAAGTACCAACAAATATCACAAGTGGAAGCATGAATACGAGACAAAAATAAAAGAAATATAGTAATATCTTACCTCGTATCAAGGGTACCTTTGGAATTCCATTAAAATTCTGTTGAGTTGTGATGTACATCTAAGCATCAAAAGTTGTACTTCTTAAAAGTTGACATAAAAATCGGAATCTTTAGTTGTACTACTTTTATCGAGTTTTATTTTTCCCCCATTTTGTTCTTTTATTACTTAGTTGGATGTATATGTTTTGGTAAATTCAACAAATTTTGAGGGCTATTTATTCTCTCCAAAGGCCACAGAAGAGCTGTTAGATAGACACCTGTGGTTCTGAACTTCAAAAATTGGTTGCGGTCCCACGTCATTCAATGCTGCCTTTTGTTTTTGTTTAGGAAAAACTCAACGAGTATAAAGGAGTGAAGAACTACTTTGGACTTTGGGAGGTACAAACTCATTGAACTGTAAATCAAATAATTAAAGCATAAATGTGAAAAACATAAACATACTAACGAATACTACCAATAGTCGATAACAAATGAAGGGTTCAAAAGCTAAAAATCAACCAATTTTTTTTTCTCTCAATTAGCAAACCACTGTCCAACTCTTTACTAATTTAAAAAATTAAGTACATATTTAGAATAAAATAGAGGGGCCAGCTTGAATACCTAATGCACATAATATAAAACAGATACTATTAAAAACATAGGTACATTTTATAATAACTTCATAAAAGAACTTGTCGGTTTATACAAATATCAGTCAATTTACAGGTATTATGATAGTGTTTGGTCGAAAAGAGTATTTAAAGTTGAGGTAGTGTTTACACATAAATTTCGATTAGGAAAAGCTATAATTTGAGAGAGATAACCATTATTTCACGTTGGGTTCGCCTAAATCTGATTAGGACAATCAATCGAATTTGTTTTGGGTTAACTAGCAACTATTTGTATCAGAGCCACAAAATGACAAGAAATTCGATAAAGAAAGTTGGACAATAGCTAAGAGACAAAGAATAAGTATTTTTGATATATTTGTGGGTGCCTTTACATTATCTTTCCATGAATATTTATAGTCCACAAGAATAAGAAGAGCAATAAATACATTCAATAGTCATTACTCCACATTCAATAATAGTCAAACCATGATCTTCCTCTAATGCATAGACAAGGGTCGTCAGTTAGAAAAGATAAGAGCTCGTTCATTGAAGAATAATGTCCATCGAGGGGTAAACCACTGAAACGACCTCGGTCAGTCATTTCAGAAGTTAGGACTCCGATTGGCGTGCCGATAATTTTAAAATATTCGTAAGGTCCATTAGGACCTGTCTGTAAAATTTGAACTAAATCAGACCTCGTTTGGTAGGCATCGGAAGAAGGTTTCAGTTTTTATTGTCGATAAATATTAAAAAGAGATTTTTGAGCTCGGTTTTGGCGAATGAGCTCCGATTCAATATTCGAAGCGCAGTTAGGTTCGTATGATTATTTGTGACTTTTGTGATTTTTCGAAAGTGAATTTCGATGTTGTTCGGCTAGTTTCTGCTAAAATGCCGAAAGTTAAATAATTTGACCTTTTTCCTTTAAATTCGCATCTTGAGTTTCGGGAGTCCGATTTGAGATCCGACTTTGCGAGTATGTTACATATATTTTGTATAACTTACTTAAAAAATTTGGGATCATTTCGACTTCTCTAGGGTTCCATTTTAATTTTAATCATCGTAACGAATTTATTAAAGAAAATTAATTATATTGTCGGTTAAGCTAAGGGATTAAATCCCTTAGCAGCAGTAGTAACTCAAAGATACGAACAAAAACATACAACAAAACAGAGAAAGAAAAGTTAGAAAAGAGAGAAAAAAAGGGTAAAAGAAGTGGAAAAATAGTGAAATTTCTACCCCAAATCTCCAGGTAATGATGTTAACTCATTATCTTAGCTTATTATGTGTGTTTGAATATATTTTTACGGAAAAAATAGGGATATTAGACATCGCCCTAATGACTTAAATTGATAATTTAAAGGTCAATTGGACCCCGATGATGGAAATGATTATATATTCGTACTCAGTAAGTTATGGGCAGCATATAAATGTAATTTATTTAGGGTTTGGTTATGTGACTTTGAACCCTGTACATAGGCCTGGCCTGCGTATTGTGTATGCAAATAGGGTATCAGGTTCTTAACTGGATTGCCCTAAGACATAGGAAATGAAGCCTTTAGCTTTATTTGATATAATTTTTCTGCTTATTGAATAGAAAGGGATCGTTTGACAGTTAATCCAAAGGAAAAAGAATTTGTTGAGTAGCAAGGCTAGCATTGGAATACGGTAAGTGTTTATATCCATTTCTTTGGAGGCACCTGGCCTCGTGGATTTTCTATCACGTGTTCTTTACGTGTGTAGCTGCCGATAGGCGTACTCATTGTGCTTTAGCTTTGCATTTACGTTGTATATTATATGTTATGTTCTGTTGCTGGTATTGCATTGAGTATCTGAGCATTGTACTCTGGCTGTTAAATGTTACATATACTTCCCGGTAATCGATGAGAGTCCCGAGCCGGTGAAGGGTCATTACTGCATATACTTCCCGGTAACCGATGAGAGTCCCGAGCCGGTGAAGGGTCATTACTGCATATACTTCCCGGTAATCGATGAGAGTGTCGCGCTGGTGAAGGGTCATTATTGTATATATCTCCTGGTAGACAATGAGAGTCCCACACCGAAGATAGGTTTCAGGCACATGTGACCCCACTGCATCATGATACATCATTGCATATCTTTATATGCATTTTTTTTTTTAGCTATATAGATTTATTGCATTAATTATCTGTGAATGATTTATTTGGTTGACTGCTATGACTTATGTTTCCCTGACTAGCGTATCTATTTTTCAAGGTTGCTAGTTTGTCCTCACTTATTGAATCCTTATGACTCACCCCCTATTTGTTCTTGTGTTTTCTTTTCGTTCGGCAGATTCTGCTCCAGGACCCAGCCAGCCACGTCGTGATTGAGGAGTAGTACGTTTTCAGCTGTCTTCGGTGAGCCATCTTGTTCATTACGGCCACCAACTTCAAATATTACAGTTTTCCTTACTTTTGCTCCCTTCGGGAGGTGTGTATATCTTTTGGCCTTCTTAGATGTCTGATCTGGAAACTTTTAAACCTGTGTATTCTGGGTAGTTAGTTGTTTTGTCCAGACAGTTGTATATATGTCTATCCTTGACAGTTATTTTATGTTGTTAAGGTCATGTTTAATTTTATTTTCAAGGTAATTTTGTGCCGTTTATATCGATTTTATCTATAGGGTTCGCCCGACAGGTCTAGGGAAGGTGGTCGGGTGCCCGCACGGCCTAGCCGAAAATGCGGGTCGTGTCAGCCACACACCTCGTGACGGTTATCTTTTAATTGCCTCGAGTGATAACTTATAGCCAAGATCCATTTCTTGTCTGAGGCATCTAGCCTCAGGAATCGAGCGAGCTTCTTCGAGGGATCGTTTCCAAAGAATTCAACCAACCAATGTCTCGAGCCCTAGCGTCAAGGCTCGGTAAATTTTCACCCAATACACACGTAAATACTCTTCAAATAAGATTTCAATATTTTGCATGTACAAACATTTTAAGTTATATTTTAAATGTTATCTTATTTTCATAATTGAATTTTAGTAGTTTCTCACTACAACAATACATGTACCGTATAATATGTCTTATGTTTCATGATTTTTTTTTTTAAACACAAAACATGGGTAGCCAATATTTCAGCATCATCCGTATTCGAAAGCTCAGTTAAGTTTGAGGGACATATTAGAAGCTATATTTTAAATAAAATATATTAAAACCAAAAAGGCATAAAAACTTGTATAATGTTTTAGTCTAAAAGTAAAAGAGATAGCAGACATAGAGTTTGAGAGCCAAACACAATAGAATTATCAGCATTTTAAATTAACCAGGAACTTTTTTAAAGTAAAATCGTCTTATAAAGGGGTTTAAAAATTAAACAATGCAGCTGAATTATCCTATGTCGATAAATGTCCCTCGAATCTTGGGCCCGAGCTCACCCGAAATCCCTGCCACTAGTAAAATGATAGTCTTCTACTTATTTTAAGTGCAATATCAAAAATTGGTTACTCAACAAAGCTCGAAATCTGAAGAGGATTGGTGACAAGATAGACTATCACCAAAGAGTAATATTTACTCTCGGGAAGCCTCCATCGGGAAAATGTTCTTTTTTTTTAGTGCAGTTTCCCTATTTGGTTTAGCCGAATGATAAACTCTTTTTGCTCGGATGCTATCAAGATGTTGGAATATTCTTCACTTTGTCTTTTGATTATCACTTAAAGTAGTGTATTGGGTGAAAATTTACCGAGCCTTCACGATAAGGCTTGAGGCATGGTTTGGTTAAGTCTTTTGAAAATGATCCCTCAAAGTCGCTCGCTCGATTCCTCGGGTAAGAAATGGATCTTGGTTACAGTTGCCATTCGAGGTAATTAAGGGGCAATCACGTGTGATAACAACAGGCAGTTCATAGGTTCAGAGGTAACAACTTTCTTTGCCAAATGGGGGATCAAAAGAGTAGTGTGGGCTTGAAGGCTAGTGGTCATATTAGTCGTCTAAGGGAAATACTTTTTCCGGGCCTATCCTCATTCGCCTATCGCTTTCTTGAGTTGATGTTTAACTTGCACCTAGGGGATTAAATCTTCCTTGAGGTTTGACCTCAATGCTAATGGTGATCCCCAAGGTTCAACGAATGAATGAATCTATGATCATACCTAGTCTCAACACCTTATCATCACAATGCTAATGGGCAGGCTAAATCCTCGAATAGGACAATCGTGGACAATCTTAAGAGGAGGATAGATGAAGTTAAAGGCTCGTGGCCCGATGAGCTGCCTAGGGTGTTGTGGGTAATGAGATCGACTTAGAAAAATAGCACTGGAGAAACCCCATTTTCTCTCGCCTATGGGATCGACTCATTGATTCCTGTCGAGGTTGGTAAGCCCAGCCTTCGATATGCTCATGCATCCGAGGAGTCAAATCAGCAAGCTATGCGCGTGGAGCTAGATCTGCTCGAAGGACGAAGAGAAATGGCTTTGGTTCGGTTAGCAGCCCAAAAGCAACAGATTGAAGCCTACTTGAATAGAAAGACTAAATTCAGAACCTTCAAGGTTGGTGATTACGTCTTGAGGGCTTCAAATCAAAAGACTAAGGAAAAGAAGGCAGGAAAATTGGTTGCTATTTGGGAAGGGCCTTATCGAATTAAGGCCATCACATGAAAAGGGTCTTATCAACTTGAAGACCTCCGAGACAATCAAGAGCCTTTAAATTGGAATATCTCCAACTTAAAGCGCTATTATTTTTTACATTGAGGTACGTTACCCTTTGTCAAGCATAACCCTACGCCCACGACATCAAGCTGTCAGTGCTCCAACGCTCGGGTCGAATGATGTTAACCCCTCATTTTTCTTCGCTTCACCTTTTCAAGGATCAAAGACAACGATTCACAGTGCTCGGGTCTGAATTCTTCACAACTGACCACTAAGGGGTGCAAGGGGAGTTAGCTCAGCCAGCCTTCGACTCACTCCATAACTGAGGACTTCGAACGAAACCCGAAGACTAGCTATCCATACACCGGGGACTGTTCCCTTAAGAGTTAGCCTAGTTATTTGTCGTGATCGCCTGAAGTGGCTTTGTTACAGGAATTTGCCTGTGTCTTAATATGACTAGGGTTTATGTAAATCGTCTCGAAACTCATCAATGGAATAAAACTTGATTTAATTTCTTTTTTATCCAATATATGAAGGCTAATTTTTATTCTTATGCCTCGGCTCGAAAGAGAGACGTCGTTCTAAGCTAGCTTACATTTAAATTTATAAGTCTTGCAAGCAAATATTCAAGTGACATATAAAAAGCTTTAAAACACAAAGCAATGATTAACACTTAGAAACATTCAAATTCATAAAAAAGGCTCGAAGGCCAACATAAAAGTATTCACAACGGCTCAAGGCCTAACAAAAACAAAAAAAAATAAACTGGCGAGACATCACTCCTCTACCTCAGAAGTTGAAGCATCAGAACCATTGTTCTTTTCATCCTCGTCGCTCGAGCTCTCACTGCTCGAGGGGAGCTGGTTCAACAGTTGTTGGGCTTTTACAACGTCATTTTCAGCTTTGACTATCTGTGCTTGCAGATCCGCCCGGGCTTGGCTCTGTTGGAGGGTCTTCACTTCGTTTGGATGATGGCCTAGTTCTTGTTAACTTTGACCATTGTAGCTCTCATTTTCTTCCTCGATGAAGAAGAAGCTACTTTTCCCCAAAGGGTCACAATCTCAGCCTCGAGCTGCTCTATTTCTTCAGCTAAATTGTTTATCCTTAATGAGCTCTCCTTCATCTTGGAGTGATACTTTTCAGCATTGCTACTGAGGACAGCTTTAGCCTCGTCGGTTTCCACTCAGTTTCGAGCTCGGTCTTGCAAGTCTCCTTTAAAGCGGCCATTCTAGCCTCGGACGAGGAGGAAGCCTCACGAGCATTGGCTGCCTCAAGGTCAGACTTGTAAGCAGTAATTCGAGCATCATCCAACTCAATCTTGGCATTAAGGAGTCGTTTCTCCAAGTCGACTACTCGAGATTCGAGGTCAGCCCTTATTTGGTGTCATTCACCCTTGGTTTCTTGTAGAATGGAGACTCGATGGGTCTCAATCTTGGTAGCCCAGATCGCGTGTATATACCCCTACAGAAGATCAACTAAAGGGTTAAGGCAAGAAAAGGAAACAATAAAATATTTAAAAAAAAAAGGGTAAGTGAAGCGAAAATACTTGAATGGCATATTGAGCTGCATCCGCTATCAACTCAGCTATGGGTGATTTCCTGAGGCGCTCTCGCTCTAATAGCCCGAGGAGCCCTCTACAGCTGATGGGAACCGCCACATCGTTGTCTAAAAGGCAGAGGTCAGAGGGAATTTCAACTCTCCTAACTTACCTTTAAGGAATCGAATCGTGAGCAGGCTCGGTCGCAACTCGTGATGTTTTCTCCTCAGTATGGGGGGTCCCATCCCCACTCTTCTCTTTGTTTGTTGATGAAGGAATTGCTTCTTCAATTTTATCAGCCGATCGACTCGACGCCTCAAGGTCGATGGTCTCGACCTCCCTTTGAGCCTCCACCTCCTCGGGCTCGTCGATCAAACCCATGCGAGGAGAAATGGCCACTTCGGGGTTGACGTCCCCTTCCACTCTTGCCCGCTTGGCCCCAATTGACTTATTTAAAGCATGTCTTTTCCTTTTTGAAGCTTTGAAAAAGGGAAAAAGAGGAGAGAATTAGCGAAGAATGATGGGGATAGATGTCAGAAAGAAAATAGAAGATATACTTACCCTGGTCCGTTGGCCCCTCAAAGATAGTCTTTTCTTCTTTCTTTTCCTTCTTCTTTTCGAGGGATCCAACCAAATCCTCGAGTTCATCCAAGGCTTCTCCAATCTCGGGGAATTTTTTCATTTTGTCTTTCTTCTTCTTCTCCTTTAGCGCGGTAACTGCCCTGCTGGGGAGACCTATCCAAAATAAGGACTAGTAAGAAGAAAACATCGTAGGGCAGTTCAATAGAAGAAAGGAATGACTAACCATTGTGCTTGCATGCCTATTGGCTCTCATTTAGGGCAGCCAAGATCATCCACGACCTCTCTTCTCTTGGCTTCGCCTTGATAATTGCTTGCAACCTAGCAGTCAGATCCTCGGGAGGTGTAACTGGATTCGACTTGACTAAAAAAGGTCAAAGCTAAAAGTCAGAGGTGAAAATGATGAAGTAGGGAGTTATCAAAGGTAACTGAGGAAAAAGCTTACGAGTTCTGTTCCACCGCTTGGGAAAGCGAGGCCTCGAAGATAAAAGACTAGTAGGCAGTAAAACGAAGCGTTCATTCCATCCTCGGTCCTCAGCGTCCTCGCCTTTTATGATTAACAAGAACTTGCCTCGTTTATTTAGTTGAGAAATCCCATCTGCAGAGTAGGAGAAAAAAGGTAAATGAAGTGATCAAAAGTGAAGGAGACACCTGCTCTTTTGCTCAAATATTCAAGGCACTGAATGACTCTCCAGAAACTGGGACCAATTTGAGCCACGCACACGTTGTAAGTTTGGAAGAACGCGTCCACCACTTCGTGAATAGGAAGAGTAAATTCTATTGTGAAAGGGTAGGTGTACACAAAAGAGCTCCCATCTACTATGTCGCAGATTTAGCTCTCCGGAGCGGGGATGCTAACTTGGACCTCGGGGCCCCACTTGCAGTCTTCCCGGACCAAACGAATATTGCCTTGTGTGGTCAGGCTCGGAGTGTCTCCAACTGGAATATTCCTATTTCTTCTAATATCGGCTTCGGTTTGGACTTGCATTATGAAGTCGTTTGAGAGGTCAAGCTTCGAGGGAATGATATCCTCGGGTGTGAGTTTTCTCAAGGGAGATTTCCCTCTCTCGAGGTTTGGAGTTTCTGTTTCAACATCATCAACTTTTGTAACGGTTTTCTTTTCTTCGCCACCCGTCTCTTCAAGGTCGCCGCGATTGGCGGTGGTTTTACGCCGCCTGGGATTTAAATTGCTAGGATGTGATTCTGCTTCTATGTTATCATCTAGTGGTGGAAGGATGTTTAAAGGCACATGTACGTTTACTAGTTCGTCGCCGACGATCATGGTGGCAGTCGGGAATCCTCTCTTCAGAGGGACCTAAGGAACTTTGTATAGTATGTGTAGCGGACATTTTTGCTGAGTAGCTGGTGATGTTCTTAAATCAGGAAGAAGAAGTTCAAGATGTAATTCTTCTGTGAAGGATTATTGTTGACAAAAATATTGAAAGTGAGGGAAGTAAAAACAAGTTGAGGTATTTATAGTGAAAAGGTCATCATTGCATTTACATGGGGAAGGAGGAGCGAAAAATCATGCCCAATCAACAGAAGCCGTGTGTGATAGATGGGAATATGGAGTGACAATCGGCGTTTCCGAAATTAATGGCACACGAATAGCCACGTCGATCTCCCGCCGAATTTTTTCCACCCCTCGAAGAATCCTGACTATTATCCGAGTGGTGGGGGGACTATCTATATTGGGTGAAAATTTACCGAGCCTTGACGATAAGGCTTGAGGTATGGTTTGGTTGAGTCTTTTGGAAACGATCCCTCGAAGTTGCTCGCTCGATTCTAGCATCGGGCAAGAAATGGATCTTGGCTACAAGTTATCATTCGAGGCAATTAAAGGGCAATCACCAACGAGGCACGAAGTTCACCCCTCGGTGAAGATTCAATATTTGATGAACGAGCCCTTACCTTTTGTATCTGACGACCGTTGTTATATATTTAAGAGGGAGATCATGGTCTGACCACTAATGAACGTGGCATAATGGCCATTAAACATATTTAATGCTACTCTTACTCTTGTAAACTATAAATAGTCATGAGAAGATTATGTAGAGTCATCCACAAATATGTCAAATACACTTGCTCTTTGTTTCTTAGCTATTATCCAGTTTTCTTTACCGAATTAGAGCAGTTGTTTGCTAGCAAAATATACTGAATTATCTTTTTGTTTATTTTTCCTAATCTTGAGCTTATTTAGTATTGTTTAACAAAAATCATTTGACCAGTCGTGGTCTATGGCCAAACTAACAAATGAGGCCCAAGTAATGAGCCTATTAAAGGTCAAAAGTTTTTTTTTTCTAAGAACTAACTTTCACGATAAACTCTTACATTTTTGAATAGCTAATGCAATATATTAAAAAGTTTTTTTTATAATTTATTCTAAATATTTTTTCTTTTGCCTCATTAAATTCCTCTGTTGGCTTAAATCTGATTAAGACAACAAATCAAATTTATTTTGGATTAACTAGCAACTACTTGTATCAAAACCGCAAAAAAGGCCAAGAAATTTGGTAAAGAAAAGGAGACAAGAGATTCAAGACAAAATGTAATTGTATTTCCTTTATATTTCTCGATGCTTTACACAATCATTTCATGGCTATTTATAGCCTACAAGAATGAAAGTAGTCTATAGGAGTGAAGGTGACAATTACTGTGCTTAATGGCCCATTACTCCACGTTCAATCGTGGTGTAATCATGATCTTCTCATTTAATGTGTAGGCAACGGTCGTCAGTTACAGAAACGAGGGCTCATCCACCGAGGGGTAAGCTTCCACGAGAGGTAAATCTCATGCCTCGTGATGGTTGTCTTCCAATCGCCTCGTGGGATAGCTTGTGGCCAACATTCATATCGTGCTCGAGGCAACTAGCCTAGGGAGCTGGACGAGCCCTTGAGAGCTTGTAAATAAAGGTATCAATCTCAACAAGCTTTGAGCCTCGTCGTTTAAGCCTCGTTGATTTTTCACCCAATACAGATAGTCCCCCCACCCCTCGGATAATAGTCAGAATTTTATGAGGGGTGGAATTAATTTGGCGAGAGATCGACGTGGAAAATCCTCCGCCAAGGAATTCGAAAAGCTAACCATCCCTTCAATGTCCCATCCTTTACACGCGGCGTTTTCTAAACGGTTGTAACCTTTTGTTTTACCTTCCCAATATAAAAGAAATAATGACAACCCTTCGAAGCACTTGAGTATCACTTTTCCTATAAATCTTCCAACTTGTTCAGCATTTACATTGTTCTTCAAATCTTTGACCAACAATAGCCAAATTTTCTGCAAATTTCATTCCAGTTAAAATCTTGTTGTCATGCCTTCTATAAAAAATTCCTCATAATATCTAGAAGTAAAAACAATGAACGATAACCCCATGAAAACGAGCGAGGATTTAGCTAATGTGCTTGTACCGTTGAGGGTTATATCAGCAGATAAGGGTGACAAAGAAACCACCTCCAACCACCGCGACACCACTGACCAGGAAGAAATATCAATCGACGACAATGGAGCTGTAGCTGAAGAAGCCTCCAATGATGTTAACAATGACGCTGAAGCCACTGAAGCTTCACAGCCTACGAAGAAATCTTTTGTCGGGGAGCTTAAGCCCCATCATGTGCTCCCCTCGAAATTTGACCGCAATAAAGATTTCAAGATGTCGAAGCAATTGGCTTCTGATCTTGAGAAAAATAGAAAAGTACATATTCAACAGTCCCCGAGCCTGATCACACAAGATCACGTAGATCAAGTTCGTGAGGATTGCGGTTGGGGCCCCGAGGTCCAAATTGTGGTCCCTGTCGTGGAGCATCGCACTTGCAACAGAGTCCCCGGTCTCTCATTTATCTGTGCCTATATGTTTACGATAGGTTTTTCACTCCTAATTCATCATATAGCCGATACTTTTTACCGAACATACAACCTATGCTTGGCTCAGCTCGGTCGTCATTCAATGCCTCGACTTTTGGAGCCAACGAGCCAAAGTTTCTTTTACTTTTGACCTTTTCATTTCCTTATTTTGCCCCACCATGGACAAAGATGGGATTGTCGAGGTGAGCAAACGGGGCAATTTTCCATAATAACGAAGGGTGACGACACCGAGGACCGTGGTTGGTGTGGCCGATTCGTTCTTATCGCCACCGCTCTTCTTTCTTCTGAGGCAAAGTTCCCTGAAGTGTGGAACATAACTCGTAAGTTGCCGATCCTTGAATTCTCCCTTATTCGCATAAATTCTCAGGGTTTAATCAACTCTTTGTTGTTTTCTCTTTTTTAGCAGAGAAACTTCCCATCAACCCTCCGGAGGGTTAGACTGACTTGGTTCAATTACTCATCGATGCTAAGCTGAGGCCTGAGAGATTGTGGATAATCTTGGCGGCGTTGAAAGAAAACGAATGGTCGTGCAAACGGCACGGTAAGTATGAATTAAGCTTTCTTCTTATTTTAAAGACTTATCCTCATTCTTTCCTCCTTTTTATAGGTTTCCTCAATAAAGTAGTTACCGAACTGAAAGAGGAAAAAGAAAAAGAGAAGGAAGAGAAGAAAAAAGAGAAAAGAGAAAAGCAAGAAGCTGGGGTCCCCGAACTGGGGGAGAGTCTGAAGGAGTTGGAGGACTTGGTGGGAGTCCTTACAGCTAAAGCTTCAAAGAAAAGGAAAGGTGCAGCAGCCAATCCCTCCCAACTAAATGCCCTCGGGCTAAGTCACCTGAAAATTCTCAGCGTGGGCAAGTTGAAAAGCCTACAAGTGGCGAGGATTTCAATGAAGTTGTAGTGGCTGACTTCGAGGAGAATCGAGCTACGGAGAAAGCCAAGGGCAAGGCAAAAGTGGCCGAAAATCTTTCTGCCGAGGAGAGGGCGACTGACGATCATGCTAAAAATGAAGAGAGAGTAGATGAAGATTGTGCTCGGGCTGACCATCCCTCATCTTCCGCTGCAAGCCCTAGGATGATAAGCATCCCTCCTGAGCTGTGTATGCTAGATGACACAGTGGCTATTCCCATAAGCCTTAGGGACTTGCTTGGCCCACCAAAGTGAGAGCGCCTCGAGGGCTTGCCAATTGACGATCTGATGGCATTCGCATCTCAGCATGTGATTCATGTGATTTTTCCTCTTCAACTTCGTTTTTTACCCTTTGACTTTATTGGTGCTTCTTTAACCTCTTCTTCTTTGCAGAGTTTTGTTTATACTATGAAAGTAGCCGAGATGGAGGCTAGCCGAGCAGCAGAGTTGAGGAGGATTGGGGATCACTGGGACCGTTTAAAGGCTAAAATTTAAGACAAGATTGCCGATCTTGAGAAGCATCTGCTCGATTGAGGTGGACTTGGACCGAGCTTGTAAAGCGGCCGAGGAGTCTAACTTTGAGCTAGACAAATCTCTAAAGGTCGTTGCCAAACTTGAAGCTCAAAAGAGAGCTCAAGAGGAAATTCTCTGAGGTGAGATCGAAGCAGCAAATGCGACGATCGATGACCTGAACGAGAAGCTTCAGAGCCAATGGAAATAGCTCTCGCCGAAGGTGAACGAGCTTGAAGTCTAGTCCTAGACCCTCGAGGCCAAGGTTGAGACTCTTCAGAGTGAGGGGGCCATGTTTTTGCCCAAGCTTAAGTCCAAGATCGAGGCTAAGCTGAAGTCTCGTGATACTAGAGCCCGAGTTGACAAAAATTGGGCTATAATCCAGATCAAGCTGAAGACCCATGAGTTGTGCAAAGCTAGAGCAAACTTGGACGAAGAAATAGCTAAGGCACAAGAGTATGTTTCTAAGGCTAAGAAGTTAATGAGCAATCTCCCCTCGAGCAGTGAGAGCGGTGGTGAGGAAAGCGAGGACTCTGAAGCCTTGACTGAATGAGCTTTCCTTTTTTTTTTTGTTCGGGCTTCGAGCCTTAAGCCTTTGGGCCAATGCTTTGTAAATCTTCCTGTTTGGCCTTCTAGGCATTAATGAATATTCAGATGCTTCAAAATGTCACATCTTTTACTTCGTATTGAAGATATTTATTTCATATCGTTTGAGTTTTTTTTCTTGCAAGACTTGGATAGTATAAAAATGAAGCTAGCTTAGAACGTCGTTCTCGAACCGAGACATAAATAAAACTGGCTTCAAACCATCAAATAAAAAAGAAGCTGAATCAAGTTTTATTAATGGAATCCGAGCCGATTTACATAAGCTTCGGTCATCACGAGACTTAAGTAAAACTTAGGAAAACTTTTATTACAACAGCCACCTCGGCCGATTACGTCAAACAACAGACTAAACTCCTAAAGAAACAGTCCCCAGTATATGGATCGACAGTCTTCAAGTTTTATTTGAAGTCCCCAGTTGTTTGTGGTGCGAGTCGAGAACTGACTGAACCCATTCCTCTTTCACCCTCAGTGTTTAGGTGTGAAGAATGCAGATCCGAGCACTGTTTGGAGTTCTCTCCGCTCCCTGGAAAGGTCAGGCAAAGAAAATGAGGGGTGAACATCATTCGGCCCAAATGTGGGGGCATTGACAGCTTGATGCTGTAAACACAAGGTCGTTTTTAATGATGGGTAACATACCTCAATGCCAGGCCCCGGGCCGAGTAATTGCTATTTAGGTGGCTTGGCCGAGGCCACTCCACTTTTCATCTTGATTGAGTAGCATTCACGAGCTATTCGTTGCTCTCCTTGGATAGCACGGATTCTCCACGGTGTTGGGAACCTTAATTACCTAGTGCAAGGTAGATGGAACAGCTTCTATCTCATGGATCCAAGGCCTTCCGAAGATGACATTATAAGTCATATCCTCTGCCATTACTTGGAAAACAGTCTTCGTATCCACTCCCTCGGCATTTGTAGCAAGAGTAATTTCTCCAAGTATTTTTTCGGTTGAATTGTTGAATCCTGTAAATATGGTTGCCTTCGGGATGACGAGGTCCTTCAACCACATTTTCTTAACAGCTCCATGATTGATGATGTTCACCGAGCTGCCAGGGTCAACCAAAACACTTTTGACGTTGCAGTCATTAATTCTTAACATGATCACCAAAGCATCGTGATGGGGAAACATCATCCCATCACAATCTTCTCCATCAAAGACAATCTCATTCTTCGACCCACCAGCTCGGGTCCTTTTCTCCATAGTGATCGAAAGCTTTGCAAATTTCTTCGTTGCGGCAAAGTTGACGCCATTTACCTCCGACCCCCCAGTTATCACATTCACCACTCTTTTTGGAGACTCCACCTTCGGCGGCTGTTCCCTTCCCATATTCTTGGAATAATTTTGCTTTCCCTTGTCAGTAAGATACTAAGCTAACACACTCTTCTTGAGAAGATGAGCCACCTCGTGTCGCAATGCTTTTCAATCCTCGGTGGTATGCCCTAGTCCATGTGAAACTCGCAATGTTGAGTCTGGTCTCTTTTCCTCGAGGGCGTTCTCATATTCCTCGATAACCTCACACATTGACCCGTCATACCCTTTATGGCGTTCACCAGCTCGGAGATGGAGATGTCGAAATTATAATTAGACATTCGAGGCAACTCTTTATTCTTGGCCACCAATGATGGCCCTGAGGAGTTCTTATGATTAGCGTCGGCGCTAATCTTCCCTCCTAGCCTTTGACTTACATGTTGCTGCCCTCAGAGGCGTTGGCTTGCATGTTGCCTTTGCAAATTATAAGGCTTGTATCTCCCTTTTGAGTTCCCTCATGGCGCATCGGCGCATCTAGATGACTCTACATGTCCTCGGTATGAATTATATCGACCTGCCATCCTCCATTTCAGCCTCTTTGAGCCTAATTTTTGCAAAGGCTCTGTCGTGCAGTTCTCCCCAAGTCTGGGCCTGATACTGCTGGAGCTCTTTCTTCAGTTCAGCTGCTGCCTCAAAGTTACTCACATTTAAATTTCTTTTAAAAGCCATGACTGCCAGGGTATCATCTATTTTAGGAAAGTCCATTCTTTCGGCTTGAAAGCGCTCAAGGAAATCCTTGATCGTATCGAGGTATTTTTGTTTAACCTCGAAGATATCCTCCTTTCGCTTGATGATCTTCTGGGCCCCTGTATGGGCCTTCATAAACATATCGGCCGACTCCTCAAAATTTGAAATCGACTCGGAGGGGAGGTGCATATACCAGCCACCGCTCCTTTCTCAAGTGTGTCAGCAAACTTCTTAAGGAACATTGACTCCCTTTCCACGGGGTCAAGTCGTTGCTCTTCACCGTGGCCATGTATTCAGTTATGTGATCAACGGGGTTGCTTGTCCCATCGTACTTCTTCAAGATTTGCAACTTGAAGTGCTTGGGAATGAGAGAAGGAGCAACCTCGGGCTTAAAAGGTTGTTGCCTGCACTTTTTAATATCTATTGCTCGCTGAGGTTTTCTGACCCCAGTTACATTTTCGAGTTGTTTTTCCATACTGGCCTCAAATTCTTTCTTCCATTTCTTAAAGTCCAGTGGGATGCTAATTTCAGCCACCGTTGGAGCTGTCCTCAAGGGTTGATTCCCCAATGGCGCAGACCCCGAGCCGCCAGATGCAGCTCCGTTTGGAAGTCCCCCTATTATTGTGCCCGTAGGAACAACGTTCGGGATGCTTCCATTGAGTGTGGGTTCGGCAAGATTCATTGTGTTTCTCCCATTTCCAGAGAAAGAAGCAAATTTCTCTTGAAGCCGTTGCAAAATTGTCATTACGTACAACTGAAAAGGGTATAGTAAGAGTCTTTCCAACGAGGAACTTTACTATCGTATAGTTGACTTGACTCGTTCGAACTTGATGATAAGGGATCAGTTGGTAGTGGTGGAATGACACCAATTGGGAGGCTTAACTCGGTTGAAGGAATCAAACCAGCGGGTGGCGTTGAGCCAGGTAGAATCACGCTAGGTGATACTAGGCTAGGTGATGTTAAGCTAGGCGGCATTAAGCCAGGTGGGGTTAAACCAGGTGGTGTTAAACCAGGTGGCATTAAGCCAGGTGGTATTATCGATTTCCCATCACCCGACGAGGTAATGTTAGTTATTAGGTTGGGGGTTTGGATTTTTGTGTTATCAGGGCGTTAGTGTTGTCTGCCATTGGATGAGGTTGGTAAGAATAATCTGTGAAGCTGAAAGTGAGACTTCGGAACAAATGTTATTGCTAGTTCCCTGCATACGGTGCCAATTTGTGTTGGCTTAAATCTGATTAAGACAACAAATCGAATTTGTTTTGGTTGAACTAACAACTATTTGTATCAAAGCTGTAAAAAGGTAAGAAATTTGGAAAAGAAAATGAGACAAGAGATTCAAGACAAAATTTAGTTGTATTTCCTTTATATTTCTCGACGCTTTACACAATCATTTCATGGCTATTTATAGCCTACAAGAATGAAAGTAGTCTACAGGAGTGAAGGTGGCATTTACTGCTCTTAATGGCCCATTACTCCACGTTCAATCGTGGTGTAATCACGATTTTCCAATTTAATGTGTAGGCAACGCTCGTCAGTTAAAGAATCAAGAGCTCATCCACCGAAGAGTAAATCTTCACGGAGGGGTAAGCTTCCATGAGGGGTGAATCTCATGCCTCGTGATGGTTGTCTTCCAATCGCCTCGTGGGATAACTTGTGTCCAACATTCATTTCGTGCTCGAGGCAACTGGCCTCGGGAGCTGGCCGAGCCCTTGAGAGCTCGTAAATAAAGGTTTCAATCTCAACAAGCTTCGAGCCTCGTCGTTTCATTGATTTTTCACCCAATACAATTCTAGCTAAATATGAGTAATACAAATTTTATTATATTTTTCTATTATATAGAAGAGTGAGTCTAAAGGACAACCAAAGCCTTCTCATGATGACACGTAGCCATGTACTATATAGTAAGTGTGAGTTCCTCGACAATGAAGGGTATTCTTATGAATACAAAATATGTTATAGTAACTCATTAAACTACCATACCCAATTTTTCCTAAAAATTATTGCTCTTCCATGTCTTGACTCCAACTTCTATGTCAAAAATAATGGAGACTAAACAGATTTGTGTGGAGTTCACTTTTATTTCCTCTTTGTCTTCAAATTAAATAAAAAAAAATCCAATTTTTAGCATAGGAAAATCAGGTAAACCTATTCGTTGGTTTTTTTTTTTCTTTTTTTGATAAGTTTAAATCAACTGTTTATGAAGATTTGGACTTCATGTTTTTGGTTTGATTTCTAATGTGTATTGACTTTTGTTATTTTATTCTAAAATATGTATTTTTTCAGTATTCCATCTATTTGGAGATTTGTTCGCTTTGATGATAAGTAACGAAAATCTTATACACTGTTTTACATATAATGGTGATTTAGTGCTCTACTATATATGTAATCAATTGATTTGTGAGTTTCAAAGATCGCCTTTTCCGCCACCCTCTCACCAATTATTATTATTTTTACTTTATGAGGTATAGCATTATCATGAATATTTTTATAGAGGAATTTCAGATGACATTATTCTAACTGTTAAGCAGTGATACTTTTAATGTTCTCTCTTTGAATCTAAAAGTGACACTTGACGGCGGATAAAATATTTAGGAGATATAATTTTCATTCTTCTAGAATAATTCCTTAACTACTTCATCCTGAAATTTAACATTAATGTAAATATGCATAATCACTCCTATAAACAATAGTAGTTAGTTTTATAGTCATTAACTTTCAACTATGAGCAACGAATTTATCTTCTACATCCGGTTTGGAATTATATAGCTCATACAGTTCCTTTTGGTTGGTCAGAAGATTTTTCGTTTCAAAAAATTTCAAGACATCCTTGACGGATTGTTTCGTTTTTCGTGGATTAGCATCTCGAGGTTCTTTGATTGGCATAAAGAAATCGTCTTGATCCTGCCTTTTGCTACTGACACGAGGCTAGATATTGCAATTATTTTTATACTTTCGCCTCGTTGTCATGCTTCGACTTGTGATATTTGTTGGTAGTTTGAACGGAATTGCTCTTATTTTGTGTGTTTCATGTTGTAGGAATTATGTTGATGATATGAAGCGTTCGTGAAGCAAAGTTTAGTGAAAACAAGAGTTTTGAAGTCTGAGTAGAAGCCCGAGGGTCGAGCGAACCGAGGCGTACAGGAAAAACAAAGAAAAATTGGAGAAGCAGTAAACTAAGCCTGTTGCGTCGCACTAGGCGTTGCGCTGTGCGATGCAACAAGGGCGATATTCAGAGAACATGAAATTTTGAAATCCTGTAGAAATTGGCCTACGGCACCGCATTGCGCCATGCGCTGTGCGGCGCTGTAGGCTTAAAATCCTGACATTCTCAAGCCGACTTTATTTTGGATTTCCGACTTGTGTGGGTCTATGGGGACGGTATAAAATCCCTAAAACACGTCCCAAAATATATCTTTTGACCTGGGAAGGAGCAAAAGGAGGCTAGTGCTTCGGAGACTTCAAGAACACAAGAGTTTTTCCTAAATTCTTCCTTTCTTTTTGTAATATATTCATTCGTGAATTATCTTGACATGCTTATGATGAACATGAGTGGCACGATTACCCATTCTAGGGTTCATTGAACCACTCCAATACTTATGTGTTATGAATTATTGCTTTATTGAATGAAACTTGTTAACCTTCCTATCTAAGTGTTTATGATTTGTATGATATTGATTGGTAGAGCTCCCAATTGATTGTGCCATTTATTCTTGTGTGTCTAGGGATAGATCCATGAGTTAGGATTAAACACTTAACAATTTAAATCTAAAACAAATGCATTACTTAGGTTGTCAAAAAGGTGATTTGTGACCATTGACCCAGATTGTGATCCATACTTGTAGTCCTACATATCTTCATTAATTAATTGAGAAATTGGTTAGTGAAAGTTACAGTTATTACACGGGTATAAATAGTTGTGAATTTGGATCAAGTGTTCAATATGAAGAAACAAGTTGAATCCATTAATGCATTGTTCTAATACATGAGTAGGAGTTGGATAGATCAATCCTAGGCTTCTAAACCCTTGAATGAATCTATTTCTTACTACTTTACTATTTATTTTATTGTATTAGTTGTTACATTGAAATCATCATAAGAATATAAACTTTCGAAGTTAATTGATTAGATAAGTTAGTTAGATTAGCAACTAGATTTCGAGTGTTCTCTGTGGGATTCGACCTCGGGGCTTTAAATACCGAGCTATGTTTGCCACGAGCGTTTAGTCCCTTTTATGGGGCGTAGTTGGGTGTGATCAAAGTTTGGCGGCATTGCCGGGGAACATAGTGTTATTTAGTTGTTAAGATATTTATTTTATTTTTCTATTAACTTTACTCTTGTCATCTTGATCTGGTTTCTTTGGTGTTTACAATTGAAAGTTCAGATCCCAAAGAATTCATAATGGCTCAAGATTTGGCTCTTAATGCTTTCGTACAGCCTGTGGTTGAGAATCTGGCGTCTGTTATTCAGCTTCCAACATTCGAGGCAGAAAATTTTTACATCACCCAGACGATGATGGCTTTGCTTGCTATTGCTGGTTTATTTGCAGGTAGAACTACTGATGATCCTCAAAAGTACTTGAAAATTTTATAAGGATTTGTGAAACTGAAAAACAGGCTCGAGTGCCAGCAGAGGTTATGAAATTGATGGTTTTCCCGTTCTCGCGAACGGAACATGCCAGTGATTAGTTGGACTTGTTGCTAGTTAATTCTATTACGTCATGGGATGACTTGGTGATAATGTTCATGAAGAAGTTCTTTCCACCCAATAAGACTGTCAGGCTAGTTGATGAGATACTTATGTTCAGGTAGACCCTGCTAGTTAGTTTGCTAGAAGCTTGGGAGAGATTTAAAAGTTATTTGAGAAAGTGTCATCATCATGGTATTCCTGACCAAATGCTAGGGCAAAGGATCTACATGGGCATGGGAGATCAAATTAAGGACACTTTTGATGGAGCAGCTGGTGGAGCATTTTTTAGTAAAATATTTGCTGAAGCGAAGGCACTGCTTGATGTGATGGCTCAAAACTCATGCTAGCTTAGAAGAGGTGCATCTGCTAGCCGAGCTACGGGGGATTTAGCTATTGGTACTACTTCTGCAATGGAAGAACAGATGTCAAAGTTGCAGATTACACTTGATGCTGTGTCAAAACAACTAAACAAGAAGTTGCTGAAACCTGTTAACCAAGTGGACTCACGGGCTCAGACTCAAGTCCTCGATCTTGGTAATTTTTCTGATACTAATTTGCTTTCTGGTACTGAAGATTTGAACTTTGTGAATTATGGGCTGCGCCAGCAATACAATCAACAGGATTAATTTAGGCCAGTGCAACAACAAGCAACTTTACCCCTGCAGTATGTGAATGATATAGCTGAGATTAAGACTATGGTACAGGCTATGATGGGATTTAAGAAAAATCTTCAAGATCAAGTTGCAGCACATGACACTGCTATAAAGGGTATAGATAAAAAGTTGGGACAATTGTCCCATGCTTTATATAATAGACCTCAAGGTGCTTTGCCGGACGACACTCTGGTAATTTCTAAGGATCCAAATCCTTATCAATTGATGGCAGTCACTTTGAAGAATGGTAGAGACTTGGACAAGGAGCAAGAATTAGCTAAAGGAGCACTACCTACATGCCAAAAATTGAGCCTGCTGATGACTCTGTCAAACTGGCTGGCAATGATCATGCTGAGAAAGAGACCACTCCAAAACCTGTCCTTGGTACTGAGAAGTTAATTGCTGAAGAACCTAATATAGAAGCTGAGAGGGTGGTTGAACAAGGTAAAGTGTCAAGGGAGCAGAACTCCAAGGCAAAAACACCACCACCTCCTTTTCCTCAAAGATTGATAAAGCAACAAAAAGGTTTGAAGTTTAATAAGCTTTTTGATTTGTTGAAACAATTGAAGCTTACTATGCCTTTCATGGAAGTTATGCGAAAGGTTCCTGGATATGCTAAATTGTTAAAAGAACTTCTATCTAAGAAGGTTTACTTTAATGAGGTAGAGATGGTCGAGTTGAATAAGGTGTATAGTATTGTTATCACAAAGCCTATAGCTAAAAGGAAGGAAGATCCTGATAGTTTTACAGTCCCGTGCTCTATTGGTGATCTCACAATTGGTAAGGCTTTGTGTGATTCTGGTGTAGTTAACTCATTAACACAAGAATTCAACACCTTTTCGTGCATTACAATTTCATCCAAATCACTCACCTCCTGCAGATATTAGTATGTTACACAAACCCACCACCCCTAAAATGTTCTAACAAAAGAAGAAACATTAACTAATTTGTACACATACTACCAAGCTCATAGATGAATATCTAATAGAGCAAAGAGAGGGAAACCATGCCATTGCTGCAAGACAAGTTGTTGCATGTGATTAAGAAGTCTAAATCACATACCACTGAAGGTATGCGAAGCGAAAATACGCGTTTCATTGTATTAAAATTCCAAGATAGTCCCATAGCAGAATATACTAATTTTGGAAGTATCAGAATGTCAATTAACACATACATGGCCAAAAATTAGTGGAAACACAAAGGGGACATTGATCTCCGTACATCTCAATAACAATTGGAAAATTAGCAAGTAAGAGTAAAATTGAAAAAAATAAAGGAAAATTTAAACAGAATAGTCAAGAAAATTTGAAAGAGGAAAAAGAATTAAGAACTCATAGGATATACAAAGAAGCAACACAATCGCAAGAGACAGTGAGAAGTATATACAATTAAAAGCTTGCTAGATAAAAATGAAGAAGCCAAAAGTCAAGTGGGGTTTTTTCCAAATAGGGTTGTCCCAAGTTAACACGTGGAGTCAAGCAGTGGATGTAAAATGCCATCACTTTTGAATTTATTTACGAAATAACCAGCAGACGTGTCGTTAGGAGAAATGAGTTATAGAAACATGTATCCAGAAGATATTGACAAATCAACTGAATAACTGAGTTCAAAGAAACTCCAATCAATTTATAGAAGCAAGATAAACATAATATCTAATTTCCAAATAAACAAAAGTTGTCTCTTTTCACATGACGTAAAGTTAGACCATTGTTCTAGTTGGAAAATCAATTTGCGGTCATACATTATGGAGTATAAAAAAAGATTTTGAAGTTACACGGAATCATCCCAAAATACACCAACAAATTGAGCTAAATGCATGTTAGGAAGCCAATTTTAGATTTAAACACATTGAAATAAAAACTCCAATTTGAATTTAAAATTTAAACCTGGTGATGGAGTTACCAGTAATGCAGAAAGAGGCCAATAAACATGAAAAGGAAGAAAAGAACTTTTTACTTTACCTTGCTTGAAATAATCTCAAAAAGAAGAGTGAGTCCAAAGGACAACCAAAGCCTTCTCATGATGACACGTAGCCATGTACTATATAGTAAGTGTGAGTTCCTCGACAATGAATGGTATTCTTGTGAATACAAAATATGTTATAGTAACTCATTCAACTACCATACCCAATTCTTCCAAAAATTTCTTGCTCTTCCATGTCTTGACTCCAACTTCTCTGTCAAAAAATAATGGAGACTAAACAGATTTGTGTGGAGTTCACTTTTATTTCCTCTTTGTCTTCAAATTAAATAGAAAAAAAATCCAATTCTTAGCATAGGAAGATCAGGTAAACCTATTCGTTGGTTTTATTTATTTTATTTTTTTTGAAAAGTTTAAATCAACTGTTTATGAAGATTTGGGCTTCATGTTTTTGGTTTGCTTTCTAATGTGTATTGACTTTTGTTATTTTATTCTAAAATATATATTTTTTTCAGTATTCCATCTATTTGGAGATTTGTTCGCTTTGATGATAAGTACCGAAAATCTTATACACTACTGTTTTACATGTAATGGTGATTTTGTGCTCTACTATATATGTAATCAATTGATTTGTGAGTTTTAAAGATCGCCTTTTCCGCCACCCTCTCACCAATTATTATTTTTTTTACTTTATGAGGTATAGCATTATCATGAATATTTGTATAGAGGAATTTCAGATGACATTATTCTAACTATTAAGCAGTGATACTTTTTAGTGTTCTCTCCTTGAATCTAAGGGTGACAGTTGACGGCGGACAAAAGATTTAGGAGATATAATTTTCATTCTTCTAGAATAATTCCTTAGCTACTTCATCCTGAAATTTAACATTAATGTAACTATGCATAGTCACTCCTATAAACAATGTAGTTAGTTTTATCGTCATTAACTTTCAACTATGAGCAACGAATTTATCTTCTACATCTGGTTTGGAATTATATAGCTCATACAGTTCCTTTTGGTTGGTCAGAAGATTTTTCGTTTCAAAATATTTCAAGACATCCTTGACGGATTGTTTCGTTTTTCGTGGATTAGCATCTCGAGGTTCTTTGATGGGCATAAAGAAATCGTTTTGATCCTGCCTTTTGCTACTGACACGAAGCTAGATATTGCAATAATTTTTATACTTTCGCCTCGTGTTAATGCTTCGACTTGTGATATTTGTTGGTAGTTTGAATGGAATTGCTCTTACTTTGTGTGTTTCATGTTGTAGGAATTATGTTGATGATATGAAGCGTTCGTGCAGCAAAGTTTAGTGAAAACAAGGGTTTTGAAGTCTGAGTAGAAGCCCAAGGGTCGAGCGAACCAAGGCTTAGAGGAAAAACAAAGAAAAATTGGAGAAGCTGTAAACTAAGCCTGTTGCGCCGCAATAGGCGTTGCACTGTGCAACGCAACAGGGGCGATATTCAGAGAACGTGAAATTTTGAAATCCTGCAGAAATTGGCCTACGGCACCGCGTTGCGCCATGCGCTGCGCGACGCCGTAGGCTTAAATCCTGACATTCTCAATCCGACTTTATTTTGGATTCCCGACTTGTGTGGGTCTATGGGTTCGGTATAAAAGCCCTAAAACACGTCCCAAAACATATCTTTTGACCTGGGAAGGAGCAAAAGGAGGCTAGAGCTTTGGAGACTTCAACAACACAAGAGTTTTTCCTAAATTCTTCCTTTCTTTTTGTAATTTATTCATTCATGAATTATTTTGGCATGCTTATGATGAACATGAGTGGCTAAATTACCCATTCTAGGGTTCATTGAACCACTCCAATACTTATGTGTTATGAATTATTGCTTTATTGAATGAAACTTGTTAACCTTCCTATCTAAGTGCTTATGATTTGTATGATATTGATTGGTAGAGCTCCCAATTGATTGTGCCCTTTATTCTTGTGTGACTAGGGATAGATTAATGAGTTAGGGTTAAACACTTAGCAATATTTCAATCTAAAACAAAGGCATTACTTAGGTTATCAAAAAGGTGATTTGTGACCATTGACTTAGACTGTGAACCATACTTGTAGTCCTACATATCTTTATTAATTAATTAAAAAATTAGTTAGTGAAAGTTACAATTATTACCTGGGAGTGAATAGTTGTGCATTTGGAGCAAGTGTTCAATAGGAAGAAACAAGTTGAATTCATTAATGCATTGTTCTAACACATGAGTAAGAGTTGGGTAGATCAATCCTAGGCTTCTAAACCCTTGAATTAATCTATTTCTTACTACTTTACTATTTATTTTATTGTATTAGTTGTTACATTGAAATCATCATAAGAATATAAACTTTCGAAGTTAATTGATTAGATAAGTTAGTTAGATTAGCAACTACATTTCGAGTGTTCTCTGTGGGATTCGACATCGGGGCTTTAAATACCGAGTTATGTTTGCCATGACCGCTTAGTCCCTTTTATAGGACGTAGTTGGGCGTGATCAAAGTTTGGCGCCGTTGCCGGGGAACACAGTGTTATTTAGTTGTTAAGATATTTATTTTATTTTTCTATTAACTTTACTCTTGTCATCTTGATCTGGTTTCTTTGGTGTTTACAATTGAAAGTTCAGATCCCAAAGAATTTATAATGGCTCAAGATTTGGCTCTTAATGCTTTCGCACAGCCTGTGGTTGAGAATCTGGCGTCTGCTATTCAGCTTCCAACATTCGAGGCAGAAACTTTTTACATCACCCAGACGATGATGGCTTTGCTTGCTAATGCTGGTTTATTTGCAGGTAGAACTACTGATGATCCTCAAAAGCACTTGAAAAAGTTCATAAGGATTTGTGAAACTCAAAAACAGGCTCGAGTGCCAGCAGAGGTTGTAAAATTGATGTTTTTCCCGTTCTCGCTAACGGAACATGCCAGTGATTATTTGGACTTGTTGCTAGTTAATTCTATTACGTCATGGGATGACTTGGTGATAATGTTCATGAAGAAGTTCTTTCCACCCAATAAGACTGTCAGGCTAGTTGATGAGATACTTATGTTCAGGTAGACCCTGCTAGTTAGTTTGCTAGAAGCTTGGGAGAGATTTAAAAGTTATTTGAGAAAGTGTCATCATCATGGTATTCCTGACCAAATGCTAGGGCAAAGGATCTACATGGGCATGGGAGATCAAATTAAGGACACTTTTGATGGAGCAGCTGGTGGAGCATTTTTTAGTAAAATATTTGCTGAAGCGAAGGCACTGCTTGATGTGATGGCTCAAAACTCATGCTAGCTTAGAAGAGGTGCATCTGCTAGCCGAGCTACGGGGGATTTAGCTATTGGTACTACTTCTGCAATGGAAGAACAGATGTCAAAGTTGCAGATTACACTTGATGCTGTGTCAAAACAACTAAACAAGAAGTTGCTGAAACCTGTTAACCAAGTGGACTCACGGGCTCAGACTCAAGTCCTCGATCTTGGTAATTTTTCTGATACTGATTTTCTTGCTGGTACTGAAGATTTGAACTTTGTGAATTATGGGCAGCGCCAGCAATACAATCAACAGGGTCAATTTAAGCCAGTGCAACAACAAGAAACTTTACCCCTGCAACATGTGAATGATATAGCTGAGATTAAGACTATGGTGCAGGCTATGATGGGATTTAATAAAAATCTTCAAGACCAAGTTGCAGCACATGACACTGCTATAAAGGGTATAGAGAAAAAGTTGGGACAATTGTCCCATGCTTTATATAATAGACCTCAAGGTGCTTTGCCGGACGACACTCTGGTAAATTCTAAGGATCTGAATCCTTATCAATTGATGGCAGTCACTTTGAGGAATGGCAGAGACTTGGACAAGGAGAAAGAATTAGCTAAAGGAGCACTACCTACCATGCCAAAAATTGAGCCTGCTGATGACTCTGTCGAACTGGCTGGCAATGATCATGCTGAGAAAGAGACCACTCCAAAACATGTCCCTGGTACTGAGAAGGTAATTGCTGAAGAACCTAATATAGAAGCTGAGAGGGTGGTTGAACAACGTAAAGTGTCAAGGGAGCAGAACTCCAAGGCAATAACACCACCACCTCCTTTTCCTCAAAGATTGGTAAAGCAACAAAAATGTTTGAAGTTTAATAAGCTTTTTGATTTGTTGAAACAATTGAAGCTTACTATGCCTTTCATGGAAGTTATGCAAAAGGTCCCTGGATATGCTAAATTGTTAAAAGAACTTCTATCTAAGAAGGTTGACTTTAATGAGGTAGAGATGGTCGAGTTGAATAAGGTGTATAGTATTGTCATCACAAAGCCTATAGCTAAAAAGAAGCAAGATCCTGGTAGTTTTACAGTCCCGTTCTCTATTGGTGATCTCACAATTGGTAAGGCTTTGTGTGATTCTGGTGCAAGCATTAATCTAATCCCGCTGGAAGTATACAACAAACTGGGTCTGACTGGTATGAGAGAGACTTCAATGCGAATCCAGCTAGCAGATATGAGGAAAAGCACTCTATTGGAATAGTTGAGGATGTACTTATGCATGTGGGTAGTTTTATGCTTCAGTAGATTTTGTGGTTCTTGATTGCCTCGTTGATAAAGATTCTCTAATTATCTTAGGCCGTCCATTCTTGACTACCGGTAGAGCAGTGATTGATGTTGATAAGGTAAAGATGACCTTGAAGTTGTATGATGAAGAAATAGTTGTTGACATTAGCAAAATGCTGAAGGGACATTATGATGATGTGAATTGTTCGTGTGTGCATACATGCGAGCCTGGATGAGCCATGGGTTGAGTTGATTAAAATCGTGCCACGACTATAACTAAGGCGCTTCTCGGGAGGCAACGCGTGATTGTAATTATATAAAAAACAAAACAAAACAAAACAAAACAAAATGAAAAAAAAAATATTAAAAAAATTATCTTTTGAAGGATATTACTTGGTGAGTTTCTTTGTTTTGCAGGTATTGACTGGTTTGAAGTCCTAGTGTGGGGTGTTTGCAACCTCGTACAATTATTTGAAGATGAAGTCCTGCTTGGGGGAAGTCTGAGTACCTCATGCTCTAAGAAAGCTCACAAGGATGTTCTTCGGGCTTAGAGCCCCAGGGAGTTTCTCTATCACCCTTAGTTTTATTTTTAATGCATTGAGAGCAATGCATGATTTTAAGTGTGGGGTGGGGGATTCTTCTTATTTATATTAATAATCCCCTTTGGTTTTTCTTTGTACATCGGTTCTTTTCCAAAAGAGGTAGTTTGAACTGAGTATAGGTAGATATTTTTTTTAGGATTAGAGTGTAGTAACTGGATGAGATAGTCTTGGCTCCACTTTGACTATTTTTATATAGATACTTAATTTGGGGTATGTGAACTTCATGCATATATTCTATCATAATCCACTTGCCTTGAGAAACATTGAGTGTATTCCTATGATCATGATGTTGATTCTAGATTTGCTTGAGAGTTTGCTTGTGTTTGCTTTGTTTAAGAGTGCGAATCAAGCCGTTTTGAGTAGGTTATGTGTCATGTGTGAGTGAGGATTTTGTTTTCTCCGTGTTTAATACTTGATGTCTAGAACTTGCATGGTATGTGTGCAAAGCGAAATGAGAAGTTTGCTCGGTTAGGAAGTGATATAGGCATTCCTTTCATAGCCAATTTATTTGAAGCTTCAGAATTAGATTTTTACCAGTGAAACTTTGACCCTAACTAACCTTTTTGAGCCTGTAGCATTTTCTTTAATAGCCATTGGGATTCCTGTTTCTTGTGTTAAATACCTGTTAGCTGTATTTGTGGTGTCATGAGCCTAAAAGTCTAGTTAATGAAGTGAAAATTGTGGTTGTCGGAGAAAGACAAAAGGTGCTTTAAGTGGAGGCTATGTGGAGGGATTTACTAAAGGAAAAAAAACGAAAGTGAAAGCTTAAAATATTGCACAATAGCTGAGATATGAAAAAAATCATTGTTCGACAGAAAGAAGAAAAAAGAATAGTCCTTATCATTAGCTCCTACATTGCTTAAAGAAAAAGGTTGGTAAAAGTTGACTCTATGCTGGTAAAAGAAAGATTAGTTGGGAGAAAAATACTTGAATAAATTGTGGTGTATTAAATTGCTTGGGGTGGTTAGTCACTATTACCTAAATATATTATACCCGTCCCATTGCCTACATTACAACCTAAAGAAGTCCTAATTGATCTAAGCCGAGTAGATGGACATTAGTATACTAAGGGCAAGCTTATGGTACATCTTGTGTTGCATGTAAGTTCTTTACTATGAGTGAGTGTTTCATCTATATGTGAACTTTTTGTTCATGACCATTCTCTTGTGTGAATTCCTTCTCTAATATTTTATTTGATTGTGAGGGCACATGATTTACAAGAAGCGAGCTCTTTTATTAGTCTCTTGGATAGAGTGAGTACTTGTATGACTTATTGGGTGAGTCTGGAGTTGATGTGGGATTGGGAGGTTGATTTGATGCACTTGGTTGTTTTTAAATATTCTTGGTATGAATTTCGTGCGAATAAAGCATAATGAGTGCATATGCAACTTGTTAAGTACCTATATAAACCCAAGTCATTGTGTGAGTGGTTTTGATGTGTCTTGAGTTCAAGTAATAAGTTGCTCGAGGACGAGCAAAGATTTAAGTGTAGGGTGTTGATACGAGGCTAGATATTGAAATAATTTCTATACTTTCGCCTCGTGTTCGTGCTTCGACTTGTGATATTTTTTGGTAGTTTGAACGGAATTACTCTTATTTGGTGTGTTACACGTTGTAGGAATTATGTTGATGATATGAAACGTTCGTGGAGCAAAGTTTAGTGAAAACAAGGGTTTTGAAGTCTGAGTAGAAGTCCGAGGGTCGAGCGAACCAAGGCGTGGAGGAAAAACAAAGAAAAATTGGAGAAGCAGTAAATTAAGCCTGTTGCGCCGCACTAGGCGTTGCGCTGTGCGATGCAACAGGGGCGATATTCAGAGAAAATGAAATTTTGAAATCCTGCAGAAATTGTGCAGTGCCGTAGGCTTAAATCCTGACATTCTCAATCCGACTTTATTTATTATTCCCGACTTGTGTGGGTCTATGGGGACGGTATAAAAGCCCTAAAACACGTCCCAAAACATATCTTTTGACCTGGGAAGGAGCAAAAGGAGGCTAGAGCTATGGAGACTTCAAGAATACAAGAGTTTTTCCTAAATTCTTCCTTTCTTTTTGTAATTTATTCATTCATGAATTATTTTGGCATGCTTATGATGAACATGAGTGGCTAAATTACCCATTCTAGGGTTGATTGAACCACTCCAACACTTATGTGTTATGAATTATTGCTTTATTGAATGAAACTTGCTAACCTTCCTATCTAAGTGCTTATGATTTGTATGATATTGATTGGTAGAGCTCCCAATTGATTGTGCCCTTTATTTTTGTGTGTCTAGGGATAGATTCATGAGTTAGGGTTAAACACTTAGCAATATTTCAATCTAAAACAAAGGCATTACTTAGGTTATCAAAAAGGTGATTTGTGACCATTGACCCAGATTGTGAACCATACTTGTAGTCCTACATATCTTTATTAATTAATTAAAAAATTAGTTAGTGAAAGTTACAATTATTACACGGGAGTGAATAGTTGTGAATTTAGAGCAAGTGTTCAATAGGAAGAAACAAGTTGAATTTATTAATGCATTGTTCTAACACATGAGTAAGAGTTGGGTAGATCAATCCTATGCTTCTAAACCCTTAAATTAATCTATTTCTTACTACTTTACTATTTACTTTATTGTATTAGTTGTTAGATTGAAATCATCATAAGAATATAAACTTTCGAAGTTAATTGATTAGATATGTTAGTTAGATTAGCAACTAGATTTCAAGTGTTCTCTTGAGATTCGACCTCAGGGCTTTTAATACCGAGCTATATTTGCCACGACCGCTTAGTCCCTTTTATAGGACGTAGTTGGGAGTGATTAGCTACTTTTGCTTTTAACACTTCTTAACTTGTTCCTATTTATTACTGTTTCTATTCTAATACAATTCATCCTTGATATGATTAATCTTTCTTTAATTGAATCTTATGCCACCTGAGCTAACAAAATATGGAAGAATAGTTTCATTTGCCAAAGCAGCATCAAAAGTGCATTTTTCACATCGCTTATTGATTTAAAGGTAAAATATATTTTATGTTACTCTTTCATTTTGGTTGATATTTGCATTAAGACATTTAATAGGCTCGGAAGACTTATTGGAACTAAATTACATCTCAAAAGAGAAAGCAACATCGACTCTCAGAGTACTTGTTTTTTGGGGCTTCAAGTGTATGATCTTATTATTATTATTGTTTATTATATCAAATAGTTATAGCTTATTTATGAAAACAATCTTAGTTATAAATTGCTATAATATTTTCATTTTCTGAGATAGTTTCCGTTATGAATTCTTGTGCCAAAACATGTGTTTTCAATGGCAATCCCCAATGACTTTAGACAATGAATTTGCATTTGATTCTTGATATAGAGTACTTGATTGAGTTGCTGTTTCTAACCCTGTAGAAATGCATACTATAAAAATGATGGAAGAAATGCAAACTATATAATCATGGAAGAAATGTAAAAATTCTTATACTGTCGAGATGGTTTAAGGTAGAAAAGTCTGTAATATTTGGCTTGTGGATGAAGATCTTACATTACCAATACCTTGTTCTTTTGTGTACAAGGTCTTTAGTTTTGGGTAATGCTTGCGTAGGAGTTATGATTTGAATGTTAAGTTGCTATTTTACCTCATCAACCTTTCTGGTTAATGTTCTGCTGGAAATTGCCCAACTTTTCAGAAAGAGAACGACGTTTAATAGTATTCAACACTTCCTAAAATGTTACACCATATACGCAACTAAAAGATGTCATGGATGCTGGTTATTGAGATTACTTCCATCATTTCTACGCCAACAAAAAGAATTCATTTGTGAAATCTGTTTTTAGGAAGATCGATGGGCATAGGAGAGTCATAATGGATTTAAGGAGCATATAACCAACTGCTATGGATATTATTTCTCGGAGAAAACTTTATCATGAGATAAAGTAAAGAACAACTGCAGTGAAATGTCATCCTGTCAAATATAAGCTCATATTACAGAAAGCACGTCCTTGTGCCAGACTTGAAATATGCATCTTGGACTTAGCTTGGTACGAACTCTTTGACATTCAAATAAGATAAAATGGTCCACCACAACATTAGACACATATAGCTACGAAACTTCAGCTGCAAATGTAAATATCGTGGCTATTACCTAACAATAGCCATTAGAATCAATTTTGTGGCCATTCACGATTTCTCTTAGCCACGAAAATTACACTTCCAAAGCATATTTCTTATTTTTGCTATAGTTGCTAAGTCTCGTGGCTATAATTACTGAAATAGCTATAAATTTATGGCTACATACGTTATAAATTTGTGGCTAATTATTAATTTTTTTTTACGTGGTTAAAGTTATTGTAGCAATAGTAGGGGTAAATGACAAAACTATGACACTTACGGCAATGGTTTGCCTAATTGACTCCACTAAGAGCGGTTTAGCAAGAATGGCCTTCTTTAAGTTAAATGAATCTTTTTGGTCTAAATTACCCCTGAACAAATCATATAAAGACAGGATATAAACCAGACCTTGCCTCCATTAACTCTGCAACTTATTTCCAGACATTCGTCCCTTTACTCTTCCAACTGATTAACCTAAGAACTCAAATTTTCAGAAAAAAGAAGATTCAAAGGTAAGTTTCTTCAATATTTCATTAATTTTACGTAGTTTTTAGATTAAATTTTGCATAATTTCATCATAAATTCGTGGAATTTATTTAGTTTTTGTATAATCACAGATTAGCTAATGCGATTTGTGAATTTTGATGATAATGATTGAAAACTACTGCTAGATAACCAGCAATTAACGTCACATTGATTTTCAGTTGCTGCAAAAAAAATTTATATTACTTTGAATCTGTATTTGCTGCAGAATTTACGAATAGAAATTGCGATTACTCTTATTTAGTCGCAACTGCATTGCTTTGCCTAAATTAACTTGAAATAACTTGTAGATGATGTATGTTAATTGGTGCTAACAGAAAAAGCTTTTTAAGATCTGTTGCAATATAATTTGTTTGTAATGCACTCGCTGCCTTGTGGGCAGCACTTGCAGTTGTACTGCAAATAATTGCTTGTAGACATTCTCTACATGTGTTGCCTAATATGCAGCACTTTTGATTGCATGGAGTGGTGCCTTGTAAGTGTTGCTCACAGGGCTACACTTGGAGGTTCGATTAAAAACAACACATGTAGAGTAGCTCTACATGTGCTGCCTAATAAGCAGCAGTTTTGAATGCATAGTAGGTGTCTTTTCAAGTGTTGCCTTGTGGGCAGCACTTGGAGGTTTGGTGCAAAACAACATGCAGAAGAATCTCTAAATGTGATGCCCAATATGCAGCACTTTAGTTGTGCTGCAAAATCTTTACATGCACCTGATATAACTTGTGTAGGGGAATTTTCCTACAAGCTGTGGCCGAAGGCCAACACTTTAATTAAAAAAGTGTAAACAAGTTCTACAACTTGTTGCTAGTCGACCTCCACCGCTTATGCATAACACTTAACAAAGGAAAATTGATGTTTGCTTTATCTTGTTAATCTATTAACCAAACTCTAAACTCATATTTCCATTTCATTGCGTGCAGCATTTGAGTAGCAACAAATTGCATCTACATTTCTTACAACGGAATATAGAGCGGTATTTTAAACGTAGCAAGTCTGGATGACAAAATCAAAAATTAGATGTAGAATTTGAAGTTCGAATCACAATGTCCATAAAGTACTCAAGCAAAACAGAGAGATGATGCTTACGCGACGTATAAATGACGATGACGGACCTATCATTGACGAATCTACTCCATTGGCTTCACCAAATTAATGTTATTTTGTCATGTCATTATGTTTTATTTTTTTAAAAAGAAAAAAGATATTGTGAAGCACATTTTAAAGAACAATTTGTTTGCCTTTGTCTTATTGTATTTTGATTCAATATGTCTTGGCTTCATTTCTTTCTTAACCCCTCTATCATTGTGCTTGTCTGCTAGTGTTGGTAAATAGGCAACAGTTGTCTGCCAACCCTTATCAATTTCTCACAGGCAATTGCTTTGAGTTGCTACCCAGGCAACACTTGGCCTTCCCTGCTCACCAAATTCCTTTGCCAATTCCAGTAAGATGCTTCCTAGGCAACCCTTGGCCTCCACCCCCTCACCAAATTCTCAAAGCCAATACCCTTGAAATGCATCCTAGGCAACAGTTGACCACCACCACTTACCAAATTCCCTCAGTCGCCAATTCCCTCGAAATGCTGCCTAGACAGCACTTGACCTTCACCCGGCATCAAATTCCCTAAGCCAATTGTCTTGAGTTGTTGTCCTTATATAATAAGAATAAAATATATAAACATTAATAACACAAGCAAGACATTCAATATGTCTTAGCTTCATTACTCCATTAACTCTCATGTACCATTGTGTTTAATTTTAAGTGTTAACAAACAGGCAACAGTTGCCCGCAAAGCCTTACCAAAACCTCACAGCCAATTGCCTCAAGTGGATGCCTGACAGGCAGCACTTGGCCTATACCCCTCACAAATCAGATCCCTTAACATGCAGCACTTGGCTCCACCCTTACCCAAATTCCTAAAGCTAATACACTTGAAATGATGCTACCTAGGCAGCACTTCACCCCTACCCCTCACCAAATTCTACAAGCCACTTGCATTGAGTTACTTCCCCAATAACATCATAAGCTTATAAAATATAAACAAATATTAAAAAACAAGCCACGATGCACATAAAACACTTACAGGAAAATATACATTCGACACTAAATACAATCAAACTCTACAAATTTCAAGAAGTTAACACTACTAAAACTGTAAACATCCGTTATACACAAACGATTCAGTCGCATCAGCTAAAAAACAAGCATTCACATTAAAAACTCAGTCATTTTCATTACTTTTATACAACAGGAAAGACTTTTCAAGTACTCCTTCATAAAAAAAATAGAATTATGCTCATGGTAATCATCGTCTATCTTCTCAGGACGAGTATCATATCCACCATTTTGACTTGGACCTTGCATGACTCCATAGATTAACAGCCTAATCAAAACGATAATCTTTCAACTGCGTACACTTCATCTTGGAAACATATTTGTCATGCATTATTGAGTCAGCACACTTAAGCACATAAGCACCATAATCATACCTGCACAAAATTTAACGAAAGGCTAAATGCAAAAATATAGTAGAAAACATATAAAAAATCAAATCAACAAATGCCATCTCACACCATAAATAACTCAATCTTAATAGGCAACAAATTTCTCTGTACAATCAACAAATACAATGTCAACATCACAAAAAGAAAGGAAAAAAAAAAGATAATACCTATTACTAAATATTAAGCAAAGCACAGCCTGACAGACAATACTTTCCCTACAAACAGAATATATGCTTAAATGTTATGTCAACTCTTGTCATGTGGGCAACAGCTTCTACAATAATAGGAAAAAAATGCAACAACTAACAGAACTTATGCTTAAATGTACTCTCAGTTGTTGCCTTGTGGGCAACAGTTTCTACATCAAAAAGAAAACAAAATGCAACACGACACTTTGCTAAAAATTTACATCAACTACATAATTAATATAACTTCATATAACATATTCAACAATATTAAACAAACATCACCGATTAACAACAAAATTTAACGATTCAAGGAAGCAAAAATTACAAAAAAACAACCTGACATGCAGCATTTTTTCATAAAAAACACAACGCATGCTTGATGTTATGATTTCAACCGTTGCCTTGTGGGCAACAGTTTCTACAGAAAAGAAAAACACAATAACCAATGGAACTTATTCTTAAATCTTATGTCAATTGTTGTCTTATGAGCAACACTATCTACAGTAAAAGAAAAACAATGTGCAACATCAGCACTTTACTAAAAATAAATTAACTACCTAATTAATACAATTTATATCAACTGTTGTCCCGTGAGAAACAATTTCTACAGTAAAAGAAAATCAAAGCGCAATGACAATACTTTGATAAATATATTAATTACCTAATTAAAATAATTTCATATTACAAATTAAATAAATGCTACCGATTAAAATTAAAATTTAAATATTAACGGAACCAAAAATTGAATTAATAATGATAACATCAACAAAGGGAAAATTAAATTTACAGAACACTAAACAAAAAAAAAAAGATAGGAGAAGGAAACTAACTCAGGCGTAGAACCCTAATTCGCAAGAGAGGGGGCGGGGGGGGGGGGGGGGGGGAAGGGAGAGGGGGAGAGAGAGAGAGAGAGAGCGCATAAAAAATGAGCAGCTTTGAAAATTAGAAATTAGGGCTAATATTAGATAGGGGTAAAATAGTCTTTTCATACCTTTTAAAATAGGTAGGAGGCTATTTTGCTAAAACATTTCTTAGTGGGGACAAAAAAACATAACCAGGGATAATGGGGTACATGTGATGAAATTATTTGCAATAGTAGCCTTTTAGCCATGATAAACAATTTGAAACTAAAAACTCTAGCTAAATGAACTAACTTGCATCAAGTTATAAAAATCGTAGTAATAGTTAGGTCAATAACTACAAATAATTTTCATGATGAACTGATATACCCACAATTTTATAGCAAGCTATAAAAAGTTTTGTAGCTAATAACAAGTTTATGCATTTGAAGTCACGGTTGGGGCTCAATGCTACATTTATTTGTCATGTCAGTAGCTACACATCTACATCTAAAATAAATTTTAACAAAAAAATTTTTGTCATCACTAGAAGTTACCATTAAGATAGTAAAACTATTATAACCATAATAAATTAGTCAAATTTCATACAACAATAACAAAAAAAAGTAACATATCCAGTTAGCCACCAGTAGTGGGGAAATTAGTCGAAGTTCATTTAGATAAATCTATCCGATTACAGAAATCATGAAAAGAATTGGTCCAAAATAATAATAATAATAATAATAATAATAATAATATATATATATATATATATGCTTAAAATCTAAAACTACATTTTATCCTAAATGATAGAAATTATCCTTAATACGTATACGAAAATCAAAGAATTTGTTATATAAATAATAGAAATTTAAATGCATTAACTACTTTTCAATAATAGATTGTTGTATACCGATTTACTAGATTTTGTAGCAATTCTACTAATGAATACTAATAAAAGAATTTTAGCGACAATTTAAAATAATTGGTGACAATTTAATAGAACCGCAACCAAATTAGAGAATAAATAGTGATGGTTTTGATCTATTTCAACGGAGATTTCCATTTTTGTTACTGTTTGGATTAAGAATATCTTAAATTAGGTAAAACATCAGAACAATTACAAAAGTTAAAAACCTTTAGAAGCCTTTTAAAGAAAAGATATCAGAAACTTTAGAATTTGTTCATTCTTAAAATTAAAAAATTAAAGCATCTTTCAAAAGTTAGAAAAAAAACTGTAGTTTATCAAATTAGAAAACTTATTTAGTTTGATTAACAAAGGTCAATTTTCAAAAATAAATTCAATAATATTTTAATTTTGAAATTTTCGTGCCATAGCTTCTTGTATTTTGTTGAACATTAAATTCAATTATTTATAACGCAACATTCATTGTCAATGTACTAAACATAAATATATTTTAAGTTGTCTATTTTATATACATATACTTGAAATGGTGTAATTTAATTAAAGTATGTTCATGTTGAAGATAAATATAGTATATTTGATACTACTTATCAAACTTGCATTTTAAAAATTATTTTTATTATAAGATCTTTTTCAGAAAAATCATTTACTTTTTTTAAAATAAAAAGGGACATTTACTTCAATTTTAATTTGTCCAGCAAAACTGTTTAAAAAATGTCCCACACCAGCCAAGGACATTAGATATTCAGACTTTATAACAATTGTCAGTGAGCAGACACCAAACGCAGAGGCATGAGGTAGCGAAACCGGGGATTGTTTGTGCTACATTAATTCTGTAAAAATGCATTTAGTCATGCTCGCGGGAGGCGCTTGTTGTAAACCAGTGTCTTAAAGTAAGTAGTGTTGTGATGTTACTGGTTCCAGTTTATCTAAATTAAACAAATGGGGGATGGTGATCGATACGTGCATCTGCTAAATAAAATAGTGATAAATAAATAATTAATTTCTAAAACCACCTCAAAAAAAAATGATGAATTTTAGTTTCTTTTGGCTACACTATATTATTTTATGGCTATAGATTTTTAAAGATAGCTACATTTATAAATCTTGAAGTTATGGTTGAATTTTCTTAGTTTCATCTCGTTACAAAATGTTGCTCCCAAACGCACACGCAAGTATACGTGGTCGACAAATAATAAAGTAATAAATCGAGTATCGTTCCCACGAGGACTATTCAGACTGAATTCTAGCAAACAATTTATATAAACTATTCAGGGATCTTTTTCCAATAGTGATGAGTTTATTAACTAAAGAACAGTAATTGAAATGGTAGAAGTGAATTCAAACAATGGAGCAAAACTTGGTTGTTATCAGTAATAAGGAGACGGTCCAGGGTCAGAGTTAGGAACAATCCAGTTGAGTTATCCAATTGATTCCACTTCTTAAATCCCGGGTTACTAACTGACAGATTAAATGTACCTGTGAAAATCTTTCGATTCTTCACAGTCTATGCAGGCTACTTCAATCCCTATATGTCTATGGGTTGAATCACGTGCACACATTAACGAATTCTGTAATTAGTTAAGCTAGGCGAGCAAGTATATACTCACAAATTGGTTCCCCGATGCCCGGGTTCACAAACTAGTTCTATTCTTTCTTATTACGTAATTAAATTCCCTCTTTCGAGTTCAATCTAAAAACCATAGATAATGCATAATTATCGAGCCCTGACAATTACACAAGTGAAATCAAGAAAGAATAAGAAATCCGTTATGGGATTCAATATATGGAATTCAATCTTCAAACATCAACCTTCATGAAATACTCTAACCCTAGAACGATGTATTTAGCTACGCATACTCATAATAACAACACAAAGATTTGATGTAATAATGAAGTAATGATGAAATAGATTAATGGAAGGAAGAAAAACCCTTGTTCAAAATGTTATGAGCTCTCCAATTTGCTCCAAAATCTGAACTCCTCTCAAAAACTAAGTAAAAGAGTATTTATAGGGTTTACAAACACCTAGTAATAAGTTAGACCCAAGCCTAGACGAAATAGGAAGTAAAAATCCGCACAAGGGGCGCTATAACGGGCGCCCCGCGCCTCGTAACGTGTTGGGACAAGCAGAATCCGCCAAAATTTGGGCGCTTTTGCCCCGCACCACGTGAGAAATCGCGCCACAGGTTGGGCGCTTTGCCTGGCGCGGCGCGCCACCTGTGGCGCCAGTGTATTTTTCTGTTTCGTTTCTCCTTTGCTCGCTTCTTGTTGTGCCTTTGTGTGTTCAATCCAATCCTCAATCAAAATCCAATCTTTTCTTGCTCGATCATGCTCTTTAAAGCTCCAATTTCACTGCATAACAACCTACATACACACGACATAAAATTAGTGCAAAACCACATTCATAAACCATAAAAGGAGCGAAAAAAGTATCCAAACGTAAGGAAATATTAAGGAAACGTTGGCATAAAATGCCAAACATCACCACCCCACACTTGAACCTTTGCTCGCCCTCGAGCAAGTCACAACTAACTTCCCAACCTAGGTAAAACAGGTCTGCCTATGACTATGGTTGATGCCGACCATTGAACCAATGCACACATGACTACTATGGATCCACAACATGCCAACAATTTACCAAACCAAAAATATGAGAGCAACCACCCCAAAATAGCTCAAATGCACAAACTCAACTTATTGCAACCATGCTCCCACAAAATCGCACCTATCTACTCAACCAAAAGGCCACGACTTCACCTATCTCATGCAAACCATGTGCCCTCACCAAAATGAAGCAAGAGAGTGTCCCCCAAGTATCACACACAACCATGAATGTCAAGAATATAATGGGGACAATAACAAACGAATTCACTCACTCTCATGAAAAGCTCACATGTCACACACAATGTACCATAGGCTTGCCCGTAGTGTAGGACTCCACTAATGTAAGCTCACTCCAATCGGGATTAACTAGGACTTTAAAAAGGTTGTAATGTAGGCTAAGGGGCGGGTAGGATACATATGGTAATAGTGACTACCTCCCTAAGCACTTTAATACATCACAAATATTTCATCACAATTCTCAACAAGCCTCCCAATCAACACATCCACACATACACCTCCTCAACAAGTAGCAATTTTCTTTTAAGCACACACTAGCAAGGAATGGATATTCTTTTCTCTTTTTATTTCTTTTTTCCACAATTTTTTTCTCTTTCTTTTCAACTTTGCTATTTTTCTTTTTCAATTTCATTATCTTCCAACCTTGCCAATGCTTTTCACTACTTCACAATTTTAACAATTATTCCCCTTCATTAGTTCCACTCAAAAACCTCCCAATATCCAACCACCACTCCAACATCATAACACAATATCAACTAAAGTGCTTAAGGAGTAAAGGGCCAAAAGAGACAATTTAGAATAAATGGGTAGGCTCGGGGTGTGGGTGCCAACAAAAAGGGTCAAAAAAATCACAACAACAATTTTTTCCAAGGTATATATGTGAGGGTAGGCAAATCAAAAGAAGGCCTTGTATCATTTCCCGACTAGAGCAAACCTAGGATTTCGCTTTGCACACACACGGGGCAAGTTCTAGACATTAATATGCAACATGGAGTAAACAAGAACATGCCTCAAACACACATCGCACATGGTCCACACAAAAAGGTTCCATCAACAACTCTCAACCAAGCATCTAGAATGCAACTTGTGGAAATTTAAGCACTAATGCGCAAAGGTTCACAATCAAGTCAAGCAAGTAGACTCAAGCATCTCAAGGGGGTCGTTCCATTTTTTCTAGGCATGCATCACAATTTAAAACCCAAGGACACCACAAATAGCACATGCAATCAAGTTCAAGTCCACCGGTATCAAACAAATCAAAGGCACCTAGCATTCTAGCTATTTCTTTCGTCTAGGGCAATCTAACAACTAAATACTCTAATCCTAATAAAAATAAAAAACTACCCGGTTCAAATGCCTCCCCGTGGAAAAGAACCGAGGCCATAAGAAAAACCACGGGGTGGATGACATGTACCACTAATAAAACTAAAAGAAAAATCTTTTTGGAATTTTTCATTGGTTTTCTAATTTTTTTTTTCATATATTAAAGCAAGAAACACATCAAAATAAAGTCAAGTGACAAAATAAAAAAAATTCCTACAGTACATGCATCCCCGACCTCAAAAATAAATAAAATGGTAGTTCCCCACCCCACACTTAAACTAAGCACTGTCCTCAGTGCTAAAAATAAGAAAGTGCAAGGTAAAGAAAACTTCCCTGAAGACTCTAATCCTTGGTGCTAGCATCCTCCAAGCTTCCATATAGTATGAGGTACTCAGACTTCCCTCATCAGGTCATCAATATTAGGCAAGGGTGAGGACACCCCACACTTAGCCTCGACATTACATGAACCTGCAATCCAAGGAAAAACAAAAACTACGTGACACTATAAATAAAATAATACAAGTACAAACTCGGGTTGCCTCCCGAGAAGCGCCTTAGTTAATGTCGTGGCACGACGACACTTTTAGCTCACTTCCAGCATTTACGTCTTCTCTTCTTACGCCGAACTTTCGCTTTCTTCCCTTCTTTGAGAGAACCCCTCTTCAACTTCACATGTGGTGTACTTCCATGTTCTTGACTGACACATTCGATCACAGAGCACTCTTCAACCTTAGCTATGTGCTCCTTCTCAGTATACACCTTGAAAGTAACCTTTTCTCCATGCGCTCTAACAGTCATCTCACCCAGCTCCATGTCAATAATTGCCTTCGAGGTGACTAAGAATGGTCTCCCCAAAATGAATGGAGCTTCCCGGTCCTCTTCATAATCTAGGACTACAAAATCAGCAGAGAATGTAAACTTACCAACTTTAAGCAACACATCCTCCAACTTACCATCAGGGTGAGTGAGTGATCCATCCGCCATCTTAAGAGTAACTGAAGAGGGTTTGATTGCTCCTAGCCCTAACCTTTTGCAAACAGACAGAGGCATGAGATTTATGCTCGCACCCAAATCACACAAGGCACCAGTGATATCATGCCCTCCAATGGTACAAGGAATAGTAAACCTCCCAGGATCTTGAAGTTTTGGAGGTAGCTTGCTTAAGATTGTGCTACACTCGTCAACTAACTCAACTGTATCTATCTCTTGAGGCTTTTTCTTCTTGACTAAAATTTCTTTTAAGAACTTCACAAAGGATGGCATCAATTCAAACACATCAGTCAAAGGAATATTAACTTGAAGTTTTTTCAACATACTCACAAATTTTTGATACTGGGCCAGATCCTTCGATGGTATAAGTCTCTGCAGGAATGGTGGAGGCGGCAGAGGTGCCTCTTTTCTCTCTTCTTTCTTCTTTACCTTCTCCACTTTTTCTATTTCAGCTCTCTCCTCGGACTTGGCCATCAGTTCTCCACCTTCTATTAAAGTCACTGCAAGACATTGTTCAGGCTCTTTTTTAACAGTGCTTATTTCTCCCACCAACTGCCCCAACTGGTGCTCCAGGTTCTTGTGAGCATTGGCAATATCTTGTATGGCCGCTGCATGGGCTGCAGTGTCAGCTATCATTCTCTGCTGGCCCGCCATTAACTGCTTTAACATATCTTCAACTGAATAGCTAACCTGCTGTGGTGGAGCTGGAAGTGGGTGGTAATTATTCGGGGCTCTCGTATTGCCTTGATAATAACCATTACCAAACTGATTTTGACCCTGCAGCCTGTTTTGATTACCCACGTAATAAACTGACTCTGGATTAGAGGAGCAAACCTCTGTAGCATGGTCTTGACCACACACCTCACAAAAACTCTGGAGTTGTTGCACTGCAGCCACTGGTTGCTGAGTCTTTGGCAGAGCTAACTTGCTAATTTGATTGGAAATAGCATCCATCCTCGCCTTTAGCTCTGAAACTGCATCTAACTGAAGTACCCCTGCGGGTTTCTGCGTAATAGCTCTACCATCTCCCTGCCAATCAGGATTGCTCTGTGAAAACTTATCTAGCAAATCATAAATTTGATCAAAATTTAAGGCCAGTACTTGGCCTCCAGCAGCAGCATCAACCACGATCTTAGTGTGTTGGTTCAACCCCTCAACAAAAGTGTGTGCAACAACCTCATTGGATTGGTTGTGGTGTGGACAATCTCGCAATAAAGCTATGAATCGCTCCCAGGCTGAATACAAAGACTCTCCTTCTAATTGTCTGAAGGACATAATTTCACTCCTCAGCCGAGCTGTCTTGGCAGATGGATAAAATTTAGCTAAGAACTTCTTATCCAAATCCTCCCAAGTAGTGATAGACCAGATTTTTCAGCCTTTAACCACTTCCTTGCTGCCCCAATCAGTGAAAACGGGAACAACATCAAGCGAACATAATCAACAGGAACTCCCTTCGGTGTGTAAGTATCACTGATCTCCAAGAAATTATGGATATGTTCTTGTGGATCCTCGCTAAGTAATCCAGCAAATTGTCCAGTCACATATAACAGTTGTATCATGCCGGACTTAATCTCAAAGTGCCCGGTGATTTCAGGCCTAACTATGCTCGAGGCTACTCCCTCCAGGCTGGGGAGAGCAACATCTCGCACAGCTAAAGCTTGTTCTGCTGCCATTCCTGTAGGTAAAGATCAAGCAGGACCTAATACCTCAAATGGCACAAAACTCAAAACAAAAAATTAAACCTGAATAGAAAGTAATAAACTGTTCAAAAAGAAATCAGTCAATTTTTTAGTCCCCGGCAACGGCGCCAAAAACTTGTTGCTCCCAAACACACACGCAAGTATACGTGGTCGACAAGTAATAAAGTGATAAATCGAGTATCGTCCCCACGAGGACTATTCAGACTGAATTCTAGCAAACAATTTATATAAACTATTCAGGGATCTTTTTCCAATAGTGATGAGTTTATTAACTAAAGAACAGTAATTGAAATGGTAGAAGTGAATTCAAACAATGGAGCAAAACTTGGTTGTTATCAGTAATAAGGAGACGGTCCAGGGTCAGAGTTACGAACAATCCAGTTGAGTTACCCAATTGATTCCACTTCTTAAATCCCGGGTTACTAACTGACAGATTAAATGTACCCGTGAAAATCTTTCGATTCTTCACAGTCTATGCAGGCTACTTCAATCCCTATATGTCTATGGGTTGAATCACGTGCACGCATTAACGAATTCTGTAATTAGTTAAGCTAGGCGAGCAAGTATATACTCACAAATTGGTTCCCCGATGCCCGGGTTCACAAACTAGTTCTATTCTTTCTTATTACGTAATTAAATTCCCTCTTTCGAGTTCAATCTAAAAACCATAGATAATGCATAATTATCGGGCCCTGACAATTACACAAGTGAAATCAAGAAAGAATAAGCAATACGTTATGGATTCAATATATGGAATTCAATCTTCAAACATCAACCTTCATGAAATACTCTAACCCTAGAACGATGTATTTAGCTACGCATACTCATAATAACAACACAAAGATTTGATGTAATAATGAAGTAATGATGAAATAGATTAATGGAAGGGAGAAAAACCCTTGTTCAAAATGTTATGAGCTCTCCAATTTGCTCAAAAGTCTGAACTCCTCTCAAAAACTAAGTAAAAGAGTATTTAGGGTTTACAAACACCTAGTAATAAGTTAGACCCAAGCCTAGACGAAATAGGAAGTAAAAATCCGCACAAGGGGCGCAATAACGGGCGCCCCGCGCCTCGTAACGTGCTGGGACAAGCAGAATCCGCCAAACTTTGGGCGCTTTTGCCCCGCACCACGTGAGAAATCGCGCCACAGGTTGGGCGCTTTGCCTGGCGCGGCGCGCCACCTGTGGCGCTTGTGCATTTTTCTGTTTCGTTTCTCCTTTGCTCGCTTCGTGTTGTGCCTTCGTGTGTTCAATCCAATCCTCAATCAAAATCAATCTTTTCTTGCTCGATCATGCTCTTTAAAGCTCGAATTTCACTGCATAGCAACCTACATACACACGACATGAAATTAGTGAAAAACCACATTCATAAACCATAAAACGAGCGAATAAAGTATCCAAACGTAAGGAAATATTAAGGAAACATTGGCATAAAATGCCAAACATCACAAAACACATCCCTAAATTACGTCTTTCTAATATTTGTATGGGCCTAAATCAGTTTAGGATCACAAATCGAATTTGGGTTAGAATGTAAGCAAAACTTCGTATCAAAGTCGATAAAATGGCAAGAATTAGCGTAAAATGCGAGAAAATAACTGGATTTCAATATATTGCAATGAGTACAAAATTCGGTGAGGTTCTATATGTATTTCTCAATATCTATAATGTCAATTAAAGTACTATTTATAGATACAAGATATTGCCTCACGTCCCCCACGATTTCTTCATGGCCAACCCACGTCTGAAGCCTTTATGAACGGAGTTAGTGGGCAGAGTAGTGGGCTGTAATAGTGGGCTGCAATGCCGTTTGAACCGGGGCGACTCACCGAGGCGCAAATATATGACCTCGGTGGTAGGGCCCTATTGTTGGACCGAGGTGAACGTCACCGAGGCTCAGCTTGCGGCTTGCCTTCGGCGATCCACTCGTTTGCTTCTGAATCTGGCTTGTCGTCAAGTGCTCGGTTGCTATCGCATCACGTGGTCGAGGCGAGTCATCGCGGGCCGATTTTTACTCAATACAGATAGTCCCCCCACTCCTCGGTTGATTGCTGAAGCAACCGAGGAGTGGAGTGAAATTCCGCGGGAGAGTGACGTGGCTTGATCTTACCCAAGCGTTTCAAATTTTGTCAACGGTTCATGTCTCTTCAGATCACTATTCCTTGACACGTGTCGTCCGTCCGTTGGTTAATCAAACGGCCATGCCGCTTTTTTTGTTTTTCCCCAACGTTATAATGATGACATTTCACCACTTGATTTATCCCACACCTATAAATACTTCTTCCCCATTCCATTTTCATTACTCCCTCTACCTGCAAACAACAGTAATCAAAAAGCCAAAAAAAAAAAGCTTCTGTTTCCAACTTGTTCAATGCTTTTCTTCCAGACATTTCTAAGTACTTTAGAGCTATGATCATATCTACCACGCATTCTAAGCAAGATTCAAGCGACTCAGGCGAAAGAGTGAGAGGTTCACGCCCAGTCGCGGCCACTGCCAGTGGCGACGCTGCCACCGCTGTGCTGGTGGTTCAAACGGCCGTGGCGGAGGGTGGAGAAGTAACATCTGGTGTTGGGGGTTCTATGCTTCGTAAGGCGAGAGCCAGGCATGATTTGGCAGTAGAGAGTGATGACGTCGACATAGAAGCAGAAGGTGATGTCATGTTTGATGACGCCATGGTGGTAGGTGGCGCTAGTGATGTCATCCATAGAGATGGCGATGATGGAGGTGATGATGCCGTGGGCGAGGGTGAAGGTGGAAATACTGCCGAGGTGGGACCCTCGGGCCCGATGATTCCCCTCGAGCAAGAGCTCGTGCCTCATCAGATCATCCCCTCTCACTTCGACAGTAGCAAGGACCTCAAGCTGCAAGTACAATCTACAGATCAAGAGGAGAGGAATAGGAATATACCGGTAAACACGACACCGACCCGTATAACACAAGCCCATCTCGAGCGGGTCCGGAGGGAGTGCAAGTTTGGGCCCGAGGTGAAAATGGTCATCCCTGACCCAACCAGCAGAGTTTGCCACCACGTTGAGGGGTTTTCTTTTGCTTATACCTACTCTTTCACCCTCGGTTTCTCCCTTCCTGTTCATAGGATTATCGACGATTTTTGTCGAGCATACAATTTATGCTTGCCTCAACTAGGCCCCGGTGTTTGGAGAGTTGTTCAGTGCATGGATTGGCTGAGTAAGAAAGCCGGGGTTGATTTCACCTTGCAGCATCTCATCTCACTCTACTATCCTTACTTTCAGAAGGCCGGGGTTGTGGCCTTAAACAACCGAGGCAAATTTGTGCTCCTACATAAGAGCGAGGACCATGGGGACCGAGGCTGGAGTGATCGCTACATCCTTTTGGAGACTAGTGTTTTATCCGCCGAGCCCGATTTCCCCGAGCGATGGAACAACACACGTAAGTGTCCCTTCGTTTTTATTTCATCCCCAATGATCATTCATGCTTGCTAACCCTATTTCATTATTACTTCTTAGCCAACAAGGTTGGCATCGTTCCTCCCGAGGGGCTGACTGAATGGGTGAAAGCCATGACCGGGGCTCGTGAGCGCCCAGAAAGAACATGGATGAAGATGGATGCCGAATTTGGTTGGCAGTGTAAACGGCATGGTAAGCTCCTTGTGATGTTTTACTTGATGTGTTGTTTTGAAGTCTTTGCTTCGTTTATTGACCTTCCTCTCCTCCGTGTCAGGTTTTCCGAACCGTGCTGTTAACACGAAGAAAAACAAGAAGAAGAAAGATGAAAAGAAGAAGAAGAAGAAGAAGAAGAAGAAGAAGAAGAAGAAGAAGAAGAAGAAGAAGAAGAAGAAGAAGAAGAAGAAGAAAGATGAAGAGGATACCGAGTCAGATGACGATCTGGCTTCGGTGGCGGGTGATCTGAAGGAATTGAAGGCTGCAAAGTCTTCAAAAGTTTCAAAAGGGGCCCCCGGTTAGGGGTCCTCCAAAGGTAACCACCATTCTTGGTCATCTTGCTGATCCTTGCTTCTCTTCATTCTTTTACTTATCAAAAAAATTTTCATGTTACCTTTTGTAGGCGTGAAAAAGAAGAGGGCAACCTCCAAGAAACCCTCTCGATCTGTGGCTCCTCGCACCGAGGAAGCGGATTCTCCTAGGCCCGAGGTCACGACGGAACCACGCCGAAGGCTGATCGATGAGCCTGACGATGCTGTATCCATGGACTTGACAATCCGAAGGACGGTCGAGGTGGTGGACCTCGAGGACCAGGAGTTGGAAGCTGAGATAGCGATTGCTAAGTCTAGGGGCAAAGCCAAAGTTGAAGAGGCTGGGGCTGCTGCTACCGAGGGGAGAATTGAAGCTGGGGTGGTTCGGGAGCAATCTGAACCCGCGATGATTTCATCCTCGGTTGGGTCCTTTCGAAAGCTCGAGGTGTCAACTTCTTCAAACTTGCTGTCAAGCACTCGAGGCGATATATTGAGCCTTATGCCCTTGCTTGGCCCAGAAGAAGATAAAGTGGTGCAATCATTCCCTCCAGCTCAGCAAGTCACTACCCTCGCCGCCAATGCTCTCAGAGTAAGCTTTGATCTTTTAAATTCACTTCCTCTTTGGGGATGTTCCTTCATGCTGATTTTTGACAAACTTTCTCCCATGGGTTTGTCCTATCGTTGAGAGCTATTGAGCTCGAGACTACGAGAGCCGAGGAGGTGCAGCGTGTGGCTCGAGCTTGGGACAAGCAGAAGGACAGCTTCAGGGAGCAAATAGCCGAATTGAAGGCTAGATTATCCAAGTCCCAGTCCGATTTGCTTGAGGCCGAAGCTTCTTTCGAGGCGAAAATTTGTGCCCTCGGTGATGAGTTCCAAGCTGAACGCTCGAGGTTGGAGGCTGAAGGTGCGAGACTAAGTGCCGAGCTGACTCAAGCGAAGGGCAAGGCAGAGGAGATGGCCAAAAAACATCATGAGCAGCTGAGAAAGCATGTGCTCCATATCCAGAAGTTGGAGGGTGAGACCTCCAAGCTTTCAGTTAGGGAGGCCGAGGTCGAAGCTCTTCGAGACGAAATCGCCGATCGAAAAAATATAGCTAAGATCAAGGTTAAGAGGGCTGAGCTGGATAAGCAATGGGCCATCATTAAGTCTCGGTTGAAGCTGCTTAAGCAATGTCGCGCTAGCGAGCTCAACTTGGAGGAGAAAATTGCAAAAGCTGAGGTGAAAGCAGCAAAGGCTCAAGCTATCATTGATGACCTCCCATCTGAAGGAATATAAACACAGCAGAAGCAATTCCAGGATCAACAACTCACATGTAATCTAGACAAACTATCAGGCTATTAAGTTTTACATAAACATAGAACGGAATACCTCTTGAAGCGTGACTTCAGCCTTGAAGCGAATCCTCAATCACGAGCAGGATCATCTACGGGGTCGTACTCCAGTTCCATGATCTTCTGTCGTGTGTCCGAACAATACCAGACTAATATATTTGGGTGGAACAAATATTTCAGAGAGAGAAAACTAATAGGGTTTTCGTGTTGTGTCTTTCCTTTTGAGCAAGAATCCCCTTTATATAGTTTTAAGAGTAAAATCCTTTTCCAAAACTGTGTAGGATTCTTTTCCATCAAGAAACCTCTCTCCTAGTCCTAATTGGATTCGGTCACAACAGGGACCACAGAATTAATTAATGAGGCTTTCAATTATGGAATTAATTCTTTTCTCTAGAATTAACCTTTCCATAATAAATTACAAATTATTTCCACTAGAAATTCGTAATTGCACTCCTCAGTTGAATTTTGAATTCTTCCATCAAATCTTATTTAACTCCCCACGTTAAGAATACAGACACCAATCAATATTATTAAATTACTGACAATTCAATATATTGACTAAATGAATTCCTTTAGACTTCCGCTTAACTTATTCCATGTGCCGGATACAAAATTCACTGGCCAGATTTACACATAGAAACTTATAAGCTTTCATAAAGGGGTGTCATCAATCTCTATACCGAGACGTGGATTCTATCAACTAGCTATTACTTCGCAAATGCATATTATCATTATCCAACTTATCAGGAATTATTTGACCCAAATATCCTGGACCTCACCTATTGATAAATCAAGACAATGAATAATATACATCACTAATAATAACTATATCAAGATTAAGAGAATAAGTACATCTGATGAGCTAGAGAGTTTATTTTATATAGTCAGTATAATAATACTTATCTCTACTTGGTCCGTTCAATGCACACAAAGCGCACTAGCACAAGAAGTTGGAACTATATCATTCCCATAATCAAGATAAATTATATATAATCTTGTACTACAATCATACCGATGGCTTTGTCCAATTTCCATCTTAGATTGTGAACATTACTTTATTATTTATAAGGACCGATGATTTATCTTCCGTGTATAAGCTTGGCTCTACACACTAAATCAACTACTATATAAATAATAGGACACACATGACACAATTGATCTAAATAAATAATACTTCATTATATTTAATAAATGAATACCAATTGTTCAACTAAGAATAATCCAACTAAAACCGCATGGTTATTAGTATATTCCAACAATCTCCCACTTATACTTATAACCATGCCATTGTTATTATACATACTATATCTAAACTCATGGTTAATAGTATATATCCCATCAAACTTCCACTTAGACTTTAACCATGCACCTACAACTTTCACAAGCATTCCTTTACATGAATACTAAAAGGATCTAGCCAAGTTATTTTCTGATGCAATCATTGTCCAACAGTGGTTTTAGATTACTAATCGGCCGGTCTTAACCTCTGCAGGATCCAGTCATGAAACTATCCCAAGAGTGCTTACCGAACCATTTTCATTCTTTTCTACCACTACGACAAAGTACTACTACTAAGTCACACTACCATGTTCTTGTGGACAAACCACATAACAATTAGAATCTGAAGTCTCAATATTCTTTCCTTACCTTTCGGTATAAGAATACGAACAACTTCATCTTGTAGTGTATATTAACGACTTTTCAAAAATTCACTCCCACTACTTTGGAGTAGTGGATTTCCAATCATCTTTTGTCTATTGACATTTCTCCCACTATTTAAATACAATGGAATGTCAATTCCAACATGTCGATTGGATTTCAATTGAACTTTTGGATTTTCAGGTGAATAACTTGTTATTTCTTTGTACAGTTCCAGTAAATAAAATTTACTTCTAGGAGCATTGTTTATTAAGTAGTCATATTCTAGAAATCTGGTATTTATGCCAAACAAATACCTTCTTTTTATTATGATAGGTAACTAAACTTCTTTCGTCCCCTTTGGATAGCCAGTAAACATATACACATTCATCCTTGATTCCAACTAACCAGTTTTCCCTTTAAAAGGTACTAACATAGAAGGACTACATTTAGAATGTAATTTAAATTTTCTAAGGCATATTCCCAATACAAAAGTGAATAACAAGTTTGAATAACTTCACATTGATCTAATCATCTCCATAAGAATCTTGATTCTTCTTTATACTAAACCATTTTGTTATAGTATCTCAGGTTTAGATATAATTCCTTATTCTGATAAGTAATTAGCGAACTTTGCAAAGAGGTATCACCACCATGATCAGATCGCAATGACTTAATATATTTTCCATGAGGCATTTCTTTTTCAGTCTTAAACTCCTTGAATTTCTCAAAGCATTAAGACTTACAATGCATCAAATAAATATATTCATATTTTGAGTAATCATTTATGAATGTCATAAAAATACTCAAAACACCTATTGCATGTATGTTCATCAGACTATACTAATCAGAACGAATTAATTCTAACTTATCACTAGCTCTATTCCCTTTTAAGGGGAAGTATCACTTAGTCATATTTCCTTTTAACCATAATTCACAAGGTTGGTAGTGCCTCCACTTTCAATGAACCTTAAAGATCCATCCATAACCAACCATAATATTCTATTAAAATACATATGACCTTGATACAAGAGCAATAGATAAGTATTATTCAATTTCAAAGAGTATTTTCTCTTATGGGGCAGATCAATATCGTTAAATTTGAAAGACATATCAAATGAAAATGTCTTGCAATATTGTATTACAAGAGATAAGTATTTATTAACCTCAATAACACCAAAGTTATTGGTGAAATAAATTGAATATCCATCTCTTATTAAGCTAGAAACTGAAATCAAATTTCTTTCTAACTTAACATACATATAATCCATCCTTTAAATTAATGTCTTGTCATTACCAAAATAAATCCTAGAACATTTAGTTTTGTGAGAAAATAGCACTTAGGAAATTGAAATAAAGACAAATCTAATTAGTGAGACAAAACAATTTAAATAGATCAACTCAGGTCATGTAACATTGAATAATCAAATTGAAAACACATCACACATATATTTTCATGCAGCTCGAATAGCCAAATTCGTTGGGAAAGTAACTATTCATGCACCATATACATGCAATGTTGGATTTCACTCATTAAATTAAATAATATCAAACTCAGTTGGAGAGTCTATTATCAATTTAATTCAAGTAAACATCAATTATTGAATAGCCCTAGTCTCATTGACTCAACATGCAATTCTCAGTTGGAGAGATATATACAAGTCATCAACAACTAGTGATTAAACCTAGTATACCAACAATAAATTTATCCGTTAGGGAGGAAGACCTATTGTCAACACGTAAATATATCATTTATACTAGTATTTAATCATGGATACCATAGGGACTTTTAAGCCAAGTATACTTAACAATAAATTTATCCGTTATGGAGGAAGATCTATGTCAACACGTAAACTTATTGTTTATACTAATATATGATCATGAAGACCATATAAGATAATCCCTATTACCACTGGGTGTCAACCATTAACTTTTTGAAGAAAAATAATTTCCAGAAAATAGAAAAACGCCAAAAACACCATCATAACACCCTCAAACTGCCGAAAAACAACATGGTCCACTGCATAGCAGTGAGTTTTTCTCATTGGGCCGTTTCCGATGAACCTGCCAAATTTCAAGTCAATCGGAGTCTGTCAAAATTTCTGATCTCCAAAACTATGACCAAATTCGGACAATTCTTGTTTTCACGTTTTTAGGGTTCAAAATATATCCGTTGCGTGTTCAAACCATATATCAACAAGTAATCTTTTGATATCCATGAATCAAGATCAAACAACATATTTTTAAAATTTTGTATTTCATTAAAACAGTGCAACCCTTACGTTTCTAAGAATATAATGAATTACATTCTTATCATATATCAACATATATTAAATAATCATGCATTATCATGTCCTAAATTTAATATAAACCAAAATTGACATATAGAATGAATTTTCATATTTAATTCACGTTTAAATCCAGCACACTACCTAAAACTTCGTCCAAACGATCTCAAAACGTTAAACTGACATCACTCGCTCCAAAATAGTGAAAACTGCTTACTTGACCGTTTTTTATGTCTCTACCGAATTGCTGGTCAGTCATAGATCGTAAATTCTTAATCACAGAGCTATGACCAAATTTGGAGGACAACTACTTTAGGCACTGTTATGAATTAAGGCAAATAGGACTCCGGTTCCTTTCTCTTTATAATTATCTCATGAGTACAAGACATACATTGTGTAACTTCTTTGACTAAGCCACACAAAACCATCTCTTACGTCAAATTGTCCTTTCAATTAATACACATGAGAATCCAAGATATTATTTTCTCCTATTGGGTGAAAACCTCAATATCTTATTTCATGAATTAATTAACTGTTTCTAGTTATCTAGAAATTAAACCTTCTTTTCAAGTAGATAAAATTTCACCACTAACATACACTTACCAAGAGACAATTTAAACATAGTACATTGAGAAAAATCAATGACTCAAATAAATAGATCACTTTCGCAAATCCTATTTATTAATCATAACTCTCAATTCATTCGTTGACATAATTTCACATGTATAAAGCTTTAAGAATTTTCAATCATTCTGAATAAATACTCTACTTTGGAGGTAACCATTTATTCATCATAAACTCCTGATCCATATACAATATCCTCTTACATGTATAATATAATGAATTTTCAATGACCCTCAATAAATATTCCACATAAAATGGTAACCATTTATCAATTATAAATTCTTAATCTTTAAACGATATCATCTCACATGAACAACAGAACTAAAAAAATTTCAAAAATTCCAAATCAGTAAATCACTTTTATTGCAATCATTTATTTATCACAAAATTCTTAACACATTTATAAAATACTATTAAGAATTTTACCGTGATTCCAAATAAATAAATCAATTTGATTGTAACTATTTGTTAATCTAAATTCTTAATTTATGCAGTGCATGACCATGCATAAAGTTATTAAGAAATTTCAATGATTCTAAATAAATAAATCATTTTTGACAGTATTTATTTATTAATCATAATGTTCTTATTTATACATATTAACTAACGTGTGAGAAAGATAATGCCAACGTAATTATGAATAATGGAAAAAAAAATTCACTGATCATTAGTAGCAGACTATGACCCAAAACATTAAATTAATTTTATTCAATCTTAACACATAAAAGAAATACATCCATGATAATTTCAAATCAATGTGTTAAACGAACCATCACGTAAAACCAAGGTATCCAGCAGACCTTATTCGTTTTTCTCTCATTACTATACATGATTGGTCATAGCCAACCAAAATAATAATTCACGTGATGAATAGGAACTTACCTCTTGAAAACAAATTGTTGCATCATCAGGCAGCAAACAAATTATTTTATTAATAATTGTTGGGATCAAATTTCAAACTAAAACATAGAACAGAGAACATCCTCGGTAAATCAAAAAAAAAAAACATAGTGGACGAAATCCACATCTACCACTGATCTCATCCAATTTATCTCAAGTTTGTATCATGATCTCCAACATATTTATATAACCACACATATGTATATTTCAGCTTATCTATTTAGATGCAAACAAATAACTTGTTATCATGAAACCCTAGTTATCTAGTTAGACGTGAGCAGGCTCTGATACCAATTGAAGGAATATAAACACAGCGGAAGCAATTTCAGGATCAAGAACTCACATGTAATCTAGATAAACTATCAGGCTATTAAGTTTTACATAAACATAGAACGGAATACCTCTTGAAGCGTGACTTCAGCCTTGAAGCAAATCCTCAATCACGAGCAGGATCATCTACGGGGTCGTACTCTGATATTTGACTATTTCACTTATATTTTTAGGGTATTTTCACCATGTTATGATAGTATGTCTAAGATGTTATAAGCAAAATTGTTAATATTTGGTGCTAATTGAGTTGTTTGGTGTTGTAGGACTTGAACATGGTGAATTGAGCGGAAAAAGTGCTATTTTTGGAGTTACAAATGAAGATGTTGAAGAGTTCAAGTAATCCGTGTGCCACGCGAGTGACACGGGAAGAAATAGAGTCTTTGCTTAAGAATTGATTAAAAATTTCAGCGCATTTAGGCCAAATACGCGAGCACCACGCGAGCTGAATTGCCTGCAGAAATTTGGTCTGCGTGGCACGCGGGTGCCACGCGCAGTACAAGGCTGATGGGCGAAAAAATAAGGCTATTTTAGTACTTTTGCTCAGTTTATTATAGGGTATAAAAGCTTCTTTTGCCTCCATTATGAAAAATACACGGGAGAAGAGGCAAAAAGGAGGCTAGAGCTTTGGGAGACTTCAAGAATACGAGTTTTTCTAAATTCTTCCATACTTTTTGTGATTTATTCATTCATGATTTATTTTGATATGACTATCATGAACATGAGTGGCTAAATCACCCATTCTAGGGTTGATTGAACCACTCCAATACTTATGTGCTATGAATATTTGTTTTGATGAATGAAACTTGTGAATGCTTCCTATCTAAGTGTTTATGTTTTGATTGCTATTGATTGGAAGGGCCGCCAATTGATTGTTCCCATTATTCGTGTGTGTCTAGGGATAGATTCATAGGTTTGGGTAAACACTTAGCAATATTTCAATCTAAAACCAAGGTATTACTTAGATTGTCAATAAGGTGATTTGTGACCATTGACCCTGATTGTGAACAATACTTGTAGTCTTATCTATCTTCGTTAGTTAACTGGAAAATTAGTTAGTGAAAGTTACAGTTATTACACGGAAGTGAATAGTTGTGAATTTGGAGCAAGTGTTCAATAGGAAGAACCAAGTTGAATTCGTTAAATCATTATTCTAATACATAGGTAGGAGTTGGGTAAATCAATCCTAGGCTTTACATCCTTGAATCAATTTTATTCTCTATTAATTGTTGTTTACTATATTATTAATTTTTATTACTTAGTTGTTACTACACAATCAACCTTAAATCAAACACCCTTAGAAGTTAGTTGATAGATAAATTAGTTAGAAAAACAACTAGATTTCGAGTGTTCCCTGTGGGATTCGACCTTGGGACTTTAAGTACCGAGCTATATTTGCTGCGACCGCTTAGTCCCTTTTATAGGGCATAGTTGGGCGTGATCATACTCCAACTCCATGATCTTCTGTCGTGTCCGAACAATACCTAGACTAATAATATTTTGGTGGAACAAATATTTCAGAGAGAGAAAACTAATAGGGTTTTCGTGTTGTGTCTTTCTTTTTGACCAAGAATCCCCTTTATATAGTTTTAAGAGTAAAACCCTTTTCCAAAACTGTGTAGGATTCTTTTCCATCAAGAAACCTCTCTCCTAGTCCTAATTGGATTCGGTCACAACAGGGACCACAGAATTAATTAATGAGGCTTCCAATTATGGAATTAATTCTTCTCTCTAGAATTAACCTTTCCATAATAAATTATAAATTATTTCCACTAGAAATTCGTAATTGCACTCCTCAGTTGAATTTCGAATTCTTCCATCAAATCTTATTTAACTCCCCACGTTAAGAATACAAACACCAATCAATATTATTAAATTACTGACAATTCAATATATTGACTAAATGAATATCCTTTAGACTTCCGCTTAACTTATTCCATGTGCCGGATACAAAATTCACTGGCCAGATTTACACATAGAAACTTATAAGCTTTCATAAAGGGGTGTCATCAATCTCTATACCGAGACGTGGATTCTATCAACTAGCTATTACTTCGCAAATGCATATTATCATTATCCAACTTATCAGGAATTATTTGACCCAAATATCCTGGACCTCACCTATTGATAAATCAAGACAATGAATAATATACATCACTAATAATAACTATATCAAGATTAAGAGAATAAGTACATCTGATGAGCTAGAGAGTTTATTTTATATAGTCAGTATAATAATACTTATCTTTACTTGGTCCGTTCAATGCACACAAAGCGCACTAGCACAAGAAGTTGGAACTATATCATTCCCATAATCAAGATAAATTATATATAATCTTGTACTACAATCATACCGATGGCTTTGTCCAATTTCCATCTTAGATTGTGAACATTACTTTATTATTTATAAGGACCGATGATTTATCTTCCGTGTATAAGCTTGGCTCTACACACTAAATCAACTATTATATAAATAATAGGACACACATGACACAATTGATCTGAATAAATAATACTTCATTATATTTAATAAATGAATACCAATTGTTCAACTAAGAATAATCCAACTAAAACCGCATGGTTATTAGTATATTCCATCACCATCAAGTGAAGCCTCGAGCGACGATGAAGATGAGGAGGATGAAGAAGATGCCGAGGGGGGCTCCGAGGAGGGAGGTGATGCTCCCGAGGCTTAGACTTCTGATAGCATTTTTTGTTTCGTGTAAGCCTTCGGGCTTTTTTATGCTTATGTTTTTGACCTTCGGGTCCTTTTGATGTAGATACTTTCAGCCTTCGGGCTTTCTAATGAAATGACTTGGTACCTTTATCTTAAGTGTTAGTTTTTGTATGTACCAAACACTTTAGAGTAAATAGCTCGCTTGCAAGACTTAATTAAATTCAACTGATGCAAACTTAGAACGACGTCTCGCCCTCGAGTCGATGCATTTGAAGTAAAACTTTGGAGTGCAAATTTATAGAAACATATAGTTATGGAATGAAGTTTATTTCATTGATAATATTTTTAAGCCGAAATTAGCTTTTATATGAAACCAAGTCGAAGCGGACCTTGGGTGAGAAAAAACAAATTAACAATGTGCCACTACCGGGCGAAATTACAATGTACTAGATCTACTCCTCAGGTGTCAGTCCCCGGTCGTCGAATAGATGGTCTTCGGTTTGGAGGCGCATTTTCGACCTCGGTTGCAACTCGCCCCTTACTCCCCCCCAATGTTCGGGTGTGAGTCTTGATAAAGACCCGGGCACTGGAAATCGTTCAATCTGCTTCCTGAAAAGGTCAAGCAAAATGAAACGAGGAGCAAGTTAGTACATTTCGACCGAAGCCGTTGGAGCGTTGTTCTGCTCGAGGCTGTTGATAAATTTTTAAATGAGCAAGGGATATTTACCTCGATTAGAAGTAGTACCGTTTTAAATTGGAAATGTTCCAATTTAAGGGTTCGGGCACACCTTGCAGATCTTCAATTTGATAAGATCCTTTCCCAACAATTGCTTTGACTCTGTATGGTCTTTCCCAATTCGCAACAAGCTTTCTCCCGTTTTCTTCCTTCGTTGACTGGTTTGTAGCCTTTAGCACATAATCGCCAACTTTAAAATCTCTAAGTTTGGCCTTTCTGTTGAGATATGCTTCGATCTGTCTTTTCTGAGCAACCAGCCGAACCAAAGCCAGCTCTCTTTTCTCCTCGAGCATATCCAATTCGATGCGCATGGCTTGTTGATTTGCATCTTCGGTGGTGTGGGCATACCGAAGACTTGGTTCGCCCACCTCCACGGGGATAAGGGAATCCATATCATAAGCCAATGAAAAGGGAGTCTCGTCGGTGCTGTTCTTCTCTGTTGTCCGCATGGCCCACAACACACCTGGCAACTCCTCGGGCCAAGGATCTTTTTTCTCATCGAGCCTTTTCTTGAGATTTTCGATTATAATTCTATTTGAAGACTCAGCTTGGCTATTGGCACTTGGGTGATAAGGGGTCGAAGCAATTCTTTTGATTCCCCATTGTTTGAAGAAATCAGTGATGGCTGCTCCCATGAACTGTTTACCATTGTCTCAAGCAATCTCCCTCGGGACACCGAACCTGTAAATGATGTTTTTCTTGATGAAATCGATTACTTGTTTTTGTTTAACCTCGGTGAGAGCTCCTGCTTCCACCCATTTCGTAAAGTAATCGGTTAACACTAGAATAAACCGAACACCACCTTTTCCCTTCGGTAATGGACCGACAATATCCATCCCCCACTTCATGAAAGGCCATGGCGATACGACCGAGTGCAAAGGCTCGGCCTGTTGATTCGTCTGTGGTGTTGGCACTTATCGTATTTTTGCACGAAAGCCATTGCATCTGCGCTGATGGTGGGCCAATAATACCCAGCTCTAAGTAACTTGCGCACCAAAGACTTTCCCCCTGAGTGATTGCCACACTCGCCTTCGTGCACCTCGGGCATCACATAATTAGCCTCATCGGGACCCAAACACTTGTCCATCGGGCCGCAATATAACCTCTTGTACAAATTGCTCTCGATCATATGATATGAAGCCGCTTGGGTCGTTAGCTTTTTGGCCTCTTTTTTGTCTTGGGGAACAGTCCCCGAGTCGAAGTAAGAGATGAACTTACTCCGCCAATCCCATTTGTGATCCACCGAGTTGACCTACAATTTCATCTCTCTCATTTGCGCGGACAACAACCGAACTACTGAATCAGTCCCCGGGTGAGCTTCATCGACTGCCGAACCCAAATTTGCCAGGGCATCAGCCTCGGTATTTTCCTCCCGAGGCACTTGCTTAACTTGCCACTCTTAGAATTGTGCTAAAATCCTCTGTGCTCAGTCAAAGAATAGCTGCATTCTGGGCTCTCGAGCCGTGTATTCGTCGAGCACTTGGTTAACCACCAACTGGGAGTCGCATCTTAGCTTAATTCTCTCCACCCCCATTTCTTTAGCCAACTCCAAGCCTGCTAGGGCCGTTTCGTATTCAGCCTCATTATCGGTCACTTTTTTTAACCGAACCAAGTGCCTGATTTTCTCCTCGAAGGATGGTTTCAAGACTATGCCTAACCCCGAACCCTTGGAGTTAGTTGCCCCATTGGTATGAAGTATCCATAGCCCCGAAGCCGTTCCTTTCGATATTGAGTTCTCCTTTTCGGCTTCGGGCAGAATCCCAACACTAAAATCAGCTACGAAGTCGGCCAAGACTTGGGATTTGATGGCTGTTCAGGGCTGATAAGTGATGTCATATTCGCTTAATTCTACCGCCTATTTTGATAACCTCCCCGATAACGCAAGTTTTTGCAATATAATTCTCAAGGGGAAGGTTGAAACTACAGCTATTGGGTGACATTGGAAATAGGGCCGTAGTTTTCGGGCGGTAATAATTAAAGCAAGTGCTAGTTTTTCCAAGTGTGGGTACCTGGTTTCAGCATCGAGGAGTGTCTTGCTCACATAGTAGATGGGTTGTTGCTTGCCATCATCCTCACAAACCAGCACCGCGCTGACTGATACCTCGGACACAGCCAAGTAAACCAGCAATGTTTCACCATCCTTAGGCTTGGCGAGCAACGGCGTGTTAGCCAGGTAGCATTTCAAATCTTTCAGCGCTTCTTTACACTCCGGTGTCCATTCGAAGTGGTTGTTCTTCCTCAAAACAGAGAAGAATTTGCGGCATCGCTCTGAGGACCTTGAGATGAAACGACTCAAGGCAATGATTCGGCCAGTTAAGCGCTGAACTTCTTTCACCCCAGTCAGCTCTTCGGGGATTTCCTCGATAGCTTTGATCTTGTCGGGATTTGCTTCGATACCTCGTTCGGAGACAATGAATCCCAAGAATTTGCCTGACCCAACATCGAAGGCACACTTCTCAGGGTTCAACTTCATGCCATATTGCCTCAGAACAGTAAAAGCTTCCCTTAGATGATTCAAATGATCCTTCATTCGAATCGATTTGATGAGCATATCATCTATGTAGACCTCTATAGATTCTTCAATATACTCTTTGAACATGCGACACACCAACCTTTGATACGTCGCCCCAGTATTTTTCAGACCGAAGGGCATTACTTTGTAGCAGAAAGTACCTCGGTCAGTGATGAACGAGGTTTTTTCTTCGTCCTTCGGGTCCATGAGGATCTGGTTGTCACCCGAATAAGCATCCAAGAAGGTTAATAGTTTATGTCCAGCCATGGAGTCTATTAACCTGTCTATTTGTGGCAATAGATAGGAGTCTTTGGGGCAAGCTTTGTTCAAATCGGTGTAACCTACACACATCCTCCACTTGCCGTTTTTCTTCGGTACGACAACCACATTAGCCAGCCATTCGGGGTATTTTACCTCCCTTATGAAACCATTTTCTTGCAACTTTGTGGTTTTATCTTCGATTGCCTTCTTTTTAACCCCGGCATGAGGTCTCTTCTTTTGCTTCACTGGGGTGAACTTTGGGTCCACATTCAGCTTGTGGGTCATGATCTCCGGAACGATACCAATCATGTCTGAATGAGACAAAGCGAAGCAATCGTTGTTGGACTTTAAAACTTCGATGATTGCTTTCTTCGACTCCGGGTCCACCTCCGAGCCGACAAATACCTTTCTTTCAGGAAAATCTTTCAATAACGTGAAAGACTCCAGTTCTTCGATAGTGGAGTCCTCGGCTTTTTGTTTCCGAGGCTCTTGAATGGAAACAGGGATCTTTTCAACTTCTCCTCGGAGGTCCTCCTCGCTTGACCCCGGTTGCGTTAATTGCTATTATTTTGGCTTGGTCGGGGCGACTCAATTTTACAACGCAACCGAGTAGCACTCCCTTGCTGCTCGTTGCTCTCCTTTTGATTCATCGAACCCCCAAGCTGTAGGGAATTTGATTACTTGATGCAGCGTAGAAGGAACAGCCTCCATGGAATGGATCCATGGCCTGCCAAGGATCACATTGTATGCCATGTCCTCGGGAAACACTTGGAATGGTGTTTCCTTGCTTACTCCTTCAGCAAATGTTTTGAGTGTAATTTCATCCAAAGTTTTCTCTATGGATTTGTTGAAGCCAGTCAACACTGTTGCTTTGGGGACAACTTCCCCTTTGAGCCACATCTTCTTAAGACCCCGTAGCTGAATATATTGACCGAACTACCGGGGTCGATTAAGACTCGCTTGATGTCGGGGTCGTTGATTTTGAACATGATGACCAAGGCATCGTGATGAGGGAACATCATCCCATCACAATCGTCATCATCGAATACAATCTCTTTGCCCGAGCCCCCAACTCAGGTTCTCTTTTCCATTGTGATCGATTATTTGGCGAATTTCTTCGCAGCTGCGAAATTCACCCCGTTCACCTCTGATCCCCCAGTGATGACATTCACAACTCTCTCTGGGGGTGGAGCCCGAGGTGGCTGCCCATCACCTCGGTTCTTGGAGTAGTTGTCCTTTCCCTTGTCAGTAAAGAATTCGGCCAACACTCCTTTCTTCAATAATGAGCCACCTCGAGGCGCAATGCTTTGCAATCTTCGGTCCGATGGCCATAATCCCTGTGGAACTCACAGTGCAGGTTTTGGTATCTCTTATCTGCTAGAGTTCTCATGTCTTTGGGCACCCATACCCCGGCAGTCCCTTTGACCACGTTGACCAGCTCCGAGGTCGATATGTTGAAGTTGTAGTCAGGGATCCAAGGTAGTTCCTTCTTCGAAGCCGAAGCTGGGCCCGAGGAATTTCTCTGGTTCGTGTTGGTGTGAACCTTTCCTCCGAGCCGTTGGCTTATGTGTGGGCTTGTAAATGAGTTCCCGAAGGAGTTTCCCAGCCTTTGGCAGACAGGCTGCCTTGTAGAGGTGTATGGTTCATACCTCCCCTTCGGATTTCCTCGCGACGCCTCGGCGTGTGATAAGACCCAAACCCCCACAAGACCCTTCACTCGAAGCCAAGCCAAGGACATCCAAGGAGTACACCTACACTTGATGAGGAAGGGCCTAGAAGAGGGAAGCGATTGGAAGCCGTTCCAAGTGTTAAAAGTGCAAAGGGAGCAGCCCAGCGCCTTGGGCGCTCCGCCTGAAAAAGCAGGCGCTCCGCCTGAAGAGGCTTAGGCCTGGGCGCCCCGCCTGAAGAAGCCAGGCGCTCCGCCTGGGAAAACCTAGGCCTGGGCGCCACGCCCAAATCCCAGGCGCCCCGCCTAGGCCACCCCACTGATGAAGAGCTTGGGCGCTCCGCCCCAAATCCGGGTGCTCCGCCCAAAACGCTGAAGAACGTGAATCCTAGCTATGTTAAGACTATTTTGACCCTACGTGGTCCTTTAATTCCTAAGCCTAAGTGTGGGCATTTTAGACCTTTCAAAGGGTGTCTAACAACACCTATAAATAGCTAGTTGTCTTATTATTTTCATTAGCTTACCTTTGATGAAAAACAAACACTTGTGTTGAAGAGTTGAACTCTTAGTGAATGAAAAACCTTGTTTTGGGACTTGTTCTTCCTCTAGCGGATCTAGATGAATTCCAATCCCCCCCGACCATTCTACTTGCGTGCTCACGTTAGCTCGAGGGTAGTTGCCTAGCGTACGTGTTCTTGACCTCCTCTCGGGGTGTAACGGAACAAGTTCTCCGTTGCTACTTGAGACTTGTGATCGAGATACGTCTCGTTCTTATCCTTTTTATTTTCCGCGTTTGATTCTTATCAGTTTGGTATCAGAGCAAGGTTCGGGTATCGTTCCTATGAACCCCGACCCTTGATTCTTCGTGCCTAGTATCTTCTTTTAGTTTTCTTGTTGTTGAAGTTATTGGGAAAAAAGAAAATTACAAAAAAATTGAAAAATTCAAAAATTCAAAAATTCAAAAATTGGCATAACTTTTTGGTTTTTGTGATTCTTGATATGGGTGTTATGGATTCTTGATTGTGATTGAATTCCCGTTGCTTGGGTACCAAAATTACTTGGATTGGTGAAGTTTGAAAAATTGAAACCCCGATTTTCCTTAAACCCTACTAAACCCTTGTTCTTGAGGAATTTGCTTGATTTTGGGTTGTGTGTTAATGGGGTTTTGGATTTGATTACCGGGGATTGATCTACTTTTGAAAACGAACCATTTGCAACAAATTTGGTGTGAATCAGAGTTGTATAACGTTGATTTTGAAGAATCGAAACCCACCTTTTTGACCCTTTTGAAAATTTGAGAAAACCCAACTTGAAACTTGAATCATGATTGTGCCTTGTTTGTTGCTTGGTTGGGTGTGAAAATCATTGGGGTTTGGTGGTTATACCAAAATACAACTTCGGGTACTTCGAATTTGGGGAAAACACGTTGGAATCGACCAAAAAGTTGGCTTGAAATCGAAGAACACGTTGTTGGAAACCCAGGTGTTCTTCGTCCAGGCGCTCCGCCTAAAGCCTAGGCGCCCCGCCTGACTTGTGCTTGCTCCAGGCGCTCCGCCTCAACCCCAGGCGCCCCGCCTGGCCGACCTCACTGCACCATTTGCCAGGCGCTCCGCCCCACTTCACTGGGCGCTCCGCCTGAGCCCTGAAACTTGGGAAACGGGTAGTTTCTTCTAGGATTACTTGTTTCTTTGTTGCCTAACCTCTAATTAGTGTTGATCTAAGTAATCTATCTACTTAATTAACACTAATCCTTCATTGCTTTAGGTGATTCGTGCCATAGTTGGAGAGTAGAAATCCAAAGAAGACTCGTAGTTTCTTTTGGTTCTAGTCCTCACTTCAAAGTGCCTAGCTTTCATTGAGTCCTATTAACTCCACTCACCCCGGAGTGTGCTTGACTCGTGAATAGTTTGGTTGAGTTGAGGAATTTCTATTCATCTACGTGAAGCTTTGGAACCACAAGTCGAGTGAAATACCCACCGTCACTATACGAGAGAGCCGAGTGATCTCAAGTGAGGGAGTGTGTGAGGTTGTTTTCTAACGTTTGTTACTTGTGTAGGTACAATTTCTTCTGAAGGTGATGATTTTGCAAAGAGTGCCCTTGCTACTATCCTCGCCAAATTGGATAGTATGCACTTGAGGATTGAAAGCCTCGAGCGGGTGAACTCTAGTGCTCTAGTTGAGCAAGGGACTTCTAATGTCCCCTCGGAGAAAGGGACCCCGAGTGTCCAAGCCGAGAAAAGGACCCCGAGTGTCCCGGTTGAAGTCTCAAGTACTCCTAACTTTACTCCGGAGCAAGTTAGCCATGTCATTGAATTGCTCAATCAACAACGGGCAAAGGAGGAGCGAGAGAGACTTGACCAAGTGTTGGGCAATACCCAACGAATGGGCATTCCCCGTATCTTGGATAACCCCCCAAGAAACATTCCACTACCAAGGCCCATCCGAAATGTGCAACCTCTTGAGCAAGTAGATGAAGCTCAAGAAGGGGAGGAAGCCGAATATGGTGATGATATGTATGGGTTTGATGATCACTTTCAACCAAGGCGAGGTATGAATTGGGGTCGAAATGTGGATAGAGGTAGGGGCCGAGGTCGAGGGCCACCTATGGGTTATGTTGGAGGGAATGCGATGAGGGAGTATGGTGTGAAGGAAGATCACTATGGGGGCCAACCGGAGCCTTTCCGTGGGGGTCGTGACAACACCAACATCAATAGTGTGAAGCTTAATCTCCCAACCTTTAAAGGGAATTGTGATCCGGCGGCTTATATTGAATGGGTGCTACACATGGAAAGATTGTTTGACACAAATGAGATGACCGATGAGAAGAAAGGTACCTATGCTATTTCATCCTTTGAATCCTATGCATCTACTTGGTGGGAATCCGTCAAGAGATCAAGGAGGAGAGCGGGGGTTCCCGTGATTGTGGGTTAGAATGACTTGAAGGGTATCATGAGTATCAAGTACATCACTCCTAGATATCGGCAAGAGCAACTCAAGAAACTTTATGAGTTGAAGCAAGGTGTCAAAACGGTGCATGAATATTTTGATGAGTTTGAAAGAACTCGAATGGCCTTAGATATGGACACCGAAGATGAAGAGCAAGCCGTGATCCGTTTCATGAATGGTTTGAGCTATGGCATAGCTTCACAATTGAGATTGCATGCTTATCTTTCACTTCAAGAAGTTCTTGATGCCGCTATCCAAGCCGAGCAATGGCTTGAGAAAGAGAATTCCAACCGTTACAAGAGCAACACTTCTACTTCCATGAACAAGTCAAAGGATTGGAAAAATCCTACTCCCAATGCAAAATTCACAAATGCAAGTGGCCCTAGTGGAGCAAGTGCTAGCAAAGATGTGAAGAAGCCATTTGAGAAGTACACACCCAATGTGGGAGGTAATTCTAAAACCCAATTGAATACTCCTACTTCTTCTTCCATTCAATGTCACAAATGCAAGGGGTATGGACACTTTGCTAAGGAGTGTCCTACGAAGAGGACCATGGTTCTTGTTGGTGAAAATGTATATGAACAAGAGAGTGAACCGGAGGATGATGAGGGTGTAGAGGGAGATGAGGGAGTAGAGGAGGATAATCTAGATGATACGGTGGAGGATGAGGAACCTCATACTTTTCTAGTAGTGAGGAGGAGCTTAGGAGCTATGATTGTGGAGGATGGTGAAGCCTTGCAAAGGGAAAACCTATTCCATGCTAGGTGTCGTGTTAAGGGTGTTGTATGCTCTATGATCATTGACTCCGGGAGTTGTGCTAATGTTGTGAGTCAATCTCTTATAACCCAATTGAAGTTTCCTACCGTGAAGCATCCCAAGCCATATCGATTGCAATGGCTTAGTGAATGTGGGGAGTTAAAGGTAGTGAAGCAAGCAATGATCAAGTTCAAAATAGGTAGTTATGTTGATGAACACTTGTTCGACGTTGTACCCATGCAAGCTTGCCACCTTCTCTTTGGAAGGCCTTGGCAATTTGATCGACAAGCGGTCCATGATGGGCGTGTCAACACTTACACGCTCCAACATGAAGGAAGAAAATTTGTGTTGAAGCCCCTAACTCCCAAACAAGTGAGTGATGACTACAATAGGATGAGGGAGTTGAGGGAGGTGGCAAAGGCCAAGTCAATCATTGAGACTAGCCCTTTGTCCAAAAGCATGGTGGCAATCCCACCTTCTTCTTCTACCGGTGGCATTTGTGCCATGATGCAACCGGGCGAGATCTTAAAAGGAAATGATGGCACCAAGTTTCTCCTATGCCTAGTGCACAAAGGTATGATCCTTAACTCTAATTGTGATTTTTCTTCTAACCCTTTGCCTAGTGTGTTTGAGAATGTCTTGAAGGATTTTGGGGACATGTTCCCGGATGAGATGCCGGATGGATTGCCTCCTTTGAGGGGCATTGAACATCAAATAGACTTTGTCCCGGGATCTCAAATCCCAAACAAGCCAGCCTATAGGAGCAATCCGGAAGATACAAGAGAATTGCAAAGGCAAGTTGATGAATTGCTCACTAAGGGCTTGGTGAGGGAGAGCTTGAGTCCTTGTGTCGTGCCCGTGATCCTTGTTCCCAAAAAGGACGGCACTTGGAGAATGTGCGTTGATTGTCGGGCCGTGAACAAAATAACGGTAAAGTACCGTCATCTTATTCCCCGACTTGATGATATGTTAGATGAATTGAGTGGTTCATGTGTGTTTAGCAAAATTGACCTTAGGTCCGGCTACCATCAAATCCGGATGAAACCGGGTGACGAATGGAAAACCGCATTCAAGACCAAATTTGGTCTCTATAAATGGTTGGTGATGCCCTTTGGGCTCTCCAATGCACCTAGCACCTTTATGAGGCTAATGAACCATGTTCTAAAGCCATTCATCAACAAGTTTGTGGTCGTCTATTTTGACGATATATTGATCTATAGCAAATCAATAGATGACCATGTTGATCACCTTAGGCAAGTGCTTGAAAAGTTGAGAGCCGAAAAGCTCTATGCTAATTTTAAAAAGTGTGCCTTTGGTGTTGAGAAGGTAGTCTTCCTTGGGTTTGTTGTGAGTGCCCAAGGAGTGGAGGTGGATGAGTCTAAGGTAGAGGCCATACGTGATTGGCCTACTCCTACTACCATGACTCAAGTGAGGAGCTTTCATGGTCTTGCTAGCTTTTATCGGCGATTTGTGAAAGACTTTAGCTCCATCGCCGCTCCACTCACCGAATTGGTGAAGAAAGACCAACCTTTTGTTTGGGGAGAGCCTCAAGAGAAGGCCTTCCATGAGTTGAAAAGTAGGTTGAGTACCGCCCCTCTATTGCAATTGCCCGACTTCGGAAAGGCATTTGAGGTTGAATGTGATGCCTCGGGGGTGGGAATTGGTGGTGTATTAATGCAAGATAGCAAACCCATCGCCTACTTTAGTGAGAAGTTGAAAGGGGCCTCCTTGAATTATTCTACATATGACAAGGAGTTGTATGCCCTTGTGAGAGCCCTTGCCCATTGGCAACACTACCTTTGGCCTCGTGAGTTTGTAATCAAGAGTGACCATGAGTCACTCAAGCATTTGAGAGGCCAAGAGAAGCTCAATAAGAGACATGCCAAGTGGGTTGAATTCATTGAGTCCTTTCCCTATGTGATCCAATACAAGAAAGGGAAGGACAATGTTGTGGCGGATGCGCTTTCGAGAAAGTTTGCTCTAGCCACCACTCTCACCTCTAAGCTCATGGGTTTTGAGAGCATTAAATAGATGTATGCTCATGACCCAAAGCTAAAGAGTGTCCATGACACTCTAGAGAAAGGGGAGAGAGTTGACAAATACCAATGGGTTAATGGATATATCTTCAAAAATGGTAGGGTGTGCATACCGGAGTCCTCTTGGAGGGAGTTGCTTGTGCATGAGGCACATTGCGGGGGACTCATGGGACATTTTGGCACAAGAAAGACTTTGGCTATTCTTAAAGAACAATTTCATTGGCCAAAGATGGGGGTGCAAGTGGAAAAGTTTTGCAACAATTGCCTTGAGTGCAAGCGTGCTAAATCCAAAGCCCACCCACATGGGTTGTATACCCCTCTCCCCGTACCTACTAGTCCATGGTTGGATATCTCAATGGATTTTGTGATGGGATTACCAAGGACTGGGGGGGGCCATGATAGCATTTATGTTGTTGTGGATAGGTTCTCCAAAATGGCTCATTTCATTCCATGCAAGAAATGTGATGATGCACAACATGTGGCAACTTTGTTTATTGAAAATGTTTTGAAGTTGCATAGTGTGCCTCAAACCATAGTGAATGATAGGGAAACTAAGTTCCGAAGTCATTTTTGGAGGTGTTTATGGGGTGCTTTAGGCACCAAGCTCTTGTTCTCCACGTCCCACCACCCACAAACCGATGGGCAAACGGAAGTGGTAAACCGAACCTTGGGTGCTCTTCTTAGAGCCATGACCAGAGGTAAGGCCGGGACTTGGATTGATCGTCTACCTCTTATGGAGTTTGCCTACAATCGCACATTGCATAGCATGATAGGCATGACTCCATTCGAGTGTGTCTATGGATTTAACCCCTTGATTCCCCTTGATCTAACCCCTTTGCCAAGGGAAATGGTTGTTAATTTTGAAGGTAAAGCTAGAGCCAAGGCTTTGATAGAGGTACATGCTAAGGCGAAGAAGAACTTGGAGGAAGCCTATGCAAAGGTAGCCTCTAAGAAAAACAAGGGACGCAAGAAGGTGGAACTCAAGAAGGGTGACTATGTGTGGGTGCACTTCCGGAAAGAAAGGTTTCCAAACCTTAGAAAAAGGAAGTTGGCAACCCGTGGAGATGGCCCATTCCAAGTGCTTTCCAAGATAAACAACAATGCCTATGTGGTCGACTTGCCAAGTGAGTATCAAGTTTCTAATACTTTCAATGTTTGTGACTTGGTTCCTTTGGATGTAGGTAATGAAGAGGTCGTGAATGAAGCTCCAATTTCGAGGACGAAATCCTCTCAAGAAGGGGAGGATGATAAGACCCAAACCCCCACAAGACCCTTCACTCGAAGCCAAGCCAAGGACATCCAAGGAGTGCACCTACACTTGATGAGGAAGGGCCTAGAAGAGGGAAGCGATTGGAAGCCGTTCCAAGTGTTAAAAGTGCAAAGGGAGCAGCCCAGCGCCTTGGGCGCTCCGCCTGAAGAGGCTTAGGCCTGGGCGCCCCGCCTGAAGAAGTCAGGTGCTCCGCCTGGGCAAACCTAGGCCTGGGCGCCCCACCCAAATCCCAGGCGCCCCGTCTAGGCCACCCCACTGATGAAGAGCTTGGGCGTTCCGCCCCAAATCTGGGTGCTCCGCCCAAAACGCTGAAGAACGTGAATCCTAGCTATGTTAAGACTATTTTGACCCTACGTGGTCCTTTAATTCCTAAGCCTAAGTGTGGGCATTTTAGACCTTTCAAAGGGTGTCTAACAACACCTATAAATAGCTAGTTGTCTTATTATTTTCATTAGCTTACCTTTGATGAAAAACAAACACTTGTGTTGAAGAGTTGAACTCTTATTGAATGAAAAACCTTGTTTTGGGACTTGTTCTTCCTCTAGCGGATCTAGATGAATTCCAATCCCCCCCGACCATTCTACTTGTGTGCTCACCTTAGCTCGAGGGTAGTTGCCTAGCGTAGGTGTTCTTGACCTCCTCTCGGGGTGTAACGGAACAAGTTCTCCGTTGCTACTTGAGACTTGTGATCGAGATACGTCTCGTTCTTATCCTTTTTATTTTCCGCGTTTGATTCTTATCAGCGTGATGTGAGGATTCGCCTCGGTTTTTATAATTGTAACCTCGGCTTTTAAACTCAGTTTCCTCCAATCTGATCTTGGAGTAAGCCCGCTTGTGTAGATCTTCCCATGTCAAAACTTGGTATTATTGGAGCTCCTTTCGCAATTCACCAGCGGCGTCAGAATTGCGAACATTGATAACCTTTTCAAACACCATGATGGCCTGAGTATCATCCATCCGAGGTAGCTCCATGCGCTCAGCGTGAAAGCGCTCAAGAAACTCCTTAAGTGGCTCACCGGGCCGTTGTTTAACTTCGTATATATCCTCTTTCCTTTGGAGGATTTTTTGGGCCCCGGTGTGTGCCTTAACGAAGGCGTTGGTCATTTCCTTGAAGGTGGAAATCGACCCTGCTGGTAGACACATGTACCAGCATAGCGCTCCTTTCTCTAAGGATTCGCCAAACTTCTTTAAGAATATTGACTCGAGCTCTATCGACGTTAAGTCATTGCTCTTTACCATTGCCATGTATTCCCTTACATGCTCTTTGGGATCGGTGCTCCCATCATACTTCTTTAAAAAAATGAGCTTGAAATTCTTAGGAGTTGGGGCTGGAGCCACTTCGGCCTTGAAGGGCAACTCCCTGTATTGATTTATGTCAAGCTCGTTTTCGGTTTTTGTTATCCCCGGTACGCTCTCGAGGCACTTTTCTATGTGTGCCTCAACGCGAGCTTCAACGCGCGCCTCGACGGGTGCTTCAATCTCCCTGGTCAACTTCTCAACATCGACCAAGGATGTTGCTTCAGCCACGGTGGGAATCCTCCCGAAGTGTGGCGTTGTGCCTGGTACGTTTCCCGAACCCCCAGACGTTGCTCCGTTGAGAAATCCCCCTATTATCGCGCCCGTAGGAACGAAAGTCGGGATGCCTCCACTTGGAGCCGAAGGCTGGGTGCCATTCAGTGCTGCGCTGTTCCTCGCTTCTAACGAGGCGCGGAATTCGGCCTTAATGTTGATCTGATCATCCTGTCGATCTTGGAGAGCTTTTAGTGCATTAACAACAAAAGCTTGGAACGCTTCGGTTGTCATTGGAGATGTGGACTGTTGGTTCGACGGAACGTCAGCCCGTTCGTTAAGATTTTCACTGTTATCAGCCATAGCGTTGTTGAAGAAACTGTAGGCTTTAACGAAAAAGAACGTCGAACTTTGGAACAAAGCGTTTCTGCTTATATCCCCACAGATGGCGCCAATTTGTATGGGCCTAAATCAATTTAGGATCACAAATCGAATTTGGGTTAGAATATAAGCAAAACTTCGTATCAAAGTCGATAAAATGCCAAGAATAAGCGTAAAATGCAAGAAAATAATTGGATTTCAATATATTACAATGAGTACAAAATTCGGCAGAGGTTCTGTATGTATTTCTCAATATCTATAATGTCAATTGAAGTACTATTTATAGATACAAGATATTGCCCCATGTCCCCCACGATTTCTTCATGGCCAACCCACATCTGAAGCCTTTATGAATGGCGTTAGTGGGCAGAGTAGTGGGCTGCAATAGTAGGCTGCAATGCCGTTTGAACCGGGGCGACTCACTGAGGCGCAAATATATGACCTCGGTGGTAGGGCCCTATTGCTGGACCGAGGTGAACGTCACCGAGGCTCAGCTTGCGGCTTGCTTTCGGCGATCCACTCGTTTGCTTCGGTTTCTGGCTTGTCGTCAAGTGCTCGGTTGCTATCAGATCATGGGGCCGAGGCGAGTCATCGCGGACCGATTTTTACCCAATACAATATTTGAGGTAGTACTTAGCTTTTTTCATTCCTCTCAAGCAGCAGAGATGATATGAAGAATTTGAAGTATGAAGCATTCCTATCAGCTTTCTTCGTTACATGAGGATTCAGTTGGCGTTTGAAGTATTGCAACTTTACATAAGGACTCAACTAGTGGTGTAATTCCAGTACGAAACATATAAGGAATATCGTGATCTCAATATGAATGAATATCTTCCGTAATTATTGATAATTGATATTTAAACTAGCCTGTCGCTAATTTTAAAGTTCATTTAGATGCTTATGTTGGCATTTCTCATCGCATGCTTATCATTTAGATGCTTATGTTTGCATTTCTTATCACATGCTCAAGAAAATTTTGTTATTAGAATCGATCATGTACCTCAATCATGTACACGAAACCAAACTAGCACAAGTTTCAGAATAAATATACGAGAATTTCATAATTGCACTTCAAAAATCATGGCAAGGAAAGTTTTAATACAGTTAACCACCTTCATCAAGCATAGTTCAGCCTATCCTTACTCCCTCCTCATGGGATTTATGTAGTCTATCCTTCGAGGTTCCAATAACTCAAATCCAAAACCACATATTAAATACCCATCACAGCCATAATAACAATCGAGAAGACAAATTCCACTGGAACCTATCTCATGATGGGTTGTTCAGCACCAAGACAGTCTACACCCTGTGGGCTTCAACCTACTGCACAACCAGACAAATGCTTGAGGAAATTCAATATCTTGGATTTGGAAATTAAACATTTCCAATAAGATAAAATCCTTTCTTTGATCATTTTTCTAAACAAACAACCAACTACCCAGAACCTCTTTCGTAGGAATATTATTCAATCTGAATCATGTAAGTACTGTCCCACCATCACAGAGTCAGCCTGTCACTTATTTGTTAAATATCTTAAAACAGGAAAGGACGTCCAAGCTCATCTTCAAATAGATCCTTCCCAGGATTTTCTTTTATGGATCAGAGAGTCGTGTTGTAAAAATAGGCCTAGAATGGACTTCAAAGGTATTCCATTTGAAACATATATTCCTTTCCCTTTGGAACATCTAGAAAATCAGGAATAAAAACATCTTTTAAAATGCTTCTCTCCATGTGAACTGCAAATCAATCATGTCCTAAGCAGCTGAGTTCTATTACATAAACTCAGCATCCATGAGAAAGAATGCCTCAAGTCACATCTATATCAAATGGCACCCCCCCCCCCCCCCCCAGATGAAGGATGCTACTGTAGATAGATAAATTTTAGCGGATTTAAATCCATAAAATAATTTGGCTATATGTTAAATTCAAGATATATTAGTCAAATAAATTAAATGGGCTAGTATAATTGGATTAGAAAGTCCAATTTCATTGGACCACAAATGATAAGCCCACGTTATTAGCCCAAATATAAATCCTAAAGGCCCAAGCCAGTGACACGTATCAAGTGACGTGGCGCCAAGTCAAATGAAAGAGCCAATAAGATCATGCCATATTCCAAATGACGTGGCAATCCAAGTGAAGTCCAAAAGGCCAATAAATATGTGTCACGTGGACAAGTGACATGTTCTAGCCAATAATATGCAGCCTTGTCATTGCTTAAATCTGATTGACCGGTCCACGGGCCTTGGCCCGTTAGAGTTTCTTGATGGCTACTACATCCCACATCTATATAAAGGGGTCAAATCCCTCATTTGAGATAATAAAAAATTAGAATGAGGAATTGCATAACAAGAAGCAATAAGGAGCTCGTGGATCAAAGGCTGCAAATTGCTATAAATCTTCAAGGAGTTATTTATTTCTCTATAAGTTCATCAAGAGGAAGATTCGAGATCAAGCTCAACGATCCTTGGATTTATCTCTACAAGTTCATTAAAAGGAAGATTCAAGATCAAGCTCAAAAGTCCTTGGATTTATTTCTATAAGTTCATTAAAAGGAAGATTCAAGAACAAGCTCAAAGGCCCTTGAATTTTTACTTATAATATTTATTGTTGGAAGATGAATCAGAAGAATTATAGAGATTGTACTGCTCATTATATATATATTGAAATCAAATACTACAGTTGCTACAATATCTTCTTGTCTTGATTATTCGTTTCTTGACTCAAAATTACTTGTTACAAATTTTGGTGGGACAATCTCTACCTCTCATCTCTTCTTTTCAAATCAAAAGATTTTATGATGCCTCAAAAGAAGTTCAATTTCAAATCAGGTGATGCTAATTCTAAAAATGGATTGAAGTCACCATGGAGATTGTTAGTCAAATCAAAAGGAGCAAAGTCGAAATATTAGGACAACAAGTGCTTCGAGCGCCATCCAATTCAACACAAGATTCTGGTTCATCTTCTCCAAAAGAAGTGAGATCCTCTTAATATATGCTAGAACATGGAAACAACATAGCAGAGGTGGTCGAATGAACTCTGGCTAGACTTCGTGAGTCAAAAAATTATTTTATGCAAAAAGTTGATGGTGTTGCTCCTCCATCCAAGCTCTTTCCAAGAGATGATCCATATTATTCCTTCTCATCTACGATTGTTATGCAAGCAATGACTATTGAAGCTTCCACTATTGAAGAACAACTTGCAAGTTTGACGAAAGCAATTGATGGCTTAACAAACTATGTCAAAGATCAAGAAGCTCGCATCAACAAGATTGAAGGAATGATGGAGGGAGAATCCAGCCATGCACCAGGGAAACGTATTTAAGTTCAAGAGATGATTAATACTCCAGCAAAGCAAGCAGCACCTACTAAAGAAATCCAAGTTTTTGCTGATGGGATGATTCCAATTGATCAACTAAAGGAGATCATTATGGGGACAGTCAAGGATAAGTACAAGGTTTCTTCCAAATCTTCTCTCGCATATGCAAAGTCGTACACCACAAGGATTAATAGCTTAAAAATGCCTGCTGGATATCAACCCCCAAAATTCCAACAGTTTGACAGCAAAGGAAATCCAAAGCAACATATGGCACACTTTGTTGAAATATGCAACAATGCTGGAATATATGGTGACTATCTTGTCAAGCAGTTCGTTTGTTCCCTTAAGGGAAATGTGTTTGATTGGTATACAGACCTCGAGTCTGGTTCCATTGATAGTTGGGAAGAGTTGGAGCATGAGTTTCTCAATCGCTTTTACAGCACAAGGCGTACAGTGAGCATGATAGAACTCACAAACACATGCCAACGAAAGGAAGAATCGGTTATTGATTTTATCAATCGGTGGAGGAATGCAAGTCTCAATTGTAAAGACAGACTCAGCGAAGCTGCAGGAATAGAGATGTGCATTCAAAGTATGCATTAGTGGTACACATGCTCATGATATGGAGTTAAGCATAGCCTCCAGCAGAAATGAAAGACCGTCTGTCTATGAACCTGGTAAAATAAAAGACACGCAAGAAGCCGCGAAGGGGGGTAAGTTTACATCTAAGGATGAAATAAAAGAGTCCATGCGAGAAAAATCAAAACAAAATTTGACTTTGAAAGAAATGCAAGAGAAAGAGTACCCCTTCTTGAATTCTGATGTTCCAGATATGTTTGACGAACTCCTTGAGCTTGACCTCATCAAGCTACCTGAAATGAAGCGACCCCAATGAAGTTAGAAGGACTGAAGATCCAAATTACTGCAAGTATCATCAACTGATTGGTCATCCTATCGAGAAGTGTTTCATCTTTAAAGAGAAAGTTATGGACTTGGCGCACAAAGGAAAGATCTTGCTAAAAGAAGATAAAGCGAGTGCAAACCAAGTATCAATCATTTCTGACTCATTTGATCCTGCGTCCGTCCACAATTCTTTTGAAAGATGTGGCAAAAAAGTATCATCATTATCAAGGGCACTCAAGTTTGGAGGCTCTGAACATGTTGTTTCTAGCACCTTTCTACCTGGCTTTACACAAAATGACGCAATAGAAAAATATAGATTATTGAAAGAAAAGGAAGCACAAATCAGAAAGCCTAGCAATGAAGATCGGATTCTTATGACCCAACGAAAGTGCCGCAAAATTGACTCATGCAGAGAATCGACAAAGGAAAATCAAATTGAATCAAAGCACCAAAGAGATCCAAAGCAACTAACAAACGCACAAGTGGGGGGAAAATACTACCAAAGACCACGTCATTCTATAACATTGGAAGACTTTCTGCCAAGATGGTTCCATTCGAAATATTCATGTGATGATACCAAGAGTTCAAACAATAATATTGATGGAGGAGAGATGACATATGAAACCTCACCATCCTTATGGCTTACAACTTCAAAAGGGCTCGCCGAATCTCCACATAAACGAATGAATGCAAGCATTTGATATGCTTCTTGACGCACGAGCCAAAACTGCATGTCGCTATGCTCCTTAACACACGAGCCAAAACTGCATGTCGCTACGCTCCTCAAAGCACGAGCCTAAACTGCAATTTATTATGCTCCTCGATGCACGAGCCTAAACTACAAGTTACTAGGCTTCTTATTGCACGAGCCTAGAGTGTATGCCACAAAGCTACTCAAAGTCGAGAAATATGCCAAGGTTGCAAAGCTCTTCAAATTCGAGCTAAGTCGTCAAGTTTCAAAGCTTCTCAATTCGAGCTAAGTCTTCAAGTGTAAAGCTACCCAAATTCGACTTAAATCTCCATGTTGAAAATCTCATCAAGTTTGAGGTAAATCCTAAAGTGCTGATGAAAATCATGAAGCTCCTCAAATTCGAGCAAGATGTCAAAGTTTCCAAGCTTCTCAAACTCACACTAAGTGAGCTTCTTCAAGTTAAATCATAAAGTTGTAACGCTCTCAAATACGAGCAAAATCTTCAAGTTGATACGCTCTTTGGCTTACGAGCATAAACTACAAGTTACTCCTGGCCCACAAGAGTTTAAACTCTGCACGACACAAAAAAATAAAAAAAATTATCTGCTAGGTTGAAAACCTCGAAAGAGGCAGCCTAGGCAAAAGTTAGGACAAAAAAAAAAGTCCACTAGGGTGAAAACCTCGAAAGAGGCGGCCTAGGTAAAAGTTAGGACGCAAAAAAAAAAATCCACTGGTACCGAACTACGCAATGAGTTGATCCTCTTCACTAGGGTACGTAGGCAACTTAGAGTTTCGTTCTAAGTTCAGTCGCATAAGCTATAAAAGATGGGTTTGGCATGATAATCAAATTAAAGTTGATGATGCCACCTTGATTCTTTCGAATTTTAAGGTATAAAAAGAAGAGTTTTTTTCTTGTCTTTCTCTATGATACCACTTAAAGATCAAGAGTTGGTGATCAAAGCTCGCAAGCTCAAAAGCTTCGCTCAAGCCAAAAGATGGAGGCTCTCTAACTGCTCTTCAACAACACTTGAACAGTTGAAAGTCATGCTTCATACACTTATCCACTAAGGCGCCAGAAGAGATTGCTCCACATTAAAGCTGCAAGAAGATGACACTCCATAAATTTATTTGATATGTTCAAAGTAGAGGTCACATGCTGAAGTTCGAAGGATGGAATGCTCCAAGTAGTTTTTCAACAATTGACAATGGCGAACTTTTAAGGTTCTTTCTTTTATGTGGGAATTTTTCTTGTTGCACAACTTTAAAATATGTGTGTGATGTATCATAAAATATCTCCATATGAAATTGAGACAATTTATACTCCTGCATCAAGCTTGTAAAAGAAATTTGAAAAAGGAAAAAGAAATAAGAGCTCATGGAACGGCTATCAGAAGTCACTTTGTTCAAATTGCTGATTTTCAAGATATTTATGTATCAATTCAGGGTAAATTATATTTTAACCTCTGGCGCCAATGTATCACTCTAAGCCTAGTTTCTGTAGGATCAAGCGTCTCGTAATTTTGACACTCATAGCTTGAGATATGAATTTTTCCGTGATCTTGCGCAGATCTGTAAAATCAACATGACAGACATCTTGGTAGACTTTAAAAATTAATTTCAGCTGATACAGGAGGTATTTTGATCTGATTTTTGTAAATATTATAGTTCCAGGAGTCTTCTTTCCAATGGAATAAACGACATGTGATTCGGAAACTTACATCTCAAGATATGATTTTTTTTGGCGAGATTGCACAAAGCTAAAAAAATGAGAATGGCTGACGCCTATGTCAACTTCAAAAAAAAATTCCGCCTTATCCTGAGGGAATTTGATCTGTATTTTAGAAATATTGACATCCTGTGAGTTCAGAGTGTGTAGGATCAAGCGGCTCACAATTTGGACACTCCTATATCGAGATATGAATTTATAAAAGAAGGTGCGCCAAGCTGTGAGGTAAAAATAGCTGGACATGAATATCATTTTTGAATTTTGGTTCCAGCTAATCCTGCTCGAACTAAGATCTGGTCTTTGGTTATGTTATAGCCCCATTCATTGTAGTTACTAAGAATCAAGATTCTTGTAACTGCGATGCTCCTCCACCAAGATACGTATTTTTGTGTGAAGACGTTCGAATCTGAAGATTAAACTTGCCGATTGAAAGGAACATTTGGAAAGAAGGAGATGCTCTGAATAGTCTCTCGCGTGCCATAGAGTCTCTGTTTCCGAACTATAGAAGAATGTTTTCGTGCCATAGAAGTAAGTCTCTGTGCCGTAGAAGAATATTCTATCATGTGCCGTTAAAGGGTATGTCCTTGCGCCATTGAAGAATATGTCCATTAAAGAATATGTGATCATGCACCGTTGAAGATCATGTCTCCGCGCTATAAAAGACTATTGTCTCCGCGCCATAGAAGACCATGTCTCCGCGCCATAGAACGTGTCGTAGAAGCATGAGTTCCCGTTGCGACATACAAAAAAAGTTCTTTGGCTTAGAACGACAAGTTTTGCAGTTTCGGATTGATTAGTTCTTTGCGCCTTTGATCACTGTAGAGTTCAACTCTTTCAAACCTTGGTGAATGAGAAAGGGAAGGCAAAATAAAATATATTCAAAGACAGTAAAGTCTGAAGCGATTACCTGTCGAAGTTGCTAAAGGGAGAAGACCTAAACTGTATTTTATCTTTGTCTCGATTCTGGCTGTTGGCAGAGAACCAAAGATCAGTAAAACTTCATGAATGCTTACATTACTGTATCTATCAATGGGGGTGCATAGGCTTTAGAAACAAATGGATACTTGAAAAAAAAAACTCACTGAGCACTTTGCAGTGCCTGCTTTTCTCCAATCCCCGTTAATGGATTCAATGTGAGATCATGTGGTTTAAGCTAGTATTTATAAAGGGACCAGGGCAATGGCAATAAGTAGAGTCCAAGAAGAACTAATAAGTTTGTATCCTAATAGTACTCTATTAAGAGTAAAACAGATCAGCTCATATGAGAAGACAATGGAGAAGCACGGACATTAAATAGCCACTTTCAAAGACGCCCTCTAAAGTATAGCTGATTTTTGGCATAGCTTCCAATCAAGTAGCCAAATTTAGAACTTTTTACCTGAAGTGACTCACATGAACGAAGGAAATAATTCAAGTCTTGTCTTTGAAATTGAAATTTTCATTATGACCCGACAAGCCTTGAAGTAGGGGATATTTGTAGACAGATAAATTTTAGCAAATTTAAATCCATAAAATAATTTGGCTATATGTTAAATTCAAGATATATTAGTCAAATAAACTAAAGGAAAATTTACACAGCATAGACACTTTTATTAGTCAATAACACAAAATAAACACATTTTTTGTTTATTATGAATTATAAACATTTAGCCTTATGTATTCAACATTTAATAGCCAAAATCAAATATAAAACATCTACCTTTTTATATGCCTTTTTTTAAGGAATTGATGCCTTTTTATATACCATAACATTCTGAAGCCCACGTCTTTCTTTACTCCTTACTCCTCCATCCATCTCCTCCACTATATCTCCACTTCAAGTTTGCTTCCACTACTACTGTTTCTATTTTCAAAACTGAAAAACTGAATTTTTTAATTCACAACAACAGAGGAACAGTTTACAAAATCCATCACAGGTGTACTTGAGCAATCTACACTCTCAAAGTAGTTCACAATGATAGTGATAGGGAGATTTGTCGTTAGATCCTCCATGAAATCTCAATCCTTCGCCATACAGATTTAACTTATGTCATCAAGTGCCACAGTGACATATATATGCCAGGTGGAGACATCGGTATATTAATGGAACACAAGAACGCCGATACACCCTAATCTGGTATATTCGAGATATATCCATGGTGACAACATAACTGGAACAACAACTTGCCAATCATCTGTGCACAAAGACAAGATTCGACAAAAAACTTTCAAGTGGATCGTGGAAGTTAGAGGATGTGATTAGTTATTCACTTATATTCATGTTGTATGCATTTTTTAATTGTTATATTTTTTGCAATAGTATATAACTGATATTGCAGAATATTTTTTCTATATTATGAATTTATTTTACATAGATGACAATATAACTGAAATATGCAACTATATCTGAGTATATTGAAGATATATTCATGGTATATTTATCTCGAATTTAACTATATCTGGTATATTCGAGATATATCCATGGTATATTCAAGAGATATTTATGGTATAAAGGGAATATGCAACCACATCTGAAATTTAACAGTATAGGTATTCAAGATATATTCATGGTATATTTATAAGGTTAATAATCATATGTGGTAATATCTTTGTTATCCAATCCTTTCACGCAAAAAAAAAAATATCTAATGATTACAAATTATTTTGGTGGAACTAAATATATATATCCGTCAAAAATTAAAAAAAAATAGGAAAATCGAGCAAAGAAGATGATTTGGATGGAATAGGGCTCCATAATTTTCTCCTTATTGGGTGGGAGTTGAGCTCCTTAATTTTCTCCTTTTCTTAACTTCTTTTTAGAAATAGAACTTAGACATATTTATATTGGGTAAATTTTGACTAGCATATGTGAAGATGTTCAATGGCTATTTGAATGTAGGGCCATGGTATATATTTGGTTAGATATGAAAACAACCCTAAACTAACTGAGCTAGTATAATTGGATTAGAAAGTCCAATTTCATTGGGCCACAAATGATAAGCCTCCATTATTAGCCCAAATATAAATCCTAAAGGCCCACGAGAGTGATACGTGTCAAGTGACGTGGCGCCAAGTCAAATGAAAGAGCCAATAGGATCATGTCATATGTCAAATGACGTGGCAACCCAAGTGAAGTCCAAAAGGTCAATAAATATGTGCCACATGGACAAGTGACATGCTCTAGCCAATAAAATGCAGTCTTACCACTGCTTAAATCTGATTAGCCGGTCAATCTTGGCCCGTTAGGGTTTCTTGATGGCTACTTCATCCCACATAAATATAAAGGGGTCAAATCCCTCATTTGAGATAATAAAAAATCAGATAGAGGGATTCATAACAAGAAGCAATAAGGAGCTCGTGGACCAAAGGCTGCAAATTGCTATAAATCTTCAAGGAGTTATTTATTTTTCTATAAGTTCATTAAGAGGAAGATTTGAGATCAAGCTCAACGGCCCTTGGATTTATCTCTACAAGTTCATTAAAATGAAGATTCAAAATCAAGCTCAAAAGCCCTTGGATTTATTTCTACAAGATCATTAAAAGGAAGATTCACGATCAAGCTCAAAAGCCCTTGGATTTATTTCTACAAGTTCATTAAAAAGAAGATTCAAGAACAATCTCAAAGACCCTTGAATTTCTACTTGTAATATTTATTGTTGGAAAGACGAATCAGAAGAATTATAGAGATTGTACTGCTCATTGTATATATTGAAATCAAATACTACAGTTGTTACAATATTTTCTTGTCTTGATTATTCATTTATTTCTTGACTAGAAATTACTTGTTACAGCTACAAACTCAACACAGAAGGTACTTTCAATCAAACAACAGGTAATTAAAGAATAGGAGGTGTTATATGAAATGCTCAAGGAATTTGGTAGATGAGTTTTGCAAAATGCCTTCCAAGATCTTCTGTAATCCATGCTGAAATAAATGCCCTATATCAAAGGCTATGTCTGGTAAAGTCCTATAATCTCAAATCAGTCCAAGTGGAAGTCGATTCAAATATCCTATTACTCATATTAAAAGGAACAAATGAGACATATTCTAACATTTTATAAAATTGCAGGTTCTTACTATTTGACTTAGGATGCACTAAAGTCAAGCATATATATGGAGAAGCAAAATTTATGGCAGACATATTATCTAAATATGGTTGTAATGCTTCTCGGAACTCCTCAGTTTTCTTTAGCTATGCCCCATCTTTTGTTATATATGAACTGGATTATGATTCCTCAGCTCGACTTAGGGAGAGAAAGGAGAACTTTTGTACTGTTGACCAATCATGATATATAATATATTTGCTCTTTTTTTAGAAAAAGAAAAAGTTTTGGTATCGCATACGCCTTACAACATGTCATCAGAATCAATCAATATTTTTGTGGTCAAATGAACAAAAACACTAGCACAAGTTGCAGAAAGAAAATCTAAGAATTTAAAAAAAATGCAGTTAAAAAATCATAATAGTGTCTAAAATTCGCAATATATGCAGCTAGCTCTTCCACCTTAGACCTCTTTACATTTGCAAGTGATGCAGCAATCTTTATACTTCTTAGTTACAATAGAAAATTGCATCTGTGGCGGTTATCTTCAGTAAAAAGAACATCCACCTTCCTGGACAACAGCCGTAATTTGATTCTCTTTTTCATCCGTACTTGGTAATCTTCTTCGAATGCTATACTGACACGTATAGCACGTATCTTGTCCAACACGGGAGAATTCTTTGCTAAAATCTCAACCAATTCAATTACAGCTCTGTGCAAGACACGCCTTTCAGATGCACATTTCATAGGTCCTTCCATTTCACATCTCTTAGACATGTAAATTTTGTTGGGTTTAAATCGATAAAATTGTGTGGGTTATATTTTAAACTCAAGAAATATTAGTTCAAACAACTACAATGGACTAATATAATTGACAATAGATTAAGTCCAATATACATGAATTTAATTAAAATACATATGTCAAATGACGTGGCGCCAAGACAAATCAAGAGCTAGTGAAATTGTGACATGTGTATAAATAATGCAACAAACCTAGTCAAATTCATGGGGGGCTCAACAGAAAGGTCAGTGAAGCTTCCGCTTTAGACGCCCATGAGTCAAAGACCCCCAATATTTTATTATTAGTTATATTTATTTATACTGGTTAGAATTTTCTTAAGTGAACAAAATATTAGTCGTTTATTTCAATACACTACATTAGTTATAATTGTAAAACTTCTTATTAACAGATATGACTTTAATTTAGAAGTTTAAAATATCAGACAAAGTTCTACTATAAAACACTTGAATATTTTTTAAAAGAAGGAAAAAATCTTAAAAGCTTTGAAAAAAAGAGTTACCTCATTATTAATGTCTGGACCATATAATCAGTTGACTAGATCAAGACGGTCGATTTATTCATTAAACATATATTTGAAGAAATTAATTAAAAAAGATTAATTTATAACTTTGCATCTAAAAAAAAAATTTAAAAGTAAACTTTAAAGTAAAATAACATATATGTTATTAAAAACTTTTGTCAATTTTTGGCTTTAGGCCTCCGATATTATTGAACCACCCCTGCTCAAATTGATGGCCACTCAAAACCTTCCAAGTATTCAAATGACACAGTTTTGGCCAATCAAATGCAAGATTGTCACACAGCTTTTGTGATTGCTTTGATGACTCAAGCTGACCAATCAAAATGGAGTAAAAATATATGTATTTGTCACAAACTCCCTTCTCCTATCACTATAAATAGAGGTCCTCCATAAGCCAAAAAGTGGTGGAATCAGAAGATCAATGAAGGATACATAAATCACAAAGCATGTTCCTCATGGTTGTGATCAAGAATTCTTCTTAAATCACAAAGCTTGTTCCTTCTGATTGTGATCAAGAAGTCTTATATAATAAATCAAGAAGCCTTCCTTTACTAGTGGTGATCAAACGTCTTCCATACATCAAAGCCTACATTCACGTTCGTTATCAAAGCTACCTCCACGTTCGTAATTAAGTCAAATCCATATATTCAAGGACAAGCTCTCACGTCCTTGAATCAAATAAAATCTCTCAAATTAAAGATCAAGCTCAGAGCCATTAAATCAAATCAAATCTGTCAAGTTCAAGATCAAGCTCAAACGTCCTCGAGTCAAACCTATGAAGAGAAGAATTAGATGATTATATATTTTAATTTAAGCTACTTTAGAGATTGTACCCGCATCATTTTTCTATAATCAAATTATACTTGTGGATACTTTTTTGTCTTGATTATTTTCGAGCAGAAATTTATTGTCTACAAATTTGGCGCGCCCAGTTGGACAATCTCTACCTCTTATCTCTTCTCTTCAGAGTCAAGACACCAAGATGTCTCAAAAGATGACAACCCAGAGTCCAGTGTTGTCAATACCAAAAACTAAGTGGATGCTGTCATGGAGATTATTAGCCAAATAAATAGGAGCGATGTTGAAATATGCGCCAACAAGTACTTCAAGTGTTGTCCAATTCAACTCATGCTTCTGGTTCATCTTCTTCAAAAGAAGTAAAATCCTCTTCGCTTATACTAAAAGAAGGGAACAACATAGCTGAGATTGTAAAAACAACTCTGGCTCAACTTAGCCAGTCCAAAAGTCGCTTCATGCAAAAGGATGATGATGTCTTGATCGTTCGTTTTACTCTATTCTCCTATCATGGAACCCTCCATTTAGGCTTTCTCCAGGTGATAATCTATGTCATTCTTCTTCCTCCTTGGTGGTCGCGCAAGCAATGACGATTTAAGTCGCTACAATAGAAGAAGAACTTGCAAACTTGACTAAAGATGTTGAAGGTCTCACAAATCACATGAAAGATCAAGGCGCTCAAATTGCTAAGTTGAAAAATAAGGTGGAGAGCATTGCGGATGAAGAATCAAGCCAAGCACCTATGAATCTTCTTCAAGCACAAGAAATGGGCAAGAAAGTGGTTGCGTCCAAAGAAATCCAAGTTTCTTAGAAGGTCTAATTTCTGTTGATCAATTGAAAGACATTATCATGGAGGCCATCTAAAATTTGAGCCTTCAGCTAAATCTTCCTTCACATATTCAAAGCCATACACGCAAATGACTGACAACTTGAAAATATCTTGTTCCTATCAACCTACCAAGCTTCAACAATTTGATGGTCAAGGAAATCTCAAACAACATGTGGCGCACTTCATTGAGGCATATAATAATGCTGGCACTTATGGTAATCACCTTGTCAAGCAGTTTATTCAATCTCTCAAGGAAAATGCTTTTGACTGGTACACGGACCTCGAGCCTGGTTTCATTGATAGTTAGGAATAGTTGGAGCACGAATTCCTCAACCACTTCCATATCACAAGGTGCATTATTAGTATGGTTGAACTTACAAACGCCCGCCAATTGAAGGATGAACAAGTCATCGACTTCATCAATCATTGGAAGAGCTTATAAGCCTCAACTTCAAAGATCGCCTTAGTGAAACATCAGCATTGAAATGTGCATCCAAGGCATGAATTGGGGCTTCCGCTATATCTTGCAAGGAATTAAGCCGAAAATATTTGAAGAGTTGGCCACTCGTGCACATGACATAGAAATAAGCATGGCTGCGAGTGGAACTAAGGTCCTCTTGTCTAAAATCCTAGTAAGGATGAAGACATGCAAGAAATTGAAAATTGGGGCAACTTTGCATCTGACATTCAAATTAAAAAATCCATGAATGTCAACACTTCTTCTTTGAAAGTCACCACATATATGAGTAGAAAGAAAAGGGTTAAATCACCTTTCATGCGAGACAAAGCAAGTTAAAAGTTAACCTTGAAAGAAATGCAAGCAAAGAAATATCCATTCCTCGACTCTGATGTTCCTGCCATCTTCCAAGAACTCCTTGAATTAAAATTTATTTAGTTAACCCTTATGAAATGATCAACTGAAGGTGGACATCGGTTGGTCTGCCACCCGATTAAAGAGTGCTTCATCTACAAAAAAGAGTCATGGACTTGGCTCGCGAAGGAAAAATCATCCTGGAAGAAGAAAAGACTAGCACAAATCAAGTTTCCATCGCCTTTTGTTCATTCAATCATGTAGCTGAAACTATATGTGAAGACAAAGACCTTTTAGCCGCATTGCTCTTAGAAGCACAAGATTAAACTGTATGTTACTCCTCGCCTGCACGAGTATAAAATGTGGACGGCTAAAAAAAAGTCCACTAGAATGAAATTCTCGCAAAAGACGACCTAGACAAAAGTTAGGACACCAAAAAATAAAAAATAAAAAATAAAAATAAAAATGAATCACTTATTTTGAACTACTTTATGACTTGATCCTCTTGAACAGAGTACGTAGGCAACTTAGAGTTTATTCTAAGTTAAGTAGCATAAGTAAAAAAAAAAAATCATGCCATTGCATGACAAGATTATCAAATTGAAGTTGGCGGTATCACAGCTATTCATTCAAATACAGATTACATACATGACCAATTTCAAGAGGACAACACGCATCTTAATGCTGCAAAGATGAATTTTATTTCTTTAATATTAAAGATTCCTAATACATCAATGATTCAAGTGAATAATGAGAATAGCAACACATCATCCTATATAAAGGTCCTAAGTCATGTACACAATTGGAGATGAACAGTTGTTGCTAACTCTTATTGATGCCTCTTCTTGGGTAGATCTTCTTCACTTGCACTCCCTCGCAAAAAAACATATAAAGGGATGAAGCTCCTAGAACATGCTATCCATAACATTCATTGTAGTGTGGAGTATACAAATTTTAAGAATCAAATGTGGATGGACCAAATTCAAAAGTTACTGCAGTTAATCTTAGAAGTTCTGCATGCCTATATTGCTGGTCTTTGGCTCTGCTTTCGAACGCCTCAGGGATGGATCATAATTCCAATATTTCAAGCTTGATATAAATTTCTTCCCTGGAAGTAGCAAATATCTGAAGTTGTTGGTCTCTGAGCCTACTTTCTAACAGCACAAACGACTTGTGAATCAGACCGTCCAAGCCCAAGATGTGAACTTTTTGACGACAACATGCGAAGCTGTAAGTGAGCACGCTAGCCAATGTTGTCAACTTAAAAAAAAAAAAGAATTAATTCTGGCAGATCCTGAAGGACTTTGAAGCTGGATTTTGGATATGTCGCAATCCTTCGAGTTCTGATTTTGTAGAAAAGGGTGGCTCTGAATTCGTACAACATACAAGATGACATGAGTTTTTCTTATCAAGACACTCAAAGCTGTAAAATACTCAAATATAGAATTGATTTCAAATTATAAACTGTATAAATGTGGAAGGAATCAGCACCTGATTTTGATACATGTTCTGGTATCAGAAGTTATCTTTCCAATGCTGCAAACGTCTTGTGATTTCGACACTCCTAGCTCGAGATATGAAATTTTTTGTGAGATCGCACAGGTCTGTCAAGTCAACATGGGAATAGCTGCATAAATTTCTAAAATTAATTCAGGCTGATCCTGAAGGAGTTTGGCCTTGGATTTTTGATATATTGCAGAAATGATAGTCATTTGTCATTGATAAACTATAATTTTCTGTTATTGTCCGACTAGTTCATGAATCTTGCTTGAGATTTTATTGAGCTACAAAATATTACCTCGTCAAGCTTTTCAGTTCATGGTTCATGCCACAAGTGGCCATGATTGGCTAAGTGAGCTTGTCAACATTATTGAACATATCTTGATATTGGGATCCATTGCAAACTATTTTAGTTTTATGTCAAATATTTGTAAAAATCTTACTTTTAGACATGAAAGATTTGAAAATACTCATTCTGTCCCAAATTAGTTGACATTTAACTATAATAATTTGTTCCAAATTAGTTGATACTTTATAATTTCAAAACTAAAATTGTTTGTCTTATCCAGCTACACCTTTAATAATTAAAAAAATTCTCAACAACATTTAATAATCAAATATTGAAAAGGAGTAACATAGTAAAATATACACTCTATTTAATACTTTTTCTTAATAGACGTGAAAAAGCTGAAGGTGCCGACTAATTTGGGACGTAGGGAGTAAAAAACAAGATCAAGACATGATCATTTTCTTCTATACATATAATAAAGAGTTATGTTGAACCGTATATTTGTGCCTAACATATTTCCAGTTAATATGGAAAATTTATTCCTATATTGAAAGTCCTTTAGATTTACAACCTCAAATGGTTGTTTCAAATGACAAGTGAAGAACCTTTCACCTACAATCAAGAGATCGTGGATTCGAGTGAGTAGTAATGTACCCTATCCACTATAGAAATTGACCCGTATCGGCAACACGTGTCCAGTCTCTAATTTTTACCAATAAAAGTGTGTATGGAGTAAAATTTATGCAAGGTCAATTGATATTGTGGTCCATTGCAAATACTTTTTTATTTTTCTATCGAGATTTTTCTAAAAATCCTTTTTAGACAGAGATATTTGAAAATGAAACGAGATCTAGAAGGACCATGTTCAACTATGAAGAGTTATGTCGAAATGTGACCTGATATTTTTATAACTTATTTCCGGTTAAAATTTAATAGGTAGATTTATTCCATTTTGTTAATTTGGTCAATATCTTTTAGAGGCTACTTTAAGCAAGGTTTGGACATAAATTAAATTGAAACTTGAAAAAATAAATTTTTTGAAGTTGAAGTTTCATGAGTGACAAAAGACTTTTTTTTCGCAAAAACTAGTCTCATTCAATTGTTGAGAATTTACAATCATCATATTATTACAAAAGCAAGAATCTTCTAAAGCAAAAAGTGAACGACCATTTTGCTCCCGTAGTAAATCTTCTTTTAAGTACTCTTTTGTATAAGGAAGTAAATACACAGTTAAATTTTTATTTCTTTTTTCATAAAAAATAAAAATATAAAAAACCAAAAATAACTATGGAGAAGTGGAAGAGTTGGCATTAATTAATTGAATGTGGACTAAATTTATTTCATTATGAATAATTACCTTTTTGAATACGATGATTTAAATACATGCATTTAGAACAGCTACAAGCTTTGTGATGCTTGGAGTTGGAAAGAAAATTCAATGCACAAGTATAAAGGAGATACGTGCAATAGGATCAACTCAAAAGTTTGCTGATGGTTTGAGTTCTAAGCCTGACATTTCGAATTCCTAGATCAGTTTTAAGTTTATAAAATTACCATAAATCAATTCAAGTCCATTTTGAGAGATGTCTACTTGCTTTCAGCCCCTAAAGTCTTTCGTGACAATTTTTATTGTGATCATATAGAGGTGGAACATAGATGGTGAAGCAGGCCACGGAATTTGTGTCGGTGATATTATCTAGCATTATAAGCTTATGCATGTTTCGAAAGCCTAAGTTATTTAGGCTTTTACCCGATAGTAATGTTCTGTCCAGATGATCAATAAATTCAATTTTGTAGAACATCTTGCAAGATAATGTAAAATGCTATCCCACAAAAAGAGGATTTGCATTTTGAGCGGCAATAAATAACTATTTCATGATCTACTTAGTCCCAAGTCCCATGCTTCGAACCAGTTCTTTATGTTTTCTTATTCTATTTTTGGATGTTCTTGATTTTTCTTTTCGATGTGGGTGTCTGAAAAGTGAAAATAGATATTTCTTTCCAATTTTCACATTGGAAATATCTCCGTAATTAGTTTAGCTCATTAGTACATAACAAAATTATTTAGTAGAAGTTTAATTCAAGAAGGTAAGAAACTACAAAATGAAATTTATAGTGGAAGTTGGTTTTGGTATACTCATTTTCCCTTGAAGAAAACATTCTTGAAAGTTAAGCTGAGTTTTAAATATGCCTTAAGAAAAATTAGTATGTTCTACATACGTGATACGAATATTATATTTCAAAATATTAACAACCAATATCGACTCAAACTATGTTCAAAATTTAACATGTGTAAAAGAAATGAATTGTTTGTCAGGCCGGTAAAATAAATTATAAATTTTCTTTTATATAAATATATTGTTGTTAAAGAAGCATGATGACCAACAATGAGAAAATGATAGAAACAATATTTTTTATAAAGTTGATAGAAAAAACTTTATATCCATTTAATTTAAAATCATTTTTCATAGATTTTCAACAGGAATGGCTATTCTTTCCCTGGTTGGCCGGTTATGAAAGACTCTTCTTGATAGAAATTAAACATGAATAATAATCTTTTGACATTTTCTATTCGTATATATTTGTCGTTTAAGTAATGGAAGGTAACATCTGAACAAGAATAGATAGCATTCTGCTAGGGAGAGAGAGCTAGCATGTTCCAATACTTGAATATTATTATATCTCTCCTTAAAGAAGTACACCTTTCACCCAGATTGATGTATATTGCGAAAAATGCGAGTACAAATCAAAATTTAGTGCTATTATGTCTAGACTTTAAAGTAAATAAATTCATACTAACTCATACAAGGAATACACCTGAGGACTATTGTGGGACATGATTTCTTATTTCATTGACTCAAGTACATATGATTAATATTCATCAATTTAACAAACTTATATTTTTTCTTTTGATTTTATTTTATACACAAACATATATTTAATAAACATTATGTAATTCTAAAATGATGTACTCAATTAAGTAAAAATTTCGTGTAGGGGCGGGCCTGTTTGGCACGCGCTAATTGATTTGTAGCCGTCAAAAACAAATTCGTTGAAAAGTAGCAACTTCTGGACAAATCCCAGTATAAATACTGGGAGTATAAATACTGGGACTTTGAAGAAGTTACTGGGAAGCTTCAAACTAAAAAAATACTTGGGCTTTGAACACCCAGTACTTGGGCTTTGAACACCGAGTATTTTGTTATGGGACTAGTATGGAGGTGTTTTTCAACGCTAATGGAGCTTAAGTGTACGCGCGATTTTTTTGCTATTATTCAATGAATATTGAAATAGTGGATAATTCCCAACGAGCGCGTCAAAAAATGACTAGTAATCAAAATTTCCGCTCAATTAAAGGGCACATCCGTGCCTAAAAACAAGTAAATTTAGAAAAGAGACAAATGATATAAACAAGCAACTTCTAAAAAAAAAAAAAAAAATCAAACGAACGGGTTCTAAGTTACAGCTTCTTGAAAAATTCTCTCTCTTATATTTCCTTGCCCGTATTCAGCATTCGAATTGGACACGAAAGTCATATGAGGGTAAAATAGGCCAAGTTCATACTACAAAAAATGTATGGATCAGAATATCTGGCTTCGATTTTCCGCCCTATAAAGGGAGGAAAACACGTAAAGAGCGCTCAGTTATTTCAGCATCGATCATCTGGGGAAATAATCATCACATCCATATAGAAAATTAATCAATATCGTAAATTGTATTAAAAAAATAAGCCCCTTATCCAAAATCAAGAAATGGGACACACCAATTAAATAACTTAGTTTAAGCACTCTATACTGAAAACTAGTTTATGCTTCAGAAACTTAAACAAATCTTACTTATAATTACTAAGAGAGAGCTCACCGTCACAAGCAACTTGAAAAATAAGAATTACTATAAGTTAAGATTTACATGTCACAATGCAACAGGGCAAACTGATAAAAAAATCAGTTCACTTTAAATAGAAAAATAGTTGGCAATGACATTAATGTATGCTTCCCTTGACACGTTCATTGAATAAAATTAAATCAATGCACGCAACGCCTCGGTAAGCAATTTCCTGAACTTCTAATTAAGTTCTCTGTAACTTTTCAAAAAAACAAATTACTAATTTATTAACAAAAACTGTTACGCAACAGAAATGAAAAAAAAATATTTATCACCTACCATGTTAGGTTTGAGGAAATTTACCATGTTTGGCAGTTTATAGAAATCCTACTCTGTGTATGGCTTATATAAGCTAGCAAAGTTTTGGACGAAACCCTAGTTGTCAAGAATGTTGGGCCTTAGGCTATGTGTTGTCAAAATGGGCAGGTTAAAGTTGGGCCAGACAAATTTACAAAATCAGCTGATGGAACAAGAGACTTGCAGATGTAGGACACCTGACGCTCTGTCACAGTTTTGGTCCTGTAAGAAAAGTCCTAACATTTTTAGCCCTCATTAGGAAAACATTTTTTCGATCGCCAAATCTTACTAGCAGCAAAACCTAAGTGTTGCCAGGAGCCTCCACTTCGTGACTTCTGGTGATCGCTAGGAGCTTTAACAGACGAGGGCTCAAAATGTAACACTTTATCTTACACGGTACAAAAATGTTACAGCGACGCTCGAGCTGCCCAGTGCATGCAAAAACATCGATGGATGCTCGTAAAATTTTCACCCACAGGCCACTTTTGTTACTGGTATTTAGTTTGAAGCCACTTTTTTTATTGGTCTTACATGAGAGTTCACTTTTTGGAACTTCAATCTTTGTTGGCTGAAGTTCAAACCTTATGGGTTGAACTTCATGCATAAATTATGAAGTTTCAACTTCAATCTGTAAGGGTTGAACTTTTAGGTATAGATGCGTAAACTTCAACCCTTGTGGGCTGAAGTTGAACTTCAATCCTTGTGGGATGAACTTGTGTGAAGTTCAACTCAAAAGAATTGAAGTTCCAAAAAGTGGCATTTCATATAAAATCAATAAAAAAAAGTGGCTTCAAACCAAAGAGCATTGCCATTCACCTTTGTTGCACTTCGCCCTGGACACGCCCCCACAAACATGTATTTTTACATGACCAATTTATGCTTCGCACTTACAGTTTGGTTGATTTATTTAATATATTATACATTGAATAATAGATATACCGATCGATGTATAAGGATTATGATACCAACCTTAAGAATCTTTGAATGTCGAAATTATAAAGAATCCTTACGAAGCTATGATCGCTAGTAAATGTATTTCTATTTGAGATTTTTACACAAAAAGACAAGCAACAGACGAAAATTATGAAAATTGCCCCCTATTTGCTAATCTTAACCGAAATGTCACACTTTTCCCAAGATAGTAGCATGCCGCAAATTTATACGCGTATATAAAATTATATTAATTTGTATAAGTGTGTATATGCGAGTGAACAAATCTGTATAAATTTTTAGATTTCTTTAATATCAAAGATGTTTATATGATTTTTACTTTTTTTTTAAATATATTTTTGTATTTCTCTCATTACTACGCATTTATCTATGTATATTCATGTATAATTTATTTTTTGGGTGAGATTTGTGTGTTTAAACTAGTCCAAAGCAATGATATAGACAACATCAACAATATAACTTCAGTGAAATACAAAAAACTAACGATATCACCTGCGGGGGAGGGTGTCTGCCGGCGGCTCATTGGCAGGAGATGGGGAGATTTGGTAGCTAGGGATTTTTTTTTTTTGAAGGAGTGTTAAAATTTATAATTTTAGGGATGGGTGCTATGCATGGAAAAAAAATATGGTCTGGTGTTTGTAATTTTTGGTAGTGGTTTATTAGATATTAATATGGAATTGTTACATAAAAGTATAATTTTTAGAAGTTAATTACAAAACATAGCCAGGACTGGATCTGATCACTTTCTTCAGCTTCCTGTGAAAAATAATGAATGGATCCCCTACACAATCACACACCCAATTATCCTTCACAACCTGCAAAAAGGAGTCATTTTCAACCCAGAAATTAAGAAAACCTGAAGGATTTAATAATATTAGCCGCATCACTAGAGCATTTAATCAGCAAAGGAGAGTGATCAGATCCAGTCCTGGCAAGGTGTTTGAGGTGTGTGTGAATGGTTCGTGTTTGCAATTCGGGTTGCGTGAATTTGCATTAGTGTCGGGGTTAAAATACTATGAGGATACACTGAGTTCTCTTGATACGAATTGTCCAAATCGGTTGGTGAGTAGCTACTTCCCGAACGTGGAGAAGGTGTCTCACGTAGAGATTAAGAATGCTCTTACTCAACGGAAGTGGATCGGTGATGCTGATGCAGTTAAGATTGCAGTTCTGTATGTGATTGTGCATTTTGTGATGTCTGTATCAGATGTGCAAACTGTTTATAAGAAATATTTTAATTTGGTTGAGTCCGATCTTTACGAGGACTATCCATGAGGTATAGATTCTTTCAAAGAATTATCTGATAGTATTCACAAGAAGATAAAAATTAGCAGTACATATTTTCGGGTGGTAGGTTTGCCTTCTGCGTCGCAAGTATGGCTTTATGAGTGCTGAACAAACATTCCGTCATCAGTAATTGTGCGTGTTAAAAGTCGAACTCCTCGTATCTTGAACTGGAAAGTGATGAGTAATCTTTCAAAGTATAAGACAGATTGTAAGATTTTAGACGACCGAGGCAACAAGGTATAGTTTCATTCTTCCTGTATCTGTTTCATTCTTTATGTATCTGTTTCATTATTTATGTATCTGTTTCATTTTTTTATGCTTTTAAATTGATTGGTCTACTGTTATGTACGTATAGCCGGTTTTTAGGCCTATCCAGCCGACAATTGCTGAGTTGGCCAGTTTGGAGTTGGTGGTTGATACGGACGCACCTGTAGCGGATGATACGCAATACCCTGCTAAGGAGGATATTTTTATCCGCCATGGAGGGCCTCATCTCTCCTCTCCTGCCACTTTTGTATGCAGTCCTTCTGAAGATGCTGCAAAGTAGGCACAGTCAAGTTTGTTGAAACCGGCGCATGCGGTTGATTATGACACTAAGATTGACATGTTGACTCGTTCAGTAGAGAAGGTATGTCTAGTTTTTTGAAGTAGTTGAAATAGTTAGAAACATTGTGATACTGTTTTGCCACATTCTGATAATAATTTTTTTTTTATTTCAGCTCACTACTAACCTGGAGTTATTAAAGAGTCATGTAAGCATTGTATTTTTATTATATTGTGTCTATATTTTTAATTTGTTGAAACAGTTAGAATCATTATGATACTGTTTTTGCCTTTGTTTCTTTTGAAGGTTGATGATCAGTTTAACAATGTTAAGCAATTTTTTGGTGAGGAGCTTACAAAAATTGTTGATCAAATTAAACTACTTGCCCAAGGACAGGTATTGTGTATCTTATTTTTGTTTGATATATATTCTACATGTAATATTGGTTTGAATTAATTTTTTTTTTAAAAGGGTACTCAAAGTGGTGCATTTAATGCTCAAGATTAACCAAAGTCACCACCTGCTAGTGGTGATACAGAGAAGCTCAATTCGGATGATTTTGGTGATACTGAAAAGTTAAAATCAGATGTTTGTGTTGATACAGACACTTTTAATGTTGATACGGCTAATGTTACGATATGTACCTTATTCCACTTATCTTGGTACAAGTAGATACATACAGATACAGATAGATACAAATAGAAACAATTAAACAAGCCAATGAAACTGTACAACTACGGTTTCTTATTTTTATGAGTTATTTTTTTCTTTTCCTTTTTTAGCCATCTGCTACTGGTGGAGCGAGTGATGTAGTAGGCGGCAGCAGAAAACCTGTTTCTGTGTCGTCTGATACACTTTAAACTGATGGTGTTGTGCTCAGTAAAGGCAATGGATCTTTTAGTTATGGAGTCAGTAATGTAGAAACAGTTGATAGTGGAAAACCTGTTCCAATGCTCGCGACGGTTGAAACTGAGGTTCCTTTGACCCCTTCATTTGCTGGTGCTAGGTTGCAATTTCCAAATTTCAACCTTGGTTTGAATTTCAGCCAAGACCTTCTAAAGACTCCCAAACCTGATGAGGCGCGCATTTGTTTTTTTTTTTTTTAAAAAAAAAACTTATTATATCATCCCTGTTTCTAAATTGTATCATGTTCTGTACATTGTTTCTTGAACTTCTTTTCGTATCTCCAGGGTTTATAGGAGTTCATTATTTATTCATATTTTTTTGTATCAGATTATTCAAGGTTATTCAGTTAATGATGGTGCATTTTGTAACAAAGATACTCCTGGACCTTCTCATCCGACCAAGTATGATGCTACTGGACCTATTAAACCTCTTGCTTTCGATGATTTCTTTGATAGTTGGATTGAGGCCCAGTTTGTGATGATGGACCGTAGCATTGCTGATACCATTAAGAATGTAAAGAAAAGTTTTCAAACCGACCTATTGTTGAAGAGCCTGCTACCACTGTTGCTGAAGAGGTTGCTGACACTGTTGCTGAAGAGCTTCTTGCCACTGTTGCTGTAGAGCCTGCTGACGTTGTTGCTGAAGATCATGTTCAGCATGCCGCTAAAGAGCCCGTTGAGCATGGCGCTAAAGAGCTTCATTATGCCGGTGATGTTGATGAGCCTGATAAGGATTCTGATGTTGTGCTGGTTAGTGACCCTGAGAACGAGCAGGTGAGCCCACATGTGGATACTACTACACCTTCATAGGCATTGGTAAGGGTGAAACATCCTGGTAAATATGATGTTTCATCTTTTCTGTGTGTGTTTTCTTCTAGTGCCGGTAGTAGTTATGTTTCGCCAAAACCTTTGATGTTGCAAAGGCATCCTTTTAGTATTGGTGTCACACGGGAAGTTGATCAAGATTTAGCAAATAAGTTTGTAGCATTTGTTGATGATCTAGCTAAACCAAAAAGAGGAAGGTGTGTGACCCTTTAATGCTCGTTTACTGTATCATTCATTGTGTGGATATTGTTATAATTTATGTTTCTTTTGGTTTATATTTTTAGAATTTATGCCTATTCCAAAACCGACAACATACTTCCGTATGAGTCGAAACCGTGTCGACTCGGATGTGGTTCTGCATTCTGTTGCATGGTGTTCATACGTTGTATGTGTGTCTTTTATCCTTAGTGTATCATAGTGTTTCTTTTAGTGTGTATGTATGTCTCTGCTAATGTATCTTTTTGTTTTTTAGTGTGTGTGTGTGTCTTGTATCTTTACTGTATCGTTCTGTTTCTTCTAGTGTGTGAGGGTGAGTTTCTGTTTCTTTTTAAGTGTTTATGTGTGCCTTTGTGCCTGTACTATTTCTTTTTACTGCCTCCGTCCTAAAACGAGTGTCTGGGTTTGACTGGACACAAAGTTTAAGAAAATAAGGAAGACTTTCAAATCCCGTGGTTTAAAATGAAAGGTATGTGTAATGTGGGCCAGAGTCTTTAAATCTTGTGGTCCAAAATAATTTTTAGATTTAAAAAGTTGTCATAAAGAGGAAAGAGGCACTCATTTTGGACAAATAAAAAAGAAAAGGTAGACACTTATTTTGGGATGGAGTGAGTAATTTTTTTCATGTGTTTTCGAGTTTCTGTGTTTGGTATCTATAATGTATGTTATTTGTTTCTTTTAAATGTGTGTGTGCCTTGTATATGTCCTATTTCATTGTTGCGTATCCAATATGTCAGCCATCAGCTGTAACTCTTTCTCTTCCTCACTGTATCTGTTTTGTTTCATTCGTTTTAGTTGTCATGCCCTAAAAAATATTTTAATTAACTGCGTGCGAGTGTTTATTATTTAAAGGCTCGTGACTGGTGTTAAAAAATGTACGAAATTATTTAGAGAACTCGGAGTCGCCACTTGACATAGTTTAAGGTGTGCCAAGTCACCAAAAGGTACCTTGGAACACCTCTGACTCGTCTAATGGTTTGCGTTAGAGATTCGGGTATGGTTCTCAGTTGACTCTCGGGAAGGTATTAGGCACCCTCGAGTCCTGTGCCGAGCACAGTTGCTTTATTGTCGCAATTTTAATTTATTAAACATGGTTGTTATATTTTGCCGTTGATTTGAATTTATACTTTGATTCAGAAAATAAAAAAAAAAACGTCATCCCTATCCAACCTCACAGAGGACTAGTTAAATTTTAACTCAAAAAGTTAAAAGCGTATCATTTTTTCCAACTTTACAAAAGACTGGACGAATTTACTCTTTGATTCAAAATGAAAATTAAAAGCGATATCATTATCCAACCTCACAGAGGACTGGACGAATCTACACTTTGGTTCGAAGTAAATAAATAAATAGATAAATAAAATTTATTACGCATTTCCAACCTCGCAGAGGACTGGTCTATCTTTAAAAGAATTTAATTAACTTCAAAAAATAAAAAAATAATTAAATTAGAGTTAGTTTAAATCAATTTAGTTTTCTTTTAACCTAATAAGTAGATTACAAATCATACTTATCCTCTTGCCTAATTGCATGGGTCTTTTCGCTCTTATCAATTTGCCTACTCGATTTAATTATGTATAACTGCTTACTATTGTTAAATGACAAATTGGGACTCCCAAATTTGCCTTAAAAAATATGGATTATGAAAAGTATATACGTACCATAGGCCGTTTATTAAATTGAAAACAGTTTTGTGGTATTTGGTTGTGTCGAGGGATTTATTTACTGGGATCAAATTAAATAATGAGCCATAAGTCAAACCACCAATTGAAAATTATCTTTCATTTGTTTCTTTAGTCCTTTATAATATGTTTAAGTACGAAACAAAGCTAATAAAAGTACTCCTCTTATTTATCATCACTATATCAGACAAACTAGGTATAAAAACACTTATTTTGAATAATTTGATAAGTTTCGTGTGGGTTAAATTTAATTACATACGCAAACCAAACTCCTAGATGGACGAAATAAGGTTATGCGTGAAACGACTCGGCAATGAAATGTTCTTCATCTAGGCGAGTGGAGCGGAATAAAGTTTTACTATGTTATAAATTCGAGTAGTATAAGTTAAACATGTTGTCGCTTTTTGGAGTTCATCTCCACACTTGTTTTCAAGGATGTTATCATTCCCATAAGCCAGACGACTACAAACAACCAATAGGAGTGCTAAATTTTAAAATTGTTCTTGAGTTGTTTTGCATACATATAATAGTATTGAGCTTGTATTCTATATTTGAACTGGAGCTAAGCCTTAGAAACATTGTAAGTAAACTGTACATGGGCATAAGTATCCAAGAAAACTCACCATGTGTAGAGTATCCGAAGAGGTATTTAAAAATGATACGCCCAATCATACTGTTTCTTGGAACAACAAAATTGATAACTAATAACTTGCATCTCTGGTTCTTAAGGTTATTTTGGCAAAATGAATTTTCTTTGCAAGTTCATTAAGTTACACCCTTTCTTACACGACCTGTGCTTTGTTATTGAAATATTAGCCTTAATCAACAGCATATTGCACAACTAAAAGTTGTCTTCTAGCCTTATACAACAATTGTGTAGCCGGTAGAGTTGTAAGGGGGTACTTATTAAAAAAAATATAAGTAGACATCATTAGGCCTTTTAAAACATGTTTACTTCCATATCATTTCATAGCAAATTACTTGTTTCGTACAAGGTTCAAGCATTACCTAGATAGACGAAACCTTGGAGCTCGGCAATGACGACCACTAGCAAACCAAGACACGTACACAGCAAGGAATACCGGACAGCAACTAAACAGCCCCTTATGACCTCCTTTTAACTCTTAAAACTAGTAGATTTATACCCCCAACAGACCCTTGTTATAAAGGCTTTTGGTTCTAAATCTTTTCTTCAAACTTACTATTTTCTCAAGTGTTTTGCTCTCAAATTTAGTGCAATTTTCAGCTGGTTGTTCTTTTCTTTTCAGCTAGTAGTTGGTGTCTTAAAGAGGAGTAAATGCTCCTATATGTAGCTGAAAAAAAATTATCAAAAGGTGGAGTGTTTGGTTGGCTAAAAGTACAAGCCCATCCCCACTTGAGTACCCTTGTCAAGTCCCATATTTTAAGGCTTTTTGGCACTATTTTCTCACTATTTCAGCCACCCTATTTGTCCCTAAAGCTGAAAAAATGCACAAGTTGGGCCCTCTAAAAGGACACCCAATACTCGTTACACAAACTAGAAGGACTAGGACTCAACCAAACAAACTAAATCAGCCCCAAACTAACTTGAAACTAATTAAACTTACTAGATCAAAATAAATTCCTAGTTAGTTTGGCCAAAGACACAAAAAATGGACCAACACCTAAAGCTCAAAAGTTAGCAGAACCAAAGCAGAATCTCATTCTCAGCACAAACCAGACTAGGAAAAGAAGTAAGAATCCTAACTTAGTCCTTCCTTCAATCCATGAAGATGTCCAGAAATCAGGAAAACCAAACATATGGCTAAACTAATCTAAAATCTGCCCAGATTAAGCTCAAGCCCATTTGAGTTTAAAAGAAAGTCGAACTGACCCTTTGAAACTCATAATACTAGCTAATGAGAAAAACCAAACTTAACAGGAAATTTAGACTATAATTAAGAGACTTTTGTGCTTCAAATCTAACTCCCAATCAAACGAAGCATTAAGACACACATTAAACGAAATTAACACTTAGATAAAGAACTATCTAGTGGACAACAACACATAGGACAAACTAGAGAATCAAACTGAACTTAGCCAAACAAAGTCTAATACTTGAACAAAGTAGATGTATCCTCCTATCATTCTATCTATGAAGGCAACAAATTACACATAATTCCAATGTCTTTTTTTCGGGACTGATTTTCATACTTAAAGAAGAAGGATTGATCATTTTGGACAAACAACTCACATATATGAACATACATAGGACGAACTGAACGAGTTTATACCAAGCTTTGATCAAGATCTCATACTAATTTAAAAACGACCAACAATACATACACAAACAATACATAGCTACTACGATCCAACATATAATCTTTCTAACTAAATTATCTGTCTAATAAGAATACAAAGGAAAAGAAAAGGACACAAAGTTTCTTTCTAACCCGATAGAGCTTAATTCTCTGCCTCGCTTTGCTGCCTTGCTAACCTCGCTGCCCTCGGATCAATTCCACCACGAATCACAGCCCCTCAAGCTTGCGCCTCACTAATCAGCATCACCTCGGATTTCCCCATGATCAAGCCCCAAAACAGCCCCTCCACGCTCACCATCGACTACGAACGCACCATCATACCCTCGGATCAACTGCTGCGTCGTCATTTAGTCACCCATCACTGCCTCGACACCTAGCTACTGTTTTCTTCCTACCTACTCGACTCATCAGCTGAGTCTCACCATCATCATCATCTTCCCATCTCAATGCTCACCAAAACAATAGCAACATCCAAACAACACAAATCACCACCACTCTAAAACGTCAGCATCACAGCCACCATCAGCCCCCAAAAACAACAAATTGCAGCAACCAATACCATGAAAAAACGAGAAGAAGAAAATTAGAAGAGAGGAAAAGAAGATCAGAAACGGGACAGGGGACAAAACTGGAAAGAAAAGGAAAAAAAATGAATTTTGGGAAGTGGGGTATGGGAGGCGAAAGAGAAGGGTGAGAGGAAGAGGGGAAAGCTAAAACTTACCGGAAAAAGTCGAAGGTACGCCGGATTTCGAGTTGACCGAAACTTTGACTCCCGATCTACGAAAAACGGCTAAGAATTTGGAGAATCCGAGTTGAGAAATGGAATGGGGGGCTCGAGATCTTTCCAATGGTATATTTTTTGTATTTTTCTGGCCAGCGGAGGTGGTGGCCAGCGGTGGCCGATCGGTGGAGCCTCGGTGGAGGCACGGCGGAGTAATTTCCGGTGAGCAAGGGGAATTTTGGCCATAGTTTTGTTAGTCAGGAGACTTCATAGGGTGTAAAGTGGAAAAATAAAATGAAACTAGATTATATATGTGGAGATATGGGCTTGGGTAAAAAATGGACTAATGGGTCAAGGTATTGGGCTATTATTTTTCATATATGGCCATTAAAATGTCTAGACTTGATTAAAATACACACACAACTGAAATTAAAACCACATAATTTTGCAATACTATCACAATTGAAATATAGAATCAAAGTTAAACACATAACAAGTAATTTAACAATTTTTTCATATTTTACATCCTAATTAATGACAATTTTAGTTAGAACAAATACTAGAAGTCCAGAAAAATTTGACGACACGTCCTAAGAATCTAATACGACTATTCTGGGCAATTTTATCTTTATTCGTGCCAAAATTAGGTGATTACAGCTGCCCCTCTTTGTTCGGGAACACGAAGAGTTTTCGGACAAAGAAGTAATCGACAACTAATTTTAGCTTTTCGGTTCTAGCCGAGAGAATGCTTTTCAAAATGGTGACCGTAACTTGAGTTTCGGTTCTAACCGAGAACAAGGTTACCTACATATCCCTGGACTAAGGAATCAGGTCAGTGTAGTTCCTTACGTGCGGTAGCTGGGACTACCGCATTCAAACAGACAACTAGACTCCTCTAGACGCACTAAGACAAACTAGACACTCTAGACTACTAAGACAAACTAGAGACTCTTCTAGACACACTTGGGGCTGATACTAGACACTCTTAGGCATACAAGGGCTTTCGTTGCTGGTCACTGGTTGCTTGCTGATTGGCGGTCATTGCTTTACAGAGAAAAATGAATGTACAACATTGAAAATGTAAAGTTACAATTCCTATTCTAAGTCTTCATGCTTCCCGAGATGAGCTTCTTGGTTCTTGCCCCCCTCACTTGTTGAAAATAAAGCCACCTCTCTTGGTTCAGGTGGGTCTTGCTCTTTGTAAAAAACATAAACCCCCCGATCTTGGTTCAGGTGGATCTTCCCTCTTTACAGAATGGATTCCCTCGTTCTTCAGGTGGGCGCCTGGACTTCTTCAAATGTATTCCCTCATTCTTCAGGTGGGCGCCTGGACTTCTTCAACTGTATTCCCTTGTTCTTCAGGTGGGTGCCTGGACTTCTTCAAATGTATTCCCTCGTTCTTCAGGTGGGCGCCTGGACTTCTTAAAATAAAATCCCTCATTCTCCAGGCGGGTGCCATGATCTTCTCTAAGCTACTCCCTCATTCTCCAGGTGGGTCCCCTGACTTCTTTAAAACTACTCCCTCATTCTCCAGGTGGGTTCCTTGACTTTTAAAATAAAATCCCTCATTCTCCAGGCGGGTTCCCTGACTTCTCAAAATAAAATCCCTCATTCTCCAGGCGGGTGTCTTGATCTTCTCTAAGCTACTCCCTCATTCTCCAGGTGGGTCCCCTGACTTCTTTAAAACTACTCCCTCATTCTCCAGGTGGGTCCCCTGACTTCTTTAAAACTACTCCCTCATTCTCCAGGTGAGTTCCCTGACTTCTTGAAAACTACTCCCTCATTCTCCAGGTGGGTTCCCTGACTTCTTAAAATAAAATCCCTCATTCTTCAGGTGGGCGCCTCGACTTCTAAATAAATTCCCCCATTCTCCAGGTGGGTGCCCTGATCTTTTCTAAGCTACTCCCTCATTCTTCATTCTTTTGCTTTCTTGTACTTCAATGGCCTTCGACAGAAAACATCATGCGGCCAAGTGTTCCAACTAGTCATTAGTCAAACTTTGTTGGGAACGGTATATTTTCCCTGATAGTCTCTTCTGCGGTGCAAACCTTGGCATGTCACTCTAGATGCCAAACTACCTCATAGGCATTCCATTATCCAGGCAGGTCCTGACTGTGCTCTGCTACAACTGCAAAACAGGTGAATGATTTTTGCGAAACTTTCTTTTGCTCGTTTCAATGTTATTGTGAATGAAAGGCAGAAGTGGAAGAAATTTTGGATAAAGGACTCTGAATGAGAGATGCCCTTTAGGGAAGTAAAAGGACTTATCTGGAGGTGAAAGCGATGACCTCAATAACATGACGTGCATCTTGGCCTCGAACCTTGATCCATTCACAACAGTTGTCCCTCGACTCTTTCCTCAATAGAAACATTCAAAGCAATACTCGTCAAGTCCCACTTGATGACAGTTACCAAAGCCCTCATTCGGTTAGCGGCGCCCCTTTCAGGGTTTTCACCGACTAACCTCTCTCTTTGTTCTTTTGCCTAACTGTTTGTCATGTGGCGCCCTTTCAGGTTTTCACCAACAAGACTTCATTCTTTTTTTTTCTTCCTCCCGTGGACCTCTTTAGTTCCACCCATTGATGATGATTTTTGAGCTAACTCTTGCTCGATTGACATTCCCAAGATTGGCCAAAATGGTCTATTGGACATTTATCTGAGTTTGAAAGCAATGTTTGGCCTGTAATTTAGGGTGCCTTGAGCATCTTCCCCCCTTTCAAGAATGAATGAATGGTACAACAAAATAGAAGATTGTTTTTATTTTATTTTATTAATAAAATAAAAACAAACTTCTGCCCCAGTTTAGCAGAAACCGCGGATTTTGGATTTTCTTTGACTTTGGCTGCAAACTTGGAGGCAAGCTTTGCATCGATGTGAGATAGGGAAAATGAACTTTTTCTCTTATTTTAAAACTAGGGAACCTTTAGAACTTTCCTTGATATGACCGCACCTGAATGGTTGCCTACGTATCCTTTTGAGAGGAATCAGGTCAGACGTAGCTCTAGCAATTTAATGCCAAATTTGGAATTTGAATCTTTCTTTCATTCATTTCATTTCATCACCATTACAGGATTCCCAATAAAGGTTCACAAAAGCAATACAAAGCCAAAGGCTAACAAAAGGGATGCATTATCTGGGTAAGGGAAACAAAGACTTTCGTTATCCCAATCCAAGAACATCAAATGTAGTACCTCTTCACTGCATCAGCATTAACAATCATTTCAGCCATCGTACCTTCGATGTCTGTCAAGAATAGAGCACCATTGGGCAATACCTTCTTCACCACATACGGTCCTTGCCAATTTGGAGCGAACTTGCCCTTTGCTTCTTCTTGATGTGAAAAGATGCGCTTCAAGACTAACTGACATTCATTGAACTTGCGTTGACGCACTTTCTTGTTGTATGCTTTGGCCATTCTCTTCTGATATATTTGACCATAACATACTGCATTTAGCTTTTTCTCGTCAATTAAAGCCAATTGTTCCAAGCGGGATTTGACCCATTCAGTATCCTCGATCTCAGCTTCAACAATGATTCTCAAGGATGGTATTTCGACTTCTGCCGGAATGACTGCTTCAGTCCCATACACCAATTCATATGGAGTTGTGCCTATTGAGGTGCGCACAGTTGTACGATAACCCAGAAGAGCGAATGGCAACTTCTCATGCCAATCTCGTGATCCTTGCACCATTTTCCGAAGGATCTTCTTAATATTCTTGTTTGCTGCTTCGACCGCCCCATTTGCTTTTGGACGGTAAGATGTGGAATGCCTATGCACAATTTTGTTTCACATACCTCATTCATCAAATGACTGTTGAGGTTGGCCCCATTGTCGGTGATAATGGTATTAGGGATACCAAATCGACAGATAATACTCGAATGGACAAAGTCGACCACAGCTTTCTTGGTTACCGACTTGAATGTCACTGCTTCCACCCACTTGGTAAAATAGTCAATGGCGACCAAGATGAATCTATGCCCGTTCGACGCCTTCGACTCTATCGGGCCAATGACATCCATTCCCCATGATGCGAAAGGCCAAGGAGCAGACATTGTGTGAAGCTCCAAGGGAGGCGAATGTATCAGATCGCCGTGCACTTGACATTGGTGGCATCTTCGCACAAACTCTATGCAATCTCGCTCCATGGTGAGCCAGAAATAACCTGCCCTTAAGATCTTCTTGGCTAGCACATAGCCATTCATGTGTGGCCCAAAGATTCCAAAATGTACCTCGTTAAGAATTCTTGAGGCTTCTTGTGCGTCCACACATCTCAACAGTCCTTGATCAGGGGTTCCCTTATACAACACCCCTCCACTTAGAAAGAAACTATTTGCAAGACGGCGGAGGGTTCTTTTCAGATTGCTCTCGGCTAGTGCTGGGTATTCCCCATTCTTGATGTAATTTTTGATGTCCAAGTACCACGGCTCACCATCAAGTTCTTCTTCAATCATGTTTCAGTATGCATGTTGATCCCGAACTTGAATCTCGAGAGGATCAATGTGAGTTTGATCAGGATGACTGATCATTGATGCTAATGTAGCCAAAGCATCGGCCAACTCATTGTGCATTCTTGGGATGTGCATGAATTCAATAGAATCAAATCTTTGGCAAAGATCTTCCAGACACTGCTTATACATGATGAGCTTCCCATCTCGAGTTTCCCATTCACCCTTGATTTGATGTACTAGAAGGTCAGAATCTCCGAGCACCAATAATTCTTTGATGTCCATGTCTATCGCCATGCGTAGACCCATGATGCAAGCTTCATATTCTGCCGTATTATTGGTACACCAGAAACGAAGTTGTGCAGCCGCCGGATAGTAATGACCTGTCGGGGATATGAGAACGGCCCCGATACCATCACCTTTGGAGTTAGAGGCCCCATCAAAATAGAGCTTCCAATAATGTTCGTCGTCAGAAGGCAATTCCTCAATTGTGTCTACCTCTTCATCAGGAAAGTATGTCTTGAGAGGTTCATATTCATCATCCACTGGATTCTCGGCCAAATGATCGGCCAAAGCCTGGGCTTTCAATGCAGTTCTGGTGACATAAACTATGTCAAACTCTGTGAGTAACATTTGCCATTTGGCAAGCCTTCCTGTTGGCATGGGCTTCTGGAAGATGTACTTCAATAGGTCTATCCGGGATATGAGGTAAGTAGTGTATGACAGCAAATAATGCCTCAACTTCTGCGCTACCTAAGTGAGGGCACAACATGTTCTTTCCAACAAAGTGTACTTGACCTCATAATCCGTGAACTTCTTGCTCATGTAGTAGATGGCTTGCTCTTTCTTGCCTGTGGCATCATGCTGCCCCAGTACACATCCAAATGAATTATCCATCACCGACAAATAGAGGAAAAAAGGTCGGCCTGGCTCCGGTGGGACCAACACAGGTGGATTTGACAAGTATTGCTTGATTTGGTCAAAAGCCGCTTGGCATTCCTCGGTCCACTTGACTGCAGCATCTTTCTTTAGCAGCTTGAAGATTGGCTCACAAGTTGTAGTGAGTTGAGCGATGAACCTACTGATGTATTTCAATCTTCCGAGGAAACTCATGACTTCTTTCTTGTTCTTTGGCGGAGGCAACTCTTGTATAGCTTTGATCTTTGTAGGGTCTAACTCAATGCCCCGTCTGCTGACAATGAAACCCAACTTTCCAGCTGGAACGCCGAATGCACATTTAGCCGGATTCAACTTCAAATTGTATCTTCTAAGCCTTTCAAAGAATTTCCTGAGGTCTTTAACATGATCCTCTACTGTTCTTGATTTGATTATCACATCATCCACATACACCTCAATTTCTTTGTGTATCATATCGTGAAAGACGGTTGTCATGGCTCTCATGTACGTTGCCCCAACATTCTTCAAACCGAACGGCATGACCCTATAACAAAAGGTTCCCCAAGGCGTGGTGAATATCGTCTTTTCTGCATCATCTTCATCCATCAGGATTTGGTGATATCCGGCATAGCAATCCACAAAAGATTGGATCTCGTGTTTAGCAAAATTATCTATGAGAATGTGAATGTTAGGCAAAGGAAAATTATCCTTGGGACTGGCCTTGTTCAAATCTCGATAATCAACACAAATTCTCGTCTTTCCATCTTTCTTAGGTACTGGCACGACATTGGCCAACCAGGTGGAATATTGAAGCGATTGAATCACCTTTGCTGATAGTTGCTTCATAATTTCATCATGGATTTTCTTACTCACATCTGCCTTGAATTTTCTCCGAAGTTGTTTGACTGGAGGAAACCCAGGTTTAATCGGTAACTTGTGAACCACCAAATCTGTGCTCAAACCGGGCATGTCATCATACGACCAGGCAAACACGTCTCTATCGTCAAACAAGACTTGGACTATGTCGTCTTTTACTTTCGGTTCAGCGTGCATGCTTATCTTGGTTTCTTTAACATCATCGGCACTTCCCAGATTTATATTTTCTGTGTCATCCAGATTGGGCTTAGGCTTATTTTCAAATTGTTCTAATTCCCCATTTATTTCACTCTCGGCTCTCTCCTCATCATATTCTTCCTCAAAGATTTCTTCCGTATCAGCCTCTTCCATGTCGTCTACCTCCTCAACTGTCATTTCATACTCATTCCACCTCTCATCATTAATTTCCTTTATTTCTGGTTGGTTCAATGAGACCAAGTTAAACTGTGTGTTTAGATCAGGGCGTGATTTCAGCATGCATGTCATGTTATTAAGGCCATCAGAAACATAGCTACAGAAAGAAATAAAAAACAATAATCAGGAAAGTAAAGAGATAGAATAAGGAGACAAGAAGCAATGTCTTGCTTTTCATTGAATTTGAAAGATAAAAGGGTTTGACATCATAACGAGCAAAATAAATATACTTGGATTACAACCCTTAGAATAACCAAGTATACAGAAAGGATAACAAAACTTGCTACCAATAGCCCCTCCTAGTGGGGAGAGGCATGGATTTCCAGTTGTTCAGCTTCACATCAGGGCCAATGTCCTGGATTTCTGCATTGCTAGATCCTTCGCCAGTTTGCACCATGTTGATGCCAAAGACGTGCCTCAGATCGATCAGGAGCTTCCTTTGTTCTTCAGTCTCCTCAGTATTCTTGGAAGCGACCTTGCCTCCACTAGGCCTTGTGAAATATTGAGCGAGGCAAGGGACAGGCTTCTCGAGAGACCATTCTTGTTTCTTCATCTTCCTAGCTCTTGCTCTGTCTGCAGTTGTGGGCTTATATCCCAGACCCTAGGTACCTTGAATGCCAAGTGGACTAATTGGACGCGACATTCCTTGTAGCGCTGCCCCGAGACCTTTCCCGGGCTGGAAACCGTGCTTCAACATTTCCGTAGCCATCATGACTGCTGCTTCTGACAATCTTGCTTGGGGTAAAGGCTTGCCTTCAAGAACCTCCTCCACATGGACCGTTTCAAATGCTTGATACATCAGAGTTGGGCTATCATTAGTGACCTCAATAACTGGAATAGACGGATCCTTGTAGATTGACAAATCTCCCTCTCCATGTACCATGATCATCTCACGATTCCATTCAAACTTGATAGTCTGGTGTAAGGTTGATGGTATTGCGCCTGCCATATGGATCCAGGGTCTTCCCAACAACAGGTTGTAAGACGAATCCATATCAAGAACTTGGAAATTGATAGCAAAATCCACGGGCCCGATTGTCAGTATCAGTTCTATCTCACCAATCGATTGTCGTTTCTCTCCATCAAAAGCACGGATACTCATGGTGTTTGTCCGAATTTTGTCCATGTTGACTTTCAATCTCTTTAAGGTAGACAATGGACAAATATTCAGACCGGACCCACCGTCAACCAGTACCCTTGTGACATAAGAATTGTCACATTTGACAGTCAGATGCAGTGCTTTGTTGTGACCAGTGCCTTCCATTGGCAGTTCCTCGTCAGTGAAAGTGATCCTGTTTACCTCAAAGATACGACTTGTGACTTCTTCAAGATTACTGACGGTCATCTTCTCGGAGACATGAGCCTCATTCAGTATTTTCAACAAAGCATGACGGTGTGCCTCAGAATGCATCAACAAGGACAACAAGGAAATTTGAGCAGGGGTCTTCCTCAGCTGCTCCACAATGGAGTAATCTTGCACTTTTATCTTCTTCAGGAATTCCTCTGCCTCTCTCTCGGCGACAGGCTCCTTGATGGGGCCCTGATTTTCTCTAGCCTTCTTTGATTTTCTTAACTCTTCCGGGGTAAAGCACCGCCCAGAACGAGTAAGACCGCCAACTTGTGTTGTTTCCGCCACAACCTCTTTTCCCTTGTATGTTACCAATGCCTTGTCATAATTCTATGGGACCGCACTAGTATTTCTCATAGGAATCTGAGGTGCACTCTTTATGACAACAGGCTCACACAGCTTGTTTTGATCATCTTCACATGGTGCTCTTCTTATAACCAACTTTGGTTTGGCCACACAATCCGCCTCCTCTCCATTTTTGTTGGTCCTTTGGATCACCAATTTTGGTTTTTCAGCCACCTCTTCCTTTCGCTCAACGGCTCTTCTCAATGTCAACACTGGCTTGTTCGGCTGGATAGGATGCCCCACTTTCCCCTGCACAACCGAAAGAATTGGTTGCATCCTTTCCACTCCAATTGTTATAGCATCGACTGACACTATTGGCCTTGCAGATTCGTCTTCAAATCCCCCTTCACATATACCCACCATGTGTACATCATGGACCGGCAAAGGATTGCGATTATTGTTTGGCGTTTCTGCATCTTCGATCACTATTTGGTTACTGTCAATCAGATCTTGCACTGCCTTCTTGAGATAATAGCAATCTTCTGTATCATGTCCTGGTGCGCCCAAATGGTATTCACAATGCCGAGAGTGGTCCACTTTCCCAATGGGCTGCATGTTTCCTTGAATTGGCTTTATCATATCCAAGGCTCTCAATTTCTCGAAAATACTGGTGTAAGATTCTCCGATTGGTGTAAATTCTCTCTTTTTCTCCTCTCGGGCTTTCCTGAATTCAGCTCTTGGACGGAATCCTGTAGGACCTCTTGGTCGGTAGGTAGGGTTTGGCGGAGCCTGATAATGATTAGGGGGAGCTTGGTGCGTGTGATATGTAGGTTGTGGGGCTGGGGCACGCCATTGCGGATAGGATGTTGGAGCATATGGTTGTGCTGCATGTACAGAGTATTGGGGTGGAGGCACGGAGTATTGTGCATTTTGTGGCGGGTAATAGTGTTGTAAAGGGGGTGTTTGTGGAGCTTGGTATGAATTATGTTGATTGTATCGCTCCTCGTTCCACTTTCGCGGACCTGACCCTACCATGGCTACATCCTCTTTCTTCTTCTTACCAAACCCTGCTTCCCCGGTCTACACAGCCTGTGTAGTCGCCTTTAGTGCAGTCTGACTCACAATCTTGCCAGCTTCGACTCCCCTCTCAATCATTTCTCCCATCTTGACGACTTCACTAAATAGTTTCCCAAAGGCGGCAATCAATGCACCATAGAACGCTTCATCTTGCGCCTCAGTGAACAAACGAACCATGTCACCGTCTGGTATTGCGGGGCTCACTCGAGCGGCCTGCTCGCGCCATCTGAGGGCGTACTCCCTAAAGCTTTCACTTGGCTTTTTTTTTTATCGCATCCAAAGAGGATCGATCTGGCAAAACTTCGATGTGGTACTTGTACTGGTCATAGAATGCCTGCGCCATATCCTCAAATGACAACCATTTAGTTAAATCCTGCCTCATGAACCATTCGGCAGCTGCGCCCCCCAAGCTTTCAGAAAAGTAGGCTATCAACAGTTTGTCTTTCTTGACCCCTCTCATTTTGTTGCAGTAGGTCTTCATATGAACCCTCGGATCTCCTTGCCCGGTGCACAGATCGAACTTTGGCACTATGAACCCATCTGGCAATTGCAATTCAGGGTATGGACAAAGATCCCTGAAAGAGATGTTAGTATGATCTCCATATCCTTGAATGGTCCTTACTGCTTGTTCTACGCCCTTCATCTTTCTCAGAACCTCGCTCTCATCAAGCTTTCCTGATCGATCAACCTCAACTTGAGACTCGCGATGGAACCCCTGATCATATGAGTCACTATGTCAAAAATTGGGTTCATGGTGCTAATCATAATGATGATCCCCAGCCTGGAGATGCGGTTCGCTGTTGGACCTGGCAATAGCAGGCCTAGCTGGGCCCCAAAAAATTGGAACCTGTAGGAGAGGTGGGCCATACTGTCCCTGTGGTGGGGGTGGACCATACTGCCCCTGTGGTGGATGTTGTCCATACTGCCCTTGAGGTGGAGGTGGTGGGGGCGGCGCATGAGCGCGCACTTCAGCTTCTTTTATTGGACCATGGCTAGTTCCAAAACCAGGGGGATAGGTCGGATCCTCGACCGCCGTAGATGTGCCTGATGCTCGCTGGCTAGCTGTTGGCACAAGCCCATCCAAGAGGTTTGGCATAGGAGGAGGTGCCCGTCCCGTGGTTATCGCATGATGCATGTCTACCAGGAATTGCTTCAGAGTCAGGGCCTCTTCTGTCGTCTTTTCATTTTCCTCCGAACCGGCATCAGATTTATCTCCTTCAGTTGCCATGTTACCAAATGGAATTTCAGATCCTTTTGAGAGTGGGGTAATGGCAGAGTGCTGCACCGAATCACTGGTAATCTATACTTGTCTGTAAACAAAACAGGTTAGGAAACACAAACTTTTACTAGCCAATCGTGCCTACAGGCCTAAGGTTGTCATGCGTCATCCCGAAACGGTTTAGATTAGATTCCCAAGCATATTGTTTGAGTCTTTTTTCTTTTCCTTCCTTTTTTTTTCAAAGAGAAGCCAGAGGGTGAAATAAATTGACACATAAAAAATAAACAAAAGATTTCCATTACTAAGATAATGCAAGACATACAATGCTCTAAGGCACAACCTTAGAAACGTACAAATGACTGAAAAATAGAAATAAATTACTGCTACTAAAAGCAACATAAAATACAATACGCCGAGATGCTAAATGAGTGACAAAACAAAACAATAAGCTGCATCATCTCGGACTGATATATCTGCTAAGGCAACCCTGGCTCAGCGTCAATTGGCTCCTCTAGGTCAGACTCATGCAGCTCCTCGGGATCATCTTCTGCTGGTGGCAAAGGCTGGCTCAAAACATCATGCAATACGTGCACCCGCTGAGATATATTCCTGGCATAATCTGGAGCCTAAATGAGGATAGTCCTATTGGACGAGTTCCTATGATCTCGGCACATCCTAGCCACATAGTCGGCCAGTTGCCGCACGTGTTCCTGACCTTGATCAATGACTCTCTTTGACACGGCTATCTGCTGAAGCTGGGTCGTGGCTAATCTCAAGGTATCATTTTTCAAAATCACTGTCTCATCAAGTTGTTTATGAAGCCGATCGATGTTCTCCAGGCACTTATCTGCAAATCTGTCGCTCTCAGCCTGGGCGGCTAGAGCGATGTCCTTCTCGGTCAAAGCTTTACGGTGCAAGTCATGCAGTCGTCTGATAGTATCTGAGTATTGATGTGTCAAGTCCTCGCTTTCAGACTGAGCGGCTCTAGCAGCATCCCTCTCTGCAACTAAACCCTGTATGGTAGCACGGTACTCCTGTTCAATCTCACGCCTGGCCATCCGAACCTGCATCTCCAATCGAGCCTCAAGGTCAACCACGCCTATACTCGACCTAGCTGGCATCTCTCTAGGTATGGGCTGGTGGCGATACCATGACTCGTACTCCTGAGTGACCTCTCCTATGAGTCCATTCTGAACCTGAGTCTCTTTCATGAGGTGACGCCTAGTGTCCCACAAGTTCAATATCTTTACCCTGTGGGTAAACAGTCCTGGAGGATAGACTAAGACATAAGCATTCATATCCTCAACTATCGGGACCACCTGTCATCGCCCCAACTGTCTGAGTACCCGCAGAGGGGCATAAGGCTGGGCTGCTTCAAAACCCATCATAACTAAAAAGGGGCGCTCGATGCATCGGTGCACAACCTTCTCCATAGAAAGCCAGTTATACTGCCACAATATCTTATCTGTTGTAAGGGAGTCCAAGCACGACCTCCAAGCGCGCTCGCCATCTGGAAACTTAAACTTCTCGATATGTTTGAAATGATAATCGAGATAGCCAAAGTCAAAGCAACCAGCAATAGGATGAGAAGGGCGGGGGCGTATGTGCTCCAAAAACCACACTTGCAACAGGAAGTTACACCCCTCCAAGAACTTATTTTCGCCTTTGTCGCATTGAGTCAAGGCATGAAAGATACTTCCCAGGATTGTCGGAACGATCATAGGATTTGGTGCTTTTTCAAACAGGGCCACCATAATCCAACTAACTCTAATGGATATCCTTTTATGCGGCAATGGAAAGACCAATAACCCTAGAAGAGCAAACACAAAAACCTTCGGACAAAGTTGCACCCATTCATTATATGTTAGCTTGTCATGAAACTCGAAGCTATACCGTTTGAAACCACTATCACACCCGAATCGAGCATAGAGGTAGTCAAATGAAACCCAACCATGACTACTACTAGCAATAGAGGTATCTACTCGCATCCGGATGTTTTGAAAGAAATCATGGGCATTGACATTTTTTGGGGCAATCATTCTCTTTTCATTTAAATCTAGCTTAATGAGCCCGGCTATTTCCTCGAGTGTAGGCGTCATCTCAAAGTCTTTGAAACAGAAGGTATTACTGTTTGGGTTCCAGAGCCCGACTAGTGCACTAACCAGATCTCGGTGCGGCACAATATCTTTAGTCACAAGGTCAGTCAGAAAGCCAATCTTCTTTTGGACTGAACCTTGCTGCATCTCGCTCATACTCTTCCACCAAGACCTCAACAATTCAGGTGGGCCGTCAGTCATCATGATAGATGGTGGGGTGGCATCAGTAGGGTACTTTCTCTTGCTAGACCTAGAAGACGATGCAGCCATGATACCTAAAACATATGTCACTTAATTTAGACAAAAAGAAAAGTACCTCGAAACATTGACAGACAAAACAAACCGATGTTTGAAACCTCCTCAAAATCTAACATGTGTTTACCATTTGAGACTCAGATTTTCAACAAAGTTTGGCCATTACAACGGCATAAAATTGACCCAAAAAGACTTTCGGCCAACCGAGGCACTTGCTAACTGTTGGAAAAATTGCCATTCTAGAGACGCGAATAAATTGACTCAAAATACTGTCGCCAACACGAAACAGACTCTTGGACTTTCCACAAAATTGGGCATATGGCGGTCGCCACAATGGAACTCAGCTATTTTTTTTTCAAAAAATTTACCATTATAACGGCATAAAATTGAACCAAAAGAATTCTTCGACCAACCAGGGCACTTGGAAACTTAAAATATTTTGCCATTATAACGGTATCAAGACTATCTCCAAAAAAGTTGACAACTTCGGTATGAAAATTCTTTTCCTTTTTCTTTCTCTTTTTTTTTTTTTGAAAAATTTCGCCATTATGACGACGTAAAAACATACTCAAAATCTTTCCGACACATAAATCTTTGCAAAATTTCTGTTTCGACAGCATGACCCCAAATAGGAAATGTATCAAAACAACAAAATCTACAAACTGAAATTCACCCTACTTCCTCTCTTTCTTTCATTTTTTTTCCTTTTTTTTCTCTTCTTTTTCTTTTTCTTTTGAAATCCGCCCTTTCCCGATTTGGTCAGCATGATGACCCTTCCTTCTAAATGCAACACAGAAAATGCTTCGGACGTATCTCGACGCCAAGCAGTCATCCTAGACAAGTGCGGTACCGGTGTGCCGCACCTCACTAAGTCAAATATGATGCAGATAATTGGGCCTAAAGGTTTAACTCTAGGTGACACAACTGACTCGGTGTCTAGACTGGCTCATAACCCGGTGGACAAACCGGGCGGAAAGTGCATCAGGGCCGTCCGGAAACAGCGTGTCCGGCTTAAAACCCTGTCACGCCTTCCTCCTAAATCATCGGTAATTTTAGTAAGAAGGCCCAGATGCCACAAGCAATCTGGCAAGTGTACGTGTGCAAGTATTCCAGAGACTCAGAGGTGTACGTGAAGAAGACAGTTTATATACAATTCAACAAAATGAAAGCGGTAACATTCAACTTTCCATGTGATAACGGCAAACATATAACAATCAGATATTTAATAAATTAAAACATACGATAATTTTATCAAAGCCGGAGATTCTAGTTTTCACTAATGTCCCCAGCGGAGTCGCCAAGCTGTCACGCCCTAAAAAATATTTTAATTAACTGCGGTGCGAGTGTTTATTATTTAAAGGCTCGTGACTGGTGTTCAAAAAGGTACGAAATTATTTAGAGAACTCGGAGTCGCCACTTGACATAGTTTAAGGTGTGCCAAGTCACCAAAAGGTACCTTGGAACACCTCTGACTCGTCTAATGGTCTGCGTTAGAGATTAGGGTAAAGTTCTCAGTTGACTCTCGGGAAGGTATTAGGCACCCTCGAGTCCTGTGCCGAGCACAATTGCTTTATTGTCGCAATTTTAATTTATTAAACATGGTTGTTATATTTTGCCGTTGATTTGAATTTATACTTTGATTCAGAAAATAATAAAAAAGAACGTCATCCCTATCCAACCTCACAGAGGACTAGTTAAATTTTAACTCAAAAAGTTAAAAGCGTATCATTCTTATCCAACTTTACAAAAGACTGGACGAATTTACGCTTTGATTTAAAATGAAAATTAAAAGCGATATCATTATCCAACCTCACAGAGGACTGGACGAATCTACACTTTGGTTCGAAGTAAATAAATAAATAGATAAATAAAATTTATTACGCATTTCCAACCTCGCAGAGGACTGGTCTATCTTTAAAAGAATTTAATTAACTTCAAAAAATAAAAAAATAATTAAATTAGAGTTAGTTTAAATCAATTTAGTTTTCTTTTAACTTAATAAGTAGATTACAAATCATACTTATCCTCTTGCCTAATTGCATGGGTCTTTTCGCTCTTATCAATTTGCCTACTCGATTTAATTATGTATAACTGCTTACTATTGTTAAATGACAAATTGGGACTCCCAAATTTGCCTTAAAAGATATGGATTATGAAAAGTATATACGTACAATAGGCCGTTTATTAAATTGAAAACAGTTTTGTGGTATTTGGTTGTGTCGAGGGATTTATTTACTGGGATCAAATTAAATAATGAGCCATAAGTCAAACCACCAATTGAAAATTATCTTTCATTTGTTTCTTTAGTCCTTTATAATCTTTTTAAGTACGAAACAAAGCTAATAAAAGTACTCCTCTTATTTATCATCACTATATCAGACAAACTAGGTATAGAAACACTTATTTTGAATAATTTGATAGGTTTCATGTGGGTTAAATTTAATTACATACGCAAACCAAACTCCTAGATAGACGAAATAAGGTTATGCGTGAAATGATTCGGCAATGAAATGTTCTTCATCTAGGCGAGTGGAGCGGAATAAAGTTTTACTATGTTATAAATTCGAGTAGTATAAGTTAAACATGCTGACGCTTTCTGGAGCTCATCTCCACACTTGTTTCCAAGGGTGTTATCATTCCCATAAGCCAGACGACTACAAACAACCAATAGGAGTGCTAAATTTTAAAATTGTTCTTGAGTTGTTTTGCATACATATAATAGTATTGAGCTTGTATTCTATATTTGAACTGGAGCTAAGCCTTAGAAACATTGTAAGTAAACTGTACATGGGCATAAGTATCCAAGAAAACTCATCACGTGTAGAGTATCCGAAGTGGTATTTAAAAATGATACGCCCAATCATACTGTTTCTTGGAACAACAAAATTGATAACTAATAACTTGCATCTCTGGTTCTTAAGGTTATTTTGGCAAAATGGATTTTCTTTGCAAATTCATTAAGTTACACCCTTGCTTACACGACCTGTGCTTTGTTATAGAAATATTAGCCTTAATCAACAACATATTGCACAACTAAAAGTTGTCTTCTAGCCTTATACAACAATTGTGTAGCCGGTAGAGTTGTAAGGGGGTACTTATTAAAAAAAATATAAGTAGACATCATTAGGCCGTTTAAAACATGTTTACTTCCATATTATTTCATAGCAAATTACTTGTATCTTACAAGGTTCAAGCATTACCTAGATAGACGAAACCTTGGAGCTCGGCAATGACGACCACTAGCAAACCAAGACACGTACATAGCAAGGAATACCGGACAGCAACTAAACAGCCCCTTATGACCACCTTTTAACTCTTAAAACTAGTAGATTTATACCCCAACAGACCCTTGGTATAAAGGCTTTTGGTTCTAAATCTTTTCTTCAAACTTACTATTTTCTCAAGTGTTTTGCTCTCAAATTTAGTGCAATTTTCAGCTGGTTGTTCTTTTCTTTTCAGCTAGTAGTTGGTGTCTTAAAGAGGAGTAAATGCTCATATATGTAGCTGAAAAAAAATTATCAAAAGGTGGAATGTTTGGTTGGCTAAAAGTACAAGCACATCCCCACTTGAGTACCCTTGTCAAATCCCACATTTTAAGGCTTTCTAGCACTATTTTCTCACTATTTCAGCCACCCTATTTGTCCCTAAAGCTGAAAAAATGCAAAAGTTGGGCCCTCTAAAAGGACACCCAATACTCATTACACAAACTAGAAAGACTAGGACTCAACCAAACAAACTAAATCAGCCCCAAACTAACTTGAAACTAATTAAACTTACTAGATCAAAATAAATTCCTAGTTAGTTTGGCCAAAGACACAAAAAATGGACCTACACCTAAAACTCAAAAGTTAGCAGAACCAAAGCAGAATCTCATTCTCAGCACAAACCAGACTAGGAAAAGAAGTAAGAATCCTAACTTAGTCCTTCCTTCAATCCATGAAGATGTCCAGAAATCAGGAAAACTAAACATGTGGCTAAACTAATCTAAAATCTGCCCAGATTGAGCTCAAGCCCATTTGAGTTTAAAAGAAAGTCGCACTGACCCTTTGAAACTCATAATACTGGCTAATGAGAAAAACCAAACTTAACAGGAAACTTAGACTATAATTAAGAGACTTTTGTGCTTCAAATCTAACTCCCAGTCAAACAAAGCATTAAGACACACTTTAAACGAAATTAACACTTAAATAAAGAACTATCTAGCGGACAACAACACATAGGACAAACTAGAGAATCAAACTGAACTTAGCCAAACCAAGTCTAACACTTGAACAAAGTAGATGTATCCTCCTATCATTCTATCTATGAAGGCAACAAACTACACATAATTCCAATGTCTTTTTTTTTCGGGACTGATTTTCATACTTAAAGATGAAGGATTGATCATTTTGGACAAACAACTCACATATATGAATATACATAGGACGAACTGAACGAGTTTATACCAAGCTTGGATCAAGATCTCATACTAATTCAAAAACGACCAACAATACATACACAAACAATACATAGCTACTACGATTCAACATATAATCTTCCTAACTAAATTATCTGTCTAACAAGAATACAAAGGAAAAGAAAAGGACACAAAGTTTCTTTCTAACCCGTTAGAGCTTAATTCTCTGCCTCGCTTCGCTTCCTTGCTAACCTCGATACCCTCGGATCAATTCCACCTCGAATCACAGCCCCCAAGCTTGCGCCTCACTAATCAGCATCACCTCGGCTTTCCCCATGATCAAGCCCCAAAACAGCCCCTCCACGCTCACCATCGACTATGAACGCACCATCATACCCTCGGATCAGCTGTTGCGTCATCATCTAGTCACCCATCACTGCCTCGACACCTAGCAACTGTTTTCTTCCTACTTACTCGACTCATCAGCTGAGTCTCACCATCATCATCATCTTCCCATCTCAATGCTCACCAAAACAATAGCAATATCCAAACAACACAAATCACCACCACTCCAAAACGTCAACATCACAGCCACCATCAGCCCCCAAAAATAACAAATTGCAGCAACCAATACCATGATAAAACGAGAAGAAGAAAATTAGAAGAAAGGAAACGAAGATAAAAAAGGGGACAGGGGACAAAACGGGAAAGAAAAGGAAAAAAATGAATTTTGGGAAGTGGGGTATAGGAGGTGAAAGAGGAGGGTGAGAGGAAGAGAGAAAAACTAAAACTTACCGGAAAAAGTCGAAGGTACGCCGGATTTTGAGTTGACGGAAACTTTGACTCCCGATCTACGAAAAACGGCTAAGAATTTGGAGAATCCGAGTTGAGAAATGGAATGGGGGGCTCGAGATCTTTCCAATGGTATATTTTTTGTATTTTTCCGGCCACCGGAGGTGGTGGCCGGCGGTGGCCGATCGGCGGAGCCTCGGTGGAGGCACGGCGGAGCGATTTCCGGTGAGCAAGGGGAATTTTGGCCATAGTTTTGTTAATCAGGAGACTTCATAGGGTGTAAAGTGAAAAAATGAAATGAAACTAGATTATATATGTGGAGATATGGGCTTTGGTAAAAAATGGGCTAGTGGGTCAAGGTATTGGGCTATTATTTTTCATATATGGCCATTAAAATGTCTAGACTTGATTAAAATACACACACAACTGAAATTAAAACCACATATTTTTGCAATACTATCACAATTGAAATATAGAATCAAAGTTAAACACATAACAAGTAATTTGACAATTTTTTCATATTTTACATCCTAATTAATGACAATTTTAGTTAGAACAAGCACTAGAAGTCCAGAAAAAATTGACGACACGTCCTAAGAATCTAATACGACTATTCTGGGAAATTTTATCTTTATTCGTGCCAAAATTAGGTGATTACATTAGTAACTGTAATTTTGTTCGTTTCTTCATTGTATCTGTAATGTTTCATCCATTTATATTATTCATTTTATTTTTTTGAATTTTACAGTATGTGAATGTTGTCTTCTACTACTTGCGTAAGCAAGGAAAGTATCGACCCAAGACTGAATTATCATTCACTACTACTGACTTTTGGTTTAAAACTATGGTCGAGACCGTCTATTAGAAATATGTGAATAGATGGAAGAATGTTTCAGTGCTGTTTGATGTTGATTCTGTTGCTAGCTACATTCGAGGCTGCAAGATCCCTACAAATATGCCTTGGACAGAGGTTGACTATGTTCTATTACCGCTTCATATAAAGGATTTGTGTCATTTGGTGTTGGGTGTAATACCATTCAAGGATAGGTGCATTGGGATATATGATTCAATGAGTGGTACCGTTTCTTGTCATAATACGGCTGTTGTTGTAGTTGTTGAAAATATTGTTGAGTTGTTGCGACAGTATCTTTTACTGACTGATTTTTACCAGTCAAGGCCCGACATTGATATTATTACGAGCGAAGCATATACTGACGCAAATTTGGAGGATCCATTTGGATTTTTCTTTGTTCAAGAACTTCCCCGACAGAGATCTGGTTCCCTATATTCTTCTTTTCCCATTATTTGTTCAGATTATGTGAATCACATCTATGACGTAATTACTAACTATATGTATTGTCATCTTTTCTATCACTGTTTCAGGGATTGTGGAGTGTTTATCATGGCATATACGGAGTACTTTATTTGTTCCAGTGATATCACAACTGTCCCTGACTTTGATACAGGTCTTTACCGTGGCCGTCTTGCAACGCTGCTTTGGGATTATGGCAAAAAGAAGATTGATTTAGATGCAGTGAGTGCACGTGAAATTCCAGGCCAGCTTGCTAAGAGAAAAGGCGCTATAAAGCGTCGTTTACGAGTTGCCTATCCTAACCATTAGTTGTTGTGTTTCTTTTGTGGTGTATCTATGTTTATGTTTCTAGGACCGAACGTTTGTACTACTGTATGTTGTTTGTTGTGGTTATCGTTTATATAATGACTGTTTTAGAATGTTTAGCTTATAACATTGTGTTTTATTTTGTTCCTTTTTCATCTGTGAAACTGTCTGATACAGATAGTTAAATTGACAAAGAAACAGTTGAAAATATCTTGAAACAATTAGGAAACACTTGTGAAACTGAATCACTTCTAACCAGTCAGATTCAATGACAAAGAAACAGTAAAAATTAACTATGAAACAGTTTCATACAATCATGAAACAGTGTGATACAGACAGCTAAATTTATTAGGAAATAGTTGAAAATATCTTGAAACAATCAGAAAACACTTGTGAAACTTAATCACTTCTAACCATTCAGATCTAATGAGAAAGAAAAAGTAAAAATAACTACGAAACAGTTTCATACAATCATGAAACAGCTTGATACAGACAACTAAATTGATTAAGAAACAGTTGAAAATATCTTGAAACAATCAGGAAACACTTCTCAAACTGAATCACTTCTAACCAGTCAGATTCAATGACGAAGAAACAACTAAAAAAAAGTTTTATTTGGGCTTCGGAGGATGTGTGCAAGTTTCCCTGTTATGTCCTTCACGCCCACAATTTGCACACGTAGTCTTTGTCTTTTTTGCATGTACTTCCTATTATGGTTTTGTATCTAGTTGTTTTTTGCCTTCTTGGTGGTCGTCTAGCAACTGGTGGGAGTAGTTCAATTTCTGAAAACGAATGCTGGAATCTCCCATCTGCTTTCATCCGGTATCGGATTAACATGAAACTCGTATGTCTTTACCAGGGAGTGTGTTGAGTTGTAGATACAACTGTAATCTTCTTCTTCAAGGCCTTTCCACTTTAGAATAGCCAAAGCATGCACACATGACAGTTCTTCTATTTGAAATTTTCCACAACAGCATATCCGTTCTTTCAAGTCAACAATGAATTTTTGGTCACCATCATAGAGAGTTGCATGTTGTCCTGTTGAATGTATATACGATACACAGGATGATACATGTTTGAAACATAAAATACAAGGAAGATACATGATGAAAAAACTTAGATACAGTGGAAATGAAACAGTTTCTATACTACCTTAAGATGCATAGTTGTGTTTCTATACCCATATAGTATCTTGTTGTACTTGAATCCAAGATGTGCGAATGTCTCCTGTGCTTTCTTCCTGTTATCATCGCTCCAAGTCCCAACCAGTGAGCGCACATACTCCATAAATGCGACTACAGGCATATCACGTGCATCCCTGTTCACCGCATTCAAGGATTCTTCAATGTTTGATGTCATTGTAAATCTCCTATTTACTATTGAATGCGTCCTTGACCATTTATGGTATCCGAAGTTTATCAGGTATGCTTTGATACGTCGATCCATTTTTTCCACACTTTTCATGTATTTATCAAATTTGTGTATGGTGTATGACTTGGCCATACTAAAGAATGCCTCATGGAGCTTCTGTTCACATTTCTTGAACTTAGTCTTGAGGTTGTTTCACAAGTGTCATATGCATGCATAGTGTGGGACCTAAGGATATACGATGATAGTAGCCTTGATTATGCTCTTATTACGATCTGAGACAACGCACATGTTTTCTCTCTCACCATAAGCATTTTTGAACTTCTCAAAGAACCACTGCCATGGGACATCGTTCTCTGAATCAACAATTGCATACGCAAGCGGCAGTATACTCTATATGGAAAGAAGCAGTTAGATAAATATTTGAAACAGTATCGCACAAGTACAAAGCTGAAATAGTCTGATTCAAATAAAAAGCTGAAACACTAAAGTATAGGCCTCAAACAACATGATAGTAAAATTGAAGCAGTCTGATACAATAAAACATGTGGCTGAAAAAGCCTGATACAAAAGCTGGACATAGTTTGATACAAAGGTGAAACAATCTGATACAGATAAAAGATGATGAAACAGAGAAAATATATGGATTAAAAATCCTGATATCAAAGTTCAAACAGTCTGATACAAAGCTGAAACAATATGATAAAAATGAAACATGCTGAAACAGAAAAATATGGGGCTGAAATAGTTGAAACACTAGGATACAACAGGCAGCGTTAGAAATCGCTTTACCCGCTGCATCTAATGTACTGGCCGCTAGGAATGTTCCTTTGTGCGCTGCTTTTAAAAAGCTACCATCGATGACTATGATTGGTTTGCAATGTTGTAATCCCTTTATGGAAGCATTCAAAGCAACAAAAGCATACTTGAAGAAATGATCTTCAGTTGCTTGCAAAGCAACAATTGACCCTGGGTTTCTTTCTTCTAACATATACAGGTAACTTGGCAGCTTCTTGTAAGATTTAGTTAGGTCTCCTCGTATCATTGCAATGGCCATTTCTTTTGATCTCCATGCGTTCATGTAATCTATGTGTACACTGTAACACCTCTGCATATCGTCCATTATCTCTTTAGGCTTATAGGTCGACTTTGGGTCAACCGCCCTGTCCTTGATGATCATACCAATCATTTGTGATGTAAGTTGCGCTTGTCCATACACTCTTTCTTTGTATGGGCATGTGTGTTCATTTGTGAATTCCCTAACTTTGAACAAAGTTGATGAATTCAAGCTGGATGCCCTAAATTTCCATTTGCAATTTTCGCCTTTGCATATCAGGCAGTAGCTACAGATACGCAAAGATACAGAGAACAGTTATATGGTACAGAAAGATATAGAGAGTAGTTACATGATACAAAAATATACATCATGATACAAATATGATTTACTTAGGTTCTAACACCCATGTATGATACAATCAGACACGGTAGAGTTATACAACAGATACAGTGATAAAAAAGACACATATCAGATACAAATTGATACAACCTGAAACAAATTGACACAGTGTGATTCAAAACACAAAATAAGAGATTGCAGATACACAAAAGACACATGTCAGCTACAAATATAACAAGAATATCTCTTAGACTATTTATGATACAGTTAGACACAAATAGATACAATGAAACTGCTAAAACACATGTAAGATAAAGTGTGAAACAAATTTATACAACATAATACAATATAAAAATACTGAGATTTCATACCTTGTTGCACGTGATCTCTCAATCTTAAACTGAAACTTTTCTCTTATCGCAAATCGCTTCATTGCCATCACTACAGTCTTTTTGTCAAGGTACACTTGGCCCTCTAATATCTCGTTCTTCGCACTATTTATAATTACCCCAACTTCATCTACCTCATGCTCGTCGTAAGTTCCTTTAGTCAGTAGTTCCACTGTTTTATCTCTACTTATAACTGTATCATCAATGCTCTTGTCTTCAGTCCAATTGTTTCTGTCTGTATCAAGATAGTTTCCCACTGTATCATGACTGTATCTTTCTATATCTCTACTCCTTATTTTGTCTATCACTCCAGAAACCTTGACCCTCAACAATATCTTCGACTGTGATACAAAGCGGATACGTTTCGATCCTTTTTTTTTTTTTTCTAGTTTCAGGCATGTATACACTAAAACACCCATGTCATCGTGTATCTCTAAACCTGGGCTTTTTTCTATTACCTTATACCTAATTTTAAGAATTTTCCCAGCCAGATCAATGTCCAGTTGGTTCGCAACTGTATCACGAAGTATCTGAAAAGTTTGCATCAAAATTTGTCGCGATTGCGTAAGCAACAAAATCGATATAATTGTCGAATTTGTCTCATCTTCCATTATGTTTTAATAGAATTTGTATCTGTACTATTGAAAATAATTTTTATTCTAAAGTTTTGATTTTTATTTGTTTAAACTGCAAAAAACGAGTAGAAACAGAGGAGAAACAGACGCGAAACAGAGGAGAAACAGTAGCAGCTTCTTAAAATTTTGGATGAAAACAGGAGAGGACGTGTAGAAACAGATAGAAACAGAAAAGATATGGCTTTGAGTATTTGAAGAATCGTGAAACTGAAAAAAATTAGAAGCAGACTGATGAAAAGATTGGAAGCAGGCACAGAGAAAAAAAAGAGAAAGGAAGAAGGGTTTCAGCGTAGGTTTAGTGAATGAGAAACAGTGTTTGAAAGAATTATTTATACATTGCCATTTTGTTAGGAAAAATATGGCTAGGCTTTGTAATTTGAAAAGTATTGCTATTTTTTTTGTAATTAAAGGGTCAAATTTGTATATTTGTGTAAAAAACTTTATTAATATTTACCTTAAAGTTAGATTGATACTCTGCTTCCAAAATGTTATCATAAAATTAGATATTAATATAAACTAAAAGTACTCACCATCAATGTTGATAAATTACACACGATACGATTTCCTTTGGCCTACTTAACCTAACCCGTCGCCATCTAAGTGTTAGCAATATCTCTTTTCCACGCATAAAGAATGAACAATATGACGTGACGATTATAACAATTGGCAAGCAGTTAGAGCACTAAACAACCAAGAACATTAATTATACAATATTTCAAAATACATGTTTAACGAATGTCATCAAAGGGATAGTGTAAAATCAAATCCCAAATAGAGATCTTATCCACTTGTACATCAAAGAAATATGGACAAGGCAAGGACGTTTAAAAACAGAACATCATAAATCCACACTGAGGGAAACTGGCTCTTCACTCCTTAGAAACAAGCATCCAAGACACAGCAACAACACAAGGCAGCACAACTGCAGCAACATGAAAAGGAAAGTTAGTATATGATCACACGATGTGTAGAAGAATATACAATCAGAATTGAAACAGGAAAGAGGAGAATCAGAGATTTTCACGATTGCAAGGATCATACCATTTAGATTTCGATCGAATTCTTATGAAAAATAAAGTAAAGAACATATTTAGAGGAGATTGTAGCATAATTTTCAAAGTATGTCAAAAAAAAAAAAAATGAATCCCCTCAAACATTTTCCATTTCTAATACCATCTTTTTAGTTAAAAAACGTGCAGTTTGTGTGCACTACACTTGACAATAGCAACAACATTAACGAAAGGAGGACACTGATCAATAAAGGGACAACGAAGAACTCAGAAGTGGTCAAAATCTTAGTGCCCACTTGCTACAAGTTCTCTTTTAATTGTTCTGCCTAAAATTAAGGTTGAAATTGACAGATAGAGAAAGATGGTAACCTTTTGAGAGCAACTTAATCTCACATTATTATCAAGTCAACATCAGTTCTTTTCTCATTGGGTAATTTAAAGAGAGAATGACGAATTATGTAAATTATTCAACTTTAGTTTTGTTTTGATGAAAACGTAAAACTTCGTGATCCCATCAAAGTTGGCATAGTATGAAAACCTATCGATACTGGCATACTGCATCAATGTTGTTATGGACGAGATAAAAACTAATCCTTTTTTCTTAAGGACATATTTTCAATAAATAATTTTATTTCAGGTATTGCTAATGTCTTAAACAACATATAAATTCTTGCATAACTTGATATGGCAATTTATTTAATAGTACCATCGTCCAAAACCGTATAGAATTATGTTGGATTATTTTTTCTTATACGGCTAACAAAACACAACATAAGTTACCCATGAATTATTTTTTTAAATTCTATCCTCTTTAACCAAACAAAATATTATGCAAGAATTAAGCTCCAAACAAACCATCCCTTGCTAGAAAAAGGACTATTAGATGGACAGTTCGTCTATATTTTTCAGTAATATTTGTCCAAACAATTCTTCTGTGGAAAAAGTAACTCATTAGAGTTCTTACCAGCCCTTCCAGAAGCCATCACCTCTAGATTGAGTTGTGACTGGAACAGATGAATCACCCTGAACATCTCTGGTTGGATATCCAGCTGGTGGTGGTGCTACAAAAGCACCATCCTGTCCCTGTTGTTGCTTTGCGGATGAAGGATAAGCAGTTGCTGCAAATATTTAATAATAAACAAATCAGAATCCTAAGATGTAGACGTATTAACAAACCATAGACGCCCATAAGAACAAAAAATATACTATTACAAAAACGCACCTTGAGCCTGGTTTTGGTTGTAGCTACTCATAGTGAATAATCGAGGAAGATAATAACAAGATAAAGTTCAACCAAGATATAGGATATGTTCTTCTTATGAGATGTATACTATATGATGTAGGAGATTTTCTAATATTTTGCGTGTTTGTTTCTGCGGGTATTATATAGTTGAGGAATTTTGAGAGTTTCCGTATGGGGAAGGGAGAATGGGGAGGGGCCCGACGGGGGGTGCTGGGGAAGGAAGAATAGGAGGAAGTGGAGTTGTTAGAATAAAGACTTGACACGTAAGGTGTTGTTCAGAGAGAGCCACATCTAATCTATTTCGTCTATTACTTTATTAAGTTGCTTACTTGCTTGCTTAATTATAATTATCATAATTTTAATTTGTTCAAATGCCTTCGCAACTTTCTTGCTTGATCATAACCTATACGTTATGAAACATGGAATATAAAAGATCAACTCTTTTTCAGTTATACAATTTCCTCCTTTTTTCATAAAAACTGTGTTTATTCAACCATAAATTAACACGGAAGAATATGTAGCTTTTACTATTCTAGAAACATTGAATAGTTCTCATTCTACACATGTCAAGTGTTCTTCTGTAGAAATCGTAGATCAATTTACACAATTTCCTATTAGAAGAAAAAGCATTCCATTGTTTTTTTCTATGAAAATTATGCTACTATTTTTATATATAGAATTTTATGACAAAATAATGTTTGCTAAGGTGGGCCAGCCTAAAGAAGCAAAAGGAAAGTTGAAAGCAGACAGGCCGAATGCCAGAAATACCAATCACTTACATTTGTCATTGGAAATTGGAATGTCGTAATCGTAACGTAATTTGTGTAAAGGACCGGTATATCTTAATCTTACCCGCGTTATGGATATAATATGTGACCATTGAGAAACGCGTTGGCTTGACTTTTCAAACGAAACCCCTTGATTTTTGGTCTCATGTTTACGTCTCTTCTTCCTCGGTTGTATCTCTTGAGTCTTATGATTTGCCGTCAAGTTGCAAGTAATTAGGTCATCAACTCAATTAAGTTTTAAAGGTTATCTTCCTTGCACCTTCTGTTCCTGGCAATTATATTTGCCCTCAACTTAGAGCCAGTTTGGATTGGCTTATTTTAGGTGTTTTTAAGCCAGAAGAGTTATTAAATATTTTTTTTAGTTTTTGGAGTGTTTGGCAAAAATAAATGTGCTTTTAAGCACTTGTTTTTAAGCAAAAAAAGTGAAAAAAAAAAACTAAAAGCTCCCAACTTTTACTTTTGGTTTTAACTTTTAGCTTAAAAACATATTTTTAAAAGTCACTCCAAACACCCACTTAATCTAAAAACTTGTTGCTTTGCTTGAAGTACACTTAGAGGTCGTTTGGTTTGCCTTTTGGAGGAGCAAATACCTGCACAGACATCAACAAAAAGTTATACAAATTTTGGCTGACAATGTCAAAGAATATATAAACAAAATGTTATGAAATTTTGTTTATATGTGTATTAAATTTTGAGTTGATTTCCTCTATGGTAACTCAACTTTAGGTAATAGGCCACCATGGTCACTTATGTTTGTTTTGTCTTTCTATGGTCACTCAACTTTGGGTAATAGACCACCATGATCATTTATCTTTGTTTTGTCTTCGTTTTGTCTTTCTATGGTCACTCAACTTTGGGTAATAGACCACCATGATCATTTATCTTTGTTTTGTCTTTCTATGGTCACTCAACTTTACCCTATAAACTCTTATGGTCATCCAACACAAAACTCTACAAACTTCCGTTAAGTATATGCTGATGTGACAACTAATTTTTTTATGCAAATTACAATAAATAAAAAAAGCTAAAATCATTTAGGACCAACTCACTTTAGACCCCACCCAGCTCCAATCTGAGTTAAACTTGGTCGTCTGACCTTGGCGAGTTAGCTGTATTCATGTATTTCATAAGCAAAAATTTTTATTTAAGTGCCGTAGATTTTTAATTAATGATAAAGATATTTCACAGTTTGTTTAAGTAGTACTGCTTTTATTTATATACATGTTTTTTTATAGTTGATATTGATATCAATTTAGCAGATATGATAATAGCTTCAAGTTGATATTAAATGAACTGACTATAGCATATCGTTTTGCGGGTTAAAATGGTTATGCTCTCTTGGAAGAAAGAAGTCATAGACAACAGTTTGATAGGTGTCACGACCCAGTTTTGGAGCCGTGACCGGCGCTTAGGAACTAAGTCCCTAAACAAGCCTTATCAAAATTCTACAGAAAATCGGGCAGAGTTTCCTCTGTTTTAGGACTATCCAAAAATGTACCTGCTCAACCAGAATACCAAAATACACCAGTAATAATAATAATTACTCAAAAACTATGTCTTTAGAGCATTAACAAAGCAAAGTGCTTCATCTAACTCCCAATAAATCAGAAACGTCTGACAAGAAGTACTAAGTTCATAAAGGCCTAAAATACTCGCAAGACCAACTTATTAACTGAATAACCAACTCAAAGATAAGACAACTGACTAACAAATGACTAAATGGAGCGACTCTAAGAGTTTCAAAGAAGGACAATAATAAATAACTGAAGATCTTGCCCACGCGAACTAATGCGGGGCTCACCGGGATTATCAACTCGCAGCTCTAAGAATGAAGATCCTCGGCTACGGCACCTACTGTATCTTGAAGGAAAAATATAGCGAGGAGTAAGTCGCAACTCAGTGAGTAATAACGCTTAACCACAACCTTTTTAAGTGGGGACAAGTCAAAAACATGCCAGTAAATCTTATGCAGAAATATACATATAATTTAATTGTCACTTTCAGAATAACAAACAGAAATCAGTCTTTTTAAGTACTTCTTGTAAACAGTAATCAATATCAAATCAGTAGTAAATTCAGTAATTACTATACTATATCAAGTATATAGGTTAGGGAGATTTCCAAGAACAAACCATGTAATCAGTATAAATTCCTCTCTGAGGAAATCAGTAACGGTAAGCTAGTTCTACCTTCCCACTAGTAGGGACTGTAACGGTAATCCAGAGTATACAAGGTGTACCAGGTCTAACGTACCCATCGTTAGCTACGGGGTCTGTCAGGGTTCATCCCAAAAATATATATATAATCCCTATACCAAGTACAAGGCATTTCAAGAAACAATTCAATATTTCACATAGTGGTAAAACATGTCAAGTAGCGGTAAAACCATATCCTGTAACGGTAAAATAATTCTAGTAAATATCTCGGTACATGTCTTGTAAAAGGACTTGTCCCATGCAATTTAAATCATTCAGTAATATATTTTACTTCAAAATCAAGTAGAAACCATGCAGGTTATGGAAATACAAATTGCGGTAAGGTCATCACTCAAAGTACAGATGCGTGTAGCTTAAGCGTATCTTCCACGAGCAATCCAACACCTCGTCCAGTCAATCTATAATAAAATCATATCGATCTCGTGTTACTTTCCGTGTTACGGCTAATTCATAATTGATCTAAAATACTCGACCCTTGAGTTATCATATTTGCCTGTCAATTCATCAAATTATATTTACCCACCACTGTGTAACTATTCTATTTATGTGACAGGAGTCATACTCAACTGCTCATATCTTGGTTCATTAGCAGAATCCATCAAGCTACTTATAGCCATATCTTTACTTAAAGATAATAAAATTTCCTTGCTGAAATTCTACTATTCTATTTGTAACAATATTCATAAAGTTTCTTTACTAACTTTACAGGGAGTTTACAAAAAGTAGCAAACACTAAGTTTACATCCCCATAATTTTTTTTAATTATTTTCACCCATACAACTGATTAATGTATCATATGTGTTGCTATACTAAAAGATACCAATGTCATATTTATCATTAACCCTGAACATTAACTATACTCATGTTAGACAAGGTTAGAGTACATTAATACCTGGAACCTCTGATATGGAAATTTGCTTGATTCTTCTGTAAAATAGTACTGCCCGAGTCTTGATAGGTTTCTTCTCACTTTTCGTCACTTTATTTGTTTGCTTGTTTTAACAGAAGCCGAGAGGTGAGCTTTTTTTTGTTTTTGACCTTCGTTGATCCAATTTAGTTGGCCTCTGCCAAAGTCCTATTTGGGCTTTGACTATATCTTCTCTCTCTTTTTTTTTTTTTAACTATTACTTTATGAAATGACTTAATTGTCCTTGTTTTATTTAACTAGGGTATTACAATAGGATATGTTGTAAAGAAGTTAATTATATGCTTAAAATGATTATGTTTTCTGTTGAAGAATTTAAATAATTTTACAATGATTTGATGTCTTCATTTTGCTTTGGATAATATATGTTCCCTTTTTGTTTGATACTTTATTTTATTTCTTTCACTTTGTAATGGTGCGATAACTGTTACATCTAATTTGTAGGATGAAATATGAAAAATTTAAAAGAAACAGAAAAAAGAAAAGCAAGTTGTTTTGCAGTAAGAAAGTTCTGCTAAATTCAATTCTTGGGTCGGTTTGGGGCTGGGTGGGGTCTAAAGTGGGTTGGTTTAATTTTATTTTTTATTTTTTATAATTTGCATAAAAAATAAAATTGCCACGTCAGCATAGCGTTTGGACATAGATTTGGTTGAAACTTGAGAATTTAAGTTTTTGAAATTGGGTTGAAAAATAATCTTTAAAAATTGAAGTTATATTTGGACATACATTTTACTTGAAAAAAAGTAGAAGTTTTGTGAGTGGTTTTTTAAATTTCCCAAAAACTAGTCCAAAAACAGCCTTTGAGCACTTTTTGGATTTTTGAAAATTTTTGATTTCAAACTTGGCAATTTGGTATAAACAAATACTTTTTCAGAAAAAATTTCTAAAAAATGTTCCCAAAAACTATAAACAAACGGGGGCAAATTTAACAGAAGTTTGTAGAGTTTCGTGTTGGATAACCATGAGAGTTAATGGGTAAAGTTGAATGACCATAAAAAGACAAAACAAAGATAAGTGACCATAGTAGCCTATTACCCAAAGTTAAGTGACCATAGAAAGATAAAATAAAGATAAGTGATCATGGTGGCCTATTACCTAAAGTTGAGTGACCATAGAGGCAATCAACTCTTAAATTTTTTTGATGAAAAAATTAACCTTTATAATTATAAGAATATATATTTTCTTAATTTGTTAAAAGAATTGATGATATATAATTTAAATTATGCATTATATATTAATTTGCAATATCAATTATTCAGCATGAAATAATCTATGCATTACAACTCCGCATATGTCTATAGTTGGTTTAAAGATTGATATTTGTTTGGTTTCTTGTTCTATGACTGTTATATTGAATGTTACATGTAGCCTGGTTTGATTTGATATTGCTTAAGATTTCAATTTGGCGGACTAGCATTTTCGCTTTCTGTTGTGTGCATTTGTAGGGAATATGACTTTAAAATTATGGGTTTAAGAGTAGCATGTTAGAATGAATGTTCATAACTTTCACTTTATCTTATGCTTAGAGCTGACTGTTTCATGTTAAAATCCAGCATCATATTTTGTTTATATATTCTTTGACATTGTCTTTACAATTATACGATCTATACTTTTCGTTTGGAAAGCGCGATCGCGCCTTTTTTTAATTAATTAGTTTGCTTTTACATTGACCCTGTTGGCTGTTGCTGCTTGCTACTACTTGTATATATGTTTTTCTTAAATGTCCATTCCTTAAATATTTAGTAGCAGCACATTTACTAGTGTATAAGTTATTTTTCTTGTTAACTGTACCAATACTAAACCTAATTACATTCGATGTGGTCTGTTTTTTCTTTTTTCAATTTTGGATTGTTCGGTTTGATAATTTCAATTTGTTGGGCTTGAGTTTGGTTGAGTCACCACAATGTGAAATTTTAAAGTAGGAAGAAGCAGAATTTGAATTCTTTAATAATGTGCGATCAGTTCTTACTTTTGAAATTTAATTGATGTTTTTCTTAGACTAGTTATTTCACGTACACATTTGTATAGGGACAATAGATTGGAACTTGGAAAATTTTACTGACCTATCTGTATGGGCTAAATCAGTTTAGGAGTACAAATCGAATTTGAATTCGAATATAAGCAATTCTTCGTATCAAAGTTGAACAAACACACGAAAAAGATATAAATGCGGAAAAATAACTGTATTTTTATATATGATTGTGAGTACAAATTTGGGCAGAGTTTCAGTACAAATTTCTGGATCCCCATAATACAAAATGACCTACTATTTATAGGCCTAAGAGCCTTGCCCACGTTCTCCACCATCAGCTAGTTCATCATCCCACGATCTTGGCATTAAATGGAGAAGTTAGTGGGGTAAAGTAGTGGGCTGCAAAGCCGCAAGAACCGAGGGGATTTACCGAGGCGCGAATAAATGACCTCGGTGGTAACACCCCACTGTTTGACCGAGGTGGCTGCTACCGAAGCTCAGCTTACGGCTCGTTTTCGGTAGCGACCTAGGTGCCATGGCCTCGGCGGTTTGCTCAATCGCTTCGGCGCTTGTCTTGTTGGTACGTGTTCGGTCGTTAAGATTTGCATGACCGAGGTGAATCACCGCGGGTCGATTTTTACCCAATACAGATAGTCCCCCCACTCCTTGGTCACCTACTGAGGTAACCGAGGAGTGTAGTAAAGTTTAGCGGGAAAGTGACGTGGCTTGATCTTATCCAAGTTTTTTAAAACTTGTCAACGGTTCGCGTCTCATCAGGTCATATCTCCTGCACGCGTGTCATCCAACCGTTGGTGGCTCGAACGGTCGCACCGTAATTTCGGTTCTCCCAACGTTACAATGATGACACTGACCCAGCCCCTGACTTCTCCAAACTTATAAATACCCCCTACCAAACCTACTTCTTCATTTCCATCTTTGTGCAATCAACAGTGTTAAAGAGAAAAACAACCTTCATAATTCCTTTAATCTCAAAATTTCCAAGAAATCTTCGATCTTAAGCTACCATCATGTCTACCACAATCTCTAGGTAAGATTCAAGTGATTCGGGTGAAAGGGTACGAGCTCCGCCTATGGCCACAGCCACTGCTAGGGGCGACGTCGTTGCCGTTGCGCCGACGGTACCAACGGCGGCGGTGGAGGGTGGGGAAGTGTCTTCCAGTGTTGGAGGCCTTAAACGTCGTAAAGCCAGGCCCATGCACAATTTGGCAGCGGAGGAGGAGGAGGAGGAAGCTGACGTCAGGGGGGATGATGCCATGCTTGATGACGTCTTGATTGGGAATTTCAGTGGCGTCATCCTTAGAGGTGATGTCGATGGAGGTGATGGTGAGGGCGACGACGCCGAGGGTGATGATGCCGTGGACAAGACCGAGGGCGGTAACGCCGCCGAGGGGGGATCTTCAAGACCGACGATTCCCCTTGAACAAGAACTCGAGCCCCATCAAATAATCCCCTCCCACTTTGATAACAGCAAGGACTTGAAGTTGCAAGCCTAAACAGCCGATCAGGAGGAAAAGAATAGGAATATCCCTGTGAACACCACACCGACCCGTATAACTCAAGCTCATGTTGAACGGGTTCGGAGGGAGTGCCGATTTGGGCCCGAGGTGAAAGTGATCATACCTGATCCAACGAGTCGAGTATGCCATCATATCGAGGGGCTTTCATTTGCTTACACTTATCCTTTCACCCCCGGTTTCTCCCTCCCGGTGCACAGAGTTATTGACGATTTTTGCCGGGCCTACAATTTATGCTTGGCTCAACTTGGCCCCGGTGTCTGGAGGATCGTTCAGTGCATGGACTGGATGAGCACGGAAGCGGGGGTAGACTTCACTTTACAACACCTCATTTCACTTTACTACCCCTACTTCCATAAAGCTGGGGTTGTAGCACTGAACAACCGAGGTAAATTTGCTCTTCTTCACAAGAGTGAAGACCACAGAGACCGAGGCTGGAGTGATCGCTACATCTTGTTGGAAACAAGTGTTTTGTCCACCGAACCTAATTTCCCCGAACGGTGGAACAACATACGTAAGTATCCTTCCCTTTGCATTTCACTCCTCGGTGATTTGTTCATGTTAGCTGACCTCGTTTTCTTGTGATCTCTTCAGCCAACAAAGTTGACATCGTGCCCCTCGAGGGTTTGACTGAGTGGGTCAGAGCAGTGACCAAGGCTCGCAAATGCCCCGTTAGGACATGGATGAAGATGGCTGCTGAATTCGGTTGGTAGTGTAAAAGGCATGGTAAGTTTTTGATGATGCTTTGTTTGGTAGGTCATTTTGAGATTTTGATTTCGCTTCATTGACTTTCCTTCCCTCGGTACGAGGCTTTCCAAACCGTGCTATCAACACCAAGAAGAGTAAGAAGAAGAAGAAGAAGAAGAAGGAAGAGAAGAAGAAGAAAGATGGGGAGGAAACCGAGTCAGATGATGATTTGGTTGCGGCGGCTGGAGAGTATAAAGGGTTGAAGGCTTCCAAGTCTTCAAAAGCTTCTAAGGGAGCCCCCAGCCAAGGGACCTCTAAAGGTAACATTCACCTTCGGTTGCTATCATCACGTGTCGTTCCTTTTTTTGCTTTCTTATTCTAATTTCTTCCACTATCACAGGCGTGAAGAGGAAGAGGGCCACTTCAAAGAAATCCTCCCGTTCGGTGGCTCCTCGCACCGAGGCGGAAATTCCTCCTCAACCTGAAGCGGCGGTTGAGAGGCGTCGAGGATTGATTGACGAGCCCGATGATGCAGCTGCTGAGGCTTTGGTTCAAAAGGATGTTGAGTTCATTGACCTCGAGGACCAAGAGCCTGGATCTGAGGTAGCAGTCGCCAAAACTAAGGGCAAGGCCAAAGTCGTGGAGGCTGGCACTGCTGTATTTGAAGAGGGAGTTGGCACCGGGGCGGTTAGGTCACATTCCGAACCCGCGAGGATTCATCCTCGGTGGGGTCTTATCGGAGACTTGAAGTGCCGATTTCCTCAAATTTGCTGGCTTGCAGCCGAGGCGACATCTTAAGCCTCACGCCTTTGTTGGGTCCAACCGAGGATAAGGTTGTGCAGGAGTTTTCTTCTGGCCAACTATACAACACTATGGCCGCCAATGCTATGAGGGTAAGTTTCACCACACTTGAACTATGCTTTCAAAAGGAATTTTATCTTTACCTTTGGTTCGCCGCTGACTTTGACTCTTTAATTTTTGCTCAGAGTTTCATTCTTTCAATGAGGGCCATCGAGGTTGAGTCCTCGAGGACTGAAGAGGTTCGGCGCGTGGCTCGCCTATGGGACCAGCAAAAGGACAAATTCAATGCACAAATAGCTTCGCTGAAGGCTGACTTATCCATATCCCAGTCCATCCTGCGTGAAGCCGAGGCGGCTTCCGAAGCTAAAGTCAAGATCCTCGGTGATGGCTTCCAGGTTGAGCACTCGAGGCTGGAGGATGAAGCTGCGAGGCTCGGTGCCGAATTGTCTCGAACAAAGGCCGAGGCTGTGAATATGGCCAAAAAGCATCATGAACAGCTGAAGAATCATCTGCTCCATATCAAGAAGCTGGAGAGTGAGAACTCCAAGCTTTCAGCTAAAGATGCTAAGATTGAAGCCCTTCAAGATGAGATCGCTAATCGAAAGAGTACGGCTGCACTCAAGGTCAATAGGGCTGAGCTGGACAAGCGATGGGCCATTATCAAGTCCCGGCTGAAGCTGCTCAAGCGATGCCGCACCGGGGAGATCGACTTAGATGAGGAGATTGCGAAATCCGAGGTGAAATCGGCGGAAGCCCAAGCGATCATTGATGAACTCCCATTAAGTGAAGCCTCGAGTGGCGATGAAGATGAAGAAGATGATGAAGATGCCGAGGGGGGCTCCGAGGATTGAGGTGATTCTCCCGAGGCATAGACTTCTTGTAGCACTGTTTGTAAGCCTTCGGGCTTTTATGCTTGTATTTTGGACCTTCGGGTCATTTTTTGAATGTAAATATTCTCAGCCTTCGGGCTTTTTAATGAAAGACTATTTGTGCCTTTATTTCTTGTGTTGGCTTTTTACATGTACCGAACACTTTGTCAAAAATACATAATATGCTTGCAAGACTTAACTGAATTTAATCGATGCAAACTTAGGGCGACGTCTCGCCCTCGAGTCGATGCATTGTGCAGCTTCGGAGTGTAAAATTTACACGGATAAAATGGATGAAACCAAAGTCATTTTATTGATATCAACGAGCCAGAAATCGGCTATTTACATAGAACCAAGTCGAAGCGGACCTTGGGTGAGAAACAAATTTTCAATAAAAGCAAATTGACAATATGCCGCTACCGGGCTGATTTACAATGTACTAAATCTAATCCTCGGGCGTAAGTCCCCGGTTGTCGGATAGATAAGCTTCGGTTGGGAGGCTCGATGTCGACCTCGATGTCAACCCTTCCTACTCCCCCCCAGTGTTCGGTTGTGAATCTCGATGAAGATCCGAGCACTGGAAATCGTTCGATTCGCTTCCTAAAAAGGTCAAGCAAAAAGATAGAACGAGGAGTAAGTACATTTTCGATCAATGCCATGGGAGCGTTGTTCGGCTCAGGGCTGCTGAGTTTAAAAAGATTGAAAAGTATTTACCTCGACTAGAAGTAGTATCGCTTCAGATTGGAGATATTCCAATTCAGAGGTTCGGGTTCTCCTTGCAGATTCTTAATTTGATAAGAGCCCTTTCCAACGATTGCCTTGACTCTGTAGGGTCCTTCCCAATTTGCAATAAGCTTCCCCCCGTTATCTTCCTTTGTTGATTGGTTCACAGTTTTTAGCACATAGTCTCCAACTTTGAAGTCCCTGAGTTTGGCTTTCCTATTGAGGTAAGCCTCGATCTGCCTTTTTTGGGCGACTAGCCGAACCAAAGCTAATTCCCTTTTTTCCTCGAGCAGATCTAATTCTATGCGCATTGCTTCTTGGTTGGCGTCTTCGGCAGTGTGAGCGTACCGAAGACTTGGTTCGCCCACTTCTACGGGGATGAGGGAGTCCATGCCATAAGATAGTGAGAAAGGAGTCTCACCGGTGCTTTTCTTCTCCGTTGTTCGCATGGCCCATAGCACCCCCGGTAACTCCTCGGGCCAAGGACCTTTTTTCTCTTCAAGTCTCTTCTTGAGATTTTCAATTATAATTCTATTTGAAGACTGTGCTTGGCCATTGGCACTTGGGTGATAAGGAGTCGAGGCAATTCTTTTGATCCCCCACTGCTGAAGAAATCAGTGATAGCTGCCCCCATGAATTGTTTACCGTTGTCACAAGCAATTTCTCTTGGGACACCGAACCTGTAGATGATGTTCTTTTCGATGAAGTCGACTACTTGCTTTTGCTTTACCTCGGTGAGAGCCGCCGCTTCTACCCATTTTGTGAAGTAATCGGTCAACACTAAGATAAAACGAACACCACCCTTTCCCTTGGGCAATGGTCCAACGATGTCCATTCCCCATTTGATGAAGGGCCATGGTGATACCACTGAATGTAGAGGCTCGGCCTGTTGGTGGATCATCCGCCCATGGCGTTGGCACTTATCACATTTCTGCACGAAGGCTTTCACATCGGCACTGATTGTGGGCCAATAATACCCAGCTCTTAATAATTTACGCACCAAGGACTTCCCCCCCGAGTGGTTGCCGCATTCGCCTTTATGCACTTCGGCCATCACGTATCTTGCCTCATCGGGACCCAAACACTTGGCCATCGGGCCGCAATATATCTTTTTGTATAGGTTACCCTCGATTAGGTGATACGAGGCTGCTTGGGTCCTTAGCTTCTTTGCTTCTTTTTTGTCTTGGGGGACAGTCCCCGAGTCGAAGTAGGAAATGAACATACTTCGCCAATCCCATCGGTTGTCTACTGAGTTAACTTGCAATTTCATCTCACTCATTTGTGCGGACAGCAGCCGAACCACTAAGTCAGTCCCCGAGTGAGCTTCGTCAATCGCCGAACCAAGGTTTACAAAGCATCAGCCTCGGTATTTTCCTCCCGAGGCACTTGTTTAACTCGCCATTCTTGGAATTGGGCCAAGATTCTTTGTGCTCGATCCAAGTATAATTGCATTCTGGGCTCCCGAGCCGTATAATCACCGAGGACTTGGTTCACTACCAACTGTGAATCACACCTTAGTTCAATTCTTTCAACCCCTATTTCCTTAGCCAGCTCCAAACCCGCTAAAGCTGCCTCATATTCCACTTCGTTGTTGGTCACTTTCTTAAACCGAACCGAGTGCCTGACTTTCTCCCCGGTGGGTGTTCTCAAGACTATGCCTAACCCTGAACCTTTGGAGTTTGTTTCTCTATCGGTGTAAAGTATCCATAGTCCCGAGGAGGTTCCTTTTGCCATGGAGTTTTCCTTTTCCGCCTCAGGCAAAATTCCAATACTAAAATTAGCCACGAAGTATGCCATGACTTGAGACTTAATGGCAGTCCGAGGTTGATAGGTAATGTCATACTCGCTTAACTCTACCGCCCACTTTGATAACCTCCCTGATAACTCCGGTTTATGCAAAATATTCCTTAAAGGGAAGGTTGAAACTACCGCTATTGGGTGACATTAAAAATAGGGTCGTAGTTTCCGAGCAGTAACAAGTAAAGCAAGTGCTAATTTCTCCAAATGTGGATACCTGGTTTCAGCGTCGAGGAGTATCTTGCTCACATAGTAGATGGGCTGTTGTTTACCATCTTTTTCCCGAACCAGCACAGCGCTGACTGACACCTTGGACACCGCCAAGTAGACCAGCAATGTTTCACCTTCTTTTGGCTTGGCAAGCAACGGTGCATTAGCCAAGTATTGTTTCAAATCTTTCAACGCTTGTTTACACTCCAGTGTCCACTCGAAGTGATTGTTTTTTCTCAAAACGGAGAAGAACTTGTGGCATCGCTCCGAGGACCTTGAGATAAATCGACTCAAGGCGGCGACTCGGCCAGTTAAGCGTTGAACTTCTTTCACCCCGGTCAGCTCCTCGGGGATTTCTTCAATAGCCTTGATTTTGTCTGGGTTGGCCTCGATTCCTCGTTCAGAGACAATGAATCCCAGGAATTTGCCTGATCCAACGCCGAAGGCGCACTTCTCAGGATTCAACTTCATGCCGTATTGCCTCAACATAGCAAAGGCTTCCCTCAGATGATTCAAATGATCCTCCATTTGGATCGATTTGATGAGCATATCGTCTATGTAGACCTCCATAGACTTTCCAATATATTCTTTAAACATGCGACATACCAACCTTTGGTAGGTCGCCCCGGCGTTCTTCAAACCGAAGGGCATCACCTTATAGCAGAAGGTACCTCGGTCAGTGATGAACGAGGTCTTCTCTTCGTCCTTCGGGTCCATGAGGATCTGATTATAGCCCGAATATGCATCCAAGAAGGTCAATAGTTTGTGTCCAGCCGTGGAGTCTATCAACCTGTCAATTTGTGGCAATGGATAAGAATCTTTTGGGCAAGCCTTGTTTAAGTTAGTGTAGTCTACACACATTCTCCACTTGCCATTCTTCTTCGGTACAACCACAACATTGGCCAGCCATTCGGGGTATTTCACCTCTCTTATGAAACCATTTTCTTGCAGCCTAGTGGTTTCATCCTCGATCGCCTTCTTTTTGACCCCGGCATGAGGTTTTTTCTTCTGCTTTACCGGGGTGAATTTTGGGTCCACATTCAGTTTGTGAGTCATGATCTCCGGATCGATATCCATCATGTCTGAATGGGACCAAGCAAAACAATCATGGTTGGACTTCAAAACTTCTATAATCGCCTTTTTCGACTCCGGGTCCAACTCCGAGCCGACAAACACTTTCCTATTGGGGAAATCTTTCAATAGGGTGAAAGATTCAAGTTCTTCAACAGTTGAGTCCTCGGCTTTTTGCTTCCGAGGCTCTTGAATACAGGCTGGAATCTTTTCGACTTCTCCTCAGGCGTCCTCCCCGCTTGACCCCGGTTCCTGTCGTTGCTATTGCTTTGGCCCGATCGGGGAGACTCCACTCTTTAATGCAACCGAATAGCACTCCCTTGCTACTCGTTGCTCCCCTTTGATTGATCGAACTCCCCAAGGTGTAGGGAATTTAATCACTTGATGCAAGGTGGAGGGGACAGCTTCCATGGAGTGGATCCATGGCCTTCCGAGGATCACATTGTAGGCTAGATCCTCGGGCATGACTTGGAACAATGTTTCTTTGGTAACCCCCTCGGCGAATGTCTTGAGTGTGATCTCACCCAACGTTTTCTCCGTGGAGTTGTTGAAGCAAGCTAACACTGTTGATTTGGGGACAACTTCCCCTTTCAGCCACATTTTCTTAACAGCCCCGTAGCTGATTATATTGACTGAGCTACCGGGGTCGATCAGGACTCTTTTGATGTCAGAGTCGTTGATTCTTAGCATGATAACTAAAGCGTCGTGATGGGGGAACATCATCCCATCACAGTCATCATCGTCAAACACAATGTCTTTGCCCGAGCCTCCAACTCGGGTTCTTTTCTCCATGGTGATGGAGAGCTTGGCAAATTTCTTGGCCGCGGCGAAATTTATGCCGTTCACCTCTGATCCCCCGGTAATGACATTCACTACTCTCTCCGGGGGTGGAGCCCGAGGTGGTTGTCCATCGCCTCGGTTCTTGGAAAAATTATCTTTCCCTTTGTCGGTGAGGAAGTCGGCCAAAACTCCCTTCTTCAGCAAGTGAGCTACCTCGAGGCGCAAGGCTTTGCAATCCTCGGTCCTATGGCCATAATCTGCGTGGAATTCGCAATGCAGATTGTGGTCTCTTTTGTCTGCCGAGGTCCTCATATCCTTGGGAACCCTTACCCGGCAGTCCCCTTGACTACATTGACCAGCTCCGAGGTCGATATGTTGAAGTTGTAGTCTTGGATCCGAGGTAGATCCTTTTTTGGGGCCGAAGCGGAGCTTGAGGGATTTCTTTGGTTCATAGTGGGTTGAACCTTCCCTCCGAGCCTTTGGCTTATGTGAGAATTTGGGTATGAACTACCGAGGGTGTTTCCCAGCCTTTGGCTGACATGCTGCCTTGTCGAGGTATATGGCTCATACCTCCCCTTCGGGTTACTTCGTGGCGCCTCGGCGCGATTTGAAGATTCGCCTCGGTTTCGTTGATGATAACCTCGGCTCTTGAATTCAGCCTCCTCCAATCTGATTTTGGAGTAAGTGCGCCTATGCAGATCCTCCCATGTTAGGACCTGGTATTGTTGGAGTTTTTTCGCAATTCAACGGCAGCGTCAGAATTGCGAATATTGATACATTTTTCAAATGCCATGATGGCCAAGGTATCGTCCATCCGAAGTAATTCCATGCTTTCGACGTGGAATCGCTCAAGAAATTCTTTGAGTTGCTCACCGGGTTTTTGTTTTACTTCACATATATCTTCCTTCCTTTGAAGGATCTTTTGTGCCCCGGTGTGCGCCTTGACGAAGGCGCTAGACATTTCCATAAATGAGGAAATCGACCCCGCCGGCAGACACATATACCAACGTAGAGCCCCCTATTCTAATGACTCATCGAATTTCTTCAAGAACATCGACTCGAGCTGTATAGCCGTTAAGTCGTTGCTCTTCACCATTGCCATATATTCTCTTATGTGTTCTTTGGGATCGGTGGTCCCATCGTATTTCTTCAAGAATATGAGTTTGAAGCCCTTGGGAGTTGGGGCTGGAGCCGCTTCGGACTTGAAGGGCAGCTCCCTGTATTAATCGATATCGAGGTCGTCTTCCTCCTTTGTTATCCCCGGCATGCCCTCGAGGCACTTTTCCACGCGCGCCTCGATGCGAGCCTCAATCTCCCTGCTCATTTTTTCAACGTCAACCGAGGACGTTGTCTCAGCCACGGTGGGAACCATCCCGAAGTGTGGCGTGGTAGTTGGATTGTTCCTCGAGCCCTCAGACATGGCCCCGTTGTGAGGTCCCCCTGTTATCGCGCCCGGAGGAACGAAGAGCGGGATGCCTCCACCAGGAGCCGAAGGCTGGGTGCTGTTTGGGGCAGCACTGTTCCTCGCCTCTAACGAAGCGCGAAACTCAGCATTAATGTTCGCTTGCTCATCCTGTCTATTTTGGAGAGCTCTCAGCGTAGTGACAACATAAATCTGGAACTCTTCAGTTGTCATTGATGAGATGGGCTGTTGGTTAAACGGAACTTCAGCCTGTTCACTATTGTTACCGCCATTGTCAGCCATAACGTTGTTGAATCGTAAGCTTTGATGAAAAACGGATGTGAAACTTTGGAACAAAGCGTTACTGCTTATATCCCCACAGACTGCGCCAATTTGTATGGGCCTAAATCAGTTTAGGAGTACAAATCAAATTTGGATTCAAATATAAGCAATTCATCGTATCGAAGTTGAACAAACACACGAAAAAGATATAAATGCGGAAAAATAACTGTATTTTTATATATGATTGTGAGTACAAATTTGGACAGAGTTTTAGTACAAATTTCTAGATCCCCATAATACAAAATGAACTACTATTTATAGGCCTAAGAGCCTTGCCCACGTTCTCCACCATCAGCTAGTTCATCATCCCATGATCTTGGCATTAAATGGAGAAGTTAGTGGGGATAAAGTAGTGGGCTGCAAAGCCGCAAGAACCGGGGGGATTTACCGAGGCGCGAATAAATGACCTCGGTGGTAACACCCCGCTGTTTGACCGAGGTGGCTGCTACCGAAGCTCAGCTTACGGCTCGCCTTCGGTACCGACCTCGGTGCCATGGCCTCGGCGGTTTGCTCAATCGCTTCGGCGCTTGTCTTGTTGGTACGTGTTCGATCGTTAAGATTTGCATGACCGAGGCGAATCACCGCGGGTCGATTTTTACCCAATACACTATCTACACATTTTGGGCGCGAAAGGAAGTTATTTTTATTTAGTTCAAATACTAAATAAACAGAAAAAGTAAGTTAATTCGGACTGTCACAAGTATAAAATATTTGATTGAGCAATAGACACCTTGACTGCTTTCCACTATGGGTGAAATCTTGTCAATTAAGAATATATAGCAGAAGGTAAGACTCAACTATGTCATTATTTTGCTAAGAAATTTAGTTTGTAATTATGGTAGAAAATGAGTACTAATGGATGCTATTTTGCACATTAGCAATTTCTCCACCAAAACCCCACCATTATTGTGGAATGTGGATGTTGGTGGAGCAGTACTTTTTCCCATTAAGAGATAGACAGCTAGGTATTGGAAGAAAAAAAAAGTACTCTTTGCCTCTAGGTGATATTTAGGCTATGAATGTAAGTTGTGATTTCAAAGGTCCGCTTTCACTGTGGGAAACTTATTAAGTCTTCTAACTATAGTTTTCATATTCAATCCTTTAGGGGTCGTTCGGTTGTTGGATATTGTAGGCTTATACAGGTACTAAATCCAGAACTAAGTATCACAGTGTTCGATTGCTTTGAGTTGAAATTCTAATGTGGGGATTAAGTTAGTACAACGTTTGGTTTGTATTTCTTTTTCCCGCATAGTTAATACCTGCATAAATTATGTGGGAATCTATGTATTATTTTATGCGGGGTAGAAGGTGGAATTAATAATATGGGTATTAGTAATGCGGATATTAAAATTTGAAATGACAAAACTAACCTCATAATAAATAAAAATATTTTTTGGAACGAATTTATTTAAATGTTAAATAAATATTTTAAAATTATACTTTGTATATTAATTTGTGATATATATCAATGATTCAAGAAATAATGCACATATTATAATCCCGCATAACTGATACCCGCATTATTAATACCTATATTATTAATACTCATATTATTAATACATGCATTGCTAATACACACGTTATTAATACCCGCATAAAAAAGAACCTTTCAACCGAACGACCCCCTAAGTGTATATTCAGAACATTCCACGTAGTCGTTATGTTACATTCGAATCAATTCAATTATATCCTGTCAAAGTTCACATGTTCCTTCAGGGCAGCAGTGTGAACAGATTATACAAAAGTATACATAAGCTTTATTCCCCTCTTAAAGCTGAAATATTCCTAATTAATTAACAGGATGGAATATATTTATAGGATATGCATACAACCAATTACTTCTAATTATAATCGGACATTTATTGCTTCGAAATAGTAAAAGCTAAGCTTTTTCTTTGTACCTCCTCTTATTTTTATGTCCCGAGAGAGCCATGCAGATTCCTTTTTCACCTTCTGAAATTTTAAAAAACTTATGACGCTTTCCGACTATGCAAGCTTTTTGACAAACCACCGCTTTTTCAGAAGGAATAAGTAATAGAAAAACCTCACGCAAATGAAAAGAATGAAGATTAAGGGGCCATTTGTTTTTATTAAGATTAAGAGGCCTGAATTTGAATGCACATCTAAATATTAAAATGCTGTCTCTGGACCTGAATATTGAATCATTAAGACTGTTTTTTTTTTCAACATCTGAATGCATTTAATTTTTTTATTTGAATAAAATAACATATAATTCAAATAAAATAGTAATTAAATATGAATAAGCAACTACAAAATATTCAATGTTTAACCGTAATTTCGTTTATTAGGTTAAGTTTACAATTAAATTTATAAAGCGGAGTCACGATCAATAATCAAGATTAAATGCCTAATGTGAAAAGATATAAATGACTATAGTAAATGCAAAGAAATAAAGACACGATTAGTGCGATATAATAAATGAAGATTTAAATAAAAGGAACCGTGTTCAGGCCGTATAGACTGTTCATCTGTCCGTTATAGTTGTCCATCTTCGATTCTATCCGCTGCCTTTATGCCCATTCGTAGCCACGTGTCGTCTATACGTCGTCCTATGTGGATGCTTAGTCACCAATTTTGGTGACGACGGATTTAACCCAATACAGATAGTCCCCGCACTACTCGGGCAGAGAATCTGGTCGAGGAGTGGAAAACGAATTTTGAGCGGGAAAGAACTCTTTGGAATTTTTCTTAAGTAACACATTTGAGTCCTTGTATTCATATTTGGATGCTGCCCGTTGAATTCTTCAAAGGTTTTTGATTGATTGACATTTTATCAGTATAAGCATTAAATGCTCCGCTAAAGACAAAACGTGCAAGTTGTCAATTCCGCTCCACTTTTTACTGAAAAAGTGACTGTCGCGTGTTCCGAGACTGCAGGAGTGATGATTGAACTGCACCTACTCACGTCTTGCACGTCCCCTAGCAAAAACCGCCATTTTGATTTTTATTTTTTTAACGGCTGGATTTATTTGCCTATTGCGCGGATACTTGCCACGTGTAGGAGCGGGTCGGGTTTTGCGAACCCTATAAATATGATTTCTACCAGCTTGAAACCTTTTTACTTCATTCCAAATTTCATCCAAACCTTCAAAGCTTCAAAACACCTTTCCAAAAATCCCTAAAACGCAAAAAATTATTCTTCCAATCTTCTAGTCCAAATGTCTCCAAAAGCCAAGAGAAGTTTGAATATGGACGCTGTGGCTAGTAGTTCTTCAGCAGCAGGTGGTCAATCCACGAGTTCCCCAACTTCGGTTGCTGATGTGATTCCGAAAATTTGGGGAAGCCTTGAAAATGATTGTTCAATCAGCTCGTTCAGTTACTATGGCAATATAAGGTCGTGGCCTTCAAGCCGGTTTAAGAGTTCAATTACTCCTGACCTTTTGCCTAGGGTTAAGGCAGATTGTGGCTGGGACGATGATGTTACAGTTTCTTGCCCTTATCCAACGGAGAATATTACTTCTGCGAGAACTGGGTGGACAGCCATATCCATGTACCGATTCACGATAGGTTGTACGCTCCCGTTGCATCCTGTTATAGAGGATATTTGTAAATACTATCTTATCTGCCCGGGGCAGCTGTGTCCGAGCATTTATAGAATTGTTTCCCTGCTACAATGGTTTGCCGACGAGACTGAGCAGGACTTTGAATTTAAGCATTTCGTCTCTTTGTATAGCCTTCAAGTTGCGAGAGACGGATATATTAACGCCCGTATGAAAGGAAGAAAAGCTCTAGTGAGCAAGTCTGAAGATACAGGGGATAGGGGTTGGATGCATAGGTATGTTTATGTGCAGTCTAAACTCCTCACTCGTGGCAGCAAAACTAATCTCCGCGAGGTGTGGAACAAAACTCGTAAGTCCCCGAGTCTTTGTACTGAATACTTTCTGAATTGCGTATTTGCACCCTCTAATTTTCACTCTTTATTGGTTAGCTGACAAGATTCCTTACGACGGTCTGATTTCCGAGGAGGAATTGTCCGCTTGGGTTGAACCTATTTTGGCAGAGTTTACTCACGAGCAGAGGCAGTGGTCTCACTATGCTTCTTTAAAGAAGTTATCGAACCCTAGCACGCATGGTAAGCTGGCTACCCAAATTCTTACTAGTTTATGCAGAGCTCACCACGGTATTAATATGACTTTACTCTCAGGTTTAGGTGCTGGTGGTAGTTACTTTCCTGCTCCTCCTCCTGTGGAGGTGATTGTTGACCCCGTGGCTGAGATCAACGAGGAGGCAGCTGCCATTCTCCAAACTGCTGCAGCTATCAAGGCCAGGGAGGGTGGTGAGGAGGTCCTCGCGAGTTTGAAGAGAAAGAAATCTGACTCTGCAAAGAGTAAACCCAAAAAGAAAACGAGGACAGCCCGTAAGACTCCTCAGCCCTCTGAAAAGACAGTTGAACCCAACGTTGCTGCTGCTGATACGCCCAAGGCTGGGCAAGAGAGTGTTAGAAGTTCGGCGGCTGCCCCTGAATCTGCTGAGCCTATGATAGTTGACATTTCAGATTCAGAGGCTCCCGATGTGAGCTTGACTCAGAGGAAGAGGGCGTCTCTTCGAGGTGATAAGAGGAAAGATGTGGAGACTTTTTCTTACGCTTTTGAGGAGAGTCCCCGGGTTGGTGATGAAGGAGATAGAGCTGAAGAAGTAGGGGAAGAAAGAATGCATGAAAGTTTTGCCTTCTTCCCCGAGGACCCAAAGCCGGACGAGCCTGAATGGGTTGGTGGTCAACAGGGTGAGCCTTAACAAGTCAGCCACAGGCGACCTGGCAAAGAGCCGATGAGAGAAGAGGAGGAGGAGAAAAATGAAAAGGCTGATGAGCGGAGGAAGACTGAGGGGGAGGTTGAACCCCAGATCTTTCACTACAAGGATATGATGAACTTAGCCGGTGATGAGGTGGCTCTAGTTTATCTGCAAGAGTGCGACACTCTGGACCCTGATGAGACAGGTGACATTGAGGTCTCTCGCACAAAGCTCACTAGGAGAGTATCTCTAGGAGGAAGGATTGGGGCGTACTCCGTTAAGGGTATTCGTCACAAATTTGGTCCCCAATATCCTTCTGAACAAGCGAGGGAGCCCAGGCCGTGTATGAGGGAGTGTGACTTCACTATTCCCCCGGACACAGATTTTCTGACGAAGCCTGGCCACTTGGTTAAAGTGATGTCCAACCTGATCGGTCCTCGCGAGGAGTGGAACATGCGCAGCATGAGCGACGAGCAGCTGGCTTACGCAATCGCTGAAGATACTGCTCAGGTAATGTTTCCCTCTTTACTCCTTTATTTTTATTAAGACCTTAGTTCTGATTACCTACGTATTTTTACTTGTCGCCAGGCAAGTATGATGGCGGCCGAGATCATGTTCCGTTCTAGGCTGAACAATCAGGACCAAGTCCTTGGCTTAAAGAAAGATCTTTTGAAGGCTCTTCAGGACAAGCAGGCCTTAGAAGAGGAAAAACAGGCTCTGATCGGGGAGAAGCGGGTCCTGGAGGGGAGGCGTGGCTTCTTTGAGGATAAGATAGACAGGTTGGAGAAATCCAACACTGAGGCTAACGACAAGATAAACGCCCTCCTCGAGGAGAGGGACCGTCTTTTGGATGAGAAAGAAAGGTTTGCACTATCCTTTGAAGATCTGAAAGCCAAGATGAACGAACAAGGTAGCCAGATTTCTCAGCTCGCCCATGAGCTTAATGTGAAGGAAGTCACTTTGGAAGGCATCCGTAATGCTTCTGACCTGATGCTGAGAAATATGAACAAAGCTAAAGCTGAATCTCAGGCTGCTCGAGGAGAACTGCAAGAAGCCAAGAATCGGGTTGAGGAATCTGCAAAGATCCAAGAGCTGTTGACGATGGAATTGGCGAATCTGAGGGATCGTTATACAATCGACTCCAAACTGGAAGCTCTTGAGGCCAAGAAGAAGTTGCTCATTCAAATGCAGCGTGGCTAAGTTGATGTCGACTTAGTCCTCGACCAGACCATAGCGACTATCATCGATGTCAAGCGGGCCTTGGGCATGGAAGTAGGAGCCGACGATGACGATGATGATGAGGAGGATGATGAAGGCAGTGAGGATAATGAAGATGAAGATTTGGGTGGGGATCCAACTGATGGAGCTAGTGCATCAGGTCGAGAACCTAACCAAAATGATGACTGACGCCTTATCTAGTCCTTCTCATGATTTTACCGAATGTTGTTAACTTTGGATATTGTTAACTTGTGAATGTATATTTTGACTGTCTTTTGTCTGACTGGCGAGACTTGATGACCATTTTCGATCTCAAGTCTTGCTCATATGAATGATGTTAATATTTGTTGTTTAATGAGGTTTTCAGAAGTCAGAATTATGTTTCAAATCCTAGTGTCTGAGTTCCCTTTTTGGTGTTAATCTGCGCAGATGTTTGAAATAAAATTTGATCATAACCAAGTTAAGTTGCCCTTAGTTAAGATGAATGAAATCAGGCCTTCTGGGCTGGACGAAACCAGGCCGTTTTAGGTTGACTGAAATCTGGCCGTATAAGATGGCCTTGCGACAAACTTTGCTTATCATTTTTGACAACTGAAAGTTTTCGCAGAAAAATTCTGTTAAGGTTGAGGTTTTACCCTGCTATTTCTATTGAAAAGAATAGGTAACCCAATGACCAAATCACAAGATTGTTTGGTCGTAAAGTTGTAGAATTTGGGCGCATACAGGCCGCAAAATGTAAAAATAACGTAGCACAAGTAAAATAGTTCTATTAAACTTACTTGATTCTGCTTAGTCGTGGACTTGGCGAATGATCATGACCTTGCTCTGCTCGAAGATCACTCATGTTAACCGGGACTTTGGCCTACTGGGGCCCTCGCCTCCCCCCTGTTTTTATGTTGAAATTTCGTAATTTCAGACATAAAAAGACAATGGGTGAAACGCTGAATCAGAGAACACATATAACCAAAAGAGGAGTGTGTCCGTTGTGGGATTTGAACCCACAGCCGCGAAGCACGAGGACTTCGAGCTCTACCAGTTGAGCTAAACGGATCTGGCCTTTTGAAGACCGTTAGTACCATTTAGACAAAGATAAGAAAACAGAATAATCTTGAAAGAAAACAATAGCAAGTAATAGAGAATGGATAGAAACACTAACCCATGTACTACTTAGAAGTAGTACCACTTTAGGTGAGTCACGTTCCAACTGCTAGGTAGAAGCGATCCATCTGGTCGTGCCAAACGATATGAACCCTTACCAACGGATGCAACCACCTTGTAGGGACCTTCCCAGTTTGGACCAAGTTTGCCGACATTTGCTTCTTGCGTATTCTGGGAGACTCTACGCAATACAAAGTCCCCGACTTCAAAGTTACGCAGCCTCAGTCCCCGATTATAATATTGCTCTATCCTTTCTTTCTGAGCTACTACTCGTATAAGTGCTAATTCTCTGCGTTCCTCTAGAAAATCCAATTCCTCGGAGAGGTTGACTGAATTAGATTCTTCAGTTGCATGAGCATATCGTAGACTTGGCTCGCCGATTTCGACTGGAATCAATGCATCAGAACCATACACTAAGGAATAGGGCGTCTCCCCGGTGCTCATTTTTGTGGTTGTTCTATATGCCCAAAGAACCCCGGGAAGTTCTTCCACCCAGCACCCTTTGGCCTGCTCGAGACGTTTTTTGAGTGAATCCACTATTATCTTGTTGGTCGATTCTGCCGGCCCGTTTGCCACTGGGTGATATGGGGAAGAAGTGATCCTTTTAATATGCAGATCCTCAAGGAACTTTGTGACCCTCTGACCAACGAATTGAGGACCATTATCCATGACAATCTCTTTGGGTGCTCCGAATCGACAAATGACATAACGCCAAAGGAAATCAACTACTTCCGTTTGACGTATCTTTGAATATGCTGCAGCTTCAACCCACTTTGTAAAATAATAAAAAATGATTAACAAGAAACGTACCCCTCTAGGTGCAGTGGGTAGTGGCCCAACGATATCCATTCCCCATTTCATAAACGGCCACGGGGAGATGATTGAGTGCAAGGGCTCTGCTGGTTGATGGAGGAGATGTGCAAACCTTTGGCACTTATCACATTTTTTGACAAACTCGTTAGTATCTTTTTCCATTTTGTCCCAATAATAGCCTGCTCGTATAAGCTTTCGTGCAAGCGCCTTTCCTCCCAAGTTATTTCCACAGCATCCCTCGTGAACTTCCCTCATCACATACTCAGTTTGGCTGGGACCTAGACACTTGGCGAGTGGGCCTGCAAAAGTCTTACGATAGAGGATACCATCTATAATTGTATACCTGGCAGCTTTTATCCTCAGTTTTCGAGCAGCCTTAACGTCTGATGGTAGGGTTCCATGCAGTATATAATTGATTATCTCATTCCTCCAATCCCAAGTCAGACTGGTTGTGTTGACTTCCATTGCATCTTTATCGATTGTTGTACATAGAAGATGAGCCACGGCTACCGAACCTGCTGCTCCAATCTCTGCGACTGAACCCAAATTTGCCAAGGCATCAGCCTCGTGATTCTCTTCTCGTGGAATCTGTGTGGCTTCCCAATTTTTGAATTGTGCTAGCAAACCAGTGACTCGGGCAAGATACCTCTGCATACGAGACTCTCTTGCGACGAAACCTCCAGTTATTTGATTGACGACCAGGGCAGAGTCACTCTTAAGGTGAATTCTGTCTGCTCCATAATCTCGAGCCAATTTTAATCCTGCAATTACGGCCTCATACTCGGCCTCATTATTTGTAATAAAGGGACATTTTATGGCCTGTCTAATGGTCTCCCCCGAGGGAGCGGTGAGGACTAAACCTAATCCCGATCCTTTTACACTCGAGGACCCGTCAGTGTGTAAGGTCCATGTCCCCGACTCCGATCCGGCGAAAAGAACCGCCTCACGTTGAGCATCAGGGTACATAGTAGCACTAAAATCTGCAATAAAATCTGCTAGAGCCTGAGATTTTATGGCTACCCGGGGTTGATAAGATATATCAAACTCACTTAATTCTACCGCCCATTTTACTAACCTGCCCGAGAATTCAGGTTTGTGCAAGATATTGCGCAAGGGGAAGGTAGTAACTACAACTATTGAGTGACTTTGAAAGTAAGGTCTTAATTTACGGGCAGCGATTACCAGGGCTAGTGCTAATTTCTCCAAAGGTTGATAGCGAGTTTCAGCATCTAATAAGGATTTGCTAATGTAATAAATTGGAAGTTGCTTACCTTTGTCTTCTCGAACCAGAACTGCACTTACTGCAGACTCAGACACGGCCAGGTAAAGTAATAGTTGTTCACCTGGTTGGGGCGTTGAAAGTAAAGGCGGGTTTGACAGGTATCGCTTTAAATCCTTAAGTGCTTGCTGACATTCAGGGGTCCAATCGAACTCCTTGTTCTGTTTCAGCACGTCGAAGAAGCTTTTGCATCGATCAGATGAGCGAGAAATGAATCTCCTTAGCGCTGCTACTCTCCCAGTTAGCCGCATTACATCTTTTCTGTTATGAAGTACGTCGGGGATGGCTTCTATTGCTTTTATCTGGGCGGGGTTTACCTCGATCCCTCGCTGGGAAACGATGAAACCAAGAAATTTCCCTGAACCCACTCCAAACGCGCATTTCTCTGGGTTGAGTTTCATGTTGTATTGATCAAGGATTTGAAAGGCCTCCTTCAAATGTGCTAAGTGATCTTCTGCCCGTTTGGACTTGATCAGCATGTCGTCGATGTAGACCTCCATGGTCTTGCCGATGTGGTCGTGAAACATCCGGTTGACTAATCGTTGGTAAGTCGCACCTGCATTTTTAAGTCCAAAAGGCATTACTTTATAGCAATACGTACCTCGGCAAGTAATGAAGGAAGTTTTCTCCTGGTCGTCGGGATTCATTAAGATTTGGTTATAGCCTGAATATGCATCAAGGAATGTAAGTACTTCGTGCCCGGCCGTCGCGTCGATTAGTTGGTCAATCTGAGGTAGTGGATAAGAATCTTTCGGGCAGGCTTTGTTCAGATCAGTGAAGTCGATGCAGACCCTCCACTTGCCATTTTTCTTCGCCACTACGACCACGTTGGCCAGCCAATCTGGATACTTGACTTCTCGGACGGAGCCAATCTTGAGCAAGCGGTCAACTTCGTCATTTATGATCTGGTTCCTGAATGCTCCTTGTTGGCGCTTCTTTTGCTTTACCGGGCGATGGTACGGATCCACGTTCAACTTATGAGAAATAATCTCCGGGGAGATTCCTGTCATATCTGCATGTGACCACGCAAAGGTGGTGTGCCGCTCCTTGAGGAAGTGTAAGATATCTTTGCGTAAGTCTTTGTTTAACTCTGCTCCCAAATATACTTTTCTTTCAGGCATGTTATCGAAAAGTTCTTCTGGTTCTAAAGCCTCAATAGCTGGCGCGTACTCTTCCCGTGCATCCAACTTTGATATGGATTCCGGGACTCGGTAGTCTGATGCTTCATTGTTTGACTCTGATCCCGGGTTCTTTAATTGCTATTTTGCCTCCTCGGGGAGCTTGACTGCAACTGAGTAGCAATCTCTAGCGCAACGCTGCTCTCCCCGAACTTCCCGTATTCCCCACTCTGAAGGGAATTTCATTACTTGATGATATGTTGACGGGACTGCTTGCATATCGTGTATCCATGGCCTCCCAAGGATTATGTTGTAAGCCATATCCCCATCAATGACATGAAACGTTGTTCGTCTCATAATGCCTTCGACCAGGGTCGTCAAAGTAATTTCTCCCAACGTCTTCTCGCTGGAATTGTTAAATCCTGAGAGAACGCGAGAAATTGGTACAATCTCATCGTACAGTTTCAACTGCTGCATGACCCGAGATAGTATGATGTTCGCTGAACTGCCTGGATCAACGAGTACTCTCTTGACATCAAACTCTTCCACCCGTAATGTTATCACTAAAGCGTCCATGTGAGGAAATTGCAAGCCATCTGCATCTGCTTCTTCAAAAGTTATTGTATCCTCAAGTCGTGGTCGTTTGGTCTTCGTAATAGATACTTTGGCGTATTTCTTTGCTGTGTATGTGACTGCATCAACCTCAATACCACCAGAGATGACGTTGACTGTCATTTTTGGAGATGATACTCGGGGAGGTTCTGATTTATTTTGCTGGGCCTTTGCGTGAGTTTGCTTTCCTTTTTCTGTCAAGTACTCCTTGAGATAGCCCTGTTTCAATAAGTTAGCGACTTCGTACCTTAGAGCCTTGCAGTCATCCGTTGTGTGGCCGTGATCGCGATGGAATTCTCACCACAAGTTTTTGTTGCGCTTGCTGGAGTCACCCTTCATATCCTTAGGCCATTTGACCTTTTCGCTCATCCCCTCGAGCACCGCTACAAGTTCGACTGCTCCGATGTTGAAAACGGGCAGGGTTGGAATTCCACTAGAAGTTGAAGCGGAATCATTGCCCCTTGCCAGGCCTTTGTTGTTACGACCGCGTCCATTTGAGTTGTTACGCGACCGACTGGGATATGGCTCGTGCCGTGCGTCTGGCCTATCTGTCTCGATCTTTCCCCCAGCGCCATTGGTGCGAGTTTGGCTCCGTCCTCGGGTACCTGTGCCAATTAATTTATCTTCGTCTATACGTACCTTTGAATTATAACGGTTGTAGACATCCGACCAGTTTGCTGCAGGATATTCTCGCAGGGATTCATACAATCGCCTGGTCGCTTCAGAACTCTTGACGTCCAAGCTGTTAGTGAATGCAATAGCCGCCCATCGATCTGGAACTTTGGGTAGCAACATACGTTCACGCTGAAAGCGATCCACATACTTCCGGAGAGACTCCCCGGGCAGTTGTTTGATTTCAAAGATGTCCTCAACTCTTGTTTCTGTTTTCTGAGCGCCTGTCTGTGCTTTGACAAATAACTCTGCCATCTCGGCAAAAGATCCTATTGAATTTGGTGGCAGCAATGAATACCACCGTAGAGCGCCATCTGCCAAGGTTTCTACGAATTTCTTCAATTGCACTGACTCGATCTCCTCGTCGGTGAGATCGCTTGCCTTTATGAAATTGCTAAACATCATCAAGTGGTCGTTGGGGTCAGTTGTTCCCCGGTATCTTGGTATGTTTGGCATTTTGAATGTTTTGGGTATTGCCTTTGGTGCTGCTTCTTTCTTCCAAGGCCTTTGAGTATACCGTTGAACGTCAACTTTCTTCAAAGTGGGTGGTGCGCCAGGGATCTGGTCAATCCTCTCATGAAGAGAGCGCTGCAGGGCCTCCCGGCTCTCTTTGAACTGCCTGGTGAGGGCCTCCATGACCTCGCTCATTTCTGTTGGCACCGCTGATCCTGCATTCTGATTTTCAGCGCGTCTCGAGGCATGAGACGGTGAAGCATCCCTTGGACGTCCAATGGGTGGATTTCCTGCGTTTGGCAGGTTTTGTCCTCGTAGGCTGTCGATAGCTTCCCGTATTTGCCTGTTGACTTCAGCTTGTTGCCGTATGAATTCAAGGACAGCGTCTTGAGAATTCCTCAAATTCCCAGGACCATTGGGTCTTCTAGGTCCTCCAGGCCCTTGATCGAAGTTCCCTCGGCCAGGATGGCGGCTATTTCTGCTACCTTGCTGGCTGTGCTCGTTTTTCTGTTCCGCTGGGAGCACGTTCTCGTCCTCTGCAATGGGGATCACGTCGTCGTCTGCAGGAATAACATCTTGCTGTTCGTTCCCGGCCAAATTTAAGTCTACTTGCTCCGCAGCGTTGAGGTCTTGTTGCCCGTCAATGGGAGCGTTGTTGTGTGAGCTGTTATCTGCCATTTTGACAAAAAGAAAACGAGGAGAGCCAACGAGCGAGAAGAAAGCGAATAAAGAATAAAATACGATAAGCAATTAACCTACGGAAGTTATTGACCGGCTCCCACTGTGGTCGCCAAATTGTTTAACCGTAATTTCGTTTATTAGGTTAAGTTTACAATTAAATTTATAAAGCGGAGTCACGATCAATAATCAAGATTAAATGCCTAATGTGAAAAGATATAAATGACTATAGTAAATGCAAATAAATAAAGACACGATTAGTGCGATATAATAAATGAAGATTTAAATAAAAGGAACCGTGTTCAGGCCGTATAGACTTGATCAAACTTCCTTCCTCGTACTCTTTATGATATTTAAACAGCAGAACAATAAATGAGATCACTCGATTGCGAGCAGTAGTAGTTAATATTTGACAGAAGGTAAAGAATCGGATATTAATTAATAGTTGGAATACAGATGTATGTTCAGAGAAGAAATTCGATCCAATGCTTGTGACTTAAATTACAATATATAGATAACTAAGCGTCCCTTTCACGAGCAGTTGTAACTCCTTAATCGAGCAGTTACGTTGCTTAAGGATAAGACTTCTATTTTGAATTGGCTTGATGACGAGTTGCGACTATTCCGGCCGTGGTGACTGTTCATCTGTCCGTTATAGTTGTCCATCTTCGATTCTATCCGCTGCCTTTATGCCCATTCGTAGCCACGTGTCGTCTATACGTCGTCCTATGTGGATGCTTAGTCACCAACTTTGGTGACGACGGATTTAACCCAATACATTCAAATCAATATCTAATATGTTCCTAAAGAAGAACCAACGTCTAACATTCAATAAATAGAAAAAAATTTCAAATAACTAAAATATAAAATTTTCAAATTTATTCATCTTTGCATAAGTTGATTTGCAAGTTGCTCGCGTAAGTTGTTCATCATTTGTGAATTTTCAGCTGTCCAACTTGGTCCATTTGTTTCATCTAGTATTTCTCCTTGTTGTCCTTCCTCTTCAAATATTACTTGAGGCAAATCAAACTGATTAAACAAGTCATCATTTATACGCTCCTTCCTGATAAAGTTATGAACCGCAAAACAAGAAATAACAACATCTCTCTGAACATCAAGTGGATATGGAGCCATCTTGCCTAATATCGGAAATCTTGCTTTCAAAACTCCATAAGCACGTTCAATGACATTTCTAAGTTGTGCATGAGCATGATTAAACTTTTCCTCCTTGTTTGTGGTACGCCTACGTTGATAATCTCCTAACCAATATCGAATAGTACGATATGGTGATAGGAATCCTCGAGTATTAGGATATGCCGTATCACATAAATAGTACTTACCTGACATTAAGATAAAAATATTTAACAATAATAGTGTAAAAATAAATCATTATTTCAGCAGTTAAGTGATATCACTTACTAGGTGGAGGAAATGGAAAGCCATTATCTGGATTAGATGCTATCTCTATTAGAACACGTGCATCGTGTGCTACTCCTTCCCATCCAGCAAAAACATAAGTGAAAATCATATTGAAATCACATATCACCAATACATTTTGATAACATTCACCTTTTCCCCTTCCTCTATAAACAATTTGTTGATTAGCTGGAACAACTGCACTTACTAATGTACCATCAAGTGCACCTATGGCTCCCTACAAGAAAATATATAATTATATTAAAAGTTATAAAGAAAAAAAGTTTACTATGAAGGTCTACAATGATAGAATAACAAAAGTACCTTAAAAATTCTTCGTAACCTTTTGTGAGCAGAAGAACCATTCGTATTCGAATCAGATGTTGTAGGTGCTATCACCTCTTTGGCAAACTTCATCATCGCTTCAAGAACCTCGTGAAAGTATTTATGAATAGTTTGTGAAGAATGTTGAAATCGTCTCTTGATAACCACGAAACGTTCGTTATGTCCTATGATGGTTAAAAATATTGCTATCTTCTCTTCAACAGATACATGTTTGCTATCTAAGAGCCACCCGTTCTGTCTAAAATGCTAACATAGGCGAACATATGCATCACGAGACATGGCATCAACTCTACACATTGTCGACTAGAGCCAGACAATAGTTCTCTTGTGTATATTTGCCCGGATAAAGATGATGTTAAATCTTTCTTTCTTTGAACATACTTGATTCTAAGTCGATTTCTATGCCAATACAAGATCATCAACCGTAATGTTCGAGCTCTAGCGTCCATGTCAAAACTGTTTTAACAAAGGGAATATTGAATAAGCAATAGTAAGCATAATATGGTATGTATTTGACAAACTAAAAAGTTACACGGCCTTAATAAACAAGACATGAAATAAATTATTTCATAAACATAAATTATTCCACAAGCTTAATAATATTAAGCTGTCCATAAGCATACAATGCCAATTGAAAAAGAAAGGTTCCATAGAATAAAAAAACATCTAATGTTATTTAGCTAACTAGCAAAATCAAATAAGTCCCATTATTTTTGCGATTGATGTAACCCAACGCTCTAATTTGTCGACCTCTATCATTCTCATCCATGCTTTCCTATAGTTGTCATTTTCACAAAGTACAGTCACGGTTGTGGTATAAAGTGGCTCTCCCCATCCAAGACCGTCTAATTTTTTCATACATTCGTTAATGTCAAGCCTGCTACCTTGTTTAATCAATAACTCCAGTGCAATACTCATCTTCTCATCAATTTCCAAATGAGACGATGATTTCCTTTTCTTTCCCAAAGGTTTTCTTTCAATTGGAACTGAAGATTGAGATGCGAAATTATTAGGAGCTTCATCATTTTTTTCACCAAGTAAGTCTTCAATACCATCAAGCGTATCTATATCTATAGATACAGAAGAAGAACCAGGCCGGGGAAATGTACAACTTGGACTCCAACCATAAAAGCCTGTTGCAGTAGCACCATCAAAAAGTGTTGTACAAAGATCCGGAAAGAATAAAGGTGAATTCCTCAATGTCTTTGCTTTTGGATGAGCCTATATCCAAATATAAGATCATAGCTTCAAAATGGACGTCAAACCTTATTTTATACATAATAAACTTAAAAAATTTCAAGATAATGAACTAACCTTTATGTACTCATCCCACTCACTATTATTCATCAAAATAGTATTGGTTGTTGGATCATAAACATTGCCCGTCTTTCTAGTAATTTGGCAACCAAGCTTGATATTTTTTTTTTTAGATAATCATAATGATTCTTCATCTGCTTTTGTGTAACACTAAACCCATGAAAAGTCTGCAGAGTTAGTTTAACCTTGTTCCATGAATCTGGCTTCAAACTACTTCCAAGTCTTCCGTTCAAGGACACTTCTTGAATACAAGTTTCTAAAAAAGTTTTTACTACATCCATATTTTTCCAATTTGCTCTTGAATTTTCACAAGATTGTTCCATCACTGAAACACCAAATTATAATGATTATAGCACTTGGACTAATTTAATCACAAGTAGAATGAACAAAGTCAATCAACTAGAATTTTCTAGCATAAGTAATCTGGAAGAGAAGTATTTAAATATAAGTTCTACGTTGGAAGCTAAGGCCTATATTCCAAATATTCCATATATCTTTATCCTGCAGAAACCAGCCCATGTAATGAAACAATACCAATCAAGACATTTTCATCATCAATGACTGGCAAGAATTGAACTGGATATGTTGGAGACTCCATTTTCTACATTGCTTTAACTGTCATTACATCAGGACTAATTTTCTACATTGTACTTGCCCAACAAGATTGCAACTATTAAGTACATTTAGTTTTTTCCACAGAAAAAGCAATTACTAATCTCGCAGTGTCTCCTATAAAAAAGAAAATTAAATGGTAGTCTCCCTTCCCAAAGATATATGTAGAATTTAAACACCAGACTAGTATTTATTTTAACCTCAAGGGGAAGTCTTCATCGTACTTGAAATGGCAATCCATAAAGAAGCGCCAATATTAAGTTCGGCAAGAACAGTTCTTTAACAAAGATAACATTAGTTATTTGTAACCAATAGTACAAGTTTTCTCAACATAGTACCAGATCAATGTTAGAAAAGAATGTTATGGGAATATACTTCCTTAGGGAAAAGACTACTTCATGCTTCTTAGGTAGTGAAAGCACATGTTTCAGTCAACCTTCTTCATAAAGGCGAAAAAAATCAGATGAAGAACATGTACTATGATAAATTACTTCTGCAACTATACCACTACCGAGGCCCGAGGGGCAGGGAAAAATCTATTCACCAAAGCCAATACTCGGCATATGCGATATTTGTCCCCAACTTTTTAAGTACAAAGTTAACAGCTTTTCTACATGAAGATGTTCTAATGAAATCAAGATTCTGCTACTTTTGTCTAAATAAAGTAATCAAGAACTAATACAAGAACGTTAAAAAAGTTTTAAGAACAGATATGTAGTAGACAAAAAGATGAAGTATTTATAAAGAGAATCTTACCAGTTTAGGTTGAAGATATTTGATTACACCCTTTGAACATCCAGGAGAGAGTGAAGCTTGTGAAAAAATATATGAGAGAGAGTCCTGAACTTTGCAGATAAATAAAAGTTGGTGGAAAATTAGTTCCGTAAAAAGAAAAAAGAAGTTCCTAGAAAAGTGGCGTATAAAATGCAAAGCTGAATGGGATACAGATACTTGGATCCATCTTTTTAGGGCAGAGGGTAGTAAGAGGTATTCAGTACTTATTTAAAAAATAAATAAATAAACTTAATCGGTCCAAATCTGTCCAATTCAGATTAAGAGCCCTATTAAGTGCAAACAAATGAGGCCTAAAACTACTCCATCCATTTCAAAAAGGATGAACATTTTCGCTTTTCGAGAGTCAAACTGGATGAACTTTGACCAACAATTTAAGATTATTTTTTTTCATCATATTGATATGGAAAGAGTTGCATGTTATAGATTTGTATAGTTTTTGAATATGCAAATTTGTATTTAAAAATATTAAATTTAATATACTATAATTTAGATTTAAAGATTAGTCAAATTAACTTTCGAAAACCAAAACAGTTCATCCATTTTTAAATGGAGGGAGTAAAAACTAAAAAGTGTATTGGTGGCGTGGAATGTTGATTTGCTTATACAACCGGGATTCCTCTTATCATAGTCAATGACCTTGGTTTTATATATTGAGAACAAAAAAGTTTTTTAAAGGGAGTATTTATCCCTCTTAATATGGGTTACCCAATGTGAATTCTAATTCATTTAGATAATGGTGTTCAAATACTATATCGGGTAAAAATCATACATCATCTCAAAACGTGGCATGTGGTATAAAGACCGGACAACTCTTAGCGACATAGATTCTAAAAATACAAGGTCACTTGTAATGAAACTGGTTCCGGTTACAACCTTCTGGTTACATCGTATCTATGATCAGATCACTTCCGACAACGATAGTCTCTTTGGGCATGAGGAATGACCCCGTCTAAATATATATAAAGCAATAAATAATGGCAGAATATGAGGGGTTGGCCGCTGCCAATATTTATATGCACATGGTTTCGATTGTTATGCTTGATAGAATAATGACACATTCTTATTGAATGCACGTCATTAAATCCTGTAATCACTATATAAATATCCTTTCCCCTCTCATGTAGATCATCTGAATACTATATCACTCACTTGTACGACTTAAAGTAATAAGAAATCTCTCTCGTTCTCTTACCTTTTGGTCTATTACCTTTCAACTGATTTACAAATTATCTAGCCAGAAGTCACATTTTTCGGACACAAAGATAAACTGTTCCATTGGTTTGTTTCTCGTTATTTTACTTTTTACTATCACTTTGTCAGTATTTTACTATTATCTTGCTAATATTTTATTCCTTGTACGAGAAAATTCGACATTTGTGACAGACATATCCATTACAAATCGATAGTTGTAATGGATTTGTGATGGAAGAATAGACAGAACCTTGGGTCGCAAATTATTTGTGACGAATATGCTATTTCGTCACAAAATTTTGTGACAGAATTATCCGTGACAAAAATTTCATGGACCACCGTGTTTGACTTGGTTCCGTGACAAAATAGTGACACATTTTTCACGAATTATTTTCGTCACAAATTTGTGATAGAATATATTTTGTGACAAATTTATTTATATATACACAATATTTTTGACAAATTTGTGATAGATTATTCGTCACAATTTGTGACAAAGCTGCAATATTAAACACAACACTTGGAGAGAATCCAAGTAACTAAAGTCTAATGATGTGACACACTTGAGCATTTGGTGAGTTCCTTTCAGGGTGAGTAGGATCACCAGATTTGCGAGTCATCTCACGCATTAGGTGCGTCAATTGATCCTCTATATATCGAAATCTTTCATCACTTTATTGTATGAAATGCTCAACCTTCTGCTCTATACGTTGGCATCCAATTTTGTCCCTCTGTATTTTCACCATTTTTAGTTATCCAATTTGAGATGAAAATGCTAAAAACGACTTCTATGTCAACACCTTGCACTACCAGGCATTTTTGCTTTCACCTTTATCCCCAGTATGTTCACAATTGGCTAATTACAAGTATTTTTCACCAAATTATACCATTTTGGGGCCTTTAGCCAAACACGTGCTCTAATTTCATGCCATTCGTACAATTATTACCCTTATAAGTGCATTTGTCAATTTTTTTTATGGCCAAATACGTAAAATTATTTACTATTCATGTACAAAATGCATTATTTAGTTTTAGCTATAATTAATTCTATTTAATTACAATTTTTTCTAGTTTTTATGGCATTTTTACATAAATTAAAAGGACAAATACACACTCAGTTAATCCACATGTACAAATCTGGCCAATCAAAACATCCTACCTCACTCCTTCTGTCCAACGTGTAAACACACTCAACAAAGGAGTGGCCTATATGGCATCATCTCCACCATTCGTTGTTTGATCCAACGATGAAGATCCCTTCTTTCCTTATTTAATCCCAAACAACACCAAACCCTATCCCCTAAAAACATTTCCACTCGCTTCCCCCTCACTCTTTTTTCTCTCAACTAAAACCCTAGCGTCGCTACTGTTAACGGTCATTTTCGGCCAATTCCACCTGCAAAATACCTCAAAGTTTATAGTTCTCTCAACGTCCGCTACAAAACCCCTCTTTCAATTTCTTAAAACGAGAAAGTTTTAGTTCGACTCTTCTTTATTTTCGCCACTGTCACCGCAGGAATGAGAGATTCAGGCGAAGATCTCACAAGATCAAGGCACACCTGCACCATCATAACGAAACCACTACACTTAGCACGCATACTAATGAGATGGCGAAAGGGGTTGTTTCTGACCCGATTCAGCACTAAACGATATTTCACCTTTTCTTGAATTATCCTAGGATATATGTTAATATATGTCCAGATAGCATATATTAGTTAATTGAAATGATAATTGCATGCCTAGGGTAAATTAATGCTTAATCGTTCATAATAGAAGTATGTATGATTTAATCCATGAAAGCACACTATCAAAACCCATGTTTTTCTCTCACTGCATCGTTTTGTTTTAGCTCTGTGAACTAAGTTGGTTTCGTTAAAATGGACATGTACTATGCTTGGTATTATACCTATTGACACCTAATTCTCAGAATCCCTGAAACAAAGCATGAGTAGGATTCATTTTGACGGTATTTAGTTCACTAGAAAGTCTAGATACAAGAAATTGTACATATATTGAGTTGGCATCATAGGCTATGCAGGGGCCGCTTCTAACTCTTCTCTCTTGGTCGTGTGGTTTTGAATCAGAAATTGGTTTATGGCTGCTAAGTTAGGTCTAAAATATAATGGCATAGTAAAACTAGAATTGAAAGGAAAAGCAGTGTCCATTTTAATCTCGTCTCAGTTTGGAATTTTCTGCAAAGTTGACGAAACTGGCCAAATTTTTTAGAAAAGCGCATGCTTTTACAAAACAGAATCCAAAACCAATTTTTAAGAACCAAATTCCTACACACTAATTGATAGTGTGAAAGGAGGTGAAAGCAAGGGCTTTGGTAGCTTTAAAAAATCATGTTTTTGTGCTTATGGATGTTCTTAAAATTCTAGCTATGTGTGATGGTTTCTATGCAGAATATTACATGCATATTTTTGAAAAATCTTAAAGGAATCAAAACAAACTCATGCTGCCTCAAGTATATATTTGTATCACGTCTATATATACACATATTACTTATCTATGATAGTCATGAAACCCTTAATCCTTCTACAATGTGAACAATGTAAAATAGTTATTTAAATTTGTCACTTCTTCTAAAACTAAAAAAAAAATATTTATACTATTACTTTATTATAAAAGTTGTTTTAGGTGACCCTACGACAAAAATAGCTATAACGGATAATGGCCTTGACAATTCACGTCAAAAGGCGTCCACTAATTGGCTAACATCCCTTAAACAACACCAATCTCATCATGACTATGTTTTAAGGTTGATGTGTGTTTAAGGAGTCAAAAATTTTATTTTGGCCTTTTCCTGAAAGCTGACCAATTTGGACTTTGCAGAAACGTGTTGAAATTTAGACATTATTACGGTTTTGGCCACTATTTTGATAATTGAATTGGGCAAGGGCTGAAGTTGCATCTAGGCAACGACTCTGAGATCATTTGTGCAAATCTGAAAGCTGAAGTGCAAACATTTTTTTTAGAAATTTTTACACACATATACAGAAATACACCCCTAATTATACAAAAATAACAATATTTTTTTAGCACATTTCTTCAATAATCAACACATTTCATTTTTGATAACTATACTTACACCCCACTCTCCCAAAAAACCTTAAAACACTTTCTCCCACTTCCTTCCCAAACAAACAGCCGCCACCCCCCACTCCCACCCAACCGAAATCAGCGCCGTGAAACTCCAAATCAGCGCAGTGAAACCCCCACCTCTCTAACCAGCGCCGTGAACTCCCACCCCACCCAACAAAAATCAGCCGCCATGAACTCCCACCCAACCCAAATCAGCGCCATGAACTCCCATCGCACCTAACCCAAATCAGCACTGTGAAACCCCCACCCAAAATCTGCTACAAACCCTATACCCTATCCCCACGAGATACGGTATCACTGCTACTCCAACTTTTCGGCAAACAAAAAATTAAGGCGACTGTTGTAGGATACTATTTCCGACGTTGACCGCTGCTCCGTTTGTGTCGCTGCTACTTTGTTTGCTCCGATATCTTATCCATTTTGTATTGTTGCTACGAGTGATATGAACAAAGAATAGTAAATGAACATAGAAGAAGATGCTTAACCCTTGGTGGAGACAGTCTCGTAGTGGTGATGCAACAGTTTTTGTGACCTGGAGGTAGTTTTCCGTAGCATTCCGTTGCACTATTTCATTTTCTTTAGTTTCTATTTCGTTTCCGTTCATGTTTGTTCAGATTTGTTCTGTTTCTATTCATGTTTTCAGATTTGTTCTTTTGTGTTCCTGTTTGTACAGATTTGTTATAGTGATTTAATAAATTTGAACTCTTATTTTCTATTGCTCACGACTGATGGCGTTGAAATAATATGATACAGTTTGAAACATCATTGAAATATTGAAACAATTGTTGCAACAATTTGATACATCTGAAATGATGTTGAAGCAGTATGATACTATCGGAAACGACATTAAAACAATCTGAAATAACTGTTGAAATAGTCTGATACGGTCTAAAATGGGAGTTGATACAGTTTAAAACAGTATGATACAACCTGAAACGGGACTTGATACAATTTAAAACAGTCTGATACAGTCTGAAATGGAGTCTGATACAGTCTGAAACAACATTGAAACACTATGATATGGTCTGAAACAGTCTGATACGGTCTGAAACTGGAGTTGACACAGTTTAAAATAGTCTGATACAATCTGAAATGGGAGTTGATACAGTTTAAAATAGTCTGATATAATCTGAAACGGGAGTTGATACAGTTTAAAACAGTTAGATACAATGCTGAAATGAACCGAAATGGTGCAGAAACAGTTAGATATAGTGCTGCAGAAACAGTTGATACGGTGCAGAAACAGTTGATACGGTGCAGAAATAGTGAGATTCAATTAGATACATTGAGGATGGATGAGGAAAAGTGAAATTGGGGAAAATGAGAGAAGTAAAAGTGATATTGGGGGGAAAATAGTGGGAGGAAAAGTAATATAGGGGGAAATGGGAGGAGCAAAAGTGATAGCGGGGTAAATAGAAGGAAGAATGTAAGGGTTTGCTTTGTTATGGGATAATATTGCTATGTTTTTGCTATGTTTGTAATAATCTTGTGTTTTCCTCTATATAGGGTAATTTTACTAAAATGTTGCTATGTTTGGTAATTAAGCTCTAAACTTGTACTTCTATGTAAAAAATCCTTTTTTATGTGAATTGAGCACTCTTGACTGTGGTCTTGATTTGATGAGCACTTTTTTTATGGTCTTGAAAACTTGAGCTCTTTTAAAGATGTTTCTACTTCTACTTTTTAAACAATTTTCTACAATTATTTAACTTTTTCTTCTTTCACACTTTCTCTTTCTGGAAAATTCATCTCCAGTTCTTCTTTTTCTCCACCATTGCTCCGTCGTCGTTGATCGGCATTGGCTGTCGCCACCACGTAATGTTGCAAAAATTGCATCCCTAGCCTCCTCTTTTTGCTTCTAGCATTGTTTTTTCGAAAATCATACTAAATTAGCGTGGATCTGAGTTTAAAGATTCGTCGGAACCCTAACTCAGGCTTGTGGTGAGTTTAAAGCTTGAACCTACCAAAAATGGATTAATTGTGCCTGACCAAATTCTGGTGGCTTACGAAGTATTGGATGCTTGAAAAAATTTGATTAAAGGACGTGCACAGCTCCTCACTTTGTTTCTGTCCATGCTTGTAGGTAACTTGTTAAACAATAGGATTAGTTGTTGGGCTTTTGATTGTGTTCCATGATGAAATGAGCAATATTCTATTAATAAACTCACTAGTTTTGCTTGTAGTGAGTGCTCGCAGATTCATGTTGCTCAAAGTGGTCATGACATTCAGGATTGCCTTGGCCCAACCAACAGTAGTCGAAGAAGTTTCCACTCATGGGTGAAAGACTCAATTAATGATGTCCTAATTCCCAATCAACAGTAGCCGATGGTTGTTGATGGGAGTGGTGATTCCGGTGGTTTTGTGATGAGAGTGTTTACAGGATTTTAATTCTAATTTGGATATAATTTTTAATTAGTAAAGTAATGATGGATTTTGATGTTTATGGCTTAATTAATAAAAGTGATGACAATTTGTCTTCACTTCTTTATAAAATGTATGTAATATTTGGCTCATTTTGTAAATAAATGATGCCGAATTGGCTTCATTTTATTTTTACTTTGAATTTTTATATTTGAGCAAAGTGATGATAATTAGGTGTCATTTGTTTATAAAATAGACTTAGTAGTTTGACTCATTTGTGTAAATGATGCCGAATTGGTCTTGTTTTATTTTATTTTTACTTTAGATATTTGTATATGGGCAAAGTGATGATGATTTGGACTCATTTGTTTGCAAAATGTATATTTGGCTCACATTATGAATAAATGATAACAGATTGAGATAGTTATGTTTTCCTTTAAATTTTTGTATTTTCATATATATATTTTTGTGGATGAACCAATTGAGATCGATTTAGCCTCATTTGTTCACAAAACGGACACAATTATATGCATAAACTTAGCCGAATTGTTATTATTTTTAAAATATATGAAGTTTTTTTTTTTTTTTTTGTGAATTAATAAAGTTAGGCAGATTTTGCATCATCTATTTAGAAAATGAGCATAATTTTTTGCTCATTGTATGAAGAAATGATGCTGAATTGGTCTTATGTTATGTTTTTGCTTTGATTTTTATATATGAGTGAAACAATGACAATTTGGCTTTATTTATCCATAAAATAGACGTGAAATACAAACGAATTGACTACCTTGTATATGAGGGAAACGATGATGATTTGATGTTGTTTATTCATAAAATGGACATGAAACACAACCGGGTTGGCATTATTTTGTACTATGTAGGAAGTAGTGGCATTTTTTTTTTTTATAATTTTGGATGTAAAAAGGTGCAGTGGTATTTTTCTAATTACGGCTTCAAAAAAGGTGACATGATATTTTTGTAATTACGGGAAGTACTCTATTAGTAAGGGTATTATTTTATATTCAACTTCATTTAAAGTATAGTGCTCAATTCTTTAAGACCACCAAAAAATAGCTCAACTTATTAAGACCATGGGAAAAAAATGCCCTATTGTGTAATTCACCCAAGTATAAACGAGAACAATGGGTTAGTGTGGTTAGGCTTGAATGACACCAAATGACCTATTATGAATGCAGACTTGATATTTTAGCCTCAGTTGCGGGACTAGCATTTTGTTGAGCTTGAAAACAATCTTCTACCCTCACAATATGTGTGATACTTAGACTATGACCTTTCTCGAAGCCTTGCATATTTGAAGTGCTTTTAACCCAATTCAAAAGTCGATCAGCAACCACCTTTCGTGAGACTTGTGGAGTGCCTCATACCTTCTTCTCGAGTCATTTGAACATCTTACTTAGAATCTCTATATCAAAAGACCTACCCGGAGTTTCAACTAGAAACTTAGATACGACTTTAGGTGATCTAATATGCCTAGAAAATTTATTAGGTGGCGATTCCAAAACTCGACTCCAATAAGTCACCTAGTCAAACCCGACTTTCAAATTCATCCAAATCTCGAAAAAATGGGGTGCAACATAATGACGACTCCGCTGGGATTTCAATGTTCTAACCATTATGATTTTTGAATTGGATTTCCATTATTGTCTTTCGAGAAAAAGCCCAAAATGATCCTTCATCTTTGGGCTTAGGTTCAAAGTCATCCTTATTGTTTCCCATAGAGCACTAGCAGTCCTCCTTGTTTGTAAACAGGTGCACTTTTAGTTTATACCCTACCTGGTTGTTAGTATTTAACAGACATCTTCCCTTCGGCAATTGCTGTAGCAGCTTCAACGCCATTACAATATCTCCAACAACAACTCCAATAATTTGGCATCACCGAAGTAGAACATGAGCATTTTTGTACCAAGGAATTCTACCTGAGAATTTAAGTTGCTTTTTTTTTCTCTTTTTTTTAAGTTCTATTTTGATTTAGTGAATGTTATATTACACATAAGAAGGTTATAGAAAATGAGAAGACACCAATACTCTTAGCTAGAAAATCTCTTTTCTTCTCTTCTCCGTTATATCATCACATAATTATCATCATTAGTATATACACTTTTTATTAGTAATGATAATGCTATGTTTTTTCATCAGAACGTATATCCATATTCCACCATAACATCACCTCTGTTAATCATATTTTCAGCACCTAATCTACTTGAAAACTAGATAGAGAAGCTAGTAGATTGTTGACAGTACTTGCATTTGACCGCGATTTGAAAGCCTCCTTAAAAAGGAAATGAAATTAATTTCCATGAATATATCAATGGTTAATTAATACAGTTTCTTTTAAAACACTAGCTATCTTTAATTGTTATTTGATGGCATTTCGAAAGCTTCTTGGTATTTAGAGCCGAGTATGGGATGAGTTCCTAAAGTGACTATGTTGGAGTAGATTGAAGTACGTGTACCAGAATTAGCTACGGGGGAAGATGCAAAAATAAAATATTACACGGGAAAGCATAAGAGCTACTATTCGTTAAAAGTTAACGGTTAGTTGGTATAGAGACTAAAAGTGCACCAGTTTGGAAAACCAGAAGGACTATTAGTGCTCTATGTTAAACAATAGGGATGACTTTGAGTCTAACCTCAAAGATGAAGGATGATTTGGGCCTTTTCTCTTATCTTTTACTAACTTCTTTTCTTCTTTTACGCAGGATCATCCTTTCTTTTGGATGTTGAAATTTTTATTGTATTTATTTATTTGGAATGATGTAATAATGAATGAATATAAATTTTATTTGTTGCATCTTTTCAATCATGTTTCCCCCATTTTGAAAAGGGGCACCACGTCGATGCAAGGTTTCTTGGTCGTCGCTCCTTTTCCCCATATTACTCTGGAAAGAACCCCGGGATCGAGTCATTCAGCAGTGCATATGAAAGGAAATGACCATGTCATTCATACTCTTAGACCCTCTTTTGGACCATGCATCATTTACCATGCTTCAAAAAGTCTTGAATCCTTCACAAGTTTTTAAACCTTTTGACAACTTGACAAAAAGTTGTAATGGGTTTCCCGTCCCTAACAACCATTGGTCATGACTTATTTGCATTTGGGGAGTAAACGAGTTCGTTGTGATGACCAAATAAAAAGGGATTCGGGCACATTATAATTTCAGTTCTTACTCTTTGTAAAGCAACAGGGGTTCGAAGCATGAGTATCCAATATTTGGCATGTTGCAAGAAGTACCAAATAGGCTCAAAACATGGTGGAATAGCTTGGCACCGTTGGGACAAAACATGGTTTACAAACATTTCAGAATTTGCATGCACTTACGAATTTGACTCCAGACAAAGCAGTAATTGAGGCAGCAACGTCATTTTGGGATAACAGAAGAAATGTATTAATCCGAAGGAGTTGAAACTATACCTATCTTAGAAGAAATATGAATTTTTGTACAAGACAATTTGGCATATTTCAAGAAAAGAACTTGCCAAAACCTAGACATTATCGTCTCACGTATTCCTATTACAACTGATTTTCAAAAGTGTTTTTGGTTCAAGCAAGAAAAAGAGTTGGGGTACATAAAGAAAGGAAACATCCTTTTTTCCTATATGTATTGCCTCTTTGGGTACATAGGTGCATATGACAAGAATTCCACCAAGTTTTCTTCACGTAATGATTGGGAATCAAAAAGAGAGTTTTCTTTCACCGTTTTCTTCTTTGGGGTTATAATATTTCCACAAAGCTGGGATCATGACATCAATGATCAGACTCATAATGGTTACCAAAGCATTATTTAATAGCATCTAAGGCAAACATGTCACTCTTGTTCCTATGACTCTTGGAGATATATAGAGCACTTGGATGTATCAGGGAAGGATCTAAGCATTTTAAAGGTTGTAATATTTTATTGCAAATGTGGATAAAGGAGCACCTTATTGTCCTCAATAGGTTACAAGAAATATTAAAACCTTGTGGTTCGAATCATCTTACGACAGTGCATTATGGGGTTAGCTTGCCTAGGTTCCTACTTGATATTGAAGGATGGGGAATATTGTTCCAGCAACTCGATCATGATTCAGTGCAGTGGATGTTTTTGTGGTTACCTTCAAAAGAAATGGTATTATGTGACAAAAGGTTTCCCTTTTTTGCTCTGATGCGTGTCAGAAGGATGCAATCATGTGCACCAATTAGGGTGCTAAGGCAAGGAGGTCGAGTGTAACGCATACCACGTGTGCAAAACATGGAGAAGTAGAAGTTGGGTTACACTGATGATAGAATCCCATATGCAGACCAAATTCTCAAAGGTTAGAAGAAGTTCAAAGTCTCGACAGAGGAACACATAGCACCAATAAATTCAAATCCGGTTATAATGCCTTTTACTTGGACTGGGTTCGAGCTGACTGGGCGGGGGATGCTCCAATCAAAGAGCACGAAAGTGGAAATATTGAGGACAAAGAGGCCGAAGCTTTATTTAAAATTAATATTTGAGTGCCAAGTTGAGAGAATTCGAAGCCGCAGCCAAGAGCAACAAGAGAAAAATCAAAGATTTGGGGAAAGAGTTTGAAAAAATGAAACAAAGTTTTGGAAAGAAATACGACGAGTATTACAAATGAGGCATGGAAAATGGAGGAATTCTTGCTATGGCATTCTTAATACAAGCACAGTGCGATATTAAAAAAATCCAAGAAAACTTGAAGAAATCGAAGAGAGAAGAAGACCCTGCTGCCTAGATAGATTTCTTTTGTTTAATATGTTCTTGATGTAATAGTTTTATGAAATAAATTATTGTTATCTTTAGGAAACTTGTAATTTGGAATATTTGGGATGATACACAAAGACTAGCTTATTCTCCAAAAATTCAAACAAAACATAGCAAAGACTTAACATTCTTGGTATGTTAAGGTCTATTCGCAAACCTTGTCCAAACGTCAACAAAGGTTCACGACCCGAAAGTGACAAACTTTGCATCCTTATGTGCATTGGTTTTTGATAATGCTCGCGCCAAATGTTGTTTGTTTACTTAAAGCTAATAAAAAAATTAGGATGTCTTCATCTTTTATTTTTGTTTTCAAACTATGGGGTTGTTAAGGTTCCATATGTGCTCAAGCTGTGGTGGGGGAATTTGAATGATGCTGGCAAAGAACGTGTTCGAATAGCATTAGAGGATTTGGTCTCTTTTCTGTGGTATGAGGCAACACCTGGTTTAATCAAAGTGGCAACCCATTTTGGGGACTACAAGAGGGTTGTTTTTCACTTCAATGGCATTGACTCAGAACCAATATTGGAAGAAATTGGGGGGTTTGATAGGGTTGTCATCAAAGGCGGTCACTATGATAAACCAAAAGAAATTGGATCCAAAGGAATTCTTCACACACTTACAAGTCTTGCCTGAACCATACCTCGAAGGAATCAAAGACTCAAGAATCAGTTTGGAGTACTTATATTATAGGTTTGGAGATTGGACCACACGATTTTCATATCAAGGAGAATCAACAGTCAAAGATTGGCCTTGGACTGAGTCTGTCGCTTTCGTCATGGCCTTCCTGGGAACTTTGGTATTTCTTGAAAAAGTGGAAAAATTGATATACAACTAGCATGCGTGGTTGAAGGATTGTACACAAGTGTTCATGGGTATGAAGTTAGTTTGGTTCCAATGGTAGTAGCTGAATTCAAGAACCGTCAGAAATGGTGTGAGTCTGCTTTCTATGATGACAGTAACACAAGTACTGCACTCTAAAACCCACTGAACTTCCTCTTCCTCCAGCTTGTTTAACTTGTCAAACCAACCTTTTGTGCTTGAAGGTTATTCCCATTGTTAGGTATCAATCATATGCGCTACATGTGTCCTAAAACGACATTGTTCGGCCCTCATGTTGTTAGGCCATCGTAGTTGAGCGTCCTTCATATGATTCTGCATGAACTCTACGGCATGGATGTGCAATTCCAACTCTTCGAACCTATTTGGCACCCAATCTAAGCTGAATGATCTCTTGTGAGGTGGCGTGGGAGCTTTTCTACTATCCTCTCGCTTTTTGGCCGACTTTGGGATGTCCTCCCTATGATCTCTCCTACTTCACTTTCCCTTCTCTCCAGGTCTTGATTCTTCTGCATATCCCCACATATGCCCTTAACGAGGAATGTCTTCAACGATTGGGCGAGTTTCCATGACAGGGGTTGAGGAAGGCTCGGGCTCCAAGCAAAACTTCGCATTGTATCTTTAGTGCAAAGCGTTCCAGGTTGTTACAAGGTGTTGTGTCAAACTCCATTGTAACTCCCTAGTAGCTAGTGACCCTTTGGAATTCAGGCTCTTGCCAAAAGCTACCACAACAATATTATCAGGAACATGAGGAAGCTCCATGTGTTCCCTCTGAAACCATTCAAGATAGTCTTTCAATAGCTCGCGAAGCGCTGCCGAATCTCAAAGATATCCTCCACGCGCTTCTCCCGTTTACGAGCGCCAGAGTGCACTTTCTTGAACAGATCTTGCATCTGGGTGAATGTCTCGATGGAGCCCGTCGGTAGCTGAGTTACCAAGCGAGGGCACCTTTGGTCAAGGTTGAGCCAAACCTTTCAACCAGAGCAGACTGGATTTCTTCCTCTATGATTTCGTTGCTCTTGACGGCTGTGTAATACGCAGCAATATGCTAATCTGGATCCGTTGTTCCGTCGTACTCTAAGTTATCCGGCAGACGGAAGTACTTTAGTACGCGGATTGGTGTAGCGCTTGCTTTGTATGCATGCTTATAAAACTTTTGCTCATCTATGATGGTAGTCTGGGGATGCACGTTTCCAATCCGATCATGGATGGCCTTTATCTCTTTCAGGATGTCCTGAACGGCAGGTGTTACTTTGAGGTCTTAACTGTAGACTATCATCGAGCCTCCAGAAGCGACATCCATGTTGAGCCTGCGATTAGGAGCAGACGCTAAAGTATCGTTCATGCGCGCTAGTCCTCGTGGGGATGCTGGCCTCTGACACGATCAAGCGAACATAGTTCCTAACTTCTGAGATATACCCTCAACTATGTTGACCGAGTTCAGCTCTGCCCATGCTGACAGGGTTGTGAGGAGATTAGCAAGAAAACATCTGAGGTCAGAATTAGCTTCGTGTGACTGATCACCTTTACCATCACTGGGCACATGGACTGGCTCCTTGGTAGGATCGTTTGGCTGCACGCTAGGATCGCCAAGTTCCTGTACAGACTCGTCTATTGCATCGACAGTGTTCTTTGGGGTGTTGTCGTCTAACATGACTGCACCTTTTCTTCGTAGAATACCTACAATTTCCTGGGCCCCACAGTGAGCGCCAAACTATTTATGCCTAAATTTGTACGTCTAGGTTAAAAACTTAAATTTATGAAACGGTCACAAGAAATACAGTAAAATACGATGAAAAGTAAGTAATTAGAGAGGAAAATAGTAGACAAGAAAGTAAAGAGCTTTTATTCCTTGAGAATAGTCGGATTCGGTGGTGAATCGCTTGAGGTACAAAACAATATAAGGATGGAGATTTATAGCAGTGGATATCCAGTCCTAATTATGGTAAAATACAAAGACTAATAAGGCTCACGGGCATATAAACTCAAGGCTGTGGTATATACGATACCTAACTAGGAGACTGTAACTCTAATGTGGCAGGATGTATGCCTTGTGTTCTACGCCCGTACTGCCTGAACGGTCGTAACTCATAGAACAAGCGTGTATACAGTATGCGGGTGACTTGTACGATAAGTCTAGTCTCGCCAGCTGGACTCATATCCACGTAACAATAGGTGACGTATTTTTTCCCACATAGACACCTCCTAAAAATATGGATGTCTCATTTTAAGGGTGTTAAACCAGAGGACAAGGAAAAAGTGGGGTTGCAAATCATGACTTCTTTCATGTTATCTTTCGCACACTTGGAAACTAGGGAAGTCCTTACCATGGACGACCTAAGTTCCGTTCCATACATGGGCAAAGAAAACCCTACGGAAGAAGAAGAAGAAGTGAACCAGCCTGCCAGTGCAAGAAGAGGGAGAAATTAAAGGAAGATATTTGAAGAAGCATGCCTTTGCTTGGTCATAGTTTGATTTCTTAGTCGAGTCGTTTTGTCTTTATTTTTGCAAGATTAGTGGATGTAATAAAGCTAAGCATGATTATCAATAAAATTCTTATTTCAGTCTATAGAGTGATTTCAATTATGCTTGAGTAAACGAAATGATGCACTTGGCACATACATCTTCTTAAATCAGCAATAGGCCTATCTCTACCATAAGAGAGGTCCCCTGCATTTAGAATGCGACTACATGATTCATAACCCTATTTTTTCATATACTCTAATACTTTACTAATCCTTTGTTTCGTGTTTTAAGGTTGTTTTATTCCTGCTTCCCCGAGTTTGATATGTGCATTCTGGCCGAGCGACAATATCCTTTGAGATCTAGAGGATCAGTTTCAACTCCCCCCTCTGCCTACAAGAATGAGACGAAACATAATTACTGAGTTTGACAAAGTCGCTCCAGGTGACAACAACGCTGTATTGGAGGAACTCCCGGGAAACAAGGTCTAGTGGCATATGAGGAATACATGAAGTTAGAGCAGAGGCTGTTTGAGTTGGAAAGACGGGTACCCTCTGCATACCTTGATGCACCTATAGACCCAAACAAACCTGCATGCCCTCACGACAAATATCCCATAATCCCAGAAATAACCTTCCATACCCCGCTTATGTTGCACCACCAAAAGCACCACAAGGTAGCTCTCATCAAGGCGCCACCACTCAATTCCCTCCTTTCACTGTTGGAACTAAGCTTACCTCCTCACTTGTCAAAGAAAATGATCCCTATGCATGGATGAGGGATGGTGCAGACGGCACCAAGGAACATGTCAAGTGGTTAGTCGAGAAGGTTAAACAGTCAAGTGGTTAGTTGAGAAGGTTAAACAATTCTAATGGACCAAAGAAATCAGGGCATTAGCTTATGAAGATCCGTGTCTTTACGCCAATCTGAAGTTGCTTGATGTATATAAGACACCCAGATTCAACCTGTTCGACGGTAGTGGTGATTCCATGGCTCATCGGAAATCATATTGTGACAAGCTGACCGAAGCGGGACATGATAAGAAAATCAAGATGCAGTTATTCAACCGCAGTCTGACAAGAGTTGCATTGACATGGCAGAAGTTGAAAAAGTGGACTAGCTGGGAGTCCATAGCTGACGATTTCCTTGATAGTTTCGGGCATAACAATGATGTTATACCAAATCGGTTCTACTTGGAAAAGCTAAAGAAGAAGCCCACCAAAACTTTCCGAGAGTATGCAACCAGATGGAAGGCTGAAGCTGCCAAGGTCTAACCACCCATGAATGACACTGAAATAGTTTCCACCTTCATCTGCACACATGAGGATGTTTACTTTGACAAAATGTTAAATATGCTAGACAAGAAGTTCGGAGAGCTGATAAAGATCGGAGACATTGTCGAAGATGGCTTAAAAACTGGGAAGATCGTCAGTCTAGCCGCATTACAAGCTATTAGCAAAGCCCTGCAAGTAGAGAGCACTAAGAAAAAGAAGGATGAAGTCTCTTTCGTCACCACTTCCCTTGATCATACTCCTACTCACAACCACCACTATAAAACACCACTCTCACCTTACCCATATGCTCTTGCACCGCCCACTTATCCTGTGTACAACACGCAACCTATTTTCCAATGCCACCTCCACAACGGCCACCATATCCACAAAATCCAACACCAAACTACAGAATTACCAACAGATACCCACCTAGACCCGGCTCATATAACAACCAAAATCCCAAAAGGAACTAAACGCCTCTAGCTGAATCCCGGGCCCAGTTAATCGAGACACTCAAAGTAGTAGGGCACATCTAGCCCATACCATTCAGAATGTCTGAAAAGCCATCACCGTTCTTTGACCATTCTAAAACCTACGCTTATCACTCTAGAGGACCAGTGCATGATAGTGGAAAAAGTGTTACCTTGAGAGACAAGATACATGATTTGATTGACCAAAAAGTGATACATCTAAAGGCTCCCAATGTGCACAAAAACCCTCTGCCTGATCACAGAGATAATAGGGTGAACTTGATTTAACTAGAGGCTGACTGCAACCTAGAAGAAACCATTGTCAGGGCAAAAGAAGCTACCCCGGCAACCGCTTCGGTTGCACAAGCTGCTGAGGCACCTATTTCTATTGAAGTAAAAGTGGCTCCAAAATTCTATGTGGAGGAATCCAAAGAGTTATGGAAAAAGGTGCAAGCGAAAGGTTATTCTGTTGTTGATCAATTGGGAAAAAACCCAGACCAAACTTCCATTCTATCTTTGCAGGTGAACTCAGAAAACTACAAAAATGCATTTATGAAAGTGTTGGATGAGGCACATGTGCCAGTGGGCACCACTCTTGTAAATCTAGCTAGCATTGTTGGACAGGTCTTAGAGTCCAACTGAATCACCTTTCATGAAGACGAATTACCACCAGAAGAGCTCAGACACAACAAAGCTTTACACGTCATTATTAAATGCAAAGATTGGTTTTTGGGAAGAGTCTTGATTGACGGAGGTTCCAGTTTGAATATATAAATGTCCATGACTTTGACAAGAATGGGAATCGAGCAAAGTGAAATCAGGGAGAGTGACATTAATATGAAAGCGTTTGACGGAGAGTACAATCGCGGAGATCGATCTAACCATCATAGTCCCGTCGAGTTCACATGGTTGGACCTATTCCAACCACTCTGCTCTAGACAGTAAAATTTGAATAGGACAACAAGGAGGTGGCCGTGTTTGGTGAAGGAAGCAACTCCATTTACAACAAGCAGACAATACTAGCAATCGAGGGGAATGTGCAGACGGGCAAACCTTCTATATAGTGGAGCTCTTAGGAACGATGCATGGTAACCAGAAAAGATACTACAAGCATATGGCAAGAAGCGTAGGGATGGAACCACTATGGTTATTTCAAAAGAAGTCAGAGAGGAAGCACTAGCACGGTGCAAGAGAGAGATCATGCATTCGTTGATCTAAAACTCATCAACATTTTTCCAGAGACGTGTGAAAAGAGAGATTAATGTAGTGCCTATTGGGAAGACAGGGGCAAAGGTTATAAAGGAAGGAAATTAGTCTAGAAGCCCATGATGTCTGATTGAGGGGGTGCCTTCACGAGAATTTCGTGAGACGATATATGCCAGTACAGAGAAGCAGTATGTGTTGACACTCAATTTTATCCCACCAGTATTTCATTTTTTTAAATTAGCTATATCTAAGTTGGAAATGCCAAAATTATTTTATCACATGAAATACGTGTTTTAAAATATCCCGTCACATACATTTTTAAGCAATTATTGGCATTTAAAGGCCATTTTCGAACACACCCATCATTTTCATACCATTTATATAATTCACTACCATGCTCTGATCATGCTATTTATTTAAATTATAATTATGTATATTTTACTACTATATATATATATATATAGTAACAATTCTTTGGCATTTTATATATTAACAATTCTTTGGCATTTTTACCTGATTCATATGCAATTTAGAACAATTTACACACATGGCATCTCACACAAGCAAAATCAATCAACCACAGGCTGCCAACTCACTATTTTTTCCAACATGTACACCTACTTTGCCACATAAGCCATTACATGGCTCAATCTCAGCCCTCAATTACACGATCCGACAGTTGAAAACCAAATTTCCTTTTTTAGTTACATAGTCAAACCTTGAAACCCTAAAAAAACTCTTCCATTTTCTCTTATCCATGCCGCCTTCCCTCTTTCAACTTCTCTCAACCAAAACCATAACACCATCCACTGTTCAAGGCTATTTTCGGCCAATTCCGCCGACAAAATGGACAACAAAATTCATCTTCATGCTCCTCTTGTGGTCTGCTACAAAACCCCTCTTCCAATTCATGGAAACGATGAAGTTCAAAAATTGACTCTTCGTCATCTCCGCCGTTTGTCACTGGAAAGATGGGAAAAACTAAAGCGAAGGCTTTACGTGGCCTAAGCTACGACCTAATGGGATGAAAACTTGCATGAGAACATGGATATGAAATGGGTCACGACTGACCCGATCTAAATTCAAACGGGTATCTGTTTTTCTTCTACTATTCTTGAATTAGTACATGATGCCTATGTTTAATTTGATGTTTTGCCTAGTAAATTATGATTTTCATGTTTAAATTTGTCCATGTGTTAATCAATTGAGGCGTTGATAGTGTAAATTCGTCTACGTTTACGCTTTAGAAACGTCTAAAAGTTTCAAGATCCATTGTTTTCTCTTGCCTTGATAGTTTGTGATCCCTTAGACTTTGATTTTTGAGTCAAATACGTATATGGCTTGTATTCTTCACTGTACCATTGAATTGGAAATCCTCAGAATTCTAGGCTGAGTTAATCATGTTTAGAATTTTTTGTATCCAGTTGACTATATGAATTAGATACAACATTCCTGTGATCACTGCTTGTGTTTGAATGGTTAAAATTGATTTCGTGATTAAAAAATTAAGGGAAGAGTTGCTATATTAAAAGGGAAAATTTTTATAATTGGGTAGCTTTTCAAAATTTGTAATAGAACATTATATATAGAAAAAAAGAGGTAAAAAGGATTCCCTTTGATTTTAGGAAAAATTAAATCTTTCCATATACTACCTTTACCAGTTTTCCTACCCTTTCACACTTAGAGTTTGAATTTTAAAACAACCCTACACTATGCCTAAAGATCCCGCCGGGCAGCCAAAATATTCTTCCCAAGAACCGATCCCTGTTGCTAGTAATAGGAAAGGAGACCAATCACTGGAAGGTAATCCCAAGTTCAGAACTTTCAGTGTTAATCTCCTCAAAACTATGCCAGAACAAGCAGAACAGAACTCAAACGACGCGATCAAAGGGGTATTCTCGAAAGCTAGGAGCAATGTTCGTTTGGTCGTCTCAAAGGCAAGCATCCCCGCGAGGACCAGCACTCACGAAAATTTTTCCAGCATTCGTTCCTTGCAGGAGACTCAACATGGATACCACCCCTGGAGGCTTGTCAACAATTAACAACGAAGACCTTAAAGGAGCTTCTATCAGTCAGGACCTCATAAAGGAGATGAAGGCCATTGACGACCGAATTGGTAATGTGTGGGTTTCTCCATTCCGAGTTACCACAGTAGATGAACAAAAAAATTTAAAAACATGCCTACAAAGAGTGTGCCGCACCGGTCCGCATATCAAAGCACTTTTGCTTGCCGGATAACTTAAAGCACGACGGGATGATTGATCCGGACGAGCATATTTTTATGTACTATACGGCTCTGAAGAGTAACGAGGTTACTGAAGAAGAAATCCAGTCCGCTCTGGTGAAGAGTTTTGGCTCGACCCTAACTAAAGAGGCCCATGCTTGATACACTCAGCTACCAATGGGATCTATTGAATCATTGACTCAGATGCAAGACTTATTCAAGAATGCGCATTCTGGTGCCCGCAAGCGGGATAAGCGCATGGAAGATATCTTCAAAATACGTTAGAGGGTCAACGAGCTGCTAAATGACTACCTTGATAGATTCCAGAGGGAACGCATGGAGCTTCCTCCAGTACATCGCTGTGGTAGCCTTTGGCAAAAGTTTGAATTTGAAGGGATCGTTGGCCACCATGGAGTTGCAGTGGAGTTTAACCCAGCACCAAGTGACACATGGAGCGTGTTGCACCAAAGGTACATCGAGAAGCTTTGACTTGAGCCTGGAGAGTCATCTACCCCTGAGGAAGTTTGAACAACTATCGACGTCATGCGCAAAGGACAGAAATGTGGATATGTGGAGGAGCCTCGAGTGGGAGACAAAGGGAAGCGGAACATGAGAGATTATAGGGATAATTTCCCAAAGCGAGAAGATGGTGGTAAGGCCTCAGCTCCGTCAACCAAGGGGTCACTCTGCATGGAGTGGCTTCTTGATCAGTTCGAAGAGTTGGGATTGTGAGTCAACGCCGTAGAGTTCGTAAGGGATCATACGAAGGACACCCAAATACGTTGGCCAAGAAATTTGAGGGCCGAACAGTGTAGAAGAAATAAGAATCTTTATTTTGCAATTTTCATAGGGACCACAGGCACGACACGGCTGGGTGTAGAACATTAATCTTGGACGTTATGGGTTTGTTGAATAAGGGTTATCTCAAGGACCTGCTCACTGACAGGGGAAAACAAACTGTCACCAAAAGCAAGAGCCAAGATAGACCCCTAGATCTACCTGACCCTAAAAGGTCCATCAACGTCATAATTAGAGGTCCAACATTGCTCAAAGGGTCAAGAGACAATATGGTAGTACCCCGTAAGGATTGCGCCCAAGATGAGACAATTATGTTTAGCGATGAGGATAGCATCGGCTGCAATGCTCCGCACCATGATGCGTTGGTTATAACTGTTGACACCCAATTTTGTCGTGCGAATTCTAATTAATGTCTACTTATTTCTAAATTAAGGTCAATTTTAAATTTAATGTGAATTATTTAATTTTTTTAAAAAAGGGCTAGATGTGCAATCTGACCTCTATTTTCGTCCTACCCGTGCAATCAACCTATATCTCCCTAATTTATCCTAAAAAGGGCCAAAATCGTTCCTACTTCTAAAATTTGGCCTATTTACGCTGCCTATTATATGTGTTATACATCAGCATATCCCCAATTTCCTAGACGACACAATATTTTCCCCAAACCCATGAACCCTAAAATCAGTCGATCACCCAATTTCCCCCTAAAATTTCAACCAAAAGTGTCCAAATCCTCGTCATCTCATGGTCCCCCTCGCCCCTCCACCTCATCTATTCCGTACCAAAGTCGCGTGGAATGTATCTTGTTCGTTCATTGGGTTAAAGCAATCCAAGCCATCGATGCCAACCCCAACGGCCAAATCCTTAGAGATAAGGACGGAATTTGTAAAATTTTCAAGGTTTTGGACAAGGTTCGCTCTTACTTCATAAGGGAAATGTATAATTTCGGTTTAAGGAAATTAAAAAAATCAAAGCTGAAACCCTAGCTTCACTTGTATATATTGATCTTATTTATTCATTTCTTTTTTTTTTCCACTTTTTTTGCCACAGAGGGTGCTGAGAGTTTTTTTTAGAGAGGCAGGACAGAGAGAAACTGGCACAACATAATACATAAGCTCTTCTTAGTTTAAAGTTTTGAGCTCATAGCACTACTGTTTCTTGTTTTCTGGAATTTGTTTGCGTTATCGCTTTATTATTCGAGGCGTCAGCGTTGATTGAGTCGTCGACCTCGCTCGAGCTTTTCGTTCGAGTCATATTCTTCAGTTCTACGCCCTTATTTACCGCATCGCAGCAGGTAAATCCCTTGACCTCTTGTAATCCTTTACTTTTGAACATAACTGATTCTTATGCTATTCCAAGCTGAAGCATGAAGTAAAGATTGTTAACTTGTGTTGGTCGTTAAGATTTTGTTCATCTGTATGATGTGTTTACTGTAATGGTTTCAAGCCTCGATATATTCTGGTCTCGCTTTGGTTGGTCTGTCATGTAACTTTCTCTGGTCCAAAAGATTAATTTTGTGTGTAAAAGTTATGGCCTTTATGAGTGAAATAAGTTGTATGTTATAACAGTTTGGAGTTAAGCTTGTAGAAGTTTCTTGAAGTTTGTAAATTGAATAATAACTTAAGTTGGTGGACTTCATGTGATTAAGTTTTTGCTTTGATGGTAAATGGTTTTTCATGAACTTTTGTTGAAATTAATCTCTATTGTGGTATATGAGTTTTGAAAGTTAATTGGAAGCTTAGGTTCAGTATATGCTTCCAGTTTTTTTCCCTATGAATGCTGGGCTGGATAAGGGAGTATGGGGTTCTGTTGTTTGGCTGCAAATAGAAGGAATAGTATGAGTATGTTTGAGGGAATGCAGGTTGCCCAACTTTTGTTCTTCTTGCCTGGTTCTTGGTTCTGGATGCTTGAAGATCTTTGGTATTGTTTGTAGAGAGGTGGAAGAGTAAGGGAGGTGCGTAGGGTTTCTAGTTGGTTGTTTCAGGTTGTTTGTGAGTGGAAGTATTTGATAAGTTTCAGGGAGGTTTGTAGGCATTCCAGTTTGTTTTCTTGAAGCTGAAGCAGTGTGTGTAGTGTGTAAGCTGCAATGCAGCAACTATTTAGGAGTTGTTTTGTTTCTGGTTTAGCTTAGGGGAGTAGAGAAGCTGCATGCCCTAGTATGCGAGTAGCTAATGCAAGGGTGCTAGCAGTTTGAATCTTGAGGTCTGTTAAGGTTGTTTGCAGGCTGGTAGGGTATTTTATTTAGTCTGATGGTGCTGGATGTATGTTTCATGGAGAGCTTAAGGTCCAGGAAGTCATGGTAAGTTTTGTTCCCAGTTTTTGTAAAATGTATAGGAGCTTAGGCTGAGTAGTATGTAGATGTGTATGGTGTAGGTTGTTCATGTTGATTCTGTTAAGTTTGAACCTGCCCTTAGTATGCTGTTTAGTGTCATAGTTTGCTTTCTGCTTCTAGTGTGAAGCTCTATCTGTCATTGCTCCTGGTTTCAGTCTTGTTTTCTTTTAATCTCATGCTGCTTCTGAAAGGTTTTGTTGCTCCTCTAGGCTTAAATTGCTCCCCTGTTTTGCTGAGATTATTTCTAGACCTAAAGGGTGCTAAGAGAGGGTGTAAAAGAGTTTGATTTTACTAAGTTCCTATATGTTCAATGTTCTAAGTTAGCTCCCCACCTGGTTCTCTTCTTTTTCTTAAAATAATTGACTTATAGATGCTGAACGCTCAGATCATCTTCTTCTAGTTATTTCTCCAGATCTTGTTCAGTTCATTCTTCAGCTTATCTGAATCTGTATGGTGAGTAAATCCTCTATGTGTGTTGGTCTGGAAAAAGGTCATGAACGAGGCCTTTTCTTCTTGTAATCTGTGATCATTCTCTAGTTTTAAAGGGCCATTTTCTCTAGCATGTTGATGCATAAGTTCTCAGTTTGAAAGAGCCAAAAGGCTGAGCATATCTGGATTCCTGTTGGCAATTATTTAGTCATGAAGTAGGTGTTTAAATTGGCTAATTCCAGTCAGTGTGTGTGTAAGGGTTGCATGCAGCATCTAGCTAGATCATTCCTTTTCGCTTGAGTACTGCCAATAAAGAGACTAATGAACTTGTTTAATGCGTTTACTTTTCCTCTCAAGATGATGTTGTTACCTTGTCTCTCGAAAACCAAACTAGACCCGTTTACTTTGATCCTTGTTTGAGCTAAGTCAAGAAAGTGTGTAATCTACCTAATATTCCTTAGTCTAATTCTTTTTCCTGCTCTTGGTTTCAACTTTTAAGTGTTGAAGTAAAGTTCAAAGTGTTAAAAGTCATGAAACTGTTAGTTCTGCTGCAATAGTTAATCAACTATAGACTCCATGAACTCAATTGAGATTTTGGATGTCTGAAATGTAAATTGCGTTTGCTTACCTGGCTATGATACAAATTCATGTTTTCGGTTTTGTTTTGATCTTCATATGTTATATGCATTTGCTAACTCTCTCTCTGTTACTTCTTTGACATGAGCACACTTGGGACGAGTTGGTCAAAACTCAATCGAGATTGGTTAATTGGCACTTGAGCCGCTTGGGTCCATTTTTGCTCGAAATGCATTGCTACCAAGGCTCGTTTTTGCGAGTTTGCGCTTCCAGGTTCTATTTTCTCTACCCTCTCTTTCCTCGCTCCTCTAGAATCCATGTTTACGATCCCCGTAGACCTGACTAGGAGCCTTGTAGGGTAGAAGCTTGGTAGAATAGATGCTTTGTATTATAAATTGTTAATTTATTGCATGATTAGAATTGCTTATGTAATTGCTTATCTCGTTTCTTTGGAATTTGCCAATTATTTTAAGATGTTAAGAACCGTTTGTCAATTAATGAGTGCAAAAAATCAAAATTCAATTAAAATTATACTCTTTTATTCTTATTTATATTTAAATTATTTATTTATCTATTTTATTAAATATTTATTTATTTATTTATTTATTTATTTAACTAATTAAATGGTTATTTATTATTTATTTAATTTTATTTATTTATTTATTTAATCAATTAATTATTATTGATTGATTGATTTATTTATTTAATCTATTACTTATTTATCTATTATTGGCATATAATCTTATCTTACTTTATTTTTTTTACTTATATATTTATCATCCCTTCTATTTATTTATTGTATTTTTCTAAAATAATCCCTAAATTGTTAAAATTCGTGAAAACCGTGGGATTAACTGCTTTTAGCGAATTTTTGAAAGTGCTCTCGTAATAGAGACCTTTTTTCGAATTTGAAAGAACCACTTACCTAGAATCTCTAAAAATCAATTTTCTTTTAAATAAAGAAGAAATTTGCACTCGATAATTAATAAACAGTTCCTAATTTTTCTAAATTAGGTGGCGACTCCAAAGAAACTCTTTGGAGTCCCCATTTTTATTGAAATATACCCGAAACATATCTTTTTTTTAAAGAAAGGTAATTTTTGGGATTCAATAATAACGATCAGGATGGAAGATACGGACGTCAAACGCGTCTTGTTTGACGCCCGTAGCGCCGTAAACCTGATCAGATGGGATACACTATAGGCGATGGGGGTCGAGGACAAAATTGTACCGAGTGTCTACATGCTCGCTGGCTTCAATAACTCTTGTGAAAGATCCATCGGCAAAGTTAATCTTACTGTTCACCCGCCAGGTGTAGATTATGTTTCATCTTTTCATGTAATCAAAGGGGAAGTTCCTTACAACGCAATTATTAGGCGTCTATGGATCCATCAAGTCAAAGCAGTACCATCTACATGACATCAAAAGATGAAATACCCTACTCAATGGGGGATAAAGAAAGTTAACGGTAATCAGGAAGCAATAAGAGAGTGTTACACGACCACAATTTTAGGAGCAGCTGTCCCCGAGGAAGTGCCCGGAGTGAACACCTCTGAAGTCCCTGAAGAACCTTAAACCACAATCAACCAAGACTACGATTCAGATGGTATGTTTGATTGACGTTTTTTGGAGGGGGAAGGGGGGAGGGGGAGAAGTAGGGATAAGTGGAAGTACTTTTCTTTTCAAAATTTACTATGTTTAGCTCTTTTGTTCTTAGATTACAACATTTTCATGCTTCTATGACATGTTACCGATTTTCACCCACAACATTTCAGGCTCCACGCCTTTATTAATAAACTACTATTCATATGGTCAATTTTCTTTACAAATTAAGATCCATCTACCATCCAAATATTCATAGCCTAGGCCAAATACAAGTTGAATTAATACACCCACTTTTCGTGACAAAAGTAGGGTACACTACTCGCTTAGAGCTAGATCATGTCTAGCTTAGCCACCAGGCATTTTTCGTAAGTTGAATTCGATAATTCAACAACTGCACCTACACGCCGATGGGGATGCCTGTTCGCATAGTGCCAGAAAGTCTTAAATACTCGACTAACTAAGCAGAGACGCTCGAAGTCGGATTCAAAAGTGCCTGTTATCACACGGGCTAAAGTCGTCCCATTGTGGGTGCAAAAAGCCATCTCTTACAGACAAAACCTAGCCACCAAATATTGGTGCACAACAGATGTAATTGCCCAAGGCAGGTTCATTGATAAACGTTCTAAACATTAGAACATTCAGGACGACCAGAAGATATCTAATCTGTAGGTGCTCATGCCCACAAAGGTACAACTTAACATTACTTATTGTTTACAACGGAAATTAAAAAGCGTCAAAAATAAGCAAACAAATAATTCAAGTTAAAACGCCTCAAAACTGGCCCAAAACTATATCATTACTTTCGCAAAATATGGGCAATTGTTCTCAACAAAGATGCAAGAAAAAAATAATAAGCATCAAAAGGGGCGAGGAACTCTCATCATTCCTTTCTCGAGGGACTCCCTTCATCGGCAACACTCCATGAAAATCCTGCTTCACCAGCTGTAGGTTCCCCTTCAGCGTCTCATCTCCTTCTCCACTCCCCTCTTCAGAACCTTCTTCAAGGTCAGGCCCAAGCTGAGCATCTTCTCGAGCGACAAGTTCGGTATACGAGGCAATCTCAGTAGCTAGGTCCAAGTTAGGTTCATCACGAATCTGGAGGAGAGTGGCAAGAGCAGCTGCGATGTTGGCATGGTCCACCACTGCTATGCGATGAGCATTCAGAGCATTCATCTGTTGGTCCTTCGAATGACCATCATCACAGAGTTATCAGGAATTCGCTCAAGAGACGCTACATTACCCTTCAGCCTATCATTCTCATCTTGGAGGAAGGTAGAGAGACCCTGGTCATCCAAGGCATGTTTCTCGGAAGCATTCATCTTTTCCTCCACATCAGACAGTTGTCACTGCAGGTCTTCCACGACCCCTTCCAGGCGATTCATATTACTGAGATGAAGCTGCTCTGAAACCTTAGCATCTATGAGGGAAGACTTGAGGGTCTCCACGGTCTGCTTGCACTTAGGACTCTCGTTAGACAGCGCATTCTTCAAGTTCCCGCTCTTCAAGGCTCCTGCTCAATAAGCATCACGAGTGGTCTGAAGTTCACCCTTCAACTCTTCAACTTTTTCTACAAAGGGTTGCTGGCTAGCAACTTGTCCGTGTAACGCATCAACCTCCTCAGAAAGTTTTTCATCCAGGCCACCCTGGCGGAGTATCTCATGGTACACCATCAACTCCTGGGAAACAAGTAGAGCAAGAAATCATTAGAGAGAAACGATGTTATAATTTGCACAACAAGGAAGGAAAGCTTACCCTAAGGGAGCATCCAGTAGGAACCTCAAGCAACTCATGACAGTTATCGCTAGAAAGGTCTTCTTACTCATCAGGACCAACAAATTCGGCGGTATGATCTCTCACAACCCTTGGAGTCTTCATCAGGTTAACCCCCGCAGCAATAAGGATCACAACCTCCCGGGCTCCATGCACAGGTTCATGTATAGAATCCAGGACCACTTCTTTGCCAGGCTGACGTCGAAAGGAATCAGAAGTTTCAGGGGTCGGAGTTGCCGTAATGGGTTCTGAGTGCAAATAGGAGTTATCAATTTGTAAAAGCGCATAAGGAAAGCATATCATGTCCATAAAAGGCAAAGGTCTAACCTGGTAAATGGGACTCAAAAGCAACGGCTGGAAGCTCAACATCATCCTCCACACTAGCTTTTTCCTCAGCTATGGGGGTCTCTTTAATCAAATGCCTATGCTTTTGCGTGGACGGACCAGATTCAGCAGCAACAATTGGGGTTGTCCCAACGGCTTCAGGCGCGGGCATTTGGGGGACTTCACCCTCGCCATCAGAAATTATTAAGGTCTCACTGACAATTACCATGTTAGTAGACCTAGAAGATCTGCTCCTCTCTGAGGAATAAGAACTACTCGCCTTCTCAAGTATTCTCCCACCAGACGCCTGCACATCAGGGAAAAAAGAAATATACGGGGCAATAATCTTGATCTCCCCTGACGGGGGCATTTCGCGACGAGAAAATCCTGATGCAACAATAAGTTAAGTGCAGAAACCAAGAGTTTGGGAAAATTAAGGGATCTAACAGTAATGACTTAGCATGATCTTTTGCCCGCCAACCGTTTGCATTAGCGAAGGCTGTGAATGTCAACAAATCGGGAGGGTTTCCTCAAAAAAATGGCGGTGATCCCTATCATCAACTCATTATGGCTCAAAGAGATGTCAGACACAGTGTTCACTACAAAAAAAAGAGAATAAGAAGGAGATCAGTTCGAAGCAACTGGAGGCAAAGTATAAATGCAAGTTTGTGAAGGCTGACAGTTTCTGTTGAAGACCTCTGGAAAGGGAAGAGAGCATACTGTGTCAGCCGTTCGCACAACGACATACTTGTACACCCAGCTCTTTTGAATCCTCACTATTGGAGACTACACCTTTCTTTCCCCGCTTTATGAATATTAGCATGCTTGCTTTATGAAGATGAGAAGAATAAAAAAGCCAGATGATTGTCAAAGGAGATGGAAACTTGGACATAATTGGCCAAGTGATCCAGCACGACTACAAAACGCCATACGGAGGGGCTGATCTGGCCCAAGCAGATATTGTAGCGGCGACATATGTTCTCGATGACCAAGTGGAAATGCTTATTAAGGTGAAGCATGAAAGGTATGTATGAACCAATGAGTAACTAGCCCGATGAGAGGAAATTCTTTCCTCAATGTCAGGAGCGATGATGTTAACAAACTCAGGCCATTGACAATCATGACTGATACGCATCATGTCGTCCCTCGTAACCGTGGAAGGGTAGAATTCTATAGAAATGTTGCTGTTTTCTTCCTCTTGTTTAGGGGACTGGTCCAGCAGATGGCCATCATCTCAAAATGGAAGGAAGCGGTAAGATAATCTTGCTCTCTAAAGTTTGCTGGCAGGAAACTTGGTCCTTGAGCCAATTGGCAAAAATATTATTAAGATTGGGAAAATATTATCTTTGGAGAAGTTGTTGGAGTTCTTTCGAGGATTGTGAGTGAACTTTTGCACTTACGATGTATGTATACACGTTAATGTGGATAACTTGAAGGGGAAGTTGAATTATCTCAATCACATGAGATCGTAATTATGATTACTGTAGTTCAAGTAATATACATCCCCATAATTACGGGATATGAACAGAGCATGTAGCAGCAATGGGAAGATACGTGGAAAATCCCACCTATTGTAGGAGAACACGCTGTTGTACCAAGGAATTTGCATTTAATGCGACGCATGCAAAAATGAAAGGAGGCAGGCATCAGTACCGCCACACCTTTACGTCTGCTATCACGCTTCTCTTACTTCCTGACTGCTTGTGTCCACACGCTGCAAGTGGGGGGAGTCACTGTGTGGAAAAAAATACGCCACCTACTACTATGGGGATACGAGCTAGACTTATCTTACAATTCACCAGGTGAAGAGGTTACACACCCGCTCGTAGATCCTACGACCGTTTAGGCGGCACAGCCATAGGATGCAAGATATACATCCCACTGCCTAGGGTTTACAATCTCCTAGTTAGGGTTTAGAGTATACTACTGCCTTGAGTTATATGCCAATAACATTATTTGTATTTTTATTTTACCTTATTTAAGACTAGGTATCACTACTGTAAATACCCCTCCTTTACATTGTATTGTACATCAAGGAATAAGAATTACTCTACCTTTTCTTGCTTATTTTGTCTTGTCTATTTACTACTATTTTCATTACGTTTACTTACTCTTCCATTCTAATCACTGTATTACTTGTGACCCCAACCATAATTAATTGTTTAACCTAGACGTACAATTTTTGGCATAAACATCTGCGAGGGCTTGTGACTTGATCGCCGTACGAGGGCTTGTGACTTGATGGCCGTGCGTGGCTCATAAATGTTATACTCTAGGAACATCCTATGGACACTAGAAAAGGGGAGGAGGGGGTTGAATAGTATCCTCCAATTTTCACCGAAGAACCTGAATCTTAATCGCAAGAACCCTATTCTTGAGCTGTTGCCTCCACGGAAAAATACAAGCATAAAAGTAAACAACAATCTAAAAGAGACAGTGTTTTTACGTGGAAAACTCCTTGCTCAATGGAGAAAAAACCACGACCCACACTCTGGGATTTTGAAATAACTTCACTATCACAAAGATCAAGTTTTAGATTACAAACTCTGTAACCAAGGGGCTACACTCTAGACCCTAATTGTGACACTACAGTTAAGGATTAAGTATCCCACATCGGCATAACACATGAGTGATCTTGGGTATTTAAGTAAGCGTGCCTTAGACCCTAGTGGCGCATCCAAAGTGAAAAATTTCACTAATGGGATTGGACTATTACAGATGGTATCAGAGCCACTCCGTGTTAGCCTTGTCGATGTGGGTCAAAGTTCAAGACTGAGTCTAGGAAAATTTCGGGTATGCGGGTCAAACTTCAGTGCTGAGTATAGGCGAATCCCGGGTACGCGAGTCAAACCTCAGCGAGGACGCTGAGTCTATAAGAGGGGGTGTATGTGACACCCCAGTTAAGGATTACGTATCCCACATCGGCATAACACAGGAATGATCTTGGGTATATAAGTAAGCATGCCTTAAACCCTAGTGACGCATTTTAAAGCCGTGCGGGCCTAGGCTCAAAGCGGAAAATATCACTAGCGGGCTTGGACTGTTACACTAATCACTCAACAAAGCTAAACTCTAGATTTACAAAGTAATCACTCAAAGTTTACCTATTACAATGGCTTCTAGTGAAAGCAGACAGGTAATACAATCAAAACACAAAAACTGTGCTTTTGCTCTTGGTTCTTCACTGGTTGTCTCCAACAGTTATGTCACTTTAAGAATTATTGAATTTGCCTTGTATATGCTCTCAACTCTCATGGTGAATAACTGAGATCGGCTGCCTCAATTACTTGCTTTTATATGGGCTTTGTAACCCTAGTGGTATTTCACTAGGAAACCTCGTAAACATAGCAAGTCCATATTTCTCTGTGATACTTTCCTTGTCAGCACTAACTCTTGTTCACACCTCAAAGAGACAGCCCCGACACAACTTCATTTAGCTGACTAGGATGCGTATAAGTTTACACGCCACTACTCCTAGTTCTGCATGGATTTGCATTTCACAAGATCTTTTTGATCAGTCGTGCCCTTCTTACCAAGGACTAAGTTCTTCTACATGTCCTATATTTGTCATTCTTCAAAACATCCAGCTCAACAAATTCCCCCTTTTTGACGATGACAAACAAATGTTTCCTAAGAACCTATACATACAAATACCAAGACACAAAAAACTAAAATACATTTTGAAAGAATTTAAAAAAGATGAGTTAGGTCAGAAACATTCCAACAACATTTTCTTCTTCCCCCTTTTGGCATCATCGAAAAGATTTGAAATCCTGCAAGAACGAGTTAGTACAATCTAAACTACAACACAAGGCCACAAGTTAACTAAAAACACAGTGAATAATCTAAGGGCCCAACTAGAACCAGAAATAAAAAATAAGAACCAAGTGACAGCAAAAGCAGTTTAAAACCATTAATCTAGGGCACCAACACACATGTAGCCCGAGTTAAGTACAAACTAAAAATAACCGTCTCAAATGTGCATCAATTAAGGACAAGGAAAGGAATAAGGGAAGGGTTTGATAAGGACATGGCAAGGAATATGCAGACATCAGTTCTTCAGGTTGAAGTGCTTGACAAATGCTTCAAGGTTTCTAGAGTTTTTGGCCCCTTTCTATCGCCAAATCTTTCTCATATTTGTTTCACTCAACTGTTAGGAGACCAATTTCTTGATCCTTTACCTTCAACTGCCTCTTCAATTCTGTATTTTCTTCAATAAGCTCTAACAGGTACTGCTCCAATTCCTTCACAGCTTCAATAGCTTGCTCTGAGTCATACCCCTCACTTTTGTCTTCTTGTTCTATCTTGACTTGTACTGGACGTTTGGAGGCCCTTCTTTCCTTGAAGAAATCACAGGTCTTCAGGACATTCATGCCAAACATCTGATCATGTGTAGGCTACTTTCCATTTGCTAGGGGCACACCAAATTATTCAAACACCTGCTGCAGTATGTAAGAATGCACAAGAGAGTGTGGCTTGTTATATGTGTCTGCAATCCTTTTTATATATCTTATTATCAGTCAGGCAAGTTAATTTTTGTTCCTCTGTCCAGCAAGTCCATATAAGTCAAATCAAGAGCATATGCTTCACTATTCATTTCTCCTCTAGGTAGCAAGAACCTGTGCACAAGCTCAAATAACAACTGATGAGCTGGTTCTATCTGTTTTTTGGTCAACGTTCCTTTTTTTCCTTAGTCTGGGGTTGCCAGTGAACTTCTTCACCACATCTAGAGGAGTTACATCATCAGTTCTTTTGGGCCATTTTAACTTGATATATCTGCAATACCCTTGAGCAGGCACATCAAGAATTACCCCCAACTCCTTTCTCCCAAACTCTAGCTCCACACCCTTCACCAAAAAACATACCCTTCTTCCTGCTACACTACAATTTTCATAGAACTCCCTCACTTCATCAGCATACAAACACCTGTCTTCCCTTGTAAAGAGCTTCATCCACCCCTTGTCCTTCACCTTCTTAACCAAGGGTTTCATCCGATGCTCCTCTAAATCACACTAAATACTACCAGCTAGAACCTGATGTTTAGCAAAGAAAACCACCCTGTCTACTTCCTCCTGAATCTCTTTTCTTTTTCCTTTTCTCATCCCCACTATCAGAATCTGAATCATCTAGATCTACCTGAGATTTCTTCTCCTTCTCACTCTCATTCACAGCTTTTCTCTTTTCAGATTTTGCAAATTTTTCAATTTGCTGCTTCAATACAGATCTGGTAGCTACTCTCCTAGGAGGTATTTGCTCTTCTCTGCTGGTAGATTCAGAACTAGCTTCATCTTCTTCACTATCACTTTCATCAATAAAGCTGCACTTGCTCACTGCTTTTCCCCCTTTCACCAATCTCCTTTTCTTCTCTTTTATAGGATTTGTTTCACTAACAAATACTACTTCATCCTCCCCTTCCTTTTCCAGCAACTTTTCATCCTCCACTCTCTTGATACATACGTCTTCCACCAGAGTCTCCTTTTCTTCATTGCTCTCAGAATAAGTCCAATCTAATTCTGCATCGTCAGTTGCATCAGAACTGAGGAAGACACAAGTTCTTTCTTAGATTCCTTTACAACTTCAGCAAACATTTGCTATTTCTCAACTGGACCACTGAGCATGGCTTTCTCCTGTACCTTCTCCACAGTCACTCCATCATGAGTTAGTCCTTCATCAACTGGACCACTAAACACAACTTCTTCCTGTACCTTTTCTAAAATAGCTTCAACAAGAGTTGGTCCTTTGTCAACTAGACCACTGCCTCAACTTCCTCCTGTATTTTCTCTAAAGGAATAGCCTCTAAACAAGGTTCATCACCCACACCCTTTTGAAATTCAACTGACTCTTCTAACACCACTTTCATACCATCTACACTAGTAGTTTCTCCAACCAGGCTAAGAACATGAAATCTAATCCTAGGCTCAATAGGCATTCGTACAACATTCTCTTCTAACACCTCTACATTCCCCTATCAGTTCCACTATCAGATTCTATAGTATTCATAGTATCATTCATGCCAATTACCAGACTCTCATTACTTAGTTTTTCAGGACCAACTATGAAATTAAAAATAGTAGAATCAGGTTGAGTCATATCGGGCCTTACCTCTGTAGGTTGCACTTCAGTAGTACTTGGTACAACAACATGAGCCTATTATTTTGCAGATGATTTCTTATGTGCATTCCTTTTTTGAAATTTCTCTCTAGCCTTAGCAATTCTTTAAACCAAAGTTGTAGCACTTGGTTTTTGCTTCTTTGAGGATTTTTGTGAGGTTTGAGTTTCTGATGTCTTTGCTGGTGAGGTGGAGGTCGACCGTGTTTAAGACATCTTGTCAATTTCTTGGAAGGTTTTTAGAAGAAGGAATGATTGTCTTGCTTTTGATATGAGTGAGAGATATTTAGAGAGAAGGTGTTTTTTCTTATTTTGAATGAATTGTGAGAAGAGGAAAAAATTAAAGGGGAGAAGATGTGATGACCTAAGAAATGGGGAGTAATGATGACAATGAAAGCGGTCCGCCTTTTTGAGTTCTTAGGAAACCGAGAAAGTGGAGATATGATGGTTACAGGAAGAAGTTTCCCACTTCAAGTAGGGTACGTTTGAATTCTAAGAATATAACCCAAAAAAAAGAATTTTCCTATGAAGTAGAGCGGTAACACATATAAGAAGGTTTTAAAGATGCATGATTAAGAACAAGTTATTTTAGTGATAGATCTTAACAAAAATGGCTACATGAACATACCTGGACATAGTTCCTCATGTTGTACATGGTTCCCTCTAAGTATTCAGTTTGTTCTTCAATGGGAACTCATTAGATCACTCAAATAGCACTTAGTTGAACAAGTATACTTGTCAAAATATAATTTTAGTCTGGACTGTAAAAATAATATTCACAAGTAGAATACTAAATACTTAACTAGCCAAACCTTGGGAATCAGGTGCTGGGTCTTTGGTCATCCCTAACTCCAACCTGTTCCTCTCAAATTGAACTTTGTTCAATGCCTTGGTGAAAATGTCAGCAATTTGATCTTCAGTCCTACATGAATTCATAGTGATTAGACCTATTTCAACATTATCTCTTAGCAAATGATGTCTAATATCGATGTACTTGGTTCTCTTATGCTGGACTGAGTTCTTGGCAATATTCACAGCACTTGTTTTGTCACAAAAAATAGGCACAACTCCACATTTGATTCCAAAGTCCTCCGGTTGTTGTTTGATCCATAGCAGCTGAGAACAACAGGATGCAACAGTAAAACGACCTTAGGTAGTCGTTTCAAGAGCTAAGACTCCGATTGGCGTGCCGATAATTTTAAAATATTCGTAAGGTCTATTAGGACTTGTCTGTAAAATTTGAACTAAATCAGACCTCGTTTAGTAGGTATTGGGAGAAAGTTTCAGTTTCCGTTGCCGGTAAATATTAAAAAGAGATTTTCGAGCTCGATTTTGGCGAATGAGCTCCGATTCGAAATTCGAAAGCGCCTTTAGAAAAGCAAAATAAAGGAGGTGGGGGAATTAGGGATAAAAATACCTTAGCAACAGTAAGCAAATAGAAGGAAGCAGAAACGAAAAAGAGAGAATGCAGCAGCGAAAAAAAAGTGCCAGAAATGAGAAAAGAAAGGAAAAAGAGCAGAAAAAAATAGAATTTTCACCCTGAAATATCCAGGATCGTTTGGCAATGAATCCAAAGGACAAAGCAGTTGTTGAGTATTAGTGGAACGAGGTAAGTGTTTGTATCCATTTCTTTGGAGGCCCTTGGCCTTGTGGATAATCTACCACGTGTTCCTTACATGTGTAGCTGCCGATAGGCGTACTCATTACGCCTTAGCTTTAAATTTACATTGTATTATATGTTATGTCCTGTTGTTGGTATTGTATTGAGTATATGAACATTGCACTCTGGTTTTGAGCATTGCATATACTTCCCGGTAATCGGTGAGAGTCCCGAGCCGGTAAAGGGCCATTATTGTATATACTTCCCGGTAATCGATGAGAGTCCCGAGCCGGTGAAGGGTCATTATTACATATACTTCCCGGTGATCGATGAGAGTCCCGAGCCGGTGAAGGGTCATAATTGCATATACTTCCCGGTAATCTATGAGAGTCCCGAGCCGGTGAAGGGTCCTCATTGCATATACTTCCTGGTAATCGATGAGAGTCCCGAACCGGTGAAGGATCATCATTGCATATACTTCCTCGTAATCGATGAGAGTCCCGCGCCGGAGATAGGTATCAGGAATACGTGACTGTATTGCATTGTACCGTATTCATCCCATCTCATTGCACCGCATACTAACCATTGTGTGTATTGTGTTGTATTTTATGTATGTGGTATGTATACCATGTTGTGGACATATCTCAGTTTGCCTATATATTTCTGGCTTGTATCCTGGATTCCACACCACAACAGTATAAATATATGGATCGGGTTGCACGCCGCGGCAGTATGAATATATGGATCAGGTTGCATGTCGCGACAGTATGAATATATGGATCGGGTTGCACGCTGCAACAGTATGTATTTCTGATTGTTGATATGTTTGGGATACTTAAAAACCTATATTTTCTGTCTATCTTATGTCCCTGGTTATATATGATTCCATACGTGTTTCTAGTTATTATCTGGCTCTGCCTTTTTATAGTTTCAATAAGATGGATCTGGTTTACCTGTTTTTCTTCTCTCTGGCTAGCTATCCTATTCTTTGAGGTGGCTAGTCTGCCCCACTTATTGAGTCCTTTTGACTCACCCTTGTTTGTTGTTTGTTTTTGTCTATCTATTTCGTTTCGGCAGGTTTGCTCCAGGATTGAGTTCGCCACATTGTGAAGGAGCGAAGACGACTTCAGCTGTTAGGGTGAGCTAGCTTTTATTCAGGATGGCCACCAGTTTTATGTTTATTATTTCAGTTGCATTTTGCTCCCTTCAGGAGGTATCTGTCTTCTTTTGTACACTTAGATGTCTTGTCTGGATAGCTCTAAACCTAGTATGTTGGGTAGTCAGCTGTAATTTCTTTTGTACAGCTTAGAGGTATCAATATGTCTGTACTTTTTCTAAGTCTTGTTCTTATTTATGAATTGAATTATATTTATTTTCCTAATTTAATTGGTAAGGGTTTGCCCGACGGGTCTAGGGGAGGATGTCGGGTGCCCGCACGAGCTAGCCAGATTCTGGGTCGTGTCAGTTGGTATCAGAGCCCGGTTTAGAGTCTATCCAGACTAAGACAGTGTCTAGTAGAGTCTCGCTGATGGGTACGTAGACGTTCGTACTTATCTACGAGAGGCTATGATGGCATTTAGGAAGTTTCACTTCCTTCTTTTCTGATCTTACGTCGGTCTAGGATGCAAAAGTATTTTTGTTAATTCCTTCGTGGTAATTGTGAACCCTCGTGCGTCAAATTAGCAAACGGTAGGAGTTCAGGATGAAGTAGTCTAGTCTGGGGCTAAAGCTACTCAAGCCCCGAGAGTTGTGGATCGTGCTAACAATCCAGTTGTGCAGGCCCCAGCTGTACGAGCTCGTGATGGGTAAGGGAGTAGGGCCTTATGGTTCCCCTGGCTCTCTCCGATGCTTTTATGAGAATCTTGGCGACGCAGATACTCTGATGCCCATTATGACAGTGATGCTCTCAGCGATCCTCCATACGCTTTTCTCGTTAGTGGGCATCAGAATGTGTCTTATTGAAGAGATCTTGCATCTGGGTGAATGATTCGATTGATCCCAATGACAGCTGAGTGTACCATGTGAGGGTCTTTTTGGTCAGGGTAGAACCTAACCTTTTTACCCGAGCAGATTAAGTTTCTTCTTCCGGGATTACATTTCTCTTGATGGTGGTGTAGTCAGCAGCAACGTGCTCGTCTGGATTAGTGGTTCAATCATACTTAAGGCTGTTTGGCAGACGGAAGTGCTTAGGCACGCGGACCGGTGCAGCTCTCGCTTTGTATGTGTACTTAAAGAACATTTTCTCATCTACGGTCGTAACCTGGGCTGGAGCACTTGGTATTTTCCCTGATCCGATCGTGGATAATTTTTAATTCCTTAAGAATGTCCTGGATGACAGGTGTTCCTTCAATCTTGCCTTCATTACTGGTCGCTATGGAGCTTCCTGGGGCAACTCCCATATTGAGGCTCCGTCTGAGGACGAAAGCTGGTGATTCATTCATGGGCGTGGGTCCTCGTGGGGGTGCTGGCCTCTGGAATAAACCACTGAAAGATCGTCTTCAGCTTCTTGGCTAAGCTTTCGACCATGTTGGCCGAGTTTTGTTTTGCTCGCTCCTCCTGAGCTTTTGAGAAAATTGTTGAGGAAGTCTTCAAGATTGGAGTTACTTGCACGTGGTTGATCATCGTCACGGTCACTATCTAGAGAGATTGGATACCTGGGAGTGCCATTTAGTTGTCCGTCAGGATCGCTGGAATCCATTTTGGAATCGTCAACCGCATCAGTGGTATTCTTTGAGACATTGTCATTGCCGTTCGACATGGTCGTATTTTTCCTTGGTAAAAACCTACAATTTCCTGTGTTCCACAGTGGGCGACAAACTGTTTATGCCTAAAATCTGCTTAGTAGGTTAAACAGATAGAATTTATGAGAGGGTCACAAGTAATACGGTAAATACAAAGAAAATGTAATAAACAGAGAATAAGAGTTGTATTCCTTGAGCAAAGTCAAATTCTGGGAGATGATGTAATACAATGGGAAGGGGTATTTATAGTTATGATTTACCTCTGCTCTAATTATGGTAGAATATAAAGGCTTATATGTTGTGGGCTTGTTTACTCAAAGTGTAGATACAAATTAACCTTAACTAGGAGACTGTAAACCCTAAGATGGCAGGATGTATACTGACATGACCTGAATTTTCGGCTAGGCCGTGCCGGCAGCCGACATCCTCCCCTAGACTTGTCAGGTGCCGGCACAGCCTAGCCGAAAATTTAGGTCGTGCCAATTGGAATCAAAGTCTGGTTTAGAGTCTATCCAGACTAAGACATTGTCTAGTAGAGTCTCGCTGATAGGTACGTAGACATCCGTGCTTATCTACGAGAGGCTATGATGGCATTTAGGAAGTTCTCTTCCTTCTTTTCTAATCGTGCGTCCGTATTCCTATGGGATGCCAAATTTTTTTTGTTAATTCCTTCGTAGTAATGGGGAACCTTGTGCGGCAAATCAGTATAGGGTAGGAGCTCCGGACGAAGCATCTTAGCCTGGGGCTAGCGCTGCCCAAGCCTCGAGAGTTGTGGATCCTGCTGACGATCCCTTTGCGGAGGCCCAAGCTGTGCTAGCTCGCGGTGGGTAAGGGGAGCAGGGCCTTGTGGTTCGCCCAGCTCTCTACAATGCTTTTATGAGAATCTTGGTGGCGCAGATACCACTGGAATCTCCTATTCCCTAGGCGGATCATCAGGTTGCCGCAGATGCAGATGTTCGGGCTCAGGGAGCTTCTGTTCAGTTCTTGATATTGCCCAAGTTATGTTCCAGAGGCAGAGTGTGTTGTGCATTCAGTTGTTCTGGCTGGTCAGCTAGTTTAGGTAACAGTTCGGTCCGAGTGCCCGAAAAGATTACATTATTTTACCCGGTTGAACCCCGAATATTCTCAGGCCATGCATCAGATAACCCTCATGAAAATAAAAAAATATTGTCATCGTATCCTTCAGGCTCCTGGTTATCTCAAGCAGTATGGTGTTGATTATACTGCTTTCAGTTCCAAGGTCCAGCCTTGGATTGTTGGACTGCTCTTTTATCAGTTAGGTTGGGCTTGCCTAAGCTTAATTGGTGCGAGTTTTCTCATAGATTCATGGAAAAGTTCCTTTCACACAGCGAGCGAGATGAAAAGCGTCGCCAGTTTGAGTTGATTGGACAGGGTAGCCTGTCAGTTTCAGAATATAGAGATTAAATTCTCTAGGATGGCTGGATATGCTCCAAAGCTAGTTTGTGAGCCTTCTGAGAAGATTTGAAGATTTATTAATAACCTTTCTCCTTCCTTGAGGTCCCAGATTGCTCGAGAGATTGAGGTCGGGACTTCATTTGATTATGTTTTTGATATTGCTCGGAGGTATGAGGCATACCATAAGGTAGAGCAGGAATAGTTAGAGCGGGAGAGCAACTGTCCCTTACTTTTGGCGGAAGGTAGACGTCCTTCTTCTCGCCTTCAGGGACCTGCACAGTCACAGGGGATTTCATTTAAATCTCAACCAGCCAGAGATATGCCACCATCCGGCAGGGGTCGAGAGCGTGGTCGCAGTGGTTCTTTGAGTGGTGATTATCAGGGTAATGGCTCAGCTCAGCCGCAGAGGCAGTTCTATGAACTCCCAGTCTGGCAGGATGCTGAGGCATCCGATGTAGTAGACCCATGTATTTTTTATTCCTTTATATATGAGTAAGATCTGATTCTTCCGATCAATTATGAATTCGTTTGTCTAATCATATTTCCATGGTTTCCTGGGATGTCGTTTCTATTAAGAATCTGTTGTGGTAGAGGGGTGAGCTTCTGGTATGATTTATTCCTTGGATTTGTGAGACCCTACTGGTTTATCTTATTTAAAGGTGAGGGATTTGGGAGTGAGTGTCGGTATTGTCTGCCTGGCATCTTGTTGTGCCACCTTCTGTTATTATGTCATATCAGTTTACCTCTATCCTTGGAATTCAGTGCTGGTAGGATGATGAGATTGTTATTCATCATCATAAAAAAAGTGTCATTTTTTCTTCCGATGTAAAGTGATTAGTAAGTAAAATTCGATCTATGTGTCTCGCCTTGGTTCAAGACATTAGTAGAGTTATTTTATTCTGTGAGCTTGTCTCGGTTATTAAAAAGGGTTTTGGGTAAATTGTCGGAGCATCCTTCTCATTTGAAGGTTGAATTGGCATAAATGATGTGCCATAAGCTCATTTGATATCCACTTATTCAATTGCGATTCTCTGTCTAGCTTGATTCGAAAGTAGTCTAGCTCTGGTAGCCAGGCAAATGAGAAGATGAGCTTCCTCAAGCTTTAATTATTCCTATCCTCAGTTCAGTACCATCTCTTCTTTCCCGGCACTAGTGAGCTTGGGCGGTTAGTAGCTGCTTGTGATGTTCCCTGTGTTGAGCTAGATTGCGTGCCAATATAGCCGGGTAAGTATATTGTTTGTATCTCATTGCTGCCAAAGGCAATGGAGAGCATCGTTCGACTCTTGAATCGAAGCCCTCAAAGAGTAGTGCTTGTGGTGAAGGCTTAAAAGTCGTGAACTCGAGAGTTGTAGTTCCTTTGCAACTGGAGAGTGTAATTTGGTAGCTTAGGTATGAGTTGCGTTCTATTTTTAGCTAGGTCTTCCTTACTCCAGCGGACTGAGGGAGGATAGCTATTCCTATCAACTTAGCTGTGTGAGTTTATGCTATAAGTGGAGGACCTCTCCCTTCATTTCTTAATGCTAATCATAAATCTCTAAGGCATTGCCAAAGTGCAAGATAAATCATGGATTCATTGGTCTGTTTTATATCAAAATTATATCGACGAGATCATGCTAATCCATCCAAATTTCTATGTATCTTTCTTCCAAAAATGTAAAACTCTCCTTTCGTGATCAAGGAAGGGCCGGCTTAGTGAAAATAAGCCAGGCAACGGTGTTATGATATCATCTGGATATGGTTTATTCTTAAGTCCAATGCGCATGTTATAATTCTGATTTTGTGATCATAAGATAGTGTGTAGAATAGTTGATGAAGGTCGTGCAAGTGCTCTTTCTATCTATACATAATCTACTTTAGGCTCAAGCTCGTTCGAGGATGAATGCTAGTCTAAGTAGAGGAGAATGCAATGACCTCGATTAGCTGTTTTGAGAGTTAGAACTTCGATTGATGTGCCGACAGTCTTAAAAGTTCCGTAAGTCCATTAGGACATGTCTGTAAAATTTGAGCTGATTCGGACCTGGTTTGGTAGGTCTCGGAGGTAGGTTTCTATTTCGGTTGTCGCTAAAGCTCAAAAGAGGTTTTCGAGCTCGATTTAAGTAAATGAGCTCCGATTCGAAATTCAAAAGTTTTATTAGGTTTGTATGGTCATTTGTGACATGCGTGAACTTTCGAAAGTATATTCTGAAATTGTTCGGACAGTTTTTGCTAGTGTGTTAAAAGGCAAAGGCATTGGGCGAGGCATTTTATCTGTCATGAGGCTAGGCGCAAGTCCTGAGACGCGGGGTATAAACCCCACAAATATTTTAACTTATCATCTTTATACATTAAATTATATAAAGTTATATAATTGGTAGATTTGGTTATTGTATTTGGCTTGTTTAGTAGAATTATATTACCAAATATTTTTTTAAACATATACTATGTGTATTTTATTCAATATAAAACAACTACTTACATTACTTTAGCCTTTTGAAATGGAAAACAAAAAGCTCACTTATCTTAGGAACATGTAACTAAGAAACTGGCTCAGTAAGAAAGTTGATTCGTGACACGTAAGTCTTAAAGACACATTTATCAATGTCAATTCACAACCGCTAAACTTTTTAACTTTGTATATTATTAACTCTCATAGCTTTCTTTGCCATTTTTTTCCTTAACTAGTTTACGGAAGTTATCTCTTCTGTTTTCGTTTTCCCGACTTAAAGTTGCCTATTCTCCACCCCAATCCAACACCATGTTGTTCTTGAAATGATGACGTGAAGGCCGATCTACTCACTGGTATTGACGAAGTGAGACTTTTCAAATTTATTTTCGGGACTTTAAGATATATGTTGGAGCTATTTGAGCTACGAATCACTCTATTGAATTGAGTGGACTCTTTTGGAGGGACTTGAGCGTGAAAAGATAATCCCAGGATAGTTAATAATTGTCAGATTGAGGTAAGTAGTTTCATCCTTTCTTTCATGGCCTTTGGCCTTTATGGATGTTCTACGCACGTATTGTTCACGTGTGTAGCAGCCGAAGAAGCGTAATTACTATGCCAGCGCTTTGTGAATACTTGTTTACTATGTTGTTAAGTGTTGTTGTGTGTTTACTATGTACTTAGGAGTAAGATACTCCGGCTGTGAGCGTGACATGTTCTGGTTGCCTGGTATCTGTGTTAGGATGTACTGTATTTATTGTCGGTTTAAGGATAAGAGAGTTATGTTCGTTATGAATCCTAATTGAGGAGCTATAGGCTTAAGATTATGAATAGAACGCAAAGGTTTAGATTGGACTATATTTGTCAATTGAATAATTATTTATTGTTTTGTGAGATATAGCCTTATGATAGGTGTATTATATTGGGCTCGGTGTTGAGCTAAGAGTAAAGGTATCTTGTTGGTAATATAAACTTGAATGGTTAGGCTATAACGCGTGTATGCTGTTTGAGGATAAAAGCTCCAGTTAAAAGTACCTATTGATTGAACTATAAGCTTAATATAGAACTTAGAATGGAAGTTGAGGTACGATTGTGCGTATGAATTGGAAGATAGAGTATCCTTCAAGGTTGGGAACCCTTATAGAGTCGCAAGGCTTACTTATTGTATTATGGTTCGAATTGCATGGCATTGCATATCACATTCATGGCTAAGCATTGGCATGGGAGCTGGAGTATTTCAGCTCTGACTGTATACTATACCGCCGGAGTCGATGAGTGTCCTGAGCTAAGGTAGTTTAATATTTATTTATGTACTTCTTGGTAGTCAACAAGGGTCCCGCACCTGTGAAGAGTTATTGTTACATATATCTCCTGGTAGACCATGAGGGTCATGCGCTGGAGATAAGTGTCGGGCAATGTGATCCATTGCATCATACTGCATTCACTCCATTTCATTGCACCTGTTGCTGTGTATTGTATGATTGTGGTGTAATGTTTTGTGTATGTGTCATGTATTTCTGATTGTTGATATGTTTCGAGTTACCTATATGATTCTGTCTATCTTATGTCCCTGGTTGTTTATTATTTTATGGTTCCTTACGTGTTTCCAGTTATTATCTGGCTCTGCTTTTTTTATAGTTGAAATAGGGTAAATTTGGTTTATCTGCTTTTATTCTCCCTGGCTAGCATATAAGCTGGACCCTCAAACTGGAAGGCAGTATGCTCTACTCCATACTGCTCAAGATAACCAAGGGCCTCAAGAATACAGTGGCATCAATCAAGAAACTCACGAGGCTTAAGCTTATCTGATGTATGACCGGAGAATCTCAGAGGATTAAGTTGGGTAAATAATGCAGCCTTGTTGGATCATTGACCTGACCTACTACCTAGGCTAGCTGACCAGCCTGAACAACTGGAGGCACAACACCCGCTGCCTCTGGAACATAACCACCTGGAGCTACATCTGGAGCTGGAATAGGGGCTTCCTAAGCCTGAGCACTAATATCTACTGCAGCCTGAGGAGCTGCTTGAGGAATATGAGGTCCCTGGAGCATCTGCGCCGCCAAGAATCTCATAAAAGCATCATGAGGGCCGGGGGGAACGAATAAGCGCTGCTCCCTCTGCCTACCAAGAGTTGGCACTGTTGGAACCTCTGCAACTGGATCAACATGATCCACCATCCTCGCGGCCAGGAAAACTCTACCGCTTCCTCGAACACGACCTCTACCATGGCCCTACTGCTACCTCTGGAACATAAAAACCTGCAGCTACATGTGGAGCTGGAATAGGGGCTCCCTGAGCCTGAGACTAATATCTACCGCAGGCTGAGGAGTTGCCTGAGGAATAGGTACATCTACAGCAGCGTGAGAAATGAGAGGTCCCTGGGGCATATGCACCAGAAATCTCATAAAAGCATCATGAAATGCCAGGGGAACGAATAAGCCATGCTTCCCGTACCTACCAAGAGCTGGCACTGCCGGAACCTCTGTAATTGGATCAACATGATCCACCATCCTCGAGGCCCGAATAACTCTACCTCTGCCTCGACCACGATCTCTACTATTGCCTCAACCGCGGCCAACACCTCCACCTCGTGGCTAGCCAACCCCCACTTACGGAGTCGTTTCAACTCACCCTCTATTATTGAGTTTGCCAACGTGATTGAAGAACGAAGACGACCTCAGCTATTAGGGTGAGCTGACTTTTGTTCAGGACGGCCGCCAGTTTAGGTTCTATTATATTAGTTGTATTTTGTTCCCTTTGGGAGATGTATATTTTTTCTTCCATTATTAGATGTCTGATCTGGATAGCCCTAATCCTAGTATATTTGATAGGCAGCTGTACCCCTTTCTGAATAGATTTTCTGTATATATGTATATATTAGCACATCTTTTTGATTATTCGACGTCTTCCAAAAGCTAGTTGGTGTCCATTTCATTCACTAAGTGATAAGGGTTCACCTGATGGGTCTAGGGGAAGATATCGGGTTCCCACATGGGTTAGCCAGAAATCCGGGTCGTGTCATATACCTTGCAACCAATGGCCCGTGCCTGCTAAGCGGTTGTGGCTTGGAGCAGGTGTGAATGTAGCTGGTGGAGCAGGCGTGTATGTGGCTTGTGGAGCGGGCGTGTATCGTCTGCACCCGGTGACTTACCAGCCAAGTCTAGTCTTCGCCAGCTAGACTCGTACCCCTGTAATCATAGGTGGTGTATTTTTACCCACATAAATATAACGGGCTAAAGTCGTCCCCTTGAAGGCATAGGCCTTGACCTAACCAAAAGACATCTATTAACAGCTTCAACTAAATCCATTACTTGATGATGTATAACACAACGTCCAACAAGTACACAAACGTCTTTCAAAGACAAGCGCCTGAAAAGGCAACAAGAACACTACGTGACTACATTACGAGTACATATGGAAGTACACAAAAAATATTGATGAACGTCTATTTTCATTAATATCAAAGGCCTGTAGGCTACAATACACAAACGAGTTCTTTTGAATACAATGATGTTCATAATAGATGTTCCTAAGAAACTAAGAGGTCCCGAGGGACTATTGGACTTCGCACGGCGAAAGTACTTCATCTGGATTATACCTCCTGTCCAGCGGACTCTCCAGAATATCTCTCAGTGTACAAAAGGAGAAATTTCCAACATAACGCCCCGAGCAGCAAAATCATTATGCCGCTATTATGCGGGCGCCGGAAAGCCAGTCCAATTGAGGAGGCCCAAGTAGAACGGCAGTATGAGTATGAACATTGCCAGTAGTTTCAGTTGGCGCCAGATGGAGAGGTACCAACATGGAATGACCAGCAGTCGCATGAGCATCATGCTGATTAGAAGTTGATGCAACCTTCAATCCGCAAGCATGAGCAGACATGCGCGACCACCCTACGAATGCTAGGATCTTGAAGAGAATTTGCAGATCTATTACTTGGAGAAAGGACAAAATGCCATAGCAAGGACCTGATTATGTTAGTGGCGCTACCTCTGGACTTTTTTTCCTATGAAGCAAAAAGACGAGCTGATGCAGAAGCCTTGATTGGTGGCACTCCCGAGGAAAAGTCCTACATGACAATAGGAATATCATAACAACCGCTGCTTTAGAAAATGAGCGCACAGTAATTGAAAATATAAGGGGGGGGGGGGGGGGGGTTATTTATAGCTTTTTAAATTTTATTGAATTTCAATCGACTAATGAGTCAACTAAATCTAAAGCAGTAAAGAGTAATAAGTAAAGTGCAGGAAATATAAAGGACACAATAATTTTATACTGGTTCGAAACTAATGTGGTTCCTAATCCAGTCCCCTTGGATCACAAGGGAGATATCTCTTTGGCTAAAAGTATTTTTCACGGTACAACTTGAATGGTTTTCCTTTGCTCACCACCAACGATATTGACTTGTGGTTTTTGTCACTACGCGCACCACAAACAACTAACAGTTGGTTTTGCAACACTGTAACCAACTCACATGACACTAACCTTACTTTCACTCGCGATTCTCTTTACTTTTTCTTGTACAATAGTAAACCCTCAAGAATACAATGCTTCAAGATTTGAAGAGATAGCTAGAAAGTAAAAGGTTGCGTAAGTGATTGAATGAGAGCTGCCTTGAATATATAGCTTCAGTTCTTCAATGTGAACGAATATTCTGTCCATGAGTAGAATAATATTCGATCTTGCTTTCCTTGTGTGAAGAGATATGTTTACCAAAGAGTGTTGATCCTCAGAAGGGTTTTGATATTTTCCTTGTGAGAATAAGGTTAGAGCCATTAACACAGATGATTCCTTTCCTTCTTGGACTTGATCTGCTGATGCTGAATTGCTTCTTTGAATCCTCAATTACGCGTGCAAAACTGTGAATTCTTTCCTTCTTGAACTTGATCTCTTGCGCTGAACTTATGGAGAGAATCTTCAATCACATGTATGCAGTCAACTTTCCATCTTTAGAGGATCCTTGATTGAAGCGCGTGACAACTTCTTTCCCTTACATGTATTTCCACAGATTTTTCCTTTCGTATCAACTTTGAGTGACCTACAAGAATATTGTGAATTACATTAGTTTTCAGATTTCCTGAATTTAATATTTAATTGTTATCATCAAAACATGATTAAAAGATCTCCTCCTTTTTGATGATGACAATACTTTAAATTCATGGTACTTCCTTATTTTCTTGAGTCATGTGATCATAGCTTGCTCCCCCTGACTGTGTGCTCCCCCTATTTTTAGTATACCTAAAATTTGAGACAGAAGACACTACTATTCCCTTTGGGAAAGAATTAGTCGACTAAGAGCTCAGGTGTGAACATCAGTCACACATCACTTAACCATTGAACAAGCTAGGCAAATTAATTAGTCGACTTAGTCACAGCATGCAAGTGTACAACACTCAAAAAATTTTACCAAGGCATACAATACTTAAACAAGTCAACCATTCAACAAGCTAGGCAAATTTTAAATTTACATGCCAATTTGTCCCTTTTTCAACAAAAAAGAGAGAAAACAAAAGTGACAAATATTGTCTTAACAAAATAACCAGAATAACCCAGAGAGTTTAGTGGCACCCCAAATAGTAACCCAGGATGTTGATTATATTGCGAGCCATTGTGTCAATGCGCTCATGAACAGTTACCAAGCTAGCACGAGCATCACGAGCAGTTTGGGAGCGAGTAAGACGCAAGAGGGCAATATCAGCTTTAGTAGACTTAGTGTCATTACTGACTTTTTCAAGGTTGAACTGAGAAGACAGAACCACATCCTTAAGCTCACCAAGAGTAACTTCAACATTAGACAACCTGGAAAAAACTTCAGAGGTAATGGCAGAAGACTTATCATCGGAGGGAAGAGGAGTGGATGGAGCATGACAGGATGTGTTGGGAAGAGGATCTAAATCAGGCTTTTTGACCCAAGTGTCCCCAAGGTGAACATAATCCATACTAGAAAATGCACGAACATTGTAGCACTGAGTAATGGAGGCCTAAGGATGACTAGCAACAGGCATATGCAGAGATTCTAAGATATGTGATATGAGCATAACATAGGTAAGACATCCAGAATTGTTGCTATCATCAGCACACTCAAGCATATAACTTAGGATCCACCAAGACATGTTTAGTTTAATTTTAGACACAAGGAAGTAAAGAATGAAGGTATCACGCTGAGAGAGAGTACTGAACGAACCTGTACGAGGAAGAATGGTGGTAACAGCTATGTGAGCAAGGACACGAGTTTCAAAACAGAGAGAATGAGGACCTAATTGACCATCAGGGATAGAATGTGCTTGTAAACCAGTAATGCAAGATTTGGCTTGATCAAAAGATACTTCAAAGTCAGTAGGCCAGGAATTTTTGAAACAATTTGAGTAACCAGAGAACTTTGAAGATAGAATTTTCTCCAGAATGTTGCAATTCAAGAAAATACACTTCCCTAACACAAGAGATACTACGACATCACTACCACAAGGACGCAGATTTGCATCAAACATGCGAACTAAATCAGGATAAGAGACAGGACGGACAAGAGAGAAAAAATTGTTCCAACCTTGGAATTCAAAGAAGTGTTTGACATGACAATCAGTTGATTCCATGGCTTCAAGGTCAACAATACGACCAACAGCAATGCGACGATTTTAGAGTTCTCTTAGTTTTTCATGATCGTTATCCCAGAAATTTTGGTCATCATCTAGAGGAATAGCATAAGAGACAACCTTTGGCTTTTTGGGAGTTGAACTGGAGGGTGGTTCCTGCATAGGACGCTTACCGGATTTCTTGACCAAGGATGGTGAAACAGACCCAGACTCATCTTGATGAGAAGCCTGAAGAGATTCAGAAGAGGAAACATGAACATGAGACATAGAGCAATTAGATTTACGAGTCCTAGAGCTTTTTCTGGTGGGAACCGTTTTTGGCTTGGAAGATTTTCCCATGGTGGAGTGAGAGAAAATAGGGGTTTGAGAAATATTTGGTGAAGACGGTAAGAGAGGAGTGAATGAAGTGACTAAAAAGAAGAGTACTTGAGAGTTTTTATGGAGAAGAGGGAATATGACAGGGCGTGACTGATGGGAAAAGAGAAAGAGCGAAAGCCGATTGAGAGAATCAAGGAGGTTTTGTACACACACATAAGTAAATGCAGATTAAGTACACACAAGTGGATGCATTAAGGAAAATATTTTAATGTCCTCACTTAAGTCCATTTAAATCGGTGTTATAAAATACTTTAACAAAAATAGAGTAATTATTGGCAAATTAAGACACGATAGGATCTTCTATTATACCGAGTTTCTCACGAAGTTCACAAAATCTTTCTTCTTGCAATGGTTTTTTAAAAATATCTGCAAGATGATCTTCAGTGGTAACAAAAGAGATTTTAACATTTCCACATAAAATATGATCTCTAATAAAATGGTGTTTAATCTCTATATGTTTTGCCCTAGAATGATGCACATGATTTTTAGAAAGACATATGGAACTCGAATTATCACAAAATATAGACATGGGTTTAGCATTAATATCATAGTCACTTAATTGATAGGACATCCAAAGAAGTTGAGTGCAACAGTGCCCAATGGCAATATACTCAGCCTCCGTTGTGAATAGTGAGACTGATCCTTGTTTCTTACTATGCCACAAAATTAAGGATTTACCAAAGAATTGACAAGTCCTGCTTGTACTTTTTCTATCATCCTTATCACCTGCAAAATCTGCATCTGAAAATCCTTGAAGATGAAAGTTAATAGTGCGGGGATACCAAAGGCCATGCATAGTAGTGCCTGATAAATATCTCATAATTCTTTTAACGGAAGTTAAATGAGACTCCTTAGGATCAGATTGAAACCTTGCACATTGCAAACACTGAACATTATATCTGGTCGACTAGCAGTTAGATATAAAAGAGATCCAATCATACCTCGATACTTTGTTTGGTTGACACTTTTACCTTTAGAGTCCTTTATAAGATTTGTGGATGTACTCATAGGAGTTCCGATAGACTTTGCATTTTTCATACCATACTTTACTAAGAGTTCCTTGGCGTACTTGGATTGACTAATGAAAATTCATTTGTCATATTTCTTGATTTGAAGGCCAAGGAAGAAAGTGAGCTCACCCATAAGACTCATTTCGAATTCTGTTTGCATAATTTCAGTAATGTCCTTGCATAGAGAAGGGTTAGTGCTCCCAAAAATAATATCATCAACATATATTTGAATAAGAATATTACATGTTGAGGATCACTTAATAAACAATGTAGTATCAATTTTACCTCGACTAAAACCATGCTTCAGAAAAAAATTACTTAACCTTTCATACCATGCTCTAGGAGCTTGCCTTAACCATAAAGAGCTTTAGTTAACTTAAATACATGAGATGGATGTTGAGAGTTTTCAAAACCAGGCGGATGTTTTACATAAACTTCATCTTTTATAAAGACATTTAATAAAACACTTTTAACATCCATTTGATATAATTTAAAACCTTTGAAAGATGCATATGCAAGAAGCATTCTAATAGATTCTAACCTTGCCTTCTTGTTGCGAGTAGCCTTGAGCAACAAGTCGTACATTGTTTCTTACCACTTTTCCATTTTCACTTAGTTTATTTTGAAATACCCACTTTGTTCCAATGATGGAGACATTTGGAGGTTTTGAAACAAGAGTCCATACCTGATTTTTCTCGAATTGTGCTAATTCTTCTTCCATCGCCTTTATCCAGTGTGGGTTATTTAGAGCTTCTTCGACTTTCTTTGGCTCTTGTTGAGAAATAAGTGCCATATTTGAACTCTATTTGTAGAAGTCACTGGTTCTCATACCTTCTTGAGGGTCGCCAATGATGAACTTTTGAGGATAGTCTGGCTCGCTTTTCCACTCATTTGGAATGACAACATCAGGTTCGTCAGTCGGCTCATCATTGTCAGCTTCCAGCTTTGGTTCTGAGTTTTCCTCAGTTGACTGAATTTGGTTACTTGTGCTTTGTTTCAGTTCTTCTGAGTTGAGAACCTCAGCATCTGCACTTTCATCTTTCTCATTGAGAGGCTAGTTTCAACAAACACAATATGCATGGATTCTTCTACTGACATGGTACGTTTATTATAGACTCTATAAGAACGATTTGTAGTAGAATATCCAAGAAAAATACCCTCATCACTACGAGGATCAAACTTACAAAGATTGTCCTTTCTGTTGTTATGTATAAAACACTTACATCCAAAAGGGTGAAAGTAACTAATATTGGGCCTCTTACCTTTTCATAGCTCGTATGGCGTTTTCTTCAATATAGGTCGAATAAGACATCTATTTAAAATATGACAAGCTGTACTTACCGCTTCAGCCCAAAATTTGTTTGGAAGTGAATGATCCAACATGGTTCTTGACATGTCTTGAAGTGTTTTTTTCTTTCTTTCCACAACTCCGTTCTGCTGAGGTGTTCTAGGAGAAGAGAAGTTGTGAGAAATACCTTGTTCATTGCAGAATAATTCAAAAGTTTCACTTTCGAACTCTCCACCATGGTCACAGTGGATGGCTGTGATGAAGTACCCTTTTTCTCTCTGTACTTTCTTGCAAAAGAATTTGAAATTCTTTTGGGCTTCATCCTTATGAGAGAAAAAGATAACCCAAGTAAAACGAGAATAATCATCTATGATAACAAATGCATATCTTTTTCCTCCAATGCTGGCATTTTTAGTAGGACCAAAGAGATCCATGTGCAATAATTGTAAAGGCATTGAAGTATTAACAATATCCTTAATTTTGAAAGATGTTCTGGTTTTCTTACCTAATTGGCATGCATCACAAACATGATCTTTTGAAAAAATTATTCTGGGGAGACCAAGAACTAGTTCCTTCTTAGAAAGTTTCTGAATAAGATTCATATTAGCATGCCCTAATTTCTTATGTCATAACCATGGATCAGAAGTAATAGATGATAGACAAACATGATTCCACATAGGAGAAGTGTGGTTCAGTTTGTAGATATTATTGATTCTGGATCCAGTGAGTATAACATTAACTGTGGAATCACATATGATGCATTTAGAGGACTCAAATTTTATCTGATACCCGGAATCACATAGTTGACTGATGCTTAAGAGATTATGCCTCAATCCTTCAACCAATAGTACTTCATTATATCACAGGATGAACTTAGAGAAATTTTACCTACTCCAGTAACAATTCCTTTACCATTATCTCCGAACTTCACTAATCCTCCATAATTAGAAGTGACAGATTTAAACCATTGTTTGTCACCTGTCATATGTCTGGAACATCGAATGTCAAGCATCCATTTTCCTTTGTGAAATCTATTGTGGAGTTCCTGCATTACAAGTTATCACTCATGCTATGGTACCCAAGCTGTCTTGGGTCCTTTTTGGTTAGCAACATAATTATTTATAGACATTTTAGGCATCCAAATCTATTTTCCTTTGCTATGCCTTTTTAGTCTACAATTAGATCTGGTGTGACCAAGATTTCCACAATAATAGTATACAATAGGTGCCTTTTCTTCAGTTGTAATTGTAGTCGACTCACTACTTGTAAAACGTAAGCTTCCAGGTATAGCTTCTATGGAGGTAGGGGATAGAGGAGTAGTATTAGATTTGAAAGAGCTATTACTGGTTGATTTTCTTTGACTATTTAATTTAAATTGCAATTCTTGGACTTACCTGTTGAAGGTAATTACATTCTAGTTCACAGACATCCAGTTTACAATCATAATTTTCCTTTTCTTTCTTTAGTTTAGATAACTCTTAGAGAATGGTCTTCATTTCATTTAATGTGGAATCTAGGTCCTTTTGTAAAGCATTACAGTTTTCACAATTATAGTTACGTATCTTGCTAGATTCTGTTTCAGCCATAAAGCAAATATTTGCTTCTTCTTCATTGTCGGATCCTTCTTCATCACTCCATGCTGACAGTGCTTTCTTCTTGTAGTTGTTCTTAGGCTGCATTTTCTTGGATTCATTGCAGTTGGCTGCAATGTGACCAAACTTGCCGCATTCATAGCAGCGCCCATCATTCTTTTCTTGATCATTATTTAGAGTACTTCTGCGGGAGTTGAATCTAGGTTTTCCTCTTTGTCGATTTCTCCTAAGAAGGTTGGTAAAATTTTTGGACATCAAAGCCCATTCTTCCACAATATCATCATTGTCACTTGGAGGATCTGAGTTGTCAGCAGCAAAGGCAACTTCCTTCTTCTTTTCAATGGTTTGCGATTTTCTTTGAAGATGAGTTTTCTCGAAAGAAATAAGGTCTCCACGAATTCATCATAAGATAGAGAATTGAGATCTCCTCCTTCAATATTAATCACTTTGGGTTGCCATACGACTGGAAGGCTTCTAAGAATCTTTCTTACCTGTTCACCACTGGTATAGACTTTCCCAAGAGACTTAAGTTCACCAACAACTTTGCTAAATCTAGCAAACATGTCCTCAATGAATTCTCCTTTCTTCATTTGGAATAGTTCATATTCATGCACAAGGAGATTGATCCTGGTTTCCTTAACTTTACTTGTTCCCTCATAGGTAACTACAAGTTTGTCCCACATTTCTTTAGCCGTTTCACAACTGGATATTTTTTCATACTCTTCACCACTTATAGCATTGTATAATAAATTTTGAGCTTTGGAGTCTTGCCCTTCAGTTTCTTCCCTTTGTCCAAAGGTATGTCATATAGGCCTTTGGTAATGACACGCCAAACATTGAAATCAATGGACTTTACGAATGTTTTCATTCTTACTTTTCAATGACTAAAGTGCTGTCCATTGAAGTAGGGAGGTCGAGCAATTGATGTTCCCTCTTGAAGTAGAGCCCCGGTAACAATGTGGCCAGACATGATCTTTTCTCACTTGCTGTAAAGGAAAAGAAAAACAAATAAGAGTGTGTGAGACCTGCTCTGATGCCAATTGAAAGTATTAAACAGAGGGGGGTGAATTATAGCTTTTTAACTTTTATTGAATTTCAGTCGACTAATGAGTCAACTAAATCTAAAGCAGTAGTAATAAGTAAAGTACATGAAATATAAAGGACACGGTAATTTTTACACTGGTTCGAAACCAATGTGGTTCCTAATCCAGTCCCCTTGGGTCATAAGGGAGATATCGCTTTGGCTCAAAGTGTTCTTCACAGTACAACTTGAATAGTTTTCCTTCGCTCACCACCAACGATATTGACTTGTGGTTTTTGTCACTATGCTCACCACAAACGACTAACAGTTGGTTTTGCAACACTGTAACCAACTCACACGATACTAACCTTACTTTCACTCGTGACTCTCTTTACTTTTTCTTGTACAATAGTAAACCCTCAAGAATACAATGTTTCAAGACTTGAAAGAGATAGCTAGAAAGTAAAAGATTGTGTAAGTGACTGAATGAGAGCTGCCTTGAATATATAGCTTCAATTCTTCAATGTGAACGGATATTCTGTCAATGAGTAGAATGATTTCCTTGTGTGAAGAGATATGGTGACCCAAGAGTGTTGATCCTCACAAGGGTTTTGATATTTTCCTTTTGAGAATAAGGTTAGAGCCATTAACACAGATTATTCCTTTCCTTCTTGGACTTGATCTGCTGATGCTGAATTGATTCCTTGAATCCTCAATTACGCGTGCAGAACTGTGAAGTCTTTCCTTCTTGAACTTGATCTCTTGCGCCGAACTTATGGAGAGAATCTTCAATCACATGTATGCAGTCAACCTTCCATCTTTAGAGGATCCTTGATTGAAGTGTGTGACAGCTTCTTTCCCTTACATGTATTTCCACAGATTTTTCCTTTCGTATAAACTGAGTGGCCTATTGTGAAATACATTAGTTATCAGATTTCCTGAATTTAATATTTAATTGTTATAATCAAAACATGATTCAACAGTAATCAGTGCACATGCTACAAAGAAGTCATTCCGAAGAATATCATTAAGATCCGGATCAGACTTCATGACTCAGGATCGAAGATGAACATTTCATAAGGAAAGACAAAAGTTGCTTTATCAAAAGAGGAGTTTTCTGAGAAAGACAAGATGTATCTAAAAAGTTTGTGATCCACATCTATTGAGTAGCCTTTTTGATAGGTGTAAGGAGATAAGAACAGAGCACAAAGCGGTCAAAAATATTATGGCATTGAGATATGAAACGATTCGGCGCATAATAGCAATTATGGGACTTTGTTTCTCTTTTTGGATTTTTCTTAATCTTTCTCTCTTTTTTCTCTTTTCTCTTTTCTCTTTTTTCTCTTTTTTTTTTTTTTTTTTTTTAACTTAGCTAATCCATAGGCTTCCTAGCCATGATATATCCAAATCACTCCCCCAAACTTAGTCATTTTGCCTTATGGTCACATCATTATTCGAAGGGATCTCAATCTCAACTTTCAACCACCAATGGACTTGTGACATACCGGAGTACCAAATGAAAGGCTAATAGGCTCAAAACGGACTACTAATGATAGTTTTTTGAAGGGTATATGAAGAGGCTCAAAAAGGGATCCAAAGGAAGCCTAAGATTATCTCCAAGTTCGAAACGACTCAAATTTCGCCTTGAGCACAAACCGGACAAGTTTTGGACCTCAACTCAAGCATATGAACCCACCAACTAAACCATACAAACACAAGCAAGTGGATCTCTTAAGATAAACACTCAACACTCAACACTCAACAAGGCTTGCTCACTTGTAATGTTTCAATGGTCCACTAGGAATCATGTCAATACTCCAAATAAACACAAGAGCATATAGTCATCAAGTAAGACCAAATGCTGACAAAGTGGATACTCCATGACTTGTTTCATACCATGAGATGCAATTGACACATTGGTACTTCATGAGATAATCAAACAACAACAACAAGGCAATTTCATAGCAACACTATTTATACTACTTGGTTCAAGAAAATCACTTCCGAAAAGAACCAAGCAAAGAAAACTGAAAGCTTACTTAAAGAAAAAATTGGAACTTAACAACATATGCTAATATATAAAAGTAAGCATGCACTATACACATAAAAAAGGTTCACATTCATACATGGAATCAAGTCTAAGAGTCAATACATCATATATGAAATTAAACCCCCTTCCCTAACTAAAAACTCTAGCATCGCCCCGAGTATTAAGTAAGCAACTAGTAAAGCATAAAGGGGAAGGATAGAAGGAACTCTCCTATCAGCCGTTAACGTTGTTTTTGCCCTTGCCTGACACTTCAGGTAGTAGAGGCTATGACACTGATGCATCATTCTCAACATTTTTCTAGGCAAGGTCCTCCAAAGACTCATGTGTAGAAATCTGGACCTGGATCTCCTTGAACAATTGGTGGGCCAGGTGCACATTCAAGGGGATATCAGTAGGCTCATCATCATCACCATCCACAATGGAAATCATAGCCTCTCAGTGTCTACGATCCTCATCCTCAGTAGGCTCCCGAGTCGGTGGTGGTGTCTTCTCCATAGTACTCTCTTTCCTCCTCCTCTTCTGACTACCCTTAGGACTATCACAATTAGTAGTAGTGGTAGCAGTGGCAGTCTCAATGAATCTCTGCACCACTCTCTTCATCTCACCCTGATCATCCTCAATTTTTCCAGCCTGTGTCTCCAAGCTCTTCAAAGCCTCACCCTGGTTCTTCATTTCTTCCAACATCTTTTTCAGGGTCTCATTCATCTGTTTCATCTAATCATAAGATACAGTGGGATCAGGTTATGGGGGAGGGGCATTGGGCTCGGGTCTTTCTCAAGCCATATCTTAATTTTTTCAATTTTATAATAACCTGACTTAACCCATATGTTTATACCAACAACCTTATACAGAGCCAATGTAACAGAATGACATGAAGGTATAGTAGTAGAAAAAGAAAGATCAGATGAATCTGTGGGTGGCTCGTTGGAAGTGGATGGAATGAAAGTCGGGTCAATAGGCTGACAGGTGCCTAGAGCCCATGGAGTGGGCCCTTTAGGGTTGTCCGATCCTCGCACATCATGCAAGCTCCACCTCCGAATTGGGAGGATCTTCCTATCTGACTCATACTCAAGCACATCAAGAGACCAAAAATAAGCAATCAAGGTGTTGGGAAAACACAAGTCTGTGGAATTTCGCTTCGCCTCTTTCCAGATAGTAACTATCATGATTATCCGAACATTCGTATTCTTTCCAAGTATAATAGTAGAAATCAACACTGCTCGATCCATTGTGCACTTATTATCATTCTTTGATGGAATCAACCTCGAGCACATAATGCTTTGCCAACCTCTTGCCTCGAAGTGCAATATTTTCTCGCAATATGTTTACCTTTCTTCATCCATGGAGGAGAGGCAGAACCAGCCATGAGATTCCTTTTTATCCTTCAATCCCCATCGGAATTTAAGAGTCTGGTGTGGCAACTCCATGAAGGAATTAAGGTCCCTCAGATGATTAGCTAACCTTCTTACCCGGGAATAACACATCAAATTCTTCCGCGCCCATTCTCCCCACATTTGCGAAGAATTCCCGGAGTAATGTTCCATTTCACTTTTGAGCCTCCTCAGTCAACCACTTGATCCACTCTCTTTTCACCAGTTGCTCCAGAAATGGTGGATTGTATTTGTCGAGTTCTACAGTAACGATGCACCTCTCGGCTGTGATGGACCTCTCTGTCAGCCCGGTGACATAGTCATATTATTCTTGTTTGGTCACAAATATCTCTTCCCAATTGTTTGGAAGTGGAGGTTTGCTACTCACAACTTTGATCTTCCGGTTAGATGGTGGAGGTTGGAGTTGTTGCCTTGCACTTCATCACCTTCAGTGTTGTGCCCTTCAATACCTTCATTATCATCATTGCTCTAAGAAGTAGTTCTTACTTCTCCGGAGTGAGTACAAGAGAAGGAAGAAGAAACTATGAGTCTCAGGCCCAGGTTCAGGGATTTGCTCCTTGTCCGTGGGAGTGTCATTAGACCGAGATCGGAACCAATAGAGAGATCTGCTTACCCTGATCCTCTGCTAGCTTTTTCACTCCCTTTCTTTACGAAAGGTTTCCCAACTCCCTGTTGAACCCCAAAAATTACCCCAAAAAGGATAAATTGCGGAATATCGACAGGATGGGCTAACTCTTTTGGAGTTTTTGGAGTCGCCACCCAATTTAGGGAAAACAGGGAACCAAATTAACAAATGCGTGCAAAAACTCCGTTTTATAAAAAAAGACGGTCTTTCTTTCAGAGATTCTAAAGGTAAGAGGTTTTATTAATTTCGGAATAAGGTTTTTAAGGCACTTCCAAAATTCCGTAAAATACGGTTAATCCGACAGGTTTCCAAAATATTTGCAAAATATGCTTTTCTAGAAAATTTATCTAAAATAATTAATTGAAATAAAACTTGTTTATGAAAACTATTTTAATTTGCACGCATTTTGCTAATTTGCCCCAGTTTGCAATAAATTAAATAACGACTTCAAAAAATAAAAGGATAATGCACATAAAGTAAAGCGATATACCAAGCAACCAAATATTATTGACAAATAGAATAATTCATACATTTTATTTACATAAATGTCTAAGGAAAGGAATGCGAAGTTAAAGATAGAACCCGTGATATTGATCAACTCGCGGGAGCCTTGGTTTTTCTAAATTTCTAAGTCTTATTTCTGAATGCTCGAGTCCGACTTCAATCCAAACGACTCCAATGCAACGGAAGTTAGCCAAAAAAAACGTTCCCGAATTGCTCGTGCCAAGATGTACCTCGCAATAAAAATGGGAATTTAAACTAAATTAGTTCAATAATAAAGTGTCACAATTAATAAAATAACAATAATAAAATAATAATAATAATATAATAAAAAATATATATAATAATAATAATAATAGAATATATAATAATAATAATAATAATAATAATAATAATAATAGAAATATATAATAGTAATAAAATATAATAATAGTAAAAGGGGTTTGTTTTGCAAAATTTAGGCTCAGGTGCGTATCGCGCGTCGAATAGAGGCTCGGGATTTGGTACGGTTGCAAACACGGAGCCCGGGCCGTGTTGCCGTGCCAAAGCACCAAACCCACTACTCTATTCAACTTGCGTAGCATTAAAATGCACTCATCATCGCCTTTTGCTTTAGGGACACGGGAACGGGATGGTTCAAGTGTAGTATCGTGTTCAAAGTCTGTCAATTATTGTCCGTCAATTCCTTGTGTAGGCCTCAATACGTGCATGTGTATTTTCATCGGCCAAAACGGTGTAGTATCCGTTCGAATCAGTCCGTAAGCCTCAAACTAAATATTTTCATAGGCCCGTAACAAGTGCAGTAACATTGTTCCAAATCAGTAGAAGCTCGCAAAACAACATCAGATCATGTTCTTGCTTCTGAAGCCACAATACAGTATCCAGTAAAGGCCTATCAATACCACACAGCTGTATCAAAATTATACAGTAAACGAGTCAACCAGGGATCAAGAAATTTGTTAAATCACAGAACAACAGAACATAAACCAAGTCGCCTGTAAAGCACACTTCAAAATGAACCAAATGCGATCTGTTCAAACGATCCTTAATCCCGAAGATCAAACTCGCCACCGGTTCGAAATCGAACCAACTTTCCAGCGAAGAAAATGGTAATAACAGAACAGCGGCGAGAAAACCCAGTAGCAAATAGTTAATCCATCGCCGGTGAGATCTCCGGCAAACGACAGAGAAACACGGTGCCAAAATCGAGGGAAGAGGAGGAGCAACGCCAACAGCATCGCTACCACTCCCCCAATCCCTTTTCAGTTTTGACTCGGCAACAGAAACGGCTAAGAAGAAATGGAACTCCGGCGATGGGCTCCGGTGGTGGCGTTTCACACCACTGCCACTGTTTGTGGTTGCTGGTACCACCATTATTCTGCCTTTCCTCTAACTCCCCTGTCCCCGACGCTACTGAGCTTTGACCTGCTCTTGTCCCATTTCCCTTTCCCCGTCACTGATTTTATACGGTGGAGATGGGTATGTAAAGAATTGCTTCTGCTCGTTTTTGTGGACAGATGTAGAATGACAATGTAGATCTGATTTTTTGGTGAGGGGAGGGTTTTTGTGAGGATTGGGGAAGATGGTGAATAGTGTCCCCCTCTTTAGGGTTTTAGATAAATGAGTATATATAGGTGTAGGGTTTTTGGATAAAAGGAAGAATAATGATTAATGGGCTGGGGTTTTTGTGTGATGTGGGCTTTTTAGAAATGACTCTAAATTAAAATTTAAAACAGATTTAGCCCTTTAATTAAATTAAACAGATAATTATATAATATGCTGGGAATGAAGGGATAACTTGCAATTTTGGCCATTTTCATTTAAAATTAGCTATTTACTTGCAATTTTCAAAATTGAACTTAATTTTAAAATAATTATTCATTTAATTAAAATCCGGGACAAAATTGGGTGTCAACAGCTGCCCCTCTTTACCCGGAAAGGATGAAAGAGTTTCCAGGGTAAAGAAGTTGACGTGAAACCCAATTTTGTCACGGTAAAGCCAAGACTTCGATTCCTGGGATCAAAATGCGAGGCTTATGGACATGGCCGAGCTGCGGTTTCCGAGTTGCCTACATATCTCGGGCCGAAAGAGAATCAGGCCATATGTAGTTCGACGCGATTTGAAAATCAAAGACGAGATAATAACGACTACTCAAGTACGGGAAGAGAGGCTTGTAATCACCCAAGTTATGAAAATGTGGTCGACGACACACCCATAAAGAGGGGTTTACACGGACATAGCTTCCACTGCACCTCGATAACCGAGCCATCTTGTCTTCAATCTCAAACCTCAGACTCAGGGTTAACAAGAGACTTACCTCTAGGGTGGATGACTTATACGGGTGCGATTTTTCAGGTCTTCGTTGACGAGTCTAGCTCATATCAACGATTGCCCCGGTTCATCGCTAAGAAAAGCTCCACGTAATGCTCCAAATGCTACTGCGGTGCTGCTAAAAATCCTGTAATAATCTCAACAAACGGTAAACGAGCAACTGCTAATAAATTGTAATAATTGGAATAAGAAATAAATAAAGTGATAACAAAAATTGTAAATACGGGTGGTGATATCATCCAAAGTTCTTCCTTCGATCAACTGACAAGATACTCCGCCCGGAGAACCTCCAAGCTGATCCTTATTCTGAAGCAGTAAAGCAAGACAATAAGTAAAGCAAGAACGAATTATAAAATGCAAGGCTTTCATAAGATAAGTTGACTAACGAGACATAATATCTCAAGTCGACTTGGCTAATCTATATCCTACGCAGGTAACATAACGTTCATTTATAAGGCGAGCGAGCCCAAAACATTCAGTTGTAAGGCGAATGAGCCCAAAACGTTCAATTATAAGGCGAACGAGCCCAAAACGTTCAATATAGGTGAACGAGCCTAAATTTGATAGCAGCCTCTAGGGTGGATGACTTATGCGGGTGCGATTCTTCAGGTCTTCATTGACGAGTCTAGCTCATATCAACGATTGCCCAGTTCACCGCTAAGAAGAGCTCCACGTAATGCTCCAAATGCTGCTGCGGTACTGCTAAAAATCCTGTAATAATCTCAACAAACGGTAAACGAGCAACTGCTAATAAACTGTAATAATTGGAATAAGAAATAAAAGAGTGATAACATAAAATTATAAATGCGGGTTGTGATATCATCAGTAAGTTCTTCCTTCGGCCAACTGACGAGATGCTCCGCCCGGAGAACCTCTAAGCTGATCATTATTCAATATTGCATGACAACCGACATCGCGAAACACTCCGAAAGCGGTGCTTCAGCCGACTTGTCTTAGACTATCATCTACTTGAAAGAAATCTGCACATCCTATTTGTGGGTGGAAGGACCCGAGATATCCTATTTGTGGGTGGAAGAACCCGATATATCCTATTTGTGGGTGGAAAGACCCAAATATCCTATTCGTGGGTGGAAGGACCCGAGATATCCTATTTGTGGGTGGAAGAACCCGGTATATCCTATTTGTGGGTGGATAAACCCTGATTGTTCATTTTTAAGGCGAACGGGCCCAAAACGTTCAATATAGGTGAACGAGCCTAAATTTGATGGCAGCCTGCAAAACAAAATTGCAAATTAGATTAATTAAGGCAGGATAATGCAAAACAAATAAGCAAAACTGGGTCGTGTTGCTTGAATTAATAGTGCTGCAAAGCGTTGAATGCCTTCAGTTCTTATTGAATCTGCCGTTCAATTTCTGCAAATTTAAAGAAAATGCATTAGAAAACGAGTGAATATTGAAACAAAAGCTATATTGAAAAAAGAAGAAATAGATTTGTGCTGCATATGCGACAAGGCGAATGATCTTTGAGAAACTGATGGTCGTCGGTAGGAACAATAACAAAAGAGCCTTCAATTGCCTATGATAGGCTTCAGAATAATGCCTCCAATTGCTTATGGTAGGCTTCAAATGATAACGATGTCTTCGCTTGCTCACGATAGACTTGATAATAAGACCCCCCGATTGCTTACGGTAGGATCAATAGTAAAAGAGCCTTCAATTGCTTATGATAGGCTTCAGAATAAGGCCTCCAATTGCTTATGGTAGGCTTCAATGCTAATGAAGTCTTCGCTTGCTCACGATAGACTTGATAATAAGACCCCCTGATTGCTTACGGTAGGATCAATAATAAAAGAGCCTTCAATTGCTTATGATAGGCTTCAAAATAAGGCCTCCAATTGCTTATGGTAGGCATGACGTAATTTGTAAGTGAAAGCTGCAATATCTTTGATAATTGTCTTCCCATCCACTGGTGAAGCGATAAAGCAAATGCGAAGGCATAGTGCAAGGCATTTTCAACAATCTTGACAAATCAACTGGCAAGCCGGTCGGGCATGAAGCAAGGAGGGTCTTGGGGTTGATTGTCGAACAAATAAGCTGGCGAACCGGTCCGGCACGAAGCAAGGAGGGTCTCGGGACTGACCTGTTAACCTACTAAGCTAAAAGTAAAGCGGTTCATAATATAAAGCAAGTGCAAAGGCATAATTGAAAACAAGTGCAAGGCAATTTGAACATCTTGACAAATCAACTGGCAAGCCGGTCGGGCACGCAGCAAGGAGGGTCTTGGGGTTGATTGTCTACAAATCAGATGGTGATCCGGTCCGGCACAAAGCAAGGAGGGTATCAGGGCTGACCTGTTAAACTAAAAGTAAAGCAAGTCATAATATAAATCAAGTGCAAAGGCATAATTGAAAGCAAGTGCAAGGCAATTTGAACATCTTGACAAATCAACTGGCAAGCCGGTCGGGCACGCAGCAAGGAGGGTCTTGGGGTTGATTGTCTACAAATCAGCTGGTGATCCGGTCCGGCACAAAGCAAGGAGGGTATCAGGGCTGACCTGTTAAACTAAAAGTAAAGCAAGTCATAATATAAAGCAAGTGCAAAGGCATAATTGAAAGCAAGTGCAAGGCAATTTGAACATCTTGACAAATCAACTGGCAAGCCGGTCGGGCACGCAGCAAGGAGGGTCTTGGGGTTGATTGTCTACAAATCAGCTGGTGATCTGGTCCGGCACAAAGCAAGGAGGGTATCAGGGCTGACCTGTTAAACTAAAAGTAAAGCAAGTCATAATATAAATCAAGTGCAAAGGCATAATTGAAAGCAAGTGCAAGGCAATTTGAACATCTTGACAAATCAACTGGCAAGCCGGTCGGGCACGCAGCAAGGAGGGTCTTGGGGTTGATTGTCTACAAATCAGCTGGTGATCCGGTCCGGCACAAAGCAAGGAGGGTATCAGGGCTGACCTGTTAAACTAAAAGTAAAGCAAGTCATAATATAAAGCAAGTGCAAAGGCATAATTGAAAGCAAGTGCAAAGCAATTTAGCGTGAAATGTAAAGCAACGCCAAAGCGATTTAGCAAATCAACAGGCGTGAAAGTCCAACAAGAGAGAAGCCCCGCCTGGTGGTCAACCTGAAAAATGTAAAGTAAGGCATCAATTTTAAAGCAAGTGCGACGGCATAATTCAAAGCAAGTGCAAAGAAAAGCAGTTCGGGAATGTAAAGCAATGCAAGAGCCATTTGGCGGATCAATGGGCGAGATAGTCCAACAAAGGGAATCCTCGTAGCCGATGGTCAACCTGAAAGAGTAAAGCGAGGAGTTAATTTTAAAGCAAGTGTGAAGGCGTAATTCAAGATAAGTGCAAAGCAAAGTAGTGCGGAAAAGTAGTCAGTGCGATAGCCATTGATAAATCAATTGGCGAGACAATCCGGCAAGGATGGCCTTGTGCGGATTATAGCCTGAAACAAAGCGATGCCCTATTTGGCTTAGTTTTGAAAACACAAAACAAGCCTCGGCTTTATCGCCTATTAGGAATGAAAGTCATAGGGGTAGAAATACCGCCTGTTCGGCAATAACTCATGACAAAGCATAATGCTTTAAGTCATGAAAAGGGCAATGCGACGCAATTTGCAAGGCAACTTTGAATGCGCGTTCCATAAACTGTTCATCCATAGTGCGAATGATCTTTTCAATGCAAGCTTTCATGTTCCTGCTCTCAAAGAAAATTGTTAGTTCTGAGGAGGGAAGGGGAAGCGTTTGATTTGTGCAGACTTCATCCTGATCTTGCTGCTTCTGCTGCTTCCTCGTCTTCATTGGACTTGGATTTGCGAATTGCTTTCAGAAACTTGGCTCATGAACTCAAATAGCATAGAATTTGAAAGATAGAGGCAAGATAAAATATTTTAATGCAATATAGCGAGTGAAATAAGCATGCAAATGAAGTCAAAGATGCACTTTGAAAATTTTGCCTTGACTTAAACTTGTAACATATTTTAAAACAAACTGAACGTCCTTTGGCTTAGACTTTGCACTGCTTGCTTAACCAATTTCAAAATTATTGCCAACTCATCTTCAATACCCAACGCCGCTTCTTGCAAAATTCTGCCCCAGTTATAATCTTCCGCATCCCTAACTCGCTTTGCAAAAATTGCCCCAGTTGTCCTTCTTAGGGGAAAATAAAATTTAAATGCTAAAGGGTCGAGCCCGATGTGGGAGCCTACGTATCCCTCCTTGGGAATCAGACCGTGCGTAGTTCTGCATCACTGCCTCAACGCCATATACCAACAAATAAAAGCTGCCCCAGTTGAAGTTCCAACAGTAGTGCGATATCCAAAGAGCGCAGACAATAACTTTCAGTGCATCGCTTTCAAATTGTTAAGTTGTTTTGCCATACATTACAAGCAAAGCTTTGGCAAGTTTATCAATTTTAATTTTAAAATGGAAACAAATGCAAGCGTAAATAATATAATAAGAATGAGATGCATTTTACTTCAATTTTCATAAATTCAAAATGAGTTGATTCAGATTAACATAAGCTTTAAATTACAATGCGATTCAGGGCCTCAACCCGAATTAAAAATTGAAAATAATGCTACTAAGTTCAATCGCCAAGTACTTTCAAACAATGCCATTAACTTCTAGTGCTGCATCGTTCACGAACTAGAGCGTCTACCATCAATCAAATCTCGAATCCCCTTGCATGGTAAATGGTCAGGCACTTCACAAATCCAACATTTGCTAGAGAAATAAACAAAACAAAGAAACCTCACAAAGGGTAATTAAGATATTTTGCATGTCATTCATAGGATTGCATACAAGCAAGCAACACCTAGTATTTAACGCATTTTGAGCAAACAAAGCAAGGCAGGCAATTAACATTTTAACACAGCTCATGTTCTCCACAGCATCTGCACAAAATTCTAAACCCAAATGCCTAAAAACCCGAAACAGCCCTACATAGCCTTTGCAAACATCCACACTCCTCCAAGCACGATTCACAATTGTCTTACAACATCCAGGGAGAAATTTCGAACTGCCTCCACAATACCAGACTGCAAATCACGAAAGGCGCCAATTGGCCTTTCAAAATAAAACCTCACTGGTCCTCGGCTTTAGACAAGCCTCTCAGCTTCCTAGGTTTTGCAAGGCTCACAGACCTTGTTCATAGGGCTCCTCATTGGTCCTCGGCTTTAATCAAGCCTCTCAGTTTCCTAGGTAACCAAGACCGCACTGGTCTTCAAGGAGGGACCCCACTGGTCATTTAAAGACACAGGGGCTTCGCTCTCCTAGTATGCGACAAGCATACTTCAATCTTTACAAAGTTGCAGCTGGATAATCAACATAGGCCTGCACACACGCAAAGCCATTCACAAGAGGGACCCCACCGATCCTTTTAAAGACACCAGGGGCTTCGCCTTTTAGATCTCACTACACCAAACCATCTCCAAAACACAAACCAACCAAATCTGCCGAACTTCCCCCCAAACTAAGGTGTATATGCATGCATGACCTAATCTTCTTCTAAGAGTGGGCTAACGGTTGAGGCTGATTCAGACCTATGCGGGATAAACCTGGCCCCATAAACCAGTAAAACCGGCCATGGCAAAACCAGGCAAACCATACCCCAACTAACTTTTGGTGACACGAAAGAAGTTTGAAAGAGTGAGGTAAGGGCAATGCCCTTCCTGCATAGCTACCCGTCAAGCGGGTACCCCGTGATGAAATCGAGGAGGTGAAAGAGAATTGACAGGCTCCATGAGGGAGGAAATATGACCGGAACGCAGATTATGCACAAATTAATACAATGCATGCTTTATAAGGCAAACCAAACAAACTGATATAATAAAGCAAATAAATCAAGCATGCTAGTTGCAAACAATTGGAAACCTTTATGGTCAAAACCTTTATTGATCCCCAGCGGAGTCGCCATGCTGTTGAACCCCAAAAATTACCCCCAAAAAGGATAAATTGCGGAATATCGACAGGATGGGCTAACTCTTTTGGAGTTTTTGGAGTCGCCACCCAATTTAAGGAAAACAGGGAACCAAATTAACAAATGCGTGCAAAAACTCCGTTTTATAAAAAAAGACGGTCTTTCTTTCAGAGATTCTAAAGGTAAGAGGTTTTATTAATTTCGGAAGAAGGTTTTTAAGGCACTTCCAAAATTCCGTAAAATACGGTTAATCCGACAGGTTTCCAAAATATTTGCAAAATATGCTTTTCTAGAAAATTTATCTAAAATAATTAATTGAAATAAAACTTGTTTATGAAAACTATTTTAATTTGCACGCATTTTGCTAATTTGCCCCAGTTTGCAATAAATTAAATAACGACTTCAAAAAATAAAAGGATAATGCACATAAAGTAAAGCGATATACCAAGCAATCAAATATTATTGACAAATAGAATAATTCATACATTTTATTTACATAAATGTCTAAGGAAAGGAATGCGAAGTTAAAGATAGAACCCGTGATATTGATCAACTCGCGGGAGCCTTGGTTTTTCTAAATTTCTAAGTCTTATTTCTGAATGCTCGAGTCCGACTTCAATCCAAACGACTCTAATGCAACGGAAGTTAGCCAAAAAAAACGTTCCCGAATTGCTCGTGCCAAGATGTACCTCGCAATAAAAATGGGAATTTAAACTAAATTAGTTCAATAATAAAGTGTCACAATTAATAAAATAACAATAATAAAATAATAATAATAATATAATAAAAAATATATATAATAATAATAATAATAATAGAATATACAATAATAATAATAATAATAATAATAATAATAATAATAGAAATATATAATAGTAATAAAATATAATAATAGTAAAAGGGGTTTGTTTTTGCAAAATTTAGGCTCAGGTGCGTATCGCGCGTCGAATAGAGGCTCGGGATTTGGTACGGTTGCAAACACGGAGCCCGGGCCGTGTTGCCGTGCCAAAGCACCAAACCCACTACTCTATTCAACTTGCGTAGCATTAAAATGCACTCATCATCGCCTTTTGCTTTAGGGACACGGGAACGGGATGGTTCAAGTGTAGTATCGTGTTCAAAGTCTGTCAATTATTGTCCGTCAATTCCTTGTGTAGGCCTCAATACGTGCATGTTTATTTTCATCGGCCAAAACGGTGTAGTATCCGTTCGAATCAGTCCGTAAGCCTCAAACTAAATATTTTCATAGGCCAGTAACAAGTGCAGTAACATTGTTCCAAATCAGTAGAAGCTCGCAAAACAACATCAGATCATGTTCTTGCTTCTGAAGCCACAATACAGTATCCAGTAAAGGCCTATCAATACCACACAGCTGTATCAAAATTATACAGTAAACGAGTCAACCAGGGATCAAGAAATTTGTTAAATCACAGAACAACAGAACATAAACCAAGTCGCCTGTAAAGCACACTTCAAAATGAACCAAATGAGATCTGTTCAAACGATCCTTAATCCCGAAGATCAAACTCGCCACCGGTTCGAAATCGAACCAACTTTCCAGCGAAGAAAATGGTAATAACAGAACAGCGGCGAGAAAACCCAGTAGCAAATAGTTAATCCATCGCCGGTGAGATCTCCGGCAAACGACACAGAAACACGGTGCCAAAATCGAGGGAAGAGGAGGAGCAACGCCAACAGCATCGCTACCACTCCCCCAATCCCTTTTCAGTTTTGACTCGGCAACAGAAACGGCTAAGAAGAAATGGAACTCCGGCGATGGGCTCCGGTGGTGGCGTTTCACACCACTGCCACTGTTTGTGGTTGCTGGTACCACCATTATTCTGCCTTTCCTCTAACTCCCCTGTCCCCGACGCTACTGAGCTTTGACCTGCTCTTGTCCCATTTCCCTTTCCCCGTCACTGATTTTATACGGTGGAGATGGGTATGTAAAGAATTGCTTCTGCTCGTTTTTGTGGACAGATGTAGAATGACGATGTAGATCTGATTTTTTTGGTGAGGGGAGGGTTTTTGTGAGGATTGGGGAAGATGGTGAATAGTGTCCCCCTCTTTAGGGTTTTAGATAAATGAGTATATATAGGTGTAGGGTTTTTGGATAAAAGGAAGAATAATGATTAATGGGCTGGGGTTTTTGTGTGATGTGGGCTTTTTAGAAATGACTCTAAATTAAAATTTAAAACAGATTTAGCCCTTTAATTAAATTAAACAGATAATTATATAATATGCTGGGAATGAAGGGATAACTTGCAATTTTGGCCATTTTCATTTAAAATTAGCTATTTACTTGCAATTTTCAAAATTGAACTTAATTTTAAAATAATTATTCATTTAATTAAAATCCGGGACAAAATTGGGTGTCAACACTCCCCTCCCTAGTTAAGAGGTTTGCTAGTAGATCCCCTCCCTCGGCCTTGTGTATTTTTCCCTTGAGATCTCACCATTTGATCTTATTTAAGCAATGAGAAAACATATTAGAAGTAGCCTAAAGCGATAGGCTTTGATCGTAATTGAAAGCCAAGACATGCTTCAGAAAACATGAAAAAGGGCGGGGGCACAAACAAAGGGCAGCAACCCATTAGATTCAACACTGAACTTTTCAATGTTTTAAAAAGGACGACCTACACTAATGGTCGCCTAAAAAGGGCGGCCAAAATCCAGAGAGGTGCAATTTTGGGACTTAGCAAAGTTTTTGGGCTTTTCAAAAAAAGCAGCTGCCGAGTGCACCACTATGATTTCCTGAGAAGGAAGAGGCGGCCTACACTTTGGGTCGCCCAAGAAGGGCGACAAAAGTTCAGAGAGGTGCAAATTCAACACTTAAAAAAAATTTAGGCTCGCAAAAAAGGGCGGTCTATTTGCACACTCTCTTTTGAGAGGAGGTCGGGTGAGACAATTGGGCGGCCGTCCAATACAAGAGCAGCCTCCGTCTTACTGCCCAAAGGTTAATTGAACTAGAGAAAAGGGTGGTCGCCTAATAGAAGGGCAACCGCCTATTCTTTGACCTTCACTAATCCAAGTGTGACAATGGCCGCTCAATTAAGGGCGGGGGTCCTTTCTTCTTCAGCACCAATGCAAAGTCCACAGAACCCCAAATCCTTAAGCACTTTAATACTACATATGGTTAAAAAACTACCCACGACTTTTTCTCTCATGTTTAGAAATGCTCTCCACTCTCAAGGAAACAAGAATGCAGATCGGGTATGTAGCTCCTTCCGACAACCAACCAAAGTCGTGTTTTTGTAATTCATGTTTAACAACTACATCTAAGCCCTACTCCTAAAAATTTAAAATTTAAACTAAGAAAGTAAGAACTAGATTAAAATTTGTACGGGATGAGTGAAACAGAGTGATAGGTGATGCAAAGGTGTGTGATTTAGTGCAGTTGAGTTGTTTCTCTGATAGTCTGATTTGGAATCGCCCGTGAGGGGTACAGTTTTGGAGAAAGGGAGAAGAAAAGGTCAATAGTTGACCTAGGTTCCCAATTTATACCCCCAAATGGGTCGGGTCCTTTTTGAGAAGGGCGGCCTACACCTTAGAAAGAGTGACTGCCCTTGCACTGGCTTATGCTATGTTATGCTTCAAGAAATGGGCGGCCTCCTAATGAAAGGGCGACCGCCTAGTGACTAAGTCCTATTTTCTTGAGAAAATTAGGCGGCCTATACTAATTTTTCCCAAAAAGGGCCCAAAGTCCAAAGAGCTCCCATTTTCACACTTAGCCAAAAAAAATTAGGCTAAGAAAAGGGTGGCCTTCGTGTGTTAAAAGGGGCTGTTACTATGTGGATCACCCAATAAGGGCGACCAAAGTCCAGAGAGCTTCGATTTTTACACTTAGAAATTTTTTTTTACAGTTTTAGAAAGGGTGGCTGCCTTTTTAAAAGGGAGACTGCTGAATCTTGGCTCTCAGCTGGAATTTTCTGGGTTCACACACACACCAAAAGGTGGCGGCATCCCTACTACCTGTTTCCAGATTTTCTACAACATTCCAACTCCAGCCGCAACATCATCTTAACATCTACATAAACAAAAACTAGTTAGCTAAGGCCTTGGGTTGCCTCTCAAGAAGCACTTTAGTTAACATTGTGGCACGACGGCGACCCATTTTCTCAAGGATTGATCAAAACCACAAACGCCACCATCTTGGTGGCTTTTATCACTTCAAAGTAATGCTTTGCCTTGTGCCCATTCACTCTAAAACTCTTGCCATTTGCGTCTCCCAAATCAAGGGCACAATAAGGAGAAACACCAACAACCTTAAACGGACCACTCCATTTCGACCTCAACTTTTCTAGATACAATTGGAGACAGGAGTCAAACAACAACACAAGATCTCCTAGTTTGAACTCCTAATTCCATATCTTTTTATCATGCACAACCTTCATCTTGTCCTTATACAAAAAAGCATTTCCATATGCATGGAATCTCATTTCATCAAGTTCATTCAAAATATCCATTCTAGACTTGGTGGCTAACTCCAAATCTAAGGTTAACTTCTTTAGCGCCCACAACGCCTTATACTCAAGCACGATCGGGAGATATCAAGCGTTACCAAACACCAATCGATAAAAAGACATACCGTTTGGTGTCTTATAAGCCATCGTATATGCCCAAAGTGCATCATCCAATTTCTTGGCCCTATCTTTCCGGTTGGCATTCACGGTTTTTACCAAGATTTGCTTAATCACCCGGCTGGACACTTAAACTTGTCCACTAGTTTGAAGATGATAAGAAGTTGTGACTTTGTGCTTGAATCCATACTTTTCAAGGATCTAGGAGCCACCATCACTTATTATGGCTCTAGGAGTGCCAAAATGAGTGAAGATGCTCTTTTTAAGAATATTGTGACATTTCTTGCCACATTGTTGGATAAAGCAACTGCTTCCACCAATTTGGACACATAGTGAATGACCACAACAATGTATTTCATCCCACAAGAGCTAATGAAAGGGCCCATGAAGTCAGTTCCCCACACATCAAGCAACTCTACTTCCATGATAAACTTTTGGGGCATCTCGTGCCTCCTTGACACTCCCCTAGCCTTTTGAAAAATGGTCGGCCAATAGAACCCACACTCTAATATCTTTGAGACAGTTCTAATGCCACCACGATGCCCTCCATAAGGTGAGGAATAGCACCCATTGATAATCTCTCATTGTTCAACATCCGGAACACACCTCTAAATCATCCCATCCTCACAAATTCTAAACAAGTAGGGCTCATGCCAATAGTAATGACGAGGATCATTTATAAGCTTCTTCCTTTGATTTAACGAATAGTCATCGGGAAAGTCACCACACAAAAAAAATTAGCAATCTCTGCATACCAAGGCACTTCCTTCGAAGACACCGCAAGCACCCTCTCATCCAAAAAACAATCATTAATTTCACCATCTTCACGAGGTTTCCCCCTTTCTTCCTATATTAATAAGTGGTCCACCACTTATTCTCGATCCCTTTTTTCTCCATAACCTCCACATCAAATTCTTGTAGAAATAGGATCCAACAAATCAATGGCTTGGAGTATTTCTTACTCATCAAGTATCGAATAGCAAAGTGGTTGGTATGCACTACCACTTTAGACCCATCAAGTAAGCCCCAAACTTTTCAAAGGAAAAGACCACCGCTAAAAATCCTTCCTGATAACTGTATAATTCAATTGGGCACCATTCATGGTTTTACTTGGATAGTATATGGGATGAAAAAGCTTTTCAATCCTTTGACCCAAAACTGCACTAAGACCACATCACCTACGTTGCGCAAAAATTCAAAGGGCAAATACCTGCGTCGCACATCAATTCAAAGAGCAAATCCCAATTAGGACTAACAATGATATGAGCGGTGGTATGGCTTCTTCTTAACTCTTCAAAAGCCCTTAAGCAATCATCATCAAACACAAATTTTGTAACTTTCTCAAGCAACTTGCAGAAGGGATGGGCAACTTTTTAGAAGTCCTTGATAAACCGTCTATTAAAGCCCGCATGACCAAGGAAACTTCGCACCCCGTTACCGGTGGTAGGCGTTGGAAGTTTGTAAATCACCTCTCTTTTGGCTTGATCAAATTAAATCCCCCATTTAGACGCCTTATGTCCCACTATAATCCCTTTCTCTACTAAGAAATGGATTTTTTAACAATTTAATATTAAATTGGTATCTTCACATCTTTCTATTACCAAATCGAGGTTGTGCAAGAAATCTTCAAAAGAATCCCCAACTACAGAAAAATCAACCATAAAGACCTCCAAGTAATTCTCCACCATACCGTGGAAAAGGACAAGCAGGCACCATTGGAAGGTGTCGGGAGCATTACAAAGTCCAAAAGGCATTTTTCAAAAAGCAAAGGTTCCATATGGCCAAGTAAAAATAGTATATCTTGGTCCTCCACCTCTATGAAAATTTGATTATATCCGGAATACCCATTAAGGAAACAATAGTATGCCCTCCCGGCAAATCGATCCAATATTTGGTCGATGAAAGGAAGTGGGAAATAATCTTTTCTTATTGCATTCTTGAGTTTGCGATAGTCCATACATACTATCCACCCTGAAATGGTCCTAGTAGAGATGGCTTCAGCTTCTTCATTGTGAACTGTTATACCCCCCGAATAATGGCACGACTACCCCGACATCTAAGCACTTGATTATCTTTCTTCACTACCTCTTTCTTAGCGGGTTTCAACCTTCTTTGGTGTTCAACCAAGGGACCCTCTTCAAAAATGATTTTGTGGGTACAAATCCCCATGTCAATACCCCAAATGTCAGCTAGTGTCCACCCGATGGCTCGAATCCTCCTCTTCACCATTTGTAGAAGTTTCTCCTATTGGGTTTGGGTTAAGTGGGATTAGATGATTATTGGGAGAATGGAGTTGGGATCGAGGTAGGCATATCTTAAGTGACTTGGAAAAACTTTGAGTTCAAGAATGGGGGGTTCTTCTATGAAGATTTTGTGGGTGGAGTCTTTCAATTTTAAAGATCAAGGATAGTTTCTTTAAGGCATATGGCTTAGTACGGAAACCTTCCAGTGCAAACACACATTGTTTCACACTTTCCTCATCATCGACATCTATCTTCCACAACACGGATTCCATAGTATCAAATTCATTCATCAAGCTTTATTTTTCTACCAAGGCATCTACAACCACATCAACATACGAACATGAAGCTTCTTCAACCAATTTTTTCATTGCCTTACACACATGAAAAACCACCTCCTCACCATTGAAGCAGAAGGTCAACTCCCCATATTCAACATCATACAAAGCTCTACCAGTGGCTAAAAATGGCCTTTCAAGTACAATCAACAACACAATCCAAGATAACAAAATTCACCGGGAAGATAAAATGTTCTACTTTGACAAAGACATCATTAACTACCCCAATCGGCCTTTTCATTGAACGATCGATCATTTGTAGATTCATTGAGGTAGGCTTTGGCTTTTCAACCCCCAAAGTTTTGTAAACGGCATAGAGCATAAAATTAGTGCTTGCTCCCAAATCACACGACGCCTTATCAAAGTGCCTCCCTCAAATTTTACATGGTATAGTGAATGCACTGGGGTCATCCATCTTTAAGGGAATAATATGGGAAATAATGGCACTACATTTTTGGGTTACCTTGGTGGTTTCAAACTCTGGAAACCTATTCTTGGTAACCAAATCTTTTACAAACTTTGCCACATTCGACATTTGGCCTAAAGCATCAACCAATAGATGGTGTGGCAATTTTCTCCCAAACCTTCTTGACAAGGTTGGCTCGTCTCAACTTTGCATTATTTTAGAAAAGGGTGGAGTAGGCTTTGGGATAGTAGTTTGGGTAGAAATGGCTTCTTTGGATGGTGAAGATTTTTGGGTAGTAGTGGGTTTTGGGATTGGTGCTTCTTGTTCATTGATATTTATGGATTCCTCATCAACTTGCACATTCTCCACATCATCTACCATATTTGGCATCACCTCCACTTCTTCATCTACCATTTCAAACATAATATCATTGTCCTCCCCAACCATCTTGGGATCATCCCAAGTCTTTCCACTTCTAGTCATGATGGCCATCAGTTGATCCCTCTCATTCCTCTTGAGGTTCACTACCGTAATACTTGGTAGTGCCTCTTGAGGTCTTTGATTCACTTGATGGGACAATTGGGCAATATTGAGATTCCAGCGCCTTGACAGAAGTTGATTGAGAATTGATGGTTTGCTTGATCTCCTTTATATCTCCCAAATTGCCTTCCTGAAGCTTTAACATCCGCTCCATCATATCTTCCAATTTTGAGTTCTTAGGATTACTTGAACTTTTTTGGGGCATATTGGGACCCTTTTAATTATCTTTTTTATCTCTCCCTTGGCCATACCATCGATGTTGTTACCCTATTGGTTGCCTTGTTGTTGTGGTGGACTCCATTGGGCTTGAGCTTTTTGATAGCCTTGTTCGTAAGGAGGCCTTTGACCTTGGTATTCATTAACATAGTTGACCTCTTCATTACTGCCTTGATACTCTTGACTCCCACGTTAGCCTTCTTGGCCTTGGGGCGTAAATCCCATTAGAGCATAACCCGGTGGAGGATAACCCATAGGATAGGGTTGATATGAGTGATTAGGACCATCTTATACTTCCTTTGGAGGCATACAAATTGCATTGACCTTCTTGCTTGGGAATTTTTGGGTTTGCTTCAATTGGTTCTTGGCAATTAACTCAATCGTTAGTGTTAAGTTGAGTCATTCTCTCATCTTGGGTTTCCATAGCCCTTGCAATAGTATCATTATTAGGGTCATTGACACCTGGTCTTCTCACCCTTGACTTCCATACTCTTGATTTTTTTGTGACCTTGTTGATGAGGTCGGCAGCTTATTGAAAAGTACTCTCGTTAAGCCTCCTTAAGAAATATGGTTTATAGTAGTTTGATTGTTGTCATCGAGACTTCTATCCGGAAAACCATGACTGGGACAAGAATGAATGAGCTTTAGAAATCTTTCCCAAACATTCCCGATGGAAAATACTCATAAAAAAAGACCTTTACAAATTCATCCCAAGCGTGTATGCTTCTCTTTGGAACTATCCAAACATGCTCTAGCTTTTCCTTTGAGTAATAATGGAAATAGCCTAAGGCGAAAAGCAATAGCTGTCACCCCCGCATGTCGGTTGAGAGTGCAAGTTTCAAGGAAAGTTTGGAGATGTTTGATAAGATTCTCATCTTCTTCAACTCCAAACAACCCTCGATTATCAAGTGAGTATATAACGGCCGGTGGCATTTGAAAAGTAGTTGTGCCCCTAACAGAGGAGGGACAATAGCTCCAACATAACCGTCATCATTCACCAGCTCCCTTCTCACATTCCTCCTTGCTCTATCCCTTTGAGCTTGGGCATTTTGTTGAACATTAGGAACTCCAACTACTAGATCCCCTGATGGGTCAAGTATTTCCACATTATCATCAACACCAACTTCCTCCACATTTTCATTGGGAGGTGGAGGAGGTTGTGGTGGTGGTGGTGGGACACCTTCCACATTGTTTTTTATTTGAACTCTTGGTGGTATTTCTGTAAATACCTACAAATCCAAGAAAAACCAAACCACAAGTGAAATGTGCAAGGATTGACGAACTAAAATAAGAACTTAAACTACTTAAACTAAATGGTCAAACCCAAATTTCCTGAAAACGACGCCAATTTATGACGTGCCCAAAATGGAAGGGGTCACAAATACCCTCTTGTTGGAGTAGGGATCAAACATAAGGAATTCGTTGTGACTTGATTTAGTTAGAATAGATCTATTTACTTGATTTAGTTGGAGAATCGTAAGAGTAAAGAATGTAATAGCTATGACTACTTTGAACGCAATAATAATCAAGATGTAATCAATTAATTAAAAGATTAGGATTCTAATCTCTACCTAATCTGTTAACTAAATGAATCTAGTTTAAGATTTATCATACTATGGGTCATCTAATGGACCTTGCTCACATATACTCGATTCACCCCTTTCAGTGATGAGTCAAGACTAACAACTCTTGCTCTTTCGATGCAAATAGTTGTTTCTTTGAGTACGAGCAACTAATCTCAAGTAGGGTATCTCCCTTTTGGTGTTCAACCCATTAATCTGGAGTAAATGCAACACACCAACCTTGGTACCCCGTCACTATGCTACCCTTTCCTAGAAATAACCTTTCGGTGTAAATCTAGTACTATAGGGTTCAACTTGAGTTGTACACCTCAAGTTCTAATAATGGAATCCAAATTAGTGAAATGGAGTATTCCCAAGTGTTCTAAAACTTATTATACTAGACTCATTTAATTATTGGATTAGGGCTTGATTAGGACCCTAGTGGATGATTTAGATACTCATCATTTGTAATGAATCAATGCTAGTTTGTAATGAAAATTGCATTAAACTAAAAATAGAGTAAAGATTCTTACAAATATATGATGTTCCTCCACAATACAAGAAAGCTTGACAAAGTAAAAAAATGGTGTTCACTCTCTATCTTGCTCTCCAAGTAATAGTAAAGTAAAAGACGTTTCAAAAATTCAAAGTCTAGGTATTAATTTGCCTAAACTAATTACAAAATTGCCCACTCTGCAAGTTGGGCGGGGCCCTTTTGGAAAAGGTTGAGTCCTTTTTGCATATGCTGAGAACTAGAGATGGAAGCAGGGGAAAAGAGTTGAGGCCCTTTTGGAAAGAGCTGAGGCCTTTATGGAAGAGTATGAGTTGGCTGCCGCCTTTCCATAATGGGCGACCACATTTTCATCCTCTTTCACGAAAGGGATGAGTCCTTAACAGCTTGTAGTCCACCCTTCCTCTCTTCAAAGTATCTTCCAGAGGTAAAATAGGCGCCCACCCTTTGGATAGCAGGTCGCCCTTTGACCATTTCTCCTGAGTGCTTTTAATCCTCTTGGCTGGGGCCTTTTTGGTCACCCTTTGAACTTGGTGCGCTTTTCACACACAAGAAAATGGCGGTCTCCCTTTGCATGGGCGGCCACCTTTTCATTGTTTCTGCAACATCTTGTAAATTGTTCACTTTCTTGGGTAATCTTGCTCTTTTTGGTTTCTTTCCTTTTCAATTAGTATAAACACCTGAAACCAAGCAAAATGCATCAATCTTTCCTATAGATTGGTCACTTTTGGATTCAAAGATAAAAGTTCAAGAGAGTTTAAGTAAGCAAATGCTCACGCATCAGTTTTCACAAGAGAACTTTTCTTCCTCTTCCTCTGAGAGTCAACAGCAATAGAAAATCCAGCTACCATTCTCTTCACCGAGTACGTTTGTACTCGGAGAAGAACTCATTTGAGCAGGGGCATCAATCGACCCCGTAGTTATTTTAAATTGAGAGTAATATTCCTCCAACTCTCTCATGGACTCATTAGCCGTTGGGACTTTCTTTGTCTCTTCTTTTTTTTTTCTCCTTCTATGTATTCTTGGCATCCTTTTTAAGGGGGATGGCTGCAACGGAGAGAACTTTTTATGTAAGGGAATCTCAAGGAATTTCCAAAAAGTTAAGTATGGGAAAGGACTTACCGTGTCTCTTTGCAACCCAGTCGTTCTTAGCGGCAGCAAAACCTTCACATCCTGTCGACCCGGGGGAATCGATCGGTGATGGCCTGAACCTAACCTACCAGATTGGGCACAACTTTAATGGCCACTTTGGAAGCTGCAAATGGGAAAACCACGTCGGATAGAGCAAATAAAAAGAAAAAGGAGAAATACAAATGAAAAAAAAGGAAGAAAGCCACTTACGGACAAGATTCCACTTCTCCAGGAATCTCAGTTCAGACGAGGCTCGAGAGGTAGGGACCACGATGTAGCGACTTTTCCATCTGTGAACCTCGATATCCTCACTGTTGGACAATAGGGCATATCGACCGCAGCTGCCCAAAGTCACAATACCGCTCTTGTAGAATTGTAGTGAGTAAAGTGAAATGAAATGTTTAAAGGTCAAAGGCACACCTGCTTTTCTACACAAGTAGTCGATGCACCCGATCACCCTCCAGACAGTGGGTCCGAGCTGCGCCAAATATATGTTGTAAGCACGGTAGAATTCGTATGTCACACCAGGCACCGAAAGCGTGAACCCCACCGTGAATAGATACATGTAGACGTATGAGTGCCACGCTAAGTGATCCTAGACTTTGCTGGTGGGGTCTGAGATGATGATTGATATGTCTTCTCCCTACCCGCAATCAGTACGGAGTTTAGGAAGATGGGCTTGTGCGATCAAAGAAGGAGTGGAGTTAATGGCAACGTTGAAACCTTTTACCAATTTTTGGGAAGTCCGGAGGAAAAGGAAGAAGTCCTTTCCGATATCGAAGACGGTTGGGATGATGTTGCAAGCTTCAACATCTTTGATTTCCACAACTGTCGTTCTTCCTTCCTCCACCTCTTCTTCTTTTTGTACTTCTTCAGAGACACAAGATAAAAGAGTAGCTTAACCTTTCTCCTCTTTAGTTGGGGAACCTCAGAGATGGTTTTAGTGTCAGACGTGCCGGAATAACTTTAAGTGGTGTCGCAATAGTGCTAGGGCTACCATCGTCGACCGTCGTAGTAGTATCCATGGCGTCACCACCAAAGTAACTAGTAAATTTCTGAGTGGAATTGCTTCAAAGACATTCTTCTTACAAAGATTGAAGGTTTCAGTTGATTTGGAAATCAAAGATTGAATAGAAAGCTTTGGTTGTTCGCCGGAATTCTATATTGTAATAGTGTTGGCAAGATGGAAAGTGAAAAGGTTGAATGGCTCACGCAAGGGGTTTTTATAGTGTAAGAGTCATGATGACCTCGGGAACCGGCATTGACATCATGGACACTCGGCGGATGCTACGTGGAACGGATGGGAATATGAAGTGACAACTGCCTTTGAAATGAAAGGTTAATGAACTACCACGTCATCTATCCCCCTATATTATTCCACTCCCCGAGCGCTCTGTCAATTGCTCGAGAAGTGTGGGGACTATCTGTATTGGTGATAATCGGTCATGGACACATGGCGATTCGAGACGAACCCAAGAAAGGTTTGCACACGAAGGGTCTCATAATATAGCCCTCACAGATGAATATTGGATATATACTGTCCAAGTACAATGAGGCATGAAGTGTCCGAGTGAAACAAATCGAATTGTCCGTGGTTGTAACTACCCCAAGATCTCGCATTAAATGCGCATCAGATCGTGGGCCTCCTACGATCAGATCGCGGGAGACATGACCTTATCAATGCCCACGGACGGTTCAATTCAGATCACTATAAATACTTCTCCTAACTCATTGTAAAAGGGATACACAAATATATGCCCAAATTGTATTCTCATCGTAATACAACTATTTTTACTGTTCTCATTATTGTTCTTGTTCTTTATTTATTTTTTGTGTTCAATAATTGCAATATTGATATACTTAATTGCTTGTACCTTTAACAAATTCAATTATAACCTAAATGCCAAATTCTGGGCATACAACGCTAAACCTAATTTTAATCTCTATATATTTTTAATTATCTTTGTTCAATTTCAAAAAAGACATTCTAACTATATTATTCACTAAAATGCTTCTCTATGGTTTCACATATAAATAACATTACAAGAAAACCACATTAGCAAACCTTCCAACAATAGGATATATTATCAAAATTACATGATCCTTAAACAACATTACAAATTTACACAATAAATTTAATTAAACAATGTATAACAAAACAAATATTAGACCAATCTATTAACAAGTAGAAGTAAAGCTGACCATTTTACCTAAAAGAATGGAAAGGTGTAAAGATAATGCAATAAAAATATGACACAAGGATTACCATTCACTAGGTAAATAAGAATAAAATTTGAAATTGCGTACTTTATAATTTTAATCACAACTAGAAATTCTTTAAATTCCGGCGGACGACCTCCGATGGCAACCCGTCTGTAAGATATTTCGATGAGCTGACATCAAAGAAAAAAAAATATTTAAAATTTTTTTATTAAATTTTGACAGTCGCCCGTTAGAAAGAAAAAAATAAAAATAATACACAAAAATAGATCTAAATCTCACTCGTCTTACTCCTCTCTTTCTCTCCCGTTTCTCTTATCTTTTTATCAAAAACACACAAAAACAGATCTTGTAATTTCATTACACCAAATTCTCTACTTTTTTTCTCATTATAATAGACTAAATTTGTTCTCTTCCTCTCCCTTTTCTCTTTCTTTTTCTTTAACAAAAATATGCTCGATTTCAGCAAATAATTTTTTTAAAAACTTTTAGGGCAACCACCGACATCATGTGGTCGCTAGTGTTAGGCAGTCACGAGGTTTTTTTTTTTTTTTTTCTTTATCTCCTTTCTTTAGTTTTCTTTGTCTCCTTTTCTTTTTTTTTTTTTTTTTTTTTTGTTTTCTTTATCTCCTTTCTTTAGTTTTCTTTGTCTCCTTTTCAAAAATTTTCAATTGACGATAAAACCAAAAGCAAAGTAAGGCTATATTGGTGATTTGTTGGTGGATAAAGCTACTTTGGTCAAGAAAATCAATGGGCATTTGTAGTGAGAAGCTAATCTAGTACAATTTGCGATTCATTCATTTTTTTTAGGTTGAGAAATTAAGAAACATATCAATTTATGTAGGTTTTAGAATACGTGTGTAGTATGTGTATATGGGGTGGTGACGTTTTGCAGCTAAAGTGCATTAAAACTTAATTATTGTAATAGTGGTTAAAACTTAATTTATTACTTTACGCAACTTGCATTTTGTGGTGGTGGTCGTTGTGGTATTAGTGGTAATAAGTAGCAGCAGGTAGCAGCAGTAGCGGCAGGGGTAGCGGTAGGGGCAGGGGCAGCAGATAGTAGTAATAGTAGTAGTAGTAGCAGCAACAGCAAGAGCAGCAAGAGTAGCAGGGTGGTGGTGGTGGTAGTGGTGGTAGGAGTAGCAGTAGCAGGAGTAGTAGTAGCAACAGCAAAAACAACAACATGAGTAGATTGGTAAACTTGAATTTAGTATGGTTGATGAACTTGAAATTGTTGAGTTAGAATTAGTATGATTTATGAACTTAGAATTGTTGAGTAGGAATTATTTTTGAATGACTTCATTATCTCTTTCATCAATATCAAATATTTCATGGATATCAATGTCAAAGACTCAATTGAAATTGTTTAAGATACGATCGAAGACTCAATTAAAATTGTTCAAGATACGATCGAAGACTTAATTGAAATGGTTCAAGATACGATCGAAGACTCAATTGAAATGGTTCAAATTACGATCGAAGACTCAGTTGAAATGGTACCAGAATCGAACTTGGATGAAGAAGTTGAATAGTCTGACGAACTACAAGAAGTTGTTGACATAAAGTTACATATATGGCTTCCCAACATCTATTAACATGTTATCATGGAAAGAAAGACTTTGTTTGTATTAGACTTGGATTTGCCACAAGTGTTATGTGGTTATAATTTTTGAAAAATTTCTTTATATAGTACGTAAACTTGTAATTGATCCAAATATTATTTAGTTATGAGTGTTGAGTACAACAACAACAACAACATACCCAGTATATCCCACAAGTGGAGTCTGGGGAGGGTGTGATGTACGCAGACCTTACCCCACCAAGGTGGAGAGGCTGTTTTCGATAGACCCCCGACTAGAAAAATGAGTGTTGAGAACATTGTTTTCTAATTGGATGTGTAATAGACTTTTCATTAAAGTTTTTAGTTGTTATATTTTGTTGAAAGTCCATTTTATAGCTATATATTGATTTTAGCAGGTGGTGGATCAGATTTTTAACAATTTATGTTGCAGGATTTGGGTTATTTCCGACGGTATTCCATCGGAACTGAGCCAAAAGAATTTCCAAAAATACATGCATACTGACAGGCTCCCGTCAGAAAAAATTAAAAAAATAATTTTTAATTAAATTCCGACGATGTGCCATCGAAATCCGAGCAAAAAATAATATTATTTTATCCGACGAAATTCCGTCGGAATTGGCGATTTTTTTTATTTTCATCATCGCGTCTGCAAATCAAATTCCGATAGAAGTCCGTCGGAATGGCCGACGACGGTTCGTCGGAATGAAATTCCGATAGGCGTATTCCGACGTACTTTTCCCGTCGGATGGCCGTCGGAATTAGCATTGTTCTGCTGTCGAATTTGCCCGTCAGAATCCAATGCATTTCTAATTGTGAATATTTTCACAAAAAGGCGCTTCAATTATTGCTTAGATGCATAAGATCCTGTTCCAAACACGAGAGTAAAATATAAGAAAACAAGCAAGACCTTATTGAAGAGATCTGTTAAAAATGCACTTAGAGTTTAAAGTTCCTACGAAGTGAGTAAAATTAATTTTATGAGATCCATATATTGCACCCAATACACGGTTTATCCTAAACGCACTTCAATAACCTAAAAGTGGATTTAAGGTCCTATGATGGTGACAGTGCTTGTAGCATAAATCTCATGGTCTATAAGGACCGCAATATAATCTTTCACCAATTGTTCAGGATTGTCACCTTTTATATTTTCATATACTGAAACCAATCATTCCAAAAAAATAAAATAAAAAAAGTAGCTTCCACAACATACTATTTTCAAACATATTGAACCCCAATAATTAGTAAAAACGAAAGTCCAAGTGCTAATTCTTACTCCTCTATTTCGGAAAAGGAAAATATACCCTATTAAGATATTAAATATCATACTTGAACAAACATTTATATCTAAAAAAATAACAAAACAACATGGGAAGAAAGAAATCAAAAAGAAAAATACTTAAGCTCTTAACCAAATCTGAGTCAATGACGTGATCATGTGAAAGAGAAAAAGAAGAAAAACTCACCACTTTTTCACTAGTATAATAAAAAGTCTGAAGTTAATTTAGCTTCACAGCATTTAATAGCAGTCACAAATAAAAAATGAAAGAAACAATTTGTTGAGGCAATGGAGTAATTAGCATAATGGAAAGCGGAGTTTCTTATTCTGGAGTAATTTGAGAGTGGCGTGAAAGTGGAAAACGTTTGTGCATTGTGAAAGGATTTCTTGGAAGAAGAGTCAATATAGTGACAGAATATTTATCCATCACAATTTTGGTGTCGGATTTGTCACGAATTCTTTTTATTACTTATCTGTTACGCTTTTGTAACAGAATTTGGTTTGTCACAAAAGTGCCAGTCACAGATTTATTCCAATTCCGTCACCAAACAATTGTGAGGAAAAAGATGAAAAATCATAAATTCGTCACTGCAAGGATGATCTATCACATATTCGTTAAAAATTCGTCATAATTTGTGACAGAAAGCTGTCGTATTAAATATTCTGTGACAACTTTGCTCTTTTCTTGTACTGTCTGGCCTAAAATGTGAATTTACTTACTAAATTTATTAACTTTATTTAAAGGATAAATAAATATCGAATGCATAAGGCTGAAAAATGTTGGGATCGAAACAACATGGTGCATGCGGAAGCTAACACATCAAACATTGGACGACAATAAATCAAATATCAAAAGGGTTTAAAACTATTTACTGATTTGGTCATAAAGTGACCTACATAGGGAGGAGATTAAAAACTACTAATAAAAATACTACAATAAAAAGTCTCCCCTAAACATGATTTTCTTTAATGACTACATTGTTGAGTTTTTGGTTGTTTTATTATTGTGAGAAGAACCTCTATTTATAGGAGTGTAATATCTTCCCTACAAGAAAAAGATAGACATAAAAGGAGATATAATTCTTTTAAGAACTCTTTTTCCTCCATTCAAGAAAGAAGAGTCCTAGTAGGTTACAAATTCAGGGCAAAACCCTAACAATTCTCCCCTTGCCCTGAATTTTCTAGCAAAGTAAACTTGATCTTTAATTTCTTCTTTCACATGATCTTCAATATATGACTGCTGCTTGTTTCGTTGAAAGGAGCCCAACAATGGGTTAAAATAGGAGCCTATGCGTTAAAAATAAGTATGGGTTAAATCTGACATCGGTTAAAAGTGGCCCAAATATGGGTTAAAAAGGGTTTATCTTTGAAGATTTAGCAGCAGTATTTTTGAAGGTATGGCTGAAAAATTTCTCCACATATAGTATCACATTTTTTTTATTTTTATTTTTTTGGATAAAAATCTCCATTATCATCAAGCAGCTGCGGCTAGAACTGACCCGCCTTGAACATGTCTTCAATCTCGTTAACCTGGCTCATCGAACCATTGGTTGAACATGGCTCTGATACCACTTGTTGGGATCGAAACAACATGGTGCATGCGGAAGCTAACACATCAAACATTGGACGACAATAAATCAAATATCAAAAGGGTTTAAAACTATTTATTGATTTGGTCATAAAGTGACCTACATAGGGAGGAGATTAAAAACTACTAATAAAAATACTAAAATAAAAGTCTCCCCTAAACATGATTTTCTTTAATGACTACATTGTTGAGTTTTTGGTTGTTTTATTATTGTGAGAAAAACCTCTATTTATAGGAGTGTAATATCTTCCCTACAAGAAAAAGATAGACATAAAAGGAGATATAATTCTTTTAAGAACTCTTTTTCCTCCATTCAAGAAAGAAGAGTCCTAGTAGGTTACAAATTCAGGGCAAAACCCTAACAAAAAACGCCTTATACATAAATGGAAGATTATGAACAAATTAAATTTGGAGTTTGTGTATAGGACAGTATCAGCCCAACTACAGAACTAGAAGTGAAGAACCTGGCATTGTCAACGCTTGAAGCCTCAAAGTCCCTTTAGTTCGTGTGTTAGACCAAGCCTTAGATTCATGAAGCAAAAATTAAGCAATGGCTAATTTGCGTGAATAATAAGACAAGTTCAGACATGAATATTTAACTAGAAGAAAGTTGGTGGATGATTAATTATGTTTGCACGAGCGAAAAAATCGACTAGACAAAATATATTTTAAAAAAGGCAGTTCTTGGAGATTTGTATTTAGCTAAAAAGGAAAAGTGTGCAAGAGCAAACTTTTTTTTTTTTGTTTTTTGTGCCGTGGAGAAGACGCCATAATTTTCTACTCTTCTGAAAAGCATAAACAAATGTTAAAAAAAAAAGTCTATATTGACCACTATCTATACAACAACAGCAACATATCCGGTGTAATCTCACAAGTGAAGTCTCGGAAGGGTGAGATGTACGCAGGTCTTACCTCCACCAAGGTAGAGAATCTGTTTCCGATAGACCCTCGGCTAAAAAATATTTGAATTTTTTTGAAGACATACCAAATATTTTGAAAATCAAATAAAAAAAACAAGGTAAGAAACACTATTAATGCTCAACTTCTCCTATAAGAACTACTATAACCAGAGCAAACAGAAGACACAAACAGTGAAAAGGACAAGATAAAACTATTATGCATAAGAATACTATCACTAAAATGTCAACAATCAATCGCATTCTACCTAACCTTCTACCCTAATCCTAGACCTCCACGCTTTCCTGTCAAGGGTCATGTCCTCGGTGATCTGGAGGTGAGTCATATCATGTCGAATCACCTCGTCCTAATTCTTCTTCGGTCTACCTCTACCTCTCCGCAGACCCAGCACAGCCAGCCTCTCACACCTCCTTACTGGCGCATCGGTGTCCCTTCTCTTCATATGGCCGAACCATTACAACCTCACTTCTCGCATCTTGTCCATCACTGAGGCCACTCCCACCTTATCACGAGTGGTCTCATTCCTAATCTTATCCAATCTCGTGTACCCACACATCCATCTAAGCATACGCATCTCAGCTACTCTCATTTTTTGAATGTGTGTGGTCTTGACTTGCCAACACTCTACGCCATACAACATAGCTGATCTAACGACCGCTTTATAGAACTTACATATTAAGTCTAGATGCCACTATCTATCATTATTCTAAATTATCGTCTTTCAAATATAATTAATGAGAAACTCTTCTCCATTCTTTTTTCTTCAACCATGTCTTCTCCTTCTCATATAATAAGATTTAGACTCAAACTGAATAATGTATATATCTTTTGCAAACACAAATGGAAATGTTAAGAAAACTAATTATATCAAATAGTCAATATTACATATCAATCAAGGATGTGGTGTCTAAATATATAAATATGCTTACTTTAAGAGGTCATATATGTATTTGGCCTAATTATTACAACATACTTAGTGTTATTCCACAAGTGGGTTCTATGGAAGGTGAGATGTACACAGATCTTACCTCCACCAAGGTGAAGAGGGTGCTTTCGATAGACCCTCGGCCAAAGGACATTTTTGAAAACAAGTTTGTTAAAAAAATATATAAAAATACCACTGTATAGATTACACTCACATTAAACTATATATAACCATTAAACATCAAACATCAAACACCAATAGCAATAAAGGCGAAGAATAAGATAGAAATAGTAAATATTCAAAAAACTCAAACTAGCATGACAGAAATTGATAATCTACTATCTAACCATCTACCTTAATCTTCGACCTCTGCACTTTCCTATCTAGGGTCCTGCCCGATTTGAAGATGAGTCATGTCATGTCTAATCACCTCGTCCCTATTCTTCTTCAGTCTACCTCTACCTCTCTGTAGATCCAGCACTGACAACCCCCCGCACATCTTCATTGGCGCACATGTGCTTCTCCTCTTCACATATCCAATCATTGCAACTTTGCTTCTTACATCTTATCCACAACTTATGTCACTCCTACCTTGTTATGAATGACTTCCTTCTTAATCTTATCCATCATCTTCTGAATGTGTGTGTTCTGGACTGGGCAACACTCTGATTCATATAGCATGGCTGGTCTAATAGCCACTTTATGAACTTACCTTTAAGTCTAGGCATCACTTTTCTATCGTATATGACACCGGAAGCGAGCCTTTACTTCATCCACCCTCCCCTATATGGTGCATGACATCATCATTAATTTCTCCATTATCTTGAAAATTGACCCTACTTGAAGCTTCTTTTCTTGAGGATAACTTGTGTATCACGCATCACTTCCCATCTAGCTCATGTGATGCATCGCTATTTGACCAAATTTATGTTGTTTCATTTGTTTGAAAAAGATAAACGGGTGTAAAACAAAAGCAAAATGTTAGTTATACGAAAAAGATTCTGAGCCCACAAGTTGCTTGTGTCTCCTTATGAAATTTAATCCCCTCAGTATTGTCAAAGTTCACGGATTAATTCATCCCAAGATAGAACGGGATCGTTCAACTCTGCAGTAGCGGCACTTCAAACAACAGAATTATCAACGAACTCAAAGGAATGGAGCAAATCACATGACACTAGAAAAGAGAAGAAAGAATTAGTTGTGTAGTTGTGTAGTTAAAAATGAGGAAATCTCTCACTATTTATGTCAAAAGATGGGTGTGATGAAAAGGTGCGAAACCTTTTCTATAAAGAGGTGTTTATGGTGCATTTTCCCATTCACAACTATTCAAAACCCCAACAATCCCCCATATGAATAGGGCAGGCTCTATAATGAAAATGTGCAGAAAATTGTGTGATTCGCAACTAAGGATTATTCGCATCGGGATATGTAGGTTTCCTGTTGAACTTTCCGTAGTAAACATATATCAGATATACTCGGTCAATCGATAAATTTGATAAATTTAAAACGTCGAGCTTTCGTGTATACCTAGACAACATATGTCACAAAATTAACCTTTCTCCATCTTTAGTTCTCATTGTTGTATTCGTTTTAGTCATGAACACTGCCTGGTTTCATAAGCTCTTAAATAATTGGCCTTACAGAATTCTCCTTGAAGTGGCATCCACTTCACACTTACATAGATGATTTCTAAACGTGTAATTTTGTAGATGTACACTATTTGATAATTCCATATCAAACTTAGATAATAATTAAAAAGCCGCAATGCTTTATCCTTGGTATTGAACATTATCTCATCACGAGAATGGACCAAAATAAATTTTATTTGACAATGTTAAACCATCACTCACAACTTTTTTTGAGCTCCTTGAACCTAGATCTTGAGATCTCTAATCTTCTAGGTAGAGTTACGGCCACGAGTCACTTGTCCTCGGCCACAGTCTCATTTCATTCGATGACCTCAACTCCCTCTCTGGTTAGGTCTTTTGTAAGTGGATCCAACACATTACCATTTGACTTCATGGAGTCAATTTTGATAATTCATGTAGAGAGCAGCTGTATAACGGTTTTCTATCTTCGTCACATGTGACTTTTTTTTTTCCTTTATATAACGCTCCTAGCCTTACTTTGTGTCCCTTGATTATCGCAATATGTGCATATAGGTGTCAATATTTTGGACCAAAATAGAATATCTTTCAAGAAATTTTGGAGCCATTCAACTTCTTCAACTGCAAACTCAGCTTCTATTATAACATCATATCAATAGCTTGAAATTGTTTCATAAGTTGTGGCCACAACCTTTTCATTTAACATATTTTCCAACGAATTCAGTCTATTCTTAGCATTTGTATGTTATTTATTGTTATTCCAAAATAGAATACAAGTTGCCCAAATATAGCACCTTCATTCATGATACAAATCCAACTCGATATGGATTTTATAATTGTCATCAGTTGGTTCATAGCAGAAATACAACCTGATATGCTATTTATCATATTAATATCATAGATTGATTTACCACTTTATACTAGGATGCATTCATGAATGGTCATGTCTATACAAAGCTTGTCTTTCAACAGAAGCATCTTTTCATGAAAAATCACCGCCTTTCAAGTGACATTATTTAATAAAAGAACACAATTTTTCTATGAAGACATGAACCTAACCATCAAAATTGGTAGTATCACCAACTAGTCATTGATATAATTGAACCAATTATGAATTCACTTACTACCATATCAAATATTCACTAAGGATATATTTTGTGGGAGCTAAAGAAGTACTTTTATATCTTAAAGTTTTTCAAATATTATTGGCTTTTAATCATAATACATAAGCCGAACACCTCCACATTTCAAATATTTCATGTGCCATATACACAGACAACAACGAAATAAGAAACAAAAATCTTTTCTTTTCTACGCAGGGCAGCAACCAATTTTCAAGGTTGAAGAAAAGAAAATAAATCATTCTCTTGAATGAGATGTTTTCTTCTCCAAAGTTAAACTTTGAATTCACTCTTCTACCCAAGAATCAATATCAATGTCTTTTGAAATTACAGAAGCATGTGTGCTAATGCAAATACATGTCACACAGACACTTGCAGAATTTAAAGAGATAATGGCCCAAAAACCCTCTAAATAATCTTGTTTTTGTTAGTTTCATACTTAAATTATCGGAAGTTTGCACTACTCCTTGAACTTCATGAACCCATATCAAAATACACTGGACTGCCATCTGGCATAAAAACTGGTTTCAATCTCTACAAGGCATGTGAGTAAGTCAATATTCTGTACATGTGGCTATTCCCAGCACCTAACTAGTCCAGAAAATAATTTTTTCTTAGTAATTTCATATATTAGCTATATATCTTATAAACTCCTATAAGTCTTGCTTTATTGCTGCTTCCTGACTTTATGCTTTTTTTTTAAAGTCTCTCATCTTCTTATTCTTCAAACTCAACAGCTCCATCTTCTTTTCATCTTATTCAAACACCAACTCCCATAATCAAGTGATTGATGGACGGAACTAGCGTTCCTTTAAAATGCATGGTCACAATTTAAAACAATTAAGTAAAAAAGAAGTAGCGTCAATGCACCAGTAAACTTAAGATATTGCCATAGACATTAGCTTGTAAAGCTTACACCAGTACTCGTACATCAATTAGTAGCTGTTGAAAATTGGATTTGGGTCGCCCATGTGGGCCAACCCAGATCCATGTTAAAATAACTTAAATATATAATTGTTATGTATTTATTATTATTAATTATATTAAAAGAAGGAAAAGACACAACTGTTAGGAAAAGTCCTAAAGAGTTGTGTCACTTGGAAACATTAAAAGTATCTTTTTTTCAGAAGAACATACCTTTTTTGGTTCCTTCTTTCTTCCTTTTCTGAAAACAACCAAAAAAGACTCTCTTTCTTCTTCCTCAATTGAAGAACTTATGTAGAAGATTCCTAAGAAGAACAATGTCGGTCGTCTTCTACGAATATTGTAACAATTCTGTACTCAGGTACGCCTTAGACTGTGGCTAATATGGTGTAGTTCGTGTCTTTAACATGTGATTACATCTTTGACTAGTGAAACAAATACGGATAAGACCCTGGGCACTTTGTATGTTCTTGGATTGTGTATAATCCTTCATTGGTATCAGAGCCCGAGTTATCTGTTTCCTAGTCATTGCAATTCATCATTGTTTGTTAGAAATTGTGTAACCAGGTCCCTATTCATTAACTTGCCGTGAGTTTTTTTTTTCTTTGAAATACTCGTGTGGCGTTTTCTGGATATGCTGCAATGCAGTGTTTTCCGAAAGGTATTGTCTCTGGCGTTTGGGTGTTTCTTTTGGGATTGAATCTTGTAATACAGAACTTGTCAAATTCCTAAGACTTAATATACCATTGGGTCAGAAATAGAGCAGTAAGCCTAAACCTTTAATTTTAAAGAGGAATAAAATGCTAGAATCCTAAGGTTTGGTGGCTTCTGAGTGGACCGTATGAACTTCAAAAGTTGGAGTTGTTAACTTGTTATGCCATCACTGTATTGGTCAAGAATTATTAAAAAAAAAGGGTACCACAATTACTCTCTAGTGTTAGGCACAGATTCCCTCTGTAGAGGATTCTGGTTGCCCTTCAAACTCTTCAAGAATAAATATTGATGCTTGTGCAATTAATGTAAGGTTTTTGTCCCTGTAAGACACAATTAATGTATTGCTAAGCATCCCTGGCGTTTCATATGGCGACATGAGATAACCTCACGGTGATGCCATTATTTTTTTGTTTTTTGTTGGCATTTTGGTCATAGTGATACATTATATAGAGGATTAGTTCTTCTGGCACTTTAAGATTGAGTACATCATTAAACTTTTAGTTGGTGGTTTTTTCTTTTCATCCCAACTTATGGGAAAGGCCAGTGATGACCGATTAAAATGGTTCTTGTGGTCTTACAATTATGATTTTTTGAGTTGATAAATATTTAAGGTGAATGATCTATTCGGTGAATCGAGATCACCAATTGCATACTGGCTTGATATTGTCTGTAGCTATAGCATTGAATGCAAGAAACTATTGAACCTTAGCAAATTTTTTTTTTTGATGAAGATCAAACTGCTATGTCTTTTCGAATAGTTGTGATGTTTGAATGAAGGATTTTTTTTGTAAATCTCATTGGAGATATTCTTTTGTATATGTACAAGAGAATATGTTAAGAAAAAATTAAGCAGCCACGTAACAATTTACATTCTTTTTTCCTTGGGTTCAATTTCCATTTTTTGTGCTAGCCTTTGAAACCATTACTAGTTGCAACACGTCTGTTAGAGAGAAACTTACGAGGTGATGTGACCTTTGATTGTCATAAAACTATACTTACAACACCTATGAAGTGCAGATGTACACGTATGATATACATTGGTGAAACAGAAGTTGGTCATATTTTGCTTTCTATGGGCAAAGTACTAAATAGTCTGGTATTGTCCCATTGAAATATGAGAAACTCAGCTCTATGCTATGTTTATACAAGTTGAATATTTTTTATTCAAATCAAATACCAATAAATTTTATTTGTAAAACTTTATATGGTTATATTTTTATATAGGAATGTGTGCATATGTAATTTAAACAAATATACATGTGTTGTATAAGTATAAATTTGTGATGACACAAAAGCTCTCCCAGATGTGTTACGGAAACGCCAAGTGACTTTTAAATTGTATAGTTACTTGAGTGGAATTATATTGATATGAGCCATAAAGTGTGACACTAATACATGGGTGGCTAACTGGCTATGCACTGAAACGTGAAAAAAAAGGAACAAGAAACGTCAACTCTTGACTTGTTTGATTTGCTGGTTTGAAGAAGGAGTCTTCTGATTCCCAAGCAAAATATGTTTTTGCATAACGCACAAATATTATAGCAGTGTCTGTGGAACATAACCTATCTTGGCTTGACTGTTAATTCCATTTTTTAAAGTTAAATGGCATTAGTGGAGCCACTCAAAATGGAATGAACCCAAAGCCAATATTTTTTGGAAAAGGTTTTGTGTAAAACTTTATCATCACCCATTATATGTGTGCATAGGTGCACATATAATAAACATATAGATAAATGGCTGTGGTGACAGGGGAGTTGGATGAAAAGGTTTTGTGTAAAACTTTATCATCACCCATTATATGTGTGCATAGGTGCACATATAATAAACATATAGATAAATGGCTGTGGTGACAGGGGAGTTGGATCCTTTATTTTTTTTGTTTTTTCTATACGTATTATAGAAAAATATCGTGGTGATTATTCTATATCTGTTATAGAAACTATGTTGATTTGGTCTTGATTTTTAGTACCTTAAGATAGGTATTCCTTTAATAATTGATTATGTTAGATTTATGATATTATTAGAATTTGGATGATGATTGGGAACATAGTGAACTTTCGATTCCAAATCTAATATAAAGTAAATATTAACATAGTTAGATTATTATAAGGATAAGTATGTATATGAATTTTAGGCTCAAGAAAAGTACACATTTGTCTCAATAAGATTATACTAGTTTATATCAATATGTCAACTGCTAGTAGAATATCGTCCCGAGCTTAACAAAAGTGTTAACTGTGACAATAAAAATTCAGTATGTCCTAAAAAGAGCAAGAGGCTCTTGAGACTCTAGATATGTCTGTGACGTCGCCTGAAAGTGACTTTACATTCCATTGTAGTTGGTACGCTATGACATCTGTGATCCAAATTATGAAATTATTTAAGTCAGTTACTTGTATTCATATAAGTTATGGATAGATGAAAACTCAATTCTTTTTTGCTCTTGAGTTTGTGTTGCTTTTGTACATAAACCATTTTTTCCCGCACGGAAAATTAGTTCCAAGGGGAAGGGAGTGTCTCTTATGATACTCTATGTAGTCCAGGGTTTATATGTTCATAAGTGAACGATACAATAGTGGCACTGTAACTAAATTTGGATCACATGATGTTACATTCTTAAAGAATGTCTTATCCTAAGTAGGGTGAGATAGGTCAGACTTGTCTCTTCATAAAACTGTGAACCAGATTGCTTCCGCTATTAACATTTCATGAATTTGAGTGGGAGTCATATTTGGTGATATTGGATTTGTTCTAAATTAGCACCAATATGTTATCCAAATAGAATTCATTTTAATATTGCTGGTCCCAGTGGGAGTAACTATCAATTGATAAATCAATTTTATCAATCTCAACCTCGACGAATGAGTCGCCTATGTAATCCCCATCGTCAACTTGAGATCGAAGGGGAAGCATGTATAGTTAATCTGCATGATGAATAAGAGCAACAAAAGGTAAATGAGGCTCTTAAATACCCTGATAAGAATAAGTACCTAGAACAATGGAACATGAAATGGAGTTAGTGAAACCAAACCAAGAGTTGGAATTGGTTGATCTACTAATGGGTCATAGCATCGTTGAGAACAAAGAGGTTCTCAAAATACGCGAAAGTCTTAATGTAGTATCGAAAAAAATATGGGTGAATCCTTGAAGTTCGGATTTCAAGAGATCGTTCGAAGAGATTGTTGTCTCTTTCAGAAAAATCTTATATTAAGAAATTTTTTTGAACGATTTAATATGCAATAGTGCAAACCCATTAATACTCCTATTTCTAGAGGTGAAGTTTCTAGTGGGAGGATGTGTATGCAATAGTGCAAACCCTACTCCTATTTCTAGAGATGAAGTTTCTAGTGGGAGGATGTGTCCTCGTGAATCCACAAGAATATGATATGAAAAGGAATACTGAAAAGCAGTTAAAGGATACTGAGGTATCTTAAAGGCATACTTACGATGATTAAGAAGGAGATTTAGATGAGAGAAAATCTAAATCTGAGTATGTCCTTCTTTGCTAAACAATAGCGATGTGTATATTGTTTGAGTAGCAAGAAACAATCATCGGCCTTATTTATAAAGAAAGCTGAATTTATAGCGCCTTTCAGCAACTGTGCAAAGCTGTTTGGCTTAAATGTCTTTATGATAAATTTGGGTGTGTTGGATAGCGTGCTATTGAATTATTGACAATCAAGTGTGATAGTCAAGTCTCAATAGCTTATACAAAAGTCCCATGTATCTTTCAAAGACAAACCATATTGATATAAGTATAATTTCCTTAGAGATATAGTTGTACATAGAAAAGTGAACATGAAATACATCCCGACGCATTATACAATAGTAGATCCGATAGTGAAACCTATAGCATTTGGTGCTTATGAATGATATGTGAGGTCATCGGGTTTGCGTAGATGTCGATGTATTTATATCTTAATTTTTCCAAGCATGTTCACATAAAACTGCATTATTGAAGTTAATGTAGTTGAAGCCTAAATTTCTAGTTATTGGTTCATATACATAGAATGATTTTATGTTTAGTACATAAATTTGAAGTATGTCGGACAAACAAAAAGATTGGCCTATTCACGCAGGCAATCGCCTCTATTGTCTAGGCGACTAAGAGAGATGAGACAGTTATAAACTTATTATTATCAGAAGTGATAATAATAGAGAGCTAGCTAGAAGTTTATAATATGAATGTCGTTTGAATTATGATTAATCATTTATGATTAAGTATGACAGTTTGTCTTAATGCCAGATGTGAGTTCTGAAGGATAAAATGTATGAGTAGATTTGTGAACTCAAAGTTAGACATAGGTTGTCTGAACTATCATCTGCACAGTATTTAATTTACGTAAGACATATGCTCCACGGGAAAGGAGTCAATACTGTGATACGTGATTCATACCACGTATGCATAAAGTGACCTATGGGCGATACAAGTTTAATCTCTACTTGCTTATCGTGTGAAGCCCTAAAAATTATAAGTAATTTTCTTTCTTTTGTACCCTCATAACTTTGATCAGTTTCTCGAGATTCAATTTGGTGTTTACTATCTTAGGGTGTTGCCAAGAGATCATGGATGATTCGGTCTGGCGGGACATTTCTAGAAAAGCAAGTCAGATTGAGATTAAGAGATTCTTGAGATGAGGAAGATCATTAACGAGTATTATCACATTAATTGCGTTCATTGGTGCACCCATTATGTTTGTCTTTGGGACAAGAACATAATAACATAATGATGAACTCAAATTAATACAAAGAGATAGTGAGAGATATGAATGTGATAAATGATCTAGGGTACTGCATACTACAATCTACTCCAAGGTTCCGTTAATTGAGAAGCTATATATTCCTAACAGATATATAGCAACTGAGCTCTCGAAGTATGCACTGGTCACACGGTCTAGACGTTAAGTACGGAAGTTACAGAATATGAATGAGAGTTGACCCACTATGTGTGAGTGGAAGATGTTGAAAATTGGATTTGGGTCACCCATGTGGGCCAACCCAGATCCATGTTAAAATAACTTAAATATATAATTGTTATATATTTATTATTATTAATTATATTAAAAGAAGGAAAAGACACAACTGTTAGGAAAAGTCCTGAACAGTTGTGTCACTTGGAAACATTAAAAGTATCTTCTTTTCAGAAGAACGTACCTTTTTTGGTTCCTTCTTTCTTCCTCTTCTGACAACAACAAAAAAAGACTCTCTTTCTTCTTCTTCAATTGAAGAACTTATGTAGAAAATTCCTAAGAAGAACAATGTCGGTCGTCTTCTACGAATATTGGAACAATTCTGTAACTCAGGTACGCCTTAGACTGTGGCTAATATGGTGTAGTTTGTGTCTTTAACATGTGATTACATCTTTGACTAGTGAAATAAATACGGATAAGACCCTGGGCACTTTGTATATTCTTGGATTGTGTATAATCCTTCAGTAGCCATAAACAAAACCTCGGTACATTAGAAAAACATAATCAATCAAATACCTTAAATTTCATAATAGGTACATCATTATTCCAAACAAAATCCATAAGTATAAAAAACATCTAAAATTCCAACCAGAAATTAAAAAATAAACAACATCTGCATCAACTATAGCAGATTCTAGTAGCAAAAAATTAGCAGAAACTACAACAATCACTTAGCAATGACTATAATACATCCTGTGAAATCAAAGTCTAAATGATAAAATTCCCAAATCTCAACCTAGAATTCAGCTTGCGAAAGTTGAAAGTGAAGGGACGATCAGCTATTGGTGGAAGTGAACGAGGAATTCTTAGGTTTCACCAACAATCAAAGTGATAAATTGAAATGGAATAATGGTGTTATTAGTAAAGGAATTTTTATATGGAGAGACACCCAATCCATGAAAATAATCAAAATGGTCCCCTATTTTCCCTTCTTACCCGACATGTTACTCCTTCCCTTTTTAAAAATTTTTCTATCACTCATAGGACCCATTTTTTTAAGAAACAAAAAACCCTAGCCCCTAACTTTCCTCTCTTCTCCTTCCTCCCTTGCCACTATTGCTTCATCCCCCACTCCGTCCACTACTGCCATTCGTCCCAATCGTCGCCACCATCGCCGCCGTGTACTCATCGCCGCTGCTTTATTTATTTTTTTTGGAAGAATAATGACGATTTTTCGAAGCAAATTCCGGCCAAAGCCCCGGTGAAAGTTTGTTTATCAATTTTCACCTTCTTTTTTTTTTTTGCACTTTTTTCAAAAGATCCGGCGTGATGTAGTATTTTTTGTATAAACTTTATTATACAAAAAGTGATATTTTAGATCTGGTATTTCTCTTTAAAATTGTATAAATCTAGTAATTTTGTTAAGCTTTTGTATAAAAACTGTCCAAAACATTGCATAAATCTTTTTTACGAGTTTTACACAAGTTTATACACTTCTGTAAACGTATATAAAGTTGTATAAACCTGTATACGTGTGTATCTACAATGAATAAGCATAGTTTATACACTTCTGTAACATGTATAAAGTTGTATAAGTCTGTATACATGTGTATGTACCATGAATAAAGTTGTTTAAATTTTTAGATTTGTGCACTTATGGAGTTTGTAAAAGTTTTAAATTTTATTGTGTATATTTTGTATTTTTCTTCTTGCATACGGATTTGTTGTATGTATATACATGTATAATTTTTTTTTATAGACTTGTGTGTGTAAAACCATGAAAAAACAAACAAAACCAATAATAATAAACCTCAGGTGATATAAAATAAGCAATTCCAATGAGAATCCGGTGAATTTCAATTTTCTAGCCACTGGTAGGGTTGGCGGCGGCAGGTCAGTGGTGGGGTGGGGGAGTGGCAGCTAGGGATATTTTGAGTGAGAGTTCAAACTTTTTAAAAAAGGGGTGCTATGCTATGTATGAAAAAAATATGGTCCTTCATTTGTAAATTTCTTACTATGAAGTGCTATTTTTGTACAACTCCGCATAATTAACCAACTACAATTAAGTTTTTTATTTTAATAATAGAACAAAAATTGGTGATAATTTCCACGTGTGCTGCCATTTGGCTAAAGTTTTAAAGGTTTTGGGTGTTTGTAGTTCACGAGGACCTCATATCCTAGCAGGGTATTTTTATATGGGTGCACTGAAGTTCGGGGGTAATGCAAATGTACGATAGTTCAAGTGTGAAACTAACAAAAACAGGATAATTTAGGTGGTTTTTAGGACATTATCTCCTTTTCTTTCTTTGTTGAGATTGTTTGGATATATTTATTTGTTTAATTCAGTAGAACTACTAAGGACATGTATTGTCAAAGGAAGCATTTACAATAATATAAAAACATATTGAAAATAATTGTGATCAATATATGCATTTTTATTTAATCATTCTATATAATGTATGAAAATCAACATATAGTTATATTAGGTATTTAAGAGAAGATGAACTTTTTTATTGTTCCCAAATGCTTAAACTTGTAGATATCTTAGTTTTAAATAATGGCAGTATTGTGTGAAATGAAGACGATAAGTTCTTATGGTCAATCTTCCTTTGGACTTTAGTCCTTTTTTATTTTTGAGAAAGAGACTGTTTTATGTTGTTCTTTTTTATATTGGAAGTTTTTAATGATGAAAACCCGTCAAAAAATAACTGTATGCCACTATTTACAACGAACACACAATATACTTTAGTAAAAGGTGAAAGAATAGTTCTCTATATGGTCATTGCGCGACTGCGTCTTTATGCTGTTTATCCAAGTATTGTATGTTTATGCACTAGGCTGCATTGAACTTCAGCTTGAAATATTACTGGATTATATTTAACGTCTCGCTCCTATGGTGCAGGACTAGATTAGATTGGGGAATTGAGAACTTAGAAAACAATAATTTAGTGAGTTTAGTTAATGGGGATTTAGTTCTGACCTTGACGCCTGCTTCTGGCTACCACAGAACCAGAAGACTATTATGATAATATGCAAGATTATTATAATTATGATGACAACGTGACCTGAATTAGGTCAAGCCAAGTTCTTTAGTCAGCTTCGGATATAGAGGTTCTGGGAACCACAAGTTTAAAGAAAAAACGTTAAAGTCGTTAGAGGATATGATTGATCGGAAGTTTCTGGCCTACTCAAGTTTAAAGAGGAAACACTTAATTTTCTGGTGCTGTCTCTTCAGGGAAAAAGGATGACAATGTTGGAATCGAAATGACGTGGTGCATGCGAAAGCTAACAGATCAAACATTAATGACAATAACTCAGACATCAAAAGAGTTTAAAATTATTTATTGAAAGTGGTTTGACCATGATTGACCTACATAGGGAGGAGGTTAAAAACTACTTATAAATATACTAAACTATAAATAAAGTCTCCCCCTAAACATGTTTCTTTGAATGACTACATTATGGGAGGTTTTGTTGTTATTATTATGAGAAGCAAGATCATCTATTTATGGGAGCCTAAGCTTCTTCTCCAAGAAAAGGGTAGGCATAGAAGTGGATATAACTTTTTTAGAACTCTTTTCTTTTCAACAAGTAGAGTCTTAATAGGTTGGAAATTCAGGGCAAAAACCCTAACAGTTCTCCCCTTGGCCTGAATTTTTTGGCAAAATAAAGTTGATCTTTCTTCTTCACATGATCTTCATCGTCAACTGCTGCTTTCCATGTTTAAAAATAAGTATGGGTTGATAAACCTTTGCTTGTCCTCGAGCAACTCATACCTTGAACTCAAGACACATCAAAACCACTCACACAATGACTTTGGTTTATATAGGCACTTAACCAGTTGTATATGCACTAATCATGCTTTATTCTCACGAAATCCATGCCAATATCATTTAAAAACAACCAAGTGCATCAAATCAACCTCTCAATCCCACATCAACTCCAGACTCACCCAATAAGTCATACAAGTACTCACTCTATCTAAGAGACTAACAAAAGAGATCCCTTCTTGTAAATCATATGCCCTCGCAATCAAATAAAATATTAGAGAAGGAATTCAAACAAGAGAATGATCATGAACAAAAAGTTCACATATAGATGAAACACTCACTCTCAGAAAAGAACTCACATGCAACACAAGATGTACCATAAGCTTGCCCTTAGTGTAAGACTCGACTAATGTCCATCTACTCGACTAAGATCAATTAGGACTTCTTTAGGTTGTAATATAGGCAATGGGACGGGTATGATATATTTAGGTAATAGTGACTAACCACCCCCCAAGCAATTTAAAACACCACAATTTATTCAAGTATTTTCCTCCCAACCAATCTTTCTTTTACCAGCATAGAATCAACTTTTACCCACCTTTTCTTAAAGCAAAGTAGGGGCTAATGATATGGACTATTTTTTTTCTTCTTTCTTTCGAACAATTTTTTTTTTCATATCTCAGCTATTGCACAATATTTTAAGCTTTCACTTTCGTTTTTTTTTTCCTTTAGTAAATCCTTCCACATAGCCTCCACTTAAAGCACCTTTTGTCTTCCTTCGACTACCACAATTTTTCACTTTATTAACTAGCATTTTAGGCTCATGACACCATAAGTACAACTCACAGGTATTTAACACAAGAAACAGAAATCCCAATGGCTACCAAAGAAAAGACTACAGGCTCAAAATGGTTAGCTAGGGTCAAAGATTCACTGGTAAATATCTAATTCTGAAGCTTCAAATAAATTGGCTATGAAAGGAATGCCTATATCACTTCCTAACTAAGAAAACTTCTCATTTCGCTTTGCACACACACCGGGCAAGTTCTAGACATTAAGTATTAAACACGGAGAAAATAAAATCCTCACTCACACATGGCACATAATCTACTCAAAACGGCTCGATTCGCGCTCTTAAACAAAGCAAACACAAGCAAACTCTCAAGCAAATCTAGAGTCAACATCATGATCATAGGCTTTAACAAATGCACTCAACATTTTTCAAGGCAAGTATATTATGATAGAATATATCCATGAAGTTCACATACCCCAAATTAAGTTATCTATATAAAACTAGTCAAACCGGAGCGAAGATTATCTCATCCAGTTACTACACACTAATCCTAAAAGAAAATCTACCTATATCCAGTTCAAACTACCTCCTTTTGAAAAGAATCGATGCACAAAGAAAAATCAAAGGGGATTATTAATACAAATAAGAAGGCTCTCACCCCACATTTAAAATCATGCATTTCCCTCAATGCATTACAAATAAAACTAAGGGTGATAGAGAAACTCCCTGGGACTCTAAGTGCGAAGAACATCTTTGTGAGCTTTCTTAGAGCACGAGGTACTCAGACTTCCCCCAAGCAGGACTTCATCTTCAAGCAATTGTACGAGGTTGCAAGCACCTCACACTAGGACTTTAATTAAGTCAAAACCTGCAAAACAAAGAAGCTCGCCAAGTAATATCCTTCAAAAGATATTTTTTTTTATTTTTTTTCTTTTTATTTTTTACTTGTATAAAATTACAATCAGGGGTTGCCTCCCAAGAAGCGCCTTAGTTATAGTCGTGGCACGACCTCAATCATCTCAACCCATGGCTCATCAAGGCTCGCATGTATGCACACATGAACAATTCACATCATCACAATGTCCCTTCAGCATTTTGTCAATGTCAACAGCTATTTCTTCGTCATACAGCTTCAAGGTCATCTTCCCCTTATCAACATCAATTACTGCTCTACCAGTAGCCAAGAATGGACGACCTATGATAATTGGAACATTTTTATCAACGGGGCAATCAAGAACCACAAAATCTACTGAAAACATAACACTACCCACATGCACAAGTACATCCTCACCTATTCCAATAGGGTGCTTTTGCCTCCTATCTGCCACCTGGATTCGCATTAAGCCTCTCTCATACCAGTCAGACCCTGCTTGTTGTATACTTCTAGCGGCATCAAATTAATATTTGCACCAGAATCACAAAAGGACTTACCCATTATGAGATCACCAATAGAGCACGGGACTGTAAAACTACCAGGATCTTGCTTCTTTTTAGCTACAGGATTTGTGATGTCAACACTAGACACCTTATTCAACTCGACCATCTCTACCTCATGCAAGTCAACCTACTTAGACAGAAAATCTTTTAACAATTTAGCATATCCAGGTACCTCTCGCATAACCTCCAAGAAAGGCATAGTAAGCTCCAATTGTTTCAACAAATCAAAAAGCTTATTAAATTTTAAACTTTTTTGTTGTTTTGCCAATCTTTTAGGGAAAGGCGGTGGTGGCGTTTTTGCCTTGGAGTTCTGCTCCCTTTTAATTTTTACCTTGTTCAACCATCTTCTCGACTTTTTCAGCAGGCTCAATATTTGGCATAGTGGGTAGTGCTCTTTTAGCTAATTCTTGCTCCTTTTCCAAGTCTCTACCATTTCTCAAAGTGACTGCCATTAATTGATAATGATTTAGACCCTTAGAATTCACCAGAGTATCGCCTGGCAAAGCACCTTGAGGTTTATTATGTAAAGCATGGGACAATTGTCCCAACTTGGTCTCTATACCCTTTATAGCACTGTCATGTGCTGCAACTTGGTCTTGAAGATTCTTATTAAATTCCATCATAGCCTGCACCATAGTCTTAATCTCATCTATATCATTCGCCTGCTGCAGGGGTAAAGTTGCTTGTTGTTGTACTGGCCTAAATTGACCTTGTTGATTATATTGCTGGTGCTGCCCATAATTCACAAAGTTCACATCTTCGGTATAAGCAAGCAAATCAGCATCAGAAAAAAATTTTCAGGATCGGGAACTTGAGTCTGAGCCCGTGAGTCCACTTGGTTAACAGGTTTCAGCATGTTTCCATTGAATTGTTTTAGGGCCACATCCAGCATAGTTTGCAGCTTTGACAGTTTTTTTTCCATCCCAAAAGTAATAGCAGCAGCTAAAGCCCCCGTACCTGAGCCAGTAGATGCATCTCTTCTAAGCCAGCCTGAGTTTTGAGCCATAGTGTCTAGCAGAGTTTTCGCTTCTTCAAACGTCTTGCTCAAGAATGCTCCTCCAGCTGCTGCATTTAGATTACCTTTGATTTGGTCTCCCATGCCCATATAGATCCTTTGCCCCACCATTTGGTCAGGAATACCATGATGAGGATACTTTCTCAAATAACTTTTAAATCTCTCCCAAGCTTCTGGCAAAGTCTCTAGCGGGTTCTACCTAAACATGAGTATCTCATCAACTAGCTTGGTAGTCTTATTGGGTTAAAAGAACTTCTTCATGAACTTTATCACCAAGTCATCCCACGACGTAATGGAATTAAATAGCAACGATTCCAACCAATCATTGGCATCTTCTGTTAGCGAGAATAGGAACAACATCAACTTCACAACCTCTGCTGGCACTCCAGCCTGTTTTTGAGTTTCACAAATCCTTATGAACTTTTTCAAGTGCTTTTGAGGATCATCAGTAGTTCTACCTGCAAATAAACCAGCATTAGCAAGCAAAGCCACCATCGTCTGGGTGATGCAAAAATTTTTTGCCTCGAGTGTTGGAAGCTGAATAGCGGACGCCAGATTCTAGCCACAGGTTGCGAGAAGACATGAAGAGCCAAATCCTGAGCCATCTTGAATTCTCGAGATCTGAACTTTCAATTTTAAACACCAAAGAAACGAGATCAAGATGATAAGAGTAAAGTTAATAGAAAAATAAACTAGATATCTTAACAACTAAATAACACTATGTTCCCTGGCAACGGCGCCAAATTTTGATCAAGCCCAACTACGCCCTATAAAAAAAACTAAGCGGTCGCGGCAAATATAGCTCGGTATTTAAAGCCCGGAGGTCGAATCCAACAGATAACACTCGAAATCTAGTTACTAATCTAACTAACTTATCTAATCAATTAACTTCAAAAGTTTATATTTTTATGATGGTTTCAATCTAACAACTAAGTAACAATAAAGTAAATAGCAAAGTAGTAAGAAATAGATTAATTCAGGGGTTTAGAAGCCTAGCATTGATCTACCCAACTCCTACTCATGTGTTAGAACAATACATTACTGGATTCAAGTTGCTTCTTCCTATTGAATACTTGCTCCAAATTCATAACTATTCACTCCCGTGTAATAATTGTAACTTTCACTAACCAATTTTTTAATTAATTAATGAAGATATGTAGGACAAAAGTATGGTTTGTTGACACCCAATTTTGTCCCGAAATTTTCAATTAACTTCTAATTATTTTTAAAATAAGGTTAATTTTTAGGATAAATTAAGTTAATAATTTTAACGGAAAAAGGGTCATAATTGTTCTTCATTTTAAGTCCCGATCTATTTACGCAATACGCATTTTTCTATTTTCCTAGCCCAATTCTAAAACTATCACCCTCACCCCTATAAAACCTTTAACCCTAGCCTCTTAACCTCACTGTTCATCATCATCTTCACTCCCCCTATACACAAAAAATCAGATCTAAACAAAAACACCAACATCATACACATTACAGAGCACCCATCACCATACACCCACAATACATATACTCACCCACACATAAACATAGACAAAAAAATGGGAGAAAGAAGATCGGGAAAAGGGGTTTCGCAGTCCAAAACAGTGGCAAAACACCACCACCACCGCCGGAGCTTCAACCGGAAATATCCTTCACTTGAGGACCTTTCTTCTCCGTCTGTCCTCTGTTCTATCTGTTATTGAAACTGAAGAGAGGTTGGTGGGGTGGTAGCGGCGCCACCGGTTTCTCTCGCCTGAAACGTGAATCGGCGTTGTTCCTTTGCCTCGTCTCCACTGTCATCGTTACCATCACTGGTGGTCCTTGTTCTCTGTTCATGTCGCTGAATCGGAATGGGAGGGGGTTGGGGTGGTAGCGATACCTCCTAGGCAGTCGCTCCTCCTCCTCCTCCGTTCTACTTTTGATTCTAGTCGCTGCTATTACGTGCCGGATCTTGGTCGGAGTTTAGGTCGCCGGTGTTAGAACTTTTAACCTCGCTGCTCTAGTTTCTTTGTGGATGATTGGCCCTAAAATTAATTTGTTTTGTTTGGCTCTGCTTCTGAATTTCAATTGTCCATCAATGTGCGCTTTGAATTTTTATTGGTAAGGATTGACCCTTTTGTTGATGTTTATGTTGCTTGTGAGCTTTTGCAGAATTTCACATGGTTTAGGATCGTAATTATTTGGCTTGTGATTTTCTCTATTTCTTGATTGGTGGTGATTGAAAGTGAACCGTTGCGATGGTGTGGCAGCGACGCCACCCACTGGTGGTCGCTCCTCCATTTCGTGGCTTGTGCTGTTCACCGGAGACATGACCAGATTCTGGCCTCTGTTGATTCATTTGTTCTGTTGCTTTAACAAATTCTTGGACTGGACTGCTGTTGACTGGTTCCTGGCAGATTTTGGGCTTCACTGAATTCTTAAAATACTTGTTTTATTGCTGCTAATGAAATGTTAACTTTGGACAATCATTTGCACTAATTTGAGCTGAATACTACCCAAGGCCCATGAATATACTTCACTTTGAGGCACTTGAACTGGTATTGAACTGATACTACACAAGCCAATGATGTTTGGAGGCCAATAAGTCCCATCGCATGTACGCGTAACGTCCCTTACGAACAAATAGGCGATGATTAATGCATGAATTTAATGCGAAGAAAGTCGTGAATAGAGTGGTGGGTTTGGTACTTGGCATGGCAACTGTCCCGGGCTCCGTATTTGCAGTCGTACCAACGCCCCGAGCCTCTACTCGACACGCCATACAAATCTGAGCCTAAATTTTACCAAATAAAACTCCATTACTATTATTATTTTATTATTATTATTATTATTATTATATATTTTATCATTATTATTATGACTTTATTATTATTACTATTATTATTATTACTATTTTTCAAATAATTCTTTCGAAATAAAAGCGCACTTGTAAATATTTGGAAACCTGTCGGATTAACCGTATTCTACGGAATTTCGAAAGTGCCTTAAAAACCTTATTTCGAAACTAACAAAACCTCTTACTTAGAATCTCTGAAAGAAAGACTGCCTTTTTTCCAAAACGGAGTTTTGCACGCATTTGCTTATTTGGTTCCCTGTTTTCCTTAAATTGGGTGGCGAATCAAAAAACTCCAAAAGAGTTAGTCCATTCAGTTGATATTCCAGAATTTATCCTTTTCGAGGAAATTTTTGGGGTTCAACAGCATCGCGACTCTGCTGGGGAGCAATAAAGGTTTTGACCATAAAGGTTTCCATTTGCTTTATTATATCTGTTTGTTTGGTTTGTTATAGAAAGCATGTATTTCATTTTATTTGTGCATAGTCCGCTTTCCGTTGATATTTCCTCCCTCATGGAGCCTGTCAATTCTCTTTCACCTCCTCGATTTCATCACGGGACGCCCGCTTGACAGGTAGTTACGCAGGAAGGGCATTGCCCTTACCTCACTCTTTGAATATTCTTTCGTGTCACCATAGTTAGTTCGGGATATTGATGTTGCCTGGTTTTGTCTGGCCGGTTCTACCGCGTTGTGAGGCCAGGTCTATCCCGCATAGGTCGAGTCAGCCTCAACCGCTAGCCTACTCTTAGAAGGACATTCTAGGACATGCATGCATATATACCTTAGTTTGGACCCGGTCCTTGGTACCGTTTCCAGGAATTAGGAAACCGCCTTTTTGTCGACGGGTTATTGAAATCCAACGACCTTGCATATTATGTGATCGTGTGGATATTATAATGAATCCCAAACCATTTGCCATGTCAAATTTGAGAAGTTGACAATTAATTCGATTTATTTTTATCTCAGATGTTGTATTGACAAATGGCTTGTGTCGTTATAATAACCACATGTGCGTGCAACTTGATGATTATGCTTACCTCTAGCACAAAGAGGTACCTTACAGGGTAGGTAGCGTTTGCATATTTATTTACGCTCAACTACTTGTGATTGTCACATGTTAATTGCCTACTTTGCTTTATTTGCTCAAAATGCGTTAAATACTAGGTGTTGTTTGCTTGTGTGCAATCTTATGAATGACATGCAAACTAACATAGTTACCCTTTAAGGTTTCTTTGTTTTGTTTATTTCTCTAGCAGAAGTTTGATTTTTAAAAGTGGTTGACCATGCAAATCACGTAATCAAGATCTGATTGATGGTAGACGCTCTAGCTCATGAACGATGCAGTACCAGAAGCTAATGGTATTGTTTGAAAGAACTTGGCGATGGAACTTAGTAGCATTATTTTCAATTTTAATTCAGATTGAGGCCCTGAATTGCATTGTACTTTAAAGCTTATGTTAATCTGAATCAACTCATTTCGAATTATGAAAGTTGAAATAAAATGCATCGCATTCTTATTATATTATTTACGCTTGCATATGTTTCTGTTTCAAAATTAAAATTGATAAACCTGCCAAAGCTTTGCTTGTGACGTATGGCAAAGCAACTGAACAGTTTGAAAACGATGCACTAAAAAGTTATTGTCTGCGCTCTTTGGATATTGCACAAATGTTATAACTTCAACTGGGACAGCTTTTATTTGTTGGTATATGGTGTTGAAGCAGTGATGCAGAACTACGCACGGTTTGATTCCCAAGAAGGGATACATAGGCCCCCCCATCGGGCTCGACCCTTTAGCATTTAAATTTTCTTTTTTCCCAAAGAAGGACAGTTGGGGGCAATTATGCAAAGCAAGTTGGAGATGCGGAAGATAATAACTGGGGCAGAATTTTTCAAGAAGCAGCGTTGGTTATTAAAGATGAATTGATAAGAATTCTGTAATCGGCTAAGCGAACAGTGCAAAGTCTAAGACAAAGGACGTTCAGTTTGTTTTAAAATATGTTACAAGTTTAAGTCAAGGCAAAATTTTCAAAATGCATCTTTGACTTCATTTGCATGCTTATTTCACTTGCTATATTGCATTAAAATATTTTATCTTGCATCTATTTTTCTAAAATCTATGCTATTTGAGTTCATGAGCCAAGTTTCTGAACGCAATTCGCAAATCCAAGTTTTATGAAGACGAGGAAGCAGCAGAAGCAGCAAGATCAAGATCAAGTCAGCACAAATCAAATGCTTCCCCCTCCCTCCCCAAAACTAACAATTTTTCTTTGAGAGCAGGAACATGAAAGCTTGCAATGAAAGGATCATTCGCATATGGATGAACAATTTATTGAACGCGCATCCAAAGTTGCCTTGCAGATTGCATCGCATTGTCTTTTTCATGACTTAAAGCGTTATGCTTTGCCATGAGTTATTACCGAACAGGCGGCATTTCTACCTCTATGATTTTCATTTTCAAATAAGCAATGAAGCCGAGACATGCGTTATGTTTTCAAATCACGCCAAAATAGGCATTGATTTATTTTTAATTGAAAATCCGCCCAAGGCCATCATTGCCCGATTGTCTCGCCAATTGATTTATCAAATGGCTATTGCACTGGTTATATTTCCGTACTGCTTTGGTTTGCACTTGCTTTAAATTCTGCCTTTGTATTTGCTTTATATTAATGCCTTGCTTTACTTTTTCAGGTAAACCATCAGTTTCTCGGAGATTATTCGCCTTGTCGCATATGCAACGCAAATCTATTTCTTTCTTTTTCATTATAGCCTTTGCTTTATTATTCACTCGTTTTCCAACGCAATTACTTTAAATTTGCAGGAATTGAACATCAGATTCAATATGAACTGAAGAGAGCATTCAACACTTTGCATCACTATTAATACAAGCAACACGACCCAATGTCGCTTATTTGTTTTGCATTATCTTGCCTTAATTAATCCAATTTGCAGCTTTATTTCACCTTATAATCGAACGTTTTGGACTCATTCGCCTTATAAATGAATGTTTTGGGCTCGTTCACCTTAAAAATAAATTCGGGTCCATCCACCAGTAAATAGGATATGCATGTTTATTTCAAGTTGCATTGGGAGGCTGGAGGCTTCGTAACCAGATGCCTCATTGCTTTATCAAGTGATTGGAGCATAGTACGAGATTGTGTTGTAAACTACCTCTTCATGAATAAAAGCATTATGCTTATCATGGTTTGTTGCTGAACATGCGGCATTTCTATATTTATGATTCTTATTTCAAAATAAACATTATTCTGAAACTTACATAGATGATAGAGATAGACTAGTCGACTTGAGGCACCACTTTCGGAGTGTCTCGCGATGTCGGCTGTCTTGCAATATTGGCATGTTATATTTGAAGTATTGATAGTCAAGACAAGTCGGCTAGAGCACCACTTTCGGAGTGTTTCGCGATGTCGGTTGTCTTGCAATATTGGCATTTTATATTTAAAGTAGATTGATAGTCTAAGACAAGTCGGCTGAAGCACCACTTTCGGAGTGTTTCGCGATGTCGGTTGTCTTGCAATATTGGCATGTTATATTTAAAGTAGATTGATAGTCTAAGACAAGTCGACTGAACCACCATTTTCGGAGTGTTTCGCGATGTCGGTTGTCTTGCAATATTGGCATGTTATATTTAAAGTAGATTGATAGTCTAAGACAAGTTGGCTGAAGCACCACTTTCGGAGTATTTCGCGATGTCGATTGTCTTACAATATCGACATATTATATTTGAAGTAGATGATAAAGATAGACAAGTCGACTTGAGACATTATGTCTCGTTAGTCGACTTATCCTATGAAAGCCTTGCATTCTACAATTTATTCCCGCTTTACTTATTGTCTTATTTTACTGTTCCAGAATAATGATCAACCTAGAGGTTCTCCGGGCGGAGCGCCTTGTCAGTTGATCGAAAGAATAACTTATCGATGATACCGCAACCCGCATTTACAATTTTATATTATCACTTTATCTATTTCTTATTCCAATTATTACAGTTTATTAGTAGTTGCACGCTTACCGTTTGTTGAGATTATTACAAGATTTTTAGCAGCACCGCACCAGCGTTTGGAGCATAACATGGAACTTTTCTTAGCGGTGAACCGTGGCAATCGTTGATATGAGCTAGACTCGTTAACAAAGACTTGAAGAATCGCACCCGCATAAGTCATCAACACTAGAAGTAAGCCTCTTGTTAACCCTAGAGTTTGAGGTTTGAGATTGAAGACAAGATGACTCGGTTATCGAGATGCAGTGGAAGCTATATCCGTGTAAACCCCACTTTATGGGTGTGTCGTCGACCACATCTTCATAACTTGGGTGATCACAAGCCTCTTTTCCCGCGCTTTAGTAGTCGTTACTATCTCGTCTATGATTTTAAAATCGCGTCGAACTACATATGGCCTGATTCTCTTTCAGCTCGAGATATGTAGGCAACTCGGAAATTGGAGTTCGGCCATGTCCATAAGCCTCGCATTTTGATCCTAGGAATCAGAGTCTTGGTTTTACCGCGACAAAATTGGCTTTCACGTCAACTTTCTTTACCTTGAAAACTCTTTCATCCTTTTCGGGTAAAGAGGGGCAGCTGTTGACACCCAATTTTGTCCCAAAATTTTTAATTAACGTCTAATTATTTTTAAAATAAAATAAGGTTAATTTTTAGGATAAATTAAGTTAATAATTTTAACGGAAAAAAGGGCCATAATTGTTCTTCATTTTAAGTCCCGGTCTATTTATGCAATACGCATTTTTCTATTTTCCTAGCCCAATTCTAAAACTATCACCCTCACCCCTATAAAACCTTTAACCCTAGCCTCTTAACCTTACTGTTCATCATCATCTTCACTCCCCCTACACACAAAAAATCAGATCTACACAAAAACACCAAAATCATACACATTATAGAGCACCCATCACCATACACCCACAATACATATACTCACCCACACATAAACATAGACAAGGGGTTTCACAGTCCAAAACAGTGGCAAAACGCCACCACCACCGCCGGAGCTTCAACCGGAAATATCCTTCACTTGAGGACCTTTCTTCTCCGTCTGTCCTCTGTTCTATCTGTTATTGAAACTGAAAAGAGGTTGGTGGGGTGGTAGCGGCGCCACCGGTTTCTCTCGCCTGAAACGTGAATCGGCGTTGTTCCTTCGCCTCCTCTCCACTGTCATCGTTACCATCACTGGTGGTCCTTGTTCTCTATTCTTGTCGCTGAATCGGAATGGGTGGGGGTTGGGGTGGTAGCGATGCCTCCTTGGCAGTCGCTCCTCCTCCTCCTCCGTTCTACTTTTGATTCTAGTCGCTGCTGTTACGTGCCGGATCTTGGCCGGAGTTTTGGTCGCCGTTGTTAGAACTTGTCACCCTGCTGCTCTAGTTTCTTTGTGGACGATTGGCCCTAAAATTAATTTGTTTTGTTTGGATCTGCTTCTGAATTTCTATTGTCCATCATTGTGCGCTTTGAATTTTTATTGTTAAGGATTGACCCTTTTGTTGATGTTTATGTTGCTTGTGAGCTTTTGCAGAATTTCACATAGTTTAGGATCGTAATTATTTGGCTTGTGATTTTCTCTATTTCTGGATTTGTGGCGATTGAAAGTGAACCGTTGCGATGGGGGTGGCAGCGACGCCACCCACTGGTGGTCGCTCCTCCATCTCGTGGCTTGTGCTGTTCACCGAAGACATAACCAGATTATGGCCTCTGTTGATTCATTTGTTCTGTTGCTTTATCAAATTCTTGGACTGGACTGCTGTTGACTGGTTCCTGGCAGATTTTGGGCTTCACTGAATTCTTAAAATACTTGTTTTATCGTTGCTAATGAAATGTTAACTTTGGACAATCATTTGCACTGATTTGAGCTGAATACTACACAAGGCCCCAAGAAAATACTTCATTTTGAGGCACTTGAACTGGTATTGAACTGATACTACACAAGCCAATGATGTTTGGAGGCCAATAAGTCCCGTCGCATATACGCATAACGTCCCTTACGAACAAATAGGCGATGATGAATGTATAAATTTAATACAAAGAAAGTCGTGAATGGAGTGGTGGGTTTGGTACTTGACATGGCAACCGGCCCGGGCTTCGTATTGGCATCCGTACCAACGCCCCGAGCCTCTACTCGACGCGCCATACAAATCCGAGCCTAAATTTTACCAAATAAAACTCCATTACTGTTATTATTACTTTTATTACAATTATTATTATTATATTTTTTTTTTATTATTATTACTTTATTATTATTATTTTATTTTCATCAGTTATTATACTTTATTATCGTACTAATCCAATTTCATTTTCATATTTTTTTTGCGAAGTACATTTTGGCACGAATAATTTGTGGACTATTTTGGCTAACTTAGAAATGGGAATATGCATTGACTTGGAGTCATTTGGGATCGAGTTCGGGCTCGAGCATTCAAGAAATAAGACATTAAGAATTTTAGAAAATTCAAGGCTCCCGCGAGTTGATCAATTTTTCGGGTTCTATCTTTAACTTTGCCTTCCTTTCCTTAGAGATATTTCCGTAAATAAATGCGTAAAATATTTATTTATCAATGATATTTGATTGTTTGTATATTGCTTTACTTTATGTTCATTGCCTTTTATTTTGAAGTCGTTATTTAATTTATTGCAAAATGGGGCCATCTTAGCAAATGCGTGCAAGTAAAAAATATTTTACAAATAAGATTTTATTCGATTAATTATTATTATTATTATTACTATTTTTCAAATAATTCATTCGAAAGAAAAGCACACTTGTAAATATTTGGAAACCTATCGGATTAACCGTATTCTACGGAATTTCGAAAGTGCCTTAAAAAACTTTTTTTGAAATTAACAAAACCTCTTACTTAGAATCTCTGAAAGAAAGACTGCCTTTTTTCCAAAACGGAGTTTTGCACACATTTGCTTATTTGGTTCCCTGTTTTCCTTAAATTGGGTGGCGACTCCAAAATCTCCAAAAGAGTTAGTCCATTCAGTTGATATTCCAGAATTTATCCTTTTCGGGATAATTTTTGGGGTTCTACATGGTTCACAATCGAGGTCAATGGTCACAATCACCTTTTTGACAACCTAAGTAATGCCTTTGTTTTAGGTTGAAATACTGATAAGTGTTTAGCCCTAACTCATGAATTTAAACCTAGATGCACAAGAATAAAGAGCACAATCAATTGGGAGCTCTACCAATCAATAGCATATAAATCATAAACATTTAAATAAGAAGGTTAAAAAGTTTCATTCATTAAAGCAATAATTCATAACACATAAGCATTCGAGTGGTTCAATGAACTCTAGAATGGGTAAGGCTACTCATGTTTATCACAATCATGTCAAGATAATTCATGAATGAATAAATTATAAAAAGAAAGAAAGAATTTAAAAAAAACTCTTGTGTTCTTGAAGTCTCCAAAGCTCTAACCTCCTTTTGCTCCTTCCCAGGTCAAAAAGTTGTGTTTTGGAACATGTTTTAGGTCTTTTATACCATTCCCATAAACCCACACAAGTCGAAAATCCAAAACAAAGTTGGAATGAGAATGTCAGAATTTTAAGCCTACAGCGTCGCACAGCGCATTGCGCAGTGCGGTGCAGTAGGCCAATTTCTACAGGATTTTGAAATTCCATATTCTCTGAATCTCTCCCCTGTTGTGCCGCGCAATTTTCTTTTATTTTTTCTCCACATCATGGTTCGCTCGACCCTCGGGCTTCTACTCAGACTTCAAAACTCTTGTTTTCACTAAACTTTGCTCTACGAACGCTTCATATCATCAACATAATTCCTACAATATGAAACACGCCAAATGAGAGATATTTAGCTCAAAATGCTAACAAATATGACAAGTAAAAACATGAATACGAGGCGGTAGTATAGGAAATATAGTAATATCTAGCCTCGTATCAGTTGAAAATTTTGCATTGGTTGAAAATGAGCCCAAAAATAGGTTAAAAATTGGCATTGGTTAAAAGTAGTTCATGCGTTAAAAATAAGCATGAGTTAAAACTGGTATTGGAGCCCATGCATTACAAGTTGATATAGGTTGAAAGTGGCCCAAACATGGGTTAAAAAGGGTTTATTTTTGAAGATGTGGCAATAGGATTTTTGAAGGTATGGTTGAAAATTTAATGCACATGTAGCATAACAATTTTTTTTTTTGGATAAAAAGTCTTCATTATCATCAAGTAGTTGCGGCTAGAACTGACCCGCCTTGAACCTGTTAAAAATCTCATTAACCTTACTCATCGAACCATTGGTTGTACATGGCTCTGATACCACTTGTTGGGGTTGAAATAACATGGTGCATGCGGAAGCTAACAGATCAAACATTAATGACAATAACTCAGACATCAAAAGAGTTTACTGAAAGTGATTTGGCCATGATTGACCTACATAGGCAGAAGGTTAAAAACTACTTATAAATATACTAAACTATATATAAAGTCTCCGCCTAAACTTATTTCTTTGAATGACTATATTGTGGGAGATTTTGTTTTATTAGGAGAAGTAAGATCATCTATTTATAGGAGCCTAATAGCTTCTCCTTCAAAAAAAGGATAAGCATAGAAGGAGATATAATTTTTTAGAACTCTTTTCTTTTCTTCAACAAGTAAAGTCCTAATAGGTTGGAAATTCTGGGCAAAAACGCAAGGGATAATTGGGTTGATATAGTGCCAACTGCCAATGAAGGAGGCGTTATGGAAGCTAATCGATATTTAAGATAAAATGTATTGCAATCAGTTCTTGCAGCCATATGTATTAAACATAAACCATTTTTCTTACTTCTATTTGTGTTCTTGTCTCCTCATTCACTTAATGTTTGGACAAGTAATTTTTCGATTGTCAATGTGGAGGCCTACCTGCCTCTCTGAGTTTTATCTTTTTTCGTTCTTCTAGTATTTACTAAATTGGATTGGGAGTTTTTGATGATGTGCATTCTTCCAATTCTCCTTTAAAGTACATTATTGATTGTATGTATCAGTTTTTCTTCCAGCTTTTACTTACTCTCATCCTAATAAGGCTTAAATGGTTTTCCTTTGTAAACTTCCACAAGGTGTTTTCTATTTTGAATGGAAACTACATTAATTTTGAATGTTATACGACTTTTAAGTAAGGACCGAATAGAATGAATTGATAGTAAAGATATATAATAGCCTACACTATTTTGAGATCAAAGTGTACTAATTCATAGTTATACTTGTTTAAGAGTTATAGGATATTCTTTTTACTCTTGTATAACCTTAACTTGCCAAAATGTTTCACTTCAATTTTTTAATTTTACCTAAGTTTAATGTATACCTTTATACCTTTGTCAACTCCTCTTCAACCATAGTTACGAATTTTTGACATAGGGAGCTCAAAGTTCTAATGCAAGGAAAATATAAAGATACAGCGCAATCCAGGAACTTGACTTGAAGCTCGAGAAGTAGAAGACCTGAAGCTCGAGAAGTAGAAGCTAATTCAGGGCTAAGCCGAGAGATGTAGCTAAGAAAAATGAGATATTGGGAGAAAGGATTTTGTGTTTGTTATTGAATGAATCTAAACTGTTACAAGAATTGTATTTATACAATTCAATTGGAAGATTCCACTGCAGCTAATACTAAGAATCTACAACTAACTAATAACCAACTTGTAACTAACTCTAACTAACTATTGCCACGTGGCACTACTTTGTACACCTCTGCTTAATTCGTCATTTCCAGCCGTTCTTTGCTTTTCTCCTTCTTCGTGCATAAAGTTCTCAAGGCTAAGTCATAGTTTTTCAAGTTTTATAGTCAATTTATCTGAGGCTTGGTCTTCAATAAACATGCTGCTCACAAACACATGCCAACAAGGCAAAAAAAGTACAATAACCCTAGCTTGCTATTGATCCACGGTGCACTTGGTCTCCCCACAAATGAATTATCAGTATTTGATTCGATTCGATTAACCAGAGATACCATGTATGTATCTAATAAAAATTATGTACATATTCATTTGCTTGTGGATAGTGATGTTATTGATCCATTTTAACAGGATTTAGATAGAGTGAAGTCTATCACTGACATGATAGAAATGTATAAACCAAATGTGGTTTTAGTTGAGAAGTCTGTTTCTCGCGACATACAAGAATAGAGAGAATTGCTCATTGCACATGTTCATTAATCAGATCTTCTGAAATATTTGGTGGCCAAAAGCTCGGGCAGTGTGATTCCTTTCATTTTGAGAAGTTTGTAGAAGAACGTGCCACTTCTGGTGATGGTGGGAAAAGGGCCTAAAAAGTGCTGATGTTTATAAAGGGATGTTTTACTCGTAGGGGATGTACAATGAGTATAGTTGCACCTTGTCTGTGTTTTTCTCCGCTGATGCAAATTATATAACTAAAGATTTTAGTTACAAGGGATTATCAAGAATCTTTCATAAGTTATTGCTCAAAGAGAACAAGGTAGTTGTTTATGAACAATAACTTAGTGTGGTTTATCATTCTGTAATTCACTTATAAAATGTAGTATACTACATTATTACGGTGAAAAAATATCTTTCTTTCCTTTTAAGAAAAAAGCCATGTATGCACTGAATTATATTGTTAGGATTATTGCATATCTCATGTCATGGCCTTGTATATAGTGAATGGCATGAAGGATGAGTAACTTAAATCGGTAATGGTGAATATGTTATAATTTATTATAGCTTTTATAAGATATACTCCTCTTGTTAAGTTCTTTCAAGCTTTATTTATTTACTTTGATTTTAGGAGTGTGAGCTTTGATGGAACAGTGGAGTTTCCCTTTTAGAGACTAGGTCACAAGTCGATCCGAGGCCTGGAAACATCCTCTTTTCTCAAACAATTACTTTTGAATCATACACTTGGGCATTCCAAGACAACCTCACATGACATAGTGCCGAATCTGTTAAAGGTGTTGTAATCCCACATTGCCTAACGAAAGGGCAAAATGCCAAAATATAAAGTTGGGTTTTTACACAAATATACAAATTTTTGCCCTTAATTATAAAAAATGACAATATTTCTTTAATTATAATGCATAGCATTATTTTTTCTAACACATTTAACAATAATCAATTATTTCACTTTCATTTCCCCAAATTACATCTCTCATTTTTACTCTCTTTTTCTTCCATAGCTGAGATACATCCCCCTACCCTCACCCTCCACTCCACCACTACAGCGCCTGATGTTTGGCATTTTATGCCTATATTTTCTTAATATTTCCTTACGTTTGGATACTTTATTCGCTCGTTTTATGGTTTATGAATGTGGTTTTGCACTAATTTTATGTCGTGTCTATGTAGGTTGTTATGCGGTGTAATTGGAGCTTTAAAGAGCGTGATTGAGCAAGAAAAGATTGGATTTTGATTGAGGATTGGATCGAGCAGACGAAGGCACGACACGAGCGAGCAAAGGAGCAAGAAAAGGAGCAGTTTGGCTGGGCGCCACAGGAGGCGCGCCGCGCCAGCCAAAGCGCCCAGCTCCTGCCGCGTTTGGCTGCGCGGCGCGTGGCAAAGGCGGAAGAAATTCAACGGGATCTGCCTAAGATCGCGCGTTACGAGGCGCTGGGCGCCCGTTATAGCGCCCCTGGACGGATTTTTACTTCCTATTTCGTTTAGGCTTAGGTCTAACTTATTATCAGGAATTTGTAAACCCTATAAATACTCTTTTACTTAATTTTTGATAGAAAGTTCAGACTTTGGAGCAAGTTTTGGAGGAGAGGGGAGGAGCCCTAGAGGTCTTCTACACAAGTTCTTTCTCTCTTTCTCTTATTCTTCTCTTTAATTCTATAGTTTGTTTGTTCTAGGGTTAGAGTAAATACATGAAGGTTGATGTTTGAAAGTTGATTTCTATATATTGATTTACCATTACAGATTGTTTATTCTTTCTTGATTATAATTGTTTGATTATTGAGGCCTGATAATTGAACACTATCTATGGTTTTTAGATTGAACTCGAAAGAGGGAATTTATGAACGTAATAAGAAAGAATAGGGCTTGATTGTGAACCCGGGCATCGGGGAACCAATTTGTGAGTAGGATAGACATATACTTGCTCGCCTAGCTTAACTAATGACAGAATTCGTTAATGCGTGCACGTGATTCAACCCATAGACATATAGGGATTGGAGTAGCCTACATAGACCGTGAAGAATCGAAAGGTTTTCACGTGTACAATTAACCTGTTAGTTAGCAATCTAGGAAATCAAGAAGTAGAATCAACTGAAAAACTCAACTGGATTGTTCGTAACTCTGACCCTGGACCGTTTCTCTTTGATTGACAACAACCTAGAATTTGCTCTGTTACTTGATCTCAATTACTTGCTTTAATTATTGTTTTAGTTAGTAAAATCTCAACTATTGGAAAAGATCCCTGAATAGATTATATAAATTGTTTGCTAGAATTCAGTCTGAATAGTCCTCGTGGGAATGATACTCTACTTATCACTTTATTACTTGTCGACCACGTATACTTGCGTGTGCGTTGGGAGCAACAAGCTTTTGGCGCCGTTGCCGGGGACTAAATAATTGACTGTTTTCTTTTGAACAATTTATTACTTTCTATTCAGGTTTAATTTTTGTTTAGTCTAGTATTGTGTTACTTGTCTTATCATGGCATCTATTAATGAAAATTGGTCGAATGATGATGCTCAAATTTTAATGATCTCTGTCTACTTTGCGGAGGAACCCACTTGTGGGAAAATTGTCCAACTCTTTCAACCCTACGAGACTGGTTATGTGAATTTTCTACCACCTTTGGTTGGAATTTTTGTAAATTGTGTGGTGGTTGGTGGAATGATTGTCGTAAGTTTCATGCTCCTTTCCCCAATAATTTTTGTGATGATTCTAATGATGTTTGTGAGTTTGACAGGAGCGATAAAGTGCAGGTTGTTAGCGAAACTTGGCTAATAGAGCAAGCCAAACTCTTAGAAGCTTATGGGGATTTCAGGAGTGAACTTACAAATATGACGAGGCAATTTATGGAAGAAAGGGTTGTGCTCGGGCAAGAGATCGACGAATTTGGCTTGACTATTCACGACTTGGAGGAGAATTTGAGTGATATGGTTGAGGTGTCTGAAGCTCAATTATCAGTTGTCGTGATTAGTAGATTTGAGATAGAAGAGCTTAGAAGCCAATTTGAGGAGCAAAAAGTGGAATTCCTACCACTCGACCTAATATTAGTTGATGATGCCGAAGTTGAGGAAATTACATTAGAGTCAAGTGAGAAAATAGAAAACATCATATTTGAGGACTCTAGTGTTTGTGCAAGTGAGGGTGTCAAAAGCAATACAATTTTAGATTTGAAGCGCATTGGACCTCATTCCAATCATTTTTCAACATTGTGTTTGGATGGTGACATGAAAATTGAGCCACCCGAGCCTATGAAGAAACCAAAGGAAGAGGAACAAGGTGCTTATATTTTAAAGTTTGTGATGCTAAGGAGACAAAACGACATCCCTCATGTAAAGGCCAAGAAGTGCAAAATGCGATTGGGTACTTGGTCCTTTTGTATTTTTACCACCACCCCAATACCATAGTCGTAAGCTTGAGGCAAAGTTGAGGATTCAATTCATTAGTTCAAGGTGGAGACAAAAGTGATGAAGTTGTCTTTGTCGTGCCGCGACGTTAAATCAAGTGCTTCTTGGGAGGCAACCCAATTTGCTTGCTTTACTTTTATTTATTTTTTTTATTATTATTTTTATAGTTGTATATTATTTTGGGTGATTCTTTGGATTGCAGGTTCATGTAATGTCGAGGCTAAGTGAGGGGTGTCCTCACCCTTGCCTAATATTGATGACCTGATGAAGGAAGTCTGAGTACCTCATACGATATGGAAGCTTGGAGGATGCTAGCACCAAGGACTAGAATCTTCAGGGAAGTTTTCTTTACTTTGCACTTTCTTATTTTTAGCACTGAGAACAGTGCTTAGTTTAAGTGTGGGGTGGGGAACTACCCTTGTATTTATTTTTTTGAGGTTAGGGATGAATGTACCATAGGATTTTTCTTTTGTCACTTGACTTTATTTTTATTTGTTTCTTGCTTTAATATATGAAAAAAAAAATTAGAAAACCAATGAAATATTCCAAAAAGATTTTCCTTTTAGTTTTATTAGTGGTACATGTCATCCACCCCGTGGTTTTTCTTATGGCCTCGGTTCTTTTCCACGGGGAGACCTTTGAACCGGGTAGTTTTTATTTTTATTAGGATTAGAGTAGTTAGTTGTTAGATGGCCCTAGACGAAAGGAAGAGGTAGAATGCTAGGTGCCTTTGATTTGTTTGATACCGGTGGACTTGAACTTGATTGCATGTGCTATTTGTGGTGTCCTTGGGTTTTAATTGTGATGCATGCCTAGAAAATAATGGAACGACCCCCTTGAGATGCTCGAGTCCGCTTGCTTGACTTTATTGTGAACCTTTGTGCATTAGTGCTTAAATTTCCACAAGTTGCACTCTAGATGCTTGATTGAGAGTTTTTGATGGAGCCTTTTTGTGTGGATCATGTGCGATGTGTGTTGTGAGGCATATTCTTGTTTGCTCCATGTTTGCATATTAATGTCTAGAACTTGCCCCGTGTGTGTGCAAAGCGAAATCCTAGGTTTGCTCTAGTCGGGAAATGATACAAGGCTTTCTTTTGATTTGCCTACCCTTACATATACACCTTGAAAAAATTGTTGTTGAATTTCTTTGACCTTTTTGTTGGCACCCACACCCCGAGCCTACCCATTTGTTCTAAATTGTTCTCTTTTGGCCCTTTACTCCTTAAGCACTTTATTGATATTGTGTTGCTATGTGGGAGTTGTGGTTGGATGTTGGGAGGTTTTTGAGTGGAGCTAATGAAGGGGAATAATTGTTAAATTTGTGAAGTAGTGGAAAGCATTGGCAAGGTTGGAAAGTAATGAGTTGAAAAGAAAGAAAAAATTGTGGAAAAAGAAATAAAAAGAGAAAAGAATATCCATTCCTTGCTAGTGTGTGCTTAAAAGAAAAATATTGCTACTTGTTGAGAAGGTGTGTGTGTGAAAGTTGTTGATTGGGTGGCTTTGATGGGAATTGTGTTTGAAATGAATGTGATGTATTAAAGTGCTTAGGGAGGTAGTCACTATTACCCATATGTATCCTACCAACCCCTTAGCCTACATTACAACCTTTGTAAAGTCCTAGTTAATCCCGATTGGAGTGAGCTTACATTAGTGGAGTCCTACACTACGGGCAAGCCTATGGTACATTGTGTGTCACATGTGAGACTTTCATGAGAGTGAGTGAATTTGTTTGTTATTGCCCCCGTTCTATTCATGATATTTATTGTTGTGTGTGATCTTTGGGGGCACTCTTTTACTTCATATTGGTGAAGGCACATGGTTTGCATGAAATAGGTGAAGTCGTGGCTTCTTGGTTGAGTAGATAGGTGTGATTTTGTGGGAGCATGGTTGCAATGAGTTGAGTTTGTGCATTTAAGTTGTCTTGGGGTGGTTGTTCTCATGTTTTTGAGTTTCTGAAATTATTGGCATGTTTGTTGGACCTATAGTAGTCTTGTATGCATTTGTTCAATGGTCGGTATCAACCATAATCATAGGCAGACCTGTTCTACCTAGGTTGGGAAGTTATTTGTAATTGCTCGAGGGCGAGCAAAGGTTCAAGTGTGGGGTGGTGATGTTTGGCATTTTATGCCTATATTTCCTTAATATTTCCTTACGTTTGGATACTTTATTCGCTCGTTTTATAGTTTATGAATGTGGTTTTGCACTAATTTTATGTCGTGTGTATGTAGGTTGTTATGCGGTGTAATTGGAGCTTTAAAGAGCGTGATTGAGCAAGAAAAAATTGGATTTTGATTGAGGATTGGATCGAGCACACGAAGGCACGACACAAGCGAGCAAAGGAGCAAGAAAAGGAGCAGTTTGGCTGCGCGCCACAGGAGGTGCGCCGCGCCAGCCAAAGCGCCCAGCTTCTGGCGCGTTTGGCTGCGCGGCGCGTGGCAAAGGCGGAAGAAATTCGACGGGATCTGCCTAAGGTCGCGCGTTACGAGGCGCGGGGCGCCCGTTATAGCGCCCCTGGACGGATTTTTACTTCCTATTTCGTTTAGGCTTAGGTCTAACTTATTACCAGGCATTTGTAAACCCTATAAATACTCTTTTACTTAGTTTTTGATAGAAAGTTCAGATTTTGGAGCAAGTTTGGGAGGAGAGGGGAGGAGCCCTAGATGTCTTCTACACAAGTTATTTCTCTCTTTCTCTTATTCTTCTCTTTAATTCTATAATTTGTTTGTTCTAGGGTTAGAGTAAATACATGAAGATTGATGTTTGAAAGTTGATTTCTATATATTGATTTACCATTATAGATTGTTTATTCTTTCTTGATTATAATTGTTTGATTACTGAGGCCTGATAATTGAACACTATCTATGGTTTTTAGATTGAACTCGAAAGAGGGAATTTATGAACGCAATAAGAAAGAATAGGGCTTGATTGTGAACCCGGGCATCGGGGAACCAATTTGTGAGTAGGATAGACATATACTTGCTCGCCTAGCTTAACTAATCACAGAATTCGTTAATGCGTGCACGTGATTCAACCCATAGACATATAGGGATTGGAGTAGCCTGCATATACCGTGAAGAATCGAAAGGTTTTCACGGGTACAATTAACCTGTTAGTTAGCAATCTAGGAAATCAAGAAGTAGAATCAACTGGAAAACTCAACTGGATTGTTCGTAACTCTGACCCTGGACCGTTTCTCTTTGATTGACAACAACCTAGAATTTGCTCTGTTACTTGATCTCAATTACTTGCTTTAATTATTGTTTTAGTTAGTAAAATCTCAACTATTGGAAAAGATCCCTGAATAGATTATATAAATTGTTTGCTAGAATTCAGTCTGAATAGTCCTCATGGGAACGATACTCTACTTATCACTTTATTACTTGTCGACCACGTATACTTGCGTGTGCGTTGGGAGCAACAGCGCCACCCCCAGATCCCTCCCTTGAAAATTAACCACCGGAAATAGGCGAAAATTAATAAGCTCCGATGGCTGAAACTGAATCGTATTCGGGTAAACTGACGTCAACAACGCGGAGGAGAAGCGGAGCGACGTCACCGGCAATTGAGTGCCCCTACTTCTTCCTTCTATTCAATTCCAATAGAAACTGACCAAAATCCACACTCAAAGATTCTAACTTTTTATTTAAATGCACCCTTTGAATTACATTACTCAAATGGGTTATCTTCTTTTCCACTAAAAACTCATACTCAACAGCAACGCACCAAGATTTGCAGCTATTTCAGATCTGGATGTGTTAAGTACATCAATTTCATGAGTATTCAAACTAGTAGCAGTAGTGCTAGTACTACTGTTGCGCTTGAAAGAGTGGTGTATCGATTAGGATGAATCTAACGTATATAAAATTCATTAAAGAAACATAAAATATGCATGTCAAATGCAGAGGTGAAAACATCCAGCGTAGGCTGCAGAAACTCTAAGATGTATTGACCAGGATGATACAGAAATATATACACGCTATTTTTTAATAAATTAGAAATAAACAAAATAATTTGAAACAACGCAGATATAATGCTGAAACGATGCAGAAACAATTTGAAAATAGCGCAGATACAGTTCTGAAATAGTTAGATACGGTGCTGCAGAAACAGTTGAAACGGTGCAGAAACAGTTAGAAACAGACGGTGCTGCAGAAACAGTTGGATACGGTGCTGCAGAAACAGTTGAAACAGTGCAGAAACAGTTAGAAACAGTTGAAACGGTGCTGCAGAAACAGTTGGATACGGTGCTCCAGAAACAGTTGAAACGGTGCGGAAACAGTTAGATACGGTGCTGCAGAAACAGTTAGATACGGTGCTGCAGAAACAGTTGAAACAGTGCAGAAACAGTTAGATACGGTGCTGCAGAAACAGTTGAAACGGTGCAGAAACAGTCAGATACGGTGATGCAGAATCAGTTGAGATACGGTGCTGCAGAAACAGTTGAAACGGTGCAGAAACAGTTGAGATACGGTGAGATACAACGAGATACATCGAGGATGGGATGAGGAAAAGTGAAATTGGGGAAATGATAGGAATAAAAGTGAAATTGGGGGAAATGGTGGGAGGAAATGTGAAATAGGGAGAAATGAGAGGAGAAAAAGTGATAGTGGGGGAAATAGGAGGAAGAATGTAAGGGTTTGGTATGTTATGGGAAAATATTGTTATGTTTTTGTTATATTTGTAATTAACTTGTGTTTTCCTCTTTATAGGGTTAATTAGCTAAAATGTTGCTATGTTTGGTAATTAAGTTCTAAAACTTGTACTTTTATGTAAAAAATCCTATAAAGTTTGGGCAATCCTCCTCCCTTTGAGCTAGCTTTTGGGGTGAAGTTAGGCTCATGCCCAATTGGTCCTAATTAAAAATATTTAGAATCATATGTTGATTTAGTTTACCAGTTCCCCTTAGGAGCCAGATGTTGACCTGATTCTTGATTCAAATCCATAAAGAGACGAAAGGGGACAGTCAGTGCACTAAAATCTCGCTAAGTACCTGAAACGACCTCGGTCAGTCGTTTCAGAAGTTAGGACTCCGATTGGTGTGCCGATAATTTTAAAATATTCGTAAGGTCCATTAGGATCTGTCTGTAAAATTTGAGTTAAATCAGACATCGTTTAGTAGGTATCGGAAGAAGGTTTCAGTTTTTATTGTCAATAAATATTAAAAAGAGATTTTTTATCTCGGTTTTGGCGAACGAGCTCCGATTCGAAATTTGAAAGCACCGCTAGGTTCGTATGATTATTTTTAACTTTTGTGAACTTTCGAAAGTGAATTTCGATGTTGTTCGGCTAGTTTCCGCTAAAATGCCGAAAGTTAAATAATTTGACTTTTTTTCCATTTAAATTCGCATCTTGAGTTTCGGGAGTCCGATTTGAGATCCGGCTTCACAAGTATGTTACATATATTTTGTATAACTTGTATGCAAAAGTTGGAATTATTTCGAATATCGTAGGGTACCGTTTTAATTTTCGTCGCGAAAAGGATATTAAAAAAAATGAAAAAAAGAAAAAGACAAAAAAAAAAAAAGCAATGGCGGTGGTCCTTAGAAATTATGCTAAGGACGAGCAGAAACCATGATATCGCTCAAAAAAATGAACAGAAAAGAGAACGCGAAATGCAGGCGGAAAAAATACCAGAAAATGAGAAAAGGGGCCAGAAAAAAGTAGAATTTTCACCCTGAAACATTCAGGTAATGATCCTAATATATTAATTGAGTTTATTATATGTGTTTGAATATGTTTTAATGGTAAAACTTGGAATATTATACATCATTTTAATAAGTTCAATTAATAGTTTAAAGGGTCAAATGGACCCCGATAATAAAATTGATTATATATCCGTACTCAGTGAGTTATGGGCAACTTATAAATGTAATTTATTTAGGGTTTGGTTATTTGGCCATAAACCCTGTACATAGGTCTGGCATGCGTATTGCGTATTGCGTATGCGAATAGGGTATCAGGTTCCTACCTGGATTGCCCTAAGATGTGAGGAATGAAGCCTTTAGCCTAATGTGATATATTTTTCTGCTTATTGATCACAGTGGGATCGTTTGGCAATGAATTCAAAGAATAACGCGGTTGTTGGTCGCAATGCTAACTTTTGAAAGAGGTAAGTATTTTTATCCATTTCTTTGGAGGCACCTGGCCTCGTGGATTTTCTACCACGTATTCCTTACGTGTGTAGTTGCCGATAGGCGTACTCATTACGCCTTAGCTTTGGATTTACATTGTATATTATATGTTATGTCCTATTGTTGGTATTGCATTGAGGATCTGAGCATTGTACCCTGGCTGTGAGTTGATATATACTTCCCAGCTGTCGATGAGAGTCCCGCGCCGGTGAAGGGTTATTATTGCATCATACCGTATTCGTATGTATTGCGTTTTCTGGTTATGCATTGCATCATATTGAGGATAGGAGGATTCGGCCCTCGGAGCAGGAGGATTCCGCTCCATTGCATCATATTGAGGGTAGGAGGATTCCGCCCTCGGAGCAGGAGGATTCCGCTCCATTGCATCATATTGAGGGTAGGAGGATTCCGCCCTCGGAGCAGGAGGATTCCGCTCCATTCATTTGGCACATGTGACCCTTTGCATCATATTTCATTTCATTTCATCTCACTTCATTTCATTTCATCTCAATTCATACCATTGTGTAGACTTGCGGTACGTGACTACTGTTCTGCTTATATATGCATTGCTTATCTGTTGATATGTTTCTGGCACGCACCCTTGGTTGAGTTTAGAAGTTTCTTACGTGTTTCCAGTTGTTATCTGGCTCTGCGTTTTTATAATTTAAATAAGAGGAATTTGGTCTGTTTGATTTTTTTCTCCCTAGTTAGCTATCCTATTCTCTGAGGTGGCTGGTCTGCCCCACTTATTGAGTCCTTTTGACTCACCCTTGTTTGTTATTTGTTTCTTGTCTATCTATTTCGTTTCGGCAGGTTCACTCCCGGATTGAGTTGGCCACGTTGTGAAGAAGCGGGGACGACCTCAGCTGTCAGGGTGAGCCAGCTTTATTTCGGATGGCCACCAGTTTATTGTTTATTATTTCAGTTGCATTTTGCTCCCTTCAAGAGGTATCTATTTTCTTTTGTACTCTTAGATGTCTAGTCTGGATAACCCTAAACCTAGTATGTTGGGTAGTCAGCTGTAATTCTTTTTGTACAGCTTAGAGATATCAGTATGTCTGTATTTTTATTTTAAGTTTTGTCCTTATTTATGAATTACTATATTTATTTTCCTAATTTAATTGGTAAGGGTTCGTCCGATGGGTCTAGGGGAGGATGTTGGGTGCCCGCACGGCCTAACCGGATTCTGGGTCGTGTCAGTTGGTATCAGAGCCCAGTTTAGAGTCTATCCAGACTTAGACAGTGTGTAGTAGAGTCTCGCTGATGGGTACGTAGACGTCCGTACTTATCTACGAGAGGCTATGATGGCATTTAGGAAGTTTCACTTCCTTTATTTCTTATCGTGCGTCGGTCTAGGATTCCATTGTATTTTCGTTAATTCGTTAATTCCTTCGTGGTAATTGTGAACCCTCGTGCGACAAATCAGCAAATAGTATGAGTTCAAGACGAAGCAGTCTAGCATTGGGCTAGCACTGACGAAGCCCCGAGAGTTTTGATCATGCTGACGATCTAGTTACGGAGGTCCCAACCGTACGAGCTCACGATGGGCAAGGGAGCAGGGCCTTGTGGTACCCTTGGCTCTCTACGATGCTTTTACGAGAATCTTGGCGATGCAGATATCGCAAGAACCTATTATTCGCTAGGCAGCTTATCAGGTTGCCGCAGATGTAGATGTTCAGTCTCAGGGAGCTCCTATTTCAGTTCTTAATGTTGCCGCAGTAAAGTATGTTTCGGAGGTAGCATGTGTTGTACCTCTAATTGTTCTGGCTGGTTAGCCAGCCGAGGTAACAGTTCGGTCCGAGTGCCCAAAGTGGTTGCATTATTTTACGCGGTCGAATCTTCCGATATTCTCAAGCCATGCATCAGATAATCCTTGTGTAAGTTTTCTTTAAAAAAATAAAATGATGTCAGGGTATTTGTATCCTTCAGGCTCTTGATTATATCGAGCAGTATGGTGTTGATTATTCTGCTTTCCAGTTTTAAGGTCTAGCCCTGGATTGGTGGACCGCATTCTTATTAGCTGACTTGGTTCGATTTTTCTTCTAGATTCGTGGAAAAAAAAATTCCTTTCGAGTAGCGAGCGAGATGAAAAGTGTTTCCAGTTTGAGTGGATTGAACAGGGTAGCCTATCGGTTAGCCTGTTGGTGTTTCAAAATATGAGAGTGAATTCTATAGAATGACTGAATATGCATTAGAACTAGTCCATGAGCCTTTCGAGAGATTCAAAGATTTATTGATGACCTTTATTTTTCCTTGAAATTCAAGATGGCTCGAGAAATTGAGGTCTGGGTTTTTTTTGATGTTGTTGTTAATATTGCCCGAAGGTTCGAGGCATGCCATAAGTTAGAGCGGGAAGAGTTAGAGCGGGAAAGTAAAAGATCCCACGGCCCTGGTGGGCAACCATGGTACCTCATTTGGAGGTAAAAGTTCTTATTATTTTGGGAGGTCACCTTCCAGGTTATCTCAGCATGTGTCACTTGATTCTTAGAGTGCGTCAGTAGCTCATCAAGATAAGATTCAGTCTTCTCTTTACAGCTATCAACAATCTATCCTGCTTCCATTTTCAGTAGAAATGTGTTATCATTGTCATGAGTCTGGTTATTTTTTGAGGAGTTTTTCCTGACTCCGGCAAGTAGGCAGTCGTCCTTTCTCTCGTCATCAGGCACCTGCACAGTCGCAGGGGATTTCATTTAAATCTCAATCAGCAAAAGAAATGCCGCCATCCAGTCGAGGTTGAGAGTGTGGTTGCAGTTATTCTTCAGAAGGTAATTATCAGTGTAGCGGCTTAGTTCAGCCGCAGAGGCAGTTTTATGAACTGCCAGTCTGGCAGGATGTTGAGGCATCCGATGTAGTAAAGCCGAATATTTCTTCTTCTCTTATATGTGAGTAAGATTTGATTATTCCGATCGGTCTGGACTTCGTTTATCTTACCATGATTTCATTGGAAATTGTTTCTATTAAGAATCGATTGCAATAGAGGGGTGAGCTTCTAGTATGATTTATTCAGGGAATTTGTGAGACCCTACTAGTTTATCTGATTTAAATGTGAGAGATTTGGGAGTGAGTGTCGGTATTGTCTGCTTGGCATCTGGTTACGCCACCTTCTGTTACTATGTCAATTCAGTTTACCTCTCTTCTCAAAATTCAATGTTGGTAGGATAATGGGATCCTAATTCATTACCGTCAGAAAGTGTTGTCGTTTCTTCCTGTGCAAAGTGATTAGTAAGTAATATTCGATCTACGTATATCCTTTTGGTTCAAAACGCTAGTAAAGTATGTTATCCTATGAGCTTATCTGGGTTATAAAAGGGTTTTCTGGTAAAGTGTCAGAGTTTCCTTCTTATTGGGAGGTAAAATTGGCATGGATGTTGTTTCATAAGAGCTTATTTAATATCTATTTCTTCAATTGCGATTCATGGGCTACTTTGACTCGTAAGTAGTCTAGCTTTGGTAGCCAAGCAAATAAGAAGATGAGCTTCCTGAAGCTCTGATTATTTCTATCCTCAGTCCATTTCCATCCCTTCTTTGTTCGGCACTGGTGAGCTTGGGCGATTGGTAGCCGTTTGTGACGTTCCCTGTGTTGAGCCAGAGTACGTGTTATTGTAGCCGGGTAAGCATATTATTGTTTTGGATATCAGTTTATCCGGGTATCCATTCCTATGTATAGTATAGTGCTGGTTTCTATTTTGCGGATCATCCAGTTTCAGGGGAAATTCTACCGAAATTTTTATATAAAAGTACCATCCATCAGGCGGTGGTGTTTACGGCAAAGGTATGGAGTTTTGAACTCGAGAGTTTCAGCTATTTAGCAACTCGAAAAGGTAGTTGGTAGCTTAGGTCTGCCTACATTCAGCTGTTAGCTAAATCTTCTTTAGTCCAGCAGTCTGTGCGAGGATGGTTATTCCTATTCAAATGGCTGCATGATTTTGTGCTTTAAGTGGAGGAGTCTTCCTCCAAATACTGAATGGTAATATTAAATCTATGAGGTATTGATACCACTTTTCTCACGACCAAAAGTAAGGCCACGATAGAAATCTACAATGAGTGTCGATCATTGCTAAACCCACTAATAATCTATTAATGACAGAGATAAGCTGGCAACCTGATCATATATACGTACCTATCTGCTGAAAGTATAAAGTCTGGAAAGATGACACGACTTTAACTTGCTGGCAATTAGAACATTGAGCCACAAATTCTGCTATGTCACACTTCATTCCATCCCACTAATAAATCTGCTTAGGATCATGGTACATCTTAGTCGAACCTGAATGAACAGTGTATTTGGAAATGTGCTTTCATCATAAACTAAATTTGCAACATCAGGAACACAAAGTCTATCTTTATACATGAGAACACCGTCAGTACTAACCCTATATGGTGACTCTGGTTTTCTTCTGGCTATCTGTCTGTATTAAACTAGAACTGGATCCTCATACTGACACTGTTTTACTTTATGAAAATTTAGAGTTAAAGGTCTAGTGCAGCTTATCGTCCATCCATCATTGGCATATCTCCTTCATACCTCAACTCTTTGAGAAGTTACTTAGCATTATAAGTGCACATGCAATCAACTTTGTTGCTGGTATTCGGCCTCAGCTCATGGTCCAACTACATGTCTCTTTTATTTTCACTTTAGCAAGACATAATATTTTCAATTCAAAGACAATACCCTGAAGTAGATGTCCAGTCTGAAGATCATTCCTGGGCTGCATCAAATTGTCTATAGTGAGTAGTGACAAGGTACTTCAAAAGCTTCCCCTATTGTATCAAGCGTGAGCTAATTCTTAGTTCCATCGACCTGTTCTATATCGAAAGGCATATCGAAGAGGTGGTTATCGACTGAATCATGTTAATCCATTCAAACTCCGTGTATCTTTGCTTCGAAAATGTAGAACTCTCCTCTCGTGATTGAGGAAGGATCATCTTAGTCAGAATAATTTGGGCAATGGTATTATCATATTATCAAGATATGTTTTATTCCAAGAGTTCGGTGTTCGTGTTATAATTTTGATTCTGTAATCATGAGAAAAAAAATTATGTGGGATATTTTATGAAGGTCATACAAGTTCTTTTGTTATCAGCATGAATCTTGCTTTAGACTTAGGCTCGTTCGAGGACGAACGAGAGTTTAAGTGGAGGAGAATAAAACGACCTCGGTCAGTCGTTTCAGAAGTTAGGACTCCGATTGGCGTGCCGATAATTTTAAAATACTCGTAAGGTCCATTAGGATCTGTCTGTAAAATTTGAGTTAAATCAGACCTCGTTTAGTAGGTATCGGAAGAAGGTTTCAGTTTTTATTGTCAATAAATATTAAAAAGAGGTTTTTTATCTCGGTTTTGGCGAACGAGCTCCGATTCGAAATCCAAAAGCGCCGCTAGGTTCGTATGATTATTTTCAACTTTTGTGAACTTTCGAAAGTGAATTTCGATGTTGTTCGGCTAGTTTCCGCTAAAATGCCGAAAGTTAAATAATTTGACTTCTTTTTCATTTAAATTTGCATCTTGAGTTTCGGGAGTCCGATTTGAGATCCGCCTTCACGAGTATGTTACATATATTTTGTATAACTTGTATGCAAAAGTTGGAATTATTTCGAATATCGTAGGGTACCGTTTTAATTTTCGTAGCGAAAATGAAATTAAAAAAAATGAAAAAAAAGAAAAAGACAAAAAAAAAAAAGAAAAGCAATGGCGGTGGTCCTTAGCATAATTGCTAAGGACGAGCAGAAACCATGATATCGCTCAAAAAAATGAACAGAAAAGAGAACGCGAAACGCAGGCGGAAAAAATACCAGAAAATGAGAAAAGGGGCCGGAAAAAAGTAGAATTTTCACCCTGAAATATTCAGGTAATGATCCTAATATATTAATTGAGTTTATTATGTGTGTTTGAATATGTTTTAACGCTAAAACTGGGAATATTATACATCGTTTTAATACGTTCAATTAATAGTTTAAAGGGTCAAATGGACCCCGATAATAAAATTGATTATATATCCGTACTCAGTGAGTTATGGGCAACTTATAAATGTAATTTATTTAGGGTTTGGTTATTTGGCCATAAACCCTGTACATAGGCCTGGCCTGCGTATTGCGTATGCGAATAGGGTATCAGGTTCCTACCTGGATTGCCCTAAGATGTGAGGAATGAAGCCTTTAACCTAATGTGATATATTTTTCTGCTTATTGATCACAGTGGGATCGTTTGGCAATGAATTCAAAGAATAACGCGGTTGTTGGTCGCAATGCTAACTTTTGAAAGAGGTAAGTGTTTATATCCATTTCTTTGGAGGCACCTGGCCTCGTGGATTTTCTACCACGTATTCCTTACGTGTGTAGCTGCCGATAGGCGTACTCATTACGCCTTAGCTTTGGATTTACATTGTATATTATATGTTATGTCGTATTGTTGGTATTGCATTGAGGATCTGAGCATTGTACCCTAGCTGTGAGTTGAAATGTACTTCCCAGCTGTCGATGAGAGTCCCGCGCCGGTGAAGGGTTATTATTGCATCATACCGTATTCGTATGTATTACGTTTTCTGGTTATGCATTGCATCATATTGAGGATAGGAGGATTCCGCCCTCGGAGCAGGAGGATTCCGCTATCATATTGAGGGTAGGAGGATTCCGCCCTCGGAGCAGGAGGATTCCGCTCCATTGCATCATATTGAGGGTAGGAGGATTCCGCCCTCGGAGCAGGAGGATTCCGCTCCATTCATTTGGCACATGTGACCCTTTGCATCATATTTCATTTCATTTCATCTCACTTCATTTCATTTCATCTGAATTCATACCATTGTGTAGACTTGCGGTACATGACTACTGTTCTGCTTATATGTGCATTGCTTATCTGTTGATATGTTTCTGGCACGCACCCTTGGTTGAGTTTAGAAGTTTCTTACGTGTTTCCAGTTGTTATCTGGCTCTGCGTTTTTATAATTTAAATAAGAGGAATTTGGTCTGTCTGATTTTTTTCTCCCTGACTAGCTATCCTATTCTCTGAGGTGGCTGGTCTGCCCCCCTTATTGAGTCCTTTTGACTCACCCTTGTTTGTTATTTGTTTCTTATCTATCTATTTCGTTTCGGCAGGTTCGCTCCAGGATTGAGTTGGCCACGTTGTGAAGAAGCGGAGACGACCTCAGCTGTCAGGGTGAGCCAGCTTTATTTCGGATGGCCACCAGTTTATTGTTTATTATTTCAGTTGCATTTTGCTTCCTTCAAGAGGTATCTGTTTTCTTTTGTACTCTTAGATGTCTAGTCTGGATAACCCTAAACCTAGTATGTTGGGTAGTCAGCTGTAATTCTGTTTGTACAGCTTAGAGGTATCAGTATGTCTGTATTTTTATTTTAAGTTTTGTCCTTATTTATGAATTACTATATTTATTTTCCTAATTTAATTGGTAAGGGTTCGCCCGATGGGTCTAGGGGAGGATGTCGGGTGCCCGCACAGCCTAACCGGATTCCGGGTCGTGTCAGTACCAGTGTCTGAGGAAAGGCAAGACTGCATCCTACTAGTAAATCTAAGATGTCTAGTCTTTTAATATGAGGATGATTTTTTTTAGTTCATTGGCAATTTCTATTAAATGCAATCTGTTTACAAATATTTTTTCACTTAATATTGTCATTGTTAATCAACTGATTGTTCTATTTCTTGCTATTAACTTTCTGTACTTATAAGTACAAACCATCTTCCTGGTAAATGAAACTCAGATGCATGAAGTGATATTTTTTCCCTTATCTACTATTTTAGATCCCATAATTTCTAAATCACCAAATGTGATTTTTATGCAAATTTTGTTAACGGGAACTAAATGCGATGAATTGAATAAAAGTTGAATTGGTTCGTCGTGCAGTCATCATGGCATATAGTTTATTCCTTTAGACTTCATCTCTTCTAGATCAAAAAGAAACGTTCAACTATTCCTATTAGCCAAGATGTGGTTCGTTGTCCAGTCATCGTGGCATATACTTAATTTACTGTGATATGTAGGGACTTTTGTGATGATAGTTCCCTGTTTTCTGTTCGCTGCAACATTTGTTTTAGGTTGTTGACATAAAAGCTTTGTTGTGGCGAAGCTTCAGTGCTGGAATTGTGGTTAATCCCCTGAAGGTCACATTTTCCAATACGCACATAAGGGGAAGCTACTCACTATACAAGTTCATTCTCTATTGGAAAAGAGCCTCCTAGGTGAAAGCGAAGGGAAACTCACCATACACCAGGATGGAGGTTCCAAGACAACAAAAAGAATTTTAGTGTCCAGTGGCTCCTGAGGTTTTTTTCATTTTGAAAATTTATGTGGCTCAGTTTCTCAGTTTCTCAGATTCCTCTTTGTCTAGTAGAGTGGCTGGCTCCTCTACTTCTTTGGGTATGCTCACAGTTTTATTTTATGATTTTAGTTCTCCTAAAATTTAAATATACTGGTTAAAACAGAGTGTTATGGTAGTGTTCTGTAATTGAAGATATCTAACAAACTGAAAGGCGACTATATAATGACTTATGAGACCAACGGCGTTATATGGGAGTGACATTAGGCTCGTACAAATACCAATATAAAGATGGATGTGGAAGGTAGGACAAATAAGAAATGATCACTTATTATATAGGATACAAATAGTATTTTATAGAGAATAAAATGAGCGAATGTTTTTGAGATGGCTTGGCTATATCCTACATAGGCCTTCGTATAAACATATATGTAGATGTCATGCTTTGATAATTGAAGGTGATAAAAGGGATGAGATAAACCTAGGATCATATGAAGGGGAGTAATCTAATATTACAAAACCAATGTAAGCTTAGCTAAGAACATAATGTGTTGGTAACAAAGAAATTTTTTAGTCAACAGCAGCTAGCATGGATCTAGGCTTTAGTTGTTGATATTACCAGTTACATCAGATCCTACATTTTTGGACATCTCTTATTCTGGTGGAGGCCTGTATGTCGAATTTTTGGCTGAATACATCATCAAAGTATGGGTTAAATCTAAGTTTCATCATCCAAATTTTAAGTTGAACAAAAACATCACCGAACTATTCAAAAGTTAGCAGAACTCATACTGGAGTTAACCAACGTTAAAAACTTAACTCCAGCACCTCACGTGCAAATCACCTGACTTATATCTCCTCCCCTCTTTCTCAATTCACGCTCAATATGAAATTAGGGCACTAAAAGTACTCTTTCTCTCTACAATCTTGAACATCACCATCTTCTCCCAACTTCAATCTTCTCGGATCAGGTACTACATCAACGTTTTCTTCTTTCTTTTCTCCATTGGTTGGCATTTTAACATGTCTTTTAATTCAAGATTAGTGCTTTTGATGAGTGAGATATAAAATGGATATTACCCGATTGCTAAATTAACTATGCGAACAATTTGCTTGAATTACAAATATCCTATTCTTTGATTATTATAGCTATGCCATTTTGTGGGAATTCCTTGGTTAATGTTTGGATACTTTAAACTGACCTATACTTTTGTCTGCACACTGATGGAAAATAAAAAAACTTTTTTATCGATTTGACTAAACTATGTATGGATGGGAGCGATCCGATGTTACATTCTGAAGTTCGATGTAAGCACAATATTTTATTGCCACAAAAAACATCTTGGTCGCAACACAATCCCGGGAGACGATATTGGGCATGTCCTTTTCTTGGGGTAAGTATTATATATGTCCACAAGTGTTCTTCTTCTATCTCAATGTCATTCATCAAGTGGCTCAAAAACCATTTCCATGTTTCTCTGTTTTCCTTCTCAACGATTGCATAAGAAATTGGAAATATGTTATTATTCCCATCTAAAGTAACAGCGGTTAGTAATTGTGCCCCGTACATAGTACCCTTCAACCAATAACCATCGACGCCTACAATCTTTCTACATCCAGCCTTAAAACCCTCTTTACAAGCAGTAAAACAAATGTAAAATCTTTGAAACCTCATCGGCTTGTTAGGATTTTCATTTGGTGTTAGATTCATAAAAACAGATGTTCCAGGATTAGCTCTAACAATCTCGTTGCAATAATTCCATAGCATACCAAATAAGTCTTTTACATCACCATCTATCAGTGCAATAGCCTTACTTCTTGCCCTTCTAGCTTGATACGATGTGACGTGTAATTTTAGTTCCCTACTCAATGTGTCTAAATTCAGATATCTTCCAATTTCTATTAGATTTCACCTTATCAACATATTTTCGAGCTATCCAGGTAGAGTTAACAGTCTTATTATTATAGTTCCACCCAAGGCAATCATGATCTGAAATATAAACCTTTATTTGAAAACATGTATCCCTCTGCATTACTGAACCTAAAACTTTCCACTTACAATTAGGTTGTCTGCATACAGCCTTGGCTCTTATTTTGTCATCCAATTTCCACTTGACTGATTTTTATTTTTTGATTTCATGTGCAACCACGGCTTTCTTGAACTCGGTTTTATTTCCAAATATCATCCCCAACTCTAATTTAGGCTCAAGGCCATCGAGCTTTGGATTATGCTTGGAAACATAACCATCTTCATTCTCTGAATCATCATCTAGGCTCCTCGTATCATCAGAATCGACGCAATCTGAGTCACCCTCCTCATTTTGCATCTTTTTAAGCATCTCCTCGCTAACATAATATTGATTATCATTAGTTCTCTTTTTGTTTCCCCTTATATTTATTCCAAAATATTCTGCTGAAGGATCAACATTCATTGAAAATAATAAGTCATCATCCTCGAAATTATAATCTTCGTCTTCGAATTCACTGTCCGATGTAACATCATTTGTTGGCATTGTCGGATTAACATTTTCAGTTTCCTCTTGACATCGATTTTCATCGCCATACAAATTCAGGTGCTCAAAATATATCTCCACTACTCGGTTGTGCGGAATAGAATTGCCAACTCGAGCAGCTTCAATATTACTTCCAACTAGTCGATATTTATCACGAGTTAAGCTATATTTGTGCCAAAAAACCACAGACTCCTTTTCATAACTGCATATATCGGCCATGCTTTTAAAGTCTAATAGTTGTATTGCTGCTCCATTTACATAGTCGAAGTATTCAACCGTTCCATCGACATAGCTTTTTTTAGGATTAAACACAAATAATCCACCATGGTGTACTTTAACTGTGAAAAAGGAGGCCTCTGCAACAGGATCTGCACATAAAATCTATGCATAAGAATCATTGGCATTTGAAGCTTTTATTTAAAAGTAAGTTCATCAAATTTTAAAATAGATTAGCGACGGACACTTATGTATAAAATAATTCTATATCACCATATTCATTTTAAATAATGCACCTTTAAAGCATATTTAAATAAGATGATAGTATATTCAATAAGAAAATTTTAGAAAAGTATTGAATTTAGCAATACCATAATTGGGTGTGCAGGATCTGCCACTAGAACTTCGAGTCAATATTCTGACTTGTTTTCTCAATCCAAAGTACGTGATAATCGATAAGCCAAAGAAAGAATGTAGGAGAAGATGATTGTACGGAGGGAGATAGAGTAGAGATAGCAAATTTAAACCATTAATTCCAAGAGGCGGGAACAATGTTCTAAAGAGTTGAATCAGAATAAGATTATTTTGGGAGGGTGTTAGGTCACGTGAGGTGCTGGAGTTAAGTTTTTAACGTTGGTTAACTCCAGTATGAGTTCTGCTAACTTTTGAATAGTTCGGTGATATTTTTTGTTCAACTTAAAACTTGAATGATGAAACTTAGATTTGACCCATACTTTGATGATGTATTCAGCCAAAAATTCCCTGTATGTCCATAGAAGGCAAGTTATTTAACATTGGAATGAAAGGAGCCTAAATAGGTCGGGACAGGATACGAATATATCTGATTGGGGATTAAGGCATATTGGTTGCTTGTTACATCTCTGATGGGTACATTTATTTAACAGTTTTGCTTTTTCAAATCTGGTTATTAATTTCTCATAATATTTACTGAGATTTAAATTTAATTATTGTGATAAATGGATATAATGCGGTCCGACCTGTGAGACTTCTCATATTTCATCTTTCCTCTTTAAAAATATTTCATGTTATTTTCTTAAATGTGCAGATTAGGGTCAGTGGTTGCAATATTTAACTGCTCAACTGTTCCTACTTATTCTGTGTATCTTCCTCTTCTGAAGCTGGAGTTTAGCAGTTAAATCAAAGGAGATTCTTATTGGCTGCATTTTAAGGATGTATGTGCTTTTATGAGCTTAGTTAGCATACTCGTTTTATATATTAATGTGTTTTACTATTTGGCTGAATATGGTAGTTGCATGCTGTATTGCACGTTTGCAATGACTGGGATTTTTTTTTTTTTTTTTTTTTTTTGCTTAACTGGGTTTACGATGTTTCTCAATGTAGAGAAAGCCTTGAAGGTAATAGAGTCTCATTTTATTGGAAAATCTCTAAATCTTCAAGGGTCAGCACCAGAACTTTATGAGGTTGACAAAATGTTGAAGAAAGAGACTTTGAGCTTAGTTCTTTTCTGGTCTGATTCTAGGACTACTTGCTGCTATAACATATTATCTAATTATTCTTCTGATGTGAAGGATTATACACAATCCATGAACACACAGTTCACCCCAAGATCATAACGTATTTGTTTCACTAGTCTGTGGTATAATCACATGTATTTGGACACGAACTACACCATAAAGATTTAGCCACAGTCTATGACGTACCTGTTACGGAATCATGTTCCAATTTGTAGAAGAGCACTTATGTTCTTCATAAGGAATCCTTCCCAGAAGTTCTTCACCATAGAAGAAGAGAGTTTTTCTTTCTTGTTGGAGGGAGAGAAAAATGAAGCGTTGGTTTTCTTTTTAGGGATTAGTCACGATAGTTTTTGACTAACATAAATTTTCTTTTATATTGCCAATTGGATACAACTATTCAGGAAATAATCCTAACAGTTGTGTCTCTTCCTTTTATTTTTTACTTATTAATCCAATAATTAATATAACACATTATATATATTTATTATTAGACATGAGTTCGGGTTGACCCATATGGATGGCCCGAATCCAATTTTCAACATCTCCCACTCACATATGGTGGGTAAACAACATCCATACATAACGACTAGACCGTGTGACCAGTGCATACTTCGAGAGCTTAGTTGTTATACATCTGTTAGGAGTATATAACATCTCGATTAACGAAACCTTGGAGTAGATTGTAGTATGTCGTACCCTAGATCATTTATCACATTCATGTCTCTCACAATCTCTTTGTATTAATTTGAATTCATCATTATGTTATTATGTTCTTGTCCCAAAGACAAACATAAAGGGTCGACCAATGAACACAATTAATGTGATAGTACTCATTAATGATCTTTCTCATCTCATGAATCTCTTAATCTCAATTTGATTCGCTTTTCTAGAAATGTCCGGCCAGACTGAATCATCCATGATCTCTTGGCAACACCCTAAGATAGCAAATACCAAATTGAATCTCGAGAAACTGGTCAAAGTCATGAGGGTACAAAGAAAGAAAATTACTTACAATTTTCAGGGTTTCACACGATAAGCAAGTAGAGATTAAACTTGTATCGCCCATAGGTCACTTTATGCATACATGGTATGAATCACGTATCACAGTATTGACTCCTTTCTCGTGGAGCATATGTCTTTCACAAATAAAAAATATTGTGCAGATGATAGTTCAAACAACTCATGTCTAACTTTGAGTTCACACATCTACTCATACATTTATCAATCAGAACTCACATCTGGCATTAAGACAGACTCACATTTAATCAAATATGATTAACCAAAAAAAAACAAGCGACATTCTTATTATAAACTTCAAGCTCTCTATTCTTATCAAACTGATAACAATAAGTTTATAATTGTCTCATCCATATTGGTCACCTAGACAGTATAGGCAATTGCCTGTGTGAATAGGCCAATCTTTTCGTCTGTCCGACATACTTCAAATATATGTACTAAACATAAAACCATTCTATGTATATGAACCAACTAAAAAATCAATTTAGGCTTCAGCTACATTAACTCCAATAATGAAGATTTATGTGAACATGTTTGGGAAAAGTTAAAATATAAATACGTCGACATCTACACAAACCCAATTTCTTCACATATCATTCATAAGCACCAAATGTTATGAGTTTTATTATCGGATCTACTATCATATAATGCGTAAAGATTTATTTCATGTTCACTTTTCTATGTACAACTATGTCTCTAAGTAAATTATACTATTTATCAATATGTGTTGTCTTCCAGTGATACTTGGAATTTTTGTGTAAACTATTGAGACTTGACTATCACACTTGACTGTCACTAATTCAATAGTACTATCAAACACATCCAAATTTTTCATAAAGATGTTTAAGTCAAATAGCTTCTTGCACAGTTGCTGAAAACGCTACATGTTCAGCTTTGTTTATAAGTAAGGCTGATGATTATTTCTTGCTACACAAACAATATACACATCGCTTTTGGTTAGCAAAGAAGACATAATTAGATTTGGATTTCCTCTCATACTAAATCTTCTTTTCAATCATCATACGTATAGCCATTGAATTGCAGATATTTTCCTTGATAACACAAGGAATAATCAATTGTGCCTTTGAGATACCTCAGTATCCTTTAACTGTTTTTCAGTTTCCTTTTCTAAGTCAGATTGATATCTGCTAACTAAATAGATATCAGACATCCCGAGGTAAATCATATTTCTATGGGTTCATGAGGACACACCCTCTCACTTGAAACTTTGCCTCTAGAAATAGGAGTATTAATGGGTATGTGCTCTTGCATATTAAATTGTTCAAGAAAATTTCTTAAGATAAGATTTTTCTGAAAGAGACAACAATCCCTTGGAACTATCCGTTGAAATTTGAACTTCAAGAATTCACCCATATTTTACATTAAGTCATTCGCGTATTTTGAGAACCCATTTGTTCCTAATAGTGCTATGACCCATAAGTAGATCAACCAATTCCAACTCTTGGTTTGGTTTCAGTAACTCCATTTCATGTTCCATTGTTCTAGGTACTTATCCTTAGCAGGGTATTTAAGAGCTTCATTTATCTTTCATTGCTCTTATTCATCTTGTGGAGTAACTATATATACTTCCCCTTCGATCTCAAATCAACAAAGGGGAAAACTAGACGACTCATTGTCGAGGTTGAGAGTGATAAAATTGATTTATCAATTCATAGTTACTCCCTCTGGGACCAGCAATATAAATGAATTCTTTTAGTCATCTTGGTGCTAATTGAAACAGATCCATTATCACCAAAGTAACTCTTACTCAAATCCATTTGACTGTCATTAGCAGAAGCAATTTGGTCCATTGTTTCATGATGAGACAAGTCTGACCTATCTCACCCTACTTAGGATAAGACATTCTCTAAGAATGTAACATCATGTGATCCAAATTTAGTTACAGTACCACTATTGTATCGTTCACTTATGAACATATAAACCCTGGACTACATAGAGTATCATAAGATACACTCATTTCCCCTTGGAACTAATATTCCGTGTAATGGTTTATGTACAAAAGCAGCACAAACTCAAGAGTAAAAAAGAATTGAGTTTTCATCTTTCCATAACTTATATGAATATAAGTAACTGACTTAAAATAATTTCATAATTTGGATCACAGATGTCATAGCGTACCAGCTACAATGGAATGTAATGCTACTTTTAGGAGACGTCATAGACATATCTAGAGTCTCAAGAGCCTCTTGCTCTTTTTAGGACATACTGAATTTTATTGTCACTGTTAACACTTTTGTTAAACTTGGGACAATATTCTAGTAGCAGTTGGCATATTGATATAAACTACTATAAACTTATTAAGACAACTATGAACTTTCCTAGAGCCTAAAGTTCATATACATACTAATCCTTAAAATAATTTAACTATGTTAATATTTGTTTCACATTAGATTTGGAATCGAAAGTTCACTATGTTCCCAATCATCATCCGCTTTCTAATATTCCATAAATTTAACATAATTAATTATTAAAGGAACACTCATTTTAAATAATTAAATTCAAGATTAAATATATTATATAGCAATATAGAAATAGTACTTAATAACAAGATAAATCATTGAAAGAAATTCATCCAAGTACGCTTACTTAATGCGAAATATATGTCACACAAGCAACCACGCAGAATCACATATATATCAACATACCTATGTCATATTTTTCCATAACACATACGGGAATTGGATTCACCACCAGAAGTATATAAATATAAGAATATATACATTCTTGCATATATAGTATTTAGTGTTTAACCAAAACAACTTTGACAAGGGTACTCCAAATATGTGTATATTTCTGTCTGGCTGTGCTTCATCGATGACATGTGTCAAGGACTCTAGTCTTAAGGATTCACTCATGAATACCATTAACCAATCTATGCATTGGATGACTAGTTAACTGGATAACAAATTCCACCATTATTCAATGTTTTGGACTGCTCTTTCCACAGACACAATTGGACATCAAATATTAAATGGTCCAATGCTAGACATAACAAGCATTTACCGTAAGAAACTTTGCCCAAAAAAATGTGGCAATCACATGACCAAAGCAATAGGATAAGATATTGGCTTTATTGGTAGGGGGAAGTAAATCCAATCTTATTGAAAATTGGCTATATCCAGACGCCCCGTCAACCTTAAGGAGATCAACGAGAATTCTCTTTTTAAGAGAACAACGCATACCCTCTTCCAAATTCTTAACCAATTTTATACATATGCTAGCCTGGTTAAAAATAGCGCAATTGTTCCCAAAAAACAATTACTATGTGATTTCCAACTTAAAGAAAAACAAGGATGACAATCGTTAGTGGGACCCTTTCTCAACAATGGTCCTTTTAAAAAAAAAAATATATATATATATACACTCAAATCGTTTTTAAGTCTTCTCTATATTGTTCTTCACTATTAGGGATAACAAATTTCCTGACGTCGCAAGCCGATAGAAACTTCAACAACGTCAAACAAAACTTAGCCATTCACACGTAGATTTGCCTTCTGCATACTACGAGACTTAAAAAGAAAAAAACCACTTCAAGTATTATAATGGTACCATTAATCTCACAGTGCAGTAATTTATTAATATACTGGACACCTCATACCACATGTAAGGCTTACTCCACACAGATAAAAAAGAATTAAGGAGGACTCAAAGTCCTACTCAAACTGATATTTGCCTTATGGGACAAAAGAAACGATTTCACAGCAACTATTTTTTATTATCTTTTTTAAAAAAAAAAAAAAATTGTACAGGCGACACCATGTGCAAGAAGCCCCGTAAGTAGAACAATTCTACAGGATTAAATGTTGTTCCATCTTAGTTCAATTTGAACGGAAAAATGAATTCGAATCCCAAAGCCCAATATAATTGTGAAAACCTTATTGCACTTGCAAAGTCTGACGGCTACCCAAAAAATACAGCTAGCAAAAATTTCTACATACAGTAAACAGATTCTTCCCACATACAGTATCCTTGGAGAAAAAAATTGGGACTAGGATATAAATAACTCGGGCTCTGATACCAATGAGGGATTACACACAATCCATGAACACACAGTTCACCCCAAGATCATAATGTATTTGTTTCACTAGTATGTGGTGTAATCACATGTATTTGGACACGAACTACACTATAAAGATTTAGCCACAGTCTATGACGTACCTGTTACAGAATCACGTTCCAATTTGTAGAAGAGCACTTATGTTCTTCATAAGGAATCCTTCCCAGAAATTCTTCGCCATAGAAGAAGAGAGTTTTTCTTTCTTGTTGGAGGGAGAGAAAACGGAAACGTTGGTTTTCTTTTCAGGGATTAGTCACGATAGTTTTTGACTAACAGAAATTTTATTTTATATTCTCAATTGGATACAACTGTTCAGGAAATAATCCTAACAGTTGTGTCTCTTCCTTTTCTTTTTTACTTATTAATCCAATAATCAATATAACACATTATATATATTTATTATTAGACATGAGTTCGGGTTGACCCACTGATAAGTCGGTATTTTACCAACTTAAAGACTACTTTAAACTTTTATTTTTGAGTCCAAGGGCTACATTTAGTGTAATTAATGCCATGAATTGTTTAGTTTCAGGTCACAGCAAATTCACATGAACATGAGTTGAAGATCGAAGCTAGAGAGCAAGAAATAGAGCCAAAGTGATGAAGGAAGGACATCAAGAGTGGGCGGACCGCCTACATAAAAAGGCAGGTCGCCAACTGAGCTCAGAGAACTAGCATGAGAGTGGGTGGACCGCCTGTTTACAGAGGCGGACCGCCTACTCAACTTCAGAGAGTTAGGTAGGTGGACCGCCTACTTTACTAGGCGGACCACCTACTTCCTGTTCCCTGAAATTTTCCCTCTGTATAGATAGCTTGAAACAAGGTTTTTAAGGAACACTTTCCATATTACGTTTTCTTCTCATTTTGGGGCGATTTTGGGAGCTAAGTAGGAGTCTTAACATTACTTTGTAAGCTTCCAATCTTGTAACTTTGAATCTTATTCCATATATCAATTCAAAACTCATGTTTAACATGATTCCATCATTTCATTACATCTTTATTGCTTTGATTCAAACCCTAGTTATAAGTAGCTATATTCATAACTAGGGGTGTGAATAGGCTATAGTGATAGAAAATCAATGGGTGTTGTTCCATTTCACTAATTATAACACGAGTAACAATTATCCAACTCCCCATTACAATAACATCAAAATCCCAAAATCCATGATATTTGAGATTTCTTGCCTACATTGCTAGTTAAAGACTCAGAAGAGATTAACTAGTGTAGAATAGTGGAGTTGGCGAGGATTTGAGTTGATAGGCTATTTATATAGACTAATTCATCTAAAAGGAGCTACGCTCGGAAGAGGTCTCCTTTCCTTGGGTCTTTGAGTAGCACTTTGATTATTCAACTAAGGCTTTGACGAGCGGGTTGTGAAAGATCTGTTCTAGGACGGAAGGATTCTAGATATCACAATTGGAATACTCGACCATAATTATATTTGAGTTGGGAAAGTTAAAGGAAGACACCCGTTGTGGTTGGAAATCACTATTAGTTGTTTGCACCCCTAGTCTCGTAATATCGAATCAACTTACTTGCTTAAATTGTATGCGTTGTAGTTAATTGTAGTGTTACTTTAAACAAACCCCATCTCTAAGGACTCAATATTAAATTTCATTTGAATTTCTATTTGCGACTCTCTTACTTGACGAGCTAGTTCCCTTCAGAAATCGACCCCGACTCATATCGGGTATTATATTTTGACGACCGCCCCTCACCATTAAAGGTGTAGGATTGAGCGTGGATCAAATTTTGGTGCCGTTTACGGGGAACTACGGTTTTAATATTGAGTTGCATTAGTTAATCAAAGTTGTTTAGTTTGCAAGTCCTAGCATTTTACTTTTGTTTTTGGTTTTACCTTGTGTAGGTGAACATGTCTTATAGGAGAAATCCGAATCGGCACTTGCACAACCCCAATTACAATCATTATTATAATCAACAATATGGGGATCCGCAAGGTTATGAAGAAGAATATGATGAAGAGTTCCATATAGAACTCAACCAAGAGGGCTATCCATTCCATGTTGAACAAGTGGATGAAGATGAGATACAAGAGGAAGCTAATGATCCTCAAGTAGAGAATTTGAATAATGATCCTCAAGTGGAGAATTTGAACCCTCATGATGACAACCCTTTTGGCCAAGCAAATGCGGGGGTCCAAGCAAATGAAGAAGGAAATCTTGGAGAAAATGAAGGTGTTGCGGGTAATGCTAATCGGGGTGGCAACAATGCAAACCGAGGCGGCCGAGGTGTAAACCAAGGGGGTCGAGGTGTAAACCGTGGAAGTAGAGCAAATGTCAACCGAGGGGGCAATGCCAATAGAGTTAATGCTCGCAATGTCAACCGGAATCAAGAGTATGATAGAGGTGCTCGGGACTATCAACAAGAGTATGCTAGAGGTGCTCGGGACTATCAACAAGAGGTGCGAGACTATGAAGATGATGAGGAGATTGAAGAAGAAATTGATATGAATTGTTTTGCAAGTGCCATAGTTCCTCCTCCTATTCATGGCAATGCTAGTTTTAGCATCCCAAATGTAATTCTTCAAGGTCTTGAACAATATGGTTGTTTTGGTGGTACTAAGAATGAAGATGCAAATGATCACTTGAGAAACTTTGTACAAACTTGTAATCTCTACAAGTCGGCAACGGTATCGGAAGAATCATTGAGGTTGAGAGTGTTTCCTTACTCTCTCACCGGCAAAGCTAAAGATTGGTTGAACAAGTTGCCAAGAAACTCTATTTTCACTTGGCAAGAGTTAGTAAAACAATTCCTAAGAAAGTTTTCACCAAAGGGAAAGCAAGCGGCATTGAGGGATAAGATCTACATGTTTGAGCAAGAAGCATCCGACTCTTTAACCGAGGCTTTCCAAGATGGGTTGCTCCGGTGTCCTAATCATGGTTTCAATGGGAGCATGTTGTTGCAAAGCTTCTATCAAGGGTTAAACAAGATGAACCAATCCGCCTTGGACACGTTATGTGATGGTGTCACCATGGACCAGAGGTATGAAGAGGTGAAAGATATCCTAGACAAAGTGACCAAGAGATCTCAAGAATGGCAATCAAGAGCTAAGAATCCGGGAAGAGAAGTTGGGATTAGTCCAAAGATGATGGAAAGATTTGAAGTGCAAGATGAGAAAATGGCAAGAATCTTGACATCGGTGGAACTCATGAACAAGAACTCAAAGACCGATAGGGAAGCCAATGAAAAGAAGTTGCACAAGGTGGAGAATATCCACACCACAAATGCCGGACATCAAGTGGCCCCAATGGGCTATGTGACTCGCGGAGGTGTTCCTATGTCCCTTCTCCAACATGGGCAAGAAGGATACTATCCGGAACAATGCTACCATGTGCAAGATGGGGAGAACGTACATTATGTGGGTAACTACCAAGGGCAAAGAGGGTATGATCAAGGTGGTTATGAAAGACTTTATCAACAACCCTACCAACAACCATATCAACAAGCCTACCAACAACAAGGGCAATGGAGGCCGAGTCAAGGAAGAGGTAATTGGAGTAGCAACCAAGAGGGGAGAGGAGCCGGTTCTTCTTAACAATATGCTCCAAACCTCTATTTAAGCAAAATAATCAAGAGACAAAGGCTCCCACAAAATTAGAAGAAATGATGAGTCAAATGCTTCAAAATCAGCAAGGCTACTCCGGAGACATGAAAGACATGAAGCAAACTTTGACATCACATTCCACATCCATCAAAGAACTTGAGTCACAAATGAGCCAACTCGCACATCAAGTCAATCGAACGCCGCAAGGAGCATTACCAAGTGATACGGTAGTGAATCCTAAAAGAGGCGGTAAAGACCAAGTGATGGTGATCAAACCTCGAAGTGGCAAGACATATGAAGATCCAAAAGCCATGAGTAATGATGATGCGGAGTTGAGAATGCAAGATGATCATGTGGGTGCCGAGTGGAATGATAATGAAGCTATTGGAGAGGAGATGGTGCAAGATGAAATGGAGAGGCAAGGTGATGTGTTGGTGCAAGAGTTTGATGATGATGTTCAAGAAGTCACTAAAAAGCCTATCCCTCAAAACACCACTACCCAAATAGCCAAACTAAAGAACACTCCACAACCTAAAGGAAGCCCTTCTAACCCAAGCTCCATTCCTAAAATACCACTTCCTTTCCCTCAAAAGAGCAAAAAACAAAGAGAAGTATCCCATGCAAAGAAGATTTGGGAGAAGATAGCAAGTACCTCCATCAACATTCCATTGGTTGATGCTTTGGGACAAATGCCCAACATTGCTAAATTCATGAAAGACTTGGTGACCAAGAAGACATATGGAGATTTCGAGACAATCAAGGTGACTCATCAAGTAAGTGAAATTGTGTCAAAACACATAGCTTCGAAGATGGAAGATCCCGGGGCTTTTACCATTCCATGCACAATTGGTGGAAGAAACTTCAAGAAAGCTTTGTGTGACCTAGGTGCAAGTATCAACTTAATGCCATATGCGGTGTACAAGACATTGGATACCAAAGCACCTAGACCAATAACCATGAACCTACAAATGGCCGATCGCTCAATGAAAAGTCCGATTGGAATTATTGACAATGTGTTGGTGAAGGTAGACAATTTCGTCTTCCCGGCAGATTTTTTTATTCTTGATTGCCCCGTAGATTTTGAAGTACCTATCATTCTTGGGAGACTATTCTTGGCAACTGGAAGAGCTCTTTGTGACGTGGAGAGAGGTGAACTTACTTTTAGGTTCAATGGAGAGAAAGCCGTATTTCATATTTGCAAGGCCTTGAAACAACCAATGGATAATGATGCGACTTGTTCTTATGTCTATGTCGTGGTTGATGCCCTAGTGGAAAAGGAGAGTGTCTTAGCTAGTCAAGAAGACACGTTGGCGGCGGTAATTTGGAACATGGACGTGGAAAATGAAGAGAGTGTAGCGGAGGTGGTGAAGGCATTGGAAGGCTTTGGATCAAAACCCTATGTACCTAAAAAGCTATCCCTAGACCTTGAAAATCGAGAAACACCACCTACAAAACCATCCATCGAGGAACCACCGAAACTTGAATTGAAAATCTTACCATCCCATTTGAGATACACCTTCCTTGGTCCCAACTCCACTCTACCCATAATCATCTCATCTCACTTGACCAAAACTCAAGAATCTCAACTTGTTGAAGTGGTGAAGAGAAGGATTAAAGCTATAGGGTGGACCTTGGCGGATATAAGGAAAATTGATCCGGGGGTATGCACTCATAAGATCTTGCTTGAAGAAGGGTGTCAGCCAAGTGTAGAACACCAAAGGAGGTTGAATCCTCCTATGCAAGAGGTGGTGAAGAAATAAATCATCAAATGTCTAGATGCGGGTGTGATAGTTCCATTGTCTGATAGCAAGTGGGTGTCACCCGTGCAATGTGTGCTAAGGGGGGTATGACGGTGATTCTAAATGACAAAGGTGAGTCCATTGCAACTAGACTCGTAACCGGATGGAGAGTGTGTATGGATTATCGAAAGCTCAACACCTCTACAAGGAACGATCATTTTCCTTTGCCATTCATTGATCAAATGCTTGATCGGTTGGCGGGTCGTGCTTACTATTGTTTCTTGGATGGGTACTCCAGCTATAACTAAATATCCATTGAGGCCGAGGATCAAGACAAGACTACTTTCACTTGCCCCTATGGTACCTTTGCATTCCGCAAAATGCCATTTGGTCTTTGTAATGCCCCCCGCCACATTCCAAAGGTGCATGCTAGCTCTTTTCCATTACATGGTGGAGAATTTTCATGAGGTTTTCATGGATGATTTCTCGGTAGTTGGAGACTCATTCGATGATTGCTTGTAAAACTTAGAGAGGGTGCTCGAGAGATGCGAGGAAACAAGACTTGTGCTCAATTGGGAGAAATGTCATTTCTTACTGCAAGAAGGCATAGTGTTGGGACACAAAGTCTCCAAGAAAGGCATCGAAGTATATCAAGCAAAGAATGAGGTGATTTCCAAACTTCCACCTCCAATGACCATGAAGGGTGTCCGAAGTTTCTTGGGGCATGCGGGATTTTATCGCCGCTTTATCAAGGACTTCTCCAAAGTTGTGAATCCTATGTGCAAACTTTTGGAGAAGGATGCCAAGTTCGTGTTTGACAAAGCTTGCTTAGGAGCTTTTGAAGAAGTAAAGAAGAGGTTGACAACCGCACCGTTAATTGTGAATCCTAATTGGGAGCTTCCGTTTGAACTCATGTGTGACGCTAGTGACGTTGCTTTGGGGGCCGTGCTAGGTCAACGGGTGAACAAGATGTTTCATCCCATCTACTATGCAAGCAAAAAAATGAACGGAGCTCAATTGAACTATACGGTGACGGAAAAGGAACTCTTGGCTATCGTGTTCGCGTTTGAAAAATTCCGATCATATTTGGTGGTGTCGAAAACAACTGTTCACACCGATCACTCTGCCATCTGGTGTTTGATGGCGAAGAAAGACTCCAAAGCAAGGCTCATCCGGTGGGTGTTACTCCTTCAAGAGTTTGATATGGAAGTGATTGACCGAAAAGGGACCGAAAATCAAGTGGCGGACCACTTGTCCCGCTTGGAGGAGGAGGGTAGGCCAAAAGAAGAGATGGAAGTGAATGATGCATTTCCGGATGAAAGCATCTTGGCCGTGTCTTGGGAACCAATCCCTTGGTATGGCGACCTAGCTAATTTCATAGTTGGGGGAGTCTATCCCGAAGACTTCACGTTCTATCAAAAGAAGAAACTAGCTAAGGATGTAAGATTTTATTATTGGGATGAGCCCTATCTCTTTAGAGTGTGCATGGATGGAATCATTCGGAGATGTGTGGCCGAGTCCGAACAAGAAGCTATTATGGAGGGGTGTCATTCTTCTCTTTACGGAGGACATCATGGTGGAGTGAGTACAGCGGCCAAGGTATTACAATGTGGTTTCTTTTGGCCAACTTTGCACAAGGATGCCCACGCTTGGGTGAAAAATTGTGATCAATGCCAACGAATGGGTGGAATATCAAGGCAGCACGAGATGCCGATGAATCCCATTGCTGAGGTTGAGTTGTTTGATGTGTGGGGAATTGATTTTATGGGGCCGTTCGTGAGTTCTTATGGCGACAAATACATCTTGGTGGCGGTTGATTATGTGTCCAAATGGGTGGAAGCAGTTGCGCTCCCCAATAATGAAGCCAAGAATGTGTTGGGATTCTTAAAAAGAATATTTTCTCACGATTCGGGACCCCGAGGGCAATAATTAGTGATGGTGGAAGCCACTTTTGCAACCGAGCTTTTGCAAATCTCCTCCAAAAATATGGAGTGAAACACAAAGTTGCAACGCCCTACCACCCTCAAACAAGCGGGCAAGTTGAGGTCTCAAACTGGGAAGTGAAGAATATTCTAGCCAAGATGGTTAATGCAAATAGAACCGATTGGGCTAGGAAACTTGATGAGGCTTTATGGGCTTACCGAACCGCATACAACACTCCAATTGGTATCTCCCCATTCAACTTGGTATTCGGTAAAGCTTGCCACTTACCGGTTGAGCTTGAGCATAAAGCCTTATGGGCATGGAAGAAATTGAATATGGATTGGAGCGATACCGCAAGTGAAAGGGTGTCGAACTTGCATAAACTTGATGAATTCCGGTTCTTGGCCTATGAAAATGCGATGATTTACACGGAAAAAATAAAGAAGCTTCATGATTCAAGAATTTAGAACCGGACGTTCAAAGAGGGAGATTTAGTGTTGTTGTTCGACACCCGATTGAAATTATTTCCCGGGAAGCTAAAATCCAAATGGAAGGGTCCATTTAAGGTGGTAGGTGTTACACCTTATGGCTCGGTTGATTTGTAATCGAAGGAAGGAGGAAGAACTTTCCGAGTCAATGGGCATCGGGTAAAACATTATTTGGGATACGACGCCGAAGTTGGTGAAGTGGTGTGCGTCTATCTTGATGAGCCGTGAGTGGACAATGCATCACCGTCGTGCCGTGCGTTAAATTAGGCACTTCTTGGGAGGCAACCCATGATTTTTAGTTTAATTAGTTGTTACATGTGCAGGCACCCGAGTGTAAGTAAAGCAAGAAGTGAAAAAGTGAAGATCGCATGCCAAAATGGGTAAATGGGACAACAATAGGCGGACCGCCTATTAAAACTTCAGAGAGTTTGGTAGGCGGACTGCCCATTCTAGTAGGCGGACCGCCCAGGTAAGTATTGGACAAAGAAAACACACAAAGGGAAAACAGGCGGACTGCCTGGTCGTTATAAGCGGACCGCTTAGTGGAATTTTGACCCGTCCCGTCGGGTTTGTGCTTAAAAGAGGCGTCCCTTGTGTTTTTCATATCGAAACACAATTTTAACAAAAACCCAAAGACCCTTTGGCCGAAAATCATCACCCCATTCTATTAAAATCAACTTCATTCATCATAAACACACACAAATCACTCCACCACCACTTTTAATCTTCATCTTTGCTTAATTTTGGGTATGGTTGCGATTTCCTTTAATTTTTACTTTAAGTTTCTTTAACTTAGTGATACAATATCTTTAGTTATAGGAGTAGTTCATGGTAGATTAATTTGGTATTGCAAGTAGTTCCTTTTGCTTAAATGCTGCATATTGAAGTAGATAAATTGAGAAAGTTAGGGTTTAGGTGTGAAAATTGAGAATTTTGGTAAAACTTTGAACCCATGACTTGAATTCCCTTATAATTGGTTTCTTGAATTATTTGGAGTGTGGGGAATGTCATTGTAAAGCTTTGAAAGCTCAAAGATATCAACCTATTAGTTGGGGGGAAATTTTCATAAAAATTGCAAAGTACACTTGAAATCGCACTTGGGTTTGATATGTAAGCTTGTGTACTTGTTTGAATTGCCCTAAGTTGCTAGTGTGATGCTAGTCAAGTATTCCAAGCTAATTTGATGATTTAAACTTGAACTAGTGGCACAACAGAATTCAATAGATAAAAGTGGGTGCTTGATCTTGAGCCGTGCAACTTTTGCTTGAACTTGCTATAGATTGTTACTTGGAATTGATACCATGAGTTGGGAGTATTGTTTTTTGGATATTGTGAGCATGTTTAGAGCCTTGCTAGGTTGGTCGTTTGTGGAAGTTCTTGGAATCCTTCAAGTTTGTGCATAATGATGTTTGAGTGCGAGTTTGATTAATTGGATTGCAACCTTGATCAATCTTGATGCTCCATTTGTGTGCTTTGTATTTTCCACATGTTTACTTGAATTTTTGAACCGTGTTTATGAAAATTAGTTGTGACTGACATGTGAGCTGTTCCCTGCGCCTTTGTGAGATTGGAACAGGCGGACCGCCTGTTTGACAGGGCGGGCCGCCTCTTTTACCTGCTGCTCTCAGCTTCTCAAACAGGCGCACCGCCTGCTTAAATGGGTGTGGCGCCTGTTCCTGTAACTTGTCCGTTGGAGTTTGTTTCTTTTCTCTTGCCTTATGTAATGTTTTCGATAGTAACTAATGATCCTTCTTGTGCGCTTACAGGTACCATGGGCAAGAAAACAGTGAAAAGAAAGCCGGACAACCCACCTCCTCTTCTCGAAGATGAATTGTAAGAAGAAGTGCCACTAGCCAATTTGGATACACAATCTAGAGGGGAATTGAGAAAGAAACAAAAGCAAGCCGCTTCTTCTTCTAAGCAACCAATGCAAGAACAAGAAGGAGAAGAGGAGGAGCAACGGGACCCGGATGATCAAGATGAGGACTTGAACTTAGAATGGGATGATGATATGAAATTCCGTTTTGGTTCCAAGGAAGCATACAGGATGTTCTTAGATATTTTTCAGCAGCGCAACTTCAATCCGGAGAGGGAGATTATCATGAAAGACTGACTCATTTTTTCCTCCAAAAGCTGATTTCAACTGGTCCAGAGATCACTTCAGATACTGCTGACCCTGCTGACATACCACCTACTTCTGGAGCAGGCCTCTCTTCGGGTATTGGCAGAGGCACCATCCCTGAGGATCTGACTCAGGGTATGCAAGACTTTTCTACTCAGTTGGATGAGATGAGTGACACGACCCGGAATCCGGTTAGGCCGTGCGGGCACCCGACATCCTCCCCTAGACCCGTCGGGCGAACCCTTACCAATTAGATTAGAAAAATAAATATAACAATTCACAATAAGGACAAGACTTAAACCAAAAACAAGACATACTGATATCTTTAAGCTGTACAAAAAATTACAGCTGACTACCCAACATACTAGGTTTAGAGTTATCCAGACTAGACATCTAAGAGTACAAAAGAAGACATATATCTCCTGAAGGGAGCAAAATGCAGCTGAAATAATTAACAATAAACTGGTGGCCATCCGGAATAAAATTTGGCTCACCCTGACAGCTGAAGTCGTCTTCGCTCCTTCACAACGTGGGCAACTCAATCCTGGAGCGAACCTACCGAAACGAAATACATAGACAAGAAACAAACAACAAACAAGGGTGAGTCAAAAGGACTCACTAAGTGGGGAAGACTAGCCACCTCAAAGAATAGGATAGCTAGCCAAGGAGAAAAGAAATAGATAGACCAATTTCCTTTTATTTAAATTATAAAAAGGCAGAGCCAGATAACAACCGAAAACACGTAAGAACTTATAAACTCAACCAAGGATGCGTGCCAGAAACATATCAACAAATAAGCAATGCACATATAAGCAGAACATTAGTCATGTACTGCAAGTCTACACAATGGTATGAATTGAGATGAAATGAAATGGAGTGAGATGAAATGAAATATGATGCGAAGGGTCACATGTACCAAATGAATGGAGCGGAATCCTCCTGCTCCGATAGCGGAATCCTCCTACCCTCAATATGATGCAATGGAGCGGAATCCTCCTGCTCCGAAGGCGAAATCCTCCTACCCTCAATATGATGCAATGGAGCGGAATCCTCCTGCTCCGAGGGCGGAATCCTCCTACCCTCAATATGATGAAATGCATAACCAGAAAACGTAATACATACGAATACGGTATGATCCAATAATAATCCTTTACCGGCGCGGGACTCTCATCGACTGCTGGGAAGTATATATCAACTCACAGCCAAAGTACAATACTCAGATTCTCAATGCAATACCAATAATAGGACATAACATATAATATAGAATATAAATCCAAAGCTAAGGCGTAATGAGTACGCCTATCGGCAGCTACACACGTAAGAAACATGTGGTAGAAAATCCACGAGGCCAGGTGCCTCCAAAGAAATGGATATAAACACTTACCTCTTCCAGAAATTAGTACAGCTCATCAACAACCGCTTTATCCTTTGGTTTCCTTGCCAAATGATCCCACTCTATACAATAAGCAGAAAAATATATCAAATTAGGCTAAAGGCTTCATTCCTCACATCTTAGGGCAATCCAGGTAGGAACCTGATACCCTATTCGCATACACAATACGCAGGCCAGTCCTATATACAGGGTTTAAGGTCACATAACCGAACCCCAATTAAATTACATTTATATATTGCCCATAATGCACTGAGTACGAATATATAATTAATTCCATTATCGGGGTCCATTTGACCCTTTAAACTATTAATTGAACTTATTAAAACGATGTCTAACTTTCTAAGTTTTACCGTTAAAATATATTCAAACACACGTAATAAACTCAAATAATATATTAGGATCATTACCTGAACATTTCGGGGTAAAAATACTATTTTCCTCCGGCTCTTTTTCTCATTTTCTGGCATTTTTCCACGGTGTGTTTTCTGTTTCTCGCGTTTCTCCATTTTTGTTCGTTTCTTGAGTGCTGCTAAGCACTCCACCGCACATTTCTTTTGTTTTTCATTCCTTATTTTGTCTTTTTCTCTTTTTTTTTTGTTTGTTTTCTTTTATTTTCTTTGCGCGACGAAAATTAAAATGGTACCCTGCGATATGCGAAATAATTCCAACTTTTGCATACAAGTTATACAAAATATATGTAACATACTCGCGAAGCGGATCTCAAATCGGACTCCCAAAACTCAATATGCAAATTAAATGGAAAAGAAGTCAAATTATTTAACTTTCGGCATTTTAGCGGAAACTAGCCGAACAATATCGAAATTCACTTTCGAAAGTTCACAAAAGTCACAAATAATCATACGAACCCAACAGCGCTTTCAGATTTCGAATCGGAGCTCATTCGCCAAAACCGAGCTCAGAAATCTCTTTTTAATATTTATTGATAATAAAAACTGAAACCTTCTTCCGATGCCTACCAAATGAGGTCTGATTTAGCTCAAATTTTACAAATAAGTCCCAATAGATATTACGAAGTTTTTAAAATTATCGGTACGCCAATCGGAGTCCTAACTTCTGAAACGACTAATCGAGGTCGTTTCATTCTCCTCCACTTAAACTCTCGTTCGTCCTCGAACGAGCCTAAGTCTAAAGAAAAATTCATATAGATAACAAGAGAACTTGCATGACCTTCACAAACTACTCCACGGGCATTATCTTCTGATTATAGGATCAGAATTATAACACGCATATCGTACTTTTGGAATAAAATATATCTGGATAATATGATAATACCATTGTCCGGATTATTCTGACTAAGATGATCCTTCCTCGATTACGAGAAGAGAGTTTTACATTTTCAAAACAAAGATACACGAAACTCTGGATGGATAATCATGATTCTGCCAGTGAATCACCTCGTCGATATACTTTTCCATATAGAACAGGTTGATGGAACTAAGAATTAGCTCACGTTTGATGCAATAGGGGGAGCTTTTGAAGTACCTAGTCACTACACACTATAGAAGATTTGATGTAAGCTATATTATTTTTACGAACGCATTATGCAACATCTCAGTTGATGTTAGTGTTGTTCTGCAAACTTCTTATGGGAATGTAGTTACTCATATCCTAATGTATGTCAAAGGTTCATCAGAACAGGGTCTATCATATAAGGATAAGGATCATGCAACTACTACTGGATAATATGATGTAGATCAAGAATGATCTCCAGACTGAACATATACTTCAGGGTATTGTCTTAAAATTGGAAATATTATGACTTGAAAAAGTGAAAATAAAATAGACATGTAGTTGGACCATGAGCTGAGGCAGAATACCAGCAACAAAGTTGATTACATGTGCACTTATAACACTAAAGTAACTTCTCAAAGAGTTGAGGTGTGAAAGAGATATACATACCAATGATGGATTATCGACAAGCTGCACTAGACCTTTAACTCTAAATTTTCATGAAGTAAAACAGCGTCAGTATGAGGATCCAGTTCTAGTTGAATACAGACAGATAGCTAGAAGAAAACCGGAGTAGCCATACAGGGTTACTACTGACGGTGTTCTCATGTATAAAGATAGACTTTATGTTCCTGATGTTGTAGATTTACGTGGATAGATTATGATAAAGGCACATTATTCCAAATACACTGTTCATCCAGGTTCGACTAAGATGTACCATGATCTTAAGCAGATTTATTGGTAGGATGGAATGAAGTGTGACATAGCAGAATTTGTGGCTCAATGTTTTAATTGCCAGCAAGTTAAAGTCGTGTCATATTTCCAGACTTTATGCTTTCAGCAGATAGGTACGTATTAATGATCAGGTTGCCAGCTTATCTCGAGCATTAATAGATTATTAGTGGGTTTAGCAATGATCGACACTCATTGTAGGTTTCTGTCGTGGCCTTACTTTGGGTCGTGAGAAAAGTGGTATCAACACCTCAGAGATTTAATATTACCATTCAGTTTTTGGACTCCTCCACTTAAAGCACAAACTCGTTCAGCCATTTGAATAGGAATAACCATCCTCGCACAGTCTACTGGACTAAAGAAGATTTGGCTAAAAGTTGAACGTAAGCAGACCTAAGCTACCAACTACCCTTTCGAGTTTCCAAACAGTTGCAACTCTCAAGTTCACAACTCCATACCTTTGCTGTAAACACCACCGCCAGATGGATGGTACTTCTATATAAAAATTTCGGCAGAGTTTTCCCTGAAACTGGATGATCCGCAAAAACAGAACCAGCACTATACTATACATGGGAATGGATACCCGGATAAACTGATAACATAAACATGTTAAACGGATAACAAGATGAGACAACTGGATGACATAAGAAATCCGCAGATAGAATGTCTGGACAGCACTACTGTCCTGATTGTCAACCTAATTTTCAGAGTGTAGATCAAATCAAAGGTCAAATGATGCCTCTCATTACCCTTAGTAGCCTTGAATAACAACAATGTGCTTACCCAACTACCTTGACACGCACTCTGGCTCAACGTAGGGAACATCACGAGTGGCTACTAACCGCCCAAGCTCACTAGTATCGGAAGAAGAAGAGATGGCAATAAACAGAGGATAGAAATCGTTAGATATTTAGGAAGCTCATTTCCTTATTTATTTGGCTACCAGAGCTAGACTACTTACGAGTCGGGCTAACCAAAGAATCGCAATTGAAGAAATAAACATTAAATGAGCTCTATGGAGCAACACCCATATCAATTTAACCTTCCAATAAGAAAGAAACTCTAACAATTTACCAGAAACCCTTTTATAATCAAGATAAGCTCAGGGGATAACGTGACTTTACTAATATCTCGAACCAAGAGGAGACACGTAGATCGAATATTACTTACTAACCACTTTACACCAGAAGAAACCATGACACTCTCTTATGGTGATGAACTAGAATCCCATCATCCAACCAATACGGAATTCCAAAAAGAGAGGTAGACTGACTTGACATTATAATAGAAGGTGGCACAATAGGATGCCAAGTAAACAATAGTGACACTCACTGTCAAATCTCTCATATTTAGACCAGATAAATTAGTAGGGTCTCACCAATACCAGGAATAAATCATACCAAAAGCTCGCCCCTCTACCGCAGCCGATTCTTAACAGAAACAATATCCAAGGAAACCATGGAACATGATATGATAGACCATCTCCAGATCGATCGGAAGAATCAAATCTTAAGGGAAGAAGAAATACATGGGTCTACTACATCGGATGCCTCAGCATCCTGCCAGACTAGCAGTTCATAGAACTGCCTCTGCAGCTGAGCTAAGCAACTACTCTGATAATCACCTTCTGAAGAACAACTGCCACCACACTCTCAACCTCTACCGGATGGTAGCATTTCTTTTGCTGATTGAGATCTAAATGAAATCTCCTGCGACTGCGTGATGACGAGAGAAAAGATGATTGTTAACTTGTCGGAGTAAGGAAAAACTCCTCAAAAGGATAGCCAGACTCACAACAATAATATCACATTTTCGTTGAATATGGGAACTGGACAGATTGTTGATAGTTGTAAAGAAAAGACTGGATCTGATCTCGACGAGCTACTGGCACACTCTAAGAATTACGTGACACAAGCTGAGATAACCTGGAAGGTGACCTCCCAAAATAATCAGAACTCTTACCTCCAAATGAGGTGCCATGGTTACCCACAAGGGCCACGGGATCTCTTGCTCTCCCGCTCTAGCTCTTCCCGCTCCAACTTATGATATGCCTAATATTTTTGAGCAATATCAACAACGATATCAAATGAAATCCCAGCCTCAATTTTTCGAGCCATCTGGGATCTCAAGGAAAAAGAAAGGTCATCAATAAATCTTTAAATCTCTCGAAAGGCTCATGGACTAGTTCTAATGCATATTCAGCCATTCTATATAATTTAATCTCATATTCTGAAACACCAACAGACTAATCGACAGGCTACCCTGTCCAATCCACTCAAACTGGCAACACTTTTCATCTCTCTCGCCACTTGAAAGGAACTTTTCCATGAATCTAGAAGAAAAACCAAACCAAGTTAGCTAATAAGAGAGCGGTCCACCAATTCAAGCCTGCACCCCTGAAACTGGAATGACGAATAATCAACACCATACCGCTCGATACAATCAAGAGCCTGAATGATACGCTCACATTATTTTTATTTTAAAAAGAATCACAAGGTTTATCTGATGCATTGCTTAAGAATATCGGAAGGTTCAACCGCGTAAAATAATGCAACCTCTTTGGGCGCTCGGACCGAACTGTTACCTCGGTTGGCTAACCAGCCGGAACAATTGGTGGCGCAACACATGCTGCCTCTGGAACATAATTTACTGCGACAATATTAAGAACTGGAATAGAAGCTCCCTGACACCGAACGTCTGCACATGCGGCACCCTGATAGGCTGCCCAGCGATAATAGGTTCTTACGGTATCTGCGTCGCCAAGATTCTCGTAAAAGCATCGTAGAGAGCCAAAGGAACCACAAGGCCCTGCTCCCTTGCCCATCGCGAGCTCGTACATCCATAACTAGATCGTCAGCATGATCAAAAACTCTCGGGGCTCCGTCAGTGCTAGCCCCAGGCTAGACTGCTTCGTCTTGAACTCATACTGTTTGCTGATTTGTCGTACGAGGGTTTACAATTGCCACGAAGGAATTAACAAAAATACTTTTGCATCCTAGACCAACGCACGATCAGAAAAGAAGGAAGTGAAACTTTCTAAATGCCATCATAGCCCCTCGTAGATAAGTACGGACGTCTACGTACCCATCAACGAGACTCTACTAGACACTGTCTTAGTCTGGATAGACTCTAAAACCAGGCTCTGATACCAACTGACACGACCCGAAATCCGGTTAGGCCGTGCGGGCACCCAACATCCTCCCCTAGACCCGTCGGGCGAACCCTTACCAATTAGATCAGAAAAATAAATATAACAATTCACAATAAGGACAAGACTTAAAAAAAAATACAGACATACTGATATCTTTAAGCTGTACAAAAAATTACAGCTGACTACCCAACATACTAGGTTTAGGGTTATCCAGACTAGACATCTAAGAGTACAAAAGAAGACATATATCTCCTGAAGGGAGCAAAATGCAGCTGAAATAATTAACAATAAACTAGTGGCCATCCGGAATAAAAGCTGGCTCACCCTGACAGCTGAAGTCGTCTTCGCCCCTTCACAACGTGGCGAACTCAATCCTGGAGCGAACCTACCGAAACAAAATAGATAGACAAGAAACAAACAACAAACAAGGGTGAGTCAAAAGGACTCAATAAGTGGGGCAGACTAGCCACCTCAAAGAATAGGATAGCTAGCCAGGGAGAAAAGAAATAAATAGACCAAATTCCTTTTATTTAAATTATAAAAAGGCAGAGCCAGATAACAACCGAAAACACGTAAGAACTTATAAACTCAACCAAGGATGCGTGCCAGAAACATATCAACAAATAAGCAATGCACATATAAGAGGAACAGTAGTCATGTACTCCAAGTCTACACAATGGTATGAATTGAGAAGAAATGAAATGGAGTGAGATGAAATGAAATATGATGCGAAGGGTCACATGTGCCAAATGAAGGGAGCGGAATCCTCCTGCTCCGAGGGCGGAATCCTCCTACCCTCAATATGATGCAATGGAGCGGAATCCTTCTACCCTCAATATGATGCAATGGAGCGGAATCCTCCTGCTCCGAGGGCGGAATCCTCCTACCCTCAATATGATGCAATGGAGCGTAATCCTCCTGCTCCGAGGGCGGAATCCTCCTTCCCTCAATATGATGAAATGCATAACCAGAAAACGTAATACATACGAATACGGTATGATCCAATAATAATCCTTCACCGGTGCGGGACTCTCATTGACTGTTGGGAAGTATATATCAACTCACAGCCAAAGTACATTACTCAGATTCTCAATGCAATATCAATAATAGGACATAACATATAATATAGAATATAAATCCAAAGCTAAGGCGTAATGAGTACGCCTATCGGCAGCTACACACGTAAGGAACACGTGGTAGAAAATCCACGAGGCCAGGTGCCTCCAAAGAAATGGATATAAACACTTACCTCTTCCAGAAGTTAGTACAGCTAATCAACAACCGCTTTATCCTTTGGTTTCCTTGCCAAACGATCCCACTCTATTCAATAAGCAGAAAAATATATCAAATTAGGCTAAAGGCTTCATTCCTCACATCTTAGAGCAATCCAGGTAGGAACCTGATACCCTATTCGCATACGCAATACGCAGGCCAGGCCTTTATACAGGGTTTAAGGTCACATAACTGAACCCTAATTAAATTATATTTATATGTTGTCCATAATGCACTGAGTACGAATATATAATTAATTCCATTATCGGGGTCCATTTGACCCTTTAAACTATTAATTGAACTTATTAAAATGATGTCTAACTTTCTAAGTTTTACCGTTAAAATATATTCAAACACACGTAATAAACTCAAATACTATATTAGGATCATTACCTGAATGTTTCGGGGTAAAAATACTATTTTCCTCCGGCTCTTTTTCTCATTTTCTGGCATTTTTCCACGGTGTGTTTTCTGTTTCTCGCGTTTCTCCATTTCTGTTCGTTTCTTGAGTGCTGCTAAGCACTTTGGCTAAGGGATATTGATCCCTTAGCCCACCGCCCATTTCTTTTGTTTTTCATTCCTTATTTTGTCTTTTTCTATTTTTTTTTGTTTGTTTTCTTTTATTTTCTTTGTGCGACGAAAATTAAAATGGTACCCTGCGATATGCGAAATAATTCCAACTTTTGCATACAAGTTATACAAAATATATGTAACATACTCGCGAAGCGGATCTCAAATCGGACTCCCAAAACTCAATATGCAAATTAAATGGAAAAGAAGTCAAATTATTTAACTTTCGGCATTTTAGCGGAAACTAGCCGAACAACATCGAAATTTACTTTCGAAAGTTCACAAAAGTTACAAATAATCATACGAACCTAACAGCACTTTCGGATTTCGAATCGGAGCTCATTCGCCAAAACCGAGCTCAGAAATCTCTTTTTAATATTTATCGATAATAAAAACTGAAACCTTCTTCCGATGCCTACCAAATGAGGTCTGATTTAGCTCAAATTTTACAAATAAGTCCCAATGGATATTACGAAGTTTTTAAAATTATCGGTACGCCAATCGGAGTCCTAACTTCCGAAACGACTAACCGAGGTCGTTTCAATGAGAGATCTCATTTCCAACTTACCACAGATGCAGCCTCCTCCTCCTCCTCCACCTCCCATAGCCTCTCCAGAGCAGTTTACCGAGTTGATGCAGGTACTGAGAGATCACACCAGAGCCGTGGAGGCTAACACCTTGGCCATTCAGGCTCATTTCGCGAATGTTTTTGCCATGAAGGCGTCCTTGTCCAGTCTTGCCACACCCTATTCTAGCATGGACAAGAAGCTTAGCCAGGCACTTGGTCTGCCCATAGAGGAAGTGGTCAACCAGAGGAGCGCAACTCCAAGTGCTCCAGTTATTTCCACTCAGCCACAGCCTCAGGATCCTATGAGTTCTACTGCACCTGCTGCCACTTGTGTTCGCCGGCGTAGAGGTCATTCCTCCACCTCTGTCACACATGCTGTTGCCACTACTCTATCTGCTTCGGCTATTATTTCATCTGCTCCATCTTCCTCTGGTGCTGCTCCACCTGTTGCTACATCTCCTTCTGTTGTTGCTCCATCTGGGCCTACTGCTGCTACATCTGCCGCTACTATTGCTACATCCTCTTCGGTACCACCCAGGCCTGCTGACGCTAAGCTGACCAAGGCTCCTCTCCTACAGTAGAAGAGGCAAATGCAACAAGAGGATGAGGATTTGAGACAGGATGCCGCGGCGACGGAGGCCGTGGATTATGACTTTGATGATGATGCGGTTGACCTATCCATAGGGTCTCCCGAGGACATTAGTAGCCTTCCCGAGGAGGTCCAGGTGGACATTGCTACACAGAGGTCTATTGAGACGGCCCACAAAGCCGCTGAGCAGAGACGAGCACCACCAGCTGCACCACCCCTTGCACCTATGCAAGGCAAGGGGAAGAGGATAGCTTGACCACACAGGGAGTCCTCTTTTCTACCCCCCCCCCCCCCCCCCTCCCCCTCCCCCTCTTTTTTTGGTACTTTATCTTTTTTACGTAGCATGTGAGGACGATGCTAGATTTTTAGTTGGGTGAGGGATTCGAACGTATATGTGTATTCTTGGATAGTGATGGTACTTGTGCTTAAATGATATCCATGTATACGTTCGAATCATTTTGATGTATATACAGTTAGTGTTGCCACTTTAGCTTGTTCTCTTGGTCATGTTCCTAAGATATTTTTAGTTTTCAAATAAGTCTCCGGTTTTCTTTACTTGGTTCTTTCTGGAGGTTCTTTTTGAACCAAGTTTGTACATAAAACCTTTTGAAAATATATTAATGGATTATGTGGTACTACCTATTGTTAAATTACTTTTATAGCAACTTTGAGAAATGAATGTGTATTTTGAATAGCATGGCGTGAGTTGTAGACTACGAGGTTCTCTAGTTAACTCAATTGTGTTGTTGGCGTGGTTTAAAATTTGAACCATCATATGCTTTGTGAGTGAGTGTCCTTAGTGTGTGTTTAGACCTTGAACTTGAAAGATTACTTGCATGTATGGTGAGCTCTTGAATAATAAGCTAGTGTGTGTGACTTAGAAGTTTGGAACTTGCTCTTAATATGCTTTGAGACAAAATCCTAGGTGAAACTTGACTCGAGGTATGATTTTAGGCTTTCTTTGGACCGCTACTATCCTAAATGGCCTACCCGTACGTATTCACCCCAGTTAGCCCCTCTGAGCCTTAACCTTTCATTTGGCAGTCACTAAATTGAAAACCGAGCCAATTCTTGTGTGCTAAGGCACCAACTCTCTTTTTGACCCTAACCTCCATGTGTGTATTGAAAAACGTGCAACTTAGGCTAAAACCTAATATTGGGGGAGATGGTAAAAGCTTGGAATCCCATGGTGAATGTCAAATTGAAGTACATAAAAGAAAGAGGAAAAGAGAAACAAAAGAAAGAGAAAAAGAAAGGAAGTATATATATATATATTAAAAAAAAAAGGGGGGGGAGAAGAAGAAAAGAAAAGTGTTGAATAAAGAAGGGATTAATTGGCACCATCTTCAAAAGAAAGTTAGGATGAGCCTAATGGAAAGAAAGAAAAGGTTGCACAAAAAAGAACAAAATCATGTAGTGCTATGGAGGTATTAGTCACTAATTAGCCAAATCTACCACACCTTAAACCAAAAGCCTACATTACAACCATGTCAAGTCCTAATTGATCTCGAGTCAAGTGGCCCTACATTAGTAGAGAAGTAAAAGAAGAGAAAGTCTTTAAATTTTTGAGAAGTACACATGAGCAATCCTTTGTGAGAGTGAGAGTTCAAATCTATGGAGTCCAATTTTTTATATTAAAAAGTATTTTGTGGGCAAAGGACTCCATTCTTTTTCGTGAGGAAGCAAGTAACTTTTGAGCAAGGGGTTTGAATGCATATTGAGGCTCACGAACAACCGAAGGAAGCCGATGACCTTGAGATGACTCTAAAGGCTCGTGAGTTTCCTTTTTGCCATAATCCGAGTGAAGTGCATAGTTGGTTATCAATTGTTCATTTTAGTATGTGTGACTAGTTAGTACCAACTAATTCATTAATGCAAAAACATTGTTTGGGAAGTTCGAAATGTGGAACATGCCTTGGTGTCAAGTTTAAGAGGGAACATGCTTTGGTCTCATTGATTTTGAGTTGCTTGAGGACAAGCAAAGACTTAAGTTTGGGAGAGTTGATAAGTCGGTATTTTACCAACTCAAAGACTACTTTAAACTTTTGTAGCGAATTCACATGAACATGAGTTGTAGATCGAAGCTAGAGAGCAAGTAGTAGAGCCAAAGTGATGAAGGAAGGACATCAAGAGTGGGCGGACTGCCTACATAAAAAGGCAGGCCACCTACTGAGCTCAGAGAACTAGCATGAGAGTGGGCGGACCGCCCGTTTACAGACGCGGACAGGCATTTATGTAGCGGAACAGGCGTAGGTACTCTCAGAGTGCCACTCCGCCTAGGAGACGACGCTATAGGAGTCTCTCCCCTGACCAAAGGAACCTCCAGGAGACGATCTTTGCATTTATGCAGGAACAAGCGGAGGTTAACAGAGGAATAAACGAGGCGATCGACTCTCTCCGAGGGCAAATCCCTCCAGTCGCAAGGGCTGATGCTGTAACACCAGGTCGAGATGCTCCTTCTTCACACACTTCAAGGCAAGGTGGGGAACGAAACAACGGAGGGACCATGGATCCACCGACCCAAGTCAACCAAAATCAAAACAGAGGATCTATGGCGTCCACTGAAATGAGCATCGTCGTGGAGGCCCTCACCAAACAATTCAAGGAGAGCCAAGAAGCGCTTCAGAAGTCTCTCCACGAGAGAATTGATCAGATACCAGGTGCTCCACCCACGTTGAAGAAAGTTGATGTACATCGCTATTCACAACGGCCTTGGAAGAAGGAAGCGGCACCAAAGGCGATACCGAAGACGTTCAAGATGCCTAACATTCCGAGATATCTTGGGACATCTGACCCCAACGATCATCTCATGATGTTCAGCAACTTCATAAAAGCTAGTGATCTCACCGATGAGGAGATCGAATCAGTCCAACTGAAGAAGTTTGTGGAGACACTAGCGGACGGAGCTCTGCGATGGTATTCAATGTTGCCACAAAACTCCATTGGGTCCTTTGTAGAGATGGATGAGCTATTCGTGAAAGCCCACACAGGCGCTCAGAAGACGGAAACTCGCGTGGAAGACATCTTCGAGATCAAGCAAAAGCCCGGCGAGTCTCTCCGTAAATATGTGGATCGTTTCCAACGGGAACGTATGTTGTTGCCCAAGGTACCAGACAGATGGGCGGCCATTGCATTCACCAATAGCTTGGATGTCAAGAGCTCAGAGGCTATGCATAGGCTATACGAATCCCTTCGCGAATTCCCAACAGCCAGTTGGTCAGATGTCTACAACTCAAAGGTACGTATCGATGAAGACAAGCTGATAGGGACCAGTGCCCAAGGGAAGAATCAATCGCGGAGCGGCGGCTCTGGCGGAAAAATAAAGTCGGAAAGGTCAGATGTTCGTTATGAACCATATCCGGACCAGTCACGCAACAACTCCAAATGACGCAGCCGCAACAACAGAGGGCTATCCCGAAGAGACGATTCAGAATCGAGCCCCCGTGGAGCCCCAAGTCTGCCAAGCTTCAACGTAGAAATGTCTGAAGTAGTTGCGGCACTCAAAGATATGGGTGAGAAGGTTAAATGGCCAAAGGACATGAAAACTGACCAAGGCAAGAGAAACCAGGACCTATGGTGCGAATTCCATCGTGACCACAGCCATACCACCGAAAATTGCAAGGCCCTAAGGTACGAAGTTGCACATCTATTGAAACAGGGGTTCCTGAAGGATCTTTTGACCGAGAAGGGAAAGCAAACTCACGCGAAGGCTCAGCAGAACAAACCTGGCCCTCCACGAGCATCCTCCCCGAAGAGGACATTCAATGTTATCTCGGGCGGGATCGAAGTGGATTCCATCGTTTTCACAGCAAAAGAAGTACGCAAAGGTCTCTATCACGAGGACCAAGCATTCACGGCCAGAGGAAACGATAACATTTGAAGATTCAGACACAAATGGTCTGCAATTTCCGCATGTTGACGCGCTAGTCATAACACTGCGCGTGGCAGAATTTGATGTCAAAAGAGTGCTCATTGATGCGGGCAGCTCTGCGAATATTATTCAATCACGAGTTGTAAGGGAGATGCAGCTGTCGGGGAAGATCGTGACGATATCTCGAGTTCTCTCCGACTTTAACAACTCAAGTGAGAAGACCCTTGGCGGGATTACTCTTACGACTCTTGCCGAAGGGGTAGCGAAGGAGACGACATTTCATGTTGTCAACGCGGACCTAGCTTACAACATTATCCTGGGAAGACCCTGGATCCATGATATGCAAGTTGTTCCCTCTACTTATCATCAGGTATTAAAGTTCCCATCAGAATGGGGAGTACGTGAGGTACGAGGAGAGCAACGCTCTGCTCGGGACTGTTACTCGGTGGCCCTCAAGCTGCCCGAAGAAAGCAAATAGCAATTACAGCAACTGGGATCAGACGTAGCCCACGAAGAAGCAAAGTATGAGGTCTCGGAATTCATCACGAAGCTGGAGGCGCGGGAAAGTCACACGCCGACCGTGGAAGCTTTGGAGCCCGAAGAATTTTTCGCGGACAAACCGGAGCAAAAGGTCTAGGTAGGGACCGAATTGAGCGAGCGCTTACGAGGAGATATCCTCCAGTTTCTCAAGGAGCGACACACAACGTTCGCCTTGTCTCATGCAGATATGACATGTATTTCTCCAGATATTATCTCTCACAGGTTGAACGTCGACCCGTACCACCGCCCGGTAAAGCAAAAGAAGCGCCAACAAGGAGCTTTTCGGAACCAGATCATCAACGATGAGGTCGATCGACTGTTGAAGATTGGATCTGTACGTGATGTTAAGTATCTAGACTGGCTAGCCAACGTGGTCGTTGTGCCCAAGAAAAATGGCAAATGGCGAGTCTGCATTGACTTCACGGATCTGAACAAAGCCTGTCCAAAGTATTCATATCCCCTTCCCAAGATAGATCAGCTGATCGACGCAACAGCCGGGCACGAGGTGCTCACCTTCCTTGACGTATATTCCGGGTACAACTAGATACTGATGGATCCCGATGACCAAGAGAAAACATCATTCATAACTTGCAGAGGTACGTATTGTTATAAAGTTATGCCATTTGGATTGAAAAATGCATGTGCGACATATCAGCGCCTGGTCAATCGAATGTTCCATGACCATATCGGTAAGACCATGGAAGTGTACATCGATGACATGTTGGTTAAGTCCAAAAGAGCAGAAGATCATCTAGCGCACTTAAAGGAAGCCTTCCGAATTCTCGACCAATACAACATGAAGCTCAACCCGGAGAAGTGTGCATTTGAAGTCGAGTCGGAAAAATTTCTGGGCTTCATCGTCTCTCAGCGAGGAATTGAGGTCAATCCTGCTCAGATCAAAGCTATCGAGTCAATCCCAGACGTACTTCACAACCGGAAAGACATCATGAAATTGACTGGAAGGGTGGCAGCCCTGCGAAGATTCATATCCCGATCGTCAGACCAGTGCAAGAGTTTCTTCGATGTCTTGAAGCAGAACAAAGAGTTCGATTGGACTCCCGAATGTCGACAAGCACTAAGGGATCTGAAGAAGTATCCGTCCAATCCACCACTGCTCTCTACACCTCAACACGGGGAGCAGTTGCTGATTTATCTAGCAGTTTCAGAGTCCTCGGTAAGCGTCGTTCTAGTTCGAGAAGAAAAAGGTAAATAACTTCCCATCTATTACATTAGCAAAGCTCTAATTGATGCGGAAACACGCTACCAACCCTTAGAAAAATTGGCCTTAGCACTAGTAACTGCTACCCGTAAGTTACGTCCTTATTTTCAAGGTCATTCGATAGCTGTAGTTACAACCTTTCCTTTGCGCAATGTCTTGCATAAACCCGAAATTTTGGGGAGGTTAGTTAAATGGGCTATAGAACTAAGTGAATTCGGTATTACCTATTAGCCTAGGGTAGCAATAAAATCACAGGCCCTAGCAGACTTCGTAGCAGATTTTAGCGCTCATTTATATCCTGAGGTAGAAAAGGATGCCATTCTTTATGCTGGGCAGGACCTTGGCGCATGGACCCTATACACTAATGGCTCCTCGAGCGTCAAAGGATCCGGTCTTGGACTGGTTCTCATCACCCCATCCGGAGAGACCGTCAGGCAGGCCATCAAGTGCCCGTTTATTACTAACAATGAGGCCGAATATGAGGCCGTAATTGCAGATTGGAGTTAGCCCGAAGCAATGGAGCAAACATCATCAAACTTAAGAGTGATTCTCAACTGGTAGTCAACCAGGTGACCGGAGGCTTCATTGCACGAGAATCCAAAATGCAAGTATACCTTGCCCGTGTGAAAGAACTCCTGGCCCAGTTTGACGAATGGGAGGCACTCCAAATCCTACGGGAAGAGAACCATGAGGCAGATGCTCTCACAAATCTGGGGTCAGTAGTGGAAATGGGGGCGGCCAGCTCCTCGGTTGTCGTTCAACTCCTCTGCACGACCATAGATCGGGAAAAGTTTGAAGTTAACGCCATCAACGCAACTTGGGACTGGCAAAATGAGATTACAAATTATATACTTCATGGAACTCTGCCCGTTGATGCAAAAGCCGCTCGCAAACTCATAATAAAAGCTGCTCGTTACACTATCATCAATGGAGATCTCTACCGCAAAATGTTCGCAGGGCCCCTTGCAAAGTGTCTGGGACCAAATCAGATCAACTATGTAATGCGAGAGGTCCACGAAGGCTGCTGTGGTAATCATTCCGGAGGCAAGGCATAAGCACGCAAGTTGATTCGCGCAGGGTACTATTGGGATAAGATGGAGAAGGACACGAATGAGTTTGTCAAAAAATGCGATAAATGCCAAAGGTTCGCACATCTTCTTCATCAACCGGCAGAACCGCTCCACTCAATAATCTCCCCGTGGCCATTCTTGAAATGGGGAATGGACATAGTTGGCCCTCTCCCCGCCGCGCCAAGAGGAGTACGTTTCTTGTTGATCATCACCGATTACTTCACCAAATGGGTCGAAGCGGCAGCATATGCAAAGATACGACAAACGGAGGTCATCGACTTCCTTTGGCGATATGTCGTATGTCGCTTTGGAGCACCTAAGGAAATAGTCATGGACAATGGCCCGCAATTCATCGGCCAGAAAGTGACTAGGTTCCTCGACGACCTGCACCTCAAAAGGATTACTTCTTCTCCGTACCACCCGGTTGCCAACGGACAAGCAAAATCAACAAACAAAATAATCGTTAAGTCTCTCAAGAAGCGCCTTGAGCAGGCCAAAGGATGTTGGGTAGAGGAGCTGCCCGGTGTGCTATGGGCTTACTGCACGACGATAAAAATGAGTACAGGAGAGACACCTTACTCATTAGTATACGGTGCAGATGCCCTAATCCCAGTCGAAATCGGAAAGCCCAGCCTACGGTATGCACATGCCACTGAAGAGTCCAACTCGGTCAATCTCTCCGAAGAGTTGGATTTCCTCGAAGAGCGAAGGGAACTAGCCCTCGTACGAGTAGTCGCCCAGAAGGAACGAATTGAACAATATTACAATCGGGGACTGCGCGTACAAAGTTTCCAGGTTGGAGATTTTGTACTAAGGAAAGTATCCCAAAACAAGGAAGAAGCAAATTCTGAGAAGCTAGGCCCCAATTGGGAAGGCCTCTACAAGCTAGTCGCATCAGTCGGCAAGGGATCTTATCGCTTGGCACGGCCAGATGGCTCGATTATCCCAAACAATTGGAACGTGATTCACCTCAAAAGGTATCACTTCTGAGTGGTAAAACGGTCAGTTATTTTCTTCCTACCTTTTACTTTTGTGACAATCCTTACTTTTATTATACTTCTTCTAAATGGTACTAACGGCCTGAACAAGGCCAGATCCGTTTAGCTCAACTGGTAGAGCTCGAAATTCTTCAACTTCGCAGATGTGGGTTCGAATCCCACAACGGACATACTCTTTGTTTGGTTATATGTGTTCTTTTATCTACGACCAGCCTTAATTCTTTTTATGTTATCACTTCCCGTGTTCCAACATAAAAACAAGGAAGGTGGTAAGAGGCCCCTGTAGGCCAGGCCCCTGAAGGCCAGGTAAAACCTTCATAAAGGCAAAAGACCTTGTGAAAAGGCGAATTATTTAAAAAACTTTTTATGTGACAAGCTTCCACGAAAATAAGAGAAGTCGTTCACAAGGCCAGCGACTCGGCCAGAATTAAGCTACAAATTTCCTGCAACAGCTTTCAACTATCAAGGCGATAAGAAAAGTTGTTCGCAAAGGCCAACGATTCGGCCAAAATCTATCGACCACGACTCGTCCAGAATAGAATATCTGTGCAGATTACTCACGACTTATGAGAAAGGCTAAGTTAAAACATTCGGGCAGACTTTTGGAGACCAGAACTTAGTAAAGTTCAAACTTCTAAAAAGCTCCTAAACATAAGGCACGAAGGCCACAATGCATACAAATGAAAGATCAAAGATTCAGGCTATATACAGTCAGTGAATTAAAAAAGATCTGAAATTATATACATGATCGTGACAAAATGATAAAATGCTGAAAAAGACTGACAGAAATTTTGCAGAGTGATCAAGGCCAATAAAACCGGCTGAACAAGGATCAGAGAGTCCCTAAGAGACCTCTATCCACAATCAACTAATCCGGCTATCGCCAGATGTACAAACTTACAACCTAGCCAATTTAGGGGGCATCAGTTTTGGGGCTACGACCAGAACCCGACGCACCGGCTCCGTCGATTCTGTCATCGTCTCCCGAGCTCTCGTCGTCATCATCATCCTCATCTTCATCTGCCTCAGACTCTTCGGGATAAAGGTTTAGCACTTGTCTCACTTCACGAACAGCGCCCTTTGTTTTTAGCAGCATCTCCTCAACGTTGATCTGGCCAGTCTGGACCTGCTCGAGCAATGTGCGCTTAGCCTCGAGTACAGCAAGCTTCGCCTTGATTTCAAATTAATCGCGCAGGTTTGCCAAGTCCTTAGATAACGTGCTTTGAACACTCATCGACTGGGCAACCTAGTCCTTAGCGGCTTGAAGCTCAGCTCTGGCTCTAGCGGACTCTTCACTAGCCCTTTGCAGGTCCATCTCAAAAGATCCACGTTCATCAAGAGCTTCTTTCAGCGAAGCCTTGCATTCTTCGAGCAGAGCCTCCAGGCTCCGAGCAGATTGTGCGAACCCTTCTTTCTCTTCAAAAAGAAGGTCCTTTTCCTTGGAAAGTTCGTTAATGTGCTCAACACGCTTGTTGTTGGTATCAGCCAACCGATTAACTTCATTCCCAAGGAAACCACACCTCTCTGCTAGGGCCTCATTCTCCCTCAAAGTCTTTAGCAGCTCTTTCTTCAGCTCAAGCACCTGGTCAGGGTCATTGATCCTGGAGCGGAACATCAACTCGGCGGCCATCATACTTGACTGAAGAAACCAAAGAAGTAAAGTTAGAAGTCTAAAGTCAAAGTTACTTCGACGTAAAAGGCATTAAAGGAGAAAACTTACCCGGGCAGAGTCTGCAGCGATAGCAAAAGCCAGTTCCTCGTCACTCATCGCCCTCATTGTCCACTCCTCTCGAGGACCGATGAGTGATGAGACTGCTTTGGCCAAACTGCCCGGCCTGGTTACAAAGTTGACATCAGGGGCTAGCTTCATCGTGCACTTCCTCTCGCAGTACTTAGGCTCTCTAGCCTGCTCAGAAGGATAGTTCGGTCCAAACTTGTAGCGCACGCCCCGGATGTCCCTTAATCCAGTCTGACCGCCAATGATGGTCCGCCGAGTGAGCCTTGTCGTTGACATATCAGGATCACCCTCCACTCCAGGGTCTCTTGTATCACACTCATGTAAACCGACAGGTGCTTCCCCCTCAACGGCCACGTTCTCCAGGTCCTTAAAATGAAAAACACGAGGACTCTGGCCACCCTCTTGGGGAATCTCCTCTCCTCTTTCTTCTTCTTCTTTTTCTTCTTCTTCACCAACCTTTCTTTTCCCCTTATCTGCACGAGAAGGAGACGCTTTCACCTCGTCATCAACTCGGGGACTCCTCTCCGGAGTACGGGCAACCTCCTCCTCGACCTTCCTCTTGTCACTTCGAAGATAGGGTTTTCTCACAAGAGGTTCGGCAGTTTCAGTCTCAGCATCTGAAATGTCGATTACCTCCTTGTCAAAACCCTCTCCCTGTGCAGACTTGGGGACTTCGGCAGGGGTCTTGGCACTCTCTCCGCAGGCTCTGGCACACTGGCATTGGGCGGGGTCACACCCCCAACAGTTAAGGTTTTCCCGGCAGCAGCGGAAGTCTTAAGAGCAGACTTCTTCCGCGCTCCGCCTTCACCTTGGCCCTTCTTTTTCCTCTTCAAGGAGCCAAGGCCACTAGACAGAAGCTCCTCACCACTTTCCCTCCCGCGCAGCACCTCCGCTGAAGCTTTTATAGATGCGACCTCAGCATCGGGATAAACGGCGAGCCCAGATGGCGCGGCTTGAGAGGAAGGGGCAGGGAAAAAGTCCCCCTGAGTACCCAGACCTACAAAAGGTAGAATGGTCAGACACAGCAAAACTACGAAGAAAAAAAATTGCTATTACAGCGGAAAATTCTCACCGTGAGTCTTCACGGTCAGACTCTTTTGCGCAGCAAAGTACGCCCATACCCTCTGCTCAGGGGAGAACTTCTTCAGGATCGCCTCGACCCATGCCGTCTGCTCATCAATTGATATGAGCTCGTCATAGGATCGCTTGGCGGCTGTAAGGAAGAATCAAATGAATAAGCAGACAAGAAAAAAAGGAAGCACGAGAAACTTAAAGGAAAACTCGGGGACTTACGCTTCTTGTTCCAGATCTCGGGGAGAAGAGTCTTAGAGTTGAAGGACAAGGCCTGAGTGCGCACGAATACATACCGGTGCAACGAGCCCCGTTCGTTTGTATCCTCAGAACTGCGCACCAAGCCCTTGCTCCCGCGCATCCTAGCATTGACAAAACCGTCTTTGAAGATTTGTATACTATACAGAGAAATAAAATGCTCATACTCAAAATTTTGGTCGGTTTCTTCTGCAAACCAATCCATAAGTGTCACTATTCTATACATACTGGGGCACAGCTGCCCCGGGCAGAGTAAATACTCCCTGAAGAGCCTCTCAAGCACATGGTGCAGGGGTAATGTGCAACCAACTGTAAATGTGTAGGTGCACATGGCCGTCCACCCAGCCCTATGCAAAGTAATGTTCTTCGCTTCAGATATCGGCAAGTGGGGGACACTCGCGTCCCAATTGCAGTCCACTCTAACCCGTGGGATCATCTCTGATGTGATCCCAGACTTGAACCTATACGCCGGCCATGCGCATACATCTCCGTGATTGTTGAAAGCCTTGATATTGCAGTCCTTTTCCAACTCACCCCACTTTTTAGGAATGATCTCTGCAGCAGTGGCCTGAGCAGCCCTAGGCCTAGGGGTAGCTGTAGAAGAACTACCAGCGGCAGCATCCATGTTTAGGTTTTTCCTAGCCTTTGGAGACATGATTCAAGAAGAGTTGAGAAATTTGAAAGGAAGATTGAAGGATATCCAAGAGTTTCTCAAAGATTTGGCACCTTTAAGATGAAAGCAAGTAAAAGGGTTAAAATTCAACAAACCCCTATTTATAGGAGTAAAAATCCGGCCCATCAAGTTCCCACAAGACACGTGGAGACTATCGGAGAGGTCACGATCAGATCCAACCGTCAAAAGAGGAAGTAGGTTTCACCAAGTTTCGAAGCAACATCATTACCCTGAAGTGCAGCGGTCACCTCGCAATTGACAGCCGACGTGTGCACGTGATTGAGGCGGTTAAAATCATTATTTTTACCCTTGGGACGCACAGTAATCGCTTCGAAGCTGACGGCGGATGTGCAGATATGCCAGTTGCAGTTACTTTTTCACATCGCGCATTTAATGCGCACGTCATAGGAACTTCTCATGTAGCTGATGAAGTGCGCACGTCACCCAGTTTCGCCATATATAGATTGGATTTTGCAAGATGAAACTTCCCACCAAAATTCACATCCACTCCTCGAGCAGAAACTCTACTCAAGATGTGCGGGGACTATCTGTATTGGATAAAAACTGACGTCACCTAAAAAGTGACACGTGTGTGCCATGTGGCACGGGCAGAAGTTTCTCCGGACAGACATTTAGCGGACAGATAACTAGCCAAGCGGTTACCACAAGCAGACCCAGAGCAGTATCGTAACGCTTCCTAGATCAGCACGATCTGAATGAGCAGTTACGAACCTAATCATGTGTGATTGCTTATTGAATGGTCATTAAGGCGACGATTACACAATCCAGCGGTTATGTATCCAACGGATACGTGCCCAGCGGTTACAAACCCAACGGACGCTTATCAGACCTATAAATAGCACTCGTTCCGAATCATTGTAATATATAATTTACTCTCTGTCTATAACATCAATAAGAATACTCTTTCTTATTCTTGCTCAAATACTGTTCTTCGCTTATATTGGCTGGATACTTTGCTCTCTAGTCTCCAAGTATAATCAGTAACGAAGAATCCTCATCGGGATCAAGCGATCCAATACGGTTACCTCTATCTATTTTATTCACGCTTTAACCTTATTTATTCTCGATTATATTTTATTTCCATATCACTAATTATCATTATTGGAAACCATGCATATATTGATAATCTAGTGATCAGCGCCATTCCGTATTAAATTTGGTTAAACTCTTAGTCTAAACTATTGATCGTGACTTCGCAAACATAAATTTAATTGTTAATTGGCCTAAAATCGGATCTAGGTTAAACAATCTTGATAATCATGCAGGGATGTACGAAATACGAAAATATTGTATAAGATTGGAATAATGCGTGAAAATAAGCAAGGAGTTCAATTAGGACTCAAACATTTGAAGGGCTTTAGAGTTCTAATTGCTCAAGACTTCTCAAGTATTTAAGGCTATTAATTGAGAAGCATTTCAGTTGTTGAAGACACGCACAAATTCAGAGAGTTTAGAGGAGCAACATAAAAGTCATTCTAAATTGTATTTGAGCAGTCGTCTAGCTACAGGGAACTAAGTGAAGAACCTATTCCTTAGGATTGAGTTTTTATTGTTCTCAGTCTTAGTTCATCTGTAGTAGGATCTATCGAGTTGTACTATTTACTTTCATAGAAATTCTGTAAGAGTACACATCATTCAAGTCTTGTACTTGTGAAAGGGGTCACTATAGGATTAGAGTTAGTCCTAGGTTAGTAAAAAGGTATTCTTGCAACCAAGTGTGTCTTCCAAATAGTGAAGTTGAAATCCTACTTGCGAGAGTAGGTCATAGTTTTTTTATCCCTAGTTAACGGGATTTTTACACGCTAAAATCAAGTGTTCATTTACTTACAGTTTATTTAATTCCGCATTTAACAAAGTAAAGAAACACACTGAAGAAACTGGTCCTTAAGTAATAAGTGGTGTGTCTTGGAAATTAAACCAAGTACTTTAAATGAATCAAGAGCACAGTTCCATTGAGAATTGATCTTCCAACGTCTACTTTTCCAATTCCAACAACATTAGTGATTAAAAAGCTCTTAAGGAGTCTATAAAGTGATGAGGCTCGGCTCCATACACTACAAACAAAACGGCTTTTAGCCACGCCGAAAAACGTAGCTAATGAGTGCAAAAACCATGGCTAAACACGTTTTACCACGATTTGTTAGCCACGTTTAGAACCATGGTTGAAGCTGGTGTCGCAATGATCTTAGCCATGATTTTAGCGTCCGTGGTAACATCCATTTAGCCACATTTGAATTCCATTTAGCTACGGATATAGCATGGCTAATTATTACTGAGAAAAAGAAACCTTTGCCTAAATTTGACATTTGCCACGCCACGCAATTCTGTGGCTAATTCTCCTTCAGTAATTTACCTCATTTAAGCTTAAAAAATTGGCTATTAATAAAAAAATATAGAAAAAGAAAAACTGCTACTAATATTATTTATTGTTTACAATAGGCACATCTACTAAATATCACTCCTATAATACAATGATATCCCAGTAAAATCACAATACTAATCATTACAAACAAAGCAAAGGCTTCAAATGTTTAACAGGCATAAAAGGGTTGACATTGTTTTTCTATAGATTACAATAAGGCACCTATTACAAACTCCAAAATGATGAGGTGCATAATATCTTCTGCATCTCTGATCCAACATAATTTGCAGCTGCGGTAAAAATAAAATAATCCTTATAGAACAATAAAAGTAAATATTTACATGCTAGAATGACGTTAAAGTTTACAGTAAGCAAAGCAGAGCTTGAAAGCAATGTTAAGAGTTCAATATATATGACATTTCATGAGATGCATATATACTAAATACCCAATTCATTGGTAGAAGCCAAGTGTTAGGTGCATGCAACTTAAAAAAATTTAAGGGCCGCTATCTGTAGCACTAAAAAGCACAAGCTAGTAACAGAGGAAGAAAAAAGAGATTTCAAAAAATTTAACACTTTGATTAAGCCTGCAAAGGTAGCATATCCCTACAATCAAGTGACTAAGACTAAGGAACATGCAATAGATAGATACTGACGGTGCTAATAAAAGAAACAACTCTGATCTATCAAAAATTAACTACAACTAACAAATCCATACCTGCAAGAAGGATCACGACACCCCTATGCTGATTGACCAAATAACTCAATAGGGGACAGAGAAGAACTCCTATTTTCTGCTAATATTCCAACAAAAAATCTCTCAACGCCTATTGAGCGACTATAATAGATCTATCCATTGTCAACTTAAAAGCTGTGACATACCCATGTCAATCTTCTTTCCTTGTGTCAAAACTATGAGAAGGCTTTGTCATTTAAAGTTACCTTCAGTAATTGCTCACTTAAGAAGCTGACTTAGTTCTTAGCATGTGTATTCACTACACCAAAAAACCCACTCCTAAGCTTTATTACAAAGTATTTATTTACAAAGTTCATTACAGGGAAAACAAATACTGATTCCATATGCTTTTAGTAGACTAAAGTAACATACACTATATACCAAAGTGGGTCTATAAACTAATTTAACTAGGTCATTAATCATTTATAATCCATAAATAGTTAACAAAAGCAGTAATCACCTGAATGGACAGCTTTTTCCCTATGGTTATGAAGTACAACATTGCAAGCAATAGACAGATACCATGACCCCAGTCACCAAACATGACTGCGAAAATGAATGGAAATGTGATTTTAGTGTAAACACCCGTATTTGCTTCCTGATATTCAGCCACCCTGCAAAGTTGATCAAACATGAATATGAAAACTAATAATATCACATTAAATATTAGAAATGGAAACACCACGATATTTTAAATATGTTTAAGATTTGAACTTCTATCAATTAAGAAGATGGGTATTTTCCCAAACACAAAAAATAACCACATTTCTCTTGACAAAGAGGTCTGTAATACTGAAACCCAAGACAAATACCCGAGTACAAAACTTCGCAAATTTCATGACAATGATAGAACCTACTACTTCTGCTTTGAATACCTAAAAATACTTGAAGCTTCTGCAAGAGCCACCACTTCATCCAAGTTCTATTGGTTTCCTGTTATGCAAACAATAAGCTTTTGTCAATCAATTGATTTGCCAAAAAGCAAAAACAATGTCTTACCAAGTAAAAGAAAAGGGAGGGAAGGGAGATGGACGAAAGTACGACCAAGTTTCAGAAATGGACTTAACTCTAGTGTTTTACCATCATGAGCAATGCCTCTGTCATGGAAGCACCATCTTTCTACAGCAAGTTTGTCCAACAACTCAAATTGGCTCTCACTTATCAATGACAAGTTGTCATTTCTATACAAGCCCCATCAACTAATCTAAATATTCCAGTTTCATGCGCTTCTTGATGAATGATAGGTTAGACAAGCTTAAGCTCATTATTGCTAAAAATGATAGGTTTCAAGTTTAAATTAATCTCTAAATGTTCCAGTTTCATGAAAATCTTGCTGAATCTCATCTCTGTAAGTGTTCCTGTTTTATAAAGAAATAACATGCTTAACCTAATCACTATATAGATTGGCAGGACTTACCAACCAACCTCTTCTAATAAAAATTATGCAACTTGTTATCTTATCTTTCTATTCTAATCGAATTACTTATTTATACAGTCTTGCATTGTTAGTCCGTTAGACAAGTACGGATGAAAATGTATAGATGACAAAGAGTGTGCTAAGATTGAACTGAAAAAAAAACATGAATTCAAGTAGTGAAAAAGGTAATCAACTGAATCACAATAAAAGATAATATATCTCAATTACAAGAGGAGTGGCTTCAATTGAAAGAAGATCCCACAACAACATCCAAATACTATAAATTGGGAGAGGTTCTGAAAAACCTTATGCATTCATGTATCATAGAGAACATACCAAAAGCTAATAGGACATTCCTAAACTAAGATAGACATATATGTTACTGACTTTCCATAGGGTGTAAGTGTATGGAATAGAATAAAATTATAGTAGAAAGCTAACCTCTGAGATTTGTCATGAGTTTCAAGAAATGATTGTGTAAGATGCAGGTAACAATGATATGGCATTAATGATCAAGTTTCTCTAAAAGTAAGGGTAAACATGCAACAGAACCATAAGGCCATAAACAAAAAATAAATGATTCAATTAACAACCTTGAAACCACTTTGATTGTCATTCTCAATCAAGGACTGTCTAGGTAAAAGATACTCTGCTGATCTTTTGGAACTGCCGATAGTGGTTCCAGTGGGAGAAATAAATAACTCTCTATTTGCACTCTTCCACAATGTATCCATTCCATCCTCCTTATTGAACTAAGAACATGAGAAAAGAACAATGTAAATGTAAAAGTTCTATAAAAAAATATAAATACATAGAGGATAAAGGATACATTCAGTATACGACTTAATAAGAAATCCCAAAATTGATCTAAATAAAATATCCCAACTTAGAGAGACAAAAACCAGCTATCCGAAACACACAATGTACGCTCATAACCTAGAAATTAGAAATATTATACTCTAAGCAACTTCAAATAATCAAACTGAACTTAACAACAACAACAATTACGAAAAGAATCAGAGTAAAAGTCACAGATAAAAAAGAAAAAAAGTCAAAACACAAATTAACCAGATCTAATAAGAAATAGTAAAAGCTATATCAGAAAATAGGATTAGATGACAAGAAAATATAAAATTGTTGTTGAAATTAAAAAATGAAAGGCATAGGGAACCTCGAAAGTCAAAATGAACTCAGTATCCGCTCCAATATACTGATGACTCCAAAAGAATACTTGAATTTGTAAATTGCAGGTCGTGCGCTGCTTGAAAATAATCGATTGGGATGGTAAAAAGTCTTAGTTTATGGTTTTAGGGGGAGAAAGTGGGGAAAGAGACGCGGTGTGGGGGTTTGAGGGGGGTGGAAGATGAAGGGAGGAAAGTGATTTTGGGAGATGTAAAAAAATGAGGGATCGAAAATAAGGTGTTTGCACTTGGATTTTCCTACGGTTTGCCAACTGTGGGTAAAAGCCGTATTTTGAAACTATTGCTATAAAAGCGTGGCTGTAGAGCCTTTTTTTTTGTAGTGATATACATAGACATTCAAGTGCAAAGAATGGTTATTTTCATAAGGAGAACTCCACTTTATAAAATCATCACTAAAAGAGGAAACAACAAGCCGATAAGGCCTAGCGATTTCTAGTTGAGGCTGATTATAATCAAAAATAAACGGCTAAGATTCCTTTATGTTCTAGGCAATTAATGTGGTATGACAATTTTAAACTAGAATAATATAAAGTGTCATAAGGCAGTTATGGATTCCAAATCATAAGGACTACATTTGCTTCACCCCTTTGTGCTCCAAATAAGATGTATTATTGTTACAGCTTATATCACAAACTATTAATGATCTTAAATTGGAGACAAATGTTAGTGCATTTCTCATTCATTTTAACTTTCACCCCTTAAAGTGCTTTTCTCCAACAGTCAAAATCTTTCTATTTTGCAAAGTGCACTATTTCATCTATATACTGGGCTAACCAGCTTAGCACGCCCGTATTATTAAATCATACGTTTCTTCTTTGAGTTTTACTGCCATTCGTGAATCCTTGCTCAAATTCTTCAAACATCGTAGCATCTTTTTCTTCCCTTGTAAATTAGGTATCATCATAATTAAAAGCTAGACTTGCAATGTTCAAGCTTTTGATGTTTTAACAAGTTTTTCATAACAATCCAGATCACTACGCCTAATTCAGAAGTACCAATTCCCACAATAGATCCGTATTTGGACGAGAGCTTATCGTGGACAAAAAAGTTGAGAGTTTTAACTTGTTTGCTACCATTAAAACCACAGCTATTCCAACACTAAGCAAGTTGTGATAATTTTATTTAAACTCGTCCGTAAACTCAACTATTTTTACTCACCACATTTTCCCAAGATGAATTTTATTCCAACCGAGTACAAGGATGTAGCTCTGGGCTCAAGGTCAAGTTAAATCAAATTGACCTTAGCTCCCCCTTCCCCCCCCCCCCCCCCTCCCGGGCGATTTCCTTCTCCTTTCCTACTATACAATTAAGACCAATTAGAGGTATACTTTTACGATTATTACAGAGCAATACATGATCTACGGAGCCCACTTACGCAGAACTATAATCATACATAATTTTATTTAGAGTACTCCCATTGTATATACAGTCATTGGTTTAACGACAACCATGACTCTACATGGAATGAGGTGTTGTATCCCCTCAAATGGAGTTTCATGTACTTCAAACAGAGAGTTCACTAGGCAAGACCCAACACCAATGACAGTCTAACGACAAGTTGTAAACTTTCACTCATAGCTTCTGGCATGCACCATACATGAAAATTTGCCCATTAGTAATACTACCAAACACCAAAGCCTGCAGATACTTTTTAAAAAAACCATTTAAACTTCAGATCTTATATCACAACAGTACCGCAACAATCAAGCTCACACTGATTAATAAGATATCAGCCACTAACACCTCCCACAGAGAGACGACAATAAGTTTATTATGAAACTTCTAATAAAAAATAAACAATATATCACACAAGCTAAAATTTAAAACCAATATCATTAATCCCTAGTGTCTATTGCAAGCAAGTTTGCAAAAGCATTCGGCTAGACTAACAACAAAATCGGTAAGTAGACAAGAAACATCCTATTAAAAGCACAAAGGAAACATGAAAAGGAAATGCATCACATATTGTATTCTTCTAATCAAATAGACTGAAGTCATATCCTGCAAAAGAAATGACAGAAAACAATGTTAATAGATGCAGATGACATTAAAGAAGATATAACAAACACAGTGAACAAAAAAAACACAAGTCTTCTAAGCTGGGAGACATACATCATCGATTTCCTCTTTCTCCTCACTTTCTTTTCTTCCTTTTTCTTCTCAGCAGCAAAGGCTGAAGTGAAAGCTCCACCATCAGGTGCAGAAACTGCAACAACACCACCACCAGAAGGTACTGAAACCAACTTTTCTCTTCCAGCAGCTATCAGTTCAGTGATATCTTTGCCCTCAACTTGAGACAAGAGCAGCTTAATTCTATAATCATCAGCCTCAGCTCCAACTGCACAGCACCATGAATTTCAAATGTGAATGAAAACAGAACCAGATACAAGAAGAGCATGTGCATATATATGTCAATAATAAGATTTGATTATAAGATTCACATAATTCATTGCATAAGCAGAGTACATATCATCTGCTTATAACAACTCAATGAAGTCATGCCGTGCAAATCAATGATTGTGCTTTCCCTTGTACAAACAACTAAAACATTATGCAGTATTCCTATCCCACAAATACCGACAGGACGTACACCATTAACATTATCATCACACTATGCAGATTTATTGCAATAGGTAGGACTATGCTCGCTTCTCAACAAATTTAAAAAAATGAGAAAAATACAAGATAGTACAGGGAACTAGTGACGGTGTGAACTAGCAACTTACAACTCACTAGTCAATAAACCTAGTCTACTAAACCTAGTCTACTTCAAACTAGATGTATTAAGAAATCGGATCTGTTTTAAAATTGATACTAAAACAGATCCAAAAGGCAAGAACGCTATGTTTATGGAAGGGTGACCAAATATTAGCAAGAATAACGAAAATGCAAAAATTAAAGAATATAGCACATAGAACATCTAGCATAGTATCACCACACACACTCTATATAGGTGGATGTACCTTATGGCCAGCTGAGCACATCCTCTACGGTTTGCATCAAACTATATATAATTAGTTAAAATTCCTAAAAAATACTTATACTAAGTCCACAGCCATTGTCAATAAGAAGTAGAAAGAATTTTTTCTCGAAATGGGCTGAAATTTGAACTTCTTCCAATATATGGGTGTGTCAGATTTTTTTTTCCAAAAATGGTAGAAACGCCAAGGGGCATGGCGTTTTCTGTATAAACTTTAACTTTAACAACGTCTGTTAGTTTAATCTGTATAGAAAATGTCATGCCCCCTGGAGTTTTTCAAATTTGTAAAAATTCAGAAAACTCCATCGCCCCTGGCGTTTTCTTTGAGTTTTTCAAATTTTGTAAAAATTCAGAAAACTCCATGGCCCCTGGCGTTTTCTTTGATAATTTAATATTTGTAAAAACTCAGTTTAATCTATATAGAAAACGCCATGCCCCCTGGAGTTTTTTAAATTTTGTAAAAATTCAGAAAACACCATGGCCCCTGGCGTTTTCTTTGATAATTTAATATTTGTAAAAACTCCACGGCTGATGGCGTTTTCTTTAGTTGTCAATCAATAGTCAAGCTTTTCGGTTTTTCAGCTTTTCAGCTTTTCGGTTTTTCAGCTTTTCAGCTTTTTGTAAAATACACAATAGATGGCGTTTTTGGTAGTGGTAATAGTACCCACAATTATTGCGTTTAGCAAATATTTTCTATATAACCGAGGGTGGCAAAAATATTGTAATTCATCTCCCTTTTGTACACCATTCAGCAAATGTTACTAAATTTCTTAGCTTTTTTCTTCAAGCTTTTTCTTAGTGGTTTTTCTTAGTTATTCCGCTTAATCTAGTAAGTCATATATTTTCTTGATATGTTTAATTTTTTTTTTTTTTGATGTTTCATACTTACTGATATTATTATTTTAATTGTAACAGGGTTAAAAAATGTCGAATGATAACCGTGTGAGAGTTGCATTTTACTGGGGCGGGCAAATTATTTCTGAAAATAACACAGTTGATTATAGTGAGCGTCCTCGTGCCATCGTTAAAATGTCGCCAGATGCTGAGTATGATTGGTTGGTTAGGAACTTGCATATTAGAATGAAAACCAACTCTGATGAGGTAAGACTTGTTATTTCCGGGAGATGGCCACATTCAACTGTGCAGGATTGTGCTCGTTACATAGAATTTCCAATTGTTGATACTGAATCTTTGAAAGATTTTTTGTCGACACCTGACAATGTGTGTTATATGATGAACCTTAATTTTCTTGAGATGTATATTAAGACTGAACCGTTGGAGGTTAATGAGCATCATGTAAATGAGCCATTTCCTGAAGTAATGAGTGTGTTACCTGAATTTTCTACTTTTACAAGTTTGTTAACACAATGTACATCACATCAAAATGATTTACCGTCAAGCAGTCAAGGCCAGGGTTATACTGATTTTGAGATGAATTTCTCCGATCACAATAACCCTTGTTATGATTTTAGAGATGGTGCAGGACCTAGCAGGACATTAGAATTTCCTGAGATACGAAGAGTATCTGAAATAGAAGCTCGAGTAGAGGCTGATCATCATGCTGATCAAGGTGATGATGATTCTGAAGGTGATATCCCAAATGACCAATATGATTCTGATGAGATAGCAAGTTCTGGTGAAGAAAGTGACGGTGATGATGATGACCAACATCCAGCCGAAGCAGTACCTAACATACCACTGTATAGTGAGTATAACCCATTTCTTTATGATCTTCAAGGACGGCCAGAAGTGTTTGCTTCTACCCGCGAGTCAGAGGGTGTTCAGTGCAGGATATGGATGGATGATAACACATCTGATCTTGAGGCTGGAATGTTATTCCAAAACAAGGACATGTTAAAGAGCGCCGTTAAAAAGTGGAGCTTGCGGAACAATAGATAATTTAAGGTGTGGGAATCAAAGAAAGAACATTGGACAGTTAAGTGTAGGCGGTGGGAGTCTGGTTGTAATTGGATGCTCAGAGCCAGGAAAACATCAACAAATCTATGGAAGATTGGAAAGTACAACAGAAAACACACTTGTCAAATGGCGGTAATTGCATCCGATCATTTCAACTTAGATACTAACATGATTTCCTCTATGTTGTTAACCCATATCAGGGATAATCCTTGGTATAATGTGAAAGATGTAATAAATACAGTTACGCTTTCGGTAAATCATGTACCCTCTTACAAAAAGGCGTGGCTTGGTCGAAGGTGTGCATTCAAGACAATATTTGGTGATGTTGATGAATCATTTTCTTTGCTTCCTAGATATTTGTTTGCTCTTAAACATTATAATCCAGGAACAATTGTCGAATGGTTGCACGCGGACCAGTCAACAGCGGAGGTAAATGTCTTTAAGTATGTATTTTGGGCATTTGAACCGTGTATAAAAGGATTTACAACATGTAGACCTGTTATATCAATTGATGGTACTCACATATATGAGAAATATGATTTGAAGTTATTGATTGCTGTGGGTGTTGATGCAAATGAACAGATATTTCCACTTGCTTTTGCAATGGTTGATAGGGAGACGAAAGAGGCATGGTCATGGTTTTTATCGTTACTAATGACTCATGTGGTAAAACATCGCAGAGGAATTACTTTGATATCTGATAGGGCTCCTGGAATACTTCGTATTATAGAGGATTTGGTTGCTTTGCAGGAGCCGAATGTATATCATCGGCTATGTCTTAGGCATCTTAAGAGCAATTTTCTGTCGAGGTTCCCAAATAAGGAGCTCGAGGGATTTATGTGGAAGGCTGCAACACAACATCAAGAATGCAAGTTCACTGCCACCATGGATCTCATAAAAGAAGCTAAACCTGAAGCGTACAATTATTTAATGAACATCCCACTAGATAAGTGGACTGTTTATTGTGATGGTGGCAGAAGGTGGGGCATCTTAACAACAAATCTTTCAGAATCATACAATGGTTTCATAAAGAAGGCTCGTGGACTACCAGTTACAGCAATGGTTAAGCTAACATTTGGGCAGTTAGTTGAGAGATTTATGTCCAGAAAGCAATATGCACAACAACTCTTGTTTGAGCAGGAAAGCTTCACACCAATGGTGAAAGTTAAATTCGAAAAATATGAAAAAAGGTCGAAACTTCATACTGTCAAGGGATATAATCTAGAAACAGGATAGCCAGCTGAAACAAATGCATTCATAGCCAACCCCGAAAATGAAGCACCTGTCGTACACCATTTTCACCAAGTTAAAAGAAGGATAAAAACAGCTCAAAACATCATAAGAACAGCTCAAAAACATCTTTAAAAAAAAGCATATACATCAGGGAGGAAACTTCACTGACAGGGAGTGCAAAACAGCTCAAAACAGCATAGAAAACAACTCAAAAAACAGCATACGCAACAGTGAAAAAACTGCACTGACTGGGAGTGAAAAACTGCATAAAAAAAGCACAAAAACAGCAGTGAAAAACTGCTCAAAAAACAGCATGCGCAGCAGAGAAAAAACTGCACTGACTGGGAGTGAAAAACTGCATAAAAACAGCATAGAAAACAGCTCAAAAAACAGCATACACAGCAGAGAAAAAAGCTGCACTGACTGGGAGTGCAAAACAGCTCAAAACAGCATAGAAAACAGCTCAAATGTCGCCATACGCAACAGTGAAAAAACTGCACTGACTGCGAGTGAAAAACTGCATAAATAAAGCACAGAAACAGCAGTGAAAAACTGCTAAAAAAAAACACAGAAATAGCGTAAGCAGTAGTGCAAAAACTGCACTTAAAGGCAGTGAAAAACCGCACCATCGACAAGTGAAAACCTGCACCTTTAGGGAGTGAAAAACTGCACAACAACAAGTGAAAAACTGCAGTTTTTATTCAATAACAGGCAGTGAAAAACTGCTTAAAAAACAACTTAAGCGACAGTAAAAAAATTGCACTTACAGGCAGTGAAAAACTGCACCATCAACTATAGCCATGAAGTAATCATTTACAAGTTGTGTATAAAAAATGTTATCCAAGTATAGCCATGAAATAGTTGAAGGCTACCAACATCTATCATTAGGTAGCACAAAAATAATTTCAAAACAAAAGGAACTAGTTTTTCAACCGTCCAAATCATGATGGGAAAAACAACTCTCTGCTTTAGTTCTCACTTTCACTTCTTGGTTTACCTTGTTGGACAAAAATATAAGAATATTGCTAGCTTTTCAAAAACAAAAGAAAATGGCTTGTCTGCAGGAGGAAGGTAGTCATGATTGTGGGTTTTAGTCTCTACATATCCTTTTAGTCTCTACTAATCTATATATGAACTCATTTTTTTCTAATGAACTGTACATTCAAACTTATAATCTCATAAATGAGAAAATTACAGAGTATATACATGTAGAATCTAAAAAAATACTTATACAAATAGTTGAAGGCTCTATAAACAAGCAGACCATTGATCGCTCTATAAAAAGTTGTAAATCTTTGTGGACTTGAACAACATTTTCATTACACATAATGGAATAGAGAAGTTCATCAATGCAACTACACGGAAAGCATAAGCACATACCAACTACATACTCCCTCAAAGCAGTATCCCAACAATCTATAATTCAAAAATTTATTAAAGCAAAATTTATTAAATGAGTACTTTAGCCTTTCATCTACTCCAGATAGGTAGATAAGTGATAAGTGATACAATGAAATCATATGAGTGCAAAAACTAATCATTTACAAGTGTTAAAAAAAGTTATCCCACTGTAGCCATGAACTTATCATAGTTAGTAGAGTAAGAATTACAATACCAATTTCACGGACTGCAGGAATTTCATTAGTTATTAACCTGAGCGAGTCCTTATAAATCCGATGCAAGCATCTAGCCTGGGATAGTGAAAAGAAAAGTCAAGTTAAACTTTGAGAACTACTATGTTAAACTTTGCAAATGGGATATTTTTGAAATACTAGCTAAGGTGAATTCTTACCAAAACCTCGTGCGAACCGGCTAAGGTTTTATATCCTTGTTCAAATTGACGAGATGGATTACTAACAAGGTGGCGTGTGATACGATTATACCAATTAACATACTCATTGTCTACCTCATCACCAAATTGTTCTCCAAATGCTAAACGGTCCCTTCGCTCATTCCAAAAATTAACCTCAACTTCATACTTACGCTCCCAATTAGTCCCGGCCTTACCCCTACGATCAACATCAAAATGCTTGAACTTCCATTCTATATTCTGGGGGATATGCTGTGCCAATCCAAATTGACGTAACACCCTATCGGGTTGGTGCCACTCGACAGCATCTCAGGCAATAAGAGGTACAATGGCCAGCCAGATATCTTGTCCTCGAGTACAATAATCCGGCAATACAGCTAAGATATTGTCACTATAAGGCTGCCAATTGAACTTTACCAACAACAACCAAAGAGATTAATGAGAATAATTTAATGAAAAATGACTCAATTGTGTAATGAGTTATTGGTGGACAAAATACAGTAACTAACATCGATCTACTAGAGTTAAATACAACCTGGTCGTCCGTGAGTAAATCCGATTGATCACGAAACAAATAAAGAAGGTGTGCCGCTTCAGTGTCGTGATGAAGTGCAACTGACCAAATAGAGGCTCGAGGTGGTCCAGGAAATCCAGCAACGACCCAACTTGAGCCATCTAATTGTAACTCTCTTCTCGGCCTAAATGGTAAAATTCTCTCGTATACCCATACCTACAAAACATCAATACAATAAATAATTTTAATCGAAACGACAACATAAAAAACTTTTAAAAAGTATAATAAATTTCTTACTTGTAACAGAGGTAAAAAGCCACCGATAACTGCACTCCCTTGTTGTGATCCCCGACAAAGATACCTATAGAGTATTGCAAGAGAAGCTGCACCCCATGCATAATTCCCAACACGATCTAGATCGTCAAGCAATTTTAGAAACATCAACTTAATACGACAGGATGTATCAACGGCAAGAATCCCACCAATCATCCATAACAAGTACAACCTAACACGTTGTTGAACTACAACCTCAGCTGTCCAACTATTAATCGGGTATAGTGATGTAACATAAGAAATAAAAGATCTCATTTTTAAGCGATTTCCATCAAAATCAGTGTCAAGTGGTGCCCAACCAAGAAGACGCTGCATCATCTGTTGCCAATCTAAAGTTTGTAACTGATCATCTATACCCGTTACAGGCAACCCATCGACCGGTAAGTCATATAGTATAGACACATCTTGGAGTGTAATTGTCGCTTCACCTGTCCTGAGGTGAAATGTATGCGTTTCCGGCCGCCACCGCTCCAATAATGATGTGATCATTGCATGATCAAGCGATGTATGTCCTGCTGCATAAATTCCATAAAACCCAGCTCGACACAGGTACTGCAGTACACGTTTGTGTAGTGGATTCTCCTTGACATGCTGCCAAAACTCTCCATCAAGACGCCGACACCGAGGCGTCTCATGTGTTCCATTATCCCATACATCCTGACTACGGTGCTCACTTTGTCCAACCAAAACACTGTAGTCAAATGGACCCGGATGCACGATTGGTTGATCCATGTAACCTGAATAATCAAAACAAAACAAAAAAATTACAAATATATATCAAGTTAAGGATGCAAATGACAATACTTACAAAATTCTCCTATTGCAATTTAAAGATGGTCAATTTCCCTTTTTGTGCATCTTATTATTTTTTAATTTCATAAAGTAATATTAAAATTAAAAAAAATTAAATTCCTTCTAGACTAGGAGATACTATTGATCAACAACAGGTCCTTCAAATTTCAATCTTCCAAGAATCTTTTAAAACAAGCTATATCAATTTAATTGAGAAAAGGAACAATCATAATGTGCAAATATTTTCTAAAACCTTAAATTGCTGTGGCATTTGGCTTGTGTTTCCAAAAACAGTTGTTCAATCTTCTTGTGCAGTCCTCAGAAAAGCTGAAATGAAAAACTACTAAATGTCCAAAAGAATCGGCAACAATCAACTACTAGGAAACCCTAAATACAAACAAAAATCAAAACAACAAATTGGCAGATTTTGAAAAAAAAAAAAAAGAATATCATATAGGTTAAATCTTGCTGCAGAAACTAGAAGAATCAAATGGGTATAGGTTGCAGAAAAAATGTAAAGGAATAATATAACTTTGATTTAATGGATTTTACCTTTTTTTGAAAATGTCTCTTCTTCAAATTGATGGAGATTTCAGCCAGATAGAGAGAATGTTATGTGTGCTTAGCTTAACTACTGTAACAGAGATGATGTGCAAAAAGTTAATTGGGTTTATACATATGAAAATGTAAGAGAAAGATTGATTTGCCGCAGAGTATATGAAGTTGTTCATGGGGAAACATAGAGAATGGATCACAGAGATTTCTTAGGTTAAGGGGGGAGATTCGTTTTAGGGTGGGGGATAACAAATGGGGAATTTCAAGTCTGTTTTGCCATTTTACTAATTGTCATTTTCAAAAGTTAAATTACCAAAGAAAACGCCAGCAATTATGGAGTTTTCTGGATTTTCACAATATTTAGAAAACTCCAAGACGTATGGCGTTTTTTGTATATACTACACTAACGGCGGCTGTTAATATGTGGACGTTAAAGTATTATATAGAAAATGCCAAAGGGCATGGCGTTTCTACCATTTTTGGAAAACAAAATCTGACACACCTATATATTGGAAGAAGTTTAAATTTCGACCCATTTCAAGAAAAAATTCAATTTAGGCACACCGACTTAAAGTCCTAAATTTGTCTTTGACAGTTTCAAAAAGACACTATCCCAGGGTTTTAATTGAGTTTTCCAACTCTAAGCACACAAATTAGCAAAACTATATTTGAAATGTTCTTCAAATATTCAAACAGTTAAAGAATAAAGATTAAGATTAATTACCCTTTCTCCGCGAACATAGCCACCACTGATTTTCAAGAACTTATATTATTCTTATAGAGACATGTATCCCCGTATAGTATTAAGTGTAAAATTTAGATAATCTCAAGTTTCAAAGCAAATTATTTGATATTGGAATGGAAGAAGCCTGAATAGGGCGGAATGGATACAAATATAGCTAAGATAATGGAAATTTGTGAGAAAAGGTCAGAAAGTGCAAATCATCTTAAAATCTTCCCAGCCTCAAATCCTGTGTAATTACACCCAAATCTACTGATCAAAATCTTCCACCCAAATCCAATTACAGGGTGGCTTTCCAAACAAGCCCATAGGCTTTTTAATCACTATTAAATTGAAATCAGAATTGCAAATCTCATCAATTTGTATTTTCTTAATCTTGATGGCGGATTCCACGGTGTGGTCACAGCAACCAAGCAACTTAACAAGTTTTAGGGAACTCAAGTACCCAAAATTGGAAGGTATCTCTACATCATCACAATAATGCAACAGCAGCTGCTGGAGGCTAGGAAAAGCTTCCTCCGAACTATTCCATCTAATAGGAAACTCATTATCTTTTGCATCCCAATAATGAAGAAGTTTCGGCTGGTGGGACACTTTCAAGACCTTAAGCTTAGGAAAGTCGTTATCTTTCACATCCCACTTCCCCTCATACCTGCATCTCCGTAATCTTAAGACTTCAAGATTGGGTAGCTCCCCGATGGACGAAATACTTCTCAAAGGTTCACAAAATGGAAAATCCTCCAATTCCAAAATTTTGAGAGTTGATGGGAACTCAAACACTCGTCGAGCGGGTGGATATTGTTGGTCATATTCGAGGGAAAGTGATTCTAGTCGATGTAGAGACTGAAAAAGTGGTGGGCCGTATCTGTAGTCATCCGAGTCATAAGGCTTATTACAATTGTAATCTTCGTGATCAGACGACTTATCAGAAATTTCGCACTTCAAATTTACAACATTAGATAGCCCATGAACTAAAATGGGCATATCACCAGGAAGATTTATGATAAATTCAGAGCACGTTTCTAGCTTTTTTAAAGGGGAAACTTTATGTGGAGTGTAACGAGGGTTTGGAAACAATCCCATATGCACTTGCAAATGCCTCAAGTTAACCAAATTCCATATGGTGTATGGAAAATTGACAAAAATACGAGGGATAATTAATATCTCTAGATTAACAAGAGAGCTTATAGTTGATGGAACAACATCGAAATAGCCATAGATATCCAGGTACCTTAGATGAATCAATAGCATGATTCCTTTGGGAAATGAAAATCCGACGTTGACTTTTCCCAAATCCAATACCGTCAGTGATTTAAAAGCTCCTACTGAGTTTGTAAGTGATGGGGTCGCATCTACAGAGACATTGAAGCGCAAAGAACAGCTACTTTCATAGAGAGAACTCCACTTCATAAAATCATCATTTAAAGAGGAAACAATAAGCCGATAAGGCATAGTGCTCTCTAGTTGAGGATGATCACAATCAGGAATTTCAGATCTGCACAAGGACGAACATGATAACAACAATGAAATAAGTATATCATAACCAACACTTCTAAAAGAAGTACAGGACCAAGAAGAGTTGGTATCTCTTAACTCATAAAACCGTAAATGGATTTCTTCAGCTTTTCTCATGCAAAATTGGTGTAGCAGATCATGTATACGAACGTATTTGGCTTTACCTGAGTAAGTTCTTTTAGCAACCATTACAAGGTTTCTTCCAATAAGATCCGTTAAGTAATTAGTTGCAACATGATCCAAGTTCTCCAAGTCATTATTATGTGGTATAAGTCCTTCACATACCCATAATTGAATCAGCTTCTGTACTGAAATTTTTTCATCCTCGTAAAAGGATCCAAAGTACAGAAAACATTGTTTTAAATCATGAGGTAAAATCTTGTAGCTCAATTCAACTACGTCCATTAACCATTTTGCATCATGGAAAAGGGTTGAACTCAAATTTTGAGATACCTCTTTCCAGTAATCTACTCTCTTTTTTCCCCTGTCAAGAAGCCCTGCTGACAAAACTACTGCAAGAGGTAATCCCGCACAGCTTCTTGCTATTTTATTTCCTATTTTTTCAAGCTCACTGGGACAACTTTCCTCCCTGAACACTATTTTCTTCAACAGCTCCCAGCTTTCTTCTTTTGTAAAATGTCGAAGATGGTGTGGATTATCGGAGGCATAGGAAGCCACTTCATCGAGCCTAGTAGTTAAAACGAGCCTACTTCCCTTGTTATCATCTGGGAAGATTGGTAGTAAATCATCCCATGCATCACTACTCCATAAATCATCTACTACAATGAGGTATCTCTTTCCTTTCAAGAATCTGCGTATTTCGTCGGCCAAGTCACTTTCTTCTGTTGTGGTATTTCCTTTATCAAGTCCTCTCATAATTTCCAATAATACTGATTTGCGGTCATATGTTTGTGAAATACAGCACCATGAGCGGACATCATAACGCTCCTTTACAGCTTCATGAGAATACAATTTTGTGGCAAATGTCGTTTTGCCCAATCCAGGCATCCCAACAATGGTTACAACATCTAATTGTTTTGGTCCTCCCACAAGTTGGTTGAGAAGCGTTTTTGCTTCATCCTCACGTTCTAAAGTTATTGGTGGTGTGATATACCCGACTTCCATTTTTGTGACTGGTGGTTTAATTTCACGCAAAAGCTAGAGAAGGAGGTCAAAACAAAGGATAGTAATGAGGTAAATGTTGATGTATATGGTGATGGGTGATTTCAAGCAATGATAGGAAGAAAGAGAAGAAGCTCAACTGAAGTGTTGGTGACGAGCTAGGTGATTCAGGAGACCCTATATATAAATGATGATTGGTAGTTTAAGTCAAAGAGAATTAAAAGGAGTAGGAGGAGATCAAATCTAGGAGTAGTTGAGTAAATTAGAAAGGACGCGTTTCTATTATTAACACACAAATGGTTGAGCTTGATATGAGGTTCGGACCGCCATAACAATAATAACAACTTTTTTTCCATGATGATTTTCCATAAATATTTACATAAATTTTTCCATAATAGATAAATATTTACATTAAAAATAAAAGTTCCATGGAATATTATGGTTATGGTTCTTGTTGATCCAACAAAACAAAAACTAATCTCATTCAATGTGGAAACAGAGACGGCCAACATCATGCATAGACAATATGCAAGTTATCATAAATATTACCTCAATTTCTCTTTTTTAAATTTTTAACGAAGCCTCATGATTGTATCATTCTCTGTTTTAAAATGGGACTCGTCTGGGGCGGGGCGCTTGCAAAACGCCCGGAGGCTTTTGAGTGGGGCTTAGATCCGTGAGGCTTACGCCTCAAGCGCCCGACGGTGCGTCCAGAGCACGCCCAACGCTCAACGCTCGGAACTCGCCTTATAGAACCTATGCAAATGATCTATCCAATTCCCTAATTAAAATTGTTCATCCACAATTTTCTTTAAAAATGTGGTTATATTCATCTATAAAAATTTAAAAATTGAGTGTAGCTCAATTAGCAAAGCATAATATTGCATGTATTATGATTGAGAATATCATGAGAGTGAATATCATCTGTATACCTAAAAATGCATAATCGATGTTTATATCATCACTTGTTATTGGTCTTCATGTCTTATTTTTGTCACTCAGAATTGTTAGACTTTAAATATTTTACAATTTAGAAGCAACTTTATAATTATCAATGAAGAATTAATGTTTTAATTTTTATAAATTTTTTTTATGTATTTTCAATATTTTTTTGGCTCATTATGCTATTTTATTAATTTAAAATAAGATCCATGAGACTTACGCCCCATGTCTCGAAACTTACGCATCGCCCCATTGTAAGTAAAACGTCTCGCCTTGCGCCCCGCCTTTTAAAACATTGGTATCATTATATTTTCTTTTAAAATCTTGGTTCCACAAAACTCTCATTATTTATTTCAAAGTCACCCGCTCCCAATACATAAGGAAATCAACCTAGTCATAATTTTTCTATTTGGTACTCCTAATTCAGTTTACTAAAACTTTTATCCAAATAGTCCATGTTGGATGAGTCAGAGGCATATGGACCAAAATCAGTAACTAAAACTAAAGGTTAACCAAGTTGATGGTCTTCAACCAAGTTTTTTGGCTTCTGCAATTCATTCTAGTGTTAATATAACTAGTAGGATATGCTACAGTAACAATTTCAATAAGCGACCAACGGGTAAGTTTTTACCATCTTTAAGTGCCAGAAGAAACTAATCCTCTTTACAATACATCATTTTAGACCAAAATGCCAAACAAAAAGTTTGATGATGCATCCATGGCCTTTCACTAAGAGAATGAACAAAACCAAGAATCAATCTTGGTTCATCTCTGATAAATTGATTCGTAAGAGCAAGTGCCCAAACAAAAAAAAAAAGACAATCTTTTACGGTTGCTAACTTTCACCTTCATATCCCCAACTTGGAATAATCGTTAATTAACTTAAATTTGAGCCACAGAATATTGTTTCAGAAAGACTTTTTCTGTTTCTTTTTTCCTTAATTTCATTAGTTTAGACAAGTGAGAGTTGCTCAGATGGTAAATATACTCCACCTACATTCAACAGGTTGTGGGTTCGAGTTACCGTATGAATGAAAAGTGGGAGGGCCACTATTTGTTGTGAGAGAAGAGAATGGTGGGATTTTAAAAAAAAAAAAAAAAGTTAGATTATAAAAGAAAACCATAGTACGTACCCTTCTCTGTATCCACAAACGATACAACTCTGTCCGGATAGATATTAAACCTTCACAGAGATTTTGGTTTCTGTTGGAATTATCTGTTAAGAGTCCACCCATAAGGGGTGCTCTTAAAGCTTATCCTGGTAAATAAATAATTACCTAGTAGAGTACTATAAGAGGACAACTACTTCATATAAGCTATAAATAAGACAGTAATACACAATGAAAAGAATGTACTTTTCTATACAGCTCTTCTTCCTATTTCTCTCTCAAATAACTAGGTGTTTAGACTGTGGATAAAGGAGTTGATCCGTCAAGCACGTGACAACTACCGACGGCCAGTAATTCCAGCCACGGTTCAAGATCCTACCGCTTCCGCTTACGAGAACAACAAGTAAGTTCTCGGTTTACGTTTAAACAATCTATTTAGTATAGATTTGTGATATATGCATGTATGTACCCTTCATTGGTATCAGATGTCATAGGCTGGTTTTCTGGTCAATAAATTTTATACTATTATTCTGTTTGTACGTATGAAATTTAAAATAACTAGTATAGTATTTCTAGTTAATCTACTTTGCAATTAGTTTGCACAAAGTCATATATATGTATATGCACTTAATACAGAAGCTATTTTTTTAAAGAAATAAACTGACACGAAAACAACATAAAAGAAGTACTGGATTAAAACATTGCTATATTAATATAAGAAGTGTAGAATCTTGTAAGTTAATAGAGCTTACAAGGTGATATCTAGTTTTCTGCATAGTTTTCCTATCACGGGTGATGGTCCTTCATTTATAGAGCTTCTGAGGCTCTTTATGAATTATTGAAATAAAGTCACGGGTGTTAGAATTAACGTGGGAAATGGAGAACTTGTTTTTTTTTTTTCTGTACAAAAAAAAAAAAAAACAAAAAAACAAAAAAACAAAAAAAAATACATTCCTCTTAGCATCGCTGGCTACCTTGAATCAGACAAAAGTGGCGAAATTCAAATGAAATAATCGAGCTAAGGCCTCAATCATTTTTCAATGTCGATTCTGTAAAAGAAAAGAAAGTGAGAAGCAATGGCTTCTGTCTCTCTGTTTTACTCTGTAAAGGCGGAGCTTTTTTTAGAAAAATGGAGTTTAGCACCCAACAATGGCAGTCAACGGTGCATTCTAAAAGTAGTCAGTGAACTCTAAAAGAGAAAGAACATTGACTCTAGGAGTTTACTCTCTCTCTTCTTTATAAGAATTTTATTTTAAAATTAAAATTAATATATATATATATATATATATATATATATATATATATATATATATATATATATATATATATTTGTATGAAGCTTTTAGCTCCATAATTATGCCAGAAAAGAAAACTTAAAGAAGAAGACGCATGGGATAAAGTTTGTTATCAACGGCGCTGGAAGTATAAAGTGTGACTAGGTTTAACTTAGATTATTAATTAGAAAGTAATTTGCAGATATGGGCATGGTAGGCAGCACATTCAACCAAATAGCCTATTGAAAGTGGGCTTATAGCCCTCTACTTGAAAGTCAACGAAGCCCACTAAGCTCCTATGTTTGCTGGCTGATTAAACAATGGGCTAGAGGCCCAATAGAAACTTAGTATTGTTTTAGAATTAGACTGCCCCAGTTTCGGATTTTTTTATATAAATAATAATTTTTTTATTAATGGCTAATGGCCTATAATTTTATTGATAATTACAAATTATCAAAATGAGTAAATGGATTTAATGAATGAATATAAATTTAGTATTTATATTCTTGATTACGTATTTTTTTTAATATCCCAAATTGCATGAAATATTTTTTTTTTTAATATTAAGTATATTTGTTAATTAGTTTAACAATTACATGAAGTGATAATTAGTATAATGCTAATTTTTTCTTAATTGTTAATTTGTTTAACATGTTTAAAATATTAATCAATTTAATATTTAATATATTTGTTAATTAGTTTAACGAATACATTTATGTTAATTAGTTCAACATTTGATTTATTTAATATGTTAAATAAAATTTAAATTAATTTAAGTTAATTTGTTTAACTTAGATTCATACGGGATTAATCATAAAAACAAAATGTTGTTTTTAAGATGATAAATACATTAAGCTAGGTAGTTGACTAGGTTAATTTTCATGTGTTTAATTTTTGGACGATGACTGGGAACATAGTGAACTTACGACTCCATTATTAATATATGTGTTAATTAACTTAATCAACTTAGTGCTTATTGTCCGAATATGTATGTTGAACATAGTACTTGCGTTTAGAAAATCCTTCTTTAGATCCTCACTATATTTTTTTATTTTGTTAAAAGAATGTCTACTGCTGCTAAGAACATTGTTGCTGAGCTCAACAAAGGGTTGAAACTCAATGGTGACAACTATGAGACTTGGAGCTTAAAAGTCCAATATGTGCTTGAAGAGCAAGAGGCTCTGGAGGCAATTAACATCGTCATGGATGAGCCTGAGGAAGGCACCACGGCTCAACATAGGCGTGACCGTGCGGCTTATGACGCTTGGAAAAAGAAAGACTCCTTGGCTCGCATTACGTTGCTGAGCACCTTAGATGATGATATCTTAAGGGAATTTAAGGATCACCAAAGAGCTATGGGTCTTTGGGTTGCTTTGAAGAATAGGTTTGGTACCTGTTCTATTGAAAGGCTACGATCCTTAACAATCAAGTTTGACTCATACAAGAAGCGCCCAGAACATTCAGTACGAACTCATATGCGGCTTATGACAAACATGATTGGGGAGTTAAAAGATGCTGGTCATGTGTTGACCGATGTGCAACAAGTTCAAGCAGTCATACGGTCCTTACCTAATTCTTGGGATCATATGAAGATGCATTTGACCCACAATCAAGCTAATCAAGACTCTGGAAGATGTCCGGAGATCTCTTGAGCTTGAAGAGGATCGACTTGAGGCTACTAAGCCAACAGCTGAGTTGCATATGGCAACATCCTCTAAGGCCTAAGGTGGCTCTAAGAAAAAGAATTGGGTTAAGAAAAGAGGACCAACTCAGTCTCAGCCTACTAAAAGAGCAAGGGAACAACAAGGCAATAACAAACGTCCCAAACGTGTAAATGTTGCAAAGGTGAAATGCTTTAACTGTGACAAAAAGGGTCACTATGCTAAGGATTGCTCTGAGCCTCCTAGAAAGGTATTTCACAAAACTCTAACTAGTGAACTTTGTGTTTCTAGTTCAGTATTTTTTACTGAATCTAATCCTTTGTGGATTGTAGACTCGGGAGCAACGGACCACATAATGAGGGAACGCAATTCCTTTGTGGAGTTTCGGCGTATTTCACGTGGAACAAAGTGGATTTATGTGGGCAACAACAATAAGGTTGCTGTTGAAGGGATCGGTACATGCAAGTTAGTCTTGCGTGGTGGTCGACACCTACTACTACATGATGTCCTCTATGCTCCAGGAATTCGCCGGAATATTATATCTGTTATTGTTTTGCTTAGGCTTGACTTTAGCTTGTTTTTCCATGACAATTCTGTCAAATTGACTTTAGGTTCAACTTTATTTGGTTTTGGTCATGTGACCGGAGGTTTTATTATTATGGATTTGGATTATGATTCATTTAATAATAATGCTAGTTTTTCTATGTTTGCTTCCTCACATAAATATGATAGTGATGTAAACATATGGCATGCTAGACTTGGTCATATTGGCCAGCAAAGAATGCAAAGGTTAGCAAAACAAGGTTTGCTTACTGGCATTGAACATGTGGAATTGTCCACTTGTGAAAGTTGTCTAGCAGGAAAATCTGTAAGAAAACCCTTCAGTAAAGCGACTAGAGCTGAGTATCCCTTGCAATTAGTCCATTCGGACATCTGTGGGCCTATGAATGTCAGGGCTAGGCATGGAGCGTACTATTTCATCACATTTATAGATGACTACACTCGTTTCGGTTATGTCTATTTAATTTCCCACAAATCAGAAGCAATAAGTTGTTTCCAACGCTATATGAGCTTAGTGGAAAATCAATTAGAAAAGAAGATAAAAGTTCTTCGAACCGACTGTGGTCGAGAGTACTTGTCAACTCAATTTAACGAGTTATGTGATGGAAAGGGAATTGTTCATCAGTTGACTATCTCAAATACTCCACAACAAAATGTTGTTGCGGAGAGAAGAAACAGGACGCTTCTAGAAATGGTTAGGTCAATGATGGCACAAGCTAACCTCCCAATTAGTTATTGGGGTGATGCATTGCTTACTGCTACCTATGTACTTAACCGAGTGCCTATAAAATCAGTTGCAACCACTCCATATGAGTTGTGGACTGGAAGAGCACCCAACCTAAGTGTATTAAGACCTTGGGGTTGCGCTACCTATACACATGATTCTTCTCACAAACATGGCAAATTAGGCCCAAGAGGAAAGAAAAGTATCTTTATAAGATACTCAGAAACCTCTAAGGGTTATGTGTTTATAGGTTTGCAAGACAGTGGGAGCGTAACTGAGTTTGAATCACGAGATGTCACATTCTTAGAGGATGAGTTTCCTAAAAAGGGAGAGGTAGGTCAAGACCTAACCTTGTTTGAGATAGAGGATCAAGATCAACAAAGATCACTTCATTCGAGTGGGAGAAATTTAATTGATGATGAATTAGTTTCACATGAACAACCTCCTTCATCATCGGATGCGAATGTAAGTAATCATTTGACATCAAATAGTGACCAAATGGATCTTGTTCCAAGTGGGAGCAGGATAGATGTTCTTGATCCAAGTGGGAGCAACGTTGATCCAAATGGGAACAACGAAGAAGAATCACAAAAAGGACGTGGTTTACGTAAAAAGATTCCCCACCGACAATTTGATGTCGAAGGTGCTGAACTTTTTATGTTGTTCTTACAAGTAGAAAACGAGCCTAAAAATGCAAAAGAGGCTCTCTCATGCCTTTCTAAGGAAAAATGGATAAAAGCAATGGAAGATGAAATGGAGTCAATGAGAGTCAACAAAGTCTGGGAACTAGTTGATCTCCCAAAAGAACGCAGAGCTTTTGGGAGCAAATGGGTTCTCAAAATTAAGCTCAAGGCTGATGGCACAGTTGAGAGATATAAGGCTCGACTGGTGGCGAAAGGTTATACACAACAGGAAGGAATAGACTACGAAGAGACTTTCTCACCTGTTGTGCGATTTAACTCAATTCGCCTAATTCTAGCTATAGTAGCAAGTTTAGATCTTGAATTACATCAGATGGATGTAAAGACTGTCTTTCTCAATAGATAATTAGATGAAGAAATTTATATGGAACAACCCGAATGTTTCATTGAAAAAGCCACGAACAAAAGGTTTGTAGACTTATGAAGTCTATTTATGGCCTCAAACAATGTTTGTAGACTTATGAAGTCTATTTATGGCCTCAAACAATCTTCAAGGCAGTGGTATATACACTTTCAAAATGTGATCATAGCCAATGGTTTTACTATGGTTGATGAAGACCATTGTGTTTATACCAAGAGATCAAGAAATAAGCTTGTAATTCTGACATTGTATGTCGATGATATACTCATAGCTGGAAATGACAAGGAGTTAATAAACGAGGTAAAGGCCTGGTTGTCGTCTCAATTTGAGATGAAAGATATGGGTAAAGCTGCATATACTCTTGGAATCAAGATTTTAAGAGATCGTCCTAAGAAACTATTGTATCTCTCTCAAGAGAATTACATTAAGAAAATTCTTGAACGATTTAATATGCAGAATAGCAACCCAATTGACACTCCTATCAGCAAAGGCCATAACTTGGGAAATCATTTGTGTCCTCAGACTCCTGAAGAGACAGAAAAGATGAAGCGAGTGCCTTATAGAAGTGCAGTCGGATGTCTAATGTATGCTATGGTGTTGACTAGACCTGATATTTGTCAAGCAGTTGGCTTGGTAAGTAGATATCAATCTGATCCAGGTCCAGCACATTGGCAAGCAGTAAAGAGGATCATGAGATATCTGAGAGGAACAGCTGACTACGCACTTTGTTATCAAGGCAGCAAAGATTTGTGATTAGTTGGATACACTGATGCTGATCATGGAGGAGATTTAGACTAGAGGAAGTCTACCTCAGGATATGTCTTCTTACTTAGTAATGGTGCCATATCGTGGAAGAGTAAGAAGCAATCATGTGTAGCACTATCCACGATGGAAGCTGAATATGTGGCTCTGTCAAAAGCAACAAAAGAAGTTGTTTGGTTGAATAGGCTCTTCAAAAGCTTGTTGGGTAACACTGATGATGAACCAGTGTTGGTCTACTGTGATAGTAAGGCTGCAGTTGATGCAACCAAGAATCCTAAGCATCATTGTGATACTAAGCACAGAGATATCAAGTATAACTATGCAAGAGACATGTATAAATGCAAGAGGTTGAACCTGGTGAAAATATCTACAGAAGATATGGTAGCAGACCCATTGACCAAGCCTTTAGCTAGAGATGCATTTATGAGACATACTAGGTCTCAAGGCTTGCGTAGACTTTGAGTGATTTTGTATTATTCTTTGTTTTTTCAGTTGTTCACAAAACTATGTTCTTTGATAATCAATAAAGTTGATTTACTTACATACATATTCATGATTTATTGAGTGTTTAGTACATTCTTCAATTATATTTTAGTATGTCGGGTAGAAAAGAGGTTGGCCTTCTCACACAGGCAACCGCCTCCTTATCTTAGTGATAAGTGGAGATGAGACTTGATTTTAAGAAAAATTATCAAATGGATAATTTGAGAGCGATATGCTTAAAATCAATACAGTCATTTAAATAACAACATAAGGTTATTAAGGTGAAAGGATGTTCACCTAGTCTACTTAATGAGCTAGATGTGAGTTTAAGAAACTCAAATTTAGATACATATGGTGTCTGAATTTCATCTATACAACATTATTTATAAAGACATACGCTCCTTAAGGAAAGGAAAAAAATGTTGTAGCACATGTTTCATACCATGCGTGCTAATGTCGACCTTGGGTTAACATAAGTTTGATCTCAACTTACTGTTGCGTGAGACCCAGAGCCTTTATGCTGGCTCAAATTATGTACCCTCAGTAACTCCGATCAGATACTTGAGACTTAGTCTAATGTTAGCTATCTTAGTGTGTTTCCAAAAGACCATGAAAATGGATGCGGTCTGGCGGGACATATCTAGAAAAGCAGTTGAGCTAATGTTAAGAGAATCGTGAGAAGAGGAAGATCATTAAAGGAATCTCATTAATTTCGTATTCACAGGTGCACCAGTTATAACTTATGAGTTATAATTGTGAATACATAAAAATGATATTTGAGATTTTGAGAGGATATCAAAATGTGATTCATATGATCTAGGGTATTGCATACTTTATAATCTACTTGCAGGTTTGCACTCGACGAGAGGCTATATACTGCTAACAGATGTATAGCACGTAGCTCTCACAGTATGCTGGTCGCACGGTCTATTTCACTGTATGAATATTTGTAGAGATGAGGTGAGAATATGTTTCTCGTATTATAAGAGCACTCCCATTATGTGTGAGTGGGAGATGTTGGAATTATCTGTTAAGAGTCCACCCATAAGGGGTGCTCTTAAAGCTTATCCTGGTAAATAAATAATTACCTAGTAGAGTCCTATAAGAGGACAACTACTTCATATAAGCTATAAATAAGACAGTAATACACAATGAAAAGAATGTACTTTTCTATACAGCTCTTCTTCCTATTTCTGTCTCAAATAACTAGGTGTTTAGACTGTGGATAAAGGAGTTGATCCGTCAAGCACGTGACAACTACCGACGGCCAGTAATTCCAGCCACGGTTCAAGATCCTACCGCTTCCGCTTACGAGAACAACAAGTAAGTTCTCGGTTTACGTTTAAACAATCTATTTAGTATAGATTTGTGATATATGCGTGTATGTACCCTTCAGTTTCTAATTCTGTGGCCTTGTCTTTAACCAAAATCAACCAAAATATTTTCTATCATATCATTGAAATTAACACCACCAAATGCATCGGTAGAGCATATCGTATTTGCCACATGCAGAATAATTATAAGAAGTCTTACCACATGGAATGATACAAACACGTATTTGCTTCATTGGTTCTCATATACTCCCTTCGTTCCAAAAAAATGGTTGTCATAGTTCGGATTTCGAGAGTCAAACGAGTTTAATTTTGACCGTAATATTTTCATATGTCTTTTAAATATTTTTGAATTATTAATTATTGTGACTTATAATACTTTTTATGTAGTTTCTAAATATATAAACATCGTTACAAAAAACTTAAAGATTATATGTTTAAATTCACGGTCAAAATAAACTCGTTTGACTCTCGAAATCCAAACTATGACAACCATTTTGGAACGGATATAGTACTAGAAAGTCTTGCTCGTGCCATGAACGGGCCCAACGTGAGTCCATGAATTCTTCATATGTTACATGAAATTAAAAGAATGAAACCACGTTAGTTTCCACATACATAAACAAGTAGGTAATCATATCTGTACATCATGTGGACTAGAAAAGATAAAAAAGTGCCCAAACAACTTTTGGCACTATCGTTCCTGAATGCAATGGAGGAACTCAAATCTGCCAGGTTGTATGCATCTGTAAGTCCGTCCAAAAAGTCAAGAGATGCAGACATTTTTATGGGTCGATAAAGTCACACTACATTGTATCCTTAAATAAAAGTCATTCTACTATTGCCTTGATAACACAATAGTCACAATATCCACAAAATGTAACTTCCTATAAATTTTTTGTATTTTTTTATTTTGACTTTTTCCACCTTTTTAAACAAATAACTATTGAAAAAAAAGAGTTTCACTAATACGCTCTTATCTCCATTAATTTTTTCTTCACTTCTTTATATACTTTATGAGGATAAATTTTAGAATTAAAAAAATACTGTATTTTCAAGAGAAGAAAAAAATTTAGTTCTCAAGCTAACCAAACTAAATGTTACAAATATATCTTTTCAATTTCTTACTTTAGGGGTTGATTTTCTTAAATATATGTCTTTTCTTAACATGAGTATAAATGCATGATGCTTCTACTTTTTTTTTTTTTTTAGAAAAGCAATTTTAGTGTACAAGTATACTAATATAAGAGATAATTGTTTTACTTACAAAAATATTTTTAAGTTAATTATCATGATTACTTATATTATATGGTTTAAAAGGAGTCTGTTTGTGTGGCTTCTGAAAATGTATCAAACTGAATAAAAAAATTACTATAACAATTTGTTTCATTAACTTTAAACTTAGATTTACCTCTTCTTTTGAAAATGGAAGAATCTAGAAGTTATTATCGTTATATTGATTTGTATTTAAATTTTATATATATTAATAATGGTGAAAATAAAAAATATATATTCTAAAATCTCACATGATAAAGTGAAAAAAATAACTAAGAGTTTATTAGTAAGTCAACATTTTTTTATTTCTTTAATGGTTATTTGTGAAAAAAAGGGGAAAAAAGAAAAAAAACATAATAATAATAATAATAATAATAATAATAATAATAATAATAATAGCAGCAGCAGCAGTAGTAAATAGTACACCAGAAGTTACATTTTTCGGCCATTGTGACTTTTGTGTTATCAAGAGAATAGTAGAGTGACTTTTAAATAAGGAACAAAGTTGTGTGACTTTGGGAAAAAAACCTATAGGTGTGTGACCATTTGTGAAAATTACTTATCATTTCCCAGTTAACATCAAAAAAAAGATAAACGCTTGCCATAGTTAAAAAGTTATGGAAAAATGCACTACGCCAAAAGATCATGGGCATCGTTTGAGTCAAGCAATATCTATTTTATAAGGTGAAACCTCCTCTGTTGGTTCACCTCTGTCAAACAGCCATTCTACAGTATGTTCAAAAAGATGGTTAAATTACACTCCATGTCAATTTAGGAAACTTTTTTTAAAAATATAGCAATATTTTGTCATTTTTCCAAACATGTCAATATTTTTTAGGATGCTACCAAATATATCAATAATAGGTAAAATGCTAGTTTTGCTTCCCTCTCTCTTCTCTCTCTACCTCACCCACTTTTCTGGCGCCGTCACCACCATCTCCGCCGGTGACGGCTTTGTTTCCTCGTTGCTGCGCTCGTCGGTGCTTCTCCATTATTGCTGCTCTGAGCTCTCGCTGATGCAGCCGTCGCCGGCGGATCTGCTTTCCTCCATCGGCGACAGCGTTGACAGAGCAGGTCGCCGGCGATGCTCCTGCTTCGATTTTTTTATTTTTTTAGTTTTCGGTGACTGAGGCAGATCTGCGACGGTTAGAGTTTTTCTTGGTGGTTGTTAGTTGTAGGGATTTGTATGGCATGTGTATAGCCTTTGTATATTTGTTGTATGTCCTGTATATACAGCGGACATACAACATACATACAAAATATATACACTTATGTTTGAAATCCCATACATGGTATGTTCGTTGTATATACGGTGTATGTCTCATGTATGAACATCCATACAATGGAAATACATCAAGCATACAAGGTATATACAAACAACATAGAAAAATATACTTAAAAATAATTTTAAAAAAAAAGTTCTAGTGACTGGCGTTGGCCGCCGACCACTAGCGCCGGAAGGACAGAATGGGGGGGCGGCTGGACTGGTTGGTAGATGAGTGTAGGGAGTGAATTTTTAGGATTTTATCTACTCTTTTATGTGTTTGCTATGTTTTGAAATTTTTGTATAAAGTAAAATGTTAGGATTTATAGTTTTGTAAATCACCCCAAGAAGATTCCATTGCAAGCTCTAGAGAAAGGAGCTTGATGTGAGATATCTATAGTGGAAGTTGACAAAGTGATCAATTCACATCTTCATTCCTAGGATCACCCGTCTACGTTCGGTGCCTCTCCAAATTGCTTGAAGATAGGTGCGTGATATGATAAAGGCTCCTGGAGAAACCAATAAAAGTAAAGATCAGGGTGGCTTTTCCATATATCTTATGTTCTAGAAGAGCAGGGCAGGTAAGTTAGTTTCAATTCTTTCATGGATCATGAGAAGGAAGAAAAGAAAATGGATACATACTAAAGCTATCAATCATGAACAATTTTCTTAATGAGGTAAGCTTTTCTTTGTTGCCAGTAGAGAGGCCACGCGTGAAAATATAATTGCTTATTCATATTTTGCAATGTTTTACCATTTTAGTCAAGTAAGTTATAGAAACCTCATAACAATAACATTAGATTCGGATTCTATAAACCACAATACATTTTTTGAAAAACTCCACAATACATTAGAAGCTCTAATAGGAAATATCATATTATATATGTCTATCCCATAAGTATTTCAATAGTTCATATTAAGTCGATATTCTTTTTCATAAAGATTCAAATTTTAAAGAGTACATATATAAATTGTTTTCTAAGCATATCTAGGATACAAAATACTAACAGAATCTTCACTATAGATCAGTTGTAGAGATATTTTAAAGAAAATTAAATTCTTCAGGAGAAAGGTATCTAAAATGAATTTCATCTTAATTATGTTTCCCTATGTATTTTGGGCACTAAGTCTCGATGATGTAGAATGATGGCGCTCCAGACAGTAATTTTTTTCATCATATATTTGCAACTAAGATAGATCAGGTGTATTGGCCTAAATAAGATTAGGTCTCCAATCAAATTTGTGATAGAATTTACAAGCAATTTGTTGTATCAAAGTTGGTAAAGGAACAATGAATTAATGCAAAACAAAATAAACAACAGGAACTCAAGTAAATGATTTTAATAATAACGGTTTTGTGATTACAATTGGGCAAAACTTTGCCTAGAAATTTCTGAATGCCTTTACAAGATGAGTAAAATGCTATTTATAGACCATGAATCCAAAGGAAATTAAGGTATTAAATATCCACTACCTCACGTCCTGATCGTGGCTTTCCCTTGATCCTACCCATTAAATGCTGAATTAATGGGTGGAGATCGTGGGGTGACTCTTCTGCTGAAATGAAACTGCCTCCCCGAGGCTTGGATCGCTCGCTTCGGGGGAGTGAACTTTATGTTCACCGAGGCGATCCTTCCTCGTGGCCTACAACGGACCCTGAACTCGGGGATTCACCTCGAGGATCATGATGTCTGCCTTGTGACCAACTTACGAATCTCTGTGAAACACGTCCCGAGTCGTGCGCTCAAGGTGACACATATGCAAGCTACATTTCACCTCATACAGATATTTCCCCCACTCCTCAGGCAATTAACAGGGTTTTCGAAGAGTGGGATGAGATAAGGCGGGAGAGTGACGTGGCGACACGTGTGCCTAGCAATTTAAAAGGGTGGCCATCACTTCAACTTCTTGTCCATTACACGTGGTGACCGTTGAACGGTCGCGTCATTTTGTTTTCCTTTCTACTGTAGTGCAATAATGAATCCTTCACCTATAAATACCCCCAAATTGGTCATTCTTCCCGGTCCACTTGCAATTTTTATTTCACTGTAGCCATTTTCAAAGCAAAAAACCTTTCTCCTATTCTTTCTCAATTTTAGGATCACTACCAGAAATTCACAACCAATCTTTAGCAAAAATGTCTACAACCAATTCAGTGTAGAACTCTTCAGGTCCTTCTAAAGAAAGGATTCCTAACGCTGTCATTGTGATTATCGGCGACGAAGTAGTCAATGTTTTTGAGCCGCTGAACGTCGTTAGTCCGCCAGACGACGACGATGAAGCGACATCTGAAGTGGGTGGCTTGGACACAAGGTGACACAAAGTCACTGCTGGTCTCAATAAATTTGATGAAGTGGACGGTGGAGGGGACGATGTCGATGTTGCTGATGAAATGAGTGGTGGAGGAGCCGACTTTGGTGCGGCTGGTGGAGCCGAGGCGGAGTCCCCAAAGCCAAAGAAGATCTATGTTGAAAAAGAGCTCGAGCCTTATCAAATTATCCCCTTGAGCTCCGATATAGAAAAAGACTTCAGGTCGTAAGATCAGTCGGCTGCTCAGCAGGAGAAAAACTGGAACTTCCTGGTGCAAACTACACCGACCCTGATTGCGTGGCTTTGATTCGGAAGGATTGCAACTAAGGCCCTGAGTTCCAAATCCATGTTCTCGACCCGAACAATAACAGCTCCAACCACATAGAGGACCTCTCCTTCATTTATACTTATCCATTCACAATTAGGTTTTCTCTCCCCGTGCAGAGGTAATTTATAGGTTCTGCTGAACATATTGTGCGGGCAAAAATACGCCACTTATTATTACGGGGATACGAGTCTAGCTGATGAGACTAGACTTATCCTACAATTCACTGGGCACACTGGATACATGCTTGTTTTACGAGTTATAGTCGTTCAGGCCGTACGGGCGTAGGGCGCAAGTTTACATCGTGCTGCCTTAGGATTACAGTCTCCTAGTTAGGGTTTCGTATATACCACCGGCTTGAGTTTATAGGCTCATGAGCCTTATTAGTTTTTGTATTTTACCATAATTAAGACTAGGTATCCACTGCTATAAATACTCGCCTCACATTGTATTGTACATTAAGCGATTCACCACTTAATCTGACTATTCTCAATGAAAAAAAGTTCTTTACTTTCTTGTTTATTATTGTTCTCTTTATTTACTTACTTTTAATCGTATTTTACTGTATTTCTTGTGACCTTTCATAAATTTAAGTGTTTAACCTAGACGTACAAATTTAGGCATAAATATGTACAATCTTTGTTAGCTCGACCCCGGGATCTGGAGGGTCATTGAGTGCCTTGATTATTTAAGTCAAATGGTTGGAGTGTCTTTCACTTTTCAACATCTTATCTCTCTCTTTTATCCCACCTTCCACTAAGGTGGAGTTGTGGTCTTAAACAATTGGGGCAAGTTCTCCTTGATAATAAAGAGTGAGGACACGGGGAATCGAGGCTGGTGTGACCGCTACATTCTCCTTCCAATAACCAACTATCCACCGAGCCTGGTTCCCCAAAGTGTGGAACAATAAGTATAAGTGATTTCCTTTGTAATTCATCAATCTTTTTACTTTAACCTCGAACTTATCTTCTATTTCATGCCTTGACTTTCTCATCGAACAAGGTTTCCGTCGAATCCCCAGCCAATCTAGTTGTTTGGGTTCAAGTAATCATCAAGACTTGGACTCTTCCTGAGAGGACTTGGATGAAAATCGTAGCCGAGGCAGAAAACAACTGGGTGTGTAAGAGGCACGGTGAGTTGTTCGTCACAATTCAATCTTCTTTGAGATCGCCCGAGGTTTTCTTTCCATTGATTTCACCATTCTTATTATAGGTTTCCTTAATAAGGTGGCAAGCACCAAGTACAAGGAAAGGAAAAATAAAAAGAGGAAGAAGAAGGAGAAGGAAGCCCTTGACGTTGATGCCAGCTTAGCTATGATAGCAAGCTTGGTTGGTTCCTTAAAGAAAGCCAAGGCTTCTCGAAGGGCTCATCTGGTCAAGGGACATCATCTAAAGGTGATGATGACATCTTCATTGGTCGTTTCACTTCCATTACAACATTTTGTTCATTCACCTTTAAGCCTCCATTTTACATTCTCGTAGATTCAAAGATGAAAAGGACGGCTTTGGAGAAGCCAGCTAAATTTGTGTGCCCTCGGGTCGAGGTGACTGTCGAACCGCAGTGAGGCCTGAGGGATGAGCCAAGTGATGAAGGCCCCAGAGCCTCCAAGGAAGTCAAGGTAGTAGACCTCGAGGGATCTGATTATGCTGCTGCCAAGGCTAAAGAAAAACCCAAGGTAGGCGAGGCTACACTTTCTTCCCTTGCTGAAGAGAGCATGGTGTCGGGCGCGGCACGAGCTAACTCCGAGCCTCCTAATGACTCGGCTTCTAAAAAGGCTATGAGAAGAATTGATGTCCCTAATGACTTATGTCTCTTCCATGGCTCAATTGATGTTGCTCTGAACCTTACTCAATTGCTTGGGCCGAAAGAAGAAGCTCTCACCAAAAACATGTCCCCGTCGGTAATGATGGCTCGCTCTACCGCTAGCATAGTTCGGGTAAATTCTAATACTTGTAACTTTCCCCCTCATTTAACATTCTTGTTCTGATCTTCTTTTTTCGCCGAGCCTTTTGTTTTCGCTCAAGACGATGTAGGTTGAGCGTAATCAAGCGACAAATCTTAAACACATAGGAGATGTTTGGGACCGCCCAAAAGTGGGTTCAAGACTCAAATCTTTGAGTTGCAAACTCAGTTGGCCAAGTCCAGCACCAAACTGAGTCAGGCACGCGAGGCTGTTGTCGCCTTCGAGGTGCAAGTTCAAACATCAAAGGATGACCATCAAGTTAAAAGCTTGAGACTGACTCAAGAGGCCGAAGAGCTTCGTGGCGAGTTAGACCGAGTCAACGCCAAGTTTGTGGAAGTCATAGAAGAATATCACAACAAATTGGTTGGTCATATGCTTAAAATGAATGGGCTAGAAAGTCGCACGGCCACGCTCAAGGCTGAAGTTGAGCGCCTACGGGGCGAGATTTCCACTTCAGAGGAGAAAGCCAAGGCCAAGGCTATGAGGGCCGAACTAGACCAAAATTGGCCCATCATCAAGACTCAGCTGAAAGCTCTCGACCAGTGTAGAGCTAGAGAGATCGACTTGGACAAGGAGATTGCCAAGGCTAAGAATGATGATTCTCAAGCCCAAGCCATCATAGATAAATTTCTTTCAAGTGAAGGTTTGAGCGATGATGATGTCGAGGACGATGAAGAGGAAGAGGAATGAAGATGGGACTTCCAAGGACGAAGATGGTTCCTCTCCCCGATATTTGATAGTTTTCTTTTTTCCTTTAGTTTTTGTTGTCATCTTCGGGCTTAATATGTAAATAACTTTTGGAGCCTTTGGGCCATTTTAATGAAGCTTTATTTTTTTCTTTCAAGTGTTGGCTTTTATTTTGTCGCGACCGCACACTTAGAATATTTTACTTACAAGACTTTGATAAATTTTATGACGAACCGATGCTAGCTTAGAACGACATCTCGTTCCCGTGCTGAGTCATAAGAAATCATTTCAATTGAATAATATAACTTTGGAAGTTAGATATTGAAACAAAGAGATATTGAATCAAGTTCATTTTATTGATGGGCTGTAACTGGCATTTACATAAAACCTAGTTGTGGTCAGACTTAGGCAAATTTTTGAAATAGCTACTATCGGGTGATAAACACAATAAAACTAAAGTTAAATCATTGGGAGACAGTCCCCGGTGTAAGATTGCTAGTCTTTGAGTCCCCTTGCAGTCCCCGATATAAGAGGCTTCGAGTCGATCTTGACTGCATGCCGCCCCTTCTATCCCCCTAGTGTTCGAGTGCGAATAGTGAGGGCCCGAGCACTGTACCTCGTTCCCTCCACTTCCTGAAAAGGTCAAGCAAAGAAAATGAGGGTTAGTTGAATTATTCGACCTAAGCATTAGAGCGATTGGATCCGTAGGTGAAAATTCATCGACATAGGGTAATGCACCTCAATGTCAAAAATAATACCGCTTCCAACTGGAGACATTCCAATTCGAGGGTTCTATCTTGCCTTTCATGTTTTCCAACTAGTAGGATCCCTTGCCAACGATTTCCTTTATCTGATAGGGTCCTTCCCAATTTGCTGCAAACTTGCCAGCATTATTCTCTTTGGTAGTTTGGTTCGAGGTTTTCAATACATAATCTCCAACTTTGAAGGCTCTGAGTTTAATCTTCCTATTAAGGTAAGCCTCGATTTTCCTCTTTTGACCTGTCAATCGAACCAAAGTCATCTCCCTCAGGCCTTCAAGCAAATTTAATTCCACACGTATCGCTTTCTGGTTAATTCTTCGGTTGAATGGGCATATCAAAGACTGGGTTCGATCTCTACAAGAATCAAAGAGTCAATCTCATAGGCAAGAGAAAATGGGGTTTCACCTGTGCTGTTATTTTTCGTAGTTCGCATTGTCCATAACACCTCGAGCAACTCATCGGGCCACGGGCCTTTTGCTTTATCAAGCCTTTTCTTAATGTTTTCGATGATATCATATTTGAGGCCTCAGCCTGCCTACTGGCGCTCGGATGATAAGGAGTCGAGGCCACTCTCTTTATCCCCCACTTTGCGAGAAAAATATAGATGTCCGAACCCATGAATTGTGGGCTATTGTCATATGATATTTCCCTTGGGACTCCAAACCTGCTAATAATGTTTTTTCCAAATGAAACTGATGACCACCTCTTGCCTAACTTTAGCAAAAATATCCCGCTTATACCCATTTGGTAAAGTAATCAGTGAGCACGAGGATAAACCGAATACCACCTTTGGCTTTGGGGAGTGGCCCAACAATATATATCCCTCATTTCATAAAGGGCCACGGCGACATGACCGAATGTAGAGGTTCAGCATGTTGATGAATTATTTGTACGTGCCATTGGCACTTATCACATTTTTTCACAAAGGCCTTAGCTTACGTGCTGATATCTGGCCAATAGTGACCTACCGAAGCAATTTACGTACTCGAGCTTTTCCACCCAAATGGTTGCTACTTTCGCCCTCATGCACTCCTCTCATCACGTATTCAACTTCCCCCGAACCTAAACACTTGGCCATCGGGCCACAATATAGCTTTTTGAACAACTGCCCCTAAATCATTGAATAGGGGACCGCTTATGTTCTGAGCTTTTTGGATTCCTTCTTATCTGCCGGTAGAGTCCCCAAGTCTAGATATGAAATAAACTTGGTGCGCAAATCCCGAGTGTTATTTACTGAGTTCACCTCTAGCTTGATCTTTTGTACAGTAGATGTGAGGAGCCGAATGATTTAGTCAGTCCCCGAGTTCTCTTCTTCTACGACAGAGCCCAGATTGGCTAGGGCATCGACGTTTTCCTCCTAAGCGACCTGATTAACTTTGCACTCTTGGAATTTAGCCAGGATTTGTTGAGCCCGAGCTAAAAATTGCTGCATCCATGGCTTTCGAGTCGAGTAATCACCGAATACTTGATTCACTACCAGTTGTGAATCACTTCTTAATTCTACTCTTTCTGCTCCCACTTCCTTGGCCAACTCCAACCTTGCTATGGCAGCCTCGTATTCCGCCTCATTATTGGTCACTTTTTTTAATCTAACGGAGTGTCTCATTTTTTCCCCTATGGGAGCTACCAAGACTATACCGAGCCCTAAGCCCTTTAAATTAGTAGCCCCATCAGTATAAAGTATCCAAACCCCAGAGGTTGGCCCCCTAGACATTAAATTTTCCTTCTCCGCCTCGAGGAGTATCTTGACATTGAAATTAGCCACGAAGTCCGCCAACACTTGGGACTTTATGGCTGTTAGAGGCTGGGACTTTATCAGCCACGAAGTCCGCCAACACTTGGAACTTTATCAGCCACGAAGTCTGCTAACAACTCAGGCTTATACAATATATTTCTTAAAGGAAAGATAGTAACTACGACTATGGGATGACATTGAAAGTAGGGCCGAAGTTTACGAGCAGTTATAACTAAGGCAAGTGCCAATTTTTCTAGATAGGGGTACCTGGTTTTAGCGTCGAGGAGTGCTTTACTCACATAGTATATGGGTTGTTGTTTTCCATCCTCCTTACAAATCAGAACTGCGCTCACGGAAACCTCTTATACAGCCAAGTAGACCAACAATGTTTCTCCATCTTTTGGCTTGGAAAGCAATGGTGCGTTAGCCAAATAATATTTCAACTCTTTCAATGCTTCCCTGCACTCCAGTGTCCATTCGAAGGTAGTATTCTTCTTCATGGCTGAGAAGAATTTATGACATCGCTAAGAGGACCTCGAGATGAATCTACTCAAGGCGGCGATCCAGAGTTAAGCGTTGAACCTCTTTAGTCCCCGAGAGGACCTTGGGGATTTCCTCAATAGCCATAATTTTGTCTGGGTTCGCCTCAATACCTCGCTCGGAGACGATGAATCTAAAGAATTTTCCTGAACCAACTCCAAAGGCACACTTCTCAGAGTTCAACTCCATATTGTACTGCCTTAGGATGGAAAAAACTTCGCTCAAGTGGTTCAAATGATCCTCTATCCGAACCAACTTCCCGAGCATGTCATCTATATACACCTCCATTGACTTTCCGATGTAATCCTTAAACATGCGACATACTAACCTTTGGTATGTTGACCCAGCGTTATAAGGCCAAAAGGCATCACTTTTTAACAATATATGCCTCGGTTAGTGATGAAATAAGTCTTCTCTTCATCCTTCGGGTCCATTAGGATCTGATTATACCCCTAGTATGCATCCAAGAAGGCCAATTATTTGTGTACAACCATGGAGTCCATCGACCTATCTATTTGTGGTAACAGATATGAATCTTTTGGACAAGCTTTATTCAAATTTGTCTAATCTATACACATCCTCCATTTTCCATTCTTTTTTGGCACGAACACAATGTTGGCAAGCCATTCGGGGTACCTCTCTCACGAAGCCATTTTGCAGCTTCTTTGTCTCTTCCTCAATTACTTTCTTTCGAACACCAGCATGTGGCTTTTCTTTTGCTTCACCGGAGTGTGGTGAGGATCTACGTTAAGTTTGTGAGTCATAATCTCCGGGTCGACCCAGCCATATCGGTGTGGGACAAAGCGAAGCAATTATAGTTGGACTTGAATAACTCGACAACAATCTTTTTTGATTCTAGGTCCAACTTCGAGCCGACGAACACCTTTCTATATGGAAACTCCTTCGACAGAGCAAAAGTTTCCAACTCCTCAATAGTTGAGTCATTGGCTTTCTGTTTCCAAGGCTCTTGAATACACACCGGGATCTTTTCCACCGTGCTCTTTTGGGGGTCCATTTCAAGAGCCAAGTCCCCTCCTTCATCAGACCCCAGGTGAATAATGTTTTAAAGGTCCACTCGGGACGACTCCACTCTTTATAGAAACCGAATAGCACTCTCTAGTTGTTCATTGCTCACTTCGAATTGAACGAATTCCCAAGGAGTAGGGAACTTAATGACTTGGTGAAGTCTAGGTGGCACAGCTTCCATTGCATGTATCCAAGACTTCCCGGGGATGACATTGTTAGCTAATTTCTCGGGCATTACCTGGATTATGGTTTCCTTAACAACTCCCTCGGCGTACGTACTGAGAGTAATCTCGCCCAATATTTTCTATGTTGAGTTGTTGAATCCTTTAACCACATCTTTTTTACTGCCCCGTAGATGATGATATTTACTGAGCTCCCAGGGTTAATCAAGACTCATTTGATGTCTGAGCCGTTGATTATCACCACAATAACCAAAGCATCATAATGGAAAAACATCATCCCATCACAATCTTCATCATCAAAAACAATTTATTTACCTGAACCACCAGTTCGAGTTAATTTCTCCATCGTAATGGAGAGCTTTCTAAACTTCTTTGCGGCGGCAAAGTTCACGATGTATACCTCCGATCCCCCTGTTATATTAACAGCTCTTTTGGGGGATGGGGCCCTCAGTGGTTGCCATCTCCTCTATTCTTTACAAAATTATGCTTTCCCTTATCAGTTAGATACTCCTTCAACAATCCCTTTTTTAACAAATGTTCCACCTCGAGGCGAAACCGCTTGCAGTCCTCGGTGAGGTGCCCATAGTCAGCATGGAAATTGCAGTAGCGGTTGTGGTCACTCTTCCCAGGGGCCATTCTCATATACTCCAGGCATCCCATTCTCTGATCACTCATTCAATTTAATGCGTTCACCAACTCCGTGTTCGACACATTGAAATTGTATACAGAGATACGAGGCATGTCCTTCTATTTAGACACTAAGGACGGCCCCGCGACATTCTTTTGATTAGCGTTCGTATTTTTTTCCTCTGAGCCTTTGACTCACATGTTACTTTTGAGAATTATATAGGTCATATCGACCCTTTGAGTTCCCTCATGGCGCATCAGCGTCGAGAAGGCTCGGCCGATTTCTATAACCGGAGCTTCGACCAGCTGCCCTCCACTCTGCTTCCTCATTCCTAACTTTAGCTGTGGCCCTATTATGTAAGTCATCCCAGGTTCGTACTTACCATTGCTGGATATTTCTCTTTAGCTCGGTAGAAGCCTCGGAGTAATTGACATTAATATTTCTTTTCAGGGTAGGTGCATATACCAGTGTAATGCTCCATTTTATAAGGTATCTCTAAATTTCTTCAAGAACATACACTCCTTTTCCACCGGGCTCAAATCATTACTTTTTACCATGGCCATGTACTCAGCCACATGATCAGCGGGGTCAATCGATCGTCATATTTTTTCAAGATCTATAGTTTAAAATGCTTCGGGATGGGAGCTGGGACGGCCTCAGGCTTGTAAACTTACTACCGACATTTATCGATATCCAAGACATTTTGAGTCTTCCTCACCCTGGGGATGTTTTCGAGCCGCTTTTCGAATTGACCCTCGAAATCTCTTTTCCACTTCTTGAAGTTTGTCGAGATGCTTGTTTATGCTATTGTAGGAGCCGTTCCAAAAAGCAGAATGCCATGTGGAGCAGTCCCTCAGCCCCCAAATGTAGCACCATTTCAAAGTCCCCCTATTGTTGTGCCAGTAGGAACAAAGTTCAGGATGCCTCATGTAGGTTCCACGAGGTGGAGTGTTGGTGGGACTGGTATTAGTCCTCATGTTATCTGAGATGGTTTGTAGTGAACTACGCACCTCAGCGTTAATAACTGCCCGTTCAGCCAGTTGCCCCTAAACTTGTTGTATAAAGTTCATAAAATATGTGTTCCAAGCATCATTTGACCCTAATGAAGAAGGGTCATCTTGAGGCGAAGGTGGATGAGGTATGAACTCTCTGTTGACAGGAGTAGGTGAAGGTACAAACTCTCTGTCAACAGCGTTAGTCTGCCCTTCGGGCGTGACTGATTCCTATTAACGCTATCATTGTTGTCAGCCATTGCTGAAAACCAAAAGGAATAGAGCAAACAAACATGTTGCACAACTTTGGAATAATGCGTGATTGCCAGATCCCCACAGACGGCACCAAATTATATTGGCCTAAATCATATTAGGTCTACAATCAAATTTGTGAAAGGATTTACTAGCATTTTGTTATATCAAAGTTGGTAAAGGAACAATGAATTAACGGAAAACAAATGAACAATAGGAACTCAAGTAAATGATTTCAATAATAACAGTTTTGTGATTACAATTGGGCAAAACTTTGCCTAGGAATTTTTAAATGCGACAAGATGAATAAAAATGCTACTTATAGACCATGAATCCAAAGGCATTAAATAGCCACTTCCCTACGTCCTAATCATGGTTTGCCCTTGATCCTACCGATTAAATTCTGATTAATGGGCGGATATCATAGAGACATTCTTTAGCTGAAACAAAACTTCCTCCCCGAGGGAGTGAACTTTCCTTTCGCCGAGGCAACCCTTCCTCGTGGCCTACATCAGACCCTGACCTCGGGGATTCGCCTCGAGGATCATGTTGTCTGCCTCGTGACCAACTTACGAATCTCTGTTAAACACGTTCCGAGCTGCCACGTACACAAGCTATATTTCACCCAATACATTTCACCCAAACCTCAGTTTATTCACAAATTTGATTAGTAAGAATTTATATGATTCTTTAAAGGTGCTCCCTTTGTTGAAACAATAATGAAACTATATCTTAACTGTGAATGCACAAATCCTAATTAATAAGATCGAGCTCAACTTTTTTATATTGATGTTTAACAAAATTAATGTTTGAATCTAAAAGTTATATAATGAATGAATTCCATTAATGTTTTTCCAGAATTTATGTAGTTTTTCTTCATTACCAAAGTTAGGAGTCTTTCCAAGAAGCTATTCATTTAACTATAGTTATGATAATTGTTAAATTAATCAAATCTACACCTTTGAAAATTAAAAAAGACAAGTATCACTAATTCAAATGTGTACTTGAGGAAATGAAGAGAAAGTATGATGAAGAGGAGTCAAATTCAACCGCCACGATAGAAGCACCTATTGTAAAAAAAGAATTAAAATAGGACATCGATGTCATTTAGCCTTATTTTATACTTACTACAAATAGAATGTAGAACTACTGTATAAATTTTCAAATTTTTCGTTTTCTCATCGAGAGTGAGGTACTATCACATGGTTTTTGTCCTGCATTTATATTTTTACATCATTACTAGTTCTAAATTAATCATTTCTCTCTTCTTCTTCTTCTTCTTCCTTTTTTTTTTTTTTTTGTGTGTGTCTCCTTTCATAAAGGATTTAACTTATTTATATTAATAATACTATGAATTTGGAATGATTACATAGATGTACAAGCCTAAACTTAAATCTTTATAAAAATATCAATACTATATTATTTTAGAAACATAACAATATTTTAACATGTAATATACAAATTTCATTCATATCTTCTCCCACAAACCCTTGTCCTCACTGCCCTCTTCCACCACTGTTGGTTACTGTTGGCCAGTCCCCAAATTTATTTTTTGATCTAGACCAACATACACATACAAAAAAAATCAGAAATACACACATATGCTGTTGGACATACAAAGATATACACAAAACATACATATATATACAAGAGACATACACATAGACAATGCTACACTAGATATATACATAAACAAACATACAAGCACGTACAACATATGAACAATTAAATAAAAAGATAATATATACTTATACAAAAAATATAAAGATATACACAACATAACACATGCACATATACACAGCACATACACATATTCACATGCAAAATATAAAAAAATACACAAGACATATACATATACTCAAAATATACAAACCACCACATCCCCACTACAAACCACCACAGACACCACCACAAACCACCACAAACCCAAAAAGAACTAAAAATAAAAGAAAAAAACGAGCATTAGAATAACCACATCAGCTGAAGACGACGGAGGGCGTCGAAGCAGCATAACAGCAGAGACAAAAGAAGAGTAGCAGCGGCTGTAGAATGATGGAGGCAACAACCGGAGAGGAAGGAGGAGGCAGGTGGGTGAAGGAGGGGGAGACAAAAGAAGATTAATGTTAGGTGCAATCACCTAATTTTTGCACAAAATAAAAAAAATTCCTCAAAATAGCTGTGTTAGATTCTTAGGATTTTGGCCGAATTTTCCAACAGTTCAGTCTTTTATTTTAACTAAAATTTTCATTAATCGGGGAGAAAAATATGAAAATTATCAAAATTACTTGTTATGTGTTTAATTGTGATTCTATGTTTGAAATTGTGATGTTATTGTAAATTTATGATTTTAATTATAATTAGTTGTGTATGTTTTAAGTGATGTAAAATTTTAATAGCCATTTTTAGAAATGTTGTAGCCCAAAACTCAACCCACAAGCCCAAGTCCTAACTCGGCCCACTTCCCATGGTATATATGCAAAAAAAAAAAAACCTCATTTTTCCCCCACACACAAGCCTCCTATGGCTTAAGGAGATGCTGCCAAATTCATACCCTTCACCGGAAAATACTATTTTCGCCACCTTCCGGTGGCCAAAAATTATAAAATTATATATCTCCGAAAAGCTTTTGAGCCCCTCTATTTCATCCTGCCATTGGTTTCCCCAAAAACATAGCCATTTATTACAGATCGGGGCTCAAAATTTTGGCGAGGACACCAACTCCGCGACCTTTTATTTTTCTCCGGTAAATTTTACATATTCCTTCTCCTTTCACCCTCCTCTACCCTTTTAAGTACGATTTATTTCAGAATTTCTCTTAGCCTCTTTCTTTTATTTTTTCTAATTAAAATGACCCGTAATGGGGGTAATTTCAATTAGAATGAGAAAAAGGGTGGCTCGAAACCGATTCGAGTGGTATAACGTAGCGTGTGTGCTTGTGATGATGCTTTTTTGGCAATTTGAAGTGGGGAAGTCGTGAGGGCTGTTATGGCCGTGTGGGGTGATGAGAGTGATGATATGGGGCTGTTTTTTTTCGTGAGGGTGGTGATGCAGGTGGCAGTGATGATGTTGTTTAGATGCTATGTTAAAGAAACTGATGATGGGAGGGCAGTTTGGCTCGGATAGGTACAATGTTGATGGTTGGAGCTGTGATATTGGTGAGCGTGGCAGCGATGCCTTGTGGTATGTTGATGTTAATGTGTTTGCTGCTGCGTCAAGGAGGCGACGACGATGATGCAATGACTGAAATGAGGCAGCTGCGATGGGCGCTTGTAAGCGATGTGTACCTAATTCGTATGGTGGAGGAAATATTTTTTTCTGTGGCTTGGTGTCGCTAGTGTTACTGCATCATCAGGGCAGTGGTGATGCTTGTTCAGTGGCGCAGCGAGGCAGTTGTTGATGTTATTTGTTTGCTTGACGGGTTAGAAGAAATTCCTCTTCCTATCCCCTTATTAGTTTTATCTTAACTGTGTTAGATTTAACATTAGCTAGAATTTTGAAATATCTCTATATGTTTTCTGGTTCAAATGAGCATAAATTCAGCTTATACATATGAGTTTGTTTGAATGCTTAGCTTGAAATTTATCTTTGGTTAATTAATGGATGGAATTGTATGTTAGTATGGATTAGTGTGTGTCTCTGATTGTATCACCATCAGCTCTTTTGGAAATAAAATAGTTGGTCTGTTATGTGCAAATCACACGTGTATTGGAAATGTCTAGGATTGTTTGGCACAGTTATGGAAATTTGCCCATTCAAGCATCGGTTGTATACACTATCGCAATAGTGTTTGTCAAACCTGTTTAGTTTGCTCGATGTCTACTTGTTTGTAGGTTTCAGGTAAGTGTTTTGTTCAAGTTTGGTTTTCGACATAGTATCTGCTCCAGTATTTTTGTGGTGAGATGGAGTTCAAGCATGACTTTGGTTTTGATTAGCTCTTCTTGTCAAGTATGAAATTCACATTGTTTTAAAGATAAAGTTAGAAATCATAAGATTGTTTGATTACTACTGTCCATGGCTAATTTAGTGACTAGAGTAAGTTGGATTTGAACTTTCTTGGTTCAGTTTATTATTTTCCAGCAGCTTAGTCCCATTTTAAATGGAAAACGTTTTGATTTGTTTAGAAGCTGAGATGCTCGCTGGAAGTTTGAGTTCTATTTGGGAATCTATTTTAGTTTGGTTTTCGTATTCTAGTTTAATTGTAAATGGGACTTTATTTTGAACTTATAGCAGGTCACTTGGACAAGTTGTATTTGCTGCTTTTGGGACAACATAGGGTGGCTGAAATAGTGTCCTATAGCTGTTGTACTATGTCTAAAAAATAGGACTAGTAACTCAAGTATAGGGGTGTGGACTTTTACTTTTATACAAGTCCACACTCCAACCTTTAGCCTCAATTTTAAGCTATAAAGAGGAGCATTTACTACCCTCATTGATCATCAACTACCTGCTGAAATTTACAGAAAAAGAGAGCAAATACTTGAGAAAAAATAGAGTGAAAAAGAAAGTAAGTTTAAGAGATAAATTGAGAACCAAAAGCCTTCATATCTAAGGTATTTTGGAGCATAAATCTAAGGGTTTTAAAGGTCCAATAGAGGTATAAAGGGGTTGTTTTAGCTGCTGGTTTTGGAGTAGAAGCTGCTTGGTCTTTGGTTGTGTTGGCTAGGAACTTTTTTGCTCAAAGGTAAATACAAATGAACCTTGTATTTTGAGCCATTTGGCCATGAAATAAAAATTGATATCACCATGCTCATAGTTTAATGAATCTGTTTTTATGTGATATTGTGATTAATGTCTTGATGAATTTGGAGTTGTGCTAAAAAAATGAGAAGAAAAATATTAATCATTGTACATTTAACAAGTTTTAATCTCTATTGCCTTTAAGTCATGTACGAATGAGAAAAAATGATTGAAAAGGTGGTGGCCAATTGGTACAAAGAGCTGCAAAATTGATTTCACCTAGCGGAATGTTTGTGTTGTTTATAAATCTGGAATATCTCTTTAAATAAAATCACATGGTCCAGCTTAGAAAAGTTGGACATCTTTGAAATAAGTAGGCAAAACAGGACTGCAAACGCAAACTTTAGATCTGGACAGGAAAGGGACGATTAGGCAAATTTATGACATGCCTTTGTAAAAACTTAAATTTTTATAAAATAAAGTTGAGGTTTGGTGCAAATTTTGGACAACATCAATTTATGTAAATTTTTGGTATGAAAAATGTAGAAACGGACTGAATTTTGTATGCAAAATCGAGCATCATAAAATGGTATAAATAGCCTCAGTTTTAAACAGTGCAACCATCATTTGGAAATAGAATATGACAATTTTTGCAAGATCAAATTTAAACAGCTTATTTTTGCAAAAGAATTCAGCGCACTTCTATCGTACTACATTTCTTTGTTAGTTTTGACAAATAGCCACCTCTTTAAAAAGAAACTTCTTAATTTGGCAAACAACCAACTTTTTCAATAAATTGCCTCATTACTTGTCAAAATAATAATTTCTTGAGGTTAATTAAATTCTTTTGAAATAGGCCAGTCCTCTGTGTGGTTGGAAAAGAATGATACACTTTTAATTTTTTTAAATCAAAATTTTAAATTTAACCAGTCGTCTAGGAGGTTGGAAAGAAATGTCACGCTTCTAATTTTCTTAATCAAAGTGTAAATTCAAAATAACGGCATTAATATAACAACCATATTTAATAAATCAAAATTGCGATAATAAAGCAACTGTGCTCGGCACAGTATTTGTGGGTGCCTAATACCTTCTCGAAAGTCAACTGAGAACCTTACTTGAATCTCTAACGCAGACCATTAGACGAGTCAAAGGTGTTCCGAGGTACCTTTTGGTGACTTGGCACACCTTTAACTTGTCAAGTGGCGACTCCGAGTTCTCTAAATAATTTTGTACCTTTTTTAACACTAGTCACAAGCCTTTAAATAATAAACTTCGTTAATTTTTAGTACGTAACAGCTTGGCGACTCCGCTTGGGAAATTAGTAAAAACTAGAATCTCCGGCTTTGATAAAATTTTCGCATGTTTTAATTTATTAAATATTTGATTGTTATATTCTTGTTGTTATCACATGAAAGGTTGAATGTTACTGCTTTGATATTGTTGAACTATATGTAAATTGTCTTCTTCCGCAATCCTCTGAATCTCTGAAACACACGCACACCTGCACTTACCAGATTGCTTGTGGCATCTGGGACTTCTTACTAAATTGCCCATGATTTAGGAGGAAGGCGTGACGGGGTTTTAAGTCGGACACACAGTTTTCAGATGGCCTTGATGCGCTTTCCGCCCGGTTTATCCACCGAATTTTTCAGCCAGTCTAGACACTGAATCAGTTATGTCACCTAGAGTTAAACCTTTAAGCCCAACTATCGGAATCATATTTAACTTAATGAGGTGCGGTAGACCGGTATTTCACTTGTCTAGGCTGACCCGTTGTGTCAAGATGGGCCCGTGTCCCGAAAAGACACATTATTGGCATCTTATGTGTTGCATTTGTTGTAGAAAGAGGGTTGTTATGCTGACCGATCACCGGGGGTGGGTGTTAAATTTTGAAAAAAAAATGAAAAAATGAGTTTAGTCCCATGTCTCAAAATATCTTTAGCTGTCATTTTACGCCATTATAATGGTAAATTTTTCTCAAGAACTTTTAGAGTGTAATTTTGTATCCGGGTTTGGTCTCAAGTATTAGAAAATAATTTGTCATAGTTTTGCGCAGGTATAATGACGAAATTTTGGGACCTTTTTGTCTTTTTGAGTCTGTGTACAAGTCAAGTCTATATTTTTTAAAGTAATTTATTGGGGTTTTACGCCGTCATAATGGCCAATTTTTGTAAACCAATTTTGCATCTAATTCGTGTAATATTTTGTATCGTTGTGTCGTCATAATGGCCAAATTTTGTAAATACTCTAAGATTCTTTTTCGAATTAGATCAAAGTGTTTGTTTTAAAAAAAATTCGTGTCCATCTTTGTGTTGTCATAATGTCCGATTTTGGAGTCACCTTTCGGATAATAACAAATAATAATTTGTTTCATAATCTGTTCTTAAGTTCCGTTAGAACCTCCCTCGGGTTGAGTCTTAAATTTCCAGTAAACAAAAAAAAAATATTATTTTAGGGTCCCACTTTACTTTGTATTGTATTTTTCAAGGCCAAGACAGGGTACAGACGATAAACTGCAATTAGCTAAGTTGTATTTTGCGTCTATCCTCATGGAATAATTTGACTCTGCTAAAATGTCGAGTCTCATTATTTTCACCGTCCGGGTGTACCCACCCAATGTGTCAGTGTGTATATATATCTTTTGACTCGTGTATCACGTTAAGCAGTTTATTTTGAGTCTGCCTCGTGTCGTTTATCTAAATTATGTTTGTTGAGTCTGAAAAAGAGGTAAAGAAAAAAAAACCAAAAAATCATCCAAATTTGTCCTTGTTCTAATTACGTGCCAGTTACAATTTTGTTCTGATTTTTCTCAAGGCACGTAAGCAATATTTTGGGGATACAATTGGTACACGCGGTTCGCACTGTGAATCGTTTTGGGATGACGCATAACAACCTTAGTCTGCGACCTGTGATTCTTTTGTGCTAACCTGGTTTGTTTACACATAGCTTTGGAATTTGGAGATTTGGTACGGAATTATGGCATCATTCCACACATACACAGCAGGATCAAAGGGAATCATCACCATGGCGTCTGACAGAGAGAAATCTGATACCGCTGCACAGGAACTCACTACACTAGAAAGTGAAAAGTTGATAGATGAGGTCCAAAGTTTGAAACAGTTTTTGGTTGACATGCATCACGCAGCAACCACGGGACAAGCAGCTCCTCCCATGCCTACCATCTTGGAATGTGGTCACACCAACAGCGATCTTGCGCACCGGGCAAATCTGTGGTAGCCGAAGATCCTCACTACCCTCTAGGCTTTGGTCCACATATGGCTACCAACAATGATGTCGGGCCCTCAAGTGTACAACGTGGAGGACAAGTCCCACATCACGAACAACAAGTCCCACTCCAAGCTCCTGCCCAAGCATTCACCGTTCTTGGGGAACATGCTTTGCAACAGTCAAATAGCGACCTGCAGCTGAAAACTCAACAGTTCGACCAAGCTCGAGGTAATATTCTCCACCTGACTGAGTCATATGATCAGGGGCACCACCCAGAATCACATTTTGATATCGAGAGGTTGGGAAAGACAGAAAAGAATGATTTGGCTCAGAAATTGAAAAGCTTGGAGCAAACTATGAAAAACATACAAGGGCAAGGGGGTAAAACCAATATTTCATACAAAGACCTATGCTTGTTCCCTCATGTGCCATTGCCTGAAGGTTTTGTTGTGCCCAAATTTGATTTGTACATTGGACAAGGTGATCCGAGGATCTACTTGAAGATCTACCTTAACAAAATGAGGGGCATTGAGAAGGACGAATTGTTGATGGCATACTTTACTGACCGTTTGGGAGGACCAGCGACAGAATAGTTTATACAGCAAGACGTTTCAAAGTGGGTCATCTTTGATGACATGGCCAACGCATTACTGAACCATTTTGGTTACAAAATAGAGGCTACTCCTGATCGTTCTTCTTTGAAGACGATCACAAAGAAACCAGGTGAAATTTTCAGAGTGTATGCCTACAGGTGGCGCGAACAGGCGGCGCGTGTTAGCCCTTTGATCCCAGATGATAAGATGGTTGAAGAGTTCGTCGAAGTGCTCGATGAGACGTACTACCAAGCGATGGCTTCTGCCATTGGGAAGCATTTTAGTAAAGCAGTGAGAATTGGTGAAATGATTGATAGAGGAATCAAGACTGGAAAGATTTTCAGCCAAACAGCTTTGAGAGCTACTACCTACAATCAGGATCAAACAGTTTTGGGAAGAAGAAAGAAAAGAAAGAAGAAATGGCTATGGTTGGCCCTGGACCTAGAAGAAATGACGGACGATACAATAACCGTCAAGTATACAATCTAACAAGTCCACCACAACACTTCTATCCGCCGCTTCAATATGTTATGCCACATTTCTCATTTCCTGTAAATGCAGCATCTTATGCTCAAACCCTGTCAGGTCCACAATGGCGTGCACCCCCTGCTCCAGTCCAGTATAACAATCAACAAGCACATGCTCAATTCCTGGCTCAGCAGGAGATGCCTTATCAACCACGAGGTCCACCGGGCTTGCGTCCAAACATCAAGAAGAGAAAAGACAGTTCACCCCATTGGGGGAAACTTATAATAATTCGTTTAAAAAGTTGCAACAAGCCAATCTGTTGAAGCCAATCTCGTGAAAAGTGAACACAATGGAAGAATTGTTCGTTCATGCCATTGTGCATTTCATTCTGGAGAACCTGGACATGACACAGAATCCTGCTAGGAACTCAAAAGGGCAATCCAGGCAATGATAGACAACAATCAGATAAAATTCATGGGGGATGAAATACAAAATATGAATCAAAATCCTTTACCAGCTCATGATGTTCAAAACAACATACACATGGTAGGGATGGTATGCATAGAATAAGACATGAAAGGGAAAGCCACCGAGCATATTATGGAAGTTGGTCCCTCCCCAGACATCAAAAGCCATGAGCCATTTATTGTTGTAATGGGGGGGGGGGGGGGAAGTCAAGTGTGTATGTTATCAACAAAGCAAAGAAAGATGCTGCTATTGAGCCAAGTTTCACAATTCCGACCGCAAAGCAGGAAAAAGTTCATGACGGTACACCAGCATTTATTGTGCAAGGGGTATCATGCCAGAAAACTCCGGTCTTCGAGGCTAAGGCAAATAAGTGTGACCCGGCAGCGCAACTCTCTATCAAAAGTACAAAGGCTGTTCCTTGGAACTACAACAAGACAATTATGTCTTACAATGGGAAGGAAATCATGGAGGTTGTTGCAGATGTAAATGCTCTAACTCGGACTGGGAGATGTTCTACCCCGGAAGAATTGAGAAAGACAAAGCCAGGTCGAGAAGACCAAGGACCCATCAAAGAGCCAGTGTCCGAGAAAGAAGTTGAAGAATTTTTGAAGAAAATGAGATCGAAAAATTATTCTATCGTCGAGCAATTGAGAAAGACTCCAACTCAGATATCAATCTTGTCTCTATTTATGAACTCTGAAACACATCGCAACGCACTGTTGAAAATACTGAATGAGGCGTACATTCCTGAACAAACTACTGTGGCATACTGAATGAGGCCTACATTCCTGAACAAACTACTGTGGCTAATCTGGAAGCGCTTGCTGGCAGAGTATTTGAGACTAATCGTGTGACGTTCACCGATGAGGAGCTGCCAGTAGAAAGAACCGGTCATAATCGGGCGCTTCATGTCTCAGTCAAGTGAGAAAACTCCTATGGCACACGTGTTCTAATAGACGGCGGCGCAGGATTGAACATTTGCCCTCGGTCTACATTGAATAGCTTAAAGGTAGACATCAACAAAATCAAGGCTAGTTCCTCTGCAGTCCGTGCTTTTGATGGTGGAGTCCGAGAATCTTTGGGTGTCATCAATCTTGAGTTGATCATTGGTCCCGCAACCTTCAGTATTGAATTTCAAGTCATGGAAACTGATGCATCGTACAATCTATTACTGTGCCGACCATGGATTCATATGGCTTGTGATGTGCCCTCTACAGTCCATCAGGTGGTCAAGTTTACTTGGGATAATCAAGCTGTCATACTTTTTGGAGAGGATGACTTGCAGTTTAACAACAGTTTGGATGTACCAGCCCTTGAAGTTGTCACCACACGCCTGACCATCATGTATCAAACCTCTGATGTTGTGTATGTAGAAAAAGTAACAGAAGGGAAACCTATACCCGTCCCAAGAGTGTCAGGGACATCTATTATGATGGCGTCTGAAATGTTAAATCATGGTTTCCAATTTGGAAAGGGCTTGGGATAATCACTACAAGGCAGGGTAAATCCAGTTTATCCAAATGGTGTACAAGGCACGGGGAGACTAGGGTTCAAGCCAAAAGCATCTTATCGCGAGCAAGCAAAGAAAAAGAAGTCGGAAGTTTGATCTAGTGTGTCTAGAATGTGTTTAGTGCTAGTCTACAAGAGTCTATTTGTCTGTTTGAATGTTGTAGTCCCAGCTACCGCACGTGAGGAACTACACTGACCTAATACCTTTGTCCGAGGATATGTAGGCAACACTGTAGTCGGGGTACGGTCACCTTTTTGTATTTTCTTGGTTAGAACCAAAAACTCAAAATTAGTTGTGATTATGTTTTTGTCCGAAAACTCTTCATGTTCTCAAACAAAGAGGGGCAGCTGTAATCACCTAATTTTGGCACAAAATAAAAAAAATTCCTCAAAATAGCCGTGTTAGATTCTTAGGATTTTGGCCGAATTTTCCTAAAGTTTAGTCTTTTATTTTAACTAAAATTGTCATTAATCAGAAAAAAAAATAAAAATTACAAAAATTACTTGTTGTGTGTTTAATTGTGATTCTATGTTTTAAATTGTGATGTTATTGTAAATTACGTGATTTTAATTATATTTAGTTGTGTATGTTCTAAGTGATGTACACTTTTAATAGCCATTTGTAGAAATACTGTAGTCCAAAACTCAACCCACAAGCCCAAGTCCTAACCCGGCCCACTTCCCATGGTATATATGAAAATAAAATCCTCATTTTTGCCACCACACACAAGCCTCTTATGGCTTAAGGAGATGCTACCAAATTCATTCCCTTCACCGGAAAATACTATATTTGCCACCTTCCGGTAAATTTTACATATTCCTTCTCCTTTCACTCTCCTCTACTCTTTTATGTACGGATTTGTTCCAGAATTTCTCTTAGCCTCTTTCTTTTCTTTTTTCTAATTAAAATGACCCGTAATGGAGTAATTTCAATTAGAATGAGAAAAAGGGTGGCTCGAAATCGATTCGAGTGGTATAACGTGGCGTGTGTGCTTGTGAAGATGCTATTTTGGAAATTTGAAGTGGGGAAGTCGTGAGGGCTGTTTTGTCCGTGTGGGGTGATGAGAGTGATGATATGGGGCTGTTTTGTTTCGTGAGGGTAGTGATGCAGGTGGCAGTGATGATGTTGTTTAGATGCTATGTTGTTGAAACTGATGATGGGAGGGCATTTTGGCTCGGATAGGTGGAGTGCTGATGGCTGGAGCTGTGATATTGGTGAGCGTAGCAGCGATGCCTTGTGGTCTGTTGATGTTAATGTGTTTGTTGCTGCGTCAAGGAGGCGACAACGATGATGCAGTGACTGAAATGTTGCAGCTGTGATGGGCGCTTGTAAGCGATGTGTACCTAATTCTTATGGTGGAGGCAATATTTTTTTTCTGTGGCTTGGTGTCGCTAGTGTTACTGCATCATCAGTGCAGCGCTGATGCTGGTTCAGTGGCGCAACGAGGCAGCTATTGATGTTGTTTGTTTGCTCGACGTGTTAGAAGAAATTCCTCTTCCTATCCCCTTATAGTTTTATCTTAACTGTGTTAGATTTGACATTAGCTAGAATTTTGAAGTATCTCTATATGTTTTTTGGTTCAAATGAGCATAAATTCAGCTTATACATGTGAGTTTGTTTTGAATACTTAGCTTGAAATTTATCTTTGGTTAATTAATGGATGGAATTGTATGTTAGTATGGATTAGTGTGTGTGTGTCTTATTGTATCACCATCAGCTCTTTTGGAAATAAAATGGTTGGTCTGTTATGTGCAAATCACGCGTGTATTGGAGATGTCTAGGATTGTTTAGGATAGTTATGGAAATTTGCCCATTCAAGCATCAGTTGTATACACTATCGCTATAGTGTTTGTCAAACCTGTTTAGTTTGCTCAATGTCTACTCGTTTGTAGGTTTCAGGTAAGTGTTTTGTTCAAGTATGGTTTTCGACATAGTATCTGCTCCAGTATTTTTGTGGTGAGATGGAGTTCAAGCATAACTTTGGTTTAAGGATAAAGTTAGAAATCTTAAGATTTTTTGATTACTACTGTCCATGGCTAATTTAGTGACTAGAGTAAGTTGGATTTGAACTTTCTTGGTTCAGTTTATTATTTTCCAGCAACTTAGTCCCATTTTAAATGAAAAATGTTTTGATTTGTTTAGAAGCTGAGATGCTCGCTGGAAGTTTGAGTTCTATTTGGGAATATGTTTTAGTTTGGTTTTCGTATTCTAGTTTAATTGTAAATGGGACTTATTTTGAACTTATAGCAGGTCACTTGTCCAAGTTGGACAAGTTGTATTTGCAGCTTTTGGGACAGCATAGGGTGGCTGAAATAGTGTCCTATAGCTGTTGTACTATGTCTGAAAAATAGGACTAGTACACTCAAGTATAGGGGTGTGGGCTTGTACTTTTATACAAGTCCACACTCCAACCTTTAGCCTCAATTTTCAGCTATAAAAAGGGGCATTTACTACCCTTATTGATCATCAACTACCTGCTGAAATTTACAGAAAAAGAGAGCAAATACTTGAGAAAAAATAGAGTGAAAAAGAAAGTAAGTTTAAGAGATAGATTTAGAACCAAAAGCCTTCATATCTAAGGTATTTTGGAGCATAAATCTAAGGGTTTTTAAGGTCGAATAGAGGTACAAAGGGGTTGTTTTAGCTGCTGGTTTTGGAGTAGAAGCTGCTTGGTCTTTGGTTGTGTTTCTTTGTTGTTTCATTTCTCGTTGGCTAGGAACTTTTTTGCTCAAAGGTAAACACACATGAACCTTGTATTTTGAGCCATTTCGCCATGAAATACAAATTGATATCACCATGCTCATAGTTTAATGAATCTATTTTTATGTGATATTGTAATTAATGTCTTGATGAATTTGGAGTTGTTCTAAAAAAAATGAGAAGAAAAATGTTAATCATTGTACATTTAACAAGTTTTAATCTCTATTGCCTTTAAGTCATGTACGGATGAGAAAAAATGATTGAAAAGGTGGTGGCAAATTGGTACAAAGAGCTGCAAAATTGATTTCACCTAGCGGAATGTTTGTGTTGTTTATAAATCTGGAATATCTCTTTAAATAAAATCACATGGTCCAGCTTAGAAAAGTTGGACATCTTTGAAATAAGTAGGCAAAACAGGACTGCAAACGCAAACTTTAGATCTGGACAGGAAAGGGACGATTAGGCAAATTTATGACATGCCTTTGTAAAAACTTAAATTTTTATAAAATAAAGTTGAGGTTTGGTGAAAATTTTGGACAACATCAGTTTATGTAAATTTTTGGTATGACAAATGCAGAAACGGACTGAATTTTGTATGCAAAATCGAGCATCATAAAATGGTATAAATAGCCTCAGTTTTAAACAGTGCAGCCATTATTTGGAAATAGAATATGACAATTCTTGCAAGATCAGTTTTTAAACAGCTTATTTTTGCAAAACAATTCAGCCCACTTCCATCGTACAATTACATTTCTTTGTTAGTTTTGACAAATAGCCACCTCTTTAAAAAGAAACTGCTTAATTTTGCAAACAACCTTCTTTAATAAATTGTCTCATTACTTGTCAAAATAATAATTTCTTGAGATTAATTAAATTCTTTTGAAATAGGCCAGTCCTCTGTGAGGTTGGAAAGGAATGATTCACTTTTAATTTTTTTAAATCAAAATTGTAAATTTAACCAGTCCTCTACGAGGTTGGAAAGAAATGTCACGCTCTAATTTTATTAATCAAAGTATAAATTCAAAATAACGGTATTAATATAACAATCATATTTAATAAATCAAAATTGCGACAATAAAGCAATTGTGCTCGGTACAAGACTTGAGGGTGTCTAATACCTTCCCGAAAGTCAACTGAGAACTTTACTCGAATATCTAACGCAGACCATTGGATGAGTCAAAGGTGTTCCGAGGTACCTTTTGGTGACTTGGCACACCTTTAACTCGTCAAGTGGCGACTCCGAGTTCTCTAAGTAATTTTGTACCTTTTTGAACACCAGTCACAAGCCTTTAAATAATAAACTTCGTTAATTTTTAGGGTGTGACATTAGGTATAAGAGAGAGAAGGAATATCTAAAATAGTATATTTATAATAAAATTTAAAAATATCATTGTGTTTTGAAAATATTAACTGTTTTATCGTTATGTAATTAATATTGTGTTGCACTAGGTGCACCTCTTTAGGATACTATAAATGGAGTTGAATAGTGTCCTCCCATTTTTCTGAAGAACCTTGCTCATCTATGCAAGAACCTGCTAGTTCCTTTGATTAACTGTATAAAAAATAAAAACAAAAACTGAAACTAAAGAATACAGGAATTTCACGTGGGAAGCTCCTTGCTCAATGGAGAAAAATCACGACCCAATCTCTAGAATTTTATGAACATATTCTACTAAACACAACGAGCAAGTTTTACGTTACACACTAATAACCAAGGGGATAAACTCTAGACCCTACATCTCTCAATGCTACACTATAACTTTTACAAGTTTTTCTTCACAAGAATCATCACTACAAAGCTTCTATGAATAAGTAAGTAGGCAACAATTTACAATTAACACAACTTAACTACACTATCTAAGAACCTTCAACACAACTGGATAAGCACAAGGTTCTTCAATAGGTGTATGCTTCATCTCCTCGCACACGATCAACAAGATTTCCTTTTGATTGCTTTCAACTCTCGTTGTGAATGACTGAATGCGGCTCGCCTTAATAAACTCTTTTATATATTGTGTTAGAAACCCTAGCGGTCTTCAACTAGGAATCTTCTCAATTATGGAAAGACAAGATCTCTTATAATATCTTTCCTTGTATAACGCTGCTTCTCGTTTACACTCTTTATAGGGGGGCAAGGCACAAACTCTTTTGCTAACTAGGATAATTAACTTATACGCGCTACACCTTTCATAGTTCTGTATGGATTAGTAATCAGCCATCTTTTCGATAAGTCGTGCCTTTCTACAAGAACCAAGTCCTTGACCAGGTCCTTTGTTTGTCAATGTTCAAAACTTATCATCATTCAAAAAATTCCCTCTTTTTGATGATGACAAACAAATGTTGCCGAGTATCCTGTACAATAAATATCAAAAGAAAAAACATAACAAGAAGGGTTGAAAGAAAATTTAAAATAGATGAGTTGGGTCACAAACACCCCAACATTTCTTTCTTCTCCCTTTTTGCATCATCGAAAAGATCCTAATCACTACAAGAATAAGTTAATATAGTCCAATCAATAGCCAAAGGCTGCAAGTCAACTAATCTAAAACACAAGTAAATATCCAAGGGCCAAAATAGGAAATATAGCAAACACAGATGAACATAAAATAGGAACAAGCATTTTAAAACAAGATCATCTAGGGTTCACATCAGACGAACCCAATTAAGTACATGCCAAAAATCAAATTGTCTTAACAAACATCATCAACAAGGACAGAAAAGGAAATCCTAAAGACCTAGTCAAGGAACTGAGAGGAAAGATTCTATGATTGAACGTTGAAGTGTTTGACAAGTGTTGGAACATTGCGTGAAATTCCTTTCCATTCCATCACAAGCTCCGCCTGGTGTTTGTTGCACTCTATGGTCAAACGGTCAATTTCTTGACCCTTCAGCTTCAGCTCCCTTTTGAGGTCCACGTTCTCAGACTGTAGCTCATCCATGCGATGCTCTAGTTCCTTCATCTTTTTCTCATCCTCACAGTCACCACTGCCCTCAGCCTCACCAACCTTTTCAACCTTTACCCTTACTGGACGTTTGGACTCCCTCTTAGGTTTAAGAAATCACATATTTTTAGGATGTTAATCCCAAATATTTTATTGTGCGTAGACTTCTTCTGATCCACAAAAGGAACTCCAAAATGAACTCCAAAGAGCTCAAAAACCACATGCAGAAGATAGGAGTGGACCAAGGCATGAGGCTTTTTGGTCTTTGCAACCCTTCTGAAGTGTCTAATAATCAGTCTAGGCTGGTTAATAAGCACACATTTGTCCAGTAGATCCATGTAAGTCATATCCAAAGCACTAGCCTTACTGCTTCTTTATGCACGCGATAACCAGAACCTGTGCACAAATTCAAAGAATAGTTGGTAACTAGGTTCCAATTCCTTCTTCAACACTTTCCTTGGGCATTTGAGTCTGTAATTTCCAGTGAATTTCCTGGTTACCTCAATAGGAGAAACTTCATCTAAACTCTTGGGCCAATCCAACTTCTTGCACATACAATAACCTGCAGCAGGCACATCCAATATCACTCTCAGTTCTACCCTTCCAAACTCAATGTCCACCCCCATCACTTGGGATGACACCCTCCTTTTTTCAACTGTGCAATTCATAAAATACTCCTTAACAGCCTCTACATACAAGTATCTTTTTTCATTGGCAAACAACTTTGCCCAACCCTGAATATTTATCTTCTCAACTAGCCTTTTCATCTGAACCTCCTCTATGTTAGTTAATATACTTCCAGCTAGCACAGTCTTCCTAGCAAAGAACTCAAACCTGTCTATGAACTCCCTTTTTAGATGAGGAGAACTTTGTCCAGACTCAGAGTCATCCGGGTCCTCAAATCTCACTTTGGTAAATCTCACTCTTCCTCCATGAAGTCATCCTCTAGGGAAGGAGCATGTTCTTTGGATGCTTTTTCAACTTTGTTCTTTGCAGTATACATCTCTTCATGTTGTCTTAGGGTGTCGACACCCATTTTTTCCCTAACTGGTTAGAGTTTGAAAAAGGATTTGACTTATTGAAACTCACGAGTAAGACTTGGAGTCGCCGCCTAATATATATTTTACCTTAGCGTATTATGGCACCTACTTTGTTTCTAGCCAATTTTAATGTTAACTCTGAAACTTTATCTATGAACCGAAAATTCTGAGTAAGAGTTCAAATTAATCCAAGAGGAAGGTGCTAGGCACTTCTCAAATTCCACTAAGTGTGGTTCCCGACCGGACTGAATAATTTGGATTTCAGAAAATAAACTAAATTAAATCAAGCGATTTCTACTAGAATATATACATGTTAGATACATGTAATTGCAATAAATCTAAATAAAAGTCTTGCTAATTGCCTCTTCCTTAGAGAATTTCATCCGAATAAATCTCGCAAAATAAACAAGTTAGTTAGTGAATCAAAATAGGACAAAATAAAGTAATAAAGAAAAATAATAATTTATAAAGTGGTTTTTGGAACATCGTCTTTAATGAACTTCGTCAAGAAGTACCTCGCAAAAATATAAAAGGGAATTTGTACGATAGTTGATAAAATAAAGTAAATAACAAAAAGTAAGTGAAATGAAGTAGTAGCAGTAGCAGCAGCAGTAGCAGCAGCAGCAGCAGCAGCAGCAGCAGCAGCAGCAGCAGCAGCAGCAGCAGCAGCAGCAGCAGCAGCAGCAGCAGCAGCAGCAGGAGCAGCAGGAGCAGGAGCAGGAGCAGCAGGAGCAGGAGCAGGAGCAGCAGCAGGAGCAGGAGCAGGAGCAGGAGCAGGAGCAGGAGCAGGAGCAGGAGCAGGAGCAGGAGCAGGAGCAGGAGCAGGAGCAGTAGCAGTAGCAGTAGCAGTAGCAGTAGCAGTAGCAGTAGCAGTAGCAGTAGCAGTAGCAGTAGCAGTAGCAGTAGCAGTAGCAGTAGCAGTAGCAGTAGCAGTAGCAGTAGCAGTAGCAGTAGCAGTAGCAGTAGCAGTAGCAGTAGCAGTAGCAGTAGCAGTAGCAGTAGCAGTAGCAGTAGCAGTAGCAGTAGCAGTAGCAGTAGCAGTAGCAGTAGCAGTAGCAGTAGCAGTAGCAGTAGCAGTAGGAGTAGCAGTAGCAGTAGCAGTAGCAGTAGCAGTAGTAGTAGTAGTAGTAGTAGTAGTAGTAGTAGTAGTAGTAGTAGTAGTAGTAGCAGTAGCAGCAGCAGCAGTAGTAGCAGTAGCAGCAGCAGCAGCAGCAGCAGCAGCAGCAGCAGCAGCAGCAGCAGCAGCAGCAGCAGCAGCAGCAGCAGCAGTAGTAGAAATAAGAGTAATAATAAATAATAATAATTATTATAATAATAAAAAGAAAATAAAGGAAAAAATAAATTTGTAAAAGTTTAGGCTCAAATTAGGTGATAGGGGTTAAGGATACCGTCACGGCTGCAAACACGCCGGCCGGTTGTATTACCATGCCAAGTGCGGATACCGTTGCCTATCCATACCGTTGCCGATCCCACTTGTTTTGCAACAATATGTGTGTGTGTGTGTGTGTGTGTGTGTGTGTGTACATATGTGTGTGTGTATATGTATCGTCATCACCTTTTTATTTTTAGGGACACGGGGCAGCAAGTATGTAATGGAACGGGACTATTTTGGCCTCTAAACGTCATTGGTCGAACGGTGTAGTATCCGTCCAAATCAGTGTAAATGGCTTAAAATTAATATTTTTCACGGGCAACACAATAATGTAATATCTTTTTAAACCAGCTAAAATCTTCAATAAACAATAGAATTGTCCAGATCAATAAATAACGGAGCACCACAACGTCAAAAGGAACTGCAGAAACTCTTAAAGGAAAGTGTCAGTATTCTATTTACAACAAATCAACATAGCAGATCAAACAAGAGAACCAATCAGTAACGAGATAAGAAAACAGAAAACAGCGGTGTCCGGCTAAGGAATTTTTGTTGGGAGTAGCGATCAACGACAGTAGGAGGGAGAGGGAGGAGCAACACTGATCTGCCTTAGCGGTGTTGTTACGACTCTGGTACTCCCTTTCAATCTCAGCAACAAATCAACAAGAATAGGGGCGAAAAACGAGGATAGGGTCCCCGGCGATAGGATTTTTCTGGAGATGATGGTGCCGCTCACTATTTCTGTTCGTCAACCCCCATATCTGATGCAGCCCAAAATGGCCTAAACGACAACCATCAAAAGCCAAGCTCGAGAGCATAACGGATACGAGTCAAGGCCTCTGGAAACATCTTGAAAGATCATGCATTGGAGTGCCGAGGACGGAGGAAACAGGGCAGGAAACTGAGCAGCCCAAAACCGGGCAAAACAGGGGAGCACACTGGGAGCTCACTGCCTGGCGAAGGACAAATGGTCTTCGCGATCACGTCCATACCTGCGCGATCGCGAAAGGGACTTGACTGGTCTGCGCGATAGCGTCGCCTTCTGCGCGTTCGCGATGGGGAAAAACATGGTGCTGCGCGATCGCGTGCTTTCTGGCGCTATCGCGATGAATCAGAGATGAGCAGCGGACCAGAATCAGCTTCAGGGGCAATTTTTGTCCAATTATCATTGTAAATGTATAAATAGCATTTTGGCTCTTCATTTCATTAGCTAGTCATTTTTAGAAGATAGAATCTTGAGAGAGAACATTGAAGAGGCCGAGCCCTTCTTGTTTGAGCCCGAGGCTCGTGTATGTCTCGACTTGGAACCTATGGTGATCGACACCTAGTTTGATTCCATTGTAAGGTTCGAGTTTCCCTTCTCCCTTTTGAATTCAATTAATGTTAGTGAATTGAATTCGATTCTTTCTTCTACTTTCTTGCCTTCCTATTCTCGATTTCTTGTTATCCTTTACTTTCTTCCGCTCGTTTATCGTTTAGTTAGCTTCCGCGCATTTTAGATTGCATCAGTTGGTATCAGAGCAAGGCTCGGGTTATGTTCTTACAAACCCTCGTTCCTTGTTCCATATGTTAGTATCATTGTTGTGTTGTTCTTGAAAAGGAAGAAAAACAAAAAAATTGAAAAACTAGAAAACTTGACAAAATTTGGTCGAGCGGGTTGGATACAAATCCCCGAGTGTTAACAAGTAGCGGGGTTTATTCCTTGTTGTATTCCCGTCGTTTTGATACCTATATCTCGTGTTTTGGTGTTACGAATCAAAATCCAAAAGGTTTGAAAATTCTTGAAAACGCTTCAATCTTGAATCGAAGATTGTTGTTGTTTGTTTGGAGTTGAAAACTATTGGGGATTGGTTGTTATAGTTGTATACACCTTTGGGTATCGTTGGTTTTGTGTATCGGGTTGAAATCGAGCTAAAAATTTGGCCAAAATCGCCCAAAAACCCGTTTTTGAGCTGCTGTGAAAGTGCAGGGATTAACCCTTCGCGATCGCGAAGAGCAGTTCGCGATAGCGAAGAGCAAAATAATTTTTTGAAAAAAATAACCCTACGCGATCGCGCGCGTCTGGTCACGATAGCGAAGAACAAAAAAAATTTCAGAATTCCAGTTTTGGGACAGAACGTTCGCAACGGCTTCCGAACAGTTTCCAAACATCATGACTCCAATTGGACCATTAAATATGATAAGTTTGTAGATCACAAACAAAATTTCATCCGAATCCAAATCCGTTTGGTGCCGATTCGAGTCGAATCTTTTGTGTCCCGTTTTCTACCGTACCTCTTGGTTAGTGTTTTGAAGGTAATTGGCCTACTTGAAAGACACTAATCCTTTAGCGTATTAGATATTCGTGCGTAGAGGAGATTAGAATTCAAAGAAGAGTCGTAGAACTCCTTTTGGCCTCAAGTGCGCACTTTAAATAGCCGTCCGTACATAGAGTCTCATTGATTCCACTCCGAACTTTAACTTGGACATGCTAGTTGTGATTACCTTGGTTCCCAAGTTGATAAGGCCTCGCTCTTGAGTGTACATTTATTGAGTGATACACGTGAGGGAGTGACTTTTGGGAGGTTTTGTTCTTTGGTGATTGCAACAATGTAGAACAATGATGATGGAGTAGATTATGGCTCATGTGGCGATGATGCGAGTTGCTATGACTCGTATGGTGATGATGGAGACTATGGTTCCTATGAGGGTGATGGTGGTCATCACTATGATGATGGAAACCATGGCTCCTATGATGATGAAGCGGTTCACTATGACGATCGTGAGATTGATGATGACTATGAGGCTTGTGATGAAGATTGTGATGATTCCTATGCTTCTAGTCAAGAACTCGAAGATGGTGACGCTTCAAGGTACATTGATCCTACTTACTCTTCTTGTGACGATTATGAAAATGTTGGTAGTGACATAGATAGAGTTGATGATGATGTTGAATATAGAAATTGTTCATGTGCATCTTCTCTTGGTGTTGCTTGTGGAGTACAAGGGAGTAGTAGAGGACCTTCCATTAGTTTGGGAGGTGGTGGTGGTTGTTCCATGGGAAAGGGGAGATTTGCATCTTCTAGTTCCCATATGAAGGGTGGAATGAGAAGTGTTGCTCTTACCGTTACGGGGGTGCATTGCTCTAGTAGTGGTGGTAGGAGTGGTGCTACGGGCTATGGAACCAAGGCGAGAGGCAATTATGGGTTCCGTAGTGGTGGTCCTTCCTCGACTTCCAACAAAACTTCTAATGTTGGGAGAGTGACGCGAAGTGGAGGTTATTCTAGTGGTGTTGCCACTAGTGGAGGGATAAGGAAAACCCAAGTTGATGGTAATGCTAGTCTTGGGCATTCAAGCTCTTCTTTGGATGTGCCTATACGAAACTTGGGTAGAAGTAGGTTTGTTCTTGGGGTAAATGGAGTTGATGGGAACTTGCTCCAAATTGGTGAATCCGATGCTAATTGCATTAACCCTTCTTTAGTTGCTAGACTAAAGATCCCATGCTATGCTCTAAAGTATCCCTATGAGTACAAAGGAGTTTGGGTCTACAAGGAGGCACGGGTACTCATATCACATAAGGGCTACAACGAGTATGTTTGGTGTGACGTGTATCCCGCACCAAATATGGATGTTTGGCTAGGTGATCCATGGTTGCACAACAAGGAGATTCACTATGATGCTAAGCGGGATATATATCTAGTGGCCACGGGTCAAGGGGTTTATGAGTTTGCACCTTACGGTAGATGGGGAAAGATGTCCGTTGAAATGCAAGCTAGGATCATACAAAGGAGAAGGGAGCGAGAACTTCATTCCATGGGCAACAATGTGCAAACAAGAAGTCCTACAAACACAAGCAATGGTGGGACTAGTTCTAGAAAAGAGTTGGCAATTGTCAACAAGGTGAACCAAACACAAGTTGCAAAACCAAGTGGTTCACCAATGAAGAAGAAGGAGACATCAAGTGATGAGTCTCTAAGTCCTAGATTCCGGGTTGATGTAAAGAGTCCACCTACTCCGGCTATGGGTATTCTTGGGCCTCGTCCCAATTCGCCCGAATTTGAGAGACAAAAGATAGAGAGGAGTAAGGGAGTGACCGGTGACATTCCTCGAGTGGAAAAAGGAGAGGATGTGTTGAGTGATGTGAGCGGGATGTCACCACCCGAATCTACACCTAGCCTTGAAAGAAAAATGAGGGAAAAGAAAGAGGAGAAAAAGAGTGAGGACACCCCTTATTCTAACCTTAACCCTTTATCTTTTTCTTCTACTTGTGTGAGTACTTGTGTAGGTATTCTTGGAGGTAAGCCGATGGAACCTCAACCATGTTCCGTGATGGAAAGACAAGGTGAAGGAGATGCCAAATGTTAGCTACGAGGAGGAGAAGCTAACCATGATGCTTCAAGTACATTGAGTGAGCCCGGATGCGACTCAAGTGTAAGTGTTAGTTCTTCTTCCCATGAGCCTATTACTTCCTTGTCTTGTGTTAGTGTTTGTGTTAACTCCACACTAGTTGATGATATGTATGATTACAATGTGTTTGCAACTAGTGTAGAGCCTTCGAGTCAACTTGTGTGTGAAATTGAACCACTAGTTGAGAGGGTTGAAAACCACATCATGATGTGAGCTCGGTTTTCATTGAACCTCTCTTTAGTGAAATTAGTGAAGTTGACCTTGTTTGTGAACCTTGTTATGACACCCCACCCATTTTTGACAAAGGAGAAGATGAACTGAATGATAACCTTATTCTTCCCTTTGATTGCTTAATTGATATTGGTGGTCCTATGTGTCGTAGTGAGGATGGGATTGACCTTGAGGAGTCTCTTGAGTGTGAAATGGATCGATTTATTTTCGATGACTCCTCGAGTGAGAGTGAAAGACCTAGTCTTGATACTATGCTCTTGCGTAACCATGAATTTGAGGTGCATGCTTTTACATTTCTATTGTTTGAAGGCAATCTCATTTGTGGTGGTGAATTGTATCGGATTAGGGTCGGTAGTAGAGTCGAACCTCCATGGTTTGTCAAGTTAGGCTCTATGGATGATCCAACGTTTGGAACTCCGAGTGAGGAGAGTGGTCTTGGTATTGGTCGTGTTGACCTATCTTCTAGTAGTCCTAGCCTTCGTTGTGTGAACTATAATGATGAAGGACCTATTTTGGAGACCTTCCTTTGGAGTTTGTCCAATAAGGAGGATTGTCTTGGGGTTGATTTGGGAGGTAAGGAGGTACCTCTCGGTGTGTGTAAGAATGCTCTTAAGAAGGGGAGTGGAGTAGTCGATGTTAGTTGTGAATTGAACTACTTTACTTACTCCATCCCATATGTTGAGCACACCTTGAGTGTTGGGCATGCCAAAGCCGATGTGTCATATTGTGATAACATTGATTCGAAGGCTTGGTGTGTTGATAGTAAGCTTAGGGGTCATAGGACATTTGATTGCTACATGTTGCATGACTTTGATCTCTTTGCTTGTTTTGATTATGAGTGCTTGTTCTTGCCGAGCCAAGACTATGTTGTCTCCTTTGGGGACATAAGCTTTTTAATAGGTATTGACGTTTGGCTCTATCATAAGAGTGTGTTTTCCACACACCTTGCACTCTTCCTTGTTAAGCTAACCTACTTGTGAAGTAGGGAGTTTTGGTTGTGCTTGTTTTGATTGTAGGTTTTGATGGTTCGATTTCGAGGACGAAATCCTTTCAAGAAGGGGAGGATGATGCAACCCAAAATGGCCTAAACGACAACCATCAAAAGCCAAGCTCGAGAGCACAACGGATACGAGTCAAGGCCTCCGGAAACATCTTGAAAGATCATGCATTGGAGTGCCGAGGACGGAGGAAACAGGGCAGGAAACTGAGCAGCCCAAAATCGGGCAAAACAGGGGAGCACACTGGGAGCTCACTGCCTGGCGAAGGACAAATGGTCTTCGCGATCGCATCCATACCTGCGCGATCGCGAAAGGGACTTGACTGGTCTGCGCGATAGCGTCGCCTTCTGCGTGTTCGCGATGGGGAAAAACATGGTGATGCGCGATCGCGTGCTTTCTGGCGCTATCGCGATGAATCAGAGATGAGCAGCGGACCAGAATCAGCTTCAGGGGCAATTTTTGTCCAATTATCATTGTAAATGTATAAATAGCATTTTGGCTCTTCATTTCATTAGCTAGTCATTTTTAGAAGATAGAATCTTGAGAGAGAACATTGAAGAGGCCGAGCCCTTCTTGTTTGAGCCCGAGGCTCGTGTATGTCTCGACTTGGAACCTATGGAGATCGACACCTAGTTTGATTCCATTGTAAGGTTCGAGTTTCCCTTCTCCCTTTTGAATTCAATTAACGTTAGTGAATTGAATTCGATTCTTTCTTCTACTTTCTTGCCTTCCTATTCTCGATTTCTTGTTATTCTTTACTTGCTTCCGCTCGTTTATCGTTTAGTTAGCTTCCGCGCATTTTAGATTGCATCAATATCTCCATCCCTTTTATTGATCTGATTCATATCCTCCTCTTTTCTATCTGTGTAGCATCATCTTCTCCCTATTTTAATGTACTGCCCTTTACCCCATCCCCTTTATGGTGTGGTTTTCTTGATATAAATTAAGAGAAGAATATGAAAAACTGCGGGAATTGAGCCGTATCTGTGTATAAATTTGTTCTTATGGTGTTTTCAAACCCCCCATTTTGTATTTTGCTACTACTGGTTGTTCCTGAGCTTGGTGATGGTGTGTAACGGAGAGAGAGAGAGTTATGTGTATCTCCTCTTTGGTACTGGTGGGTGTGAAGGAGAAGTCAAGAATGTATTGGGGATTGAGAGAATATGTTGATGATGAGGAGTGTGTAATAGAGAGGGAGAAGGATTTGGTGTGCGTTTCGGTATGTGTGTGAACTGTCTGATCTCTGTGTGTATATTGAAATGTGTATATGAATAAAAAGAAAGTCGGTGTCTCTATCTCAAAGAGAACAAAAGAATGGAGTGAATGGGGGTGTGTGTAGTGGTCCCATGTATGGTGAATATGACTGTATATAAGAACAAGAATAGCAATGGTCTAATGAGAGATATTAGGAGAGGGAGTGGTTTTGGGGATTCTGAGGATTTGAGGGAGATGACTTTGTGAGATTTATGGGAAGATATGTGAAAATAAAGGAAAAAGAATGATTTCGCTCTTTAAAACATGGAAGGACTTTCTTTTGAAAATTTAAAAATAAAGCATGTATTTGGACTGTCTTTTGTCTAGATTCAAAGTGAAGGTATATAGGAAATGATTTTCAACATATAATAAGATTTATAAAATAAAAATGTGGAAGAATTCAAATTCAATTGAATTCAATTTTAGAAGAATACGATAGATTAAAATGACAATAGAGACTGAGTATTTTTTGTTGTCTCAATATTTAACTAAAGGTGTAGAATGAATGAAGAAAATAGAAATATAAATATCATATAAAAATGCTCACATAAAAAAAATTAGGGTTAAATTAAATCAAATAAATATATAGATAGTAACAAGTAAATATTCAAATGTTATAAATACAATATATTGTACAAATAGCCAACAGTCTTGACATGTACTTAACATATAGCTTAAAAGATGTAAAATTACATAATATAATTGTAATTAAGTATATAATATATAAATAGGAGATAATCACAGCTAAATGTATGCTTCCTAATGCAATTTTTGTTCAAACAACCAATATTGCCTCTTTAAGCTAAATATAGCCAATTATAGAAAAAGGAGAGACAAAATTGGGTCAACTACTATCCCTCTTTGCCCAGGGATGATGAAAAGAATCGTCGGACAAAGATAGTTGACGAGTAGCCAATTTTGTCACGACCGGCGGACTAAAAGCTTAGAAAGAGAAAGTGGGAGTTTTAGGGTGTTTCGGCCAAACCCCGGTCTTTGAGTTGCCTACATATCTCAGGTTTCTTGAGAATCAGGCCGTGTGTGGTTATAGAATGGCATGTTTCCTGTAAGAGATGTTATGACGCATGATTTAGGTGTCAAGAGTAGACATGTCCAAATATGTAAAATCTATATTTGAATGCATTTTGCCAGTTGACGGGACAAATGGTTGGTGAACATAGCAGAGACAATATTGAAGATGAGATAACATCGATAGATTGAGAGTTGAAAAAAGGCTTGTAATCATCCTAGTTATGAAGATGTGGTGCACGACACACCCATAAAGATGAGTTTACATACACTTAATTTCCACTATATCTCGATAAATGAGTCCTCTCATCTTTAATATCGAACCTTATAATTGTCTTGAGTGAGCTGGGGATATTGAGGAGTAGACACGACAAATGCGCACGATTCAAATAGATGTGCATAATTAAGCACAAAAAACACGCACGATTGACACAAATAGGCCTGAATAGGGGTGAATACAAACTGACATCATATCAGGAATGAAGATTCAGGAGATTACTTGTGCGAGCATGAAAATTTAGATTTGAGCGTCTTGGAACTCAAAAAAATAAATACTTTGCGGGTGTAGTATGTATTTGAGATTTTGTGATCCTACGATTCTTGTATGGGAGTAGTGATTTTCGAAGGCAAATGTGTGAGATCAAGGAGTGACTCTAGGGACTGTCGAAGAATTGAAAAGTTTCCTGCAGTATAAGTATGATAAGTGCAAATAGAGATAAAGATAAAGTAAACTTTTCTATTGAGCTAAGCTCTCCTCTGTGTCCGGGAATTTGTGATATCGCTAAGATGCCAGATTGTTTTCTGCAATAAAGGTGAGCTTGTTGAAAATAATATTCATGAACATAAAGTAGACTTTCCTGTCATTGGATTATCTTGCTAGTGCCTCTCGTCAGGAGATATCTATTTGCTCGTCAGGAGCTACTAAGTGCCGCTCGTCAGGAGATGTCTATATGCTCGTAAGGAGCTGCTAAATGCCTCTCATTAGGATATATCTATTTGCTCGTCAGGAGTTGCTAAGTGCCTCTCGTCAGGAGATGTCCATATCCTCGTCAGGAGCAGCTAAGTGCCTCTCGTTAGGAGATATTTATTTGCTCGTCAGGAGCTACTAAGTGCCTCTCGTCATGAGATGTTTTTCTATCACGTCGGACTATATACCCTACAAACAAAAAGTAAAGTGAAGTGCTAAAAAATATAGAATGATGTTATCGTGCATGTAGGATTGCCTGGAACACTGTCACGCTGATTGTCATTTTTATTGCCTCTTTGGACCTTTGATGAATTTTAATGGAATCTCAAAATTCTGCCCCAGTGTCAGCTTGCATCTTTTGGAATTAAAACAAAATATATGTGTATGTCAAATTCTAAGGCAGACGAGCCAATTATAGTAGTGCCTGCAAAATAAAATAAAATATATGTGCATGTCCAATTCTAAGGTAGACGTGCCTATTTTTCATATTTAAGTCCGACGAGGCTAATCATCATATTATAAGCCTGATGTGGCTGGTCGTGATATTATAAGCCTGACGTGGTCGTCATATTATAAGTCTGACGAGGCTGGTTGTCATGTTATAAGCCTGACGAGGTTGGTAGTCATATGTTAAGCCTGACGTAGCTAGTCGTCATCTTATAAACCTGACGTGGCTAGTCGTCATATTATAAGCCTGATGAGGCTGGAGTGCAATCGTGTCCGTTGTGATTGCTTGCGAGTCTCGTGTTTGTGCTGAAAGATCTGCTCTCAAAGAAAGATTTGTTAGTTGAAACAAAGTGGTTGCCTTGCATTGAACACCAAAGTATTGGCTTGAATCTGCATTTTTCATTTGGTATGGCTATTGGGTATCACAATGACTCTGATTATGTGGATACTTGCACTCTCAGACTAAGGTTTGGTTTTTGGATTTTTCTGAATTTAGAGGTTGTCCAAAATTGTATTTATCTTGGGTTGTGATGGGATATTTTCGTGCTTTTCTTTTCAAAATTTCTGGGAGCTGACTTTGACGGATTGGTCTATATAGTCAATGTATTTGTGGCTTGAGAGTTGCAGCTTCTATTTGTTGGTTCTTGTTGTACCATTGTCTCGCCTTGGTTAATCAGACTCAGAATTTTGTTTCAATGCTGGGTATTTTGCGGTGTCATGGTCTTGAATGTTTGAGTGCTGGATGTAGATCTTTGTTGGATCAAAATCCGGAATGGGTATCTAGGGAGTCATTTGTTTGTTGGTTGTAATATCTTTTGATTGAGCTAAAAGAGTAAAAGTGTGAGGTTTTGTTTTTTCGTCTGCCCTTGATTGTATTGAGCCTGAAAAGGTTGTTTTTTATTATGTAAGTTGGGTGTGGTGTGAGATTGTGAGTTTTGCCAATTTCGGTTGTATAGTGATTGGATTTCTTTCTTGCGACTCTTGTGTGGTATAACGCCAGCTGATTTTGTTCGTCCATACTACAAGTTTAATGGGAGTGTAATTGGGGTTGTATGGATTCTCTCGGTGTCACATGCTAGTGGTTCAAAAGACTTTGTTTTATAAGAAAATATTTTCAGCTCGGGTTGCCATTTCGGCTTTTTTTCTGAATGTAGATTCTTGGCCAGTTTCGGTGTTCAAATGCAACGCAACCGTAAAAATTGACAAAATGCGCAAAACTGTGTTAGCACATTAATAAAGATTTGGAGAAAAAACAACACATAAAGCCTAAGAGATATCCTAGACCGCGGACGATAGATTAGCACTTAAATTTAGAGATTATGAAAAATTGTATAGAGATTCCAAAAGATTGCTTGAGTGCTTTATGTAGCAGTCAAGACAAGGATTTTTGGTTAAATGATTGATATTTGTTTAAGCAATAGATGAGAAGTTGAATATCAATGAAAAGTGATAAAGATGTTGTGTACGGAAGAAGTTGCGTGGTGCGACAGAAAGGGAGGTCGGCTTTATCGAACACCAAGACTTTGAGTGCATTTGTCATCTTTCCTTACAAATTAGGCTCATCGCTACGTCTGTGCATTTTCGAAAGAGATACTCAATGCTTTCATACTTGCCAACCAACTGCTGCAATTTAATCTTTGCACCAACTTTCCTTGTTGGGTAAGATTTTTTGTTGCAAAGGGATCAAACGCGGTGTGGGTTGCCTACATATCATATATACTCTTAGATTCCTGCTTCACTTAAGACCCTTTAGAGGTTGGTCGTATTGTATTTTTCCTTTTCAGTGTAGTTGTTGTCATAAGAGTTCATACCAACTTGAATAAAGATTTCAATCAAAATCGCTTCGAGAAGTCTATTTGCCCGCGTCTTTCTCAATGTATCAATTCAATGCTAGCCTTGTAAGCATCTTAACAGAAAATTACATCTTGAGTTCATCGTCTTGTCCCACACTTGCTAATTGGTAAGGATATGCTTCCAATACTCACAAGGGTTTCTGGTTTCGTCATATAATGGAATCTTTATTAGTTCTTCTTTGCATTATTTTCCAAGTTGAATCAGTCTGCGAATTTGGTTGTTATGAATAAACTATTGTAATCATCAAACGAGTTCCCTTTGTTTCTTACTTCCTTATTGCCTTCTGCTAACCTTTTGAACGCCTTTTGACCATGAATATGTGCAAGTTTGAAAATGCTTTGGATCGTCTTCAATGTATTACAGTATGGACTGGAGCAACAAAATGATCCTCGGACATTGTGTCAAAAGGTATTGTGGTAAGTCATATATGCCTTTGAGTTTGACCAACAGATCTCCTGCCATGTCAAGTTTCCGCTCCATGTGTATATTGCTTGTTGTAACAAACTCTTCTTGTTTTGACAAATCATTGACAAGTGCATTTTGGTTAACCATATCTTGTGCCCTGATATTCAACTTGAGCCAACCCATTGGATAATAGGTTTCTAAGTAAGTGGTGAATTAGAAATAATTCGGACGTGCAAAAAGATTTCAAATATCGGGGTTTGAGTATATAATTGGGAGATGAGGTACCTTGGTAGAAGTTGAATTTAGGAAAGGATTCACTTAGGTAGAAAGAGACCTAGAGCAACAGACAAATTCATCCAAAGCACACATATAAAATAAGAAATGCATCCTATAATGCGAAGGAATGCTTTATGCACAACGATTTGAAAGGCGCTTTGTGCCACATGTATCATTTCGTTTGCTACAAAATACGGAGTCTAAAAGAGAATATTGCATTTATCGAACATTAGTCTTTATTACAGTGGCTGATTTTGAAATAGTGTAAGAGAAGGAAAAGACTAAACATTACTAGGAAATTAGATCATGGCCATGTGAACATTTTGCATGCTGGTCCATCCCCAGAAGGTTCTTCATCTTCTTCGGACGAGCCTCCCTCAGACGAGCTTGCCTCTGATGAGGCTCCTTGGAAGATGACATTGTCTGCATCAGTTAAGAACCGGAATATGTCAAATATGAAATTCTTCAACATTTTCAAACCCTTTTTTCCTTTCTTCTCCATTCCATTGTCAGCCACAAAGTTCATTCCTTCGCTAGCCTATATGCCTATAGATTCTATACGTTTTGTCAAAAGTTCTGCCCTATTGCGCCATTTGTCTTTTTCTTTGTTCTTGGCCTCGACCAAATTTTGCGTTTTTACTATTTTTTTCATGCCTTTGCTAGTTGTTTACGTAGCTTCTTGCACTCAGATTCTAACTCATCAGCATCTCTTTTTCTTTTTGTCGTTGCTCTTTGTTGAACTGCCCCTGCTATGTATTTCCTGAGCCAGTCCGAGTGATCTTCATCATACCTGCGTCAAACCTGCCTCGTCCAATAGTGTCGAATCTCATTCAATGCTTTACTTTCCAAAGTTCTAATATCTCTTCTTTGAATGGTATCATTCCTCCAAAAATATCTGCTTTGAAACTTCTGATGTCTGCAATTTGGGGCACAATCTGCTTTCTCCCTGCTTGTCTAAGTGCCCTTAAAGAAGTGTATGGATAAACTCCTCTAAACCCAATAAAGATAAAAAAATGAAGCTCTTTCGGATCGTGTGAACACTGTGATACTGGGAAAGTAGTCAAACCTCCATTATATATTTTCGGATGTCAACTGAGAAAGCCTGCGGTGCCAGCCTTTGGGAGTTGTTGACCGATCCCACTTTTCAATAGTGTTGTCCATGCGAGTGGTATAAGTCAAGATGTAGTTTTCTCTTTGTATGGAATGAAAAGCTTGCTCTGTGCTATTCATCTTTTACAAATACTCCATCAGCCAAATTTGTAAAAGCAAATTGCAACCTTCGAAAAAGCCAGCGCCCTTCTTGCATTTTTTTAAAGCTCGGTACATTTCTGCTATAATCATAGGTACCAGTGTATTGCTTGTCTAAGTCCTTGAGTAAGGCATCGACAATCGATATCATGCAAACATCAACCCGTCCTTTGTGCCTTGGAAACATGACAGCCCCTAAAAAGCCGGTGACAAAAGCGAGTACCCTCCGCTCTTGCCAATCTGCCTTGTTTATGCTGAAATTATCTTGGAATTCTTAAAATGCTCCTCCGTACTCGAACTTAATGTAGAGGAAAGTCAAAGAGATTCCCGACTGCCTCACACTATCTGTGCATAATTCAAGTTTAAACCCTACCATTTCGAAGTACTCCTTGGATGTAATGTTCTTAGGCATCAATATCTCCTCACTATCAAATGCGAGTTGAGTCAATCCGCCTATTTCTTCCAACAAGGGTGTCAACTCTACACTTCCAAAGTGAAAAACTACTCGGTCTGCATCCCAATAGTAAGTTGTTGCTTCTACTACCCTTTAATTGAGTGTGCTCTATTAGTGAAATCATATTTCCCAACACCATTTTGACTTGATTTTGTTGATCTATGCTAAGATTTTTCCACCAATCTTTGAGCAACTAGGGATTTCAGTAACCATGTCGAATATTCTGGCGGCCATGATCTTTTGGAAAAGGTGAAGGAATGAGAAAAGGGGAGAGGAAAATGCCTAAACTTCCGCTTGTAAGCAAATGATTAAAGTGTGGCACGCGCATTTTCAGAAGAACAATGCAGCCTAGAATATGAAAAGTGTCTCTTTTTTAGGTTGAGAACCCTTTGGACACCTTAGACAAAGGTTGCAAATATGTATTCGACATACCAAAGATATCTAACCGTAGGACATACGTACGTTATGTGTCATCATGTCTACCAAGCGGACATTTCTGCTTCAATTTGGGCTTTTAATGCATACTCGGTTACCTTTTGCGCCTTTGAATGGCATTGAATACATAATGATTCCGACCGTTTGAAAATAAACGATCGTTTCTGCTTCAATTTGGGCTTTTGATGCCTCTCGGTTACCTTTTGTGCCTTTGAATAGCATTTAATACAGAATAATTTCAATCACTTGAAAATAAACGGTCCACATTTGCATGTTCGATCCCTCAAGTAATGCAAATAAATTGTGTTCAATGCTCTTTAGGTGTCAAGATCCCGTTCGGATTGTTTGAATAAGTTGTCCTATTGGACTTGAGAGCAAGTCGGCTAATGATATGTCATGATGCATGGTCCTAGCATCGCCACTAAGAGTTGGATTAATTAGACAGGTTTTATTATCCTCCCAAGCGGACGACACGAGAGCTAGAAAGTCATGAAATAACTAAATTCCAAGTCGTTCCCCCTCAAGGGCCTTTTATGAGGAGGAGGTGGTCATGACCACCATATTTTCAACGCACGTTTTAAAATTTCCAGGAGCGGCAGATGGTTTGAAAAAATTAAAAAAATAATTTTTAAAAAGAAGAAACAAAAAGAAAAACAAAAGAAACAAGTTAGTCCTAGTATTATGCAAGAAAATAATAAAAATACAAATAGAGTCATCAAGTGAAATAATTAAATAGAGGATCTAACAAACTTGTGGAAGATTTAAAAAATCGTTGGAGCAAACGATGCAATGTATTTTCCTATCGAAGAGTAGGTTTTTATAGACAAATTTTTCCCAAGCGGACAACTTGGAAGTTGAAAGCACGCAAACCGCCAACAGCTCTGCTAGTTGGCTAAATTTTGCGAACTTTTCCTAAAGGGTGCTTTGAGGGTGGAACTACCGCAGGGTCCGCGTAATCGTTCTTGGTGTGTGCAAGTATAAATTTTCAGGAGTGGAGGAAGTATAAAAAGAAAACAACCCAATAAAATTTAAAAGATAAAAGAAGTGCTAAGAAAACTGAGTTTCATTCCTGCAATAAGTAAAAAAAAAAAAAAAAAAAGTTAGTCTCGGAAAATGACAATAAAAAAAATAAGAGCAAAGAATCCCGATATAAAGTCTGTTATGATTAAAACCTTGACGTCCCCAATGGAGTCGTCATTCTGTCGACACTTTTTTTTTCAATATGGTTAGAGTTCGAAATAGAATTCGACTCATTGGAACTCTCGGATAAAAACTTGGAGTCGCCAGCTAACATATTGCTTAACTAAACGTATTAGGGCACCTACTTTGTTTCTAGCCGATTTTAACTTTAACTCTGAAACTTGATCTACGAACCGAGAATTCTGAGTAAGGGTTCAAATTAACCCAAGAAGAAGGTGTTAGCCACCTCTCAGATTTCACTAAGTGTGGTTCCCGACCAGACTAAATAATTGGGATTTTAAAAAATAAACTAAACTATATCAAGCAATTTCCACTATATACATATCAGATACATATAATTGCATTAAATTTAAATAAAAGGTTCTTCTTGCTAATTGCCTCTTTCTTAGCAAATTTCATCCGAATAAACCTCGCAAAATAAGCAAGTTAGTTAGTGCGACAAAATAGGACAAAATAAATTAATAAAGGAAATAACAATTTATAAAACGGTCCTTGGAAGATTCTCTTCAATGAACTTCGTCGAGAAGTACCTTGTAAAAAATATAAAAGTAAATTAGTACGATAGTTAATAAAATAAAGTAAATAACAAAAAGCAAATGAAATGAAATAATAAATAATAATAATAATAATAATAATAATAATAATAATAATAATAAAAAATAATGATACTAAAAAAAGAAGAAATAAAGAGAAAATATTTTTTGTAAAATTTTAGGTTCAGATTGGGTGATAGGGTTAAGGATACTGTCACGGCTGCAAACACGCCGGCCGGCCGTGTTGCCATGCCAGGTGTGGATCACGTTGTGTATCCCGCTTGTTTTTTCAATAACATATATATACATTATCATCATCGCCTATTATTTTGTTTTACAAAACATATAAGGGACATTGCATACGTAACGGAACGGGACTTGTACTGGCCTCCAAAATGTCATTGGCCATGTAGTAACTGGTTCAAATCATTGCAAAGGCTTCAAAATTAATATTTTTCATAGGCCACACCAGTGTAATATCATGCTCAAAACCAGTGGAACAATTATCCGAATACGCCAAAAGCATTTAGCAATTGACCAAAACGAACAGGTAAAAGTGTATAAATAAACTGCACAAACAACTCCGCCAACATCGTAGTCAGCATCCAGGACTTCTAATGCTTCACTTACAGAAAATGGTCAGCCAGTATTGTATCCCCGTGAGGGTAAATAACCAATGTAACAATATGTAAAAGTAATAGAGGCGAAATAAACGAAGCAACAATAGAAAAACCAAGAAACGTCTATATCAACAATATATATTTCCGGCGAAGCAAATCGGTGAGAGAAATCAAAATAGAGCAACAGTAATGAAGGGCGGAGGAACGACTGCCCATTGTCGCACCCCACTTTTCCAACTTCTGGACCGGGCGTCCATGAAAGTGGTTTCCGACTTGAGTAACTCGTTTGGTGTTGAATTTTGGAGTCGCTGCCTAATAAATTATTCTAGGCGTATTAGGTCACTTAAAAGTATTTCTAACTAATTTTGAATATAACTCCGGGTTGGTCTTGCTAACTAGAGATTCGGGTAAGTATTCAAAATAATCTAGAAGGAAGGGGTTGGGCACCTCCTAATTTTTACGAAATGTGGTTCCATCAGATTTCTATAATTAAGTTTAAACACGTAATTTAGCTAAAGGGATAAAAATTAAATAAAATAAATAAAGAGAACATGTGCACAAACAATATAAGATATATGAAAGTAGGTAGCTTAATATAGTTTTGCAGAAATGAGCTTAAATAATAATTATATTGCATAAACAACCACAATTACATAAAATAAATAACCAATAAAAGACCCTAGGTTTTATTATCCTATTCGGATCAGTTACCGGCTCTTATCGGAGAAGATAGTTTCAAAATCCACTATCATATATAGCTCGGAAAATTTTTATCATTTCCGAGGGGCTTAATCCCCCCTTTAACCCTCATACCCTCTTTAAGTTTTTAACTAAAGCGCCAAACTAATAACTCACGTCCTAACGTCCTAACGTCCTCAACTCAAAGTCCCCGAGGCCATTAGGACAACTAATTAAAAATATAAAATATTTAGACTCCTAAATATGTTATGTGCCCCAAACTAGACCACTACGCGCCACATAGAATACGGTCATTTGCAAACAAGTAGACTGTATTAAATCCAATGAAAATAATTTTAATGTTAAAATTTAGAAAAGAAGCCTCCAAATTTAAACTAAGCCTCAATAAAATGAAATACGCACACCGTTGTGAACTGTTACAGTTTTCAGAATTCAAGATTTATAGAAACAATCTCATTTTCACACAAACTTGCAATTTTAACCCATTTTCTAAAATTTACAAAAAATAACCCCTGATACAATTCAATTTTACAACCTGTCCTATTTTACATAAATTCTGCATTTTTATAGATTATATACAAAAGATCCTATACACACACAAAACAAAATAGAAGAAAGTGGGGAGGAACGGCCCATGTTTAGCCAAGTCTTATCACTTTTAGCAACAACTCATTGCCAGCACCTGTCCTAGTACTACAACTGCATCTTATGATGCTTATACAAGCAGGGTAATCTAATAAATACATTAGAGCAAGGTATTGGAACTTCTAAATACATGATATCATACAAGAGAGGGAGAAAGAAAATGGGCCTTTGTCCCTATTGATTCTCAAGATCTTTCTTGAACCAGAACATAAGCTCTTTGCTAAACAATCTGCAATCATGAAACTTAATACTTAGAGTAGTTTCAACAGACAAAAAGAGAAATGAGTAAGACAGAGCGATAAACAAGGAGTCGACTAACCAATATGAGAGCCAACAATAAAAAAAGCTTTGCTTTGGATTGTACCCAGTAAAGTATTTCACCAGAATCACATTCAAGAAGAGAAGTCAATTGCTATAGCATATTTCAAAGAAAAGGAAGTCTAATGTGTGTATTTCAGCGTGTATGCCAGTAGTGAGGTGTTAAAAAGTGTATATTCAGTGTATAGAAAGGTGTTGAAGGAGTAAAAGTGTTTCCAAAAAAGATAGAAAGAGAAATGTTGATGGTGTAGGGTGTAAACTGTATGAGAGAAACAAAATGAGAGAGTATTTATAGTGTTCAGATGGGCTAGGAGGTGCTATTTCTATAAGAAAAGAAATTTCAAATACATTCTAGTTTTTCCTAAACTTATGGGAGGAAAATAATCCGTCAAAGTATAAACGAAAACTAATATCACTCAATTTTGAATTGATTTAGGAGGAAAATGAAGAATCTTGACAGATGTGAAAAGGAAATATTTAAAGGAAAATAGGGAAATTATGTATAAGGAAATTATGTAGTAGGAAAAAAATAGGACTTTTCTATATTACCGATATGCTCAAAAATTAAAAGTCGGTATATACATATTGGCATAGCCAAACAAAAGGCACACAGAAAGATCACAATTCCTAAACTGCTACAGGAACGTAAATATGATCGTACACTATATCAACGTTCCTAATGAAAGGAACAAAGTCCAGTTTTGATCATTCGAACCATATTTATCAATTGAATAAATCAGAACACCCTAAACGGTTGGACACTTTAAGACTCGATTTTAAAGATTAACATGGGATGGTTAATGTTCGAATAATAATTCAAATCGTTATGCTACAACATCAAACTTTTGAATCATTAAAGCATAGGGTCAAACTTAGCTAATTGATATCTATAAAAACTATTTTATACATCTAACTAACTTTAAACTTGAGCAGTTGAATCACATAGTCATGGAACAAATCAATAGGCATGGATTTTAATCAAGTAAATAACATGTCATTTTTCATGAGTGTTTCAAGAATAAAATAGAAAAATAGTAAAAGAAACAAAAAGGAAAGATGTTACCCGTTTACACTGTCGGGTCGAGTCAAGTGGAAGCGAGTCGGGTCTGTCCCCTTCTTTGCTCAATTCAGTGTTTGAATTTGCTAGTTCTTGCCTTGTTCATGCTTGTTGTGAAAAATATTGTGATTGATAGCCGTAATCTCGTAAAATTTCAAAGATTCATGATGATTTATGACCAAATTTCTTGTTTCCATTCTCGGGTTCACAAGACGAGGAGAGAGAGAGAGGGAGAGATTGACGTGGGAGAAGGGTGGATCCGCGGCGAAATTGGTAGCGTTGGCGAGATCGTGGGTGTATTTGGTCGGTTCTAGGGGAAAAGGGAGAGAGGAGAAAAGGGAGGTGGCAACTGATTTTTGGGAAAGGGATTAGGGAAAATGTTTAGGGTTTTGATGTGGGAGGAACTGAATGTAAATATTAAAAAGTAGGATTTAATTCTATGACACGATCCAAATTTCGGCTAGGCTGTGCGGGCACCCGACATCCTCTCCTAGACCCGTCGGGCGAACCCTTTTGAATTGAATTCACAAAAATAAATATAAAATCAACTTTAAGATAAGAAATAAGACCTAAAGAGACACAAACATAGCTATACATAAGTTGTACAGAAGAAGTTACAACTGACTACCCAATGTACTAGGTTGAGGGCTATCCAGACAGACATTTAAGAATATAAATGAAGTATAAACATATCCTGAAGGGAGCAAAATACAACTGAGATAATAAACATAAAACTGATGGCCATCCTAAATAAAAGCTGGCTCACCCTGATAACTGAAGTCATTTTTGCTCATCAACAACGTGGCGAACTCAATCCTGGAACCAACCTGCCGAAATGAAATAAATAGACAAGAAACAAACAGATGGTGAGTCGAAAGAACTCAGTAAGTAGGGGTTGGCTAGCCACCTTGAAGAAGCAGATATGTTAGATAGGTAGAAGTTAAGAAGGTAAACCAAAATCACTGTATTTCAATTAAAAGAAGGCAGAGCCAGATAATAATTGGATATATGTATGGAACCATAAACTCATAAACAACCAGGGACATAAGATAGGCAGAACATATAGGTTTTCCGGACATATCAACAATCAGAAATATATGACACATACACAAGACATCGCACTATAGTCACACAATGCACAACAACCGGTGTAATGAAATGGAATGAATGCAACATGATGCAATGGGGTCACATGCACCCGTAATCTCGTCCCGGACGGAAAACTCCTGTATTCGAGAGGAATACAATCTAATAACCGACTGGAGCGGAATACTCATGCACCCGATATAATATAAAGCTGAGGCGGAATACTCCTGCTCCTGGGGCGGAATACTCCTGCTCCTGGGGCGGAATACTCCTGCACCCGAGATAATATAAAGCTGAGGCGGAATACTCTTGCACTCAGTATATGACATAAGAGTGGAATACTCCTGCACCCGAGATAATATAAAGCTGCGGCGGAATACTCCTGCACTCAGTATATGATATAGCATCTCATAACCAGAAAACATAATACATATGAATACGGTGTGATGCAATAATAACCCTTCACGGGCGCGGGACTCTCATCGACTGCCGGGAAATATATGCAATAATAACCCTTCACCTGGTCCAGGACTCTCATCGACTACCGGGAAGTACATGTCAAACTCACAACCAAAATACAATGCTTCTATGCTCAATGCAATACCATCAACAAGGCATAACATATAATATATAGTGCACATTCAAAACTAAGGTGTAATAATTACGCCTATCGGCAGCTACACACATAAGGAACACGTGGTAGAATATCCATAAGGCCAAAGGCCATTAAAGAAATGGATATAATCACTTGCCTTGTTCCAATGTCAGTACTGCTACTCAACAACCGCTTTATCTTTTGGATTTATTGCCAAACGATTCCGCTCTATTCAATAAGCAGAAAAATATATCAAATGAGGCAAAAGGTTTCATTCCTTAAATTTTAGAACAATCTGATCAGGAACCCGACACCCGGATCGCATAGGCAATACGCAGTCCAGACCTATATACATGGTTCAAAATCACATAGCCAAATCCTAAATAAATTACATATATGGGTTGCCCATAACTCCCTGAATTCGACTATATAATTAATTCTATTATCGGGGTCCAATTAACCTTTTAAAATTGTCAATTTAACTTATTGGAGCGATGTCAACTATCCCGATTTCTACCGTTAAAATATATACAAACACATGTAATAAACTGAAATAATGAATAACATCATTACCTGAATATTTCGGGGGTGAAAATTCTATTTTTCTCCTTCTCCTTTTCCTTTCCTTTCTCTATTTTCATGATTTTGTTTCTGCTTCGTTTCTGTTCCTTGTTTCTCTTTTTGTTTCTATTCTTTCACGATAAGCTAAGGGATTTTCCTCACCGCCTCTCTTTCTTTCTTTTCTTTTTTTTTATCTTTTTCTTTTTCTTTCATTTCTTTTCTTTAATCTTTTTCTTTATTTTCGTGATGAAAATTAAAACGGAACCTTACGAAATTCAGAATGATCCCAAATTTTTCAAGAAAGTTACAAAATTTATGTGATGTACTCGCTAATATGGATCTCAAATCTGATTCCCGAAGCTCAAGATACGAATTAAATAGAAAAGATCAAATTCTTTAACTTTCAGCATTTTAGCAAAAACTATCTGAACTATCTCGGAATTCACTTCTAAAAGTTCACACATATCAAAAATAACCATACGAACCTAACGATGCTTTCGGATTTCGAATCGGAGCTCATTCGTCAAAATCGAGCTCGAAAACCTCTTTTTAAGATTTACCGACAACAAAAACTGAAACCTTCATCCGATACCTACCAAACGAGGTTCCATTTAGCTCACATTTTAGAGACAAGTCCTAATGGACCTTACAAAGCTTTTAAAACTATCGGCATGCAAATCGGAGTCTTAACTCCCGAAACGACTACCTAAGGCCGTTTCATTCTAGCCCTTGGATTTGAAAGATGGATGGCTCAGATCGTGCCACATAGGTGCGTGGGGGTGAGCGTATAAGTTGTATGTGTTGGTGTATATACATAGTTGCTGAGGTGGATAAGTTAAGTGGTGCTTTGGAGAGTAGTACCACATGCCTATATGGGTCGTACATACGCTAGACATGTGTATATGAGCTATTGGAGTGTGTTGTAGTGAGATGTAGGCTTTGGTGGCGTATACGTGGACAAAAAATGACGACGGAGACTTTGTGTAGTAGAAATAGCTTTGTAAATAACAAATTGGATAGTATTTAATTAAATATTTAAAGATATAAATAATTAGTATAAAAATAGAAAAAAATTATAAATAAATGTATTTACTCACAAATAAATATATATGAGCTCAAATAATACTAATTAAATATAAAGAGCCACAAAATAATTATTAAATGATGTCGTAATGCATTAAATTGTGTAAATAGCATACGAATTTTGGAAAAAGTCTAAACTATGCAATTATGTAATATAGCCACAATTAAGTAAGTATAATATAAATAGCGGATTAATAATAGTATTACGCACGTAAATACATGCTATCTAATGCAATTTTTTTTGAAAAAATAGTATTACAGTTTTTAATTAAATATAGCCAAATTGCAAAAAATGGAGGGATAAAATTGGGTGTCAACACCCATCTGCCTTGGCGGCGTCGCTGCGACTCCGCCTCTCCCTTTCAATCTCAGTAACAAATCAACCAGAACAGGGGAGAAACACAAGGACAGGACCCCCAATCGCTATTATCGGTGGGCAAGTGTATATTGTGTGTATGTAACCGCCCTAGGTTTTCAAGAAATTGTGTAAAGAACTCGGGAAAAAGGAGATGGGATAGAGACCCCCATTATTGGTCTTTGTGTCTGTTCTTATCTATGGTGATGGTATTCCCCCTTTCCTCACTTCCCACTCTCTATGTGTATCACTCTTTTCCTCTGATCTTTATTGTGGATGTGTGGTGAGTGAGTACTGTGTAATCAAGGGAGATGGTGGGTTGGTGATGATGATGCAGGTGGGTATTAAGGTGTATGCCATGTTTCCGTGTTTCTTATCTTGTGGGTGTGTATATAGAAAGATCAAAGAGAACCGTTGGGAGATAATTCCCAAACTAACAAGAGAGATTGAGGGGAATTTGTTAGGAAGATTGAAGATTGACTATGAATCTGTTGAAGATTCTTTTCCTCTGATCTTTATTGTGGATGTGTGGTAAGTGAGTACTGTGTAATCAAGGGAGATGGTGGGTTGGTGATGATGATGCAGGTGGGTATTAGGGTGCATGCCATGTTTCCGTGTTTCTTATCTTGTGGGTGTGTATATAGAAAGATCAAAGCGAACCGTTTGGGAGATAATTCCCAAACTAACAAGAGAGATTGAGGGGAATTTGTTAGGAAGATTGGAGATTGACTATGAATCTGTTGAAGACAATAGACATCCCTTTATTAAATGGTGGATGTACTTGGTTAGGTATTTAGTCTACGTTCAAAGTAAAGACGAACTTTTGGTAAAATTAAATTTTATTGAAAAATAGAAAATATGAGAAGACATGAAAATGTTATGTGCAAATGAGTGTATTTGGTCGGACGCCTTGTTCAGGTTCAAGAGAATTTTGAAAATATTCAATTAAGATAAAAGATAAAATGGATGGTATATCAAGTATATAATTTGGGCTGAGTCTTTTCTTTTGATTGGACTAATATTTAACTACAGGTGCGAAATAATAATAGAATAAATATAAATATATATAGAGATTATATACAGAAAATATGTACAGATACAAACAATGATCAAATTAAGTTGATTAAGTATAACTAGATACAAACAGTTATTAAAATATTATAAATGCAGTAATTTGCACAAATGACTATAATTTAACATGTATTTAACAAATAGTCTAACATGAGAAATTGCATGATGTAGACATAATTATGTATATAATATATAATTAGGGTATAACACACATAGCTACATGCTTTCTAATACACATTTTGTTTAAATCGTTAAATTGCACCTTTAAGTTAAATATAGCCAATTACAGAAAAAGGAGTGACAAAATTGGATGTCAACAAAGGGCAAACGTTGTGGCTGACTTTTTGACACCTTCAGCAACCACTGGATATTCTTCCTCCTCTGATTCAGACATATCACCCTCATGTCCTTCATCCTCACTACTCTCATCCACCAACTTCCTTGTCTGCACAGCTTTTCCACCTTTCACCAATTTTCTTTTCTTCTCTTTCACAGGCTTCTCTACTACCATTTTGTTTCACTAACAAATAATACTACATCATTAGAGTCCTCCTCTTCACCAGCATAAAATTTCATTTTGCTTGTTCTTGTCTCCAACACTACATCCCTCTTCTCCATGGGTTCTTTTTCTAGTTCCTCCTTCTAAAAATAGTGTAATATTGAAACATGACTTATCAACTCGATACATACAACCCTCTTGTTATATTCCTTTCAACGAACAGCCTTTTCTTCCCTTCTTCATTGTGGGCTTAAATTGATACACATGGCATGTATAATGTAAAAACTTTGAAAAGTAGCCAACTTCGTTAAACAACTGGAGCTCAAAACTTAAAGGGCCGAACTAGACATTCTTAAAAGGCTAAACTAAACAAATGGTATGTCACAAAATGATTATGTCCGTCTTAATCTAATGATTTGCACAACATGGTCTCATTTTTGTGAACTTGTTCCGGATCTGACCATGTATCCTCTTCCTAATGAATCTTAGGTGAATTTTGTATTATTAGTCCTACTTTACTTCCTTCTCGCAGGTCTAAACCATGGTGTTGAGATGTGGTCTGCCAGATTAAAGAAAAGCTTTTCTTTTATTATTTCATACGTATTTACTTATAACAAATGAATATAAACTTGCAAAAGATGGCAAACATGAATATAAAGTATTCAACTCCTTTTTCTTTTCCATTACTCATCTATGACATATAAACATGTGCAGGAAAAGAGCTATTGGGTGCCAAGACCCAAGCTCATAAATGCAAAATCTGAAATTTCACTCTTTCATACTATGTTTTCACCAACCCAAAAAGCAAAGACTGAACATACCATTTTTATGCTAACTCTTATCCCAATATTAACTCTAGCTTTTTCCTTTTAATTTTTCAAATTTCAGATTTTTAAACTAAGAAACTATTTTACACTAAACTAAAGGAGTCCATTACTTAAATCCTAATAGCTAAAAGTCCAAAAACAAATCAGAGTTTTAACTATGGGGCCAAAGTCATTTCCCAGTTGACTTTAAGTAAAATTAACAGACCTGGAATACCCTTAAAATTCACAACTTCAAAACATGGTCATGATGACCTCTTAAGCATTCCCAACAAGCACATAAATACAAACTACACTAGATTACTCAACAACTACAACCAAATAAAATCAGAATATATAAAAATGTTCACCATGCTTTCAATAACTCTTTCTTCGACAAACTAATGAAAATAGACCAAATTAAGACTAACTCTCACACAACAATGACAAAGACGATGCTAATAGTATGCTCGTTACCTATTAATGCTTTTCAAGTAGCTCTTAATAGGCTCAACGATTAACAATTTACGTAACACACAAACTATACATCATTGTCACAAGCTCATGGATGAACTCAAGTTTTGGACAGGAAACTGAAAAGCGAGCATGTTATAACAAACGAATCAAACTTCATAAAACTGTCACCTTTCTTGAACTCATGTACATGAACCAAAAATATGCGGCTTGAACTAGGGTGCTTGTCTTATCTTTACTAAACCACTACTACCACAAGTTTTACAAGTAGTCTCGACACATAAAAAGCAAACAATAAAAAGGGTCAAAAGAGTTTTCTTCCGCCTAACCCATTTGCAAACAACCAACGAATTATAAAATCGTTAGACTGCCACCAAGTCACCAAAATAACGTAGGAACAATTGGGGAAAACAACAACAATAATACTGATAATAACAACAATAATAATGTACGGCTAAAGTAATTTTTGAATACAATAAAAGTAAAAGGATATAGTTATATTGTCTCTGTGTAAATAGGGTGCTCTGAGTCGTGCTGGGCACTGTCCTAAGAACTATTCCAGCAGCCTGGAATGTTTCCCCAGGATAAAACGAGCCTTCCTCTATTATAGTAGAGGGATCAGGAATCAACAAAATTATTTATTTTAACCCAGCAAGTTTGGAGTAGTAAACAAAGAGAATGAACAATTTTGGTGACAGACAAGGACCGAGTAATTAGAAAGAAAGAATGCTTCCATTTTATAGGATATCAAATGATTATGGCTTAGACTAGGCAATGATGACACTAAAAGTGAGCTAGTTAATCATTACTAATGATTAGCAATGATGACATGGAGAAGAAAAGCTTTTCCTTGGTGTGTCTTTCTCGATTGATAAAAGGCTATATTTATAGGCCAATAGGAGTCATCTATTCATGACAAATGTCATGATTGCTTGCCACATGTTGATAACATTACATGCATAAGAACACTTGTCTAAGGCCTAGCCACTTGGCCAAAAGACTTCATGCATTAAGACATCTTAGTATGTTCCATAGCCACTTATTAGAAATATTTTGGAATACCAATTGTATTTTGCCAACAGTCCCCCACGTATTTCAAAATATTTTGAAGAATAAAGAGGTGCAGAACAATGGGTAAGTATGGAGGATAAGACTTGCTGGATTTACACGGTCCAAATGCAATAGGTTTGGTGTCTTCTGGACTATGAACCAAACTTAGACCGATAAAACTTGACTCACAGAATTACTGGTGAAATATAATATTTCTATGAACCAATAATTCTTTTTGTAAGTCAGAGGTCCTACCAGTCATATTCAGACCCACAATTTTGTTGTTCAACGCGGTTTTGCGCGAATAGGCCGTGCGCGTGCTTGGTATTCATAAGAGCTCTAGAGACTTGGCTAGAATCTCATAGGAGCGGCTCCACTCCTACTCTCATATAGGTGAATTCATCAAGTATACACTGCTTTAAATACACCATCCATTAGGACTATGAATTCATTAAGAGTTAAAACTCAACCCTCCAAATAGTAGCAGTTAAGCACTCTCATATAAGTGCTTCAGTATCAATATCGACTTGTTATTACCCATATGAACCTACTTCATGGGATCTCCAATCACATAGGTTGGGTTACCATCTCTATTGACAATCATATTAGCCTTAATCCCATCTCTTTTGAGGTTTGAAGAATTAATTTTCTTCCCAAAGGTTTAGTCAGAGGATCGGCCAAATTCACTTCTGACTTCACATAATCAATGGAAATTATTCCATCTCTCAGCAATTGCTTGACAACTTTGTGTCTCAGACGAATGTATCTGCATTTCCCATTATAGGATTTATTCTTGGCAATATCAATTGCCGCTTTACTATCACAATGGATAGACACAGGAGGCAACACATCCTTTATTAAAGGGATATCAGCTAAGAAGTTTCTTAGCCACTCAGCCTCAGAACCAGCCAATTCTAGAGCTATAAACTCTGCTTCCATAGTAGATTTAGCAATTATTGTTTGCTTGGCTGATCTCCATGCTATTGCACCACCACCAATGGTGAATACATAGCCACTAGTGAATTTTGTCACATCTGAATCAGAGATCCAGTTAGCATCACTGTATCCTTCTAATACAGCGGGAAATCCACTATACAGGATACCATAATTCATGGTTCCTATCAAATATTTCATCAGTCTTACTAATGCAGACCAATACTCTTGATTGGGATTATGAGTATATCTACTCAGTCTACACACAACATAGGCTATATCAGGCCTTGTAAAATTCATTAAATGCATCAGACTCCTAATAATCTGAGCATATTTAGACTGAGCAACTGGGTCACCTTTATTCTTTTTCAATTGATAGCTAGCGTCATAAGGAGTGGCCACAGGTGTCACATCAAAACAATCAAACTTCTTGAGAAGTCTCTCAACATAGTGTTCTTGTGACAACACAATACCATCATCACTTCTTATGACTTTAACTCCCAAAATCATACCCACATCACTCAGATCTTTCATATCAAAGTTAGATGACAAAAACAGTTTGGTACTCTGCACAATATTTAAATTTGTACCAAATATAAGTATGTCATCAACATATAAACAAATTATCACAAAATCACCATTTAACACTTTAGTATAAACACATTTATCCACTTCAACAGAAGAAAATCCGTCTCTCATTAAGACTTGATCAAATTTCTCATGCCACTGTTTAGGAGCTTGCTTTAGGCCATAAAGAGATTTAATTAATTTACAAACTTTATTTTCTTGCCTAGGAACAACACATCCCTCGGGCTGAACCATATAAATTTCTTCTTCTAAGTCACCATTTAGAAATACTGTTTTAACATCCATTTGATGAATAAAAAGCCTGTAAACTGAGGCTAAGGCAATTAAAAGTCGAATAGAAGAAATTCTAGTCACTGGTGCAAATGTATCAAAATAGTCAATATTTCGTTTTTGAGAAAATCTTTTTGCTACTAAACGAGCTTTATATTTTTCTATAGAACCATCAGGAATAAATTTCTTTTTGAAAATCCATTTACAACCAATAGGCTTTGCACCAGGAGGTAAATCAATCAAAACCCAAGTTTTATTTTTCATAATAGAATCAAGTTCAACTTTTATTGCCTCTTTCCAAAGTTCAGTATCAGAAGAAGAAATAGCTTCAAAATAATTTAATGGTTCATTATTAACAATAAAAGTTTGAAAATTATTCCCATAAGAAAAATATTCTTTTCTAGGCTTTTTGCTCCTTCTCGGTTCCTCAACAAAGGTACTCTATTTATTTCTATCAATAGGTGCATGAGAAACTTTATCAGACATTGGTAAAATGTGTTCAAAGAACTCAGCGTTCTTTGTCTCAATAATGGTGTTGCAATCAAGCACATCACTTTTTAAAACAAGAAATCTATATGCAGCACTATGTTCAGCATATCCAATTAACATGCAATCAGTAGTTTTAGAACCTATTTTCCTCTTTTTAGGTTCAGGCAATAGAACTTTGGCAAGACACCCCCACACTTTTAAATATTTTAAATTAGGTTTATAACCTTTCCATAATTCATAGGAAGTTTTGCTAGTTCTTTTGTGTGGTATTCTATTTTGTAAGTGACAAGCAGATAAAATTGTTTCACCCCACAAATTATCAGGAACATTAGCACTAATTATCATGGAGTTCATCATTTCTTTCAGTGTTCTATTTTTCCTTTCAGCAACTCCATTTGACTCGGGTGAATATGGAGGAGTTATTTAATGAATAATTCCTTCTTTTTCACAAAAATCATTTAAGGCCAGATATTCACCTCCTCTATCAGATCTATTTTTTTTGATTTTTCTACTAAGTTGATTTTCAACCTCAGATTTATAAGCAATAAAAGCATCAAATGCATCATCTTTATTTCTAAGCAAATATAACTTAGTATATCTAGAAAAATCATCAATAAAGGTCACATAATATCTTTTACCACCTCTAGTCATGGTCTGTTTTAAATCACCTAAATCAGTGTGAATCAAAGACAATAATTCAGTTTCTCGGTTAACAGGGAAGCAAGATTTCCTAGTAAATTTAGCTTCAGCACATATTTCACATTTATCAATCTTATTTGAGTCTAAACCAAATATTAAACCCATTGCATGCATTTTCTGTATATATGACACATTAACATGTCCTAGTCTAGCATGCCACAAAGAAATAGACTCAACCATATAAGCAGACGCAGATGTATTTTCATATATAACGTTAGAAATATTAAGTTCAAAGAGTCCTTGGTTACAATAGCCCTTTCCAACCAAAATATTATTTTTGGTCATTAGAATCTTATCAGATTCAAATGTCACTTTAACCCCAGCTTTTAATAACAAGGCTACAGAAATCAGGTTTGTCCTTATATCAGGAACATGTAGCACATCCCTAAGGGATAAAGTTTTTCCTGAAGTTAGTTTCAGGAGTACTTTACCCTTACCCAGGACTTCAGCAGTTCCTGAGTCTGCAAGGTAGACTACTTCATTATCATCCCCTATATTTGTATAGGAGGTAAATGTTTCTCGATTTGCACAAATATGCCGAGTAGCCCCAGAGTCTACCACCCAATTTTTCAAAGTGCCTACAATGTTCACTTGAGAAATGACAGCCGCAATAATTTCATCTCCTTTAGCTAAATTAGCTTTGGAAGAATTTCTATTTTCTTTGTCATTTCTTGTCATCTTTATATTTTTCTAGACATAAAAACCTGTTCTATCACAATTAAAATTATAGCCTTTCACTTTCTTAAAATTGGGGTTATTGGACTTGTAAACTCGAGACTTATTAACATACCTCGTATTGTTGCTATTATGACTACGTTCACATGGAGGAACGATCACACCAGAAGTAGTGGGGGCAGCAACGACATTGATAATATCAGCAATAATTTTTTCAGTATTATTGCCTGCCATAGTTTCTTAGATTGTAGAAATAATTGGGGAAAACAACAACAATAATACTGATAATAACAACAATAATAATGTACGACTAAAGTATTGTTGAATACAATAAAAGTAAAAGGATATAGTTATATTATCTCTGTGTAAATAGGGTGCTCTGAGTCGTGCTGGACACTGTCCTAAGAAACTATTCCAGCAGCCTGGAATGTTTCTCCAGGATAAAACGATCCTTCCTCTATTATAGTAGAGGGATCAGGAATCAACAAAATTATTTATGTTAACCCAGCAAGTTTGGAGTAGTAAACGAAGAGAATGAACAATTTTGGTGACAGACAAGGACCGAGTAATTAGAAAGAAAGAAAGAATGCTTCCATTTTATAGGATATCAAATGATTATGGCTTAGACTAGGCAATGATGACACTAAAAGGGATCTAGTTAATCATTACTAATGATTAGCAATGATGACATGGAGAAGAAAAGCTTTTCCTTGGTGTGTCTTTCTCGGTTGATAAAATGCTATATTTATAGGCCAATAGGAGTCATCTATTCATGACAATTTGTCATGATTGCTTGTCACATGTTGATAACATTACATGCATAAGAACACTTGTCTAAGGCCTAGCCACTTGGCCAAAAGACTTCATGCATTAAGACACCTTAGTATGTTCCATCGCCACTTGTTAGAAATATTTTGGAATACCAATTGTATTTTGCCAACAAATAACACTGTCAAATCGCAGCATCAACACAGCTTCACCATGAATCAAGTTTAAAAACTCATGGAACGACACTATAACACGTCGTCTCCCAAGTCATCACACTACTGCGCAGCTGCTACACTGCCTCGTCCTTGCTGCCCGTAGCATCACCAACACTCCGCCATCACCACACGATCGTGGAGCCTAACAAGTCCAGCCACTACAGCACCACCAAGAGTTCACATAGCCACGCTGCCTCGTCTCATTATCACGCTGCCTCGTCACTCCGTTCCCATCTCTGTCTCATAGTCCTTAGGCCATCAAAACTTCAAAATCATACCATTACCACCGTGTTACAGCATTGTCACCATCATTCTCACCAAAAACTAACAGCTGCCCTACATCACAACCTTGACAAACATCCACCACTACGCCACCAACTCAACCGAAATAGCCCTTCCACGCAACCACAAACAATAACACCACGGCGGATGAATGCAAAAATGGGGCAAAGAAGAAGACGGGGAAAATATACTAGTTTTTTTAGGAGGATTTACCTTCGGAAATTAGTAGAGGACAATGAGATGAGTTCGTAGATGTAGAGTTTGGCCGGAAAATGGGTAGCTCGCTGGAGTTGTGTTTTGTCTGACTTTCAAAGTTCGGTCTATGCCATTTGGTTGAGCTTTTGGGGAAATGGCCTCCGAAATTGGAAAGAGGGGGGTTGGGCGAATCTGGACATGTGTTTTGGTACTTTTCTAGTGGTGGATGCGGGTGGTGGACGGTGGCCCCATGGCGGGGAGAGGGTGATTCAGTGGCGGAGGTGACTTTTTCTGGTGAGGATAACATTTTGGCTAGGATTTTGTTAAGTCACCAAAGACTTCAAAGGAATAAGTTAAATAAGGAAAGAATATGGATTATAAGGGTGAAAATGATGGGGTTGGAGGAATGATCCAACGATGGAGTTTAATTCGGATCTTCGACCGGGCCGGGTAAAAAATCTATGGACTGGGTCGACACAAATGGATTGGGTCATTTTATATCCTTCATTTTATCGGAATTTTCTTTTATGGCCCAATGGCCTCTAAGATAAACAAAAACCAACTAAATTAAATCCTACACAATTAAAAGTCATAATTAAATGGAAATATCAAACACAAAATTAATCCCATCAAATCTATTTTTTTTTCTTTTTCTAATTAAACAAACCAAAAATAGATAACAATAAAGGATAATATCTAGAAAAATTAAGCAAATATCCTACGATATTAAAAAATTGACATCAAGCGAGACCGAACGCGATAGCCTGCACCTGCTAAGGGTTGTAAAACAGACATCTTTTGGATGCCATATTTACAAGCAACTATTTTGGGAATTTTTTTGAATTTTGGTGCCAAAATTAGGTGATTACAATTAGCTTCAGTATACTCAGACTTATCCTTAGGTCCAGTTCATTGAGCAGCTCCTTCTCTAACATTCTTGGTTGAGACCAATGGACCTTCAGAAACAATCAGCGATAGTTAATAATCTTCAGCATAGATATAGTTCTCCATTCTGCCTTTCCACCAACCATAGTGCTGTCCGTTGAACTGTGGAGACTTGAATATCGACTATCACTCAGTGATAAATGGTGGTGCACTCATGATTAGATCATTCTCTTAGTGTTAACCTAATAGTGAGAAGACCAGCTCTGATACAACTTGTTGTATTAGGTGCACCTCTTTAGAACACTAGAAGGGGAGTTCAATGGTGTCCTCCAATTTTTCTGAAGAACCTTGCTCGTCTATGCAAGATTCTGGTAGTTCCTTTGATTGACTGTATAAATAATAAACACAAAAACTGAAACTAAAGAATACAGGAATTTCAAGTGGAAAACTCCTTGCTTAATGGAGAAAAACCACGACCTGATATCTGGATTTTGTGAACAAATTCCACTAAACACAATGAGCAAGTTTTAAGTTACGTACTAATAACTAAAGGGCTAAAATCTAGACCCTAAAACTCTCAAAGCTACACTATAGCTTTTACAAATTTTTCTTCACAAGAATCATCATTACAAAGCTTCTGTGAATAAGCAAGTAGGTAACAATTCACAATCAGTACAATTTAACTACACTATCTAAGAACCTTCAACACAACTAGATCAACACAAGGTTCTTCAATATATGTCTGTTGCATTCCATCACATACGATCAACAAGGTTTCCTTTTGATTGCTCACGACTCTTGTTGTGAATGACTGAATGCGGCTCGCCTTAGTAAACTCTTTTGTATAGGGGTGTTAGAAACCTTAGAAATCTTCAACTATAAATCTTTTCAATTATGGAAAGAGAAGATCTCCAATAATATCTTTCTTCGTATAACATTGCTTCTTCTTTACACTCTTTAGAGGCGGCCAAGACATAAACTCTTTTGTTGACTAGGACAATTAACTTATACATGCTAAACCTTTCCTTCTGCATGGATTAGTAATCAACTATCTTTTCGATCAGTCGTGCCTTTCTACAAGAACTAGGTCCTTTGTTTGTCAATCTTCAAAACTTATCATCCTTCATCATGTTGTTTCATATGTTCGAGAAAAAATAAACAGAAGCAAAATCAAAAACAAAATGTTAGTTAAACAAAAATGATTCTGAGCCCACAAGTTGCTTGTGTCTCCTTAAGTGATCTAATTCCTCACTATTGTCCAAGGTTCACAGATTAACTCCTCCCCATGATTGAACATAATCGTTCAACTCTCTGGTATCTGCTGTTTGGGAAAAAATATGTCACCTGCTATTACGGGGATATGAGTTCAACCGGCAAGACTAGTCTTATCTTACAAGTCATCAGGCGCAGAGGATACATTCCCGCTCCTGGAGCCAATGACCGTTTAGGCGGCATGACCACAGGGCGTAGGTATCCTGCCGCCTAAGGTTTATAGTCTCCTAGTTAGGGTTTAGTACATACCTCCACCTTGAGTTAAAGACCTATATCCTTATTAATCTTTGTATTTTACCTGATTTAGGACTGGGTATCGCTACTATAAATACCTCTCCTTACATTGTATTGTACAAGGAGGATTCAACACCGAATCTGGCTATTCTCAAGGAATAAGAGTTACTCTGTCTTTCTCTTAATTATTTCATCTTGTTTATTCATTACTGCTTTTATTATATTTACATATTTTTCCATTGTAGTTACTGTATTGCTTGTGACCCTAACCATAAATAAGTGTTTAACCTAGACGTACAATTTTAGGCATAAACAGCTGCACTATAAATAATAAATTTATCAGCAAATTCAAATGAATGGAGCAAATCACATGACTATAAAAGAAGATGGGAGAATTTCAGAATTTTGTATATCAAAGTGTGTCAAAATCTTATGGAAATACTTTGTATTTATAGCCAATAAAATGGGAAAAGTGAAGAGGTGTGAAACATTTTCAATGAAAAGGTGCAAGAGACACCATTTCTCATTCACACCCCTACAAAAACCCAATAATTAAGATCTTTAAAATTTATATGAGCGTAACTCTCCCAAAATTTATATACATACATAAATTATGAGTGCATATTAACAATAAAATTAAATGTATATATATGGAGTATATTTAACATGAGTTGATTCCTCAAATGGTCTTTGAACTTAAGCAAATTACCTAGAAAAGTCAATTTGCTTTAGTTTGGGACAACAAAGTTACTCTGTTTATCCAAAATATCTATAAAAGTCAATCTATTGATTTTGTCAATCATGCTCATTGAAAATACTTACGTGCTATTTTATTTTAATATTTTTATAAAAAGTGGACCCAACATCTATCAAATTGAAGAGAACATGTACATTCTTTTGCAGGTATGAATTCTCTTTATTTGATTCTCTCTTTATAATTAAATCCTATACTAGAGTAATATAAATTAAATTTCATTAAAAAAAAGACAAACATTATACTATAGAGTAATCTAAATTAGATTTTAATAGAAAAAAAAGACAAACATTGGTAAATTATTTTTAGGAAGAAATTCTCATTATTTTAGCCAACACAACTAATGGGAATAAAAAACTATTCCCACTTTATGTGAAAGTTTTCACTTACTAAGAGTCAAACAAGTATTTATTAGATCACATTTTTTTTATAATATTATTTTTATTTGTAATTTGTTTTAAAATAGTGACAATTTCTACCTAAAAAGTAAATGTTTGCCTCTTTTTTTGATGAAAACTAATTTGGATTACTCTTGTGTAGAACATTAATTCTAAAGAGAAAATCAAATAAAAATAATTCACACCCGAGAAAAGAAGTACGGTTCATTTTATAAAAAATAGGTATTTCCACTTTTATTTAAAAAAAATTAAAAAAAAATATTTTGTAAGCTTTTTTTGGTGAGCATGATTGACAAAACGTATAGATTGATTTTCATAGATATTTTGGATAAATTGAGAGAGTTTGTTGGCCCAAAACAAAGAAAATTAATTTTTTAAAATGATTCGGCTAAGTTAGTGACCAGGTGAGAAATTAAGTGTAGAAAAAATTGACCATTTTAGGAGGTAAGAAACAAGCAAGGAAGAAGTAGAGATGTGTGTTTTGTTTACCAAAAGTGATCTTGTTAGCTTGTCCTCTACGACCAAGTGTTCGTAACATATAAATTCCCCTCAACCAACTCTTAGCTTCCCTTTTCAATCTTCCCACTACTTAGGTACCACCCCCTCTCCCTTATATGCTTCCTTTTCTTTGACATTAGATCGCCCTCATTACTCTGCTAAAAAGGTACTTTACAGTTTACTCTATTTACTTCTTGAATTGATCTTTCTTATGTAAATAAATTTGTTGGTCTTTTATTTAACAACGTATCAAGTATGATTCCATAAGTGGGGTCTGGGGACGGTGGGCTGTACACGGACTTTTTCCCCACCTGTAGTGAGACTGTTTCCGATAGACCCTCGGAATTGAGATCCAAAATTATATACATTCTTTGGTATACAATAATTTGTCAGTATTTCATTTAGAAACGTATCTTATAGATCCTTCCAAAGAATGCAACATTTTCTTTTTCTTTTTTTGATAACTGTGGTGTCCGGGCTACCTTGCGCGCACCAAGATTTTCCTTTTCTTGGGGGTTTATGTATCTTAATCTTAATTATTAAATAGGATTGTTTCTTGCTAGGGATTTTTGCTGTATTGGTCTGTTCCTGTATTTTGAGAAGTATTTGGGCGTAGTATGAATGAATATAATGGCAATTCAAGAGCGAGTTCGAGTTCTACTACGTCTAGTTTGAATAGCAGTTCACAAGGTACTGAGGATGATCATGCCATTGCAAAGATATTAGCTGAAGAAGAAGAACAAAATGCTTTGAGGTATGGGGCCAAGCTTGGGAAGAGACTCTCTCATTTGGACTCGATCCCGGTATAACAATGATATTTGATCGTATTACTAATTTACTAGACACATTTTATTTGTTATCTCAGAATTATTACTCTCTAGTGGGAATTATTAGACAATTTTTAGAATATTGGGCTGATATGAATCTTCTTGTACAATTTTCGAAACCATGATTTCCTTTTAAATGAGCTTAAACGAGAATGTTTTATAAAATGGTTTGCTTAAGGGTAGTAGCTCTTAAGTGCCATCACGAACCCGGTTTTTGGGAGTGTCACAGTTCTTAGCACTTCCCCCACATCACTAAATGCAATTTCTCACCGATATCACACAATCCATTGTATGACGGGCAATTGTGAGGGGCTTAGGCATGCTAACGTATTTCCATTAGCTTTGCACCATGGCACCAACCCATTTTCATGCACTCTGACTTAGACCATTATTGATATACACTCTGGTGTTGTTGTGGATCTTGGTGTTAATATGATAGTGGGAAATATAATTAAGAGGAGGAGAAATTTCTATGTATATGAAGGAGTCCTCTATTGTATTAGACATAGTTTCAGTTTTGTTATATTTCTAGTACAGTTATCAAGTTTTTTTTTTTTTTTTTTTTTTTTTTTTTTTTTTTTTTTTGTAAAAATAGAGGTTATTCTATATCATCTATAGGAATAGATTTTCTTTTTGGTTTCCCACCCGGTGTTCGGACCCGCATTGGGGCCCGGCTAATTAGATTTGTGCCGCGCAAGGGGAAAGCACTCCTTACCAGGAAGTTCTCCATTCCTGGGGCTCGAATATCTCCACATGCGGGGCACAAACCCAAAAGGGTGGAGGAATCTCATACATTCCACCACATCCCCTCGTGGTATCTTATGATGTTTGTTGGTTTACAATTTTAAAAAATCTGTTAATTATGTAAGTTCTTGTACAGAGTTACATTGATCAGAGCAGTGGTTCCATGGATACTTTAATTCTTGGAAGCCTCATAATATGCTACTTATATTTACATTCCACTTACAATCTTACTGTCTTTTGCAGCACACTCCAAGGGTTATTGGGCAGATACCTGATCCTAACCATGCCACACTTGACCATGAGAGGCTTTCCGGCAGGTTGTGTATCACTTTAGTTATTGTGTCATAGTCCTTCAGCTTAATATGTTTGGTTCGCACACATCAAATTTATAGCCCCTGATCCAATGCTCTACTTTTTAGTCTGTATATGCTAGCTTACTGCAATTCTTCAACTTTGCTCTAACACTAATGCCTGATTCATCCTTCTTTTCTCTTTGTGGCTGTAAGAACGAGATTGGTCTCGAAACACAATTTGAATGAAGAAGCCAGATGTATGGCTTCGGAGTCTAATTGAAAGGCTGGATGTTTTATTTTGTTGGATTGCATAGAATTTAAAAACGTAGAGCCTCAACTAGATGTAAACTGAAAACTGAAGCAAGTAGATGCAACCCTAGAAAGATATCGACCTCTGTTTATACAGGTTTAGGGTGTTGGTGAGTATATATCTCTAGGTGATAGGTAGATTACTTATTTGTGATCTGTACTTGCATCATAAGTTATGGAAAAGCCAAAAGTTATAACTTTGTTCATGTTTGAAACTCAACAATAAGAAAGTTATTTTAAGAGGAAGGACTTCTTTTTGTTTGTCTTCTTCCCTATTTTGTTACTGTCAATAAGGAATGCGTCCCTTGTGATATTATAAGGCATCTAGGTAATGGCATCTATCATTCAGGTTGGCAGCATATGGCCTTGCTGAATTTCAAATTCAAGGAGATGGGAATTGCCAGGTTAGTCTGCTTTAACCTGTTTACACGCCGTTGCTGCACTTGACAGATCTGTGTGCTATTTGTGACTATTTCCTTGACTTATATGACAGTTTCGAGCCCTTGCAGATCAGTTGTATCATAATCCAGAGTATCATAAGCATGTGAGGAAGGAGGTTGCCAAACAGGTATCCATTAAATTTGCAATTAGTTTTCTTTTCATCTCATCATCTTTTATAAAACAAGATGGTATCAAAGCTACCTCATGATTCATGATTATGTTTGAGAAATCCTGTTTCTCTAGGATCATCACATGTTCCAGCTTAGGATTTCTTTTTTCGTGATTTTAGTAAAATTGTTACTTTTAAAAAATCAAAAACAGATTGTTACTTCTGAGGGTTGTGTACCTGAAGGATAATTCCAGTTCAATAGTGTTGTAACATTTTTTCTTTTTCTTGTAATCTGAAGTGAACTAAGTGGTACAGACTATTCTGGTACAGTTATCAGCAAGCATAATGTCCACTGAAAATTGGAAAATGTCATTTTTGCTAGAGTGCATTTTGCGATTTTATAACTATATTTAAATCTGTCAATTTTGTAATTCATTTGCAAATTCAAGGTCTTACTCAAACCAGGATTTGCTAAGCCGTATGAATTCCTTTACGGAGTTTGTGTATGTAGCAGCAACCAAATATAATGGTTAAGATGTAGTCAAGAAAGTGATGAGATATATCAAGAAAGTTTATCACTCATTGTGTTTAAGAGCTTCGTCTAGTAGAAGCAAGTAAAACTTTTCCATATTGAAGTCCATGTCAAAATGTTGAGGTAAGTGGAAAATAGGGATTCTGGCAAGCTATAGTCGTTTTAAAGGCGTTTGAATCATTTTAATGCCAGAATTAGATCACATTGAGTTGACTAGTTTATGCAAAAAGTGGCAGCTTTAATGCTGATGGTTAACTGTAAGTTCTAAAGAGCGGGAGCATGAGTCATTCTGCAGAAGCTAACAGCAGACTGCAATGAAACTGATGAATAGCAACTTTAATAAAATCCAAAACCCAAGCACAAAAGTTGGAGAAGACAAATAGTAGCAGTTTTCTTTTAAAACTTTAGTTATGACTTCTAAAAGTTAATAAAAGTATCTCAACTTGTAGGTTGGCGTAACTCCGATTAAAAAAGGCAAATTTTTTAAAGCTAAACCCTCCCTTTTTCAAAAAGTAAAAAGATCTCTCAATTTATAGACATGAAACCTATCCCATTATGATGGTTAAATTGGTCAGCTTGGTGACTAGGACCAAGAAGAGTATTTTAGAATGAGAAAGCCACCCAAGCGAGATAGAACAAGTGGGGAACTATTTTTAAAAGAGATGTTAATGGCTAGATTAAATAAGATTAGAAATAACCACATCTCGCAGAAGGTGCACATAGAACGCATTGAGGATAAAATGAGATAACCTCGCTTGAGATGTGTAAAGACTGAAGGTATTTCAAGAAAACTCAATTGTATATTTCTCATTATGTAACTAGCAATATATACATCAACATTAGGTTCTAACTAAGGAAAGAATTAAAAGAAAATCCCTATATATTGGCTACTATGTATATTACACCAAAGACTAGCTACATTCATTCTCTAACACTCCCCCTCAAGTTGGAGCATAGATATTAATCATGCCCAACTTGTTACAAAGATAATTGACCCTTGATCCATTCAACGCCTTTGTGAACAAATCACCCAGTTGCTCTCCTGTCTTCACATAGCCAGTGGAGATTAAATTTTCCTCAATCTTCTCGCGAATAAAATGACAATCAACCTCAATATGTTTGGTTCTTTCATGATACACCGGATTTGAGGCAATATGGAGGGCGGCTTGATTATCACACCAAAGTTTAGCTGGAATTTGATGTTTCAACCCAATTTCGGTTAAAAGATGATCTATCCACAGAATCTCACACGCAGACTGCGCCATAGCTCTGTACTCGGATTCTGCACTGGAACGAGATACAATATTTTGTTTCTTACTTCTCCATGATACCAAATTTCCACCAAAGAAGACACAGTATCCTGTAATGGACCTTCTATCAATCTTGGATCCAGCCCAATCTGCATCAGCAAAACACTCGATGCGAGAGTATCCCTTATCACTATATAATATACCAAGTCCAGGTGCTCCTTTCAAGTAACATAAGATCTGCTCCAGAGCTGCCCAATGTTTGATTGTAGGTGCGGACATGAACTGACTAACTACGCTCACTGCAAATGCAATGTCTGGACGAGTCACTGTGAGATAATTTAACTTTCCAACTAATCTCCTGTATCTCTCTGGATCATGAAAAGGATCGCCATCATCTTTCATAAGCTGCACATTGGGAACCATTGGAGTACTGCACGGCTTCGCTGCCAACTTTCCAGTTTCCGCGAGTAAATCAAGAACATATTTTCTCTGAGACAGAAAAATTCCCTTCTTACTTCTAAAGATTTCTATTCCTAAGAAGTATTTCAACTGGCCCAAGTCTTTCGTATGAAACCTAGTCTGCAAGAAAGACTTGAGTGAAGAGATCCCCGCTGAATCACTTCCTGTAATGATTATGTCATCAACATATACAACAAGGAGGATGATACCAACTGCTGATCGCCTATAAAAGACTGTGTGGTCACATTTGCTCTTGTTCAACCCAAATTCACAAACAACCTTACTAAACTTGCCAAACCAAGCTCGGGGACTTTGCTTCAAGCCATACTATGATTTCTTCAGACGACAAACTTTCCCATACTCCCCCTGAGCAACAAAACCGGGTGGTTGCTCCATATAGACTTCTTCTAGGAGATCGCCATGAAGAAAAGCATTCTTAATATCCAACTGATGTAGAGGCCAGTGATGAGAAGCTGCTAAGGATATAAATAAGCGGACGGATGTAAGTTTGGCCACCGGTGAAAAAGTATCTGAATAATCCACACTATAAGTCTGAGCATAACCTTTAGCCACGAGTCTAGCTTTAAGTCTGGCCACAGAGCCATCAGGATTAACTTTGACTGTAAAGACCCATTTGCATCCCACAGCCTTCTTTCCCTTGGGTAAACTCACCAAATCCCAAGTGTAATTTTCATCTAAGGCATGTATCTCCTCAAACATTGCATCACGCCAACCAGGGTGACTTAATGCCTCCTTTAATGTTTTCGGTACAGACACAGAATCCAAAGAGGCAACAAAAGAGCTAGATGCAGACGACAGATGATCATAGGAAACAAAATTAGCAATACCATATGTGGATTTGCACGTACGAGTACCTTTACGAAGAGCAATAGGGAGATCAAGGTCTTCGGATGGAGCAGGTGAAGCAGGATCTGATATCAAATGAAGGTCAGTGTCTTCTAATGGAGCAGGTGGAGGAGGAACTAATAACGAAGGGACAGGTGCAGGACATGTATTATTAGTCTTTTGTCTTCTCTAGTAAACTTGATTAATTGGTGGTACGGCTGGCACAGATGGGGCAGGTTCTGTAGGTACACTAGCTGGTTGGTGCTCAGTAGAAAGACCGGGAGATGTTTGAGCAACATTGTCTGATTCATCTGCTAAAGCTCTAGTGACCTGATAGACTAACCATTCGTCTTCCTCCCCTTGACTGGTAGAAATGGGAGGTGCATAAAAGAACGGCTTAGCCTCGGAGAATGCCATATCAGTGGATACCAAATATTTTCCATGTTCAGTAGAATAACAACGATACCCTTTCTGATGGCGAGAATAGCCCAGAAAAACACATTTCAATGCCTTAGGGTCCAACTTAGTGACAGATGGTCGAACATCTCGAACATAACATGTGTATCCAAATACCCTAGGCTCCACAGGAAATAATGATTTATCTGGAAAGAGAACATTATACGGTGTACCACCATTAAGGACAACGGAAGGCATTCGATTGATCAGAAAACAAGCAGTAGATATTGAATCCGCCCAAAACTGTTTAGGAACTTTCATTTGGAACAAAAGAGCCCGAGCTGTCTCCAATAGATGTCTATTCTTCCTCTCAGCAACTCCATTTTGAGCAGGTGTATCGACACAAGACGACTGATGGAGCATCCCGTGCTGTCTCATGTAGGATTGAAAAGAGGATGACATATACTCTTTCGCATTGTCACTCTTAGTATTCGCACACTAGCATTAAATTGTGTTTTAACCTCAGCACAGAAGGCACAAAAGTGAGTAAACACTTCAGAACGGCTCTTCATAAAGTAAATCCATGTCATCCGAGAGAAATCATCCACAAAAGTGACAAAATATCGATGTTCAGTCTTAGAAACAACAGGACATGGTCCCCAAACGTCAGAATGAACTAATTCAAAAGCCGACTCAGCTCGCTTATTAACCCTTGGACTTAAGGAGGTACGATGATGTTTTGCAAATTGGCATGACTCACAATTCAATGAAGCAACATTATGAAACTGCGGGCAAAGTTTCTTCAACATAGGGAGAGAGGGATGTCCCAACCGACAATGTGCTTCAAATGGAGACATGACAGTAGAACAAGCAATTGGTTGAGGCATCCGGTTATCAAAGATATACAGACCACCAGAAACATGTCCCTTACCTATAGTTTGCTTCGTCACAAGATCCTGAATCAGACAATGATCGGAAAAGAATGATACCGAACAATTTAAATCTCTGGTAAGTTTCCTCACAGAGATCAAATTAAATGCGATGTTAGGTAGACTTAACACAGATGACAACGTAATGGAGGATGTTAATTCAACAGATCTAGATCCCACAATATTATAGGTTGACCCATCAGCTACGGTCACAGAAGATGGTGCTTTGTGCGATTGAAAACTAGAAAATATATTAGGATTACCTGTCATATGATCTGTGGCACCAGAATCAATCACCCATTTAGTTGAAGAGGAAATCAAACATGTTTTACCAAACTCGACAAGGGTGGTCACCGAAGGAGATTCCTTAAGTTGATTTTGATATTTAGCAAACTCATCAGCTGAAACCTGAGTTCTGTGACGGTTTCTTAATTTCCTACAATACCATTTTATATGTCCTGGCTCATGACAATAGTGACAAACAACATTACCAAAGTCAATATTGTCAAAAGTCCTGCTTCCTTCTTCATTATAATCAAACATCTTCACTGTACTGAAATAAAAATAACCAGAAAGCCAGCAAATCTCCACGGCAAAGCCAAATTATCAACAATATAATTCCAAGTATACTGATAAGCTAAGAAAGCCAAACGTCTCACGGGATTAAGAGAGATTTCGAGAATCTGAATGTTGCATGATCAAAGACAATTAGTGTGAAGAACCAGCGGTTAAAGGCAACTTCCAATAGGAACCCCACTGTATAAATCTGAGAAGCAATTAATGAAACCAAAGAAAAGGATTGAGCAGCCAAATGGATCGAGCACCAAAAACAGAGACAGTCGTGGTCTGTTGGTCGGGTAATCACCACAGCTTGGCCGGAAATACTAGACGATCTCGGAAGTAAAAACTAGAGCAAAAACCAAAGCTTCACGCGCCACCACGCGCCACCGGAGCAGACCGTCGGAAAATCCAATCTCCGGCGCGTGAGAACCACTCGCCTCTCTGCCGGTCACCAGACTTCGGGTTTCTATAGATCGGGATGAGCCGGTCCTTCCTAGGTAGGTGGTGACCGAAAATTACAACTTTCAAAGACTCGCAAAATAACTCCGGCGAGTTCTTCGGCTAACACTGGCGAGGAAGACGACCCCGCTCTGATACCATGTAAAGACCGAAGGTATTTCGAGAAAACTCAATTGTATATTTCTCATTATGTAACTAGCAATATATACATCAACATTAGGTTCTAACTAAGGAAAGAATTAAAAGAAAATCCCTATATATTGGCTACTATGTATATTACACCAAAGACTAGCTACATTCATTCTCTAACAAGATGGTTTGGTCATGTCCTGCGTTGATTTGTAGATGCATCAGTAGGTGTGAAAATGTGGTGAGTGAAGGAATTAGAAGGAGACAAGGTAGACCTAAAATCATATTGAAGGAGATTGTAGCATAAGACCTACAGTTCCTTGGAACCAAGTCAGACTTAGCTAAAGATAGGGTACAAGGGAAAAACCAAATCCATATAGGTGATAAGACATAACTCACTTTAGAAGTATAAGTTCAGGAAATAGGTCAAAGTCTCTGCTGATATTACGTCAGACAGCTCTACATTGGATAGTTATTCAGTGACTTGTAAGTTAATTCAATTAGTATCAGAGCAATTATTTTGCCAATGTTGTGTGTTTACTGTTAGGTTTTCTTTTGTTGTGACTTCGAGATTTCTCTGAGTTTTCCTTGCACTCCTTGGAAGGATGTTTACTTTTAAACAGTAATAGAATGCTGAAAGAAAATTTTGTTTTTTCGTACCAATACAAAATTTTTATTAAGACTCGCTACTTTGGGAGATTGACCTTATGGCTTGCAGTGATGCTTAGCGACTCCAAATCACATTGAAGTGCTAACTATGTTTGTCCTATATGTTCTTATCCTTATTTCTATTCTTTTCAGCTAAAGCATTTCAGAAAGTTCTATGAAAGTTATGTTCCCATGAAATATAAAAGCTACCGGAAGAAGATGAAAAGGTGAACTCTGGTTTCACTATATTATCTTACCTGGAGAAGACCTGATGGTGCACTGACTAAGGTGTTTCTTGTTCCAACCAGGTTAGGAGAATGGGGAGATCACATCACTCTACAAGCAGCTGCTGATAGAGTAAGTGAGAGTTTCTCTTTTCTTTCTCAACTTGCTCCAGTGGCATAACTCATTACATTTGTAAGCAGGTGTAGCCTGTGGCAGAGCCACCTTGGTGGAAGGGTGGTCAGGCAACCACCCTTTGCTGGAAAATTATACAGTGTAGATTGGTTAAAGTTAACTATTTATGATTAAAAAAGGTGTTTTGAACACCCGTGACACAACTAATAATGCTAGCCTAGTGGTGCGGGGTGTTCAAAATTAGCTAAATAACCCAGGATCAAGTCCTAGCTTATACATTTTCAAATAAGAATTTTTCTTCTTTGAAGCTTGAACGCCCTTGGAGAAATTCCTTGCTACGCGTGTAGCACCGAATATAGCTTCTAAATTCAAGAGGAGATCATTGATACATCTTTAGAGCTAAAGATATTCTTGAGAATAAGTAGGATGGGTGATGCCCATCTGGCATCAAATAAGTATAGCATGTTTGGTAGTTTTATGACTTCAACTGCTTGGCTGTTTCCTGATAACAATATGGACTGAATTTCTCAGCAAGTGCGTAATCCTACAAAATCCTGTTAGATGAGAACGTGACTTTTTAGTAAGTCCAAAATCCTGTTAGAGATGCGAAAGGGAATTAAGTAAGTTCCCTGTCAAACTTCCCAGCAAGGGCGAATCCTGTTAGATGAGCAAACACAAGTTGTCTACACTAGGAATGGCGTCGAGCTGTTGCAAATGATATCTGAGCGGAGCTGTGAGAGACTAGTCAAAACTGTGAGAACTTAGTGCTATATGAAACTATGTTACCACGTGCCATGCATTCCTATCTGCACGTCATTTTGTTTTCATTCCTTTTGTTTTTTCCTTCATTTGGTGGTCCTCTGCGAGGTGTTTTAACTCTTTGTTTTCTGCTGGATTTTGATTGCAGTATGGAGTAAAAATATGTTTGGTCACTTCTTTTCGCGACAATGGCTACATTGAAATCCTTCCTAGGGACATACAACCTTCCAGAGGTACATACAACTTATATGTTATACACACACACCCAAACTTATATGCATGCGCGAGTGTGTGGTGCATAACATACATACATATATGTAATATCTTGTTTTGGGAAAAAGTTGATGTCGCTCTTTCATCTGATCGATGTATGTGTTCTTTTTCTTTTCTGAAAGGAGGGGTTTTACTTAATGACAGTTGCTTGATAAATAATGTTCACTCTTTACAGACGGTGAAACAATATTATGTTTTACCCAAAAGCTTAAGACACAATTTCTTGATGATTTTCTCAAGCTTCATCTATAATTACTGGGAAATTTCCTCCAGGAATCCTGCTCCATGTGGAGCAAAATTCATGATGCAAGCACTTCTCATGCTTCATCTGTTAGACTGCTGCTACCAAGGGAGCTAATTCTATGCAAATAAACTCAATCGGTTGATGTTTTGTGTTTGATAATCTTTTGATGTACTATAGTAATTGAATGCGTCCTCCCGAGGAAATTCAAATGTAGATCATGTTTTGAGGATATTCCTAAGCTGGTTTTCTTTAAATAGACAAACATTTTCATTTGTGATGATCTAGGGAAAAAGCTAACTAAAAAAGTAAAGTAACCTTGCTTCAATACAACGATTGTTATTTGTTTCAAATGCATTGTTCCAGTACTTCTGATGGAAATTGGAAATGAGTAAATTTCCCTTTGCTGTCAATGTGAATATAAAACTAGGACTACTGCATGATCTGCATTCTAAATATGTAGTGGGTGTTGAAGTTTTTATTGTCTTTTCTTTACATGTTCATACTTTTAACAGCTTGGTCTTAAATTTTTAGAACTGTGGCTAAGTTTCTGGAGTGAAGTGCACTACAATTCTCTATACGTACTTGGAGGTAAGCACATCTTGTTCTCCTTTTAGTCTTCTTTAGAATTTGCCTCGGCTATCGCTGGTTGCTGAATAGATATGTTGTCTACTCGTGCAACAGAGGTGCCTGCGAGAGTGCGCAGAAAGAAGCATTGGCTTTTCTGAGGTTTTCACTATCTAGCAGGTGTGAGCTGCATTTTACTATACCTCAATGGAACACATTTTATATAGAGGGGATTCCAAGATTTCAAGTCAATTGATGTGGCGTTCAGGTGTGGATATATAAGTGATGTTATGGGCTCGGCAAAATCCAGTAACTTTGGTTCAGACTTTGTTTTTGTGTTAAAAATCCACTATATGTATAAATAATCTACCAGAACCAGTATGCTGAAAGGGCTAAGGTTTAGAAGTCATACACTTAAAATCTTAGATCCACATCTGATGGCGTTGCACTACATTGACTTTCTCTATATGGCGGAATAGTGCCAACTTAATTTGTATATATACTTTGACTGTATGGGGTATAGGCGAAATCCCTTTTTATTTATACCAGTACAAAATAAATATTTCACTCGATTCAACGACACACATTTAGCCTTGCATGAGGTCTCCCTTGTTCTCTTTGCTTGACATATCTGTGCCTTACTGCCTTTGTCTCTCAATACGCCCCTTCATGCACTAGTCATAGTAGGTCACTCAGTCCTTGTGCAGGTATAGTGAAATGGATCAATAGTGTAACTCCGTGCATAAGGAGTAGTTGTTGGGTCAAGCCAGTTCTTGTTCAAGTTGTTCATGCTTGCTAGACAGTTCATCAAAAGAAGGTCGGCTCCATCTATTTTTGAGAATGTGGCGTAATTGATACATGTCTAGTTTGAACAAATTGTAGGTGCATTCCTACCAGTGTCTACTTGCGCATCCGCCTTGCCTGTCTGCAGGGAGCTACCAAACAATGCATATAGGAGTAGCAACTAGTTTTTTTTTTTTTTTTTCATAAATGCTTCCTTGTTTGCTTAAAATTTCAAATATTTTGGAATGAGTTAATTTTGCCAAATGACTTATATTTGGGACAGATTGAAGCATGTACTATGAGAGTAATCTTATCCTCTCGTATGCTCACTAAGTTTTGTTCTTGGATCAGGCAATGCACTTTCCAAAATCACGTGGCTTTCTTTAACTCAGCACAAAGTGTTTGGTCCAAAGGAATATGATACCAAAAGTCCCTTTGGTTGACAGTATTGTCCCCTATTCTTTCTTCTCTTTCCCTTTTAAATCTGTACCTTCTTTCTATCTAATAATAACATCTACTAAAATTGGTGATTTCGTTCGCATAAAGCATTGGAAGTAAATCTTTCATCGTTTTTTTTTTTGAAAAGGAAAGTGAAGTTTTCTTTTTCTTCAGCACTAAAACCTTTTTTAATTTTTTTTTCTGATAGAAAATGACTTTACCACTTGATCTATACTTTTAAAATGGTTAGACATTTCATCATCAATTATTGACATCCTCAGTGGTTGTCATTAGCAATTATTGTTACTTATTTTGCACAAAATGTTAGCACCCTATTTCTCGATCAACCATAGAGATTTTATCCTCTACAATGACCAACAATTGAATTCAAGTAAACTTGCTAAAGAATGATAACTACAATGATGTACGGTATATAAATGGAAAGCAAGAGAGGGTGTAACTATTTTAGTTTTAGGATTTCTCTTTTATAATAATACAGATTAGTCAGCTTATTAGTCAAACAGACTCTAGTATATTCGCACAGAACAAAGTTAGTATGACTATTTGAAAAATTGTAAAGCACAACAATTAGTTATAAAGTATAGAATATAAATGAGACACAATATTTTTGTATTGGTTCAGCAGGTATATACCCAATCCCCTTTAAGTTGCAATGGAGTTACATTACTCGATCCTTTGCTTTTGGGTTGAACACATATTTCATGCCACAAACATGCACTTGTAAAACATCATGTGGGATAAGAAGAACTAATGAAAAATTTATGTTATTGACTATGGCACATAATATTATCTAGGTAATTGAGATTTAATTAATAATATTGCGCTTGAAATTGTGAAATCTTGACTATTGAATTGGACACATTTTCTAATTCTGAGAACCACCACAAGGAAAAATGTGAAAGTTGAAGGACGTGAACAACAGTTTTTGTAATTGACTTATGTCCATCATAATATAGTGACCACTAGGATTTGAGGGTATGTCAGTACACTTTGAATTTTGATATCTTGATCAATGCAATATATACTAATCTCATAATTCTAAGAACAAGAAATGGAAGCACCTAGAATTAGAAGAAAATTTAAGTAAGTTTTGTGCAATTGACCGTTTGCTCATTAGGACATTTTGTAAGTTTTAGTAGCAGCCATTATTCTGATGGAAGTTTAACAAACAAACTTAGACAAGCCGAAGAAAGAGATGGAAGTTTAACAGACCAATTTAGAGAAGAAGAAAATGGAAAGTCTGGTTTGGTTTTGGACAAGAAAGGGGTCTGTTAAAGTTCAAGTTCTATGTTTTAATTTTGGAGTATCTATGCTGGTACACGTGAAATGATTTGGAAGCTGCATATTTTTAATGAGTTGTAAATATTGTATTTCTATTATTTGTAAAATTATTGTATTTATCCTTTAGCTAGTTAGCATATTCCTAGTTCAATTGTGACACTTTGTCTAGTAGATTCCTACTCAATTTGTAACACTTGGGAATGACTTGTATAAAAGAACGAGTACAGTGAAATAAAAATACACACAGAAAATTCTTCATGCAATTTGTTCCAGTCTTTTTATGGTATCAGAGCATTAACAAGAACAATTTTCCAGATTTTTCTTTTAGTTTAATTTTTTTTCCTATTGCAATGGCAGGAGACAAAACCAGTACTTCTACTCCACCTTCTGGGGCTATCGATTCAATTAACCCACTTTTTCTCCATGCTTCTGATTATCCAGGGATGACTCTTGTTAACTCTCCTCTCGATGGAAAGGGTTATGGTGGATGGCGTAGGTCTATCTTGATAACTTTGTCAGCAAAGAACAAACTCGACTTCATTGGCGGAAGCACCAAAGCACCAGACTCTGCTTCTACAGAATTTCAATCATGGAACAGGTGCAATGATATGGTCTTATCTTGGTTGCTCAACTCACTCTCCAAGGAAATAGGAGATAGTGTGATTTATTCCAAGACATTCAAAGATCTTTGACAGATTTGGAGGTGAGGTTTGGTCAGTCCAATGGAGCCAAACTTTACCACTTGCAGAAGGAGCTAAATGATTTAATCCAAGGATCCTCGGATGTAGCAGGATACTTCACCAGGATCAAAAAGATCTGGGATGAGCTTGACTCTTTGGATACTAATATTCACTGTAGTTGTGCATGTGTGTGTGATGGAAAGGAAAAGATGACTAAATCACTTCAGTATGAGAGACTTATCCAATTTCTTATGGGGTTAAATGACTCATATGCTTCTGTAAAAAGTAATATTCTGATGATATGACCTCTTCCCTCTGTGAATCAGGCTTATGCACTTCTCATGCAAGATGAGAAACAGAGAGAGGTTTATGTAGCTAACCAATATCCAGGAGACTCCACATCCTTCTTGGCTGTGAATCAGAGGAACAACCCCAATGATTTCAAAGGTAAGAAAAATTTTGAAGGAAAGAAGAATAATCTGTTTTGTTCTTACTACAAGAAAGACAACCACACTGTGGACAAGTGCTACAGGTTGATTGGCTTTCCATCTTCTTTTAAATTTACCAAGCCAAAGAAATTTCAAGAAGAAGCTCACAGTAATGCAGTCAAATTAAGGCCTGAACCAGATGTAATGAATACTAGTGAGATGCCTCACAATGCTGTGTTCACTCAAGCACAAATCAACCAACTCACCCAAATGATCATGCAAGCACAGATTGCACCATCAAGTTCTGATGCAGTCGCAAACAATGCCAACTATTCTGGTATAATTAACCATTCTCACAACAGCATCTCATCTTTCACTCACATTAACTCATATTCATGGATCCTAGACTCTGGTGCATCATAACATATGAGCTATGATGAATCTATGTTTTCAAATTTAAGAGATTTGCATATACCTCTTTCAATCAATTTACCCAATTCCTATAAGATTAAAGTCAGTCACATAGGAGATGTGCCCATTCTACCTGATCTTATTTTAAAGAATGTCTTATATGTTCCAAGTTTCAAATTCAGTCTAATTTCTATTCACAAACTTTGTTCTTAGTTAAGTTCCACTCTAACTTTTTCATCTTCTCATTGTATTTTGCAGGGCCCTTCACTTAAGAGGTCTCTGGTTCTTGGTAGAGTCAAGCATGGATTATTCCTCCTGCACCCACAAGTTGCAATTCCTTTTTTCAATAAAGACAGTGCATTATCTTCTAGTGAAGATGTACTTAAGAATAAATCATTTTCTTATTCTAGTTCTTTTGTTTCTCCTGTTTCAAGTACTATTAGTTTAAATTCTAGTGTAACTTTGTGGCACAATAGGTTGGGACACCTTCCTTTTGAATCAATGAAAAATGTTTCTTTTTTGTCTGGTTATTGCAACTTTAAGATAAACCAACCTTGTGGTATCTGTCCTCTTGCAAGACAATCTAAACTTCCTTTTCCCTTAAGTTCCATTAAATCTTCACAAATTTTTGAGTTGATTCATGTTGATACCTGGGGACCATATAAAACATCCACACACAACGAATTCAAATATTTTCTGACTATAGTTGATGACTATAGTAGAGGAACTTGGACCTATTTGCTTAGCACAAAAAGTAATGCATTTGATGTTTTAAAGTATTTTATTGCCATGGTGGAAAGACAATTTGGAACCAAAATTAAGAAAGTGAGGACTGATAATGCCTTGGAACAAGGATCAGGGAAACTTTCTTCTGACTATTTTCTATCTCAAGGGATTTTTCATCAAACTTCATGTGTTCACACCCCACAACAAAATGGGGTGGTTGAGAGAAAACATAGGCATATTTTGGAAACTTCAAGAGCCCTTCTCTTCCAATCTTATTTACCAATATCCTATTGGGGTGAATGTTTGCTCACTGCTACTTTCTTGATAAATAGATTCCCTTCGAGAGTTTTAAATAACAAAACACCTTATGAGCTATTATTTGGAAAATCGCCAGATTATTCTTTTCTCAAAAGTTTTGGGTGTCTCTGTTATGTTTCTACTCTTTCACATAATAGGGGAAAGCTAGAACCTAGGGCTGCTCCTTGTGTTTTTTTAGGTTATCCATATGGAAAGAAGGGTTATAAGGTCTTGAATCTGCATACTAGGGTTATCACCATCTCTAGAAATGTTATTTTTCATGAATCCATTTTTCCATTCACAGAATTATCTAATTCACCTAAACCAATCTTTCCTGACCTGTCTCCTTCTCGTATTGACTCAGGAGAGCATAATATAGATGTTCTATCACAGTTTCCTGATATTAAGCCTTATGCTCCAGATCATTCTACTCTTACAGTTGTTTCCCTTAATTCACCATCTAAGTCATCTGCTATTTCTCATTACCCTGGAAGGTCAGTTAGCCCTTCCCATTCTAAAATACTTTCTCCAGATCTTAGAAGATCTGAAAGGGAGTCTCATAGGCCTACTTATTTAAATGATTTTGTATGTAACAACATTTTGTTAACTGATCTAGACAAGTCATGTTTTAACACTTCACTAAAGACCCATGTCTATTCTTTCACTGCCCTTTCATCATCTAATCAACAAATTTTTCATTCTATTTCCACAATTGTTGAGCTATCAAATTATGCACAGGCTTCCTTACATCCTGGTTGGGTGGAAGCTATGAACAAGGAACTTGAGGCTCTAGCGACTAATCAGACATGGGATCTAGTTACTTTACTACCGGGTAGAAAGGCATTACCTAGTAAATGGGTGTATAAAGTAGAACAAAAATCTGATGGGAGTATTGAACGCTTGAAAGCAAGACTTGTAGTAAGGGGTGATATTCAAAGAGAAGGAATTGATTACAATGAAACATTTTCTCCGGTTATTAAGATGACTACCATAAGGTGTATCATGGCTATTACTATAAAAAAAGGTTGGGAAATCTACCAACTTGATGTCAACAATGCATTTTTGCACGGTGACCTTCAAGAAGAAGTTTACATGAAGTTCCCTTTGGGAATGTCACCTGCAGCTCCTAATCAAGTGTGTAAGTTAAAGAAATCGCTTTATGATTTAAAGCAGGCCTCGCGGCAGTGGTATGCAAGGCTAGCTGCAGCCTTGAATTTTAAAGGATTTTCTTCATCTTTGAATGACTATTCATTATTTTTTAAACGAACAGCAGGTTCTATTTCTATTGTCACAGTCTACGTTGATGACATTTTATTAACGGGAGATAACCCTAAGGAGCTTGCTGAACTAAAGGAATTTTTGGATAATGAGTTCAAAATTAAGGACCTTGGAGTCCTTCATTACTTTTTGGGCTGGAAATTTTTAGAGAGCAACATGGTATTCTTGTTTGCCAACACAAATATACAATGGATTTATGAGCAGAATTTAAAGTAGGACACTTACCTACTGTGTCGTCTCCTCTTGATCCCTATTCAAAGCTCAGCGCAACCTCTGGGGATTTACTGTTAGATCCAACCATCTATCGTCGACTCATTGGAAAGTTAAACTTCTTACTAATACTCGTCCGGATATCACTTTTGCTATTAATCATCTGAGTCAGTATATGCAGACTCCTCGCCTTCCTCATTTTGCAGCGGCACTTCGAGTACTTCGATATCTTCACTCAGATCCTGGAAAATGTTGCTTTTTGTGATGCCGATTGGGCATCGTGTATTGATTCTTGGAGATCTGTGAGCGGGTATTTTATTAGTCTTGGAGGTTCTCCTATATCATGGAAATCAAAGAAACAACTCTCTGTTTCCTTATCTTCAGCTGAATCGGAATACCGATCGATGCGACGTGTCGAAGCTGAATTGACATGGCTCTCGCGTCTTCTATCTGATCTCTCAGTTTCACCATCTCTCCCAATACCTGTTCTTTGCGACAGTCAATTGGTGATTCATATCGCCCGTAATCCCGTTTTCCAAGAAAGGACAAAACACGTTGAGCTTGACTGCCATTTTGTTAGGCAGCAACTTCTCAACGGTCTCATCTCTTTATCTTTTATCCCTTCAGCTTCTCAACTAGCAGATCTATTCACGAAACTACTTTCTGGACATTCGCATCATTCTATTGTGGGAAAGTTGGGGGTTCGATCCCTCCCCTCCAACTTGAGGGGGGATGTAAGTTTTAGTAATAGCCATTGTTCTGACGGAAGTTTAACAAACAAAATTAGACAAGCCGAAGAAAAAGATGGAAGTTTAACAGACCAATTTAGAGAAGAAGAAGATGGAAAGTCTGCTTTGGTTTTGGACAAGAAAGGGGTCTGTTAAAGTTCAAGTTCTATGTTTCAATTTTGGAGTATCTATGCTGGTATACGTGACATGATTTGGAAGCTGCATATTTTTAATGAGTTGTAAATATTGTATTTCTTTTATTTATAAAATTATTATATTTATCCTTTAGCTAGTTAGCATATTCCTAGTTCAATTGTGACACTTTGTCTAGTAGATTCCTACTCAATTTGTAACACTTGGGAATGACTTGTATAAATGAACGAGTACAGTGAAATAAAAATACACACAGAAAATTCTTCATACAATTTGTTCCAGTCTCTTTACATTTCATCATCAATACTCGACCTCATAGTATTGCCGCAAATAATTTCTTGACTACAAGATTGAAAAGATATCATAATTCAAAAGTATGCAAATCGGTGGCTCAACAATATAGTAATTTGAGTGACAATCTTTCAAATAAAAGTCCAAATCCTAACATTGATGAGTAAAATTACTATGTCATTAATTTCATGTGCTAGTGAGAGATAATATATATTTATTCGATTAATCGTCATACTCAACCAAATAACATGCAAACTAAATCAAATATTATGACATTTTGATCGCGAATATCATCTAAACTCTGTTTTAAAGGGATATTTACAAAACTACGAAACTCGGGCAATTGCTTTACCTTTTTGACCTCCTTAGCGGAGGTTTAACAAACATAACATGTGTTTGGTTTAATGAATAAATTTCCAAATACCCTTATAAATGACACGCCGTATTCACGTCCTCCCTTTCTCCGTAAGTACGGTCTAAGACAACACTTGCCCTCACTTATTCCTACATTCTCCTAGCTAATCGCCTTGAAATATTGTTTAAGACAACTCTTGGCCACTGTAGCTCACTGTAGTCTAGACAACACTTGCGGTTACCTATTTTGCCTAGGTAAACACTTTCCTCTTGACCTTTTCACACATTCTACTAGCTAATTTGAAGTTTTATCTACAAAACGAAAGCAATATCATTTTGCCATAAACTATCTTAAATGGTGTAAGTTGAGGAACTAGAAGGGAAACAAACATGTGGAATTAGAAGAAAACGTGAAGTGAAGGTTTGTATAATTGACCTACCATTAATCATAACTCTAACAAGTATAATAACGTCAAATTACCATAAATGATCAAAACTAAATAATTAAACCCCTTTCTCTGCACTTTCACTTTCAAAAGGAAAATAAAACAAAACACACCATTCTATTCTATTCTATTCCATTCCTCCTCATACCTATCCATCAAATTCCCCATAAAAACACACACACACACACACACACCAACACAAACACGTACACGCTATGTAAGAAAACCCTACAAAATTTCTTAGGTTTTTAAGGAACAAAGGGTGTTTTTATTCGGTGGAATTTTCACTTTTTTTTCTCATTCTTTTTAAGATGGGGTTGCCTATTTTTTAATTAAAAATAATTGTTATGATGGAGAGATCCAATAGCAGAGATTTGACCAGCTCCTCTAGTTCCATTTCAGGTAATTTGCTGCATTTCTTGAATCTCTAGATCCAACTTGTTTTTGGGTATAATTTGCTTGGATGGTTGTTTGTTTATTTGTTTATTTTGTGATGACGGTGGTGGTGTCTGTGTCAGCTTGCGTGCAGCTCGACTGTCGGGGCCAAGATTTAGACAGATAGAAAGAAATTACCTAATATTTTTTTATTTATCTATTTGCTTTGGTGTATTGTTTGTTTATTAATTAATTCATTTATTTAGTGTCTGAGTCAGCTTGTGTGCAGCTTGACTGCCCCACCGAGTACTTGCTAAAGGTACCGGGTAACTCCCCTGACCAAGACTTAGACTTATGGAAAGAAATCATACAGTGTTTCTTTATTTATTATGTGATGATGCTGATGTCTGAGTTAGCTTGTGCGCAGCTCGACTATCTCACCGGTGCCTCCTACCTTTCACCATTAAAGGTACGGAGTAACTCCACCCACCAAGACTTATGCAGATGGAAAGAAATCACCTTAGTGGTGTTTGTGTGTTCTTTATTTGTTTAGAAGTATTAAAATGAAATGAGTCTAGTAGATATAGAGGATTTCTGTAGCTGACCCAGCTAATTTAGGTTATTTGTTTTTTTGGGGTCTGAACTGAGTGTAGCATAGATAGAGGATTCGTATAGCTGACACCAACTACTTCGGATCGAGGTGTAATAGATTTTCTAGTTTTTCTTTCTTTTTTGGGGTAAATGTTTGTTTTGATTCTTTATAGAAATTTGTTAGTATTTGAATGGACATTGATGATTTATACAGTCAAACATGAATAGTTTGGAATTGGGGTGTACAGTATGTCTTTTTCTTTTGATGGTGTGGTGTCCGGTCCAACTTGTGCGCACCTCAATTATTTCATCGTGTACATGCTACCTCTCACCATTGTTGGTATCGGGTACTCAGCCCACCAAGGCTTAGGGCCTTAGGCAATAAAAAGAAATCACCTTGTGTATTTTGCCTGAGTTAAGGGCATACTCATAATAGTTGCGGTTTTCTTTGAACTATGTGTTGCTCTTCTTGGACATCAAACTTTAAAGTTTGATTCTTGTGGGATTTCCGTGTTTTACTTATTGTCATTAGTATGCGAATAGAAAATAAGGAATACTACTTTTTGACCATGTAATGTATGTGGAAAGGTTGATTGCTTATTTGGGCTCTAATGCAGATATTGCGCTCTTCGATGCCTCACAATATGCTTTTTTTGGGCGAGATTTGGTGGAGGAAGTTGAATTGGGTGGTTTAGAAGATGAACAAGATAGCAATGATCTGGCTGTTGGAGGTGGATTGGGTGATGACGAGATACATGAGTATCATTTATTTGAGAAAGACGAGGTACAGTTTGCTTTTTCCTTTGCATTGGATCTTACATAACTTTGTGTTGATATGCAGTCCCTCATTGACAAGTGACAACTGTGCTAAAACATGCCAAAATGATTTTGATCAAGGGTGTGAATAAATGTTACTCCTGCGACTGAAAAGTATGAATACTTGTTTATTTCATAAACCCATCATTTAATCTATGCTATGCTACCATCACGCGGATACTACTTTAAATTTGAACTTGGCACTTGGCAGTAAGGAGCACTAGAGATACTGTTGTTTTCTTTGATAAATAGCTTCAGAAATACTTCTAGAGTAGCTTCCCTCCGTCCCCCCCCCCCCCCCCCTCCCCCCCTCTCCCCTTCTCTCTCTTAATAAGTATGTGCTCCAGTTTCTGGTGTTATGAGTTCATATTTCGTCATTTGGTGTTGCTAACTTCTCAGTTAGCTGCATTTAGTTTAGGTGTAATCTCCAAACATCTTTGTTAGCACTTGTATTTTGAACTTGTCCTTGGTGTTGTGAATATTCTATATTTGTGGATTACTCTATAAATTGTAGACCTTGAATTTTTTCTTTTTACTACGGCTAATTCAGTGCTTTATTTCCAGGGGTCAGGCTTGGGCTCTTTGTCAGACCTAGATGATCTAGCAACTACATTCTCAAAGGTCAGATCATGCATCACCTTTTTAAAGTGGCAATGTTGATTCTGTTATGTTCTGAGCAGTTTGGCTTGAATTCGTTGAATTTTTTCTGATCGCGAGCCTTCGAGTGTCATAAGTCTCTCTTTACTTGTGTCATTTTCCGTGAAACACAATGTGATGTCTTGAAGTAATTGTTCCCGAGCAGATAATATGCTCTTGAAAACTTATGCCGCTAACTCATTTTTTAGTGTACTATACGAACATCTGAAGCGCTTGTACTATAGTTTTGAATTTTTGCATCATCTTCGAAAGTCTTTTACTTGTTCAATTTGACTACATTCGGACCATATGGAGGCTTATGCTATATTGTAATACTTAATAATTCACCTGAACTTAGAGAGAGAGAGAGAAGAGGAGAGATTTTCATGAGTCTTACAGTTGCATTTTTCTTTTCTCCAGTTGAACAGAAATGTCACTGGACCAAGGCATCCTGGTGTTATTGGCGACCGTGGATCAGGTTCTTTTTCAAGGGAAAGTAAGTCCGCATATTGATTCATCGGTGTATCTTTCTCTGATGTTGGTATCTCAAAACTTTGCAAAATCTAATTTTACTTGTTAACTTGGCTAAGGTTACTTTGAGATAGAAAATGATACCCCTTTGTGCTATATCTGCCATGCACATTGTGGTTCCCAGATTTGTGAATATCTGTTGTATCAGATATTGGTCCTAGATCTGTTAAGCTTTTAGATATCTCATATGCATTTGATTTTCAGACCTTGAACAAGTAACTGGATTACTAAGCAGGGTCTGTTTTATATCTGTCCTTTATTATTAAGGTCAGCTATTATCCTCCTTGTCACCGTTTGGAGACTGAACAGGTATAATGTACGTGCATGGTAGATAGGTGATAGGTCTTACTCCTTTCCACCTTCTTTTGCTTGGTTTCTGACTCTCAGTAGTCCTTTATCCTTGTGACAAGGTAGCTAAAGTGGTACGCACCTCCTCTATTGATAATGACGTGGCTTATTGGAGGCTCTCTCTCTCTCTCTCTCTCTCTCTCTCTCTCTCTCTCTCTCTCTCTATATATATATATATATATATATATATATATATATATATATATATATATGAATGTGTGTAAAAAATCCTTCTTCCTTTCTTTCTTGAACTCTGTTTCATGAGACACAGTCGTATAAAATGAATGCAAATTGAAGACATTATAATATCTAACTATATATCTTGCATGTGTTCTTATTTTGTTAAATTTCGCTTAGCTTCAGCACCCTAGCATCTACCATCTTCTTTCCGTGGTCACTGTTTCCTGCCCACTGCTTGATTCATAAATGATTCATGTATCACGCTTCTTACCTCTTCTCAGTTTGCATGTTTAGCTACTACCTGGTACCTATAAGAGTACCTCTCTGGGGGATAACTTGTTTGTGACCTCGTTGCCCTTGTAGTGTATATGAGATTAAGTATGCAGAACATTGTGGTCATTCTTGTAATGGCTTGCATATTGGTCTCTTTAATTGATATAACTTATGTGCAGGTTCATCTGCAGCTGAATGGGCCAAGGAAGCAGACTTTCCTGATTGGTTTGATCAGCATTTATCTGACACTGAATGTTACCAGGAAAGAAAAAAATGGTCCTCACAGTCTGCAGTGCATCTTGCAGAGTCAAAACCATTGTACAGAACATCCTCATACCCTGAGCAACCCCAACAGTCTTCACTACTTCAGCACTGCTCAAGTGAACCTATATTTTTACCGAAATCAGCTTTCACTTCTTTTCCTCCTCCTGGTGATAGATCTCAACCCTCACCAAACAGCCTGTCGCGCCAAAACATGTCATCTCTTTCTGCTGGACCTCAGTCTCCCTATTCTACTGCTAATTTCTCTTCTTTGTCAAACAGTAATATGCATTTGTCAGGCCTGCCTCATGGTCTCCCTTATAGTGGTGGAAACATCCCTCAATTGAACCATACTGGTCTGTCTCTTAATACCAGGTCACCAAACCACTGGACCAGCCATGCGGCACTCATCCATGGGGACCATTCTGGTCTTTTAGATAGTGTCTTACAGCATCAATTTCCTCATCAAACTGGTTTACTATCCCCTCAGTTAATGTCTCCTCAGCAGCTGCAGCAGCAGAGACTGCATCTGTCAGTGCAGCCATCTTTAGCTCATTTTTCAGCACTAAGATCCCAATTGTTTAATTCCTTCCCTTCACCATCTCAGCTAGGAAAGTATGGATTGGCTGATCACAGAGATCCAAGAGCTAAGCCATCACACAAGGTTAGACAAAATGTGCGCTTTTCTAAACAAGGCTCTGATGCTGCTAGCCAAAAAAACGAAAGTAATGTGCCACAGTTCCGATCCAAGCACATGACTGGTGATGAAATAGAGAGCATCCTGAAAATGCAGCATTCTGCATCACATGGCAATGACCCATATGTGGATGATTACTATCACCAAGCCCGCCTTGCAAAGAAAGCAGCAGAGTCGAGGTCAAAACATCGTTTCTGTCCCAATAAGGAGCAAGCGTCTCGATCGCGTAATAACACAGAATCATTGCCTCATCTCCATGTTGATGCTCAGGGACGAGTTTCATTTTCTTCCATCCGCAGGCCTCGTCCACTTGTTGAAGTTGATCCACCAGGCTTTGTTTGCACTGATGGCAGTGGTGAACAGAAGATAACTGAGAGACCCTTGGAACAGGAGCCGATGCTTGCAGCTAGAATTACAATAGAGGATGGTTTTTATCTTCTCCTTGAGGTAGATGACATTGACAGGCTCCTTCAGTTCAGTCAGCCCCAAGACGGCGGTGCTCAGCTCAGACGGAAGAGGCAGATCCTACTGGAAGGCATGGCGGCTTCACTTCAGCTAGTTGACCCACTTGGCAAGAGTGGCAGTTCTGTCGGGCTTACCCCTAAAGATGACATTGTATTTATATGGTTGTTATCTCTTCCCAAGGGCCGAAAGCTCATCTCAAGGTATCTTCAGCTTCTTCTACCTGGTGGCGAGCTTGTCAGGATAGTTTGTATGGCAATTTTTCGCCATTTAAGGTTTTTGTTTGGTGGCCTTCCACCTAATCCTGAAGCAGCTGACACCATCACTGATCTTGCAAAAACAGTCTCTAAATGCATCAGTGGCATGGACCTCAATTCACTCAGTGCTTGTCTTGCTGCTGTTGTTTGTTCCTCAGAACAGCCACCTCTTCGTCCTCTTGGAAGCCCTGCAGGAGATGGAGCCTCCATTATTCTCAAATCTGTTCTTGAAAGGGCGACTCATCTATTAACTGATCCTCAAGCTGCTAACACCTTCAGCATGCCTAATCCTGCCCTTTGGCAGGCATCTTTTGATGCCTTTTTTGCTTTGCTTACGAAGTATTGTCTGAGTAAGTACGACAGTATCATGCAATCTATGACTGCACATTCTCAGTCAGATGCTGAAATGAATGGTCCAGAGGCTGCAAGAGCCGTCAGTAGAGAAATGCCTGTGGAACTTTTACGTGCTAGTCTTCCACATACAAATGAGCACCAACGGAAGCAGTTGTTGAATTTTGCTCAGCGGTCCATGCCTGTTACTGGATTCAATGCTCATGGTGGAAGCAGCGGACATATGAATCCTGAATCTGTAAGCTGTTAGCTGAGATTGTAAGATTTTCATAGTAGCAAGTACAGTTGTATATGGACAGTTCTCAAGGTTACTTTCTGGCTTCTCTGTGCCAGAGCACAATGTTCTGCTTCACCATCAGTCCAGGGTAATATAGGAAGCTGGCAGCAAGAGTATGCATACATGCTAGGCGTCGTTTTAAGGCCTTAAATTCCTCTTGCTCCTAATTCAACTCGTTTTATTTTCCTTCTCTCCCACAGTTTCCTTCCCCTGTTTCATTTTCTGTTCCCTTCTCTCCTCTTTTCGAATTCTTCATTTGCTTCATTGAAGGAAAAGATGGTTTTCTTAGTTCCTTTCCTTCATTGTGATGATCATCTAGTCCTCCATAGCTGTGTATTATGTCTGAAAGTTGGTATTAGTTGGTCACTTTTAAGTTTCTTCATCCAAAAGAGCTTTATTTTTTATGCTCTTTTCTGTAAACTCGGATAAAAGCTGGAAGAATAGAATGTACAGGCGATTTATGGAAGTTTGGCAACTCTTGCACTTGGCCCTCTCCCTCTCTCAGCTTTAAGGAAGAAGATATAACGGATCTGTTCACCTGAAGTGATGTTGCTGGGTCTCAGGAGAAGAGGGTTCAGCTCTGCAGTTTTAGTAGGTGATGTTTGCTAGACTTGAAACTTGCAAAGCGAAAACTGTAATAATTAGATGTTCTTGTGCATTAACAATTACCCGATACATTTGCCCGAAATTGTTTACCAAGTTATTCTGACATTTGCCTTCAGGGCTCGTTACGGCTTATTTGTTGCAGTAAAGGAGGGCTGTAAAGTCTGGTGCACCCACAGCTATTTCCAGATTCTTGCTCTTTAGGTACGTGTGTGATATAAGCGGTTGAGGAGCACTTTGTATTAGGAACTCCGGAACACTATGATTTCTTTTTATTAGGACAAACATACGTTGTATGCTTGCTGTTCTGAATGCATTTTCCTTTAGCTAATTACACTTGAACTGAACATAACGTTAAATGGCCTGTTGACATATTTCTTCCAAATAGCCACTATATACTGAATCAATTTTGGGGGATTGACTAGCCTTTTGTGGTTGAGAATATACAGTTGGGCAAGTCTAGTCTATTTTTCATTTATATTCCTCTTGCGAAATTATAGATGATACGCTACCAGAATTTTCATGTTATAGGTCCTTTCTCTGTACTATGCTTGTATTGAGGAGTTTCCATACCAGTATTCTTCAGAACATCAGCCTAATTTCGTGGTATGACTTTTAATTTTTGAACATTTATATTGGAACAATGTTTTGTGAGATTCGTCTAGGTAGCGGAAGCATCTTAATTTAGAAACATCTAAATTAATTAAACAGTGATTTCGATGAGTTTACAAATTAGTTTGTAAGAACAGATGCCCATATTAACTTGACTAATTCACAGGTAACTGATCTTATGAAAGCTCACTTTTCAGAAGTACTGTTCTTTTCTTCACTACACTGCAAAACTTCAGAGTCGGATCGGTTGCATATTTGCTGATTAAGTTCTTTTCTTTTAGAAAATTAACTTAGAATTGTGTTACTTGTAAACTAAAGTAATTGAATGTCGTTAAATATAAAAGAGCACATTACATGAATCATTTCTTATGTACATTTCCGTGAATACAGCCTAGCGGTTAAGCACTGATAGGTTTTGTTATTCTTTTAGAAAATACTTGCAATTAGAGAAAACAAAACTACATTCTATGTTGTATTTCATAATCAGTGCCAGCATGTCCAAATTTTCTTATCCAAGTAACATCATCTTTTTCCTTTGTAAAACCTACAGACCAGGAAAGGAAAATAAAAAAGAAAGAATGAAGATGTTAAGCAGAAATAAAAGCTAGGAAGCCTCGTAGCGTATAAATGTATTGTCAATGAACTATTTTGTGTTTTACTATTAGACTTGTTAAAGTTTGTCTTCAATGCATTACACTTTCCCTTTTTTTTTTTTTTTTATTTTTTTATTTTTTATTTTTTATATTTGGGACTTGATCAACTTTGCCATTTGTTTCTCTTTGGAATTTGTATCATCCTCAAATCGAGTGTGTTCACAAAATTTCCATTAATTCCTCCAAATTTGATCATACGTATAATTCAACATAGAACCATTGCATATAATATGAATCATCAGCCACAAATTCCTACATTTCCTTATACTGATAAACCAGGTATTTCTCGGATGTGATCGATTTCGCCTATAAGTCCAATCACAAACGATTAAATCAGATCCACATCCTTCTGCATCTACTTTTGTCCATTTCAATTCATTTCCCGTACGCTTAAAGACGGAGAAGATTAAAAGGCCTGCAGCAACAGTAAAAATGAATAAAATGGAGTTACTTTCATTGCTGGAAGGGTTATATTTTCTTCCTCCTCCATCTTCTCTCCTGGGAAAATGTTACTGGATATGTTGAGTAAATATAAACACAGCGAAAACAATTCCAGAATCATGACTCACATTTAATCTAGACAAACTAGCAGGCTATTTAGTTTTACGTAAACATAAAACAGAATACCTATTGAAGCGTGTCTTCAACCGCAAAACAAATCTTCAATCACGAGCAAGATCATCTACGGGATCGTCTTCCAGTTCCATGATCTTCTGGCGGGTGCCCGAACAATAATCGGACTAATAATATTTTGGTGGAACAAATATTTCAGAGAGAAAACTAATAGGGTTTTAAGAGTCCAAAACTGACTAGGATTCTTTTCCACCAAGAAACCTCTCCTAGTCATAATTAGATTCGGTCACAACAGGAACCACATAATTAATTAACGAGACTTCCAATAATGGAATTAATTCTTTTTCTCTAGAATTAATATTTCCATAATAAATTACAAATTATTTCTACCAGAAATTCGTAATTGCACTCCTCCGTTGAATTTCGAATTCTTTCATCAAATCTTATTTAACTCCATACGTTAAGATTACAGACACCAATCAATAATATCAAATTACTGATAATTTAATATATTGACTAAATGAATATCCTTTAGACTTCCGCTTAACTTATTCCATGTGCCGGATACAACATCCACTGGCTAGATTTACACATAGAAAGTAATAAACTTTCATAAAGGGGTGTCATCAATCTCTATACCGAGACGTAGATTCTATCAACTAGCTATCACTTCACAAATGCATATTATCATTATCAACTTATCAGGAATTATTTGACCCAAATATCCCGGACCTCACCTATTGATAAATCAAGACAATGAATAATATACATCAGTTATAATAGCTATATTGAAACGACCTCGGTTAGTCGTTTCGGAAGTTAGGACTCCGATTGGCGTGCCGATAATTTTAAAATATTCGTAATGTCCATTAGGACCTGTCTATAAAATTTGAGCTAAATCAGACCTCGTTTGGTAGGCATCGGAAGAAGGTTTCAGTTTTTATTGTCGATAAATATTAGAAAGATATTTTCGAGCTCGGTTTTGGCGAATGAGCTCCGATTCGAAATCCGAAAGCGCCGTTAGGTTCGTATGATTATTTGTGACTTTTGCGATTTTTCGAAAGTGAATTTCGATGTTGTTCGGCTAGTTTCCGCTAAAATGCCGAAAGTTAAATAATTTGACATTTTCTCATTTAAATTCGCATCTTGAGTTTCGGGAACCCGATTTAAGATCCGCCTTCGCGAGTATGTTACATATATTTTTTTATAACTCGTATGCAAAAGTTGGAATTATTTCGAATATCGTAGGGAACCGTTTTAATTTTCGTTAAGAAAAGAAAAAAAAAAAAAGAAAACAAAAAAAAAAAAGACAAAAAGTTAAAATGAATGGCGGTGGCATATATGCTACTTAGCATATGCCGTACGGAAAACAGTAAGAAAAATGATTCAGAAGCAGAGAAAAATAAAGTGGCGCAGAAATGGAAAAAAATGCCAGAAAATGAGAAAAAAGAGTCGGAAAAAAGTAGAATTTTCACCCTGAAACATTCAGGTAATGATCCTAATATATTATTTGAGTTTATTACGTGTGTTTGAATATGTTTTAACGGTAAAATTTGGAATATTAGACATCGTTTTAATAAGTTCAACTTATAATTTAAAGGGTCAATTGGACCCCGATAGTGGAATTGATTATATATTCGTACTCTGGAAGTTATGGGCAACTTATAAATGTAATTTATTTGGGGTTTGGTTATGTGACCATAAACCCTGTACATAGTCCTGGCCTGCGTATTGCGTACGCAAATAGGGTATCAGGTTCCTAACCGAATTGCCCTAAGATGTGAGGAATGAAGCCTTTAGCCTAAATTGATATTTTTTTCTGCTTATTGAATAGAGTGGGATCGTTTGGCAAGGAAACCAAAGGATAAAGCGGTTGTTGATTAGCCGTACTAACTTTTGGAAGAGGTAAGTGTTTATATAAATTTCTTTGGAGGCCCCTGGCCTTGTGGATATTCTACCACGTGTTCCTTACGTGTGTAGCTGCCGATAGGCATACTCATTACGCCTTAGCTTTGAATTTACATTGTATATTATATGTTATGCCCTGTTGTTGGTATTACATTTTTCATATGAGCATTGCACTCTGGTTTTGAGCATTGCATATACTTCCCGGTTGGCGATGAGAGTCCCGCACCGGTGAAGGGTCATTATTGCATATACTTTCCGGTTGGCGATGAGAGTCCCGCACCGGTGAAGGGTCATTATTGCATATACTTCTCGGTAATCGATGAGAGTCCCGAGCCGGTGAAGGGTCATTATTGCATATACTTCCTGGTAATCGATGAGAGTCACGAGCCGGTGAAGGGTCATTATTGCATACAGTTTCCGGTAATCGATGAGAGTCCCGAGCCGGTGAAGGATCATTATTGCATATACTTCCCGGTAATCGATGAGAGTCCCGAGCCAGTGAAGGATCATTATTGCATATATCTCCTGGTAGACGATGAGAGTCCCGCGCCGGAGATAAGTATCAGGCATATGTGACTGCATTACATCGTATCGCATTCATCCCATCTCATTGCACCACATACTGACTATTGTGTGTATTGTGTTGTGTTTTATGTATGCGGTATGTATACTATGTCGTGGACATATCTCAGTTTGCTTATATATTCCTGGCTCGTATTCTGGGTTGCGGGGATCGGGTTGCACGCCGCAACGGTATAAATATATGGATCGGGTTGCACGCCGCAACAGGATGAATATATGGATCAGGTTGCATGCCGCAACAGGATGTATTTCTGATTGTTGATGTGTTCGGGATACCTATATGTTCTGGCTATCTTACGTTCCTGGTTGTTGATGAGTTTGTGATTCCATACGTGTTTCTAGTTATTATCTGGCTCTGCCTTTTCATAATGTAAATAAGAGGAATTTGGTCTATTTATTTCTTTTCTCCCTGGCTAGCTATCCTATTCTTTGAGGTGGCTAGTCTGCCCCACTTATTGAGTCCTTTTGACTCACCCTTGTTTGTTGTTTGTTTTTGTCTATCTATTTCGTTTCGGCAGGTTCCCTCCAGGATTGAGTTCACCACGTTGTAAATGAGCGAAGACGACTTCAGCTGTCAGGGTAAGCCATCTTTTATTCCGGATGGCCACCATTTTATTGGTTATTATTTCAGTTGCATTTTTCTCCCTTCAAGAGGTATTTGTCTTCTTTTGTACTCTTAGATGTCTAGTCTGGATAGCCCTAAACCTAGTATGTGGGTAGTCAGTTGTAATTTCTTTTTTACACCTTAGAGGAATCATTATGTTTGTACTTTTTCTAAGTCTTGCTTTTATTTATAAATTGAATTATATTTATTTTTCTAATTTAATTGATAAGGGTTCGCCCGACGGGTCTACGGGAGGATGTCGGGTGCCCGCACGGCCTAACCGGATTTCGGGTCGTGTCAGTTGGTATCAGAATCTGGTTTAGAGTCTATCCAGACTAAGACAGTGCCTTGTAGAGTCTCGCTGATGGGTACGTAGCGTCCGTACTTATCTACGGGAGGCTATGATGGCATTTAGAAAGTTTCACTTCCTTCTTTTCTGATCATGCATCGGTCTAGGATGCAAAAGTATTTTCGTTATTTCCTTCGTGGTAATTGTGAACCCTCGTGCGATAAATCAGCAAACAGTATGAGTTCAAGACGAAGCAGTCTAGCCTTGGGCTAGCACTGACGAAGCCTCGAGAGTTTTTGATCGTGCTGACGATCTAGTTACGGAGGTCCCAGCTGTACGAGTTCCCGATGGGCCAGGGAGCAGGGCCTTGTGGTTCCGTTGGCTCTCTACGATGTTTTTATGAGAATCTTGGCGATGCAGATACCGTAAGAACCTATTATTCGCTGGACAGCCTATCAGGTTGCCGTATGTGCAGACATTCGATCTCAGGGAGCTCCTTTTTCGGTTCTTAAAATTGTTGCAGTGAGTTATGTTCCGGAGACAGCATGTGTTGTGCCTCTAGTTATTCTGGCTGGTTAGCTAGCCCGAGTAATGGCTCGGTCCGAGTATCTGAAAATGCTGAATTATTTTACACCAATTGAACCTTCCGATATTCTTAAGCCATGCATCAGATAATCCCTGCGTAAAATTTTAAAATAAAATGATGTCAGCGTATCCTTCAGGCTTTTGATTATATCGAGCGGTATGGTGTTGATTATTCTTCTTTCCAGTTTCAGGGGTCTAACCTTGAATTGGTGGGCCGCTCTCTTATTAACTAACTTGGTTCGATTTTTCTTCTAGATTCGTGGAAAAGTTCATTTCGAGTAGCAAGCGAGATAAAGAGTGTCGCCAGTTTGAGTGGATTAGACAGGGTAGTCTGTCGGATAGCCTGTTGGTGTTTCAGAATATGAGATTGAATTCTATAAAATGGCTGAATATGCATTAAAACGAGTCCAAGAACCTTCTGAGAATGTTCAAAGATTTATTGCTGACCTTTCTCCTTCCTTGAGATCCCAGATGGCTCGAGAAATCGAGGTTGGGACTTCATTTGATGTTGTTATTGATATTGCTTAGAGGTATTAGGCATACCATAAGTTAGAGCGGGAGAGAAAGAGGTCCCGTGGCCCTGGTGGGCAACCATGGTACCTCATTTGGAGGTAAGAGTTCTAATTATTTTGGGAGGTCACCTTCCAGGTTATCGCAGCTTGTGTCACGTGATTCTTAGAGTGTGCCAGTAGCTCGTCAAGATTAGACTCAGTTTTTCTCTTTGTTGCTATCAACAATCTGTCCAGCTTCCATTTTCACTGAAAATGTATTATCATTGTCGCGAGCCTGTCATCGTAGGTAGAGTTCTCCCTTACTCCGGTAAGTAAGCAGTCGTCCTTTCACTTGTCATCAGGAACTTGCACAGTCGCAGGCGATTTCATTTAGATCTCAGTCAGCAAAAGAAATGCAACTATCCAGTAGAGGTTGAGAGCGTGGTGGCAGTGGTTCTTCAGAAAGTGATTGTCAGGGTAGTGGCTCAGCTCCGCTGCAGAGGCAGTTCTATGAACTGCTAGTCTGGCGGGATGCTGAGGTATCCGATGTAGTAGACCCTGAGATTTCTTCTTCTCTTAAATGTGAGTAAGATTTGATTGTTTCGATCGATCTAGAAATGGTGTGTCTTATCATGTTTCCATGGTTTCCTTATTATTTATATTAAGAATTTGTTGCGGTAGAAGGGTGAGCTTTTGGTATGATTTATTCCTGACGTCTGTGAGACCCCTACTAGTTTATCTAGTTTAAATGTGAGAGGTTGGTGAGTGAGTATCGGTATTGTCTGCTTGGCATCTTGTTGCGCCACCTTCTATTATTATGTCAAATCAGTTTACCTCTCTCGTCGGAATTCAATGTTGGTAGGATAATGGGATCCTAATTCATCACCATCAAAAAGTGTTATCGTTTCTTCCAGTGCAAAGTGATAAGTAAGTAATATTCGATCTATGTGTCTTCCTCTTGGTTCGAGACGCTGGTAGAGTCATGTTATCCTATAAGTTTGTCTCGGTATAAAAAGGTTTTCTGGTAAATTATCTGAGCTTTCTTCTTATATGAGAGTTAAATTGGCATAGATGTTGTTCCATAAAGCTCATTTAATGTCTATTTCTTCAATTGCGACTTGAGGTTCTAATTGTTTCTATCCTCAGTCTGTTGTCATCTCTTCTTTATTCAGCACTGGTGAGCTTAGGCGGTCAGTAACCTATTGTGATGTTTCCTGCGTTGAGCCAGAGTACGTGCCAAGGTAGCCGGGTAAGCACATTGTCGTTTTTCAAGGCTACTAAGGGTAATGAGAGGCGTCATTTTACCTTTGATTTGATCCATCAGGTGGTGGTGCTTATAGAAAATGTATGGAGTTGTGAACTCGAAAGTTGCAGTTGTTTGGAAACTCGAAAGGATAGTTGATAGTTTAGGTCTGCCTACGTTCAGCTTTTAGCTAAATCTTCTTTAGTCCAGAAGGCTGTGCGGATATGGGTATTCCTATTCAAATAGCTGCATGAGTTTGTGCTCTAAGTGGAGGAGTCTTCCTCCAATTGATACCGAATCATAATATTAAATCTCTAAGGCGTTGCTGAAGCGTAAGCTAATTCTTTGTTTCATCGACCAGTTCTATATCGAAAGGTATATCGAATGGGTGATTCTCGGCTGAATCATGTTAATCCATCCAGAGTTTAGTATATCTTTGTTCCGAAAAAGGTAAAACTCTCTTCTCGTGATCGAGGAAGGATCAGCTTAGTCAGAATAAGCCGTGCAATGGTATTATCATATTATCCATATATTTTTATTCCAAAAGTACTATATGCGTGCTATGATATTGATCCTGTAATAAGAAAATAATGCCCGTGGAGCAGTTTATGAAGGTCGTGCAAGTTCTCTTGTTATCAGCGTGAATCTTGCTTTAGACTTAGGCTCGTACGAGGACGAACGAGAGTTTAAGTGGAGGAGAATGAAACGACCTCGGTTAGTCGTTTCGGAAGTTAGGACTCCGATTGGCGTGCCGATAATTTTAAAATATTCATAATGTCCATTAGGACCTGTCTATAAAATTTGAGTTAAATCAGACCTCGTTTGGTAGGCATCGGAAGAAGGTTTCAGTTTTTATTGTCGATAAATATTAGAAAGATATTTTCGAGCTCGGTTTTGGCGAATGAGCTCCGATTCGAAATCCGAAAGCGCCGTTAGGTTCGTATGATTATTTGTGACTTTTGCAATTTTTCAAAAGTGAATTTCGATGTTGTTCGGCTAGTTTCCGCTAAAATGCCGAAAGTTAAATAATTTGACCTTTTTCCATTTAAATTCGCATCTTGGGTTTCGGGAACCCGATTTGAGATCCTCCTTCGCGAGTATGTTACATATATTTTTTATAACTCGTATGCAAAAGTTGGAATTATTTCGAATATCGTAGGCACCGTTTTAATTTTCGTTAAGAAAAGAAAATAAAAAAAAAGAAAAAGAGAAAAAGTTAAAATGAATGGCCGTGACATATATGCTACTTAGCATATGCCGTACGGAAAACAGTAAGAAAAATGATTCAGAAGCAGAGAAAAATGAAGTGGCGCAGAAATGGAAAAAAATGCCAGAAAATAAGAAAAAGGGGCCGGAAAAAAGTAGAATTTTCACCCTGAAACATTCAGGTAATGATTCTAATATATTATTTGAGTTTATTACGTGTGTTTGAATATGTTTTAACGGTAAAACTTGGAATATTAGACATCATTTTAATAAGTTCAACATATAATTTAAAGGGTCAATTGGACCCCGATAGTTGAATTGATTATATATTCGTACTCAGGGAGTTATGGGCAACTTATAAATGTAATTTATTTGGGGTTTGGTTATGTGACCATAAACCCTGTACATAGTCCTGGCCTGCGTATTGCGTACGCAAATAGGGTATCAGGTTCCTAACCGGATTGCCCTAAGATGTGAGGAATGAAGCCTTTAGCCTAAATTGATATTTTTTTCTACTTATTGAATAGAGTGGGATCGTTTGGCAAGGAAACCAAAGGATAAAGCGGTTGTTGATTAGCCGTACTAACTTTTGGAAGAGGTAAGTGTTTATATAAATTTCTTTGGAGGCCCCTGGCCTTGTGGATATTCTACCACGTGTTCCTTACGTGTGTAGCTGCCGATAGGCATACTCATTACGCCTTAGCTTTGAATTTACATTGTATATTATATGTTATGCCCTGTTGTTGGTATTACATTTTTCATATGAGCATTGCACTCTGGTTTTGAGCATTGCATATACTTCCCGGTTGGCGATGAGAGTCCCGCACCGGTGAAGTCATTATTGCATATACTTTCCGGTTGGCGATGAGAGTCCCGCACCGGTGAAGGGTCATTATTGCATATATTTCTCGGTAATCGATGAGAATCCCGAGCCGGTGAAGGGTCATTATTGCATATACTTCCTGGTAATCGATGAGAGTCACGAGCCGGTGAAGGGTCATTATTGCATACAGTTTCCGGTAATCGATGAGAGTCCCGAGCCGGTGAAGGATCATTATTGCATATATCTCCTGGTAGACGATGAGAGTCCCGCGCCGGAGATAGGTATCAGGCATATGTGACTGTATTGCATCGTACCGCATTCATCCCATCTCATTGCACCGCATACTGACTATTGTATGTATTGTGTTGTGTTTTATGTATGCGGTATGTATACTATGTCGTGGACATATCTCAGTTTGCTTATATATTCCTGGCTCGTATTCTGGGTTGCGGGGATCGGGTTGCACGCCGCAACGGTATAAATATATGGATTAGGTTACACGCCGCAATGGTATAAATATATGGATCGGGTTGCACGCCGCAACAGGATGAATATATGGATCAGGTTGTATGCCGCAACAGGATGTATTTCTGATTGTTGGTGTGTTCGGGATACTATATGTTCTGGCTATCTTACGTTCCTGGTTGTTGATGAGTTTGTGATTCCATACGTGTTTCTAGTTATTATCTGGCTCTGCCTTTTTATAATTTAACTAAGAGGAATTTGGTCTATTTATTTCTTTTCTCCCTGGCTAACTATCCTATTCTTTGAGTTGGCTAGTCTGCCCAACTTATTGAGTCCTTTTGACTCACCATTGTTTGTTGTTTGTTTTTGTCTATCTATTTCGTTTCGGCAGGTTCCCTCCAGGATTGAGTTCACCACGTTGTAAATGAGCGAAGACGACTTCAGCTGTCAGGGTAAGCCAGCTTTTATTCCGGACGGCCACCAGTTTATTGGTTATTATTTTATTTGCATTTTGCTCCCTTCAAGAGGTATCTGTCTTCTTTTGTACTCTTAGATGTCTAATCTGGATAGCCCTAAACCTAGTATGTGGGTAGTCAAATTTCTTTTTTACAGCTTGGAGGAATCATTATGTTTGTACTTTTTCTAAGTCTTGCTTTTATTTATAAATTGAATTATATTTATTTTCCTAATTTAATTGATAAGGGTTCGCCCGAAGGGTCTAGGGGAGGATGTCGGGTGCCCGCACGGCCTAACCGGATTCCGGGTCGTGTCATATATCAAGATTAAGAGTATAAGTATATTTGATGAGCTAGAGAGTTCGTTTTATATAGTCAGTATAAAAACACTTATCTCTTCTTGATCCATTCAATGCACACAAAGCGTACTAGCACAAGAAGTTGGAGCTATATCATTCTCATAATCAAGATAAATTATATATAATCTTGTACTACAATCATACTGATAACTTTGTCCAATTTTTATCTTAGATTGTGAACATTACTTTGTTATTTATAAGACCAATGATTTAATCTTCCGGATATAAGCTAGGCTCTACACACTAAATCAATTACTATATAAATAATAGGACACACATGACACAACTGATCTAAATAAATAATAATTTATTATATTTATAAATGAACAACCAATTGTTCAACTAGGAATAGTCTAACTAAAATGTTAGTATATTCTATGATTATTAGTATATCCCAATATATGTACAATGTTAGATTTAGGAAATTGTCATATTATTAATCCTTGTTGACCCTCTGTGATTAGAAGGTCTATTGTTAGGTTAGATTTACACAGAAAAAGAGCATACATTATCACACGCCCCTTCAAAACTTAATCGTCCATTTTCCATCCATATTTTAATCCATCGAACATTTGAACTATTGTAGTGGGCGAAGAAAAAAAGGTCCAATCACAGTGTCCATGAAGCTTTGAGGAATATTCCAATCAAACTTAATTCTCATCAATCTAACGGCAAGGGAATAGAAATTTTTTTTCATCAAATTATAAAGCACAGTAATAAGTAAGTGCATACTGAAGCAATGAACAAAAAAGTCGCCACTACTGCAATTCAAGTCAGGAAGTCATCACATTCCAAACACAAGTTGAATGGTCGCAATAATTATCAAAGAATAGCTTACTGAAAACAATAAAGGTCTGAGACAATCATTTCCCAATTCCCATGGCAAAAGATGATAGATTACAAAAATCAAGACTGAATTTTAACTTTGTCCTAATATCCCCCATGGCAAATGTTTTAGCTATAAAATAAAAACTAAAGGAAAATGGCAAATTCTGAAATTATGCATGTTAATCATATTTAGGAATTTGTACATAAGATTATGTACCTACCAAGAATAAATAATGATACAACACATGATGTTTCCAGGGACTTCAATTTTGCATGGTTTCTTCCTTTGATGACAATGACGAAAACAATGAGTTAAATAGGTGAAATAGAGAGAAAATTAAACGAGGTTGAATGTGGAGTGCTCAAAAGATTCTTGGATGGCTGATACAATTCTCTTCTAAATGGTACATATAGGGAATGTAAATGCTGAAATCCACATTTTGTAATGCTCAAGTATTTAACATACATCAGCACAAGAGTTCGTTCATCTAGCAAATTAACTAACATTACATGTCTTACAATATTGCGTAGGTGTAGCTTAATTTGGCCACATAGATCAAAATCATTGAATCCCTGAAAATTGCGTATAATAACTTCAATCAATGTTTGCTCACTAACCTTTCAACATGAAAAAGTATAGGCTGAGTATGAAATCGAAGATATTCAATTGGCGTCTACTAATTTGAAATGTTGTAGCATGTGGTTTTAGCATTAAAAAAAAAGTTTTACTTGAGCATAACCTTAGAATGAAGATACATCTAACCAAGCCTTTTAGGAAGTTTGGAATAGCCATCGAACAACGAACTATACCGCAAGGATGAAATTGTAGCAAACTACCTTTGTCATTATAGCACAAGTGGTGATTTGAAATCACCGGCTAAACCAATAAACCATTCCCGATGACACTAACAATTTGCACTCCAAACTTGCAAGGGAATTCAAAGGAAATCGTGTAATCAATTGATGCAGAGCTTGAGACATACAATTGTAAACCATACTAGCATAAGCTTTAGTATCAATTAATAAAAATTGCTCTTCAACGAGATGCCAATGCAAACTCAACAGACAAGCATCGAGGCTATTGTCATTAGCTCAGGACTTAAAAATCTAGACAACGATAGTAATACAAAATACTTAGTTCAAAATGAACAGAGTCATGACTTGGTGAGAGCAATCTTTCTCTTTCTCTGAGATAAGTAGGCAAGACCATGCTGTTTAGCAGAGAATACAAGAAGTTGATGCGACAATGCGATACAATTCACAAAATGTGTCAGCATTCTTCTCTTTCCACAGATATGAAGACTTGATCGATGCCCTCACAGAATACCAAACAAAAGTCATTACACAAAGAGAAATTAGAGTTTCCATTAATTCCTCAAAACTTGATCATTCTTAGAAATTTAACATACACCCACTGAATATAATGTAAATCATTTGCCAGAAATAACTGATCTCTGATGTCTTTACCTTATAGTAATAAACCAAGTAGAATCTCTCGAATGTGATTAATTTCCCAATACGCCCAATCATAGTGTCCGAGGAACATTCCAATTAGACTAAATTCTCATTAATCTAACATCAACGGACAACTCACAGTAACTTGAGCAATCCCAAAGTGGACGACTAGCGTTCCCTAACAAATCTTAGAAGCATTTTGCCTCTTCATTTGGAGGCCTATCAACACTTCGATGTGAGTAAACCCCAGAGTACAACCCCAACAACATGGATAACCATGTCACACAGCTCAAGTATTTTGAGTACTGTTATCCATTGGCATACTAATTTCACTACCACTAAAGGTTCAACCTTCCATGATTAATCTACCACCAACACCTAGGTTTGAAACTGTCGAAACAAAGATAAAGCATAACATGGAGCCAACAATTTTCTAGACTATACAAGGACAACTAGTCATTTCCGTTAAGACTTAAGAGGTTGAGGAAGACATAATTTAGCTTGTACTGGCTACAACTTGCAAGTCTTGTAAGAATTGCCGAACACAGAAAGGCAAGAAAATGCGTCAAAATTTAAAAAACAAATGCCATAACTTCCTGAGTAAGAACTCAAGCTATACGAACTTTACATGAGAGAGAGTGCTACTTTCTCTTAAAAAAAATAGCCCCTCAAATAGCATTATGATCTGATACCAATTGTAGGAAAGCAAGTAAAACCATATAGTATGAAATAAATGGGTGTTGATCTGATAAAATTGGAGTCATTTTCATTCATACAACAATAGCTTTTATATAAATTGGTACATATCAAATCCCTTAATTCCCGAAAGACTTCTTATGTTAAGCTTAAATAAAGCTCAACCAGACATTACACTACTTTCTGAACTACAGTAAATCACAGCAAAATAATACAAGTCATACTCTATCTCCATTTCATCTTAAATGAAGATGTTTAACTAGATCCGAAATATAAGAATGGAAGTAGAGCCGTCAATATGGGCTTGGCCCGTTGGGCTGGCCCGGCCTGGCCCGTAATTTAATAGGGTTGGGCTAAGATTTTTTTAGCCCACGAAACACTGAGGCTTTTTAGCCCGACCCACGCAAGCCCACGGCCCGTGAGGCTTGGGTGAGGCTGGGCTGGGCCGGCCCGTGGGCTTAATTAAATAAAATAATTTAAATAATAAAATAAGGACCAGTATAAAAATAATGAAACAGAGCTTCTAGTTTTGAATATTATGTTGCAATTTTTCAGTATTTATATTTTGACAAATATTATATTATTGGTATCTTTTTATATTTTCGTTTTACTGTTATTTGGAATACGGGTTCTTGGAGAATAACAATTTACCAAATGTGTGTGGTGACTTATCAAAGTTTGTAAATTTTTTTCTGATTATATTGTGTTAACAACAGTTTATGATATCTAAAATTGCTCCAAAAATTTTATGAAATTAAGATTTTCTTTTAACTAATGACAATTGAAATAAATTTTAAGTTCGCATTGGATACTTTTTGACACCAAAGTTTGTACTATATTTTTGCTTGTTATATTATCTCCTTTATAAGAATTGTTCAGCTGGATATCATGGTAATATTTGGTTTACTTCTAGTATATACTATTATTAAAAATTCAAAAATCAAACTAATATTATTAAAAAATAATAAATAATAAATAATGGTGGGCTAGCCCGGCCCAGCCTGCAGCCCACATAGGGCTGGGTTGGGCTAATAATTTAATGGCCCGTGTGAATTGTGGGCCGGCCCGGCCTGGCCCGGCAAATTGCAAAGCCCACGTGGGCTGGGTCGGGCTGGGTCGGGCCGGCCCATTTTGACAGCACTAAATGGAAGATAGACCTTTGAAACTTGTGATTTTGGACATGCCATATCCAGTTACGTGGCTATAGAATCATGTCATTAAGGGTAAGACGAGATGTTAAATTATTCTATATATAACACCATTTCATTTTATGAAGGTGTTTAACTCGGCAGAAAATATAAAAATGGAAGAAAGACTTTTAGAACTTGTGGTTTTGGACATGCCATATCACTTCTGTGGCTATAGAATCAGGTCGCTAAGGGTAAAACAAGATGTTAATCTATTTCTAAATAAAAAACATGCCCTTTTTTATTTTTTGTTTTGAAACAAATTAAAAAGGAAAGAGTATTAAATAAAACGAAACACAGAGAGCGACAAAATATCATGACTAAAGTGATTAGTTAAGAGAACTTAGCTTCACACACAAATTAGTACAACACCCTTCGTCCCTTCACCATTGTAATGAACCAAGCCAGTGATGCAAGGAATGGGTGATTATGGAAGGAGCTACAAAGCTGCGTTATAAATCTCTAGACCACTGTCCTTGTTTGTTTGATTATGATATTCCAAGGAAAAGTTCTTGTTATGCTTATATGTCAGTAATAAAAAATGTCTTGGTTGAATTTAATTTCCCAAATTACTAACTTTATCTTTTCGACATGACTCATACAAAGCTTTTTATTACTCAAATCTTGTTACGTGTCATGTCGACCAATCAATCCCCTAGTTATGAAAGGAACACAAGCCTAGAAAAACCATTTCGGAAACTCAGAGTTCCTCTACAAAAAGAAAAACTCCCTAAAGTTGGTGTTTTTTTTTTTTTTTAACTTTGAAAAACTCCCTAAAGTTGTTGAACGCTAAAGACTCTTTTAAGAGGGTAAATATCATATCATATCATGTCAACCAATCAAACTTTCCTACTATTTGCTAAAGGAATACAAGCCTAAGAAATCATACACATAACTCATTGTTTTTCTTCAATAAGAAAGATTCTTTCAAGCTCTTCAGTATTAAAGACACTTAATTTCTTGAATATTCATTGGAACTTTGGAATCAGCTGGAGTTGCACAGGACTACAAGAACAAATTGCTTTGCATTTCAGCAGTGTATGTTTATGTTTCTGAGGCAGAGGAGAGCACAAACAATCAGAAGCCACCTTCTGAGGGAAGCGGTGCAGTAAAAATAGAAGAAGAGAAGGTGGAAGGGTGGTGTTTCTGGCTTGAAGGCAACAAGGCTTGGGATTGAGCTTGGTCTTGGGGTGATACTGGCTACTGGAACAACTTCAAATGGGATGGTGTGTCGTCAGTGACAGATTTATGGCGACTTCTATGGATTTAACTGGATTCATCACTTTTTAACTCGAACCATAACTACATATAACACCACAAAAACTACTGCACCTCATTCCCTTACAAGTTGGGGAAACTATGACAACTAGGGAGGACCAAAGTGTTACATTACATTTCTCTACTTCCAATAGCAACTTATAGAGGCAAAGAATAATGGTACTGTATATAAAAATGGAACAGAGGATACCGTAAACTTCATTTTTGGTAACCTCAACCTTGTACTTTTTATATAAATGCCTCACAATTAATGGATGAAATTGGAATGGAGTTTATGTTAGAAAAAGGAAAGTGGAGAGGGTATTGTTTAAAATACATTTTTCCTCCGTTTCATTTCTGGGTGAGATACTAAGATTCGAGAAATCAAGGACAGAAGTTCATTATACGTAATCTCAGCAATAGTCAATGGGAAAATTGTGGCAAGCATGTGGTTATACGTTTTAGTGACATGTTTTTCTAGTGCAATTCTTTTGAGAATGGTAACATTGTATATTACCTTCTTCAAAAAAGAGAATGGTAACATTGTATATAATCAGCATAAACGCTGTGCTGAACCAGATTGCAAATTCCAAAGGACACCAGGAAAAAAAAACCTGTGCATGCACTTCTTACACGGACTCTGTGATATCTAGTATAGCTTCATCTTCATTTATTTTTTCTACTTCAATTCTCTTTATGTTCTTTACTTTTAAATGATAAATTAGTATAAGAGTACAGAGAATACATTAATAATAAAGTCGGTCTATGTGTGTGGGGTTCTGGCAAAGGTGACAGATGGATCCAGAATTTACATTTGATAAGTAGAATATTTATAGCCCCTCGCCATACTGCACTTTCACAATTATTGGTTCAGAACTTAAAATTTGTAGAAATTTTAGCAACAGCCAATGAGAACATACATTCACAAAACACTATGGGGTCAATACCACTCAAATAATAAAAAATCAACAAGCAATTGTGAAAAAGATCATGTGATACCTGTACACAGCGGCATACATCAAGCAATACAGTAACCTAAGTTCCCATGCCAAATGTAGGAGGAACAAGACTCTCTCTGAAGGTTCTAGTTCCAGCTCTGTATGACATAGAAGGAATTCCATCAACCATTATATCCCTCCATTGATCCTCTCTCCTATTGTAGACAATCAACTGTCCACACACACTTAGTACAACATCATCTTCACTAATTAAACACAATGGTATCAACTCCGTGAGCCTGAGAGTTGGTCCTTTAACTTTAAATTTGGTCCAAGACTCCTCAACCCCATAGTCTTTCATCATCCAAAAAATTCGTCTTTCTGGTGTATCAGACAACATGCAAAGACACCCTTTAATAGCCACGAGATTATTGATCACAAGTTTGCCCTTGGCAAGAGTAGTAGGAGCCGGCACCTCAAAGAATTTCTCATCACTTATATCAAAACCAGCAATAACCGATGAATAGTCAAACCTTTTAGTAGCCAACCAATGCAAAGCCCCATTAACCAAAACCCCGTTTACCCAAATCCCAGTTACCAGGACCCCATTTACCGTGTCAGGAGACCCCTTAAATAAGCTAGTATCATGATCCGGAGCTGACCAATGCAAAACCCTTTTTACCGAATCACGCTCAGGAACCTCACAATCATAAGAATAGTGTCTTCTCTTTGCTTTCAAACACTCTCCTCCAAAGACCCTTTCTCACAGAATACACATCCACACAAGCAGTAAAAACATCATTTTTATACTACTTACCCTTACTATGATAAGTAAGAGTAACTAGTGAGATGTGGTGTTCCACAACCCTCAAGTCTTTTTTGGCAGAATAGGGTCTCGCCTTTTCTTTTCTATTTTCTTTTTATTCTAAGGCCCCATTTGTTTGCACTTAATGGGGCTCTTAATCTGAATTGGACAGATTTGGACCCATTAAGTTTATTTGTTTTTTTTTTTAAATAAGTACTGAATACCTCTTACTACCCTCTGCCCTAAAAAGATGGATGCAAGTATCTGTATCCCATTCAGCTTTGCTTTTTTGTACGCCACTTTTCTAGGAACTGCTTTTTTTTTTTTTTAAGAACTAATTTTCCACCAACTTTTATTTATCTGCAAAGTTCAGAACTCTCTCTCATATATTTTTTCACAAACTTCACTCTCTCTTGGATTATCAAAGGGTGTAATCAAATATCTTCAACCTAAACTGGTAAGATTCTCTTTATAAATACTTCATCTTTTTGTCTACTACATATCTGTTCTTAAAACTTTTTTAACGTTCTTGTATTAGATGAAACAAATGGACCAAGTTGGACAGCTGAAAATTCACAAATGATGAACAACTTACGCGAGCAACTTGCAAATCAACTTATGCAAAGATGAATAAATTTGAAAATTTTATATTTTAGTTATTTGAATTTTTTTTTTTCTATTTATTGAATGTTAGACGTTGGTTCTTCTTTAGGAAAATATTAGATATTGATTTGAATATTTTATAGTTGCTTATTCATATTTAATTACTATTTTATTTGAATTATATGTTATTTTATTCAAATAAAAAAATTAAATACATTCAGATGTTGAAAAAACAAACAGTCTTAATGATTCAATATTCAGGTCCAGAGACAGCATCTTAATATTTAGATGTGCATTCAGATTCAGGCCTCTTAATCTTAATAAAAACAAATGGCCCCTAAGTACAATTAAGACTAATCATGGACCAAATTAATATTATTAAAACTTTGTGGGCTGTAATTAAATGTAACAAAACTTTTAAACTTCTTGGGATCAAAATTAAATACCACAAATTTTTAAAACAAATGAATAAAAATTCTCTCTTTTCCCTTCTTGTTCATCATATCTACTTCATCTTCCTTTTCTTCTATTTTCTTTTTTTCATATTCTTCTCATTTTCTTCATCTTTCTTGTCATACTCTTCAACTACTTTTTGTTATTTACATAGTCATTTTCTTCTTCTTCTTGCTCTCATTCTTCTTTGTCTTCTTCTTCTTCGTATGCAAAAAGAAAATTTAAAATTTGAAGTGGGTTTAAAAATCCAAACATGATTTTTATGTAATTTTGGAGTGGGTATTGTTTGAAATGCTTGAGAATGCTATTTGGATCTTAAATATAAAATTTGAGATAATTTGGTGTTGATTTGAGTTGCTTTGGATGAATTTTGAATAAAAATTCGCGGTTGAAATATTTTTTTTTTAGGTGTTCGGAACATCTTCTGTCAGAATGTACGGAACATTTGTTACGGCATTTGGAATATCTTCTATCAGGAAATTCAGAACAACTGCCAGGGTGTTCGGAACATCTTCTATCATGATGTTCGGAACATCTCTGTCTGGATGTTGGAAGCATCTTTTATCTAGACGTTGAGATAAGATTTGAAATAAAAATATCATTTGATTTTTCGATCCTCAAAAACAAAAATAAGTAAGACTTAATCGGTGAGTGACAAATGGAAAACATAAGGAAAGCGACAATCATTAGACAGAATTAATGTACCTATAAATTTTTTCAACATTCTTCTTTTTTTTAAAAAGAAAAAATGGTAGAGTTAACTTCAGAAACCTCTCTCCTTATTTAGGATTATTTATCTTTAAGCGATGAACTAAAAAAAAAAGTACCAACATATTAAAGATGAAATGTCTTGATGTAGGTTCCTACCATTACTCAAGATGTTCGAAACATCCTTGGTGATGTTCCAACCATTAACTAAATTTAGAGAACTAAACTTAGAAAACTAATAAGTTTTTTCACACTTTTTCACACTCGAGCTATCCAACTCGTCTATCTACACTCATATTATTCTCAAGATACCTTTTTGTATACACAACCCCTTAACAAATGCACCAGATTTTATAAATTTCATTTGTATACACAACCTCCACAATCAACAACAACAACAACAGATCAAATATTATCACACAATATACATAACCATCCTTGTGCATTTATTTATCATTTTTCTGAAGAAAAAAAAGATACTCAAGATGTTTCAAACATATTGAAAGTTTTGAACGACTACAAGTATGTTCTGAACTTCCTACATGATGTTTGAAACTTCTTGTGAGATATTTCACTTTCCACAGATGTTTAAATATCTATCAGAGTGATTGTAGATGTTAAAATCTTATGTACTATCATATGAATTAGATACTTATTTATGAGACATCAACTTGTGTGTGTGTGTATATATATATATATATATATATATATATATATATATATATATATTACTCCGAAAGAGAATGAAAAATAAGTAGAGGATAATCAATTAATCTTTCTTGTAGGTATGTAATATATGAATAATCTTTCATAGTATATGGCTAAATATTAGCAGTTATAACTTTTCTACATTTGAAACAACTCATAGATATTCCCAACGTCTGCACAATATATGATCAACTGATAATGTTCAACTGATAATTATAAAAGATTATCACTTAAAATAATCAATTATACAAGTTAGAGCGATAAATATAGATGATTATAACTTAATACAAGCTGGATCAAGTGTTGGTTCATACTTTAGGTTCTATTTATTTCCAATTGTTATGTTTTGTGTACTAATGATCAAGAAATTTCATTTGAAATTGTTATTTTGTCCTGTAAATTACCATTGTACCCTAAGTCGTTCCGCACGACTCACTTCATGTTTCAATCATATCGCTATATGTTCTGAATATTTTCAAAAACAATACGATGAAGATAGCAACATCGAAAAATGCCGCTCCGAACATGATGTTTATGTGACAAACATCAACAACATGTTCGAAACAACAAAGATAGATGGATAATCATATGTCACTCTAACAAGTATACTTGATAATTTAGAGTGATAATGATCATCGCCCTTTAATTATAATGTGACAATAGAAACAATAGAACATTTCGCGCGGAACATCATATATAATGTGACAAACATCTATTGGATGTTCGAAACAAGACTATATGTATGGATCATCATTTCTCCCTATAACAAGTATAATTGGTCATTTATAGTGATAGTGATCATCATTTGTCGCTCTTACAAGTATAGTGGGTCATTTCTTATCATATTGATCATCATTTGTCACTCTAACAAGTATAGTTGGTCATTTATAGTGATAGTGATCATCATTTGTCACTCTTACAAGTATAGTTGGTCATTTGTACGTATAATGTCATCATTTCTCCCTATAAGAAGTATAGTTGGTCATTTATAGTGATAGTAATCATCATTTGTCACTCTTACAAGCATAGTGGGTCATTTATAGTCATAATAATCATCATTTGTCACTCTTACACCTATAGTGGGTCATTTATAGTGATAGTGATCATCATTTCTCACTCTAACAAGTATAGTGGGTCATTTGTAGGTATAATGATCATCATTTATCACTCTAACAAGTATAGTTGGTCATTTATAATGATAGTGATCATCATTTCTCACTCTAACAAGTATAGTGGGTCATTTGTAGGTATAATGATCATCATTTGTAACTCTTACAAGTATAGTGGGTCATTTCTACTCATAATGATCATCATTTGTAACTCTTACAAGTATAGTAGGTCATTTCTACTCATAATGATCATTATTTATCACTCTAACAAGTATAGTGGGTCATTTCTTATCATATTGATCATTATTTGTCACTCTAACAACTCTAGTTGGCCATTTCTACTCATAATGATCATCATTTGTCACACAAACTACTCTAAGTGGTCTTTGTGATGAAAGTGGATGAGTTTATCACTCTTACAAGTATAATTGGTCACTTATAGCCATACAATCATCGTAATTTGTCGCGCTAACTACTTTAATTGTGAAAAAGTATGATGAACATAGAAAAAATTGAACATAGTGCTCGGAACGACACATAACATGTGACACATAACATGTGACAAACGTCTAGTGGATGTTCGAAACTAGAGTATATGTATGGATAATTATTTCTCCCTATAACAAGTATAGTTGGTTATTTATAGTGATAGTGATCATCATCTGTCACTCTTACAAGTATAGTTGGTCATCTGTACGTATAATGATCATTGTTTCTCCCTATAAGAAGTATAGTTGGTCATTTATAGTGATAGTGATCATCATTTGTCACTCTTACAAGCATAGTGGGTCATTTGTAGTCATAATAATCATCATTTGTCACTCTTACACGTATAGTGGGTCATTTGAAGGTATAATGATCATCATTTCTCTCTATAACAAGTATAGTGGGTCATTTATAGTGATAATGATCATCATTTCCCCCTATAAGAAGTATAGTGGGTCATTTATAGTGATAATGATCATCATTTGTCACTCTTACAAGTATAGTGGGTCATTTATAGTGATAGTGATCATCATTTGTCACTCTTACAAGTATAGTTGGTCATTTGTAGGTATAATAATCATCATTTGTCACTCTGACAACTCTAGTTGTCCATTTCTACTCATAATGATCATCATTTGTCACACCAACTACTCTAAGTGGTCTTTGTGATGAAAGTGGATGAGTCTATCACTCTTACAAGTATAATTGGTCACTTATAGCTATACAATCATCATAATTTGTCGCGCTAACTACTCTAATTGTGAAAAAGTATGATGAACATAGAAAAAATTGAACATGGCGCTCGGAACGACACATAACATGTGACAAACATCTATTTGATGTTTGAAACCAGTATGTATGGATCATCATACGATGAAGATAGCGACATTAAAAATTGTGCGATCCGAACGACCGTTTAATGCGACGAACATCATAGGTTGTTTAAAACAACCCTACGATAGATGATCATCACTTGTCAGTCAATTGGTCATCACTACTGATAATTGTCAACATTTATCACTCTAACAAGTATAATTGGTCATTACTACTGATAATTGTCATCATTTCTACAATAGTTCGACGGGTAAAACATAGATTTGCTAAACATCATGAGAGATAATCAAAACATCTGGCGGGATATTAATAGTAACATATCTCTCGATGTTCACGGCGTCTCTCTAGATATTCGAAGGATCTTGCCTATCAAGATGTTCAAAACATTTGTATTGATGTTCAAGATATTTGGAACATCCGTCAGGATGTTTCAAGCGTCTCCCCGTCAGGATGTTCCGAACATCCTAATAGATGTTCATCGCACTGAGAAAAATTTCAACATCGCTTTTAGTCTAAAATTAACCAAATCCAGTCCAAATTAACTCCAAATGATTTCAAATTTTATATTCAACCTCTCACTATTATTCCCAACAGTTCTAAACAACACCCACTTGAAAACAGTACAAAAATTTGATTGATTTTTTAAAAACCATTTCAAAAACTTCAATATTTGAAAATGATGAACATTCACAAATCTTCTTAACGAAGAATAAGAAATGGATATGTGTTATATTTCATTTAGGATTGCTTAGATTGAAGAAACAATCATAAAATGAAGTGTAGGTTGAAGAAACAAGAAGAATGATACGAATAAGGATTTGAGAGGGAAAAATGGAGGAGAGGAGAGGGAAGGGCTGATGTAGATCTAGCTTTATGGTCAAATTTGGCAAAAAGTGGCCTTTTATACTTGGACCATTGTGTAACATAAAAAACTTTGGGGTGAGAAGGTTAGATAATTAAAAGTTTTTAATGCCATTAATAATTAGAGGACCCTATACTTCATGATTAAAACTTGAGCTTTTTTCCATTCAAAAATAACTTGAGAGGGCCTGCCATGCCAAAGCCCCGAGTAACTAGTTTATAATCATCGCTACCAACATCATATCCTAAACCATACATTATAAACCCTTTTAGCCCAGGAAGAGCCATATCAGGGTTCGATATGTCATGGTACTCTAAAGTTAAGGGGTCAATCAAATACATTGTCTTATCCTCATTAACAGCTAACACTAATCCATTATACGACCCTCCAACCGTAACCCAATTATTCGAAAGGTGCTGAAAATCAAGCTTTCTTGATACAAGAATACCATCATTTCCAAAAGTGAAAACATAAAGAGATTGAGATTCAGAGACAGTATTGAGTTTATGTTGTTAATTAGAATGAAAAGTGAGGCGAGCTTTGATGAATTGTGAGTCTGTGAGAATAGAAAGCCATTGCTTTGACACGCACCTAAATTTGCCTACTGATTTTGCAGGCAACCGGGTAAGTATGTCACTTATGAGTTCTTGGGGGGTAGTTTTTTAGCTTTGCTCCTTGCCATAGTGTTAGTTTTGAGTAAGAGTATTTTCTTGAATGTTTGGAGTTGTGTTAAACCCTAAACCCCCCTTGTGTCTCCATTTCTATTGTGTTGATTTGTTGAAAGGAAAACATAACCAAATAGAAACAAAGAAAGGGTGAAATATCCCCAACTTTACTTTATAAAATCAAGTTCGGTCTCCCACTTGAAAACATTGGTATGGAAAGACCCCCCAAGTCTTATATAAGGAAAAAGGTACCTTTTGTTTTTTTAGTTGCTAAGTGAGATTAAGAATTATGTGTGACAACTTTGGGGTAATACTTATAGTATAAGATATTTAAACTTGCAAACACACTAAAAGTTATAAAAATCATAACTTCTAAAAAATTCAAATTTTATTTGCCCTCATATCTCTCATTCTTCCACTCTTTTTCTGTTTCTCACTTCATTTCAGATTTTTCGTGTCCCTCGTTTTCCTCTTCTTCCTCCTTTTTATTTTATTGGACAGCAGAAGAGATATTCCAACAAGATTCGAAACTTCTCTCAGATGTTCCGGTCCGATTCAGAACATCATAAAGAGATGTTTTGAACATCAATCAAAATTTTTGAACTTTCAGCGAGATATTCCGACAATCTCTCAGGATGTTCCGACTAAGTCACCGGAACATCTGAAGAATCATTTGGAAGAACAACATTTCTAGATAGATGTTCCAAACATATGAAAAAAAATCAAAACATTATGTCTTGATGCTCGGAACATCCTAAAAGATAGTCGAAATATCTAGCCGGAAGTTCGAAAATCTGGATTGATTCAGAACACCTCTTAATGATGTTCCGAATATGGATAGAATAAACGATGATGAGAAGGGTAGATGAGGTTGAGAAGGGGGAGGAGAAGGGATGAGGGAGGAGTAGGGAGGAGGAAGAGGTGGAGGGAGTAGGTGAATAAGGGACTTTGTGTAAATAAAAAAATATTGGAGCTAAAATTAGTTATTAGTACTAATCCTAAATAAGATCCTTCTACTATATTTATAAAACTTGAAGCCTTTTGCATTAGAGAAAGACTTGAGGGACCTTTTTGGCCAAAAAATAAATAATAGATGTTTGCCCTATCTATCTGATGAAATTTCTAATTTTTCCTTTTAACATTTTTTATTGCCCATTTGTATAATTTTTTTTTTATTTTTCACTTGGTGTCTGATACCTTTATCAGAGCTCCAACTTATCAGGATTCGGCTACGTGTTGCTCTTTTTTAGGGAAAGTCTCCTTACCAGGATTTTTTCATAACCAAGGCTCGAACTTGAGACCTTTGATTAAGACTAGAGAAATATCATACATTCTACCACTACATTTGAATGTTGTACTTTAATTTAAATAATTATGTATCTTATTGTAAATTTTAATGTAAGTTCATTTAACATAGTGGTCGTTTTATGAATTGGCACAAAATCTATCGCTATTACTACGTGTATTGATCACGCTCAAAACTCGTCCTAAAAAGGATAAGCGGTCGTTGCAAATATAACCCGATTTAACAAGTCCGGGGTCGAATACCACAGGGAGCAACATCAAGTTCTAGTAACTTTAATAGCCAAAGATTCAAAGTTCAACAATAATGTTTCAAGTAATGAACTATTAATTTAACTAATAATGAACTAAGATCAACTAAGAATGATAAAAATTGAACTTTCAGACGTTAAAAAGCCTAGGATAATGAATTCCTCAGTTACTGGTTTAGTTCTGAGTTCACTCCAAACTTGCACGAGATACTATTCTATTGGCCTTGAACTTAAACTTGTTCGCTAGAGTTTCCCAACTACTAACAACACCGTTCTTGAACTATTTTTCCTAAAATAATCAAGACCATTAAGAATTATCCAATTTCAGGCCACAGTCGAATCACGATATGCCTATAATCACTCTAAATCAGCTTATATAATTCCTTATCATAACCTGAAGTACTATTATTTGACTGACCCTGACCCAAACGTCTCTCTCAAGATCATTTAAGAAAAAAAGGGCATAAACAATTGCAGGCCTAACAATTGAATTCAATATAAACACAGCCAAATAAATAAAATATTGAATCAATTAAATTTGGAGTAACTCAAAACTACCCAATAACGAGTTCATCAAAATCCTAGAGTAGAAATTTAGCTACTCATAAATAAACAACAATTAATTCAGAGTCAAAACAACACCCATAGTAAAAGAGAATAAGAAAAGTTAAGAAAAAGTCTTTGATTCTTCAGTTCCAATGGATTTGATGCGTTTCCAACCTCCAAAGTGCTTCAACAATCGTGGTCTAGCCTTCCCAGGTCAAGATGGGGGCTGAAAATAGGTTAGAAAACCTTTTATATTTCGTGTGAAACTCGTGGACAAGTTTACCTCTCGCCACTTCTCGCCAGAAATTTTGCCTTCATGGCTGGATCATGACTTTACGATGGCTAGGCCATGAGCTTTGAAAATTCTGCTTTTGACTTCATGACTGAATCATGGCCTTACGATGGCTGGGCCGTGACCTTTCGTCTTCAAATTTCATTCATGGCTAATCCACGGCCTTGGCACCTTACAACGCTGTAAGTTCACTTTATTTTGCTCCAAATCATCAAACTTTAACACTTTTTCAGACCACTTGATTCCTACACATTCAAACACCCAATATAAGCACAAAATACTATTGTTCATGCTAAAATAATCCATAAAAGCACCAAAACATGAGGTAACTAATACTAAATATATGCATTTTTTTTACCTAACATCATGTATTATGTGTGTATGCATGATATATTATGATAATAACCCTTTTGTGAATTTGTTACGAAATGAATCGCTACAATTATATTGTCATATTGTAATATTACAGTTCTTGAATTAGCCTTTGTAATTTGTTATAGGAAGCAAAGAAATGTAATAAATGTAAATTGTTATATAACCCAGCTGTCATGGTTCTGTTCATTTTGAGTCTCATTTCCCTTGCATAATCTTCAAAAGGTCGTATCAAATTTATGGTCTTTTTTATTCTTCTTAGATTTAAGTAAGTACTAGTTTACTTTCTTTGAATTAGTTATTTTGTTACACTAGATTATCGAACTCTCGGCTTCTCCAACTTTCCATCTAATGTTTATTTTTAATTTTGTCCATAATACATTAAATTTAAGACATTTAATCATAAAAAAATTGCCTGAAAATGATATGCTTTCTCAATTCATTCGGTCATTTTTCTGGGGATGTTCCGATGACTTTATATGATTCTTTATATGATCCATTATCAAAGAGAGTTAATAGAGGAATTTTAGAAAAAGATAGAATTGTAGAATTCGTTTTGAAGATTCTTACAATGACATTCTTTTTATAGGCATAATTTTTTTACATAGTGACTAAAATTATTGATGGATACTATTGATACACAGTAGCGTTTAATGATGCAGTCTTGAATTATTGCAGGCATCCTGATTGTTATTGCAGAAAAATTTTATGCTTCTTTATTGTTGAATAACACCTTTGTCTATATTGACAAGCTAACTTTTGCTTCTTCTGTAGAGAATTGATTCCTCCACTTTGAATGTATGGAATGACATCAAATGACTATTTGTCATTTCGTAATTGGTGACCTTATCTTGATGTTTCTTTTTATTTTCTTCAATCTTACTATCATTATTGCACATGCCATTGATGATAAATAATTGTTGACCTTTTGCTTCAAAATATTAATAGATACTATGTTTGAGTTAATCTTCCTGGACTTTGCATATCACCATTGTCATTATTGGATGAAGTTGTATCTAATAATTCTCTATTTTATCTAAGTCTTTGTCTTCACTAGAGCTCGTAGAATCAATATGAGTCACTCAATGGTATCAAAGCCTGGTAGAGTTAATATGATTCACTAAATTTGGTATTATCTTTTGCAGTAGTCGAAACATAGAATTTTTATTCCAATTTTCTTGAATTTTCTTTGTTATCTCTCCATTTTGTTTCTTGATAATCCTTATACTTAACTCTAAGTAAGCAATTAATAAGTAAGCATTAATTTTCTGTTTAGACGTTGGTTAGCCCAGTCCTCCGTTGGATTAGTCCGAGAGTTGAGTAAATTAGGGCCTGACTTATGGGTGTTCCCATCACCAAAATTAAACTATAAGCAAAAGGAATAAATATAAAGAATAATAAAGTTGAAATCAAGAAAAATAGTGAATATAGTACCCTTAAGAGTAGATAGAACAATTTAGGATATCTCTCCTTCTCATTTACAAAACTTTTATCTATAAAAAGTGATTGATATAAGATGAATAATTCTCAGTCATAATGTATGTCAAAGAACCCTAATAATGTCTTTAGATGAATTCAAAATAGAAATACTTATAGGTGGATATTCAATCAAAGATTTAGTAAGACTATTTATTTATTTATTTATAAGAAAATAATGAAAGACTGTCATGATCTCATTCATAAACATCTACATTTTCTTAGAACAATGTTTAGTCGTATCCTTTCTAGAATATAATATTATACAAAAATTGTTAGAATTCCTGTATTAAATTAATATGGAAAATCCTAATCACGATGAAAGAGTAATCAATAGTATAGAAGTAACAACAATAGTTAGTGACATAGGAAGAAAGCATCAAAATTGGACTATTCCAAAAGAAAAGTTCAGCAAGATATATGAAACATGAAAGTTAATTTCCTACAAAGTTTTAGTATTAAGACTTATGAGTCAACTAGATCAATAAATAAGTCATTTGGCTCAATAAAACTGTTGTCCCAACAAGCTGTTACAATACATAAGAAAAATTATAGATATCTTCATATAGGATTAATTTAAGTTGTTAAACCCCTCTACAGATTAGGCTTAGATTTCCCAATATGTTTATTATTAAGAGTCGATAGTGTTTAACCGTAATTTCGTTTATTAGGTTAAGTCACAATTAAATTTATAAAGCGGAGTCACGATCAATAATCAAGATTAAATGCCTAATGTGAAAGGATATAAATGATTACAGTAAATATAAAGAAATAAAGACACAATTAATGCGATGTAATAAATGAAGATTTAAATAAAGGAACCGTGTTCAGGCCGTATAGACTCGATCAAACTTCCTTCCTCGTACTCTTTATGATATTTAAGCAGCGGAACTGTAACGACCCTCAAATAGTCGTTACGGGATCTGGGACCTCGATTTGCGTGTCGATAGTCCCAAAAGCTTCGTTAGGTCATTTATGACCCGTCTGTGAAATCTGAGTCGAAACGGAGTCCGTTTGATAGGTTTTCGAGAAAAGGATCCGTTTATGAAATTCCGGAAAGGAATTTGGGGTTTCGATAGGTCGTTTTGAGTAAACGAACCCCGATGGAAAATCCGAGCGCACCGTTAGGTCCGTCTCGTCATTTATGATATGTAGCAACCTTCAAAATTGAAAACGGACCTCGTTTGATAGGACTTTTGATAAAGTCCCCATTTCGGAAGTTTAAAAGAGTTAAAAGAGGTTTCCGAGCTCGATTTGAGCAAATGAGCTCCGATGAGAGATCCGAAAGTTCCGTTAGGTTCGTATAGTCATTTGTGACTTGTAGCAACTTTCGGAATTGGATTCCGAGGTCGTTTGGTTAAATTTCACTATTTTGGCGAAAGTCGAAAATTGAACCTTTGCCGTGGGACCCACTTTTTGAGTTCTGGAGGTCCGAATTGAGTTCCGTCTTGACGAGCATGTCACCCAAGTATTTTATGACTTGTGTATAAAATTTGGGATCATTCCGAGCTTCGTAGGGTCCCGTTTTGCCCCTAAAACAGTAGAAAATCTGGTGCGACTTTTCTGTTCTGTTTTGGCGCAAACAGCCGGATAAAAGCTGATTTTTCGGCCAATCCGTAAGTAATTAGGAAAAACTCAAAACATGAAAGTTGTAGCCCTTTGAGTTGTGGTTCTAATGGCACTAGTTGCAGGTCATCTGGACATTCCTATCAAAAGTTATGATATTCAAAAGAAGCTGTCACAGAGGCCAAAAAAAAAAAAAAACTGCTATAAAAAGGCCATTTCGGGCCATTTCGGTTCATAACTTATAAAAATCATTTGGTGAGCTCTTGAGGCGATTTTTGGGTATTTCTTGAAGACCCAATCATACTTACACTTAAGGTAAGCCCTTTCAATCCATCTTTATGTTAATTAACACAAGAATCAAAGGGTTGATTCTTAGAAATGGGTTAGAACCCTAGATTCTTAAGAATTGGGGAAAGACATCGAGCAAGGCTCGCATGTGGAATCTAAGTGTACTTTTGGACTCACGGGAGCGTGGGGAGTCCGGAAAAGTACATTTTGTAAATTTAGGGCTCGGCCCTACCCGGGGGCATTTTGGTAATTTTTACCCTAGGATGCCTATAGGCTTAAATAGCTATAATTGAGCACTCATATGTGCTATATCTTGTCTTAATAGACCTAGTGGAGAGTCCTTCGGGGACAAGGCGAGCGGGAAAGGAGATTCTTCCCGGCATTTGAGCCCGAATTTCGAGGTAAGTGAGACTTGACCTCTATTGTGCTTGTGGACTCTTCCTTCATGCTAGTATGCTTCATGTACGCATATATATACCTAACAATGGTTAGGATTAATGATGTGAATTACTTGCTATTATTGTTTGTTATAAATAGCGAGATTGTGACTCGACCGAGGTATGTGCCGGTCTAAACGCTACGTCGAGGTAGCTTAAATTTATATCGTAGTAACGCTTGCTACGCCATGCTTAGATAGCAAGAACTTGGGACATGGCCGAGGATGTTGCCGGCATGTCATGATAAATGTCTTGCCGAGGATTTTGCCGGCTTTTGTATGATATTGGTACTTGATTTGTTCACGTGCCGGGTTGGGTAGTGCTGTCGATACGTAACCTTGGGTTGGACGACATGGGAGTAGGGATTGTACCCCCAAACTGTGGTCGGGTTAACCTTCGCCTTACGTTCAGCTAGCATAACCAACCTGGGTTTCGGTGACTGTGAAATATTATCGTTATTAATATTTCTGTTATTATTTCTGTTATTGTTATTAATGTCGTGGATATTAATACTGTTAGAGGGACACTTGACAGGGGGTGTGGTGTCGCCTATACTATGAGATGTGTCACACTTGACAGGGGTGTGGTGTGGACACTTGATCTTTGAGATGTGACACACTTGACAGGGGGTGTGGTGTGGTCACTTGATTTATTGAGATACGACGCACTTGACAGGGGGTGTGGTGCGATCGTAGACAGATTTGAGATGAGCCAACGACTACGGGTCGTTGGTCTACTTATTCATGATTGTGATAGTGACTTCGGGTCACGGTATATGGTTGATACTTAGTAGTGGTGTTGCTAGTCCATCGTAGGTCTAGGTTAGTCGGCACGGGAGTAGAGATTGGACCTCCAAACCGCCGCTGAGTTGACCTATGCCTTACGTTGGATGGGCATAATCCTTGAGACTTCTGGTTACTACTTGTGTGTATGGAATGTGTTACATCTATTTGTGATTTCACTACTTTATTGTATGATTACTATAGTATGTTGTTGCTTATGATGCATGTAGCGACTTGTCCCGCAAGGGTACCTTAGCGGGCCTGTCGGTGATCTTACTGGGCTTCGGCTCATAACTTACTCTGCTACGTGCGCAGGTCCTTCATCCAGTCAGCAGCCCGGACGTTAGCGGTTCCCGAGGCTTCTGAGACTTTTGATTGAGGTGAGCCGACCACACAGACCGTGGTGGCATACCGCCGGAGTCACTTAGAGATAGGACTCAGATTTCTTTGATGTATATTCATACTTTATTGAGTCACTCTTAGAATGCTCCAATTCTTTTGTGGATATATTCTTTTGGACTTCACCCTTTTATATTTATATATCCATTTATGATCTTTTCACATTATTGTTCTTTTCCGCATCTTGTTTCATTGGTTCGCCTAGGCAAATGTTGTTTAGGTGCCATCACGAGCCCTTGGAAATTGGGTCGTGACAGTTTGGTATCAGAGCCCTAGGTTCTAATTCGAGTCCTAGGAGTCTTGGAGCAGTGTCTGAGTAGAGTCTTGCTTATGGGTATGTTGTCGACCATACTTATGAGCAAGAGGCTACAAGGGCATGTTAGGAAATGTTTTCCCTTCGTTTCATCTCTATTCGTGCTGAGTAGCTTATATAGGTGCTGACCCTTTTTCGTGTATTGTATCAGATGGCGAGGACGCGAGCATCCTCAGCCAGGAGGGCTGCATCTTCTACACCCACGTCTGCGGGAGAGCCATCAGCACCTACGCAGCCGCCAGCTGCTAAGAAGACTCGGGCAGGTCGCCCGTCAGCCACTAGGCAGGACACAGCTATCCCTGCGGTGTCCGCAGCGACTCTGTCAGCATCTATTCCCCCTGTGCCTGCTGTTGTGCCAGGCACCGTTGTGATCTCTTCAGAAGAGTATATGAGACTGATGGCCTTGTCTAGCCATCAGGTCCCTGCCAGAGATGATGTTGCAGCTCCTGTTTCGGCTCCTCAGCCGACCACACCTGTTATGAGCACGCCTACTTCTGAGGCTGCTCTTGATCATATTGCCCAGCCTTCTGCTTCTGCTCCTCAGGCAGGTCTTGTTATTTCTACTCCTCCTATGGGCACTGAGGAGGTTGCCAGGAGGATAGAGTCATTCATGAAGCTTCAGCCTCCAGAGTTCGACGGTACCTCAGCTACATGTACTGCCCAGAGGTACATTCAGAAGTGTGAGAAGATTTTGACAGTTCTTGGTACTAGAGACACCTTAGGGGTGCAGTGTGCTTCTTTCAGATTATCGGGAGATGCGGAAACATGGTAGGTCTCCATGATGCGACAGAGGTCTAGTGACCTCCCTCCTTTGTCTTGGGCTGAGTTCGTGTCTATGTTCATGAGCAGGTTCGTGCCCCAGAGTCAGCACGATGCTCAGAGGCGCGAGTTTGAGAGGTTGAGGCAGGGAAACCTGTCTGTTTCAGAGTATAACACCAGGTTCTTGTGGTTGTCTCAGTTTGCGCCGGCTATGGTGGCTCAGGAGAGGGACAAGGTCCTCCGGTTTGTTGAGGGTCTTCATCCCCGCTTGCAGGTAGCTGTTGCCCCTGATATGGGCAACAAGTCATATTTTGAGATAGTTGATGTGGCGCGGCGGATGGAGGATATCTTCGCCAGGGCTGACGCGGAGAGGGCGGCCAAGAGGTCGCGTCAGTCTGGTGGGTATAGTGGATCCGCTCAGAGGGGTCAGGGTCATCAGGGCCGTTCTCAGTCTAGGCCCCAGGCTGATGCTTTGCCTGCCCAGGATTTTTCTTCAGAGACCCCGAGGCCTCAGTCATCCCAGAGGCGGGGTGGCTCTTCGCAGTCTGGTCCGCCGCAGTGCGGGAGGTGCCATCAGAGGCATCATGGGAGGTGTTCGTCTGGAGGTGGTCGTGGCAGAGGTGGTAGAGGCGGTAGAGGAGGTAGAGGTGATGGATGTTTTGAGTGTGGGTCTCCAGAGCACTATGTCAGGAGTTGCCCTTATGTTTCATCAGGTCGCCAGGGATCCGCAGCTATGGTACCATCTGGTCCTCAGGCCGCCAGGCCCGTTTCTAAGATTCCTCCTAGACAGCAGTCTCAGAGAGCTCCGGGTTCAGGAGGCTCGGCGCAGGTCTATGCTATGACTCGTCAGGATGCTGAGGCATCCAATGATGTCATCACAGGTATTATTTCTGTCTGTGGCCGCGATGCTTATGCTCTTATTGATCCGGGGTCTACCTATTCGTATGTGTCGCCGGGATTTGCCCCTTGTGTTGAACCCCAAAAATTACCCTTTCTTTAAGAAAAGATAAGTTTCGGAATATTTCAACAAAGTGGGATTCCAAAGGGTTTCTTTGGAGTCGCCACCTAATTTAAGGATTATTAGGAACCTAAGTTAACTAAGGAGTGCATTTTAACCTTTATTTAAAAGAAATTAAATTCAGAGATTCTTAGGTAAGTGGTTCTGTTAAATTCGAAAGAAGGTCCTTATTACGGGAGCACTTTCGAAAATCCGCTAAAGGCGGTTAATCCGGCGATTTTCACGAATTTTTACTTGAAATTTAGTTTGGGATAAATTTTAAATAAAATAAATGGGCAATAAATAATATAGAGAAGATAAAATTGATTATGACAATACTTGAACAAAATTTAAGATTAATTAAATGAATAATGAGATAAGGGTTGATTGATTGACTAAATAAATAAGGGCTAATTAAAATTAAATAAATAAATTTAACCAATGATTGAATAAGAATAATAATTGATTGATTAATTAATTAGATAAATAAATAAATAGATAAATGACTTAAGTAGATAAATAAATATTTATATGATTTCAATTAGGTAAGGGGTGAACAATACTGGACTAGTTAAATAAATAAATATAATTGATTAATCAAATAAATAATTAATTAGAATTAATTAATTAAATAAGTAAATGGAATGAATAAATAAAATAATAAATAAATGCCACTTAACTAATTTAATAAATAAATAAATAAGTAAATAAATAATTATAATTGATTAGGCAAATAAACGATTAATTTAAAATTAAACAAATAAATTAATAATAAATGCCACTTAATTTAATTTAATTAATTAATAAATAAATGAATTAATAAATGGATAAATAATTGACTAAATATAAATAATGAATAAATAGGTACAATTTTAATTTTTTATTTCTTTTGCACTCGATAATTAACTAAAGGCTTCTACTATCTTAAATCAACTGGCGATTCCCAAAGAGACGGGATATGCAATTTATAAACGATCAAAACAATAAGATAACTATTTAGTTAAAGCGACTAATCTACCAGGCTTCTAATCATACAAAAGTCCTAAAACATGCTTTCTAAAAGGGGACGGGAGAAAAGGAGTTTTAGAAAATAGAACCCGGGATAGCGAACTCAAGTTGAGCCCTGTATTTCACAAGGCTTTTCGTTCATTCATTTCTCTTTTTTTTTTTTTCTTGTTTTACATTTTCGGGGATGTCAAGTCCCGAAAATGCGGAGCGATTCAAGTAACTTCCAAATGCAAATAGCCCAATCCCAATTTGTGAGTTGAGCAACTCAAACTCGATCCCAAGTATTCATGTCAAAGAAAATTAGAAAAGAGAAGAATTAGTACATATTCCATAAAAAGCTAGACAGATTGAAGTAAGCATAGCTATACTGGGTAATTTGCAAAAAAAAAGAAAGAAACTACAGCTAGACTTAACTAAAGTATAGCAGGGGTTATCATTTTTAAATAACATAGGCTTTTAGTAAATTATTTCAGCTTTAAAAAAAAAAATGATTTCGATAAACCAATTAAGCATTCAGGATTGAAACAACTTGGATATTCAGAGAGGTTTACTTGCTTAAACAGAACAATATACTAAACACATACAGCACAAACTTTGATAACTTACTAGAATAAAGAGGAATTCATAAAAAATAAAGTTCAGACAACCAAGTTTTAAAGACTAGAGCTCTTAACTTTAAGACATTAAGAAAACTGGTTTTATTAAGCCAATTTTAATCACAACAAGAACCAACTACAGACGCACTTCTCCTGAATGCTTTAATCCCATTGAAGATTTCACCTTGTCATTACTTACAGAAGAATTGAACTATAAAGAAGACTGAAAAAAGACTTGAAGGAAGGACCTAGGACATCTAAACAGGTCTACAACCACTCTGAATGCAGACTGGAAGAACTGAAGGAAATTAGACTAGAAACCAAAGTGATGCAGGAATGAGAACAAGGAAAAGCTTAGGGAGATCTGAGGCAAACAGGCCTGCACATTCCAAGCAAGCATGCAAACTTCTGCAAACAGACCTTTCCTAATCCCTATAGCTCCCTGGAGCCACCTGAATCATTTTACACTATCTGCTAGCTGCCTTCACACACAACTAAAACTGACCAATACCTCCCTGAATATTACAAGGCCTGCTCTTAACAATCTACACTCTACATCATTTTCCAGCTCTCCTAAAAATCTACTCCTCACCTTCTTAACACAGCCCAAAGAAACCAAAGAAACAACACCCTCCACTCACTTCACAAACCCCTGCACACACTCCCTGGATTCCACTGGATCAGACTAATCCTTCAAACAAAATCCTAACTTCACCACCCTCACGTTCTTGCGAAACAAACTAGAACCAAGCCAAGACCTGAACCTCCTCACCTCTACCTGGACTCTCTCTACTACCAAATATACAACTCACAGAACACCAAAACAACCCTGGAACCCTGCTGCTCACTACCTATCAACTACTCCTATGCACCCTGCTTCCTTAAACAAGAGCGGAACCAGACCTAAGATCCCTCACTCACGCGCAAGCCAACTTCACATACCCTCTGCTCTCACAGCCTCCACACACTCACATACATACTCCCTCACTCACAGATCAGCCCCCCCCCCCCCCCGGACCAAAGAGGCACATCAGCCACTGCAGCAAAACCCCTATGCCTCCAGGAAAACTCCAAACATCCAGAACCTAAGCTATCACCAACTATGCAAACACCACCTGAACCCCCTTTAAACCCCATCCTGCTACTCCCTATTCTCTCCTCTGAACTCACACAAAACCAGAACAAACATAAACAACCACCTGGGCAAACCATTAGGCAAACCAGCACACTAATATCCTCCTTTAACAAAATCAGAGCTTTCTTTCCATTTTAACAAAAAAAAAACTAAAATCTAGAAAGAGTTCTAGACTGGAAAAAGTAAAATAAAACTACCTCTGTTCAACAAGACACCAGCATTAAAATTTCAGTTCCAACCAGATAACCTTCTGACTCGATTAACCATGATGTCTAAACTTGAAAGACTGAACAAAAGATGAACTTTTACTCTTATGTTTCGAAGATACACAGTAAGATCTTTTTTTTTTCTTCATCATTTCAACTTAAATGTGATTTCTGTAACTAAAACGAACTAAAGATCCGAGCTTTAGTTCAAACAAAAGTTCATAACATCTAACATAGGGCTAAACACCTTCATTAACTATGCAGAAAAGTACAAAACAAAAACAGAACAAAACATCACATTTTGAGAATAAACAGGACTGAATGAATAAAGAAGATGAAAGAAAAAAAAAAAAGAAGTTATTACCTTTTGTAAAGCAGGGAAATGGGGCGAGGGTCCGAAAGAATCGACTCGAGCGATGTCGACGACTTAAAACAATGAAGCGACGACACGAAATCGAAAGCGACGTTCAACTCGAAACAGTAACTGAGAATACTATGTGTATGTCCTTTTTTTAAACTAAGAAAAATTCTGAAAATAATATCAATGCTGCCGTTTTTTTTTGTGTGTTAAAATCCAAAATCAGAACCCCTTAAACCCTACAAAAATGTTAAATATATAGGATAATTTAGGGTTTACCTCGACTTTGCAAAACCTGAATTACCCTTGCCATTTTCAATCTAATTCCTTTAGGATAAGGGTCTAAAGTGTCCATTCCTTTCGGATTGTACACTTTGGATCCTTATCTCCAAGGAAAGATCAAAGGCTGGGATTCTTCGATTCAAAATGAGTGGACCAGATTTTGTGACCGTTTGTACTGGAGAGAGGGTGAAGAGCTACCAGCTGGAAATGGATTACTCGTCCAGCACATCGATCGTACGGAGAAGACGATCGAATGGACCGGGTTTTGGTTCTGGACGTGGGTCGAAAGGTTGGAATCGGGTTGGGAAAGGGAATTGGGTCGCGGGTGAGGGGAAACGGGTCGCGTGATTGGAAACTGAAAAGGAACTGATATACAATGTATTATATGTTATATATATTGCTTGCATGGATAGGCTGGGATTGCATGGGCTTGCACATTTAGCTCCTTTTTAAGGTAAATTGAATTAAGATAGGGATGTTGCACGGGTAGGAAAATCTCCAGGACTTTGAACGAAATTAACCTTCTTTTGAAATTAGCTAATTTACTCTAATTAAATTTAATTAATTAATCTCAATTCAAACAATTTTAATTATCTAATTCTAATTTTAATTTTATTTTAATAATTGATTCTCATTTAAATAATTTAGCCGCTAATTATATCTCGGGACGAAATTGGGTGTCAACAGCTGCCCCTCTTTACCCGGAAAAGGATGAAAGAGTTTTTAGGGTAAAGAAGTTGACGAGAAACCAATTTTGTCCCGATAAAACCAAGACTTTTGATTCCACGGACCAAAAGGCGAGGCTTATGGACATGGCCGAACTCCGGTTCCTGAGTTGCCTACATATCTCGGGCTGAAAGAGAATCAGGCCATATGTAGTTCGACGACACTTAGATAAGAAGATTCGCACGATTGATAGAAAGAGGCGCACGAATAGGAAAGAATTCAAACTGACGCCTAATCTGAAATGAAAGATTAGGTAAAACTTGTTTGTTCGAGTGCGATTCTTCAGATCCTCATTGACGAGTCTAGCTCATATCAACGATTGCCCCAGTTCACTGCTAAGAAAAAGTTCCACGTTATGCTCCAAATGCTACTGCGGTATTGCCAAAATTCTGTAAAGACTTAACAAATGGTAAGCGAGCAACTGCTAATAAACTACAAAAATATTTGGAATAAGAAATAAATAAAAGTATAATATAAAATTGTAAATGCTGGTCGTGATGCTCAATAAGTTCTTCTCTCGATCAACTGACGAGATGCTCCGCCCGGAGAACCTTTAGGCTGATCATTATTCTGAAACAGTAAAGTAAGACAATAAGTAGAGCGAAAATGAATTGTAAAAATGCAAGGCTTTCATAAGATAAGTTGACTAACGAGACGTGATGTTTCGAGTCGAATCATGCATTTCAAATACAATATGTCAATACTGCAAGACAACCGACAATTGCGAAACACTCCGAGAGCGGTGCTCCAGCCGACTTGTCTTAAATTATCAATCTACTTTAAACATAACATGCCAATATTGCAGGACAACCGACATCGCGAAACACTCCGAAAGTGGTGTTCCAGCCGACTTGTCTTAGATTATCAATCTACTTTAAACATAACATGCCAATATTGCAGGACAACCGACATCGCGAAACACTCCGAAAGTGGTGTTCCAGCCGACTTGTCTTAAACTATTGATAAAAATCAGATATAAAATGCCAATATTGCCAGACAACCGACATCGCGAAACACTCCGAAAGCGGTGTTCCAGCCGACTTGTCTTAAATTATTAATAAATGCCAATATTGCAAGACAATCGACATCGCGAAACACTCCGAAAGCGGTGTTCCAGCCGACTTGTCTTAAATTATCAATAAATTTTAAATATAAAATGCTAATATTGCAAGACAACCGACATCGCGAAACACTCCAAAAGCGGTGTTTCAGCCGACTTGTCTTAGATTATCAATAAATCTTAAATATAAAATGCCAATATTGCAAGACAACCGACATCGCGAAACACTCCGAAAGCGGTGTTCCAGCCGACTTGTCCTAAATTATCAATAAATTTTAAATATAAAATGCTAATATTGCAAGACAACCGACATCGCGAAACACTCCGAAAGCGGTGTTCCAGCCGACTTGTCTATCAATATTGCGAGATAAATTCCATAACAATGTTAAAACTTGAGAGAAGAAAAGCGCCGTCTTTTCGGCAATAATATAATGTGATGCTTAGATGCCGCAAGAGTAAACTTGAATGATCTGTCAAGCCAAATCATTCGCATCGTCAACTTGATTGGTGTTGTTTGTATCAATTCCTTGAATGCGCGTTCTATAAATTGTTCATCCATAGTGCGAATGATCCTTCCATTGCAAGCCTTCAGGTTCCTGCTCTCAAAGAAAATTTGTTAGTTTTGGGGAGGGGTGTTTGATTTGTGCTGATTCATCTTGAATTTGCTGCAATCGCTTCCTTTTCTTCGTGAGACTTGGGCTTTGAAAACCATCCTTGGAAACTTGGTTTATGAACTCAATAGTATAACTCATCTTATTATAGAGGCAAAATAAAATAATTTGATAAAATAGTAAGCAAGTAATCCTTGATATGCAAATAAAAAGTTTATAATGCATTTAAAATTCTTGCTTTAACTCAAACTCATGACATATCCTGAAACAAACTGAATGTCCTTTGTATTGCAACTTGTGCTAATCTTGAATACTTTTCGAACTTTGCCGCTTCATCCTTCGATAAGTAAACCAATTCTTGCAAAGATCTGCCCCAGTTATGAACTTCCAAATCTTCAACTCATTTTGCAAAATTTGCCCCAGTTGATATCTTTCAAATCTTCAAATTGTCTTGCAAAATTGCCCCAGTTTCTATCTTCCATATCTTCAAATTATCTTTGCAAAAATTGCCCCAGTTTCTTGCCTTAGGGGAGACTGAAAATTTTAATATTATAGAGTCGAGCTCGTTAAGAGCGCCTACGTATCCCTCCACGGGAATCAGACCGTGCGTAGTTCTGCTTACATAAGATTTTTGGGAAGATATGGCAATCTAAGTACGAAGCCGTATCCGAATTGGAAAATCCACACATCTGCCTAGATGCATAGTTCGGCATTACATCATAAAAGATAAACAAGCCTAAAGTGTTACAATATTTTGACCGAATCCGACGGGGATTGCCTACTTATCCTGTTGCCATTCCAGGAATCAGGTCAGAAGTAGTTTAAACTTACACAAAAGAGGAAATAGGGGAAATTCTTATATCAATGCAACCAAACTCTATGTGAGTTACTACGTATCCCGCCTTGGGACTCAGGTCACGCGTAGTTCGCATTACATCAAAGATTACATTCAAAACCAATGCTAACTTGCGATCGCCTCAAACATAGTATCTTTTGACGGCATCTGCGTTGATTGCTTTTGGCCAAACTTGACCATCCATTTCTGCCAGAATCAGTGCTCCTCCGGATAAAACCCGATGATCCACATATGGACCTTGCCAATTCGGTGCAAATTTGCCCCTTGCTTCTTCTTGATTAGGAAAGATCTTCTTTAACACCAATTGCCCCGGTTTAAAGTCTCTCACTCTCACTTTCTTGCCAAAAGACTTGATCATGCGATTTTGATAAAGTTGCCCATGGCAAATTGCATTCACTCTTTTCTCATCAATAAGCATCAACTGCTCACATCTGATCTTCACCCATTCAGCATTTTCTAATTCAGCTTCTTGAATGATTCTCAAGGAAGGAATTTCTACCTCCGCGGGTAAGACTGCTTCTGTGCCATACACCAAAAGATAGGGAGTTGCCCCAGTTGAAGTTCTAGTGGTGGTGCGGTATCCAAGAAGCGCAAAAGGCAACTTTTCGTGCCAATCTCTATAATTATCAATCGTCTTGCGAAGAATACGCTTGATGTTCTTATTTGCCGCCTCAACGGCTCCATTCATTTGAGGACGGTTTGCAGTAGAGTTGCGGTGAGTAATCTTGAAACTCTCACAAGTCGCTCTCATCAAATCACTATTCAAGTTTGCACCATTATCAGTGATGATTGATTCAGGAACTCCGAATCTACAAATGATATTGTTGCGCACGAAATCTGACACTACTTTCTTGGTTACAGACTTGTGAGAAGTTGCTTCCACCCACTTGGTGAAGTAATCAATAGCCACCAAAATAAAGCGATGTCCATTTGAAGCGGCCGGTTCAATAGGACCAATAACATCCATTCCCCAAGCAACAAAAGGCCAGGGAGAACTCATTGCATGAACTTCGGAAGGAGGTCTTTTGATCATGTCTCCGTGAATTTGACATTGATGGCATTTCCGCACAAACTGAATACAATCAGTTTCCATAGTTAGCCAAAAATAACCGGCTCTCAAGATCTTCTTTGCCAATACAAAACCATTCATATGCGGCCCACAAACTCCCTCATGCACTTCCGTAAGCAATTTATTTGCTTCAACTGCGTCAACACATCTTAAGAGCCCTAAGTCTGGAGTCCTCCTATATAGGATTTCACCACTTAGAAAGAATTGATTTGCTAACCTCCGAATGCTCTTCCTTTGGACACTTGTTGTATTTTCAGGATAACTCCCAACCTTGAGATAATTCTTGATATCAAAATACCAAGGATGGCCATCTCGCTCTTCCTCAACTTGGAAACAATAAGCTGGACTATCATGCAATTCAATTTCGATAGGATCAATATAATTCTTGTCAGGATGTTGGATCATAGAAGATAAAGTTGCCAAAGCATCGGCAAACTCATTTTGAAGTCTTGGAACATGCTTGAACTCGATCTTTGCGAACCTTTTGCACAATTCCTTGACACAACGCAAATAAGGAAGAATCTTTGCATTCTTGGTGTTCCACTCGCCCTGTACTTGGTGAATCAGCAAGTCGGAATCCCCAATCACTAAAAGTTCTTGAATATTCATATCAACTGCCAATCGAAGACCCAAAATGCATGCTTCATATTCAGCCATATTGTTAGTGCATGGAAATCTGAGCTTGGCCGAAACAGGGTAATGCTGACCCGTTTCAGAAATTAAGACAGCTCCAATACCAACACCTTTGAAATTTGCTGCTCCGTCAAAGAAAAGACGCCAACCATCATATTCAGAAGAGATGTCTTCACCTAGAAACAAGACCTCTTCATCGGGAAAGTAAGTTCTCAATGGCTCATAGTTGTCATCAACAGGATTTTCAGCTAAATGATCCGCCAATGCTTGTGCCTTTACCGCCTTTTGGGTGACATAAACTATGTCAAATTCACTCAACAAAATCTGCCATTTTGCTAATTTTCCCGTGGGCATCGGCTTTTGAAAGATATATTTCAAAGGATCCATCCTCGAGATAAGATAAGTTGTATGTGATGAAAGATAGTGCCTTAACCTTTGTGCGGTCCAAGTCAGAGCGCAACAAGTTCGCTCCAAGAGAGTGTACCTGGCTTCATAAGGGGTGAACTTCTTGCTTAGATAATAGATGGCTTGTTCTTTCTTCCCGGTCTTGTCATGTTGCCCCAAGACACATCCAAATGCATTTTCCGAGACAGACAAATATAAGATCAATGGTCTTCCGGGTTCAGGAGGAACTAACACAGGCGGATTAGATAGATACTCCTTGATCCTATCAAAAGCCTTTTGACAATCTTCTGTCCATTCAATAACAGCATCTTTCTTCAACAGCTTGATTATTGGTTCACAAATAACCGTGGATTGCGCAATGAAGCGGCTTATGTAGTTCAAGCGGCCAAGAAAGCTCATCACATCCTTCCGGCTCTTTGGAGGAGGCAAGTCTTGGATAGTCTTGATTTTGGACGGATCCAATTCTATACCCCTCCGGCTTACAATAAAACCCAACATCTTACCGGCGGGAACACCAAATGCACATTTCCCAGGATTAAGCTTCAAGTTATACCGCCGAAGGCGGTTGAAGAACTTTCTCAAATCGGTCAAATGCTCTTCTTTCTTTTTTGACTTGATAACAACATCATCTACATAGACTTCAATCTCTTTGTGAATCATATCATGGAAAAGAGTTGTCATTGCTCTCATATATGTTGCCCCGGCATTCTTCAAACCGAAAGGCATAACTCTATAACAAAACACACCCCAAGGCGTGATGAAGGCGGTCTTTTCAGCATCATCTTCATCCATCAGGATCTGGTGATAACCGGCAAAACAATCGACAAAAGACTGAAGCTCATGTTTTGCACAGCTATCAATAAGGATATGAATATTTGGCAACGGAAAATCATCCTTTGGACTTGCTTTGTTGAGATCACGATAATCAACACAAACTCTAACCTTTCCGTCCTTCTTGGGCACCGGCACAATATTTGCTAACCAAGTGGGATATTTGAGAGATCGAATTACCTTAGCGGTCAATTGCTTTTGTACTTCTTCCAATATTTGTTTGCTTGTGGAAGTTTTGAAGTTTCTCTTCTTTTGCTTAACAGGCGGAAATGAAGGATCAGTTGGCAATTTGTGAGTGACAAGATCAGTACTCAAACCGGGCATATCATCATAAGATCAAGCAAAGATGTCTCGATACTCGTTCAATAGTTCAATATAAGCTCTTCTTTCTTCCGATGTCAAATGAACACTGATTCTGGTTTCTCTAACATCTTCTGAAGTCCCCAAGTTGATTGACTCGGTTTCTTCCAAGTTAGGTTTTGGTTTGTTCTCAAATTGATCCACTTCTCTTGTTATTTCATCAGGAACGAAATCTTCATCAAACTCCCCAATACTCAATGCATCAGTGCCAGTTTGTTCAGTTGTTTCATTATATGTCACAAGCAAAGTTTCGGCAGTTTTGTTAAGTGGAAAGCTGAAACAGAAACAAACATTAATCAAAAGCGTAAAATAAAGTAAATAATTAAAGCATATCAAAATAATAGTAGGGAGAATGCAATGCATTTTATTTGTTTCAAAAGTCTAGTTTAGGGAGGCATACATTAAAGGAAAACATGCAGAATGTAAACAGATTATTTTGAAAAGACATAAACATAAACCAAAAGCGAAACACAGTTCAGGGCCTCAATCTGACTGTGACGCCAAAATAAACTGTTGAGTTCATTCACCAGGTCTCCTCCACTGGGACACAGGTCCAATTGGCCATCGGATCCTTTGCCTCAACATTCCGCACAGGTGACTCCTCAGCACAGTCTTCAATAATAACATCGCATTTCAAATCATCACTCAGAAACAAATCGCCAACTCCCTCTATCAGATCCGGTATATTGACTTCCGGTGCCTTGACAAATGACTGGTACAAGGAAGGAAGGGGTTCTGGCATGGCAATGGCTGGTTTCCATTTGGCCTTTTCAATCTCTTTTTTGGTAGGACAGTAACCCAAGCCAAAGGTACCCAGATTCTTGGGCAAGCAGATGGGTTCGGTTATGCCGTTCAGATTTGCTCCCAATCCCGAACCAGGTTTGAAACCATTTTTCAACATCTCCACAGCAATCATCTTGGGAACTCTGGGTAGGGTACCTTTCTTCGAATCATCCTTAGATGCTCGGGTCACATTCATTAGCTCAACCGTGTGGAAAGTAGTCCCATCAAGTTCTGCGGCGTTGTCCACCATGGGAATCGTGGTGCTAGCATGCGTGGGGCTGTTTCCCTCGCCCTTGACCACTACTTCTTCATTATCCCATATAAATTTCACACTTTGATGCAAAGTGGAAGGGACGGCTCCGGCCATGTGAATCCAGGGTCTTCCTAACAGCATGTTATAGGTAGACGGGATGTCGAATACTTGAAACTCCACAGAGAAGTTCACAGGACCTATCTGCAGATCAAGATCAATCTCTCCAAAGGTGCACCTTTGAGCCCCATCAAAAGCCCTTGCTTTCACATTGCTCTGTCTAATTTTGCCAGCGTCAATTCCAAGCTCCTTCAGAGTTGCTAATGGACATATATTGAGCCCGGAACCTCCGTCGATCAGTACCCGTCCAACAAATTTGTCCCTACATTTGACAACAATATGCAAGGCTTTGTTGTGTCCAAGACCCTCGGGTAGAAGCTCTTCTTTGAAGAAGGACACCTTGTGAGGTTCTAAGATTTGGCCGACCAAGACAGCCAAGCTCTCACCCGTGGTCTCAGCGGGCACCTCTGCTTCCTTGAGCACTTTTAGCAATGCATTTCTATGCGTTTCAGAGCTCATCAGCAAAGCCATAATGGATATGCGGGAAGGAGTATTCTTTAGGTGCTCCAGAATAGAGTATTCCTTTGACTGCATTTTCCTCCAAAAGTCCTCAGCTTCGGTGTCAGTCACTCTTCTTACAACGCCCTCCTTTTCCCTAAGGCCTCGACCCAACTCCTCAGGCGTGTAGAATCTACCAGATCTGGTCATGCCTTGTGCAGCAGCAACAGCAACAGTTACCTTTCCACTTCCGATAGGCACTTCAGAATAGTTCCAAGGAACCCTCTTGCTATCATATTGAAGGGGTGAGGCAAGCATGACGGTGACAGTTGGCCTCGGGATACCCGCTTGCACCAGAATGGGAGCTCTAACTTGCACAGATACTTTGGCCTCGTTAGCAACCCTCACATTGCTAACGGGAACAATGGTCCCTTTCAAATCGACTCCCTCCTCAAGGGAAATGACATTGACAGCATTGTTTCCATAGGCGGGAAGAGGATTATCTTGCACATTAGGCTGAGTTCCAGTAAGCTGGATAGTGCCTGATTTGATCAAAGCTTCCACTCTATCCTTGAAGGCATAACACCTTTCCACATCATGGCCCGCAGCCCCAGAATGATAAACACAATGCTTATTAACATCATACCACCTTGGAGGAGGATTTGGAGTATTGTCAGGAACAGGCTGCACAACTCCGGCGCTTCTTAATCTTTCAAACAATTGACCATAAGATTCAGCTATAGGAGTATAGGTTTTGGGTGCTCTCCTCTCATAGCTTTGGTTAGGTCCTTGCATATTTGGACGGACAGGAGCACGGGGTTGATAATTTTGTGGGCGAGGAGGGTATTGTTGTGGTGCTGGTGCTCGTGGTGGATAATAATTGGGTTGTGCTTGATAGACAGGATATGGAGCGGGAGGAATTTGATAGTGACTAGGATAATTTGGGGGTGGTGCATTTGGGTAAGGAGAAGGAATATTTGGGTAATGAGGAGGTGCATTTGGGTAATGAGGAGGTGCATTTGGGTAATGAGGAGGGGTGTTTTGGTAAGTAGGGTAGGCTGGTGGATTATCAAAGTTCAACCTCCTAGCCGGGCGGCGGTCAATGTCTGCGGCAACAGCTGTGACTTCTTCCCTCTTCTCTCTTCTTCTAGCATTGCTTGAGCTGGCTTGAGCATTTTGAGCACTTGACTTCATTTCAGCAAAGCTCACAATCCGACCGGATTTGATGCCTTCTTCCACCATCTCCCCCATTGTGAGAAGTTCAGCATAAGGTGCACCCATCATAGGAAGCATATGCATGTAATAGGAATCGTCTTGAGCACGAATAAAGTACTTCACCATATCCCTCTCAGTCATCGGGGGTTGCACCCGTGCAGCCTGTTCACGCCACCTCAAGGCATATTCCCTAAAAGATTCTGTTGGTTTCTTCTTCAAATTGGACAAGGTTATGAGGTCAGGGACCATCGCCACATTGTATTCAAACTGCTTTGTGAAATCACCAGCTATATCATCAAATTCGTGCCATTTGCTTATGTCTTGTCTGGCAAACCATTCAGCAGCAATACCCTCCAAACTGTGGCTAAAGTAAGCCATCAGAAGTTCTTCTCTGCCTCCCGCCGCCCTCATTCTGTTGAGGTACTTGGTTAAATGAGCAAATGGGTCACCATGACCATCATACATGTCAAACTTCGGCACTTTAAAACCGGGAGGAGGAGTAATGTCCGGGAATAGATAAAGACTGCGGTATGAAGTGCTTTGCCGTTTCTTAGTCACCTGCAAGTCCTTAATAGATTGTTGCATGACTTTCATTGCTTGGATTATCTCATCTTGTTCGCTTGTCCTTCCCTGTTTTTCCACAGCTGTGGGCATTTCATTCTGTGGCGGATAATCTGTGAAGTCCGCATTCTTCCCATTAGGGTCATGCTCATAATATAACGCCTCGGGATATCCCTGCCTTGGATCATTGGCGTTTGGAGGAGCAACGGCTACAGGAATGGGCGCTTGAGATTGTGGAGGACGGGGAGTGTCTTTAGCAGGCAAATATTGGTAGTGAGGAGGAGTGGGGTCGTTAGGATATGGATAATATGAGGGATAACCAGCGGGTTGGGCATTTTGCTGAGCGGGCGGGGTATTTTGACTAACTTGTGGGCGATTTTGTGGTGGTGGTGTTTGATTAAGTGGGTTGTTTTGGTATGTGGGTATATTGTGAACAGGATTGGCATTTAAAGGTATGTTTTGAGGGGCTTGCCCTTTAATGGCTGCTAGCTCATCGCTCAGCATCTGTATCTGTTTGGTCAGGTTCAAAATAAGGTCATCCTGAGCAAGGAGGATGTTTCCCCTCGAAGATCCAGGAGTTTCGAGAGTCTTATCATTGAGGACGGGAGGCTGATCATCATTACCGGACATTTTGTCGAAATTCTGAAGTGTATATCAATGTGCAGAGGAAAGCCTTTAGATCAGCTCAATCAGCACAAATCAAACCTCTGTTTAGGAATAAACAAAACAAAAGAAAAATTCAAAAGGTAACTGTGTTAGTTTGCATGTTGTTGGTAAAATTTGCACGTAAGCACATAGCGCGCGTCACGTAGCGCTTTTGCATTTTAAACGGGCGATAAATAAGGCATGTGGCAACCACAAATAATGTGCGTAAAATAAAATGCGGACACGTCCTACCCTGTAGGGTGCCTCTTTGTGCTAGAGGCGAGCCTAATCGCGCAAATAAATGATAACGAAAAATAGTCACAACCATTTTTGAGCAATTCAAATTTAGAGTAAGATATTTCATTAAAATAGATAAAGTTGATACAAAATTGTCTTTCATAATCATAACATCATACTTTCATCCTCTTCTTTCTTTTTTTTTTTTTTTTTCTTCTTCTCTTTTTCTTTTTCTTTTCTTTCTTTTCTTTCTTTTCTTTCTTCATACATAATCCTTGCATAGCAAATGAAAAATACAATAAATATAAAGACATAACTGAGAATACATCAAAACTAAAATAAAAGCCGTCACTCTGCCGATCAACTGCATCATGCCGGTGTAGGCGCACTGTTGTGACTGAATTCTGCTTTCTTTGCTTCATCTTCATCATCAGGTCTGCATCATTGTAATCAACTTCTTTCATTCTTTTTCTGCTTTCCCTTCTTTTCCTCTCTTTTCCTTTTCTTTCTTTTTTTTCTTTTTCTTCTTCTCTTTTTTTTTCTTCTCTTTTTTTTCAGAATTTCCTTTTTCCTTTTCAATACATCATCATTACATAATAAGTGAAAATACAACAATAGAAAGCATAATAGAAAATACATCAAAAGTAAATAAACTGCCATTTGTCCAAGTTCCGTATCATGTTCCTGCTTGCTTCATCTTCTTGCTTGTCGGAGCGGATGTTTCATCAAAACTGGTTTTTGCCCTTGCCTGTCTCATTTTCTTCGTCATATCAGTGTCTTCATAGCCGACTCTTCCTGGAGGACTGAGACCTAAGCGTCGCTCTTCTTTGATCCAGACGAGATATTCTGGTGTGCAGCTCTGGTGCTTTGTTGACACTTCTATCGGTTTCAAACCCTTCCAATCCTCGAGGATTTCTCTTTTCCTTGGAATTGCATTCTGCAGGTTGAAAGGAGTTTCTGACTCCGACATATCCGCACAAAGGGGAATAAATTGTTCCATCCCAAATTGACGGAGGACCCTCAAAGGTGCGTACGGTTGAAGCCCCGTTAAACCCGGCAACTCGATGTAGTATCGCTTGGAAGTCCTAAGCGCAATCTCATCTTTAGGAACATAACTTAACTTCCACATTACTCTCTTATCAGTAAGGCGGGCTAAGAAATCATACCATCCCGCAAAACTTTCAGGTTTTTCACACCACCTCGTTCTTATGTTTTGGGTAGCAATAGGATTTACTAATTTCCGGCTATCTAACATTTTACAAATATCCACCATAGGGTTTCGACGGCACACTTGGTCTATCGCCCATACCTGAAGGAGAAGATTACAACCTTCGAAATACATCGACCCCCTTCTGCATTCATTCAGAGCCCGATACATTTCTGCTAGAATCATAGGAACTATGGTGGTAGATTTGTTCCCATTGATCCCTTCAAACATCACCCGAACTACGGAACCAATGCAAGTCCTAATGTGTCCATTCTTTGTTGGGAAGACCAAAGTCCCTAAGAATGCAATGATAAAAGCCCTTACACGCCGGTCTCTCCAAGTTTTCTCACCACAGTTAAATTCCGGCTCAAAATCACCAAAACCCGTTATGCGCCCAAACCTGGTGTACAGATAATCCAGATGAACCCATTTGCTTTCGATATTCCTTACCAATCCTAGTCTCTCTTGGAATTTCTTCCCTGTTTGACTGTTTGGAAGGATTATCTCTTGGCCCAGACACTTCAATCCCGTTAGCCCAACTATTTCTCCTAAAGTGGGAGTCAACTCAAAGTCTTTGAACCTGAATACAGCTCGCGTCGGGCGCCAATACGCAATAAGAGCTTGGACTAGATCACGGTTTGGATGAACATCAATCAGCTCTACCAACCTTCCTAATTTCCCCTCAACTGTCTTTTTCTCCTCCTCACAAAAGTTACCCCACCATAATTTTAACTTCTCTGGGACCTCTACAACCATGTAGACTTTGTCAAACTGCTGTTCCATTCTTTACCCTACAAGATAATGAAAACAAAATTCTAAATTTGATTGTGCTCAAAATTCAGCTGGGACTGGAGATTCGTTATCACAAAACACATAATATGCAGGTCAACGGGTTATAAGGACCCGTTGACACAAGGGCGGATTCCTGACTATGGAGGCGGTACCAAGGACCGGGTCCAGACTAAGGTGTGAATGCATGCATGCTCCTAAAGTTCCCTCAAAAGTGAGTTAACGGTTGAGGCTAACAGACGAGCGGCAGGCGGCTTCGTGGTCGAATAACTTCCACGACAATCCGCCGGTACACCAACTCGTCCAAGGGTTTTTCTAAGAGTGGGTTAACGGTTGAGGCTAACAGGTGAGTGGCAGGCGGCTTCGTGGTCGAATAACTCCCACGACAATCCGCCGGTATACCAACTCGTCAAAGGGTTCTTTAGTGGAAGAAATTGCGGGTGCGTATGCACACACCTCGCGGATATTTAAGTGAGAATGCAAGAGGTTCCCAGGAGTGGGGGAAGTATGAACGGAATGCCAGTTTATATGTGCGCAAATAGGGTGTAGTGACATGCTTTCGTGACACACAGCAATCAATTAGATTAATCTAAGCATGCTCGCAAATAAACAGTAGATATAATCATGCTAATTTTCAACGATAAATAAATAAGTCACACATACTAATATCGTCATACAATTCAAACAAACAAACAAAAGAAATTCGTGAAAGCCTTTTGGTTAGAACCATTTGCGTATTCCCCAGCGGAGTCGCCACGCTGTTGAACCCCAAAAATTACCCTTTCTTTAAGAAAAGATAAGTTTCGGAATATTTCAACAAAGTGGGATTCCAAAGGGTTTCTTTGGAGTCGCCACCTAATTTAAGGATTATTAGGAACCTAAGTTAACTAAGGAGTGCATTTTAACCTTTATTTAAAAGAAATTAAATTCAGAGATTCTTAGGTAAGTGGTTCTGTTAAATTCGAAAGAAGGTCCTTATTACGGGAGCACTTTCGAAAATCCGCTAAAGGCGGTTAATCCGGCGATTTTCACGAATTTTTACTTGAAATTTAGTTTGGGATAAATTTTAAATAAAATAAATGGGCAATAAATAATATAGAGAAGATAAAATTGATTATGACAATACTTGAACAAAATTTAAGATTAATTAAATGAATAATGAGATAAGGGTTGATTGATTGACTAAATAAATAAGGGCTAATTAAAATTAAATAAATAAATTTAACCAATGATTGAATAAGAATAATAATTGATTGATTAATTAATTAGATAAATAAATAAATAGATAAATGACTTAAGTAGATAAATAAATATTTATATGATTTCAATTAGGTAAGGGGTGAACAATACTGGACTAGTTAAATAAATAAATATAATTGATTAATCAAATAAATAATTAATTAGAATTAATTAATTAAATAAGTAAATGGAATGAATAAATAAAATAATAAATAAATGCCACTTAACTAATTTAATAAATAAATAAATAAGTAAATAAATAATTATAATTGATTAGGCAAATAAACGATTAATTTAAAATTAAACAAATAAATTAATAATAAATGCCACTTAATTTAATTTAATTAATTAATAAATAAATGAATTAATAAATGGATAAATAATTGACTAAATATAAATAATGAATAAATAGGTACAATTTTAATTTTTTATTTCTTTTGCACTCGATAATTAACTAAAGGCTTCTACTATCTTAAATCAACTGGCGATTCCCAAAGAGACGGGATATGCAATTTATAAACGATCAAAACAATAAGATAACTATTTAGTTAAAGCGACTAATCTACCAGGCTTCTAATCATACAAAAGTCCTAAAACATGCTTTCTAAAAGGGGACGGGAGAAAAGGAGTTTTAGAAAATAGAACCCGGGATAGCGAACTCAAGTTGAGCCCTGTATTTCACAAGGCTTTTCGTTCATTCATTTCTCTTTTTTTTTTTTCTTGTTTTACATTTTCGGGGATGTCAAGTCCCGAAAATGCGGAGCGATTCAAGTAACTTCCAAATGCAAATAGCCCAATCCCAATTTGTGAGTTGAGCAACTCAAACTCGATCCCAAGTATTCATGTCAAAGAAAATTAGAAAAGAGAAGAATTAGTACATATTCCATAAAAAGCTAGACAGATTGAAGTAAGCATAGCTATACTGGGTAATTTGCAAAAAAAAAGAAAGAAACTACAGCTAGACTTAACTAAAGTATAGCAGGGGTTATCATTTTTAAATAACATAGGCTTTTAGTAAATTATTTCAGCTTTGAAAAAAAAAATGATTTCGATAAACCAATTAAGCATTCAGGATTGAAACAACTTGGATATTCAGAGAGGTTTACTTGCTTAAACAGAACAATATACTAAACACATACAGCACAAACTTTGATAACTTACTAGAATAAAGAGGAATTCATAAAAAATAAAGTTCAGACAACCAAGTTTTAAAGACTAGAGCTCTTAACTTTAAGACATTAAGAAAACTGGTTTTATTAAGCCAATTTTAATCACAACAAGAACCAACTACAGACGCACTTCTCCTGAATGCTTTAATCCCATTGAAGATTTCACCTTGTCATTACTTACAGAAGAATTGAACTATAAAGAAGACTGAAAAAAGACTTGAAGGAAGGACCTAGGACATCTAAACAGGTCTACAACCACTCTGAATGCAGACTGGAAGAACTGAAGGAAATTAGACTAGAAACCAAAGTGATGCAGGAATGAGAACAAGGAAAAGCTTAGGGAGATCTGAGGCAAACAGGCCTGCACATTCCAAGCAAGCATGCAAACTTCTGCAAACAGACCTTTCCTAATCCCTATAGCTCCCTGGAGCCACCTGAATCATTTTACACTATCTGCTAGCTGCCTTCACACACAACTAAAACTGACCAATACCTCCCTGAATATTACAAGGCCTGCTCTTAACAATCTACACTCTACATCATTTTCCAGCTCTCCTAAAAATCTACTCCTCACCTTCTTAACACAGCCCAAAGAAACCAAAGAAACAACACCCTCCACTCACTTCACAAACCCCTGCACACACTCCCTGGATTCCACTGGATCAGACTAATCCTTCAAACAAAATCCTAACTTCACCACCCTCACGTTCTTGCGAAACAAACTAGAACCAAGCCAAGACCTGAACCTCCTCACCTCTACCTGGACTCTCTCTACTACCAAATATACAACTCACAGAACACCAAAACAACCCTGGAACCCTGCTGCTCACTACCTATCAACTACTCCTATGCACCCTGCTTCCTTAAACAAGAGCGGAACCAGACCTAAGATCCCTCACTCACGCGCAAGCCAACTTCACATACCCTCTGCTCTCACAGCCTCCACACACTCACATACATACTCCCTCACTCACAGATCAGCCCCCCCCCCCCCCCCCCCCCCCGGACCAAAGAGGCACATCAGCCACTGCAGCAAAACCCCTATGCCTCCAGGAAAACTCCAAACATCCAGAACCTAAGCTATCACCAACTATGCAAACACCACCTGAACCCCCTTTAAACCCCATCCTGCTACTCCCTATTCTCTCCTCTGAACTCACACAAAACCAGAACAAACATAAACAACCACCTGGGCAAACCATTAGGCAAACTAGCACACTAATATCCTCCTTTAACAAAATCAGAGCTTTCTTTCCATTTTAACAAAAAAAACTAAAATCTAGAAAGAGTTCTAGACTGGAAAAAGTAAAATAAAACTACCTCTGTTCAACAAGACACCAGCATTAAAATTTCAGTTCCAACCAGATAACCTTCTGACTCGATTAACCATGATGTCTAAACTTGAAAGACTGAACAAAAGATGAACTTTTACTCTTATGTTTCGAAGATACACAGTAAGATCTTTTTTTTTTCTTCATCATTTCAACTTAAATGTGATTTCTGTAACTAAAACGAACTAAAGATCCGAGCTTTAGTTCAAACAAAAGTTCATAACATCTAACATAGGGCTAAACACCTTCATTAACTATGCAGAAAAGTACAAAACAAAAACAGAACAAAACATCACATTTTGAGAATAAACAGGACTGAATGAATAAAGAAGATGAAAGAAAAAAAAAAGAAGTTATTACCTTTTGTAAAGCAGGGAAATGGGGCGAGGGTCCGAAAGAATCGACTCGAGCGATGTCGATGACTTAAAACAATGAAGCGACGACACGAAATCGAAAGCGACGTTCAACTCGAAACAGTAACTGAGAATACTATGTGTATGTCCTTTTTTTAAACTAAGAAAAATTCTGAAAATAATATCAATGCTGCCATTTTTTTTTGTGTGTTAAAATCCAAAATCAGAACCCCTTAAACCCTACAAAAATGTTAAATATATAGGATAATTTAGGGTTTACCTCGACTTTGCAAAACCTGAATTACCCTTGCCATTTTCAATCTAATTCCTTTAGGATAAGGGTCTAAAGTGTCCATTCCTTTCGGATTGTACACTTTGGATCCTTATCTCCAAGGAAAGATCAAAGGCTGGGATTCTTCGATTCAAAATGAGTGGACCAGATTTTGTGACCGTTTGTACTGGAGAGAGGGTGAAGAGCTACCAGCTGGAAATGGATTACTCGTCCAGCACATCGATCGTACGGAGAAGACGATCGAATGGACCGGGTTTTGGTTCTGGACGCGGGTCGAAAGGTTGGAATCGGGTTGGGAAAGGGAATTGGGTCGCGGGTGAGGGGAAACGGGTCGCGTGATTGGAAACTGAAAAGGAACTGATATACAATGTATTATATGTTATATATATTGCTTGCATGGATAGGCTGGGATTGCATGGGCTTGCACATTTAGCTCCTTTTTAAGGTAAATTGAATTAAGATAGGGATGTTGCACGGGTAGGAAAATCTCCAGGACTTTGAACGAAATTAACCTTCTTTTGAAATTAGCTAATTTACTCTAATTAAATTTAATTAATTAATCTCAATTCAAACAATTTTAATTATCTAATTCTAATTTTAATTTTATTTTAATAATTGATTCTCATTTAAATAATTTAGCCGCTAATTATATCTCGGGACGAAATTGGGTGTCAACACCTTGCTTGGGCAGGGATCTGGTCTTCTTAGATGATCCCTTTATGGTTGCCACCCCTGTCGGGTCTTCTATATGTGTAGATAGGGGTTATCGGCAGTGTATGATCTCCATCTGTGGTGTAGAGTCCTTAGTGGACCTGATGCTGCTCGATATGTCTGATTTCGATGTCATTATGGGCATGGATTGGCTGGCTTCCTGTCATGCGACTTTGGATTGCCATGCCAAGTCCGTGACGATCGGGGCAGAGGGTGAGTCTCGGGTTGTATGGAGAGGTTCCAGGCCTTCTCCGAAGAGTAGGATCATTTCTTTCTTGGAGGCGCAGAGGATGATATCTAGTGGGTGCGAGGGATATATTGCTTCAGTTCGGGATGTCCGGGCAGAGGAGTGATCCCTTGATAGAGTTCCGGTTGTTTGTGAGTATCCGGATGTGTTTCCTGATGATTTGCCGGGTTTGCCGCCTATGCGGGAGATAGAGTTTTGCATTGATCTATTGCCAGGCACTCAGCCTAAATCTATTCCCCCGTATCGTATGGCTCCTGTTGAGTTAAGGGAGCTGAAGGAGCAGATTCAGGATTTGCTCGATAAGGGCTTCATTAGGCCCAGTGTGTCTCCATGGGGTGCCCCGGTATTATTTGTGAAGAAGAAGGATGGCTCTATGCGGATGTGTATTGATTACCGGCAGCTGAATAAGGTTACTATCAAGAATAGGTATCCTTTGCCGCGTATTGATGATTTGTTTGATCAGCTTCAGGGTGCTACCTTCTTCTCGAAGATTGATTTGAGGTCGGGGTATCATCAGTTGAGGATTCGGTCCGAGGACGTTTCCAAGACTGCTTTTCGTACCCGATATGGCCACTATGAGTTTCTGGTGATGTCTTTCGGGCTTACGAATGCCCCAGCTGCTTTCATGGATCTGATGAACCGAGTGTTCAAGGCCTACCTTGACTCCTTCGTCATTGTGTTTATCGATGATATCTTGGTTTATTCGAGGAGCAGGGAGGAGCATGAGCAGCATTTGAGAGTTGTTCTTCGGACTCTGAGGGATCAGCAGTTGTATGCCAAATTCTCCAAGTGTGAATTTTGGCTCAGTTCTGTATCTTTCCTAGGTCACGTGGTGACCAAGGATGGGGTGTGTGTTGATCCGAAGAAGATAGAGGCCGTTCAGATTTGGCCTAGGCCTACTTCTCCTACAGAGATTTGGAGTTTCTTAGGCTTGGCAGGTTATTATCGGCGGTTCGTCGAGGGGTTTTCTTCTATTTCAGCACCTCTGACGAAGTTGACCCAGAAGAATGTTCCTTTCCTGTGGTCCGATGCCTGTGAGTCTAGCTTTCAGAAGCTTAAGACTCTGTTGACTTCAGCGCCAGTGTTGGACTTGCCTAGTGGATCCGGGGGATTCACCGTATATTGTGATGCTTCGGGTGTTGGCCTGGGTAGCGTTCTGATGCAGGAGGGTAAGGTGATAGCTTATGCCTCGAGACAGCTGAAGGTCCATGAGAAGAATTATCCTGTCCATGATTTGGAGCTGTTAGCCGTCGTGTTTGCACTGAAGTTGTGGAGGCACTATCTTTATGGCGAGCCATGTGAGATATTCACCGATCATAAGAGTCTCCAGTACTTGTTCACTCAGAAGGACTTGAACGGGAGACAGCGCCGCTGGTTAGAGCGGCTGAAGGATTATGATCTTTCTATCCGGTATCATCCCGGAAAGGCTAATGTTGTAGCCGATGCCTTCAGTAGGAAGTCCATGGGTAGCCTCGCCTATCTTGATGCTGATATGAGGCCGTTGGCCCGTGAGTTGCAGGCTTTGTCCATTAGTGGGGTTCGGTTTGATGATTCTGTTCCAGGCCGGGTGCTTGCATATGTGGGGTCTCAGTCGTCTTTAGCTTCCCAGATTCGGGAAAGGCAGTTCGAGGATCCTTATCTGAGAGATCTCCGGGACAGGGTCCTGAGTGGGGGAGTGTCCTCGTTCGTGATTGGTGATGATGGTGCTTTGCGGCTTAACGGCCGGGTATGTGTTCCAGCCATTGTGGAGCTGAGGCAGATGATTTTGGCAGAGGCTCACAGTTCGAGATATTCCATTCATCCGGGTACTGCGAAGATGTATCATGATCTTCGAGGGCTGTATTGGTGGAAAGGGATGAAGAGGGATGTTGCTGATTATGTATCTCGGTGTTTGAATTGCCAGCAGGTGAAGTATGAGCACTGGAGGCCAGCCGGGGTGACCCAGTCTATGCCCATTCCCGAGTGGAAGTGGGAGCAGATCACTATGGATTTCGTAGTTGGTTTGCCGCTGACCGTGGGTAAGCATGATTCGGTGTGGGTAGTAGTTGATCGACTGACGAAGTCGGCTCACTTCATTCCAGTGAGGACTACTTATACCTCGGAGCGTCTGGCTCGTATCTTTATTGAGCAGATTGTGTGATTGCATGGTGCTCCTGTTTCTATCATTTCTGTCCGAGGTGCTCAGTTCACAGCTCAGTTTTGGAGATCTTTTCAGAGAGAGCTGGGTACTCGGGTCGATCTCAGCACTGCATTTCACCCGCAGACTGATGGCCAGTCTGAGCGGACCATTCAGATCCTCGAGGATATGTTGAGGGCGTGTACTATTGATTTTGGAGGCCATTGGGATAGCCATTTGCCGCTAGCAGAGTTTGCGTATAATAATAGCTATCAGGCTTCTATCCAGATGGCTCCGTTTGAGGCATTGTATGGTCGGAGATGTCGCTCGCCTATCGGTTGGTTCGAGTCTGGTGAGGTCCAGGTGTTGGGGCCTGATTTGGTGCAGCAGACCTTAGATAAGGTCCGGGCTATTCAGGATCGACTCCGCACGGCTCAGAGCCGGCAGATATCGTATGCAGATCGGAGGCGGAGAGATCTTGAGTTCATGGTTGGGGACCGGGTATTCCTCAGAGTGTCGCCCATGAAGGGTGTTATGAGATTTGGGAAGAAAGGCAAGCTCAGTCCTAGGTTCATTGGGCCTTTTGAGATATTGGAGCGCGTTGGCGCCGTTGCTTATAGACTGGCTTTGCCTCCCTCTCTGTCTGTTCATCCGGTGTTCCATGTGTCCATGCTCCGGAAGTATGTTCCCGATCTGTCTCATGTGATCGATATGGCTTCCGTGGAGGTAGATGGCGACTTAGCTTATTCGGAGGAGCCTATTGCTATTGTGGCTAGAGAGGTCCGTAAGATGAGATCGAAGGTGATCCCGCTTGTGAGAGTTCAGTGGGGGCATCACTCCATTGCCGAGGCCACTTGGGAGCTTGAGTCCGAGATGCGTGAGAGGCATCCGCGCTTGTTCGATGATTCAGGTATGAAATCCTTGTATTTTCTAAGACTGAATTTGCATTTTTAAGTTTTATTGATTTCGGGTGGTACCGAGGGGTCCTCGAAATCCGTGCCAGCTCCGTGGCTAGTGTGTGGATCCTACCTTAGACTTAGGCTCGTCCGAGGACGGCCGAGAGTCTAAGTGGGGGAGAATGTAACGACCCTCAAATAGTCGTTACGGGATCCGGGACCTCGATTTGATAGGTTTTCGAGAATAGGATCCGTTTATGAAATTTCGGAAAGGAATTTGGGGTTTCGATAGGTCGTTTTGAGTAAACGAACCCCGATGGAAAATCCGAGCGCACCGTTAGGTCCGTCTCGTCATTTATGATATGTAGCAACCTTCAAAATTGAAAACGGACCTCGTTTGATAGGACTTTTGATAAAGTCCCCATTTCGGAAGTTTAAAAGAGTTAAAAGAGGTTTCCGAGCTCGATTTGAGCAAATGAGCTCCGATGAGAGATCCGAAAGTTCTGTCAGGTTCGTATAGTCATTTGTGACTTGTAGCAACTTTCGGAATTGGATTCCGAGGTCGTTTGGTTAAATTTCGCTATTTTGGCGAAAGTCGAAAATTGAACCTTTGCCGTGGGACCCACTTTTTGAGTTCTGGAGGTCCGAATTGAGTTCCGTCTTGACGAGCATGTCACCCAAATATTTTATGACTTGTGTGCAAAATTTGGGATCATTCCGAGCTTCGTAGGGTCCCGTTTTGCCCCTAAAACAGTAGAAAATCTGGTGCGACTTTTCTGTTCTGTTTTGGCGCAAACAGCCGGATAAAAGCTGATTTTCCGGCCAATCCGTAAGGAATTAGGAAAAACTCAAAACATGAAAGTTGTAGCCCTTTGAGTTTTGGTTCTAATGCCGCTGGTTTCAGGTCATTTGGACATTCCTATCAAAAGTTAAGAGTTTTTCAAAAGAAGCTGTCACAGAGGCAAAAAAAAAAAAAAAACTGCTATAAAAAGGCCATTTCGGGCCATTTCGGTTCATAACTTATAAAAATCATTTGGTGAGCTCTTGAGGCGATTTTTGGGTATTTCTTGAAGACCCAATCATACTTACACTTAAGGTAAGCCCTTTCAATCCATCTTTATGTTGATTAACACAAGAATCAAAGGGTTGATTCTTGGAAATGGGTTAGAACCCTAGATTCTTAAGAATTGGGGAAAGACATCGAGCAAGGCTCGCATGTGGAATCTAAGTGTACTTTTGGACTCACGGGAGCGTGGGGAGTCCGGAAAAGTACATTTTGTAAATTTAGGGCTCGGCCCTACCCGGGGGCATTTTGGTAATTTTTACCCTAGGATGCCTATAGGCTTAAATAGCTATAATTGAGCACTCATATGTGCTATATCTTGTCTTAATAGACCTAGTGGAGAGTCCTTCGCGGACAAGGCGAGCGGGAAAGGAGATTCTTCGCGGCATTTGAGCCCGAATTTCGAGGAAAGTGAGACTTGACCTCTATTGTGCTTGTGGACTCTTCCGTCATGCTAGTATGCTTCATGTACGCATATATATACCTAACAATGGTTAGGATTAATGATGTGAATTACTTGCTATTATTGTTTGTTATAAATAGCGAGATTGTGACTCGACCGAGGTATGTGCCGGTCTAAACGCTACGTCGAGGTAGCTTAAATTTATATCGTAGTAACGCTTGCTACGCCATGCTTAGATAGCAAGAACTTGGGACAAAACGTGCAAGTTGTCAATTCCGCTCCACTTTTTACTGAAAAAGTGACTGTCGCGTGTTCCGAGACTGCAGGAGTGATGATTGCACTGCGCCTACTCACATCTTGCACGTCCCAAAGCAAAAACCGTCATTTCGATTTTTGTTCTTTTAACGGCTGGATTTATTTACCTCTTGCGCGGATGCTTGCCACGTGTAGGGGCGGGTCGGGTTTTGCAAACCCTATAAATATAGTTTCTACCAGCTTGAAACCTTTTTACTTCATTCCAAATTTCATCCAAACCTTCAAAGCTTCAAAACACCTTTCCAAGAATCCCTAAAACGCAAAAAATTCTTCCAATCTTCTAGTCCAAATGTCTCCAAAGGCCAAGAGAAGTTTGAATATGGATGCTGTGGCTAGTAGTTCTTCAGCAGCAGGTGGTCAATCCACGAGTTCCCCAGCTTCGGTTGCTGATGTGATTCCGAAACTTTGGGGAAGCCTTGAAAATGATTGTTCAATCAGCTCGTTCAGTCACTATGGCAATATAAGGTCGTGGCCTTCAAGCCGGTTTAAGAGTTCAATTACTCCTGACCTTTTGCCTAGGGTTAAGGCAGATTGTGGCTGGGACGATGATGTTATAGTTTCTTGCCCTTATCCAACGGAGAATATTACTTCTGCGAGAACTGGGTGGACAGCCATATCAACGTATCCATTCACGATAGGTTGCACGCTCCCGTTGCATCCTGTTATAGAGGATATTTGTAAATACTATCTTATCTGCCCGGGGCAGCTGTGTCCGAGCATTTATAGAATTATCTCCCTGCTACAATGGTTTGCCGATGAGACTGGACAGGACTTTGAATTTAAGCACTTCGTCTCTTTGTATAGCCTTCAGGTTGCGAGAGACGGATATATTAACGCCCGTATGAGAGGAAGAAAAGCTCTAGTGAGCAAATCTGAAGATACAGGGGATAGGGGTTGGATGCACAGGTATGTTTATGTGCAGTCTAAATTCCTCACACGTGGCTGCAAAACTAATCTCTGCGAGGTGTGGAACAAAACTCGTAAGTCCCCGAGTCTTTGTACTGAATACTCTTTGAATTACGTATTTGCACCCTCTACTTTTTACTCTTTATTGGTTAGCCGACAAGATTCCTTACGATAGTCTGATCTCCAAGGAGGAATTGTCCGCTTGGGTTGAACCTATTTTGGCAGAGTTTCCTCACGAGCAGAGGCAGTGGCCTTACTATGCTTCTTTAAAAAGTTTATCGAACCCGAGCACCCATGGTAAGCTGATTATCCGAATTCCTGCTAGTTTATGCAGAACTCACCATGGTATTAATATGATTTTACTCTCATGTTTAGGTGCTGGTGGTAGTTACTTTCCTGCTCCTCCTCCCGTGGAGGTGACCGTTGACCCCGTGGCTGAGATCAACGAGGAGGCAGCTGCCATTCTTCAAACTGCTGCAGCTATCAAGGCCAGGGAGGGTGGTGAGGAGGTCCTTGCGAGTTTAAAGAGAAAGAAATCTGACTTTGAAAAGAGTAAACCCAAGAAGAAAACGAGGACAGCCCGTAAGACTCCTCAACCCTCTGAAAAAACAGTTGAAACCAACGTCGCTGCTGCTGATACGCCCAAGGCTGGGCAGGAGAGTGTTAAAAGCTCGGCGGCTGCCCCTGAATCTGCTGAGCCTATGATAGTTGATATTTCAGATTCAGAGACTCCCGATGTGAGCCTGACTCAGAGGAAGAGGGCATCTCTTCGGGGTGATAAGAGGAAGGATGTAGAGACTTCTTCTTACGCTTTCGAGGAGAGTCCCCGAGTTGGTGATGAAGAAGGAGATAGAGCTGGGGAAGTAGGGGAAGAAAGAATGCATGAAAGTTTTGCCTTCTTCCCCGAGGACCCAAAGCCAGATGAGCCTGAACGGGTTAGTGGTCAACAGGGTGAGGCTGAACAAGTCAGCCACAGGCGACCTGGCAAAGAGCCGATGAGAGAAGAGGATGAGGAGAAAGATGAAAAGGTTGATGAGCGGAGGAAGACTGAGGGGGATGCTGAACCTCAGATCTTTCACTACAAGGATATGATGAACTTAGCTGGTGATGAGGTGGCACCAGTTTATCTGCAAGAGTGCGACGCTCTGGACCCTGATGAGACAGGTGACGTTGAGGTCTCTCGCACAAAGCTTACTAGGAGAGTATCCCTAGGAGGAAGGATTGGGGCGTAATCTGTTAAGGGTATTCGTCACAAATTTGGTCCCCAATATCCTTCTGAACAAGCGAGGGAGCCCAGGCCGTGTATGAGGGAGTGTGACTTCACCATTCCCCCGGACACAGATTTTCTGACGAAGCCTGGCCACTTGGTTAAAGTGATGTCCAACCTGATCGGTCCTCGCGAGGAGTGGAACATGCGCAGCATGAGCGACGAGCAGCTAGCTTACGCAATCGCTGAAGATACTGCTCGGGTAATGTTTCCCTCTTTACTCCTTTATTTTTATTAAGACCTTAGTTCTAATTACCTGCGTATTTTCACTTGTTGCCAGGCGAGTATGATGGCGGCCGAGATCATGTTCCGTTCTAGGTTGAACAATCAGGAACAAGTCCTTGGTTTAAAGAAAGACCTTTTGAAGGCTCTTCAGGACAAGCAGGCTTTAGAAGAGAAGAAACAAGCTCTGATTGGGGAGAAGCGGGTCCTGGAGGGGAGGCGTGGCTTCTTCGAGGATAAGATAGACAGGTTGGAGAAATCCAACACTGAGGCTAATGACAAGATAAGCACCCTCCTCGAGGAGAGGGACCGGCTTTTGGATGAGAAAGAAAGGTTTGCACTATCCTTTGAGGATCTAAAAGCCAAGATGAATGAACAAGGTAGCCAGATTTCTCAACTCGCCCATGAGCTTAATGTGAAGGAAGCCACTTTGGAAGGCATCCGTAATGCTTCCGACCTGATGTTGAGAAATATGAACAAAGCTGAAGCTGAATCTCAGGCTGCTCGAGGAGAACTGCAATAAGCCAAGAATGGGCTTGAGGAATCTGCGAAGATCCAAGAGCTGTTGACGATGGAATTGGCGAATCTGAGGGATCGTTATACAATCGACTCCAAACTGGAAGCTCTTGAAGCCAAGAAGAAGTTGCTCATTCAAATGCAGCGTGGCCAAGTTAATGCCGACTCAGTCCTCGATCAGACCATAGCGACTATCATCGATGTCAAGCGGGCCTTGGGCATGGAAGTAGGAGCCGACAATGATGATGATGATGAAGAGGATGATAAAGGCAGTGAGGATAATGAAGATGAAGATTTGGGTGGGGATCCGACTGATGGAGCTAGTGCATCAGGTCGAGAACCTGGCCAAGATGATGACTGACGCCTTATCTAGTCCTTCTCATGATTTTACCGGATGTTGTTAACTTTGGATATTGCTAACTTGTGAATGAACGTATATTTTGACTGTCTTTTGTCTGACTGTCGAGGCTTGATGACCATTTTCGATCTCAAGTCTTGCTTATATGAATGATGTTGATATTTGTTGTTTAATGAGGTTTTCAGAAGTCAGAATTATGTTTCAAATCCTAGTGTCTGAGTTCCCTTTTTGGCGTTAATCTGCGCAGATGTTTGAAATAAAATTTGATCATAACCAAGTTAAGTTGCCCTTAGTTAATATGAATGAAATCAGGCCTTTTGGGCTGGACGAAACCAGGCCGTTTAGGTTGACTGAAATCTGGCCGTATAAGATGGCCTTGCGATAAACTTTGCTTATCATTTTTTACAGTTGGAAGTTTTCGCAGAAAAATTTTGTTAAGGTTGAGGTTTTACTCTGTTATTTCTATTGAAAAGAATAGGTAACCCAATGACCAAAACACAAGATTGTTTGGTCGTAAAGTTGTAGAATTTGGGCGAATACTGGCCGCAAAATGTAAAAATAACGTAGCACAAGTAAAATAGTTCTATTGAACTTACTTGATTCTGCTTAGTCGTGGACTTGGCGAATGATCATGACCTTGCTCTGCTCGAAGATCACTCATGTTAGCCGGGACTTTGGCCTACTGGGGCCCTCGCCACCCCCCTGTTTTTATGTTGAAATTTCGTAATTTCAGACATAAAAATACAATGGGTGAAACGCTGAATCAGAGAACACATATAACCAAAAGAGGAGTGTGTCCGTTGTGGGATTTGAACCCACAGCCGCGAAGCACGAGGACTTCGAGCTCTACCAGTTGAGCTAAACGGATCTGGCCTTTTGAAGACCGTTAGTACCATTTAGACAAAGATAAGAAAACAGAATAATCTTAAAAGAAAACAATAGCAAGTAAGCAACAGAGAATGGATAGAAACACTAACCCATGTACTACTTAGAAGTAGTACCTCTTTAGGTGAGTCACGTTCCAACTGCTAGGTAGAAGCGATCCATCTGGTCGTGCCAAACGATATGAACCCTTACCAACGGATGCAACCACCTTGTAGGGACCTTCCCAGTTTGGACCAAGTTTGCCGACGTTCGCTTCTTGCGTATTCTGGGAGACTCTACGCAGCCTAAGTCCCCGATTATAATATTGTTCTATCCTTTCCTTCTGAGCTACTACTCGTATAAGTGCTAATTCTCTACGTTCCTCTAGAAAATCCAATTCCTCGGAGAGGTTGACTGAATTAGATTCTTCAGTTGCATGAGCATATCGTAGACTTGGCTCGCCGATTTCGACTGGAATCAATGCATCAGAACCATACACTAAGGAATAAGGCGTCTCCCCGGTACTCATTTTTGTGGTTGTTCTATATGCCCAAAGAACCCCGGGGAGTTCTTCCACCCAGCACCCTTTGGCTTGCTCGAGACGTTTTTTGAGAGAATCCACTATTATCTTGTTGGTTGATTCTGCCTGCCCGTTTGCTACTGGGTGATATGGGGAAGAAGTGATCCTTTTAATATGCAGATCCTCAAGGAACTTTGTGACCCTCTGACCAACGAATTGAGGACCATTATCCATGACAATCTCTTTGGGTGCTCCGAAGCGACAAATGACATAACGCCAAAGGAAATCAACTACTTCCGTTTGACGTATCTTTGAATATGCTGCAGCTTCAACCCACTTTGTAAAATAATCGGTAATAATTAACAAGAAACGTACCCCTCTAGGTGCAGTGGGTAGTGGCCCAACGATATCCATTCCCCACTTCATAAACGGCCACGGGGAGATGATTGAATGCAAGGGTTCTGCTGGTTGATGGAGGAGATGTGCAAACCTTTGGCACTTGTCACATTTTTTGACAAACTCATTAGTATCTTTTTCCATTTTGTCCCAATAATAGCCTGCTCGTATAAGCTTTCATGCAAGCGCCTTTCCTCCCAAGTGATTTCCACAGCATCCCTCGTGAACTTCCCTCATCACATACTCAGTTTGGCTGGGACCTAGACACTTGGCGAGTGGGCCTGCAAAAGTCTTACGATAGAGGATACCATCTATAATTGTATACCTGGCAGCTTTTATCCTCAGTTTTCGAGCAGCCTTAACGTCTGACGGTAGGGTTCCATGCAGTATATAATTGATTATCTCATTCCTCCAATCCCAAGTCATACTGGTCGTGTTGACTTCCATTGCATCTTTATCGATTGTTGTACATAGAAGATGAGCCACGGCCACTGAACCTGCTGCTCCAATTTCTGCGACTGAACCCAAATTTGCCAAGGCATCAGCCTCGTGATTTTCTTCTCGTGGAATCTGTATGGCTTCCCAATTGTCGAATTGTGCTAGCAAACCAGTGACTCGGGCAAGATACCTCTGCATACGAGACTCCCTTGCTACGAAGCCTCCAGTTATTTGATTGACGACCAGGGCAGAATCACTCTTAAGGCGAATTCTGTCTGCTCCATAATCTCAAGCCAATTTTAATCCTGCAATCACGGCCTCATATTCGGCCTCATTATTTGTAATAAAGGGACATTTTATGGCCTGTCTAATGGTCTCCCCCGAGGGAGTGGTAAGAACTAAACCTAATCCTGATCCCTTTACACTGGAGGACCCGTCAGTGTGTAAGGTCCATATCCCCGACTCCGATCCGGCGAACAGAATCGCCTCACGTTGAGCATCAGGGTACATAGTAGCACTAAAATCTGCAATAAAATCTGCTAGAGCCTGAGATTTTATGGCTACCCGGGGTTGATAAGATATATCAAACTCACTTAATTCTACTGCCCATTTTACTAACCTGCCCGAGAATTCAGGTTTGTGTAAGATATTGCGTAAGGGGAAAGTAGTAACTACAGCTATTGAGTGACTTTGAAAATAAGGTCTTAATTTACGGGCAGCGATTACCAAGGCTAGTGCTAATTTCTCCAAAGGTTGATAGCGAGTTTCAGCATCTAATAAGGATTTGCTAATGTAATAAATTGGAAGTTGCTTACCTTTGTCTTCTCGAACCAGAACTGCACTTACTGCAGACTCAGACACGGCCAGGTAAAGTAATAGTTGTTCACCTGGTTGGGGCGTTGAAAGTAAAGGCGGGTTCGACAGGTATCGCTTCAAATCCTTAAGTGATTGCTGACATTCAGGGGTCCAATCGAACTCCTTGTTCTGTTTCAGTACGTCGAAGAAGCTTTTGCATCGATCAGATGAGCGAGAAATGAATCTCCTTAGCGCTGCTACTCTCCCGGTCAGCCGCATTACATCTTTTCTGTTGTGAAGTACGTCGGGGATGGCTTCTATTGCTTTTATCTGGGCGGGGTTTACCTCGATCCCTCGCTGGAAAACGATGAAACCAAGAAATTTCCCTGAACCTACTCCAAATGCGCATTTCTCCGGGTTGAGTTTCATGTTGTATTGATAAAGGATTCGAAAGGCCTCCTTCAAATGTGCTAAGTGATCTTCTGCCCGTTTGGACTTGATCAGCATGTCCTCGATGTAGACCTCCATGGTTTTGCCAATGTGGTTGTGAAACATTCGGTTGACTAACCGTTGATAAGTCGCACCTGCATTTTTAAGTCCAAAAGGCATTACTTTATAGCAATACGTACCTCGGCAAGTAATGAAAGAAGTTTTCTCCTGGTCGTCGGGATCCATCAAGATTTGGTTATAGCCTGAATATGCGTCAAGGAATGTAAGTACTTCGTGCCCGGCCGTCGCATCGATTAGTTGGTCAATCTGAGGTAGTGGATAAGAATCTTTCGGGCAAGCTTTGTTCAGATCAGTGAAGTCGATGCAGACCCTCCACTTGCCATTTTTCTTTGCTACTACGACCACGTTGGCCAGCCAATCTGGATACTTGACTTCTCGGACAGAGCCAATCTTAAGCAAGCGGTCAACTTCGTCATTTATGATCTGGTTCCTGAATGCTCCTTGTTGGCGCTTCTTTTGCTTTACCGGGCGATGGTACGGATCCACGTTCAGCTTATGAGAAATAATCTCCGGGGAGATTCCTGTCATATCTGCATGTGACCACGCAAAGGTGGTGTGTCGCTCCTTGAGGAAGTGCAAGATATCTTTGCGTAAGTCTTTGTTTAACTCTGCTCCCAAATATACTTTTCTTTCAGGCATGTTATCGAAAAGTTCCTCTGGTTCTAAAGCTTCAATGGTTGGCGCGTACTCTTCCCGTGCATCCAACTTTGATATGAATTCCGGGACTTGGTAGTCTGATGCTTCATTGTTTGACTCTGATCCCGGGTTCTTTAATTGCTATTTTGCCTCCTCGGGGAGCTTGACTGCAACTGAGTAGCAATCTCTAGCGCAACGCTGCTCTCCCCGAACATCCCGTATTCCCCACTCTGAAGGGAATTTCATTACTTGATGATATGTCGACGGGACTGCTTGCATATCATGTATCCATGGCCTCCCAAGGATTATGTTGTAAGCCATATCCCCATCAATGACATGAAACGTTGTTCGTCTCATAACGCCTTCGACCAGGGTCGTCAAAGTAATTTCTCCCAACGTCTTCTCGCTGGAATTGTTAAATCCTGAGAGAACATGAGAAATTGGTACAATCTCATTGTATAGTTTCAACTTCTGCATGACCCGAGATAATATGATATTCGCTGAACTGCCTGGATCAACGAGTACTCTCTTGACATCAAACTCTTCCACTCGTAATGTTATCACTAAAGCGTCCATGTGAGGAAATTGCAAGCCATCTGCATCTGTTTCTTCAAAAGTTATTGTATCCTCAAGTCGTGGTCGTTTGGTCTTTGTAATAGATACTTTGGCGTATTTCTTTGCTGTGTATGTGACTGCATCAACCTCAATACCACCAGAGATGACGTTGACTGTCATTTTTGGAGATGATACTCGGGGAGGTTCTGATTTATTTTGCTGGGCCTTTGCGTGAGTTTGCTTTCCTTTTTCTGTCAAGTACTCCTTGAGATAGCCCTGTTTCAATAAGTTAGCGACTTCGTACCTTAGAGCCTTGCAGTCATCCGTTGTGTGGCCGTGATCGCGATGGAATTCGCACCACAAGTTTTTGTTGCGCTTGCTGGGGTCACCCTTCATATCCTTAAGCCATTTGACCTTTTCGCTCATCCCCTCGAGCACTGCTACAAGTTCGACTGCTCCGATATTGAAAACGGGCAGGGTTGGAAGTCCACTAGAAGTTGAAGCGAAATCATTGCCCCTTGCAAGGCCTTTGTTGTTACGACCGCGTCCATTTGAGTTGTTACGCGACCGATTGGGATATGGCTCGTGCCGTGCATCTGGCTTATCTGTCTCGATCTTTCCCCCAGCGCCATTGGTGCGAGTTTGGCTCCGTCCCCGGGCACCTGTGCCAATCAATTTATCTTCGTCTATACGTACCTTTGAATTATAACGATTGTAGACATCCGACCAGTTTGCTGCAGGATATTCTCGCAGGGATTCATACAATCGCCTAGTCGCTTCAGAACTCTTGACGTCCAAGCTGTTAGTGAATGCAATAGCCGCCCATCGATCTGGAACTTTGGGTAGCAACATACGTTCACGCTGAAAGCGATCCACGTACTTCCGGAGAGACTCCCCGGGCAGTTGTTTGATTTCAAAGATGTCTTCAACTCTTGTTTCTGTTTTCTGAGCGCTTGTGTGTGCTTTGACAAATAACTCCGCCATATCGGCAAAAGATCCTATTGAATTTGGTGGCAGCATTGAGTACCATCGTAGAACGCCATCTGCCAAGGTTTCTACGAACTTCTTCAATTGTACTGACTCGATCTCCTCGTCGGTGAGATCGCTTGCCTTTATGAAATTGCTAAACATCATCAAGTGGTCGTTGGGGTCAGTTGTTCCCCGGTATCTTGGTATGTTTGGCATTTTGAATGTTTTGGGTATTGCCTTTGGTGCTGCTTCTTTCTTCCAAGGCCTTTGAGTATACCGTTGAACGTCAACTTTCTTCAAAGTGGGTGGTGCGCCAGGGATCTGATCAATCCTCTCATGAAGAGAGCGCTGCAGGGCCTCCTGGCTCTCTTTGAACTGCCTGGTGAGGGCTTCCATGACCTCGCTCATTTCCGTTGGCACCGCTGATCCTGCATTCTGATTTTCAGCGCGTCTTGAGGCGTGGGATGGTGAAGCATCCCTTGGACGTCCCATGGGTGGATTTCCTGCGTTTGGCAGGTTTTGTCCTCGTAGGCTGTCGATAGCTTCCCGTATTTGCCTGTTGACTTCAGCCTGTTGCCGTATGAATTCAAGGACAGCGTCTTGAGAATTCCTCGAATTCCCAGGACCATTGGGTCTTCTAGGTCCTCCAGGCCCTTGATCGAAGTTTCCTCGGCCAGGAGGGCGGCTATTTCTGCTACCCTGCTGGCTGTGCTCGTTTTCCTGTTCTGCTGGGAGCACGTTCTCGTCCTCTGCAATGGGGATTACGTCGTCGTCTGCAGGAATAACATCTTGCTGCTCGTCCCCGGCCAGATTCAAGTCTATTTGCTCCGCAGCGTTGAGGTCTTGTTGCCCGTCAATGGGAGCGTTGTTGTGTGAGTTGTTATCTGCCATTTTGACAAAAAGAAAACGAGGAGAGCCAACGAGCAAGAAGAAAGCGAATAAAGAATAATACGATAAGCAATTAACCTTCGGAAGTTATTGACCGGCTCCCACTGTGGTCGCCAAATTGTTTAACCGTAATTTCATTTATTAGGTTAAGTCACAATTAAATTTATAAAGCGGAGTCACGATCAATAATCAAGATTAAATGCCTAATGTGAAAGGATATAAAGGATTACAGTAAATATAAAGAAATAAAGACACAATTAATGCGATGTAATAAATGAAGATTTAAATAAAGGAACCGTGTTCAGGCCGTATAGACTCGATCAAACTTCCTTCCTCGTACTCTTTATGATATTTAAGCAGCGGAACAATAAATGAGATCACTTGATTATGAGTAGTAATAATAAATATTGACAGAAGATAAAGAATCAGATATTAATTAATAGTTGGAATACAGATGTATGTTCAGAGAAGAATTCGATACAATGCTTGTGACTTAAATTACAATATATAGATAACTAAGCGTCCGTTCACGAGCAGTTGTAACTCCTTAATCGAGCAGTTACGTTGCTTAAGGATAAGACTTCTATTTTGAATTGGCTTGATGACGAGTTGCGACTATTCCGGCCGTGGTGACTGTTCATCTGTCCGTTATAGTTGTCCATCTTCGATTCTATCCGTTGCCTTTATGCCCATTCGTAGCCACGTGTCGTCTATACGTCGTCCTATGTGGATGCTTAGTCACCAACTTTGGTGACGACAGATTTAACCCAATACAGATAGACATAAGAAATTCAATAATTCAATATTATCAGTATTACAATCAAATTTAACTAATGGACCAATTTATTTTAATTCCAATACAAATTTTTCAGTAGACCTTCGTGATTCACACATATTAAAAACTCTAACCTTAGACATTCAAACGAAGAACCTAGAGTTCGAACAAGGCTCAAAATCAATAGCATTAATTTATCGAGTATATTATAAATTAATATACCTTAGCTCCTAAAGCCTAAATCATAGCAAACTAGGAACAACTATGCTCACCCTTTTTTAATAATTGTTTAATAGCACTATCTCTATTTTACTCTTGTTGGGTCATACTTACAGCCCGTTTGGGTGGATTTATTTTAAGTACTCCCTCCGTCCCAAAATGAGTGTCTGAGTTTGACTGGGCACAAAGTTTAAGAAAATAGGGAAGACTTTTAAATCATGTGATTTAAAATAAAAGGTGTGTGTAATGTGGGACAGTGTCTTTAAATACTGTGGTCCAGAACTTAGATTTAAAGAGTTTTCATAAAAGAAAAGAGTCATTCATTTTGGGACAAATTAAAAAGGAAAGGTAGACATTTATTTTGGGACGGAGGGAGTAGCTTAAAAGCTAAAAGTTACTTATAAAAGTCATTTTTGAGAAGTTAGGATTTAATTTCTCACTTTTAGCTTCTTTTAAGCACAAAAGTGCTTATAAGTCTTTTGATTTTTGAGTTAGCAAACACCCATTTTTGACTTAAAGGCACATATGTGATTTTAAGCTACTTTTAAGCTTACCCAAACGGGCTCTTACTCTAAAGTTACCAACAACACTTCAATCTTCTCTCTCTTACTTTTTGTTTACATTTAATTAGGGTAAAACTGAGACTTTCCAAGGTCAAACTTTACGTTTTAAACTTGTGAAAATTCAAATACCGCCATATAAATTGGGACGAAGGCAATACACATTTCTCATATACTCCAACTGTCGCACATCCCCCCACCCCAACTCGAGGCATCATTGTCCATCGCTGGTTTCTCTAATTTCTCCGGCAATCATGTGCTTAATTTTCTTTGTTGTTCTTTTCGTCAATTTGAGTTTTGGAATATGTAATGTGAGGATCTCTTGATTTTCTCTCTAAAAATGACTTTAAAAAAAGAATATATTTGACAGGAGATGAAGAGTCTAGTCGGAGACGAACTTTCAAACTAGATGTGGTGGTCGGTGTTGGTCGGTGGCAAAGGAAGCAGCGAAGCAGTGACAGTAGATGGGGACATCGGCGACTAGGGTTTGTGTTAAGGAGAAAATAAGAATTAAAAAAATTCAAAAATTCTTAATTTTGTAAGATTTGTTATAGACTATTTACATTATATAATATTCCTATGTTTTGAAAATGCTATAATATAACAATAACAACATGCCATCATGATCCCATAAGTGGGTTCTAGAGAGGGTGCGCAGACCTTTTTCCTACCTCGAGTGCTAGAGAGGCTATTTCTGATAGAAACTCGGCTCAAGGAAAATAATTTTCAAAACAGGTTAGGAAAAAGAAAAGGTAAAATACAAGAATTAAATGCTAAAATATAAATATCAAGGTAAAGAAATCAGTGACATCAAAATATTACAACCAAGTACGGTAAATAAGACAATAGTACTGATACTAGTGAAGGATAAGATACAAATATAAAAATAATAATACTATTGATACGTTACTCTAAAGACCCACATTATGACCATGTTCTCCCACATAAAGGAGATAAATACTCAATTATTTTAATCTTAGACATCCATGCTCGCCTATCTAGGGTCAAGTCTTCAGTGATTTGAAGCTGTGCCATGTCCTGATTAATCACGTCACCCCAGTTCTTACTCGATCTACCTCTACCTCTCTACAGATCCAGCACTACCAACCTCTCGCATCTCTTCATTGAGCATCACTACTCCTTTTCAGATGCACGAACCATCTCAGCATCGCTTTCCTCATCTTTTCTACAGATAAGTTGGAATTTTACCAACTTATCTTGCTTTTTTACAAGAGCTTTTGATGTCTTTTAAAATGGATTATGGCCAAATCTTATTTATTTCACTTAACTTGAGGTCTTGAATGATAACAAGGTGAAAGTCTAAAATGATGAAGAAAAAACACAAAGAAACTAATTGGAGAGCTTCGAACACAAAAGAAAGAAATCAAATCAAGTAAAAAACCTCCGAAATAAAGGTGGACCACACTTTATTGTGCGGAGCCGCACAATGAGGCAAGGATTCATGTTCTAAGACGAGATAAAAATTTGCTAAAAGTGCGAAGGTGAAAAGTAAAAAGTGTTGGCCGCACTTTTGGTCCAGGGCTCCATACTTTCCCAGCATTGTAAAAAGTGTTGTAGCACAATATTGTGTTGCTCCGCACTTTTTGTCTGCCATCGTGATGTTTGGCATTTTATGCCAACGTTTCCTTAATATTTCCGTATGTTTGAGCTTGTTATTCGCTCGTTTTATAGTTTATGAATGTGGTTTTGCACTAATTTTATGTCGTGTGTATGTAGGTTGTTATGCAGTGCAATTGGAGCTTTAAAGAGCATGATCGAGCAAGAAAAGATTGGATTTTGATTGAGGATTGGATTGAACACACGAAGGCACGACACGAAGCGAGCTGCGGAGCAAGAAAACACGAAAATGGCCTGGCGCTGTAGTGAACGTGGCGCGCCCCCCACCGCGCCCCACTTCCTGGCGCGATTCCCAGCACGCCACGCCCCAAAAGCGTGAAGGTTTCGACGGCTACTGGTTGTTTTGGGCGCGTAACGAGGCGCGGGGCGCCCGTTATAGCGCCCCTTGAGCGGATTTGTACTTCCTATTTCGTCTAGGCTTGGGTCTAACTTATTACTAGGTGTTTGTAAACCCTATAAATACTCTTTTACTTAGTTTTTGATAGGAGTTCAGACTTTGGAGCAAATTGGAGAGCTCATAACATCTTGAACAAGAGTTTTTCTTCTTTCCATTAATCTATTACATCATTATTTCATCAAATCTTTGTGTTGTTATTATGAGTATGCGTAGCTAAATCTATCGTTCTAGGGTTAGAGTATTACATGAAAGTTGATGTTTGAAGATTGATTCCCATTAATTGAATCCCATAACGGATTGCTTATTCTTTCTTGATTTCACTTGTGTAATTGTCAGGGCCCGATTATTACGCATTATCTATGGTTTTTAGATTGAACTCGAAAGAGGGAATTTAATTACGTAATAAGAAAGAATAGGACTAGTTTGTGAACCCGGGCATCGGGGAACCAATTTGTGAGTAGGATAGACATATACTTGCTCGCCTAGTTTAACTAATTATAGAATTCGTTAATGCGTGCACGTGATTCAACCCGTAGACATATAGGGATTGGAGTAGCCTGCATAGACCGTGAAGAATCGGAAGGTTTTCACGGGTACATTTAATCTGTTAGTTAGTAATCCAGGATTTAAGAAGTGGAATCAATTGGAAAACTCAACTGGATTGTTCGTAAACTCTGACTCTGGACCGTCTCCTTAATACTGATAACAACCAAGTTTTGCTCTATTGTTTGAATTCACTTCTATCATTTTAATTATTGTTTTAGTTAGTAAAATCTCAACTATTGGCAAAAGATCCCTGAATAGTTTATAGAAATTGTTTGCTAGAATTCAGTCTGAATAGTCCTCGTGGGAGCGATACTCGATTTATCACTTTATTACTTGTCGACCACGTATACTTGCGTGTGCGTTTGGGAGCAACAAGTTTTTGGCGCCGTTGCCGGGGACTAAACAATTGACTGATTTCTTTTTGAACAGTTTATTACTTTCTATTCAGGTTTAATTTTTATTTTGAGTTTTCTGCTGTTTCAGGTATTAGGTCCTGCTTGTTCTTTACCTACAGGAATGGCAGCAGAACAAGCTTTAGCTGTGCGAGATGTTGCTCTCCCCAGCTTGGAGGGAGTAGCCTCGAGCATAGTTAAGCCTGAAATCACCGGGCACTTTGAGATTAAGTCCGGCATGATACAACTGTTATATGTGACTGGACAATTTGCTGGATTACTTAGCGAGGATCCACAACAACATATCCAGAATTTCTTGGAGATTAGTGATACTTACACACCGAAGGGAGTTCCTGTTGATTATGTTCGCTTGACGTTGTTCCCGTTTTCACTAATTGGGGCAGCAAGGAAGTGGTTAAAGGCTGAAAAGTCTGGGTCTATCACTACTTGGGAGGATTTGGCTAAGAAGTTCTTGGCTAAATTTTATCCATCTGCCAAGACAGCTCGGCTGAGGAGTGAAATTATGTCCTTCAGACAATTAGAAAGAGAGTCTTTGTATTCAGCCTGGGAGCGATTCAAAGCTTTATTGCGAGATTGTCCACACCACAACCAATCCAATGAGGTTGTTGCACACACTTTTGTTGAGGGGTTGAACCAACACACTAAGATCGTGGTTGATGCTGCTGCTGGAGGCCAAGTACTGGCCTTAAATTTTGATCAAATTTATGATTTGCAAGATAAGTTTTCGCAGAGCAATCCTGATTGGCAGGGAGATGGTAGAGCTATTACGCAGAAATCTGCAGGGGTACTTCAGTTAGATGCAGTTTCAGAGCTAAGGGCGAGGATGGATGCTATTTCCAATCAAATTAGCAAGTTAGCTCTGCCAAAGACTCAGCAACTAGTGGCTCCAGTGCAACAGCTACAGAGTTTTTGTGAGGTTTGTGGTCAAGACCATGCTACAGAGGTTTGCTCCTCTAATCCAGAGTCAGTTTATTACGTGGGTAATCAAAACAGGTTGGAGGGTCAAAATCAGTTTGGTAATGCTTATTATCAAGGCAATACGAGAGCCCCGAATAATTACCACCCACTTCCAGCTCATCCACAGCATGTTAGCAGTTCAGTTGAAGATATGCTAAAGTAGATAATGGCGGGCCATCAGAGAATGATAGCTGACACTGCAGCCCATGCAGTGGCCATACAAGATATTGCCAATGCTCACAAGAACCTGGAGCACCAGTTGGGGCAGTTGGTGGGAGAAATAAGCACTGTTAAAAAAGAGCCTGAACAATGTCTTGCAGTGACTTTAATTAAAGGTGGAGAGCTGACGACCAAGTCCGAGAAGAGAGCTGAAATAGAAAAAGTTGAAAAAGTGGAGAAGGTAAAGAAGAAAGATGAAAGAAAGGAGGCACCTCTGCCGCCTCCACCATTCCCGCAGAGACTTATACCATCGAAGGATCTGGCCCAGTATCAAAAATTTGTGAGTATGTTGAAAGAACTGCAAGTTAATATTCCTTTGACTGATGTGTTTGAATTGATGCCATCCTTTGTGAAGTTCTTAAAAGAGATTTTAGTCAACAAGAAAAAGCCTCAAGAGATAGATACAGTTGAGTTAGTTGAGGAGTGTAGCACAATCTTGAGCAAGCTACCTCCAAAACTTCAAGATCCTGGGAGGTTTACTATTCCTTGTACCATTGGAGGGCATAATATTACTGGTGCATTGTGTGATCTGGGTGCGAGCATAAATCTCATGCCTCTGTCTGTTTGCAAAAGGTTAGGGCTAGGAGCAATCAAGCCTTCTTCAGTTACTCTTAAGATGGCGGATGGATCACTCACTCACCCCGATGGTAAGTTGGAGGATGTGTTGCTTAAAGTTGGTAAGTTTACATTCTTTGCTGATTTTGTAGTCCTAGATTATGAAGAGGACCGAGAAGCTCCAATCATTTTGAGGAGACCATTCTTCGTCACCTCGAAGGCAATTATTGACATGGAGCTGGGTGAGATGACTGTTAGAGCGCATGGAGAAAAGGTTACTTTCAAGGTGTATACTGAGAAGGAGCACATAGCTAAGGTGGAAGAGTGCTCTATGATTGAATGTGTCGAACAAGAACATGGAAGTAAACCAGATGTGAAGTTGAAGAGGGGTTCTCTCAAATATAGGAAGAAAGCAAAGGTTCGGCGTAAGAAGAGAAGACATAAATGCTGGAAGTGAGCTAGAAGTGTCGTCGTGCCACGACGTTAACTAAGGCGCTTCTCGGGAGGCAACCCGAGTTTGTACTTGTATTATTTCTTTTATAGTGTCACATAGTTTTTATTTTTCCTTGGATTGCAGGTTCATGTAATGTCGAGGCTAAGTGTGGGGTGTCCTCACCCTTGCCTAATATTGATGACCTGATGAGGGAAGTCTGAGTACCTCATACTATATGGAAGCTTGGAGGATGCTAGCACCAAGGACTAGAGTCTTCAGGGAAGTTTTCTTTACCTTGCACTTTCTTATTTTTAGCACTGAGGACAGTGCTTAGTTTAAGTGTGGGGTGGGGAACTGCCCTTTTATTTATTTTTGAGGTTAGGGATGCATGTACCGTAGGATTCTCTTTTGTCACTTGACTTTATTTTTATTTGTTTCTTGCTTTAATATATGAAAAAAAAAAATTAGAAAACCAATGAAAAATTCCAAAAAGATTTTCTTTTAGTTTTATTAGTGGTACATGTCATCCACCCCGTGGTTTTTCTTATGGCATCGGTTCTTTTCCACGGGGAGACCTTTGAACCGGGTAGTTTTTTATTTTTAGGATTAGGATAGTTAGTATAGGTGACCCTAGACGAAGGAAATAGGTGGAATGCTAGGTGCCTTTGATTTGTTTGATACCGGTGGACTTGAATTTGTTGCATGTGCTATTTGTGGTGTCCTTGGGTTTTAAATTGTGATGCATGCCTAGGAAAAATTGGAACGACCCCCTTGAGATGCTTGAGTCCACTTGTTTGACTTTATTGTGAACCTTTGTGCATTAGTGCTTAATTTTCCATAAGTTGCATTCTAGATGCTTGGTTGAGAGTTGTTGATGGAACCTTTTTGTGTGGATTGTGTGCAATATGTGCTGTGAGGCATATTCTTATTATACTCCGTCTTGCATATTGGTGTCTAGAACCTGCCCCGTGTGTGTGCAAAGCGAAATTCTAGGTTTGCTCTAGTCGGAAAATGATACAAGGCCTTCTTTTGATTTGCCTACCCTTACATATACACCTTGGAAAAAAATTGTTGTTGTGATTTCTTTGACCCTTTTTGTTGGCACCCACACCCCGAGCCTACCCATTTGTTCTAAATTGTCTCTTTTGGCTCTTTACTCCTTAAGCACTTTAGTTGGTATTGTGTTGTTATTTTGGAGTTGTGGTTGGATTTTGGGAGGTTTTTGAGTGGAGCTAATAAAGGGGAATAATTGTTAAAATTGTGAAGTAGTGAAAAGCATTGGCAATGTTGGAAGATAATGAAATTGAAAAAGAAAAAAAATAGAAAAGTTGAAAAGAAAGAAAAAAAGTTGTGGAAAAAGAAATAAAAAGAGAAAAGAATATCCACTCCTTGCTAGTGTGTGCTTAAAAGAAAAATGCTACTTGTTGAGAAGGTGTGTGTATGGAAGTGTTGATTGGGTGGCTTGTTGAGAATTGTGATGAAATATTTGTGATGTATTAAAGTGCTTAGGGAGGTAGTCACTATTACCATATGTATCCTACCCGCCCCTTAGCCTACATTACAACCCTTTAAAGTCCTAGTTAATCCCGATTGGAGTGAGCTTACATTAGTGGAGTCCTACACTACGGGCAAGCCTATGGTACATCGTGTGTGACATGTGAGACTTTCATGAGAGTGAGTGAATTCTTTCTATGCTATTGTCCACATTCTATTCTTAATATTCATTGTTGCGTGTGATCTTTGGGGGGGGGGGGGGGGGGGCACTCTTTTGCTTCATATTGGTGAGGGCACATGGTTTGCATGAAATAGGTGAAGTTGATGGTTTCTTGGTTGAGTAGATAAGTGTGATTTTGTGGGAGCATGGTTGCAATAGGTTGAGTTTGTGCATTTGAGCTATTTTGGGGTGGTTGTTCTCATATTTTTGGTTTTGGTAAATTGTTGGCATGTTGTGGATCCATAGTAGTCATGTGTGCATTGGTTCAATGGTCGGTATCAACCATGGTCATAGGCAGACCTGTTTTACAAAGGTTGGGAAGTTAGTTGTGACTTGCTCGAGGGCGAGCAAGGGTTCAAGTGTGGGGTGGTGATGTTTGGCATTTTATGCCAACGTTTCCTTAATATTTCCGCATGTTTGAGCTTGTTATTCGCTCGTTTTATAGTTTATGAAAGTGGTTTTGCACTAATTTTATGTCGTTTGTATGTAGGTTGTTATGCAGTGCAATTGGAGCTTTAAAGAGCATGATCGAGCAAGAAAAGATTGGATTTTGATTGAGGATTAGATTGAACACACGAAGGCACGACACGAAGCGAGCTGCGGAGCAAGAAAACACGAAAATGGCCTGGCGCTGTAGGGCACGTGGCGCGCCCCTCACCTCGCCCCACTGCCTGGCGCGATTCCCAGCGCGCCACGCCCCAAAAGCGTGAAGGTTTCGACGGCTACTGGTTGTTTCGGCGCGTTACGAGGCGCGGGGCGCCCGTTGTAGCACCCCTTGAGCGGATTTGTACTTCCTATTTCGTCTAGGCTTGGGTCTAACTTATTACTAGGTGTTTGTAAACCCTATAAATACTCTTTTACTTAGTTTTTTATAGGAGTTCAGACTTTGGAGCAAATTGGAGAGCTCATAACATCTTGAACAAGAGTTTTTCTTCTTTCCATTAATCTATTACATCATTATTTCATCAAATCTTTGTGTTGTTATTATGAGTATGCGTAGCTAAATCTATCATTCTAGGGTTAGAGTATTACATGAAAGTTGATGTTTGAAGATTGATTCCCATTAATTGAATCCCATAACGGATTGCTTATTCTTTCTTGTTTTTACTTGTGTAATTGTCAGGGCCCGATTATTACGCATTATCTATGGTTTTTAGATTGAACTCGAAAGAGGGAATTTAATTACGTAATAAGAAAGAATAGGACTAGTTTGTGAACCCGGGCATCGGGGAACCAATTTGTGAGTAGGATCGACATATACTTGCTCGCCTAGTTTAACTAATTACAGAATTCGTTAATGCGTGCACGTGATTCAACCCATAGACATATAGGGATTGGAGTAGCCTGCATAGACCGTGAAGAATCGGAAGGTTTTCACGGGTACATTTAATCTGTTAGTTAGTAATCCAGGATTTAAGAAGTGGAATCAATTGGAAAACTCAACTGGATTGTTCGTAAACTCTGACCCTGGACCGTCTCCTTAATACTGATAACAACCAAGTTTTGCTCTATTGTTTGAATTCACTTCTATCATTTTAATTATTGTTTTAGTTAGTAAAATCTCAACTATTGGCAAAAGATCCTTGAATAGTTTATAGAAATTGTTTGCTAGAATTCAGTCTGAATAGTCCTCGTGGGAGCGATATCCGATTTATCACTTTATTACTTGTCGACCACGTATACTTGCATGTGCATTTGGGAGCAACACATCGAAATAAAGTCTTGAAACTTAATTTTTTCGAGGGATATTTCGAAAAATACGTTGTAAATGTTTTAAGGACTTATAAATAGATAAATTTAAGTTATTTTAGAGATCTTTTGGCCTCTTCCAAGCTAGGAGCAATCAACAACAACTCCAAACACCATGGATATGGAAGTTTGAAGCTACCAAAATGAGCATTTCTTAACCCTTTGTTCTTCATTTTTCATTTTCTTGTTATGTATTGAATATCTTTGGTATATTTGGTTTGTTTTAATACTTGAGCATTACATTTTTTAAAGATACTAATATCTAGATTTTTGATTTATTTTAAGTTTTGAGTTATTGGCTAAATCTTGATATTTATGAAATGAATTTTTCATTATTAAGCTATTTCTATATTTATTTTAAAAATTAGTGGTTGCAATCACTAGTTTATGTCCTTGTATATTTAAAATTGAGAAGGTGATTTTAGAATGAGGTGAAGTAGCTAACGAGGAATTTGGGTCCTCAAAAGATTGATAAAAGGATTAAAGAGGTTGAACTAAAGATAGGGATACATCGACTTGGGCACATATTGATTGGGCTTTACACAACTCACTTAACATTGAGAGAGTTAATGTGGGTTATGTTAATTAGGCATCGAGAGAGTCTAATAAGGTGTATTAGTTCGGATGTCATAGTGAGACCTAAGGATTAATTAGTAGAATAGTCAATTACATTAGATTAAGCTTGATTGAATTGAATTGAATTGCTAGGTTCTAAGTATTTTTTTTCCATTGCTTGTGAAGGCCATTGATCAATATATCCTCTTCTAGCTAGTTCATTTTTTAATTAGTTGTTAACCTTATCAAAAGTGGACAAACGGTTTGACTTAGTTTAAATTGGTGATAATTCCTCCACTAGCTTAGTCGCTCTTATATTGTTACTTTGGGATTCGACCCCGTCTCATTAGGTAAATTATATTGCTTCGATCGTTTATACTTTCTCTTTGAGGTGTGGATTTGGACGACATCATCCACCACTGATGCCACTCCCACCTTGTCTCATATGATTTTCGTTCATAATCTTATCTTTTCTAGTATGCTTATACATACATCTAAGCATCCTTATTTGGCTACCTGCATATTCTAAATGTGGATGTTCTTGACTGTTAGCACTGAATCACATATGACATAGCTGGTCTAATACCCACTTTATGAACTTACCCTTAAATCTAGGTGACACCTTCTTACCGTATATGACACCGAAAGTGAGTCTCCATTTCATCCTACTCGCTCATATATGATGTATGGAATCATCATCAATCTCTCCATTTCCATGGAATATTGGTCCAAGATATTCGAAGATTCATTTCTTGGGGATGACTTGTGTATCAAGCATCTTGATAATATTACAATGTTGCTATTTTATGAAAACAAGGCTCTCATCTTGTATAGTTTTGTTATCAACCGTAAAATTTTCTAAGAAGATTATCAAGTAATTGCCCAAACTTTTAGAAAAAATTTGCCTTTTAAGGAAAATCACTTTTTAAAAACTTCGTGAACGTTCAAGTTTCGGGGATTAAAATCAGCTAAGTTTATACTTATGTCAATTTCAGACCAAAAGAGCTAAAGTTGTGGGCAACTCGGGCTCAAAAAACCTTTCAAAGCTTTGCAAAAAGTGGTTGCGCCTTAAATAGCATTGTTAAAACTGTCTAATTTGTTCACTTGGCCAATTTCTAGGGCTCGATAATTAGCGTCCGCTACCTTATCCCTTAACAGCTTGTTTGGATGGTTGTAACCCATTGTATTATATTGTATTGTTACCATGACTACGACGTTTGTTTTGATTGTTACTCTAATTATCATTGTATTGTATCGTTAAGCCCATGGTTATGTAACCATGAAAACTATCACTTTATGTAATCACTGATTTGGTGGGATCGCGTCGTTACTTATTTTACTTTCCCATCATGCCCTTACTTTTTATTTAATATTCATTTTACCCTTTACCTTATATTCAGTTATTAAAACAACTAGTCTCTCGGCACGTACGTTGTGCGTGTATGCCAAGATTTGTAGTACGTGGTGTAGTAATCAACTCAAAAGAGGAATGCTATGCAGGCACAATTAAGTGTATAATGGATTTGCCAGTAAAAATCTTTTTCGTCTACGATGGGGTTTGAACTTGTGAAAGACACTTGAAAAGTTTGTATCATTAGAAATATGAATTTTGAAACACTTTGGTACAATAACTCTAACTTTACTAAATTCTACTTTGATAATTATATTTCTAATGCCTTTTAAATCTCATGTGGCAAACTCCCATAGTAAAATAATGAATCACATATATAAAAGGGAAAAATAGGATAACACAAAGGCTAAACAAAGATATAACTTCCTTACCTGTGCAATCGCAAGCAGTACCTCTCCAATATCACATGGATTTCTCATAACAAATGCCCACCAATATTCCAGCTTGAAGGAATTCAACTGGTGCTAAAGCATCAAGGCTGTGAGTTCACAAAGATTTATAACTGGCCAACTATACCCAAGAGCAAGGTTTTTAGCTAGTCATAGCCAAGGTAAAGTTTCACAGGAACTAAATCCAAGTATTACTCTCAGTTAGATAGAAGTTTATATGGAGTAAAATTGTTGACTTGCACTTGAACTTTTAGAAGCTACCAACTGAGAATTATTCTTGCAAAATTATATAGCAGATGTTTAAATCTTAATAGAAGAAAAAATAAATATTTTCACTTCTAAATTGCATACAACATCAAATATGTTATCATATGTTTAGCAAGACAAATTGTACATTTCAATAAAACAACTCAAATGGCATAAAGTAAAAGCTTACAACACTGTCTACTGCAAAGAGTAAACAAAAGATGTAAATGAATATGGATGTTTTCTGCTAAGTGACCTGAAGCTTTGGATATTTTTCCATTCAAATTTATGTTCAGAATGTCTTCCAGAGTTCAGGCTTGAGGTGGTGTCGTGTCGTGTCGCCCATACAAAATGTACAATCTCAGAGTCCAGTAAAAAGGGATACTGCTCATTTCAACAATTAAGCTCTTAATGAGCAAGCACCTTCAAATCAAATGGTGCCTAAAATCACATAAAGTGACATAACAACCAATGTTTAATTAGATATAACGTATCTTAGTTATTACTTCCTTATAGATGATATTTTTGATGTATGTTCCTTTAATCCGAGGACTGTTGTTGTCTGCACTGATAATATTTCTCTTGAAAGTGCAACTCAAAAGTGATTATGTGAAAGAACAAAGTTGTGCTAAATACAATCCAACATAGGGATTATTTTCCATAAGGAACTATCATCTACATAAGCAAAATGAAAGAAACTCATTAAGAGGACATATAACACTCAAATACTTTAAAGAAGAGGTAAATTCCACACCTAAAATCTAATGTACTGTCACAGAAGTACAACAGTGTAAGTGACTTCAACTTTATAACTGGGATTCGAGAAATACTGTCAATACTCTTTGTCATAACTCGAAAGTATATGGCAGCCGATAGCGTCTTTCCAAGTTTACGCAATAACTTAATATCATCTCGATAATAGTCTATTAATATCCATATTTTTACTAATTTTATGTGGAAAGTTCATTACAAACAAACACAAAACTTGGTAAGCCATCAAAATTACCGGTTAAATAGTTGCAAGAAATTTGATATTGATAAATCCGATATCACCCAACTCGAAAGGTCGGCAAACCTCGTCGCATGAATTCCTATTTCCTTTGGATCTCCCTAACACTTAGCAACAATGTTGAGGGCAGCAGGACACTTGGGAAAATAATAAGCCATATAAGGGGAAGAAAGCAATGAAAAGAAAATTAAAGACACAAACCAAGACCATATCCATGGGACAAAATTCTCCTATTCTTAGCAGACACAATCACCTTATTTTACATAAACAAAAATGTTTAGAAATCCCCAAACAAAAAGAAATAATCCTTAAAGATAAATACTACTAACACATCTAAACCACTGATGAGAAGATTCAGTACATAAGAATCTTTTTTGATTAATAAAAAATAGATAGATGTAGAGGATAAACTTCCTCTGGACAAATAATATGATATATATAAAAGAAATTATTGTTAATCTCATGGAAATCTAATAGTCTAACTACATTGCAAATAGTATCCACCAATTGCAAAACTCCATGAAGCTACATTACAATATAAAAGCCACACCCATCTCTCTATATTTTGGTGGCAATCACATATCAGTTTGATTGTCGCAGAACTCATTCATTAAACATTCTTTATTGCAGTTTACTAACACATACATATATAAAGAAATAAAGAAGGAAGGAAGATAAAATTATAGGAACACGAATATCGCAGAATAACAGGGGATGACTCCTGCAAGACTTAAACTGGAGTATGCAATAGTAATTATGAACCATGGGAATGAAAAGATGGGAACTTGAAGGTTGTCTTTCAAGTTCCAAGGGTGAAGCGTAGTGTCTATTCTTTTTTGATAATGTGCAGAAATGTAAGAAGTCCATTCATGAATATGGACTACAACTAATGGAAGTCCAAAGGACCAAACAAATAAAGAATGAAAAGTGAAAAGTTTAATGTAGTAAATGCATAATTAAGAAATATACACGGCTAAGTTTGTTTTGGCTGATGCATTGTACTGCATAAGTAGAGCTTTTGGAGAATTATAGTTAAGGGTATTTTCGTCTTTTACTTTTTACTTAAGGGATTCATGCTTAGAAATATAAGCCCTATAATGTCGTATGAATGTATATTTGGTTTCAAACTTTTAAATAGAAATCAGAAGTCAATAGAACAGTAAATGCATAAAATGCAAGTCCAAGGAAATAATCATCACAAAAGAAGTGAATAGTTGAATAAATGGTATTCAACAATGTAGGGGATTGGATAAAACATTGTATTTACAATGAAATAAAAGGAACACATAGGCATATGTATCTATAGTCAAAATCATTATTTCACGGGCCTCTCTTCCATCGTTAATTATCGTAGCTTGAGGGAGAATCTGATAATGATAAGAATTGGTAAAAAAAATACACAACATATGAAGAATCAATCCAGGATTTTTTTTCCTTTTGCAAGTATACGTACAAAAGAAGAAGAATTTGAAGGAAAGTCTGTGTTGGGCACACGAGCAAGGAGATGTTCACCTAATAACCCCATATCTAATTTCAACTCTTCCACCATTCAAGATATTTAACTTTCCCATACACCATTAAGCAAATCAATGAAGCTTGACCATTCAATACACTGGCATTTATATATGCAAATGAACTTGACTTACTCGGCTAGCTAGCTGTCAGGCTTTGTCACGATTTCCTCCCGTACTTTAGATGATTTATAGGAGTAATTGAATTGAAAAACTGTTCACATTCTTAACAGATGAAATGATACTTTGTTCCATACATTGAATCTCTGGAAAGTAAAAAGACATTATCACATATTCATGAACTAATTTGATGATGTATCATTACATTACAAACAATACTAATTATGCAACCAGAACGTGGGAATGTAAAGAGCCAGCATGGATAGTAAGGCAATATTTAATGCTTTTATTCCATCTCAACTCTCTTTCTTCAGATTTTAGTTCTGTTTATTCAAGTTTTTTATTTTGGACAAGAATATAAAAGGATTAATATTTAATTGGAGGGTAAAATGGTCTTTCACTTTCAACTAAAGGCATTCCCACTTTTATAATATTATGATATGAATTATGATATGATATATATATATATATATATATGTTGTACAACACAATATGATACAAACAATGGATAACAACTATTCAAACGGCTTAGCTTAAAACACTACACCACAAAAAGGTAAAACTATTTGATTTTCTATTTTTTTTCTTCCTCTCGGGGAGAGTGTTTTTTAAGCAATTGTCAAAATATCTTCGTTCGAAAGAAATAGAGATCTCTTTTGTCTCTAATGATGATGAATAACAAAACTAGCATGTTATCCCAAATACCTGACATGAGACACACAATCATTACGGCTCTCTTCATTGTGATCTTGTTGTTGGGATGAGCCGGGAAATCACTATTGGGTGTCTCATGTAGGTATTCAGGTTAACTTGGGAGCCGAGATGATCAAGACAATGGTCGAAGATGCTAGATGCTTTTACTATATTGATATATGTTTTTAATTCTTTTTTTTTTATTACTCTCCGGCCAGTGGAAGTGTATGGGAGTTTATCTCTTACAAAATTGACTGATTTAAACTAGCATCATCTATTTTATTCTCCATCTCTTTACTTGATTTTACCAATGGAACAACTGACGAAAGTTTCGTGGTTGTGTTAGACATCTGTGTTGTTTCTATAAAGAAATCGACATCTCCTTTGTCTCTAATGATGATGAATATTAAATTTTCCTTCTTTTGAGATCAAACCATGTGGAAAGTTTTGAAGACCTGAACTGAAGAGACTAAACTAGGGATCTCATGCTGTATTGGTTTATGTTCGAATTTTATCTTGTATTGTTCTTTATGAAGTTTGTGTTGCCTATAAAAAAGTCACAATTTTTTTCGCTTGTTGAATTATTAACACTCATCAGTTGCAATTTTCATTATAAGAACCTCTTTTGATATAGGGATCTTCTTCATATCTAATGATGATCAGTAAACACTTTCACTTTTCCTGAGATTCTATCTGCTGAAAGTTTTTGGATACTGAGCTGAAGAGTCAATAAGAAGATCATTCAAGTCCTATTGTTTTCTTGTTATTTTTTTAGTCTAATTACGACTCTTCATTTTCCCTCATCGAATCCATGTCAGATTCATTTTCGTGCTTAAGTCAATTATTTGTTATGTATGTTTCGTGTTGTATTTCATAATCTAGTTAAGCTTATGTATTTGCATTTAAATTCTCGATACATTTCTGGTTTCTAATTTAATCTTGTTCTTCATTCTTTGCCTGCTAGTGTGTTGTTGTGAATTGTTCTAGCTGATAATTACGGCTTCATAGTAATTCATTATTAGACAAAATGAGGTTTTTCTTCTTCGGCTCACCCATCAAGCAGTAGGTATGGATAATGTGTATTTTTGTTTTTACTACTGACACGACCCGAAATCTTTCTAGGCCGTGCGGGTACCCGATATCCTTCCCTAGACCTGTCGGGCGAACCCTTACCAATTAAATTAGGAAAATAAATATATTAATTCATAAATAAGGACAATACTTAGAAAAAAAAACACATACACATTGATACCTCTAAGCTGTACAAAAGAAATTACAGCTGACTACCCAACATACTAGGTTTAGGGCTATCCAGACTAGACATCTAAGAGTATGAAAGAAGACAGATATCTCCTGAAAGGAGCAAAATGAAACTGAAATAATAAATATAAAATTGGTGGCCATCCTGAATAAAAGCTGGCTCACCCTGACAGTTGAAGTCATCTTCTCTCCTTCACAACATGGCGAACTCAATCCTGGAGCGAACCTGCCGAAATGAAATAGATAGACAAGAAACAAACAACAAACTAGGGTGAATCAAAAGGACTCAATAAGCGGGGCAGACTAGCCACCTCAAAGAATAGGATAGCTAGCCAGGGAGAAAAGAAACAGATAAACCAAATTCCTCTTATTTAAATTATAAAAAAGCAGAGCCAGATAATAACTGGAAACACGTATGGAATCATAAACTCATTAACAACTAGGAACATAAGATAGCCAGAACATATAGGTATCCCGAACATATCAATAGTCAGAAATACATCCTGTTGCGGCGTGCAACCCGATCCATATATTCATCCTGTTGCGGCGTACAACCCGACCCATATATTCATACTATCGCGCCGTGCAACCCGGTCCATATATTTATACCGTTGCGACATGCAAACCGATCCATATATTTATACCGTTGCAGCATACAACCCGATACCCACAACCTAGAATACGAGCCAGAAATATATAGGCAAACTGAGATATGTCCACGACATAGTGTACATACCGCATACATAAAACACAACATAATACACACAACAGTTAGTATACGGTGCAATGAGATGGGATGAATGCGGTACAATGTAATTCAGTCACATATGCCTGATACCTATCTCCAACGCGGGACTCTCATCGTCTACCAGGAGATATATGCAAAGCTGACCCTTCACCGGCTCGGGACTCTCATCAATTACCAGGAAGTATATGCAATGATGACCCTTCACCGGCTCGAGACTCTCATCAATTACCGGGAAGTATATGCAATGATGATCCTTCACCAGCTCGGGACTCTCATCGATTCGGGAAGTATATGCAATGATGTCCCTTCGCCGGCTCGAGACTCTCATCGATTACCGGGAAGTATATGCAATAATTACCCTTCACCGGTGCGGGACTCTCATCGCCAACCGGGAAGTATATGCAATAATGACCCTTCACCGGCTCGGGACTCTCATTGATTACCGGGAAGTATATGCAATAATGACCCTTCACCGATACAGAACTCTCATCGACAACCGGACAGTATATGCAATGATGACCCTTCACCGGCTCGGGACTCTCATCGATTACCGGGAAGTATATGCAATGATGACAGCCAGAATACAATGCTCATATACTCAATGCAATACCAGCAACATGACATAACATATAATATACAAGGTAAATTCAAAGCTAAGGCGTAATGAGTACACCTATCGGCAACTATACACATAAGTAACACGTGGTAGATTATCCACGAAGCCAGGTGCCTCCAAAGAAATAGATATAAATACTTACTGTTACGACCCAATTTCCAAGGGCTCGTGATGGCACCTAAACAACATTTGCCTAGGCGAACCAATGAAACAAGATGCGGAAAAGAACAATAATGTGAAAAGATCATAAATGGATATATAAATATAAAAGGGTGAAGTCCAAAAGAATATATCCACAAAAGAATTGGAGCATTCTAAGAGTGACTAAATAAAGTATGAATATACATCAAAGAAATCTGAGTCCTATCTCTAAGTGACTCCGGCGGTATGCCACCACGGTCTGTGTGGTCGGCTCACCTCAATCAAAAGTCTCAGAAGCCTCGGGAACCGCTAACGTCCGGGCTGCTGACTGGATGAAGGACCTGCGCACGTAGCAGAGTAAGTTATGAGCCGAAGCCCAGTAAGATCACCGACAGGCCCGCTAAGGTACCCTTGCGGGACAAGTCGCTACATGCATCATAAGCAACAACATACTATAGTAATCATACAATAAAGTAGTGAAATCACAAATAGATGTAACACATTCCATACACACAAGTAGTAACCAGAAGTCTCAAGGATTATGCCCATCCAACGTAAGGCATAGGTCAACTCAGCGGCGGTTTGGAGGTCCAATCTCTACTCCCGTGCCGACTAACCTAGACCTACGATGGACTAGCAACACCACTACTAAGTATCAACCATATACCGTGACCCGAAGTCACTATCACAATCATGAATAAGTAGATCAACGACCCGTAGTCGTTGGCTCATCTCAAATCTGTCTACGATCGCACCACACCCCCTGTCAAGTGCGTCGTATCTCAATAAATCAAGTGACCACACCACACCCCCTGTCAAGTGTGTCACATCTCAAAGATCAAGTGTCCACACCACACCCCCTGTCAAGTGTGACACATCTCATAGTATAGGCGACACCACACCCCCTGTCAAGTGTCCCTCTAACAGTATTAATATCCACGACATTAATAACAATAACAGAAATAATAACAGAAATATTAATAACGATAATATTTCACAGTCACCGTAACCCAGGTTGGTTATGCTAGCTGAACGTAAGGCGAAGGTTAACCCGACCACAGTTTGGGGGTACAATCCCTACTCCCATGTCGTCCAACCCAAGGTTACGTATAGACAGCACTACCCAACCCGGCACGTGAACAAATCAAGTACCAATATCATACAAAAGCCGGCAAAATCCTCGGCAAGACATTTATCATGACATGCCGGCAACATCCTCGGCCATGTCCCAAGTTCTTGCTATCTAAGCATGGCGTAGCAAGCGTTACTACGATATAAATTTAAGCTACCTCAACGTAGCGTTTAGACCGGCACATACCTCGGTCGAGTCACAATCTCGCTATTTATAACAAACAATAATAGCAAGTAATTCACATCATTAATCCTAACCATTGTTAGGTATATATATATATGCGTACATGAAGCATACTAGCATGAAGGAAGAGTCCACAAGCACAATAGAGGTCAAGTCTCACTTACCTCGAAATTCGGGCTCAAATGCCGGGAAGAATCTCCTTTCCCACTCGCCTTGTCCGCGAAGGACTCTCCACTAGGTCTATTAAGACAAGATATAGCACATATGAGTGCTCAATTATAGCTATTTAAGCCTATAGACATCCTAGGGTAAAAATTACCAAAATGCCCCCGGGTAGGGCCGAGCCCTAAATTTACAATATGTAATTTTCCGGACTCCCCACGCTCCCGTGAGTCTAAAATTACACTTAGATTCCACATGCGAGCCTTGCTCGATGTCTTTCCCCAATTCTTAAGAATCTAGGGTTCTAACCCATTTCCAAGAATCAACCCTTTGATTCTTGTGTTAATCAATATAAAGATGGATTGAAAGGGCTTACCTTAAGTGTAAGTATGATTGGGTCTTCAAGAAATACCCAAAAATCGCCTCAAGAGCTCACCAAATGATTTTTATAAGTTATGAACCGAAATGGCCCGAAATGGCCTTTTTATAGCAGTTTTTGCCTCTGTGACAGCTTCATTTGAAAAAATCATAACTTTTTATAGGAATGCTCAAATGACCTGAAACCAGTGCCATTAGAACCACAACTTAAAGGGCTACAACTTTCATGTTTTGAGTTTTTCCTAATTCCTTACGGATTGGCCGAAAAATCAGCTTTTATCTGGCTGTTTGCGCCAAAACAGAACAGAAAAGTCGCACCAGATTTTCTACTGTTTTAGGGGCAAAACGGGACCCTACGAAGCTCGGAATGATCCCAAATTTTGCACACAAGCCATAAAATACTTGGGTGACATGCTCGTCAAGACGGAACTCAATTCGGACCTCCAGAACTCAAAAAGTGGGTCCCACGGCAAAGGTTCAATTTTCGACTTTCGCCAAAATAGCGAAATTTAACCAAACGACCTCGGAATCCAATTCCGAAAGTTGCTACAGGTCCCAAATGACTATACGAACCTAACGGAACTTTCGGATCTCTCATCGGAGCTCATTTGCTCAAATCGAGCTCGGAAACCACTTTTAACTCTTTTAAACTTCCGAAACGGGACTTTATCAAAAGTCCTATCAAACGAGGTCCGTTTTCAATTTTGAAGGTTGCTACATATCATAAATGACGAGACGGACCTAACGGTGCGCTCGAATTTTCCATCGGGGTTCGTTTACTCAAAACGACCTATCGAAACCCCAAATTCCTTTCCGGAATTTCATAAATGGATCCTTTTCTCGAAAACCTATCAAACGGACTCCGTTTCGACTCAGATTTCACAGACGGGTCATAAATGACCTAACGGAGCTTTTGGGACTGTCGACACGCAAATTGAGGTCCCGGATCCCGTAACGACTATTTGAGGGTCGTTACATTCTCCCCCACTTAGACTCTCGGCCGTCCTCGAACGAGCCTAAGTCTAAGGTAGGATCCACACACTAGCCACGGAGCTGGCACGGATTTCGAGGATCCCTCGGTACCACCCAAAACTTAAAAATGCAAATTCAGGCTTAGAAAATACAAGGATTTCATACCTGAATCATCGAACAAGCGCGGATGCCTCTCACGCATCTCGGACTCAAGCTCCCAAGTGGCCTCGGCAATGGAGTGATGCCCCCACTGAACTCTCACAAGCGGGATCACCTTCGATCTCATCTTACGGACCTCTCTAGCCACAATAGCAATAGGCTCCTCCGAATAAGCTAAGTCGCCATCTACCTCCACGGAAGCCATATCGATCACATGAGACAGATCGTGAACATACTTCCGGAGCATGGACACATGAAACACCGGATGAACAGGCAGAGAGGGAGGCAAAGCCAGTCTATAAGCAACGGCGCCAACGCGCCCCAATATCTCAAAAGGCCCAATGAACCTAGGACTGAGCTTGCCTTTCTTCCCAAATCTCATAACACCCTTCATGGGCGACACTCTGAGGAATACCCGGTCCCCAACCATGAACTCAAGATCTCTCCGCCTCCGATCTGCATACGATATCTGCCGGCTCTGAGCCGTGCGGAGTCGATCCTGAATAACCCGGACCTTATCTAAGGTCTGCTGCACCAAATCGGGCCCCAACACCTGGACCTCACCAGACTCGAACCAACCGATAGGCGAGCGACATCTCCGACCATACAATGCCTCAAACGGAGCCATTTGGATAGAAGCCTGATAGCTATTATTATACGCAAACTCTGCTAGCGGCAAATGGCTATCCCAATGGCCTCCAAAATCAATACCACACGCCCTCAACATATCCTCGAGGATCTGAATGGTCCGCTCAGACTGGCCATCAGTCTGCGGGTGAAATGCAGTGCTGAGATCGACCCGAGTACCCATCTCTCTCTGAAAAGATCTCCAAAACTGAGCTGTGAACTGAGCACCTCGGTCAGAAATGATAGAAACAGGAGCACCATGCAATCTCACAATCTGCTCAATGAAGATACGAGCCAGACGCTCCGAGGTATAAGTAGTCCTCACTGGAATGAAGTGAGCCGACTTCGTCAGTCGATCAATTACTACCCACACCGAATCATGCTTACCCACGGTCAGCGGCAAACCAACTACGAAATCCATAGTGATCTGCTCCCACTTCCACTCGGGAATGGGCATAGACTGGGTCACCCCAGCTGGCTTCCGGTGCTCATACTTCACCTGCTGGCAATTCAAACACCGAGATACATAATCAGCAACATCCCTCTTCATCCCTTTCCACCAATACAGCTCTAGAAGATCATGATATATCTTCGCAGTACCCGGATGAATGGAATATCTCGAACTGTGAGCCTCTGCCAAAATCATCTGCCTCAGCTCCACAATGGCTGGAACACATACCCGGCCGTTAAGCCGCAAAGCACCATCATCACCAATCACGAACGAGGACACTCCCCCACTCAGGACCCTGTCCCGGAGATCTCTCAGATAAGGATCCTCGAACTGCCTTTCCCAAATCTGGGAAGCTAAAGACGACTGAGACCCTACATATGCAAGCACCCGGCCTGGAACAGAATCATCAAACCGAACCCCACTAATGGACAAAGCCTGCAACTCACGGGCCAACGGCCTCATATCAGCATCAAGATAGGCGAGGCTACCCATGGACTTCCTACTCAAGGCATCGGCTACAACATTAGCCTTTCCGGGATGATACCGGATAGAAAGATCATAATCCTTCAGCAGCTCTAACCAGCGGCGCTGTCTCCCGTTCAAGTCCTTCTGAGTGAACAAGTACTGGAGACTCTTATGATCGGTGAATATCTCACATGGCTCTCCATAAAGATAGTGCCTCCACAACTTCAGTGCAAACACGACAGCTAACAGCTCCAAATCATGGACAGGATAATTCTTCTCATGGACCTTCAGCTGTCTCGAGGCATAAGCTATCACCTTACCCTCCTGCATCAGAACGCTACCCAGGCCAACACCCGAAGCATCACAATATACGGTGAATCCCCCGGATCCACTAGGCAAGGCCAACACTGGCGCTGAAGTCAACAGAGTCTTAAGCTTCTGAAAGCTAGACTCACAGGCATCGGACCACAGGAAAGGAACATTCTTCTGGGTCAACTTCGTCAGAGGTGCTGAAATAGAAGAAAACCCCTCGACGAACCGCCGATAATAACCTGCCAAGCCTAAGAAACTCCGAATCTCTGTAGGAGAAGTAGGCCTAGGCCAACTCTGAACGGCCTCTATCTTCTTCGGATCAACACACACCCCATCCTTGGTCACCACGTGACCTAGGAAAGATACAGAACTGAGCCAAAATTCACACTTGGAGAATTTGGCATACAACTGCTGATCCCTCAGAGTCCGAAGAACAACTCTCAAATGCTGCTCATGCTCCTCCCTGCTCCTCGAATAAACCAAGATATCATCCTCTGCGCCTCCAAGAAAGAAATGATCCTACTCTTCGGAGAAGGCCTGGAACCTCTCCATACAACCCGAGACTCACCCTCTACCCCGATCGTCACGGACTTGGCATGGCAATCCAAAGTCGCATGACAGGAAGCCAGCCAATCCATGCCCATAATGACATCAAAATCAGACATATCGAGCAGCATCAGGTCCACTAAGGACTCTACACCACAGATGGAGATCATACACTGCCGATAACCCCTATCTACACATATAGAAGACCCGACAGGGGTGGCAACCATAAAGGGATCATCTAAGAAGACCAGATCCCTGCCCAAGCAAGGGGCAAATCCCGGCGACACATACGAATAGGTAGACCCCGGATCAATAAGAGCATAAGCATCGCGGCCACAGACAGAAATAATACTTGTGATGACATCATTGGATGCCTCAGCATCCTGACGAGTCATAGCATAGACCTGCGCCGAGCCTCCTGAACCCGGAGCTCTCTGAGACTGCTGTCTAGGAGGAATCTGAGAAACGGGCCTGGCGGCCTGAGGACCAGATGGTACCATAGCTGCGGAACCCTGGCGACCTGATGAAACATAAGGGCAACTCCTGACATAGTGCTCTGGAGACCCACACTCAAAACATCCATCACCTCTACCTCCTCTACCGCCTCTACCACCTCTGCCATGACCACCTCCAGACGAACACCTCCCATGATGCCTCTGATGGCACCTCCCGCACTGCGGCGGACCAGACTGCGAAGAGCCACCCCGCCTCTGGGATGACTGAGGCCTCGGGGTCTCTGAAGAAAAATCCTGGGCAGGCAAAGCAGCAGCCTGGGGCCTAGACTGAGAACGGCCCTGATGACCCTGACCCCTCTGAGCGGATCCACTATACCCACCAGACTGACGCGATCTCTTGGCCGCCCTCTCCTCGTCAGCCCTGGCGAAGATATCCTCCATCCGCCGCGCCACATCAACTATCTCAAAATATGACTTGTTGCCCATATCAGGGGCAACAGCTACCTGCAAGCGGGGATGAAGACCCTCAACAAACCGGAGGACCTTGTCCCTCTCCTGAGCCACCATAGCCGGCGCAAACTGAGACAACCACAAGAACCTGGTGTCATACTCTGAAACAGACAGGTTTCCCTGCCTCAACCCCCCAAACTCGCGCCTCTGAGCATCGTGCTGACTCTGGGGCACGAACCTGCTCATGAACATAGACACGAACTCAGCCCAAGACAAAGGAGGGAGGTCACTAGACCTCTGCCGCATCATGGAGACCCACCATGTCTCCGCATCTCCTGATAATCTGAAAGAAGCACACTGCACCCCTAAGGTGTCTCTAGTACCAAGAACTGTCAAAATCTTCTCACACTTCTGAATGTACCTCTGGGCAGTACATGTAGCTGAGGTACCGTCGAACTCTGGAGGCTGAAGCTTCATGAATGACTCTAACCTCTTGGCAACCTCCTCAGTGCCCATAGGAGGAGTAGAAATAACAGGACCTGCCTGAGGAGCAGAAGCAGAAGGCTGGGCAATATGATCAGGAGCAGCCTCAGAAGTAGGCGTGCTCATAACAGGTGTGGTCGGCTGAGGAGCCGAAACAGGAGCTGCAACATCATCTCTGACAAGGACCTGATGGCTAGACAAGGCCATCAGTCTCATATACTTCTCTGAAGAGATCACAACGGTGCCTGGCACAACAGCAGGCACAGGGGGGATAGATGCTGACAGAGTTGCTGCGGACACCGCAGGGATAGCTGTGTCCTGCCTAGTGGCTGACGGGCGACCTGCCCGAGTCTTCTTAGCAGCTGGTGGCTGCGTAGGTGCTGATGGCTCTCCCGCAGACGCGGGTGTAGAAGATGCAGCCCTCCTGGCTGAGGATGCTCGCGTCCTCGCCATTTGATACAATACACGAAAAAGGGTCAGCACATATATAAGCTACTCAGCACGAATAGAGATGAAACGAAGGGAAAACATTTCCTAACATGCCCTTGTAGCCTCTCGCTCATAAGTATGGTCGACAACATACCCATAAGCAAGACTCTACTCAGACACTGCTCCAAGACTCCTAGGACTCGAATTAGAACCTAGGGCTCTGATACCAAACTGTCACGACCCAATTTCCAAGGGCTCGTGATGGCACCTAAACAACATTTGCCTAGGCGAACCAATGAAACAAGATGCGGAAAAGAACAATAATGTGAAAAGATCATAAATGGATATATAAATATAAAAGGGTAAAGTCCAAAAGAATATATCCACAAAAGAATTGGAGCATTCTAAGAGTGACTAAATAAAGTATGAATATACATCAAAGAAATCTGAGTCCTATCTCTAAGTGACTCCGGCGGTATGCCACCACGGTCTGTGTGGTCGGCTCACCTCAATCAAAAGTCTCAGAAGCCTCGGGAACCGCTAACGTCCGGGCTGCTGACTGGATGAAGGACCTGCGCACGTAGCAGAGTAAGTTATGAGCCGAAGCCCAGTAAGATCACCGACAGGCCCGCTAAGGTACCCTTGCGGGACAAGTCGCTACATGCATCATAAGCAACAACATACTATAGTAATCATACAATAAAGTAGTGAAATCACAAATAGATGTAACACATTCCATACACACAAGTAGTAACCAGAAGTCTCAAGGATTATGCCCATCCAACGTAAGGCATAGGTCAACTCAGCGGCGGTTTGGAGGTCCAATCTCTACTCCCGTGCCGACTAACCTAGACCTACGATGGACTAGCAACACCACTACTAAGTATCAACCATATACCGTGACCCGAAGTCACTATCACAATCATGAATAAGTAGATCAACGACCCGTAGTCGTTGGCTCATCTCAAATCTGTCTACGATCGCACCACACCCCCTGTCAAGTGCGTCGTATCTCAATAAATCAAGTGACCACACCACACCCCCTGTCAAGTGTGTCACATCTCAAAGATCAAGTGTCCACACCACACCCCCTGTCAAGTGTGACACATCTCATAGTATAGGCGACACCACACCCCCTGTCAAGTGTCCCTCTAACAGTATTAATATCCACGACATTAATAACAATAACAGAAATAATAACAGAAATATTAATAACGATAATATTTCACAGTCACCGTAACCCAGGTTGGTTATGCTAGCTGAACGTAAGGCGAAGGTTAACCCGACCACAGTTTGGGGGTACAATCCCTACTCCCATGTCGTCCAACCCAAGGTTACGTATAGACAGCACTACCCAACCCGGCACGTGAACAAATCAAGTACCAATATCATACAAAAGCCGGCAAAATCCTCGGCAAGACATTTATCATGACATGCCGGCAACATCCTCGGCCATGTCCCAAGTTCTTGCTATCTAAGCATGGCGTAGCAAGCGTTACTACGATATAAATTTAAGCTACCTCAACGTAGCGTTTAGACCGGCACATACCTCGGTCGAGTCACAATCTCGCTATTTATAACAAACAATAATAGCAAGTAATTCACATCATTAATCCTAACCATTGTTAGGTATATATATGCGTACATGAAGCATACTAGCATGAAGGAAGAGTCCACAAGCACAATAGAGGTCAAGTCTCACTTACCTCGAAATTCGGGCTCAAATGCCGGGAAGAATCTCCTTTCTCACTCGCCTTGTCCGCGAAGGACTCTCCACTAGGTCTATTAAGACAAGATATAGCACATATGAGTGCTCAATTATAGCTATTTAAGCCTATAGACATCCTAGGGTAAAAATTACCAAAATGCCCCCAGGTAGGGCCGAGCCCTAAATTTACAATATGTACTTTTCCGGACTCCCCACGCTCCCGTGAGTCTAAAATTACACTTAGATTCCACATGCGAGCCTTGCTCGATGTCTTTCCCCAATTCTTAAGAATCTAGGGTTCTAACCCATTTCCAAGAATCAACCCTTTGATTCTTGTGTTAATCAATATAAAGATGGATTGAAAGGGCTTACCTTAAGTGTAAGTATGATTGGGTCTTCAAGAAATACCCAAAAATCGCCTCAAGAGCTCACCAAATGATTTTTATAAGTTATGAACCGAAATGGCCCGAAATGGCCTTTTTATAGCAGTTTTTGCCTCTGTGACAGCTTCTTTTGAAAAAAATCATAACTTTTTATAGGAATGCCCAAATGACCTGAAACCAGTGCCATTAGAACCACAACTGAAAGGGCTAAAACTTTCATGTTTTGAGTTTTTCCTAATTCCTTACGGATTGGCCGGAAAATCAGCTTTTATCTGGCTGTTTGCGCCAAAACAGAACAGAAAAGTCGCACCAGATTTTCTACTGTTTTAGGGGCAAAACGGGAGCCTACGAAGCTCGGAATGATCCCAAATTTTGCACACAAGCCATAAAATACTTGGGTGACATGCTCGTCAAGACGGAACTCAATTCGGACCTCCAGAACTCAAAAAGTGGGTCCCACGGCAAAGGTTCAATTTTTGACTTTCGCCAAAATAGCGAAATTTAACCAAACGACCTCGGAATCCAATTCCGAAAGTTGCTACAGGTCCCAAATGACTATACGAACCTAACGGAACTTTCGGATCTCTCATCGGAGCTCATTTGCTCAAATCGAGCTCGGAAACCTCTTTTAACTCTTTTAAACTTCCGAAACGGGAACTTTATCAAAAGTCCTATCAAACGAGGTCCGTTTTCAATTTTGAAGGTTGCTACATATCATAAATGACGAGACGGACCTAACGGTGCGCTCGAATTTTCCATCGGGGTTCGTTTACTCAAAACGACCTATCGATACCCCAAATTCCTTTCCGGAATTTCATAAATGGATCCTTTTCTCGAAAACCTATCAAACGGACTCCGGTTCGACTCAGATTTCACAGACGGGTCATAAATGACCTAACGGAGCTTTTGGGACTGTCGACACGCAAATCGAGGTCCCGGATCCCGTAACGACTATTTGAGGGTCGTTACATTCTCCCCCACTTAGACTCTCGGCCGTCCTCGAACGAGCCTAAGTCTAAGGTAGGATCCACACACTAGCCACGGAGCTGGCACGGATTTCGAGGATCCCTCGGTACCACCCAAAATTAATAAAACTTAAAAATGCAAATTCAGGCTTAGAAAATACAAGGATTTCATACCTGAATCATCGAACAAGCGCGGATGCCTCTCACGCATCTCGGACTCAAGCTCCCAAGTGGCCTCGGCAATGGAGTGATGCCCCCACTGAACTCTCACAAGCGGGATCACCTTCGATCTCATCTTACGGACCTCTCTAGCCACAATAGCAATAGGCTCCTCCGAATAAGCTAAGTCGCCATCTACCTCCACGGAAGCTATATCGATCACATGAGACAGATCGTGAACATACTTCCGGAGTATGGACACATGAAACACCGGATGAACAGGCAGAGAGGGAGGCAAAGCCAGTCTATAAGCAACGGCGCCAACGCGCTCCAATATCTCAAAAGGCCCAATGAACCTAGGACTGAGCTTGCCTTTCTTCCCAAATCTCATAACACCCTTCATGGGCGACACTCTGAGGAATACCCGATCCCCAACCATGAACTCAAGATCTCTCCGCCTCCGATCTGCATACGATATCTGCCGGCTCTGAGCCGTGCGGAGTCGATCCTGAATAACCCGGACCTTATCTAAGGTCTGCTGCACCAAATCGGGCCCCAACACCTGGACCTCACCAGACTCGAACCAACCGATAGGCGAGCGACATCTCCGACCATACAATGCCTCAAACGGAGCCATTTGGATAGAAGCCTGATAGCTATTATTATACGCAAACTCTGCTAGCGGCAAATGGCTATCCCAATGGCCTCCAAAATCAATACCACACGCCCTCAACATATCCTCGAGGATCTGAATGGTCCGCTCAGACTGGCCATCAGTCTGCGGGTGAAATGCAGTGCTGAGATCGACCCGAGTACCCAGCTCTCTCTGAAAAGATCTCCAAAACTGAGCTGTGAACTGAGCACCTCGGTCAGAAATGATAGAAACAGGAGCACCATGCAATCTCACAATCTGCTCAATGAAGATACGAGCCAGACGCTCCGAGGTATAAGTAGTCCTCACTGGAATGAAGTGAGCCGACTTCGTCAGTCGATCAACTACTACCCACACCGAATCATGCTTACCCACGGTCAGCGGCAAACCAACTACGAAATCCATAGTGATCTGCTCCCACTTCCACTCGGGAATGGGCATAGACTGGGTCACCCCAGCTGGCTTCCGGTGCTCATACTTCACCTGCTGGCAATTCAAACACCGAGATACATAATCAGCAACATCCCTCTTCATCCCTTTCCACCAATACAGCTCTAGAAGATCATGATATATCTTCGCAGTACCCGGATGAATGGAATATCTCGAACTGTGAGCCTCTGCCAAAATCATCTGCCTCAGCTCCACAATGGCTGGAACACATACCCGGCCGTTAAGCCGCAAAGCACCATCATCACCAATCACGAACGAGGACACTCCCCCACTCAGGACCCTGTCCCGGAGATCTCTCAGATAAGGATCCTCGAACTGCCTTTCCCAAATCTGGGAAGCTAAAGACGACTGAGACCCTACATATGCAAGCACCCGGCCTGGAACAGAATCATCAAACCGAACCCCACTAATGGACAAAGCCTGCAACTCACGGGCCAACGGCCTCATATCAGCATCAAGATAGGCGAGGCTACCCATGGACTTCCTACTCAAGGCATCGGCTACAACATTAGCCTTTCCGGGATGATACCGGATAGAAAGATCATAATCCTTCAGCAGCTCTAACCAGCGGCGCTGTCTCCCGTTCAAGTCCTTCTGAGTGAACAAGTACTGGAGACTCTTATGATCGGTGAATATCTCACATGGCTCTCCATAAAGATAGTGCCTCCACAACTTCAGTGCAAACACGACAGCTAACAGCTCCAAATCATGGACAGGATAATTCTTCTCATGGACCTTCAGCTGTCTCGAGGCATAAGCTATCACCTTACCCTCCTGCATCAGAACGCTACCCAGGCCAACACCCGAAGCATCACAATATACGGTGAATCCCCCGGATCCACTAGGCAAGGCCAACACTGGCGCTGAAGTCAACAGAGTCTTAAGCTTCTGAAAGCTAGACTCACAGGCATCGGACCACAGGAAAGGAACATTCTTCTGGGTCAACTTCGTCAGAGGTGCTGAAATAGAAGAAAACCCCTCGACGAACCGCCGATAATAACCTGCCAAGCCTAAGAAACTCCGAATCTCTGTAGGAGAAGTAGGCCTAGGCCAACTCTGAACGGCCTCTATCTTCTTCGGATCAACACACACCCCATCCTTGGTCACCACGTGACCTAGGAAAGATACAGAACTGAGCCAAAATTCACACTTGGAGAATTTGGCATACAACTGCTGATCCCTCAGAGTCCGAAGAACAACTCTCAAATGCTGCTCATGCTCCTCCCTGCTCCTCGAATAAACCAAGATATCATCCTCTGCGCCTCCAAGAAAGAAATGATCCTACTCTTCGGAGAAGGCCTGGAACCTCTCCATACAACCCGAGACTCACCCTCTACCCCGATCGTCACGGACTTGGCATGGCAATCCAAAGTCGCATGACAGGAAGCCAGCCAATCCATGCCCATAATGACATCAAAATCAGACATATCGAGCAGCATCAGGTCCACTAAGGACTCTACACCACAGATGGAGATCATACACTGCCGATAACCCCTATCTACACATATAGAAGACCCGACAGGGGTGGCAACCATAAAGGGATCATCTAAGAAGACCAGATCCCTGCCCAAGCAAGGGGCAAATCCCGGCGACACATACGAATAGGTAGACCCCGGATCAATAAGAGCATAAGCATCGCGGCCACAGACAGAAATAATACCTGTGATGACATCATTGGATGCCTCAGCATCCTGACGAGTCATAGCATAGACCTGCGCCGAGCCTCCTGAACCCGGAGCTCTCTGAGACTGCTGTCTAGGAGGAATCTGAGAAACGGGCCTGGCGGCCGGAGGACCAGATGATACCATAGCTGCGGATCCCTGGCGACCTGATGAAACATAAGGGCAACTCCTGACATAGTGCTCTGGAGACCCACACTCAAAACATCCATCACCTCTACCTCCTCTACCGCCTCTACCACCTCTGCCATGACCACCTCCAGACGAACACCTCCCATGATGCCTCTGATGGCACCTCCCGCACTGCGGCGTACCAGACTGCGAAGAGCCACCCCGCCTCTGGGATGACAGAGGCCTCGGGGTCTTGGTGCAATGCAAACCCGAAGGAGTTGCTAAGCACAAACGCGGAAGATGAACAAGAAAGATAAAAAGATAGAAGCAAGACAAAACTTGCTTCTTTCGAAAGAACAGGGAGGAACCTGTCTCAAAGCTCGATCGAAAGGGATACAAGAATCACCTAAACTATGCAACAATCCTCAAGAGAACATGCCTCTTGCAAACTGAATGATCAAAGAGGAATGTTCAATCGGATTAACCGAAAGCCACAAGTCCATAAAAGCCCTCACAAGGGGTTGCTCACGACGGAGACTAGAAATGTGCTCGGCACTTTCATTAATAATTCAATGTTCCAAAACTAGGTATCTTACAATAAAAGGGAACTAGGTTTATATAGGAAACACTAAGGGTAAACTAGTAAAAGGGTCACAGGCGACCAATGGAAATAAGCCACGCAGGGCTGAATTAAATTGTGTTCGGCAGACTTTGACTTCGGTAAGCCTTGGCTTCATTTCTCGATTGTCTGCTCGAACACACTTGTTGCCTTCGGACGCTCAATTGTCTTCGAGCTCATTGTCCTCGGTCACTTTGCCTTCGGGCTCAAATCTGAAGATAATGTCTTCGATTCTTGAGCTCGGCCACTCAGCTTCGGAGCAATTGTTTTCCTTCGGCCAGGCTAAGTGAACATGCACATCGTGCAGCAGCTTGGCTTGGCTTCTTGTCATCGGTCTCCTCGGTGGATCGATCACTTGATCAGCACGTGGTCGGGCTGCATCAGGTCTCTGAAGAAAAATCCTTGGCAGGCAAAGCAGCAGCCTGGGGCCTAGACTGAGAACGGCCCTGATGACCCTGACCCCTCTGAGCGGATCCACTATACCCACCAGACTGACGCGATCTCTTGGCCGCCCTCTCCTCGTCAGCCCTGGCGAAGATATCCTCCATCCGCCGCGCCACATCAACTATCTCAAAATATGACTTGTTGCCCATATCAGGGGCAACAGCTACCTGCAAGCGGGGATGAAGACCCTCAACAAACCGGAGGACCTTGTCCCTCTCCTGAGCCACCATAGCCGGCGCAAACTGAGACAACCACAAGAACCTGGTGTCATACTCTGAAACAGACAGGTTTCCCTGCCTCAACCCCTCAAACTCGCGCCTCTAAGCATCGTGTTGACTCTGGGGCACGAACCTGCTCATGAACATAGACACGAACTCAGCCCAAGACAAAGGAGGGAGGTCACTAGACCTCTGCCGCATCATGGAGACCCACCATGTCTCCGCATCTCCCGATAATCTGAAAGAAGCACACTGCACCCCTAAGGTGTCTCTAGTACCAAGAACTGTCAAAATCTTCTCACACTTTTGAATGTACCTCTGGGCAGTACATGTAGCTGATGTACCGTCGAACTCTGGAGGCTGAAGCTTCATGAATGACTCTATCCTCTTGGCAACCTCCTCAGTGCCCATAGGAGGAGTAGAAATAACAGGACCTGCCTGAGGAGCAGAAGCAGAAGGCTGGGCAATATGATCAGGAGCAGCCTCAGAAGTAGGCGTGCTCATAACAGGTGTGGTCGGCTGAGGAGCCGAAACAGGAGCTGCAACATCATCTCTGACAAGGACCTGATGGCTAGACAAGGCCATCAGTCTCATATACTTCTCTGAAGAGATCACAACGGTGCCTGGCACAACAGCAGGCACAGGGGGGATAGATGCTGACAGAGTCGCTGCGGACACCGCAGGGATAGCTGTGTCCTGCCTAGTGGCTGACGGGCGACCTGCCCGAGTCTTCTTAGCAGCTGGCGGCTGCGTAGGTGCTGATGGCTCTCCCGCAGACGCGGGTGTAGAAGATGCAGCCCTCCTGGCTGAGGATGCTCGCGTCCTCGCCATTTGATACAATACACGAAAAAGGGTCAGCACCTATATAAGCTACTCAGCACGAATAGAGATGAAACGAAGGGAAAACATTTCCTAACATGCCCTTGTAGCCTCTCGCTTATAAGTATGGTCGACAACATACCCATAAGCAAGACTCTACTCAGACACTGCACCAAGACTCCTAGGACTCGAATTAGAACCTAGGGCTCTGATACCAAACTGTCACGACCCAATTTCCAAGGGCTCGTGATGGCACCTAAACAACATTTGCCTAGGCGAACCAATGAAACAAGATGCGGAAAAGAACAATAATGTGAAAAGATCATAAATGGATATATAAATATAAAAGGGTGAAGTCCAAAAGAATATATCCACAAAAGAATTGGAGCATTCTAAGAGTGACTAAATAAAGTATGAATATACATCAAAGAAATCTGAGTCCTATCTCTAAGTGACTCCGGCGGTATGCCACCACGGTCTGTGTGGTCGGCTCACCTCAATCAAAAGTCTCAGAAGCCTCGGGAACCGCTAACGTCCGGGCTGCTGACTGGATGAAGGACCTGCGCACGTAGCAGAGTAAGTTATGAGCCGAAGCCCAGTAAGATCACCGACAGGCCCGCTAAGGTACCCTTGCGGGACAAGTCGCTACATGCATCATAAGCAACAACATACTATAGTAATCATACAATAAAGTAGTGAAATCACAAATAGATGTAACACATTCCATACACACAAGTAGTAACCAGAAGTCTCAAGGATTATGCCCATCCAACGTAAGGCATAGGTCAACTCAGCGGCGGTTTGGAGGTCCAATCTCTACTCCCGTGCCGACTAACCTAGACCTACGATGGACTAGCAACACCACTACTAAGTATCAACCATATACCGTGACCCGAAGTCACTATCACAATCATGAATAAGTAGATCAACGACCCGTAGTCGTTGGCTCATCTCAAATCTGTCTACGATCGCACCACACCCCCTGTCAAGTGCGTCGTATCTCAATAAATCAAGTGACCACACCACACCCCCTGTCAAGTGTGTCACATCTCAAAGATCAAGTGTCCACACCACACCCCCTATCAAGTGTGACACATCTCATAGGATAGGCGACACCACACCCCCTGTCAAGTGTCCCTCTAACAGTATTAATATCCACGACATTAATAACAATAACAGAAATAATAACAGAAATATTAATAACGATAATATTTCACAGTCACCGTAACCCAGGTTGGTTATGCTAGCTGAACGTAAGGCGAAGGTTAACCCGACCACAGTTTGGGGGTACAATCCCTACTCCCATGTCGTCCAACCCAAGGTTACATATAGACAGCACTACCCAACCCGGCACGTGAACAAATCAAGTACCAATATCATACAAAAGCCGGCAAAATCCTCGGCAAGACATTTATCATGACATGCCGGCAACATCCTCGGCCATGTCCCAAGTTCTTGCTATCTAAGCATGGCGTAGCAAGCGTTACTACGATATAAATTTAAGCTACCTCGACGTAGCGTTTAGACCGGCACATACCTCGGTCGAGTCACAATCTCGCTATTTATAACAAACAATAATAGCAAGTAATTCACATCATTAATCCTAACCATTGTTAGGTATATATATGCGTACATGAAGCATACTAGCATGAAGGAAGAGTCCACAAGCACAATAGAGGTCAAGTCTCACTTACCTCGAAATTCGGGCTCAAATGCCGGGAAGAATCTCCTTTCCCACTCGCCTTGTCCGCGAAGGACTCTCCACTAGGTCTATTAAGACAAGATATAGCACATATGAGTGCTCAATTATAGCTATTTAAGCCTATAGACATCCTAGGGTAAAAATTACCAAAATGCCCCCGGGTAGGGCCGAGCCCTAAATTTACAATATGTACTTTTCCGGACTCCCCACGCTCCCGTGACTCCAAAAGTACACTTAGATTCCACATGCGAGCCTTGCTCGATGTCTTTCCCCAATTCTTAAGAATCTAGGGTTCTAACCCATTTCCAAGATCAACCCTTTGTAAGTTATCAACCCTTAAGTGTAAGTATGATTGGGTCTTCAAGAAATACCCAAAAATCGCCTCAAGAGCTCACCAAATGATTTTTATAAGTTATGAACCGAAATGGCCCGAAATGGCCTTTTTATAGCAGTTTTTGCCTCTGTGACAGCTTCATTTGAAAAAATCATAACTTTTTATAGGAATGCCCAAATGACCTAAAACTGGTGCCTTTAGAACCACAACTGAAAGGGCTACAACTTTCATGTTTTGAGTTTTTCCTAATTCCTTACGGATTGGCCAGAAAATCAGCTTTTATCTGGCTGTTTGCGCCAAAACAGAACAGAAAAGTCGCACCAGATTTTCTACTGTTTTAGGGGCAAAACGGGACCCTACGAAGCTCGGAATGATCCCAAATTTTGCACACAAGCCATAAAATACTTGGGTGACATGCTCGTCAAGACGGAACTCAATTCGGACCTCCAGAACTCAAAAAGTGGGTCCCACGGCAAAGGTTCAATTTTCGACTTTCGCCAAAATAGCGAAATTTAACCAAACGACCTCGGAATCCAATTCCGAAAGTTGCTACAGGTCCCAAATGACTATACAAACCTAACGGAACTTTCGGATCTCTCATCGGAACTCATTTGCTCAAATCGAGCTCGGAAACCTCTTTTAACTCTTTTAAACTTCCGAAACGGGGACTTTATCAAAAGTCCTATCAAACGAGGTCCGTTTTCAATTTTGAAGGTTGCTACATATCATAAATGACGAGACAGACCTAACGGTGCGCTCGAATTTTCCATCGGGGTTCGTTTACTCAAAACGACCTATCGAAACCCCAAATTCCTTTCCGGAATTTCATAAATGGATCCTTTTCTCGAAAACCTATCAAACGGACTCCGTTTCGACTCAGATTTCACAGACGGGTCATAAATGACCTAACGGAGCTTTTGGGATTGTCGACACGCAAATTGAGGTCCCGGATCCCGTAACGACTATTTGAGGGTCGTTACACTTACCTCTTCCAAAAGTTAGCATTGCTAATCAACAACTACTTTATCCTTTGGTTTCACTGCCAAACGATCCTGCTGAATGTTTCGGGGTGAAAATTCAATCTTTTTTCGGCTCTTTTCTCATTTTTTAGTATTTTTTCTTTGCTGCGTTCTCTCTTTTTCGTTTCTGCTCTTGTTTCTGTTTCTATTCTCTGTCTCGTTTCTGCCATTTCTTTTCTTTTCATTTTCGCGATGAAAATTAAAACGGTACCCTACGATATTTGAAATAATTCCAACTTTTGCATACAAGTTATACAAAATATATGTAGCATACTCGCTAAGGCGGATCTCAAATCAGGTTCCCTAAACTCAAGATGAGAATTTAAACGTATAAAGGTCAAATTATTTAACTTTCGGCATTTTAGCAGAAACTAGCCGAACAACCTTGAAATTCACTTTCAAAAAATCACAAAAGTCACAAATAATCATACGAACCAAATGACGCTTTCGAATTTCAAATCGGAGCTTCGCCAAAACCGAGCTCGATAAAATCTCTTTTATCGACAATAAAAACTGAAACGTTCTTCCGATGCCTACCAAATGAGGTCTGATTTTTCTCAAATTTTGTAGATAAGTCCCAATGGACCTAACGAAGATTTTAGAATTATTGGCAAGTAAATCGGAGTCCTATCTTCCGAAATGACTGACCGAGGTCGTCTCATTCTCCTCCACTTAGACTCTTGTTCGTCCTCGAACGAGCCTAAGTCTAAAGCAAGATTCACGCAGATAACAAGAGAACTTACACAACCTTCATAAGCTACTCCACGGCCCTTATTTCCTGATTACAGGATCAGAATTATATTACGCACATCGGATAATATCATAACGCCATTGCCCAGCTTATTCTGTCTAAGCTGATCTTTCCTCGATCACGAGAAGAGAGTTCTACATTTTTAAAGGAAAGATACACGAAACTTTGAATGGGTTAACATGATTCCGCGGACGAATCACCTCGTTGATATATTTTTCGATATAAAAAAAGTCGATGGAACTAAGAATTAGCTCACACTTGAACAACCCCTTAGAGATTTTAATATTAGCATTCAGTATTAGAGGAAGACACCTCCACTTAGAGCATAAGCTCATACAGCTAACTTGAATAGAAATAGCCATCCTTGCACAGTCTGCCGGACTAAGGAAGACATAGTAAAAAAACAGAATGCGGCTCAGATTTGAGATACCAAATTACCCTCTTGAGTTGCCAAACAGCTGCAACTCTCGAGTTCACAGCTCCATACATTTTCTATAAGTACCACCGCCTGATGGATCAAATCAAATGTCAAATGACGCCTCTCATTACCCTTAGTAGCCTTGAAAAACAACAATGTGCATACCCGGCTATCTTGACACGCACTCTGGCTCCACACAGGGAACATCATAAGAGGCTACTGACCGCCTAAGCTCACCAATGCCGAACAAAGAAGAGATGGCAATGGACTGAGGATAGAAATAACTAGAGCTTCAGGAAGCTCATCTTTTTTATTTGCTTGGCTCCCAGAGCTACACTACTTCCGAGTCAGGCTAACCAAAGAATCGCAATTGAAGAGATAGACATTAAATAAGCACATCTATGCCAATTTAACCTCCCAATAAGAAGGAAGCTCTGACAATTTACCAGAAAAACCCTTTTATAACTTAGATAAGCTCATAGGATAACATAACGTCACTAGCGTCTCGAACCAATAGGAGATGCGTAGATCGAATATTACTTACTATCACTTTACACCGGAAGAAACAATGACGCTTTCTGATGGTGATGAATAAGAATCCCATCATCATACCGATACTGAGTTCTAAAGAGAGGTAGACTGACTTGACATTATAACAGAATGAGGCACAACAAGATGCCAAGCAAGCAATACCGATACTCACTCACAAATCTCTCATATTTAAACTAGATAAACTAGTAGGGTCATCATAAATGCCAGGAATAAATCATATCAGAAGCTCACCCCTCTACCGCAACCGATTCTTAATAGAAACGAAATCCAAGAAAACCATCGAAACATGATAAGACACACCATTTCCAAATCGATCGAAAGAATCAAATCTTACTCACATTTAAGGGAAGAAGAAATCCCAGGGTCTACTACATCAGATACCGCAGCATCCCGCCAGACTAGCAGTTTATAGAACTGCCTCTGCAGCTGAGCTGAGCCACTACCCTGATAATCACCTTCTGAAGAACCACTGCCACCACGCTCTCAACCTCTACTGGATGGTGGCATTTCTTTTGCTGATTGAGATCTAAATGAAATTGTCTGCGACTGTGCAAGTGCCTGATGACAAGAGAAAGGACGACTGCCTATTTGACGGAGTAAGGGAGAACTCCACCAAATATGACAGGCTCGCGACAATGATAATATCTTTTCAGTGAAAATAGAAGCTGGACAGATTGTTGATAGCTACAAAGAGAAAAACTGGGTCTGATATTGACGAACTACTGGCGCACTCTGAGAATCGCGTGACACAAGCTGAGATAACCTGGAAGGTGACCTTCCAAAATAATCAGAACTCTTACCTCTAAATGAGGTACCATGGTTGCCCACTAGGGCCACGAGATCTCTTGCTCTCCCGCTCTAACTCTTCCCCCTCTAACTTATGGTATGCCTAATATCTTTGAGCAATATCAATAACAACATAATGAAGTCCCGACCTTAATCCCTCGAGCCATCTGGGACCTCACGGGAATGCGAAAGGTCATCAATAAATCTTTAAATCTCTCGAAAGGCTCATGGACTAGTTCTAATACATATTCAGTCATTCTATATAATTCAATCTCATATTCTGAAACACTAACAGGCTAACCGACAGGCTACCCTGTTCAATCCACTCAAACTGGAAACACTTTTCATCTCGCTCGCTACTCGAAAGGAACTTTTCCACGAATCTAGAAGAAAATCGAACCAAGTTAGCTAATAAGAGAGCGGTCCACCAATTCAAGGCTGGACCCCTGAATCTAGAAATCAGAATAGTCAACACCATACCGCTCGATATAATCAAGAGCCTGAAGGATATGCTGACATCATTGTATTTTAAAAATTTACACAGGGATTATCTGAAGCATGGCTTAACAATATCGGAAGGCTCAATTGGGTAAAATAATGCAACCTCTTTGAGCACTCGGACCCAATAATTACCTCAGTTACCTAACCAGCCAGAACAACTGGAGGCAGAACACATGCTGCCTCCGGAACATACTTTACTGCGGCAATATTAAGAACTGGAATAGGAGCTCCCTGAGACCGAACATCTGCATCTGCATCTGCGGCAACCTGATAAGCTACCTAGTGAATAATAGGTTCTTGCGGTATCTGCGTCGCTAAGATTCTCGTAAAAGCATCGTAGAGAGCCAAGGGAACCACAAGGCCCTGCTCCCATGCCCCAGGCTAGACTGCTTCGTCTTGAACTCATACTGTTTGCTGATTTATCGCACGAGGGTTCACAATTACCAAGAAGGAATTAACAAAAATACTTTTGCATCCTAGACCGACGCATGATCAGAAAAGAAGGAAGTGAAACTTCCTAAATGCCATAATACCCTCTCGTAGATAAGTACGGACGTCTACGTACCCATCAGCGAGACTCTACTAGACATTGTCTTAGTCTGGATAGACTCTAAACCGGGCTCTAATACTAACTGACACGACCCGAAATCCTGCTAGGCCGTACGGGCACTCGACATCCTCCCCTAGACCCGTCGGGTCAATCCTTACCAATTAAATTAGGAAAATAAATATAACAATTCATAAATAAGGACAATACTCAGAAAAAAACACAGACACATTGATATCTCTAAGCTGTACAAAAGAAATTACAGCTGACTACCCAACATACTAGGTTTAGGGCTATTCAGACTAGACATCTAAGAGTACGAAAGAAGACAGATACCTCCTGAAGGGAGCAAAATGCAACTGAAATAATAAATATAAAATTGGTGGCCATCTTGAATAAAATCTGGCTCACCCTGACAGTTGAAGTCGTCTTCGCTCCTTCACAACGTGGCGAACTCAATCTTGGAGCGAACCTGCCGAAATAAAATAGATAGAAAAGAAACAAACAACAAACAAGGGTGAGTCAAAAGGACTCAATAAGCGGGGCACACTAGCCATCTCAACGAATAGGATAGCTAGCCAGGGAGAAAAGAAACCGATAAACCAAATTCCTCTTATTTAAATTATAAAAAGGCAGAGCCAGATAATAACTGAAAACACGTATGGAATCATAAACTCATTAACAACTAGGAACATAAGATAGCCAGAATATATAGGTATCCCGAACATATCAACAGTCAGAAATACATCTTGTTGCGGCGTGCAACCCGATCCATATATTCATCCTGTTGCGGCGTGCAACCCGACCCATATATTCATACTATCACGCCGTGCAACCCGATCCATATATTTATACCGTTGCGACGTGCAACCCGATCCATATATTTATACCGTTGCGATGTGCAACCCGATCCATATATTTATACTGTTACGGCGTGCAACCCGATCCTCGCAACCCAGAATACGAGCCAGAAATATATAGGCAAACTGAGATATGTCCATGACATAGTGTACATACCGCATACATAAAACACAACACAAGACACACAATAGCCAGTATGAGGTGCAATGAGATGGGGTGAATGCGGTACAATGTAATGCAGTCACGTATGCCTGATACCTTTCTCCGGCATGGGACTGTCAATGTCTACCAGGAGATATAGGCAAAGATGACCCTTCACCGGCTCGGGACTCTCATCGATTATCGGGAAGTATATGCAATGATGACCCTTCACCGGCTCGGGACTCTCATCGATTACCGAGAAGTATATGAAATGATGACCCTTCACCGGCTCGGGAAGTATATGCAATAATGACCTTTCACCGGCTCGGGACACACATCGATTACCGATAAGTATATGCAATAATTCTCCTTGAAAATGTAGCCACCGCCATTGACCTTTCTTTTTTTTGTCTTTTCCTTTTCTTTTTTTTAAAAAAAATTTCTTTTCTTTTCATTTTCGCGACGAAAATAAAAACGGTACCCTTCGATATTTAAAATAATTTCAACTTTTGCATATAAGTTATACAAAATATATGTAGCATACTTGCTAAGGCAGATCTCAAATCGGGTTCCCAAAAATGAAGATGCGAATTTAAACAGATAAAGGTCAAATTATTTAACTTTCGGCATTTTAGTGGAATCTAGCCGAACAACCTTAAAATTCACTTTCGAAAAATCACAAAAGTCACAAATAATCATACGAACCTAGCGACGCTTTCGAATTTCGAATCGGAGCTCATTCGCCAAAACCGAGCTCGAAAATCTCTTTTTAATATTTATCGACAATAAAAATTGAAAGCTTCTTCCGATGCGTACCAAACGAGGTCTGATTTTGCTCAAATTTTACAGATAAGTCCCAATGAACCTAACGAAGATTTTAAAATTATTGGCACGTAAATCAGAATTCTATCTTCCGAAACGACTGACCGAGGTCGTTTCAACTACTTTGACTTATGTTTTTAATTCATTTTTGTTTACGTTACTTTTTGCCTGGCCACTGGAAGATGAAGTGAGTTTTTCTCCCTCTAATGTGAATGAGTTTAACTAGCATCTTATATTTCATTCGCCGCCTCTTTGCTTTGTTTCTGAACTTTAAAGAGTTAATACATAAAGACCACCCTAAACTATGGCCTATTTTTCAGTTACACACTTAAAGTTTGCAAAGGTCCTAGTACCACCTTAATGTTGTTCGAAGTGGTATTAAGTACACCTCCCTCGTCCATCTGGCACATACTGTGTGCACACGAAAGTTTGGCGCGTGGGAACAAGGTATTTCACCCCTAAACCAATCTAAACTCGCCTCGTAGCATCTCATTTGGACCCCCTATTAAAATTCATATCCTTTTCACTGTATAGTCTTACTGTGTCTTATTTTTTCATCTGCCATTGCTAGTAGAGCTCCACCATCTCCCTGCTTGTTGAGGTATGAGATAATATCATCCAAATGTTCAATTTTTATAATCCCTGTTTCTCGTCCAGATTCTTTCTTTTTGAAAACAAAATTATGCTTAAAGTTTTGAACTAATTAACCCTAAATTTCGTTGATTTATAGGTTGAAAATGGCAAATTCACACTTGAGTCGCATTTGCTTGGACGAGGGAGACCCAATGTTGCATATGAAGGTAAGATGCAAGCATGGAGAATTGCTGCCTATGCAAACATCTTGGTCAAAGAAAAACCCCGGAAGACGTTTTTGGTCTTGTCCGTTCTATGGTGTAAGCACCACCATTTTCCTTCTTGTTCCTTCAAAGATAGTTAGGACCAATTTAACATTAATATTTTTAAGGAAAAAAATTGCTACAACTCTAATTTTACAGGATATGTCATGCAAATTCTTCCGTTGGAGAGATGAGGAAATTGATGGACGTTCTAAATTGGTGATTCCTAAATTACTAAATAAATTGAGGGAGATGGAAGATGAGCTAGCATTTTATGAAAGTAAGAAGAAAAAGCATATGGATTTTGAAGATTATTTTGAGGAGATGAAAGAGACAAAGGAGAAAAAAATGAAGAAAAAGTTCAGTCCATTCAATTGGAAGGTCTTGTTCGTTGTTGTGTTGTTTGTTATTGTTCTTGCTATGATCAATAGATTTTAGGTGTTTGTCCTAAATTTGTGCAGTTAGTTGGTAGCACTCTTTTGGGTTGCTTGTATGAAGTTGCTCTTTTGGCTGGTGATGTACTTTGGAAATGCATTTGCTATCAATGACATCTTACTGTTGTCTTTTTGCCATAGTATACTGAGGATCCATATTTCCTTTTGCTGTGATATATGCCCTTTAGTAAACAAGCTGGAAAAAGAATAATCCTTTAAATATGGTAAATGCATTACTTGCGTGAACTGAAAATCACATGCTCAAGTTTTAAACAATAATGCCAAGGAGAATTCAATCTAAAAAAAGATGGTTCCATTTCATAAAAGAGTTAATATCAATCCATCCCGCAAAATACAACCCTGCAAAAGTACTTGAACTACCACATATAAACTAAACCATTCTTTTCAGCCAACAACATATTCAAGACACCAGAAGTTCTTAAAACATTTCAAAAACAAAACACTACTAAAAAGATAGTAAAACATTCCAGCCAATAACATATTCATTTCACTTGGTCCTTGGCAGCTGAGGCACTTTGGCTAGCACTCTTTGCAACAGTAATTGATGCCCTTTTTTGCATTAGCTTTTCAGTTCTCATTTTTTCAAGTCCTGTGGATGTAACAGCCTGATTTCCCTTCCATTTCACTCCTGACATTGGTTGGTAACCAATGTCACCGGTTACTTCAGCGGATCTCTTAATTTGTTTTGCACCACCATAGCCAATAACTCTTCTGCTTGATAATCCAGGTTGTACCAATATAACATTTGTAATTAGAGCAAAACAGAGAACAACTACCTCAGAAAAACTCAGCATGTTATCACTTACATTTAAAGCAGTAAATCCATTATCAGCCACCAATAAACCCATCCCAACCATTCTAGGCCTTTTATAAGGGCCAGATGGACAAGAAGCTGGTGAACTTTCCCTTCCTCTTCCCTTTTCTCTGCCCCTCCCTCTGCCCCTAGTAGACTGAGTAACACAAATTGTCATTGTAGTTAGTAAGTTCATATTTAAGTAAGTGCAATGCATTTAATTTATTTACCTGTGTTGTTGCTTCATATTGTGTTGCATTTTGTGTTTGTGTGGATGTTGAAGCTGGAGTACTATCAGTCTTCTTAGGGCAACCTCTCTTGTTATGACCTTTTCCTCGACAACTACTACATGACATTATTGCCCCAGATTTAGACAATTTTCCAGTTTTCTTGCTTTCGGTTGCCTCCTTCCTTCTTAATTTTTTTGGCCTCCCGGGCATTCTTTTGATTTGTGGTGGTAAAACCGGAGGGTTTTCACTTTGTTGCCACATTTTCATATTTTTCAGTGGCTGAATAAAATGTGAGTAAATCTCCAGATAGGTATCTTTCCTATAACAGTCAGCTACACACTCCATTGGTTCAATGCCTTTGTGATGCATCGCAGCAATGGCATGAGGACAAGGTATTCCTCTAAGCCTCCAAGACCTGCATGAACAGGTCATTCTCCTGAGATCCACAGTGTGCCCATACTCACCTTCCACTATTTCATAACCTGCATCTCCATTAAAATCAATGAACACTGCATTGACCTCTCAATATTTTCAGAAAGCTTCTTAAATGCCATTGGAGAAATATTTGTTATCCAAGTATTGGAGAACTCTCTTAGTTGACCTATCCTCTTCATCACTTTAATTCTAATCTCTTCAAGCATAGAAATTATTGTCTTATGTCTAGCCGACAATATCCAAGCGTTAAAACTCTCTGCCATATTGTTGTCAACTGCATCACAATTGCTAAATCCCTTGAAATACACCTTACACCACCTATCCTTATTGTAGTATAACAGATCATGAACCATCTTAAGTGGACCCAATTTTTTAAGAGCATCCAGATTGTCTATAAATTCAGCCTCGAAAGTTGACCTTGCACACCTCCAAAAAGTATTCCTTCTCTCAACACCCCTCCAATTTTTGGACCAATTAGCAAGAATGTGTCTGGCACACATTCTATGTTCAGCAAATGGTAGCAAGTCTTGAACAGCCGCATACAGACCCTTACAATCAAAAGAAGCAAAAATTGGTTAGCACTAAGACATTTAGTAAAAACATAAAATAAAAATGAGTAGAGGCTGGGTAAATTACCTTTTGCATATCAGTAATCAATGTCAGTTCATGGCCTTCTCCAAGTTCAAGGTCTTTCTTTAACAGCTCAATAAACCAAGTCCAAGTATGTTTATGCTCATACTCTACAACAGCCCAAGCAACAGGCAACATTTGGTTATTGCCATCTTTACATACAGCCACTAACAATTGCCCTTTACATAATCCTTTGAGGAAGCATTCATCCAATCCAATACATCTCCTAACACCACTAAAGAAAGCCTTCTTTAAAGCATCAAAACACACATAAAAACCTTCAAAAATCTCCTGCCCTGTCTCAATTGTTTCTCCAACTTTAACAACACAAGTAGTACATGGATTAGTCCTTAAAATCTCATCTTTGTAGTCATAAATCCTCTTAAACTCAGCCACATGATCTCCCATAATTTCTTTGATCACTTTAGCCCTAGCTCTCCTACAAGTTGTCTTTCCAACATGCAACCCAAATTTTTTTCTAACCAGATCTTGAAAATAAACTATACTAATGTTCGGTAGTTCACGAATTTTCTTCTGAAAACGCTTGGCCAGAAAATTAGAGTTACACAAATAGTTTTTGGTGCTCCTGACACACTTGTGGACTGGGTTATAATTTTTAACAACAAAATCTTAAGTTTTTGAATCCAAGCTTGCATACAATAGCCATGGACAACCCTCTTTACAGCACCTCACTCTAACTCTAGTACGCTCATTGACATACTTATCAATTAAAAGTTTTCTCTGAACTGCATAAGTTGTCACAGCATCTCTAAATTGGGTAACACTTTCAAATACCATTCCAGTTTCCCACACAATCTTTTTACTTGTAGGATCAAACACAACTTTATTATTTTTCATCTTCCTGGTAGGTGTATTTACCCTACTGTCAACCTCTTCACCAACATCCTCAGGATTTTCATCAGATGTCTCAAAGCTAGCAGCTTCTGAGCTTTCATAATAGGGCTCATCACCCCCAATCAGACCATCTAATGTCTTCTTTTTACTAGCAGCATACTCATCATACCCCAGATCTATCCCTGCTTCACCTAAAGAAACATCTTCAACATTTTTTGGTCTCTCACTCCTCTTTCTCCTCTGGTAAGACTTCTTTTTTTCCCTAAAACCCTTGTACTCTTCATGTACATCACTACCATAATCTAAATCATTTTCTTCAAATAGCTCATCATGTTCAGAATCTGAGCTATTTTCAGTGTTCTCTCCATCAAAACCACCCTCGCTAGCCTTACTAGAAGGTTCCCCAGCCTCAACATGGGCAAAATAAGAAGCAACAGGGGTAAACGAACCATCAAGGGTAAAAGCAGAAGCAACAGGAGTAAAAGAAGAAGCAGCAGGAGTAAAAGAAGAAGCAGCTTGGTTATCAACATACTTTGAATGTTTTTTTACTAGTTTAGTAGGCTCACCAACTGCAGCCCCCTTTAAAATATCACAAGATGCCTTAGCTACCCCACTAGCCTCATTAAAAGACACCCCACTGTCTCTCACATGTGTGCCATATTCTAATACAGGCACTGTAACACATACTTCATCCACCTCGTGAGCCACAAAGATATCCACAATATCTCCATTTTCAAAGCCATCCGAAAAGACTAAAATATCCTTGTCAGACTTTATTTCAACCAAGTTACCATGGTAGGGTGACCTAATGTAAAAGAGGCAAGTAGTTGTGTATCCTAATTCTTTTATGTAATCTATTAATTCAAAGTAAGACATTGTATCAGTGTCCACATCAAAATATTCAGTTATTTGACCACCCCTGTATCTTAGGGTCGGATTAAACTCAATAGTCCCCCCATGATACCATCTCAAAGTCACAAGAGTAAAAGCCATTTAGTTACCTGAAGGAGATACAACAAACATTTTTAAGAAAAAACTGTAAATTAAATGAAAGCCATAATTTTTAATCAAAAAATCACAACTTTAGTTTTCAACAAAAACCCTAACATCATACAGAAGAAATTTCACAAAAATATACTTGAATATGAAACAAAATAACACTAAAGACGACATATTAGAGTCAGCAAACAGTACAAAATTTGAAAGATGAAAGAAAGTAATAGTAACCTAGACGTTGTCACTCTATAGTTCTTCGAACAATTCTTTACTTCTTCACTTCATATCTGAGAACAGGTACCGAAATATTGTGGGGTTTGTCTTTGATTATGATTTCTATCTAACCGATTTCATCAACCAAGTTTGGGAGATGAAAAGGGTTCACTTGTGTCTATTGGATGTTTTGGGAAAAGGGCTGTATAATGATTTGTGTAAAAAAAGGTTTTTACTAGAGTTAAAAAATTGTTTAACCAGTGGTTAAAGACACGCGCAGAACAATATGTGCCAGGTGGACGAGGGAGGTGTACTTAATACCACTTCGAACAACATTAAGGTGGTACTAGGACCTTTGCAAACTTTAAGTGTGTAACTGAAAAATAGGCCATAGTTTGGGGTGGTCTTTATGTATTAACTCAACTTTAAATAAAGAAACTATCTTATACATGGAACGCTGCTATTTTTGCACTTTAATGTAACAAAATCTATAACTAATGGAACATACATAGCTCATGATCAATACTGCAACATAGTTCTAGAAAACGTCAGGGAAATATTTTCTTAACCCTTTTCCCGATGTGATCTTGTATAGATAGCTCTATCTGGATGCATGCAATTTTCTTGTATCTTGATCCAAATTAGTTTGTTCTTCACCTCTTTGCATGTGCCAAAAACTGTTAAGGAAAGAAAAAGGCCCTTTCTCTCAACAAGTTAGATTCATCAGTAAAATATTCCTCCGGGGAGATTTTATTATTATTGTTTTGTGGTAACTCAAGTGGATCAAATTACGTCTGCGAGTGTAAAACATGTATCCGAACTAGTTTGGCCATATTGTGCAGAATGTGGGCCAGAATATAGTTGCATAATCCAAGAAGTTGATTATCAAATATTTGCCAAAACTTCTAGGGCTCAGTAACTACTGTCTTTTTTTTTTATAACCTCCATCTCTCCTTAGCCCTTATTAAACTGACCAAGACTTTGCTACTTTGCTTAGTCACAACAGACCCGCAATTATGAAAGGTAAATTTTCTCTATTTCATATTTTAAAATTTTCAATTATTATAGTTATAAAGTTGTTCTTTCTTATTTTCTACGTGATTGGTTTCAGTCTATTTGTCTCTAGTGTTGATATTGTCTCTATGTCGAATCCTTATGGACAACTGAAGAGTCGAAGCTATTCAACCCCTTGCTCATTTCTTCTTTTTGTCTTTTATGGGGTTTGCATTCTAAATGCCAATTTGTTTTTCATTTAAGTGTTGAAGGGGCTAAAGTAAGGTTTTTTGATGTTGTAATTTTTTTTAGACCCTGTTCACAGAAAATCAGAGGCAAGGTTTGATATTCTGTTTCTTTTGGAATTTTTTTATTTATCAATTGTCAGTTGTCTTTTTTTTTAAACCCTTTTTAATGTTACTTCAATTCAAGGCTTATGGTAACATCTGTGTTGTTTTATAAAGAAATCGTGATCTCCTTTATCTCTAATGATGATGAGTATTACACTTTCGTTCTTCTAAAATCAACCATGTGGAAAGTTTTGGAGACCTGATCTGAAGAAACAATAAGGGACCTTGTGCTGTATTGGTTTATGTTCAATTTTTATCTTGTATTGCTCTAAATGAAGTGTGTTGCCTATAAAAAAATCTTATATTTTTCCACTATATGAATTTAATAACACTCTACAGTTGCAATTTTCATCCCTCTTTTAAGAGGTGAAAATGATTTGCTAAGAAAATGTAATTGTTGATTGAATTGGATATGAAGATCTTCTTTCTCTCTAATGATGATCATTAAACATTTTCGCCTTTCCTGAGATTGTATCCTGCTGAAAGTTTTTGGAGACCTGAGTTGAAGAGTCAATAAGATCATTCAAGTCCTGCTGTTTTCTTGTTATTATCTAATTTTTTTTATTACTGAGAAATCCCGAGGGTCAGTGGCTTAAAATTCGAACTAATTGGCCAACCCCTCTTTCTCCACTTATTATTCTGTGTGGCAGGTTTGAACTTGTGATGTATCTAACCCACGCATCACAAGCTGAGCTCTTACAACTAGACCACAACATTGGGGGCTCTTGTCTAATGTTATTTGGACTCTTAAACTTTTTCGTCTGCCTATGCCAGATATATTTCCGTGCTCAAGTCTAGTGAACATAGGTTATTTATTTGTCATGTATGTTTTTTGTTGTGTGTAAAACTTAGACAAAATGAGGTCTGATCTTTTATTACTTTTCTTCTCTGTTTTCCCATTGAGTATTAAGTATGGGGAATAAATTTATGTATTGTTTTTACTACACTGACTCATGTTTAGAATTCGTTTTTGTTTTCATTACTTTCCCACCAGCCAATAGGAGAGGATGCGAGTTTATCTCCCCCTAATGCGGTTGATATCAACTAGCATCTATTTCAGCCTCCACGATCTTAACTAGCATCTATTTCATTCTCCACCTCTTTGTATTGTTTTTGCACTTCAAATGTACAAACTATTTTACATGGAACACTTCCATCTTTTGCCACTTAAAAGAAACAAAATTTATCAAACATTTGATGAAAGCTTCTTGGTTGTGTTAAAGCTTTTGAGCGACACTGCAACATGGTTATGAGAAACCTTAGGAAATGTGCCTATTTTCTCTAACCCTTCACCCCATGTGATCTTGTATTGGTATCTGGCTGCTCCAAGTTTTCATTGTATCATGAACCAATGTAGTTTGTTCCTTCTTTGCAGGTGCCAAAAACTAGTAAAGCAAAGAAAAAGACCCTTCTGTCCACAAGGATAGATTCATGAGTAAAACTCCTCTGAGAAGATTCAGTTAATATTGTTGACTTTCTGTTAATAAATTTCGGGCGTTAAGAGTTGTTTCTAGTTGTTCTGGTCATCCGCTCAGCCTGGATGTCTCCTTTTGAATTTGCATTTCTATCTTAGAAGAAAGATGCCCTTTCTTATCATTGACAACCTTGTCGATTGCTTCTTTGGTATTGACATTCTGTTCACCTTCTTCATGGCATATCTTCATCAAGAATCCTTTCTTGCTGATGATTCTAAGTAAATAGCAATAAGGTATATATGGAAATAAAGAGCTTCTCTCTCTCTCTCAAACTTCAAGAGAATCTAACTGAAAATATTTCTATGGTTAACTGGTACTTATCAACCTGATTGGTATTTGTTGTTCTGTACTATTTCAATCGCTCTTCTTTTGAAGATCACAAAGAAGTGAATTTGGTTTCCAAACAATACCAAGATAACTGATGATGGAATGAACCAGATTCTCATATATGTAGGTATGATTTCCTTCAGACTCAGAGAAAGACGTTTAATTTAACTACTCCCAGGCGATGCATAAAACAAATATTAAGTTAGTACGATATTCAATCATCAACTCCTAAATATCAGATGTTGTATGGCGTATTTATCACTAAAGAATTGCATTATTTTTGTATTGGAATTTAATTTCATCTTTCATGTTTGATTTACTCATAAAGTGGGAAAGGATTAAATGTTTGCCTTTTAGAATGCATGTGTCGCTGTACATTAGTTTGATGCTGAAAGTTGCTTGCAGTGTCAAAGCTGGGAATTGAAGCAGAATCCCCATCTCTAAGTGGGTAACTTGAGTAGTTTTAGCTAGGGTCTTGAAGTTCCATGGTTGTCTCATCTATTAAGGATGAATTAGTGGGAGGAGGTAACTCCTCTTCTTATATTTTTAACTAGCATCTGTAGTTAACTCATTTTTCACATTGATTGACATATTTGGATATGATCTCTTGCTCCACTCACCTCTTGAAAGTGCTTCCACACCTGTTTCATGCAATATAAATCAATGTGAACTAAGATATCTGTATATTGTGTTTTTGCTCGTATTATTTTGTGTTCCAGTAACAATCTCCATTAGAACTGTAAAAAGCTGTTACCACTTACCAGCTGCTTTTTTAAGCCATTGATTCTAGAGCCATATATCTCTGCATATTAGAAGGGAAATCATCCTCTTCAGTTCTTTGTTTGACATCTTACAATTGAATCAGTCTAGCAATCTTAATATTAAGTTGTTTTTATACAAAAGCAGCTAGCTAGCAGGAGTTATGTTATTGGAGTAACATGCACCTGTCCTTTTACCAAATCAAGAATTTGAAGTCATGAGGAATCTTCCTTAAATAGGGTGAGTCGAAGCTGAAAAGGTTAAAGGAAAAGGAAATTTTACCTTATATGTCCAGTGACTTTTATTGTGAACTATAAATAGTCACATTTAAAGTTATTTATGCGAGCTGGCCATTTGACTAAAAATATTTCATTTCATAGCTGTATATACACCAAGTTGGTATACCCCATAGCCACAGTATACTCCAATGGTATACGGTATCTTATATTCTATACCTTTCTAGTATACGTATACCCCAATAGTATAAAGGTTTGATACCCCAATGATATCTCAATGTTGTGATTGTGTGGCTACAAAATATTTAAACAAAACTTGGCCACGATCGAGTAATATTTTAGTATGGAATAGCTAGTTTTGAAAACATCCCAATAAAAAATTGAAGTGCGGGAGAACCTACTTTGATTGCCAGGGGTCATTTAAAGATGTTGCCATTTGTGTATGGTATGATTCTATTTTCTATCTTTATAGGAGTTAAAAAAGAATCATATGATACTATTGTAACAAATAACTCAAAGGCTCAACGACTCAAGGAGCCAATCTGTATTATTAACGATATATATTTACATGAATATAAGAAATAGATACATGGATTGTTGGAAAATATACTAATAACCATGCAGTTGTTAGTTAGATTATTTCTTGTTAAACAATTGCTTTTTACATTTATTAAATATAATAAAGTATTATTTATTTAGATTAATTGTGTCATGTGTGTCCTATTATTTATACAGTAGTTGATTTAGTGTGTAGAGCCAAGCTTATACACGGAAGATTAAATCATCGGTTCTTATAAATAATGAAGTAGTGTTCGCAATCTAAGATGGAAATTGGACAAAACCATCGGTATGATTGTAGTACAAGATTATATATAATTTATCTTGATTATGGGAACGGTATAGTTCCAACTTCTTGTGCTAGTGCACTTTCTGTGTATTGAACGGACCAAGTAGAGATAAGTGTTTTTATACTGACTATATAAAACAAACTCTCTAGCTCATCAGATGTACTTATACTCTTAATCTTGATATAGCTATTATGAGTGATATATATTATTCATTGTCTTGATTTATCAATAGGTGAGGTCCAGGATATTTGGGTCAAATAATTCCTGATAAGTTGGATAATGATAATATGCATTTGCGAAGTGATAGCTAGTTGATAGAATCCACGTCTCGCTATAGAGATTGATGACATCCTTTTTGATAAGTTGGTATTTTACCAACTTAAAGACTAATCTAAGCTTTCGTTTTTGAATTCAAAAGCAACGTTTAGTGTTATTAATGCCGTGAATTGCTCATTTTCAGGTTGTACCAGATGGTATGAACATCAATTGAAAAGTGAAGCTAAATGAGCAGGATTTGGATTAAAAAAGTCAAGCATCTTGCCTCAGCTTGAGGCGCCCCGCCTGACCAGTAGGCGCTCCACCCAGAGGAAGCAGTGTCTAGGCGCTCCGCCTGAGCCTCTCCACTGTCCAAGTGTGCGCATTTTCTAGGCGCTCCGCCCAGAATTGGGGCGCTCTGCCCAAGACAAGCAATGTCCAGGCGCCCCGCCTGAAGCTAGGCGCTCCACCCAAGACCAACATGGTCCAGGCGCTCCGCCTGGAAAGTGGGCGCTCCGCCCAAGCCTTGCCACTGATCAATTGTGTAAATTTTCTAGGCGCTCCGCCCAGAATTGGGGCGCTCCGCCTAAAACACGGGATCCTGAACTTGTATAAATATCAAAAGCTAGGGTTTTAACATTATTCAATTCTAGACTTATACTCTAAAGGCTTGCGGCGATTTTGTGAGTCAAGTTGGAGATTTAACATCATTTTGTAATCTTCTAAACTTGTATCTTTGAATATTAATTCATATATCAATCCAAAGTCTATGTTTGATTTCAATTCATCATTTCATTACATGTTGATTGCTTTGATTCAAACCCTAGTTATGAGTAGCTAAATTCATAATTAGGGGTGTAATTGTGGAATTGTGATAGAAAATTAATGGGTGTTGTTTTATTTCACTAACTATAACACAAGTAACAATTATCCAACTCCCCATTACAATAACATCAAAATCCCAAAATCCATGATATTTGGGATTTCTTGTCTACATTGCTAGTTAAAGACTCGGAAGAAATTAACTAGTGTAGAATAGTGGAGTTGGCGAGGATTTGAGTTGATAGGCTATTCATATAGACTAACTCATCTAAAAGGAGTTACGCTCGGAAGAGGTCTCCTTTCCTCGGGTCATTGAGTAGTGCTTCAAGCATTCAACTAAGGCTTTGACGAGCGGGTTGTGAAAGATCTCTCCTAGGCCGGAAGGATTCTAGAGATCACGATCGAAATGCTCGACCATAATTATACTTGTGTTGGGAAGGTGAAGTAAAGACACCCGTTGGTTGGAAATCACTATTAGTTGGTTGCACCCCTAGTCTAGTAATATCGAACAACTTACTCGTTTAATTGCTTATACTTTAGAATTAATCATAATTTTCATCAAACAAATCATACTTCTAGGACTCAATACTAAACCTCATTTGAATATCCATTTGCAACTCTCTCACTTGACGTGCTAGTTCCCTTGGGAAATCGACCCCGACTCACATCGGGTATTATACTTGACGACCGCCCTTCACTATTAATGGTGTAAGATTGAGCGTGGATCGCCTTTATGAAAGCTTATAAGCTTCTATGTGTAAACCTAGCTAGTGGATTTTGTATCCGGCACATGGAATAAGTTAAGCAGAAATCTAAAGGATATTCATTTAATCAATATATTAAGTTGTCAGTAATTTAATATTATTGATTGGTGTCTGTAATCTTAACGTGGGGAGTTAAATAAGATTTGATGGAAGAATTCGAAATTCATCTAAGGAGTGCAATTACGAATTTCTAGTGGAAATAATTTGTAATTTATTATGGAAAGGTTAATTCTAGAGAAAAAGAATTAATACCATAATTGAAAGCCTTATTAATTGATTCTGTGGTCCCTGTTGTGACCAAATCCAATTTGGACCGGGAGAAAGTTGTTTGGTGGAAAAGGAAAATCCTAACAGGTTTTGGAGAAGGGTTTTAAATCCCAAAACTTAACCTATAAAAGGAGGATTTCGGCCTCCACTGCACACACACGAAAAATACATATTTTTCACCCTCTTTCTCTGAAGCACTTGTTCCACCCAAGTACTGTTGCTCCGGGAATTGATCGGGTACACAACAGAAGACCGTGGAAAGCTGGAGCAACTGGACAACAAGGTTATTGAAGGTCTTTGTGTGGGCTTTAACAGGTATTCCGTTTTATATTATTGCAAAACTGAATGCTTGCTACTAGTTTGTCTAGAATACATGTGAGTATGATGTTTGAACTGCTTCCGCTGCATATATGTTCTTTCATGGATGACGTGATATAGCACAACTATAAGTCTAAAGACTAATGGACTAAGAGTGCTAATATGCCCCCTCAGTTTGGACGGGGTGAAATTACGAACAAATTGTCATGGAAAAAGAAAAAATGAGATGATGATATGCCTTTTGTATAGATGTCAGCAAGTAAGCAAAATGTCACATATTGGATTGCAAGACCCATTGACCAACTCTATCAAGAACATAATGAAAATCAACATCAATATGTTTAGAACAATCGTGAACACTAGATTACGAGAAATGTATGTTAAGCTGACATTTTCACACATCACTCGAACTGGTTCTCGAAGATAAAGACCAAGTTCAAGAAGGATAATATGAATCCAAGAGTAATGTGATCCGGATTAGTACCCGAAGCCATGGAGGGTTCACTCTCAATATTCGAAGCTTGGGATGCTTTAAGAGGGATTGGAAACCATGAATCAAATCAAAGGATTGGCCAGACAAGCAACTGAGAGCTCACTGGAATCTGTGTCCACGTGATCGCGAGAAAACAAGCGCGACCGCGCAGGCAAAATCCACTGCAGTGCATAATCGTGAGATGCAGAACGCTATCGCGAAGAAGCTTCAACTCATAAGGCGCGATCGCGACACCCAAGGCGCGATCGCGACACCCAAGGCGCGATCGCGGTGAAGAACGTCCTGGCAGCTTGGCAGAATCCATATTAGGGGCTTTTTAGTCTATTTATCATTGTATTTAACTAGTGTAGGGTTTAGTCATTTAGCTAGATTTTGGATGATTGAGAATACTTTTGTAAGAGTGTGTGTGGGTTTAATCCATTTTCTTCTTCTTGGATTTCTCTTGGATTCTCTTGAGTGAGAGATCCATTTCTTAAGTTCAAGTCTCTTCCCCCTCGGATATTGGTCTTTGATTGTATTCGTCTAGATTAGGGTATTACAATTTATTGTAGTGTTCTAATTTACTTACAATTTTGGGATTGATTCCTTTCTTTCTTCTATCCATTTCCTTATTTCCTTCTATCCTTTACTTTATGTTGTTGATTTTATCATTTTGTTGATCGTTTCCTATTCTTAGCATTTAGGATCATATCATTTGGTATCAGAGCTCGGATCGGTTTTTTTTTCCGCAAACACAATCTTGGATTTGATTATCAAAATCTGAAAATTACAAAAGAATTGAAAAATTAAAAAATTTCAAAAGAATTGAGTCATAGATTTAGGGTTTCGTTGGATGAAATTCTTGTTGGAAGCTGTTGATTATTGATGCTAGAAGCTGTGATTGAAAGTAATTGAACAACAAACAACGTTTGGGGCGAAAAATCAAAAACTAGAGTTCTTCAAGTTCTTCAACAATTGATTTGGGGCTTTTGCATTTTGGGTGTTGCTTTTGAAGAATCAACTATTTGGGTTTGTTCACGGACTTATAAGGATCTTATATCTCAAATTTGAATAAAAAATAAGTAGATTTGGAAAAATTCAAGTGAAGAAAATTTCCTGAAATTAAGGCTTCAAGTTCTGCATCAGACCTAGATTTTGTTCTTCGCGATTGCGCGCCAACTATCGCGATCGCGCATGCTTGTGTGTTTATTGTTCTTCGCGATCGTGAAGCGACAGTGCAGGCTTGTTGAAATATGTTCTTCGCGATCATGAGCCGACAACGCTGGGTTATTGACTTACTCTTCACGATAGCGCCCAAACTCACGCGACAGCACTGAACAAAAAAAAAAATCGGTCACTTTACAGATTTCTCGGAACAACCCCTAAACAGTTTCAGATCATCCAAACCTCTTTCATATCATCAAATACATTAAGTTTCTAGATCATAAACAAAATTTCATCCATATCCAAATTCATTTTGTACCAATTCGGTTCGTGTTTTACTCTTTTTAGTTTCATCGCATGTTTTATTTGTTCCTAGTCCGTTTGTGTGTCTTTATCCGTTTCTTTGGTGTCTTATAAACTCCACTCCGAACCAAAGCGTGGATACTTGCCTTGAGAATTGAGGTTGTTGAACCTTGAAGAGATTGAGGGAACCCTTGAGTGGAAAAAGGCTTGAGTGGTGAGAAAATTAGAGTGTGGTCACAAAAGCCATTGACCTTGAGTATATACACGAGTGGAAAGAAAATTAAGTATTCATATATCGAGTGATACACATGAGGGATTGAATTTGTGAGGTCCTTTTCTTTTCATTGTTGCAAATATGTCCTTGGAGGATGATTGTGGAGGTTATGACTCTTATGGAGTTGATGGGGATTGTTACAATGATTGTGGAGACTATGGTTCCTATGATGATGGTGGGAGTTACAATGATTATTTGGGGAACTATGACTCTTATGGTGATGAAGCGAGTCACTATGGTGATCATGAAGCTCGTGGAGACTATGAGGGTTATGAGGATGAATGTGACGATGAAAACTCCTATGCTTCTAGTCTTGGAGATGATGATAGTGACACTTCAAGGTACAATGTTCCTACTTACTTTTCTTGTGATGAACTTGAAAATGCAGATAGTGACATAGAAAGAATTGATGATGAAGCTTATTATAGAGATTGTTCATTTGCATCCCCTCTTTGCGTTCCTAAAAATAAATAAGGAGTAGTAGTGGTCTTTCTATTGGTTTGAGAAGAAGTGGTAATTACTCCATGAGAAAAAGAGAGTCTACATCTTCTAATTGTGTTAAAAAGTTTAATGTCTCTAATTCTTATGTGAAAGACAACTTGAGGCCTAGAGTGAGAAAATGTGCTACATGTACAACAAGTGATTTGTCTTGGACTAACAATGCTTTGAGAACTATATTTAAACGGAATTATTTTGTAGACAACCATGAGCATGATATAGTTTGTGTGGAGCAATTTTTGGAAGAAATAAAGAACTTTTTCCACACAATTTGTAAGCTTGGAGAGCGCGCTTGTGCTATGATCATTGATTATAAGAGTCGGACTAATGTTGCAAATATTTTTTTGGTTGAGCAATTAAAGTTGGAAACTTGTCGTCATCCCTTGCTTTATAGATAGCCTTGGTTGAATGGAGACGAGTTTGTGGTCATTATACAACAAGGGTGGGTAAAGTTCAAAATTGGCAATTATCATGATAAAGTACTATGTGATGCCCATAAAAGGTTGTCACTTGTTGTTGGGAAAACCATGGAAGCTTGCTAGAAATGCCAAGTATAGTGAGAAGTAGGGAAAACATACTCTCACTTTACGGGACCAAAAGTTTATTCTTAACACCAGTCCTTCAATAAAAGTCAAAGAATTTTATTTGAAAATGTTAGAAGTGGCAAGAAAGACAAAGGAAAAGGGGTGAGGCAAAGGTTGGATGAAGGTTCTCAAGGAGAAAAATTGAAAGTTGAGGTCAAGAGTACCCCTACTCCTTCCAAAGGGATTCTTGGCACATGTCCTAATCCAAATGAACTTGAGAGAGAAAAAATTGAGAGGATTAAGGGAGTGACAAGTGACAAACTCAAGAGAGGAAAAACGAGACTTCTATTTCTTTATGCATCATATCATGCAAAACAACAGTCATAGCTCTCACGTAGGTTGCCCCAGCATTTTTCAAGCCGAACGGCATCACTCTATAGCATTAAGTTCCCCAAGGTGTAGTGAATGCCGTTTTGTATGCGTCATCTTCATCCATCTGGATCTGGTGATATCCAGCATAGCCGTCAACGAAGGATTTTATCTCATGTTTGGCACAATTATCTACGAGAGTGTGAATATTAAGCAACAAGAAATTATCTTTGGGACTCGCCTTGTTCAAATCTCGATAGTCGACACATATCCTTGTTTTTCCATCCTGCTTAGGAACCGGAACAACATTCGCAACCCAAGTAGTGTACTGAACCAATTGAATTACTTTTTCATTTAACTGTTTCATTATTTCATCATGGATTTTCTTGATCATATCAGTTTTGAACTTCTGTTGCATTTTTCTCACTGGAGGGAAACCCGGTTGAATTGGCAATTCGTGGACTATCAATTTAGAACTCAAACCCGGCATCTCATCATATGACCATGCAAAAACATCCCGATATTCAAAAAGCACTTTTCGAATATCGTTCTTCACTTCAGGTCTGGCATACATGCTTATCTTGGTTTCCTTCATATCATCAGGGCTCCCAAGATTAACATCCTTTGTATCAGCCAAATTAAGTTTAGGCTTGCCCTCATGGCGTTCAACTTCCAAGCCTATTTCAAAATCAGCCTGTTCCCCATCATATTCAATCTCGTTAACAAATTCCTCAATGTCTTCTTCATCACTTTCAACCTCAACTATAGTTATGGAGCCAAAATCAGATTGTGGTCCCTGGATGGACGATAAGTTCCTTGAACATGTCATGATATCAGGACCAGCAGATATATCACTACAGATAAACAAAAGTAAAATAAAAATTAGGAATATGAACAGAGATTGAAGGAAAGCTTGGCTCTTTGGCCTTTCATTATGAAAAAGGGTTTGAATTACTAAAGGGGAGATGAGAAAAATAATACACTTGGCATACAACCCTTAGAATATCCAAGTGTATTCAAAAGAAAACTGTAAAACAACAGTCTACCAAGACCCCTTCCTGATGGGGAAGGGAGTTGTATTCCAGTCAGTCAGGTGCACGTCCGAGCCAATGTACTGTATTGAAGCATTGCTGGAGCCTTCACTCGGCTGCACCATGCAGATTTCAAAAATGCCACCTAGATCGAATGGTGCATCCTGATTGTCTTCCACTGTGTTGACATTTGTAATGACAACCTTTGGTTTCATGACATAACCCATAAAAGACTGAGCGAGACACGGAATTGGCTTTGGGAGAGACCAAACTTCTGACTTCTTTTTCTTTGCTTGCTTGCGATCAGCTGCTTTTGGCTTGAACCCTAGTCCCCACTTGCCCTGCACACCATATGGATAAACTGGATTCACCCTGCCTTATAGTGATGCTCCCAAGCCCTTCCCAAATTGGAAACTATGCTTTAACATTTCAGATGCCATCATAATAGACGTCTCTGACACTCTTGGGACGGGTATAGGTTTTCCTTCTGTTACTTTTTCCACATACACCATATCAGAGGTTTGATACATGATGGTCGGGCGTGTGGTGACAACTTCAAGGGCTGGTACATCCAGATTGTTGTTAAACTATAAGTCATCCTCTCCAAGACAGCTTGGTTATCCCAAGTGAACTTGACCACCTGATGGACTGTAGAAGGCACAACACCGGCCATGTGGATCCATGGTCTGCCCAATAATATATTGTAAGATGTATCCATTTCCATGACTAGAAACTCAATGCTGAAAGTAGCAGGACCAATGGTCAACTCAAGATTAATGATGCCCAAAGATTCTCGAACTCCACCATCAAAAGCACGAACGGCAGATGAACTTGCCCTGATTTTGCTCATATCCACCTTTAGACTCTTCAATGTAGACAGAGGGCAAATGTTCAATCCTGTGCCGCCATCTATTAGAACACGTGCGACATAGGAGTCTTCACACTTAACTGAGACATGAAGTGCTCGATTATGACCAGTTCCTTCTGCTATCAACTCCTCATCGGTGAACGTCACACTATTAGTCTCGAATACTCTGCCAGCAAGTGCTTCCAAATTAGCCACAGTGGTTTGTTCAGGAATGTAGGCCTCATTCGGTATTTTGAACAGTGCGTTGCGATGTGCTTCAGAGTTCATAAGTATAGACAAGAGTGATATCTGAGCTGGAGTCTTTCTCAATTGCTCGATGATAGAATTATCTGTCGATCTCATTTTCTTCAAAAATTCTTCAGCTTCTTTCTCGGACACCGGCTCTTTGATGGTCCTTGGTCTTCTCGACTTGGATTTGCCTTTCTTAATTCTTCCGGGGTAAAATATCTCCCGGACCGAGTTAGACCATTTACATCTACAACAACCTCCACGATTTCCTTCCCATTGTAAGACATAATTGTCTTGTTGTAGTTCCGGGGAACGACCTTTATACTTTTGACAGGGAGTTGTGCTGCCTAAGTAATGATAAACGGTTCACACTTATTTGCCTTAACCTCGAAGACCAGAGTTTTCTGGCATGATGCTCCTTGCACAATAAATGCTGGTGCACGGTCATGAACTTATTCATGCTTTGCCGCTGGAATTGTGAAACTTGGCTCAATAGCCGCATCTTGCTTTGCTTTGTTGACAACAGACGCACTTGACTTTCCGCCGATTACAACAATAAATGGCTCATGGCTTTTGATGTCTGGGGAGGGACCAACTGCCACAATCTGCTTGGCGGCTTTCCCTTTCATGTCTTCTTTTATGCATACCACCCCTACCATGTGTATGTTTTTTTGAACATCATGAGCTGGTAAAGGATTTTGATTCACATTTTGTGTTTCGTCCCCCACGACTTTTATCTAATTGTTGTCTATCATTGCCTGGATTGCCCTTTTGAGTTCCCAGCATAATTATGTGTCATGTCCAGGTGCTCCAGAATGAACTGCGCAATGGCGTGAATGATCAATTTTTCCATTGGGGTTCACTTTTCCCGGGATTGGTTTCAACAGATTGGCTTGTTGCAACTTTTCAAACAAATTAGTGTAAGTTGCCCCCAATGGGGTGAACTGTCTTTTCTCTTGTTGCATGTTTCTCTGTTGCATGTTTGGATGCAAACCCGGTGGACCTCGTGATCGATAAGGCATCTCCTTCTGAGCCGGGAATTGAGCATGCACCTGCTGATTGTTATACTGGACTGGAACAAGGGGTGGACGCCATTATGGACCAGACAGTGTTTGAGCATAAGATGTTACATTCACAGGAAATGAGAACTACGGCATAGTATATTGGGGCGGAGGATAGAAGTGTTGTGGTGGACTTGTTAGATTGTATCCTTGACGGTCATTGTATCGTCCATCATTTCTTCTTGGTCTAGGGCCAACCATAGCCACTTCTTCTTTCTTTTCTTTCTTCTTCCCAAAACCGTTTGATCTTGATTGTATTGCCTGGATAGTGGCTCTCAAAGCTGTTTGGCTGACAATCTTTCCAGTCTTGATTCCTCTATCAATCATTTCATTAATTCTCACTGCTTCACTGAAGTGCTTCCCAATGGCAGAGGCCATCGCTTGGTAGTATGTTTCATCGAGCACTTCGACGAACTCTTCAACCATCTTATCATCTGGGATCAAAAGGCTCACACGCGCCGCCTGTTCGCGCTGCCTGTAGGCATACTCTCTGAAACTTTCACTTGGTTTCTTTGTGATCGTCTTCAAAGAAGAACGATCAGGAGCAGCCTCTATTTTGTAATCAAAATGGTTCAGAAATGCGTTGGCCATGTCATAAAAAATGACCCTCTTCGAAACATCTTGCTTTATAAACCATTCTGTCGCTGGTCCTCCCAAACTGTCAGCAAAGTATGCCATCAACAATTCGTCCTTTTCAATGCCCCTCATTTTATTAAGGTAGATCTTCAAGTGGATCCTCAGATCACCTTGTCCAATGTACAGATCAAACTTGGGCACAACAAAACCTTCAGGCAATGGCACATGGGGGAACAAACAAAGTCTTTGTATGAAATATTGGTTTTATCCCCTTGCCCCTGTATGTTTTTCACAGTTTGCTCCAAGCTTTTCAATTTCTGAGCAAAATCATTCTTTTATGTTTTTCCCAACCTCTCAATATCAGAATGTGATTCTGGGTGGTTCCCCTGATCATATGACTCAGTGGGGCGGAGAACATTACCCCGAGCTTGGTCGAACTGTTGAGTTTTCAGCTGCGGGTCGCTATTTAACTGTTGCAAAGCATGTCCCCCAAGAAGAGTGAATGGTTGGGTAGGGGTTTGGGTAGGAGCTTGGGGTGGAACTTGTAGTCCATGATGTGGGACTTGTCCCCCACATTGTATACTTGAGGGCCCGGCATCATTGTTGGTAGCCATATGTGGACCAAAGCCTGGAGGGTAGTGAGGATCTTCGGCTACTGCAGATTTGTCCTGTGCGCACAAGATCGTTGTTGGTGTGACCCCTTCCAAGAGGGTAGGCATGGGAGGAGGTGCCTGTCCCGTGGTTGCTGCGTGATGCATGTCAACCAAAAACTGTTTCAAACTTTGGACCTCATCTGGCAGCTTTTCGCTTTCTAGTGCAGCGAGTTCCTGTGTACCGGTATCAGATTTCTCTCTGTCAGATGCCATGGTGATGATTCCCTTTGATCCTGTTGTGTATGTGTGGAATGATGTCAGAATTACGTATCAAATCTCTAAATTCCAAAGCTATGTGTAAACAAACCCGCTTAGCACAAAAGAATCACAGGTCGCAGCCTAAGGTTGTTATGCGTCATCTCGAATCGGTTCATGGCGCGAGCCGCGTATACCGATTGTATCCCCAAAATATTTCTACATGTCGCGTTAGACAAAATCATGATGCAAATCAAAGCGACACGTAATTCCGAACAAGGACAAACTTGGATTTTCTTTTTCCTTTATCTTTACCTCTTTTTCTGACTCAACAAACCTAATTTAGACAAACGACATGCGACAGACTCAAAATAAACTGCTTGACAAGATGCACGAGTCAAAAGATATATACAAACTGACATGATAATGGATGGGTCCACCCGGATGGTGAAAATAATGAGACTCAATATTTGAGCGGAGTCAGATTATTTTACGAGGATCGATGCAAAATACAACTTAGCTAATTACAATTTATCGTCTGTACCCTGTCTTGACCTTGAAAAATACAATACAAAGTAAAGTGGGACCTAAAAAAACACCTTTTTTAATGAAAATTAAAGATTCAACCCGAGGGAGGTTCTAACGAAACTTAAGAACAGATTATGAAACAAACTATTTTTTATCCGAACGGTGATTCTAAAATCGACATTATGACAACACAAAGATGGACACAATTTTTTGAAACAAACTCTTTGATCTAATTCGAAAAAGAATCTTAGAGTATATACAAAATTTGGCCATTATGACGACACAACGACACAAAATATTACGCGAATTAGATGCAAAATTGGTTTACAAAAATTGGCCATTATGACGGCATAAAATGACAACTAAAGATATTTTGACATCCGGGACTAAACTCATTTTTTTCATTTCTCTCTTTTTTTTCCCTATTTCAAAATTCGACACTCACCCCCGGTGATCGGTCAGCATAATAACCCTTTTTCTACAATAAATGCAACACAGAAAATACTTCGGACGTATCTCGACGCCAAAGAGACAACCTAGACAAGTGCGGTACCGGTGTGCCGCACCTCACTAAGTCAAATATGATGCAGATAATTGGGCCTAAAGGTTTAACTCTAGGTGACGCCACTGACTCGGTGTCTAGACTGGCTGAAGAACCCGGTGGACAGACCGGGCGGAAAGCGCATCAGGGCCATCCAGAAACAGTGTGCCCGATCTAAAACCCCCTCACGCCTTCCTCCTAAATCATGGGCTATTTAGTAAGAAGTCTTAGATGCCACAAGAAATCTGGTAAGTGCACGTGTGCGTGTGTTTCAGAGACTCAAAGGGTTGCAGAGGAAGATAGTTTATACACAGTTAAACAATATCAAAGCAGTAACATTCAACTTTTCATGCGATAACGGCAAGAATATAACAACTAAATATTTAATAAATTAAAACATGTGACAATTTTATCAAAGCCGGAGATTATAGTTTTTACTAATTTCCTCAGCGGAGTCACCAAGCTGTCACGACCCTTTTTCACACAAAACTTAATTAAAAAGAATTTCATATTTAAAGGTTGTGACGGTGTTAAAGGTACACAATTATTAAGAGATTTCGGAGTCGCCACTTGACAAGTTAAAGGTGTGCCAAGTCACCAAAGTGGTGTACCTGGAACACCTTTGACTCATTAAGTGGTCTGCGTCAAAGATTCGGGTAAGGTCCTCAGTTGACTCTTGGGAAGGTATTAGGCACCCTCGAGTCCTGTGCCGAGCACAGTTGCTTTATTGTCGTAATTTTTATTTATTAAATATGGTTGTTATATTAATACCTTTATTTGAATTTATGCTTGGATTAAGAAAATTAAAAGCGTATTATTCCTTTCCAACCTCACAGAGGACTTGACGAATTTACACTCCGGTTCATAATAAATAAATAAAATGTATTATGCATTTCCAACCTCACAAAGGACTGGTCTTTTTTAGAAGAGTTTAGTTAACTTCAATGAGACTATTTTTTTTTTTAAAAAAAAAAGGTGAATTGTTTGCGAAAATCATAGTGGGTTAGCCCGTTTGCATTAATAAGCTGCCGTAAAGATCATTTTCAAAAATATATACATATATTTGTTTTATTTTTATTTGCTGGGTATAACTTAACACCATGTACCAAGTCACCCACAGGGTATACTTTAATACCAATTGGCTTCTCACAATTTAATTTTTCTTTCGAATTGGCTCCTCTCAATTTAGTTTCTTTCTCTGTCTAATAAGTAGATCACGAATCATACTTATCATTGCCTAATCTTTCTCAACATAATTTCTTTTTTCTAAAAGTAGATTACTAATCATACTTAATAATGCCTAATTGTATAAGCCTTTACAATCCTATTATTTTTGCCTAATCGTGTGAGTCATCTCACTTCCGTTAGAATTGCCTAATCGTGTCGTCTTCCTTATTATATATAGATTATTAGTTCAAAATATGTACAAGTTCTTTGCCTTTGTTGTTGGCCTAAACGAGAAAACGTTGTGTGAATACAATACTTTCATAACCGCTTGACTATCCAAAAGAACTCGTATTCAAAACGAAATCAAATTTAATCCTTTTAAAATTAGCAGCTCATGATGAGTTTGCAAATACTTAAAACTGTTTCTTGTTGTGCTAGAATTGAAGTTGTACCCATTAGTGGGTTCTCGCATAACATTTTCAGATTTAAAGGAAGCTGCAATGTATTAACATTTTTCTACTTTATATATAGCAAAGGAGACACATAAAAATAATTGAAAACATACAAGACATACATAATTTAAAAATTAAAAAAAAAAAAAAAAAAAAAAAAACCTCATCAAGCCTGGTCTGAAACTCGGGTCCAAATTTGGACAAAACCTGCAATAAGTCATTTGTTTTAAGCAGATATATGGTAGTTGCATTTTTCCCTCTTTTAAAAAAAAAACTATTTCTAGGCCATTAACATTTACCCTTTGGACTGAGTCTCATAAGTAGAACTTAACATCTATTAAGTAAAATAAACTTGTAAAAATATACACATATAAGATTGCAGCTATTGAGTAAAATAAACTTGCACAAAAACTGTACACACAAGATCGCAACGTGTCAGGTAAAGTTTCTTTTCATTTTTTATGAGTCTTTCCATAGGCTAATGATATACATATAAAATAAGTAGAAGATTGATACAAAAATTAAAGGGAGTTTACCTCGTGCTAAAACTCCTTAAGCTACAACAGTAACACAGCATCAACCAAAGTAATCAACCAACATAACCAGCAGCAGAAACCTCTAAGACCAGTAACAAACCCCTCTGAAATAACTCTATTAAACTCACTAAACTCTCTAGCTTTTTTTTTCTCCTTTTTTCTCAAGCTTTCTCACTCTTTCTTTCTAAAAAAAACTAATATTTTTTGCTCTCTTTCGAATCTAGAATCCTTTTTTCAAGAGTGAAAAATATTTTTTAGATGAGAGTATGTATTTTTCGGATCTTATTGTGTGTTGAAATGAGAGCAGAACTCTCTCTTAAACAGAGTTGAGGATGAGTGTGAAGATGGGTGAAAGGACACACCCATGTGCTCAATTTTATTTTATCAGAAAAAGTACAAGGATCCTATGTAAAGTACCATTTTCCTTGCTGGCTTGTACTATTACTTTTGACCTTTTGGCTTCCAAGACAAAATATCCGAATTTAATTTGCCAATTCTAACTGCAAAACCAACTAAGATTCAAACTTAACTAAAAATGGACTAAGTGAAATGGAAAAAAGTTCATTCCCAGCATAAACTTAAACCAAAAATATAATAATGGACAAGTCCAAAAAGAAAGCTCTAATTCTTCATATCCAAACTGACTACTCTAAATTTCTAGGGAGCTTGCTAAAAAAATGATAAGATTTTAAAGAACTCATCCATCTTTGATTTTTCACTTAACAAACTAAAATAGAAATTTTAGACTAAGCAAAATAGGAACATACACGCTTTACGCAAGCAATTGGACTTCATGATTCAGCATTCCATGCCATTCACTCCTATGTTTTTCTTCAAACAAGCTTAACAATAGACGAGACAGTAGCTAACATTATCAAGTTATTGCAAGCTCAAACAGGGACACAACACACTAAATCACTGACCATACAAGTATCTAATATAACATGAACAAGATCAATGTTTCACTAAAACCAAAAGATAGAAAACTTGATTAATTGAGACTCATCATACAAATGGGACTCGAAACTCAACGTGTTTGCATTCACTCACACGGGCACATTTGCGCACACTCACAATATTTGCTAGACCAAAACAATCTCATGAATCTAAGAACGACCACAAGCTTAAGCTAAAACAAGGACAGTGAATATAAAACCAAACGTTGGAGCAGGTCATACATCAATTTGCTATGTCAACATTTTAAAAATAAACAAACCAAACAAGCTTAGGAGTTACCATAATTCGACATGTAATCTCATGCTTGAAGAAATTCAGTGATCATAAATATGGCTAATCTAAACACATGTATTCAGAGGCCAAACCACACACATGAGATCCTTTTACATGATTTTCATACTATACTAAGCTATGACTAAACAAGCAAGCAAATTTAGAAGAAATCAAGGATTTTTAGTCTAACCCATAGACAAAGCTAACTGTTATTCTCATAAACTAACAGCCCTCGCCGCTTTGTCTCCACCACTGCTTCGGCTTAATGCCACCAGTGACATCGCCACAGCCTCGAAACATTGTTGCCTCGTCACGCTGCCTCAATATTAAACCAGCCACCGTAACAGCTCCACCACTGGTTTCAAACTCACCATGACATACACAAATACTACCCCAACAGCCCATCGCATCAGCATCATCACTGCTCCTACACCGTCACATCACCAGCTTCAAAACGGCCCAAAAGTAGCCGAGACCAGCACATGCCACTAACAAACGCTGCCACATTACACAATGTTTCGGTCATCAAACCACGAGCCAATACAGATCACCATATGCTGATCCAAACTGTCATCATCATCACAGTACAATACATTTGGAGCAGCCCCAAAACATCACCATCTCATCCGAACAGCCCCCCTCGCATCACCATTCAAAAAAAGAAGCAACGACACCCGAAGAAGAAAAAGGAAACAATAGCATAAGAAAAAAAATAATGTAACATAAAAAAATATAAAGAGAAACGGAATAGAGGGGGCTGCGAAGGAATAGAGGAGAAGTTGGGGGCTAATATAGGAAATCAGGAAGAGAGGAAAAACTAAAACTTACCGGTATATAGCAAAAATCAGCAACGCTAAGCTTTGCCCGAAATTTTGAGGCCCGATCTACCAAAAACGGCTAAGAATTTGGATAAAATAATTGTAGAAATGGAAAGAGGGGCTCAAGAGCTTTCCGGAAAGATATAATTTATAATTTTTGGACCACCGGAAGGCGGTGGTCCGATGGCGGCGGAAGGCGGCTCTGCGGGGAAGGAGTGGTGGGAGTTGGGTTTCCGGTGGAGGTCGAATTTTGGCAAGCATTTCTTTAGCCTTAGGAACTTATGGGTGTAAGGTGAAAAATGAGGAAAGAGAGCTTATATATCTAGGACTTTGGGTGGGCTTTGGTTTATTGGACCGGGTTTAGGATTGGGCTACATATATTTCTACCAATGGCCATTAAAGACTCTAAACTTTTTAAAACATACATAATTTACTACAATTAAAACCATATAAATTTACAATACTATCACAATTAAAACATAGAATCACAATCAAACACATAACAAATAATTTTTGGTAATTTTCATATTTTTCAAACCAATTAATGACAATTTTAGTTAAAATAAAATGCTAAAATTTTTAAAAAATTCGGCCAAAATCTTAAGAATCTAACACAGCTATTTTGAGCATTTTTTTAAAAAAAATATTTTGTGCCAAAATTAGGTGATTACAAATCCTCCCAAGAATTTAGAGGCTTGGGTGCAAGCCATTATCAGTGCCGAGGGGAGGCTGCAGAAAACAAGTGGCTTGGATGGTTTAGCCGCTCGAGCGGAAAACAAGTGGTCGGGCAAGCGACTCGGTTAGTATGTTTCCAAATTCGATATATTGTTTTTTCTTGATTCGTCTCTTATTGGTCTTACTCCTCTCGTCTTTTTCAGATTTCAACAAGTTTCCTACCGAGGCGGAGAAGGAGGAAGACAAGAAAGAGAAGAAGAAAACGAAGAAGAAAAAGAAGCAGGGACGACGAGTGGAGGTCGTCGAGGTCCCTGACGTTGACGCCAGCTTGCAATCCATAGAGGAGTCTGTCCAGACTCTTAGTCAGGCCTCGAGAGGTACTTTTGTTTATTTTTTGTATATCTTCCTTTTCTTTTCCTTTGAATAACGCGTTTTCTTTTCTTAAGGTTTGAAAAGAAAGGGCGATATGCCAAAGAAGCAAGCTAAGGCTGAAATCCCTCATGTTGATTTTCCTACGATTCCTCGACGAAGACTAATTGATGAACCAGACGATTTTTGTGTTCGAGGTGAGGTCGAGGCGGCGAGCGTTAAGGAACCAAGTCAAGTTGTTGATGAGGTTCACGAGGAGCTTGAGTTTGGCGGGGCCAAGCCTGCCTAGGCGATTTAGTCTGTGATGGGAGTGAGCACCAATTCAACCCAAGCTAAGGCAAACCTTCCTCAAGGGATTAGGCGAATCCCAGTTCCAATAGATGTTTGCCTGCTGAATGACATCATGGGGGTTGTCATTAGCTGCAAGGGGTTGCTTGGGCCTTTAGAAAATTATCAGCTCAAGAACATTTCCTCGGACGATTTGATGGCCTACTCGACTCAGCATGCGATTCATGCAAGGTTTTTTACTTGCTTTACTGCTTTTCTGATTTAACCGCTTTTCCCATTTTTGATTCCTTCCCCTTAGTTATAGGGCTACGTCTATGCCATGAAGGCGGCTGAGATCGAAGCCCAACAAGCAGCACAACTTTGGCAGGTTGAGGATGAGTGGGATCGTATGAGGAGCATGCTCGAAAAGCAACTCTTTGACTCTTGAGCCAATTTGGGCCGATCTCAGAAAGAAGCGAACAATTAAGCGCCAAAATCTCTCAGGCTCATGGAGAGTTGCCAATATTTTGGCTGAGAGGAGGTCTCAGGAGGAGTGTCATCGAGCTGAGCTTCAAAAGCAGGCTGATGCAGTAGATGCAGCGCTCAGAAGATCAACTGAGCAGTTCGAGGAGATTTTTTTGCTGCTTACCTCGAAGATGAAAGAGGTTGAAGCTAAGAACGAGGTTCTTGAAACTAAAATGAAGACCCTTCGGGTTAGAAAGCCAGCCTCATCTTCTAAGTTTAAATCCAAGTTCAACGTCAAGTTGGACCTGAGAGCTACCAGAGCAAAGGTTGATAGAAATTGGGAAATCATCCAGACCAAGCTGAGGACCCTTGAACAATGTAAAAATGGCGTTAGTTTGGATGACGAGATTGCCAAGGCTAAGGTGGAAGTTGCCACGATTCGAAAGTTTTTAGATCAGCTTTCTTCGAGCAGCAATAGTGGGCCTGAGTGAGTGGTTGCTCGTTTGTTTTTGTTTTTGGTCCTTCGGGCCATTTCCTTGTAATTATTCTGGCCTTCGAGCTTTGTGAATATATGAATGTTGAATGTCAACTGTTTCAATGTCTTTTTGATTTTATGTTTGCTTGTAAGACTTTAAGTATATTACAGAGCTAGCTTAGGACGACGCCTCGTCCTCGAGCCGAGGCTTAGACAAGGCTTAACGGATAAAAGATGATAAATTAATTTTTATTCCATTGATAGAAATTGAACCAGCTTACATAGAGCCCAGTCGTACTTAGGAAAATTTTACAAAATCCATTTGAGTCAAAGAATGTAAGTAGTCGGGCATATTTTAACGGGGCCTCAGGCGGTCTCAATATTTCGAAGTTTTTGAGTTGAGTCTCCAATTGAGTCCCCGAGTCTAGGTTATTTTTTGAAGAACTTGAGCTACGAGTCTATGAGTGGATTGCAGATTGATCTCATTCCTTAGAACCCCCAGTGGTTGAGTGTGAAGGATGAGGACTCGAGCACTGTTGACTTTGGGGCCACGCCTCGTTGATGTTAGAAGTAGTACCTCTTCAAATTGGATATGTTCCAATTTTAAGTCTCTTTGTTTCCCTTTAAGGTCTGCCAGTTGATAGGACTTCTTCCCTACGATTGCTTTCACTCGGTAGGGGCCCTCTCAATTGGCGGCCAATTTTCATACCTTTTTTTCTTTGGTCGTTTGATTCGAGGCCCTCAAAACGAAGTCGTCGACCTTGAATTCTCTCAACTTGGCCTTTTTGTTCAAGTAGGCGTCGATTTTCCCTTTTTGAGCTATCAACCATACCAAGGCCATCTCCCTTCATCCTTCGAGCAAATCCAATTCCATTCGCATAGCTTTTTGATTTGACTCCTCAGTTGAATGAGCATAGTGAAGGCTTGGTTCACCAACTTCGACAGGAATTAGCGAATCTACCCCGTAAACGAGAGAAAATGGGGTTTCGCCAGTGCTATTCTTCTCTGTTGGCCTCATTGCCCATAACACTTCTGGTAACTCATCGGGCCATGAGCCTTTGGCTTTGTCCATTCTCTTTTTAAGATTGTCGATGATTATTCTATTTGATGACTCAGCTTGTCCATTGGTACTTGGGTGATAGTGTGTCGAAGTCACCCTTTTGATCCCCCATTTTTTAAAGAAAGTTGTGGCCTCCGAGCCAACGAATTGTGTGCCATTATCACAGGTGATCTCCCTTGAGACTCCAAATCAGCAGATGATGTTTTTCCATATAAAGTCGATAACCTCCTTTTGCCTGACTCTGGCGAAAGCTCCTACTTCAATCCATTTGAAAAAATAATCAGTGAGCACGAGGATGTATTTAACACTACCCTTTACTTTGGGAAATGGTCCCACGATATCCATCCCCCATTCTATGAAGGGCCATAGTAAAACCACTAAGTGCAAGGGCTCGGCCTGTCAAATCATGGAGGCATGCCTTTGATACTTGTCGCAATTCCTAACAAACACTCTAGCATGCTCGCTCACTTCGGGCCAATAATAGCCAGCTCAGAGTAGTTTTCGCACGAGGGCTTTGGCTCTGGAGTGATTGCCACAAGTTCCTTCATGCACTTCTTTCATCACGTATGCATATTCCTCTAGGTCTAGATACTTGGCTATTGGGCCGCAATAGAGCTTTCTGTACAATTATCTGTATATCATTGTGTATGGGACTACTTACTTTCTGAATTTTGTCGCTTCCCTTTTTTCTAGTGGTAGAGTCCCCAACTCTAGGTAAGAGATGAACTTTGTTCGCCAATCCCAATGCCGGTTCACCATATTTACTTCCAGCTTCATCTTTCCCATGGCTGATGTAAACATCCTAACTGTGGTGTCAGTCCCCGAGTCGTCTGTTTCAACTACCAAGGCCAAGTTTGCCAAAGGCATCGGCCTCGACGTTTTCTTCTCGCGGTATTTGCATGACCTTCCATTCTTGAAAGGTTTCGAGCGCTTGCTGCATTCTTACCACGAAGTGTTTCATTCTGGGCTCTCGAGCCGTATATCCACTGAGGACTTGGTTCACCACTAGTTGCGAGTCACACCTTAGCTCTACATTCTCAGCTCCCATTTATTTGGCCAGCTTTAATCCTGCTATGGCGGCCTCGTATTCAGCTTCGTTGTTGGTTAGCCTCTTGGATTTCATTGAGTGCCTTAGCTTTTCCCCTGTGGGAGCTACGAGCACTATTCCGAGCCCTGAGCCATTAGAATTGGCCGCTCCATCTGTATAAAGCTTCCATACCCCATTGGTGGGGGCCTTCAATACTAGACTCTCTTTTTCCGCTTTGGGAAGTAGTTTAACACTAAAATCAGCTACGAAATCAGCTAACACTTGAGATTTTATGGCTGTGCGAGGTTGGTATGTGATGTCGTATTCGCTTAGCTCGACTGCCCACCTAGATAACCTCCCCGATAATTCTGGCTTATACAATATACTTCTTAAGGGGAAGGTTGTTACTACGACTATTGGATGTTATTGGAAATAAGGGCGCAATTTTCGAGCAGCAATGACTAATGCAAGCGCTAGTTTTTCTAAATGGAGATACCTTATTTCAGCATCGAGGAGAGCTTTGCTAACATAGTATATTGGTTGTTGCTTTCCTTCTTCCTCCCGAACCAGAACCGCGTTGTCTGACACCTCGAAGACAGCCAAGTATACTAGCAACGTCTCGCCATCTTTTGGTTTGGCCAACAACGGGGCGTTGAACAAATAATGTGTAACCTCTCTCAAAGCCTTCCTATATTGAGGAGTCCATTCAAAGGAAGTGTTCTTTTTGAAAACGGAAAAGAATCTGTGGCACCGCTCGGACGACCTTGAAATAAATCGACTCAAGGCGGCTAATCACCCAGTTAAACGTTGGACTTCCTTCGGGTTCGACAATTCCTCGGGGATTTCTTGTATAGCTTTGATCTTGTTAAGATTTTCCTCGATGCCTCTCTCTGAGACAATGAATCCTAGGAATTTGCATGAGCTGACTCCAAAAGCACACTTTTTGGGGTTAGGCTTCATGCAACATTGTCTCAAAATTGCAAAAGCCTCCTTTAATTGCTTCAAATCATCTTCAAATCGGACAAATTTCACCAACATATCATCGATATATGCTTCCATTATTTTTTCGATGTAGTCCTTGAACATTTGACATACAAACCTTTGATAAGTTGCTCCAGCATTCTTGAGACCGAAGGGCATTACCTTGTAGCAATAAGTTCCTTCATCCGTGATAGAAGAAGTTTTTTCTTCATCGCTGGGGTCCATCAGGATTTGATTGTACCCCGAATACGCATCCAAAAAGGTTACGAGTTTGTGTCCAGCCGTGGAGTATATTAACCTGTCTATTTGGGGTAAAGGGAATGAGTCTTTGGGGCAAGCTTTATTCAAATTGGTGTAGTTGACACACATCCTCCACTTGCCTTTTTCTTAGGTACCACTACCATATAGCGAGTCAATATGGGTACTTGACTTCTCTTATGAACCCATTATCGAGCAACCTCTTGGTTTTGTCTTGGAACGCCTTCTTCTTTACTCCGGCGTTAGGTCTTTTCCTCTGTTTCACCGGGTGGTGGTTGGGATCTATGTTCAGCTTGTGTGTCATGATCTCAGGGTCGATACCCACCATGTCTGTGTGAGACCAAGCAAAGCAATTATCATTGGCTTTTAATAATTCGATAAGAGCTTTTTTAGACTCAGCGTCCAGCTCTGAGCCCACAAATATTTTTCTTTCCGGGAACTTTTCTGACAAGGCATCAGATTCTAGCTCTTCCACCGTTGAGTCCTCGGCCTTTTGCTTCCGAGGCTCTTAAATAAAAGTTGGAATCCTCTCTTCTTATTTTGGAGGAGCTGCTTCTTGGACCGAGCTCTCCTCTTCACGGGGCTCCGAGCAGCTTGGTTGTGATTTCGAGCGCCCAATTGGAGCGTTCCTATTTTTTGCGGCGACTGAATAACATTTTTGAGCCGCTAATTGGTCACTTCGAATTGCACGAATCCCTCCATAGGGTGGGAAATTTAATTACTTGATGGAGAGCTGATGGTACAGCCTCTATTTCGTGAATCCAAGGCCTTCCAAGGATGACGTTGTATGCCATATCCTCGTTCATAATTTGGAAAGTTGTCTTCTTGTCAACTCCCTCGGCGGTGGTCATGAGGGTGATTTGCCCTAAGGTCCTTTCTACGGAGTTGTTGAATCCTGCTAAAGTGGTTGTCTTCGGGACAATGAGGTCCTTTAATCATATTTGTTCAATAGCTCTATGATTGATGATATTCACAGAACTTCCAGCGTCTATTAAGTCCCGTTTTACGTCTGAGTCATTGATCCTTAAGGTGATAACTAGAGCCTCATGATGAGGGATCATTACCTCATGGCAATTCCCCTCATTAAAAATAATTTCATTGTCACCCCCTTCGATTTGGGCTCTTCTCTCCGTACCAGTTGAGAATTTCACGGACTTCCTTGCCGAGGAGAAATTGATACCGTTTACTTCTATTCCACCAGTTATGACGTTTGCAGATTTTTGTGACGTTGAAGTCATTGACATCTCGCTGAGATCTGAGAAAATCTGGACCTTGGAACAAATGCTATTACCAACTCCCCACAGACTGCGCCAATTTGTGTTGGCCTAAATCGAGATAGGACAACAAATCGAATTTGTTTTGGGGTTGATTGATAATTTGCTTGTATCAAAGTCGTATTCGAGCTAAGATTGGATTTGAGCGAGACAAATGCTTTAAAGGATAAACGAGCCAGAAAGTAATCGAGACAAAGCTTAGGAGTATAAATTGAATATTTTATTTCTGGATGTCCTTCTTGGTTACAAGCGGTTCCTATTTATAATTGATGAAAATAATAATGTTATAGCCCTAATAACTATGCCTTTATGGTCATTACTCCGCATTTGATCTTGGTCAGCTCATGATCTCTTCTTAAATGCCAGAGCAATGGTCGACGGTTACAATTAGAGATGACTGTTTCACCGAGGTGATTCAATTCCTCGAGGAGTCGCCATATCGTTCATTCTCCAATTTCTCTGATTCCTAACCTTTGTTAGATTCCTCTCGAGACGGGGGTGGGAATTACTCCGTCGGGAGGTTGTCCCCGGTGAAACTCGACTGTTTCGTGGTTCAACCCTTACATCGAGGCGGTGGGGGTTTTTTTACCCAATACAGAAAGCATAGATTAGTAGATTATCTATAGCTATCTCATTTCAATCTCAGTTTTCCATGTAAATCTTACTCATTATTGTACGCTGTACATTCCAAACTGGATGACATTTTGCCCTATAGGGTGTTCCTAAGGAAAGGTTTATTCACTGTTAACTTTTTCCTTAAAATCAAACTATGAATAAATATATATATATATATATATATATATATATATATATATATATATATATAGATTTTGAATTCCAAGAGAACGACCTTAACTGATAATAATAGGAGCCAAATTTAATTGTTGTACATATGTAGTGATAATATATACAAAGTCTAATCCAAACCTATTGATTCTACCAAACCATATCCGTACATCTGCCCGGTCATATAGCTTAAAAGAAAACATTTTCATTTATTAACTGAAGGGGTCTAAATGGGCATTTTGCTTGATCTTTGCGAAAAAACACACATCTATGATCTGTGACAGTTCTTTTTCTACAGTATGATCCTACCTTCTTGATATTATATATCTTCACTTCAAAGCTAGTAATGCTTTCAACTTGTGCAGTGACTCATTTTTGCACTATTGCAACGTGAATTGAAAACAAAATGAAGTCTTCTCCAAATTTTGATACGTGTCATAACATGAATTAAAAATAAAATTGAGAAAGGCTTCTCTTAATTTGGACATGTCACAACATACTTTCATCTATGGAGAGATTGAGGAGGAATAAAAAAAGTATGTTTCTTTATATTCTGCTTTCTATAATCTTTTTCCAGTACTCTCACGTGTAAGGTTAGTCCCTTACAAGATTTTACCAAACAAAGAGTTTGATGTGTTCAAACAACTTCACAAACAATTCTCTTATTTTACTCATGATGGCAAAAACAATAGTAGCCATCTGTCGTCTCAAGTTCTATAGAGGTTGAAATGTCAAAATCCATGTCTAATATAATACTCCCTACACTATGATGTTTTTGTGGGCTCCTTTAATTCTTTGCCTCTAAAATACCTTCTGTATATATAAACCAACTTACAAGCTAGTATATATTTGTACATGTATTTCTTTTTGGTTTAGCAATACGATCTGTACCTCATGGGGGACACCAAAATTATGTTAAGATTATCATTAAGCTACATTTTCTTGATGATTTACTTAGTGAAATCTAGCCCACCTGAAGATCCCATAAAATGTACATCCAAGAACAACTTCAACTGCACCATTACAAACTCTTATGGTGCTTTTCCGGATCGTACAATTTGCAAAGCAGCAGAAGCTGTTTTTCCAACAACAGAAGAAGAGCTTCTCTATGTGGTAGCAAATGCAACAAAGGAAAAGAGAAAAATGAAAGTGGCAACTCGGTTTTCTCACAGCATTCCAAAGTTGGTTTGTCCAGATGGTGAAAATGGTTTACTTATTAGCACTAAGTACTTAAACAAGATCCTAACAGTGGATAAAGATAACATGACCATGACTGTACAAAGTGGGGTGACATTAAGGCAGCTGATTAATGAAGGGGCCAAGGCAGGGTTGGTCCTGCCTTATACACCTTACTGGTGGGGTTTAACAATTGGTGGACTAATTGGAACAGGTGCTCATGGAAGTTCCCTTTGGGGTTTGGGAAGTTCAGTACATGATTACACTGTGCAACTTCGAATTGTCACACCAGCTGAGGCAGCTGAGAATTATGCAAAAATCCGTACTTTGGAAAATGGTAACCCCGAGCTGGATGCAGCTAGAGTGTCACTAGGTGTTCTTGGCGTTATTTCACAGGTATGCACTTCCTTCTTTTATAGCGCTATTACTACTAAGTCCCTTCCAAATTATGTGATAATAGAGAGTTTAAAAAAATGAATACACACTTTTCTAATTTGCGGCATTAAATAGGCCATAACATTGTGGTTATAAGATTTTTTAAATTTGTGACCATAACCATATTATGAGATTTGTATTACCATAACTAATTTTCATTAAAAGCTAAAGTAATAAGTTTGTGCAATATTTCTAAATATAGAATTGGGTTATTACCCGCTTATAAAAGATAGGTATTGTACGTAAACTAGAATGGATGGGAGTTGTAATGTTGTGTAATTTTCAATTTTATTTTTAAATACTTGAAAAAATTATGTCTAAAATCACGATCAAACTTATGAACTGTGACCCTTGCACTACAAATTTGACTTGTAAATTAGAAATGTGGAATAAAGAGAGTAAAAATTGTGTCATACGATCAAACTTAAACTTTGACCCTTATACTGCAAATTTGACTTATAAAATAGAAATGTGGAATAAAGAGTAAAAGTTGAGTTCTTTTTTGTTTTTCTAAACGAACCCACCGAAAATAATGTCACAAAAGTTGGAATGGATTGTTATTAAAGGAATCATAAACTTCTGCATCCAACCATGTTTTCTTGCTAAGCTAGAAATTCTAGCTTATAAGTCCATCGCAACCTGCTTAGTACAAATAAGTTTCTTTATTAGGAAAATGTTCTGTGACCAATGTGTTTTCCAAACTTGTACACCATTTTTTGCGCTAAAATAGTGCATGCACCAAAATGGTGCAAACTAACTCCAACCCATTGTACTATTTTTTGCACCAAAAAAGAATATTCTATTTATATTCTTCTCTCTCTTCTATATTATATTATTTTTTTACTCAAATTTTATATTTTAATTTCATAAAATAAATCTTTTCTTTTTTTCTCTTTTACATATTTATCCATGTAATTCATAATCCATTGTTATATAACTATTTAATAGCAAATTATTTTATACCATTAATTTTTAAATAATATAAATTGTAAGCAAATATTATACGTTATACATACTAATGTGATGGGTTATATTTTTTTATACAATTATACTTATAATAAAATTAACTCACAATTTTAATAAAAATAATGCACGAAAATTAATTATAAGACACTCCAAAATTAAGATGTAAAATTAATATTATAAAATATTAGATAAAAAAATTATTAGGTATATTAGGAATCTAAATGTAAAAATTAAAATTTAAAATATGTTAAAATAAAAGTGTTATAAAAATAAATAAATATAAAATATTAATGAATAGTAATGGTGTAGATGAATAGGCATATTAGGAATTTAAATGTAAAAATTAAAATTTATATATTAAATTAAAAGTGTTAAATAATAAAAAATAATAATAAAATAATGTTAAATAGTAATGGTGCAAGTGAATAGTGTTGCACCAAATTTGGTGCAACACTATTCATGCACCAAAATGAAGCAAAAAATAGTACAAGGCTGGAGCTCCATTGCACCATTTTTTGCACCAAAATAGCATTTGGTGCAAGAAATAGTGCAAGGTTGGAGATGGCCTAACGAAATGGAGTATTTGCAACTGGTTGAACCTTTAATGTACATTTTAGATATTTGATCTTTAATTGGCTGCCTAACAATATTATTACTCTCACGTTTTATTTTATGTGTCATAGTTTGACTCGGCACAAAGTTTAAGAAATAAAGGAAGACTTTTGAAACTTGTGATGTAAAATAAGCTAAAGAAGTTTGTGTGATTGTAAATCATTTCAGTAATGGCAAAACTGTAATTTTGAAGTTAAATTGTTACCAAATTTAGAATGCTGTCATTCTTTTTAGAACAGACCAATAAGAAAATACTGCCACATAAATTGGAACTCAAATTGGCAAATTTATTTTCACCTTGAGAGTAGAGAATGAAATGCAATTTCACCTTGTGCTTGTGACTGTAGTCCAGTACACATGCTAGCTGTATAATCTAAACAACTAATTATTCTGACATTAGGTGATAAAATGTCCCAGCATCATTATTGCATCTGTACGCCTTGAAGGAATGAAATTTGGGTGATAAAGACAATGACAAATAAACTAAAGCAAAATATGCAAATAAGGAAATGATCAAATAAGGGTATACCAACATTTTCTATTTTTCTGGAAAAATGCAAAAGAAATTGACTTATTACTCATTGATTCTTTTTTCTAAAACAATGAACCTGATCTATAAAGTCGCAACCAAATGCCAAAACATTACAATCAGATCTTGTTATTTATTAAGTAAAAGATCTTTTGTATTCGTATCGCAAGATGAGCGAAAGAAAGACGTTACAGGACAAAAGCATAAGTGCTACTCCCTCCGGTCCATTTTATTTGATGTTTTAGCTTATTTTTGTTGGTCCACAATATTTGATCTTTTCGAAAATCAATATAGAATTTTACTATGTCACCCCTTGCTAATAAATAACTTTAAACAAAATGATAAGTAATAATAGCTTGAATAAGGGCTAATATAGTCAATTACATTACTAATTAATACTAAAAGGGTGATTTTCTTAATAACCGTGAAAACACCCAAAACATCAAATAATATGGACCGGAGGGAGTAACTAGTTTCTTTCAACTATTTCTTTATATAGTTAGTTCTGAAAATAACACACTTATATATTTGATATTAATTTAACCTAAGCATGTAGGAAACAATTTTCGTCCTCATTGCTTCCCTATCAAAACGGACATAGGGACGGTGTGATTTAGCGCTACGCATTTTATGATAAATACCGGATGACTGTACCAAATCAAAATATTTTTTTATTTTGGTATTAGTATTTTGGTATTTGGTATTTGGTATTTGGTAATTGGTATATACTTTTTTAAAATTTTGATATTTGGTGTGGTATCATTTATAAAAAAAATATAGAACCACCGAAAATACCGAAATATTTAGTTACATATACAGATTATATATAATATATTTATATAAATAATGATAATTTAATTAATCTAAATATGAGCTAATAAAATTCTAAATTAAAGAATAGCTAAAAATTGTGATATGATCTTATATTTAACTAAAACAAATAAATATTCATAAACTAAATATAATAGTACCAATACCATCAATTTTCATCTAATGCCTTAACAAAAAATTGTCTTCCAAGCACCATTAAAACTCAAAAGCTTATTATTATTATTATTATTATTATTATTATTATTATTATTATTATTATAATAAAGTACATTAGATTATCATAGGTAGCCCATTGGCCTACTAAGTTTTGTGCTAGTGCATTGCGAAGTTTTACTGTTAATTGCCAAATGAAATTTCTTATATACTAGTATATGTAAGTCGGAGTACAAATTACGGTTACCAACTTTCCGTACCACAATTTACCAAAATCAAACATAAAAATATCGAACCATACCGAATTAATTAATTTGGTATGTTAATGGTATGACATTTTTAAAAATCGAAAATTGAAATTACTGAACCGAAGTCTTAGCTCCTGTTTGTTTAAAAACTTGGGAGCATTTTAGAAAATTTTTGGAAAAACTTATTTGTTTATAAAACTTGACCAAATTTTGAAACCAAGATTTCAAATTCTTTGGGAGTTTTTGGAAAAAATACCTTTTCTCACTTACAAACTCAACTTTTTGTTCAAGTAAAATATATGTCTAAACACAATATCAAATTCCAAATATTACTTTTAAACTCAACTTCAAAAACTCAAAAGAAAAACGCTTCTATTTGGAATTTATGTTAGAAACATTAAAAAAAAAAGAAATAAAGAAATAAAGGCTTTGCCGTGAAAGAGATATTTTATATATATATATATATATATATATATTCTTCAGGGTTACAAGCAATTTTTATTAGGTTCTACAAAATCCTAGTACACTACAAATTAACTTAAGCTTCCCTAGAGGTGTCTTTGTATTTATAGGACAATTAGGATTTGAGAAGTAAATTTGATTTCCAAGAGAAATCATTCTCTTTCGTGAACAATAATGAGGGTATTTGGCTAAGCTTGCAAAGTACTTTTCGGCTTATCTTATCCGTACATTTCGCAACATTTAAAAGTACTTATAATGCAAAATTAGCCATAAGTTAGAACACTACCAGAAATTGTGTATTTTCCTACAGCCAAAAGGTCGGAGATCGGTCGGAACACACTAGATTCCCACCGATTTGAGACCGGAAAGGTGCGGTCGGAAAACTGCTGGTGGGAAAATATTTCTGACCGTGTCGGTCGCACAACCGACCACGTATCGGTGGGTTTTCGGTCTGAAATGTTCTTCAAGTAAAAATTTTCGTAAAAATATTCCGACCGAATCGGTGGGAAATGTTCATATCTAAGAAAATATTTCTTCAAGTTTCACACCGACTCGGTGGGAATTGTTCATATCTAAGAAAATATTTCTTCAAGTTTCCCAACAACGCGGTGGGAACCGTTCATATCTAAGAAAATATTTCTTCAAGTTTCCCACCGACTCGGTGGGAAATGTTCATATCTGGAAAAATTTTCTTGAATCTTCCCACTGAGTCGGTGGGAATTGCGGTCGGAAATCTAACTAAAACCTGCAAAATAAAACCTGCAATTAGAGCAGCCACCACCTGTCAATGCAATAAAATCCAGCAACCAATAAATAAAAGGCTTCTGCCACCCTTAATTACTTTAAAACAAGTAATTACATCTAACGCAAGTCTAAACAATAAGCTAAACAATCCTAAATTTAGTTTAAACGAAAAGTCTAACAAGTTAACTAACATCATTAACTTCGAACTTTATCACTCCCAACTTTTGATTTTTCAATATATTTTTATAAAATCAACTTTAATATCTAAAAGTGATTTGGGTACTTAATGCTTATAAACAACTTTAAATCCGCTAATGTTAAATTTAGAAGTCCAAAATAGGTACAAACTAATTCAACACTTTATGCTAATGCATAGAAGATTTATACTTGCATGACAGGTCACATTGAAACTACAACCGGTATTCAAACGTTCAGTTACCCTTTCCGAACGGGATGACTCAGACTTCGGAGATCAAGCAACTATCTTTGGAAGACAACATGAATTTGCAGATTTTACATGGCATCCTAGTCAACGCAAAGTGGTTTATAGAATTGATGATCGAGTTCCTACCAACGTTGTCGGAAATGGACTTATTGACTTCTCTGGATTTCGCTCTACACCATCACTAGTGCTTGCAATTTTAAGAAGCTCAGGTTTGTTTAAGTTTGTATCTTATTCTCTCATTTTTTATTTTATAATATGCATGAACTTAATTATTGGACTGGATATAGAATTTAAGAAAGAAAGATCACTTTCGGTACTTGTATTCTTAAACACGTTATGATGTTAGTGTAGTTATAAAATCATGTCATTAAAATATAAATAAGAATTTAAAATTAATTTATTTCTAAATATAGAAAGTAGACATTTTCTTAAACAGACTCAAAAAGATAATGTTACATGGCTAGAACAAACAAAGGAAGTATTATTGATTCTTCACACTCCAATATTGCTTTAAATATTATTTAAGGCACGTAAGATTATTTAATACATACAATAATATTGAAGAGCAAGAATAAATCACATATGGTTTATACTATTCTAATTATAATATAATGAGCTTAAATTAAAATTAATAAGAAAAATAACATAACTTATTATAGGTAATGCACCTAGATGAATAAATAAACAAAATATCATATAGCATAACATAAAAATGATTGCGTACATAGAGGGGGATTTGTAAATTAAATATCAGGGAGAGGAGAGATTGCACATGATGGAACATGAGAAAAAATCCTCAATCTCAAATCACAAGAGATCATCTTTGAAATTCATAATTCAAAAACATCAAATATGTCTTTTTCAAAATTATGTAGCAATAACTTGTTATACATATGACTCTGGTTCGAGAAATATGCTGCTAAAAGCCTTTGAATTATGGAGAAATATTTGGAGAGAAGAATCAAGAAATTATCATAATTGTACTCACAATTTTAATAAATATGCTTCATTATTATTATTATTATTATTATTATTATTATTATTGGTAAATAATATGTTTCTTTATTAAAAAAGAAGAAAAATCCTCGCATTTCCTGACCAAGCACTACGCCACCATCTAGTCTTAATATTCAGCTTCTGTTAGTTTTTCTTTTCTTTGTGGGGTTTTTAAATTGGTGTTTGGTACCAAAGAGCGTCATTAGTTTATCTGCTAATAAATTGCTCCTTATCAAATGTACCTCCATTCTTAGACATCGAATCTAAATATTTTATTTAAGGATAGATAATACTATATATTTACCACCCCATACAACCTCTGGGCAGTTGGTTTTCACTTTCACTTGTTTGCATGTTAAAATTTTCGACACCATATCTTGACATACTTTCTTTGTATTGCTTTGTTCATTAGAGGAGAGCCAAGAATCAAGAAATGATGCTGGTGGAAAATGCTCAAGTGGCATTCTAACCACTTCCACATTGAAGATTGGTGCTTATGGGTTGACCAACAATGGTTAGTTCTTTCTTCTATTGACTGAACCATTAAAAACATATACACCAAAAGGATGAAGAAAATAACGACGAAAATTTAAGGCCCTTTTGGTTTAGAAACGAACAAATTGAATTTTATAAATAAATATTTTTTCAAAATTAGACCAACTTCTCTCGTTTATGGAAAACAAATAAAACCAGTCAACAGGCTTTTTCTCTATTACTAGTTTCTCGTTACGTGCGTTGCACGTGTACGCCAAATCAAATAGTACATGACAAAGTCTTAAATAAATAGCATAAACAATAAAGTACAAATTTGTGGGAATGATTCATATAGATCTGCAAGTATTGATAGTTTTCTCCCAGATACTTGATAATTACTCCCTTTAATTAATCTAAGCTTTCATCTGTGTGTGTGTATATATATATATATATATATATATATATATATATATATATATATACACACTTTCAAGTCTAACAAAATTTTAATAATTAGAAAAAGTAAACAAATGACTCCTATAGTTTTTCAGTACTGACACAAGAGTTAATTAATAGGAAACATATAACAACAGCAAGTTCAATAGAAATTATCTCAAAATTAATATGATAACTTATGAAAATGAAAGAACGGTGTATCTAAAAGACACTTCATGTAAGTGAATGACCATGTACTTTAGAATTAATTATTTAAATTTAATTAAAATCGATCCTCTATAACAACATATGGACCACAATAATGTCATTATGAGCATATCAAATATGTCCTAATCTAAGCAAGTATTTCGATATTATCACAAAGTGAGTCATCTACAAACATTTATATCAATTGCATTTCATTAAAGCACAAAGAATAAAAATTCATAAATGTAAATAATAAGTGGAGATAAGAAGGCAAAGCCAATTTTTTGAACATTTTTTCCTGATATATTGCTTTAGTATTATTTCCTCTGAAAACTTCCGTATATGTGCACCAACTTTTGCTTTGCGGTTTACACTGGACACCCATCTCCCATCTATAAAAGCAATCTTAAATCACTCATCACAGCTGATTCCCTTAAACTTGTTTGTCTAGGCTTTGGGATGGACGACCAAATAACGTTCATAAATGAGTCTTGTATTGTCTTTGAAAGAGCACATGCCTTCATTTTGAAATTTCAGTGGATGAATCATATATGTGGTACTATTTTGTCCTTAATGGATCAAACTGATCACCAATGTATGATTTCTTAACCTTTCAAAAGAATAATTAACACAACGACTGCCAATGGCGGGCAATGGTTATGACCAAAATGTAGGTAAAATGGGCCAGGAATGGTAGAAAAGCACTAAGTGCAAGGAGTAAAAGTCAGTGGTTATAACTTGGATCACAAATAAATAAAGTTATGAGAACATACTTTGAAGACATGATAGTGAATTATTGTTGTGAATGAACACAAAGCATAGCGAAAGAAACCAAGTAGAGAACTAAAGAAGTTCATTTAAATTGTACGGGCCACATTTGGATCATAAATGCTAAGGCACGAATTGAATATGAAGACATGCACTGAAAGTTAAGAATAGTTAATTAAAGTAAATACAAGGTAAATAGAACACTAAAAAGAAGTAAAGACATTACCTAAAGTATGGTTTGAAGATTAGCTTTGAAAGATCCTAAACATATATACACCACAGTGGCTAGTCGTGCTTAACTTTGACGAAGAAGAATTTTGATTGAAAGAGATCATGAGAATGGCCTTATTGGCTGAGAGAGTAAAGGTATGCGGCATTTTAGTTTGAAGACCAAAACAATTAGTGACGTTTAATGCAAAAGATTAGTTAGTTGTACAATAAACACACCTATTCAAAAAGTCACAACAAATTTGTTTAGTTTTCTTGTTATTTAAATATTATTAAACAATACCTATATAAATAAGATATAGATTTTTTTAAAGGGACATTTTAGTAATTCAACTTTTTAATTTTTAGAGGACATGCTTTTATAGTAATATGATGATTGGTTATTACTGTCATTTGCACAATGTGCTCCTGCACCCCCTTGCTTTCCTTTCTCAACCCTTCTTTTCTTCCTCTAAATAGTTCTAATTTATTTCAACTTTCTAAACTTCAAAATTTACATTTGGCATAAAGTAGATGTTAATGTTCATTAATATGGAGAATAAAAAATGCTATGACATGTTTAAAATTACAAGATTCATAAATTTTTATCTTTTTTCTTTTTAAAGTTGTGTTCTGTCAAATGTCTTCACATAAAATAAGAGAGGAAGGTGGAACAGTACATATCTCATTAAGTTATTCTTCGCAAGAAAAATCTCTTATGCCATTCTCAATATATATTTAATATTTTAATTGGTATCAGGTTTTGCTTTTACTGGGTATCCAGTGGTTGGATTTCAAAACAGACTCCAAGCATCAGGAACATGCCTAGACAGTCTTGAAGACGCAAGAATCACAGCATGCCCTTGGGACCCTAGAGTAAAAGGTCTCTATTTTCACCAAACAACATTCAGCATTAGTTTATCAAAAGTCAAAGGCTTCATTCAAGATGTCCAGAGGCTAGTTGCTTTGGAGTCTAAGGCATTGTGTGTCCTAGACTTGTACAATGGCATCCTCATGAGGTATCTTACAGCTTCAAATGCTTACCTGGGTGAGCAAGAAGATGCTTTAGATTTTGACATCACATATTACCGAAGCAAGGACCCTATGTCACCTAGGCTCTTTGAAGATTTCCTTGAAGAGGTAGAGCAACTTGCATTCTTCAAATATGGGGCCTTGCCACATTGGGGAAAGAATAGGAATGTGGCATTTATTGGGGCAATCAACAAGTATAAAAATGCAGACAAATTCTTGAAAGTGAAACAAACCTATGACAAATTAGGGTTATTTTCCAGTGAGTGGACAGATCAAGTTTTAGGCTTAAAAAAAGATGGATTGACTATAATTAAAGAGGGATGCGCCTTAGAAGGGCTATGCATTTGCTCTGAAGATATTCATTGTGCCCCAAAGAAGGGTTACTTCTGTCGGCCAGGGAGAATTTACAAAGATGCAAGGGTATGTAGTCGTTTGTCATCACGATAAAGTCCTTATACTGATAGAAGTCAGATCCTTATAACTAATATAAAAGGCAACAAAAGATGGTAGAGTTATATATATATATATATAAACCTACATTGCATGTATATGCCCAATCTAAAGCTATCTTGGCGCTTATTGTAAAACTATTAATACCAATAGCTGTTAGTACATAATTGAGTTATACATATGTCATAGAATATTACGTCATTGTCTTTTTGATTGACTTTTACCGATCAATAAAGCTCACGATTATATTAGCCACTATTGCATTACCTCGTGAAAACACGCATAAATTCAATCGACTACAATGTTTAACCTATCAAAATATATGTCACATACTTCTTGTTGCATTCCCTGTATCATTGTATAAATAACGAATTTACAGCACAAAGGTTTTCATTATGTTTATCTTTTTGGGGGGTTATTTCTCTCCATTTATATATGAGTAACTTAACAGTGTGCAGTGGTAGATCTAATATTATGTTATTGTTATACACTTATACTTCAGCACACCTTGATGTAAAATGCGCGGAACGAAAGATACACAAATACAAGGAAACTAAGATAGATAAGAAATTGGGGGAGAAGGGTTAATCCCACAATTGAAGTATTCTAGTTAACTACAAGTATGAACTTGAACTAACTAAAATAAACATTCAATTACCTGATTAAATCTGAGAAAGAAGAGAATTGAACTCATACTATGAATAATCTCATACTACAAGAAAAATTTCTTTCAAGGACCGGAAATCTGGTCCTTAAAGGTACAAATCTCGTCCTAAAAATAAAATAGCAACTGGAAGATCTGGTCGCCATCCGTCGTTAAAGCTTCCGTGGTTAGAAGTCAACAACGACCAGATTTAAAAACTGGTCTTTAAAAGATATAGTTTGACAAATTTTTTTCTGGTCCCTAAAAGATATAGCGACGAGATTTTTTCCGGTCCATAAATGCTTTTTGTGACCATTCTGGTCCTTAGAAGATTTTTATGTCAACTTTTTCGGTGTTAATATACATTCAGGGACCATGTTTTGCTGGTCCTAAAAAGTATTTAAGGACGAGATCGGATCATTAAAATAATTATATGACCATACATTCTGGTCCTAAATAATATATTTGACGTGTTTATAAATTATCCAACAAATAATAATATTAAAATAAATTACATGTAGACAAAATATCAATAATATCATATAATAAAGTACATAAAATATACTACTAACATCCCATTACAAGCACTTTACGACTACAATTTCAAGTCATGGCATTGTTTACGCCTTCCTTAGCAAAAGCAGCTAACATCCGTAGCAGAAGAATACAATAATCTATCTAACATCCTTTGTAAATGGTAATTACTTTGTCAACTTATATGTAGTAATCAAACTTGCTTCTTGACCTGTAAGCTCATTAAGTCTTCCAAACCTGTAAAATGTATACATAAGATTTTCTTAATAAATATAAAGATCTAATAGATAAACTGGTTAAACAACTCCTATCATTAAGGTCTAATTGTAACTTAACCACTCAATAATCAATCTACAATATCAAGTTTTCTAAATGCTCAGTCAGACTAGAAACATAAAACAGGACTATGTCGTCAAACTAGTAAAGTCATTGATTATATCCTCAAGAATCTCATGTTAAGGCTACACTACTAAATCATGGCCCCAAAGTATAAAAATGATCAGAAGATCATATACACAACGTAAAACACAAATAGACATTGATTTAACAAAGTATTCAAGTTATTTTTTATTGTTTATCCAAAAATTAGGAATCGAAAATGTTGTGTTTCAAATTGTTCTGTTGTTCTTCTAGAAGCTTAATCCAAATGTATTTACATCAGAAATAAGAGCAGACAACTGACCTTGAAAAGCTTCATTAGCTTGGTGATCGACACAGGATACAAAAGGCCACCAAAAAGATCTCTATTTTTTCCATCTACTAAGGTATAGATAGCACAAGAAGTATCCTAAAGCCAATGAAAAGAATTATGGTCTTAGCATATGATATGTTTAAGGTCTACCAATGCTCTATTTGACATGCATAGCAGATAAATGTGACCATGATTTGTAAGAGTAGTTGATGATTAAAGAAATAATTAATATCAGAAGATTTTTTATACATACATATATATATATATAAGAGAGAGAGAGAGAGACAGAGAGAGAGAGAGAATGTTACCTTATTTTTCCTAGATAGTGGTGAGTCTCCTGAGAAGAATTCCATATTTGGATCAGTTCACTGCAAATCATAGTCTATCTGCTATGAAATTTTTTTGATGACAAGGGAACCCGCAGCCGCTACCCTTCGGGTGCGCTCTGGGTAAACCCCGCTCCTGATGCAATAGCCTGCAAACCACACAGGAGAGGTAAACCGCACTAGGCAAGCCCTGTGCGACAGGCTCAAACTGAGAAGGCTGTTGGCAAGGGGGTTTGAACCCAAGTCTCCCATGTGGGAAACCACTTGCTGAACCAACTCAGCTACCCTTGCGGAAATAAAGGAAACTTCAGTAAACTAGAATTAGAATTACTAGAATTACTATTTTAGTAAACTAGAATTACTATTTTAATTATTAAAGGAAACATTTTCCAGTGAAGTAAAGGTACCAAAAGAACTGAGTGTGCACTGGATACTTGCCTCAAAGTATTGATGCCAAACACTATTTTTTCCTTAGTGGACGATCCTCTTTAGAAAAGTTGTAGCGTTCAAGAGGACTGCCTTCGCTGCTAGTATCTTGTCAAGGAAGTAAGCTTATATCTTTATTCTCCTTGAAAATTTTAATTGATTTGAGATGCAGTCATAGTGAATATCATATCAACTAGGACCATAAGTTACAAGCTAGTGGAAGTAGTAGAAGCTCCTCTTTTTGTTTGACATATTATCGACTCTCAGTCAACTCCTCCTGTATGATACGAGAAGTAGGTAAAGACCCCAATAATAGCTGCAACTATTTATCATGGCAGAACAATGTTAATCGCAAAAGTGAATCATGTGCATAGAAAAGGACTAATAAATTGTCTGTAATCATCATGTTATTTCTGTTGTCTTTTATTTTTCAATTTAATGAGTTTGGATATATAAATTACCTAATTGAATTATTCTATGATCAGAATGAGCGTTTTTGAATTTTCTCTGAAGTAAAAAAGTGCTTTTCACCAAGCAAGATGACTTTATGTTAGCTGCTAGCTACTTACAGTTTTTTATATGCAATTCATGAACTAATTTATTTCATTTGTTAAATAGTTAATCTATTTTGTCTGAATAATCTTCTTGGTTTATCCATAGTATGAAACCCGTCTAAACATATACTTAACTCCATGTGCTAGATATTGAATGCACCAATTCCATATTACTCATAAAATTAGAACATTAAATTCAGCGGCTTACGCTAAATAAACATGACAACACAAGACTATATACAACACAGTCATCCATCAAGCTACAAACAAGCAATTGCAAAAATCCGTTGTCTACAAGCTAAAATCATGTTCTTAACTTTGTCCCGAGGAAGGAAAGGACCTAAACATTGCACTTCCTTCCTATAATCATATTCAAATAAACTAGGGAAAAAAGTGACTCACATTAAACAACCTAAGATGATGTTTCACAAGTTTTCTTTTCTAACATAAACATTGAATTCATTCAAACGTATATCTAAGCAACCCATAAATAAAATATAAACTGCAAGTTAACAATCAGATATAAGATCACTAAAATAGAAACCCATTCATCTTAACCGTATGGAATCGCATTAGAAAGTGTTTCCACCTAAAGTAAGCACTATTTCAAATACCCAAATATAAGATACATGAGAACAAACATGGTGGCATAAAATTCTCTACAGATTTAGCAGTGAGAGTGGGTTCTTACTGAGTGCCGAGCAGGAATCAAGAGAGCTTGAAGTTATTCTTTGATTCATCGCCGCGTGCATAGCAAAAGATTCTAAAGTAATTTAGAAATTGGCCACATCGAAAGAAATTAGGGAAAAATCGGCCCTCTGATACAGAAGAACTCCTCGACGAGGGATCTAAGGCTGAGATTCAGGTGTCAAATCATGAATTTAAGGATGATTGAGAGAAAAGAATTTAGGGTTTTTACATCGATAGTAAGGAACTTTAAGAGAGAAAAAGTTTTAATTGAAGTGTCTTTTGTTAAATATTTAAAGTTTGGATGGTTTTCAATTCTAATTTTTCATTTTTTCAGAGAAAAATTTATGGCGCCTGTTTTCCCGCTCAACATAGAGCATTTAAGGACCATATTTGTAATACTCCCTCCGTCCCATTTTAGTTGTCGCTTTAAGCTTTTTCACGCCCATTAAGAAAGTCATTAAATAGGGTGTTTATTTTACTATGTTACCCCTATTTAATACTCCCTCCGTCCCAATTTATGTGGCACTTTTCGCTTTTCGAGAGTCAATTTGACTAAATTTTGAAGCTAAATTGGATTAGATTAACTCAATATTTTAATATTAAAATTTATATTTTTGAAAATTACTTGAAACATACTTTAAGTTACAACTTTTCTCATATTATTTTGGTGAAAAAATACGTCTTGAAATGTTGGTCAAAGTTCATGCAGTTTGAATCTCGAAAAGCGAAAAGTGCCACATAAATTGGGACAGAGGGAGTATTTGATTAGTAGCTTTTTTTGAGAATTTTTGTAATTATTAAGGGTATAGTTGGAAAGAACTACTATATTTTGTCTTGAAATCCTAAAGCGTCAACTAATTTGGGACAAATGAATCTTGCTAAAGCGTCAACTAATTTGGGACGGAGGGAGTATTTTATGGACCAGATTCTTTTTCCTTCGTTATTTTGTAAACTTAAATAGGTAACTACTCCATCCGGTCCATTTTATTTGATCTGTTTCACTTTTCGAGAGTCAAGTTGACCAATTTTTGAATTTAAATTGCACTAGATTTAGTCAATATTTTAAAATTATAATTTAGATATTAAAAAACTACACGAAAAGTACTACAAGTTGCAATTCTTGTTATATTAATATGGTAAAGAAATATATCTCAAAATATTGGTCAAAGTTTATATTGTTTGACTTTTAAAAGAGGAAAGTAATCAAATAAAATGGACCAGAGGGAGTAGCATCCAGAGGAAAAGCTTGTCCAAATTAAGTATATGGACCAGATTTTTATCCCGTCACTAAACGTCCGTCCCTAACTAAGACTCACTAAGATATATTCAAAAGAGTACCAATGAAGAGATAAAAGGATAAACCCCACACTCACAAATAGCTCAATTATTCATCAACATAATCTAACCCTCATTGAACTAACTTTTTACTATTTATAGTAGACACTTAGTTACAATAATAACCTAAATTAGTTCTTGATTGCAAAAATAGCCAAAATATTCACTTGAGCATACTTTGAGCCTTCAAGTCTTCAATTCATGCATCTTCCTTATCCTTAAAGCACTTGAGGAATGAAAAATAGCTCGTAGGCTCTTGAGTGCTTCCCGAGCTTACATCATTCTCCTCTTCTTCCGAATTGTCCCTTGCAAAACCATGAGGGGAGTGAGATTTGGTAGTGGGTCAAGAAATACCGAAGCAACACCTCAAAAAAAGTGGAGTAAAAGTCATAAACTTCTACTCAAACACACACTTTTATAATATAGCCAAGTATCATAATCATTCACAAAGAATATTTTTCCTTTATAAGCAACAAATACTTGACTATACAATACAAAACTAACATCGTATGAACTAAAACCACCAATATATTCAATAGATGAGAGGTAAATAACATAATAGCTTTTATCACCAATAAAACCAACTCACCATTAATTTTAAAACTTGGATGGATTCCTTTAAGCACAAAGTCAAAAGAATCATTAAAATCAAAGCAAGCTCTCTTTTGAGCTACCAACTTAGTCCATCCTCTAGTTGGTACTATATCAAACTCCATATAAAACCTCCAAACACGATCATAATACAACATATTAGCAAGATCAATAACAAAAATATTTTCCATAATATTTTCAAAAACTCTTTGAATAATACCAAGAAACACATCTAGTAGCTACACCAAAGTATAGTTCAAAGTTGTCTCAATATTGCCACTAATTTGTTCTGATGCAAGAAAATTTACCTTCATGGATTTAGAAAGCCCAGGTATTAACTGTTGATACCCAATTTTGTCCTTCCTTTTTCTGAAATTGGTCATAATTCAACTTAAGGGTGCAACGTGACTATTTGTGCAAAATGTGCATTAGAAATCATGCATTTACGTGCGTTATTTTTTATTTATATATATTATGTACTTAAGTATGGCTATATTACGTAACTTTTTCATCATTTAAGCTATCTGTCAAAATTATGACTATTTGTGAAATAAGTACATTTATAATATTAGTGGCTATATTATATAATTACGTCATTTAGGCTACATGTCAAGTTTGTTTCAATTTGTGATTATTTATGCAAATTAGCAATTATTTGTGATTATATACATTTGAATAATTTTATTTGAGTTTATTTAATATTTATGTGTGCATTTTATAATATATGTATATCTATATTTTATTTTTTACATCTTTAAGTTAAATATTGGCCAATTAAAGTGTCCAAAATCCTTTTTATTATTAATTCCTTCATATTTCAAAATTACTACTCAAAATTCCTTAATTTATCTTTATTTATTTATTTACCTTTTACTCTGAACCTAGCCAATTTTCTTAACCAAATTCACTCCTATTATTTGAATTTTAAAATCCCAAATCTTCTTCCTAAACTCTACCTTGAATCTGGACTAAATGCAGTCTAGATTCATTCTGCCCTTAATCTCTTCCTCAATCTTTTAATTATAATCAAATACCCCAAAATTCCTCCCTAAATCAATCTCCAATCCCTAATTTCCCTCTCCTATTTATAGAAAACCCCCAACAACTATTTTTGAATTCCTCTTCTTTAAAATGAAGGGAATTCTTTGTTTTTCGGCTATCCCCAATTACTCACTTCAGCAGTACACACACATAACAAACCCCACGTCTTCACACCATCACTCCTCAATACACGACCCCACTTCCTTGGTCTTCTTCCCCATCTCTCTCTTTCTTCAAACAAGTACTATACATTTTTATCAAACACACACACACAGAGGCAGCATATACAAATCTCACAGATATTCAACTCCCTCCATCTCCAAAAGCACCTACATCTAATCCCGTCTCCTACACAGAAAATTAGAGCAGACCACTCCCTCCATTTTATCATCATCATTAGCGGCATAAAAACATTACACAACCCCCAATTCCCCCGTCTTCTCCACATGACATCACCACCTTCAGCACCCATCCATCGCGATATCATACACAAAAACACATACAGTACATTTTTGCCAAAAGAAATAGGCAGAAATAGGCAGATCCTATACACACAGACCATGTAACCCTTCTCCTCCTTGTTCCTTTATATCAACACACGCCATTAACACTCCCTCATCGTCCCCTCACACACTGCACCACCACCCTTCGATTGCCCTTTCACAGTAGACACACGTTGATATACATATACCCACCAATAAAAATCAGAAACATGGTACAAAATCCACACACAAACGTTAAACAGAAGCAGGGGAACGGGGAGATGATCAGGGACGAAGGTTTATTGATCGAAAATAAAAAATACAAAATGGGATCCGAATCAGAAACCCCATCACCGGCTCTTTGTTTTTCTGCCTTTATGCGATTTCTGTTTTTTGTTCTAATTATTGTTATCAAGCGTTGTTGACAGGAAAACGGAAAAAAGCGAAATGAGACTTAGAGTGGCAGCGATGCCGGTGAGGTCGCCAGAGCTCTTCCCCGAGACCCACTGGTTGTCGTGCCTCTGTCTCTCGTCATTACAGTGGCGATGGCAAAACTTAGATGTTGATTGAAGATTGGGCGTTGTTCGTCCTTATCTTTACCCCACCTGAATTTTGCCCGGCGATGGCTCATGATGTGTTGGGATTTGATGTGGCTGAGAACTGCCTTTTCCTTTGATTATAAATTGGTTGTTGATGTTTGGCATTTTATGCCAATGTTTCCTTAATATTTCCGCATGTTTGATCTCTCTATTCGCTCGTTTTATAGTTTATGAATGTGGTTTTGTACTAATTTTATGTCGTGTGTATGTACAATTAGAGCTTTAAAGAGCATGATCGAGCAAGAAAATATTGGATTTTGATTGAGGATTGGGTTGAACACACGAAGGCACGACACGAAGCGAGCTGCGGAGCAAGAAAACAGGAAATTGGCCTAGCGCTGTAGGGCACGTGGCGCGCCACTTATAGCGCCCAGTGCCTGGCACGTTTTCCCACGTGGGGCGCCCCAAAAGCGCCCAAAGTTTGGCGTCCACTGGTTGTCCCAGCGCGGTCGGGGGCGCGGGGCGCCCGTTATAGCGCCCCTGGAGCGGATTTTTACTTCCTATTTCATCTAGGCTTGGGTCTAACTTATCATTAGGTGTTTGTAAACCCTATAAATACTCTTTTACTTAGTTTTTGATGGGAGTTCAGACCTTGGAGCAAATTGGAGAGCTCATAACATCTTGAACAAGGGTTTTTCTTCATTCCATTAATCTATTACATCATTATTTCATCAAATCTTTGTGTTGTTATTATGAGTATGCGTAGCTAAATATATCGTTCTAGGGTTAGAATATTTCATGAAGGTTGATGTTTGAAGATTGAATTCCATTAATTGAATCTCATAATGGGTTACTTATTCTTTCTTGATTTCACTTGTGTAATTGTCAGGGCCCGATTATTATACATTATCTATGGTTTTTAGATTGAACTCGAAAGAGGGAATTTAATTACGTAATAAGAAAGAAACCCGGGCATCGGGGAACCAATTTGTGAGTAGGATAGACATATACTTGCTCGCCTAGTTTAACTAATTACAGAAATCGTTAATGCGTGCACGTGATTCAACCCATAGACATATAGGGATTGGAGTAGCCTGCATAGACCGTGAAGAATTGAAAGGTTTTCACGGGTACATTTACTCTGTTAGTTAGTAACTCGGGATTTAAGAAGTGGAATCAATTGAAAAACTCAACTGGATTGTTCGTAACTCTGATCCTGAACCGTCCTCTTAATATTGTTAACAACCAAAGTATTGCACCATTGTTTGAATTCGCTTTTACCCTCTTAATTACTGTTCTTTAGTTAATAAACTCATCACTATTGAAAAAGATCCCTGAATAGTTTATATAAATTGTTTGCTAGAATACAGTATGAATAGTCCTCGTGGGAACGATACTCTACTTATCATTTTATTACTTGTCGACCACGTATACTTGCGTGTGCGTTGGGAGCAACAAGTTTTTGGCGCAGTTGCCGGGGGCTAAACAATTGACTGATTTTTTTTGAACAGTTTATTACTTTCTATTCAGGTTTAATTTTTGTTTTGAGTTTTGTGCTGTTTCAGGTATTAGGTCCTACTTGATCTTTACCTACAGGAATGGCAGCAGAACTAGCTTTAGCTGTGCGAGATATTGCTCTCCCCAGCCTGGAGGGGGTAGCGTCTAGCATAGTTAAGCCCGCTATCACCGGGCACTTTGAGATTAAGTCCGGCATGATTCAGTTGCTGCATGTGACTGGGCAATATGGTTGATTACTTCATGAAGATCCGCAGCAACACATTCAGAACTTTCTGGAGATCAGTGATACTTATACACCAGCGGGTGTTCCTACTGATTATGTTCGCTTGACGTTGTTCCCGTTTTCACTGATTGGGGCAGCAAGGAAGTGGTTAAAGGCTGAAAAGTCTGGGTCTATCACTACTTGGGAGGATTTGGCTAAGAAGTTCTTGGCTAAATTTTATCCATCTGCCAAGACAGCCCGGCTGAGGAGTGAAATTATGTCCTTCAGACAATTAGGAGGAGAGTCTTTGTATTCAGCCTGGGAGCGATTTAAAGCTTTATTGAGAGATTGTCCACACCACAACCAATCCAATGAGGTTGTTGCATATACTTTTGTTGAGGGATTGAATGCGCATACTAAGATCGTGGTAGATGCTGCTGCTGGAGGCCAAGTATTAGCCTTAAATTTTGACCAGATCTATGATTTACTAGATAAGTTTTCGCAGAGCAATCCTGATTGGCAGGGAGATGGTAGAGCTATTACGCAGAAATCTGCAGGGGTACTTCAGTTAGATGCAGTTTCAGAGCTAAGGGCGAGGATGGATGCTATTTCCAATCAAATTAGCAAGTTAGCTCTGCCAAAGACTCAGCAACCAGTGGCTCCAGTGCAACAGCTACAGAGTTTTTGTGAGGTTTGTGGTCAAGACCATGCTACAGAGGTTTGCTCCTCTAATCCAGAGTCAGTTTATTACGTGGGTAATCAAAACAGGTTGCAGGGTCAAAATCAGTTTGGTAATGCTTATTATCAAGGCAATACGAGAGCCCCGAATAATTACCACCCACTTCCAGCTCATCCACAGCATGTTAGCAGTTCAGTTGAAGATATGCTAAAGTAGATAATGGCGGGCCATCAGAGAATGATAGCTGACACTGCAGCCCATGCAGTGGCCATACAAGATATTGCCAATGCTCACAAGAACCTGGAGCACCAGTTGGGGCAGTTGGTGGGAGAAATAAGCACTGTTAAAAAAGAGCCTGAACAATGTCTTGCAGTGACTTTAATTGAAGGTGGAGAGCTGACGACCAAGTCCGAGAAGAGAGCTGAAATAGAAAAAGTTGAAAAAGTGGAGAAGGTAAAGAAGAAAGATGAAAGAAAGGAGGCACCTCTGCCGCCTCCACCATTCCCGCAGAGACTTATACCATCGAAGGATCTGGCCCAGTATCAAAAATTTGTGAGTATGTTGAAAGAACTGCAAGTTAATATTCTTTTGACTGATGTGTTTGAATTGATGCCATCCTTTGTGAAGTTCTTAAAAGAGATTTTAGTCAACAAGAAAAAGCCTCAAGAGATAGATACAGTTGAGTTAGTTGAGGAGTGTAGCACAATCTTGAGCAAGCTACCTCCAAAACTTCAAGATCCTGGGAGGTTTACTATTCCTTGTACCATTGGAGGGCATAATATTACTGGTGCATTGTGTGATCTGGGTGCGAGCATAAATCTCATGCCTCTGTCTGTTTGCAAAAGGTTAGGGCTAGGAGCAATCAAGCCTTCTTCAGTTACTCTTAAGATGGCGGATGGATCACTCACTCACCCCGATGGTAAGTTGGAGGATGTGTTGCTTAAAGTTGGTAAGTTTACATTCTTTGCTGATTTTGTAGTCCTAGATTATGAAGAGGACCGAGAAGCTCCAATCATTTTGAGGAGACCATTCTTCGTCACCTCGAAGGCAATTATTGACATGGAGCTTGGTGAGATGACTGTTAGAGCGCATGGAGAAAAGGTTACTTTCAAGGTTTTATAATAGGAAGGAGCACATAGCTAAGGTTGAAGAGTGCTCTATGATCGAATGTGTCAGACAAGAACATGGAAGTACACCACATGTGAAGTTGAAGAGGGGTTCTCTCAAAGAAGGGAAGAAAACAAAAGTTCGTCGTAGGAAGAGAAGACGTAAATGCTGGAAGTGAGGTAGAAGTGTCGTCGTGCCACGACGTTAACTAAGGCGCTTCTCGGGAGGCAACCCGAGTTTGTACTTGTATTATTTTATTTATAGTGTCACGTAGTTTTTGTTTTTCCTTGGATTGCAGGTTCATGTAATGTCGAGGCTAAGTGTGGGGTGTCCTCACCCTTGCCTAATATTGATGAACTGTTGGGGGAAGTCTGAGTACCTCATACTATATGGAAGCTTGGAGGATGCTAGCACCAAGGACTAGAGTCTTCAGGGAAGTTTTCTTTACCTTGCACTTTCTTATTTTTAGCACTTGGGACAGTGCTTAGTTTAAGTGTGGGGTGGGGAAGTACCCTTTTATTTATTTGTGAGGTTAGGGATACATGTACCATAGGATTTTCTTTTGTCACTTGACTTTATTTTGATTTGGTCTTGCTTTAATATATGAAGAAAAAAAAAATTAGAAAACCAATGAAAAAATTCCAAAAAAAAAAAGATTTTCCTTTTAGTCTTTATTAGTGGTACATGTCATCCACCCCGTGGTTTTTCTTATGGCCTCGGAACTTGATTGCATGTGCTATTTGTGGTGTCCTTGGGTTTTAAATTGTGATGCATGCCTAGGAAAAAATGGAATGACCCCCTTGAGATGCTTGAGTCCACTTGACTTTGTTTGAACCCTTGTACATTAGTGCTTAATTTTCCACAAGTTACACTTTATTTGCTTGATTGAGAGTTGTTGATGGAGCCTTTTGTGTAGATCGTGTGCAATGTGTGTTGTGAGGCATATTCTTGTTTGCTCCATGTTTGCATATTAATGTCTAGAACTTGCCCCGTATGTGTGCAAAGCGAAATCCTAGGTTTGCTCTAGTCAGGAAATGATACAAGGCTTTCTTTTGAATTGCCTACCCTTACATATACACCTTGGACTAAATTGTTGTGATTTCTTTGACCTTTTTGTTGGCACCCACACCCCGAGCCTACCCACTTGTTCTAAATTATTTTCTTTTGGCCCTTTACTCCTTAAGCACTTTAGTTCATAATGTGATATTATAGTGGAGTTGTGGTTGAAATATTAGGAGGTTTTTGAGTGGAACCAATGAGGGGAATATGTAATGAATTGTGTAGTAGTTGTTGATGAGCATTGGCAAGGTTGGAAAGTAATGAAAAAGAAAAATAAAAAATTGTAAAAAAAGAAATAAAGAGAAAAAAATATCTATTCCTTGCTAGTGTGTGCTTAAAAGAAAAAATACTACTTGTTGAGAAGGTGTGTATGTGGAAGTGTTGATTGGGTGGCTTTGATGAGAATTATGTTTGAAATAATTGTGATGTATTAAAGTGCTTAGGGAGGTAGTCACTATTACCCATATGTATCCTACCAACCCCTTAGCCTACATTACAACCTTTTTAAAGTCCTAGTTAATCCCGATTGGAGTGAGCTTGCATTAGTGGAGTCCTACACTACGGGCAAGCCTATGGTACATTGTGTGTGACATGTGAGACTTTCATGAGAGTGAGTGAATTCGTTTGTTATTGTCCCCGTTCTATCCATGATATTTATTGTTGTGTGTGATCTTTGGGGGACACTCTTTTGCTTCATATTGGTGAGGGCACATGGTTTGCATGAAATAGGTGAAGTTGATGGCTTCTTGGTTGAGTAGATAGGTGTGATTTTGTGGGAGCATGGTTGCAATAAGTTGAGTTTGTGCATTTGAGCTATTTTGGGGTGGTTGTTCTCATATTTTTGAGTTTGTTAAATTGTTGGCATGTTTGTGGATCCATAGTAGTCATGTGTGCATTTGTTCAATGATCGGTATCAACCATAGTCGTAGGCAGACCTGTTCTACCTAGGTTGGGAAGTTAGTTGTGACTTGCTCGAGGGCGAGCAAGGGTTCAAGTGTGGGGTGGTGATGTTTGGCATTTTATGCCAATGTTTCCTTAATATTTCCGCATGTTTGATCTCTTTATTCGCCCGTTTTATAGTTTATGAATGTGGTTTTGCACTAATTTTATGTAGTGTGTATGTAGGTTGTTATGCAGTGCAATTAGAGCTTTAAAGAGCATGATCGAGCAAGAAAAGATTGGATTTTGATTGAGGATTGAGTTGAACACACGAAGGCACGACACGAAGCGAGCTGCGGAGCAAGAAAACAGGAAATTGGCCTGGCGCTGTAGGGCTCGTGGCGCGCCACTTATAGCGCCCAGTGCCTGGCGCATTTTCCCACGTGGGGCACCCCAAAAGCGCCCAAAGTTTGGCGTCCACTGGTTGTCCCAGCGCGGTCGGGGGCGCGAGGCGCCCGTTATAGCGCCCTTGGAGCGGATTTTTACTTCCTATTTCGTCTAGGCTTGGGTCTAACTTATTACTAGGTGTCTGTAAACCCTATAAATACTCTTTTACTTAGTTTTTTATGGAGTTCAGACCTTGGAGCAAATTGGAGAGCTCATAACATCTTGAACAAGGGTTTTTCTTCATTCCATTAATCTATTACATCATTATTTCATCAAATCTTTGTGTTGTTATTATGAGTATGCGTAGCTAAATATATCGTTCTAGGGTTAGAGTATTTCATGAAGGTTGATGTTTGAAGATTGAATTCCATTAATTGAATCTCATAATGGGTTACTTATTCTTTCTTGATTTCACTTGTGTAATTGTCAGGGCCCGATTATTACGCATTATCTATGGTTTTTAGATTGAACTCGAAAGAGGGAATTTAATTACGTAATAAGAAAGAATAGAACTAGTTTGTGAACCCGGGCATCGGGGAACCAATTTGTGAGTAGGATAGACATATACTTGCTCGCCTAGTTTAAATAATTATAGAAATCGTTAATGCGTGCACGTGATTCAACCCATAGACATATAGGGATTGGAGTAGCCTGCATAGACCGTGAAGAATTGAAAGGTTTTCACGGGTACATTTACTCTGTTAATTAGTAACCCGGGATTTAAGAAGTGGAATCAATTGAAAAACTCAACTGGATTGTTCGTAACTCTGATTCTGAACCGTCCTCTTAATATTGTTAACAACCAAAGTATTGCACCATTGTTTGAATTCGCTTTTACCCTCTTAATTACTGTTCTTTAGTTAATAAACTCATCACTATTGGAAAAAATCCCTGAATAGTTTATATAAATTGTTTGCTAGAATTCAGTCTGAATAGTCCTTGTGGGAACGATACTCTACTTATCATTTTATTACTTGTCGACCACGTATACTTGCGTGTGCGTTGGGAGCAACAGTTGTTATTACTTGTTGACTGATGTTTTCGCAGGTCTGTTGAAAATTGTGAGATGGGCTTGGATTGTCTTTTGAATGGGTTTGACCCATTGTGCTGGTACTGTTGACATTACAGCCTCTCTTTGGCATCTGTTCTGCTTTGGCACTGATTATACTAAGATAGTATTGGCCAATGAAAAAATATATTTTACATATATTGAGGCCTACACAATGAATTGACGGAAATACAATGAATTGACGGACTAATCACGACCAAGGAAAATAATTGTTTATTTGAGGCCTAATGCTAAACAATCCCATTTCCACATCCCTAAAACAAAAGGCTATGATGACGTGTGTAGGCCGTGGTTACAAACAAGCCGGTGACGGAGGGATGAGACCGGTAATTGGCATGGCAACACGACCGGCCGGCGTGTTCGCAGCCGTATCGACGTCTCTAACCTCCACCTAATTCATACACACCTGAGCCGAGACTTTCAAAAATCCCCTTCCCCTTTATTTTATAATTATTATCATCATTATTATTATTATTATTATTATTATTATTATTATTATTATTATTATCATTTTCATTATTTTTATTAATATCATTATTCACTAACTCTTTTCTTTAAATTTTGCGAGGTAAAAAGGATACGATAACCTATTTTGGAAGAGAACTATTCAAAGATAAACTTTTTTTTGTCACTATTATTATTTTTCTCATTATTATTATTAGTATTTATTATTATTACTATTTATTATTGCTATTTTACTAATTCATTTTCATCTTTTTTGCAAGGAGGAAGCTTATTAGGATCTCTTATCTCAATTATTATATCATCTAGTTATTTGTTTATATCTAATTAGTTAGTCTATGTTGCTTAGTTAGTTATTTTATAGAATCCCAATTATAAGTCCGGCCGGTAACCACATTTGGTGGAGCTCGAGAGGTGCCTAATCCCTTCCTCTCGAGTTAACTTGAACCTCTTACCAGAATCTCTGACTCGTAGACCAACCCGGAGTTAATTATTTAAATAGAATTAGAAATTAATAGGTGACCTAATGCGCCTAGGAAATTTATTAGGTGGCGACTCCAAAACCTTAACTCAAACGAGTTCATCCAGTCAAATCCGAAACCCGACTCGCCTCGAGCTGAGTCCAAAATTGGGTATGACAGAATGGCGATTCCGCTGGGGATATCAAGGTTCAGACCATAACGGACTTTAAATTGGGATTCTTTTACTTGCTTTATTTCTTGCCATTTATTTCGATACTAACTTTTTCTTTTTCTTTTTCTTTTTTGCATGATTAAGGTTTATTTTTATTTTTGTTTTTAAGTTTATGTGTTTTATTCTTGAATTGTTTGATTATGTTTTATTATTTGTTCATGTCATTCACATTTCCCCTACTCTTGGGAAACGACACTTTACACACACACGGTGATTACGTGGATCCCACGGTCGCTTCACCACAAAAAACCTTTTAGGAGGACATTTTGGAATATAGTTGGTCCGTGGTACAGCCAACCATTTCAAATGATCCCACTCCTTGGTCGTCCGCCTTGGGGAACCGTGTCTAGAGTTATCCCACTCTTAGTCTAAAAATCACACATCATGTCATAATTAGGAAAATTTTGACTTCGGCTCACGTCTAAGTCTATTAATTCACCATATTTGAACGAACCAAACGGGTTTTCGACCCTAAGGGACGTTTGAATATGTTATGTGTGCATTTATTTAAAATTGAACGTGTCTAATGTAGACCATTTATGGGTCCTCGTAACAAAATTAATTATTTATTTCTAAAATCGTTACTTTTACAAGCCCAATTATTTTATAAAATTATTTTGGGTTATGAATGAAATTAATTTCTTCTACCTTTAATGTAGCAAGATCAATTACCACCTCTATTTCTCTAAAACAAAATTTCTACAATTACACAATAAAATTAATTATTTTACAAAATTATTTTCTGTTAATTTTAGGTTATGAGAACAATTGGGATGATACAAAATACACGTTCAATTTTAAATATCATAATCAAATTAGGAAGGCTTAACATCCTTGGCATGTTAAAGTCCTTTAGCCAAACTCGTTCAAAAGCGTCATCATAGGACGCCTATCATGCATATTATGTGTATTGATCTGCTTTGCATATAAAATTATTATCTGACTTGTTGTTTTATGTGTTAGTTTTCTGGCAACTTTCTAAATCGTGCGTTGAAAACACGGTGGTTACAACCACCTCTTCCCTCAAATAAAAACTCCTTTAGGGGGAAAGACCTTGGAATCTATTGGATCCGAGACGTTCTCGCTTCCGAGTCGTCCGCTTGGGAGGATAATAAAACCCGGTCTAGCCAACTCCATTCCCTAGCAGCAGCGCTAGAAATCATGCATCATGACATGTCATTAGTCAATTTGTTCTCAAGTCCGATAGGCCAACTAGTTCAAACAATCCGAATGGGTTTTTAACCCCAAGGAGCGTTGGACATGATTTATTTGCATTTACTTAAAGGATTAGACGTGCAAATGTAGACTATTTATTAATATTGTTCTGCATTCACTGCCATTCAAAGGCACAAAGGTTACTTAAGAGGATTCAAAGTCCAAAGTGAATCAGAAACAATTGTTTATTCCTATACGGTCGGAGTTACTCTGTATTCAATGTCATTCAAAGGCACGAAGGTAACCCAAGAGGCGTCAAAAGCCCGAATTGAATAAAAAATGATTGCTTAAACAATCAAAGTTATTCTGTATTCAATGCTATTCAAAGGCGCAAAGGTAACCGATGCGGCGTCAAAAGCCCAAATTGGATCAGAAATGACCGTTTATTTCTTAAACAATTGGAATCATTCTGTATTCAATGCTATTCAAAAGCATTAAATGGTAACCAAAAAGGCATTAAAGGCCCAATTTGAAGCAGAAATAACCACTTGATAGATGGGATGACACATAACGCACATTTATCCTTTAAGCATTATATAAAGACTTGACATCCTTGGCATGTCACAAGTCCATTAGCAATTTCCTCCTAAAGTGTCTAAAGAGTTCTCAACTCGCAACGACACATCTCTTCATATTCTCTGTCACATTGTTTCAAAAACTTGTGCCACACGTTGATCGTTTTGCTCGCAGTAAAGCGAATCTTAGGCATTTTTCTTCTCCCTTTTTCTATCGTCCTTCACCTTTTCCAAAAGATCACGGCCAATAGAACATTTCACATGTTTGCTGAAATCCCTCAGTTAGAATCTTCTGGGGATGGATCAACATGAAAAATGTTCGTCTGGCTATAATGTAATTTCCTAATAGTATTTAGTCTTTTCCTTCTCTTACACTGTTTCAATATGAGCCAATGCAATAAAGTACAAATAAATGCAACCTTCCCCTTTTGGCTCCGCATTTTGTTAGCAAACGAAACGATGCGTGTGGCACAAGGCGCTTCTCAGAATCATCGTGCGTAAAGCGGTCTTTTGCATTATATGATGCATTTTCTTATTTGACGTGTATGCGCATTGCATGAGTGTATGTTGCTCTAGATATCCAAAGGAATCCTTTCTCCAAATCTCATCTCCTACCTGGGAAGGCATCTCATCTCCCTACTCTATACTCAAATTCCAATATCTAAAATCTTTCACATGTCCAAACTATCTCTAACTCACTACCCAACTCAAAACCTACTATCCAAAGGTTGGGTTAAGTCGAATGCCAAGGCAAAAGATATTTTCTGTCACACAACACAATCTATTCCTTACACAACATCTTCACCACTTTACATTGACACCAACTCCTCATCTCCTGTTTAAACAAGCATTGGTCATTTGATCAAAATCATTGACTTGATTGCTATATAAAGCACTCAGACAATCTATTGTGATACCTGTGCATTCTATCACAACCTCTAAATTCAAGCGCTAATCCATCATCCGCGGTCTATGCATTCTCTTAAGCTTACGCAACATTTTTGCTTCAAGTCTCTGCTAATGTGCCCACATATTTTTGTGCATTTCATCACTTTGTTACAGTTGCGTCGTACTTGAACACCGAAGTTGGTCAAGAATTTGCATTTAGAAAGCCGAAATGGCAAGCCAAGCTGAAAACACCTTTTTCTGCAACAAAGTCCTTTGGACCACCAACATATGGCAACAAGGGCTTTCAGACAATCCCACTACCGTACAACCGAGCTCACAACGTCACACTGCACCCAACTTATACAATAAACAACATCCCCTCTGTCAAAAATTTCGACGACAATCTTGACGAGCTCAACATGCGAGATCGCACCTTTACTCCCTAGCCCAATCAAAAGATATTGCGCCCAACAGACAAACTACTCCCAAGATACCCATTTCTCAATTCGATCCCAATAAGATCTACACTCGTCATCCAACACTAAAATAAAAAGTTCAGAGTCTGACTGACCCAAAGCAAAACAGTGTACAACAAAAACCAACAAAGGAAAATTGCAACTCACAAACTACAAAAACACTTTTTGCACAAACCGATCCATCAGAATTGGCTCCACGACTTTCGAAAGCACAAATCATTAAGACAGCCCCATCACAACCTAAGACAAATACAATTTTGGACAATCTCCAAATCCGGCGAAATCCAAACATCAGACCTCAGTCTGAGTATGAAAATATCCACATACTCATAATCGTCGCTATACCCAATCGTCACACAAAAGGACGAATGCAAATTTTAGACAATACATTGGTGTTCATTGCAATGCAACCACCATCTCTTGGTGATTTGGCATAGATAATAAACTGGGGCAGAATTTTTGAGATCCCCTCAAAAATTTCAAGAGGCTCAAGCTTGACACTGGGGCAGAAATTTTTGAGATCCCCTCAAAAATTTCAAGAAAGTCCTTATAAGGGCAACACAATAGCCTTCTTAGCGCATTGCATGACGTAACAATGGCATTCTATTTGTCGCACATTACTTTACTTTTGCTTGTAGGATATACAGCTCTATGAAGAAACATCATGACAGAGGAAACAATTATACAAGATGCAACAGCAGAGTGCAGTACAACAAATGCGCAAGTCAACCTCCCCCAAATACTCATAAATTTTCTTTTATCGCAGGTTTACACAGGTACCGAGTATACCTAACAACTCTTGCAACATAAAACATGACATTATTTGACATATATAGAATCCATGTCGGTGGATATATAGGGTCCGCGTCGGTGGGCATGACATATATAGAATCTGCGTCGGCGGATGTATAGGGTCCGCGTCGGCGGGCATGACATTGCATAGAATCTGTATCGGCGGATACATAGGGTCCGCATCGGTGGACATGACATGCATAGAATCCATGTTGGTGGATATATAGTGAAACGACCTAGGTAAGTCGTTTCGGAAGTTAGGACTCTGATTGGCATGCCGATAATTTTAAAATATTCGTAATGTCCATTAGGACCTTTCTGTAAAATTTGAGCTAAATCAGACCTCGTTTGGTAGGCATCGGAAGAAGGTTTCAGTTTTTATTGGCGATAAATATTACAAAGAGATTTTTGAGCTCGGTTTTGGGCGAATGAGCTCCGATTCGAAATCCGAAAGCGCCGTTAGGTTCGTATGATTATTTGTCACTTTTATGAACTTTCGAAAGTGAATTTCGATGTTGTTCGGCTAGTTTCCGCTAAAATGCCGAAAGTTAAATAATTTGACTTTTTTCCATTTAAACTCGCATCTTGAGTTTCGGGAGACCAATTTGAGATCCGCCTTAGCGAGTATGTTACATATTTTTGTATAACTTATATGTAAAAGTTGGAATTATTTCGAATATCATAGGGCACCGTTTTAATTTTCGTCGAGAAAAGAAAAGAAAAGAAAATAAAATAAAAGAAAACAAAAAAAAAGAGAATAGACAAAATAGAATATAATGGTTGTTCCTTAGCTATATATAAGTTAAGGATGGTATTAGCTATAGGAAAACATGAACAAAAAGATGACCACGAGAACAGAGGAAACGAGGAACAAGAAAATACGGGGAAAAATGCCAGAAAATGAGAAAAGGGGCCGGAAAAAAAGTAGAATTTTCACCCTGGAACATTCAGGTAATGATCCTAATATATTATTTCAGTTTACTACGTGTGTTTGAATATGTTTTAACGATAAAACTTGGAATATTAGACATCATTTTAATAAGTTCAATTAATAGTTTAAAGGGTCAAATGGACCCCGATAATGAAATTGATTATATATTCGTACTCAGTGAGTTATGGGCAACATATAAATGTAAATTATCTGTGGTTTGGTTATGTGACCTTAAACCCTGTATATAGGCCTGGCCTGCGTATTGCGTATGCGAATAGGGTACCAGGTTCCTAACCGGATTGCTCTTAGATGTGAGGAATGAAGCCTTTAGCCTAATTTGATATATTTTTCTGCTTATTGAATAGAGTGGGATCATTTGGCAATGAAACCAAAGGATAAAGCGGTTGTTGATTAGCAATGCCAACTTTTGGAAGAGGTAAGTGTTTATATCTATTTCTCTGGAGGCACCTTGCCTCGTGGATTTTCTACCACGTGTTCCTTACGTGTGTAGCTGCCGATAGGCGTACTCATTACGCCTTAGCTTTGGATTTACATTGTATATTATATGTTATGTCCTATTGTTGGTATTGCATTGAGGATCTGAGCATTGTACCTTGGCTGTAAGTTGGCATCTACTTCCCGGCTGTCGATGAGAGTCCCGCGCTGGTGAAGGGTTATTATTGCATCACATTGCATTCATATGCATTATATGTCATTCATATGCATTATATTGCTAATCATATTGGGTGCAGGAGTATTCCGCCCCAGGAGCAGGAGGATTCTGCTCCATTGTATCATATTGAGGGTAGGAGGATTCCGCCCCAAGAGCAGGAGTATTCCGCTCTTATGTCAGATATTGAGTGCAGGAGTATTCCGTCTCAGCTTTACATTATATCGGGTGCAGGAGTATTCCGCTCCAGGAGAGTGCAGGAGTATTCCGCCTCTGGTTTATACTATATCGGGTGCAGGAGTATTCCGCCCCAGGAGCAGGAGTATTCCGCTCTAGTTGGTTATCAGATTGGATTCCCCTCGAATGCAGGAGTATTCCACTTCGGGATGGGATTACGGGCACATGTGACCCTTCGCATCATATTTCATTTCATCTCATTTCATTTCATTCCATCTCTATTCATACCATTGTATAGACTTACAATACATGACTACTATTCTGCTTATATGTGCATTGCATATTTGTTGATTTGTTTTTGGCACGCATCCTTGGTTGAGTTTATAAGTTTCTTACGTGTTTCCGGTCGTTATTTGGCTCTGCCTTTTTATAATTTAAATAAAAGAAATTTGGTCTATCTATTTCTTTTCTCCCTGGCTAGCTATCCTATTCTTTGAGGTGACTAGTTTGCCCCACTTACTGAGTCCTTTTGACTCACCCTTGTTTGTTGTTTGTTTTTGTCTATCTATTTCATTTCGACAGGTTCGCTCCAGGATTGAGTTCGCCACGTTGTGAAGGAGCGAAGATGACTTCAGCTGTCAGGGTGAGTCGGCTTTTATTCCGGATGGCCACCAGTTTTATGTTTATTATTTCAGTTGCATTTTGCTCCCTTCAGGAGGTATTTGTCTTCTTCCATACTCTTAGATCTCTAGTCTGGATAGCCCTAAACCTAGTATGCTGGGTAGTCAGCTGTAACTTCTTTTGTACAGCTTAGACGTATCAGTATGTTTGTGTTTTTGTTTTAAGTCTTGTCCTTATTTATAACTTATTATATTTATTTTCCTAATTTAATTGGTAGGGGTTTGCCCGACGGGTCTAGGGGAGGATGTCGGGTGCCCGCACGGCCTAACCAGATTCCGGGTCGCGTCAGTTGGTATCAGAGCCCGGTTTAGAGTCTATCCAGACTAAGACAGTGTCTAGTAGAGTCTCGCCGATGGGTACGTAGACGTCCGTACTTATCTACGAGGGACTATGATGGCATTTAGGAAGTTTCACTTCCTTCTTTTTTGATCGTGCGTCAGTCTAGGATACAAAAGTATTTTCGTTAATTCCTTCGTGGTAATTGTGAAACCCTGGTGCGATAAATCAGCAAATGGTATGAGTTCAAGGCAAAGCAATATAGCTTGGGGCTAGCACTGACGAAGCCCCGAGAGTTTTTTTTAATCGTGCTGACGATCTAGTTATGGAGGTCCCAGTTGTACGAGCTCCCGATGGGCAAGGGAGCAGGGTCTTGTGGTTCCCTTGGCTCTCTACGATGTTTTTACGAGAATCTTAGCGACGCAGATACCGCAAGCACCTATTGTTTGCTAGAAAGCTTATCAGGTTGCCGCAGATACAGATGTTCAGTCTCAGGGAGCTCCTATTCCAGTTCTTAGTATTGTCGCGGTAAATTATGTTCTAGAAGCAGCATGTGTTGTGCCACCAATTGTTCTAGCTGGTTAGCCAGCGGAGGTAATTATTGGGTCCGAGTGCCCAAAGAGGTTGCATTATTTTACGCGGTTGAATCTTCCGATATTCTCAAGCCATGCATCAGATAATCCCTGTGTAAGCTTTTAAAATAAAATGATGCCAGCATATTATTCAACCTCTTGATCATATCGAGCGGTATGGTGTTGATTATTCTTCTTTCCAGTTCCAGGGTCCAGCCTTGAATTGGTGGGCCGCTCTCTTATTAGCTAACTTGATTCGGTTTTTCTTCTAGATTCGTGGAAAAGTTCCTTTCGAGTAGCGAGCGAGATGAAAAGTGTTCCCAGTTTGAGTGGATTGGACAGGGTAGCCTATCGGTTAGCCTGTTGGTGTTTCAGAATATGAGATTGAATTCTATAGAATGGCTGGATATGCATTAGAACTAGTTCATGAGCCTTTCGAGAGATTCAGAGATTTATTGATGACCTTTATTTTTCCTTGAAATCCTAGATGGCTCGAGAAATTGAGGTCTGGATTTTATTTGATGTTGTTGTTAATATTGCCCGAAGGTTCGAGGCATACCATAAGTTAGAGTGAGAAGAGTTAGAGCGGGAAAGTAAGAGATCCCACGGCCCTGGTGGGTAACCATGATACCTCATTTGGAGGTAAAAGTTCTGATTATTTTGGGAGGTCACCTTCCAGGTTATCTCAGCTTGTGTCACTTGATTCTTAGAATGCGCCAGTAGCTCATCAACATCAGATTCAGTCTTCTCTTTACAGCTATCAACAATCTTTCCAGCTTCTATTTTTCAGCGAAAATGTGGTATTATTGTCATGAGTCTGGCTATCCTTTAAAGAGTTTTCTGTTACTCCGACAGGTACGCAGTCGTCTTTTCTCTCGTCAGGCACCTGCACAGTCGCAGGGGATTTTATTTAGATCTCAATCAACCAGAGAAATGCCACGATCCAGTAAAGGTTGAGAGCGTGGTGGCAGTTATTCTTTAGAAGGTGATTACTAGGGTAGTGGCTCACCTCAGCTGCAGAGGCAGTTTGATGAACTGTCAGTCTGGCAGGATGTTGAGGTATCTGATTAGTAGACCCAAGTATTTCTTCCTCACTTATACGTGTGTAAGCCTTGATTTTTCCGATCAATTTGGAAATGGTTTGTCATATTATGTTTCCATGGTTTCCTTGGATAATGTTTCTATTAAGAATCGGCTGCGGTAGAGGGGTGAGCTTCTGGTATGATTTATTCATGGCATTTGTGATGACCCTATTAGTTTATCTGGTCTAAAGGTGAGAGATTTTGAGTGAATATCGGTATGGTCTGCTTGGCATCTTGTTATTCCACCTTCTATTATTATATCAAATTAGTTACCCCTCTTTTCGGAATTCCGTGTTGGTTGGACGATGGGATTCTAGTTCATCACCATCAAAGAGTGTCATTGTTTCTCCCGATGTAAAGTGGTTAGTAAGTAATACTCGATCTACATATCTCCTTTTGGTTCAGAACACTAGTAAAGTCATGTTATCCCATGAGCTTATCTGGATTATAAAAGAGTTTTTCGGTAAATTGTCAGAGTTTCCTTCTTATTGGAAGGTTAAATTGATATGGATGTTGCTCCATAGAGCTCATTTAATGTCTATTTCTTCAATTGCGATTCTTTGGTTAGCCTGACTCGGAAGTAGTGTAGCTCTGGGAGCCAAGCAAATAAAAAGATGAGCTTCCTGAAGCTCTAATTATTTCTATCCTCAGTCCATTGCCATCTCTTTTTTGTTTGGCACCGGTAAGCTTAGGCAGTTGGTAACCGCTTGTGATGTTCCCTGTGTTGAGCCAGAGTACGTGTTACTGTAACCGGGTAAGCAGGAGTATTCCGCTCTTATGTCAGATATTGAGTGCAGGAGTATTCCACCTCAGCTTTATATTTAATCGGGTGCAGGAGTATTCCTCCCCAGGAGAGTGCAGGAGTATTCCGCCTCTGATTTATATTATATCGGGTGCAGGAGTATTCCGCCCCAGGAGCAGGAGTATTCCACTCCAGTTGGTTATTAGATTGGATTCCCCTCGAATGCAGGAGTATTCCGCTTCGGGATGGGATTACGGGCACATGTGACCCTTCGCATCATATTTCATTTCATTTCATCTCAATTCATACCATTGTGTAGACTTACTGTACATGACTACTGTTCTGCTTATATGTGCATTGCATATTTGTTGATATGTTTTTGGCACGCATCCTTGGTTGAGTTTATAAGTTTCTTACGTGTTTCCGGTCGTTATTTGGCTCCTTTTTATAATTTAAATAAAAGGAATTTGGTCTATCTATTTCTTTTCTCCTTGGCTAGCTATCCTATTTTTTGAGGTGACTAGTCTTCCCCACTTACTGAGTTCTTTTGACTCACCCTTGTTTGTTGTTTGTTGTTTGTTTTTGTCTATCTATTTCGTTTCGGCAGGTTCGCTCCAGGATTGAGTTCGCCACGTTGTGAAGGAGCGAAGACGACTTCAGCTGTCAAGGTGAGCCGGCTTTTATTCCGGATGGCCACCAGTTTTATGTTTATTATTTCAGTTGCATTTTGCTCCCTTCAGGAGGTATTTGTCTTCTTCCATACTCTTAGATGTCTAGTCTGGATAGCCTTAAACCTAGTATGCTGGGTAGTCAGCTGTTACTTCTTTTGTACAGCTTAGACGTATCAGTATGTTTGTGTTTTTGTTTTAAGTCTTGTCCTTATTTATAACTTATTATATTTATTTTCCTAATTTAATTGGTAAGGGTTCGCCCGACGGGTCTAGGGGAGGATGTCGGGTGCCCGCACGGCCTAACCGGATTCCGGGTCGTGTCATATAGGGTCCGCATCGGTAGACATGACATATATAGAATCTGCGTCGGCGGATATATAGGGTCCGCGTCGGTGGACATGACATGCATAGAATCCATGTTGGTGGATATATAGGGTCTGCATTGGTGGACATGACATATATAGAATCTGCATCAGCGGATATATAGGGTCCGCATCGGTGGGCATGACAAACATAGAATCCATGTTGGTGGATAAATAGGGTCCGTGTCGGTGGGCATGACATTGCATAGAATCTGCATCGGCGTATATATAGGGTCCGCATCGGTGGACATGACATCAATTTGACATTGCATAGAATCCATATCGGTGGATATATAAGGTCCGCGTCGGGGGGCATCACATTCGTAGAATCTATATCGGTGGATATATAGAGTCCGCATCGGTGGGCATCACATTCGTAGAATCCATGTCGTTGGATATATAGAGTCCGCATCGGTGGGCATCACATTCGTAGAATCCATGTCGGTGGATATATATGGTCCGCGTCGGTGGGCATGACATCAATTTGAGAGTAGCATAGAATCTGTGTCGGCAGATACATAAGGTTCGCAGCGGTGGACATGACAACAATGTGCAGCATAACAAAGTTCGAATCGGTGGGCATAGCATTGGAAAGACATTTGGATGAGACATCAATCAAACAAGCACAAGACAAAACAACCACTTGGCTTAACAGAGAAGTTTACTTTGTCTTTATCTTTATCCTTATATCTATTTGTATTTGTCATAATTTTGTTGCAGGGTACTACCCGATCTCTCGACAAACCTCTGTGCCATACTCTCATGCCTGCTCCCAACGTCACTACCAATTATGCAAGCGCAAAATCTAAAACACACAAAGCAAAGCCTAAAAGAAAATGCCTTCCGCTGCACCCGCAAGCTACCTATCTTGCCGATTTCCAAGCTACAATTCCATACTCGCACCAGTGATCTACCTAATCACCTTTGTCGATTGGTTGTCAGTTTCGTATTCCTTCCTATCTGTATCCATCTGCGTCAAACGTGCATATTTTCGTGCTTAATCGTGCCCTGCTGCTTGAATCGTGCGCATTCATAAAACTCGCTCCCCAAATGTTCCAAGCTCATTCAAGGCAATATTGAAGGCAAGATTACTAATTTATCGAGATGAAGTAGAAATTATGTACATATAAACCCCTCTTTATGGGTGTGTAACGCGCCACATTTTCATAACTAGGGTAATTATAAGCCTTTTTTTCCATGCTCGATCTACTGATGTTAACTCCTCTTCGATGGTACCTTTGCCTCATTCTTCATTTATCTCGCCTAAAGGCAAAGCATACACGAACCTAAACTTCGCATACTTGGATAAATTTAGTCTTTACATCCAAATTCGTGCCTCATAAGCATCCCACACAGGCAACATGCCATTCTAGAACTACACACGGCCTGATTCTCGTGAAACCCGAGATATGTAGGCAGCTCAGAGACCGGGGTTCGGCCAAAAAGACCCCAAAACTCCCATTTCCCCTTCAATAGTTTTACCTTCCAGTCGTGAAAAAATTGGCCGTAGTGTCAACGTCTTTGCCCGAAGACTCTTTCATCATCCCCGGGCAAAGAGGGGCAGCTGTTGACACCCAAATTTATCCCTCCTTTTACTGAAATTGGCCATAATTCAACTTAAGGGTGCAACATGACTATTTGTGCAAAATGTGCATTAGAAATCATGCATTTACATACGTTATTCTTTATTTATATATTATGTACTTAAGTGTGGCTATATTAAGAATTTTTTTCATCATTTAAGCTATTTGTCAAAATTATGACTATTTGTGAAATTAGTACATTTATAATATTAGTGGCTATATTATATAATTACGTCATTTAGGCTACATGTAAAATTTGTTTCAATTTGTGATTATTTATGTAAATTAGAAATTATATGTGATTATATACATTTGAATAAAATTATTTGAGTTTATTTAATATTTATGTGTGCATTTTATAATATATGTATATCTATATTTTATTTTTTACATCTTTAAGTTAAATATTGGCCAATTAAAGTGTCCAAAATCCTTTTTATTATTAATTCCTCCATATTTCAAAATTACTACCCAAAATTCCTTAATTTATCTTCATTTATTTATTTACCTTTTACTCTGAACCTAGCCAATTTTCTTAACCAAATTCACTCATATTATTTGAAATTTAAAATCTCAAATCTTCTTCCTAAACTCTACCTTGAATCTGGGCTAAATGCAGTCTAGATTCATCCTACCCCTAATCCCTACCTCAATCTTTTATTTATAATCAAATCCCTCAAAATTCCTCCCTCAATCAATCTCCAATCCCTAATTTCCCTCTCCTATTTTTAGAAAACCCCCAACAACTATTTTTGAATTCCTCTTCTTTAAAATGAAGGGAATTCTTTATTTTTCGGCTATCCACAATTACTCACTTCAGCAGTACACACACATAACAGACCCCACGTCTTCACACCCTCACTCCTCAATACATGACCCCACTTCCTTGGTCTTCTTCCCCACCTCTCTCTTTCTTCAAACATGGTACTATACATTTTTATCAACACACACACACACATAGGCAGAATATACAAACCTAACAGATATTCAACTCCCTCCTACTCCAAAAGCACCTACATCTAATCCCGTTTCCTACACAGAAAATTAGAGCAAACCACTCCCTCCATTTTATCATCATCATTAGCGGCATAAAAACATTACACAACCCCCAATTCCCCCTTCTTCTCCACACGACATCATCATCTTTAGCACCCATCCACCGCGATATCATACACAAAAACACATACAGTACATTTTTTCCAAAAGAAATAGGCAGATCCTATACACACAGACCATGTAACCCCTCTCCTCCTTGTTCCTTTACATCAACACACGCCATTAACACTCCCTCATCGTCCCCTCATACACTGCACCACCACCCTTCGATCAGTACACACTCATCAATATACATATACCCACCAACAAAAATCAGAAACATGGTACTAAATCCACACACAAACGTTAAACAGAAGCAGGGGAATGGAGAGATGATCAGGGACAGAGGTTTATTGATCGAAAATTAAAAATAATACAAAATGGGATCCGAATCAGAAACCCTATCGCCAGCTCTTTGTTTTTATGCCTTTATGCGATTTCTGGTTTTTGTTCTAATTATTGTTATCAAGCATTCTTGACAGGAAAAGGGAAAAAAGCGAAATGAGACTTAGAGTGGCAGCGATGCCGGTGAGGTCGCCGGAGCTCTTCGCCGAGACCCACTTGTCGTGCCTCTGTCTCTCGTCATTACATTGGTGATGGCAAAACTTAGATGTTGATTGAAGATTGGGCGTTGTTCGTCCTTGTCTTTACCCCACCAGAATTTTGCCCGGCGATGGCTCATGATGCGTTGGGATTTGATGTGGCTGAGAACTGCCTTTTCCTTTGATTTTAAACTGGTTGTTATTACTTGTTGACTGATGTTTTCGCAGGTCTGTTGTAAATTCTGAGATGGGCTTGGATTGTCTTTTGAATGGGTTTGACCCATTGTGCTAGTTGATATTACAGCCTCTCTTTGGCATCAGTTCGGCTATGGCACTGATTATACTAAGATAGTGTTGGCCAATGAAAAAATATATTTTACATATATTGAGGCCTACGCAATAAATTGACGGAACTACAATGAATTGACTGACTAATCACGGCCAAGGAAAATAATTGTTTATTTGAGGCCTAGTGATAAACAATCCCATTTCAACATCCCTAAAACAAAAAGCTATGATGACGTGTGTAAGCCATGGTTACAAACAAGCTGGTGACGGAGGGTTGAGACCGGTAGTTGGCATGACAACACGACCGGCCGGCGTGTTCGCAGCCATATCGACGTCTCTAACCTTCACCCAATTCATACACACCTGAGCCGACACTTTCAAAAATCCCCTTCCTCTTTATTTTAGAATTATTATTATCATTATTATTATTATTATTATTATTATTATTATTATTTCTATTATTATTATTATTATCATTTTCATTTATTAATATTATTATTCACTAACTTTTTTTTTAAATTTTGCGAGGTAAAAAGGATACGATAACCTATTTTGGAAGACAACGATTCAAAGAGAAACCTTTTTTGTCACTATTATTTTTCTCATTTTTATTATTAGTATATTATTAATTATTACTATTTATTATTTATTATTGCTATTTTATTAATTCATTTTCATCTTTTTTGCAAGGAGGAAGCCTATTAGGATCTCTTATCTCAATTATTATATCATTTATTTATTTGTGTATATCTAATTAGTTAGTCTAAGTTGCTTAATTAGTTGTTTTATACAATCCCAATTATAAGTCCTGCCGGTAACCACATTTGGTGGTGCTCGAGAGGTGCCTAACCCCTTCTCTCGAGTTGACTTGAACCTCTTACCCGAATCTCTGACTCGTAGACCAACCCAGAATTAATTATTTAAATGAAATTAGAAATTAATAGGTGACCTAATACGCCTAGAAAATTTATTAGGTGGCGACTCCGACACCTTAACTCAAACGAGTTCATCCAGTCAAATCCGAAACCCGACTCACCTCGAGCTGAGTCCAAAATCGGGTATGACATTAACATTAGCCACTTATACATACCATTCTTGAACTCAAGAAAAGTTAGAGTTTCAAACTAACAAGCTTTCCAAGATGGTACTCTCAAATATCCTATCTCAAATATCTTTCTTTGATGAACCTTTAAATATAATTCAATACAGTTTAGCAAGTTTATCAAAAAGAAGAGTCTCACTTTTAAGCTCATATAACTCAGGCCTAGCTTTAAATAGAATTTTCTTTCTCTTAAGAACAAAAGCTTTAGCATAGTCCAACTCAAACACTTGTTCAAAACTAGAAATAAAGCAAGTAAATAATTTGACACTAAAACTAGCATCTATTAATTTACTACTCTTATTACTAGTGCATCCCTCATTCTTTAAGCCGCTTTCTTTATATTTGGAGGATTTTCCATCACAAGACCTGCTACCAACACCCTAGTTAGGAGTTAGCTTGCTAACATCCATAAGTGTAGAACTTTCAAGCAAGTCACAAGAATTATTTTTCAACAATCATGCACTTCTTGGGTTTTGAATTATTATTTTCACCAAGTGCAAACAAATCTGTAATAAAGGAATCACTCAAAGTAACCTCATTAATGGTGTCCACACATTCAAGCCCATTTTTCAAACCATAATCAAGATAAGTGCAACATCAAAATTAAGATAACCTAAAGAATAGGTCATTTTTCAAGTAAGCTTCACCTCCTTTCATGATGCAAACATCTTCAACTTGACACAAACCACCACTTATATTAAGAATGCTATCACTCAAAATATTACAAGGATCAAACAACTCATTGTTATCTTCATCAAACAAAGGTGGGGTTTCATACCAAAAATCATGATCACTGTCAAAGTTAGAATAATATTCATTAGTTGAGACTCTTAAATAAGCAAGCAAGTCATATTATTTTTCAACTAAAGAAGTATCTTCATTCAAGAGAGAAAATCATTATTATCATAAAACTAATTAGCACAATCATCATCTAATCCTATATTCTTGATAGAACTCATGAAATAAAACAACGAATGGAGTTTAAATGCGATTTTTTATTTTATTTTTCAAGGCCTTTAGTATCTCTACTCTCTCCAACACATGACATGACACGACACTTGAATTCTCAATCTTCATTTCACAATTACTTGCACAACTAGAATTCATGTCTTTACAAGATAAGAAATCTAAACCATTAAATTTACTTGCAAAGAGACATTCATCCTTTATCAAATTAGCACCAACAATAGTGTTTGTTGATACCTAATTTTGTCCCTCATTTTTCTAAAATTGGCTATATTTAACCTAAAGGTGCAATATTGACTGTTTGAGAAAATTTTCATTAAAAGGCATGCATTTACGTGTGTTATCCCCTACTTATACATGATGTACCTAATTGTGGCAATATTATATAATTTTATATTATTTAGGTTATTTTTCAAAATTATGATTGTTTCTGCAATTTAGTGCATTAAAAGCATTTTAGTAAATATTTGGCTATTTATACTAAACCAAATTAATTTGTATCCTGAGTTCCTTTTATATGTGCATTTTTGCTGTTCATTCGTTTCATTTTATACACTATATATACATATTTATGTCTTTATTTATTTGGCACCTTTAAAATTAAAATATCAGTCCAATTAAATATCCAGTCCAAATTTTATACACCATCTGTCATTCAGTCTGTTTGAAAATATGCTACATCTCAAAAGAATTTCTCTTTATTCTTCTTTTATGTCAAAATTCCTTTTGGGTTGAACCTGGACTAAATATAGTCCAGATACATCCTCTAGTTATAAATTTTCCCACTCAAAAATAATCCCCGAATCTCTCAATCCCAACTTCCCAAATCAGAATCCTCAAAAACCCTCCAACGTTCAAGGAAGATCACAAGACAAGTATCCATCCTTATCCCCTTGAATCTCTCCTATTTTGGAAAATATTTCAAATCTCTATCCATTATCTAATTCATTACATGGAAGGACCCCTTTCTAATCCCAAAAATAACTCAGCAAATCCCTTACATGGTGCCAATCACTACAGCTCTCTTTGCCCTTTTCAGGCTTACATATGCACACCAATACATAGAGAAGGACATACGAGTAGTGCGAAAAATGAGGATAGACCCCTCTCCTCCTCCTCTTTCAATTCCACTACAAAGAGCAGTGAACAAACACACCACACCACCACCACGGTGGTATCACCACTAAAAACAGATGCAATACATACATACACCCCTCAAATTCTCCTTCACTTTCTACGCACACAGTACACCAAACAACATCAAAACCTCCATCACCCTCTCTCACACCCCATTCATACCACCACCAGATAAACACAAGATCAGTACACTCCCATCGTCTCTTCCTCAAATCATTTACCACCACGAGCGTCTTCTTCTTTCTCACACACTATCAACACCACCACCATAAATGATGGATACAACATCACACCAGTAGCAACGGCATAATATACACACAAAAAAAAAGATCTAGAAACACACACACACACACACACTCCAAAAACAGATCGGGGAAATTGGGACATAGGGGTAACAGAATAGTGATGCAGGAGACGACTAATACAAAAATGGGTCAGTGGTGAAACGTCATCGCCTCTGTGAATTCGATCGGAAAAACACCATCACCGCTCACTTTGCTTGTCCGGCTTCTCTGTTTTAGTTTTTCCCGTTATTGAAACTGAAAGAAGACGAGGAAAAGTCACAGCGACGTCGCTGTGTCCTTCACCAGAAAGCCATGGCCGGTGGTCGCTCCTCCTCTCCGCTTGATTGTTACTCTGTTTCATTTACTGGTCGGCTTGCCAAAATAGCCGTTTAACGGCATGATTCATTCCTCTGTAATTGGTTCCGTTGCTCCTGATTTTGTGTGCCTTGAGGATCGTTCGTTTCTCTGATGATGTTTTGCTTTGACCCGTTTACTATGTTGGGTTATTTTCTTAGCAGCTTTGACCTACTTTCATTGTTATGCAACTTGACTCGTTTCGTCTGTTGAATTATTTCGCTATGCCGTTTGGCCCATGTTCCGTTGAAATAATTATGTTCTCTAATGGATTTTGCTAATTTGGGCAGATATACTACGTTTGGAATTGTTGGACAATGAAAATAAATAATTTGAGGCCTATTAGACTGATTTGAACATGATATTACACAGGCCAATGACATTTTGGAGGCCAATAAGTCTCGTCCCGTATAGATGCAATGTCCGTTTCAGTGCCCCAAAAAGCTAAACAATAGGCGATGACGATGCATATTACTTTGCAAAGTAAGCGATAGTAGAGTAGTAGGATTGGTGGTACTTGGTATGGCAAACCGGTCCGGGTTCTTTGTTTTGTAGTCGTACCGACATCACTAACCTCTACTTGATGCAATACACCAATTTGAGCCCAAACTTCTACAAAATTTATTTTTCCCTTATTATTATTATTATTATTATTATTATTATTATTATTATTATGTTCGCTTTATTTCATTTAATTATAATACTAATTTCTATCTTTATATTTTGTGCGAGGTACATCGTGGAGAAATGACAAAAGAACGACGCTTTTGAAAAAGAACAAAATATTTCAAAACTGTTATTTTTTACTTAATTTCGTTTTATTCTAAATAATTTTAATACGATTACTAACTTGTTTGTTTATTTTGCAAGGCACGTTTGGATAAAGCTTGCTAAAAGATAAGTCATTAGAAGAGATGAATATTTATTTTTATATGCTATTACTTGTATTTAAATTATGTACTATAGTCGATCATATAATATTTTATTACTTATTTAATTTAATTATTTGCTTTTGAATCCCAGTTATTTAGTCCGGCCGGGTACCATATTTGGTGGAACCTGAGAGGCGCCTAACACCTTCCTTTCAGGTTAACTTTAACCCTTACCTAGAATTTTTAGTTTGCAAGGCCATGTTTTCGGAGTTACTTATAAATTGGCTAGAAATAAAGTAGGTGCCCTAATACGCCTAGTTAAAAAATATGTTAGGTGGCGACTCCAAGTCTTACCCGTGAGTTCCAATAAGTCGAGTCCTGTTTCGAACTCTAACCGAGCTAGGAAAAAATGGGTGTCGACAGAATGACGACTCCACTGGGGAACATCAAGATTCTAACCATAACGGACTTTATATTGGGATTTTTCTTTTATTTCTTTTATTGTAATTTTTCGAGAACTAACTTATTTTTTCTTTTCCTTTTGCAGGAATGAAACTTAGTTTCTTGGTGCTTCTTTTATCATTGTGTTCATACTTCTTCCACTCCTGGAAATTAATACTTGCACACACCACAAACGATTGCGTGGATCTCACAGCCGTTTCACTCTAAAAAAATCCTTTAGAGGGAACGGTTAGAATCTAGTTGTTCTGTGATACAACCAACAATTCTAAATATTCCTACTCCTCGGTTGTCTGCCTGGGGGAACCATGCCTGTTTAGGAACCCACTCTTAGAAGTTTATGTTAGGAGAATACATTCCACAGTTCAACGGTTTTCAAATCTTTCACAATTTTGCTAAATCTTCTTTTTTTAAACAGTTTGACTTATGATTATTTTTGCACTTTAATATTATCTTGCTTCAATTATCCTATTTTTTGAAACTAACTTGTTTTTTTTTTTTTCTTTTTACTCCTCTTTTAAAAAGTCATTTTGTGAACTACTTCAACATGTGCATCATTTTTCAAAACTTACACATATTTAGAAAAAATATGTGCATTTTATTTCAAAACTTGTACATACCGCTCATACCTCCCGCCGCTCCTGGCAATTTTAAAATCGTGCATTGGAAAATACGGTGGTTACGACCGCCTCTTTCCTCTCAAATTTCCCTTTAAGGGGAACAACTTGGAATGTAGCTAATCCGAGACGTTCCCGCTCCCGAGTCGTCTGCTTGGGAGGATAATAAACTCGGTCTAAGTCAACCCAGCTCTTAGTGGTGACTCTAGGACCATGCATCATAACATATCATTAGTCGACTTGTTCTCAAGTCGGATGGGCCAACTTGTTCAAACAATCCGAACGATTTATTAACCCCCAAAGAGCATTGAACATGATTTATCTGCATATACTTTGGGGATCAAACATGAAAATGTGGATTGTTTATTGGAATTGTTCTGCATTCAGTGCCACTCAAAGGCACAAAAGGTAACCTAAGAGGCATCAAAAGCCCAAATCAAGTTAGAAACGACAGTTTATTCCAAACGGTTTGAATCATTCTGTGTTCAATGCCATTCAAAGACGCAAAGGGTAACCGAAAAGGCATCAAAAGCCCAAATTGAATCAGAAACGATCATTTATTTTTAAATGGTTGGAATCATTCTGTATTCTGTGCTATTCAAAGGCATAAATGGTAGCCTAAGAGGCATTAAAATCCTAAATAGAATCAGAAATAATCGTTTATTACTAATCGGCTGGCATCATTCTGTATTCAGTGCTATCCAAAGGCACAAATGGCAGCTGAAGAGGCATTAAAAGCACAATTTGAAGCAGAAATGACCAACGGGATGACACATAACACACATTTATCCTTTAGGCATTTTATAAAGACTTGACATCTGTGGTGTGTCAAAAGTCCATTAGCAACTTCGTCTAAAGTACACATCTCTTCATGTTCTCTGTTGTATTATTTTCAAAAGCTTGTGTCACATGTTGATCATTTGCTCGCAATAAAGCGAATGTTAGGCATTTTTTTCTCCCTTTTCCTATCATCCTTCATCTTTTCCAAAAGATCATGGCCATTAGAACGTTTGACATGGTTGTTTAAATCCCTTAGTTGCTCAAAGATTGATAGGAAAACCTAAGCATAGATCAATAAAATCAAGTCTAAACAGTGTTGGGAAATATGATTTCACTAATGGAGCACACTGCAGTGAAAGGAATAAAAGAAGCAACAGTACACTATTTGAATGCAGACCGAGCAATTTTTCATATTGGACGTGTAGAGTTGACACCTTTACTAGAAGAAATAGGCGGATTGACTCAACTCCCATTTGATAGTGATGAGATATTAATGCCTAAGAACATCACACTAGACGAGTTCTTCAAAATGGTAGGGTTTAAACTTGAATTATGCACGGACGACGTGAGGAAGTCAGGAATCTCTTTGACATCCCTCTACATTAAGTTCAGGTACGGAGAAGCATTTCAAGAATTCCAAGATAATTTCAGCATTAACAAAGCAGATTGGTAAGAGCGGAGGATACTCACTTTTGTCACAGGCTTTTTAGAGACTGTCGTATTTCCAGAACACTAAAGACGGGTTGATGTTTGCGTGATATCGATTGCCGATGCCTTACTCAAGGACTTTGACATGAAATACACTTTGATACCTTTGATTGTTGCATAAATTTACTGAGCTTTATAAAAGTGCAAGAAGACCATTGGCTTTTTCGAAGGTTGCAATTTTCTTTTACAAATTTGATTGATGGAGCATTTGCAAAAGATTTGAAAAACTATAACAATTCTCGAAGTCCAAATGTGATCTTACATTAATGTAGTAAGACAATGATTAAACAAAATCAAACAGATTCGAAGCATACAAGAAAAATTATACAGATATTACAATGAATAGGCATTCAACAATGCCTCTTCTGCTTATATTTATTCTTAGATTGAATGTTAATTATTGTCTACAGATAGTGTATAGTGTAATTAGTAGAGTGTATAGTGTAATTAGTTGAGTTAGTGTTGGTTGTTCGCTAGGACTCAAGTGTAATTAGTTGGAAGTTATTGGGTTAATTACTACAAATTAGAAGTTAGTAGTTAGGTCGGTTAGTACAGCTATATATGCACATATATGCAGTTAGTTAGTTGAATACACAAATATTTTTATTTTCCTCTCAACTTTCTCTCTCTAACCAACTTTCTTTCTCTAAACACATTGTGCCCTATGCATGAATTAACAAGGTATCAGAGCGAATCGATCTCAATTCCACAGTGCAAAGCACGAATTAATCAACACTTCATGTGCTTTTTCTTGTTATTCATTTATTACAGTTTTTGAATTCCTATTTTTTAGCAAAAAATTGCTCCAAATCAACATGTAAATGCACCAAATGGAGAAGAAATTGATGTGGATCATAATCATGTATTGTAGATTCATTCATCAGATACATTAGGCTCCATTTTTTTTTCCAATTTAACTCACTGGATCAGAAAACTGTGCAATCTGGAGTCGATCCATGAGGATGGCGATCTTAGCTAAGAACAAGCTAGGGTTTGTGGACGGATCGTGTAAGAAAAGTTCATATATAGGTCCGCATCAACACCTATGAGAACGGTGCAATGCGATCGTGTTGTCTTGGATTTTAAGCACTGTGTGCAAAGAACTTCGCACTAGAAATTTGTATTCTACTAGTGCACATAATGTTTGGGAAGACTTGCAGAAGCGATTTGATAAGGTAAATGTGACTAGAACCTTTCCGTTGTACATAGAAATTTCACTTTTGACACAAGGTACTTACTTTGTTTCTGCATACTTTACTCGGCGCAGAGATCTTTGGGATGAGTACTATGCTCTAGTTCCTTCCCCTGGTTGTAATTGCCTAGAATCCAAGGATTTTCTAGAGCATATGGCTAGACAATGTTTGTATCAATTTTTAATGGGACTTAGTGAACAGTATGCTCAGATTAGAGGACAAATCATGTTGATGAATCCACTACCTAGTGTAGATGAAGCTATAGGATGTTGATTGACAATGAGAGTCAACGAGTACCTCTAGCTCAGGGAGATCCAATAGAACCCACTGCATTAGCTGCATGAAGGGGGCAAGGTTATAGAAAGGGTCAAGGTTTTAGGTCAGGAGTCAAGCAGATGCCTAGACAAGGGGTAGGACTAGGCTTTACTGTGAAGATTGCCCACACTTGAAGAATCATTCAACAGAGAACTGTTGTAAAGTGAATGGATATCCACCTGATTATATGTCAAAGAAGAATTGTGGAAATATAAATGCTTATGGGCAGAAAGGAGTTCTGAACACTGCAAACACTGCATCTATGTATGAAAATGAAGAGGCTTTCTTTGACAATCCAGCACAAATAAATGGTCATAATAAAGGGAAAGTTGTTGCTGGAGAAGGCCAATCTGCTACAGGACAAGGATATTTTTTCACCCCTAATCAATAGAATCAAATACTTCATCTGTTTCATAAAGGAAATGAGAAAGAACGTGAGACTCAAGCTCACATGGCATGTATAGTTACTGCATTACTGTCCAGTGCTGCTTCTCATGATGAATGGATTATAGATTAGGAGCTTCACACTATATATCCTAAAATATTCACTTGTTGACTAACATAAAAGAAATTGAAAGCTGGAAAAAGGAAAGAGGTCAACTACCCACAGTTAGTCACACAGAAATAACTCATAGTGGTGAGGTTCCCATCTCAAGGAAGAAAAAACTAAAGAATGTGTACTATATACCAAACTTTAAGTTCAATTTGTTGTCAGTCTCTAAACTAACTAAAGAGATGTCTTGTGTTGTCACTTTCTATCCTGAATTTTGTGTGTTTCGGACATTTATAGCGGCAGGGGTGAGGATGATTGGTAAGGAAAGAAATAGTTTGTACATAATGAGAGGAAAGAAACTGAATAAGATAACAGGTTGATGACATCAATAGTGGCAAAAGATACAGAGGATACAAGGTAGTGGCACAATAGATTGGGACACCCTTCTATTCAAGCATTGAAGAATATTTCTTTTCTCAAGAATAAGACTGATAATTTAGTACAACATGACTGTGAGATTTTCCCTCTAGCTAAGCAGTATAGGTTGCCATTTTCTAGTGGTGAAAGTAGAACTGATAAGGTATTTCAGCTTGTACATATGGATGTTTGGGGGCCATATAAAACAACTACTTTTGATAGGAAGAATTACTTCTCGACTGAAGTAGATGATATTTCAAGGGCAACATAGGTGTATCTGATGCAGTTCAAGAATGAAACCTTTGTGTTTTTGAAAAAATTTCTTGCATATTTGAAGAATAAATTTAACACCACTGTCAAAATAGTAAGAACAGATAATGGGCCTGAGTTTTTTTAACTCCTAGTGGAATACATTACTTAAAAAATAGGGAATAATGCATCAAAGTAGTTTTGTGTATACAGTACAAAAAATGGAGTGGCAGAAAGAAAGTGTCGACATATCCTGAACACTGCAAGGGCTTTAAAGTTTCGGGAAAATATTCATAATAAGTAAAGGGGTAAGTGTGTTAAAACAACTGTGTATGTGCTAAACATGACACCAATCAAGGTACTTAATAAAAAGAGCCTATATGAAATGTTATACAACAGGACTTTAAGAATAATGCACCTAAGAGTATTTGGTTATTTGTGCTATGCAACCAATTTAACAAGAGGAGATAAGTTTGCAGCAAGAGCTAGGAGAGCAGTGTTTATGGGTTACTCCACAACACAAAAAGGGTATAGACTCCTTGATCTGGACCCTAACTGTTTCGTTTTTGCAGGGAAGTAACTTTCAGAGAAAACAAGTTTCTTTTTAAAGGTTGCATAGAAGATCTGGAAGAAGACTTCAACTTGCAGGATTTCATTGTTGGCACAAATGATATCACTAGCTTTATAGATGATGAAGTGGATACTGTTTCTACTGAACATGGAGTAGCTGATAACAATGAGGTTGAGTTTGCTGACTTGGAACATGAAGCAGTATAGGAAGATGTTGTTCCACAGACTACTCAGGGGTCAAGAAAGTTTCAAGCACTAGTGTTGAAGAGTCTGATTGTCAGCATGAGAATCCTATTGGGAATGAGGAAGGAGTAGAAGTAGTGCAACCTGAGAAATCAACCTGGAAATCTGACAGAATCAGGAAATCACCTGCTTGGATGCAAGATTTAGTAACCACAAGGACAAAGTCCAGTTACTGTGCCTATCACTTATGCAATTACTTGTTCTATTATAAGGTGTCAAAGAAATACAGAGATTATCATATAGTTTTTTCTACTCTAAAAGAACCAGCCAATTTCTATGAAGCAGTCAGGGACAAGAGGTGGATACAAGCAATGCAACAAGAAGTAGATGCCTTAGAAGAGAACAAGCCTGGGAAGTTGTTGCTCTGCCCAAAGGGAAGAGAGCCATATGGTCAAAATGGGTATACAAGATCAAGTACAAGTCCAATGGTGAAGTTGACAGATTTAAAGCAAGGCTAGTAGCAAAGGGCTATAACCAAAAGGAAGGATTATACTACCATGAAACTTTTTCCTCTGTTGCAGAAATGGTTACAGTCAGATCTCTGATAGCATTGGCTGTCATACCCGATTTTGGACTCAACTCAAGGCAAATCGGGTTTCGGATTTGACTGGGTGAACTCGTTTGAGTTAAGGGTTTGGAATCGCCACCTAATAAATTCTAAGGCGTATTAGGTCACCTAAGTGTCTAAAGTTAAGTTTAAAAGGTCTACTAGCCTATTCAGAGATTTTATAGGGTAAGAAGTCCAAGTGACTCAGGGAAGAAGGTGTTAGGCACTTCCCCGAGTCCCACCTAAAGGTGGTTACCGTCCGAGTCCTAATTTTGGGATGTAAGCAATGTCTATTATCATATAAATACTGACTTGGGTTTAACATTCAAACTAAGATACATGACGCATAGACAAATAATTTCCATATTCGGCCTAGGTTTAAGCCTAATCGTATCTACAACCTCTAATATTAGAGCCTAATCGTACATGAAAATTATCATATAAATGGGTATTCTAATTTGACTCACAAATGCAATCACTTTAAAAGAAGAATGTTCACATGAGTAATTGGTTTTATAAAAAAGTTTTTGTTTTCACATAGAACCGAAAGGAGTTTATTTTAAAACAACATGTCGGCTCATTTAGGGTCGGTGTGACTCGTCATTAATTGTCGAGCCCTAACCTTAATGACTTTTTTTGTGTAAGGGTCAAGTTTTTGAAGATATACATATATGTAGGAGGGTTGTTTTTTAAAGTAGGTTCGCAAAAATCACACAAATGCAAATAAGGGGGTATCGCACGTAATAATATAAATATGCACATGCAAATATATGATCTATATGATAATTATACTCTTTAGAAAAATCTTTGATAGTGTACAAGTGACCCCAAAGCTTTATTGCCACGACCCGGAATCCGGTTAGGCCGTGCGGGCACCCGACATCCTCCCCTAGACCTGTCGGGCGAACCCTTACCAATTAAATCAGGAAAATAAATATAACAACTCACATGTAAGGACAAGACTTAAAAGAAATCATAGACATACTGATACCTCTAAGCTGTACAAAAGAAATTACAGCTGACTACCCAACATACTAAGTTTAGGGCTATCCAGACTAGATATCTAAGATTAAAAAAGAAGATAAATACCTCCTGAAGGAAGCAAAATGCAACTGAAATAACAACCAATAAACTGGTGGCCATCCGGAATAAAAGGTGGCTCACCCTGACAGCTGAAGTCGTCTTCGCTCCTTTACAACGTGGCGAACTCAATCCTGGAGCGAACCTGCCGAACAAAATAGATAGACAAGAAACAAACAACAAACAAGGGTGAGTCAAAAGGACTAAATAAGTGGGGCAGACTAGCCACCTCAAAGAATAGGATAGCTAGCCAGGGAGGAGAAACAGATAAACAAAATTCCTCTTATTTAAATTATAAAAAGTCAGAGCCAGATAATAACTAGAAACACGTATGGAATGGCAAACTCATCAACAACCAGGAACGTAAGATAACCAAAATATATAGGTATCCCGAACACATCAACAATCAGAAAAACATCCTGTTGCGGCGTGCAACCCGATCCGTATATTCATCCTGTTGTGGTGTGAAATCCGATCCATATATTTATACCATTGCGGCGTGCAACCCGATCAATATATTTATACCGTTGCGGCGTGCAACCCGATCCCCGCAACCCAGAATACGAGCCAGAAATATATAGGCAAATAAGCAATGCATGTAGAAGCAGAACAATAGTTATGTACCACAAGTCTACCCAATGGTATGAAATGAAATAAAATGAGATGAAATGAAATATGATGCAAAGGGTCATATGTGTCAAATGAATGGAGCGGAATCCTCCTGCTCCGAGGGCGGAATCCTCCTACCCTCAATATGATGCAATGGAGCGGAATCCTCCTGCTCCGAGGGCGGAATCCTCCTACCCTCAATATGATGCCATCCTCCTGCTCCGAGGGCGGAATCCTCCTACCCTCAATATGATGCAATGGAGCGGAATCCTCCTGCTCCGAGGGCGGAATCCTCCTACCCTCAATATGATGCCATCCTCCTGCTCCGAGGGCGGAATCCTCCTACCCTCAATATGATGCAATGGAGCGGAATCCTCCTGCTCCGAGGGCGGAATCCTCCTACCCTCAATATAATGCAATGGAGCGGAATCCTCCTGCTCCGAGGGCGGAATCCTCCTACCCTCAATATGATGCAATGGAGCGTAATCCTTCTGCTCCGATATGATATGCAATATAATTCATATGAATGCAATATGATGCAATAATAACCCTTCACCGGCACGGGACTCTCGTCGACAGCCGGGAAGTAGATGCCAACTCACAGCCAGAGTACCATGCTCAAATCCTCAATGAAATACCAACAATAGGACATAACATATAATATATAATGTAAATCCAAAGCTAAGGCGTAATGAGTTCGCCTATCGGCAGCTACACACGTAAGGAACATGTGGTGGAAAATCCACGAGGCCAGGTGCCTCCAAAGAACTGGATGTAAACACTTACCTTTTCCAAAAGTTAGTACGGCTAATCAACAACCGCTTTATCCTTTGGTTTCTTTGCCAAACGATCCCGCTCTTTGATGTTTCTTGCTTCTAAACCTTGTTTCCCTTGAATTCAACACCTTCTTAATTGCGTAGAGTGTTTTGACGCAATCTGTCTTCAATTTCGAGTTACGATTGGCGTCCTTCCTTCAAAATCATAAAAGTGGCTTAACCCTTCATTGAAGCACTGTTTCTATTGTGATTTTCTGGAAAATAATGAAAAGGAAGACATGTTTTCCTTTTATACTTGAAATATTTCAGTTTTAGTCCTCTTTTGCGTTTATGTCCCTTTTTCTGGCCTGACTTCTGAGTCTCATATCTTCTTATCCAGATACTGAGGTATCCGATGTAGTACACCCAAGTATTTCTAGCTCACTTAAATGTGTGTAAGCTTTGATTCTTCCGATCGATTTGGAAATGATTATCTTATCATATTTTCATAGTTTCCTGGGATGGCGTTTCTATTAAGAATCTGTTGCGGTAGAGGGGTGAGCATCTTGTATGATTTATTCCTGGCATTTATGATGACCCTACTAGTTTATCTGATTTAAATGCGAGAGATTTGTGAGTGAGTATCGGTATTGTTTGCTTGGCATTTTGTTATGCCTCATTCTGTTATAATGTCAAGTCAGTCTACCTCTCTTTGGAACTCAGTGTCGGTAGGATGATGAGATTCTTATTTGTCACCATCAGAAAGTGTCGTTGTTTCTTCCGATGTAAAGTGGTTAGTAAGTAATACTCGATCTATATGTCTCCTCTTGGTCCGAGACGCTAGTAGAGTCATGTTATTCTACAAGTTTGACTCGGTATAAAAGTGTTTTCTGGTAAATTGTCGGAGTTTCCTTTTTATAGGAAGGTTAAATTGACATATTTTTTTTTCCATAAAGCTCATTCAATGTCTATTTCTTCAATTGCGATTCTTCGGTTTGCCTGACTCATAAATAGTGTAGCTCTGGTAGCCAAATAAATAAGAAGAAGAGCTTCCTATAGCTCTAATTATTTCTATCCTCAGTCTGTTTCCATCTCTTCTTTGTTCGGCACTGGTAAGCTTAGGCGGTCAGTAGCCTCTTGTGATGTTCCTTGTGTTGAGTCAGAGTGCGTGTCAAGGTGGCAGGGTAAGCACATGGTTGTTTTTCAAGGCTACTAAGGGTAATGAGAGGCGTCATTTGACCTTTGATTTGATCCATCAGACGGTGGTGCTTATAGAAAATGTATGGAGTTGTGAACTCGAGAGTTGCAACTGTTTGGCAACTCGAGAGAGTAATTTTATAGCTCAGGTCTGAGCCGCGTTCTCTACTCAGCTAAGTCTTCCTTAATCCAGCAGGTTGTGCGAGGATGACTATTTCTATTCAAATTATTTGTATGCGTTTATGCTCTAAGTGGAGGAGTCTTCCTCCAATTGATGCCGAATCATAATATTAAATCTCTAAGGCGTTGCTGAAGCGTAAGCTAATTCTTTGTTTCATCGACCTGTTCTATATCGAAAGTATATCGACGAGGTGATTCGTTGGTGGAATCATGTTAGCCCTTCAAGAGTTGCGTGTATCTTCATTTCAAAAATATAGAACTCTTCTCTCATGATCGAGAAAGGTTCAGCATAGTCCGAATAAGTTGGGCAATGATGTTATTATATTATCCAGATATGTTTTATTCCAAGAGTTCGGTGTTCGTGTTATAATTCTGATTCTGCAATCATGAGATAATGTCTGTGGAGTAGCTTATGAAGGTCGTGAATGTTCTTCTGTTATCTGTGCAGAATTTTCTTTAAACTTAGGCTCGTTCGAGGACGAACGAGAGTTTAAGTGGAGGAGAATGAAACGACCTCGGTTAGTCGTTTCGGAAGTTAGGACTTCGATTGGCGTGCCGATAATTTTAAAAACTTCGTAATGTCCATTAGGACCTGTCTGTAAAATTTGAGCTAAATCAGACCTCGTTTGGTAGGCATCGGAAGAAGGTTTCAATTTTTATTATCGATAAATACAAAAATTAGATTTTCGAGCTCGGTTTTGGTGAACGAGCTCCGGTTTAAAATCCGAAAGCGCCGTTAGGTTCGTATGAGTATTTGTGACTTTTGTGCTTTTTCGAAAGTGAATTTCGAGGTTGTTCGGCTAGCTTCCGCTAAAATACCGAAAGTTAAATTATTTGACCTGTCACATCTCTTCACTACTACAAGTATGTAATAGATCGTTGCTTAACGCTTCTACGTACTTCATTTAACATCCGAGGATGAATGTTCCTAACGGGTGAAGATTGTTACACCCCGTATGTCCAAAGTGACGTATATCATTCTAATGACATGTTAAGAATGATTTAAGTGAGTTTAAAATCATAATATTACCATATAAGATGTTTATATATCGAATATAAAGTTTGGGAAAAATCGGATTTAAGTTGCGGAAAAACCGACAAAGGAATTGCCTTGTAACGAAGCTTTTTCAGCAATAAATTTAGTGCGTTATATGAGGTCTTTTGGGGACATATCATATACCAAATTGAAGGTCTTGGAGTGTAGTTTCCAAAACTTTTGATTGTTTGTTCATACAATATCTGGATAAGAAGATATGAGCATCAGAAGTCAGGCAAGAAAAAGGGACATAAACGCAAAAGAGGACTAAAACTGAAATATTTCAAGTATAAAAGGAAAACATGTCTTCCTTTTTATTATTTTCAAGAAAATCACGATAGAAACAGTGCTTCAATGAAGGTTTAAGCCACTTTTATGATTTTGAAGGAAGGACGCCAATCGTAACTCGAAATTGAAGACAGATTGATTCAAAACGCTCTACGCGATTAAGAAGGTATTGAATTCAAGGGAAACAAGGTTTAGAAGCAAGAAACATCAATGAGCGGGATCGTTTGGCAAGGAAACCAAAGGATAAAGCGGTTGTTGATTAGCCGTACTAACTTTTGGAAGAGGTAAGTGTTTACATCCATTTCATTGGAGGCACCTGGCCTCGTGGATTTTCTACCACGTGTTACTTACGTGTATAGCTGTCGATAGGCGTACTCATTACGCGTTAGCTTTGGATTTACATTATATATTATATGTTATGTCCTATTGTTGGTATTGCATTGAGGATCTGAGCATGGTACTCTGGCTGTGAGTTGACATCTACTTCCCGGCTGTCGACGAGAGTCCTGCGCCGGTGAAGGGTTATTATTGCATCATATTGCATTCATATGCATTATATTGCATATCATATCGAAGCAGGAGGATTCTGCTCCATTGCATCATATTGAGGGTAGGAGGATCCCGCCTTCGGAGCAGGAGGATGCCGCTCCATTGCATCATATTGAGGGTAGGAGGATTTCGCTCCATTGCAACATATTGAGGGTAGGAGGATTCCTCTCCATTGCATCATATTGAGGGTAGGAGGATTCCGCCCTCGGAGCAGGAGGATTCCGCTCCATTGCATCATATTGAGGGTAGGAAGATTCCGCCCTCAGAGCAGGAGGATTCCGCTCCATTGCATCATATTGAGGGTAGGAGGATTCCGCCTTCGGAGCAGGAGGATTCCGCTCCATTGCATCATATTGAGGGTAGGAGGATTCCGCCCTCGGAGCAGGAGGATTCCGCTCCATTCATTTGACACATGTGACCCTTTGCATCATATTTCATTTCATTTCATTTCATCTCATTTTATTTCATTTCATACCATTAGGTAGACTTGTGGTACATAACTACTGTTCTGCTTCTACGTGCATTGCTTATTTGCCTATATATTTCTAGCTCGTATTCTGGGTTGCGGGGATCGGGTTGCACGCCGCAACGGTATAAATATATGGATTGGGTTGCATGCCACAACAGTATAAATATATGGATCGGATTGCACACCGCAACAGGATGAATATATGGATCGGGTTGCAAGCCGCAGCAGGATTTATTTCTGATTGTTGATGTGTTCGGGATACCTATATGTTTTGGTTATCTTACGTTCCTGGTTATTGATGAGCTTGCCATTCCATACGTGTTTCTAGTTATTATCTGGCTCTGCCTTTTTATAATTTAAATAAGAGGAATTTTGTTTATCTGTTTCTCCTCCCTGGCTAGCTATCCAATTCTTTGAGGTGGCTAGTCTGCCCCACTTATTTAGTCCTTTTGACTCACCCTTGTTTGTTGGTTGTTTCTTGTCTATCTATTTTGTTTCGGCAGGTTCGCTCCAGGATTGAGTTCACCACGTTGTAAAGGAGCGAAGACGACTTCAGCTGTCAGGGTGAGCCACCTTTTATTCCGGATGGCCACCAGTTTATTGGTTGTTATTTCAGTTGCATTTTGCTCCCTTCAGGAGGTATTTGTCTTCTTTTTTACTCTTAGATGTCTAGTCTGGATAGCCCTAAATTTAGTATGTTGGGTAGTTAGCTGTAATTTCTTTTGTACAGCTTAGAGGTATCAGTATGTCTGTGATTTCTTTTAAGTCTTGTCCTTATATGTGAGTTGTTATATTTATTTTCCTGATTTAATTGGTAAGGGTTCGCCTGACAGGTCTAGGGGAGGATGTCGGGTGCCCGCACGGCCTAACCAAATTCCGGATCATGGCATTTATGCACCCTTATGCACTATTAGATTAGTGTATAAGAGTGTTTGAGCATCAAAAATATGTTTATACACGTTTATAGGCCCTTGTTTTGAAAGGATTTACTGGGCCTAGACTGTTCATGCAAGACGGAAACGATTTAAATACCCAAAGGGCCCGTTTTGAAAATGTTACTGGGCCCCGATTATTTATGCAAAAAAAGACTGATTCTATTTCCAGGAATGGTTCTTTTCAAGTTTAAACAACACTAATAGCCCCTGCCAAATTGAATTTCAGACTCAGACAAAAGTAGGTATGCATTCAAGTTGTATTTTCAAAATCCAGTCAAAAGAATGTTGTAAACAAACTGATTATAACCCTATAAGCATGTTGAACTAATCCAAAGTGATTAACTCCTATCATGATGCAAGCACATAAGAGTAGAGTTAGGAATTTGCCCCTGGATGGCCATATGCAGTGTTTAGAAGCTGCAAGTTCCTGTTTTAAAGAAGTACAGACAGGAGGTCCTAATAATATACACAGATGGGGCAGTCTCTAAGGGAAAGCAACATAGCTACAAGTTTAACATTGTCTAGATTCCCAAGGTTCAAGGTTAAATCCAGCAAACAGTCATGAGTTCAAAGTCTCAGAACCTCAGACCCCAGGATCAACTTAGAGAGCCCAGATCCTGAGCCTCAGGAATTACTAGATCTGGACTTGGCCAGTTAAAGCCTTTTGAGTAACCTGCAAGCAGAGGACCAGCAAGGGAAAAAGGGGAGGGGAAAGACCTGAGCCAAAGGAAGGGGCTGCTAGGGGTAAGTGCAGTCAAATGCATCTTTTTGTAATGTTGCTGTGGTTCACAACACTACAAGGTACAGACAAGTGATCTAAAGGACTAAGGTATGGGGCAAGATCATGTTAAGAAAACATATATACACACATGTTTCATGACTAGTCAGATTGTGAGCAGCAGCCTAATTACTCAGATTATGTCCCTTTAGCAATCATAGACAGTAACTACAAAGGGCATGGATTTCTTTAAGATTATTAGCGCACTCAGAACTCAAAGCAGGTTCAAACAAACAAATAGTCTAAAGGGAACAGGAATAGGGTGAGCATGTGCAGATACACATAGCCATAATAGATAGTAGTGAGTGAAAGATTACCTTTTGAAAACTTTGTGAAATCAAAGTACAGACAGCCAAAGGAAGCAGGATTAGCACCTTTCACAGACAGTAATGACTTCCCCAGGAAAAAAAAACAAGTGCATCCAAAAAGATTGAAAGTGAAGAAGCTATGCAGAATTTCACTAAGTATGCTAATGTTTGTCTCTGGGCTTTTGTATTCTAGAAACCCATGTCCCTTCTAGTTGAGAAGAGAGTAGTTTATATAGGTGAGGGGTGGGGGTTGAAGGTCTAACGGGTGAAAACCAGGAATGGCAAGGGAATATTATTTCCCATAGTCAGGAAATCTGCCTAGTACTTCCTTCAATATTTAGACTAATCAGACTCCACAGATCAAGGTAAAACGAGTCTTAAACAGACTAGGATCCCTCCCCCTAAAACCAAATAAAGTGCAGGTTAGAAAACATGTTTTAGGATTTAGGCTTGGAGATCAATCAATTAACTTTGATAACTCCCAATCGAAATCACATCAATTCACAAAACTGATTATCAATCAAATCATCAATCAAGGATTCACATTGAATCAATTCAAAATTCTCCTAATCACGCCAGTCCCGAATATCAATCACTAATTCAAATTGGAATCAATCTAGACCCCCTCAGAATCATGCTTAAAACATCCCAACATTTCAGTTTTAGGCATGTAAACACAAAATAGGTATCTTGATTGAGCCAGGCAATAGAAACACGGATAATAGTGCTTAACTTATGAAACCAATCATGGATTTTAACACTAACAGAGGCAACCGTTAAACATGCAGGATTCAGAGTAAGGTCTAATCAAGTTGGTTAACTAAATCAAAGATTAACGAACTTACTATCTTAACCTACAATCGTTGGTCGACTAAACCTGTTAACACATAAACATCGCGTAAACTAAAGTAAACAAAAGAAAAAAATGGGTTACCCTTTCACGTCGGAGTCGGGTCGAGTCGACCCATCACAGAATTAGCTCACCTGGAGGTTTCTTACCATTTTTAGGCGATAACACCGTTCAACCATAACCTGAACCCCGCCGGAGGCACTTCCCTGCGGCGGTGACTCAGTCAACAAGAGTCAAGTTTTGGCCTCGTCCAAATACCACCAAAAGTATATAGGTTTTGTAGCGGACGACGAGGGGAGTTCAGTGATACCATTTTTCCCAATTTTCTCCGGTCACAATGGCCGGAAAGTTGATCGCCAGTGATGGCGAATGAAATTGCCAAGAGAGAGGAGAGAGAGAGTTAGGCTGAGGGCGTGTGGGAAAATGAGAAGAGGGGAAAGGGTTTTGGGAGAGAAAAATAAGGAAAATAGATTTGCTGAGCATCTGCCTGAGGGACAAACTCGGTATACGAGGCAATCTCAGCAGCCAGGTCCTAGTTAGGGTCGTTACAAACCCGAAGGAGAGTGGCAAAAGCACCTGCGATGTTGGCATGGTCAACCTCTGCTATTCGAAGAGCATTCAAAGTGTTCATTTGTTGGTCCTTAAAAATGACCATTATCACAGAGTTTATCACAGATTCGCTCAAGAGATGCCACTTTGCCCTTCACCCTATCATTATAATCTTTGAGGAAGGCGGAGAGACCATGGGAATCTGAGGCACGTTTCTCGGCAGCATTCATCTTTTCCTCCATACTGGATAGTTGTCGCTGCAGGTCTTCCACGACCCCTTCCATTCGATTTACACTACTGAGATGAAGCTACTCTGAAACCTTGGCATCTGTGAGGGAAGACTTGAGGGTCTCCACGGTCTGCCTGTGTTTATGAATCTCGTTGGCTAACGCATTCTCCAAGTTCCTGCTCTTCAAGGCTTCTTCTCGGTAAGCATCACGAGTGGTTTGGAGTTCACCCTTCAACTCCTCGACCTTTTATGCAAAGGGTTGCAGGCTAGGCACTTTCCCGCGCAAGGCATAGACCTCCTCAAAAAGATTTTCCTCTAGGCCACCCCGACAGATTATCTCATGGTACACCATCAACCCCTGAGAAACGGGTAGAGCAAGAATCCAGTGGAGAGAAATAATGTTATGATTTAAATAATAGAGAAGGAAAGCTTACCCTAAGAGAACATCCAGTGGCGACCTGAAGCAGCTCATGGTAGTTATAACTGGAAAGGTGTTATAGTTCAGCAGGGCCAACGAATTCGGTGGTATGATCAGTCACAACACTTGGAGTCTTCGTTACGTTAATTCTCGTAGCAATAGAGAACACAACCTCTCGAGCTCCACTCACGGGTTCATGCGCAGCATCTACGGCCACGTCTTTGCCAGACCGACGTTGAAAGGAATTAGAAGTTTTAGGAGCCAAAGTTGCAGCAACGGGTTCTAAGTACAAGAAGGGGACATCAATATCTGAAAGCGCACAAGGATAGCATGTAATGTCCATAAAAGGCGAAGGTAACCTGACAAAAATGGCTCAAAAGGAACAGGTGACAGCACCATATCATTCTCCACGCTAGCTTCTTCCTCAGCTACGGGGGTCTCTTTAATCAAATGCCTACGCTTTCACGTGGACGGGCTAGATTTAGCAGTAGCAGTGGGTGTTAACTCAACGGTTTCAGGCGCGGACATTCGAGGGACTTCACCCTCGCCATCAGAAATTATCAAGGTCTCACTGGCAGTTTCCACACTAGTAGACCTAGAAGATCTTCTCATCTTCGAGGAACGAGAACTGCTTGTCCTCTCAAGTATCCTCCCACCAGACGCATGCACGTCAGGCAACTGAGCAATATACAGGGCAAAAATCTTGATCACCCTCGACAGGGGCATTTCGCAATGGGAAAATCCTGAGGCGACAACAAATTAAGTGCGGAAATAAATAGTTTGGGCAAAGGAGGGGATCTGAAAGTAATGAATTACCATTATCTTTCGCCCGCCAGCCGTTTGCATTAGCCAAGGCGTTGAATGTCAACAAATCAGGAGTGTTTTTAATAAAAATAGTGGTGATCCACATCATCAACTCATTATGACTCAAGGAGATGTCAGACACAGTGTTCACTGAAGATTAAAATTGAAGAAGATTAGTCCGAAGCAACTGGAGGCGAAGTATAAAAGACAAGTTTGTGAAGGCTTACTCTTTCTGTTGAAAACCTCTGAAAAGGGAAGAGAGGATACTATATCGGCTGTCCACACAACGACGTACCTATACATCCAGCTACGATCTCTTGCTTTCCTTGCTTTATGAACATCAACATGCCCGCTTTATGAAGACGAGGAGAGTAAAAATCCAGAAGATGATCAAAGTAGAAGGCAACTTGGGCATAGTTGGCCAAGTGATCTAGTAAGGCCACCAGGCGCCAGAAATAGGGGCTGATCTAGCCCAGTTAGATATTATAACAACAACATATGTCCTCGATATTAAGGTGAAGCATGAAAGGGTATGTATGAACCATTGAGTAACAAGCACGATGAGAAGATGTTAATAAACTCAGGCCATTGACATTCATTCCTGATACTCATCAAGTAATCCCTCGTAACCACGGAATGGTAAAATTCTATAGAAAGATTGCTGTTTTCAGCCTCTTATTTAGGGGTCTGGCCCAACTTACTGCCATCGTTCTCGAAATTGAAGGAGGTTATAAGATAATCTTGCGCTCTAAATTTTGTTGGAAGGAAACTTGGTCCTTGAGCCATGGTGAGAATATTGTTAAGATTGAGAAGATATTATCTTTGGAGAAGTTCTTGGGATTCTTTAGAGGATTATGAATAAATTTTCGCACTTACGACGTATATATACATGTCTATGCAGATAACTTGAAGGGGAAGATAAATAATCTCAATCACGTGTGATCGTAATTATGATTACTGCAGTTCAAGTGATATGCATCTTTATAATTACGGGATATGAACAAAACATATAGCAGCATAGGAAGATATGCAGAAAACCCCTCCAATCGTATGGGGACACGTTGTTTTACTGAGGAATTTGTATTAAATGCGAGGCACGCGAAACGGAAAGGAGGCGGGCATCAATATCGTCGCACTTTTATATCTGCTAGCACGCTTCTTTCACTTTCTGACTGCTTGAATCAGCACTCAGCAAGTAGGGGGACCGACTGTGTGCGAAAAAATGCGCCACCTACTATTACGGGGATACAAGTCCATCTGGCGAGACTAGACTTCTCTTCCAAGTCACCGGGCATAGAGGATACATGCATGCTCCTGGAGCCAATGACTGTTTAGGCTCCACAGCCATAGGACGTAGGGTTTACAGTCTCCTTATTAGGGTTTAGTATATACCACCGCCTTGAGTTATAAGACCATAACCTTATTAGTCTTTGTATTTTACCTTATTTAGGACTGGGTATCACTACTATAAATAACACTCCTTACATTGTATTTTACATCATGTGATTCAACACCGAATCCGGCTATTCTTAAGGAATAAGTATTACTATGCCTTTCTCTTAATTATTTTGTCTTGTTTATTCATTATTGCTTTCATTATATTTACATTTGTTTCCATTGTAGTTACTTTATTGCTAGTGACCACAACCAAAATTAATTATTTAACCTAGACGTACAATTTTAGGCGTAAACACCATTGAAGCTAACTATGTTTCGAGGATTTTAAGATACTTGGTGGCGTTGGTGTGAATTCTGCAACATCTCCATTCGAATAATATTCACACTACTCCCCGGATCGATCAGAGCTCGCTGGATGTGAAGGTCAGACACGTTTACAGAAATGACGAGGTCGCTCTGGTGCTCTCCCTCTTCCTCTGGGCTGAACAGGATTGGACTGAGCAATTCCCCCGACTCTACAGTCCCCAGGCTGTGGCTGGTTCAAGAACCATGAAGATTGCTTTGACATCCTCAAGTTTTCAGAACGCCATGATCCTTCTTCAATCAAGTCTTTGAGGTGTCCTTCTTTCAATAGATGCTCGATTTTGATCATCAGGGCTTGCAATCGACCGTCGCATTGCCACCTATGCGATAAAAATCACAATATGGCGTTGCGTTTCTCCCAGGTTCTCCTTTTATGGTAGGCGGCCAACAAACCCTTGGACCTAGCTTTCCGAAGTGATTGGCAACTAAATCTATAGCGTTGACTCGCAAAACAAAATCTCTGAAGCTACAGGACTCTCTTCGCTTTTCTAAGGATCTAGATCCCTCTCACTTTCTAGAGAAGGACTCCCTGCTCTCTTCCTTCGCTCAGCTTCGAGGTTTTGGAGATGGTCTAGCTCCAAGCAAAGATTTTCAGTGTAACTCTGGTGCAACGCGCTCCATGTTGTCACGAGATGTTGAGTCAAGCTCCACTATAATTCCTTAGTAGCTGACGACCCCTTCGAGTTCAGAATTTTTCCAAAGGCTATCATGACAATATTATTGGGGACTGGAGGAAGCTCCATGCGTTCCCGCTGAAATCTGTCAAGGTAGTCCTTCAGCAGTTCGTCGTCATGCTAACGGATCTCAAAGATTTTCTCCATGCGCTTCTCCCGCTTGCAGGCACCAGAATGCGCTTTTCTTGAATAGGTCCTACATCCGAGTTAATGATTCGATGGAGCCCATTGGTAGCTGGGTGTACCATGCAAGGGCGCCTTTGGTAGATTTGACCCAAATCTCTTCACCAGAGCAAACGAGATCTATTCCTCAGTGATCTCGTTACTCTTTACCGTGTATTACGCAGCAATATGCTTATCTGGATTAGTTGTTCCATTATACTTCAACTTATCTGACAGACGAAAATGCTTTGGTATGTGACCGGTGCAGCGCTTGCTTTGTAAGCATGCTGCCTATATTTCTTGAATATTTCCTCACGTTTTAGTACCTTATTCGCTCGTTTATAGCTTGTGACTGTGGTTTTGCACTAATTTTATGTCGTGTGTATGTAGGTTGTTACGCAGTGTAATTGGAGCTTTTAGGAGCATGATTGAGCGAGAAAAGATTGGATTTTGATTGAGGATTGGATCGAGCACACGAAGGCATGACACGGACACGATTTCGGACCAAAGAAGAAGGAGATTGGCTGGGCGCCGTGGGCTCCGCGCCGCGCCACCCATAGCGCGCAGGGGTTGGGCGCGGTTGCCCATGCACCGCATGCCCAAAGCGGAAGAGTCTGTGGCATCCTCTGGTTGTCCTCGCGCGTTCCGAGGCGCGGGGCGCCCGTTATAGCGCCCCTGGAGCGAATTTTGACTTCCTATTTCGTCTAGGCTTGGGTCTAACTTATTACTAGGTGTTTGTAAACTCTATAAATACTCTTTTACTTAGTTTTTCATAAGGGGAAGACTTTGGAGCAAATTTGAGAGCTCATAACATCAAGACAATGGTTTTTCTTCCTTCCATTAATCTATTACATCATTATTTCATTATTACATCAATTCCTTGTGTTGTTATTATGAGTATGCGTAGCTAAATATATCGTTCTAGGGTTAGAGTATTTCATGAAGGTTGATGTTTGAAGATTGATTTCCATTAATTGAATCTCATTACGGGTTACTTATTCTTTCTTGATTTCACTTGTGTAATTGTCAGGGCCCGATTATTACGCATTATCTATGGTTTTTAGATTGAACTCGAAAGAGGGAATTTAATTACGTAATAAGAAAGAATAGGACTAGTTTGTGAACCCGGGCATCGGGGAACCAATTTGTGAGTAGGATAGACATATACTTGCTCGCCTAGTTTAACTAATTACAGAATTCGTTAATGCGTGCACGTGATTCAACCCATAGACATATAGGGATTGGAGTAGCCTGCATAGACCGTGAAGAACTGAAAGGTTTTCACGGGTACATTTAATCTGTTAGTTAGTAACCCGGGATTTAAGAAGTGGAATCAATTGGAAAACTCAACTGGATTGTTCGTAACTCTGACCCTGGACCGTCTCCTTATTACTGATAATAACCAAGTCTTGCTCCATTGTTTGAATTCACTTTGACCCTCTTAAATTACTGTTCTTTAGTTAATAAACTCATCATTATTGAAAAAAAAGATCCCTAAATAGTTTAAATAAATTGTTTGCTAGAACTCAGTCGGCATAGTCCTCGTGGGAACGATACTCATCTTATCACTTTATTACTTGGCGACCACGTATACTTGCGTGTGCGTTTGGGAGCAACAAGTTTTTGGCGCCGTTGCCGGGGACTAATTTTTTACTGATTTCTTTTTGAACAGTTTATTACTTACTATTCAGGTTTAATTTTTGGTTTGAGTTTTGTGCTGTTTCAGGTATTAGGTCCTGCTCGATCTTTACCTACAGGAATGGCAGAAGACCAAGCTTTAGCTGTGCGAGATGTTGCTCTCCCCAGCCTGGAGGGACTAGCATCGAGCATAGTTAAGCCCGCTATCACCGGGGGATTTGAGATTAAGTCCGGCATGATTCAGTTGCTGCATGTGACTGGACAATATGGTGGATTACTTCATGAGGATCCGCAGCAACACATTCAGAACTTTCTGGAGATCAGTGATACTTATACACCAGCGGGTGTTCCTACTGATTATGTTCGCTTTACATTGTTCCCATTTTCATTGATTGGGGCAGCAAAGAAGTGGTTAAAGGCTGAAAAGTCTGGGCCTATCACTACTTGGGAGGATTTGGCTAAGAAGTTCTTGGCTAAATTTTATCCGTCTGCCAAGACAGCCCGGCTCAGGAGCGAAATTATGTCCTTCAGACAGTTAGAAGGAGAATCCTTGTATTCAGCCTGGGAGCGATTCAAAGCTCTATTGAGAGATTGTCCACACCACAACCAATCCAATGAGGTTGTTGCACACACTTTTGTTGAGGGGCTGAACCAACACACTAAGATCGTGGTTGATGCTGCTGCTGGAGGTCAAGTACTGGCCTTAAATTTTGATCAGATTTATGATTTACTTGACAAGTTTTCGCAGAGCAATCCTGATTGGCAGGGAGATGGTAGAGCTATTACGCAGAAACCTACAGGGGTACTTCAGTTAGATGCAGTTTCAGAACTAAGGGCGAGGATGGATGCTATTTCCAATGAAATTAGCAAGTTAGCACTGCAAAAGGCTCAGCAACCAGTGGCTCCAGTGCAACAACTCCAGAGCTTTTGTGAGGTTTGTGGTCAAGACCATGCTACAGAGGTTTGCTCTTCTAATCCAGAGTCAGTTTATTACGTGGGTAATCAAAACAGGCTGCAGGGTCAAAACCAGTTTGGTAATGGGTATTATCAAAGCAATACGAGAGCCCCGAATAATTACCACCCACTTCCAGCTCCACCACAGCAGGTTAGCAGTTCAGTTGAAGATATGCTAAAGCAAATAATGGCAGGCCAGCAGAGAATTATAGCTGACACTGCAGCCCATGCACAAGCCATACATGATCTTGCCAATGCTCAAAAGAACTTGGAGCACCAGTTGGGACAGTTGGTGGGAGAAAGAAGCACTGTTAAAAAAGAGCCTGAACAATGTCTTGCAGTGACCTTAATTGAAGGTGGAGAGCTGATGGCCAAGTCTGAAGAGAGAGCTGAAATAGAAAAAGTTGAAAAAGTGGAGAAGGTAAAGAAGAAAGAAGAGAGAAAGGAGGCACCTCTGCCGCCTCCACCATTCCCACAGAGACTTATACCATCGAAGGATCTGGCCCAGTACCAAAAATTTGTGAGTATGTTGAAAGAACTTCAAGTTAATATTCCTTTGACTGATGTGTTTGAATTGATGCCATCCTTTGTGAAGTTTGTTAAAAGAGATTTTAGTGAAGAAGAAAAATCCTGAAGAGATAGATACAGTTGATTTAGTTGAGGAGTGTAGCACAATCTTGAGCAAGCTACCTCCAAAACTTCAAGATCCTGGGAGGTTTACTATTCCTTGTACCATTGGAGGGCATAATATCACTGGTGCCTTGTGTGATTTGGGTGCGAGCATAAATCTCATGCCTCTGTCTGTTTGCAAAAGGTTAGGGCTAGGAGCAATCAAGCCCTCTTCAGTTACTCTTAAGATGGCAGATGGATCTCTCACTCACCCTGATGGTAGGTTGGAGGATGTGTTGCTAAAAGTTGGTAAGTTTACATTCTCTGCTGATTTTGTAGTCCTAGATTATGAAGAGGACCGAGAAGCTCCAATCATTTTGGGGAGACCATTCTTAGTCACCTCGAAGGCAATTATTGACATAGAGCTGGGTGAGATGACTGTTAGAGCGCATGGAGAAAAGGTTACTTTCAAGGTTTATAATGGGAAGGAGCACATAGCTAAGGTTGAAGAGTGCTCTATGATTGAATGTGTCAGACAAGAAGATGGAAGTAAACCACATGTGAAGTTGAAGATGGGATCTCTAAAAGAAGGGAAGAAAGTAAAAGTTCGGCGTAAGAAGAGAAGACATAAAGGCTGGAAGTGAGCTAAAAGTGTCGTCGTGCCACGACGTTAACTAAGGCGCTTCTCGGGAGGCAACCCGAGTTTGTACTTGTATTATTTCATTTATAGTGTCACGTAGTTGTTGTTGTTCCTTGGATTGCAGGTTCATGTAATGTCGAGGCTAAGTGTGGGGTGTCCTCACCTTTGCCTAATGTTGATGATCTGTTGGGGGAAGTCTGAGTACCTCATATTATATGGAAGCTTGGAGGATGCTAGCACCAAGGACTAGAATCTTCAGGGAAGTTTTCTTTACCTTGCACTTTCTTATTTTTAGCACTGAGGACAGTGCTTAGTTTAAGTGTGGGGTGGGAAACTACCCTTTATCTATTTTTGAGGTTAGGGATGCATGTATCATAGGATTTTTCTTTTGTCACTTGACTTTATTTTTATTTGTTTCTTGCTTTAATATATGAAAAAAAAAAATTAGAAAACCAATGAAAAATTCCAAAAAGATTTTCCTTTTAGTTTTATTAGTGGTACATGTCATCCACCCCGTGGTTTTTCTTATGACCTCGGTTCTTTTCCACGGGGAGGCCTTTGAACCGGGTAGTTTTTATTTTTAGGATTAGGATAGTTAGTTATAGGTGGACCTAGACGAAGGAAAAGGTAGAATGCTAGGTGCCTTTGATTTGTTTGATACCAGTGGACTTGAACTTGATTGCATGTGCTATTTGTGGTGTCCTTGGGTTTTATTTTGATGCATGCCTAGGAAAAATATGGAACAACCCCCTTGAGATGCTTGAGTCCGCTTGCTTGACTTGATTGTTAACCTTTGTGCATGAGTGCTTAAATTTCCACAAGTTGCATTCTAGATGCTTGGTTACGAGTTGTTGATGGAACCTTTTTGTGTGGACCATGTGCAATGTGTGGTGTGAGGCATGTTCTTGTTTACTCCATGTTTGCATATTAATGTCTAGAACTTGCCCCGTGTGTGTGCAAAGCGAAATCCTAGGTTCGCTCTAGTCGGGAAATGATACAAGACCTTCTTTTGTTTGCCTACCCTTACATATATACCTTGAAAAAATTGTTGTTGTGATTTCTTTGACCCTTTTTGTTGGCACCCACACCCCGAGCCTACCCATTTGTTCTAAATTGACTCTTTTGGCCGTTTACTCCTTAAGCACTTTATTGATATTGTGTTGTTATGTTGGAGTTGTGGTTGGATTTTGGGAGGTTTCTGAGTGGAGCTAATAAAGGGGAATACTTGTGAAAATTGTGAAGTAGTGGAAAGCATTGGCAAGGTTGGATGAAATTGAAAATTGAAAAAAAGAGCAAAGTTGAAAAAAATTGTGGAAAAAGAAATAAAAAGAGAAAAGATATCCATTCCTTGCTAGTGTGTGTTTAAAAGAAATATGCTACTTGTTGAGAAGGTGTATGTGTGATAGTTTGTGATTGGGTGGCTTGATGAGAATTGTGATTAATTTGAATGTGATGTATTAAAGTGCTTAGGGAGGTAGTCACTATTACCATATGTATCCTACCCGCCCCTTAGCCTACATTACGACCTTTCTAAAGTCCTAGTTAATCCCGATTGGAGTGAGCTTACATTAGTGGAGTCCTACACTACGGGCAAGCCTATGGTACATTGTGTGTGACATGTGAGATTTTCATGAGAGTGAGTGAATTCATTTGTATTGCCCCCGTTCTAGTCATGATATTGGTTTTGTGTGTGATTTTTGGGGGACACTCTCTTGCTTCATTTTGGTGAGGGCACATGGTTTGCATGAAATAGGTGAAGTTGATGGTTTCTTGGTTGAGTAGATAGGTGTGATTTTGTGGGAGCATGGTTGCAATAAGTTGAGTTTGTGCATTTGAGTTATTTTGGGGTGGTTGTTCTCGTATTTTTGGGTTTTGGTAAATTGTTGGCATGTTGTGGATCCATAGTAGTCATGTGTGCATTGGTTCAATGGTCGGTATCAACCATAGTCATAGGCAGACCTGTTTTACCTAGGTTGGGAGTTAGTTGTGATTTTCTCGAGGGCGAGCAAAGGTTCAAGTGTGGGGTGGTGATGTTTGGCATTCTATGCCTACTTTTCCTTAATATTTCCGCACATTTGAGCTTGTTTTGCACTTGTTTGGTAGCTTGTGAATGTGGTTTTACGCTGATGTTGTGTTGTTCGTGTGTAGGTCGTTACGTGATACATTTGGAGCGTTTCGGAGCTTGATTTAGCATGAATTGAGTGGATGTTGATTGAAGATTGGATCGACCACACAAAGGCACGACACGAGCCGAGTTTTGGAGCGAAAAAGAGCAACTTTTGGCTGGCGCTCTAGGGCCCGCGCCGCGCAGCCTGTAGCACGCAGTGGCCTGGCGCTTTTGGCATGCGACGCAGGGCTAAGGCACGAAGCCTGGAGGCGTGTTCTGGTCGTTTGCACGCTTTTCGGGGCGCGGGGCGCCAGTTATAGCGCCCCTTGTGCGCGATTTTACTCCCTATTCCTTCTAGTTTTGGGTCTAACTTATTACCAAGGGTTTGGAAACATTAAAGCAAGAAACAAATAAAAATAAAGTCAAGTGACAAAAAAAAAATCCTACGATACATGCATCCCTAACCTCAAAAATAAATAAAGGGTAGTTTTTATTTTTAGGATTAGGATAGTTAGTATAGGTGACCCTAGACGAAGGAAATAGGTGGAATGCTAGGTGCCTTTGATGTGTTTGATACCGGTGGACTTGAACTTGATTGCATGTGCTATTTGTGGTGTCCTTGGGTTTTAATTTGATGCATGCCTAAGAAAAATTGGAACGACCCCCTTGAGATGCTTGAGTCCGCTAGCTTGACTTGATTGTGAACCTTTGTGCATTAGTGCTTAAATTTCCACAAGTTGCATTCTAGAAGCTTAGTTGAGAGTTGTTGATGGAACCTTTTTGTGTGGACCATGTGCAATGTGTGTTGTGAGGCATGTTCGTGTTTACTCCATGTTGCATATTAATGTCTAGAACTTGCCCCGTGTGTGTGCAAAGCGAAATCCTAGGTTTGCTCTAGTTGGGAAATGATACAAGGCCTTCTTTTGATTTGCCTACCCTTACATATATACCTTAAAAAAAAAAAAAGTTGTTGTGATTTCTTTGACCCTTTTTGTTGGCACCCACACCCCGAGCCTACCCACTTGTTCTAAATTGATTTCTTTTGGCCCTTTACTCCTTAAGCACTTTAATTGATAATGTGATATTATTGCGGAGTTGTGGTTGGATTTTGGGAGGTTTTTGAGTGGAACCAATGAAGGGGAATAATTATTAAAATTGTGAAGTAGTGAAAAGCATTGGCAAGGTTGGAAAATAATGAAATTGAAAAAGAAAAAAAAAAAAGAGCAAAGTTGAAAAAAAAAAAAAGAGAAGAGAAAAGAATATCCATTCCTTGCTAGTGTGTGCTTAAAAGAAAAATGCTACTTGTTGAGAAGGTGTATGTGTGGAAGTGTTGATTAGGTGGCTTGTTGAGAATTGTGATGAAATATTTGTGATGTATTAAAGTGCTTAGGGAGGTAGTCACTATTACCATATGTATCCTACCCGCCCTTAGCCTACATTACGACCTTTCTAAAGTCCTAGTTAATCCCAATTGGAGTGAGCTTACATTAGTGGAGTCCTACACTACGGGCAAGCCTATGGTACATTGTGTGTGACATGTGAGACTTTCATGAGAGTGAGTGAATTCTTTCTATGCTATTGTCCCCATTCTATTCTTGATATTCATGGTTGTGTGTGATACTTGGGGGGCACTCTTTTGCTTCATATTGGTGAGGGCACGTGGTTTGCATGAAATAGGTGAAGTTGGTGGCTTCTTGGTTGAGTAGATAGGTGTGATTTTGTGGGAGCATGGTTGCATTAAGTTGAGTTTGTGCATTTGAGCTATTTTGGGGTGGTTGTTCTCATATTTTTGGTTTTGGTAAATTGTTGGCATGTTTGTGGATCCATAGTAGTCATGTGCGCATTGGTTCAATGGTCGGTATCAACCATAGTCATAGGCAGAACTGTTTTACCTAGGTTGGGAAGTGAGATGTGACTTGCTCGAGGGCGAGCAAGGGTTCAAGTGTGGGGTGGTGATGTTTGGCATTTTATGCCTATATTTCCTTAATATTTCCTCACGTTTTAGTACCTTATTCGCTCGTTTTATAGCTTGTGACTGTGGTTTTGCACTAATTTTATGTCGTGTGTATGTAGGTTGTTACACAGTGTAATTGGAGCTTTTAGGAGCATGATTGAGCGAGAAAAGATTGGATTTTGATTGAGGATTGGATCGAGCACACGAAGGCATGACACGGACACGATTTCGGACCAAAGAAGAAGGAGATTGGGTGGGCGCCGTGGGCTCCGCACCGCGCCACCCATAGCGCGCAGGGGTTGGGCGCGGTTGCCCATGCGCCGCATGCCCAAAGCGGAAGAGTCTGTGGCGTCCTCTGGTTGTCCTCGCGCGTTCCGAGGCACGGGGCGCCCGTTATAGCGCCCCTGGAGCGAATTTTGACTTCCTATTTCGTCTAGGCTTGGGTCTAACTTATTACTAGGTGTTTGTAAACTCTATAAATACTCTTTTACTTAGTTTTTCATAAAGGGAAGACTTTGGAGCAAATTTGAGAGCTCATAACATCAAGACAAGGGTTTTTCTTCCTTCCATTAATCTATTACATCATTATTTCATTATTACATCAATTCCTTGTGTTGTTATTATGAGTATGCGTAGCTAAATATATCGTTCTAGGGTTAGAGTATTTCATGAAGGTTGATGTTTGAAGATTGATTTCCATTAATTGAATCCCATTACGGGTTACTTATTCTTTCTTGATTTCACTTGTGTAATTGTCAGGGCCCGATTATTACGCATTATCTATGGTTTTTAGATTGAACTCGAAAGAGGTAATTTAATTACGTAATAAGAAAGAATAGGACTAGTTTGTGAACCCGGGCATCGGGGAACCAATTTGTGAGTAGGATAGACATATACTTGCTCGCCTAGTTTAACTAATTACAGAATTCGTTAACGCGTGCACGTGATTCAACCCATAGACATATAGGGATTGGAGTAGCCTGCATAGACCGTGAAGAACTGAAAGGTTTTTACGGGTACATTTAATCTGTTAGTTAGTAACCCGGGATTTAAGAAGTGGAATCAATTGGAAAACTCAACTGGATTGTTCGTAACTCTGACCCTGGACCGTCTCCTTATTACTGATAATAACCAAGTCTTGCTCCATTGTTTGAATTCACTTTGACCCTCTTAAATTACTGTTCTTTAGTGAATAAACTCATCATTATTGAAAAAAAAGATCCCTGAATAGTTTAAATAAATTGTTTGCTAGAACTCAGTCGGCATAGTCCTCGTGGGAACGATACTCATCTTATCACTTTATTACTTGGCGACCACGTATACTTGCGTGAGCGTTTGGGAGCAACACATGCTTGTAAAATTTTTACTCATCCACTGTGGTAACCTGGGGTGGAACACCTGGCACATTACCAATCTTGTCATGGATGGCCTTCATCTCCTTTATGAGGTCCTGAATAACAGGCACTCCCTTAAGGACTTGATTGTTAATTGCTGATGATCCTCCGGGAATGGCATCCATGTTGAGCCTGCAGCTAGGAATAAATGCTGGCAAATTGTTCGTGGGCGCTGTTCCTCGCGGGGATGATGGCCTTTAAGACGATCCAGCAAACATCGCTCCTAACTTAGGGACATCCCTTCGACCATGTTGCTATCATTCCGCTCCGCTTGTGCAGACACGGTTTTGAGGAGATTAACAAGGAAACTTCAGAATTCAGAATTACCTTCCAGTGATCGATCGCTTTCTCCATTGCTGGGATCACTAGGATCCTTCACGGATCACTAGGATCCTTCATGGATTCATCTACTGCGTCTGTAGTGTTTTTCGGAATGTTACAACTATCATCAGATATGATTGCACTTTTTCCTTCATAGCATACCTATAATTGCCTGGGCTCACGGTGGACACCAAACTGCTTACGCCTAAAATTGGTCGCCTAGGTTAAACAATTGATATAGAATAAGGTCACAACAAATATAGTAAATACGATGGAAAAGTAAGTAAAAGAGAGAAATAATAAGCAAGAAAAGCAGAGTAGTCTTATTTCTTGAGAATAGTCGGATTCTGTGGTGAATCGTTCTATTGTACAATATAATGTAAGGAGGGGTATTTATAGTAGTGGATACCCTGTCCTAATTAAGGTAAAATACAAAGACTAATAAGGCTAAGGGCCTATAACTCAAGGCGGTGGTATGTACTAAATCCTAACTAGGAGACTGTAAACCTAAGACGGTAGGATGTATGCCTTGCGTTCGGTGGTCATGCCGCCTGAATGGTCGTTGGACCAAGGAGCGGGCGTGTATCCTCTGTGTCCAATGACTTATAAGATAAGCCTAGTCTCGCCAGCTAGACTCGTATCCCCGTAGTAGTATGTGGCACATTTTTACTGGCACAAGGGTATTGGTGATGTCGCATTGGTTTTGTTGATTACGGGACGATAAGTTTAATACTCCAAGGGGTTTTTTTCTTGGAAAATTTGCAGCCCTTTTGTATTGTTCTTCTATGTGTCACTCTGCTCCGGACAACACTGAGTTAAATGCTGCTACTGCTTATGAAAGTATTGACTTGAGGCATTCATAGTCATTTAGACAAGACACTACATGGCTAATGATGCTTTGGAGGCCAATAAAGTCCCGTCTCATTAGCTATTGTCCTTTACGTGTCCCAAAAAGGAAAAAAGACGATGGCGACATGTATGAGCTTTATTGCAAAATAAGCTGAAAATGGAGGAGTGGGATAGGTGATTGGCATGGAAACTGGCCGGCCATCGTGTTCGTAGCCATTTGGATACCCCCTAACCTCTACCCAATACACATACCGAGCTGAGCTTAAACCTTTAAAAATTTGTTTTCCAAATTTATTTTTTTTAATTATTATTCTTATTATTATTGTTATTATTAATTATTATTATTTATTTTACTCTATTAACTATTGTATTTTTTTGTGAGGTACTTCTCGGTGAGATTCATTAAAGACGACGTTATGAAGACCATTTTTACAATTTTATTTTTTCCTCTTTACTTTTTTTACTTTCTTCTTATTTATTTTATTAATTTTGTTGCACTAACTGTTTGTTCTATTTTGCGAAGCTTATTCGGATAATGTTCACAAAGGAAGAAGTAATTGGCCATGACGAACCTTTTATTTTATTTTAAATACAAGTATAGGTATCTAACATGTATCGTGGAAACTATTTTGTTTGATTTAGTTTATATTCTGAATTCAATTGTCAGCCTGGTCGGGAACCACATTTGGTGAAACTTGAGAGATGTCTAACACCTTCTTCTTGGATTATTTCGAACCCTTACCCAGAATTGCTGATTCGTAGACTAAGTTTCTGAATTAACATTAAAGTTGGCTAGAAAAAAAGTAGGTGCCTTAATATGCCTAGTTAAACAATTTATTAGTTGGTGATTCCAAGTTACTCGTGAGTTCCTATAAGTCGAATCCTGTTTTGAACTATAGCGGTTCGAAAAAGGGGTGTCAACAAACATCCTCTAGATATGTACACATAACTGAGATATTCTAATATAAACAGTGATGATGCTGCAACATCCATAATATGTGTTGACACCCAATTTTGTCCCTCCATTTTTCACAATTTGGCTATATTTAATTAAAATTTATAAATGTATTTTTTCAAATAAAACTGCATTAGACAACATGCATTTACGTGTGTAATAATATTATTAATCCCCTATTTATATAATATCTATTTAATTGTGACCATGTTACGTAATTACATTCATTTAGGATATTTTCAAAACTATGTATGCTATTTTATGCAATTTAACGCATTACGATATCATTTAATAGTTATTTGTAGCTATTTATATCTAATTAGCATTATTTGCAATCACCGACATTTATTAATAATTATTTACATTTTATTTATAATTATTTACAAAATTCTCTATTTTATACTAATTATTTATGTTTATAAGTATTTTAATTAAATACTAGTCATTTTGCTATTTTACAAATTCATTCCTATTACATCTAGTCCTCGTCATCACATTTTTACCCACGTGTACGCCACCTAGGCTCCACATAAGACTAGCACCTCACTTATTACACTCTTAGCAACACGTACAACTTCTTTAAGCATGTGTACAACTCACTCCAGCATATCGTACAACCCCCTAAAGCGCCTATAACCTTACACATCAGATATACTACCTATACACATATATACACGTGTGCCTACGTGGCACAATCTGAGCCCTCCACGTTCCAAATCCAAGGGCCAGAATCAATTCTCTCATTTTACATCTATACACTCACCCCTCCACATCCAAAACCCTAAATCATTACTCCATCTCTCCCCAAAACTCATCAGCTGCCGATCCAGTTTCCCTCTCTCCCCCTTTGCTTGTAACCCGTCCAGGTTCCACCAGTCCCCCGTCGTCTCCTCCGCCATCAACGCCGTGACCTTCTCCCTCGTCCTATCTCTGATTACACGGGACAAATCTCCCTTCCCTTTGCCTCGTGAATCCGAAATAGGAATAAGGGGTAGGGTACGAATCCCTTCAAATCCGGCACCTACAAACTGAGATTGGAACGGATTCCACACGCACAAGGCAAGGATCGAATTTTGCATTCATTTCTTGGCCAAATCGGGTAACATCTTTTGGTTTTATATTGTCTATTCTTTTTCCTTTTGTTGATGAAATCTGAACAAGCCAATGATATCTCTTTCTGCCTATTTTTAGGTCTGATTACATTCCCATCTTTTTATTTAAATGTTTTACATATCCAGATTCTAATCGGGTTGAGTTGGTTCTATTTTCTGTTTATAGGCATTCAATTCGAATTTGGTTTACCTTTTGGAATACATGATAATCTTGTGAAGTTCTCTGCGAATCTTTGATTGATGACCTTGATCTTAGGCAGCTTATTAAGGAAATATGGTTATATACATGTATATGGACTCCTTGTCCAACAGTCATTCTGACAGCCTGGATAATCTGTCAATCATATGCCAGATTTGATTCCTTTTAGTTAGTTGTATTACTAGGAACCTCTCTGCATTTTTCCATATAACATTCCAATCTTAGCACTATAAAAAGGCCTAGTTGTGTCTACACTAGGGGGAGCTACACAGACCCTCTGGACAGAGTCCCCCTCACCTCTCACACACTGGTCTACACCTCTCACACATAGAACTATGGTTCTTGCTTTCAGTTCTGAAACAGTCTCACACACACACAGCTACACTTAGACAAAATCTGAGACACATCCAGACTACACACACTGAAATACAGGGATTGAACACCTTCAGACACCCTTTTTAGAGGCTGAAGTACATACCGTACTCTCTCTTCTCATTCTCTGCATTTCACACACACTGGAAAGCCATCTCTGGATGCTTGTGTTACATTCTGGAAACATGCAGTAGTCCTCATCCTGTCTGAATCTTTGTCTTGTTGGTTTGGAACCAAACTGAGACCCTTTAGCATATCTGTGTTGCTGCCCTTGCTGCCTGTTTCTTTCTTATTTATTTCAGGCACACCAAGGTATATTCTTTCTACTGGTTGAATGGTTCTTTTTGTGACAGTCTGATAACACTGTTTTGTGACAGTCTGATAACACTGTTTTATAAACTCGGAATCTGCCTTTTCTATGTGTGCATTACCATGACTTTTGGGCCTTTATTTGGCCACACTCTAACCCCCTTTTATGCAAGAAAACTGGATGACTGAAAGGTCATACCACTGTTAGCGTCATTACAGGTTTTACATGAAAGTCTTGGTGTTTGTTCCCAGTGTTTTAAAAAGGATTCAACAGCATAATTTAGCCTCGATAAGGGCTGGACAAAAGAAGCTCGTTATGGTGCATACAGGGCACACTCTTTCCTCCTTTTATGTATTAACATGTTCATCCCCTTAGACCCTTTTATGTATTCGTTAGGATTTCTCCTTGGTCTGTATGCTTAAGCACCATAAGGTGCATTTAGTTGCTTAAGGCGGGTACATCAGATTAAGTACTGCAATATGCAGTAAAGCAGGCTGTACAGGGGCCATTTCTAACTCTGCTCTTTAGTTTTTTATGTGTGTAAAGGCTGAAATTGCATAAAGGCTGAAAGTTGGTCTAGTTATGCAAAGTGATTTTCTGGAAATTACAACAGAACGTGAACATGTTTAAAATTGAATGTTTAATGTCAAGTTAGACTATTTGTGTAATTTAAAATCTATAATTGGATCACTTTCTGAAAAGGCTAGAAACGTAAGACTGCTCTAAAATTGGTTATTTCTGCAAATCGTGCATGCTGTAATATGAAGTGGTTACAACTGAAATTGCATTTTAAATCCAGCCTATTAACTGTAAATTAGATGTTTTGAAATGCAAAGGTACATGCTGAACATGGAACCTAACTTGTTTTCTTTCTGAAACTATTTAATTTGGAGGCCCACTCTTCTTTTAAAGTTTACTTTACTTACATAATATTATTCGCTCGCCATACGTGTTGGTATGACAGTTTATTATTTGACGCCTAGTGGTCTAGTCTGGGGCACTTAATACAGTTGGGGGTCTAGATACTTAAATTAGCTGTCTCAATAGCCTCCGAGACTTTAAGTGGGACGTTAGTAGATTTTTAGGACGTTTAAAATATTTGTTAACGCTTTAGTTAAATACTCAAAGAGGGTATGGGGGTTAAAGGGAATTAAGCCCCTCGAAAGTGATGAAATTACCCGAGCTATATATTGATAGTGGATTTTGAAACTATCGTCCTTTACGAAAGCCGGGTTCTGATCCGAATAGGATAATAAAACCTAGGGTCATTTATTCAAAGTGATCAATTAAAAAAACCCCCCGTTTGACTTTTCTCTCCAAATATGGCGATTTTGGCGATTCTTATATTCTGATCTTCCATGGCCTTTGCGCCTACTGGACAGCCCCCTACTGGGGTTGTCCAGGCTTCTAATACTAATCTTAACCCTCCTCTAACATTACAATCACAACATCAATCCTATAAATCCATTTTAAACCCTACTTTGACGACTAGAGAACTCACTGCCGCAGCGCCTACTTTTGAACTTCATCATGGTGAACCTTCTTTCCTTTGGGAAGACAAGGATGTGGATAACATGGTGATTAGTGAAGATTTACAATACGCAGTGGTTGGAAAGTTTGCATACGGTATGCCGGATTTTCATGATATAAAGAAGCAAATACCGTTGCAACTTGAGCTTAAAGGTTCATGTTTTATTGGTTTGTTAGACTCTCGTCACATTCTTATTAGGCTCTCCATTTTGGAGGATTATGTTCATATTCTTTCTAGGCCAGCCTTCTACGTTAAGATTGGGTCTAATCTTCACCAAATGCGAGGGCTTAAGTATGAGGTTTGGTTTGATCCGACTGAAGAAACTTCGATTGGTGTTGCTTGGGTTTCCTTCCCTGGTTTACCCCCCGTATTCTTTGGCAAGGAATCTGTTTTTTCATTAGCTAGGGCTATAGGTCGACCACTTCAACTAGATGCTGCCACCAATTCTAAATCTCGACCTAGTTGTGCGAAAGTTAAAGTCGAGCTTGATCTTTTGGCGTCTCGTCCACAACGGGTTCGTATAGGAATCAAAAACTCAACTACGGGTGAAGCAAGGTTTAAGTGGGTTCGTATTAGATATGACTATGTTCCTAAGTATTGTACGGAATGTAGGCTTCAAGGCCATTGTGAGAGTGAATGCTTTGTGCTGCATCCAGAGCTTGTGCAAAAGAATGATTTTGAAGGTTTGAAGGATGCGGCTGTGTGTGAAGAACCTGTTAAAATTTTAAAAAGTGGCAAGGTTGTAGGTAAACAAATTGAGCCTACACAGCCCAACCAAAAGAAGAGTGATGAACATATTGTAGCTGCGCAACCAGTGCGTGATCGAAGTTATAAAAAAAGGAATGGTGGAAGAGCTTTGCATCCAAACAAGAACCCTAATGCGTGGGTTCGTGTGGAAACCAAGAAGAAGCTTGGACAAGAACCTGCACGACAAGTTGAAGGGGATCCCAGTACAATTACTAAGCGTGTGAATCAAGAAGACAAGATCACAACTAGGAATGCTTTTGATCTTTTGGAGAAAGATGTAACTCTTGAAGTAGTTGAAGGGAAGGATCATCAAGAAAGGGCTGTGGAGAAGGGTCTTGAGAATGATACTGTTGGTGCCTCGACGGTTGTTCAACAGGAGAAGGATTTTCAACCTACACTTGAGGCGCAAGAGAAACAAGTTGCAACTGGTTCTAAACCTACAAGCATGGATGATGCAATCTTAGTTGCAAACCAACGAGGATCTGAGACAAAGAAGTGGGTTGAAGAGGCATTTAAGAATCATCCCAAGGTTACCGAGGTGGGTGTTTCTGCTGTTTCAGGTTTACAAGTTAATGAAACTTTGTCTCAAGGAGTAATTGGTGTGGAGACTCCGCATGGGGATCCTGTGGTTGTTGTTTCGCAACCTTCCGATTCTCCTATTGGCGTTGAAACTTCATTTAATACTCGTACTGGTATTAATGATGTTGGGGGTTCTCCTAGCTTGATTGGGAATATTATTTCTCAAAGTGCGTGTGGGAGTAATAAGAGGTTGGATTTCAAGCTGGGAGTGATACAGGAATTTAATGAGGGGTTAGGCAGTCCACAAGGTGCTCACGTGGGTTCTAAAAACGAAGTGGACTGTGCTTTGGACAAAGTTGATGAGGTTTTAAAGCTTGGGGATATTTTTGGGGAATCTTCAGCTTTACACGTGAAGAGGGATGCAGCGTTGGTAAATGCTGTTGACTTGGAAGCTGAAAGAGGTCTTAATTCTGGTATTAATATGTTAGATGATGTTGAAGGAATTAAGCTGGGAGTAGTACAACCAATTAATGTTGGTTCACGTGGGGACTTAAGGATTGAACAACCTGCCGTTTTAACTCCTAGCGTAATTGGGAATAGTGCGCGTGGGATTAATTTAATGCTGGACGCTTTAACCAATGTGGATGCACGTGGGGATGAAGATTCCACAGATTCTACTACATCCTTGAATCCACCTAGGACTGATTTTAATAATAGTGTTTCCCAGCAGCCTTTAGCTTTGGATGCGTTGAATGCTTTTTATGTTGAGCAGTCACGAGGGAGTGATTTTGAGCAGCTTTCAGCTTCCCCTCAAGGCTGTGAGAGGGCATTAATTACTCCAGCTGCTGCATGTGCTTGTCCTTCGGATACAAATGATGCAGTTGAGGTTGCTAGTGAAGATGATATTGTCAATTTGAGCCTTGGAAACTGTGTGGAAAATAGGCAAGCTATCACTATTCCTTCGGCAGAGGTGAGCACGAGTTTGGATACTGCAAGTGTGGCTAAGCCAAATTTTTTGGGGATGGATCTAATTCCAACGGTTCAACTTGAACGATTGTGTAGAAGTGCTTCTCCTAATTTTGGTAAGTCTTGTTTGAACATAAATGCTCCATCTTTTGTGCCTAAATCCTTGATGCAGCTTGTTCCACATTCAAAATATTTACCCACGGATGATGAACTTGTCAAGCGAATGGATTTGTATGATACAAGGGGTATCTTGGCGCGCCAAGTGGGAGCATTTCAAGAGAGGGTAACTCAAGGACATTATTTGGTGGAGGATGATGATTTGTTTGAAGAAGAGGAACTTGAGGAAGAGTCCACTGCACATAATTTTAGTATGGTGGCTAGAGAAGGAGATTTGTCGCCTAGGGAAATTCATGATAATGCTCCAAAGAGGGTAAGGAGGGTTAGGCGTCCATTAGAGCCAACCAGGGTGCAACCTTCGAGGAGTACAAAATCAAAATCCAAAAGGAACAAGCAATCGAAGAAATGATGGATAGCATATATGATCGTGATAGAGAGCCACAAATATCATTTTTTCAAGTTCGTATAGTAGGGCCTTTTTACATTTTTCACTTCATTACTTGTAGAAGGAGGTGTGGATGGCATTATTCCACTTTCTTCCTAGCTTTTATATTATTGCATTATTTTAGTATTCTCATATGTAATATCATCATAGAGTGTGTTATAAACTCTGTGATGATCATACTTTATTTGGTTCTTGCCAGTTCTTATTTTTTGCATTCTTGTTAGGAGCGAGGTCTCACCTCGATAGGATGATGTAAGGTATGGTATGGCCCTCCTTACTTTGTATTGTCCTCATTGAGGCATTTATTTATTATTTATAAAATTAGTCGCTAGGCACCCTGCCTAGTGATATTCGCTAAAAAAAAAAAAAAAAAAAAAAAGTGATCAATTAGTGGCTATTTTTGAAATATGACTATTTGTTTAAAATTGTTTATGCAAACACATTATATTGCCCACTTTACTTGTTTTGCAGACCCTATCTCCTTTATTTATCTTATTTAGCTATTGTCCTTTTTCTAAAGCAATATATTTAAACCCAATATAGAAATCGGCCGGGAACCACGTTTAGTGGAACCTAGAAGGTGCCTAACCCCTTCCTTCTGGGTTAACTTGAACACTTACCCAAATCTCTGATTAGTAGACTAACTCCGAGTTAAGATTTTAATTGAATTAGAAATTAATAGGTGACCTAATACGCCTAGAATAATTTATTAGGTGGCGACTCCAAAACTCTAACTCCAAACGAGTTACCTGTTACACCCCATACGTCTAAATTGACGTATATCATTATAATATCATGTTAAGAATGATTTAAGTGAGTTTAAAGTAATAATATGACCATATATGATGTTTATATGTTGAACATAAAGTTTGGGAAAAATCAGATTTAAGTTGTGGAAAAACCGACAAAGGAATTGCCTTGTAACAAAGCTTTTTCAGCAATTAAATTCATGTGTTATATGAAGTCTTTTGGGGACATATCATATACCAAATTGAAGGTCTTGGAGTGTAGTTTCCAACACTTTTAACGGTTTGCTCATATAACTTATAGATAAAAAGATATGAGCGTCAGAAGTTAGACCAGAAAAAGGGACATAAGCGCAAAAGAGGGCTAGAAATGAAATGTTTTTATTATAAAAGAGAAATTTCTCTCTCTCTCGAGACATTTCCAGTAAACCCACGATATAAACAGAGCCTTCCTCAGTTTGAATCCATTTTTTATGATTTTGAAGAAAGAACATCAATTTTGACACGAAACGGAAGACGGATTGCGTCAAAACGCTCTACGCGATTAGGGTAACATTATGCTACCTTCAATTTCGTCTATAGTTTGAGTTTTAGAATTACTTCATAGCTAAGTAAAGTATTTAAATTCTATTTTATAGCTTGTTTAAGCTTTAGAAGGTGTGGAATTCAAAGGAAACGAAGTTTAGAAGCTAGAAACATCAAAGGTATGTAAGGCTAAACCTTTCTTTTGGCAAGGCATGTATCTTTTAGATTTTGAAGCTTTTATTAGTTCTAAACTTAGTTTTTCTTGTGAGAAACTTGTATGGTATTAAGAAAACCTTGTATATTCTTAATTTGGTACTAAAATCCAAGGTGAAAGACATCCGAATCAGAAAGACAAAACGTTTCAAAATCTGGAAAATTGTTTTGAACTTTGGACAGTTGTTAGTATATTGATCATAACTCCTTATACAAAATTGATATTAAGATGATTTAAGAATCTCCAGAATTCTAATACATATATCTACAACTTTCATGAAGACCATGAGGTCTATAACTTTTATCTGCATCCTCAAAACTATGATGCAATACAGGACGCTGGTACTGTCTAGAAATTATGTACATCCGTGGAATTGTTACGCCACTCTCATCTTGTTATCCAGTTAATTTGTTTATGTTATCAGTTTATCCGGGTATCCATTCCCGTGTATAGTATAGTGCTGGTTCTGTTTTTGCGTATCATCCAGTTTCAGTGGAAACTCTGCCGAAATTTTTATAAAAATCAAAGAGTTAGACAAATTTTAAGTTCAGGTTGTGTCTACAGTTCCATCCAGAGTTTTCTTATCATTCCTTTGAGTCCATATATATTGTTGCCACATGTGTTATGCCTCATACATGCTTATGCTTATATTGTAATCATGTTATGTGTGATTTGGAGTCCCCCATAGAGGTTGGACATTGGACACACAGTCCAGTCGCGTGTGATACTACCCGTCTGGGGGATACAGCCCCTCTGGTTCAGGCGGTAGTTGAAACACCTAGTGTGACCGGGTGTCATTCACACACTCTGACCAGAGAGACTAGATATTACTGGCTGGGGGGGATATAGCCCATAACACCCACCAGGTTTGTTATATATGCGTATATAGCCACAGTATGCACTGCATGATTATACATGAGGCTAGTTCCAGTTTTCAGTTACCTGATTTGGGGGGATACAGCCCATAACACCAGACAGGTACTAGTTCCGGTTTTCAGTTACCTGATTTGGGGGGATACAGCCCATAACGCCAGACAGGTACTAGTTCAGATGTTCAGTTACCTGATTTGGGGGGGATATAGCCCATAACACCAGACAGGTACCAGTTCAGATAACAGTTCAGCTTTAGCTCGGTACCAGTTATCAGTTCTCAGTTATCAGCCACCAGTTCTTAGCGTCAGTATCAGTTGACAGTTATCAGTTCTCAGTTATCAGCCACCAGTTCTTAGCGTCAGTATCAGTTGACAGTTATCAGTTCTTAGTTATCAGCCACCAGTTCTTAGCGTCAGTATCAGTTGACAGTTATCAGTTCCAGTTTCTAGTAACCAGCTATCAGTCATATTACAGTTATTTATCAGTATAGTTCAGCTCAGTCTTCAGGTTCAGATTCAGCTAGACTTCAGCTTATATTCATATCATGTTTAGTACGTTCTTCAGATTTCCAGCTATATTGTTATGCTCCAGCTCATGTTTACATATTTATATTCCAGCCTACAGTTTCATTCGGCTATGACATATTATATGCTCATGCCTTACATACTTGGTACATATCGTACTCACGCCCTTTTCTGGGGCGCTGCGTTTCATGCCGCGCAGGTGCAGATAGATCAATGCTTGGACCATGTTAGTAGGCCATCTATCAGCTACTGGAGTCACTCCGCTTACTCCCGGAGTTACTTATTTTTTGGTATGTGTATAGTCAGCTAGCTTGGGTATGGCGGGGCCTTATCTCGTCCTTTGTATATTCAGTTCATCACTCTTAGAGGCCTGTAGATATGTCCCTGTGTGGTGCAGTCGGTATGTTATGTATGTCAGCTTATGTTAGCCTTGTCAGCTATTTGCATTGCATACTCCTTATCAGCTAGGTTTATGCTTATTCTGTTTATCAGTTATAATGGTTAGCAGATTATCAGTAGGATTAGTGATGATTGACACTTAGTGTTGGTCATCCGCCGCGGCCCTAAGTTGGGTCGTGACAAAAGTGGTATCAGAGCAGTTCAGTCCTAGGGTGTCTACAGGCCGTGTCTAGTAGAGTCTTGTTTAGGAGTATGTTGCGCGCCATACTTTTGAACAGGAGGCTACAAGGCACTTCAGGACAGTTGTCTTTCTTTCTTCTCTAGATCGTGCGATAGAGCCATAATTATAGAATTCAACCCTCTAACAATAGTGTTTTCAGCTAAGCGATGTCGCCGAAAAAAAAACTATCAGCTGCCAGAAAGGCAAGGCCATTGCTGGCCACGGTATTGGTAGAGTGCCACCTAAGGTGGATGAGAGTGAGGAGTCCAGTCCTGAGGCTCCATCCGAGGCCTCACAGATCCTTTCAGTTCAGGGTGATATCAGAGGTACTGCAGCTACTATACCTCCACATTCTCAGCCTGATAGTCAGGGGCAGGAAATGAGGGATGCCATCAGATTATCGACCAGTGTTGTAGTTGCTTAGACTAGACAACACAGTGCAGATGCCCAGGGAGATGTTGGATCCAGGATCAATGATTTTATCAGGCTAGAGCCTACAGTCTTTACCGGATCCCGTACAGGAGAAGACCCTCAGGATTTTCTATTGAGGATAGCTAGAGTGTTGAGGGTTATGCACGTGTCAAACACAGAGTTAGTAGAGTTGGCTGCATTCAGATTGCATAACCTAGCAGCAGGGTGATACTAGACATGGGAGCTATCTAGACGGCCTGATGCTACTCCCACGACTTGGAAGGAATTCTCAAATACCTTCCTTTATCAGTATATGCCTATAGAGACATAGGGAGCCCGTGCTAATCAGTTCCTGACCTTGAGACAGGGAAGTTTGAGTGTAGAAGAGTATAATTATTGCTTTAGTTCTTTAGCATGGTTTGCCCCTACGGTGGTAGTGAGTATGGAGGATAGAATTCACAGGTATATAGTGGGACTAACTCCACACCTAGTGAACGAGCGTATGACAGTTGCTATGCAGTCATGTATGAGCATAACATTCAGGCATTTGCTTTGTTACTTGAGGAGAGGAAGCAGAAATAGAGAGCCGACAGGGATAAAGTGCTAGACAAGAGGGGCAGATTTTCTGGTTCGTTTGGAGAGACGTCTGGAGCGAGTAGATAGCAGAGTGTTAGACAACCACCAGCTAGTATACCTACATAGTCTCGTGGCTTTAGATCTGATAGACCTCCTCAGTCCAGATCTAGTCACACATCACAGACTTCAGGATTTAAGAATCGTGGTACTTCTATACCGGCCAATCAGACATATCCCAGATGTTCGGATTGTGGTAGACGCCACTTGGGTCCATGTCAGTTAGGAGTTGATACTTGTTATATTTGTCGCGAGGCAGCTATTTCATGAAAGGTTGCCCGCCTAGGGGTGGCAGTTGTATAGCCCAGCCAGCTAGATCACCAGTTGCTTGCTCAGCATCAGCACGCCATCAGGGGCATGTTCTTCAGGATGGCACCTGTATAACAGAAAGAATTTAAGGAGCAATTGAAGGATTTGTTAGATAAAGGCCTCATCAGACCTAGCATTTCCCCGTGGGGAGCCTCGATGCTATTTGTAAAAAAAAAAAAAAGATGGCTCTCTACGCATGTGCATAGATTACAGACAGCTGAATAAAGTCATTATTAAGAATAAATACTCTCTGCCCAGGATTGATGTCTAGTTTGACAAGCTCCAGGGTGCCAAGTGCTTCTCGAATATAGATTTGCGATCAGGCTACCATCAGGTTAGAGTTAGAAAATCTGATATACCTAAGACTGCATTCAGGACTAGGAATGGCCATTATGAGTTTTTAGTGATGTTGTTTGGACTCACTAATGCCCCTGCAGTATTTATAGATCTGATGAACAGCATATTCAGGCTTTATCTAGATTTATTTGTGATTATATTTTTTGATGATATTCTCATCTATTCAAAGTCTGAATCAGAGCATCCGGAGCACCTACGCACAGTATTGGGTACTCATCGGGACCAACAATTATATGCTAAGTTCTCAAAGTGTAAATTCTAGATAGATTCAGTGGAATTTCTTGGCCACATAGTTTCAGCAGAAAGAATTAAAATAGATGACCAGAAGATCTAGGCTGTGAAGAATTGGCCCATGCCTACGACGCCAATTGAAGTACGTAGTTTTCTGGGTTTGGCAGGTTATTACAGAAAGTTTATAGAGGGTTTTTCCTCCATTGCAGCTCCACTGAACAAATTGACAAAGAAATCAGCTAAATTTGAGTGGTCTGATTCTTGCGAGCACAGCTTCCAAGAACTAAAGAACAGGTTGATAACAGCTCCAGTACTTACACTTCCAGAGGGATCTGAGGGCTATGTCATTTACTGTGATGCTTCTCGAATTGGTCTTCGTTGTGTTTGATGCAGCATGGAAGAGTAATTGCTTATGCTTCTAGGCAGCTGAAAAAGCACGATCAGAACTACCTCATCCATGATCTTGAGCTTTCAGCAGTCATTCATGCATTGAAGATTTGGAGACATTATTTTTATGGTGTTCATGTTGATATTTATACGGATCACAAGAGCCTCCAGTACATATTTAAGCAAAAGGAGCTAACCCTATGATAGAGGCGGTGGCTAGAGTTTCTGAAGGACTATGACATGGACATTCTTTATAATCCGGGTAAAGCGAACGTTGTTGCTGATTCCCTTAGGCATAAGTCCATGGGTAATTTATCTTAATTACAGCCATAGAAGAGAAACTTAGCTCATGCACTCCACCAGTTGGCCAGCATGGATGTCAGATTAATATATTCAGAGGACGCAAGAGTTACAGTTCAGAACGCAACCACTACTTGCCTAGTGACATAAGTAAAGCAGCGCCAGTATGAGGATCCAGTTCTAGTTCAATATAGGCAGATAGCCAGAAGAAAACCAAAATTATTATATAGATTACTAGTGACGGGGTTCTTATATATAAAGATAGACTTTGTGTTCCTGATGTTGCAGATTTATGTGGACAGATTATGACAGATGCACATTATTCCAGATACACTGTTCATCCTAATTCGACTAAGATTTACCATGATCTTAAGCAGATTTATTGTTGAGACGAAATGAAGCGTGACATAGCAGAATTTGTGGCTCAGTGTGCTAACTGCCAGCAGGTTAAAGTCGAGCATAAAAAAAAAAAAAAAACCTAGTGGCTTGTTACAGGAAGTCGAGATTCCATCATAGAAATGGGAAGCAGTGAATATGGACTTCATTACAGGCTTTCCCCGTATGCGGAGCAAGTATGACTCTATTTGGGTTATAGTGGACAGGCTTACTAAATTAGCTCATTTCTTGCCTGTTAGAACTACTTATACAGCAGGGGATTATGCCAGACTTTATATCAGAGAGATAGTGCGCCTACATGGTATTCCAGTATTTATTATTTCAGACGGGGGCGCACCAGTTTACAGCTAATTTCTATAGATCGTTCCAGACAGGTTTAGGGACACAGGTGTATCTGAGTACAGTATTTCATCCATAGACAGACAGACAGGCTGAGCGGACCATTCAGACATTAGAAAATATGCTTAGAGCTTACGTGTTAGATTATAGAAGCAGCTGGAATGGTCACCTACTGTTGATAGAGTTTGCATATAATAATAGCTATCATTCTAGCATACAGATGGTGCCATATGAAGCTTTGTATGGGCACAAATGCAGGTTTTTTATATGATGGTTCAAGGTTGGCGAGTCTCAATTGATAGGTCCAGACTTAATCCAACAAGTAATTGATAAAGTCAAGTTGATCAGGGAAATATTATTAGCAGTGCAGAGCAGACAGAAGTCCTATGCAGATAATCGACATTGAGATTTAGAATTTCATATTGGCGATTAGGTATTCCTGAAAGTATCACCTATGAAAGGCGTTATGAGATTTGGAAAGAAGGGAAAGCTTAGCCGTAGATTTATTAGTCCATATCAGATTATCAGGCGAGTTGGGCGTGTAGCCTACGAGTTAGACCTTCAAGCAGACCTTCAGGAGGTACATCCAGTATTCCATGTTTCCATGCTCAAAAATGTGTCAGAGATCCTTCTAGAGTTGTACCATTAGAGGATGTACAGATTACAGAACAGTTGACTAATAAGGAGGTGCAATTTAAAGAGGCAGATTCGTCGACTAAGGACGAAAGACATTCCTTTAGTTAAGATGCTATATCAAAGCAATAATATAGAAGAAATAACTTGGGAAGCTGAAAATGACATGAGGGCCAAATATACACATCTCTTCATTACTTCGAGTATGTAACAGATCGTTGCTTAATGCTTCTACATACTTCATTTAACATTCGAGGACGAATGTTCCTAATGGGGGAATATTGTTACACCCCATAGGTCTAAATTGACGTATATCATTATAATATCATGTTAAGAATGATTTAAGTGAGTTTAAAGTAATAATATGACCATATATGATGTTTATATGTTGAATATAAAGTTTGGGAAAAATCAGATTTAAGTTGTGGAAAAACCGACAAAGGAATTGCCTTGTAACAAAGCTTTTTCAGCAATTAATTTCATGGGTTATATGAAGTCTTTTGGGGACATATCATATACCAAATTGAAGGTCTTGGAGTGTAGTTTCCAACAATTTTAACGGTTTGCTCATATAACTTATAGATAAAAAGATATGAGCGTCAGAAGTTAGACCAGAAAAAGGGACATAAGCGCAAAAGATGGATAGAAATGAAATGTTTTTATTATAAAAGAGAAATTTCTCTCTCTCTCGAGACATTTCCAGTAAACCCACGATATAAACAGAGCCTTCCTCAGTTTGAATCCATTTTTTATGATTTTGAAGAAAGAACATCAATTTTGACACGAAACGGAAGACGTATTGCGTCAAAACGCTCTACGCGATTAGGGTAACATTATGCTACCTTCAATTTCATCTATAGTTTGAGTTTTAGAATTACTTAATAGCTAAGTAAAGTATCTAAATTCTATTTTATAGCTTGTTTAAGCTTTATAAGGTGTGGAATTCAAAGGAAACGAAGTTTAGAAGCTAGAAACATCAAAGGTATGTAAGGCTAAACCTTTCTTTTGGCAAGGCATGTATCTTTTAGATTTTGAAGCTTTTATTAGTTCTAAACTTAGTTTTTCTTGTGAGAAACTTGTATGGTATTAAGAAAACCTTGTATATTCTTAATTTGGCACTAAAATCCAAGGTGAAAGACATCCGAATCAGAAAGACAAAACGTTTCAAAATCTGGAAAATTGTTTTGAACTTTGGACAGTTGTTAGTATATTGATCATAACTCCTTATACAAAATTGATATTAAGATGATTTAAGAATCTCCAGAATTCTAATACATATATCTACAACTTTCATGAAGACCATGAGGTCTATAACTTTTATCTGCACCCTCAAAACTATGATGCAATACAGGACGCTGGTACTGTCTAGAAATTCTGTACATCCGTGGAATTGTTACGCCACTCTCATCTTGTTATCCAGTTAATTTGTTTATGTTATCAGTTTATCCGGATATCCATTCCAGTGTATAGTATAGTGCTGGTTCTGTTTTTGCGTATCATCCAGTTTCAGTGGAAACTCTGCCGAAATGTTTATAAAAATCAAAGAGTTAGACAAATTTTAAGTTCAGGTTGTGTCTACAGTTCCATCCAGAGTTTTCTTATCATTCCTTTGAGTCCATATATATTGTTGCCACATGTGTTATGCCTCATACATGCTTATGCTTATATTGTGATCATGTTATGTGTGATTTGGAGTCCCCCATAGAGGTTGGACATTGGACACACAGTCCGGTCGCGTGTGATACTACCCGTCTGGGGGATACAGCCCCTCTGGTTCAGGCGGTAGTTGAAACACCTAGTGTGACCGGGTGTCATTCACACACTCTGACCAGAGAGACTAGATATTACTGGCTGGGGGGGATATAGCCCATAACACCCACCAGGTTTGTTATATATGCGTATATAGCCACAGTATGCACTGCATGATTATACATGAGGCTAGTTCCAGTTTTCAGTTACCTGATTTGGGGGGATACAGCCCATAACACCAGACAGGTACTAGTTCCGGTTTTCAGTTACCTGATTTGGGGGGATACAGCCCATAACGCCAGACAGGTACTAGTTCAGATGTTCAGTTACCTGATTTGGGGGGGATATAGCCCATAACACCAGACAGGTACCAGTTCAGATAACAGTTCAGCTTTAGCTCGGTACCAGTTATCAGTTCTCAGTTATCAGCCACCAGTTCTTGGCGTCAGTATCAGTTGACAGTTATCAGTTCTCAGTTATCAGCCACCAGTTCTTAGCGTCAGTATCAGTTGACAGTTATCAGTTCTTAGTTATCAGCCACCAGTTCTTAGCGTCAGTATCAGTTGACAGTTATCAGTTCCAGTTTCTAGTAACCAGCTATCAGTCATATTACAGTTATTTATCAGTATAGTTCAGCTCAGTCTTCAGGTTCAGATTCAGCTAGACTTCAGCTTATATTCATATCATGTTTAGTACGTTCTTCAGATTTCCAGCTATATTGTTATGCTCCAGCTCATGTTTACATATTTATATTCCAGCCTACAGTTTCATTCAGCTATGACATATTATATGCTCATGCCTTACATACTTGGTACATATCGTACTCACGCCCTTTTCTGGGGCGCTGCGTTTCATGCCGCGCAGGTGCAGATAGATCAATGCTTGGACCATGTTAGTAGGCCATCTATCAGCTACTGGAGTCACTCCGCTTACTCCCGGAGTTACTTATCTTTTGGTATGTGTATAGTCAGCTAGCTTGGGTATGGCGGGACCTTATCTCGTCCTTTGTATATTCAGTTCATCACTCTTAGAGGCCTGTAGATATGTCCCTGTGTGGTGCAGTCAGTATGTTATGTATGTCAGCTTATGTTAGCCTTGTCAGCTATTTGCATTGCATACTCCTTATCAGCTAGGTTTATGCTTATTCTGTTTATCAGTTACAATGGTTAGCAGATTATCAGTAGGATTAGTGATGATTGACACTTAGTGTTGGTCATCCGCCGCGGCCCTAAGTTGGGTCGTGACATTACCCAAGTTGTAAACCACTTACTTTGCTAATTAAAGTGGAGTGCGACAGAATGGCGACTCCGCTGGGGATTAAATATTCTAACTATTACGATTTTTTTATATTGGGTTTATTATTACTTTTATTATTCATTACTAACTTTTTCTATTTGCAGGTGGGTAGCCTTTATATTTTTGCAATTTCTTTTGATATTTTGAATATTTATGAATTATTTGTCGCATTTCGTTGAATTATTTATTGCATTTCGTTCATACTCTTCCACTCCTGGAAAATTGACACTTACACACACACAGCGATTACGTGGATCCCACGGTCGCTTCACCACAAAAAAACCTTTAGGAGGAACGGTTAGATTCTAGTTGGTCCGTGGTACAACCAACAATTCTAAACGTTCCCACCCCTTGGTCGTCCACCTTGGGGAACCATGTCTAGAATTACCCAACTCTTAGCGGATACTCTTGTCTAGGAACCATGCATCATGTTATGATTAGGAGATTTTGACTTCGGCTCATGTCTAAGTCTATTGGTTCACCATATTTGAACAAACCAAACGGGTCTCCGACCCTAATGGACGTTTAAATATATTATGTGTGCATTTATTTAAGGTTGAACGTGTCTAATGTAGACCATTTGTTCTCAAAAGTGTGGATCATTCAATTATTTATTTTTGTTGGAAGATGCCACAAGTCAAAAATTTGGAATATCAAATAAAACAGATTTTAAAATTGATTTTTCTACTTTTGTGTAACAAAATCAAATATTTATTTCTATTAATGGAAATAGTTATAGAAATCAATTATTTATTTCTATATGAATTTTTTTTCTACATTCATACAACAAAACCAATTATTTTATAAAAGAAATTAATTTTTCTACTTTTATGAAAACAAAATTATAGACTTTAAATTAATTTCTTCTACCATTCTTATTTACCTAAAAATATTATTCCACATTTATACAATAAAACTATTTTTTCCGTTAACTTTGGGTTTGAGAACAAATGAGATGACGCATGATACACGTTCAATTTTAAATATCCTACTCAAACTTAGGAAGACTTAACATCCTTGGCATGTTAAAGTCCATTAGCCAACTTCGTCCAAATGACGCCTGTCATGCATCTTATATGTGTTGGTCTTGTTAGGCCTACCTCCGATATAAGAGAGGCCCCTTGCATTATAAGGATTGATATATTTTGCATTTGATAATTATTACCTCGACACTAACTAATTGTTTTCGTGTCTAAGTTTTACTCCCATTCCTGAGGTTGACCTGTGCATTCTGGCCGAGCATCAGTACCGGACGAGAACCAAGGGACCAGTTACAACTCCTCCCCCTTCACAAACTAGAAGAAGAGGAAAGCGAAACATCATGTCTGAATTGAATAATGCTGCTCTTGGTGATGATAACATTGGGAATAATGGGACACCCCGCAAACTTGCTTTGGTTGGGTATGATGAACATGTTGCTACTTTAGAGCAACAAATTAAAGAACTTGAAGAGAAACTGACAATGGTCAGTTTAACCGTTGGAAACTCCGCCCATTCAGGAGAGCCTGTCGATCCAAGTGGGTCAGCCCGCCCTAATGGAAAGGACCCTACACACCCAACTGATCCCCCTGTCGTTTACCAAACAACGTAACCAGCTCCTTACCAAACAGCACCACCTGCTACCTACCAAAGCGCACCAACCGCCACATATCAAGCACCGCCTCCCTATCCAGCACCACCAGCTACTTATCAAGCACCACCTCCTGCATACCCTACTTACCCAAACACAAGCCTACCTCACACCAACACTGCATATCCACAACCTTACAATCCCATGTTCACTGCTGAGACCAAGCAACTCACTTCACCCATCAAAGACCATGACAACTATGAATGGGCGGAGGATGAGACCAATGATGATGGGACGAAAGAGAAAGTTCGTAAGCTAGAGGCAGCCTTTAAGAAGTTTGAGTTAGGCAAAACTACTAAAGGTTTAGCTTATGAAGACTTGTGCATCTATCCTACTTTGAAATTGCCAGACGGATACAAGATACCAAAGTTTCACCTGTTCAATGGAACTGGAGACCCTATGGCACATCTGAGAATATATTGTGACAAGTTGATTGGAGCAGGGGAAGATGAGAAAGTACGAGTGAAGCTGTTCAGTCGAAGCTTGACTGGAGAGGCTTTGAGTTGGTTCTCTAAGCAGAAGCCTGGCAAATGGTTCGGCTGGGAAGACATGGCAGCAGATTTCGTAGAACGATTTGGGTACAACACTGAAATGGTACCAGATCGTTTCTACCTAGAAAAGTTGAAAAAGAAATCCACAGAGACGTTTAGAGTATGCTACGAGGTGGAGAGCAGAAGCTGCCAAGGTGCAACCCGCTATGGATGAAAGGGAAATAGTGAATATATTCATCCGCATTCAAGAGGATGTCTATTACGATAAGCTGCTGCATATGAAAAATCAAAAGTTTGCTGATGTAGTGTTGATGGGAGATGACGTAGAAGAAGGGCTGAAAAGTGGAAAGATTATTAGCCTAGCTGTACTACAAGCTACTAATAAGGCCATCCAGTCTGGAAATGTGAGCCTTTCCAAAAAGAAGAAAGATGAAGTCTCTTTTGGGGCAACCATTCAAGACCCTGCTTTCAATCACTATTATCAAACACCGCCACCATTCTATCCCTACCATCACATACCACCTGAATATTCCGTTTACAACACTCAGACCACTCGACCTATATTCCACACTCCAGCACCAAATCGTCTACCATACCAGCAAAACGCTCAACCCAACTACCGAAATGCACCATCATACCCCCCTAGGCCTCGCCCTGAGGCAAACCAAAGACCCAAAAGGAACTACACTCCACTAGCCGAATCTCGCACTCATTTGTTTGAGAGATTGAAAGCTGCCGGGCTTATCGTCCCGATACCTCACAAGATGCCAGACAACCCTTCACCTAACTTTGATTACAGTAAAAGGTGTGCATATCACTCAGGTGGACCGGGGCATGAGACGGAGAGATGTTTTTGTGGGTATATAGGGTCCGCGTCTGTGGACATAACATCATTTGACAAGCATAGGATTCGCATCGGTGGGTATATAGGGTCCGCGTCTGTGGACATGACATCATTTGACAAGCATAGGATCTGCGCCGGCGGATATATATAGGGTTCGCAGTGGTGAACATGACAGCAATGACAACAGTGTAAGGTCCGCGTCTGTGGACAAGACATCTTTTGAAGATCATAGAATCCATGTCGGTGGATATATAGGGTCAGCGTCTGTGGACATGACATCAATTTGAGAAGTATAGAATCCATGTCGGTGGATGAATAAGGTCTGCATCGGTGGACATGACAAGCATAGGATCCATGTCGGTGGATATTTAGGGTCCGCAATGGTGGACACGATGTAAAATTTGAGAAGTATAGAGTCCATGTCGGTGGATATACAGGGTCCGCAGCGGTGGACATGACATCAATTTGAGAAGTGTAGAATCCATGTCGGTGGATGTATAGGGTCTGCATCGGTGGACATGACAAGCATAGAATCCATGTCAGTGGATATACAGGGTCCGCAGCGGTGGACATGACATCAATTTGAGAAGTGTAGAATCCATGTCGGTGGATATATAAGCTCTGCATCGGTGGACATGACAAGCATATGATCCATGTCGGTGGATATATAGGGTCCGCAGCTGTGGACACGATATAAATCTGAGAAGTTTAGAATCCATGCCGGTGGATATACAGGGTCTGCAGCGGGGGACATGACATTATTGGACAAAGCATAGAATCTGCATCGGTGGATATATGTAAGGTCCGCGTTTGTGGGCATAGTTCATCAATTCGAAGTAGCATAAGGTCCACGTTTATGGGCATAGTCAGCAATCTGAGGAAGCATATATAGTCCGCGTCGGTGGACACATTCAACCGTGAAAGCATCATAGGGTCTGCATCGGTTGACATGACATCCATAGAATCTGCGTCGGTGGATATATATAAGGTCCGTGTTTGTGGACAATTCAGCAATTGAAGGTATAGGGTCCGCGTTTGTGGGCATAGTTCAGCAATCTGAAGCAGAGTAAGAATCTGCGATTATGGATGATGGGGTCCGCGTTTGTGGGCAGTTCAACACAGGATCTGTGCCTGTGCATACAGTTCAACATTGAAAGCACCTTAAGTATCGAAGAGACATATGATCTGTGTCACTGGATGGAAAAGTTTGGAGTCCATGTTTATGGACGATATATCAATCAAACAAGCGTAGGGTTCGCGTTTGTGGGCATACTTCAACAATTTACAGCAGAGCAAGGTCCGCATCGGTGGGCATAGCATTGGAAAGGCATTTGGATGAGACAGCAATCAAACAATCATGAGACAAAACAACCACCCGGCTCAACAGGGAAGTTTACTTTATCTTTATCTTTATATCTATTGCATTTATCATGATTTTGTTGCAGGGTACTCCCTGATTTCTCGACAAGCCCCTGTGCCATACTCTCACGCCTGTTCCCAATATCACCACCAATCATGCAACCACAAAACCTCAAACACATACAAAGCAAAGCCCAACCCTACAAACAATGCTTTTTGCTACACCCACAAACTACTTATCTTTCCAAGTTCCAAGCTACAATTCCATACTCGCACCAGTGGCGTACCTAATCCTTCCTTGTTGATTGGGTGTCAGTTTCGTATTCCTTCCTATCTGTATCCATCTGCGTCGATCATGCGTATTTTCGTGCTTAATCGTGCCCGTCTGCTTGAATCGTGCGCATTCATAAAAATCGCTCCCCAAATATTTCCAAGCTCATTCAAGGCAATACTTGAAGGTGAGATGACCCATTTATTGAGATGAAGTGGAAACTATGTTCGTGTACACTCCTCTTTATGGGTGTGTCGTGCACCACATCTTCATAACTAGGATGATTATAAGCCTCTTTTCCCACGTTCGATCTATCGAGGTTATTTCATCTCCGACAATACCTTTGCTTTATTCTTCATTCATCTCGCCAAAAGGCAAAAACATACACGAATCTAAACTTTACATACTTGGATAAGTTTAGTCTTTACATCCCAAAATCGAGCGTCATAAAAATGCCGTTCTAGAACTACACACGACCTGATTCTCGTGAAACCCGAGATATGTAGGCAACTCAGAGACCGGGGTTCGGCCAAAAACACTCCAAAAAAAAAAAAAAACCTCATTCTTCCCCTTTTGAATCTTTTTGCCTACCAGTCATGAAAAAATTGGTTATTCCGTAGACTATCTTTGCACGAAGACTCTTTCATCATCCCCGAGCAAAGAGGGGCAGCTGTTGACACCCAATTTTGTCCCTCCATTTTTACAATTTGGCTATATTTAATTAAAATTTATAAATGTAACTTTCAAATAAAACTGCATTAGACAACATGCATTTACGTGTGTAATAATATTATTAATCCCCTATTTATATAATATCTATTTAATTGTGACCATGTTACGTAATTACATTCATTTAGGATATTTTCAAAACTATGTATGCTATTTTATGCAATTTAACGCATTACGATATCATTTAATAGTTATTTGTGGCTATTTATATCTAATTAGCATTATTTGCGATCACCTACATTTATTTATAATTATTTACATTTTATTTATAATTATTTACAAAATTCTCTATTTTATACTAATTATTTATGTTTATAAGTATTTTAATTAAATACTAGTCATTTTGCTATTTTACAAATTCATTCCTATTACATCTAGTCCTCGTCATCATATTTTTACCCACGTGTACGCCACCTAGGCTCCACATAAGCCTAGCACCTCACTTATTACACTCTTAGCAACACGTACAACTTCTTTAAGCATGTGTACAACTCACTCCAGCATATCGTACAACCCCCTAAAGCGCCTATAACCTTACACATCAGATATACTACCTATACACATATATACACGTGTGCCTACATGGCACAATCTGAGCCCTCCACGTTCCAAATCCAAGGGCCAGAATCAATTCTCTTATTTTACATCTATACACTCACCCCTCCACATCCAAAACCCTAAATCATTACTCCCTCTCTCCCCAAAACTCATCATCCGCCGATCCCATTTCCCTCTCTCCCCCTTTGCTCGTAACCCGTCCAGGTTCCACCAGCCCCCCGTCGTCTCCTCCGCCATCAATGCCGTGACCTTATCCCTCGTCCTATCTCTGATTACACGGGACAAATCTCCCTTCCCTTTGCCTCGTGAATCCGAAATAGGAATAAGGGATAGGGTACGAATCCCTTCAAATCCGGCACCTACAAACTGAGATTGGAACGGATTCCACACGCACAAGGCAAGGATCGAATTTTGCATTCATTTCTTGGCCAAATCGGGTAACATCTTTTGGTTTTATATTGTCTATTCTTTTTCCTTTTGTGGATGAAATCTGAACAAGCCAATGATATCTCTTTCTGCCTATTTTTAGGTCTGATTACATTCCCATTTTTTTATTTAAATGTTTTACATATCCAGATTCCAATCGGGTTGAGTTGGTTCTATTTTCAGTTTATAGGCATTCAATTCGAATTTGGTTTACCTTTTGGAATACATGATAATCTTGTGAAGTTCTGTGCGAATCTTTGATTGATGACGTTGATCTTAGGCAGCTTATTAAGGAAATATGGTTATATACAAGTATATGGACTCCTTGTCCAATAGTCATTCTGACAGCCTGGATAATCTGTCAATCATATGCCTGATTTCATTCCTTTTAGTTAGTTGTATTACTGGGAACCTCTCTGCATTTTTCCATATAACATTCCAATCTTAGCACTATAAAAAGGCCTAGTTGTGTCTACACTAGGGGGAGCTACACAGACCCTCTGGACACAGTCCCCCTCACCTCTCACACACTGGTCTACACCTCTCACACATAGAACTAGGGTTCTTGCTTTCAGTTCTGAAACAGTCTCACACACACACAGCTACACTTAGACAAAATCTGAGACACATCCAGACTACACACACTGAAATACAGGGATTGAACACCTTCAGACACCCTTTTTAGAGGCTGAAGTACATACCCTACTCTCTCTTCTCATTCTTTGCATTTCACACACACTGGAAAGCCATCTCTGGATGCTTGTGTTACATTCTGGAAACATGCAGTAGTCCTCATCCTGTCTGAATCTGTCTTGTTGGTTTGGAACCAAACTGAGACCCTTTAGCATATCTGTGTTGCTGCCCTTGCTGCCTGTTTCTTTCTTATTTATTTCAGACACACCAAGGTATATTCTTTCTACTGGTTGAATGGTTCTTTTTGTGAGAGTCTGATAACACTGTTTTGTGACAGTTTGATAACACTGTTTTATAAACTCGGAATCTGCCTTTTCTATGTGTGCATTACCATGACTTTTGGGCCTTTATTTGGCCACACTCTAACCCCCTTTTATGCAAGAAAACTGGATGACTGAAAGGTCATACCACTGTTAGCGTCATTACAGGTTTTACATGAAAGTCTTGGTGTTTGTTCCCAGTGCTTTAAAAAGGATTCAACAGCATAATTTAGCCTCGATAAGGGCTGGACAAAAGAAGCTCGTTATGGTGCATATAGGGCACACTCTTTCCTCCTTTTATGTATTAACATGTTCATCCCCTTAGACCCTTTTATGTATTCGTTAGGATTTCTCCTTGGTCTGTATGCTTAAACACCATAAGGTGCATTTAGTTGCTTAAGGCGGGTACATCAGATTAAGTACTGCAATATGCAGTAAAGCAGGCTGTACAGGGGCCATTTCTAACTCTGCTCTTTAGTTTTTTATGTGTGTAAAGGCTGAAATTGCATAAAGGCTGAAAGTTGGTCTAGTTATGCAAAGTGATTTTCTGGAAATTACAACAGAACGTGAACAGGTTTAAAATTGAATGTTTAATGTCAAGTTAGACTATTTGTGTAATTTAAACTCTGTAATTGGATAACTTTCTGAAAAAGCTAGAAATGTAAGACTGCTCTAAAACTGGTTATTTCTGCAAATCGTACATGCTGTAATATGAAGTGGTTACAATTGAAATTGCATTTTAAATCCAGCCTATTAACTGTAAATTAGATGTTTTGAAATGCAAAGGTACATGCTGAACATGGAACCTAACTTGTTTTCTTTCTGAAACTATTTAATTTGGAGGCCCACTCTTCTTTTAAAGTTTACTTTACTTACATAATATTATTCGCTTGCCATACGTGTTGGTATGACAGTTTATTATTTGACGCCTAGTGGTCTAGTCTGGGGCACTTAATACAGTTGGGGGTCTAGATACTTAAATTAGCTGTCTCAATAGCCTCCGAGACTTTAAGTGGGACGTTAGTAGATTTTTAGGACGTTCAAAATATTAGCTAACGCTTTAGTTAAATACTCAAAGAGGGTATGGGGGTTAAAGGGAATTAAGCCCCTCGGAAGTGATGAAATTACCCGAGCTATATATTGATAGTGGATTTTGAAACTATCGTCCCTTACGAAAGCCGGGTTCTGATCCGAATAGGATAATAAAACCTAGGGTCATTTATTCAAAGTGATCAATTAGTGGCTATTTGTGCAACATGACTATTTGTTTAAAATTGTTTATGCAAACACATTAAATTGCCCACTTTACTTGTTTTGCAGCCCCTATCTCCTTTATTTATCTTATTTAGCTATTGTCCTTTTTCTAAAGCAATATATTTAAACCCAATATAGAAATCGACCGGGAACCACGTTTAGTGGAACTTAGAAGGTGCCTAACCCCTTCCTTCTGGGTTAACTTGAACACTTACCCGAATCTCTGATTAGTAGACTAACTCCGAGTTAAGATTTTAATTGAATTAGAAATTAATAGGTGACCTAATACGCCTAGAATAATTTATTAGGTGGCGACTCCAAAACTCTAACTCCAAACGAGTTACCCAAGTTGTAAACCACTTACTTTGCTAATTAAAGTGGGGTGCGACAATATGTTGCCTCATTCTCTAGATGTGTACATAAATTAAAGATGTGTACATATATTTGAGATGTTACAATCTTAACACTGAGGTGGTTGCAACATCCTTTATATGTTGGAATATCATTAATATATATATATATATATGTCTTGACATATGTGTACACATATTTATGGGTGACAAGGAATTCCCAAAGCACTTTGATGAAGTGATGTCAACAGAATGCCAACTCCAATGGAGACTTCCAATGTTCAAACCATAACGGACTTTATATTGGGATTCTTTGCTCTTATTTTTTTATTGTCATTTTTCGAGACTAATTTTTTCCTTTCATTTTCGTAGGAATGAAAACTTAGTTTTCTTGGCGCTTCTTTATCTTTTAATTTTTGTTGGGTTTTAATCCCTTTAGACTTTCTCCACTACTGAAAATTTACACTTGTACACACCACGAACGATTACGTGGATCTCATGGTCATTCCACTCTTAAAACACTCTTTAGGGAGAATCGTTTGAAATCTAGTTGGTCCGTGGTTTAACCCACAATTTTAAACGTTCCTGCTCCTTGGTTGTCCGCTCGGGAGGATAATTGAACCTTGTCTAGGAACCCACTCTTAGAAGGTTCTGTTAGGAGATACAACGTGTCCCACGCTTCAACAATTTTTAAATCCTCCATAAGTTTTGTTAAACCCTTTATTCAACGGTTTCACTTTATAATTCTTTTCGCATTATTAATATCGTCTTGCTTCAATTATCCTATTTCCCGAGACTAACTTGTTTCTTTTGTTTTTTTAATTCTCTTTATAAAAGTTATTTTGTGAACTATTTCAACGTATGTATTTTTCAAAACTTGCACATTTTGTTTAAAACTTATGCATTCCGCTCATACCGCTTGCCCATCCTGGAAATTTCAAAATCGTGCGTTAAAAGAATACAGTGGTTACATGACCACCTCTTCCTCTGATGCAAACACGCAGAAGTAAAACACAGCTGCAAAGTTAAAGATAAAGTTATACACAGATCCAAATTTATCCGATCAATTCTGAGAAGCTAGTCTTGGAAGATTTCGGATTGAAAGTGAAGAAGCACCTAGACTATGCAACGATCCTCAAGAAAATACTTGTTCCTTGCAAACTGAATGATCAAAAGCAAAAGGCTCAATTTGGATTCTACAAAATGAACAAGTTCCGACAAAGGGTTCCCACTCGGGGATTGCTCTCGCAAGAGTCACAAGATCAAAGTCTAATTCAATATTCAAAGAAAACTAAGAAACTTTTTAATGCTAGTGGGGTTTATATACGAAGCCCCATAGGTAAAGTAGTAATACGGCCAGAAGTCGGCCTAAAAATAAAGCCACGCAAGGCCGAAGAAAGTGTCTTGGCTCAGGCGCTTTCAGTCTCGAGCACATGCTCAGCTCTTCGGTCGCTCACTGCTAGCCGCCGATCTCTGTGGTTCCGATGCTCTCCGCCTCAGGCTTGAGCTTGCATAATGAGCTTCTATAATTGGCACCCGACCACTCAGTCTCCGTGTCGTTGTTTCCTCCTGGCCACACTAGGTGAACATGTACATCGTGCAGAGTCTTGGCTTGGCTTCGTGTGACCCGTCTCGACGGCGCTAACACTTTTTGATTAGCACGAACGTGAGCTGCACCATCCTCCCCTTTTTAAGAGGATTTTTTCCTCGAAATCGCGGAATCTTCTGCTTTTACTGCTCGTCCTGCAACACCAAGAGTCAAGTCAGCAACATTAAAAGTGTTGGACACACTATGCTCACATAGGAGGTCGATCACATAAGTATTATTGTTGATCTTGTGCAGCACTTGGAACAGACCATCCCCTCTCTGAGCCAACTTCCCTTTCCTCTAGTTAGGGAAACTTTCCTTGCGGAAGTGAATCCAAACTCAATCTCTCTTCTTTAACTCCAAATTTTTTCGCCGATTGTTTTTCTCTGATGCCACCATGGCATAGGCTTCCTCAAATTTTTTCCTCACTTTAGCATGGAGCTCGAGCAAGGCTTCCTCTAAACCTCATGGATTGTACACTCTGTTACCTGTTCCTAACAGCCCTTGGGGTTAGAGAAATCTATGCTCAAGCTCCATAATGCAGCTCTTTATCATGTCCTTACTTTTGAACAACGTTCCAGCCTCAAGATCATATGTGTTATCGTCCAACAATATCCTACACCGAACACCCTCTGACTTCCAGGTAGAAGTAAACACTTCTAGTGGTCCATAAAGAACATAAAGAAATGGGTTGTCCTCATTATAAAGTTGTATGTTGGGTACTTCTTCGGCTAGATGTTGGAAATCATAACCGCCACTTTCTTCACTAGAATTTGCTGTCTCATCAGAATCATATTGGTCATTTGGGATATCACCTTCAGAATCATCATCCTCTAGATTAGTATGATGATCAACCTCTATTTGAGTTTGTATTTCAGATACTTTATGTATCTCAGGAAATTCTAATGCCTTGCTAGATCCTGCACCATCTCTAAAACCATAATAAGGGTTATTGTGATCGAAAAAAATCATCTCAAATTCAGTATAACCCTGGCCTTGACTGCTTGATGGTAAATTATATTGATGTGGTGTACATTGTGTTAACAAGCTTGTAAAAGTTGAAAATTCTGGTAACATAGTTATCACTCCAGGAACGGGCTCGTTAACATGATGCTCATTAACCTCCAACGGTTTAGTTTTAATATACATCTCAAGCAAACTAAGGTTCATCATATAAAGCACAGTGTCATGTGTCTATAAAAAATCTTTCAAAGATTCAGTATCAATAATTGGAAATTCTACATAACGAGCATAATCCTGCACAGTTAAATGTGGACATCTCCCAGAAATATAACAAGTCTTACCTCTTCAGGGTTGGTTTTCATTCTAATATGCAGGTTCCTAACCAACCAATCATACTCAACATCTGGTAACATATTAACAATGGTACGAGGACGCTCACTGTAATCAACTGTGTTATTTTCATAAATGATTTGTCCGCACCAGTAAAATGCAACTCTTACATGGTTATCATTTGACAGTTTTTTTTACCTCTATCACAAATATAATAATAATTATTAATAAGTATGCAACATCCAAAAAAAGAAAAAGAAATATATCGACAAAACATATGACTTACTAGATTAAGTGGAATAGCTAAAACTCATCCTCAATAAACCATTAAAAAATAATTGAAAAAAAACCACTAAGAAATATAATTCCATCTGCTGAATGGTGTACAAAAGGTAGATGAGTTACAAATTGTTTCGCACCCTCGGTTATACAGACTACATTTGTTGAATGCAATAATTGTGGGTACAATTGCTACTACTAAAAACGCCATCCATCATTCATTTTTCAAAAAGTTGAAAAGCCTGTAAAAGATGAAAAGCATGGCTACTGATTTATAGCTGAAGAAAAATCTGTCCGAAGTGGAGTTTTTCAGAAAGTAAAAGCATTTACAAATTATCAAAGAAAATTCCATTGGCTAGGTAGTTTTATGAATTTTCACAATTTTCTAAAAACTCACAGCCGGATGGCGTTTTCTATGTAAATAAAACTACCGGGGTGTTAACATTTTGACGTTAAAGTTTAAACTGAAAACGCCATACCCTATGGCGCTTCTTCTATTTTTGAAAAAAGAAATTCTGACACACCCATATATTGAAAGAAGTCTCAAATTTACACTATTTCAAAAAAAATTTGCTAATCCACGATCGCTCTACATTCTTCTAAGGGCCATATGCATGATCAGCATGAGGAAAGCTCATGTAAGCTTGTGGTTTTCCCATATCATCACGCTCTTTTATCACGTTGTATCGTGTAGAACTTCAGATAATTTAATTTTTTTCCAACTTGGAATTAATAGTCTCAAGATTATAGTCAAAAGGTAGAAACATCAATTGACCCGAAATAGTCCAGATGTTTGAAAATTAATTGGTTCAAACATCATTACTAAAAGAAAGTGCTAAACAAACATAAGGGAAAAGTGGAAAAAGAAGGGCTAAATTACATAACTATACAAAGTAACATTCCATTTTACGCAAAAATAGCAATATTACTAAAGTTTCAAAAATAGCAATACATTTTTATCAAAAAAGAACAAATACACATAAAAAGAAAGTTAAAACCCTAGATTCCCTTTCTTCCTCCACATTACCCCCTATTGCCACCAACCCCTCTGCCCTTTCAGCCAGTCTCCACCAACTACCGCCGGTCGCCGGATTCCAGTCACCAGATTTTTTTATTAATTTTTCTTTCAAAAGTTATTTAAACTTGTATTTCATGTATTTTGTCACTATATATACATAGTATATACAATGGAATAAACAATATATATTTATAGTCCTTCCACCTTCAAACCACCATAAAAAGTACCATAACCACCATTAATCACCATAAACCAAAAAAAGGGGGGGGGGGGGGGGAGGAGGGGAAGAAGAAGATACAATTAGAAGTTAGAAAAAAAAGGAGAAAAAAAAGGATACAATTCGATACAACTTCCATACAAATACCATACAACTTCGATACAAATGCTTACAATCAGATTTTTTTCCATACAACTTCCATACAAATGTCATACAACTTCCATACAAATGCCATATACTTCCTATACGATTTCCATACACTGTTTAAAAAATTTCAGATCTGGCCAACAACTGCGATACAATTGGCATACAGTAGCTGCAACACATCAACGCTGGAAAATACAGCAACAAAACCAGCAGATCATTCAACCTTACCAAATTGGACTCTCATAGCCATAATCATATTTCTTATCCCAAATAAATATAAAAGAATAAGTAAATTATATAGTTGAAGGCGGCCGACAATTATAGAAATTTGGGGAGATAGCTGTAGTGCTTTCATACCATCTGTTTGGTCACTAATATTTAATTTGGACCAACAGAATCCTATTGCTCCTTCATATTTATCAGATTTCCAACTTTGTTCGCGTTTCCTCACCCCAAACCTCGCAAATCCAACCAGAATGAAAAAATCGCAATTCAAATTTTTGATCCACAAAACAACACTTGATCTGCAGTAGTTATTTATCAATGCTTAGTAGAGCGCCCCATTGCCGGAGTTGGCAACTACAACTCAACACTGTCGGAGGGAAGGTTGGTGATAGTGAAGGAAAAGTGGGTAGGTGTGGAATGTTGTGTGAGAGAACATAATCAGGTATTAGGATTAGGGATTTTATTTTACCCACATTTTTTAATATTTTTTTATATTTTTTAACAAAAGTTAAAAATGTCGCTATTTTCTAAAAGTAATCAAAGTATCTCTATATTTGGTAAATAAATTTCATAAAATTATATGTGGTCTAATTTATCCTTAAAGAATTAGTGAAATTTTGATCATTAGCCAATTTTGGACGCCCTAAATAAGTTTTATCCACCGTTTCAAAATAAATTGAGAAATAGCTAAAAATCTGCGTGCACGCTTACACTCCATTAGCGTTGGCAAACACCCCTGACTAATCTCATTATTTATACAGGGACTTTGAACTAACATGTTTAAAGTCCCATTATTTTATACTGTGATTCATGTTCAAAGCACCTGGAGCTTTATACTGGGACTTTGAACTAACATGTTCAAAGTCCCAGTATAAAATATTGGAGCTTGTCCGGAGCTGGCTAGTTTTCAAATAGATTTGCGCCGCTGGCTAGTATTCTATTAGCACGGTGCAAACAGGCTACAAGACTAAATTTTTACGAAGAATTAGCGTTAGCGTCTAAGATCTTTAATATGTACGGTAGGTTTGTAAATTGTCTTATATAGAAAGAATTTCAACCGAATAACTCCCTCCAACCACATTAGGTTCTCAAGGTGTTTGTTTTGAAACTTCGACATAAAATTGCTCTTCAAATGCCTAATACAATACCGATGGCTTGCTGCAGGCTCATTCCATTCAGGCAAGGCATCCACACTAGAAAGAATGCCTTTATGACGGTCTGATATCAAACAAATACCTGATCTATCCTTGACAACATGCTTCTTCAAAAGTTTCAAAAACCATGTCCATGTCTCAGTGCTCTCGTTTGCAACAATTGCAAAAGCAAGTGGAAACACATTAGTGTTCGCATCAACAGCAACAGCAATCAACAACTTTATATCGTATTTTCCGTACACGTGTGTGCCGTCAATTGAAATCACTGGCCTACAATTTTTAAATCCATCAATGCATGGTTTAAATGCCCAAAATACATATTTGAATACTTTAAATGAAATAGAAGCCGGAGTGTTCTCGTGCCACCATTCAACAACGGTCCCAGGATTAAAATGTTGTAGTGCAGCCATGTATCTCGGAAGTTGTGCAAATGACTTGTCAAAATTACCATACACATTCTCGAAGGCACGCCTACGACCAAGCCACGCCTTCCTTATTGATGGCTCACTACCATATCTTGTTTTAATAGCAACGATGCAGTCCTTTACCTTGTATTGCGGGTTATTTGCGATAAAACCATTTAAAGCTTTTGCAATTATTTTAGTATCCAAGTTAAAATGATCTCCACGTATTTCTCCCATATCACAAGTGTGCTTGCCCTTATATTTCCCAATCTTCCACATCCCTCCTTCAACCTTCCTTGCACGCAACATCCAATTACAACCTTCTTGGGACCGTCGACAAACAACTTTCCAATAATCACCCTTTGCTTCGTCAACAATGAATTCTCTATTCTTACGAATGCTCCAAATCTTCACCGCCGTTTTCATTTTTTCCTTGGTAGAGAATGACGTACCTGACTGAAGATCTGGCTTGTCTGCTGACCACATTGATGTGCGGATATGATCATCCTCTCGTGTTAAAGCAAACACATCATCCCCTTCCGGTAGGTCATCTAGATATGCAATATGGTCGGCGTGATAATTCATATTTCTCTCATCATGCACATGTAGGGGGTGCTCCTCTTCACTTTCTTCTCCCGAAAATGACATTTCATCATCTGAATTATCAGCATCATTTGGGATGTCACTCTCTGATTCCTCACTACCTCCATCAGCAACATCATTTTTTGTCACCCGATTATTGAGATTTGTAAAAAATGAATCATCTTCTTGTTGATGCAGCCTAACAAATATTAACGTAATAAAAGATAATTAAAAATAATGAAAATAGAAAATATTTGAATATATCAAGAAAGGTGCATATATTACCAGTCATGATGGGTAGCCAACTCATCAATATGTGCAACTTCGTTTCCTCTCATTGTTTCACTAGGAATCATTTCAGGTTGATAACACCTGCAAGATTAAGGATACATAACTTTTAATTCTACTACAACAGAAATACACTCATATTTTAGCCAATTGATAACAATTTTAAAATAAAAAAAATCAATCAATTACCCATCAAAGTAACCGGACTGTTGTGATATGCCATCATAACGTGTTTGTTCATAACCTCTTGACGCATCATACGAGTACGTAGTCTCTAGTGGAGAAAAACTGCATAAATCATTTAATGTATAGGTTATCGTAACATCGAAAATAAAATGACTAAAACATAATTTACCATTAAAAAATTATATGTACCATTTATTTTTGTTCATAACAATATTTTAAACACGTACCTAGAATGCTGTCCGAACTGATTAGAAGGCCTATCTGACAGCATATTTACTTGCAATTGAGTAAATTCACTTGGAACATTAAGATCAACACAATGTTGCTCAGAAGGAACTTCATTCATCACGTGTGGTTCAGTACGGACATAAATTTCAAGCACTCGTATGGACATTTCTTCCGGTAACTTTAAAAATTCCATCAATGTGTCATCGTCATATATATTCCACTCACAATATATTGGCACACCTTGACTAGTAGATGAGTGTGGATACCTACCAAAAATTAAAATATTTTCCCGTGTTGGATCAATATTCATTTTCTTAAATAAAATACCAACAAACCTATCATAAGAAATAGTAGTAGGCACTTTGGAATTACTTTTAGGAGGTAAGCTATATCTGATTGAATTATTTTCATGTAACACTTCGCCACCCCAATAGATTGATACATTTACTTTGGCCATGACGAAAAAAAATTGTTTCTTATTGTTGATATCTCTATAAGAAATGAGAGATATGTTGTGGAGAATGAAAGATGTGAAGTAATCTGTAATGTAATGAGAAGTGGAGAATGAAAGATGTTATATAGAGCGGAAAAAACAGAATGCATAAGTCGGCAGAAGTTTTTCCGACTTAGTAAGTCGGCAGAACAAATGCCGATTTGTTAATAATAACATAAAAGCAAGTCGGCATTTGTTCTGCCGACTTAGTAAGTCGGCAAAACTTCTGCCGACTTGTGATAAAAGTAAGTCGGCATTTGTTCTGCCGACTTACTAAGTCGGCAAAACTTCTGCCGACTTGTGATAAATGTTTGTTCCGTCATTTTCACAACCTGTGCCGTCTATTTCTTAATGTAAGTCGGCACAATTTGTGCCGATATACCCATTTATGTTACACCATATTTGAGCACTCTATTTCTGTTGCATTGTTAAAAAAAGACACCATTTTGGCGCCGGATTCATCAATTCGTCCTGTCAAATACACAGGAGAAACAAAAGGGTCATCATAATGCAATCACAGAGTTTCCACTGCGTAAAAAACATGAAGATGAACATTTACCTGTTTTGTAACACGACGTAGCTAGCTGTATTGGTCTTCTGTATCTTGCAGATGTTCCTCAATATATCAGCAAAAGCAGCCTTATCCTGCGCCAAAGTAACTAATGGAATCACATAAGCGGAGGAGGAATATACCATATCACATGTAAAAGGAGTTCATTCTAAAACTGCAGTTAGGATGAGAACATTTAGTTGTGTTTAGAGGTTTGGATGCTTATTCACAAAACTAGCTAGCTAAACATTAAGAGGCTCCGATGATATGATGCAGCCGTACGTCATTTACAAGCCTAATCTATAGATCAGTGAACCATAATGGGAAAATCTGACACTACAAACCAGCCTTGTCATACCTCTCTACACTTCAGACGAGATTTAAATTGAATGACAAGATCCTGTACGGTCACTTGTTTTCTCAGTAATAGAACAGCTCTAATTTCATCCGTAGTAACACGACCTGTGGCAGCAGGACCTGGAGCAGTTCGGGAAGAGGACGATGCAACCATTGGGAGAATCCTATTCTTCACAATAAGTGGAGATTTAACTTTGCGAGGTTTTGCATCCTACACGATATGAAGAGATCAGCAATAACATAATAAGAGAAAACAATCCCTCCGTAATATAATCAAAGGAACTGGTTAATGGAAATCACTAAATAATAGTTTTGTTAATATGTACAGGTGACTCAGCTGCAATGGAGGTAAGAATCAACTTCCAAGCTTTAGAGTCTTCCTTCTCCTAGCTTCTATAAACTAAAAGGGGTAACAAGTGGGTTTCGAGGTGGATATCAAACTTGAGATTCCCTGACAACATCTTATTTTCATATAACGAACACATCATCACAAAAGAAAGTTGTCGCGGAATCAACAATATGGAAGTCAGCAGAAACCTACTTGCCCTCTTTACTCCAAACCAAAGAATTTATCTCTAAGAGGAGCACTAGTCATAACTGAGACATACTAAACACGGTTAAGTGATAAAATTTTATGTAATAAACACATGCTAAGCATTTGTTGATTTGGAGCTAACATCAGGCAACTTTCTTCCTAAATCATTGATAAGTTCCGGTCTATTTAGGCACATTTCATTCCAATAATGGCAGCAATTACACCGAGAAAATATCAGTCAAACTTTAGTACCGATGCGATAATATAGAAAACATACTCGAATCAATACTTTAACTGGAGTCTCACCATGCAGAGAGTCAGGTGTGTAAACATTTCCTCTATCAAGTCTATTGACATTTCAGTCCCTTTCTCCTCCCTGTAATAAAAACATTATATATATTCAGTTTATCAGAACTGGTAGCCAATGACATCTGTCCAATTGATTTGACCTGTCAAAAATAGAGGAGAAACAAAAGAGTCGAACAAGGCAACTTAGACTGCAACAACATGGAGTTGCCACTATGCGAAAAACATCGACATCAAAATGAAAATTCACCTCTTTTTTAATACGACATAGCGAGCTGTATTGGTTACCCGTATCTTGGAGATCCTCTTTATTAATTCAGAAAATGCAGTCTTATCCTGTGTCAAAGTAATTAATGGAGTCGCATAAGGGAAGGACGAATCTACCATATCACAAGAAGTTAAAGGAGTCAAAAACTTGGGTAACATGCCGATTTTCATCTAATTGTGCTTTAGAGTTTTGTATACTTATTCACTAGACCAATTAAAAGAGACTTAGATACTATGATGCATCTGGTCAGCATCAAAAGTTTCAAGTTAATACATTTTTATTTCAAGACTTCCCTGCACTTACAAGTCTCTAATCTATAGGTCAGCGAGGCATAACAGGCAAATCTGTCCAAGTAACAAGCCTTGCTGTACCTCTTTACACTTTAAACGAGATTTAAATTGGTTGATAAACTCGCGTGTGGTCACTGGTTTTCCCTGCAATAGAACAGCTCTAATTTCTTCTTCAGTAACAGTACCTATGGGAGGACTTGGAGCAGTTATGAAAGAGCGTTGAGGTTCATCTTCAGAAAGAGGACCTGTGGAAGAACTTGGAGCAGTTACGAAAGAGTGCATGCCAAGATTCATCTTGCTTAGGTTTTGCATCCTGCATGATTTGAAGAGAAGGAGATCAGCAATAATATACTAAGAGAAAGGAAATAATCCCTCCATATAAAGATCAACAAGTTGGTTATGAGCTCGTAGTTTTACTAAATAGTACATGTGAGTACGAAACTTGAGATGCCTCGATAGCATCTTAGTTTCATGCAAAGCACAGAACAATAACTATGTTATTTAGTCCCAACAAGATGGAGACGGCTATATGAATCATCACTGATCATGTTACTCCATTTAAACTCTAATAAAAAGCAAAAAAAAGACAACCCAGTGCATGAAGCACCCCGTAAAATATTATGCAAATACAGATAAAAAAAATACAACCAGCTCTCTATATGTGTCAAACTCAATCCTCGGAAGGCTAAACCACCGCTCCTGGAGCAACTAACCTACTGTAAGAGTTCTAACATGTCTAAAATATATTCTCAATTAGTAATATATATATATATATCTTTTTCATGCAAGGCACAAGCATACTAGCCGGATCAACAATATGAATACTCAGCAAATAACTTTTTTTTTTCCTCAGCAAATATTGTAAGAGTTTTCAATAATTTCAGGAACGTTGAACTTAATGATTTTCACATTCAAACACATAAATAGTAATTCAAGAAAACATACCCGAATTTGCCATAGCGTTCTCTTGACTTGAAGTGGAAGCCTTAATTCTTTGTTCTTAATAAAAGGTGATATCTCCCTCTTTCCTTTAACTTTAAGAAAACGTCTGATGGAAAACGTTATCAGTATTGGTAGAGAGAGGACCTTTTAAAATGAGAAGAGCACTTAATTTCACATTCCATCAATGTGAGGGAGTGGGTAGCTTTAAAACCACCAAGAAGTGGGTAGTTTTAAAACCACCAAGTAACTTCCCATATTTAATTAGGATTTAGTAAATATTATTTAATTTATTTATTAAACCAAATATAAATAAGTGGGCCATAACTTACAAATATGGGTTTTTTACACAAATATACAAATTTTCACCCTTAATTACATAAAAATAGCAATACTTTTCTAATTACAATGCATGGCAATATTTTTCCTAGCAAAATAGCAATGTATAAATACTTTATTCCAACTCTATTTACAGAAACTAAAACCCTTCTTGTTTTCTCTCTGTTTTTTCTCTCTCTAGCTTTGCCTCCACTGTGTCCGTTACTTCTCTGTTTCTATTGAAAATCGTTACTTTTCTGTTTCTATTTGTTTCTACACAGCGTACTCTGTTTTCGATCAACAATTCTACAAAGCTGCTACCGTTTCTCCACTGTGTCGCGTCTGTTTCTGCTCTGTTTCGCGTCTGTTTCTGCTCTGTGTCGCAGCTGTCAAGCCTCTGTTTCTGGTTGCTGTTACGAGTGCTGTACAATTTAAACATATCAAAATCGAAACTTTACAATAGATATGGCACAAATACAAATTCTACTAAAACATAGTGGAAGATGGGACAAATTCGACAATTATATTGATTTTGTAGTTGATGCAATCGCGATAAATCCAGATTCAAACTTTCAGATGCTTCGTGATACAGTTGCGAAGCAACTGAACATTGATCTGACGAGAAAAATTGTTAAAATAAAGTATAAGGTAATGGAAAAAAGTCCGGGTTTAGAAATACACAATGACATGGGTGTTTTAGTGTATACAGGATTGAAAATAGAGAAAAAATGAATAGAAATCTATCCACTTTGTATCACACTGGAAGATATTGTTGAGGATCAAGGGTTCTGGAGTGATAGACAAAGCATAAGGAGTCGTGATACAGTGGGAGACTGTGTTGATACTGACAGAAACAGTTCCAATATAAACACGAACATTGATGATACGCTTATCAGTAGTGCTGAAACGGTAGAACTACTGATTAAAGGAACTTCTTATGAGCACGAGGTAGAAGAAGTTGCAGTAATTACCAATAGCTTGCAAAACGAGATAGTAGAGGGCCAAGTGTACATTAACAAAAACACTGTAGTAATGGCCATGAAACGATTTGCAATAACAGAAAAGGTTCAGTTTAAGGTTGAGAGATCAAGCGCAACAAGGTATTATATCTCAGTATTTTTGTTTTGTATCAATTTATTTCAAATTGTATCATTGTATCTGTTTCTGTGTAACTGTATCATAAGTACTCTAAGAAATTGTTCTTGATATCAGTATTTTTGTTTTGTATCAATTTATTTCAAATTGTATCATTGTATCTGTTTCTGTGTAACTGTATCATAAGTACTCTAAGAAATGTTCTTGATATCAGTATTTTTGTTTTGTATCAATTTATTTCACATTCTATCATTGTATCTGTTTCTGTGTACCTGTATCATGAGTTTGTTTCATGAACAAACAGTTTCTATATTGTATCTGAAATGTGTATTTTGTTTCAAGCAATAATAATTTATATGTAAGATACAATGTGTGAATTATGTATCACATTGTATCTGATTTATAACTCTACCATCTCTGATTATATCATACATGGCTGTTAGAAATTGTATTTGTATAATACCGTACAATTTTGTATCTGTTACTTAATTTCTGAAGCTTTCTGTATCATGTAACACTTTCTGTATCATACTGTATCTGCAGCTACTGCCTGATATGCAAAGGTGAAAATTGCAAATGGAAATTTAGGGCGTCAAGCTTGAATTCATCAAGTTTGTTCAAAGTTAGAGAATTCACCAATGAACACACATGTCCATACAAAGAAAGAGTTTATGGGCAAGCGCAGCTTACATCACGAATGATTGGTATGATTGTCAAGGACAGGGTTGATGACCCAAAGTCGACCTACAAGCCTAAAGAGATAATGGATGAAATGCAGAGGTGTTACGGTATACACATAGATTATATGAAGGCTTGGAGAGCAAAAGAAATGGCCATTGCAATGATACGAGGAGACCCAACTGAATCTTACAAGAAGCTGCCAAGTTACCTTTATATGTTAGAGCAGAGAAACCCAGGGTCAGTTGTTGCTTTACATGCAAGTGAGGACCATTTGTTCTAGTACGCTTTTGTTGCTTTGAATGCTTCAATAAAGGGATTTCAACATTGCAAACCAATCGTAGTTGTTGATGGTAGCTTCCTAAAAGCAGCGCACAAAGGAACATTCCTAGCAGCAAGTACATTAGATGCAGCAGTTAATTGATTTCTAACAGTACCTGTTGTATCATACTGTTTCAACTGTTTGTGTCGTAATATTTCAGCATCTCTCATTTGTTTCATACTGTTTCAGCTTTGTATCAGACTGTTTGAACTTTGTTATCAAGATTTTTAAGACCATATATTATCTGTTTCATCATCTTTTATTTGTATCAGACTGGTTCACTTTTGTATCAAACTATTTCCAGCTTTGGTATCAGGGTTTTTCAGACACATGGTTTATTTGTATCAGACTGCTTCAATTTTTGTATCACCTTTGTATCAAACCGTTTGAACTCTGCCACAGACTTTTTAAAGCCATCTATTTCTCTCTATTAAATCATGTTTTATCTGTATCACAGTCTTTCACTTTGTATCAAAAATATTAACAGATTTTTGCTATCAGTTTCTTTGAGAACTTTAAGCTTTCTATTTGAATCAGACTGTTACAATTTCTACTTGTGTGGCACTGTTTCAAATATTTATCTTACTGTTTCTGTCCATAGGTAGCATATTGCCGCTTGCGTATGCAATTGTTGATTCAGAGAACGATGCCTCATGGCAATGGTTCTTTGAAAAGTTCAAACATGCTTACGGTGAGAGAGAAAACATGTGCGTTGTGTCAGACCATAATGAAAGCATAATTAAGGCTACTACAATCATATATCCTCAGGTCCCACACTATGCATGCATATGGCACTTGTGGAACAACCTCAAGACTAAGTTCAAGAAATGTGAAGACAAGCTCCATGAAACATTCTTCAGTATGGCAAAGGCATACACCATACATGAATTTGACACATACATGAACAGTGTGGAAAAAATGGATAAACGTATCAAAGCATACTTGCTAAATGCTGGATACCAGAAATGGTCAAGGGCGCATTCAACAGTAAATAGGGGGTTTACAATGACATCAAACATTGCAGAATCTTTGAATGCAGTCAACAGGGATGCGCGTGATATGCCTGTAGTCGCATTTATGGAGTACATGCGCTCACTGATTGGAACTTGGACTGATGATAACAGAAAGAAATCACATGAGACATTTACACCTCTTGGATTCAAGTACAACAAAATATTGGATGGATACAGAAGCAAAGCTATGCAGCTAAAGGTAGAATAGAAACTGTTTCATTTCTACTGTATCTAAGTTGTTTCATCCTGTATCTTGCTTGTATTTTCTGTTTCAAAAATGTATCATCCTGTGTGTTGTAGATACATTCAACAGGAAATGAAGCAGCTATCTATGACGGTGAAAAAAAATTCATTGTTAATCTGAATGAACGGACATGCTGTTGTGGAAAATTTCAAATGGAAGAACTGCCCTGTGTGCATGCTTTGGCTATTCTAAAGTACAAAGGCCTGGAAGAAGAAGATTACAGCTGTAACTACTACTCAACGAAGTCCCTGGTAAAGACATACGAGTTCCATGTTAATCCGATACCAGATGAAAGCAGATGGGAGATTCCAGCATTTGTTTCAGAAATTAAACTACTCCCGCCAGTTGCTAGACGGCCACCAAGAAGGCCAAAAACTACTAGATACAAACCACAATGGGAAGTACATGCAGAAAGGACAAAGATTACGTGTGCAAATTGTGGTCGCGAAGGACACAACAGAAAAACTTGCACACATCCTCCGAAGCCCAAATAGAACTTTTTTTAGTTCTTTCTTTATCATTGAATCTGAACTGTTAGAAGTGATACAGTTTGACAATTGCTATGTGAACTTTTAATAAATTTAGCTGTCTGTAGCAGAATGTCTCATGACTGTATGAAAACTGTTTCATGACTATATGAAACTGTTTCACCTTTATGTTTTATTTTTTTTTTCAAATTGGATCTGAATGGTTAAAAGTGATACAGTTTCACAAGTGGTTGCTGAGATAGTCAAGATAATTTCAACTGTTTCTGTGTTAAGTTAGCTATGTGATACAGTTAATAATTGTGTCAAACTGTTTCATAGTTGTGTTTAACTGTTTCTTTGTTATTGAATCTGACTAGTTAGAAGTGATACAGTTTCACACGTGGTTGCTGAGGTAGTGAAGATAATTTCAACTGTTTTTATGTCAACTTAGCTATCTGATACAGTTAATAATTGTATGAAACTGTTTCACACTTCAAAAAGGGACAAAAATAAAAGAGAGTTGCTGTAAAATTTAAACCTTCCGAAACTGTCATTACATAGATAGTGAGTACAACAAACAACATCTAGAACAAACAACATCCAGAACAAACAACATACTAAAGTAGAAACGGTTACTACTTCAAACATAAACATAGAAACATCACAAAAGAAACAGAACTAATGGTTGGGATTGGCAACTCGTAAACGACGCTTTATGGCGCCTTTTCTCTTAGCAAGACGCCCAGGATTTTCACATGCGCTCACTGCATCTAAATCAATCTTCCTTTTGCCATAATCCCAAAGCAGCGTTGCAAGACGGCCACGGTAAAGATCTATATCAAAATCAGGCACACTTGTGATATCAGTCTCAGAAATAAAGTACTCCGCATACGCCATGACAAACATTCCACAATCCCTGAAACAGTGACAAAAATATGACAATATATACAATTAGAAATTCTGAAACAGATGTGATTCAGATACAGGGAAAAGAAACATACAGGGAACCATGACTCTGTTGCGGAAGGTCTGGAACAAAGAAAAACCCAAAAGGATCATCTAGATCTGCATCAGCATATGCTTCACTCATAAGAATATCAATGTCGGGCCTTGACATATAAAATTCGGTCAGTACAAGATACCGTGGCAACAACTCGGCAATCTTTTCAACAACTTCAACAACAGCTGCATTATGACGAGTACCCCCACCACTCATTGAATCGTATATCCCAATGGACCTATCCTTGAATGATACTACACCCAACACCCAATGACAGAGAGACTTTATGTTAATCGGGAGCAGAACATAGTCAACCTCTACCCAAGGCACATTTCCAAGGATCTTGCAGCCTCTAATGTAGCCAGCAACAGAATCAACATCAGAAAGCACTGAAACATCCTTGCCACTATTCACATACTTGTCATAGACAATCTCGATCATCGTTTTAAACCAACAATCAGTAGTAGTGAAGGATAATTCAGTCTTCGGTCGATACTTTCCTTGCTTACGCAAGTAGTAGAAAACAACATTAACATGCTGTAACATTGAAAAAAATATTAATGATATAAATAGATGATACATTACAGAAACAATGAAGAAACAAACAAAATTACAGTTACAGATACACCGAGAAAGAAAAAGAAACAGTATAGGGGCATATGCACACACACAAATATAAAAGAAACAGAAACACACCCTCACACAGTAGAAGAAACAGAAAAGATACAGTAAAGATACAAAACACACAAAGACTAAAAAGAAAAACAAAATAAACTTACTGAATCCTGCAATGCATGACCACCATGCAACAGAATATAGAACCACATTCGAGTTGACACAGTTTCGACTCCGAATTGAAACTCATATGGAAGTATATTGTCAGTTTTGGAATAGGCACAAATCCTAAAAATAAAAACAAAAACAAAAATGAATTAAAAAAATATCAACATGATAAATGATACAATAAACAAGCATTGAAGGGGAACAAACCTTCCTTTTTTCCGCTTAGCAAGATCATCAACAAATGATACAAACCGATTTAATAATTCTTCATCAACATCCTCTGTGACGGGAACACAAAATGGATGCCTTTGCAACATTAAAGGTTTGGGCGAAACATAATTGGCACTAGCACCAGAAGCAAACTCACGCAGAAAAGGTGAAACATCATATTTACCAGGACGCTTCACCCTTACCAACGCCTGTGATGGTGTACTAGTATCCGTACGTGGGCTCGCATCCTTGTTCTCACGGTCACTAACCAACATAATATCAGAATCATCAGCATCGTGCTCAATGAGCTCTTCATCAGCAACAGTATCATGAGATATTTCAGCAACCCGAGCACCATGCTCTGCAGCAACAGTATCAGAAGCATCTTCAGCAACACTGGGACTAGGATCTGCAGCAACAGTATCAACAGGCATTTCAGCAACCCTAGCACCATGCTCTGCAGCAACAGTATCATAAGCATCTTCAGCAACAGCGGCAGCAGCATCTGCTTCAACAGTATCAGTGGCTGCTTCAGAAACAGTGGCACCAGGTTGTCCAGCAACAGGGTTGATTTCAAATTGTTTCTTCACATTCTTAATGGTGTCGGCAATGTTACGGTCCATCTCTGCAAATTGCTCGGCCGTCCAATTATCAAAGAAATCATCCGATATAAAAGAAGGTCCGGCAATATCTTTCTTAGAAAATGAAGCACCATCAACAGAATAACCTTTAATAAACTAATACAAAAAAAAAAATTAACGTCAGAAACAATGTACAAATATATAATACAGTTTACAAACAAGGGAGAAACAAAAGGCTTAAATAACATAGAGAAAAAAAAAAAAGGTAAATGCGCGCACCTCATCAGGTTTAGGAGTCTTTAGAAAATCTTGACTGAAATTCAAACTAAGGTCGAAGTTTGGGAATTGCAATGAAGGGGTCAAAGGAACCTTGGTTGAAACTGTTGCAGCCATTGGAACACGTTCTCTAATAACAACTCTTTCAACATGACTGCCACCACCATCAGCAGACAACACAGTAACATCTTTTCCGCTGCCGCTTGCTACATTAGTCGCTCCACCAGTAGCACATGGCTAAAAAAATAAAACGAAAAATAATTGGTAGATGTACAAATTCATTGGCTTGTTAAACTGTTTCGAGTTGAAACTATCTGTAGCTGTTTGTATCTAAAAGTATCTAGTTGTTTCAACATAAATGAAATAAGCTACATACCGTAACATTAGCCGTACCAACATTTAAACTGTCTGTATCACCAACATCGGATTGAAACTTTTCTGTAGCATCAACATCATCAGAATTGAGCTTCTCTGTATCACCACTAGCAGGCGGTGTCCGTGGTGAACCTTGACGATTATCTGCACCACTTTGAGTACCCTGTATAAAATAAAATAAAAAAAGTAATTGAAACGAACATTACATCGACAAGAAATAATAAACAGTTTCTTCAACAATTAATACCTGTCCTTGCGCAAGTAGCTTAATTGCATCAACAACTTTTCTAAGCTCCTCACCAAAGAATTCCTTGACATTATTAAACTGATCATCAACCTTCAAAAGAAACAAAGGAAAAACAATATGACAATAATTCTAACTGTTTAAACAAAGTAAAAATACATAAACACAAATAATCCTCACATGACCCTTTAATAACTCCAAATCATTGCTAAGCTGAAACAAAAAACAAAAACTGTATCAGAATGTGCCAAAAAACAGTATCACAAATATTCAAGTGACTGAATGACTCAATATTAAAAATTAAACATACCTTCTCAACTGAGTGAGTCAATATGTCAATCTTAGCATCATTTTCAAACAGCGGCGCAGGTTTCGACTGTGCCTGCTTTGCAACAGTTTCAGGAGGAATGTCGACAAAAGCGGCAGAAGAGGAGGGACCAGACGCTACATGGTGGAGAAAAATATCATCCTCACTAGAATCTTGCATAGCATCCGCAACAGGTGCGACCGTATTATCCATCAACTCCAATCTGGCCAACTCAGCAACAGTTGGCTGCATAGGCCGGAAAACAGGCTGCACCATACATAACAGTACACAAATCAATGAAAACAGATACAAAAACAGATACAAAAATATGCAAAACAGAAGCATGAAGAATGAAACAGATACAATAGAAATGAAACAGATACAATAGAAATGAAAACAGATACAAAACAATGAAAGTATACCTTGTTCACTGGGTCCTCTAAAATCTTACAAATTGTCTTATACTTTGAAAGACTACTCGTCACTTTCCAGTTCAAGATACGAGGACTTCGACTCCTAACGCGCATAGCTACTGATGACGGAATGTTTGTCCAACACTCATAAAACCATACTTGCAACGCAGAAGCCAAACCTACCACCCGAAAATATGTACTAGTAGTTTTAACCTTCTTGTGAATACTATCAAACAATTCTTTGAACGAATCAATACCCCATGGATAGTCATTGTAAAGACCAGACTCAACCAAATCGAAGTATTTCTTAGATACAGTTTGAACATCAGATACCGACATCACAAAATTCACAATAACATATAGAACTGCAATCTTAACAGCATCCTCATCACCAATCCACTTCCGTTGAATAAAAGCATTCTTAATATCTACATGAGGCACCTTCTCCACAGTCGGGAAGTAACTACTCATCAACCGATTTGGACCACTCGTATCAAGAGAACTTAGAGTATCGCCAGAACACTTTAAACCAGACACTACTGCAAACTCACGCAATCCAAATTGCAAACGTGAACCATTGACACAAACCTCAAACGTACAAGGCGTGGAGGACGCAATCTCACGCACCAGCAAAGACCGAAGCAACTGATTTTGAACGGGCAAACTTTCTAACTGTAACAAATAACCAAAACAGGTCTTTTTGAACATTCCCAACTGCACAGGGCTTAACACATCCTTCAAATTCGTTCCAATATCACCATCCGTAATTAGACGTAGATGAAACTCTTTCCAATAAAAATTCTGCGGAATATAAAACGATACAGCCTATAAAGGAAAAAACAAACTCAGTTAAAAAACAGTAAGTACAATACAGAAACATTAAAAATCAATGCAGAAACAAGAGAAGACACAATAAAAAAACACTACAACACACAATAAGCAAAAGTAACATACAATGATACAATCAACAAACAAGAAAAGACAGAAACAGTAAAAAAACATACAGAACCAGTACAAAAACAACAGCAACAGTAAATAAACTACAGCAACAGGAAAATGGAAGTCAAAAACAGTGAAAGACACAGATACAGGAACAACAAAAAGCCTACCGAACCAGTAAAAAAAGCTATAGCAACAATAAATAAACTACAGCAACAGTAAAATGCAATTCAGAAACAGTAAAACACACAGATACAACAATATATGCTAAAGAACAACGAAAAGCCTACCAAAGAAACACAGTAAAAGGCACAGATACAGTAAATATGCTAAAAAAACAATAAATACACTAAACAAATACTAAATGCACTAAAAAAATAAGTAAAAAACTACAGAAACAGTAATAATAACATACAGAAACAATAAAACACACAGCAGAAACAGAAAAAACTACAGAAACAATGAAACACACAGCAGAAACAGAAAAAACTACAGAAACAATGAATACACTTTAGAAACACTAAATTATAAAAAATGCAACAACAAACAACAAATTAATAATTTGATACAAAAAACAGAAATAGAAATAAAATTACCTGTAATGCCACATCAGCCAACACAGAAATCCGACTTTTCTTCAACGGTCGAGCATCTTCTTCAAAATCATCATCAGCATCAACCAAAACTTTAGCTTTACCTTTACCCGTAGCAGGAGAGGTAGACGACCGCGTCACACGCTTCAATTGTTGCGGGGTTTCTTTCGGCTTAAATACAGGAACTTTTACCTTTAAAACTGATTTCGACCCAATTTTATTTACATTTGTATCATGTTTCGTTTTACTCCTAAGTTCCCTAGAACTAGAAGACGAACTAGAATTAGACATTGAAATGAAACCCTAAAATCAAACCCTAAAAAATGGAAAAAACTCGAAATTTAAACACTGAAAATCAGTTACGAAATGCTTCACAAACAGATATGATAGTGGAGAAAGTGGGGAAGAAAATGGGAGAGAAAAAGTAGGGAGAAACGGTTGAGAAACACGAATGATACAAAGGCAGGGGAGAGAAACAACGCTGAAACAGTGGAAAAAACGGGAAAACTGAGAAAATAAGGAAATTAGAACAAATTTTGTCAAAATTACAAAATCGCCCCCCAAACAGTACCAAAATAAAGAAATAAATAAAACTAGCAATATTTTTTGACATAATATGCTATATTTGTAATTAACTTGCATTTTTCTCTATTTATGATTATTTTGCTAAAATGTTGTTATGTTTGGTAATTAAGTGCTAAAACTTGTACTTTTATGTAAAAATTCCTACAAATATCTCTAAGAAAATAACTAGTCAACATTGAGACATTCTTTATAAGTATAACCACGAACTCCCCAAACACGGGCACAGTTCTAAACTTAATAAATAATGTGCTAAGTTCAATCATATGACATGCAACAATTGAGACACATTAATGACGGTTAAGTAATCAATTGTTATGCAATATAAAAAGGATACTTGAATGAATCGTGTACACTGGTTGCACTTATCGCCAGTTTCAACCAAGTAATTTCCACAAGACATGCAGAGAGTCAAGTCCATCTCTTAATTCTACAATCAAGAAATCATTTAATTCATCAGAAAATTAGCAATTTATTTTGTGAAATTTGACTCAAATAGAAATCAAAAATCACCGTTAATCTTAATGATGGTGGACTAATTGGTTCAGTATTTGTTTCTTGTTAAGGAATGTTCTTGTTTAGATTAAGATCAAAGAACTGCATGAGAAGGGTTGAATGGAAGGGGTACCGGGGTTATTTATAGATGATGGCCACGCTTTTCGGAGGAATTTCTAGTTCTATCAGGACTCCGCCTCAAGTTTGGATAATTAATGTTTAGACCCGCTACCTTTTCTATGAGCATTAACTTTCTCAATTCTGAATCTCTGATCACTTTGACCCATCAATTATTATAATGGAAAGAGTTCAAGATTTATTTTAAAGGGATTTCCACATCGTGTGTACACTCATCCGTATTTTAAGCAAATAATAAAAACATTTTTCAATTTTTGCCTTCTATAAATATTCAAAGCATTTTTGAAGTTAGTGTTCGCTTGATTATGTAAACTTTATTTTTATTCCAAGATATTTGAACAAATTAATGCATAATGTAGCTAAATTTTATATTTCCTTGTTGAAGGAAATATCTTGATCACGTAATATGTTTATCATGTATTAATATCGACTAATTTAAAGCATATTACAAGAAAATTTTAAAGTATTCTTATGAGTTTTACTAAAATTTAATCTTTCATTATGTCAATATTTTAACCAAATCAGTGTCCTTCCTTTATTGCCCAAGATACCAACTATACGCTAGTTTTTGCCATTGTGATTTATTGAAGGTCAATTCTTCAAGTTGATTCAACCATTGGTCAATTTCGTAAGTTCGATTAGCTATTTAAAAGATGGATTTTTTACGCAAATATACAAATTTCCACCCTTAATTATAAAAAAATAGCAATATTTTTCAAATTACAACAAATAACAATATTTTTCCTACCACATTTCACATCAGTAAAAACAAGTCAAAAGGGAAAAGCAAACCCATCAACTTTTTCTCCACCGACATTTCCATTCTCCGATTCAAAGATCTATATCACACAAAAATGGCTCTATCCACAACCCGAACCACCATGTCCAAATTCCTCAAACCCATAACCACCGCGGTGTCCACCGCGGTGTCCACCACGCGCCACCTCTCATCAACCACCACACTCACAATCCAAACAAGTCTCCCTTTCACAGGCCACAACATAGATCCACCATCACGCACCATTGAAACAAACCTTAACGAACTACTAACATTTTTCAAAGACATGGCGGAGATGCGGCGGATAGAAATCGTCATCGATTCATTATACAAAGCAAAGCACAAATAAAAGAGCAGTGAGAAGAATGTAACTCACCAGTAGCATATACAAAGGACAAAGTAGGAAGAAGAACGACGGTTCAGATTTGGATGCATTCAGCATTCACTTGATTATTCTGGGTGATGGTTTATCAAAGCCTATTCTAGATTTTGTTTATTGGTCTTTGTTTTGTGTTCAACTACTGATAATGACGAGCTGCTGGATATTTGGTTTAGCATTCAGCGAAATGAAAAATTGTCAGGCCAGGGGAAAGGTAGTGAAATGAAAACAGAGAAATAAAAATTGTCATAATTACAAAGAAGAATCTGGAAACTAAAGCCATAATTTCGTGTGCCTGAATCAAACATGTAATGATCCTTAGGACATAAAAAAAAACCTATCTGAGTGTTGTTTATAGTGCACACGTGGAATGAAGAAATGAGCAAGGGAAAATTTACAACGGACTGGAGTAGGAATAAAATTATTCCGGAATAGGTGACTTTGTATACTGGTGATGTTGTACGGTACTATGATTCAGAAAAAAACAATGGAAAAGTGTTCAAGGAGAGAAATGCATGATGAAATAATGCTGAAACAATTTAAAAATAGCTAGATAAAATGCTGAAAAAGTGCAAAAACCCAGAAATAGTTAGAAATGGCACTGAAATGACATTGTAACAGTCTGAAATGGTGCTAAAATAGTCTGAAACTGCGCAGATACATCGAGATACAGTTATATACTGACCAAAAATAGTGCAGAAAAAGTGCAAAAACCAAGATATAGTTAGAAAAGGCGCTGAAACAGTCTGAAACAGTGCTGAAATAGTCTAAAACGGCGCATATACACTGATATACAATTAGATACGGAGAAAAAAAAGTGCAGATACAGTGAGATGCAATGCTGAAACAGTGTGAAACAGTTTTGAAACAGCGCTGAAACACTTTGAAACAACACAGACACGGTGAGATACAGTTAGATACGGAGCAAAATAGTGCAGATACAAAGAGATACAACGTTGAAGCAGTCTGAAACATCTAGTGAAAAAGTCCAAAATAAAATGTAAAAAATAATATGAAACAATGCAAAAAAGGTGAAATAGTTTAGAAATAGTGAGAAACAACACAAAAACAGGATGAAACAATGCTGAACAAACTCTAGAATTTGCTAGATACAGTCTAAAAATAGTTAAATACGGTGCAGAACAATGTAGATACGTGAGATACGAAAAGATACAATGAGATACGAGGTGGTTGGTAGTTGAGAAACATCGAGATACAGTAAGATACAATGAGATACGGTTAGATACGAGGTGATTGGTAGTTGAGATACGATGTGGTACAGTAAGATACAATGAGATACGATTAGATACAAGGTGGTCGGTAGTTGAGATACAATGAGATACGATGTGGTTGGTAGGCGAGATACGATTAGATACGAGGTGTTTGGTAGTTGAGATACAGTGAGATACAACGAGATACAATGTGGTTGGTAGTTGAGATATAATGAGATACGATGTGGTTGGTAGGCGAGATACATTTAGATAAAGGTGGTTAGTAGTTGAGATACAATGAGATACGATATGGTTGGTAGGCGAGATATGGTTAGATACGAGGTGCTTGTAGTTGAGATACAGTGAGATACGATGTGGTTGGTAGGCGAGATACGGTTAGATATGAGGTGGTTGGTAGTTGAGATACGGTGAGATACAATGTGGTTGGTAGTTGAGATACAATGAGATACGATGTGGTTGGTAGGCGAGATAAGTTAGATACAAGGTGGTTGGTAGTTGAGATACAATGAGATACGAGATAGTTGGTAGTAGAGAAGCATCGAGATACAGTGAGATGCAACGAGATACAGTGAGGATGGGATGAGGAAAAGTGAAACTGGGGGAAATGGGAGGAGTAAAAGTGAAATTGGGGGAATTGATGTAAGGAAAGTGAAATTAGGGGAAATGAGAGGAGTAAAAGTGAAATTAGGGGAAATGGTGGGAGGAAAAGTGAAATAGGGGGAAATGGGAAGAGCAAAAGTGATAATGGGGGAAATAGGAGGAAGAATGTAAGGGTTTCGTATGTTATGGTAAAATATTGCTATTTTTTTGTTAAGTTTTGTAAATAACTTATGTTTTCCTCTATATAGAGTTATTTTGCTAAAATGTTGCTATTTTTGGTAATTAAGTTCTAAAAAGTATTTTTTGTGTAAAAATTTCTTAAAAGAAATAGTAGGCTTGAGAATATTAAAACAAATAATAATACTTGAAAATTAGCCGACAATGTAAACAAAAGACTTACACCATTGCTGTGTATTAGTTAAACTCATTAATATATGTTATATAATGTATCTATATATTATTCATCCTTTTAGATAATCACGCTACAATTAATTAATATTAACTTGATATATACTTTATATTCACATATTAAGGATTACAAATATAGCCGTCCTAATCAGTATGCATAGAATATACCATTGTTATGCTTATAGTATGCATAAAATATGAATGAGATATGAAAAAAAAAGACTATTTTTTGTTTAAGTAGTGTAGCCATTGTTCAGGTAGTGTAAATTTCCCTATGTTAGTCTGTCTACATTCAGCTTGTATCTACTGTGCAATCAATACATATAATTTAGTACTTAGGGTTATCTTTTCAATTTATTTATCATGTATCCATCCGGTGTTCATTATTCACACATTGGGTCCAGATTTGCTCCATTCGCATGTGTTCCATTACATGTCAATGTATCTTTGAATTATTGCCATGTAGACTAGTTTACTTATAAGGCTAGGATTGAATGCTTCATTTTTGGATAAAATCCTATTAATGATAAGTGAAAAAAATATAAAAGAAATTACACATTCTCGTTTAAGTAAATATTTTTAATTGATTTTTCAATGTAGTATTACTTAATGAATTCATTTATATTTAGGGATTACTGCCAGAAACTCTATCGTCCAGAACTAGGTCAATATTGTTCAATATATATATATATATTTTTTTATATAATATTTGTATTATAAAGTCTAAATTATTAATATGTTTTTTTTATTATCATTTTGAACTAAACTATTATAAAGTCTAAACTAACAAAGCTAGCCCGCCATATTTTTTTGTACCAATTTATTATTAATAGGATTCTAATAATATTTGGAACTATGGATCAGAGTGGTGCACTAGTATAATTCTAAATTACTACCTTCCATCCATAATAAGTACTATTATCATCATTTCACTACTAGAAATCAATGTTTTAACGAGGGAGAATGGAGAGGGATTTCCCTCTCTAAACGCGTGATGGAGAGGGAATTCCCTAGCAAATGGTCCTTCGGAATACGGCTCGTAGCAGAGCATTTTTGGTGAGGGAATTCCTTCTCAAGCTGTTGTGTCAGTCCAATTTTCTTATTGTGTCAAATAATATACAGCTAAGGAATTCCCTCTCCAAATGCAGGAGAGAGAAAAATATTTTCTTCAACTTGGCGAGGGAATTCCTTCTCCAAATGTGAAATATATTTGTTTATTTAGTTTTGGCTAGGGAATTGGAGAGGGAATTCCCTCTCCAAGTGTAAAAATTAAATATTTTTATTTCACTTTGCTAGGGAATTCCCTCTCCAATTCCATTAAAAATATTTTTAAAAAGGCAATTGGAGAGGGAATTCCCTCTCCAAATATAGTGTCCTGAAACGCAAAAATCAGTAACCATACAAAAGCAGCACAGAAGCAGCACAGCAACAATAGCAAAAACAACATATATGCAGCAGCACAGAAGCAGCACAGCAACAACATCATATATAGCAAAAACAATATATATATGCATATATACCTGCGCATTCAAATCACCAAAGCACTCAAAACATTCTAAATACCACAATCAATCTAATCCGAACAATTAAACAAGTGTACGCACATGTTTTATACCAACTAACACAAACAAATAAAACGCTAAAGTACTTAACAATCCTAAACACGTCCAACTTTCAAGTTTAAATCTTCCCTCGATCACTAATCAACCACTATTATGCACAATTGAATTTTTCAATTACAACTATTTTCATATCATTCAAATTTGAGGGATAGTAATACTAAAAATTATTCAATAATTTTCTAAGACTTTATATTTCCAAATTATTTTTCTAAGGTTAAACTAAGGCTAAACAAGTATTTCTAAATTTTTTTAAATAAGGCTAAACAACTAATTCCAAATTATTTTATAACTACAATAACTTCCTAATTATATTTCTTTCTCAAATCACAATAATGCTAACAATTCCCAAGCATTCATCCACAATATTATTTCACGAATTTATGTGATAAACTAATTCATTATAGGGTTTCATAACAATAACAATCATAGAAGCATAAAAAAGTGTAACAAAAATATTTACCTTAATGGGGATGGGCTTGCAATGGGTTGAACGGCAAAAAAATTAAAATCGCCGGGGAGAGGGCCGAGTTGGAGATGGGCAGCAATGGGGAAAGGGATTTTGTTTGGGGGAGAAGAGAGGTGTGCGTATGTTTGGGGGAGAAAGAGAGTTGTGCGTGCTGTGTGTTTTGGCAAGGAAAGAAGTAGTTTTTATTTATCACATGGAGAGGGGAGTCCCTCGCCAATTACTTGGCAGATCTGAGTATTTTTATTGGAGTGGGAATTCCATCTCCAATCAGGAAAGAGAAAATTGCAATTTTCTCTCCTGATTGGAGAGGGAATTCCCTCTCCAATAAAATAGTGAAAATTGTAATTTTCTCTTTCCTGATTGGAGAGGGAATTCCCTCTCCAAACAGTCCCTCGGAATATCAATAAATTCTAGTAGTGTTTAAGATTTGTGTACTCTCCATCAAAAGAGATACTTAATGTAGAATATATATTGATCTGTCCTTTAAACGTTCCATTAATTAACACTATGATAATTGGAAGTAAATATGGAAAAAAATAATTAACGAATCATTAATTTATCAAAATGACTATTAATATTTCGATGAGGGAGAGGGTAGATACTGAATAGTGCAATTTTGCCTTGGGTATTTAAATTTTTTTTACTTAATATCAAATCCGGACCCTCACCTATTTATATGATAGTCACATTCTATTCATTCTCAAAAGAATTTTTCTATATTCATTCATTATTCAAATTTTTGTGTCATAACCATTTTTGGCATATATGTACCTATTAATAGGTCTGCCTCCATATACTAGTCACACGTCTATAATTTTTAGTTAATTTGTTTTTTAACTGTAAAATTATGAATTCTCTTGGTATGAAGTAAGAGGTCATATTTTCCGTAGACAGATGATATGCATTTTGGGATGAGAATAAAGGAGATCAGCGCTTAATGTTTGTTATTCATGTTTTTCAAGGATTGCACGAGATAAACGGTGGTTATCATTAAATATCTCGTCCCTTCGTTGTAGCTAACAACTGATGTGGGAGCTTTATATCTTCCCTCTATGGGCCGCTTATCTATGAATTTTGAAATTTACCTAAAAGACAATTTGGAATTTGGAGGAGATGAACAAGGGTGAGAAGACCAGATAAGCAGCCAAACTGAAGACTGATTTTGGTTTGGAATCTTTTTGCCATTGTTATGATTAGTAGTAATTGTTTAACCTAAAATTTAGATCAATAGATTTAACATTAAATTTATGAGTGAGCCACAAACAATATATTGGGATGGAGGGAGTAATGAAATAGGAGCATAGTGGGAGATAAATTAGCGACTATGTTATTGATCAATGTTGAGTTTCAGGTTCTCTTCATGACCCCACAAATCAAGTTATTTATTATATAGTATATCTTAATATAGCATCAATATTGAAAACATAAATTGGTATCTGTTGTTTGAGCTAAAGTTCGTGAAGAATGAACTAAACCTAGTTTTATTAAACAGACAAATTAAGAAATCCCAACGACTAAGGCAGGACATAGGCCGGAAAAGGGGTTTGGAAATAGTTTCCATCCAGCAATAGACGCGCCTCGACGAGAACCTCAGTGGCTGCGTCATCGCCCCAAGTGCAAAGACAGAACAGAATTCAAGATTATTAGGTAAGCCCATAACTCTAGACTATCTCACCCAAGTAACTGATACTCTACTCGCTCATAATTGTTTATCGATCGAGTGTACTTGCAAGTACATTTGGGGACACCAAAGCTTTTGATTATCGCATTTGTAAATGGCTTTGATATAGTTTTATGATACACAAATAAATCAAGTAGAAAACATGAAGATCTCTCATGCACTCCTTGCCGCCTCCTAGTTCTCCACCACAATTCTTTATTCAAAATTTAGACATCGGACTCTTGTAATCTTATTCAGCAAGTAAATTGCCGTCCCTTCTATAATCTAATAGACTTGCTTCGCTTCACTATTTATTTCTTTCTTAAACATTAACTGTGTTCCCTATAAAGCAACAATATTAGCAGAGAACATTGGAACTAGCAATGTTTCTGCTATATTGTTGTAGAAACTACATAACAACATCATGCAGCTGGTGCAACTTTTGATCCATCATCGTCGTCGTCGTCATCACCTTCAAATTCTCTGTAGATACATATTGCTGATGATCCCAACTTAGATTCTAAAGCCAAAAGCTTGGGGCAATCAAGTGATATCCTCTTCTTGCTAGCACTCATGATAACAATAATATTGGTAGTGAAGGAGTTTTTAAAACTTACCCTAGCTAGTATTACGAGATGAACCTATACACGTTCAAACCAACTTAAGTAATTGCAAGATATGGTAGATAGTGTTCTCCTATTTATAGTTGAAAAATGATCGATGGAATTTGCAGAAAATTCTCTTCCCCTTCCACCACAAGTTTGGGATCCTTCTTGTTGCTATAATTTGCTTTTCTCAATATGTATAGTGGTCTCTGACTTTGCTTTCGAAGCGTAAGAAATTTGTAAATTTTTGGAATCTGGTTATAGTGAGTGGGGAGATACCTTTTAGGAAGTTGTGTCATCCAACCCCTCTTCATAAAACAAGTTCCTTAGATGCATGTCAATATTAAATAATATGGTCGACGAATATAATACAAAATAAATATTACTTTGGGACATGAAGTAAAGATTTAATACTAGCTAAAATGCACATTCTCACACCTAGACTCACTTACCAGTGGAATTGTGATAATAAGCAGACACTAAATGGACAAAATCCTGCCACTCAGAATTCAGATAGCAATGCAAACATAGATTATGTAGGACAGGATGTAGGAGAATAGAGAATAAGGTAGTGCGGAAAAGGAAGAGCTCATGAAAGCTTGTGGCTTTCTCATTTCAGCACGTTCTTTTACAAAATTGTCTTGTGTTTAACTTCAGATAATTTTCCAGCTTGGAAAAACAGTACCAAAGGTATAAAATGTTAAAAGGAAAGAAGGGGATCCAACAGGACAAAAAAGAAGAAACTAAAGAGAGTATCCTGATCGATTCAACTTAAAGTCTTCGAGGTGATTGGATCCTGAAACGAGTGCTAGATCGATGCACCAAGATTTTAAGTTAATTCCATATCCTCAAGTTCTACAGCTCTACAAATTTTCATAACATAACATAACATAACATATTTTTCTACAAGGAGTCATGAGATGGCCTGTTGTGGAAATCCACATTTATTTTTCATTCACAGTAATGTAGGAATATAAACACAGCGGAAGCAATTCTAGGATTATGAACTCACATGTAATCTAGACAAACTAGCAGACAATTCAGTTTTACGTAAATATAAAACGGAATACCTCTTGAAGCGTGACTTCAACCTTGAAACAATCTTCAATCACGAGCAGGATCATCTACGGGGTCGTCCTCCAGTTCCATGATCTTCTGTCGTGTGACCGAACAATATCCAGACTAATAATCACTTGGGTGGAACAAGTGTTTCAGAGAGAGAGAAAAACTATTTAGGGTTTTTCTTGTGTTGTGTTGTGTCTCTTTCCTTTTGGCCAAGAATCCCCTTTATATAGTTTTAAGAGTAAAACCCTTTTCCAAAACTGTATAGGATTCTTTTCGACCAAGAAACCTCTCTCCTAGTCCTAATGGGATTCGGTAACAACAGGGACCACAGAATTAATTAATGAGGCTTCCAATTATGAAATTAATTCTTTTTCTCTAGAATTAATCTTTCCATAATAAATTACAAATTATTTCTACTAGAAATTCGTAATTGCACTCCTCAGTTGAATTTTGAATTCTTCCATCAAATCTTATTTAACTCCCCACGTTAAGATTACAGACACCAATCAATATTATTAAATTACTGACAATTCAATATATTGACTAAATGAATATCCTTTAGACTTCCGCTTAACTTATTCCATGTGCCGGATACAAAATTCACTGGCCAGATTTACACATAGAAACTTATAAGCTTTCATAAAGGGGTGTCATCAATCTCTATACCGAGACATGGATTCTATCAACTAGCTATTACTTCGTAAATGCATATTATCATTATCCAACTTATCAGGAATTATTTGACCCAAATATCCTGGACCTCACCTATTGATAAATCAAGACAATGAATAATATACATCACTAATAATAACTATATCAAGATTAAGAGTATAAGTACATCTGATGAGCTAGAGAGTTTATTTTATATAGTCAGTATAAAAATACTTATCTCTACTTGGTCCGTTCAATGCACACAAAGCGCACTAGCACAAGAAGTTGGAACTATACCATTCCCATAATCAAGATAAATTATATATAATCTTGTACTACAATCATACCGATGGCTTTGGCCAATTTCCATCTTAGATTGTGAACATTACTTTATTATTTATAAGAACCGATGATTTAATCTTCCGTGTATAAGCTTGGCTCTACACACTAAATCAACTACTATATAAATAATAGGACACACATGACACAATTGATCGAAATAAATAATACTTCATTATATTTAATAAATGAATACCAATTTTTCAACTAAGAATAATCCAACTAAAACCGCATGGTTATTAGTATAATCCAACAATCTCCCACTTATACTGATAACCATGCCATTGTTATTATACATACTATATCTAAACTCATGGTTAATAGTATATATCCCATCAAACTCCCACTTAGACTTTAACCATGCACCTACAATTTTCACAAGCATTCCTTTTACATGAATAATAAAAGGATCTAGCCAAGTTATTTTCTGATGCAATCATTGTCCAATAGTGCTTTTAGATTACTAATCGGTCGATCTTAACCTCTGCAGGATCCAGTCATGAAACTATCCCAAGAGTGCTAACCGAACAATTTTTATTCTTTTCTCCCACTACGACAAAGTACTACTACTAAGTCACACTACCATGTTCTTGTGGTGAAACCACACAACAATTAGAGCCTTAAGTTTCAATATTCTTTTCTTACCTTTCGGTATAAGAATACGAACAACTTCATCTTGTAGTGTATATTAATGACTTTTCAAAAATTCACTCCCACTACTTTGGAGTAGTGGATTTCCAATCATGTTTTGTCTATTGACATTTCTCCCACTATTTAAATACAATGGAATGTCAATTCCAACATGCCGATTGGATTTCAATTGAACTTTTGGATTTTCAGGTGAATAACTTGTTATTTCTTTGTACAGTTCCAGTAAATAAAATTTACTTCTAGGAGCATTGTTTATTAAATAGTCATATTCTAGAAATCTGGTATTTTTGCTAAACAAATACCTTCTTTTCATTATGACAGGTAAATAAACTTCTTTCGTCCCCTTTGGATAGCCAGTAAACATATACACATTCATCCTTGATTCCAACTAACCAGTTTTCCCTTTAAAAGGTACTAACATAGAAGGACTACATTTAGAATGTAATTTAAATTTTCTAAGGCATATTCCCAATATGAAAGAGAATAACAAATTTGAACAACTTACATTGATTTAACCATCTCCATAAGAGTCTTATTTCTTCTTTCTTCTACACCACTTTGTATAGTGTCTCAAGTGTATATATAATTCCTTATTCTGATAAATAATGGATGAACAATGCAGAGAGGTATGAGCAACACGATCAAATCGCAATGACTTAATATATTTTCCATGACGCTTTTCCTTTTCAGTCTTAAACTCCTTGATTTCTCAAAGTATTAAGACTTATAATGCATCAAATAAATATATTCATTTTTTAAGTAATCATTTATGAATGTCATAAAAATACTCAAAAATACCTCCTGCATGTATGTTCATCAGACTATACTAATCAGAACGAATTAATTCTAACTTATCACTAGCTTTATCTCCTTTTAAGAGGAAGTATCACTTAGTCATATTTCCTTTTAACAAGAATCCACAGGGTTGGTAGTGCCTCCACTTTCAATGAACCTTAAAGATCCATCCATAACCAACCAAAAGTATTCTATTAAAATAAATATGACCTTGATACAAGAGCAACAGATAAGTGTTATTCAATTTCAAAGAATATTTTCTCTTATGGGGCAGATCAATATCGTTAAATTCGGAAGACATATCAAATAAAAGGACCTTGCAACATGTACCACAAGAGATAAATATTTATTAACCTCAATAACACCAAAGTTATTGGTAAAATAAATTGAATATCCATCTCTTATTAAGCTAGAAACTGGAATCAAATTTATACATATAATGCATCCTTTAAATTAATGTCTTGTCATCACCAAAATAATTCCTAGATTAGTTTTGTGAGAAAATAGCACTTAGGGAATTGAAATAAAGACATATCTAATTAATGAGACAAAACAATTTAAATAGATCAACTCAGGTCATGTAACATTGAATAATCAAATTCAAAACATATCACACATATTTTCATGCAGCTTGAATAGCCAAATTCGTTGGGAAAGTAACTATTTATACACCATATACATGCAATGTCAGATTTCACTTATTAAATTAAATAATATCAAACTCAGTTGGAGAGTCTACTATCAATTTAATTCAAGTGAATATCAATTATTGAACAGCCCTAGTCTCATTGACTCAACATGCAATTCTCAGTTGGAGAGATATATACAAGTCATCAACAACTAGTGATTAAACCTAGTATACCAACAATACATTTATCCGTTAGGGAGGAAGGCCTATTGTCAACACGTAAACACATTGTTTATACTAGCATTCAATCATGGATACCATAGGGACTTTTAAGCCAAGTATAACTCAACAATAAATTTATCCGTTATGGAGGAAGAACTATGTCAACACGTAAACTTATTGTTTATACTAGTATATGATCATGGAGACCATATAGAATAATCCCTATTACCATTGGTGCCAACCATTAACTTTTCGAAGAAAAATAATTTCCAGAAAATAGAAAAACGCCAAAAACACCATCTTAACAGCCTTAAACTGCCGCAAAACGACATGGTTCACTGCATAGCAGTGAGTTTTTCTTATTGGGCTGTTTCCGATGAACCTACCAAATTTCAGGTCAATCGGGGTCTGTCTAAATTTCTGATCTCCGAAACTCTAACCAAATTCGGACAAAAACGTTGTTTTCACGTTTTTAGAATTTAAAATATCTCTGTTGCTTGTTCTAATCATATATCAACATATAACTTTTTGATATTCATGAAACAAGATCAAACAACATATTTCAAAAACTTGTATTTTGTTAAAACAGTGCGACTCTTACGTCTCTAAGAATTCAAAATATATGAACTACATTCTTATCATATATCAACACATATTAAATCATCATGTATCATCATGTCCCAAATTTAATATAAACTAAAATTGATATAAAGAATGACTTTTCATATTTAATTCACGTTTAAATCCAGCACACTGCCTAAAAGTCCATCTAAACGATCTCCAAAAATGTCAAAAACCGACACCACTTACTGGAAAGCAGTGAAAATTTCTTATTGGATCGTTTCCGATGTCTCTGTCGAATTTCAGGTCAATGAGAGATCGTGAATTCTTGATCGCAAAGCTATGACCAAATTCGAAAGATAACTTTTTAGGTATTTTTTGTGAATTAAAGAAAACCTGATTCCGGTTTTCATTCTCCTTATAATTATCCCATGAGCACAAGGTATACATGTGTTACTTCTTTGATTAAGATACACAAAACCTCATCTTTCATCAAATTGTCCTTTCAATTAATACACATAAGAACCCAAGATATTATTTTCTCCTCTTGAGTGAAAACCTCAATATCTTATCTCATGAATTAATTTAGTGTTTCTAGTTATCTAGAAATTAAATCTCCTTTTCAAGTAGATAAAATTTGACCACTAGCATACACTTACCAAGAGACAATTTACACATGGTACATTGAGAATATTCAATGACTCAAATAAATACATCACTCAAGTGATTCCTATTTATTAATATAATTCTCAATCTATGCAATGACATAATCTCATATGTATAGAACCTCAAGAACTTTCAATGATTCTGAATAAATACTCTACTTTGGAGGTAACCATTTATCCATCATAGATTCTTTAATCTATATACAATGTTATCTCACATGGATAAAGTACCAAGAATTTTCAAGGATCTCAAATAAATAAACCACTCTAGTGATAGTCATCTATTAATCACAAATTCTTAATCCATGTAAATAATATCATTTCATATGAATAAAGTACAAAGAATTTTCTAGGATCTCAAATAAATAAACCAGTTTAACAGTAACCATTTATTTATCGAAATTCTTAATTCATGCGTGACATATCTCACGTATATAAAATATTAAGAATTTTCAATAATTCTCAATAAATATTTCACGGTAATGATAACCATTTATTAATTATAAATTCTTAAATCAGGTATAAAGTACTAAGAATTTTCAGTGACTCCAAATAAATAAACTACATTAGTAGTTACTCACTATTTATTAATCATAATTCTTAATTTATACTAAATAATATTATAATATGAGAAAGAAACTAATGCCCATATTATTACAACGTGTACGGCAAAGTAACCAAAACTAAGTATGGTAATTGCACAGATCTTTTATGTGGATCTTCAGTAACGTGACCAAGACAAGGCACAACTCAATTTTCAAAACAAAATCTTTGTACACCTTTAAGTTCCTTTCCTTTTTAGGCTAATCCTTCTGTCAAAAAACAGATCAACGTCTTGAACAAATCAACCATTAGGATCACCGCCATAAAAAGTTTACTCACTTATCACCAATCAAAAGTTAGACGATTTCTTTAATGAAATACTATACATTTATATTAGATATAGGGATTCATTATTTCACTTCTTGAAATCTAACACTAACCGGTAACCATAATCGGCCTAGCAGCCACTAGGTCCATTACCAATAAGCTCAATTAATTCTTTAGTAAAACAAATTGATTTGACCAAAACTGAGAGTGTCAACTCGAGGAGACATATATGTCTTTACCTCCGTCACCCATCAATTGGTCTCAAACCCTTTCTTTATTTTCCCTGTTCTTTTTCTTATTCAGTGCCCAGTCATAAGAAAATAACAGTACAAAAAACGTATCAATTCTTTCACAAACAATTCTACATGAGCTATGGAATGTCAGCCAGGGTAAGCCCTCTGTTGAACCGTGGATCAGTTCATTAAAATAGTGAGTTACCAAAAATTGTAGCTGTTCTGTTTTAAAATTACAATCTAAAACCTGTTAAACAACGCTAGGTTCTGGCCACTTCCTCCGCACAACTACATGCTCTCTGAATTTACACACCAAACGATGCATCATGAAACACATACATAATCAGACATATAAATCCATATATATCACATTATAACTTGTTCTCATAAAACCCTAGTTATCTAGTTAGACATGAGTAGGCTCTGATACCAATTTGTAGGAATATAAACACAGCGGAAGCAATTCCAGGATCATGAACTCACATGTAATCTAGACAAACTAGCAGACAATTCAGTTTTACGTAAATATAAAACGGAATACCTCTTGAAGCGTGACTTCAACCTTGAAACAATCTTCAATCACGAGCAGGATCATCTACGGGGTCGTCCTCCAGTTCCATGATCTTCTGTCGTGTGCCCGAACAGTATCCAGACTAATAATCACTTGGGTGGAACAAGTGTTTCAGAGAGAGAAAAACTATTTAGGGTTTTTCTTGTGTTGTGTTGTGTTGTGTTGTGTCTCTTTCCTTTTGGCCAAGAATCCCCTTTATATAGTTTTAAGAGTAAAACTCTTTTCCAAAACTGTATAGGATTCTTTTCCACCAAGAAACCTCTCTCCTAGTCCTAATTGGATTCGGTCACAACAGGGACCACAGAATTAATTAATGAGGCTTCCAATTATGGAATTAATTCTTTTTCTCTAGAATTAATCTTTCCATAATAAATTACAAATTATTTCCACTAGAAATTCGTAATTGCACTCCTCAGTTGAATTTTGAATTCTTCCATCAAATCTTATTTAACTCCCCACGTTAAGATTACAGACACCAATCAATATTATTAAATTACTGACAATTCAATATATTGACTAAATGAATATCCTTTAGACTTCCGCTTAACTTATTCCATGTGCCGGATACAAAATCCACTGGCCAGATTTACACATAGAAACTTATAAGCTTTCATAAAGGGGTGTCATCAATCTCTATACCGAGACGTGGATTCTATCAACTAGCTATTACTTCGTAAATGCATATTATCATTATCCAACTTATCAGGAATTATTTGACCCAAATATCCTGGACCTCACCTATTGATAAATCAAGACAATGAATAATATACATCACTAATAATAACTATATCAAGATTAAGAGTTTAAGTACATCTGATGAGCTAGAGAGTTTATTTTATATAGTCAGTATAAAAATGCTTATCTCTACTTGGTCCGTTCAATGCACACAAAGCGCACTAGCACAAGAAGTTGGAACTACACCATTCCCATAATCAAGATAAATTATATATAATCTTGTACTACAATCATACCGATGGCTTTGTCCAATTTCCATCTTAGATTGTGAACATTACTTTATTATTTATAAGAACCGATGATTTAATCTTCCGTGTATAAGCTTGGCTCTACACACTAAATCAACTGCTATATAAATAATAGGACACACATGACACAATTGATCTAAATAAATAATACTTCATTATATTTAATAAATGAATACCAATTGTTCAACTAAGAATAATCCAACTAAAACCGCATGGTTATTAGTATAATCCAACAAGTAAGACACTTGACCATAGTCGGTATAGCTTTCTGACTTAATTCGTCTAAAAATGAAAGAATATAAAATAAAAGTCTCAAGCCAACTTTTTACTAGCTTCCCACTCAGTACATTAAGTTTTGCATATGAATTTTAAATATATTAAATGTTTAATTATTGTGGTTTATAGCTACTTTTACGTAGCTTTCTGGAAAAAAAAAAAAGATTTTACGCTAAAGCAGTTAGGCTGTTAACATGAAAAGCTTTCAATAGAGTATATCTTACAAGATAGTCATAACCCTGCCTCCTACATACAAGTATCAAGATATCACCAAGTTACTTTCCAGATGCTTTTGATAGCGAACAAGGAGGTGCGTGGATACCTTGTGCCTATTGTTTGTTGGGTTTAGTTACTAGTACTAGTAGTGTTAAAGTTTAAAAAAATAATAAAAATAATTTTTTATAAAAAAGAGAAAAATTACACAAAAATGTAACTTAGGGAACTTTCTTTTACAAAATAAAAAGATATTTAAACATAATTATGGCATGATCCAAGTTTCAAGCTTGGTCGTGCGGGCATCTGACTACCTCCCCTAGACCTATAAGGTGAATCCTATCGACTAAATCCATTTAAATGAAATAAAATTGACTTGGAAACAAAGTGATCTTTACTTAAAAGTAAATAGGATAGCCCAACGAAACATGATATATACAAGATATGCATACAAGCTGCCTGAAGAAATACAACTAACTACCCACATATATAGGTTTAGAGGTTTCCAGATCAAATATCTAAGAACTCCAAAAAAAATATGTTCGGGAGCAAAATAAGATACAGTTATGATAATTATCGCTGGTTGCCACAACGAACAAGCTGGCTCACTACTGACAGGTGAGAACATCATGTCTCCTCAATCGCGCTACAGACTGGGTCCTGGAGCGGAATCTGCTGAACGAAAAGACAACACTAGAGCAGATAGGGAGTGTGTCATAAGGACTCAGTAAGTGAAGAATAACTAGCGACCTTAAGGGATAAGTATGCTAGCTTGGAAAAATAGAATCACGACAGTCAATCAACTAGATCAATCACAAATAAATAATGCATCAAGTCCGTACGGTTCACAAAATACCCATAAATATATGAAATGAATGTATCATGATGCAATAAAGTCACATGTGCGTGAAACCTATCCTCGGCGCGATACGCTCCTCAACTACCAGGAGTATATGCAATAATAATAATAATCCACGCTCAAGCTGCACCTCAATGGATGAGAGGAGATTGCCAAAGATATTGTACCCTAAAGAGTCGGGGTCGAATTCTACGAGGAGCTAGCACGTGTTTTATACTAGAATAAATAAAATTGACTTGTATGATTAGTTCGAGTATTTCTAAGTAAAAATGTATTTTTTTAACACTAAAAATAAAGCTATTCACTAAACGAACATGTGACAATCAACCCAAATGAATAGGTTGCAAACAGGTATAAAGAGCTAGGGGTTTACCTACTCAAACAAGACTCTAATAACATAAACACTAATCTAATCATACAATTTTCATGTGTAATAAATAATGGCCGGACATTCATATTTAACCCTCTAAAACTGTTAGGTATTGAGAGTATCTATCATGTTAAGCGTGTTAGGGTCAATAACGAGGCGCTTAAAATTCTAGTCCAAAGTAGAAAAAAATAGAGAGTGAAAAAAATGTTTTCTCTCGGTACACGTTAGCAAAGCCTGCTAACCTGCGCCATCCATGGGAAAGAGAACACGCTTTCTCTCTCAGAAGGCTCTCACGGCACAAGAAGCTGCAACAAAGGAAAATCAAAGTCGAAACAGAAGACAATCCCAATCAATTTAAGCTACAGTTAAAGAAATCCAATCAGCATCGCTAGGGAAAACAGTTCCTAATTCACAACATACTCCAAAACCCTTGAGTGAAGATGAACATAGTCCAAGTCCAATTGAAAAGCAGAAGAATAAGGGGAAGGGAATTAGTGCTGAAGCTCAGATCCAAATCTACCAATGGGAAGATGCTACTAAAACTAACAGTACTGGAAGGAAATTGCTATGAGCGGATGAGGTCGAACAACAGGAAACAACACCTCTGATGCAACGCAAACCAAGCTAAGATCCTTTACTAGAAGTCAAGCCAAAGCAATCCGTGATACTCACCTTCATTTGATATGGAAAGGCTTGGACGTGGAAGATGGGAGCTCCGGAACCACTTTGAAGATCATGCATTGGAGCACCATGGAAGGAGGGACATCTAGGCCACGAGGAAAGGCTCAAAGGACTCAAGTTGAAGCACTTCAAGAGGATACAGGAAGGGGCGGACTGCCCATTTACAGAGGCAGACTGCCCACTCAAAATCAACTCTCTGGATCTCTGGCAGTGCCTTTTTTAGGCGGACCACCCACTGCTAAGGGTGGGCCGCATGTTCTCCTCTACTTGACTAGGCGGGGCGCCTGTTTCAGGGTTGTTTCAAGACTTGTTTTTTTGTGTATAATTCCTAATTTAACCCTAAGTGACTCTAATGTATTAACTAGACTTAGGGGCTTTTAGACATTTCACAATTGTGTAAGGGAGTCTATATAAACTCCTCTTAGCCATTTTCTTCATTTACACAACTTTGAACACAAAACATATGAGTTAAACACTCTCGTTGAAACCTATGAATTTTAGCTTGATTTCAATTGGAAGAATTCGAGTTGAACTTCGAGCCTTTCGATCATTCTATTTGCAAGGACCTCGTGATTCTTGAGGATATTTGCATAGCGTAGGTGAATCTTGCCATCGTTCGGGGTGTAACGAAACATTGTTCTTCGTTGCTACTTGAACAATCGTGTGAGTATCGTCTCGTTTCTTATCTTTTATCGCTTTCGTAGTTTCAATTGCATCAGTTGGTATCAAAGCAAGGCTAGGGTTATGTTCTTACGAACCCTCATCCTACTCTTCATGCTTGTCATTTTTGTTTCTTGCTTGCTTTCATGTTCTTATTTATTTGAAAAAGAAGAAAAAAATTCAAAAACCAAAAATAACAAAAAAATCACTATTTGTTCTTGGTTATGATGATTTCTATGATGATTGTTATTGGGGATTATTTGTTATCACATTCCTGTTGATTGGGTACCCACAAAACCCGTTTTAATATTGTGAATCAAAAATTTGAAATTCAAAACCCCAAAAAAAAGTTGAAAACCCTAGAAATTGTGCAAAATTTTCTTGATTTGGATTTTGGTTGGTTGGTTGTTGTTATAAACTATTGGGGTTTGCTTGTAATAGTTGAATACACATTGGCAAACCTTTGAATTAGTTAAACACCTTGAAAAACCATGGAAAATTGGGTGCCAAAAGCCAAGAACACGTTGTTGAATTGTGCACCAATTGCCAGTAGGCGGGGCACCTGAAAAGTAGGCGGACTGCCCATAGAACTTTCTAAATTTCAGTAGGCGGACCGCCCCTGTGACTAGGCGGACCGCCCATTTCCTGAAGGGTGTCCGGGTAGTTTGTTTCTTAGGCATTCGTGTTTTGTTTGCTTCCGTTACTTTCGGTTAGTACTTCGAGAGTAATTATCCTACTCAATTGGTACTAATTCATTGAGCGATTAGGATATTCATGCGTGTTGTTGAGTAAAAGCTTCAAAGAAGACTCTTAGAATTTCTTTAGCTCAAGTACTCACTTAAAAGGCGAACGTCCATAGAGTCCCATTAACTCCACTCTTCCCGAAGAGCATTGGGAACTTGTTGAATTGTTTGGTCGTTGAGGTGGTTTTTCAGCTCTGAGGAAGACTTTTGAATCAAGCTTGAATGAAACTATCCCAACTTGAGTGAACCCGAGGGACAATCAAAGGTGAGGGAGTGCATGAGGACTTTTACTCTAATCTCATTTCTTGTTTTTGATTATTTGTAGGTACAATGGCGGACGAGAAGGCAAAGAATACCATTGAGGTTCCCACAGACGTCTTGGCTAGTCTATTGACCGAGGTGAAGGCTTTAAACCTCAAAACGGAAGTTTTTGAAAAGGAAAGGACCCCGAGTGTCCACAAAGATGCCGGAGAAGGCACAAGTGATGATTCAATCATGAAACCAGATCAATATACGGAGCTAGTTCGTCGACAACGGTTGAGGGATGAGGCTCTTGCTAGAGAAAGATTGTTGGGAAATCCCCAACCCTCGGGCAATCCCCAAGAAGATGTTCCACTCCTAAGGCCACGAAGAAATGTTGTACCCTTCGAGTAAGTTGATGAAGCTCAAGAAAGGGAGGTTCTCGGACTTGAAGATGATGATGATGATGCTCCATATCCAAATAGGAGGGCAATGAATGGAGGCCGGGGTATAGATGGAGGTCGTGGGCGAGGTCGAGGACCTCCAAGGGCTTTTGTGGGGAGGAACTTGAGGCGTGAGTATGATGAGGTTGATAATTACTACGGGGGTCAACCGGAACCAAACCGTGGGGGTCGTGACAACAACCTCAATAGTGTGAAGATCACTATCCCACCTTTCAAAGGGACTACTGATCCGGAAGCATTCTTAGAGTGAAAGGTTCAATTGGAGCGGGTCTTTGACATAAATGATATGACCGATGAGAATAAAGCTACTTATGCCATCGCTTCATTTGAGTCCCATGCTTCTACATGGTGGGAATCCCTCAAGCGGTCGAGGAGAAGAGTTGGGATGCGAATGAACATTACTTGGGAGAATTGAAAGAGGTAATGAGCACCAAATATGTGACACCCAAGTATAGGCAAGAGCAACTCAAGAGACTCTATGAGTTGAAGCAAGGTTACAAGTCCGTTGATGAGTACTTCAATTATTTTGAGAAAAACCAAATGGCCCTTGACATGAAAATGGAAGATGAGGAGCAAGCTATCATCCGCTTCAAGAATGGTTTGAGCCGAGAGATTGCTTCTCAATTGAGGCTACACATCTTTCATTCTCTTCAAGATGTTTGTGATGCCACGGTTGAAGCTGAGAAATGGCTCAAGGAAGAGAAAGCTCCTCGCTTTAGGAGTACTACTTCTACTCCAATGACTCGACCCAAAGAATGGAAGAGCCCAAACACAAGTGGTGCAAGTGGGAGTCGTGATGTGAACAAGCCTTTTGAAAAGGCTACCCCGAGAAACGACTTCAAAGAAGTTGGAGGTAATTCTAAAAATCAATAAATACTCCTTCTTCTTCTTCTTTCCAATGCCACAAGTTCAAGGGTTATGGCCACTTTTCCAAAGATTGCCCCACCCGAAAACAATGATTGTGATGGATGATAGGATGGTGTACGAGGAGGAAAGTGAGCTCGAGGGTGATGTTGTTGAGGAGAGTGAGGTAGTTGAGGGTGAAGAGAGAGCGGCGGAGGGTGATGATCCCAGTATGTTTCTAGTGGTACGTCATAGTTTGAGTGCCATAGTGAGTAAGGAGAAGGAGGATGAGCAAAGGGAGAACTATTTCCATGCTAGGTGTAGAGTGAAGGGACAAGTGTGCTCCATGATTATTGACTCGGGTAGTTGTGCAATGTGGCGAGCCAATCTTTGGTCTCATAATTGAAATTGCCTACCCTCAAACATCCAAGCCCCTACCGTTTGCAGTGGTTGAGTGAATGAGGGGATTTGAAGGTAGTAAAGCAAGTCTTGATTAAGTTCAAGATTGGAAACTACCAAGATGAGCGCATGTTTGATGTGGTGCCAATGCAAACTTGCCACCTCTTGTTCGGTAGGCTTTGGCAATATGACAAGCATGTGGTTTATGATGGCCGAGTCAATACTTACACGGTTAAACATGAGGGGAAGAAGTATGTGCTTACACCCTTAACACCAAGGCAAGTGAGTTATGATCGGCGCATGAGGGAGTTGAGGGAAGTGGCTACAGCCAAGTCCCTCATTGTGGCCAAGCCTTTGGCCGAGACTCCACCATCTTCTACCGGTCGCATTTGTGCCATGATGCAACCGGGTGAGTACTTGAGAGGTAATGATGGCACCAAGATGCTCAATTGCCTAGTGCACAAAGGTATGGTTTTAAATTCCGAAAGTGATTATTTGCCTAACCCTAACCCTTTGCCTAGTGCTATTGAGAATGTTTTGAAGGTTTTTTAGGACATGTTCCAGGAAGAGATGCCAAGTGGACTTCCGCCTTTGAGGGGGATAGAACACCAAATTGATTTTGTCCCGGGTCCTAAATCCCAAACAAGCCAGCCTATAGGAGCAACCCGGAAGATATAAAGGAATTGCAAAGGCAAGTTGATGAGTTTCTCAACAAAAGCTTGGTTCGTGAAAGCTTGAGTCCATGTGTCGTACCGGTCATTCTTGTGCCAAAGAAGGACGGGACATGGAAGATGTGTGTTGATTGCCGTGCGGTCAACAAGATAATGGTAAAGTATCGTCATCCCATTCCTAGACTTGATGACATGCTTGATGAATTGAGTGGTTCTAGTATCTTTTCTAAGATAGATCTTAGGTCCGGCTACCACCAAATCCGGATGAAACCGGGTGATGAGTGGAAAACCGCATTCAAGACCAAGTTTGATCTCTATGAATGGTTGGTGATTTCTTTTGGCCTCTCCAACGTACCTAGCACTTTTATGAGGTTGATGAACCATGTCTTGAATCCGTTTTTCAACAAATTTGTTGTTGTCTATTTTGATGATATTTTGATATATAGCAAATCAATAGATGATCATGCTGGCCACTTGAGTCAAGTTCTTAAAGTGCTAAGAGCCGAAAAGATCTATGCTAATTTTAAGAAGTGTGCCTTTTGTGTTGGAAATGTTGTCTTTTTGGGCTTTGTTGTTAGTGCAAATGGTGTAGAGGTTGATGAGTCCAAAGTTGAAGCCATTAGAGATTGGCCTACTCCTACTACCGTTTCTCATGTTAGGAGTTTCCATGGCCTTGCTAGTTTCTATAGGCGTTTTGTTAGGGACTTTAGCACCATTGCCGCACCACTCACCGAGTTGGTGAAGAAAGACAAGCGCTTTGTATGGGGAGAGCCTCAAGAGAAGGCTTTCCAAGAGTTGAAAAGTAGGTTGAGTACCGCCCTGTTATTGCAATTGCCCAACTTCGGGAAGGCTTTTGAGGTTGAATGTGATGCCTCGGGGGTGGGTATTGCGGGTGTTCTCATGCAAGAAGGGAACCCATTGCCTACTTTAGTGAAAAGTTGAAGGGTACAACCTTGAATTACTCCACGTATGACAAGGAGTTGTATGCTCTTGTGAGAGCTCTTGCTCACTGGCAACACTATCTTTGGCCTAGGGAATTTGTGATCAAGAGTAACCATGAGTCACTCAAGCATCTTAGAGGCCAAGAAAAGTTGAACAAAAGGCATGCCAAGTGGGTAGAGTTCATTGAGTCTTTTCCTTTGTAATTCATTATAAGAAGGGAAAGGACAACGTTATAGCTGATGCACTTTCTACAAAGTTCACCCTTTCTATCACTCTTTCTTCTAGGCTTATGGGTTTTGAAAGTATAAAATTGATGTATGAACATGACCTAAAGCTCAAGAGCATTCATGATGCTCTAGTGAGCGGGGAGAGGGTGGAGAAATACCAATGGGTAGATGGCTACATTTTCAAGAATGGGAGAGTATGTGTCCCCGAGTTCTCTTGGAGAGATATGCTGTGCAAGAAGCACATTGTAGGGGCTGGATGGGTCACTTTGGGGTGGATAAGACTATGGCCATACTTAAAGAGCAATTCCATTGGCAAAAAATGAGGCTTCTTGTGGAATAGTTTTGTAATGCTTGTTTAGATTGCAAGAACGCCATGTCTAGGTCCAACACCCATGGCTTGTACACTCCTTTGCCCGTACTTACTAGTCTGTGGGTTGATATCTCTATAGATTTTGTTATGGCCTTACCCCAGACTAGAGGAGGACACGATAGCATTTATGTTGTCGTTGATCTGTTCTCCAAAATGGCTCACTTCATTCCGTGCTAAAAGACTCATGATGCACAACATGTAGCTTCTTTATTTATTGATAATGTCTTAAAGTTTCATGGGGTGCCTCACACCATTGTTAGTGATAGGGACTCCAAGTTCCTTAGCCATTTTTGGAAGTATTTATGGGGTGCCATTGGCACCAAATTGCTATTCTCTACGTCCCACCACCCTCAAACCGATGGGCAAACCGAGGTGGTGAACCGAACCTTGGGAGCTCTACTTGAAGCTATGACCAAAGATACGGCCGGGACTTGGATTGATAAGCTACCACTCATGGAGTTTGCATATAACCGCACTTTGCATCGAATGATTGGCATGACTCCATTTGAGTGTGTGTATGGTTTTAACCCTTTGATTCCTCTTGATCTTACCCCTTTGCCAAGGGATGTGGTTGTTGATTTTTAAGGTAAAGCTCGGGCCAAGGCATTGCTTGAACTTCATGCCAAGGTGAAGAAGACCTTGGAGGAGGCCTATAAGAAGATAACAACTAAGAAAAACAAAGGAAGGAAGAAGGTGGATTTCAAGAAGGGAGATTGGATGTGGGTGCTCTTCCGCAAGGGAAGATTTCCAAATCATAGGAAGGGGAAGTAGGCACCAAGAGGAGATGGTCTATTCCAAGTGTTGTCAAAGATCAACAACAGTGCATAGGTGATAGATTTACCGGGTGAATATAATGTGTCCACTACTTTCAATGTTAGTGACTTGACTTCTTTTGATGTAGGTAATGATGCCTTGGAGGATAACGCCTTAATTTCGAGGACGAAATCTTCTCAAGAAGGGGAGGATGATGCAATGTAAACCAAGCCAAGACCCTTCACTAGAAGTCAACCCAAAGCAATCCATGATGCTCACCTTCACTTGATATGGAAAGGCTTGGACGTGGAAGATGGGAGCTCCGGAACTACTTTAAAGATCATGCACTGGAGTACCATGGAAGGAGGGACATCTAGGCCACAAGGGGAGGCTCAAAGGACACAAATTGAAGCACTTCAAGAGGATACAGGAAAGGGCGGACCGCCCATTTACAGAGGCGGACCGCCCACTCAAAATCAGCTATCTGGATCTCAGGCCGCCCCTTTTTTGGGCGGACCGCGCACTGCTGAGGGTGGGCCGCCTGTTCTGCTCTAGCGAGCAGCAGGCGGGGCGCCTGCTTGACTAGGCGGGGCGCCTGTTCGGGGTTGTTTAAAGACTTTTTTTTGTGTAATTCCTAATTTAGCCCTAAGTGATTCTAATGTATTAACTAGACTTAGGGGCTTTTAGACATTTCACAATTGTGTAAGGGAGTCTATATAAACTCCCCTCAGCTATTTTCTTCATTTACACAACTTTGAACACAAAACATATGAGTTAACGCTCTCTTTGTAACCTATGAATTTTAGCTTGATTTCAATTAGAAGAATTCGAGTTGAACTTCAAACCTTTCGATCATTCTATTTGCAAGGACCTCGTGATTCTTGAGGATAGTTGCATAGCGTAGGTGAATCTTGTCATCGTTCGAGGTGTAACGAAACATTGTTCTTCGTTGCTACTTGAACAATCGTGTGAGTATTATCTCGTTTCTTATCTTTTATCGCTTTCGTAGTTTCGATTGCATCAACCTCAGAAGAGGAACTCAATCTGGGAGGAATTTGACATTTCAAAAATCAGTAATGCAGGATTCAAATTGGAATACATATCCCCAGAAATCAAAGGTGAGCATCGAATAGTAGAAATTGAAATAGAGGATATAAGTTTTGAAATAGAATATTGGAGGAATGTAGTAGTGTGTTATGTGCTAGGGGCGCACCCCCCATTTGCAGTTCTTATCGGATTTATACAATGTCTATGGATGGAATTAATAAAATCTCCATGCTAAAAAATGGGATAGTGTTAGTTAGATTTGACACTGAAATAGGGAAAAATAAGGGGATTCATGGGGGTATCTACCATTTTGATAACAAGCCTTTCATTGTTAAGGCATGGTCTCCGGAGATGCAGCTCACTAGAGAAGAGTTAAAATCAGTGCCTATTTGGGTTAAATTCCAAGATCTGGATTTTAAATACTTGAGTATGAAGGGTCTAGGCAAAATAGGTAGCCTAGTAGGCAAGCCTCTAATGGTGGACCAAAACACTGAGAAGAAAAAAGGGCTAAATTTTGATAGGCTTCTGGTTGAAGTGGAGGTGGGTAAGCACCTGCCAGAAACAGTGTTATTCAGGAATGAAAAGGGGGCAACTATTGAGCAAAAACTTGCTTATGATTGGAAGTCGTCCCTATGTAATTTTTGCCACAAGTATGGGCATGATGAAGCTGCATGTAGAAGGAAGTAGACACCAAGAGCTGAAATTGGAAAGGTGTTATGCAAAAAGTAGACGAACACCAGGTAACTCAGCCTAGAGAATAGGATCTACAATAGGCCAAGGAGCAACAAGTGATATAGCCGGGAATGTAAAGGTTGTGCAGGTTAAGAAAGGTAATTAGCAGAAGAGCAGCCATGAACAGAATTAGAGCCAGGTTGTACAAAGTTCTCCTAATAGGGCTAAAAGATAGGTATCTCCATCTAAAGCCTGGAAGCCTACAACCTCAAAAGAAAGGGAAGGCTTGGAGCTTAATAATTCCTTCAGAATGCTACAACAGGATGGGAGCACTAGCAAGGCACAGTAGCAGAGTCAAGTTAGAAATGTGGGAGGTACTCTTCAACTCCCTGAAAATGGTTAATATATTAAGCTGGAATGTTAGGGGCCTTAATGGCCCTAATAAGCAAAAGGAGGTCAAAATCCTTTGCAATGAGTTAGATGTAGGCTTAATAGGGTTACTTGAAATAAAAATAAATATAAGAAGAATAAATGAGGTGGCAGGGAAAATGTTTTCAGGGTGGGAGTATATCACAAACTTGGAGCAGCACTATAATGGTAGAATCTGGGTAACCTGGAGGCCAGATTACTACAGGATAGTGCCAATGCAAGTGTCAGCTCAGGCCATTACTGTGAGGGTCTTATATGTTCCTCAGCAGGTAACATTTATGGCACCATTTGTATATGCCTTTAATACAAGGGAAGAAAGAAAAGCCTTATGTAGATATATTGATGAAGTTAAAGAATGTTGTGACATCCCTTGGGTGCTGCTTGGGAATTTCAACTTTGTCCTAAACTTAGAAGATAGAATAGGGGGCAGTGAAGTCACATTATTAGAAATCCAGGATTTTCACTCATTTATTGAGAAGAATGCTTCAACTAAATTGCCAAACTCTGGCACGAGATACACATGGAATGATAGACAAGATAGTAGAGTGTTTTCTAAAATTGATTGGGTGTTTGTCAATGACGATTGGCTAGAGCATATGCCCCCTTGCACTACAATATATCTGACTGAAGGGACAAGTGATCATTGTGCAATTAGACTGTGTCCTTTGGCTCCCCCTTAAAGAGCCAGAAAGCCTTTTTCAGTTTTGTAATGCTTGGACTAGTCACCTTTTTTTTTTCAGAAAAGGTGAGAGCCAGTTGGAACACTCAATTCTAGGGATGTAAAATGCTGCAGTTGGTGAAAAGGCTGAAGATGCTAAAGAGAAGCCTGAGAGAGCTAAATGCTCAGTATTTAAGAAATATTACAACACAAGCCGTTGAAGATAGAGTTGAATTGTAGAGACTCTAAAAATTGCTACAAGAGAACCCGCTGAATTATGCAATACAACAAGCTGAGAAGGTGCAATTTTAGAAGTATAAAGAGTCCTCATACCTAGCTGAGATGTTCCTACAACAAAGAAGTAAGGCTAACTGGATCAAACTTGGTGATGACAACACTAAGTATTTTTTTTCATTGATCAAACTCGGGAAACTAAACAGGCAATCACTCAAGTAAAGGATAAGTATGCAGAGCTAAAAACTGACCCTGATGATGTTGCACATGTGTTTGTGGACTACTATGAGGAGCTGTTGGGGAGGAATGACCAGCTTAGAAGAAAGGCAAAGAATTCCTGCTGAATGGACCTGTCTTAAATCTGGAGTAGCAGCTGCACTTACTGAAGGCTTACTCAAAGAAAGATGTTAAGAAGGCAATGTTTGGCATTAACATAAACAAAAGCCCTGGGCCAGATGGCTATGGCAGTGGCTCTTAACAGCTGCATGGGGGATAGTGGGCAATGATATTTCTGAGGCTATTCTGGAATTCTGTGATAATGGGAAGTTGCTAAAGCAATTAAACTCAACCATCATCACACTTATGCCAAAGATTAAAGCTCTAGATCAGGCAAGCCAGTACAGACCTATTTCTTGTTGTAATGTGATATATAATTGCATATCAAAGATGCTATGTGAAAGACTCAAAAAGGCAGTTCAGGTTTTAGTAGCTGAGAATCAAGCTGCCTTTGTTCAGGGCAGGTCTATGATTCATAATGTGTTGATTTGCCATGACTTGCTCAGATACTATAATAGGAAGACATCCCCTAGATGCCTTATGAAAATTGTTCTTAGGAAAGCATATGACATGGTGAGGTGGGAGTTTGTAGAGGAAGCTTTGGAGGGGTTTAACTTTCCAAGGAAGTTTGTGCAGTTGGTTATGGCATGTATAAAACTCCTAAACACTCAGTCAGGGTGAATGGTCAGTGGTATGGCTATTTTGAGAGGAAAAGGGGGCTCAGGCAGGGGGATCCTATGTCTCCCTTGATGTCTGTTCTGGTCATGGAATACTTGTCCAGAGTTCTGAAAAAAATGAGTGAATTGCCAGATTTCAAGTTTCATCCCATGTGCAAAAGGTCTAAGATCACACACCTGGTCTTTGATGATGATATGATGATCTTTAGCAAAGCTGATGAAGCGTCTGTTGTGAGAATAATGCAAGCTGTATCCCATTTTTCGGAAGCCACGGGTCTTATGGAAAATCTTGAAAAATCAAGTATATTTTTGGCTGGAATTGATGAGAGTAATAAGCAACAGCTGTTAGAGGCTACTGGTTTCTCCTTAGGCTCATTCCCAATTAGATACTTGGGTGTTCCACTATCTCCAAAAAAATGGAGCAAGCTTGAATGTCACAAGATAGGAGAGAAAATTACAGCAAAGATAAAAGCTGCACAAACTAAGCAGCTTTCTTTTGCAGGTAGGCTGCAGGTGGTTAATGCAGTCTTATTTTCCATTCATAACTTTTGGGGGTCGACTTTCATACTGCCTAAGAGTACCCTAAATGAGGTAGACAAAAAATGTAGAGAGTTTCTATGGGGGCACAAAAGAAAGGAGAAATATGCCCTGATAGCATGGGACAAGATATGTGTTCCAAAGAGATATGGAGGACTCAATATCAAGGGGTACGTGAAGTGGAATATAGCTGCAGTGGGTAAGCTGTTATGGCAACTGATGGAAAAGAAGGATATGCTCTGGGTAGAATGGGTGCATGGCATCTATATGAAAGGAGGTGTGAACATCTGGAATCACAAGGCTCCTCTAGACAGTAGCTGGTATTGGAAGAAGCTGAATCAGTTAAAGGAGGGGATGAAGCAGTGGTACACACAAGATAAATACAACTTAACTCCTTCAGGTGTCTATTCAATATCAAGTAGTTATCCCAGCTGAGTGACTTATGTAAGCTTGATGTTTCTCATTTGATCTGGAGCTCAGTTGCATTACCAAAACACTGGTTCATTCTTTGGTTAGCAGCTCAGGAGAAACTTCTCACCAAGGACAGACTGGCCAGGATGAGCATCACAGTGGCCAACCCATGCTGCTGTTTATGTACTGGAGCTGACTTGGAGACCCATAAGCACATGTTCTGTGATTGCAGCTGGATTAATGACTTGAGAATAAATGTAGGGAGATGGATGAATCAATACTTACCAAGACAAGAAGTGAAGCAATGACTTAACTGGATTAAGAGAAGACACTGGAAGAATTTCAAAAAAGAGATAATGGCTGTTGTGTGGAGTGTTGTTATATATCACTCTTGGAGAGCTAGGAATTTGATGATTTTTAAAAACTCACTGTAAATAGAAACTTAGTGCTAATACAAATCAAACAGGATATTGTAGGTAGAATTGATATGATGAGGAGCTCAAAGAGAGCAAGTAAATGTAGGCAGTGGGCAGAGAATATATGTAATTAGTGGTGTTTTCTGTTTGAGGCCTTTGCCAATGGTGTAGCCAACTATGGTAAGGGTGCTCTTTAGGTGTAATAGTTTTGGATGTTATGGTAATCTTTCACAATTGTTACCAAAATATTCTAGTCCAAAGACCCGAGCAAAAACAATCTTATGCTTACGGTAGGGTTTTAATTGTTGAGCTTACGGTAGTCCATGCATACTCTCCAACCGGTAACATTTCGAGTTGATATAGCTTCTCCGTTGTCATTATGAACTACCGTCATCCCTCTTTTCTTGGGCACACATTGGACAGATGATACCCACTCACTATCGTAAAATGGCACTATGACTCCCGCATCCAACCACTTAATGATCTCTTTCTTCACCACTTCTTACATAGGAGGATTTAACCTCCTTTGATGTTCAATCTTTGGCTTAGAACCTTCTTCAAGTAGAATCTTGTGAGTACACACACCTAGATTAATCCTTTTTATATCCGTAAGAGTCCAACCTATCGTATTTATTCTCCCCTTTACCACTTCAATAAGTTGTTCTTCTTGATCTTTAGTTAGGTGGGAAGATATGATGATGTGGGGCCGCCCGTTATGGGGTCCACATCATGGGAGCCGCCCGTTGTGGGGTCCACCCCTGGAGGAGTTGCGAGGCTCGGGGTGGTCATGGTGGTGTCGGGGATGGACCTCGATTTGGGGTTGATCCGGCGATATAAGATGTGAGTTGCGCCTCTACCATCAGCTATGGCTTTTGGTAGAAATGGTTGCAGCTCACTCTTAAAGTTTGGTATCAGAGCCAATCCGGGTTCGATTCCCAGCTACACCATGCAAAGTTCGGGGATGAACTTGCTTTAAAGATAGGGAGGATGATGTGGGGCCACCCGTCGTGGGGTCCACATCATGGGAGCCGCCCATTGTGGGGTCAACCCCTTGGAGGAATGAATTGCGTGGCTCGTGGTGGTCATGGTGGTGTCGGGGACGGATCTCGATTTGGGGTTGATCTTGATTTAGGGCTTTTGGTAGAAATGGTTGCAGCTCACTCTTAATCAAGATCAACCCCAAATCGAGGTCCATCCCCGACACCACCATGACCACCCCGAGCCACGCAACTCCTCCAGGGGGTGGACCTCACGACGGGCGGCTCCCGAGGATGTGGGCCCCATGCTGGGCGGCTCTACATCATCCCCCTTTTATTTAAAGCAATTTCATCCCCGAACTTCGCATGGTGTAGCCAGGAATCGAACCCGGGTTGGCTCTGATACCAAACTTTAAGAGTTAACTGCAACCATTTCTACCAAAAGCCATAGCTGATGGTAGAGGCGCAACTCACATCTTATATCGCCGGATCAACCCCAAATCGAGGTCCGTACGCAACACCACCATGACCACCCCGAGCCACGCAACTCCTCCAACCACGACAGGCGGCTCCCGAGGATGTGGGCCCCACGCTGGGCGGCCCTACATCATATGATTATGGGAAGAGTGGAGTGTGGACCAAGGAAGGTATATTTTAAGCGGGGTGGTAGGACTTTTAATTTAAGGTAGGTGGTTCGTGTATGGATGGTATTGTTGGTGGAGTGGTTTAGTTTTTAAGGTCTAGGGATAGCTTTTTGGGTACAAAAGGTTTGGATCCCAATCCCTCCAATGCTTATACCCACTCTACTACCCTCTCTTAAGTGTCCACATCCATATTCCAAATTACCGCAGCCAAAGCATCTTCTTGACTCACAAGAACACTCTTTTTTCTACAAGTGCATCAACTACCATGTCAACAATAGGAGAAAGTGGCCCCATCTTCCATCGGTTGCTTCAAGGATTTGCAAATAAGAAGACCGCTTTTTCCTGATTGAATCTAAAGGTAAGCTCACCTCTTTCTACTTCGCACAAGGCTTTTCCACTTGCCACGAGAATAGCGATCTTTGGATCCGTGAGAAAAAGCATGAATGCTATTCTCTTTTTCAACAAATTCTTACTTCACATCCTGCCTTGGCCGAAAATGCCGCCTAGTCACTATTCTGACTATTTGTTTAGGGATAGGGGAAGAAAGCAGTGACTGTGGTGAGCTTGCCCTTTGAACGGCAATTACTATTATTAGAGTCAGTAACGAAAGGTGTTAAGCGACGCCGAACTCGACTCGGATTCTAAAGGGGGAGGACCCCCTGATTCAGGAGCCGAATTCCCACTTTCATTGGATCCAAAATGGATGGCCAAGGATGATTGAGACTTCAAAATCTACCGAGCAATCAAGCATGAGAAAATATGCCGCGAAAATGATTTTGTCAACTTTTACCAACACATCATCAATAATCCTAATCGGTCTCTTCATGGACCGGTTTGCCATTTGCAAGTTCATTGTTGTGGACCTTGGAGCCTCAATTGCAAAGGACTTGTGGACTGCATAGCGCATCAAATTTATACTCACCCCAAGGTCACACAAGGCTTTTTCAAAAGTCTTCCTCCAATTGTGCATGGAATTGTAAAGGCTCCGGGGTCATCCATCGTTTGTGCCATATGCTTGGACACAATTTCACTACATTGGTGCTTGAATGTATAGTCTCAAAGTCTTCATAGGTCTTCTTGGTGACAAGGTCTTTCATGAATTTGACCACATTTGGCATTTGACCCAATGCATCCACAAGAGGAAGGTTAATGGAAATAATGGCTATTTTCTACCAAATCTTCTTAGCATTAGAAGTTTGCCTTTGCTTGACACTTCTTTGTGGGAAATGAAATGGAATTTTGAGAATAGAGCTTGTACTAGGAAGGCTTTGTTTGGGTGGTGGGTTTTTTTTTTTTTTGGTTTGCCTTTTTGGGTGGTAGTGACTTTGGGAGTAGACTCTTGAGAGATTACCTCAACATCATTCTCATGGTCTTGTCCTTCCTACTCTTCTTGCATCAAATTATCCTCAATAGCTCCTTTTTCATTCAACTTTTCACCAATATCATCATCACGATCTCTCACATCTACCTCATCATCAAAATTTTTAGCTTTGGGATCATCTCATGTTTTTCCCTTCCGTGTTGTGACTGTGGTCACTTGAACCTTGCCATTGCTCTTGGGATTCATTACCGTATCCCATGCCTCTTGTGTCCTTTGATTCACTTGATGGGATAGGTTACTCATTTGCGACTCAAAAGCCTTGATGGAAGTGGTATGAGAATTCATTATTTGCTGGATATCTTTGATGTCTCCGGAATAACCTTGTTGATTCTTGAGCATTTTATTCACCATCTCTCAAACTTTAACTAGCTATTTTCCTCATGTTCATTTTTTGTATGGGGCTCTTGGCATATATGGTTGAGAGGAACCGACTCCTCTCCCTTCTTGATTGTTACCCCAATTTTACCTTCCTCGATCTTGCCTCAATGGCCTTATTGATATGGCCTTTGATACCCTCTTTGATCATAGCTTCTTTGGCCTTGGTAGTTGGCCACATAATTGGCTTCTTCTTCACCTTGGACATTGAAATATTGATCCGGATAGTACCCCTCTTGCCCATGTTGGATAAGATTGAGAAGAGCATCCCCCGAGGTTACATAACCCATAGGAGCCACTTGATGACCGGCATTTGTTACTTGGAGATTTTTCACTTTGTTGATTTTCTTCTCATTGGCCTCTTTGTGAACTTTTGAATTATGACTAATGATCTCTATGTTGGTGAGGATCCTAGATATTTTCTCCTCTTGATCTTCAAATCGCTTCATCATTATTGGACTCATTCCACCATCTCTACCCAGATTTTGGGCTCTTAATTGCCAATCTTGAGATTGCTTGGCAACTTTGTTGAGGATTTCTTTGACTTCTTGGAAGGACTTATCCATGATAGTACCTCCACACAAGTTGTTCACGGCCGATTGGTTCATCTTGTTTAGCCCATGATACAAACATTGTAATAGCATATCCTACCCAAAACCATGAGTAGGACAATGAAGCAACACTTCTTGAAATGCTTCCCAAGCCTCGGGCAATGAATCAGGTGGATCTTATTTGAACATATAAATTTTGTCCCGCATTGAAGCTTGTTTGCCCTTTGGCAAGAACTTTGCCAAGAATTGTTTCACAAGCTCACTCCATGTATAAGTAGAGTTCTTGGACAACTTTTTCAACCAAGCCTTGGCCTTCCCTTATAGAGAATAGGTAAAGACCATTTGGCGTAAAGATTCCTATATGCAATGTGCCGACTTGTAGAGATGACATGTTTGGAAAAAGTTCCTCAAATGCTCATTAGCATCCTCATGCTTGCCTCCACAAAAGAATCCATTTTTCTCAAGCCCATGTAAGATTACTTGTGGAGTGTTAAAAGCAACATTTCCATGAATTGGTGGAGGAACAATAGCACTAGCAAAGCTGTCCATGCCTACCTCTTCATCGGGCCCATCCAAGTCTTGTATATGTTGATTGTCATTACGACCACCTCTCACATTTCTTTGGTTCCGATTGACATTGCAAATATTCCTACGATCGGCATTACCCCCTTGGTTGAAATAATTACCCTAGCCACCCCGGTTTGTACTGCGGCACCACGGTTTGCATTATTGCTACCCCGATTGGCATTGCCCGCAATACCAATATTTTCACCAATATTAGCACCGATATTTTCTTGTACCACATCATTAGCTTGAGCATCCATATTAGGGTTGTCTCCATTGAGTTCCGCATTATCAACTTGTGGGACTCCATCATTGCCTTCAAGTTCCTCTTCAACAAAATAGTCGTAGCCTTCACCACCAAAATTAAAATCTTCAAATTTCTCTTCTTCGGACTCTCCTTCATAAACATCCTCATTATTGTAGGCATTGTTAAGTTGATTTCCAATCTGAATCTTGGTATCTATTGAAATTAGTCCACTCCTTTTCCTATGCTTCACACAGGGCTCTTATCAACGTCCATGAATGATAAATCACGGAACGTGAGAAGCAGATGATTAATCATCTGTTTCCGGAAGAAATCGAAGAATTTTTTTTCCGAAGTCAAAAGAGCGATTAGGTTGACACAGGTACTTGGTTCGCTCTATTTCTTTATTTCTATTTGTATTTTTTTGTCATTGCTTCCATTGTTATAAAATAGGTTTTTCAAAACCCTATTAGGATTCCATGACATGGTTATGTTTCACCTACACATGGTAAAATAAAAATCAAGAGGTAAAATGGTAGAAATAGCAAATAAAACTAGACCAAGAGATATTCAATCTAATAGATAGAATCGTAGCTCTCGTACAACGGCACCAAAATTTGATCCACGCTCAACCTACACCTCAATGGGTGAGGAATGATCTCCAAAGATACAGTATCCAAAAGAGTTAGGGTTGAAGTTTACGAGGAGCTAGCACGTGTTCTATACTAGAATGATAAAATTGAGTTCTCTAATTTGTTCGATTATTCCTAAGTAAAAATAGATGTTCTTTAACACTAAAAGTAAAGCTATTGACTAAACAAACATGTAATATTCAACACAAATGAATAGGTTGCAAACAAGTAGAGAAATATAGGGGTTGACCTACTCAAACAAGACTTTAATAATATAAACACTAGCCTAATCATACAATTTCCATGGGTAATAAATAATGGTCAGACTTTTATATTTAACCTTCTAAAACTGTTAGGTATGAGTCTACCAAGTTAAACCTGTTAGGGTCAATAACGAGGTGCTTAAAACTCTAGTCCAAAGATCCGAGTGAAAACAACCCTTTTTTGTTGTTCCCTTTAGATGGGGTAGGCTTGTGAGCCAATATAACCCAAATTCTCGCAACCCAGGCCTTCAACCCTATTAGGGTGAAGAAAGAAAAGTAGGATTTGGTCAAGTGAAGTCTCACCTTAAACGCTTTTCATTAAAAGTACAATAGAAGCTAGATTAACATTAATCCATAGATTTTGTAAGATTAAAACAAGTATTTGCGTTAAAATAATCAAGTCATCATAGATAAACCCCTAATAAGTGTTTACACAATCATGAAATGGAATGAATGGGAAGAACCATATAATGATATTAATGGAAGAATGAAATCCTTAGAAAAATTATTGTTAAAACCCTTGTTTGCCCTCCAATTTTACAAGGATATTCAAAAGTAAGAGGGAATAATAGATACTTTGCCTTAGAGGCTTAGTGGTCTATTAATAGATGTAGGTTTGGAAGCCAAAAAATTAATTACAAGTTTGCTATTTCAGACTATTTTCAACATTCAGCCGATCATTCGGCTCCCGCCAGTTACGTTCGGTGGTCGCCTAAGGCTGAGTTTCTAACTTCTTATCTTCCGCCTTTCAGGTTCGGCAGGCACCTATCAATCGGCGGACTATGTAGCTTTCTTCGCCTATTTTCTGAGCTCGCTATGAGTACCAGCGGGCAACAGATAACTCTGCGGTTTCACTGAATGCTTTCATCTCATGATTCGTCGACCGCCTTTCAGATCTGTGGCTTGCAAATTAGCATTAAACTCTTCATCACTCCGGTGGATGGCTACTTCAATTCAGCCTTTAATTTGGCGGGGGCCGATCCTGTTCTGTTGCCGCCATGTCTCTATGTCTTTAATTTGTAACCAATTTTTTTGTAGTTTGTTCCTTCTTCATTCCTTTTGGCTTTGTAATGATTGTCACGCTCTAAAATATTGAATAAACTGATGGTTTATTTTAAAAGGTTTGTGACTACTGTTTGAAAAAGGTAAAAAATTATTGAGATTCAGAGTCTCTACTTGACAAGTTCAAAGGTGTGCTAAGTCACCAAAAAGGTACCTTAACACACCAATGACTCGTCTAATGGTCTGCGTTAGAGGATCCAGGTAAGGATCTTGATTGACTTGCGGGAAGGTATTAGGCACCCTCGAATTCTATGCTAAAACACAGCTGCTTTTATTTATTGCTTTTCGACTTTAGAAAATTGTTTGTTGTTATCATGCATTTTATTTTTTGTTACGCTTTGATTGTTTGAACAAAATATTGTATCAAGTAACCCACAGGGTATACTTTAAAACAAATTAGTATTTTCAATTTAAACTTCTTTTTGCCTATTAAATAGATAACAGATCATACTTATCAATACCTAATCGAATTATAATATGAGTTTAAATTAAGTTGCAATTACATATTTGAATCTTTGTTTAGCCTATTAGTTTTGTCAAATTTGAATGTCAAAAGAAACGCCACTACTGAAACATGCTTGCCTAATCCAAACTTAAACGTCGCCTACTTTATCTCATATTTTTCTTTGTGCTAAACAACCTCTATCCATAAATCATTTAAAGGATGTCCCAGTTTCACATGTTTACAATTTGAGTCTTATTTAAACTGTCCAAATTTTACAACTTGAATACCTTTTCTCCATATCTGATTTTTATAAAATGCAAGCGCAAAATTGTACATTTTTTGTTTGTATGATTCAAAAATAGATAATAGATTAATAGCTTTTCCTTTTGTTTTTAGGAAAATTTACGCGAGTTGACGCTCTAAACAGCTTAATTACGTAACACACCGATACTTTTCAAAATTTACGTAACATAACAATACTTTTAAATTAATTACAAAACATACCATAAGGGGCAAAATAGAAATTTTATAAATTATTTTTAGCGGTTTTTGTATTTTCCCTTTGCCTTCTCCATTTCTCTCAACAAACTTCAGTTTATTCTCTCCATTCCTCTTTAATTTCTTCATAGTTATCAATTTAGGGTTTTCTCTCCGGCAAATTTTTGCCGGAATTTCTCAAATACGTGGTTCAATTTGATCGAAAATGTCTCAAAAATCAAATAGTTCACCGTCTAATCATGAAAAGCGTATGAAATCGCGTCATGAAGGTTCGCCGGTTGTTCAGGGACGTCGACGAGGGCGGTCAGTTGGACTTAGTAGTCCTGAAGTTTCGCCGGATGTTAAACCTGGTAAACGGAAGGTGAGAGATGACGATAAAGGTAAACGTGTGGTGGATGATGATTTCGTCGACGAAATCGACGCAGACGTTAAGTTGAAAAGGAGCAAATTTGAACGGTGTGGAGTTCTCGCACAAAATCAAGTGTGCTCAGAGGAAACTGTATGTATTATTTTGTTTTTTTTGTTTTCATGTTGTATTTTATTGTATATTTGTGTATGTTTTCCTAGTACACATGTCTAAACTATGTATTTTTTTTGTTAAATTTTTATATTTTTGTGTAAACTGTATATTTCTTGTGTAACCTGTGTATTTTCCTGTATATTTCTGTATGTTTCTCGGCTATTGATGTATAAACATGTATTCGCTTGTATATTTTGTATGTTCCTGTTTAAAATAGACATGATATGTATATTTTTGTGTAAACTGTGTATTTTCCTGTATATTTCTGTATGTTTCTAGGCTATTGATGTATAAACCTGTATTCGCTTGTTTATTTTTATGTCCCTGTTTAAAATAGACATGATATGTATATTTTTGTGTAAACTTTATGTTTTCCTGTATATTTCTGTATGTTGTCGGCTATTGATGTATAAACCTATATTCGCTTGTGTATTTTGTATGTTCTTGTTTAAAATGGACATGTTATGTATTTTTTTTTTGTGTAAACTGTGTTTTTTCTTTATGTGTCTTGGATATTAATGTATAGACTTTGTGTTTGCTTGTATATTTTTGTATGTCCCTTGTTTAAAGTGTCTCTCCATGTTTAAAATAGAGTTATTCATGTGCGTACCTATGTAGACTTATTCTGTATGTTCTTGCTTATTCCTTTGCCTTTTGCTCTTTTTGTTGTATGAATTTGTATATTTTTGTATTCTCTTTTGTATATCCTTATTGTTAATTTTACTTCTTTATTTTGTCCATATATAGGGCTGCAAATTTTATGTTCCTGCAGATATTGTTTCTGTTGTCGATCACTGGACTACGACAACTCGTTATGACATTGTTAGCACATTAGAAGACACTTTGACACCTGTTCAATTACAATTGTTTAGGCAGACCTGCTTTGGGTACTTCTTGGATCTACCACAAGTTTTTGGTCAATACCAATTAATTCACCACTTGATGTTAAGAGAAATTATATCAGACCGCCCCAATGAGTTTACTATTATGGTTAATGGTACGCGGTTGTGCTTTGGGCTAAGAGACTTTGCAGTTATAACAGGTTTGAATTGCTTTGGGGATGATATAGTTGTTGCTGATGCTACTCCTAATAGGCTTATGTCGAGCTATTTCCCCAATCAGGAAAAGGTGCGTAGGAGTGAGTTAATCAAATGTTTTACTGGTAAGTGTTGGATTGGTGATGAAGATGCCGTGAAGTTGGCTGTTTTGTATTTTCGACATGTGTTTGTGTTGTCTACTGACAGTGGTCAGTATATACCCAAGGAACACTTTGATTTGGTTGAATCAGGGGCATATCTTACTTATCCATGGGGCAAATGTTCGTTTATGTTATTGCTTGAAACTATTCGCCAAAAGTTATATCCTCCTTTGAAATTTTATCGTATTGCTGTGTTGCCGCTTGCAGTACAAGTTTGGTTTTATGAATGTTGTTCGGTGGTTGATCGAAAAGTTGCTACTCGTGTTGGTAACTTAACTCCTAGGATTTTCAATTAGAAAGTTATTGTCAATCAACCTAGGTTTAGCAATCTGTCCAAAGGAATGTTTAGTGGCACAAGCGCTGAGGTAAAAAATTGTTACATTTACTTTATTTGTGTTTTTTTATGTATATGTATGCCTTTGTACACATTTCATTTAACGATTATTGTGTGGTCTGTTTTTGTAGTTGGTGTTTACCAATATTGTTGCAACTCATGATGAGGTACAGAAATTCAACTTGCCCCCTTTGGATGATGCTGTTGTCACTGTAAATAAGGCCCTTCCCAGACAAAGTGTAGCCACTCGACTGCCTTCTTCTGTGTCTATACCCATCCCCTCTCAAAAAATGCAGCATCAGAAACCACCTGTTCATACGTCCCAAACTGTGCATCTAAGTGATGTTGCCGCTCAGTTGCAGCAGTTGACTACTGACTTTCAAGATTACAAGATGCATTTATGTATTTCTTTTATGTTTAGCATCTTGTTGATTTTGTATGTTTGCAAGTTGACCTTTCTGTACTTTGCTTTGTATTTATTTTGTAGGTTGATTCTCAATTTACTAATCTTCATACTTTCCTCAGTAACTCATTTAGTGAGGTGTTTGCTCGCTTGAAGGTAATGACTTAGTGTTTTTATAAATACATTTGTTATATTTTGTGTTTTGTTTTTGTAACTATTTCTTATTTCAACAGGGTGTTAGAAGCAGCCCTGTTGTGGATGAACATGACAATCGAGCTGGTGATTCTCATTATGGCAGTCCCTTTGAAGGTGGTCCTTCTATGCAACCTACTGATAGCGACGCCAACTTTTTTGTATGTGTGGTTGCTTCTCTTCTATTATTTATGTTTACTTTTTCTAATGTATACAAATGTATTGTTTTGTATACAGGGTGTTTCTGATGGTCCATCTGTTGGCCATGATTCTGATTTTTTGGATCGAACCGTTGGAAAAGTTTGCAGTCCTGTGCAACATACTGCCACCCCACTTAGTAGTAGTGTATGTTTTTTGTCTTTATTTTTGACATTTTTGGATTGAACTGCTGGAAAAGTTGAACCATTTTTTTTCTTGATACAGGCTGTTGTGCCTGGAGTTTATAGACAGCGTGAACATGCTGGTCGCAGAGAGGATGTGCCAGGTATCGTTTGGAGTACTCGATCAGAAGGATTCTATTTATCATCTATATGGTGGACCAAGTTTTTTGATTGGGGATTTTAGTGAAGTTTCTGAACATGTTGGTAATGTGGCCTGTGGAAGTGAAGCTCAAGTGGACAGTGTATGTACTATTTTTAGTTTTTCTTAATACATTTTTTTTGTATTTTTGTGTATTCCTTTGTAGTTAAGTGTATTTTCTATATATTAATGTATTTTCCATATATTTATATATTGTAGCAGGTTGTTACTATGGGACCATTAGCTGTTCTGAAGCCAGATGGTAATATGGACTGTGGAAGTGAAGCTCGAGTGGACAGTGTATGTACTATTTTACTTTTTTTACTTTTTTTGTATTTTGTGTATTTCCTTGTAGTTAAGTGTATTTTTCTGTATATTTAATGTATTTTTCATATATTTTATATATTGTAGCAGGTTGTTACTGTGGGACCATTAGCTGTTCTGAAGCCAGATGGTGATCAATTCCCCAAATTTTCTATTGATCCCAATTTTTCTGATTTTCCCCTTTCTGAGTATGATGAGATCGATGCAGCTATCGCACGAGCTATGTCTATGTGTAAGGCAGTGGTGGTTGTACCAGCTAATAACCAACCTCCTCACAATGTTGATTGTAAAGATATGGATTCTGAAAGCCTATTAGAGGATGCCCCAAGTGAAGATACATGTTCTGATGACAACAGTCAGCCCGACGCAGCAGTTCTTGATGGGCAGGAATCCCAGATTGTTTTGGTCTCGAGTGATGGAGATGATGCTGCCACACCTGAGCAGTTGATTGCACGCATGCGGCGTCCAAGGAGGTATGGCAGGTCTCCTTGGGTTCTCAATTCACCGCGACCAAAAATATTTCAGACAAAACATCCTTTTATTTATAATGTTGATGCTGACGTTGACCAAGATCTGGAAAATGCATTTGTTGCATGGGTTGAGGATGGGATCGAGCCAAGCAATCGAAGGTATTTTTCCTTTTATTTTGTACTGTTGATGGTATTTTTCTTTTTGTATTCCTTTGTAATGATTTGTTTTGTTTAATTTTTGTGAATCATCAGGAAGTCGCTTTATCCAAGAGAAGCTAACCGAATTCAGCATCCTTTTGCGTTAGGAGTTGTGAAAGTTGAAAGGAAGGAATGGTTTCGGACGTTGCTGCACAGTGGAGGCACTTTGAATGACCAGGTAGGTATGTGTTTGTATATACCTGTATGCATGTGTATCAACTGATTCTTATTTTTCTGTATTTTTTTGTATAAAATTGTATGAATATGTATACATTTATCTCAATTGTATGTTTATATTCCTGATTGTTATGTGTAGCCTTTTCTGATTGTATGTTTATCTCATATGTCCGGCACATTGATGTTGTGTTTTACTACTTGAGGAAGAAAGGAAAATATGGTCCTGATGTTTCTCGTAAATTCACCACTACTGACTGTTATTTCAAGAATATGGTTGAGGACGTTTTTAAGGCTTACAAAGCTAGTAAGTTCCGACTGTGGTGTCTAATGATGATCCTATAGCGCAGTATGTTATGGGATTAAGGTTGATTGGAAACACCCTATGGGTTAACGTTGATTATGTTTTAGTCCCATTGCATGCTAAAGAGAAATTTCACTGGGTGTTGGCTGTTGTGGCATTCAAAGAGAGGTGCATTTGGTTGTTTGATTCTATGCGTGGAAGATCTAGTGCTCCTGTGCGTGGTCTAGTTCAAAAATTGGCTGTTGTCTTGCCTCTTTACCTTTCAGTCACCAGCTTCTATGGTGCGAGGCCTGACATTGATTGGAATTTAAACCCAGCTTTCAAAGATAAATCTGCGACAGATCCGTTCTCCGTTGTTTCAGTTACAGATATTCCAAAACAAGTTGTTGGATCACTGTATGTATATTAGAAATACATTTTTGTTACTATTTCTGTTATGTAGTTCTTTTTACTTAAATTTTGTTTTTGTTGTGTTTGCAGCGACTGTGGTGTGTATATTGCAGCATATGCTGAGTATTTTGCATGTGGATTCGATCAACCACCTGCCGACTTTGATGTTGATATTTACCGTAGCAGATTGGGCACACTACTATGGCACTATGCAAAAACAAAGCAGGACGAACGTTCCATCAGTGGGGATGAGGTTACAGGAATTCAGTTCAAGAAGAAGGCTGGTCCAAAGCGGGGAGAAGTTTATCATTAAGTAGTTTATGTTTAGTTTTAAGTAGTTTGGAATATACTGATGTTTAAGACATCATTGTTCTATTTTTGTTTCTAAGTTACATCAAGGAATATGCTTCTGGATGTTTGGTTTTATAATCTGTTAATATAATGACGTTCTTATTCCTTTTTTTGTTCATAGTCTATACAATTTTTATATGTTAATGAAATGAATTTTAGCACTCATTTTCACTCATTCAGAACTTGGTTTTTGATAAGGGTGAAGTGCATCGCCCTCCCTTGAGCGCTGTTTCAATTTGTGTTGCAATAGACATGTATGAATTTTAACATACATGTCTATTGCACCGGGTGGTGAATGAAATGTATATGTATGTAGCCTAACATACAATTTTATACATACTCGAATAAAAGTGTATGCCCACATAACCTGACATAAATTTCACACAATGGGTAGATAAGTTGTTTCCTATAGCAAATCCGTCCCCACTGCATGCCAATAAAATTCTATGTGCTATGCAAGCGAATTAAGTGTATGTCTATGCAGCCTAACATACATTCTATCCATACTGGACATACACCATTATATAGTTTTATACATACCGGCAACAAAACGGTATGCCCACACATACACCCTGGAAAAATCCATCATGTATCCCTGACTTCCCAGCTTGATCGTTTGTCTTATTTACCATTTTCTTAGCGGGTGGTTTATGTCTGGTCCTTTCGGGTCGCCTGACCTAGGCCAATAGTGCTTTGCAAGATATCCATATAATCTTATCGCACTTTCGGGTGGGGCCCCGTGCTGCGGAGGGTTCTGGGGCAAAATATACTTTGTTATCTGATGACATTAGGCCTAGGGCTTTGTCGTACCCTGCTTACTTATCTTTCACTTTCACTCAGTAGCTCTTTGCTTGCTTGTACAAAGAGCATGCCCGAGGGGGCTACTACGCTCACCGCGCACTTGCATTACCACCTAAGCTTTGCTAGTCTAACATACTGGACATACACTATTATACAAATTTATACATATCGGCAACAAAACTGTATGCCCGCACTACATGCCATACATTTCACACATACAGACTTATACAAAATACTACAGATCGATACAAAATAAAACAGATCTATTCAAAAGAATATTTGAACAGTCTTTTCGAACTAAGCTGAGAAACAGATATTTTTGTAGTTCCATGCATTTCAATGTATGAAATTTTTATACACTTGCAATGTAATAATTGTCATTGTAATAAATGATTTTTGTAAATGAGAACAAACAGTATCCACATCTTGTTTTCAGCTTCTCTTAGGCAGATTTGTGCATGTTGCTCTATTGTGCCCTTCGTTCCCACACAGTCCACATGTCATCTTTGTTCTTTTTTGATGCAGTTCCCAAGCTGGCTTGTGTCTGGTCTTTTTTGGTCTTCCCGGAGTCCTTTTCCATATTGGGGGGTGCACAACTTTATTAGTAATGTATGTAAGGATGTCACAATTGCTTTCATCCGGTATTGGATTGACAGGCACTTGATATGTCTTCAACAGGCAGTCTTTTGTGTAGTATGGGGAGGCATACAACTCCTCATCCATGCATTTAGATTTCATCACAGCGACTGCATGTGCACATAGTAGCTCATCGATTTGAAACCTTCTACAGCAGCATATTCGGTCTTTTAATGACACAAGAAATTTCTTTTGCCCATGCCAAACTGAATATGAATAAGCTGATGAAGTCTTTACCTGTAATATATAAGCTTTTTGAGTATTAGCTACAGTATATAGTCTACAGCGCTACAATATATACTATACATATGCATTAATACACAGCTTTCCGGGTTTAGATCGAAATGGAATCCCCGAAAACCAGGGCTGGAGTCTTAGACTTCTTCAGTTCTACAAAAATATACAGAATACTTTGTATGCAATTAAATACAAAGTAAATTAGATTAGTCATCACCCATATTGTAGTTTTTTAGCTACTGGAGCAACGTTAGTGCAGAATTATTCAAATATATACACCAGACATACATACTTCATAAATTTTTGAAACTGAACTACAAAAAAGTGTTACCGTCATCTCGAGAGCCAAGGTTCAATGTTTAACAAGAATATCATTATATTTTTCACCCAGCTTTGTGAATGTATTCTCTGCACCTTCCCTGTTGCGATTGTTCCAGAGTTCAACTTTTGCTCTCATGGACTCCATAAAGGCTGATACAGGCATATCTCTTGCACCCTTGCTAGCTGCATTTAATGACTCCGCAATATTTGAAGTCATTATCCAGCCACGACGGACAGTTGCATGTGCCCTAGCACACTTTTGATAGCCAACATTATACAGGTATGTTTTGATCCGGTTGTCCATATTTGCCACTTCTTTTATTTTTTTATCAAACTCCCTAACTGTGTATGCTTTAGCCATTGTAAAGAATGCTTCATACAGTTTGTCTTCAGCCCTTTTGAATTTACTTTTCACATTGTTCCGGAGATGCCAAATGCATGCATAGTGTGGAACCATGGGATATACAATGGAAGTTGCTTTCAAGATGCTTTCTTTACGGTCTGAAACAATACACATATCATCCCTTTCACCATATGCTTTTCTAAAATTATAAAAAACCAATGCCACGCAGAATCATTCTAGAATCGACTATAGCATACGCTAGAGGGAGGATTCTGCCTGTGCAGACCATACAAATTAGAAAGGCCAATTAGCAGAGAATTATACAAATTCATACAGATTTATACACTGGAATTCAAATAGTTTTAAACTTTACTTGCTGCATCCATTGTACTCGCAGCAAGGAATGTCTCCTTATGTGTAGCTGTAAGGAAGGTACCATCAACAACAACAATTGGTTTGCAATATTCCCATCCTTTTATTGATGCATTAAGTGCCACAAAGGCATATAAGAAGCAATCATCATCAGTTATAACAAAGTCCACAATTGACCCCGGGTTAAATTTCTTTAAAATGTATAAGTAGCTTGGTAACTTGTTGTATGAATCTTTTGGATCACCTCTCATTATTTCCATAGCTATTTCCTTTGATCGCCACGCCTTCATATAGGGAAGTTCCACACCGAATTGTTTGTGAATGTCTTCAATTATCTCCTTTGGTTTGTAAGTTGCCTTCGCATCTTTAAATTTGTACTGGATAACACTCCCAATGATGTTTGCAGTTGCTTGTTTATAGCTGAAAATTCTGTTCTTCAGCGGGCAAGAGTGTTCATTCACAAATTTCCTAATTTTGAACAGATTAGATGCATTCAAGCTTGAAGCCTTAAACTGCCATGTGCAATTCTCCCCGGTGCAAATCAGACAATAGCTATACATACATAAGATGTCACGGGTTAGTATTTTACATACAACTATTATACAGATAGACGAATAATTATACAGCTTTTGATCTTACAATTTTTTACACTGTCATACTCTTAAATATACAGATTTTTACACTGTCATACATTATTATACATTGTACACTCATACATATATAGACCTTTTCACAACATAGAGATTTAAGTATAGTGACACAGTGACTAAAAATAGTACTCCCTCCGTCCCAATTTATGTGGCACCATTTGACCGGACACGGAGTTTAAGAAAATAGAGGTTGACCTTGTTAAGTGTCAAATTTACCCTTAAAAAAGTAAGAGAGAGAAGATTTGAGTAATAAAAAAGTTGTTGGTAGGTTTAAAAGTATGTAGGGCCCAACAAGGGTAAAATAGAGATGATGCATTAAATAGTTGTCAAATAAGGAAAGGTGCCACTTATTTTGGGACAAACAAAAAAGGAAATGGTGCCACATAAATTGGGACGGAGGGAGTATACAGATATATACAGATTTATACACAAGTAACTTCAGACACAAGTTAGGCAACAGTTTTTGAAGTTTCGTACCATGTTGAGCTTGATCTTTTAACCTTAAAGTGAAACTTTCCCGTTAATGCATAGTGCTTCATTGCTTTGACGAGTGTTTTCTTGTTTTGGAAAACCTGCCGCTCGGTAATATCTTTTTGCATAGGATCTGCAATTATAAGAGCACTACAATCTTCAAAGTCTCCAAAGTCTGGGAAATCTATCAATTCTTGTGTATTCTCCTCGGCTATTGACTGTATGTTATTACTCTCTACATATTCAGGTGAATCAACTATCAAATTTTCACTATATCCAGATTCATTGAATGACCTTTCATTCACTGAGATACACAATGGATATCTTCCTCGTTCCTTGTTATCCTTTTTCACCTCAACAAACATTTTGACTCCCATGTCATTGTGTATTTCCATTGCAGGTCGTGTTGCATCCACCTTGTACCTTATTTCGATTTGTTTTATAGTGGTATCAACACGAAGTTGGTTTGCAATTGTAGAGATCAGATCATCAAAAGTACAATCACAGTTTATTACTATTGCGTCAACACTATAATCAATGTAGTTTCCTGTTGTATCCCATCGTCCTTTGTGTTGGAGAAGTACTGTGACTGATGCCATATCAGACCTGTTTCAAAATTGTTACATAACTTTAGTATTTGCACTGTATGGATCTGTATTTAATTTGTATATGCAGTGCATGAATCTGTATGCTAGTATTCAACAATGACATATTGGATGCAGTTAAATACAGAGTAAATACAATTATATGCAATTAAATATATTAATTTGTATGCATTCTGAATCCACAAAGTGAATATGCAAAAACAATCACAGGTTATTACTATTGCCTGTATGAATGTGTATGAATTTGTATGAATTTGTATGCCTATATGAATTTGTATGAATCTGCGCAGTCACTACGCATTTTGTTACTCGTAATACAAAACTACTAATACAACATCGAATCACTTAAACAACTCAATCGCTGAAGCTAATACAGAAATACTAATACATAAATGTATAACTTCGAATACTGAATCGCGAAAGCTAATACAGAACTACTAATACAAAATTGAATCAGTAAAACTAGTGAAATGTATGTGTATGTTACAGAGCTGCTAATACAAAAGCAACTATGCAATTTACAGAACATCAGAATCGCAACGTCTTTACAGAAAAATCAATGAATGTACAATTTGTTTTCAGAACTTCTAATGTACAATTTTGTACAAATAATGTACAAATTCATAATAGCAAAATCAAAAGCAGAATCAAAAATTCAAAACTTCGTATAGAAAATCAACCAATTTCAAATTCAAAACTTCGAATACAAAATCAAACAATCAATATTTTGAATACGTAAATACAAAACTTCGAACACTTACCTGTAAAATCGATGAATCAGGAATCAAAATCGCAAAATCGGCTTTTGATATTTTGAATTTGACTGGATCGCAGCTTCGAATTGTTGAACAATAACAATTGTATGTTGTTTTAGAATTGTATTTGAACCTAAATTTCACAATGTAAACCCTAATTTTGGAGTGTAATTGAAGGATTGAATGATTTTTTTGAGAGAGGGAGTAGTTTACGTAGGAAGGAAAGTAGAGGTGGGTAAGGAAAGAAAGGCAGAATTTTCTAAAATTGTAGGTATTTATAGGTTGTTATATTTTGTATGTATTTGAAAAAAAACTATTGTTACTTTTTGTTAAGTGGAATACTATCGGTATTTTACGTAATTTTGGGTATAGGATTGTATATTTGTGTAAATCTCCCTTGTTTTTATATTTTTTTCAAACATACAATACTTAACATTTTTAAGAGAATAATACAAGAGTAAATATATGAAAGCAAGATATGTCAAAGCTTTTCGAAGCCATTTTTGCTCATGCTCAAAGCTTTTTACAGGTCAAAATATACATGGAAAAAAAAAAACATGACAATGGTTAGAAACTTTATCTTACAAGGTAAACCTCCTAGAGCTAAAAGCAGTAGTGACAACAGCTTTATGCCAGCCGAGTCTGAACACCGAACTCAACAAAAATAGCAGCCCAAAACCAACAGCTAAACGACAATAACTAACCAGCCTAATATACCAACAACATAATAGGGGCGGTCCAACGAAATCGGTGGCCTAAAACAGACCATAATATGAGGCCTTAAATTTATTTAATAATTTTTTTTACAAGTATGGGTTTTTATTTACCAATATACATGTGTCTTGATTATTCGGGGAGATATTTGATAACTCTGCCAACTAGAAAGGTATAGATAATATTTTTACAAGAAATTATGTTGATGATTAATAATAATCTAATAACCTCATTAGGTAGATGTTTTTTTTTTTGGGGTTAAAACATGATACTTAAATTAATAATAGAGGAAGTATGGAGTAGATGTTAAAATAGTATGATACGATTGAAATTATTCAAATCTATTTCGAAGTTTAAAAATGACTTAATCCTCATTTTAAAAGAAATAATCCAACTCCAAGAGATACATGTACAAGAGACTTCATTTTCTTAATTATCAAAATCGTCATCAAATTGTTCAATTCATATTTGCATGTTTATCTAAAATTTGGGTTATTTATCTAAATAACATGTATCTCAACCTTGATAGGTGTTGACACCCAATTTTGTCCCTCTTTTTCGCATAACTGGCTGTAATTTAGCTTAAAGGTGCAATATTGACTATTTGAACAAAATTGCATTAGACATTATGCATTTACGTGCGTAACCCTATTATTAATCCCCTACCTATACAATATTTACATAATTGTGACTATATCATGCAATACCATCATTTAGGTTATTTCTTAAATGCATATCCTGCATGTAATTATTCATATTTGATTAATACTATTTGAGCCCATTTATATTACTATTTATAAAATTATATTTATCCATGATTATTTTTACTTGTTTAAAGTTATGTTGTTATTGGTATTTTCTAATTAAGTACTAGCCAAAATTAATTGTCGATTTTAAATTTTCAATTCCTCTTTCCTAAGCAATACTACTAAATCGCCTCTCATGATCACGTTTCTCGTCAGTTTTTCCTTCTTATTTGATCGATTATTTATATTTTTATATGTTTTCTTTTTAGTTTTAATATTCTTTAGTTGTTGTGTTTTGGTTTCATCTTTTAGCTAGACACAATGATCATGCAAACATTCGTCTGTCCTAAATCTCAGCCTTGGTTGCCTTCTCATTTTCCTATAAAATAATTCTTTCCTTTCTATTGATACTCATACTAGCCGTTAATATCCTCATTAGCTTAATCCATGGGATTTTAGTTTTTCTAATTACCATACATGACTTCTTTCCAAACAATACTTTTCTTACAATTGTTGATACTCCTTCCATAAAGCTCTCCCATTCCAGTAAGCTTCTCCACGAAGCAAAATGCCAAGAATCAAGGAAGTTCTTACTTTCTTAATTTTCTAACTTATTTCACAAAAGAGTTTGTTACTATTACTTTATTCTTTTTTTTCCTTCCATATTACTTTACTTCTTTTCCATAATTTTCTCCTGTTCTTTGATTTACTATCCGTTAGTCTCCCTTATGGGACTCTATTGACCCTATTAAACTTTCTTCCTTTATGATTCAAATCAAGATTCCCATAATGTCTCTTTCAAATATTGAATTCAAAAGTCTAGCTCCTAGATATTAGCTATATATACTGCTGTAAAACTTTGCTTGAAGGGGACGGGATTCTTAGTTCTTTCTCTTCATCCTCACAGCTTACGCTCATTCTCTTTTTTTTTATTCCTCAAAACACGAATTTGTCTCTTTGGGCCACTTGTCGCTTGAGGTTTTTCTTTGTATATGTTTGTAAGTTCCCGGCGCGATTCTGAACGTTTTTGTGACCAGGAATCGGCAGGTGAGTACTCTACTCCAATAAGTTAATTCTCATTATGTGTTCCTTATATGTTCACTTCATTGGGATAAAATCCGGTGTAGCGAATTCCTTTTAAGCATTCATCGCTTGCAAACAGGTCAGTACTCTATTTATGTTTGACTCATTTCCTTTACTTGCTTCTGGTTTTGTAAATCTCATGTTGGCCTGTGTGCACGTTGTTGTTAAGTTCATATACTCCATATGCGAGCATAAATAGTTGTCAAATGCGTGAGTTCAAAGGTTCTAGTTGATCCGCGTTCAATAGACAGAGTTTTCAACAATTTAGTAATTGGATCTTTGCATGTCTTGATCTATATTCGGAATCTTTACGCCGTTAAAACAAACTAAATTTGTATGTCTCCTCTTAACTACCAAAATCTCAATTGTTTGGCCTTAGAGTACAGTTCCTTTGGCATTCCTAAAGTGAAAATATTTTATGAAACTTTTTGATGCATTTTAGTATTCACGCAAATGAGAATTACTTCTATTACATTTTTCCTAGTTTTCATTATATGCAGAAGTACTATTTTAAACTAAAGTATATTTTTTGAAGACCAAAAGTACTGCTTTAAATTAATTCGTAAAGTTTAGTAAAGCGTTAAAGTCTAGTAATCTTCTTGTGTGTGACCTCTTACTTGTTTAATCCACTTTTTTTACTTTTCTCACTCCCTGTGTCTTGGATGTTTTTTTACTATGAAACTATATCGTTTCTTCATTAATCGGAACCGAACTATTCTACTTAGGAATTTAACATTTTCATGTGTTTGATAGCATGACCGTATTTTTATTTGACGCCTAGTTCGAGTCTAGATTGGGGCATTAAATCAAATGTAGGGGTCTAGTTATTTTTATTTTTAAATTAGTTGTCTCAATGGCCTCCGGGACTTTAAGTTGGGACGTTAGTAAAACCTTTAGAACGTTTAAAACATTAGGAATGCGCTTTAGTTAAACACTTAAAGAGGGTATGGGGGTTAAAGGAAATTAAGCCCCTCGGAAATGATGGAAATTACCCGAGCTATATATAGTGGATTCTGAAACTATCGTCCCTTACGAAAGCCGGGTTCTGATCCGAATAAGATAAATAAAACCTAGGCTTATTTATTCAAGTGTTATTGTTTTATTATTTAATTTATGATTATTTGTGCAATATGATTATTCATACAAATGTATATAACTGCTTATTTATTTTACATCTTATATCCCTTTTATTTATTATATTTAGCTTTTATCCTTTTCTAAGCAATATATTGAAACCCAATATAGAAATCGGCCGGGAACCACATTTGTGTAACTTAGGAGGTGCCTAACCCCTTCCTTCTAAGTTGACTTGAACACTTACCTGAATCTCTGACTAATAGACCAATCCAGAGTTATTCTTTTAAAATGAAATTAGAAATTAATAGGTGACCTAATACGCCTAGAATAATTTATTAGGTGGCGATTCCAGCACTTCTAACTCCAAACGAGTTACCCAAGTTGTAAACCACTTTGCTTTATAAGTGGGGTGCGACAGAATGACGACTCCAAAAGCTCTAAATCCAAATGAGTTACCCCAAGTCGGACACCACTTACTTACAATTAAAAGTGGGGTGCGACAATATGGATAAGGTCTGTGTGTATCATTCTTAAGACCCCAATTGTAGATACAACTTAGGTATATTGTTGTTGTTGTAGTATCTAAATATAATCTATATCAAATTTTTTTAAAAAAAAAAATGTATAAACATTAATACTTATCTTTTTTTAATACTAGTTCATAATATGTAAATAGCACATAACATAAAATTTGGGGAATTAATTTGGGGAGGCCTAAAGCAATTGCTTTAGTGGCCTCCCCCAAGGACCGGCCCTGCAACATAATAGTGGAACAAACCCTTTACAACTATTTTGACCCTTGAACTTGCAGATTAAACACCAAAACAGACTTCATTTTCTTTCACTCAGAATCACTCCCCTTTCTTTTTCTCTCTCTTCTTTTACCCTCTTATTTATCTCGAGTGTTCCCACTATTTTTCAACTCTTTTTTTTTCTTAAGAAAATGGCTCTTTCAATTCTCAAAATGAGATAGTATGGGCTTAAATCGTCTTTAGGACACAAATCGAATTTAGATTGTGGATATAAGCAAATCAATGTATCAAAGCCATAATGGATGTAAAAACAGACGAGAATATAAGTAAAAGGCAAGCAATATGCATAAATAAATGGTATTTCAATATATGAGTGAATGTACAAGTTGGCAGAGCTTTTCCAAGTATTCGTGTCTATTACAACATAAACATGAGGCTATTTATAGGAGAAATAAGCTCTGACCACGTTTTGCACAGTCAGCCACCTTTAGGCCCACGTTCAGCATGTTTGATGGTGGAGTTAGTGGGCTGAAGTAGTGGGCGGTTGCATTGCTGAAACAGGGGCATCCAACCGAGGTATAAGCATGTGACTTCGGTGATGCAATCTTGTTGCTCGGCTGAGGTGAAACCGGGGCGTTCAATCGAGGTATTAGTATGTGACCTCGGTGATGCAATCTTGCTGCTCGGCGGGGGTGAAACCGGGGCGTTCAACCGAGGTATAAGTACGTGACCTCTGTGATGCAATCTTGCTGCTCGGCGGAGGTGAAACCGGAGCGTTCAACCGTGGTGTAAATATGTGACCTTGGTGATGCAATCTTGCTGCTCGGTTGAGGTGAAACCAGGGCGTTCAACTGAGGTATAAGTATGTGACCTTGGTGATGCAATCTTGCTGCTCGGCTGAGGTGAATCTCCACCGAGCTATAACTTGAGATTCATCTTCGGTGATGGATTTCGATGACTGACTTCGGCCACTCCCATATTCAATCTTCGAGATATCAGTCCGATCGACCTCGGTTTACTTCACCGAAGTACTATCCGAGCATATTGATTTTTACCCAATACAGAGATATTTTCAGAGAGTTGTGTCATTTATAGGAGTCCTCCCCTCCCCCCCCCCCCCCCCCCCCCCCAAGATCCTCCTGAAGTGAGAGTAGACTCCCTATAGATGAAAGAAGAAAGAGTGTGAAGTTGGGTCAAAGGACAAAGACTACCAATTTTTCTTTATCAGAAAAAGTACACAAATCATGTGAAAATCCCACCTTTCTGGCTGACTTATGTACTATTGCTTTGAGTCACTTTAGCTCTATTTTTACAATTTTCAGATCTGCACCAAACTCAAATGAAACCAAACTTATCCACTAACTTCAAAAACCGAAGTTTGAGAACCTAATGACTCACACTACCTCACAAGATCAATATAACACTAACTTTATACTTGATCTTGGAACTAAACTAACAGGGACAAATTCATATTCAATTATATGGAACAGTCTTGACAAACCTGGACTGACTTCATGTTAGCATGAACAAATCCACCTTACATTAGCATAGAAACAATCACACCAATTAACAAAGGAAACATTCCCTACTTGAACAAAGGAAAGTTGTATAAACTGGCTTTCACATTCAGGCAACTTCCGACACAAATTCATTATTTCTTCTCATTCTTAACTCTAGAAAATCTAAACTAAACAAAAAACACTATGGACTTGGGTTGCTTGCTACCAGCATTACCAATATATACATAGTTTGACATGAATTCATTTGAACAGAGACAACAACAAACGACTTACGAATTCCATGGACTTACAAACAGAAACATTCACAATGAACACGCTTAAACTAACGAACAAGAGTTGTGACTGAAAGGAAAACAACTTGCTTACTGACTTTATATGCTAAGGTTAAAAATTAAGCTAGAAACATGGAATTTTTACACTCAAGTAACTTAAACAGACAGTCTTATACGAGCTAGTATCATTTCCTAACATCACTTCTAACACTAATATACAGAAACTAACAAGAGGTAAAGGAAGAAGAACAAAGGTCCAAGTTCTCTTTTTCTAACCCGATGCCAAAGAAAACTGGCACAGTCTGAAGCCGCAATTGTCCACACTGCTGCACCACTGCTCTTGTTACAACACTGAACTAGTTTCAATCATCACACACCACCAAAGTGAATCAGCCCGGGAAACCATCGTTGCACCACCACTCTTATGTCTTAACGCTTCATCAAAAGCATATGCCTTACTAGCAGTCCAGTCATCTTCGTTGCATTGCCATAGTCTCATCATCGCTGCCACAGTTTTCCATCACCCCAAACCCATAGCCAAAATTGTCATGAAGTGGCAGCGCCATTGAACAGCCGCAACATCACCACCTCGCTGCCCGAACGCTGCACCCTCGTCCTCGTCACCATATCAACCCCCAAAATTCAAGCCAAACACATCACCATCAAACCCAAAACAGCCCCCATCCCGTCGCCACCACCACAACAATCCACATACCAACACATATACACAGTCAACAAGCAGTAACAAATTACAGAAAAAGAAACCAAAATACACAAATACAGTAAATAAACAAGAAAAAATGGGCGAGGGGGCAGAGGTGAGAAACGAGGAAAATGGAGGGATTTTCATGGAAAACTAGATTCATAAACGGGTAGAAGAGAGCGAGCGGAAGCCTTCAATGTAAGGGTTGATCGGAAAACATGGAGATCGACGGAGTTAAGTTTCTGGTGAGACTTTTGACCTCGATATACGGCGGAGCCGCGACTTTTTGTGGAAAGAAGATGAAGAGATGAACCTGAGCATGTAATTTTTCTGCTGGAATTGAGTGGTCGACCGGTGGTTGGTGGCGGAGCTCCGGCGGCCACTACGAAGACGGGCATAGCTAAGATAGCTTCGCTTGTTTTGTGAGAACTAGTATAGTATCACGGGATGTGCGGTTCAAGAAAGATTAATCACCAAATAATGTTGTTTTTATATTTAATTCCATTAAATATTGAAATTTCAATAAATTAAAAGTAAAAATATCATTTTGTTTCTTACAAATGTATTCAAGAGCAAAGCCTTATGAAATTAGTGAAACTAAACAATGTCTAATAGCTTTTGAATGACACACCATGATTTAAAAGTAAGATTTCTTTTAAATAATAGAATGGATAAATACAAGGTTTTAATCAGCTTAACTTCTATTATTTTAATTAAACTTCTCACCAAATTATATTCTTATTATTAATACACGGCTTCCTTTGTTCTAATTTTTAAACAATCTTCTTGTTTTGCACTATGCTTCTGTATATGTATAAAAGGTCCCCAACTTGCACATAGGTTTGAATTTCATATAGCTCAACTTTTCTTTTTTACTTTCTTCCTTAAATCAGGCCACATCTAACAAAAAAACAAACAAAAAAACAAAAAAGAAAGAAAGAAATTGCAGAAAAATACTTATATATAACATAACAGAAAAGAAAAGACAAATACCGACTATTTTTCGCATGAGACTATAAAGTGGATGATTCTTCATGTCTCTTCTAGCATATAGTATATATTAGTGAGACTAAATTTTTCGTTGTGAACCAGAAGAGGATGAAAAATTATTAAAGTCTTTCTTCACCAAATGAGTTTTCTTCACCTCATGAGTATTACTGTATTAGGATGAAAGCAAAACGTGAGAGGAAAAATATTTTGACTATGAACCTCCAAATCCATTTCAAATGATAACGCATAGAGGAGAGACAATTTTATTTTAAGATTACCCGAATCTTTAACCTATTCCAAGTACAGTTCATCCATCATTAAGTTTCATAGTGACTAAAGCATTCATGAACCATTTCGACACCTCCAAAATCGATATTTTCGTTTAAATAGTTTGTTGCTGCATAGTGCATATAACTCCTACTTCATTTTACTTTACACCCATGTAATTCTTCCAACTCATATATCTTCGTGTTTGTATATTTTAACTAAGCAAACCTCATATTTTTAGCATAATAATCAATATTTCTATCTTCTTATTCGGGATGACGGCAACAGAAGATTGCAAAAAGAAAATTACTTTACTATATACTATGAAAACTTAAATCTGCATGCATCCAAAACCAAAGGATCAAAATATGTAATAACTATAAACTAATTTCACGACAGACGTGGCAGATAATCACACAAAAATTTTGAAAAAAAAAAAGATGAACATGTCCAACAACTATTCCACTTTCAATTCAAATGAATTTTTTTTTAAGAAGGCATTTAAGTCAATGCAGATTAGGCTTTGTCTTATCCAATATATGCTTTATTTAACTTCATTTATTTACAACCTATTGAGGCTTAATTTTACCTTCTTTTTTTCTAGGAAAAAAATTTAAATTAGAATTCATCTGTAATACTCTAAGAGCACTCAATCCTTGTATCTGTTGGTGTTAATTGGACTAACATGAAAGAAATTCATGCCTTTCACAAATATTCTACTTGAATTTGACCTTACCCCACTTGTTAGTTGTAACATGCTGTAATTAAAACCAAAAGTGTTGAAATAAGAAATAAGTATGTCTAAAAGAACCAGGTTGAATATGAACTATTTAAAATATCTCAACGTCTATACATGGTACTAACTAAATAGCAATCACATCAAATATATATTTCTCTATTTGTTCGAGCTAGTTCTACTTCTACATAGAATAAATAAATAAATAAATAAAATAAATAGTACGCCAGAAAATATTGAAAGCATACACCAATTAAGGTATCTAATATGGAGTCTTACCAAATTATTCTCCTTAACAACGGTTTCCCAGCTTCTACAAAAATCGTAAGCAGCCGTTGAACTTCTTCCTACAGAGCTCTCTCATCAAAAGAAGAGAAGAATTTATAGAATTCAATTGATATTCTTAATGAATCTTACCTTCAAATTATTTATACACCGCTTTAGTTTGTTTATTTTGTATGAAATATCTGTTACGTAATAAAATTTTAAAAAATATATACTTACTTGAGACTAATCATAAAACGCATATTCTTTTATAAATTCACTATGTTCCATCCTATTTCATTCCAATTACACCAATGCCAGACCTGAAGAGCTGCTCGAACAATTTGTGAGAATAATATATATATAGGAGTTAGGACTAAAAAGTCACACTCTACACCTGAATCACAAAAGAAAAAAAGAAAACTGAAAACTCTATGCCTACCTTCCGGACCACAGAAATCTATTATATCCATAAAAAATTTTGATACTATGGGTGTGTTTGTTAGGAAGGAAAATATTTTCCATGGAAAACCGAAAAATGTTTTCTTGGAAAAATATTTTCCAAGAACTTTCCAAGAAAACATTTTCCCATGTTTGGTTGGTGAGTGGAAAATATTTTTCGGAAATTATTTTCTAGTGTTTGATAGTAAGTAAAATTATTTTCTAGAAAATAATTTCCTATGCTTCTCCTTTCCCCACCCCACCCCTACAAAAATTAATAATTTTTCAAATATGTACTTTTAAGAATAGTAAGTACATAACTAAATTTTGTTGGTTTCTCGCTCATTGTCCAGTCTTTGTTTCAAGGCTCGACTAATTAATTTTTTACCAGAGATAAAACTCCAAAATAAAAGACAACCTTGAATCTATTAATGATGGAGTGTACTCACTACCTTACCATACTATAGAGACAAAGAAAGTTATTTTTCTAATACTCGTACTAGAACTAATAAATATATATTTCAACGACAAGTAACATTATCGTAAGTAAATAACGAGTGAGAAACCAAAAGTTAGCCAAATTGCAAAACATTACAATATAATAAAAGGAATCCGCAATAAATTATTCATTTCAACACAAAAAAGTTCACTTTTGTAACTACACATGACAAACTAATTAGACAAGCGACAAACTCCATCTAGCTATTCTTCAACTCTTTTGTTTATCGTCGTGTTCTTTCTTGAATGTATCCAACCACAACATGCGGAGATCCTGACTGGTTGATTTATTCCCTTGCTTCACTTCTTCAGCTAGAATCTCCAGCATCAAATATTCTATTGGGTTTGTCCACCTAAATGCTTCACCATTTGTTCACTGTCACAAGAAATCAAAAGTTGACATGTACTCCACCATGGCTAATACATACTGATGAGAACAAGATATAATGCATCACAACCTTTAACAGAACCATAACAAACCTGGTCGGATAAACTCCAGCACCAGGCCCAGGGAATAGATCACTACCGCCAAAACCAGGAATGGGAGGAACCACATATCTATAAAATTCATGTAATACACGAAGTAAAAATGTTATACCACCTCTGATATTGATATCAGAACTTGAGACTTAATAAAATTTCACAATGGACAAGTTCAGGGCCTGAAGTTTAGTAATTATGGACAAGAATCAAGAAGCTCATTTATTTGACATTACCCTGAGAGCATATAGTTAGCCTCTCCATCTCTCTATATTACAGATAGAATATAGCTCTAACAATTAACTAAAACAAGAAAAATGATGGCTTTCACCATATCGGCTATCACTTGAACATATTGTTTTCCACTTGAAAGATCTTAGACCTAATGAGGTCCTCAAAAGGTCAACTATTCCAGTTTCTCTGGAAACCTTCAACAACCAACTATAAGTGATACATAATGAGAACATAAATGTAAAAAATGTACTTGAACCTGAAGAATTAACCATTTTTTGAAGAGGATGACAACTCATGGTTCAATTCTTACATAAAAAAAAAAAGCATCATTTGAGAGAGGATGAAAGCTCATGGTTCAATTAATTTCCCCATGAATAGCAATATATCTGTGAAAAACATCCACAAATTCAAAATTGATCAACACTAGAAAAAATTGAACAGAGTCCCCCCTCTCTCCTATTATTTATTGTTGTACTTCAATATGATATTTCACTAATTATAGTTATTGAATACTCTGCTTAGTATAAATATCTAGAAGTTCAACTTAGAAATGGTTTCAGAAAGGGACAAATCAAGGATGCTATTAGTGTGAAATACTACTGCACTCATTATTGCTTTCTAAGAACTTAGTATTAGTGTAGATTTTACTACAAATGTAAAAGATTCTACTGAAGTCACTAAAGTTCAAGTTACTAGATGTATTAAGACAAGGAAGTTGCACTTGTTACTTTGTTTCAGTTCATAATGCAAAAGATTTTCACACTAGCAGTATATATAATTAACTTAAATCATCTATTCTTCCTATTATAATTTGTGAACATGGCTTTGATGGACACCAAATGGACCTAAATCCAATACACCAAAAGACTCAAGCCATCTCTTACTCCAACAGAACTAACACCGGAAACTCATAACTTATGACTTTGCTTCAAAACCAGAACAAGAACACCAAGATTATGTTTAAAGCTTTGACAGACTTGGTGAGGCAATTACAAGCTGGTTTTCAAAACAAACTAATTGGCAATGAAACACACTCATGGGATTTGACATGACCAAGCGTTCATTTCAGGCAGCATTAACATGTGATTAGCATCCAAACAATAGACAATCAGGCATACAAGATGAAGACTAACAAGGATAGGCAACCTCCAAATACTTGCACTATGAACCCAAATTGAAAATGTGTTTACAGTCACACATACATTATTATTACTAATCAATTTCATCTAAACATTAATAGCAACAGAAATCAAAAGACAAAAAGAAAAGAAACTAAGGTTTGTCTCTAACCAATCCAAAGCCAAACAAAGCACTCCCTCTGCCCCTGCCTTGTCCTCGAGCTAATACCACTCCAGCAGTGTGTACGCTGCATCGCCAAGCCTGCTTCAACACCATAGGACCTCCTCGCCAACGACAACACCATTACCAGTGCTACGTCATCACCACCAATAAATCATCAATATCACAACACTGAAGAGCAAACTCGACACACCATTGTATCAGCCACCACGACATCAGCAAACACTACCAAATCAACAACACCAGCCATAGCTGCATCAACACCCCTACACCCATAGTCATCACCATTGGTCCCTTTTCGTCACAACCACTGCCTCACAAGCCATCGTCACCTCACAAGCAACAAATGAAGAACCTAGGGTTTTCTAATTTGAATATTTTTTTCTACTCATTCTATTTAAACATAACAAGGTGATTCAACGTTAAAATAGCAGCAAATCAAATGCTTGAATAAGAGTAAAAAATAGGGTTTTTATGATACTAAAAATGAAAAAATGCATCGCCAAAACAAAACGAAAATTACCAGTAATGTACCGTATAAAAATTAACGAAAAATACCTCCGCAAGGTCGACGAAAAACAAGGTTCGGGGCGGAGAATATAAAAGTTTCCGGCGGAGAACAGATAAGTTTGCGGCGGTGAAACAGCAGAGAAGGGAAAACCCTAAATTAGATAGAGAAAGGGGGAGAGAGGAGTTCGCTAGAGAGAGAGAGAGACAGAAGTGTGGGAAATATTCTAATCTGGGAAGGGGGTGCATCGAGGGGGTGGGGACGGGAAAACATTTTCCTCTATTTGGAGGAAAATGGATAGTTTAGGAAAATATTTTCAAGTCTTAAATGCAAACCAAACATGAGAAAATAGGAAAATATTTTCCAGAAAATATTAGAAAATATTTTCCTCCATACCAAACACACTCTATATTTCACTGCATGGTAACAAAATTGAATGGTAATAAAATAATCATAGGAACCTCCATTCACAAACGAATCTTTTAAAAGATCTGTTTTATTTTCTACATTTTACATTGTAGTCATAATGGCAGTTAAACACCAAGACTTTTCAGTAAAATATGAAGCGAGTATTCGACTAATACCAGTCCCCATTCCACGTTGCCCTCTCTATATGCAACAAAGAAACTGTAAAAAAGAAAAAGAAAAAGAAGAAGATGCTTCTTTGTTATAAAATGTACCTTTTTTATTTCTTCAATGCTGTATCCATAATTTCACGCCTTGAACAATATATCTCCTTTTTTCTTTCTTTCCTGTAGTTAGCAAAATAAACTCAACACTATTCTTGCATAATCAACTTCAAATAATACCCAAACGCCTTAAAACTTCTATTTTTAAAAATAATAAGCATTATAGTAATATCGATAAGAAAGTAAGAGTAATTGAATTAACAACTTTAAGTTATAATTTTTAAATAAAATTTTAGTTAAGAAATGTTGATATTTCTGGCAATTAACACACCCTAAACAAAGAAACACTGATAATTGATATACAACCTTCACAAAAAGAAATTAAATTCACAATTTATGAAATAAAATAACTGAAGAAAACAGAGAAAGGGTAATTACCTGGTAGTTCTAATTAAAAAAAATCAGTGGTTTCAAAATACAATCAAGACATGGATGAATTATATCTTGGACACTTTTGTATAAATCAAAAGTTTCCCATCAATGATCCAAATTTCAAAAACAACAGCAAGAAAGAATTTTAAAAGATATTGAAACAAATACGAAAAGAAGATGAAGAAAAAGGAAGTATATTTGTGCAAAAACTGAAAGAGGAGCAAATTGGAAAGAAATAAAAACTCTCTTCAGATTGTTATTTTTTTCTAGTCGAACATGCAGATGGAGTGGTGCAATATTTGAATCTATATATAGATATAGATTAGGAAAAATGAAGTAAAATAACAATTTTGTTTTTATATCAAGGGATAGGGCCGGGTAAAAGTAGAATTGGGTTGATCCATTATTTTGTTTGTCTAAATATCAAATAATCCAACTCTTAATCAAATAAATTTTAATTAAAATCACAATTAACAAATTATCTTCATTAAAATAACTATCACAAAAGCAATTAGCACTAATCACATAAATCATACATTTTTGAGATAATTTTTGGAATTTTTATACTAACTAATTAGGCTAAAAATGCTAACAAGATGACAAAACTTATGAAAAGATATGCAAAATTCCAATTAAATTAGTGCGGCTAATTTAAGCAATTTTTTTTTTTAAAACTTTTGTGCCAAATTAGGTGATTACAATGATGAATATCAAGAAATACCTGTAACATGGTGATTTACATAAGAGTTGTGCATATAATAAGGCTAAAAATACAAATACATCAACCCTTCACCGACACGGGACTCTCATCGACTGCCGGAAAGTACGTATCAAGCAAATAACTGGAGTACAATGCTCCTATGCTCAATTCAATACCAACAACAAGACATAACATATGATATATATTGTAAATCCAAAGCTATTGCGTAGTAAGTACGCATATCGGCAGCTACACACGTAAGAAACACGTGGGAGAATAGCCGCAAGGCCAAAGAAATGTATACTATCACATACCTTAAGTCCTGGGTCAGAATAGCTACTGAAACATTCTTTTGTTTCCCGACGTTCCTCAGAATAATCCCTCTCTGATAAAAAATATATATTCACACTTATAAGTGCCCCGAGGAAGGAATATCTAACCTTTACAAGAAAAAGAAAGGAAAATTACGAAAATATCTCTAGGCCAGGCTTAGCCGAAAGCCCATAAATTATACATATCTGGACTCCTCATAGTCAAAGGACTTCATATATGTTATTAGTTTTCATATCCGAATTCAGTTTCACAAAATTCCCCAATTTTATATACTTTAGGGTTATAAACCAATTTTCCAATTAATTTCAAGAACTTCTAGCTAAGAATCATGAATTAAATTAATTTAATAGATTGGAATCATTACCCATTGAATCTAGATAATTAGGTATCAAGATTTTTTCCTTATAACGCCTTGGAAGGACATAAATTGATTTAGAAAACGAAATGGTCTGAAAAGCAATATTTATACTATTTTGCAATGCTGCTTAATTGTAGGTTTTTGCACTAGCAACTGCTAGCCTGCAATTTGGGTTCAAATGAGACTCTACAAGGCTCAAAACAACCCAAAATTTTGTACATAAGTCACACAATATTTGTGTGACATGCTCGCAAAGACGGAGCTCGAATCGGATCTTCGGAACTCAAGATACGGCTCCCACAAAAAGAGGTTGATTTCTTAACTTTCGAAATTTTGGCGAAATTGTCTGAATGACCTTGGAGTTCACTTTCGAAAGTTCCCATTGGTCACAAATAACCATACGAACCTAGTGCAATTATCAAATTTTGGATCGGAGCTCATTTACTCAAATTGAGCTCGAAAACCTTTTTTAAGCTTTGTCGACACCTTTTTTTTCAAACCGCTAGAGTTCAGAACATGATTCAACTTATTAAACTCATGGTAAGACTTAGAGTCGCCACCTAATAAGTTATTTAACAGGTGTATTAGGACACCTGCTTTTTTTTTTCTAGCCAATTATAAAGTTTGGCTCTGTAACATGGTCTGTGAATTAGAGATTACCGATAAGAAGTTCAAATTAATCCAGCAGGAATGTGTTAGGCACCTCCCAGATTCCACTCAAAGTAGTTCCCGACCGGACTAAATAATTGGATTAAAAGAACTTAAGTAATCAAACTATTATTACAGAATGTAAAATTTTCACTATATGATACAGTTCAAATACAAATATTTCGTACAAAAAATAAATGAAAATCTGATCTTCTCTATCGACTTCTTCCTTGCTAAGCCGGAGTATACCTTGCAAATGAGACCAATAGTTAGTGCGAATAAAATTTAATAATAAATAATAGAATAAAATAAAGTAAGAGTTATCGACTTTTCTTTTAACGAACCACTTCCCTATGTACCTCGCAAATAATATAAGAAAACGAATTAGTACGATAATATAACAAAACTAATAAATAAAGTAAAATAAAATAAAATAAAAGTAAATAATGATATTACTAGTAAAAGGAAAATAAAGGGAAAAACAATAATAATTTTAAAAGGTTTAGGCTAAGATTATGGTGTATGGGTAGAGGTTAGCGATGTCGGTACGACTGCAAATACGGTGGCCGGTCGGTTTCCATGTCAAGCACTGATCCCAGTTCTCATTTTCCGGATTGTTTTGTAATAAAATAAATACATGTCGTAATCGCCTATTTTTTTATTTTCAGGACATGTAAAGGGACATTTTATATACGATGAGTCGTGACTTATAATGGCCTCCAAAACATCATTAGCCGTGTAGTATCATGTCCAAATCAGTGCATAGGCCTAAAAGTATTTACTTTTGATTGGCCATAATGCAATATATGCTGAAACTATACCGTTCAAGCTGCATAACAAAGTAATACTACAAAGTAAACGTGTAAAGCTGAAATGTAATCGGGTTAACTGCATAACAAAATAGTCCAACAAAATGAACGAGTCACACTGAAATGACCTTAGTTAGTCGTTTCGGAACTTAGGACTCCGATTACCATGAAAATAATTTTAAATGCTCCGTAAGGTTCATTAGGACATGTCGGTGAAGTTTGAGCTGAATCGAACTTCGTTTAGTAGGTCTTGAAGAATGCTTTGGTTTCCGTTATCGGTAAAGCTTAAAAGAAGTTTTCAAACTCGATTTGAGAAAATGAGCTCCGATTCGAAGTCTGAAAGCATCGTTAGGTTTGTATGGTCATTTGTGACCTGCTTTGACACGACCTGAATTTTCTTCCTTGTCCTGCGGGCACCCGACAACCTCCCTAGACCCGTCGGACGAACCTTACCAATTAAATTAGGAAACTAAATATAATTCAATTCATAAATAAGAAGAAGACTTAGAAAAAGCACATACATACTGACACCTTTAAGCTGTACAAAAGAAATTACAGCTGACTACCCAACATACTAGGTTTAGGGCTATCCAGACTAAACATCAAAGAGTACAAAAGCTAAGGCGTAATGAGTACGCCTATTGGCAGCTATACACGTAAGGAACACGTGGCAGAAAATCCACGAGGCCAGGTGCCTCCAAAGAAATGGATATAAACACTTACCTCGTTCCAAAGTTAACACTGCTGCCCAACAACTGCTTTATCCTTTTGGATTCATTGCCAAACGATCTCACTGTGTTCAATAAGTAGAAAAATATATCACATAAGGCTAAAGATTTCATTCTTACCTCTTAGGGCAATCCAGTTAGGAATGATATCCTACTCGTATACGCAATACGCAGGTCAGACCTATGTATAGGGTTTAAGGTCACATAACCAAACCCTAAATAAATTACATTTATATGTTGCCCATAACTCACTGAGTATGATTATATACTCAGTTCCATTATGAGAGTCCATTTAACCCTTTAAACTATTAATTGAACTTATTAAAATGATGTCTAATATCACAATTTTTACAGTATCAAAATATATTCAAAAACACGTAATAAACTAAAATAATGCATTAAGATCATTACCTGAATGTTTCTGGGTGAAAATTCTATATTTTTCCGGCTCTTTTCTCATTTTCTGGAATTTTTTTCATCTCTCCGTTCTCTGTATTTATTTTCCGTTTTTGTTCTCAATGTTCCTGGATGTTCTCTACTAAGGGATATTAATCCCTTAGCCCCACCGCCTCCCTTTGATTCTCTTTTTTTTTTTTTCCATTTCCTTTTTCTTTTCTCTTTTCTTTTCTTTCTTTTCACAACGAAAATTAAATCTCAAATTTCTCAAGTAAGTTATACAAAATATATATAACACACTTGCTAAGGTGGATCTCAAATCGGACTCCCGAAACTCAATATGCAAATTAAATGGAAAAAGGTCAAATTATTTAACTTTCGGTATTTTAGCGGAAACTAATCGAACAACCTTGAAATTCACTTTTGAGAGTTCACAAAAGTCACAAATAATCATACGAACCTAACGACGCTTTCAGATTTCAAATTGGAGCTCATTCACAAAAACCGAGCTCGTAAATCTCTTTTTAATATTTATCGACAATAAAAACTGAAACCTTCTTCCGATACATATCAAACGAACTCCGATTAAGTTCAAATTTTACAGACAGGTCCTAAAAGACCTTACGAAGATTTTAAAATTATCGGCACACCAAACGGAGTCCTAACTTCCAAAACGACTGACCGAGGTCGTTTCATTCTTCTCCACTTAAACTCTCGTTTGTCTTCGAACGAGCCTAAGTCTAAAAAAAATTCATACAAATAACAAGAGAACTTGCACGACCTTCATAAGCTACTCCACTGGTATTATCTCCTGATTGCAGGATCAGAATTATCACATGCATATTGAACTTTTGGAATAAAATATATATGGATAATATGATAACATCATTGCACAACTTATTTTGACTAAGCTGATCCTTCCTCGATCATGAGAAGAGAGTTCTACATTTTCGAAACAAAGATATACGGAACTCTGGATGGATTAACATGATTCAGCCGATAATTACCTCTTCGATATACCTTTCGATATAGAACAGGTCGATGGAACTAAGAATTAGCTCACGCTTGATGCAATAGGGGGAGCTTTTGAAGTACCTTGTCACTACACACTATCGAAGATTTGATGAAAGCTATATTATTTTTACAAGCGGACTATGCAACATCTCAGTTGATGTTAGTGTTGTTCCACAAGTTCCTTATGGAAATGTAGTTACTCATATCCTAATGTATGTCAAATGTTCTTCTGAATAGGGTCTATCATATAAGGATAAGAATCATGCAAATACTACTGGATAGTATGATGCAGGCCAGGAATGATCTTCAGACATCTACTTCAGGGTATTGTCTTTAAATTAGAAATATTATGACTTGAAAAAGTGAAAATAAAAGAGACATGTAGTTGGACTATGAACTGGGGTAGAATACCAGCAACAAAGTTGATTATATGTGCACTTATAACGCTAAAGTAACTTCTTAAAGAGTTGAGGTGGCAAAGAGATACGCCAATGATGGATGAACGACAAGCTGCACTAGACCTTTAGTTCTAGATTTTCATAAAGTAAAACAGCGTCAGTATGAGGATCCAGTTCTAGTTGAATACAGACAGATAGCCAGAAGAAAATTGGAGTCACCATACAGGGTTACTACTGACGGTGTTCTCATGTATAAAGATAGACTTTATGTTCGTGATGTTGCAGATTTACGTGGACAGATTATGATAGAGGCACATTATTCCAAATACATTGTTCATCCGGGTTTGACTAAGATGTACCATGATCTTAAGCAGATTTATTGGTCGGACGGAATGAAGTGTGACATAGCAGAATTTGTGGCTCAGTGTTCTAATTGCCAGCAAGTTAAAGTCGTGTCATCTTTCCAGACTTTATGCTTTCAGCAGATAGGTACGTATATATATGATCAGGTTGCCAGCTTATCTCTATCATTAATAGATTATTAGTGGGTTTAGCAATGATCGACACTCATTGTAGGTTTCTGTCGTGGCCCTAGGTTGGGTCGTGACAAAAGTAGTATCAACACCTTAGAGATTTAGTATTACCATTCAGTATTTGGAGGAAGACTCCTCCACTTAAAGCACAAACTCATGCAGCTATTTGAATAGGAATACCCATCCCCGCACAGTCTGCTGGACTAAAGAAGATTTAGCTAAAAGCTGAACGTAGGCAGACCTAAGCTACCAACTACCCTTTCGAGTTGCCAAATAGCTGCAACTCTCGAGTCACAACTCCATACATTTTCTATAAGCACCACCACCTGATGGATCAAATCAAAGGTGAAATGATGCCTCTCATTACGCTTAGTAGCCTTGAACACAACAATGTGCTTACCCGGCAACCTTGGCACGCACTCTGGCTCAATGCAGGAAACATCACAATATGTTACTGACCGTCTAAGCTCAGTAGTGTCGGATAAAGAAGAGATGGAAACGGACCAAGGATAGAAATAATTAGAGTAAGGAAGCTCTTCTTCTTATTTATTTGGCTACCAGAGCTAGACTACTTCCCAGTCAGGCTAGCCAGAGAATCATAATTGAAGAAATAGACATTAAATAAGCTTTATGGAATGACATCTATGCCAATTTAACCTCCCAATAAGAAGGAAACTCTGACAATTTACCAGAAACCCCTTTTATAACCCAGATAAGCTCATAGGATAACATGACTTTACTAGCGTTTTGAACCAAGAGTAGATACGTAGATCGAATATTACTTACTAATCACTTTTCACCAGAAGAAATGATAACGCTTTCTGATGGTGACGATTATGAATCCCACCATCCTATCAACACTGAATTTCGAGAGAGAGGTAAACTAATTTGATATAATAATAGAAGGTCGCACGACAAGATGCCATGCAGACAATAACGACACTCACTGTCTAATTTCTCATATTTAGGCTAGATAAATTAGTAGGGTCATCATAAATTCCAGGAATAAATCATATCAGAAGCTCACCCCTCTACCGCAACCGATTCTTAATAGAAACGACATCCAAGGAAACCATCGAAACATGATAAGACACACCATTTCCAGATCGATCGAAAGAATCAAATCTTACTCACATATAAGGGAAGAATAAATATTTGGGTCTACTACATCAGATGCCTCAGCATTCTGCCAGACTAGCAGTTCATAGAACTGCCTCTGCAGCTGAGCTGAGCCACTACCCTGACAATCACTTTCTGAAGAACCACTGCCCCCACACTCTCAACCTCTAATGGATGGTGGCATTTCTTTTGCTGATTGAGATCTAAATAAAACCCCCTGCGACTGCACAGATGCCTTATGACGAGAGAAAAGGCGACTGCCTACTTGTCGGAGTAGGGGAAAACTCCTCAAAGGATAGCAAGACTCATGACAGTGATACCACATTTTCACTGAAAAATGAAAGCTGGAAAGATTGTTGATAGCTGTAATGAAAAGACTGAATCTGATCTTGACGAGCTACTGGCGCACTCTAAGAATCACGTGACACAAGCTGAGATAACCTGGAAGGTGACCTCCCAAAATAATCAGAACTCTTACCTCCAAATGGGGTACCATGGTTACCCACTAGGGCCACAGGATCTCTTGCTCTCTCGCTCTAACTCTTCCGCCTCTAACTGATGGTATGCCTAATACCTTTGAGAAATATCAACAACGACATCAAATGAAGTCCCAACCTCAATTTTTCGAGCCATCTGGGATCTCAAGGAAGGAGAAAGGTCATCAATACATCTTTGAATCTCTCAAAAGGCTCATGGACTAGTTCTAATGCATATTCATCCATTCTATATATTTCAATCTCATATTCTGAAACATCAACAGGCTAACCGACAGGCTACCCTGTCCAATCCACTCAAACTGGCAACACTTTTCATCTCGCTCGCTACTCCAAATGAATTTTTTCCACGAATCTAGAAGAAAAATTGAACCAAGTTAGCTAGTAAGAGAGCGGCCCACCAATTCAAGGCTAGACCCTATAAAACTGGAAAACAGAATAATCAACACCATACCGCTCGATATAATCAAGAGCCTGAAGGATACGTTGACATCATTTTATTTTTAAAAAACTTACACAGGGATTATCTAATGCATTGCTTGGGAATATCGGGATGTTCAACCGCGTAAAATAACGCAACCTCTTTAAGCACTCGGACCCAATAATTACCTCAGTTACCTAACCAGCCAGAACAACTGGAGGCACAACACATGCTTCCTCCGGAACATACTTTACTGCGATAATATTAAGAACTGGAACTGGAATAGGAGCTCCCTGAGACCGAACATCTGCATATGCGGCAACCTGATAAGCTACCTAGCGAATAATGGGTTTTTGCGGTATCTGCGTCACCAAGATTCTCGTGAAAGCACTACTAGAAATCGAGCAAAAAGCTACAGAAAGGTTGGAGACGGAATTCCCTCTCCAATCAGTTAGAGAGGGAATTCCGTCTTCAATCAGTGTTTGAGTAAAAAATTAATTAAATTTTTTAGAGTTGGAGACGGAATTCCGTCTCCAACCAAAAACCAGAAAAGGTGTCAGTAATTAGAGACGGAATTCCGTCTCCAATCAACTGACACCTTTTCAGCTTTTTGGTTGGAGACGGAATTTCGTCTCCAGGTCTAAACATATACACACAGCCTCCCACATTTCTTTTCAGATCGGCACCCCCCCTAAAACTTCAAAACCCTCCCTCTCTAACTTCTTCCTGTTTTCACCAATTAACCCCAAACCCCACCATCCTCCCCCTTATTCTAGGCCTCCGGTGCTTGATCAAATTTGAGGTGTTGTCATAAATATTTTAAAACCTTGTCAATATCAGGAGGCAAGGGAGAAGATTTATAAATCTTGGTCTTAATGGGCTAATCTAATTCCCGGATGTACTTCCCACTCACCTGGATGTTCATGATTGAACTCCATAACTGGTGGTTCATCGGAGCTAGAGGATTTTGTTCTTGATCATTTGAAGGTAATAGATCTCAATTTGGTAGTAATAGATCTGAATTTCCTCCCTTTACAAAGACTACTTATGTTCTCTTTCATTTTTCTTCAAAATTTAGGCCTGCCCCAATCTCTAACTTCTATCTAACACTTTGTTTCTCCTATCTGCTGCAGTATCTTTGCTTATTTTCTCGTTCTTTATTTGATTCACCGATGAATGCTTTACTAAGAATTTAAGATTGAAATAAGTATTTTGCTTGAATCACTATAACAATTTACTAATAAAACTATAATTTACTTGTCTTAATACAGGTCCATAAAGATAAAATTCAAGAGTGGAGTTACTGATAAATAATTGGCACTGCTATGGCATATGAGGAAGCAACATTCGTATTTTTGTTTGGCAATTCTGCTAATCTTGGAAATCTTGGCAGTGCTAATCATGGAAATCTTGGCACTGGTAATCTTGGAAATCTTGGCACTGCTATGGCACTGATAAATAATTGGCACTGCTAATCGTGGATTTTGTCTTTGAAAATCTTGTTTGGCAATAGCACTAAATTAAATAAATAAATTTAATGCTTGGAGAGGGAATTCCCTCTCCAAGCATTAAATTCATTTAATTAATTTAATGCTTGGAGAGGGAATTCCGTCTCCAAGCATAAAATTAATTAAATGAATTTAATGCTTGGAGAGTTCCCTCTCCAAGCATTAAATTCATTTAATTAATTTTATGCTTGGAGAGGAAATTCCGTCTCCAATCATTAAATTAATTAAACTAATTTAATGCTTGGAGACGGAATTTCGACTCCAAGAATGTGTCAGTGCGCCAGTGACTTTTTCATTTGGAGACGGAATTCCGTCTCCAAGTTGGCCAACGACGCGCTTTTTCGCGAAGGACGCGCAGAGACGGAATTCCGTCTCCAAACACCTTTTAAAGAGGGAATTCCGTCTCCAAACTGTGACGCAAAACTGATAATTTCTAGTAGTGAAGCATCGTAGAGAGCCAAGGGAACCACAGGGCCCTGCTCCCTTGCCCATCGCGAGCTCGTACAACTAGGTCCTGTGCAACTGGATCATCAGCACGATCCTCAACTCTCGGGGCTTGAGTAGCTCTAGCCCCAGGCTAGACTACTTCGTCCTGAACTCCTACCGTTTGCTGATTTGTCACACGAGGGTTCACAATTACCAGGAACGAATTAATGAAAATACTTTTGCATCCTAGACCGGCGCACGATCAAAAAAGAAAGAAGTGAAACTTCCTAAAGGCCATCATAACCTCTCGTAGATAAGTACGGACGTCTACGTACCCATCACCGAGACTCTACTAGACACTGTCTTAGTCTGGATACACTCTAAACCGGGCTCTGATACCAACTGACACGACCCGGAATCCGATTAGGCCGTGCGGGCACCCGACATCCTCCTTAGACCCGTCGGGCGAACCCTTACCAATTAAATTAGGAAAATAAATATAATTCAATTCATAAATAAGAAGAAGACTTAGAAAAAAGCACATACATACTGACACCTTTAAGCTGTAGAAAAGAAATTATAGCTGACTACCCAACATACTAGGTTTAGGGCTATCCAGACTAGACATCTAACTGTACAAAAGAAGATAGATACCTCCTGAAGAAAGCAAAATACAACTGAAATAGTAAACATAAAACTGGTGGCCATCCAGAATAAAAGCTTGCTCATCCTAACAGCTGAAGTCGTCTTCGCTCCTTCACAACGTGGCGAACTCAATCCTGGAGCGAACCTACCAAAATGAAATAGATAGACAAGAAACAAACAACAAACAAGGGTGAGTCAAAAGGACTCAATAAGTGGGGCAGACTAGCCACCTCAAAGAATAGGATAGCTAGTCAGGGAGAAAAGAAACAGATAAACCAAATTCCTCTTATTTAAATTATAAAAACGCAGAGCCAGATAATAACAAAAAACACGTATGGAATCATAAACTCAACCAGGAATACGAACTAGAAACATATCAACAAATAAGCAATGCACGTATAAGCAGAACAGTAGTTATGTACCACAAGTCTACACAATGGTATGAAATGAAATGAAATGAAATGAAATATGATGCAAAGGGTCACATGTGCCAAATGAATGGAGCGGAATCCTCATGCCCTCAGTATGATGCAATGGAGCGGAATCCTCCTGCTCCTAGGGCGGAATCCTCCTGCCCTCAATATAATACAATGGAGCGGAATCCTCCTGTTCCTAGGGCGGAATCCTCCTACCCTCAATATGATGCAATGGAGCGGAATCCTCCTGCTCCTAGGGCGGAATACTCCTGCACCCGACATAATATAAACCAGAGGCGGAATAATCCTGCACTCTCCTGGGGCGGAATACTCATGCACCCGTACAATGTAAAGTTTAGGCGGAATACTCCTGCACTCAGTATCTGACATAAGAGCGGAATACTCCTGCTCCTGGGGCGGAATACTCCTGCACCCAATATGATATATACCAGAGGCGGAATACTCCTGCACTCTCCTGGGGCGGAATACTCCTGCACCCGATAAAATATAAACCAGAGGCGGAATACTCCTGCACTCTCCTGGAGCGGAATACTCCTGCACTCGATAAAATGTAAATCAGAGGCGGAATACTCCTGCACTCTCCTGGGGCGGAATACTCATGCACCCGTACAATGTAAAGTTTAGGCGGAATACTCCTGCACTCAGTATCTGACATAAGAGCGGAATACTCCTGCTCCTGGGGCGGAATACTCCTGCACCCAATATGATATATACCAGAGGCGGAATACTCCTGCACTCTCCTGGGGCGGAATACTCCTGCACCCGATAAAATATAAACCAGAGGCGGAATACTCCTGCACTCTCCTGGAGCGGAATACTCCTGCACTCGATAAAATGTAAATCAGAGGCGGAATACTCCTGCACTCTCCTGGGGCGGAATACTCATGCACCCGATATGATATGTAATGTAATGCATATGAATGCTATCTAATACAATAATAACTCTTCACCGGTGCGGGACTCTCATCGACAGCTGGGAAGTAAATGCCAACTCACAGCCAGTGTACAATGCTCAGATCCTCAATGCAATACCAACAACAGGACATAACATATAATATATAATGTAAATTCAAAGGTAAGGCGTAATGAGTACGCCTATCGGCAGCTACACACGTAAGGAGCACGTGATAGAAAATCCACGAGGCCAGGTGCCTCCAAAGAAATGGATATAAACACTTACCTCATTCCAAAGTTAACACTGCTACCCAACAACCGCTTTATCCTTTTGGATTCATTGCCAAACGATCCCACTGTGTTCAATAAGCAGAAAAATATATCACATAAGGCTAAAGGCTTCATTCCTTACCGCTTATGGCAATCCAGTTAGGAACCTGATATCCTACTCGCATATGCAATACCCAGGTCAGGCCTATGTACAGGGTTTAAGGTCACATAACCAAACCCTAAATAAATTACATTTATATGTTGCCCATAACTCACTGAGTATGAATATATACTTAGTTCCATTATCAGAGTCTAATATTCTAATTTTTACCGTCAAAATATATTCAAACACACGTAATAAACTAAAATAATGCATTAAGATCATTACTTCAATGTTTCTGGGCGAAAATTCTATCTTTTTTTTTTTTTTTTGCTCTTTTCTCATTTTCTGGCCTTTTTTTCATCTCTCTGTTCTCTGTATTTATTTCCCATTTTTGTTCTTAATGTTCCTGGATGTTCTCTGCTAAGGGATATTAATCCCTTAGCCCCACCGCCTCCCTTTGATTCTCTTTTTTTTTTTTTTCCATTTCCTTTTTCTTTTTCTCTTTTCTTTTCTTTTTTTTCTTTTTTTTTTCGTGACGAAAATTAAAATAAAACACTACAAAATTCGAAATGATCCCAAATTTCTCAAGTAAGTTATACAAAATATATGTAACACACTTGCTAAGGCGGATCTCAAATCGGACTCACTAAACTCAATATGCAAATTAAATAGAAAAAGATCAAATTATTTAACTTTCGGTATTTTAGCGGAAACTAGCCGAACAACCTTGAAATTCACTTTTGAAAGTTCACAAAAGTCACAAATAATCATATGAACCTAACGACACTTTCGGATTTCGAATCGGAGCTCATTCTCCAAAACCGACCTTGAAAATCTCTTTTTATTATTTATCGATAATAAAAATTGAAACCTTCTTCCAATACCTATCAAACGAACTCCGATTAAGTTCAAATTTTAGAGACATGTCCTAAAAGACCTTACTAAGATTTTAAAATTATCGGCACACCAAACGGAGTCCTAACTTCCGAAATGACTGATCGAGGTCATTTCATGCTTGAACTTTCAGAAGTTAATTCCGAGATCGTTTGGATAATTTCAGCTAAAGTGCCGAAAGTTAAGAATTTGATCTCTTTAAGTTTAATTTGTATCTTGAGTTTCGAGAATTCGATTCATGATTTGTCTTTTAAATAAACAATACTCCCTCTATCCCAATTTATGTGTCATACTTTCCTTTTTGGTCTGTCCCAAAAAGAATGTCACATTTCCTTATTTGTCAACTATTTACTGCACTATCTCTATTTTACCTCTATTGGGCCCTACTTATTTTAAAAGCCACTAACAACTTTTTTATTACTCCAATCTTCTCTCTCTTACTTTTTTCAAGGGTAAATTTGAATATTCCCAAAGTCAACTTTTATTTCTTAAACTCCGTGTCAAGTCAAACACCGCCGCATAAATTAGGACGGAGGGAGTAGCTGGATTTTATATTTTATTATAAAAAATGATGGAAATAAATGGATTAAGTCAATCTTATTAAGTTATTTTAAGTAGGAAAAATTACGCTAAAATACATTCTAAACTACTTAATTACACAATATACGAATACTTTTAAATATTTACCCCACATAACAATACTTTTCACATTTTAACAAAACATACCATTTTTCATTTGCTTCCTCTCTAACCCAAAATCCTAATTTCTCCCTCTCTCTTTCTCTTCCCTCCTCCACCCACCCACGCACCCACCCTCCCTTTGTCATCCCCCATCGCCGGCAATGTGTTCCTCCACTGAACCACCGCGGAGTGACGACACCACTGCTCGTTTTACTCCAAGCTCGTCCCGCTGCCACTGCTCCGTCACCGGAGTTGCGGCGCTGCTACTGTTACAATTCTGATATTCCTCGTCGCTGGAGCTTCTGGTTCCGATCTACATCTCCCTTTTTTTTGTATATGTATTTATGTGTATATTTATGTATAAGTTTGTATTGATGTGTATATGAATGTTTTTTGGTGTATAAATACATTTATAATTTTTTGAATGTTTTTAATAGCATGTCTTTGTAAATTTATTATATGTTTTGTATGTGTATTGCTACTTACAAATTTTTGTATGTCAATTTATACTTTTTTTTTGTATAAACTTGTATTTGTGTGTATGTGTAGGTTAAATGCATGTCCAAAATCCTTTATATGTCTATAAATCTTTTTTGTATGTGTTAGTATTTATGGTGTATATATATGTATATTTTTATATTTCTAGTTTTTATGTATGTTTATAGATCAAATCTACTTTTTTAAGTATGAACGTGTTTTTTGTATGTTTATGCATCTACAATATTTTTCAGATTTAGAAAAAAGAAATCTGGTCACCGGCGGCCGACAGCTGGCCCGCGGCGATCGGCTGCCGGTGACTGGCCACACAACTACAGTGTAGTAGTGGGGAGGGGGAGAGGGTGAAACCATAATTTGTATGGTTTAAATAGATTTTGTATATATTGTGTAAAAAAGTATTGTTATTTTTGTATAGTTGTATAGTATTGGTATTATTTGTAATTTTAGTGTTAGGGTTGTATATATTTGTAATTCTCCCTTTTAAGTATGGTCACAATGATATTTTCTTAATGGGCCTAGAGCGAGTTTAGCCTATAAGCTTCTTATTAAGTAAATTGAAAACGTTAAAAGATGAAAATCTAGAAGCTTTCAGGTCGATGATACAACAAGGCTGCATTATTTTACCCGACTTACTCCTCCAAAATTCTATGGCCATACATTAGATAAACTTAAGCCCCATGAGTTTCGTGACAGGTGCCAGCATATTCTTGAGGCCTTTGGGTATCTTTATCAGTATGGAGTTGAGTATAATGCCTTCTAGTTTGAGGGTCCAGCTTTAACTTGGTGGACTGCACTTCGATCAGCTAGGCAAGGCTTGCCTAGGCTGACCTGGAGTGAGTTCTCCCACCGATTCATGGAGAAGTTTTTCCCTCCCAGTCAACATGATGAGAAGAGGAGCAGTTTGAGAGGATTGGACATGGTAACCTGTCAGTCTCGGAGTATGAGCTTTTATTTTCTGAGGTATCCGGCTATGCTCTAGATGTTGTGCATGAGCCTTCCAAGAGGGTAAGGCTTTCTATTGACGGGTTTTCCCCTCATTTGCGGTCCTAGATTTCTTGTGAGATTGAGGTTGGTACTCCATTTGATGTCGTCGTTGATATTGCTAGGAGGTATTAGGCATATCATAGATTGGAGGTGGAGGAGTTAGAGCGGATGAGTAAGATATCCTATAGTCCAGGGCATTCTAGTACCTCATCTGGAGGCAAGAGCTATCAGCAGAGTAGGCATGCGATTAGGCCAATTCAATTTCCAGTGCATAGTTTTTCAGGATGCGCCAGGACCTCGATAGGGTCATCCCCAGTTTCCTCCTAGTAGTCATCAGCAGTTCGTGCAGCGCGAGTATGCTCAGGGTATTTCCATTGTCAATTGTCTGGATACAGGGCATCATAAGAGGGATTTCCCTTATCTTCATTAGCAGGGCAGTAGCCCTCCTTTCTTTCGCCCTCCAACACCTATGCAACAGCAGCCTCAAGGTGCCCCTTTAGGGTCTCAGTCAGCTCGAGGTGCACCACCACCAGTAGAGGCCGTGGACGTGGTTCTGGTGGTCCATCCAGAGGTGGATCTCATGGTGAAAGCTCAGCTCAACCACAAAGACAGCTATATGCATTGGCAGCCAGGCAGAATGCCGAGGCATCTCCAGCTATTATTACAAGTATTCTATCTGTTTGTGGTCGGGATGCATATTTTTTGGTGGATCCAGGATCTACCTATTCAAATGTATCACCTTATTTTGCTTCGGGTTTTCATGTTGATTATATGCGTCTCTGTGATCCATTTTGTGTTTCTACTCCTATCGGACACACTATTGTTGCGGATCGAGTTTATCCTGCTTCTACCGTATCTTTTTGGGGTCCTAGAATTTAGTAGACCTTCTGGTTTTGGATATGGTCGACTTTGATGTCATTATCGACATTGATTGGTTGGCCACTCTGGATAGTCATGCCAAGTCTATTCGGTTATCTCTTTTTGGCTCAGTGCCGTTAGAGTGCCAGGGTTCTCAATTGCCACCTACAGGGTGTATTATATCTATTTCTAAGCAAGGCAGATGATGAATAAGGGGTGTTTGGCGTATGTTGACATGGTTCGAGATACCACTATAGAGATTCAATCCCTCAACTCCGTTCCTGTTGTGAAGGAGTTCTCTGATGTGTTTCCAGATGAACTCCCAGAACTTCCTCCTGATCGAGAGATCGATTTTGGCATTGATATATTGCCAGGGACTCTACCTATTTCTATCTCCCCTTATCGCATGGCTTCGTCAGAGTTGAAGGAGCTGAAGGATTAGTTGCAGGCTTTGCTTGATAAAGGGTTCATTAGGCCGAGTATTTCTCTATGGGGTGCTCATGTCCTGTTCAGGAAGAAGAAAGATGTGACCATGCGGATGTGTATTGATTATCGATAGCTAAATAAGGTCACCATCAAGAACAAGTACCCCTTGCCTCGTATTGATGATTTGTTAGATCAGCTCCATATTCTTTTCTAAGATCTATTTGCGATCTGGTTATCATCAGCTGAAGATTCGGGAGTTAGATATCTTGAAGATTGCTTTCAGGACTCGTTATGGCCATTATGAGTTCCTAGTTATGTCTTTTGGGCTGACTAATGCCCCTGCAGCCTTTATAGATCTCATGAATCTGGTGTGTAAGCTGTTCCTCGATTAATTTGTCATTGTCTTCATTGATGACATTCTTATCTATTCTCGCAGTCGCAAGGAACATGATTATCATTTGAGAGTGGTTCTTCAGACCCTCTGTGATCGTAAGTTGTATGCCAGGTTCTCGAAATGTGAGTTCTAGCTTAATTTTGTAGAATTCTTGGGTCATTGAGTATCCAGTATAGTATCAAGGTTGATCCAAAGAAGATTGAGGCAGTGCAGAGTTGGCCTCGTCCTACCTCTTTGATGGAGATTCACATCTTCTTGGTTTGGATGGTTATTATCGGAGGTTCGTGGAGAATTTTTACACTATCGCACCTTGACTCACCTGACCTAAAAGGTAGTTCAATTCTGATGGTCTGATGAGATTGAGGCGAGTTTTCAGAAGTTCAAGGCTTTATTGACTTCAGTTCCAGTGATGTCCCGTTCCTTCTAGAATTGGTTGATTTGTAGTCTATGGTGATGCGTCCTATGCGGGTCTTGGATGTAATCTTATGTAGCACATGAAGGTATTTGCTTATCCTTCCAGACAGCTGAAGCCGAATGAGAAGAATTATCCGACTCATGATCTAGAGTTGGTAGCTATGGTCTTTGCTTTGAAGATTCAGAAGAACTATCTTTATGGCGAGCCTTGAGAGGTTTATACCAATCACAAGAGTTAGCAATATCTCTTATCTCAAAAGGATCTTGAGGTAATAAAAGATTATGATCTAATCATCCGCTATCATCCTGAAAAGGCGAATGTGGTAGCAGATGCTTTGAGCAGGAAGTCCATGGCAAACTTGGCTTTTCTTTATGCTGACATGAGACCTTTGGCTCGAGAGTTGCAGTCCCTTGGCGACTCCGGTGTGATATTTCTTCGCCTAGACTCCAGTCGAGTCTTGGCATGTATTACATCTCAGTCTTCCTTGGTCAGTCAGATTAAGGAAAGGCAGTTCAAGGGTTCTTATTTGCTGGAGTTGCATGGTCGTGTCCTAAGTGGAGGAATTCCTTCCTTCAAGCTTGACTCAGATGGTATTCTTTGGTTTAACAATTGATTCTGTGTCCCTAATGTCGAAGATCTGAGGCAGTTAGTGTTCCCGTCCATAACTCGCATTATTCTTTTCATCCTGGCATTACTAAGATGTATCAGGACCTCCAAGGGCTATATTGGTGGAAGGGGATGAAGAGGGATGTTTGTGATTATGTGTCTTATTGCTTGTATTATCAGCAAGTTAAGTTTGAGCACCAGAGACCGGGAGCATTACCCACTCTCGAGTGGAAATGGGAGAAAATCACGATGGATTTTGTAGTTGGTCTGCCGAAGACCCTGTGGCACCATGATTCCGTCTTGGTTATTGTTGACAGACTGACCAAATCATCTCACTTCATCACTATGAAGACTACTGATTCACCTTTGAGATTGGCTCGATTTTCATTGATCAGGTGGTTAGGCTGCATGGCACTCTTGTATCTATTATCTCAGATCGTGGTTTTCAGTTTACTTCTCAATTCTGGCAGTCTTTTCAGAGAGAGTTGGGGACCCAGGTGCAGCTTAGCATGGCATTCCATCCTCAAATTGATGGCCAGTCCGAGTTGCTTATGGCCGTAGATGTCGTTTTCCTATCGGTTGGTTCGAGTCTCGAGATATTAAGGTGATGAGTTCAGATATGGTTCATCAGACTCTTGATGTTGTTCGTGTTATTCAGGATCGTCTACAGGCCGCTCCGAGCAGGTTTCATACTCGAACCGGAGTAGCCGAGAGTTAGCTTTCAAGGTCGGCGGCATGGTATTTCTAAAAGTCTCACTAATGCGAGGTGTAAAGAGATTTGGGAGGAAAGGGAAGCTCAGTCCCAGGTTCATTGGCCCTCTTCGTATCGAGAAGCATATTGGTAAGGTGGCTTATCGGCTTGATTTGCCAACCTCTATGCCAGTTCATCCGGTGATTCATGTGTCGATGCTTCGAAAGTGCAGCTGGAGTCTTTTCGAAGTGATTGAGTTAGATCCTGCTCAGTTGGATGTGAATCTAGCTTACGAAGTTCCCAGTTGCTATAGGTTCCCATGATGTCCGGAAGCTTTGTTCGAAGCAAATTCTGATTGTTCGAGTGCAATGGCGTAATCGTCCTCACGAGGAGGATACTTGCGAACTTGAGTCCAGTATGCAACAACAACAGCAACACACCCAGTTTTATGGAACTTGAGTCCAGTATGCGTAAGAGGTATTCCCACCTCTTCAATGACTCATGCATGATCTTGATCCCTATAACTTAAAAGTTCTTATCAGTGGGTGTGTTTTCGGTTTTCTGATGGTATAAAATTTTTCCGTAGAAGGATTGTCAAAAGTTAGTGTAGTCATTCACATTAGTTATGTAGATATTATTCTAGGACGAACGAGAGTCTAAGTGGAGGAGAATGAAATGATCTTGGTTAGTCGTTTCGGAAGTTAGGACTTCGATTAGTATGCTGAAAATCTTAAAAGCTCTGTAAGGTTCATTAGGACCTGTTTTTCGAGTTTGAACTGAATCAGACCTCGTTTACTAGGTCTCGGAAGAATGTATTAGTTTTCGCTGCTAAATTTCATAAATGCAGTAATCTGCACAAATAGCCATAATTTTATACGTATTTAACAAATAAATGCATGTCTTTTAATGCAAATTTAGCTCAAACAGTCAATATTGCACATTTAGGATAAATATAGCCAATTATAGGAAAAGGAGGGGTGAAATTGGGTGTCAACAACTGTCCCTCTTTTCCCGGAGATGATGAAATGAATCTTTGGGAAAAGATAGTTGATAGAGTAGTGTCGCATCCCCCTTTTTACCTAACTCGGAGCGAGTCAAGGCTTGGGTTTGACTAGGTAACTCGGTTGAGTTGAATTTGGAGTCGCAACCTAATATGTGTCTTCTAAGGTGTATTATGTCACCTAAAATGTCTAAAGGTCAAGATTTAACTCCGGGAAGTTGTATTTTCAGAGATTCTAAGGTAAGAAGTCTAAATGACTCGGGGAAGGTGTTAGGCCTTTCTCCAAGTCCCACGAAAGATGGTTCCCGCCTGAGTTGATATTTTTAGGATGTTAAAAGACAATAGACAAAGCATGAATTTGCATTTGTAAATTATTTTACTAACTTAAAAGCCAAAGTTTCAATCAGTCAAATAAAAGAGCATGTTTACGCAAAGTAGTCTAAGGGTGCAGTGACTGTCGTTGTAGGCCTTTCAATATTTTGCATAAACGACCTAAGCCCAATACCTAATCGCGTTTTTGTCTTGTATTTCTACAAAATTACATTCAACAGAGGCTAAATTTGTTAGAAATGTCAAAAATCAATTTATTTATGCAAATTCTATAACTGGGCCCGTTTACAAAAATAGACAGGTTTTGAAAATAGTTTTAACTTTTGACATAAAACCAAATTGTGGTTGTTTTGTCAATGAAATATTAGTCATTCCAGATTGGCGTATTTTGACATTAGTTTTCAAATACTAACCTTAATGGCTATTTGCTTTTTGAGGTCAGCTTGAAAATACATATGTATGGGATGTTTTTTTGAAAATGGGGTCACAAAACACATAGATGCACAAAAGAGGCCATCGCATATAAGTATATGTATATAAGCATGCAAATACATGATTTAGTGATAATATGCTTTATATAACTTGTATAATTGACCCCAAGACTCATACTCTCCCATACACTATTAGATTAGTGTATAGGAGATTAAAGTTGGTCAAAAATCAGTTTTAACACATAGAGGGCCATGTTTTAAAACCAGTTTTAGGCCCGAGTCAGTTATACAAAAAGGGGCAGATTATCTTTTACGAAGAATAATTCTAGATTAAGCAAGCATTACACATTTAGCCCCAATTATCAATTCTGCCAAATTTTATAGAAAGAATGAATAGGATACCATATCATTGGTTCTAAAATTGTAACGTATTGGTAAACATGCTATCATTCGTGTAGATTTCATGCAGGTTTTTATTTTACTGAAGCATGATGCAAGAAAATAGAGAGGTTGAGTGAAAGAGATGCCCCTGGATAGCCATAGACATAGCACATTACCATGCCTCCTGTTTTAAGTACTTTACACACAGGGAATCCTAGCAAATACAACACATAAGGGAGTTCTAAAGGGGGAAAAGAATGTAGAATGTGCCCTGTTCATAGGCATTAGACTCAAACTGCCTAGATAAGTCATGATCTCAATGATTATGCCTCAAGAAACCTGTAGTAAACATGTTATAATTACTGAGAATTTTGTGCTCAATCCCCTGGAGTTACCAAGACAGGTATGGCTTTTTCTAGGCCATCCAAACAAGCTGGACACAGTGGTTTGTAAGAGAGGCCAAAGAAGGGGCCAAACAAACTCATACACTCATAGACAAGATCAAATAAAGGCTATAGGCATAGGCAGGTTAACAGAAAGATAACAGGAGTTCAGTCAGAAGTTTATACCTTGTTAAGAATTTCAACAAACAAGCAGATAGTATCTAGGTAGTGTGGAATGCCTCCAAGATAAGTACCAAAAGAGAGATAGAGTGTAGGAATATTTTCTTAAGAGTTTAAGAAGAGAGGAGAGATGTATTGCCAGTGCTTTTCAACGTGTATTGTGTGTGTTAGGATGAAAGAACATGCCAGTTTATATAGGTGTGAGAGTGAGAGTTCAAATTCAAATGGGTAAAAACATAAAGGCAGGAGAAAATTGTCTTCCAAACTTAAGAAGGATTCAATTAGGTGGACTTACCAAGTATGGTTCAATTAATCCCTAAACTTAAGGCAAATCAAACTTCATGACAAATATAGTTCTCTCCTTTTACATATAATGAAGTCTAGGTTCACAATCAGTTATGCCAACTTACTTTAGGCTCGAAAATCACTTTGAATAATCTCAGAGATTCCAAATCTTTAAATGATACTGAATTAAATTATCAGAACCAACTTCCATTCACATATCAATTACGAATTTAAATTAAGCCTAGTCATGTCCAAAACACATTACCATTTTCGTTTTCATCCTAAATAAGCTATGTGATCATGAATTTTAACAAAATAAGGGCTACGTACACTGTCAAGGATGAATACACTGTCGAGGATGCTGAATTATATCCTAACAATGGTAACATGTAACACAGGCTTCGAGAGTGTCAAATTCAGGCACGCAAATAGTTTGAAAACAAGATTAGATTCAACCAGTGAATAAAAAAAGAAAATTATTAATCGCATGGTCTTGCACCCTAATTGATTAATAAGTAACGAAATCATGCTAATTCACGAGTAAACTATGCAAATTTAGGTTCAATCATCACATAGGTTCAGGGATAGCCAGAACAAAATGGAAAGAGGATTAGGGTTACCCGTTTGAGGTTGGAGTCGGGTCAAGATCGACCCAACCCCGGTGGCACATGCATGGGTTTTTCCCTTTTTCCCAACGGTGATATTCATAACGTTAGAGAAAGAATCACCGGCGTGTTTTCTCCGGTGACAATGGCAGACGTCAGTGGATGAGTTTAGATTCCAACCTCGCAGTTTTGGGCAATTAGTAGGTGGGTTTTGTTGCGGAGAGTGAGGGGAACACGATGGTGTAATGTATTTTGAGTTTTGCCGGTGGAGGTGGCCTGAAAACGGCGTAGCAGCAGGGTTGTTAGGGTTTCGCTTGAGAAAGAACAGAGAGAGGGTGACGGCGTGACATTGTGGGATATGAGAGGCGTGTTGGGGTTTGGGGGGTCCGACTGTATAATTAAAAAAGGAAATTCTGATCTCAGCCGTTGGATCAAGCTGGTGAACGGCTAGGATTTTGCCACGTATGCCCACGTGGGTACACGTGGCCTGGTGATGTATATATGTTGGGAGGGTGTGAGGTGTATAAATGACATGTATATTTGTGTATATGAATAGTATAAAAATGTAGAAAAGGGGTATAAAATAGGTGTAAAATTGTAAAAATTATAAAATTAATTCTAACATGATGGGATTACTAAAAAATGTAAACAATATATTTTTTAGGTTTTGGAAAAATTTGAGTAATTTTGTCAGAGTGTGGAAGTAATTGCAGAATTTATAATTGGACACGCGCATCCTGTAAAATAGCAGTAATTTGTGGTGGTGCTTCAAAAAATAGCCTAATTGGCGTGCTTGTATGAAATAATAATTTTGAATAGGGGGTCAGAGTGAAAATAATTGTATGGTTATCTGTGTGATTTTGTTTGAAAAATGGCTATTGAAACAGGAGGGACAACATTGGGTGTCAACAGCTGCCCCTCTTTGCCCGGGGATGATGAAAGGAGTCTACAGGCAAAGACATTGACAGAGCGGCCAATTTTTTTATGACTCTTGGAAAGTGTATTTAGAGATTGTAAGTGTTTGTGCGGGGTGCCAGATTGTAGTGCCTTTGCAATGCCGGATTATATGTCCTGCGATAAAAATGAGCCTTGCAAAATAATATGTAAGTAAATGCTTAAATAGACTTTCCTGTCGTTGGATCGTCTTGCCTATGCCTCTCGTAAAGAGACCTATGTGCTCGTCAGCATTGCTACTGCCTCTCGTTGTAAGATGTATGCCTCCTCGTAATGATAACCTACTACTACTGCCTCTCGTCGTGAAATGTATGCCTCCTCGTAAAGAGAACTTACTGCTCGTCGGCACTGCTATTGCCTCCTCATAATAAGAACCTACATGCATTTCAAGGGAATGAAAACTGCTATTGCCTCCTTGTAATGAGAACCTACTGCTACTGCCTCTTGTCGCGAGATGTATGCATGTCCCGTCAGGCTGTGTACCCTACGAACAAAAGTAAAGTGAAGTGCAATATAGGATGCCATTGTGGTGTCTGCAATATTGTTAGGAATTGTCATTCTTCTGCTTTTATAGTGCCTGCGTTCAAAGAAAAATTTGTGAGTTGCGGGAGGAAGATTTGACTTGTGCATTCTTTGTTTGCTCCGCGCCTTCTTCTTGTAGTATCTTTGTGAATGCCAGGACCATAGTCGAGCTAGTGGGGATATAAAGAAATAAAAGAAAATAATGCAAGTGTTTTGAAAAAGAGTTGTTAGAAAAAGTGTTTTATTTTCATTGAATCACAGACTGCATTGTATAGTTCGGGTACAATACTGATGCTGCTTGCCCCTCACACCATACTAGAAAACCTTTCTTTGATGAATTTTGAGGGGATCTAAAAATTCTGCCCCAGTTTCTGCATTTTGCTTTCTTTTGAAATTTTTGAGAGGATTTATAAAATTTATGCCCCAGTGTCGGTTCTGTCTGTCCTTTTGGAATTTTTGAGAGGTCCTCAGAAATTCTGCCCCAGTGTCTATTTCGCAGGGGAAAATAATTTTTTATATTAATTATACCGAACCTTGAGTAGGTTTCCTGCGTTCCAGCTTGGGGAATCAGGTAGTAACGTAGTTCCAGAGTATATGAGATATTGCATAAACAATAAGGCTATTATCTAGTGAAAGTATTTAGACCTAGTATCTTTTGACAGCATTTGCATTGATCGGTTTTAGCCAAATTTCTCCGTCCATCTCTGCTAGTACCAATGCTCCTCCGATCAACACTCGATGAACTATTTATGGCCCTTGCCAATTTGGTGCGAACTTGCCTTTTGCCTCTTCTTGATTAGGGAATATCTTCTTTAGCACTAATTGCCCTAGTTCGAAAGGTCTCACACGAACTTTCTTGTTGAATGCCCCATCGTTTTCTGATACAACTGTCCATGACATATCGCATTCATCCTCTTGCCGTCAACGAGTGCTAACAGTTCCATTCTTCCTTTAATCCATTCAGCGTCTTTCAGTTCTGCTTCCTGGATGGCTCTTTGAGAAGGTACTTCGACTTCTGCCAGTATCAATGCTTCTGTGCCATAGACTATTGATGTCCTTACAGTAGTGCGGTATCTCAACAAAGCATATGGCAGACTCTTATGCCATTTCTTCGAATTATCAATCATCTTGCGCAGTATTTGCTTGATATTTTTGTTGACTGCCTCAACTGCTTCATTCATTGGAGGTCTTTATGCAGTAGAATTATGGTGCTTGATCCTGAAAGTGTCATAGGTCTCTTTTATCAAGTCACTATTGAGATTGGATCCATTGTCAGTGATACCTGACTCGGGAATGCCGAATCGACAGATCATTTGGTCACGGGCGAAGTTTGCTATTACTTTCTTCATTACTGACTTGTCGGATGCAGCTTCTACCCATATGGTAAAGTAATCGATGGCTACCAATATGAACCGATGTCCGTTTGATGCAGCAGGTTCAGTTGGTCCTATGACGTCCATCCCCCAAGAAACAAAGGGCCAGGGTGATCCCATAACATTCAGCTTGCTCGGAGGTACCCATATCATGTCTCTGTAAACTTGGCATTGATGACATTTCTTTCTGTGTTTTATGCAGTCACGCTCCATCGTCATCCAGAAATAGCCAGCTCTCAAGATCTTCTTTGCGAGCATAAAGCCATTCATGTGCGGGCCGCACGTTCCAGCATGTATTTCTTCTAGTAGTCTTGCAGCTTCTTTAGCATCTACACATCTCAGTAGCCCCAAATCAGGTGTTCTTTTGTACAGGACTTCGCCATTCAGAAAGAAACCATTTGCCAATCTCCTCAACATCTTCTTTTGGAGGCTTGTAGTGTTTTTCGGATAAGTGTTGTCCTTGAGGAAATTCTTGATGTCATGGAACCATGGCTTCCCGTCCAACTCTTCTTCCACATGAAAGCAATATGCTGGTTCTTCTTTCACTGCTACAGGTATGGCATCAACGTAGCTCTTGTCGGGATGCTGGATAATGGAAGATATGGTAGCCAAGGCATCCGCAAACTCATTCTGTAGTCTAGGCATGTGCCGGAATTCTATTTTGGTGAACCTCTGCTTCAGTTCTTTTATGCAATCCCACTATGGCAATATCTTGGAATTCTTAGCTGTCCATTCACCTCGAACTTGATGGACTAACAGATCGAAATCTCCGATTGCTAACAATTCTTGTATGTTCATGTCTACCGCCATTCTAAGCCCTAAGATGCACATATCATATTCTGCTATGTTATTGGTGCAAGAAAATCTGAGCTTGGCCGTGACAGGGTAGTGTTGGCCTGTCTCGGAAATCAATACTGCTCCAATGCCGGCTCCTTTGAAAATTACCACCCCATCAATGAATAATCTCTAACCATCATATTCTTCTACAATGTCTTCTCCAACAAACATGACCTCATCGTCCGGGAAGTAAGTGTGCAAAGGCTCGTAGTCGTTATCCACAGGATTCTCGGCCATGTGATCAGCTAGGGCTTGAGCTTTTATCGACTTCTGAGTGACAAAGGTGATGTCAATTTCACTCAGTAACATTTTCCACTTGGCCAATTTTCCTGTAGGCATCGGCTTCTAGAAGATATACTTGAGTGGGTCCATTCTCGATATCAACAAAGTTGCATAGGATTTCAGATAGTGCCTCAGCTTCTACGCTACCTAAGTTAATGCACTACAAGTACATTCCAGTAGTGTGTATTTAGCCTCGTAGGGAGTAAACTTCTTGCTTAGATAATTTATCGCCTGCTCCTTTCTTCCCGAGGAGTCATGCTGCCCCAGCACACACCCAAATGCTGAATCTACAGATAGGTACAATATCAAAGGTCGCCTAGGTTTGGGTTGAACCAGCACGGGCGAGTAAGACAGATACTCCTTTATCCTGTCAAATGCTTTCTGGAAATCTTCTGTCTACTCGATTGCTGTATCTTTCTTCAATAATTTGATAATTGGCTCACAGATGACAGTGGACTGAGCTATGAATCGAATGATGTAGTTAAGCCTCCCCAGGAAACTCATGACCTCTTTCTTACTTTTCGGTGGTGGAAATTCTCGGATGGCTTTGATCTTTAGCTGGATCTAATTCAATTCCTCTTCTGCTGAGTATGAAATCCAATAACTTCCCAGCTGGAACACCGAAAGCGCACTTTGCCGGATTCAGCTTCAATTGTATCTATGCAAGCGATTGAAGAACTTGCGCAGATTATCCGGATGCTCCGAGCTTCCTCTTGACTTGATTATCACATCATCCACATATACCTCGATCTCTTTATGCGTTAAATCATAGAAAATGTTTGTCATTGCCCTCATGTAAGTGGCTCCAGCATTTTTTAGACCGAACAACATCACTTTGTAGCAGTATGTTTACAAGAAGTGGTGAAAGCTGTCTTTTCTGCATCTTCTTTATCCATGAGCACTTGATGATAGCCTGTGAAGTAATCTACGAAGTATTGTAGTTTATGCTTCGCACAATTGTCAATCAAGATATGTATATTTGGCAAAGGAAAGTCATCTTTTGGGCTTGCTTTGTTCAAGTCCCAATAATCCACAAAAAATCTGATTTTCCCATCTTTCTTTGGCACTGGAACGATGTTGACTAACCAAGTTTGGTATTTGACTATTTTCAGGATCTTTGCATTGAGCTGTTTAGTCACCTCTTCTACAATTTTCACCAAAGTCGACGATTTGAAAGTCCGAGCTTTTTGCTTGACTGGCGGAAAGCTTGGATTAATGGGCAATTTGTATGCCACAACATCCATGCTTATGCCGGTCATGCAATCATACGACCACACGAATATGTCCTCATACTCTTTAAGAAATTCAATGTACTGCTCTTTAACTTCTGGAGTGAGATGTGCACTAATTCTCGTTTCTTTCACTGTTTTGTCATCACCAAGATTTACCACTTCTGTTTCTTCCAAAGTCGGTTTAGTCTTATTTTCAAATCTCTCAATTTCTTCATGTGTTGCCTCATCAACCTCATCAAGGTCAGGTTCCTTAAACTCAGTGGTTTCGTTACACGTTGCAGTTGCAGATTCAATGGAATTATTAGTTTGAATGCTAAAAAATAAAATAATGCATAATTAAAAGGTTAAAAATAAAATAAAAGAGCAAAAGAGCGATGCTTTTATTTATGAATCCTTGCAAAACAATGTTTGTAGGGAGACATGTCAAAAAGAAAAGTGCAAATCCACGACTCGGGATCGGGTTTTATTTTAGAAAACGTGAGAAAGAAAACTGATCCCCCCAGCTCCACCAAGGACCACGATATGTTCAGGCCAGGTTGCTGGACCAATTGTTCAGTGCAACTCCAGATTCCGCTTTTGTGAGACCAGGAGGTTCAACATGCTTTTCCAGGATCACACATCAGTCTTCGTCAGATAGGAACAGCTTCTGCATGCCTGCCAGCAATTCCTCTTCAGTATTAGCGGCTTTTTCTTCATCCTTATGTATTGTAGACACCTCCTCCTTGCAACCGTCCAAGTAGCAAGACGAAACGAAAATATGTAGCAGGGACTTGACACTTCTTTTGTAGTACTTGAGGTCCAACAAGGCTTCTTCCATACTCTTATCGTAAGTCATTAAATATCCTATGCCAGATTTTTCCTCGTCGGGCCTCATCACAATTCAAATAAGCTTCGCCATACCATCAAAATTCTTTCCCACACCTTTTCCTGGTTTGTAGCTTTCTTCAACATGATGCCTGTTGACACCCAATTTTGTCCCTCCTTTTCAGATAATTGGCTATATTTAACTTAAAGGTGAAATATTAGTTGTTTGAACAAAATTGTCATTAGAAGACATGCATTTATATGTGTTTATACATTAGATTCCTAATTGTGACTATATTACGTAATTGCATCACTTAGGCTATTTGTTAAATACATGTCAAATTGCGATTAGTTATGTTAAATTATTGCATTTATAGTATTTCAGTAATTGTTTGCGGCTATTGATATTTAATTAATTCAATTTAACCCCAACTATTTTATATGTGCATTTTTACTAATTATACAATATATACATATATTCTTTAGCACATTTAAATTGATTATTAATCCAATTTAAATGGTTCAATTTATTTTATATCATAATTTACTATATTACTTTGAAATTCGAATCCTTGTAATTGTTGCAAATCTTCTTTATTCTACTTTGAACCTTGACACAAAAATAGTCCAAATACAATAGTTTGAATGCTTTGACCATATACACTTGCCAAATCTTTTTGTCAAAATCCCCAACATCACTCCTCTTAATCTCCTCTCCAATCTCCAGCGTATCCACCCCCAAAAATCACTCTCAAATTGCATCAGATCCCAAGTTGGAGCTATTCTCCAACGGTTCTCTTTTGAAAATGGCGTTATATATTGGTTTCTTGGCTTTTTGACAAGGGGACGGTGAAAGAAAAACAGACATACACTCACACATCCCCCTTCCAACTCTCTCTACCATCTCTGTTCCATACACACAAAACCCACTCACTATACACATTCACAGTCATGCAGAAACAAAAGGGTCTCGATCCCAAATTTTGATTGACGTCACAGATTTGAAATTGTGAAAGAAAGGTGAGTGAGGAGATCGGAACAGGGGAGTTTGGAAAGGCACCAATTGATCAGAAACGGAACGCCACCACCGGAAAACCCATTTTCCGATCGACCTCGTGTTTGTAACCATCGGCGAAGTCCCGGTTTTCATTGTCTCGTTCGTCTCTGGACGATTTGTGATTAAAATTGGAAAGAATGGCGGAGTCGCAGTGACACTGCCGCTCGCTCATCGGAAAGAGCACAGCCAGTGGTCGCTCCTCCTCCTCTGCATTAGTGGTATGGCTCTGCTCATGTTTGCTTCGCCGGAAATCCCTTTCGATGAATACCTCTGTTGTTTGTTCCCTTACCGTATTGCTGATGGTTTTCTTTTGTTGATTTATCTGGCTATGTTAATCCATTATTTTATGTGAACGGTGGTGGTCTTTCATACTGGATTTCTGGTGATTGAATGCTTCGCCCGTTTATTGTGCAGTTTGACTCGTTTGTTTAATTGTGCAGCTGGACCCGTTTACGAGTGTTATGCAGTTTACTGGCCTATAAAAATATTTCTTAATTTGAGGCCTATACACGTTGAGTTGACGGATATACAAGGAATTGATGGATGTTACACCGATTCAGGCCAATAAAAAATAGATATTTACATATATTGAGGCCTATAGACTGATTTGAACACAATACTACAGTCCTTTCCCCGTGTCCCTAAAACAAAAGGCTATGATGAAGTGTATAAGCCGTTACTACAAACGAGCCGGTGACGGAGTGACGAGACCGGTACTTGGCATGGCAACACGACCGGCCGGCGTGTTCTCAGCCGTATCGACGTCCCTAACTTCCACCAAATACACACCTGAGCCGACACTTTACAAAAATCCCTTCCTATTATTTTAAACTACATTTACTATTATTATTATTATTATTATTATCATTATTCTTATTATTATGATTATTATTATCATTCTTGTTATTTTCATTATTATTATTCACTAACTCATTTTTCTTAATATTTTTTGCAAGGTATATTGTGGTGGAATTACGAAAAAGGCGAAACTTTCATAACTCATTTTTTCCTTTATTTTATTATTCATTATTATTGTTTTCTTATTATTATCATTATTGTTTACCAACTTAGCTTCATTTATTTTTACGAGGTGCAAATCTTTAAGGAGGAAGCCTCTTAGGAACTTTTATTTAAATTATCATATCATTTGTCTACCTCCTATTAGTTAGTTTAAATTGCTTAGTTATTTATTTCGAATCCCAGTTATAAATTCCGGCCGGTAACCACATTTGGTGGAGCTCGAGAGGTGCCTAACCCCTTCCTCTCGAGTTAACTTGAACCTCTTACCTAGATTTTCTGGTTTGTAGACTAAGTTTCAGAGTTAATTGTAAAATTTGCTAGAAACAAAATAGGTGCCCTAATACGCCTAGTTAAAAATATGTTAGGTGGCGACTCCAATTCTTAAACTCAAACGAGTTCACCTAGTCAAATCCGAAACCCGACTCGCCTCGAGTCGAGTCCAAAATCGGGTATGAAAGAATGGAGACTCCGCTGGGGACATCAAGGTTCAAACCATAACGGACTTTAAATTGGGATTCTTTAATTGCTTTATTTTCTTGTCATTTATTTTAATACTAATTATTCTTCCTTTCTTTTTTTTTGCAGGTTTAAGGTTATTTTTAAATTCTAGAATTTTGGCGCCATATTTTTACTTAGTTGTATCCTCTTTTGTAATTGTTTATTTTGCTAACACTTCCTCCACTCTTGGAAAATTTTTACACTTGCACACACTATAAACGGTTACGTGGATTCCACGGTCATTTCACTCTCTAAAACCCTTTAGGAGGGACGTTTGGAGTATAGTTGGTCCGTGGTACAACCAACCCCTTCAAACGATCCCACCCTTTGGTTGTCCGCCGGAGGAACCATATCCTTGTCTAGAATAACCCACTCTTGGAATGTTCTTTTAGGATAACACAACATGTCCTAAACTTCAGTTATTTTCGAATCTTCTAAATCTTTTTCTTTAAAACAGTTTCACTTCATAATTCTTTTGCCTTTTTTCGAAAATTTCAACCTATTTTCCAGAATTAACTTGTTTGTTTCCCCTTTTTTAAAATTTTTTTTTACAAAATATTTCTATATGTGCACCATTTCTATAAATTTTTCAAATCTTTTTCTTAAAACAGGTTTCACTTCATAATTCTTTTCGCATTTTTGAAAATATATCGCCTAACTCTATTAGCCTACTTTTAAAAATTAACTTGTTTGATTTGTCTTTCCCTCTTTTAAAAGTCGTTAAAAATATTTCAATATGTGCATCTTTTCTTTTTCGTGATTTTTAGTATTGTCTAGCTTATATTAATCATATCTTTCGAAACTAACGCATTTGTTTTGTTCTTATCCTTCCACCATCATTTTACGAAATACTTCAATATGTGTGCATCATTTTACAAAATATATGCATTTCTTTCAAAAACTTGGGCATTTTTTAAACTTGTCCATATCATGCATACCTTCCGCCACTCCTGGCAACTTTCTAAATCGTACATTGAAAACACGGTGGTGACGACCACCTCTTCCCTCACAAAAAACTCCTTTTAGGGGGAACAACTTGGAACTTATTTGGCCCGAGACGTTCCCGCTCCGGAGTTATCCGCTTGGGAGGATTATAAAACTCGGTCTAGCCAACTTCATTCTTTAGTAGCAATGCTAGGAACCATGCATCATGACATATCATTAGTCGACTTGTTCTCAAGTCCAATAGGCCAACTTGTTCAAATAATTTGAACGGGTTTTTGGCCTTAAAAAGTGTTAAGCATGATTTATTGGTATTGAACGTGCAAATGTAGACCGTTTATTGGAATTATTCTGCATTCAATGCCATTCAAAGGTACAAATGGTAACCGAAGAGGCATCAAAGCTGAAATAGAATCAGAAACGACTGTTTATTCCTAAGAGGTTGGAATCATTCTGTATTCAATGCTATACAAACGCGTCAAAGGTAACCGAAAAGGCATTAAAGGCCCAATTTGAAGCAGAAATGACCGTTCAATAGACGGGATGACACATAATGCGCATCCTATACTTTAGGCATTATATAAAGATTTGCCATCCGTGGTTTGTTAAAAGTCCATTAGTATTTTTCTTCTAAATTGTCTAAAGGGTTCTCAACTCATAACGACACATCTCTTCATATTCTCTGTTGCATTATTTTCAAAAGCTTGTGCCACACGTTGATCATTTAATTGCAATAAAGCGAATTTTCGGCATTTTCTTCTTCCTTTTCCTATCGTCCTTCACTTTTACCAAAAGATCAGGGCCACTAGAACATTTGATATGGTTGTTGAAGTCCCTCAGTTGCTAAGAGATTGGTGGGGAAACTTAAATATAGATCAACAAGACCGAGTTAAAATAGTGTTGGGGAACCTGATTTCACTAATGGAGCAAACAACAAAGGGATGATAGAGGCAGTGGTACAATATTGGGATGCGGACCGAGCGGCTTTCCATTTTGGGAGTGTAGAGTTGACACCATTATTGGAAGAAATTGGCGGGTTAACTCAATTACCATTCGAAAGTGAAGAAGTCTTGATGCCTAAGAATATTGCACCCGAAGAGTTCTTCGAAATGGTAGGGTTTAAGCCCGAATTATGCACAGACAATATAAGGCAGTCAGGAATTTCTCTGACTTCCCTCTATATCAAATTTGGGCATGGAGAAGCATTTCAAGAAGCCGAAGACTATTTTAATATTAACCAGGCAGATTGGCAAGAGCGAAGGGTACTTGCTTTTATCACCAGCTTTTTAGGGACCGTGTTTCCAGAACACAAAGGACGAGTTGATGTTTGCATGGTATCAATTGCTGATATCTTACTCAAGGACCTCAGCAAAAAATACGCTTTGGTATCAATGATTGTTGCAGAAATGTACCGAGCTTTGGAAAGATGTAAAAAAGGTGCTAGCTTTTTCGAAGGTTGTAATTTACTCCTACAAATTTGGTTGATGGAGCATTTGCAAAAGGTGAACAGCATAGACCAAGGCTTCCACTCCGAAAACTACATCTTAACACATACCGCCCGCATGGACAGTGCTCTTGAAAAGTGGGACCGACCAATAACCACTGAAGGCTGGCACCACAGGCTTTCTCAGTTGACATCCGAAAATATACAATGGATGTTTGACTACTTTCCCGGTGTCACAGTGATCACACGGTCGGAAGGAGCTTCATTTCTTATCTTGGTTGGGTTCAGAGGAGTTCACCCATACACTCATTTAAGGGCACTTAGACAAGCAGGGAGAAAGTAGATTGTACCTCAAATTGTAGACATCAGAAGTTTCAAAGCTGATATTTCTTGAGGAGTGATACCATTCAAACACAAGATATTAGAACTTTGGAAAGCAAGGTATCGAATGGGGTTCGAGACTATTGGACGAGACAGATTTGATGCAGGATATGATGCAGATTATCCAGACTGGCTGAGGAAAGACATAGCAAAGGCAGTTCAACCAAGAGCAACAAGAAAAAGGAAAAGAAATGCTGATGAATTAGAATCCGAGTGGAAGAGGCTACGCCAACAACTGGCAAAGGCACGAGAGAAAATAGCAAAGAAGCAAAGTTTAGTCGAAGCAAAGAACAAAGAAAAAGACAAATGGCGCAATGAGGCAGAACTTCTGACAAAATGCATAGAGTCTATCGGTGTATGGGCTAGCGAAGGAATGGACACTGTGGCTGACAAAGGAATAGAGGAGAAAGGAAGGAAGGCTTGGGAAATGTTGAAAAACTTCACGTTCGACATATCCCGGCTCCTAACCGACGCAGACAATATCATCTTCTAAGGAGACTCGTCAGGGGCAAGTTCGTCTAGCAAAGATTCATCCGAAGGGGAAGAAGATGAATCTTCTGAGGATAGATCAACATGAAGAATGCTCGCTCAGGCCATGATCTGATTTTCTAGCAACGTTTAGTCCTTTCCTTCCCTTACGTTGTTTCAGTATCAACCATTGTAATAAAGACCAATGTCAAATAAATGCAATATTCTCTTTTAGACTCCGCATTTTGTAGCAAACGAAACGACGCATGTGGCACAAAGCACTTTTCAAATCATCGTGCGTAAAGCGGTCCTTTACATTATAGGATGCATCTTCTTAGTTGATATATGTGCGCATTGCATGAACTTGTATGTTGCTCTCGATCTCCAAAGGAATCTCTTCCCCAATCCCATCTCTTCCTTAGTCAGGCATCTCATCTCCCTACTCTACACCCAAATTCTGATATCTAAAATCTTTCGCATGTCCAAACTAGCTCTAACTCACTACCGAAATCAAAACCTATTGTCCAAAGGTTGAGTTAAGTCAAATACCAAGGCAAAAGATATTTTCTGTCGCACAACACAATCTATTCCTTACACAACATCTTTACCACTTCCCATTGATACTCAAACCCTCATCTCCTATTTGAACAAGCATCGGTTGTTCGACCAAAATTCTTGGCTTGTCTGCTACATAAAGCACTCAGGCAATCTCTTGTGATACATGGGCATTCTATCACAACCTCCAAATTCAAAGCGCTAAGCCATCATCCACGGTCTAGGCATTCTCTTAAGCTTACGTGTCATTTTTACTTCAAGTCTTTGCTAATGTGCCCACACAGTTTTGTGCATTTCACCATTCTGTTACGGTTACGTCGTACTTGAACACCGAAGTTGGTCAGGAATTTGCATTTAGAAAGCCGAAATGACAAGCCAAGTTGAAAATACCTTTTTCTACAACAAAGTCCTTTGGACCACCAGCATATGATAGCAAAGGCTTTCAGACAATCCCAATACCATACGACTGATCTCACAACCTCACACTGCACCCAACTTATACAATAAACAACATCTCCTCTGTCAAGACTTTCAACGACAATCTTAGCGAGCTAGACAGACGAAACCTCACGCCTTTGTTTCCTTTAGCCCAATCAAATGACATTGCGACCAGCAAACAAACTGCTCCCTAGATACCCATTTCTCAATTCGATCGCAACAAGATCTACACTCGTCACTTATACATTCAATGCCATGACACCACAAGACATCTAGCACTGCAACACAAAATTCAGAGTCTGATTGACCCAAAGCAAAATAATTGTACAAAAAAAAAAACGAACAATTGGAAATTGCAACCCCAAACCACAAAACACCTTTGCACAAACTGATCCATCAAAATTGGCTCTATGATTTTCAAAAGCACAAAACATGAAGACACCCCATTACAGCCTAAGACAAATACAATTTTTGACAATCTCCAAATCCGGCAAAATTCAAACATCAAACCTCAGTCTGAGTATGCAAATATCCACATACTCATAATCGTCGATATACCCAATCGTCACACCTAAGGACGAATGCAAATTTTAGACAATACATTGGGGTTCATTGCAATATAACCACTCTCTCTTGTGATCTGGCATAGGCAATAAATTGGGACAGAATTTATGAGGATCTCTTCAAAAATTTCCAAAAGACGCAAACTTGACACTGGGGCAGAAATTTTTGAGGTCCCCTAAAAAATTTCAAGAAAATTCCTCACAATAGCACTACGATAGCTTCCTTAGCATGTTGCATGACACAACAATAGTACTCTATTTGTCGCACTTTACTTTACTTTTGCTTGCAGGGTATATAGCCCGAAGGGTAGACAACCTTATGAAGAAACATCATGACAAGGGAAAAATTATACAAGATGCAGGGGCAGAGTGAAGTACTACAAATGCGCAAGTCAACCTCCCCCTAAAAAGACTAACAAATTTTCTTTGATTGCAGGTTTACACATGTACCGAGTATACCTAACAACTTTTGCAAAAGCAATATTTATCAGATTAAAGAAGCAAAGATCCATGTCGGTGGATATATAGGGTCCGCGTCTGTGGACATAACATCAATTTCATAAGCATAGGATCCATGTCGGTGGATATATAGGGTCCGCGTCTGTGGACATGACATCAATGTGAGAACCATAGGATCCATATCGGTGGATATATAGGGTCCGCGTCTGTGGACATGGCATCAATTTGACAAGCATAGGATCCGCATCGGTGGGTATATAGGGTCCGCGTCTGTGGACATGACATCAATTTGACAGAAGCATAGAATCCATCTCGGTGGATATATAGGGTCCGCGTCTGTGGACATGACATCAATATGACAGAAGCATAGAATCCATGTCCGTGGATATATAGGGTTCGCGTCTGTGGACATGACATTATTTGAAGAGCATAAAATCCATGTCGGTGGATATATAGGGTCCGCGTCTGTGGACTTGACATCATTTGACAGAAGTATAGAATCCATATCGGTGGATACATAGGGTCTGCATCGGTGGACATGACATCCATAGAATCTGCGTCGGTGGATAGATATAAGGTCCGCATTTGTGGACAATTCAGCAATTGAAGGTATAGGGTCCGCGTTTGTGGGCATAGTTCAACATTTTGCAGCAGAGTAGGGTCCGCGTTTGTGGGCATAGTTCATCAATTCGAAGCAGCGTAAGGTCCGCGTTTGTGGGCATAGTCAGCAATTTGAGGAAGCATATATAGCTGCGTCGGTGGACACATTCAACCGTGAAAGCATCATAAGGTCCGCGGTTGTGGACATGACAACAATGAAAGAAGCATAAAATACATGTCGATGGATATATAAAGTCTGCGTTTGTGAACAATTCAGCAATTGAAGGTATAAGGTCTGCGTTTGTGGACAATTCAGCAATTGAACGTATAAGGTCTGTGTTTGTGGGCATAATTCAGCAATTTGAAGCAGAGTAAGGTCCGCGTTTGTGGACATAGTTCAGCAATTTGGAGCAGTAAGGTCTACGTTTGTGGACAGACCAACTATTGATCAAGCATAGAATCTGCGTCGGCAGATGTATAAGTGTCACGACCCGATTTCCAAGAGCTCGTGATGGCACCTAAACAACATTTGCCTAGGCGAACCAATGAAACAAGATGCGGAAAAGAACAATAATGTGAAAAGATCATAAATGGATATATAAATATAAAAGGATGAAGTCCAAAAGAATATATCCACAAAAGAATTGGAGCATTCTAAGAGTGACTCAATAAAGTATGAATATACATCAAAGAAATCTGAGTCCTATCTCTAAGTGACTCCGGCGGTATGCCACCACGGTCTGTGTGGTCGGCTCACCTCAATCAAAAGTCTCAGAAGCCTCGGGAACCGCTAACGTCCGGGCTGCTGACTGGATGAAGGACCTGCGCACGTAGCAGAGTAAGTTATGAGCCGAAGCCCAGTAAGATCACGGACAGGCCCGCTAAGGTACCCTTGCGGGACAAGTCGCTACATGCATCATAAGCAACAACATACTATAGTAATCATACAATAAAGTAGTGAAATCACAAATAGATGTAACACATTCCATACACACAAGTAGTAACCAGAAGTCTCAAGGATTATGCCCATCCAACGTAAGGCATAGGTCAACTCAGCGGCGGTTTGGAGGTCCAATCTCTACTCCCGTGCCGACTAACCTAGACCTACGATGGACTAGCAACACCACTACTAAGTATCAACCATATACCGTGACCCGAAGTCACTATCACAATCATGAATAAGTAGACCAACGACCCGTAGTCGTTGGCTCATCTCAAATCTGTCTACGATCGCACCACACCCCCTGTCAAGTGCGTCGTATCTCAATAAATCAAGTGACCACACCACACCCCCTGTCAAGTGTGTCACATCTCAAAGATCAAGTGTCCACACCACACCCCCTGTCAAGTGTGACACATCTCATAGTATAGGCGACACCACACCCCCTATCAAGTGTCCCTCTAACAGTATTAATATCCACGACATTAATAACAATAACAGAAATAATAACAGAAATATTAATAACGATAATATTTCACAGTCACCGTAACCCAGGTTGGTTATGCTAGCTGAACGTAAGGCGAAGGTTAACCCGACCACAGTTTGGGGGTACAATCCTTACTCCCATGTCGTCCAACCCAAGGTTACGTATAGACAGCACTACCCAACCCGGCACGTGAACAAATCAAGTACCAATATCATACAAAAGCCGGCAAAATCCTCGGCAAGACATTTATCATGACATGCCGGCAACATCCTCGGCCATGTCCCAAGTTCTTGCTATCTAAGCATGGCGTAGCAAGCGTTACTACGATATAAATTTAAGCTACCTCGACGTAGCGTTTAGACCGGCACATACCTCGGTCGAGTCACAATCTCGCTATTTATAACAAACAATAATAGCAAGTAATTCACATCATTAATCCTAACCATTGTTAGGTATATATATGCGTACATGAAGCATACTAGCATGAAGGAAGAGTCCACAAGCACAATAGAGGTCAAGTCTCACTTACCTCGAAATTCGGGCTCAAATGCCGGGAAGAATCTCCTTTCTCGCTCGCCTTGTCCGCAAAGGACTCTCCACTAGGTCTATTAAGACAAGATATAGCACATATGAGTGCTCAATTATAGCTATTTAAGCCTATAGGCATCCTAGGGTAAAAATTACCAAAATGCCCCCGGGTAGGGCCGAGCCCTAAATTTACAAAATGTACTTTTCCGGACTCCCCACGCTCCCGTGAGTCCAAAAGTACACTTAGATTCCACATGCGAGCCTTGCTCGATGTCTTTCCCCAATTCTTAAGAATCTAGGGTTCTAACCCATTTCCAAGAATCAACCCTTTGATTCTTGTGTTAATCAACATAAAGATGGATTGAAAGGGCTTACCTTAAGTGCAAGTATAATTGGGTCTTCAAGAAATACCCAAAAATTGCCTCAAGAGCTCACCAAATGATTTTTATAAGTTATGAACCGAAATGGCCCGAAATGGCATTTTTATAGCAGTTTTTTTTTGCCTCTGTGACAGCTTCTTTTGAAAAAAATCATAACTATTGATAGGAATGTCCAAATGACCTGAAACCGGTGCCATTAGAACCACAACTCAAAGAGCTACAACTTTCATGTTTTGAGTTTTTCCTAATTCCTTACGGATTGGCCGAACAATCAGCTTTTATCCGGTTGTTTGCGCCAAAACAGAACAGAAAAGTCGCACCAGATTTTCTACTGTTTTAGGGGCAAAACGGGACCCTACGAAGCTCGGAATGATCCCAAATTTTGCACACAAGCCATAAAATACTTGGGTGACATGCTCGTCAAGACGGAACTCAATTCGGACCTCAAGAACTCAAAAAGTGGGTCCCACGGCAAAGGTTCAATTTTCGACTTTCGCCAAAATAGCGAAATTTAACCAAACGACCTCGGAATCCAATTCCGAAAGTTGCTACAAGTCACAAATGACTATACGAACCTAACGGAACTTTTGGATCTCTCATCGGAGCTCATTTGCTCAAATCAAGCTCGGAAACCTCTTTTAACTCTTTTAAACTTCCGAAACGGGGACTTTATCAAAAGTCTTATCAAACGAGTTCCGTTTTCAATTTTGAAGGTTGCTACATATCATAAATGACGAGACGGATCTAACGGTGCGCTCGGATTTTCCATCGGGGTTCGTTTACTCAAAACGACCTATCGAAACCCCAAATTCCTTTCCGGAATTTCATAAACGGATCCTTTTCTCGAAAACCTATCAAACGGACTCCGTTTCGACTCAGATTTCACAGACGGGTCATAAATGACCTAACGGAGCTTTTGGGACTGTCGACACGCAAATCGAGGTCCCGGATCCCGTAACGACTATTTGAGGGTCGTTACATTCTCCCCCACTTAGACTCTCGGCCGTCCTCGGACGAGCCTAAGTCTAAGGTAGGATCCACACACTAGCCACGGAGCTGGCACGGATTTCGAGGACCCCTCGGTACCACCCGAAATCAATAAAACTTAAAAATGCAAATTCAGGCTTAGAAAATACAAGGATTTCATACCTGAATCATCGAACAAGCGCGGATGCCTCTCACGCATCTCGGACTCAAGCTCCCAAGTGGCCTCGGCAATGGAGTGATGCCCCCACTGAACTCTCACAAGCGGGATCACCTTCGATCTCATCTTACGGACCTCTCTAGCCACAATAGCAATTGGCTCCTCTGAGTAAGCTAAGTCGCCATCTACCTCCACGGAAGCCATATCGATCACATGAGACAGATCGTGAACATACTTCCGGAGCATGGACACATGGAACACCGGATGAACAGACAGAGAGGGAGGCAAAGCCAGTCTATAAGCAACGGCGCCAACGCGCTCCAATATCTCAAAAGGCCCAATGAACCTAGGACTGAGCTTGCCTTTCTTCCCAAATCTCATAACACCCTTCATGGGCGACACTCTGAGGAATACCCGGTCCCCAACCATGAACTCAAGATCTCTCCGCCTCCGATCTGCATACGATATCTGCCGGCTCTGAGCCGTGCGGAGTCGATCCTGAATAACCCGGACCTTATCTAAGGTCTGCTGCACCAAATCGGGCCCCAACACCTGGACCTCACCAGACTCGAACCAACCGATAGGCGAGCGACATCTCCGACCATACAATGCCTCAAACGGAGCCATCTGGATAGAAGCCTGATAGCTATTATTATATGCAAACTCTGCTAGCGGCAAATGGCTATCCCAATGGCCTCCAAAATCAATAGCACACGCCCTCAACATATCCTCGAGGATCTGAATGGTCCGCTCAGACTGGCCATCAGTCTGCGGGTGAAATGGAGTGCTGAGATCGACCCGAGTACCCAGCTCTCTCTGAAAAGATCTCCAAAACTGAGCTGTGAACTGAGCACCTCGGTCAGAAATGATAGAAACAGGAGCACCATGCAATCTCACAATCTGCTCAATGAAGATACGAGCCACACGCTCCGAGGTATAAGTAGTCCTCACTGGAATGAAGTGAGCCGACTTCGTCAGTCGATCAACTACTACCCACACCGAATCATGCTTACCCACGGTCAGCGGCAAACCAACTACGAAATCCATAGTGATCTGCTCCCACTTCCACTCGGGAATGGGCATAGACTGGGTCACCCCGGCTGGCCTCCGGTGCTCATACTTCACCTGCTGGCAATTCAAACACCGAGATACATAATCAGCAACATCCCTCTTCATCCCTTTCCACCAATACAGCTCTCGAAGATCATGATACATCTTCGCAGTACCCGGATGAATGGAATATCTCGAACTGTGAGCCTCTGCCAAAATCATCTGCCTCAGCTCCACAATGGCTGGAACACATACCCGGCCGTTAAGCCGCAAAGCACCATCATCACCAATCACGAACGAGGACACTCCCCCACTCAGGACCCTGTCCCGGAGATCTCTCAGATAAGGATCCTCGAACTGCCTTTCCCGAATCTGGGAAGCTAAAGACGACTGAGACCCCACATATGCAAGCACCCGGCCTGGAACAGAATCATCAAACCGAACCCCACTAATGGACAAAGCCTGCAACTCACGGGCCAACGGCCTCATATCAGCATCAAGATAGGCGAGGCTACCCATGGACTTCCTACTCAAGGCATCGGCTACAACATTAGCCTTTCCGGGATGATACCGGATAGAAAGATCATAATCCTTCAGCAGCTCTAACCAGCGGCGCTGTCTCCCGTTCAAGTCCTTCTGAGTGAACAAGTACTGGAGACTCTTATGATCGGTGAATATCTCACATGGCTCGCCATAAAGATAGTGCCTCCACAACTTCAGTGCAAACACGACAGCTAACAGCTCCAAATCATGGACAGGATAATTCTTCTCATGGACCTTCAGCTGTCTCGAGGCATAAGCTATCACCTTACCCTCCTGCATCAGAACGCTACCCAGGCCAACACCCGAAGCATCACAATATACGGTGAATCCCCCAGATCCACTAGGCAAGGCCAACACTGGCGCTGAAGTCAACAGAGTCTTAAGCTTCTGAAAGCTAGACTCACAGGCATCGGACCACAGGAAAGGAACATTCTTCTGGGTCAACTTCGTCAGAGGTGCTGAAATAGAAGAAAACCCCTCGACGAACCGCCGATAATAACCTGCCAAGCCTAAGAAACTCCGAATCTCTGTAGGAGAAGTAGGCCTAGGCCAACTCTGAACGGCCTCTATCTTCTTCGGATCAACACACACCCCATCATTGGTCACCACGTGACCTAGGAAAGATACAGAACTGAGCCAAAATTCACACTTGGAGAATTTGGCATACAACTGCTGATCCCTCAGAGTCCGAAGAACAACTCTCAAATGCTGCTCATGCTCCTCCCTGCTCCTCGAATAAACCAAGATATCATCGATAAACACAATGACGAAGGAGTCAAGGTAGGCCTTGAACACTCGGTTCATCAGATCCATGAAAGCAGCTGGGGCATTCGTAAGCCCGAAAGATATCACCAGAAACTCATAGTGGCCATATCGGGTACGAAAAGCAGTCTTGGAAACGTCCTCGGACCGAATCCTCAACTGATGATACCCCGACCTCAAATCAATCTTCGAGAAGAAGGTAGCACCCTGAAGCTGATCAAACAAATCATCAATACGCGGCAAAGGATACCTATTCTTGATAGTAACCTTATTCAGCTGCCGGTAATCAATACACATCCGCATAGAGCCATCCTTCTTCTTCACAAATAATACCGGGGCACCCCATGGAGACACACTGGGCCTAATGAAGCCCTTATCGAGCAAATCCTGAATCTGCTCCTTCAGCTCCCTCAACTCAACAGGAGCCATACGATACGGGGGAATAGATTTAGGCTGAGTGCCTGGCAATAGATCAATGCAAAACTCTATCTCCCACATAGGCGGCAAACCCGGCAAATCATCAGGAAACACATTCGGATACTCACAAACAACCGGAACTCTATCAAGGGATAACTCCTCTGCCCGGACATCCCGAACTGAAGCAATATATCCCTCGCGCCCACTAGATATCATCCTCTGCGCCTCCAAGAAAGAAATGATCCTACTCTTCGGAGAAGGCCTGGAACCTCTCCATACAACCCGAGACTCACCCTCTGCCCCGATCGTCACGGACTTGGCATGGCAATCCAAAGTCGCATGACAGGAAGCCAGCCAATCCATGCCCATAATGACATCGAAATCAGACATATCGAGCAGCATCAGGTCCACTAAGGACTCTACACCACAGATGGAGATCATACACTACCGATAACCCCTATCTACACATATAGAAGACCCGACAGGGGTGGCAACCATAAAGGGATCATCTAAGAAGACCAGATCCCTGCCCAAGTAAGGGGCAAATCCCGGCGACACATACGAATAGGTAGACCCCGGATCAATAAGAGCATAAGCATCGCGGCCACAGACAGAAATAATACCTGTGATGACATCATTGGATGCCTCAGCATCCTGACGAGTCATAGCATAGACCTGCGCCGAGCCTCCTGAACCCGGAGCTCTCTGAGACTGCTGTCTAGGAGGAATCTGAGAAATGGGCCTGGCGGCCTGAGGACCAGATGGTACCATAGCTGCGGATCCCTGGCGACCTGATGAAACATAAGGGCAGCTCCTGACATAGTGCTCTGGAGACCCACACCCAAAACATCCATCACCTCTACCTCCTCTACCGCCTCTACCACCTCTGCCATGACCACCTCCAGACGAACACCTCCCATGATGCCTCTGATGGCACCTCCCGCACTGCGGCGGACCAGACTGCGAAGAGCCACCCCGCCTCTGGGATGACTGAGGCCTCGGGGTCTCTGAAGAAAAATCCTGGGCAGGCAAAGCAGCAGCCTGGGGCCTAGACTAAGAACGGCCCTGATGACCCTGACCCCTCTGAGCGGATCCACTATACCCACCAGACTGACGCGATCTCTTGGCCGCCCTCTCCGCGTCAGCCCTGGCGAAGATATCCTCCATCCGCCGCGCCACATCAACTATCTCAAAATATGACTTGTTGCCCATATCAGGGGCAACAGCTACCTGCAAGCGGGGATGAAGACCCTCAACAAACCGGAGGACCTTGTCCCTCTCCTGAGCCACCATAGCCGGCGCAAACTGAGAAAACCACAAGAACCTGGTGTCATACTCTGAAACAGACAGGTTTCCCTGCCTCAACCCCTCAAACTCGCGCCTCTGAGCATCGTGCTGACTCTGGGGCACGAACCTGCTCATGAACATAGACACGAACTCAGCCCAAGACAAAGGAGGGAGGTCACTAGACCTCTGCCGCATCATGGAGACCCACCATGTCTCTGCATCTCCCGATAATCTGAAAGAAGCACACTGCACCCCTAAGGTGTCTCTAGTACCAAGAACTGTCAAAATCTTCTCACACTTCTGAATGTACCTCTGGGCAGTACATGTAGCTGAGGTACCGTCGAACTCTGGAGGCTGAAGCTTCATGAATGACTCTATCCTCTTGGCAACCTCCTCAGTGCCCATAGGAGGAGTAGAAATAACAGGACCTGCCTGAGGAGCAGAAGCAGAAGGCTGGGCAATATGATCAGGAGCAGCCTCAGAAGTAGGCGTGCTCATAACAGGTGTGGTCGGCTGAGGAGCCGAAACAGGAGCTGCAACATCATCTCTGACAGGGACCTGATGGCTAGACAAGGCCATCAGTCTCATATACTCCTCTGATGAGATCACAACGGTGCCTGGCACAACAGCAGGCACAGGGGGAATAGATGCTGACAGAGTCGCTGCGGACACCGCAGGGATAGCTGTGTCCTGCCTAGTGGCTGACGGGCGACCTGCCCGAGTCTTCTTAGCAGCTGGCGGCTGCGTAGGTGCTGATGGCTCTCCCGCAGACGCGGGTGTAGAAGATGCAGCCCTCCTGGCTGAGGATGCTCGCGTCCTCGCCATCTGATACAATACACGAAAAAGGGTCAGCACCTATATAAGCTACTCAGCACGAATAGAGATGAAACGAAGGGAGAACATTTCCTAACATGCCCTTGTAGCCTCTCGCTCATAAGTATGGTCGACAACATACCCATAAGCAAGACTCTACTCAGACACTGCTCCAAGACTCCTCGGACTCGAATTAGAACCTAGGGCTCTGATACCAAACTGTCACGACCCAATTTCCAAGGGCTCGTGATGGCACCTAAACAACATTTGCCTAGGCGAACCAATGAAACAAGATGCGGAAAAGAACAATAATGTGAAAAGATCATAAATGGATATATAAATATAAAAGGGTGGAGTCCAAAAGAATATATCCACAAAAGAATTGGAGCATTCTAAGAGTGACTCAATAAAGTATGAATATACATCAAAGAAATCTGAGTCCTATCTCTAAGTGACTCCGGCGGTATGCCACCACGGTCTGTGTGGTCGGCTCACCTCAATCAAAAGTCTCAGAAGCCTCGGGAACCGCTAACGTCCGGGCTGCTGACTGGATGAAGGACCTGCGCACGTAGCAGAGTAAGTTATGAGCCAAAGCCTAGTAAGATCACCGACAGGCCCGCTAAGGTACCCTTGCGGGACAAGTCGCTACATGCATCATAAGCAACAACATACTATAGTAATCATACAATAAAGTAGTGAAATCACAAATAGATGTAACACATTCCATACACACAAGTAGTAACCAGAAGTCTCAAGGATTATGCCCATCCAATGTAAGGCATAGGTCAACTCAGCGGCGGTTTGGAGGTCCAATCTCTACTCCCGTGCCGACTAACCTAGACCTACGATGGACTAGCAACACCACTACTAAGTATCAACCATATACCGTGACCCGAAGTCACTATCACAATCATGAATAAGTAGACCAACGACCCGTAGTCGTTGGCTCATCTCAAATCTGTCTACGATCGCACCACACCCCCTGTCAGGTGCGTCGTATCACAATAAATCAAGTGACCACACCACACCCCCTGTAAAGTGTGTCACATCTCAATGATCAAGTGTCCACACTACACCCCCTGTCAAGTGTGACACATCTCATAGTATAGGCGACACCACACCCCCTGTCAAGTGTCCCTCTAACAGTATTAATATCCACGACATTAATAACAATAACATAAATAATAACAGAAATATTAATAACGATAATATTTCACAGTCACCGTAACCCAGGTTGGTTATGCTAGCTGAACGTAAGGCGAAGGTTAACCCGACCACAGTTTGGGGGTACAATCCCTACTCCCATGTCGTCCAACCCAAGGTTACGTATAGACAGCACTACCCAACCCGGCACGTGAACAAATCAAGTACCAATATCATACAAAAGCCGGCAAAATCCTCGGCAAGACATTTATCATGACATGCCGGCAAAATCCTCGGCCATGTCCCAAGTTCTTGCTATCTAAGCATGGCGTAGCAAGCGTTACTACGATATAAATTTAAGCTACCTCGACGAAGCGTTTAGACCGGCACATACCTCGGTCGAGTCACAATCTCGCTATTTATAACAAACAATAATAGCAAGTAATTCACATCATTAATTCTAACCATTGTTAAGTATATATATGCGTACATGAAGCATACTAGCATGAAGGAAGAGTCCACAAGCACAATAGAGGTCAAGTCTCACTTACCTCGAAATTCGGGCTCAAATGCCGGGAAGAATCTCCTTTCCCGCTCGCCTTGTCCGCGAAGGACTCTCCACTAGGTCTATTAAGACAAGATATAGCACATATGAGTGCTCAATTATAGCTATTTAAGCCTATAGGCATCCTAGGGTAAAAATTACCAAAATGCCCCCGGGTAGGGCCGAGCCCTAAATTTGCAAAATGTACTTTTCCGGACTCCCCACGCTCCCGTGAGTCCAAAAGTACACTTAGATTCCACATGCGAGCCTTGCTCGATGTCTTTCCCCAATTCTTAAGAATCTAGGGTTCTAACCCATTTCCAAGAATCAACCCTTTGCGCCAAAACAGAACAGAAAAGTCGCACCAGATTTTCTACTGTTTTAGGGGCAAAACGAGACCCTACGAAGCTCGGAATGATCCCAAATTTTGCACACAAGCCATAAAATACTTGGGTGACATGCTCATCAAGACGGAACTCAATTCGGACCTCCAGAACTCAAAAAGTGGGTCCCACGGCAAAGGTTCAATTTTCGACTTTCGCCAAAATAGCGAAATTTAACCAAACGACCTCGGAATTCAATTCCGAAAGTTGCTACAAGTCACAAATGACTATACGAACCTAACGGAACTTTCGGATCTCTCATCGGAGCTCATTTGCTCAAATCGAGCTCGGAAACCTCTTTTAACTCTTTTAAACTTTCGAAACGGGGACTTTATCAAAAGTCCTATCAAACGAGTTCCGTTTTCAATTTTGAAGGTTGCTAAAATGACGAGACGGACCTAACGGTGCGCTCGGATTTTCCATCGGGGTTCGTTTACTCAAAACGACCTATCGAAACCCCAAATTCCTTTCCAGAATTTCATAAACGGATCCTTTTCTCGAAATCCTATCAAACGGACTCCGTTTGGACTCAGATTTCACAGACGGGTCATAAATGACCTAACGGAGCTTTTGGAACTGTCGACACGCAAATTGAGGTCCCGGATCCAGTAACGACTATTTGAGGGTCGTTACAATAAGGTTCGCAGTTGTGAACATGACAACAATTTGCAGCAGAGCTAGGTCCGCATCGGTAGGCATAGCATTGGAAAGACATTTGGATGATACATCAATCAAACAAGTACAAGACAAAACAACCACTCGGCTCAACAGGGAAGTTTACTTTACTTTATCTTTATCTACTGCATTTATCATGATTTTGCTGCACGGTACTCCCCGATCTCTCGACAAACCCCAGTGACATACTCTCACGCCTGTTCCCAACATCACTACCAATTATGCAACCGCAAAACCTCAAACACATAGGAAGCAAAGCTTAACCCTACAGACAATGCCTTTTGCTACATCCGCAAGCTGCCTATTTTACTGAATTCCATACTCGCACCAGTGGTCTATCTAATCCTTCCTTGTTGATTGGGTACCAGCTCCGTATTCCTTCATATTCGTGCCTGCCTATTTGAATCGTGCGCATTTGCAATACTCGTTCCTCAAATGTTTCCCAGCTCAGTCAAGGCAATATCGAAGGCGAGTTTACTCATTTATCGAGACGAAGCGGAAACTATGTACATATAAACTTTTTTTTATGGGTGTGTAGCGTGCCACATTTGCATAACTAGGGCGATTATAAGCCTCTTTTCCCACGCTCGATCTATTGAGGCTATCTCATTTTTGCTAGTGCCTTTGCTTCGTCCTTTATTTATCTCGCCGAAAGGCAAAGCAAACATGAATCTAAACTTTACATACTCGGATAAGTTTAGTCTTTACATCCAAAATCGTGCGTCATAAACATCTCACACAGGCAACATGCCATTCTAAAACTACACAGGACCTGATTCTCGTGAAACCCGAGATATGTAGGCAACTCAGAGACCGGGGTTCGGCCGAAAACACCCCAAAACTCTCATTTTCCCTTGCCACCATTTGCTTTTCAGTCGTGACAAAATTGGCTACTCTGTCAACAATCTTTGCCCAAAGATTCTTTCATCATCCCCGGGCAAAGAGGGGCAGCTGTTGACACCCAATTTTGTCCCTCCTTTTCAGATAATTGGCTATATTTTACTTAAAGGTGCAATATTAGTTGTTTGAGCAAAATTCACATTAAAAGACTTGCATTTATATGTGTTTATACATTAGATTCCTAATTGTGACTATATTACGTAATTGCATCACTTAGGCTATTTGTTAAATACATGTCAAATTGCGATAAGTTATGTTAAATTATTGCATTTATAGTATTTCAGTAATTGTTTGCGGCTATTTATATTTAATTAATTTAATTTAACCCCAACTATTTTATATGTGCATTTTTACCGATTATATAATATATACTTATATTCTTTAGCACATTTAAATTGATTATTAATCCAATTAAAATGGTTCAATTTATTTTTTATTATAATTTAATATATTAATTTGAAATTCAAATTCTTGTAATTGTTGCAAATCTTCTTTATTCTACTTTGAACCTTGACAAAAAAATAGTCCAAATGCAATAGTTTGAATGCTTTGACCATATACACTTGCCAAATCTTTTTTGTCAAAATCCCCAACATCACTCCTCTTAAGCTCCTCTCCAATCTACAGCGTATCCACCCCAAAAATCACTCTCAAATTGCATCAGATCCCAAATTGGAGCTATTCTCCAACGGTTCTCTTTTGAAAATAGCGTTATATAGTGGTTTCTTGGCTTTTTGACAGGGGGACGGTGGAAGAAAAACAGACATACACTCACACATCCCCCTTCCAACTCTCTCTACCATCTCTGTTCCATACACACAAAACCCACTCACTACACACATTCACAGTCATGCAGAAACAAAAGGGTCTCGATCCCAAATTTCGATTGACGTCACAGATCTGAAATAGTGAAAGAAAGGAGAGTGAGGAGATCGGAACAGGGGAGTTTGGAAAGGCACCAATTGATCAGAAATGGAATGCCACCACCGGAAAACCCATTTTCCGATCGACCTCGTGTTTGTAACCATCGGTGAAGTCCCGGTTTTCATTGTCTCGTTCGTCTCTGGACAATTTGTGATTAAATTGGAAAGAATGGCGGAGTCGCAGTGACACCTCGCTCGCTCATCGGAAAGAGCACAGCCGGTGGTCGCTCCTCCACCTTTTCATTAGTGGTGTGGCTCTGCTCATGTTTGCTTCTCCGGAAATCCCTTTTAATGAATACCTCTATTGTTTGTTCCCTTGCCGTGTTGCTGATGGTTTTCTTTTGTTGATTTATCTGGCTATGTTAATCCGTTATTTTATGTGAACGGTGGTGGTCTTTCGTACTGGATTTCTGGTGATCGAATGCTTGGCCCGTTTTTTGTGCAGTTTGACTCGTTTGTTTAATTGTGCAGCTGGACCCGTTTATGAGTGTTATGCAGTTTATTGGCCTATGAAAATATTTCTTAATTTGAGGCCAATACACGTTGAGTTGACGGATATACAAGAAATTGACGGATATACAAGGAATTGATGGATGTTACACCGATTAAGGCAAATGAAAAATAGATATTTACATATATTGAGGCCTATAGATTGATTTGAACACGATACTACAGTCCTTTCCCCGTGTCCCTAAAACAGAAGGCTATGATGAAATGTATAGGCCGTTACTACAAACGAGCCGGTGACGGAGTGACGAGACCGGTACTTGGCATGGCAACACGACCGGCCGGCGTGTTCGCAGCCGTATCGACGTCCCTAACTTCCACCCAATACACACCTGAGCCGACACTTTACAAAAATCCCTTCCCATTATTTTAAACTACATTTACTATTATTATTATTATTATTATTATAATTATTATTATCATTATTCTTATTATTATGATTACTATTATCATTCTTTTTATTTTCATTATTATTATTCACTAACTCATTTTTCTTTATATTTTTTGCAAGGTATATTGTGGTGGAATTACGAAAAAGACGACACTTTCAAAACTCATTTTTCCCTTTATTTTATTATTCATTATTATTGTTTTCTTATTATTATCATTATTGTTTACCAACTTAGCTTCATTTGTTTTTACGAGGTGCAAATTGCTTAGTTATATATTTCGAATCCCAGTTATAAAGTCCGGCCGGTAACCACATTTGGTGGAGCTCGAGAGGTGCCTAACCCCTTCCTCTCGAGTTAACTTGAACCTCTTACTTAGATTTTCTGGTTTGTAGACTATGTTTCAGAGTTAATTGTAAATTGGCTAGAAACAAAAATAGGTGCCCTAATACGCCTAGTTAAAAAATATGTTACGTGGCGACTCCAATTCTTAAACTCAAACGAGTTCACCCAGTCAAATCCGAAACCTGACTCGCCTCGAGTCGAGTCCAAAAACGGGTATGACAATGCCTATCACCCAATCCCCAGACCATTTTTCAATTTGCGGGAGTATGTACGGTTCCTCGACCTCTTCAGGCTCAGCTATCTTAGGTATCCACACCTGCTTTTCTTTTGTCTCTCTAGCAATGCGTCTCTAGTGGGGACGGGCATTGGGCGGGTACACAAGTTGCTCCTCTGTCTTGGCAGGTATTGTCTCACGTATTTCTCGTGCTGGTACGCCCCAATCAGATATCACAGGTTCCCTGACCAAATTTCGTTCTTCACAGCCTTTACCTTGACTATCCCAATAAGCACGGTAGAAATTCCTCTTCTTTTCAGTCTCTTATGGTGCCTTGACAAGACTAGGAGCGAAGTGTGCATAATTCCCTCCTTGAACTGCGTCTTGGCTGTAACTCTTGTGATGTTCTCCTCGACTGCCTTGCACCACTCCCACTAATTCCACAGTATAAAAAGGTTGCCCATCTAGTGTGTTTCCCTCAATTGCCGGTATGGTTTTCTCTTTGTAGATAGAGTTGCTCCCTTCACTGAATACACCGACCTCCTTGTTGTCCCATTCTAACTTCATTCTCTGGTGTAGGGTTGAAGGTACTGCTCCAGCCATGTGAGTCCAAAGTCTTCCCAGCAGCAGGTTGTATGAAGCTGAAATTTCCATGACATGAAACTCAGCAGTGAATTCGACAGGGCCAACCATGATGGTTAGGTCGATCTCCCCAATAGTGCTTCTATGTGAACCATCGAACGCCTTCACCTTCATGTCACTTTCTCTAATCTCGCTTTGATCAATTCCTATTCTTTTCAAAGTGATGAAAGGGCATATGTTCAAACCAGATCCTTCGTCAATCAAAACTCTTCCTACGAACCAATCTTTGCACTTGATAGTGACATGCAAAGCTTTGTTATGCCCGAGTCCTTCTGGTAGTAGCCCATCTTCGTGGAAAGCGATCCGATTTGATTCCATGACCTGCCCAACCATGCTAGCCAGATTCTCTACAGTGGTGTCTACGGGTACATGTGCTTCGTCTAACACATTCATCAAGGCATTCCGGTGACTCTTCGATTTCAAAAGTAGAGCCAAAATAGAGATTTGTTCAGGAGTTTTACCCAAGTGCTCGGCCACAGAGTATTCCTTTGCCTGGACCTTCTTCCACAACTCTTCTGATTCTTCTTCATTGGTCCCTCTTCTGCCTTGAACAAGATGCTCGAGGGTGTAAATTCTTCCGCTTCGGGTCATTCCTTGGGCGGCAACGGTTTCGACTGCCGTCTTTCCTTTCTTCTCTGCATCATAATCCTATGGTACTACTCTGTTGTTGTAGGGAGGGATTAAATCCACATAGAACCTTGGAGCTACTTCCACTTTGATAGGACCAGGCGCCTCGGCAGCTTGGGAAATGGAAGCAAATGCTGGTGCGACCTCTTTTGCCTTGATAATGGTTCCCTCTAAGTCACAATCTTTATCAAGTTTGATCAAATTTACTCTGTTGTCTCCATGATCAGGTAGAGGATTGTTGCGCACATTCGGTGCCATCAGGTGTATCACCTTTTGATCGATCAAGTCTTGTATCTTGTCCCTCAAATCAAGGCATCTCTCTGTGTAATGGCCAGGTCCTCCAGAGTGGTAGGCACAGGTTTTGGTCTGATCAAAGAATGGTGAAATCTTGTCGGGCATTTTAAATGACCCCTACTAGTAAAGGGAAAACGGAAGTGCGCTCCTGCGCACTAGCTGAAAAGGTCCTTTCCCCTTTTAATAATGGCATGCATCCTGGTTCCCAAGACTCTTTTTTTAATTCCAACAATTTCTCCCGCTCCTCAAAAGCCCACACGAAGTGGTTTAAGAATAAGAAAGGACTGGCGAATCGAATGCGCTCGCCCAGCGAGAAAGGCCCTAACCCTGCCAATCAAGTATTAAAAAGAAAGAAGAGAAAGAAAGGAGAAGAGAACTTTGAGAATAGGCTTTGAGCGAGATTCTGATTCAATTCCACTATTGGTCTTCCTATATTCAATCCTCGACACTATTCTATTTACTGACCTGCTGCTTTGAGCCTTTCGAATAGTTGGGCCCGAGATTCGGCCAATGGGGTGTAGTTTCTTTTGGTTTTTTGGTTGTTATCTGGGTGTGGTCATGGTAAGTAAGTGTTAGTGTTTCTGTAGTTCGGGTTCGGTGAATATGGCGGTCTTTGTGGAGGTGGGTTTTGGAAGGCAGGTTGTGTGTTGTATACTTGGTATGTAGGTGATGGTGAGACATATAGGTATGGAGGAAGTGGTGTTTGGTAGTAGTGGTTGTGGGTAGGAGCATGGTCAAGGGAGGCATGACAAAAGAGACATCGTCTTTCTTTTTCCTGGTTATTCTTGTGCTACCAGTCTGTAGTGCTTTATTGGTGGCTTGCAATGCAACTAAGCTAACAATTCTCTCAGTTTTCAAACCATCTTCAACGATGCCACCAATTTTGATCAACTCTCTGAACTTCTTATCCTGCATGTTCAACATCTTGTCGAAGTATACGTCTTCTTGTATGCAGATGAAGGTCGCCACTATCTCCGTGTAATCCATGATTGGTTGGGCCTTTGCCACTTCGGCTCTCCACCTAGTTGCGAACTCTCTGAAGGTTTCAATGGGCTTTTTCTTCAGCTTCTCCAGATAAAACTGATCGGGCATGGCATCAGTGTTATGCCCAAAACTGTCAACGAAGTCTCCAACCATTGCTTCCTAACTAGTCCATTTCTTCGACTGCTGCTCAGAATACCATGTCAGTGCGTCACCTGTCAAACTACGATTGAAAAACTGCATCCTGATCTTTTCATCATATCCAACCCCAACCAGCTTGTCTCAGTAAGACCTCAAATGAGCCATTGGGTCACCGCTGCCATCGAACAGATTGAACTTAGGTATCTTGTAACTCTTGGGCAACTTTAAATTAGGATAAAGGCACAAATCTTCGTAAGCCAAGCGCCTAGTTTCTTTGGTCACTTGAAACTACTTGAATTTTTCTACCAACCATTTGACTTGTTCTTTGGTATTGTCTGCTGCCTCCTCTGTCAATGCGTACATTTCATTATCTTTGATGGGTGAAGCGGCAGGTTTGGTTTCAGCAGTGAAAGTAGGGTACTGAGTAGGGAGGTTGTTTGTGGTGCTTTTGGTAGTGCGACATAGGTAGGGTATGAGATGTCTTTCTTGGGAAATAAGGGATCTTTGCCATGAGGGCAGGTAGGTTTGTTTGGGTCAATAGTTCCATCAACATAGACAGGGGGAACTCGGTTCTCCAGCTCAAACAACATTTTCTCCAGCTTCGCATACTCTTCGTATGCAACCACCCCATGCTTTCCAGGAGTCCCTCCAATGACGGAATTGGAAGCAGTGCCATCAACTTTATCAAACTCAGCCATGATATTTCGTCTCGTCCTTGTCCTTGTAGGTAAAAGGGGAGGTGTTGAAATTGACCCACTGGATCTCAGCCAGTACTGCGGCGTGGCCAGAATGAACAAACCAACCTTCGGGGACTGGGAGTAAAATAACCTTAAAAACAGCCAAAGATAAATATGAGTAAGGCGTTAGAGAATTAAATATGAAAAATCAATATAGTGCGATCGTGTCCTATTGTGCAGGAGACCTCTTTTATACCAGAGGTAGGCCTATCGATGATTTATAGTAACATATGTGCCAAATACGTCTTTTCGTTTGCTTGAGAATAATCGAAACAGGTCTATAAAAATAAAGAAATTTTATTTGATTTGCTTGGCTTTATTACAAACGCCAATATCAGAAGACAGAGACTCGACTTAAAATAAAGAACGACTCGACTGGGAAAGGGAAAAACGACTCGACTAAGATGGCTCGACTATGTGCCAAGCAAAGAGGTACTCTGATCAAGCATCAGCTTTGACATCTTCCTCCTCCTCCTCTTCTTCCTCGAATTCCTCCTCTTCTTCAGGTTCCTCCGCTGGTTCTTTTTCTAAACTCTTTTGCGGAGGGACGTTGAATATTTCGATAAGATCTTTTCCATCATGCATGTTACCCAAGGCTTTTGTAAAGAACTCGCAAATATCCGTTCCCATCGTGCCCTTATCTGCCAAGGGTACCATTTTGAAATGCTCTCTCCAACCCTTGAGGAGATCTTGCAAGCTCCCTGCGACTTGTCTAGATGGCAATATTTTGGTCATCCAAAACTTGCCTTCATCCCCTTTAATTTTTTTCCTTGTGTTGCCTTCTAATTTCCCTCTCTTGTGTTTCCCTTAGTTCTTTCCTCTTTTGCTCAAGCTTACTTCGCACCCTTTTGTATTTTTCCTCGAGGCTTGGAGCTTCAGCGTTCCTTTTTAAAGTCACTTTTGATCGGAATCATTTCCTATCTTCTTCGAGCCAATGAGGATAGGCCAATGCGGTGCCAGGATTCACCTATTGTCTCGACTAGGACAAAACTGTATCATTGCTCTCTTTTCCCACATCATCAATATCACATCAACTATCGGGCGTTCAATGTCATTCATGTCAGCATTGAAACTCCTTCCTTTTGTCAACTGAGAGAGTTGTTGTATAATTCATACCTGATTGAGGATTCTTAAGGGAATATAGTGGTGAGTCCTTCGGAACCCGATCAATGTCAAGAATGTATTTTCTTCACTCCGCACAGAGACGATAAAACAGGCACAATTTTCTATCATCCACTGCACACTTTGCAACTCCTCAAACTTAGTGTACCACCCGTGCATGCCTGTAGATTTTGTCCATGGTCTTGCATCCATCATACAAATGTCACTTATAATGATGCCATCAATCCTTAACTCCACTGGTGCGAATGGGCTTACTGTGGTCTTATGTAGATGCTCAATCAACCACATCTGTAGCAAGAAGTGTAACCCCTCAAAGAAGTCTGCTCCCTTTCTACACTTGGTTAAAGCTCTGTAAATGTCTCCCACGATACTCGGAACAAAACTTACTTGATGCCTGGGAGCACCCCTACACAAGCCTTCAACTGCCCACCCCATCCTTATGTCGATCATTCCTTCTTTTTCAAGGAAAATTACACTCCCTAGAAAAGCAATGGTGAAAGTCGTAGATTCGGTCCATTCCTAATCTTGGATTCCTGATGGCCCTTGTATATCGTGCCGAAGAGTCACGTCTCAAAACTTAGAATACAAAAAATTCCAAAGTAACTTTTCCATCTTAGACACTCTTGAAGTACGGTGCGTAGGGAACTTGTAGAAGTTCAAAGAATTCTCTAGGTTGCACTTCTCGGGGGTAAATCATAGTCTCGGGCCCAGGTGTCAACCCTGCTAAACCTCTAATTTCCTCTAGCATTGGTGCCAGTTCTATGCCATTGAAATGAAACACCTCCCTTTTGTAATCCCAGAAATGAGCAGCCGTTTCAACCAGACCCGGTATCACCGTGTGTCCCATAAGGGATACCAAGTCTCTCAATAAATTCTAGACACACACCCCGCTAGCTATAGCCAAATCATCCCACCAAAGCATGATCAGATAAGGAGTTTGGAAAATAATGTCAAAGTGGAGCGTACCTCTTCCAGCCATAGTATGAAAACAAAACAAAACAAGAAGATCAAAATAATCCTACTGTTTTGACCACATAGAAAATAATCGATATTTGGCGCAAACATTTCTTCAAATTCATGCGGGGATGCACACTTGTCGTTTTCGGGTCACGGACCCTTTCGACATTTGGATGAGGTTTAGTAATGGACTATGGCATGACAGGGACGTCTAACCTTCCTAGGTTTATCATGATGCAAAAGAAAATAAGTACGCATTTTGTTGCCAATTGTTCTCATAATTTCCCCAAATAATCTTTGAAATTCAATACATGAAGACTCTTTTGAAAACATAAAAATACAAAAGAATTGAAAATGACACTAAACTAAGCAGCATACTCTTTTTCCAACCTGGCTCTCTTTGCTTCTCGTGCAACCTCCTTGATTTATGCCATACCTTTGGTTAAGTATCCCTTGGACGCAACTAAGTGCAAAATGGCTACTTCGGCGCACTCAGAATTCCATTGTTCCAATTTTATACCCAACGCCTCTACCTTTTCTTCCAACTCCAATGTACGTCCTCCACATCTCGATCTCTTCCCTATTTTCTTTGTCTATTTTAACAGCTTTCAACATGAACTCACGGTATGGAAGCTGAGCCTCTACTTCTTGGTCTCTTATGTCAATCCCTCGGCCTAGCCCAACTACTACATTTCCCTTTATGCTAGCACGTAACCAACTGATGTAATTTGGTTTTCACCCAGCGTTATATCTGTCTGGCGCTATCGTTTTCTTTTCCATGACTTGTCTACCTACTCAGGATTTCCTAATTCTTTTAACTCTTGGTACAATGTCTTCAGTATAGTCTAATTGGTAAGCCTTCATGTCTGGTACAAGTAGGACAATCTGATTTCTTCCTGCCTATCTCATTACCCTTAGTGGTTGATAAGGTCGGAGACCTCGCAATCCCATAAGTATCACAAAGGGACGTCTTTTCAAAGCTGATGATAAAGTCAGGTGAAGGGAACCAAGTGAACATCCATTGAATCGAATCCTCCGTTATGTTTTCAAACAATCTTGCCCATTTTTCTGTGCTTCTCGGCTGCTTGAATTTTAGAACCCCGTACCGTTCTCCAACCAAGTAATTTGAACCAATTGGCTTGGACAATTCTTGCGCACCTTCCAACTTTCTCAAATGCTCCTTGAACAATGCTTGCAATAAAAGATTACACCCTTGAAAATATTTTGCTACACTTTTGCAACAACCCAAAGCCCGATGAATCTCTGTCACAATCATTGACTATACTGTAGCGATACCATCAATCCCGTTGAACACTGCATCAGTAACCATGACAAGCCTCGAACATATGTTGTGATCCAAGCTTTCAGGAAACATCATTACCCCTACAAAACAAACGGCAAATGCAGATGGTCTAGCTCTCCTCCAGTCGCTGTAGGATTTGAATTCTTTTTCATGGTCATCGAAAGCATCCAAATACCCGAACCTGTTGTAGAGATAGGAAAAGGATATTTTCTTCTGTTGCAAGAATTCCACGTCAACACTTGCTACCATCCCTAATTTATCACTAAACTCTCCAGGTGTAGGGACGTCGGGAGCTAAAATACGACCCCCTTGCCATCTATGTTTATCCAAACTTGAATGTGATATGAATCCCCCTATTTCTTCCAACAAGGGTGTCAACTCAATGTCTCCAAATCTAAAAACATTTAGTTTTTCAACCTTAAACGAAATCGATGCCTCAATCACTTCCCTACAAGGCTCATTTCTAGCAAAGACACCAAATGCCCCAAGTGTCAGCGTACTTCCATTTGTTCACCTAACGACAAGTTGTTCCACCAATTAGCCAACATAGGAGGTGCACCCATAGTCATCCCGAATCGGTGAAATTTCTGACTCAAAATGACCTAAAAAGAAAGAGAAAATAAATGAATAAAAGAAATTCCCAACCCCTTCGAGAACAATTGGACATCCAAAATATTTACTTATTTTCACCTCTCTTTTCTTTTCTCTCTTTTTTTTATTTTCTTTTCTTTTTGGTAATTAAGTCATTTTTTTTACCACCAAATTGTTCATTACATAGCCACAACATAGCTTAACCAGCTTGTTGTCTCAAACCTATCTCTATTTCCTACAAAACGCGAGAAAACTATACTCAACTACATGAATGTAGTCGATTACAAAGGTATCACTACACGCTATTTCCTCTAAAATTCTAAAAGGTGTATCTCTGCAGGTATACTCCCTAAACTTTTGGAGCTCTGACGCAGGTGGCAATGGCAACTTGTTTGGCCAGCTGCTCCACATTTTGACTCTTTTGATCATGTCTCCTTTGGTTTCTCTCTATCCATATCCCATATGTTACTCTCACATGAGATGTCTTGGAATTACTTACTGTAGCCATCTACCTATTCTAGACCAGAGGCCTTGTGTGTACTCAAATTGTAGGAACAAGTGGTCTCTTGTTTCAAGATCTTTGTGACAAAGAGCACATATTAGATCCACATTGTATCCCCACTGAATGAGCCTGTCTGTAGTATAGAGCCTGCTATGTAGCATAGTCCACATGATGAATTGAGCTTTAGGCCTAGATGCATTTTTGAACATCAGTCCTTTCCAGTTGACTGAGCTTTGAACATCCAATAGTTGGTAGTAAATCTGCCTTATGACACTTTTCACATGTTTCAGATCTGTTCTAGCTTTAAAAATTCTTCTAATCATCTAACATGCTTGAGCAGGTATCCGACAAGTCTGAATTGTCTAGTTCTTGATGTAATATGTATGGATCCACCTGATCCATAGTTTATCCTATTTATGAGCCACATCCCAGCAAGTTTTTGAAATTCCTGCTCTGTTCCAGACCTGTAGGTTGCTTATATTAAGACCACCTACTGCGTTAGGCATGCACACCCTATCCCAAGCTATGAGAGCTTTCTTGGTGATAGTGTTGCCTCCTGACCACAAGAATCTCCTACAATGTGCTTCAATGAGCTGAATTCTCTTTGCTGGAATTACAAAGATTTGAGCCCAAAAAGCTTGTATACCAAGATACCTTAATGGTAGTTCTCCACCTGTATATCCCAGCTTGCATAATATAGCTTGGTAGTCAGTGCAAGATAGCTTCCTGATGCCTTAGAGAACTTCTGGAAGCCAAGATGTATTTGATTCACCGATCCAATGTCACCTCTTGCAAACATTAGAAGATCATCAACAAAGCAGAGGTGTGTTATGCCTCGTTTCTGGCATTTTAGGTGGTGCTTAAAGGCTTTTCAGACTTGAGTCCTTGAAGGATCCTGCTTAAGTACTCCATGGCTGTGGCAAAGAGAAAGGGTGACATAGGGTCACCCTGTCTCAAGCCTCTAGCTGCAGGAAAAGGCTTGGCAGGTTCACCATTAATTATGATAGAATAATTCACAATAGATATACACTTCATAATCCATCTGGTAAACTTCAAAGGAAAGCCTAAAGCTTCCAGCATTTGTTCAACAAAAACCCACGCTACAGAATCATATGATTTCTGTAGGTCCACTTTTATCATACATCTAGGAGATGTTCCTTTCCTAGTGTAAGCCTGGACTAGTTCATGGGATAGGATTACATTATCTGCTATCTTTCTCCCTCGAATAAAGTCTGCTTGTACTTCACATATGATTGAAGCAATGACCTGTTGTAGTCTGTTTGCAAGAATCTTGGCAATGATTTTGTATAGAACTGTGCAACAGGCTATAGGTCTGAATTCCTTTACTGTTTTAGGACTTGCAGTTTTGGGAATAAGAGTGACAAGTGTATAGTTAATAGCATCATACAGTTCCCCTGTAGCAAAGATTTCATTCACAGTTTTAGCCTTATCATCTCCTATGGCAGCCAAGGCCTCTGTGATTTCCTGATTTGTGACTTCTGCACACAGGTTAACCTGTTGTTGATGGTTAAGCTTTGGCCCCACTTGCATTACACTCTTGTCTACTGCTGGAATGTGTGAGTTAGTGGTTCCCATTAAGGATATGTAGAAATCCACTATTTCCTCTCTGATCATTCTGGGATCTGTCAACTTCATTCCACACACAGATGTTATCTCTGTTATTTGCTTCTTGTTGGTTCTGTCTTTAATAGCAGCAGAGAAGAACTTAGGTTGAGTCACCAAGTCTAATCCATTGTATTCTAGACTTTTGTCTGAGTGCACTCTCCTTCAGCAGGTGCCACTACTCTAGGTTTTGTAAGGTTTCCTTCTTAGCATGTACTAGAGTGTTGCTGTAGTTAACCTGTATTTGCTTTTGGATCTCCTGCAGTTCCTGTCTTGCATTACTTAACTTTATGTTGATATTTGGAAATGCTGTTTGTTAAGATGCTTGAGTGCTGGCTTCAATCCTTTCAACTTGAACCATGTATTCTTCATGCTATCCCATGCTCTATCTTCCTCCCATATCTCCTCTACTAGTCTATGGTAATCTTCATGTTCCACCCAAATATTGAAGAATCTGAATGGAACTCTGATTTTCTGTTTATTGGGTGCAATAGACAATAGCATGGGTTATGGTCAGAGAAATTTGAAAGGTCATATTACAGGACCACATGCCCCCAGCACATCATCTAATCATAGTTGCCAAAGGCTATTTCTATCCTAATATAGATCCTGTCTCGATTCTCCTTGTTGTTGGTCCAAGTATAGTAGTTGCTCTTCCACAAAAGTTCATTCAAGTGAAGAGCTTGGACACACTCTGAAAAATCCTTCATCTCTGTATCTGTCACTGGATTACCATATAGCTTGCCTTGAGGTGACATTATGGCATTAAAGTCACCACAGATAAACCAAGGTTGAGTTACTCTTTTATTCACTATTTGTAAGGCCTCCCACAGAGGCCTTCTTTGCTCTAGTGTGTTATAGCCATAGACTGTTGTCACTTCAAATTCTGCACCACTAGCTATGTCCTTCTAGGCAATGAATCAGTTGGTCTTGACTATATAGCATTCTGACATGGTAACAAGTAACATCCCAAACTACCCAAATTCTTCCATTTCTGGCATGCTGGTAGTTATTGGCACTAACCCACCTTGGTATTACTTTTTTTGTATTTTCTCCATATTCCTCTCTTTGACTCTTATTTCAATGAGGCCAGCAAAGGAAACTTGTTTCTGTTTTAGAAAAGAAGCTAGTTCACTTTGCTTATACCTCTTATTCAGGCCTCTTAGGTTCCAGAACAACCAAATCATTGGGTTTTAACTCCCTCCCCCCCTTTATCATGGGGAAGTTTGCTAGCTCTATCATTCTCTTTTATCCTCAGTGAGGCAAAACTATTTCTCAAGTTAATGCTACTAAGCTTAAGAAAGTTTTCATCAGATAGTGTAAGTGTTTCCATGATGTTCTTTCCTTTAACAGTCTTTCTCTTTGGGCTCAGTTTAGTATTAGGCTCACGCAACTCACTAGGCTTTTGACATTGTAGTATAGTTACCTGGGGTGCAGGTGCAGGAACTTTATGGATTTCTTCAGGTTATGGATCTTGTGCTACTGGGCCTTTGGTTGCCATTGAACAGGAGGCTTAGTTGGCTCTCTGGCTCTTCTACTTCTCCAGTTTTGCTGGTTGAGAGGTTGATCAGCAGCTTGAGGCTCCTCTCTGCATATGTGTCCTATCTTCATGCACTTCATACAATATTCAAGCTGCCATTCATAGATCACTTGCTGTTGAAATTTTCTTCCACAAGGATCAAGTATGGTGATCTTATTTAGAAGAGACTTAGTGATGTTAACCTCTACTAAGATTCTGGCAAAGGATATCCTGCTTTGTGTTGCTGTGCATTCATCAGCAAACAAAGGTTTTCCTATGGCACTATCCATCCTACTCAGTGAATCACAGCTCCAGCAGTTCATAGGAAGTTTGGGTAATTTTACCCAAAAGGAAATATCCTCCAAGAACTCTGCGTTCAGGTCAAATTCTGGGGTCCATGGCTTTTGGATTAGTGGCTTGTTATTTATAGTATAGGGCCCAGAATATAGTATTTGTTGCATATCCTCAAGGTCATGGAATTTGGCTACATGATAACCTTCTTCATATAGGTATAGATTAGGTTCAGAGGTTGAATTCCAAATAGTATTAACATATCTCTTCATGGTATTATACTCAGGTGTTTCTCCTATCAAGTACACAATTAGGGCAGATCTCCACTTGTCTCATTCCTTCAGCACCTCCTCTTTTTCAAGTTGGACAGTGATTTCTCCATTAACAATTTCTGGGGGAATATAGGACAGTGTTAATCCATTAATAGCAGCTCTATTTCCTACAAATAAAGTTGTCCATGATTGTCACTTGGAGCAGCTGGTTTGTTGAGGGAAATAGGGTTCGATGCTTGGACAAAGGGTTTCACTTTCTTATTCTGTTCTATTTTACTTGAATCTGCAAATTTCTCAGCGCTAAAATCGAGCGTCTTAGCTACAGTGGATCCTTTGAGCTCGAAGGTCCAGCAGCTGTTACTAATTGTTCAGGGGTTACAGTGTTTACCTCGTTACTGGGTTCCGGTTGGACTCTAGCTCCGAGTGAGCTTCCAATCGGGAGCTTGCGCGGCCTTCCACGGCCTCTTCCTTTTCCCTTTCCCATGGCTTAAATCAATGTTTGTTATATAGACTTACACTTTCTTTTCTTTTCTTTTCTTTTCTCTCAAATGCACATAGACATGTTCAAATGTTCTTTCAGGGTTAAAAAACCGTCGAGTTGTTTGAACAAGTTGAAAACTAGTCGGCTTACGGGAAGCCCTTCCAACGGTATGATGCACGCACATTATATTTCAAGAGTGGTGTAATTTTAGACACAGTTCTCCCAGGCAAACGGCCAAGGGGTGGGAAGTTTAGAATTGTTGGTTGTACCACGGACCAACTATATTCCAACCATTCCCCCTAAAGGGCTTTTTGATGGTGGAACGATCGTGAGATCCACGTAATCGCTTGTGTGCGTGCAAAGTGTCGTTTTCTAGGAGTGGAGGAGCATGAGTGAGAAAAGCCATAAATATTACAAAATATTTTCATGCATAATAAATGATAAATAAACAAAACAAAAAAGAAAACCAAGTTAGTAAAATAATAATAATAATAGTAATAATAATAATAATAATAATAATAATAATAATAATAATAATAATAATAATAATAATAATGATAATAAGCAAGATAAAGCAATAAAATCCCAAAAATAAAAACCCATTGTGGTTAGGACTATGAGTATCCTCAGCGGAGTCGCCATTCTGTCGCACCCCCTTTTTACCTAACTCTGAGCAAGTCAAGGCTTCGGTTTGACTTGGTAACTCGGTTAAGTTGAATTTGGAGTCGCCACTTAATATGTGTCTTCTAAGGTGTATTAGATCACCTAAAATATGTAAGGGTCAAGATTTAACTCCGGAAAGTTGTATTTTTAGAGATTCTAAGGTAAGAAGTCCAAATGACTCGAGGAAGAAGGTGTTAGGCACTTTCCAAGTCCCACGAAAGGTGGTTCCCGCCCGAGTTGATATTTTTGGGATTTTAAAAGACAATAGACAAAACATGAATTTGCATTTGTAAATTATTTTACTAACTTAAAGGCTAAAATTGCGATCAGTCAAATAATAGAGAATATTTACGCAAATTAGTCTAAGGTGGAAATGATGGTCAAGTTCTGGGCCTTTCAATATTTTGAATAAGCGACCTAAGCCCAACGCCTAATCGCGCTTTTGTCCCGCAGTTCTACAACTTTACATTCAATAGAGGCTAAATTCGTGAGAAATATCAAAAATTTGTTTATTTATACAAATTCTACAACTGGGCCTGTTAACAAAAATAGACAAGTTTTGAAAATAGTTTTAACTTTTGACATAAAACCAAAATTGGGGTTGTTTTGTCAAAGAAATGTTAGCCATTTCGGGTCGGCGTATTTTGACATTACTTGTCATATACTAACCTTAATGGCTATTTTTGGGGTCAGCTTTGAAAATACATATGTATGGGCTGTTTTTTTGAACATGGGGTTCACAAAACACATAGATGCACAAAAGGTGCCATCGCATATAAGTATATATATATATATATATATATATATATATATATATATATAAGCATGCAAATACATGATTTAGTGATAATATTCTCTATATAACTTTTATAATTGACCCCAAGAGTCACACTCCCCTATACACTATTAGATTAGTGTATAGGAGATTAAAGTTGGTTAAAAATCAGTTTAGCACATAGAGGGCCAAGTTTTAAAACCAGTTTTGGGCCCGAGTCAGTTATGCAAAAACGGGCAGATTATCTTTTACGAAGAATAGTTCCAGATTAAGAAAGCATTACACATTTAGCCCTTATTATCAATTCTACGGATTTTTATACAAAGAATGAATAGGACACCATAGCATTGGTTCTAAAATTGTAACGTATTGGTAAACATGCTATCATTCGTGTAGATTTCATGCAGGTTTTCATTTTAATGAAGCATGATGCAAGAAAATAGAGAGCTTGAGTGAAAGAGATTCCCCTGGATAGCCATAGATATAGCACATTGCCATGCCTCCTGTTTTAAGTACTTTATACATAGGGAATCCTAGCAAGTACAATACGTAAGGGAGTTCTAAAGGGGAAAAGAATGTAGAAGGTTCCGTGTTCATAGGCATTAGACTCAAACTTCCCAGATAAGTCATGATCTCAATGATTATGCCTCAAGAAACATGTACTAAACATGTTATAATTACTGAGCATTTTAAGCTCAATCCCCTGAAGTTACCAAGACCGGTATGGATTTTTCTAGGCCCATCCAAACAAGCTGCACACGGTAGTTAGTATGATAGGCCAAAGCAGGGGCCAAACAAACTCATACACGCATAGACCAGATCGAACAAAGGCTATAGGCATAGGCAGGTTAACAGAAAGATAACATAAGTTCAGTCAGAGTTTTATACCTTGTTAAGAATTGCAACAAATAAGTAAATGTATCTAGGCAGTGTGGAATGCCTCTAAGATCAGTACCAAAAGAGAGATTGAGTGCAGAAATATTTTCTTAAGAGTTTAAGCAGAGAGGAGAGATGTATTTCCCTTGCTTTTCAACGTGTATTGTGTGTGATAGGATGCAAGAACATGCTAGTTTATATAGGTGTGAGGGTGAGAGTTCAAATTCAAACGGGTAAAAACATAAAGGTAGGAGAATATTGTCTTCCAAACATAAGAAGGATTCAATTAGGTGGACTTACCAAGTATAGTTCAATCAATCCCTAAACATAAGGCAAATCAAACTTCATGGCAAATATAGTTCCCTCCTTTTACACATAGTGAACTCTAGGTTCACAATCAGTTATGCCATCTTACTTTAGGATCAAAAATCACTTTGAATAATCTAAAAGATTCCACACAGTCTTTAAATGATACTAAGTTAAATTATTAGAACCAACTTCCATTCACATATCAATTACGAATTCAAATTAAGTATAGTCATGTCCAAATCACATTACCATATCAGTTTTCATCCTAAATAACCTATGTGATCATGCATTTTAAGAAAATAAGGACTAAGTACACTGTCAAGGATGAATACATTGTCGATGATGTTGAATTATATCCTAACAATGGTTACATAAAACACAGGCTATGAGAGCGTCAAATTCAGACACACTAATAGTTTGAAAACAAGATTCCATTCAACCAGTGAATAAAAGATGAACATTATTAATCGCATTGTCTTGCACCCTAATTGATTTACAAGTAACGAAATCATGCAAATTCACGGGAAAACTAGGCAAATTTAGGTTCAATCATCACATAGGTTCAGGGATAGCCAGAAAAAAAGGGAAAGAGGATTAGGGTTACCTGTTTGACGTTGGAGTCAGGTCAAGATCGACCCAACCCCGGTGGCACATGCGTGGGTTTTTCCCTTTTTTTCGACGGTGATATTCATAACGTCAGGGAAAGAACCGCCGGTATGTTTTCTCCGGTGACAGTGGTGGAGGTCAGTGGATGGATTTAGATTCCAACCTCGCCATTTTGGGCAATTAGTAGGTGGATTTCATTGCAGAGAGTGAGGGGAACACGATGGTGTAATTTGTTTTGAGTTTTGCCCGTGGAGGTGGCCGAAAAATGGTGTAGCAGCGGGGTTGTTAGGGTTTCGCTTGAGAGAGAACAGAGGGGGGGCGGCGTGACATTGTGGGAAATGAGAGGGTGTTAGGGTTTGGGGGCTCCGACTGTACAATTTAAAAAGGAAATTATGATCTCAGCCGTTGGATCAAGGTGGTGACAGCTAGGATTTTGCCACGTATGCCCACGTGGATCTGACGTGGGTACACGTAGATTGGTGATGTGTATAAGTTGAGAGGGTGTGAGGTGTATAAATGGAATGTATATTTGTGTATATGAATAGTATAAAAATGTATAAATGGGGTATAAAATAGGTGTAAAATTATAGAAAAATTATAAAATTAATTCTAAAATGTTGGGATTACTAAAAAATGTAAAAAATATAATTATTGAGGTTTTGGAAAAATTTGAGTAATTTTGTCAGTGTGTGAAAGTAATTGCAGAATTTGTAGTTGGACACACGCATTCTATAAAATCGCAGTAAAAATAGCCTAATTGGCGTGCTTATATAAAATAATTATTTTGAATAGGGGGTCAGAGTGAAGATAATTGTATGGTTATCAGTGCGATTTTGTCTAAAAAATGGCTATTGAAACAGGAGGGACAAAATTGGGTATCAACAAGTAGCCAATTTTGTCACGACGAAGAAAAGCTTAGAAAGGGAAATGAGAGTTTGGTGTGTCGTGGCCGAACTATGTTCTCCGAATTTCCTACATATCTCGAGTTTCATGAGAATCAGGTCGTTTCTAGTTCAAGAATGGCATGTTGCCTGTGTGGGATGTATATGATGCACGATTTAGATGTCAAGAGTAAACTTGTCTAAGTATGTAAAGTTTTGATTTAAGTGTGCTTTGAGATTTGGCGAGTGGAATATAGTAGAGGCACTATCCAAGATGAGATAACATCAATATATCGAGCAAAGAAAAGGAGGCTTGTAATCATCCTAGTTATAAAAATGTGACGTGCAACACACCCATAAAGAGGTGTTTACACGGACAATCGATAAACGGATCATCTTGTCTTCAATATCGAACCTTGAAATTGTCTTGACTAAGCTGGGGATATTGAGGAGTAAGCACGATTAGTATGGATGATTCAAACAGATAGGCACGATTAAGCATGAAAAATGCACGATTAGCAAACAAGCACGATTCATAGGAAGGAACACAGACTAACATCCTAATTCAAAATGAAAGATTGGGTAGATTACTGATTTGAATATGGGAAGTTTAGATTTGAGTGTGCTCTGAAATTTGGAAAAATAAGTAATTTGCAGATATAGCAAAAGCGATGTCGAAATGACTAAGCTTCCAGAACGGTGCATAGTATGTATTTGAGATTCTACGATCGCATGATTTATGTATGTGTAAGAGATAGAAGTGGATCGAGGAATTATCGGGAGGTTTGAGGAGTATCTGGCGTTACGAACATGATAATGTCAATGCATTATAAAGATAGAGTAAACTTCCCTGTCATGCCGATCACATCTTTGTCGAATATGAATATTTGTCTTCTGTTTTTTCAGGCGCATTAAGTTCTTGGATGTTTCGATCTGCTCTTTCTACATTGCAGTCATTGTTCATTCAGCCGTCAGGAGTAGTTCTTCTCCACTGGGAGTATAGCGTTGTTTCTGTCACTTGTACCTTTGGATAGCAGAGGCGGTGCCTGCTTTCGGTGCGTTGCCTTCTTTTCTATGCTTCTGGTGCGGTGCCTGCTCTTCTGAGTTACTGAAACAAATAGGTACCTCTCCTTTGGAGATACTGGTGCCTGCTCGTCTAAGCTACTGAAAAAGTAGGTGCCTCTCCTCCAGAGATACTGGTGCCTGGTCCTATAAGCTACTAGGTGCTTTTTCTCTAGGGATACTAGTGTCCGCTCCTTTGACCTTCTAGGTGCCTCTTCTCTAAAGATACTGGTGCATGCTCTTTTAAGCTTCTAGGTACCTCTTCTCTGGAGATACTGGTGCCTGCTCCTCTAAGTTACTACGTGCCTTTCCTCTGGAGATACCGGTGCCTGCTTTTCTGAGCTACTGAAAAATAGGTGCCACTTCTCTGGAGATACTAGTGCCTTCTCCTTTGAGCTTCTAGGTGACTGTCCTCTAGAGATACTGGTGCCTGCTCCTTTGAGCTACTAGGTGCCTCTTGTTGACACCCAATTTTGTCCCTCCTTTTTTCTATAATTAACTATATTTAACTTAAAGGTGCAACTTAATTATCATAAAAAAATTTGCATTAGAAGGCATACATTTATATGTGTTATCCCTATTTACACAGTATATATTTAATTGTGGTCATATTCGGTATATGCATTATTTAGGCTACTTCTTAAATACATGTCAAACTATGGCTATTTGTGCAATTAACTGCATTTCTAACACTTATTTCATACTTATGTCCATTTGTATTTAATTAACTTAAAGTGACCTTAATTATTTGTTCATATGTGCATTGTTTAAAGTTAATTATCCGTTCAATTAAAAAATATTTAGTCCAAATTTTATTTATCATCTACACTGCAATAAAATTTCTTTCTCTTCTTCTTTTTATTAAAATCCTCTTCATTTTGAACCTAGACAAAGGGAAGTCCAAATGCATTTTTTTAATCCCTCCATATTTCAAAATCCCTACTAGGGGTGGCTATCGGTCCGGTCCGGTCCGGAGCCGGTACAGGAGTCCGGTTCCGGTCCGGAACCGGGCCAAAAAAATTTAAAACCGGTGGAAATCCGGTCTACCGGTCCGGTGTATTCCGGTTTCAAATATTGGAGCCGGATCGGAACCGGGTCCGGCGACCGTTAGGCCGGTCGGTACCGGTCCGGTCCGGCCGGTTAACGGTTTTTTTTTTTTTTTTTTTTTTTAGGCAAATAAAAATAAAATTTGAAAAACTTAACAATTTATTTAAACATTATTTGTGATAATTAGGTATATTATATTTTTTAATGAAACAAATTAACAAAATAATTATGTAAATTATATTTTAAAATTTATTAATGTAAAGTTTATTGAATGAGAAATAAATAATTGAACGACGTCTTCTAGTTTGTTATTTTATCAGTGTAAAGTTTATGAAACAAAACAAACGTTTATTGAATGAGAAATAGATAATTGAAATGACAAAACAAACTAGAAATCGAAAAATTACAAAGATGCTAAATAAACTAGAAATTCGAAAATACATAATTGAAATAGATATTCCCTTAGCCATCTCTTCAAATTTTCAATCACGCGGAATAAAGCCATTTATTATATCCCATTCGGTTCTGTGTTTTTTTTTTAAGTGTTGCCTAAACTTTCCCGTCCCTCCATTGTTGGGTCCAGTGTAAACTTGCCACTCTTTGTTACAGATGTTACATTTAGCTTTCTGAGATTCAGTATCTTTCGTAATAAGTTCCCACACTATAGAACGACGTCTTCGTTCAGGAGCAGCGGGAGCAGCGGGAGCTTGATTGTCAGCCATTATAATTGTTTGGATTTTGGAAGAAATTTAGAAAATAGCCTTTGAGAGTAATTTGAGAGATAAATTGATAGAAAATAGTAAATTGTGTGATATAATGATGAAATAATAGTGTATATATAGATAAAAATAGGTTGGGGGGGTTATGGGGGGCGTTTAGGGGGGGTGATAGGCAAATATAGCCGTTTTTGGCCGTTGGCCAATGGCTATATTTGAAAGAGAGCCGTTGGGCCAAAATGCCGGTCCGGTCCGGTCCGGTTCGGTCCGGTCCGGTCCGGCAGTTCGGCCCAAATAAGTTTTTTTTTTTTTTTTTTTTTTTTTGTTTTTCCATTGAGTTTTATCTAAAGTGATGGAAACTTTGAAAAATATTACAACAAAATATTATTTAGTTTTTACTTGTATATATTAAAGTTTAAACTTAGAATAAAAAAACTTGTAGTATTTTTTATAATTTGAACTTGTAGTTTTGAATTAATTTGTTATGTTCAATATTCAAAGTTTCAAACTTTGAATTAATTTTAGTAAATTCAAATTTTTGAATTAATTCTTTAAGTTCAAAATTCAATATTTGAACTAATTTACAAACTAGTAATTAATTGTAGTATTTTTTGCGCAAACTATAAATTAAAAATAAATAGTATGAAGACAATAGTTGTGAATTGTGATTGAATTCCAAGACTTGGAGCAATTTTATTGAATTGTTTAAGATATAAGAAGTGCAAATTACATCTAAACAAAAACTTGTAAATTCAAAATTCTTATTTAGAATATTACATTCTTTTAAACATATTAGCTAGTTTCTTGAGGACACTTGTAGGCTTTTCTTTTGGAACAGGCCGTTGTTGATCTTGTTCATCATCTCCTTCTGGTTCTTCGTCTTCTTCTTCTTCTTCATTGCCGGTTTGACTCCCTTCACTTGTTCTGTCGCTCAAAATTTGATCGATATATGCTCTGCCCCTTTCCTTAGTAAGTTCTGGTAGACCAAAGTTTCTTCGCTCTGCTCTTATCCAATCCCTGAATAAAACTCCTGTCTCCATTGCCTCCTCTCTCAACGAATATCTGTGATCTCCAATTTGAAATCTTCCTTGGCTGAAAGCGTTTTCCGATGCAACTGATGAAGCTTGAATTGTTAATATATCCCGGGCCATTTTTGCAAGAATTGGAAATTGCGATTCTTGATTCTTCCAATAATCCAACAAATTCGCAGTTCCAAAGTTGTTAAGTTTCTTTGGATATTGAATTAAATACACTTGGAACTCGCTGTATTCCTCTCCGTACTCGTCCTGTTCTGAAAGCAACTTTTCGTCAAGTCCCCCAAAAGTGCGCATTCCTGCTCCTGCCTGTGAAGAACTTTGCCCGGTGGATAGTATTGGTTCCGTTGGCTCTGCAGTGTCTGCCCAAGCTCTATACTTTGCAAAAACAGCCACGGTATCTGCATAAACTTTAGCAACAGCCTCGTCTACACTTGGATACCCATTAGTAGCAATTTCATCTGGAGTAATTTCTAAATTTGAATATACTTCTCTAACAAGTCGTTCAGTTAACTTAATTTTAAAAGAAGGATGCAACACAGAAGCAATGTAAAAAAGAGGAGGAATTGGAAAAAAATATTTTCTAAACTTTTCAATCATTAACCGTACAGCCGGTAAGTAAACTGTATATTGTTTATACATTTTCAATAATTCCGATATTCCAGCTATATAATATAACATGGTAGGAGTAGTTGGATAATATTGACCGGAAAATTCTAAAGTAGCTTGATAAAATTTATGTAAAAACTGAAGAAGATGTTGAACAACTTGCCAATCCTCATCTTTAAGGTGATAGATTTCCATAAAATGTTTATTATACATTTGAGAAATAGGCAGTCTATATTCATAAGCAACATTCAATGCCTCATATAAAGTGTTCCACCTAGTACAAACTTCCTTTGGGACTCTCCTAACTGGCATTCCTAATTCTACACATTTTCTTTCCCATTCTCGTCTTCTTTCTTGGTTTTTATTTCTAAAAATATAAGTAATAGCTATCTGCACCTTGTCGATAATTTCGTTAAACAAGACAAGACCATCTCTTACTACTAAGTTGTAAATATGACATGCACACCTAACATGAAAAAATTCAGGAAAAGGAGGGTTCAAAATAGGTATCAAGTTCTTAAGTGCGTCTGTGTTGTTTGTAGCATTATCTACCGTAATACTAAAAACTTTGTTAGACAAACAGTACGTACGACAAATTGATGAAACTTTGTTACAAATATAATTTCCCGTGTGTGGTTCATCAACAATTTTATAAGCAATAATACGTTTTTGAAAAACCCAATCAGGATCTATCCAATGACAAGTCACAGTAATATAATCACATCCATTAGTAGAACGACCCATATCCGTAGTAAGACATACTCTAGTGTCAAAGTTATCAAACATATATCGCAAATAATCCTGATATTCGTTCTTAAATTTAATAATATCATTTTTAACAGTAGTTCTTGGAAAACCTCTAAAAGAGGGATTATATACAGCCTGAACATAACGAACAAAACCAGTAGAAGAAGGAAAACTATAAGGTAAACCCTCGAGGGCAACTAGTTTAGCAATTTCTTCCCTATCCTTTTGTTTATCATAAGTAAGAAGCCCTCCTGTTAAATGGTTAATTCTTGCTTGGATACCCGAAGAAGAATCATGCGCTACTCCCCCATGTTCGGTCCCTAAATATATACCACCCGCCCGCGTTGCCCATTCTTTAGGATGTTTATTTTGTAAGTGCTTCCTAAGTTTACCCGTCCCACCCTCATTACCCCCAGTTCTAAAAACCCACACCTTATCACAAAGCCCGCAGGAGGCCGTCTGCGCTTCAACATTCTTTGATGCAAAATCCCACACATCAGATCTATCCTTACGTTTAGCCGGTATTCTACTTCTAGTAGGAGGTTCAGGAGGCAAGTCTGACTGAACTTCGGGTGGACTAGCTTGAAATTCAGGTGTTTCTTCTAAATTACCCCCCGCTTTGATTCCCATATCGTGTTTCTAACATTTCGTGATCAAGTATATTATCAGCGCTAATATTATGATAATGTTGAGAATCATCTATGTGGTGGGTATTCCGACTAGAACTACCAGCAATTTCTTTACCCCTATTTCCCCTACGACCACGTGCCCGCCCCCCACTACTAGTTCCAATTGAACCTCGTTGAGACATAATAATAGCAAATAAAATAAATATATATATGACAAAAAAATAATAAAAGAGTAGAAGTAGGAACGACCAACCAAATATAACCGTATAATTGAGGTGAAGTTGAAACTTGAGCCTCCACTTCAATTAATTAGTTGAATACTTGATAATCGGAAAATTGCAAAAATAGCCAAATTGATATTTTCAACCACGTAGCGCCTCCAATTAACCCAATACTTGATATTTATAAACTTCACCAAGTAGCACAATATAACTTTGATAGAAACTCCAAATAGAACTTGATAAAGTAGCCAAATTATAAATTTTTAACAAATAGCCAAAGTAGAACAATAGCAATATTGTAGAAAATTTGAGAGAATTAGAGAGAATTGAAAGATTTGTGTGAAAAATATGATGAAATAATGGGGTATTTATAGAAAAAAAATAGTTAGGGGTGGTTATGGGGTGGTTATGGGGTGTATTTGGCCGTTTTTGGCCGTTGGACAACGGCTAGGAGGTCAAAATAGCCGTTGCCCAACGGCTAGAAACGGGCAGATTTTTCCTTTTTTTTTTTTTTTTTTTTTGACCGGTCCGGTCCGGCCGGTTCCGGTCCGGTCCGGGCCGGTTCCGGTCCCAAATTAATCCGGTCCTTCCGGTTTTTTTTCGACCCACCGGTTCGGTACCGGGATCGGGGGCCGTTAGTGGCCAACGGTCCGGTTTCAACCGATCCGGACCGGTCCGAGCCGGTTTTCGGCCCGGTTCCGGTCCGGTCCGGTCAAAACCGGACCGTTAGCCACCCTTAATCCCTACCATTCTTATTCTTTTTTTAATCCTCTTCAGGAGAAACCTGGACAAAAAGTAGTCCCAATACATACCCTACTTTTTAAAATTACTTTCATCTTGCATCTAGTTACTACCATTCCTTAATATATCATCCCCCAACGGTCCAAAATCTTTCCCCTCTCCTATTTTTGATACACAATCACCATATTTCTTGGCACAAAATCATGGCTGATTTTGAACATGACTGTTGCTTTTTTTTTTCTTATATAACATATACCATGGACATCAGTACAAGAGGAGGGCATCTCCAATACATAATCTCACAAACACACTCCAAAAACCATCTCCCTTTTCTTTAAACCATATGCAGTGTCATTACACACACACCCTCCTTTGGGTTTTCTTCAACACACACATGCGCAAACAGATTTGAAACACCACAAATGGACAAGCAGTCCACCACCATACGATATACATAAAAATGGAGATGGTGAGATCACTGGAAAAAAAAAGGAGAGATCGGGATAGAGAGATTGAGAAACGGGGTGGGGTGGGAGGGCAGTGCCATCAACGCCAGTGGCAGAAAGGTCTTTCGTCGCCCGTTTCCAATGACTGGAAGATCACCCCATCATCGGGGACCCCTGTCCTCGTTCTTTTCTGCCCTGTTACTATTTGTTTGTGACTGCGATTAAAAAGCGGTAGCGGAGTAGCGGCGATGGCGCTAACTGGAAGTCGCTCCTCTGCCGCCCGTTTGGTTGATGCGCTGTTTCAGGTACCCTGTGTGGGTTTCTTTGACTGTCGATGGCTTTTTATATCTGATATGTTAAGCTTCGGTCGGGTTTTGTCGTATCTGCTGCTACTTTGTCCTACCGAAAATTTTCTTTGCTGGACGTCATTGTTTTTCTATTTCTTATCTCGTTATCAATTCTCTTGTTCGATCTGCTATATTGATTTGTTGAAGAATGATATACTGATGTTTTCCATTGAGATTTTCTGCAGCTCCCTCTGACGTTGTGGTGCTCGGTTATTTAGACAATGTTATTGTTTACTGAGACGTTAATTGGCTTGAACAGATGCTATACTGTGGTTGACTTTGTTTTGGTCTCTGCTGATTTGACTGAATGCTAGTTAAGTCGCTTGCCGATGAGAAACTTAATTTTGAGGCACATATGAGCTGATTTGAACACGATACTACACGGGCCAACGATATTTTGGGCCAATACAAGTCCCGTCCCGTATAAATACAATGTCCCTTTCCGTGTCCGAAAAATAAAATGGGCGAAGACGATACGTATTACTTTGTAAGCAATGGTGGAGTAGTGCGATTGGTGGTACTTGGCACGGCAACCGACCGGCCACCGTGTTTGCAGCCGTACCGACATCCCTAACCTCTACCTGATGCACTCCATTAGTCTGAGCCTAAACTTTCAAAAATTCCTTTCCCCTTTTATTTTCCTTTTATTATTATTATTATTATTATTATTATTATTATTATTATTATTATTACTACTACTACTACTACTACTACTACTACTATTATTATTATCCTTATTATTATTACTATTTTTTATATTTATTACATATTTTACTTTATTAATTATCGCAGTAATTTATTTTTTTTTATTTTTGTGAGGTATTTCTCAGCGAGATTGCTAAAGAGAATGCTATTGGAAAAGACGAACAACTTAACATTAATATCATTTCCTATGCCTTTACTTTATTTCATTACTTATGTTTTTATATATTGACATACTAACTAATTTGTTTAAATTGTAAGGTACATTTGAGCGAAAGTTCTATAAAGAGGAAGTTGTCAGAGAGGACAAGCAATTTATTTCATATGCAAAATATTGTATTTAAATACATATTATAGTAGCTCTAATTATTTGTCTAGTTTAGTTAGTTAGTAGTTGCTTAATTGTTTAATATCCTAATTATATTGCCCCACCGGGAACCACATTTGGTGGAACCTGAAAGGTGCGTAACACATTCCTTTCGGGTTAACCTGAATTCTTACCTAGAATTTTTAGTTCGCAAGACCATATTTTGGAGTTAACATTAAAATTGGCTAGAAGCAAAATAGGTGCCCTAATACGCCTAGTTAAAAAATATGTTAGGTGACGACTCCATGTCTTATCCGTGAATTCCAATAAGTCGAATCCTGTTTCGAACTTTAACCGGTTCGAAAAAAATGGGTGCCGACGGAATGGTGGCTTCGCTGGGGATATCGATTCTAACCACAACGGACTTTATATTGGGATTCTTTGTTGTTATGTCTTTTATTGTTATTTTCAGGCTAACTTTTTCCTTTCGTTTATGCAGGATTGAAACTTGGTTTTCTTGGCACTTTTTCCATCTTTTAAATTTTGTTGGGTTATTTTTTTTTTCTTTTCACCTTCTTCTACTCCTAGAAATTTACACATGCACACACTATGAACGATTACGTGGATCTCACAGTCGTTTCACTCTAAAAAACCCATTTAGGGGGAACGGTTAGAATCTACGTGGTCCTTGGTACGACCAATAATTCTAAACGTTTCCACCCCTTGGTTGTCTGCCTAGGGGAACCATAATCTTGTCTAGAAACCAACTCTTAGAAGCTCCTGTTAGGAGAATGCATCATATTCCACGCGTCAATGGCTTTCAAACCCCCCACAAGTTTGCTAAATCTTTAAAAAAAAAAACAACGCATACTTCCTGCACTCCTAGCAACTTCAAAATCGTGCAAAATATCTTGCTTCATTACCACCTCTCTCATAAAAAATTCCTCTAGGGGGAATGACTTGGAATCTATTTTGACCGTGATGTTCCCGCTCCTGAGTCGTCCGCTTGGGAGGATAATAAAACCTGGTCTCGCTAACTCCATTTCTTAGTAGCAACACTAGGAATCATGCATCATAATTAGTCGACTTACTTCTAAATCAAATATGCCAACTTGTTCAAACAATCCAAATGGGTTTTTGACCACCAAAGGGCGTTGAATGTGATTTATTTGTATTTACTTAAAGGATTGAACATGCAAATGTAGACCATTTATTGGAATTATTCTGTATTTAATGTCATTAAAAGCACAAAAGGTAACCGAAGAGATATCAAAAGCCCAAGTTGAATTAGAAACGACCGTTTATTCCTAAACGGTTGGAATCATTCTGTACTCAGTGCTATTCAAAGGCACAAAAGGTAATCGAAGAAGCATTAAAAGCCCAACTTAAAGCAGAAACAACCGCTTGATAGACGGAATGACACATAATGCACGTATGTTCTTTAGGCATTATATAAAGACTTGACATCCCTGGTATGTCAAAAGTCCATTAGCAAATCTCATCTAAATTATCTAAATAGTTCTCAACCCACAACAACGCATCTCTTCATACTCTATTGTGCGTTATTTTTCAAAAAAAACAATTACCACACGTTGATCGTTTTGCTTGCAACTAAGCGGAATTATAGGCTCTTTCTTCTTCTTTTCTCCTATCTTCCTTGACCTTTTCATAGGATCATGGCCACCAGAACATTCGACATGGTTGTAGAAGTCCCGCAGTTGCTCAAAGATTGGTGGAAAAATCTAAGTAGAAATTAACAAAATCAAGTAAAAATGGTGTTGGGAAATATGATTGCACTAATGGTACATACCGCAATGAAAGAGATAGTGGAAGCAGCAGTACACTACCTGGATACAGAGCGAGCGGTTTTTCACTTTGGAAGTGTAGAGTTGACACCGTTGCTGAGAGAAATAGGTGGATTGACTCAACTCCAATTTGATAGTGATGAGATATTAATGCCTAAGAGCATCACACCCGAGGGGTTCTTCGAAATGGTAAGACTCAAGCCTGAATTGTGCACAGATAACATAAGACAGCCAGGAATTTCTTTAACTTCCCTCTATGTTAAGTTCTAGTATGGAGAAGCATTTCAAGAATTCCAAGATAATTTCAGCATTAACAAGGCAGATTGGAAAGAGCGGAGGGTACTCGCTTTTGTCACCGGCTTTTTAGGGACTGCTTCAAGAACGCAAAGGGTAGGTTGATTTTTGTGTGATATCGATTTTTGCGTGATATCGATTGCCGATGCCTTACTCAAGGACTTTGACAGGAAATACATTTTTATACCTATGATTGTTGTAGAAATGTACCGACCTTTAGACCAATGCAAGAAGGGCGCTAGCTTTTTCGAAGGTTGCAATTTGCTTTTACAAATTTGACTGATGGAGCATTTGCAAAAGATGAATAACATAAAACAAGATTTCCATTCCATACCAAGAGAAACTACATCTTGAATCATACCTATTGCATGAACAATGCTCTTGAAAAGTGTGACCGACCAACAACTGCCAAAGGCTGGCACCACTGCTTTCTCAGTTGACATCCGAAAATATACAATGGATGTTTGACTATTTTCCCAGTACTACAGTGATCACATGATCCGAAGGAGCTTCATTTCTTATCTTGGTTGGATTTAGAGGAGTTTACCCATACGCTCCTTTAAGGGCACTTAGACAAGCAGGGAGAAAGCAGATTGTACCTTAAATTGCAGACATCAGAAGTTTCAAAGCAGATATCTTCAGAGGAATTACATCATTCGAAGACAAAATATTAGAACTTTGGAAAGCAAGGCAACAAATGGGATTCAAGACTATTGGACGAGATAGAATTGATGCAGGTTATGATGAGGATTATCTGGACTGGCTCAAAGAAGACATGACAAGGGCGGTACAAACAAGAGCTACAAAAAAAAAAAAAAGAGATGTTGATGAGTCAGAATTTGAGTGCAAGAGTCACAAACAACTGACAAAGGCATGAGAGAAAATAGCAGAAAAGAAAAGTTTAGTCGAAGCAACAAGCAAAGAAAAAGACAAATGCCGCAATAAGGTAGAACTCCTGACAAAACGCATAGAGTCTATAGGTGTATGGGCTAGTAAAGGAATGAACTCTGTGGCTGACAAAGGAATGGAGGAGAAAGGAAAGAAGGCTTGGGAAATGTTAAAAAAATCTCATATTTGACATATCCCGGCTCTTAACTGATGCAGACAATATCATTTTTCAAGGAAGCTCGTCAGAAGCAAGCTCATCTGAGGGAGACTCGTCCAATGAAGAGGAAGAATCTTTTGGGGATGGATCAACATGAATGATGTTCGCTTTGCTATGATCTACTTTCCTAGCAACATTTAGTCCTTTCCTTTTCTCAAATTGTTTCAATATCAGCCAATGTAATAAAGACTAATAAATGAAACATTCTCTTTTAGACTCTATATTTTGTAGCAATGGAAATGATACATGTGGCACAGAGCGATTTTCAAATCATCATGCATAAAGTGGTCCTGTGCATCATAAGATACATTTTTTATTTGCTATGTGTGCATTACGTAAACTTGCATGTTGCCCTAAGTCTCTTTCTAATTAAGTGATCCCTTTCCCAAATCAAATCTCCTACCAAGGCACCTTCACTCCCTACTCTATGCCCAAGTCCTCATATCTAAAATCTTTCGCGTGTCCTGAATATTCCCTTTCCCTTACCAACTCACAAAATACTATTATCCAAAGGTTGGCTCAAGTTGAATACCAACGTAGAAGATATGGTTAAGAAAGGGAACTTGTCGGCGATTTTTCAAAATAAGAAAATTTTATTAAAGCAGGCACTATGCACATAGAGTGGAAAATTGTCAGAGCAGAAGATATATTGGTCAAAATCAAAGGCGCACTTGACTTACCACAATACTTTTTGACACAAGGTCCGAGGACTATTTTGTTGCATTAGCCCACATTGTAATACGTTGAAAGGCTATCTAAAGTTTTCTTTTCAAACTTGCACTTATACATGGTCAAAAAGGCATTCAAAGAAGGCAATAAGGAAGTGAGAAACGAGGAGAACCCACTTGCTGTTACAAAGGTTTATGCATAACAACCAAAATTAGTAGACTGATTCAATTTGGAAAAGAATGCAAAGGCGCATTGACAAAGATTATATTATATAATGAAAGCAGAAGCCCATGTTAAGTATTAGAAGCATATTCCTACCAACTAGCAAGTGTGGCACAAGAAAATGAACTCAGGATAAAATTGTTTGTTAAGACGCTTACAAGGCCATCATCGATTTGATGCAAAGACACGGGCAAATAGACTTCTTGGAGCGGTTTTGGCCGAAAGCTTTATTGGAGTGATATGAATCCTCATGACAACAACTACACTGAACAGAAAAATACAATATGACCAACCTTTAAAATAGTCTTGACTGAAGCAGTAATTTTAGAAAATACATGACACGTAGGCAACCGACATCGGATTCGGTCTCTCCGCAACAAAATCTTACCCAACAAGGAATATTGGTGCAAAGATTTAATTGCAAGTTGGTTGACAAGTATGAAAGACGTTAAGTATCTCTTTCAAAGACACACAGGCATCATGACAGACAAATTTGCAAGGAAGGATGAAAAATGCACTCAAGGCCTAAATGTTCGACAAAAGCCAACCTCTTTTTCTGTTACACAACACAACCTACTCCTTACACAATATCTTTATCACTTTTCATTGACATTCAACTGCTCATCTCCTGCTTAAACAAGCATCGGTCATTTAACAAAAATCCTTGTCTTGACTGCTACGTAAAGCACTCAAGAAATCTTCTGGAATCTCTATACAATTTGTCATAATCTCTAAATTCAAGTGCTAATGTATCGTCCGCGGTCTAGGCATTTTCTTAATTTTTATGTGTTGTTTTTGCTTCAAAACTTTACTAGCGTGCTAACACAGTTTTGCTCATTCTGTCACTTTATTACGATTGCTTTGTGCTTCAACACGGAAAGTGGTCAAGAATCTGTATTAAGAGAAAGCCGAAATGGTAAGCAAAGCCGAAAATATTTTCTTCTGGAACAAAGTCTTTTGAACCACCAGCATGTGACAACGAGAGAATTCAGACAATCCCAATGCCACTTCCGAACCATTTGTAGTATGGACGAATAAAATCAGCAGGCATTATACCCATACAAGAGTCACAAGAAAGAAATCAAATCACTATACAACCAAAACCGGAAAAATTCACAAACCTCACACCGCACCCAACTTACACAATAAACAACCTCCCCCCTGTCAAGACTCATCAAGTTCGACAAAATCGGCAACAGACAAAAGGGCAAAACCTCACACCTTTACTCATAGTTGCTGAATAAAATGCAACCAACAAACGAATGACTCCCTAGATATCCCTTCCGAATTTTGATTAAAAAAAGACTTACATTCATCACTCAAATATTCAAGGCCATCACACATCAAAATACCTAGCATTAAAATACAAAATTCAAAGTCTGATTGACCCAATGGCATAACAAAATCCAACAAATGGAACTTGCAACTCTCGAGCCACAAATACATTTTTCTACACAGACTAATCCATCAAAGCTAGCAACAAGATTTTTGAAAAGAAAAGAACGGAAAAAAAAAAAAAAAAACCCATCACAATCCAAGACAAATATAATTTTAGACAACCTCCGAATCCGGCAAATCCAAACACCAGACCTCAGTATGAGAATGCAAGTATCCACATAATTAGAGTCATCAAGATACCCCAAAAGGACAAATACAGATTCAAGCCGATATTTTGATGTTCGATGCAATACAACCACTTTGTTTCAACTAATGAATCTTTCTTTAAGAGCACGTCCTTCAGCACAAACACAGGACTCGCAGGTAATCATAAAGGAAACGATAGCACTTTAGCCACGTCAGGTAAAAAATATGATGACTAGCCACGTCAGGCTTACAATATGATGACTACCCATGTCAGGCTTAAAATATGATGATTAGCCATGTCAGGCTTATAATATGACGACCAGCCTCGTTAGGCTTAAAATATGATGACTAGCCACGTCAGGCTTAAAATACGACCAACCTCGTCAGGCTTATAATATGATGACCAGCCTCGTCAGGCTTATAATATGACGACCAGCCTCGTCGGGCTTAAAATATGACGACCAGCCTCGTCAGGCTTAAAATATGACGATTAGCCCTGTCAGGCTTAAAATATGACAATTAGGCCCATCCTCCTTAGAATCGGACATACACATGTATTTTATTTTGCAAGCACTACTATAATAGGCCCGTTCGCCTTAGAATTGGACATTCACATATATTTTATATTGCAGGCACTACTATAATAGGCCTGTCTGATTTAGAATTGGACATACACATATGTTTTGTTTTGCAGGCAATAAACTGGGGCAGAATTTTTGAGGATCCATTCAAAATTTCTAAAAGACCCAAGCTGACATTGGGGCAGCCTCAAAATTCACCAAAGGCCAAAAGAGGCAATAAAAATGACAATCAGCGTGACAGTGTTCTAGGAAATCCTACATGCACGGTAAAATCATTCTATATTTTTTAGCACTTCTTTACTTTTTGTATGCAGGGTATACAGCCCAACGCGACAGGTAAATATCTCATGACATGAGGCAGTAGCAGCCACTGACGAGCACCTAGGTTCTCATAATGAGAGGCACATATGTTCTTATGACGAGCACATATGTTCTCATAACGATAGGCAGTAGCAGCTCCTGACGAGCACATAGGTTCTCATGACGAGATGCCGTAGCAGCTCCTGAAGAGCACATAGATTCTAATGACGAGAGGCAGTAGCAGCTCCTGACGAGCACATAGTTTCTCATGTAGAGAGGCAGTAGCAGCTCTTGACGAGAACATAGGTTCTCATGACGAGAGGCATTGGCAAGACGGTCCAACAACAGGAAAGTCTACTTTACATTTATAAATATTATTTGCAACAAGATCACCTTTATTACAGGAAACGATCTGGCATCTCAGCGTCACAAAATATTACTTTCCTAGACACAAAAGAGAAATCAGCTGAATAGGGAAATTTACTCTATATTTATCTCTATTTGTACTTATCTTGATTTAACTGCAGGACAATCTCTGATCTCTCGAAAATCCTCCCGCGCCATTTCCCATACTCTCGAACTTGCTCCCAAAAAATCATTTACCCCACATGAAAATTGTGCGACCCGACAATCCCTTTGCTATACCCTCAAACTATCTGTTTTTCCGATCCCAAAACGCTCAAGTCTAAATTTCCATACTCGCACATATAGCCTGCCTGATCTATAATCTCGGATTAGATGTCAGTTTGAATTCCTTCCTTCCCATTCGTGCCTATATGTGTCAATCGTGCGTGTTCTTTGTGTTTAATCGTGCTCATCTATTTGAATCGTGTGTATTTATCACATTTTACTCTTCAATATTCCCCAGCTTAGTCAAGACAATATCGAAGGCAAGATGACTCATTTATCAAGATGTAGTGGAAACTATGTCTATGTAACTCCTCTTTATGGCATAACCTGAATGATTACAAGCCTCTTTTCCCATGCGCGATCCTTTGACGTTATATCATCTTTGATAATGCATTTGCTAAATGCACCAATTATTTATCTTGCCAACTTGCAAAGGACACTCCAATCTAAACTTTGCATACTTGGACATGTTTACGATCGAGACCCAATCATGTGTCATAAACATCTCACACAGGCAACATGTCATTCTATAACTATACATGACCTGATTCTCGTGAAACCTGAGATATGTCGGCAGCTCAGAGATCGGGGTTCGGTCGAACCACCCCAAAACTCACATTTTCTCTTCCAGCATTTTACCCGCTTATCGTGACAAAATTGGCTTCTCTGTCAACTATCTTTGCCTGAACATTCTTTCTTCATCCACGGGCAAAGAGGGGCAGCTGTTGACCCACAATTTTGTCCCTTCTTTTTTCTATAATTGGCTATGTTTAACTCAAAGGTACAACTTAGTTGTCATAACAAAATATGCATTAGAAGGCAGACATTTATATATGTTATCTGTGCAATTAACTGTATTTCTAACACTTATTTTGTACTTAAGTCCATTTATATTTAATTAACTTAAATTGACCTTAATTATTTGTTCATATGTGCATTGTTTATTCATTTTTATATAATATGAATATTTATTTTTTTATTCACGTCGTACCTTTAAAGTTAATTATCAGTTCAATTAAAAAATGTCCTGTCCAAATTTTGTTTATCATCTATACTGCAATAGAATTTCTTCCTCTTCTACTTTTTATTAAATTCCTCCTCATTTTGAACCTAGACAAACGGAAGTCCAAGTATATTTTTTTAATCCCTCCATATTTCAAAATCCCTACCATTCTTATTCTTCCTTTAAGCCACTTTAGGTTGAACCTAGACAAAAAGTCTACTTTTTAAAATTAGTTTCACCTTACATCAAGTTACTACCATTCCTTAACAGATCATCCCCCAACGGTCCAAAATCTTTCCCCTCTCCTATTTTTAATACACCATCACCAGATTTCACGGCACAAAATCACGGTTGATTTTGAACATGACCGTTGCTTTTTTCTTATATAACTTACATCGTCGACATCAGTATAGGAGGAGGGCATCTTCAATGCATAATCTCACAGACACACACCAAAAACCATCTCCCTTTTCTTTAAACCATATACAGTGCCAATAGGCACACACCCTCCTTTGGGTTTTCTTCAATGCACACATACGCACACAGATCTAAAATAGAAGACGGAGGGATAAGGGGAACACACCACCAATGGACAAGCAGTCCACCACCACACGATATACATAAAAATGGAGATGGTGAGATCACTGGAAAAAAAAAGGAGAGACCGGGATAGAGAGATTGAGAAACGGGGTGGGGAGGGAGGGCAGTGCCATCAACGCCAGTGGCAGAAAGGGTTTTCGTCGCCCGTTTTCGATGGCTGGAAGATCACCCCATCTTCGGGGACCCCTGTCCTCATTCTTTTCTGCCCTGTTACTGTTTGTTTGTGACTGCGATTATAAAGGGGTAGCGGAGTCGCGGTGATGCCGCTAACTGGAAGTCGCTCCTCTGCCGCCCGTCTGGTTGATGTGCTGTTTCAGGTACCCTGTGTGGGTTTCTTTGACTGTCGATGGATTTTTATATCTGATATGTTAAGCTTCAGTCGGGTTTTGTCGTATTTGCTGCTACTTTATCCCACCAAAAATTTTCTTTGCTGGACGTCATTGTTTTTCTGTTTTCTTATCTTGTTATCGATTCTCTTGTTTGATCTACTATATTGATTTGTTGAAGAATGAAATACTGATATTTTCCTTTGAGATTTTATGCATCTCCCTCTACCGTTGTGGTACTCGGTTATTTAGACAATGCTATTGTTTACTGAGACGTTAACTGGCTTGAACAGATGCTATACTATGGTTGACTTTGTTTTGGTCTCTGTTGATATGAACGAATGCTAGTTAAGTTGCTTGCCTAGGCTTGAACAGATGCTATACTATGGTTGACTTTGTTTTTGTCTCTGTTGATATGAACGAATGCTAGTTAAGTTGCTTGCCTATGAGGAACTTAATTTTTTGGCACTCACGAACTGATTTGAACATGATACTACACAGGCCAACGACATTTTTGAGGTCAATAAAAGTCTCGCCACGTATAGATACAATGTCCCTTTCCGTGTCCCAAAAATAAAATAGGCGAAGACGATAAGTATTACTTTGCAAAGTAAGCAATGGTGGAGTAGTGGAATTGGTGGTACTTGGCATGGCAACCGGTCGGTTGCCGTATTTGCAGCTGTACCGACATCCCTAACCTTTACCTTATGCACTACATTAGTCAGAGCCTAAATTTCAAAAATTCTGTTACCCCTTATTCTTTTGATTTTATTATTATCATTATTATTATTATTATTATTATTATTATTATTATTACTACTACTACTATTACTATCCTTATTATTATTATTATTATTATTACTATTACTGTTATATTTATTATTTATTATTTATTTTACTTTATTAATTATCGTACTAATTTATTTTTATATTTTTGCGAGGTATTTTTCGGCGAGATTGCTAAAGAGGATGCTATTGGAACAGACGAACAACTTAATATTATTATCATTTCCTATACCTGTACTTTATTTCATTACTTATGTTTTCATATATTGACATACTAACTATTTGTTTAAATTGCGAGGTACATTTGAGCGAAATTTTTATAAAGATAAAGTTGTCAGAGAGGACAAGCACTTTGTTTCATGAGAAAAAAAATTGTATTTAAATGCATATTTGACACGACCCGAAATCCGGCTAGGCCGTGCGAGCACCCGACATCTTCCCCTAGACCCGTCGGGCGAACCCTTACCAATTAAATTAGGAAAATAAATAAAATTCAATTCATAAATAGGAACAAGACTTAGAAAAAAGAAGCACAGACATACTGATACCTCTAAGCTGTGCTAAAGAAATTACAGCTGACTACCCAACATACTAGGTTTAGGGCTATCCAGACTAGACATCTAAGTGTACAGAAGAAGACAAATATCTCCTGAAGGGAGCAAAATGCAACTGAAATGGTAAACATAAAATTGGTGGCCATCCGGAATAAAAGCTGGCTCACCCTGACAGCTGAAGTCATCTTCGCTCCTTCACAACGTGGCGAACTCAATCCTGCAGCGAACCTGCCGAAACGAAGTAGACAGACAAAAACAAACAACAAACAAGGGTGAGTAAAAAGAACTCAATAAGTGGGGCAGACTAGCCACCTCAAAGAATAGGATAGCTAGCCCGGGAGAAAAGAACAGATAGACCAAATTTCTCTTATTTAAATTATAAAAAGGCAGAAACACGTATGGAATCACAAACTCATTAACAATTAGGAACGTAAGATAGCCAGAACATATAGGTATCCCGAACATATCAACAATCAGAAATGCATCCTGTTGCAGCGTGCAACCCGATCCATATATTCATCTTGTTGCGGCGTGCAACGCGATCCATATATTTATACCGTTCCGGCGTACAACACGATCCCCGCAACCCAGAATACGAGCCAGAAATATATAAGCAAACTGAGATATGTCTACAACATGGTATACATGCCGCATACAAAAAAACACAACACAATACACATAATAGTCAGTATGTGGTGCAATGGGATGTGATGAATGCTGTATGATGCAATGCAGTCACATATGCCTGATACCTATCTCCGGCGCGGGACTCTCATCGTCTACCAGGAGATATATGCAATAATGACCCTTCACCGGCTCGGGACTCTCATCGATTACCGGGAAGAATATGCAATGATGACCCTTCACCGGTGCAGGACTCTCATCGTCAACCGGGAAGTATATGCAATAATGACCCACCCTTCAGCGGTGCGGGACTCTCATCGCCAACCGAGAAGTATATGCAATAATGATCCTTCACCGGCTCGGGACTCTCATCGATTACCGGGAAGTATATGTTATAATGATCCTTCACCGGTACGGGACTCTCATCGCCAACCGGGAAGTAATATGCAATGCTCAAAACCAGAGTGCAATGCTCATATGCTCAATGCAATACCAACAACAGGACATAACATATAATATATACTGTAAATTCAAAGCTAAGGCGTAATGAGTACGCCTATCGGTAGCTACACACGTAAGGAACACGTGGTAGATTATCCACAAGGCCAAGGGCCTCCAAAGAAATGGATACAAACACTTTCCTTGTTACAAAGTTAGCACAGTTATTCAACAACCGCTTCGTCCTTTGAATTCATTGCCAAACGATCCCACTGTGTTCAGTAAGCAGAAAAATATCACATAAGGCTAAAGGCTTCATTCCTTACGTCTTAGGGCAATCCAGTTAGGAACCTGATACCCTACTCGCATACGCAATACGCAGGCCAGACCTATGTATAGGGTTCAAAGCCACATAACCAAACTCCAAATAAATTACATTTATATACTGCTCATAACTCACTGAGTACGAATATATAATCAATTCCACTATCGGTGTCCAATTGACTCTTTAAACTATCAGTTGAACTTATTAAAACGATGTATAATATCCCAATTTTTACCGTTAAAATATATTCAAACACACGTAATAAACTCAAATAATATATTGGGATCATTACCTGAATGTTTCAGAGTGAAAATTCTACTTTTCTTCGGCCCCTTTTCTTATTTTCTGGTATTTTTTTCCTTGTTGCGTTCTCTGTTTTCCAATTTCTGTTTCGTTTTTTTTTAATCCTTTTGCTTCTGCCTTTTCTTAGGATTTAAAATTCAAGGGATTAGGACCCTTGACCATTGCCTATTCATTTCTCATTTTCTTTCATTTTGTCTTTTTCCTTTTTCATTTTTTTTATTTTCTTTTCTTTTCTTTTTGCGATAAAAATTAAAACGGAACCCTACGATATTCGAAATAATTCCAACTTTTGCATACAAGTTATAAAAAATATATGTAACATACTCGCAAAGGCGGATCTCAAATCGGACTCCCGAAACTCAAGATGCGAATTTAAATAAAAAAAAGTCAAATTATTTAACTTTCGGCATTTTAGCGGAAACTAGCCGAACAACATGGAAATTCACTTTTGAAAGTTCACAAAGTCACAAATAATCATACGAACCTAACGGAGCTTTCGGATTTCGAATCGGAGCTCATTCGCCAAAACCGAGCTCGTAAATCTCTTTTTAATATTTATCGATAATAAAAACTGAAACCTTTTTCCGATGCCTACCAAACGAGGTCTGATTTAGCTCAAATTTTACAGACAGGTCCTAATAGAAATTACGAATATTTTAAAATTATCGGCACACCAATGAGAATCCTAACTTACGAAACAACTGACCGAGGTCGTTTCAATATTATAGTAGCGATATAATTATTTGTCTAGTTTAGTTAGTTAGTGGTTGCTTTTAATTGTTTAATATCCCAATTATATTGTCTGGTGGGGAATCATATTTGGTGGAACCTGAGAGGTGCCGAATACCTTCCTTTCGGGTTAAGCTGAACCCTTACCTAGAATTTTTAGTTCGCAAGACCATATTTTTGAGTTAACATTAAAATTGGTTAGAAACAAAGTAGGTGCCCTAATACGCCTAGTTAAAAAATATGTTAGGTGTCTTACTAGTGAGTTCTAATAAGTCGAATCATATTTTGAACTCTAACTGGTTCGGGAAAAATGGGTGACGAAACCTCTCCGTTGGAGATACTGGTGACTGCTCCTCTGAGCTACTCAAAAATAGGTGCCTTTCCTCTAGAGATACTGGTGCCTCATCCTCTGAGCTACTAGGTGCCTCTCCTCTAGAGGTACTGGTGCTTGCTCCTCTGAGCTACTGAAAAATAGGTGCCTTTCCTCTAGAGATACTAGTTCCTGTTGTATCGGGCTGTGTGTCTTGCAGACAATGAGTAAAGTGTCGTGACAAAAGTAAAGCGATGTATCGTGCTTGTAATGTTGCCCCAGATGTTGTCATTTTTGTTGTTGTAGTTAGTATTTTGTGTCTGCGCTCAAAGGAAGATTTATGAGTTGTGGGGGGAGGGGTAGACTTGATTTGTGCATCCTTCTTTGAATTAGTGTCTCGTTCTCTACTGCGTTGTGCAAGTGTAATCTCCTTGTTGCAACTTCTCGAGCTTATGAGTATCAATCTTTAATGAATTTTGTGTTTGTTGATGCTTCTCAAGCTTTTGAGTATCAATCTTTAATGAACTTTGATGAAACCTCAAAATTTTGCTCTAGTGTCAACTTGTGCCTTGGAATTTTTTAGGGAACCTCAAATTTCTGCCTCAGTGTTGATTTATTGTCCTCTTGGAATTTTTTGAAGGAAACCTCAAATCCTCTAAAAATTTTGCCCAATTTTTTTGTTGTGATAGCTCTAAAACTTTGCCCCAGTTTGTTATGCATGACTAATCATTCTATTAGAGTGTCCCTGCAAAATAAGAAAGGTTATATATATGTTTTATTTTAAGACGGGCGGGCCTAATCGTCATATTCTAAGGATGACGTGCGCGATAGTCATATTCTAAGCTTGACGGGGCTAATAGTCATATTCTAAGTCTGATAGGGCTAACTGTCATATTTTAAGCCTGATGAAGCTAATACTCATATTCTAAGCCCGATGGGGTTAATAGTCATATTCTAAGCTTGACGGGGCTAATCGTCATATTCTAAGCATAATGGGGCTAACTGTCATATTCTAAGCCTGACTAGGCTAATAGTCATTTTCTAAGCCTGACGAGGCTAATTATCATACTCTAAACCTAACGGAGCTAGTCGCAATAGTTTAAGCCTGACAAGGCTGATCGTCATATTCTAAACCTGACGAGGCTAAGTGTCAAATTTTAATGCTGACGGGCCCAGGTGCTATATAAGGCCAGTTGGCCTAAGTATTGTGCTGGGTGTGCCATGTCCGAGTCTTGTAAGTGCATTTCACTTATGTTGTCAAGTTTCTGTGCTAAAGGTATTGTCAATAACTAAGCTATTCAAATCGTGTTTACTGTTGTCGGTGTAGCGAAATATAATGTAGCGAAATGTAATGTAGCAAATGTAGTGATGATGCAATATAGCCAATGTAGCAGATGATATGATGTAGATAATGTAGCAAATAATGTAATATAACCAAAAATTTCATCAATCGCGATTGACAATCTGTATTGCCTGTGATTCTGGTAAGAAAAGATCTGCCCTCAAAGAAAGATTTTTTAGTTGAAATAAAGTGGTTGGTATTTGCTCGAATCTACATTTGTCCTTAAATGTGAACATTCGACGATTTTTGTAACCCAATCATGCGGATATTTCTTGCATTTGAGTTTGAAATCATGCATTTTGAATTTGCTGGATTTGGAAGATGTCCAAAACTGTGTGTGCCTTAGATTGTGATGGGTTGTCTTTATATTTTATGCTTTTCTTTTCAAATCTTTTGGAGTAAACTTCAATGGATTGTCCTATATAGAGATTGCATCTATGGCTTGAGAGTTATAATGGTAGTTTGCTTGTTCTTGATGTACTATTGACTTGTCTTGTTCAGTCAGATTCTGAAATTTGTGCTTCAATGAAGGACATCTTCAGTGTCATGTTCTTGGATGTTTAAGATATAGATGTGTTGACACCCAATTTTGTCCCTCATTTTTTCATAAATTGCTGTATTTAACTTAAAGGTGCAATATTGGCTATTTGAGCAAAATTTGCTCTAGCAAACATGCATTTATCTGTGTTAAGCCTTACCTACATATTATATATATAATTGGGGCTATATTATGCTATTTCATATCATTTAGGTTATTTGTCAAAACTATGACTGTTTGTGCAATTTGGTGCATTTATAACATTTTTATTTGTGGTTATTTATACTTAATTAAGTTAATTTAAATCCTGATTTCTTTTTTGCGTGTGCATTTATGTTGTTCTTTCGTTTTATTTTATACAGTATAGATATTTATGTCTTTATTTATTTGGCACTTTTAAAGTTAAAATATCGGTCCAATTAAATGTTCAGTCTAAATTTTATTCATCACCAATTATTTAGTTTGAATTTTTTTGAATTTGGATATTTTTATAATTATTATTTACATTTCAAAAGTGTTTCTTTTTAAAAAAATAAATAAAAAAGACTCTTTTTTATTTTGAAGCTGGACCAAATTCATAACCAAATACATTCTTTACATTTCAAATTTAAAGGAAAATATTTTTCTCAAATCCTCCAAATCTCCCTTACAATCCCTTAAAATTAGACCCCCCAACGTCTCCTATCCCCAGTTTACTCCTCCAATCTACCAATTTTAGGAAGGAATTACCCAGCAAACTACTTCAAAAGAGTTCATTGTCCCAACAGCTCTATTTTTGTTCTTGTTATATATTGCACCCGCACACAATGTTACAGACACCGTGAACATACACAGTGATCGGGGAAAAGAACCCCTTCATTTTCTTCCCTAAATGCACCATACATAGACAACCACACACACACCCAAAACCATTCACACACACACCCCATACGAGCAGTACATATACCATCACAACCTCTCTCCTCCTTCATATATACAGCCAGACACACTGACACACACATCAGATCGAAAACGGTGAGAGGCACAAAACGCCACACATCACCCCATTGAAGCGGATCATATACAGGGAGAAACGGGGATAGTGAATGATGAACATCGATCGAAATAGAAGAGCGTGAGTCGGGAGTAGAAGCAACGTCGCGAAAAAGTTGTCCCCGGCGTCGCTTCTCCTTCTCTGATTTCTCGATACGGTTGAGTTTTGTATCACCACCGGAAATCTAATCGTCGATCATCTCTTGCTCTGCTTTTCCTTTGTTTTGTCTGGTTTATCTGTTATTGAAAGGGAAAGGGGGAAAGAGGAGGTAGAGGGCGGAGTGGTAGCGACTCTGCTGATCGGCAATCGCTCCTCCTCCTACGTTGGTGGTGTTATTCTGCTCGTTAGCATGGTCTCGCTGGAAAATCGTAACCCGGCATGCCTGTTCATATATGTTCGTATTCTGGATTAATTTGATGAGTTTGTTTTGTCAGGTTCTGGTTTTGATTGTCCTGCTATTGCTTATCCTATTTCACCCCCTCTAACTCGTTTGCGTTATTCTGCGACTTAACCTGTTTGCTTTGGTGGATCATTTTGTTATACAGTTTGACCCGTGCCTCGTTGGAATAACTTTGTTCTCTAATGGGATTTGCTAATTTAAATAGGGGTATTTATAAAAATACACATACATTCTATTTTATTTACATGACTCTACCGATTACATTTATACCCATAACTTATTTACACTCTATAACCATTAGCTAATTACCTTCTTATTTTGAGGCATAAAATAAGGAACTCAAGTTACTCACTCAAGTTACTCACTCTCCTCATATCTTCTATTATTTTTTCTCATTTTTTTGTCATTCTTTTATTATTCTTTTCTCTTTCCCCTTTTTCACTATTCTTTGTTTTTTTTCCCCATTTTTTATTCTTTTTTCTTTCTTTTTTCTTTTTCATGTTTCTAGCACTATTCATGTCTCCCCTTTTATTTATTTATTTATTTTCTTTCTCCATAATCTTATTATACTCATTTTTTTTCTTTCTCCAAAAAAGGCATACTTTGTTCATAAACACAAAAATTGAAATATTTTATTTGGTCGATAATATCTCACACTTTTATCCAAACATAAAATGGTATACCAAAAGAGTAAATGATATAAAAAATATACTTTTTTAAAAATAATAAAAATTAAAATATTTATGTGCTTTGAAACATCTCGCACTTCGATCCGAACATAACAAGGTATACCGAAAGAGTATACAATATATCAAAACGGTATATTTTGTTCAAAAGAAAAATAACTGAAATACTCATTTGCTCGATAGCATCGCACACTTTGATCCAAACACAAAAGGATATACAAAAAGAGAATGGAAAATACCAAAAAGGTATACTTCTTTAATAATAATAAAAATTAAAATATCTGTCTTCTGAAACATTTTATACTTCGATTCGAACACAAAAGGATATACCAGAAGAGTATACTTTGTTCAAAACAACAAAAATTAAAATATTTATTCGCTCGGTAGCATCACACACTTGGATCCAAACACAAAAGGGTATACCAGAAGAGTATACAGCATACCAAAAGGGTATACATTGTTCAAAACAATAAAAACTGAAATATTTATTTGCGTGGTAGCATCGGACACTTGGATCCAAACACAAAAGAGTATACTAGAAGAGTATACAGTATAACAAAAGGGTATACTTTATTCAGAATAAAAAAAATTGAAATGATTATTTGCTCGATAGCATCGCCCACTTTGATCCAAACAATAAAAGGGTATACCAAAGAGTATACAATATACCAAAAAGGTATACTTCTTTAAACATAATAAAATTAAAATATCTATGCGTTCTGAAACATCTCGTGCTTTGATCCGAACATAACAAGGTATACCAAAAGAGTATACAGTATACTAAAAATGTATACTTTATTCAAAACAACAAAAATTAAAATGTTTATTTCCTCGATAGCATCGCACACTTTGATCCAAACACAAAAGGGTATACCAAAAGAGTATACAATAAACTAAAAAGGTATACTTCATAAAAATTAATAAAAATTGAAATAATATGTGCTATGTAACATCTCGCACTTCCATCCAAACATAACAAAGTATACCTAAAGACTATACAGTATACATAAAAGGTATACTTTGTTCAAAACAACAAAAAATAAAATATTTATTTTCTCGATAGCATCGCACACTTTGATCCAAACACAAAAGGATATACAAAAAGAGTATACAATATACCAAAAAGGTATACTTCATCAAAAAATAATAAAAACATATTACACTTCGATCCGAACATAACAAGGTATACCAAAAGAGTATACAGTATACAATTAAGGTATACTTTGTTCAAAACAACAAAAGTTGAAATACTTATTTTCTCGATAGCATCGTACACATTAATCCAAACAAAAAAAGGTATACCAAAAGAGTATACAATATACCAAAAAGGTATATTTTTTAAAAAATAAATAAAAATTAAAATATCTATGTATCTGAAACTGAAACATCTTGGACTTCATTTTGAATATAACAAGGTATACCAAAAGAGTATACAGTATGCCCAAAAGGTATAATTTGTTCAAAATAACAAAAATTAAATTATTTGGTTGCTCGATCGCATCTCACACTTTGATTCAAACACAAAAAGGTATATTAAAATACAGTATATCAAAAAGGCAAACTTCATAAAAAATAATAAAAATTAAAATATTTATCTATTTTAAAACATCTTGTACTTCGACCTGAACACAACAAGGTATACTAAAAGAGTATACAGTATACCAATAAGGTATACTTTGTTCAAAACTACAAACATTGAAATATTTATTTGTTCAATAACATCGTACACTTTGATCTAAACACAAAAGGATATACCAAAAGAGTATACAATATATTAAAAAGGTATACTTTTAAAAAAATAATAAAAATTAAAATATCTATATATTTTGAAACATCTCGCACTTTGATCCGAACATAACAAGGTATAACAAAAGAGCATACAGTATACCTAAAAGGCATACTTTGTTGAAAATAAAAATATTAAAATATTTATTTGCTCGATAGCATCGCACACTTTGATTCAAACACAAAAGGTATACCAAAAGAGTATACAGTATATCAAAAAGATATACTTCATCAAAAATAATAAAATTGAAATATCAATGTGTATGTTACATCTCACATTTCGATCCCAACATAACTAGGCATACAAAGAGTATACGGTATACCTAAAAGGTATACTTTGTTCAAAATAATAAAAAATAAAATATTTATTTGCTCGATAGCATCACAGACTTTGATGCAAACACAAAAGGGTATACCAAAAAGAGTATAGGGTATAAAGCAAATGTATACTTTCTTTAAAACAATAAAAACCAAAACCTCCATTTGTTTGATAACATCTTACATTTCGATCTACGCACAAAAATATATACCAAAAAAGTATATGACATATCAAAAAGATATACTTTGTTTAAAATAATAAAATTAAAATGTCCATATGTTCGATAGGAACTCAAATATCAATCAAAACACAAAAAGATAATTCTAAAGAGTATACAGTATATACAAAAAAGTATATTGTGTTTGAAACAACACAAACCAAGATACTCATTTGTTCGATTGCATCCACACTTCAATCCAAATATAAAAGGGTATATTAATGCAGGGGCGGAGAGATATGATGTGGGGGCTAGGATTTTCCTTTTCTAATTGTTTGTAACAACTTGTATATAAAAAATAATGTTATGTTTCTAATATGAATAATATTGCTATTTTTTGTAATTAAGGTTTCACAATTATATATAAGTCTGATTTAATCTTATTTAATATGTACAAATAGCTTATAGTTACATCTTTAAGAGACATTGATTATTAATAGGATATACTTTTATATGTTTGGGTCTCGTTGTGTTATAGAATTTAGTAAATGTCTCCCATTTAAATATTAATTTTTTAAAAAAAATGGAATTACTTAACCATGGTTGAACACTGATTAATATAAAAGTAGTAAAATATAAAAATTAAATCCAAATGTTAATTGGATCTTTAAATTTACAACTTGTTAGCTACGGTTCCAATTTTCCGTGGCTAAATAAGTCGTTAGCTACGGTAAAGCCGTGGCTAAATGCTGTCGATAGCCTCAGTTTAGCTACGGTTTAACCGCGGCTAAAAGCCAAACTTTTGTAATGCGGGTTGTCCGTGTAAATATTTATGCTAAAATAGGTATGGAGTGAAATGAAGTCTAAATGGGTAAACATATGTAATATTTTATAAAATGTGGGCATGTAGTGTAAAAACCCTATTTAAATAGACATGCTACGTGTGGAATTGTTGGCCTATAAAAAATACTCAATTTTGAGGCTTACAGACTGATTGTGGTTAGTTATTATACACGGGCCAATGACGTTTTGGAGGCTAATACAAGTCTCGTCCCGTATACATACAATGTCCCTTTCTGTGTCCCGAAAAACAAAATAGGCGATGACAAGACATACATATATATACACATTGATGCAAAACAAACGGGATAGGAAACGGGAACCGGCCAGCGTGTTTGTAGTCGTGACGTATCCTTAACCCCCTATCACCCAATCTGAGCCTAAACTTTCACAAATTTATTTTTCCTTTATTCTCTTTTTATTATTACTATTATTTTTATTTTTATTTTTATTATTCTTACAATTATTATTATTATTACTATTATTAGTATTATTATTACCATCATTAATTAACACACTAATCAATTTTATTTTATTTGCGAGGTACATTTGGACGGACATTTTCGAGACGGCGCTACAGAAATGCTTCTAAATTAATTGCTATTACATTCTTCTCAATTTTTGACTTATCGTTATTAATTAATTTTTGCATACTAACTAATTTATTTTTATTTTGCGAGGTATCTTTGGTTGAAGTTTTCTAAGGAAGAAGTGATGTTTGGCATTTTATGCCTATATTTCCTTAATATTTCCTCACGTTTGAGAATTTTATTCGCCGTTTTCTAGTTAATGAACGTGATTTTGCACTGATTTTTATGTCGTATGATTGTAGGTTGTTATGAAGTGCAATTGGAGCTTTAAAGAGCATGATCAAGCAAGAAAAGATTGGATTTAGATTGAGGATTGGATCGAACATACGAAGGCACAACACGACGCGAGCTGCAGACGAAGGAAGCAGGAATTTGGCCTGGCGCTTTGAGTGGCGCGTGGCGCCCCCAAAAGCGCCCAGCCTTCTGGCGCTTTGAGTGGCGCGGGGCGCCCCAAAAGCGCCCAAGTTTCGACGGGTTCTGCCTGGGTTGGCGCATTAGGGGGCGCGGGGCGCCAGCTACAGCGCCCCTGGAGCGTTTTTGGACTTCCTGTTTCGTCTAGGCTTAGGTCTAACTTATTACCAGGCCTTTGTAAACCCTATAAATACTATTTTACTTAGTTTTTGATAGAAGTTCAGACTTTGGAGCAAGTTTTGGAGGAGAGGGGAGGAGCCCTAGATGTCTTCTAAACAAGTTTTTTCTCTTTTTCTCTTATTCTTCTTCTTAATTCTATAGTTTGTTCGTTCTAAGGTTAGAGTAAATACATGAAGGTTGATGTTTGAAAGTTGATTTCTATATATTGATTTACCATTATGGATTGTTTATTCTTTCTTGATCATAATTGTTTGATTATTGTGGCCTGATAATTGAACACTATCTATGGTTTTTAGATTGAACTCGAAAGAGGGAATTTATGAACGCAATAAGAAAGAGTAGAGCTAGATTGTGAACCCGGGCATCGGGGAACCAATTTGTGAGTAGGATAGACATATACTTGCTCGCCTAGCTTAACTAATCACAGAATTCGTTAATGCGTGCACGTGATTCAACCCATAGACATATAGAGATTGGAGTAGCCTGCATAGACCGTGAAGAATCGAAAGGTTTTCACGGGTACAATTAACCTGTTAGTTAGCAATCTAGGAAATCAAGAAGTATAATCAACTGGAAAACTCAACTGGATTGTTCATAACTTTGAACCTTGACCGTTTCTCTATTACTTGACTTCAATTACTTGTTTTTAATTATTTCCTTTAGTTAGTAAAAATCTCAACCATTGAAAAAGATCCCTGAATAGTTCTTAAGAAATTGTTTGTTAGTAGTCCAGTCTGAATAGTCCTCGTGGGAACGATACTCTAGTTATCACTTTATTACTTGTCGACCACGTATACTTGCGTGTGCGTTGGGAGCAACATGTTTTTGGCGCCGTTGCCGGGGACTAAATAATTGACTGATTTCTTTTTGAACGATTACTTATTTTCTATTCAGGTTTAATTTTTGTTTAGTATAGTATTGTGTTACTTGTCTTATCATGGCATCTTTTAATGAAAATTGGTCGAGTGGTTGTAATTCTAATCTTGATGATCTCTGTCTACTTTGCGGAAGAACCCACTTGTGGGAAAATTGTCCAACTCTTTCAACCCTACGAGACTGGGTATGTGAATTTTCTACCACCTTTGATTGGAATTTTTGTAAATTATGTGGTGGTCGGTGGAATGATTGTCCTAAGTGTCATGCTCCTTCCCCCAATAATTTTTGTGATGATTCTAATGATGTTTGTGAGTTTGACAGGAGCGATAAAGTGCAGGTTGTTTGCGAAACTTGGCTAATGGAGCAAGCCAAACTCTTAGAAGCTTATGGGGATTTCAGGAGTGAACTTGCAAATACGACGAGGCAATTTATGGAAGAAAGGGTTGTGCTCAAGCAAGAGATCAACGAATTTGGCTTGACTATTCACGACTTGGAGGAGAATTTGAGTGATATGGTTGAGGTGTCTAATTCCCAATTATCAGTTGTCGTGAATAGTAGATTTGAGATAGAAGAGCTTAGAAGCCAATTTGAGGAGCAAAAAGTGGAATTCCTACCACTCGACCCAATATTAGTTGATGATGCCAAGGTTGAGGAAATTACATTAGAGTCAAGTGAGGAAAAAGAAAACATCATATTTGAGGACTCTAGTGTTTGTGCAAGTAAGGATGTCAAAAGTAATGCAACTTTAGAATTGAAGCGCATTGGACCTCATTCCAATCATTTTTCAACATTGTGTTTGGATGGTGACATGAAAATTGAGCCACCCGAGCCTATGAAGAAACCAAAGGAGGAGGAACAAGGTGCTTATATTTTAAAGTTTGTGATACCGAGGAGACAAAACGACATCCCTTATGTAAAGGCCAAGAAGTGCAAAATGCGACAATGGTTACTTGGTCCTTTTATATTTTTGCCACCACCCAGATACCATAGTCATAAGCTTGAGGCAAAGTTGGGGAGTCAATTCATTAGTTCAAGGTGGAGACAAAAGTTATGAAGTTGTCTTCGTCGTGCCGCGACGTTAAATCAAGCGCTTCTTGGGAGGCAACCCAGTTTGCTTGCTTTACTTTTATTTATTTTTTTTAATTATTTTTATAGCTGTATATTACTTTGGGTGATTCTTTGGATTGCAGGTTCATGTAATGTCAAGGCTAAGTGTGGGGTGTCCTCACCCTTGCCTAATATTGATGACCTGATGAGGGAAGTCTGAGTACCTCATACTATATGGAAGCTTGGAGGATGCTAGCACCAAGGACTAGAGTCTTCAGGGAAGTTTTCTTTACCTTGCACTTTCTTATTTTTAGCACTGAGGACAGTGCTTAGTTTAAGTGTGGGGTGGGGAACTCTCCTTTGCTTTTGAGGTTAGGGATGCATGTACCGTAGGATTTTCTTTTGTCACTTGACTTTATTTTGATTTGTTTCTTGCTTTAATATATGAAAAATTGAAAAAAAAAATTAGAAAACCAATGAAAAATTCCAAAAAAATTTTCCTTTTAGATTTTATTAGTGGTACATGTCATCCACCCCGTGGTTTTTCTTATGGCCTCGGTTCTTTTCCACGGGGAGACCTTTGAACCGGGTAGTTTTTATTTTTATTAGGATTAGAGTAGTTAGTTATAGGTGGCCCTAGACGAAAGAAATAGGTAGAATGCTAGGTGCCTTTGATTTGTTTGATACCGGTGGACTTGAACTTGTTGCATGTGCTACTTGTGGTGTCCTTGGGTTTTAAATTGTGATACATTCCTAGGAAAAAATGGAATGACCCCCTTGAGATGCTTGAGTCCACTTGCTTGACTTTATTGTGAACCTTTGTGCATTAGTGCTTAATTTTCCACAAGTTGCACTCTAAATGCTTGATTGAGAGTTGTGATGGAGCCTTTTTGTGTGGACTGTGTGCAATGTGTGTTGTGAGGCAGATTCTTGTTTGCTCCATGTTTGCATATTAGTGTCTAGAACCTGCCCCGTGTGTGTGCAAAGCGAAATTCTAAGTTTACTCTAGTCGGAAAATGATACAGGCCTTCTTTTGATTTGCCTACCCTTACATATACACCTTGGACTTGATTGTTGTGATTTTTTTGACCTTTTTGTTGGCACCCACACCCCAATCCTACCCACTTGTTCTAAATTGCTTTCTTTTGGCCCTTTACTCCTTAAGCACTTTAATTGATAATGTGATATTATTGTGGAGTTGTGGTTGAAATATTGGGAGGTTTTTGAGTGGAACCAATAAGGGAAATATGTAATGAATTGTGTAGTAGTTGATTATGAGCATTGGCAAGGTTTGGAAAGTAATGAATAGAAAAAGAAAACAAATGGAAAGAAAAAAGAGCAAAGTTGAAAAGAAAAAAAATTTGGAAAAAGAAATAAAGAGAGAAGAATATCCATTCCTTGCTAGTGTGTTTAAAAGAAAAATTGCTACTTGTTGAGAAGGTGTGTGTGAAAGTTGTTGATTGGGTGGCTTTGATGAGACTTGTGCTTAAATTAATTGTGATGTATAAAAGTGCTTGTAGTCACTATTATCCATATGTATCCTACCAGCCCCTTAGCGTACATTACAACCTTTTTAAAGTCTTAGTTAATCCCGATTGGAGTAAGCTAACATTAGTGGAATCCTACACTACGGGCAAGCCTATGGTACATTGTGTGTGACATGTGAGACTTTCATGAGAGTGAGTGAATTCGTTCTATGTTATTGTCCCCGTTCTATTCTTGATATTCATTGTTGTGTGTGATATTTGGGGGATACTCTTTTGCTTCATTATTGGTGAGGGCACACGGTTTGCATGAAATAGGTGAAGTCGTGGCTTCTTGGTTGAGTAGACAGGTGTGATTTTGTGGGAGCATGGTAGCAATGAGTTGAGTTTGTGCATTTGAGCTATCTTTGGGTGGTTGTTCTCATGTTTTGGTGTTTGGTAAATTATTGGCATGTTTGATGGACCCATAGTAGTCATTTATGCATTTGTTCAATGGTCGGTATCAACCATAGTCATTGGCAGACCTGTTCTACCTAGGTTGGGAACTTATTTGTGATTGCTCGAGGGCGAGCAAAGGTTCAAGTGTGGGGTGGTGATGTTTGGCATTTTATGCCGAAATTTCCTTAATATTTCCTCACGTTTGAGTATTTTATTCGACCGTTTTCTAGTTAATGAATGTGATTTTGCACTGATTTTATGTCGTATGATTGTAGGTTGTTATGAAGTGCAATTGGAGCTTTAAAGAGCATGATCGAGCAAGAAAAGATTGGATTTGGATTGAGGATTGGATCGAACATACGAAGGCACAACACGACGCGAGCTGCAGACGAAGGAAGCAGGAATTTGGCCTGGCGCTTTGAGTGGCGCGTGGCGCCCCCAAAAGCGCCCAGCCTTCTGGCGCTTTAAGTGGCGCGGGGCGCCCCAAAAGCGCCCAAGTTTCGACGGGTTCTGCCTGGGTTGGCGCGTTAGGGGGCGCGGGGCGCCAGCTACAGCGCCCCTAGAGAGTTTTTGGACTTCCTATTTCGTCTAGGCTTAGGTCTAACTTATTACCAGGCCTTTGTAAACCCTATAAATACTATTTTACTTAGTTTTTGATAGAAGTTCAGACTTTGGAGCAAGTTTTGGAGGAGAGGGGAGGAGCCCTAGATGTCTTCTAAACAAGTTCTTTCTTTTTTTCTCTTATTCTTCTCCTTAATTCTATAGTTTGTTCGTTCTAGGGTTAGAGTCAATACATGAAGGTTGATGTTTGAAAGTTGATTTCTATATATTGATTTACCATTATGGATTGTTTATTCTTTCTTGATCATAATTGTTTGATTATTGAGTCCTGATAATTGAACACTATCTATGGTTTTTAGATTGAACTCGAAAGAGGGAATTTATGAACGCAATAAGAAAGAGTAGAGCTATATTGTGAACCCGGGCATCGGGGAACCAATTTGTGAGTAGGATAGACATATACTTGCTCGCCTAGCTTAACTAATCATAGAATTCGTTAATGCGTGCACGTGATTCAACCCATAGACATATAGGGATTGGAGTAGCCTGCATAGACCATGAAGAATCGAAAGGTTTTCACGGGTACAATTAACCTGTTAGTTAGCAATCTAGGAAATCAAGAAGTAGAATCAACTGGAAAACTCAACTGGATTGTTCGTAACTCTGAACCTAGACCGTTTCTCTATTACTTGACTTCAATTACTTGTTTTTAATTATTTCCTTTAGTTAGTAAAAATCTCAACCATTGAAAAAGATCCCTGAATAGTTCTTAAGAAATTGTTTGTTAGGAGTCCAGTCTGAATAGTCCTCGTGGGAACGATACTCTACTTATCACTTTATTACTTGTCGACCACGTATACTTGCGTGTGCGTTGGGAGCAACAAGAAGCAATTAGCGAATATGAAATTTTTATTTAATTTTAGTTATTATATGTATCTAACTTGTATATTATAATGGAAATCATTTAGTTAGATTTCGTTTAATTTATTTTTCGAATACAAATTGTTTAGTCCGGTTAGGAACCACATTTAGTGGAATCTGAGAGGTGCCTAATACTTTCCTCTTGGGTTAATTTGAACCTTTACTCAGAATTCTCGATTCGTAGATCAAGTTTCAGAGTTAATATTAAAATTGGCTAGAAACAATGTAGGTTCCCTAATACGCCTAGTTAAAAAATATGTTAGGTGGTGACTTCAAGTCTTACCCGTGAGTTCCAATAAGTCAAATCCTATTTCGAACCCTAACTGGTTCAAGAAAAATGGGTGTCGACAAGGTGCAAATCTTTGTTGGATCAAAATCTGGAATAGTTATCTAGGGATTGGTTGCGGAATCCTTTGCTTCAGCTAGAGGAGTAAAGCTGTGAGGCTTCATCTTTTTTCTCTGTTGTTGATTGTGTTGAGCCTGATAGTATTGTTGTTGAAACCATGATAGCAGGGAATTTGTCTATTGTGTAAGCTCGAGAGCAGTGTGGGATTGTGAATTTTATTGATTCTGGTTGTATGGTGGTTGGTGCTTGGTCATGATGAATAATGTGTTGTCCTTTTTTTTCTTGACTATTTTCTAATCTAGAGCTTTTCAGATTCAATTGGTTGGATTTCTTTGCTATGTCTCTTGTGCTAGTATACTGCTAGCTGATTTTTCTTGCCAATCGTTACGACTTTTATAGTAGTGGGATTCGGATTTCCTGAATTGTTTGAAATATTCTGTTGCATCATATTTCCCTCAGTTCCATATGTTTGTGGCTGGGAAGACTTTGCTTCAGAAGTGAAATGTTTCAACTTGGCTTGTCAACTCAGCTTCTTCTTAATGCGGATTCTTTGTCAATCTCAGTGTTCAAATTGCAAAGCAACCATAATAAAGAGAAAAATACACAAATAGCACATTCAAAATGTTTGAAGCAAAATAGCACATAAAAGGCAAGTGTATAGCTAAGAGAATGCCTAGACCGCGGATGATAGAATAGCACTTGGGAAGGAGACTATGATAAAGCGCATAGATATCACAAAAGATTGTCTGAGTACTTTATATAGCAGTCAAGGCAAGGATTTTGGTCAAATGATTAATTTTTGTTTACGTAGACATGAGTCTGGTTGAATCTTGATAGAGATATCGTATAAGATGGTAGGCTTTTGTCGAACACCAAGGCCTTGGGTGCAGTATATCGTCTATCATTGCAAATTTTCTGCCGTGATGTTTGTGCCTTCTTACAAAAATACTCATAAATGTCTTTCATGCTTGCCCACCAACTGTTGCATTATTTCACCAAATTCTCCTTGTTAGGTAATATTTATGGTGAAAGGATCAAACCTGGTGTGGGTTGCCTATGTATCCTACTGCTAATAGAAATCAAGTCAAGTGTAGTTCAAAACTCATGGACATCCTTATATTGTGCTTCAGTCAAATTGTTGCCTAAAACCATTTTAGAGACTGGTCATATTGCACTTTTCCTTTTTGGTAAGATTTTGGATTCACATAGTTCGATGAAGTTTTTGACCAAAATTACTAAAAGAAATCCATTTGCTCATGTTTTTCTCTTTGTATAGAATCAAGGCTAGCCTTGTAAGTGTTTTAATAGATAGTTTCATCCTGAGTTCATCGTCTTGTCTTACGCTTGCTAGTCGATAGGGATATGATTCCAAACGCTCATGAGATTTTTTTTAATGTAATAAGAGCTTTGTCACTGCATCTTTACCTTCTATTCCAAGTTGAATCAGCCTTCTAGTTTTTGTTTGTTGTGCATAAGTCTTTGCTACATTAAGTGGGTTCTCGTTGCTTTCCACGGCTTATTATCTCCTGATAAACCTTTGGATGCCCTCTCGACCATTGGTGCCAAATATAGACAATGCTTTGTGTCACACTCATATAATGTGGGTGATACAACAGTCTGGAGCAACAAAGTGATCTTTGGATGCTGGTTCGGAAAATCTCGTGGCATGTTGGAGGTACTGTTGAGGTTGACTATCATGCTCTAACTTTCTCATTTTTTTGGCCTTATACCATAATACTTGCAGAAAAAAAACTTATCTTGTTTTAATGAATCTCCAAACAAGTGCACTTTTCTTGACCATTCTTCTTCTTTGGTGTTCAACTCGAGCCAACCTTTTAGAATTCAGGTCTTTGAGTTAGAAAATAAAAGGAAATAGTTTCAACATGCAAAACTTTAAGTATAGAATTGGGAGCAAAGGTGCCTGTGTAAGGTGCATTGGTAGAATATTAGACTTTTGAAAGGATTCACTTAACTAGAAGGAAACCTAGAGCAACAATCAGATTCATGTTTGACAATTCACACATAGAAAATAAAATACATCCTATAATGGAAGGGACCATTTTACGAGGTAAGGCTAACGAAGTTGAAAGTTGCTTTGTGCCAGGCGTATCATTTCGTTTGTTAATAGAATGTAAAAGTGTTCTAACAAAAGGTTTACATGGGCGAAACATTGGTCTTTATTACATTAGTAAATATTTAAGCAATGTAAGAGAAGGAAATGACTAAACATTTCTAGGAAACTAGACCATGGCCAAATGAACATCCTTTATGTTGATCCATCCCTAGAAGATTCTTCCACTTCTTTGTAGGAGGGTCTTTTTCGGATGAAGTTGCATCTGATATGTCTTTTTGGAAGATGATATTGGCATCATCCGTTAAGACCCTGGACATGTCGAATATGACATTTGTCAACATTTCCCAAGCTTTCTTTCCTTTCTCTTCCATTCCTTTGTTACGTACATAATTAATTCCTTCGCTAGCCCATATAGCTATAGACTCTATGCGTTTTGCCAGTAGTTTTGCTTTATTGTGCCATTTGTCTTTTTCTTTACTCTTTGCCTCGACCAAACTTTGTTTCTGCTATTTTCTCTTGCGCCTTTGCCAATTGTTTACATAGCTTCTTACACTCAAATTCTATCTTTGCAGCATCCCTTTTCCTTTTTGTTATCACTTTTGGTGGAACTGCTCTGACCATGTCTTTCGAAGCCAATCCGGGTAGTCTTCATCAAGGCCTACATCAAATCTATCTCGTTCAAAAGTTTTGAATCCCATTTGGGGCCTTGCTTTCCAAAGTTTTAATATCTTATCTTCGAATGGTATCATCTGTTCAATAATTTCTGTTTTGAAGCTTATGATGTCCGCAATTTTTTGTACAATATTCTTTCTTCCTGCTTGTCTAAGTGTCCTTAAAAGAGTATATGGGTAAACTCCTTTGAACCCCACTAAGATAAGAAATGAGGCTCTTTCGGACCGTGTGATCACTGTGGTGCTGGGAAAGTAGTCTAACATCCATTGTATATTTTTGGATGTCCATTGAAAAAACATATGGTGGCATCCTTTGGTAGTTGTCCGGTCCCATTTCACAAGAGCATTCTCTATGAGAGTATGAGTTAACATGTAGTCCTCCTCTGGTTTGAAATGGAAGGCTTGGTTTGTACTATTCATATTTTGTAAATACTCCATCAACCAGATTTGTAAGAGTAAGTTGCAACAAAAAAGCAATCATGGTATATTTCAGCTGCAACCATGAGTACTAGAGTGTACTTATTGTTGTTGAGATCCTTGAGTAGGGTGTCAGCAATTGACCCCATGCAAACGTTAACCCTTCCTTTATGTTTAGGAAATGCCGTTGTTCCTACAAAGCCGAAGATAAATGCGAGTACTCTCTGCTCTAGTGGTACTCAATGGTCTCATCTCCACACCTCCAAAGTGAAAAATTGCTCAGTGTACATCCTGAAAGTGGGTTGTTGCTTCTATTATCTCCTTTATTTCAGTGTGCTCCATTAGTGAGATTAAGTTCCCTAATACTATTTTGACTTGACTTTGTTGATCTCTGCTTAAGTTTCCCCACCAACCTTTGAGCAAATGAGGGGCTTCAGCAACAATGTCGAATGTTCTTGTGGCCATGATCTTTGAAAAAGATGGAGGAAAGGAGAAAAGGGGAAAAATGCTTAAAATTCTTCTTGCTTGCAAGTACACGGTCAACGTTGGCAAATATTTTCTAAGAACAATAATGCAACACAAAATATAAAAAATGTGTCGTTTCAAGTTGGGAACCCTTTGGACACTTTAGGCAAAGGTTGCTAATGGAATCTGGAGATAACATGGATATCAAGTCTTTATATAGTGCCTAAAGGATAAATGTGCATTATGTGTCATCCTGTTTATCAAACTTCCGTCTTTGCTTGAATTTGGGGTTTTAACGCCTCTTCAGTTACCTTTTGTGCCTTGAATAACATTGAATAAAGAATAATTTCGATCGTTTGGAAATAAACGGTCCACATTTGCAAGTTCAGTCTCTCAAGGTGAACTCAAATAATCATGTTCAACGCTCTTTGGGTGTCAAAAATTCCGTTCATATTATTTAAACAAGTTGGTCTATTTGACTTGAGGGCAGGTCTACTAATGGTATGGCATGATGCATGATTCCTAACATCATCACTAAGAGTTGGGTTAACTAGACCATATTATATTATCCCCCCAAGTAGACGACAAGGGAGCGGGAATGTCACAGATCAACTAGATCGAAGGCGTTCCCCCTAAGGGCAATTTGTGAGGAAGGGGCTACCGTAACCACTATATTTTAATAGACGATTTTTGAAGTTGCCAGGACTGGCAGGCAGTATGAGCGGAATGAACAAGTTTAGAAAAATATTCACAAGTTGAAACAGTTTTACAAAAATAAATTTGATAAAGAGAAGGAACAAAAAGAGAAACAGAAGAAACAAGTTAGTCCCGAGAAATAAAATGATTAAGCAAGATAATATTAATAATGCAAAAAAGAATTGTAAAGTAAATCCGTTAATAAAAGATTTGTAAAATAAACTCAGGGAGATTTTGAAAGCCTTTAGAGCATAGAATATGATGTATGCTCCTAACGGTGTCTAGCAATGGAAATAAAACTTAATATGAAACAATAAACATATTAGCATCGAGGTAGACATGGTCCTATGCATATTATATAGAAGTAACTCGTCCTATTTTACAAGGCACCTCTTTTGTGCCAGATGTGGGGCTAACTATGATTACGGAGTATATTTGCATGAAACAACAAACTCTAAAATCGATGCAACACATAACACGCCATTTTGGACGAGGTGATTAATGGACTTCAACATGCCAAGCATGTTAAGTCTTCTTAAGGTTTGTATGATTTTTGAAGGATGATCATGTGTCTATGTAGCATTCTATTTTTCTCAATTGGCAAGTTTATATCCCCAAAATAATAAAGAAAATAAATTGACTTTATTAAATTTTGAGTTCAATACATGTAAATACAATTTGTGTGAAGAAATGTGAGCTTAGAAACTAGACAAGTAGCTCTTCTTCAACTCTGGAACTCCTTTGCTCTGGCAATGCTTTCTCTGTCAAAGTTCTTGATCATAATGACATGCAAACAAAGATTAAACTTAGACTAACCCCGCCCCCATTTAAGAACAACTAGTTAACATAACAATATGTTGATCCTTCAAACTGCAAGTAGTTCATGAACAAAGATTATTAGGGTCGCGAAATACATTTTGACATTTGATCAAGTTTATAAGGGATCCAAAAACTCATAAAGGATTCGAAAACTCTTAAAGCATGGAATATGATATATGACACTAAAACAAGAGCGAGAATTAACCTAGCCATTTCCTTTAAAGCGGACAACATGAAAGAAAAAAGTTCTGGGGATGTCATCTACACTGTTGAATGACTTGACCCTAAGGATTCTTTCCAGATTGATTGTAAAAGAGAAGAGGTGAAGGCCAAGAATCCTTGTGTCGAAGTGGTCCCTTTGTCGAAAGTTTTCTAGAATGGAGGAACATGAGTGAAATTACAAAGTGAATTCAATAAATTAAAAGAAAATAGAGACGAGTCACAAAAAATGAACTTCAACGCTGCAAAAGAAAAGGAAGAAATGTTAGTCCCAAAATATCAGCTCCAAGATAAACTTCGATCCTGCAAAAAGGAAACGAAAGGAAGAAAAAGTTAGTCTTTAAAAAAAATCAAGGAAAACAAACAAGTGCTAAATCCCAATTCGAAGTATGTAATGGTTAAAACTATTGATATCTTCAGTGGAGTCGTCATTCTATCGACGCCATTTTTTTCTTAACAGCGATAGTTCAGAACCAGATTCGACTTAGTGGGCTCACATGTAAGACTTGGAGTCGCCACCTAATAAGTTATTTTACTAGGCGTATTAGGGCCCCTATATTTTTCTAGCAAATTTTAAAGTTTGACTCTGAAACATGGTCTGTGAATTAGAGATTATGGATAATATGTTCAAATTAATCCATGAGGAAGGTGTTAGGCACCTCCCAGATTCAACAAAAGTGGTTCCTAGTCGCATTAAGATTAAAAGAACACAAGTAATTAAACTAGTATTGCAAATTTACCCTATATGATACAATTTAAATAAAAATATTTTGTATAAAAAAAATGAAGATCTCGTCTTCTCAAAAAACTTCTTTCTTTCCTCGCTCGATTATACCTTCAAATGAGACCAATCGTTAGTGCATAAATAACAAATAATAGAATAAAAGTAATCTAATGCATTATATGATGAAACTGTACGGGTCAAGATGCATAAAAAACGTAAGCGGGTCAAGCTGCGCAACAAAGTAAATGTGTCAATCTGCAACGTAAATCGGTTAACTGTATAACAAAATAGTCCAACAAATTGAACGGGTCAAACTGCATTGTAAATGGGTTAACTGCAGCAGAGTAATCCAACATATTGAACTGGTGAAGTTGTACAACAATAGCACAAGAAGCAGAATCTAGAACCAATAAGTAAGATAGCAGAGTAAGCTCAAAGGGGTAACAATCAGTGACGAAAACAATATCAACAAAAATCGCAGGGCCATGGTGGTACAACCATGCTAAACAACTAGAACAAAATCACCAGAAAAAGTATAGCGGAGGGAGAAGGAAAAAAAATTCTCAGAGCAATAAGAGATTTGGGTAAATTAATCAAGAAACGATAACAGTCAGTCCATAAGACAACATGGCGGAGGAACGATTGCCGATTAGTGGCGTCGCTGCCACTCTGCCCACTACTTCATCTTTCCCCTTTATTTTTCATTGTTCAATGCCAGTGACGGTGTGTGATTGATCTCCCCTTTCTTTTGACTGTTCTTTGTTGATATGTGTATGTTGATACCCAATTTTGTCCCGAATTTAAGTTAATATTAAGTTTAAAAGTTTATTTAATTAAAAGGTATTTTTAATTAAAGGGGGGTTAATTTTAATTAATTAATGAAATTGTTAGTTTTTAGAGGAAAAGGACTAGAATTGCAAGACATAGCCCGATTTCATCCCACCTGCGCAAAATACCCAATTAACTACACACCCTTCCCATTTTAGTAGAAAATCCCTAATCTTTTTCTTTCTCTCCAATGCCCGACCCGTTTCCCCCTATCCCCAACCCGCGACCCATTTCAATTTCCCCAAATTTGAAATCAAATCCGCAAAAATGGTCCCCCCCCCCCCTCCATCTCAACAAGTTTCGTACAACCTTATCTATTTGTGAATGTTAGAGGGCCATTTGGGTATTTTGCCAATTCCAAAAAATCCTAAATGTGGAGGTATATAAAATGAAGTTTTGGTTCAGTAGAGGGGGGAGCAGCCGTGAAGGATGGAGAGCAGAGAATAGAGAGTTTTATTTAGTTCATGTTTTAGGGATTTTTATTTTCTAGCTTAGCGGCAAAAAAGCAGAGAAAGGGGAGGAGCCGTTATAGTTATAGAACCTAGAGGGGAGAAGATTAGCAGCAGCCGTGGATAGAGTAGAGAATATTGGAGAAGAACGACACTATACAAAATATACTTAAATACTTTTAGTTCCGGTCTGAAGTTTATACAGAGTATCACTAGCTTCTTTTGATTTTTGTTGTATCGCTTTGTTGTTGCTCGAGTCGTATTCTTATTCGAGTCTCTCTTTCTTCAGATTCCTTGCCATAGCTCACTGTGCCGCAAAAGTTCAAGTTGAACTCTATTGTGTCAGGGTCTAATCTGAACTCCACTGTTGTTTTTCTCAAGTTCAAAGGAATCCCTTTCGGACCAAATTATTGAGTTATAAACTGCATCCTTTGGAAGATTTTGGAACTTGCTAGCTGCTGCACCTTTCAAGTCCAATCTCATAAGAACGCCCCCAGTTTGCCTGTCTGCCTAAGCGTCCAACTGCATTCGGGTTCTATCTTTAACTTTTGTCTTCCTTTCCCTTTAGAATATTTATGTAAACTTTGTAGAAATATTTTATTTATTAATATATATATGATTTTTTTGAGTTATTTGATTCACTTTATGTTCATTACCTTTTATTTTGAAGCCGTTATTTAATTTATTATAAATCAGGCCATTTAAGCAAATGCGTGCAAAATTTCATAAATTTTCAAAAAACCACGCCTAATAATAGACTATAAGAAAAGTCTTCTATCTTATCGATACAAAGTAGTTTCGTTAAAAAGTCAAAACTTATAAAGAAGTTTAAATTAACTTCTAAATGTACCGAAATGACTTTGCAAAAAGCGACTTGAAATCTAAGTTCTATCTTATGGTGAGATACTCGGATTTGAAAGTTGAAATTAAGCAAGTACCATCTATGCGCTATCACATACGAGTTGGCAAAGAAATTAGGACGATCAAATCATTCCTTTCAAAAGAAAATGCGCTTTTATTTTATTTTATTTTATTTTATTTTTATTTTATTTTATAATTAAAGCTCTTAAATAAATTATATATATTTTTAAAACTTACGAAATTTAATTAGTTGAATTAATTAATGGTTCAATTAATTATTTTTAGAAAAGCATAAATAGAACTTGCAAATTAATTTGGAAACTTGTTGGATTAACCGTTGTTAACGGAATTTCGAAAGTGCCTTAGAAACCTTCTTTTGGAATTAATAAAACCTCTTACTTAGAATCTCTGAAAGACTGCCCTTTTTCAAAAACAGAGTTTTGCACGCATTTGCTTATTTAGTTCCCTATTTTTCCTTAAATTGGGCGGCGACTCCAAAAACTCCAAAAGAGTTAGTCCATTCAGTTGATATTCTTAAATTTAGCCTCTCGGGGTTATTTTTTGGGGGTTCAACAGCATGGCGAGTCGGTTGGGGAGCAATAAAGGTTTTGACCATAAAGGTTTCCAATTATTTGCAACTAGCATGCCTAATTTATTTGCTTTATTATATCTGTTTGTTTGGTTTGCCACAGAAAGCATGTCACTACACCCTTATTTATGCGCGTATATAAACTGGCATTCTGTTCATATTTCCCTCTCTCCTAGGAACCTCTCGCATTCTCACTCAAATATCCGCGAGGTGCGCACCACACTTTCTTCCACTAAAGAACCCTATAAAGAGTTGGTACCGGTGGTTGTCGTGGGAGTAGTTCGATTGCGAGGCCGCTTGCCACTCACCTGTTAGCCTCAACCGTTAACCCACTCTTAGACGGAGCTTTTAGGAGCATGCATGCATTTACACCTTAGTCTTGACCCCGTCCTTGGTACCGCCTCCATAGTTAGGAAACCACCCTTACATCAGCAGGTTCTTGAAACCCAACGACAATGCACATTATGTGCCGTGTGATAACAAATCCTCAGTCCTATCTATATTTTGAGCATAATCAGATTTAGAATTTTGTCTCCTATTTTGTCTTGTAGGTTAGAAAATGGAAGAATTTAGCAGAATCTATGTGGTCATAGCAGTCAACAGAGAATTTGAGATCATAGTGCAGAATTTTGTGAACAAAACAGAATTGCAGTCTGGGGGAAAGTTAGGCAGATTTGGTTGGTTTGTATTTTGGAGATGGTCTGGTATAGTGAGATCTAAGAGGTGAAACCCCTGGTGTCTTTAAAAGATCAGTGGAGTCTCTTTTATGAAGACCTGAGTGTGTGCAGATTTACGTTGACTGACCAGCTGCAACTTTATGAAAATTGAAGTATGCTTGTCGCATACTAGGAGAGTGAAGCCCCTTTGTCTTTGAATCACCAGTGGGGCCCCTCCTTGAAGACCAGTGAGGTCTTGGCTACCTAGGAAACTGAGAGGCTTGATTAAAGCCGAGGACTAGTGAGGAGCCCTATGAACAAGGTCTGTGAGCCTTGCAAAACGTAGGAAGCTGAGAGGCTTGTCCAAAGTCAAGGACCAGTGAGGTTTTATTTGTAAAAGGTCAATTGGAACCTTTTATGATTTGCAGTCTGGTATTGTGAAGGCAGTTGGAAATTTTACTCCCGGATGTTGTAAAATAATTGGGAGTTATGCTTGGAAGAGTGTGGATGTTTGCAAAAGGTCTGGAGGATTTTTTCAGGTTTTAGGCATTTGGGTTTAGAATTTTGTGCAGATGTTATGGAGAGCATGAGCTGAGTTACAATTTCGAGTTGACACCAACTTTTGGAAGATAGTTGGGATAACGGAATTGCAGTATCAAGGCGGAGAGACAATTATTATCAATTATTGTTATTGTTTATTACTTACTCTAAATCTGAAATTCTCAGAACTGGCATGGACTATTTTTCATTACCACTTGTTTGCGCGATTAGGCTTTCCTCTAGCACAAAGAGGTATCTTACAGGGTAGGACGCGTTTGCATATTTATTTACGCTTAACTACTTGTGATTGTCACATGTTAATTGCTTACCTTGCTTTATTTGCTCAAATTGCATTAAATACTAGGTGTTGCTTGCTTGTGTGCAATCTTATGAATGACATGCAAAATAACATAGTTACCCTTTGAAGTTTCTTTTGTTTTGTTTATTTCTCTAGCAAAAGTTGGATTTATAAAGTGGTTGACCATTCACCACACAAGATATTCAAGATCTGATTGATGGCAGACACTCCATCTTGTGTATGATGTAGCACCAGAAGATAATGGCATTGTTTGAAAAGAACTTGGCGATTGAACTTAGTAGCATTGTTTTCAATTTTAATTAAGATTGATGCCCTGAATTGCATTGTACTTTAAAGCTTATAATTATGAAAATCGACTCTTTTTCAATTTTATGAAAGTTGAAATAAATGCATCGCATTCTTATTGTATTATTGACGGTTTCGATTATATTTATTTATGTTTCAAAATTAAAATTTGTACATCTGCCAAGACTTTGCTTCTGACATATAACGAAACAGTTGAACAATTTGAGAATAATGCGGTGAAAAGTTATCTTTTTGCACTTTTTGGATATCAATACTATTAGAACTTCAACGGGGACAGCTTTTGCAAAATAATTTGAAGAATCGGAATTCACAACTGAGCAATTTTTTCCAAAACGAGTTGAAAATGTGGAAGATAATAACTGGGGCAGAATTTTGCAAGAAACACTGTTGATTATCAAAAGATGAATTGACAAGATCTCGAGAATTGGCTAAGCGATTAGTGAAAAGTCTAAGACAAAGGACGTTCAGTTTGTACTAAGATACAAGTTTAAGTCAAGGCAAAAATTTTCAAAATGCATTTTTGACTTTATTTGCATACTTGTTTTACTTGCTATATTGCATTAAATTATTTTACGTTGCCTTTATTTGTCAAAACTCCTATGCTATTAAGTTCATGAGTCAAGTTTCTGAACATAATTCAAAATCCAAGTCTGAGGAAGACAAGGAAGCCGTAGCAGCAACAAGATCCAGTCAGCACAAATCAAATGCTCCCCCCTCCCTCCCCAAAACTAACAAATTTTCTTTTAGAGCGGGAACTTTAAGACCTGCATCAGAAGATAAAGCACCTTAGCAAGTCAATTTTCAAGATTCTCATCGCTTGGATTGCAATGATATTTGGGATAAAGCTTGATGCTTTCCCACTTTGCCGAAAGGCGGCCTTTTTATTTCCCATAACTTTTGCAAATTGCTAAGCATAGCTGTTTCATTTATCTTTCACCTTGTTAGATCACTTACTACATTTCTATTTTATGATTTACATATTATGCCAAATCTGGGAGGTTCACTTTGCATTATAGTCAAGATCATTTCTCCATAGAAAGATTCGGAGATATAAGCTTATTTGATAAAAGGATTACTTAGGATGGGTTCCTACCTTCAGGCTGGAGCGCAATCCAAGATTGCATTGAAACCAGCCTCTTTATGATTTAAAGCATTATACTTTGTCATGGTTTATTGCCGAAAGACGGCATTTTTATTTCCCATAATTATTGCAAATGGTTAAACATATCTGTTTCATTTCTCATTCGATTTATGAGAGCGCTTACTAAAGTTCTGTTTTATGACTTACAGATATTGCCAAATTTGGGAGGTTCCCTTTGCATTGTAGCCAAGACCATTCCTCCGTAAAAGGATTCGGAGATATAAGCTTATTTGATAATGGTACTATTTTGGATAGGTTCCTACCTTCTGTTTAGAGCACAATCCAAGGTTGCATTGAAAACAGCCTTTTCATGATTTAAAGCATTATGCTTTATCATGGTTTATTGCCGAACGACGGCATTTCTATTTCCTATAATTCTTGAAAATTGTTAAATATATCGGTTTCTTTCTATTTCGCTTTATGAGCACACTTACTAAAATTCCATTGTTGTGATTTGCAGATATTGCTAAGTTTGAAGAAGCACGCACATTAATGAATTTTGTGTCTTTTGCTTTATCTTATAATTTAGGCTCGTTAACTTTATAATCGAACATTATAGGCTCGTTCGCCTTATAATTGAAAGTTTTAGGCCTGTTTAACCTTATAAATGAACCATCCGGGTTCATCCACCCGTAAATCGGATATGCAGATTTACTTCAAGTCATTTTTGAACGTGGGATGCTTTAAGACTGGATGTCTCATTTGCTTTATCAAATGATTGGAGTACCGTTCAAGATCAAATTACAGATTCCCACTAGATGATTAAAGCATTACACTTTATAACGGGTTATTGTTGAAAGGCGGCATTTCTATATCCTATAATTCTTACAAATTGTTAAAAGCAGTTTCATTTCTATTCCACTATGAGAACACTTACTAAAATTTTATTGTTGTGATTTGCAGATATTGCTAAGTTTAAAGAAGTACCCACTTTAATGAGTTTTGTGTTTTTCGCTTTATCTTACGCATTTTAGGCTCGTTTGCCTTATAAATGAATGTTTTAGGCTCGTTTGTCTTATAAATGAACGTTTTGGGCCTGATCGTCTTATAAATGAACAATTCGGGTTAACCCACCCGTAAATGGGATATGCAGATTTTCAAGTTGTGCTATGACGTTGGATGCTTCGAGACCCGACGCCTCATTGCTTTATCAATTGAATGGAGCACATTATGAGATTGCATTGTAGAATACCTCTTCATGATCTAAAGCATTATGCTTTATCATGGTTTATTGCCGAAAGGCGGCATTTCTATTTCTTATATTCCTTGCAAATTGTTAAGCCTATCCATTTCATTTCTATTTCGCTTTATGGGAACGTTTACTAAAATTTCATTTTTGTGATTTGCAGATATTTCTAAGTCTGAAGAAGTACCTGCTTTAATGACTTTTGCCTCTTTTGCTTGCCTTATGGTTTAGGCTCGTTCGCCTTATAATTGAACGGTTTAGGCTCGTTCGCCTTATAAATAAATGTTATGTTACCTGCATAGGTTATAGATTAGCCAAGTCAACTTGAGGCATTGCTCGTTAGTCGACTTATTTTGTAACAGCCTTATATTCTGCAATTCGTACCCGCTTTACTTATTGTCTTGCTTAACTGTTTCAGAATAATAATCAGCCTAGAGGTTCCCGGGGCGGAGCGCCTCATCAGCTGATTGAAGGAAGAACTTGTCAATAATACCGTAACTCGCATTTACAGTTTTATGTTATCGCTTTATTTTATTCGTTTTTCCAATTATCAAAGTTTTATTAGCAATCGCTCGCTTACCGTTTGTCAAGATTGTTACAAAATTTTAGCAGCACCGCAGCAGCATTTGGAGTATAACGTGGAACTCTTTCTTAGCAGTGAACTAGGAAAATCATTGATATGAGCTGGACTCATCAACGAGGATCTGAAGAATCGCACTCAAACAAGCAAGTCTTATCTAATCTTTCTTTCCAGATTAGAAGTCAGTTTGAATTCTTTCCTATTCGTGCGCCATTTTTTGTCAATCATGTGAGTCTTCGTATTTAAGTGTCATTGAACTACATATGGCCTGATTTTCTTTCAGCCCGAGATATGTAGGAAACTCGGAAACCGGAGTTCGGCCATGCCCACAAGCCTCGCACTTTGGTCCTTTAAAATCGAAGTCCTTAGTTTTATCGTGACAAAATTGTTTTCCCGTCAACTTTATTTACCCTGAAAACTCTTACATCCTTTTCGGGTAAAGAGGGGCAGCTGTTGACACCCAATTTTGTCCCGAATTTAAATTAATATTAAGCTTAAAAGTTTATTTAATTAAAAGGTATTTTTAATTAAAGGGAGGTTAATTTTAATTAATTAATGAAATTGTTAGTTTTTAGAGGAAAAAGACTAGAATTGCAAGACATAGCCCGATTTCATCCCACCTGCGCAAAATACCCAATTAACTACACACCCTTCCCATTTCAGTAGAAAATCCCTAATCCTTTTATTTCTCTCTAATGCCCGACTCGTTTCCCCCTATCCCCAACCCACGACCCGTTTCAATTTCCCCAAATTTGAAATCAAATCTGCAAAAACGGTTCCCCTTCTCCAGCTCAACAAGTTTCGTACAACCTTATCAATTTCTGAACGTTAGAGGGCCATTAGGGTATTTTGCCCATTCCAAAAAACCCTGAATGTGGAGGAATATAATCTGAAGTTTTGGTTCAGTAGAGGGGGGAGCAGCCGTGAAGGATGGAGAGCAGAGAATAGAGAGTTTTATTTAGTTCATGTTTCAGGGAGTTTCATTTTCTAGCTTAGCGGCAAAAGAGCGGAGAAGGGGGGGTGGGGGAGCCGTTATAGTTATAGAACCTAGAGGGGAGAAGATAGCAACAGCCGTGGATAGAGTAGAAAATGTTGGAGAATAACGGCATTATACAAAATATACTTAAATACTTTTAGTTCCGGTCTGAAGTTCATACAAAGTATCACTAGCTTCTTTTGATTTTTGTTGTATCACTTTGTTGTTGCTCGAGTCATATTCTTGTTCGAGTCGCTCTTTCTTCAGATTCCCTTCCTTAGCTCACTGCACCGCAAAATTTCAAGTTGAACTCTGTTGTGTCAGGGTCCAATCTGGACTCTACTGTTGCTTTTTCTCTGTTCAAAGGCATCCCTTTCGGACCAAATTATTGAGTTATAAACTGCATCCTTTGGAAGACTTTGGAACTTGCTAGCTGATGCACCTTTCAAGTCCAACCTCATAAGAACGACCCCCAGTTTGCCTGTCTGCCTAAGCATCCAACTACATTCGGGTTCTATCTTTAACTTTTGTCTTCCTTTCCCTTTAGAATATTTATGTAAACTTTTTAGAAATATTTTATTTATTAATATATATATGATTTGTTTGAGTTATTTGATTAACTTTATATACATTACCTTTTATTTTGAAGTCGTTATTTAATTTATTGTAAATCAGGCCATTTAAGCAAATGCGTGCAAAATTTCAGAAATTTTTAAAAAATCACGCTTAATAATAGACTATAAGAAAAGTCTTCTATCTTATCGATACGAAGTAGTTTCGTTAAAAAGTCAAAACTTATAAAGAAGTTTAAATTAACTTCTAAATGTTCCGAAACGACTTTGCAAAAAGCGACTTGAAATCTAAGTTCTATCTTATGGTGAGATACTCGGATTTGAAAGTTGAAATTAAGCAAGTACCATTTATGCGCTATCACATACGAGTTGGCAAAGAAATTAGGACGATCAAATCATTCCTTTCAAAAGAAAATGCGCTTTTATTTTTATTTTATTTTAAAATTAAAACTTTTAAATAAATTATAAATCTTTTGAAAACTTACTAAATTTAATTAGTTGAATTAATTAATGGTTCAATTAATTATTTTTAGAAAAGCACATAAATAGCACTTGCAAATTAATTTGAAAACCTGCCGGATTAACTGTTGTTAACGGAATTTCAAAAGTGTTCTAAAAACCTTCTTTCAGAATTAACAAAACCTCTTACTTAGAATCTCTAAAAGACTGTCTTTATCCAAAACAATGAGTTTTGCACACATTTGCTTATTTGGTTTGCCTGTTTTTCCTTAAATTGGGTGGTGACTCCAAAAACTCCAAAAGAGTTAGTCCATTCAGTTGATATTCCTAAATTTAGTCCATTCAGTTGATATTCCTAAATTTAGCCTCTCGGGGTTATTTTATGAGGGTTCAACAGTGCATATGTATCGCCCTCCCCCCTCCCTCTCGATCTGTCCCTCTTCTTTTTCTGGCGGTGGTGGTGGGTCTACCATCGCCCCATTTTGGCCTGTGTCTCCCAGTTTTCCTCTTCTCTCGTATTTATGGTGGGGGATAGGTGTTGATACCCCCTCTCATTTTTGTCCTGTTCGTTTTCCCTTTCACCAGTAGTAATGGTTTCTCTCTATAATGGTTTAAAGAATGAAGATGGGTGTGTATATGGTGGTGTGTAATAGAGAGAGAAGAGGGGGTTGGTGTATGTATCTTTTCTTATCGATGGTACTAGTGGCCTCCCCACCATTGTATATATAGCATATTTTTAAAAGAAAGGAGAAGTTGGGGATTTTTCCAATTATGGAAGAAATTAGGGGAGTAATTAGAAGGATTAGAGGAGGGGAAGTGGTTTGATCTTTTGAACGTTTGGAAGTAATTTGAAAAATTTGGAAAAGATATTTTCTTCAAAATTTAAATGCAGAGGGTGTATTTGGCTATGTATTTGGTCCATGTTCAAGATAAAAGAGGATTTTAATTTTAAAAGAAAAGAAGAAAAAGAAATACTTTTAAAATGTAAATGATTATACAAAGATAATAATATTCAAAATCAAAATAATTTGACCTACATGATCAGTGGTGAATAAAAGTCAGACTGAACATTTAATTGGACTGACATTTAAAGTAAAGGTGCGAATAAATACTTTATATACAACAAAAAAATTAATGCAAATTATTTATATGTAAATACAATATAATATGTGTAAAAATATGTTAAGTATAAATAGTTATGAGTAGCTACTAAATGTCATAAATATTGCACCTTTAGATTTAATATAGTCAATTATAAGAAAATGAGGGACAAAATTAGGTGTCAACAAGCTTTACCGACAACCGATGTGAAACTTCTTCGAAAATCTACCAAACGAGGTGCGAATCAGCTCAAACTTTACAAGTAAGTCCTAATGAACCTTACGGAGCTTTTAAAGCTGTCGGCACACATAAAGATATTTTGTACTAATTACAGAATATAAATGAATTGAAGACTTAATTATAAAATATAGCAAAAATATAAAACCCTAGATATCATAAAAGTCCAGCATCCTTCTCTCATTTTTCCCATTTTTATTCCTCCCTCTCTTTACTCATGTTGTCATCATCCTCCTCACCACTGGAACTCCGGCCTCCTCCATCTCCCCCAAATGCCTTAGACCCATTGTTACCCTTGCCGCCCTCTAACGTCATTTTCATCTATGGCAACCTACATGTATTTTTTTTTTATGGTTTTCCTCAAGTTCCAGCCTTCTCCTCCTTCTTCCTCTGCCTAGGCACAGCTACGACGTTAGTCATGTGTAGCTCCAAATTGTATTTAGTATTTTTCGTTCGAATATAATAGTTTTTTAATCATTTTTATATTTTCCTGTTAATATTTGGTATTTCTACCGTTTATAAATGGCTTCTTCTTTTCATTCAAACATTGAGTTTTTCGACTAAAATTATGCTGATTTCAATCAAAATTGGTATTTTTCGTCCATATCTGATATTTTTTGGTAAGATCGATGTTTTTTGGTAAGATCGATGTTTTTTCATCTTTTTTTTTTATTGTATTTCCTCTATATCTCACTGTATCAGCACTATTTCTGCCATGTTTCTACATGTATCTGTAATGTTTTCAGTGTTTCTTCTTGTATCTGTATTGTTTCTACTTGTATCTACTCTTCTGCTCTGTTTCTGCATTTTTAGACTATTTCTACATTGTATTTACACTTTTTCTGCACTATTTTCTGCTTGTATCTAAATTGTTTCTACACTTCTTATACTTGAATTTACTATTTCTGCATTGTTTCGACGTTACTGCATTATTTTTGCACTTTTCTACACTAATTTTTATTGTTTCTGTAAACTGACAGCGGCAGACCGGTGGTGGCAGAGGGGCAGAAGGTAGGAAGGGGCAGCCTTGGGGAGGAATAGGAGATGGAGGCTATGTTTTTCTTTTTTTAATTATCTGTATCAACTTGTATATAAAAAACTGCTATGTTTTATAATATCAATGATGTTATTATTTTTTTTGGGTAATAGATGGTGTATAATTTTATGTAAGTGCAAAAAGCCAATTAAAAAATATAGAGAAAATAGGGACTTAATTGCACAGCATAGCTAAAATGAAACGACCTTGGCTAGTCGTTTCGAGAGTTCGAAATTTGATTGGCGTGTCGATTGTCTTAAAAGATCAGTGACGTCCATTGGGACATATTTGCAAAAATTGAGCCGAACCGGACCTTGTTTTTTAGGTCTTCAAAGAAGGTTTCAGTGATAGTTGTCAATAGAAGCTTAAAAGAGATTTTCGAGCTCGATTTGAGTAAATGAGTCTCGCTTCGAAATCCGATAATGTAGTTAGGTTCATATTGTTATTTGTGAACTTTCAAAAGTTAATTTCGATATTATTCAGATAGTTTTCTCTAAAGTTCTGAAAGTTAAGAAGTGACCTCTTCCCGTGGAACCTCTATCTTGTGTTTCGGGGATCTGATACGAGATCCGTCTTCGCGAGTACATCACATAAGTGACAACATCCGTCATTTCGAGCTTCATAGTGTCCCGTTTGGCCGCAAAATGTCGCACCAGCTATTGCTGGCGCATTTTCTAGTGCTATAGCAACGGTTTTCCCACATACGGTAACATATTTTGAAGGGTTGCAATTGGCTATTTTTGTAAAGAGGCTTGGGTCAGTCCATTTTGTTTTTAGATTTGGTTTTAATCAATTACAAGCAGTTCCATGGTGAAATTGAGGCATCAATACGTCCCAATATCCTCAGGTATCGATTCTAAACTAATTAATTACGTTAATTCAAGTTTTCCTCCATTAGAATCTCGTCAAATTGAATTAGAAAAAGCGGGGTTTGAAGCCTGACTTGTAAAATTAGGGAATTTAATAAAGTTGAACTTAGTTATGGACACCAATGGTATAATTGGACTCGTGAGTTTATGAGGTGTCAAAAAAATGTATAGTTTATGGGCTTTCGGCTTAGCCCGACCCTGGGGTACTATGGTAATTCTCTATTTCTTCGTCTAAACGTTAAATAAATATCCTATGGGAACTTATATATGGATGAACTTGTTTGACTCAAAAAGGAATCATTCTGAAAGGTGTCGAAAAGAAAAGGAGGTCATCCAGTAGTTGTTTTGACGCATGACTTGAGAAAAGTGGTTTCACTCCATTCTTTAACGGGCTTCGACCTATAGATATTCTACCAACGTGTTTCTTACGTGCATTGCTGACATTGTCGCACCCCTTTTTCGAGCTCGGATTGAGTTCAAAGGTCGGGTTTTGACTGGGTGACTCGGTTGAGTCAAAATTGGAGTCGCCACCTAATAAATTTGTATAACAGGCATATCAGGTCACCTAAATTTTCTAAGTATCTAAAATTAACTCCGGGTAGGTCGTACTAACAAAGATTCTAAGGTAAGAAGCCCTTATGACTCGGGAAGAAGGTGTTAGGCACTTCCCGAGTCCCACTAAAAGTGGTTCCCAACCGAATTTGATTTTTTGGGATATACATATTTAAAAGATAATAATTCTAAGATCATAAATTAGAGGCACATGGTTAAAATTTTAAAAGAAAGCAATATCTATACTATCATGAAGAGAGGCTAAAAAGTCAAGACAAGATATTAAAGAGATATCCCTGCAAAATGATTGAAAGTCACTGCCGCATTCTAACTAATTTACAAGTGACTGGTTTTGCGTTTATGGGCAAGGCCCAATGCCTACTTGCAATTTTAGCCTTCTGCTTTAAACCTTTAATTCCAAAGAGTTGAAAATATAAACACAATTCCAAATCGAGCTCTTTTCTGCAAATCCGAAGAGAATCGGTTTTTTTTTCAAAAATTATTTAAAATAGCATATTTATTTCTCATAATGTGATAATCAAACGTAGGGACAAATGGGCTTTATCACATTTAGAGAATGTAGTCGCTTTGAAAGGAACGTGTTGACATTTAATTGACAAATGTATATTCCGAGCAACTTTTGTTTTGGGGGGCCGTTATTTCAAAAAAAATATTCACGTATAAATATATAAGAATTTTGTATATTTTGGAAATAGTTACAAAAACATAGTTAGGAATTTTATCTAACAAGATTTGAATAACAAAAATAATGAAAAATAGCCCATAATAGCCAATATAAAAAAATAAACTTGTGCACATTTATTTTTGTACTTTTCAAAATAGTCATTTGATTTATATGTCTTAGCCCCCAAAAGCTCATATTTACTCCCTTATACTGTATAAGTTATACACTATTGTTTAGTGCAAAGAGAGTCTTTAAAAAATTTGTTTCGTTTTGTAAAATATTTGCTGCAGATTTTAAAACTGCACAAGCCCACTTTTTGCAGAAATAAACCTCAATTGAGGCTATTTTTGTGAAAATAACCTCTATTCTTTAAAAAAAATTAGAATCACGTAACTTTAAATTCAGAACTAAATGCTTAATTGGCATGTTCTCGATTTTGCAAAAATAAGCCTCAATTGAGGCAGTTTGCGAAAAAGCCACTGTTAAAAAAAATCAAAATCTCCCCTTTATTTTAGCAAAATAAGCCCTTAATATTTTGAAAAGAGTAAGCAATAGAGTATGAAGATTTCAGAGAAGACAAGAGGAACCAGTAAGCAACAAGAGACAATAGCTACTGCTTTGTTTCTGATCTTTTTTAACGTGTGTCTGTGTTAGGAGCTTGGGGGCTGTTTATTTAGTAGTAGGACTAGGGCTCTTTAAAATTCATATTCTAACTAGGAAAGAAAAAACAAAGTCAGTAATAATTTTTTAAGGCAAGAATCAATCACCTCTCTAATTAACTAAAATAAAAGGAATATCACCTTTTAAATACTTCCAAAAATAAATCCAATTAAGTGATTTTCGGAATAAAAAAAGTACAAAAAATAAAAATCTGATTTTCATAAGAAGTGTATATATTTTCATACATAAATCACTTAAAATATCCCCAAAACAAACAATAATGGTCTTCTCATCAAATCTTGCAAAATAAATGGTCTAGAATTTCTATGTGTCTTCAAAACATATAATCACATATTGCATAGAAGGTTTTCTTTCATACAAACAGAGAAGCATAGGCAGTGTACTTGTATTCTTTATTATAATCAAAATAACCACACCAAGTTCATGGTTTCGAATCATAATATCAAATGTTAGGACGATGTACGAATGCTAGGAGGCAACAACCAAAACAAGCATATACTTAGGATAAATATTTGAAGTTGACATCAAGAAGTAATTTGAATACAAATGTTGTGACTAAATGTGCTACTAACTGGTAACAACTCAACAGTGGTGGTGCGAGCCTAAATTTGCAACGGAACAATGGTTCATTACTAGTTCATATAACCCAATTTAGTTCTAATTCTTTCGACAAATATGCACATAATATATGACGAATTTAAGCAAAGAAACAAAGGAAGAAAAGTAAAATAAAAAAATAAAAAATAAAGAAGAGAATACCCGGTTTTATGTCGGGTCAGCGGGTCGGGTCGCAGCAAAAACGGGTCAAACTGGTCAATTTCCTTTGACCCACTCGTTTGGACTTTGATTCTTTCCTTCTATGCATGTAGGTGTTGATGATTATCAAGATTTCTCGCCATGATTAGCTCGGATTTGCATGATATGCTCGATTTCTTCTTGTTCTTCTTTGTCAAAATGGGACAGCGGAGAGAGAGAGAGAGAGTGAAGACGCCATGATTGGCGACGTGATCAGCGGAGGAATGGGGGTGCCGCGTATTTGGATGATTTTTTGGGCGAAGGGGGAGAAGGGAGGGGACTGGCGGCCGAAAATGGGAAAGAGGGGAAGGGGAAAATGAATTTTAGGGTTTGGAAGTAAAGGGGGTGTTTAGATAAAGATGAAAAATTGAGGAAATAGTAGTGGGATCTGATGTGGGCGGGTAATTGGCTAGAAATGTGCCACGTATGAGTGTGTGGGCTGATGTGTGTGCGCGTGGGTCCTAAAGAGAGTGATGTGTATATATAGTATATGTCTCAAAAATATATATAGGTGTATATATGCTGTATATTTCGAGTATATAGGAGTATATTTGGTCAATAATTAGCTTTAAAGTGCTAATAAATAAGAGAAAAATTAATAAAAATGTAAGGAGTAATATTGTAGACTTAGGAAAAATAATAATTGACTTAAAATAATTATAAATGAATTTAGGTAATATTAATTGAATGTAAATAATCGTAAAATGGATATTTAAGTATATAAATTGTATAAATAGTTATAAAATCGTGCAAGTTCTTTGAAACGACTCAAAGGACGTATTTATATAATATAATCGCATTGAAATACGCATGTATATAGATAGGACGTTGGTGATATGGATAATGCATGATAATTAACGCCATTTTTGTCTAAAATATTAAAATTGCATTTTCAAAGTTTTTTATGATAAAATTGTAAAATAGGAGGGACAAAATTGGATGTCAACAGCTGCCCCTCTTTGCTCGGGGATGATGAAAGAGTCTTCGGAGTAAAGACGTTGACGGTGCGGCCAATTTTGTCGTGACTTTAGAAGGATGTATTCGGAGATTATGGGTGGTCGTGTAGAGTGCCGAATTGTAGTGTCGTCGCAATGCCAGTTTGTATGTCCTGCGATAAGAGTGTGTTTTTGCGAATAATACATATATGTAAGTGCATAAATATACTTTCCTGTCATTTTGAGTGTCTAACCGTCAATGTGTCGTGGTCTCTCGTTATGAGATATTTGCATGCTCGTCAAGAGCCATTTTGCGTGCTCATCAAGAGCTATTTGCCTGCACGTCAAAAGCTATTTTGCCTGCTCATCAGAGCTATTTGCCTTCTCGTTAGGAGCTATCTGCCTGCTCGTCAAGAGCTATTCTGCCTGCTCGTCAAGAGCTATTTGCCTGCTCGTCAGGAGCTATTTTGCCTGCTCGTCAGGAGCTATTTGCCTGCTCGTCAGGAGCTATTTTCCCTGCTCGTCAAGGGCTATTTTGCCCGCTCGTCAAGGGCTATATTTCCTGCTCGTCAAGATTTATTTTGCCTTCTCGCCATGAGCTATTTTGCCTGCTCGTCAAGAGCTATTTTGCCTGCTCGTCAACAGCTATTTTGCCTTCTTGTTAGGATCTATTTGCCTGCTCGTCAAGAGCTATTTTGCCTCCTCATCAAGAGCTATTTTGCCTGCTCGTCAAGAGCTATTTTACCTTCTTGTTAGGAGCTATTTGCCTGCTCGTCAAGAGTTATTTTGCCTCTTTGCGAAGAGCTATTTTGCCTGCTCGTCAATAGCCATTTGCCTTCTTGTCAGGAGCTATTTCCTGCTCGTCAAGAGCTATTTTGCCTCCTTGTCAGGAGCCATTTTTCCTCCTTGTCAGGAGCTATTTCGCCTGCTCGTCAATAGCTATTTTGCCTCTTGTCAGGAGCTATTTGTCTGCTCGTCAAGAGCTATTTTGCCTCCTCGCCAAGAGCTATTTTGCCTGCTCGTCATGTGCTATTTTTCCTGCTCGTCATGAGCTATTTTGCATGCTCGTCATGAGCTATTCGCCTATTGTGCTGCCTTTTATACCCTGCATGCAACGAGTAACATGACGTGATAAATATAGAGATATTACCATGTCTGTAGGACCGCCTGAAATGTTGTTATGCTGATTGTCACATCGTTCGTCTTTTGGTGGCCTGCACTCAAAGAAAATTTTGTAAGTTTTGGGGGAGGAAGGTTTCGTTTGTGCATTCTTCGCCTGACTCACGCCTTTCTTTTGTGGTGTCTTCTTTCGTGAATGCCGGATCTTGGTCAAACTACGGGGAACAAGAGAAAAAAAGCAAAGAGAAAGTAGGCATGCATTTTTTTTTTAAAGAAAAGGTTCGTGAAAAAAATGTATTTTATTCCATCGAATCATAGACCGCATTGTGTAATACAAGCACAATGTTGCAATTGTTGTTTTTCAAACTGTACTAAAACATCCTTGAGGAATTTTGAGGTTGGGCCTAAAAATTCTGCCCCAGTTCTGCACTTCGCCTTCTTCTGAAATTTTTGAGGAAATCTCAAAAATTTCTGCCCCAGTTTCTACGCGTAGCTTTCTCCTGTAATTTTTAAGAGAATCTCAAAAATTTCTGCCCCAGTATTGATCTCAGTTTGTCCTTTTGAATTTTTGAGAGATCCTCAAAAATTATGCCGCAGTGTCTACTTCGTGGGAAAAATAAATTTTTTGTATTAATGCGACCGAACCTTGGGTAGGTTGCCTACGTATCCCACTTGGGGAATCAGGTCGTAACGTAGTTCCAGCTTACATGAGATATTGCAATAAAGAATAAAGCTATTAGCTAGTGCAGGTTCTCAGATGTAATATTTTTTGACGGCTTCTCCATTGATAGGTTTCGGCCAAATTTCACCATCCATTTCTGCCAGTATCAATGCTCCTCCAGTCAAAACCCGATGAACCATGTAGGGTCCTTTCCAGTTTGGTGCAAACTTGCCCTTTGCTTCTTCCTGATTAGAGAATATCTTCTTCAGAACAAACAGTCCTGGTTCAAATGACCTTACACGGACTTTTTTGTTGAATGCTTTTGCCATTCTTTGCTGATACAATTGTCCATGGCATATTGTGTTCATTCTCTTACCGTCAGTGAGTGCCAATTGTTCCATTCTCCTCTTAATCCATTCCGCGTCTGTCAGTTCTGCTTCTTGAATAACCCTTAGAGAGGGAATCTCCACTTCTGTCGGTATTACTGCTTCAGTGCCATAGACTAGAAGATAAGGAGTATCCCCCATTGATGTTCTCACAGTAGTGCGGTATCCCAATAAAGCATAAGGGAGATTCTCGTGCCACTGTCTTGAATTGTCGGTCATCTTCCGCAGTATTTTCTTGATGTTCTTGTTAGCTGCCTCAACTGCTCCATTCATCTTAGGTCTGTACGTTGTGGAATTACGGTGCTTGACTTTGAAAGTATCACAAATTGCTCTCATCAAGTCACTGTTGAGATTGGACCCATTATCAGTGATGATAGATTCAGGGATGCCGAATCTGCATATCATCTTATCTCGGACAAAATCAGCCACTACCTTCTTTGTCACCGACTTGTAGGATACAGCTTCCACCCATTTGGTGAAGTAGTCAATGGCTAACAATATGAATCTATGTCCATTTGACGTGGTAGGTTCAATTGGCCCTATGACGTCCATTCCCTAAGCAGCGAATGGCCAAGGCGATCCAATAACGTTAAGCTCATTCGGGGGTATCCGAATCATTTCTCCGTGCACTTGACATTAATGACATTTCTTCACGTATTTTATGCAATCATGCTCCATAGTCATCCAAAAGTATCCTGCCCTTAATATCTTCTTTGCAAGCACGAAACCATTCATATGCGGACCACAAGTTCCGGCATGCACTTCTTCTAGCAATCTGACAACTTCTTTAGCATCCACACATCTCAGCAAACCTAGATCGGGCGTCCTCCGGTATAGGATTTCACCGTTTAGGAAGAAACCATTTACCAATCTCCGCAATGTCTTTTTCTGAAGGTTTGTAGCATTCTCAGGGTAATGCTGGCCAGTTTCGAAAATCAATACCGCTCCGATGCCAACTCCTTTGAAGTTTACTGCTCCGTCGAAGAACAGTCTCCAACCGTCATACTCTTCGGCAATTTCTTCTCCGACAAACATGACCTCTTCGTCTGGGAAGTAAGTATGCAAAGGCTCGTAGTCATCATCCACAGGGTTCTCGGCCATGTGATCTGCTAAGGCTTGAGCTTTCATTGCTTTCTGAGTGACAAAAGTGATGTCAAACTCACTGAGTAACATTTGCCATTTGGCTAACTTTCCGATAGGCATCGGTGTTTGAAAGATGTATTTAAGGGGATCCATTCTTGAGATAAGTAGAGTTGCATATGATGTCAGATAATGCCTCAACTTCTGTGCCACCCAAGTCAATGCACAAAGGTGCGTTCCAACAATGTGTACTTGGCTTCGTAAGGAGTGAACTTCTTACTTAGGTAATATATTGCCTGCTCTTTTCTTCATGTCGAATCGTGCTATCCCAACACACATCCGAATGCTGAGTCTACCACAGACAAGTACAGTATCAAAGGCCGTCCTGGTTCGGGGGGAACCAACACGGGCGGGCTGGACAAGTACTCCTTTATCGGATCGAATGCTTTTTGGAAATCCTCTGTCCACTCGATAACGACATCTTTCCTCAACAATTTGATGATGGGTTCACATATGACAGTTGACTGGGCTATGAAACGACTAATGTAATTGAGTCGTCCTAAGAAACTCATGACTTCTTTCTTGCTTTTCGGTTGCGGTAATTCCTTGATGGCTTTGATTTTGGCTGGATCTAACTCAATACCTCTTCTGCTGACGATGAAGCCCAATAACTTTCCGGATGGAACACCGAAAGCACACTTTGTTGGGTTCAACTTCAAGTTGTACTTGTGCAGACGGTTGAAGAACTTGCGCAAATTGTCCAAATGTTCGGAGCTTTTCCTTGATTTGATGATCACATCATCCACATACACCTCGATCTCCTTATGCATTAAGTCATGGAACATTGTGGTCATTGCTCTCATGTAGGTAGCTCCAGCATTCTTCAAACCAAAAGGCATCACTTTGTAACAGTATGTCCCCCAAGAGGTAGTGAAGGCCGTCTTTTCTGCATCCTCCTCATCCATAAGCACTTGATGATAACCGGCGAAACAATCTACTAAGGACTGTAGTTCGTGCTTTGCACAATTATCGATCAGGATGTGTATATTTGGTAGAGGGAAGTCATCTTTCAAGCTTGCCTTGTTTAAGTCTCTGTAATCCACACAAACTCTAATTTTCCCATATTTTTTCGGCACTGGTACGATGTTGGCCAACCAAGTTGGATATTCAACCGTTTTAAAGATTCCCGCATTGAGCTGCTTGGTCACCTCCTCTCTGATTTGTACTAAGGTTGATGATTTGAAAGTCCGGGATTTTTGCTTAACCGGTGGGAAAGCTGGATTAATAGGCAACTTCTGCGCAACAACATCCGTGCTTATGCCTGTCATATCATCATACGACCATGAAAATACATCTTCATACTCTTTTAAGAATTCGATGTATTGTTTTCTAACTTCCAGGGTTAATTGTGCACTAATCCTTATTTTTTTCATGGTTTCGTTGTCTCATAAATTAACCACCTCTGTTTCATCCAAATTTGGTTTAGGCTTATTTTCGAATTTCTTAATTTCCTCTTGTATTGCCTCATCAAACTCTTCGTAATCGGGATCAGATTCTTCAAACACAGTTGTTTCAATACACATTGCAGTTGTCGATTCGATGGAATTATTTGTTTGAGCGCTGAAAGGTAAAGCAATGCATAATTAAAAGGTTTAACAAAAGGGAAAAATGAAGGAAAAAGTTCAATGCTTTTATTCATGAATCCTTGCAAAACAATGTTTGTAGGGAAACATTCAAACATGACAACTGAAAATGGGAAAAGAAATGTGATTCTAACGACTCGGAGTCGTGTATTATTTTGAAAGCATGAAAGAAAAATAAAAACCCCCTAGCTCTACCAAGATCCGCAGTATGCTCTGGTCAAGTTGCTGGTCCAATTGTTCAGCGGAGATCCAGGTTCAACTTTTGTAAGATTAAGAGGTTCGGTGTGCTCTTCCAGAATTACACAACAATCCTCATCAGATAAAAACAACTTCTGCATGCCTGCTAGCAGGTCTTCCTCGGCATCAATAACCTCCGACTTGTCCTCTTGTATTGCAAGTACCTCCCATTGCGGCCATCCAAGAGACCAGACGAGATGAAACATGTAGTAGAGGTTCGACAGATCTTTTGTAGTACTAGAAATCCAAGGATGCTTCCTCCGAACTTTCTTCATAACCCACAAAATAGCCTATGCCTGACCTATCCTTGTCGCCTCTTGTCACAATGTGAACGGATTCCAACAAACCATCCAAATTTTTGCCAAACCCTTCCCGGGTTCATAGCCTTGCCTCAACATAATACCCATCACCCAATCTCCGGGCCATCTTGCAGGCTGCGGGAGTATGTATGGTTCTTCAATATGCACTTCTTCAGGTTCGGGTTCAAGTACTCTAGGTATCCACACTTGCCTTCCTCTTGTCTCTCTAGAGATGCGCTTCCAGTCAGGACGGGCATTAGGCGGGTATACAGGCCGCTTCTCCGTCTTGGCAGGTATTGTTTCACGGAACTCACGTGCAGGCACCCCCCAATCAGACATTACAGGTTCCCAGACTAGATTTCTTCCTTCATAACCTTTACCTTGGCCGCCCCAATAAGCGCTATAGAAGTTCCTCTTCTTCTCGGTCACTCGCGGGGCATTGACAAGTTTGGGAACAAAGTATGCAGAATATCATCCTTGTGTTGTACTGGTGCTTCCTCTGTGGCTATTGTGGTTCCACCCTCCATATTTCTCATCGTAGCTCTTGAGGTAACCACTTTGACTACCATGCACTGCTCCCATGAGCTCTACCGTGTAAAAGGTTTGTCTATCTAGAACATTTCCTTCAATCACTGGTATGGTTTGCTCATTGTATATAGAGTTGTTCGCCGAACACCACAACTTCTTTGTTGTCCCATTCAAACTTCACCTTCTGGTGCAAGGTAGATGGAACCGCCCCAGCCATGTGTATCCAAGGTCTTCCTAATAGTAGGTTATATGATGCCGAGATATCCATGACATGGAACTCGGTAGTGAACTCGACTGGACCCACCATGATTGTTAGGTTGATCTCTCCAATGGTGCTCCTTTGTGACCCATCAAATGCTTTCACCTTCATATCACTCTCCTTGATCTTATTTTGGTCGATTCCAATTCTTTTCAAAGTGATGAACGGGCATATGTTCAAGCCGAAACCTCCATCGATCATAACTCTTCCTACGAACCATTCTTTGCATTTTATAGTGACATGCAAAGCCTTGTTATGCCCGAGCCCTTCCGGTGGTAATTCATCCTCATGGAAAGTAATTCGATTAGATTCCATAACTTGTCCAACCATGCTGGCCAGATTCTCAACAGTGGTGTCTGCAGGTACGTATGCCTCATCTAGAACCTTCATCAGTGCATTCCTATGCCTTTCCGATTTTACTAATAAGGATAGAATAGAGATTTGGGTTGGGGTTTTGCCCAAGTGGTCGACCACAGAGTAGTTCTTTGCTTGAACTTTCTTCTATAGCTCTTCAGACTCTTCTTCACTGATTCCTTTTTTGTTTTGCTCTCTGCCATGAGCAAAATTTTCCGGAGTGTAGAACCTTCCACTTCTAGTCATCCCTTGCGCACTTTTCTTTGCCATTTCATAATCCCATGACACTGCCTTGTCATCATAAGGTGGGATCACGTCCACATAGAATTTGGGGGCCATTTCCACCTCAATAGGAGCTGGTGCTTTAGCAGCCTGTTCAACAGACGCGAGCACTGGTGTAGCTTCCTTTGCTCTGACGATGGTTCCTTTTAGATTGCATTCAGCCTCTAACTAAATCAAATTCACCCTGTTATCTCCATGATCGGGCAAAGTATTGTTGTGCACGTTAGGTGCCTTCAAGTGTATCACTTTCTAATCAATCAAATCTTGTATCTTATCTCTCAAAGCAAAGCATTTTTTGGTGTTATGGCCAGGCCCTCCAGAATGGTAAGCACAAGTCTTGGAAGGGTCGAAGAATGGTGTAATTGTTTCAGGCATTTTGAATGGGACAGGTTGGATATGTCCTGCTGCTTTGAGTCTTTCAAACAGCTGGGTTCGGGATTCAGCAAGCGGAGTGTAGTTTCTTCGGGGTCTTTGGTTATTGTCTGTACGGGGTCTAGGATGGTATGTGTTAGTGTTTCTGTAGTTTGGGCTTTGCGGATACGTCGGTCGTGGTGGGTGCGAGCCTTGGCGAGTGGGTTGTGTGTTATATACGGGATAGGCGTGTGGTGATGGAGCATATGGGTATGGTGGGAGTGGTGTTTGGTAGTAGTGATTGTGGGTGGGGGTGGGGGTGTGGTCAAGAGAAGTAGCGACGAAAGGGACTTCATCTTTCTTTTTCTTGGTGATACTAGTGCTACTAGACTGCAGGGCCTTGTTGGCGGCTTGTAGTGCAGCCAAGCTAATGATTTTCCCAGATTTTAAACCATCTTCAACAATATCTCCAATCTTGATCAGCTCTCCAAATTTCTTGTCTTGCATGTTCAACATCTTATCAAAGTATACGTTTTCTTGTATGCGGATAAAGGTTGCTACAATTTCTGTGTTGTCCATAGGTGGTTGGACCTTTGCGGCTTCAGACCTCCACCTCGTTGCATACTCCCTGAAAGTTTCATTAGGATTTTTCTTTAACTTCCCCAGATAAAAGCGATCAGGCATAGCATCGGTGTTCTGCCCAAAACTGTCGACAAAATCCCCAGCCATTGCTTCCCAACTAACCCACTTTTTCAGCTGCTGCTTGGAGTACCAGGTCAGCGCATCCCCTGTCAGACTACGGTTAAACAACTGCATCCTGATCTTTTCATCATGTCCTACTCCAATCAGCTTGTCACAGTAAGACCTCAAGTGAGCCATCGGATCACCACTACCATCGAACAGATTGAACTTAGGTGTCTTGTAACCATCAGGCAACTTCAAATTGGGATAAAGGCAGAGGTCTTCATAAGCTAATCCTCTTGTCTCCTTAGTCACCTGAAATTGCTTAACTTTTTCTACCAACCACTTAACTTGCTCTTTGGTGTTGTATGTCTCTTTTCCTACCCATGCATACATGTCTTGCTCTTTGGTAGGTGATGAAGCGGGTTTGGTTTCGACAGTGAAGGTGTGGAAATTAGCGGTGGGGTTGTTTTGGGGGTGCTTTTGATGGTGCAACGTAAGTAGGGTGCGGGTGATCATTTTCAGGAAACATGGGATCTTTGCCATGAGGGTGTGCAAGTTTGCTTGGGTCAGTTGTTCCATCAGCGTAGAGGAGGGGAATTCTGTTTTCCAGTTCAAACATCCTTTGTTGCAGCTTTTCATAATCCTCGTATGCAACCATACCATTCTTTCCAGGAGTACCTCCAATGCCATAATTTGTGGTAGTTCCGTCAACTTTGTCAAACTCAGCCATGATGTTTCGTCTCATCCTTTTTTTTTTTAGGTAAAGGGGGAGGTGTTGAAATTGATCCTCTAGATCTCAAATGGTAATGCTGCTCGGCCAGAATGCACAAACCAACCTTCGGGGATCGGGAGCAAAATAACCTTTAAAAACAGCCAAAGATAGATGTGAGTGGAGTATTAGAAAGATTAATATACAAGTTAACGTCATGCAATCGCGTCCTATTATGCAGGGGACCTCTTTTATGCCAGAGGTAGGCCTATCGACGATTTTTAAAGGTAATGTTTGCGCCAATTGTTTCATTTCGTTTGCTTGAGAATAATCAAAACAACTCTATAAACTCTAAAACAAGAAATTTTATTGATAGAATTCTTTGGCTTGATTACAATCATTAATCTTACAAAAGGAAAAACAACATGACTGAAAAGGGAAATGGCTCGACTGAAATGGAAACAACTTGACTGAAAGGGAAATGACTCGACTGAAAAGGGAAATGACTCGACTGCAATTCAAACTAAGGCCAAGCATAGACATGCTTCGATCAAACGTTTGGTTTGTCCTCAACATCATCATCGTCACCTTCTTCATATTCTTCCTCTGATGGGTCTTCTTCCATGAGGGGTTCCAAATGCATCAAGTCTGACTCAAGGGGATCCTTCCCAGTTTGTATGTCATTCAAAGATTTTGCACAAGCAGAGAGAATGTGTATTCCTAGTACTTCCTTATCCTCCAATGGCGTGGACTGGAAATGTCCTATGCATGAATTCAAGACGACCTTAAGGTTCCCTGTGATATGCCAGAGTTTCACTGTCTGGTTCATCCAAAATCTGGTCTCTTCTTCTTTAGCCTTTCCTTGTATTGTCTCCTCATTTCTCGATTCTGGGTCTCTTTCATCTCCACATTCTTCTGATCATATCTGGTTCTCAACTTTTTTTTACTTTTCTTCAAAATTGGTGGCTTCGATTCTCCTTTTGGGTATGGGCTTATTAGATCGAAACCTTTCTTTGTCAAACTCAAGCCAAGAAGAATAAGCTAAGGCAGCCTGGGGTTTAACCCTATCATCTCGGTGACGACAGAATTGTCTAGTCTTTCTCTTCTCCCATATGGTTAGAATCATTTCTCGTGTAACTCCATCTATGTTGCCCATTTCGGTGTTGAGATTCCGCCCTTCTGCTAATCTGGGGGTTGATTGCCTCGTTCCCACTTGCTTGAGAATCCTTAAAGGGACGTAGTGATAAGTCCCTCGAAACCCGATCAATGTCAGAAAGGTAGCATCTTGGCCTTGAACGGAAACTATAAAGCAGGCACAATGTTTTATCACCCACTGTACATCATCTTCTTGCAACTGATTGAACTTGTCAAACCATCCACTCACATCTGAAGGCCTCTCCCATTGCAAAGTGCCAGCCATGCAAAGTGAGTGTGTCATGATACTATCGGGTGTGTGAGCTATTGGTGCAGATGGGGGTGCCTCGAGCTTTTGAAGATGCTCGATTAACCATATGTGTAATAAGAGATTGCAACCTTCGAAGTAGTCTGCTCCTTTCTTACATTTAGTCAAAGCTCGATAAATATCCCCCACGATCATTGGAACTAAACCCACTCGATGCCTATTAATGTCCCTACACAATATCTCCACCACCAACGCTGTCCATGTGTGGATTTTTCCTCATTTTTGGGGAAAATCACAGCCCCTAAGAAGGCAACGGTGAAAGCAACAGACTCGGTTCGTGGCCAATCTTGAACTTCTGATGCTCCTGGGAAGTCATATCGGAGGGTAGTGTCTCCGAACCTGGAGTACAAAAACTCTAAAGTGACCCTTGCATTTTAAACACCGTTATAGTATGGTTCCTGGGGAACCTCCAGAAAGTTGAAGAATTCTTCGGGTTCCACCCTTCGGGAATAAATCATAGTCTCTAGGCCAGGTGCCAAACCAGATAAACCTCCAATCTCTTCTAGCATTGGTGCTAAATCTATGCCATTGAAGTGGAAAACTTCCCTCTTGTAATCCCTAAAATGAGCGGCTGCCTCAACCAAACCGGGCACTCTCTCGTACCACATAAAAGACAACAAATCGCCTAGTAGCGATCGAACTCTTCCTTTGCTAGCTTCGGTCAAATCCTCCCACTAAAGTTTGAGCACATAGGGAACTTGAGCAACCGAGTCGAACTGGAGTGAGCCTTTTGCAGCCATAGTCTGAAAACAAAACAAAAGTTAAAAATAATCCTAACATTTTAAATAATCCTCAAGAAAACAATCAATATTTGGCGCAATCATTTTATGCATATGAATATTTATCATTTTCGGGTCATGGATCTTCTGACGTTTTTGGACGAGGTTTATTAATGGACTATGACGTGCCAAGGACGTCTAGCCTTTCTAGATTTGTCATGATGCAAAAAGAAAATAAATACACATATTGTTGCCAATCATTCTCATAACTTCTAAATGATCTTTGGAATTCCATACATAAAGACTCTTTTGAAAAACAAAAATACAAAAATGACACTTAAACTAAGCAACATGCTCCTTCTCCAGCCTGGCTTTCTTTGCTTCTCGGGCGACCTCCTTGATTTCTTTCATAGCTTTGGTCAAGTTTCCCTTGGCCGTAATTAAGTGCAAGATATCTATTTCGGCACATTCCGAATTCCATTGTTCAAGCTTTGCTCCTAACACTTCTACTTTTCCTTCCAGCTCTAATGCACGCTTCTTCCATATCTCGATCTCTTCTTTGTTTTTTTTTTTTGTCCATTTTAATGGCTTTCAACATGAACTCACGGTATCGAATTTGAGCCTCCGCTTCTTGGTCTCTGATGTCAATCCCTCGGCTTGGCCCTACTACCACATTTCCCTTTATGCTAGAACGCAACCAACTGATGTAATTTGGTTCGCATCCAGCATTGTATCTGTCTGGTGCTAATGTCTGCTCTTACATGACTTGCCTACCTACCCAGGATTTCCTAATGCTTTTGAGTTTTGGGACAATGTCTCCAGTATAATCGACTTGGTAGGCCTTCGTGTCTGATATAAATGGGACGATTTGCTTTCTCCCTGCTTGTCTCATCACCCTTAGCGGTTGATATGGTTGGAGGCCTCCTAATCCCATAAGTATCACAAAATATGCCTTCTCAGAGCTGATGATAAAATCTGATGGAGGAAACCAAGTGAACATCCATTGGATTGAATCCTCCGTTATGTTTTCAAACAACTTTACCCATTTCTCCATGTTGCTTAGCTGCTTGAATTTTGAAACCCCGTACCGTTCTCCAATCAAGTAATTCGAACTAGTTGGTTTGAACAATTCTTACGCACAGTTCACCTTCTTCAAATGCTCCTTGAACCATGCTTGCAACAGAAGATTACATCCCTGAAAATATTTCGCTCTCTTTTTACAACAACCCAAAGCCCGATAGATGTCCGCTACAATCATAGAGACTATAGTGTGCCGATAACCATCAATCCCGTTGAACACCGCATCGGTAACCATGATAAGCCTCGAACATATGTTGTGATCCGAGCTTTCAGGAAACACCATTATCCCTAGGAAACAAACAGCAAATGCAAATGGTCTAGCCCTCCTCCAATCACTATAGGATATGAATTCTTTTCTATGGTTGTCAAAAGCGGTCAAATATCAAAATTTATTGTAAAGATAGGAAAATGGTATTTTCTTTCGTTGCAAAAACCCCACATCAACATCTGCTACCATCCCCAATTTATCACGGAACTCCTTCGATGTAGAAACGCTGGGAGCCAAGATGCGACCTCCTTGCCACCGATGTTTGTCTAAGCCCGAATGTGGTACGAACCCCCCTATTTCTTCTAGCAAAGGTGTCAACTCGATGTCTCCAAATCTAAATACATTTAATTCTTCATCCCAGAACGTAACTGATGCTTCAATCATTTCTCTACACGGTTCCATTTCTAGAAAAGATACCAAATGCCCCAAGTGTTGACGCACTTCCGTTTGTTCACCTAATGATAAATTGTACCACCAATTGGTCAACATAGGAGGTGCACCCAAAGCCATTCCAAAACGATGAAATTTCTGACTCATAATATCCTAAAAAAGAAAAGAAAAAAAAATGATTAAAAGAAAATTTCTAACCCCTTTTTGAGAACAATTGGACGATCACAACGTGTATTTATTTTCATCTCTCTTTTTTCTCTCTGTTTTTTTTTCCAGAAAATGTATGTAAGCATCTCCAAACGTCTTTTCGGGGTTTAGAAAACCCGTCAAGTTGTTTGAACAAGTTGGAAAAAAAAACTAGTCGGCTTACGGGAAGCCCTTCCTACGGCATGATGCATGCACATTACATCTCAAGAGTGGTGTAATTCTAGACTCGGTTCCCCGAGGTGGACAACCAAGGGGTGGGAATGTTTGGAATTGTTGGTTGTACCACGGACCAACTATATCCCAACCGTCCCCCTTAAAGGGTTTTTTGAGGTGGAACGACCGTGAGATCCACGTAATCGCTCGTGTGTGTGCAAAGTGTCATTTTCAGAAGTGGAGGAATATGGGTGAAAATGCCAATAAATATTTCAAGGATATTTCATACAAATAAATAATAAAATAAAGAAAGAAAACCAAAAAAGAAAACAAGTTAGTAAAATAATAGGCAAAATAATAAGCAAAATAAAGTAATTAATTAAATAATAAATATCCCAAAAAATAAAACCCGTTGTGGTTAGGACTATAAATACTCCCCAGCGGAGTCGCCATCCTGTCGCACCCCTTTTTCGAGCTCGGATTGAGTTCAAAGGTCGGGTTTTGACTGGGTGACTCGGTTGAGTCAAAATTGGAGTCGCCACCTAATAAATTTGTATAACAGGCGTATCAGGTCACCTAAATTTTTTAAGAGTCTAAAATTAACTCCGGGTAGGTCGTACTAACAAAGATTCTAAGGTAAGAAGCCCTTATGACTCGGGAAGAAGGTGTTAGGCACTTCCCGAGTCCCACTAAAAGTGGTTCCCTACCGAATTTGAATTTTTGGGATATACATATTTAAAAGATAATAATTCTAAGATCATAAATTAGAGGCACATGGTTAAAATTTTAAAAGAAAGCAATATCTATACTATCATGAAGGGAGGCTAAAAAGTCAAGACAAGATATTAAAGAGATATTCCTGCAAAATGATTGAAAGTAAGTCACTGCCGCATTCTAACTAATTTAGAAGTGACTGGTTTTGCATTTATGGGCTAGGCCCAATGCCCACTTGCAATTTTAGCCTTCTGCTTTAAACCTTTAATTCCAAAGAGCTGAAAATATAAACACAATTTCGAATCGACCTCTTTTCTACAAATCCGAAGAGAATCAGTTTTTTTTCAAAAATTATTTAAAATAGCGTATTTATTTCTCACAATGTGATAATCAAACGTAGGGACAAATATGTTTTATCACATTTAGAGAATGTAGTCGCTTTGGAAGGAACGTATTGACATTTAATTGACAAACGTATATTCCGAGCGACTTTTGTTTTGGGGGGGGAGGGGGGGGGGGGGCGTTCCAATATACTTATAAATATATTTCAAAAAAAATATTCATGTATAAATATATAAGAATTTTGTATATTTTGGAAATAGTTACATAAACAAAGTTAGGAATTTTATCTAACAAGATTTGAACAACTAAAATAATGAAATCCATATATATATATATATAGATAAATTTTCAAGTGTTGAAAGAAGCTTATATATTCGTATTGTCACCTTATACTTTCGAAAATAGCCCAAAAAAATTCATGTACATTTTCCTTTCACCTTCAAAATAAAATAGTCAATTCGTAATAATAGCCAATATATAAAAATAAACTTGTGCACATTTATTTTAGTACTTTTCAAAAGAGAGTCTTTAAAAAATTTGTTTCGTTTTGTAAAATATTTGCTGCAGATTTTAAAACTGCACAAGCCCACGTTTTTGCAGAAATAAACCTCCATTGAGGCTATTTTTGCAAAAATAACCCCTGTTCTTTAAAAAAAATCAGAATCACGTAACTTTAAATTCAGAACTAAATGCTTAATTGGCAGATTCTCGATTTTGCAAAAATAAGCCTCAATTGAGGCAGTTTGCAAAAATAGCGACTGTTAAAAAAATCAAAAATCTCCCCCTTTATTTTAGCAAAATAAGCCCTTAATATTTTGAAAAGAGTAAGCAATAGAGTAGGAAGATTTTAGAGAAGACAAGAGGAACCAGTAAGCAACAAGAGACAATAACTACTGTTTTGTTTCTGATCTTTTTTAACGTGTGTCTGTGTTAGGGGCTTGGAGGCTGTTTATATAGTAGTAGGACTAGAGCTCTTTAAAATTCAAATTCTAACTAGGAAAGGAAAAACAAAGTCAGTAATAATTTTTGTAAGGCAAGAATCAATCACCTCTCTAATTAACTAAAATAAAAGGAATATCACCTTTTAAATACTTCCAAAAATAAATCCAATTAAGTGATTTTCGGAATAAAGAAAGTACAAAAATAAAAATCTGATTTTCATAAGAAGTGTATATATTAAGTCACTAAAAATATCCCAAAAAAAAAAAAAAAAACAATAATGGTCTTCTCATCAAATCTTGCAAAACAAATGGTGTAGAATTTTTATGTGTCTTCAAAACATATAATCACATATTGCATAAAAGGTTTTCTTTCATACAAACAGAGAAGCATAGGCAGTGTACTTGTATACTTTATTATAATCAAAATAACCACACCAAGTTCATGGTTTCGAATCACAATATCAAATATTAGGACGATGTAAGAATGCTAGGAGGCAACAACCAAAACAAGCATATACTTCGGATAGATATTTGAAGTTGACATCAAGAAATAATTTGAATACAAATGTTGTGACTAAATATGCTACTAACTAGTAACAATTTAACAGTGGTGGTGCGAGCCTAAATTTGCAACGGAACACTGGTTCATCACTAGTTCATATAACCAAATTTAGTTCTAATACTTTCGACAAATATGCGCGTAATATATCACGAATTTAAGCAAAGAAACAAAGGAAGCAAAGTAAAATAAAAAAAATAAAAAATAAAGAAGAGAATACCCAATTTTATGTCGGGTCAGCTGGTCGGGTCGCAGCAGAAACGGGTCAAACGGGTCGATTTCCTTTGACCCACTCATTTAGACTTCGATTCTTTCCTTCTATGCATGTAGGTGTTGATGATTATCACGATTTCTTGCCATGATTAGCTCGGATTTGCATGATATGCTCGATTTCTTCTTGTTATTCTTTGTAAAAATGGGACACCGGAGAGAGAGAGAGTGAAGACGCCATGATTGGCGACGTGATCAGCGGAGGAATGGGGGCGCCGCGTATTTGGACGATTTTTTGGGCAAAGGGGGAGAAGGGAGGGGACTGGCGGCCGAAAATGGGAAAGAGGGGAAGAGGAAAATGAATTTTAGGGTTTGGAAGTAAAGGGGGTGTTTGGATAAAGATGAAAAAATGAGGAAATAGTAGTGGAATCTGATGTGGGCGGGTAATTGGCTAGAAATGTGCCACGTATGCATGTATGGGCTGATGTGTGTGCGCGTGGGTCCCAAAGAGAGTGATGTGTATATGTAGTCTATGTCTTAAATATATATAGGTGTATATATGTTGTATATGTCGAGTATATGGGAGTATATTTGGTCAATAATTAGCTTAAAAATGCTAATAAATAAGAGAAAAATTAATAAAAATGTAAGAAGTAATATTGTAGACTTAGGAAAAATAATAATTGATTTAAAATAATTATAAATGAATTTAGGTAATATTAATTGAATGTAAATAATTGTAAAATAGATATTTAAGTATATAAATTGTATAAATAGTTACAAAATCGTGCAAGTTCTTTGAAAACGACTCAAATGGCGTATTTAAGTAATATAATCGCATTGAAATACGTATGTATATAGATAGGACGTTGGTGATATGGATAAATGCATGATAATTGATGTCATTTTTGTCTAAAATATTAAAATTGCATTTTCAAAGTTTTGTATGATAAAATTGTAAAATAGGAGGAACAAAATTGGGTGTCAACAGACATTAGGTATACTTACTACGCCACGATCGTTTGTTTGTACTTGTATGTTGTGTGGTTATATGTGAAATTGTTTCTTGGTATCGAGCTAAGAATGAGGGTGTCTTTATATTATTATTAATGTCAGTTATTGGATTATAACACGTATAATGGAAAGTAAGAATAGGATTCCTATTTTTGTTTTGAATATCAGTTGTTAAGCTTGAACCATAAGTAATACATTGACTATAAAAGTCTAGAGGTTATAATGCATACGAATCTAGGGATAGATAAGTAATACATTGAGTATAAAGATCTAGAGGTTATAATGAATATGAATATAGGGATAGAGCAGTTCTATGATTGTTATAATTAAGTATCAAGTAATGAATTATAAGCTTAATACTACATTATGTACGAAGGTTCTCTGTATTGATTAAGGATTCTGACTGATGGCTATTGTGACACACTGTGTGCTGATGTATTCTGCTTTGGGGTGGGATTACGGGACACTATTGATATAACTTGCCTTACTCTTGACGCATTATGGATACAATTTGCGTCACTCTGGATGCACTATAGATATAGAACCACTCTCAATGCAATTTGGTGTTTGCATCATTCTCGAGGCAATATGGAGTTTTCTTAGAACATGGTGGAGCCTATTCCAATAAGTTATTCTGGCACATGTGACCCTATTGTGTTACATTGCATTCATACTCTTCTGTTACATTGATTGTTATGTATTATCTACCAGTTAGTTCTATGATATCAATGTACTTGTTATATGGGGTCAATGGTTTTTTGCTCTATGTTATTATACGCTTGATATGTGTGGTTGGCTGAAGTTTTCTTCCCTCTTCTCCCTGGTTAGCTAGTTGGTCCTTTGGACGGTTAGTTGCTTTATACATGAATTCAGGATTGGGTTTGGTGTCAATGTACTATGAGTGTACAGAGGTGGTTATAGGTTGCTTATATATATGACTTCAAGTGTGTGCTGGTTGGTTTGTACATGCATTGTATGCAATATTTGTTGCATGATAATTGTTTATGAGTTTCTTGTTTCTTCGCGGTTGGCTTACCTGTTTCTGCGAGTTTCTAACCAACCTCCCCTTACGGAGTCCTTTCGACTCACCCTATGAGTATTTCTTGTCTGTTTATTTCGTTTCTTCAGGTTTCGCTGCAGGACAAGACACGACTCGAGATTGAGGAGCGAAGGCGTGATCAGCTAGCTGCCAGGGTGAGCCAGCTCTTGTCCAGGATGGCCCCCAGTTGTATTTTTACAATTTAGTTTTGCTCCCTTCGGGAGATGTATGTATTCTTTTGAACTCTTAACATGTCTGAGCTGGATAGCCCTAAACCTAGTTTTTTTTTTTTTTAAGTGAAGAGTCAGCTACATGTTGCACCTAGTGACTAATTTTATAAATAAAAATCAAGAAATAAATGTCTTGGCGAGGACAATACAGTAAGGATGGCCAAACCATACCTTACATCATCCTATCGAGGTAAATCCTCATGCCTAGCATGAATGCAAAAAATAATACAAATCTTGCTCATCTTCAGAGAAATCATGTGGAATACCTACATTGCCTACAAGAGCCAAGGGAATATCATTAGGTGAAGAACTTTGTCGCTCAAGAAGGCTCTTGATATCATACAAATCCATCTGATCAATTATCTCCTTGTCATAGAGTAACTTCTTTGAATGAGGAGCAACCTACATTAATGACGGGAATAAACGATTGGGGATCCACATTCAAATAAGGCTTACCAATGCTACCTTTACAAAAAGGTCAAGTTGATTTGTCAGTATAACCTCCATATCATGTCCAGCTTCAAGGTCTGATCTACCTTCCTATCAGGGCACAAATTGAATTGTCCTGTTCTCCAGACATAGAACCCGACATACCTCAACAACCTTTGCCAGAGTTGCTGCATTAGAAGCTACATTATCAACCTGATCTCCACCGATCTTTGTAGCCAACTTTGTTTCTTGCTCATCTAATTGGTTAAGAAAATCTGGATCTTGAGGAGCTTGTTGTGCCATGTTTGGGTGGTTCATTTCAACAAGATAATAAGTAGTAGTTTTTCTACGTTTTCGAGTAGACCTAGGCATCACAATTCCCCTTTTTCTTGGCCCTATAAGAGTGGAATCAGCTTTGCAGCGTCTTTTCCATCACCTACATCTTTCCTAACTGCCATCAAAGTAGCCACATATTTTAAAGTACTCCTAGCATCAATAGGAGAAGACACTGTCACATTGTCAGTTTCCCTTCTCCTAGTTGAACTTGGACTAATGGATGCACCTTTGACGCTAAGACCGTCGTGCCTTTTATTTTTCATTGTTTCCCCAAGACTATCGTGCCTTTTATTTTGTGAACAAACACTTGCAACTTTCCCAATTTTTCTTGGAGTAGAAACAACTTTCAATATTTCACCCTTAGGTGTCCCAAATTGGATAGGAGATGACTCCAACATAGCTGGCCTTTGACCCTTAGAACCGGCAGGGTTATTTTCCTTAGAAACAGCAGCATTGTTTTTTCTTGCTACTTGATCAATAGCAGCTTTCTCCCTAGTTTTCCTAGGTCTTAATGATGCCAAGACCCCTCCTTTGGTTCTGTCAGCTGGCAGCTCAATAGCAGGATGCTCTACATTGCTTGTATTCTGCACAAAAGCAGCCTTCACTAATTTTTCCTCAGAACATGGGACTTAGGCTGCCCCTTTATCAATGTCTATTGCAGCAGTAACATTAGTTTCTCCTACCACCTGATTGTCTTCAACCTTCTTCTAATCATATTGAGTAGTCAGTTTTTTTTGTATGTGTGTGTGTGTATGGTTGTCTTTTTGAGATTCATTTCCAATTTTTGTTAGTTTTATATTTGTTTCGTAAGTTAATTGAAAAAGGATTCACCTGACGGGTCTAGGGGAGGATGTCGGGTGTCTGCACGGCGTGCCCAGAAATTTGGGCCGTGTCATAAAAAACCCTAACATAGCAAAAATTCTTTCACCCTCCCTCTCCCAATTTTCATTCCATCTTCCCTCCTCGATTCCCAACCTACCGTAGGAACCTTGCTCTTTCCTCTTCCACTACAGACTCCTTCCCTACGGCCACCGTTTTATCAAATAACAAATATTTATGCTTGCAAAACAATGCAAAAATAGAAACTTTTTTGTGGAGGAGTTATGGAAGCTTGTTGAACCTGATTTGATTATGACAATAACTTTGAACAAACCTTGTCTTCAAAGAATATTGACACGTAAAAATCTATGACAGTAGGATGGTCGACTAAGGAAAAACATGAAGTTTTCCACTCACAAAAGAAGACGATATCAAACACGTTGAAGAGCCCTAAGAAAAGACCATTAATGAAGAGTATTTCCATCAAGCGAGATTTATGGGCTGGCAAGAGTCAATTGTCCAAATGTAATAAACTCTTAGTATGACTTCCCCAAGGTACTAGAAATAATATATTTGGACACCCATTTTAAATCAAGGAAATTTCAGATTTGAGGTTGCGCAGCCTGCTTTTAGTTGTGCGGCCACACATCTCAGTTCTTCACTTGCGCGGCCTCAAGGTTGATGAGGCTGCCACATTCTCAAGGTTATTGAAGATTATGCGGCTGACACTTCGATTGTACGGCTGTAAATGCAATTTCTTCTTTAATTGTGCCAATGCACATCATCTTGGTAGGCCACACTTGGAATTATCCTGAGTTTTATGACTTTCAGAAACTTGTCATTTGGTGGCTTAATTATGGTTGTGCGGCCGCCTATTTTCCATGGAAGTGTCAGTCACATTGATATTGGGTGGTCATAAACTGAGAATTTCTGGACCTGATATGTTTTTATTTTTTGTACTTATGCGGTCGCATGACAGTAAGGAGGCTCCTATCGTTGCAAAATTGTGCAGTTGCCTTGCCTACATGTTGTGCACACTTTCTCCCTTTCTGCTGCTGCTTCACTTTCTAACTTAATTTGGCATCTTTGCTTCTTTTGGTTTTATTCATTTCATTTTGAGTCCAATACCTGAAACCAATTATAAAAACGTTATTTCCCCACTGATTGGATGCTTTCGTATTCAAAAATAAAAGTGATTCTTATGTTGGAAAAATGCCCAATTATCATTAGATATGGGGCTAAGCACAAATTAAATGCGCATCCTCTATATTTATGCTTCATTCTCTAATTCTTCTTCAGTTGGTGGGTGATTGTTCTTCTTAGCCTTGCTCAATGCTTTGAACATCACTTGATTTTTAAGTCATGTTGAAATAATTCACCGTATCACAAATACCTCATGTGCATAACACCTGTCCAGAGTAGAAAAGTGAGCACAAAGACGGTAAAAGTACAAGTTCTATTTTTTCTATATATAATAAATGTGAGTTGATGGTACGACGAAGGGTACTTTAGTAATTCCAAGACCTTTTCAATTGTACATTCTGCGCACACTATGTGTACATTTTATCAAGTTGACAGAAAAACCTGGCTGCCTTCCTAAAAGTTCCATTCCTGTCCCCCATGTTTCAAGTAACAGACACGTGTTCAATACGTGTCCTGCAACGCTCTGTCTCCTATTTTCAAGTTCTCACACATTAGCCTTCCTCTCTTCTTTCTCAGTCTTGTGCTTCCACTTTATCTTAATTCTGGTAATTTTTTCTCTCATTAATTTTTTTAAATGTACTTATTTGTAAGTTTTTCTCTGCTTTCTCCTTTTTATGTTTCCAATTTTGCTTCTATACAGCCTTTGAATTGGCCGATTTGTCAAAGGCTTTGAATTCTTATGGGCGTTCAGTTGTGGAGCCATTGACTATTGAGCCTAATAGGAATAAATCCACAATCCTCCTCAGAGCAACCATTGTGGCTCCTGGTATGTTTAATTTTTCAATATTTGTCTTTGCATGTCTGTGTCTGTGTTTTAGCTTTAATGATTTTGGGTTGTGTATATTTTAGTTGAATTTGTAGAGGTATCTCATCATCCATAACTTATTTTATTTTATTTATTGTCCATAAGAAAAACAATGAGACAAATGGCTTAACCACTGAACTATTCTTTTCTTCTTTTTTTTCATTTTCCTCCTTTTTGTTTGGTGATTGATCGACTATATTTTGAGACATATCTTGATGCCAAACTGAAGAAACTTTTCACTTTTGGTCAAGGACCTCTCTTCTTTCATTGTGGCTTTACTACAAAGTCATTTAGGAATAAAACAAGTGAAAAGCTGACTGCTATATTTCCGATATAAATTAGCTTTCCAAATCAGACTTGAGGTCCTGATGATACAAAATTCATTATTTATGACCAACTTCATTGAGTTTGTTAAATAAGAAAGAGAAGTGAGAGCCTAGCCATCAATGAAAGACTTACATGCACTTCTGAATTGCACTTAACAATTGTGAGACCTAAGACATAAAGTGAAAGGTAGAAAATTTAGATGGTACAAGTCTAAGGACAAGTTAATATTGAAGTTTGATTATTCATGCAAAGATTTTCTTTATTGCATCGAAAGGGTTGTCTACACGAATGACAGATGGGAAGAAATTAAAGGAGCTTGCTAGATTCTTATATTCCTAATTCCTATAAGCCTTTCTGGTGGATAATTTTTTGGAAAATGCCCAACTTATTAAGAAAGTGAATAATAGCTTAGTAGTATGGCACTTCCTAAAATGTCACAACATTTGTAACCAACATTGTTGCGGATACTGATTTTTGAGATTCAACTTTTCCATAATTGTGCAGGAAAACAAATGGAAGTCAATTGTAAAACCTGCTTTTAGGAAGATTGACAGACATAATAGACTCATGCGGGCTGAAGAAACATATTACCTAATACTATGGATATAATTGCGGGTAGAAAATATACTACAAAGCAGGGAAAATTGCAGTGAAGTGTTTATTTGAGGACATTATGGTAAAGTAGTCGCACCGTCTAAACTTAATAATTAGGAGTATGTATTCAGTTGTAGACACACCATGTAGTTTCGAAGTAACACATGTCGTTGCCCATTTATTTCAAATCTTCCTCCTGTGTAGCTTCAGTAGTATTCTGGTGAGTTCTTATACTTCTTTGTAATTTCATTTCTACTTTTACGCTTGCTTTATGAATTTATTACATAAGTTTTCCCCCTATGCTTCCAGAAAAATTCTGCTAAATTTGAGGTCTTTTTGCTTCTACTTTAGCCCTGAAAGAATTCCCTATGTTGCCTTTAATATATTCCCCTCATCTCCTGCGATTCTCTTTCCATCTTCCCTTTTTTATTTTCATGTTTTTTATTACTTTCATTCCTTACTTTTGGCACCTTCATGTCACCAAAACTTGGTTGTGTTAGTAGCATAAAAAATGTGGCAGCATAGGTTATTATGTTTATATTTCTAACACTTTAAAATTTTCTATGGTGCTGGTTATGTAATTAGTTGTTGTATGTCCATAAGCTTATTGTTGATGTTTTGTTGCTGGATATTTAGGATTGATTTAGTTGGAATATGTTGGTCACGGCATTTTGCTTTCTAATTATTTTTGAACTTGAAAGTTGCTTAAGGTTGGGAAAAGGGAAACTGCTTCAGCGATAAGAGGTAACTTATTCACTTATCTTTTCTAATACATTTAGATGCTTAGGTACAATGCTAAATGGTTGTGCTTTATATTTTATTTTATACCCTGTATACTTGTGTGTACTATAGGAATAAATTAAATGTTCAAATTTCAAAATTTAAGATTTTAATAAAGATATCGAACAACAATAGTATGCATTACACTATTTTGGTCTTGCTATTTGAGTTAGTAATGTCTAATCAACTTATTAATTGATAAATTGTGGAGGAAAAATGACGTAAGTGAACTAATTGGATTTATTTGAATTAGAGGTCACACGATGGTGGCGTAGAAGTAGCTAGAAGAAAGATTGTTCGGATATATTGGAAAGTTGAGAGTGTAACACATCTTATGTTGAAGACTGGTTACTGCTTGAGTTTTAAAATTTCTATGTGAAATATTATAATGTTACTGTAGGCTAATGATACTAATTGTCGGGTTGGATGGACTTCTTCTTTTTGCTCTGCCTGAATCCATTTTCACTAATTGCTCGGAGTATATGGAGCACTGAGTATATGGAGCACTAAGGTTCATTTTTTTACCTCCTAATTGCTATTCATATTTACTGGTCCTAACTCGTAAATGTATAATTAGGAACCAAAAGTTGTACTAAGTCACAAAATCCCAAGACATGCATATCACACTTATATTGTTTACAATTATTCAGTGCTCGTGTCTTCTTCTATCTGCTGAATTTTATTAGTCAGTAACAACAATCTACCATTTTACCTTCACTATTTTGTATGTAACTATATTTGCAGGTAAAGCAAGTCTCGGTGTGCACAATGGTGTCTTTTTGGCTTTAACATACGGTTCTAACTTTTGATGGCCATTTGCATATTCTCAAGATTAGTTCAGTAAGGATGATATCAGAAAATGATCTTTCTCATTTCTGATTATGGTTCAGAGACTCTAGATTTAGGGATACTGTATTCAGTATTTTTAGGAGTGCAATTTTAACATAGGTAGATTGTTAAAACATCCTTCAAAGTGTAATATTCATACTTTCATCCTGCTATACTTTGTTTTGATTATAATTTGACAGTATTTGATAAAATTTCAAGTCTATTAAATGAAGCCATGGCGGTTATTTCAACAAGAACTTTGTGCTTTGTTGTATGAATTCAAGTTTCTGTATGTTCTCCTCCCAACCAATTTCCTTTTGTTAACTCATAATAGTGTTAAGCTTGATCCCGTGCGGGGCACGGGCAGGTGATCTAGTAAACTAATAAACCTAGCAATACATCTAACTACAACTAGTAAAAACTAATTACTAACTCTACATTAAAGACACCAAAATTTGATTGCCCAACACTCGTTAAAGGATAAGTAATTGCTGTAAAAAAATTTACAGTTGAAGATTTTGGAATCGAATCCCTTAATGGATCAAACATCAAGTTATAGCTCTTTTTATATTGCTAAGCAAACAATTAAAATAATCTCTACATCAATAATAGTACTTTTTTTTTCCAGTAAAAATCGATATTCTAAAGAAGGGAATTAACCAAAGGATGAAGTCAATGAGTAAAATATCTAGAATTAAGAGCCTGTTTGGCCCAACTTCAGAAAACTTTTTATTTGAAAAGTGTTTTTCTTCAAAGTACTTTTGGAGAAAAACAGTTTGTGTTTGGCCAATTCATTTGAGAAACACTTCTATCAATAGTTGAGTAGCAATTTGTGTTTTTCAAACTTTTAAAAAAGTACTTTTGAGTGTTAAATTACGAGTAAGGACATTTAAAGACTCACTTTACAGTTATTTAACTAGATGAATGATTTTAAACATTTATTCTCAAACACTATATTTAATTTTTTTTATTTAGTTAAAAAATTTCAAAATACAATATACATAATTGAATATTCTAGATATATACCTTAAAAAAGATATTATTTGTTATAAATTTATTTATTTGTGTGGATGACCACTACTCACCATTATTCAATTGTAACATATGCTTTACTACCCCACTTTGCTTTACTACCCCACTTTCTCCTACTTAATTCCTCCCCACTAAGTGGCCACTAATTCCTTATTAAGTCACTGCTTAATTCTTTTAACCTAGGTATTTGTATCCTATAAATAGAGCACATTTGGCTCTATGGAAGACACACTTGAAACACTTTGAGAATAATACAAGTTCTTCCTTCTCCTCTCAAATATTTTGTCTTGTTCTTGCACTACTTTATTATTAGTTTTACAACACGTTATCAGTACGAGTCTCTATTTTATTACACGATTTAGAAGAAATGAAAAGCAAATTATGATGCAATTGATAGAAGCCAACGTTCTGGTTGCTAACACAAGATAATTTTTTTTTTTTTTTGGTTTCTAAATTCCTTCATATTATGATTTTCGTTAATCTCAAAATTAATACTACCCTATTTTATTTTGTTTTATACCACTTTAAATTGTGGAAACCTTTCACTGACTACAACTTTTGTCTATTCTTCCATTGTTTGTTTGATTTTGTAGCTATCCTTTGACAACAATTTAAGGGTGCATGGCCTAGCAACATGATATTGTAGATCAGTTCTACTCATGTTTCAAGGTAAACTGCTTGTGAGAGCAAACATGGATTATGTAGTATAGTTAATATTTTACTCTCACATGGATATATGGAATGAAACAAATATGGTAACTTTTAAAGAATGCTTCTTTGATTTATAGTTGGGTATAAATTTTTATACTCTTGGTAAGTGGAGATCGGAGAAATAATGCTTTTTTTTTTTTTTTATGATCTTTACCCGATATATTAGTGTTATATCATTGATACATGATTACAGTACTATGTTTCAATTACACGAAGCATGAGTACCTTTGAGTATTGTACTTCAAATCGCATCATATGTACACAATTTGGCCTATTATGCCATTAGTTAAGGGTAAGACATCATATTCAACTCCCAATGCATTATGGCGTAACACGCTTTTGCGATAATAAGATATTGATGGCATAATGATGATTGAGGCAAAAACTAAAGTATTATAAAAAAGATAAAGTATTTTTGATAAAAATCATGAAGCCCGTCCACTAAATAGGCTCCATTCATAGAGGTGAATGTGGGAGCAATATATGCACCATTCCCTAAGATGAATGTGGGAGTAAGACAAGCTCATTCCATAAGATGAATGTGGGAGCACAACATAATGCTCCATTCTCAGAGGTGAATGTAGTAGCAATACATAATATGCCTGAAAGAAGGCAAATTATCATTATGTCTGAAAGAAGACAAAAAATAATTTTATGTCTGAAAGAAGGCAAGTACTTTTTTGTCTGAAAGATGACAAAGTAATTACCATGGTATAGACCATAGTCGTGGGTGAGGCAATGAATGAAGCAATCGTCATCATTGTGAAATAAATAACAGAACAATAAGGGTTCTCAAAAAGTAACCGTTCAAATGGTAAATATAATAATGCCTTCAATGTATCATATGAGCATGAGGCAAGTCCAGATGATTATGGTCCATTTCTTGCAGTGAATAAGACAATTCATAAAAAAAAATTATGAATATTGACCCATTCACTGAAGTGAATGTGGCAATATGTGATAAAATATCAAAACACGCCTCCAGAAGAGGTTCGAGATAGATGAATATGGACGTGTACCACAACTCACCTCTAGAAAAGGTTCGACTATAATAATTCTATTATTTATTGTGGCATAAATGGTCATTGCTCTCGTACAGAACGTACGCCATAATTATGTATTATTATGAATTGCATAAGAGCAAGTGAATCTTGCCTATAATGATTTTACCATGAGAAAAATAAAATAATTTTCTCCTTGAAAGGATATTTTCACCATATGGTTGGTGTAATAAAATATATGGTAGTACAAAGCTATTTGAGTGCTCCAGAAGAGCCAAAATATTACTACCTAGAGGAATGAGATTGATAAAATATTTATTGTAGTATGTCTCGAAAGAAACTTGTTAAGTTTCAAATACATTTGTCAAAATGGTTAAGAGACTAAATTTGATGGAAAGATATAAAAATCTTTATATTACTACAAGAATGTTGGGTGAGATATATATGCTTGAAAAGCTCCCCGCCTCTTCTTCGAGTATGTATTATTCAAAATATAAGTGTGGTAAAATTATATGTGCCACAATAAACTTTTAGTTTATTGTTACAATGCCCATGCTATAGTAAACTAGTTTACTAGATGAATAAATTTATAAGTTGGCATGACCAGTTTGACCATCCCGGTTCAAATATGATGCATAAAGTATATAAATGAGAATTCGCATGGGTGTATACTGAAGAATCAGGATTCTTCAAGAATTCTTCAAGAATTCTTTTTGTGCTGCTTGTTCTCAAGATAAATAAATAATTGGACCAACTAAAATTGGGATCAGGATTCCCGCACTTCTTGAATGTATAAAAGGTGAATATGGGCCCGGTCACCTGCCATGTGGACCATATAATTATTATAAATAGATACATATATGATAAGGTCACATGTGAGTTTTATTACAAACCCGCAATGGTACTTGCGAGGTTAAGTATTTGCTCAAAAAAAAATCTTATTATGAGCATATTTCTAGATTATGCAATCAAGACAAGTTATCTTGATAATGTTGGCAAGAAAGTTTAGCAGATTCATATACTGAAAGCCTCCAATTGCTAAACCATGCATATGAGAACAATGCTACCTAAATCAGGTATGAGGTATGGTATATCCATAAAGCATCACTTGTGCACGACATGCCACAAAATGAATTTCCCCTCATAATTGGTTCAGGGTCAGGAACCAAATATTTTCCATCTAATAATTTTAATGTGCGGTATATTATCAATTGCTCCACCGCAACGCACAAAGATGGATCCCATATAAGGTTGGGAACGAATGTTAGTTTGGCTAACATTAGGGGGAGAAATTAATGCAGCTGAGGAATAAATAAATTAAATTATTATTTGATTATGATCCTCATATAAAGATAATGCAAGTCACTGCCAGACGCATCACTGACCCAAAGAAAAATATTATATTCCAGCGGCTAATGCTCCTGATGTCCTAGTGAGACAATCTGTTTATGTCAATGAGTCTAAGGCACACCTAAAGCGTGGTAGACCATTTGGTTCCAAAGATAAGTTCTTGAAAAAGGAAAGGAGCAAATGACTATGATGGTCAAATAAGGAGGCAGGGCTCTAAAATAGCCCACGACATAACACTTCATAAAACCTCATCAGGAGAGGTTCAGGTACCTGAAAATTTATGAATGTGAAGAGATCTCAATATGTTATGTTGGATGGGGAACCGAGATATGAAATTATCGTCGACGATATCTTACCGATATTATAAAGCTCAATATTTATATGATTATGAGGGTCTTGAGCTTAAGTCTGTTAGGAATACAGACATGAAATTATTGGCCAGAAATAGCAAAACGCATTTAAGCAAAAATTGGCTTCACTCGAGTGATGTGAACTTTTTGGACCTATAGTCCAAATACCTGAAGGTGCAAAGCCAGTTGTGTACAAAGATATTTTAGTGCAAAAATATTGATAATAATAAGTCGTTAAATATAAAGTACGACTTGAGGCACAAAGATCCGACATTGATTATATGGAGCTATATTCTCCTTTTGGTGGATGCAATCACCTTCAGGTATGTTATATGTCTGGCAGTGCATGAAAGACTTGATATGCGTATGAATGTTGCAACAGCCTTTTATATGGCTCATTGAGAAACAATATATTTATCCTTGAAGGATTCAAGATCCTAGAAGCATGTAAAGGTTCCCGGGAGACCTATTCAATGAAGCTTCATAAATATTTATACGGATAAAAACAATCCGGACACATGTGGTAAAATTGCGTTTGCGAGCTTCTTGATATTGAAATATTATATTTTAATGCAATTGGTGCGTTGAAGTATCTTACCAAATATACTCCACTGGTTATAACTTTTGTTATAAGCTTATTGGTAAGATTCAGTTCTTCCTCAATGCGAAGACATCAGTAATATTCAGTTCTTCCTCAATGCGAAGACATCAGAATAATACATGGTATCTACTTGATCTATAAAGCCCGATATCAACTTGGTATTTATTTGTTGTGGTAGAATACCTATATTGTAGCATTTTATAAAATCAATTTTTGCTGCTACATCTTCAATTTATGAAGAGATAATAGCCATGCTTGAAGCTATGCGACAATATTGGTGACTGAGATCAAGGACTCAACATATTCAGCTACAATGTGGTATTTCGTTGAAGACGAGGATCCCAGTAATATTATATGAAATATTGCATGGATAGTTCAGCTAAAAGGAAGATACAACTAAAGGAGAAAAATATTCAACAAGATTCATTTTTAGTCATGATCTTCAAAAGAATGATGAAGTTAATGCCGAAGAATTCACTCCAATCATAGTTAGGCAGATTTGTCCACTAAGTCATTGCCAATCTCAACATTTGAGAAGCTGATTTACAAGATTGGAATGTATCGCCTTCAAGATATTGAATGATGTTTTCATCAGGGGGAGTAAAGTATGCGCTGCACTCTTTTCCCCTTAACAAGGTTTTATCCCACTTGGGTTTTACTTGTAAGATTTTTAATGAGGCAGCTCTAAAGGCGTATTACAGGATTCGTGTACTCTTTTTCCTTCACTAGGCTTTTCCCACCGGGTTTTCCTAGTAAGGTTTTAATGAGGCACATTACCTTCCAAATGGTCATCCAAGGGGGAGTGTTATAAATTTATTTATTTGTGTGGATGACCACTACTCACCATTATTCAATTGTAACCTATGGTTTACTACCCCACTTTCTCCTACTTAATTCCTCCCCACTAAGTGACCACTAATTCCTTATTAAGTCACTGCTTAATTCTTGTAACCTTTGGGTTGATTTGTAACCTATGTATTTGTATCCTATAAATAGAGCACATTTGGCTCTATGGAAGACACACTTGAAACACTTTGAGAATAATACAAGTTCTTTCTTCTCCTCTCATATATTTTATCTTGTTCTTGCAGTACTTTATTATTAGTTTTACAACATTATTTGGTTAAAAGTTTCTAACAATAGTGATATAGGTGTACGTAGAAAAAATAGTGATTAAAAAAGCAATATACTATTTATATATTATAATCATTAGGTTAAAATATATAGGAGAAATTATGTAAGTATTTTTGGTAAGAATATTTTTGGAATGATAGAAAATAAAAACAGTTTATGCTTCCATTCAAAAGCACTTTTAGTGAAAAGCTACTTTTTCCTCCTTCTTCCCCACAGCAGAAAAACAGCTTCTGCTGCCACTCAAAATCCATTATTTTTTCCTTGAGTCTTGGCCAACCACCTTTTTTTTTAAAACAAGGAATCTACTAAGCATGGTGCCTAGTGACTATTTTTATTAATAATAATAAAAAATAAAATTGTCTTTACAATTTGGTTGCATAACGAATGCTACAATAACAATAGCCTAGCTACAACACAATTAGCGCCATATCCACATACTACTCCCATTTCCTTGGGATGAGCACCAATTGGTACTAATACCACCAAGAGAAATGAGAGTAACACATAACCATAGCACTTTACAGGATATGAATTACTAGCAAGTGTAATACATAAATGAGTTAAAAAATATGTCAAAAATATAATATGTGCTAATGTCATCTTCCTCTTGTCCTTTGCTGCGAGCAATAGCAAATGATGAGTTGAGGAGAACTCCTCTATTGTAATGTATCTCATGTACACAAGCTATAGTAATATTAGTTGAAACAATAGGTGGAACTTTTCCTTAAAAAAATACAGATTGTGGGTTGAAACAGTCATTGGAACTGTTCCTTGGATAACAACTTGTATCTTGTAATATTTGGTGGCCAGAAAAATGATCACCTCAACAAGCTTGTATGCGAGCTGAGTGAAGCCAAGCACCTCAACCATCAAGTATTCTAAAAATCCACTTGTACATATCACAATAAGAAGCTGCAACATACACTCAAAAAAGGCGAATCCTAGAAAACAAGGAATTCTCAAAGAAACAGGTTGTGAACGTGTTCCAACTCTGCTCCAAATCAATTCAGTACCAAGACAGAAATAACCTTGCCTCAACAACAACTTCAGCGAGCTCCTATGCAATATGAAGCTGAAAAATCCAATCCTCGCCATATGAGACATCGTGAAAGAATCCACCACCAAGTTGAGCTAAGTGCCAAGCCTAATAGTGACATCAACACGCTCCAAGTCCCAACGTTGTCCCAACTTTGAGATGTTATCCAGATTAGTCCTTCCAATTTACTGATCTTTGTTCCTGTAAAACTAAAGACTTATTAGTGAATAAAACCCACCATGATCTCCACTTTACGCTTGATCATTATGGGTAATTCTCCAACTATCCCACCATATCACACCTCCTACCAACCCCATAATCATCTTCTTATAGGACATGATCGATAATTAACCCAACAACTCTTGTCCATATTAAGAATGGCCTTGCCTTTATTTGGCAATTGCACAAAAGACTCAAAAGTCACAATAAGTAGCTCATGTGCAAGATTTGCAATATAATCTGCAAGCATATTACCCTCTCACAATGTATGAACAAACTTAAATTCCCACAACAAACTTCCACCAACTAATGTCATCAACTATAGCAGCTATAGCCCATTGATTAGGCCACACTCCTTCAATAATCTGCTTCAACAACACAGAGTCAGTCTCAATTATTATCGGACCAAGAGCATGTTCCACACAATACTTGACTGCTTCTCTAATAGCCCTAGCTTCCACCACCATGTTATTATGCTCATCAATGGACTTTGCATATACAAAAATCAAGTCTCCAGCTGCATCGCTTATGCAAAAACCAATCGTACTAGGTCTTGGGTTACCTTTGGATGATCCATCAGTGTTATATTTATAATAACCAACAGTAGGAGGCTGCCATACCACCTTAACATACTTAAACCTTGGTCTATAGCTCTTTAGTGCATGAACAATTTCAGCCCACGGCTCACCCTTCAAAGAAATATAAGGAAACCTTTGTTTGACAAAGAAAGCAACATTAGTCGTCACTTCAAAAATCATTCTCAGATACGAAGTAGTACCTCCATGCCTAATCATATTCCTTCTCTTCCAGATTGTCCAAACAATAAATGATGGCACAGTATGAAATACATGTTGTAACCACGGCTTAGGCCATTGCTTCCACCACTTGAAACAAGCTTGATGCAATCAATTTGAATCCCAGCTGGTTGTGCAAAATATTTCCATAACCTGGAAGCTATTGGACTTGAACAAAACAAAACAAATCCTCTCTAGTTTTCTCTTTAGGATCAAGACAACACCAACACCTTGATGCAAAAACATATCTCATTCTTTTCAGCTCTTCATCTAAAGGAAGTTTGAACTTCCACATTCTCCACATCATGAATGAAAATTTCATAGGCATCCCTTTAACCCACATGAATTTTGCAACGTTAACATTCCTCTCCTTTGCTCTAACATAGTTCCATGCACTACTAACAGTAAAGATGCCATTAGAGGTTAAACACCACCATGCCTTGTCTCTCCCTTCATCTTCCCTACGCACAAAAATGTTTTGAACAACATGTTCCACAATATCCTATGGTAAAATGAGAGAAAGTAATTCCTGGTTCCACTGACCATTATCAATCAGTTCACTAACACTATTATTGTGTAGGAAAAAATACGCCACCTATTGTTATGGGGATACGAGTCCATTTGGCGTGACTAGGCTTATCTTATAAGTCACCAGGCACTGAGGATATATTCTCGCTCGTAGAGCCAATGACCGTTTAGGCACTTTTGGCCACAGAGCGCAGGGCACACATTCCGTTGCCTACGGTTTGCGGTCTCCTAGTTAGGGTTTTAAATACCACCTTCTAGAGTTGTAGGCCCATTGCCCTATTAGTATTTGTATTTTACCTTACTTAAGACTGGGTATCACAACTATAAATACCCCTCCTTACATTGTATTGTACATATCGCTGGATATTCAAAAAACTTTGACTACTCTCAAGGAATAAGATTTACATTGGTTTCTCCATTATTTCTTATCTATTTACTTGTCTTCATTTTCATCGTATTTACTTACATTTCTATCGTAATTTACCGTATTACTTGTGACCTCATTCATAATTAATTGTTTAACGTAGACGTATAAATTTAGGCATAAATAGTTTGGCGCCCACCGTAGGGCCCAGGCAATTGTAGGTATTCTACGACGGAAAAAGCGAAATCATGCTGGACGACGGTAACAGCGTTCCGAAGAACACCACAGATGAAGAAGACGAGTCAGTAAAGGATCTCAGTGATACCAGCATACAACATAAGGATCCCATCGAGTAGCCAAAGGATTCTTCTCAGGAGCCCATCCCTATCGCTAGCGATGGTGAAGGTGATCACCCCCAAGGGGATAATTCCGAGTTTAGAGGCTATCTCTTGGATATCCTCAAAAGTGTGTCCGAACGAAACTCGAACGACATAACTAAAAGGATATCCCTGAGGTTGGGAGCAATGTTTGATGACTCGTCTCAAAGGCCATTATCCCCGCGACGACCGTCCCTCACAGACAACTCGCCAGCACTGGTTCCCAATCGTAGGCTCAACATGGATGTTGCCCCTTGAGGATCAACAACGATCAAAAATCAAGACCTAAAGGGAACCCTTGTCATTCAGTAACTCATAAAAGAGATGAAGGCCATCCATGACCGAATCGGTAATATGCAGGTGCTCCACCCCTAGTTACCATGGTAGATGAGCAGAAGTTTACAAACATGCTTACAAAGCGAGCGCAGCAACGCTCTGCAGACCAACGAACTTCCACTTGCCGGATAACTTGAAATATGATGGAAAAACTGATCCAGACGAGCACATTGCTGCTTACTATACAGCCGTAAAGAGCAATGAGATTACTGAAGAAGAAATCAAGTCTGCCCTGGTGAAGAGATTCAGCTCAACCTCTACCAAAGGAGCCCTTGCTTGGTACACTCAGCTACCAATGGGATCCATTGAATCATTCACTTAGATGCAAACTTGTTCAAGAAAGCGGATTCAGGTGCCCACAAGTGGCGCAAGCATATAGAAGACATCTTCGAGATACGAAAGCACGACAACGAATTGCTGAAGGATTACCTCGATAGATTTCAGAAGGAACGCATGGAGCTTCCTCCAGTCCCTGATAATATCGATGTGGTAGCCTTCGGCAAAAGCCTAAATTCGAAGGGATCTTTAGCTAGCCGAGAATTACAGTGGAGTTTAACCCGACGCCCATTATCCACATGGAGTGCACTACATCAGAGGTATACCAAGAAACTTCATTTGGAACCAGACCACTCTTATAACCCAGAGGACGAGCGAATGAAGAGACCGGGAAGCCCGTCCCTAGAAGGTGAGGGGGATTGTAGAAGGACGAAGCCAAAGGTCCATACTCAAGCGGGCGCCGAACGATAGAATTCTCGAGCAGCAGGGTCCCAGGAGAAGCGAACTGAGCCCCAGAATTTTAAAGACTTTGGTCTTCGCGTTAATGTTGTGGACGTAGTCACCAATTATCTTGGTAAACTGGGCCCTAGGGTCCGATTTCCACCTAACACGAAGGGATCTACAGGGAGAAATACAACTCTCTATTGTGACTTTCATCACAGCGAGGGCCATGCAACGGCCGATTGCAACGCCTTGATGATCGAGATTGAAAACTTGCTAAAAAAAGGCCATCTCAAAGAGCTGTTGGAAACAGGGCCTGGCAGATTAAAAGGCCTGGAGTCTAACAACCTGAAGACCATCAACGTAATCTTTGCGGACGAACGACCAAAAATGGCCTGAGGGACTACAATAACCGGGACAACATTTGAATCCATCGCATTCGACTTGGAGAAGCAAGCTGACCACCAAGGAGACCTCGTTGTACCTGTGGAAATATCTTGCGTACATGTCCAGCGGGCCTTTATCGACCCGGGGAGCAGTGATAATATTATGCAGGGGGAGATGTTACACAAGTTCAGCCGTTGTCCTCAAATATCCTCGAGCACTCGAAATATAATGGGTTTCAACGGAATCCGGGAAGCATCCGCTGGGGAACTAGCTCTACCGGTCCATATACCGGGCGTGACAAGCGCAACAACTTTTTAGGTGATGAATTACAGTCTCTCGTACGATGTAATCCTGGGACGGCCATGGATACATGGCATCAGGAGAAGTGCCCTCAACACTTGATCGGGTCTTCAAGTACCCGACCTGCACGGGGTCGTCGACCTACGAGGTGAGCGGCTTCTCTCCGAGGAATGTCATTTTACTCCAGATGGGATTACATATTCCGAGTCGAATATTATTAAAGCATTAGTACGACTAAATTGGTGTGTCATCTCTCCGAGGTACTGCGAAAGAAAAGAGGACCCCTTTGGCTGATACAGTGTTATTTGACGATGGCTCAGACGAATATCCAACTCCTGCAAATCCTAGTCATATCAAAGCCAGAAACAGGTGAATACCTATTATTATACATTTCAATATTTGAGGTAGCTTGGAATGCAATCCTTGTATGAGAAGAGAACGGGCAGAAGTTTCCGGTGAAGTATGCCAACAAGATGTCCCAATGCATAGAAAATTTTTGCCCTTATAGCTCCAGTTCATAGAAACCACGGTGATGACCACACGAGAGTTGCGTTCGTACTTTCAGGAACACTCTTTCAGTTTATTCTCTTCAATACTGGCGCGAGCCATTCTGTTTAAGCCCGGTCCATCGAAAAAAATGGCAAAGTGGGCTGAAGAGTTAGGAGAGTACGGCATCATATATCAACCCTGTACGGACATCAAGACGCAGGGGTTGGAAGGTTTTTACCTCTGATTTTGTAGAAGAGTTGGAACTGAAGGCTGAAGAGTTGCTCAGGAATGAAGCAGTGATTGAGTATGGCTGGTGGGAAATTCGCACGGGAATAAATCTCAATAGGGGGAAGATCGATCTCTTGATCAGAATGCCGTCTGGGATGATCTACCACCAGGCCATGAAGGCTGATAGCCACGAGGCAGAGTCTGAAGCCGTAATTCAAGCTCTTGACTTAGCCTACACACAGGGGGGCCAGAGAGATCAGCCTATACAATCAATCTCAGCTGATGATCAATCAACTAATTAAGAGAAATCTTCATAGCTGAGGATGTCTAAGCTGGATCAAAAGAGGAAAATCAGTGCAATCTTGAAAAATTTTCATGTGTGGGAATTCATCCACCAAGAAGAAATCTCAGGAGACGCCGAAGCATCCGAAGACCTAGACGATTGGCAGACGATAGTTGAGCTAACCCCCGCAGGCCTGATGAACTTTGAAATTCCAGATATAGGATACTTTGCAGGGCAGCGTGATGCGCTACTCAACTATCTGAGCAAAGGAGACCTTCCTGAAGACAAGACAAAAAGCATTTAATTGCGGAAACAAACAATTCACTATTTCTTGATTGGTAAGCAGCTTTACCATAGGGTCGTCAACGACCCCAGAGATGACTTTCGAGGCTCAGGACCCTTAAATAGGGAAGCCCAACTGAATGACCCCGAATCTTTCAAGGATCAAACATAAAGTACCTTTGCTTGAGAAAGCATTTACTTTGTTTTATTTCCTTTTGATATTTATCAGACATATTACGTGTTTTCACCCACAACATCATAGGCCCCCGCCTCTTCTATCAATGGAACTAATATCTTACTTTTACTCATTTATTTAGTTCCATCTACGATCCAACTATTCATAACCCCGGGCAGACCTAAGTTGAAGTAATACGCTTACTTTTTAACTATAAAAAGTAGAGTACACTGCTCGCTTAGAATTAGACCACGTTTAACTCAGCTATCAGGCATTAATCGAGCATTGATCTCGTTAAACCAACAATTGCACTTACACGCCGATGTGGACGCCTGTCCACGTAGTGCCAGAAAGTCATAAATACTCGAATACTAAGCAAAGACGTTGTTGACACCTAATTTTGCCCCTCGTTTTTCGCAATCTGGCTATATTTAATTAAAATTGATAATAGTAACTTTTCAAATAAAATTGCATTAGATGGCATGAATTTACGTGCGTAATACTATTACTAACCCTCTATTTGTATTATACTTACTTAATTGTGACTATATTACGTAATTGTATCATTTAGGCTATTTGCACAATTTAATGCATTACGATACCATTTAATGATTATCTACGGCTATTTATATTTAATTGGTATTATATTTGAGTTCATCTATATTTAATTATGATTAAATATATTTATTTATAATTATTTATAATTCTTCCTTTTTATACTAATTATATATATTTATAAATATTTTTAACTATATACTAGCCAAATTATCATTTTACCATTCCAATACTACGATATCTAGTCCCTATCATCATCTTTTGTCCATATATATACCACATAAGCTCCACCTGAGCCAACACCTCATCAAAACACACTCCTACAACTCATATACACACATCAAGTGTACTCACTCTAGCACATGATACCACACCCCAAGGCACCCATGTGTGTTTCATTTATTTCTCCACCTGATATATGTATGTCTACACGTATTTGTACGTGTCCATGTGGCTTAGTCTGAGCCTTTTATTCTCCTAATCCAATGGCCAAAACCAGAATTGCCTTTTTTAATTATATCCAAACATACCCCTCACTTAAAACCCTAAAACATTTCACCCTTCCCCTCACCCTAACTCAGCCGCCACCCCTGTTCCTTCCTCTCTCTATTTTCCCTAAAACCGTCCAAGTTCGCCCAAGATCCCAACTGTATCCACCGCGGCTCCACCTCCATGCCGCTAATCATGCGACTCTCTCTCTTTCCTCTATCCGTTCACACGGAAAATAGAATCAATCTCTCATCTCTCTCTCTCTCCCTCTATGAAATCGAAAAGGAAAGCAAGAAAACGAGAAAATCATGATGAGTCTCTTCAAATCCGGCATAGATTAACACACACAAAATGGAAACGAAGGATTTGAATGGAATCTCCGCAAATCGGGTAAAATAGAGCATAAACCAGCAGAGTCAAAGGACTCGACCCGACCCGACCCGACTCATGTTTATGGTTTAAAACTTTCCATGTTTTTAGTTTGTTTTCCTTTTTATTCTATGCTTGATCCATGAAAAATGCTTTCTATTCTTAACCGTAATCCATGCTTATGTGTTCCACTGTTCTTGCTTAAGTTTATACAATAAAAATAATTCTAACTATGATAATTAATTAAAGTTTGCATCACTGTTTTAATATTCTGAAAATGAAGTGGTTGATGCACATTTTATAGAACATATTGAATTTATCATTGTCTTAACGTAAGCCTGAAACTTTCCTTTAAAATTGAGTCAAGAAGCATCTGGCCATTTGGAAAGCTGTTGATTACTTGTGCAATTAGGACGTTACATGTTCTCGCTCGAGGCAAAATGATATCTTTTATCCCAACGATTATGTCGTGACACTACCTATTTTAGTTTCATTTGAAATTTCAAAAGTTGAAGAGAAAAGAGTACATTTTGTCTTCTTTGATACACCTTCCATACTGTAAAGTTTTGATATTACTGCATGTATATTTAACAGATTTTTCAAATTATTTTCCTTTCTTCCAAGGTTGTTATAATTGATATTTTCCTTATTTAGCAAAACTATCCCCTCTCTTTAAAGATTAGATTGACAGGACATAATCACTCTTGTCATATGTACACTTGATTGATCTCTTTCCCTTGCTGGATAATTGATTGATCTGGTCTGATTGATCTGTTAACTTGGTTTAGCTAGACTAAACACTATAAAAGGCACCAATCCTATATTTGAACGGGACACTAGAAAAAGGCACAAGACAACCCCTTCTCCTCTCCATCTTTTTTCTCTGAAGAAATAATTTCCAACAACTCTAGTAGACTGAAAACACTACTCCTCCTCCTATACATTTGCTTACTTGAAATAATATCAAAGCACTTGGAATACTGCTCCTTTTCCTACATAACTTACACATTCATAGACTCTGCCTACTCTTGTCTTGCTGGTGGAGAACCAAAATAGAACATGTGGTACTGCTTGATCTACGTGTTATTGCTGCACACTGCCTCCCTGGTTGTTTTCTCTCTCCTCTGCTTGTTTGAACATTTAAGATACATCTTCTAGAATTGGTTGAATGATATCTAGACAAGGTCTATGTCTTTCATATGAATTGGTTCCATAAAGATCTTTGGAATCAGGTTACTTGCGCGATATGATGTGAAACTGGAATGTTTATGTTGCTTATAACCTCTAAAATTTAATTGAAATAGGACAGGTTTTAAAGTCGAATTATATTAGGGGCCGTTTTCTGCAAAAATTAGAAAATAGGCTAAAAATGCAAGACGGTTCAAAAATTAGTCTGTTTGTGGAAAGTTTTAAGTTTAAATTATGGCAGTGTGCTTCTGGGCTTAAAACCAGAATTTTATGAGTTTGACATGCAACTAGTACACAATTAAACATTAGAAAAGCTAAAAGTGGAACTTGGAAACTAAACTATTTTGTGAGAGTTAAATACGCTAGATCCACTCAAAATCAGGTCGTTTCTGCAAATTGGAGAATTTGAAAATGTAACAGTCTCGCTTCATTCTTGGCATAGTTAACTTGGAGGCCTATTTTTCTTTCTAAATTTTAATTAGTGAAATTATTTTACTTACATAATACAATTTGTTTTGTTTGCATCATATGACTATACATTATTTGATGCTTAATGGTCTAGACTTGAGGCACCAATTAAATATAGGAGTCTAGTTATCTTATATTTTTAGTTGTTCCAAAAGCCTCTGGGACTTTATGTTGGGACGTTAGAAAAACCTTTAGGACGTTTAAAATATTAGGAATTCGCTTAGTTAAATACTTAAAGAGGGTATAGGGGTTAAGGGTAAATTAAGTCCCTCGAAAATGATGGAAATTACCCGAACTACATACAAAATAGTGGATTCTAAAACTATCCTTTACCGATAAAAGTCGAGCTCTGATCCGAATAGGATAAAAACCTAGGATTATTTATTCAAATGTTTAATTAGTTATTGTTTAGTTATTCAATTTCTGGCTATTTGTGCAACATAAATGTTATCTCAAATTACTTATGCAAATATATTAAATTGCCTATCTATTTGTTTACATCCCAAATCTCTTTTGTTATTTTATTTAGCTTTCTTGTCTTTTTTAAGCAATATGTTAAACCCAATCTAGAAATCGGTCGGGAACCACATTTGTGGACCTTAGGAGATGCCTAACCCCTTCCTTCTAGGTTAACTTGAATACTTACCCGAATCTTTGATTAGTAGACCAACCCGAAGTTATTCTTTTAAATTTAATTAGATATAAATAGGTGACCTAATATGCCTAAGAAATTTATTAGGTGGCGACTCAAAAACTCTAATTCCAAACGAATTACCCCAAGTCGGAAACCACTTACTTTTAAGTTGGGTACGACAGATGTTTTGTCTCAAAACGAAAAAGGACCATTTCCACATGGGCTAAAGTCATCCCATTGTGGCGCAAATAGCCATCTACTACGGATGCAACCTAGCCACCATTTATCGGTGCACAACTGATGTTTGGCATTTTATGCCTATATTTCCTTAATATTTCCTCACGTTTTAGTATTTTATTCGCTCGTTTTATAGTTTATGAATGTGGTTTTGCACTAATTTTATGTCGTGTGTATGTAGGTTGTTATGCAGTGCAATTGGAGCTTTTAAGAGCATGATTGAGCAAGAAAAAATTGGATTTTGATTGAGGATTGGATCGAGCACACGAAGGCACGACACGAGCGAGCAAAGGAGCGAATGGAACAGAAAATGGCTGGGCGTTGTAGCCTCCGCGGCGCGCCGCCCAACGAGCCAGTCTGGCAGGCGCGGTTGGGGGTGCGGCGCATGGCCATAGCGGTCAACTTTCGACGGGTTCTGTCCAATGTCGCGCGTTACGAGGCGCGGGGCGCCCGTTATAGCGCCCCTTGTGCGCGTTTTTACGTCCTATTTTGTCTAGGATTGGGTCTAACTTATTACTAGGTGTTTGTAAACCCTATAAATACTCTTTTACTTAGTTTTTTATGGGAGTTCAGACTTTGGAGCAAGTTTTGGAGGAGAGGGGAGGAGCCCTAGATGTCTTCTACACAAGTTCTTTCTCTCTTTCTCTTATTCTTCTCTTTAATTCTATAGTTTGTTTGTTCTAGGGTTAGAGTAAATACATGAAGGTTGATGTTTGAAAGTTGATTTCTATATATTGATTTACCATTACAGATTTTTTATTCTTTCTTGATCATAATTGTTTGATTATTGAGGCCTGATAATTGAACACTATCTATGGTTTTTAGATTGAACTCGAAAGAGGAATCTAATTACGTAATAAGAAGGAATAGAACTAGTTTGTGAACCCGGGCATCGGGGAACCAATTCGCGGGTAGGATAGACATATACTTGCTTGCCTAGTTTAACTCATTACATGAATCGTTAATGCGTGCATGTGATTCAACCCATAGACATATAGGGATTGGAGTAGCCTGCATAGACCGTGAAGAATCGAAAGGTTTTCACGGGTACATTTAACCTGTAGTTAGCAATCTAGGAAATCAAGAAGTAGAATCAACTGGAAAACTCAACTGGATTGTTTGTAACTCTGACCCTGGACCGTTTATTCTTTATTGATAACAACTATAGTTTGCTCTCGAGTACTTGTTTTAATTACTGCATTTAGTTAGTAAAATCTCAACCATTGGAAGAAGATCCCTGAATAGTTCTTAGGAAATTGTTGCGAGAATTCAGTCTGAATAGTCCTCGTGGGAACGATACTCGATTTATCACTTTATTACTTGTCGACCACGTATACTTGCGTGTGCGTTGGGAGCAACAAGTTTTTGGCGCCGTTGCCAGGGACTAAATTGACTGTTTTCTTTTTGAACAGTTTATTATTTTCTATTCAGGTTTAATTTTTTTTATTTTATTTTTAGTTTATTATTTTATTACTAGTTTACATGGCATCTTTTAATGAAAGTGGGTTGAATGATGGTTGCTCAAATTTTGTTGATTCTTGTCTACTTTGTGGAGGACATCATTTTTGGGAAAATTGCCCGAGTCTTCCAACCCTGCGAGACTGGTTATGTGAATTTTCTACTACCTTTGATTGGAATTTTTATAAATTGTGTGGTGGTCGGTGGAATGATTGTCCTAAGTGTCATGCTCCTTCCCCCAATAATTTTGGTGATGATTCTAATGATGTTTGTGAGTTTGACAGGAGCGATAAAGTGCAGGTTGTTAGCGAAACTTGGCTAATGGAGCAAGCCAAACTCTTAGAAGCTTATGGGGATTTCAGGAGTGAACTTGCAAATATGACGAGGCAATTTATAGAAGAGAGGGTTGTGCTCAGGCAAGAGATCGACGAATTTGGCTTGACTATTCACGATTTGGAGGAGAATTTGAGTGATATGGTTGAGGTGTCTAATGCCCAATTATCAGTTGTCGTGAATAGTAGATTTGAGATAGAAGATCTTAGAAGCCAATTTGAGGAGCAAAAAGTGGAATTCCTACCATTCGACCCAATAGCAGTTGATGATGCCAAGGTTGAGGAAATTACATTAGAGTCAAGTGAGGAAATATAAAACATCATAGGTGAGGACTCTAGTGTTTGTGCAAGTGAGGGTGTCAAAAGTAATGCAACTTTAGAATTGAAGCGCATTGGACCTCATTCCAATCATTTTTCAACATTGTGTTTGGATGGTGACATGAAAATTGAGCCACCCGAGCCTATGAAGAAACCAAAGGAGGAGGAACAAGGTGCCTATATTTTAGAGTTTGTGATGCCGAGGAGACAAAACGACATCCCTCATTTAAAGGCTAAGAAGTGCAAAATGCGGCATTGTTTACTTGGTCCTGTTGTATTTTTGCCACCACCCCAATACCATAGTTGTAAACTTGAGGCAAAGTTGGGGATTCAATTCATTAGTTCAAGGTGGAGACAAAAGTGATGAAGTTGTCTTCGTCGTGCCACGACGTTAACTAAGGCGCTTCTTGGGAGGCAACCCAATTTGCTTGCTTTACTTTTATTTATTTTTATTAGTATTTTTATAGTTGTATATTACTTTGGGTGATTCTTTGGATTGCAGGTTCATGTAATGTCGAGGCTAAGTGTGGGGTGTCCTCACCCTTGCCCAATATTGATGACCTGATGAGGGAAGTCTGAGTACCTCATACTATATGGAAGCTTGGAGGATGCTAGCACCAAGGACTAGAATCTTCAGGGAAGTTTTCTTTACCTTGCGCTTGCTTATTTGTAGCACTGAGGACATTGCTAGTTTTAAGTGTGGGGTGGGGGGAAACTACCCTTTTATTTATTTTTGAGGTTAGGGATGCATGTACCGTTAGGATTTTTCTTTGTCACTTGAATTTATTTTTATTTGTTTCTTGCTTTAACATAAAAAAAAAAAATTAGAAAACCAAAGAAAAATTTCAAAAAGATTTTCCTTTTAGTTTTATTAGTGGTACATGTCATCCGCCCCGTGGTTTTTCTTATGGCCACGGTTCTTTTCCACGGGGAGGCCTTTGAACCGGGTAGTATTTCTATTTTTAGGATTAGGATAGTTAGTTGTAGATGACCTTAGACGAAGGAAATAGGTGGAATGCTAGGTGCCTTTGATGTGTTTGATACCGGTGGACTTGAACTTGATTGCATGTGCTATTTGTGGTGTCCTTGGGTTTTAATTTAATGCATGCCTAAAAAAAAACATGGAACAACCCCCTTGAGATGCTTGAGTCCGCTTGCTTGACTTGGTTGTGAACCTTTGTGCATTAGTGCTTAAATTTCCACAAGTTGCATTCTAGATGCTTGATTGGGAGTTGTTGATGGAGCCATTTTGTGTGGATCATGTGCAATGTGTGTTGTGAGGCATATTCTTGTTTACTCCATGTTTGCATATTAATGTCTAGAACTTGCCCCGTGTGTGTGCAAAGCGAAATCCTAGGTTTGCTCTAGTCGGGAAATGATACGAGGCCTTCTTTTGTTAGCCTACCCTTACATATATACCTTGAAAAAAAAAATTGTTGTTGTGATTTCTTTGATCCTTTTTATTGGTACCCACACCCCGCGCCTACCCATTTGTTCTTAATTGAATCTTTTGGCCCTTTACTCCTTAAGCACTTTATTGATATTGTGTTGTTATTTTGGAGTTGTGGTTGGATTTTGGGAGGTTTTTGAGTGGAACTAATGAAGGGGAATAATTGTAAAAATTGTGAAGTAGTGAAAAGCATTGGCAAGGTTGGATGAATTTGAAAAATAAAAAAAATATAGCAAAGTTGAAAGAAAAGAAAAAAATTGTGGAAAAAGAAATAAAAAGAGAAAAGAATATCCATTCCTTGCTAGTGTCTGCTTAATAGAAAAATGCTACTTGTGTGAAGGTGTATGTGTAGAAGTTGTTGATTTGGGTGGCTTGATGAGATTGATGATTAATTTGAATGTGATGTATTAAAGTGCTTAGGGAGGTAGTCACTATTACCATATGTATCCTACCCGCCCCTTAGCCTATATTACGACCTTTCTAAAGTCCTAGTTAATCCTGATTGGAGTGAGCTTATATTAGTGGAGTCCTACACTACGGGCAAGCCTATGGTACGTTGTGTGCAACATGTGAGACTTTCATGAGAGTGAGCGAATTCATTTGTTATTGCCCCCGTTCTATTCATGATAATTGTTGTTGTGTGTGATCTTTGGGGGGGGGGGGGGGGGGCATTCTCTTTCTTATTGGTGAGGGCACGAGGTTTGCATGAAATAGGTGAAGTTGATGGCTTCTTGGTTGAGTAGATAGGTGTGATTTTGTGGGAGCATGGTTGCATTAAGTTGAGTTTGTGCATTTGAGCTATTTTGGGGTGGTTGTTCTCACATTTTTGGTTTTGGTAAATTATTGGCATGTTGTGGATCCATAGTAGTCATGTGTGCATTGGTTCAATGGTCGGTATCAACCATAGTCATAGGCAGACCTATTTTACCTAGGTTGGGAAGTTATTTGTGATTGCTCGAGGGCGAGCAAAGGTTCAAGTGTGGGGTGGTGATGTTTGGCATTTTATGCCTATATTTCCTTAATATTTCCTCACGTTTTAGTATTTTATTCGCTCGTTTTATAGTTTATGAATGTGGTTTTGCACTAATTTTATGTCGTGTGTATGTAGGTTGTTATGCAGTGCAATTGGAGCTTTTAAGAGCATGATTGAGCAAGAAAAGATTGGATTTTGATTGAGGATTGGATCGAGCACACGAAGGCACGACACGAGCGAGCAAAGGAGCGAACGGAACAGAAAATGGCTGGGCGCTATAGCCTCCGCGGCGCGCTGCCCAACGCGCCAGTCTGGCAGGCGCGGTTGGGGGTGCGGCGCATGGCCATAGCGGTCAACTTTCGACGGGTTCTGTCCAATGTCGCGCGTTACGAGGCGCGGGGCGCCCGTTATAGCGCCCCTTGTGCGCGTTTTTACGTCCTATTTCGTCTAGGATTGGGTCTAACTTATTACTAGGTGTTTGTAAACCCTATAAATACTCTTTTACTTAGTTTTTATGGGAGTTTAGACTTTGGAGCAAGTTTTGGAGGAGAGGGGAGGAGCCCTAGATGTCTTCTACACAAGTTCTTTCTCTCTTTCTCTTATTCTTCTCTTTAATTCTATAGTTTGTTTGTTCTAGGGTTAGAGTAAATACATGAAGGTTGATGTTTGAAAGTTGATTTCTATATATTGATTTACCATTACAGATTGTTTATTCTTTCTTGATCATAATTGTTTGATTATTGAGGCCTGATAATTGAACATTATCTATGGTTTTTAGATTGAACTCGAAAGAGGAATCTAATTACGTAATAAGAAGGAATAGAACTAGTTTGTGAACCCGGGCATCGGGGAACCAATTCGCGGGTAGGATAGACATATACTTGCTTGCCTAGTTTAACTCATTACATGAATCGTTAATGCGTGCATGTGATTCAACCCATAGACATATAGGGATTGGAGTAGCCTGCATAGACCGTGAAGAATCGAAAGGTTTTCACGGGTACATTTAACCTGTAGTTAGCAATCTAGGAAATCAAGAAGTAGAATCAACTGGAAAACTCAACTGGATTGTTTGTAACTCTGACCCTGGATCGTTTATTCTTTATTGATAACAACTATAGTTTGCTCTCGAGTACTTGTTTTAATTACTGCATTTAGTTAGTAAAATCTCAACCATTGGAAGAAGATCCCTGAATAGTTCTTAGGAAATTGTTGCGAGAATTCAGTCTGAATAGTCCTCGTGGGAACGATACTCGATTTATCACTTTATTACTTGTCGACCACGTATACTTGCATGTGCGTTGGGAGCAACAAGTTTTTGACAACAGACGTAATTTCTCAAGACAGGCACACTGACACACGTTCTTAAACTAGAGCAGCCAGGACGACCGGAAGTCATCTAATATCTAGGTGCACAAACATACTGCTTGGTTACACATTACGAAACGCGTAATAACACCAACACGTATGAAACATTGATGAACATTCGTTACATTAATAACAAACAACCCGTAGGCTCATAATATAAATTTAGTTCTTCCTGATTACAACATTTATTTATAACAATTGTAGAAAAAAAGGAAACGGAAGACTAAAAACAAAGAGTTCCTCAGGATTAAAATAACTGAAAAATCCATCATTTGGATTGTAGCTATACATCGTAAACAGTCCAGAGTTCGTCTTTTCTTTTGACAGCCCGAGATATGTCGGCCCGAGCATTCTTTCAAAGTATACGGCCGCTGGTGCAACCAAAGCCTGTCTGCTTGATCAAAGCAATGGATCCCAGAAGCACCTGAGTATAGGCCTGACATTCCCCCATCTCGTCCGCCGAAGTCAAAGAGAAACTAGAAGACTAGCAGCGAAGCTTGACCATCCGCTTCAACCTCAACCGACCAAACCGGAGTCCACAGCCCCACAGATCTTCAAGCGCAAATAGGAGTTTGCCGAAATCGGGAAGGCTTGAGCTGGGAACCTACCACAAGGGAGCCTCTTCCCTCGGATATACCACACTCAACAGCCGATGGAGCGTTAGAATAGCGGTTTAGCTAAAGCAAATAATCAAGCTGAAAGCCACGAACTACGAAGGACTCCGATGTTCAGTGACACCTTAGTTACCCGTCGTTGTGAAGCTATATCCTCTTGCATGCCGTGAGACGGAGCCAAGCAATGGCTAGCCCAGTACCATTGAATGAGCGGCCTGGACACATTAAGCGTCCTGGCGGAGAAGCCGCACAGAAGCTGAAAGGGCTAAGTGTCCTGACCCCACATGATAAGAAGAATAGTACAGCGACCGCTGTGTTAGAAGATGAGCACACCGTAATTAGTGCACGTGAGATAATGAAAATATCCCAAAGGACATCATTAGAATTTCGATCAAACTTCATGACTCGGGGGACTTTGTTCAATCTCTCACGGATGAAGAGAAAAGAGAATATAACTGCAGATGAGTTTTCTCCTTCATACAACATCCATTCAGGACAAAGAAGGTTTTCTGGAAATATCAGACCAGGATCAAATGCAAAAATTTTTATGGAGAAAAGAGTTTCTTGTTATCATAAAAAAGTGTTGAAGAACCACATTGTTTTCTAGAGAAGAGTTGTGATTTTTCCCATTCTAATGAAGTCACTATTTATAGACAGAAAGAGATAAGCGCGAGGCATGAAACAGTCACTCGTCATTATGGCTAGAGATATGAAATGAAAAAGATAAGCCAACGACCATTTAGGCGGTTTTGGCCACAGGGCGCAAGGAACACATCCCGTCGCTTAGGATTTACAGTCTCCTAGTTAGGATTTTATATACCACCGCCTTGAGTTGTAGGCCCATGGCCCTATTAGTATTTGTATTTTACCCTATTTAAGACTGAGTATCACTACTGTAAATACCCCTCCTTATATTGTATTGTACATATCGCTGGATGCGCCAACAACTTCGGCTACTCTCAAGGAATAAGATTTACATTGCTTTCTCCATTATTTCTTGTCTATTTACTTGTCTTTATTTTCATCATATTTACTTACTTTTCCATCATAATTTACCGTATTACTTGTGATCTCATTCATAATTAATTTTTTAACCTAGACGTACAAATTTAGGCATAAACAATTATATCATAATTCACAATTAAAATTTATGGTACAACAAAGTATAATGGTCCCAAACCTGTCCAATTATCATACCACAAATGAGTCGTACCCTTCATTGGTTGCCAAATTATCTCATGATCAATTGCATCTCTTGCTTGTAGTATTTTCTTCCAAACATAGGATCCTTTCTTTTATGGAACAATTGCCTTGTGCAGCTTCTTATAATATTTGTTGGCCATGAATGATTCCCATAATGAGGTCTTGGTTCTGAATTCTACCACAATTTTGCAAATAAAGCATTAGATGCATCAAAAAGAGACCTAAACCCCCATACCTCCTTAATCAGTTGGCAAACATAAATGTTTCCAAGAAGCGCAGTGTCTACACAACCCTTCTTGAGAATTTCCCCAGAAAAATTTGGCAAAGAGTCTATGTAATTGATGAATGACACTGCTAATTGGATTGACTGCAGATAGCAAATGAATTGGCATACTTTCAAGAACATGTTGATAAGAATTGCTCTACCACCAAATGACAATATTTTAGCACTCCACCAATGTAGTCTAGAAGCAACCTTATCCACCAACATTTTAGCACTCCACCCATGTAGTCTAGAAGCAACTTTACCCACCAATTTTTCATAGTATATCTTATTTCTTCTACCATAAAAGATAGGACAATCAAGGTATGTGAAAGGAAAATCATTCCTTTTTAATTTTGGTAATCCTTTCCACTCTATCAACTACATCATTAGCAACCGAATGATTGAGGTACACATCACTCTTACTCTTATTAATCTTTTGTCCAGAAGCTTCCTCATAAGCATTCAATATACACTAACAATCAAGTGCAAAGAATCAGAATCAGAAGAAGTAAAAAGAATAGTGTCATCAACATATTCCAGGTGATTTATATTAAGGCTCCACTTAGGCATAACATAGTCCCTACATAAATTATGATCATGTAATGCATTCAGACTCCTTGTCAAAACCTCAGCAGTAATTATTAAGAGAGTTAGTGGATCACCTTGTTTCAAATTCCTAGTAGAGGGGAAACTATGGCTTTGACCATTAAAGAGAATAGAATACCAGTTAAAAGACACCAATTGGAAAATAACATCAATGAACTCATGACATAATCCCATCTTTCTCAAACCATTCCATCATGTCCAGCTTTATCACCACATTAGGTTCCTTACCCCATTTCCTTTATATTATGATCATCAAAAACATCTCCTAGCTTGTGCGATATACACGCACTAATGGCTATTCCTCCACAATCAAAATGGCTTAATTGAGCCACTACTAAACTATCTTCATCTTTGTGCAGTTCCAAGGCAAATATTTTAGAAATGGTAAATATTCAGGACCAGTATCAGGAAGATTGACAACTTCAGACATGGGACAGTCGAATCGAACATTTAAAAATTTAGTTCCCATGTCATTACAATCGATGAAGGCATTATTTCTTGATCTTCCAGCAAATGGATAGTACGAGGTCATACTTCGTGACAAAGAAGTCTCAAGAACTTGAGATAATTGTATAGCTGCTTTGAAGCTGGAACTATTGCCTTCCATGTGTCTAGGATAGAAGAAGGCAAAAGGCATGTACCAATTAGTAATAGCTTGATCAAGTTGAGAGTGCTAATAAAGTCTTAGCGGAGAAAGGTTGGAGAGGAAGGCTTGATAAGCTTTTTGGAAATAGAAATAAGCTTCGAGGCAACCATATTCACTGATTTGTAAATTGGACCTCTATTTGACTAAAATCATTTGCACACAATTAAACACGTATATATTGAGAGTAGTGAGCTTAGATATGAAAAGAGATATTTGATGTTCAAAGAAAGACACTTGGTCTTGAAATTTGTGTTGTTTCCGAACTACTCCCTCTGTCAAAGTTTATCATACTTTCCTTTTTAGTCCGTCTTAAAAAAATTGTCATATTTATAAATTTGGCAACAATTCAATTACAAAATAACTTTTTGACTCATTTTAGTCACACAAATATTTATGGCTTATTTAGACCATAAGTTTCAAAAATCTTACTTTCTTTATTAAACTTTGTGCCAAGTCAAACTGCGACAAATAAATTGGAACGGAGTGAGTACTTTTCTAGATTGTATGTGTTAGAAATTAATAACGGTAACAGGAACATGAATTGTGTACCTGTTAACACCACAGCGGAAGATTGTATTTACCACCTTGCAATTGCCCAAGTCTACTTTGAATCACTAGGAAACAAAGTTTAATTGTCACCAACTAAATGCCTTCCTTTTGTTTTGTGTCTTTTTGGTGGAATAATAAGAAGAGTGAAAAAGTTCCTTCTTCTTCTTTTGTTTCTTCTTCTTATATATAATATAAAGAAGTTGGAAGAAGATAATGTAACTTCCCATTATCTTCCCCACTCCCCCACTTCCCCACTCCCCCACTTTTGCATATTCCTTTAGTGGAGGAAGTATAGGAGATGTGGTGGAATGTGGTAACTTCCTTTAACCACATATTGATGATTTCTCCTAACCGGGTCGGATCAGCCCAATTGGAGCGACCCATGACCCGTGATCCATATTCTTACATCTCCCACTTCGCTCATAGTGGGCTGGATCCACAACACAAAAACAAAATCATACACGCAAATAGTTCGTGCGACCTGCGAGCATTAATAACAGCTAAACCTGTTAAGGTTGTACAATAGCTCCATAAAGAAATCCAATCACATGCGGAAACGGATTCACTACTAACATGAGGATCTTATTACTCGCAATACCCCAGACATCATTCGCTACTCTGGTAGCTACTTATCTGATCCCTCAACCTCGATTGAGGCGAACTCGAGTTCCTATTTAACTTAGTATCACAATTACACTTGAAACTCTCATGGCAAATGTAATGGTCGACCTGTGAATATAAGTTAATTTATAAATCATTCTAATTGTCTTCCCTTTCTACTCGAATCTATTCATCCCAAATCAGCTGCTTTCCTAGACATGCACCGCATTGCCGAATCACTCGTGGCTATTAGTAACATGCTAAAGTAGCAACACAGATTTGTACTTCAAGAGACAGTAAAAGGTCAAAGGGTATTCTAATGAAAATCAAATTGATTTTTCTTAGGGTCTCACACAATGAAGAAGCAGGGATCCATTCTTCTATCACCCTATTGGTCGATCAGCACACATGGTATGAAACACGTGCTACGGTGTTCTTGCCTAATTTTGGCGCGTGTGTCTCATTTCTAAATATATAAACACCGTACAGATCTTGATCTAGACACTTCTGAATGTCTAACCTGAGTTTTTCTTCAAACAATCCTCAGATCCATTAATTTATGAAAAACTCACATCTGGCTTACGAAACAAGTCATATAGGATATACAAATCCATAAGTCTGAAATCTAATCAAGACCGACCATTTAAACTATTTATGACCTTGTACAATTCAAGGTTCCAATTGGTCTCATCTCTGCACGTTCCTCGACGTCAGAGGCGATCGCCCATGTGAGAGAGCCGATCTCGCGACTTGTTCGACACACTTATCACAAATAAATTCCATCACATGCACATGAGATTTAATACAAACTCAAAAATATATATATAGATGAGCATTTAAATTGTTCTACAATACATAAATTTAGTCATATCCTACGCAAACCTAGAGCCATAACATGTTTCTCAAACTGGTCTCTAGATATCGCCTTTGTAAAAGGATCAGCTACCATTTTCAGTGTAGGCATGTATTGTATTGGAACTTCACCACTTTCAACTATGTTTCTCAAGTACTTATACTTGGTATCAATGTGTTTGGTCTTTTCATGATGCTTAGGATCTTTTATAAAATCAATAGCCGCCTGACTATCACAATATAAAATTATCGATCCTTGAGGATTCTTTGCAATATCTAGATGCTCAAAGAATCTCTTCAACCAAACAGCTTCTTGTACTGCATATGTATAAGCTACAAACTCAGCTTCCATAGTTGAAAGAGCAATACAAGTTTGTTTCTTACTTTTCCATGAAATGGCCCCACCATTTAGTAAGAAAGCATATCCAGATGTTGACTTTCGTTCATCCAAGTCACCAGCCCAATCAGCATCTGTATAACCTCTCAACATCAAATCAGATCCACTATAGCATAGTGAATAATCTGCAGTTCCTTTCAGGTATCGAAATATCCTCTTCACTGCTTTCCAATGATCTCTTCCAGGATTGGATTGATACCTGCTAACTAGACCTACGGCACAACAGATATCAGGGCGAGTACACAACATAGCGTACATCAAGCTCCCGATAGCACTTGAGTATGGAACTCGAGACATTTCATCCTTCTCTCTTTGCGTCTGTGGACACATTTCAAGACATAAAGCTTCACCTTTCGCTACAGGAGTATCCATGGGTTTGCACTCACTCATCCGAAAGCGTTCCAGAATTTTCTTTATATATGTTTCTTGAGACAGACTCAATAATTTCTTGGAACGGTTTCTTTGGATTTTAACTCCTAGGATATAGTCTGCTTCACCCATATCTTTCATGTCAAATGACTTTGAAAGCCATGACTTGATAATCTTTAGATACTCCAAATTATTTCCAGCCATCAATATATCATCCACGTAAAGAGAAAGAATTACAAACATATCATTGGACCTTTTAACATAAATGCAATGGTCTTCATCAAACATAGTAAAATCATATGAGATCATTTCTTTATGAAATCTCAAGTACCATTGCCTTGAAGACTGCTTTAGACCATAAATAGATCTTTTCAATTTACAGACCTTATTTTCTTGGCCCTTAACGATGAAACCTACAGGTTGTTCCATGTAGATCTCCTCATTCAATTCTCCATTGAGAAAAGCTGTCTTTACGTCCATTTGGTGTAATTCTAGATCCAAACGCGCAACAATAGCTAAAAGTAAGCGAATTGAGGTAAACTTCATAACTGGCGAAAAAATATCCTCATAATCAATTCCTGCTTGCTGAGTAAAGCCTTTTGCTACTAGTCGTGCCTTGTATCTTTCTATCGATCCATCCGCTTTACGTTTAATTTTCAGAACCCATTTGTTCTTAATTGCTTTACGCTCAGGCGGAAGATCAACTAAGTCCCAGACTTTGTTGGTTCTCATGGACTCTAACTCTTCTTTCATTGCTTTCATCCACTCATCCTTTTCAGGGCTCGATAAAGCCTCGGCAATGGAATTTGGTTCATTCACTTCCGATGCCGATACCAGGAAAACATAATCCTCTATATCATAAGTACGTTTAGGTACACCTTTCCTGGTACTCTTTCTTAATTGAAACTCAGATTCACAAGAAGGATCTTGTATTGAAAAGCTCCCACTCGGATCAGCACCATACTCTTGATCAATTAGATCATCAAATGTGTCAGAAGACACTTGCTGACCATTTGAGTTCAACATTTCATAAAGAGGCTCTCCATCCTTTACTTCACCCTTCTTAGGAAAATCATTTTCTAAAAATGTGACATCTCGTGATTCAATTTCAGTAACACTTCCATCCTCCAATTCACCAATAAACACATACCTTTTGGAGTGTTCTGAGTATCTTATAAAGATACATTTCTTGCCTTTTGGACCCAGTTTACCAAACTTGTTAAAAGAATCTTTTATGAATGCAGCACAACCCCAAGGTCGTAAATAATCCAAGTTTGGTTTCTGGCCGGTCCATAGCTCATAAGGAGTGGAAGGAACTGACTTAGAAGGCACTCTATTCAATATATAGGCTGCAGTTAATAACGCATCTCCCCAAAAAGAGATAGGTAAATTAGCTTGCGCCATCATTGATCTTGTCATATCCAATAGAGTTCTATTCCTCCTTTCTGCTACACCATTTTGCTGAGGTGTATAAGGAATAGTTAATTGTCTGGTGATTCCTTTTTCACTACACAAGTCAATAAATTGTCTTGAAAGATATTCACGCCCTCTATCAGTTCTTAGAGTTTTTATACTCTTGTCTAATTGATTCTCAACCTCATTCATGTATCGTTTGAAGCACTCAAGTGCTTCGGATTTATGAGAAATCAAATAAACATAACCAAAACGCGTGAAATCATCAATAAACGTAATGAAGTATAAGGCACCAGATCTTGCCTTCATGTTCATTGGACCACAGATATCTGAATGGATTAATTGCAATGGAAAGTCAGCTCTCTTAGCCTTCCCAAAAGGTTTACGTGTAATCTTTCCGGCAAGACATTGTTCACAAGTTGGCATTTCAATTTTCGAGAAAGAACTCAAGTGTCCTTCCTTTACCAATCTATTCATTCGATCTTGCCCAATGTGACCTAATCTAGCATGCCATGTAATAATGTCAACATCTCTATTACTAGAAGTACATGCCATAACACAACGGTCCACATAATAGTCATAAGTAGAAGGATTACAACTTAATACAAAGAAACCATCGTAAAGATGTCCAGAACCATAAAAAACATTGTCTTGAGTACGGCCACCACGCAAGTCAATCAAGGACAGACACAGATATTAAGTTCCGTCGAATTTCTGGAGCATATAGGACGTCATGCAACATCAAAGTACGGCCACCACGCAAGTCAATCCTGCAAGTGCCAAGACCTTTGACTTCAACCTTCGCATTGTTTCCTACATATATCCACCTTGATCCAGATGGAACTCGACGGTACTCCACAAACGCTTCTCGATCACGGGTCACATGGTCGGTGGCCCCTGAGTCTACAATCCACACAGGATAAGATTCAGTTAATAAAACAGTGCTAGAAACAAATGTAGCACTTAGAGATGCGTTTTGAAATGCTACCTTTTTCGGCTCAGTGCATTCACGAGCAAAGTGTCCCGGCACTTGGCAGTTGTAGCATTTCATCTTGCTCTTGTCTTTCTTCTTAAAGAACCGTATTCCCTTCTTAGGGTTTGGTTTGTTTCTCTTCTTTGAGGGTCCCTCACCAGTCTCCTTGCCCTTTCCGCCTTTCTTCCAATCATTTTTACGCTTGAATCCTGAAGCCTTTTTACCACTTGATTCTGCCACATAGGCAGTGGGTATAGCTTTTGCAGCACCAAGCCGCTCATCTTCAAGTTCAACATGGCGAGCAACATCACCAAAAGTTTTGATGCTGTCATTGTGGGTCAAGTTTACTTTCAGATGTTCCCAATTACTTGGAAGAGACCGGATCACTGCCTGAACCTGCTGCTCATCAGAGAGAATATGACCAGCACTTTTGAGTTGAGCTATCATGTTTGACATCACCCTAAGGTGTTGTTTGACACTGTGGTCATGACGCTTCTTGTAAGTGTCAAATTTGATAGTCAGCTGTCTAAGGCGGGTCACTGTAGTACCCCCATATGTTTCTCTCAAATGTGCCCACATGGCATGAGTAGTAGGGAATTGTTCACACTCGTGAATGAAATCATCCACAACCGAGCTTACAATGATTCCACGTGCAGTGGCATCTTTCTTTTTCCAAGAATTGTAAGCCTCAAGATCCCTCCTATGTTGGGCAGTGTTACCCTCCTCTGGGCAAACCATGACATGGTTAATAGCTTCTAAAGCATCTTGCTCTTCCAGCACATACCACATCTTACGGCTCCAAATATCATAATTTTCGCCGTTTAGTTTGTCACCCTTGTTTAAGTCAGCAATGATAGTTTTTGATGCCATAGTCTGTTAAATGAAACAATAATGCAAGTGTATTTATTACTCATCATTCTCGCATGTGATATGCACACTTAGGCGAATCAATTAAATAAAATATTAATTTTACACTTAGTATAGAATCGAAAGGTTACTAAGTTTCCATTCATCATCTACAACTAAATGTTCAACTAATATTTTATAAAATCATTGCTCATAGTGTGTATCTCGTTAAGATTTTCAATATCATGTCATTCTTATTTTTTTTTTAATTGCCACACATAAAAAAATTAAACAAATAAAATGACATGTAATCTTGCAAACAAATAACAAAGTTTCATTAATAAAAAAATAAATTACAAGTAGTTGTAGAGACGATTCTCCCACTCGGCTTCAAATTTAAGAATATAAACCCAAAAAAAGATTCACTTGGCCAAATCTCGTGATAAATATCAGTTAAAATGCTACCTAAAGGTTCTCCAAGTGAATCTACTAAAATTGCTAAGGCTTCCCAATCATAAAGTTCAATTTCGCCAATAGCATCAATTAGTGCAATTCAGGTAAACTGATAATGTTCAATTTGATCAGCTAGTGAAGCCCTAAGCTCTCTAAATTTCTTTTCTCTTTCTCTTCGTATAGCCCTTGCATCCCTTAGCACATTTTGCATCGTCCTGGAAACATCATTCCTTATGACTTCACGTCCTCGGGAATATGTCATACGACGACGTACTCTTCTACGTTGTCCTCTTGCTCGATTTCCAATACCACTCCCACTTGGAGCAAGTCGAGCTTGTCCCTGTTCAGCCATTTCTGAAATAGGAACAATGAAACAATAAGAATGGACATACCATTCAATATGACAACATATGTCACAACTTGTAGAAGAATGCATGTAAGGGTTGTATACCATCATAATAGTTTGGCTATTACGAAGTCATTCGAAGAGAAACACATTTATTGGCAGAACTTCAACACTTCATATCTCACTCATTATAAATCCCTTTATCATCATATAATATATCAACGGAAAGCTTGTGACGAGTAGATTATGAAAATATATAACCCATATTTTAATTCTAAACCAGTAATTTGCAGAAATCAAATTACAGAACGCAGTTTTTTATAAAACTGTCCAATTTTCAGCATAACTTCAAAAATTCATATCTTACTCGTTTTAAATCCGTTTTTGATGTATAATATATCAACGGAAAGCCCCAAATGAGTACAATCTAAAAAAAAAATATGTATCATGTCGAAAATTTTTTATGGGCTAGACTAATTTTAATTTTCAGACATTATATTATGCTGTTAACATTCAATATTTTCATCAACCACTATGAAACTTTTGTCTATTATTTTCTTTTCATGTTTTGTACACATACAAAAAAAAAAATATAAAACATCGGCATTAAGTTGGAACAATTAATTCAGGCTCTGATACCAATTGTTAGAAATTAATAACGGTAACAGGAACATGAATTGTGTACCTGTTAACACCACAGCGGAAGATTGTATTTACCACCTTGCAATTGCCCAAGTCTACTTTGAATCACTAGGAAACAAAGTTTAATTGTCACCAACTAAATGCCTTCCTTTTGTTTTGTGTCTTTTTGGTGGAATAATAAGAAGAGTGAAAAAGTTCCTTCTTCTTCTTTTGTTTCTTCTTCTTATATATAATATAAAGAAGTTGGAAGAAGATAATGTAACTTCCCATTATCTTCCCCACTCCCCCACTTCCCCACTCCCCCACTTTTGCATATTCCTTTAGTGGAGGAAGTATAGGAGATGTGGTGGAATGTGGTAACTTCCTTTAACCACATATTGATGATTTCTCCTAACCGGGTCGGATCAGCCCAATTGGAGCGACCCATGACCCGTGATCCATATTCTTACAGTATGATATTGCTTGTTCTCTTTCTGAGTTGACATATAATCTACTCCCGCCAGTCCTATATAGTTGTCACACTTATTATAAATAATTAAGCCAAAATATTTGTCACTTCTATTAAATTAAAATAAAGCCCTAGTATTAATTACTCTTAAAAAGCAAAAACATCTAAATTATGAGTTTTTTAAAAAATCAAGAAGAATAAATTAGTAAAAATACTCTACTTATTTATGATTTCTTAAGAGACGTGCAAATGACAAATATTACAACTGAAAATGATTGGATGGGGTATCTAACAATCCTAGAGAAGCTCTTCCATATTCTCAACCACAAATTCGTACTAAAATTTGTCTAAATAGCAAAGTCAAAGACAGTTGGATTTAATTCAAAGGAAATTTTATTTATGGTATTAAAACAAATGAAAATGTTTCCAAAGAATAAAAAAGAATCTAATGGTCTACGTATAACTGAAATTCGATAGGTACGGCCTTTGTCACCATTTGGAGATGTGCGTAAAGAACTGCAACTTGAGTGTGTTTATGTCAAGACTAATAAATTTGATGTGAAATGCTTACCTTTTTTTAGAATAATTTAATTTTTAAACTTTGTTCGACTTTATTCTTAATAATGGGATCATTTTTAATCATATACAAATATTTATGATTTATTTTACCATTAACTTTAAACTTTTTATTTTTTTCTCAAACTCGGTGTCATTCAAATACTATTATTACATAATTCAACGGAGAGATAGAAATTGTCTCGAATGGTCGTTGGTCAGCCCAGATAAGACCATGAGCATTGTAAAATTAGATTATAAAGGAACTAAATATTTAAGTTCTCTTTGACTCTGTGTGTTCCTAGTTTCTTGCCATTGTCATAGTCAAGCAAATGAGCAATACTTTGAGATGGCAGCTGGGTATTCACAAGCAAGCATTAATGACAAATCTCTCGAAGAAGTCCGAATGTGATCATATAATTGCAGTCAGGAGCTAAAATGACTTAATTATTTGACGTGTACCTAATGGTGCCACCAGACGTGTTACGGACCTTCTTCTTATTTTTCCTAAAGAAGTCATTTTACATACTAATTCTTATAAAAAGTGACCCTTCTCCTCCGAGCTGGATTTGAGGAGTCATTAATATAGCAGACTTATGCAAATAAAGCTGATAAAGTAAAACGTAATAGAACCAAAGCAGTATTGTTGTTATAATTATATTTACACAAAATGTCAACCATTGTTGTTATGTGTTACGGGCTTGACTTGTTTGAACAACATTAAAGGATCAAAAGTAAGCAAAACAGATTACAACAATTAAACGTTCAGGAATGCCTTAAAGTTCCGACGTCTCTCTTTTGTGTTGGCATGAAGGAATGATTTCCAATGTTCCATTGGTGAGTAAAAAGTATATACTTTCTTATATCCGTCTTATTAAAAATACACAGGTTGAACTAGAACAAGAGAAAATAAGCACATACGTAAATATGAACAAAAAGATAGCAGTAGGAGAAGCCAAATAAATGCTCATGAATTGTATAACAAGTACGATTCAATAATTTCATAGGCTTGATAACAAAGACAACGAACTATCAGTCAGCTAGTATCGCCACTATAGTGAGATTGTTATAATCTATGCACCTCCTAAGGACACTAGAAGGGGGTTGAATAGTGTCTACCGATTTTGTTTTAAGAACCTAGTTCTCCTGAGTCAAGAACCTTGTTCTTGCCTTTGCAATTCTGCTGTTCAAACACTGCAACACACACCAACCACACACACAGAGGACACGAGGATTTTACGTGGAAAACTCCTTGCTCAAGGGAGAAAAACTACGACCCACACTCTGGGATTTTATAACTCAATCTACTAACACAAAGAGCAAGTTTCTGATTACAAGACTCTGTAACCAAGGGGCTACACTCTAGACCCTAATCACTAAACAAAGCTAAACTCTAGCCTTACAAAGCAATTCTTACAAGTTACCTACTACATATGCTTCTACAATAAGCCAATAGGTAAAGTCTATGATCGCTCAAAATAAGACAACTTACAAAGCAATGAACTTAGACAAAATATCTAGACTCAATTCAACTCAAGCACCTCAGTTGTCTTCAGCAGTTATCTCACGTAGAAAGATGCTGGATCGCCTTTATATGCTCTCAACTCTCTGTTTGTGAATAATTGCTTTACGGCTGCATCAACGACCTGTATTTATACGGGCCTTGCAACCCTAATTGAGTCCTACAAGGAATCCTTATAATTATGGTAAGACAGGATTCCTAGTAACTCTTTTCCTTATTGAAGTCCAACTCCTACTCGCACTTCGAAGACAGTGGTGCCTCTTTTAGTCTGATTAGGATGCATATTCATTCACGCGCCACTATTCCTAGTTCCGCAGGGATTCGCAACCTACAATCCTTTTCGATCAATCGTGCCCTTCTTCCTCAAGGACTAGGTTCTTCTATCAAGACCACTGAGTCCTTCTCGTTTGTCATGCTTCAAAACCAATGCTCAACAAATTCCACCTTTTTGATGATGACAAACAAATGTTGCCAAAGAACCTGAATAGATAAGATTTTCCAAAAACACAAAAACAAAAAGGTAACAAGTTCAAGAAACGAAACAGATGAATTAGGCCACAAACACCCCAACATTTCCTTCTTCCCCCTTTTGGCATCATCGAAAGATTCAAATACCTGCATGAAAAAGTTAGTACTATCCAGTCTAGAGCACAAGGCAACAAGTCAGCAAAACTTTAAACACACAGAAATAAGGCTAAGGGCCCAACAAGAACCAAAATACTTTAAAGTAAACGATCATAAACATGAGAAAATTTAAAACCATTATCCAGGGTGGGACAACAGCACAACCCTATCCATTAGTACACAACTGAAAAATAAATTGTTTGAAACAACCATCACATGTGCAAGGGAGAATGTAAGGAATTAATAACATTTAGGAGAAAGGACAGGAAAATAGGACATGAGGACTCAGGGCTGAAGGTTGAAGTGTTTGACAAGTGCCTCAAGGTGCTTTATATTTTTGGCCCTTTTCATCACCAGCTCGGCCTCATACTTGTGGCAGTCTATCTTCAAACGATCAATTTCTTGATCCCTCAACTTCAGCTATCTGTGAAGCTCTGCATTTTCAGTATTCACTTCAAGAACATGAGTCTCCAGCTCCTTCACAGCATCAATGGCCTCCTCAGGTCCATAATCCTCACTGTCCTCAGCTAGCTCTTGCTTGACCTGCATAGGTTTCTTGGAAGCTCTCTTCTCCTTAAGGAAGTCACAGTTTCTAAGCACATTGTACCCAAACATCTGATGAATGGTTGGCTTCTTCCCTACTTCCAGATGAATCCCAAAATGCTCTAAAACCTGCTGGATGACATAGGAATGCACTAAAGAATGTGGCTTTTGATCAGTATCTGCAATCCTCTTAATGTGTCTGATGATTAGCCCAGGTAAGTTAATCCTTACCCCCCATCCAGCAAGTCCATGTATGTTAGCTCTAGAGCACTAGCTTTACTATTCCTTTCTCCTCTAGGCAGAAGGAACCTGTGCACAAACTCAAACAGCAACTGGTGTGCAAGCTCCATCTCCTTTTTATCTACCTTCATTTCCTTCCTTAGCTTGGGTTTTCCTGAGAAATCTTGACCACGCTCAGAGGGGTTACTCCATCTATCCTCTTAGGCCACTTCAGCTTTATATACCTGCAATAGCCTTCAGCAGTTGTGTCAAGGATCACCCCAAGCTCATTTCTCCCAAATTCTTTCTCAACTCCCTTCACAGTGGTAAACACTCTCCTGGTAATGACTCTGCAGTTTGTGTAAAACTCCCTGACCTCATCAGCAAATAACATCCTATCCTTGTTTCCAAACAAACCAAGCCATCCTTGGTCACCAATCATTCTCAGCAGTGGTTTCATGTGATGTTCCTTCTCATCATGCAAAATACTACCATGCAGCACCTGATGTTTTGCAAAGAAGGCCACTCGATCAACTTCTTCTTCAGAACCTCTCCTTCTCTTCCTGTTCTCTGCTTCACTATCAGTCTCAGAGTCACTTGACTCCACATAACTACCAGCCTTGTCACTCTCTTCCTCTACCTCCCCAGCTTTCTTCTCTTCCTCCTTTTTCTTTGCTTCTCTGTCTCTCACATTGGTAATTGTTCTTTCCAGCTTCCCAACAGTCTCCAGCTGTTACTTCAAGGCAGACCTAGTGCCAACTCTCCTGGCCACTGGCTCAGCCACAGTCCTGTCACCACTTTCCTCACTTGATTCATCAACCAACTTGTTTTTAGACACTGGCATTATTCCCCCTTTCACCAGTCTCCTCCTCTAGTTAGGCTCTATTCTGTTTTCCCTTACAAACACTACCTCTTCTTCCTCTTCCTCACACACCAGCCTCTCATCCTCCTCACCAAACTTCCTTTTCAACCTTTTCTTATTTGTTTCTTCATCTTTCTTGGTAACCTCTTCACTCTCAATCCTTTTTTTCCCTACCTCCTCATCCTTTTCATCTTCTGACTTTGTCCAGTTTCATCCTGCACCATCAGCCTCCGTGGGATCTGGGCAAGAGGCAGGGTCTTGACTCAAATCCTGGGAAGCCTCAGTAGGTCTTGGTCCTCCAATTACTGGACCTTTATGGACAGAGACCCCTTGACTCTCCTCGGCAACCACAACACTATAACTTGGTTCATTAACATGTTCCTAAACGGACTCAACAAGATCATCCTCCCTCAGTTGTTCCATCACTCTTCCTGCTACATCAACCTCTAACTCAGTCTCTTCTACTACAGGCACATGCACATTTACCCTAGGTTCTTCCTGAACAACCTTTTGCTTTGCTTCAACTACATTCCCCCTACCAGTTTTGTCACCAGTCTCTACCACTCCTACAATTTCATCAAGTCCTGTTACTAGGGTTTCAGTATCTACTGTACCAGGGCTTTTTACTCCTTCTAAATCAACAGGAGTAGATGGGATAAGGTCAGGAGTTACCTCAGTAGACGGTTCGGATAAAGCTTGTTTAGTAGGCGTAGTAGACAAAGATCTTGACAGCATTTTCTTGACCAGTTTCTTTTCCCCCTTTTTGAGAAACTTTGTCCTGGCCTTAGAAATTCTTTCCGCGAGGGTGGATGGAGGTGGTTTTGCAGTTGATTTCTTAAGAGTTTTTGTGGGTGAAGTGGATGAAGATTGTGCTTGAGACATGGTGGAATTTATAGGGTTTTGACTGAGATTTCAAGGATTTTCAGTCTTGAGTTTCTTTGAGAGAGAAAGTAGGATGAAAAGAAAACAAAGTTGTTGAGCGTATGAGTTCTGTGTAGATCAACGAAGGGGAGAGTGTTTTGGTGATTAGACAGTTTCTACGGAAGCCAAAGAAATAATGAATAAGTAAAATGCAGCTTTTTGAAATTTTTGAGAACCGGGAAGGGTTATTGATTTTACGGTTATGGACTTATTCAATCACGCCTTTACAAGTAGTGGGATCCATATAAGTCAAATAGAATTCTATCCCAAAAAGGAATGTGTTCCTTTAATTTAGGACAGTTACAAGAACATGGGAGGTCTCTCTTGACACACGTATAATTGACAATTTAATTTCAGTTATGACTTCTATCATGCAAGGTAGTGTAACTGTACCTGGACATGATTCCTCATGCTTCAGTCGGTTCTTTCTTAGTACATAGTAGGTTCTTCATGGGATTTACATTATCCTCACCTGGTGCTTAAAGACTGAACAAGTATATTTAGTAAAGTACAAAATTAGACTGAACAGTAATAACAAATTTTACACACAGATTATTGAACACTTAACTAACCAATCATTGAGGGACCACCTGCTGGGTCATCCGTGTATTTTGGTCATCCCTAATTCCAACTTGTTCCTCTCAAACTGTACCTTCTTCAATGCTTTGGTAAATATGTCAGCAATTTGATCTTCAGTCCTGCAAGAATTCATAGTAATCAGACCCTTTTCCACATTATCTCTAAGGAAATGGTGTCTAATATCAATATGCTTTCTTTTTCTTTGTGTTGGACTGGGTTCTTGGCAATATTCACTGCACTTGTGTTATCACTGAAAATTGGCACTACTCCATATTTTATACCAAAGTCCTCCAACTGTTGTTTGATCCATAGCAGTTGTGAGCAACATGATGCAGCTGCTACATACTCAACTTCCGCAGTAGACAGTGCAACTGAGTTTTCCTTCTTTGTAGCCCAAGAGACCAAACAAGGACCAAGAAAGTGAGCCATTCCTGAAGTTCTTTTCCTATCCACCAAATGGCCTGCATAATCTGCATCAGCAAAACCAATTAGTTCAAAAGTACCTCCCCTTGGGTACCAAAGACAAAGGTCCTGAGTTCCTTTCAAGTATCTCAGGATCCTCTTTACAGCTGTCAGATGTGACTCCTTGTTCTAGTGTGCTCGGATTCTCACCTAATGACTCTTTGTCTTCTGAGTCTTCCAGTTCATCTACACCATCTTCCCGACTTAGGCCAATCACTTGATTATCTGCATCAATTTCCCCCAATCCCTTATCAGATTCATCAAATACGACATGCATGTTTTCCTCCACTGTTTGTGTTCTTTTGTTAAACACTTTGTATGCTTTGCTTTGAGTGGAATAACCAAGGAATATTGCTTCATCACTCCTAGCATCGAACTTCCCCAATGGTTCCTTGCCGTTGTTGTGAACAAAGCATTTACAACCAAAGGGTTTCAGGTGAGCAATATTGGTTTTCTTCCTCTGAGTAGCTCATATGGAGTCTTGTCAAGAATTGCTCTGATGGAACACCTGTTCAGCAAATAACATGCCGTGTTTATTGCTTCAGCCCAAATGTTTCTTGCAAGCCCACTTGACAATAGCATAGTCCTTGCCATATCCTCCAGGGACCTGTTCTTCCTTTCAAACACACCATTTTGTTGGGGAGTTCTTGGTGCAGAGATGTTATGATCAATGCTGTTCTTTGCACAGTACTCAGAAAATTTTGAGTTTTCAAACTCAGTTCCATAATCAGATCTGATGCTGATGAGCTCTAGACTTAACCTTTTCTGTACTACACCAGCCCAGTCTTTAAAGCTGTCAAATGCTTCATCTTCAGATGCCAAGAACTAGGTCCACGTGTACCTAGAGTAGTCATCAACAATTACGAACACGAATCTCTTTCCTCCTCTACTCCTGACTCTCATGGGTCTACACAGATCCATATGCAATAGTTCCAGTGGCTTTGATGTATTTACCACCTTCTTGGACTTAAAGGATGATTTTACATGCTTCCCCCTTACACACACATCACACATTTTTATGTTTACAAATCTCTTGCTTGGCAATCCACGAACCAGCTCCTTGGATACAAGCTTGTTCAGTTGTGAGAGACTTGCATGACCCATCCTTTTGTGCCACAGCTGAGAATCACTTTCTTGCACATTCAAGCTTGTTAAATTGTTTTCAGGTAATGACTTCAGCGATGCTTTGTATACATTGTTCAGCCTCTTTCCTTCCATAACAATTTGTCCACTTTGTAGATTTTCACAATACATCCTACAGAGGAGAAACTCACTTCATTTCCTCTATCACACAGTTGGGAGATGCTCAACAGATTGTGTCTTAAACCATCAACACAGTAAATGTTTTCAATTGCATGATCCAGAGTTCTCCCAATCTTTCCAATTCCCACGATTTGACCACTTTTTCCTCCTCCGAAGGCCACACTGCCTCCCTGAAATGCTGCGAGTGAGAAAAAATTTCTTCTATCTCCTGTCATGCGCCTTAAACAACCACTATCAAGAATCCAGCTTGGGTTGTTCTCCCTCACTCCAGCCTGCAAAATAGATTAGAGGTTAGCCTTAGGAACCCAGACAAGCTTGGGTCCCTTCTTACGAGAGAATGGATAAGTCAAATCCTGTCTAGCCCATTTAGGTAGAACACTTCTTTTATTCTTGGCCTTTGCCTTGCTAACACTCATGCACTTTTGTTTGTAGTGTCCAGTTTCACCACAAAAAGTACACAACATGTTGCAAGGCTACCCAAAATACTTGCTCTTAGGATTATATGGAGGCAACGGTTTCTTGAATCATAACCCTTGTTTTCCCTTGTTTTGATTTTCAAGAACCCAGTTCATTGCCTCCTGATACAGAATCTCATTATCCCTTTTCAGTTCATTTTCAAGAAAGGTTTGAACTTCACTTATTACTTGCTTACCATTTATACTCTCTCTTAACTGATTGAGTTCCAATTCTAGTTCAGTGATCTTAGAGTTTGACACAACAGTCTGCCCTTTTAATATGGCATTGATTTCTTCTAGTTCAATGTTTTGTTCTAGAAGGCTCTTGTCCTTGGTTCTGAGATCACCTAACTCTTCAGTTAAATTATCCTTTTTGATTTTCTCCTTTTCATAACCCTCAATCAAAGTGGCAGTGATTAGAATCAAGTTTTCAGAAGAGTAAGTGTGTAAATTTTCCTTAAGATCAGATAAACATACCTCTGCTGAATGAGCAGTTTCAGCTCCATAAGTTGCCATAAGGGCAGAGTCCTTCTTTTGGTTGTCATCTGTGTACAACTCCTTCAACTTTTCCCAGACTTGCTTGGCAGACTTGTATTCAAGTATTCTTGCTAGCACGTCATGGGTAAGCCCTCTCCTCAGGTACAATTCAGCCCTGGAATTTGCCTGTAGCCAATCTAGATCTTGAGGATCTAGTTCTTCTACCTTCTTTGGCACCAGAACTCCATTTGCTGCTCTCTTCACAGGAGCATGAGGTCCTCTCTTCACAATCAGCCAAAGACTATAGTCAGTTGCTTGCAGGAAGTTTTTCATTTGTTCTTCCAGCTCTTATAGTTCGTCCCGTTGAACACATGTGTCTTTGACGGATCACTCCCTCCTCTGAACTCTCGAGGGTCTTCTTTATCTGAACGGACGCCTGTCAGTCCCATCAGTGCTAGAGGTAAATCGTCTCCAGATTCCTTTTCATGATCAGACTCACTGTCGGTTGGTCCCCATGTGGCATAGAAAGCTTTCTTCTTCTTTCTTCTTTCAGATCTAATGTTTGGAGGTCGTCTTGTCTTCTTCTTATCTTTGTCATTATCTTTTGACGTCTCCCTTTCCTTTTCCTTAGATGCTCTATTTTTCATCCATTCTATTTCCCACATAGGACAATCCATAACAGGGTGATCCTTCTTGAAACACTTAAAGCAATCTGAGTAATCAGGACTGTCAACTATTTTCTTCCTTCCAGAGGTTTCCTTGCCACTTCTCTTAAAGCCTTTGAATCTACCCAGGTTAAGCTTCTGTCTTAGAGCACTAACAATTGCTGCTTCAACTGATTGCAAATCAACATATTCATCAATTTTCTCAGTTGCTTCAAGCGGAAGGGTCTTGTCATTCTTCAAGGCTGGTTTAGCTTTTGAGAATTTCATCATCTCATGAGTTTTCAAGCTACCATCCAGTTCTTCAAGTTTGATGGATCTTAGAGGTTTAGACTCAATGATAGCAGTCATCTTGGATTCCCAAGCTTCAGGAAGCACATTTAGAATCTTATCTATCATCTCCACTTCTGGTAATTCCATATCCAGGGATCTCATCTCATTAGTAATAATGGTCAACCTGGTCATCATATCCTGGATTGATTCCTTCTCACCCATAGAGAACAACTCAAATTGTCGCTTCAGCATTCTTCTCTTTGAGTCCTTCACTTCGGTGGTTCCTTTATGCGCAACCTGCAGGGCATCCCAAATTTCCTTAGCCGTCTTGTAAGATGATACTCTATTAAACTTCTCAGGACCAAGACCAAAAATGACCAGAAGTTTGGCTTTGTGATTCTTTTCAATCATCTTATAATCTGCCTCATTGAACTTCTCTTTCAGTTTAGGTTCTTCTTTGGCAGTGGCTCTTTCACCAACTATTTTAGTGGGTATCAGATTTCCTTCAGATACTATCAGCCATAGTTGATAGTCTTCTGCACATATGTAATTTTCCATCCTGTTCTTCCACCAAGCATAGTACTACCCATTAAACTGTGGGGGCCTTTGAACTGATTGTCCTTCAGTAATAGTAGGTAGTGAACTCATGATTCTTTCTAGTCTTCATCTATCTGGTGTTTCATCCATTTTAGGTTCAGGTGTGGGATCGATCCTAGTCGGGGAAGGCTAAGACGGCGCCTCACATATGGGTAGCAAGAGGGCGCTTCGCCCCGGCGGGGTTGCTCTGACGCAGAGGGCCCTGAGAAACGCAGTATTTCCGTAACTGATCCATCCCACCGTGAGAAGGTAGAGAGCAAAACCAACCCAGCAAACAACTATGAGTATGACTCTATCTATTCATGAAATTTTTTTTTTTTTTTTCATTTTTGATTTTATATAGGCTCGTTTTTTCAGTCTTTTTCGCCACAACGGGGCTATGGGAATTGAACCCCAATCGCAAGGCTAGATCTAGATCCCCCATAGCCTGTCCGAAAGCTTCGCGGGGACTACTTTAGGACGACTACCCTCACACGAGAAGACCTGCTCTGATACCACTTGTTATAATCTATGCACCTCCTCCTAAGGACACTAGAAGGGGGGATTGAATAATGTCTACCGATTTTTGTTTTAAGAACCCCGTTCTTGCCTTTGCAATTCTGCCGTTCAAACACTGCAACACACACCAACCACACACACAGAGGACACGAGGATTTTACATGGAAAACTCCTTGCTCAAGGGAGAAAAACCACGACCCACACTCTGGGATTTTAGAACTCAATCCACTAACACAAAGAGCAAGTTTCTGATTACAAGACTCTGTAACCAAGGGCCTACACTCTAGACCCTAATCACTAAACAAAGCTAAACTCTACCTTTACAAAGCAATTTCTTACAAGTTCACCTACTACATATGCTTCTACAATAAGCCAATAGGTAAAGTCTATGATCGCTCAAAATAAGACAACTTACAAAGCAATGAACCTAGACAAAATATCTAGACTCAATTCAACTCAAGCACCTAAGTTGTCTTCAGCAGTTATCTCACGTAGAAAGATGCTGGATCGCCTTTATATGCTCTCAAGTCTCTGTTTATGAATAGCTGCTTTACGGCTGCATCAACTACCTGTATTTATACGGGCCTTGCAACCCTAGTTGAGTCCTACAAGGAATCTTTGCGATTATGGTAAGACAGGATTCCTAGTAACTCTTTTCCTTATTGAAGTCCAACTCCTATTCGCACTTTGAAGACACAGCCTGGGGCACCGCCTCTTTTAGTCTGAATAGGATTCATATTCATTCACGCGCCACTATTCCTAGTTCCGCAGGAATTCGCAACCCACAATCCTTTTCGATCAGTCGTGCCCTTCTTCCTCAAGGACTAGGTTCTTCTATCAAGACCACTGAGTCCTTCTTGTTTGTCATACTTCATAACCAATGCTCAACAGAGGTGTTATTATATATGTATACCGACATTTGACGTGTAGATCTCATTAAGCTGTTATAGTCAAAAAATTCGCAAAAAATAAACGTTCTATTTGAATTCTCCATATTTCATTAATTAAAAATTGAAAAGATTAATACATTATTAATAAATCTATTACTAGTTGTACCATACCAATAAAAAAATAAAATCATGTATGATTTTTACAATTGTACGTTGTTTCATAAATTCCAGTCTCTTAGTAACAATGTAACACTTGAATTGGCGAAAATTTTTGTCCAAACTTTCAGCAAAATGGTATTCAATAGCTTTTCCTTGGAGGCTGTCTAAGATCTTAACAGTTCACTCTTCTATTTCAGCCCAAGTAGCAGTAGGTTGAGGCTTTTCAACAACACTTTCATTGTCACCTTTTGCCTCTATTGTCTCTTATTCTTCCACTCCATTGAGTTGTGTAATAATTTTTTCATCAGTGTAAGTTTCAAGGAATGGAAGTGATTCATCATACTCAATATAAGTGGTAGCATATATGTCTTGATTTGTATTATGAGATAGGGATTTGGGCTATAAGTGATGATACACTACCCACCTCATAAATATATTGTATTATATTTTATACATAATATATCTCTAAAAATAATTATTACACAATATTTGACTATGACCGTTATAAAAAGATAATTTTATAAAGAGTGTACCGCTATAATGAACGTCATTGTTATTATAGGTAGAATGATGGTATAGAGACGTAAAATATAACATCAAAAATTGATTCTTGAGAAAATTAGGCGTTATACTCAAATACTGTTATAACGTGGGGTTGTTATAGAGAGGTTTGACTGTGTATTAGGGAAGTCATTTTTCACTAGAGGTTCAAAACATTTTCGTACAAAAAAACCATGAGATAATTAAAAAAGAAAAAAAAATCTTCCACAACGTTTTCTTTCATACAAGGACATCTCTTTTGTTTCATATATTAAATTTCTTCCAACCAGTCCTTTCATTGCCATATTTGTCCTTTGGCAAGATAATCAAGTTTAGCGTTTCCTGATAGCTTTGTCCAGACTTCTTTCCCCTGATACCCAAGGGCCTCGCCACACTCATACAAGTACCGTCACTAAGATAGCATTCACACCTAGCTAGCATTCACACTCAAAGTACCGTCACTGAGATCATTGGGTGCTTAATGGTACTACCTTGGCACAAAGGATTTGTGTAAATTGTACGAAAAAAGTAGGGCATGACTCATAAGTTGGTTCTAAAATTTTATAGCAAAGTGTTGGTCCTCCAACTCAACTCCAACTTCTCTGCCAAAACAACTCACTTCTTCTACCGCTAAATTTACTCTCTGTTACTATAGATGTCGGGTGACTATCCATTATAGATGTCGGGCGACTCTTCCATCAAAGACTAGACAGATGATAACGACTCACGCAACTTCTTTGTCACTATTGAATTCACCATGGTTTTACCGAATGTATTGAAGCAATGCTGCTGGCTGAATCAAACAACACTATGTATACATGATCTTACAACTGTTGAATTGCTTTGAAAATTGTCTACAGTAACAGTTAAAAATATGATTGATAGAGATTACGGTTAGACTATACTGATTTTAAAAATTCATTCTATATTATGTGATAATATATGCACCTCCTAAGGACACTAGAGGAGAGGGAGGTTGAATAGTATCCACCAATTTTTCTTTTTAAGAACTCGATTCTCCTGAGTTCTTAACTCTACAGTTTTGTTGTTTGAACACTGCACCACACACCAATCACAAATACAAAGAACGCGAGGATTTTACGTGGAAAACTCCTTGCTCAAGAGAGAAAAACTACGACCCACGCTCTCGGATTTTACAACTCAATCCACTAACACAAAGAGCACGTTTCTGATTACAAGACTCTGTAACCAAGGGGCTACACTCTAAACCCTAATCACTAAACAAAGCTAAACTCTAGCTTTACAAAGTAATCTCTCACAAGTTCACCTAATACATGTGCTTCTACGATAAGCCAATAGGTAAAACAATGATCGCTCAAAAGAAGACAACTTACAATGCAAAGAACCTAGACAGAATATCTAGACTCAATCAACTCAAGTACACCAGTTGTCTTCTTCAGTTATCTCACGTAGAAAGATGCTGGATCGCCTTTAAATGCTCTCAACTCTCTGTTTGTGAATAACTGATTTCGGCTGTATCAACTACTTGTATTTATATGGGCTTTGCAACCCTTGTTGAGTCTCACAAGGAATCCTTGTAATCATGGCAAGACAGGATTCCTTGTAACTCTTTTCCTTATTGAAGTCCAACTCCTATTCGTACTTCGAAGACACAGCCTTGGAACCGCCTCTTTTAGTCTGACTAGGATGCATATTCATTCACGTGCCACTACTCCTAGTTCCGTAGGGATTTTCAACCCTCAGATCTTTTCGACCAAGTCGTGCCTTCTATTCAAGGACTAGGTTCTTCTCCGAACCCACTGAGTCCTTCTCGTTTGTCATTCTTCAAAACCAATGCTCAACAAATTCCCTCTATTTGATGATGACAAACAAATGTCGCCAAAGAACCTGAATAGACAAAATTTCCCAAAAACACAAACAAAAAAAAACAAGTTTGAAAAAATAAACCAGATGAGTTAGGTCACAAACGCCCCAACATTTCTTTCTTCCCCCTTTTGGCATCATCGAAAAAATTCAAATACCTGCATGAACTATCAAGTCTAGAGCACAAGGCAACAAGTCAGCTAAATTATAAACACACAGAGATAAGGCTAAGGGCCCACAAAGAACCAAATACCATAGAGCAAACGACCATAAACATGAGAAAATTAAAATCATTATCCAGGGTGTGATAGCAGCACAACCCTATCTAGTAGTACACAACTGAAAATAAATTGTTTGAAATAACATCACATGTGCAGGGAGAATGGAAGGAAATAATAGCAGTTAGGAGAAAGGACATGAGGGTAGGACAGGAGGACTCAGGGCTGAAGATTGAAGTGTTTGACAAGTGCCTCAAGGTTCTTTGTATTTTTGGCCTTTTCCATCACCAGCTCGGCCTCATACTTGTGGCAGTCTATCTTCAAACGATCAATTTCTTGATCCTTCAACTTCAGTTGTTTGTGAAGCTTTGCATTTTCTGTATTCACTTCAAGCACAAGGCTCTCCAGTTCCTTCACAGCAGTAATGGCCTCCTCAGGTCCATAATCCTCACTCTCCTCAGCTAGCTCTTGCTTAACCTGCATGGGTTTCTTCGAAGCTCTCCTTTCTCTGAATAAATCACAGCTTTTAAGCACATTGTACCCAAACATCTGATGAATTGTTGGCTTCTTCCCTGCTCCCAGTGGAACCCCAAAATTCTCCAGAACCTGCTGATGGACATAGGAATGCACTAAAGAGTGTGGCTTTTGATCAGTATCTACAATCCTCTTAATATGTCTGATGATCAGCCCAGGTAAGTTTATTCTCACCCCCTATCCAGCAGGTCCATGTAGGTTAATTCTAAAGCACTAGCTTTACTGTTTATTTCCCCTCTAGGCAGTAGGAACCTCTGCATAAACTCAAACAACAACTGATGTGCTGGTTCCATCTCCTTTTTGTCTACTTTCCTTTCTTTCCTGAGCTTGGGTTTCCCTGAGAATTTCTTGACCACACTCAGAGGGGTTACTCCATCTGTCCTCTTGGGCCACTTCATCTTAATATACCTGCAATAACCTTCAACAGGTATATCAAGGATCACCCCTAGCTCATTTCTCCCAAACTCTATTTCAACTCCCTTCACAGTTGTGAACACTTTCCTGGCTACAACTCTGCAATTTGTGTAAAACTCCCTGACCTCATCAGCAAATAACATTCTTTCTTTGTTTCCAAACAAGCCCAGCCACCCTTGGTCACCAATCATCCTCAGCAAGGGTTTCATATGATGTTCCTTCTCATCATACAGAATGCTACCCGGCAGCACTTGATGCTTGGCAAAAAAAGCCACTCGATCAACTTCTTCTTCAGATCCTCTTCTTCTTTTCCTGTTCTCTGCTTCACTGTCAATCTCTGAGTCACTCGGTTCCACAAAACTACCAGCCTCGTCACTCTCTTCCTCTGCCTCACTAGCTTTCTTCTCTTCCTCCTACTTTTTCTTTGCTTCTCTGTCTCTCACATTTGTAATTGTTCTTTCCAGCTTACCAACAGTCGCTAGCTATTGCTTCAGAGCAGATCTAGTTCCAACTCTCCTAGCCACTAGCTCTGCAATAGCCTTGTCACCACTTTCTTCACTTGATTCATCAACTACTCTGCTCTTTGATGTTGGCATTCCCCCTTTCACCAATCTTCTCCTCTTGTCAGGCTCTACTCTGTTCTCACTCACAAATACTACTTCCTCTTCCTCTTTATCCAACATCAGCTTCTCATCCTCCTCGCCAAACTTTCTTTTCATTCTCTTCCTCTTTGTTTCTTCTGCTTCCTTTGTAACTTTCTCACTTTCAATTTTCTCTTCTCTAACTTCCTCATCCTTTTCTTCTTCTAATTCTGTCTAATTGAGTTCTGCATCATCAGTTTCTGTAGGATCTGGGCAAGAACTAGGTTCTTTGCTAAAAAATCCTGTGAGGCCTCAGCAGATCTAGGTCCTCTACCAGCTAGACCTTCAAGTATGGACACTCCTTGACTCTTCTCAGCAAGCACACCACTAGAACTTGGTTCAACAACATGTTCTTTAAGGGACTCAACAGAATCATCTTCCCTTAGTTGTTCTAACACTCTTCCTGCTACATCAACCTCTAACACAGTCTTTTCTACTACTGGCACATGCAGACTCATCCTAGGCTCTTCCTAAACATCTTTTTGCTTCTTTTCAACTACATTCCCCCCTATCAGTTTTATCACAAGACTCTACCACTCCTACGATTTCATCTACTCCTTGTGCTAGGGTTTTAGTACTTACTTTACCAGGACTTTTTATTCCTTCTAAATCGACAGGAGTAGATAGGGTAGGGTCAGGAATTACCTTAACAGATGTTTCAAATGAAACTTGTCCTGTAGGCGTAGTAGACAAAGATCTTGACAACATCTTCTTGACCAACTTCTTTTCCCCTTTTTTGAAAAACTTTGACCTAGCCCTCGCAGTTCTTTTTGCAAGAGTGGATGGAGGGAGTTTTGGAGTTGATTTCTTGAGAATTTTTGTGGGTGACGTTGATGAAGATTGTACTTGAGACATGGTGACTGAGATTACGAAGGTTTTCCAGCTTGAATTTTTTAGAGAGAAAGTAGGTTGAGAGAAAAGGAAGTTGCTGCGTATGTATATTCTGTGTTGATCAAAAGAGGGAAAAGGGTTTTGGTGAAGAGACGGTGTCTAGGGAAGCCAAAGTAATGATGACATAAAGGTAAAAAGCAGCTTTTTGAAATTTTTGAAAATCGGGAAAGAGTTATGGATTTGACGGTTATGGACTTAATCAATTAAAAGCCTTTTCGAGTAGTGGGGTCCATACAAGTCTAATAGAATCCTAACCCAAAAAAGGAATGTGTTCATATAATTTAGGACAGTTATAAGAACATGGAAAATCTCCCTTTACACACATATAATTGACAATTTAATTTCAGTTATAACTCTTATCATGCAAGGTAGTGTGACTGTACCTGGACATGATTCCTCATGCTTCAGTCGGTTCTTTCATAGTACACAGTGGGTTCTTCATGGGATCACATTATCCTCACCTGGTGCTTAAAAGCTGAACAAGTATACTTAATGAAGTCCAATGTTACACTGAACAATAATAACAAATGTTACACACAAATAATTGAACACTTAACTAACCAATCATTGAGGGAAAACCTACTGGGTCATCCGTGTATTTTGGTCATCCCTAACTCCAACCTGTTCCTAGAGCTGGCAAATGGTTGGGTTGGTTTGGGTTTGGGTGGGTTTTAAATGGGTTGAGAAAATATGGGTTAGAACCCAACCCACCCATTTTCAAGATGGGTTAAAAATGGGTTGGGTAGAAGGTTATATGGGTAACCCATATTTTTCTTACCTAAAGAAAATCCTTCCTTAAAACAATGAAAATTGCCACCAGATAATGCCCTAAACAAAACTTTTAACCTTGTGCAACTTCATCGTTAAACATTTGCTAATTAAGTACATATCTTATTTCAAACGATGTTCCAAGAATTATTCTCTAGATTTCTCTCCAAAAAAAACAATAAATAAAATACACCATGAATAAAAATTTCACACTCAATCATATAATTATACATGTCAATTGAATTAGATAAATCTTTTATAATGTTTACACTGTGAAAGCAGGATACATAGTCTTTCTTAAAATCTTATACCAATTATATACAAGCACGAGCTTTGCTGAAAAACATCGATTGTCCTCCTAGTTAGCTTCTTAGTTCCTCGACCTTAGAGGACTCGAAGTTGAGCAAGGAAAGCAGCACAGAGATCCAAGAAGAGGAACTGCGGACCTTGAACCCGCTGAAGATCGAGCAAGTACTTTTCCTCCCTAGTTTTGTAAAGCTGCAACCATTCACATATCCGGAGGAATTCAAACATTAGATGAAATTTCAACACCGAACAAGATGTAATCACGTATATAGAGACAGTATAAAGCAGATCTAAATGACCGAAAACTATATTGCTATCTGAAAAGCAGACAAACTACCTATAATGTGGAGTACCAGATCATACAATTTGACACGGTGTGAGATTTAATCTAGGTGATTCTGCATATATTTGCACAGAAACACTGCGGCAAGTAGTAAGTAAAAGCAAGATAGACATTTGAAACACATACAGAGATCAATAGTTGCTGAAATCTCAGCCCCCATGTGATAAAACAGATATAAGCACTATGCCTAAAATGAACAGATTGGTTATTACTCCTGTACACTATACCTAAAATGAAAGCAGCAATTAAAACTTGACAATTTTTGTGTAACTTACATAAGGCACAAGATATAAGTTATCTGCAGAATCTTATATCTTGCATAACCACGATGATTTTCTCTTAGTGACTAAAGTAAAGATATAGTAAAAGATGCTAAGAAGCTCCCTACATACCTATTACTTTTGAATCAATGAGACATGTAAATTTATGTTACTTTTGAATCAATCGACAATACCAACTAACCACAACTCAATCCCAAAGTTGGGTATTTCCACTCCTTTTAGGATAAATAACAAAAATATAGAGCAGTTCCACAAAATTCCAGTAAAGAAAAACAATGATGTCAATATTGGAGAAATAAAATTAGAAGTTCAGCATTACTGTGCTTCGGTCACATATAAGATGAATGAAAACATACGAAAAATTCCTAGACATGGATTTTAATTACAAAGTGGTAGCAGCCAAAGACTATAAATAAGGTTCAAACTTTATACTTCATTAAGAACAGAGCAAAGTACAAAGTTATTTAACATTAAGAGAATAACAAAGGCATGGATTTTATATTGAATGGTATAAGTAACACATCCTGATCTTTAGTCGAGTTGGCATAAACTAGAATTTCTCCTACCACTCGTGATTTCCTAGATTGCCATACCAAAAGTGAAGATATTAAACTCATTTAAAAAGCTATTTCCATTGCCAACTCTTGAACCATGTAACCCTCAGAAAGTTCCCCACTAGTGAATAAGAGTTGGCTCATGCTGATGGACATGATAGGTAAACAATTAAGGAGTGAAATTGGTCACTTTTCTGTAATTCATCATTATTCCAGTTATTATCAACAGCTCCTAAAATGACTGAACAATCAGGAACATCCAATATCCAAGTGGACATTTCTTTTAGATGTTTTTAATGTTTTAATGCAGTTGTTACACATAAACTTAACAGGTAAAGATAGGCAGAAATAAAAAACTTATAGTCCAATAAGTAAACAATCCTGTGTTATTGTCACCATAGAGGTCTGGGCTACCCTGACATTCACGTGCATGCCTCACTGTTCCCACACATTAATAGTTGCTTTAGCTCCATAATACTTGTCTCCTTCAACATAAGCTATTGCATGCTGCAAATTACACACACAAAATTAGAATATGGACATTACAAGCTCTAAAGAAATGATGCTAATGAAATCAAGTACTAGAAATTTAGGTACCTGATGGCCACTTTCATTTATAAGGTCAACAAGCAGAACAAGAATAATACCATCAAACCGAGGAGAGTTTGGCATGATACGGCCGAAGATCTATAGCAATTTCATCTTCATCGGAGTTGGATTCATCGCAAGCTTAAAAGAATAAAGAAATCCAAAATAAGTAACTTAGAAATAAAGTGGAGCAATGGAATACAGAAGTATGTTAGGAAGGTTAGTTACCTTCTTGTCCATTTAACCAATCTCTAGTACACAGTTTCGCTTCAACATTGGCAGGTAGAATAGAGCTCTCAAATTTTCCAATGACACGACTTCCAATACTAAAGGCAGATTCCGAGGCAACTGTGGTGATAGGTATACTCAAAACATCTCGTGCCATCAATGAAAGTTCGGGATACCTTAGCCTATTATCCTTCCAAAAGCCAAGTACGTCCAAATTTGGATTAGTTTTACGATCAAAAATAAGTTCCTCCATGTACAAGTCCAATTGTATTTTACCAGTACTTGACTCCATTTGGCTCTCAAAAACATCAAATTCATCAAGTTCATCTCGCATCACATTGCTACTACTACCACCACAAGAATATTCATCCGGTAAGACAATTGTGGTTGAAGGTACATAGTACTCTTTAAACAAAAGTTGTAGATTCTCTTCAATAACCTTTACCTTTGCTTCAAAAGTCTCAGGATTAATTTTTCGAAAAGCAAAACTTCACGAACTTCAACTTATATCGAGGGTCAAGAATAACGGCTAGAGACAATATGATACTATATGACCTCCAATATTTTCTAATCTTCCTTAGCATTAAAGTAGCCAGTGTGCTCATGACTGGATCTCCAACAACTTTCTCTTTTAATAACATCTTCTTAATCTTCCATACATTTCAGAGATATAAATTGGCGGTCGGATACTTGCTTCCAGAAAACAATACTGTGATATTATAAAATGGCTTTAGAAACTCAGCTATCTTCTCAACCCTTTCCCATTCCTCTTCTATAAGACTATGCTTGAACTCCGAATCGACCAACTTATACTGAATATAAGCTTGTTTGTACTGAATAGCACTTTCAAGCATTTGATAGGTTGAATTCCACCGGACAACCATATCTTGGCGTAGCTTCTTTGAACATGGCAGCCCCAAATTCTTAATGCATTCAACAAATTTTAATATTCTACCTTCCAAATGCTTAATATGTTGAACACCCTCTCTGATCTTTGTAATAGCCGCATCAGCTTTCCCTAAGCCATCTTTAACAATTAAATTCAAAATGTGATTGGCACAACGAATATGAAAGAACTTACCATCACAGACTAACGAGCGCATCAAAGACAAATGCTCTTTCAGGGTATCTACCACACCATTGTTACATGAAGCATTATCTAAAGTAAGTGTAAACACTTTCTTTTCAATCCCCCATTCTTTAAGATACTCAATCAACAAAGGACCCAAAACAGCACCAGAATGTAGAGGGAGCACATGACGGAAAATCAAGACTCTCTTTTGAAGAACCCAATTCAGATCAACATAATGTGATGTCAAACACATATAACCGTTAGATGCCAATGAAGTCCACATGTCCGATGTCAAGCAAACTCTGCCCGGAATCGCTGCAATCTCATTTTTTAGGAACTCTTTTCCTCTTTCGTACATCTTCAACATATTTGCGTTAGCGATATTTCTCGATATGGTCTTTACAGTTGGATTTAAAAAAAAATGGATGTCTCTATTTCCTTGATGCTCTACAAAACTGAAAGGGTAATTATGCTTAACTATGGCTTTGGAAATTTTCTCGCGATACATAGCTTGATCAATTGGTTCAGATTGATGCTCTTTTGTGTTATTTGAAATATGTTTGTCCATAATATGACGCTTCATAATTGATGTTCCAACCTTAGAGTCTGCTAGAAATTTTTTTTTTTACAAATCTTACATTGCGCTCTTAACCTTCCATCAGTGCTGCGAGGCAATTTAGCAAAAGTTTTCCATACAATAGAAGTTTCCCTTTTAGCTCGCTTGCACGTAATAGAAGAGCCGATCTCATAAGAATCAACAACAACCTCTGTCGACATGTCTACCTGCACGATTAACCTTGTAACAATATGATTTATATTTCAATAAAACTCAACTCCAGAAAAGAAAAGAAGCTAACATAGAACATGGAACTACTAAACCACAATAGAGGAAACAATATATTAAATGAAAAAAAATCAATCTGCTAGTTAATTTCATAATTCTCCTATTACTTTTAGCCCAAAGTATACAAGCAGATTCAGAGAGAAAAATCAAATCCACCATTAAACCCTAATAGAAAAAAGAACAAAAAAAGAAGAAATAGACCTCCATTTGTCTTCTATGGCTTCTTAAAAAATAGTACTTTGCTGTTTTTCCAAGACTTACTGGTAAAAAATAATGGGTTTTACAAATTGTATGAGAGAGAGTGTGTGTTTGACGGGTAAAAACTAAAGAGAGAGAAAGAAACATAGTTTTTCAAACCTATATGTCCAAAACCCATTTTCAGGCCATTAAACACCCATTTTTAATATGGGTTACGTCGGCTTTAGCCCATATTTTACCCAGTAAAACTAAATGAGAACCTAACCCATGTAATATTGGGTGGGTTGGGCGGGCCCCCAAAAAATTAATGGATTTTGCCAGCACTACTGTTCCTCTCAAACTGCACTTTGTTCAATGCTTTTGTAAATATGTCAGCAATTTGATCTTCAGTCCTGCAAGAATTCATAGTAATCAGACCCTTTTCCACATTATCTCTAAGAAAATGGTGTCTAATATCAATATGCTGTTCTTTTGTGTTGGACTGGGTTCTTGGCAATATTCATTGCACTTGTATTATCACAAAAAATTGGCACTGCTCCACACTTGATTCCAAAGTCCTCCAACTGTTGTTTGATCCATAGCAATTATGAGCAGCATGATGCAGCAGTAGACAAGGCAACTGAGTTTTGCTTCTTTGTAGCCCAAGAGACCAAGCAAGGACCACGAAAGTGTGCCATTCTTGAAGTGCTTTTCCTATCCACCAAATGACCTGCATAATCTGCATCAGCAAAACCAATTAGTTCAAAAGTACCTCCCCTTGGGTACCAAAGACAAAGATCCTAAGTTCCCTTCAAGCATCTCAGGATCCTCTTCACAGCTGTCAAATGTGACTCCTTTGGCTTGGACTGAAATTTAGCACACAGTCCCACACTGTATACTATATCATGTCGACTGGCTGTGAGATAGAGAAGTGAACCTATGATTCCTCTATATTTTGTCTCATTAGTTGAAGGACCTAGTTCATCCATATCTAGCTTGGTTCCAGGAGCAATGGGCGTAGTCATTTCTTTTGCTCCTTCCATGTCAAATTTCTTCAGAAGTTCCTTGACATATTTTTGTTGATGAATCATAGTCCCTTCAGGCATCTCCTTTATCTGCAATCCTAGGAAGAAATTTAGTTCACCCATCATGCTCATTTCAAATTCACTTCCCATCAAATTAGCAAACTCCTTCCACAGCTCCTCATCAGTGGCTCCAAAAATGATATCATCAACATATACTTGAACCACCAATAGATCCTTTCCTTTCTTCTTCAGGAATAGTGTGTTGTCAATCTTTCCTCTTGAAAAACCATTCTTCAGAAGGAATCCTGAGAGTCTTTCATGCCAGGCTCTAGGAGCTTGCTTTAATCTATAGAGTGCCTTGTCCAGTTTGTAAACATGATCAAGAAATTCATGGTTCACAAAGCCTGGTGGCTGTATTACATAGACCTTTTCATTTAAGTAGCCATTCAGGAAGGCATTCTTCACATCCATCTGATATAGTGTGAACTCCATGTATGTAGCAAAAGCAATCCACATTCTAATAGACTCCATTCTTGCCACGGGTGGAAAAGTTTCATCATAGTCGATTTCTTCTTCCTGACTGTATCCTTGAACTACTAGCCTTGCCTTGTTCCTTGTCACTATACCATGCTCGTCTAGTTTGTTTCTGAACACCCATTCTGTTCCAATTATTGATCTGTCCTTCGGCTTAGGAACCAGGTGCCGCATTTTGCTTCTTTCAAACTGATTAAGTTCATCCTGCATGGCTAGAATCCAATCTAGATCTTCTAGAGCTTCTAGAGCTTCTTTTACATTCTTTGGTTCCAGAGATGAGAGGAATGCAAAGAATTCACAGAAGTTCTTCAAGGCAAACCTTGTCATGATTCCAATGTCCAGTTCTGATAAGACATTCTCCAAGGGGTGAGAACTTTGGTCTTTCCATGGCCTGAGTTGAATATGATGGGAAGAGCCTTCAGCATCATCTTGGGTAGGTTCTTCTTGACTTGCTGGATCATCGACTTCATCTGATGTTCCCCCGTCATATTGACTCCTTGTTCTCGTGAGGTTGAATTCTCACCTGATATCTCTTTGTCTTCTTAGTCTTCAAATTCATCTACACCATCTTCTCGACTGAGGCCAATCATTTGATCATCTCCCTCAGTTTCCCCCAATGCCTTATCGGATTCATCAAATACCACATGCATACTTTCCTCCACTGTTTGTGTTCTTTTGTTAAACACTTTGTATTCTTTGCTTTTAGTGGAATAACCAATAAATATTGCCTCATCACTTCTAGCATCAAACTTCCCCTATGGTTCCTTGTCGTTGTTATGGACAAAGCATTTACAGCCAAAGGGTTTTAGATGTGCAATATTTGGTTTTCTTCCTCTGAGTAGCTCATATGAAGTCTTGTCAAGAATAGCTCTGATGGAACATCTGTTTAGCAAATAGCATGCAGTATTTATTGCTTCAGCCCAAAATTTACTGGCAAGTCCACTTGACAACAGCATAGTCCTTGCCATATTCTCCAGGGACCTGTTCTTCCTTTCAACCACTCCATTTTGCTGTGGAGTTCTTGGTGCATAGTAATTATGATCGATGCTGTACTTTGCACAGTACTCAGAGAATTTTTAGTTTTCAAACTCCGTTGCATGATCAGATCTAATGCTGATGAGTTCTAGGTTTAACCTTTTCTGCACAACACCAGCCCAGTCCTTGAAGCTGTCAAAGGCTGAATCTTTAGATGCCAAGAACAAGGTCCAGGTGTACCTAGAGTAGTCATCAACAATTACGAACACGGACCTCTTTCCTCCCCTGCTCCTGACTCTCATGGGTCTACACAGACTTAAAGGATAATCTCACATGCTTCCTCTTTACACAAGCATCACATATTTTTATGTTTTTAAATCTCTTGCTTGGCAATCCTCGAACCAGTTCCTTAGATGCCAGTTTATTCAGTTGTGAGAGACTTGCATGATCCATTCTTTTGTGCCACAGCTGAGAGTAACTTTCTTGCATGTTCAAGAAAGTTAAGTTGTTTTCAGGCAGTGACAACAGTGATGCTTAGTATACATTGTTCACCCTTTTTCCTTCTATATCAATTTCTCCACTCTGTAGATTCTTCACAATGCATCCTACAGAAGAGAAACTCACTTCATTTCCTCTATCACACAGTTGAGAGATGCTCAGCAGGTTGTGTCTGAGACCATCGACACAGTATACGTTTTCTAATTCCTACAATTTGTCCACTTTTACCTCCTCCGAAGGCCACACTGCCTCCTTGAAATGCTGAGAGTAAGAGAAAATTTCTCCTATCTCCTGTCATGTGCCTCGAACAAACGCTATCAAGAATCCAGCTTGGTTTGTTCTCCCTCACTCCAGCCTGCAAAATATATTAAGGGTTAGCTTTAGGAACCCAGACAAGTTTGGGTCCCTTCTTATGAGAGAATGGATAAATCAAATCCTGTCTAGCCCATTTAGGTAGAACACTTCTTTTATTCTTGGCCTTTTCTTTGCTTGCATTCATGTACCTTTGTTTGTAGTGTTCGATTTCACCATAGAAGGTGCACAACATGTTGCAAGGTAATCCTACATACTTGCCCTTCGGATTATATGGAGGCAACAGTTTCTTGAAACCTAGTCCTTGTTTTCCCTTGTTTTGATTTTCAAGAAACCAGTTCATTGCGTCAGATGATTTATTCCATTTTGTTAATCTGGTAAGCTCAAATTCAGATTTTTCAACCTTTTGATTTAAAATCCTGTTCTTTTTCAGTTTCTTGATACAGAATCTCATTAGCTCTTCTAAGTTCATTTTCAAGAAAGGTTTGAACTTCACTTATTACTTGCTTACCATTTACACTCTCTCTTAACTAATTAAGTTCCAATTCCAGTTCAGTGATCTTAGAGTTTGACACAAGAGTCTGACACAAGAGTCTATCCTTTTAAGATAGCATTGATTTCTTCCAATTCAATGTTTAGTTCTTAAAGACTCTTGTGCTTGGTTCTGAGATCACTTAACTCTTCAGTTAATTTATCTTTTTCAATTTTCTCTTTTTCATAACACTCAATTAAAGTGGCTGTGATTAGAATCAAATTTTCAGTAGAGTATGTGGTTAAAATTTCCTTAAGATCAGATAGACATACCTCTGCTGAATGTGCAGCTTCAGCTCCATCAGTAGCCATAAGGGCAAAGTCCTTCTTTTGGTCGTCACCTGTGTACAACTCCTTCGGCTTTTCCCACACTTCCTTAGCAAATTTGTATTCAAGTATCCTTGCCAACACATCATTAGTCAGCCCTCTTCTCAGGTACAATTCAGCTTTGGAATTTGCATGTAGCCAGTCTAGATCTTGAAGATCTAGTTCTTCTACCTTCTTTGGCACCAGAACTCCGTTGGCTGCTCTCTTTACAGGAACGTGAGGTCCTCTCTTCACAATCAACTAGAGACTATAATCAGTTGTTTGCAGGAAATTCTTCATCTGTTTCTTCCAGCTTCTGTAATCAGTCTCGTTGAACACATGTGGCTTTGACGGATCTCTTCCTCCTCTGAACTCCCGAAGGTCTTCTTCATCTGAACTGATGCCTGCCAGCCCCATCAGTGCTAGTGGTAGTTCATCTCCATATTCCTTTTCATGATCAGATTCACTGTCAGTTGGTCCCCATGTAGCATACAAAGCTTCATTTCTTTTCCTTCTTTCTGATCTAAAGTTTGGAGGTCGTCTTGTCTTCTTCTTATCTTTGTCATTCTCCTTTGACGTCACCTTTTCCTTTTCCTTAGATGCTCTATTTTTCATCCATTCTGCTTCCCACATGGGACAATCCACAACGGCGTGATCCTTCTTGAAGCACTTAAAGCATCCTGAGTAGTCAGGACTGTCGACTATGTTCTTCCTCCTAGAGTTTTCCTTGCCACTTCTTTTAAAGCCTTTAAACCTTCCAAAGTTAAGCTTCTGTCTCAAAGCACTAACCATTGTTGCTTCAACTGATTGCAGATAAACATACTCATCAGTTTCCTCAGTTGCTTCAAGTGCAAGGGTCTTGTCCTTCTTGAGAGCTGGTTTAGCTTTTGAGTCTTTCATCATTTCATGAGTTTTCAGGCTACCAACCAGTTCTTCAAGTTTAATGGATCTTAGAGGTTTTGACTCAATGATGGCAGTCATCTTGGGTTCCCAAGCTTCAGGAAGCAAATTTAGAATCCTATCCACCATCTCCACTTCTGGTAACTCCATATCTAGGGATCTCATCTCATTAGTAATAATGGTCAACCTGGTCATCATATCCTGGATTGATTCCTTCTCTCCCATAGAGAACAACTCGAATTGTCTCTTCAGCATTCTTCTCTTTGAGTCCTTCACTTCAGTGGTTCCTTCATGTGCAACTTGCAGGGCATCCCAGATTTCCTTGGCAGTCTTGTAAGAAGATACTCTGTTAAACTCTTCAGGACCAAGACCACAAATTACCAGACGTTTGGCTTTGTGATTCTTTTCAATCATTTTATAATCTGCCTCATTGAACTCCTCTTTCAACTTAGGTTCTTGTTTGGCAGTCTCTCCTTCACCAACTATTTTAGTGGGGATCAGGTTTCCTTCAGATACTATCAGCCATAGTTGATAGTCTTCAGCACATATGTAATATTCCATCTTGTTCTTCCACCACGAATAATACTACCCATTGAACTGTAGGGGCCTCTGAACTGATTGTCCTTCAGCAATGGTAGGTGGTGCACTCATGATTCTGATCCTTCTCAAGGTATTAACCTAGCACGAGAAGACCTCTCTGATACCACTTGTTATAATATATGCACCTGCTAAGGACACTAGAAGGGGGGGGATTGAATAGTGTCCACCAATTTTTCTTTTCAAGAACTCGATTCTCCTGAGTCAAGAACCATGTTCTTGACTCTACAGTTTTGCTGTTTGAACACTACACCACAGATCAATCATAAACACAGAGAACACGAGGATTTTACGTGGAAAACTCCTTGCTCAAGGGAGAAAAACCACGACCCACACTCTGGGATTTTAAAATTCAATCCATTAACACAAAGAGCATGTTTCTGATTACAAGACTCTGTAACTAAGGGGCTACACTCTAAACCCTAATCACTAAACAAAGCTAAACTCTAGCTTTACAAAATAATCTCTCAAAATTTCACCTAATACATGTGCTTCTACGATAAGCCAATAGGTAAAACAATGATCGCTCAAAACAAGACAACTTACAACGCAAAAAACCTAGACAGAATATATAGACTCAATCAACTCAAGTACCCCAGTTGTCTTCTTCAGTTATCTCACGTAGAAAGATGTTAGATCGCCTTTGTATGCTCTCAACTCTCTGTTTGTGAATAACTGATTTCGGCTGTATCAACTACTTGTATTTATATGGGCTTTGCAACCCTAGTTGAGTCTCACAAGGAATCCTTGTAATTATGGTAAGGCAGGATTCCTTGTAATTTTTTTCCTTATTGAAGTCCACCTCCTATTCGTACTTCGAAGACGCAGCCTAGGCACCGCCTCTTTTACTCTGACTAGGATGCATATTCATTCACGCGCCACTACTTATAGTTCCGCAGGGATTTGCAACCCTCAGATCTTTTTGACCAAGTTGTGCCCATCTATTCAAGGACTAGGTTCTTCTCCGAACCCACTGGGTCCTTCTCGTTTTTCATTCTTCAAAACCAATGCTCAAAATATAACATAGCAATGAGTTTCATAGTCTTTCTGCTTAACATCATGTTTGCTCTAAGGAACACATCAAGTTTTTGAGTTTATCCAAACATACTTATTTTGGCTCATCTATATATAAGGACGGACATTTGAAACTGTTTGAACAAAGAAAAGCCTGCCCATCTGACATGGTTTTGAACGTCCAACTAAAGTCAAGATAAGTTTAGTTTCTTCGCTAAGTCCCTACTCTCCCAGGCTCCACCAGTATGTAATGTCCAGTGGGATATTGGTTAGTCCTATCAATTCGTCCTGTCAATACAGAAGAGAAACAAAAGGGTCAACATAATGCAATCACAGAGCTTCCACTGCGCCAAAAACATGAAGATGAACATTTACCTGTTTCGTAACACGACGTAGCTAGCTGTATTGGTCTCTATATCTTGCAGATGTTCCTCAATATATCAGCAAAAGCAGCCTTATCCTGCGCAAAAGTAATTAATAGAATCAAATAAGCAGAGGAGGAATCTACCAAATCACATGTAAAAGGAGTTCATTCTAAAACTGCGATGAGGACATTCCGTTATGCTTTAGAGGTTTGGATTTTTAATTCACAAAACCAGCTCAAGGCTCAGATGATATGATACATGCAGGGGTGGAGGCAAGATTTTCAACAAGGGGGTTAAAATTTAAAAAGTAAAGCTTAGACTTGTGTCAAGAAGGTTAAATATATGGTATTATGTAAATATAAAAAATCAATTTAACCCTGTATACGGAGTGCAATTTCGAATTGAACCCCTTGCCCAAGGGTGGTTCCGCCAGTGGATACATCCGTTATGGGATTTACAAGCCTAATATATAGATCAGCAAACCATAATGGAAAATCTGACACAACAAACCCGCCTTGTCATACCTCTCTACACTTCAAACGAGATTTAAATTGAATGACAAGATCCTGTACAGTCACTTGTTTTCTCTGTAATAGAATAACTCTAATTTTATATGTAGTAACATGACCTATGGCAGCAGGACCTGGAGCAGTTTGGGAAGTGGAGATTTAATTTTGCGAGGTTTTGCATTCTACACGATATGAAGAGATCAGCAATAACATAATAAGAGAAAACAATCCCTCTGTAAAATAATCAAAGGAGCTGGTTAATGGAAATCACTAAATAGTAATAGTTTTGTTAATATGTACAGGTGATTCAGCTGCAATGGAGGTAAGAATCAATTTCAAAGCTTTAGAGTCTTCCTTCTCTTAGCTTCTATAAACTAAAAGGGGTAACAAGTGGGTTTCGAGGTGGGTATGAAACTTGAGATGCCCTGACAACAACTTATTTTTATATGAAGAACACATCATGACAATTGAAAGTAGTCGTAATCAACAATATGAAACTCATAAAAAACCTACTTGCCCTTGTATAGGCCTAAATCAATTTAGGATCACAAATCGAATTTGGGTTAGAATATAAGCAAAACTTCGTATCAAAATTGATAAAATGCCAATAATAAGCGTAAAATGCAGGAAAATAACTGGATTTCAATATGTTGCAATGAGTATAAAATTCGGCAGAGTTTCTGTATGTATTTTTTTAAATGCGTACAATACAAAATGAAGTACTATTTATAGGCCTAGGAGCCTTACCCACGATCTCCACTATCAATCACGCTGAAACCCACATTCTGTACGATAATGGAAGGAGTTAGTGGGCTACAAAGCACTGGAACCGAGGCGACTCACTGAGGTACAAGTAAGCGACCTCGGTGGTGAGGCCTTATTATTCGACTGAGGTGGATGTCACCGAAGCTCAGCTTACGGCTCGCCTTCGGTAACGCCCCCGATGGCTGACTTCGGTGATTAACTCTTTTTCTTTGGTTATTGGCTTGTCATCACGTGTTCGGCGGCTGTCCACTTGTCTCGCCGAGGTGACTCATAGGCGAGCCGATTTTTACACAATACAGATAGTCCCCCCATTTCTCGGTCAGTTACCGAAGTTACCGAGGAGTGGAATGAAATTCCGCGGGAGGGTGATGTGGCTTGACCTTATCCAAGCGTTTCAAATTTTGTCAACGGTGCGCGTCCTTCCAAATCACTGCTCAATGACGCGTGTCAACTGTCCGTTGGTTGTTCGAACGGTCACGCCATTTTCTTCGCTTCCTCCAACGTTATAATGATGACTTCCTTTGCCACTTGTCTTTTCCATACCTATAAATATTTCCCCAACAAACTCTTCTTTTCACTTTCAACCTCCGCAAACAACAATGTCAAGAAAAAGAAAAATCTTCCATATCTACTCTAATTGATTCCCATCTTTAAGAAATCTCTAAACCCAGACTATAGCCATGTCTACCACTCATTCTAAGTAAGATTTGATCGACTCAGGCGAAAGAGTGAGAGCCTCACACTCAGTTGCTGCCACTGCTAGTGGTGGTGCTGTCGCCGCTATACCGGCGGTTCAAACGGCTGTGGCAGAGGGTGGAGAGGTAACCTCTGGTGTGGGAGGCCCTATGCGTCGTAAGGCGAGAGCTAGGCGTGACTTGGCCGTAGTGATGGTGATGGCGATGATGCCCTAGTGTGGGAGGCCCTAGTGACGTCATCCATAGGGATGGTGATGGTAATGGCGATGATGCCGAGGGCGAAGATGCCGTGGGCAAGGGTGAAGGTGGAAATACTGCCGAGGTAGGACCCTCGGGCCCGATTATTCCCCTCGAGCAGGAGCTCGAGCCTCATCAAATCATTCCCTCTGACTTTGACAACAGCAAAGGCGTCAACAATGACCTCAAGTGCAATCTGTAGATCAAGAGGAGAAAAATAGGAACATATCGGTGAACACAACTCCAACTCGCATAACGCAAGCCAATATAGAGAGGGTCCGGAGGGATTGTGGATTTGGAGCCGAGGTGAAGGTTATCATCCCCGACCCCACTAGTAGGGTGTGTCACCACGTGGAGGGGCTATCCTTTGCATATACTTACCCATTCACCCTCGGCTTCTCCCTTCCAGTACACAGGATTATTGATGATTTCTGCCGAGCCTACAACTTGTGCTTGGCCCAATTAGGCCCCGGCGTCTGGAGAGTAGTTCAGTGCATGGATTGGCTGAGCAGGAAAGCCGGGGTGGATTTCATCTGACAGCATCTTATCTCCCTCTACTACCCTTACTTTCACAAGGCCGGGGTTGTGGCCTTAAACAACCGAGGTAAGTATGCGCTCCTCCATAAGAGCGAGGACCATGGGGACCGAGGCTGGAGTGATCGCTACGTCCTTTTGGAGACTAGTGTTTTATCCACCGAGCCCGATTTTCTAGAGCGATGGAACAACACACGTAAGTGCCCCTTTGCTTTCGCTTTATCCCCGGTTACCATTCATGCTTGCTAACCCCGTTTCATTGTTGCTTTTTAGCTAAGAAGGTTGACATCGTTCCCCCCGAAGGGTTGACTGAATGGGTGAGAGCTATGACCGGGGCTCGTGAGTGCCCAGAGAGAACATGGATGAAGATGGCTGTTGAATTTGGCTGGCAGTGTAAACGGCATGGTAAGTTCCTTGTGGTGTTTTGCTTAATGTGTTGTTTTGGAATTTTTGCTTCGTTTATTGACCTCCCTCTCCTCGGTGTTAGGTTTTCCGAACCGTTCTGTTAACACGAAGAAAAGTAAGAAGAAGAAAGACGAAAAGAAGAAGAAGAAGAAAGATGAAGAGGATACCGAGTCAGATGACGATCTGGCTTCGGTGGCAGGTGATCTGAAGGAATTGAAGGCTGCAAAGTCTTCAAAAGTTTCTAAGAGGGCCCCCGGTCAGGGGTCCTCCAAAGGACCACCATTCTTGGTCATCTTGCTGATCCTTGCTTCTCTTTATTCTTTTACTTATTAAAATTCTTTCATGTTACCTCTTGTAGGCATGAAAAGGAAACGAGCAGTTTCCAAGAAGCCCTCCCGTTCTGTGGCTCCATGCACCGAGGTAGCAACTTCTCCTGGGCCCTAGGTTGCGGCGGAGCCGCGCCGAAGGCTGATCGACAAGCCTGACAATGTAGCTGCCGAGGACTTTGCGCCCCGAAGGGCATTTGAGGTCGTGGATTTTGAGGATCAGGAGCAAGATACCGGGGCGATGGTTGCTAAGGCCAAGGGCAAGGCCAAAGTTGGGGAGGTTGGATCTGCTTCTGTCAGAATGTAGTGTGAAGCTGGCATGGCTCGAGCGCAATCTGAACCCGCGAGGATTTCATCCTCGGTGGGGTCTTTTCGGAGGCTTGAAGTGCCAACTTCTTAAAATCTTCTGGCCTGCGACCGGGGTGATATCGTGAGTCTTACGCCTCTGCTCGGCGTAGTAGAGGACAAAGCCGTGCAAGCTTTCTCCTGAGGTTAGCTATACAACACTGTTGCTGCCAATTCCATGAGAGTAAGCTTCACCGCCTTCTAGTTTTACCTTTTAGCTTCGTCCTCGGTTTGTGGCTAACAATTGATTTTCTGATTGGCTTCAATTCAGAATTTTGTTCTATCCTTGAGGGCTATCGAGGTGGAGACCTCGAGGGCTGAAGAGGTCCGGCGTGTCGCTCGTGTATGGGATAGGCGGAGGGATAGCTTCAATGCACAGATAGCCGCATTGAAGGCTGAATTGTCCAAGTCCCAATCCGATTTGCATGAGGCCGAGGCCGCTTTCGAGGCGAAGATTAAAGCCCTTGATGACGGCTTCCAAGTTGAATGTTCGAGGCTGGAGGCAGAAGTTACGAGACTAAGTGCCGAGCTGACTCAAGCGAGGGGCAAGGCCGAGGAGATGGCCAAAAAACACCATGAGCAGCTGAGAAAGCATGTGCTCCATATCCAGAAGTCAGAAGGTGAGGCCTCCATACTTTCAGCTCGTGAAGCCGAGGTCTAAACTCTTCGAGACGAAATCGTTGATCGCAAAAATAGAGCTAAGATCAAGGTTAAGAGGGCTGAGCTGGATAAGCAATGGGCCATCATTAAGTCTCGGTTGAAGCTGCTCAAGTAGTGCCGCGCTGGCGAGCTCAACTTGGAAGAAGAGATTGTCAAGGCCGAAGGGAAGGCAGCAAAAGCAAAAGCTATCACTGATGATCTCCCATCAAGTGAGGCCTCGAGCGACGATGAAGATGAGGAGGATGAAGAAGATGCCGAGGGGGGCTCCGAGGATGGAGGTGATGCTCCCGAGGTTAGACTTCTGATAGCATTTTTTGTTTTTGTGTAAGCCTTCGGGTTTTTATGCTTATGTTTGGGACCTTCGGGTCCTTTTGATGTAAATACTTTCAGCCTTCAGGCTTACTAATGAAATGACTCACTACCTTTTATCTTAAGTGGTAGTTCATGCATGTACTGAACACTTTTAGAATAGATAGCCTGCTTGCAAGACTTCATTGAATTAAACTGATGCAAACTTAGAACGACGCCTCGTCCTCGAGTCGATGCATTTAAAGTGCAATTTCGGAGTGCAAATTTATAGAAACAAAGAGATATGGAATGAAGTTTATTTCATTGATACTATTAACAAGCCAAAACTGGCTTTTACATGAAACCAAGTCGAAGCGGACCTTGGGTGAAAAAGGAATTAACAATGTGCCACTACCGGGCGAAATTACAATGTACTAAATCTATTACTCGGGTGTCAGTCCCCGGTTGTGAAATAGATGGTCTTCGTTGGGAGGCGCATTTTCGACCTCGGTTGCAACTCGCCCCTTACTCCCCCCCAGTGTTCGGGTGTTAATCTTGATGAAGACCCGGGCACTGAAAATCGTTTAATCTACTTCCTGAAAAGGTCAAGCAAAGTGAAACGAGTAGCAAGTTAGTACATTTCGATCGAAGCCCTTGGAGCGTTATTCGGCTCGAGGTTGTGGGTAAATTTTTAAATGAGCAAGGGATATTTACCTCGATTTCAGAATTAGTACCGCTTTAAATTGGAGATGTTCCAATTTAAGGGTTCGGGCGTTCCCTGCAGATCTTCAATTTGATAAGATCCATTCCCAACAATTGCTTTGACTCTATAAGGTCCTTCCGAGTTCGCAACAAGCTTTCCCTTATTTTCTTCCTTCGTTGATTGGTTTGTGGCCTTTTGCACATAATCGCCAACTTTAAAATCTCTAAGTTTGGCCTTCCTATTGAGATATGCTTCGATCTGTCTTTTTTGGGCGACTAGCCCAACCAAAGCCAGCTCTCTTTGCTCCTCGAGCAGATCCAATTCTATGCGCATGGCCTGTTGATTTGCATCTTCGGTGATGTGGGCGTACCGAAGACTTGGTTCGCCCACCTCCACGGGGATGAAGGAGTCCATACCATAAGCAAGTGAAAAAGGGGTCTCACCGGTGCTGTTCTTCTCTTTTGCCCGCATGGCCCACAACACACCTGGCAGCTCCTCGGGCCAAGGACCTTTTTTCTCATTGAGCCTTTTCTTGAGATTTTCGATTATAATTCTATTTGAAGACTCAGCTTGGCCATTGGCACTTGGGTGATAAGGGGTCGAAGCAATTCTTTTGATTCCCCATTGTTTGAAGAAATCAGTGATGGCTGCTCCCATGAACTGTTTACCATTATCGCAAGCAATTTCTCTCGGGACGCCGAACCTGTAGATGATATTTTTATTGATGAAATCGATTACTTGTTTATGTTTAACCTCAGTGAGGGCTCCTGCTTCCACCCATTTCGTAAAGTAATCTGTTAACACTAGAATAAACTGAACACCACATTTTCCTTTTGGTAATGGACCAACTATATCCATCCCCACTTCATGAAAGGCCATGGCGACACGACCGAATGCAAAAGTTCGGCCTGATGATGGATCATCTGTGCGTGGTGTTGGCACTTATCGCATTTTTGCACGAAGGCCTTTGCATCTGTGCTGACGGTGGGCCAATAATACCCAGCTCTAAGTAACTTGCGCACCAAAGACTATCCCCCTGAGTGATTTCCACACTCGCCTTCGTGCACCTTGGCCATCACATATCTAGCTTCATCGGGACCTAGACACTTGGCCATCGGACCGCAATATAACCTCTTGTACAAATTACCCTCGATCAAGTGGTATGAAGCCGCTTGGATCCTCAACTTTTTTGCCTCCTTTTTGTCTTGGAGGAAAGTGCCCGAGTTGAAGTAAGAGATGAACTTACTCCGCCAATCCCATTTGTGGCCCACCGAGTTGACCTGCAATTTCATCTCTCTCATTTGCGCGGATAACACCCGAACCACTAATCAGTCCCCGAAAGGGTTTCATCGACCGCCGAACCCAAATTTGCAAGGGCGTCGGTATTTTCTTCCCGAGGCACTTGTTTAACTTGCCACTCATGGAATTATGCCAAAATCCTTTGTGCTCGGTCTAAGAATAGCTGCATTCTGGGCTCTCGAGCCGTGTATTCGTCGAGCACTTGATTCACCACCAACTGGGAGTCGCACCTTAGCTCAATTCTTTCCACCCCCATTTCTTTGGCCAACTCTAAGCCTGCTAGGGCCGCTTCGTATTCAGCCTCATTGTTGGTCACTTTTTTTAACCGAATCGAGTGCCTAATTTTCTCCTAGTGGGTGCTTTCAAAACTATGCCTAACCCCGAACCATTGGAATTAGTTGCCCCGTTAATATGAAGTATCCATAGCCCCGAAGTCGTTCCTTTCGATATCGAGTTCTCTTTTTCGGCTTCAGGCAGACTCCCAACGCCAAAATCAGCTACGAAGTCGGCTAAACTTGGGATTTCATTGTTGTTCGGGGTTAGTAGGCGATGGCATATTCACTTAATTCTACCGCCCATTTTGATAACCTCCCCGACAACTCAGGTTTGCGCAATATACTCCTCAAGGGGAAGGTTGAAACTACTGCTATTGGGTGACATTGGAAATAGGGTCGTAGTTTTCAAGCTGTAACAATTAAAGCAAGTGGTAGTTTTTCCAAGTGTGGGTACCTGGTCTCAGCATCGATGAGTGTCTTGCTCACATAGTAGATGGGCTGCTGCTTGCCATCTTCCTCCCGAACCAGCACCGCATTGACTGAATCCTCGGACACAGCCAAATAAACTAGAAATGTTTCACCATCTTTAGGCTTGGCGAGCAACGGTGCGTTAGCCAAGTAGCATTTCAAATCTTTCAGCGCTTCTTTACACTCCAATGTCCATTCGAAGTGATTGTTCTTTCTCAAAACTGAGAAGAATTTGTGGCATCGCACCGAGGATCTTGAGATGAATCGACTCAAGGCAGCGATTCGGCCAGTTAAACGCTGAACTTCTTTTACCCCGGTCAGCTCTTCCGGGATTTTCTCGATGGCTTTAATCTTATCGGGGTTTGCTTCGATACCTCGTTCGGAGACAATGAATCCCAAGAATTTTCCTGATCCAACACCGAAGGCACACTTCTCAGGGTTCAACATCATGCCATATTGCCTCAGAACAGCAAAAGCTTCCCTTAGATGATTTAAATGATCCTCCATTCAAACTGATTTGATGAGCATATCATCTATGTAGACCTCCATGGATTTTCCAAATACTCTTTGAACATGCGACACACCAACCTTTGATATGTCGCCCCGGCATTTTTCAGACGGAAGGGCATTACTTTATAGCAGAAAGTACCTCGGTCAGTGATGAACGAGGTTTTCTCTTCGTCCTATGGGTCCATGAGGATATGGTTGTAGCCCGAATAAGCATCCAAGAAACTTAATAGTTTGTATCCAGCCGTGGAGTCTATTAACCTGTCTATTTGTGGCAATGGGTAGGATTCTTTGGGGCAAGCCTTGTTCAAATCAGTGTAATCTACACACATCCTCCACTTGCCATTTTTCTTCGGTACGGCAACCACATTAGCCAGCCACTCGGGGTACTTTTTCTCCCTTATGAAACCATTTTCTTGCAACTTTGTAGTTTCCTCCTCGATTGCTTTCTTTTTAACCCCGGCATGAGGTCTCTTCTTCTGCTTTACCGGGTTGAACCTTGGGTCCATATTCAGCTTGTGGGTCATGATCTCCGGATCGATACCAATCATGTCTGAATGAGACCAAGCGAAGCAATCGTTGTTGGACTTTAAAACTTCAATGATTTCTTTCTTTGACTCCGGGTCCAACTTCGAGCCGACAAATACCTTTCTTTCGGGAAAATATTTCAATAATGTGGAAGACTCCTATTCCTCAATGGTGGAGTCCTCGGCTTCTTTTTTCGAGGCTCTTGAATGCAAACCGCGATCTTTTCAACTTCTCCTCTGAGGTCCTCCTCGCTCGACCCCGGTTGCGTTAGTTGCTATTGTTTTGGCCCGGTCGGGGCGACTCCACTTCTCAACGCAATTGAATAGCACTCTCTTGCTACTCGTTGCTCTCCTTTTATTGATCGAACCCCCCAAGGCATAGGGAATTCGATCACTTGATGCAGCGTGGAGGGAACAGCCTCCATGGAGTGGATCCACGGTTTGCCGAGGATCACATTATAGGCTATGTCCTCGGGCAATACTTGGAATAGTGTTTCCTTGCTTACTCCTTCAGCAAATGACTTCAGTGTAATTTCACCTAAAGTTTTCTCTGTGGAGTTGTTGAAGCCAGTCAACACTGTTGCTTTGGGGACAACTTCCTCTTTGAGCCACATCTTCTTAACGGCCCCGTAGCTGATTATGTTGGCCGAGCTACCGGTGTCGATCAGGACATGCTTGATGTCAGAGTCGTTGATTCTTAACATGATGACCAAGGCATCATGATGAGGGAACATCATCCCATCACAATCGTCATCATCAAATACGATCTCTTTACCCGAGCCCCCAACTCGGGTTCTCTTTTCTATTGTGATCGATAATTTAGTGAATTTATTTGCCGCTGCGAAATTCACCCCATTCACCTCTGATCCCCCGGTGATGACATTTACAACTCTCTCTGGGGGTGGAGCACGAGGTGGATGCCTATCACCTCGGTTCTTGGAGTAGTTGTCCTTTCCCTTGTCAGTAAGGAATTCGGCCAACACTCCCTTCTTCAACAAATGAGCCACCTCGAGGCGCAATGCTTTGCAATCCTCGGTTCGATGGCCATAATCTGTGTGGAACTCACAGTGCAAGTTTTGGTATCTCTTATCCGCTGGAGTTCTCATGTCCTTGGGCACCCTTACCCCAGCAGTCCCCTTGACTATGCTGACCAGCTCCGAGGTCGATATGTTAAAATTGTAGACAGGGATCCGAGGTAGTTCCTTTTTCGAAGCTGAAGCTCAGCCTGAGGAATTTCTTTGGTTCGTGTTGGAGTGAACCTTTCCTCCGAGTCGTTGGCTTATGTGTCGGCTTGTGAATGAGTTCCCGAAAGAGTTTCTCAGCCTTTGGCTGACAAGCTGCCTTGTAGAGGTGTATGGTTCATACCTCCCATTTGGAGTTCCTCACGACGCCTCAGCGCGATATGAGGATACGCCTCGGTTTTTATAATCATAACCTCAGCTTTTAAACTTGGCTTCCTCCAACCTGATCTTGGAGTAAGCCCGTTTGTGTAGATCTTCCCATGTCAAAACTTGGTACTGTTGGAGCTCCTTTCACAATTCAGTAGCAGCATCAGAATTGCGAACATTGATACCCTTTTCAAATGCCATGATGGCCAAAGTATCATCCATCCGAGGTAGCTCCATGTGCTCAGCATGAAAGCACTCAAGGAACTCCTTAAGTGGCTCATTGGGCCGTTGTTTGACCTCGCATATATCCTCCTTCCTTTAGAGAATTTTTTGGGCCCCGGTGTGGGCCTTAACGAAGGCGTTGGTAATTTCCTTGAAGGTGGAAATCGACCCCGCTGGTAGACACATGTACCAGCGCAGCGCTCCTTTCTCCAAGGATTCACCAAACTTCTTTAAGAACATTGACTCGAGCTCTATTGTCGTTAAGTCATTTCTCTTCACCATTGCCATGTATTCCCTCACATGCTCTTTGGGATCGGTGGTCCCATCATACTTTTTTTAGAACATGAGCTTGAAATTCTTAGGAGTTGGGGTTGGAGCCGCTTCGGGCTTGATGGGCAACTCCCTGCATTGATCTATGTCAAGCTCGTCTTCGGTCTTTGTTCGCGCCTCGACGCGAGCTTCAACGCGTACCTCGACGCGTGCCTCAATCTCCCTGGCCAACCTCTCAACGTCAACCAAAGATATTGTTTCTGCCACGGTGGGGATCGTCCCGAAGTGTGGCGTTATGTCTGGTATGTTTCCTGAACCCCCAGACGTGGCCTCATTGGGAGGTCCCCCTGTTATCGCGCCCGTAGGAGCGAAGATCGGGATGCCTCCATTTGGAACCGAAGGCTGGGTGCCATTTCGTGCTGAACTGTCCCTCGCCTCCAACGAGGCACGGAACTCGGCATTGATGTATGCTTGCTCATCCTGCCGTTCTTGAAGGGCTTTGAGCGAAGCAACAACGAAAGATTGAAAGGCTTCAGTTTTCATTGGAGATGATGACTGATGGTTCGACGGAACGTTAGTCTGATCATCTAGATCTCTACTGTTGTCAGCCATGTCGTTGTCGAGCAAATTACAGGCTTTGACAAAAAAAGAGCGTTTAACTTTGGAAGAAAGCATTTCTGCTTATATCCCTACAGACGGCACCGATTTGTATGGGCCTAAATCAGTTTAGGATCACAAATCAAATCTGGGTTAGAATATAAGCAAAACTTCGTATGAAAATCGATAAAATGCCAATAATAAGCGTAAAATGCGGGAAAATAACTAGATTTCAATATGTTGCAATGAGTACAAAATTCGGCAGAGTTTCTGTATGTATTTTTTTAAATGCGTACAATACAAAATGAAGTACTATTTATAGGCCTAGGAGCCTTGCCCACGTTCTCCACGATCAATCACGCTGAAACCCACGTTATGGATGATAATGGAAGGAGTTAGTGGGCTGCGAAGCCGCTGGAACCGAGGCGACTCACCGAGATACAAGTAGGCGACCTCGGTGGTGAGGCCTTATTATTCGACCGAGGTGGACGTCACCGAAACTCAGCTTACGGCTCGCCTTCGGTAATGACCCCGATGACTGACTTCGGTGATTAACTTTGTTGCTTCGATTATTGGCTTGTCATCACGTGTTCGGCGGCTGTCCACTTGTGTGTCCGAGGCGACTCATAGGTGAGTCGATTTTTACCCAGTACAGCCCTCTTTGCACCAAACCAAAATAATTTATCTCTAAGAAAAGCCCTAGTCATAATTGAGACATACTAACAACAGTTAAGTGATGAAATTTATGTAATAAATGCATGCTAAGCATTTGTTGATTTGGAACAAACATCAGGCAACTTTCTCCCTAAATCATTGTTAAGTTCCGCTTTATTTAGCAGAGGCGGATCTACGTGGAGAGGATAGGGTGCCACGGCACTCGCAAGATTCAGTGTAACTTTGTGTATATAGGTATAAATATATAAGAAATAGTATAAATATGTAAAGTGGCACCAGTAGACAAAAACGGTGCCCTGGTGCCAGTGGTGAACGCTGGTAATTTTCTGCCTGATGACCGAAGATCGAATCTGACTGGAAGCACTCAATGTACATCTTTTGTACTCATCCAGAATCTGATTTGGGCCCCAAAGTCCCAAATGTCAATCTTCAACTTTTCATTTTTAATACAATAATTTTTTACTATTTTAATCTTTTCTTAGTTGTTGACCTTGTGCCTCTTAAAATCTTCAAAATCTTCTTTCCACCTGCAACTTCAATTGTTAACTTTCCCCAACAATTGTAAGTTTATTTCTTGACTCTGGTTTGTTTGTTAACTTTATTTGATTTTTTTTCCTTTATCTTCAAATATTTAGCCTTATATCAACTATTTACTTGCCAATTTTCTTTTGCTATTATGAATCATCAAGAAACAACAAAAGCTAATCTTTTTCAAGAGAATGTAAACTTAAGACTTATTACATTTCATAAAGTCCATATAAACTAAAAAGATGAATAACCCGAACCGAAGCCTAAAATTTATCAAACCGAGCGATTGTTAACACTATTTGGACAGTGTAAATAGCGATACGCCTATAGTTAAAAAGGGTGGCACCCGGTACCTCCTAATCCTGAATCCGCCCCTAAGTATTTAGACACATTTCATTCAAATACTGGCAGCATTTACACCGAGAAAATATCGGCCTAATTTTAATACCGATGGGATATTATAGAAAACATACTCGAACCAATACTGTAACTGGAGTTTCACCATGCAGAGAGTCAGGTGTGTAAACATTTCCTCTAACAAGTCTATTGACATTTCAGTCCCTTTCTCCCCCTTGTAATAAAAAAAATATTCATATCAGAATTGGTAGCCAATGACATCTTGGTTTGTCCAATTGATTTGACCTGTCAAAGACAGAGGAGAAACAAAAGAGTTGAACGAGGCAACTTAGACTGCAACAACATGGAGTTGCCATTATGCGAAAAACAAACTGAAAATTCACCTCTCCCGTAACACGACATAGGTAGATATATTGGTTTTCCGTATCATAGAGACCCTCCTCAATAATGCATCAAATGTAGCCTTATCCTGAGTAAAAGTAATTAATGAAGTCGCATAAGGGAAGTACGAATCTACCATATCACAAGAAGTTAAAGGAGTCTACTATAGAATTCCACAAGACGAATTAAGAGAGGCTTAGAAACAAAAATTTCTAGTTAATACATTTTTATTTCAAGACTTTCCTGCACATACAGGTCTAATCTATAGGTCAGCGAGCCATAATGAGCAAATCTAACCAACAAGCCTTGTCGAACCTCTTTACACTTTAAACGAGATTTAAATGGGACGATAAGATCATATGTAGTCATTGGTTTTCCCTGCATTAGAATAGCTCTAATTTCATTTTCAGTAATAGGACCTGTAAGAGGACTTGGAGCAGTTGTGGAAGAGTGTGCATCCTGCACGATATGAAGAGAAGGAGATCAGCAATAATATTACTATAAGATAAAGGAAATAATCCCTCCTTAAAAGAACAAGGAGTTGGTTATGAGATCAGTCTTATTAAATAGCACAGGTGAGTAAAAAAATTGAGATGCCTCAACAACATCTTATTTTCATGCAAGGCACACAACAATAACTATGGTTTTTAGTCCCCAACAAGTTCGAGACGGCTATATAAATAAATCATTATCGATCATGTTACTTCATTTAAACTCATCTCATGACAATATATGCAAATACAAATAAAAAATGACAATATATGCAAATACAAATAAAAAATACTACAAGTTCTCAATAGTTTTGAAACGTCTAAATCCCCGGAAGGCTAAACCATCACTCCAGAAGTAAGGAACCTACCGTAAAACTTCTAACATATCTAAAATAGATTCTCAACATATAGATTTCGTCTATATAAAAAGCTCGACAAAAGCAAACTAGCCGCAATCAACAATATGAAAACTCAGCAAAAAACTACTCCGCCCTGTCTTTGCACCAAAACTAACAAATTTATCTTTAACAGTATAACTAGCCAACATTGAGACATTTTTTATAAATAAGAACTCTCTAACAGTAAATAATGGGCTCGTCCCTCTACCTTTTTCGTTTTAAAAGTAAAATACAAATAAAGGGTCCAAAAAATGACATGCAACAATAGAGTCACATTATCCAGGGTTATGTAATAAATTGTTATGCAATATAAAAAGCATACTTGAATGAATCGTCTACACGGGTTGCACTTAGCGCCAGTCTCAACCATGTTATTTTCACAACACATGCAGAGACTCAAGTCCATATCTTCTCCCTACAATCAAGAAATTATTTAATTAATCAGAAAATTAGCAGTTTATTATGTGAAATTTGACTAAAATAGTGATAAAAAAATTCACCCTTAACCTTAATTATGATGGATTAATTGATTCAGTAATTGTTTCTTGTTAAGGAATGTTGTTTAGATCAAAGAATTGAATTGAAGGGGAACGGGGTTATTTATAGATGATGGCCACCCTTTTTCGGAGTTCAGTTCTATCTGGATTCCACCTCAAGTTTTGAAATTTGCGGTTTACGCCCGCTGAGTTTTGTATTAGCATTAAGTTCCTCAATTCTGATCACTTTGACTCATCAATGATAAAGGAGAGAGTTCAAAATTTATATTTATAATGGAATTTTTACAGTGTGCACAACCATCCGTGTTTAAAGTAAATAGTAATTTCATTTTTTTTGGGAACTGATATTTTATTACCAAACTGCATTAAGTTCAAGTACAGAAAGGGGAAAAAAAGAGTAAGGACCGGCATCCCCAACCTGCTCAAAAATCCTCAATCTCTTACTTCCTTTGCACTACATGAACTCAAACACTATCCTATCTTGGGGTGGAAATCTAAAAGAGCTAACTTCTTTTTCAATTTGCTTTTAGAGCCCATCTGCAATGAATATCTTGAATGATGCTCCTTACAATTGCATTTGGGTCTTTCTTCTTCTGTTGAAAAACTCTTGCATTAGTTTTCAGCCAAACACAGTAAACTGTTTCGGCTAGCATCATTCTATATATTTCAGCAGTTGTGGTCTTGCCATTGTAATTAGTTATTACCCATTTTAGTTCCTCTTGCCAGTTGTACACTTGTATGATAATCCCCTGCCAACTTAAGAGACTTGCCCATATAACTGTAGAGTACCTATACATAAAGAATAGGTGATCATGATCTTCATCACTCTCCTTGCACAGTGGACATGTAGCATTAGTTATCACTCTCCATTGTACCAACCTATCCTTTGTACTAAGTCGACCATGGATAGCCCGTAGCAGGGTAAAGAGCATCTTAGGAGGACTGAAGTTATTACATGTGAGTTGCTTCCAAGGTACTTTAGGCACATCTCCTCTCAATTTCAGATATATATCCTTAATGGAATAAGTGTGCATCTGTTTCAAGTCAGCTTCTACATAACCAAGTACCTGAAAGTACTTTTTAGCATTTAAGATCTTCTGTAGCATCCAGGAGGCTTGTTTAGCCTCAACCTTCCATAGTGATTTCCCCTTCATATAATATGTATGCACCCACAGTACCCACAGTCTATCTTTTTTCCTTATTGAACACCACATCTATTTGCATATAGCAGCCCTATTCCATGCTTAAATGTCCGGTAGGTTGATGCCCCCATCAATTTTAGGATTACATAGATTCTCCCAAGCAATAAGAGCTCTTTTTGAAGGGTTGGTACTACCAGTCCATAGGCACATCCTACATATGCTCTCAATTTGTTTTATGACTTTTTTGGGCATGAGGAATATCTGCGACCAATATGATTTGATGGCAAACAGGACAATGTTAATCAACTATATTCTATTCCCATAAGAAAGAAACTTAGATGTCCAAGATGTGATTCTGTACATCATTTTGTCCATGAGGGGCTGTCATTGGCTTATTGAGAGACTTTTCATACTCAAAGGGACCCCAAGGTACCTGAAGGGTAGTTGAGCGTTAGTAAATCCTAAGACATTAAGAATCTCTTGTTGAGTATTGTCATCAACTCCCCCAAAGTAAACAGAGCTCTTTCTCTTATTGGCCTGCAAGCCAGATGTTTCAGAAAACTCTTTGAAACTGCAAATAGCATAGAGACAGACTCTGCACATCATCTCTACTAAACAGTAGGAGGTCATCTGTAAAACTGAGCTGGACCAGGCCCAACTTTTCACATATTGGATAGAAATTGAAATCTGGATTATTCCTTAGCTGCTTCAAAACTCTAGTTAAGTATTCCATACATAGCACAAACAGAAAAGGGGAGACAGTATCTCCTTGCCTCAGACCTTTTTTAGCTTGAAATTGTGTAGTTGGCCTACCATTTACCATGATAGAATATGTTACTGTTGTCAGACATGTCATGATCCAATTTATGAACTTATCAGGGAAATTCAAACATTATAGAACTTTCTCAAGATAAGGTCATTCATTAGAATCATATGCTTTCTTCATTTCAATCTTCAACATGCACCTAGAAGATATCTCTTTCCTATTGTATTTCCTTACCAGCTCATGACTCAGAATGATATTATCAGAAATTATCCTTCCTGGAACAAAAGCTGAATGATTACTGTCTACCAAAGTATCCATGACATTTTGCATTCTCTTGGTAAGAATACTTGAAATATTCTTATATAAGGTGGTACAACAAGAGAATTAGTCTGTACTCTGATATCTTTGAAGGATTGTCTACTTTAGGAATCAAGGCGACTGTGGTACCGTTGATTGGTTCATACATAACTCCAGATGCAAATAAATTCCTCACAAAATTTTTTACATCACCCCCAATGACACCAGGCTCTTTTGAAGAAACAAGAATTCATGCCATCACAGCCTGGTGCTTTTAGGTCTCCAATATCTTGCAAGGCTGAGTACACTTTATTATGTGTTACTGGACTGATTAAGCTCAACTGTTGGTCCCTCTTTAGTACAGGTCCATCTCTCATGGTAGCAGGGTTAATGCTGGGTAATTGAGTTGTTGCTGACCCTAGTAGGTCCCTGTAGAAGCTTAAGATTTCCTCTTCTATTGCTTCCTATTTTTGCACAATGCTTCCTGCCTTAGTGACCAAGCTGTGAATTGTGTTTTGGGCTGCTTTATTTTTCATGCTAGCAAAGAAATAAGAAGTATTAGCATCAACTAAGTTGAGCCACTGAACCCTTGATTTCTATCTCATGGCAATTTTCTCTATTTTTGACCACTTTTTTCGGTCTTGTCTCAAGGTTTTTTCACTTTCTACAAGGTCTATTTGCTGACACTGTTTGAGGTGAGTCTGTACCTCTTCCAGTTTGTCTCTAATCTCTATAATCTTCCTATCAATGCTGCTGAAGCCTGTTTTAGTTAAAGATTTTTAACTCTGCTTGGCTCTCTTAATGTTCAGCCAAACACTTCTTATGGGGTCTGATTGTATTTGTTCTGATCAAGCTTCTCTCACTATCTGAAGGAGCTCTGCATGCTCTGTCAAGTAGTTATAGAATCTTAACGGTCTAGGACCTACTTGGGGTTCTTCATTAAGCTACAGGCTTAGAGGTGAATGATCTGAGCAACCAGGGTTTATTACATTCACCTCTAATATTCCCATTCCAGCAATTATTTACTATTTCTCTATGTAACTTACTATGGACATGCCCATTGGACCATGTATAAGTGCTGCCTATCACTTTCAGTTCAATCGAGCTAGTATCAGTAAGATAGTCTCTCATATCTACCATTTCAGCTGCTTGGATTGGACTCCCCAATCTATCACAAAGGTCCCTTACAACATTGTAGTCTCCCATAGCCAACCAAGGCCTTTGGCTCACCTGATGCAAGACCCTCATTTCAGCCCACAGACCCTTTTTATCATATACAGTGTGCAATCCATAGAATGCAGTTAGATTAAATTCATGATTACCTCCCATAAGCTTGACCCATCCATGGATGCACTGGACTGATTCATGTAGTAGATTAAAATCTATACTTTGAGGATTCCACAACACCAATATTCTTCCCCTTCTATGTTGTTTAGAATTAGCACACCACTGCCAATTTAGATCTATTCTCTTTGCAGCTTTGGCACTGTTGCGTTCCTTTATTCTATGCTCTAGTAACATAATTAAAATCACATTAGTCTATTTTATAAATAGCTTCACCTCCTTCTACTTATAAAGCTTATTCAAACCCCTAATATTCCAAGAAACTATCTTCATGTAGGATCTTATTGGGGTGGTCCTCTATCCTTCCCTTCTTCATTTTTTCCTTAACTGATATTTGTATCTTCCATATGATCGGACACTGGTGTAGTTTGTATTATCAGAGGGCTAAAACCATTTCCAGTTTGAACCACGTTTACTGATTTCCCTGCTAGTTGATACCTTTTAGCTATAGCTTTAGCCCCTGGTTTCTGCCAATTACCCCAGGCACAATTTGCTTCTGTTGGTCAATATCATCCTCAGCTTGTTTTGCCTTGCCATTTTTTAAATTTTCCTTGCTAACATCTGTGCCACTGCTTTGAACACCTTTGTCTCCAGTTGTTTTAGAGGGCTTGTCTCTCCAAACTTGTTGTTGTTGTGGTCTCTTATTCTTTTGTTCTGCAGGTTGTGGAAGTATTGGTTTTGGGGCTTTTCACTTGTGCCCTACTTAAAGACAGATAGGGCAATAAAGCGGTTCCCATTCGTAGTTGATAGTTTGTTCAAAAATACGTCCATTAGGGTCCATAACTTTTACAGATCTTGGAAGTTCTCTTGTTATGTCCATTTCAACCAATAGTCGAGCGTAGAAAATTCGTTCTATCTTTGTTGTACATTCATCGGCATAAATCAGAATTCCCAACGCACTCCCTATTCTTCTTACGAGTCTATTCCCCAACAGTTAAGTGGCAAATTTGGTAAGGTAACCCATAGAGGAACGGTCTGAAGGATTTCTGAGCTAGAATCGAAGTCGGCTGACCATACCTTCAAGATTATAGGATTATGAAAAATCGTGTAAGGTCCTGAAAACATGATAGTTCCTTGTCCTCTGTTGAGTTAAACTTCACCAAAAAATAACCATCGTTTTGGTAGTATACAGTCGGCTTGGAAACAAAGTTCTATTGGCTCGACATAAAGCGATTAAGACCAGCAAATATTGGGGAATCCCCCAATACATACAAAATCATAACATGTTTCCATTTTTCGTTTTCAGTTTCAATTTCAGCTCTATTTAATTCAACAATCGTCTCCCCATTTTTCACAACTGGAGTAATTTCATTTTTTGATTTCTGCCTTCTAACATTCAAAGCACTTTTGACATGTAGACTTTGTGTAATCTAACACATATTAATTTAGTATTTCATCATATATTTTTAATTTTTATTATTATGTATTCAGTATTGGGTGAAAATTATTTACACCCCCAACTTTTCTGTAAAAATCAAACTCCCCCCTCAACTATGAATAATAGTCATTCTTCCCCATTTCTTGTATATAATATATGTTTTCTCCTTCTAATCTCATCACCATTTATGTAATACATTTTATATTATTATATAAAGATTTAACCAAAATATTATATCTATAATTTAAAAATATTATATATTATAATAGTAATTTAAGTTAATTAATTTATAAATAGTATAATCTATTTATGAAAATAATACAAAATATAATGTCATTTTTATGATTGTTAATTTAGAATTAAGTGCACTAAGTATGTATCTATGTACATATTTAATGTATCTCTCTCTATCTCTAATCTCTCTCGGTGTGTATGTATTTATTTAAATTTTAGTTTTCATCTCATTCTGTGTTTTGGATATGAATGTGTAAGTTTTGATTAACATAAATGAAATCATGACTTAAAATTAATTTAAGTATAGATATAAGTTATTTTGAATCTGTTGTAAAATCTACCTATATTTTTTAGTATCTTTTTTTAATATACTGCATCAATTAAGTATATGATTTTGAAGTTTACTCCATTTTATTTTTAATTATGTGATAGACTAATTTTGTGTTTTATTTTCTATTAAAAATTTAGCAAATCATTTGTAATCTAATTTTTTATAATGTTCAGTTCCTTTATTTCATTAGCGACTTCATTAACATATATGTCTGATTATTATTCCTTACTCTTTTCATCATTTGAGAATAATATTTTATTCATGTTATAGGTTAGTCTATAATATATAATAAGAAAAACAGCATTATATTACAGAAGAAAAGGGATAAAGTTTGATATATAATCTAGAGAGTAAAGTAGGTATTTTAAAAAATTATTTGAGAAAAAGGGAAAAGAATGTCTATTGTTCATAGTTGAAGGGGGTGGGGGTTTGATTTTTAAAGTAAAATTTTGGGGTGTAAATGACTCATTGATATTATATTCAATTTATCATTTTTATGGTATATCTTGTGTAGTCACATTCTATTCATTCCCAAAAGAATTTTCATGTATTCATTTATTATTATTCACATTTTTGTATACAAGTCACATTTGTCTATATAATTTAGTTAATCTTGTATTAACTATGAAAGTATGAATTCTTTTGGTATGCAGTAAGAGGTCATATTTTATAAAAATCCGTAGACAGAAGATTGTATTTTTGGATGATAATAAAGGAGATCAACGCTTAATGTTTGTTATCAATTTTCAAGGATTGCACGAGATATACGGTACTCATTCCTTAATAACAAAGATAGTAGAAGCATACTGTAGGTGCTACCTGTGGTATGGGAAAAATGATTTACAAAGAAAGCTTTAATTGCATAGGACAGGGTATGTTTAGCTAAAAGTGCGGGAGGATGGAACCTGATTAACCTGCAAATATGGAATCAAGCTGCAATAACAAAGACATGCTGGGACATTGCTAATAAAGAAGAAAACTATGGATAAGGTGGGTGCATGTTTACTACATCAAGGGGCAAGACTGGACACAGTTCCACATACCTCAACAAGCTAGCTGGGAACTGAGGAAAATCTTGGGCATAGAGATATTGTGAGCCAAATGCAAGCTCCTAATCAGAAGAAGAAAAGTACCATAGGTACATGCAATTCATTGGAGAACATTAGAAGGTCGTATAGAAAAAATCTAATGTGTTGTAATGCAGTTAGGCCAAAAGCAATATTTATTATGCATGGATGCACTGATAGGAAAAACTGCTAAAACTGACAGACTCAGCTAGTGGGGTATGAATGTGGATACAAGATGCATTATGTGCAAAGTGAACCAAGAAATCAATGCACATCTCTTGTGTGAATGTTTGTATGCAAGAGAGCTATGACAAAGACTAATGCAAATGGGACAAATGACAGTGTATGCGCAGAGTAACTGGACTCACCAGCAAGAATGGATTATCAACAACACAAGAGGCAAAACTGTGAAAGCAGCCATATTGAAGATGCTTTATGTTGAATTCATCGAAGCAATATGGTGGGAAAGGAATAAGCGCAGCTTCGAAGGGATAGCTAAAGACTGTAGCAGCATTGCAAAAGGAAATTGCCTCTATCTGTGATGTTAGAGCTACAACAAGAATGCAAGAGAAAATGCAAATTACTACTACTTAACTAATGAGGAAGTACTTTTGAAGAAAAATATTTTTTCAAAATAAGCCGTTTTTAGAAGCATGGCCAAGAAAGTTTGGCCAAGTTTCTAAAAAGTGATCATTTTGAAAAAATGTTTATCTTTTTAAAAGTAATTTTCGTAAACGTGCTTTTAGAGAGTAGCAGTAGGTTTTGGCAACTCATTTAAAAAAAATTGCCAATAGTTGAGTACCAATTTCTGTTTGACCAAACTTTTTCAAAAATACTTTAAGTGTTATATTACGAAGTCGAACACGTAAATTTACAGTTATTTAACTAGATGAATGTTTTTAAATTTTTAATTAAAGGCTATAATGGATTTTCATTTTGTATTTATTTTTTTTAAAAAAAACTAGAGCATTCACATAATATATAATTGAATATTCTAAAATTCATACCTTAATAAAAAGATGCACGATGATTCAAAATTTGAAATAATGGTGATGTATGTGGGAGTGCGTCTGCAGAAGAAACAAAGAGAAAAAGAATGAGGTATACTATTTATAGCTTATATTCATTAAGTTAAACAAATACGGATAATTTGGTATATAACTATCTTTTGTAATGATAAAAATTAAAAATAATGTGTACTTCTAGTTTTAGAGAAAGCTACTTCTTTCAGCTTCTTCCCCACAACAAAAAAATAGCTTATGTTGTCATCCAAAATCACTTATTTTTCCAAAAAGCTTGGCCAAACACTCAAATTTTTTAATATAATCACTTTTTGAGAAAAACTGAGCACTTTTGGCTCTTTAAAGTTTGGAGGCTCTAACTCTTATAAGTAGTGTAGTTATGAAAAACCCCTATTTTGAATGTATATATACAAAATGGGATTACATAAGTTTTTACTTCACATCAATGTCTACTTATAAGCGCTAATCGTCAAATCAAAAAATAAGGTAGAATGCTTTAGAGTGGTAAATAGAAAAGTGTTTATAGATAAAAGTTCATGAGTTAAGAGTTACCAATTAACCTTTGGTTTATGATTGATTTTAACTTATAATAAGCATTTGGCTTATAAGCATTTTATGGTGCAAACGCATAGATACGCTGAAAAAATATGATACAAGATAGGATAGAGCCGCTTGGATTAGCTGATTAAAATAGCTAATAAGCATAACTGTTGAAAATACAGTCAAACCTCTCTATAACAGCCCCTCGTTATAACAGTATTTTAGAATAACGGCCTAATTTTCTCCAGAACCGATTTTTCATGTTATATTTTACCTCTCTATGATAGCATTCTACTTATAACAGTAATGGCGTTCATTATAGCGGTGCACTCTTTATAAAATTACCTTTCTATAACAGCCATAGTCGAATATTGTGTAATAGTATTTTGTAAGAGATATATTATATATAAAATAAAATACAATATATTTACGATAATCATTCATAACATAAATATAGCATTTTGTTACATTCGTACATAATTAAAAAAAAACTTTTGTTGAAAGTTTGGACAGAAATGTTCGCCAATTCAAGCGTTATATTGTTACTAAAAGGGCAGCACGATGCACAAAGCTTCTCGCATTCATGCAGGGTCTGCGAAGGGCCCCACTCCAAGAGTTGTGATGTAAGCAGCAGCCTATGGATGTTTTCAAGGCTTGAACCCATGACTTGTAGGTCACACAAAGATAACTTTACCAGTTACTCGAAGGCTACCCTTCAAGCGTTATATTGTTACTAAGAAATTTCAATTTACAAGACAACCTGCAATTGTAAAATTCTTACGTCAAGTTAATTTTTTTTAACATTTTTAATTAATTTTAAATGAATATGTTCCTTAGATTTTATTTTTTTATTGGTACGGTACAACTAGTTATAAATTTATTAGTTATATATTAATATTTTCAATTTTTAATTAATGAAATACGAAATCTATTGAGGTTTTAAATTTAACATATATTTTTTGTGAATTAATTGACTATAACAGCTAAATGAGATCTAAACGTCAAATATCATTATACATGTATAACAGCACCTCACTATAGCGGCCATGAAAGTTCCAGACAAACGCTGCCACTATAAAGAGGGTTGATTGTACCTATCAGGTACTGAAGTTGATTTTATAAGTAAGCAGTTATATGTTTGGAAAAAGTGTTGTGTTTGAAAAATGGAGTCGATAAGCATGCTTTATGTTAAAATGACAATATGATGTCCTTAAAGTTATTTACTAAAAAAGATTAAAGTTAAAAGTATTCTACATGAAAAAGAAAAAAGATAAATGGAAAATGAGGAAGATTGAGTTCGTTGGAAATTTTATTTTAAAACTGATATTTTATTGATTACAAAATATTTTGTGGATAAGCTGAAAATTTTGTAAGTTGGGATAGTGTTAAGGTTCTGAAAATCAATCTTTATATTAGCACCTTTAGTTTCTACTTAAAGCTTGCATTTACGTTGGCAGTGGCTCGGTGTGGACAAAGAGCTGAAGCGCCTGGTTGTTGAAACAACCGCAACTCAGGTGATTCATGCACCTTTTAGTTAGTTTACTGATTTTGAAACTTATAAGTATTTGGATTATAAATACTTTTGATAATAATTATTAAATGCAGCTGAAAAATTATAAGCTGATTTGACCAGCTTATAAACTTATTCAAACAACCTCTAAATAATTTTATGAAATTAGAGCATAGTGGGAGATAACTTAGCGGCTATGTTAGGTCATTGTTGATTTTCAAGTTTAAATTAGCGACTATGTTATTGGTAACTATTGAGTTGAATGTTCTCTTTACAAATCAAGTTGTGTATTCTGAGGATCTTACTTACAGCATCGATACTGAAAAAATAAATTGGTATTTGTTGCTTGAGCTAAAGTTCGCGAAGAATGAACTAAACCTAGTTTTATTCATCGAGATAATATAAATTAGTAATTCAAGTCAATTCAAGATTTTCAGAAGTTTATTAGGTGAGCCCATGACTCTAGACTATATCACCCAAGAAATTGGTATACTCTACTCACTCATAATTTTTTATCGAATGTGTGTATTTGCACGTACATTTGAGGACGACAAGATTTTGATTATCTCATTTCTAAATGACATTGATATAGTATTATGATACACAAATACATTAAGTAGAAAACATGAAGACCTCTCATGCACTCCTTGCCCTCCTCCTACTCCACCCAAATTCTTTATTCAAAAACCCAGGATTCTTGTAATCTTATTTCAGCAAGTAAATTGATGCCTTAGCTTCTATAATCTCAAGACTTTCTTCACTTTACTATTTATTTCGTTCTTAAACGATAACCATGTTCCCTATAAAGCAACAATATAAGCAGAGAATATGGGAACCTAGCTATATTACTGTTATATTGTTGTAGAAATTACATTACAACATCATGCAGCTGGTGCAACTTTTGATGCATCATCATCGTCGTCATCATCGCCTTCACATTCTATGTAGTTGCACATTGCGGATACTCCCAACTTAGCTTCTAAAGGGCAACCAAGTGATATCCTCTTCTTGCTGGCACTCATGATAGCAACCATCTTGGCAGTGAAGGAGTTTTTAAAACTTACCCTAGCTAGTATTATGAGATGAACCTATACACGTTCAAGCCAACTTCAGTTATTGCAAGATATATATGGTAGATAGTGTTCTCCTATTTATAGTTTGAAAACTGATCGATGGCATTTGCAGAAAATTCTCTTCCCTTTCCACCACAAGTTGTGATCCTTCTTATTGCTATAATTTGCTTTTCCCGATACGTATAGTAGTCTCTGACTTGGCTTTCAAATCGTAAGAGATTCGCAAATTTTTGGAATCTAGTTACAGTTTGTGGTGGAGATACCTTTTAGTAAGTTGCGTCATCCAACCCCTCTTCATAAAACAAGTTCCTTAGATGCATGTCAATAATAATACTATATAATATGGTCGACGAAAATAATACAAAATAAATATTATTTTGGGACATGAAGTAAAGATTTAAGACTAGCTACCATGCATATTCTCACACCTAGGACTCACTTACAAGTTAGAATTGTGATAATAAGCAAACACTAAATGGACAAAATCCTAGCCACTCAGAATTCAGGTCGCAATGCAACATAGATTATGTAGGACAGGATGTAGGAGAATAGAGAATAAGGTAGTGCGGAAAAGGAAGAGCTCATGAAAGCTTGTGGCTTTCTCATTTCAGCACGCTCTTTTATCACATTGACCTGTGTTTAACTTCAGATGCCAGCTTGGAAAAACTGTACCAAAGGTATAAAATGTTAAAAGGAAAGAAGGGGATCCAATGGGAGAAAAAAGAAGAAACTAAAGAGGATCGTGATCAAAATTCAACTTAATTTCTTCGAGGTGATTGGATCCTGAAACGAGTGCTAGATCGATGTACCAAGATTATAAGTTAATTTTCATATCCTCAAGTTGTACAGTTCTACTTATTAAATTTTCATAACATAGTATTTTTCTACAAGGATGAGATGGTCTGTTGTGGAAAGCCGCATTCATTTTTCTTTTACAATATAAGACCCTTGATCATAGTCAGGTAACAATGAAAGAATACAAAATAAAAGTCTCAAGATAGTTATGTATCACTCCCACTCCCCTTACGTGCAGTTTTCAGATTTCAAAAAGTCAAAAAGTTCTTTTTTTACAGCATGTTTTTTCATACAAATTAAAAATATTTCGAATTTTTGATTATTGTGGCTTATAGTATTTATACTTTAATGTAACTTCCGAATATATAAATATTATTTTCAAATAACTTACAAAAAGCTTTATGCTTCAGAATTTACCAGGCAAGTAACATAAGCTTTCATTCTTTCAATAGAGTATATATTACTCCTGCCTCCTACTTACAAGTTCAAGAAATCAACAAGTTATTTTCCAGATGCTTTTGATAACGAACAACGAGGTGCTTCGGTATATTGTGCCTATTGTTTGTTGGATTTAGCCACTAGTAGTGCAAAGGATATTATATTAGCAAGTCACTTAACTAATTTATAAAATACGACAATTAACCTTTTACAATGCATTGAATAATAAAACAATCTGCATTTACATTGTAATTAGTTAAAATTAAGAAAGACGACGACCCATTATTACAAGCCTTGAAAACCATTTTTAATTACTTTGACATATATCAAGACAAGTAAGTCGAATAGAAAATTCTGAAGTAAGCCTAATTGAAAATAATAGGAGTATCTTAGCTTTAGAAATACCAAACTATGTGATTACGTACCGCAACAGAATTGTCAAGGATTATATTTTGTTTTGTACGTCGAATATGTATTAATTTCATTACAAATTGTACATGATTGTATTTACTACTCCTCTGACAACATTTACTTATTGGCTGATTTGCAGAAATATGACCCGGGAGCTATTGGTTTGCAAAAATACCCTTGCTAACAGTGGTTCGACATAAATGCCCTCTATTTATTTAATAAAATATTTTTCGGATAAAAATACCTCTAACAATTAATAAAAAGACACGCCCAGTTCCTCCCCTTTCTTTTCTCTATTCACGCTATCTACAAACTCTAAAAACCCATAACTTTTACAGATTCTCTCATTCTCCTTAAAAGCATTACACACTTGCATAAACCAACGATCAAAGTGCTGGCATATTTCAATTGACCATCAAAAGATTGATACAGACACCTTTTTTCAGATAATACAGACAAATATCCACAAGACTTCTTGGCAATAGACACCTTGCACAGACTTCTTGGTAATTGCGAAAACTTTAAGCCTTGTTGCAATGGGCAACATGTCTGCAAGTCTTGGCTATGCCAAGAGTTTAAGCTCTGGTGCAATGGCATCTTACACAGACTTCCTGGCAATTGCCAAGACTTCAAGCCCTATTGTTGTGGCCAAAGTCTCTGCAAGTCTTGGCTATTGCCAAGAGTTTAAGATCTGGTGCAATGGGCATCTTACAAAGACTTCCTGGCAATTGCCAAGACTTCAAGCCCTGTTGTAGCGGCCAATTTGCAGAGAAAGTCTCTACAAGTCTTAGCTATTGCGAAGAGTTCAAGCTCTGGTGCAATGGGCATCTTGCACAGACTTCTTGGCAATTGCCAAGACTTCAAGCCCTGTTGCAGTGGGTAATTTGCAGAGAAGGTTTCTTCAAGCCTTGGCTATTGCCAAGAGTTCAAGTTCTGGTGCAATGGGAACCTTGCACAGACTTCTTAGCAATTGCCAAGACTTCAAGCCTTGTTACATTGGATAATTTGAGAGAAAGTCTTTGCAAGTCTTGGCTATTGTCAAGAGTCAAGCTCTGGTGAAATGGACACCTTAACTAGGAAATTAAAGTGGAATCTAACACAAGAAAAATAAAAACAAGATTAAATGAAAGTTGCGAACATCATCATTGAGGGTCAACTTATCACTAGAAAAATCGAGAAACCAATTTCTTTTATCAATGATAACACCACCCAGGTGATATTACCAAATTTTCTACAACTTTTGGCAATAGCCAACACTTTAAGGTCGGGTGGAAGGGGGCAACCTGTAGGGGAAGTCTCTAAAAGTATTGGCAATTGCCAATACTTTATGATCTAGTGCAATAGGTAGCCTGCAGACAAAGTCTCTGCAAGTATTGGCAATAGCCAAGACTTTAAGCTCTATGCAATATGCAACTTGAAGAGAAAGTCTCTTCATGTCTTGGCAGTAGCCAAGACTTTAAGCCTTGTGTAATGATCAACAATAATATCTAATTGATATTGCCAATAAGTGCCTTAAAATTATCTTAATCAAGCATAAAAACAAAAAACAATCATATGAACATCAAATTTAATTTGAATCAATCAAAATGGAAAAATACTGACAAATAAGTATATAAATAATAATTACCAAAAAAAAATACAGAAAAAAAATAGATACAAATAAAGGATTATGCAAAATAAAATTACATTATAACACAAATTAAAGAAAAAATAATAAAATAAATATAACTTTTACAGATTCCCTAAATCTCCAGGACACAAAAAAGAAAGAAGGAAAGGAAGGAGGAAAAAGAGAAGGAAATCATTGAATGTGAATTAGATTTAGTCATAGGTAAAATAGGCCTTTCGCATAGTGAGGGATGATGTGCAGGGCATTTACTTAAAACATTTGAAAGTATGGGCAAATTGGTAAGACCAGCGCTTATGGAGGGCAGCGCATGAAATTTTTTGTTGCTTATTAGTTCTGAAAAAGAATGAGAACATTCTAAGAGCCCATTTGGGTGAGCTTAAAAGTGGCTTATAAGCTTATAAGCCAATTAATATATGTTTGGTAACATAAAAAATTGTGGGCTTATAAGTCATAAGTGGCTTTTAAGTCACTTTTTTTTTACTTATAAGCCGCTTAAAATAAGCTGCTTATAAGTCCACCCAAACAGACTCTAAATTTGAAAATAATTTAATTTCAAAAATTTATATTTTACCTTTAGTAAAATGATTTATAGAAATAGAAATATTTATGACTTATTTTAGACTACAAGTCTTAATTGTCTTCCGTTCTTTTTTAAATTTATGCCGCTACAAATATCTATGACCTATTTTATAGCACAAGTATTATCTTTCTTTCTTTCTTAAAATGTATGCTGCTTCAAACAATTCGGAGGTTTCAGTGGCGGGGGTTTCGTCAGACGCCATTTCTCTGACTTTTCACTTTATGAATGTTAATGCTTGAATTTTGAATAAAAATCTAAAATGAAAAAATGTGCTAAAAAAATATTGCTATGAGTTGTAATTTGTAAAATATTGCAATTTTTTTGTAATTTAGGGGTGTAGGTTTGTATATATGTGTAAAAAACCCTTAAATTAAAACATTATCCTAACATAAAAGGTAGGACTTATGAAGGGTAAAAAGTTCCATCTTATATCTTAGAAAAGCAAAATTCACATTCTCATAGACAAAACGCAAACATTTTTTTTTTTCAAATTACCTTGTCTGCAAATGAGTAATCTTTTCGGCAGATGAATTGTCTTCTCTTCTTGGATTGTGCACCTAGACATGCACAAAGAAACAAACAATTAGGCTTACATTCATATACCCAAGAATACGTAAAAATGAAATTTATTGTCTATACTCATAAAAATTTATATTTACATGTACTAAGAAATAGATGAAATTGAACAAAAAGCCACAAAGTAACAAATAAGCATATTTACGTGCATCTACACGGCAAAATACACTAAGAGACCAACAAAAAAAAATGAATAAAAACCAACTCAATAGAAAAGCGCCAATTATTTGGATATAAAAGGTTTGTCCATGCAATTTAGACCCAATAAATTATTAGGTTTTCCTTGAATTATATAAGCATATCAATTGTTGGAGTCCTAATGGGAATTAACATGTAATTAGTAGTTATCCTGCATGGATTTATCTACCAATAACAACCCGGATATGTATCACTTTAATACTATTAGTTTTTAATTAGTTATGTATATATGTATTTACAATTTTGTCTACTGTAGAATTTTTTAATGACGGATAAAAAGTTCAATCAATATTTCTAAGGGCCTTCATGATTTTAATATAGTACAGATAGATTATGACTTTAGACTTACTTAAATCATGCTTAACGTGTCATTAGTGTAACATACATTACTTTAGACACATGGGGTGCAACAATCTCCCCCCTCCCCACCCGAAACATTCATCCTTGAATGTTTACTGAGGTATATAGAAGCATTAAGCAAAGATCTGTTACATACATGGAGTAGTAAAGAGATGCGGATATCAGACCTTCATATATTTTCATCTTCCCATGTCATCTCTTCAACATTATTTCTCCACAATAACACTTTCACTAAAGGAATATCTTTCGTCCTCAATCGTCGAACCTCCTGGTCTAAAATAGCAACAAGTACATCCTCATATATCAAATGCTCAGTGATCTGTACGTTCTCAACTGGTTTAACTTTGGAAGGATATCCAATACAATTCTGAAGCATGGAGACATAAATCACTGATTTACCTCCTTAAGGTCTGCTGCATGGTCCAAATCATAGGCTACATGCCCAACTCGTCTGATAATCTAATATGGACCTATGAATCTACAGCTAAGCTTGACCTTCTTGCCAAATCTCATAACGCTTTTTTTTTTTTTTTTTTTTTGCAATACTTTCAGAAATACCCAGTCGCCAATATGAAATCTTAATCTCGATGTCGATTATCAGCATGTGATTTCTGACGACTCTGCACTACTAGCAATCTCTCTCTGATCAGCTTTACTTTATCTATAGCTTGTTGGATCACATCTGGTCCCAATAGCTAAGATTCACCCATTTCAAACCAACCTATAGGCAACATGCATTACATCCGTACAAGGCTTCATATGGCGTCATCTTAATGCTGGAATAATAGCTGTTATTATAGAAAAATTCTATCAGTGGTAAATGCTCTTCCCTGTTGCCCTTAAAATCTAGGATACATGCTGTCAACATATCTTCGTGCGTCTGAATAGTTCGCTTGACATGCCCATTTGTATGGGGATGAAAAGTTGATCTTAAATTCAGCTATGTCCCTAAATCTTTCCGAAATAATTTCCAAATGATAGATACTAGAATACCATATAGGCGCACTATTTCTCTGATATAAAGTCTGGCATAATTATCAACTGTGTTGGTAGTTCTAACAGGCAACAATCGCTGATTAAGTAAGCATGTCAACTATAACACAAATAGAATCATGCATGCTCCGCGTAAAATGTAGGCCTATGATAAAGTCCATATTCAATGCTTTTATTTTATGACCATCACATGTCCAAGAAATGCTACCTAACTCAACAGAATTTGCATTTCGAGAATTTGGCATGCAGCTTCCAGTACCGAAGGATACCCAACATTTTGCATAGATAGTCTATATGTTCTTATTCAGATTTGGAATATTTTAGATTATCATCAATAAATACTATCACAAACAGGTCTAGATAAAGCTTATACGCGTTGTTCGCAAGATCCATAAATGCTGCTGGTGCACTAGTTAGCTCAAACAACATCCTGAGAAACTCAGAATGGCCATATCTGATTCTGAACTCTATTTTAGGTGTGTCACCCTCTCCAACTCAAACCTGATGGTACTTTGATCTTAAGTCTATCTTCAAGAAGTACTAGGCACTCTGAAGCTGGTAAAACAAGTCATTAATTCTGGGGAGATGATATTTGTTCTTGATCGTGACCTTATTCAACTGTCCGTAATCTATGCACATATGTAGGGAGCCATCTTTTTTTTTCCTTTTAATAAAACTAGTGCTTCACAAAGAGAAGTGTTGGGTCTAATGAAACCTTTATCTAACAGATCTTTCAATTGCTCCTTAAGTTCCTTTAATTCTATTGGTGCCATCATGTAAGGAGGAATAGATATTAGTTGCGTACCCGACCCTATATCGATGGGAAAATCAATTTTCCACTCTGGAGGAAGACCTGGAAGCTCATCTGGACTACTTCAGGAAACTCATTCACTGCTGGAACTAATTCAAGAGTCGGTTTTCTCTTCTCTATATCTCGAACATGAACTGTATAATATAAGCAACCTTTTGCAATCAACTTCCTTGCCTTAAGGTAAAAAATAGACATACCCTTTGGTGATGCAGAAGCACTCAACCACTCTATAGTTGATTCTCATAGGAAGTGAAACTATACTGCCTTTGCTCTACAGTCAACATTAACATAACAAAAAGACAACAAATCCATGTATTGGATAAAAGCTGACATCACCTAAAAAGTGACACATGTCCGCCATGTGGCACGGGCAGAAGTTCCGCCGGGCAGATATCTAGCGGACAGACGACTAGCCAGACGGTTACCACGAACAGAGTCAAAGGAGCTACGTAACGCCTCGTCGGTCAACATGATCTGAATGAGAAGTTATTAACCTGATTATGTGCGATCACTCAATGAATGGTCATAAAGGCAGTAATGACGACCCAGCAGTTACGTATCCAACGGATTCGTACCCAGCGGTTACAAAACCCAACGGACGCCTATTAGACCTATAAATAGCATTCGTTCTAAACCATTGTAACACAACTCTACTATCTTTTCTACTACAGTCAATAAGAATACTCTCTCATTCTTGCTCAAATACTGTTCTTTGCTTATATTAGTTCAGTACTTGGTTTTCTAGTCTTCTAAGTGCGATCAATAACGAGGAACTCTCACCGGGACTAAGCGATCCAACATGGTTACCTCCGTCTACTTTTCACTAACGCTTTAATCTTGTTTGTCATGGTTTATATCTCGTTTCCGTATTACTCTTTATTATCGTTGGAGAATACGAATATATTGCTACTTTAGTAATTAATGCTATTCATCATTTAAACTCTTAATCTAAACTATTGATCGTGACTCCACAAATACAAATTTAATTGTTGATTGGCCCAAAATCAGATCTAGGTTAAACAATTTGGCGACCACAGTGGGAGCCGGTCAATAGCCTTCGTTGGTAAATAGTTTATCTTTTTCGGCACTATATCTCTTCTTGTCGATCTTTTTGTTTCGCAACTAACATGGCAGAAAGCAGTTCACAACGAACTATCATCGGCGGAAGTCAGGTACGTAGCCCTTCATCAAGTCCCAATTATTCTCCCGATTATTCGTCCGATGGGTAGCAACAATCTTCCCAAGGACCGGTCAGACAACGAAATGGGCATAGGCGCTCTCAGAGCACCACCCCACCCAGGAGACGACGCTATAGGAGTCTCTCCCCTGGCCAAGGGAACCTCCAGGAAATGCTCTATGCATTTATGCGGGAACAAGCAGAGGTCAACCGATGGATAAACGAGGCGCTCAACTCCCTCCGAGGACACAACCCTCCGACTGCAAGAGCTGACGCTGCAACACCTGGTCGTGACACCCCTTCTTCACATACCTCAAGGCAAGTTGGAGAGCGAAACGACGGAGAGACTGTAGATCCAACGACCCAAGTCAACCAAAATCGGAACGGAGGATCTATGGCATCTACTGAAATGAGCCTTGTCGTGGAAGCTCTCACCAAACAATTCAAGGAGAGCCAGGAAGCATTTCAGAAGTCTCTACACGAGAGAATCTATCAGATACCAGGTGCTCCGCCCACACTAAAGAAGGTTGATGTCCAACGATATTCCCAGCGGACTTGGAAGAAGGAAGCAGCCCCAAAGGAGATACCTAAGACGTTCAAGATGCCAAACATTCCAAGATATCGTGGGACATCTGATCCCAATGATCATCTCATGATGTTCAGCAACTTTATAAAGGCTACGATCTCACCGATGAGGAGATCGAATCTGTCCAATTGAAGAAGTTCGTGGAGACCCTAGCAGACGGAGCTCTATGATGGTACTCAATGTTGCCACCAAACTCCATTAGGTCCTTTGCAGAGATGGCTGAGTTGTTCGTGAAGGCACACAGGCGCTCAGAAGATGGAGACTCGTGTAGAGGATATCTTCGAAATCAAGCAGAGGCCCGATGAGTCTCTCCGCAAATATGTGGATCGCTTCCAAAGGGAGCGTATGATGCTGCCTAAAGTACCGGACTGATGGGCAGCGATGGCATTCACCAACAGTTTAGATATCAGGAGCTCAGAGGCTACGCGCAGACTCTACAAGTCTCCTCGCGAGTTCCCAGCAGCCAGCTGGTCGGATGTCTGCAACCGCTACAACTCAGAGGTACGTATTGATGAGGATAAATTAATTGGAACAGGTACCCGAGGAAGGGCTCAGGCGCGCAACGGCGGCTCCGGCGGAAAGGTGGAGACGGAGAGATCAGACGTACGTTACGAGCCGTACCCTGACCCGTCACGCAGCAACTCCAAAAGATGCAGCCGCAACAACAAAGGGCTGTCCCGAAGAGATGATTCAGAATCAAGCCTCCGTGGAGCCCCAAGCCTGCCGAACTTTAACGTGGAAATGTCTGAAGTAGTGGCAGCGCTCAAAGATTTGGGAAAGAAGGTCAAATGGCCGAAGGACATGAAGACCGACCCAAGCAAGCGAAACCAGGACCTATGGTGTGAATTTCAACGCGACCACGGACACACCACCGAGGACTGCAAGGCCCTAAGGTATGAAATTGCGCATTTATTGAAACAGGGATTCTTGAAGGAGTTTCTGACCGAGAAGGGAAAGCAAACTCACGCGAAGGTGCAGCAGAACAAACCTGGCCCTCCACGAGCATCTTCTCCAAGGAGGACAGTTAATGTTATCTTAGGTGGGATCGAAGTGGATTCCATCACCTTCACAGTGAAGAAGTATGCAAAGGTCTCCATCACAAACACCAAACGACCACGATCAGAAGGGACAATAACATTTGAAGACTCCGATATGGACGGCTCACAGTTCCCCCACGCTGATGCGCTAGTAATAAGAGTACGCGTGGCGGAATTCAACGTCAAAAAAGTACTCATCGATGCGGGCAGTTCCGCAAACATCATTCAATCACGAGTTGTAAGAGAGATGCAGCTGTCGGACAAGATCGTGCCGATATCTCGATTTCTTTCCGGTTTCAACAACTCGAGTGAGAAAACCCTTGGTGAGATTACTCTTACAACTCTCGCTGAAAGGGTAGCGAAGGAGACGACATTTCATGTTGTTGATGCGGATTTGGCCTACAATATCATCATGGGGAGACCTTGGATCCATGATATGCAAGCTGTTCCTTCCACTTATCATCAGGTGTTGAAGTTCCCATCCGAATGGGAAGTACGTGAGGTTCGAGGAGAGCAACGCTCTGCCCAAGACTGCTACTCAGTGGCTCTCAAGCTGCCTGAAGAAAGCAAATAGCAATTACACTACAGCGACTGGGACCAGACGTTCCGCACGAAGAAACAAAGTACGAGGTCTCGGAATTCGTCACAAAGCTGGACGAGCAGGAGAGCCATATGCCGACCGTAGAAGCTTCGGAACCCGAAGAATTTTTCGCAGACAAGCCAGAACGGAAGGTCTACTTAGGGACCGAGTTGAGCGAACGTTTACAAGGAGATATCCTCCAGTTCCTCAAGGAACGGCATACAACGTTCGCCTGGTCTCACGCAGATATGCCAGGTATTTCTCCAGATATTATTACTCGCAGGTTGAATGTCGACCCATACCACAGCCCGGTAAAACAGAAGACGCGCTAACAAGGAGCTTTTCAGAACCAGGTCATCAACGACGAATTCGATCGGCTGTTAAAAATCGGGTCTGTACGAGAAGTCAAATACCCAGACTGACTAGCCAACGTGGTCGTTGTACCCAAGAAGAATGGCAAATGGCGAGTCTGCATTGACTTCACATATCTAAACAAAGCCTGTCCGAAGGATTCATATCCTCTTCCCAGGATAGACCAACTGATTGACGCAACAGCCGGGCACGAGGTGCTCACCTTCCTCGATGCGTACTCCGGGTACAACCAGATATTGATGGACCCCGATGACCAGGAAAAAACAGCGTCCATAACCTGCAGAGGTACGTACTGCTATAAAGTTATGCCATTTAGGTTTAAAAATGCCGGTGCAACATATCAGCGCCTAGTCAATCGAATGTTTTAGTCAATCAAATGTTTCATGACCATATCGGTAAGACTATGGAAGTGTACATCGATGATATGCTGATCAAATCCAAATGAGCGGAGGACCATCTAGCACATCTAAAGGAAGCCTTCCGGATTCTTGATCAGTACAACATGAAGCTGAACCCGGAGAAATATGCATTCGGAGTCGGATCGGGAAAACTCCTGGGCTTCATCGTTTCTCAGCGCGGAATTGAAGTCAATCCCGCTCAGATCAAAGCTATCCAGTCAATTCCAGACGTACTCCACAACCGGAAAGACGTCATGAAATTGACCGGAAGAGTGGCAGCCCTGCGAAGATTCATTTCCCGATCATCTAACCGGTGCAAAAGTTTCTTCGACATTTTAAAGCAGAATAAGGAGTTCGAGTGGACTCCCGAATGCCAACAAGCACTAAAGGATCTGAAAAAGTATCTGTCCAATCCACCACTGCTCTCTACACCTCAACACGGGGAGCATTTGCTGATTTATTTTGCAGTTTCAGAGTCATCAGTAAGCGCCGTTCTAGTTTGGGAAGAAAAAGGTAAACAACTTCCTATCTACTATATTAGCAAAGCTCTAATTGATGCAGAGATACGCTACCAACCTTTGGAAAAATTGGCTCTAGCACTGGTAACTGCTGCTCATAAGTTACGCCCTTATTTTCAAAGTCATTCAATAGCTATGGTAACAACCTTTCCTTTAAGAAATGTTTTACATAAACCAGAATTTTCGGGAAGGTTAGTAAAATGGGCTATAGAATTAAGTGAATTTGATATCACCTATCAACCTAGGGTAGCGATAAAATCACAAGCTCTAGCAGACTTCGTGGCAGATTTTAGCATTAATATATATCCTGAGGCAGAAAAGGATGTTGTTCTTTCTGCTGGGCAGGCTCCTGGCACATGGACCCTATACACTGATGGCTCCTTGAGCGTCAAAGGGTCCAGTCTCGGACTGGTCCTCATCGCTCCATCCGGAGAGACCGTCAGGCAGGCCGTCAAATGCCCATTTATTACTAACAATGAGGCCAAATATGAGGCCGTTATTGCAGGACTAGAGCTAGCCCAAAGTTATGGAGCAAACATCATCAAACTAGAGAGCGATTCTCAACTGGTAGTCAACCAAGTGACCGGAGGCTTCATTGCACGAGAATCTAGAATGCAAGTGTATCTTGCCCGTGTGAAAGAACTCCTGGCCTAGTTTGATGAATGGGAGGCATTCCAGATTCCACGAGAAGAGAACCATGAAGCCGATGCTCTCGCGAATCTAGGGTCGGTAGTAAAAATGGGGGCAGCCAGCTCTTCAGCTGCTGTTCAACTCCTTTACACGACCATAGACCGGGAAAAGTTCGAAGTCAACACCATCAACGCAAGTTGGGACTGGCGGAATGAAATCACGAACTATCTACTTCATGGGACTCTGCCCGTTGACACCAAATCCGCTCACAAGCTCAGAATAAAAGCTGCTCGGTATACAATCGTCAACGGCGATCTCTACAGCATAATGTTTGCAGGACCCCTCGCGAAGTGTCTTGGACCGAATCAAATCAACTACGTGATGAGGGAGGTCCATGAAGGCTGCTGTGGCAATCACTCCGGGGGCAAGGCATTTGCCCGCAAATCGATTCACGTAGGATACTATTGGGATAAAATGGAGAAGGATACGAACGAGTTTGTCAAAAAATGCGACAAATGTCAAAGGTTCGCACACCTTCTTCATCTGCCAGCGGAACCGCTCCATTCAATAATCTCCCCGTGGCCCTTCATGAAATGGAGAATGGACATAGTTGGTCCTCTTCCCACGGCGCCGAGAGGAATACGCTTCTTGTTGATTATCACTGACTACTTCACCAAGTGGGTCGAAGCGGCAGCATACGCGAGGATACGACAAACGGAAGTTTTTGACTTCCTCTGGCGTTTTGTCGTGTGTCGCTTTGGAGCACCTAAAGAAATAGTCATGGACAACGGCCCACAATTTATCGGCCAGAAAGTGACTAGGTTCCTCGACGACCTGCACATCAAGAGGATCACTTCCTCTCCGTATCATCCGGTTGCAAACGGACAAGCAGAATCTACCAACAAAATAATCGTTGAATCCCTCAAAAAGCGCCTTGAGCAGGCCAAGGGATGTTGGGTAGAAGAGCTACTTGGTGTGCTATGGGCTTATCGCACAACGATAAAAATGAGTACTGGAGAGACACCTTACTCGTTAGTGTACGGTGCAGACGCCTTAATCCCAGTAGAAATTGGAGAACCTAGCTTACAGTATGCACACGCCACTGAAGAGTCCAACTAGTTCAATCTCTCCGAAGAGCTGGATTTCCTTGAAGAACGAAGAGAACTGGCCCTCGTACGAGTAGTCGCCCAAAAAGAACGAATTGAACAATATTACAATCGGGGACTACGCGTACGAAGTTTCCAGGTTGGAGATTTTGTACTAAGGAAACTGTCCCAGAGCACACAGGAAGTAAATTCAGGGAAGCTAGGCCCTAATTGGGAAGGCCCCTACAAGGTAATCGCTTCAGTCGGCAAGGGATCATATCGCTTAGCACGACTAGACGGTTAAATCATTCCGAACAGTTGGAACGTGATTCACCTCAAAAGGTATCACTTTTGAATAGTAAAACGGCCTTGTCATCAGATAAAAAAGTAGATTTCGCCCCAGAACCCTCCACAGCCCGGGGCCCCCCCTTAGGGGAGGCCGACCAAGAGCAAGGAACCCCCGGCGCCGGCGGTTAGTCGTTTTCTTCTTACCTTTTACTTTTGTGATAATTCTTACTTTCATTATATTTCTTCTAAATGGTACTAACGTCCTAAACAAGGTCAGATCCGTTTAGCTCAACTGGTAGAGCTCGAAGTTCTTCAACTTCGCGACTGTAGGTTCGAATCCCACAACAGACACACTCCTCGTTTGGTTATATGTGTTCTTTTATCTACATCTTGCCTTAACTCTTTTTATGTTATCACTTACCGTGTTCCAACATAAAAACAAGGAGGGTGGTGAGAGGGCCCCCGAAGGCTAGATAAAACCTTCATAAAGGCAAAAGACCTTGAGAAATGGCGAGTTTTCAAAAACTTTTTGTGTGACAAACTTCCACGAAAATAAGAGAAGTCGTTCACTCGGCCAGCGACTCGGCCAGAATTAAGCTACAAATTCCTGCGACAGCTTTCGACTATCTAGACGATAAGCAAAGTTGTTCGCAAAGGCCAACGACTCGGCCAGAAATCTATAGACCACGACTCGGTCAGAATAAAAACATCTGCACGGATTATGCACAACTTATGACCTCTTCCTTGGGAAAGGCTAAGTTAAAACATTCGGACAGACTTTTGGAGATCAGAACTTAATGAAGTTCAAACTTCAAAAAGCTCCCAAACATAAAGCATGAAGGCCACAATACATACAAATGAAAGATCAAAAGTTCAGGCTAAATATAGCCATTGAAAAGATCTAAAGTTATACATACATAATCCTATAAAATGATAAAATGCCGAATACGGCTGACAGAAGTTTTACAGAGTGATCAAAGGCCAAATGAAACCGGCGATACAAGGATCAGAGAATCCCTACGGGACCTCTATCCACAACCAACTAACCCGGCTCTCGCCGGATATACAAACTTACAACCCAAATTTGGGGGGCATCAGTTTTTAGGGCTATGATCAGAACCCGACGCACCAACTCCGTCGATTCTGCCATCGTCCCCCGAGTTCTCGCCGTCATCTTCGTCTTCATCCTCATCTTCACCTTCAGACTCCTCAGGAGAGAGATTCAGTACTTGCCTTACTCCGTGAACAACACTTTTTGTCTTCTGTAGCATCTCTTCAACATTTATCTGCTTAGCCTGGACTTGCCCGAGCAATGAACGCTTTGCTTCTAGCACAGCAAGCTTTGCCTTGATTTCAGACTGGTCGCGCAGGTTTGCCAAGTCTTTAGATAGCACAATTTGAGCACTAATTAGCTGGGCAACCTAGTCCTTAGCAGCTTGGAGCTCAGCTCTGGCCCTAGCAGACCCTTTGTTAGCCCTTTGCAGATCCATCTCAAGAGATACACGATTATCAATAGCTCTGTTCAGCGAAGCCTTGCATTCTTCGAGTAGAATCTCCAGACCCTAGGTAGAGCGTGCGAACCCTTCCTTCTCTTCAGAAAGAAGGTCCTTCTCCTTGGAGTGTTCGTTAATCCGTTCAATTCGCTCATTGTTAACTTCAGTTAATCGATTAACTTCACCCCCAAGGAAACCACACTGCTCTACCAGAATCTTATTCTCCTTCAGAGCATCCAGCAACTCTCTCTTTACCTCGAGTACTTAATCGACGCTGTTGATCCTGGAACGGAACATAAGCTCGGCAGACATCATACTTGACTGGAGGAAAAAAATAAGCAAAAGTTAGAAATCTGGGGTCAAAGTGATATTAAACACAAGCGGTAAATACTTACCCAGGCAGAATCGGCAGCAATCGTAAAAGCTAGCTGCTCATCACTCATTTTCCTCATTGTCCATTCCTCTCGGGGGCCAATGAGTGAAAAGACAGCCTTGGCTAAACCACCCGACCTGGATATGAAGTTAACGTCAGGGGCTAGCCTCATGGTATGCTTCCTCTCGCAGTACTTGGGTTCCCAAGCCCGTTCATAGGGGTAGTTTGGTCCAAACTTGTAGCGCACACCCCTAATATCCTTCAATCCGGTCTGACCATCGATGATTGACCGCCAATTGAGCCTTGTTGTTGATAAGTTGGAGTCACCCTCCACTCCAGGATCTATCATGTCGTACTCACAAAGACCAACAGGCGTCGCCCCCTCAGTGGCCACATTTTCCAGGTCCTTGAAACGAAAAACACGAGGACCTCGGCTACCCTCTTGAGGAACCTATTCTCTTGTTTCCTCTTCTTCTTCTTTTTATTCTTCTTCTTCACCTACTTTCCTTTTCCCTTTGTCCATACGGGAAGGAGCCGCCTTCACCCCATCATCAACTCGGGGACTCCTCTCCGGAGTACGAGCAGCCTCCTCCTCTACTTTCCTCTTATCGCTCCGGAGATAAGGTTTTCGCACAAGGGTTTCATTAGTTTCAGTCTCAGTATCTGAAACATCAATCACCACCCAGTCTAAACCTTCTCCTCGTGCAGACTCGGGGACTTCGGCAGCAGTCTTGATATTATCCTCTGCAGACTCTGGTACATTGGCCTTAGTCGAGGACCCACCACCAGCAGTTGAGGTTTGCCCGGCAGCAACGTAAGTCTTACGTGCAGACTTTTTCCGTGCTCCGCCCTCACCTTGGTTCTTTTTCTTCCTCTTCAAAGAACCAAGGCCACTGGACAAGAGCTCCTCACCACCTTCCCTACCGTGCAGTGCCTCTGCTGAAGCCAATATAGATGCGACATCGGCATCAAGATCAGCAGCAGATTCAGGAGGCGCGATCGGAGAAGGAGGAGCAGGGAAAAAATCCCCCTAAGTACCCAGACCTACAAAAGGCAGAACAGTCAGACACGGAGAAACTAAAAAGGAAAGGAATAGTTAAAACAACAGGAAAATTCTCACCGTGAGTCTTCACGGTCAAACTCTTCTGCGCAGCAAAGTACGCCCATTCCCTCCTCTCAGGAGAAAACTCCTTCAAAATCGCCTCGACCCACGATGTCAGCTCATCAACAGATATGAGCCCGTCGTAGGGTCGCTTGGCCGCTAAAAAAGGAATCAAAGGGGATAAGTAAATAAAAAGAGAAGAGGGAGCACGAAAAACTCAAAAAATACTCGGGGACTTACACTTCTTGTTCCAAACTTCGGGGAGATAGGTCTTAGAGATGAAAGTCAAGGCCGAGGTATGCACGAACACATACCGATGTAGTCAACCCCGGTCACTTGTGTCCTCAGAGCTGCGCACCAAGCCCTTGCTCCCGCGCATCCTGGCATTTACAAAACTGTCTTTAAAAATTTGTATACTATACAAAGAAATAAATGTTCATATCCAAAAACTTGGTCGGATTCTGCCGCAAACCAATCCAAGAGTGTAACTATTCTATATACATTGGGGTACAATTGCCCCGGGCATAGTAAATATTCCCTGCAGAGCCTCTCAAGCACAGGGTGCAGGGGCAGTTTACATCCCACTGTATAAGGGTAAGTGCACATAGCTGTCCACCCAGCCCTATGTGAAGTAATATTCTCCTCTTCAGAGACCGGCAAGAGAGGAACACTATCGTCCTAGTGGTAATCCATTCTGACCCGTGGAATTAGTTCCGATGTGATCCCAGACTTAAATCTAAACACCGGCCAGTTGCATATATCCCCATGGTGATTGCTGGAAGCTTTAATGTTGCAATCCTTTTCCAGTTCACCCCACTTCTTAGGGATGACCTCCGCAGCAGTGGCCTGAGCAGCCCTAGGCCTGGGGGTGGCTGCTGAAGAACTACCAGCCGCGTCCGAATTTTGGTTCTTCCTAGCTCTTGAAGACATAATTCCAGAAGAAGAAGTTTGAAAGAAAAGTTGAAAGGAGTTCAAGGGATTCTCAAGATTTAGCAGGTTGAAAATGAAAGCAAGCAAAAAGGTTTCTTACTAACAAACCCCTATTTATAAGAACAAAAATCCGGCCCATCAAAACACGTGAAGACTATCCAAGAGACCGCGATCAGATCCAACCGACAAAAAGAAGTAGGTTTCTCCAACTTTCGAAAAGTCATCATTATCTTGAAGTGCAGTGGTCACCTCGCGATCAGCAGTCGACGTGTGCACGTGATTGAGGCGGTTAAAATCATTATTTTTACCCCAAGACGTGCAGTGGTCATATCAAAGCAAAACTGCAGGCGCGCAGGCGTGCCAGCTGTAGTTACTTTTTATTGCGCGTTTAATGCGCACGTCATAGGGATTTTTCACATAGCTGACAAGATGCGTACGTCACTTATCTTCGTCATACAAAGATTGGATCTTGCAAAATTGAAATTCCCGCCAAAGTTCACATTCACTCCTCGAACAGATGCTCTCCTCGAGAAGTGCGGGTACTATATGTATTGGATAAAAGATGACATCACCTAAAAAGTGACACATGTCTGCCACGTGGCACGGGCAGAAGTTCCGTCGGGCAGATATCTAGCGGACAGACGACTAGCCAGACGGTTACCACGAACAGACTCAAAGGAGTTACGTAATGCCTCATCAGTCAACACAATCTGAATGAGTAGTTATTAACCTGATTATGTGCGATCACTCAATGAATGGTCATAAAGGCAGTAATGACGACCCAACAGTTACGTATCCAACGGATATGTGCCCAGCGATTACAAAACCCAACGGACGCCTATTAGACATATAAATAGCATTCGTTCTAAACCATTGTAACACAACTCTACTATCTTTTCTACTACAGTCAATAAGAATACTCTCTCATTCTTGCTCAAATACTGTTCTTTGCTTATATTAGTTCAGTACTTGGTTTTCTAGTCTTCTAAGTGCGATCAATAACGAGGAACTCTCATCGGCACTAAGCGATCCAACACGATTACTTTTCACTAACGCTTTAATCTTGTTTGTCTTGGTTTATATCTCGTTTCCGTATTACTCTTTATCATCGTCGGAAATTACGAATATATTGCTACTTTAGTAATTAACGCTATTCATCATTTAAACTCTTAATCTAAACTATTGATCGTGACTCCGCAAATACAAATTTAATTGTTGATTGGCCTAAAATCGGATCTAGGTTAAATAATCCATACCAAGGATAACGTTAAAGTCAACCATTTCTAACTCAATTAAGTCAGCTGTAGTACTACGATCACCAATCTCACAGTGTAACTTCTATAAACACAAGCTACTACTGAATCACAAACTAGGGTGTCTACCTCAAAAGGTTTAAGGGCTTCTAGTTCTATCCCAAACTTAGTAGCAACAAGGGGGTAACATATATTAGTGTAAAACTAGGATCTATCAACACATATACATAGAGAGAATCCACTGTCGGGGTAGCTGTGACTACATTGGTGAAGCCTTTTGTTCATGTTAACCAATAAGAGAATAAGTGTGGTTCTGAGGATCGCTTACTATAGGAGATCCACTTCGGCCTCTACCAAGGCCTGCTGGTTCCTGAGGAACTTGCTCCTGTGGGCGTGCTGGTGCTGAAGAAGCTGCAACTGTTATCGATGGCTGAGGTGCACCACCACCACCCCTAGATGGACAATATCTCATAAAATGGCCTGACTCTCCAAAAACATAACATGCATCTACACCCAATTAGCATCAGCGCAAATAGCATTTACCACAATCAGAACACCTAGGGTAAAGTGAACGACCCTGACCATAAACAGCTCGATGCTGGGATCCTGAAGCCCATGATGCATGACTAGCTCTAGACAGTGGGGTTCGATCAGATCTCGGCCCCTAAAATCGTAAAAGCGTACTAGATGTTGGATGCCTGATACTCTGATGTCTACTAGCACTAGAAATCTCACCGAACGAACCTGAAAGTCTGCCTGTCTGCTTGAGCTCCTATCTTTGTTAACCATCTACTTCTATTTCCTTTCCTCAATTTGTAAGGCGAATGCCTAAATTATGCAATTTCCACACCTGACTACATAAATACGGCCATTCACTCACTTAGTAAGTGAGGACCAAGTCCTGCTATATACCTGAGGTTGTATTTTACAACACTGATATACCTCTGTCTCAATGTTAGGAACTGATCCAATCGTGCTCTACGTGTCTCTATTGGTATGTAAAGGTGGAGGAATGCCTCTGAGAACTCCCGCCATGTTGCTGGAGTAGAATTTTCTCCCCTAGACATCTCCCAAGTGTAATACCGACCTGCCACTAGATCCTGCAATCTATATGCTGCCCATTCAACTGACTCTCTATCTGTGGCATGCGTAACTCTAAGAGCTCTAGCTACTCTGTCTAGAAAATCTTGGTGATCCTCTACTGTACTAGATCCCGTGAAACTAGAGGCTCAAATCTAAAGAAGTCACAATCCTAGAACTCGTATTATCAACCTGAGGGCCTGTATGTTGTCGCCTAGCCTGAGTAGCTACAATAATAGTCAGCAATCTGACAGTCTCCCTAATGTCGTTGTACTTAGTACACGAAGGTATGGTGGCTTGAGCATCCTTAACCTCTCCCTGAGTAGACTGAGTATATGAAGCTCTAGATGGAACCTCATGTCTGGACACTTCGTGCTCATCTAACTTAGAGGGTACTCTGCTAGTACCCTGGCTAGCAACGACTTGCTCTTCTGGGCAGCTGTGAGTTTCTTTGACATCATCGCTACGTAGATATTTTTTTGTTAGAAAGCCGAATTGTCATTACATAGATCTATCGCACGATCTAGAGAAGAAAGAAAAATAACCATCCTAAATATTTTGTAGCCTCCTGTCTATAAGTGTGGTGCACAACACACCCATAAACAAGACACTACAAAATACGGCCTGTAGACACCCTAGGACTGAACTGCTCTAATAAACCTTTTGTCACAACCCCACCCTAGGGCCGCAACGGATAACCGACACTAACTGTAGATCATCACTAAACCTACTGATAATCTGCTAACCATGAGTATAACTAATAAAATGAACAAGCATAAGCCTAGCTGATAAGAACTGTACAATCTGGAAAGCTGACAAGGCTACATAAGTTAACATACAAAGACATACTAACTACACATGTGCATATCTACAGGCCTCTAAAAGTGCTGAATTGAACAAGTACTAGACGGAACAGGGACCCGTCATACCGAAACTAGTTGACTGTACACATACCAAAACATAAGTAACTCCAGAAATAAGTGGAGTGACTCCAATAGCTAGTGGATGGCCTACCGATGTCTCCCAAGCACTGATCTATATGTACCTGCGCGGCATGAAATGCAGCGCTCCAGAAAAGGGCGTGAGTACGATATGTACAAAGTATGTAAGGCATGAGCATATAATATATCATAGCTGAATGAAACTGTAAGGCTGGAATATAAATATGTAAATCTGTGCTGAAGTATAGAAGTGTAGCTGGAAATCTGAAACATGAACTAAACAGGACTTGTATATAAACTGAAGCCTTACTAAATCTGAAACTGAAGACTGAGCTGAACTATACTGATAACTGACAGTAATATAACTGATAACTGGTAATAAGAAACTGGGAGCTGATAGCTATCAACTGATACTGACATTAAGAACTGGTGGTTGATAACTGGTACTGATCTAAACTGAATTGTTATATAAAATTGTACCTGTCTGCTGTTATGGGCTATATCCCCTCAAATCAGGTAACTGAACATCTGAACTAGCCTCATGTATAATCATGTAGTACATATTGTGGCTATATACGCATATATAACAAACCTGGCGGGTGTTATGGGCTATGTCCCCCCAGCCAGTAATATCTAGTCTCTCATGTCAGAGTGTGTGAATGACACCCAGTCACACTAGGTGTTTCAACTCCCGCCTGAACCAGAGGGGCTGTGTCCCTCAGACGGGTAGTATCACACGCGACCAGAATGTGTGTCCAATATCCAGCCTCTTTGGGGCACTCCAAATCACACATAATATGATCACAATATAAGCATAAGTATGTATGAGGCATAACACATTTGGCAATAATAGATATGAACTCAAAGGAATGATAAGAAAATCCTGGATGGTCCGAGAAAACAGAACCAACACTATAATATACATGGGGATGGATACCCGGCAAGAATGATAATATCGGATTATGAATGTAATGTCGGCAAATCGTTTTATAAAGCTTCTACTGTTGATTTAGGATACAACTAAGCACCTAAACATGCTTATATTAGCTTAAAAACTCATAAGGGAAAAGTCTTGCGTTCTGACCAAGGGACTTTTGAACTTTCAATGGGTAAGTCTGAAAAGGAGCGAAACATCGAACTTCTTTTGTTTTTCATTTTTTTGATATGAAACTAAAAAGCATACAGGATATTTAATTTTTCCCTTGATATGAAACAGAAAAGAAGGATGATATTGAACATTTCCCCTGGGATAAACACGAAGAAAATAAAGAGGAATATTGAATTTTTTCCTTTTCCTTAGAAATAAAAAAAGCTCTTGTGCCCCAGTGTAGGATAAACTGGGGTCTTTGATTTTTCTTTGTAGGGGCCGCAAACTTGGAGGCAAGTTTTGCGTCAATGTAAAATAGGGGAAAAACAAACTTTCCCCTATTCTGGCCACACCCGAATAGTTGCCTACGTATGCTTTTGAGAGGAATCAGTTCGAATCAGGTCAAATGTAGCTCTAGCAACTTAATGCTAGCTTTGTTTTGTTGTCTTTGTATTTTTTATTTTTTGTCTTCCTCTTTTTTTTCCATAAGTACAATGACATTGATTCCAAAGGAGAGTAGTCAAAAGAAAAATACACAAGGCTCAAAGGGCTGACAAATTGATATAGTGTTTGGGTAGCAGAAATGAAAGTCGTTCGTCATCCCGACTTGAGAATATCTCACACAACTATGAACCATAATAAGTGGACCTAGTATCGTACAAGGACAAGACTAGATCTACTCAGCATCATCGATTTCTGATTAAACAATGATCTTCAAAGAATTGCATTTTAAACTTCATCCAGAGTGATTGTGCGCAATTCGAAACGCTCACGTATCTCCTTATCACATTCGTCCTAACTGTCCAGTTGGTTCATTTAGAAAACTCTAGACAATGTGTTTAGATCAAGACGTGAATTCTACGTGCATGTCATGTTATTAAAGCCGTCAAAAAGTAAAACTACCAAAATGCTAAAGGAACGAAATAGGAAATACAAGAGATATAATATTTTAAGATGAGAAGTGGAACTCGCTTTTCACTGAATCAACGACATAAGGGTTTGAACATTAAACAAGCAAAATAATGCACTTGGATTATAACTCTTAAATAAACAAGTGCACAGAAAGTTCAGCAAAATAAGTTAACAAGTGCCCTCTTAGAAGGGATGGGTGTTGCTTCTCAATTATTCATTTTCATATCAGGGCCAAAGTATTGCACTCATATCATATTGTGCCACGTCGGTGTCAGTGACATGCTTCAAACTTGACAACATCTTCTTCCTTGCCTCATTTTCTTGAAATACCAGCGGGGTAGACATGTTTACTTTGGAACAGATGAATGACCGGGTTGGACACTGGATTGGCTCGACAACCACCATCTTGCTTTTTTGCACAGATAGTTGATATATTTGGCCCATCGACTGATACAACAATAGATGACTCATGGCATCTGGTGTCTAGGGAAAGACCAACTTCCACAATCTGTTTGGCCTCATTCCTTTTCAAGTGTTCTTTTGTGAGCACATTCCCAACCATACATGTGTCATTTGGAGCATTATGAACCGACAAAGGAATTTGGTTCACATGTTATGTCTCATCTCATACCACTCTTATCTGATTACTGTCTATCATTGCTTCAATTGCTTTTTTGAGATCCCAACAGTTCTCTATGTCATGTCCAGGTGCTCAAGAATAAAAAATGCAACGGCGCGAGCGATCCACTTTCCCAGTTGGATTCATGTTTCCTGAGATGGGTTTCAACATGTCAGCTTATTGTAGCTTTTCAAACAGGTTGGTGTAAGATTCCCCAATTGGTATGAACATTATCATCCCCCCTCATTCTAACTTCGTATGACATGCACTCAAACAGGAGCATGGATTTTTCCTTTTTTTGGAGGGAAGGTTAGGCGAAGCCTGGAAGTGATTGTGAGGAGTGTTACATGTGCTTTGTGTGGCTAGTGCGCGCCTTTGCGGATAGAAAGATGTAGGAGCATATGGTTGAGCTTCTTGGAGTGTATGGGAGGAGTATTTTGGATCATGTGGGGAGTAGTGGTGTTGATGATGCTTTTGTGGAGTTCAAAAGTATGAGGTGGGTTGTTTGAAATCTCTCTTTCTCTACTTTCTGGGATCTCGTTCCCTTTCTGTTTCATTGCGAAGACTCTCTGACCTAGCTAGGATAGTGAATTGTGGAGCGAAGGCCGAGGGTGGAGCAAGTGGAGATAGTGGTGCCAGAGGACACATTGTGGAGGATCCCGCCACTTTTGATGCATTGTAGTAGTGAGGAGAGTTGGGAGAATATTGAGAGTCCTCAACTTTTATAGGCGGGCCATGTGCCTGATGCATGACATTCGGTGCAAGACCTGAGAGACTGGCTGGAATGGAAAGAGCAGTATGTCCCAAAGTAATGGCAAGACACAGATCAGCCACTAAATGCTTCAAATTTTTGACTTATTCAGTCAACCTCTCATTCTGCTCGGCCATCAGTTGTTTCATAATTTCGGCCTCTTCGGTCAACCTATCAGTTCGCTCGGCCACCAATTGTTTTAGATTTTTGAACTCTTTGATCAACCCCTTGTTCAACTATATCCAAACACTTGTGCGTGCTGATCTCATAATTCTCACCGACAGATGTCATAGTCACGGTCCCATTTATCCTGTTGTGTACGGTTGATATGACGCCGGAATGTCTGTCTAACTTACTGCATAACTCCAAATGCTAGGCAAACAAATTGGGTTAGCACAAAAACACACACTAACAAGCTAAGGCTGTTATGTATCATCCCGAAAAAGGTTCGCGGCATATGCCGCATGTATCGAGTGTATCCTAGAAAAGATCGTCTACGTGGCACGTTGAGACAATGTCAAAACACAAAGCAGAGATAAAATGTATCTCGAGATATGGGACATGCTTGATTTAGATTTTATTTTTAAATTCTTTTACTTTTAATCATTTTTCTTGAAACAACTGACATAATTTAAACAATCACACGAGACAAGAGTAAAAAATAAAAATACAACGTTTGGGTATTTGCAAAAGCAAAGAAATACGAGGATACGAAATGATAGACATGAGACACATGAACGATTAAAAATTTTTTTTTGCCATTAGAATGGTGTGAAAAGACGACACATTATTCTCAAACTTAGGGTAAAATTCAGACACAGACTCGGACACAAGAAGTTTCCAAATTTTTTGTTATTGTAACGTAAAATGACGACCAAAAATATTTTTGAGACTCGGGATGAAAATCGGACACAAACTTAGGCAAACAGAAAGGGTCCCAAAAATTTTGATATTATAACGGCATGAAAATGATAACAAGAAATTTTCTACTATTGGGGATAAAATCCAAACACAGACCTAGACAAAAAGAAAGGGTTCTAAAAATTTCACCATTATAGTGACAGCAAATTATTTTCAAAAAGAAACTCGGGCCAAAACCCGAACACGGAACTAAACAAGATTCTAAAAAAAATCGTCGTTACAATGGCTTAAGTGACGACTAAAATAATTTTTTGAGACTCGAGACTCAAACCCTTATTTTTTTTTACGACTTGGATAAAGGTATAAAATTGACACAAATTTAGAAAGATTCGTCATTACAACGACATTAAAATGATAGTTTATTTGACAACTTGGGATAAGATCCAGATTCGAATTTGAAAAGTTTTTAGAAAATTCATCATCATAACGACATAAAAACTGGACAAAATTAAGAAACCCTTTGACACATGTTTAGACACAAAATTTCAAAAAAAAAAATCGCCATTATAACAGCGTGTAAATTTATTTTCACATTTTAGGATAGACTGTGAGACTTGACTTAAACACAAACGGCCTAAAGAAAATTCGGCATTATAACGACACATTTTTATGACTCAAAAAACCTTTCTTATGGATTTTGGTACAATAACCTAAAAATTCGCCATTATAACGGCGTAAAAATAATGATGACTTTTTTTTTTATTTTTTTTTCCAGTATTTCCCGACCCCCGAAACCAATAACGGTCAGCATGACAATCTTTGGAATATATGCTACACAGAAAATGCCATAAATGTGCCTTACTTGGATGCGGGTCCCGTCTTGACACAAAGGAGGTCAGCCTAGACAAGTGAAGTACCGGTATATCGCACCTCACTATGTTATCAAATGAAATGCAGATAAGTCGGGCCTAAAGATTTAACTCTAAGTGATGCAACTGACTCGATGTCTAGACTGGCTCAAAACGCAGTGGACAAACTGGGCAGAAAGTGCATCGAGATGGTTTGGCAACAGTGTCTCCGACCTAACCGCGACACATCGTCCTCCTAAATCATGGGCAATTTTGTATAAGAAAGATTTTCCAGATGCTGAAAGCAATACTGGTATATATATGTGAGAGACTCAGAGGGTTTCGTAAGAGGAGACAGTTTATATACAATTCAGATAAATATTAAAGCAGTAACATTCAAAACATGGCAACATACAAAAAAATATTCACAAGCCTAAAAGCGACAATTATTAAAGCCTGAGATTCTACATTCCCCAGCGGAGTAGCAAGCTGTCACGCCCTAAAATTTTACTAAAATAGGCAATGACTTAGGTGTTTTAAAGGTACAAAATTATTTAGAGATTCGGAGTCGCCACTTGACAAGTTAAAAGTGTGCCAAGTCACCAAAATGGTGTACCTAAAACACCTATGACTCGTTTAATGGTCTGCGTTAGAGTTCCGAGTAAGGATCTCGGTTGACTCTCGTGAAGGTGTTAGGCACCCTTGAGTCTTGTGCAAGCACAATTGCTTTATAGATACTCTCCGGATTTGTAAATTATTGTTTATTAGTTTAATTGCCAAATTATTTTGTTACTCTTTAAGTTTTTAATTGAAATGCCATTTGTTCATTGATGGAAAACTCTACCGAAAATTAACCGCGGACACTTTATCCAGTAGAATTCCGATATAGGTGAGTTCCATGTGAATATCGAACATTAAATTTACTTTGGTCTTCATGCTTTACATTTAGGTAATGTTGCCCGTTCCACAAATGAAAACTCAGTCGAATATAAATGCGCAAGAACCTAACTCGGGCGAAATCTTCCGACTTAAATCAATTAAATCACGCGGGTACTTTTACCCGTTCGAAATTTCTTTGACTTAAAATGAGGTCCAATAAAAAAGTGATTAGTTAATTAAATAATCTCCAGTCGGCTTATCAATTTTCCTAATAGCGTTTGAAACATGCAACTCATTTGCCAGTTTTGTTTGCAATTCTTTCCTTTCTTTTGATTAACAATTTTTTAAACGTGCCTAAATGATGCTGACGTTCTGGACAGATCCATTTCTTTTGACAAACTCTCAAGTAATTTACATTCATGTCCTAACCAACTACTCATTTATTATTTTTCTTATTTTACACGAATTATACACTTTTCAGATCTTACTTTTTTCTTGAAACAACTTTTCTATCTGACTAGGCATTTAATATTTCTCTCATTTTTACAGTGTTAATCGCCCTTTAAATCTGAACACTTCGTTAACGTCTTCAAATATTCATAACCATTTCACATAATAGAAGCGTAATAAGCAGCCCAATAAAGAAATCCACTTTGTTTTTTAAACTAGCAGCAGCATACATATTCGTTTCTTTAGCAGGGCAGTAGCAAAATGTATGTAAGAAACATGATTTTTAATACAAAGTAAAGTTTTCATTTTTGTCTTAACATATCATCTCATGCATAACATACCAAGAAAATTGCCATTTACAAACTTAGAGGAAAAAATATCATGCGCTGAAATTTACCAAATAGCAAACCCCCATCTAACAACCATGAGGACCAAAGCTTAACCAAGACCGCAACAACAGCAAGGACACAACAACTACCAACTCATCTTAAGCTTAACCTGGGACTTCAACACCTCAAGCTTAAATCTCAACCAACTCTCACTATTCCTCACTTCATTACTCTCTTTTTTTAGTCTCTCTTCTCTCAAGATTTTAAGATCAGGTTTGTGAAGTTTCCAGATCTAAAATGTTCTTCCAAAGTGATGAAAATGTGTTTTCTTTCAGATGTTCTTGTATTTTTAAGTGTAGAAAATATTCAGATCTCCCCAAAGTTCTTTATAGAGTGGCAGTGTGTTTTTCAGGTGTCCATGTTCTTCTTAAGTAAGAGGAAAAACTACTCTTAAATAAACCTAATCAAGGGGGGTAAAACCCAAGCCATGTGCCAATATTTTTTACTTTCTCATAAAAGTATTTTTCTTTGGCATGCTTGGTCTAGTGCAAGACAATAATGTTGGCAGAAAGGCCTTAAAAGGTGCTGCCATATTTTTCTCATTGTTTGACATTTTGACATCACTTTTAGACTCTTTTTTACAATTTTTTAGATTTTCCTTTTTTTGGATTTTGAACTAGCAAGTCCAAGCCTAAACTATTTTCTGGCCCTATTAAAAGCCTGATCCACTAAGTTCTAAGTTCCCAGCCTTAACCTTACACTCTAACATTAACTAAACCAAACAGTACACTACAACACATTTATCCAGTTCAATATTTTGACAACAGAAAAAATCAATCAGCCACTTGGTAGGGAATTAAACCAGCCATTAACTCTTCCTCACAAATTAATCCATGTTTACCCAATCAGACATTAAACATGCTTAAAATTAACACAACTGACAACTTTCACAATTGAACAAGTTTAGACCAACTCTAAATTTTGGTAGCGAGAAGAACTCATGTTTAAACAAACTAGACAAGTAACAAACTCATGCTTGACAGTGAAAGGAACTTGTGAAAATAGTAAACAATATGTGTATATGCGATTGGGAAGCAACCAAAGCCAAAACAACTCCCACAAAAACCATCTAAATAAAGAAATTTACGAAACAAAAAATAATATGTATATATGTGATTGGGAAGCGACGAAAAGCCAAACAACTCCCAAAAATTTTATTTTCATTACCATCTAAACAGGACGCCAAAAATCATCATAGACTGTCATACAAATTGACTGAACCAAATCCAGTATTATACGCACACACTTTCACCCCATTTCAAGTTGTTCCCATTAAAGGTGAATTAGCCAAATATATACTTAACATTAAAACAAGCTGATGAAAAACTTTATCATGCTAAGCATGATACAAACATGGAATTTTTTTTTAACACTAATACTACACTAACAATTTTTTTTCTAAACTAAACATGTCAAAAAAAATGGACATGATCAACAGGAAAAGACAAAAGCAAGGCATTTTTCTAGCTAACCAGTTACGCTAACGCCAACACCAACACGAGCTAGCGTCATCGCAGCAGCCTTGTCGCTGCCAAAGCTGCGATTCCACTATTTCGCTGCCTTGACACCGCTGATGCAGCGTCGTCCTTGTCATTGACACTGCTGCATCAAAACCAATATGAGCACCACCACGAGTTCAGTGCCTCGCCAAGGCTTATCACAGCACTGTGTTGCCCCACCACTCGTCTCAGCTGCTGCTCCGAAAAAAAATAGGGAAAACAACACATGCCACTAATTCAACTGAAACAGTCTCCTTCACGCTACCATCTCTACATCATTACACTAAACAGCCCCCGCCAACCTCACAGTTCCATCAAGCTATAATACCACTACCCGCACACTGCCCATTACAGCAGCGGCAACGCCACTAAATGCTCCGCATTCACCATAGTTCATCATCATCATCCGCAGTATCTCAAGAACATCACATCCTCACCACGAAACAAAGCCACCACTGCCTCACCACTATCACAACTCCACTCGTCATTCCATCACTATCACAACGTTCCTATGTTCAACCCCAAGTTGCAGCACAGATTTCAACACCACGCTATTGCCCGACAACCACCATGGGAAGAAATAGAAAAAAAAAATAGGTAGAGGTGAAAAAAGGGGGGTAACGAAAGATTTTCATGCATAGATAGGCCTAGAAACGTGTAGAGGAGAGTAGGTTGAACTTGCGGGTATAGAGGTTGGCCGGAGAAGACTCGTCACCATCAGAGCTAGGGTTTCGCCTCACTTTTGAACCTCGATCCACAGCATTCCAGTGAGGTTTATAGGAAATCAATGCCGGAAACGAGAAGAGGGGACCATGGCGAGTCCAGTGATGTATAGTTTTTTACCGAAAAAGACGGCTTTCGCCGCTGTCGGTGGTGGAGGTCCGATGGTGGATGAGGAATTAAGCAGGGTGTCATTTGGTCATGTGATTTTTGGGGAAAAGATTTACCAAAATAGCAAAGAAATCATTTTATATGTAGGAATAGGGCCAGGTCAGGTCAAAAGGCTATGGACTGGGTAGAAATTGTTTCTGATGGGCCAACGAAGTATGCTAAGCTTATTTACTTCAATTCACATTTAATCCAACCTCCTTTTTACCTAATTAATTCTTTAACACTTAAAGCAACTAACTAATTAAGCACAATATACACATAAATCAATAATTTAAAAAATGACAACAAATTGGACCACTAATCACATGAAAGAAATATTTTTTGTATTTTTTGTGCCAAAATTAGGTGATTTCACTCGCGCCTATAAATTGGGGGTCATTGTCATAAGTAATCTCCTTTGGAACACCGAACCTGTAGATGATATTCTTTCGAATGAAGTCAATCACCTCATTTTGCCTAACTTTTGCGAAAGATCCCGCCTTTACCCATTTGGTGAAGTAATCAATCAGCATAAGTATGAATCGAACACTTCCTTTGGCTTTTAGAAGTGGTCCAATTATATCTATCCCCCACTTCATGATGGGCCATGGTGACACAACCGAATGGAGAGGCTCGGCCTATTGATGAATCATTCGAGCGTGTCGCTGGCCTTTGTTGCATTTTTTCACGAAGGCTTTGGCGTCTGCACTAATAGCCGGCCAATAGTAACTAGCCCAAAGCACTTTGCGCACTAGAGCTTTTCCCCCAAATGATTGCCACATTCACTTTCATGTACCTCTGTCATCACTTATTAAACTGCCCCTGGACCCAGATATTTCGCCATCGGGCCGCAATACATTTTTTGTACAACTTTCCTTGAATCATCGAATAAGAAGTTGTTTGAGTCCTTAGCTTTTTGGCTTCCCTCTTATCTGTTAAAAGACTCCCCGAGTCAAAGTAAGAGATAAACTTGGTTCGCTAATCCCAAGTATAATGCACCGAATTAACCTCTAACTTAATCCTTTTCATTGCAGACAAGAGTAACTGAACCATAAAATCAGTCCCCTAGTGTTCCTCTTCGATGGCCGAGCCTAGATTGGTTAAGGCATCGGCCTCGGCATTCTCTTCTCGAGGTATCTGTTGAATTCTCCATTCTTGGAACTTAGCCAAAAGTTGTTGAGCTCAGACAAAGAATTGCTGCATCCTGGGCTCGCGAGCCGAGTAGCCCTGTGTACCTGATTCAATATCAATTATGAATCATTTCTCAACTCAATCTTTTCAACTACCATATCTTTGGCTAGTTCCAACCTCGCAATGGCGGCCTCGTATTCCGCCTCATTGTTGGTTACTTTGTTTAATCTGGTTGAGTGCCTCACGTTTTCCCCCTTGGAGCTATCAAGACTATTCCGTGCCGGAACTTTTTGAATTAGTAGCCCCATTGGTGTAAACTGTCCATACCCCTGATATTGGCTCTTTAGACACTAAATTTTGTCTTTCAGCCTCGGGAAATATCCCAACACTAGAATTAGCCATGAAATGCACCAAGACTTGGAATTTTATGGTTGTCCAGGGTTGGTAAGTAATATCGTACTTGCTTAGCTCGACCTCCCATTTTGATAACCTCCCCGACAACTCAAGTTTATGTAATATACTTCTCAAGAGGAAGCTTGTAACTACGGCTATAGGATGACACTAAAAGTAACGCCGAAGTTTTCGAGCAGTAACTACTAAGGCAAGTGCAAAATTTTCAAGATGAGAGTACCTGGTTTCAGCATCGATGAGTGTTTTACTGACATAGTAGATGGGTTGTTGCTTTCTATCCTCCTCTCAAACCAGCACTGTACTCACTGACACCTCAGACACGGCTATGTAGACCAACAATATTTCCCCCATCATTTAGTTTGGCGAGCAGCGACGTATTAGCCAAATAATATTTTAACTCCTTCAACGCTTCTCTGCACTCAAGTGTCCATTCGAAGGTAGTGTTCTTTCTTAAGACCGAGAAGAAATTGTGGCATCGCTCAGAGGACCTCGAGATGAATCTACTCAGGGTTGCGACTTAGCCAGTCAAGGGTTGAACTTCCTTCGTCTCCGAGAGAATCTCAGAGATCTCTTCAATAGCTTTGATTTTCTCATGATTAGCCTCGATTACCCTATCGGAGACTATGAATCCAAAGAACTTCCCTAAACCGATCCCGAATGCACACTTTTCAAGGTTCAGCTTCATATTGTATTGCCTTAAAATGTCGAAGGCCTCCCTTAGGTGATTTAAGTGATCTTCTACCCAAATTGATTTGACCAGCATGTCATCTATGTAAACTTCAATTGAATTTCCAATATAATCCTTAAACATTCGACATACTAGCATTCTTGAGTCCGAAAGGCATCACTTTGTAGCAGTAAGTGTCTCGGTCAATGATGAACGAGGTTTTCTTTTCATCCTTCAGATCCATCAAAATTTGATTACATTTCGAGTAGGCGCCAAAAAGGTTTACAGCTTATGTCCAGTCATGGAGTCTATTAACCTATCTACTTGAGGCAACGGGTATGAATCTTTGGGACAAGCTTTATTCAGGTCCGTATAATCCACACACATCCTCTATTTGCCATTTTTCTTAGGCACAACTACGACATTAGCAAGCCATTCGGGATACTTGACTTCCCTCACAAAACCATTATCTTGCAACTTTTTTGTTTTATCTTCATTCTTTTTTTTTCTTATGCCATCATGGGGCCTCTTCTTTTCCTTTACCAAGGTATGGCGTGGGTCCATATTGAGTTTATGTGCCATGATCTCTTGATCGATACCCACCATATCGGCATGGGACCACGCGAAGAAATCATCATTGGACTTCAATAGCTTTTTTCGATTCGGAGTCCAACTCCGAGCCAACAAACACTTTTCTATCTGGAAATTCCTTCGATAACGCAAAGGATACCAGCTCCTCAATAGTTGAGTCCTTGGCCTTGTGTATTCAAGACTCTTGAATGCGTACTGGGATCTTTTCCATCACGTTTCCTTAGAGATCCATTTTAGGACTTCAAGCAATCGGATAGCATTCTCTAGCTACTCGTTGCTCTCTTCGGATCGAGAGGATTCCCCAAGAAGTTGGGAACTTAATGATTTGGTGAAGCGTAGATGGCACAACTTCCATTGCATGAATCCAAGGTCTCCTGAGGATCACAATGTAAGCCATGTCCTCGGGCATGACCTGTAACATGGTTTCTTTCACAACTCCTTCTGCATACATGTTGAGTGTAATCTCACCCAATATTTTTTTCATAGAGTTGTTGAAGTCAGTTAGGATGGCCGCCTTCGGGACAATTTTATTCTTCAACCACATATTTTTAACAACCTCATAGCTTATAATGTTTGCTGAGCTACCAGGGTCAATCTGGACTCACTTAATGTCCGAGTTGTTGATTCTCAGCATGATGACAAAATCATCATGATGGGGAAACATCCTTCCATCACAATCGTCATCCTCAAACACAATCTCTTTACCCAAACCTCCAATTCGAGTCCTCTTCTCCATTGTTATTTGAATTTAGCAAACTTTTTTGCTCCGGCAAAATTCACACCGTTCACCTCCGAACCTCTACTTATCACATTCACAACTCTCTCAATGGGTGGTCCCTTCAGTGGCTGTCCATCGCCTCTATTTTTTGCGAAGTTCTGCTTCTCTTTGATAGTAAGAAATTCTCCCAACATGCCCTTTTTTCACCAAGTGGGCCACCTCGAGGCGAAGAGCTTCGCAATCCTCGGTGCGGTGACCATAATCGGCATGAAACTCGTAATGCACGTTTTGATCTCTCTTTCCCGAGGTAGTTCTCATATCCTTCGGTAACCTCACCCCTTGGTCTGTCATTCTCTTCAACGTGTTTACCAACTCCGTGGTCGACACATTAAAATTGTAATCAAGGATTCGAGGCAAATCCTTCTCCTTGGATACTAAGGCGGGCCCCGTAGAGCTTTTTTCGTTAACGTTGGCACTAACCCTGCCTTCAAGCCGTTCGCTCACATATTGTCCCCCAAACCTCTGACTCACGTGTTGCCTTTGTGAGCTGTAGGGCTCATACCGATCCCTCAAATTTCGTCGTGGTGCCTCGGTGCGTCGTAAGAACTCAGGGCAGCCTCTATAGTTAGAGCTTCGACCAGAATCTCTCCATTCGACTTCTTCATACCTTACTTTGGTAGTAGCACTATCGTGTAGCTCGTCCCACGTTTGAGCTTGGTATTGTTGAAGTTCTTTCTTCAGCTCGACGGAGCTTCAGAGTTACGAACATTAATGTTCTTGTCGAATGCAATGATGGCCAAATTATCATCCATTGTTGGCAGATCCGTCCTTTCTGATTGAAAGCATTCAAGAAAGTCCTTGATAGATTCCCTGAACCGTTGTTTAACTTCGAAAATGTCCTATTTCCTCTGGAGGATTTTTTGAACCCCAGTGTGAGCCTTAATGAACGAATCAACAAATTCATTAAAGTTTAAAATAGATTCTGAGGGCAAGTGCATATACCAGCGTACCGCCCCCTTTTCCAAAGTAGTGTTTTCGAAGGCAGGGGCATGAGGCGAGGCGTAAGCCCTGAGGCACGGGGTGCATAAGCTTCATGGATCTTTAAATTTTATGAATTTATGATTTTTTTTAAATAGTGTCAAATAGATATATCTAATTTTCCGTTTAAATAGATAAATAGTGTCATAATTGAATTTTCCGTTTAACAAAGAACAAATTTTTAGATAAATAAATGAATGATTATTTATTTTACGGGAATCTCTCACAGTCTCATGATGAAACTCTAATTGCTTACTTTTACCAAATTGAAACTATAATTATGAGTCTCAATGTACTCAACTTCTAATCTGTGATTAGCAAAGAGTACTTGCGAAGAGATAATGGTTAACAAAGCGACTTTTTGGGGGTTTACGAGACTAATTAGACATAATTACATGGAGAACTGTAGGGTGAGCCCTGTGCGTTAGGCGTTTTGTGCGTTTAGGGTGTAAGCCCAGGCACTTGAGGCGTAAGCCTAACGAGGCAAAAGCCCCCATGTAAGCTCAAGGGCATTTTATGAGTGCCCCGCCCCAGGGTGAGGCCCAATTCTGCCTTTTAAAATAGAGTTCCAAAGTATCTCCAAATTTATTCAAAAATATCGATTCCTTCTCTATCTCAGACAAATCATTTCTTTTCACCATCGCCATGAACTCGGTTATATGTTCAACTGGGTTGGTAGTACCATCATACTTTTTCAAGATTGGCATCTTGAAATGCTTTGGAATGGGCGCTGGGGGCAGCCTCGGGTTTGTAAGAAAACTGCCTGCATAACGCCCTTTGGGTCTTCCTTATACCGGGGATGTTCTCGAGCCATTTTTCGACTTGGGCTTCGATATCTTTTTTCAATTTTTCAAGGTCTATCGAGACATTTGTTTCCACTATGGTGGGTGCCGTCCCGAAGGGTGGATTGGCGTTTGGTGCAGTCCCTGAGTCTCTAGATGTAGCCCCATTTTGAGTTCCCACTGTTGTGCGCCTATAGGCACGAAGTTTGGGATGCCTCTATTCGGAGCTACAAGTGGAGTATCATTAGGGGTGGCACTGTTTCTTATCGAGGATACTTCCAATGAACTACGGAACTCAGCGTTGAAATTTGCCTGTTCGGCAAATTGCCTCTGGAGTTGTTGTAAGGTGTTTATAGCGTAGGCTTAGAACGGGTCGTTTGACCCGGATGAAGAAGGGTCGACTAGAGGCGGAGGAGGAGGTGGAGTTATGATGTTTGGTGGTAGCGAACACCTTAGTATTAACCTGCCCAGCGGGGCATTGTTGGTTTTTATTAACTGATTCTTCGTTGTCAGCCATTGCTAAGGATCTGAAGTGTTAAAATGAACGAATGTGTCGCACAACTTTGGAACAAGACGTTATTGTTTGAATTCCCACAGAATGCGCCAATTTGTATTGCCCTAAATCAGATTAGAACAAAAAATCAAATTTATGATGGGTTTACAAGCAAATATCAGTATCAAAGTTGCCTAAAAATAATTAATCAAAATAAACAACTGAATGATAAGAGCAAGAACGTAAAATTTCGATATCAACTTATTGAGTGTACAACTTGGTAAAGTTTCAATATATATTTCTAGATGCTTTACAAGATGAAAGAAGTGATATTTATAGCCTATCACTATGAGAACAATTAAAACCATTTTCACACATTGAGATCATGGCTTGTTCCTGTCCGTTGATTTCTGAAGCAGTGGGCGGAGATCGTGGGGAGACCTAAACGCTGGAGTTCAACTGTTCCCCGATGCTTGGAATTCTCTCCTCGGGGGCGCAAATCTACAAGTCATCGAGGCGATTTGTCTCCGAGGCTTATCAAGAGCTTCAACCTCGGGGTCTCAGCTGGGTGTTGTGTTGTTGACCTTGCGTCCAACTTTTACAAACCCTTGCATGACGTGTCCCGAATCATGTGCTTGAGGTGCCATGTGTGCAAGCTACTTTTCACCCAATGCATTATAGTGACTCCATAGGTATAAAAACCAAGATGTATCTCTCTATAGTATGTTCCCCAAAACTTCTAATCTAAGCCAAATTCAGATATAACACATTGCAATCCTGCGATTACCTCTAATCCTAACCAACAGCTTCATATGTCATTAACCTATCAAGTTAACTATAACTGGAAGGTCTTTACTTTTTCTCCAAAGTATCTCTTATAAATTACTTCTATAAAAGAAGATAAGGTAAAACTTGATAGCCATGACAAAAAGAACTAACAAGACATAAAGCTAGCAAAGAAGTTTTGTTTATGCCTAAAACTTACTCGTTAGGTATAATTAAATTTATATTAGTACACATGCAATAATGAAATATCCAAAAACAATAGAATAAAAGAGAAAAAGTAAGAGTTTATTTCTTGAGTAGAGAGGATTCTAGTCGAATATTGATGATGAACCACAATGATGGATATATTTACCGCAGTCCTAATTATTGTAAAATATTTATTCTAATAGTCTTTGGCCTATTATAAGAGGCAGTTACACGAAGTAAAACATAACTAGGAAACTAATATTTACAAGGAAACTATGAGTACGCTCGTCGGCTCTGGGACTGTGCCTAATGAGCGGTCATGGCTAATAGAGCGGGTATATGTCCTGCGGCCCATTTACTTTCAAGCTAATCCATATTCTCGCCAACTAGCCTCGTATTTTCGTAATTGTAGGTGGCATATTTTTACCCACACTATCAATTCCACCCCCACTTTCCGAGTGTTGCCGTAAGTAGTCGGGAAGTGAGTAGAAGTGTAAAATGAGGTGAAAGATCTTAGCAGGTGAAGTTCACACCTGCTGACACTCTATCTTCGGTGCACATCAAATCATGCTCATGTGCACCAACATGTTATCTTCTGAGTGGTAGTCTGCGCATGCGTCTTCCCGGCGCTATTGTTCCTCTGTCATAGCACGTTAGTAGCGCGACGTACCACGTCTGCCATAATCATCACATTCCTACGTCTACTAGTCAATGCTCTTCTTTCCAAGTACCTCCGTGCATTATATATATTCACATTTCCACCTCTCATCTTAATCTTCATCTTCTATTGTTCCTTTGCTTGTACTTTCTACAACTGATTCTCCTCCTTTTCCGAATTCCTTTATTCACAATGGCTGCTTCTCCAAATTTTCTTCCCAACACCTTTAGAGCTCAGGACTACATCCCCATAAAACCCAATTTTGATAGAGATGGCAAAATGCTTATAAAACTGAAAACCAAGAGAAAATGAATAACCTGACCATTGAAGCTTATCATTCTTTAATACAAGAGGGAGACATCCCTCAAGTCAAACTTGACTGCACTTGGAGCTCGGATGTCGAAATCATTGTCCCAACTGCGAAAGAAAGGAATTCTAGTCGCCGTGAAGGTTATTTCTTTGTTCATACATATTATTTCACCATTAGACTAAGGCTACCGGTGCACCTAGTTGTTGAATAGGTGTTCCGACAGTATGACATCTGCTTGGATCAATTTGGCCCTTCTGCATGGTGTCTGATCACTATTATGGAGTATCTGGCCTCCAAGGCTGGGCTTGAATTCACTTCTAGCATCTTCATGCCTTTTACTCTCCCCGACTTCAAAAGGAAGGGACTTCGTTTCTGATAACGAAAAATATTGGTGAGCACGGAAAGTGTTACCGCTACACTACCTTTTAAACCACCAACTTAGTCTCAGCCCTTTCTTACTTGAAGTTTTTTAACATGAAGTGTAAGTTGGCCCCCCTAATATCGCTCCTTAATTTATGCTTGCTGATAGGCTCTTTTATATTGAGCCTTTACTCTTGTCTCTCGCAGTGCTTCGTGTCACTTATTCTCCCTACTTCTTAATGATATGGTTGAATGGGTTAAGAGACTTTTCTCTACCAACCCTTCAACGATGATAAATTTCAGGGACATGGCTACTATTCGGCAGTGGTGAATAAATAGAATCGAGATCGCTGAGCCTTATGTGAAAGACCTTCCTGGCCTTGAAGCGGCCGCTGATAAAATTTCTGAACAAGCTAGTAGCTCTCGATTCTATAAGAAAGAATTACATGACCTACGGGTTCTACCTCCACCGCTCCTACCCCCGCTCTGCGGACCGATGAAGTCCCTCGAGCAGCCGAGTTACAAATAACCATAGCTCACTCTGTGGCCGTCCCTTCTAGCACTTGATTTATATGCATAATTATAAAATTTCTGCTCATCTACGGTGGTAACTTGAGGTGGAGCACCTGGCACGTTACCGATCCGATGGTGGATAACCTTCATCTCTTTCAGGATATCCTAAATAACAGGTGTTCCTTTGAAATGTTTTTTGTTGACTACTATGGATCTGTTAGGGGCGGCATCCATGTTGAGTTTCTAATTGGGCATGGATGTTGGTGCCTTGTTTGCCGGTGCTAGTCCTCGCGGAGACGTGGGCCTCTAAGATGATTAAGCAAATATTGCTCAAAAATTTTGAGCCATGAATTCGACAATGTTGGTTGAGTTGCTTTGCCCATTCTTCCTGCTTTTTAAGATACCAACGAGGAATTCCTTAAGCCTAGAATTATTTCTGCATTGCTGATCGTCTTCCCCATCACTGGCGACAGGAATCGGATCCTTGGCAAAGTACTTTGCCTAATCACTAGGATTGCTGGGATCATTTACGAAATTGTCAACTGCATTAGCGGTGTTCTAGGGAATAGTATCGTTGTCGTCCGACATGACTGGGTCTTCTCCTTCGTAGGAAACTACAATTTCCTGTGCCCTACGGTGGGCGCCAAACAGTTTAGACCTAAATTCGGTCGTTCAGGTAAACGAATTAAATTTATTAGAGGGTCACAAGCAATACAGCAAATACGCAGGAAAAGAAAGTAAAACTGAGAGAAAAGTAACAGACTAGAAAGTAAAGAGTTTTATTCCTTGAGAATAGATGGATTCAATGTGGATCGATTAATGTACAATACAATGTAAGAAGGTGTATTTCTCACAAATATTTATCCAGTCCTAATTATGGTATAATACAAAGACTAATAAGGCCATGGGTCTATGAACTCAAGGCGGCGGTATATACAAAACCCTAACTAGGAGACTGTAAACCTTAAGGCGGCGAGATGTATACCTTACATCCTATGCCTACACCTGCTACACGGTCGTGGCTTGAAAAGCGGGCGTGTATCCTCTCCGCCCAGTGATTTGTAAGCTAAGTCTACTCTGGCCAGCTGGACTTGCATCCCCTTAGTCAAAGGTATCGTATATTTTCCAACACAACGGATGCTCAACTTGCTTGTGATGCCGAAGAAGTTTCTGAAGAGGGTCAACCTAGCTATGATGGTGACGTCATTCTCATGGGCCAAACTAGTGATGATGTTAGGACGTCTAGGGATGCTGCAGAGGAAGCAATTCCCCCTGATCCGAATTAGTTTGCCTAGCTCTTTCTTTTTTTTTTAGCATGCATGGAGCCCTTATACCTTTGAAACAATTGGTGTGATTTCCTTTTTAACTCCAATGTTGTTTTGTCCATTTTCACCTTGAGTTGTTTTCTCAATTTGTTACTATTCATTTAACTGTAAAAAAATAGTGTCTCGTATAACTCACAGGCTTCTACGTCTTGCATAAGGCTTTGTCGACGAGGTTGACTGTGCTTATGTAAATCAAGAATATTTATGCTTGACAAAGGCTTGATTATCATCTGCAGAAGAGCGTCTTTTACTCGCGACCACAGGGATGTCCTAAAGTTTTGCCTAACGAAGGTGCAGTTTGCATCTACAGAAGGCGACTTTTTAATAAAAGGCTTAGCATGCGCCCAGAAAAGGACGGCTTTAGTCTTTTATAATCAAGACACTTTTGAACCCATAGAGAACTCATCTTTTGTCCACTCGAGTGCGTAACTTTTTTTGGCACTACGTAGGTGAGCGCCCCCTCCTCCCCTTCCCCCTCCTCCCACATAGGTGCAAGTTGAATTGTTGATTTCAACATGCATTGTAGCCTGGGGGCTTTTTTAGAGTTGATCTAGTTAGTCGAGCTAGTTAATGACTTCAACTTGTTATATGTCCAAGGGCTAATTTAGAGAGAATCTAACATCGTTAAACTGACTAAATTGAAATAGCAGCTTTTGTTAAATCGAGGATGCAGGGTTTGAACATACAAAATGGTGTTGGGCCCGTAACATCCTCAAAAGGGGCGCTAATCCCGTAAATTCATTGTGAAATAAAAATAAAAGGGAAAGAAATAAAACAAAAACTACAAGATGTCATGTTTCAAAATTGCTAGTTTCTCCATCCTCTCCCCCTCCCCTATATTTCGAGCATCCGAGTTTATGTGATAGTAAACTCTGATACTATTGTTTAGGGGCTTCTGCTTCTTTGTGAGGGTTTAACCCTTCCTGCTCTCCTCATTCGACTCCAATAATAGTTGTTGTAGAGCATCCCTTCACAATCTGTTTCTCTCTATGGATCTCTTTTATCCCTCATTTAGTTGAATATTTTACCTTCTATGGTAGAGTTGACGGTATAGCCTGCATCTCTTATATCAACGGTCACCCTACGATGGCATTGTACGGGATGTCGCCCATCATTACCTGAAAAGATGTTGCCCTGGTTACCCCAGGCATGTAGACGGGTAGGGTTATCTCCTCGGCTGACTTTTTGCTTGAGTCATTAAAACTCGACAACATATATGAGATTGGGACTATCTGTTGTTGACACCCAATTTTATCCCGAAATATTTAAATCAATGTCTAATTATTTTAAGTAGGGGTTAATTTTATTTTATCAAAGGGCAAATTGAATAATTTTGAAGAAAAGGCTAAAGACGCAATTCACATCCCATTTCGTCCCACTTGCGTAAAACCTACATAAGACTACACACACGCCCTTAATATGAATTCCAAAAAACTCAAAGAAAATCCCTCAACCCATTTCCCCAGCCCGCTGATCCATACCCGGTTCCCCCAAAATTTCAAAAGGGAATCCGCCAAAAATCGATGGTCCCTTTTTCCAGCTTGTCAAAATTCGTACCACACCCTTATCCTAATATACCCGTTAGGGTCATTTTGATCCAGGGAGAAAGGAATTGGAACCCTAATGGTTTCCATATAAGAGGCTGTTAAGGAGCCGTTGGGAGGAGGGAGAACAGCGGCGGAACAGAGGGTTTCAAAATCTATTTGAGTTGTTGATAGTGAAGAAGAACCAGCGGCCGTGATAGGGGAATAGAGGTAAGAAAAAGGGGTTCGAGTTTTGGTTCTATGAGTTCAAGTTTAAAATGCGAAAATAGGGAAGGAAGAAGGTTCTTAGGGTGAAGCAGCAGCCAGGGGAAAAAGGGAGAAAGCAGCAGTAGTAGGGGAATATAGAGAAAAGACATATACAGGGGGACGCCAAAATTTTTAGTTTTAAGTTTCAAAAAAAACACAGTGCATGTTTCAGCTAATTTTGGGATTGTGTCGTCGCTTCATCATTCGAGTCGTCGACCCTGTTCGAGTCGTCACTTCAGTTCGAGTGCGCATTCTTCAGACCATCGCCCTAGCTCGCTTCATCGCAGCAGGTAGTAATCCTTCTCCGACTTTATTTTTCCATTCAGTGACATGTTTACAATGATGTATTTACAATGATACGTTCTTCAGTATTATTCGAGTGGTTATTGCTGAACTTCTTAAGACATGTCAGTAGTATAAAAATTATTTTTTATGCCTAGACATCGTTAGTTATGGAATAGTCTATTTCAGTTTGGTTTTGTCATCGAAAAAGGATTTAAGATGTTGGTTTTGAGTACATTCTTGAACCGGGAATCATGTGAATAGTTTTAATAAGTAAACTTTGTTCCTTCCTTAGTTCAGAGGTTTATCTAATGTCCTCCCGTGCTGACTTCTGTTCTTTAAAATTGAAAGTTGGAATCTGGATGAGCGCAATCGGTTTCAAAACTTGAATTATCTGTTTCCTCTCTCTCTTTTATATCATTTCATTGGTATCTTGACTGCATATTTTCTTGTTAATAGTTCCAATAATGGGTAACCTCTCATAGAAATATCCTTGGCTTTGAGATAGCCATTTGAGTACTTTATTTTATTTGTTCAATGACGTCTTTAACAGACAAATGCTCCATCTTTTCAGTGTACATGTTGACCCTTAAACAAAGTGGTATACCTTGGTTGTTTGCTGCATATCCTCTGTTTTCCTTGAGTTCTCAGTTTTCATTTAGTTTTAATCTTCTTGAAATAGTTTGGCTTGTTTATTATGAGTAGGTTCTAGAGTTATTATTGAGAGAAGATTTGGTTTCGCTTAGTAAAGTTGAAAGAAGAGGGTGCTAGTGGGTTCTGTTTGAGAGCATTTAAAGCTGGTTAGTGAATTTATGTGCAGGGTTGGCTCTGGTGTTTGAAAGAAGTGTAGGGTGTTTAGTTTAGACTGCTGGTGTGGTTGCAGGTGTCCTGGAGGTTGTGGGATTGAGGGAATGATCAGGGAATTAGGCTTGGAAGTGGAGGAGTGTTCCCAGGTGTTTGGTGAAGTGTGTAGGGGGCAATAGTCTCTGATTGTTTGTGCAGGCTGTTAGTTATTGGAATGCAGGATAGTGAAGGTCTGTGAGTTTGGAGGCAGAGTGTGTAGGTAGTTTTGATGTATGCAGGTAGGTAAGAGAGTTTGTGAGTTTGATGGAGTTTCAGGAGTTTGAAGGGTCCCTGTCTGGTGGTCTTAGAAGTAGGATTGGTTTCAGGGTCTGCTTTGTTTTTCTCTGTTTCTTAGAAGAGGCAGCAGGGGTTAGCTTGTAGTCCAGGGGTCATGTAGTTGTCAGTTTTGTTAAGATGTGAGAGGGAGTTGAAGCTGCAGGGTGGTCTTTGTTCTAGTTTAAATGTAGATTGCTCCCAGTTTGTTCAGCTAAAGCTTCTTCCACTGTTTTCCTTCCCTTCAATGATATGATTAGCTAGGTTCAGTGTTTGCTTTCTTTCCCAATTTGTCAGTTTCTTTCTTGTGTTAAGTGATCTTTCCAGGCTTGATGTTAAAGTTGCATGATTTGTCATAAAATTGATAGTCTATGAGTATGGGTGGTTTCTGCCTTGGTTGCCTGTTCTTTCTAAAAATGTATGGAAGTTTATAGGTTCCATCTTGTGTTATAAATAAAGTAGGTGCAAGTTCCTAAGGTGACCACTTAGTTTAGTTTCAATGTCTTTATGATGAAGTGGACTTATGTTAGTTTGTATACTGATTGATAAATTTCTCCAAGATTCAGTTTGTTAATCTTGTTTACAAATGGAACTTTTTCCTGATAAATCTTTTAGCTTAGAAGGTTTATTCTTTGATATGTATCCTGATTTATTTGGTGGGTTCATAAATGTCAGAGCTTTCATGTGTTTCAATATCTACGTTGTTTGTTTCAATATCTATTCCATGGTGGGTTCATAATTGGTATAGTATAAAGCACAGGGTATTTAACACTTAACAAGTAAAACAATAGTAGGAAATTTTGTTTAGCAAGTTTGTAAATCGGTGTCCATCATCAGAAAACAGATCTTTGGAGAGACATTTCTGTCAACATGAATTAAATTCTAGTTAACTGTTTGCTGAATACAGTAGTCAAGCTTGACGTGTCTTGAAATATACAGCATGTTTTGTCCTTAAAATTTTGTCAAGTTTCTGTCAGTTTATCCTTAAAAGTTTGCCAAGTTTTTAATTTGATTAGAATCATTGTTTTTTTAATATATTCAGATTCATGTATAAATAAAGCAACCTGCTATGTCGAATTAATTGCTCTTGGGTCATTGTCACACTTATCTAATTTCAGAATTGTGTGCTCTTTTATTCCTGCAACTTGCTTGCTTCTTTTTATAGTACTACCATAAAATTCTCAAATTCTTTTGTTATTACGAGCCTATGCTAATCCTTTTCCTTTCCTACCTTTCTTTGCATAATACTCCTCGGGATCGAGTTGGCTAAAACTCACCAATTGGGATGACTTATTGGCATCGGAGTTGCATTGGGGTTGAGTTCGGGCTCAAGCATCCAAGTTTTCAAGACCTTTATAAAATTTAGAAATCCAAGGCTCATTTTGCGAGTTTGCTTTCCGGGTTCTATCTTTTAACTCTTGTCTTCCCTTTGCCCTTAGGATATTTATATAAATTACTTGTAGAATAATTATGTATTTATATTTATAAATAAATATTTTTATTGATTGAGTTATTATATACTTTATGATTATTTCCTTTAAATTTTTGAGTTGTTATTTAATTTATTGCAAACCAGGCCATTTAAGCAAATGCGTGCAAAATTTCACAAATTTTCAAAACTACACTTGATAACGGACTGTAAGAAAAGACTTCTATCTTATTGATACGAAGTAGTTTCTTTTAAAAAGTCAAAATTTATAAAGAAGTTTTAATTAACTTCTAAACGTCCCGATATAACTTTGCAAAAAGCGACTTGGAACTTAAGTTCCATCTTATGATGAGAAACCCGGGTTTTAAAGTTGAAATTAAGCAAGTGCTATTTATGCACTATCACATACAAGTTGGCAAAGAAATTAGGACGATCAAATCGTTCCTTTTCAAAAGAAAAATGCGCTTTATTTATTTATTTATTTATTTATTTATTTATTTATTTATTTTATTTTTAAAATAATTAAAGCTTTTAAATAAAATTGTAAAATCTTTTGAAAACTTACTAAATTTAATTAGTTGAATTAATTAATAGTTCAATTAATTATTATTTTTTTAGAAAAAGCGCATAAATAGCACTTGCAAATATTTTGGAAACCTGTCGGATTAACCATTTTTTTTAACGGAATTTCGAAAGTGCCTTAAAAACCTTCTTTCGAAATTAGCAAGACCTCTTACCTTTAGAATCTCTGAAAGAAAGACCGCCTTTTTATAAAAACGGAGTTTTGCATGCATTTATTTATCTGGTTCCCTGTTTTTCCTTAAATTGGGTGGTGACTCCACAAACTCCAAAAGAGTTTGTCCATCCTGTCGATATTCCTGAAATTTAATCCTTCGGGGTTAATTTTTTTGGGGGTTCAACAGTATGGCTACTTCACTGGGGAATAATAAAGGTTTTGACCATAAAGGTTTCCAATTATTTGCAACTAGCATGCTTAATTTATTTTGCTTTATTATATTTGTTTGTTTGTGTGCCACGAAAAGCATGTCACTACACTCTTATTTGCGCACATATAAACTGGCATTCCGTTCATACTTCCCCCACTCCTGGGAACCTCTTGCATTTTCACCCCAAATATCCGTGAGGTACGCTCATGCGTACCCGCACTTTCTTCCACTAAAGAACCCTATGAAGAGTTGGTATACCGGCGGATTGTCGTGGGAGTAATTCGACTGCGAGGCCGCCTGCCACTCACCTGTTAGCCTCAACCGTTAACCCACTCTTAGACGGAGCTTTTAGGAGCATGCATGCATTTACACCTTAGTTTGGACCCGGTCCTTGGTACCGCCTCCATAGTCAGGAAACCACCCTTACGTCAGCGGGTTCTTGAAACCTAATGACAATGCATATTATGTGTTGTGTGATAACGAGACCTCAGTCCTAGCCATGTTTTGAGCAAAATCAGATTTAGAATTTTGTCTCCCATTTTGTCTTTTAAGTCAGAAAATGGAAGAATTTAGCAGAATCTATGTGGTCATAGCAGTCCACATAGAATTTGAGATCATAGACAGAATTGCAGTTTGGAGAAAGTTAGGCCGATTTGGTTGGTTTGTGTTTTGGAGATGGCCTAGTGTAGTGAGATCTAAGAGGCGAAGCCCCTGGTGTCTTTAAAAGGGTCAGTGGGGTCCCTCTTCTGAATGGCTTTGCGTGTGTGCAGGCCTATGTTGACTGTCCAGCTGCATTCATGATAATTGAAGTTTGCTTGTCGCATACTAGGAGAGTGAAGCCCCTATGTCTATAAACGACCAATGGGGTCCCTCCTTGAAGACCAGTGCGGTCTTGGCTACCTAGGAAACTGACAGGCTTGATTAAAGCCGAGGACCAGTGAGGAGCCCTATGAACAAGGTCTGTGAGCCTTGCAAAACCTATGAAGCTGAGAGGCTTGTCCAAAGCCAAGGACCAGTGAGGTTTTATTTGTAAAAGGTCAATTGGAACCTTTTATGATTTGCAGTCTGGTATTGTGAAGGCGTTGAAAATTTCATCCCTGGATGTTGTAAATAATTAGGAGTTGTGATTGGAGGAGTGTGGATGTTTACAAAAGGTGTATGGGGATTGTTTCAGGTTTTAGGCATTTGGGTTTAGAATTTTGTGCAAATGTTGTGAAGAGCATGAGCTGTGTTGGAATTTCGAGTTGACACCAACTTTTGGAAGTTAGTTGGGATACTGGAATTGCAGTGCCAAGGCGGAGAGATGATCATTATCAATTATTGTTATTATTGCTTACTCTAAATCTGAGTTGCTCAGAACTGGCATGAACTATTTTTCGTTACCACTTGTTTGCGCGATTAGGCTTACCTCTAGCACAAAGAGGCACCTTACAGGGTAGGACGCACTCGCATTTTCATTTACGCTCAACTAATTGTGATTGCCACATGTCAAACTTGCTTAAAATGCAAAGCGCTACGTGACGCGCGCTACGTGATTGTATGCAATGTTGTTAATGACGCGCAAACTAACATAGTTTACCTTTTGAATTTTTCTTTTGTTTGATTATTCCCCAAAACAGAGAGAGTTTGATTCGTGTTGACTCCCGAGTTGGTTAAGTGTCTAATCTAAAGTGAAGCAAGCAATGACTGATAATCAGACTGGTATTCCTGCATCTTCTAATGAGCAAACAGTTGTTGTTCCTGATGAACAAATTGCTAGAATGGCTAAGCAGATAGAGTGTATGCAAGCTGAACTAGACAGAATGAAAGGGTCGAGCCACCAAAACGCGCCAGCCATGCTATCAACTCTGAACCCCAATGTTGAAACTGCCAATCCCAACACGCTTTTAAATTCCAGTGTCATTCGTACGCCTGCACCAGTTCACAACATCCCAAATGCATTCATTAACCAGAACAACTTGCCTCACTATCAATATTTACTTGCCAAAGATACTCCTCGTCCTCCACAATCCAAAGCACCTATTTCTATGGCTGTTGCTCCTCAAAATGCCAATGATCCAAGACAAGGATATCCTGAAGCCCAATACTATGAGCATGACCCCAATGGCAAGAACGTGGATTTCACTAACTATGTGCCACAAAGTGAAATGCCCGTAACCGTGAAAAAACGGGGAAGGACAGTTGAGCAAGGGGAGATAATCCAAACAATGAAAATCATGCAGCAATCCATTAAAGATTTGCAAGTGTCTAGAGGGCGTCAAAGTATCTCCTATCGCAATCTTTATCTATACCCTGACGTTACTCTTCCTCCCGGGTTTAAAGTGCCAAAATTTGATATGTATGATGGTCATAGTGACCCATTTGTTCATTCGACCAAATATATCAACCGAATGAGGGTTGCGGGAGGTAAAGAGGAACTTCTGATGGCCTTCTTCAGTCATAGTCTGGAAGGTATTGCTGCTGAATGGTTTTCAAGACAGGATATAAGCAAGTGGAGTGAGTTTGATGACATAGCCAATGATTTTACAAAGCAGTTTGAGTACAATGTCGAGGTGGCTCCTGACCTTATAACCTTGTCCAATATGAAGAAGAAACCAACAGAAACCTTTAGGGAATACGCACTGAGATGGCGAGAACAGGCTGGAAGGGTGCAACCACCAATGACTGAGAAAGACATGGTGAAGTACTTCATCCGAGCTCAAAATGATTCTTATTACATGCACTTGCTCCCTATGATGGGTAAACCCTATTATGAACTTCTTATGATGGGAGAAATGATTGAAGAAGGGATTAAGACAGGGAGAATTGTAAGTTTTGCTACAGTGAAAGCAACTGCGCAAGCCATCCAGACTGGTTTGGAAAATTTAGAGGAAAAAGAGAAGGAAGTTGGCATTATTACTACCAAGAACTCATTATCCCAGCCTACTCACCAAAGCAATCCACATCCAGGCTACAATGCTCAACCCGTTTACTACCTGCAATCATTTGGCCGCCAATCAGAAATTAACAATCCCCAAGTCCGCACTTTCCAAAATCGCATAGCCGTACCAAAGCCACGCACTAATCCTGTCAAGAAGACATATAAAACCTACACGCCTTTAGCGGAACCTTACAGTCCGCTTTATGAAAGGCTAAGGGCAGCTGGAGTGATTCACCCTATTGCTGATGCGACACCTAATCCTCTTCCGAAATGGTTCGATGGAACCAAACATTGTGCCTATCATTCAGGGGCTCCAGGACATGACACTGAAAATTGCTACAGTCTAAAAAATGCAGTTGAAGCTTTAATCCAAGAAGGTTCGATTCAACTCATTGGGAATACAGCTGCTGATAATAACCCTTTGGTAGATGATGAGTATGGCATACACTTGATATCAGTTGATGAGGCTGAAAAAGGGACCATTGTGATCCCAAAGAGCCAAACAACAAAGAAGAGCTCTCGAACTTACAAAGTCGGGAGGGCCAAAAGCTTTCAACGCAGAGGACAAATCAAGACAAACCCAAACTGGGGCAGATTTTATTGAAGAAATTTTGGTTGCCAAAGAAGATAAAGTAAATGCCTAGCCAATATCAAATCAAGAACAATCAAGAGATACTACATCCGACAAGCGGCAAAATCAGTCTTTTCATTTCAATGTAATTTTCTATGTAATGCGAACTACGCGTAACCTGATTCCCAAGGCGGGATACGTAAGCAACTCACATAGAGCTCGGTTACACTAGCGTAGGATTCCCCTATTTCCTCTTTTATGTAATTCTGAACTACTTTTGGTCTGATTCCTGGAATGGCAACAGGATAAGTAAGCAATCCACATCGGACTCGATCAAATTATTGTAATGCTTAGGGCCTGTTTATCTTTGATGATGTAATTCTGAACTACGCATCTGGGCAGATGTGTAGGCATTCCAATTCGGATTCGGCTTCGTACTTAGATTGCCATATTCCCTAAAGCTTTATGTAAGTAGAACTACGCACGGTCTGATTCCCAAGGAGGGATACGTAGGCGCTCTCAACGGGCTCGACTCTATAATATTAAAATTTTCGGTTTCCCCTAAAGTAAGCAACTGGGGCAAATTTTGCAAGGCAAGTTGAAGATTTGAAAGATCATAACTGGGGCAAATTTTGCAAAAAAAGCCGTATTGCTTGACAAAGATAAGTTGGCCAAGTCTCAAAAGATGGACCGCAAGTCTAGACAACGAGAGAAGAAGGAAGCGGTTGAAGGATGAAGGCTCGGGTCAGCACGAATCAAACGCTTCACCCTCCCTCCCAAAACTAATAATTTTTCTTTGAGTGCAGGAATTCTCAAAAGCAGCAAATGAGGAAAATTTGCAACTATTTTGTCATACATATTGGACAATGTTGCCAAGATAATCAATCGAGATTGGAAGCATTATTTGATTCATCGCATACGCGAAACAATTTTTTTTTTTCCTCTATTTTGCCCTTGCTTAATCAAAACCTTATTGCTTCATTAACTGCTTTACTTTACTCTTTGCAGGAATTAAGCATCAACTTCAGTTTTACTCAAGAGCAACACTCAACCCTTTATGGCGTCACCAAATATAAGCCGGACAGCTTAAACTCTCGCTTTACATCTCATTTATCTTTGACATTTTCCTATTTATATGAATTTAACGAAAACTTTATTTTGCAGGACATTTATTTTACAAGTATCAACATCAAGTCTATTGGTGACAACCGAAGACATCACTTTATTGTCATTATTTACCATAGACAACCAGTGATATTATTTTGATAAAATTGTTATCAAAACTTGTCATAGACATTTGATTGAGGTATCATTAGTACCGCAGACCATCAAGGATGTTATTATCAAAGACCATGACTTTTTATATTGGATCCATTGTACACAATCGATGGTATTATTCCAATGGCTTTCTTATATTGGATCAATCCTATAATTGATGGTTTTGTTCCAATGGCTTTTACATCGGATCCATCGTACACAATCGATGATATTATTTCAATGGCCTTCTATTTTAGATCATCGTACACAATCGGTGGTATTATTCCAATGACCTTCTGATATTATTCTAATGGCTTTTATTGGATCCATCGTACACAATCGGTGGAATTATTCCAATGGCTTTCTTCTATTGGATCCATCATACACAATTGGTGTTTATATCGGATTTATCGTATACAATTGGTTGCATTATCTCAACGATTTTATTATGATTGTCTTATTATCCAGTCTGTCGTATACAACCGAAGACGCTATATTTATCAAGTCTATCGTATACAATCGAAGACATTATTTATGAAGCCTATCGTAGACAATCGAAGGCCCTATTGTTATGGAGTCTACCATAGACAATTGGAGGTCCTATTATGAAGTCTACAGCAAACAATCAGAGACATCACATTTACCAAGTCTGCCGTAGACAATCGGAGACGTGGTTCTTTATCAAGTCTATCGTAAACAATCGAAGACGTCATAATCATTTGATGTTCGGCATTTTATGCCTACTTTTCCTTAATATTTCCGCACATTTGAGCTTGTTTTGCACTTGTTTGGTGGCTTGTGAATATGGTTTTACGCTGATGTTGTGTTGTTCGTGTGTAGGTCGTTACGCGATACATTTGGAGCGTTTCGAAGCTTGATTGAGCATGAATTGATTGGATGATGATTGAAGATTGGACCGAGCACACAAAGGCACGACACAAGCCGAGTTTTGGAGCGAAAAGAGCAAATTCTGGCCTGGCGCTGCAGCCTCCGCGCCGCGCCAGCCATAGCGCGAGGAGGTCTGCGCGTTGCCAGGCGCGTCGCAGGCCAAAGGCACGAAGCCTGGAGGCGTGTTCTGGTTGGTTGCACGCTTTTTGGGGCGCGGGGCGCCCGTTATAGCGCCCCTTATGCGCGATTTTACTTCCTATTCCTTCTAGTTTTGGGTTTAACTTATTTACAAGGGTTTGGAAACAATATAAATAGTTTATTACTTAGTTTTGTAAGGAGTTCTTGACTTTGGAGCAATATTGAAAGCTACACACTTCATTGAACAAGGGTTATTCCCAATTCTTTCATCTATTACATCAATTATTTCATTATTACACCAAATCTTTGCCTTGTGATTATGAATATGTGTGGCTAATTTCCTAACGTTCTGGGGTTAGAGTTTACATCAAAGTTGATTGTTGAAGGTTGATTTCCATTGATTGAATCCCATAACGGGTTACTTGTTCTTCCTTGATTTAACTTGTATAATTGTTAGAGCTCGATAGTTATACATCATCTATGGTTTTTGGGTTGAACTTGAAAGAGAGAACCTAATTACGTAATAAGGAAGAATAGAACTAGTTTGTGAACCCGGGCATCGGGGAATCAATTCGCGGGTAGGATAGACATATACTTTCTTGCCTAGTTTAACTAATTACAGGATCGTTAATGCGTGCATGTGATTTAACCCGTAGACATACAGGGATTAGAGTAGCTTGCATAGATTGTAAAGAACTGAAAGGTTTTCATAAATACAATCAACCTGTCAGTTAGTAACCCGGGATTTAAGAAGTGAAATCAATTGAAGACATCAACTGGATTGTTCGTAATTCTAACCCTGGATCGCTCCCTTGATATTGTTAACAACCAAAGTTTGCCCCATTGCTTGATTACATTCCAGCACTTTAATTACTGCACTTTAGTATAAAAACTATTACAACCATTGGAAAAAGACCCCTGGATAGTTTATTCAGGAATTGTTTATGAAGCACTAGTCTGCATAGTCCTCGTGGGAACGATACTCGACTTTGTCACTTTATTACTTGGCGACCGCGTATACTTGCGTGTGCGTTTGGGAGCAACAAGTTTTTGGCGCCGTTGCCGGGGACTAATTACGGACTAATTACTTTTGAACAATTACTTAATTGCTATTCAGGTTTAATTTTTTGTTGAGTTTCTTGTGCTGTTTCAAGCAATAGGTTTTGAATGCAAAGGAACAAAAAGGACGAATCACTCGCACCTTTTGATCCCGAGCCTGAAAGAACCTTAAGGAAGACAAGGAAAGAAGCGAGAGATCGAGAAGCATTAGCAATCGTACTTGCATCTCTTCCTGTTGAAATGGCTGAAGAACAAACAGTAGCAGTGCGAGATGTGGCTCTTCCTAGTCTGAAAGGAGTAGAGTCAAGTATTGTGAAGCCTGCTATTACTGGGAACTTTGAGATCAAGCCCGGCATGATTTAGTTGCTGCATGTGACGGGGCAATATAGTGGACTCCTGCATGAAGATCCGCAGCAACACTTGCAGAACTTTCTGGAGATCAGTGATACTTATACACCGACAGGTGTACCTACTGATTATGTGCGAATGACTTTGTTCCCATTTTCATTGATTGGGACAGCAAGGAAGTGGTTAAAGGCTGAAAAGCCTGGGTCTATCACTACTTGGGAGGATTTAGCTAAGAAATTCTTGGCTAAGTTTTATCCGTCGGCTAAGACGGCCAGGTTGAGGAGTGCAATTTTGTCCTTCAGGCAGTTTGAAGGCGAATCATTATATGCAGCCTGGGAGAGATTTAAAGCGTTATTGAGAGATTGTCCTCACCACAATCAAACTAATGAGGTTATTGCACACACTTTTGTTGAGGGATTGAACCAACAGACTAAGATTGTGGTTGATGCTGCTGCTGGAGGCCAAGTGCTGGCCTTAAATTTTGAACAGATCTATGACTTACTTGATAAGTTTTCACAGAGCAATCCTGATTGGCAGGGTGATGGCAGAGCTAATATATTTAGTGAGGGGGCTAGCAGAGCGGCTACACAGAAAGCTGCTGGGGTACTTCAACTAGATGGAATCACAGAGTTGCGAGCAAAGATGGATGCGCTTTCCAATCAAATCAGCAAGCTGGCTCTCCAAGCAAAGCCACAACCAGCTCCAGTGCAGCAAGTTCAAGCCTTTTGTGAGGTATGTGGTGAGGATCATAGCACTGAGGTTTGTCCCTCTAACCCAGAATCAGTGTATTATGTGGGTAATCAGAACAGATCACAGGGCCAGAACCGGAATCAGTATGGTAATAATTATAACACGGGTTGGCGTAATCACCCAAATTTTTCTTGGAGAGATACCCGTGAGCAGTTTCAGGGTAATGAGAGAGCCCAATTTACTCAAAACAATGCACCACAGCAAGGATCACAGTCTCAGGCTCAGCCACAATAATCTAATACTATGGAGGATATGCTCAAGAAAATTCTTGCAGGGCAGCAAAAGCTCATTGATGAGTCAGCATCTCAGGCACAAACAATAAAAGATTTGAGCAATGCACAGAAAGATCTTGAAAGACAATTGGGGCAGCTTGCTGGAGCACAAAATAATAGACCTCGGGGTGCTTTACCGAGTGATACAGAGAAGAATCCTAGAGAATTTGTGCAAGCAGTGACTTTGAGGAATGGAAGAGCACTGGAGGAAGTTCCCCCAAAGCCAAAGAAGCCTGTTGGTGAGTTAGAGCCAAATGTTGATAGGGAGGTGGAAAAGGAAGCAGAAAAGGTAATCGAAAAGCAGCCCGAGTCTGCTATTGTGAGACCACCACCACCTTTCCCGCAGAGACTTCAGAAGCAGAAAGTTGATGCAGCATGCAAGAAATTTTTGGAGATATTGAGTCAAATTCAGGTAAATATTCCTTTGGTGGAGCTTTTGCGGGATGTTCCCAAATATGCTAAATACATCAAGGATATTGTTGCTAACAAGAGAAGATTGACTGAGTTTGAGACAGTTGCACTTACTGAGGAGTGCAGTTCCAGAGTTAGAAGCAAGCTTCCGAAGCAAGCTTCCGCAGAAATTGAAGGACCCGGGCAGTTTTACCATCCCTTTGAAAATTGGGGAACATGAGGTTGGTCGTGCTTTATGTGATTTGGGTGCTAGTGTGAATTTGATGCCTTCTTCAGTTTTTAGGAAGCTAGGCCTGGGTGAACCACGACCCACTACTGTGACCTTGCAGCTTGCTGATAGATCTTTGACATGCCCTGAGGGGATTATTGAGGATGTGCTTGTACAAGTGGGTCAGTTCATATTACCCGTTGATTTTATTATTCTTGATTATGAAGCTGATCCTGAGGTTCCTCTCATCTTGGGAAGAGGATTTTTGGCTACTGCTGATGCTGTTATTAGAGTCAGAGCTGGCAAGATGATCATGAAGGTAAATGGGGAAGAAGCTGTGTTTAATGTGTTCAGAGCTACCCAGCTTCCTTCTCATTATGAAGAGTTGTCCATGGTAAAGGTAATAGATGATGAGTTGACTGCTGATGAGAGGTCATTCTTGGCTTCTAATGTTGATTCTTTGGAAAGGGCACTCTTATGTGATGATGATGATGATATCCTGAAGGATGAAGATACTGAAGAATTTGTGGAGGTTCTTAATATGCAGAGTAGATTCATCCCAGGGTGGAAGAAATTGGAGGAGCTTGATAGACCGTTGACCTTAGCTCCTGCTAAACCGTCTATTGAGAAAGCTCCTAATCTTGAGCTCAAACCTTTACCCGCACATTTACGTTATGCTTATTTGGGTGAAGGTAATACTTTACCCGTGATCCTTTCTTCTTTGTTGTCTGATGTGCAGGTTGAGAAGGTGTTGCGGGTATTGCGAGAGCGCAAGAGAGCTATTGGCTGGACTATTGCTGATATTAGAGGGATTAGTCCTTCTTTCTGCATGCATAAAATTCTCTTGGAGGAAGATCATAAGCCATCCATAGAGCAGCAGAGGAGGCTAAATCCAATCATGAAGGAGGTGGTGAAGAAAGAAGTCATCAAGTGGCTGGATGCTGGTATTATTTTTCCTATCTCTGACAGCAAGTGGGTGAGTCCGGTGCAATGTGTTCCTAAGAAAGGGGGCATGACAGTGGTGAAGAATGAAAACAATGAGTTGATTCCTACAAGAACTGTTACAGGGTGGCGAATTTGCATTGATTATAGGAAGCTGAACAAGGCCACCAGGAAAGATCACTTCCCACTCCCTTTTATTGATCAGATGTTGGATAGACTAGCAGGCCATGAGTATTATTGTTTCTTGGATGGTTATTCGGGCTACAATCAAATTGTGATAGCCCCTGAAGACCAAGAGAAGACAACTTTTACTTGTCCATATGGCACCTATGCATTTAGGAGGATGCCATTTGGGTTGTGTAATGCCCCAGGGACTTTTCAGCGGTGCATGATGGCTATTTTCACTGACATGGTGGAAAAATTTGTGGAAGTGTTTATGGATGATTTCTCAGTGGTCGGTGACTCTTTTGATGAATGCTTGAAGAATCTTGATGCTGTGCTGAGCCGCTGTGAAGAAACAAATCTGGTGCTGAATTGGGAAAAATGTCACTTTATGGTTCAAGAAGGCATAGTACTTGGGCACAAGGTGTCAAAGCAAGGGATTGAGGTTGACAAGGCGAAGATAGAGGCTATTGAGAAATTACCACCACCTATCTCTGTTAAGGGGGTGCGTAGTTTCTTGGGACATGCAGGGTTCTATAGACGGTTCATAAAGGACTTCTCCAAAATTTCCACTCCCTTGTGCAAATTGTTGGAGAAGGATGTGAAATTTGTGTTTGATGATGCTTGTATTAAGGCGTTTGAAGAGTTGAAGAAAAGGTTGGTGACCGCACCAATCATCATTGCTCCTGACTGGTCTTTGCCATTTGAATTGATGTGTGATGCGAGTGATAATGCTATTGGGGCTGTTCTAGGCCAAAGAATAGGAAGAATTTTTCACTCCATCTATTATGCAAGCAAGACACTTGATGCAGCCCAGTCCAATTATACTACCACTGAGAAGGAGTTGCTAGCCGTGGTTTATGCTTTTGATAAATTCAGATCTTATTTGGTTGGCACTCGTGCTGTTGTCTACACTGATCATGCCGCAATCCGGTATTTGTTTGAAAAGAAGGACTCCAAGCCGAGACTTATTCGATGGGTTCTCCTATTGCAAGAGTTTGATGTTGAAATTCGAGATCGCAAGGGGACTGAGAATCAAGTAGCTGATCATTTGTCAAGGCTGGAGAATAGAGATCATGTAGATGAGGGGCCTGAGATTAAAGAGGTATTTCCTGATGAGCAACTTTTTGCTCTTGATGCAGCTGAGGTGCCATGGTATGCTGACATGGTGAATTTTCTTGTGAGTAATGTGTATCCCCCTGGGGCAACTGCCGAGCAGAAGCGTAAACTCCTTCATGAGAGCAGATATTATGTGTGGGATGAGCCCTATTTGTACAAGATAGGTGTTGATCAACTAGCTAGGAGATGTGTTCCAAGGGAAGAAGTAGAGCCGATTCTACAGAGCTGCCATTCCTCTCCTTATGGTGGCCACCTTGGTGGAGATCGAACAGCTGCAAAGGTACTGCAATCTGGTTTCTTTTGGCCTACTTTATTTAAAGATGCTCACGCATTAGTGAAGCAATGTGATCGTTGCCAAAGAATGGGTACCATTACTAGGCGTCACGAGATGCCTTTGAACAATATTTTGGAGATTGAGCTGTTTGATTGTTGGGGTATTGATTTTATGGGTCCATTCCCACCTTCTATGGGCAATAAATATATCCTTGTAGCAGTTGATTATGTATCTAAATGGGTGGAGGCCACTGCACTTCCTACAAATGATGCGAGTGTGGTGGTGAAGTTCGTGAAGAAGAATATTTTCACTCGTTTTGGGACACCGCGGGCTATCATTAGTGATGAAGGTACGCATTTCTGTAACCGGTTGTTCAATAAATTATTGGCCAAGTATGGGGTTCGCCACAAGGTGGCTACTGCTTATCATCCCCAAACTAGTGGCCAAGTAGAAGTGTCTAACAGAGAGATCAAGCAAATCCTTGAGAAGACCGTGAATGCCTCGAGGAAGGATTGGGCTATGAAGTTAGATGATGCTCTCTGGGCCTATCGAACTGCATTCAAAACGCCTATTGGAACCTCTCCATATAGGCTTGTTTATGGGAAGGCTTGTCACTTGCCGGTTGAATTAGAGCATAAGGCGTATTGGGCTATTCAAAAGCTCAACTTTGATATGGCCTTAGCGGGTGAGAAGAGGATGCTCCAGTTGCATGAACTTGAAGAGTTCCGTTTCCATGCGTATGAAAATGCGAAATTATATAAGGAACGGACAAAGAAGTGGCATGATAAGCACATTGAGCATCGCTCTTTTGAGCCCGGGCAGCGTGTATTGTTGTTCAACTCGAGGTTGAAATTGTTTCCGGGCAAGTTAAAGTCGAGATGGTCGGGGCCTTTTGAAGTTGTTCGGGTTACCGCACATGGAGCGGTTGCATTGAGAGCCCCGGGTTCTGAAAGCACATTTTTGGTTAATGGTCAACGGGTGAAACACTATTGGGGAGGTACGGTGAATCACCGCACTTCGATCACTTTGAGGGACCCTTGATTTATACCCGTCGTGCCACGACGTTAAATAAGGCGCTTCTCGGGAGGCAACCCGAGTTTGTACTTGTAATAGTTTAGTTTTCTTTTGTTTTTATAGTGTCACGTTTTTGTTGTTTTTGTGTGTCGTTTTTGCAGGAATCGGGTGAGCTAAATAAGGTGAAATGAATGCATTGAGGGGGATGGGACATCTCGAGACATGTCCCAGGCTTGGTTTGTACTTGGAATCGAAATTCGGTGCGAAAAAACGTTCGTGGGCGCGTTCGGGAGTGCCCCGCGCCTCCCGAAGCGCGAGAAAAAGTGAAACAAAGAAGCTAGGCGCGGTTGGGAGCGCCCCGCGCCTCCCACCGCGCCATGCTAGGCAGAAGGTTCAAATTGTTGCACGCGACAGGCATGCGTCGCGGGTCTTATCGCGGAGGGCTAGGCAGAATGTCAAAATAATTGCCCGCGATGGGCTTGCGGCGCGGAGCTTAACGCGGAGGGTAATTTTTTGGTTTGAAAAACGGGTCAACGGGTTTGACCCGAAATTCTTTAATCCCCCATGCCCTATAACCCCGATTCCTAACATCTTTTCTCCCTTATTCTCACTACAAACACTCTCTACACACACACTAATTCACTAGCAACACTTGAACTCATCCCAAATCTTGTGCAAACACTTCTAACACCATCAAGTAAGTACATTACTACTCTTCCTTCTCAATAACATGTAAGTTGTCTTCATAATTGCTCATGGGTGATTCTCTTAACTAGTTACAAGCTTCTTCATAAAAATTCAATCTTGATATGCTTAATTGTCCATGATGCTTAGTATAGAACTTGTGACTTGTAAAAAGAGATCTCCCAACACATTGGGAGGGTTGGCACATTACAAAATCAATTGAAATAGCTAGTTCAAAGTTGTGCACACTAGGTGTTTGTGAAAAAGCCTCAAAGATGAAATATCAATGACATTGTGAATTCTTGAGTAGCAATGCGTTCCTTAGGCTTACAATGAAAATTAGGTGTTGCATACACACTAGATTTGATCATGAGGCACCCACACTAGCTTGATTTTAAAAATTCAAAACGTGGCATATTTTGCCAAGGCTAGTTTTGTTCAAGTGTGGGGTGCTCGTGCCATTGAAACAAGTGATTGCCACATAGAGTGTGTGCTAAGTGTGGGGTGGTACCCTTGAGCTTGAATTTTTTTTGGTGCATAGCTATACATCTAACATTGATGTTTGTGTTTGTGTAGGTACCATGGTAGCCACATCTCAAAAGGCAAGTTCTTCATCTACTGCGGGCCCGAGGAGAGAACCTCAAACCGAGCCTTCAAGCTCAAAGCAAAAGGGTAAGGCACCGGCCAAGCCCAAGGCAAAAGCAAAGGCTAAGGCCAAGATTCCAAAGGACACGGTGCCGATACCACGTCCCGGAGGCAAGACTCGGTATGGCCTCCCTTTCGTGAAGAAGGGAGATTGCCAAACATGGTATAAACATGTGAGGCTTGCGGGGTACATACCCGAGCAAGCCATTGATAAACGGCCGGTGCTACAAAAGTTTAGAGATGTGGCCGAGAAGATCATTGCCCTCAAGTGGGACTCAGTGTTTGAGAGTCCGGGGCCTGCCAACTTGGACATGGTCCAAGAACTTTATGCCAACTGGGAGCCCGATGAGGCGTGGAGAGATGATGACATGGTGACGGTTAGGGGAGTGAAGGTGAAGTTAGATCCCACGGCATTGAATGCCTTCTTGGGGGTAGCGGACCCCGATTATGAGGAGTTGAGAAATTACATCAAGAAACCGGATTACACGGCCTTGCGGGAGACTTTGTGTGGTGAGGGGTCCACACATAAGTGGGGACGAGGAGCAGCTGGGCGACATAAGTTTATGCACTTCTCCCAGTTTATCAAGCCGGCGCGTGTATGGATGCGGTTTATAAATGCACGGATTCTTCCATGTTCCCATTATTCCGAGGTCACTAAGACTCGGGCGTGCATGGTGTATTTTTTCATGACCGGGAGGCCGGTGAACATTGGGTACTACATGTTGAAAATGATGAAACAAGAGAGGTATGAAAAATCATGTAGTCGGTTGTATTTTGGGAACCTCTTGACCCGATATTTAGAGAAGGCGGGCGTCCCCGCAGATGAGGCCGGGGATCGCATTGTCCTTGATTTTGGGAGGCCTTTTGACATTGCCTCGGTCAAGGGGGTGATCACCACAGCACCGGTGAAGCTGACGGCGGATGATTTGCGAGAGACTAGTGCCAACTTGGCCGCGCGTCAGTATTTGATGATAGAGGCTATGGCCCGTCAGTCGGGCATTGATATGACTATTATTGACCGCCAGGTCCCGCTGACGGAGACCTCGAAGGTCCTGCTGGGCGAGGTTGAGGCTGGAACGGTGGACCCGCGGGAGGATGAGAACACTGATTCCGATATTGTGGCCAATGATCCAGATAGTGAGTATGAGACTGATCATGGGGCGGAGGCCTAGGTCCACTCTCCCGTGCACCATCCAGCTTTCAGGGCAGTTTTCTTGTACTCTTACTTTTGCACTTACTTCTTTGTCGCACTGGGACATTGCTTAGTTTAAGTGTGGGGTGGGGTACTGCCCTTTATCTTATTTTTGAGGTTTAGGATGCATGTACCTTAGGTCTTTTTATTTTGTCACTTGACTTTGTTTTGATTTATTTCTTGCTTTACTATATGCAAAAATGAAAAAAAAAAATTAGAAAACCAATGAAAAATTCCAAAAAGATTTTCCTTTTAGTTTTATTAGTGGTACATGTCATCCGCCCCGTGGTTTTTCTTATGGCCGCGGTTCTTTTCCACGGGGTGACCTTTGAACCGGGTAGTTTTTTTTCATTTTTATGATTAGGATAGTTAGTTTTAGATGACCCTAGGCTAAGGAAAAAGGTAGAATGCTAGGTGCCTTTGATTTGTTTGATACCGGTGGACTTGGACTTGATTGCATGTGCTATTTGTGGTGTCCTTGGTTTTAATTTGATGCATGCTTAGAAAAAAGGAAAAATTGGAACAACCCCCTTGAGATGCTTGAGTCCGCTTGCTTGACTTGATTGCTAACTTTTGTGCATGAGTGCTTAAATTTCCACAAGTTGCATTCTAAAAGCTTGGTTGAGAGTTGTTGATTGAGCCTTTTTGTGTGGATTGCGTGCAATGTGTGTTGTGAGGCATGTTCTTATTTGCTCCATGTTGCATATTAATGTCTAGAACTTGCCCCGTGTGTGTGCAAAGCGAAATCCTAGGTTAGCTCTAGTCGGGAGATGATACAAGGCCTTCTTTTACTTGCCTACCCTTACATATATACCTTGAAAAATTGTGTTGTGATTTGAATTGACCCTTTTTGATTGGCACCCACACCCCGAGCCTACCCATTTGTTCTTAATTGACTCTTTTGGCCCTTACTCCTAAAGCACTTTATTGACATTGTGTAGATGATTGGAGTTGTGGTTGGATGTTGGGAGACTTTTGAGTGGAGCTAATAAAAAGGGAAATACTTATGAAAATTGTGAAGTAGTGGAAAACATTGGCAAGGATGGAAGTTAATGAAATTGAAAAAAATGAAATGAAAAGAAGTAAAATAGCAAAGTTGAAGGAAAAAAAAAATTTTGTGAAGAAAGAGAAAAAAAAAAGAGAAAGATATCTATTCCTTGCTAGTGTGTGCTTAAAAAGAAAATATGCTACTTGTTGAGAAGGTGTATGTGTGGTACTTGTGATTGGGTGGTTTGTTGAGACTTGTGTTTGGAATAAATGTGATGTATTAAAGTGCTTAGGGAGGTAGTCACTATTACCATATGTATCCTACCCGCCCTTTAGCCTACATTACGACCTTTCTAAAGTCCTTGTTAATCCCGATTGGAGTGAGCCTACATTAGTGAAGTCCTACACTACGGGCAAGCCTATGGTACGTTGTGTGTGACATGTGAGCCTGTCATGAGAGTGAGAGAATTCATTTGTTATTGCCCCGTTCTATTCATGATATTTATTTTTGTGTGTGATCTATGGGGGACACTCTCTTTCATATTGGTGAGGGCACGTGGTTTGCATGAATTCGGTGAAGTTGATGGCTTTTGATTGAGTAGATAGGTGTAATTTTGTGGGAGCATGGTTGCAATAAGTTGAGTTTGTGCATTTGAGCTATTTTGGGGTGGTTGTTCTCATATTTTTGAGTTTGGTAAATTGTTGGCATGTTGTGGATCCATGGTAGTCATGTGCGCATTGGTTCAATGGTCGGTATCAACCATAGTCATAGGCAGACCTGTTCTATCTAGGTTGGGAAGTGAGATGTGCCTTGCTCGAGGGCGAGCAAAGGTTCAAGTGTGGGGTGGTGATGTTCGGCATTTTATGCCTACTTTTCCTTAATATTTCCGCACATTTGAGCTTGTTTTGCACTTGTTTGGTGGCTTGTGAATATGGTTTTACGCTGATGTTGTGTTGTTCGTGTGTAGGTCGTTACGCGATACATTTGGAGCGTTTCGAAGCTTGATTGAGCATGAATTGATTGGATGATGATTGAAGATTGGACCGAGCACACAAAGGCACGACACAAGCCGAGTTTTGGAGCGAAAAGAGCAAATTCTGGCCTGGCGCTGCAGCCTCCGCGCCGCGCCAGCCATAGCGCGAGGAGGTCTGCGCGTTGCCAGGCGCGTCGCAGGCCAAAGGCACGAAGCCTGGAGGCGTGTTCTGGTTGGTTGCACGCTTTTTGGGGTGCGGGGCGCCCGTTATAGCGCCCCTTATGCGCGATTTTACTTCCTATTCCTTCTAGTTTTGGGTTTAACTTATTTACAAGGGTTTGGAAACAATATAAATAGTTTATTACTTAGTTTTTGTAAGGAGTTCTTGACTTTGGAGCAATATTGAAAGCTACACACTTCATTGAACAAGGGTTATTCCCAATTCTTTCATCTATTACATCAATTATTTCATTATTACACCAAATCTTTGCCTTGTGATTATGAATATGTGTGGCTAATTTCCTAACGTTCTGGGGTTAGAGTTTACATGAAAGTTGATTGTTGAAGGTTGATTTCCATTGATTGAATCCCATAACGGGTTACTTGTTCTTCCTTGATTTAACTTGTATAATTGTTAGAGCTCGATAGTTATACATCATCTATGGTTTTTGGGTTGAACTTGAAAGAGAGAACCTAATTACGTAATAAGGAAGAATAGAACTAGTTTGTGAACCCGGGCATCGGGGAATCAATTCGCGGGTAGGATAGACATATACTTGCTTGCCTAGTTTAACTAATTACAGGATCGTTAATGCGTGCATGTGATTTAACCCGTAGACATACAGGGATTAGAGTAGCTTGCATAGATTGTGAAGAACTGAAAGGTTTTCATAATTACAATCAACCTGTCAGTTAGTAACCCGGGATTTAAGAAGTGAAATCAATTGAAGACATCAACTGGATTGTTCGTAATTCTAACCCTGGATCGCTCCCTTGATATTGTTAACAACCAAAGTTTGCCCCATTGCTTGATTACATTCCAGCACTTTAATTACTGCACTTTAGTATAAAAACTATTACAACCATTGGAAAAAGACCCCTGGATAGTTTATTCAGGAATTGTTTATTAAGCACTAGTCTGCATAGTCCTCGTGGGAACGATACTCGACTTTGTCACTTTATTACTTGGCGACCGCGTATACTTGCGTGTGCGTTTGGGAGCAACATCATTTAAAGCCTTTCATAAACAATTGGAGGCCTTTTTATGAAGCCTATCGTAGACAATCGAAGGCGCTATTGTTATGGAGCCTATCGTAAACAATCAGGGCCTTAATATGAAGTCTATCGTAAACAATCGAAGACGTCATAATCATTTAAAGCCTTCCATAAACAATTGGAGGCCTTTTTATGAAGCCTATCGTAGACAATCGAAGGCGCTATTGTTATGGAGCCTATCGTAAACAATCGGGGGCCTTAATATGAAGTCTATCGTAAACAATCGAAGACGTCATAATCATTTAAAGCCTTCCATAAACAATTGGAGGCCTTTTTATGAAGCCTATCGTAGACAATCGAAGGCGCTATTGTTATAGAGCCTACCGTAAACAATCGGGGGGCCTCATTATGAAGTCTATCGTAAACAATCGAAGACGTCATTATCATTTAAAGCCTTCCATAAACAATTGGAAGCCTTTTTATGAAGCCTATCGTAGACAATCGAAGGCGCCTTTTTATGAAGCCTATCGTAGACAATCGAAGGCGCTATTGTTATAGAGCCTACCGTAAACAATCGGGGGGCCTCATTATGAAGTCTATCGTAAACAATCGAAGACGTCATTATCATTTAAAGCCTTCCATAAACAATTGGAAGCCTTTTTATGAAGCCTATCGTAGACAATCGAAGGCGCCTTTTTATGAAGCCTATCGTAGACAATCGAAGGCGCTATTGTTATAGAGCCTACCGTAAACAATCGGGGGGCCTCATTATGAAGTCTATCGTAAACAATCGAAGACGTCATTATCATTTAAAGCCTTCCATAAACAATTGGAAGCCTTTTTATGAAGCCTATCGTAGACAATCGAATGAAAGCCTTTTTATGAAGCCTATCGCAGACAATCGAAGGTGCTATTGTTATGGATCCTACCATAGACAATTGGAGACTCGATCATGATTAATTCCCGAAAGGCGGCATTTTTATCCTTATATTTTATTTAAGTTTACTTTATGTTTCTATGGATTGAAGTCCTTTAATATTTTATTTTCAGTCTACCAACGGCCCTGAAGTCATCTTGCCTCACAAAGCCGGATTTCTTCTAGTTGATTGGAGACGAGCTTGTCATTGGCATTGAAACCAGCATCGATAAATTTTATTCATTATCTATTTCTTACTCCATTTATTAAGTCTTATTTGCAATTACGCACTTACCGTTTGTCGAGTTTATTACAGGATATTAGCAGCACCGCAGTAGCATTTGGAGCATAACATGGAACTCTTTCTTAGCAGTGAACTGGGGCAATCGTTGATATGAGCCAGACTCGTCAACGAGGATCTGAAGAATCGCACTCGAACAAGTAAGTCTATCCTAATCTTTCATTTCGGATTAGGGTGTCAGTTTGGTTACTTTCTTATTTGTGTCGTCTTTTCTGTCAATCGTGCGAGTCTTCGTATATAAGTGTCGTCGAACTACATATGGCCTGATTCTCTTTCAGCCCGAGATATGTAGGCAACTCGGAAACCGAAGTTTGGCCATGCTTATAAGCCTCGGCTTTTGGTCCATGGAATCGAAAGTCTTTGGCTTTATCGTGACAAAATTGGCTTTATGTCAACTTCTTTACCCTGAAAACTCTTTCATCCTTTTCGGGTAAAGAGGGGCAGCTGTTGACACCCAATTTTATCCCGAAATATTTAAATCAATGTCTAATTATTTTAAGTAGGGGTTAATTTTATTTTATCAAAGGGAGAATTAAATAATTTTGAAGAAAATACTAAAGACGCAATTCACATCCCATTTCGTCCCACTTACGTAAAACCTACATAAGACTACACACACGCCCTTAATCAGAATTCCCAAAAACTCACAGAAAATCCCTCAACCCATTTCCCCAGCCCGCTGATCCATACCCGGTTCCCCCAAAATTTCAAAAGGTAATCCGCCAAAAATCGATGGTCCCTTTTTCCAGCTTGTCAAAATTCGTACCACCCTTATCCTAATATACCCGTTAGGGTCATTTTGGTCCAGGGAGAAAGGAATTGGAACCCTAATGGTTTCTATATAAGAGGCTGTTAAGGAGCCGTTGGGAGGAGGGAGAGCAGCGGCGGAACAGAGGGTTTCAAAATCTATTTGAGTTGTTGATAGTGAAGAAGAACCAGCGGCCGTGATAGGGGAATAGAGTTAAGAAAAAGGGGTTCGAGTTTTGGTTCTATGAGTTCAAGTTTAAAATGGGAAAATAGGGAAGGAAGAAGGTTCTTAGGGTGAAGCAGCAGCCAGGGGAAAAAGGGAGAAAGCAGCAGCAGTAGGGGAATATAGAGAAAAGACATATACAGGGGGACGCCAAAATTTTTAGTTCTAAGTTTCTAAAAAAACACAGTGCCTGTTTCAGCTAATTTTGGGATTGTGTCGTCGCTTCATCATTCGAGTCGTCGACCCTGTTCGAGTCGTCGCTTCAGTTCGAGTGCGCATTCTTCAGACCATCGCCCTAGCTCGCTTCATCGCAGCAGGTAGTAATCCTTCTCCGACTTTATTTTTCCATTCAGTGTCATGTTTACAATGATACGTTCTTCAGTATTAGTCGAGTGGTTATTGCTGAACTTCTTAAGACATGTCAGTAGTATAAAAATTATTTTTTATGCCTAGACATCGTTAGTTATGGAATAGTCTATTTCAGTTTGGTTTTGTCATCGAAAAAGGATTTAAGATGTTGGTTTTGAGTACATTCTTGAACCGGGAATCATGTGAATAGTTTTAATAAGTAAACTTTGTTCCTTCCTTAGTTCAGAGGTTTATCTAATGTCCTCCCGTGCTGACTACTGTTCTTTAAAATTGAAAGTTGGAATCTGGATTAGCGCAATCGGTTTCAAAACTTGAATTATCTATTTCCTCTCTCTCTTTTATATCATTTCATTGGTATCTTGACTGCATATTTTCTTGTTAATAGTTCCAATAATGGGTAACCTCTCATAGAAATATCCTTGGCTTTGAGATAGCCATTTGAGTACGTTATTTTATTTGTTCAATGACGTCTTTAACAGACAAATGCTCCATCTTTTCAGTGTACATGTTGACCCTTAAACAAAGTGGTATACCTTGGTTGTATGCTGTATATCCTCTGTTTTCCTTGAGTTCTCAGTTTTCATTTAGTTTTAATCTTCTTGAAATAGTTTGGCTTGTTTATTATGAGTAGGTTCTAGAGTTATTATTGAGAGAAGATTTGGTTTTGCTTAGTAAAGTTGAAAGAAGATGGTGCTAGTGGGTTCTGTTTGAGAGCATTCAAAGCTGGTTAGTGAAGTTATGTGCAGGGTTGGCTCAGGTGTTTGAAATAAGTGTAGGGTGTTTAGTTTAGACTGCTGGTGTGGTTGCAGGTGTCCTGGAGGTTGTGGGATTGAGGGAATGATCAGGGAATTAGGCTTGGAAGTGGAGGAGTGTTCCCAGGTGTTTGGTGAAGTGTGTAGGGGGCAATAGTCTCTGATTGTTTGTGCAGGCTGCTAGTTATTGGAATGCAGGATAGTGAAGGTCTGTGAGTTTGGAGGCAGAGTGTGTAGGTAGTTTTGATGTATGCAGGTAGGTAAGAGAGTTTGTGAGTTTGATGGAGTTTCAGGAGTTTGAAGGGTCCCTGTCTGGTGGTCTTAGAAGTAGGATTGGTTTTAGGGTCTGCTTTGTTTTTCTCTGTTTTTTAGAAGAGGCAGTAGGGGTTAGCTTGTAGTCCAGGGGTCATGTAGTTGTCAGTTTTGTTAAGATGTGAGAGGGAGTTGAAGCTGCAGGGTGGTCTTTGTTCTAGTTGAAATGTAGATTGCTCCCAGTTGGTTCAACTAAAGCTTCTTCCACTGTTTTCCTTCCCTTCAATGATATGATTAGCTAGGTTCAGTGTTTGCTTTCTTTCCCAATTTGTCAGTTTCTTTCTTGTGTTAAGTGATCTTTCCAGGCTTGATGTTAAAGTTGCATGCTTTGTCATAAAATTGATAGTCTATGAGTATGGGTGGTTTCTGCCTTGGTTGCCTGTTCTTTCTAAAACTGTATGGAAGTTTATAGGTTCCATCTTGTGTTATAAATAAAGTAGGTGCAAGTTCCTAAGGTGACCACTTAGTTTAGTTTCAATGTCTTTATGATGAAGTGGACTTATGTTAGTTTGTATACTGATTGATAAATTTCTCCAAGATTCAGTTTGTTAATCTTGTTTACAAATGGAACTTTTTCCTGATAAATCTTTTAGCTTAGAAGGTTTATTCTTTGATATGTATCCTGATTTATTTGGTGGGTTCATAAATGTCAGAGCTTTTATGTGTTTAAATATCTACGTTGTTTGTTTCAATATCTATTCCATGGTGGGTTCATAATTGGTATAGTATAAAGCACAGGGTATTTAACACTTAACAAGTAAAACAATAGTAGGAAATGCTGTTTAGCAAGTTTGTAAATCGGTGTCCATCATCAGTAGTCAAGCTTGACGTGTCTTGAAATATACAGCATGTTTTGTCCTTAAAATTTTGTCAAGTTTCTGTCAGTTTATCCTTAAAATTTTGCCAGTTTTTAATTTGATTAGAATCATTGTTTTTTTAATATATTCAGATTCATGTATAAATAAAGCAACCTGCTATGTCGAATTAATTGCTCTTGGGTCATTGTCACACTTATCTAATTTCAGAATTGTGTGCTCTTTTATTCCTGCAACTTGCTTGCTTCTTTTTATAGTACTACCATAAAATTCTCAAATTCTTTTGTTATTACGAACCTATGCTAATCCTTTTCCTTTCCTACCTTTCTTTGCATAATACTCCTCGGGATCGAGTTGGCTAAAACTCACCAATTGGGATGACTTATTGGCATCGGAGTTGTATTGGGGTTGAGTTCAGGCTCAAGCATCCTAGTTTTCAAGACCTTTAGAAAATTTAGAAATCCAAGGCTCGTTTCGCGAGTTTGCTTTCCGGGTTCTATCTTTTAACTCTTGTCTTCCCTTTGCCCTTAGGATATTTATATAAATTACTAGTAGAATAATTATGTATTTATATTTATAAATAAATATTTTTATTGATTGAGTTATTATATACTTTATGATTATTTCCTTTAAATTTTTGAGTTGTTATTTAATTTATTACAAACCAGGCCATTTAAGCAAATGCGTGCAAAATTTCACAAATTTTCAAAACTACGCTTAATAACGGACGGTAAGAAAAGACTTCTATCTTATTGATACGAAGTAGTTTCTTTTAAAAAGTCAAAATTTATAAAGAAGTTTTAATTAACTTCTAAACGTCCCGATATAACTTTGCAAAAAGCGACTTGAAACTTAAGTTCCATCTTATGATGAGAAACCCGGGTTTTAAAGTTGAAATTAAGCAAGTGCTATTTATGCGCTATCACATACAAGTTGGCAAAGAAATTAGGACGATCAAATCGTTCCTTTTCAAAAGAAAAATGCGCTTTATTTATTTATTTATTTATTTATTTATTTTATTTTGAAAATAATTAAAGCTTTTAAATAAAATTGTAAAATCTTTTGAAAACTTACTAAATTTAATTAGTTGAATTAATTAATAGTTCAATTAATTATTATTTTTTTTTAGAAAAAGCGCATAAATAGCACTTGCAAATATTTTGGAAACCTGTCGGATTAACCTTTTTTTTTTAACGGAATTTCGAAAGTGCCTTAAAAACCTTCTTTCGAAATTAGCAAGACCTCTTACCTTTAGAATCTCTGAAAGAAAGACCGCCTTTTTATAAAAACGGAGTTTTGCACGCATTTATTTATCTGGTTCCCTGTTTTTCCTTAAATTGGGTGGCGACTCCAAAAACTCCAAAAGAGTTAGTCCATCCTGTCGATATTCCTGAAATTTAATCCTTCGGGGTTAATTTTTTTGGGGGTTCAACATCTGTTCTGTAATTCTCGTGGTCTGCACAACTCCCTATTTGATTAGGTTTACGACACTACCAGCGTCAACCAGGACTCGCTTCACGACCATATCTCCAATTCTCAAGGTAATAACTAAAGCATCATGATGTGGGAAGACAAAACCATCGAGGTCTCCATCTAAAATGAAAATTATGCTATCATATGTTGTCTCCTCTCCTTCTTCGTTAGCTTCATACACCATCACCATACCCCATACGTCGTTTGAGATCTTGGATTTTTCTATTATCACGTTGATGGATCACTTTGCTTCTGGTAACTCAAGTTGGGTCTGTCCTTGCATCTCTGTTTCTTGCATAAGTCTATTTTTATCTGTCAATATCTTTCAAGTGCCCTTTATTGAGAAGGTGCACTATTTCCAATATTAGCGACTTGTAATTAGCAATGTTATGATCATGAACCCTATGAAACTCACAGTACAGGTTTGAATCCCTTCTTCCTAGATCTACTCTCATGTCCTTGGGCCAACAGACACGTGTATTCTTCCAGTGATCTTTACAAAACTTCTTCTAAAGTTTCCTTATGAAATAACAGCCTTTGTTCTTCAGAAATATTTGCGTTTGATCCTGGTTTGATATTCCTAAAACAACTCCTTCATTTAGAATGGATGATGAATGAGAAAAGTGTAGGCAAAAGATTATCCGCAGTGTTCTTCCTCTTTTTCTCCATAAATGATTGGATGAATGGAATTCCCTAAATCATGAGGTTTAATAGGGATTCTAATGGCATTCTTCGGAATGTCTTAATTGTGGCATGTATACAGATTATGGCGTGATCATCTTTTAACACGGCGGTTGCTGTGATATTCTTCTTGTCATGCAGGGTCGGGATGCTTGGCCTTTTCTGCTGTCATGAGGATTCTCTTCCAGGACGCCGTAGGCTTTCAAATAGCTCCATCGATAGTGTCAGGTTGAAGCTTCGATGCCTGGCTCCGTTACATGGCAGGCAAGCAGATATAGCTTCATGGCATCAGCCGATTACGGTGTCACCAAGTTCTAAATCTGCTCATGATTCATTGCTTTCACCTTGTTCGTCATGTACGGCTAGACTAGTATTGCAATGCCTCTTCGGCTGCTGGCTGTAGGATATGCGAGGGAAGAGTAACCCTTGCAATAGGTTCCCAGCTCAAACCTTCTCGTCTTCGATAAGCTCCCAACTGTGCTTGAAGATCTATGGGGAAGTGCACTCTCGTTTTATTAGTAGAGGTTGAAGCTAATCTTTGAGTGCACTCGTCATGGTGGGAGGAGGTTTTGCCTGTGCTCAGATGTTTTTGAGGCCCTTTGCTGCTGACAGGATGTCCAGGTCCTGGTTATATCAGTGACTGCATGCCGAAGATTGCTCGGGATAACATATCTCTTGATTCCTAGAAGAGCTTCGGGTTGCTTGCCAGCTTGTAGCTACAATCCATATGAAGAGACTTCGGTCGTGCAAATTCGGAAGAACTTGCAGCTTTAGCCTTTTTAGTTTTTATAGAACACCTATAATTAACAGTATTGTATTCAAAAGAACTTAATTATATAATATGAGCTTATGGGCTGTTGATATTAATGAAACGATCGTTCATCAATATTTTATGATACTTGCATAGTTACTTGTAGAGTAGTAAAGCAGCATGTGTTTGGGTGCCTTTCTGGGCTAGTATCTTTTTAAAGATGGGTATGCGCACTGTTGGGCACTTCACTTGCATTAGTATATGACGACTTATGTTATGCCTGTGATAGACGGCTGTTTTGCGCACACAATGGGACGTCTTTAGCCCGTGATACAAAATAGGGCATTTTTGCGTTCAAACTTGAACGTCAGCGCTTGTTTACTCGAGTATTTTAAGACTTTCTGGCAATATTCGAGCGGGCATCCCCACTGACATGTTGGTGTATTTTGTTAAATTGACGATTTCAACTTACGAATAATGCATGGTGGCTGAAGTAGAAGTGATCTAGCTTTAAGCGAGTAGTGTACTCTACTTTTATAGCGAAAAGTGAGCGTATTACTTCAACTTCAGTTTTGCCGGGCTATGAATAATTGGATTGTAGATGGATCTGATTGTAAAACTGACTAAGTAGAATAGTAGTTTCATTAACAAAATAGTGCGCGGGGCAAATAAGAACTTGACAAAGACGGGGCTAAGTTCATGTGTAAAGTAAAAATAAAGAGCAAGAAAGGAGAAAACTACATGTCTCGAGTATGTAGGCCTAGTTGACCTTTCCAGAGTAGTACTTCCTAAGCCAAGAGATAGCTGAACCTTTCACGTCTTTGGAAGATTCTCCGTGTGGGAGGCCCGGAGGCGTTCTCTGAGGTTTCTCCAGTAACTGGTGCCGCACCTCGAGATGTGACCTGTGGGCCCCTGACCACCCGATGGTTCAACTTACCGTTAATCAAGCAATAGTGAATTGCCTGCCTTCGCAGCTACCTGCTTTCTGTTTTTTCTTTGGGGAGTGTTCCCTTATCCAAGTATTCCAGCAGTGCAGCATGTTAACTCGAAACGGATCCTACGTTTGGAACTTCGAGGTTCATCAGGTCCGCGGGGGTTAACTTGATCTCCGTTAGTTGACCGCCCGAGCTGGTATCTGTATCTTTAGTTGCTTCATCGTCTTCTAGGACTACCTCCCGATAAATAAACTTCTATTTCTAAAAAAAAAAAAATTTAGGAGATCCCTTATCTTTGCTTGCAGGTCTGGCGTACAGACATCTTCCATGGTAAAGATTTGGGTTACCGATTGGTGGCTGATCGGGAGCCGCAATGGAGGCTGATCTCCCTGGCTCCTAATATGTAGGCTAAGTCAAGCACTTGAATTATGGCTTCATAATCTGCTTCGACGCTTGAGCATTTTGAAGCCTTGCGAAAGACCCTCCTGTTGGGTATTTTGATCCATAAATCAAGTTCAGACTCTTCTTCTTCAAGATCCACGCCTCTATGGATTACTCAGTGTCTGGTTCCAATCATTTCCACACTCTTTATTGACTCCTCTACCTCTGATGCTAATTCTTCAATAAAATATGCAGCCCTCTAGGGCTTGCATTCTGATGGCCGTCCGTGGTTGATAAATGATATCATATTTTTCCAGTTCTTCGGCCCATTCCGCTAACCTTTTTAAAATCCCAGGTTTAGACAGAATGATCCACAATGGTACTAAAGAAACCATGCTAACTGTATGATTAGGAAAGTATGGGTGCAACTCCAGTGTTTCCATGACTACAGCCGCCACAAACTGAACTGGTAGCGGGAGACGTCTGTCTGCACCCAAGAGTCCTTTGGTGGTATATTGCATAGGGAGCTGTCTTCCCTCTTCTTCTCGTGCAAGGACCGCATTCCACTCCACTTCTGAGATCATGATGTACAGCAACAGGTGTTGACACCCAATTTTGTCTCGGATTTTAATTAAAAGTATAATAATTTTAAAATTAAGTTTAATTTTGAAAATTGCAAGTAAATAGCTAATTTTAAATGAAAATGGCCAAAATTGCAAGTTATCCCTTCATTTGCAGCATACTGTATAATTATCTGTTTAATTTAATTAAAGGGCTAAATCCATTTTTAAATTTTATATTAGGATCATTTCTAAAAAGCCCATATCACATTAACCCCACACCCATTTATTCATTCTTCCTTTTATCCAAAACCCCTCACTATAAAATCTAAAACCCTAGCCCACACTATTCATTCATCTTCCCCACCATTACCACTAAGAGAAATCAGATCTACAATTTTTTTTTCCATCTTCCTTACACAAAATTCATCTCCCTACACACCATAAACACCAATTTCCCCTTGTGACTTTCTTCTCCAATACATCCATATACACCACAGACGCATAAAAATCAATCCAACTGCACCCATCTGCAAACGAGAATCAGAAACAAGGGGTGATTGGGGTCGGGGGGTTGTGAAACGGGTCGGAGCAAAACCACCACCACCATCAGTAGCAGCGACGGTGGAAATGGTTTGAACGCTATCGTCACCGGTGTATTTTATTCCGACGATCTGTTCTTGAAGAAACAAAAAATAAAAGAAAGGAGATGGTGATGCCGAGTTGCAGCGACGCCACCACTTGCTCGTCGGTGTCGCTCCTCGTTCATTAACTTCTCTGTTTGTTCGCATTTGTTGATTGTTTCGTTCCGACCTTGTGGGTCGTTGGCGATGCTCACTCTGGCCTCGACCTAACTAATGGATTGCTCGTTATATTTTGATTATGATCTGTTTCTTCTTACTGTTTTGTTGAGTTTGACAGATCTATAGGTGATTGTTGATTTTCACTTGACACCTTGGTCACTGGTAGCTTTAGATGGGAGCTGGGGATGAGTTGCAGCAGCGCCTCCGAGGCGATTGGCGTTGCTCCTCTTCTTCTTGCCCGTTGATCAACTCCATCAACACCAGAATCGCACTAAACTGTTGGTTTGACCAGTGACGTTATTGTTTGACTGGCTTTTGCAATTGTGTTTGGCTATTAATATTTCATTGATTGTGTATGATGTTACTATGATCTCATGGACATGGTTGATAATGGATTTGGGATTGTTGTTTCTCCTTGTCAATCCTGTTTCACTCGAGAAATTGAACTCATTGGTTCTGGTTCGATTGCCCCTGATATTGCTTACCCGATTTCACCCCCTCTTGACCCGTTTACACTATTTACACTGGACCCGTTAGGGATCCATTTTGGATAAATTTTGTCTATTATGGAATATTGAACTGATTTGGACAAATACTACGTTAATGGGCCGATGAAAATACATACAAACGTATTGAGGCCTCGGGATTGATTTGAACAGGATACTACACTTGAATCGTCCCGTTCCCGTGTCCCTAAAGCAAAAGGCGATGATGAATGCATTTTAACGCTAAGCAAGTTGAATAGAGTAGTGGGTTTGGTGCTTTGGCACGGCAACACGGCCCGGGCTCCGTGTTTGCAACCGTACCAAATCCCGATCCTCTATTCGACGCACCATGCAAACCTGAGCCTAAATTTTGCAAAAACAACCCCTTTTGTTATTATTATTATTATTATTATTATTATTATTATTATTATTATTATTATTATTATATATTCTATTATTATTATATATTTTATTATTATTATTATTATTATTATTATTATTATTATTATTATTACTTTATTACTTTATTATTGTTATTTTATTTCATTAATTATTATACCTTATTATCGTACTAATTCTATTTTATTTGTTTGTTTTGCGAGGTATATATTGGCACGAATAATTTATGGACGAATTTGGCTAACTCACGAACGGGAATAACCCATTGCGCTAAAGGCATTTGGAGATTGAATTCGGACCCGAGCATTCAGAAATAAGACTTAGGAATTTTAGAAAAAATCAAGACTCCCGCGAGTTGATCAATTTACCGGTTCTATCTTTAACTTTGCTTTCCTTAGATATTTATGTAAATAAAATGTGTGAATTATTTTATTTGATAATAATATTTGATTGCTTGGTATATTGCTTTACTTTATGTGCATTATCCTTTTTATTTTTGAAGTCGTTATTTAATTTATTGCAAACTGGGGCAAATTAGCAAAATGCGTGCAAAAATTAAAATATTTTTCATAAACAAGTTTTATTTCAATTAATTATTTTAGATAATTTTTTTTAGAAAAGCATATTTTGCAAATATTTGGAAACCTGTCGGATTAACCGTATTTTACGGAATTTCGGAAGTGCCTTAAAAACCTTCTTCCGAAATTAATAAAACCTCTTACCTTTAGAATCTCTGAAAGAAAGACCGTCTTTTTTGTAAAAACGGAGTTTTGCACGCATTTGTTAAATTGGTTCCCTGTTTTCCTTAAATTGGGTGGCGACTCCAAAAACTCCAAAAGAGTTAGCCCATCCTGTCGATATTCCGAAATTTATCCTTTTCGGGGGTAATTTTTGGGGTTCAACAGCATGGCGACTCCGCTGGGGATCAATAAAGGTTTTGACCATAAAGGTTTCCAATTGTTTGCAACTAGCATGCCTGATTTATTTGCTTTATTGTATCTGTTTGTTTGGTTTGCCTTATAAAGCATGCATTGTATTAATTTGTGCATAATCTGCGTTCCGGTCATATTTCCTCCCTCATGGAGCCTGTCAATTCTCTTTCACCTCCTCGATTTCATCACGGGGTACCCGCTTGACGGGTAGCTATGCAGGAAGGGCATTGCCCTTACCTCACTCTTTCAAACTTCTTTCGTGTCACCAAAAGTTAGTTGGGGTATGGTTTGCCTGGTTTTGCCATGGCCGGTTTTACTGGTTTATGGGGCCAGGTTTATCCCGCATAGGTCTGAATCAGCCTCAACCGTTAGCCCACTCTTAGAAGGAGATTAGGTCATGCATGCATATACACCTTAGTTTGGGGGGAAGTTCGGCAGATTTGGTTGGTTTGTGTTTTGGAGATGGTTTGGTGTAGTGAGATCTAAGAGGCGAAGCCCCTGGTGTCTTTAAAAGGATCGGTGGGGTCCCTCTTGTGAATGGCTTTGCGTGTGTGCAGGCCTATGTTGATTATCCAGCTGCAACTTTGTAAAGATTGAAGTATGCTTGTCGCATACTAGGAGAGCGAAGCCCCTGTGTCTTTAAACGACCAGTGGGGTCCCTCCTTGAAGACCAGTGCGGTCTTGGTTACCTAGGAAACTGAGAGGCCTGATTAAAGCCGAGGACCAGTGAGGAGCCCTATGAACAAGGTCTGTGAGCCTTGCAAAACCTAGGAAGCTGAGAGGCTTGTCTAAAGCCGAGGACCAGTGAGGTTTTATTTTGAAAGGCCAATTGGCGCCTTTCGTGATTTGCAGTCTGGTATTGTGGAGGCAGTTGGAAATTTCTCCCTGGATGTTGTAAGACAATTGTGAATCGTGCTTGGAGGAGTGTGGATGTTTGCAAAAGCTATGGAGGATTATTTCGGGTTTTAGGCATTTGGGTTTAGAATTTTGTGCAGATGTTGTGGAGAGCATGAGCTGTGTTAAATACTTGTGATTGTCGCATGTTAATTGTTTGCCTTGCCTTATTTGCTCAAAATGCGTTAAATACTAGGTGTTGCTTGCTTGTATGCAATCCTATGAATGACATGCAAACCATCTTAGTTACCCTTTGTGAGGTTTCTTTTGTTTTGTTTACTTCTCTATCAAATGTTGGATTTGTGAAGTGGCAGACCATCCACCATGCAAAGGTTTCGAGATATGATTGATGGCAGACGCTCTAGCTCGTGGACGGTGCAGTACCAAAAGCTAATGGCATTGCTTGAAAGAACTTGGCGATTGAACTTAGTAGCATTGTTTTCAATTTTAATTCATCGCATTCTTATTATGTTATTTACGCTTGCATTTGTTTCCATTGCAAAATTAAAATTGATAAACTTGCCAAAGTTTTGCTTGTAATGTATGGCAAAACAACTGAACAATTTGAAAACGATGCACTGAAAGTTATTGTCTGCGCTCTTTGGATATCGCACTACTGTTGGAACTTCAACTGGGGCAGCTTTTATTTGTTGGTATATGGCGTTGAAGCAGTGCTGCAGAACTACGCACGGTCTGATTCCCAAGGAGGGATACGTAGGCTCCCTCATCGGGCTCGACCCTTTAGCATTTAAATTTTTTATTTTCCCCCAAGAAGGACAACTGGGGCAATCTTTGCAAAACGAGTTGGAGATGCGAAAGATCGCAACTGGGGCAATTTTTGCAAAATGAGTTAGAGATGCGCAAGATAATAACTGGGGCAGAATTTTGCAAGAAGCGGCATTAGTTATTAAAGATGAGTTGACAAGAATTCTGTAATTGGTTAAGCAAACAGTGCAAAGTCTAAGACAAAGGACGTTCAGTTTGTTTTAAAATATGTTACAAGTTTAGTCAAGACAAAATTTTCAAAATGCATCTTTGACTTCATTTGCATGCTTATTTCACTCGCTATATTGCATTAAAATATTTTATCTTGCCTCTATCTTTCAAATTCTATGCTATTTGAGTTCATGAGCCAAGTTTCTAAAAACAATTCGCAAATCCAAGTCCAATGAAGACGAGGAAGCAGCAGAAGCAGCAAGATCAGGATGAAGTCTGCACAAATCAAACGTTTCCCCTTCCCTCCTCAGAACTAACGATTTTCTTTGAGAGCAGGAACATAAAAGCTTGCGTTGAAAAGATCATTCGCACTGTGGATGAACAGTTTATGGAACGCGCATTCAAAGTTGCCTTGCAAATTGCGTCGCATTGCCCTTTTCATGACTTAAAGCATTATGCTTTTTCATGAGTTATTGCCGAACAGGCGGCATTTCTACCCCTATGACTTTCATTCCTAATAGGCGATAAAGCCGAGGCTTGTTTTGTGTTTTCAAAACTAAGCCAAATAGGGCATCGCTTTGTTTCAGGCTATAATCCGCACAAGGCCATCCTTGCCGGATTGTCTCGCCAATTGATTTATCAATGGCTATCGCACTGACTACTTTTCCGCACTACTTTGCTTTGCACTTTTCTTGAATTACGCCTTCACACTTGCTTTAAAATTAACGCCTCGCTTTACTCTTTCAGGTTGACCATCGGCTACGAGGATTCCCTTTGTTGAGCTATCTCGCCCATTGATTCGCCAAATGGCTCTTGCATTGCTTTACATTCCCGAACTGCTTTTCTTTGCACTTGCTTTGAATTATGTCGTCGCACTTGCTTTAAAATTGATGCCTTACTTTACATTTTTCAGGTTGACCACCAGGCGGGGCTTCTCTCTTGTTGGACTTTCACGCCTGTTGATTTGCTAAATCGCTTTGGCGTTGCTTTACATTTCACGCTAAATTGCTTTGCACTTGCTTTCAATTATGCCTTTGCACTTGCTTTATATTATGACTTGCTTTACTTTTTAGTTTAACAGGTCAGCCCTGATACCCTCCTTGCTTTGTGCCGGACCGGATCACCAGCTGATTTGTAGACAATCAACCCCAAGACCCTCCTTGCTGCGTGCCCGACCGGCTTGCCAGTTGATTTGTCAAGATGTTCAAATTGCCTTGCACTTGCTTTCAATTATGCCTTTGCACTTGATTTATATTATGACTTGCTTTACTTTTAGTTTAACAGGTCAGCCCTGATACCCTCCTTGCTTTGTGCCGGACCGGATCACCAGCTGATTTGTGGACAATCAACCCCAAGACCCTCCTTGCTGCGTGCCCGACCGGCTTGCCAGTTGATTTGTCAAGATGTTCAAATTTCCTTGCACTTGTTTTCAATTATGCCTTTGCACTTGCTTTATATTATGAACTGCTTTACTTTTAGCTTAGCAGGTTAACAGGTCAGTCCCGAGACCCTCCTTGCTTCGTGCCGGACCGGTTCGCCAGCTGATTTGTTCGACAATCAACCCCAAGACCCTCCTTGCTTCATGCCCGACCGGCTTTCCAGTTGATTTGTCAAGATTATTGAAAATGCCTTGCACTATGCCTTCGCATTTGCTTTATTGCTTCACCAGTGGATTGGAAGACAATTATCAAAGATATTGCAGCTTGCACTTACAAATTACGTCATGCCTACCATAAGCAATTGGAGGCCTTATTATAAAGCCTGTCATAAGCAATTGAAGGCTCTTTTATCATTGATCCTACCGTAAGCAATCGGGGGATCTTATTATTAAGTCTATCGTGAGCAAGCGAAGACTTCATTAGCATTCATGCCTACCATAAGCAATTGGAGGCCTTATTTTGAAGCCTATCATAAGCAATTGAAGGCTCTTTTATTATTGATCCTACCGTAAGCAATCGGAGGTTCCATTATGAGTCTATCGTGAGCAAGCGAAGACTTCATTAGCATTGAAGCCTACCATAAGCAATTGGAGGCCTTATTTTGAAGCCTATCATAAGCAATTGAAGGCTCTTTTATCATTGATCCTACCGTAAGCAATCGGGGATCTTATTATCAAGTCTATCGTGAGCAAGCGAAGACTTCATTAGCATTGAAGCCTACCATAAGCAATTGGAGGCCTTATTTTGAAGCCTATCATGAGCAATTGAAGGCTCTTTTATTATTTATCCTACCGTAAGCAATCGGGGTCTTATTATCAAGTCTGTCGTGAGCAAGCGAAGACCTCATTATCATTGAAGCCTACCATAAGCAATTGGAGGCCTTATTTTGAAGCCTATCATAGACAATTGAAGGCGCTTTTGTTATTGATCCTACCAATAAGGATCAACCTAGAGGTTCTCCGGGCGGAGTACTTTGTCAGTTGATCGAAGGAAGAACTTATCGATGACACCGCAGCCCGCATTTACAATTTTATCACTTTATCTATTTCTTATTCCAATTATTATAGTTTATTAGCAGTTGCACGTTTACCTCTTGTTGAAATTATTGCAGGATTTTAGCAACACCGCAGCAGCATCTGGAGCATGGAGCTTTTCTTAGCAATAAACTGGGCAATCGTTGATATGAGCTAGACTCGTCAACAAAGACCTGAAGAATCGCACCCGCATAAGTCATCCACCATAGAGGTAAGTCTCTTGTTAACCCTAAGTCTGAGGTTTGAAATTGAAGACAAGATGGCTCGGTTATCGAGGTGCAGTGGAAGCTATGTCCGTGTAAACCCCTCTTTATGGGTGTGTCGTCGACCACATTTTCATAACTTGGGTAATTACAAGCCTCTTTTCCCGCACTTGAGTAGTCGTTACTATCTCGTCTTTGATTTTTCAAATCGCGTCGAACTACATATGGCCTGATTCTCTTTCAGCCCGAGATATGTAGGCAACTCGGAAACCGAAGTTCGGCCATGTCCATAAGCCTCGCATTTTGATCCCAGGAATCGAAATCTTGGCTTTACCGTGACAAAATTAGGTTTCACGTCAACTTTCTTTACCTTGAAAACTCTTTCATCCTTTTCGGGTAAAGAGGGGCAGCTGTTGACACCCAATTTTGTCCCGGATTTTAATTAAAAGTATAATAATTTTAAAATTAAGTTTAATTTTGAAAATTGCAAGTAAATAGCTAATTTTAAATGAAAATGGCCAAAATTGCAAGTTATCCCTTCATTTGCAGCATACTGTATAATTATCTGTTTAATTTAATTAAAGGGCTAAATCCATTTTTAAATTTTATATTAGGATCATTTCTAAAAAGCCCATATCACATTAACCCCCACACCCATTTATTCATTCTTCCTTTTATCCAAAACCCCTCACTATAAAATCTAAAACCCTAGCCCACACTATTCATTCATCTTCCCCACCATTACCACTAAGAGAAATTAGATCTACAATTTTTTTTTCCATCTTCCTTACACAAAATTCATCTCCCTACACACCATAAACACCAATTTCCCCTTGTGACTTTCTTCTCCAATACATCCATATACACCACAGACGCATAAAAATCAATCCAACTGCACCCATCTGCAAAAGAGAATCAGAAATTAGGGGTGATTGGGGTCGGGGGGTTGTGAAACGGGTCGGAGCAAAACCACCACCACCATCAGTAGCAGCGACGGTGGAAATGGTTTGAACGCTATCGTCACCGGTGTATTTTATTCCGACGATCTGTTCTTGAAGAAACAAAAAATAAAAGAAAGGAGATGGTGATGCCGAGTTGCAGCGACGCCACCACTTGCTCGTCGGTGTCGCTCCTCGTTCATTAACTTCTCTGTTTGTTCGCATTTGTTGATTGTTTCGTTCCGACCTTGTGGGTCGTTGGCGATGCTCACTCTGGCCTCGACCTAACTAATGGATTGCTCGTTATATTTTGATTATGATCTGTTTCTTCTTACTGTTTTGTTGAGTTTGACAGATCTATAGGTGATTGTTGATTTTCACTTGACACCTTGGTCACTGGTAGCTTTAGATGGGAGCTGGGGATGAGTTGCAGCAGCGCCTCCGAGGCGATTGGCGTTGCTCCTCTTCTTCTTGCCCGTTGATCAACTCCATCAACACCAGAATCGCACTAAACTGTTGGTTTGACCAGTGACGTTATTGTTTGACTGGCTTTTGCAATTGTGTTTGGCTATTAATATTTCATTGATTGTGTATGATGTTACTATGATCTCATGGACATGGTTGATAATGGATTTGGGATTGTTGTTTCTCCTTGTCAATCCTGTTTCACTCGAGAAATTGAACTCATTGGTTCTGGTTCGATTGCCCCTGATATTGCTTACCCGATTTCACCCCCTCTTGACCCGTTTACACTATTTACACTGGACCCGTTAGGGATCCATTTTGGATAAATTTTGTCTATTATGGAATATTGAACTGATTTGGACAAATACTACGTTAATGGGCCGATGAAAATACATACAAACGTATTGAGGCCTCGGGATTGATTTGAACAGGATACTACACTTGAATCGTCCCGTTCCCGTGTCCCTAAAGCAAAAGGCGATGATGAATGCATTTTAACGCTAAGCAAGTTGAATAGAGTAGTGGGTTTGGTGCTTTGGCACGGCAACACGGCCCGGGCTCCGTGTTTGCAACCGTACCAAATCCCGATCCTCTATTCGACGCACCATGCAAACCTGAGCCTAAATTTTGCAAAAACAACCCCCTTTATTATTATTATTATTATTATTATTATTATTATTATTATTATTATTATATATTCTATTATTATTATATATTTTATTATTATTATTATTATTATTATTACTTTATTACTTTATTATTGTTATTTTATTTCATTAATTATTATACCTTATTATCGTACTAATTCTATTTTATTTATTTGTTTTGCGAGGTATATATTGGCACGAATAATTTATGGACGAATTTGGCTAACTCACGAACGGGAATAACCCATTGCACTAAAGGCATTTGGAGATTGAATTCGGACTCGAGCATTCAAAAATAAGACTTAGGAATTTTAGAAAAAATCAAGACTCCCGCGAGTTGATCAATTTACCGGTTCTATCTTTAACTTTGCTTTCCTTAGATATTTATGTAAATAAAATGTGTGAATTATTTTATTTGATAATAATATTTGATTGCTTGGTATATTGCTTTACTTTATGTGCATTATCCTTTTTATTTTTGAAGTCGTTATTTAATTTATTGCAAACTGGGGCAAATTAGCAAAATGCGTGCAAAAATTAAAATATTTTTCATAAACAAGTTTTATTTCAATTAATTATTTTAGATAATTTTTTTTAGAAAAGCATATTTTGCAAATATTTGGAAACCTGTCGGATTAACCGTATTTTACGGAATTTCGGAAGTGCCTTAAAAACCTTCTTCCGAAATTAATAAAACCTCTTACCTTTAGAATCTCTGAAAGAAAGACCGTCTTTTTTGTAAAAACGGAGTTTTGCACGCATTTGTTAAATTGGTTCCCTGTTTTCCTTAAATTGGGTGGCGACTCCAAAAACTCCAAAAGAGTTAGCCCATCCTGTCGATATTCCGAAATTTATCCTTTTCGGGGGTAATTTTTGGGGTTCAACAACAGGTGCTCCCCCTGAACTGGTTCAGTTATCATGAAAGTGGTAAGAGATGTACCTTTGCTCGAGTCAACACTAGACAACAATGTATCGGCGGCCAGGGTTCTTCAGTCTTTACCAATACTTCGGAGAGCTGGTACCATAATTCTACGACCTTGGGAATTAGATGACTCATCTTCGATACATGTTCTCTTAGTTCTCCAACTGCTATTCTGGCCCTCCTCTCAATGGATTCATCCCACAATGGCTCTCTATTGATCATATTCACCTCGGCTTTAGCCCTACATTAACATTTCCCCCATTTGATGTGCATATTGCGGACGAGGACTGCTCACTTTGAAAGTCGCTGATCCCATACAAGGTCGGGTATTAGAAGACTTGGTAAAGTGTTGAGGGTACTCCCTTCACATCATGCATCCACGGCCGTCCCAGAATAACATCATAGATGATATCTTAAGTTAGTACCTGAAAAAGTGTTATGCTCGTCAAGCCCTAGTTCTCCAACAGGTTTTTCACATATACTATTAAAGTTGGTTATTCTGCAGGGGCTCGGAGTTATCTGACGATGCTGGCCTGTCTTTTGTACTGCCTCCCATCGGAAGATGTTGGCATCATTCCCTGGATTAATCAAAGCTCACTCAATCTGGAAGTTAAGCACCTAGATTAGGATTATGAGAGCATCCTGATACTTTCCTTCTTCTTCTGCTGGGCTGAAAGTAATCAGACTAGCAAATGGTTCCACCGCTTTAATCCCGTAAATTTTTGGTTAATCTGAGCTTGATACTATGTTTATCCTTAGGGTCGGGAACTCTTGATCGCCTCGCTCCTTCTTCGATCAGGTCCTTAAGATGTCCTTCTTTTATCAAATGCTAAATCTGCAGAATCAAGGCCTTACAGTCGATTGTGGCATGGCCATTACTTCGATGGAAATCGCAGTAATATGTAGAATTTCTTCCAACCGCCCCTTTGATAGTAGGCGGACAACGCACCTTTGAGCAAAGTTTCCCAAAGTGATCGTTGACCAATTCTACTGCGTTAGCCCGCAGCCCAATGTCTTTGAAACTGCGTGGCTTTGTGCTTTTCTTCTGCGATCTGGCTCCGCGAAGATTGCCTAGCTTTCCTGATCTTTCTTGATTCTAGATCCATCCATTTGTTCTCTTCTGTCACCCTCTCTCTCCAGAGATGGACTGCCTGCTTACTTCCTCCTGCTGTCCCTGTTAGGGTCTTGAGATTGTTCAGGTTCCAGACGGAGTTTTTCATTATATCTCTGATGTAGAGCATTCCATGTCGATATTGGGTGCTGAGTGAGATTCTATTGTAACTCTCGTGTGGCTAAGGAACCCCTAGAATTCTTCGCCAAAAGCTACCACATCAATGTTGTCCGAAACTGGAGAAATCTTCATACGTTTCCTCTGGAATCTCTCCAGGTAGTCTTTCATCAACTCATCGTCGTGTTGTCGGATCTCGAAGATATCCTCCATGCGCTTCTCTCTCTTGCGGGATCTGGAATGCACTTTCTTGAAAAAATCTTGCATCTGGGTGAATGACTAAATTGAACCCATTGGCAGCTGAGTGTACCATGCACTTACTCAATTTAACCCATTAGCAGCTGAGTGTACCATGCAAGGGCACCTTTAGTTAAGGTCGAGGTGAACCTCTTCACCAGAGCAGATTGAGTCTCTTCTTCAGAAACCTCGTCATCTTTTACCGTTGTATAGTAAGCAGCAATATGCTCATCCGAATTGGTGGTTCCGTCGTACTTAAGGTTATCCGGCAGGCGAAAATACTTTGGTATGCGCAGCGGTGCAGCACTTTTCTTATACGCATATTCGTAGAACTTTTGCTCATCTACGGTGGAAACCTGAGGTAGAGCACCCAGTACGTTACCGATTCGATCGTGGATGGCCTTTATCTCTTTCAGGATGTCCTTGAAAACAGGCATTTCTTTAAGATCTTGGTTATTGATTGTTGTCGAGCCTCCAGGGGCGGCCTCCATGTTGAGACTACGATTAGGAATGGATGCTGGTAACTCATTTACAGGCTCTGCTCCCCACGGGGATTTTGGCTTCTAAGATGATCTAGCAAACATTGCTCCTAATTTTTGGGTCATCCCTTCGGCCATGTTGGCTGAGTTCTGCTCTGAATGTTCTGACAAGGTTTTGAGGAGATCAACAAGGTAATCTTTGAGCTCACAATTACCTCCGCATGGTTTGATCATCTTCGCCGTCGCTGGCTACGTGGACTAGTTCTTTGGCATGGTCCTTTGATTGACCGTTAGGATCATTGGGATCCCGTATACAATTGTTTGCCGTGTTGGTGGTTTTCTTTGGAACATTGTCATTGTCTTCTGACATGACTTCGCCTTTTCCCTTATACAAACTTACAATTGCCTGGGCCCCACGATGGGCGCCAAACTGTTTATATCTAAATTTTGTTGTTTAGGTAAAATAATTAAATTTGTTAAAGGGTCACAAGCAATAAAGTAAATACGCAGGAAAAAGTAAATAAAGTTGAGAGAAAAGTAATAAGCAAGAAAGTAATAATCTTATTCCTTGAGAATTGCCGGATTTTGTGTGAATCGTTTGATGTACAATATAAAATAAGGAGGGGTATTACAGTAGAGATTACTCAGTTCTAATGATGGTAAAATACAAGACTAATAAAGGCCATGGGCTTGTAAACTCAAGGCGGTGGCATATAAAAAATCCTAACTAGGAGACAATAAACCCTAAGGTGGCGGGATGTATACCATGTGTCCTATACATGCGCCTGCTGAGTGGGCGTGACTTGAGGAGCGGGTGTGTATCCTCTATGCCCGATGACTTATAAGCTAAGTCTAGTGTCCCCAGTTGGACTCATATCCCTGTAATAGTAGGTGGCGTATTTTTGCCCGCACATCCATGTTTTTGCTGGGTGCTCCTGCAGGTTTCCTTGATGTTCCCATGTAGCTTCCGAACTTCGGCAGTTCAAGCTTCTAGCGAAATCCACAGTTGCTATATTGTCTGGCACCGGTGGGAGTATCATGCATTCTTTTTGTAACCTCTCCAGGTAATTTCAGAAGTTTTCCCTCTCTACTCTTGATCTTGAAAACATACTCCATCAGTTTTTGCAATTTTTAGCAAGAGAGTGTGCTTTATGAACTGGTATGACATCTGTGCAAAAGACTCTATAGACCCCTCAACTAACTGGTGTACCTAGTGTACTAGGTAAGAGCTCATTTGGTCAGAGTAGAGCCGAACTTCTTTACCAGCGTCGACTGGATTTCTTCTCTAGTTAGATCATTTCTTTTGACTTCTATTACATAGGCACACACGTGATCTTCCAGATCTATTCTGCCATCATACCTAGGTTTGTCGGGCAGCTAAAAAGTCTTGAGAATTGCCAGCAGTGCAGCGTTGCACTTGTAGGGCTGCTTAGAGAACTTGTCATCATCGACCTTCATTATTACAGGTGGATTGCCCTGCATCTAGTTTATCCGCTTGGTTGTTTACTGTAAGTCCTCACGCAACTCCTACACGGCGGCAGTTCTGCGGACATTGTACTATTGGCTGCATTGGACCTTCCTAAGGCTGCACTTATGTTTTTTTGTCGCTCCACAAAGGCTGGGGTGTTTTCCAAGTGCCTTGATGCACGAGGGGATTCTTTGTCGTAGTGTTGATTTGGTGAACACCTCCTCCAGGCGCTTAGCTAGCGTGTTAGACATCAATGGCGATAGTTACAATGACTGATACTGATGTAATTTGAGAGTTTGTCGAATGCCTTTTCAAACTTGTCTTTGGCCTTGAATGGGCATCTTCCTCGAATAGAGTCTCCTTTCTAAGACCGTGACTCATTGTGCTCACCTTCTTCTTCCAGGTTCATTGGATCCTTAGTTGGATCTGTTTCATGGTCGAAGGGTCGCTGGATCCTTCGCAACATCGTCTGTTGTCTGGGCACCGTTTTACAGGAGTCTATCGTTGTCTTGTGACATGATCGATATGTTTCTTCATAATAACAAGAAATTGTCTAAGCTAAACGGTGAGTGCCAAGCTGTTCATGCCTATAACTTACTCGCTAGGTAAAATAATTAAATTTATATTGGGTAACAGTCAATAATGAAATACCAAGTATAAAATAAAAGCGAGAAGATAGGAGGTGTATTCGTTGAATAAGAGAGGATTCTACTCGGATCTTGATAATGAATTACAATGATGGAGAGTGGTATATATAAGCTTAGATTTACTCCAGTTCTAATTATGGTAAAATACTTATTCTAATGGCCCTAAACCCATTACAAAAGGCGGTTACATGAAATAAAATCTAACTAGAAGACTAATATTTACAAGGCAGCTAGAAGTATGCATGTCGGTTCTGGGCCCGTACTAGATGAATGAACATGGCTAATAGCGCGGGCGTATGTCCTTTGGCAATCCTGATTCTTGCCAGCTGGTCTTGTATTCCCGTAATTGTAAGTGGTGTATTTTACCTACATAAGCTTTAAGGATAAACTCGTATCAAGTAGTTTCTCAGCAGTTCAGATCTTCAGGTGTTTTGCAATTCGGCTAATTCAATTATCTCTGAAAGTTTGCTCTGAAAATCTCTCTTTGGAAATGCATACATGTACCATAAAAACTTCGAACTATGCATTAGGGTTATTCAAAAGTTCTAAATAATTAAGATTAAAAGTGACTAAAACCATCTCAACCAAGGAGGAGCAAGTTGCCTCTATTCTTGTCTTAAATCACGTGACTTCTTTAATTGGTGTAAAAGATTTTTCACAATATAATTATATTTCTATTTTGTGATGGTAAGTACATATATTCTCCCAATACAAACACGATTATATTGTTAGTTAAATACAAAGTGTTAACTCCTCCGTCGAATTATGGAACAACTCAAACATCAGTTCTAAGCGATTGTATCAGCATCAGTTTCTCAATAGGCTTGGTTAATCATCAAATTGCACATCTCAATTCATATTGATATCATCTACTAGAGCACACGTCTATTTGCCGATATATTTATTTGGTATTTCAACCTTAATTGGCCTTTATACAGAGGCAAATTAAATATGAGTTTAATGGGTTCAATTGAACCTAATAATTTGTTTGTGGAGCCAGATAAGCAGGACTTTTACACCGGTGTCAAAATCTACATAAAGAGATAGAGAAATTATTTTAATAATAGTCTCATCACCTATTTGCACTTTAGTATCACTTTCCGCCATGTCCAGAGAGAGATCAAGGTTTGATTCTTGGTTAAAGTCCTATCCTTTTACAAAAAGAGGCAGAGATAGACTTTAGATTTGCAAAACATAATGACGACTACGTGATTCCATCTCATATTCCCTGTTAATGTTCTTAAAGTTCTGGGCATTCGACGAGACATTCTACATAACACGGGGCAAGGCATAAGCCTTGAGACACTAGGCGTACAATTAATGGATGTTTAATATTTTATATTTTATAATTAATATTAGTGAAATTAATATTTTTATAAATATAAATACTATAAAAAGGGTATAATTACATAGAAACTCTAGAAATTTGAAAGATTATATAACTCTAAGATTAGATAATTATGTAGGGCTAAGAACAAATAGAAATAATTTGACAATTTTACAAAATTCTTTAAGAATTTAATTATCAAGTTAACATCTATTAGATAGAGGATTTATTAAAAAAAATTCTTTTTAATTTCAATTTTTTTTTTCTTTTTTTTTGCACTTATACCTCAAAACTCGCCTAACGCCTAAACATACGTCCAAACATGCCGCAGATTGTGGGACTCGGGCTTTTTAGTACCTACACCCCCAAGTTGCTCGAGTGCGTTTTTGCAACATCTCACTCCTGAGCTCTCCCCGAAACCATCTCTTACACTGCTCCCAACGCACCAAATGACACGCCAAACCACTGATCTAAGATTCCATTAGTATTGAGTGGAGTCATTGCTCCTTATATTTTCTCCTTCTGCATATCATATATATGTACAAAAAGTAAAATTCTAGATCAGTAGTGTTGGATGACACAGCTCTGACCAATTGTAATTCCACCATGTGTATGTGGAATATAAATATATGTATACAATTATTAAAATTGGAGAAATAAATATTGGAGGTTAGTGGATAAAAAAGCCAACACATCAAAATTTACACTACTAAAAATACGCATTTTTCTGACAGGCAGTTTCCGACGGTGATCCATTTGCAACCAATTCCGACGGACTGCAATCGCAGAAAGCACAAAAAAAAATTTAAAAAATATTTTATTTCTTCCGATGGAAAGCCGTCAGAAGCCTTTTAAAAAACACAAATCGGACCTGTCTCTCTTCTTCTCACTTTTGCTCTTCTCACTTTCTCTCTCTCACAAAATAGACCTGCCTCTCTTTCTCTCAATCCTTTTCCCAATCAAAACAACACAACTCCTTCTTCCCAATCGATTACAAATTACTCTCTTTCTTCCCAACCCAATCTATTGGTAACTTTCTATTTAAAAACCATAATAGATCTGGACGTAAGGAATTTCTTTATAAAGTATTCTTTTTTCAGTTTATTTTTCCTCATATATGTGAATAATAATCTTTGGATGAAAACATATACAAATTTTTGGAGTTATTGGTTGAAAAAGCTTGCCTTGACTTGCAATATATGAAATATAAATTGATAGATTTGTTGTTTGAAATAGCTTATATGTTGGGTGTTGCTAGATACATATTATTTATGTGGGTTTTGATAGATTTGTAGTTTGAAATAGCATATAGTTTGATTTGCAATTTCTGGAATACAAATTGATAGATTTGTAGTTTGATAGATTTGGTTGGGTGTTGTTAGATCCATATTATTTGTGTGAATTTTGAATTGCATGTATAATATGTGTATATAGTGTGGTGATATTTTGAAGCTAAAGGGCATAAAAATGTATAATTTTATGAATCTTGCATCTATCCACACATTTGAAAATTTGACTTTGAAGAAAGAAAGAAGCTAACAAGAAAAGAAGAAGTTAGTAGTAGTAGCAGCAGCAGGAGCAGGAGCAGGAGCAGTAGTAGTAATAGTCGTCGCAGTAGTGGTGGCAGTAGTCGCAGCAGCATCAACAACAGTAGAGTAGTAGTATTAGCAGTAGCAGTAGCAGCAGTAGTAGTAACAGCAGCAGCAGCAGCGGTGGTGGTGGTGGTGGTAGTGGTGGACAATTTTACATTTCGCTAATTGAATTAGTTAAGTCGACTTAATGTTATGTGATGAATTGGTGAAATTGAATTTAGTATGGCTGATGAACTTGGTATTAGTATGGTTGATGAACTTAGATTTGTTGTGTTGGAATCATTTTTAAGTGAATTTATTATATCTTCTATCAAGATCAAATATATCATGGATATGAACGTCGAAGACTCAATTGAAATTATTGAAGCTACGATCGAAGACTCAATGGAAATAGTTGAAGATACGATCGAAGACTCCATTGAAATGGCACCAAAATCGGACTTGGATGAAGAAGTTGGATTGTCTGACGAACTACAAGAAGTTGTTGACACAATGTTACGTATTTATTTTCCCTCCTTTATTATTAAGATGTCAATATAGAAAGAAAGACTTTATTTGTACTAGACTTGATTCTACTAGATTTGGTTTTTTTGGCACAAGTATGATGGGATGTTTAATTATTGAATAATTTCTATGTGTACGTAGTACTTTGACTTGTGTTTGATACACGTATTAAGTGTTAGACTATATTGTTTGTTAATTGGATGTTTAGTTGACTTTTTATTAAAGTCTTTTTTTTTTAAAGTTTGTTGGATTGTTTGGAAGCTAGTTTTGTGGCTATAAATTGGTTTTGGCAGGTGGTGTATCAGTTTTTCACATTTTCTGTAGCAAGTTTTAGCTTACGGGCAGCCATACAAAATGAGCAAAAAAAAATTTCAGATCTAGCTACTTACTGACGGGCAGCTGTCGGAAATGTACCCGAAAATTGTTACAGCCATCGATAACAGCAATATTTTTTAATTTTACGCCATACCTGGAAATGATTTACCAAAGGACGGCCGTCGGAGTGGCATCGGTATAGCCGACGGGTGCCCATCGGCTGGGAATTGTGACCAGGCTTTGACTGACGGACGTGACCCATCGGTTAAGCAGTCAAAATTGCGCGTATTTCGATGGCATTCCGACGAAATTGGCTGTCGGAAAAATGCGTGTTTTTGGTAGTGTTAAATTTAAAATATTTAAACAAACTTGAAGTATGATTATATGTTAGAATTGTATAATTAAAATTATTTATGGTTTCTAACCGTTAAAATATGAGCAAATAAGCAAGAGTTTCGTATAAATTAATGCTCCTATAATTGAATGAGTAGTTATTATATAAGTTTGAATTTATGTTATAAAAATATAAAGAAGTATATATGTCAATGCAATTTAATCTATCTAAGTAGATGAGTTATTATAGAATTTAAGTTAGTTAATTGATGCTTCTTAGGTAGAGCTTTTTGTAATTATTCTATTAATTTTAATTTATGTGATATAGTTTGTCACGGAATAAATGAAGATTTTAAATTTGAAACATTTCCAAAATAAGTCATATCATTGTATGATTGGAAGGCTTTTTAAATTTGTGGTCATAGATATTCTATTACAATTGTGTGGCTCTAAAAGCTTCTTAAAATGAGTAAATTGAGAAAAAATTACTTCCAAATATATAAATATGTCATTCTTTTAGGAATGAATTAATAAGGAACTTATGTTACATAAATTGAAACATAAGAAGTATCTTCTAGATAATCTGATTGAGTAAACACTTTTTATAACGTTAATACATATGAGATTAAATAGTAATAAACAGGATTATTAAGTGTATATACTTGTATTGGTTAAGGTGTAGTTGATTTGACAGTGAGTTTCTGTTAACATAATTGAAGGATTCATGCATACATATACACAAAAATCTATATTAAATAGATTAATCAGAAATATAAATCAGAGAACTTACTTGTTCTCCTTATAAGCGGAAGTGGAAGAATCTTTTAACCATAGCTGAAATTACTGGTCGTTGGTGGTTGTCACAGTAACGAAGCAACCCCTTTATCCACAGACTAAACACCCAATATTTGGTAGAAATGAGTAATAGAGAGAACAATAGAAAAGTACGTATCTTTTCTTTGTGAATACCTGTATATTTATTAGCTTATTAAAGTAGTTGTCCTCTTATAGGACTCTACTAGGTAATTATCTATTTTACCTGGATAGGCTTTAAGAGCACCTCCTTTATGGGTGGACTCTTAAACACACAATTCCAACATCTCCCACTCACACATAACGGGAGTGCTCTTATAATATGAGAAATATATTCTCATCTCATCTCTACAAATATTTATACAGTGAAATAGACTGTACGACCAGCATACTGTGAGAGCTACGTGCTATACATCTGTTAGGAGTATATAGCCTCTCATCAAGTACAAACCTGCAAGTAGATTATAAAGTATGCAATACCCTAGATCATATGAATCACATCTTGATATTCTCTCAAAATCTCAAATATCATTATTCCTTGTATTCATAATTATAACTCATAAGTTACAACTGGTGCACCTGTGAACATAAATTAATGAGATTCCATTAATGATCTTCCTGTTCTCACGATTCATTTAGCATTAGCTCAATTGCTTTTCTAGATATGTCCCGCCAGACCGCATCCATTTTCATGGTCTTTTAGAAACACACTAAGATAGCTAACATTAGACTAAGTCTCAAGTATCTGATCAGAGTCACTGAGGGTACACATTTTGAGCCATCATAAATCTCTGGGTCTCACGCAACAGTAAGTTGAGATTAAACCTATGTTAACCCATGGTCGACATTGCATACATGGCATGAAACACGTGCTACAATATTTTTCTCATTTCCTTAAGAAGCGTATATCTTTATAAATAATGTTGTATAGATGAAATTCAGACATCATACATATCTAAATTTGAGTTCCTTAAACTCACATCTAGCTCATAAAGTAGACTATGTGAACATCCTTTCACCTTAATAACCTTATGTCGTTATTTAAGCGACTCTACTGATTTTAAGCATATAGCTCTCAAATTATCTATTTGATAATTTTTTCTTAAAATCGAGTCTCATCTCCACTTATCACTAAGATAAGAAAGTGGTTGCCTGTGTGAGAAAGCCAACCTCTTTTCTACCCTACATACCAAAATATAATTGAAGAATGTACTAAATACTTAATAAATTATGAATATGTATGTAAGTAAATCAACTTTATTGATTATCAAACAATATAGTTTTGTGAACAATTGGAAAAACAAAGAATAATATAAAATCACTCAAAGTCTACGCAAGCATTGAGACCTAGTGTGTCTCACAAATGTATCTCTAGCTAAAGGCTTGGTCAGTAGGTCTGCTACCATATCTTTTGTAGATATTTTCACCAGGTTCAACCTCTTGCGTTCATACATGTCTCTTGCATAGTTATACTTGATATCTATGTGCTTAGTATCACAATGATGCTTAGGATTTTTTGTTGCACCAACTGCAGCCTTACTATCACAGTAGACCAACACTGGTTCATCATTTTCAGTGCTACCCAACAACCTTTTTAAGAGCCTATTCAACCAAACAGCTTCTTGTGTTGCTTCTGAGAGAGCCACATATTCGGCTTCCACCGTCTATAGTGCTACACATGATTGCTTCTTACTCCTCCATGATATGGAACCATTACTAAGTAAGAAGACATATCCTGAGGTAGATTTACGTTCATGTAAATCTCCTCCATGATCAGCATCAATGTATCCAACTAATCGGAACTCTTTGCAGTCTTGATAACAAAGTGTGTAGACAGTTGTTCCTCTCAGATATCTCATGATCCTCTTTACTGCTTGCCAATATGCTGGACCTGGATTGGATTGATATGTACTTACCAAGCCAATTGCTTGACAAATATAAGGTCTAGTACACACCATAGCATATATTAGACATCTGATTGTGCTTCTTTAAGGGACTCGCTTCATCTTTTCTATCTCTTCAAAAGTCTGAGGACACAAATGATTTTTTGCATATTTAAATCATTCAAGGATTTTCTTAATGTAATTCTCTTGAGCGAGATACAATAGTTTCTTAGGACGATCTCTTGAAATCTTGATTCCAAGAATATATGTAGCTTCACCTATATCTTTCATCTCAAACTGAGACGACAACCCGGCCTTTACCTCGTCTAATAACTCCTTATCATTTCCTAGCATAAGTATATCATTGACGTACAATGTCAGAAGTTACAAGCTTATTTCTTGATATCTTGGCATAAACACAATGGTCGTTATCAAACATAGTAAAACTATTGGATATGATCATACTTTGAAAGTGTATATTCCACTGCCTTGAAGATTGTTTGAGGCTATAAATAGACTTCAAAAGTCTACAAACCTTTTGTTCGTTGCTTTTTTCAATGAAATATTTGGGTTTTTCCATATAAGTTTCTTCATCGAATTCTCCATTGAGAAAGGCAGTTTTTACATCTATCTGATGTAAATCAAGATCTAAACTTGCTACTATAGCTAGAATCAGGCGAATTGAGTTAAATCGCACAACATGTGAGAAAGTCTCTTCGCAGTCTATTCCTTCCTGTTTTGTATACCCTTTCACCACCAATCGAGCCTTATATCTCTCAACTGTGCCATCAGCCTGGAGCTTAATCTTGAGAACTCATTTGCTCCCAATAGCTCCGCGTTCTTTGGGGAGATCAACTGGTTCCCAGACTTTTTTGACTCCCATTGATTCTATTTCATCTTCCATTGCTTTTATCCATTTTTCCTAAGAAGGGCATGAGAAAGTCTCTTTTGCATTTTTAGGCTCGTTTTCTACTTGTAAGAGCAACATAAAAAGTTCAGCACCTTCAACGTGTCGGCGGGGAATTTTTTACGTAAACCACGTCCTTTTTATGATTCTTCTTCGTTGTTCCTATTGGATCAATGTTGCTCTCACTTGGATCAAGAACATCTATCCTGCTCCCACTTGGAATAAGATCAGTAACCATCTCCCTCCCACTTGGAACAAGATCTATTTGGTCACTATTTGATGTCAAATGGTTACTTACAGTTGCATCCACTGATGAAGATGAGAAAATAATTCATCATCTGGTAAATTTCTCCCACTCGAATGAAGTGATCTTTATTCATCTTGATCCTTTATCTCAAACAAGGTTAGGACTTGACCTACCTCTCTCTTTTTAGGAAATCCATCCTCTAGGAATCGAATATCTCGTGATTCAAATTCAGTTACACTCCCACTGTCTTGCTGACCTATAAACACATAACTCTTTGAGGTTTCTGAGTATCTTATAAAGATACTTTTCTTTCCTCTCGGGCCTAATTTGCAATGTTTGTGAGAAGAATCATGTGTATAGGCAGCACAATCCCAAGGTCTTAATACACTTCGATTGGGTGCTCTTCCAGTCCATAACTCATATACAATGGTTGCAACTGATTTTGTAGGAACTCGGTTAAGTACATAGGTAGCAGCAAACAATGCATCACCCCAATAACTAATTGGGAGATTAACATGTGCCATCATTGACCTAACCATTTCTAGAAGTGTCCTGTTTCTTCTCTCTGCAACACCATTTTACTGTGGAGTATTTGGGATAGTCAACTGATGAAAAATTCCCTTTTCATCAGATAACTCGTTAAATTGAGTTGACAAGTACTCTCGACCTCGGTCAATTCGAATAACTTTTTTCTTCTTGTCTAACTGATTTTCCACTAAGCTCATATAGCATTTGAAACAACTTATTGCTTCTGATTTGTGGGAAATTAAATAGACATAACCAAAACGAGTGTAGTCATCTATAAACGTGATGAAATAGTACGCTTCATGACTAGCCCTAACATTCATAGGCCCGGAGATGTCCAAATGGACTAATTGTAAGGGATGTTCAGCTCTAGTCGCTTTACCGAAGGGTTTTCTTACAGATTTTCCTGCTAGACAACTTTCACAAGTGGGCAATTTCACATGTTCAATGCCAGTAAGACAACCTTATTTTGCTAACCTTTGCATTCTTTGTTGGCCAATATGACCAAGTCTATCATGCCATATGTTTACATCACTATCATATTTATGTGAGGAAGCAAACATAGAAAAACTAGAATTATTATTAAATGAATCATAATCCAAATTCATAATAATAAAACCTCCTGTCACATGAACAAAACCAAATAAAGTTGAATCTAAAGTCAATTTGACAGAATTGTCATGGAAAAATAAGCTAAAGCCAAGCCTAAGCAAAACAATAATAGAAATAATATTCCGACGAATTCCTGGAGCGTAGAGGGCATCATGTAGTAGTAGGTGTCGACCACCACACAAGACTAACTTGCATGTACTGATCCCTTCAACAACAACCTTATTGTTGTTGCCCATATAAATTCGCTTTGTTCCACATGAAATACACTGAAACTCCACAAAAGCATTTCATTCCCTCATTATGTGGTCCATTGCTCCCGAGTCTACAATCCAAAAAGGATTAGATTCAGTCAAAAATACTGAACTAGAAACACAATGTTCACTAGTTTGAGTTTTGTGAAATACCTTTCCATGAGGCTCAGAGCAATCCTTAGCATAGTGACCCTTTTTGTCACAGTTAAAGCATTTCATCTTCACAACATTAACACGTTTGGGACGTTTGTTATTGCCTTGTTGTTCTTCCCTTGATCTTTCAGCAGGCTGAGTTGGTCCTCTTTTCTTACTCCAATTCTTTCTCTTTGAGCCATCCTTGGCCTTAGAGGATGTTTCTATAGGCAACTCAACTATTGGCTTAACAGCCTCAAGTCGATCCTCTTCCAGCTCACGAGATATCTGAATATCTTCCAGAGACTTGCTTAGCTGGTTGTGGGTCAAATGCATCTTCATATGATCCCAAGAATCGAGTAAGGACCTTATGACAGCTTGAATTTGTTGCTCATCCGTCAACACATGACCAGCATCTTTTAACTCCCTAATCATGTTTGTCATATGCCTCAGATGTGTTTTCACTGAATGTTTTAGGCGCTTCTTGTATGAATCAAACTTGATTGTTAAGGATCGAAGCCTTGCAACAGAACAGGTACCAAACCTATTCTTCAAAGCAACCCAAAGACCCATAACTCTTTGGTGATCCTTAAAATCTCCTAAGATATCATCATCTAATGTGCTCAGCAACGTAATGCGAGCTAAGGAGTCTTTCTTTTTCCAAGCATCATAAGCCGCATGGTCACACCTATGTTGAGCCGTGGTGCCTTCCTCAGGCTCATCCATGACGATGGTAATTGCTTCCAGAGCCTCTTGCTCTTCACGTACATATTTAACTTTTAAGCTCCAGGTCTCATAGTTGTCACCATTGAGTCTCAACTTGTTGAGCTCAGCAACAATATTTTTAGCAGTAGTAGACATTCTTTTAACAAATATATATATATATATATATATATATATATATATATATATATATATATATATATATATATATATATATATATATATATATATATATACAGTGAGGTTCTTAAAAGAAATTTTCTAAACGCAAGTTCTATGCTCAACATACATACATATTTGATAATAAGCACTAGGTTGATTAAGTTGATAAACACATATTAATAATGGAGTCGAAAGTTCACTATGTTCCCAGTCATCGTCCAAAAATTAAACACATGAAAATTAACCTAGTCAACTACCTAGCTTAATGTCTTTATCATATTTAAAAACAACATTTTATTTTAAGATTAATCCCGTATGGATCTAAGTTAAATAAATTAACTTAAATTTATTTTAAATTTAATTTAACATATTAAATAAAATAAGTCAAATATTAAACTAATTAACATTTCTGTATTCGTTAAACTAATTAACAAATAGAGTAATATTAAACTAATTAATATTTTTAACATATCATACAACATAAATAATATTAAATTAATATTAAACTAATTAATATTTTATGCATGTTTAACTAATTAATAATATTATTTAATTTTAAACTAGTTAACATTGTACGCAATTGGGATAAAATAATTAAGGATTTCATAATAAAATATAAATACTTAATTTATATTCTGAGGATCAAACAAAAAAAATATAACTAATATTTTATAATCTGAACCGAAGGCTTTAAGATTAGTTTTTCTATGTGGCCCATTAGCCAAGTATGTCAGGAAGTTTTCAAATATGATAGCGTCTTAGTGGGCCTTCAGCCCAGTTTTCTTCTCTTAATTAAAAATAATTGATTTGATAAAACTATTATCAAATCTTACATAAACAGTATCTATTCCTGATTCAAATCTTTTGATGTGTTAGATTCAAAGGGTTTGGAAACTGATTTTCCATTGCAGAACTTAATTTCCTGGGTGTTGCTAGTTAAATTTCTATTGTTTGGGTAAACTGTTACCATATTAACAGTGCACGACAATAGAATATAAATTAATACAACTTATCCCGAAACAAATTCTTAAATCAGTGTCTACTTTATTATTTACAGTCCCAATTGAAGAACAGACTACGGGGACTATAATACTAGCCATTATATATTCACATAGACAAATACATCTATAGTATGAATTTTACTGACCAGAACACTAGCCTATGATATCTGATACCAATGAAGGATTTATGCATACATATACACAAAAATATTTACTAAATAGATTAATCACAAACATAAATCAGAGAACTTACTTGTTCTCCTTATAAGCGGAAGTGCAAGGATCTTTTAACCGTGGCTGGAATTACTAGTCGTCGGTGGTTGTCACAGTAACGGAGCAACCCCTTTATCCACAGTCTAAACACCCAATATTTGGTAGAGATGAGTAATAGAAATAATAGTAGAAAAGTATGTATCTTTTCTCTGTGAATACATGTGTATTTATTAGCTTATTAAAGTAGTTGTCCTCTTATAGGACTCTACTAGGTAATTATATATTTTACCTGGACAGGCTTTAGGAGAACCCCTTTATGGGTGGACTATTAAACAGGTAAATGAATTCTGATGAAAAAATGAAAATTTGATTAGGGTTTGATAGGAATAATAGAGAGAGTCAGCGAGATATTCTGGAGTGTAACTTCTGGAAAATGAATCAATTACCCAAATGTCCCTTACAACATCCTATATGTATGTGGGCCAAGCCCGACTTCTAATTAACTCGACTTAAATGAGCATACTAACACATACTATACAAAATGGACCACTTAATTTAACTATATAAAATGAGTAACTATACAATTTGACCTATGTTTTCTTTGACCTTGAACTATAGTAATCAGTAAGCCCAACACTCCCTTCAAGTTAGAGGGGAGAACACCTTAAACTTGATCAACAAATGGTGATTTGGCAAGCTGATTCGATGTGGAGACGTGAGAGATAGTAATAAGACCATCCAACAGCTTCTCCCTGATGAAATGACCAGCCACTTCGATACGCTTTGTTCGTTCATGGAACACTGGATTCCTAGCAATGTGAACCACAACCTGGTTGTCGCAAAACACTGAAATAGGTGAGTCAACATGAACATACAGATAAAATAAAAGCCTAACCAACTAGGTGATCTCATCCACCACTTTTCTTAGTGCACGATACTCTGCTTCAGCAACGGGGAGGGACACCACAAGTTGTTTTTTGTACTTCCAGCCAACCAAACAGCCACCAATGAATAAGCAAAATACAGTGACTGAATAACGTGTCTGGGCAAGCTAGCAGTCACTATCAAAATAGGCTGTAACAAACAAGTCATGTGAAGCAGGATAAAAGAGGCCCAAGTCAGTGGTGCTTTGCAAATATCGAAGAACATGTAATGTTGCAGCCATATAAGGAACCCGTGGAGATTGCACAATTGACTCAAGTGTTGGACAGCAAAATCTATGTCTAGACGTGTGTGTGTAAAAAACAACAACTTCCCAATTAAGCATCTATACCTGTCTAGCTGAGGGAAAAGGTCAACTGAACCAGCTCTTAGCTTTGCATTTAACTCAAGACGAGTAATAACAGGAGTCACATCCTCACACTTAAAATCTTTCAAAAGATCAATTTGATTTTAATTGAGAAGCAAACCAATGAGGAAATAAGAAATCTCAATCCCCAAAAAATATTGGAGTTTACCCGAATCTTTTATCTTAAATCCATCATCTAGAAACTGCTTCAAACTCTGAATTTCAGAAACATTGTCACCTGTAAAGATAACATCATCCTCGATGACCGATGAACCAGGAGACCCTTTTATGAAAAGTCAGTAATTATTTAAAGAATGTGTGTAACCACTGGAGCACAAAGCTTGTGATAACCTGGCATACCATTGTCAGGATGCCTGTCTCAAGCCATATAGAGACTTATTTAGCTTTCATACAAGAGGAACAGAGGTAGGATGTGAGTGAACTGAAAGACCAAGTGGCAACTTCATATAGACCTCATCCTCCAAATCAACATGGAGAAAGGCATTATTAACATTCAATTATTCTAAACAGCAACCACAATCAAGCACTTAGTGGACATCTTAACAACAGGAAGAAATGTTTCGTTAAAGTCCACCCCATCTTTTTATGTATCACCGCTAATGAAAAGTCTAGCTTTATATCTTTCCACATTACATCAGTTTATACTTTATTTTATAAGCTCATTTACACCCAATGGGCTTTTTACTTCTTGGTAAGGGGACAATGTCCCATGTATGATTAACCTCAAGAGCCTCAAATTCCTTTCTCATGGCATCTTGCCATTTTGGAATTGGGGCTTCTTGAGAATATGTATAAGGTTTAACACATCCAAGTTGAAGGGAAAAGCTGCAACATGCTAAGGAAGTAGGTAAGTGTATGCCATAGTCTTGGAGATAGTTTGGTCTAGTGTGAGAGTTGTTCCATTTTCTAAGGGAAAGAACAGACTGAGCAGTGGTAACAGGAGGTTCATGTGAAGGACTGGTAGCAGAAACAGGCGCAAAAGTGGAGTCATATGGAACAAAAGCAGAAGGGGCTGGTTCCGTGGGTAGAGTAGCTAGAAGAGGGTGGAGATGAGGAAGTAGGAGCGGTAGAATATGAGAAAGGATCAGAATTAAAAAAGAGAAGAGGAGGAACAGAATGGGAGGAAGCAAACCTAAATGAAGAAGAGGAGAATGAAAATTGGTCTTCCGAAAACAATACATCTTTGGAAACAAAGGTTTGTTTACTCTCCAAGTTGTATAACTTGTATCCTTTCTTAGCAAAAGGATAGCCAAGAAAAATACAAGCTATAACCCTAGGCTTTAATTTGTCACTAAATGGAATGGGAACAGTATAATAACGAAGGCACCTAAATGTTCTTAGATGACTGTATTTAGGAGTTTTCCCATAAAGAAGCTCAAATTGTAACTTGTTATTTAGTTGTCTGGAAGGAATTCTATTGAGTAAATATATGGCTGTCAACAAACAATCACCCCAAAAGCGATGTGGCACCTTAGACTGAAACAACAAAGCTCTACATGATTCAAGTAGGATACTATATTTTCTCTCCACGAATCCATTTTGTTGAGGGCTGTATGGACATGTGGTTTGATGAATTATTCCATTTTCTAAAAAGAATGATAGACCAAAATCAGAAGATCCAAGTTCAAATTCATTGTCACTTCTTATTTTCTGAATGGTAACTTGGAATTGAGTCTTAACCATTGCAACAAATTCTTTGATCAAAGAAAAGACATTACTCTTAGAGTCCACTAAATGTGTCCAAGTGGCTCTTGAATAGCCATCAACAATGATGAGGAAGTATTTTTTACCATAATTAGTTGGTGTATGTTATGGCCACCAAGCGTCTATATGTACTAATTCAAAAGGTTTAGAACTAGTAATGGTATTGACATGGAATGGAAGTCTAGTCTATTTGGCCATGTGGCAAATGTTACAAGAAAATGATTGTTTAAAGGAAAGCATGAGGATATATCTGGTATGGTTCTCAGCTTTGCAAAGGGAACATGAGCCACTCTTTTGTGCCACAAAGAATCAAATTTATTCACTGAAGTATTATTACAATTCACAACAAATTGAGAATTAGAAGAATAACAGGAGACATAAGTAGAAACTGCATCGGAACTAGTAGTAGTAACATTGTTACAATGAACCGCATAATGAGAAACATTAGAAATATTGAAATGCATACAGCTAGGGACAAAATTAGAAACTATATCAAATTTAATAGCAGAGACTTTATTATAAGGAAATAAGGAGTGAGAAACATCAGAAGTATACTAGAGGATTCAGTTAGTCTTTCCCACATAAGTTTGTATAAGTCATGATCAAGTTTACCAATCTCCAGTGGCTTCTTCAGTGAATGGCCTTGTAGAAAACATGATGAGAGGTGAACAAGATTGTACAATTTAATTATTGCACTAGTTTGTTCACAGAAATGAGATTATGTTGAAAGAAAGGAACATAAAGCACATTATGAAGAATGATATCTGGAGTTAAAGAAAAGGATCCAGAGCATGTTACTTTGACTTTGTACCCATTGGGAAATGACACAAGAAGAGGAATAGACAATGGACAGACATTATAAAGAAAGGTCTTTGTGAGGTGTCATATGGTCTGATGCTCCAGAATCTATTATCTAGGTTATACTATTTGTTTACTCAATATACAAGTGCCAGTACCAAATACAACATTTTCAGGTAATAAAATACCAGCAATAATGGTTGAACACATGAGATTAGGTTGAGACTCAAGACTTGGCAGCTGCTGCAAGAGAGATAGCAACTGAGACTATTGCTACCTTGTTAACCCTGGCACCACAGAACCTACCTCATAGGAGTGAGATGTTTGTGAAATATGGGAATACTCAGGTTAGAGAGGATGAACATAGCTAGTCTTGCTGAAGACTGATCGGAAGTAGAGATGGACCCTGAATCACTAGTGACATTAGAAGTTGTATGTTGCTCCCAACGCACACGCAAGTATACGTGGTCGACAAGTAATAAAGTGATAAGTAGAGTATCGTTCCCACGAGGACTATTCAGACTGAATCCTAGCAAACAATTTCTTAAAAACTATTCAGGGATCTTTTTCAATGATGGTTGTGAAAGCTACTAACTAAAGGAAATAATTAAAAACAAATAATTGAAGTCAATAATTGTTATCAATAATGGAGAAACGGTCCAGGGTCAGAGCTACGAACAATCCAATTGAATTTTTCAGTTGATTCTACTTCTTGATTTCCTAGATTGCTAACTACAGGTTAAATGTACCCGTGAAAATCTTTCGATTCTTCACGGTCTATGCAGACTACTCCAATCCCTATATGTCTATGGGTTGAATCACGTACACACATTAACGAATTCTGTGATTAGTTAAGCTAGGCGAGCAAGTTTATGTCTATCCTACTCACAAATTGGTTCCCCGATGCCCAGGTTCACAATCTAGCCCTACTATTTCTTATTGCGTTTGCAAATTCCCTCTGTCGAGTTCAACTTGTAAACCGTAGATAGTGTTCAATTATCATGCCTCAATAACCAAACAATTAGGCTCAAGAAAGAATAAACAATCCGTAATGGTAAATCAATTTATAGAAATCAACTTTCAAACATAAACCTTTATGTATTTACTCTAACCCTAGAATGAACAAACTATAGAATTAAAGAGAAGAATAAGAGAAAGAGAAAAAGAACTTGTTTAGAAGACATCTAGGGCTCCTCCCCCTCTCCTCCAAAACTTGCTCCAAAGTCTGAACTCCCCCATAAAAAACTAAGTAGAAGGGTATTTATAATGTTTACAAAAGCTTAGCAATTAGTACGCCTAAGCCTAGACGAAATAGGACTTCGAAAACCGCTCCAAGGGCGCTATAGCTGGCGCCCCGCGCGTCAAACCGCGCGCAACAACTCAGAGCCCGTCGAATCTCGCACGCAACGGCCACACCCCGCGCCACAAAATCCGCCAGAAAAGTTGGCGCAATAGGGGCGCGCCGCGCCAGGCCATTTTCCTGCTTTCATCGTTCGCAGCTTGCTTCGCGTCGTGTCTTCATGTGCTCGATCCAATCCTCAAACCAATTCAAGCCTTTTATTGCTCGATTATGCTCTTTAAAGCTTCAATTGCACTTCATAACAACCTACAATCATACGACATAAAATCAGTGCAAAATCACATTCATCAACTAGAAAACGTGCGAATAAAGTATCCCAACGTGAGGAAATATTAAGGAAATATAGGCATAAAATCCCAAACATCACCACCCCACACTTGAACCTTTGCTCGCCTTCGAGCAATTACAAATAACTTCCCAACCTAGGTAGAACAGGTCTTCAGGTCTTCCTATGATTATGGTTGATACCGACCATTGAACAAATGCATACATGACTACTATGGGTCAAACAAACATGCCAACAGTATAACAAACTCAAAAACATGAGAACAACCACCCCAGGACAACTCAAATGCACAAACCTGACTCATTGCACCCATGCTCCCACAAAGTCACACCTATCTGCTCAACCAAAAAGCCACGACTTCACATATCTCATGCAAATCATGTGCCTTCACCAAACAATGAAGCAAGAGAGTGTCCCCCAAATATCACACACAACAATGAATATCGAGAATAGAACGGGGACAATAGCATAGAAAGAACTCGCTCTCATGAAAAGCTCACATGTCACACACGATGTACCATAGGCTTGCCCATAGTGTAGGATTCCACTAATATAGGCTCACTCCAATTGAGATTAACAAGGACTTTAAAGGGTTGTAATGAAGGCTAAGGGGCTGGTAGGATACATATGGATAATCGTGACTGCCTCCCTAAGCACTTTAATACATCACATTCTATTTAAGCACATATCTCATCAAAGCCACCCATTTAACCCAGCCAATAAATTTCACACACACCTTTTTCAACAAGTAGCAAATTTTTTTTAAGCACAACACTAGCAAGGATGGATATTCATTTCTTTTCTTTTTTCTTTTTCTTTTCCTTTTTCTCTTTTTTTTTCTTTTTCTTTTTCTTTTTCTATTCAATTCACTCCAAACCTTGTTAATGCTCTTTTTTCAACTACTTCTCAAGTTACCACATATCCCCCTCATTGGTTCCACTCAAAAACCCCCCAACATTCAACCACAACTCCATATAATATCAAATTATCACTTAAAGTGCTTAAGGAGTAAAGGGTCAAAAGAAAGCAATTTAGAACAAGTGGATAGGCTTGCGGTATGGGTGCCAACAAAAGGTCAAAGAGATCACAACAATCAAGTCCAAGGTGTATCTAAGGGTAGGCAAATCAAGGTAAAAGGCTTATCCAAGAAGGCCTGTATCATTTTCCGACTAGAGCAAACCTAGGATTTCGCTTTGCACACACGGGACAAGTTCTAGACACCAATATGCAACACGGAGTACAATCGAATATGCCTCACAACACACATTGCACACAGTCCACACAAAGTGGCTCCATCACAACTCTCAATCAAGCAAATAGGGTGCAACTTGTGGACAATTAAGCACTAATACACAAAGGTTCACAACAAAGTCAAGTGAGTGGACTCGAGCATCTCAAGGGGGTCATTTCATTTTTTCTAGGCATGCATCACAATTTAAAATCAAAAGACACCACAAATAGCACATGCAACAAGTTCAAGTCCACCGGTATCAAACAAATCAAAGGCACCTAGCATTCTACCTAATTCTTTCGTCTAGGGCCACCTATAACCAACTACTCTAATCCTAAAAAGAAAGAAAATAAAAAAACTACCCGGTTCAAAGGCCTCCCCGTGGAAAAGAATCGAGGCCATAAGAAAAACCACGGGGTGGATGACTGTACCACTACTAAAACTAAAAAGAAAATCTTTTTGAAAATTTTCATTGGTTTTCTAATTTTTTTTTTCATTTTTTTTTATATACTAAAGCAAGAAACAAATAAAAATAAAGTCAAGTGACAAAAATAAAAATTGCTGAAATTAACTACCTAAAGTACAATCATCCATAACCTCAAAATTTTGGAAGTTTTTCCACCCCACACTTAAAATCAAGCAGTGTCCTCAGTGCGACAAAAAGAAAGTGCAAGAGTTAAAGGAACTTCCCTGAAGGCTAAACAACCTAGCCTTTGGCGCGAGCAGTGGCACCATCTCCATTACGAATCCACCAAGCGTCCGTAGAGCAAGGGGTACTCAGACTTCCCCCAACAGGTCATCAATATTAGGCAGGGGTCAGGACACCCCACACTTAAACTCGACATTACATGAACCTGCAATCCAAAGAATAACCCAAAGTAATATACAACCATAAAAATAAATAAAAGTAAAGCAAGCAAATTGGGTTAAGCGCTTGATTTAACGTCGCGGCACGACGAAGACAACTTCGTCACTTTTGTCTCCACCTTGAATTTATGAATTGAATTCCCAACTTTGCCTCAAGCTTACGACTATGGTATTGGGGTGGTGGCAAAAATACAAAAGGACCAAGTAACCATTGTCGTATTTTGTTCTTCTTGGCCTTTAAATGAGGGATGTCGTTTTGTCTCCTCGGCATGACAAACTTTAAAATATAGGCACCTTGTTCCTCCTCCTTTGGTTTCTTCATAGGCTCGGGTGGCTCAATTTTCATGTCACCATCCAAACACAATGTCGAAAAATGATTGGAATGAGATCCAATGCGCTTCAATTCTAAAATTACATTACTTTTGACACCCTCACTTACACACACACTAGAGTCCTCAAATATGATATTTTCTATTTCCTCACTTGACTCTAATGTAATTTTTTCAACCTTGGCATCATCAACTAATATTGGGTTGAATGGTAGGAATTCCACTTTTTGCTTCTCAAATAGGCTTCTAAGCTCTTCTATCTCAAATCTACTATCCACGACAACTGATAATTGGGCTTCAGACACCTCAAGTATATCACTCAAATTTGCCTCTAGATCATGAATAGCTAAACCAAATTGATCGATTTCTTGTGCGAGCTCCACTCTTTCTTCCATAAATTGCCTCGTCATATTTGTTGTTCCCTTAGAGAAATCCTTGTATGCTTCAAAGAGTTTGGTGTGCTCCATTATCCAAGTTTCACTAACAACCTGCACTTTATCGCTCCTGTTAAACTCACAAATACTATTAGAATCATCACACCTATTCATTGGGGAAAGAGTATGATACTTAGGACAAGAATTCCACAGACCACCACACAATTTGCAAAAGTTCCAGTCAAAGGTTGTAGAAAATTCACATAACCAGTCCCGCATAGTTGAAAGACTCGGACAATTTTTTCAAAAGTGATGTCCTCCACAAAGTAAACAAGAATCAATAAAATTTGAGCAACCATCATTCGACCCACTTTCATTAAAAGATGCCATGTTAACTAGTAATAATAAACTTAAAAAAAAAAAATTAAAGCTGAATAGAAAATAATACATTGTTCAAAAAGAAAACAGTCAATTATTTAGTCCCTGGCAACGGCATCAAAAACTTGTTGCTCCCAACACACACGCAAGTATACGTGGTCGACAAGTAATAAAGTGATAAGTAGAGTATCATTCCCACGAGGACTATTCAGACTGAATCCTAGCAAACAATTTTTTAAAAACTATTCAGGATTTTTTTCAATGATGGTTGTGAAAGTTACTAACTAAAGGAAATAATTAAAAACAGATAATTGAAGTCAATAATCGTTATCAATAATGGAGAAACGGTCCAGGGTCAGAGCTACGAACAATCCAGTTGAATTTTTCAGTTGATTCTACATCTTGATTTCCTAGATTGCTAACTACATGTTAAATGTACCCGTGAAAACCTTTCAATTCTTCACGGTCTATTCAGGCTACTCCAATCCCTATATGTCTATGGGTTGAATCATGTGCACGCATTAACGAATTCTGTGATTAGTTAAGCTAGGCGAGCAAGTATATGTCTATCCTACTCATAAATTGGTTCCCCGATGCCCAGGTTCACAATCTAGCCCTACTCTTTCTTATTGCGTTTGCAAATTCCCTCTGTCGAGTTCAACTTGTAAACCGTAGATAGTGTTGAATTATCAGGCCTCAATAACCAAACAATTAGGCTTAAGAAAGAATAAACAATCCGTAATGGTAAATCAATATATAGAAATCAACTTTCAAACATCAACCTTCATGTATTTACTCTAACCCTAGAATGAACAAACTATAGAATTAAAGAGAAGAATAAGAGAAAGAGAGAAAGAACTTGTTTAGAAGACATCTAGGGCTCCTCCCCTCTCCTCCAAATCTTGCTCCAAAGTCTGAACTCCCCCATCAAAAACTAAGTAGAAGGGTATTTATAATGTTTACAAAAGCCTAGCAATTAGTTACGCCTAAGCCCAGACGAAATAGGACTTCAAAAACCGCTCCAGGGGCGCTATAACTGGCGCCCCGCGCCTCAAACCGCCCGCAACAAGTCAGAGCCCGTCGAATCTCGCACGCAATGGCCACGCCCCGCGCCACAAAACGTACCAGAAAAGTGGGCGCTATAGGGGCGCGCCGCGCCTGGGATCGCGCAAGGCCATTTTCATGCTTTCGTCGTTCGCAGCTTGCTTCGCGTCGTGCCTTTGTGTGCTCGATCCAATCCTCAATCCAATTCCAGCCTTTTCTTGCTTGATCATGCTCTTTAAAGCTTCAATTGCACTTCATAACAACCTACAATCATACGACATAAAATCAGTGCAAAATCTTCATCAACTAGAAAACGTGCGAATAAAGTATTCCAACGTGAGGAAATATTAAGGAAATATAGGCATAAAATGCCAAACATCATTGTACCCTTTCCAATCAGCTTGTGACAGTTCTCAATGTAATGCACATCCTTCTTGCAATATCTACTAAAGATAGTGGCCCTGTTCTGCTGTTGTTTACCCCTTGGCTGATTAAAGTTCATCCTTGCATTAAATTTCCTAGGAGCTGGTCTAGACTAATTGGTATGAGGGTTTTGTCCTCCAAAAAAAAAAGGACCAGGAGAGTAAGGCCAGAACTGATTATAAACTAGCATGGGATGACTAATATTAAATGAGGCAGATTCATTTCCAAAATGAGTTGTATGGAGGACCTGCCTTTGTTGTTTATCCTAGAGAAGAATGTTATAAGCACAATCCAAGGGTGGTAAAGGTTTCATCATCAACAGATTTCTCCTCACACTCACGTATACATCATTAAGGCCCATAAGAAATTTATATAACTTATTTGCAGCACATGTACATTTATTTATATAATTTTGGGACATAACTTCTAGCTCATCCCATAGCTTCTTGAGTTTACTAAGTATGAAGCTATGTCAAGAGAACCCTAATGAGTAGAAGCCAATTCTTTTCTTATCTCAAAGATTTTTATCCCACTCACAACTCCTTATCGATTGATAAGCTGATTCCAAATACTCTCAGCATATGTGCACTTACTCTCAGCACATGTATATTTGCAGCACATGTATATTTATTTATATGATTGTGGGACATAACTTCTAGCTCATCATATAGCTTCTTGAGTTTACTAAAGTATAAAGCTATGTCCAGAGAACCCTGATGAGTAGAAGCCAATTCTTTTCTTATCTCAAAGATTTTTGTCCCATTCACAGATCCTTATCGATTGATAAGCTGATTCCAAAATACTTTCAGCAGTTTTAGAGTATTGGAGACTCTTAACAACTGAAAGAGATAAGGAACTGGCCAACCAAGATATGACCATATTGTTACACCTGTTCCATTGTCTCAATTCAGGTGAATCGTCATGTGGCTTAGGGCAAGTCCTATCAATGAATCCAAACTTTTTTCTAGCAGAGAGCGCAACAGTAATACTCCTATCCCAACCTCCAAATCCAGTTCCAGAGAATGAAACACTCACAGAGGACATACCAGGTACATCAGTAAAATGAATATACAAAAGACTATATGAATCAGGAAAGAATGCATTATTAAGGTTCTGATTTGGAGTAATAGTATTAGGAGCTTGAGTATTCGCAGTATTAGGGTTTCGATTGTTCACATTATTCACAATATTGTTAGCAAAAAAAATAAAACTAACTCAGGTATAACATATCAATAGAATAAAACGAGGTTACTGGAATTCTTCCCAATTAGAAACTTGCCAGAAAGTGAATCGCCTATAAGAACACTTTAGATTTTATAGGAAGTTGAAACACCGATCAACAGTAGCAGCGGATTCTAGGCAATCCGGAATTACAATGCTAAAAGAACTGATGAAATAAGGTCGAAATTGAAATTGGGAAAATTCCACCGGGGAGCAGAGAAAAAATCACCGGAATCGGAAAACGGCGTTGATATGCATCAAGAGCAACATCGATCTATATAGAATCACACGATTTAGTTGGATCGAAGCTCTGATACCATGTTAACATAATGAATTCTGAAGGAAAAATGAAAATTTGATTAGGGTTTGATAGGAAGAACATAGAGAGTTGGCGAGATATTTTGGAGTCAAACTTCTGAAAAATATGAATCAATTACCCAAAATGAATTTTACAATGTCTTATATAAATGTGAGCCAAGCCTGACTTCTAACTAACTGGACTCAAGTGAGCATACTAGTAGGGGTGGCAATGGGGCAGGGGCGATGCAGGGCAGGGGAAAGGGTAAATGGGGAGGGGCAGGGGTTAACTAAAATGGGGCAAAGCGGGTGAAACATGAATTTTTTTAAAAAAAAATTAATTAGGTGAGGCAGGGTAGGGCAGGGGTAAATTCTTAGTAGAACTCTACCTACTGCATCGCTCAGAATGTAAGAGTTTAATTTAATTTTTGCATTGCGTATAATTACAAGCTTCCAAGATTCAAAGCTTATTTCTGGTCCAAGAAATACATCAACAACTCACTAGATTTCCTATGTGGTATTTAAGTCAGAAGTAACGTAGGGGAATAGCCCTTCCCACTAAGCATATTTCTTTTATGAATATTACAATGGTGAATTTTCTTTATTTCTTAAGTAAGTTGAGGAAATAATTGAAATATTATTCCACTATTGCCTACTTAAACTATTAATTAGTATAGTTAATACTTTGGAAAGACTACTAATTTTTTAAAGCTTCAATTTCTTGAATAAAGTAAAAAAACCATCAAATTTGAAAATTACAGTAAAAAATAAGTTAGAGATGATGTTAAATGGACTAAAAGTTAAAGGAATGTTCAATTTTGATAATAAAAAAAATAATTTAAAGGGTGATTTAAGTGGGACAAGGTAGGGCGGGTCAAAATTGGGCAGGTCAAAGTGGGGCGGGACAGGACAGGATTGAAACTGGACAGAGAACAAAATGGCGTAGGACGAGGCGGGGCAGGGCTTGTGCAAAATTTTGGCAGGGGAAGGGCTCAACCTAACTCGCCCCCCTACCCCCATTGCCACTTCTACATACTAACACATAAAAATAAATGGACTACTTAATTTAACTATACAAAATGAATAACTATACAACTGGACATATTTCTTTTTTGACCCAGAACTATAGTAATCAGTAAGTCTAACAGTTTCTTACGGGGCTTCAGAAGAAGAGTTTAAAGAAGTGCATCTTTGTCAATTCATTATTTATCTTGAAATTAATAATTCCAGGAAAGTTATCACACAATGAGTGTTTATAAGCAAATAATATCGCCATTGTGATATAAACTAGCCTTAAGATTGCTAATCTCGAAAGTAGAAATTCAATCAAATATGAGGCATAAAATAATTCTATATTTAATTCGAGATTATAATCTGTCCGAGCGACCTTTAAAAGTTCATGGCTTCTATCAAAATCAAAAGCTGAAGTCATGACAGGGTATTATGATGCATTACCAGAAACTTTAGGAAGGTGAAAGAACATTGAAACATAGAGCGTTGAAAATGGGGCTTTTTGGTCATCACAAACAACTGTGGGTGTCCAATAGTGTGGCCATGACATTGACTTAGCAATAGCGAAGTTAGAAGGAAACATGTCATTCAAAGATGAAACTTTCAAAGACCTTAAAAGTAGCCAAGTATGTTAAAAATAAATGAGATAAGCCAATCAACAACGAAGGAATACATCTGGAAGATAAGATATCATTGACCAAATATGCATTTATATTAGACTTAGCAATTCACCAAGAAGAAGTAAATGGATTGGCCCCCATTGTGGACCTGATGATTGTCCAGCTGGGAGTCTCCAAGTCGAGTACAAATTTTGTTTTTTCTTATTTCACTTAATTAGTGATGTATTTATTAATTTATATTAAGTTTAAATACATGCTAACTGCAAAAAGAAAAAGGCGTAATGCATATCAACTTCTTAAATTTGATAATAAATGTTTTTAGCTCAACTATCCTTGTACTTATTGTCAGTGGCGGAACTACATGGCAACAAAGGATAATCAGTCGAACAACTTTTATCGAAAAATTAAATTATGTATATGAATTAAGTATGGTAAAATATTGTATATAAGACAAAATGAACACCTTCAAAGCTCTTTCCATTTAAACTGCATGAGGGACAGCCTTACACTACACTAATACAGTAGTAAGTGGGAAAGTTATAGGAGGTGAGGGGGAGGGAATATTGTTCTAGTCTTATATTAATACTCACTCCGTCCTAAAATAAGTATCTACTTTTCTTTTTTTATTTGTCCCAAAATGAGTGTCTCTTTCTATATTTGGTAAGTTGGTAATTCAAACACCATATATGGCAAGTTTTGATGCAGTCGGAACACGTGCTGATCAAGTGTTCAATCCACCGAGGTCGATGACATGAAGTCAAGCCAAACTGTTGCATGACGTTCACATTCAATTGGCGTGGTCGGGAGAAAGCAACTGTTCCGAAGCTGATTGGCCAAGTTAAAAAACCGAAGGCTTCATCTGCAAGCTTGAGCTCGAAGAAGGAAGCGACCGAACACTCAACATCGACGCTGAAGAGTAAAGCAAAACAATCAACCGAAGGTAGAGCGTCCGATATCAAAATGTGTCGATCTGAACAACTGAGCACCAAAGTCAATAGCTCGAGCTGAAGTGTTCAAAATATAAGTGTTCGGTTGAAGGAGTAACCGAACACTCAGTTTATTCAGCCTTGCGTGGCTCACTCCTATTGGTCACCTGTGACCATTTTACTATCTTGTCCCTAGAATGGTCTATATAAACTCCTTTACATTTCATTTATAGGCAGTCTAGTTTTTTGATGAATGATTTATATAGCAGTTGCTATTGAATGTCTCCGATGGAGCCGAACCTCGATGTGCGATTTTAAAGAACTTGTGTCATTCGTTGTGAGTCGTTTGAACATTTTCTTCTTTGTTCATTCAATTTGCAAGAAGCATGTGCCTTCTTGAGGATTGTTGCTTAGCGTAGGTACATCTTGACCTCCGTTTCAATCGAACCCGAGACTAGTTCCTCGACGTTCTTTTGATTCGAAGCAAGATTTGTCTAGCTTCTATCTTTTATCGTTTTTATTTTTGCTAACAACCAGAGACGCGGAAAATAACAACAATAAAAGATAGAAGCAAGACAAACCATGCTTCGAATCAAAAGAACGTCGAAGAACTAGTCTCGAGTTCGATTGAAATGGAGGTCAAGATGTACCTACGCTAAGCAACAATCCTCAAGAAGGCACATGCTTCTTGCAAATTGAATGACCAAAGAAGAAGATGTTCAAACGACTCACACTGAATGTCACAAGTTCTTTAAAATCCCACATCGGGGTTCGGCTCCATCGGAGACACTCAATAGCAACTGTCATATTAATCATTCATCAAAAAACTAGACTGCCTACAAATGAAATGTAAAGGAGTTTATATAGACTATTCTCACTACAACAAATAGGTCTTTTAGCGGCAATTTATTAGCGGCAATTAGCCCACAGCCGGTAAATAACCTTAATAGGTGCAGTAATTGGTGGCAAATGTACTATTGCCGGTACAAAATATATACCATTTAACGACAATAAAGAGAATTGATTTGTTAAATGCCCTCTAATTAAGTTATTTCTAATTCCCTTCCCAAAATATCTCATTCCCTAAAACCCTTGGAAAATATCTACAGATCTCATCTCTGTGTGTCGCCGCCACCAACCGCCGCTCACCGCCGTCTCACCCCGTCGCCGCTCACCATCGCCTTTCACTGTTATCTCTGATCACCGTCGCTTCTCACTGTTCCCTCTCACCCTCACCGTGCACCGTCTCCGCTCACCATCACCGGCAAATATATACTCTTCGCCGATAGCGGGTTCAATATCGTCATCATCAATCCAGGTCGTAAACCCTAACTTCTCTCAATTTCAACTTTTATATTTCCCTTAGTTATTGCTTAATCAGTGTATAAGTTTAAATTTAGGTTCTGGATATGAATTGGAAGATGTTCTTAATCAGCGTATAAGTTTATTTTTTGCAACTTGCATATTGCGCAACAGGCAATGTACCTCATTGCATTTCTCATTGCACTAGTCAATTACCTAAACGAAATGTTCTAGATCAAGTAAGGCCAAAATTTTGAACTTTTAAAACCTAAAAAATTTAAAGTTTGCAATTTTATGTGATTGAATGTGTTACATATGGAGCCCGAAAGAGCTTATAGAAAAGAATGTGTGTGATATTGTGATTTCTTGGTTTGCTTAGTGTTTCATGTAGCCTTGTAGCATCTTGCTGTTTTATCTCCTTCAGCAATGTGGTATTGAAAAGCTATCTGTATCTTGATTAAGTTCACAGTTCTTATGGTTTTGCAAGGTCATTATATCTGTCTGTAAAGTAGGATTTTGAAACATACTTTTTGTTTGAACCTATCTGTTCTTAATCTTTTTGGTGTAGATATGACTAACATACAAAAGATATTACTGGGGGTATAGACATACCCTTTGTCTCATCTTCTTATTTGATATTGAACATTTTTCTTTTGTCTTTCCAAATATGGCAGTAAGGATATCAGTGTTGCTTCTTTTCTCAGTGCTCTTCACTGTCTCTGTTGTACGTCCAGCTCCTCCTCTGGAAGGTAATATACATCTCAAACCTTATACTCTTACTGAGTAGTATGCTTATCTAAGTTCATTCTTGATTTTCCTTAACTTACTATGGTCATTTTCATTACTCGTTTTAGTTTAAAAATGAAATCTTGTAACTAGCTCCTAATACAAGTCCTACCTTCTTGTTGCTCAACTGGATGTTGTTGCAAACTGTACTGTTTTCAAGAATGTCTTGTTCTGAAGTATGTTTACTATGTTTTGATAGGAGGTTCATACTGTAAAGTACATTTACTTAGCATAATGTTCTCTGTTTTATGAGCTGCTTTTTTTTTTTTTATTAAAAAATTGAAAAAATAAACTGCTCTTGATTTTAGCCATAGATGTTTGTTACTTTAGTGGGGAGTTATGGAAAGAGGTGCAATATATGTTCAACATATATTGTACTAGTATATTACTCTTTGTTTGTTTGATGGGGTTTTTCATTTCAAATAATGTTGTGTGTGTGTGTGTGTTGGGGGGGGGGTGGTTAAAGGAAAGAGGTTGAACCTGTGCTCAAGAGAGCAGAAGTTTTTTGTGTAACATATGTTTTCTTGGATAGTTAGGTTACAGTTGAAGACTTGATGGAAAATATTCCTTTTTTTCAGGACTACTACCAAATGGGAACTTTGAAGAGCAACCAAAACCAAAAGACCTCAAGAAAAAAACTGTACTCCAAGGTAAATATGCATTGCCAAAATGGGAAATCAATGGCTTGGTGGAGTACATCTCTGGCGGGCCACAGCCCGGTGGGATTTACTTCCCTGTCGCCCATGGTGTCCACAGCGTGAGGCTTGGAAATGACGCCTCAATATCTCAGACAATTCCTGTCAAGAAAGGCTTTTTGTATGCACTCATATTTGGTGCATCAAGAACCTGGTTTATGGTTTATTTTAAGATCTTCCTTTTGTTTATGGTTTTATTTGGCGTTTCACTAGTTATCAATTTGATCAAAGGCATTGTTAAAGATATATCATTTGTGAGTCTAATAATCATTGGTCTATGTAGAAGTCCTGAAGGTAAATTCCTTCTAAATGAAGGTAAATAAGATAGATAATTTATGTCATCAACTACTGGTGATCTGTCTTATTTTGTGTCTTTCATTCACTATGTTGTTGGGTAACACTTCATTTCCATATTTTCGATTGGTGTTGAATCGGGAGGTGTTCGAATTAAGGTCTTGCTTTTCCTTGTTTATGCAGCTATGTGATGGATCATGACAGAAATAAAGCTCCTCAGCTAAGACAGGTTCCAAATTTTCCTTCGAAATTACTTCGTTAAAAGCAATTGTTCATATGATACTTATCAAGGATGGTTGTATATGGCTACTAGATTAGCTAGCATTCTCTTATTTCAAGCTGATTTAACAAGTGTTATGTCCTAGTTGTAGTCTTCTAGCTTGTTAGAACTTTGGCAGGGTGAAAGTTGAACGCAGTATCATAGTTTATTAGATTAGAGGATTCAGCCATGGGGGTTAAGACTATGGAAGAAATGAGATACTGTGAAAGCTAAGTTTTGTTGAAATTTAAATGTTGTTGAAATTTAGGACAGATCTTCTTTGCTGATTGATGATAATGCAAATCAGTTCCAAGATTCTCGGACGAGCGATGGAAGAATGGAACATGGGATCTGAATATGTTTGTGAAAAATGGCAAAATGGATTGGGATGGTGTCATAGTTGCAGGTAAACAGAGAACAATCTTTTACAATACTAAGCTCAAATATGTTCAAGTGAGTTAAATAATTCATTTATAATGGTGCAGAAGCAAAGAGGAGGAAATTTCTTGAACTGTTCCCAGAAGCTGCAACAAACCAAGAACCTGTAGTCTTTAGAACTTCTGTCATACCATGGTGGGTGTGGATGACGCATTATCACCTCCCTGAAGCTGAGCTGCTAAATGGTTTGTCCCCGGGAACTTCACGGTCATGTAAAAGCCTTAAGCTAGCAAAATTATGAAAATAAAATAAGGTTTTACTGATTAGTAAGTTCATAATTTTGCAGGAAGAGCTGCAATGGTGGGATTTTTCACGGCCTATCTAGTTGATGTTTTAACAGGGCTTGACGTGGTAGGCCAAATGGCAACAGTTGCTGGTGTAATTCTGTTTAAAAGAAAGAGCAATGGATCATGCAGCAGATGCATATAGGACTGATCTGATGACAGTTAGAAGGATTGTGTTGATTGCTGTGGTGGATTTTACCTTGATGAAGAGTTTAATAAATGCTTCTAGGTTATTCTAGTTGATAGCACTAGTTATCATATTTTACTTGAAACTAGTTACTGAATTAAAGTTGTGTTATGTTCTTTTATTGTTGAAACTCAAAATATTGGTGAGTAAATGAAATATTATTATATTTCGGTAGTAAATAATAGTATATTTTATTCGAGATAATTGTATAAATGAATAAGAATAGTATGCTTTGAGATTTAATAGTTATTTTACTTGCTACTAAAAGGTTCACATTTATCGGCAATTAAAGTTGCTTTTACCGGCAATAGTTATTGCTCATATATGTATGAATTAAGCTAATAATTTAGTGGCCATTTAAATGGTTGGCAAACAAATGCCGCTATATCTAGGGCCTTTTAGCGGCAATAAGATGAGCCTTTACCAGCATTCCAATTAATTGCCGGAAAAGCCTTTAGCGACACCAACATTGCCAGCTAATATGCTATTGCTGGTAAAACTATTAGCGGCAATTCTTAATGCCGCTAAAGGTCATATCATTTGCCGCTACATGTACTTTTTGTTGTAGTGTCTAGGGACAAGATAGTAAAATTATCACAAGCGACCAATAGGATTGACCCACGCAGGGCTGAATAAACTGAGTGTTCGGTTACTCCTTCAACCGAACACTTAAATTTCGAACACTTCAGCTCGAGCTCTTGACTTTGGTGCTCAGTTGTTCAGCTCGGCACATTTTGACATCGGAAGCTCTACAGTCGGTTGATTGTTTTGCTTTACTCTTCAGCGTCGATGTTGAGTGTTCGATTGGGTGCTCGGTCGCTTCCTTCTTCGAGCTCAAGCTTGCAGATGAAGCCTTCGGTTCTTGAGCTCGGCCAATCAGCTTCGAAACAGTTGCTTTCTCCCGACCACTCCAATTGAATGTGAACGTCATGCAACAGCTTGGCTTGGCTTCGTGTCATCGGCCTCGGTGGATTGAACACTTGATCAGCACGTGTTCGGGCTGCATCAAGTTTACAACCACAAATTCAAAGGAAGCTTGCAGATGAAGCTTTCGGTTCTTGAACTCGGCCAATCAGCTTTGGAATAGTTGCTTTCTCGCGACCACGCCAATTGAATGTGAACGTCATGCAACAGCTTGGCTTGGCTTCGTGTCATCGGCCTCGGTGGATTGAACACTTGATCAGCACGTGTTCGGGCTGCATCAAATTTACAACCACAAATTCAAAGGACAGTTTAGTATATTACACACATCTTTAATTTAGAACCACAAGATTGAAAAATCCCCCAATATTTTTCAAACTCCATGACCAGTCAAACTAAGACACTCAAATTGGGACGAAGAGAGTATTACTTAAATATTTCGAGAAAAAAATAAAAGGAAACAGAAAAATCGATTCCCCATTCTTGGCAACTCACAAGAAAATCCTGATAGTTTAATTAGTTAGCTAGCTAAACTTTTACCTTATTTGTAAGGATTCGATTTCTTACCGTATAGTCTCATTCCGTTTACTTGTAAAAATATAGTGTTCCGTTTTCTTATAAATATAGTGTTCGCGGTTATCTAGAACCAATCCAAATATGGTTAATGTTGAACTATTTTTCTGTCAGAGCATCTTTATTTTCCTCACCCGGTTCATATCATACATAGAAGAGAGATAATGTAATGCTTGGCTTGGAAAAATGCTTCAGCTTTTGTTGACCCTAATGGATTGACCCAAAGACTAGCCGTCCCTTATCAGATTTGGACATTTCTGTTGTCCTTCATGCACAAACCACAAATGATTATCCAATGTCTCAAGTCACAACTTAATGAAAAACAGATTTAAAGTTGGAAGTCGAATACTACTCCCTATGTACCAATTTATGTGTTACATTTTTCTTTTTGGTCTGTCCCAAAAAGAATGTCATATTTTCTTATTTGTCAACTATTTAATGCACTATCTCTATATTACTTTTATTGGGTCCTACTTACTTTAAAAGGCACAAACAATTTTTTGGTTACTACAATCTTCTCTCTCTTACTTTTTCAAGAGTAAATTTGAATATTTACAAAATCAATTTCTATTTCTTAAACTCTGTGCCAAGGCAAACACTACCACATAAATTGAGACAGAGGGAGTATTTGATTTTCTGGAAAGAGACCCAGGGTAGGGGGAGGGAGGCCGCTTTCAAATTAGGTTCGGCAGAACATGTAGTTACTGTGCTTACGAATTCACTAGATATATATAAAAAGTACTCCATAATTTAAAAATTCAGTTGCCATATTACATGGTCACTTTTCCTAAAACTCAAAGCTTACAAGATTCAAATCATGGTTTCGCACGCCAAGAGGTACACAAATCTCTATGTGAGGGAGGGAGCGCATTCTTGTACCATAGACATCAAGAAGACATTATTGCTTTTTACACTTAAATTTGATAAGTTTAAAATTAATGCTTTTATCATTGAATTTTGCTGCATTATTGAGATTTCAGGTTTAACCAGTATATTATTCCCTATGTTATATTTTATGATGTTTTTATTAGTTTGTTCATAAAAAGAATCACATATTCTATTTTCGAAAATAATAAAATATTAAACTTCTCATTCTATTATAATGAAAAGTGGGTATAATCATACAAAATTATGGCATGTTCAAGGTCATAAGTCTCGAAGTTTTTATAATCACACCAAAGACAAATCTAGAATTTCAAGATGATGGATTTATCATTACCGGGGCCAGAGCTACATTGTACCAAAAATGGTCGGTGAACAACCTTCGTCAGAAAATTATATTGTATGTGTAGTTCATATACTCCCTCCGGTCCATATTATTTGATTTTTTGGTTGTTTCACGTATATTAAGAATTCACCTTTTAGCATTAATTAAAAAAGGTCATTTACGAAATTAACCTTTGTCTCTTTCAAATTTACTTATAGAAATTTGTGAGGACTTTTAAAAAATGTTTTTAGATCATTTATTGACAAGGGTATATTTGGGAAGAACTATCTAAAAGCTTCTTGAACTTTGAACAAATCAATTATTTTGAACCAAGAATAAAAGGCCAAAAAATCAAATAAAATGGACCGGGGGAGTATCATTTTATTTCAAATATTGAGCATTTATGCCCAACCAACCGAGTTAGCTAGTGGCCAATAGGATGTTTAAAGGGATTTCCACATAAATAGCCCACAATATTTCAGATTAACAAGTTATTTAGCACTAACATAATATAGCCACAATATTTATATTTAAAATTTAATTTATAATTAAAATATCAAATATAATAGATTGATATTTTGTATATATACCTTCTATACACATATATATTTGTCCTATATTTTTTAAATATTTATATCATCAAATTATATTTAATAAATATGCTAGGAAAAGAAAGAAATGACAAAATATGGTTACAAAAAGTGGATAAGGGTTGGGAATAGTTATGTGGGGTAAAAATCTCATGTTTAAATTTGCTTGGTACCAATATTTGAGTCTCCAACGCAGTTATTTGCTTCTATTTTCAGGAAAAAAAATAAATAAACTGGACGAATATAAGTAATAGAAGGGAAAAGTATATCAAATGAGTATTTAAGTGGAGATTGACACTTTTTTTTAGTGCGAGTAAATCAGTGCTTAATCAAGTGAACCATTCAAACTTTTAGAGTTATGGTTCTCGAACATTATATTAGACATATTTAATTTCGACAAACAGATATATATGGTGGAGGCCTATGGTTTTACTTAAACCGCAAGTATTTTCTTTTTTAGACTTGATGTAGGGTCTAACTATATCACATCAATTGAAATAGATGGAATACAATATTTTCTTTCACGGCCTCTTCTTTTATTCAGAGGTAAAACTAACTACATCTTATCAATTGCATGTTTAGGTCAAACACTATCATAAAAATGGAAGAGGGTACATAGTTAGACTTCCTACTCAAATATAAAGTATAAAAATATAAATTGCAGATTAAATTATTTACTTGGAAATTAACATCGACACTAGGAGTTAAATATGAAACAATCTCAATTATTCACCCTATCCTGATCATTAGGAATTCCAGTATCTGTCATCTACTAAGTTTATTTTATAGATGAGATAGATTTAGATGCACTAATTATGTAAAGAATGTTTACAGTTAATCCCTCCGTTCCATAATGGTTGTTTTGATTCCCGTTTCGAAAGTTAAACGAGTTTTTCTTTGACCGTAATATTTTCATAAGTCTTTTAAATATTTTGAATTATTTATTATTGTAACTTATAGTAATTTTTATGTAGTTTCTAAATCTATAAATATTGTTTCAAAAAATTTAAAGATTATATTTGCATATTTGCAGTTAAAATGAAAGAGTTTGACTTTCGAAATCCGAAACATGTCATTCTTTGAGGAACAGAGCAGTAACAATTTATTTCAAAAATATAAACCCTGCAAAAATCTTTTGAGTAACATAATAGTATAAAAAATTCCTTCTCTGTATGTATATATATGCTACGATCTCCGTGAGGTTGACCAAGCCATCCTTGTAGCTTTCTCCTTCTACCGCATCTCTTTGTTTTATTCATTTCATCTTCTTCTTTGAGCAATCATTGTCATCTATGCATATATATGATATCCATGCACGTAACTGTGAGTTAGATGAATAGAGTGAAAAAAGGGCAAGAGAATAATAGTGAGAGTATGGAAGTGAAACAAACAGAAGCAGCAAAATCTAATATCAAAGATAGTGATATTGAAGAAGAAGTAATTCTTCCAGGCTTTCGATTTCATCCAACTGATGAAGAGCTTGTTGGGTTTTATCTACGACGAAAAGTAGAAAACAAATTAAGAATGAACATGGAACTCATCAAGCAGCTTGACATCTACAAATATGATCCCTGGGATCTTCCGAGTAAGTTTATAAATGATGCTCCCATATTTCAGTTTATATGCCAACATTTTCCTTCAACTTCATTGCAAAATTAAAGAATGCATGACAGTTTCTAATATTAGAAATAATTTACTTCCAATATTACATTTAATGAGAAGCTTTTATAGCTGCACAATTGCAATTGTATGAAATATTCTATGACCACAAGTTCCAAAAGTCTTTCTTTCTTGATTTCAGCTGTGTTTGAATTAGAACTAAAGGATTAACATTTCTGAAATCAATTTTCCGGATTATTCAGTATTAGCAACGTGTTTTTTTTTTTTTCCCCAAAATCAATTGTACACAGAAAGTAGTCAGTAGACTGAGCAGCTTTATCCATGATAAAAATGTATAGAACTGTAGAAGTCCCTAATTAAGGAAACAAAACAATAATATAGAATTTTCCATCAAGTTTAACTGACCTCCTCCCTCTTTGTAAATTTGGTGAGGGCTGAGATTAAAGAAAGGATGTTTGGATTCTGGTAAGTTCTTAATTAACTTGTAAATTTGATGGACCAGAAAGAAAGGTGAGAACTGCTTAAATTTTAGAGTTGCAATATAATTAATATTTATAGTCTTCTATCTTATGTGTGTAAACAATGTCTTATATGAAAAAATGATAAGAAAGGAAAGTTACATATTAGGTATAATGAATTTCTTATTGGTTTGAGACTTTTGGAGAAAATTGAGCAGGTTTGATTTAAAGAGGACTGTATCAAACTATTTTAGTGCGAGGCTTAAACACTCTTGATGACTCTTAATCTCGCCTTTCTAACATTAAAAAGTACACGAGAAAAAGAAAATGATGAAAATTGCTCTAGTTTGATTCACAATCAAAAGTTGAAACCTATGTCCTTTTTAAAGAGTACTCCCTCCACAGAATTTTGTGTGACTGTAACTGACTGGACACAAAAAGAAAAAGAAAATTTTGAAACTTATTATTTAAAATAAGTTTTATATATTTGTGTGACGATGTATTTCATTAATAATAAATATGAAAATTTGAAGTTAAATTATTTTTTATAATATAAATATGCCACGAAAAAGTAAAGAGTGTCATGTAAATTGGGACAAAGGGAGTAATTAAAACTTTATGAAAATCAAGTGACAACTTGTTCTTCTGTAGAAGTATATTACCACACATCTAAGCTTAATCTAGGTAGAATTGGCACTTGTTTACATACAGTTAGTTAGTTAAGTAGTACATCAATTTTTGTACTACCACCATCATGCACATGTTAAAATTAATAAAGATGATATAAATTATGTAAATGATTATTAATTTTGACCTTTCTACCACTAACGAGAAAAGGGGGAACTCCTTTGATATGATTTCAGGATCAGTTTATGGAAAAGTTGCAAACATAATCAAGTGTGGAAAACACTTATGTTATTTCCCACGAATACACCACTTTACTGTTTTAAGGACCAGTTCCTTAAAATGTGTTCCTTTACTCTACGATGTGCGGAATAAAAACTGTAAGTAATTGAACACCAGATTTTAGCGTGGAAAAACCCCTAGACACGGGATCAAAAAACCACGACCTACTTCTCAAGTAGGATTTCAACTTCACTATGTAAAAAGACCCACTTGGTTACAAGACTCACTCTTACTAACCTAGGACTAACTCTAATCCTTTACTGATCTTTCTCACGATCAGTGAAGTTGTGTCAAGTCCACGACTTGAACTACACAGTGTACAACTCGATTTTTGCTTACTACAATTGAACTAAGACTTGAACTTTTACAAGACTCAATCTAAGGAACAGGTTCTTACTTAGTTCTACTGTAGCTAATGATTACACAAATAAGCTAATAATTCTTCTCAGCTTTTGCTCGATGCTCTCTCTATTTGTGTACATCTTCTATGGCTGATAGTCTTCTCGTTTTATAGTTTCCAGCAGCCAAGAAGTCCCAATGAATTAGAATTCCAAAGCTCCCTTGACTTTGAATCCTAATTGGATTCTACCTTCTTGAATCCGAATCCTTTATCCTTTAGGATTATGCAATCTTTTCGTATCTGATTAAGCCTGCATAATTATCAAGATACACGTCAGTATTAGGATAAATAATAATATCTTCATTAAATGATTTTGCATGAATTATCTATTCTGCTTCAGTAATTCAAAGGAACAGGTCCTTTGAATCCGTTCCTCAGTCATCAGTCAAAACTCCAAGCTTTCCAAGCTAACAATTTCCCCCTTTTTGATGATGACAAATTCATACTCATAGCTTCATCTCCTTAATGTCCTGAAGTACAACTTAAGCTCAAAAAGACACCAATCAGTGGAGAATTAATTTATCATTAAGGAACAGATTTTTCTTAGGTATAAAATCATGCAAAATCAGACCTTACTCTTCCCCCTTTTGGCATCATTGAAAAGGTTGCATATAAAAATATAACCCAAGTGTTAGAATTAATCAGCACATAGCCATTGAGGCAACTCAAAATGCAAACATACTTCAAATAAAGCAACTGCAAAAACAATGATATTAGCCATCCAAGACAATTCATATAACCAAATATTAAAATCAGGGGATACAAGCAAGTACTACAGAATTATCCAACTACTAAAGAAGAAAATAAAGGCTAAGGCACTAGGCTAGGCTAGATCCCACTAGACAAAAGATGGCTAAAGGCTAGGGCTAAGGTGGTCAGGATGTGGAAGGACCAGTTCCCTGAGACTTGTGAAGCAGATCAAACATCTGCTTGAGCATTCCCTCATTGGTCTCCTTTGCTTTTGAGGCCTCTGCCTTCCAGTAATTCCTCTCTTCTTCCAACCTTGCAATCTCAGCAGCCTGCATAGCAACTTGTTGCCTAAGTGCCCTCACTTTGTTGTTCAGAGGCTGCCTCCCAACACCAGCCTGTGGAGGATCAGCCTGAACCGGCAAGTCACAGTTTATCAAGGTAGCACACCCAAATTTCTCCTTCTTTGTAGCTTTCACAACCCCTTCCAAGGGAACCTTCAACTTGGCAAAAATATCAGTCAGAATGAAACCAAACGGCAGGGAGTGTTTTCTCTTCCCAGCAATCACCCTTTTTATCAGGTGGATCATAAAACTGGGCCAATTGATCTGCTTTTCAGTGTCCAACAGTTCCATAAGGACCAGGTCCATGAAACTGGCAACCCCTCTTTTCTCCTGCCTTGGCATCACCACTTTGTTCACAAACTCAAATAAAACCTGATGCTGTGGATGCATCTCACTCTTTTGCACTGCCCTGGGTTTTTCTTCACCATCATTCTCAGCAAACTTCCTAGTGATCTCCAGATCAGTAGGCAAGTTTGTCAAGTCAGGCCAAACAGTCTTGACATAACTAGCATACCCAGAGGCAGGGATCCCCAGCAACTCACCAAGTTCCCTTGTATCAAAAATGATGACATTGTCATTAACAGATGTAGTGATTTGATCACCTCGGATGGAACAATTCTTATAGAATTCCTGCACCATTCTCTTTGCAACCCTACCAGAGATCTTAAGGACCATGTCCCTCCAACCCTGAGCATGTAGCTTTTGCAACAACCAAACCATTCCTTCTTCTTGAACATCAGTCATAACCCTTCCTTTCAACACCTTTCTAGTCAGCATGTCATCATGAACACAGTGCACAGTCTCACTTTCTTCAGCATCACTATCACTCTCAGCCTCAGCAACTAACTCATCACTGTCACTGGCAGAGTCTTCAGAAACCACCACTCTTTTAGAGGACCTGGTCCTCTTAGCAATTTTCTCAGCAGCTTTAACTGAGCTTCTTGTCACCCTTCTCTCAGGAACCTTTCTTTTCTTTGACTGAGGCACCACCTCCTCAGCCTCTACCATCTCATCATCCTCAGAAAAATCAGCCAAATCAAAATCATCACTATCATCCACCTTTTCTTCCTCAACTACCTGTTTTCCTTTCCCTTTTCTGCTCTTTTCCAAAGCAGCAGCCAGTTTTTCATCAGCAGCTTTAACAGCACTTCTTGTCCTCCTACCCCCAGATGCAGGGGTTGAGGCAGAAGGAACAGGTCCTTTTGCCTTAGAGGAACTTCCAACTTTCTTCTTGTTTCCGGGCTTATAACTATCACTTATCTTCTTCAATTTAGCAGCAATTTCAACAGTCTCATGATCATTAATGGGTCCCTTTCTAGCCAATTTCCTTTTCAGACTCCTAATATTTATCAAATCAACCAAAGGCCTATCACTATCACTAATAGCCTCTTCAACATCAATAACATCTTCCATGGGTGCTCTAAAAGCAACCTCTGGCGACCCTGACCCCCCATGCACAGGTGCTTCCAAACTCCTAATGAGTTCCCCCTCAAGAGCAGCCTCAGAACCTTCTCCCTCTTCTTCCTCATCAATAACAACATTCAGAGGGTGAGTGTAGTTTACCTTAAACTGATACAACACCATAGCATGAGAGAGATCCTCAACCTGCTCAGCAATGGATTCAGCCGTGGGAACTGATCCTTCCCCCTGAATCTCATGTTCAGGTATTTCTGGAATTTGTTCAGGAACTTCAGGGTTTGGGTCGATGATTTCCATGGGTGAAGGAGGGTTGAGATTTTGTGGTTGTTCAACAGTGGGTGCAGATGGAGAATTATCAGAAGAAAGAGACATGTTTGCAATTCTAATCAAAAGATAATTGACAATTCTTTCTGAAATTTTGCTAATTCAATTAATGAACAAGGTAAACGAATAATGTAGGAGAAGAAGAGTATTTATAGAGTGAATTAAGTAGTGCAATTAGAGTAGGAGACGATCAGCTTACCTCAGCACAACATGCAACGGCTAAGGACTCTTGGGAGTCTCCCGGAGAAAAAGAGCCGTTAGGCTGCAGGACACCTTTTCAGAATAGGAACAGTTCCTCCGATGGGACTCTTTTGCAATTTGGATATGGGTAGGAAACTTAGTGGGATTTTATCCTAAACACAAGTTACCTATAGCCTTTATACTCCTAAATTAATTGAATAATTACGAGTACATACCTGTTTTTAACACCACAATTCAGTGTCCTTCCAATTTGCAATTTTTGATCATCTGAAATTCTAAGAGCATAAGGGTAACATCATTCAATTTTAGCAACTCTAAATAATATATGTGGCATGAGAGTATACATTTAAGTATAGAGACTGGACTGAATAATTCATAATGACTTGAATAAAATTCATTTTAAGAGCAATTTTCTAGCCAATTATGAAGTAAAGCATTGAAGATTTTATGTGAATTTAATCATCCCTAATTCCAATCTATTTCTTTCAAAATCATCTCTACCTAGAGCTTTTGTAAAAATGTCAGCTATTTGTTTTTCAGTTGGGCAAAATGCTATGGTGATCAAACCTTTTTCATAATTGTCTCTTAGGAAATGATGTCTTATGTCAATGTGTTTAGTCCTTTTGTGATGCACTGGATTTTTTGTCATATTAATAGCACTAGTGTTATCACAATAGATAGGAACAGTTCCTACATCAACACCAAAATCCTGTAATTGTTGTTTGATCCATAACAACTGTGAACAACATGAAGCAGCTGCCACATATTCAGCCTCAGCAGTGGAAAGTGCCACTGAATTTTGTTTCTTGGTTCCCCAAGAAACCAAACACTCACCAAGAAAATGTGCCATACCTGAGGTGCTTTTTCTATCGACAAGGAAACCTGCATAATCAGCATCAGTATATCCAACAAGATTAAAATTACCACCTTTTGGATACCAAAGTCCCAAGGGACCTGTTCCTTTCAGATACCTCAATATTCTTTTAACAGCTTTCAAATGAGATTCCTTAGGATCTGATTGGAATCTAGCACACAAACCAACACTGAACACTATATCAGGTCTACTAGCAGTTAGATAAAGTAAGGAACCTATCATGCCCCTATACAATTTTTGATCAACTGATATTCCATGTTCATCAAGATCCAATTTTGTGGCAGTAGCAATAGGTGTGTCAATTCCCTTAGCATTGTCCATATCAAATCTTTTAAGTAATTCCTTAACATACTTTTGTTGATGGATCATAGTTCCATTTGAGGTTTGCTTAATTTGTAAACCCAAAAAGAAGTTGAGTTCACCCATCATGCTCATCTCAAATTCACTCCCCATCAAGTTTGCAAATTCTTTACTTAAATTTTCACAAGTAGCACCAAAAATTATGTCATCTACATAAATTTGAACAATTAAAAGATCCTTACCTTTTTCTTTTAAGAACAAAGTACTATCAATTTTACCTCTCTTGTACCCATGCTGGAGTAGAAATTTTGATAGCCTTTCATACCATGCTCTTGGTGCCTGCTTGAGCCCATACAAGGCCTTGTCTAACTTGTACACATGTTCAGGGAACTGTTCACTTTCAAAACCTGGGGGTTGTTTGACATACACTTCCTCTTTCAAGTAACCATTCAGAAATGCACTCTTGACATCCATTTGATGTAGAGTAAAGTCCATGTATGTAGCAAAGGCTATAAGGAGTCTTATTGCTTCCAATCTTGCAACTGGAGCAAAAGTCTCATCATAGTCGATGCCCTCCTCTTGACTGTATCCCTGAACAACCAGTCTGGCCTTATTCCTTGTTACCATGCCATCCTCATCAAGTTTGTTTCTGAAAACCCATTTTGTTCCAATTATGGACCTGTTCCTTGGCTTAGGTTCCAGATGCCAAACTTGACTTCTTTGAAATTGATTCAGTTCTTCCTGCATAGCATTTATCCAGTCTGCATCCTTCAGTGCTTCTTTCACATTTTTGGGTTCAACAAGAGATAAGAAAGCACTAAAGGCACACAGATTGTGATTTTTGACTGCTGATCTAGTTTGAATTCCTGCATTCTTGTCTGAAATTATTTGATCCACAGGATGTGACCCTTGATACTTGTAAGGCTTGGGTGTCAATCCATTGTCAGAAGTCCTCTGCTGAGGAACAGTTCCTGATCGAGTAGCACTACCAGTTTGTGAGGTGGAACCAGCATTTGTTCCCCCTGTATCTGTGCCACTGTTCTCAGTTCTGTTCTGAGGAACAGTTCCTTGCAGTTCAGTTCTCATATCCAGCCCTTGCATTTGTGAATCAAGTTCATAGGCTTTCAGCAGTCCAATTTCTTCATCCTCCAGTACCTGTTCTTGAGTGAGACTGTCAGTTTCATCAAATTTAACATGCATGCTTTCTTCAATTTTCAAAGTTTTCTTGTTAAACACCCTATATGACTTACTATTTGAAGAATAACCAACAAAGATTCCTTCATCACTTCTAGGCTCAAATTTTCCTAAGGCATCTTTCCCATTGTTGTGTATAAAACACTTGCAACCAAAAGCCTTAAGATGAGAGATGTTTGGTTTTCTTCCTTTAAGCAACTCATATGGGGTCTTTTCTATTAAAGGCCTAGTCATACATCTATTTATTATGTAGCATGCAGTATTAATAGCCTCAGCCCAAAAGTTTTGTGGAAGATTTCCAGATATTAACATAGTTCTTGCCATTTCTTCTAGTGTCCTATTTTTCCTTTCCACTACACCATTTTGCTGTGGAGTTCTAGGTGAAGAAAAATTGTGATTGATGCCATTTTCATTGCAAAAATTGAAAAACATATGATTTTCAAATTCAGTTCCATGATCTGACCTAATGGCAACAATAGGACTGTCTAGAGTTCTTTCAGCTTTCTTAGCAAAGATTGAAAATGCATTAAATGCTTCTTCTTTAGATGCAAGAAATATAGTCCATGTAAATCTAGAGTAATCATCCACCAATACCATAACATACTTCTTACCTCCACGACTCATTGTTCTCATTGGACCACATAAATCCATATGGACCAGTTCCAAAGGCTTAGTGGTACTTACCTGTTTCTTCGGTTTGAAGGAGGATTTTACCTGCTTCCCCCTGGCACAAGCTTCACATACCTTTTCATCATTAAACCTGATGTTAGGCAGACCTATCACCAAGTCCTTTGACACAAGTTTGTTCAATTGTGAAAGACTAGCATGTCCTAGTCTTTTGTGCCATAGGAGGGAGTCATTTTGCACCACACTTAAGCAGCTCAAGCTTCCATCAGATAGTGTCAGCAAGTCTACTTTGTATATGTTTCCATGTCTGTTTCCCTGCAAAATAACCTCTCCAGAAGTTTGATTAGTCACAGTGCATCCAGTGGATGAGAAATTAACATTATTACCTTTGTCACATAATTGAGATATACTCAATAAACAATGCTTCAGTCCATCTACTAGAAATACATTATCTATGCAGTGTGAGTCAGACTTACCTACCTTTCCAATTCCAATAATTTCCCCTTTCTTACCATTACCGAAGGAAACACTTCCTCCTTGGAAGGCTGAGAGTGAAAGGAACAGTTCCTTATGCCCTGTCATATGTCTTGAGCAACCACTGTCCATGTACCATTTGTGGTTTGTCTCCTTCACTCTAGCCTGCAAAAGAAAACTAGGGGTTAATTTTAAGAACCCAAACTAGTTTGGGTTCCTTTCCTTTTGAAAAAGGATGAATCAGATCTCTTCTAGCCCAAAATGGTAAAGGTTTCTTTGTGTGAACATCTCTCCTTTTTACAGAATGTTGAACAGGTTTGTAGGGCCTATTCTTCTGTTTCACAGGATTTCGAACAGGTTTATAGGACCTGTTCCTCTGGGCAGCCATTTTTAAAGATTGACAATTTTCTTTCCGGTGACCAGTGTTCCCACAGTGAGTACATAGCCAGTTTTCAGGAAATGATAAGTACTTACTCTTTGGATCCCATTTGGATGAACTTTGTGCCTTCATGAATCCAATACCTTTCCTGTTACTGCTATGATTTTCTTGCAACCATTCTAGTGCTTCAGAAGACTTGTTCCATTCTACAGTTTTTCTTAATTCCATTTTTGTTTTAACCAGGTCTTCTTCTAAAGATCTTATCTTTTCATCTTTTTTACACAATTCATCAACTGTGTTTTTCAGGTTCTCTTCAGCAATGATCTGATGAGAATTAGCAATACCTTTACCTTTTACAACTGTTTTAACATTTTCTAATTCCTGAGCAGTTGTTTCAAGTGTGAGGACCTGTTCCTCAAGCATGCTAATTTTCCTTTCCAGAAAATCATTTTTAATTATTTTCTCTTTGCATTCTATTTCTAAACAGTCAACTTTATCATGCAGTTGGTGATTATCATCCCTCAGAGTTTTAAATTCATTTAGCACAATATGGAATACTTTAACCAACTTTTCTCTAGACATGCTTTTTACATCTTCTTTAAGTTTAGAAACAAATACCTCAGGATCCTCTTCATTTTCTGAATCTCCAAGTGCCATTAGAGCAAGATCCTCATCCAGATCATCATCAGTTATTTCATCTTCACTGTCTTGCCATCCTGCAACCAGCGCTTTGGGATTTTCACTTTTTCTATGGACCTGTTCCCTAGCCTTCTTCCTTTCATCAATGAATTTCTTCCTCCATTCTCCTTCCATGATTGGACATTTGCTGATGTAGTGCTCCGAGCTTCCACATTTGTGGCATTCTCCAGCCTGTTTCATGTTAGTAGACCTACCCTGTCCACTAATTTCCTTTTTCTTATTCAAATATTTCTGAACACTTTTAGCGATAAGGACCAGTTCCTAATCATCAATAATTTTATCACCAGCAGTCAAGGCTAGGTTAGGTTCAGTTTTAACTGGTGCTCCTATGTTTTTAACCTTTTTCCTCAGTTCATAAGTCTTTAGATTACCTATAAGCTCATCTAAGGATAAAGTGGTTAAATCTTTACTTTCAATGATAGCACAAGCTTTGATCTCCCATGAGTCTGGAAGAACCCTAGTCAAAATCTTTTCTACCCTATCTTCCACAGTTAAAACCCTTCCCAAAGAGATAAGTTCAGAGGCAATGGCATTGAATCTAGTATACATTTCAGAGATTGATTCTTCTTCTTTCATTTTAAAGCTTTCATATTCAGCATAAAGAAGTGTACCTCTGGACCTTTTTACCTGACTTGTTCCTTCGTGTGCAACTTGTAGAGCATCCCAAATCTCCTTAGCAGTGGCATACCCTCTGATCCTTGTGCATTCGTCAGGACTAAGTCCACCAACCAGCCACTTCCTTGCCTTAGCATTCTTTTCCCATTGCTTTATATCTTCGGCATTGCACTCCTTCCTGGTTTTGGGAACATCTTTCCCATCAGCATCCTTCTTCATTGGGATCATGGGACCTTCAGTAACTATGTCCCACAGTTCGTAATCCTCTGCTTGAAGGTGATCACGCATCCTCTCTTTCCACCATGAATAGTATTTCCCATTGAAGTAAGGTGCTCTAACCATTGACTGACCCTCACTGTTCTCACGTGATGTACTCATCTAATCCTAGGTGTTAGCCTTTTCAAGGATAACCTGCTCTGATACCAATTGTTATTTCCCACGAATACACCACTTTACTGTTTTAAGGACCAGTTCCTTAAAATGTGTTCCTTTACTCTACGATGTGCGGAATAAAAACTGTAAGTAATTGAACACCAGATTTTAGCGTGGAAAAACCCCTAGACACGGGATCAAAAAACCACGACCTACTTCTCAAGTAGGATTTCAACTTCACTATGTAAAAAGACCCACTTGGTTACAAGACTCACTCTTACTAACCTAGGACTAACTCTAATCCTTTAGTGATCTTTCTCACGATCAGTGAAGTTGTGTCAAGTCCACGACTTGAACTACACAGTGTACAACTCGATTTTTGCTTACTACAATTGAACTAAGACTTGAACTTTTACAAGACTCAATCTAAGGAACAGGTTCTTACTTAGTTCTACTGTAGCTAATGATTACACAAATAAGCTAATAATTCTTCTCAGCTTTTGCTCGATGCTCTCTCTATTTGTGTACATCTTCTATGGCTGATAGTCTTCTCGTTTTATAGTTTCCAGCAGCCAAGAAGTCCCAATGAATTAGAATTCCAAAGCTCCCTTGACTTTGAATCCTAATTGGATTCTACCTTCTTGAATCCGAATCCTTTATCCTTTAGGATTATGCAATCTTTTCGTATCTGATTAAGCCTGCATAATTATCAAGATACACGTCAGTATTAGGATAAATAATAATATCTTCATTAAATGATTTTGCATGAATTATCTATTCTGCTTCAGTAATTCAAAGGAACAGGTCCTTTGAATCCGTTCCTCAGTCATCAGTCAAAACTCCAAGCTTTCCAAGCTAACAACTTATAAGTGCTATTAAACTGTTTTATGATAAAACAATTACATATTAAATAGAAGTATTGAAATTGACAATCACATTAGAACAAGACCATTGTTTGCACGCTTGCGTGCCATGAAAGTTGCATAGTACTGTACAGTTTTGTATGATCACCAACATGAGCACGTCAAGTTAACAAAGGTATTTTATTAAATCTTAAATAAGGTAAATAGCCCAGCCTTACTGATGAGTATAGTTATGAAGGGTTTATTTTTGAAAAGAAACTATCTAAAATAAAAAGCTATATGTATGTACTATCTTAGTTTCTTGAATTAAATTTGCACCCCAAAAGAAAGAAACAGTGGGCTTGTGGATTTGAATGCCGGTAAAAACTTATCTTGCAGAGTGTGTTTATACACTTCCAATGGATTCAAGACAAATGCCTTTTACACACACTTTTGTTAGTTAGTCATGATTGAATATTCTGTTTCCTACTTAAGTTTTAATGTTAAGATTAAATAGTTAATTTGGTGTAATTAAATACCAAATGCATATATTTATTTAGCTTCAAATTACTTCTCTGTCCATGCAGAATATTTCTTTATTAGGAAAGTTATACTAATTGTGTTAGATTTGGTCTTGATCGGAACCTTCCTTTTTTTTCTTTTTTTTTTCTTGCGCTTGACTTTGTCCTGTAAATATTCTAGGCAAAGTGCTAAGCTCCAAATTAAATTGAAAACGAAAGCCATTAAATTTGTTAAATAAGGCAGCAAAGCGGGTTGGTTTCTTCCTTGACTAAGTCTTCTTTGTTTTTATTTTATGTGAACCTATTTTACTGAACAATTAGACTTAACAAAAAATGAAGACTTTTTAAATTTGTATAGTCCTACAATCCATGACATTTGTGTGGCTATATAATTATTTTGAAAGATGAAACATATCATGGTATTTGTCTTACTATAAAAGTTTATCATTTAGGATAAAATTCAAAGTCTGAGTCAAATTGTTTTAAATTTAAAAAGCGGTTCATTCTTGTCCATTTGGTAGGAACTAACAAAAAAAAGTTCACAAAAAATAGGAACAGGGGGAGTACCTAGTCAGCTCAAACACCACAATTTATGATGATATTCAGTTTGAAGTTTAAATTTTGCATAATGGCATTGTATGTATGTTTTACGTATTGATAACTTTTCATAACAAGTAGTATCATATTAGAATAATAACCTGCTACATAATTAGTTGTTTCATGAGTTTTAACTTAATTTTCTTTTGGTTATATGAAGAGGTAAGCACAGTGGCTGGGGATTATAAAGAATGGTATTTTTTGTGCATGAGAGGGAGAAAATATAAGAACAGTGTAAGACCAAATAGAGTAACAAGATCTGGATTTTGGAAAGCAACTGGGATTGACAAGCCTGTTTATTCTACTACTGCTACCAAATTAGAAAGCCTTCATCATGATTGCATTGGCCTCAAGAAATGTTTAGTTTATTATAGAGGATGTGCTGGGAAAGGCACAAAAACTGAGTGGATGATGCATGAGTTTCGTCTCCCAGTTACTTGGAAGACTACAAATCACCTGCCCAATACTCATCATGAAGCGGTAAGTTAATTTGCTCTAATTATCATCTTGGTTTAACTTAAGTCCTATATTAATGAAAACATAAATATTAGTTCTCATTCTCAAAATAAGAAAACATAAATATTAGTTCTTGCAGTTCATGACTAGTTTAGTGAAGATAGAGCACAAATCAACAAATGACAGAGCACTAAGATCAACTACCTTAAGTTATCATGTTTTTAAGAGTTTAATTAAGGAAAAAATATGCACTTGCGGTATAAACACTATTTACACAATTACGTTATTTCTAAGCCGACGTTTTCTAATAGCTTAAGTTTTCAGAGACAAGACTGTTGCACCAATTTAATTAGTATAAGAGCAGACATAATTGTGTACCCTCTCTAATAACTTAAGTTGGTAACACAATTCAATGAATAAGAATTATAGTAAGTAATTCTGATCTTATAAACAATACAGCATTGTTCTTTACAACATTGAACCACTTAATTAGGAGGGTACACAACGAGCATAAAAAATTGATCATGGGTGAAAATTGCTAGTGCAACACATTTTTTGTTACAGGGAGTTCATGTTGTTGCAGCAAATTAAGATTTATAAAATTTTAACAACTAAAAGCTAATGCAAGTGCATAGGTAACTCTTTGATCTCTTAATCAAGTATTGATCATTATAGTTAGAAATTCTTGAATTGCAGGAAGTTTGGACCCTATGCAGAATATTTAAGAGGACTTCTAATTACAAGAAATACTTGCCAGAAGTGAAGCATCACATTTCACTAAGCTATGGAGATGCAAGTTCTAAAGCATGCAGTAGCCTGGAATCTGAAAACAGTAGTGATGACCACTCCACCAGCTTTAAAAACATGTCATTTCAACAAGAAAACAACAATGTAGAGAATGGTGAAAAACAAATGGATGTTAGAAACCATCATTTCTGTATCAGCCAACAAAATGCAGCATCTCAGTCTCCATTCACATCATCTAGTTCAAGCTTTTGGAACACAAATAGTCAGGAGGAGTACTTGTTTTGTGATGGCAAATGGGATGAGCTCAAATCAATAGTTGACTTAGCAACAGATCCCTCTATTGTTTACAGATGTAGATAAATAAGGAGTATAGTAGCTTACGCAGAATTTTATGCAAGCGGTGTGAGATAAATAAGGAGAGCAGTAGCCTACGCAAAATTTTAGGCAACCGGTGTGAAATTATTTTCAGAACTCGTCTTAGAAGCAGGTATAGAATATCTGGAACTGTGATGGTTCCAACACTGTACTCTTCCTGTCCCAAATTCATGTTTGTTTTTTATTTTATTTTATTTTATTTTATTTTTCTAGATTGATTTTGATCTCGTATATAGACATATCTGTTTTCCAAAATAAAAAGAAAAAGAAAATCTTACATAGTGTGGAGAAAATTATTAAGCTGTGTCGATTGAATCCCTACTTTAGTTCTGAATTAGGGGCTATAAAAACTAGCTATAAATGGAAGCAGTACCACTTAGCTATAAGGTGAATAATTGAACTATAGAGCCCATTTGGGGATAAATACACTATACATCTATTACCAAAAATAATAATAATAATAATAACAAAAAAAAAATTGCCATTTGACAACACAAATACCAGGAAACTACAAGACCAAGACTTCCGAGCTTCTCTTAAGAATATCTGTCGCATCTCTTTCTTAATAAACAGGTTCAAACTACAGTTAAAAATATCAGTCATTGGAGGAATATGAGGAGTATTACGTCAATACTCTTCTCAATAGTGTGCTTTAGATCTTCAGGAGACGTAGTTATTCTTTTCCTAGACATCAACTCAATTAGGGAGTGTACATCCTCTTTTATCGATGCTGCAATACTCTCCTCGATAGAGGGTTCTAATTCCGCAGAAGACATAGCACTGCTTATGCTCGACATCAACTTAATTAGGGAGTGCATATCCTCTTTTAGAAAAGTTTAGTTTATTATAGAGGAAGTGCTGGGAAAGGCACAAAAACTGATTGGATGATGCATGAGTTTTGTTTCCCACTTAATTGGAAGACTACTTCAAATCACCTGCCCAGTACTCATTATGAAGCTGTCTGTTTAATTTGCTCCTACTATTTTAACTTATTGGTTTAAGTCAAGTTCTAGATTAACGGAAACATAAATATTGGTTCTTGCACTTCATGACAAATTTAGTGAATGATAGAGCACAAAATAACAAATAACAGAGCGCTAAGTTTAACCACCTTGATTTTTCATGTTTTTACGAGTTTAAGCTGTAAGGAAAAAATATGCACTTGCAATATAAAAACTATTTACACAATTAAGAAGCTTAAGTTCTCTAACCTTTGATTTCAAACTTAACCCCACCAATCCACAGCAACAAACAAACATTAGCACTGCAATTATCACTAATAGATCATATTGTTACTTAAGATCAGATCCTCGAATTGAAGATGTATAAAAATCAACCAGTTGGATTCTAATCGTTGTCCTCTCCGTCAACTTCAGACCCAACTTTTGGGTCGGCACTCTTGGCACTTTCCGGCATCATGACACATCCAGTCATAGGATCAACTGGGCGAGTGTCCCGTGGACCGCCTTTTTGTCCCATAGCCAGCATAGGCGGAGGAGGTAGTACACCTGCTCGGAAAAGAAGACGTTCCACTGGTTCTGACGGCTGAGCGCCAACAGATAACCAATATTTCACTCTGTCGAAATTAAGACCCATCCGTTTGCCACCATCTTGACCTGGGAGAGGATTGTAGTAACCAAGGACTTCCAAGTGCTTTCCATCTCTGGGAGATCTGCTATCGGCCGCCATTACTCTGTAGAAAGGTTTGTTTTTGCATCCAAACCGAGATAACCTTAATCTTACCACCATTTTTCTCTACTCTCTTCTACTGGAAAAAAGGAAAACAACGGGTGAGTTTTGGGGGGTTTTGTAGTTTCAAGACATGTATCCAGGGAGAATGCAGATTGTGACAATTTTGTCCTGCTGTAAATGGTCAACACTACCCTTCTCTAAGTTCTCCAATAGCTTAAGCTAATGCAAGTGCATATGTAATTCTTTGATCTCTTCAATATCAGGTATTGATCCTTTTGGTTAATAATACTTAATTGCAGGAAGTTTGGACCCTATGCAGAATATTTAAGAGGACTTCCAATTACAAGAGGTACTCACCAGCAGTGAAGCACCACATAGTTTCACTAAGCTATGGAGACGCAAGTTCTAAAGTATGCAGTAGCCAGGAATCTAAAACAGTAGTAACGACCACTCCACCAGCTTTAAAAACATGTCATTTCAACAAGAAAACAACAACGTAGAGATTGGTGAAAAGCAAATGGATGCTAGAAACCATCATTTCTGTATCAGACAACAAACATCTCAGTCTCCATTCACATCATCCAGTTCAAGCTTTTGGAACACAAATAGTCTGGAGGATTACTAGTTTAGTGATGGCAAACGGGATGAGCTCAAATCAATAGTTGACTTAGCAACAGATCCCTCTATAGTTTACAGATGTAGATAAAAAAAAGAGAGTAGTAGCCTACGCAGAATTTTATGCAAGCGTTCTGCATCTGTTTGCCATAGTTCATTTTATAAGCAAGTATAGAATATTTGGAACTGTGATGGTTCTAACACTTGACTCTTCCTGTCTCAAATTGATATTTGTTTTTTATTTCGTATTTTGTTTCAAGTCGATTTTGATCTATCTTGTCTATTAATAGCTATTAACATCTAGCTACGCATGGAAGCAGTACGACATGTAACTACAGATTGGAGTTAGAGAAGAGTACTCAAATCAAGGGAGTAAAAGTTCAAGCAGAGCTGAAATGTATCTAATACACCATTCATCTAATACCAAAAGGGTTTGCACAACAAATATGAACATAAACAAACCATTCATCTGACAGCACAAAATGACAGTTTTAAGCATACAGCCACAATGTCTAAACCCCAAAAACAGTAAAGAAAAAGTTTACTCATACGACCCCAATGTCTGAATCTTTAACCACAAAAGATACATTATGCACTACAGTACTTCTTTTGGAATAAACGGTAGTTATACTGCAACCAAGACTTTCGAGCTTCATCAGTAGGTAACCTAAGAAATATCTGCCGCATTTCTTTCTTAAGAAACAGGTTCAAACTATAGTTAAAAATATCAGTCATTGGAGGAATATCGGAAATAGTTTCCAAAACATCAATAAACTTCTCGACATCATCAACTCAATTAGGGAGCGTATATCCTCTTTTATCGATGCTGCAAGTCTCTCCTCGATAGAGGACTCTAATTCTGCAGGAGACGTGGCACTGCTTATGCTCGACATCAACTCAAATATGGATTGCCTATCCTCTTTTATTGATTCTGCAACAGACTTTACTCGCACCTAGTGCGTACACACTATTACTCTCCTCAAGATCTCGGCCGGGCTGATAATGGATAAAAGTTTACTCGCATCTAGTGTTTACACCAAACCAATCAATTTAACGGAATCACAAATTAAAGCAACAACACATATCACCTAACTATGGTTAAGTGAAAGCACTGGAATGTTACTTGTTAACCACTAAAATTAAAGAACCAAAATATACTATGAATTGTTACATTTTGAGTTGTACATAAGTATGGATCTATTAACTTTTTAATGGTAATTTTTTTATTAAACAATCAAACAAAAAATGTAGAAAGAAAGAAGAAAGGGAAAGAGATAGTACCTTATGATTTTTGACAAAGCTGGTAAAGGAAATTGGAAGGCGGAGGAATGAAGAATTAGGTCTTTTATTTTTGAAAGGTAACTTTGGAATTATAACAACTTATAAAGGATAAGATAGTAAAATGGGTTATTTGGACTTAAAATAGTTTCCCAAACACCAAAATAAGCCCCAAAGTGCTTACTAATTACTATTATTCTTACGTATACTGCTTTTATTTTGTGATAGGATTAAATTTAAAAATAAAATAAAACAGAAGCTGAAATCAAACTCTAAGGGGTCGTTTGGATGGTTAGATTAGATAATAATCTCGGTATTAAATTTGAGATAATATTTTTTTATATTTGGTTAGTGGTATTAACTAAACTGTGATAAGTTTTATACCAAGCTAGGGCTTGGACATAGATTTGGTTGAAACTTGAAAAAATGAGTTTTGTGAAGTTGAGTTGAAAAATAATATATGGAACTTAAAAGTGTGTTTGGACATCCATTTTACTTTAAAAATTGAAGTTTGTGAGTGAAAAAAAAGCTTTTTTCTCAAAAATTAGTCTTAATCAATTTTTGGGAATTTATAAATTTACTTTTCAATATTTGGACAGATTCTATGAACAAACAGAAATTTAAAATATTATTTAAAAAATTCTTCCAAGTTTTATATCCAAATGGAAGCTCATAGTATTATTCTGACTCATATAGGAGGTGTGACTATTAATTCGAAATTATCATCCGGGATAATTATTATCCCAAATTTATGGAATATCCCTGTTATTTAGTCCCACCAACCAAACGACCCCAAAGTGAACAATTATGTCATAAATATCGTAATGAAATCTGCAAATTTAATTACTGTAATAAGTTGGCTGAAACTTTCTAAGTAGTTCATTTGTCAAATTAAAAAGTGTAGCAAAGGGAGTTGATGGAGTATCAGGAAATTATAAACTCCTTTACAAATTACAACTTATCTTTCGATAACTCAGCTTTAGAATTTACACATGGACTTAAAGACTTTAATTTTCTTTCTAGACTGAAAAAGTAGGCGTAGAGAAGAGAGATAATAAGTTCAACGAACTAAAGAGTAGGTTGAACAGTAGAATCAGAGTTGATGGCTGTAAGGCTGTCCACCGGTCCGGTCCGATCTGGTTCCAGGTCCGGTCCGGTATAAATGAAAAAAAATCGAAGCCGGTCCGGTCTAACGGTGCATTTGCACCAATGCCGGGTCGGAACCGGTACCGGCAAGGGGAAACAGGTCCGGTTCCGGTTCGACCCGGTTCGATTCGTGTATATTTTTTTTTCTTAATATATAGATTAAAAAAAATATGGTAGACTAAATAAACAACACAAAACACACATTTTATTCAATAATACGACAATACATTAAGTTAGAAATGCATAATTAAAGATTTAAACACTTAAAGTGACATACTAGAAACTAGAAATTAGAAAAAGACATAAATCTTCAACTTCAACAACTCAATTGTCGCGTTCGGCGCAGATGTATTCCACCACCACGAGCTGCCCATTCGGGGCTATGTTGGTTTTGCAAGTGAGTCCTAAACTTCCCTGTCCCTCCATGATTTGCACCAGTTTGATAAATCCAAGTTTTCTTACAAAGAGTACACTGAGCAGTGTCAGTATCATGATTTTTCGTGATAAATTCCCAAACTTCGGATCTTCCAGTTCTTGGTTGGGAGCAACCTTCAGCAGTAGCACCTTGAGCTTGAGTAGGATTATTTGCAGCCATTTTTGCTAGACAATTTAGAAAATAGCCTTTGATAGAAAATTTTAGAGAGAAATGTATAGAAAATATTGAATTGTGATTAATTTGATGAAATATGTGAGTATTTATAGAAAAAATAGGTGGAGGAGGGCTGTTGGGGCGTTTATGGGGGTGGGGGAGGGAAAAATAGCCGTTTATGGCCGTTGCCAACGGCTATTTTTCAAAAGGGGAGCTGAAATTTTTTTGTTGGGCCGGTCCGGTCCGGTTCCAGTCCGGCCTGGTTTGGATGATTTTTTTTTTCTGGTTATCTTTTTATTTTTAATTTGAAAGTAGTTTTTGAGTTTTAAATTTGACTAAATAAAAAATAATAAACACTTAAAAATTGATAGCAAGGCATATAACTTGCTATTTTTTATGTAGTTATTACTTATTATACTAACTAGTATTAAGTATTTAGTATTTAAGTATTAAATTGCAAAAGTATAATTGAGAATATAACAAAGGATGATAACTTAATAGCAAGACATAGTACTTGTTATTTTTTCAAAAAAATACTAAGTATTAAGTTAGTAGTATTTAGTATTTAGTATTTAATATTTAGTATTTACTATTTAGTATTTACTATTTAGTATTTTCTAGTTAGTATTTAAGTATTGAATTGCAAAAAGGTATAACAAAGGATAATTGAGAATATAACAAAGGATGATAACTTAATAGCAAGACATAGCACTTGTTATTTTTTCAAAATAAATACTAAGTATTAAGTTAGTAGTATTTAGTATTTAGTATTTACGGTTGCTGCTTCTGTATCTGCTACTTCATCTTCTGCAAATCTAAAATTTCTTCGCTCCGATCTAATCCAATCTCTGAATAATACTGCCGTCTCCATTGCTTCTTCCTTCAATGAATGTCTATGATCTCCAATTTGTAATCTTCCTTGGCTAAACGCGCTTTCTGAAGCAACTGATGATGCTTGAATTGTTAGAATATCCCGCGCCATTTTTGATAAAACTGGAAACTGTGCTTGTTGATCCTTCCAAAATGGTAGTAGTCGATCGCTTCCAAAATACTCAATTTCCTTGCAACCATGAAGTAAATAAACATCAAGCTCATTAACCCTCCGCTACTCGATTGCCTGCAAGAAAGCCTTTGATTAAGGCTGGAAAAACTTCCCAATCCGGCTGCAGCTCTTTTTCTCGCCTGCGTTGAACTTGATCCAGCTCCACTTGGAATACTTGGAACAACATTATCAGCTGCACTCCTATATCTTTCATAAATCTGTCGGCAATCTACAATTACCTGCGCACAAGCTGTTTCTACACTTGGTGTTTCTTCATCAGTAATACTCAAACTCCGATAAATTTCTATAATAAGCATTTCGGTATTAAACCATTTAAAATAGGGATGTAATACAGAAGCAATGCAATAAAGTGGTGGAATAGGAAAAAATATTTTTTAAATTTTTCAATCATTGCTTCTACGGCTTGTTCATAACCAGGCACTAATCTATAATCGTTAAGTAATTCTGCTATTCCATATATAAAATACAACATGGTAGTAACTGTAGGATAATATTGACCGGAAAATTCTTTAGTAGCATAAAAAAACTTTTCTAAAAAAAGAAGAAGACGCTCAACAAGTTTCCAATCAGATTCTTCTAGGTGATACTCTATAACCACTTTGCCACTAAAATAACTAGTTATAGTCACTCGTAAAGTATAAGCAACAGACAAAAAATCATATACAGTGTTCCACCTAGTTGAAACTTCTTTAGGAACTCTTCCAGGCTACAAACTTTCTTTCATACACTCTACCTGAAAGTCCCTCCATCTATCCGATTTTTTAGATTTAAAAATATACTCCTTCCGGTCCATTTTATTTGATCACTTTCCTTTTTTAAAAGTCAAATAATGTAAACTTTGGCCAACATTTTGAGATATATTTCTTCACCATATTAATATGACAAGAATTGCAACTTGTAGTACTTTTCATGTAGTTTTTTCATATCTAAATTATAATTTTAAAATATTGACTAAATCTAGTTCAATTTGAATCCGGAAATTGGTCAACTTGACTCTCGAAAAGTGAAATCTATCAAATAAAATGGACCGGAGGGAGTAACTAATTGCGAGTCTAACCTTCACAATAGTAAGATCAAATAACTGAAGGCCATCTTTTACAACTAAATTATATATATGACATGCACATCTAACATGAAACAATTCTTCAAAAAGGGGATGCAATGCGGGTCTTGATTTACCAATAGCAAAATCATTGTTTGCAGCATTATCAAGAGTTATACTTAAAATTTTGTCACTAATAAAATACGCCTTACAAATATCAAAAACTTCTTTCTTAATAAATGTTCTCGTGTGTTGTTCATCGACAGCGCAATATGCTAAAATTCTTTTTTGCATTACCCAGTTAGGATCTATCCAATGACAAGTGTTAAATAGTCGTACCCATTAACACCACGACCCAAATTACTAGTAAGACAAACTATACAATCAAAGTGATAAAATATATATCGTAAATATTGTCTATATTCATTTTAAATTTTATAATATCACTTCTAACCGTAGTTTTTGGAAAACCTTGAAAAGATGAATTATATACGGTTTGAATATAACGAACAAAACCTTGACAAGAATCAAATGTAAAAGGTAAGCACTCTACCGCAATCATTTTTGCCATTTTTTCCCTATCTTTCTTCTTATCATAATGCATAAGCCCCCCCGTCACTGGGTTAATTTCCTGTTGAACTCCACTACCTTGCGATGGAGCCATTCTGTTCCCTGATCGAGGGCCACCCGACCTCTTTTCCCATTCATCCTTATGATGGTTTTCTAAGTGTGTCCTCAACTTCCCTATCCCACCATGATGCCTGCCGGTTTTAAAATTCCAGACTTTTTACAAAGATTACATTTAGCGGTCTGAGCCGGAACATTTTTAGTCATAAATTTCCACACATACGATCTATCCGGTCGTACCCCTGGTTCTCTACTAGGAGGCATAGGTGGTAATTCAGATTCAGTTTCTTCAGGTTCACAATGAAATTGACTAGTGGGTATTTCATCTTCTAAATTAACCCCTTCGGTATTTTCTTGATATCGTGCCTCTAACATATCATTATCTAGTGGTTAATCAAAATCAAAATCATGATAAAATTGCATGTCATCTTCCTAAGTAAAATCATCTAGATGAGGAGCGCTAGAAGTACCAATTGGTCTTTTACCTAAAGCACGACTACGTCTATCATCCCCTCCTCGGTTAGAAGTACGTGATCTACGACCGCTACCCGTACGCCCAGTAATTGATCTCCACAGTCCAGACATTATAATAATTTATAAGTAAAGTAAACAAATAAATTACTAAAATATGCTAGAAACAATATTGCACAAAAATTAAAATAGATAATAAGAAGTAAGAACGAGTTTACTTGATGTCGTGAACTTAGAATGTAGAACTTAGGAAGTAAAGTTGAAACTTGATCGGAACCGCACCGAACAATTTTCCACTTCACTCCAGATATTTTTTTGTAATGCAATTTAGCACTTAAACTCTTTTTGCGAGAGCAAATTTGAATTATTTAGCAAATGGCCTTTGTAGAAATAAGAGAGATTGAGAGAGATTTAGAGAGAATATTAGAGAAATTATGAATAAATTGATGAAAAATTATGGTATTTATAGAAAAAATAGGTTGGGGGTATGGGGCACCTAGGGGGTGGGGGAGCAAATATGACCGTTTTTTGCCGTTGGGCCAACGACTGTGGGTGAAAGAGCTGTTGCCCAACGACTACTTTTGCACCCAAAGAGCTGAGTTTTTTTTTTTATTTTTTTCGGTCCGGTCCAGTCCAGTCCGGTTCTGGTCCAAATTGGTCCGGTTTGGTCGGCTCATTTTGGGGGTGATTGGTCGGGGGACGTACCGCTTCGAATATTTTTAGTTGATCCAGTTTGAGCCGGTTCGGTCCGGTGCAAGCGGACGATTGGACAGCCTTAAATGGCTGGCTTAAAGAGTTGTGCTGAGAGACATAGTGGACCTTCACTGAAGAGAAGACTCAACATGCTAAGGAATGAACCTTGGACCTTGAACTAAATGACTTGATGAGTTAGAGAGTAAAGGTTCATACCTATAGAATAGGTATAAAAAGAAGGTCGTGAAAAAATGTTCACTATATTATGACTTTAATGTTAGAGAGGTTTACAGAAATACCCATCAAAATCAAAATATTTATCCACTTCTGCCCATATTATGAGACGAAATATGGGCACTGAATCCAAAGCCTTAACGCAATATATGGTATTTCCAAGACAAAATAAACTACTTTCAAAAACTCTTATAAATTTCATTATATTTTTCCATTTTCATTTTAGATAGATTTGAAAGAAGTAGTATCTTTTATTTGGTCATTGTCTACCTATTTTCTGGACTAATATAACACTAAGCTATAAGATAAGTTGGCAAGCTTTGGCTCAAACCTTTTAACACAGTATAAATATTGGCAAAGGGTCATATTAACCCTTCTACTATGGACTATAGTATAAACCTATCCTCTGTTTCACTATGCGGCAGGATTTACCCTGCCGTCTAAGTTTTAAACAAATTTACCCCTCACTTAATAGAGGGTACATGTGGCATCCTCAGGATAAAAACAGTGCAATTTAAAATACTCATAATCCATAACATATAATCCGGACGCAAAATAAAAATAAAGAACACCCTATCACTTTATCCAAAAATTCATTACCCTTGATGCTTCATCCTCCACCCAAAACCATCTGAGAGCTCTAGGACCACCACCTCTAGAACCACCGGAGTATTGTCGGAAAACAGGCCACATTCAAGAAAAATATGGGCAACAACAACTCCTCACAAAATACTCTATCTTCACAACCACTAGATTCCTCAATTTTCGGAGAAAAAGTACCTCTAATTTTAAGGATGAGTCATGAATTTTTTCATAAAATCATCTCCAATTTGTTGACTCAATAAAGCACCAAAAAAATGGATAAATTGACAAAAAGATTGCCCTTATTACACAACATGAGGAGCAAGGTACAAAGCAGCAATTTAACCGCCTAAAGAGGAGTAGCAGCTGAAGAATCCATCTCATTGATTACAAGCTACAATTAAATTATAGTCCAACAACGGCCCAATCAAAACTCAACAAACCCATGCAAAGAATTTACAAAATCAAAACTGAAGTAGAAGAAATAGTTGGAGAATTGCTTGTAATTACTGGTGAAGAAAAAAAAAACACAATCGACAAATGCTCTTATGTTCGCTCTTCAATTGATGTTGTTAAAGCTATAACTTTACACCCAAAGAATTTATGGGCAAATATTTGGATATTGTATTGGGTAAAAACCCCATCACCTCGGTGCAAAGGCTCGAACCACGAGACAGTCAGGTTTCTCCGAGGACAGCTTCCCGAGGGAATGGTTTTCACCTCCACCTCGGGTAAGATCGAGCCAAGTATAAGGTCAAAGCTCGGACAAGATTGAAGAATGATCAATACGGCGACCCCTCGAAGGATTATATTACCTCGACAAGCAACCACGTCTAATTATAACCGTCGACCATTGTATGACCGTTGCTCGAGCATTAAAAGGAGAGACCGTTAGCTGGCAATGAATAACAGTATAATTACCCTTGAATGCGATTGTAATCTTCTTATTCCTATCAACTATAAATAGGACCCTTTTGTAAACAAGAAGATCATCCGTAAAATATAAAAAATTTGACTTATATTCTTTTTCTTAAGTTTTGTCTCGTTTTATACACTTTACTGCTCATTTATTGTCTGCCTCGTTTATCTCATTAAGCATTTGCCTTTGTTTAAGTTCAATCTCAGTTCGATCATAACTTTGATACAAGCAAATTATCAATCAACCCCAAAACAAATTCGATTTATTGTCCTATCTCGATTTAGGCCAACACAAATTGGCGTCGTCTGTGGGAATTTTGTAATAACGTTTGTTCCAAAGTCAAACCTTTTCCAGATCTTAACAAGATGTCAATTATCTCAATGTCACAAAAATTTGTGAACGTCATAACCGGCGGCATAGAAGTAAAGGTGTCAATCTCTCCTTGGTAAGAAAGTCTGTAAAATTCTCAACCGGTACGGAAAGAAGAACCCAAATTGAAAGAAGTGATAATGAAATCACTTTTTACGAGGGGATTGCTACGAAATGATGATCCCTCATCACGATGCTCTGGTTTATTACCTTAAGGATCAACGACTCAGACGTAAAATGAGTCCTAATAGATCTTGCGAGTTCTGTGAATATCATTAATCATAAAGTCATTGAAAAAATGTGGTTAAAGGATCTCATCGTCGCGAAAACAACCATTTTAGCACGGTTCAACAACTCTGTAGAAAGAACCCTAGGGGAAACTTGTAACCACCGCCGAGGGGTTGACAAGAAAATAACTTTCTAAATAATGAATGAGGATATGACCTACAACATTATCCTTGGAAGGCCTTGGATTCATGAAATGGATGCCGTACTATCAACTCTCCACCAGGTGATTAAGTTTCCTACCCCGTGGAGGATTCGTTTAATCCGAAATGACCAACTAACAGCTCAAAAATGCTATTCAGTCGCTGTAAAAAATGGGAACGCTTTGATCGGGCATTTGAAATCACAACCAAGTGGCTCGGAGCCCCATAAAGAGGAGAGCTCGATCTAAGAAGTAGCTCATGCAAAGCAGGAAGAGAGGATCCCAAATTTCATTCAAGAACCTCGGAAGCAAAAGGCCGAGGATTCAACGATGGAAAAGCTAGAATCTTATGCCTTATCGGAAGAGTTTCCAGATAGAAAAATATTCGTGGGCTTGGAGCTGGATGCTGATTCTAAGAAAGCTCTCATCGAATTATTAAAACCCAACGATGATTGCTTTGCTTGGTCCCATGCAGACATGGTGGGGATCGATCCCGAAATCATGACACACAAGTTGAATGTAGATCCCAACCACCGCCAGGTGAAACAAAAGAAAAGACCCCACGCTGGAATAAAGAAGAAGGCGATCCAAGACGAGACCAAGAGGTTGCTCGACAAAGAATTCATAAGGGAAGTCAAATACCCCGATTGGCTTGCTAATATGGTAGTGGTACCCAAGAAAAATGGCAAGTGGAGAATGTGTGTCGACTACACCGACCTGAATAAATCTTTCCCTAAAGACTTCTACCCTTTGCCCCAAATAGATAGGTTAACAAACTCCATGGCTGGATACAAATTTTTAACCTTTTTGGATGCATATTCGGGGTACAATCAGATCTTGATGGATCCCAGTGATGAAGAAAAAACTTCCTTTATCACGGATGAAGGCGCCTATTGTTACAAGGTGATGCCCTTCGGTCTCAAAAATGCCAGAGTAATTTATTAAAGGCTGGTATGCCAAATGTTTAAGGATTACATCGGAAAAATAATGGAAGCATATATCGATAATATGTTGATAAAATCTGTTCGATTGGAAGATCATCTGAAACAACTAAAAGAGGCCTTTGCGATCTTGAGACAGTACTGTATGAAGCTTAATCCCGAAAAGTGTGCTTTTTGGGGTCGGCTCGGGGAAATTCCTAGGATTTATTGTCTCTGAGAGAGGTATCGAGGCAAATCCCGACAAGATCAAAGTTATACAAGAAATCCCCAAAGAATTGTCAAGTCCAAAGGAAGTCCAATGCTTAACTGGCTGATTAGCTGCTCTGAGTCAATTTATTTCAAGGTCCTCCGAGCAGTGCCACATGTTCTTTTCCGTCTTTAAAAAGAACACGTCCTTTGAATGGACTCCCGAGTGCAGGGAGGCTCTGAGAGAGTTGAAATATTATTTGGCCAACACCTCATTGTTGGCCAAACCAAAAGATGACGAGACATTGTTGGTATACTTGGCCGTCTCCGAGGTGTTGATCAGCGCAGTTCTGGTTCAAGAGGAAGAAGGAAAGCAACAACCAATATACTATGTTAGCAAAGCTCTCCTCGATGCTGAAACAAGGTATCCTCATTTAGAACAATTAGAGCTTGCATTCGTCATTGCTGCTCGAAAATTGTGCCCTTATTTCCAATGCCACCCAATAGCCGTAGTAACAACCTTCCCCTTGAGAAGTATATTACATAAGCCAGAATTTTCAGAAAGGTTATCTAGGTGGGCGGTCGAGCTGAGTGAATATGACATTGTATACCAACCTCGCACAATCATAAAATCTCAAGTTTTAGCTGATTTTGTAGCTGATTTTATTGCTAAACTACTTCCTGAGGCAGAAAAAGAGATTCTAGTTTCAAAAGATCCCGCCCATAGGGTATGGAAGCTTTACATAGATGGGGCAGCCAATTCTAACAGCTCGGGGCTCGAAATTAGAGGCGGACCTAGGATTTAAGTACGGTGGGGGCATTATAAAATTTAACATAGATATACTAGTTAATATGGGTGCCAAATAATAGTTATATTCGATTTTTGACATATTTATACAATTATACCTATATATAAAAAATATTTAGCAAAATTAATGGGTGCCGATGCACCCGAAAAGAGGACGTAAGTCCGCCTCTGCTCGAAATAGTGCTCATAGCTCCCACAAGGGAAAAGTTATGGCACTCGATGAAATTAGAGAGGCTAACCAACAACGAAGCTGAGTACGAGGCCACCATAGTAGGATTAAAGCTGGCCAAAGAAATGGGAGCTGAGAATGTAGAGTTAAGATGTGACTCGCAACTAGTGGTGAATCAAGTCCTCGGTGGATATTCGGCTCGAGAGCCCAGAACGAAATAGTTCGTGGTAAGAATTCAACAAGCGCTCGGCGCCTTTCAAGAATGGAAGGTCATGCAAATACCATGAGAAGAAAAGGTCGAGGCTGATGCCTTGGTAAACTTGGCCTCGGCAGTTGAAACAGATGACTCGGGGACTGATACCATAGCTGGGATTTTCACATCAGCTATGGGAAAGATGAAGCTAGAAGTAAATATGGTAAATCGACACTGGGATTGGCGAACAAAGTGCATCTCTTATCTGGAGTTGGGATTCTACCACTAGACAAAAAAAAAGCAGCAGAATTTAGGAAGCAAGTAGTCCTATACACGATAATATATGGATAATTGTACAAGAAGCTTTACTGCGGCCCGATGGCCAAATGTCTAGGCCCAGGAGAGTATGAATACGTGATGAAAGAAGTACATGAAGGAACGTGTGGTAATAACTCTGGAAGAAGCAAAATCGAGTCCAAAGTACAGAGCTCAGAATGATCACCACGACCATGTGGTCCCCGAACAAGTATGATACCTCGTGAAAACGAAGCTTGGTCTTTGTAACCGTCGACTGTTGCCCAGGCATTTAAGAAGAAGATCGTAGACTGACCACGCACAAATGCAGAGTACAACAACAACAACAACAACATACCCAGTATATCCCACAAGTGGGGTCTGGGGAGGGTGGGATGTATGCAGACCTTACCCCCACCAAGGTAGAGAGGCTGTTTTCGATGGACCCCCGACTAGGAAAAAGGATATTTTCGAAAACATACATATAAAATCAAGACAACAATACAATGCTAGAAAGTATGACAATGCTAAAGCATATCCAAACTAAACAGACATGAACAGAGAATATAAAGGTGAAGACTAAGAAGTACATCGCCTATGTATACATAATACCACATCTAATAATAGCCCAGACACTCGCCTACTACTTACCCCTCCACTCTAATTTTCGACCTCCATACACTCCTATCTAAGGTCATGTCCTCGGTGATCTGGATCTAGGCCATGTCCTGATGAATCACATCTGCCCAGTTCTTCTTCGGTCTACCTCTACCTCTCCGTAGACCTAGCACTGCCAACCTCTCATACCTTCTTACTGGAGCATCAACACTCCTTCTCCTCACGTGACTGAACCATCGCAACCTCGCTTCTCACATCTTCTCATCCACAGAGCCACACCTACCTTTTCGTGAATGACTTCATTCTTAATCTTATCCATCTTAGTGTGACCACACATCTACCTAAGCATCCTCATTTCTGCCACTCTCATCTTCTGAACATGCGAGTTCTTGACTGGCCAGCACTCTGCCCCATACAACATAGCTGGTCTAACGACCACTCTATAGAATTTGCCTTTAAGCTTAAGCGGCACTCTCTTATCACACAGAACGCCAGATGCAAGCCTCCACTTCATCCAACCTACTCCTATACGGTGAGTAACATCATCCTTAATTTCTCCATTGCATTGTAGGATTGGGCCAAGATATCGAAAGCTTCTTTTCTTAGGAATGACTTGAGAATCAAGTCTCACTTCCACATCTGACTCATCAGAAGCATCACTAAATTTGCATTCTATGTACTCTGTTTTCGTCCTACTTAGCCTAAAGCCTTTTGACTCTAAAGTCTGTCTCCACACCTCCAGCTTCTTATTAACACCTGAGCGTGTCTCATCCACCAACACTATATCATCCGAAAAAAACATGCACCACGGCACTTCTCCTTGAATGCTCCGCGTCAACTCATCCATCACCAGGGCAAATAAAAATGGGCTAAGCGCTGATCCCTGATGCAGCCCTACGTCGACCGGAAAGTGCTCTGAGTCTCCTCCCACTGTCCTCACTTGAGTCTTAGCCCCTTGGTACATATCTTTAACCGCTCTGATGTATGCCATCGGAACCCTTTTAGATTCTAGGCATCTCCACATTACCTCCCTCGGAACTTTGTCATAAGCTTTTTCTAGGTCGATGAACACCATATGCAAGTCCCTTTTCTTGTCCCTATACTGTTCGACCAGTCTTCTCAAAAGATGGATGGCTCCCGTGGTAGATCTCCTCTGCATGAATCCAAACTGATTCGCAGAAGTAGGCACAACCCTTCTCATCCTCATCATCACCACCTTCTCCCAAACTTTCATAGTATGGCTGAGAAGTTTAATGCCCCTATAGTTGTTGCAGTCTTGAAAAATCCCCTTGTTCTTGTACAATGGAACCATGCTACTCCATCTCCATTCCTCAGGAATCTCTGTCGACCTAAGAATAACATTGAACAATCTGGTTAGCCACTCCACAGCTGCTCTGCCCACACTCTTCCAAAACTCTACTGGAATCTCATCTGGTCCAGTAGCTCTTCCTCCTCGCATTTTTCGGATCGCCCCCTTGGCCTCTTCTACTCTTATACGCCTACAAAACCCAAAGTCTCGCCGACCCACTGAGTGAGCTAACTCACCGAGCATAATACGCCTGTCGCCCTCTGAGTTGAAGAGTTCATAGAAGTACGTCTGCCATCTATGTCTAATTTGGGCCTCTTCAACCAATACTGTACCATCCTCATCCTTGATGCATCTCACTTGATCCAGATCCCTTAATCTCATTTCCCTTGCCTTTGCGAGCCTATACAACTTCCGGTCTCCTCCTTTTTCAGCTAATTCTTTATACAGACGCTCGAAAGCTGTCGTCTTAGCTTTCGAAACCGAAAGCTTCGCTTCCTTCTTCGCTGTCTTATATCCTTCCCTATTCTTCCACTTTTCTTCCTCATCCTTTCTCTCAATAAACTTCATGTACGCAGCCTTTTTGGCGTCCACTTTCACTTGGACATCCTCACTCCACCACCAATCCCCTTTGTGTCTATAGGAGTTTCCCTTTGAAACCCTTAACACTTCTCTGGCAGCTCCCTGAATTCACTCCGTTGTCCTAGCCCACATACTACTCGCATCCCTGCAACTGTCCTAGGCACCCATGGCCTCCAGCCTCCTACCCAGCTCCTGAATTTTCTCCACGGACAAAGCTCCCCATTTAATCCGTGAGCGCTCTGCCACAACCCTCTTCTTTCTCGGCCTAACAATATCCAACTCCAAAACTAAGAGCCTATGTTAGGTGACAAGGTTTTCGCTCGGGATAACCTTAAAATCTTTGCACACACCCCTATCACTCTTCCTTAGAATAAGGTAATCGATTTGGGTCTTCGCCCCCGAACTACAGAATGTGACCAAGTGCTCCTCTCTTTTCTGAAAACTTGAATTAGCTATCACCAAATCAAAAGCATTAGCAAACTCTAAAAGAGAAACTCCCCCTTCATTTCTATTCCCAAAGCCGAAACCGCCATGCACCCCATCATAGGCCCCCGAAGATGCGCCGATGTAACCATTGAAGTCTCCTCCGATGAGTAGCTTCACGGCTACAGGGACACTCCGCACTACCTTATCTACATCCTCCCAAAAGCGCCTCTTGGTGTCTTCTTCCGGCCCTACTTGAGGTGCGTAAGCACTTATAATGTTGAAAGTGAGCCCTCCAATTATAAGCTTGATAGCCATCAGCCTATCATTCACCCGCTTGACCTCCACCACCTGATCGCGAAGGTCGCTATCAACTAAAATACCCACTCCATACCTCTTCCTCGAGACTCCTGAGTACCACAATTTATACCCATCTACATCCTGCGCCTTAGTTCCCACCCATCTGGTCTCCTGAACACAGGATATGCTAATCTTCCTCTTCTTAAGGATCTTAACCAACTCTATAGATTTCCCCGATAAAGACCCTATATTCCAAGATCCAATCCTTAACCTAGCGAAGTCCCTACCACCCTTTCCCCTCGCCCCTAACCCCGACCGATAACACGACCTCAATCTACCATCATACACAACTGCCATGCTACTACAAACTAAACCAAATCAAAATAGGAACTTAAAGGAGCAAATATAATACTAGCAATACAAACTAATGGAAAGCCCACTAAACAACGATCTAAGCAAGAATTACAATGGATGAAAAATACTTACATACGCTGGAGAAAGAAAAATATATGGCAGGTTCAAGAAACCAGAATATATGGCAGTCAAAGGCAGTAAAGAACAGTCAAGACAACACAATTAATGAAGATAAATGCAAATACAGGACAAAAAATTGTGGAAAAGGGAATAGGGTTAGGTTACGAGATAAATTTACAAAATTATATGTCAGTAGATAGAGATACGTGATAAGGAAAAGAGAACCTACGGCTTAAGTTGGAATCAAAAGGCTGGGAGATAAAGAATAGTAAACAGAGGACTTACAGCGCTTGCTTTGGAATTTAACGATGGAGCACTTACAGTGAGCGATCTGGCTGGTGGTCGTCGATGAAAGGTCGCCAGATTTATGGCTTGAGAGTGACGGTTGACGACTGTGAGAGGAGGGGAGTTCGTACCTTGTTCCGGCGGTGTTTGACGTCTCCGGTGATGGTTGGGTGCAGAACAAGAACGGGGTAAAACAGGGAGGGGGTATAAAGAGGCTATAGAGAGGATATAGAGGAGAGACAGAGGGGGAGAGAGGGGGGAGAGTGAGAGAAAGAGATATTATGCTTACTGTTACCTGAGGTCGCCGGTGATAGGGGCCACCGGTAATGGTGATGGCAGTAGAAAAGGGAAAGTAAAAGGTAAAGAGTAAAGAGAGTTTCTTAAGGAGAGAGAAAGTTTCTTTGTTAGTATTATGTTAGTAATGGCCATAAAAGCATGATTATTATGGTTGTAACGTCACTTTTTTTATCAACTATAAGTAGGATTCATTTGTAACAAAAAAGAATCATCCAGAAATACAACAATAGACTTATATTCTTTTTCTTAAGCTTTGTCTCGTTTTAGACTCTTTACTGCTCGTTTATTATCTGTTTCATTCATTTCATTAAGCATTTTTCTCGTTTAAGTTCAATCTCAGTTCAATCATAACTTTGATACAAGCAAATTATCAATCAACCCCAAAATAAATTCGATTTGTTGTCCTATCTCGATTTAGGCCAACACAAATTGGCGCCGTCTGTGGGGAAGTGGTAATAACGTTTGTTCCAAAGTTTGCAACTTCAATTCTTGCTCAAAAATGACCGACATTATTGATGACAATGTTTCCATCCAGACACCTGACAAAACAACGCGAGCCACTGAAATCAGTGGAGGGACCCCAACCCTTCCAATTGGCCCAACTCCACCGGTTGGCCTAACACCGCTTATTAGCCCTATTCTAACAGCTAACTCCACTCCATTGGTAAGATTAACACCACCAAATGGGTCAACTCCCTCGATCGGCCCAACTCCCCCCGTAGGAGTAATTTCAGCCTATCCAACTTCCTCAAGCTCAAATGATACATTCCAGCAATTCATGATGAACTCATTACAGCAGATGTGAGCAAGCGAACGCTCAAGCAGCGACGCAAACTCAATTTAGTGAACAATTTTGAAGCTCCTTGCAAGCCCTCGCTGGGAATTGAAGGGCCCCCTCTAACCCTGACGATGCTCCCCTCATGACACCCAATGGAGAAAATTCCAACATTGTCCCTATGGGAACCACTATGGGAGGCTTTCCAAACAGAGTCACATCTGGGGGCTCGGGGACTACAGCTCCTGCAGTATCTCAAAGAAGATGCGGCTATCGAAACAAGTGGAGGGACCCCAACCCTTCCAATTGGCCCAACTCCACCGGTTGACCTAACACCGCCTGTTAGCCCTATTCTAACAGCTAACTCCACTCCATTGGTAAGGTTAACACCACCAAATGGGTCAACTCTCCCGATCGGCCCAATTCCCCCCTATGAGTAATTTCGGCCTATCCAACTTTCTCAAGCTCAAATGATCTATCCCAGCAATTCATGATGAACTCATTGCAGCAGATGCGAGAGCAAACAGACACTCAAGTGGTGACGCAAACTCAATTTAATGAATAATTTTGAAGCTCCTTGCAAGCCCTCGCTGGGAAATAAAGGGCCCCCTCTAACCCTGGCGATCCTCTCCTCATGACACCCAACGGAGGAAATTCCAACATTGTCCCCATGGGAACCACTATGGGAGGCTTTCCAAACAGAGTCACATCTGGGGGCTCGGGGACTACAGCTCCCGCAGTATCTCAAACAAGCGCCGCGTCCGATTTTGAGAAGTGGAAGAAAGATTTCGAGGCCAGCATGGAAAAATGGCTCGAAAATGTGCTAGGGGTTCGGAAACCTCAACACGTGCTGGAGATTAAAAATTGTCGTCAGCTACCCTTCAAGCCCGAAGCTGCTCCAGCACCTATCCCAAAACATTTCAACCTACAGATTTTAAAGAAGTACAATGGGACAACGGACTTAGTCGACCATATAACCGAATATATGGCCATGGTCAAAAGTAATGATTTGACTCCAATCGAGAGGGATACCTTAGAAAAGGGGACGCTGCATTGGTACATGCTTCTTCCCTCCGAATCCATCTCCAACTCGGAGGAATTAGCAGACATGTTCATCAAGGCCCACACACTAGAGCCAAAAAGATCCTTAAGAGAAGGGAGAACATCTTCGACGTCAAACAAGGATACCTTGAGTCAATCAAGGACTTCCTCAAATGCTTTAAAGCTGAAAGAATGGATCGGCCAAAAATGGATGACAGTCTTGCAATCATGACTTTTGAAAAGAATCTCAATGTGAGTAATTCTGAAGCTGCGACTATCACACCCTTTTTTTTCGCGCGCCCGCTTGTGGGAAGGCGTTTCGGGTTTAGTAAGCACTTATGGAATTTTTTTGATTATTTGGCGCTATCCCGAGTTAGGGTTTCCATTAAAGGAAGTGACGGTGTTTCAAGGTACGAATTGTTTATTTTTACTTGGAGTCGCCACTTAACAAGTTTAAGGTGTGCCAAGTCACCCAAAGGAGTACCTTGGAACACCTATGGCTCGTTAGTGCTCTGCGTCAGAGTTCCGGATAAGGATCTCGATTGACTCTCGGGAAGGGATTAGGCACCCTCGAGTCATGTGCCAAGCACAGTTGCTTTTATTGACGCATTCTAGCTATATGGAATATTTTATTGTACTCGCCTTTATTATTATCTTTGCTACGCCTTGATTTGGATTATATTATTTAATTATTTATTTATCTATTTATTATTATTATTTCTTCTTTTTTCTCAGAGACTCGGCCGAATATTATCGCGCAGGCACTTCACCCGATCGACGCCTTATCGGTCTTGATTCGAGTCTCGATTTTTATTTTTGGTTAAGCTCGAGTTTATGATTCCAGCTTGATTTTAATTACTTGTATCGCATTTCTTTCGACATTTTTTTATTTAAATATGGCTTAATTTAGTATTTACAACTGTAATTTACCTAAAACTTGATATGGTCGCGCAGGCACTTCACCCATTCGCGATCATCCGTCTTAAGTAAATTACACTTGAATCAATTGATTATTTGATATCAATGTCCCTTAGCTTACTTGCTCATTCTCGCTTTAGTTTAATTTTGTAAATTCGGTAACAATCTTTATACATTTGCTTGAATATCGTAGCTAACCTTTATGCATATTATAATTTAAAGAGGCTCATTTATATTAACATAAGTGTGGACTAGAATTTAAAGGTTGGATTCAAACCTGGCTAGATGTACAGATTTCACCTCAGTCCACTCGCTTTATTTTGCACGTCAATTCTGAATTTTAAAGTGGATTACATTAAATGTCCTATTTATCTACTTATTTTAAGGTCTGGCCAAATTTACAGATTTCTGGAGTTTTGACCCTTATTAACTGCATTTTTATAAGATTTTGCACTGTTGGTCATTATTTTACAATCTTTTGCGAAAATGTCCTGGTTTAGCTCATTTAAACTTGACTTATCTTTAGTTAAAGGGCCATGAAACGTAAAATTGCCTATCTCTGCAAGCTTTGCTCAAAAGAGTTTCTGTGTAGCTTTCAATTTTTACAGCAGGTCTTTTGCATCAAACATTTTAAATTTATTCTATAAGTTTAAGACTACAAAATCCAAAGGCAATTAATTGCTTCCAATATAAATGAAACAAAGGACATAACAGATCTCTTAAACAATCACATTTATATATCAAAATTTCTAACATATTGGATCCTAAACATGACATACATCATTCATAACTTACTAAAAAAGTAGGAAATAAATACCTAGTGAGGTAACTTTCAAAGCTTTGCAAAGATTCAACCAAAGCAACCAAAACTTCAACCAACGCAGCAACTAATCAAAACTTGCAGCCACTAGACTTCTACAGAAGAGGACCCATGCTCACTTTATATTCCTTTCCATTTTTCCTTTCTTTTCTCACTAGATTTTTTTCTCTTTCAACTCTCTATTTTCAGATCTATTTTGCTATGAGAGGTAGTTGGTGTGTACTAAATGAAATGAGTTAATGACATGTTATATAGGAGAGAGAGAGAGATGAAAGTAAAAAAGGGGGGAAAATAGGTGAAAAATGGGGGGGGGGGGGGGGGAAGATCTGTTGGGTGTAAAGCCTAAAGCTCATTAATGTAAAGCTAAAATTTAGTCATTTTTGTACTAAACTTTCATCAACCAAACAGGTAAAGCTGAAATTTTCCATATATGTGCTTCCCCTTCCCCCAAGGTCTGATTTGTTAACTTAAATTTCAAAATTTTCAGACTTCATTTTTTCTTCTTCTTTCCCTCCTTTTTCTTATTATCCTTTTATAAATTAAAGGAAAATTCATATTTAAAGTTTAAATCAAATGGGATGGACTTACTAAAGTCCAAAACCAAATCTTGTTTCTAATGAAGAACTGATCCATTAAAGACTATTAGCCCAAACCTAAAGACTTGAAAGGCTATCTTGACCCTAAAACTAACTCTAAATTAAGCTCCCAGAAACTGATTAAGAACTTTATCTAAGCAAGAAGACTCTCTTAATGAGCAAAAACCAATCAGATTCCTAAAAAAGCTTAGCTATCAAAGAGCTAAAATAATTCGGACCAAAGCCAACTAAACTATTAACTAAAAGAAATCAATTCCCACATGTGACTCCCTCCCCATAATTTCATAGGACAAGAATGTCAAATGATAGAACAATGCAATTTCATGGCTTAGACCATCCAACAGCTTCCACACTCAACTAATGAACACAACAAAGCAGCTTTTAAACAACATACTCGCACATAATTTAAACAATAGCAGGTTTGAGCTAAAGTAAAAAATAAAATTTGGACAATTTCATACACGCTTCATGCTTGATCAAAACCACAGACGACTTTCAAACTTAAACTTGGAACGATTAGCTAGAAATAAGGAGTCTTCATATTCAAACCGAATCAAACAAGCAAGATCATTCATTAATTCATAAGAAGGACAAGTGACCGATATCGATTGACTTAATAGCAAGCTCATATTCAAATTCACATCAACGACATGAAAATCATGAAGAACCATAGACACCTTTTCTTTGGACATAAGAAAAAAAATGTCCAAAACTGTACTCCATTAATCAATTCAGACACTAAGACTGCGAGTACAATTTACATCTAATATAATGGAGGATAAACATTCGTGATCTGATGCTAATACTAGCAAACTAATCAATTAAAAAGAAGGGAAGGAATGTTGTTGCACCATACCACAGTCGCAGCTGCTATTGACACGGCGTCGCTGCATCAATTACATCATCACTACCTCTGTCATCTCAACACCAGCTGCATACACGCCTTCGCCTCGCTATCCAATCAGAAACCAACTTGAACGTTTTCCCCTTGCCTACTTCAACGTCACTGTCTCGCCCTCGCAACATCATCACTGAATAGCATCACCGCTACTGCCTTGCGGCTGATGAATTCAACCATGGCTGCTTTGCCTCACTACTACCACAAACACTGCAGTATATCGTCCCTCGACACAACATAGTAGCTAAACAAATCATCACAGCCCCACCATCTTATGAAACGATCACCCATTACCAATGCCACCTCGCTGCCGTGACTGCCTCACCATAGACATGTTTCAATGTCATGCCCTGGCCAACTGAGTGACAATGCTACTGCTGCCTTGAAAGTGCTAAAACATTCACCATCATCCTCACAAATCACCAATGAATGAGAATCAAATAAAGACATTGTCTCCTAGCCAGCTCTCTATTCCACACCATCGTCGCAACCTAAATAGCCTCGGATCAGTACACCACACCCAGTGCACTAAACAAATCATCACAGGCCCCAAAATATCATAGTATCGCCCACTACTATTCCCAAACAATCACCACGCACACACGATCAATTCAAGCAAAAACAAATCATGACCAAAACTGAGTCTTCAAACTCTTCTTGTTCTAATCGAATAGACCTCGTTTCGGGGTCGACTCAATTAGAACGAGAGGAGGATGAAGAAAGGGATCGAAAACTGAACAAAGAGAACTCTTTTCCAATTTTAGTTCGAAACCTTGGCCGAAGGAACAATTTCTGTCCAATCGAAGTTCCTACCATGAAAGACGATGAGAAAACGTACCTGTAGATGTAAAAACCCGCCGAAGAATTCATATAGTCGCCGGGGAAAGTAGTTCGACAGATGTTTTAAAGACCCGATCTACAGCTATTGGTTGATTTTCTGGGAAAATAATGGTAGCAATGGATAGAGGAGACAAAAAGGAATCTGGGGGTGTATTTTTTTGTATTTTTCAGGTAGCAGGCCGGCGGTGGCGTAGATTGTTTTCGTTAAGCTGGAGAAAATTCACCGTAGTTCACTTAGTTCTCAAGGACCTCTGTTCAAATGAGGAGAAATGAAAGGAATGTGGAAATTTAAGCAGAAAGTGATGGGTGAAGGAGAACTATTAGATCTTGATCATCCAAGGGCTCGGAATGAATGGGCTAATAGGTCAAATTAGAAATTGGGCTATGAGCATTGGGCTAGATTGAATTTTATAACTAGCCACTAAGAGACAAAACTATTTAGATCATACACAATTCACTAGAATTAAAAAATAAGAAAATAAAAATAATACCTACAAAATGCAATATTATCATAATAAAAACGTAAAATCACAATTAAATACATAACAAGTATTTTTGGTATATTTGTTGTTCTAATTAGTCAACTAAAGTTAGCTAAAATAGAATGTAAATATCTAAGAAAGATAAGCAAAAATCACAAACGAAATAAAAACAACAATTTGAGAAAATTTTAGATTTTTGTACCAAAATTAGGTGATTACAGCTGCCCCTCTTTATTTGGGAACGCAAAGAGTTTTCGTACAAAGACGTAATCAACAGCTAATTTTGGCTTTTTGGTTTCAGCCAAAAGCTTGCAAAAAGGTGACCGTACCTTGACTTTTCGGTTCTAAAAAAGAACAAGGCTACCTACATAACCTCGGACTAAGGAATCAGGTCAGTATAGTTCCTCATGTGCGGTAGCTGGAACTACCTCGAACAAACAGATACTAGACTCTTGTAGACTCATATGGACTTACACCAGACGCTACTAGACACGCTAGGACGGAGACTAGATACTTCTAATACACTAGGACTGACACAAAATATTGCTAAACACGCTTGGGACTGTTGTTGCTGGTTGTTGGTTGCTGGTTGTTGCTGGGTATTGCTTGCTTTTCTACAATATTTTACAAGAGAAACAAAATTACAATACAAAATTCTATAATTTTCTAAGGGTGGCTTGCTTGAGCTTGATTACAGGCTTGTTCTTCTAGGATTGATCCGCTGAAGATAAATTGCTTCATTGTTGGGAATGAACCGAGTTGCTGAAAGTAGTCTGCTTTTGTGTGACGGGTGTGCCCCGATTGCTGAAAGTAAGCTGCTCCATTGTGAGGGAGTGCTCCAGTTGCTGAAAATAAATTGTCCCGTTGTGAGGGGAGTGCCTCGATTGCAGAAAAATAAATGCTCCATGGTGATGGAGTGTTCCAATTGCTGAAAGATAAATGCTTCATTGTGAGGGAGTGCTCTAATTGCTGAAAATAAATTGTCCCGTTATGAGGGGAGTGCCCTGATTGCTGAAAGATAAATGCTCTGTTATGAGGGGAGTGCCTCGATTGCTGAAAGATAAATGCTCCATTGTGAGGGAGCATTCCAATTGCTGAAAATAAATTGTCCCGTTGTGATGGGAGTGCCCTGATTTCTGAAAGATAAATGCTCCGTTGTGAGGGGAGTGCCTCGATTGTTGAAACATAAATGCTCCGCTGTGATGGAGTGCTCCAATTGCTGAAAGATAAATGCTCTGTTGTGAGGGGAGTGCCTCGATTGCTGAAAGATAAATGGTCCATTGTGAGGGAGTGCTCCGATTGCTGAAAGTAAACTGCAAATCCTGTAGAGATAGAGTTTTGCGAATTTCTTTTGTTGCTCATGTTAGGTTAGTGCCAAAAGGGCAAGGAATAATGGTGAAGTGGAATAAAACAAAAAGGACAGAAAAAATTGGAGCGAAAGTCGTTTGGACAAGAAACGTCTTTCTGAAAAGGGGAAACTTATCTGGCGACATACCGGCGGCCCTGATGATCATGACATGTATATTTAATGATCCCGTCCGACCAGCACTGTTTGTTTGTCAAGAATTGTTTCAATGCAGATACTATCTCATAACCAATCATAGTTGAGGCGACTCTCAGGTCGGCTAGCAGCGCCCTTTTGGGTTTTTGCGGGTTAGCCTCTCTCTTTAACCTTTTGCCTCTACATTGTCTTACTCTTACGGCGCCTTTTCAGGTTTTTCACCGACAAGACACCATCACTTTTTTTTTAATCAAATAACATCCAAAACGCCTCATTAGGTGACTGCGTGAAATTCGCCATATTTGGACACATTCTCCTTTTAAAAAAAATATCTGCCCCAGTTCTAAAGTGGGGCGTTTGGGTTTCTCTTTGACAGGGCATAAATATCCTTCAAGATGCATCAGGCGGATGAACTAACCCCTGGGATTATTTTGGAAAGTAGGAATAAACATAAAAACAATCTGCCCCAGTTTAGTACAAACTGGGGCTCTGCATTTCTTTTGTATTGGCCGCAAACTTTGGTCAAGGTTTTGTGTCAATATGAGACAGGTAAGAAAGGAACTCTTCCATGGTATGACCGCACCCGAATGGCTGCCTACATATCCTTTTGAGAAGAATCAGGTCAAGACGTAGTTCTGAAAACTTAATGCAAATTTTCTTTTGATGTTTTTCAATTTCATTTCGTTATAATTTCATTGATACCCAAACAGAGTTTACAACAGGAAATGTGAGGCTCTAAAGGCCATCGAAGAGTACAATATTTTGGGTAGGAGAATGTTTATCCTAACAAAATAAAGTTGACATGAAGCTCATATTTAGTATCTCTTGACTGCATCCGCATTGACTGGCATCTCGGTGGTCTTTCCTTCTGGATCCATCAAGTATAAGGCACCGTTTGGCAACACTTTCTTTATCAAGTATGGTCCTTGCCAATTCGGAGAAAATTTTCCTTTAGCTTCTTCCTGATGAGGAAAGATTCGCTTCAGAACTAATTGCCCTTCTTTCAAATTGCGGTGGTGAACTTTCTTGTTGTATGCACACGCCACTCTTTGTTGATAAAGTTGGCCGTGACAAACCGCGTTGAGCCTCTTCACATCAATAAATGACAATTGTTCTAGCCTGGTTTTGACCCATTCTGCATCCTCAATTTCTGCTTCTACAATGATTCTGAGTGATGGTATTTCCACCTCTGCTGGTATGACTGCTTCAGTTCCGTACACCAATGAATATGGAGTTGTACCTATGGAAGTGTGCATAGTTGTGTGGTAGCCAAGCAAGGCAAAAGGCAGCTTCTCATGCCAGTAACGAGATACCTGTATCATCTTCCTAAGGATTTTCTTGATATTACTGTTTCCTGCTTCAACCGCACCATTTGCCTTTGGCCGGTAGGGTGTAGAATTTCGGTATGCGATCTTGAATCTTTCACACACTTCCTTCATCAAATGACTATTTAGGTTTTCCGCATTATCAGTTATAATGGTACTTGGGATACCAATGCACAGATAATGTTGGAATGGACGAAATCTGCCACGGCTTTCTTGGTCACAGACTTGAGAGTGACCGCCTCGACCCATTTGGTAAAGTAATCAATGGCAACCAAAATGAATCTGTGTCCATTTGATGCTCTTGGTTCAATGGGGCCAATTACATCCATCCCACATACTATAAAAGGTCGAGGAGCTGACATTGTGTGCAACTCTAGGGGAGGAGAGTGTATCAAATCACCGTGCACTTGACATTGATGGCACTTTTACACAAAGGTTATGCAATCATGTTCCATGGTGAGCCAAAAGTATCTTGCTCTAAGCACTTTCCTTGCCAACACGTACCCGCTCATGTGGGGTCCACAGATCCCTGAGTGTATGTCATTGAGAATCTTCGTGGCTTCAGTTGCATCCACGCATCTTAACAGTCCTAAATCTGGTGTTCTTTTGTACACCACTCCTTCACTAAAAAAGAAACCACTCGCAAGTCGTCGAAGGGTTCTTTTCTGATTACTTTTGGTCGTTGGCGGATATGTCCCATCTTGAAGAAAATTCTTGATGTCTAAATACCATGGTTGGCCATCAATTTCCTCTTCGACCATATTACAGTAGGCATGCTGACTTTGACCTGGATCTCCAACGGATCAATATGAGCGTTATCAGGATGGACAAGCACTGAGGCTAGTATAGCCAATCCATCAGCCAATTCATTGTGTATTCTTGGGACATATCTAAACTTTAGAGTATCGAACCTTTGACGAAGATCATCCATCCACTGTTTGTACATGATCAACTTAAGGTCTCGGGTTTCCCACTCACCTTTCATTTGGCGTATCAAAAGATCTAAATCTCTGATCACCAGTAACTCTTTGATGTCCATATCTAGTGCCATGCACAGACCCATTATGCATGCTTCGTATTCAGCTGTGTTGTTAGTGCAACTGAAACGAAGTTGGGCCACGGCCGGGTAATAATGCCATGTGGGAGAAATGAGAACCGTCCCAACACCGTGACCTTTTGAATTTGAAGTGCCATCGAAGTACATTTTACACACATATTCCTTTTCATTGATCCATTCTTCCAATGTATCCACCTCCTTATCAGAGAAGTAAGTTTTCAATGGCTCATAGTTGTCATCTACCAGATTCTCAGCCAGGTGGTCGGCTAAAACTTGACCTTTCATTGCGGTTCTGGTGACATAGACTATGTCAAATTCTGTGAGCAAGATCTGTCATTTTGCCAGTTTGCCTGTTTGCATCGGCTTCTAGAATATGTACTTTAGTGGGTCTATCCAGGATATAAGGTAGGTGGTATGGGACAACAAGTAATGTTTCAGCTTCTGCGTGACCCAAGTTAAGGTGCAACATGTCCTTTCGAACAAAGTGTATTTAGCCTCACCGTCGGTAACTTCTTGCTAAGATAGTAAATTGCCTGCTCTTTCTTTCCCAAGACATCATGTTGCCCCAGTACACAACCAAATGAGTTGTCATTGACTGACAAGTACAAAAATAGTGGTCGGCCGGGCTCGGGCTGGACCAAAACAGGAGGGTTCGACAAGTATTGCTTGATCTTGTCGAATGCGTCTTGGCACTCTTCAGTCCATGCAATCTTTGCATGCTTTTTCAACAATTTCAGAATTGGCTCACATATTGTGGTGAGTTGGGCGACGAACCTGCTGATGTAGTTTAGCCTGCTGAGAAAGCTTTTGATATCCTTCCTCGTCTGAGGTGGAGGTAATTCTTGTATTGCTTTGATCTTTGCGGGATCGGTTCAATACCTCGCCTGCTAACGATGAAGCCTAGCAATTTTCCAGCGGGCACACCAAATACGCATTTGGCTGGATTCAACTTCAAGTTATACCTGCAGAGCCTTTCAAAGAACTTTCTAAGGTCCCTCACGTGATCTTCAACAGTTCTGGACTTGACAATCACGTCGTCCACATACACTTCTATTTCTTTATGCATCATATCATGAAAAATGGCAGTCATGGCCCTCACATAGGTTGCCCCAACATTTTTCAATCCAAACGGCATCACTCTATAGCAGAATGTCCCCCAAGGTCTAGTAAATGCTGTCCTGTACGCATCATCTTCATCCATCTGGATTTGGTGGTACCCGGCATAGCAATTGACAAATGATTGTATCTCATGTTTTTCACAATTGTCCACGAGAGTGTGAATGTTAGGCAATGGGAAATTGTCTTCAGGAATTACCTTGTTCAGATATTGATAGTCAATACATATCCTTGTTTTCCCATCTTTCTTGGGAACTGGCACAACATTAACAACCCAAGTGGTGTACTGGACGTGTTTAATGACTTTCGCATCGACCTGTTTCATGATTTCATCGTGGATTTTCTTGACCATGTCAGTTTTGAATTTGCATTGTAACTGCCTGACATGAGGGAATCTAGGTTGGATCGGCAATTTGTGGACTATCAGATCTGAGCTCAAACCCGACATTTCATCATATGACCTGGCAAAAACATCCCGGTATTCAAAAAAACACTTGTAAGATATCACTCTTAACTTTGGGATGAGCATACATGCTTATCTTAGTTTCCCTCACATTGTCAGGGCTCCCAAGGTTAACATCTTCTGTATCGCCCAGATTGGGTTTAGGATTTTCCTCGTGACGTTCCACTTCCAAACTTATTTCAAAATTAGCCTTTTCCCCATCATATTCAGTCTCATTAACAAACTCGCCACTATGTTCTTCATCATTTTCAACCTCAACTGTGGTTATGGAATCAAGATCAGTTTGCAGATGCTGGATAGATGGTAAGTTTCTTGCACATGTCATGATATCAGGACCATCAGATACATCACTACAGATAAACAAAATAAGAATAAAATTATGAAGATAGATAGAGATTTAGGGAAAATTCGGTTCTCAGGCCTTTCACTAATGAAAAAAGGGTTTGAATTACAATAAAGAAGGTGAGCAAAATTATACACTTGGCATACAACCCTTAGAATATCTAAGTGTATTCAAAAGAAACTGCAAAACAACAGTCTACCAAGACCCCTTCCTGATGGGGAAGGGAGTTTCATTCCAGTTAGTCAGGTGCACGTCCGGGCCAATGTACTGAATTGAGGTATTGCTGGAGCCTTCGCCCGGCTGAGCCATGCAAAATTCAAAGATGCCACCCAAATCAAATGGTGCATCCTGACTGTCTTTCACTGTGTTGACATCTGTTCCAATGATCTTCGGCTTCATAACATAGCCTACAAAAGACTGGGCAAGACATGAAATTAGCTTCGGGAGGGACGAAACTTCGGACTTCTTCTTTCTTGCTTGCTTGCGATCAGCTGCTTTTGGCTTGAAGCCTAGCCCCTGTCGCACCCCACTATAAATAAGTAAGTGGTGTTCGACTTGGGGTAACTCGTTTGGAGTTAGAATTTTGGAGTCGCCACCTAATAAATTATTCTAGGCGTATTAGGTCACCTATTAATTTCTAATTTCATTTTAAAGAATAACTCTGGACTGGTCTACTAGTCAGAGATTCAGGTAAGTGTTCAAGTCAACTTAGAAGGAAGGGGTTAGGCACCTCCTAAGTTCCACAAACGTGGTTCCCGGCCGATTTCTATATTGGGTTTAAATTATATTGCTTTAGAAAAGGAAAATAACTAAATAAGATAAATAAAAGAGATATGGGCTGCAAAACAAGTAAAGTGGGCAATTTAATGTATTTGCATAAATAATTTTAAACAAATAGTCATGTTGCACAAATAGCCACTAATTGATCACTTTGAATAAATGACCCTAGGTTTTATTATCCTATTCGGATCAGAACCCGGCTTTCGTAAGGGACGATAGTTTCAGAATCCACTATCAATATATATAGCTCGGGTAATTTCCATCATATCCGAGGGGCTTAATTCCCTTTAACCCCCATACCCTCTTTAAGTATTTTAACCTAAGCGCTTGCTAATGTTTTAAAACGTCCTAAAGGTTTACTAGCGCCCCAACTTAAAGTTCCGGAAGCCATTGGAACACTACTTTAAATATCTAGACACCCTAAGTTTATTAAGTGCCCCAAACTAGACTACTAGGCGCCAAATAAAATACGGTCATGTTATACACAAAAGCAAATAATGACAATGTTAGAACTTAAAAGAAGAGTGAGCCTCCAAGTTAAATGAACATTTACTACTAAGCTTCAATGATGTTATCAGAATTCGGGCTTTGCAAAGATAAGCCGCTTTTAAAAAAGAACAAAGCGTACTGTTTCATTCCAGAATGTAACATTTGCAGAGATGTTCCTGTTTTCATTATCAGTTGCACATTTAGCCCTTTTTAACAAAAATTGTAAACGTTAAAACTCGAATTTGCAGAAATAAGCTGCTTTTCAGTTTTAACCACTTATAATAAAATGTAATGTACTGTCATGCTGACTGTTATGTTTCATAGAATAAAGATTGCAGAAATAATCCTGTTCAGATGATATTGCAATTTTAGCCTATTTTACTAATTTTTCAGCAAAATAGCCCCCTATTGTAATCTGATCACCCTGTTCGACTTCAGATTTCATACCCTTATATTCAGAGAATATTATAGTTTCAATGACAACCTATTGAAGTGTAAATAGATTGAGAAGTTTTGAGAAATGGCCCCTGTTTAGCCTTGTTTGTTGCACCTTGCAACCCTTAGAATGCAACACCTGTCCTAAATACTAACTTGCACCTTATGGTGCGTGTACAAACCAATGCTATTCCTAACAAATACATCAAGTAGCACGTATTGTAATTTAGACGAGGGAAAGGAAGGGTAGAGCCTTGTCCCCATGGTTTTTTAGCCTTTGTAAATCTCGAATCGAAACCGACTCATTTCTTGAATAGAGCACCCTATAAAAGAACATAAATAATGGTATAGCCTCGAGGGCTATCCTAGAATAACAAAGACCTGCACAAGGGTTAGTAGTTGGTCTATGACAGACCTCAAACAACTTACACAAGCAAACAAACAACAGTAGCTGACAGAAACTGATTCTTAACATTTATGAAGCACCAATGAGTTCATTCAGTCAGTTTTAGAGGTACCTTAAATGTTTAAACAAGCAGAGAAAGGAGAAGAACAACCAGGAAGCAGTGTGCAGTGATCAAGCAACCAGCCAGAGGGAAGCAGAAACATAACATGCGACCTTTATGCTCTCTTCTGTTTCAGATTTGACAGAGAGTACAAAATGCTTTTTTCCAGAAAAGAGAGCAGCATCAGTGTGTACAAGTGTGTGTGTATCAGTGTGTTCAGTGTCTAAGTTCAGTGAGTCTAAGACTCTGTGTATGAGAGTGTAAAGTGCTGAGAGTGTAAAGAGAGGAGGGGGCTGTGTTCAGTGTATAACAGGACAGGGAAGAGAACAGGTTGTGCAAACTGTGTATGAAGTTATTAGAGGTGTGTTTCAAATGTCTAAGCCTGTGAAATAAAGGGGGGGAGGGACTGGTTTATATAGTTGAGGTGTAGGGTGTTTAAATTTCAAATCATAGTTATGAAAGGCATGAGTGATCAATAGTTTTAAAGGGAAGGAAATGAAGGATTCTTCTATCAATTAGGAAGATACCACAGATTATACAATTCCTGGAATTAAGCTAATAAATTAAACATTGAAATCAAATGACATATTTTCCTTTCATGGAATAACCACAGTGTCATAATCAGATACACATACTATTGAATGCTTCTTTATAACTTTAAATTCTGAGATCCATTCTATCAAACGAGATGATTTTAGCAATGGAACCTAATGAACGTAAGAGCACAATACCAAATTCCTAATAATTCAGCAATACTCAGTTTCAAAAGTGACTCGACGTTATACTAATTCGAGCGATATGTCAAGCAAACAACTATTTCAAATGCCCATAAACCAACAAGCTGAAATATGAATAATCATGATAGCGAACAAGATTTCAAGAAACAAACGCACGTATATTATCATGGATTTAGATTCAAGTAACTGACATGTTATCTCTATGAGAATTTAATGAAACAGATAAGCAAAGCAGTAAAAGAAAAATAAAGAGGGAAAAGAGTTACCCGTTTTGAATCCAGGTCGGGTCGGGTCAAGATTGACCCGATTCAGTTTCTGTTCATTTTCGACGTTTCAAACGTGAATCATTGATTATTTGCCTTGATTTGCTCGATCCGTTCTTTCTCTTTTCGGCTTCCATAGAAAAAGGGATAAGATGGATTTGTTTCCCTTTTTTCCATGCGAAAACGACGCGAGAGAGAGGGGATGCGTGAGCGGAGCTTATGGCGTAGATGGCGGAAGAGACGCGGAGCTTTGGACGGATTTTGGGGTGTATTTGGACGGGGAAGAGAAGGAAGGGGGAGAGAGAGTGATGGGGTCCGGCGGCTGTTAAGGGTGAGGGGATGGGAATTATGATTTAGGGTTTTAAGAGTTGAGGGGTGATGTGTAATATTAAAACATGGGTTTTAATATCAGCCGTTGGATAAGATAAGTTGGAGGGCCAAGATCATGCCACGTAGGCATGTCGGGGTTAGGTGTAAATTGTTTTGTGTGGGTGTATATGCTGAAGTGTAAATGGGATGTGGGCTTTGAGGGGTTGTACTTCACGCTACAATGAGTTGTACGCGTGCTTTAGAGAGTAGTACCTCATGCTAAACGTGTGTATACTTGTACTAGGAGTGTATTTAATGAGGTGTAAGCTTAGGTAGTGTACAATTGGCGTATACGTGGACAAAAGGCAATGACGTGGACTGAATGTAATAGGAATGGGATTGTAAAATAGCAAAAAATGACTAGTATTTAATTAAAATACTTATAAATATAAATAATTAGTATAAAATAGGAAATTTTGTAAAAAATTATAAATAAATGCATTTAATTATAAATATATATAGATGACCACAAATAATACTGATTAGATATAAATAGCCACCAATAATTATTAAATGATATCGTAATGCGTTAAAATATACAAATAGTACACGTTTTTTTAGAAAATAGCCTAAATGAATGCAATTACATAATTATAATCACAATTAAATAAATACCATATAAATATTATACACGTAAATGCACGTTGTCTAATGCAATTTTATTTGAAAAATTACACTTATCAATTTTAATTAAATATAGCCAAATTGCAAAAAATGGAGGGACAAAATTGGGTGTCAACAGCTGCCCCTCTTTGCCCGGGGATGATGAAAGAGTCTTCGGGCAAAGATAGTTGACGGAATAACCAATTTTGTCACGACTGGTATGCAAAAAGATTGGAAGGGGAAAATGGGTATTTTGGGGGTGTTTTGGCCGAACCCCGGTCTCTGAGTTGCCTACATATCTCGGGTTTCACGAGAATCAGGCCGTGTGTAGTTCTAGGATGGCATGTTGCCTGTGTGAGATGTTTATGACGCACGATTTTTGATGTAAAGACTAAACTTATCCAAATATGTAAAGTTTAGATTCGTGTGTGCTTTGCCTTTTGGCGAGATAAATGAAGAGTGAAGTAAAGGCACTGGCGAAGGTGAGGTATCCTCAACAAATCGAGCGTGGGAAAAGAGGCTTATAATCGTCCTAGTTATGAAAATGTGGCGCGCTACACACCCATAAAGAGGAGTTTATAGGTACATAGTTTCCACTTCATCTCGATAAATGGGTGACCTCATCTTCAATACTACCTTGACTAAGCGAGTTTTATAAATGCGCACGATTCAAATGGATGGACGCGATTAAGCACGAAAACACGCACGATTGACGTAGACGAGCACGAGTTAGGAAGGAACACGAAACTGACACCCAATCGACAAGGAAGGATTAGGTAGACCACTGGTGTGAGTATGGAATTGTAGCTTGGAACTTGGCAAGATAAGTAGCTTGTGGGTGTAGCAAAAAGCATTGTTTGTAGGGTTGGGCTTTGCTTTGTATGTGTTTGAGGTTTTGTGGTTGCATGATTGGTAGTGATATTGGGAACAGACGTGAGAGTATGGCACAGGGGCTTGTCGAGAAATCAGGGAGTACCCTGCAACAAAATCATGATAAATGCAATAGATGTAAAGATAAAGATAAAGTAAACTTCCCTGTTGAGCCAAGGGGTTGTTTTGTCTTATGCTTGCTTGATCGATATCTCATCCAAGTGTTTTTCCAATGTTATGCCCACCGATGTGGACCTTGCTCTGCTGCAAATTGTTGTCATGTTCACCACTGCGAACCTTATATATCTTATGTTGTTTTCAATGTTGAACTGTATACATAGGCACTGATCCTGTGTTGAACTGCCCACAAACGCAGACCTCATCATCCACAATCGCAGATTCTATGCTTTGATCAATAGTTGGTCTGTCCACAAATGCGGACCTTACTGCTCCAAATTGCTGAACTATGTCCACAAATGCGGACTTTACTCTGCTTCAAATTGTTGAACTATACCCACAAATGCGGACCTTATACCTCTAATTGCTGAATTATCCATATATGCAAACTTTATATATGTCCATCGACATGGGTTATATGCTTATTTTATTGTTGTCATGTCCACAAACGCGGACCTTATATATCCATCGTCATGGATTCAATGCTTCTTTCATTGTTGTCATGTCCACAAACGCAGACCCTATATATCTACCGACGCAGATTCTATGCTTCTCAAATTTGGAGTCACGTCCACAGACGGACCTTACACTGTTGTCATTGCTGTCATGTTCACCACTGTGAACCCTATATATCTGCCGACGCAGATCCTATGCTTCCCCAATTGATGTAATGTCCACAGATGCGGACCCTATATACCCACCAACATGGATTCTATGCTTCTCAAATTGATGTCGTGTCCACTGCTGCGGACCCTATATATCCACCGACATAGATCCTATGCTTGTCAAATGTTGTCATGTCCACAGACGTGGACCCTATATATCCACCGACATGGATTCTATGCTTCTCAAATTGATGTCATGCCCACCGCTGCGGACCCTATATATCCACCGACATGGATCCTATACTTCTCAAATTGATGTCATGTCCACCGCTGCGGACCCTATATATCCACCGACATGGATTCTACACTTCTTAAATTGATGTCATGTCCACCGCTGCGGACCCTGTATATCCACCGACATGGATTTTATGCTTGTCATTGTCTTCATGTTCACAAACACGAATGTTGTTTTGCTTTCAAACCGTTGAATTATGCCCACAATCGTGGACCCTACCATGTTGTCATTGTTGTCATGTACACAAACGCGAGCCCTAGATTATTTTCATTGTTGAATGTGTCCACCGATGCAGACCAAATATGCTTCCTCAAATTAATGTCATGTCCACAGACGCGGACCCTATATATCCACCGACATGGATCTATGCTTGTCAAAATGATGTTGTGTCCACAGACGCGGACCATATATATCCGTCGACGCAGATTCTATATTCTTCAAATTGATGTCATGTCCACCGCTGCGGACTCTATATATCCACCGACATGGATCCTATGCTTGTCAAATTGATGTCATGTCCACCGCTGCGGACCCTATATATCCACCGACATGGATCCTATGCTTGTCATATCCACCGATGCAGACCCTATACATCCACCGACATGGATTCTATACTTCTCAAATTGATGTCATGTCCACCGCTGCGGACCCTATATATCCACCGACATGGATCCTATGCTTGTCAAAATTGATATATATTGCTTTGCAAAAGTTGTCAGGTATACTCGGTACCCGTGTAAACCTGCAATCAAAAAAATTTGTGAGTCTTTTAGGGGGAGGCTGACTTGCGCATTTGCTGTGTCGTACTCTGTTGTTGTCTCTTGTATAATCTTCTCCTTGTGATATCTCCCTTTTGAACATTGAACCTTAGTCGAGCTGTGGGCAAAAGGGGTAAGGAGATGGTATATGCATGTGTTTTGTGAAAATTATTTTTAAAGAGTAATGCAAATTTGTTTCAATGAATCATAGACTGCGACGTGTTGTTTGGACATAATCTCCTCTATGTCCATTTGCTGTTTAAAGATCTTTCATCTTGAAATTTTAAGGGAAGCTCAAAATTTCTGCCCCAGTGTGCTGCTTGTATTTTCCTTGAATTTTTGAGGTCCCTGGACCTCAAAAATTCTGCCCCAGTGTGTTGTAATGCATTCTTTGAATTTTTTGAGGGAAACTCAAAAAATTCTGCCCCAGTGTCTAATAAAAATCTCTTATGATGTGACCGTGCCTTGGGTAGGCTGCCTACGTATCCCCTTTTGGGAATCAGGTCGCTACGTAGTTCAAATCCAATAAAGATGAATGTTGCTCGATTTGTAGTATCTCTTGATTGTATCTCAAAGGATCTTGTTAATTTTTCTCGATTTAGAGAATTCTACTTCAGGGTCAATTGACTTGTTCTAACTTCTTAGGTAAATGCCTTTGTCATTCTATTTCTTGTTGTATTCATACTTCGCTATCTATGAGCGTCACTTGCTCGAGTATGCTTTTGATCCAATCGGGATTGTCTAATTCTGCTTCTTATATGTATTTCTACTGTTTCACCTTGGATTGTAAGTCATCTTCCTCAATATGTTCTTGCCTCACTTGTCTGCTATAAGATTTCCACGATTAACTATGAAGTTCCTTGAATGTTCTCTGTCGAATCCCCATAGTCTGGCTTGTACTCGTCGTTTTGGACTGCTTCCTCACATTGCAGTCGCAGATTCAATGGAATTAAAATGATTTTAAAAATAGTGAATGATGCATGCTCAAAAATAAAAATGGAAATGATTTTATTATTGGACTTGAGAAAAAGTCTTCGAAAGGAAACAACGATGCAACAAAGTTGATAAACAAAGAAAATAAAAGCTAACGGCTCGGAGTCGTGTTTTATTTAAGAAAATAACTAATGCCCCAGCTCCAATAAGGTTCTCGACATGCTCGGAATGTGATGCAGATTCAGTTGTTCAGCTTCAGCTTTCTAGAACTTCGGGGCTTCAGTATGCTTTTCAAGAGCTGCATCATATTCTTCCATGAATAGCTCCTTTAGACCGGTCAGCTCATCTTCTATACCGTGAACACCTTCTACAAGTCCTTCTTCCTTGAGAGTTTTCATGCAGCTTGAAAAGATGGATGCTTGTTTCAAAGTTGGAACAAACTGCTCTAGCGAATGATAACCTCTTGTAGTGTCTTTTACTTTGTAAACCAGGATGTACCCCATGCCAAACTTGTATTCATCAAACACTGTTTTTGCTTTTATGATTGTGCCTTCCAGATTGCATTCTTTGCTGAAGTCGATCATATTCACCTTCTCATCCCCATGATTGGGTAGTGGGTTTTTGTGCACATTTGGCGCCTTCAAATTAATGACCTTTTCATCTATTAGGTCCTGAATCTTATCTCTCAATGCAAAACATCTCTCCGTCTCATGCCCCGGTCCACCTGAGTGGTATGCGCACCTTTTGCTGTAATCAAAGTGTGGTGAAGGATTGTCCGGCACCTTTTGAGGGATTGGGACAATAAGCCCAGCAGCTCTCAATCTCTCGAACAATTGGGTGCGAGATTCAGCTAATGCAGTGTAGTTCCTTTTGGGTCTTTGGTTTGCCTCAGGGCGAGGCCTAGGGGGGTATGATGGTGCATTTCGGTAGTTGGGTTGAGTGTTTTGCTGGTATGGGGGACGACTTGGTGCTGGGGTGTGAAATATAGGCCGAGTGGGCTGAGTGTTATAGACGGAATATTCAGGTGGTATGTGAGGGTATGGATAGAATGGTGGTGGTGTTTGATAATAGTGGTTGAAAACAGGGTCTTGAACGGTTGCAGCAAAAGAGACTTCATCTTTCTTCTTTTTGGAGAGACTCACATTTCCTGACTGGAGAGCCTTATTAGTAGCCTGTAGTGCAGCTAGGCTAATAATCTTTCCACTTTTCAGCCCTTCTTCTACGTCATCTCCCATCAACACTACATCAGCAAACTTCTGATTTTTCATATGCAGCAGCTTATCGTAATAGACGTCCTCTTGAATGCGGATGAATATGTTCACTATTTCCCTTTCATCCATAGCGGGTTGCACCTTGGCAGCTTCTGCTCTCCACCTCGTAGCATATTCTCTAAACGTCTCTGTGGGTTTCTTTTTCAACTTTTCCAAGTAGAAACGATCTGGTACCATTTCAGTGTTGTACCCAAATCGTTCTACGAAATCCGCTGCCATATCTTCCCAACCGAGCCATGTGCCAGGCTTCTGCTTAGAGAACCAACTCAAAGCCTCTCCGGTCAAGCTTCGACTGAACAGTTTCACTCGTACTTTCTCATCTTCCCCCGCTCCAATCAACTTATCACAATATGTTCTCAGATGTGCCATAGGATCTCCAGTTCCATTGAACAGGTCGAACTTTGGTATCTTGTATCCGTCTGGCAATTTCAAAGTTGGATAGATGCACAAGTCTTCATAAGCTAAACCTTTAGTAGTTTTGCCTAACTCAAACTTCTTAAAGGCTGCCTCTAGCTTACGAACTTTCTCTTTTGTGCCATCATCATTGGCTTCATCCTCCGCCCATTCATAGTTTTCATGGTCTTTGACTGGCGAAGTGAGCTGTTTGGTTTCAGTAGTGAACATGGGGTTGTAAGGCTGCGGGTATGCGGTGTTGGTGCGAGGTAAGTTTGTGTTTATGTAAGTAGGATGTGCAGGAGGTGGTGCTTGATAACTGGTGGGTAGGGTTGCTTGGTAAGTAGCAGGTAGTGCTATTTGGTATGTGGCTGGTAGTACTGTCTGATAAACAACGGGTGGATCAGTTGGGTGTATAGGGTCCTTTCCGTTAAGGTGGGCTGACCCACTTGGATCGACAGGCTCTCCTGAATGGGCGGAGTTAACACCGGGTAAACTGGCCATTGTCAGTTTCTCTTCAAGTTCTTTAATTCTTTGCTCTAAAGTAGCAACATGTTCGTTATACCCAACTGGGGCAAGCTTGCGTGGCGTTCCATTGTTATCATGAATAAGAGCAGCGTTATTCAAATCAGACATAATATTTCGCTTTCCTCTTCTTCTAGTTTGTGAAGGGGGAGGAGTTGTAACTGGTCCTTTGGCTCTCGTCCGGTACTGATGCTCGGCCAGAATGCACAAGTCAACCTCGGGAGTAGGAGTAAAACTAACACATGAAAAAATAAGTCAGTGTTGAGATAATAATTTCCGTATACAAAACATATCATGTTTTCTAATGCAAGAAACTTCTTTTGTATCGGAGGTAGGCCTAACAAGACCAACACATATAAGATGCATGATAGGCGTCATTTGGACGAAGTTGGCTAATGGACTTTAACATGCCAAGGATGTTAAGTCTTCCTAAGTTTGAGTATGATATTTAAAATTGAACGTGTATCGTGCGTCATCCCATTTGTTCACATAACCCAAAGTTAACAGAAAAATAATTTTGTTGTATAAATGTGGAATAACATTTTTAAGTAAATAGGAATAATAATTGATCTTGCTACATTAAAAGTATAAGAAATTAATTTAAAGTCTATGATTTGGTTTTCAAAAATAGAAAAATTAATTTCGTTCATAACCCAAAAATAATGTTATAAAATAATTAGTTTTGTATGAATGTAAAAAAATTCATATGTAAATAGAAATAAATAATTGATTTCTATAACAATTTCCATTTATAGTAATAAATAGCTGACTTTGTTAAACAAAAGTAGAAAGATCAATTTAAAATCTGTTTTATTTGATCTTCCAAATTTTCGACTTGTGGCATCCTCCAACAAAAATAAATAATTAGATGATCCACACTTTTGAGAATAAATAGTCTTCATTAGACACGTTCAACTTTAACTAGATGCACACATAACACATTTAAATGTCCCTTAGGGTTGAAAACCCATTCGGTTCATTCAAATATGGTGAACTAGTAGACTTAGACGTGAGTCGAAGTCAAAAATGGTCCTAGATATGATATGATGAATGATCCCTAAAAGGAGTCTTCATTAAGAGTTGGCTAATCTAGACAAGGACATGGTTCCCCAGGCGGACAACCAAGGGGTGGGAACGTTTGGAATTGTTGGTTGTACCACGGATCAACTTATCCCAACCGTCCCCCTTACAGGGTTTTTTTGAGGTAAAACGACCGTGAGATCCACGTAATCGTTTGTGTGTGTGTAAGTGTCAATTTTCCAGGAGTGGAGGAGTATGAACAAAATGCAACAAATAAATTCAATAATTTACTAAATATCATATTATAAAAAAAATGCCAAATGTAAAAGACTACCCACCTGCAAAGATAAAAAGTTAGTATTGAATAATAAAAGCAATAATAAACCCAATATAAAAAATCGTAATGGTTAGAACATTTGATCCCCAGCGGAGTCGCCAATCTGTCGCACCCCACTATAAATAAGTAAGTGGTGTTCGACTTGGGGTAACTCGTTTGGAGTTAGAATTTTGGAGTCGCCACCTAATAAATTATTCTAGGCGTATTAGGTCACCTATTAATTTCTAATTTCATTTTAAAGAATAACTCTGGACTGGTCTACTAGTCAGAGATTCAGGTAAGTGTTCAAGTCAACTTAGAAGGAAGGGGTTAGGCACCTCCTAAGTTCCACAAACGTGGTTCCCGGCCGATTTCTATATTGGGTTTAAATTATATTGCTTTAGAAAAGGAAAATAACTAAATAAGATAAATAAAAGAGATATGGGCTGCAAAACAAGTAAAGTGGGCAATTTAATGTATTTGCATAAATAATTTTAAACAAATAGTCATGTTGCACAAATAGCCACTAATTGATCACTTTGAATAAATGACCCTAGGTTTTATTATCCTATTCGGATCAGAACCCGGCTTTCGTAAGGGACGATAGTTTCAGAATCCACTATCAATATATATAGCTCGGGTAATTTCCATCATATCCGAGGGGCTTAATTCCCTTTAACCCCCATACCCTCTTTAAGTATTTTAACCTAAGCGCTTGCTAATGTTTTAAAACGTCCTAAAGGTTTACTAGCGCCCCAACTTAAAGTTCCGGAAGCCATTGGAACACTACTTTAAATATCTAGACACCCTAAGTTTATTAAGTGCCCCAAACTAGACTACTAGGCGCCAAATAAAATACGGTCATGTTATACACAAAAGCAAATAATGACAATGTTAGAACTTAAAAGAAGAGTGAGCCTCCAAGTTAAATGAACATTTACTACTAAGCTTCAATGATGTTATCAGAATTCGGGCTTTGCAAAGATAAGCCGCTTTTAAAAAAGAACAAAGCGTACTGTTTCATTCCAGAATGTAACATTTGCAGAGATGTTCCTGTTTTCATTATCAGTTGCACATTTAGCCCTTTTTAACAAAAATTGTAAACGTTAAAACTCGAATTTGCAGAAATAAGCTGCTTTTCAGTTTTAACCACTTATAATAAAATGTAATGTACTGTCATGCTGACTGTTATGTTTCATAGAATAAAGATTGCAGAAATAATCCTGTTCAGATGATATTGCAATTTTAGCCTATTTTACTAATTTTTCAGCAAAATAGCCCCCTATTGTAATCTGATCACCCTGTTCGACTTCAGATTTCATACCCTTATATTCAGAGAATATTATAGTTTCAATGACAACCTATTGAAGTGTAAATAGATTGAGAAGTTTTGAGAAATGGCCCCTGTTTAGCCTTGTTTGTTGCACCTTGCAACCCTTAGAATGCAACACCTGTCCTAAATACTAACTTGCACCTTATGGTGCGTGTACAAACCAATGCTATTCCTAACAAATACATCAAGTAGCACGTATTGTAATTTAGACGAGGGAAAGGAAGGGTAGAGCCTTGTCCCCATGGTTTTTTAGCCTTTGTAAATCTCGAATCGAAACCGACTCATTTCTTGAATAGAGCACCCTATAAAAGAACATAAATAATGGTATAGCCTCGAGGGCTATCCTAGAATAACAAAGACCTGCACAAGGGTTAGTAGTTGGTCTATGACAGACCTCAAACAACTTACACAAGCAAACAAACAATAGTAGCTGACAGAAACTGATTCTTAACATTTATGAAGCACCAATGAGTTCATTCAGTCAGTTTTAGAGGTACCTTAAATGTTTAAACAAGCAGAGAAAGGAGAAGAACAACCAGGAAGCAGTGTGCAGTGATCAAGCAACCAGCCAGAGGGAAGCAGAAACATAACATGCGACCTTTATGCTCTCTTCTGTTTCAGATTTGACAGAGAGTACAAAATGCTTTTTTCCAGAAAAGAGAGCAGCATCAGTGTGTACAAGTGTGTGTGTATCAGTGTGTTCAGTGTCTAAGTTCAGTGAGTCTAAGACTCTGTGTATGAGAGTGTAAAGTGCAGAGAGTGTAAAGAGAGGAGGGGGCTGTGTTCAGTGTATAACAGGACAGGGAAGAGAACAGGTTGTGCAAACTGTGTATGAAGTTATTAGAGGTGTGTTTCAAATGTCTAAGCCTGTGAAATAAAGGGGGGGAGGGACTGGTTTATATAGTTGAGGTGTAGGGTGTTTAAATTTCAAATCATAGTTATGAAAGGCATGAGTGATCAATAGTTTTAAAGGGAAGGAAATGAAGGATTCTTCTATCAATTAGGAAGATACCACAGATTATACAATTCCTGGAATTAAGCTAATAAATTAAACATTGAAATCAAATGACATATTTTCCTTTCATGGAATAACCACAGTGTCATAATCAGATACACATACTATTGAATGCTTCTTTATAACTTTAAATTCTGAGATCCATTCTATCAAACGAGATGATTTTAGCAATGGAACCTAATGAACGTAAGAGCACAATACCAAATTCCTAATAATTCAGCAATACTCAGTTTCAAAAGTGACTCGACGTTATACTAATTCGAGCGATATGTCAAGCAAACAACTATTTCAAATGCCCATAAACCAACAAGCTGAAATATGAATAATCATGATAGCGAACAAGATTTCAAGAAACAAACGCACGTATATTATCATGGATTTAGATTCAAGTAACTGACATGTTATCTCTATGAGAATTTAATGAAACAGATAAGCAAAGCAGTAAAAGAAAAATAAAGAGGGAAAAGAGTTACCCGTTTTGAATCCAGGTCGGGTCGGGTCAAGATTGACCCGATTCAGTTTCTGTTCATTTTCGACGTTTCAAACGTGAATCATTGATTATTTGCCTTGATTTGCTCGATCCGTTCTTTCTCTTTTCGGCTTCCATAGAAAAAGGGATAAGATGGATTTGTTTCCCTTTTTTCCATGCGAAAACGACGCGAGAGAGAGGGGATGCGTGAGCGGAGCTTATGGCGTAGATGGCGGAAGAGACGCGGAGCTTTGGACGAATTTTGGGGTGTATTTGGACGGGGAAGAGAAGGAAGGGGGAGAGAGAGTGATGGGGTCCGGCGGCTGTTAAGGGTGAGGGGATGGGAATTATGATTTAGGGTTTTAAGAGTTGAGGGGTGATGTGTAATATTAAAACATGGGTTTTAATATCAGCCGTTGGATAAGATAAGTTGGAGGGCCAAGATCATGCCACGTAGGCATGTCGGGGTTAGGTGTAAATTGTTTTGTGTGGGTGTATATGCTGAAGTGTAAATGGGATGTGGGCTTTGAGGGGTTGTACTTCACGCTACAATGAGTTGTACGCGTGCTTTAGAGAGTAGTACCTCATGCTAAACGTGTGTATACTTGTACTAGGAGTGTATTTAATGAGGTGTAAGCTTAGGTAGTGTACAATTGGCGTATACGTGGACAAAAGGCAATGACGTGGACTGAATGTAATAGGAATGGGATTGTAAAATAGCAAAAAATGACTAGTATTTAATTAAAATACTTATAAATATAAATAATTAGTATAAAATAGGAAATTTTGTAAAAAATTATAAATAAATGCATTTAATTATAAATATATATAGATGACCACAAATAATACTGATTAGATATAAATAGCCACCAATAATTATTAAATGATATCGTAATGCGTTAAAATATACAAATAGTACACATTTTTTTAGAAAATAGCCTAAATGAATGCAATTACATAATTATAATCACAATTAAATAAATACCATATAAATATTATACACGTAAATGCACGTTGTCTAATGCAATTTTATTTGAAAAATTACACTTATCAATTTTAATTAAATATAGCCAAATTGCAAAAAATGGAGGGACAAAATTGGGTGTCAACAGCCCCCAAGTGCCTTGCACGCCAATTGGCTCTACTGGATTCACCCTGCCCTGTAGTGACGTTCCCATAACTTTCCCAAATCGGAAACCATGTTTCAGCATTTCAGTGGCGATCATGATAGCCGTATCCGACACTTTTGGGACGGGTATGGGTTTCCCTTCTATCACTTTTTCCACATACACCACATCAGAGATTTGATACAAAATAGTTGGGCGAGTGGTGACGACCTCGAGGGCTAGTACATCCAGACTATTGTTGAACTGCGAGTCATTCTCTCCAAAAAGCACGACGGCTTGATTGTCCGAAGTGAACTTAACTACTCGATGGACTGTAGAAGGTACAACACATGCCATGTGGATCCACGGTCGGCCCAATAATAGATTGTAAGATGCATCAGCTTCCAGGACTTGGAATTCATAATGTTGCAGGGCCAATGGTCAACTCAAGATCAATGATACCCAAAGATTCTCAAACTCCTCCATCAAAAGAACGAACAGAGGATGAGCTGGCTCTGATCCTGCTGGTATCCACCTTCAAGCTCTTCAATGTAGTGAGAGGGAAGATGTTCAAACCTGCACCGCCATCTATTAAAACACGTGAGACATAAGAGTTTTCACTTTTGACCGAAACATAAAGTGCCCGGTTATGGCCAGTTCCTTCTTTGGGTAACTCTTCATCAGTGAATGTCAGGCAGTTGGTCTCAAATACTCTGCATGCAAGTGCTTCCAAATTAGCCACAGTTGTTTGTTCAGGAATATAAGCTTAATTAAGTATCTTTAGTAGTGCATGGCGGTGTTCTTCAGAGTTCATCAGCAAAGAAAGGAGTGATATCTGAGCTGGAATCTTCCTTAACTACTCGACGATAGAGTAATCCGTCATTCTCATCTTCTTTGGGAATTCCTCAGCTTCTTTCTCTGACACTGGTTCTTTGATTGGTCTTTGGTCCTTAGGACCAGGTTTTGCCTTTCCCAATTCTTCTGGAGTGAAGCATCTTCCAGAGCGAGTCAGACCATTAACATCAACAGCGACCTCCATAGTATCATTCCCTTAGTAAGACACGATTGGTTTGTTATAGTTCTAGGGAACAGCCTTTGTACTTGTAACAGGGAGTTGTTTTGCCTTTGTGATGATGACTAGTTCACACGGCTTTGCCTTAACCACAATGACCGGAGCCTTCTGACTTGGTGCTCCTTGCACGATAAACACTGGCCCATCAGGCTAAACTTTTTCTGGCTTTGTGGCTGGGATTGTAAAACTTGGCTCAACAGCCACATCTTTCTTTGTTTTATTGACAACAGATGCATTGGACTTGCGGTCGATACAACAATGAACAGCTCCTGGCATTTAATATCAGAAAAGGGATCGACCGCCACAATCTGCTTGACAGCTTTCCCTTTCAAATCTTCCTTTGTGCATACCATCCCAACTGTATGTGTGTTATTCTAAACATTATAAGCTGGCAAAGGATTTTGATTTACATTTTGAGTCTCGTCTCCTACAACCTTTATCTAATTGTTATATATCATTGCTTGGATTTCTCTTTTCAGATGCCCACATTGCTCTGTGTCATGTCCAGGCACCCCACGATGGAATGCACAGCGGCGAGAATGATCCACCTTCCCTGTCGAATTCATGTTTCCTGGGATTGGTTTCAGCAAGTTAGCATGTTGCAATTTTTCAAACAGGTTGGTGTAAATTTCACCCGGTGGGGTGAATTGCTTCTGTTCTTAATGCATGTTCCTTTGCTGCATATTTGGACGAAAACCTGGTGGACCCCGTGGTCGATAAGGTATCTCCTACTGAGTTGGAAATTGAGTATGTGCTTGTTGGTTGTTATAATAAGCCGAGGCAGGGGGTGCACGCAATTGCGGACCAGATAGTGATTGAGAATAAGATGTCGCATTGACAGCGAATGAGAATTGTGGAATGGCATATTGTCTGCCATGGGGTGGATAGAATTGTTGTGGCGGGGGTGTCTAAATGTACCCTTGACGGTCATTGTATCTTCCGTCATTTCTTCTCGGTCTGGGACCAACCATTGCCACTTCATCTATCTTTTCTTTCTTTTTCCCAAAAGCACCTGACCCTGATTGCAATGCTTAGGTAGTGGCTCTCAAAGCTGTTTAGCTGATAATCTTACCTGTCTTAATTCCTTTCTCAATCATCTCCCCAATTCTCACTGCTTCACTGAATTATTTCTCTATGGCGGAGGCCATTGCTTGGTAGTAGGTCTCATCAAGCACCTCAATGAATTCTTCGACCATTTTATCATCGGGTATCAAAGGGCTCATATGCGCTGCCTGCTCGCACCATCTATCGGCATACTCCCTGAAACTTTCACTAGGCTTCTTTGTGATCAGCTTCAAAGAAGCACGATCTGGAGCGGCCTCAATGTTGAACTCAAAATGACCTAGGAAAGTATTAGCCATATCATCAAAAGTAGCCCATTTCGAGACGTCCTGTAGGATGAACCATTCTATTGCCGGTCCTCCTAGACTGTCAGCAAAGTACGCCATTAGCAATTCATCCTTGCCAGCGCCTCTCATCTTGTTACAGTAAACCTTTAAGTGGATCCTAGGATCACCTTGCCCGGTGTACAGATCAAATTTGGGCACGAGGAAACCTTCAGGCAAAGGCACATGAAGGAACAAGCACAGGTCTTTGTATGAAACATTAGCTTTACCACCATGCCCCTGTATGCTCTTCACAGTTTGCTCCAAGCTTTTCAATTTTCGAGCAAAATCATTATCTTATGTTTTTCCCAACCTATCGATATCAACATGTAATTCTGGGTGGTGTTCCTGATCATATGACTCGGTTTGGCGGAAGACGTTACCCTAAGCTTGGTCAAATTGTTGATCATGGTCCCTTAATTGTGGGTCACTGTTCGATCTTTGCAAAGTGTGTCATGCAGGAACGGTGAATGTTGCGGCAGGAACCTGGGGTTGGCCATGTTGTCCTTGCTGTGGGAATTGTGCTTCAGGTTGTACAGTAGAAGGTCCAGCTGCATTGTCAGTTGCCGGATGTGGACCGAATCCCGGAGGGTAATGGGGGTCTCCTGCCACTGTGGATTGCCCTTGCCCTAGTGGCTGAGTATTTTCCATGAAACCAGCAGCACCGGGCGGAACAGGAGGTGCCTGAACTGTTTCCAAGTTACGAACTAGCTGTATCATCATTTCTTTCATAGCTGCAAAGTCCTCGGCCATCTTGGCCTGTTGCTCAGCTAAGCGAACCAGCTCAATGTTCTTAATTTCCTCAGTCATCGTTGATTGAGTGCTTTCCCGAAGAGGAGCTTCAACTACTTCTGAAACAAGCAGTGCTCCCTTGATTCTGGTGGAGAAGGAATGTGGGGCCAGCACAGCAGTTCCTCAAGCTAGTAAACCAAACATGTTAGTGCAACAAGATAGCATATAACATGAGTTTGTGTGTCGGCCTAGCCAATACCTAAAGATTGTTATGTGTCATCCCGAATCAAGACAAAACGGGCCCTTATCTTCTCTTTTCTTTTCTTTTTTGTTTTGTTTTTGTCCTTCCTTTTTTCCTCTCTTTTTTTCTCTTTCTCTTTCCTACTCTAGACGATAATGCAACCATGATACTTAACCCTCACAACATCATCACTGAATAGCATCACCGCTACTACCTTGCGGCTGATGAATTCAACCATGGCTGCTTTGCCTCGCTACTACCACAAACACTGCAGTATATCGTCCCTCGACACAACATAGTAGCTAAACAAATCATTACAGCCCCACTATCCTATGAAACAATCACCCATTACCAATGCCACCTCGCTGCCGTGACTGCCTCACCATAGACATGTTTCAATGTCATGCCCTGGCCAACTGAGCGACAATGCTACTGCTGCCTTGAAAGTTCTAAAACATTCACCATCATCCTCAAAAATCACCAATGAATGAGAATCAAACAAAGACATTGTCTCCTAGCCAGCTCTCCATTCTACACCATCGTCCCTACCTAAAAAGCCTCGGATCAGTACACCACACCCAGTGCACTAAACAAATCATCACAGCCCCCAAAATATCATAGTATCGCCCACTACTATTCCCAAACAAGCACCACGCACACACGATCAATTCAAGCAAAAAAAATCATGACCAAAACTGAGTCTCCAAACTCTTCTTGTTCTAATCGAATCGACCTCGTTTGGGGTCAACTCAATTAGAACGAGAGGAGGATGAAGAAAGGGATTGGAAACTGAAAAAATAGAACTCTTTTCCAATTTTAGTTCGAAACCTTGGTCGAAGGAACAATTTCTGTCCAATCGGAGTTCGTACCATGAAAGACGAAGAGCAAACGAACCTGTAGATGTAGAAACCCGCCGGAGAATTCATATAGTCGCCGGGGAAAGTAGTTCGACAGATTTTTTAAAGACCCGATCTACAGCTATTGGTTGATTTTCTGGGAAAAATAATGGTAGCAATGGATAGAGGAGACAAAAAGGAGTCTGGGGTTGTTTTTCTTTTTTGTATTTTTCAGGTCGCCGACCGGTGGTGGTGTAGGTTGTTTTCGGTAAGCTGGAGAAAAATTCCCCGTAGTTCACTTAAGGCTCAAGGACCTGTATTCAAATGAGTAGAAATGACAGGAATGTGGAAATTTAAGCTGAAAGTGATAGGTGAAGGAGAACCATTAGATCTAAATCATCCAAGGGCTGGAAATAAATGGGCTAATAGGTCAAATTAGAAATTGGGCTATGAGCATTGGGCTAGATTGAATTTTATAAGTAGCCACTAAGGGACTAAACTATTTAGATCATACACAATTCACTAGAATTAAAAAAAAAATTAAAATTAAAATTAAAATAAAACCTACAAATTGCAATATTATCACAATAAAAACGTAAAATCACAATTAAATACATAACAAGTATTTTTGGTATATTTATTTTTCTAATTATTCAACTAAAGTTGGCTAAAATAGAATGTAAATATCTAAGAAAGATAAGCAAAAATCACAAACGAAATAAACATAACAATTTGAGAAAATTTTGGATTTTGTGCAAAATTAGGTGATTACAGCGGCCGAACTAAAGAAAGAGATTCAACAATGGCAAGCCCGAACCTGGGATGAGTTGCATGATCGGGCCACGACGAAGATCATGCTCGAGTAAGCGGAATGGAGAAGGACAGGTCGGAACAATTCTTACTGAGGTCGATCTGAGTCCTCTCGACGCGCCGACGCGCCACGAGGGAACTCAAAATATCGTTATGAGCCATACAATGGAGCTCAAAAGCAACTCGTAAGTCAGAACCACGGGGGACATCTACATGTGAGGCAACGGTTTGGAGGAAATTCTGGCTCGTCCTCCTATCAAAAATCCTCAAGCCCGTCTTTAGTATCCAAAGAGAAAGACTTGCCTCAGATCTCTGAGTACAATTTCAGCATATCAACCACTGAACTGGTGAATGCGATCAAAGGGATGACTGATCAAGGTGTAAGGTTGCCTAGGGATATGAGAATCCCTCCGAGCAAGAGGGATCAAACTCAACACTGCAAATTTCACATGGATTATGGGCACTCAACTGAGGACTGTAAAGCACTGCGTCTTGAGATGGCCCATCTCCTTAAGAAGACAGCATTAGCTGAGTATCTAACTGATAAGAGGAAACATAACTACTCAAAAAATTGAGAGAGGAACAACCACCTTGAATGCAGTCATCAAAAAGAGTGGTGAATGTCATTACTAGATAGTCCGAGGTAAATAGGATAAACTTTGCTGCTGCGAAGAAATTTGCAAAGTCATCAAGTACCGGGGAAAAGAGAGTAAGAGCTGGTGGATTAAGTAAAGAAATGGTGTTTAGCCAGAAGGATTGTGATGGGATGATGTTTCCCCACCACGAAGAACTAGTGATCACGCTCAGGATCAATGACTGCGATATCAAACGAGCCCTGATCGATTCTAGCAGCTCGGTGAACATCATTATCTATGGAGCAATCAATAAGATGTGGTTGAAGGACCTCCTCATCCCAAAGGAAACCGAATTAACAGGGTTCAACAATTCCACCAAAAAAACTTTGGGAGAAATAACCCTCACAACAACTGCAGAGGGGGTGGAGAAGAAAACCATCTTTAAAGTGATGGCCGAGGATATGGCTTATAATATCATTCTTGGAAGGCCCTGGATCCATGAAATGGAAGATGTACCATCGACCCTGCTCCAGGTAATCAAGTTTCCAACCATATGGGGAATAAGAGCCATTCGATTGCAATGAAGAGTATAGTCGCCCCGATCGGGTCGAGCAAATGAAATGATCAATTTTCCAAGACCCCTCGTCTGTAATCAAGCCCTGCACCATTAGTTCATGCTTTGATCTTTTAATTTCCCTGCCTAAGTCCTGTTGCGACCAGGCGCCTTTTCTAATAAAGGTTCGCAAATGCATCTTATCAATGAAATAAACTTTGATTCAACATTCTTTTATGGTCATCTGATATGCATAGCCAATTATTATTTAAGCCTCCGGCCCAAGGGCGAGACGTCGCCCTAAGCTAGCTCGAACAGAGAAAAATTTTGAAAAGCCTTGCAAGCAAACTCATATTGAACACAATCGATATTCTCAAAAAGAAATTACATTCATAAAACGGCTCAGAGGCCAAAGTATTTACAAAACAAGTGGCCCGAAGGCCTTAACCGAAAATGACGACAAAAAAGAAATAAAAATGCCACTTTAAGCTTCTGCCTCGGAATCATCTTCCTCATCATCTGAGCTCCCGCTGCTTGAAGAAGAATTTCCATTAAATTTTGAGCCGTAGTAGCATCACTTTCAGCCTTAGCGATCTACGCATCAAGGTTAGCCCCACTACGACACTCTTTCAATTTTTTTAGCCTCGTTTGAATAACGACCCAATTCTTATCAACCTTAGCTCGGGTCCTCCTCATTTTACGCCTCGAGAAGAAAGAATTAACTTTGCTCCGCAAATCCTTGACCTCATTTTCAAGCCGCTCTTTCTCCCCAGCCAGCTGCTCTTTCTCTCTGGCCAGCTTATTTATTTTGAGCAACTTCTACCTAATCAGCATGAAACTTCTTAGCGCGCTCGTTAATAACCGACTGGGCCTCAGCTTTCACCCTCTTTAGCTCAGCATCGCAAAGATCCATCAAACAAGCCATTTTCTCCTCAACGGCGGACTTAGCCTCGAGAGCTTGGGCTCCTCGAGATCAGATTTGTCGGCATCTTTCTTGTCTTGGTCAAGCTCAAGCCTTGTGCTCAACAATTCTTTCTCAAGACTCCTCATTTGGGACTCGAGACCTGCCTGCTCTCACCTCCAACCTGCCCTCATTTGCCTAAGATTTTCATCTCGACGGCACTCAATCTCGGCAGCCCTAATAGAGTTAATGTAACACTACAAAGAAAAACTCGGAAAAAATCAAAAAAGAAGCAAAAACAAGGCCAAAAGGAAAAGTTGAGGGAGAAAAAGCACACATGAATAGCGTGTTAAGCCGCATCAGCCATCAAATCAGCAATAGTACTCCTCTCGAGATGGTCACGTTCCAAAGGGCCAAGGAGCCCCCGAAGACTGATCGGGACTTGAATAACACCATCTAAAAGGCAAAGATTGGAGGGAATCTCAATGTAGCGAAATTGCTTCCAAGAAGCTGAGTCAGGAGCAGGCACAGAAGCAGCCCGAGGAATCTTGTTTTCCACTCGAGGTGGTTGAATGTTTTCCATTTCCACCGTGGCTGAAAGCTGAGCTACCCTTTAGCTTTATCAGCAACTTGAACTAGCTCTGGCTTGTGGGGAGGGGAAGCTACAGCCTTTCCTTGGTCTTTCTCCTTAACATGAGTGAGCTTGGGGAAAGGGACAGGTTCCATTCTAGCCCATTTCCCTTGCGGTGTTTTCTTCAAGGATGATTTCTTCCTTTTCAAAGCTAAAAGGAAAGGGAAAAGCACAATTAGCGGAAAAACGAAGCAAAAGGAAAAACTAAAGCCAAAGGGACAAACACTCAACATGTCTTAACCCCATGGTCTGGTGACCCCTCGGGGACTGTTCCTCTCACTTCCTCTCTCTTTTCTTCTTTTTCTTTCCCCTTCGAAAGGATTCCAATCAAACCTTAAAGGGCACTTAAAGCATCCCGCGCCTTAGGAGTTCTTTTTTCTTGTCTTTCTTTTCTTTCTTTCGTTGCATCTCATTCGGAGCGGTGACCTACCTCTTTAGGAGACCTAGAACAAAGAAAGATTAAGATTCACCGAGACAAAATGTTCGAGGAAGAAATAAAAAGACAAAAAATTTGGAGACAACTCGCTGTGTCGTTTGCATGCCCATCGATTCTCGTCCAAGGCAGCTAAAACCATCCATGATCTTTCTAATCTAGATTTGGCATCGATAATAGCTTGGACCCATTGGGTCAAATTCTTCAGGTGAGCAATCAGAATCGGGAGTAAAGCAAAAAAGTGCCGAAGAAAAATCGAAAATGATCGAAGAAAATACTTACGTGCTCGATTCCATTTCTCGGGAAAATTAGGCCTCGAGGACAAAAGGTTAGTGGGCAAAATAATGAAGCGCTTATTCCATCGACGGTCCTCAGTATCTTTGCTCTTCGTAATCAATGAGTACGAACCTTGTTTGTTGAGCTGGTCAATTTCGTCCTTGTGAAGGGAGGGGTAGAAGAGATATAAAAGATGATCAACAGTAAAGGTGACTCCGGCTAGCTTGCTCAAAAATTTGAGGCATTGACCATGCTCCACATTCCGGGAACAATTTGGGCTATGCATAATTGGTAGGTATGGCAAAAGGTGTCCAACACCTCAGGGACTGGAAGAGAAAACCCTATTGTGAAGGGATAGGTGAAAACAAAAGAGCGTCCATCAATTCTATCACATAATCGGCTACCGGGGGCAGGAATACCAACCTTAATCTCATGACCCCAATTGCAATCAGACCGAACCAGATGTATGTTCGCCTGAGTAATCAAGCTTGGCGTATTTTGAACAGGGATATTTCTCCTCCTCTTAATATTCGTCTCAGTCTGGGGCTGTATGACGAAATCTTTCGAGAGGTCTATTTTGGAGGGGATAACGTGGTAAGGCTCAAGCTCGAGTCATCCGAAAGAAGCTCGTCGTCACCAATGTCCTTCATCGTAACATCGTCGTCAACCATAACTGCCTCGGCAGTATCGACCGCGACTGGGCGTTGTTCTTGGCCCTAACCACTCGATTGAGGTAAATCATCCATATTAAAATCAGGGGGAACAATAACGCTCAAGGGTTCGGGAACATTCACTAATTCACCACCAATGATCGTGGTGTCAACGAAAGAGGGTGAAGAATTTGGTGAATTTGGCTTAGAAATTTTTCAGAAAAGAGTTCCTGGATCGCAAAAGAAGAAAATTTCAAGAAGTTTTACTGTTAAGAACAAGGAAATACGTGAAGAAGAAGGATAAAGGGCGCGGATATATATAAGTTAAGGCGCCATGATTACAATTACATGGGAAGGCAAAGCAAGAAATCATGCTCAATCAGTGATTGCCACACATGATTGATGGGAATATGGAGTGACAACCACCGCTTTTGAATTTCACGGCACAAAAATGGCCACGTCGATCTCCCGCCCAAACTCATTCCACTCCTCGATAGATCTGACAACTACTCGAGGAGTGAGGGGACTATCTGTATTAGGTGAAAAATCACCGAGGCCTTGAGCAGGGACGCGAGGCTTGATTCAATTCGTTCTTAAGAGGCGAATCCACTAGGAGAGATGGCATGACCCTCAGCCTCAGAAAACCACTTCGGGGAAGAAGTAAAATCAAGCCCAAAGTACAGAGCTTGGAATGATCACCACGACTAGGTGGTCCCCGAACAAGTATGACACCTCGTCAAAATGAGGTCTGGTCTTTGTAACCGTTGACGGTTGCCCAGGCATTTAAGAAGAAGATCGTGGACTGACCACTATCAAATGTAGAGTAATGGCCATAAAAGCATGATTATTATAGTTGTAATGTCACTCTTATTATCAACTATAAATAGGATTCATTTGTAACCAAAAAAGATCATCCAGAAATACAACAATAGACTTATATTCTTTTTCTTAAGCTTTGTCTCATTTACACTCTTTACTGCTCATTTATTGTCTGCTTCGTTCATTTCATTAAGCATTTTCCTCGTTTAAGTTCAATCTCAGTTCAATCATAACTTTGATACAAGCAAATTATCAATCAATCCCAAAAAAAAAATTGATTTGTTGTCCTATCTCGATTTAGGCCAACACAAAATGGCGAGACGTTGTTGGTATTCTTGGCCATCTCTGAGGTGTCGATCAGCACAATTCTGGTTTGAGAGGAAGAAGGAAAGCAACAACCAATATACTATGTTAGCAAATCTCTCCTCGAAGTTGAAACAAGGTATCCCTATTTAGAAAAATTAGTGCTTGCATTAGTCATTGCTGCTCGAAAATTTTGCCCTTATCTCCAATGCCACCCAATAGGCGTAGTTACAACCTTCCCCTTGAGAAATATATTACATAAGCCAGAATTGTCGGGGAGGTTATCTAGGTAGGTGGTCGAGCTGAGTGAGTATGATATTGTATACCAACCTCGCACAGCCATAAATTTTCAAGTGTTAGCTGATTTTATAGCTGATTTTAGTGCTAAACTACTTCTCGAGGCGGAAAAAGAGAATCTAGTTTCAAAGGGTCCCTCCCATGGGGTATGGAAGCTTTACACAGATGGAGCAGCCAATTCCAATGGCTTGGGGCTCGGAATAGTGCTCGTAGCTCCCGCGGGGGAAAATCTAAGGCACTCGATGAAATTCGAGAGGCTAACCAACAACGAAGCTGAGTACGAGGCTACCATAGCAGGATTAAAGCTGGCCAAAGAAATAGGCGCTGAGAATGTAGAGCTAAGATGTGACTCACAACTAGTGGTGAATCAAGTCCTTGGTGGATATTCGGCTCGGGAGCCTAGAATGAAATAGTTCGTGGTAAGAATGCAACAAGCGCTCGACGCCTTTCAAGATTGGAAGGTCATGCAAATACCACGAGAAGAAAATATCGAGGCCGATGCCTTGGAAAACTTGGCCTCGGCAGTTTAAACAGATGACTCGGGGACTGACGCCACAGTTAGGATTTTCAAATCAGCCATGGAAAAGATGAAGCTGGAAGTAAATGTGGTGAAAAACATTGGGATTGGCGAACAAAGTTCATCTCTTATCTGGAGTTGGGGATTCTACCACCAGGAAAAAAGAAGCAGCAAAATTTAGGAAGCAAATAGTCCCATACTCGATAATATATGGACAATTATACAAGAAGCTTTATTGCGGCCCGATGGCCAAATGTCTAGGCCCAGGAGTGTATGAATATATGATGAGAAAAGTACATGAAGGAACGTGTGGTAATCACTCTGGAGCTAAAGCCCTCGTGCGAAAACTCCTCCGAGCTGGCTACTATTGGCCCGAAATGAGCGAGCATGCTAGAGTATTTGCTAGGAATTGGGACAAGTGTCAAAGGCATGCCTCCATGATTCATCAACAGGCCGAGCCCTTGCATTCAGTGGTTTCCCCCTGGCCCTTCATGAAATGGGGAATGGATATCGTGGGACCATTCCCCAAAGCGAAGGGCAGTGTTAAATATATCCTTGTGCTCACTGATTATTTTTTTTAAATGGATCGAAGCAGGAGCTTTTGCTAAAGTCAGGCAAAAGGAAGTCATCGACTTCATATGGAAAAATATCACATGCCAATTTGGAGTTCCAAGGGAGATTACCTGTGATAATGGAACACAATTCGTTGGCTTGGAGGTCACAACTTTCTTTGCAAAAATGGGGGATCAAAAGGGTGACTTCAACACCCTACCATCCTAGTGCCAATGGACAAGTTGAGTCCTCAAACAGAATAATCGTTGACAATCTCAAAAAGAGAATGGACAAAGCAAAGGGCTCATGGCCCGATGAGTTACAGGAAGTGTTATGGGCAATGAGGACAACGGAGAAGAATAGAACTGGCGAAACCCCATTTTCTCTTGTTTACGGGATAGATTCATTAATTCTTGTCGAGGTTAGTGAACTAAGACTTCGCTATGCTTATTAAACCGAGGAGTCAAATAAAAAAGCTACGCGAGTAGAATTGGATTTGCTCGAAGGACGACGAGAGATGGCCTTAGTGCGGTTAACAGCTCAAAAACGGCAAATCAAGGCCTACTTGAACAAAAAGGTCAAGTTGAGATAATTCAGGGTTGGCGACTATGTCTTGAGGGCCTCAAATCAAACAACCAAAGAGATAAACACAGGGAAATTGGCCACCAATTGGGAAGGCCCCTACCAAGTGAAAGCAATCGTAGGAAAAGAGTCTTATAAATTGGAAGACCTCGAGGGTAAACAAGAGCCATTAAATTGGAACATATCCAATTTGAAGATATATTACTTCAAACGATAACGAGTAATCGCTCCGAAGTCAACAGTGTTCGAGTCCTCACCCTTCATACTTAACCCCTGGGGGTGCAAGGGGATAAAGTCAGTCTGCAATTGAGACTCGAACTCAGGGACTTAACTCGAGAAATGGAGAACGCCCAAGGCCTAGCCTTGCTATCACTACTCGAAGTTTCTCCTTCAAATGAGCTCCCACTACTCGAAGGAAGTTGATCTAAAAACTTTCAAGCCGTAGAGACATCTATCTTAGCCTTGGCAATCTCATCATCCAAACTAATCCCCTCTTTACATTGCTCGAGGGTCTTCAGCTTGGTCTGAATGATTGCCCAATTTATGTCGATTTTGGCTCGGGTAGCTCTCGAGTTGGCCTTGACTTGACTTCAACTTAGAAGAGGAGATTGGTTTTTTGCCCTGAAGGGTCTTCATTTCAGCTTCAAGAACCTCGTTCTTGGCTTCAACCTCTTTTATCTTCGAGGCAAGCAATGAAGAACTCTTCTCGAATTGCTCTGTTAGCCCTTTGAGCACCGCATCTAGTGCATCGGCCTGCTTCTGAAGCTCGGCTCGATGGGTCTCCTCTTGAGACCTCTTCTCGGGCCTAAGATTGGCAATTTCTCCACGAGCTTGAGAGAGTTCAATGCTCAACTGCTCAACCTCTTTCTGAGCTCGGCCCAAGTTGGCTTCCGAGTCAAGGAGTTGCTTTTTAAGCTCAAAAATACGAGCTTCGAGCCCATTCCTCCTTCAATCCCACTCATCCCCGACCTTCTTAAGGTACGCTGCTCGTTTGGCTTCAATCTCAGCCGTTTTCATAGCATAGACGTAGCCCTACAACTAGAAAAGAAGGAATCGGAAGTGGGAAAAAGCAGCTAAATCAAAAAAGCAGTAAAAGAAAACAAAAAAACTTTACCTGAATTGCATGTCGAGCCGAATAAGCCATCAAATCATCAGAGGGCACGTTCTTGAGCCGCTCGTTTTCTAAAGGTCCAAGCAGCCTCTTACAGCTAATGGCAACCCCCATGTTGTCGTCCAGCAGGCAAACATCGATCGGAACTGAGATTCTCCTAATTCCTTGAAGAAGGGCTGTCTCAGCTTGAGTTGAATCGACGTTCGCCCCCTTTACAGATGGAACCCCACCGGTAGGCTTGGCCCTACTGGACTCTTGCTCCTCACGAACCTTATGAACAACTTGGCTCGGTTCTTTAATGCTCGCCGCCTCGACCTCGCCTTGAATACAGACATCGTCTGGCTCGTCAATTAGTCTTCGTCGAGGGACTTCAGGTAAATCAAAAATAGAGGGATTTTTGCCTTGGTTGGCTTCTTTGGGCATACCCTCTTTCCTTTTCAAACCTGAAGAGAGAAAATACGTCATTCAAAGAGAAAGAAAAACAAGAAGATATACGAAGGATAAACGAAGATACCTCATGGGGCCTGAGTGAGAGTCTGAACAGACTCCTCCAAGGACTGCAAACTAGCCTCGACGACATCCTCTCGTCGTCCCTGCTTCTTCTTCTTCTTCTTCTTCTTCTTCTTCGTTTTCTTCTTCTCTTTCTTGTCTTCCCACCCCTCCGCCTTTGTAGGCAACTCATTAAAATCTGATAAACAAGAGGAGTAAGACCAAGAGATGACGCATTGAGAAAATGAAATATCGAATTTGGAGGCATACTAACCAAGTCATTTTCCCGACCAGCTGTTCTCCACACGAGCAGCCAAGTCCATCCAATCCCTCCCCATCCTTCCCTCGGCATTAATAATAGCTTATACCCAAGCCGTTAAGTCCTTGGAAGGATTGATTGGAAGCTTTCTAGCTAAAGGTACAATGAAGAATTAGTTTTCTCGCACTTCTAGGAGCCAAGTAGAAAATGAGACCAGAAGAAAACTTACGTGTTCTGTTCCACACCTCGGGGAATCCAGGCCTGACAGAGAGAGAAGAAGTGGGAAGAAGAACAAACCAATCACACCAGCTACAATCCTCGGTGACGTCGCTCTTGGTGATGATGGAGAATTGGCCTCGTTTGTTTAACTGCACAATGTTATCTTTGTGCAGAGAGGGAATGGTTTTCTCCTCCACCTCGGGTAAGATCGAGCCAAGTATAAGATCAGAGCTCAGACAAGATTGAAGAATGATCAATATGGCGACCCCTCGAAGAATTATATTACCTCGACAAGCAACCACGTCTAATTATAACCGTCGACCGTTGTATGACCGTTGCTCGAGCATTAAAAGGAGAGACTGTTAGCTGGCAATTAATGAATACTGAATAATTACCATAGAATGCGATTGTAATCTTCTCGTTCCTATCAACTATAAATAGGACCCCTTTGTAAACAAGAAGATCATCCAGAAATACAAAAATAAACTTATATTTTTTTTCTTAAGCTTTGTCTCGTTTTATACACTTTACTGCTCGTTTATTGTCTGCCTCGTTTATCTCATTAAGTATTTGACTCGTTTAAGTTCAAACTCAGTTCAATCATAACTTTGATACAAGCAAATTATCAATCAACCCCAAAACAAGTTCGATTTGTTGTTCTATCTCGATTTAGGCCAACACATAATTAAATCAGATTAGTGTAAGCCATTGGAATGTTAAGCTTCAAGACCCATCTCTATTGATATATTATGTATAATTATGAAATTGATTTAGTATTGGTGCTTTTGATATAATGGACAAAAATTAAGTGAGGTAAGAAACGAAGAAGAAAGAACTAGAGAAAGGGGGAGGGACGGGACTAGTGCAAATGTTGCAGTAAACAATGAAAGGAGTAATTTGAGAAAAGGGAGGGAGAATACCCATGGGAAAGGGGGTCTGTTATGGATGGGATTAGGAGGGGTTTTTTACTAAAATATACAAATTTAAACACTTAATTACGAAAAAATAGCAATATTTTTCTAATTACAAGCCATAGCAATATTTTTCCTAGCAAAATGGCAACATTTAATATACACACTTACACCCACTCTCCTAAAAACCCTAAAACATTTACTCCACTTCCCCTAAACCAAATCAGCCCCCCCCCCCCCCCCCCACAATTCCCTTCTCTCTTCCTCCACACTGAAACTGTCCAAATACACCCCCATTTTCGTCTCCACCATTATCTCCGCCATCTCCGCTGCCGGATTCACACAGCCACCACCATCAGTGACAGATTCACTCGATCCGTCACTGATTCCGATCCAAACAAACTCACAAAAATCGGCCCATTACCGTCATCATATTCACCGGATCTTCACCGGAAAGCAGCTACAGCACGACGGAGAGCCGATTACCCTTTCTCCTTTACGATCTATCTCCTCCATTTCTGTTTCGATCTGGCTCCTCCGTTTCTATTACATATTGTACTGATGGCGGCTGCATATGTCTAAATTGACAGGGAGATTGCTTTTGTTAGTGAAGATTTACAGAGATAGGACACTTGTGATGGAGCTTGATTTAAAGTTTTGATTTTTTGAAACAGTATCATTTTCTGTTATTTAGATTTGTTTCATTTTTGTTCCGATTCTGTTTCTCTAGAATTGTTCAGATTTCGTTTCTATTTCTGTTCCTGTTTGTACATATTTGTCAGATTAATAAATTTGAACTCCTTTTCTATTGCTCATGACTGATGGAGTTGAAAATATGTACGGTTTGAAAATTTGTTGAAACATTGAAACAGTTGTTGCAACAGTTTGATACATCTGAAACGATGTTGAAACAGTATGATACGGTCTGAAATGACATTGAAACAATCTGAAATAATTATTGAAACAGTCTGATACGGTCTGAAACGAGAGTTGATACAGTTTAAAACAGTATGATACAGTCTGAAACGGAGCTGATACAGTCTGAAACGAGACCTGTTACAGTTTAAAACAGTCTGATACAGTCTGAAACGGAGCTGATACAGTCTGAAATAGGAGTAAAAAGTGAAATATGAGGAGTAAAAGTTAAATTTGGAGAAATGGAGGGAGGAAAAGTGAAATATGAGGGAATGAGAGTAGCAAAAGTGATAGTGGGAGAAATAGGAAGAAAAATGTAAGGGTTTGGTATGTTATGGGAAAATATTGCTATATTGTTGCTATATTTGTAATTAACTTTTGTTTTCCTCTATATAAGGTAATTTTACTAAAATGTTGCTATGTTTGGTTATTAACTTCTAAAAATTGTACTTTTGTGTAAAAATTCCTATTATAAAAGGGTTTTAAGTAGGTTTGGGTTTTATTTAGGTTCGGGTCATGGATCACGGGGTTAGGTAATTTTAAGTGGGTGTTTTTATCTTAAGGATGCCATGTGTGCCCTCCGTTAAGTGGGGGGTAAATTTATTTAAAACTTAGACGGCAAGGATAAATCCTGCCGCATAGTGAAACGGATGATAGGTTTATACTATAGCCCATCGTAGAGGGGTAAATATGACCCTTTTTCGTATAAACATTCCAGAACATAGTCATGCACTTGCAGAGAGAACCGATAGAAAGAGCCTGTTTGGGTGGGCTTAAAAGCAGCTTATTTTAAGTGGCTTATAAGTCAAAAAGTGACTTAAAAGCCACTTTTTGAGAAGTTAGGATTTTCTAACTTCTCAAAAAGTGATCCAAAAATTTTGAGATTACCAAACATATATTAATGGACTTATAAGCTTATAAGTCACTTTTAAGCTCACCCAAACAGGCTCAAACTTTACTATCCTCATCCAGAATATCCACAATCTAACTTATGTTTATTTAGATTTTCCAAATCTCACAAAATGCTCTACCTCATCCCAAGTATAAAAAAGTTCAAAAAGAAAGAGGAGAGATAATATGCACAAAGATTAACACGCTGAGAGCCAAAAATCTGAACTGTAATACTCAATAAAGACCAACAAAGAGTTGCATTTGCTTGGGGCACATTTGACATTGTGATTATATGATTCTATGCGAATGTAAGGGAATGAACTCCTTTGACAGCATTAGAAAGCTAAGGCTGATGAGAGTTGTGCCCTTGATCCTGATGAGTGTCTGAAGGTGAAGTGACTACTGGTATGTCTAAGCTGCTCCTTTCAGTTTCAGATGCTACCTCTCTTACATCAGCTATTCTTGACTCTGTTGCTTGAATATCGCTCCATTCACTATGTCCTATGGGCTGATGGTTCGTCTGATCTACTGCTAGATCGACTACATTCTCTGGAGGCACAGGATCGATGGCCCTAGAAACGCTTAAGCATGCCTTGTCCACATTCTCTTCTGATAAATCCACATGCTTGGTTTGTGGTAAGTTACTAATACTACTTGAGCAAGACTCTGTCTTCTCAAACACTTGATTCATATCTACCTGCTGCCTGTCAAGAGGAGAATCATTGTTCAGGTAATTCTGAACTCTAAGCCAAATAAGAAGAAAAACAACATTAATCATATCAATAATATAGCTAAGATTGAAGTAGAGTTGACTACCCTCTCAAGCGATTTACCACTCTCACGGTATTAAAAGTGTGAGCAAAGCCAAGCATATACAACAGCGACATTTATGTAAAATGGATCAAATTTCATGTACTGTGTTCAAAAGAAATAAATGCAGGGAAATAGGATTTTGCAAACATTGTAGTCTGAAATCTTCGCACAGGTAATCTACTAAACCTTGTTAATTGTGCTTGCAACATATTCACATATGCCAGCAGTTCTTGCTTCTCCTTTGCAGTAGCAGCCTCTCTTTGTGCAGCTTCTTTTATTCTAGCTTCTGCATCAGCCTCTGTTACCCTGACCTTTTCTTCTGCCCGAACAACAGCCCCTTCCAGTATTACTGCCTGTTCTCTAGCTTTTCCGAGCTCGGAACGCCATAAGTGTGCTTCTTGAATAGCTGAATCCCTCTGCTTTATCAGCTGATCCATTTCCTTACTCAGGGTCATAAACTTCTCTTCGAACTCCCTCAACTACAAACATAACATTCAAGAGGATGACTAAAAGAATGCGATGTAATAATTGATACCCAATAACATACATGTTAAAACTGCTGGTAATCATATAATATAAGTACCTTGGACTTCGATGATTCCAGTTGCTTTTCTGAATCTCTCTTTAAACGCTCAACCTCGGCACAAGCAATTTGCCTTTGTTCATTCATAGTCTGAGCTGCAGATGCCGCAGCCTCAGCGGCTTCGGCCGTTTCAGATAGTTTATCTGCTAACTCTTTTATCGTTGAATCCCTTGCACGTATTTCCCTGGCCAAATTTTGCAACTCTTCATCCTTAACTTTCAGTGTCTCCTGCAATACAAGAGAGTCAATTAAGCAATGCCTTTGTAAATCTGTCAAGTCAGTTTCATGTCCCCCATCTTTGGGATTGCAGGTCCTCATAGAACTTGATCCTAACACATGAAGCAGTCTCGATGATGTGAGTCAAATAACAACGTGATAATGCAATCTTATCAAATCTAGGTAGGCAGAACAAGCCTCCGAACATCCAATAAGATGATGCCACTAGCACAGAATGATTAAGCCAACAAGACAGGTGATGCATTCACGCTCTAATCCAGTTCAGCGCAACTTTCAATTTTCAACGCAAATATTTTAGCTTGTTGGCAACAACAGTAATATGAATGATGTTGTATCATGACACCTGCTGAGGTTATTGATTCCAAATTCCAATTTTGTACTAGATTTTCTTTCTAATAATGGTGGTGTCAAGGCCAGCTTGAGCACCTGTACTAGTTTCCAGTGAGTAAATTGGAAAGTCAAGAAGGCTGTTTTACTACCTGCCAAGAAAAAGGAAAAAGCTAAAGTGGGTTGTATTTTGTTCAAACTTCATTTTCCGTAGGATCAGCCCCTTCTTTTCCCAAACAACGCCATAGGTTCTCTCAACACCTCCTCCCCTGCCCTCCTCTTCCCCAAAGGAATAGAAGCATAAAGGAGAAAGTAAAAAAGGGCAGCCCGGTGCATAAAGCATCATGCGTTCATGCAGGGTCGGGGAAGGGCCGCACGCAATGGGATGTGATGTACGCAGCCTATCCTAATGCAAGCATCAGTGGTTGTTTCCACAGCTTGAACCCGTGACCTATAGATCACACGAAGACAAAATTACCAGTTGCTCCAAGGCTCCCCTTCAAGAAGAAAGTATCGACTAGATTTGCGAAACCCCTCACCAAAGACACTGAGAGAAATCAGTGAAAGCACCAAATTACGTTGCCCATGTCATATCAGCCTAACAAACATGCCGGTGACAGACAACTGCATAAAGCATCTACAAACCTCCTGAAAGTTTCGAAGCTGACCCCTAAAACCTCGACCTTCTTATAGGATAAATAACATAAGAAAAGATGCAGTGTCACATCCAAATCCATGAAAAGCACGAGCTGTGTCGCAGAGAGCTAATATATACCCAGCTTGCCACCAAGACAATAAACAGTACATCTTAAGACAGCAAAGCAGAAACTTAAGATTTGAAAGAGACTGTCGTTTCTGCATCATTAAAGCATGCACTTTTGTGTTTATTTTGGTTGAAACTTGTACGTTGTACTTCTAAACTAACATTGTTTATCATACGAAAAAGGAAAAAACAAAACACAAAAAGAAGAAAAGAGCAGTATTTCTATTTAATTACCTTCATTATCGTAAGGTCATCCATAGGACCATCAGGTGTCTTGTTCATCATTGCTCCTAAAGCTTGTCTCATTGCAATCTGCATCGCTGCTTCAATTTCCTTCGAGGCTTCAAGAGCAGTTGAATTAGCTGCAGCAACTACAGTGGCCACTGTTCCCAATTTTGTTGACCCATTTCCACTTAACGAGTTCACAGCCTCTTTGTGAGCCTTTAAGACAAGCTGTGTTGCTCTGATTGTACACATTGGAAAAGGAAAACAAGGAAATGAAGTTAAATGCCTATAATAAGTTCAAAAACTCTTCCATGGAAATGCTAATGTAATTCAATATGCAGATCAGCAGCGAAGCAAGTAAACAAATGAGGCTGGCACATGTGAATTGGAATGCTTGGGGGAACATGTCACCAGCCCAGTCTGTCCAATCGAGGGAGAGCAACCCTCCAAACCATCATGTCAGGGGAAAAAAAATCTTCTGCTACCACAAGAACAACAAATAAAGAATAACAAAGCTTTTACGGGAGCTCAAGTAAATTAGATAGATAAATACTATAATCAGCCTGCAAATCACTGTTACAAAGACACTTATGGGAGGCTCGAACAACTATCTGTTTGAAGGTACCAAACTAGTCTGGTTCTGGATTTTGGGATACAAGAATGTAGATAAAATTATCATTCATGGGCACCAGATTATGGCTAAGACGCATGAAACTTGATTGTGCTTTTCATATAATCTAATTATCTACACTTAAGCAATACTGTAGAGGCAAAATCCTGCAGTACACATACAAAATTTGCATTTTCAGAAAAGAAAATAAGGAATTTTGTTTATCATGGAAGTAAAAGAATCTCATCATGTTCTTTTTGTATATTATTGAGCTCTATTATCCAAGAGTTTGCTGTTTACTTGATTTTTTTAGCCGTATCCATTTTCAATATGATAGTCGGGATAGGGCTAAATACTCCTACAAATATTAGTACACATATTAACAATGTTTTAGACATGTCAATACGTTTTCTTTAAGTCATATGCTATCTACAAGTCTTTTGCCCTATTAGAGATTTGTTGTTGTGGTTGAATAAAATAGGCAATCCTTTAGTCAACATGGTTTGTTTTAAATGAGTTGTTTGAGATTTAGCTTAGCTGTTGCTAGGCAACGATACAACTAAGAAAAATGAGAAGCCCTAGGTTAATAAAGCAGTTTTACCTGCAACCATGGCAGTGTATCTCGCCTCGCTTCCCTCCCCTCTCTAACACTATCTAGAGAACAAAGTCGATGCCATTGTTTCATTAATCATGCATCACTCACATCATTGTAACAACTCAGTTCTATTAGGATTACAAACTATAAATTAAAAGGTAGTGATCCACCTATCAACATGTGATCTGATGGCAGCTATGCAGCTGGAAACAGTCCTTCAAAAGCTTTGGCCCCTTTTTAAGTCTGCCTTTGGATTAATTAAATGAGTAATAGGAAAACTTCGACTTGTGAGCGTACCAAACTAGTGATATTGCTCAGCTACATCTTCTTTTTTAAAATGTATTCTAATAACTGCACCTTGCGGTTGAAAAACAACCAACTATTACTTTATAACATCCTAAAGGGCTACATATTACACCTTCCATTCTTCCACCATCAAAACTAATATCAAAATTTTGTATGGATAGGCAAAGGGAGAAAGTGATCGTTGTAGAAGCAGATTCAGAGGAAATCAGACAGGTAAATGGACGATTTCTCTCATGCAACACAAGATGAAATCAAAGAGAGTTCTTTTGAATAAACTTCATCAAAAAGAAGCTTCTATATGCATCATACCTAATCTGAACAATATTGGCACAACTAGCTGATTAGTATTTGTAAATTCTATCTTTGACTTAAGTGCATTGTGTCATCAAACTTGAGAAAATATAAAACAAAAAGAGGATTGTAGTCTCCACAGTAATCAAGAGAAGGAAAGCATTGACAGCTTACTGCAATGTAGATACCCAAGCCCTAGCTGCACCAGGGGTTTCTGCACATAGGAAGTAGTCTTTTTTCTGTGGAGTGCCAATATCTGAGTACAGTTAAGAATCAAAGAAGCAAGTAGTATCACAAAAAACTTTCCTGGCGCTAAAGCTTGGAAATTTCCCGTTTATACCTCAGAGAAGGGGGGTGGGGGGGAGAGCAGCGAAAATAGGACAAGAATACCAAAGTTGGATACAGAAACAGCAACCATCGTATTTTGGCAGTCCACTGAAACAGGGTGAGGGAACAAGAAATAAATTGCATTAGTCATCAGGAAGAGTGAAGTAATCCAGTGTTTTTGACATGTGATGTACTTCAAATTTTTACTCATCCGAAAGTTAAGTTATAGACTTACTGGAAGTTAACAGGTGATAGGGTTATCGTGCTATTGGCATCAAATATTATGGTACCCTTGACTGTCGGCTCATTCCTCCTGACCCTAGATAAAGTGAAACATAACTTGACAAGGACAACTAACATATGATGGAGAATTAGAAATCAACGAAAATGTCTAGTCCGCCAAAACCTACTTGTACTCCATTTTTCCAGTTGTTGGATCCAATATCACCCATCTCTCGTTCCACTTCCGCAGCTGTTCAAAAAGCCAAAATAGTCCTGTTAATCAGCAGAGCAGACCAGGAAGTTCCCAAAACTTTCACATATAAATGAAGCTAAACAATATAGAATGATAAATTCAGTGTCCACCTAATACACCAAGAGCCTATTTGGTTAACAGCTTCGCTTGCAAACAATCATACTATTCGCAAGCTGTGTTGCCAAAGGCGAGGTTAAAACGGGCCGTAAGCCCTGAAGGCGTAAAACATGTTGCACTCCATATTAACTACGAAATCAGAGGAAAAATCAAACATTGCTGGATTGTGATAATCTACTGTTAGGTTCTTCCACTCCTTGGAATTGAAAGTTAAAGGCGTCTTCCTCTAACAATGTAGTGGGTACTGAAGATATCGAAAATCTTGTCGTAGTACCCAGCACAGTATAATCTTTTGGCGCCGAAAACATAGACAAAAGGTATTTCATTCACAGGAAGGCGAGAAAATAACCACTGTTTCAGAGCATTGGGCAACACGGAGCTCTACGCCAAACAGGGCCCTTTTTAGCGACCCCTCTACTCCGTTTAAAATTGAGATCACGTATGAATTTTTCTGAACCTAGAGCACTTTTATTTGGAAATCCTGCCACTAAGGTTTGCTCTGGAATACAAAGAATGCATTTTTTCACATTTAATAACATCTAAATTGCAAATGATGAAATTCTATTGAGATCACGTATGAATCTTTTGGAACATAGAGCACTTTTATTTGGAAATCCTGCCACTAAGGTTTGCTCTGGAATACAAAAAAATGCATTTTTCACATCTAATAACATCTAAATAGCAGATTACGAGAATTTAACTACAAGATTGTGGTTGAGGAATCAGCTCAGTACTCACAATAATCTTTCCTCTACATAGTCCACTGAGAAACACTTTTTAAGCTATGCACTAGTGTTAACATCAGAATGATCAGTCCTTAAAACTAACTGAATTTAACAGATTCAAGCATCAGATCACATCATTGACCGACATGATCTAAAGGTAAAACGAATACAATCTTGTAAACCGCACAGTAAGGAACAAAAAGACCTCAATCCCAAACAAGTTGGGGGTGACTTTTTCTTTCATTTATTCTACACCCAAGGGTGCGGCCTAGTGATCAGTGAAGTGGGAGGAGAACCACGAGGTCTCAGGTTCAAATGCCAGCAGCAGCAAAAACCTTGGTGGGCAGAGTTTCACAGTATCTGTACTAGTGGGATTGCAGGTACCGATGGAATAGTCGGGGTATGCCGGAAAATTAGACAATACTAGAACAAATTCCAAAATTAGAGAAGGCAATTAAATACTTACAGTTTCAGATCGTTTAAGAAGAGGACCCTGGAGTAAATTACGGCCAGAACCAGAAGCTAATTGTCGTTTGATCTTTTCTAAACTTGACTTTGTATCAGCTGCATCTCCCTACAAAATAAAACCATGAATTGATAAAACGATCAAATGGGTATTTCATTAAATTAAAATAAGGGGACTTACTAGAGAAGCTCCATTGGAAGCCATGGCCATGACTGGTTGTTTGTTTTGTTTGAGAAGAGAAGAGAAGAGAAGAGAAAGGGGTTTAGCTGGTAGGTTTCATTTTTCTTTCTTGGACCTGTTGGTGAGTGTTGACGACTTCTATGATGCTCTTTTTCCTTTACACCATGTTTCGATGGTTGTTACGTATCCTTTCCTATGGTATTATTAATACATGTTTTTTGGATTGTTACTTTGATTTTATTGTATATCTATAATTAAATTGAAAGTCTTATGTATCGATTTCATCTAATCCCTTTATTAACTATCTTTTTCTCTTCCTTCCCCTCAGTATTACATTTACCCAATCTTTTATATAATAATTCTACCTCAACGCTATTTTTTTCTTCACAATATTATAAGTTCATTTTTGATATTGCTAGTGCGTGGTGTTATAGAACGACATAAACTAATACAATCTATTCAAACGTTGAACTCACCAAAACAATATAATAAAATACGACACGATACGATATGTTATGAAACGATATGTAACAACTATTCAAACAAGCTATTATACTTAAGTTGTTTACATCAGAATTTAATAACTTTCAAAAACTACTTATTTTGAAATCATATAAATATTCGTCTGGAGAGTATTAATTTTTTTCTGATAATCACTTCTATCAGTAACTGAGCAGCAATTTGTGTTTTGGCCAATTTTTAAAAAAAAAATACTTTTGAGTATTGAAGTACAAATAAGAACATCTACTTATCATAGAACGGGACATCAAAAAACAATAAGAACATCTAAATATTTACAATACGATCAATTTAACTGGAGAAACAATTTTAAATATTTCTTATCATAAAACGGGATATTATAAAATTTTAAATTAAATTCAAAAATAAAATTGAAAAAATGCATTCAATTTTTAGTTAATATAGACTTAACTAAATATGTTTTGCCCGTGATCAACAGAGCCCAACATCGTACGATAATATTTATTTAACCGATAATTTATTGAAAATAAAAATACTTGATATTTGAAGAAAATTGAAATATTAGTCTTAACATGGTCATTTTAGTCTCTAGAGCATTTAATGAACTCTTCTTTTTACGTAATTTTTGTGTCAAGTCAAACAATTTCACATAATTTAAAACGGTCTGAGTATGTTTTTATATGATTTACGTAGGAGAAAATTGGGGTATGTGACTATCAAATTCAATAAAAGTAGCATAGCACACTAACTTTGTCGCACGAATTCACTAGAGCTTGATAGTACAATTTTGATGCAATAACAAAGTATCCAAGATGTACAAAATTACATAATATTCGTTCTTGGATATTGTATGCTTGCAAGGCTGGTAATTCTTTATGCCTATGAGAGTTATATTACACATTGACAATGCGTGATACATTCAGCGTGTTTTGATTAGTCTCTTTAATTTGCAGTCTTCGACAAAAAATTGGTATTGGTAGAATTATAATCTAATAATCAAATGTGAATACATGGGTGTATTAAAGTATACCCGCACAAGATCTTGCGCTAATTTATTACCATGTTCGGTTGCTTTGCTCAAATTTTAATGTTGGTATAAAATTAGTACCACATTTGATTAAAATGTAATACATAAAATCTGCATAACTTAATGAGAGAATCTATGTATTATTTTAAGCGGGATGGAAGGTGGAATAATAATGCTAGTATTAGTTATACGGGTATTAAAATTATAAAATAACAAAGCTAACCCTCAAAATAGTAGAAATATTTTTTAAATTTATTTGACGAATAAATAAATATATTTAATTATACATTGTATATTAATTTGTGATATATTAATTATTCAAAAAGAAAAAACCCTTATATTGCAATGCATGCATTGCCTCTAAAGGAGAATTTCTTTAGGGGTAGGAAAAAGAAATTCAGTGAGATTGAAAAAAGTGATATAGAGAGCAGCAAAGCAGAGCAATTGTTAGAAAAGAAACTTCTAGGACGAAGTAGAACAAAGGTTGTTGATTGGGTAAAATAGAATAATTATTGAGTTTATTTTGTAATAAATATTTTTAATTATACATTGTATATTAATTTGTGATATATTAATTATTCAAAAAGAAAAAATTCCTACATTGCAATGCCTCTAAAGGAGAAATTCTTGAGGGGTAGGAAAAGAAATTTAGTGAGATGAAAAAAGTGATATGGAGAGTAGCAAAGCAGAGCAATTGTTAGAAAAGAAACTTCTAGGACGAAATAGAACAAATGTTATTGATTGGGTAAAATAGAATAATTATTGAGTTACTTTGTTGAAATGACATATTTGCTCACAGTCGAAACACTTCACATTTATTATATAGTAATAATGAAGAAAATTGAAATATTAGTCTTAACATGATCATTTTAGTCTCTAGAGCATTTAATGAACTCTGCTTTTGAAACGACCTTAGGTAGTCGTTTCGGGAGTTAGGACTCAGATTGGTATTCCGATAGTTTTAAAAGCTTCGTAAGGTCCATTGGGACCAGTCTGTAAAATTTGAGCTAAATCGGACTTCTTTTGGTATGTACCGAAAGAAGTTTTCATTTTTTCGGTAAATCTTAAAAAGAGGTTTTCAAGCTCCATTTTAGCGAATGAGCTCCGATTCGAAATTCAAAAGCGCTGTTAGGTTCGTATGATTATTTGTGACTTGTGTGAACTTTCGGAAATGAATTTCGAGGTCGTTTAGATAGTTTTCACTAAATGCCGAAAGTTAAAGAATTTGTATTTTTTCCATTTAATCCGCATCTTGAGTTTCGAGAATACGATTCGAGATCCGTCTTAACAAGTATGTTATATAAATTTTGTATAATTTCGAATTTCGTATGGTTCCGTTTTAATTGTCACCACGAAAACGAAAAGAAAAGAAAATTAAATAAAAGAAAAGAAAAGAAAAGGGGAAAAAAAGAAACGAAAGGAAAAGAAAATGAGAATCCAAGGCGGTGGTGTCCTTGAGCTTATAAAAGCCCGGAATGTAGCAGAAACATTAGGAACTCAAAACGCATAGGAAAAAAAACGAGAGAAAGAAAATAGAGAAAAGAAAGGGAGAGCACCAAAGTAGAACAATTGTTAGAAAAGAAACTTCTAGGACGAAATAGAATAAAGGTTATTAATTGGGTAAAATAGAATAATTATTGAGTTACTTTTGTTTGAGAAATAACATATTTGCCCACAGTCGAAACACTTCATATTTACTATATAGTAATAATGAAGAAAATTGAAATATTAGTCTCATGGTCATTTTAGTCTTTAGAGCATTTAATGAACTCTACTTTTGAAACGACCTTAGGTAGTAGTTTCGGGAGTTAGGACTCGGATTGGCATTCCGATAGTTTTAAAAGCTTCGTAAAGTCCATTGGGACCAGTCTGTAAAATTTGAGCTAAATCGGACTTCGTTTGGTATGTATCGAAAGAAGGTTTCATTTTATATTGTCGGTAAATCTTAAAAAGACGTTTTCAAGCTCCATTTTAGCGAATGAGCTCCGATTCAAAATCCGAAAGTGCTGTTAGGTTCGTATGATTATTTCTGATCTGTGTGAACTTTCGGAAGTGAATTCCGAGGTCGTTCTGATAGTTTCCGCTATAATGCCGAAAGTTAAAGAATTTGATCTTTTCTATTTAATTCGCATCTAGAGTTTCGAGAATCCAATATGATATCTGTCTTAGCGAGTATGTTACATATATTTTGTATAACTTGTATGCAAAATTTGGGATTATTTCGAATTTCGCACGGTTCCGTTTTAATTGACGCCACGAAAACGAAAAGAAAATTCAATTAAAAAAAAGAAAAGAAAAGGAAAAAAAAAGCAACGAAAAGAAAAAAAATGAGAATCCAAGGCGGTGGTTTCCTTGAGCTTATAAAAGCTCGGAATGTAGCAGAAACATTAGGAACTCAAAACGCAGAGGAAAAAAATAACGAGAGAAAGAAAATAGAGAAAAGAAAGGGAAAAAGCGGAAAAAGATAGAATTTTCGCACCAGGAGAGTGCAAGAGTATTCCGCCTCTGGTTTATATCATATTGGGTGTAGGAGTATTCCGCCCCAGGAGAGTTCAGGAGTATTCCTCATCTGATTTATATCATATTTGGTGCAGGAGTATTCCTCTCTAGAAGAGTGCAAGAGTATTCCGCTTCTGATTTATATCATATCGGGTGCAGGAGTATTCCGCCTCAGGAGAGTGCAGGAGTATTCCGCCTCTGATTTATATCATATCGGGTGCAGGAGTATTCTGCCCCAGGAGAGTGCAGGAGTATTCCGCCTCTGGTTTATATTATATCGAGTGCAGGAGTATTCCGCTTCAAGAGTAGGAGTATTCTGCTCCAGCTGGTTACTATATTGTATTTCCCTCGAATGCAGGAGTATTCTACTTTGGGACGGGAATGCAGGCACATGTGACCCCATTGCATCATACTGCATTCATTCCATTTCATTGCACCGGTTGCTGTGTATGTTTCATATAGTTCTGATTGGTGATATTTTCGGAATACCTACTGCCTATCTTATGTGCTTAGTTGTTTATGAGTTTATGATTCCATACGTGTTTTCAGTTATTACCTGGCTCTACCTTTTTATAATTTAAATAAGAGGAATTTGGTTTATCTGTTTTCTTTTCTCCCTGGCTAGCTATCCTATTCTTTGAGGTGGCTAGTCTGCCCCACTTATTGAGTCCTTTTGACTTACCGTTATTTGTTGTTTGTTTCTTGTCTATCTATTTCATTTCGGCAGGTTCACTCCAGGATTGAGTCTGTCACGTTGTGAAGGAGCGAAGACAACTTCAGCTGTCAGGGTGAGCCAGCATTTATTCAGGATGGCCACCAGTTTTATGTTTATTATTTCAGTTGTATTTTGCTCCCTTCAGGAGGTATTTATCTTTTATTGTACTCTTAGATGTCTAGTATGGATAGCCCTAAACTTAGTATGTTGGGTAGTCAGCTGCAATTTCTTTTGTACAACTCAGAGGTATCAGTATGTCTGTGCTTTTTCTAAGGCTGGTTCTTATTTATGAATTGAATTATATTTATTTTACTAATTTAATGGGTAAGGGTATGCCCGACGGGTCTAGGGGAAGATGTCGGGTGCCCGCACGGCCTAGCCGAATTCCGGGTCGTGTCAGCTTTTTACGTAATTTTTGTGTCAAGTCAAACAATTTCACATAATTTGAAACGGTCTGAGTATGTTTTTATATGATTTACATAGGAGAAAATTGGGGTATGTGACGATCAAATTCAATATAAGTAGCATAGCACACTAACTTTATCGCACGGATTCACTGGAGCTTGATAGTACAATTTAGATGCAATAACAAAGTATCCAAGATGTACAAAATTACATAATATTCGTTCTTGGATATTGTATGCTTGCAAGGCTGGTAATTCTTTATGCCCATAAGAGTTTTATTGCACATTGACAATACGTGATACATTCAGCGTGCTTTGATTAGTCTCTTTAATTTGCAGTCTTCGACAAAAAAATTGGTATTGGTAGAATTATAATCTAATAATCAAATGTGAATACCCATAGGGGTCGTTCGATTGTGGGTGTATTAAAGTATACCCGCACAAGATCTTGCGCTAATTTATTACCATGTTCAGTTGGTTTGTTCAAATTTTAATGTTGGTATAAAATTAGTACCATATTTGGTTAAAATGTAATACATAAAATCTGCATAACTTTATGAGAGAATCTATGCATTATTTTAAGCGGGATGGAAGGTGGAATAATAATGCTGGTATTAGTTGTGCGGGTATTAAAATTATAAAATAACAAAACTAACCCTCAAAATAATAAAAATATTTTTTTTAATTTATTTGAAGAATAAATAAAAAAATTTAATTGTACATTGTATATTAATTTATGATATATTAATTATTCAAAAAGAAAAAACCCTTACATTGCAATGCATGCATTGCCTCTAAAGGAGAAATTCTTTAGAAATAGGAAAAAGAAATTCAGTGAGATTGAAAAAAGTGATATAAAGAGCAGCAAAGCAGAGCAATTGTTAGAAAAGAAACTTATAAGATGAAGTAGAACAAAGGTTATTGATTGGGTAAAATAGAATAATTATTGAGTTACTTTTGTAATAAATATTTTTAATAGAGAAATTCTTGAGGGGTAGGAAAAAGAAATTTAGTGAGATGAAAAAAAGTGATATGGAGAGCAGCAAAGCAGAGCAATTGTTAGAAGAAAAAAACCTTCTAGGACGAAGTAGAACAAATGTTATTGATTGGGTAAAATAGAATAATTATTGAGTTATTTTTATTGAGAAATAACATATTTGCCCATGGTTGAAACACTTCACATTTATTATATAGTAATTAAACCAGTACAATAATGTCTTCACTTGCATGATAGTTGAACTCAGCATCATTAGAAGAATGTCTTCACTTGAAATTGTGTATAGCCATCGTAGTTGTGAAATGACGAACCAAAATGTCAAAGTTGAAAGACGGCAGTGCGTGTTAGATAGACAACATGTTCTTCCAAAACCCAAATATTCTTTCGATTATATATCTCTAAGCTATGTGGAAAAAATTTAAGATCTCATTTAAATTTTTTAAGCTTGAGTTACATCTAAAATCAGGTGATCATACCTTTCACCCTTATATGGTCCTAAGTAATCCACCATAATCTGATACCTTGAATCAACTAAATAATATTTATCATTTTCCTTTTTGTCTCAACCTAGTTAATTGGGTGATGCCACATAAAAGTTGACAGTCACTCTTTGTCATGGCACTACCAAATTTTGGCCAATTTTGAGGTTCATTTTCATGCTTTTCCTAGGTTAATCTAGGGTAGTTTTAGTAATGTTCTTGTATAGTCTAGTGTATTGTAGAGTACTTACTTGTGCCTTTGAAATGAAGGCTAAATAATGATCAACGCAAGTAGGACCGCTGAAACATGGGCGGGATCCTCGATGCTTACAGTAAGCATCTTAATTTGACAAAAGATGGAAGGTAGATTTAGAACGGCGAACGGTGATCCATCTCGGCGATCCACCTATTTGATTCAGCAAAATCCCTAAAATTCTATAGGTCCGCCCATTCAAGAAATGAAAAAAGGGACTTAAGTCTCATTTGGCCGAAATATTGGCACCCACCGATTCAAAAAGGAGGAAACCACTTTCCAAACTGCGGGCACCGATAGTTCGTGAGGCCACTGACCGGTCAGGTAAAAGACAGATCAACCGACTATAAAAGGCTCAAGGTAAGTTCTTTTTCACTTTTTACACTTCCCAATCGGCAAAATCGCCTAGCCACTCACCGTCGACCATATTCTGACCATACCCAATCCACAAACACACACCAATTCACTCTTTCACATTGGGATTCACGAATTCACGAGAGAAAACTCCATCCATTTCATTACTTCTTCAGATCTAGTAAGAATTTTAACCCGAAGTGTTTTATTTTACATTATGTGAAGTTAGGGTTATGTTAGAATATCATGTTGGCAGTAGGAGTTAGTGTGGGTTCATGCTCTTTCACATGATTAATCAAGAGAAGTCTGAGTACCTTAATTGTTACCGTTGTTCTTTTGAATTTTGATGCTTGAAGTTGTTAATTCACCGTATCTTCTAAGTTTATGCTAGTTAAAGGCAATAACTCTTTAACTACATTTTTCTCACCGCTCTGTGATTGGATTTGCTGAATCGTGCCGGGAGATGTTACTAATTCTTCCTTTTGTGCTACTGAGTTCGTGTTTGGAGTTGTTGTTACTGTGTTTCCGGTGGTTTTCCGGTCCACAGACTTAATCTCCGTCAACTGCTTCTTCTTCACTATTTTTTTATTCTTTCCTCCGGCCATGGTAGCTTTTGGTGCACGTTCGCAATTTCACTCTAATCGTGCGCCGAGAGCATTTCTAATACTAATAAATATTGACTATACTATACGTATATATAAATTTACTTTGTGTCCTTTCTGATATTTGAAATATTTTTTGAGGATGATCGGTGAATTATTGACTAGAATCTTTATTTTAACAGCATAGAGAAGATAATTTTAAGAGAGGGGTATATTTAATACACAATAATTTAGGAGAAACAATTGAGATGATGAATGATATATTTGAAATTAAACTATAGAAGTATTGATATGATCCTAAACGCTAAGAATAGGAAATGATCAACAAAACGATAAAATAAACGACACAAAGTAAAGTGATAGAAGGAATAGGAAAATAGATAGAAGAAATAAAGGAATCAATCCCAAAATTATAAGTAAATTAGAACACTACAACAAATTGTAGTACCCTAATCTAGATGAATACAATCAAAGACCAATATCCGAGGGAGAAGAGACTTGAACTCAAGCAATGGATCTCTCACACAAGAGAATCCAAGAGAGATTCAAGAAGAGGAAAAAGGGATTAAACCCACGCACACTCTCACAAGAGTATTCTCAATCATCTAAAAATCTAGCTAAATGAATAAACCCTAGGATTAGGCTATTTGTAGTAGCTAGTTAAATACAGTGATAAATGAACTAAAATAGCCCCTATTGTTAATTCTGAAAATCTGCCAGGAGAGGTCATTCGGTATCGCGCATGTAGCCTCGCTATCGCGATGTGTATTCAGATATCTCATCGCGATCGCGCTAAGTTTCTCGCGATCGCGGACTTTGACTATTTTCTTCTTCACGATCGCGCTACTTTCTTCACTATCGCGATGTGCAAATTTCCAGAATCCTGCGGTCTTGTATTTTTGCTCATTTTGGCCATCCTTTTGACTTATGCCTTACTTTTCAAGCCCTCTTAAAGCACTCCAAGCTCTTGATGTCTATCATGAATCCTCCATGGCTTCGAGCGCCAATCCGGTTCACATCATTCCCTCCTTCTTTAAAGGAATTCATCCTCGAATTTGTACCTTGCAAAACCATGACGCGAATAAGTACCAACTCAATAACTTTCCAAGCACTACACAACAAAGAGAGTGGAACAAAACTCATATACTCATGCTCAAAGTGCACACACTTATGATATAGCCAAACATCAAAATCATTTAGAAAGAACATTTTACCAATCCATCATCAAGTACTTGACTAGAAAGATAACAACTAGCAAGTTCATTCACAAAATAATCTTCATTTTTAAGCTCATTCAACTCATGCCAAGTCTCTTTTGACAACTTTTCACTCTTAACATTGGAAGCTCTAGCAAAGTCTACTCTAAATGTATGCTCAAAACTAGGAATAGAGTAAGTAAAAAAGTTGACACTAAAACTAGCATCTATTACTTTACCACTACAATCACTAGTGCCTCCTTCCTTCTTTAAGGAGCCATCTTCACCTTTGGAGGACTTCCAAACATTAGACAAGCTTTCAACAAATATTTTGGGAGTTAGCTTGCTAACACCCACACAATTATCATACTCAAGCAAGTCACAAGAATCATTTTCAATAAATAGTGGGTTGATAATAACGAAATCACTTTCCAACACTTCTTTTTGCTCATTTTCAACAAATAAGGGATTGTCAAACATTTTAAAACCTTGACACAAACTACCACCACTATCAAGAATGCTATCAAATGTTATCACATCAAGATCAAACAATTTATTTTCACATTTGTCAAACAAAGGTGGGCTATCATAACACAAGTTATTTTGTTCAAGCTCAACTATTTGCACACCACTAGTAGGAAACAATTCACACACACAAAACCATCAATTTTCCTTTCACAAATGTTCCCAACTAGTGCATGCTCACAACTCTCGCTTTGACTATTTGCAATGCAAGATAATGAATCATTAATTCCATAAAAGGTAAAGCTATCAACCATACTCAAGTCTCTATCAAAGTCACTCAAAGGAATAGAAGAGTTAGGATTAGCTTTGTTACCTTGTATCACACCTAAAAATTCTTCTTTATCTTGGCTTTTCAAAAATAAGCTCACTTGTCACTTGGAGACTTCACTTTGATCTCATCTTTTTCTTCAAGGCATGGAACCACTTCCAAAGAAGGATTCCCCAATTTAGCTCCTCCAAACATACCTTCAAAAGACACAAAACTATTAGAGAAATATAAAAGGTTAGAATCATAAGAATAAAGAAGATCCTCACCCTCACTCTTTTGTTTTCCCTCTTTTTTTTCTCTCAATTTTTCTTCACACTCTTCTCTCTTTTCTTGTGACAACTCACTCACTTCACTCAACTCAAGCTCTCCTTTTTCCTCTCTTGAGTTGTCACTTGCCATTCCCTTACTTCTCTCAATGTTTTCTCTCTCAAGTGCATTTGGACTAGGACATGTGCCAAGAATTCCTTTGAAGGGATAGGAGTACTCTTCACCTCAACTTTCAACTTGACACCACTTGAAGTGCCAATTTTCCTACCACCCTCCAAGTCACATTTCTTGACTTGTCTCCAAGGAGCAAAGTCATAGCACCTCCTATTCATTCCCACATAGTACATATCCCTTGATGCATTATATTGAAACTCTTTGTTTTGCATCTAAGGCATTCCCAACCAACCATGACAAGTGTACAAAGGGTACACTTCACAAAACATATATTCGTTATATCTCCCTTTAGAAATACAAATCTTTGCTACTCTATCAATCTATACTCCATTATACTCATAAGGAGTAGCCAATTTATAAAAAGGTAGTCTCAACTCCTTAACCAAAGTAGGGCTAATACAATTTGAATCAATGTTATCAACTTATAGAATGTAGCCTCCATATCTTTCAACACTAATAATAAATTTACTTAGCTTCTTCTTGTGTCCATCTTCGTAGTAATGGCCGAATGGATCCTCACTAGTAGTCGGACCACAAGAAGAATTCATCCCACTTGACTTACCTCCATAACCCTCAAAACCTCTCAAAGCATTGTTAGAACATAGCCAACCATTTGTAGCAAAAGTAGCATTTTTTTTTCTCACTTTAGGACTCACATTGCCTTTCACATAAGAATTGGAAGCATTGAACATTTTAGCACAAGTAGATGATGTAAGCTCCCTCTTTCTCATGGAATAATTACTACTTCTTCTCAAACCAATAGAAAGACCACTACTACTCTCTTGTTTATTTTTAGGAACACAAAGGGAGGATGCAAATGAACAATCTCTATAATTAACATCATCATCAATTCTCTCTATGTCACTATCTACATTTTCAAGTTCATCACAAGAAGAGTAAGTAGGAACATTGTACCTTGAAGCGTCGCTATCATCTACTTCATGACTAGAAGCATAAGAATCTTCACATTCGTCTTCATAAGCTTCATGATCATCATAGTGACTCGTTTCATCAACACAAGAGCCATAGTTCCCCGGTTCATCATAGCAACTTCCACCATCATCGTAGGAACCATAGTCTCCATAATCATCATAACAATCCCCATCATCTCCATAGGAGTCATAACCTCCACAATCATCATCCGAGGACATATTTGCAACAATGAAAAGAAAAGGACCTCACAAATTCACTCCCTCACGTGTATCACTCAATATATGATCACTCAATTTTCTTTCCACTCGTGTATGCACTCAAGGTCAATGGCTTTTACGACCACACTCTAATGTTCTCACCACTCAAGCCTTTTTCTGCTCAAGGGTCCCCTTAATCTCTTCAAAGTTCTACAACCTCAAATACTCAAGGTAAGTATCCATGCTTTGGTTCAGAGTGGAGTTTATAAGACACCAAAGAAACTGACAAAGACACACAAACAGACTAGGAACAAACAAAACAAAACATAAAATGAAACTAAAAAAAGAGAAAAGCACGAATCGAATTGGCACGAAATGAATTTGGATTTGGATGAAATTTTGTGTATGATCTAGAAACTTACTATTTTTGATGATATGAAAGGGGTTTGGGTGATCTGAAACTATTTAGGGGCTGTTCCGAGTAATCTGTAAAGTGACTGATTTTTTTATTCAGTGCTATCGCGTGATGTCGGGCGCTATCGCGAAGAGTAAGTCAATAACCCTGCGTTGTTGGCGCGCGATCGCGAAGAACAAAATTCAACAAGCCTGCGCTATCGCAGCGCGATCGCGACAGTTGGAGCGCCATCATGAAGAACAAAATCTTTGTCTGATGCAGAACTTGAAGCCTGTATTTCTGGAAATCTTTTTCACTTGAATCTTCCCAAATCAACTTTTTTTTTGCTTCAAATTTGAAATATAAGCTCCTTATAAGTCCATGAACAAACCCCAATGATCAATTCTTCCAAAACAACACTCAAAATGCAAAAGCCCCAAATCACTTGTTGAAGAACCCTAGATTTTGATTCTTTAAATTAATGCCAAAAATGTAGTTTGTTGTTCAATTCCTTCAAGAATCAGCTTCTAGAATCAGCAAGCAACAATTGGTTATAAATATTCATCCAAAGAAACTTTAAATCTATGACTCAATTTTTAGATTTTTGATTTTTTTTTTTGTTGTAATTTTTAGATTTTGATAATCAAATCCTAGATAGTATTTGTGGAAACAAACACTGATCCGAGATCTAATACCAAATGATATGATCCTAAACGCTAAGAATAGGAAATGATCAAACGATAAAATAAATGACACAAAGTAAAGGGATAGAAGGAATAGGAAAATAGATAGAAGAAAGAAAGGAATCAATCCCTAAATTATAAGTAAATTAGAACGCTAAAATAAATTGTAGTACCCTAATCTAGACGAATACAATCAAAGACCAATATCCGAGGGAGTAGAGACTTGAACTCAAACAATGAATCTCTCTCACAAGAAAATCCAAGAGAGATCCAAGAAGAGGAAAAGGGGATTAAACCCACACACACTCTCACAAGAGTATTCTCAATCATTTAAAAATCTAGCTAAATGAATAAATCCTAGGATTAGGCTATTTGTAGTAGCTAGTTAAGTACAATGATAAATGGACTAAAATATCCCCTATTGTTAATTCTGAAAATCTGCCAGGAGAGGTCCTTCGCTATCGCGCATGTAGCCTCGCTATCGCGATGTGTATTCAGATATCTCATCGCGATCACGCTAAGTCTCTCGCGATCGCGGACTTTGACTATTTTCTTCTTCGCGATCGCACCACTTTCTTTGCTATCGCAATGTGCAAATTTCCAGAATCCTGCAGTCTTGCATTTTTGCTCATTTGGCCATCCTTTTGAATTGAGCCTTGCTTTCCATGCCCTCTTAAAGTACTCCAAGCTCTTGATATCTATCATGAACCCTCCATCGCTTCGAGCGCCAATCTGGTTCGCATCAAGTATAGTATTAAATTCTCAAAAATGATAGTATTAGTGAGATTTTTTTTAAATGTTGGGAACATAGGAAAGAATTACTTTAAGATGGTGTTTTATGTTAATTTTACTATTTTTATGTATAAAAAGTAAAAAATAAGATATATGTGATGTCGGTTTGGTTTGGTGTCGGTTCGATTTTTTCTTTGCCAAACCAGACCAAACCTGATATGTCGGTTTATTTTTTTCCAATACCAAACCAAATCAACCAAACCACTAGTCGGTCTTTTTTCGGGTTTAGTTTGATTTGTCGGTTTTGTTTGATATTCTTGATGGTGAGCTTTATTATTCATTTCTGTTTAATCAGTCTTTAAAAAACATTATATTTATTTTTTATTTATTCTCAACTAATGCCCCGAAGATTCGTATAGTCAAATATTCAGTTCTTTAGAGATTCATGAATTAGCCTAATGGGTTAAAGTGTACAAATTAACTTCCTTTGGGTTTTGCAACTCAGTTATTAGATAATTGATTTAATTCTATTTTAGTTATTTCAGCTATTGCACTTTAATATTATTGTGCATATTGGATTCTCAATTACTTAGACAGATGAATCAAGATACGCTTTGAGGTAATTTACGCTACTCAGACAGATGAATCAAGATACACTTTGAGGTAATTTATGTGGGTGCCAATAACTTCACGCCAAATTTTAGGGGCATGGAAAACTCTCTTGAGTCCTCCACAGTAAATATTATTCTTTCCATAGCAAAATATTTCATTAGGATTTTAAAAAAGATATAGAGCGAAATATGAAGAAAGATTTGAAGCGTGAATTGATTCACTTTCCTTAAAATATAAGTTTCCATACAAGTTTCTTCAGAATTTTGCAAAGTAAAATATATTATTGTAGAATGATCAGTGTTGACATCCAATTTTGTCCCCCCCCCCCCCCCCCCCCCCATTTTTTTTTTTAAATTAGCTATATTTGACCTAAAGGTGCAATATTGACCGTTTGAGTGAAAGTCGCATAAGAAAGCATGCATTTACGTGTGTTATCTCATATTTATACATCATATATATTTTAATTGTGATTATATTATGTAATTTGCAACATTTAGGCTATTTGTGAAACTGTGACTATTCGCAAAATTTACTGCATAAATAGTATTTTATAATTTTATGTGACAATTTATACGTATTTAACTTAAGTTGACCCAATTGTTTTATGTGTGCATATTTCTCTTCTTTTGTATATATAATTTATGCACATTTTATTTCTAATCTTTTATCTTGCACCTTTAAATTAAATAAAAGTCTAATTAAAATGTTCGGTCAAAATCTCATACCACCCATTTTTATTTCATAATATTGACATGTTAATTTGAATTAAATTTTCAAATTTTCTTTGCATCTGCACAAAAGTTCAACCGGATACATCTACTTGGTATCATAAGCTTTTTCTTTCTTCCCATACATTTTAAATAATTTGATTTTTCAATCCTTACCAAAATTTGCTATATCATTTATTCATTTTATTCATTCACTCTCTTTTTATCAAATTGGTTTTACTCTTAATCTGGGCTCAATACATGACTAAATACATTCCCTATACTTCAAATTAGTTATTTTTATACCTTTTCTTTTCCTCTTATTTTGAATAGACTCCTAAAAACCATCATAAATCTGTCTAATCTCTCCCCATATCTTGCTCAATCCCCAATATCTCTCTACATATCAAATTCCCTTTGATTTGGGAATCAATCAACACTTATGTTCCTTGCTTAAATAGACTACTAGTCCTTTGCATAAAGGGAGGAACAGATACACATATTACACACAGTACAAACACCCAGGGCATTACCTCTCCCCTATTCTTTCTTTTCCAATTCAACACAGTACCACACACACCATATACGGATATAATACACACCATAAGAACAGATACATTACACAGGCCTCCTTTGGTATTCTTCTTCATTCACACAGAGATCCCTATACACACACGCACACAATCAAATAGGGAGAGAACGAGGGACTGGGGAGAGAGATCAAAAACAGGGAGGGGTGGGGAGACACACACACAAAAAAAAAAGTTGAAACACCAGTAGCACCGGCTCGCCGGACCTTTCACTTGAAAGCCGCCACCACTGGCGGTGTCGAATAACCAGTAATAGAGGGAAAAGGTTTTCTGGTCCAAAATTATTTCTTGGAGTTCTTTTCTTGAACAGAAACAGAGGGGGGGGGGGGGGGGGGACAGAGTTGCAGCAGCGCCGGTGTTTTCCACCAGAAAATCCTATTGGCAGTCACTCATCTCTCCTCATCTCACCATCACCTTGTTGAGTTGTCGCCACTGCTGCTTTAACCGGAAAAATATAGCAGTGGCTCCTCCTATTTCCATTCGTCGTCGATCGTTGACTGGTTATGCGTTAGGACCACTGTTTGGTTTTTTTCGGCGTTTGGTCCTAAGTTTTGGCTTATCTTTTCTTAGAGTTGGGGATTATCAGCATATTTCATTTATTGCTTTTGAGTTTGATATTACGTTACTGTCTTTTGACTATACAATATTTCTATTTGTTTACTTTCATAAACTGCTCAATTTTCTGATGTCCTGGATATTATCTATTCTGAGGCTTTATCACTTTATTTTCGGTTGACCAATGACTAATATTGAATTGTTTGAGCAGATACTATACCGTATGGAATTTTAGCATATGATACACTGATTGTGGCCAATGAAAATCTAGATATATACATATATTGAGGCCTGGACTGATTTGAGCAGATAATACAAGGTCAATGACGTTTGGAGGCCAATACAAGTCCCGTTCCGTATTTACCGTCTCTTACGTGTCCCAAAAACAAATAAAAAAATGCGATGATGACATGTATGAGATTTATTGCAAAATAAGCCGGCAATAGAATAATGGGGTCGGTGCTTGGCATGGCAATCGGCCGGCCATCGTGTTTGAAGTCGTACCAATATTCCTGGCCTCTACCCGATACTCCATACAAGTCTGAGCCTAAAACTTTCAAAAAATTCCTTTTGCCCTTTATTTTCATATTATTATTATTGTTGTTGTTGTTGTTGTTGTTGTTGTTGTTGTTGTTGTTGTTGTTGTTGTTGTTGTTGTTGTTATTATTATTATTATTCTCACTTTTATTATTATTATTATTATTATTATTATTATTATTATTATTATTATTATTATTATTATTATTATTATCACTTTATTATTTTTTACTATACTTATTATTTATTACTTTACTTTACTAATTATCGTACCAATTCATTTTCATATTGTATACGAGGTACTTGAAATTCATCAAAGGCGACGTCATTGGAGGGGGCACGTGTTTCAAAATATTTACTATTGTGTTTTTTGGCTTATCATTCAATTTTATTATTTTCAGTACACTAACTAATTTATTTTATTTTGCAAGGTCGATTTAGTTGAGATTTTCCAAGGAAGAAAGCAACTCGAGAAGACAAATCATTTATTTTAAATGCAATTTTGTGTATTTAATTTTTATATATTATAGCGAAAATTTTCACATTTTATTAAGTTTAATTTATTTTAAATCCCAATTATTTAGTCCGACCGGGAACCACACTTGGTGGAATCTGAGAAGTGCCTAACACTTTCCTCTTCGGTTAATTTGAACCCTTACTCACAATTTTCGGTTCGTAGATCAAGTTGCGGAGTTAACATAAAAATTTGCAAGAAACAAAGTAGGTGCCCTAATACGCCTAGTTAAAAAATATGTTAGGTGGCCACTCCAAGTCTTACCCCTGAGTTCCAATAAGTCGAATCCTATTTCGAACCCTAACCAGTTCGGAAAAAAATGGGTGTCGACAGAATGGCGACTCTGCTGGGGACATCAAGGTTCTAACCATAACGGACTTTAAATTGGGATTCTTTACTTGCTTTATTTCGAGACTAACTTTTCTTCCTTTCCTTTTTGTAGGATTAAGGACATTTTTAAATTTCAAATTTTGGCACTCTATTATTTAATTGCTTGGTTCTATTTTCTTTATTATTGTTTATGTCACTCACACTTCCTCCACGCCTGAAAAGTTTACACTTGCGTGGATCTCACGGCCGTTTCACTCTCAAAATAACCCTTTATAGGAAACGGTTTGGGGGTATAGTTGGTCCGTAGTACAGCTAACAATTCCAAACGTTTCCACCCCTTGGATGTCCGCCTGGGGGAACCATATCCTTGTCTAGATTACCCAACTCTTGGAAGGTTCTTTTAGGATAGTACAACACGTCCCACACTTCAACTATTTTCAAATCTTCCATAAATTTGCTAAAATTTTTTCCTTAAAATAATTTCACTTCATGATTCTATTTGCATTTTTAATATATTGTCTAGTTCATATCGTCCTACTTTTCGAAACTAACTTGTTTGTTTTTCTTTTTTTACTCATCCTTTTTAAAACTTATTTTGTGAAATATTTCAATGTGTGCATATTTATAATACTTAAACAGTTTTAGAAAACATGGACATTTCTTTCAAAACTTGTGCATTTCTTTCAAAACTTATTGCATACCGTGCATACCTTCCGCCACTCCTGACAACTTTCTAAATCGTGTATTAAAAATGCGGTGGTTACAACCACCTCTTCCCTCACACGAAAATTTCTTTAGAGGGAACAACTTGGAGTCTATTTGATCCATGATGTTCCCGCTCCCGAGTGGTCCGCTTGTGAGGATAATGAAACCTTGTATAGCTAACTCCATTCCTTAATAGCAACGCTAGGAATCATGTATTATGATATATCATTAATCGAGTTATTCTCAAGTCCAATAGACCAACATGTTCAAACAATTTGAATGAGTTTTTGATCCCTAAAGAGAATCGAACACGATCTATTTGCATATACTTAGGGGATCAAACGTGCAAATGTGGACCGTTTATTGGCATTGTTCTGTATTCAGTGTCATTCAAAGGCACAAGGGTTACCTAATAGGCATCAAAAGCCCAAATTGAATCAGAAATGATTTTTTATGTATAAATAGTCGGAATTATTTTGTATTCAATGTCATTCAAAGGCACAAAGGTAACCAAATAGGCGTCAAAAGCCCAAATTGAATAAAAAATGATTGTTTATTCATAAACATCCGTATTCAATGCCATTCAAAGGCACGAAGGTAAACTAAGAGGCATTAAAAGCCCCAAATTGAATAAAAATGATTGTTTATTCATTAACAACCGAAATTATTTTGTATTCAATGCCATTCAAAGGCACGAAGATAACCTATAAAGAAAATCTTAGGCATTTTTCTTCTCCCTTTTCCTATCGTCCTTTACCTTTTCCAAAAAGATCATGGCCAATAGAACATCTGACATGGTTGCTGAAATCCCTCAGTTGCTCAGAGATTGGTGGAGAAACCTAAGCATAGATAAAAAAGACCGAGTCACTAATGAAGCACACTGCAGTGGAAGGTATGATAGAAGCAGCAGTACACTATTGGGATGCAGACCGAGCAGTTTTTCACTTTGGGAGTGTAGAGTTGACACCATTACTGGAGGAAATAGGCAGGCTAACTCAATTACCATTTGAAAGTGAAGAAATCTTGATGCCTAAGAACATTGCACCAAAGGAGTTCTTCAAAATGGTAGGGTTTAAGCCCGAATTATGCACATACAATATAAGGCAATCGAGAATTTCTCTAACTTCCCTCTACATCAAATTTGGGTATAGAGAGGCATTTCAAGAATCCGAAGAGTAGTTCAGCATCAACCAGGCAGATTGGCAAGAGCGGAGGGTACTTGCTTTTGTCACCATCTTTTAGGGACTGTCGTGTTTCCACAACACAAAGGACGAGTTGATATTTGCATGGTTTCAATTGCTGATGCCTTACTCAAAGACATTAACAAGAAATACACATTGGTACCTATGATCGTCGCAGAGATGAACCGTGCTTCAGAAGGATGCAAGAAAGGCGCTGGTTTGTTCGAAGGTTGCAATTTGCTTTTACAAATTTGGCTGATGGAGCATTTACAAAAGATGGATAGCACAGAGCAAGCTTCCATTCCATACCAAGAGAAAACTACATCTTGACTCATACCGCCCGCATGGACAAATGGAACCAGCCAACAACTGCCAACGATTGGCACCACATGTTCTGTTAGTTGACATCCGAAAGCATTCAATGGATGTTTGATTACTTTCCCAGAACTACAGTGATCATACGGTCGGAAAGGGACTCTTCTCATCTTAGCGGACTATAGAGGAGTTTACCAATACGCTCCTTTAAGTGCACTTAGACAAACAGAGAGAAAGCAAATTGTACCCCAAATTGCAGACATCAGAAGTTTCAAAGCAGATATTTTCGGAGGAGTGATACCGTTCAAAGACAAGATATTAAAACTTTAGAAAGAAAGGTAACAAATAGGATTCGAGACTATGGGACGAGACAGGTTTGACGCTGGCTATGTTGAAGACTATCCAGACTGGCTTAGGAAAGACATAGCAAGGGCAGTTCAACCAAGAGTAACAAGAAAAGGAAATGAAATGCTGATGAGTTAAAAACTGAGTGCAAGAAGCTACGTAAACAACTGGCAAGGGCACAAGGGAAAATAGCAAAGAAGCAAAGTTTGGTCAAAGCAAAGGACAAAGAAAAGGGCAAATGGCGCAGTAAGGCAGAACTCCTGACGAAACACAGAGTCTATTGGTATATGGGCTAGCGAAGGAATGAACGTTATGACTGACAAAGGAATAGAGCAGAGAGGAAGTAAAGCTTGGGAAATGTTTAAGAACTTCACATTTGATATATCCCGGATCTTAACTAATGCAGACAATATCATCTTCCAAGGAGACTCATCAGAAGCAAGCTTGTCCGAGGGAGAAGAAGAAGAAGAAGAAGAAGAAGAAGAAGAAGAAGAAGAAGAAGAAGAAGAAGAAGAAGAAGAAGAAGAAGAAGAAGAATCTTCTGGGGATGGATCAGCATGAAAGATGTTCACCTAGCCATGATCTGATCTCTTAGCAATGTTTTCCACTTTTTGCACTATTTCAATATCAGCCAATGTAACAAAAATCCCAATAAGTGCAATATTATCATTTATGCTCCACATTTTGTTAGCAAACGAAATAATGCATGTGGCACAAATTCCTTTTCAAATCATCATGCGTAAAACGGTCCTTCGTATTATAGGATGCATTTCTTATTTGATATATGTGCATTGTATGAATATGTCTGTTGCCCTAAGTCTCTTTCTACCTTCGGCGAATCCCTTCCCAAATCCAATCTCCTACCAAGGCAGGCATCTCATCTCCCTACTCTACGCCCAAATCCTGATATCTAAAACATTTCGCACGTCCAAACTGTCTCTAACTCACTACCAAACTCAAAAATATATTACCCAAAATGTTGGCTCGAGTTGAATACCAAGGCAAAAGATATGGTTAAGAAAGTGCACTTGTCAGCGATTTTCCGAAATAAGAAAGTTTTTCAGAGCAATTTCCACCAACCCTCTCCTCTCTCTACAATATCTCCGCTGCATTAGAAGCTACTAATTAGGCTATCCAGTCTGGAAATATGAGCCTTTTCAAAAAGAAGAAAGATGATGTCTCTTTTGATGCAACCATTCAAGACCCTACTTTCAACCACTATTATCAAACACCGCCACCATTTTATCCCTACCCTCACATACCACCTGAATATCCCGTTTACAATACTCAGCCAACTCGACTTATATTCCACATCCGAGTAACAAATCGTCCACCATACCAGTAAAACACTCAACCCAATTACGGAAGTGCACCACCATACCCTCCTAGGCCTCGCTCTGATGTAAACCAAAGACCTAAAAGAAACTACACTCCACTAGCCGAATCCCACACTCAATTATTCAAGGGATTGAAAACTGACGGGCTTATTGTCCCTGTACCTCAATTATTCCAGCAAGCACTATGCACATGGAAAGAAAAATTAACAAAGCAAGAGAAATGTTGGTCAAACTCAAAGGCACACATGACTCACCTTAATACCTTTTGACACCAGTGCCCGAGAATTACTTTGTTGCACTTTTCTACATAGTCACACCACCTTCAATACATGACCAGGAAAATATAATATGACCAACCTCTAAAATGGGTTGATTGAAGCAGGAATCTAGGAAAATACATGATCTGTAAGCAACCGATACCAGGTTCGGTCTCTTCGCAACAAAATCTTACCCAATAAGGAATGTTAGTGCAAAGATTCAACTGCAGCAGTTGGTTAGCAAGTACGAAAGATATTGAGTATTTCTGTCAAGGACACACATGCACCAAAACAGAAACTTGCAAAGAAAATGGTGGTTGCTCCAAAGTCCTTGGTGTTCGATAAAATTCGATCTCCCTTTCTGTCGCACAACAGAACCTATTCCTTACACAACGTCTTTATCACTTTTCATTGACATCCAACTTCTCAAGCATCAATCATTTAACCAAAATCCTTGTCTTGACTGCTACATAAATCACTCAAGCAATCTTTTGGACTATCTATACACTTTTTTCACAATATCCAAAATCAAGTGCTAATCCATCATCCGCGGACTAGGCATCCTTTCAAGCTTATGTGTTATTTTTGCGTCAAATCTTTGCTAACGTGCCCACACGATTTTGTGCATTGCACCACTTTGTTACGGTCGCTCTGTGCTTGAATACCGAAATTGGTCAAGAATCTGTATTAAGAAAAGCCGAAGTGACATGCCAAGCTGAAAACATTTTCTTCAAGAACAAGGACTTTTAAACCATCAACGTGGGACACCGAGAGAACCCAGATGATCCCAATCCTACTTTCGTGCAACTTGTGTATGGGCAAACAAAATCAGCTGGTACTATACTCACACAAGAGCTCCAAGAAAGAAATCCAATCACTATATAAACGAAGCTGGCAAAATTCACAACCTCACACTGCACCCAACTTACACAAAAAACTTTCAACAACGGCCTTATCAGACTCAACACAATCAAGGACCTACAAAAAGACAAAACCTCACGCCTCTACTCCTTTAGCTCAATCAAAAGATACTGCAACCGACAGACGAATGACTCCCTAGATACCTAAGCCGGATTTTTATCCAACAACTATCTACATCCATCACTCAAACATTCAATACCATGAAATCAGAAAATACCCAGCACTGAAACACAAAATTTAGCGTCTGATTGACCAAGCCAAAATAATGGCACAACAAGAACCGACAAAGTGAAACCGCAACTCCTAAACCACAAATGCATTTTCTATACAAACCAATCCATCAAGTTAGCCCCATGACTTTTTTTAAAAGAAAAGCACGAAACATGAAGTCACCCCGTCACAACCCAAGACAAATACAATTTGACAACATCCAAATCCGGAAAAATCCAAACACCAAACTCAGTTTGAGAATGCAAGTATCCATATAACCAAAGTCATCGAGATACCCAATCGTCACACTAAAAAACGAATGTGGATTCAAGCCAATACATTGGTGTTTAGTGTAATGCAACAACTTTGTTTCGACTAATGAATCTTTCTTTGACAACAGACCTTTCAGCACAAACATAAGATTCCTAGGCAATCACAGTAGACATGATAGTACTCTAGCCACGTCAGGCTTAAAATATGATGATTAGCCTCGTCAGGCTTATAATATGACGATCAGCCACGTCAGACTTAAAATATGACGATCAGCCACGTCAGGCTTAAAATATGACTAGCCTCATCAGGCTTAAAATATGATGATTAGCCACGTCAGGCTTAAAGTATGATGACCAGCCCTGTCTGGCTTAAAATAGGACAAACTCATATATTTTGTTTTGCAGGTACCACTACAATAGGTTCGTCCGCCTTAGAATTGGACATACACACATATTTTATGTTTATTTTCAGGCACTACCATAATATAATGATCTATCAAAGACAATAAACTAGGGCAGAATTATTGAGGATCCCCTCAAAAATTCCAAAAGACGCAAGTTGATACTGGGGCAGAAATTTTGAGGGATCTCAAAAATTTCAAGAGAGACGAAGTACATAAACTGGAATTCACCGAAGAAAGCTTGACCAAGGCCCAGTATTCATTGAAAGAAGGCACTACAGGAGGAAGGCATTATAAAAGCAGAAACAGGACGACCTTCCTAACAGTATTGCAGACACTATAATGACATTTTATTTTACTTTTTATTCGTAGGACACAGCCCAACGCGACATGCAGTTTACTTTTTGTTTACAGGGTGTACAGCCCGACGCGACAGACACTTTATTTTTATTTACAGGGTACACAGCCCGGCGCGACAGGCACTTTACTTTTGTTCGCAGGGTACACAGCCCGACGCGACGGGCACTTTATTTTTTTTCACCGGGTACGCAACCCGACGCAACAGACACTTTACTTTTTGTTCGCAGGGTACACAGCCCGACGCGACAGACACTTTATTTTTTTCGTAGGGTACACAACCCGACACGACAGATACTTTACTTTTTGTTCGCAGGGCACACAACCCGATGCGACATGCATTTTATTTTTGTTTGCAGGGTACACAGCCCAATGCGACATGCACTTTACTCTTTGTTTGCAGGGCACACAACCTGACGCGACATGCACTTTATTTTTGTTCGTATGGTACACAGACCGATGCGATAGGCACTTTACTCTTTGTTCGCAGGGGTACACAGCCCGACGCGATAGGAAAACATCTCCCGACGAGAGCACTTCACTTTACTCGTTGCACACAGGGTATATAGCCAGACGCGCCAAACAAATATTCCTAGAGGAGAGGCACATATTTCCTAGCACTTAAAGCACCTGAAAATAGCGAAGTCTACTTTATCTTTAGACTATTTGCACTTATCTTACTTGTACTGCAGGAAATTCTTTGATTCTTTGACAATATCTCGAGCCACTCCTTGATCTCCTATACTTGCCTTCGAGAACCACTTCCCCATACAAAAATCGCAAAACATACCAGGCACCATCTCAAAACTCCATTCAAGGAGCTTAGTCCTTTCGACAATGCCTTTGCTACACCCACAAACTATCTATTTTGCCGAGTTCCAAAGTGCTCAAATTTAAATTTCCATACTTGCACCAGTTATCTACCTAATCTTTCCATCCTAATTGGATGTCAGTTTAGTATTCCTTCTTATTCAGGCCTATCGTATCAATAGTGCATGTTTTCATGCCTAATCGTGCCAATCTGTTTGAATCGTGCATACTTATTGTGCTTTACTCCTCGGTATTCCCCATCTTAGTCAAGACAATATTGAAGGCACGATGACTTGATTATCGAGATGAAGTGAAAATTATGTACGTGTAAACTCCTCTTTATGGGTGTGTCGTGCACCACATCTTCATAACTACGATGATTATAAGCCTCTTTTACCATGCCCGATCTATCGATGTTACCTCGTCTTCGAAAAAGCCTTTGTTATATCCAACAATCATATCTCAACAAATTTCAAAGTGCATTCAATTGTAAACTTCTCATGTTCTGACATGTTCACTCTTTACACCTAAATCGTGCATCATATACATCTCACACAGGCAACATGTCATTCTAGAACTACACATGGCATGATTCTCGTGAAACCCGATATATTTAGGCAACTCAGTGACCGGAGTTTGGCCGAAAATACCCCAAACACTCATTTTCCCTTTCAATTATTTTGCCTGCCAGTCGTGATAAAATTGGCTGCTCCGTCAACTATTTTTGCCCGAAGATTCTTTCATCATCTCCGAACAAAGAGGGGCAACTATTGACACCCAATTTTGACCCTCTTTTTTCTATAATTAGCTATATTTGACTTAAAGGTGCAATATTGATCGTTTGAGTGAAAGCCGCATTAGAAAGCATGCATTTATGTATGTTATCTCCTATATATACATCATATATATTTTAATTGTGATTATATTATGTAATTTACATTATTTAGGCTATTTGTGAAATTATGGCTATTCGCAAAATTTACGGCATAAATAGCATTTTATAATTATGTGTGACTATTTATATGTATTTAACTTAAGTTGACCCTAATTATTTTATGTGTGCATATTTCATTTCTTTTGTATATATAATTTATGCATATTTTATTTCTAATATTTTATCTTGCATCTTTAAATTAAATAGCAGTCTAATTAAAAAGTTCGGTCAAAAACTCATATCACCCATTTTCATTTGATAATATTGACATGTTAATTTGAATTCAATTTTCAAATTTTCTTTGCATCTAGATAAAAATTCAACCGGATACATCTACTTGGTACCATAAGCTTTTTCTTTCTTCCCATACATTTTAAATAATTTGATTTGTCAATCCTTATCAAAATTTTCTATATCATTTATTCATTTTATTTATTCACTCTCTTTTTATCAAATTAGTTTTACACCGAATTTGGGCTCAATACATAACCAAATACATTCCCTATATTTCAAATTAGTTATTTCTATACCTTTTCTTTTCCTCTTATTTTGAATAGACTCCTAAAAACCATCATAAATCTGCCTAATCTCCCCCATATCTTCCTCAATCCTCAATATCTCTCTACAGATCAAATTCCCTTTGATTTGGGAATCAATCAACAGTTCTTTTCCTTGCTTAAATAGACTACTAGTCCTTTGCATAAAGGGAGGAACATATACAGATATTACACACAGTACAACCACCCAGGGCATTACCTCTCCCCCTCTTCTTTCTTTTCCAATTCCACACAGTACCTCACACACCATATACGGATACAATACACACCATACTATAAAAACACATCAAAAGAATTCATACATTACACACGCCTCCTTTGGTCTTCTTCTTCATTCATACACAGATCCCTATACACACACGCACACAGTCAAACAGGGAGAGAACGAGGGAGTGGGGAGAGAGATCAAAAATAGGGAGGGGTGGGGAGACAGACACACAAAAAAAAGTTGAAACACCAGTAGCACCGGCTCGCCAGACCTTTCACCGGAAAGCCACCACCACCGGCGGTGTCGAATAACCAGTAACAGAGGGAAAAGGTTTTCTGATCCAAAATTATTTCTTGGAGTTCTTTTCTTTAACAGAAATAGAGGAAGACAGAGTTGCAGCGGCACCGATGTTTTCCATCAAAAAATCAGATCGGCAGTCGCTCTTCTCTCTTCGTCTCAACATCGCCTTGTTGAGTTGTCGCCATTGCTGCTTTAACTGAAAAAACATAACAGTCGCTCCTCCTCTTTCCGTTCGTCGTCGATCATTGACCGGTTATGCGTTGGGACCATTGTTTGGTTTTTTCGGCATTTGATGCTAAGTTTTGGCTTATCTTTTCTTAGAGTTAGGGATTATCAGCATATTTCCTTTATTACTTTGAGTTTGATATTACGTTACTGTCTTTTGGCTATGCAATATTTCTATTTGTTTACTTTCATAAACTGCTGAATTTTCTGATGTGCTGGATAACCTATTTTGAGGCTTTACCAGTGTATTCCATTGACTAATATTGAATTGTTTGGCAGATACTACACCGTATGGAATTTTAGCATATGATACACTGATTGTGGCCGATGAAAAAAAAAATATATATACATATATTGAGGCATACGGACTAATTTGAGCAGATACTACAAGGCCAACGACGTTTGGAGGCCAATACAAGTCTCGTTCCCTATTTATCGTCCCTTACGTGTCCCAAAAACAAACAAAAAAAAGGTGATGATAACATATTTGAGATTTATTGCAAAATAAGCCGGCAATAGAGTAATGGGGTCGGTGCTTGGCATAGAAACCTGTCGGCCACCGTATTTGCAGCCGTACCAATATTGCTAGCCTCTACCCGATACTCCATACAAATCTGGGCCTAAAACTTTCCAAAAATTCCTTTTGCCCTTTATTTTCATATTATTATTATTTTTATTCTCATTTTTTATTATTATTTTTTACTATACTTATTATTTATTACTTTACTTTACTAATTATCGTCCCAATTCATTTTCATATTGTTTACGAGGTACTTCTCGATGAAATTCATCAAAGGCAATGTCATTGGAGGGTACACGTGTTTCAAACATTTACTATTGTGTTTTTTGACTTATCATTCAATTTTATTACTTTCACTATACTAACTAATTTGTTTTATTTTTCAAGGTCTATTTAGTTGAGATTTGCCAAGGATGAAAGCAAGTCGAGAAGACAAGTCATTTATTTTAAATGCAATTTTGTGTATTGAATTTTGTATATTATAGTGAAAATTGTCCAATTTTATTAAGTTTAATTTATTTTAAATCTTAATTATTTAGTACGGCCGGGAACCACACTTGGTGGAATCTGAGTGGTGCCTAACACCGTCCTCTTGGGTTAATTTGAACCCTTACGCTGAATTTTCGGTTCGTAGATCAAGTTGCGGAGTTAACATAAAAATTGGCTAGAAATAAAGTAGGTGCCCTAATACGCCTAGTTAAAAAATATTTTAGGTGGCGACTCCAAGTCTTAACCGTGAGTTTCAATAAGTCGAATCCTATTTCGAACCCTAACCGGTTCGGAAAAAAATGGATGTCGACAATCAGTTGCTTATAAACATAGTGTGTTTTATAGAAGGAAAAAATTTATTCGTAAAAGGCATATTATTTCTAAACAAACATTAAAATCTGCTATAAGAATAAAATAAAAAATAAATAGTCCTTTTGAAGATTGACCCGTCCCAAGTGCAAGTCTAAGTTATTTGATATAAAATATATAGGGTAGAATATACATATGTACAAAACTAAAGTCCTTATTACATAAAAATAACAATATAATTGATATTGTAAAACATGACTATATTTTTTATATATAAGTAGCTAAAAAAGGTAAAGCACCTTCCATCTCACATTCCTCCTGCTTCCCTCTACCGCCTGCTGTCACCGCAGCTAGTCTACTGCCGTTGTTGGTCAGAAAAAGTTGCCGAAAAATTCGCTAAATTGTTTCACGGTAACAAAGATACACAAAGATTAAAATATTAAAGTGGAGATACAAAAAATAAACAAAAGATTAAAAATAGAAAGATACACAAACAAATATACAAAAAAATATAAAGATACACATGAGATACAATAGAGATATAATTATTTTTAAGATACACAAAAAATACAAAACAAAAACAAACGTAAGACACTAAAAACATTGTAGATACACTAGAAATAGTATAGATATAAGTAGAAACATTGTAGATACAGGTAGAAACAATATATAAACAATAGAGATACTAGAAGTAACATAGATACAAGTAGAAATATTAGAAACAATAGATCACTATATTTATAGTGTAAATACAAGTAGAAACATTGTAAAAACAACAAAAGCACTAGAAATAGTGTAGATACAAAAAGAAATAGGATATAAACAACAAAACTAGCAAAAATAATCTAGATACAATTATAAATAGTGTAGAAATACTAGAAACAATGTAGATACAGTTAGATACAGAGCATGTACAATAAAATAAAAAGATAAAAAAAATAACACATCTGAATGAAAAATAACATATCTGATTGAAAAACACCAAATATGACTACAAAACACCATATATGGTTGAAAAATCGTAAATTTGAATGAAAAACATAAAACTGAACATGAAAATACCATATCCAAATGAAAAACACCAAACTCAAGAAAAATCAATAGATCTAGATAAAAAAGAGATACGAAATTAGGTGGTACTCCAGTGAGATGCTCCGCTGCCTTCTTCCTCTTTTTTTTTTTCATTTTCTTTATCATTTTCAGGTCGCTAGAGTTGGAGATGACGTTCTTAGGAGCAAGGCTGAGAGAGATAGAGGAGGACGGTGGGGGTGGGTGGCTAGTGGTGGTGGCTTCAGCGGAAAAAGGATGGGAGAGAGAGATGAGTAGGGGAAGGAGAACATCATCATCAGAGCACCGGAGGTTGTATATGCTAAAATTGAATTTAAACAATAAAAATTAATTATGTATATAAGTAGGTCAAAAGAAAGTAGTTATATCAAGCCTACTTATGTTTTAACCCATTAGATCTAGAGATCAAGGCTAAAGTCCCATATGTGACACCCTCGCCAAGTCATCACGCCACATAGGAACGACATGGCGCACGAATGGTGCCAACTAAGCCAAAGGGAGTAGAATACTCTAGAGTTGTGTGGGAAGTTCTCATGGAACAACCTAGAACCTCTTAGAATTGTAAGGAAGGGCTTGGAAGATTCTAGGTCGATGGAATTCTCTATAGTAGGTCCTTATGTGTAAATATTAGGGACTTGTATACAATTTTTAATTGTACTTGAACCCCTAGGAGAGTAGTATAAATAGAGGGATCATTCATTTTTAAAGGCATCCAGAAAAGTTTGAGTGAATACAACTCTTTCTTTGGCAATCTCTCTTGTCTTTTGCTTAAGTATTTTCTTAGCGATCTTGTGAAGTTAAAGGCTTACTTGAGTTTGATACCTTGTAGACAAATCGTCAAGTGCCGCACGGTGTGCTGTTTTGAAAATTAGGCTATGACAACGTGGTATCAGAACGAAGGTTATTACTAAGGGAATGACATACAACAGAGAAGACATCACTGCTAGCACCCTAATTAACGTCCAGGATGCTGCCGGGAAGAAGAACAAGAAGGGGAGGAATGCTAAGAAGGGTGACGAGGTGCTGCCCGAAGCCCCTCGAAGTGAAGGACATATCTCCCAACCATCGGCTACGTAGATGAGCAACGATGAGAAAGATCTTACCCCTGGCCGTGAGTGGGTTAAGAAGGTAGAAGAGGCTACGTTCATTGTGGAAACCCATGGCCAACACATGTCGAGGATCGAAGGCAAGCTAGAGACCCTTGAGAACCATTCCTTGTCTGAGTTCGGCAACATTCAGGATAAGTTTGGGGAACGCGAGCATGCCGAGCTGGAGATGAAGGAAACCATCAACACCTTGGAGTGCAGGCTCACCTAGGCGCTGAGCACTATCGAGGCGATGAAGGCCAAGATCGAGGTACTCGAGGAAGAAGTTAATGCTGGAGGGGCTATGGCACCCGACGCTAACAAGGAGGGGAAGATCGAGATCCCCAAGCCACCTGTGTTCAAGGGAGTTCGTTACACGTAAGAGGTTGACAACTTCCTATGGCACATAGAGAACTACTTCAAGCATAGTAACGTGAAGGCTGAAGAGAAGAAGATTGCTGCTACTATCCCATATCTCTCGGAGAAGGCCATGCGTTGGTGGAGAAGGAAGGAGGCCGACATGAAGAAAGGTTCGTGCACCATTGACACATTGGAGCAGTTTAAGACCGAGTTCAAGAGGGCTTTCTTCCCCAACAATGTAATATATGAAGCAAGGTGCAAGCTGAGGGAGTTGAAGCAGACGGGAAGCATCAGTGCCTATATTGACAAGCTCCAGATGCTCATGCTTCAAATCCCAAACCTTACAGATGAAGACTTGCTATTCTACTTCATGGACGGGTTGCAAGCCTGGGCTAGAAAGCAGTTGCAACACCGACAAGTCACTGCCATTGATGAAGCTATCGTTGAGGCTGACTCATTGGCAAATATCAAGTATGACAAGGGAAAGGGTAAAGATTCGAAAGGTAATCAAGCCAAAGGTGGGGGAGACCGTGGAAAAAGCAAGGAGAAGCAGCAACACCCCAAGTCAAACGATGCTTATAAGCTCGATGGCAAGAAAATTGGGTGTCACGATTATGCCGAGAAGAAGGCGCAGGCCGAGAAGAAAGGAAGTGGATGCTATGTGTGCGGGGGACCTCATGGCTTCATAAAGTGTCCCGAGTTGAAGACCCTTGGTTCCATGATACGTGAGAATGGGAGGCACAAGATCAAGAGACAAGTTGGGGCACAATGCAGCTAGGCATGATTGGACTATGTGCTGCTTTCACGGAGAAAGCTAGCAAACCGGAGGAGAATGGCACGTGCTACGTAGACATCACTATGAACAACAAGCCTACCCGCACCATGCTTGACACCGGAGCTCAAGATAATTTCATGACTGAGGTCGCATCAAAGAGACTTAGATTGAAGCTAAGCCCGACCGACAGCCGCCTCAAGACATTCAATGCCCCAGCAATACCAGTACGAGGCATAGCCAACGAGGTTAGTGTTTCCTTGGGCAATTAGAAAGGAAAGACTAACTTCAGTGTGGTGCCTTTGGACATATTCGATATCATCCTTGGGCAGGAGTTCTTCAGGCAGTGCCACACCATGATCGATCCTTACACGCATCATCTCTTGGTTGTGGAGCGAGAAGGGTCATGCATGGTGCCTATGTCTACGATGCCCCAAGGACAAAGTCATGCCCACTTGTCAGCCATACAGCTTGTGAAAGGGTTGAAGAAGGGCGAGCCGACATTCATGGCAACCATTGTAATTTTAAGTGAATGCAATGGTACCGAATAGACCTTACCACCATGCATAGAGAAGGTACTCGAAGAGAACAAGGACATGATGCTTGAAGATTACCGAAGCATTTGCCACCTAGGCGGGAGGTAGACAATAAGATCGAGTTGGAGCCTGGAGCTAAACCGCCTGCCTATGGCCCATACCGGATGGCACGACTTGAGTTACAAGAGCTATGCAAGCAGTTGAAGGAGTTGCTCGACGCCAGCCACATTCGTCCGTCAAAGGCACCCTATGGCGCGCCGGTTCTATTCCAAAAGAAGAAGGATAGTTCGTTGAGGTTATGCATTGACTACCGGGCACTCAACAAGGTGACCATGAAGAATAAGTACCCCATCCCTCTTATTGCTGATTTGTTCGATAGTCTTGGACAAGCAAAGTACTTCACCAAAACGGATCTACGGAAGGGCTACTATCAAGTTCGAATTGCGGAAGGGGATGAGCCGAAGACCGCGTGTGTGACAATGTATGAAGCTTTCGAGTGGTTGGTGATGCCCTTCGGCTTAACCAACACACCTAATACCTTTTGCACACTCATGAAAAAGATTTTCCACCCCTACCTTGATCAATTCGTGGTAGTCTACTTAGACGACATAGTCATTTATAGCCACACTTTGGAGGAGCACGTGGAGCATTTAAGGATAGTTTTCCAAGTCTTGCGGGAGAACAAGATATACATCAAGAGGGAGAAGTGCGAGTTTGCCCAATCAAAGGTGCACTTCTTGGGGCATGTCATTAGCAATGGAGAGTTGCGGATGGACAAGGTCAAAGTCCGTTAAAAGAATGGGAGACGCCGACCAAGGTAATGGAGTTAAGATCTTTCCTTGGTCTTGTCAACTATTACCGATGCTTCATAGGTGGATACCCGGCTAAAGCCTCACCCTTGAATGAGCTACTTAAGAAGAACAAGTCGTGGGTTCGGTCGGAGCTATGTCAAAAGGCATTTGAAGGCCTTAAAAGAGCTGTGATGGAGGAGCCAGTTGTAGCGTTGCCCGACTTCACCAAGATGTTCGAGGTGCATACAGATGCGTCTGACTTTGCTATTGGGGGTGTGTTGATGCAAGACAGACACCCCATAGCCTTTGAGAGTCGCAAGCTGAACGAGATGGAGCGACACTACACTGTGCAAGAGAAGGAGATGACGGACATTGTGTATTGCCTCTGCACTTGGCGCCATTACTTGTTTGGATCAAAGTTCGTGGTCAAGACCGATAATGTGGCTACTAGCTACTTCCAGTCACAGAAGAAGCTCACACCGAAGCAAGCTAGATGGCAAGATTTCATGGTCGAGTTTGATTATGTGCTTGAGTACAAGCCCCTCAAAGGCAATATTGTGGCCGATGCCTTAAGTCGCAAAGCTGAACTTGCTGCCATCACTTCAACAAGCTTTGCCATCCGAAATGCTATAAAGGAGGGTATGCAGCATGATCCAATCGCTAAGCAGCTTTTGGAGCTAGCCACTCAGGGTAAGACAAGGCGTTTTTGGGTTGAAGATGGCTTATTGCTGACCACAGAACGAAGGGTCTATGTGCCTAAGTATGAAAACCTTAGGCGGAATATTGTGAAGGAGAGCCATGACACATTGTGGGTCGGTCATCGAGGCCAACGCCGCAAAAGGGCCTTGGTTGAATCGGTAATACTATTGGCCGTACATGAGAGATGACATTGAGGCATATGTGCAGACTTGTCTTGTGTGCCAACAAGACAAGGTGGAGGAGCGGTCACCCGGAGGACTACTAGAGCCACTACCAGTTGCTGAGCGTCCGTGGGAGAGTGTCACCATGGACTTCATCACTTGCTTGCCGAAGTCCGACGGATATAGTACTATTGTGGTCGTGGTGGACAGATTTTCTAAGTATGATACCTTCATGCCCGCCTCAGCTAGTTCAACTGCTAAGGAAGCCGCCAAATTATTCTTTAAGAATGTTGTGAAGTATTGGGGCTTGCCGAGGCATATCATTAGTGATCGAGATCCTCTCTTCAGTGGAAACTTTTTGAAGGAGTTTTTTGAGATGCTTGATACGGAGTTGAATTTCTCTACCAGTTTCCACCCTCAGACAAATGGCCAAACGGAGCTGGTCAATGCTCTACCTGAGTGCTACTTGAGACACTTTGTGAGTGCACACCAAAAGAATTGGGCAAGGCTCTTGGATGTAGCCCAATTTTCATATAACTTGCAGCGGAGCGAGTCCACAGGGAAGACACTGTTCGAGCTAGCCACAGGCCAACAACCTCAAACTTCTCATTCTTTACTGGCCGCGTTCGAGGGCAAGAGTTTGGGAGCATATCACATGGCTAAGGACTTTGGAGAGCAGCTTGACACTACCAAGTCTTACTTAGACAAGGCGTCCCGGAAGATGAAGAAGTTTGCCGACCGCAAGAGGCGTCCTATGGAGTATCAAGTTGGGGATATAGTCTTAGTCAAGTTTAACCCGAGGGAGTTTAAGGTACTACGAGGCATGCATCCAAACTTAGTGCGCAAGTACGAAGGGCCGTTCGAGATCATTACTAAGTTGGGCAAGGTTTCTTATAAGTTAGACTTGCCTACCCACTTGAAGATTTATCCAGTCTTCCATGCTAGTGTGTTGAAGCCGTACCATGAAGACAAGGAAGACCCGAGTTGGGGCGAGACGACTCACGCACCTATTACCGTCACTGCCTCACAAGATCGCGAGATTGAAGTCATCATTGACTATGAGGCAAGAGGCAAGAAGGGTCAAAAGCCGACAGCCATGTTCCTTGTGCATTGGAAAGGGCAATGATGTTTGGAAATATTTGCCTATTTTACCTTAATATTTCCTCGCATTTTGATACGGTATTCGCCCATTACACAGAATAATTGTGTTTCTTGCGCTCACTTATTGTGTTTGTGATTTTAGGAATGGTTTGGATGTATTCGAGGCAAGAACAATCAAAATGGAGCAAAATACTTTGAAAAGCAAGGCTTGGAGTAAACTAATACATTGGAAGCTATTTTGAAAGCAAGATGTTTTGAGAGCAAAGCTTCAGCGATAGCTTTGAATTTGGGAGCTATACTGGGAGCGGGGCTTCCAAGAAAGCTGTGAAGCTAGTGTGAATTAAGTTTTCCCAACTAGTTTAGGCTTTGGTTTAACTTATCCTAGCACTTTGTAAACACTATAATAGCTTATTATTTTCGTGAATATGGACAGGTCAGTTTTGGAGCAGAGTTTTGTCAGAGAACACATTGAACCAAGGGTTTAATTCTTTTACATCATCAATTACAACATTCAATCTTTAATCCATGAATTGTTGTGTTGTTATTATGAATATGCGTAGCCAAACATACCGTTCTAGGGTTAGAGTAAATACATGAAGGTTGATGTTTGAAAGTTGATTTCTACATAATGATTTACCGTTACAGATTGTTTATTATTTCTTGAGCCTAATTGTTTTGTTATTGAGGTCTGATAATTGAACACTATCTACGGTTTACAAGTTGAACTCGACAGAGAAAACTTGTGAATGCACATAAGAAAGAATCGGGCTTGATTGTGAACCTAGGCATCAGGGAATCGATTTGCGGGTAGGATAGACATATACCTATTCGTCTTGCTTAGCTAAATACAGAGTTCTTCAATGCATGCATGTGATTTAATTCCATATACATATAGGCGTTAGAGTAGCTTGCATAGAGTCGTGAAGAATCGATAGGTCTTCACGAATATATTTAACCTGTTAGTTAGCAATGTAGGTAATCGAGAAGTAGAATCAACTGGAAAACTCAATTGGATTGTTTGTCGCTCTGACACTGGACCGTTTCTCTCTTATTGATAACAACTCACAAATTGCTCCAGAATACTTGATCTCAGTTACTTGCTTTTAATTATTGTTTACTTAGTTAGTAAATTACACACCATCATCAAAAAAGATCCCTGAATAGTTTTTAGAAAATTGTTTGCTAGGATTCATCTGAACAGTAGTCCTTGTGGGAACGATACTCCACTTATCACTTTATTACTTGTCGACCACGTATACTTGCGTTTCCGTTTGGGAGCAACATGCAATCTTCAGATGAGGCTATGTATAAGCGATATCAAGACTTGTGGCAATTCAAGGACAAGTGCCACGAGTATATGCAGCAACATTGTACTGCGGTCGTTGCAACATCAGATGGGGGAGAGTATGACACCCTTGCCAAGTTATTACGCCACATAGGCACGACATGGCGCACGAATGGCGCCAACTAAGCCAAAGGGAGTAGAATACTCTAGATTTGTGTGGGAAGTTCTTATGGAACAACCTAGAACCTCTTAGAACTACAAGGAAGGGCTTGGAAGATTCTAGGTCCATGGAATTCTCTAGAGTAGGTTCTTATGTGTAAATATTAGGGACTTGTATATAATTTTTAATTGTACTTGAACCCCTAAGAGAGTAGTATAAATAGAGGGGCCATTCATTTGTAAAGGCATCCAAAAAAATTTGAGTGAATACAACTCTTTCTTTGGCAATCTCTCTTGTTTTTCTATTTTTAAGCATTCTCTTAGCGATCTGGTGAAGTTAAAGGCTTACTTGAGTTTGCTACCTTGTAGACAAACCGTCAAGTGCCGCACGGTGTGCTACTTTGGAAGTTAGACCGTGACACATAACTTAGTTGCAATAGAAATGTAAATCAACAACTTAGTAAGTAGTAAATAAATAAGGCAAGAAGTAAAAGAAATCTTATTGATGATCCAAGAGAGAAACAATTCTTGATGCTCTTTTATGAAGTGAGAGTAATCAATAATTAATGAATAAAAGTGTCGTTACAAAGAATATTTATACTATTTTCCAACCCTAGAGGCTCCCTATAGATACTTGGACACGTGTCACTCCTAGAATAAGATTTTGTCTATTTAGAAATTATGGATGTTAGTGTCAGTGTACAACCAGATAATATTCCTCGTATTATTATATTGACACAACTGTCTTCTTTTAGTCTTCGAGCCTGAATCCATTATTAACTTGAGTTCACGTCCAGTAGTTGCTTCATAGTAAGTTAATTGTGTCTGGGGCTGGCTGTCTTACTTGATCTTTTCGTCTCCGGTTATGACGTTCATCCTCTACCGTGTTGTCTTGAGTTGCCTTTTTCTTGCTGGCAAGTCACGTGGCTTACATGTCTGCTATAGATTTTACCCAATACAGCAACGAGGGGAGACGCATCAATGGTGGTTGGGAAAGAGTGAAGGGAAAAATTAGGTGAAGGAGGCTAAAATTTTTGCTTTTCGTTACAATTTCTTTAGCTATGTTCATAATTAAGTCCCTTTTTTAATCTATTTTTATAATTATGACAAGATATCTCTATATTTTGACAAAAAAGTCTTTGTGATAATTTTTCTAATATACAATTACATTATACTAGCAAGGTGGGCTGGAGTAATGAGATTTGGAGGATTACTTTGTTTTAACCTTCAAAGTCTTTTAATCCCTATCGGTGTGAGACTTTTCACCTTCCAAAATTATAAACTATTCCAACAGATATAACTCAAAATATAAAACAAACTATATCCTTCTCCAAAATAAATAATTCTAGATAACCGCTGCTACCATTTGAGAAGAAAAATAACCTCTTACTCTCTTAGTAGTCTAAGGTTAAATACTCCCAAATTACATTTATAATATCGTGTGACATTTTTGGCCCTTTTCCACATCATAAATTCTCCACTTATGCCTATAAATATCATCACATCATTGATTTCTCAATTAAATATTCGTCTTTACTTTTAAGTGATCAATCAAATGTCAAAAAATAAAATATCTGAGATCACTATTCTTCTATTTAATTAGATTTTCAAGGCAAACTTGTTATCATCCAAACTATATAGATGTAAACTCTGAACTAACAGTTTGTACGAATAAAAATTTGGTTTTGAAAATCGTCTCTTTAAATGCACTTGGGTCAAAGGCTTTAGCGTGAATTTTGACTTACGCAAAAAAAAAAAAAAAAAAAAAAAAAAAAAGGAGCAAGATCTGAGCATCTTTATTGCTAAAAGTTTGTCAGTTTTCAAATACCACTTTAACCTACTACAATTTTAAGTACACAGGTTGTGGACTATAGTAGGGGTGTGCACTATTCGGATTAAACCGAAAAATCAAATCGAACCGAATTAATTTTTTATTTTGGTTTGAATTTTTAAATAACTGATTTAAATTGGATTGAGAATATGAAAACTTTGGTGTTTTGGTTTGGTTTCAGATTTCAAATCATAGAAACCGAAAAAACCGAAATATATATATATATATATACACACACAAAGAAAGGCTCTCATACTTTTATAATTATCTCTTAACCTAAATTTGTTTAAGAGTTTTAGAGTTTGAATATTTTAATACTTTATGCCTTCAATACTTTAACCTCTTTGTATTATGATATAATATGTGTGAAGCTTTCATCAAAAGTTTCAATCAGTTTTTACCTCTTGAATGGTAAGATCTCCTTTTACCTAGGATTCATGTTCACTCTTTATCTAGAATTATGATTTAGATTTAATATTTAATATTTTGACTTGTATTTATATTCTTTCAAGTATTTCATTCTAAAGTTTGTCTTATATGACAAAACCGAAAAAACCGAAAACAAAACCGGAAAAACCCAAACCGAAAAGAGGAAAACCGAACCAAACCAAATTTATTTTGGTTTGGATTGGATTGAAGTTTTTCAAAACCGAAAATCGGAAAACCGAAACCGAATAGTTAAAAATCGAACCGAAAAACCGAATGCCCACCTGGAAAAGACTATAGGAGAAGAATTATCACAGTTAAAATAAAGCATGGCTTTGAAAACCAAGGATGGAGATTAAAAGAACGGTTGATAACCCAAAGTAATGGTATAAACAATAGATTGTTAAGAGTCCATCGAGTTAAAATTTCTACAGACTGTCATATCTATTGAAAATTATGTACTCTCATGAGCAAAAACTCTTTTTTTTTTTTTGGTTTTTCACCCGGTGTCCGGTATCTTCATTGGAGCCCCGACTAATCTGGATTCGCGCCGCGTAGGGCCATCCATGAGCAAAAACTCTTGCGATCATAAATGTTGTGATATATCGATGATGCGTGTATATTTATTGCAACCTGTGCAGTAAAATGTGATGTTATAAATGCATAAATAGATACAAAGAAGCTTAGAGCAAGGCCATAAGGAACCTAAAGCGAATTTTGAATTTAAAGCAATATAATGAGACGAGTGGACCAAGCTCACATTAATACAAAAAACTACTAATCTGGGTACCAAGAAATAGGAAAAGAGGGGAAATAGAGAAACTTTTATCGAGTACGAATAATTCCTTGGATAAATAGTACACGTTTTAGTAGTATCACTTGCCAAGTTTATCCAAGCTATCCATCTCTTTCAAGGACCAAGATTTCCTTGGATAAGCATTACACGTTTGGTATACTATTACTGCATGCTAAACTTTTCCACCTCTAAATTAAAACAGATATATAAAGAGTGGAGTTAATTCGACGGCGACTTGAATATATTGCATGAATAAAATTCTGTGTATGAGCAAAAATACTGTTAAAAAATATTGTATGTATTATAAGTTACTCATTGATTCTAAATTTTAAACTTGTCAATAACGCAAATTACTCTTGAACTAATTTGTTTGGGATTAAAATTTAATTGTTATTTATCTACGACTACAACAAAGTCCTCGTAAATGATTCAGACATTGTATTGATCGGTAAGAGTTAGTCACTCCGTTTCAATTTATGTGGTAGCATTTCCTTATTAGTCTGTTAAAAAAAATGACAATATTCTAAATTTGGTAACACTTTAATTTTAAAATTATAGTTTTGTCATTAATGAAATAATTTATAACCACACAAATATATATCTAATTTTATTTTAGATCATAAATTTTAAAAATCTTTTTTTATTTTTTAATTTTCGTGTACAGTAAAATTATGATACATAAAATGAAACGGATGAATAAGTTTGTTGCTTGCGTTTGCGTCTTCGATGCAATGAAAACAACCCGTGAACCCGACAAAGCTCATTAGCTGAACTTCCTTTCCAAAATGCGTAGTCTGAATTTCTTTTAAGCCCATTTGCTACATAACTTGAAATGGAGCTATTTTAGAAATACATTGTAATTATAACTTTATTCACATGATATAGTTAAGAATATAAAACGACTTGCAGGGTCTGTTTGATACAAAGAAAAAATTATTTTCAAATTTTTTATTTTTTATTTTTTTCTTGTATGATTGGCGGGGGCGGCCCAACGAAATCGGTGGCCTAAAACAGACCATAATATGAGGTCTTAAATTTATTTAATAATTTTTTTTACAAGTATGGGTTTTTATTTACCAATATACATGTGTCTTGATTATTCGGGGAGATATTTGATAATTCTGCCAATTAGAAAGGTATAGATAATATTTTTACAAGAAATTATGTTGATGATTAATAATAATTTAATAACCTCATTAGGTAGATGTTTTTTTTTTTTTTTTGGGGTTAAAACACGATAGTTATATTAATAATAGAGGAAGTATGGAGTAGATGTTAAAATAGTATGGGAAATTTTGATCACTAGCCATTTTTGGACGCACTCATTGGGGACTATCCACCGTTTCCAAATTCATTAAAGAATAACCAAAAATTCGCGCGCACACTTAAGCTCCATTAGCGTTGGAAAAACACCCCAGATTAGTATGGGAAATTTTGATCACTAGCCATTTTTTGACGCGCTCATTGGGGACTATCCACCGTTTCCAAATTCATTAAAGAATAACCAAAAATTCGCGCGCACACTTAAGCTCCATTAGCGTTGGAAAAACACCCCAGACTAGTCCCATAACAAAATACTGGGGCTTTGAACAAAACTTGTTCAAAGGCCAAGTATTTTGTTATGAGACTTTATATATAAAGCTTCAGTTCCATAACAAAATGCTGGGGCTTTGAACAAGTTTTGTTCACAGCCCCAGCATTTTGTTCTGGGGTATGGGACTTTATACATAAAGCTCCAGTCCCAAAACAAAATGCTGGGGCTTCAGGGGCGGACCCACACACACCCTACCGGTGTCATCCGGAAGTAGCTATTTCTCAGCGAATTTATTTTTAACGGCTACAAATCAATTAACGCGCGCCAAACAGGCCCCTGCACGAAATTTTTACAAATAGTATGATGTTGAAATTATTCAAATCTATTTCGAAGTTTAAAAATGACTTAGTCCTCGTTTAAAAGAAATAATCCAACTCCAAGAGATACATGTACAAGTGACTTCATTTTCTTAATTATCAAAGTCGTCATCAAATTGTTCAATTCATATTTGCATGTTTATCTAAAATTTGGGTTATTTATCTAAATAACATGTATCTCAACCTTGATAGGGATAAGGTTTGTGTGTATCATTCTTAAAACCCCAGTTGTAGATATCACTTAAGTATATTGTTGTTGTTGTAGTATCTAAATATAATCTATATCACATTTCAAAAAAAATGTATAAACATTAATACTTATCTTTTATTAATACGGAGTAGTTCATAATATGTAAATAGCAGATAACATAAAATTTGGGGCCTTTAATTTGGGGAGGCCTAAAGCAATTGCTTTAGTGGCCTCCCCCAAGGACCGGCCCTGATGATTGGTTTAAAAGTTTTGGAAATAATTTTCCATAATAATTCATTTGCATTAAATTGGTAAAAAATAACTTCGTTATTAAGAATAGGGAAAACAAATTCTTTATATGAGAATTCACGCTTATTATCTCTTTTTCTGCACCAAACACCACCTCACCATGCCTCCACCCTCACCCACTCCTATACTCCCACATCGACACCTACCCTACCCACCCAACACCTAGCCATCCTTGCACACCCTCAAATCCCAATGCTCCCATTCCCATCCCTTAGTTAGAAAATTATTACTCCTTTCCATTTTATGTGTCATAGTTTGACTCGACACAAAATTTAAAAAATAAAGGAAGACTTTTGAAACTTGTGGTGTAAATAAATCAAAGATATTTGTATGGTTGTAAATAATTTCAGTAATGACAAAACTGTAATTTCGAAGTTAAATTGTTACCAAATTTAGAATGCTGTCATTCTTTTTGAAACAGACGAATAAAAAAATGCTGCTACATAAATTGGAACAGATGAAGTACACTTTTGGACAATCAAATATCAAAAAATCAATATGAACAATTACTTATTTAAAAATATTTCATATGTAGCAAACACACCTGTAAAATAAACATACCAAATCTTTACGGAGTAGTTTCATTTTGGGTATTCAAATGATACCTGAGCAAGATCATTTTCTCTTCATTTCATTTAGGAACTAAATCCCCCAAAAACCATAAATAACATCGAAGAGACGTATGAAACTCTTTCAATACACGTGTCAACTCCATCTTCCTTCCAACCAAAATCCTTCCCTTTAAATTCTCCACCTCAAAATCTTTTTCACTGCCTAACAAAGTAGTACAACTATAACAATAACAATAGTACTAGTTCAGTTCATTCCCACAAACATTTCTATCAAAATATTAAGTATTTATTTTTCTACTCTCGAACTAAAGTAACATTATATCTTAAATAACACAAACTAACAAACAAAACATGGGCAAACAAGAAACAACCACCAGCACCACCACCAGCCCCTTCAAGCTAGTGGGATTCAAGAATTTCATACGAGCCAATCCTCGTTCCGATAACTTCACAGTTAAACGGTTCCATCACATAGAATATTGGTGTGGTGATGCAACTAACACAGCTCGTCGTTTTTCATGGTCATTAGGCATGCCAATTACAGCTAAATCTGATCTTTCAACTGGAAACTCCGTGCACGCATCCTATCTTCTCCGCTCAAATTCCGGTACCCTTCAGTTTCTCTTTACCGCGCCTTATTCCCCGTCTATATCGACGGGGTCGTCAGCAGGGGTTCCTAGTTTTTCTACTACAGCTCATCGAGCTTTTACTGCGACGCACGGACTTGCTGTCCGTGCTGTCGCCTTGGAAGTGGAGGACGCCTACGTGGCGTTCTCCGAAAGTGTATCACGTGGGGCTATACCACGGTTTGAACCCGTGACTGTTGATGAACATGTGGCTCTGGCTGAAGTTCATTTGTATGGCGACGTCGTTTTGAGGTTTGTCAGTTATCTTAAAGATAGTGCGGACAGCCTCGTTTTTCTCCCAGGTTAGTGTGTAATGTTATGTGACATACCCCTAACGTGCTCTGTGACTTTTAATATTTCAATGAAAACATTTATTCTCTTGGTCTCATTTTTTGAATGGCTTTCTCAAGTTTTGGTTTTCAAATTTTAGATAAATCCTATAAACAAACAGGAATTTGAAGTATTATTTGCAATGAAGTTTCCAAGTTTTATAAACAAACGGGTCGCAAGTCTTGAGAATCTTAATAAATTAGCTATTTTACTCGTTTACCATCTTCGCTACTCCAAACAAGTCAAGTCACTAGTAGAACCATTTCATATCACTGGCGGTGGAAATTTACACTGTAGGTATAATAGGCTTGATGTGGAGAGTTACATGTTATTGTTGGTTGACTTAACATGTGCATAAGATTTATCTTTCCATCTTTGCTTTGGTGAATCAACTTATTAATCAATTTATTTATGTTCACACATGTTGCGAAAGATGTTTTTTCCCCTCAGAACTTCTGCTTGTTTTAATTCACTTAAACCACCTTATCTAGAAATTTAAGGCGTTAGAGATGAGCACTTGTATTTGTTTTTTAATACATACAACAGGTTTCGAGGCCATGGATGATACATCGTCGTACAAGGAACTAGATTATGGAATTCAACGGCTGGACCATGCTGTCGGCAATGTGCCGGAGCTAGGTCCCGTAGTGGATTACATCAAGCGCTTTACGGGGTTCCACGAATTTGCTGAGTTCACAGCAGAAGATGTTGGCACTGCTGATAGTGGCTTGAACTCGGTTGTTTTGGCAAATAATGATGAAACAGTGCTGCTTCCATTGAATGAGCCGGTGTATGGAACCAAAAGGAAGAGTCAAATTCAGACTTACTTAGAGCACAATGAAGGGGCAGGAGTGCAACATTTAGCTTTGGTTACAGAGGATATATTCAGAACTTTGAGGGAAATGAGGAAAAGGAGTGGAGTTGGGGGGTTCGAATTCATGCCTTCACCTCCGCCCACTTATTATAAGAATTTGAAGAGTAGGGCAGGGGATGTATTGAGTGATGAACAGATTGAGGCCTGTGAAGAATTGGGAATCTTGGTGGATAGGGATGATCAGGGGACTCTGCTTCAGATATTCACCAAGCCTGTGGGAGACAGGTATGTCATCACTCTCTTTTTCTTAGGCTATCAATTAGTCTGCCTAGCACCATTATAATAGACTTAAGTTATACAGACTAGTTTAAACATTTCTGTCACGTGTTAGATTACATATACTCTTATATCAGGTTAATCATCTACACCTACTGTGAGAAGTACGTCCAGTTGGCTTTTAGTTTACATTGTTAGTATATATGAATTAGAACCCATTGTCATACTTCAATTGTTATATAGTGTATTCTCTATTTTGTAAAATAAATCTGCTTATGAGAACTATAAAATCCTAGATTATGGCTACTATATATAAACTCAGAGGTTGTGTTTCAAGATTAGTGTGGCTGTTTGCTTGAAAGCTGAAAGGAATTTTCGTTTAGCACCAAAATATCAGCTGGAGGAGAAGTGTTGCAGAATGGTTATACTATATAAGTATTCTATCACTTGGGGAAACTGATGATAAGAAGAGTCATTATGGAGTAACTGAAAGTCATAAGTAGAAAACTGTGGTTCGTCGTTTGATATTATAGCTGCTTCTCCCGATTTAAACTGGTGGATCATGCCACAGTAGCCGTAGTAGAGCTGCGTGGTTGGAGTTTTAATAGCTGGAGCACTAGAAATTGATTCTTGAAGTAAAAGACTAACTAAGTGACGTTTTTGGTGGCCGAAGTGTTGAGTGGCTAGTGTCTGGCTGTCTGCAGAAGGGTAAGTTCATACAGGTGTAGGTCAAGGGGAAAGAACAAGGGCTACAGAAGAGGGTGAATATTGAATCATTACAAAATATGGAAAGATAGATCTCTGAAATGGTGGCATGGACAGTAGCTGGTAAGACATCAAAACGCAACTCCGTACTTTAACAGAGTTGCAAAAAAAGTACATCAGAAGCTGGCATTACCTTTTTTACCAGTTTCTGTCACTGTGACTCGTATTATTTAGAGATCCCCCTAGTCTGACTAATACGTGAACTCCTACAAGAGTTTCTTGATGGGTAAGAATGCGTTACGAGATGTGTGGGTTAGGTGTATATCACGGGTTCGATCCCTAATACAGACATTTTGTGTAGTATTGAAGTAGGGAAGGGTAGAGGGCGGCCCCTTTATTCACCATGTTTCGGAACTTGCACCACAGGCCCTCGTGGATTTTTCGGTTATCAAAGAAGAAAGAAAAAGAGAGCTGCTAGAAGTACTGTGGACTCTTTATTTGACCATTAATTTTTTATTTGTTTTACCTATTTGCTCTTGAGGTGGGGTTCAGGTGCTTAACTGCTCCATTTTGGATGGAGGTCGGTAAATCCAGCCAATAAATTCCTTTAGAGTGATATAACGAACGTATCAGTTACTGATGGTGTTGCCTTAGTTCACTAGCATATCAGGCAGGGTCGGCCAGAGGGGGAGGCCAGTAAGGCCATGGCTTTAGGCCCCAACTTTCTAGGGGCCCCACTTCCTAATTCTAATATGTGTATATGTGTTACTTTTTCCTTTAAAAACATTGAAAACTATAATGTAGAACCACAATTATTTTGTCAAAAATGGAAGAAATTTTCTGGAACAGTGAATGATATTAACGTTGACCTAATGGTCGTTGGCTATAGTCAGTGGCTGAAAGTTAATAGTGGCGACTTAAAGTAGTCGCCACAAATAACTAGGTTTTTGTGGCAATTTTAGATGCCACCATAAACAACCAAGAAAGTCAATCCAAGAAAGGTCGCCGCAAAAACACATGTCTTTAGTGGCAACCTAGTCGCCACAAAAGTCATTCAATAGCGACATTAGAGTTGCCACTGATAGTAGACCAAATTTGTGGCAACTATAGTCGCCACTAATACTTGTTTTGTGAAAAAAAATAAAAATAAAAATCAGCTACCTTTCTAGTAGGCTGCCCAACAATATCATAATTATTATAACAAATGTCAGCACTTGCACTAAAAGAAAAATGATATAATAGCTTTTCATTATCAAAAAGTTCATACAATAAAATGTATATGACTTCATAATACACTGCAACTGTGTATATACATGACGAAGAAATAAAATGACTTCAGATTCTTCATTGGCCAACGTATTTCTCCCAGCGTGTTGAAGAATTTTCTCCCTGCCATTTAAGATAAAAAAAGCTATGGATTATTTTGATAACCATAATTTTCTAGCAACTATTTTTTTAGTCACTCTATGACAGAAACATAAAGAAACTAAGACATACTTCTGAAGAACAATTTTACATATCAATGTTTCGTAATCAAGTGCAAAACTATAATTTGGAATATTAGAGGCACAACAGGCTGTACGAGTCCCTCTATACGCCAAACTCTCTACATAAATAAATAAATTGCATAGCTTCATTCTAAAAGCCGTTCTTATCCTAGAAATGTTTCACTTAAATGAGTATAGTTTGGGGGAAGATATGTAGTCTATTCTAACATCAACAAATTGAAAAAATAAACTTAATGATATTGCTGCAAAATCCAGAAAGAAATCTGTAAATTCTAGAGTCGCCATCTAAATTTAATCAATAAAAGAATGGAAATAAAGTTCATTTCTTCTTACTATACAAAATGAAATAAAAGCAACAAACAAATAAGCTTAAATCCAAATAACCTATCATTGCTATACAATGAATTGATTATTCGCTTTATGAGCATCCAGTCAGACCATTTACACTAGAAGTACAATGTTTTTAGCTCAAATGTTGCAAGTCATGTAGTGGACTAAGTTTGCTAAATCACTCAACCAAAGAAGATTTGAGAATTGTAGAAATTCACCGATATTTTGATGCACTTTTCATTCACTTAACAATTCCTTTTGAGGCTACGTACATCTAAAAATATTAATCTAGGAGCACAAGCAGTAAGGTCTGTCCAAGATAAGGCTTGCAATAAAAATTAGCAAATCTGATGCCTATAGTCCATATATTCAAGCCTCAGCTATCTTTCAATAAGGTTGATTCAAGCCTCGCCCAGAAAGATGAAAGATTTTCCTCATTTTTTGAAATAGTTATATTGTACAAGACATAAATAATTAAGCCAAATTATACCTGATATTCGACGCTCTTTGTAGTTCTTTAAGGAAGGATGATACAATGCTAGCAGCTTGAATATTTCAATGCAGTCAATCACATCTCCATTTGTATTCTAACAAAATGTCAAAGGAAAAGATAAGAAAAAATCAAGTAAGACAAGATTTAGACAGTTAAATATGACAAGTCTAAACTAATATCTAAATGTTCCAGTTTCATGAACATCTTGATGAAGCTTGTCTTTGTAAGTATTCCTATTTCATAAGAACATCAGGCTTAACCTAATCTATATATAGATTTGTATGACTTATAAACCAGTCTTTTCTAACAAAAATTATGCATCTTGTTATCTGTCTATTCTCCTTGTATTACTTATGCAGTCTTCCCTTGTTGTCTGTTAGGTACAAGTATGGATGACTAAGCTATTTGAGACAACTTTTGCTAAATTGTAGATGAAAAAAAGTGTGCTATTAAACTGGCAGCCAGAACTTGAATTCAAATAGTAAAAAATAATTAACTGAATCTCAATAAAAGTATATGTATCTCAATTATGAGAGGAGTGTCTTCAACTCCATGGAAGTTCACACAATATTCAAAATACAGTAAATTGGGATTTGAAGTACTAAAATACTAATGCATTCATGTACCGTAACTGACTAAAAGCTAATAAAAGCAACCATTTCCATTTTATCCTTATATAGATCCAGAAAAATAAACACAAAAAAATAGCTTGGCTAGTCATTAAAAGCAATCAGTACTCCATGACACCTTTAATTTTAGATTCTTTTAGCTTCTAAGGGGTGGTAGATACCACAATTTTATGAAATACTAGCCAAACATTCAAACCAACCAAGAAGGCTTATTTGACGATGTCTGGCATAAATATACCTTTACAACATAAATTAGTTTTCATAAAACTAAAGACATCGAATCAAATATGACGATTTGTGGCTTACATGTTCATCGGAAAAGGAGAGTGGCAAAGTTTCGAGCTTTTAAAATTTCCTCTGCCTCCACCGATAAGGATACTATAGTTTCTCGCACCAATGGTTAAAGTTGGTATCTACTACAACAAAGAAACTTATATAATTACTCACAAACTCAGGCTTCTAGAATCAAGGAATAAAATTCATACTAGGGGAAATTCTTTTTCTAAAGCAAATATCAGAACTAAAAAAAAAAAGAAAAAGTAAATTCTTAATATCGAGAATAAAAGTACCGTATCGGTTGTATATGGAGAAATCGACCACCCACATTAACAAGTAGTGCAAAGTAGTAATCATATTTATGGGGAGCGGAGAACATACCATCGTTCTCCTCTGTATGTTTCAGGCCGTCTACTTCTTCTAGTTGAGTTCTGCTGGGTAACGAAGAGAGGGGGTAAAGTAAGAATGTGGAAGTATTACCCTGATGGAGATCCATTAGTAAAATCAAGATTTATCGAGAAAAGATGTAGGAGATGAAAAAAGGGTTTCTAGCAATTGGGGAAATTGACAGAGACAACAAAAGGCTGAGAGTGTTCTATTTCTATTTAACTATTTTTAATTCGACATTTGGTGGAAATTGCTAATACATCCCCGTAATACTCCTAGTGGATAATTTATTTTTAAACATATTTGCTGCGACCTAGGGTATGGCGCTACTAAAATGCCACTTTTTGCGGCAGTTACAAAGATCGCCACAAAAAACTTAAGTAATTGTGGCAACCTTGTCAAGTTGCCACAAAACACCCTTACTTTTGTGGCAACAAGATGAGTCGCCACAGAAGGTCGTCACGAAAAATGTCTTTTCTTGTAGCTTTGATTATAGTTGTCACTGGAGTAAATGACTAGAAATTATGCTTCTCATTTTTCTTCTTAAAAGAAAATCAACAGTCTTACTTTTTTCCCTTCTTCCAAGTAAGCTATTATTCAAATACAAGGCTTGTTGCACTGACCTCTGTATCTTTTTTCATTATTTCAAGCACGATAGAAAGTCATCAAAGTGGTAAAACTTTGTTATGATATAAAGTTATCAATTCAAGAATGAAGTTCTATTATTCTTTTTTTTTTTTTTTTAAACAAACAAAAAGGGCCTATTTTAACAGATTGGCTTTAGGCCACCAAATTTGTTGGGCCGCCCCTGATATCAGGAACATAAGTGCTCCTTTACATGTTGAGGACATTCTTCCCACCACTCCACATAGGCCAATCCAATCTCACGTTGATTTCTGAAAAAATAAATTATGGGAAACATCCTTGAAACTGAAGGTAGGATCGTCTCTTTCATTTTCACATAGTGGGTAGTAACTGGGGAATACTTTCATCACCTTTGCTTTTTCCCTGTTTCTTGCTTCATGGCTGTTTTACTCCTGGGGCATCACTCCTAATTCTAGGGACTCCATACATGTCAATTTTCTGGTGTCATTGATATATCTGCACCGTATGCATCTTTGTTCTTTATTTCATTACATAAATATATGGACCCACTTCTTGCCTTTCCTTTAATTTCAGCTTAGATCATCTATATTGAGATCTTGGTTTCTTGGTCCTTAGCACTATAAGCTACTTCAAAATGCTAGCGTGATCTCCATTATAGATTTATCATCTACATTGAGACATGCTTGTGTATGAAACACTAGAAGCACTACCCCAGTAAGCTTAGGTTTCTATCCGTCTGTTGACTAAAATTAATTTTGCGACATCCACTCTTGGAGAACCACGAGTGAGGATGACTCTTCTAGCTGCCTGCTAATGTGCTTTGATATTTATTTATTTTTTTTAAAAAAAGCTCTGGGAAGCAGAAGGAACTCTAATCTCTTGGCTATTGTCATAGAAGGAAAAAAACATACTTTTGAAAGGTATTAAGTTTGTTAAGGGATGGGAAAACGATTGGGACCGACACTCATAGAGTAAGAATAGGTTGACAGGGACTATGGAGTATTGCTTTGGAATATTGTCAAATGGCTTGCATCTACTAGTTAGGACTAACACAATTAATTTTCTGTCCTTGTTAGCGTTGTAGTGGAAAATGAAAGAAACAGGAAAAGTGACGAAAAAAGAACAAAAGCTCTTTTTTTATACCCGGAAACCTTATTCTAATACCTCAGGAAAGCTAGTAGACTATTAGAAAACATGCTTCTGAGTTGGATGTGGTGTCAGTTTATATATAAGTGATGCATTAGAAGGATTTAAACTTATGCCTAAAATAAGCCTGAGTGGTGAGCATTCACCAGTAGTCATCTTTGCCACAGGACTAAAGGATCTCGTTTTATGCTTTCTTTTGTTATGTGTGAAGTGTAAAGACAAAAATGAGCAGACCTTCAGCGATCTAGAAAGTTCACTCCACTTATTTATGGTGAGTTCCAAGGGGCAATGTTGGGAGCTGTGTGTGTCTGGAATAGTTGTTAGTGGAAGAGTCATTGTTGTTGTTGTTATTATTATTATTATTATTATTATTTTAAGAAAAAGGTTGATAGTGGAAGAGCATCTATGCAGACATCTGTACTTCACTTTTCTCAATAATTACCTTATCAAAAGAAAGTACTGCTTCGCTTTTCTCATAGCTTTTCACTCACTTCATTTGCGGCTATGGCACGTCTTTGGTGAATAAAGTATGGCACGTCTTTGGTGAATGTGATGGTGGGAAATAGGAGGTGTTTGGTGGAATAGTCGAGGTACGCATGCTGGCTGGGACGCCACCATTATCAGTGAATGATAGAAGTCATTCGGCATTCATTAAGCCCTTTTTAGTTATACTTTTTGTTTAATGAAATGTTCTACCTTAAGCTACAGGGGTCTAGGTTGTCAATAAACTACATTTTTTATCAACAGATCTAAGCCTCCGGTGAAACTTCCCTTTGTTGCTGACCTATGCTCTAACCACTACGCTTTTGCATCTTTCGTGTATTATTATTTGACATTATTATAATCGTTTTCTGCAGGCCAACAATATTTATAGAAATAATCCAGAGAATAGGTTGCATGCTCAAAGATGAAGAAGGGCGGGTTTATCAGAAGGGCGGATGTGGAGGTTTTGGTAAGGGGAACTTTTCAGAGCTCTTTAGATCTATCGAAGAATACGAGAAGATGCTTGAAGCTAAACATGTTAATCAAGTAGCTGCTGCTTGAATATACAAGCATGAGCTTTTTTTCTGCCCTGTCCAAATGACATTTACAGGTGGACAAAGGGCGTTTAGTATTTGATGTGTCTATTATTAATGAAAGAAATAGCTTCTGTATATAAGTTTATCTGACATGCTCTTTGTGTGAAGAGTTGCTACGGAATAGAAGGACGAAAACTTTAGCAATTTAGTGCAAGGATGATTGTACCAGTTGAAAGAGTATACTATTAATCATAAGTGCTGTATTTTGTTAATCTCTTTCGTTGTTCGAATAATTACCTTCGATTTGGAAAAAGGCTTGATCTGTTAGAATGTTTGAAAGATGTGTTTGAGGAGGTTGGGATTGAAGTGAAAATGTTTGGGAGTAAAATGAGAAAGGAAAATTTACACAAAATAACTACCCTAATAGCTAAACTACAAAAAATACCAATACTTTTACTCATTTACACTACATAACAATAACATAACATAGTTTTTATTTCCCCCAAACATAAATCCTAATTTCTTTCTCTCTCCTTCTCTCCTCTCCTTCACCCATCCACCCGCTCCACCAGCCGCCATCACCCACCCCACCACTTCCACCGCTGTGACCCCACAACCTCGCCGTTATTGGCGCTGCTGCCGCCGCAGTGCGGCGGCGCTGCTGCATTGCGGCGGCGGCGGGTTGCCCCAGTTTATATTTTCCGGTGAGTTTTCCGGTAGAACTTTCAGATCTGGTTCGTTTTTCCTTTTTTTTTTTCCCTTTTTTCCTTTTTATATGCATATATTTGTATTTTTCTGTATATATGCGTATGTGTAGTATATTTTTGTATTTTGTATATATAAATATGTATACCTTTTGTATTTTGTATATGAATGTACTTTTCATTTTTTTGTGTGTGTATATGTATGTATATATGTGTATATTTTTGTATGATTGTGTTTATGTATGTCTAAAGTAGAAAAGTTGACTTTATATTTTCTTATATAACTTTGTATGTTTGTGTATATTTTTGAATGTGTGTGTATGTTTGGGTTATATTTAGTGTATATGTGTGTAGTTTTTGTATCTTCTGTTTTGAATATCGAAAAAAAATTGGTGGTGGTGGTGGCGGCCGGCGGCGGTTGTCTGGCGGCAGGAGGTGGCAGTTCACTGTGGCAGCTGTTACGGGGTTAATTTTTCGCAATTAAAACCCGCACGACAAACAGCCCGCACTATTTCAGCCTAATTGTTTGTTGTTCGTTTGGTTTTGGTTCAATGACTTAGTATAATTTTGGGACAAGCAAGAACAATAAGCACACACAGATTTACGGGCAAATCACGCCCAACTTTGTATTAAACTCGTATACAAAGACTCACAAAATTCTGACCACTTAGGCAAAATCACTCACTTGTGTTTTTGCCTTTACTTAGCCATGTATATAGCCAGCCTTGGACTAGGACACTTGGCAGCCACGTTTTAGGACAACACACTAAGGCAGTTTACATCCCAAACTGCATAGGCAATGATAATTATCCATATAATTAAAATACAAGACAAATTACACATAGGCACAACTGCCCTAAAACATAGGAACTGCAGGAACTGCTTGTAACCACCGTCCATGTGCCCTGCACATGGCCTGAATAGCTTCAGCTGCGCCCCAACACTTAGCCAGTCTCTAAGTCTTGTTGCTGCATGATGTTGCATTGTGCCAACGTCGTCTTTAGCTGCCTGCACGCACAAGTCTAGCTGACTGTACCACGGTCACACTTAGCCAACGCCCACGCCTTAGTCGTTTCCCTCGTTCTACTGCCTTGCCTTGCTTTGTCTTGCCTTGCCTTGCTTTGCCTTGACATGCAATGCCATGTCAAGGTCCTTGCCAAGTTCCATCCGTCCCGTCTTCATGCCCACACATGAGATAGCAACGTAGCCCACGCACGCTGCCCACAACCTAAGTCATGCCCACACATACTTAGCCGATACACGATGTTCCCATTTAGGTTGAGCCAAGGGCCATCATGCAAATCCCCTGTCTCAACCGTGCCATTTTCAAACAACCGAATCAAGGGGCTAACAAAACTCCCCCACCAGATGAACTCGTCGACCTCGACGAGGCAGAATTAAGATAGGCCTGCACTTGTTTCTCAAACTGCCACAACGAAGCAGCTTTTTCCCAAGTTGCATCACTTTCAGGTTGTCCCTTCCATTGCACTAAGAATTCTGTCCGCCGGTTCTTCTTGCTCATGCCCAAAGTCCGGTGATCTAAAATCTTTTCAACGCTCACCTCAAACTGTTTGCGCACCACAGGAGGTGCCCGTTTACTTTTGTTCCTGTCCGGATCAGTAGCATCTTCAAAGTAAGGTTTCAAGAAACTCACATGGAAAGTCGGGTGTACCTTTAGCCTATCAGGTAGCTTCAGCCGGTATGCAACAACACCCACCTTCTTGACAATTTCAAATGGCCCATCATACTTTGGAATCAAGCCACGATGAACCGTCTTGCTGCTGATTTTCTTCCAAATCTGAGGAGTAAGTTTCAGCAACACCTTGTCTCCGACATCGAACTCAACATCACGTCGACGTCGATCAGCAGACTTCTTCATTCTCTTTGAGGCTTTCCTCAAGCTGTCAGCCGCTTCATCAAGCAATTTCTGCTTCTCACGAGCATATCTATAAGCCGCTGGACACTTGCCTCCCGTCTTCTGTTTTGCCACTTCTAAAGGAGTTGTTGGCTGCCTGCCCAACCCAATTTCAAACGGACTCATTTCTGTTGCTGATGATTTGTGCAAGTTGTAACAGAATTGTGTACTATCCAACAGTTCAAGCCAATTTTTCTGCGTTGCCGACACATAATGCCTTAAGTATTCTTCCAGCAAGTGGTTGAGTCTTTCTGTTTGTCCATCCGTTTGCGGGTGATTTGCTGTTGAGAATTTCAGATCAGTCCCCATTATATTGAACAAAGCAGTCCAGAACCGACCCGTAAACCGAGCATCCCTGTCACTCACTACATCATTTGGAACACCGAAATACTTGACCACATGCTTATAAAATAACTCGGCAGCAACTTTAGATGAACACACAATAGGGGCAGCAATAAAGACTCTATACTTGGAAAATCTATCTACAACAACCATAATCGAAGACATACCATTCACTTTTGGAAAGCCGCTAATGAAGTCTATAGAAACGGAAGCCCACGGTCTGTCCGGAATGGGTAAAGGCTGCAACAATCCCGCTTCCTTCTTCCTTTCCGTCTTGTCTAGCTGACATACTAAACAAGTTTTTACATAGGCTTCAATATCATCTTCCATCTTAGGCCAGAAATAAGATCGAGATAACAATGCCATCATCCGTTCAACACCGGGATGGCCTGCCCACATAGTGTCATGCGTCTCTTTTAAAAGATCACGACGCAGACCAGCACCCTGAGGCACGACGATCCTTCCCCCTTTAAAATAAAGCAGATCGTCCTCGATCCAATACCGCCTAACTGTACCTTCACGTACTTGACCCATTGTCTTCACATACAAAGGATCATTCACAGCACATAACTTAATCATATCAATGAAATCAGATTCTAGTTTAGTGATGTGATAGATAGCAGCAAATACTTCTTTTCGACTCAAAGCATCCGCTACTTGATTGTGTCTACCCGGCTTATGTTCCCACATAAAATCATATTCAGCTAAGAACTCTTGCCATCTTGCTTGCTTAGGACTTAGTTTCTGTTGTGTTTGAAAATAAGTATTAGCAGCATTAACAGTTCTTACCACAAACTTTGTTCTAAGTAGGTAGACACGCCAGATTTGAAGGCAATGCACCACAGCAACCATTTCCTTCTCGTGGGCAGAATATCTTTGCTCCGCAGCATTGAGTTTTCTGCTCTCAAATGCAACTGGATGACCCTCTTGAACTAATACACCACCAACAGCTTTATCCGACGCATCAGTGTGTACTTCAAATGGCAAATCAAAATCAGGCAGCCGCAATACCAGTTCCGAGGCAATAGCTTCTTTCAGCGTGTTAAATGCCTTAACACATGAATCAGACCAATCCCACTTGGTTTGCTTCTTCAATAAATCAGTCAAGGCAGCAGCTTTCTTAGAATACCCCGCTATGAACTTCCGATAGTAATTAGCCAACCCAAGAAAAGAACGTAATTCTTTGACATTCTTAGGAGGCTGCCATTCAACGATAGCCAACACATTTTTAGGATCCATCCGCACCTGGTTTTCACTAACCAAGTGGCCAAGAAATTTTATCTCTTGACTTGCAAACTCACATTTTTCTTTCTTGACAAACAATTGATAGTCCCGCAGCTTTGCAAACACCTTGCGTAGATGACTTAAGTGATCATTCAGAGAATTGCTATAAATAACGATATCATCAAGGTAGACCACAACAAAATCATCTAAGTACTCATAAAGAACATCGTTCATCAGATTACAAAAGGTAGCAGGGGCATTTGTTAAGCCGAAAGGCATTACAAGAAACTCATACGAACCATATCTAGTTACACACGTTGTCTTGCCTTCATCGCCCTTTGCAATCCGTACTTGCCAATATCCAGAACGAAGATCAAGCTTCGAGAACCACTTTGCCTTGCTCAATCTATCAAGCAGATTCTGCACAAGAGGTACAAGATATTTGTTCTTCACCGTCACCTTATTCAGCGCCCGATAATCCACACACATGCGCAATGAACCGTCATGTTTCTTTTGGAACAAAACAGGCGCACGATAGGGAGCTTTTGAGGGTTGAACCAGTCCAGCTTCAAGTAATTCATTCAATTGCTTCCTCAATTCAGCAAGTTCCATAGGCGACATACGATAGGGCGGGCGGGCAGGGGGCATAGAACCTGGAATAAGTTCAATTTTATGATCAATTGCCCTCCTCGGTGGCAGATTCTTCGGCAATTCCGGTGGCATTACATCCTCGAATTCCTGCAAGATCACAGCAACTTCATCCGGCACTTCTATATTCACATCAGGTTTGAGTTCAATCAAGGCAGCAAGATAAGTTTCAGCACCCTTCTTCAAACCTTTTTCCAACGAGATTGCAGAAATTATAGCATCCTTCCCACGTTCTTTTCCCTTTCCAAAGGGATGAGTACATTCAATAAAGCCCGGGGCAGTCTCATGCATAGACATAACTCCGTCCAAATGAGGCATAGGGACGAGTTTATGTTTTCTCATGAAATCAACTCCCAAAATCAGATCAAAGTCGTCAAGGGGACGCACCATCATATCCACTTTTCCATTCCAAGGACCAACAGTCATCGGGACATTATAAGCCATACCCATAACGGCTTGTGCCTTAGCATTCACAGTTTTGATCGTGCTTTGGCATTTGCTCACAGCTAGACCGTAATCAATCACATTTTTGGCAGCAACAAATGTGTGAGTTGCTCCAGTATCAACCATTGCAACAACATTTTTAGCCCCAACTTTAACATTGATATACATCAGAAACTTATGTGATTTATCGGACTCACCCAAAGTAGAGCAGATTTCCATCGTCCCCAACAAATGCATCGAATTGATGTATGCATCAGCTTCTTGGTTTTTCTCTTCAGTTTCCTTTGCAACAAGTGCATGCAGTCTCTCTTTGTTCGGACAATTCTTGGCAATGTGAGGGCCACCACAAACGAAACAGCCCTTATCTTTACCGTTCCCTTTGTTTTTGTTTCCCTCATCGACTTTTCCTTTGCCTTTGTCATGAGTATGATGATCAGGTTTGCCATATTTCTTCCAATCTCTCCCTTTTCTATCCTTCTTCTTCTTAGATTTAGAAGTAGAAGAAGATTCAGAATACTCACGAGTCACACGAAAATCAACCAATGAATCAGCCGCGGCAATAGCACTTGAGAGATCTTTAACATTCTGTCTCCTAAGTTCATTTTGCGCCCAAGCCTGCATTCCTGAAATGAAGTTGTGTAATTTATCCTCTTCCGACATGTTTTGGACGTCTAATATTAAAGAGGAGAACTTCTTAATGTAGTCACGAACAGTCCCGGTCTGTCTCAATTTCTTCAAACGATCCCTAGCAATCCATGAGGCATTACTTGGTAGAAATTGTGCCCTCAGTTCTTTCCGAAACATTTCCCACGTATTAATCTTGGGTCTGCCCGCACTTTCATCATCGGCAATGCGGGTTTGCCACCACAGTTTTGCATCACCTGTTAAATACATGGTTGTAATGTTTACTTTTTCAGTTTCAGAAATACGAGCATTGGAGAAATAGGTCTCCATATCCCACAGAAAATTCTTCAATTCTTTGGCACTCCGCGAGCCAGCAAACGCCTTAGGTTCAGGAATTTTTGGCTTAGATCGTTCCTCATTACCTTGGCCCGTTGCAGCAATAGCCCTGCGAAGCACAACAATTTCAGCCTTCAGATCTTCGTTGTTCTTCACAAGACCTTCAATCAGGGTCGTTTTTGCTTCCAGATCTGCCTGCAAACGACCCACCTGCGTCAAAATATCAATAAGATCAATTGCATCGTCGGTCTGCCCCACCAGTGCTTCAAGTCGAGACACCCGTTCACGCAATTCTGCACTTGTATTACCCGCCATAGATCCAACAACCGTGCTCTCATACCAGTTGTTACGGGGTTAATTTTTCGCAATTAAAACCCGCACGGAAAACAGCCCGCACTATTTCAGCCTAATCGTTTGTTGTTCATTTGGTTTCGGTTCAATGACTTAGTATAATTTCGGGACAAGCAAGAACAATAAGCACACACAGATTTACGGGCAAATCACGCCCAACTTTGTATTAAAATCGTATACAAAGACTCACAAAATTCTGAACACTTAGGCAAAATCACTCACTTGTGTTTTTGCCTTTACTTAGCCATGTATAATGCCAGCCTTGGACTAGGACACTTGGCAGCCGCGTTTTAGGACAACACACTAAGGCAGTTTACATCCCAAACTGCATAGGCAATGATAATTATCCATATAATTAAAATACAAGACAAATTACACATAGGCACAACTGCCCTAAAACATAGGAACTGCAGGAACTGCTTGTAACCACCGTCCATGTGCCCTGCACATGGCCTGAATAGCTTCAGCTGCGCCCCAACACTTAGCCAATCTCTAAGTCTTGTTGCTGCATGATGTTGCATTGTGCCAACATCGTCTTTAGCTGCCTGCACGCACAAGTCTAGCTGACTGTACCACGGTCACACTTAGCCAACGCCCACGCCTTAGTCGTTTCCCTCGTTCTACTGCCTTGCCTTGCTTTGCCTTGCCTTGCCTTGCTTTGCTTTGCCTTGACATGCAATGCCATGTCAAGGTCCTTGCCAAGTTCCATCCGTCCCGTCTTCATGCCCACACATGAGATAGCAACGTAGCCCACACACGCTGTCCACAACCTAAGTCATGCCCACACATACTTAGCCGATACACGATGTTCCTATTTAGGTTGAGCCAAGGGCCATCATGCAAATCCCCTGTCTCAACCGTGTCATTTTCGAGCAACCGAATCAAGGGGCTAACAGCAGCAGTCTCGTGACAGTGATGGGTGGAGAAGGTAGAGAGGAGGAGAAGGTAGAGAGGAAGAAGGAGGAGAAAATATTAAATTGTAGGTATTTGTTGAAAATTGTATATGTATGTAAAAAAATTATTGCTATATTTTGTAAAGTGGAAAAATATCGATATTTTTTATAAATATTGAGTTAGGGTTGTATATTTTTGTAAATCACCCAGTGAGAAATATAGGAACAAGAAAAGTCTAATCAAAGGAGTTTTTACACTGAGGCAGCCATTTGGTTGTTTAAAGTTTTAGCCCCCACAGAAAAAACTTTTGCAGAAATAAACTTCTCCTACTGGGTGTACATACACAACAGGAGATATATTTGGTATATTCAACCAAACACCTACGATTTTAGGGCTGATTTTTGGCGATTTTTTTTCTTTTTAGTTGTCATATTTAATATTATGCATAAATTAAATGCATATCACCTAAAATATGAATAACAAATATTCAAATAAATAAAGGGTGAAAATCATTTACACCTCTCAATGTTGCTCTAAAAATCAAACTCCCCCCTCAACTATAAACAATAATCATTCTCCCCCTATCATGTACAATATCTATTTTGCCCTTGATATTTTATTATCATTTGATGTATTTTTTTAGTGTAATATAATTTTTTAACAAAAATATTCTACCTATAATTTAAATAACGTTTGTTACTATAGTAATTTGATTTTGTTAATTTTATAGTAATTTGATTTCGTTAATATTATATATATAAAATAGTATGGCCTTTTTATGAAATTATTATAATATAATATCATTTTTATAAACAGTATCAAGTGTACTGAGCATGTTGCACTAAGTATGTGCATAATATCCCCCCTCTTAGTGTGTATGTGTATATTTATTTAAACTTTTTAGTTTATTTTCTATTTTCTATATGAATTTTCAATTTTTGATTATCATGAAACTTAGCGCCATTTTCAGTATTCTTTTTATGTATTGCATGCATTAAGTATATAATTTTAAAGTTCAATTTTGTGATTGACTAATAATTTTGAGTTTTAATTCCTATTGAAAGTACATGATATAAGCAAATTATTTTCAATCTAAAATTTTAAAATCTGTTCATTTATTTCATTATTAACGTCATCATTATTAATATATGTCCGACTATTATTTCTTACTCTTTTTTTATTTAAGAATAATATTTATTTATATTATAGACTGCTCCATAATATAAAATTATAATAAAGTACAATTATATTGAGAAAAAAAAGAAGATAAAGTTTGATAATATAGAGGGTAAAGTAGGTATTTTGAAGAAATATTTGAGAAAAAGGGAGGAGAATGATTATTGTTTATAGTTGAGGGGGGAGTTTTATTTTTAGAGCAAAGTTGGGGGGTGTAAATAATTTTCACCAATTAAATAAATATTGAATACAAAATACATACAAAAAGTGATATATTATGTTAAAATAGTGAATAAATATTGATACACAGTATGTTATATAAATATTATACACAATATGTTAAAATATTAAGTGATTAAATATTAAAATATTAAGTGATTAAATATCATATACAGACAGAATATTGTGTATTTAATAATTATTCATTTAATATTTTAATATATTTTGTATATACTATTTATTTAATTAATATTTCATACATTCATATTTATTCAATTTTAAGTAAAGAGGAGAGAGGAGAAAAACATTGCGGGAATATTTGATTGATTGAGCAATTTAAGGGATTAGTAATAAGTAACCCTAATATTAAGGGATAATAATCATTATTATTGTGAAAATTAATTTGTGATTAACATTAAGCAATTCCTAAATATAAGGGATACATAGTTAATATTTAACTATATTTTAAATATTAATAATTTGAACAAAACTGTATTTTAATTATATAATTTAATTAATAAATATTTGAGAAAAAAATGAATGGCTAGAAAAAGAAAAAGAGTAAAAAGTAAGGTTAGAAATAGTGTGTGTATATATATATATATATATGAGTAACATCGAGTGTGGACATATTATGTTCCACAGACGTGCTAGAAATTTGTTCCTGACAAATTTGAATATAGAAAATTAGATATGAAGTTGGACTAATTTGAAAATATTGGACAATTTACTTTACACCTACTATTTCATCTAAGGTTTGGTTTCTAATCTTATTTCATTAATAGCCATGACAAATAACGGTGTAACAACTAAATTCGCGTCAAGAAAATAAATATCGAGACAGGAAAATATTGCAACAATATATTTTATTTATCAAAATATGAGTGTTACAATCTCTATGATTCCTCTGATTCGTCTTTTCAAACTATAACTTCAAGGGCTTTTGAGCTTGATCTTGAAGTTTGGATTTGGATTTGGATTTGGATTTTGATCTTGATCTTGACTTGATGAGTTCAAGGGCTTTGGAGCTTTGTCTTGAACTTGGTCTTGATCTTGAACTTGTACTTGGATTCAAGGGCTTGAAGCTTGATCTTGAATCTTCGTCTTGATCTCTAGAACTTTGTAGAGAAATATTTGAGTGCTTGCAGCTTTTGTAGAAATCTCTTGCTTTGATCCACGAGCTTTTTCTTGCTTCTTGTTATGGATTCTTGCTTCTGATTTCTTCTCCCTTAAATGAGAGATTTGACCCCTTTATATAGATATGGGGTGGAGTAGCCACCAAGAAACCCTGACGGGCCTTGGCCCGTGGACCGGCCAATCAGATTTAAGCAGTGACTAGGCCGTATTTGATTGGCCATAACATGTCACATGTACACATGGCATATTTTTATTGGTCTTGGGGTTTGACTTGGATTGCCACATCATTTGACGTATGGCATGATCCAATTGGCTATTTCATTTGACTTGGCGCCACGTCACTTGCCACGTGGCATATTTTTGGGCCTCTAGGAAAACTTATATCCATTGGGCCTTAGGCTAATTTGGCTAGCCTAACAAGATTGGACTTTTATTACTTTTAAATAATTAGCCCAATTATATTAGCCCATAGCACTTATTTGGACCAATATGTTTTCAATTTAACATATAGCCATATTATTTCATGGATTTAAATTCAATAAAATTTACTTGTCTACAAATGCCCCCTACTTCAAGGCTTGTCGTGGTTGAATTTGTTTGCACCCAAAGACTAGGCTTGAAGTAATTTTTTTGTTTATATTAGGTTGCTTCCAGTACAATCTATTAAATGACTACTTTGTCAGCAAGGTTAAGGTATGCCAGAAAAAAGAAAAATGGCTACCTTCTCGTTTAGCAAACTCAAAAGATGGTTGTTGGTCAAAATTATACCATCACTAGGTGGGACAACGAAAAAAACAAGCTGCTACGATATCAAGTAAGCAGCAGCAAAATCGAAAAAGTCAAATTTGGATCTTATTTTGATAACGTCAATTAAAAGTGCATCCATCTTGTATTCAAATTAAATCTCATGGCTTCATCAATACGTGGACACTAAGCAGCCAAAGTTTAGATGGAATCTTCCAAAGTACTTTGCTAGATGTAGGAATAAGACATGGAGACTACGCTAGGAGCAGCCAGTTAGATTAAAGAAAACCTTTGCTAGTAGAAGTCAAATCTTATTCCATGTAGAATGTCATGACAATATAAAATCCAACTTCGCCTGGGAAAGGAATACCTACCACCGCCTCATACATCTATAAATAGACACAAATTATCACCTAACGGACATCCTGCAAAGTAGAAACAACTACAACGCCTTCTTGCTGGCATTATATTCTGACGTCCTACAGTAAACAATCAGGGTAGTGGTAAGCTTCTTGGCTTCTTATGCATCTTACAGATATGTTGCAATTAATTCTTCCAACAACTCTTTGCTTTCCAGTTCATGTATATCACCATTATCAAGCTTTACATATCTCTTTGTACCCTGTACTCGTTCAAAGTGGCATGAAACAAGAACAATAATTTTTTCCACACATTGCTTTGTTAATAATTTGCCTTCCTAAATCCTTTATTTCATAACGAACTCGCTTCGCCATATTCGAGAAGCCTTCTATTCCTTGAGCTCTTCATACAAAAATACTTCTTCTTTTTTTTACCTTTTTTTTTTTTGCTCCTATTTTCCGTAACTTGCACCCCTTTTTTTTGTAATTTTATTTATTCATTCTTCCTTTTTGTTTCCAACAAATAAAAGAGGATTTCTGCAGCTTGAATTTTCTTCTTCTCTTGTCAGGTAAAAAAATACCTTCTCCCTTTTGTATTTTTTTTCCCTTCTTTGCTCTTCTTTTTCTTTGTAGCTTCCTTGAGGTAATTTTAAAGAAAAACGTTCCGATAGCTTTATTCCCTAGCTTTTTAATAAAAGCCATTAGTCAGTGGTTGTTGACTTGACCAGAGAACATGTAATTAATACTCGGAAATAAACTTGTGCACCCTCAAACATAATTCACTTTTTTGACAACTTTTGTTTGATCCCTCCCCTTTCAATGATACCAACAGCTAATAATTTATTTCTTCTCCATGAGTTAAGTCAATGTGCATAGCTTTAGGAGACAGAAATTTTGTACCATTGTAATCTTTTGCTGCTGCCCTTCAAACCCTTTTCCTTGCTTGCTTTAAATTATTTCTAACCTTTGTCTTGCTTTTTCCCAAATTTTGAAGCAGGGAAGACAAAACATTACTTAGCCCCAATTGTCGCCGCTTCCTTGCTTCTAATTCAAACAGTAAGTCATCTCTTTCTTTCGTTTTTTTTTTTTTTTTTTTTTTGCTCGTCCTTTTGTTGTATGCCAAAAGATGGTTATGAAGAAGCCAAACTTGACAATCCAATGGAAAACTTGGTTGGGAGCGATACTCATGGGAACGTCAAGTTTAAGGTGATTGGGGTGGCAACGCACTCCCACTTTAACGACGACAATCCCATGGAAGACTTATTTGGAGCAATACTCGTGGGAAAGTCAAGTTTAAGGTGATTGGGGTGGCAACGCACTCCCACTTTAACGACGACAATCCCATGGAAGACTTATTTGGAGCGATACTCGTGGGAAAGTCAAGTTTAAGGTGATTGGGGTGGCAACGCACTCCCACTTTAACGACGACAATCCCATGGAATACTTATTTGGAGCGATGCTCGTGGGAAAGTGAAGTTCAAGGTGATTGGGGTGGCAACGCACCCCCACTTTAACGACGACGATCCCATGGAAGACTTTCATCATTCATCATCCTTATGTTGATTCTCTTCATCCCGAGATTGATCAAAGATTTACTTGTTCTTACAGCTGGGCAAGATGGTGCACTTCAGAGACTACACCTCTCCATCATCCAAACTCAAGTACCTCATAATTGAAACTGAAGACAATGCGGCTCAAACTAGGCTTTTGGTGCATACTCCAATTGGTCAATACGCGAGTGCATGGACATCTTTGAGGAACTCACTTCATATTGCAAACTGGACATTAGAGAATGATCAGAATTTAGCTGGATCCGGCAAGACGTGGAGTCTTCAAGCGCCCAGCCATCGTCATGCAAACATTGCAAGCGCCCTTCCCAGTTTAGGCCGTCGCATCATCCGAGGAGAGACATACTGGGGAGACACAATGATAACTCAGGGTGAATATCAACACATTCCGGGGTATTGGGAATGGACTGAAGACATACTTAGCCGAAACCAACAAGAATTGAAAGCTTCAAAAATTCATGATGCTGTTCGTGCTTCACTTTTTACTTATGATCGAAACTCCAACATCTTGCAGTCATTCCTTGAAGGTTGGTGTCCCAAGACAAATACGCTACTTACCTCTGTTGGTGAAATGTCTATCTCTCTTTGGGATCTACATACCTTGGGAGGTTTGCCTATAGCGGGTTCTATCTACGAAGAAGCGGTGCCCTCAGCTATGGAACTTGTAGGTGAGGATGAGAAAAAGATGAGATTCATTCCCCGAGCCTGCGAGCACTTGTTCTTAGCTTTTCATTATTTCCAAGAAGGAAAGAATAATATCCCGAGGGTCCCCTTGAGCAAGTGGATCAACTTCTGGTACAAAGGAACCTTGCGATATGGGCCTGCTCCACCGAGGAGGGAGCAAAAAACTGGGCGCTTAAAGTCAACACATAACCCTACAGGAATTATACCTGAGGCACCCGAATGGTCAACGGAGAATGAAGCAGTATTTTCCAAGCTAGGAGTGAAGCCCGCAAGAATAGAAGAGACGTATCTGGCAGCCTTCCTGTCGTGTTGGTTATGTACCTTTGTGTTTCCTTCTGAAGATGGTGACTTCATTCGGCCGGGAACTTTCAAGATAGCATCAACCATGGCATGCGGGCGGAGAACTAGCCTTGCAGTTCCAGTATTAGCAAGCATATACAATAACTTGAACAAGATTTCACGATTGTCGCGACTTGATCTTATCGAGGTCCGTTTTCCCATTCACTATGTTTACGGTTGGCTAGCTTATCACTTCAAGACCCACTATGCACTTGCTAAAGAACCATCTGTTCCGCTAATGGTGACATATTCTGGAGAGGGCGCTGCCAAGTACTTCAACAAAGAGGATGCTAGAAAACGCATACATCGAGGAGATGTCGTAGCTTGGACTTCAACTATGTTAAAGAGTCCCCAACCTCACAATTATGTGGACGACAATATCGTAGAAGAGTTGGACTCAAGCTATTTCATGAGCATACGATTTAACTATCTCACTTTGAGGAATGGAGACTCTTTCATCATCGAGCCTTATAGTCCACATCGATTTGGGCGCCAATTTGGGTTTTATCAGAATGTCCCAGGTTTTTTGACAAATGATATCCGTAGCGCCTCTTTAGAGGAAGGGCTTAGATATTTTCGAATTTGTGTGTCACACAAGACTATGTCGCAAGCGACTTTTCCTCCTTCTACAGTCAATGTGAAGAAATTTTCTTCGGCTAATTATAAGAATTGGTGGGAGAAAACACACACAAAGTTCCTTGATGAAAACTTGCAATATTTGATCGACGGTGTTGGACCTGCCAATACCCCTCTTCCTAAGGGTAGACATCCACATCCCACAAATAACCGGTTGCCTGCTTCAAAGGCTAATCCTGCAGAGCAAGACAAAGGCAAGAGACCTCAGCTTCACCAAAGCGTTAAGAATTCAACACCGTTGGTTGGTCGTGAAAGAGCCCATGCATCGAACAAGCGGTTATCTCCAGACGAGAGTAGGAGCAGTGATAGAGATCGGTGTTGGAAGCGAGTAAAGGCACCTTCAGAAAAGCTGGAACAAACCAACCCACATATGGTTGACATTGCAGACAGTGGTAGTTCTTCCTCAAAGACTTTGACAACTCCTATCAAAGAGGTATACATCTTTTTTTTTTTTTTTTTTTTGCACACTTGTACTTGGATGCTTTTACTAACAGTTTTCGTCCTTCATACAGTCAAATGGCGTTGGAGCTATGACAGTACCACAACGAGAGAAACCACAAACTAGTGATGAGTCCATTGCACGACCAGTCTTAAGGAAATCATCTTCTACTGCCAAGGCAAAGCAAGTGGTGACTTCTCATTCTCGTGATGGCTCTAAAGACAAGTGCGGCACTGCTCCAAACAAGAAACCAGCAGCTGCAGCGTCTGTATTTGTGGGAAGCAAGCTTGTTCAAAACATCAACCAGAAGTACGTTTCAGAACTTTGGAAAGGACTTCAAAGCAAGCTTTCAAACTTTGATTTGGACTTAGCCTCCTCCCATGAAGAAGATGCAAAAGTGGTTCTTGCAGCGATGGAGGGAAAAGGTGTTGACCTCACCCCAATAAGGGACATGTTGCAGTCTTTCTTTGAGCTCGCCACTTCGTATGATCAGGCTCGATCTGCCTTCTTTGACAAAGTTTCAGAATCCGTAAAACAAGACTTGCTTTCAAAAGCTGGGGAGCGCCTTTCACTCGCCATGGTTGAAGAGGAAGAAAAGGTTGAAGAGGTCGTATCCATCCGCGAATCCATAGGCAAGGTAAAAGAGAAGATTAAAAAGTTGCGTGAGAAGGAGAAGGACTTAGAAGCCCTCCTGGAGGCTGCAGAAAATGAAGTTGAAGAAGCCAAATCAAAAGTCTCGATTGCTAAGGAGGAGTATGAAACCTGCCCTGATGTTGCTTCACAGTCTGCTGATGACTTAGCCAACTTGGAGAGGAAGAAAGAGCGCCTGGAGGGTAGCCGTCAAGACTTGCTCAGTTTCAAGCTATCTCTAGATTAGGCTACAATTATTTTGTTTTTTTTTTTTTTTTACTTCTTGCATTGGACTTAGTAGTTGGTATTTTCATTATTAATAAGACTCTTTCACTTTTGCCTTATATTGTGTCCCTCCTCTCTTAATTGTGTTTTCCAATTTTATCACGGTATTCCAACAGCATAGCGCACTTGTGGTAGAAAATTCATATCTTATTATATGAATGTCCGACTCGTGAAAATTTAGCTTTTTCAAAAAAACTAGACATCTAGAATTACAACATATCTGAAATTCAACGTCGGAAACAATGAGAAACGTTCTGGATGAATATTCGAAATCATGTAACAGTTCTACCCCGCAGACAATTTCAGTTTTGCGCAGTCTTGCCAAAACCAGTATATCTTGCCGCACATAACTCCGAATTACAAGCCGTTTAGTTTTCCAGAAACTAGACTTCAAGATCTATAGCATATATATTAAATTTAGAGTTAAAATCCTTCAGGATCGTTCCAGATATTATTTTGAAGTTAGCTTTGGATTCTGTCTCGCTGACTATCCCACATTTGCGCGACTTTATCAAAAAATTATATCTTGATGTATTAGCCTTCGAATCGTGAGCCATTTGATTTCCTAGAGACCAGACTTCAAGATATAGAACATATCCAAAATATGGAGCCAAAAAGCTTTGTGAATATTTTCGGTGTATTTTTTTTTAATGCAAAAATACTCCTTTTGATTTTACTGCGTGTAGATTTTTTAGCACGAAGCGTAATCACTAACGACAACTTCACATCTTGATGCATAATCATCCAAATGATAAACCCCTTTGATTAATAGGAATAACGTACAAAGGGCTGTTATATACACTGAACATCTTGAGCAGAGTCTCTCTAGGCTTTCATAGAATAACGATTTGAACTTGACCCAGAACTCGAAACACCTTGACAAGTAATCATGTTTTCTTTAGGTTGTAAGCTATACATAACAATGTGAAACTTGACAAGGGATATAACTTTTCTTCATTTTGGGCGACTGGACTTAGAATTTGAGCTCTAAGCTGCCTACGTACCTCGATGAAGAGGATCAAGTCATTACGTAGTTCATAGAAGAAGTTTTTTTTTTTTTTTTTTTTTTTTTTTTTTTTTTTTTTTTTTTGAGTCCTAACTTTTGCCTAGGCCGCCTCTTTCGAGGTTTTCAACCTAGCGGACATTTTTTTTAGGCCGTCCACAGTTTAGACTCTTGCGGGCCAGGAGTTTTATGTAGTTTATGCTCGTGCATCAAAAGAGCGTAGTGATTTGCAGTTTAAGCTCATGCTTCTAGGAGCATATCAACTTGCAGTTTAGGCTCGTGCGTTGAGGAGCGTGTCAACTTGCAGTTTAGGCTCGTGCGTTAAGGAGCGTGCCAACTTCAAGGATAGTACTTCTTCAAGAACTTCCCGTTAATGGGACCAAGTTTTTTTCCTTCAGCATCAATAAGCTTATAAGCACCACTTGAATAGACTTCTTGCACAACATACGGTCCGTCCCATTTTGCAGTGAACTTGCCCCCAGATTTATGGGAAGTGATGATGGGTCTTCTTACTGCAAGGACTTGATCACCAACCTGGAAAGATCTTGGGCGAACCTTTTTATTGAAAGCACGAGATAGACGAGCTTGATAACATTCAAGGTTTTGCTGAGCTTCGAGTCGTTTCTCATCGAGAGCCTCCAACTCTTCAAGGCGTAAGCGAGCATTTTCTTCATCAGTGAGCCCTTCTTGGAGAGCAAGTCTCAAGGATGGTATTTGACGCTCCAGCGGCAACACAGCTTCAACTCCATAAACAAGCGAGTAAGGAGTCGCTCGCGTTGGTGTGCGGTGAGTTGTCCTATACGCCCATAAAGCTTCTTCCATCCTTTCATGCCAATCTCGCTTGGATTTGGAAACAACCTTATTAAGCAAATTGCACAATGTCTTGTTGAATGCTTCGGCTAGGCCATTGGCGGCAGCATTGTACATGGAAGATTTGCGCTGCTTGAAGCCAAAGAGATCACATATTTTATTCATCAGTCTATTATCGAATGGCTTGCCATTATCCGTTATTATATAACGAGGGATACCGAAGTGGTAAATAATGTTTACTCGAATGAAGTTTGCAACCTTTTCCTTCTTTACTTCCTTGAGAGCGACAGCTTCTGCCCATTTTGAGAAGTAATCAGTTGCAGCTAATATGAACATGTGTCCTTCAGAAGACTTCGGCAACGGTCCAACAATGTCTAGTCCCCAAGCATCAAATGGCCAAGACGCGACTGTTGGGTGCAATACTTCAGGTGGTTGATGTATGAAGTTTGCATGGAGCTGACAAGCTTTGCATCTCCGAGCATGGTCCAAGCAATCCTTCACCATTGTTGGCCAGTAGTACCCCATCCTTTTTATATGGAAGTGAAGCTTCGGCCCAGACTGGTGTGATCCACATACCCCAGAGTGTGCTTCTTCCAGAGCTTGAAGTGTTTCATCATCTCCTAAACATCGCAAAAGTACTCCCTCAAATGATCTTCTATATAGAGTGTCCTTGTAGTAAAGGAAACGGGGTGCTCTACGACGGATTTCGGCTCTCCTTCTCGTATTTTCTGGAAGGGTTCCGTGACTGAGGTAATCAATTATAGGTTTCCGCCAGTTTTCCTTCTCAGCCTCGGAAACAGCAACAAGACGCTGAAGTTCATTTTCACCATCCACGCCTTCATCAAATGGTGGTACTACCCATTTTTGGCAGATAGTAACTTGTGTCTGTTCAGGCAAGGTAAGTGTTGACGCCAAAGCCGCTAAGGCATCAGCTTTCTTATTTTCCTTCCTCGGCACATGCTGGAGGGTTACATCCCCAAGCCATCCTATTAACTTCTGTGCATAGTTGTGATAGGGTTGTAACTCTGGTTTCCTTACCTCATAGCTACCCAAAAGCTGATTAATTACCAATTTAGAGTCTCCATATACTTGCAGCTGTAATTGCTTCATGTCGACTGCCATTTCGAGGCCAAGTATGAGTGCTTGGTACTCTGCGACGTTATTAGAGCAATGTTGTGTCAGCGTGAAAGAATATGGGAAAACCTCTCCTTCCGAAGTTACAAAAACCACACCAGCCCCAGCTCCATCATGACGTGCAGCACCGTCGAAGTACATCTTCCACGATGGTTGAACTTCGACGACCATTGCATCTTCATCAGGTAATTCATCAGTGAGCTCCCAATCATCAAGTATCGGATGGTCTGCCAAGACGTCAGCTAACGCTTGTCCTTTCACCGCTTTTTGAGGGACGTACAAAATCTCAAATTGTTGAAACTGGAGGTACCATCTCGCCAAACGATCACTAAGGACGGGTTTTGACATCACAAATTTTATAGGATTTGCTTTGGAAATGAGTCGGACGACGTGAGCTTGAAAGTAGTGTTTCAACTTTTGAATGGAGAAGACTAGCGCCAAACACAACTTTTCGATTGGCAAGTACTTCAACTCATTTGGTGTCATCATCCTACTTAAATAGTAAAGGGAATTTTCTTTCCCTTCACTATTCTCTTGAGCCAAAAGCGCCCCAACAGACCTTTCTTGCGCTGCAATATATAATATCAGCGGCTTTCCAGGTATAGGTGCAGCTAAAACTGGAGGTTTCATCAGGTACGACTTGATGCTCTCGAATGCGTTGCTGCAAGCTTGATCCCATTCGAAAGGGACACCCTTCTTCATAAGACGGCTGAATGGCTGACATCTTCCGGCCAGATTTGAAATGAATCTCCTAAGATACGCCAACTTTCCTTGTAGACTCTTTAGTTCATGAATATTTCTAGGCTCAGGCATCTTTAAAATCGCATCGACTTTAGCTTGATCAATTTCAATCCCTCGGTGTCGAACAATGAAACCAAGGAATTTACCAGAAGTAACTCCGAATGCGCACTTTAAAGGATTCATCCGAAGTTGGTATCTTCGCAGCAATTCAAACACCGTTCTCAAGTCCTGTAGGTGATCCTTCTTGTTTCTCGATTTCACCACCAAGTCATCAACATAGCACTCGACACTTTTGTGAAGCATGCTGTCAAAGATATTTTGCATCGCTCTTTGATAGGTAGCTCCAGCATTCTTCAGGCCAAATGGCATCACCTTGTAGCAGTAAATTCCCTTAGGAGTTCGAAACGCTGTGAGTTCTTCATCCTTAGGAGACATGCGAATCTGGTTATAGCCAGATGAGCCATCCATAAAAGACATTGCCTCATATCCAGTAGTGGCGTCAATCATGAGTTCTGGGATGGGGAGTGGAAATTCATCCTTAGGACATGCATTGTTGAGATCTCTAAAATCAACACAAACTCGAATTTGGCCATTTTTCTTCCTTACAGGGACTATACTTGAAATCCAAGTAGGATACTTGACTTCCCGAATAAAACCAGCCTCAATAAGCTTGTTGACTTCATTCTCGATCAAGGGAACCAGCTCTGACCTGAAGCGGCGTTGGCTTTGCTTAACAGGACGAGCACCATTTCTAACCGCCAAATGATGAACCGCTACTTTGGGGTCTAAACCAGGCATCTCTTTGTAGCTCCAAGCAAAGACATCTCTATACTCTTTCAGCAGCTCTACATAAGCACTTTCTTCATCCTTCATCAGCAAAGCACTTATATATGTGGGTCTTGGTTCTTCATCTGTGCCGAGGTTGATTTCTTTCAATGCGTCAATTGTCGCCTTCACTCCTTCTTCAAGCTCAGGTGGAGCATCTTTAGCATCTTCATCTTCCTGCAGATCTCCGTCATTGAAAGATATGTGGTGACACCAAGAAATATCCTCCGACTCATTCTTGACATTATTTGGATATGAAGCATTATGCTCTTCTTCTGCAACGACGTAATATGAAGATCCTACACTTTCTTCATCTTCCTCACGCTCCCTTGTGTGGACTATAGTGTGAGTCTTTGCCTTTAACACTTCTCCACATGAAACTACTAGTTTTGCTTGACGCTTCATCCTTGAAGGGATCAGACTTTGGCAATCTCTCGAAAGTTTTGGGTTGTTAGGAGAAATGGTTATTTTCGCCTTTACATCACCCTTTTGGAGCTTGTTCCTCTTCTTCAATGGTCCCAATCTATCAAAGACAGAAGTTCTTGCAGTTGGTTCTCCGAGCCGATCAAAGACAGACTTTCTTTTATTCGAAGGAACGGACTCATCCTCAGCACCGACATAATTGATGCTTGCCCTCCTTATAGAGATGCGAACTGGTGGAGGTTTTTCGAAACCCAAGCCTTCACGTGATTTCTTCATTGATCCTTCTGGTAGGAGCTTCCCTAACTTAGATGGTTCGTTGGGATCGTACCCAGCCTTTGCAAATAGTTTATAAGCATTTGGATCAAAACCCTCGTTTGTGCGCTTTGTGGGGAGTGCACTATTCTCCGGCAGATTTCGGGCCACAAACTTTCCAAGCAAATTCGAGGATAACTTTAAAGCATCAAGCCGCTTGATAGGAAGGGTTAATCCATTCAGCACGTCACTTTGCAGGTCAGATGATTGGTCTTTCTTCTCCTTCAGTTTTGGGACGTAGCGGAGTGTAGGTCCCGTCTTCTTGCCTGAAGGTGCAAAGTATTGCTTATGTGGTTTCCTTTGAATAGAGTGGCTTCTATCTTCATCCTCTACCACTTTTGCTTTCCCAGCTGCAATCTCAGCCTTCTTTATTGCAATCTTAGGATCCAATGTCCTTGCGATGTTATCAACCCTGACTTCATTCACGATATTCTTCAAGTAAAATTTAGCGTCAGCACAGTACGCTTCAGATTCAGTGAATGGCTTGTCATCAGCAACGATTTTCTTCTCAATACCATCTTCGTGATACTTAAGGCATTGGTGATAAGTGGATGGGACGACTTTATTCTCATGTATCCACGGCCTTCCCAGTAAGATGTTATAGGAAATTTTTGCATCGATTACATGCAACCATGCGCTTGAAGTCATTTCTCCAATAGTGAGGTCTATTTTTGTAGCACCTATGGCCCTTTGCCCCCCTTGGTTGAATCCATGAATCATCAAACGGCTTTCAATCAAATCCTCTCTTGTAATGCCAAGTTCGTTCATTGTGTGAATAGGCAGAATGTTGATTCCGGATCCTCCGTCAATCAAGATTCTATTTACTCTTTGTTCATTCACATATCCAACCATGAACAATGGACGATTGTGAGGAACTTCCCCAAGTAGGATTATCACTTGTGAATGTGATCTTTGCTTCACAAGTATTTCCTTCTCCAGCTGTAGATTTAGTGAGTTTTTCTGACTTCGCAGGTGAAGATGGCTTTGGACTTTCATTGTTCTCCTCTACTTCATCAGCATTACAACATGAGGCCTTCGTATCATCTTTAGGGATATTCATGCGGAACCAACTTGGTAGAAACTCCTCTAAGGTTACTGGCTGACGCGACTTTTGGTGATGGTAAACCTCCACCTTTGCCTCTCGCGGACGTCCGATCGCCTTTTGCTTCCTCGGCTTCCTTACCATCTTCTTCCTTGTTGGTTTCTCGGCTGGTTCATCTCGTGGGCTTGCCTTACGACGCCTCCGTCGAGTCACCAATATCCAACCATCATCATCTTCCTCGAGCGATGCTTTCTTCATACTTTGTTCACACAGCTTTGGGGGAGAAAATGATCCTTTTGCTGGAACGGGTTCGAAGTCGCCAAACTTGATCATGACATCTTGCCCTTCGAATCCTTCAGTGAAGTTGCAGACCGCAATGGGATCTTGTGAGCCAAAGATGATGGAAACTTGGTTTGCATTTTCCTTTTCATCTTCGAGTATGATCTCCCCTTTTTCGGCCAACTCCATGACTTTGTCCTTAAAGACAAAACATTTTTCAAGAGAGTGACCTAAAAGCCGATGGTACTTGCAGTAGTTTGTATCATTCGTTCTTCCAGCTTCATTAGGACGCTTCATCTCTGGTAGCTTAATGAGCTTTAGTTCCAGAAGTTCATCGAAGATTGCAGGAACATCAGAATCAAGGAATGGGTATTCCCTATCTTGCATCTCTCTCAAAGTTGATTTCCGACCTGTCTTATCCTTGAAAGAAGTCGTCTTCACACTTTGTTTCTTGCTAAACTTTGTGGTGAACTTTACAGGTTTGGCATCAACATTCATGGACTCTTTGCTTTCAACCTTGGGTACGACTTTGCTCCATCTCTTGACTTCTTGCTTGTCTTTTCCCTTGCGAGGTTCGGTGAGTGGTGGCCCTTCTTTTCCAGTGGATGCCATGCTTAGCTCCATATCATGAGCACGTGTTGCCAACTCTTCAAAAGTCCTTGGCTTTATGCCTTGCAAGATGTAGCGAAGCCCCCAATGCATACCTTGAATGCACATCTCAATTCCTGAAGCTTCACTGAGTCTATCTCTGCAGTTGAGACTTGCATTCCTCCATCGGTTGATGAAGTCAATGACTGGTTCTTCCTTTCGCTGCTGTGTGTTTGTAAGCTCTATCATGCTTACAGTACGCCTTGTACTGTAAAAGCGATTGAGAAACTCATGTTCCAGCTGCTCCCAGTTATCAATTGAACCAGACTCAAGGTATGTATACCAATCGAAAGCATTCCCTTTGAGGGAACGGACGAACTGCTTGACGAGATAATCGCCGTAGGTTCCAGCATTGTTGCATGTCTCAACGAAGTGCGCCACATGCTGCTTTGGGTTTCCTTTGCCATCGAACTGCTGAAATTTTGGGGGTTGATAACCGATTGGCATCTTCAAGCTATCGATTCTTGCGGTGTATGGCTTCTCATATGCAAGCGAAGACTTGGAAGAAACCTCGTACTTATCCTTGATTGTTCCCATAATGAACTCCTTCAGTTGGTCAATTTGAATCACCCCATCAGCAGAAACTTGGATTTCCTTAGCAGGTGTTACTTGCTTAGCTGGAGTATTAATCACCTCCTGAACTTCTGGCCGTTTTCCTGGTGCATGGCTAGATTCTCCCTCCATCATGCTTTCCATCTTGTTGATGCGAGCGTCTTGATCCTTGACATAGTTTGATAAGCTATCAATCGCCTTTGTCAAGTTTGCAAGTTGTTCCTCCACTGTTAAAGTATTAGTCGCCATGGCATGCACTGCTGTTGGAGATGATGGAGAATAACATGGATTCTCCCATAGATTGATCTTTGATTGGAATGACTCACGCGGCGTTGTTGGAGAGGATCCAATGCTTGAAACTTCATCGTCTTTCTTCGTTGCTGGACTTCTAGATCTGCAGAGCCTAAGTCGAGCCAAAGTGTTTTCAACAATCTCAGCGATATTTTCCCCTTTTTCCAATGGCTCAGTAGATGATCCTGCTCCTTTGGAAGATGAAGAACCGAAAATTGGAGTTGATGCGGGCGGCACCTGATGTGCTTGTTGTCCCATCAAGTTTGCTTTGTTTCTTATAACTGGTCCAAAGCTTCCCTTAGTAGCATTCATGCAGCTTTGAACCTCAGAAGAGAACTTGGAATTGGCATCAAGGTCATGAGGCCAGACAGATTTTGCAACGACAGATTTTGAGTTCTGTTCTTGGAAGCCATCTCAGTGTTGCTGAACTTTGTGAGTTGAAAAGTTGAGATGAGAGGTAGAGATTGTCCTACTGGGCGTGCCAGAATTTGTAACAACTAAATTCGCGTCAAGAAAATAAATATCGAGACAGGAAAATACTGCAACAATATATTTTATTTATCAAAATATGAGTGTTACAATCTCTATGATTCCTCTGATTCGTCTTTTCAAACTATAACTTCAAGGGCTTTTGAGCTTGATCTTGAAGTTTGGATTTGGATTTTGATCTTGATCTTGACTTGATGAGTTCAAGGGCTTTGGAGCTTTGTCTTGAACTTGGTCTTGATCTTGAACTTGTACTTGGATTCAAGGGCTTGAAGCTTGATCTTGAATCTTCGTCTTGATCTCTAGAACTTTGTAGAGAAATATTTGAGTGCTTGCAGCTTTTGTAGAAATCTCTTGCTTTGATCCACGAGCTTTTTCTTGCTTCTTGTTATGGATTCTTGCTTCTGATTTCTTCTCCCTTAAATGAGAGATTTGACCCCTTTATATAGATATGGGGTGGAGTAGCCACCAAGAAACCCTGACGGGCCTTGGCCCGTAGACCGGCCAATCAGATTTAAGCAGTGACTAGGCCGTATTTGATTGGCCATAACATGTCACATGTACACATGGCATATTTTTATTGGTCTTGGGGTTTGACTTGGATTGCCACATCATTTGACGTATGGCATGATCCAATTGGCTATTTCATTTGACTTGGCGCCACGTCACTTGCCACGTGGCACATTTTTGGGCCTCTAGGAAAACTTATATCCATTGGGCCTTAGGCTAATTTGGCTAGCCTAACAAGATTGGACTTTTATTACTTTTAAATAATTAGCCCAATTATATTAGCCCATAGCACTTATTTGGACCAATATGTTTTCAATTTAACATATAGCCATATTATTTCATGGATTTAAATTCAATAAAATTTACTTGTCTACAAATGGCTACAAAAAAAGTCAAGTGAAAAAGTCATAATCTTCATAGCTTTCAATTATCAACAGGATTTTAGTTCAGGCTTTCAATTATCAACAGGATTTTATCTGAACTAGTCTTGGTAATCTGCTAGGATCGCTGGCAAGTGCCTTCAAATTTCTTCGAGACTAATTGCCAAGTTTTATTAAGAGGGCCAGGAAGAAAACAATGGCATTCAATTTTGAATAAAAAATGAGTGGTGGTATTTGGTACTTGGTAGTATTTGATGCGATGTGGTTATGTTAATTCGTCAATACTAAGTTCTTGAAACGTCTGTTTTATACCCAATATATCTTTTTGTAATGACCCATCACGTCACCATATCACGTAGGCGCTATTTGGCGCATGTTTTTGCCATGTGGAAGCTTACTTGGAAAGGAGCCTAGCACTTTGATGGAATATTTTAGAGAGGTATGGAGATATTTCCTTAGGAATATTCTAGATCCTTATAGACTTGTTAGGAAGAATCCTTAGGAATGCCTTAAAATATTCTAGCTTGTAGATAATTCTCGAGAAGGATCTATTTGTAAATATGGAGGATTCTAGAGAGGGAATTGTGTAACAATTAATATATATAGACACTAGCCCCTAAGTAAGTAGTATAAATAGAGGGAACATTCATTTGCAAACCATCAAACAATCAAGCAACAATCTTCCAAATAATAATAAGTTTCCTTTGGCAATTCTCTCTTGTTCATTTCCATTCTGTTAGCGATCCTTAGTGATTTCGGCTGACTTGGCATAGTAAGATCGTGAGCGAATTGTCAAGTGTCGCACGATTCACTTCGTTCAAGACTAAGGTCGTGACAAGGTGGTATCAGAGCGAAGGTTGTGACTAAGGGAATGACCAACATGGAGGAAACCAACAACCAACTCTATATTGTCAATGTTCCAACCAACGTCGTTCGGGAGTCCCCTACCAAGAAAGGGTGAAGTAGAAAAAGAAATGCCAACCAGAGTAAGGAAGGGCCGTCTAGCGTCATTCCAAATTAAGGAGCTACATCCTTAGACCAACCAACCACCGAGGCAAGTGAGGAGGAAGACGAGGACCTCATGCCTGGGAATGAGTGGATCTTGAAAGTCGAAGCGGGGATGGAAGCCATGGACATCATTGGCCAACGCTTGGGAAACTAGAAGGTGCTTTCGACACTCTTAAGAGGCACACTCTTGATGAGATTAAGGACATCCAGAAGGAGTTGGACGGACATAAGCAAGCCAAGTTTGAGCTTAAACAGACCATCACTACCTTTGAGTGCAGGCTCATGGAAGCGTTGAGCACAATCGATGCCATAAAGGTAAAGATGGAGGCACTCGAGGAGCAGGTCGATGCTGGTGTGACCAAGGCAACCAACAATGTAGTTGTGACGAAGGAGGCTAAGATCAAGGCTCCCAAGCCGCCAGTGTTAAAGGGGATTCGTGACGTGCAATAGGTGGAGAACTACTTTAAGCATGGCAAAGTGAGGGACGAAGAAGCTAAGATCAACACCGCCGTGTTGTACCTCTCGGAAAGTGCCATGCTTTGGTGGAGAAGGAAGATGGCTGACATCGAGAAAGGCTTGTGCACCGTTAGCACGTGGGAGCAGTTCAAGGTAGAGTTCAAGCCACAGTTCTGCCCCAACAACGTCGTGTATGAGGCAAGGCACAATTTTAGGGAGTTGAAGCAGACATAGAGCATTTGGGACTACGTGAAGGAGTACACCACCCTCATGCTTCAAATTTCCAACTTTACTAGTGGTGACTTGATATTCCACTTCATGGATGAGTTGCAAAATTGGACTAAGCAGGAGTTGCAACGTCGACAAGTCAACAACATAGACCAAGCCATAGTTGAGGTGAGTCTTTGATGGATTTCAGGCATGACAGACATGATAAAGGCAAGGGCAAGGAGTTAAAGGGTAGTTCTGCCAAAGGTGGGGGAGACCGTGGTAGAGGCAAGGAGGCTCAACATCAACACCATAAGAATCAAGATGCCAACAAGTCCGATGACAAGAAGAGTGGCCGTCAGAGTTATGACGAGAAAAAGGCGTAGGCTAAGAAGAAAGGATGCTACATATGTGGAGGGCCGCACGGCTTTAGGAATTATCCCTACCTAAAGAGTCTCAGTACCATAGTACGGGAGCGAAAGGAGCAGGAACACAAAGAGAGTTCGGGCACAACACAATTGGACTACATGGAGCTGTCACGAGGCAAGCTAATAAGGCCAACGAGTATAACACTCAGTACATGAATCTCACTATCAACAACAAGCCCGCTCGGGCCATGGTCGACACTGGGGCAACAAACAACTTCATGACCAAGGCCACAACAAAGAGACTATAGTCAATGCTGAGTCGACGAAGGTTTGTGGAGTAGCCAACGATGTTAATGTCAAGTTGGGCAATTGGCAAGGTATGATGAGCTTTACCATTGCACCTATGGATATCTTTGACATTATCCTTAGGCAAGAGTTCTTCCAACTTTTTCATACTATGATCGATCCATACCTCCAACGTCTCTTGGTAATGGAGCGAGAAGGATCTTGCATGGTGCCTACATTAACTATGTCACAAAAAAAAGGTCAGGCACATCTTTCGGCTATACAGCTTGTCAAGGGGCTCAAGAAAGGGGAGCCAACATTCATAGCAACCCTTGAAAGCTTAGAAAATGATTGTGGTAAGCCAGAGAGATTGCCGCCCTGCATAGAGAAATTGCTCGAGGAGAACAAAGATGTAATGCCCGAGGAGCTACCTAAGCACTTGCCTCCGAGACGTGAGGTAGATAATAAGATTGACTTGGAGCCTGGAGCTAAGCTACCTGCATTTTCCCCAAATCGCATGGCACCACCTGAGTTGGAGGAGCTTAGGAAACAATTGAAGGAGCTACTAGATGCTGGCCATATCCGTCCATCAAAGGCACCCTTTGGTGCACCAGTATTGTTCCAGAAGAAGAAGGATGGATTACTGCGCCTATGTAAGACTACTAAGCACTCAACAAGGTTACGGTGAAGAATAAGTACCCGATCCCGCTCATTGCTTACTTGTTTGAAAGACTTGGACAAGCCAAGTACTTTGCCAAGGTGGATCTTTGCAAGTGCTACTACCAGGTTTGTATTGCAGAAAGGGATGAGCCAAAGACAGCATGCATGATGAGATACAGAGCCTTTGAGTGATTGGTGATGCCTTTTGGCTTAACCAGTGCACCCGCTATATTTTGCACTCTCATGAACAAAATTTTTTATCCCTACCTTGATCAGTTCGTGGTGATCTACTTGGACGACATAGTCATCCATAACAACACTCTGGAGGAGTACGTGGAGTACTTAAGGAAGGTTTTCCAAGTCTTGCAGAAAAATTAGCTATATATCAAGCGGGAGAAGTGTGAGTTTGCCCTGTCGAAGGTTCACTTCTTGGGGCATGTCATTAGCAGTGGTAAGTTACTCATGGATGAGGCTAAGGTATGAGCTATCCAGGAATGGGAGGCACCAACTAAGGTAATCGAGTTGAGATCTTTCCTTAGCCTTCTCAACTATTATCGTCTATTCATTAGTGGCTATTCAGCCAAGGCTGCACCACTGACTGAGTTGCTGAAGAAGAACAAGCCATGGGATTGGACGGAGCATCGCCAAGAGGCGTTCGAAAGCCTTAAGGCAGCTATCACGGAAGTGCCATTTTTAGCATTGCCAGACTTTGCCAAGATATTTGAGGTACTTATAGATGCGGCAGACTTTGCCATTGGGGGTGTATTGATGCAAGATAGGCATCTTATAGTCTTCAAGAGCCGTAAGTTGAATGACACGGAGCGGTGCTACACAGTGCAAGAGAAGGAGATGGCCACTATTGTATATTGCCTACACATATGGCGACATTATTTGCTTGGGCCAAAGTTCATGGTCAAGACAGATAACGTGGCCACTAGCTATTTTTAGACATAGAAGAAGCTCACACTTAAGCAGGCTAGGTGGCCGGATTTCTTGGCCGAGTTTGACTATGTGCTGGAGTATAAGCTTGGCAAAGGCAATGTTGTGGCCGATGCCTTGAGTTGGAAAGCTAAACTTACTGCCATCACTTAAGCAAGTTGTGACATTCGTGAGGCTATCAAGAACGGTATGTAGCTTGACCCAGCAGCCAAGCAGCTCATGGAGTTAGCCACCTAAGGCAAGATGAGATGCTTTTGGGTAGAAGATGGACTATTGCTTGCCACGGGACGGGGGGTCTACGTGCCTAAATTTGGAGACATCAGGCGGTGCATCATAAAATAGAGCCATAATACTATGTGGGCCGTTCATCCAGGCCAACATCACATTAGGGCCTTAGTTGAGTCGGTCTACTACAGGTCGTGCATGCGTGATGACATAGAGTGTTATGTGCAGACTTGTCTTGTGTTCCATCAGGACAAGGTTGAGCAACAGAAGCAATGAGGACTTCTAGAATCACTACCAGTAGCAAAGCGTCTATGGGAGAGTGCGAGTATGGACTTTATCACATATTTTTTGAAGTCCGATGGTTACAACACTATCATGGTGGTTATAGACAGATTTTTAAGGTATGCCACTTTTATGCCCGCCTCAGCCAGTTGCACTGCTAGGGAAGCTACCAAATTATTCTTCAACAACGTGGTAAAGTATTGGGGCTTACTAAGGCACATCATCAGCGACCGAGACCCCCGCTTCAATGGAAATTTTAGGAGGGAGTTATTTGACATGATTGGTACAGAGCTGCACTTTTCTACTAGCTTTCACCTGCAGATGGATGGACAGACGAAGCGGGTCAATGCCTTATTGGAGTACTTCCTGAGGAATTATGTGGGCGCACATCAGAAGGATTAGGCAAGGCTCTTGAATATAGCCCAATTCTCTTACAACTTGTAGCGAATCGAGTCCACGGGGCGGACGCCATTTGAGCTAGCCACTGGCCAACAACAACAAACTCCACATTCTCTACCTGCAGCATTCGAAGGAATGAATTTGGGGGCTTATCATATAGCCAAGGGCTAGGATGAGCAACCTGACACTACTAAGTCCTACTTGGACAAGGCGGCTAAATCTATGAAGAAGTTTGCAAACTGTAAACGACGTCCCACAGACTATAGAGTTTGTGACATGGTCATAGTGAAGTTTAACCCGAGGCAATTCAAGTCACTAGGGGCATGCACAAAAACTTGATGTGCAAGTACGAGGGCCCTTTCAAGATCGTTGCCAAGGTGGGCAAGATCTCCTACAAGCTTGGGTTGCCACCACATCTTAAAATCTATCCCGCCTTCCATGGCAGAATGCTCAAGCTATACCACGAAGACAAGGATGATCCGAGAAGGGGTCAGTCGAGTCGTGCTCCTATCACCATCACAGCTTCTCATGAACGAGAGGTTGAAGCTATTATTGACTACCAAGCAATACGGAATCAGGGACAAAAGGCCACAGCTATGTCCATTGTATACTGGAAGGGACAAGAACAGGAGGAGGCCACATGGAAGCGTTATGAAGACTTGTGGCAATTCAAAGACAAGATTCGAGAGTTTATGCTGCAGCATTGCGCTGTGGTCATCACAATATTAGGTGGGGGAGAGTGTGATGACCTGCCACATCACCATGCCACATAGGTGTCATTTGGCGCATGTTTTTTCCATGTGAAAGCTTACTTGGAAAGGAGCCTAGCACTTTGATGGAATATTCTAGAGAGATATGTTGATATTCCCTTGGGAATACTCTAGATCCTTATGGACTTGCTAGGAAGAATCCTTAGGAATGTCTTAGAATATTCTAGCTTGTAGATAATTCTAGAGAGGGGTCTATTTGTAAATATGGAGTATTCTAGAGAGGGACTTGTGTAACAATTAACATTTACACACTAGCCCCTAAGTGAGTATTATAAATAGAGGGACCATTCATTTGTAAACCATCAAGCAATCAAGCAACAATCTTCCAAATAAATATAAGCTTCCTTTGGCAATTCTCTCTTGTTCATTTCCATTCTCTTAGCGATCCTTAGTGATCTTGGCTGATTTGGCATAGCAAGATCGTGAGCAAATTGTCAAGTGTCGCACGATTCGCTTAGTTCAAGACTAAGGTCGTGACATTTTTTTCTAAAAACAGAAAATTAAGCCTTTTGAGGGATGAGAGATAGGCATGTGAATAGTTGGAAGGTCAAAGAAAAATAAATAAGGAGTTAGAATGTCTCGTTTAAACAGTAGAAATTATGGAATTGCAACCACTAAATGCAAGTCCGTATCTTGCCCTGTAACTTGGCCCTTCAGAATTCCGTCTTCCTTTGAATTTAGGAGTTATGATTTGTTATAGATGCATGAATATCTCAATGAGATTAAGGAGATAAGTTAATAATATTTTTTAGAGGATGCAAAGATTTTTGTTAGATATTTTGAAGATTTACTTCTTTGACTCATATATAAGGTCAATTGTTTTTGTGGCGTATTATAATTTCTTTTAGTTTTACGTCAAGTTTTCCAAAAACTTTTTTTTACAGGTGAGATATTTTAAAATAAAAATAAGAGATCTTTTTTGTTTTTTCTTCTATTTAAATTGCAACTAGCTATGTTGAAATATATACTAAAACATTAGCAACAAAAAGTACGTGTTGCTAAAATGAGATACTATTCAAGTACAAATCATAGATTAGGTTCCTCCTCTATAGATGGTTTGTACTTCGGACAACAGCTTTGAATAAAGTGGCCTCAACCTAACTGTTTCTTTTTCCAATACTTTTTATATACGTGTCTTAGCAATTTTAGGTTGAAGTACTTGTCATGTTCTTTTACACTCCTAGTATGTAGGGTTAAAAAAATTAATTACTCCTTTAATATTATATTTGATTACAATTAAAGATAAAATTTGAATAGCCACAAAATTCAAATTAAGAGGACAGAAATTAACTTTATTTTTTCTCCTAAGAAACTTAAATTCCAATGTATATGACACCATCCCTTCTTTCTACTTTAGAAAGTCAAAACAATAATAAAACATAATCCATTTTACAACGATTTTACCTCCGCACATAACTAATGTGCAATATATTTTACACTAGATAAATTAAGATAATCCACAACACAAAAAGGAATTATGTCTATGGTAGTTTTTGAGTTTTCTTTACCATATAACCTACAATAATTGGAGAATAAATTAATGTAATAATATTTACATTGTCAATGTATCAAGTTAATTCTTTTCACACAAGTTTGATTTGGTCCCAAACTAATGGTTAGGCTAAGCACATGTGGTAAACAATCTGAAGTGTCACTATATGTGTTTTTGTGGCTTGTTTGGTATGATGGGCTCTACAACCTGAAACGAACGAAACAAGGAATAGGCTATCGGTGGTAAATAATTTGTCAACTTGCATACTTTTATAGAACAATTATATAAAAGTATAATTTGGAGAGCTTTTCTATAAAATATAGAGACTTTTTGAACAATGATAAAATATAAAGAAAATATGGACTTAATTACAAGACATAGCAAAAGAAAATAAATCATAGCCTCTTTCTCCTACTTTTTCCTTCCCCTCTTCTCTCCCTCTGCCACTATTGGCATTGCCGACGCCAGCCATTTCCTTTGACAGCAGCCTCCACTTTCCTTCCTCCGGTGTCGACCTGCTCTTCCGTTTTCTTCTCTGCTACCACAACCCTTCTTCTCCAGCAACCATGATTGATGGTCTACTCCGCTGCCTGTTCTCTTGTTCTATTATGAATGATGATATTTATCTAGATCTATTGATTTTGGTTCACAATTAATTTATTTTGTTTAAGTATGGTATTTTCGACGAAGATCTGGTACTTTTTGATAAAGATCTTGTGTTTTCGAGTTAGTTATGATATTTCCTGCCAAATCTTCTAATTTTTCAGTTTATATCTATTATTTTTTCTTCTTTTTATTTCACTATATATGGATAATATCAGTACCGTATCTGTACTGTAGCTATTGTATTAAGTTGGTTCTAGTGAATCATTTTTATGCAAATTTGATATTTTTTGATGTAGATATGATGCTTTTTTTTTTTTTTTTGCTTATATTTGATCTTTTTATGCTCAAATATAGTGATTTTCGACTAAAATTTGGTGTTTCGGACTACATCGAGTATTTTTCGGCCAGATATGGTATTTTTTTTTAACCAAATATGGTGTTTTTTTAGTATTTTTAATTTCTAGCTCACTGTATCTTTTCTGTATTGCACCTATTTATTTTTGCACTATTTCGCATTTCTGCATTATTTTTTGCATTGTTTTTGCCTTTTTCTATATTATTTTTGTGTTTCTACACTATTTTTAATTGTTTCTGCAGACTGGTGACGCCAATGGTGGCAGCAGACGGAGAGGGGGGGGGGGGGGGGGGGGGGGGACAGCAGGAAGAGGTATGTGAAGTGGAGGCTAATGTTTTTCTTTTATAGTTGTTTGTAGCAACTTGTATATAAAAATATTGCTATATTTTTTAATAATAATAATATTTTTTTTTTTTTTTTTTTTTACAATAAATTTGATAAATTTTATAATAGTGAAAATCACCCAACTTCTATTTTGGGGCGATTTGTAGAAATAGCACATTTCAGTTACACAATTTACCTTTTGACCCTTAAAACATCTTCGAAATATTAGCCTTAGTGCAAAAAACTTGGAGGTACTTGTCGGTACGATCATAGTAGATCGCCACACAGTATTTTCCGCAGTTATTTTCTAGTCGGGGCTAATGGCAGTTCTATGTACAATCAAGGGGTTCAATTAAACCCTATTTATCAAAAAATTATATTGTGCAAATAGGATAAAGATGAGTTTTTTTAATTATATACTCCCTCTATCCCATTTTGTTTGTCGTACTTTCCTTATTAGTCTGTCCCAAAAAGATTGTCATATTTCTAAATTTGGAAACAATTCAACTCCAAACTTACTTTTTGACTCATTTGTAGCCACACAAATATTTTTGGCTCATGTTAGACCACAAGTTCTAAAAGTCTTCCTATCTTTATTAAATTTTGTGCCAAGTCAAACTACGATAAATAAATTGGGACGGAGCGAGTATATACTATTGAACCCCGACACTAGGAGGAAAATGGTGGTATAATAATAAGGTGGTTTCAAACATTATTTTTAAGTAAAAGTTCAAATTCTAAATGTGACATTTTAACTGAAAGAGTCAACTATGCCCCTTAACTATTGAAAATGGATCAAATTTGTTTCTGTTTGCAAAAGGTCACCAATATGCTCTTACCGTTAATGAAATGGGTCGTTTATACCCTCACAAACTAAGGGAAATCAACCTCATTTTTTGACCAATTTTTAACTTATATTGCTGATGAGGCGGACTGTCAAGTTGGAATAAACTTACCCCACCCTTTTTAAGTTCCCGTTAACTTATGCATTTAGCTGTACCCATTGACTCATCGTGCAAACACTTTTTAAAATAAAGAGGTGGACAGATTACACCCCTCATTTCTTAGTCATTTTCTAGGATGAAGCTTCACGAATCAAGAGGCGATTATAGTTATAAGCATGCGAGTGTTTATGTGGTAATCTTCTATGTGTAATATGTGGGTATTTTGCGTATAATTGCAACTCTTTTAGACTAGCTTTCATGTCCTAAAAGCTTTATTATTTGAGTAAATCATATGTTTATCTCCATGTTTTAGGGTATCAAAGGGAATTAATGTACAGAGCCAAAAGAATGAAGAAAAGAGCAAAAATAAGTGCACTTTAGCTATATTTTGAAGAACAGGGAGAAAGAGCAGCAGCTTGATTGGCGATATGCCTAATAACCGGCCGAAGGAGGACCAAGTTTAAGAGCTCGAAAAGTCCCAGCGAAGTAAATAGGCGGACCGCCGATAGATCTACTGAATACATTCTGCTGCGCCGCAGAAGTAGATGCTGTCTCACCGACCATTACAGTGAGCTCAAAGACATCTGCAGATTGCTGAAGCTATCCGCCGCTGGATCTGCCACCCCGCCGAACCTGCACCACAGAACAAGGAAAAAGAGGAGTTAGACTAGCCTTCGGCGGCCGCGCACTTCAATATGTGGCCCGTCGAATGATCGGCGGTCTAGCGTAAAACAGGGGAAAATGGAAATTTTGTAAATATTAGCCTAGTTTTTAAACTCATGCATATAAATAGGCTGTTATGCCTTCAAGAAAAAAGGACCCCTTTGTCAGCTTAGAATATACTTTATTATACTTTTGAATATTCTTTGAGGAAAAGGAAGGGTTCTAACTTGAATCTTTTATAAGGATTTAATTTCTTAATCTAATTCTTCATATGATTCTTGCCATTTCAGATCTTACTATGTGTGTGTTAGACCCTAGTGTGAGTAGCGAGTTTATTCATGAAGACTTGATTGTTTTAACTTAAAACTTGCTTTTAATCTTGTATAATTTATGGGTAAAGATGAATCTAGTTCTCTATCTTACTTTTCTTGACTAGGGTTTGATGAACCTAACCCTACTTTTCTTTCATCACCCTAATAGGGTTAAAGGTGTAGGTTAATGGGAACTAGCGAGAATTTGGGTTACATTGGTACGACCTACCCCATCTAAAGGGAAAAGACCTAAAAAGGTCACTCCCTTTCGGGTCCTTGGACTAGGGTTTCTCGCTCCTCATTATTGACCCTAACGGGCTTGATGAGGTAAATCTTTCCTATTTCTAACGAGTTTTGAGGAATACATTCGAGGTCCGGCCATTAATGTTACCCATATGATTTGTGAGGTTAAAGTAAGAGTTTAACCAAAAGAATCTTGTCGGAATGAGTAAAACCCTAGCTCATTCTCCATATTACATCCATTTTTAAGTGTTAAGTTATTTATATGCTCTTAGCGTTAGTTGTTAGTTGTTAGTTGTAGTCGTAGTTAACTCAATTACTCTCAATTTATACTTAGGAATAGACACACAATTCGTAGAACTCGTTGCTATTCAATCTAAGACTAATAGATTACAAGTTAGCTCCTTGAGGAAATTGACCCCGACTCTTAATTGTGTACTACTATCTTTGACGATCGCTCCACACTTTTATTGGTGAGTGGGTTAAGTGTGGATCAAATTTTGGTGCCGTTGTCGGGGGAGCTACGGTACATCAATTAGATTGAATATTTTTTGTCCTTGTCTTGAGAGTTATTCCTACCATTTTACCTCTTTCTTTGGTTTTACCGTGTGTAGATGACTACTAGCAATGAGAAGAAATCCAAATCGAGCTATGTGGAACCCCCTCTACAATCGTGCAAATGAGGGATCTCCGTTTCTAAATGCTCCAAATGAATATGATGGAGAAACCGAGGAAAATTATGATGACACTTCCCTTAGTGAGGAGAGTTACAGAATTCATGATGTTTTTGAAGAGAATGATCAACAACATGTTGTAGATGGTGCCCCAATTGATAGACACCCTATCGGCAACAATCAAGCCAATGAGGGAGTTAATGGTTGTAACAATGTTGGTGTTGGGGGAAATGCACACTAAAGAGGCAACAATGCTAACCGAGGAGGTCGAGGTGAAAACCGAAGAGTTCGTGTTAATCAAGCTAATCAAAGAGCCAATCAAGTGAATGTTCGCAATATCAATCGGAACCAAAGAAATGCAAGAGGTGCCCAAAATGCAAATCTACCGGTACAAGATGTGGAAGAGTCCGATGAAGAAGTGAATATGAAAAATTTTGCTAGTGCAATTGTTCCACCACCCATTCGTGGTAATGTTACTTTCAACACTCTACAAGTGATCTTGCATGGGTTTGACCAAAATGGATACTTTAGTAGAAGCAAGCATGATGATCCAAATGAGCATTTCAGAAATTTTATCCAAACATACAATCTCTACAAGTCAGCCTATTGTTCGGATGAATCTTTGCGCCTAAGGGTCTTTCCTATTTTCTATCCGGGAAGGCCAAGACATGGTTGAACAAGCTACCAAAGAACTCAATTCACACTTGGGAGGAACTTGTGAAGCAATTCTTAGCAAAATTCTTGCCTAAGGGTAAGAAAGCTTCAATGAGGGACAAGGGTTATATGTTCAAGAAAGATCCAACCGATTCATTATCCGAAGCTTGGAAAGCTTTTCAAGAAGTTTTACTACATTGCCCAACTCATGGTTTTGGAGATGATATGCTCCTACAATGTTTCTACCAAGGGCTCAACAAGATCAACCAATCGGCCGTGAACAATTTGTGTGGAGGTGCTATCATGGATAAACTTATCAACAAGTCAAGGAAATTCTCAACAAGGTTGCCAAACAATCTCAAGATTGGCAATCTAGAGCCCAAAACTCAAATGGTGACGAAGGAATGAATCCAATGATGATGATGAGATTTGAAGATCAAGAAGAGCAAATGACACGAATCCTCACCAATATTGAGCTTCTTAGAGGTGCCAAGGAAGATAAAGAGAAGAAAGTGAACAAGGTGGAAAATCTTCAAGTTACAAATGCCGCTCATCAAATAGCCCCTATGTGAAACCTGGAGCTCCACATCTTGCTCTTCTCTAAAGAGGACAAGAAGAATACCGACCGGTGCAATGTCTCATTGTCCATGATGAGGAAGAAGGCAATTATGTGTCTAATTATCAATGTAGATATCAAAGTCCATATCAATAAGACCAATGAAGGCAAGACATGAGAAGATAAAGTTGGAGCAAAAATCAAGATGGGAGAGGAGTTGGTGCCTCTCAAGGCTATGTTCCAAGAGCTCCATACAAGCAAAGTGAGAATGAAGGAAAATGTCCAACCAAGTTGGAAGAAATGATGGGAGAAGTTCTTAAGAATCAAGAAAGTTGCTCCGGAGACATCAAAGATATCAAGCAAATGGTCACATCTCACAATAGTCCCATCAAAGCTCTTGAATCTCAAATGAGTAGCCTATCTCACCAAGTGAATCAAAGACCTCAAGGAGCACTACCAAGTGATACGGTGGTGAATCCTAAGAAGAATGACAAAGATCATGTGATGTAAATTATAACCTGGAGTGGAAAACTTGGGATGATTCTAAAGAAAAAAGATGCTAGTGTGGACATAGAGGTGCAAGATCATGAGCAAAACAATGGGGAAGAGTTGAATAAAGGTAAGGCATTTGTTGTGGATGTTGAGATCCGAAGGCATGAAATTGATAATGAGGCAATCCCTCAAGAACCAAATCCCAAAGTCACTACCAGTCAACCCGTACTTTCTCGCTCTAATGGAGTTGTATTAACCCAAACAAAGCCCTCCTAGTCCAAGCTCTATTCCCAAAATTCCATTTCCTTTCCAAAAAAAGAGTGTCAAGCAAAGACAAGCATCACAAGCCAAGAAGATTTGGGATAAAATAGCAACAACATCTATCAACCTCTCTTTGGTTGATGCACTAAACCAAATATCAAATGTTGCTAAACTAGTGAAAGATCTTGTTACCAAGAAGACCTATGAGGATTATTAACCAAACAAGATGACTCATCAATGTAGTTTAATTGTCTCAAAGCATATGGTAATAAAGATGGAGTACTCCGGAGCCTTCACGGTCCCATGTACAATTGGAGGGGCACATTTCCCTAAAGCTCTATGTGATCTTGGAGCAAGCATCACTTTGTTGTCATATGCGGTGTACAAGACTTTGATTACCAAGGAAGTTCCACAAGCCACAACAAAGAACTTGCAAATGGCTGACCGTTTCATGAAGCAACCAATTGGAGCTATCATTAATGTTCTAGTGAAGGTGGAAAAGTTTATATTCCCAATAGATTTTGTTATTCTTGATTGCCTTGTGGACTTTGATGTCCCCGTTATCCTTGGGCATCCATTTCTAGTTGTGGGGAGAACATTATGTGATGTGTAGAAGGGAGAGCTCATTTTTCGATTCAATGGAGAGAAGGTTGTGTTCCATATATGCAGACATTAAAATAACCTATGGAGGAGGAAGCCACTTGTTCTTATGTGGATATGGTTGGGGATGCACTTGTAGAAAAAGAGAGTGTCCTAGTGAGTCAAGTGGATGAAATGGCCGCGGCCATTTAGAACATGGATATTGACAATGAGGAGAGTATTGCCGAGTGTGTGAAGGCATTGGAAGGATTGGGCACTAGACCCTACGTTCCCAAAAATCTTCCCCTCGATCTTGAAAATCGAACCACTCCTCCTATAAAACCATTCATAGAAGAACCTCCCACTCTTGAACTCAAAGTCCTACCAATCTAATTGAGATATACCTTTCTAGGTCCAAACTCCACTCTTTCCATAATCATTTCTTCCCACTTAACCAAAGAACAAGAAGACCAATTAATTGAAGTGGTGAAAAGGAGAATTAAAGCCATTGGGTGGACTCTTACGGATATAAGGGGAACTGATTTGGGAGTTTGCATTCACAAGATTTTACTTGAAGAAGGTTGCAAACCAACAGTGGAGCATCAAAGGAGATTGAATTCTCCAATGCAAGAAGTTGTTAAGAAAGAGATCATAAAGTGGTTAGATGTGGGGGTGATTTTTCCACTCTCCGATAGTGAATGGGTCTCACCCATTCAATGTGTGCCCAGGACAGGAGGGATGATGGTAGTTCACAATGAGAAAGGTGAAGCTATATCAACTCAGACCGTGACTGGTTGGGGAGTATGTATGGACTACCGAAAGCTCAACAATGCAACAAGAAAAGATCATCTTCCCTACCTTTCATTGACCAAATGCTTGATGGTTTGGCGGGCTGTGCTTATTATTGTTTCCTTGATGGATTCTCGGGGTACAATCAAATCTCAATTGAAGAAAATGATCAAGATAAGACAAACTTTACATACCCAGATAGTACTTTCACATTTCGCAGATGCCTTTTGGACTTTGCAATGCTCCGGCTACTTTTCAAAGGTGCATGCTTGCACTTTTCCATGATATGATGGAGAACTTCTTAGAAGTATTCATAGATGATTTCTCGGTACTCTGTGATTCCTTTGAAGATTGTCTATCTAACTTGGAGAAAGTCTTAGAGATGTGTGAAGAAACAAAGCATGTGCTAAATTGGGAGAAATACCATTTCCTTGTTAAAGAAGGAATAGTCCTAGGGAACAAGGTGTCCAAGAAAAGAATTGGAGTTGATCATGCCAAGATTGAAGTTATCTCTAAACTTCCACCTCCTACAACCATCAAAAGAGTGAGAAGCTTCTTAGGATGTGCAGGTTTTTATCGCTGTTTCATTAAAAAAATTTCCAAGATTGTGAACCCATTGTACAAATTGTTAGAAAAATATGTCAAATTTGAATTCAATGAGGCATGCTTGAAAGCCTTTGAAGAGGTAAAGAAGAGATAGACAACCGCACCAGTGATAGTGAGTCCAAGATGGGATCTTCTATTTGAACTTATGTGTGATGCTAGCGATGTTGCTTTGGGTGCCGTACTTGGCCAAAGAGTTGAGAAATTGTTTCATCCAATCCATTATGCTAGCAAGACCATGAATGGGGCTCAATTAAACTATATGGTGACAGAGAAAGAATTATTGGCCATCGTATTTGCTTTTGAGAAATTCCGATCTTATTTGGTTGGATCCAAGGTTATTGTGCACACCTACCACTCTGCCATCTGGTATTTGATGGCCAAGAAGGAATTAAAAACAAGATTGATACGATGGGTGCTTTTGTTACAAGAATTTGATCTTGAGGTGCTTGATAGAAAGGGAACCGAAAATCAAGTGGCGGACCACTTATCCTATTTGGAGGAGGAGGGTCGCCCAAAAGAAACCCTTGCGATCAATGATTCGTTTCCAGATGAGAGAATATTGGCGGTATCTTCGGAAGAAATTCCTTGGTACGCGGGCTTAGCCAATTTTGTTGCATGTGGAGAGGTCCCGGAGGACTTCTCATTCAATCAAAATAAAAAGTTGATGAAAGATGCCCAACAATGATTTTGGGATGAGCCCTTTCTATTCAAAGTATATGTCGATGGAGTGGTAAGAAGATGTGTTTTCGAAGTCGAGCAAGGAGTTATTCTTGAAGGATGTCACTCCGCTCCATATGGAGGGAATCATGGTGGTGTTAGAACGGCGGTGAAAGTTCTTGAATGTGGTTTCTTTTGGCCTACTTTGTACAAGGATGCTCATGAATAAACAAAGAGTTGTGATCAATGTCAAAGAACAGGGGAAATCTAAAAAAGGCATGAAATGCCTCAAAACCCCATTGTGGAAGTAGAACTCTTTGATGTATGGGGGATTGACTTCATGGGTCCTTTCCCAAGTTCTTATAGTATGAAATACATCCTTGTGGCGGTTGACTATGTGTCCAAATGGGTTGAGGCAATTGCCTTGCCAAACAATGAAGCTAGAAGCATCACGCCTTCCTCAAGAAAAGTATTTTCACAAGATTTGGCACCTCTCGCACAATTATAAGTGATGGGGGAACCCACTTTTGCAACCGAGCTTTTAATTCCTTATTGAAAAAGTATGGGGTGAGACGCAAGGTTTCTACACCTTATCATCCTCAAATGACTAGGCAAGTGGAAGTGTCGAATCGTGAAATAAAGCAAATTTTAGCCAAGTCGGTTAATGTGAACCGGACGGATTGGGCCAAGAAGTTGGATGATGCCTTATTGACATATTGCACGACATACAAGACTCTGATTAGGATGTCATCATTCCAATTAATTTTTGGCAAAACTTGCCATCTCCCCGTCGGGTTGGAGCACAAAGCCTATTCGTCATTGAAGAAGCTTAACATGAATAGGGAAGACCGGAATGTGTGGTCGAATGCAGGGGCAAAGCAGTGGAAGTTTCTGCAAGAGCTCTGAATCAACATCTTGAACTTCTCAATTTCACTCCAGATGAGTATATGGCTAAGCTAGCTGTGAGCGAGAAAATGAAAAGGAAGTGGCTTGTTGCCATCATTGGTCGAGAGAAGAAACAAGCTTGAAGCAGAGTGGGTCTAATAATCACAGCCCAGGATCTCAACTTTGAGGCCAAGGGTTGGAACTCTATTGTCAGTTTAAGAATCCTACCATCAAGAGAGAACCACATAGTTACCTTGAGAAGGGAAATTCTGATTGGGTGCATTATGGCCGGGATACAAATCAACTTAGGAGCTGAAATGGTGTGAGTGATGTTCGAAGCTGCTAGATTTGGTGGTGGAAATATCCGTTATTCCAACACATTGACAGATTTTCTGATGAAGCAAGGGTGTGATACTTTGGAGGGTGATGATTATGCCTTTGCTGTAAGAGGCTTTGAATTATATGCAATTGAGGATAAAAACAACCCAATCTACCCTACACCTGCTGCCCCTACTCATGGAGCACCATCGCAAGCTGACATGTCATCTTCTTCAAGAGCTCCTCCATCTCGTGTTCACAGGGAAGTTGAAGCTACAGTATCAAGCCTCACTCAAGAGCTTGAGGAGTTGCAAGGCAAGATGCAAGAGTTCAGTGTGCTCCTATGCAACATGCCTCGAGTTCAACCACCTCCACCTTCATCAAGCAGAGTCACCCCGACTCAATTTGACCAGTTAAGTGCAGCCATTGATGCAAATATCATGGATATCTTGAAGACCAAAAAGTGCATTCGTGTGTTTGCCATTACACAAGCTGATGTCGTGAAGCATGTGAATATGTTGTGGAGTGAGAGAGAGCAAAGGAAAGAAAGACCGGATCAACCAAAAGCCCCAAAATCTATGCACCAGAGGAACATGAGAAGAATGGAAGAAGAGGTGCTTGGAAACTTGGATCTACTCAGAAATATGAAATTTGATGAAGAAGTACAGATGAATTTGGCCAGGCAAGCTTCATTAGAAGAAGCAGTACGAGCCAGAGAGGGAAGAAGGCAAAGAAGACAATAAGCCCCGAAAGATCATGTTGAGGGCAAGATAAAAGAATTGCCGAGATGAATAGGGAGTTCTCTCCCTTTTTGACTGACCCAATAAACTTTTATTTTTGGTTTTGGATTAGTTGCTTTTGACATAGCAACTTTTCTTGTTGGGTATGGGGATAGTTAATCTTTTGATGAATGTCCTAAACTTTGTTAATATTGGTGTTTTAACTTAGGATGTTGATCACTTTAAATTAGAATCTTAATCTTTAATTTAGGATATGTTGAATTTCTTATCTTTAATCCTTGTCTTTTAATTCATAGTATAATTGTTGATTAGTAGTTATATAAAAAATCCAAAAATATTGAAAAAGCAAGCAAAAAATCCAAACAAATTGATTTTTTTTTGAAAATCCCTAAAAGATGCTATAGGTACTATACTTGGGATGTTGCTTTCTTTCTTTTGATTCGCACTTGTTGCGATACATAGGCAACCCTCGTGAAAAATAATTTTACTGGGGTCTGAAACAAGAACCATCTCCATTGTAAATACCATTTGTGTAAATAGTTTAGAAGTAGTAAATAACTTTCTTGATTTTTCTTTGACTCGGTTCTTTTCCAAGAATGCAATTCTTTTGTACCGGACACTTTTTAGGACTTAATCATAGAAGTGTCATCCTTATTTTGTAACTTGTTTGATACCAACATGTTAGGAGCTCACATGAGAAAGTTTAGTGGATTATTTGTTTAGAGTTGCACCTATAACCTTTAGGTTCGTTTGATGACTCTATACATGTGTAGTATAGGCTAAATCCTTACCTTAAGTGCTTGGAAATTGATGTTCTTGTCTCTTGTCCCTTATGCTAGTGAGGTGAGTCTTTGATTAAGCTTGTTAATTGCATATGCATGTTAGAACTTGGTTTGTATGTCCTTAGAAATGAATGGAGTGTCAAATTGCTGATTGGATAGGATAATAGGCATTTCTTTGACCCGTTTGAGCCTTTCAAGCCACCAAATAAAATTAATCCTTAGTTAGCCAACTTTGAGCCTTAATATCCTTTCTTTTGATAGCCACAAAAATATCTCGAGCCAATTCTAAGTGCTTTATAGCGCTAACCTTCTCTTGGCCATATCTCCTTGAGGCACTGAAAATGTGAAAGTCTAAGTTTGGGGGAGGGGAACAAAGAAATGAAAGCTAAGTGGCTCTTCAAAAAGGAAGATGATTGTATAGAAAAGTTGCAAAAGAAAAAAAATAAAATCAAGAAAAAAAAAGCAAAAATAGCAAAAGAGAAAATAAAAAGACAAAAATAGAGAAGTAAAGCAAAAAGAGGAATAAGAGCCACAAAGCAAAGATCAATAAAGAAAATTGGGAATAAGAGCTAATGTGAAAAAAAAGCTCAAAATGAAATGAATGCAAAGATAAAGTAGTGCCCAAGGAGGGAGTTTAGTCACTTTTTATCCAAATTATACCCTACCTATGTTCAAAAGCCTATATTACAACCTTAGAACTCCTATTTGATCCTTCACTGATTGACATGAAAGAAATGACAAGGTGACACGAAGGCCAAGCCTATGACATTGTATGTTTTTAACTTGCATCCAATTTTTTAGAGGGAGGGGTTAGATTTGAGGGTCCCTTGTATTTGAATTATATTCAGAGATAGGGACTCATTCCTTGTGGTGAGACCATTAGGGGACTTGAGACTTGAAGATGCAATTAAGAGAGCCTTAGGTGAGTTGAGAGAGTAATTGTGCTATGCATGCTTTAATCATCATTAGAAGCTCTAATAGATGTAGTTGTAACTTTGGTGCTTGTGGATTGATTAGTTGGATTCTCATGTCTGAAACTTAATGTTAGTATCAACCAAAAACACGAACTTCCTTTTGTCTTTGTCTCATTGTTGAACTCAATCCCGGTGCTAAATTGTGAATCATAAGATAGTTCTTAATATTGCTTACGGACAAGCAAAAACTTAAGTTTGGGGGAATTGATATGTGGGTATTTTGCGTATACTTGCAACTCTTTTAGACTAGCTTTCATGTCTTAAAAGCTTTGTTATTTGAGTAAACCTTATGTTTATCTCCATATTTCAGGGTATCAAATAGAATTAATGTACAAAGCCAAAAGAATGAAGAAAAGAGCAAAAACAAGCGCACTTTGGCTATATTTTGAAGAACAGGGAGAAAGGGAAGCAGCTTCATCGGCGACACACCGAATAACCGGCCGAAGGAGGATCGAGTTCAAGAGCTCGACAAGTCCCAACAAAGCAAAGAGGTGGACTGCCGATAGATCTGCTGAATACATTCTGCTGCAGCGCAGAAGGAGATGCTATCTCGCCGACAATCACAGTGAGCTCAAAGACATCTGTGAATTGATGAAGCTATCCGCTCCTGGATCTGTGACCCCGCCGAACTTGCAACACAGAACAAGGCAGAAGAGAAGTTAGACTAGCCTTCGGCGGCCGCGCACTTCAATATGTGGCCCACCGAATAACCGGCGGTCTAGCGTAAAATAAGGCAAAACGGTAATTTTATAAATAATAACTTAGTTTTCAAACCCATGTCTATAAATATGCTGGTATGCCTCCGAGAAAAAAATGATTCTTTTTCAACTTAGAATATGCTTTATTGTACTTTTGAATATTTTTAGAGGCAAAGGAAGGATTATAAGTTGAATCTTTTGTAAGGATTTCATTTCTTAATCTACTTCTTCATATGATTCTTATCATTTTATATTTTACTATGTGTGTGTTAGACCCTAGTATGAGTAGCTATACTCATACTAAGGGTTTATTCATGAAGACTTGATTGTTTTAACGGAAAACTTGCTTTTAATCTTGTATAACCTATGGGTAAAGATGAATCTAGTTCTCTATCGTACTTTTCTTGACTAGGTTTTGATGAACCTAACCCTACTTTTCTTTCATTACCCTGACGGGGTTGGAGGTGTAGGTTAATGGGAACTAGCAAGAATTTGGGTTATATTGGCTACGACCTACCCCATCTAAAGGAAAAAGACCTAAAAATGTCACTTCCGCTCGGGTCCTTGGTCTAGGGTTTCTCGCGCCTCATTATTGATCCTAACGGGCTTGATGAGGTAAATTCTCCCTATTCCTAATGGGTTTTGAGAAATACATTTGAGGTCCGACCATTAATGCTACCCATATGATTTGTGAGGTTAAAGTAAGAGTTTAACTAAAAAAATCTTGTCGCAATGAGTAAACCCCTAGCTCATTCTCCATATTACATCCATTTTTAAGTGTTGAGTTATTTATATGCTCTTAGCGTTAGTTATTAGTTGTTAGTTGTAGTCGTAGTTAACTCAAGTACTCTCAATTTATACTTAAGAATAGACGCACAATTCGTAGAACTCGTTGCTATTAAATCTAAGACTAATAGATTGCAAGCTAGCTTCTGAGGAAATCGATCCTGACTCTTAGTGGTACTACTATCTTTAACGATCGCTCACACCTTTATTGGTGAGTGGATTGAGTGTAGATCAATGTGCACTTCATCATCACCACATTCTCAAGTCCATTCAGCTTATAATTAGATTGATTGTGTCAAAGAATGATTGAGAATCCAATAAGATCACCTTTGATATAGATCCTAGCACCAGTATCTACGCTTTCTTTATGTGTAAACATTTTAAAGAAATTTCATTTTATTTCTGGGTGTTGTTCATTAGTACTTCAGTACAGTGAAATTTTGCAAAGTTCATTTGGGATTTTTTCTCCCTCTTGATTTGCATAGAAATGGTATGTTTACTCCATTTCAGCTAAAAATTGTTAATATGTACAGCTTTGGAGCTGAATTAAGCTTTCCAAGATTGATTACTTTTTCTTTTGTACAAATTATTTGTTGAATTAATTGAGCTATTTTAAATATACTCAGATGATGAGTGGCTATATTTGCAGCATTTCAATTATAAAGAGGAGATTGAGAGAGGAAGCATCTACAGTGGCTTAACAATGACTCTTTGCTAAAGAAGATCAGAGGGCAGAGGTCACGTAAGGGGCAGAAGATGGAAGATTAACTGGTGGTGTGAAGATAGTGGATTTTGGCTAAAGAATATGGAGAATAATTATGAGACCACAATCAATGGAGAAGAGTACTTTATAGAGGCTAAGAAGATATAAAAAGAGGGGGGTAGATTAATTTATTCCAACTTGGCAGTCCACCTCATCAGCTATATAAGTTTAAAATGGATCAAAAAATGAGGTGGATTTCTGTTAGTTTGTGAAGGTATAAATGACACATTTCACTAACGGCAAGGGTATATTTGAGCTCTTTCGTAAATTGAAGGCAAATTTGATCCATATTCAATAATTGAGGGGCATATTTGACCCTTTTCCGTTCCCTTTCCATTAATTTCTTGTCTTGCCCTGTCGCTCTGTGTAAAAGTCATTTTTTTAGCTCCAGCAAACCCAGTACCAAACATTTCGATGTCACAGTTAAATCTAAGTAGGGACAAACATATCCCACATTTACAAAGAGTAGCATCGCTGTTGCTAACAATTTTAAGAATTTTGTAAAATTCAATACTTGTTTTCCATTAGTTAATAGTAGCAGATTGATAACACCACACTAAGTCTAGATAATATAGAAAGTTCCAGTAGATTGATCATAGTGCGAGAAAATAAACTATAATAATTCATTAGTGGGATTAAATTCGTTTTCTTCACACAGTTAACAAGGACTTGCTTTGATGTAGTTTACCGTAGCTAATTGGAGATTACGGGCTACTTGATCACTCCTAATATGTTTAACAAGGGATAAAGAAAGAAGCAACTGACTGTCGAAAGAATCCATTAATTTGCTGTGTTATTCCCACATGAAGAAAACCCCATTAATTTGTTGTACATATTGAGTGGTAGACGTTAACAAGGTCCTACATCAAAATACTCGTTGTAGGGTCTTGCTTAAAAAAGTTGGCAAAATATACAGACATTTTAAAAAGGTGATCATGACATGCTGAGCTACTCAAGTCAGTTAAACTTTATGGTGCCTATATAAGCCTTATACCTTTTGGCCGTAATGTTAAACATGCAATCTACATAGCTAGTCTTTCCCTTTTCCTTTTTGCCCTCTCATTTTCTCTTTTGCTTCTCAAGGTGGCTTCACAAGTTCCTATTAACTCAGAGTCTATGTCCAGCATAGATGAATTGGAAGACTTGGAAGTGACAGAATTTGATGAGAACACACTAAGGAAACTACTAGATGAAGAGCCAAATGAGGTTCAAGAAGAAAGAGTATATTTCAATATACAACCTATGGTGGCTGAAATAACTCCACATTGTACAATTAATGGGTGTCCTTCCTTTGAGATCATTGAGGATTGCATCAATGATCTCAAGACATGGCAATACATGATAGAGTCGTCTTTCAATCATACAATAACCTGCCCAGAAGGAGTAATCGAGGTTTTCGATATTGGAGACTTTGCCATAGACTCTTCTCATTTCTACAATGCAGTTCCTTTGGATGAAATAGGATATGATATTGGTTTGTGGCACCACAGTTCTTAGCCAAGGGCTTACTCCTAGGATACTTGAAACTCTTGAAGATCTGGCTAAGCCATGACTAGAAATAATTTAATGCTACTTTTATTTTATTTTATTAGCATGTTTGAAAATTTGGTGTTAAATTTCAGTTTACCGCTTGCTGAATTGGAGCCCAATAATATTTTCCCTCCTCCTTAATTGGTAATTAACCAATAGCGGAAATGTCCTCTGTTTATTAAAAATAGGAAGCAAGAGTTTCTATATACTGACCGGGTAAACATTTTCTTTTATTGTCATATCACTTACTACATTCGTTCAATTTTACATGTCATAATATGATTCGATACAAAATTAAAAAAAAAAAGATTTTTAAAGCATGTAGTCTAATAATTATATATCATTTCATTAAGAATAAAATAAAAAATTTGTTAATAAAATTATTTTCAATTTTTAGTAAGCTGTGTGACTCTTTCTGAAATATACTAATAAGAACGTATTGACACATAAACCAGACAGATAGAGTAAAGAATACATATCGATAACGGTCCATAATAAGCGTTTGGTGAATAATTTATTATGAAAAATAGGACAAACATGCAACTTACCGTAACAAATTAACTTACATGATAATATAAAATTTTCATTATATCGTTTGTTTAAATAACTGATGAAATCTTGAATTTAATACCTAACATTTATTAACCTCTTTTTGCTTAGCTAGATCAACTTGCTTCTTACACGTTCCATTACTAACAATAGGGTACGCATAATCTAAAGGCAAGGGCTATCAATTTTTCAGTCAAGAATATGCCAATAAGTTTGATATGTAAAGTAGAACAAAATAAAGTATCTCATCCCAGTTAGCTTTGCTGGATGTTAACACGGTCCTAAACCTATACTTCTTTTACAAAGTACTACAATATTTTGCAGCTAAATTAGGTACGTGATATTTTCAGGCTGTCCATGACATAATAGAGATGTCCTTAGGACATGGAATTTGTAACCTAATTTTAAAACTAACACTTCTTCCACACTTCACCAACCTTTTAGCTCTCTTTTTCCTTGTAGCGCTCAAACATTCACAATATATTATGAATTTCAAGACTTGAAGTGACGCAATAACACTATTAGAGGTCATTTGGTTTTACTCCATTGACAAAAACAATTTCAGCATAAAATTTAAGTTGCATTTCCCCCCTTTTTTACTAAAACATAGCAGCAATTTTAGGAGTAGTAGTACAAAAATTTAAAAAGTCTTCCTATATTTTTAAAATTCCGTACCAAATTAAATTTGGACAGCAAAGTGAAACAGAGAGAATATTATGATTGGTTGGTCGGATAAAAAAATGATCTTTGTATAATTTAATGCTATTTTGTACTACATTAAATTCTACATTGCTATAAATTATGTATAAATCTGTGCAGTATCAGTGCCTTATGAGTCGTATTTTTGTAATTCACGCCTTTAAATATGGAAAAATTACACCATTGTTATTGTAGAGAACTTTTTCTAAAACATAGCAATATATTTTTTTCAAACATATCAACATTTTTAAAAATACTACAAAATATAGTAAAAATAAAAAAAATCCCAACTATCCTCCTTCATCTTCTCTCTCTTCTTCCACTCTTCATTGCTGCCCGTCACCACCGGTGACTTCCCCATTGCCGCCCTCCCTCCCCCCATCATCATGGCTGTCCTCCCCTGCCTCTCCCTGTCACTACTTTCCGATCGAAGCCGCTGTTGTGCGTTGTTGCTGCTTCCTGTCATGCGTCGACATCGGCGAGGATGCTGGTGCACGACGGATCTGCTACAACAGAGCAGATTAGACGACATTGATCTCGGCGGCACTACTGCTTGTTTTTTTTTTTTTTTTTTGAGTTTTTCTAGTGAGACACGGTGGATCTACGGCAATGGTGGTGTATTTTTGTGGTTGTTGATTGTTAAGAATGTATGTCCTTTGTATTCCTATTGTATATGTGGTATATGCCCTGTATATACAGTGGATATACATCAGACAGACAATGAGTATACACTTTACATACACCATATGTATAAACCCTTTTATTTTATATGTGTATTGTATGTACCGTGCATGTCCGATGTTTGGACGTCCATACAATAGAAATACATCAAGCATACACAGTATAGACAAATGTCATACAAAAATATGCATAAATAAATGAAAAAAAATTCTGATGACCACCGGCGACCGACGGCTCTGGCGGAGATTATGCGGGGGAGGGGGGAGGGGAGGGAGCTTGCAGGTTGGTAGGGGCTTTTTGGAGGGACTTCTAGGGTTTTGTCCACCTTTCTATATGTATTTGCTATGTTTTATAAAAATACATATTGCTATATTTTATAAATACGGTTGACATTTTTGTATAAAGTAAAATATTTGTATGTATAGTACTGCAAATGCCCTTCAAACATGTTGGGATTTTTACGTTGCATGACCACTAATTAAAGTTATACACAGAAAATAAATACAATATTATTTTATGTTGCACTTGGTGCACCTATGTAAGACACTAGAGGAGGAGGTGAATAGTGTCCTTACCCAATTTTAAAACTTCTAAAACCAGCTCTTTATTTTGATCGCCTAACTTACAAAGAACCAGGTTCCTTGTAAGTTTTACCTATCTCTGAAACTTAAACACAATGCGGAAATGTAAAGAACATTTTTACATGGAAAATCCTTGCTCAAGTGATCAAAAACCACGACCCAAACTCTTGGGATTTCAACCTTCCACTAAAGCAAAACTGAGCAAGTTTTAGACTACAATGTAATGCAATCAGGGAACTAGACTTCCCTAGTACCTAGAACCTTCCAAGCCACACGTTAGCTTGTCAGGTTCCTATCACATCAAAAAGTAACCTCTACTAATTTCTTCTTAACAAGCTGATAGAGTACAACTCGATAGCCTATAACAAAGAACTAAAATAAAAGATTAAACTATGAAACTGCTTCTTCGTCAGGTTCTGCTGCTCAGCCTTTGTTCTTGCACACAATACTTCTCACAATCAGTTTGCTCTTGATTTGATCTATTGAGATTTCTTGAGTGTGTAAAAGGTTCTGGCCAAATTAACTTGTATTTATAGAGTTCAATATAGCCGATTTCAATTAATCTTAGAACTCCATTTTCACTTTGGATTCCGTTTCAAACAAGGTTTACCCATATTGCCTTATTTGAACCTCAAGTTAATTTGCCTAAGTCTTCAATCCTTTTTCACCTAGCAACCGCATTCTATTTCAGCACCACCTCACGCTTCTTCTTTCCTCTTAGGATTGAAACTTCGACTCTAACTGTTCTTGTTTTCCTTCTTCAACTCTAACTCGAATAACCCATCGAACAGTCCAGTCTTCTTGCTCAACTGCGAACCTTTTCGTAGTTCACTAAGCACCAGGTCCTTTGTCATCTTCAAAACTCTCCTTCAACAAATTTCCTCTTTTTGATGATGAAAAACAATGTTGTCCCACCGAGGGTACGTAAGCACAAGAACCTGTATAATATCAAACACTAACCAAGAACCAGGGTAATAATAGTTAGGTAAAAATAGGTCATAAAACATACAATGAACTAAACAACATCTAACTTCCCCCTTTTGACATCATCGAGAAGTTTTATAGTTGTATGAACCTGCTCAACTTAAATTAAGTCTTAGTTGACTCTAGTGCCATAGGCATCTTGCCAACCTTTTTATGTCAGGAACTTGTTTCAGACAATAAATACTAGCAAACAGCAAGGATATTAATCAACAAAATCGCCAAACCGGCTTAAACATCAAAAACATCATTCGAATATTACAAACAAAACATAATAATTGTCTTAACAACAGGCCATAAGAAGAACCAACGGGGGGACTTGGAAAAGGAATTGGTGCAAGCTAAACTGGTGGTGAAGCTAAGCAGCCAGAGAAACACGGAGAAATCAACAATAAGTAAAGATGGAAGCAAGATAAGTCTTAGCTTCGATCGAATGATACCGAGGAACTAGTCTAGCTCCCAAACAATCCAAAAATCAAAAGACGCACCTAATGCTAAGCAACAATCCTCAAGAAGTCACATGCTTCTTGAAAATTGAATAACCAAAGAAGAAGATCGTTCAAACGACTCACACCGAATGACACAAAGTTCTCATAAATTCCCACGATGGGGTTCGGCTCCAATGGAGACACAATAGCTACATCTATGTTTAATCATTCATAAGAAACTAGATGTCTATAAATGAAATGGAATGGAGTTTTTATAGACTACTCTACGGGAAAAAAAGTAAAATGGTCACACACGACCAACAGGAGTAAGCCACACAAGGCTGAGTAAACTGAGTGTTCGGTCACTCCTTCAACCGAACACTTGAATTTCGAACACTTGAATTTCGAACACTTGAGCTCGAGCTCTTGACTTCGGTGCTCCGTTGCTCAGCTCGGCTCATTTTGACATCAGATGCTCTTCCTTCGGTTTCTTTACTTCTTCAGCGTCGATGTTGAGTGTTCGGTCGGCTCCTTCTTCGAGCTCAAGCTTATAGATGAAGCCTTCGATTCTTGAGCTCGGCCACTCAGCTTTGGAATAGTTGCTTTCTCCCGGCCACGCCAATTGAATTTGAACGTCATGCAACAGCTTGGCTTGGCTTCGTGTCATCGGCCTCGGTGGAATGAACAGTTGATCAGCATGTGTTCGGGATGCATCATCCTGCCCTTCTTGAGAAGATTTCATCCTCGAAATCGAGCCCTCTTTAGCCTCCGATGCTTGGCCTACAATACAAGGAGTTAAGTCAGTAATATTAAAGGTGTTGGACACGTTATACTCACTAGGGAGGTCGATCACATACGCATTGCTGTTGATCTTGCTCAGTACTTGAAACAGACCATCCCCTGTCAAATCCGATTTTAGACTCAACTCGAAGCGAATCGGGTTTCGGATTTGACTGGGTAACTCGTTTGAGTTCGAGTGTTGGAGTCGCCACCTAATATAATTTTCTAAGGTGTATTAGGCCACCTAAGTGTCTAAGGTCGAGTTTAATACCCATACTAGTCTGTTTCTAGAGATTCAAAAGGGTAAGAAGTCTAAATGACTTAGGGGAGAGGGTTTAGGCACTTCCCCAAATTCCACGAAAGGTGGTTGCCGTCCGAGTCTATATTTTTAGATAAAGTTGTGAATACTATCATGTAATACTAACTTGGGAAGTGTAATTTTGTATCTAATTCAATGAAAACAGTATGTCTATACAATTTAATCCACACATATGCAAACAAGCTTCATACACGACCTATACTTAAGCCTAATCGTATTTTATGCCGTCTAATACAAATGCCTAATCGATTAAACATGCAAAGAGTGTTCAATTTCAGCTTACTTGTGCAATTTTAACACTTGAAGCAATTTTGCATAAATGGACAGCTTTGCAAATAATTTTCAGATTTGGACTAAACCTCAATGGATACTATTTTTAAAATGAAATGTTAGCCATTTAGGGTCGGTGTGACTCGTCATTAATTGTCGAGCCCAACCTTAATGGCTATTTTTTTGCTTTAGGGGTTAGTTTTGAAATATATAGGCGAAGGGGGGGGGGGGGGGCTGTTTTGGAAAATTAGTTTCACAGAAGCACACAAATGCAAACAAAGGGGCTGTCACACATAAATTATATACGTATATGTATAAGCATGCAAGTATATGACTAAATAATAGTTTTATCTTTAGAAAAATTACATATAAAACGTATAAGTGACCCCAAATACTTTATACACCCTACACACTATTAGATTAGTGTATAGGATCATTGAGTAGTTTGAAAACCAATTTACTACACGTAAAGGCCCTTTTTTGAAAATAATTTTGGGCCTGGGCTGTTTATGCAAAGAGGGGCAACCTTAGTTTTCAGAAAAATAGTCCAGTTTAAGCAACTACGACATAAATAGCCCTGTTTCGCTGAAATTCCAGATTTAAACATTCCGAAAACATGTTCTATAGTATTTTGATTCTAGGACCTGCATGGAATGACCAAAACAGTGTTATCGTTCATGGATTCTACCCAAAAAACATACGGATTTTAGAAAAATACCATGGAACTTCAATTTTCAACCAAATGATGCTATGCAGATGTCATGCTTTGCCAGATAATGCAGCATATAGGAGTGAAAGGGTCAAGAGAAGAGCCCCTGGGTGGCTGCACACATAGTATAGTAACTGTGTACTCCTGTTTTAAAGAATACAAACAGCAAACCTAACGAATATACCAATTGGGACAGTGTCTAAAGGGTAAAGCACATGGAAAGAGTAAAGATCAGAGGGGTATCCTGTTCTGGCTAAGTTAGGCAGAATTAGCATCTCAAAAGCAGTATTTAAACAAATACTGCATTGTGCAGTTAACATCTCTCAAAGAAATCCACACCAGTAACTAAAACAAGACTGGTATGACCTTTTATGGTCATCCAAGACAAGGTTGCATTCACAAGGGTTAGTAAGGCCAAAAGGAGGCCTAAGAAATCACAGTGACAAGCAAAACAACATAGATGATAGATTTTTAAAGAGGGAAAGCATGGGAAGGCAGAGAACCCCTCCAAATAGATTACAAACATACAAAACATCTGTTAAATCATGTGTAATAAGCATGCTGCAGATTAGGGGAGGTTCTGAATCATGTTACCTTGTTAAATGCAATAGCTAGCAAGAAAGATAAACTTAGGCAGTGACAGTGCAAGAAAGTAGAGAGGGTGGAGTCCCTTTTTTGGGAATAGAGAGTAGTAGTGAGTATTTTATTCGTCTGAGAAGTACTGCAGAGCTTTCTGTTCTTTTTCTTGTGTCTTGTGAATGAGAATGCCAGTGTTTATATAGGTGAGAAGTGGGAATTATAATTCCAATAAATTAGGAGTGTGAAGACTAAAATTCAAACGGGTAAAAGTATAAAAGGTAAGAGAATATTGTCTTCCAAAAATAACTGGGGACGCTCTTGGGTAATACTTCCATTTATAGGCCAATCAGTCCCAAATTTTAAGGCAAAACAGATCCTAAATCAAATAGGATCCCCTCCCTTAAAACCAAATAAAGTCTAGGTTCAAACACAATCAGACTTCAAAAGAAATCACTTAATCATCTCAATAAGATTACAATCAGCCTTTAAATCACCAATTCAAATTAGGCTTAGTCAAGACCCCAAAATCATGCTTAAATCAAATCATTCCAGTTTTAAAGCTATCTAATCATGCGTCTTAACAAAATAAAGGTTAGAATACACTGCCACAGATAAATACATTGTCGAGGGTGTCAAGTTACATCTCAGTAATGGTGATAAGAAATATAGGACTTGAGCGTGACAATTAGTGAATACACATGAGTCAAGAGCAAGTTTCTGCTTAGCCTAGTGAAAGAACGGTGAAAATATCAATCATGTAGTCTCTTGCCTTACTTAGTTCCCTAATAACAATTAACTATGCTGTACTCGAATGACACTAGGCAAAATCAGGCATACAAACAAATATCGTCATTTAGAATAGTGAAATCAAATGAGACTGGTGACTATTTGAATCTATAATAATTAATCGATTATGTTAACATGCCAAAAAACTACACAATTTCACATTTATCATCACTTAAATCCAGAAAACAATTAGTAGAATAAAAAGGGTTTTAGGATTATCCGTTTGCAACATTAGGGTCGGGTCACATTGACCCGTCGTGAATCGACCTCGCACAAAGGGGGTTCTTACCCTTTTTTCAGGCGATAACATTGTTTGAATTGCCCTAGACCCCGTCGGAGGTGTTTTCCGGCGGTGGTGACTCTGTCAACGATGGCATATAGTTCTCCTCGTCCAAATACTATCATAAGTATATGGGTTTTGTAGCGGGTGACAAGGGGAGTACGATGGTACCATTTTTCCCAAATTTGGCCTCCTAAATCGACTGGAAAACTAATCGACAGTGGCAGCGTAATATATCACCGAAGAGAGAGAAGAGAGAGTGATTATCGGTGAGGTGAGGAGAAAATAAGGGTCGGGGGAAAAGTTTAGGGGTCATTTAGGGAATATAGTAGAGGGTTTGATCTCAGCCGCCGGATGGCATACGTGGACGGCTGAGATCAATCCACGTAGGCGCTAAAGTGTAAAATATAAAGCTCATGTGTGCAACCGTGTATATGTGTACATAGGTATATATTTATGTATAGGTAATGTATAATTAGCATAGTTTAGTATAAAATAGGTATAAGAATTGTATAAAATAGGTATAAAATCATAGAAAAATTATGGAATTAATTTTACAGTACTATAACTTTGAATTTAAAACGATTTGGGCAATTTTGTCAAAAATAGAAGTAATTACGGAATTTTTGTTTGGGACACACATTTTGTAAAAATGGCTACAGTTTGTGATGATGCTTTCGAAAATGACTTTGATTGTCAGGCTATTATGAGAAGATAATTTGAAAGAATGGACGGGGCAAGAATAAATGCACGATCGTGTATAAAATTTGAAAACTATTGCTTTAAAATAGGAGGGACAAAATTGGGTGTCAACAGCTGCCCCTCTTTGCCCGGGGATGATGAAAGAGTCTTCGGGCAAAGATGTTGACAATACATCCAATTTTTTCGCGACTCTGAAGGAGTGTTTGCGACTTAGGAGAGTTGCCCGGGCGTCAGGTTGTAGTGTTCGCTTTGCCCAGAATGTATATCCTGCAATAAAGATGAGTTTGTAATATAATGTATATAGAATGTACCTTCCTCTAGGGCTGGATTGTTTTTCCAGAATTTTTACCGCATGTGGTCGTGTCTGCTATGCCTAACTGTTTGTCCTCTGCTGTCAAGTGTTAGATTCGACGTCGGGCTGTGTACCCTCAGTCGATGCATTGGGCCGTGTATCCTCCGCAAGGAATTAAAATGACAAATCAATATCGGGCTGTGTACCCTCAACTGACGCTTCAGGCTGTGTACCCTCAACCGACGTAAATGCAAATCGATATCGGGCTGTGTACCCTCAACCGATACTTCTGGCTTTGTACCCTCAGCTAATTTAAATGATAGATCGATATCGGGCTGTGTACCCTCAACCGATGCTTCGGGCTGTGTACCCTCAGCTAATTTAAATGACAAATCGATATCGGGCTGTGTACCCTCAACCGACGCTTCGGGCTGTGTACCCTTAGTTAATTTAAATGACAAATCAATATCGAGCCGTATACCTTCAACCGAAGCTTCGAGCTGTGTACCCTCAGCTAATTTATATGACAAATAAATATCGGGCTGTGTACCCTCAACCTACGCTTCGGGCTATGTATTCTCAGCTAATTTAAATGACAAATCGATATCGGGCTGTGTACCCTAAAACGACGCTTCGGGCTGTGTAACCTCAGCTAATTTAAATGACAAATCGATATCGGGCTGTGTACCCTCAACTGACGCTTCAGGCTGTGTACCCTCAGCTAACTTAAATGCAAACCTTTGTTGAAGCACGAATGTCGTGTGTTGCTGAGTTGCGTATCTTTTGTGCCTGCATCCAAAGAGAGATTGGTGAGTTGTGCGGGCGTAGTTTGGTTTGTGTATTCTTGGCTTGCTTCGCGCCCACTGTCCACGAGTGCCGGGATCTCGGCCGAGCTGATAGGGATATGCACGAAATAGTAAATAATGAAAATGTTTTGAAAAACATTTATAAGAAAGAAATGAAATGAACTATTTTATCTCATTGAGCCATGAGTCGTGTTGTGTAGAGCCATAGTTGTCACTCTTCATGTTGTTCAAAACTCCATCAAGTGAATTTTGAGACCTCAAAATTCTGCCCCAGTTTGTGTTTGAAATTTTTGAGAGATATTGAGGATCCAGCGTCAACTATGTTTGTCCTCTAGGAATTTTTGAGAGTTCCTCAAAAATTCTGCCCTAGTGTTTGCTTTGTGGGAAGATGAAATTTTTGTATTTATGCGGCCGAACCTTGAGTAGGTTACCTACGTATCCCACTTGGGGAATCAGGTTGTGACGTAGTTCAGATTACATGATGTATTGCAGAATGGAAAAATCACTATTTAGTACAAGCTCTTATACATAGTATCTTTTGACAGCGTCTGAGTTGATTGGTCTTGGCCAAACTTCTCCATCCATCTCTGCCAATATCAATGCTCCTCCATTCAGAACTTGGTGGGCCATGTACGGCCCTTGCCAATTTGGTACAAACTTGCCTTTTGCCTCTTCTTGATTTGGAAATGTCTTCTTCGGTACTAAGTGCCCAGGCTCGAAGGATCTCTCTCGAACTTTCTTGATAAATGCCTTAGCCATTCTCCTCTGATATAATTTTCCATGACATACAACATTTAGTCTCTTGCCGTCAATGAGGGCCAATTGCTCCATTCTTCCTTTGATCCATTCAGCATATTCAACTGTGTCTCTTGGATAATTCTCAAAGATGTTATCTCGACCTCCGCAAGTATCACTGCCTCAGTGCCATACACCAGCAAGTAAGGAGTAGCCCCCGTTGATGTTCTCATTGTGGTGCGTTATACTAACAGAGCATAGGGTAGGTTCTCGTGCCATTGCTTTGAATTGTTTGTCATCTTGCGCAATATCCTCTTGATGTTCTTATTGGCCGCCTCAACCGCACCATTCATTTGAGGTCTGTATGCAGTGGAGTTGTGATGCTTGATCTTGAAAACCTCACAGGTTGCTTTCATTAGGTTACTATTGAGATTGGACTGATTGTCGGTGATTATGGACTCATAGATGCCAAATCGGCAGATCATCTTATCACGAAAAGTTTGACACCACTTTCTTCGTCACTGATTTGTACGACGCGGCTTCTACCCATTTGGTAAAATAGTCGATGGCCACCAATATGAAGCGATGTCCGTTAGAGGCGGCTGGCTCGATAGGTCCTATGACATCCTTCCGCCAAGCAACAAAAGGCCAAGGTGACCCCATGATATGCAATTCATTAGGAGACACTCGAATCATATCTCCGTGGACTTGGCATTGGGGACACTTCTTTGCGTTCTTTATGCAATCATGCTCCATTGTCATCCAGAAAATAGTCAGCCCTCAAAATCTTCTTTGCAAGTACGAAACCATTCATATGTGGACCATACGTCCCAGAATGTATTTCTTCTAACAATTTAGCAGCTTCTTTTGCGTCCACGCATCTCAGCAACCATAGATCGGGTGTCCTCTTGTACAAAACTTCTTCGTTAAAAAAGAAACCATTTACTAGCCTCCTCAGTGTCTACTTTTCGAGACTTGTTGCATCCTTTGGGTAAATGCCGTCTTTGAAAAGCTTTTTGATGTCGTAAAACCAAGGTTGTCCGTCTGATTCTTCTTCTACGTGATAACAGTATGTTGGCTGCTTCCTCACTGTCACGGGTATTGAGTTAATGTAGTTCTTGTCTGGATGTTTGATCATGGAAGATATGGTAGCCAAAGCATCTGCGAACTCATTTTGCAGCCTAGGGGCATGCTGGAAATCTATCTTGGTGAACCTTTGCTTCAGCTCCTTTATACATTCCAAGTACGACAGTATCTTGGAGTTCTTTGCTATCCACTCTCCTCGGACTTGGTGAATTAGTAAGTCAGAATCCCCGATTGCTAACATCTCTTGCATGTTCATGTCCATTGCCAATCTAAGACCTAAGATGGAAGCTTCATATTCCGCCATGTTGCTGGCGCAAGGAAACCTCAGTTTGGCCATGACAGGATAGTGTTGTCCAGTCCTAAAGACTAATACCACTCCAATACGGACTCATTTGAAATTGACTGCCTCCAACCATCATACTCTTCGGTGATATCTTCCCCTACGAACATAACTTCCTCGTTGGGGAAATAGGTGTGCAAAGGTTCATAGTCATCTCCCACCGGATTCTCGGCCATATATTCAGCCAAGGCTTGAGCTTTCACCGCCTTTTGGGTGACAAAAGTGATGTCAAATTCATTGAGCAACATTTGCCATTTAGCCAGATTTCCAGTAGGCATTGGTTTTTGAAAGATATACTTGAGAGAATCCATCCTCGATATCAGCAATGTTGAGTAAGATGTCAAGTAATGTCTCAACTTCTGTGCTATCTAGGTCAGCGCGCAGCACGTGCGCTCCAGCAATGTGTACTTGGACTCGTAAACAGTAAACTTCTTGCTTAGATAGTATATTGCTTGCTCCTTCCTTCCGATTGAATCATGTTGTCCCAATACACAACCAAAGGCTGAATCTACTACTGACAGGTACGAGATCAAAGGTCGCCCAGGCTCAGGTGGAACCAGCACGGGCGGGTAAGATAAGTACTCCTTTATCCGATCAAATGCTTTTTGGCTGTCCTCTCTCCACTCGATCACTGCGTCTTTCTTCAGTAACTTGATGATTGGCTCATAGATGACAGTGGATTGTGCTATGAACCGGTTGATGTAATTGAGCCTTCTCAGGAAGCTCATAACCTCTTTCTTGCTTTTTGGCGGCGGAAATTCTTTGATGGCATTGATCTTGGATGTATCTAGCTCAATACCCCTTCTACTGACGATGAAACCCAGGAGTTTCCCTGTCGGAACACCAAAAGCACATTTAGCTGGATTCAGCTTCAGATTATACTTTCCAAGCGATTGAAAAACTTGCGCAAGTTGTTAAGGTGTTCCGAACTCTTCTTTGATTTGATGATTACATCATCCACATAGACTTTGATTTCTTTATGCATCAAGTCATGGAACATAGTCGTCATTATCCTCATATAAGTTGTTCCAGCATTCTTTAACCTAAACGGCATAACCTTATAGCAATAAGTTCCCAAAGAGGTAGTGAAAGCTGTCTTCTCGGCATCTTCCTCATCCATGAGCACTTGATGATATCCGGAGAAACAGTCTTTAACCTAAACGGCATAACCTTATAGCATTAAGTTCCCAAAGAGGTATGTCTTCTCGGCATCTTCCTCATCCATGAGCACTTGATGATATCCGGCGAAACAGTCCACGAAGGATTATAGCTCATGTTTCGCGCAATTATCGATCAAGATGTGCATGTTTGGCAACGAAAAATCATCCTTCGGGCTTGCTCTATCCAGATCCCTATAATCCACACAAACTAGGAGTTTCCCATCTTTCTTCGGCACTGGAACAATATTAGCTAACCAAGTTGGGTATTTGACTGTTTTCATGATTCCTGCATTGAGTTGCTTTGTTACCTCCTCCCCAATCTTCAACAGAACCGATGACTTGAAAGTTCGGGCCTTTTGTTTGACTGGCGGAAAGCCTGGATTGATAGGTAATTTGTGCGCTACCACATCCGTGCTTATGCCAGTCATGTTATCGTACGACCAGGCGAATACGTCCTCATATTCTTTAAGAAACTCAGTGTATCGCTTTTTGTCTTCGGCAGCGAGATGCACACTGATCCTTGTCTCTTTCACAATTTCCTTATCTCCTAGGTTTATCAGCTCAGTTTCCTCTAGGTTTTGCTTAGGCTTGTTTTCAAATCTTTCAATCTCCTCTTGTGTGGTTTCATCAAAATCATCATAATCAACTCCAGTTTCCTCGGGCTTCATTGTTTCATTACACGTTGCGATTGTGGACTCAATGGGATTATTAGTTTGAATGCTGAAAAATAAAATATTCCAAAATTAAAAGATTAAAACAAAAGTCAAACGGGAAAATAGTGCGATAAATCATTTATGAATCCTTGCAAAACAAAGTTTGTGGAGAGACATTTGCAACAAAAATGAAAATTCCACGACTCAAAGTCGGGTTTTAGTTTGGAAAGCATAAAATAAATTATATCCCCCCCAGCTCTACCAAGGTCCACGGTAAGCTCGGGCCCGGTTACTGATCTAGTTGTTCAGTGCAGTTCCAGATCCAACCTTTGTCAGTCCAGGAGGTTCAACGTATTCTTCCAGGATAACACAGCAGTCTTCGTCAAATATGAATAGACTTTGCACTCCTACCAACAGATCCTCCTCAGCATCAGCTATCTTTGGCTCCACCCCTTGCGCTGCGGACACCTTGAAGTATCCAGACGAGACAAAAATATATAAGAGAGTCTTGATGCTTTTCTTATAAAACTTGAAGTCAAGTGATGCTTCTTCCATGCTCTTCTTGTAGGTCACAATGTACCCTATGCCAGCCTTTTCATTATCGGGCCTCATCACAATTTTGATTGGCTCAATCATGCCATCCAAGTTCTTGCCCAACCCTTTACCAGGTTCATAGCCTTGCTTAATCATGATGCCCACGACTCAGAGTCCGGGCCATTTTACAGGTTGTGGGAGTACCTATGGCTCTTCAATTATCACCTACATAGGTTCAGGTGCCTTGGGTATCCACAATTGATTTCCCTTTGTTTCTTCAGAAATGCGCTTCCAATTGGGACGGGTATTAGGTGGGTACATTGGTCGTTTCTCTGTCTTAGCTGGTAAAGTCTCATGAAATTCGCGTGAGGGCACACCCTAATCAGATATGACTGGCTCCCAAACCAAATTTTTCCCTTCATAGCCTTTGCCTCGACCATCCCAATAGGCACTGTAGAAGTTTCTCTTTCTCTCTTCAATCCCAGGCGGTGTGTTGACCAACTTGGGAGCGAAGTGTGCAGTATAACCTCCTAGGATTGTGTCCGTAGGATTCCAACTCAGATTGTAGTTCTTGTGACGTCCTCCTCGAGTGCCTTGCACTGCTCCCATGAGTTCTACAGTATGAAAGTTCTACCCATCAGGAGCATTCCCTTTGATTGCTGGTATGGTTTGCTTATTGTAGATGTAGTTGTTCCCTTCACTGAACACTACCACCTTTTTGTGGTCCTACTCGAATTTCACCGTTTGGTGCAATGTAGAAGGCACCGCACCAGCCATATGGATCCAAGGTCTTTCCAGTTGTAGGTTGTAAGAAGCAGAGATGTCCATGACATGGAACTCAATAGTGAACTCCATAGGACCGACCATGATGGTTAAGTTAATCTCCCCAATGGTGCTTCTTTGTGATCTATCGAATGCCTTCACCTTCATGTCGCTCTCCCTTATCTTGCCTTGGTCAATTTCCATTCTTTTCAGAGTGATGAATGGGCATATGTTCAGACCAGAACCTCCATCGATCAGGACTCTTCCTACGAACCAATCTTTGCATTTAATAGTAACGTGCAAAGCTTTGTTGTGACTCAATCCTTCAGGTGGTAGCTCATCTTCGTGAAAAGCAATTCGGTTGGCCTCCATGACTTGTCCAACCATGCTAGCCAGGTTTTCAAATAAGGTATCTACCGGAACATGTGCTTCGTCCAACACCTTCATCAAAGCATTCCGGTGGCTCTCCAACTTGAGGAGAAAGGCTAAAACAGAGATTTGCGCTGGAGTCTTGCCCAATTGTTCAACCACGGAGTATTCATTTGCTTGTATTTTCTTCCATAATTCTTCGAAATCCTCCTCGCTGATACCTCATCTACCTTGAACAAGATGCTCGGGAGTATAAATCCTCCCACTCTTAGTCATCCCTTGTGCATCAACAGTCTCAAGTGTTGACTTGTTCTTCTTCTCCATTTTATAATCCCATGGTACCGCATTGTCGCTGTATGGGGGAACCATATCAAAATACAATTTGGGAGCCACTTCCACCTCGATAGGCTCTAGTCCTGTAGCGTCTTGAGAAACTGAAGCAATTGCTGGTACGTCCTCATTTGCCTTAATAATGGTTCTTTCCAAGTTGCATTCCTCATCCAACTCCATAAAATTCAATCTATTGTCTCTATGATTAGGCAGGGGATTGTTGTGCACGTCCGGAGTCTTCAAGTGTATCACCTTTTGATCGATCAAGTGTTGTATCTTGTCCCTCAAGGCGTAGCAGTGTTCAGTATCGTGACCAGGTCCTCTAGAGTGATAGGAACAAGTTTTGGTTTGATCAAAATATGGTGTCATCCTGTCAGGCATTTTGAATGGCACGGGTTGTATATGGCCGGCTACTTTGAGTCTCTCGAACAACTGGGTGCGAGATTCATCCAGTGGGGTGTAGTTTCTTTTGGGTCTTGGGTTGTTATTGGCGTGAGGCCTTGGTGAATAGTTATTGGTGTTTCGGTAGTTGGGAATTTGGGGGTATGCCGGTCATTGTAGTGGTAGATTTTGGTACATGGGCTGAATGTTGTAGACTGGGTAGGTGGATGTGGGTGGTATGTATGGGTAGGATGGAGGAGGTGTTTGGTAGTAGTTGTTATGGGTAGGAGAGTTGTCAAATGATGCAGCCACGAAGGAGACATCGTTCTTCTTCTTTCTTGATGTGGTAGTGCTGCCAGCTTTTAGAGCTTTGTTAGTGGCTTGTAGTGCAGCCAAACTAACAATCCTTCCAGTCTTCAGTCCATCTTCGACCATATCTCCAATCTTGATCAAATCTCCAAACTTCTTATCTTGCAGATTCAATATCTTGTCAAAGTAGACGTCTTCTTGTATGTGGATGAAGGTTACCACTATCTCGGCGTCTTCCATGGGAGGTTGGACCTTGGCGGATTCAGCCCTCCGTCTATTTGCAAATTCTCTAAAAGTCTTAGTGGCCTTCTTCAATTTCTTTAAGTAGAACCAATCGGGCATAGCATCAGCATTGTGCCCAAAACTGCCGACGAAGTCTCCAGCCATTACTTCCCAGCTCGTCCACTTCTTTGTTTGTTGCTTAGAGTACCACACTAGCGCATCTCCGGTTAGACTGCGGTTGAACAGTGCATGCAGATCTTTTCGTCATGTCCAACTCCAATCAACTTGTCACAGTAAGATCTTAAATGAGCCATTGGGTGTCCACTGCCGTTGAACATGTTGAACTTGGGCGTCTTATAACCTTCGGGCAACTTCAAATCAGGATACAAGCAGAGGTCCTCGTAAGCTAGCCCTCGGGTTACCTTGGTGCCTTGGAATTGGTTGAAATTCTCTACCAGCCATTGGACTTGCTCCTTGGTATTGTCTGAGTCTTCCTTAGTCCATGCATACATTTCATGATCTTTGGTGGGTGATGCAATGGTTTTTGTTTCAATAGTGAAGGAGGGTAAGTTGTTTTTTGGAGCTTTTGGTGTGTGCAGTATAGGTAGGGTAAGGAATATCTTTTTCAGGGTAGAGTGGATCTTTGCCATGAGGGCGGGTAGTGTTGTTTGGTTCAACAGCCTCATCAGCACGGGCAAGAGGGATCCTATTCTCCAACTTGAACAGTCTCTGTTCCAACTTAGCATAGTCTTTATAGGCAACCACACCTTGCTTCTCAGGAGTTCCATTTCCGACTTTGCCAAACTCAGCCGTGATATTTTGTCTCGTCCTTGTCCTTGTAGGTAAAGGGAGAGGTGTTGGGATCGATCCTCTGGATCTCAGCTGGTATTGCGGCGTGGCCAAACTGCACAAACCAAACTATCAGGTACTTGGGGACTGATACATAAAAAACAAAGAAAGAGAATGTGAGTATACATTAGTTTAAATAAAATCGTGTCCTATCATGCATGTGACCTCTTTTGTGCCAGAGGTAGGCCTATCAAAGATTCGAAGTAACGTTTCCACCAAACACATCATTTCGTTTTTGCATAAGCATAACCATCACCAGTCTAAAAACCCAAAAATAACGAAATTTTATTTAATTTGCTTGGCTTTATTACAACCACCAATTTAAGACAATGACTCAATTAAAACGAAAAGAACGACAGAAGGGATAAGACGACTCGACTCAATATGACCAGGCCACGTGCCAAGCAAAGAAGCTTCAGATCAAGCATCAGTTCAGCGCCCTCTTTTCACTTCTTCTCTTTGGCCTCTTCTATGGGCTTGTGAACCAAGCTCATGGGCGGAGGATCAGCAAATGTCTCCATCAGGTTTTTCCCAGCTTCCATGTCACCCAGAGCTTTCGTGAAAACTCGCAGATTTCTATTCCTTTTGCTTCCTTCTCCTGTAGTGGTACTGACTTAAAATACTCTCCCCATCCTTTGAGCAGATCTTGCAAATTCCCAGCAGCTTGCCTTACAGTCATGACCTTGTCGGTCCAATACTTGAGTTCATCCCCTTTGATCTTATCCTTGTATTGTCTCCTCATTTCCCTCTCTAGTGTCACCTTTAACTCCTTCTTTCCTTGATCAAACTTGTGTCTCAGCTTCTTTTATTCTTCAGCAGCACTCGAAGCTTTGGTTTTCCTTTTCAGTATAGTCTTGGGTCAGAATTTTGCTTTATCTTCGTTGAGCCATTGAGGATAAGCCAGAGTAGCTGCGGGGTTCACCCTACTGTTTCGACCATGAAAAAATTGCATAGTGAGCCTCTTTTCCCACATTGTCAGTATAGTGCCAACCACCGGATGCTCGATGTCTTTTTTATGTCAACGTTGAAGCTTCTTCCCTCGGTCAAATGCGGAGTTTGTTGTGTCATTCCCACTTGTCGGATGACTCTTAAAGGAATACAGTGATGAGTTCCTCAGAATACAATCAATGTCAAGAAAGTGATGTCTTGACCCTGTATGGTAACAACGAAGCCAGCACGGCTTTCAATTCCCCATTGTACCTCTTGCAACTCCTCAAACTTGGTGTACCATCCTTCCATATTTGTGGGGTCTTCCCATGCTGCTGTACCAGCCATGCGGGTGCTATGTGAGCGGATCCCTCCTTTCCAATATGGTTTTGGTGCTACCGGACTGATGGGGACGCTGTGCAAATGCTCTATCAACCATATTTGCAGCAACAGATTGCATCCCTCGAAGAAGTCTCCTCCTCTTCTACATTTGGTTAAAGCTTTATAAACTTATCCCAAAATCATTGGAATCAAACTTACTTGATGCTTGAAAGAACCTTTGCATAGCCCCTCTACTACTCTTCCCAACCTTATGTCAATCTTTCCTTATTTCTCGGGAAAAACCATAGTCTCGGGTCCAGGTTCTAACCCTGCTAGTCCTCTAAATTCTTCCAACATTGGTGCCAACTCAAAGCCATTGAAATAAAACACAGCCCTCTTGTAGTCCTAGAAATGTATAGCAGCTTCGACCAAACCAGTCATGGCAGTGTAATTTTTGAGAGCCACCAGTTCTCCCAACATATTTTGAACGTGAGCCTTGCTGACAATGGCCAAATCTTCTGATCAAGTGAGGAGGTCGGGAGACAATCTCAAATTGGAGTGTACCTCTTGCAACCATAGTCTGAAAATAAAACAAGAAAAAGTAGAGACCAAAACATTCTTATAGTTTTGATCATGTTTTTTACAGACAATCAATATTTTGTGCAAATGTTTCTTCAAATCCATGCAGAGATGCAATTTGTCATTTTCGGGTTAAACCCTCTCGACATTTGGACGTAGGCTTACTAATGGACTATTACGCACCAAGGACGTATAGCCTTCCTAAGTTTGTCATTATGTAAATAAAATAAACACACATTTTGTTGCCAATTATTCTCATAAATTTCCCAAAATTTGAAAATCAATACATGATAATTTTCGAAAAAGTAAAATACAAAAGAAAAAATGAAAATGACACTTTGCCTAGGCAGCACACTCCTTCTCCAGCCTGGCTCTCTTTGTTTGTCGTGTAATCTCCTTAACTTCTTCCATAGCTTGGGTTAAGTATCCCTTAGCCGCCACTAAGTGAAAAATGTATATCTCTTCACACTTCGAGTTCCATTGTTCAAGTTTTGTCTCCAACGCCTCTATCTTTTCCTCTAGCTCTAATGTACGTTTCTTCTATACTTCGATCTCTTCTTTGTTCTCCTTATCCATTTTGACAGCTTTCAGCATGAATCAGTATCGAATTTGAGCTTCCGCCTTACGATCTCTTATGTCATTCCCTCGACTTGGCCCCACTACCACATTCCCCTTTATACTAGAGCGTAACCAGCTTTTGTAGTTTGGTTCGCATCCAGCGTTGTATCTATCTGATGCTAACGATGTCTCTCCCATGACTTGTCTTCCTACCCAGGATTTTCTAATGCTCTTGACCCTTGAAAATATGTCTCCGGTGTAATCAAACTAATAGTCTTTCGTGTTTTGTATCAATGGTATGATTTTCTTGCTCCCTGCTTACCCCATCACTCTCAATGGTTGGTAAGGTTGGAGACCTCTAAATCCTATAAATATCACAAAGGGTGCCTTCTCAGAGCTAATGATGAAATCTGAATAAAGGAAACCAAGTGAACATCTACTGAATTGAGTCCTCCGTTATGTTTTCAAACAATTTTACCCATTTCTCCGTGCTGCTTGGCTGCTTGAATTTTGGAATCCCATACCGCTCTCCAACCAAGTAGTTGGAACCAGTTGGTTTAGATAGTTCTTGTATACCTTTCACTTTTCTCAAATGCTCTTTGAACCATGCTTGTAGTAGAAGATTGCAACCTTAGAAATATTTTGCTCCTCTTTTGCAATAACCTAAAGCCCGATAAATGTCTGCCACTATCATAGGAACTATGGTATAACAGTAACCGTCAATTCCATTGAACACTGCATCGGCAACAATGATAGGCCTTGAACATATGTCGTGACTCGAACTTTTGAAGAACACCATTACTCTTAAAAAAAAATAGCAAATGCGAACGGTCTAACTCTCCTCCAGTCACTGCAGGACTCAAAATCTTTCTTACGGTTGTCGAACACACTCAAATACCCAAACCGAGTATAGAAGTAGGAAAAGGGTATCTTCTTTTATTGTAAAAATTCCACATTCATACTTGCCACCATCCCCAACTTTTTACGAAACTCTTCACCTGTAGGGACGCTAGGTGCTAGCATGCGGCCCCTTGCCAATGGTGTTTGTCTAACCCCCAATGTGACACGAATTCCCCTATTTCTTCTAACAAAGGTGTTAATTCGACATCTCCAAATCTAAACACATTCAATTCTTCATCCCAAAATGACACCGATGCTTCAATCATCTCCCTACACGGTTCCATTTCTAATTGTGAAACCAAATGACCCAAGTGTTGACGCACTTCGGTTTGCTCACCTAGTGACAAGTTACTCCACCAACTAGTTAACAAAGGATGTGCCGCCATAGTCATTCCAAAACGGTGAAATTTTTGACTCATTGTGACTTATAAAGAAAAAAGAAAAATAAAGGATTAAAACCCCCTCCCCTTTGAGAATAATTGGGCAAATCAAAATGTGTCTTTATTCTCGTCTCACTTTCTTTTCACTCTCCTTTTTTTTTTCTTTTTCTTTTCTTTTCTCTCAAATTCACATAAGCATATCCATACGTCCCTTCAGGGTTAGAAACTCGTTAGGTGCTTTGGACAAGTTGAAGACTAGCCGACTCACGGGGAGCCCTTCCTACAGCATGATGCATTCTCATTACATTCAAAGAGTTGTGTAATTTTAGACACGGTTCCCCAAGGCAGACGGCCAAGGAGTGGGATCATTTGAAATTGTTGGTTTTACCACGGACCAACTATATTCCAAAATATCCCTCCAAAAAGGTATTTTGGTGGTAAAGCGATCGTGGGATCCCATAATCGCCCGTGTGTGTGCAAAGTGTCGTTCCCAGGAGTGAGGGAGTATGAGTGAAATATGCCAAATGTTACATCAAATTTCAAATTCAATAGAAATAAATAAATAAGGGAAAAAAAACAAAAAGGAAACCAATTTAGCAAAATAATAATAATATGAATAGAAATATAATAATCAAATAAATCCCAAAAGTAATGACTCAATGTAGTTAGGACTTTGATTAACCCCAGCGGAGTCGCCATTCTGTCACACCCGATTTTAGACTCATCTCGAAGCGAGTCGGATTTCGGATTTGACTGGGTAACTCGTTTGAGTTTGAGTGTTGGATTCGCCACCTAATATAGTTTTCTAAGGTGTATTAGGCCACTTAAGTTTCTAAGGTCGAGTTTAATAGTCACACTAGTCTATTTCCAGAGATTCAAAAGTGTAAGAAGTCTAAATGACTCATGGGAGAAGGTGTTAGGCACTCTCCCGAATTCCACGAAAGGTGGTTCCCGTCCGAGTCTATATTTTGGATAAAGTTGTGCATACTATCATGTAATACTAACTTGGGAAGTGTAATTTTGTATCTAATTCAATGAAAACAGTATGTCTATACAATTTAATCCACACATAGGCAAACAAGCTTCATACACGACCTATACTTAAGCCTAATCGCCTTTTATGGCCTCTAATACAAATGCCTAATCGATTAAACATGCAAAGAGTGTTCAATTTCAGCTTACCTGTGCAATTTTAACACTTGAAGCAATTTTGCATAAATGGGCAGTTTTGCAAATAATTTTCTGATTTGGACTAAAACTCAAATGGATATTGTTTTTAAAACGAAATGTTAGCCATTTAGGGTTGGTGTGACTCGTCATTAATTGTTGAGCTCTAACCTTAATGGCTATTTTTTTGCTTTAGGGGACAGTTTTGAAATATATAGGACGGGAAGGGGGGCTATTTTTGAAAACGAGTTTCACGGAAGCACACAAATGCAAATAAAGGGGCTGTCACACATAAAGTATATACATATATGTATAAGAATGCAAGTATATGACTAAATGATAATTTTAGCTTTAGGAAAAATACATATAAAACATATAAGTGATCCCAAATACTTTATACACTCCTACACACTATTAGATTAGTGTATAGGAGCATTGAGTAGTTTGAAAACCAATTTACTATACGTAAAGGCCCTTTTTTAAAAATAGTTTTGGGTCTGGGCTGTTTATGCAAAGAGGGGCAACCTTAGCTTTCAGAAAAATAGTCCAGTTTAAGCAACTACGACATAAATAGCCCCTGTTCACTGAATGTCCAGATTTAAACATTCAGAAAACATGTTCTATAGTATTTTAATTCTAGGACCTGTGTGGAATGACCAAAACAGTGTTATCGTTCATGGATTCTACCCAAAAAACATACAAATTTTAGTAAAATACCATGGAACTTCAATTTTCAACCAAAGGATGCTATGCAGATGTCATGCTTTTCCAGATAATGCAGCATATAGGAGTGAAAGGGTCAAGAGAAGAGCCCCTGGGTGGCTGCACACACAGTGTAGTAACTGTGTACTCCTGTTTTAAAGAATACAGACAGTAAACCTAACGAATATACAAATTGGGGACAGTTTCTAAAGTGTAAAGCACATTGAAAGAGTAAAGATCAGAGGAGTATCCTGTTCTAGCTAAATTTAGGCAGAATTAGCATCTCAAAAGCAGTATTTAAAGAAATACTGCATTGTGCAGTTAACATCTCTCAAAGAAATCCACACCTGTAACTAAAACAAGACTGGTATGATCTTTTATGGTTATCCAAGACAAGGCTGTATTCACAAGGGTTAGTAAGGCCAAAAGGAGGCCTAAGCAATCATAGTGACAAGCAAGACAACATAGATGACAGGTTTTTAAAGACAGAAAGCATGGGAAGGCAGAACCCCTTCAAATAGATTACAAACATACAAAACATCTGTTAAATCATGTGTAATAAGCATGCTGCAGATTAGGGGAGGTTCTGAATCATGTTACCTTGTTAAATGCAATATCTAGCAAGCAAGACAAACTCAGGCAGTCACAGTGCAAGAAAGCAGAGAGGGTGGAGTCCCTTTTTAGAGAATAGAGAGTGGTAGTGAGTATCTCAGTCGTGTGAGAAGTACTGCAGTGCTTTCTGTTCTGTTTCTTGTGTCTTATGAATGAGAAAGCCAGTGTTTATATAGGAGAGAGGTGGGAACTATAATTTCAATAAATTAGGAGTGTGAAGACTCAAATTCAAATGGATAAAAGTATAAAAAGTAAGGGAATATTGTCTTCCTAAAATGACAGGGGACACTCTTGTGTAATACTTCCATTTATAGACCAACCAGTCCCAAATTTTAAGGCAAAACAGATCCTAAACCAACTAGGATCCCCTCCCTTAAACCCAAATAAAGTCTAGGTTCAAACACAATCAGAATTCAAAAGAAATCTCTTAATCATCTTAACAAGATTTCAATCCGCCTTTAAATGGACCTCTGTCAATTATAAGAACCTTCTACCGATCACCAATTCAAATTAGTCTTAGTCAAGACCTCCAAATCATGCTTAAATCAAATCATTCTGATTTTAAAGCTATCTAATCATGAATCTTAACAAAATAAAGGTCCGAATACACTGTCATAGATAAATACATTGTCGAGGGTGTCTAGTTATATCTCAGTAATGGTGATAAGGAATATAGGACTTGAGGGTGACAATTTTAGTAAATACACACGAGTCAAGAACAAGTTTCTGCTTAGCCTAGTGAAAGAACAGTGAAAATATCAATCATGTTGTCTCTTGCCTTACTTAGTTCCCTAATAACAATTAACAATGCTGAACTCGAATGACACTAGGCAAAATCCGGCATGCAAACAAATACCGTCGTTTAGAATAGTGAAATCAAATGAGACTGGTGACTTTGTGAATCTATACTAATTAATCGATTATGTTAACATGCCAAAAAACTACACAATTTCACATTTATCATCATTTAAATCCAGAAAATAATTAGGAGAACAAAAAGGGTTTTAGGATTACCCGTTTGCAAACATTAGGGTCCGGTCACATTGACCCATCGTGAATCGACCTTGCACAAAGGGTTTCTTACCCTTTTTTTTGGCGATAGCATTGTTTGAAGTAACCTGGACCCCGTCAGAGGTGTTTCCCGACGGTGGTAACTCAGTCAACGATGGCCAAGAATTGTCCTCATCCAAATACTATCGAAAGTATATGGGTTTTGTAGCGGGTGACAAGGGGAGTACGATGGTACCATTTTCCCAAATTTGGCCGGCTAAATCGACCGGAAAACTAATCGACAGTGGCGGCGTAATATATCACCGAAGAGAGAGTGATTATCGGTGAGGTGAGGAGAAAATAAGGGTCGGGGGGAAAGTTTAGGGGTCGTTTAGGGAATAGAGTAGAGAGTTTGATCTCAGCCGTCGGATGGCACACGTGGATGGCTGAGATGATGGCTGAGATCAATCCACGTAGGTGCTGAAATGTAAAATATAAAGCTGATGTGTGCAAACGTGTATATGTGTACATATGTATATATTTGTGTATAGGTAATCTATAATTAGCATAGTTTAGTATAAAATAAGTATAAGAATTGTACAAAATAGGTATAAAATCATAGGCAAATTATGGAATTAATTTTATAGTACTGGAATGACTAGAGGAACGTATGGAAAATATATCTTTGAAATTTAAAACGATTTGGGCAATTTTGTCAAAAATAGAAGTAATTACGGAATTTTGGTTAGGGACGCACATTTTGTAAAAATGGCTACGGTTTGCGATGATGCTTTCGAAAATGGAATTTGAAAGAATGGACGGGGCAAGAATAAATGCAGGATCGTGTGTAAAATTTGAAAACTATTGCTTTAAAAACAGGAGGGAAAAAATTGGGTGTGAACATCCCCTCGAGGAGCCAACTTTCCTTTGCTTTGGTTCGGAAATCGTTCCTTTCGAAAGTGAACCCAAACCCAATCTCCCTTCTTCAACTCTAACTTTTTGCGCCCCTTGTTTTCTCTGTTGCCACTTTGGCGTAAGCTTCCTCGAGGCTGTTGTCCACCTTTGCTTGCCACTCGATCAAGGCGGTGGCTCGTCGAGTACCTTCAAATCAATAACAGAATCTCAAGGCAATACGGTTAAATCAAGTTAAATTAAAGGGTTAAAACCATACAGACATTCGAACAGAGTCATTCCAATCATTCGATGCACTGTTCGATTGTATGCAAATTCCATCACAGGCAAACGATCAGCCCAGTTTCCAACCTTACCTTTGGTCATTGCTCGAAGCAAAGCTCCCAAGGTTAGGTCGACAACCTCGGTCTGTCCATCAGTCTGAGGATGGTGAGACGTCGAGAATAGTAACTTGTTGCCGAGGGCATCCCACAAACATTTCTAAAAATGACAAAAAATTTTTGAGTCTTGATCACTTACAATAGTACGAGGCACACCATGAAATTTCAACATATTAGAAATAAACAAAGTAGCTACATGTTGTGCATCATCACACTTTTTGCAAGGAATAAAGTGAGCCATTTTAGAAAAGCGGTCGACTACGACAAAGATGCTATCATGTCCACTCCCGACCTCGGTAACTCCATAACAAAATCCATGGATATATCAACCCACGGTCGGTTAGGAACAGGTAACGGAGTGTACAAACCATGAGGGTTGGACCTCGATTTAGCTTTCTTGCAATATTTACAAGCATTGCAAAGTTTTTCCACATCTCTTCGCATTTTTGGCCAATGGAACTGCTCGGTCAAGATACCAAGAGTTTTGTCAACACCGAAGTGTCCCATCAAGCCTCTAGAGTGAGCTTCTCGAACCAAAAGCTCTCTCCACGATGACACAGGCACACAAACCCTCCCATTCTTGAAGAGGTAGCCATCGTGCCAATGATATTTCTCAACCCTTCGGCCACTCAAGATCGCGTCACGAACGCTTTTTAGCTTGGGATCATCTTTGTACATCCACTTGATGCTTTCGAATCCCATGAGCCTCGAGGCGAGAGTGGTCACTAAGGCAAATTTCCTCGATAGCACATCGGCCACAACATTGTCTTTTCCCTTTTTGTAATGAATTACATAGGGAAAGATCTCAATGAACTCAACCCACTTGGCATGTTTTCGATTTAATTTCTCCTGGCCTCGGAGATGTTTCAAAGACTCATGATCACTTTTAATCACAAACTCTCTCGGCCACAAATAATACTGCCAATGGGCGAGTGCTCGAACGAGGGCATATAACTCCTTGTCATACGTAGAGTAATTCAAGGTTTCACTTTTAAGCTTTTTGCTGAAGTAAGAGATCAGCTTCGAATCTTGCATAAGCACTCCTCTGATCCCAACTCCGGACGCATCACACTCGACCTCGAATGCTTTTCCGAAGTCAGGGAGTTGCAACAACGGGGCAGAACAAAGCCTTTGTTTCAACTCTTAGAAAGCCCTCTCTTAGGACTCTCCCCACACAAACAGATGGTCTTTCTTTACTAGCTAGGTTAAAGGAGCTGCCACGGTTCTAGAGTCATGAACAATCCTTTGGTAAAAGCTAGCTAATCCATGGAAGCTACGAACTTGAGAAACCGAGGTTGGAGTCGGCCAATCTTTGATGGATTTGACTTTTGACTCATTGACTTCAACACCATTAACATTCACAACGAATCCTAGAAAGACTACACGCTCGACACAAAAGGCACATTTGTTGAAGTTAGCATATAACTTCTCTTCTCTAAGCTTATCAAGCAGTAGCCTTAGGTGTTCGACATGTTCATCCACAAAGGCAGGTATAAATAAGCATGTCATCGAAGTAAATGACAACAAACATATTTATGAACGGTTTGAGTACATGGTTCATCAGTCGCATGAATGTGCTTGGTGCATTGGATAGGCCAAAAGGCATCACCAACCATTCATAAAGACCGAATTTGGTCTTGAATGCAGTTTTCCACTTATCTCTGGGTTTCATTTAGATTTGGTGGTAACCGGGCCTGAGGTCTATCTTCGAAAAGCATAAAGAACCACTTAACTCATCTAGCATGTCATCTAATCGAGGCATAGGATGATGATACTTTACCATAATTTTGTTGACTGCTCGGCAATCAACATACATTCGCCATGTTCCATCTTTCTCCGGGACAAGGATAATGGGAACAACGCAAAGACTCAAGCTGTCTCGAACAAGGCCCTTGTTCAGCAACTCATCCACCTGCCTTTGTATAGCACTAGGCAAAGGGCTCTCTTTAGAAAAATCATCATTAGAGTTTAGAAAGATACCCTTGTGCAGGAGGCAAATCATCAGTTGTCCGTTGTCTTTGCCTAGTAGATACTCACCCGGTTGCATGATTGCACAAATATTTCTTACCTTGGACAGTGAGTTGTTGTCTTCGGCCACAATTTTTGTCCCATCTGGAGACTTAGCTTTGGCCACTTCTTTCAATTCCTTCATTCTTTTATAGTCCTCATTAACTAGTTTCGGATACAATGGTTTGAGTATGAAACTCTCACCTCTGAGTATGGCAGTGTAAGTGTTGAATCGTCCGTTATGAATAACCGACCGATCATACTGCCATGGTCGACCCAATAGCAAATGACAAGCTTGCATCTGTATCACATCAAACATCATCTCATCTTAATATTCTCCCACTTTGAACTTGATCCACACTTGCTTGAAAACCTTCAATTCTCCATACTCATTTAACCACTGCAAAAGGTAAGGATGAGGATGCTTTGAGGTAGGTAATCCAACTGCGAAACCAAGGTTTGGCTCACCATATTTGCACAACTACCTGAATCAATATCATCAAACAAACTTTCCCCCTTACTCGACATCTTGCATGGAAAAGATTCTCTCTTAGGTTGTCCTCTTCTTCGAGAGTCATGCGGCTCAAATTCCCTCGAACCACAAGAAACATTTTCGGATGATCAGCTTCGGCAGCTTCAGGACCATCATTATTTTCAGCTCGGTCAGTCTCCTCGAAATTTTCTTCCTCGGTGTCACTCGCTTGCTCATGGACGGTTCCATCTTCGAGCAAAAGCATAACTTTGCGAGTTGGACACTCTTTTTCCATGTGACCATAACCCTTGCATTTATGACACTGAATACTTGAAGCACTAGGAGTATTGAGTTGAACTTTACCTCCCGCTTCTCTTGGTTGATTAACGATCACTCCCCTCTCAATGGGTTTCTTCGGATCTCGAACAGTGTTAGCATTTGCTGGATTTAGACTCTTCCATTTTTTACCTCGGTTAAAAGGAGTTGAAGTAGTGACTCCTCGATACCGGTTTGCTTTTTCGTCCTTCGCCCATTTCTCAGCTTTGATGGCAGCATGAAATACATCTTCCAAAGTTTGGTACACATGCAGCCTCAACTGAGATGACACATCTCGAGTCAAGCTATTTTTGAATCGAATGATGGCTTGCTCATCATCTTTCTCCAAATAAAGAGCCAATCGAATTCTTTCGAACTCATCATAATGTTCCTCAACCGATTTGGATGCTTGTTTCAACTCGACGAGCTTTCGAAGTTGTTCCTGCCGATACTTGGCATTCACATACTTAGCATCCATTGCTCTTTTCAATTGTATCCATGTGGTGACCTCGGGATAAGCATTCCTTCGTCTCATGCTTTTGTCAGCCTCCCAATGCATATGCCTCAAACGAAGCAATAACATGTGCAGCTTTTCTTTCTTCAGTCATATCATTTGTTTCGAGGATTCGTTCTAGTCGAATCTTCCAATCAAGATATTGGTCCGGATTACTAGTTCCTCTGAAAGGTGGAATAGTAATCTTGACACTGTTCAAGTTTGAATCACGAGCACCTCGGATCGGCTCTGAATACTCATCATAATAGTCATCAGCCTCACGCTTAAAATATCGATCAATATTTGCATCTCGGCCTCGACCCCGTTGAATCTGCCTTCGTTGAACGAACGGTGGCTCATACTCATCTTCGACCTCGGGTAATTCTCCTTCATCGACCCCTTCATGAACGACCACAACTTTTCTTCAGGCCATTGGAAGTGTTAATCTTTCACCTCGAGGAATGCCCAAGTGTTGATGACCAGCTTGGGGATTGCCCTAGTTTTGTTGTTCCGCTTGGGGATTGCCCAAGTGTTGTGCAACTTGGGGATTGCCCAAGTATTGTTCAGCTCAGGGATTGCCCATAGCTTCATTTCGAACAGCCTCGTTCTTCAACCGTTGTTTTCGAACGAGCTTAGAAAATTACTCAGGTTTCATCGGAGTGGAGTTGCTAGTACCAGCATCGGACCCAGGCAAGGCCGCGGACACACTCCCTTGCTCGAGGTTAGCTACTCGAGCACTCACTCCTCTTACCTCAGCACTGATGCCTTGTATCGCAGCCATGAGATCGGCTAACAACACCTCGGGCGCCTCAGCCCTTTTCTTCGCCTCCATTCCCAGCCATGGTACTTGCACAAATCAAAGACCAAGAAAATGTTAAGGTTAGAAATCACCTCACACACTTCCTCTCCTTTATAGGGTGGCGCTCGGGTCCACTCAATTTATGGGTTCAGTTTTTGTCATTCAAGAACTTGCAGCCAATGGCTTCCTCGGTTGATCAACTTCTCTCAGCGAATTTGACAAGTTACACTGTCTCCTTCGGGAAGAGTGAATTGATGTTGACTCGATGGAACAGACGCTATTTTAACTGCGCTCGGGAAGTCAAAGAATTTTCTACAAAATTTGGACTTCGGTCATCCCACGCACGAGTTCCTATAAGCTCAATCATGTTAGTAAGACCTCGAGTAGAAAGATTTACTCCAGAGATCCACTAACGAGATTTATCGAACACAAAAAAAGTGAAAACCTAGGAGATTCTACCCTTCGTTTCCTCTTTTGGAAACCTTGGACACAACACCCTTTGTACGGACAAAGTGGTCCTTTCTTGGTACAGATTAGGGTTTAACCTTATACACTTTCCCTTTTCTTGCCGACAAACTTCCACCTGGGCTTTTGAATGTAACAGTTTACCCCTTTCTTCTTTAATGGAACAGTGACAACAATTCTGACGTACGAATAACTTTCAACTCGTTCACCGTCCACGATTTTAATAGATTTTGGGTCGCTTTTCACTCCGGTATCTTCAACGTCGGAGTAAGATTGCAAGTTTCCAGTCGAGCGAAGAACTCAGTTGCACTTGTCTGTACACTGTTATAATGTAACGATTTTTCGGTGTACGGACGGTGGCTATTCGACGGAAGTTTGAAATTTTAACACCAAACTTCGACCCAAATTAACAACAACCACTAGTCTTCAACGCTAAACACAAAAATTCAAACTGGGGTTTTCAACAATACCAGCACCACGTCAAAGCTGCCCAAAAATCCTCGAGAAACCCTAGTCGTCAACTCGTGTACGACAGGAGCTCGCTGGTTTCCTTAGACGATGATGAACACGAATCAATGATTGTTTGATCCAAACAACCAACCAATCACCCAAAATTTTTTTATTTCTATTTTCTACTTTTTTTTTTGTAAATCACCCAAAATTTTTTGTTACCCTTTTTTTTTTGTAATAAAAAAAAAAAGGGTAACAACAATCAACAATGAGGATTGAAGCTGAAACTAAAAGATACAATCGCACGAGATAAACAAACATGATTAGGGTTGTAAGAACAAGCCCAAATCGTGATCTGATACTAAGTTGGTGCAAACTAAACCGGTGGTGAAGTATAGCAGCCGGAGAAGCGCGAAAAAATCAACAATAAGTAAAGATAGAAGCAAGACAAGTCTTAGCTTCGATCGAATGATACCGATGACTAGTCTCGGTCCCAAACAATCCAAGAATCAAGAGACGCATCTAATGCTAAGAAACAATCCTCAAGAAGTCACATGCTTCTTGCAAATTGAATGACCAAAGAAGAAGATTGTTCAAACGACTCACACCGAATGACACAAAGTTCTTATAAATTTCCACGATGGGGTTCGGCTCCAATGGAGACACAATACCTACAACTATGTTTAACCATTCATCAAAATCTCTATGTCTACAAATGAAATGGAAAGGAGTTTTTATAGACTACTCTAAAGACAAAATAGTAAAATGGTCACAAACGACCAATAGGAGTAAGCCACGCAGGGCTGAGTAAACTGAGTGTTCGATCACTCCTTCAACCGAACACTTGAATTTTGAACACTTGAGCTCGATCTCTTGACTTCGGTGCTCCGTTGCTTCGTTGCTAAGCTCCACTCATTTTGACATCGAACGCTCTTTCTTCGTTTGCTTTACTTTTTTAGTGTCTATGTTGAGTGTTCGGTTGGGGTTCGGTCGCTCCCTTCTTCGAGCTCAAGATTATAGATGAAGCCTTCGATTCTTGAGCTCGACCAGTCAGCTTCAGAACAGTTGCTTTCTCCCGGCCACGCCAATTGAATGTGAACGTCATGCAACAGCTTGGCCCGGCTTCATGTCATCAGCCTTGGTGGAATGAACACTTGATCAGCATGTGTTTGGGCTGCATGAGGAACTGGATTAGAATTGGGAAATGTCAGGGATATTAAAGTGAGCAAGCAACAAGGCAAGGCGATGCGAGTTTCCTTCACGCTCACGCTCCAGCTCAGCATCCAACCTGGTATTCTCTGCATTCATCCAAGCCAGCTCATCATTTTGCTTCTCAAGCTGCCTCCTGAACCTCTTAATCCTTCTGTCCATCCTGGCATTTCGCCTCTCCTCAGCTTCCTTCTCCATATGGTCTGTTTCATCAGCAGGTTCACCATCCAACACATAATCACAAGATTTCAGAATGTTCCTCCCAAATACATTATTGTGATCCGGCTCAGTCCACTTCATAATAGGCACCCCAAAGAAATCAAATACTTTGCTCAACAGAAGCCCATAGACTAAGGCATGTTTACCTAACCCCATATCAGCTACCTTACCAATGTGCTTAATCATCAATTCAGGCAGATTTATACGAACCTCACGATCTAGCAGGTCCATATAGGTCAGATCTCGAAAGTTGGCCTCACTATGCCTCTTCGACCTCTGCAACAGGTTCTTCAACACAAATTCAAATAGAAATTGGTGGAAGGGTTGCATTGCCTTCTTCTTCACTTGAGTTGCCCTTGCTAGTCTAGGCTTCCCTGCAAACTTTTGGGTCACCTCTAACACAGACACACCATCTCCTCTTGCCGGCCACGAATTTCGCATGTACTCAATGTAGCCCTAAAAAGGAACACCTAAAATCTCACCAAGCTCAATACAGTCGAATTGGATTACAACCACTTCACTATAGTTGTCACAATTCCCTCACTTACCTTGCAGTTTGAGTAAAATCATCGAACCTCCTGCTCTCTCAGCTGTCTAGTTCTATCACGAAACTGGTTCAACCAACCTTGAGCACTCAACTTAGCACCTAGCTGCGTCATACCCTCTAACTCCAGGTTAGTGAGAATTTTACCTTTCACCAGTGGCAGACTCCTGAAGTAAGCCACTCTCCTCTTCTTTTCATCCTTGTCATCGCCAACCACTAACTTAATCTTGGAACCTCTCCTACGAACCTCAGGTTCCTCCACACCCTTCTCCTGTTGCTCTCTAACGGAACCTCGAGTAACAGGTCTTCTAGCATGACTCATAGTCTTCCTACTGTTCTCTCCCATACCTTCAGCATCACCAGAACTACCAATGTTTGAACTACCCACAAGCTCACCTCCCTTTACCAACCTTCATTTCTTCAAAACTTTGCCCTAATCGTGAATCATAGGCCTTTTGTCCAGCCTCCTCTGTTCCTTCACAACTACAACATCAATTTCACTGGCGGAACCTTCACTAGCTTGAGGAGTTGGATTTGCCTCAGGAAACACAGCGTCCAAAGGTTCAGTAAAGCCTACACCTTCTACATTCTCTTCCACATAGTCATCGATTTCTCTCAGATTTGCATCATCACCCACCACAGAACCAGATAACGAACCAGGTCCTTTCTCGGATTCCTTGGAAGGTTTTGCAGATTTTTCTTCTCCCCTATCACTACTGGGTTTTTCCACCACAGGAACTGTCACAGGAACAGGTTCCTGAGTCAACTTTTCAACTAAACCACCCTCTGTATTGTCAGTCTTTTCTTTTTCATGATTTTCAACTATCTCCTTCTTTTTCTCACTAACTTCAGCCATTACTTCCTTTCCTAAATCTATAGGCTCAGAATGCAAAATAGTTCAACGATAATAGTAGCAACAGGGGAACTAAGGTTTACCTTTTCAGTTTCTTGAACACTTTCTTGAAACATTTCAACCCTTTTTTCTGTACCAGCCATGGAACCATTTTCTCCTTTGCTAGTAGCCTCATCCGAAAACTTCTTCTGCCTTAGTTTAGAGAACTTTTTTTACTATTGCTACTGAGCGACTCGACGCCAGTTGCTAAGCCTTTTGATTTAGTTTGGAGATTTTGAGTTTAGGAGAGGAAGGGTGTGAGTCGATTTTAGAACTAGTAGACATGAGGACAGAGGTTGAGAATGTTATAGAGAGAATGAGAAATTTTTTTTCTAGAGAGTATTTTAGTTCTTTACACCGATAGAAACAATGTATCTCTTTTTCAATATCTGAACTTAATGGAATAGAGAAGGTATTAGGTCGTATCGGAAGGGGAACGGGTGATGGGACGTGAAAAAGCTGTGTAAATCATTATGACGCATGGGAGCTGACGCCACCGGATTCAAAGAATCTGAATTTTAAACAATCACCACTAATCCGGCGCCAAGTAAGGTTAATTGGCAACAAATTGGCTACGTAAGACAAGTATTACACTCAGTAAGTAATATAGAATTTGTACCTGAATGTCCATGCACTAGGTTCTGCAATGATATCCTTTATTCAAAAATTCTGCCAGCATCTTAGTCATTGAAACAGGTTCCAAACAGGTTAGCAAGCAAAACAATTAAGTTTTAAATATAGAATCAACTCAACAAATTTAAGCTAGATAAACCATAGAAACTCCTCTAGCCAATCATTGGAAGAACCAGGTGCTGGCTAGTTCAGTATATCTTGGTCATCCCTAAGTCAAGCCAGTTCTTTTCAAATTGTATCCTGTTCAATGCCGTAGTGAAGATATCAACAATTTGATCCTCAGTCCTGCAAAAATTCATAGTAATTAGGCTTTTTTCAACATTGTCCCTTAAAAAGTGATGACTAATATCAATATACTTTGTTCTCTTGTGCTGGACCAGGTTCTTGGCTATATTTACTGCACTGATATTGTCACAAAAGATTGGAACTGGTCCACACTTGATTCCAAAGTCCTCCAACTGCTGCTTGATCCATAATAGCTGTGAACAAGACAAAGCAGCTGTTATATATTCAGCCTCAACTGTAGATAATGTCACTGAATTCTGCTTCTTAGTAGCTCATAAAACTAGACAAGGACCTAGGAAATATGCCATCCCAGATGTAATTTTCCTATCAACCAAGTGAATAGCGTAGTCAGCATCAACATAACCAACCAGATTAAAATTTCCACCTTTTAGATACCATAAATCTAGATCTTGAGTTCTTTTCAAATATCTCAAGATTCTCTTGACTGCAGACAAGTGTGATTCCTTTTGCTTTGACTGTAACCTTGCGCATAACCCTACACTATAAACAATGTCTGGACGACTCGCAGTTAAATACAACAATGAACCAATCATTCCTCTGTACTTAGTTTCATCAATTGAAGCACCAGATTCATCCAGATCTATCTTCGTTCCAGGAGCAATGGGTGTGTTCATGTCCTTAACAGATTTCATATCATACTTCCTTAAAAGCTCTTAGATGTACTTCTGCTGATGGATCATGGTGCCTTCCTGAGTTTGCTTGATTTGTAAGCCTAAGAAGAAATTCAGTTCACCCATCATACTCATCACAAATTCACTTCCCATCAGGTCGGCAAACTCCTTGCAAAGGTTCTCATTAGTAGCTCTAAATATGATGTCCTCTACATACACTCGAACAATTAACAGGTCCTTGGCTTTCTTCCTCAGAAACAAAGTATTGTCTATTTTACCTCTTGTAAAACCATTCTTCATTAAGAACCCTGACAACCTTTCATACCATGCCCTAGGAGCCTGTTTCAACCATGCAGTGCCTTGTAAAGTTTGTAGACATGATTTGGAAACTCTGTACTTTCAAAAATCAGGTTGTTGAACCACATATACCTCTTCATTCAGATAATAATTGAGGAATGCAGTCTTCACATCCATCTGATACAGCTTAAACTCCATGTAAGCTACAAAAGCAATCAGCATCCTAATGGTTTCCATTCTAGCAACAGGCGCAAAGGTTTCATCATAATTGATTCCATCTTCTAGACTATAACCTTGAACCACCAGTCTTGCCTTGTTCCTTGTTACTATGCCATGTTCATCTAGCTTGTTTCTAAAAACCCATTTAGTACCAATGATGGACCTGTCCACTGGTCGAGGGACCAGGTGCCATACCTTACTACGTTCAAACTGATGAAGTTTCTCTTGCATAGCAATAACCCAATCTAGATCCTCAAGTGCTTCTCATACATTCTTAGGTTCTATTGAGGACAGAAACATAAAGAATGCACAGAAGTTCTTTAGAGCTCTTCCAGTAACAATTCCAGTGTTCAAATCAGAGATAAGGTTCTCTAGTGGATGAGAACTTTGATATTTCCAAGGTTTCGGCTGAATCTGCTGAGTAGTGTTTCCAGGAGTAGCTGTGTCATCTGAGTCGTCTTCATCCTACTATGTTGTTGCCCCTGTCTGATTGCCTTTTAGTTCCCCCTGAGTCTGATCCTTATCAGCATGATCATCTTTATACTCATTCAGATTTTCAGGGTCCTCAGTAGGTTCATCTGTAGCAAGACAAATCTCCTAATCATCATCGTCTTGACTGTTTGCAATAGATTCAGATTCATCAATTACCACATGCATACTTCCTTTCACAGTCATAGTCCTCTTGTTAAATACTTTATAATCTTTACTTTGTGAAGAATATCCCAAAAAGATGGCCACATCACTTCTAGCATCAAACTTCCCTAGAGATTCTTTCCCATTATTATGCATAAAACATGTGCACCTAAAAGCTCTAAAATGTGCAATATTTGGTTTCCTGCCTCTAATCAGTCCATAGGGACTTTTCTCTAACAAGGGACGGATAGAACAACGATTCAGTAGGTAGCAAGCGGCCTTAATGATTCAGTAGGTAGCAAGCGGCCTTAACTGCTTCAGCCCAAAAACTCTTTGACAGACCGCTTGAAAATAGCATGGTTCTAGCCATATCCTCTAAGGACCTGTTCTTCCTTTCAACTACACCATTCTGCTGGGGGGTCCTTGGCGCAGAGAAGTTGTGGTCCACACCATGTTTGTTACAATACTCTTCAAATTTAGTATTTTCAAACTCAGTTCCATGGTCAGACCTGATACTCACCAGTTGAAACCCTAGTTTTTTCTGAATGACTCTAACCCAGTCCTCGAACATATCATATGCTTCATCTTTAGATCTGAGGAATAGGGTCCATGTGTATCTGGAGTAGTCATCAACAATCACCATTACGAACCTCTTGCCTCCTCTGCTCCTCACCCTCATTAGTCTGCACAAGTCCATGTGAACCAACTCAAGTGGTTTGGAAGTACTAACCACTTTCTTTGACTTGAATGAAGATCTTACATGTTTCCCTCTCACACACGCATTACAAATTTTGATGTCATTGAACCTCTTGCTTGGCATTCCACGAACTAGGTCCTTTGACACCAACTTATTCAACTGAGTCAAGCTTGTGTGTCCTAATCTCTTGTGCCACAAATGACTATCATTCTCCAGCACATTCAGACAAGTCAAATTATTCTCAAGAAGAGAACTTAATGTAGCCTTGTACACATTATTTGTGCGTTTCCCTTCCATTACCACCTCACCCGTCTGCAAGTTCTTAACAGTGCAACCTACAGATGTGAAACTCGCTAGATTTCCTCTATCACATAGTTGGGAGATACTTAGAAGATTGTGCCTCAATCCATCCACACAGAGTACATTGTCAATAGCATGATTGAGGGATCTCCCAATCTTTCCAATTCCAACAATTTCACTGCTCTTGCCTCTTCCAAAACCCACACTACCCCTTGAAATGATGCAAGTGAGAAAAAGTTTCTTCTATCTCCGATCATGTGCCTGGAACACCCACTATCAAGAATCCAGCTTGGGTTGTTCCTTCTCACTCCATCCTGCAAAAAAAGATCAGGGGTTAGTAACAGGAACCCAGACTAGCTTGGGTCCCTTTTTGTTATAGAATGGATGAATCAAATTCTTTTTAACACAATAAGGTAAAACCGACTTCTTATTCTTTTGCACTGCCCTTTTTGCAACACTGCATTCATTCTTAACATGACCAGTTTTTCCACACAAGAAGTAGAGTTTGTTGCAAGGAAGTCCTACACATTTACTATTAGGATTTCAAGCAGGTAAAGTTTTTCTATGTCCTAAACCAGTTTTACCTCTATTAAGATTTTCATGCAACCAATTCAAAGCTTCAGAAGACTTGTTCTATTAAGTGAGTCTGGTGAGTTCATAGTTAGCTTTATCAACCTTTTCCTGAAGAACCTGGTTCTTCTAAGTTTCCTGATAGAGAACCTGATTTTTCTTTTTAAGCTCATCTTCAAGGTTGATTTGAGCCTCACTAACTACTTGCTTACCAGACACTTTTTTCAGTTTTTAATTTTCAAGTTCAAGTGCAGAAACTTTCTTTTGCTCACTAAGCACATGTTCCTTTAATTGATGACTTTCAAATTTAGGGGCTGATACTTTCGTATTCAGTTCAAAAACTTGAGTTTCACTAGCAATTAATTCCTTTTTAAGATCCGTTTTAGCTTTTTCCAAGTTTTTAGTTTTTTGAGTAATCAGACACAACTGAAATTAGTTGGTCCTTCTCAGAAAGCACCAGTTCCTTCTAAGTCCTCAAATTTTCAATGCCTTCAATTAAAGTTAGAGCAAACAAATTTAATTTCCCTAGGAGAGCAAGTATGAAGTCTAGTTTTTAGTTCATCGAGACTTACATCAGGTGGATCATCAGAGGAAGGTTCATCATCAAGAGCCATCAATGCCAATGGAGAGTCATCTTCAGGTTCCTCTTCTTTTTCCTCACTTTCGCTCTCAGATGGTCCCCATGTAGGACAACTTTTAATAACATGGTCCTTCTTGCGGCACTTGAAACATCCTGAGTAGTCCAGATTTTGCTACAGTATTATTCTCATCAGGAGTGGCTTTGTTTGAAATTTCTTCTGTCTTTTCTATTTCTCCACCGTAGATACTATCAAGCATATCCCAGATTTCCTTTGCAGGTGAGCACTTGGGAGTATGTGTATAGACATTAAATTCTAGCCCACAGTGAAGAATTTTCATAGCTTCTGCATTCATCTGAAGTAGTTTGAAATCAACTTCATTAAGTTCTTCTACAGGCTTTTGTACCTTGTTCCCTGATGCATCAGTTTTTATGGGAATCATAGGACCATGCCTTGTAATTTTCCATAATTGATAATTCTTTTCCTGTAGAAAAGTTTCCATCCTAAACTTTCAGAATTTGCAGTGTTGGCCATTGAACTGCGGAGGCTTGTTGATAGAATGTCCTTCGGTTATGATCAGTGGTGCACTCATTGTTCAGGTCCTTCTCAAGATGTTAATCTTTATGTGAGAGAACCTGCTCTGATACCACTTGTTGCACTTGGTGCACATATGTAAGAAACTAGAGGGAGGGTAAATAGTGTCCTCACCCGATTTTCAAACTTCTAAAACCCGCTCTTTATTTTGATTGCCTAACTTACAAAGAACCAGGTTTCTTGCAAGTTTCACCTATCTCTGAAACTTAAACACAATGCGGAAACGTAAAAAACACAGAGACTTTTACGTGGAAAAATCCTTGCTCAAGAGATCAAAAACCACGATCCAAACTCTTGGGATTTCAGCCTTCCACTAAAGGAAAATCGAGCAAGTTTTAGACTACAACGTACTGCAATCAAGGAACTAGACCTCCCTAGTACCTAGAACCTTCCAAGCCACATGTTAGCTTGTCAGGTTGACCCTATCACACCAAAGAGTAACCTCTACTAATTTCTTCTTAACAAGTTGATAGATTACAACTCCATAGCCTATAACAAAGAACTAAAACAACAGATTAAACTATGAAACTGCAGCTTCGTTAGATTCTGCTGCTCAGCCTTTGTTCTTGCACACAATACTTCTCACGATCAATTTGCTCTTGATTTGCTCTATTGAGATTTTTTGAGTGCGTAAAAAGATCTAGTCAAATTAACTTGTATTTATAGAGTTCAATATAGCCGATTCCAATTAAACTTAGAACTCTTTTTCACTTTGGATTTTGTTTCAAACAAAGTTTACTCATATTGACTTATTTGAACCTCAAGTTAATTTGCCTAAGTCTTCAATCTTTTTTTACCTAGGAACCGCATTCTATTTCAACACCGCCTCACGATTCTTCTTTTCCCGGTAGGATTGAAACTTCGACTCCAACTGTTCTTGTTTTCCTTCTTCAACTCTAACTCGAATAACACATCGAACAGTCCAGTCTTCTTGCTCAACTGTGAACTTTTTCGTAGTTAACTAAGCACCAGGTCCTTTGTCATCTTCAAAACTATCCTTCAACATTTTATTATACACCATAAATAATAACTAAATATAATGCACATTTTATTGACACTATTTTTTATGATACATAAAAAGGAGATTGTGCCTAGCTTTTAGGAGTATATTGCCTTATATCTTACCTTATCTATATTGATGACTATCTATTTAATCTTCCCTAAATATCAGCATTAATGGGTATCACTTAATTAACTCATAAATAATAGCAATTATCTTATGACATATACGGTAAAAAGATAGTATAGAATATCATGCATCCTTATCCCTCATTTTATTGGGATTTTCACAAATCACACCACCATAAACCTTCCCCCCACCACATAATCTTTCTTCAACATCGAAATACTTTGTAAGTTCATAAAAATTAGATGAGAAATTTTATTTTGAGTCTCACACGCCAACTCATATTTATATGAGGCATCTTATTAATTGACATATGAATTGATTTGGGTCCACATGCCAAATCATCAAATCTAAATTAAGAAAGTCTTCTCTCTCTTCTTCCAATTTCTCCCTCCTCTCCCTTGTCCTTTTTCCCCTTTCTATGCCATTAATGTTTTTTTGGTTAAGGATTTCAACCAAAGATTAGAAAGCTCCACCACTAGAAGATTGTAGAGAAACACACCAATTATGGCGACCCAAAGGAGGAGCATGAAAACAACTAATAGCCATACTTCTAATATAGTAGATGTAGTGAGATTTTAGAAAAGTTTTCTTTAAAAAATAAAAATAATGAAACACGAGTTGTATGTGATATTAGTTTATTTGTTTACATATTTATGGGAGTATTCTTCATATATTTTCTTACATTAGCATACATAAGTGCATTATTTATTGGTTAATAGTTTAAGTATATTGTTGCTCTTGATCTGAGTTAATTCTGATTTGTAACTAATACTCTTAAGGATTTCAATCAAGGATGGAAAAAATGAAGAAGATAAAGGGAGGGGGTGGGGCGATGGTAATTGAAAAAAGAGAGAGAAGACTTTCTTAATTTAGATTTTGATGATTTGGCACGTGGACCCAAATAAATCCACATATTAATTAATAAGATGCCTCATATAAGTATGAGTTGGCGTGTAAGACTCAAAATAAAATTTCTCAAACTAATAAATAGCAAAGTATACATGTATATGGAAAGGTATATGTCAAACATATTGCATGACTGTTGATGGAGTATGTTTAGTAAAATGATGCAGGTAGTATAGATATATTTTTAAAATATTAGATGCTGAAGGTACATGATATATTTTAAAATATTAAATAGATATTAATATGAAACCACACTCTGGCATATTTTTTAAATAATAAAATGGATATTAACAGTAGGTGGTATGCAAAAGTACTATATATTACAGTATGCAAAAGTTACAGGGGTATATTTTTTAAATATTAAATGGATATTAACTTCAAGTGGTATGCAAAATATTCAGTGATATATTTTTTAAATCTAAATGGATCACAACAGCAGATGGTATGCAAAGGCACAATGACATGGGGTATATTTGTTAAATATTGTAGTAGAAATTTATGGTGTATTGGGCTATCTATTAATTCAATTATCCTGTTATCCGCTTTTGCTATTTTTATGGAACATTATCAGCAAAGGATTAGAATATCCCTTATTAGGTTACCTATAGGATGGCTAGCCATTGTTGTTTTTTTCCATGACCAAATAGATGTAAGTGGCATATAGTTTATGACTAGGTACGTTTTTCTCCAAACATGTTAGAGTTTTGTATCTTGAGCCCAAATGCATATTAAGCCCACAAGTTAGCAAACGTCATTCTCTTTCAGCATATTTCTAACTTTCCCACGGTATCTTGAAGTTTTATATTTCAGTTCAGTACTTTAGGATAATGTATTTTTAAATTTAAGTCTGTTCAAAAATTTTGAACAATGTCTTCTTAAGTTCACTTTTCATAACTTCATGGTGGCTCTTGGTGTACTTTACATATTTTAATATATTAAAATACAATGCAAATACTGATTAACTCTTAAATAACGGTCCTAATAGTGGCTCTTGGTACACTTCGCCACTATCTTACTTGGTTGAGAACGGGGTAAAAGTTTGGCCGCGTAGCCTGTTTGCACTGAGCTAAATGAAAACTAGCCAGTGGTGCAAAACTCTTTGAAGACTAGTTAGATCCAAAAAATTTCAGTATTTTATATTTGGATTTGTGAACAAAATTTCAAAATTTAAATATGAATTCCAGTAAAAAAATACAAGAATTTTGAACATGTTAGTTTAAAGTCCCAGTATAAAATACTGGGACTTTAAATATGAAACTCCGAGAATTTTCTAAAACTTTGAACAAAACTCCAGATTGTTTTACTGGAGTTTAGTTCAAAATCTCTAATGTTTGTATTGTGGCTAGTCTGGGTGTTGTTTAACGCCAAGGGATTGTAAGTATGTAGAGGGGTAATTTGACTATTTCTCAATTAATTTTAAAACAGTAGATAAAACTCACTTAGGGTGTTCAAAAATGACTAGTTATCAATTTTTCACGTGAACATGATATTTACATAACTATGAAACTCCAATTGGTTTTCCTAACATGATATTTACATAACTATGAAACTCCAATTGGTTTGCCTTTTTGACCCCATAACAGTGGTTGTTTAGCAAAAAAGACACAATTTAGTTTAATGAATAAATTCCTAATAAAAATACCCCGGTGAATCTTATAAATGATGCATTATATCCCCACCTTTTCTTTCCTCTTAGGTATTGCCTAAGCAAAAAACTTGCCTTTGACGTCCTTTTGCCTAGGCAACACTTGCCCTTGACTTCTTTCCATATTTTCTTGTACACTCTTTAGGATTATCATTTTGTGTTTGGATTGATATGTGAGTACCTATCGACCATATGGACATTTCAATTTTTATTATTTAAATAAAATATACCTTTTTTGTATGTCGTATACTTTTTTGGTATACCCTTTTGTGTTTAGATCGAAATGCGAGACGCTATCGAACAAATGAAGGTTTTGGTTTTTATTGTTTTAAACAAAGTATAGCTTTTTTGTATGCCGTATACTCTTTTTGATATACCCTTTTGTGTTTGAATCAAAGTGTGCAATGTTATCGAGCAAATAAATATTTCATTTTTTGTTATTTTGAAGAAAGTATACCTTTTGGGTATACTGTATACTCTTTTAGTATACCTTGTTATGTCGAATCGAAGCGCAAGATGTTACATGACACATAGATATTTCAATTTTTATTTATTTTTGATGAAATATACCTTTTTGGTATATATTGTATACTCATTTAGTATACCCTTTTGTATTTGGATCAGAGTGTGATGCTATCGAGCAAATAAATATTTCAATTTTTGCTGTTTTGAACAAAGTATACCTTTTTGGTATATATTGTATACTATTTTGGTATACCTTGTTATGTTCATATTGACGTGCGATATCTTACCGAACACATAAATTTTTTTATTTTTATTTTTTAATGAAATATACTTTTTTGTATATTGTATACTCTTTTGATATATTCTTTTGTGTTAGGATCAAATTTTGGTATACTGTATACTCTTTTGGTATACCTTGTTATGCTCGGATCGAAGTGCGAGATGTTTCAAAATACATAGATATTTTAATTTTATTATTTTTAAGAAGTATATCTTTTTGGTTTATTGTATACTTATTTGTTATACCCTTTTGTGTTTGGATCAAAGTGTGCGATACTATCGAGCAAATAAATATTTTAATTTTTATTATTTTGAACAAAGTATACCTTATTGGTATGCTAAGGTATACTGTATACTCTTTTAATATACATTGTTATGTTCGGATCGAAGTGCGAGATGTTTTAGAACATATAAATATTTTAATTTTTATTATTTATAAAAAAGTATACCTTTTTTGTATACCGTATATACTTTTTGATATACCCTTTTGTGTTTGGATCACAGTGTACGATGTTATCGAGCAATATTTCAATTTTTGTTGCTTTCAACAAAATATACCTTTTGGATATACTGTATACTCTTTTGGTATACCTTGTTATGTTCGGATCGAAGCGCGAGATGTTATATATCACATAGATATTTTAATTTCTATTACTTTTGACAAAGTATACTTTTTTGGTATATATTGTATAATCTTTTGGTACACCTTTTTGTATTTGGATCAAAGTGTGCGATGCTATCGAGCAAATAAATATTTTAATTTTTATTATTTTGAACAAAGTATACCTTTTTAGTATAATGTATACTCTTTTATTACCTTGTTATGTTCGAACCGAAGTGTGAGATGTTTCAGAATACATAGATATTTTAATTTTATTATTTTTAAAGAAGAATACCTTTTTAGTATATTGCATGCTCATTTGGTATACCCTTTTGTATTTGGATCAAAGTGTGGAATGCTATCGAGCGACAAAAAAAAAAGTTTCAATTTTTTTTTTTAATTTTGAATAAAGTAATCTTTATTGGTATACTGTATGTTCTTTTGGTATGCCTTGTTATATATGTTCGGATCGAAGTTCAAGATGTTTCAAAACACGTAGATACTTCAATTTTTTATTTTTAAAAAAGTATACTTTTTTTGGTATACCTTTTTGTGTTTGGATCAAAGTGTGCGATGCTATCGAGCAAATAAATATTTAAATTTTTATTTTTTTGAACAAGAGTATACCTTTTTGGTATAGTGCATACTATTTTGGTATACCTTTTTATGTTCGGATCAAAGTGCGATATGTTACAGAACAAATAGATGCTTCGATTTTTATAATTTTGACGAATTATAACTTTTTGGTATATTGTATACTCTTTTGGTATACCATTTTGTGTGTGATCAAAGTGTGAGATATTATCGAGCAAATAAATAATTTAGTTTTTGAACAAAGTATACCTGTTTGGAGAAAGAAAAAATAAAAAATAAAAAGGAAAGAAAAAAAATTGAGTATAATAAGATTATGGAACTAAAAAACTAAAAAATTGGGGAGACATGAATAGTGCTAGAACAGGAGAAAGAAAAAAGAAAAAAAAGATGAATAATAGAAAAAAAGAAAAGAAAATAAGAGTTAAAAACGGAGAAGGAAAAAAGAATAATAAAAGAATGACAAAAAAAAGGAGGAAAAAAAAAGATATGGGGAGAGAGAGAGACTGGAGTTCCTCATTTTGTGCCTCAAAATAGGAAGTTAATTAGCTAATAGGTATAGCATGTAAATAAGTTATGAGTATTAATGTAATGGGTAAATAAAATAGGATGTATGTGTATTTTTGTAAATCTCTCTATTCATTTTGCTACCCATCCAACCATCATATTTTGGTAATATAAAACTAGTAAAAATTTCGCGTAGGGGCCTGTTTGGCGCGCCCTAATGTATTTGTAGCCATCAAAAATAAATTCGCTGAGAAATAGCCATCTCCAAACAAGTCCTAGTATTTTTATACTGTTATGTTCAAAGTACCAGTATTTTATTATGTGACTTTATATAGAGCTTCAGTAAACTAACCCCAGTATAAAATAATGGGACCTTTGAACATGATAGTTCAAAGTCCTATTATTTTGTTATGAGACTTTATATATAAAGCTTCAGTTCCATAACAAAATAATGGGACCTTTGAACATGTTAGTGCAATGTCTCATTATTTTGTTAAGAGACTTTATATATGAAGCTTCAGTCACATAACAAAATAATGGGACCTTTGAACATGTCAGTTTAAACTCCCAGTATAAAATACCGAGACTAGTGGGGTGTATTCCAACGCTAATGGAGCGTAACTGTGCGCGCGTTTGGCTCTTTCTCAATTAATTTTAAAACAGTGGATAAAACTCATTGAGCGCGTTCAAAAATTGCTACACATCAAAATTTCCCTGTAAAACTACGAGTGGCTTGTAAAAATTGACTAAGAGTATTTCACTTTTCACTTTTTAGTCCCTTTCTAATTGATCTCTTAGAATTCCATATTCAGTTGCAATCAACTTTCACCATATACATTACTATAATTCATTAAGAAAAGATTTAGAAATTTGCTCCTAACATTTACAATTCGGTCTATCTATGTCCTACATAGGAATATGGTTAATATAAATGCTGTCATTGCTAATAATATGCTCATTTACGTCCATGCCTGGTCAATAACAACGGACTCAATGGAAGCAACACAAAGGTATAATGTAACATGACGTTTTTAATTGTTCAGGTGTATTTGTTCAGGTGTTTTTGGACCCCTCCAATTATTTTGTTGTCATATAAGATTTAGAAAATAATTCTGTAAACTATTCTTTTTCTTTCAAAAGGAGTAAAATGTTTTCCATAAAATTTGTAGGGAAAACATTTTCCTTAAACACAAACAAAAACCCCAAATCCCCACCCCCACCCCAAAACCCCTATGAATACCCCCTACCTTCCCTCTACCCCAAACCTACTCCCTCCCTGAGCCTGTTTCCTTCTACGCACCCCCACTCTACCCCTAACCTCCAAGCACCCACCCCCACTGCGTCAGCATCCTTCTCTATTAACGACGCTAGCATCGGCGACATCGGGTTTAACCGACGTCGGCGTCCGCGGCATCTCCGATTTGGCCTGCATCGGCATCGGCTTCCTCTAACAATTGGACATTGTGGTGGGTTTTGAAGATGGGATTAGGTGAAGGGGGAGGGTTGGGGTTGGTGTGGTTTAGGGAGTGGGATGAAGTTTGGGGTTTGAGGGGTGAGGGGCTGAGGTTTGTGGATACCTGGTATAAAACTTTGTTTGGGGAGGGAGAGAGGGTGTTATGAATAGGAAAATTACTTTTTTCTTTATTTTTCCTTTTTGGAAAATATTTTTTCTATGATAAAATACCAAACATGGGAAAATCATTCCAAATTTACTGTTTTTTTCAAAAAAAAATTTCCGTGAAAAATATTTTCCTTTATACCAAGCACGCCCTTACAATTAATACATTTTCCACCTCTATTTACCTCCTCTCCCCCTCCCATAACCCTCCTCCACCACCTCCCTCAATAGTCGCCCATAGCACCATCTCCTCCATCCTCAATCACCATCAACACATCTTCCTCTCCCATTTCCGGAGTCGATTGCCTCTATGGTCACTTAACTTTGGGTAATAGGCCACCATGGTTACTTATCTTTGTTTTGTCTTTCTATAGTCACTCAACTTTGGGTAATAGGCTAACATGGTCACTTATCTTTGTTTTGTTTTTCTATGGTCACTCAACTTTACCAGTTAACTCATGGTCATTCAACACAAAACTCTACAAACTTCCATTAAGTATATGCTGACGTGACAACTTTATTTTTTATACAAATTACAGAAAAAGAAAAAATTAAACCAACCCACTTTAGACCCTACTCAGCCCCAAACCGATCAAAAGAATTGAATTTAGCAGAACTTCTTTACTGCAAAACAACTTGCTTTTCTTTTTTCTGTTTCTTTTATCTTTTCCATATTTCATCCTACAAATTATATGTAACAATTATTGTACCATTATGAAGTCAAAGGAATAAAATAAAGCATTAAACAAAAAGGGAACATATATTGTCCAAAGCAAAATGAAGACATCAACCATTGTAAAATTATTTAAATTCTTCAACAGAAAACATAACTATTGTAACCATATAATTAACTTCTTTACAACATATCCTATCAAACTGTTGCCTATGACTTCTTTCTACCAAGAGAGCATAACCATTTTAACCAGCAAAATGATATGCTATAGGCAGTTCATTTAACATTAACTTGAAGCTATTATCATATCTGCTAAATTGATATCAATATCAGCTATAAAAAAATTAGTATATAAATAAAAGCAGTACTACTTAAACAAACTGTGAAATATCTTAATAATTAACTAAAAATCTACGGCACTTAAATAAAAATTCCTGCTTATAAAATGCATGAATGCAGCTAACTCGCCAAGGTCAGACGACAAAGTTTAACTCGGATTGGAGCTGGGTAGGGTCTAAAGTGAGTTGGTCCTAAATGATTTTAGCTTTTTTCATTTGCTGTAATTTGCATAAAAAAATTAGCTGTCACGTCAGCATATACTTAACGGAGTTTGTAGAGTTTTGTGTTGGATAACCATGAGAGTTAATAAGGTAAAGTTGAGTGACCATAGAAAGACAAAACAAAAATAAGTGATCATGGTGGTCTATTATCCAAAATTGAGTGACCATAAAAAGATAAAAAATAAATAAATAAGTGCCCGTGGTGACCTATTGCCCAAAGTCTAATGACCATAGAGGCAACACAAATAAACTTGTGCACAATTGAAAATGTTTATATGTACACACCCCTAGGTCGCTTATACTATGTAAGCCAAATTAGACCAAATTTGTGCGATGCAGACAATTTTTAACAGTGAGCGCATTTTAAAAGTGATTAATGAATAATTATTTAACGCAAATTGCAAACGATAGGCACAACTTCAAAAAATTTCCCTTATTATTCAATTCTCTCTGATACTACGTTGGATATAAATCAGATTTTGGTTCAGTTTACATGAACTGATTTGTTCCATTATATGTTTTGCAGCATATACCTCTTCCCATTTTTCTGATACACCTTGAAAGAAAGTGATATATGTTAAAAATATTAATCAAAGCAATGATATAAGTTTCTATAGGAATAGCCACTTATGAAGCAAAGCATTAGGAACGTTTATGTTTGAATCACATTTTGCTGTGACATAGAAATGTGGACTTATCCTTTTTATTTGTTTATATTTTACGACTTGCTCATTCTTTTTGTTTTTCTATACACATACAAATGTAAAAGGACAGAAATATAGTGGGAATTCTTAGAAATTTTCTAAATCTTTTGCTTCCTCCAAGAAACAAAGCATTTAATATTTACCTATTAACACATGTAAGTTGACTTATTAAAAACCTAAATTCATTGCGTGTAAGGCATGCCACCACTTTAACAGCATTGTATTTGTTATTTTAGTACGTAATTTCATAAAGTAAACTCCACCTGCTTTTTGCTCAAACAATTTCTTTCTATATCTTCCTTCTCATTTTTCTTCTATGGGTCAAAATGACGAAGAAATTCTTAAATTTTTGCCCCTGTAATACGGAAACCAAATCGCACTTCGATATAGAAGTTAGGTATTTAAGGAAACAAGTATAGACTTTATAGTTAAATGGTACGTTCTAAAGCCATGTTAGTTTGAGTACAAAATGAACAATATCACCGTTAAATTGTGCTATGATATTATAATAGTTGAGTTCACCTGTAGTGACCTTTGGCGATGGTGGAACAAAAAATCAACCAGGAACGCGCAATGCTGAATAAAGTGTACGCCTCGCTAAACAAATTCTACATTATCAAACCACAACAATTAAATCATTCATGAGAAGCTTCCCTTTTTTCAGCTTATGTTAATGGGTCGATCAAGAGATCGCCGGTTATTTTATATGATCTACTCTGCTTTTTACTCATAGTTATTAGCAATTATAAAGGAAAAAATCATTTACTTATAAAATATGGCTTAACTATGGTGATAGAAATGGGATTAGGATATTAGGATCATCTATCAACAATACCTATGAGAATGTTGGAAATTAATTATTGTAAATGTTGGAATGTGCTGTGTGTTGAAGTGCGGGCACATCGGTTGAAAATGGAGGGCATGATGCCCATATAAGCTTTGAGCAATCCTCCACCCTTTGAGCTAGCTTTTGAGGTGTAAGTTAGGTCCAACCTTATTTGGCACCTTTGTGTGTGGGTGCCCGTGTGATTGGCGCCTGAATGTGTTGGTGTCCGGGTGTGTGGGTGCATGGGTGACCAAATTTATTATGGTATCCAGAGCCAGGGAAAGACCTGGCCTCAGAGTAGGCGGACTGTCTTCGAATGGAACTCCCTTTGAGCACGTGGTCCACGGGCTTTCCATGCCGGTATGGCCGGCCGTGCGGGGGGTGTTGGAATGTATTGAAGTGTGGGAGTCCCACATCGATTGGAATGGAGGGCATGATGCCCATATGAGCTTTTGGCAATCCTCTACCCTTCGAGCTAACTTTTGGGGTGTGAATGAGTGTCCGTGTGATGGGCGCCTGGATGTGTTGGTGTCCGGGTGGATGGGCGCATGGGTGACCGGATTTATTATGGTATGCAGAGCCATGGAAAGACCCTGGCCTCGGAGCAGGCAGACTGTCTTTGAATGGAACCCCATTTGAATGTGGTCCACGGGCCATCCATGAGGGTATGACTGGCCGTGTGGGGGAGGGGTGTTGGAATGTGTTGCGTGCTGAAGTGTGGGAGTCCCACATCGATTGGAATGGAGGGCATGATGCCCATATGAGTTTTGGGCAATCCTCCACTCTTTGAGATAAATTTTGGGGTGTGAGTTAAGTCCAAATTTACGTGGGTGCCTGTGTGTGTATAAGTGCCCGTATGATGGGCGTCCGAGTGTAGGGGTCGCATGGGTGACTGGATTTGTTAGTTATCTATAATTCATGCATGTTAAAGAAACTAGTTTGAACATGTGTTGAAGTGTATCCAAAAATATTTATGATAGTCCCTTGTAGTTACAGTTTATATGATTTGTCAAATTTTGATGAGTTGTTGAACGTATAATCATTTTATTGTATATATTTGAATTGAAAAATAGAATCAAGGAAGAAAAATATTTTTCCTTATTTTTGTCAATATTTGCAGTCAATACTATCTTGAAGGGAGTTGTACTTCCTCTCTTGTTGCTCCCAAACGCACACACAAGTATACGTGGTCGACAAGTAATAAAGTAGTGAGTCGAGTATCATTCTTACAAGGACTAATGTAATAACTGTATTCTAGTAAACAATTCCTAAAAACTATTCAGGGATCTTTTCAATGATCGTTGTAATTTTAACTAACAAAATCAAAGAATAACTAAAAGCAAGTGAACGGTTCAGAGTTAGAGCAAATTATGAGTTGTTAACAATAAGAGAGAAACGGTTCAGAGTTAGAGCGACAAACAATCCAATTGAGTTTTCCAGTAGTGCGACAAACAATCCAAACGGTTCAGAGTTAGATTGCTAACTAACAGGTTAAATATATTCGTGAAAACCTGTCGATTCTTCACGACTCTATGCAAGCTACTCTAACGCCTATATTCTATGGAATTAAATCACATGCATGTATTAAAGAACTTATATTTAGTTCGGCAAGGCAAATAGGTATATGTCTATCCTATCCGCAAATCGATTCCCTGATGCCCAGGTTCACAATCAAGCCATATTCTTTCTAATGTGCGTTCATAAATTCCCTTTGTCGAGTTCAACTTAAGAACCATAGATAGTATTCAATTATTGGGCCGTAATAACCAAAAAATTATGCCCAAGAAAGAATAAACAATTCATAATAGTCAATCAATAGGTAGAAATCAACTTTCAAATATCAACTTTCATGTAATTGCCCTAATCCTAGAATGATATGTTTAGCTATGCGTATTCATGATAACAATACAATAATTTAGGAAAAAAGATTTAATATTGTAGTAGATAAAGTAAAAGAACTAACCCTTGGTTCAATGTATTAGGAACTCAATATTTGCTCCATAATCTTACTCCTCCCCCCTAAAAAATGTGAGTAATAGGGGTTTTATATTGTTTAGTGCTAGGATAAGTTAAACCAAATTCTAGACTAGTTGGAAAAACTTTATTCTCGCCAGACTCAAAGCTTTCTTGGAAGCACGGCTTCCAGCGTGGCTTCCAGCGTAGCTTCCAAAGTCAAGGCTATCTCTGAAGCTTTGCTCTCAAAACAACTTCCAATCTTCAAGGCTTTCTTGGAGGCTTTGCCTTCAAAATAGCTTCCGAATCATCACTTTGGTCCAAGCCTTGCTTTTCAAAGTATTTTGCTCCATTTTGATTGTTGTTGCCTTGAATTTCATCCAAACCATTCGTAAAATCACAAACACGATATAATGAGCGTATAAAGTACTAAAATACAAGGAAATATTAAGGTAAGCTAGGCGAATATCGTCAAATACCACCACACCACACTTAGGTCTTTGTTCGCCCTCGAGCAATCAGCAAGAACAAATTCCCAATTCAATCCCAACACTCGACAGAATAGGTCTACCAATGGTTATGGTTGATATCGATCATTAGACAAGAGCATAAATACATACCATGTGACCCACAACATGCCAAAAATTCATCATATTTTAAACACTAGAACAACCAACTCGAAACATCTCAATTTCAAAACCCGACTCCTTAGAACCAAATTTTCACAAAATCACACTCATTTGGTCAACCAAGAAGTCTAATAACTTCACCTATCTTTCACAAACCATGTGCCCTCACCCAAAATCAATGAATCAAGAAAGTGTCCCAAAAATCACACAAAGAATAAATTTCAAGAACAAATTTGGGGACATAATATAGAAAAAATTCACTTGCTCTCACAAAGAAGTTCACGTGTCACACACGACATACCATAGGCTTGCCCATAATGTAGGACTCCACTAATGTAAGCTCGCCCCAATTCGGGATTAACTAAGACTTTCAGGGTTGTAATGTAGGCTAAAGAACGGGCAGTATATATATGGATAAAGTAGTGACCACCTCCCTAAGAACTTTAATACACCACTTTCAATTTATTTTTTTCACAATTATTCTCAAAACCAACCAAGCAACCACACAACATACACTCAAGAACTCCCTTTCAAATTTAAGCTATTTTTAATTTCACTTTTTGCACAACATTAGCAAGGATTTTTTTTCTTTTGTTTTCTCTATTTTTTTTCATTTTCTTTCTTTTCATCTTTTTTTCTTTTGCTTTCATTTCAATTTTTCTTCAACCCTTGATAATGAACTTTTTCTCAAACTACACCATATCTTTTCTTTATTGGTTTCACTAAAAAACCACCCAATTTCTCCAACCACAGCTCTATAAACATCAAATATTTCGCCATTAAAGTGCTTTAAGGAGTAAGGGTCAAAAAGACGATAATTAAAAACACAAAGAGTAAGGCTTGTAATGTGGGTGCCAATAAAAAGGTCAATATGCCCAAAAGAGCTTACTAAGGGTAAATATATAAGGGTAGGCTAATCAAGGCTTGTTAAAAAAACACCTGTATCATCTTTCGAATAGAGAAACCCTAGGATTTTTCTTTGAATACACACGGGGTAAGTTCTAGACATCAATATGCAAGTACGGAACACAATTAACTATCCCATATCACACATGGCACATAGTTCACTCAAGACGATTCCATTCCAACCCTTAGTTTAAAGCAAAGAAGGTCCAACTTTAAAAATCAAGCAATAAAGCACCATGGTATACAAAAGAGTCACGTAGTTGAACTTAAGAGTCTCAAGAAGGTCATTCCAATTTTTTCTGGGGATGCATCAAAATTTTTATATAAAAAAGGATTCACAATTAGTACATGCTCAAGTCTAAATTCACCGGTATCAAAAAAACCAAAGGAACCTAGCATTTTATCATTTTCCTAAAATATTCTACTAACTAATACTACAGTACTCCTAAAAAATAAAAATTACCCGATTCAAAGGTCTAACCATGGAAAAAAGCCGAGGCCATAATGATTCATGCTCAATCCACTCACCTATAAAGGTGTGGGGCGATCGTCAAAGATAGTAGTACCCAACTATGAGTTGGGGTCGATTTCCTCAGGGAGCTAGCTTGTAATCTATTAGTCTTACATTGAATAGTAACGAGTTCTATGAATTGTTCGTCTATTCCTAGGTATAAATTGATAAAAATTGAATTAACTACAACTACGACTAACGATTAACACTAAGAGCATAAAATTAACTCAACACTTTAGAATATTTGTAAATATGGAGAATGAGCTAGGGGTTTACTCATTCCGACAAGATTCTTTTAACAAACTCTTGCTTTAACCCTACAAATCATATGGGTAATGTCAATGGTCAGACCACAATTGTATTCCTCAAACACCATTAGAGATAAGGAGGATTTACCTCATCAAGCCCGTTAGGGTCAAATAATAGGGTGCGAGAAACCCTAGTCCAAAGACCCGAGCGGATGACCTCTTTAGATCTTTTCCCTTTAGATTGTGTAGGCCGTAGCTAATGTAACCTAAATGATCGCTTGTTTCCATTAGCCTACACCTTCAACTCCGTTAGGGTGATGAAAGAAAAGTAGGGTTAAGTTCAAGTACGGCCGTGCCTCAAATCCTAGTTGATGAAAGTACGATAGAGAACTAGATTCACCTTAACCCATAAATTTTAGAAGATTAAAAACAAGTTTTAAGTCAAAACAATCAAGTCATCATGAATAAATCTTTAGTATGAGTTTAGCTCCTCATATTAGGGTCTAACACAAACATGGTAAGAGATGAAATGACAAGAATCATATAAAGAATAGATTAAGAAATGAAATCCTTACAAAAGAATCAAGTTAGAACCATTCCTTAGCCTCCAAGAATATTTAAAAGTGTAATAAGTGTATTCTAAGCTGAAAAAGATATATATTTCTCGGAGGCATAATAGCCTATTTACAGTAGACCACCGATTTTTCGGCGGGCTGCCTATTGAAGTGTGAGGTCGCCGAAGGCAATTCTAACTCCTCTTTTTATCTTATTCGACGGAGCAGGTCCGGCAGAGTCGCAGTTCCAGCGGCGGACAACTTCATCAGTTCGCATATTTCTTGAGCTCACTATAATGGTCGGCGGAGCCGCATATTCTTCTGCGGCGTCGCAGAGAGCATTCAACAATTCAACTGGCGGTCCGCCTCTTTGCTTCAATGGAACTTGCTGAGCTCTTGAACTCTCTCCTCCTTCGGCCGGTGATTCGGCGAGGCGCCGATCAAGTTGCTTTCCTATCACCCTGTTCCTCAAAATGTAGCCAAAGTACACTTGTTTTTGCTCTTTTCTTTATTCTTTTGGCTTTGTACACTAATTCTCTTTGATACCCTGAAACATGGAGATAAATATAAAATTTACTCAAATAAAAAAACTTTAGGACATGAAAGCTAGTCTAAAAGAGTTGCAAATATGCGCAAAAATACCAACATATCACATTAAAAAAAAATCACGGACCGGATGACATATACCACCAACTAAAATAAAAAATAAAATCTTTTTGGAATTTTTCATTAGTTTTCTAAATTTTTTCATTTTTTATATCTTAAAGCAAGAAGCACATAAAAATAAACTCAACTGATAAAAATAAAAATTGCTACAAAAAAAGTGCTAACGGTAAAGTCATCCAAAACGTCAAAATTTTGGGAATTCCTTCACCCCACACTTAAACGAGCAATGTCCTCAATGCGATAAAATTAAAGTTAAAGAGTTAGAGGAACTTCCTTGAAGGCCTAGCCTTTGGCGCTTTGGAGTAATGTCATCTTTATCACGAACCAACCAAACATATTAAGAGCACGGGTACTCAGACTTCCCCCAACATGTCATGATCAAGCATTAAGGGTTCGGGCACCCTAAACTTGAGCTCGACATAGCCAAAACCTGCAAAGCATGCACTATACAAACAAGAATTAATGGGGCACCACAACGACCCCACACTAACTCCTAATCATACTATAAAGGAAGTAAGCTAATAAACTAACTAAACTAACCAAAAGAAGACTAGATGGCAGCGGGAAAAGTTACATGCCAAAACTAGCACTAGTCGTGTACGACAATGGCCATGGCTTACACTAGTTCACTTTCTATCCAAATTTAGCACAGAAGCCACCAATTCAATCATGTCAATTAATATAATATTCAATTTATGCCTATATATAATTTTGATATTCAAGAATTCGCAAAAAAAAAAAGTCAACTTTTACTCACTGAAACATTTTTTTGAACATGTTGTGTGCATTTTTTCTATATTCAGAGTTCACCAATATTTGGAGGGGAAGAACCATCCTAATTTTCATGGGACTTTCACTCTATCAATAACAATCCAATCACCCGACAAGGGTTTCATAATGTTTACACAAAGACCCAACAAGGATTCAATTAACACAAGACCTAATCAAGCCTAAGGGGTGAAAGGGAAGGGGCGACTGTTACTGTATAGCAGCAGTATCGAGAGAAAAAGGGAAAGTGTGAGGAGACTTACCAGCAATGTTGAAAGATTGGATTATACTGGAGAGGTGTGATTGCTTCAAAGAGGAAGAAATATTGTTTTACCTGAGGTTGTTTTGTTCTGTTGTTTGTGTTTGAACAGGGGAAAAGATGGGAGGGATCATTATGATTTTATGTTTCAAGAAAAGAAAACTTACCTGGGAGCAATCAGTAGAGTGACGCTTGATAAAAGCTTCACCCATTTTGGAGCGTACTGTTCTAACCAAGCGATGATGGAAGCGTCGCCTGCCCCCTTTCTACTCAGATTTGGACTTAAGAAAAACACTAAGTGTCGCAAACTTTGAAAGCCATATCAGAGCGACGTTTTAGTAAACTCCCCCAACAAATCTGGAGTTACTGTTTAGTTGAAGTTGTTATGGAGGCGATGCTTCAACTCTGCTGGACACCTTTTTTTTAACTTTGAGTTTGGCATATGGTATCATGGATGATGGTGCTTCCAGTATGGCCTCCAGTATTATGCAACAACTTCACCTTAGTGGTTCTACACCTTTTTCTAAGTTTTTAGACTTAACATCCGAGATCCCGAACCCTACAAAAATGAGAAAAAAGACTATGTAATGTTACAAAAATGAAACAACTAAAACAATAAAATTTGGGTTGCCTCCCAATAAGCGCTTGATTTAACGTAACGACACGACTCTTTTTCTAGTTTTTATCTTTTTCTTACTTACAAAGCTCGGGTTGCCTCCCGAGAAGCGCCTTAGTTGATGCTGTGGCACGACGACACTCTTAAGCCCAAGTCCAACATTTACGTCTCCTCTTTTTGCGGCGAACTTTTACTTTCTTCTTGTCTTTAGGGGAATTTTTCTTCAACTTCGTAAATATTTTTCCATCATCAACTTGCTCTATTTTCCAAAAATATTTTTCAGGATTGCTCTGAAAGTAAACCAAAATACATTTACGGATTGCTTTGAGAAAATTTATCTAACAATTTATATATTTTATTAAAAATTTAAGGCCAAGGCCAAGACTTGGCCTCCAGAAGCAGCATCCACCACAATCTTGGTATAGACATTCAAGCCTTCCACGAAAGTATGGGCTAACACTTCATTTGACTGGTTATGGTGCGGGCAATCTCTCAATAATGACTTGAATCTCCCCCAGGCTGAATATAATGACTCTCCGTCTTTTTGTCTGAAAGACATGATCTCACTCTTTACTCTGGCTGTTTTGGCAGATGGATAGAATTTAGCCAAAAATTTCTTAGCTAAATAATCCCAAGTTGTGATAGACCGAGGCTTATCATCCTTTAACCACTTCCTTGCTGCGCCAATCAATTAAAATGGAAATAGTATCAATCGAACATAATCAGTTGAGATGCTTGCTGGTGTGTAGGTTTCACTTATCTCCAAGAAGTTCTAGATATGTTGTTGTGGATCCTCGTGTAGTAACCTAGCATATTGCTCAGTCGCATGCAGCAATTTTATCATACCGGACTTAATTTCAAAATGCCTAGTAATTTCAGGCTTAATAATGCTCGAGGCTACTCCCTCCAAACTGGGGAGAGCAACATCTCGCACAACCAAAGCTCTTTCTTCTGCCCTTATTTGTCTAAGAGAAACCTAATACCTAAAATAGCACAAGAACTCAAAACAAAAATAAAACCTGAATAGAAATAATAAATTGTAAAAAAAAATTAAATTATTTAATCTCCGGCAACGATGCCAAAAATTTGTTGCTCCCAAACGCACACGTAAGTATACGCGGTCGAAAAGTAATAAAGTAGTGAGTTGAGTATCGTTCTCACGAGGACTACTGTAATAATTGTATTCTAGTAAACAATTTCTAAAAACTATTCAGGGTTCTTTTTTGATGATGGTTGTAATTTTTATTAACAAAATCAAACAATAACTAAAAGCAAGTGAATGGAGTCAAGTAATTGCAAGCAAATTATGAGTTGTTATCAATAAGAGAGAAACGATCCAGAGTTAGAGTGACAAACAATCCAGTTGATTCCACTTCTTGATTTCCTAGATTTCCATCTAACAGGTTAAATATATTCATGAAAACTTGTCAATTCTTCACGACTCTATGCAAGCTACTCTAACACCTATATTTCTATAGAATTAAATCATATGCATGCATTAAAGAATTCTGTATTTAGCTAAGCAAAGGCGGATAGGTATATGTATATCTTATCTGTAAATCGATTCCCTGATGCCCAGGTTCATAATCAAGTCCTATACTTTCTTATATGTGTTCATAAATTCCGTCTATCGAGTTCAACTTAAGAACCGTAGATAGTGTTCAATTATTGCGCCCTAATAACCAAACAATTATGCTCAAGAAAAAATAAACAATCCATAATGGTAAATCAATAGGTAGAAATTAACTTTCAAACATCAACCTTCATGTAATTACCCTAACCTTAGAACGACATTTTTAGCTACGGATATTCATGACAACAAAACAATAATTCATGAAAGAAAGATTGAATATTGTAATAGATGTAGTAAAAGAATTAAACCCTTGGTTCAATGTGTTAAGAACTCAATATTTGCTCCAAAGTCTGATTTTCCCTTAAAAAACGTGAGTAATAGGGTTTTTTATTGTTTAAAAAGTGCTAGGATAAGCTAAACCAAATTTTAGACTAGTTTGCAAAACTTTATTCTAGCCAGACTCGAAACTTTCTTGGAAGCCCCGCTTCCAGTATAGCTTCCAAATTCATGGCTATCTTTGAAGCTTTGCTCTCAAAACAACTTCTAATCTTATGGTCTTTCTTGGAGGCTTTGCCTTCAAAATAGCTTCTGAATCATCACTTTGGTCCAAGCATTATTTTTCAAAGTATTTTACTCCATTTTGATTGTTTTTGCCTCGAATTCATCCAATCCATTCCTAAAATCACAAACACGATAAGTGAGTGCAAGAATCACAATTATCATATATAATGAGCGCATAAAGTACCAAAATGCAAGGAAATATTAAGGTAAACTAGGCGAATATTGCCAAATATCATCTGTCGAATTAGCTTAGAGTTGAAATTCTTATACCCCATCTGTTTCAATTTATGTGACACACTTTTTTTATGGCATGTCCCAAAAAGAATGACACACTTGTTTTTGGTAATAACAAGTGAAATTATCATTAACAATCAATTTTTTACAACCTAAGAGCACTTTTTGTCTTGGTCTACCTCGACTTAGACTCGGGCCTCAAGAAAACTGTATACAATCATCAAATAAGAAAAAAATATGTCTAAGAACATTTTGCACAAAACTCCTATTTCTCCTGGCTTTCTTCGATTCTTGTAGCATCCCAACCCTAATTTCCCTTAGTTCTATTTAACTTCCAAAGATTTTCATACTTAGCAGCCACTACTTCCTTCTGGAACTGCTTCCAATTTTTCCTCTTTATGCTTCTTAAGCAGTCTCCAATCTCTTTTCTTTTCATTCCAATCTCTAGCCACCTTGTCAGCATCATCCATGCTTCTTTTGCCCGATTACAATCAACAAATAGGTAAGAAGCTGATTTAAGACTATTGTTATCACGTAAGACACATAGGTAATCCCTATTCTCTACATTAACATCCTTCCATCTGAAGCTAGCCACAACAGAAATCGATGTTAGGCATCATCACTACATTTCAGATTAAGTCTGCAGTACTCGTTACTTGCCTCTCTCTCAATAATGCATAATAGACCTCAAACAACGAGTATTGCCCATTAGGTGTCATACTGAATCTTCCATTTACATACCAGGAGCTGATTTTAGATTTAACCTTGTGCGGCTTCCTCCAATAACAGCTACTATCAACTGGCGGATTATACTGCTAGAAATCAATATCATTTTTCAAATGGACTTTATGGATCCACTTACCCCACAGTACATCATGCTTTTCTACAATTGCCCATATAAGTTTTCCAACCGAAGCCAAGTTACATGTTTTGCATACTGTTTCCCATTTTATCAATGCTGGATTCTTCCCCCCCCCCCCCCCCCCCGGGCCCTCCCCAAAGATATTTTATGCACTTGTTATCCACAACCTTTATGATACTTTGAGGGAGTATGAAAACTTCACCCCAAAAATTATACAACACAAATAGTACAAAGTTAATAATTTATAATCGACCAGCATAAGAGAGATGCCTAGAGGATGCAACCTTTAGTTTTTCAGTGAGTTGATGATAGTCCAGCTTGTTCCATTTCTTGGGGGACAGTAGGCGTCCCAAATTTCTAATTAGGAAAGACCCCAAAGAGAAATCTGTAATTGTTATCTGGTTTTTACCTCTTCCCCCACCCTTGCTATGAAGATGCTTGACTTCTTTAAGTTAGCTATTAAACCTGTATTGCTTGTAAAGTGATACAATACTTTTTCCATAACCCTCTTGACAGATGCTTCATTAGCCTTGCAGAAGATTATATGATCATAAGAAAATATAAGATGTGTCAACATCAATCTTTTGAACATAGGATGAAACCTGAAGTCAGATAGTCGAGCTATCTTGTCTAGAGTTCTTGATAAGTACTCCATAACTAAGACAAATAATAGTGGAGAGATTAAGTGGCCGTTTGGCCATAGATTTGAAAAAAGTATTTTCGAAGTTGAGTTGAAAAATATTAATTTGAAGTTGAATTTGTGTTTGGACATACATTTCACTTGAAAAAGTGTAGAGTTTTGTGAGAGAAGAAAAAACTCTTTTTGAAAAAAACTTGAAAAAGTGCTCTAAACTACTTTTTAGTTTTTTCAAAAACTGTATTTCAGAAAAAAAGTTGAAAAAGTCACAACAAGATTTCATGGACAAATATATGTTTAAAACTTTTTTGAAAAAAAGTAAAAAAAAAAAAAAATTGTATGGACAAACAGGTCCTATATCTTCTTGCCTCAGTCCCCTCTTTCTCTCAAAGTATCCATGCCCTTTCACTTGGGCTAAGAATTTAGTGGATGTTACACAGGTCCTAACCAATTGACTGAATTCCAAGTAAATCCATATCCTTTCAGCATTTCCTCAATGAACTCCCACCAAACCATATCATATGTTTTCCTCAAATCAATCTTCATTAACCACCTTGGTGTAGACTTTCTATTGTAATGTCTAAAAAGGTCATGACATAGCAACACATTGTGCACAAGTGATCTTCCCTATACAAAAGCTCACTGGATACTGGTTATAAGAGCATGTAGCACCCTCTTCAATTTCATGCACAACTTTGAGATGTATTTATAAGGGACATTACAGGAAGATTGACATGTATTCACAGGGTTTGGCACTTTTGGTATCATTCTTATCATGGTTGGATTCAATTGTTGTAGCAGCTTTCCACTTATAAAGAAGTCTAAGATAAGATCAGTAAGATCATGTCCAACAATACTCCATGTTTCTTTGAAAAATCACTACTATACCCATCTTGCCCAAGGCACTTAGTATCGTTTATTTTGAACATTGCTTCTTCGAAGATGTAGTCTGCTGATTGTACCCCAATACTGTTACGGGCTAGATTTTCAATACAAAAAAGGATTCTTGACACAGGAAAAGCAATCAGTGCAAGTGAGAAGATGGCTGAATGGGAAGAAGTCGTACAATCCACACAATCTACTAAGAAACAATCATAGGCAGATGAAGTCGAATTGAATGATCTTAGCTCATGTAAAATTGCAGAACCTAAAATCTTCAATATGGGAGAATTTTGATATATCGAAAATAGCAAATGTTGGATTTAAGCTAGAGTTTGTTTATCCTGAAATACAATGGGAGAAGCGAATTAGGGAAATTGAAATTGATGACATTAGCTCAAAAATTGAATATTAGAGAGATACAGTGGTATGTTATGTACTTGAAGCACACCCTATTCACTATCCTTAATGGATTTATCTAGCGGATATGGGTAAGTGATGGATATACTTTATTGATATATTTTTATAGTTAAATATTAAGTATTTTAAATAAAACGTGAATAAATATATCCATCTCTCGCATATTTTCTAACATATTTTGCAGGAAGAAGAAATTATTCAAGGTGAAGAAAAATAAGGGAATGGCTATTGATGATTACATTATTCATAGTGTGATTATAACACTGATAGTAATGTCCGTGAATTGTTTTACGCTGAAGAATAAAAGCGCAAACGGAAGAAAGTTTATGGAATGAAGCTACGTATGAAAAAGTCATCAAAACTCAACTCACCTTGGCCATCTTGAAATAGTTTCTACCACCTTAAGATATGGCATCTTAGGTAGAAATTTGGCATGGAATCTTCTCTATAAATAAAGGCCAAACTTTGTATGGAAAGCACCAATTCATCGTGCAGAGAACTACTTTCTCTTGCTCTTTTTCTTTCTTTGTCTTTTATAACATTAAGCTTTTGTAGTTTTCTTTTGTAGAAGAAATACTACTTCTTCCTAGTCTTTATATTTTTAAAGTTTTTCTTACTCCATAATGGAGTAATCTCTTTTATTGGGATAGTTGATGAAACTCGGTAATATTTATAATACTTATCTCAGTTTTGATACATGCTTAGCCTGAAGTTTTTAATCACATCTTAACACTGTGCTGGAATTATAGTTTTTACTAAATCTTTATTTTCACATCCGTTTATTTTATCTCTAGGTTATTGTTATATTAGTTTTGTAATTCTCACGGAGCAAAATCAATGTATAATAACAGATGAATAAAGTAGTAGAGTAAAAACTATTTTTCTAAGTCTGTAATCTTGTTTACCTCAGTTTTAATTCTCACGGAGGAATTGTTGTAGGTAAGATTATTGATTTTCCATAAAAATATTCTCACGAAGTTTTTACTACTTTTTTAGCACAATTCAGGCAAGAAAAATATTTCGGTTTAATCGTCACTAGTTATAATTTGATTAATATGCATAACTTCACGGAGTGTTAATAATTGATTATTTTCTTAGTGAACAAAATATAATTGAATTAGCAATAAGCAATTATTCTTAAGAGAAATACATGTCAAAACTGAGATATTTATTATAAGTATTACCAAGTGAATTAAACGATTCCCAACTCATTTTAAATTTGAAATCTTTCAGAAGTTCTTTATTTTAATTTAAGTAAATTTAAACTAAAAACTCACTTTTCATCAATGTGACTCTCTCAAATAGTAATTCAAATACTACAAGCCCGTAGCATAGAATACCCAATATCTATGGGGACGATATCTTAAACTATATTAGAATTTGACAAGAACGAGCAGACAATTCCTATGTACTTTGGACCTCGTCAAATTTTTGGCGTCGTTGCCGGGGATTGGCGTACATCTACTTCGGACTAAATATTTGATTACTTATTTGAGGAATTATTAATACAATTACTATTAACTTAATCTACTAAATACTACTATAACTATACCTAATAGTAACCTCTAATAATGTTTATAATGATTACTGCTTTTAACAATTTTGCTTCTCCTTCTAACGTTTTTTTTTCTTTCTTTAGTTTATATTAATTAATATTACTACCTTTCTCTACTGACACTATACTATATCCTTTACCATATTCTAATAGTGAAATATTTTACTTTACCATTTTTTTTCATTGTCTACAATACCTACTATTTTTATCATTTCCGTGTCTTCTGTTTTAACTATATTATTACTACTATTATTTTATTAATATTATAACCATCAGTACTTGTTTTATTATCATCTTTTAATACATTATAGTATTATCTTTCTCCTACCACTACTTCTATTATTAACGTTACTACTGTTGTAGCATTATTATCACTTTTATTTTTTTCCTTCTTTCCTCTCTGAAGTATCATTACCTCTTATTTTGATTTTCATCATTTTCTTTTCTTTCCATTATGTTTAATAGCAGTACCTCTTGATTTATTAAAGGTACTACTATCATTACTTATTTCTTTTAGTTTTTTTTACTAGTAATTTATTGGGATAATCATTAGTTGCAAACGTTTTATTTATTAGTAGTATTGTTAAAAAAAAAAAAGATTTATATTTTTTCACTGTCAGCACTTATTACACTGATTACTGTATCATATCATTGTTCCTATCACCATTTTCCCTATCATTATTTTAACTACTTGTCACTCCTAATACAACTTACTACTTTCTCTGGTACTACTTACTATTCCCGTCTGGTACTACCTATCTCATCATCTTTTTCTCCCGTCATTGTTGTAAGTAGTATTATTACATACCATACATCTACAACAAGAAGTTAGTACTTCGGTTTTTTTTTTTTAGTTCTATTGTCACTACTACTTCTATATATAATATATCACTGTTGTTAACTACATGCTACTATTTTCTTATTGTATAGGGTTACATCATTATTAGTAATTCTACCTACTGTATCATACTTCATTCTTTTTTCTTTTTTTTTTGGTCATTGTCTATATATATATATATATATATATATATATATATATATATATATATATATATTTTCCTTGAACCTTCATTACTACCGCCACTGATACAAATAGCAAGTACTTTTGTCTAGTAATAGTACTATGGTATTACTTCTTCTCATTGTTATAGTTACTGCCTACTCTTATTATTAGTATTGTCACAAACTGTTTTTTTTTTTCTATATCATATTTATTATTATAACTATAAAAGTAACACTATCATATTATTGTTTTATTTTTAATATATTGTCTTCAACTATTTTTATCATCATTAAAGTGTTCTTTACTACTAATTTTTTTCTTATCACTAAGTATTACACTACTAGGATTAATATGTTATCTATCTTTTTCACTACTACTGCTACTACTTTTCTTACCTACTAACTATATACCAAATTTCTCGTCTTCTTTTATTAACAATATTATTATTTTCTTTTTCTTTTCTCAAATACTACTATTACTTCTCTACTATTCCATTTATAGTATTATGCGGTCATTACTACTATTTTAGAAAAACTAACTCTTAACTTTCTTTACTTTAATTAAAAAATTTAGGTAGTTTATGACCCGCTCTTCTAATAAAGAGTTAGTCATTTACGATCCTGAAATTGAAAGATCTTTGAGATTGCACAGGAAAGGACAACCATCATCTTCTCAAAGCATAATTTTTGATAAAACGGAGCACCAACTAGGAGATAACAATAACCCATTGGGAATTCCACCACCAGTCCATGTAGAGGATCAATTTGATGAAGTGGCACCAAGACCAGCAAACAGAATCCTAAGGGATTATGCTAGGCCAGACCACTTTAATTGTGAATCTAGTGTCAGAAACCCACCTGTAGCAGCCAATAACTTTGAAATTAGGACTGGCCTAATTCAAACAATTCAACAGTCTTGCACCTTTACTGGTGATCAAAGTGAAGATCCACATAGTCATTTAATTGATTTCTTGGAACTAGTTGAAACTGCTAAATATAATGGAGTGCCTCCTGAAGCAATCAAGTTAAGGCTATTTCCTTTTTCTTTAAAAGGAGATACCAAGACTTGGTTGCGAAGTTTGCCTCGAGGTTCTATAACCACATGGGACCAGATGACACAAAAGTTTTTGAACAAATATTTTTCCCTGCTAAAACAACAAAGTTAAGACAAGATATTTCTAATTTCTTGCAGACTGACATTGAGTCAGTTTATCAAGCATGGGAAAGATTAAAATCAATGTTAAGAAAATGTCCACATCATGACATTCCTGAACATATGCAGTATATATTTTCTATCATGGACTAACACGTTCTTCTAGAAATGTGATAGATGTAGCTGTAGGAGGTTCCATAATGGGAAAGACCACAGAAGAAGCATTGCAATTGTTGAATGAAATTTTTGAGAATGCTATCCAGTGGCCATCTGATCGTGTAACCATCAAAAGGCAGCCACAGTAAATCAGGCAAATGCATTTAATACACTAACACAACAGATTGTCTCCTTGGCACAAAAGTTTGAATCTTTTCAGGTGAATGCACAATAACCAATTCAGTCTGAGGCTTGTGACATGTGTGGAGGAAACCATCTTAACCATGAATGCCAAGCAATTAATCAGAATGATGAGCAGGCTAATGTCATCAGTTACAAGCCGTACCCTTTTGGAAGCCCAATGGCAAATAAACTTCCAGGATTTCAGTGGAGCAATCCAAATGGTGCTGAGAACTCTCAAAGCTTCCAGAAGCAACCAACACAGGGTCCACCTGGATACCAAAATCAAAATCGTGGGCAATCGAATTTCAGGCCATATCAACAAGCAGCTTCATATTAGCAAAGGCCTCAACAAGCTCATTCAAGTCTTGATGACTTGTTGCACAAGTAAATTAAGGCCACTGATGAAAAGATGGAAAGCCAAAACTCAACCCTCAAAAACTTGGAAATTCAGGTAAGCCAATTGGCAACTCTTGTTTTAGAAAAGATTCAAGGTCCCTTACCAAGCAATATGGAAAAAAATCCAAAGGAACACCTTAAGGTCATCGCCTTACGGTCCGGTAAGAATCTTGATGATCCATATGCTGACAGACAGGAAAAGAACCATTTTGAACACCAGGCAGCAAAGGGTAAGAATGTTGAAATGCCATCTGATCAATCAGAAGAGAATGAAATCAAGAAAAAAGATGAAAAGAATTTTGAAAAAATAACTCCTCTCCCTGTGACAATCCCTTTTCCACAACAGATGAAAAGAGAAAAGCTTGATAGTCAATTTGCAAAGTTTTTGGAAATTCTGAAACAGATTCACATTAATATTCCTTTCACTGATGCTTTATTGCAAATTCCTTCATATGCTAAATTTTTGAAAAGAAATTTTGTCAAGCAAAAGGAAATTAGAAGAAGTTTTTGTGGTAATGCTTACTGAAAAATGCAGTGCTATACTTCAAAATAAGCTACACAAAAGCTTGGCGATCCAGGCAGTTTTACAATTCCATGCACTTTGGGAGGAGTATATTTTGAAAAAGCACTTTGTGATTCTGGAGCTTCAATAAATCTGATGTCATTTTCTATTTTTAGAAAATTGGATCTTGGTGACATAAAAAATATTGTTGTCTCTCTTCAATTTGCTGATCAAAGTACTAAGAAACCTAAGCGAATTATTGAAAATGTGCTTGTGAGAGTAGATAAATTTGTTTTCCCTGTAGATTTCATAGTACTTGAAATGGAAGAATGTCCTGATGAGCCAATAATTTTGGGTAGACCTTTTCTTGCTATAGGCAAAGCAATCATAGATGTCCATCAAGGACAACTAATTTTGAGAGTAGACGAAGAAATAGTCATTTTTGATATGCACAAGATTCTAAAATTTTCCGGCGATGAGACATCATCTTCTTGGTTTTCAATTGACATGATTAGTGATCTTGTAGATGAATTCAAAGATGATCATTTGATTTTAGACTCAATGGAAAGATGCTTGGCCCGATCTGGCACAAGACAGGATGATGATCCGACAATTAGAAGTGAAGCTAAAATATTGAAAAATGGATTCTGAAGAAGAAAGAGAAATGCTATCAGAAAATGCTCAACCAAAAATTGAACTCAAAATTCTCCCTTCCCATTTGAAGTATGTTTATCTTGAGCTTGAATTATTTCCTGTGATAATTTCATCTTCTCTGACTGCAGAACAGGAACATAAATTGATTGAAGTACTGACAGCACACAAAGGAGCCTTAGGGTGGACTATAGCAGACATCAAAGGCATTAGTCCAGCTATTTGCACACACAGAATCCTCATGGAGGATAGCTACAAGCCAATAGTCCAACCCCAAAGGAGATTGAATCCAGCAATGCAGGAAGTTGTGAAAAATGAAATAATAAAACTTTTGGCTGCAGGTATTATTTACCCCATTTCTGACAGCCCTTGGGTAAGTCCTGTTACAGGTGGTACCAAAGAAAGGAGGTATGACAGTTGTCAAAAATTAAAATAATGAACTCATACCTACAAGAATAGTGACAGGATGGAGAGTCTGTATTGATTACAGGCGTCTTAATGATGCCACAAGAAAAGATCATTTTCCTTTACCATTAATTGATCAAATGTTAGAAAGAGTAGCAGGATATGGTTTTTACTGTTTTCTTGATGGATATTCAGGGTATAACCAGATATCAATTGCACCTATGCCTATAGGAGAATGCCTTTTGGTTTGTGTAATGCACCTGCTACATTTCAGCGTTGCATGTCAGCTATTTTCTCAGACATGACTGAAAAATTTTTGGAAATTTTTATGGATGATTTCACCCTTTTTGGTAAAACATTTGAAGATTGTCTTAATCACTTGACCTTAGTTCTTAAGAGATGTGAAGAGACAAACTTGATTCTTAATTGGGAGAAATGTCATTTTATGGTTACTGAGGGAATTGTTTTAGGACATAAAATCACTGCTAAAGGGATAGAAGTTGATAAGGCAAAAATTGATCTTATAGCAGGATTACCCCCTCCCACAACTGTTAAAGGCATTAGAAGTTTTCTAGGTCATGCAGGTTTTTACAGACGGTTCATAAAAGATTTTTCAAAGATTTCCAAACTGTTGACTAACCTTTAGATGAAAGATGTTAAGTTTGATTTTTCAGGAGATTGTATGAAAGCTTTTGACACTCTTAAGGAGAAATTATCATCTGCCCCTGTAGTTGTGTCCCCTGATTGGAACCAACCTTTTGAGGTCATGTGTGATGCTAGTGATATAGCTGTTGGAGCTGTTTTAGGCCAGAGAAAAGATAAAATTTTCCGTCCCATTAACTATGCCAGTAGAACATTGAATGAAGCTCAACTCAACTATGCCACAACAGAAAAGGAACTACTGGCAGTAGTATTTGCTTTTGATAAGTTTCATTCCTATTTGATAGGAACCAAGGTCACTGTTTTTACTGACCATGCAGCTTTAAAATACCTCTTAGCAAAGAAAGATGCACGACCTAGATTGTTAAGATGGATTTTACTTCTCCAAGAGTTTGACCTTGAGATAAAAGACAAAAAAGGAATAGAAAATCAGGTAGCTGACCATTTGTCTAGATTAGAGAACCCTCCTCTTTAGTCTAGTCATATAAAAGAAGAGTTTCCTGATGAACACATTTTTTCTGTCAGTTCAGTAGTAACTCAACCACCTTGGTTTGCAGACATTGCAAATTACTTGGTTGGAAAATGGACACCCAGAGATCTCTCTTACCAACAGAGAAAAAAACTTATATCTGATGCTAGATATTATCTGTGGGATGACCCTTGTTTAGAATTTGTGCAGATAACATCATTAGAAGATGTGTACCTGAAGATGAAATGCCAAAGATTTTGTTTCATTGTCATGATAATTGGAGGACATTATGCTGCAAACCGAACTGCTTTCAAGTTTTTGGAAGCTGGATTCTTCTGGCCAACACTTTTTAAGGATGCCCGTATGTATGTTGCACAATGTGATAGGTGTCAAAGAACAGGTAATATCACAAGGAGAGATGAGATGCCATTGCAATCTATTCAGGTATGTGAAATATTTGATGTCTGGGGTATAGATTTTATGGGACCTTTTCCTTCATCTCATTCATTTGAATATATCCTTGTGGCTGTTGACTATGTTTCACGATGAGTTGAGGCCATTCCCACAAGAAAGAATGATGCTCGAACTGTATGCAATTTTCTCAGAAAAAATATTTTTACCAGATTTGGCACACCACAAGTCATCATTAGTGACCAAGGGACTCATTTCATGAATAAGCAATTTTCTGCTTTATTTTCAAAATATAGTGTGACTCATAAAACTGGAACACCGTATCATGCTCAAACTCAAGGGCAAGTTGAGGTTTCCAATCGTGAACTAAAAAGAATTCTTGAAAAAAACTGTTAGAATCTCAGGAAAAGACTGGGCTTTAAAATTAGATGATGCCTTATGGGCATACCAAACGGCGTTCAAAACGCCGATTAGAACATCTCCATATAAATTAGTCTTTGGAAAAGCTTGCCATTTGCCTGTTGAATTGGAATACAAAGCCTTTTGGGCACTGAAAGCATTGAACTTTGATTTAACCTCTGCTGGTAAAAATAGATTTTTGCAGGTTAATGAGTTGGATGAACTGAGGATGGAAGCCTATGAAAATGCCAAAATTTACAAAGAAAAAACAAAAAAAATGGCATGACAATTTGATCCGACCAAAAAATTTTAAAATTGGAGATCAGGTACTTCTTTACAATAGCCGTCTCAGGCTATTCCCAGGAAAATTGAAATCCAGGTGGACAGGTCCTTACAATGTTACAAATGTTACTCCATACGGAGCAATTGAAATTCAACAAAGCAATGGAGGAGAGAAATTTAAGGTCAATGGTCACAGGCTAAAATTGTACTTTGGAGGACATTTTGAACAACACCCTTCAGTAACCATGATAGTATGATGAGTGCCACAGTTACTACGTCGAGCTGATGACGTTAAACTCAGAACTATGGTTCTTTATCCCGTAGCCATTGAGGGTGAAGCAATGGAGCCTTATAAGTCCAACTTAGATCTGACTAATTAAATGCTTAACCAATTGATCTGGTCAATATCCAGATTATTGTACAACCGGAATATCTCATGAAGGCCTCTACAAAAATAGAGTCACCTAGACAGGAGTAACTCCATGGTGATCGGTATGCCTAAGTTACTGGTTGGTTAACCATTCAATTGTCCAAATCTAATTTTGCACAGGTAATTTTCTAGTTTATATTCAAACTAGGACCTAATGACTGATAAGGTATAAAAATAATCCAGTCTATTACACATAGAACATGTGTGGTCGCAGTTTCTTTCAAGATTTCTTCTGTGATCGTATATTTGAAAGCCAAAAAGATTTTTATTTTACTAATAAAATAGTATTTTTATATTAATTATATTATATTTATATAATCCAACTACCACTTGATCCTTCTTCATTCTTATTTTTTTTTTCACCCTCATTTCTTTCACTTATCTAAAAAAAATATTTTCATCCAGGAGAATGAAGCGTTCAAGTATGGGGGAGGTTATTCTGGTATAAATATGATTTTTAAGTTCTTTATTTAACTATATATTTTTATCTATATATATTATACACTATTTTTCTCTTATTTATGGTCTTAATTGTAGGTTTTTAATTAACAATATAAATTTTTGTTCGTTCTGTTCAATATTATTTCTTTTTATATTCACCATATGATTTTTCATGTCTATGATTTTGACTTTGTGAAAGCAAGAGCAAACATCTTCAACTCATAAAATCATTGGAATTGAGAAAAATTATGATCATAAAGAAGGTAGAATCAATGAACTTGGCTAGAACTTGCTCTGAATGTTCTTCGAGGCGAAATAATGGATGATACTGATTTTTGAAAAATAAAATTAGGCCTTCTTTGATACAAAATTTAAGCCTCTCAATTTTCTATTCAAATATACATATTTTTACCTTTTCGAACCCTTCTTTAAGCCTTAATCCTATTTTTTTCTACACCATGATATATTACCAAAAAAGAAAAAAAAGAAAGATATATATGATATATGTATACATTGTTTACATACATATAAAGAAAAAAAAATGTTATTATTTCTTCCAGCTTTGAATGAGCAAAGATTAAACATCATCAAAAGGAAGAAATATTGCAAAAACAAGCAATGTTGTGAATATATGAATATATATGACATATAAAAAAAAAGGTATTATCGAATAGAGAAAATTTTGAAAAATGTTAGCTCCAAGCTGGAAGAAAAACAGTCACTATCAAATATCCTTATCCTACCAACCTGAAGCCTAACATTACAAGCCATGAAAAGTCCTAAAAAGATTTTGAAAGTCAGTATCAAATCTATATTAGTGGAGATGAACATGACGAGCAAGCCTATGGACAAGACAATGATACTTACTGAATACATGATCATAACTCTATCAATTTAAAAGATCAAGGGGAGAAGGCTGCAAGTTTTTGTTGATCAAAGTCAAAATTCAGAAATAAGGTAAAGAATTTGGTGAAGTAAAAAGAATAATTGCATTGAGTAAGATGAAAGAAGTTTATCTTGAATAAATTTTCTATCCTACAAAGATCATAAGTTTGAAGAAAATATTCTTATTAAATAAAAAATCTTTTTCCTCGAGGACGAGCAAAGATTCAAGTATGGGGGAATTTGATGGATATAATTTATTGATATATTTTTATAGTTAAAGATTAAGTATTTTAAATAAAATGTGAATAAATATATCCATCTCTCGCATATTTTCTAACATATTTTGCAGGAAGAAGAAATTATTCAAGGTGAAGAAAAATAAGGGAATGACCATTGATGATTACATTATTCATAGTGTGATTATAACACTGATAGTAATGTCCGTGAATTGTTTTACACTGAAGAATAAAAGCGCAAACGGAAGAAAGTTTATGGAATGAAGCTACGTATGAAAAAGTCATCAAAACTCAACTCACCTTGGCCATCTTGAAATAGTTTCTACCACATTAAGATATGGCATCTTAGGTAGAAATTTGGCATGGAATCTTCTCTATAAATAAAGGCCAAACTTTGTACGGAAAGCACCAATTTATCTTGCAGAGAACTACTTTCTCTTGCTCTTTTTCTTTCTTTGTCTTTTATAACATTAAGCTTTTGTAGTTTTCTTTTGTAGAAGAAATACTACTTCTTCCTAGTCTTTATATTTATAAAGTTTTTCTTACTCCATAATGGAGTAATCTCTTTTGTTGGGATAGTTGATGAAACTCGGTAATATTTATTATACTTATCTCAGTTTTAATACATGCTTAGCCTGATGTTTTTAATCACATTTTAACATTGTGCTGGAATTATAGTTTTTACTAAATCTTTATTTTCACATCCGTCTATTTTATCTCTAGGTTATTGTTATATTAATTTTGTAATTCTCACGGAGCAAAATTAATGTATAATAACGGATGAATAAAGTAGTAGAGTAAAAACTATTTTTCCAAGTCTGTAATCATGTTTACCTCAGTTTTAATTCTCACGGAGGAATTTTTGTAGGTAAGATTATTGATTTTCCGTAAATATATTCTCACGAAGTTTTTACTACTATTTTAGCACAATACAAGAAAAATATTTCAGTTTAATCGTCACTAGTTATAATTTGATTAATATGGATAACCTCACGGAGTGTTATTAATTGATTATTTTCTTAGTGAGCAAAATATAATTGAATTAGCAATAAGCAATTATTCTTAAGAGAAATACATGTCAAAACTGAGATATTTATTATAAGTATTACCAAGTGAATTCAACGATTCCCAACTCCTTTTAAATTTGAAATCTTCCAGAAGTTCTTTATTTTAATTTAAGTAAATTTAAACTAAAAACTCACTTTTCATCAATTTGACTCTCTCAAATAGTAATTAAAATACTACAAGTCTGTAGCATAGAATACTCAATCTCTGTGGGACGATATCTTAAACTATATTAGAATTTGACAAGAACAAGCAGACAATTCCTATGCACTTTGGACCTCGTCAGTAAGGTATGGAATAAATAAAATTGTAATGCTTAAAAATGGGTATAGCTTTTTAAATTTCAATTTGGTATAGAAATAGGGAAGAATGAGGTAATCCAAGGAGTAGCATTTCAATAACAATCCCTTCATTTTCAAGGCTTGGATTCTAGCTATGGATTTCTCTAGGGAAGAATTGCATTGTATCCCAATTTAGATCAAGCTACCGGGGTTAGACTTCAAATATTGGAGTGCTAAAGGGATAAGGAAAATTGGGAGCCTAGTAAGGAAGCCAACGATGGCTGATAGGAATACTAAAAGAAAGATGAGGTTAAACTTTGCGAGGTTGCTTGTGGAGCTAGAAATTGGAGCTCAATTACCAGAAATGATTTATTTCACTAATGAAAAAGGTGCACTTATGGAACAGTAGGTTGTGTATGAACGGAAACCATCTGTGTGCAACTATTTCCATAAGTATGGACACTCTGAAGGAGAATGTAGGAAGAACACGGACAATAATAAGGGCGAACAGAATAACACTAGGAATGAGTTTCCAATAGAGGTGACTAAGCAGGTAACCACAACAAAGGTAAATCAAGGGAAACCTGCACAACAAGGAGCAAGAAATTATATGGTCATCAGAAGAGTAGAGCAGCCCCAAACCTAGGAAAAAGGGCTGGAATAGCAGGGGGAAGCATGTGGATCAAACCAGCATTAACATTCAATAACCAAGGAAAAAACGCGAAAGGATGGTAAGCACAAGTACTTTTCAAGTTCTTGCACAACTTGGGAGTCAAGAATCTAGTACAAGCTTGAATGGGGGAGGGGAACCATTTCCTAAATTGGGGAATAGTTGATCTGCTAAGTTGGAATGTGAAAGGTTTGAATGGCCTCAATAAGCAGAAGAAAGTTAAACTCCTCTGCAGTTAGAATAAAGCAACTATGATTGGCTTGCTGGAGATAAAAATAAAACAACATAATATAGAAAAGGTAGAAAATAATATTTAGAGAATGGTTATATACAATAAAATATGGATATCAATATAATGCGCGAGTATGAAATTTATGGAGGCCAGATGTGTATGATGTACAAGTGAAGGAAAAATTCTCAGGCTCTTGTCAAGTGAAATATATCCCAATGGAGTTGAATTTATTAGTCACATTTGTCTATGATTTATGGAAAGCATTAGGAAATATTTGTGTGGTGTGGGTGGAAGGACTACTAGCCCATAAATGTGTTGGGAGACTTTAACTCAGTGCTTCATATGGATGATAGAGTGAGAGGCACACCGATAGCCTTCTCAGAGATTCACGACTTTCATGATTGTGTTGAGACAAGTTGGCTGATTGAACTACCATACAATGGATGTCAGTATACCTGGATTGATAAATAGGACAATAACAGGGTGTTACCTAAAATAGATTGGGTGTTTGTAAATGAAGTGACTTAATATTATGCCATCTTGTATAGAACCTTCCTACCAGAGCGCATTGATGATCATTGTCTTGTCAAGATCTCAAAATGGTGGAACATCAACAGGCTAAGAGACCATTCAAATACTATAATGTATATAAAGAACATCTTGACTTCTTGAAGATCGTTGCTGAAGGATGGAGTGCCCCAGTGATAGGATATAGAATGTACCAGGTGGTGAGGAAACCGAAAATACTTAAGCAGAAGTTGATGATGTTGCATAACCATCATTTCAAGAATATACTGAAGGAAGCTGATAATGATATAGAAAATCTCCAAGATATGCAAGTAAATATGTCCCAAGACCCACTAAACCAGAACTTGCAACAGAAGAAAAGGAGATGCTTCAAAAGTTTAAAAGATCCTTTTATTTTTAAAGGAGCAAAGCTACATTGATACGATTGGGGGATGATAACACTATGTACTTTTACTGAGTGATTATGCAAAAGAAATTATATTGAACCCCAAAAATTACCAATAAATAATAAAATTCGAGAATTGCAACAATATCACGATTCCAAAAGAGCTTTTTTTGGAGTCACTATCTAATTTAGAAAATTAGGAACCAAAAAATTTAATAGTGCCTGCAATTACTCCATTTTAAGGAAAAATAATCTTTTTCAAAGATTCTAAGTAAGAGGTTCACTTATTTTTGAAAGAAGGTTTCATTTGAAAAGTATTTTTAAAAATCCGTGCAATACGGTTAATCCTTTAGTTTTCACAAAATAATTATGCAAGTGCCAATTTCAAAATTTTTAAAATTATTGCTATTTAAATCTCCTGATAAATATACTTTAAGAAAAATAAGAAATAAATGACTTTTGGTCTATTTGGTATTAACCCAAAATAAAAGAAACTTATTAATTTTTAAAACCTTTACGATTAAAATTGCATTTAAAAAGTAATTTGAAAATGAATCACTTTAAGTATTTTGTATTTGATGTGTACGCACCATTTAACTAAAAGTTCCAAACTCATAAATTAAATGGTAATTCTAAGAAATAAAATGATTCACAAGATAACTCAGGAATCAAATAAATATTCACTCATGATTAAAAGGGACGTGACTGTTTTTTAGAACCAATTCGGATTCATGCCTGGAAGATCAACTACAGAAGTCATTTATCTTTTAAGGAGGCTGGTTCAGCAGTATAGGGACACAAAAAGGGACTTACATATAGTGTTCGTTGACCTAGAAAATGCTTATGACAAGGTCTCTAGGGAGGTTTTGTGGAGATGCATGGAATCTAAAGGTATTCCAGTGGCATACATCAATGCGGTTAAGGATATATACGAAAGAGCCAAGACCAGAGTGAGAACAATGGAAGGAAATAGGGCTTCAGCAGGGGTCAGCGCTTAGTTTATTTTTACTTGCGCTAGTGATGGATGAATTGACATAGAGTATTCAAGGAGAGATGTCGTGGTGTATGTTGTTTGCAGATGATATAGTTCTGGTGCATGAGACAATGAGAAGCTTGAGGTGTGGAGACAGATGTTAGAGTCTAAAGGCTTCAGGCTGAGCAGGACGAAAACAGAGCATATTAAATGCAAGTTTAGTGACGCATCCGAGGAGCCATATGTGGAAGTGAGGCTTGACTCTCAGGTCATTCCCAAGAAAGGAAGCTTCAAATATCTGGGTTCAATCCTCCAAGGGAATGGAGAAATTGATGATGATTTCACACACCGTATAGGAGTAGGTTGGATGAAGTGGAGGCTCACTTCTGGTGTACTATGTGATAAGAGACCTAGACTCAAAGGCAAATTCTATAGAATGATCGTTAGACCAGCTATGTTGTATGAAGCATATTGTTGGCCATTCAAGAACTCATACATTAAGAAGGTAAGCGTGGCAGAAATGAGAATGCTTATATGGCTGTGCGGCCATATTAGGATGGATAAGATTAAGAATGAAGTTATTCGTGACAAAGTGAGCATGGCCCTAGTGGCAGAGAAGATGCGAGAAACGAGGTTGTGATGGTTCGGACACATGAAATGGACGACTAATGATGCTCCGGTAAGGAGATGTGATAAGTTGGCAGTGCTGGGTCTAAAGAGAGGTAGAAGTAGACCGAATAAGAACTGTGCCGAGGTGATTAGACAGGACATGGCCCAAATCCAGATCACTGAGGACATGACCCTAGATAAAAAAGCATGGAGTCGAGGATTAGGAAAGGGTAGTTAGTAGTCGAGTATTTTTCCTTTTATTAGATGTAGTACTATACCAATATAGAATATTTTTATTTATTCTTCGCCTTTATATCTAGTGCTGTTGATTTTGGATATGCGTTAGTTTTATCATTCTCTTTAGCATGATATTTCTGTCTTGATTTTTAAATGTATTTTCCACATATTTTATCTAGCCGAGGATCCACCAGAAACAACCTCTTCACCTATATGGGGGTAAGGTCCGCGTACATCTCACCCTTTGGAGACCCCACTTATGGTATAAATTGGATATATTGTTGTTGTTATTATTGTTGTTGTTGTTGTTGTTGTTGTTGTTATAATTAAATAAATTATCCTTCAAGGCAATAATTCTACAGGGAATTCCTATGGACATGGATTCTAAATGATGAGAGGGGGGGAGAAGGCTTTTAGAAGATAGAACCCGAAAAATGGCAAACTCAAAACGAGACTTGATTATTTTTTATTTTTTATATGCCCATGAACCTAAAACATCACATGTCTCAACAAAGCATTTATTAAAATTTTAAGATTTTCAATCCCTTCTTGCACACTTGAACTCGATTTGCAAACATGATCCCAACACGAATCCAGACCGAATAATGCAATTAGAGCCCATCCGATTGTGAGTTTTAACCAAACTCATTCCCAAGGATTCCATCCCAAGAAACAAAAAGAGAAAATGAATTAGCAAATACTAACTTTACAAATTAAGCTAAAGAAGAAAGCTAAAATAACTAGTCAACCTAAGAAATTAATTCAATAGCAACAATGAAAAAGTCCTATGATACAGAAACATGATTTGATTTATGTCCAAGAAAAATGAACACCATTGATGATTAGCCACTAAACTTTACCCTTTTTGTTTTGTTATTTGAATGAATCTTATGCTAATCTTCAGGTTTCAGGTTTTTAAGAGAATTTACATGCAAAGCCGAAGAAAATGTACGAAAGAGCAAATACAAGTGCGCTTTGTCTAACAAAAGTGAGGAACATGAAAATAAGGCAGCAGTAGAAAAGGCGCCTCGCCAAACAAGAGGCTAGAGAGGCCAGCCATCCACCAAAAGAAGGGAAGTTCACATCAGTCAGCAACTCAAAAGGGCAGCCCGCTGATATTTATGCGGAATACATCCAGCGGCCCCGCAGAACGAGAGGTGACATCGCCGGTTGATACAAAGAGTTGAGAAAACCTGCGACATTGAGGATTTGGCCGCAAATAGAAGAGTGGTCCGCCTAACCTGCACCGCAATGCGAGTTAGCAAAGTGAAAGCTGCGAGCCAGCAACCAAATGTGCGGCTCGCCTAACAAGAGGCGGCCTGGCCTAAAAGCAGTGAAAATGACATTTTGTAAATATTAGCTTATTTTTGAAACCTATGCCTATAAATAAGCTATTATGCCTCAGAGAAAACAGACTTCTTTTAGCCTAGAATATTACTTTAAAGCTTTTGAATATTCCTGGAGTTGAAAAGAGGGTTTCTACTTGAATCTTTGTAAAGATTACTTTCTTTAATCTAAATTCTTACATGATTCTTGTTATTTCTTCTTACAATATGTGTGTATTAGACCCTAGTATGAGTAGCTAAACTCATACTAGGGGTTTATTCATGAAGACATGATTATCTTAGCTTAAATCTTGTATTTAATCTTATGAAATTAATGGGTTAACATAAATCTAGCTCTCCATCGCACTTTCTTAACTAGGGTTTAAGGCACCTCCGTGCTTAAATCTAACTCTACTTTGCTTTTATCACCCGAAAGGGGTTGAAGGCGTAGGTTAATGGAGACTAGGAAGAATTTGGGTTACATTGGTTGCGACCTACCTCATTTAAAGGGGTCGACCTAAATAGGTCCACCCCGCTCGGGTCTTTGGACTAGGGTTTCGAGCGCTTCAATATTGACCCGAGAGGGCTTCATGAAGTAAACTCCTCCCTATCCCCAGAGGGTTTTGATAAATTCATTAGAGGCCCAACCATTAACGTTACCCATAAGATTTGTGAGATTAATATAGGTATTTAGCTAAGAGAATCTTGTTGGATTGAATAAACCCCTAGCTCATTTCCATAGTTTACCCCATAACCATTATTAGTTGTTTTTACATTAATTGCTCGATTTAGTTATAGTTAACACTTTCACCGTTAATTATTAGGAACATTACGAACAATGCTTAGGACCCGTAACTATTCAAGTTAAGACTAATAGATTATCTTGCTAGCCCCCTGCGGAAATCGACCCTGACTCATACGTTGGGTACTATTATCTTTGATGACCGCCCCATCACCCTTTGAGGTGAGTGGATTGAGCGTGGATCAATATAGTAGATTAATATGAAACTCCCCTCATGGAAGTTCAAGCCTAAAAACATTTAAACCTTTGAGAATTCATGAACCCAAGATTTGATTCATTAACAAAGAAATAATACACCAAGCTTTAAGACAAATGGAACCAAGAACTTCGATATTTAAGAACCAAAATGATGATACCCAGAATAGAGCAGCTAGAACTCCAACATTAAGACTGATTGAGCGAAAGTAAAATAAAAAAATATTTGAACCAGAAGGTAACAAAGCTGCCAGAATATAAACCAAGGAAAGACTATGCTGGACCTCAAGACCAGGCCTCATTAAATACTTGAAACTGACACAGACTAAATCTATTTCTATCACACATATAGACTGGAAAAACTAAAAATTTAGACCCTTACTTTCTTTCAAAAAAACTGGTCTGCCTCAATATTTATTAAACAGAACAAAGAAATGCCTTTTCTTGAAATTAAGAGGAAGACTGATTTATGAAAGAATAAAGTGCTGACACACATAAAGAGAATAAATAGACTATCATTCAAAGAAGATTCCCAGAGACTTGAAACTTTTAACAGCTAGAAGGCTATTTCACATTTACTTTAGGCAGAGAGATAAATTTTAAACATTGTTTTCCCTTTGAAGAAGCTGCACTGTCTTACTTATTTAACAAGAACAAAGGACATAGGCTAATGTCCTCATATATTAGGACATTTCAGAAACAAGACCTGCTGAATTATCTTATTGAATCTTCTCAAATCAAACGGCAGAACCCGACTCATTTCAATTATTTTAGGCATTCAGACTTGAAAAACACATACATAGTAGACCAGGAATTTAACAGAAAGATATCCACAAGAGAAATTCCATCCTAACGCATAAGATTCAGCTAAACATGCATAACAATCATACAACGCTACAACTATTAACACATGAAATTTCTAACCCATAATAGATCTACTCACATCAGATACCAAAATACAGACCCAACAGAAATTCTTTACCTCTTAATGAAGTATCTAACTTTTATACTTTAGAATACACAAAAGATTCAAACTTTATGCTATACACCAACCTTAACAGGGAATTTATATACTAATTTCATCCTTTCAAAGCTAACAGAAACTAGCTTATGCTTATCAGTTTTCATCCTAACTTTAACTTAAAACAGTTTTACTACAACTTACTAATAGGCTGAAGTTCAAGACAGTTTCGCTTCCATGCACAAGCAAGGAAAAATAATTTACTTTGAAAGATTTGAACTTTATCCCAAATCGATTCCTTACACACGTTAATGTACCGTTATATTTCGGAGACTTTCATATAAGATTATCAACAATTCATATGCTAAATTTTAACATAGAATGCAGAACCAAGAAAGAGAATGAATGTTACCTGTTTAATATTACATATTTTGGTGTAGTGAACAGAGAGTACAGATCTGGATTTTATTATCACTAAGCGAGCAAGAACAAGAAATGACAAAGAAACACCAAGGATGAAGCACTGATTGAACAGAAAAATTAATTGCTAGACAGTTTTCTCTCTTCTTTAACTTGCTAAAACACAAAACAATTTTAAGAAATTTCTTCCGCCATTTTTTCCTCTCAATGTTTCTAGGCAGAATACCTATACAAGCCCCTGAACTTGGCCTTTTTTTCATTTAGGTACCTATACTGAGGGTTTTTCCTAATGAGCACTTAAAGTGGATATAAATTGTATCATTTAGACACATAGTAGTGACATGGCATAGTGTGCGTAATACACCTCCTTTCTAGGGCATGAGAAGCACTATTATTTTTCAGTTTTTTTATTTTTTTCTTCACTCTCCTTCTCCTTCTATTTGCATCAGTCATCTCTACCACCACCGAAAAGTTCCTAGGCCACTAACGACTGACACTACTGAAACTAATGACTAAACTTATCATCTTCCATCTTGCTCCGCTCATTTCAATCACAACTTCTATTAACTCATCCTTTAAGTGCACTTTGACCACCCATGTCCACAATCTCTTCACCTTAATTAAACAACCACCAAATTTCTTTTTTTTAAAGGAGGACCCGACTTACTGGAATTTAAGATTGCAAATACCACCATATAAGCAGCTTTAATTTTACCCAAATTATCAGAGCTTGCAAATACTTGCAAGAAACTGATTTGAAGTGAAATTGGTAGAAGCTTTGCTTTCCTGGAACTTTATAATCTCTTATGACATATCATTTCTATATTTTCTCACAGCATGCAGTCTACATATCCCTTTTTATCCCGCTATTAAAAGGAAGTAGAAGCATAAATTTTAATCTCCATTGTTAAAGTGAACCACATATTTAGAGATAAGATAATAAGAAACTTTTTAAAGATAGAAGATGAACAAAAAGTTAGTAATAAGAATCAAATGAACTGTTGAGAATGTCATAGCATTTTTAGCGTAGATTCTGTTCGTTTACTTTGATGTGTTCTTGTGAGGAGGAGAAAACCCATGGAGGAGATCCTAGAAGAAGCCGAAGAAAGGCAGATAAGCTTTTTCTTTTTTTCTTGTTGCTAATATATCTTTTTTTTTCATTTGACACATTGTCACATTAGTGGGGTTTGAACCTCACACTCCAAGCCTTTTTGCTTGATGTAAATAATGTGCTCAACAGGCATAAATTCAATAGAGTTTGAGTGTTCATTATGAACAATCCTTAGTATAGGTGTCTAATGAAAAAAGAGGCCAAGTTCAGGGGCCTGTTTGGATATTCTGCCATGTTTCTAACCCCTTAAAATGAAGGGAACCCTATCCTTATATAGGTGCGACCTAGGGTTTCAGAATCTGCTTTTCAAAATTTAAATTCTTCCCCAAATTCGACTTTTTCCTTGTAGGATAAGGATGAAATTGGTCAATTTCCCAAGAGATTGTACAATTTCATCCTTATCTTCAAGGATTTGTCCACTACGATGAAATGGACGCCTAAGATTCGACTTGGTATTAGAAAATTCGAGAATAACATGCCTGGATGATGGACGTCCAACAAGGCTCTTGTATGGAGAAGAAGACGAAAATAATTAGTAATTGTCGATTTAGGTGTTAGGGTTTCACGTTTTGTGAGAGAATTGAAAGAGAGGCGGGTCTAGGGTTTATGTTCTTGGAAGGAAATAGGTCATTTTGATCTGATTTGGGTAAAATTTAGTTAATAGAGTTATTTTGCACATGTAGGTTAGGCTTAAGACATTTTGCACCTTGACCCTTTAGCCAAACTAACAATTACTTTGGCTAACTTTAAAATTGAACCTTTCTTGACTATTTAGACTTAGATACATATCAAGATGTTTTCAGAATTCCAATTTAGTAAAATAATTGAGACTTTGACGCAACGTGAGCTATTTTTTTTAACTTTACCGATTTTAAGATAAAATGCATTTTAAAAACAAAACATGCAACTAATTTCATAAAAAGCACGCTTGAAATAATGTAAAATTATTGAAACTTGACTTTCATTAAAATTAATATATTTTCAAAAGATGACCAAAGTTGCAAAAATAACTATTTTATAGAATAACCACTAATTGGACCAAAACTTCAATTCTACTTGGCATTAAGGGAACATTAAGGTAGTTTAGTGACCCTAAATTATCAAGAAACATTTTAAGACTAATTTTAAAATTTATCGGAATGAAATTGAGTGTCAATGAATTAATGCAAGCAATCACTCCGTTGGAGGATGAACAAATGAACAAATGAACATTTAGAATGATCCAAAGGAAATAGGAGGTATCTTGGTCAGATTCTACCAGAATTTATTGGGGGAATGGGGGGAGGGGAAGAACCAAAGCTTATGCAGGGTTCTTGGCTAATGGACCTGTATTATCACTGGTACAACAAGTGGACCTAGTTCAAGAAATAACATACTTCCTTATATGACAACTACTTATTAGCATTATATCTATTTTATTTTTATTGGGTCATATTTAAATTAAAAATTACCAACAACTTTTTAGTTACTTCAATATTCTCTCTCTTACTTTTTCTTTACATCAACTAAGAGTAACTTTGAAGTATTTTAAGGTCAGTCTTTATTTCTTAAACTCCATTCAAAGTGAGACCACATTACATAAATTGAGACAAAGGGAGTATAATTACAAGGTATGGTATGTTATGACTGATAAATCTGTGAATCCTATTGGATTTAAGCTACTTATGATTGAATTTATGATTTTTTTACATTGTTGCATTGGTATTTACTCCATTAAATATCAATATATCCTTAGATTATTGTCATGAACTAATATATTTAGAAGGTTGAGTTTGATTCTCTATTTTTAGTTAAAATCTTATAAATTGTAAGTTGAGAACATTGTAAAATTTAAAAAAAAAAATTTACTGATATCAAACCAATATTATTGCAATTAACTTTTATGAATTCAGTAATTCCAATTAGAAAACAACGAAAGATAAAAGGTGTCATTGTTATACCCATAGACTGCAGGTTTAACCTTCTTTTACATTTAAATGTTGGAGTATTTAATAAATTGCAATTGTTAATGCTTCATATATTCTTATAGTAGAAAATTGTTGTGCATGAACTAGGTTCTATTGCTCAAAATGTATATGTAAATATTTTTTTTTTCATTTGGTATTATAGAGCCTAAAGTACTAATTTATATATCTGCAATGTTACTTGGTATCATTTATTTTAATTTTATTTTTCAATGATATTAACGTATCATTTATAGAATTTAAACTAAAAATAAATAATGCATTCTCAGCCTTCCAAATATATTAGCCCATACATGGTAATAATTTCGTACTGACATGTATGGGCCTAAAACGGTTTTAGGGTCACAAATCGAATTTGGGTTTGAATATAAGCAAAATTTCGTATCAAAGCTAAATAAATGCGAGAAGTAGGCGTAAATGCAAAAGAGTAACTTGATTTCAATATATTGCAGTGAGTACAAATTTGGGCAGAGTTTCAGTATGTATTTCTGGATGCCTATAATACAAAAAAAAAAAAAGTACTATTTATAGGCCTAGGAGCGTTGCCCACATTCTCCACTATCAGTTGTGCTTTGACTCACGATCTTGACAATAATGGAAGGAGTTAGCGGGCTGAAGTAGTGGGCTGCAAAGCCGCTGGAACCGAGGCTATTCACCGAGGCGCATAAATGTGACCTCAGTGGTGAGGCCTTGATGTTCGATCGAAGCAGACGCCACCGAAGCTTATCTTACGGCTCGCCTTCGGTGGCGACCCCGATGTGTGACTTCGGCGACCCACTTATTTGCTTCGATCGTTGGCTCATCGTTAAGTGCTCAGTTGCTGTCAGATCCCCTGGCCGAGGCGAATCATCGCGAGCCGATTTTTACCCAATACAGATAGTCCCCCCACTCTTCGGTCACTTACCGAAGTTACCGAGGAGTGGAATGAGGTTCACCAAGGAGTAGAATGAAATTTAGCGGGAAAGCGATGTGGCTTGATCTTATCTAAGCGTTTCAAATATTGTCAACGGTTCGCGTCTCTTCAGGTCACTTCTCACTGACACGTGTCACCCATCCGTTGGTCTTTCGAACAGTCACGCCGTATTCTTTGTTTCTCCCAATGCTACAATGATGATGCCCCACCACTTGCTTCTTCCATACCTATAAATACTTCCTCACCAAACTCTTCTTCTCACTTTTAATTTCTGTAAGCAACAGTGTTAAGAGAAAAGCTAAAGCTTCCATACCCGCTTTGACTGATTTCCATCTTTAAGAGAGCTTCAGATTTCAAGCTATAATCATGTCTGCCACTCATTCTAGACAAGATTCGAGTGACTCCGGCGAAAGGGCAAGGATTGTGCAGTACCGCCATTATTTCCAGCGGCGAGTTCATCACCGCTGTGCCGGCGCTGCAGGTGATAGAGGCGGAAGGAGGCGGAGAGGTGACTTCTAGCGCTGGTGGCTCCAAACGTTGAAAGGAAAGGGCCAGGCGTGACGTCGCTGCTGTGAGCGAGGACGTCAGCCTAGAAGAGGATGATGACGTCATGGAAGCGCCTGGTGCTGACGACATCACACACAGAGACGAGGACGCCGAGGGCGATGATACCGTGGGCGAGGTTAAAGGCGGAAATACCACCGAGGTGGGGTCCTCGGTCCCAATGATTCCTCTCGAGAAAGAGCACGAGCCTCACCAAATCATTCCCTCCCATTTCGACAACAGCAAGGATCTTAAGCTGCAGGTCCAATCTGCCGATCAAGAAGAAAAGAATAGGAATATACCGGTAAACACGACACCGACCCGTATAACACAAGCCCATATTGAGCGGGTCCGGAGGAACTGCAAGTTTGGGCCCGAGGTAAAAGGTGGTCATCCCCGACCCAACGAGCAGAGTTTGCCACCACGTCGAGGGGCTCTCTTTCGTTTATACCTACCTTTTCACCCTAGGCTTCTCCCTTCCAGTGCACAAGATTATTGATGATTTCTGCCGAGCCTGCAACTTGTGCTTGGCCCAACTAGGCCCCGGCGTTTGGAGAGTCATCCAGTGCATGGATTGGCTGAGTAAGAAAGCCGGGGTGGACTTCACTTTGCAGCACCTCATCTCACTCTATTACCCTTACTTTCATAAGGCCGGGGTTGTGGCTTTAAACAACCGAGGTAAATTTGTGCTCCTGCATAAGAGCGAACCGGAGGCTGGAGCGATCGCTACATCCTGTTGGAGACCAGCATTTTATCTGCCAAGCCTGATTTCCCCGAGCAGTGGAAAAACACACGTAAGTATCCCTTCGTTTTTATTTCACCCCCGGTGGTCATTCATGTTTGCTAACCACATTTCACTGTTACTTCTTACCCAACAAGGTTGATATAATACCCCCCGAGGGACTGACTGAATGGGTGAGAGCAATGACTGGGGCTTGTACGCGCCTCAAAAGAACATGGATGAAGATGGCCACCGAATTTGGTTTGCAATGCAAAGGGCATGGTAAGCTCTTTTGTGACATTTTGCCTGATGTGTTTTTTCAGAGTTTTGGCTTCGATTTGTTAACTTCTTTCTCCTCGGTATCAGGTTTTCCGAACCGTGCTTTCAACACAAAGAAAAATAAGAAGAAGAAGGATGAAAAGAAGAAGAAAGATGGAGAGGAAACCGAGTAAGATGACAATCTAGCTTCGGTAGCAGGTGACTTGAAGGAGTTGAAGGCTGCAAAGTCTTCAAAAGTTTCAAAGGGGGCCCCCGGTCAAGGGTCCTCCAAAGGTAACCACCATCCTTGATCAATTCGCTGGTTACCATTCTTCTTTGCTTCCTTGTTTCAAACACTCTTATGTTGCCCCTTGTAGGTGTGAAGATGAAGAGTGCAGTTTCGAAGAAGCCCTCTCGCTCGGTAGCTCCTCGTGTCGAGGTGGAGACTTCACCTCGGCCCGATTCAACGATGAAAAGGCGCCTAAGTCTAGTTGATGAACCCGATGATGCAGCTACCGAGGGTTTAGCTCGTAGGGAGGTCGAGTTTGTTGACCTCAAAGATCAAGAACATAGCTCCGAGGCAGCAGTTGCCAAGCTCAAAGGCAAGGCCAAAGTTGGAGAGGCTGGCGGTGCTGCCGTCGAGCGGGGGGCTGGCACCGGCGCGGTTAGGGCGCAATCCAAACCCGCGAGGATTTCATCCTCAGTGGGGTCTTTTCGAAAGCTTGAGGTGCCCACCTCCTCCAATCTGTTGGCATGCAGCCGAGCTGACATCTTGAGCCTCACACCTTTGCTGGGCCCGGAGGAAGAGAAGGTCGTGCAAGAATTCTCCCGAGGTCAACTATAAAACACCATTGCTGCCAATGCTATCAGAGTAAGTCTCGTCGTCCTTGACCGTTATTTTAAGCTTTACTTTTATCTTCATCTTCGGTTCATGGCTAACTTTAATTTTCTGGTTGATCTTCGATCAGAGTTTTGTTCTGTCGCTGAGGGCTATCGAGGTTGAAACCTCGAGGGATGAAGAGGTCCGACGCGTCGCTCGAGCCTGGGATAGGCAAAGAGACAGCTTCAATGTTCAGATAGCAACGTTGAAGGCTGAATTATCCAAGTCCCAATCTGATCTGCGCGACGCCGAGGCTGCTTCCAAGGCGAAGATTAAGGCCCTTGCTGATGGCTTTCAAGTTGAACGCTCGAGGTTGGAGGCTGAAGCTGCGAGGCTGAGTGCCGAGCTAACTCAAGCAAAGAGCGAGGCTGAGGAGATGGCCAAAAAACATCATGATCAGCTGAGAAAGCATGTGCTCCATATCCAGAAGTTGGAGGGTGAGAGCTCCAAACTTTCAACTAAGGAGGCCGAGGTCGAAGCTCTTCGAGATGAAATCGCCGACCGTAAAAATAGAGCTAAGATCAAGGTCAAGAAGGCCGAGCTGGATAAGCAATGGGTCATTATTAAGTCTCGGCTGAAGCTGCTCAAGTGATGCCGCGCCGGTGAGCTCAACTTGGAGGAAGAAATTGCAAAGGCCGAGGTGAAAGTAGTGGAAGCTCAAGCTATCATTGATGAACTCCCATCAAGTGCGGCCTCGAGCGGCGATGACGATGAGGAGGATGAAGAAGATGCCGAGGGGGGCTCCGAGGATGGAGGCGATTCTCCCGAGGCTTAGACTTCTGATAGCATTTTTGATTTTGTGTAAGCCTTCGGGCTCTTTATGCTTATGTTTTTGGACCTTCGGGTCCTTTTGATGTAAATACTTTTAGCCTTCGGGCTTTTTAATAAAATGACTTTGTTACTCTTATCTTAAGTGTTGGTTTTTGCTTGTACCAAATACCTTAGAATAAATAACTTGCTTGCAAGACTTGATTAAATTTGATCGATGCAAACTTAGAACGACGTCTCGTCCTCGAGTCGATGCATTTAAAGTGCAACTTCGGAGTGCAGATAGAGACATAAAGTTATAGAATGAAGCTCATTTCATTGATAATACTTAATAAGCCAAAATTGGCTTTTACAAGAAACCAAGTCGAAGCGGACTTTGGGCAAGAACATGAAAACACAAGTTAATAATGTGCCACTACCAGGCAGAATTACAATGCACTAAATCTATTCTTCGAGTGTTAGTCCCCGGTTTTCGAATAGATGACCTTCGGTTGGGAGGTGCATTTTTGACCTCGATTGCAACTCGTCCCTTACTCCTCCCTCAGTGTTCGGGTACGAATCTTGATGAAGACCCGGGCACTGGAGATTGTTTAATCTGCTCCCTGAAAAGTTCAAGCAAAATGAAACGAGGAGCAAGTTATTACATTTCGACTGATGCCTTTAGGAGCGTTTGTTCTGCTCGAGGCTGTGGGTAAAAATCTTTAAAATGAGCAAGGGATATTTACCTCGATTAGAAGTAGTACTGCTTCAAATTGGAGATGTTCCAATTTAAGGGTTCGGGCACCCTTTGTAGATCTTCAATTTGATAGGACCCTTTCCCAACGATCGCTTTTACTCTGTAAGGTCCTTCCCAATTTGCAACAAGCTTTCCCCCATTTTCTTCCTTCGTTGACTGATTAAAGGCCTTTAGCACATAGTCGCCAACTTTAAAATCTCTAAGCTTGGCTTTCCTGTTGAGGTATGCAATTTGCCTTTTTTGGGCGACTAGCCGAACCAAAGCTAGCTCTTTTTTCTCCTCGAGCAGATCCAATTCTATGCGCATAGCCTATTAATTTGCATCCTCGGTGGTGTGGGCGTACCGAAGGCTTGGTTCGCCCACTTCCACGGGGATGAGGGAGTCCATACCATAAGCAAGTGAAAAAGGAGTCTCACCGGTGTTGTTCTTCTCCGTTGTCTGCATGGCCCACAATACACCTGGCAACTCCTCGGGCCAAGGACCCTTTTTCTCATCGAGCCTCTACTTGAGATTTTCGATTATAATTCTATTTGAAGATTCAGCTTGGCCATCGGCACTTAGATGATAGGGGGTCGAAGCAATTCTTTTGATTTCCCATTGTTTGAAGAAATCAGTGATGGTTGCTCCCATGAATTGTTTACCATTGTCGCAGGCAATTTCCCTTGGAACACCGAACCTCTAGATGATGTTTTTTCTTGATGAAATCGATACCTGTTTTTGTTTGACTTCGGTAAGAGCTCCTGCTTCCACCCATTTAGTGAAATAGTCTGTTAACATGAGGATGAAGCGAACACCACCCTTTCCCTTCGGTAAGGGTCCAACAACATCCATCCCCCACTTCATGAAAGGCCACGGTGACACCACCGAATGCAGAGGTTCGGCCTGTTGGTGGATCATCCATCCATGGCGTCAGCACTTATCACATTTCTGCACGAAGGCCTTTGTATCTGCAGTGATGGTGGGCCAATAATACCCAGCTCTCAGTAGTTTGCGCACCAAGGATTCCCCCCCCCCCCCGAGTGATTTCCACACTCGCCTTCGTGTACCTCAGCCATCACATATCTAGCCTCGTCGGGACCCAAACATTTGGCCATCGGGCCGCAGTACAACCTCTTATATAAATTACCCTCGATCAAGTGATATGAAGCCGCTTGGGTCCTTAACTTTTTTTTGCTTCCTTTTTGTATTGGGAACAGTCCCCGAGTCGAAGTAAGAGATGAACTTACTCCGCCAATCCCATCTGTTGTCCACCGAGTTGACTTGCAATTTCATCTCCCTCATTGTGCGGACAACAACCGAACCATCGAATCAGTCCCCGAGTGGGCTTCATCGACCGCCGAACCCAAATTTTTCAGGGCATCAGCTTCGGTATTTTCCTCCCGAGGCACTTGCTTAACTTTCCACTCTTGGAACTGTGCTAAAATCCTTTGTGCTCGGTCTAAGAATAGCTGCATCCTGGGCACATGAGCCGTGTATTCGCCGAGCACCTGGTTCACCACCAACTGGGAATCGCACCTTAGCTCGATTCTCTCTACCCCCATTTCCTTAGCTAACTCCAAACCTGCTAGAGCCGCTTCATATTCAGCCTCGTTGTTGGTCACTTTCTTTAACCGAATTGAGTGCCTAATTTTCTCCCCGGTGAGTGCCCTCAAGACTATGTCTAACCCCGAACCCTTGGAGTTGGTTGCCCCATCGGTATGAAGTATCCATAGCCCCGAAGCCGTTCCTTTCGATATTGAATTCTCCTTTTCGGCTTCGGGCAGAATCCCAACACTAAAATCAGCTATGAAGTCGGCCAAAACTTGGGATTTAATAGTTGTTCGGGGTTGATAGGTGATATAACCTTCCCGATAACTCTAGTTTGTGCAATATACTTCTCAAGGGGAAGGTTGAAACTACCGCTATTGGGTGACATTGAAAATAGGGTCGTAGTTTTCGAGCAGTAACAATTAAAGCAAGTGCTAGTTTTTCCAAGTGTGGGTACCTTATTTCGGCATCGAGGAGTGTCTTGCTCACATAGTAGATAGGTTGTTGCTTTCCATCCTCCTCCGGAACCAAGACCGCGCTGACTGATATCTCGGACACAGCCAAGTAAACTAGCAATGTTTCACCATCCTTAGGCTTGGCAAGCAACGACGCGTTAGACAAATAGCATTTCAAGTCTCTAAGCGCTTTTTTACACTTCGGTGTCCATTCGAAGTGGTTGTTTTTCCTCAAAACAGAGAAGAATTTGTAGCATCACTCTGAGGATCTTGAGATGAAACGACTCAAGGCAGCGATTCGGCCAGTTAAGCGCTGAACTTCTTTCACCCCGGTCAGCTCTTCGGGAATTTCTTCGATAGCTTTAATTTTGTCAGGGTTTGCTTCGATGCCTCTTTCGGAGACGATGAATCCCAAGAATTTGCCCGATCCAACACTGAAGGCACACTTCTCAGGGTTCAACTTCATGCCATATTGCCTCAGAACGGCAAAAGCCTCCCTTAGTTGATTCAAAAATCCTCCATTCGAACCGATTTGATAAGCATATAATCTATGTAGACCTCCATAGATTTTCCAATATACTCTTTGAACATGCGACACACCAACCTTTTATACATTGCCCCAGCATTTTTCAGACCGAAGGGCATTACTTTATAGCAAAAAGTACCTCGGTCAGTGATAAATGAGGTTTTTTCTTCGTCCTTCGAGTCCATGAGGATCTGGTTGTAGCCCGAATAAGCATCCAATAAGGTTAATAGTTTATGCCCAGCCGTGGAGTCTATTAACCTGTCTATTTATGGCAATGGGTAGGAGTCTTTGGGGCAAGCTTTGTTCAAATCGGTGTAATCTACACACATCATCCACTTGCCATTCTTCTTCGGTACGACGACCACATTAACCAGCTATTCGGGGTATTTCACCTCTCTTATGAAACCATTTTCTTGGAACTTTGTGGTTTCATCTTCGATCGCCTTCTTTTTTACCCCGGCGTGAGGTCTCTTCTTTTGCTTCACCAGGGTGAATCTTAGGTACACATTCAGCTTATGGGTCATGATCTCCGGATCGATACCAATCATGTCTGAATGAGACCAAGCAAAGCATTCGTTGTTGGATTTTAAAACTTCAATGATCGCTTTTTTCGACTCTGGGTCCAACTCCGAGCCGACAAACACCTTTCTTTCGGAAAAATCTTCCAATAGGATGAAAGACTCCAATTCCTCTCCGGTAGAGTCCTCGGCTTTTTGTTTCTATGGCTCTTGAATGCAAACCGGGATCTTCTCAACTTCTCTTCGGAGGTCCTCATCGCTCGACCCCCGGTTGCTGTAGTTTCTATTGTTTTGGCCCGGTCGGGGTGACTCTATTTTTCAACGCAACCGAGTAGCACTCCCTTGCTACTCGTTGCTCTCTTTTGATTGATCGAACTCCCCAAGGCGTAGGGAATTTGATCACTTGATGCAGTGTGGAGGGAACAGCTTCCATGGAATGGATCCAAGGCCTGCCGAGGATCACATTGTATGCCATGTCCTCGGGTAGTACTTGGAACAGTGTTTCTTTGCTTACTCCTTCAGCAAATATTTTGAGTATGATTTCACCCAAATTTTTTTCTGTGGAGTTGTTGAAGCCAGTTAGCACTGTTGCTTTGGGGACAACTTCCCCTTGGAGCCACATTTTCTTAACAGCCCCGTAGCTGATTATGTTGACCGAGCTACCGGGGTCGATCAAGACTCGCTTGATGTTGGAGCCGTTGATTCTTAGCATAATGACCAGGGTGTCGTGGGAACATCATCACATCACAATCATCATCATCGAACACAATCTCTTTGCCCAAACCGCCAATTCGGGTTCTCTTTTCCATGGTGATCGATAATTTGGTGAATTTCTTTGCAGCTGCGAAATTCACCCCATTCACCTCTGACCCCTCAGTGATGACATTCACAACTCTCTCCGGGGTCGGAGCCCGAGGTGGTTGCCCATCCCCTCGGTTCTTGGAGTAATTTTCCTTTTCCTTGTCAGTAAGGAAATCAGCCAACAATCCTTTTTTCAACAAGTGAGCCACCTCGAGGCGCAAAGCTTTGCAATCCTCGGTTCGGTGGTCATAATCCGCATGAAACTCGCAGTATAAATTATGGTCTCTCTTATCTGCTGGAGTCCTCATGTCTTTGGGCACTCTAACCCGGCAGTCCCCTTGACTACATTGACTAGCTCCGAGGTCGATATGTTGAAATTGTAGTCAGGGATCCAAGGCAGTTCTTTTTTCGAGGCCGAAGCTGGGCCTGAGGAATTTCTTTTGTTCGTGTTGAATGGAACCTTTCCTCTAAGCCGTTGGCTTATGTACGGACTTGTCTATGAATTTCGGAAGGAATTTCCCAGCCTTTGGCTAACAGGCTGTCTCGTTGAGGTGTATGATTCGTATCTTCCCTTCGGATTACCTCGCGACGCCTCGGTGCGGTGTGAGGATTTGCTTCAGTTTTTATAATTGTAACCTCGGGTTTTGAACTCAGCTTCCTCCAATCTGATCTTGGGGTAAGTCCGCTTGTGTAGATCCTCCTATGTCAACACTTGGTATTGTTGGAGCTCCTTTCGCAATTCAGCAGCGGCATCAGAATTACGAACATTGATACCCTTTTCAAATACCACAATGGCCAGAGTATCGTCCATTCGAGGCAGCTCCATGCGCTCAGCGTGAAAGCACCCGAGGAACTCTTTGAGTGGCACACCGGGCCACTGTTTAACCTCGCATATGTCCTCCTTCCTCTGGAGGATTTTTTGGGTCCTGGTGTGTGCCTTAACGAAGGCGTTGGACATTTCCTTAAAGGTGGAAATTGACCCTGCTGGTAAGCACATGTACCAGCATAGCGCTCCTTTCTCCAAGGATTCACCAAACTTCTTTAAGAACATTGACTCGACCTCTATCGCTGTTAAGTCATTGCTCTTCACCATTGCCATGTATTCCCTTACATGCTCTCTGGGATCGGTGGTCCCATCATACTTCTTTGAAAACATAAGCTGAAGTTCTTGGGAGTTGGGGCTGGAGCCACTTCGGGGTTTGAAAGGCAACTCCCTGTACTGATCTATATCAAAATCATCTTCGACTTTTGTCAACCCCGGCACACTCTCGAGACGTTTTTCCACGCGAGCCTCAACTCGTGCTTCAATCTCTCTGGTCAACCTCTCAACGTCGACCGAAGATGTTGTTTCAGTCACGGTGGGAATCGTCCCGAAATGTGGCGTTGTGCCTGGTACATTTCCCGAACCCCCAGACGTAGCTCCGTTGTGAGATCCGCCTATTATCGCGCCTGTAGGAACGAAGGGCAGGATGCCTCTGCCTGGAGCTGAAGGCTGGGTGCCGTTCGGTGCTGCACTGTTCCTCGCTTCCAACGAGGCGCGAAATTCAGCATTAATATTGACTTGCTCATCCTGTCGATCTTGGAGGGCACTTAGCGCATTGACAACAAAAGCTTGGAACGCTTCGGTTGTCATTGGTGATGTGGACTGTTGGTTCGACGGAACGCCAGCCCGTTCATTAAGATTGTCACTGTTGTCAGCCATAACGTCGTTGAATTGTAGGCTTTAATGAAAAAGAGCGTATAACTTTAGAACAAAGCGTTTCTGCTTATATCCCCCACAGACGGCGTCAATTTGTATCGGCCTAAATCAGTTTTAGGGTCACAAATCGAATTTGGGTTTGAATATAAGCAAAACTTCGTATCAAAGCTAAATAAATGCGAGAAGTAGGCGTAAATACAAAAGAGTAACTTGATTTCAATATATATTTCAGTGAGTACAAATTTGGGCAGAGTTTCAGTATGTACTTTTGGATGCCTATAATACAAAATGAAATATTATTTATAGGCCTAGGAGCCTTGCCCACGTTCTCCACTATCAGTTGTGCTTTGACCCACGATCTTGACATTAATGGAAGGAGTTAGCGGGCTGAAGTAGTGGGCTGCAAAGCCGCTGGAACCGAGGCTATTCACCGAGGCGCGTATATGTGACCTCGGTGGTGAGGCCTTGTTGTTCGATCGAAGCAGACGCCACCGAAGCTCAGCTTACGGCTCGCCTTCGGTGGCGACCTCGATGTGTGACTTCGGTGACCCACTTATTTGCTTCGGTCGTTGGCTCATCGTTAAGTGCTCGGTTACTGTCAGATCGCCTGGCCGAGGTAAATCATCGCGAGCCGATTTTTACCCAATACATGACATTTAATAAAACAAATACTATTGAAGCAAATCTGTACCGGAGTTACCGATAAAACATAAGACTGAAACAATGCATTATTGTTTACAATCAAAGGTAATCAAATAATTCCAAATGCGTGGTTATTGACCGTTTGCTTATGATGATTTTCTTCCTATCTTCTACTTTGTGTTTTGTTTTTTTTTTTTTTTCCTTTTTTCATTTTATCTCCTTACCAAATTGGTAAAAATTGGCAACAGTAATAGTAAATTGTGGTGATATTGTTGTATATCTTTTTATTCTTCTGATTAACCATTCAAATTCAGAATTTCTATTTGTACAAGACTAAACTTTGAGCACCAATATAACATTCTTACTTGAATGACATAAATATTACGTACCTCCAAATTTGTAAAAATATAAGTAGGAACACGACTCCCTCTTGATTGAGCGGATAGTCAAATTGAATTATATGTTTTTTTCTTTCTTTTCAAGTTTTTGGGTGAGTGGATATATAACAATTTTTCCATATGGTCTATGTCCATCACCACTAACTATACTTTTACAAACGATTTTTTTGTTAAATAGAGAACTAATATAAAAGGTGGCGACGTCATGTTTGTCTGCTCCTAACTCCAACAATTTTCCTCGTTATCCAGACACATTGGAATAAATATAATGGTCCTACTTAATTTATCTACCTTTCATGGGAATTTGGCTTCTGAATTTGAACATTCTAGACATGTTAATGGCAGACAAACATCCCCCATTGTCATACAAATTTATTTTGGTTTTCTAGCATGCCCTACGTTGACGTGTACGAACAAATTAAATAAATAGCTACGATGAAAATAAAAGAATGGAGAAATAGTCAACCTGTCGGAAGATATATGGTTATAACGTTTTATTTAGTTTACTTGTACAGTTGTACATGATGCAATTGAGACAATTGAAAGTCGACTTGAAGAAGAATTAGCTAAAATTAACCAAAGCTAGGTTACGACTAAGCTAAGAAGCTAAGGGCAATTTTGTTATTTATGTAAATCCTAGTTATTACAATGTTTAAATAAGAGGATAAAGTTCCACAGTGAAGGAGGAAAAATATCTTCCACCTCATCAGTTCTATCTAACATGGCAGAGGACTGAAAGTGCTAATCAAAAACTATATGTCGGTCAAAAGTGTAAACTAACTAACGAGTCCTTAACTTTTCAAAAAGTTATGTATTTTTTAACTTCGATTTGACTCTTGTTGTTCGTTTTCCGAAGATGATTTTGTGTTCGAGGTTCAAGAGGATGGAGAGGAACCATCAATTTGATATCTTCTTTTTAGACGCAAAATTGTCAATAATTTTTTAAATCAATTTCTTCTAATAATTAATTTTCAATTGATAATATAGCAAATCGTTTAATCTCTCACGAGTCATTGTTGATCTTATATAGTAACTTTTTATCAATTTTAATTTCAAAAAACTTTTTTTACTAGACAATAATTATAAGAGTTGTTAACATTATTCTATAAGTAAAATAGACATTTGAGGATTTTATTGAGTGTGTCAGACTAAAGTGTTGTTCTATTATTTCCGTTAAAACTTTTAATTTAGAAAATATCTAAACAATCAATATCAAAACAATTATTATGCTTTAAGGAACATTTTCTGATTAAGGTAATACTTTTAAAAATTTTCATCATCTAAAGATTTAATTTTTTTTACCATTAAATAAGAAATCAAAAGAATTTTCATACACTTCAATGGTACAAATGTATGCTAACCGTTACATCAATCGGTATTTAAAAATTGACTTTCTTTTTGGTGTACTAAAACTTTGTACTTTTTACTTTAAAGTATTCTTTTTTTTTTTAAAAAAACATATACTAGACTGGTAAAAAATTGGGCCCCCATAAATGCGGGGCCTAAAACATAGACTTTACTTGCCTTAAGGTAAGGCCGGCTATCACTGGGACTACAGATATAAACATCGAAACTAAGTTATACTCCCTCCGTCCCAAAATGAGTGTCTACCTTTACTTTTTTGTTTGTCCAAAAATGAGTGTCTTTTTCCTTTTATGGCAACTCTTTAAATCTAAAATTTGTTTTGGTCCACAAAATTTAAAGACACTGGCCCACATTACACACACCTTTAATTTAACACCACAAGGTTTAAAAGTCTTCATTTTTTTCTTAAACTCTGTGCCCAGTCAAACCCAGACACTCATTTTAGGATGGAAGGAGTAACTCTCAACAGTTAGGTACCAATTACACTAGCTACAAGACTTCAATTACGCTTGTCATCAACCATTTTCTCCGGTCTGCATCATTTCTCCCCTTTATAACCTCCTTGTCCTCAAGGAACAACGAAGAAATCCTAATTCTCAACTTCGAATAGTCTTCCAAGTAGCTTGCTCTTGCTGCATTTGTGACCAATGAAACAGTAACCGAACATCTATTTTATTACCCATTTTTATCCTATTCTAAATGGCTTATGGTTCAGTGCAATAAGTACTGAATACATGTATAATGGGGAATGGGATCACATCTGTTACTATTTGGTGCAATATTATTCAATAGTTGTATAGATTGGTGTCATGTATCCACCTACTTAATTCATGGATGAGATCATTTTATTCCTAACAACTAAATATGGTAATGTAATTTTAAACAAAAAATATATAATCAACCAAACGGCACATATTAAGAAGGCAAAAATTAATCTAGCATAATTATATTGGACAGACAATCCTTTACGATAGTCGAGGAGCACAAAAGTTTCAAGATAAAAAATCTATTATGATTGATGTCCATTTTATTTCTAGTATATTTAAGTGAATATTATTCCAGGTATATTGAACTTGTCAATTAGTCAATTCAATTATTCAATAAATGTTACGCCAAGATGAAGCAATGGTGTTATTTTTAGAGTGTTAACTATTATTTGTCAAAAACCTTATTAAAAAGATTAAGATTATTGAAAAAAACAAAAGATGTTAGCAAGATAAATTTGAAATTGCATTTTTGAATCTTTTTAATATATGAACTCTTTGGGGATATTCATGATCTTTTTCCAAATGAGATAAAGTAGTGAATTTTTTTGGCGGTCAAGACATAAACTAGTTCAATTCCCCGCCATAATAGTTTTTATTTTCATGTTTATATATAGTTATGCTAGATTAATTTTTACCTTCTTAATATGTGTCGTTTGGTTGATTGTATTTTTTTTTTTTTGCTTAAAATTACACTACCATATTTAGTTATTAGGAATAAAATGATCTCATCCATTAAGTAGGTACATGACACTGATCTATACTGCTATTGAATAATATTGCACCAAATAGTAATGGATAGGAAGTCTGGCAGTAGAGAGCCTCAGAGGGTATTACCTAAATGACTTAAAAGAGATAGTATTATACTACCAATCTGGTAAGGCAGAAGGGCCAAATGGACACTCGTACTTGTCCGGTTTAACCATAATCATGCTTATACTTTAGAAAGTGTCAACCAGCCCCCCTACTCGTTCAAAACATAACTTTTAAACCTTTCTATGCTGATGTGTCTAGTAGGTTGCTTATGTGGCAAATGAGCATGAGCCACACGGTTGTTTAGTGCGTGGAACAGTAAAAAGGCACTATTAACGGCTATTTTTGGTCTTTTAAGTCTCTTTACTACCAAATCCTTTACCTTCATTTTTTGCTTTGTCTTTTGCTTCTTTTTCCTTAGTTTCTTTCCTTCTTCTTTATTCCTTATTATTTTCTTAGTCTATTTTTTTTACAAAAAATCATATTTAAGGATGGAAGACATGGAGCATACACCATTGTGCTATTGTGGAATGATAGCAGACATAAAGACATCATGGACTAGTAGAAACCTGGCAAGAAGATTTTTTGGGTGTCCAAATTATGAATTGGGTATCTGGTGACTTCTTCTTGTGGGTTGATCCACCTCTTAATGATCATTACAAGAATGTCATTGTAGGACTACCCAATAGAAGAATATAATTGAATGCCATGAAAATGGCCAAAACTGAGTGAGCAAAGTGTGGATTGCTAGCATTATTATCTTCTTTATTGGAGTGTTTTATGTTTAACTTATGTAATTTTTATTTCTTTGTAATGTAATTCCATTGATTTAATGCAATTCTACTAGGAATAGTACTCTAGATTTATGGAAATAAACTGATTTAAACATGAAATTTTACAACCACGGCATAACAAAAAAAGTACTTCCCTTTCCATAGCAAAATAACAGTTTAAAGCATAATCACTAGGAACTTTCAATGGAGTTTAAGTAAGCTTAACAAATACCATCAACCTAATGCAATAAAATAAGATCCAACTATATCTAATTGTCTTGGCATAAACATAATTAAGGCAGTTTCAAAAAGAACTAAGAAAACACTTAAAGCTTCATAACTGCTTCAGACTTGGCTTCCTTGACTGCTCACAACCTTTTTTTTAGCCATATCTCTTTGTTGCTCAAGTTGCCTTCCCATCACAACATTTTTGCCTTGCCACTTGAGCCCTGGTGGTTTGAATCTACTTTCAATGTTGGTTGTAGCTGAATGCTAAATTGTTGAAGCATTGTGAATCACCCTATCCTTTACCCCAGACTTTCCAAACAAAACAACAACCATTAGGACCAAACAGGACAATACTAGACAAAACAACAACCATAAGGAACAAGAAATTCAAGCAGGATTGATCAAAATGAGGACAATACTAGACATACTAACCCTTTCTATAACAGAACCATTAGGACCAAAGAGTACACCATAACCAGCTGATCTAGGCCTCTTAAAACCAACATTGCCACCAGGTGTTATAATCATGTTAGGCTTCCTCACAGAACTTGATGTGGGTTGTGAACTGCTCATAGTAGTTGATGCAACAGTGGTTTGGGGGGCATTAATGGGCTGAGAATAAGTCATACCAGATGCAGCAGTAGAAGCAGCAGGTTAAGAGGCCTTCTTCCTCACTGAATTAGAAGCATTAGGTTGAGATGCCTTCTTCCTTATTAAAGTAGAAGCAGCTGCAGATCCTTGGGTGTTAGCCTGAGAAGTGGCTACACTTGATTCAGCTTGAGAGCCAGCATTACTTGCTCTATTTCTCTGCCATTTCAAGACAAAAACAGGAAATTTGTCGAGTATAAAAACAGTAGGTTAAATACAATTTAAATGTAAAACGATAGCAAAGAAATAGTACCAGACTTGGGTACCATTTTTTCTTATGTCCAACAGTCTTGCAATGAGAACAAGTCATCACCCTTCCCTTTCTTGACAACTTTCCAAACTTTTTCTTTGGCTCATCTGGAGCCTTCCTCCTCCTTTTTTTTTTTTTTTCTTTTTTTTTTGGTCTCCCTGGAATTCTAGTTAACTCAGGTGGCTCAATTCTTGGGTTTGAAGTAGCTGGCCACATCTTCATATTTGTCATAGGTTAAATGTTTTTGCTAAAGGCATTCAAGTAGGTCTCCTTCCAGTACCAGTGAGCAATGTAAGTCTCATGTTCTACATTCCCATAATGCATTGCACTAATTGCATGTGCACAGGGATTTCCCTTTAACTGCCAAGACCTGCAAGAACATGTGAGGCTCCTCATATCAATAATGTGTTGATACTTTTCATCAATCACTCCATAACCAGCATCCCCATTAAATATGATCTCACATTCAGTAGCCTTTTGAGCATTCTTTCCTAGAATATCCATTACCATTGGAGACACATTACACCATAATTTCTCATAAAATTCCCTAAGTTCAATCATTCTATCCATCATCTTGCGTCTTATTTCCTCTAACATGGTAATGATTGATTTGTGTCTAGCAGCCAAGATCCAACTATTAAAAGTCGCACACATATTGTTCTCCACAATATCACACTTACACCCTTCTCTAAACAAAAGCTCTACACCAAGTTTCCTTAGGATACTTCACTAGATCCTCCACTACATGATCTCCTTAACTTCTCTATCTCCCCTAACTCATCTTCTAACAAAACCTCAAATAAGGCTTTAGAACACATCCAGAATTGATTTCTCCTCTCCTCACCCCTCTAAATCTGCTTCTAATTTCTCCATATATGCCTAGCACACATTCTGTGCTCTGCATATGGTAATAAGTCTCGAACTTCCAAGATTACTCCCTACAACAAGATATTAAACTGCTTAGATTATAAATATTAGCAAAAATCAAATAAAATAAAAGGTAAAATAATGAAAATAAATCATACACTCTGCATATCAATCATGATTGTCAATCCTTCACCTTGATTTTCAACTAGCTCCAAATCATGCATCAGACATTTAATAAACCAAGACCAAGTGTTCTTGGTTTCTTTCTCAACCACTGCCCATGCCACTGGATACATTTGATTATTTCCATCCTTGAAAATACATTAAAGTAGTTCACCCTTACAAACTTCTTTCAAAAAAGCCCCATCAAAGCCAATAATCTTTCTGCACCCTTCTAACCACCCAGCTTTCAAAGCATGCAAGTAGACATAGATTCCCATAAACACCTCTTTTCCTGGCTGTGACTCCTTTGATGTCCTAAAACTAATTGTTGTACCACGGTTGGTTTGCCTCAACATATCAGCATAGTCATAAAGCTTTACAAACTGTTCCCTAAAATCACCCATGTGCTCTCCCAAAATATGCATTTTTGCCCTTCTACAAGATGTTTTATTGACATACAGCCCATACTCTTTCCTAACTAGACTCTGAATTTGATGTAGTTTCACTGAGGTGTCCTAATTATTGTATCTTTGTATTTCTTAGCAATCTAGGCAGCATTATAAGACTTATTTCTAAGTCTTGGGTAGCATTTATGGGCAGGGTAGTAAGTATTAGCAATAAAATTTCCAGTACTACCTTGTATGCTGCCCAATATATGCCATGGACACTCTTTCTTTGTACATGTTCCCCTAACCCTCCCCTTCTCATTAGGCCTCAACCTAAGCTGCATCCTTTTCTGAATTGAGTAGTCATGTAAAGCCTCCCTGAATTGAACTGCATTATGGAATATCATGTCAACCTAACCTTATTGCTGCTAAACTTCCTAGGTGCCAACTGACCCTCCTCATCAGATCCTACCATTCCCCCCCCCTCCCCCCCCCCTCACTCTCCTCACTACCAGGATCTGATGAGTCTAAATATTGCTCATCTCCACCTAATTTTTCTTTATACTTTGCCTGTTTGTTTTTGTACATATCCTCAAAACCAGCATCAACTCCTACAGGTCCTAATGGTAAGGCATCAATGTTAAGCTTAACAGCCTTAAGCTTCTCCTTTTATCATTAATCTTTGATTGCCTAACCTCTACAACCTCAGCATCTACATCACTACCATCTGATGAAAATGCATCACTATCAAAATCACTGTCTAAAGAAGATGAATCTGATGTCTGAAGATGATAAGAAGAGAAGTCATAGAACTCATCTTCAGTCTCAGATATTGCAGTGTTTTCAGCAAGCCCCTTCCCCTTTTCTTTAGCTCCAGCAGCCCCCTTCCCCTTTTCTTTAGCTACAACAGCCCCCTTCCCATTTTGTTTTTTCTTAGGAGGAATATTTAGGTCTTCTGATGCCCTAGAAGGTGAAAAGACCTCACTGCCCTCAATAAGAATATCATCCCCATGCACTAAACAAATCTCTACAAAGTTCCCATCATTCAAATAAGTCCCAAAATTAATTACATCATCATCATTAGCAATCAAATGATAATTACCACAATTATTAATCCTAAGAGCAAATTTTTGTACATTAGAGTGCCTTAATAACTTAGTCACATCAAGAAACATAATGTAGTACAACTTATCAACATCTACCCTAGTTAATGTACCATGAGGTATAGCATTAGCATACCTTGATTGTGGGTCAGCCACAACTTTAATCTGGTGGAGAAACTGCAATTTTATGAATTTAGATTGCATTTTCCTGTCCAAGAAGGAAATTAAAATTAGTCAATGTTACTGCCTAATTAGTTAAAATATTAGTCAAACAAAAAGTTAAGAAAAAACAGATAGATAAAGTCCTAGTTAATTAAAAATCGAATTAGTTAAAGAACAAATCATCTAACCGTCCTAATTAGTTAAATTTATAATTTATTAAAGCCCTAATTAGTAAAAAACTAATCCTTCAACAGTCCTAATCAGTTAATGTTACTGCCTAATTAGTTAAAATATTAGTCAAAGAAACAGTTAAGGAAAAGCACTTAGTTAAAGTCCAAATAAATTATAAGCCTAATTAGTTAAAAATAAATCCTTACTCAGTCTTAATTAGTTAAAGTCATAATTAATTAGAGCTCTAATTAGTTAAAGTCCTAATCCTTCAACAGTCCTAAATTCCTAATCAATTAAAGCCCTAATTAGTTAAAGCCCTAAATAGGTAAAGTCCTAATCATCCTTATTCATAAAATGTTTGAAGACAAATTTTTAAAATCACTAAAGGATGTTTAAAGTCATAATTCTGTACAAGAATAAACAATTTTAAAGGGTCCGACAAAAAGCCCTAATTTATTCATCCCAAACATTCCAAGATTCTTTACCATCAATTAAAAAACCCTAATTTCTATTAAAATGCAATAATCAATCAAAAACCCTAATTTCTAAACATAATATGACTAAGTGATGTAACAAATCCCTAATTTTTACTGCAAATTGCAAATAAAAAAGCATTAAACAAAGAACAAAATAAAACGGGTTAAAACCTTACCTCAAATGTAGGGAAACCTTCGAATATTGTTAACCAAACGGGTTAAATATTGTTAATCAAACGATGATAATTTTTGTTGTTGTTAATCGACGGGTAAGTTTGGATTTGGGTAAGTGTCGTTTGGATTTGGGTTAATCGCCGAGGTGATTTGTGGTATGCCCTTTTGTTTACCGTGTAGTCGTTTAGGTTTCTTTCTTGTTTTTATCGTGCAAAAAAATAGGTGGCATGTGATATGGGCTACCAATCTGACGTGGAAGCCACGTGGTCGCGTTTGTGCACCACGCTTAAACGGAGGTTTAAAAGTTATGTTTTGAACGAATAGAAGAGGTTGTTTGACACTTTCCAAAGTATAAGCGTGATTATGATTAAAAAATGGACAAGTACGGTCCATTTGGCCCTTCTGCCATCTCGTAATGGTAAATACAAAGACCACTCTTATCGACTATCACAACAATAACACTTAGATAAGTTTCTAAGCTTTTGTTGAGCACCTAGGTCTAACCATATGATTGGGGATGATAAACAGCTGATGCTCTCAAAGTTATCCCTTGAACTGAATAATTCTCGCTAGAACTTGCTCACACAAAAATTGAATCCCTATCACTCATAATGTTTTCTGACATTCCACGTAACTTGTATATATTATTCAAGAATACCTGAGCCATTGAATATGCAGTATAGGTTTCTCCTTTTGATTTGATGGAAGAGAGAGTTTTGTTTACCTACCATTATTTAAAAAAATCGCATGTTTTGTAGCATACTTATAAGATGGAAAAATAATCTCTATATTTTGCAATTAAGATCTCTAAAGAGTCATACAACATAATCTTTTCACTTTTAGATATGCCACAAAAATAGGTTGAGATCAACAAACATTCAATCCGCCCGCCTCTGATGTTCTTTTTCCTCATTAGTTTGCTATTCTTTCAACACTATTTTGTTATCCTCCTTCATTATCACTCATATCTTATATAAGTAAAGTTATGCGTTCGGTCAAACATTTTTAGATAAATAAAATTGATAAGATACTGTTGTAATTTTAAAGTTTGCACTATATATACCTATGCAGTCCAAACCGATCGATTACCATATATTATATAGTATTAATATATGAGTCTCCAACGTAATAAGTGTGAGTCAAATATATTACAGTGTCGTTTTCTCTCCCGTACCTTGATAATGATCCCAAATTGTAATGGGAATTTGTTTTAAAACAAGAACTTATGTGCTTTTTTTTTCTTCTAACAGTATGTGCTTCCACTTGTCGCCTAAGTGAATCTTCAATGCTGTATGATGACAAGCCTCAATTAAATATTTCAACAAGGAACATTTTCTGTAAGTTGTCTAATTCGAATCCTGCTGGTGTTTGTTGAAAGCAAAAATGTAAGTTATTCCTCAAGACTAATAAAGCAGAATAATTAAATTATTCTTTGGTTGACTACTATTTGTATTTTTCTTTTTAAGAATTGTGCCCACCATATGATTGCATTGTCATAATTAAATCGTTTGAAATGATGCGATTAGATATAAAATGTTTTGGAAAGAAAAGTTAGTTTTAGGTCTGGACAATATACGTAACATAAATAAAGAAATACCAAATCAGAGCACATATAATATAAAATGGAAACTATAGCAAATACTGTAGTGAAAACGTAGAATAAGAACAATGGCTTTCTTTTCTTAATGTACCAGTTTGATTAAATGGCATATCCATTTCAGGCAAGTGAATTTATTCATACTACAATATTCAACTAACAGAAAGAGCAACTTTCTTGTAAAAGAATGTGTGCTACTGGGAATTTTGAAGGGAAGAAAGTCCAAATATTTGAAATTATATTCATTTACAACGTGTTGGATGAGTAACATGTCAATAGCTCTATTGGGAGGAAAGAATAAAAAAGAGAATTTAACTAAAAACATCTAAGACAAGAACGACACCAATTCCTTTGAATGGACGGTAAAAGTAGTTGCGATATTAAATACGCCCACGTAGTTAATGCAGTCAATATATTCTTTATTCATACAGAGATATAAACACAAGAAGGCCATGAAAATAAGGACGGCTTTATTTACTTTGAAGTGTGAAAATTTCCTAAATTTGTGCATCGCTTGATGGAATTGAAATCTTACACCTATATAGTTATGGTGAACAAACTGTCAAGTATGAGATGTAACTCAACATTTGTTAATCAAAATTGTGAAGGGATGAATGCAAATTTTCTACCCATAATCAAGAAATTTCTGCTTCAAACACAGTGGATGAAAGACGTGATTCGAAATTACTTTCCCTAAATGAATCCTATACAATGGAAATTCAAATTAGCTGAGCTGTGGACACACACCAAAAAAAAAAAAAAAAAAAAAAAAAACTTCTGAGACATGCAATATGTGGTTATAAAAATATTTGTAAAGCATTTTAATTTTTATAACAATTACTTTCTTCGTTTTATTTTATGTGAACTTATTTCTTTTTTAGTTCGTTCAAAAAAGAATGACCTCTTTCTAATTTTAGATATAACTTAACCTCAATTTTACCAATATGTCCTTAATAAATTTATTTATAGTCACAAAAGTTGTGGTCTAAATTAAGTTTTGTGTCAAGTCAAATATGTTCACATAAATTGAAAGGAATGAAGTATATGCTAATAATAGCTTCTCATTAAAAATAATTAAAGTTAATTTATTTTTAATTGTAGAAAGTTGTCATTATTTTCGAAAAAGTATAAAAAAAATAAATATTACCATATAAATTTAAGTAGAGTAACAATTTTGAAAATTACGATAAAAAGCTAAAATTGGAGATGACTCATCAACTAAGCTAATTTCACACAATTGTAAATTTCTTTAATAGATGCCAGGTGCGTGAGGGACTCATTTAGTTTTGTCCAATGAGTTTTAGGGAGTAACAACAATAATAGTATCGTTTAAGTATGAAAATTGTAAAACGTTAATACTCCGTAGCTTAGTATAAACCATTACTAGTATTATCAATAAAAAGAAGATAGTTTTTCTTTTTCATTTTTTCAAAAAATTAGTCGAGCTTCGCAGAAACCGCGTAAGAATATGGCCATATGAAAAGCCAGCGTTCAAAGTCCTTCAAACATCAAACTCCAAGACATTCATTCCATTTAAAAGCACTATACCAAAGCCAACACATATGAACCCAATTCTCCTTTCTTTTTCATTCTTCCTCTATGACAAAACCCAACTTTTCTTCTAAACCAAATAGTACCATATTTTTTTAAACTTTATACAACATCTTTCACTTGTTTGGTTATATTCTTTTGTTCGCTTTCTTGATTTTTAGAAGCTGTTAAAAATAAGCAGCTGAATCATCTTATGCAGTCTTTTCTTTGTTTTTATTTTGCACATACTATATTCTAAAGTGAGAAAATAGAAAAGTTTAGACTAGTACTAATGGTGACAAAGTTCAGTATTTTTGTTTTGGTGTTCTTGAGGTTATTATTTTCATTTGGTTTTGTAGCCTCCAGGCAAATTCATAGCACTTTTAACGTCAATCTGAATTCTAGTGCCTCTAGTATTGAATTCCCAGATCATCCAAGTTTCAATGTTGTTTCTTCTTCTGCTACCTCCGATTGCAGTTATGGAACATCCAAGAAACCAACCACCCATGTATTATCTCAAGAAAATACTAATACTTCTGATGAAGCAGTCAAGTTTAAACTAAGGCATAGGTCAGCTGGTCAAAATATAGAGGCTAAAGACTCTCTGTTTGAGTCCACAACAAGGGACTTAAGTAGAATTCAGATATTGCATGCAAGGATTATAGAGAAGAAAAATCAGAACACTATTTCAAGAATGACAAAAAATAGTGAAAAACATATAGAGGAACACAAGTCTTCTTCCTCATATGAACTCTCTGGCAAGCTAATGGCAACTTTGGAGTCAGGGGTGAGTCTTGGATCAGGGGAATATTTTATGGATGTTTTTATCGGTACACCTCCTAAGCATTTTTCCTTAATTCTTGATACTGGTAGTGATCTTAATTGGATTCAATGTGTTCCATGTTATGATTGTTTTGAACAAAGTGGTCCTCATTATGATCCTAAAGACTCTAGCTCTTTCAACAATATAAGTTGTCATGATCCAAGGTGTCAACTTGTTACATCTCCGGACTCTTCACAACCTTGCAAGTCTGAAAATCAGACCTGCCCTTATTATTATTGGTATGGGGATAGCTCGAATACGACAGGTGATTTCGCCCTTGAGACGTTCACGGTTAATCTCACGACCCCTAGTGGGGATTCAGTGATCAAGAAAGTGGAAAATGTAATGTTTGGTTGTGGTCATTGGAATAGAGGCTTGTTTCATGGTGCTGCTGGTTTGCTTGGACTTGGCAGAGGACCTCTCTCGTTTTCGTCCCAGCTTCAATCTTTATACGGCCATTCTTTTTCGTATTGTCTGGTTAATAGGAATAGCAATTCTAGTGTCAGCAGCAAATTGATCTTTGGTGAAGATAAGGAACTCTTGAAACATCCAAATTTGTACTTCACTTCACTAGTTGGTGGGAAAGAGAATCCTGTGGAAACATTTTATTATGTGCAAATAAAATCAGTCGTAGTCGGAGGCGAGGTGCTTAATATACCAGAGGAGGTATGGAATCTGTCTCCACAAGGTGCTGGTGGAACAATCATTGATTCTGGAACCACTTTGAGCTATTTTGCAGAACCAGCATATGAGATTATAAAAGATGCATTTGTTAACAAGGTGAAGGGCTATCCTGTTGTACAAGACTTTCCTATCATGAAACCATGTTACAATGTTTCTGGAGTGGAGAAACTAGAATTGCCTTCATTTGGGATAGTTTTTGGTGATGGAGCTGTATGGAATTTTCCAGTAGAGAACTACTTCATTAAGCTCGAACCAGAGGACATCGTTTGTTTGGCGATCTTAGGAACGCCTCGCTCTGCCTTGTCAATAATTGGGAACTACCAACAGCAGAATTTTCATATATTATATGACACCAAAAGGTCCAGGCTGGGATATGCACCAACAAGATGTGCTGATGCCTGATATTTTATGTAGCTTTATTTGGGTTGAAGGTGGAACACTTTACACTTAAGTGGGGTGGATGGATTGTGTTCATACTTTTCCTGATATGAAAACCAGTATAGCTAGATACAAAATGTAAGTTATTTCTTCTCCCCATAATTTTAGGTGTGTAGATGATAATACATTGTTTGCAGAAGCTGGCTACAATTCATACAAGGAAAATTTTCTTTTCCTGAATTACTGCTTTTACTAGTCACCACATTTTTCCTGTCTAAACATGAAAATTTTAGCCTGCAATGTTTCAAACAAACTCAGCTGTTGAGCCTTCTGTTCCATAGCAGTTCTATGTGCCGGTTGGTTGGACGTCAACTTTTTTGGTTCTGGCTGGTCCTTTTAAGCCTTCCAGATTTAGAAACCTCACTTCTCCTTAACAAACTGCTAAATTTTATGAATCATAATTTTTGCACTAACCACAGAGGCGGGGCTTAAGCCTTAAATTGTTCATGTTAAAAGACTCTTTACATTTTTTAAGCATTTTTTTAGACCCCGCAATTCTCGATCGTTTTTCTTTCTTATAACTAATTTATTTATGCATCGTTGTTTTTTCTATTTTATTTTCTTAAAGCACTCTCTCTGTCTTTATAACGGTCCCAAATGGTCGATATATTTACGTGTAGAATAATTTTTACTTGTACAATTTCTCGACCAAACTTATGGAGTTTGCGCTTGAGAGAAAGCACATGAGATAGTTGGTCTAACAACTAGTCTATTTTGCTGGTCTAATACAGTGTTCACTTGCTGGGGAAACAAAAGCATAGCGAACAGAGATTGCTTTAGACATCAGATTTAATCGAAACAAAGGGAGTTATAAGGAGTTCAAATTTTCTCTTTAAGCTCTACTAACAACTATAATGTTGTTAGTTGCCGATCCAGAATTTAGATGGATTCTGAATTAAAAGAGTAGGTTCTGAAATGTATATCTAACTTTATATAGACTTGTTTTCTGCTCATATTGACCCTGTAACATTGGACTCTGTCAAATTCTGAACTCATGGTTGGATCCGCTAATGAATGCTGCTATTTGCAAGAACTTGGTGGTGTGGATGAATTGTCCTTTGAAGTTTGAAACCAGTTTAGGCTATTGTTGCATTTGATCCAAAATTGCGAAGTTTGCCCCAATTGATACTTGGACGGGTGCCCCTGCCTGGCCTAGTGAAGAGAAACACAAAAGGTCGAGACAAATTATGAATATCAGCCGAGATTTAAAGGACCTCATTCTACAAGAGATGATATTTCTAGTCGAAGGTAAAATTGAATACCATGACTTTGTTATCCACATTAGTTCTTATATATTTCTCAAAAAAATATGGAAAACTTTGTTATCCACATTAGTTCTTACAGTTTATCTTAACATAAATGTGTAGAATATGCTTAAAATATGTTCATCTGATAGCTTTGATTCCATGAAATCCACTTGCTTGTGTTGGAAAAACTGGATAAACGAAGCTTGAGATTTGCAAATACGAGTTAGCTTTTAACTTTTTTCTACTGATTATGAGTAATATATTACGTGTGAAATTGGTCAGATTAGAATTTTAATGGAAGAGACTAATGAAAATGACAACGGAAAAGACTTGTACTATAAAACAGCATAGACTCAGTAATGATGATCAGCTTGAGTAACAACTTATGATTTCTTGTACGTTAATTTCATAAATAGTCATTGAACTATAGAGCTTATCATAACAACACGGAAATTGAAAAACCGAACACACTCACACAAGAGAAGAATAAGATTTGGGTAAAAACTCTTACTTTCATTGATAAAGAAGTTCCTGTTTATACAAGAGAAAACTTAGTAAACATAAATTAGGGACCAAGTAAGCTTAACGGGCTTGGCCCAATATACAATTTACATAACTAATCTATTTACATATCTAACCTATTCACAATATAACCTTCATTACCCCCCTCAAGTTGGAGCGTGGGGGTTCCTTATGCCCAACTTGTTAAGGAAGTACTCGAACTGGGCACGTCCCAGCGCCTTCGTAAAAATATCAGCAAGTTGAGTGGTCGTAGACACATAGCTGGGACGAATGATTCCTCTGGTAATTTCATTCTGAACAAAGTGACAGTTGACTTCGATGTGTTTAGTGCGTTCGTGAAAGACAGGATTCCGAGCAATATGTAACGCTGCTTGACTGTCACACTTCAAATTCATCGGAGACTTGTGATCGATTCCAAGGTTCCATAATATCCCTTTCAACCACTTCAATTCACACACATTCATCGCTATCGATCGATACTCTGCCTCGGCGGGGGACCTCGATACGATCTGTTGCTTCTTCGTTCGCCAAGATATCGGTGAGTCCCCTAACGACATATACCAACCTATTAACGATCGACGTGTCAATGGACAACCTGCCCAATCGGAGCCACACCATCCGTGCAATCTCAGATCACACTGAGAATCAAATACGATGCCTTGTTCCGGACAGCCTTTCAAATATCGAACAACCCTAAGTGCCGCTTCTATATGCTCAATACGGGGACTCTGCATGAAGTGTGACAATACATGCACACTATAGGACAAATCCGGTCGTGTAAAACACAAGTAAATCAACCTTCCAACCAGTCGCCGATAGCGTTCAGGATCTTTGATAAAAAGACCAGTCGCAAGTGCCAAGCGATGATTTTGTTCTATCGGTGTACCAACAGGTTTTGCCCCCAAAAAGCCTGCTTCCGTTATGATATCCAATGCATACTTCCTCTGACACAAGAAGATTCCCTTCGGAGCCCTTGCCACTTCAACTCCCAAGAAGTATTTCAAGACAACTAAATCCTTCATATGGAAACATTTCGAGAGATACAACTTAAAAATTCGAATTGCCTTCGAATAATTACCAGATATGATTAAATCATCCACGCACATTCAAATGCACATTTCCCTTCTTCATCGTAAATAACGAGTAATCCTAATATGATTGCCGAAACCCATATTGCTTAAGAGCAGTAGACAACTTTGCAAACCAACATCTGGGAGCTTGTTTTAAACCATATAATGATTTTCGAAGGCGACACACAGTTCCTCTCCCAGTCATGCGATGTCCCGGAGGCAATTTCATATATACTTCTTCGTGAAGATCACCATGCAAAAATGCATTGTGCACATCCATATGATGCAATTCCCAAGTTTTGGCAGCTGCTACGGCCAGAAAAACTCGGACACCATCTTTGCAACAGGTGCAAATGTCTCCGTGTAATCAACTCCTTCGGTTTGATGATTCCCAAAAATCACCAACCTTGCTTTGTACCTTTCAATAGTTCCATCCAAGTTGTACTTTATCTTATATACCCATCGGCATCCGAAGGCCTTCTTCCCCGTAGGTAAGCGAACTATCTCCCAAGTTCTGTTCGCTTCCAATGCCTTCAATTCTTCCCCCATGGCTGTTCTCCATTTGTCACTTTTCACCGCCTCCGAATAGGAGGTAGGCTCATGTCCTTGCGTTATAGCTGCAAGAAAACTCACATATTTTGAAGAGAAATGATCACAATTGACATAGTGTGCTAGATGATAGGGCTTACCGGAGGGTTGTTGATGAGGAACGGATGAACAATCAAACTTTCGAACACAGGACGATACCCGGTGACTCATCTTTTAGACCGTATTAGTACAAAGTCTCTCAGTAAGATATTCTCTTTCTTAGTTCGTTTTCCACGACCCAAATCTTCAGGTTCAACTTCGGGAACAACTTCAAATTCAACTTCCGGAGTCACCACTTCGGGTTCAATTTACGAAGTCATGACTTCGGGTTCAACACCCCCCTTCCTCGCACATTCTCCTCCTCTTCCTCCTCCAATGCTATGGTGACAGGAACCGTATCTTGTCTCCGTTTTTTGTCCTTAGTTTCCTTGGATGCGAACAAAAATTCCTTTTCGTAAAACACCACATCCCTTGAGAACACAAACTCCTTTGCCTCCAAATTCTACACTTTCCACGCTTTCATCCCATTTGGATAACCCAAAAACACGCATCGACGACTCCTACTTTCAAACTTGTCACTTGTTCGTCCTTGATTGCGAGGTTAACATAAGCAACCGAACACCCTCAAATGATCATAATTCGGTGTCACACCCATCAAGATATCGTAAGGTGTCTTCTTATTCAACAACTTAGTGGGTGTCCGGTTAATCAAATAACATGCCGTCATCACACATTCTCCCCAGAAGTCAATCGGTAAATTGGCTTGAAAACGTAGTGGCCGTGCCACGTTTAAGATATGTCTATGTTTCCGTTCAACTCTACCGTTTTGCTGGGGTGTCCCTGCATAAGAAGTTTGGAACAAGATCCCTTGTTCGAGAAATACCCTTTCAGACTTTCAAATTCTGTTCCATTATCACTCCGGATGCACTTAACCAGTTTATTGAATTGTCTTTCTACCATTTCAAAGAAACCTTTCAATTTTTATCCGACCTCTCTCTTATCAACTAACAAGAACACCCATACTCCTTGTTAACAATCATCAACAACAGTCAAAAAATATGATACACCACATGAAAACTCAGTTCTATAAGGACCCCACAAGTCACAATGAACTAAATCAAAAGGTTCAACAGCTTTATTATTACTCGAAGGAAATACATTTTTAGTTTGCTTTGCCCTAAGGCACACATCACATGCCTTTTCCTCTAAGCTACCTTTCCCACTATCTTCTAAAACTGAAAGATATTTTGTTACTTGCATCGAAGGATGTCCCAACCTTTGATGCCACAAATCTACCATATCGACCTTCACAGCTTTCACCACGGGTATCGTCCGAAAGCAGTAGAGACCGTTCTTTTTTTCACCCGCTCCAATCAACTTACCCTTAGCCCGGTCCTGCATAACACACAAATCATTAGTGAAATTTACATTGCAACCAACTTGATTAATTAATTGAGACACAGAAATCAAATTGTAAGTCATTTCGGGCACATATAACACTCCGTGAAGAACTATGTCTTCGTTAAATCTGATGGATCCTTCCTGAGTCGCCATCGTACTGCTTCCATTCGGTAAACCTACCAGACACTTTGGTATTGTTCGTAAATTCTCCAAAGCAGTTATCTGACCGGTCATGTGATTTGACGCCCCCATGTCAATAATCTATGAAAGATAAATTTTCTTACCAATCGATGGTTCACTTGTGCTTGCCTTCTCCTTTTTCAGAAAATCGAACAACATCTGCAACTGATCACTTGTTATTCCGGACAAGTTAGTTTGTCCGGGCGCACTCATGTGTCCGTTTTCTCCATTCTTGAACTCAGCTTGAGCAGCATTTGCTCGATTATTACCACGTCCTCGCCCAGTATTCGAACCAAACTGTTGATGTCTACGACCTCTTCCACTTCTGTTACCATCAACTCTTCCTCTGCCACGTCCTCCATTCAAAGAACCTTGCTTCGGATAATGCACCTACCCCTCCGGATAACCAATAACTTCATAGCAGCGTTCCGGAGGATGTCCTTCTCGATCACACAAGTGACACTCCTTATAGCCTGTTTTTGGTGGAGGTGAACGTTGTGCAGCAAATACTGTCACCTCCACTCGTTCTTCCTAAGTTCGTGCCATCCCCTTGATCCGTTCATCTTGGATTACCTTTTGGTAGACTTGATTCATCAATGGCAACGGATCCTGAGCCAAGAGATTGGAACGGACGGTTCCATAAAGACTTTCATCCAGACCCATAAGAAATAAGTGAACCCTATCATCTTCTCTTTTCTTCTCCAGTGCAACCGCTAGATTGCAAGTGCAGTTTCCACATGAACATGTTGGAAACTTATCACAATTTCCTAGTTCTTCCCACAACATAGCCAGTTTTCCATAGTAAGCAGCAATAGTTATGCCCTTTTGCTTACAACCGGCCAAAGCCGCTTTCAATTCCTGAATCTGAGGTCCGTTTCCCATGGAGAAACGTTTGTTGAACCCCCAAAAAAATTAACCCCGAAAGGCTAAAATTCAGGAATATCGACAGGATGGACTAACTCTTTTGGAATTTTTTGGAGTCGCCACCCAATTTAAGGAAAACAGGGAACCAAATAAGCAAATGCGTGCAAAACTCCGTTTTTGGAAAAAGGCAGTCTTTCAGAGATTCTAAGTAAGAGGTTTTGTTAATTTCGAAAGAAGGTTTTTAAGGCACTTTCGAAATTCCGTTAACAACAGTTAATCCGATAGGTTTCCAAATTAATTTGCAAGTGTACTTTTGTAAAAGAATTATCCAAAATAATAATAATAATAAAATAATAATAATAATAATAATAATAATAATAATAATAATAATAATAATAATAATAATAATAATAATAATAATAATAATAATAATAATAAAACTTATTTACGAAAATGGTTCGACTCGCACGCATTTGCTAAAAATGGCCCCAATTTGTAATAAATAAATAACAACTCCAAAATAAAGGGTAATGAACATAAAAGTAAATAAATAACTCAAATAATCAAGTAATATTAGTATCAATTGATCATTCTACAAATGAATTGTACAATTACAAATTATATTAAGTATCTAACTAATTAAGGGAAATAAAGAGTGAGATTTAAAAGTAGAACACGAGAAGTGAAGGTGCAATTTATGAACAGAAACGGATACCAAGATGAAAAATGCATCCTAGGACTTGGCTCAGCAACAGGGAGGACATCTTCTTGGACTTGAAAGAGGTGGATACAGAGGTGTGGTCCAAGATGAATTGGACCAAATTGAATTTTGCCACAGAAAACTCAATGGTTTTGTTCCCATGCAAAAGAAATAAGAGTAAAAATTAGTACAAATTAAAAGGTAAGTCAAATTAATAACTTAAAATGTATCAACTTAAGTGCAAACACAATGCTTGACTATAAATTTTGGTGAACAGTCGAAGAAAGGCCAATCAAAACACTATAAGGAAACAAAGTTGACAAAATAATCTGATCATCGATTGACCGTCCAATTCAGAGTACAAGGTAAACGTTTCAGAATAGCAGCCCATTCCAATAATTATTACAGTAGGGTGATAATTTACTCATGGAGGTAATAGAGTTACTTCTCTGCATCTTTTATTCAACAGAGACCTAGCATATTTGTAAAGGGTTAACCATAGTGCTGTCAATATGGGCCGACCCAACCCAGCCCGACCCAGCCCACATGGGCTTTGCGATTTACCGGGCCAGGCCAGGCCGGCCCACAATTCGCACGGGCCATTAAATCATTAGCCCAACCCAGCCCTATGTGGGCTGCAGGCCGGGCCGGGTTAGCCCACAATTATTTATTATTAATTATTTTTAATAATGTTAGTTTTTTATTTTTGATTTTTTAATAATATTTTACACTAGAAGTACACCAAATATTACCATGATTTCCAGCTGAACAATTCTAGTCAAGGAGATAATGTAAACAAGCGAAAATACAATACAAACTTTAGTGTCAAAAAGTATCTAATGTGAACTTAATTCATTTCAATTGTCTTTAGTTTAAAGAGAATCTTAATTTCAAAAACTCCTGGAGCAATTTCAGATATCACAACTATTGCTAACACAATATAATTAGAAAAAATTACAAACTTTGATTAGTCACCACTCACCACATACATTTGGTAAATTGGTATTCTCTCTGAACCCACGTTCCAAATAACATTAGAATGAAAACATAAAAAGATACCAACAATATAATATTTGTCAAAATATAATTACTTAAAATTGCAAAAAATAATATTAAAAAATAGAAGCTATGTTTTAATTATTTTTAGATTGGTCCTTAATTAAATATTTAAATTATTTTATTTAATTAAGCCCACGGGTCGGCCCAGCCCAGCCTCGCTCAAGCCTCACGGGCTGTGGGCTTGCATGGGCCGGGCTAAAAAGCCTCGGTCTTTAATGGGCTAAAAAAATCTTAGCCCAACCCTATTAAATTACGGGTCAGGCCGGGCTAGCCCAACGGGCCAAGCCCATATTGACGGCTCTAGTTAACCATTACGAAGACAAGATTACCTACTACATCCAAACCATTTCTTTATAATGAAAAGATATTGAACAAACTAACTAGGTATATAAAAAATAGGTTGTGATTTACTTTTCCCACATACTACATTTGCTCCAGCCAACACACACGCTAAAAGTAAAGCAAGAAAGATAATTATCAACCAAATGATCTAGGAAGATTATTGTAAAATGGGATATCCACTTGCTAAAGAATGCATACCTAACAGAATTAAACTTTCTTCTTCTTTTTTCATTTTAAAATTCTACATGAATCCTATATGTCAGATTAGAGTACCAAAAAACTGAAGTTTTAAAAAAATTGACTCATAGATTGGATAAATTTTATGAGCAGGATATATTTTCATTACTTAAACAACTAAGACAACTTTATCTCATAAAATTGACTTTTGCTTTTTAAAAGGCCAAACAAGACAAAGACTTCACAGTAGAATGCTCAAATGCCCCTTATGTAACATCCCTAATTTTCATTATTAAATGATTCCAATAAGACAATAAAGATTTGAGCTTTCATAAAACATAGAAGTGATGTAGTAACTAGCAAAGTTAACATACATGACATACGAATAGTGCCATTCATACCAACAGTAAGCTCAAAACACAAGCTACGAATCTTCAGGCTTAATAACACTCAAGCAGGACAAGGTACAAATCTTAATACCATTCAAGAAAAGTGATCAAATCAAACTCTTATTTTTTAACTGAAATATCTTAAAATTCCCTTTCATTCTTTGAACAGAGATATCACAAGCTAAATCATACAAGTTTCAAGTAGGCTATCAGAGACTTAAGGAGAAGTTCAATTTCATAACCAATCAAATTTGGTAAATGGACAGAAACCTCAACAAACAAAAGCAGCACCTCTCCAATTCCTAGAACAAACATACACATATACTTCATAAATCAGCCAGAGACACCCCTGCTAACACCTGCTTAATTCCACTTCCTGAACAAACTCCACTTTTCACAGGCATAAGAATCAGCTACACTACTCTCCTTAACACCTGGAACTACTACTACAATATCTAAATCCCAATGAAACCAAACCAACATTAATACAATGCAATGCTAAGCACCTCTCTGACTACCCGAGAACAGAAAACATCCCTCACTACCCTCCTGACTCCAAGCCAACTAAAACAACCCTATACCAATCAAAACCACCTTCAGCTAGTTCTAACACTCGCATACACACATACAGCCACCCCTACATCATCCTAAGACCACCAAAACAGCCTAGAAACTACCAAACTCATGCCTGCACCCATCTCCCTCTTACACCTCTGCTTGCACACATGCACCTGCATATACACTGTAGAACCATCAAGGACTCCCTATACACCTTCAGACCTCAATTACCAGAACCAACTGCTCTTGCACTCTCTGCTACTATCCTGCAGACATCAAAACTCATCCCCTCACACAACACCCCTGAAACAAACTACTCTCACACTCTCACCATACTTCACTCCTTCTCCTATGCTAATACCAGAATCAGCTCCCACTTACACCTGCATACAACTCGCAGATAACCAGGACCCTGAACTGACCTCCCTATTCCACCTAGAGCAACCTGCACCTGCACACTCTTGAACACCACCTACAAGCCAACCTACCTGAACTCCTTCCTACATACAGGACCTACAGCTCCTCTATACAAGCAGCCTCACATAGCCAGAACAACAAACGAGAATTGAAACACAAAAGAAAAGGAAAACACTAAGGAATAGACAATATTAACAGGTTTTATAAAAAATTGGTTTAACATCCTAGAGATAAGCTTTATACTAGCTGATCCATTAGAATTCCAGAAACACCAGTCATGACACCCCAACAAAATAAAGCTTTAACAGTATATTTTCATTCAAATAACCATACTAAAGCAACAAACTTTGGTTTCTATGTCGCGCATTTTATCACACTTAACAGGACGAGCTCTTTTTTTTTTTTTTTTGTGTTTTAGCCATTACTACAACAGCTTCATTTCTAACAATATATAACTAAACTAACAATATTCAAATTAAGAAAATGAAATAAGTAAACACATTAGTTAAGAGGATTACCTCTTTGCGAGCAGTGAATGGAGCGAGGGATCGGAATACATACACTCGACCAAGACGAGAAAAGTCGACAACTTGAAAGGCGAAGCGACGACACGAAAACTGAAACGATAACTCAAAACCAGTGCCCAGAACCAAACGGAAACACTATCAAGGAAATAAATAAAATGCTCTCAGTTTTTTTACTTCTGCCGCTCAATACCCTTCACTCCATTAACGGCTGCCCCCTTTTTTACTTCATTCCAAAAGGTTTTAAATGAACCACTTAGGGTTCTTCAAGACAGAGAAAATACCTCAAATGACCTCCAACGGTACAAAATAGATCAGGTTTTCCAATAGCTGCGTGTTGGGATGATTCTATTTGTCCACAGAGGCACTGTACGGAGATGAAGAAGAGAGTCCAGCGGGTCAGGGATTTTAGAGAAGGAAACGGGTATGGGTTTTGGATCAGGAAAAAGGGCTTACGGATGTTTGCTTTTTGGGAGATATAGGTGTTTGCACATCTATGCGAAAATTTGGCAGGTGGGAACACATTTAGCCTATTTTAAGGATAATTAACTAAAATAAAGGTATCGCGCGGGCGGACTAATCTTTAGACTGTGTATTGCACATTTAACCTATTTTAAATTAATAGAATTGATTCACTTTAAATTTAAAGTTGACCTTAATTTAGACATTAATTAGAATTCTCAGGACAAAATTGGGTGTCAACAACGTTCTCGAATACTCTCCCACAGAACTTTCACCACTTCCATGTGCGATATGGTGGTCCGAAGAGTAGGCTCGATCGAATTCCTAATCCACGACACCAGAAGAGAATTGATAGTCTACCAGTCCTCATAATCGATCGACTTTTCATCGGGCATCTTGATCGATCCGTCAACAAAAATCAAACTTCTTCCTTGCACGCAGCGCCGTTCTAACCGACCGCGCCTATTCCTCATAGTTTTCACTGGTCAACTGGACCTGTGTAATAATCAAACCAGGATTATCATTCGAGGTGATATTGTACGAAGAGATTGTCTTCCGTAAGACTGCAGCATCACCTACTAGAGCCGCCATTACTTTTCTACTCGAAGAGTTTCACGATGGCTCTGATACCATGTAAAATCGAACACACTCACACAAGAGAAGAATAAGATTTGGGTGAAAACTCTTACTTTCATTGATGAAGGGAGTCCCTATTTATACAAGAGAAAACCTAGTAAACCTAACTTAGGGACCAAGTAAGCTTAACGGGCTTGGCCTAATATAAAATTTGCATAACTAACCTTTTTACATATCTAACATATTCACAATATAACCTTCATTAGAAATGCATCAATTAATCACATATGTCGCGTAAAATGTAAATCGCCGAAAATTCATCACCAATGCCAAATATTATGTATCAACACAGCCAACCGGTCGTGTCATTATTTCAGCATTTCTTACCCCCATTTATTCCATAGTTTCCCATCTCTTACCCTAATTTACTCGAACCAAAACCTTAGCCCTTTGTCTCGAATAGTATTTAAAATGATGGTGTGACAATGACTATTTGACAATTTTATTTTATTTGGCAGCTTAATTTAAAGTTTTGGTGTCGGATTGATGAATTTTCAATAGTTATTTTCTCTCTGCCAAATAAAAGAGACAAATGTGGTACTTTATGTTACAGATCTTTGTTTCAGATTTTGTTGCAAAACACCATTAATGCTATGAATCTGCCCAGCCATATATGGATGGATACCAACTTGGGATCCAGTCCTAATAAAGACTAGGAGTTAGCAAGACTAGTTTATGTTGATTGTTGAGAAAAGAGTCTGTTTCCGCTCATTCTGTTCGGAGTTAATTTCTAAAATGGTCACTGAACTAATGCAAAGTATCTAAAAAAAATCACTTTATTTTGACTTGGAAAAAAATATCACTCAACTTATCCAAAGTGCCTTAAAAATCATTCTCCTAACTTGTAGTTAAAGTTCACTGAAAAATCCTAATGTGGCCTTTTTTTAGTTCTTTTTATTAAAAACTGACCCAACAAATATTTTAAATTTTCAAGAAAACACCAAATTATTTATTTATGAGATAATTTAATAGTGGATTTATTTTGAAACGACCGTAGGTAGTCGTTCCGGGAGTTAGGACTCCGATTGGCGTGCCGATAATTTTAAATATTCGTAAGGTCCATAAAATTTGAGCTAAATCAGACCTCGTTTGGTACGTATCGGTAGAAGATTTTAGTTTTTATTGTCGATCAATATTAAAAATATATTTTCGAGCTCGATTTTGGCGAATGAGCTCCGATTTGAAATTCGAAAGCGCCGTTAGGTTCGTATGATTATTTGTGACCTGTGTGAACTTTTGAAAGTTAATTCTGAGGTCGTTCGGATGGTTTCTGCTAAAGTCTCGAAAGCTATAATTTGATCTCTTTCCGTTTAATTCGCATCTTGAGTTTCGGAAGCCGATTCGAGATCCGTCTTCGTAAGTAATTTTTATTATAAATATTTAAAAGATAAATTAGTACTTGGATTTGATATTTTATCACATATATATTGGTGGCGGATGGAGAAATGACCATAAATGAGTGGTAAAACGGTATTCATGTACATAATATTCCTATAGCTATATTTAGTTGTATATAGTTGTATATAAAATATATCTTGAACTTGGATAAAGAATGAACTTTTATGTAAATTTTTAAAGTTTTAAGGGTGAAGTAATGTCCAAGAGAAATTTTACCGTGGGCACCCATTTCAATGACCATATTATTTAGAGAAAAGACATCCTTTTTTGTGAAGTTATCCTCAATCCCGTAAGCTTTTATCCTTATCACTAATGGCCATGAGGCTTAATCAAGAGGGACATAAAAGAGTGAAATTAACTTTTTAGTTATCTTTCATAGACTAGAGAGTTTTAGCTAAGAGAATCTTCCTTTGCAAGAGTTTTAATAATTCTATTTCACCAAGTTCGCTGCTAAGATACTCTCTTTACATTATTCTATTATTTGAATCAACTCCTAGCATATATTCAGATTATAATTGAGTTTTCAGTTGAATTATGTTAGTGGAAACCTTTTTATTATTCCTTCTTAGCTAGAAGCATAAGATGGTAAGGGCTAATTAGGATTTTAGACCTAAACCTATAAATTGGTACTTTATAAAATTGAATGGGTATATGTCATCAAAATATGAAATTAATGATACCATCGGACTTGTGGGACTATGAGGAATTTAGAAGTGTATAATTTATGTGCTTCCAGCTAAGCCCGGCCCAGGAGTATTTTGACAATTTTTCTTCTTTTCTATATAAAGGTTAGGTACCCGTTCTTCGGGCACTCATAAGTGAAAATATGTTTCTTTGGCTCAGAGAAGGATTGTTCTGAGAGGAATCGAAAAGGAAAGGAAGTACAGTGCTTGAGGTAAGTGATTATATCCATTTCTTTGGAGGTATTTGGCCTCGTGGATTTTCTACCACGTGTTCTTTACGTGTGTAGCTGCCGACAGGCGTACTCATTATGCGTTAGCTTTGAATTTACATTGTATATTATATATTATGTCATGTTTTTGGTATTGCATTGAGTATCTGAGCATTGTACTCTGGCTGTCATTATTGCATATACTTCCCGGTAATCGATGAGGGTCCCGAGCTGGTGAAGGGTCATTACTTCATATACTTCCCGGTAGTCGATGAGAGTCCTGCATCGGTGAAGGGTCATTATTGCATATATCTCCTAGTAGACGATGAGAGTCCCGCGCCGGAGACAGGTTTCGATCACATGTGACCCCATTGCATCATGATACATCATTGCATATCTTTATATGCATTTTTTGTTGTATAGACTTATTGCATTAACTATCTGTAAATGATTTATCTGGTTGACTGCTATGGCTTTTGTTTCCCTGACTAGCGTATCTAATTTTCAAGGTTGCTAGTTTGTCCTTACTTATTGAGTCCTTATGACTCACCCCTATTTGTTCTTGTGTTTTCTTTTCGTTCGGCAAATTCTGCTCCAGGACCCAGCCAGCGGTGTCGTGACTGAGAAGTAGTATGTTTTCAGCTATCTATGGTGAGCCATCTTGTTCATTACGGCCAGCAACTTTAGATATTATAGTTCTCCTTACTTTTTCTCCCTTCGGGAGGTGTGTATATATTTTGGCCTTCTTAGATGTCTGATCTGGAAACCTTTAAACCTGTGTATTCTGGGTAGTTAGCTATATTATTCAGACAGCTTGTATGTTTGTCTATCTTTGAGAGTTATCGTGTGTTGTTAAAATTTGGTTCATTTTCGTTTCAAGGTAATTCTTTGCAATTTATATCAATTCAGTCAATAGGGTTCGCCCGACAGGTCTAGGGGAGGTGGTCGGGTGCCCGCACGGTCTAGTCGAAAATGTGGGTCGTGTCATATTTATTCTTCGTCTTTATATTATAGGTATTTTTGGTATATTACTGGTGTATATTAATGTCTTATTTGCATATTAATAGTATATTTATTTCCTACTATTTTCACATTAATAGTATATTTGATATCCTTCAACTGTAGATTGTGCATCATATACTAATTTTACATATCTAAGGGTAGAGGGCTTATGGAAGTATACTTCCTAGTAATTTGACATTTTTTTATTGAGTAAGTTGGCATTCGGTTAAGCTGATTTCAAGGAATGCTCATTGAAAAATATCAAAGTGTAGAAATAATATTATGGTAGTTTTGTAATTAGATACCACAACAAATCTGTTAAAGAGTGTAATTAGAAATTATAACTGATGTAGTTATTTAAAATCTTCCCCAACATTTATAGTTGAAAATGTAGCATCATAAATTTTTTACATATTTTTTGGGCATAATAATTAGGAGTATTAAAGTTTATATGTTTTCATATATGGTATATCTTTTAGACATTTTGATTAACAAATTTTATTTTTACTTTAAATTGAATCTTTTCCAATAGCATATTCTTATTTTTTTTTAAAAAAAAAATTAACCAAATTTGAAAGGTTTGAAGTTTGAATTGTCATAGACAAACTTTATATTCAAAGTTTGAAATTTGATTTATCATGGTCAAATATCTAAAATTTCGAGGTGGCTAATACCTTAAATTTTTGATATTGTGTAAAAGTTTTAGGTGACTAATACCTTAAATTTGGTATTTTTTTTTTAAAAAGATGTAAAATATTTGTTGGGTCAATTTTTAATAAAAAGAACTAAAATAAAATGTCACATCAGTATTTTTTTGTGAACTTTAACACAATTTGGGAGAATAATTTTTTAAGGTACTTTGGATAAAGTTGAGTGATATTTTTGTCCAAAACCAAAGGAAAGTGACTTTTTTAGATACTTTACATTAGTTCAGTGACCATTTTAGGAATTAGCTACCCATTCGCAGTGTCTATATCTCCTCATTCCCCTTATAATACTTTCCTTCAATATTGCCCATCCTTCTATTGTCAATTTCAGTTGTATTAGTATTGTTCTTCAATCAATATGTATAAATCAATGTTTGTGGAATTGAGTACATTAAAATTAGTTCGATAAGCATATGTGGAATTAGTTCATGATGTGTGACTAATGTGCTAAACCCAAGCTTGCAGCTGATATTTGATCTTCTTGAGTCTTTTTCTCAACAAAGGTGAGAGATGTATTTTAAGCCGTGTAGCCTATTCTAGTCATCCAGAGTCTCAATTATGATCAATTGTACAGTAAATTCTCATTACAGGGTCAATAAATGATACAAATCCATTCCGGTAGAAAAGTCTAGTTGGAAATATTCTGATAGGCAATATGTCCAGTCAAAACCAAATAGACTATTCCTAAAAAGGATACATTAGAGGGTATTTACTAATATAATCTTAATGAAGCATTGGCTTGAGATGACCTTACATAATTGTTATAATCTATGCACCTTTATTGCGGAAAACTCCTTGCTCAGGGGAGAAAAATTACGACCCACACTCTGGAGTTTTGAAAACACTTCCACTAACACAAAGAGCAAGTTTTAGATTACAAACTCTGTAACCAAGGGGCTACACTCTAGACCCTAACCACTCACAAAGCTAAACTCTAGCTTTACAAAGTAATCACTCAAAGTTCACCTATTACAATGGCTTCTAAGATAAGCAGATAGGTATAACAATCAATACATAAAACTGAGACAACTTTAATAAAGAACCTAAACAATTTGCTAAGTATGCTCCGATTTCTTTAATGGTTGTCACCACAGTTAAAACACTTCAAGAATTATTAAACCATCTTTCGTTTGCTTTCAACTCTCGTAGTGAATAACTAAGATCGGCTACCACAATTACTAACTTTTATATAGATTTTGTAATCCTAGCAGTGTTTCACTAGGAAACCTCACAATTATGGTAAGTCAAGATTTCCAGTGATTTGTTTAGTACCAACTCCCATTCATACTTCAATGAGACAGCCACGTCACAACTTCTTTTGCTGACTAGGATACGCACATGCACACACGCCACTACTCCTAGTTCTGTATGGATTTGCATCCCACAATCTTTTCGATCAGTCATGCTCTTCTCCTCAAAGACTAGGTTCTGCACTGAGTCTTTCGTTTATCATTCTTCAAAACAATCCTCTCAACAAATTCCCCCTTTTTTATGATGACAAACAAATGTTATCTAAGAACATGTACATGCAAATGCCAAGACAAGAATAACAAAATACAGTTGAAAGAAAATTTAAAACAGATAAGTCAGGTCACAAACATCCCAATATTTCTTCTTCCACCTTTTGGCATCATCGAAAAGATTCTAAAATCCTGCAAGAATAAGTTAGTACAGTCCAGACTATAGCACCATGTATCAAGTTAACTAAGAACACACTGAATATATCCAAGGGCCCAACCAGAACCAACAGTTATATAGAAGAAAACACAAAAACAAAACAAGAAATTTAAAATCAATCATCCAGGACATGACATATATGGACCAATTAAGTATAAACCAAAAACAAATTGTCTTAAATGTGCATCAGAAATGAGAGATAGGGAGGGATTTTGGACAAGGACTGGGTAGGCTATAGGCTGAAAGTTTGAAGTGCTTGACAAGTGCTTCCAGGTTCTTAGAGTTCTTGGCCCTTTCAACAACCAGCTCGACTGATGCCTGTTGCACTCAATAGTCAAGCAATCAACTTCTTGATCCTTCAACTTCAGCTGCTTCTTCAGCTCTTCATTTTCCTCATTTAGCTCCAGCAAGTGCTGCTCTAATTCCTTCACAGCTTCAACAGCTTCCTCTGGTCTAAATCCTTCACTCTCATAAGCTTTTACCATCTTGACTTGCATAGGACGTTTGGATGCTCTTCTCTCCTCGAAGAAATCACAGGACTTCAAGACATTCATGCCAAACATATGATGATGTGTAGTTTGCTTCCCATTTTTCAAAGGCACCCCAACGTGTTCAAATACCTGCTGCAGGATGTAGGAATGCACAAGAGAATGAGGCTTCTTGTCTGTATCTGCAATCCTTCTAATGTGCTTTATGATCAGCCCATGCAGGTTAATTTTAACACCCTTGTCCAGTAGCTCCATGTATGTCAAGTCAAGAGCACAAGCTTCACTATTCCTTTCTCCTCTTGGAAACAGGAACCTGTGCACAAATTCAAATACCAACTAATGAGCTGGTTCCATCTCCTTTTTCTCTACCTTCCTCTCCTTCCTCAATCTGGGATTACTGGAGAATTTCCTTACTACCTCCAAGAGAGTAACCTTGTCAGTTCTTTTGAGCCATTTTATCTTCATATACATGCACTAACCTTCAACATGCACCTCTAAGATCACACCCAACTCAGCTCTCTGATAAGTCGGTATTTTACCAAACTTAAAGACTACTTTAAACTTTTGTTTTTGAGTCCAAGGGCTACATTTAGTGTGATTAATGCCATGAATTGTTTAGTTTCATGTCACAGCGAATTCACATGAACATGAGTTGAAGATCGAAGCTAGAGAGCAAGAAATTGAGCCAAAGTGATGAAGGAAGGATATCAAGAGTAGGCGGACCGCCTACATAAAAAGGCAGGCCGCCTACTGAGCTCAGAGAACTAGCATGCAAGTGGGCGGACCGCCCGTTTACAGAGGCAGACCGCATATTCAACTTTAGAGAGTTAGGTAGGCGGACCGCCTACTTACTGTTCCCAGAAATTTTTCCTCTGTATAAATAGCTTGAAACAAGGTTTTTAAGGGACACTTTCCATATTACGTTTTCTAATTATTTTGAGGCGATTTTGGGAGCTAAGTAGGAGTCTTAACGTTACTTTGTAAGCTTCCAATCTTGTAACTTTGAATCTTATTCCATATATCAATTCAAAACTCATGTTTAACATGATTCCATCATTTCATTACATCTTCATTGCTTTGATTCAAACTCTAGCTATGTGTAGCTAAATTCATAACTAAGGGTGTAAATAGGCTATAGTGATAGAAAATCAATGGGTGCTGTTCCATTTCACTAGTTATAACACGAGTAACAATTATCCAACTCCCCATTACAATAACATCAAAATCCAAAATCCATGATATTTGAGATTTCTTGTCTACATTGCTAGTTAAAGACTAGGAAGAGATTAACTAGTGTAGAATAGTGGAGTTGGCGAGGATTTCAGGTGATAGGCTATTTATATTGACTAACTCATCTAAAAGGAGTTACGCTCGGAAGAGGTCACCTTTCCTTGGGTCTTTGAGTAGCGCTTTGATAATTCAACTAAGGCTTTGACGAGCGGGTTGTGAAAGATCTCTTCTAGACCGGAAGGATTCTAGAGATCACAATCGGAACACTCGACCATAGTTATATTTGAGTTGGGAAAGTGAAGGGAAGATACCCGTTGGTTGGAAATCACTATTAGTTTTTTGCACCCCTAGTCTCGTAATATCAAATCAACTTACTTGCTTAATTTGTATGCGTTGTAGTTAATTGTAGTGTTACTTTAAACAAACCTCATCTCTAGGACTCAATATTAAACTTCATTTGAATTTCTATTTGCGACTCTCTTACTTGACGAGCTAGTTCCCTTGGGAAATCGACCCCGACTCATATCGGATATTATATTTTGATGACCGCCCCTCACCATTAAAGGTGTAGGATTGAGCGTGGATAAATTTTGGCGCCGTTGCTGGGGAACTACTGTTTCAATATTAAGTTTCATTAGTTAATCAGAGTTGTTTAGTTAGCAAGTCCTAGCATTTTACTTTTGTTTTTGGTTTACCTTGTGTAGGTGAACATGTCTTATAGGAGAAATCCTAATCGACACTTGCGGAACCCCAACTACAATCATTATTATAATCAACAACATGGGGATCCGCAAGGTTATGAAGAAGAATATGATGAAGAGTTCCATATAGAACTCAACCAAGAGGGCTATCCATTCCATGTTGAACAAGTGGATGAAGAAGAAATACAAGAGGAAGCTAATGATCCTCAAGTGGAGAATGTGAACCCTCATGATGACAACCCTTTTGGCCAAGCAAATGCGGGGGTCCAGGCAAATGAAGAAAGAAATCTTGGAGAAAATCAAGAGTATGCTAGAGGTGCTCGAGACTATGAACAAGAGTATGCTAGAGGTGCTCGGGACTATCAACAAGAGATGAGAGACTATAAAGATGATGAGGAGATTGAGGAAGAAATTGATATGAATTGTTTTGCAAGTGCCATAGTTCCTCCTCCTATTCATGGTAATGCTAGTTTTAGCATCCCAAATGTAATTCTCCAAGGTCTTGAACAATATGGTTGCTTTGGTGGTACTAAGAATGAAGATGCAAATGATCACTTGAGAAATTTTGTGCTTAACTTGTAATATCTACAAGTCGGTAAGGGTATCGAAAGAATCATTGAGGTTGAGAGTGTTCCCTTACTCTCTCACCAGAAAAGCTAAAGATTGGTATAACAAGTTGCCGAGAAACTCCAATTTCACTTGGCAAGAGTTGGGAAAACAATTTCTAGGGAAGTTTTCACCAAAGGGGAAGCAAGCGACATATAGGGATAAGATCTATATGTTTGAGCAAGAGGCATCCGATTCTTTGATCGAGGCTTGGGAGGCTTTCCAAGATGGGTTGCTTCGGTGTCCTAATCATGGTTTCAATGGGAGCATGTTGTTGCAAAGCTTCTATCAAGGGTTAAACAAGATGAACCAATCCACCTTGGACACTTTATGTAATGGTGTCACCATGGACCAGAGGTATGAAGAGGTGAAAGATATCCTAGACAAAGTGACCAAGAGATCTCAAGAATGGCTATCAAGAGCTAAAAATCCGGGAAGAGAAGTTGGGATTAGTCCAAAGATGATGGAAAGATTTGAAGCGCAAGATGAGAAAATGGCTAGAATCTTGACATCGGTGGAACTCATGAACAAGAACTCAAAGGCCGATAGGGAAGCCAATGAAAAGAAGTTGCACAAGGTGGAAATATCCACACCACAAATGCCGGACATCAAGTGGCCCTAATGGGCTATGTGACTCCCGGAGGTGTTCCTATGTCCTTTCTCCAACATGGGCAAGAAGGATACTATCCGGAACAATGCTACCATGTGCAAGATGGAGAGGAAGTACATTATGTGGGTAACTACCAAGGGCAAAGTGGGTATGATCAAGGTGGTTATCAAAGACCTTATCAACAACCCTACCAACAACTATATCAATAAGCCTACCAACAACAAGGGCAACGGAGGCCGAGTCAAGGAAGAGGTAATTAGAGTAGCAACCAAGAAAGGAGAGGAGCCGGTTCTTCTCAACAATATGCTCGAAGACCTCCATTTAAGCAAAATGATCAAGAGACAAAGGCTCCCAAGAAATTGGAAGAAATGATGAGTCAAATACTTCAAAATCAAGAAGGCTACTCCGGAGACATGAAAGACATGAAAGAAACTATGACATCACATTCCACATCCATCAAAGAACTTGAGTCGCAAATGAGCCAACTCGAACATCAAGTCAATCAAAGGCCGCAAGGAGAATTACCAAGTGATACGGTAGTGAATCCTGAAAGAGGCGGTAAAGACCAAGTGATGGCGATCAAAACTCTAAGTGGCAAGATATATGAAAATCCAAAAGCCATGAGTAATGATGATGCAGAGTTGAGAATGCAAAATGATCATGTGGGTGCCGAGTGGAATGATAATGAAGCTATTGGAGAAGAGATGGTGCAAGATGCAATGGGGAGGCAAGATGATGTGTTGGTGCAAGAGGATGATGATGATGTTCAAAAAGTCACTAAAAAGCCTACCCCCCAAAACACCACTACCCACATAGCCAAACATAAGAACAATCCACAACCCAAAGGAAACCTTTCTAACCCAAGCTCCATTCCTAAAATACCACTTCCTTTCCCTTAAAAGAGCAACAAACAAAGAGAAGTATCCCATGCAAAGAAGATTTGGAAGAAGATAGCAAGTACCTCCATCAACATTCCATTGGTTGATGCATTAGGACAAATGCCCAACATTGCTAAATTCATGAAAGATTTGGTGACGAAGAAGACTTATGGAGATTTCAATACAATCAAGGTGACTCATCAAGTGAGTGCAATTTTGTCAAAACATATAGCTCCAAAAATGGAAGATCCCGGGGCTTTTACCATTTCATGCACAATTGGTGGAAGACACTTTAAGAAGGCTTTGTGTGACCTAGGTGCAAGTATCAATTTAATGCCATATACGGTGTATAAGACATTGGACACCAAAGCACCTAGACCAATAACCGCGAACCTACAAATGGCTGTTTGCTCAATGAAAAGTTCGATTGGGATTATTGACAATGTGTTGGTGAAGGTAGACGAATTCGTCTTCCCGGAGGATTTTGTTATTCTTGATTGTCTCGTAGATTTTGAAGTACCTATAATTTTTGGGAGACCATTCTTGGCAACTGGAAGAGCTCTTTGTGATGTGGAGAGAGGTGAACTTACTTTTAATTTCAATGGAGAGAAGGCCATTTTTCATATTTGCAAGGCCTTGAAACAACCAATGTATAATGCTGCGACTTGTTCTTATGTCGCTGTCGTGGTTGATGCCCTAGTGGAAAAGGAGAGTGTCTTAGCTAGTAAAGAAGATACGTTGGCAGCGCTAATTTGGAATATGGATGTGGAAAATGAAGAGAGTGTAGCGGAGGTGGTGAAGGCACTAGAAGGCTTTGGATCAAAACCCTATGTACATAAAAAGCTATCCTTAGACCTTGAAAACCGAGAAACCCCACCTACAAAACCATCCATCGAAGAACCATCGAAACTTGAATTGAAAATCTTACCATCCTATTTGAGATACACTTTCCTTGGTCCCAACTCCACTCTACCCATAATCATCTCATCTCACTTGACCAAAACTCAAGAATCTAAACTTGTTGAAGTGGTGAAGAGAAGGATTAAAGGTATAGGGTGGACCTTGGTGGATATAAGGGGAATTGATCCGGGGGTATGCACTCATAAGATCTTGCTTGAAGAAGGGTGTCGGCCAAGTGTAGAACACCAAAGGAGGTTGAATCCTCCTATGCAAGAAGTGGTGAAGAAAGAAATCACCAAATGGCTAGATGCGGGTGTGATAGTTTTATTGTCGGATAGCAAGTGCGTGTCACCCGTACAATGTGTGCCCAAGAAGGGGGGTATGACTGTGATTCTAAATGAAAAAGATGAGTCCATTAAAACGAGACCCGTAACCGGGTGGAGAGTGTGTATGGACTATCGAAAGCTCAACATCGCTACAAGAAAGGATCATTTTCCTTTGCCATTCATTGATCAAATGCTTGATCGGTTGGCGGGTCATGCTTATATTGTTTTCTTGGATGGGTACTCAGGCTATAACCAAATATCCATTGAGGTCGAGGATCAAGACAAGACCACTTTCACTTGCCCCTATGGCACCTTTGCATTCCATAAAATGCCATTTGGTCTTTGTAATGCCCCTGCCACATTCTAAAGGTGCATGCTAGCTCTTTTCCATGACATGGTGGAGGATTTTCTTAAGGTTTTCATGGATGATTTCTCGGTAGTTGGAGATTCATTCGATGATTGCTTGTCAAACTTGGAGAGGGTGCTAGAGAGATGCGAAGAAACAAGACTTGTGCTCAATTGGGAGAAATGTCATTTCTTAGTTCAAGAAGGCATAGTGTTGGGACACAAAGTCTCTAAGAAAGGCATCGAAGTAGATCAAGCAAAGATTGAGGTGATTTCTAAACTTCCACCTCCAATGACCGTGAAGGGTGTCCGAAGTTTCTTAGGGCATGCGGGATTTTATCGCCGCTTTATCAAGGACTTCTCCAAAGTTGTGAATCCTATGTGCAAACTTTTGGAGAAGGATGCTAAGTTCGTGTTTGACAAAGCTTGCTTAGGAGCTTTTGAAGAAGTGAAAAAGAGGTAGACAACTGCACCGGTAATTGTGAGTCCTAATTGAGAGCTTCCGTTTGAACTCATGTGTGATGCTAGTGACATGGCTTTGGGGGCCGTGCTAGGTCAACGGGTGAACAAGATGTTTCATCCAATCTACTATGTAAGCAAAACAATGAACGGAGCTCAATTGAACTATACGGTGACGGAGAAGGAACTCTTGGTTATTGTGTTCGCGTTTGAAAAATTCCGATCATATTTGGTGGGGTCGAAAACAATTGTTCACACCGATCACTCCACCATCCGGTATTTGATGGCGAAGAAAGACTCCAAAGCAAGGCTCATCCGGTGGGTTTAACTCCTTCAATAGTTTGATATCGAAGTGATTGATCGAAAAGGGACCGAAAATCAAGTGGCGGACCACTTGTCCTGCTTGGAGGAGGAAGGTAGGCCAAAAGAAGAGATAGAAGTGGATGATGCATTTCCAGATGAAAGGATCTTGGCCGTGTCTTGGGAACCAATCTCTTGGTATGGTGACCTAGCTAATTTCATAGTTGGGGGATTCTATCCCGAAGACTTCACGTTCTATCAAAAGAAGAAATTAGCCAAGGATGCAAGATTCTATTATTGGGATGAACCCTATCTCTTTAGGGTTTGTGTTGATGGAACCATTCGGAGATTTGTGGCCGAGTCCGAACAAGAAGCTATTATGGAAGAGTGTCATTCTTCTCCTTACGAAAGACATCATGGTGGAGTGAGGACGGCGGCCAAGGTATTACAATGTGGCTTCTTTTGGCCAACTTTGCACAAAGATGCCTACGCTTGGGTGAAAATTTGTGATCAATGCCAAAGAATGGGTGGAATATCAAGGAAGCATGAGATTCCGATGAATCACATTGTTGAGGTTGAGTTGTTTGATGTGTGGGAAATTGACTTCATGAGGCCGTTGTGAGTTCTTATGGCAACAAATACATCTTGGTGGCGGTTGATTATGTGTCTAAATGGATGGAAGTGGTTGCGCTCCCCAATAATGAAGCCAAGAGTGTGTTGGAATTCTTGAAAAAGAATATTTTCTCATGATTCGGGACCCCGAGGGCAATAATTAGTGATGGTGGAAGCCATTTTTGCAACCGAACTTTTGTGAACCTCCTCCAAAAATACGGAGTGAAACAAAAAGTTGCAACGCCCTACCACCCCTCAAACAAGTGGTCAAGTTGAAGTCTCAAACCGGGAAGTGAAGAACATTCTAGCCAAAACGGTTAATGCAAATAGAACCGATTGGTCTAGGAAACTTGATGAGGCTATATGGGCTTACGGAACCGCCTACAAGACCCTAATTGGGATGTCCCCATTCAAGTTGGTATTTGGTAAAGCTTTCCACTTACCGGTTGAGCTTGAGCACAAAGCCTTGTGGGCATTGAAGAAATTGAATATGGATTGGAGCGACGCCGCAAGTGCAAGGGTGTCGAACTTGCATGAACTTGATGAATTCCGGTTCTTGGCCTATGAAAATGCGGTGATTTACCAAGAAAAAATGAAGAAGCTTCATGATTCAAGAATTTGGAACCGGACATTTGAAGAAGGAGAGTTAGTGTTTTTGTTCGACACCCGGTTGAAATTGTTTCCCGGGAAGCTAAAATCCAAATGGAAGGGTCCATTTAAGGTGGTAGGTATTACACCTTATGGCTCGGTTGATTTGCAATCGAAAGAAGGAGGAAGAACCTTCCGAGTCAATGGACATCGAGTGAAACACTATTTGGGATGCGACGCTGAAGTTAGTGAAGTGGCGTGCATCTATCTTGATGAGCCGTGAGTGGATAATTCATCACCGTTGTGCCGCGACGTCAAATTAGGCGCTTCTTGGGAGGAAACCCATGATTTTTAGTTTAATTAGTTGTTACATGTGCAGGCACCCGAGTGGAAGTAAAACAAGAAGTGAAAAAGTGAAGATCACATGCCAAAAAAAAAAAGGGAAATGGGACAATAATAGGTAGACCCCCTCTGTAAAGGGGCGGATCGCCTACTAAACTTCAGAGAGTTTGGTAGGCGGACCGCCCAGGTAAGTATTGTGCACAGAAACACACAAAGGAAAAAACAGGCGGACCGCCTGGTTATTATAGGCGGACCGCCTAGTGGTATTTTGACCCGACCCGTCGGGTTTGAGCTTAAAAGAGGCGTCCCTTGTGTTTTTCATATCAAAACAAAATTTTAACCAAAACCCAAAGACCCTTTGGCCGAAAATCATCACCCCATTCCATTAAAATCAACTTCATCCATCTTAAACACACACAAATCACTCAACCACCACTTTTAATCTTCATCTTTGCTTAATTTCGGGTATGTTTGCAATTTCCTTTAATTTTTGCTTTAAGATTCTTTAACTTAGTGAAACAATATTTTTAGTTATAGGAGTAGTTCATGGTAGATTAAATTGGTATTGCAAAATGCTCCTTGTGCTTAAATGCTACATATTGAAGTAGATAAATTGAGAAAGTTAGGGTTTAGTTGTGAAAATTGAGAATTTTGGTAAAACTTTGAACTCATGGCTTGAATTCCCTAATAATTGGTTTCTTGAATTACTTGGAGTGTGGGAATGTCATTGTAATTCTTTGAAAGCTCAAGGATGCCAACCCATTAGTTGGGGGAAAAATTGCAATGTGCACTTGAAGTTGGAAATAAGTGTGGAGTTTCAAGCTTGTATGATTGTTCGAATTGCTCTAGGTTGCTAGTTTGGATTGTGTGCGTGGATTTAGAGCCTTTCTAGGTAAATCGTCGTTGAAAGTGCTTGGAAATCTTTCAAGTATGTGCATAATGAAACTCATGAAGCTTGAGCGCTAGTTAATTAATTGAATTGTGAGTGTGAATTATTCTTGATGTTTGTGATGAGCTTGATAGCCTCATGAGTACTCTTGATAGTTTGAACTCGCTAAAGTATGCTAAATTCATGAACTCACTAGTTTGGGGAAATAGAAGTTCATAAAAGCATAAATTGAAGCTTAAAATTGAAAGTGAAAGTGAAATCCTAAATATGTGCACTTATTGTGAGCGCATATGAATGTGTTGAGCTTTGATGATGAATGGTTTGAGGATGTTTGAAATTCCTTCAAATTTGCACATAGTGAATATCATGAGTCGTTACTAGTTGATTGTTTAAATTGCGAGCTTGAAATGTCTTGGTGTTGTCTCATGTGCTTGGTGTTATTATGTTGAAGTGCCTTGAATTGTTCCATGCAAATACTTGTAAGCACCCCGTGAGAGTGGTCTGTTAAGCTGCCTGTTTTAATAGATGTTGCACCACTATGAAGTTGGACCAGGCGGACCGCCTGGTTGACAGGGGCGGGCCGCCTCTTTTACCTGCTGCTCTCAGCTTCTCAAACAGGCGCACCGCCTGTTTAAATGGGCGGGGCGCCTGTTCCTGTAACTTGTCCGTCGGAGTTTGTTTCTTTTCACTTGCCTTATGCAATGCTTCCGATAGTAACTAATGATCATTCTTGTGCGTTTACAGGTACCATGGGCAAGAAAACAGTGAAAAGAAAGCCGGACAACCCACCTCCTCTTCTCGAAGATGAATTGCAAGAAGAAGTGCCATTAGCCGATTTGGCTACACAATCTAGAGGGGAATTGATAAAGAAACAAAAGCAAGCAGCTTCTTCTTCTAAGCAACCAATGCAAGAACAAGAAGAGGAGGAACAAGAAGGAGAAGAGGAGGAGCAACGGGACCCGGAAGATCATGATGAGGACTTGAACTTAGAATGGGATGATGATTTGAAATTTCGTTTTAGTTCCAAGGAAGCATACAGGATGTTCTTAGATATTTTTCAGCAGCGCAACTTCAATCCGGAGAGGGAGATTATCATGAAAGATGTTGATGTCAAAAATCCTGACATCTACCAAAGATATCAAGCAACCGGATAGGAAAATGCTTTAAAGAAACCTTTAAGAAACGCAAATAAAACTATGATCAAAGAGTTCTACTCCAGCTTGGCCACAAATGCAAAAGGCAATAACAAGGTTTATTGTCGGGGCAAGGTCCTTGATATATCTGCTAGGGCATTGAATGCTCACTTGAACCTGCTACACTTCACTCCGACATAGTATTTGCCAAAGTTGAAATTGTCTCGAGCGGAGCAAAGAGAGTCTTGTGCCTATCTTAGGCAGGGAAAGAGACTCGGCATGGAAGAAAGTAGGCATTCAGATAGTGAGGGCTGACCTCAATTTTGAGGCAAAAGGTTGGCAGCATATCATCATTTCACGCATCAGGCCAACAAGTCAGGATAACAAGCTCACGTTAAAGAGGGCCGTGATGATGGGATGTTTGATGACAGGTATAAAAGTGAACTTGGGTGTAGAGATGCTTAAGCATATGAGAGAGGTTGCGATGTCAGACAAGGACAACTTTGCATTTCCTCATACATTATCTGATTATCTACGTAAGAAAGGTTGTCCGGAGTTCAAGACTGACTCCTTTTTACCTCCAAAACTGATTTAAACTGGTATGCAATTAAAGACACCTCTCCAGAGATCACTTCAGATACTGCTGACCCTGCTGACATACCATCTACTTCTGGAGCAGGCCCCTCTTCGGGTATTGGCAGAGGCACCATCCCTGAGGATCTGACTCAGGGTGTGCAGGACTTTTCTACTCAGTTTTATGAAATAAGAGATCTCATTTCCAACTTACCACAGATGCAACCTCCTCCTCCTCCTCCATCTCCCATGGCCTTTCCAGAGCAGTTTACCGAGTTGATGCAGGTATTGAGAGATCACAGCAGAGCCGTGGAGGCTAACACCTTGGCCATTCAGGCTCACTCCGCAGATGTTCTTGCCATGAAGACGTCCTTGTCCAACCTTGCCACAGCCTATTCTAGCATAGACAAGAAGCTTAGCCCGGCACTTGGTCTGCCCATAGAGGAAGTGGTCAGCCAGAGGAGCGCAGCTCCAATTGCTCCAGTTATTTCCACTCAGCCACGACATCAGGATCCTATGATTCTACTGCACCTGCTGCAACTTATGTTCGCCGGTGTAGAGGTCATTCCTTCACCTCTGTCGCACATGTTGCTGCCACTACTCTGTCTGCTTCGGCCATTATTTCATCTGCTCAATCTTCCTCTGATGCTGCTCCACTTGTTGCTACATCTCCTTCTGTTGTTGCTCCATCTGGTCCTACTGCTGCTACATCTTCCGCTACTATTGCTCCATCCTCTTCGGTACCACCAAGGCCTGTCGGCCCTAAGCTGACCCAGGCTCCTCTCCGACAGTCGAAGAGGCAAATGCAACAAGAGGATGAGGATTTGAGACAGGATGCCGAGGCGACGGAGGCCATGGATTATGACTTTGCTGATGATGCGGTTGACCTATCCATAGGTTCTCCCGAGGACATTAGTTGCCTTCCCGAGGAGGTCCAGCTGGACATTGCTACACAGAGGTCTATTGAGACGGCCCGCCAGGCCACTGAGCAGAGACGAGCACACCAGCTGCACCACCCATTGCACCTGTGCAAGGCAAGGGGAAGAGGATAGCTTGAGCATACAGGGAGTCCTCTTTTCTACCCTTTTTTTGGTACTTTATCTTGTTTACATAGCATGCGAGGAGGATGCTAGATTTTTAGTTGGGGGAGGGATTCGAACGTATATGTGTATTCTTGGATAGTGATGGTACTTGTGCTTAAATGATATCCATGTATACGTTCGAATCATTTTGATGTATATACTGTTAGTGTTGCCATTTTATCTTGTTCTCTCGATCATGTTCCTAAGATATTTTTAGTTTTCAAATAAGCCTCCAGTTTTCTTCACTTGGTTCTTTCTGGAGGTTCTTTTTGAACCACGTTTGTACATAAAACCTTTTGAAAATATATCAATGGATTATGTGGTACTACCTATTGTTACATTACTTTTATGGAAACTTTGACAAATGAATGTGTATTTTGAATGACATGGCGTGAGTTGTAAACCACAAGGTTCTCTAGTTAACTCAATTGTGTTGTTGGCGTGGTTTAAAATTTGAACCATCAGATGCTTTGTGAGTGAGTATCCTTAGTGTGTGTTTAGACCTTGAACTTGAAAGATTACTTGCATGTGTGGTGAGCTCTTGAATAATAAGCTTGTGTTTGTGACTTGGAAGTTTGGAACTTGCTCTTAATGTGCTTTGAGACGAAATCCTAGGTGGAACTTAACTCGAGATATGATTTTAGGCTTTCTTTGGACCGCTACTATTCTAAATGGCCTACCCGTACGTATTCACCCCAGTTAGCCCATCTGAGCCTTAACCTTTCATTTGGCAGTCACTAAATTGAAAATCGAGCCAATCTTGTGTGCTAAGGAACCAACCCTCACTACAAAAAAATAAGGATACGACGACATTTATTTAATGACATTTAAAATAAATGTCGGGAAAAAGGAAATTTCTCGACATTTCCATCAAAGTGTTGCAAAAAAATGACATTTAATACAAAATGTCGGTAATTTTTGGACTTTTATTGTAAATGTCATATTAAGTGTCGGTAATTACTGACATTTATAATAACTATCGTAAAAATAATGACATTTAATACAAAATGTCAAAAATTTTGTGACTTTTATTTTAAATGTCTGATAATTACCGATATTTATAACAAATGTTGTGAAACAAACGATATTTGATACAAAATGTCAAATATATTGTGACTTTTACATTACATGCATATTATTTGTCAATTTAGAGGGAAAAGAAGTGGCGGCAAAAGTTTCCCTCTCTTTCTATATTTTTAGCCGAGCCTTCCCTCTCTTATTTTTACTTAATTAAATTTAACTCTAGGCCAACTCTAACCAAAATAAAACAAATTGAAATAGTTCAATTCCGAGTCGAAATCTTTTAAATTCAGTAATAAATATGTGTTAAGGTTTTAATAATATAATAGTATAATATGTGTCAAAATTTTTGAAAGAAGAAAAACAAGTAACATTAAATTAAAATCAAGGAATTTACCAAGATATATAATAATATAATAGTGTTAAGGTTTTCCATCACACCGTAAAATTTACATCACAAGAATTGTTTAATCACAATCTTATGTACTCTATTAATGTTAAGTTGAATTCCATTTTTTTAATAATCGAGTCAAATGAATGGAAGTACAACTAAAGAAACTATTGAAACGACCAATCGAGTTAACCGAACCGAGCCAGCTCAGTTGAATCCGTGCCTTGACTGAGTCGAACTTGACCGAACCGGGCCAACTCGAGCAATTGAAATCGAGTCTTGCTAAACTGAGCCTCTGTTCAAAACAGGCCAACTCTAACCAAGATAAAACAAATTAAAATAGTTCTGAGTCGAAATCTTTTAAATTCAGTAATAAATATGTGTATATATATAATATAAAACAAAATTTGAATGAAAAAAAAACAAGTAACATTAAATTAAAATCAAGGAATTTACCAAGATAATAATATAATAGTGTTAAGGTTTTCCATCATACCGTAAAATTTACATCACAAGAATTGTATAATCACAATCTTATGTATCGATCTATTAATGTTAAGTTAAATTCTAATTGTTTAATAATCGAGTCAAATGAATGAAAGTACAACTTTTAAAGAAACTATTGAAACGATCAATCGAGTTAATGGAACAGAGCCAGCTCAGTTGAGTCTGTGCCTTGACTGAGTTGAACTTGACCGAACCGGGCCAACTCGAGCAATTGAAATCGAGTCTTGCCGAACTGAGCCTCTTTTTAAAACAGGCCTACTCTAACCAAGCTAAAACAAATTAAAATAGTTCCGAGTAGAAATCTTTTGAATTCAGTAATAAATATGTGTATATATATATAATATAAAACAGAATTTGAATGAAGAAAAACAAGTAACATTAAATTAAAATCAAGGAATTTACCAAGATAATAATATAATAGTGTTAAGGTTTTCCATCACACTGTAAAATTTACATCACGAGAATTGTATAATCACACTCTTATGTACTCTATTAATGTTAAGTTAAATTCTAATTGTTTAATAATCGAGTCAAATGAACGAAAGTACAACTTTTAAAGAAACTATTGAAACAACCAATCGAATTAACTGAGCCGAGCCAGCTCAGTTGAGTCCGTGCTTTGACTGAGTCAAAATTGACCAATTTAAGCCGACTCGAGCAATTGAATCGAGTCGTGCCGAACTAAGCCTCTTTTCAAAACTGGCCGAGTCTAGCCAAGGTAAAAACAAATTAAAGTCGAGCCGAGCCAAATTATTTGTGGTAATAAAAATTATGTTAGTAAGCCAATCAAAGATATAATAGTAAATCACAATATTAAAAGGATTCACTATTAAACATTTTACTATTTTAAAATTATTATACAAAAAATAATATAAAAGAATAGAACTAAAAGTATAGAATAAGTCATTAAAGTGTTTATTGTCGGTCATTAAATTTGGTTAGTGAATTGTGGGATTGGAACAGAGAAGTAAATTGTGGGATTGGAACAGAGAAGTAAAACAGAGAAGTGAATTGTGGGATTGGAACAGTGAATTGTAGTTATTGGCTAAACTTAAAACTTAGACACGAGGAAGGTAAAACAAAACAAATTCCATATTTTAGTCAAGAAGTAGACGTATTCTAATCAAATGCCTAAAGTCAGCGCCAGTTCACACAAACTGCATACCAAGTTCAGCGCCTAAATTTCTCGTATCCTAACCAAACGCCTAATATGCTGGGATATGGGAATCTTGGACGGAAAAGGCGGTAATTTATTTCCATGTTCCCTCCTTCTCACTTCCAAAAATTACAGTTACTATAAACTTCAAATTAATCATAATTCTTAGTTCACACGACTCTCCTCTTAATTAACAGATCGCTATTTAAGAAGACAAGGTTAGGGAGGCTGGAAGAACATTGCTATTGGGTAGGTTTTTACATGTTCTTAATTTATTTCTTTTCCTCTAATAGTAGGAATTAAAAGAGAAGTAATTTTGTGTTTGCAAGTATTTACTACGTTTCTTTTTGCTACGCACTTTAAATGGACAAGAGTTGGATAAACATGTCGAATAGGCTCGATCCTTTGTATGAGAAGGGAGCCATAGAGTTTCTTCGATTTGCCTCATTAGATAGGCCTCATAAATCTGAAATTCTTTGTCCATGTCGTAAGTGTCGTAATTTGTATTTTGTGCCAAAAAAATTCATTGTTGAACATATTGTTTGTGATGGATTTTTAACTAGTTACACTCATTGGATTTTTCATGGTGAGACATCGTCTTCATCAATGTCTGCTAGTCAATTAGATAAAGGTGATGAGATGCAGGATATGTTACATGAAGCTTTTGGAGTTCCTCATACAAGTAACTTTGTTGATATGGACCCAAACGCTGATGGATTAGGTGGGTCAAATCAACATCCGAGCGGGTTTGATAAGAAGACTGAGGAATTTTTTAAGTTACTGAAACAAGCTGAGCGTGATTTATATCCTGGAAGCAAATATTCACTTCTTTCTTTCCTTGTTCGTTTATTACATATAAAGTGTCTCAATGGGTGGAGTAATAATTCATTTTCCATGCTGCTAGAGTTGCTAAAAGATGTGTTTCCTGAAGGTGAAATATTGCCGAAGTCCTTTTATGATGCAAAGAATATTATTAAAGATTTAGGACTCGAATACAAAAAGATACATGCATGTCCAAATGATTGTATGATCTACTGGAAGGAGACTAAAGATTTAACAGAATGTAAGTTTTGTAAAACTTCAAGATTCAAAAAATTTCCAGGAGAATCAACTGGCAGCAGCTCTGAAATCTCAAACATTCCAGTAAAGGTGTTTAGATATTTTCCACTGATACCAAGACTTCAGAGACTGTTCATGTCATCTAAAACATCTACTCAAATGAGGTGGCATGCTGAAGGTCGCACTAAAGACGGGGTAATGCGTCATCCTGCTGATAGTATTGCTTGGAAAAAATTTGATGAATTGCATCCAGATTTTGCTGAAGATCCTCGGAATGTTAGACTTGGATTGGCTTCAGATGGTTTTAACCCATTCAAGTCTATGTCTATCTCACATAGCACATGGCCTGTTGTCTTGATTCCATATAACTTACCACCATGGTTGTGTATGAAACAACCATATATGATATTATCAGTTATTATTGATGGCCCTCGTGCACCAGGCAATGACATTGATGTCTATCTAAGGCCCTTAGTTGATGAGTTGAAAGAATTGTGGGTTGGTGTTCAAACATATGATGCATCAAACAATCATATGTTTCAGATGCGAGCATCATTGCTTTGGACAATTAGTGATTTTCCAGCACTAGGTAACTTATCAGGATATGGTGTGAAAACTAGATTTGGTTGTCCATGTTGTCTTACAAAGACCAAATCTATGAGATTGAGAAATGGACGGAAGTTTTGCTTCATGTCTCATAGGCGATGGTTACCGCGAGGGCACAAGTTTCGAAAAGATAAAGTTACATTTGATGGCTTTGAGGAGTTGGATGAAGCACCTAAGCGCTTGTCAGGTATTGAGGTTCTTGGGCAGTTGAAGCGTATTAAAAATAAATTTGGAAAAGATCCATCGGCCAAATCTCATAAAAGAAAAAGGGAGGATGTTGATCATGATGAGGTCCTGCTACAACATGTGTGGAAGAAAAAGAGCATATTTTTTGAGTTAGACTACTGGAGCGACAATATAATGCGCCATAATCTTGACACAATGCATATTGAAAAGAATGTCTTTGACAATATATTTTGGACGTTACTAAATGTTGATGGCAGAAGTAAAGATAATCTAAACTCTCGTTTGGATTTACAAGAGATGGGAATCCGAAAGGCTTTGCACCCTAAAAAAAGAGCTAATGGCAAATATTATTTGCCCCCTGCATGTTTCACACTGAGCAATGCACAGAAAGACATGTTATTACAAGTTTTAAGAGACATAAAAGTACCAGATGGATATGCTTCAAATATCTCACATTGTGTTGATCTTAAGCAGCGCACTATGCATGGGTTGAAGAGCCACGACTGTCATGTTTTAATGCAACAATTCCTTCCTATTGCCTTGCGAAATCTCTTGCCAGTCAATGTCCTTAAGCCATTGATCGAATTAAGTAATTTTTTTAGAGGAATTTGCTCAGCAACTATGAACATATGTGAGTTAGAAAAGATCCAAGATCGAGTTGCAATAACTCTTTGTCATTTGGAGAGAATATTTCCTCCATCTTTTTTTGATATCATGGAACATCTGATCATCCATTTAGCTGAAGAAGCGCAGATTTCTGGACCTCCACAATATCGTTCAATGTGGGCAATTGAAAGGTACTACTTTTTTTTCCTTATTTACTGTACTTATGACTGCTTGTTTTTGCTATTGGTTGTACTTATTGTAGACCAAACTTCGGTGCTGCATGGTTGATAAAGGATAAATTCAAGGTAGATACTGGACGTAGTATGCTCACTATTGAGTAAGAGCAACACTGATATAGTTATAAAGAGTTTCTTAACATGAATTATATCCCAATTAATTTTTTTAATCAAACAAAGATGTTATGATTTATCAATGGAAAATCTGTTCAGAGGGGTATCCTCTCATGTACTCTGAGAGACTGGCATACCAATTCCCTGGGCTAATTGACTACTATTTGTGCTAGAGAAAAAAGTTCTAAGACTATAATTCAGGGAGGGTCAAACACTATTTTTGAAGCTCTTGGTAGTCTGGTCCTAAAGGAAGCCATCTCTATTTGAACTTACTAAAGGAAAGAGCACGGGAGCTCACATATACAGGATTGTGATGGCAGCAAGTGTTTAATATGTGTTGAAGGAAAGGAACAACATGATTTTCCAACAGAAGCAAAAGAGAAGGAGCTAGTTTAATAAGAGAAACTGAACAGGAGGTGATGTGCAGAGCCTATACCAGTCGGAAGTTGGCTAGAGATATCATTGTAGTGAACTTTTACCCTGAACTTGATTGTTTAGGCTATACTAGGAGAGAGTTTATTCATGATATAAGACCACAGTGGTCCAAAAATGGATAATGTTTGGTCCTGAGTTTTGTTTTGTTTTTTGATATGGTTTGTAATGCTTCTTGTAATAAATAAATGTTTACTATTTACCCCAAAAAAGAAAATAATTCATGGAAAAAGTAATCCGCAGAGAGATGGTATGTCAGTTCCCATAAAACATGGTAGTTTACAGCATTGCATAGCACCTATGATGGTGAAGATGGCTACGTAAGGCAAGGTAATTTTGTCACTAGGGATTAACAGCATTATGGTTGACCACAGAGTAAAAGATGGAGGTGCAGATAATAATATTACACTAACCCATTAACCAGGTTTTAACTAATCTAGCCTAGTAAATTATAGTAAGATAGAATCTCAGACTTGCAGATGTCATATTTGCTCAACGAAATGAAGAGAGCAAAATATAAAGCTTTAGGTATTCCTTTGTAGCCAAGATCAAAATTTTGCGTGACCTCATCTACATAGCAAGATCAGGGTCCAAATGTCTCTGAATAGCAGCTGCAGCCTATCAAGACACCAGAAAATACAATCAATGATGGGGAAAAGAGTATGGTGTATAATTAATTACCATGATATGACAGGATCATTCTCACCTCAAAGTTGCCAAGCTTGTATTATCCTCTGATTATCTTCGGCAGATTCTCTATGCTCGTGAACACAAGCTGTTATCTGTGTTTTTGGGTGATTCCTACTAGTTTATTTGCTATATTGGCCTCCTTCTAGCAGTTTTATTTGTGTGCCACTGTTTGAGTGTTTAATTTGTCCATACATTCTCCTTCTCACTGAAATGGTGAAAGTATCTGAAATATTGCATTGACCAGTAAATAAATTTTCTTTTTCAGATTTTTGCTTGTTCTTAAAAATTACGTAAGGAGTAGAAGTAATCCAGAAGGTTCGATTGCAGAGGGATATTGGATAGAAGAGTGCATGACGTTCTGCTCTAGATATCTACATGATGTGGAGACAAAGTTAAATCGACCTTTAAGAAATTATGGTTTGTCTAATGATACTCCAAACGAAGAGGGTCGTGAACTGACTAGTGCTAAATGGGTCTCGCTTGATGACATTACATATACACAAGCGCACAGATATGTATTATTTAATTCTTCCGCCATAACGCCATATCGCGAGTAAGTGTTGAATTATAATTTATTCTTTATAATTAAATATTAAGTTTATATTTTTTTATACTAAGTTTTATGTGTTTCACTTCTACTAGTGAGCATATGAAAGGAATCAGGAAGGGCAATCCTCGTCTATCAAGACATGATGTGGATCGGATTCACAATGAAACATTTCACATATGGTTTAAAAAACATGTAATGACTTCCTAAAATATTTTCATTATATTATTGTAATAACTATTATAGCAACTATTTTTTATTTTAACATTTTGTTTGCTTGTAAATGATAGGTTGAGAAAAGACATGTGGCCGGTGAGCAAATATCCGAAGAAATTCAGGTTTTAGCTCTTGGTCCACTAAAGCAAGCAAAAAGGATGAAAGGATACATAAGTAATGGAGTTCGATATCTTACAAAGTCGCGTGATGTTAAGCGAAAAACTCAAAATAGTGGAGTCTTGGTAAAGGCTACCACTCAGAGTTATGCAAGCGCAAGAGATAAAAATCCAATATTGGCAGAAGTTCCTTTTTATGGGGTCATCACAGACATTATTGAGTTGTATTATACCAATGAGCTAAAGTTTGTATTATTTAGCTGTGAATGGGTGGATAATAATAAGGGGCTTATTGCAGAAGATGATTATGGATTCACTCTTGTCAATTTTCGTCATCTACTCTACACAAAGAATCGACTTTCAGATGAGCCTTTCATATTTTCTTCCCAAGCTCAACAGGTGTTCTATGTCCATCATCCAATGGAAGATGGATGGCAAATTGTTGTTAAATTTAAACCAAGAGGTTTCTATGATTTAGGTGAAAAGGCACAAGCAAATGAGCATATGGAAAGCCACATGGAATTGTGGCCCGAGCAACAGTTGGATGATACTACATTTGAAAGTGAAGAAGACATTGAATGGGTTAGGAAGGGAGTACCTGGAATAGAAATTGACGTACAAACTTTGGAAAGTAAAGAAACATTTGACGAAGAAGACGACATGTCGTAGTTATTCTTATTAGTTAGATACAAGGCATATTAAGGATGTTTATTGAACACATAACGAGTTGAATGTTTCTTACTTGATATTCTATTTTTTAATTATGTTATACTTATGTGTCTTAGTGTTTAACTTTGTACTTCAATATTATTTTATACTTTCATATCAGTGGAAATTAATTTTTTTGTTTGGCAGGAATCATAGTTTTTGAGCAAGTTGTTGAGATATGGGGAGAAAAAGACAAAGAGAATATAGTCAAGGAAGAATTATGCTTAATTCTTTGGAGCAACAAGAACAACAAACGGGAGGAGCTACAATGCCTCAGCCACCTCCAAACTGGCCACGAAATGTAAAACAAGCTACTCAATCTGGTAACTTGTCAAGAAATGATTTAGATGGTATAGAGAATTCTCCAGGTACTAAATTTTTATGATATTTGCTCTCTTTTGAATAGTTTTACTTTGTGCATTTGGACTTTCTTTTATCTTTCATTATCTATAGATTCTAGTGCGAGTGAAGATCAATCCAAGCAAACTAGAGGTCCTACTATGATGCACTCGGGATGGGGAAAAGATGGTGGTATTTTACATGTTGACTTGAATGATCGTGGCCAAACTATTGGCCTGGAAGCAACTAAATTGAGCTCACACCTTGGTGTTATAGCACGAAATGGGGTGTTAGCTCCATTGAATTATACAGATTGGAGGCTCGTGCCTGATCTTTACAAGAATAGAATATGGGCTCATATTAAGGTGCTTAGAAAAAGAAGAATTTTATATAACAAGATATTTGTTATCTTTATGGTTTTTTATATAAATGTGCCATATTGATATGTGTGCAGGAGAATACTGATTTAACTGATGAAAGTAGACGTATTGTGATGATGTCGGTTGGATCTAAATGGAAGGAATGGAAACATGAAGCAAAAAAATGTGGTTATGACCCCTATGATAATGATACTGAGCGCTTAGCCAATCGTCCAAGCAGGGTTGAAGAAGATCAGTGGCCTTCACTAGTTCATTATTGGAGCTCAAATGATGCAAAGGTATATATACTAAACCACAATGGATTAATATTGTCTAATGTAAACACCGCAAACTGAGTAATTTCTAAGATAGAATGGTTTGTTTAAGATTTTTGTTATGCTAAGTTGATAACGCAGATTACAGGCAACCTATTTTAATCAGAAAAGGAGTTTAACCATTCATATGCTTTGTCTTTAGTGTAAATGACAAGTCTAAAGAAAAAGGCAGAGCATGCAATTGAATTTTATTCAGAGTAGTTTCTTGTGAAAGCAATACGAGGAGACTGAAATACTCCAGTACTACATAATTTTTACTCTGGTTTTTAAGATTATTATACAGAAGGTGCTAGCTTTCTTGGCATAGCAAGTAAGCCAGCCGAAAAGGCATCCTTGTTTTGTGTTGTTTATGCCTTGTTCTTATGTTTAATCTCTAATATTTACTTGTCTCATTTTCTAGGAGAAGAGCAACAGGAATAAAGAAAGCCGAAAGAAGTTGACTATGCCGCAAACATCGGGAAGAAAAAGCTATCCTCAAATAATAGATGATGTACCATATAATCACTGTCTATAATATGCCATTTATACAATGCATATGTTCATGGTTGTTTCTTGAAGAATTTTACTGAACAATCCATTACTCTTCAAGCAGATGACAAAGAAGAATGGTGTAAAATCATCTCGTGTTGAGCTGTTTAAAAAAGTGCATACGAGAAAGAATGAGGAACCAGTCAATGAGATAGCTGGTGAAGTTATGGTACATCCTTATTCTTTAGGTAAATATAGAGGTTTTTGTATTCCATTAATTTGCTAACTTTTCATTATTTTTTAATCTTTCTTTCAAAAGAAAAATATGGATGAAATTGCTGAGGTATATCCTGAGTTAAATGTCCCTGGAAGTGCCCTGAATGACGTGTATGCAATGGTTATGGGACCAGACACTCATGGGACTGTTAGAACTCAAGGCAAAGGAGCTGCTCCAAGTTTTATATATGGCCCAGTATATAAGCGCTCTCAGGTTGAGCAAAGAGATTTTGATGCAAGGGTTGAGATAGAAGTTCAAAAAGCTACTTCAGCTATGCGAATCGATATGGAGAAACAACTGTCTGAAGCAAAAGAAGAGAGGGAAGCTATGGAGAAAAAGTTGTCTGAAGCTAAAGAAGAAATGGAAGCTATGGTGATAAAGATGTCTGAAGCTAAAGAAGAAATAGACGCGATGAAAAAATACATGGCTGAAGCAGAAGCAGAGATGGAAGCAAAAATGGACGATAAAATAAAGGCAGGGGTAAAATCATGTCTAGAGACTTTGGGTTTTGAGAGAGGTCCCAATAGTAAAGCAATTAATAATGAGGAGGTAAATAACTTTGCGCTCGTTCACAAAAAAGGTTATTCTTTTTAATTTGACTTTGCTATTTATATTTATTTTAATTATTAATAATCTATTGTGATAGGTTTCTGATTACTCAGATGAAGATGGACAGCAATGGTTATTACCCATTTCAGTTGTTCGCACAAATAAGGTGAGTTCGTAAACATTGTTCATACTGTATATACAAATTAAAGGATGCATCCAGGACCATTTGCAAAGAATAATACTACAGTAGATAACTTACATAACTATAGCAAATAACGCAATGATATGAATTTTGTTAAGATTGGTATTATAGCATTAGCATAGGCTGTGTCTTGTTGGATTTAAAATTCTGAGTTTTGCTTGCATTAGTTTCATGGAATCCGATTAAGTATGAGTGGTTGTTTGGTCTGCTTATCTAGCCTAAGTTTTCATTAAGTCCTCTCAGTCTTCCTTTAATTCAAATCTTCTTGCAAGTAAATTATTTGTCTATTCTGAATTTCGATGAGGTTGCTTATAATCTTCCTGTGAGTTGAAGAGGGAGTTCAGATTGTTAAAGGGGTGAAAGAGGAAGTTGTTTCTCCAGTCTTTGAAATGCAGGAAGTAAAGGGTGGTTGATGTGAGCTTAAAGGAGGATTTCAGTAGTACGTTGGCAGGTTTTCTGAGGGTGTTTCTGGGCAGTGAGGAGGGCTGCTTTAGGTCCCTTGTTTTGCTTAGAATTTCAGGGAGTTTGAAGGTCTTTTCACGAGGAGTAGAGGGGTTCAGCTGCTGTCTAGATGCAGCAGGGTAGTTGCTGTAGTTTCTGTCTGTTTTAGGATATAAAGAGGAGGTATTCTGGTGAGTTTTGAAGCAGAAGTGTGGAGGGACGGTAGGGGGCTGTCCTGGTTCAACTTTGTGCAGGAGTGGGAGAGGGTTATGTGAGTTAGAGGGAGTGTGAAGGGTGTGGGTTCTGTTGTGATTTTCTGTGAGAAGTTGAAAGGGGTGTGGAGGTCTGGTTCTGCTTAAAAGAAAGGCAGGGAGTAAGTTTTGGTTTCCAGTTTCAATGGTCTTGTCCTTGTATTATACAACATTTTGCTAAGTTTTGACAGTAACCATTCTAATTTTTGTTCTTAGGTTAACATAAACAAGAAGCTGATTGAAAATAGTGGAGTTAAGACAACAACAAAAAAATGGGTAGGTTTGGAAGTACATACCTGTTACCTTTATAATTTCTTTTCTAAAAAAAAAACAAAACTTTATCCCTGAATTACAAAGTTATATTTCTTTTATGTGGCTTTTGGTGCAGCAGTTTTGAAGGAAGTGAGACCAACTGCTGGCAATGAAGTGTTTGGCTCAGTGGAAAGATGATAAAAAAGCTTTGTTCCGAAATTTATTCTAGAATTTAAGGGAATTAATTCAAATTAGGAGTAATCTTTATATACTTTCTTGTTGGAATTTACTATCTTTAGTTAGATTGAAGTTTTACTCGAGATATAACTGTTCATTTGATTACAAATTATCTTATGTTATCATTATGTCCTTTGGATACAATATCACCAAGAGTTTGCTTACTGTTTCATGGTTACATTATGTACGAAGGTAGACATCAATCATAATTTAATAGAAAATTTGGTACAACTTAAATCCAAATGTCAGAAATTTAAATGCGACATTTCAAGTGGTTTTAAAGAAATGTCACAAACTTTGTTGACATTCACTTACAAATATGACATTTCGTAAAAGTCAGCAAAATGTGGTAAAATACGACATTTTGTAAAAGTCGCAAATGTGTGGCAGAAGTTTTATTGACATTAACCAAAATGTCAGAAATCTCAATGCGACATTTTATAAAAGTTGTAGATAAATGTCATAATTTTTTTCCCAACATTAGTATTAAATGTCTTAAATTGTAATCGACATTTTATAAAAGTCGTAAATAAATGTCACAAATCTTTTACCGACATTAATCTAAATGTCGAAAAATTAACGACACTCAAATTTCCAACATTTATTTCTAAGTGTAAAATAAATGTCGGTAAGTTATTTTGCGACATTTATGTGACCTACACCGACATTTATAAAATGTCGTCGTATCCTTATTTTCTTGTAGTGCCTCTTTTTGACCCTAACCTCCATGTGTGCATTGAAAAACGTGCAACTTAGGCTAAAACCTAAGTTTGGGGGAGATGGTAAAAGCTTGGAATCCCATGGTGAATGTCAAATGGAAGTACATAAAAGAAAGAAGAAAAGAGAAACAAAAGAAAGAGAAAAATAAAGGAAGTATATATATATATATATATAAAAGGGAAAGAAGAAGAAAAGAAAAGTGTTGAATAAAGAAGGGATTAATTGGCACCATCTTCAAAAGAAATGTAGGATGAGCCTAATGGAAAGAAAGAAAAGGTTGCACAAAAGAGAACAAAATGATGTAGTGCTATGGAGGTAGTAGTCACTAATTAGCCAAAATCTACCACACCTTAAATCAAAAGCCTACATTACAACCATGTCAAACCCTAATTGATCTCGAGTCAAGTGGTCCAACATTAGTGGAGAAGTACAAGAAGAGCAAGTCTTTGAATTTTTGAGAAGTACATATGAGCAATCCTTTGTGAGAGTGAGAGTTCAAATCTATGGAGTCCAATTTTTAGTATTAAAAAGTATTTTTGTGAGCAAAGGACTCCATTCTTTTTCGTGAGGAAGCAAGTAACTTTTGAGCAAGGGGTTTGAATGCATATTGAGGATCACGAACAACCGAAACAAGCCGATGACCTTGAGATGACTCTAAAGGCTCGTGAGTTTCCTTTTTGCCATAATCCGAGTGAAGTGCATAGTTAGTTATCAATTGTTCAATTTAATATGTGTGACTAGTTAGTACCAACTAATTCATTAATGCAAAAACATTGTTTGGGAAGTTCGAAATGTGGAATATGCCTTGGTGTCAAGTTTAAGAGGGAACATTCTTTGGTCTCATTGATTTTGAGTTGCTTGAGGACAAGCAAGGACTTAAGTTTGGGGAGTTGATAAGTCGGTATTTTACCAACTTAAAGACTACTTTAAACTTTTGTTTTTGAGTCTAAGGGCTACATTTAGTGTGATTAATGCCATGAATTGTTTAGTTTCAGGTCATAGCGAATTCACATGAACATGAGCTGAAGATCGAAGCTAGAGAGCAAGAAATAAAGCCAAAGTTATGAAGGAAGGACATCAAGAGTGGACGGACTGCCTACATAAAAAGGCAGGCCACCTACTGAGCTAAGAGAACTAGCATGAGAGTGGGCGGACCGCCCGTTTACAGAGGCGGACCGCCTACTCAACTTCAGAGAGTTAGGTAGGCAGATCGCCTACTTCCTGTTCCCAGAAATTTTCCCTCTGTATAAATAGCTTGAAACAAGGTTTTTAAGGGACACTTTCCATATTACGTTTTCTAATTATTTTGAGGCGATTTTGGGAGCTAAGTAGGAGTCTTAACGTTACTTTGTAAGCTTCCAATCTTGTAACTTTGAATCTTATTCCATATATCAATTCAAAACTCATGTTTAACATGATTCCATCATTTCATTACATCTTCATTGCTTTGATTCAAACTCTAGCTATGTGTAGCTAAATTCATAACTAAGGGTGTAAATAGGCTATAGTGATAGAAAATCAATGGGTGCTGTTCCATTTCACTAGTTATAACACGAGTAACAATTATCCAACTCCCCATTACAATAACATCAAAATCCAAAATCCATGATATTTGAGATTTCTTGTCTACATTGCTAGTTAAAGACTAGGAAGAGATTAACTAGTGTAGAATAGTGGAGTTGGCGAGGATTTCAGGTGATAGGCTATTTATATTGACTAACTCATCTAAAAGGAGTTACGCTCGGAAGAGGTCACCTTTCCTTGGGTCTTTGAGTAGCGCTTTGATTATTCAACTAAGGCTTTGACGAGCGGGTTGTGAAAGATCTCTTCTAGACCGGAAGGATTCTAGAGATCACAATCGGAACACTCGACCATAGTTATATTTGAGTTGGGAAAGTGAAGGGAAGATACCCGTTGGTTGGAAATCACTATTAGTTTTTTGCACCCCTAGTCTCGTAATATCGAATCAACTTACTTGCTTAATTTGTATGCGTTGTAGTTAATTGTAGTGTTACTTTAAACAAACCTCATCTCTAGGACTCAATATTAAACTTCATTTGAATTTCTATTTGCGACTCTCTTACTTGACGAGCTAGTTCCCTTGGGAAATCGACCCCGACTCATATCGGGTATTATATTTTGACGACCGCCCCTCACCATTAAAGGTGTAGAATTGAGCGTGGATCACTCTCCAAAACTTAATTTCTACACCCTTAACCACAGAAAAAACTCTCCTACCAGCAACACTGCAGTTCTTATAGAATTCCCTCACTTCCTCTGCATACAAATATCTATCTTCTTTTGAGAACAGGTTAGTCCAACCCTGAGCATGCACCTTCTCAACCAAAGGTTTCATCTTTGACTTCTCCAGATCACACCAAACACTCACAGGTAGTACCTGAGGCTTAGCAAAGAAAGCCACCATGTCTACCTCTACTCTTTTTTATTTCTTCTTTGAACCCTCAGAGGTTTCAGAGTCTAAGTCATCTGGGTCCACAAAGTCCCCATCCTCATCACTGCTTTCTTTGTCATTGACAGCCTGTTTCTTTTCAGCCTCTTTGGTTTTTTTTTTTTTTTTTTTTGAGAAAATTTCTCTAAGTTTTCAACCTGCTGCTTAAGAGCTGACTTGGTAGTCACCTTCCTAGGAACCACTGGCTCCTTCATGCTCTCATCATCATCAGACTGAGAGTCTCCTTCATCATCACTCTCATCAACAAGCCCCCTCCTTCCCATAATTTTTCCTCATTTCATCAACTTCCCCTTCTTCTCTTTCACTGGCCTTGTTTCACTTACAAACACTACCTCCTCCTCATTTTTTTCTAACAACTTCTCATCCTCTTCACCGAACTTCCTCTTGATGCTTTTCTTTGGAACCTCCTCTAACTTCCTAGAACCTACATCTTCTTCCAATGTATCCTCCTTATTCTCAGCCTCAGAATCAGTCCATTCCAGTTCTGCATCATCAATTGCAATAGAAACTGAGGAAGAACCAAGTGCTTTCTCAAGTTTCTTAGCAACTTCAGCGGAACTTGGTCCTCCACCAACTGGACCATTAACATCTACTTCCACATGCTCCTTTTCTAAGGGAGCAGGCTGCGAACTAGGTTTGTCGACTGGGGCCTTCTGAGATTTTACAGACTCCTCTGTACCCAACTTTTCAAGGATAGATTTCACAGCATCTACACTAGCTATCCCTTGAGACATACTTGAAACATTTACTTCTACCCTAGGTTCAAAAACTGCTACTTCAATATTACTCTCCTTCTTCTCTACACCATTCCCCCTATCAGTTTCACTACCAGACTCCACAATATTCACAGTTTTAAAATTTCATCCATACCAGTCACCAAGATTTCAGTGCTCAATTTTTCAGGGTAAAAAAAATGGAACCTAAGGCGGTAGAACTAGTTTGAGTCATTTCAGTTCTTACCTCTACAGTTGCATATCTGAGACAGTGAGTGTAGCCGATGGAGCAGTTGATTTTGAAGTTGATTTCTTGGGTGCTTTCTTTCCAACTTTCTTTTGAACCTTTAAACTTGCCCTAGCCATTTTTTCAGCAAAAGTGGTAGGTGTAGGTTTCATTGTAGGGTTTTCAGAAGTTTGGGTTTCAGAGGTCTTGGTGGGTGAGGCTGAGGATGATTGTGCTTGAGACATTTTTTGGATTTTTAGAAGATTTTGGAAGAGAGAATTATCTTTGTTTTGGATGATTTGTGAGAGAGACAATTGAGGGAAAGTGTTTTTGTTGATCTAGGAAAGACAATACAATGATGACAATTAAAAAGTAGAGTACCTTTTAATTGTTTGGGAACCGTGAATGTGGGCGGTATGACAATTATGAGGGAATTGACACTAAGTCTTCTTATTCAAGTGGGGTAGGTTTAAATTTAAATGTGTAATTTATAGGAATGTCCAATAAAATAGGGCTGTCACACATAAATTGAAATTTTTTGATGCACGTCTAGAATAATTAAGTTTCAGTTACATGTACTTAACAAAAATAGCCACATAGTCGTACCTGGACGTGATTCCTTGTTATGTTCATGGTTCTTTTTTTTTACTTAGCAGGCTCTTCAGTGGGAACTCATTAGATAATCAATTGTAGATTTAGTCAAACATGTATACTTACAACAATATAATTTGAGACTTGACTATAGTAACAAAATTCAAATACATAATAGAAGAACACTTAACTAACCAAAATCTTGGGGAATTAGGTGCTAGGTCATCCATGTATTTTGGTCATCCCTAACTCTAACATGTTCCTCTTAAACTGAACTTTGTTTAAGGCCTTGGTGTAGAGGTCAGCAATTTGGTCTTCAGTCCTGCATGAATTCATAGTTATTAGACCTTTCTCTACATTATATCTCAAGAAATGATGTCTAACATCAATATGCTTGGTTCTCTTCTGTTGGACTGGGTTCTTGGCAATGTTCACAACACTTAGCTGAGAACAGCATGAAGCTGAGAACAGCATGAAGCATGAAACTAGAAGTCTTCAGTGGGACCTTTCCTAGGCACAACTCCATATTTAATTCCAAAGTCATCTAGTTGTTGTTTAATCCACAGTAGCTGAGAACGGCATGAAGCAGCAGCAACATACTTAGCTTCAGCAGTAGAGAGAGCTACTGAGTTTTGCTTCTTCGTAGCCCAAGAAACTAGACATGGACCTAGGAAATGTGTCATTCCTGAATTATTTTTTCTGTCCACTAAATGCCCTGCATAATCTGCATCTGCAGAACCAATTAACTCAAATGTACCACCCCTGGGGTACTATGGACATAAGTCTTGAGTTCCTTTTAAGTATCTCAATATCCTCTTGACAGCAGTCCGGTGGGACTCCTTGGGTTTAGATTGAAATCTTGCACAGAGTCCTACACTATAGACAATATCTGGACGACTGGCTGTGAGATAGATGAGAGAACCGATGATTCCTCTATACTTAGTCTCATTTTGTGAAAGGACCAAGTTCGTAGATATCCAGCTTTGCTCCAAGAGCACTAGAAGTAGTCATTTCCTTAGCTCCTTCCATGTCAATCTTATTCAGCAGCTCCTTAACATACTCTTGTTGATGAATCATTGTTCCTTCAGGAGTTTGTTTGATCTGCAACCCCAAGAAGAAATTCAGTTCTCCCATCATGCTCATCTCAAACGCACTGCCTATCAATTCAGCAAATTCCTTGCACAAATCCTCATCAGTGGCACCAAAGATGATGTCATCCACATAAACCTTTACCACCAATATATCCTTTCCTTTCTTCTTCAAGAACAGTGTATTGTCAATCCTTTCCTTTGAAAAACTATTTTTAAGCAAGAAACCTAATAGCCTCTCATACCAAGCTCTGGGTACTTGCTTCAAACCATAGCGAGTTTTGTCAAGTTTGTATACATGGTCAGGAAAGTCACAACTTACAAAACTAGGAGGTTGTATGACATATACTTCCTCATTCAAATAGCCATTCAAGAATGCACTATTCACATCCATCTAGTACAGTGTAAACATCATGTAGGTCGCAAAAGCAATCAGCATTGTTATGGCCTCTATCCTAGCCACTTGTGCAAATGTTTCATCATAATCAATTCCTTCTTCTTGGTTGTAACCTTGAACCACCAACCTAGATTTTATCCTGGTAACTGTGCCATGTTCATATAGTTTGTTTCTGAACACCCATTTGGTTTCAATAATTGATCTATCCTTTGGTCTAGGAACCAAGTGCCATAGTTTGCTTCTCTCAAATTGGTGTAGCTTCTCCTGCATGGCTATCACCCAGTCTGGATCCTCAAGAGCTTCCTTAACATTCTTTGGTTCCATAGAAGATAGGAATGAAAATAATGCACAGAAGTTTTTCAAAGCAGACATGGTCATAATCCCAGTGTCCAATTCAGATAGCACATTTTCCAAAGGATGCGAGCTCTGATGTTTCTAGGGTCTTGGCTAAATTTGATGAGAATGACTTGTAGCTGCATTGTTAATAGGTCCTTCTTCTTTATTTGTTTGTCATCCTGATAAGTTGTTCCCCGGACATGTTGATTGCTTGTTCCCCCTGAGTCAATTCTCCATCTCCTTCACTTGATTCTTTCGTTTCCTCTGGATTCTTTGTGCCTTCAGCAAGGTCTTCTCGAGCAAGACTTATAGCTTGATCATCTTCTTTCTTCTCAGCCACTACCTTGTCTGATCCATCAAACACTACATGCATGCTTTCTTCAACAGTTTGAGTTCTTTTGTTGAACACTTTATAAGCTTTGCTTTGAGTAGAATAACCCAGAAAGATAGCTTCATCACTTCTTGCATCAAATTTTCCAAAAAGGCTCATTGTCATTGTTGTGTACAAAGCATTTGCATCCAAATGGCCTCAAGTGGGAAATATTGGGTTTTCTTCCTCTGAGTAGCTCATATGGAGTTCTGTCAAGGATTACTCCTATGAAATATCTGTTTAACAAGTAGCAAGATGTATTCACCGCTTCAGCTCAGAAGTTTCTTACTAGATCACTTGACAACAACATGGTTCTTGCCATATCTTCTAAGGATCTTTTCTTCCTTTCGACAACTGTATTTTGCTGTAGAGTTCTTGGTACAGAGAAGTTATGATCAATGCTATACTTGAAACAGTACTCAGACAATTTAGCATTCTCAAATTTCGTGCCATGATCAGCTCTGATGCTCACAAGCTCCAAACTCAACCTTTTCTGCACAATGCCTGCCCACTCTTTGAAGCTATCGGAAACTTCATCCTTTGAAGCAAGGAATAGAGTCCATGTGTATCTTGAATAAATCATCAACTATCACGAACACAAACCTCTTTCCTCTTCTACTCCTAACCCTCATTGATCTACATAGGTCCATGTGTATCAGCTCGAGTGATTTTGAGGTACTCACCACTTTCTTTGACTTAAAGGATGATCTCACACGTTTTCCCCTGACACAAGCATCACACATCTTAATGTCTTCGAGCTTCTTTGTAGGCAAACCCCGAAAAAGATCCTTCGATACAAGCTTGTTAAGCTGTGAAAGACTGGCATGTACCAACCTTATTTACCATAATTGTGAGTCACTCTCTTTAACCTTTAAACAAGTCAGATTGTTCTTAGGAAGTGATCCCAACAATGCCTTGTATACATTGTTCATCCTTTTTCCTTCCATGATCACTTCTTCACTCTGCAGGTTCTTCACAGTGCATCCCACAGATGAGAAGCTAAATTCATTTCCTCTGTCACATAGTTGAGAGATGCTTAGTAAATTGTGTCTGAGACCATCAACACAATATAGATTTTCAATAGCATGATCCAGTGATCTCCTAACTTTTCCTATGCAACAATCTGACCACTCTTTTCTCCTCTGAAGGCCACACTGCCTCCTTGAAATGCTGTGAGTGAGAGAAAATTTCTTCTGTCTCCTGTCATGTGCCTTGAACACCCACTATCTAGAATCCAATATGGGTTTTTCACTCTCACTCCAGCCTGCAAAACAGACTAAGGGTTAGTTTTAGAAATCCAGACAAGCTTGGTCCCTTCTTATGAGAGAATGGATGAATCAAGTCCTTCTTAGCCCAATCAGGTAAAGTAAATTTCTTGTTCTTACTTTTAGCCTTACTCATTCTCATGCAATTTTCTTTAAAGTGACCTGTATTACCACAAAAGGTGCAAAGTATGTTGCAAGGTAGACCTATATATTTACTTTTGGGATTGTTAGGAGGCAGTGGTTTTCTAAAACCTAGACCTTTCTTTTCTTTGTTCTGGTTTTCAAGAACCCATGTCATTGCCTCAGAAGAATTATTCTATTTGGTTGACCTGGTTAGTTCATAATCAGCTTTTTCAAACTTCTCTCTGAGAATTCTGTTTTTTTTTCAGTTTCCTGATAGAGAATCTTGTTCGTTCTCATTAGTTTATTCTCAAGAAAGGTTTGAACTTCACTAATTATTTGCTTTCCATTTTGTTCCTTCCGTTTTCTAATTTCTAATCAAGTTCTGAGATTTTTTGATTTGATACAAGAGCCTGTCCCTTTTGAGAAGCATTAATTTCTTCAAATTCAGCACTAGCTTCTTCAAGATTGTTGCATCTAACTTTTAATTTCGACACAGCTTCAGATAGCTGGTCTCAGACTTTAACTTTTCATAACCCCTCAGTTAAAGTGGCAGTTATTAACAACAAGCTATCAAGTGAGTATGTGTGCAAATTATCTTTCAGATCGGAGAGATATACCTTAGCAGTGTGAGCTGTTTCTTCATTATCAGTCGCCATAAGAGCAGCTTCATTCTTCTGACTATCTCCATTGTAGATCTCCTTCAGTTTCTCCCATACTTCCTTAGCATACTTGTATTCTATCACCTTGCTAGAACATCAAAGGTCATTCCATTCTTCAGCATCATCATAGCTTTAGCATTTGCTTAAAGCCAGTCTAAATCTTGAGGATCCAGTTCTTCTGCTAAGAGCTTGTTTGGATGAGCTTATAAGCAGTTTATTTTAAGTGGATTATAAGTCAAAAAGTGACTTAAAAGCCACTTTTTGAGAAGTTAAGAAATTGATGTTAGGATTTGTTAACTTCTCAAAAAGTAGCTTTTAAGCCACTTATGACTTATAAGTCCAAAATTTTTTAAGTTACCAAACATATATTAATGGGCTTATAAGCTATTTTTAAGGATCTATTTTTAAGCTCACCCAAACGGGCTCTAACTTAGTTACTAAGGATCCATTAACAGCTCTCTTTACAGGTGTATGGGGTCCTCTTTTCACGATTAGCCAAATACTATAATCTGTAGCCTAAAGAAATACCCCCATCTTTCTTTTCTATTCTTTGTAGTGGAGTCCTTCCTTTGTAGTGGAATCCTTCCTTTAGATATTTCAAAAGAATCAATTTCCCCTGAGTTCTCATTTGTCAATACCATCAGTGCTACTGGTGGCTCTTCATTTGAGTCATTTTCTCCATCAGATTCACTCTTAGTTGGTCCCCAAGTTGCATAGAAGGCTTCCTTCTTGTTTCTTCTTTCAGCTATGAAACTAGGAGGACGTCTGACTTTTCTTTTGTCCTTGTCTTTGGAAGTGTATTTCTCCTTCTCCTTTGTTGCTCTGTTCTTCATCCACTCAACTTCCCACATTGGACAATCCATAACTGCGTGATCCTTCTTGAAGCATTTAAAGCAGCCTGGGTGGTCTGGACTATCGACTATGTTCTTCCGTCCAGAGTTGTCCTCTGTATTCTTTTTGAATCCTTTGAACTTCCCAAGATTGAACTATTTTTTTAGTGCACTAATCATTGCCGATTCAACAGTTTGCAAATCAACCTCAGGTTCATCAGTTGCCTCAAAAGCAAGTGTCTTTTTCTTCTTGGGTCCTGACTTGTTCTTGGATTCCTTCATCATTTCATGAGTCTTCAAGATGCCCATTAATTCCTCTAGCTTGATAGATTTTAGTGGCTTTGACTCAATGATAGCAGTTATCTTTGGTTCCCAAGCATCTGGAAGAACATTTAGCACTTTATCAACCATTTCGATTTCTGGAAGTTCCATGTCTAGAGATCTCATCTCATTTGTGATAATGGTCAGCCTAGTCATCATATCCTAAATGGACTCCTTTTCACTCATTGTGAACAACTCGAATTGTCTTTCAGCATTCTCCTCTTTGAGTCCTTGACTTCAGTGGTTCCTTCATGAGCAACTTCTAAGGCATCCCTGATTTCCTTGGCAGTCTTGTAAGATGAGACTTTGTTGAATTCCTCAGGACCTAGTCCACAGATTACAAGTCTTTTGGCCTTGTGATTCTGTTCAATCATCTTGTAATCAGCTTCATTATACTCAGATCTTTCATTTGGTTCTGTATGAGCAACAATTCCTACACCAACTATCTTAGTTGGAATCAGATTCCCTTCAGAAACAATTATCCACGATTGATAATCCTCAGCACAAATATAGTCCTCCATTATACTCTTCCACCAGGCATAGTATTGCCCATTTAATCGTGGCGGTCCTAGCACGGACTTCCTTCAGTGATGGTAGGTGGTGCACTCATAGTTAGATCATTCTCAAGGTGTTAACCTAGGAACGAGAAGACATGCTCTGATACCACTTGTTATAATCTATGCACCTCCTAGGAATACTAGAAGGGGGGGGGGGGGGAGGTTGAATAATGTCCTCCAATTTTCGTCGAAGAACCTGATTCTTGATCACAAGAACCCAGTTCTTGTGTAGTTGCTCTAATAAAAACACACTACCCTGGAAGTAAAACTGTAAATAAAGAACGCTGTATTTTTACATGGAAAACTCCTTGCTCAAGGGAGAAAAACCACGACCCATACTCTGGGATTTTGAAAATACTTTCATTAACACAAAGAGCAAGTTTTAGATTACAAACTCTTTAACCAATGGGCTACACTCTAGACCCTAATCACTCACAAAGCTAAACTCTAGCTTTAAAAAAGTAATCATTAAAAGTTCACCTATTACAATGGCTTCTAAGATAAGCAGATAGGTAAAACAATCAATACATAAAACTGGGACAACTTTAATAAAGAACCTAAACAATTTGCTAAGTATGCTTTAAGTTCTTCAATGGTTGTCACCACACTTAAAACACTTCAAGAATTGTTGAATCGTCTTTTGTTTGCTCTCAACTCTCGTAGTAAATAACTGAGATCGACTGCCACAATTACTAGCTTTTATACGGCCTTTGTAACCCTAGCATTGTTTTACTAAGAAACCTCACAATTATGGTAAGTCAAGATTTCCAGTGATACACTCCTTGTTTAGTACCAATTCTCGTTCATACTTTAATGAGACAGCCACGACAAAACTTTTTTTACTGACTAGGATACACACATGCACACGCACCACTACTCTTAGTTCTGCATGGATTTGAATCCCACAAACTTTTCGATCAGTCATGCTCTTCTCCTCAAGGACTAGGTTCTGCATTGAGTCCTTCGTTTGTCATTCTTCAAAACAATCCTCTCAACGATAATGGACTAACATGGTAAATGAGGACTGACATAGCTGGTCTCAACTTGTTAGAGACTGAGGCGTCGGTGTTGTAACCTTAAAGAAGTATTTGCACAAATAAAAATGAAATAGAAATGACTAACATGTAGCATTTATTTCAAAACGGGAAGCAATTGTTCACAAGAATATTTAACAACAAAAATGAAAAAACTTTTATCAAAAGAATTCAGGGGCGGCCCAACAAAGTTTGTGGCCTAAAGCCAAGCTTCCACGAGAGAGCTTAATTTTTGCTTTTGAAAAAACTTCTTGCTATATATGTATATTTTTATTTGAAACTTATGTGTTTTTTTTTTTTTTTGATCCAAAGTTATTTAATTAAAGACATAATATAAATGTTAAAAATAACAATTTTAAAATTTTATTTTGCAAATTTCAATCAAATTTATATCCAAATGCCTATGTACAAGGAGAGTAAAACTGTGATACATGGTTTTCTAAATTGGAATGAGAAAAGTAAAATAAAGTGGGTGTTGCTTCACGTGTCACTTGTCCAAAATATCCTAGGGAGAAGAAGTTTAGGATACACATATATGTAATATTTAGGGGAATGATTCACATATAAATAATCTTTCTTCCACAATATAATTTATGTGATGCTCTTTTTTTTTAGTTCCAAAAAAATGATACTTCTATATATTTATTAATAATTCAATTTAAAATTTTTTATTTTACTCTTAATGAGAATATTACGAATCACGGAAATTTTTACAACTTATTTTAGACAACTTTCAAAAGTCTTGGAGTACTTTATTTCTTAAACTTTGTACATACTTAAACGCCTTCACATATATTGAACTAGGAAGTAATTTATTAAAATTTACCAAAAGACTATTCACATTTCTAAATGTAACTCAAATAATTATTTCAATTACTCAAATTTAAAAAAAAAATAATTAATATAAGTAACAAATGAAAAGTGGGGCCCTAAGAAAAAGTGGGGCTTAAAGCCCTTGCTTTATTTGCCTTATGCTAAGGCCGGCGCGGCAGAAGAGGAAAAAAAAAACAAAAAGGACTATATGTTAGTTCCATTTGGGTATAGTAGTACTAGTTAATAGGAGTGTTAAAATTCAGTTGAATTGGATTTCCAGTACATTCACTGCTGAAGATTATTCTTCTCAACTTCTCTCCAAAACTAGTGTACTAAATCCTATTCATGAACTCTTATATTCAATCTTCTTAGCCAAATGGAATGAACAATCATGTGGAAAAGATCAAATCTTTTTGGAGGTCCATTGATCACAAAATGCTTCTGCACTTGCTTCACTCTTCTATGCATTCTCAAGTACTGACTCTGTGAAATGCTCATTAGTATCTTCTTGATATTTGGTATGTCCTTTACCGCCACAGTCACAGAGAAGGCATTCCAATTTAGGACATCACTAAATGGTGGCACATAGCTATCTGAAATCAAGACAGGAATACACTCTGCATATATTGCTTCCACAATTCTTGGACTTGCAACTTCATATCCACTAGGACAAAGACAAAATCTGCTGTTTTTTAACATGGATTCATAAGATGATTTGTCTCTAGGGAGTTTGTCATAAACTAACACATCTTCATCCTTCCCTTTCCATTGATCTAGCAATTTGTGCCTTATGTTACCATGTAACCCGCCAGCAAAAAATGCAAGAATTGATCTTCTTGATGGTGAGGGACCTCCAATTAGGCCTTTGATATCGCCCGTCTTGAGATTGATTTCAGGTAATGATACATCCTTTAGAGGATTAAAACCTTCAGAAGTATTGGCATTGCACAGAACTCTTATGGAGTTGTTGAATAGATGTGGTACGTATGAAGTCGAATGTGGCCCCTGGAAATCAATAGAAAAGTTTTTTAATCAACGTGGAAATTTGATGACAGTATCTATCAACTGTCAACAATATCTCAATCCGAAACTAGTTGGGGGCGATAGTAGTCAAGGTAAATAACATGTATATTTGACTATTTAGAGCGTAAGTAAATTCATATTAACATAAGGTAATTGCATAGGCCAGGAATAGGTAGTTTTAAACCGATGAAGTACCAATCAGGTTTGGATAAGCCAAGTCTTCCTCTCCTTTATCATCATATGACAGTTTCAATGGGACATTTGTCAAGATCAGGAGAGGGAGCAGACCTTGCCATATATATATATATATATAAAGTTTTAAAAGTATGACCAAATGGCCTCTCCCATTATGGGCTCATGATGGGTCCACCACACTACGGTCAAGTACACATCGATATATGAAGTGATTCAGACTCAATGAGGAATCCAACAAATAACATGCCCAAATCATGTCAAACCAATTAACTAAGTTAATGATAAGTCCACAGAGAGGATAGTTTCCAACATAGGTAACTTGCTTACCCAGTCATGGCAGGAGAGCATGAAGTGATCACCACCAAGACTTGTGTTCCAAAAAGGATGTCTTGCAGAGATGACTTTAATATAATCAGCAACAGTTCTACCAATGGCATGCATATCACGGGCACCCGGAACATAAAGGTATTTTACCATCAGAACCACACTGAATGGCAGAAAATACACCAGGGCCTCATCTGGATCTTTTGTTCTATAAAGATTTCCCTTCTCTATTTCATGAATAAACCTTCCCTCTGTTGAATATATACTTCGACATGGACCATTATGGAATATTGGACGTTCTCCTTCCTCATACACATATATCTTGAAGTTCTTCTCCATTTCAAGATAACTCCTAAAACATTTTCATCAAATAGTTTAAATCTATGTGCTTAGTGTAAAAAGTTGAGGTAACTACAAGCAATTCTTTAAACATTAATCGGTTACTTATTAAATATAGTAACTGGATTTTTATATGTTTAGCGAAGCTTGTAATTTTAAATTCTTTTTATTACTATTAGTGTATATAACTTAATATTGTAAAGTATAACTTGTACCTGTGGAATGCATTTGCATTATAGTACATAGGGCCTTGAGGAATATAATCAGGATCTTGATGGTTAGACATCATACTCCCATTTCGAGCAGCTTCTCTTATGGAAGACCTGGCTTTTGCCAAAATGGCTTCAAGCCTTTCTAACCTGCTGTACACTTTAACTGCCCCTGCAGTTGCATTATTACCATGTTCTTCTCCTTGATCAATTGATAATTCATCTGTCTCAATCTTTTCTTCTCCTTTCTTTTATTTGCAATGTACCAAAACACAGAAAGAAGAAAATACATTAGTCCACGAGTTTAAGTTCAATGCACCGATAGAGTAAGAAAATATTTACAGTCACATCACTTATAAGCTAAAGTTTACTTCTATATAGTAACAACGTAAAAGAAATTTACACTGTTAGGTCACTTAAAAACTTATTATAGTGCATATAACTTAAATCCTTGTTATACAATAAAAAAGAACAATACAACAACAAAACAAGGCAAGTGGGCTTTACTTACTTGGGGAAGTTGATGAGGAGTATCTGATTCTTTAGCTGCCAATTTCTGATGAAATGAGCTGTTAATAAAAGGAGAAGTAAAAGACGGAGCCTCAGCTATGGCAATTATTTGTAAATGTTCATCTTGCTCTTCATAACTACTTAAAGACCTCAATGAATAAGAACTCAAGGTTCCAACAGATCTCCATGTCCATGTAGAAGAAAATGGAACAAAAGAATAACTCTGACCACCTATTAATGTACAAGCAAGAATTGAAACCAGAACCAAAGGGATAAAAACCAATAGTGCCCATTTAGAAGAGGAAGAAAAATTTGAAAACTTCTTGGGAGACATCCTAAAACTATTTCTGCATGGCCTGAGAAAGAGTATACTATTTTATTTAATATACAGCAAAGTGAGAAGAAAATAAATGAGATAAGATTTGTTAGTCAGTGAACATTCTGAGATCCATTACACTTCACTGCAAGTTATACTTTGCTGCATAGGTGCATTATTCTTGCAGACATCATGTGCTTAAAATAGCCAAAAGAAAGGGGCACTTGCTAATATAGCCAGCAGCTGTCTTGGGATTTTCATGCAAAGCTTCCTTAAAGTTCAAGTCTCCTAAATCTTAAAGTCATCAGTTTTGTTATCTTTTTGGCTGTTGATCCATTGATCAATACTTTTACGATAATTTAATCCTTTCCTTTCTTCATTTTGTTTGTTTGTCTTTAGTTAAATTTCTATAATCAGATTGGCTTATATTTTATGCTTTTCAGTTTACCAGATTTGAGCATGTCCATAAGTTAAGAGTAACAAATTATCTTTTACTTTATTAATCACCTCTCGTTTTAGATTTTTAACCCTATAATAATCGCAATATTAATTCTTCTTATTAGTATTCGTTTGAAATCAAGATGTTCGCATTTAGCTCCTATTGTCAACTACCCACTTTGAGGCCTGACTGAAGTTTTAGTTGTGGAATTCTCGCAAATTGCTTCCTATCAAAGGTAATTTCACTCGGAGCTGGAACTCAACATTTTTTTATTAAAAATGAAGTAGTACTTACCACTCCACCACAACCCGTTAAAAATATTGCTTTAATTGAGATAATATAATACAGTAACCTCTTAATAATCAAGACAACACAGTACCCTCTAGTTCTTTTTAGTTTTTCAATTTGGAGTATTCACGAGGCAAAACCGCCTTCCAAGTAGTGAAATTCATGATGATACAGCAAAAACCAACACTTATAAGCTGTATATATCTCGAAAATTAATGAATCTTGCAGCATTAATTTCATCAAAATAGTTGTAAATTTTTTAGTTTTGACGAAGAATATAGAGGTTGATTTAATTTATTCAGTCAGCAGTAATTTGGAAATACACGAACTCCTGAGAATGCACCGAGATTGCAGCTTAAAGAATCCGTCACCGTAACGCACATTAATCAGAGCAGTCAATATTTAACGGCTCCATGATATTTTGTCAATCCTAGGTACTACTCCTTTATCTTCCTTCTTAAATTCAATCATAAAAATAGAGACACGATTTGAACTTATTATGCGATTTGGGATACTGGAGTAACTGGTCATTTGGAATATTGGTATCGAAATTTAATATATCTGTGCATCTTTAGTATTTTTCTTAAGAAAGATTATCTGAACCAATTGTCCTAATTAATTTCAGTTGAACCCGTAGTTTATATTATACCACGCGTTGCTTGTAAATTTTGACATAATCCGAACAAGATATGTTTCAGGTGAACTCGCAGGAATTGAGAATTTTGTCCAAGTCAAGGTCATAGAAAAGGTGGCACATGTATAGTTTTGCGAGATCAAAACTGGAATGCAGTGATAATTCCTTGTGGAATATTGATCTCAGGAAAACGAACAATTTTTTCTTGGATTAAAGATTTCACATGTGTTTGCATTGCATACCACGTGAATTAGAATGTTAATGTTACAAAATACCATTACTAGATTCATCATTCTTAGAAATTGTGTGTACAGTTCAGAGGTGAAATTTATCAGAACAGTAATAGATGTTTTGTTTCCTTCCATAACGTAGGAGTATATGTTATTCTTCGAAAGATCAGAGCCTAACAGAGAGGGTTTCTCCTCCTTCCTGCATACAAGTATATACTTTCTCAATTCTCAAGTAACTCCTGCATATATAATTATTTTATCAAATACGCCTCAATCGTTAATTATTTAAGTTGGCTACATATCAACCTTCCTATCATTCTGTTATATTCAAGTTAGTAAATGAGTATATGCATAATATATAGTGTATAAATATATGCATCCAAGATATAAAGGATTAACCATAGTTAGATTTCTTCTTTGGTTGCCGATAACTTAACTCTCTTCGTTTATCCAGAGTAAATCACAAACTATCAAAATCGTACATGATATTGCCGTTTCTTTTATGTTATTTTATTTATTTATTTATTTATTTGTTCTGAAGAAGTCATATACTCCCTCCGTTCAAATTTATGTGGCAGTATTTCTTATTAGTCTGTTCCAAAAAGAATGACAACATTCTAAATTTGGTAACAATTTAACTTCAAAATTACAGTTTTGCCATTACTGAAATGATTTAAAGCCACACAAACTTTTTTGGCTTATTTTACACCATAAGTTTCAAAAGTCTTCCTTTATTTCTTAAACTTTGTGCCGAGTCAAACTATGACACATAAAATGGAACGGAGGGAGTAACATAGTAGGAGTAAGTGTAATAGAAGGTGACCCTTGCGATGATTTAAAGGGCCATTAACATAATAGTCGTGTACAAATGACGGTGGCAAATTAAAGTAAACCGTAGTATTGCTGTAAGCTTTCATTTTCTCCTTTACCTTTTTCTCTTTACACTGAATGAGAAATGAGTAATCAACTTTGGCAATGAGATTATCTCAGTGAGATGTATTCCGTCTCCAAGAGTGGAAATAACGCCAGCTAACAACTCCAACGGCAGCTATTTGTGATTTAGCCACTATTGTACGATGTATTTAAAGTAAAGAAAAAATTTAAGTGGATAGGAGCTTCAGCACACGGTGAAGTTCAGTTTTTAATTCAAAAATTCAAGAATATGCCGTTGTGTTATGTTTTCTCAATTAGCTCAAACCTTGGGACTGTATGTCCGGAAATTCAGTTTTTTAATTCAAAACTTCAGGACACTATATTCTTAAGTTTATTTTGTTCAAAACTACAGGAATTGTGACCTGAAGTTACATATTTCAGTTTAAAAGTTCAGAAGATTGTGTCCTTAAGATCAGTAACGACTACTTGTACACCTCACCCCTATTTTAAATTTGTGATTAAACTTTAAATATATTGAAAATATGGACAAGATCCTAATTTACAGCTCAAAAAGTGGTTATTGATGCACTTCGACCGCTCTAAGATGGTCCAAGAATTTGTTTATTTGGACCACTTCTAGTTTGGCGAATTTGCAAAAATATGACACCATAAGCAATGGTTTGCCTTTTTTTTCTGTGCTAACAGATGTTTTGCAAAAATACCCCCGTTAAGATTTAATGAAAAATATCCGGATGGAAACACCCTTGTCAAGGTTTTAGGTCGGGGGCAAAACTTGCCTTTATATTTCTCTGCTTTTCAATACTTATCCCTTCAAGCGTTGGCAAAAGGCAATACTTGCTGCACTTGGTTGCAAGTCTTGGCAAAATATCAAGACTTGCCTTTGATCTCTCTCTATTTGCCAACACTTGCCCTTAAAGTGTTGGCAAAAGACAACACTTGCCGCACTTGGTCGTAAGTCTTGGCAATTGCCAAAACTTGACCCTTCCAGTCTTCCCTACATTCTCGCCATATAATTTGAAGTATTGACAAAACAGTACTTGCCTTTGAAGTTTTGGCAATTGTCAATACTTACAAGTTTTTGGGCTTGAAGTCTTGGCTCCGGGTGAAAAAGGGTATTTTGCTAAAACATTTCTTAGCGCGGGTATTTTTACAAAACCACTCCTTATGGAGGGCACGCGGTGAAATTTTTTGTTATAGTTTTAGAGTGAAAAGTTGAATAATAGCCATTTTGTAAGTTGATCAAAGAAAAATAATCATTACTTAAAAAATATTAGAAAAATAGCCACTACTAAACAAAACACGGAAAACCTCAAAAAATTTTGAATTAAATTCTAAGAAATTTTGCTTGAGCTTAGTTCAATGTTCTAGAAAATTTTCCAAGTACTTCATATTTTGTGGTCCCTAAAAAATTCTGGGACTTTGTTCGAGGAAAAACCTGTGATTTTCCGTGATAGCTATTTTTTTTAAAAAAAAAAATTAAGTGGCGGTTGTTTCTCTTTTAGCAACTTGTAAAGTGTCTACGTGATTTAATTTTTGAGAAAATTACCTCATAAGCACATGAGAAGTACTTATTTACTTTTTCTAGCACCATTTTTTACCCCCTTTCTTTCTCTAACCATTAGGTAATTTATAAATTAATTCACCTATTTATAAATTAATAAACATTATATTTTTATTCATTAATTTAAGGGATTAGTTAATGCTGATCTCATATTTGTTAACACTATTTTAGGGATTAAGACATGAGTTATTATATGAGTCTATTATTACTTTTTAAGAAAAAGTCTTTATTGTTTCTTTCCTACGGCTACTTTTTCTTTTTTTTTATTAGCATATTTCACTTATTTTTTTATATTTATAATATATTTATGTATTCAAATATTTTTAAAATATTTTAAAAATATTTGAATACATAAATATATTATAAATATAAAAAAAATAAGTGAAATATGCTAATAGATTTATACATGATTCATAGCTAATAAGTAATACATTAGCTATATTTAGTTAATATTTTTCTACATACAAAGTTTATTTATATTTGATATTATGTTAATATATTTCTTTATAATAAGTGATATAGTAACTACTATATTAGTTAATATTTTTCTTTCTCACATACAAAAGTTATATATAGTTGATATTGACTTTGGAGACAGATTCATATCCAATTCATATTTAATTAATATATATTTTTAACTGATATATGGTGTTCTTGTTAGAGATTTTCTGACTAGGATACTATGAAAGAATACCCTCCTTGACATAATAGCGCCTTAAATTTGGGATTAATATTGTTGCCTTGAATCCTAAAATCCGTTAATATTTACCTTAAAAAACGCATGGTTTAAATTAAAGTGGGAGGTATCCTTAAATATAGGAACGAAATCTCCTTGATTTTTTACCTATTAATATTTTTTTCCCATTATAAATAATTAGTGTTATGGCTAGATTAAATTAGTGTTAGTGATAATCAAATAAGTGTATATGATCTGCTATTTATGTAATCAATCCTTAATTTTTACAGTTTTGGGACGGACTTGGAAGTAAAAATGTCGCGTGAGAGCTTGTTTGGCACGCGCTAATTGATCCCTAGCCTCCGCGCACAAATTCGCTGAGAAATAGCCACCGCATGTATTTTTTAAGTTGTTGTGTAACGACGACGTTTTACACTATTTTTAATATTACTCTTTTACCCTTCGATTATTTTGGACTTATTCGAGGGTTTTTTTCTCTCTTCTCATTACTGTGACTTTTCAATTTTTTCAGAATATTCATTCCCTTCCATTAATAAACTCGGAACCGCTATTATTTTGAGAGATTCAAGCCCTGTGTTTGCTTGAATATTGAAGCACTTTTTTTGTATTGTTGCGTCATTTCTAAGGTAACTGTGTTTACTTCATCGTTATTTTTTTATCTTTTTTACGGGTCATTCTTTTATTAGGTTATGTTTTTTGCGTAAAGTGTTTGGATTTCATTAAAGTAAATATAAGCTTTGATTCCATTAAAAATGGTGGGTCTTCTTTTAAGTGCAACCCTTTTGTGAAGCCTTGTGCCCCAGTACTATATACTGGGACTCCTGCTGGGATAGCCTATTGTCCCAGCACAAAAACCTAGGAGTCGGTCTGGGGGCATAAGCTTTTGTGCCCCATGATAAAATAATTGGAGTCTGTATAAACAAATACTTGTGTCCCAGTACAAAATCATGTGACTTTGTATAAAAAAAACATTATAGCATACGTTTTGTCCCAGTACAAATACTTTGATTTTACATACTAAGCACTTATACCCCAGTACCAACTGGGATAGTATTTTAGGTGCAAATATATAAGTGTTAATTTTTGTGGTTTTTATCTTAACACATGTGCTGATCTTACAGGTATGGAGATTTTGCCAATCGACGAGGGTGTGGAGGATTTGTCAAATAAGGAGGGTATGGATAATTTGCAAAATGACGAGGGTATCTTGGTTCTATTTGTGCAATGGAGAAATCGTGATTGCCAGTGGAAAGGTGACATAGAGTATCGTGGATTACTTGAAGGGTTATTATCAGCCGATCACCTAGACAAACTGAAGCAAGGGCCTTTCAGAGAGTTTATGCTTTTGGAAGATGCTAAATATTCTGGGAGGCTAGTAAATTGTTTTCTGCAATCTCAAATACCTTTTTTTAGACAACACTAAGATTAGTTTTAAAGATTTTGGTGATACAGCAGATTTTACAGCTTTCGAATTTCATGCAGTTAGTGGTCTTAATATTTCCAGTAGTGTAGATACAAAAATTTTGAAACTTATAAAGAATAGATTAAAGGAGCAGTATTTTAGGAATCCCGGAGAGGATTATAATAAAAAGGACAGCAAGCGGAGTTTAAAGTTACAGGACTCGCTTGATTTGATTGAGCATCAATCCAATTATGTGAGGGTGACTCCAAAGAGCAAAGGTAAAGGTAAGGTTAAGGTTAAGGTGAAGATGATGATTGTAACAATGACAATCGAACTGTAGTGTTAGCTGGACAATTGCAAATTCTATCGGATGAAGATGATGCTGTTGGAGAGAATTCAAAGGAAAAGCGTAAGTGTAAGGGGCAAGAGTAAATGTGAAGGTGATGATGGTAACAATGTAATCCGAAAAGAGTGTCAGCTGCACGATTGGATATTCAATTGGATCAAAATGATGCCGTCAAATTAGCTTAGATTTATTTGCTTACCTCTGTTTTATTGGGTCGCCCAGTATCTAGAGTAGTGGAGGATCGACATATGATTATTATTGACGATGAACAGTTGAATAACTCTTATTAGTGGGGTATTGAGATATATCATCCCTTGATCTCCCATATGCAGACAGTCATAAAGCCAAATTCTGTTACGAATAGTTATATATTTCTTGGTATGCCCTTCCTATTATGTTGCTGGGTGGCAGAGGTGTTTCTTGTCTTCAAGTAGTATTATACTGTTCGTCCTAAGATTAAACCTCTGATGTTCCGTTACACATGTACTACTACCTCGTACTACATTACATTGTGTGATGAGTACTTTCATAATGAAAAGGTGAGTTTACTAGTAGTTGCATTTTTTTCCTTTTTTTTCTACCTTTTTGTTGGTGTTTTTTTTTTAAAATGTATTTTCTATAATAGTTTTGGGAGGAAGAGACAGTGAGACCAATAATTCATAAATCTAAACGTGCTTCAACTTCAAAGTCAACCTGAAAGTCACCTTAAAAACCAAGTTTAACAACAAGATCTATCGATGTGAATGAAGTTGTAAAGGTGAGATTCTTTGTTGGATTTTTCTTTGATTTCTTTTTCTTATGTGGTTTTACCTTTTTGTAATTTTTATCAGAGGTTGACAACTAATCTTAAAGCACATTTACCTGATGAGAGGAAGATTCAACTTACGATCAATGCCTCAGAACAAAGTGTCAAGCGTGATCTTCTTGATTCGAAGAAGAGGATTATGGATCATTTTAATGCAAAATTTGATGCATTACTGCTTCTTGTTGCAAAATCAAGGACAAGTGATGTAGGTGAAGACTGTGGTGTTTCTGCGAGTAAATTAGACAGCAGAAGTAGAATTGAGAGAATTCATTTTGTTGTTGATTTTTATTATTTAGAGGGTCGGGATAGTTTTTTAAAACAACCTCATATCCAATTTAAACATTAGATTTTTTTTTATCATCGGTGGGAGGTTGATGGTGGTGGAGAAAGTGGTCCAGGTATTCTAGGTGATTTACAAGAGAAAACCGATCAAACTATTGTGGATAATTTACAGAAAAATAAAGTTGATGTTTGTCACACCAATGATCAAAGAAAAGGTACTAATGGTTTACAAAAGGCGCCATTAAATCCAGTCCATCAACAAGAAAGTCATGATAACTAAATAGAGTAATATGTATAGTAGTTAATCACACGGAAAAACTAAAAGTCGAATATTTATTTTATGTAATGATTTTTTTGTGTGGTTATTTTTTTTTATGTAGATGCAGATAAATAGAATTCTTCAGTTGATTTATAGTATAAATGTCAATCTGGAGATAATGATAGAGCTTTGATTCCAACAGAAGTTCAGCTTTTCGATAAATTTTGAAAGATAAATGGGGAAGTTTTGCAAAGCAATCAGAAGAAGCTTGCAAAATCAACATTGGGGCAATTTTGGAAGCTAACTGGGGCAGAATTTTGCAAGAGCAGCATTGGATGCCAGAAGATGAGTTGTCAAGAGTTTTGAAATCTGTTAAGCAAATAGTGCAAAGTTATAAGATGAGGACGTTCAGTTTGTTTTGAAATATGTAACGAGTTTAAGTCAAAGCAGATATTTTAAAAATGCATTCTAGTATTCATGAAATATTTGCATGCTTGCTTTACTTACAATATTTTATCAAACTACTTTACTTTGCCTCTATTCTCAAAAAATTTAAGCTATTGAGTTCATGTGCCAAGTTTCTGGGTATGGTTCGCAAATCCAAGTTTATAGAAGAATGAGGAAGCAGCGGCAACAAGATCAAGATCGAGTCAGCATAAATCAAACTCTCCTCCCCAAAACTAATAAATTATCTTTGAGAGCAGGAACAAGAAGAGGCGCAGTGGAAAGATCATTCACACTATAAATGAATAATTTTGGTCAATTGGAAATGCATCCAAACTTTGCTTGATTGTGTTGCATTACCTCTTCATGACTTAAAGCATTATGTTTTTTCATGATTTTTGTCGAACATGCGACATTTCTATATATCTTTATGATTTCCATTTGAAATTGGCATTTTGTTGAAGTTTGCCTTATATTTCCAGTTATGTTGAAGTCTTGCACTACTTTACTTTGCAGAATGACAATTTGTCCCGAGGCCCTCCTTGCTTCGTACCGGACCGTCTCGCCAATTGATTGTTCAAATTGCACTGGCATTGGATCTGCAATATCTTAGTGCCTTGCAACCCGCATCACATTATTTATTGCCGAAAAGGAGGCAACTTTGACTAAATATTTGCCAAATGGCTTTATATGTGTCAAATCGATGACTTTGCCTTACTTTATTTTTACAGAATGATGATCAGCCTCGAGGTCCTCCTTGTTTCGTGCCGGACTTCCGTGCTCGTTGATTTATCAAGTTATTCTTTTATGATGATTTGCCCCGAAACCCTCATTGCTTCCTGCCGGACTGCTTCGCCAGCTGAATTGTCAAAATTAAATCACATTGCTTTTATGATTTCCCACCAAGATTACACTGCAACCTGTTTTAAAATTATTTTTGTAATTGTCATCAATACCCGAAGTCCTCCTTGCTCCGTACCGGACTGCTTCGCTGATTGAATGATTTTAGTTTTGAAGTTTGCCAATGGTCCTCAGAGTCCTCTTTGCTTGTGCTGGACTGGTTTGCTGATTTATTGGTTTTAATTTAGAAGTCTACTAACAGCCCTGAGTCCTCCAGCCTCACAAGCTGGACCGCTTCGTCAGTTGATTGGAAGACAGCTTGATATTGCCACCAACATCTGCAAGTTTGTTATTGTTATTTATTTCTTACTTTATTTATCAAACTTTATTTGGAGTTACTCGCTTACCGCTTATCGAGATGTTGTAGAAATTTTTAGTTGATTTACAGCAGCATTTGGAGCATAACGTGGAACTTTTCTTAGCAGTGAAATGGGACAACTGTAGATATGAGCTAGACTCGTCAACAAAAGATCCAAAGATCCACACTCGAATAAGTAGTCAACCTAGAGGTTAGCCTTGGGTCAATCCATGTGTCAGTTTTTGTGTCAGCCTATTTTATGTCACCCAAATATCCACCAGCGTAGCCAAGTCTAAGGTTCGAGATTGAAGACAAGATGACTCATTTATGGAGATGCAGTGTAAGCTATGTCCTGTAAATTCCTCTTTATTGGTGTATTGTCGACCACGTTTTCATAACTAGGATGATTACAAGCCTCTTTTCCCGCACTTGAATAGTCATTGTTGCATCGTCTTCGCTTTTCGAATCGCGTCGAATTACATGGCCTGATTTTTGTTCAACCCAAGATATGTAGGCAACTTAGAAAACAGATTTCGGCCATATCCATAAGCTTCAGATTTTAGCCCTTTCAATCAAAGTCTTTTGCTTTATCGTGACAAAATTCAATTTTACGTCAACTTTTTTTACCCTGAAAACTCTTTCATCATATTTTCGGGTAAAGATGGGCAGCTGTTGACACCCAATTTTAGCCTCATATTTTCTTGACTAACTTATCGATGCTTCTTTTTTATTTAAATCTCAAAATATTGCATGTTATGTTAATCTAAAGCCAAAGGTGTTATTTTCCACGATCTGACTTTATATATATATTCTAAGCCACGATCTGACTTTATATATATATTCTACAATTTTGGCTACTTTTATAATTTTGAAAAAATACACATTTGCATCGCTGCATTTTAATTATTTTAGTCTAAATTACGCAGTTTACTGTTTTGTTACTTTGCAAATCTTCAATACTTCTATGTTTCAATTTATCACTCATTACATTTTCTTAAGATTCCTACTTTTAGGGAACAGCTTTGCAGTTTTACAAAATATCCTAATATTTCGGGTATTTATTTAATTGGAAAGCTTTTAAATTAGTTGTGAAAATTAATTAGAACAACTGACGAATTTCGAAAGTGGGTTAGTTTATCATGTAGAGCACTTAGAATTTTGCAATTTGTAAGATGTAATCGTAAAAATTTAGTCACGTAACCTGTTTTGACCGCGCTAAATGAATACTAGCCAGCGATGCAAAACTGTTTGAAGACTAGCCACTTTCGGACAAGTCCCAGTATAAATACTGGGAAGCTTTAGTGAACTAACCCCAATATAAAATACTGGGGCTTTGAACAATTTGTTCAAAGCCCCATTTTTTGTTATGGAACTTTGTATAAAGCTTCAGTCCCATAACAAAATACTGGGCTTTGAACAAATGAACAAAACTTGTTCAAAGCCCCAACATTTTGTTATGGGACTGAAGCTTTATATATAAAGTTACATAACAAAATAATGGGATTTATCCCTTTGATGGGACCTTTTTTATGGGAATAAATCTCATTATTTTGTTATGGGATAAAGTCTCATAACAAAATAATGGGACCTTGAATTAGTTCAAGGTCCCTTCAAGGTCCCATTATTTTGTTATGGGATTATTTTACTATGGGACTTCTTCAGTCCCATAACAAAATACTTGGGCTTTGAACAAGTTTTGTTCAAATCCCCAGTATTTTATTATGAGACTAGTCTGGGGTGTTTTTCCAACGCTAATGGAGCTTAAGTGTGCGCGCGAATTTTTGGCTATTCTTCAATGAATTTTGAAATGATGGATAGTCCCCAATGAGCGCGTCCAAAAATGGCTACTGATCAAAATTACCCGATGTAATCATAGTTAATAGTCATTCTAGAGTTGACTATTAATTGATTAACCATGTTATAACTGGCTATTTGCTTAATCCTCTAACAATTTCGCGTTTCCACACTTCCAGTAAAACTCCGTCACCATCTCTCTCCTTCTTCCTTCTCTCTTTTGTCTTTCCCCACTTTTAAACCCTAGCAGCCACCCTATGCTCTCTTTGTCTCATAGTATTTATGCACAGCACGCTCAAATCTTCCAAGTTCAGATTTTCTTCGGATCCCATGTCAGAAAATATTTTGAAATTCTGTGTCAATAGTCAATAATTTCAGAGTATTTCACCAATTTCCTATTGTTCTTGTAAGAACTTTAGCCGCTCCTTTCATGTTATCTATAATCCTTTGGTATTCTTTTCCTTTTCTGTTTCCTAATTTTGAACGGCTATAAGGATTTCAATTTTCTTGGGACTAAATATCCCTATGAATAGCAAGCGTTGTAGCACGCCAAAGGGACCAACTTACACAGCTAAAATTAATTACACTAGCCATTTTAGCGACTCATTTTCTTGCTTCTTAATAGCGTTTTCTCTCAGAACATTAGTCTTTGATTCTCCTTTTAGTCTCTTTCACGACCTCGGTCTTGAGCCGAGTTTGAAAGTGTTTGCGTCAAGGTGTGGATCGAAGATTGAAAGTCCTTGTTCACTGCCACGGAAGAGGTAAAAATTTGGAACTTTGATGTTACCTCCATTATCTTATTAGTTCGCTGTTTTTTTTTTAGTTTGAGCTATGAATTGATTCGTATGTCTAGAAATTATAACTTAGTACTCCCTCCGTTTCAAAAGGGATGAACCTATTTCCTTTTTAGTCTGTTTAAAAAAGAATGACCTCTTTCTAAATTTGGAAAGAAATATTCACTTTTACTCATCCCTAGATGATTTGTAGCCACACATATATCTATAACTTATTTTAGACCACAAGTTTCAAAAGTCTTCTCTCTTTATTAAACTCTGTGTAAAGTCAAATGGGTTCATCTAAAGTGGAACAGAGGGAGTATGTGTTACGTTCTTCTATGTTAAGTTGTCTAGAATTTTTAAAATACGATAAAGAATGGTCTGTGCAATGCTCGTACAAAGTGCTCCTTTTTTACCATGGCTTCGGGCGCCATATTTCACTTCCTTCTACTTGCGGAACTTAGCAAAATTTATTAGAAATCATGATTAGTCATTTGCCTCTTAAAGTTTGATGCACGTTAGTTGTAGGATTAGTTCGAATAGTTATGTGTTCCAAGTGTTGTTGAAGTCCGACTCAAGTGATAACCTTTGTTCTACAAATAGAATTTTTCTTCAATCCAAATGGTTGTTTGTCTTTAAACGTGCTTTTCTGGAAACTGTCCCTTAGAGCCTACTTTGAACTTTAAAACTCAAGGCCATAAGCATTTGTGTTGAGCATTGGTTTTGAAGAATGACAAACGAGAAGGACTCAGTGGTTTTGGAGAAGAACCTAATCCTTGAATAGAAGGGCACGACTGGTCGAAAAGATCTGAGGGTTGCAAATCCCTGCAGAACTAGGAGTAGTGGCGCGTGAATGAATATGCATCTTAGTCAGACTAAAAGAGGCCGTGCCCAGGCTGTGTCTTCGAAGTACGAATAGGAGTTGGACTTCAATAAAGAAAAGAGTTACAAGGAATCCTGTCTTACCATAATTACAAGGATTCCTTGTAAGACTCAACTAGGGTTGCAAAGCCCATATAAATACAAGTAGTTGATACAGCCGAAATTAGTTATTCACAAACAGAGAGTTGGGAGCATACAAAGGCGATCTAGCATCTTTCTACGTGAGATAACGGAAGAAGACAACTGTTATACTTGAGTTGATTGAGTCTAGATATTCTGTCTAGGTTCTTTGTATTGTAAGTTGTCTTGTTGTGAGCAATCATTGTTTTTACATATTGGCTTATAGTAGAAGCATATGTATTACGTGAACTTTCGAGAGATTACTTTGTAATGCTAGAGTTTAGCTTTGTTTAGTGATTAGGGTCTAGAGTGTAGCTCCTTAGTTACAGAGTCTTGTAATCAGAAACGAGCTCTTTGTGTTAGTGGATTGAGTTCTAAAATCCCAGAGTGTGGGTCGTGGTTTTTCTCCCTTGAGCAAGGAGTTTTCCACATAAATCCTTGTGTTCCTTGTGTGTGTGATTGGCGTGCGTTGGAGTGTTCAAACAGCATAACCGTAGAGGCAAGAACGAGGTTCTTGACTCAGGAGAATCGAGTTTTTGAAACAAAAAATCGGTGGACACTATTCAACCCCCCTTCTAGTGTCCTTAGGAGGTGCACATATTATAACAAGTGGTATCAGAGCAGGTCTTCTCGTGCTAGGTTAACACCTTGAGAAGGATCAGAATCATGAGTGCACCACCTACCATTACTGAAGGACAGTCAGTTCAGAGGCCCCCACAGTTCAATGGGCAGTACTATGCTTGTGAAAGAACAGGATGGAAAATTACATATGTGCTGAAGACTATCAACTATGACTGATAGTATCTAAAGGAAACCTGATCCCCACTAAAATAGTTGGTGAAGGAGCGACTGCCAAACAAGAACCTAAGTTGAAAGAGGAGTTCAATGAGGCGGATTATAAGATGATTGAAAAGAATCACAAAGCCAAACGTCTGGTAATTTGTGGTCTTGTCCTGAGGAGTTTAACAGAGTATCATCTTACAAGACTGTCAAGGAAATCTGGGATGCCCTGCAGGTTGCGCATGAAGGAACCACAGAAATGAAGGACTAAAAAAGAAGAATGCTGAAGAGACAATTCGAGTTGTTCTCTATGGGAGAGATGGAATCAATCCAGGATATGATGACCAGGTTGACCATTATTACTAATGAGATGAGATCCCTGGATATGGAGTTACCAGAAGTAGAGATGGTGGATAAGATTTTAAATGTGCTTCCTAAAGCTTGGGAACCCAAGATTACTGCCATCATTGAGTCTAAACCTCTAAGATCTATTAAACTTTAAGAACTGATTGGTAGCCTGAAAACTCATGAGATGATGAAAGACTCAAAAGTTAAACCAGCTCTCAAGAAGGACAAGACCTTGCACTTGAAGCAACTGAGGAAACTGATGAGTATGTTGATCTGCAATCAGTTGAAGTAGCAATGCTTAGTGCCTTGAGACAGAAGCTTAATTTGGGAAGGTTTAAAGGCTTTAAAAGAAATGGCAAGGAAAACTCTGGAAGGAAGAACATAGTCGACAGTCCTGATTACTCAGGATGCTTTAAGTGCTTCAAGAAGGATCACGCTGTTATGGATTGTCCCATGTGGGAAGCAGAATGGATGAAAAATAGAGCATCTAAGGAAAAGGAAAAGGAGACGTCAAAGGAGAATGATAAAGATAAAAAGAAGACAAGACGACCTCCAAACTTTAGAGCAGAAAGAAGGAAAAGAAAGGAAGCTTTCTATGCTACATGGGGACCAACTGACAGTGAATCTGATCATGAAAAGGAATCTGGAGATGAACTACCACTAGCACTGATGGGACTGACAGGCATCAGTTCAGATGAAGAAGACCCTTGGGAGTTCAGAGGAGGAAGAGATCCGTCAAAGCCACATGTGTTCAACTGGACTAATTACAAAAGCTGGAAGAAACATATGAAGAATTTCCTGCAAGCAACTGATTATAGTCTCTGGTTGATTGTGAAGAGAGGACCTCACGTTCCTGTAAGAGAGCAGCTAACGGAGTTTTGGTGCCAAAGAAGGTAGAAGAACTAGATCCTCAAGATCTAGACTGGCTACTGGCAAAGCTGAATTGTACCTGAGAAGAGGGCTGACTAATGATGTGTTGGCAAGGATACTTGAATATAAGTCTGCTAAGAAAGTGTGGGAAAAGCTGAAGGAGTTGTACACAGGTGACGACCAAAAGAAGGACTCTGCCCTTATGGCTACTGATGGAGCTGAAGCTGCACATTCAGCAGAGGTATGTCTATCTGATCTTAAGGAAAATTTACACACATACTCTACTAAAAATTTGATTCTAATCACAGCCACTTTAATTGATGGTTATGAAAAAGAGAAAATTGAAAAAGATAAATTAACTGAAGAGTTAAGTGATCTCAGAACCAAGCACAAGAGTCTTCAAGAACTAAACATTGAACTGGAAGAAATCAATGCTATCTTAAAAGGACAGACTTTTGTTGCAAACTCTAAGATCATTGAACTGGAATTGGAACTTAATCAGTTAAGAGAGAGTGTAAATGGTAAGCAAGTAATAAGTAAAGTTCAAACCTTTCTTGAAAATGAACTTAGAAGAGCTAATGAGATTCTGTATCAGGAAACTGAAAAGAACAGGATTTTAAATCAAAAGGTTAAAAAATCTGAATTTGAGCTTACCAGATTAACAAAATGGAATAAATCATCTGAGACAATGAACTGGGTTCTTGAAAATCAAAACAAGGGAAGACTAGGGAGAGGATTCAAGAAATCGTTGCCTCCATATAATCCTAAGAGCAAGTATGTGGGATTGCCTTGCAGCATGTTGTGTACCTTTTGTGGTGAAACCGGACACTACAAACAAAGGTGCATGAATGCAAGCAAGGCAAAGGCCAAGAATAAAAGAAGTGTTCTACCTAAATGGGCTAGACAGGATTTGATTTATCCATTCACTCGTAAGAAGGGACCCAAGCTAGTCTGGGTTCCTAAAGCTGACCTTAATCTATTTTGCAGGCTGGAGTGAGGGAGAACAACCAAAGCTGAATTCTTGATAGCGGTTGTTCGAGGCACATGACAGGAGATAGAAGAAATTTTCTCTCAGTCGCAGCATTTCAAGGAGGCAGTGTGGTCTTCGGAGGAGGTAAAAGTGGACAAATCGTAGGAATTGGAAAAATTGGGAGAACTCTGGATAACGTAATTGAAAACGTATATTGTGTCGATGGTCTCAGACACAACCTGCTGAGCATCTCTCAACTGTGTGATAGAGGAAATGAAGTGAGTTTCTCTTCTGTAGGATGCATTGTGAAGAATCTACATAGTGGAGGAATTATTATGGAAGGAAAAAGGGTGAACAATGTATACAAAGCATCACTGTTGTCACTGCCTGAAAACAACTTAACATGCTTGAACGTGCAAGAAAGTGACTCTCAGCTGTGGCACAAAAGAATGGGTCATGCAAGTCTCTCACAACTAAATAAGCTGGTATCTAAGGAGCTGGTTCATGGATTGCCAAGCAAGAGATTTGAAAACATAAAAATGTGTGATGCTTGTGTAAGGGGGAAGCATGTGAGATCATCCTTTAAGTCAAAGAAAGTGGTAAGTACATCAAAACTACTGGAATTGTTGCATATGGATCTGTGTGGACCCATGAGAGTCAGGAGCAGAGGAGGAAAGAGGTTCGTGTTCATAATTGTTGATGACTACTCTAGGTACACATGGACCTTGTTCTTGGCATCTAAAGATGAAGCCTTTGACAGCTTCAAAAACTAGGCTGGTGTTGTACAGAAAAGGTTAAACCTAAAACACATCAGCATTAGATCTGATCATGGAACGGAGTTTGAAAACTCCAAATTCGCTGAGTATTGTGCAAATTACAACATCGATCATAATTTCTCTACACCAAGAACTCCACAGCAAAATAAAGTGGTTGAAAGGAAGAACAGGTCCCTGGAGGATATGGCAAGGACTATGCTGTTGTCAAGTGGACTTGCCAGGAACTTTTAAGCTGAAGCAATAAACACTGCATGCTATTTGCTAAACAGATGTTCCATCAAAGCTATTCTTGACAAGACCCCATATGAGCTACTCAGAGGAAGAAAATCAAATATTGCACATCTGAAACCCTTTGGTTGCAAATGCTTTGTCCACAACAACGACAAGAAACCATTGGGGAAGTTTGATGCTAGAAGTGATGAGGCAATATTTCTTGGTTATTCCACTCAAATCAAAGCATACAAAGTGTTTAACAAAAGAACACAAACAGTGGAGGAAAGTATGCATGTGGTATTTGATGAATCCGATAAGACATTGGGGGAAACTGAGAGAGATGATCAAGTAATTGGCCTCAGTCGAGAAGATGGTGTAGATGAATTTGAAGACTCAGAAGACAAAGAGACATCAGGTGAGAATTCTACCTCACGAGAACAAGGAGTTAATATGACAGGGGAACATCAGATGAAGTCGATGATCCAGCAAGTCAAGAAGAACCTACCCAAGATGATGCTGAAGGCTCTTCCCGTCATATTCAACTCAGGCCATGGAAATACCAAAGTTCTCACCCCTTGGAGAATGTCTTATCAGAACTGGACACTGGAATCATGACAAGGTCAGCCTTGAAGAACTTCTGTGCAATCTTTGCATTCCTCTCATCTCTGGAACCAAAGAATGTAAAAGAAGCTCTAGAAGATCCAGATTGAATTCTAGCCATGCAGGATGAACTTCATCAGTTTGAAAGAAGCAAAGTGTGGCACCTGGTTCCTAAGCCGAAGGACAGATCAATAATTGGAACAAAATGGGTGTTCAGAAACAAACTAGACAAGCATGGTATAGTGACAAGGAACAAGGCAAGGCTAGTAATTCAAGGTTACAGTCAGGAAGAAGGAATCGACTATGATGAAACTTTTGCACCAGTGGCAAGAATGGAGGCTATTAGAATGTTAATTGCTTTTGCTACATATATAGAGTTCACATTATATCAGATGGATGTGAAGAGTGCCTTTCTGAATGGCTACTTAAATGAAGAGGTCTATGTAATACAGCCACCAGGTGACACGACCCAAAATCCTGTTACGCCGTGCGGGCACCCGACATCCTCCCCTAGACCCGTCGGGAGAATCCTTACCATTTAAATTAGGAAAATAAATATAATAATTCCTAAATAAGGACAAGAATTTTAAAAAAACACAGACATACTGATACCTCTAAGCTGTACAAAAGAAATTACAACTGACTACCCAACATACTAGGTTTAGGCTATCCAGACTAGACATCTAAGAGTACAAAAGAAGAGAGATACCTCCTGAAGGGAGCAAAATGCAACTGAAATAGTAAACAATAAAATGGTGGCCGTCCGGAATAAAAGCTGGCTCACCCTGACAGCTGAAGTCGTCTTCGCTCCTTCACAACGTGGCGAACTCAATCCTGGAGCGAACCTGCCGAAGCGAAATAGATAGACAAAAACAAACAACAAACAAGGGTGAGTCAAAATGACTCAATAAGTGGGGCAGACTAGCCACCTCAAAGGATATGATAGCTAGCCAGGGAGAAAAGAAACAGATAAACCAAATTCCTCTTATTTAAATTATAAAAAGGCAGATCCAGATAATAACTAGAAACACATATGGAATGACAAACTCATCAACAACCAGGAACGTAAGATAGCCAAAACATATAGGTATCCCGAACACATCAACAATCAGAAATACATCCTGTTGCGGCGTGCAACCCGATCCATACATTCATCCTGTTGTGGCGTATAACCCAATTCATATATTTATACCGTTGCGGCGTGCAACCCGATCCATATATTTATATCGTTGCGGTGTGCAACCCGATCCCCGCAACCCAGAATACGAGCCAGAAATATATAGGCAAACTGAGATATGTCCACGACATAGTATACATACCGCATACATAAAACACAATAGTCAGTATGCGGTGCAATGAGATGGGATGAATGCGGTACGATGTAATGCAGTCGCATATGCCTGATACCTATCTCCTGCGCGGGACTCTCATCGTCTACCAGGAGATATATTCAATAATGATCCTTCACCGGCTCGAGACTCTCATCGATTACCGGGAAGTATTTGCAATGATGACCCTTCAGCGGCTCGGGACTCTCATCGATTACCGGGAAGTATATGCAATGATGACCCTTCACCGGCTCGGGACTCTCATCGATTACCGAGAAGTATATGCAATAATGACCCTTCACCGGTGCGGGACTCTCATCCCCAACCGAGAAATATATGCAGTAATGACCCTTCACCGGTGCTGGACTCTCATCGCCAACTGGGAAGTATATGCAATGCTCAAAACCAGAGTGCAATGCTCATATTCTCAATGCAATACCAACAACAAGGCATAACATATAATATACAATATAATTTCAAAGCTAAGGCATAATGAGTACGCATATCGGCAGCTACACACGTAAGGAACACGCGGTAGAATATCCATAAGGCCAAGGTGATGCAGCCCGAACACGTGCTGATCAAGTGTTCGATCCACCGAGGAGACCGATGACAAGAAGCCAAGCCAAGCTGATGCACGATGTGCACGTTCACTTAGCCTGGCCGAAGGAAAACAATTGCTCCGAAGTTGAGTGGCCGAGCTCAAGAATCGAAGGCATTATCTTCAGATTTGAGCCCGATGGAAAAGTGACCGAGGACAAGGAGCTCGAAGACAATTGAGTGTCCGAAGGCAACAAGTGTGTGTTCGAGCAGACAATCGAGAACCGAAGTCAAAGTCTGCCGAACACATTTTAACTCAGCCCTGCGTGGCTTATTTCTATTAGTAAACTGTGACCTATTTACTAGTTTACCCTTAGTATTTCCTATATAAACATTGTTTCTTTTCATTGTAAGTAACTAGTTTTGACTATTGATGAATTGAATGAAAGTGCCGAGCACATTTCTTCTTGTCTCCGTCGTGAGCAAAACCCCGGTGAGGGCTTTTAAGGACTTGTGGCTTTCGGGTAGTCCGATTGAACATTCCTCTTGATCATTCAGTTTGCAAGAGGCAATGTTCTCTTGAGGATTGTTGCATAGTATAGGTGATCCTTGTATCCCTTTCGATTGAGCTTTGAGACAGGTTCCTCACTGTTCTTTCGAAAGAAGCAAGTTTTGTCTTGCTTCTATCTTTTATCTTTCTTGATTGTTCTTCCGCGATGTGCTTAGCAATTCCTTCGGGTTTGCATTGCACCATCTTGGTATCAGAGCACGGTTTGGGCTTGTTTCTGCAACCCCAAATCCTGTTCACGTTATCTTTATTTTCGTGCGTTGTGTCTTTGTTTTCCGTTTCGTGTTCTTGATTTGGTTTTGTTACTGTTGGTGTTGATATTTTATTAAAAAAAAAAGTGTTAAAAAGAAAAAAATTCAAAAATTGTGTTTGATTGTTGGTTGTTTGGGGAAAACAACCATAGATTCTTGTTCACCATCGAGTTCCGAATCCAACAAGTGCCCGACGTACCAATTTCGTGACTAGGGTTTCTTGGTGAATTTTTGGACTGTTTTGAGCTTCATTGGTGACTGAACTCGAACCCCACTGTGTTTGGAAGAAACCGGTGAAGATTGGTGGTTCTTGAGCGATTTGGGTTTGTTTGTTGCTTAAAAATCGAAGTTCTGAGTTTAAATCGAAGTCCGTACGTCGGAAACTTGTTACAAAATCGTAACAGTGTACGACTCGAACGAGCTGGTTCTTGGCTCGAATAACTTGGACTGAATTCCTCCGATGCTGTTGAAACCGGAGTCGATAAAGCAACCCAGATCTGTTGAATTTCGTGGTCAGTGAACCGAAGTTGTTGTGTCCGTACGCCGGAGCAAAGGTCACTGTTCCATTGAAGAAGAAAGGGGTTAAAATTTTAACATCAAAACCCCAGGTGAAAATTGTCGGCTGAAAAAGGAAAGTGGATAAGGTAAAACCCTATCCGTACCAAGGAGGGACCACTCTTGTACGGACAGGAGTGGGTGTGATCGAAAAAGATTCCAAAAGGGAATCAAAGGGTAGAATCTCCTAGGTTCTCACTTTCTTTCGTGTCAAAATTCTAGTTGGTGGATCTTTTGAGTAATTGTCCTACTCAAGGTCGTACTAACTCTTTTAAGCTGATAGGAATTCGTGCGAAGAGGTGACCGAAGTCCAAACTTTCGTAGAAATTCTTTTGACTCCCCGAGCTCAGTTAAAAAGCGTCCGTTCCATCGAGTCGAACATCACTTCACTCTTCCCGAAGAGGCAGTGACTATTGTCGAACTTGAAGGATCTTAGAGGACCGATCAATCAGACGAGCCACTGTTAACAAGTCCTTGAGTGATCAAAACCCGAACCCATAAATTGAGTGGACCCGACTGCCACCCATCAAAGGTGAGGGAGTGTGTGAGGTGATTTCTAACCCTAACATTTGTTTGATCTTTGACTTGTGCAGGTACAATGGCTGGAAACGATGGAAAAAGCATTGAGAAGCCTGAGTTGTCGTTAGCCGATCTCATGGCTGCGATACAAGGCATCAGTGCCGAAGTAAGAGGAGTGAGTGCTCGAGTGGCTAACCTCGAGCAGGGAAGTGCGTCCGTGGCCAAAAATGGGTCCGGCGCTGGAACGAGCGAATCCACTCCGATGAAACCTGAGCTGTATGCTGAGCTTCTTCGACAACATCAGTTGACGAGTGAAGCAATTCGAAGAGAGCTTAACTTGGGCAATCCCCAAGCACAACAAAACTTGGGCAATCCCCAAGCTGGAAATCAAAACTTGGGCATTCCCCGAGGAGAGAGGTTACCACTTCCAAGGGCCCGAAGAGACCTTGGTGCTGTAACCGAAGAGATTGATGAAGAGGAATTTCCCGAGGACGAATATGAGCGTGAGCTGCCATTCGCTCAACGAAGGCAAGCTCACCGAGGTCGTGGAAATTTCCGAGGTCGAGGCCGAGGCGCAAATGTTGAAAGAAATATTGAGCGTGAGGCTAATGATCGAGATAATGAGTTTCCCGAACAGGCTAGAGCTGTTCGAGACTCAAATTTGAACAGTGTCAAGATCACTATTCCTCCCTTTAAAGGAACTAGTGATCCCGATGAGTATCTTGAATGGAAGCTTAAAATGGAGCGCATCTTTGAAACCAATGAGATGACCGATGAGAGAAAAGCTGCCCATGCCATTGCTTCGTTCGAAGCTTATGCCTCAACGTGGTGGGAATCTGACAAGAGACATAGACGAAGGAATGACTATCCCGAAGTCAATACTTGGCCACAATTGAGAAGAGCCATGGATGCTAAGTATTTGAGTGCCAAGTATAGGCAGACTCAAATGCAAAAGCTCTATGAGTTAAAGCAAGGGTCCAAGTCTGTCCAAGAGTACCACGATGAATTCGAAAAGGTTCGATTGAATCTTGATCTGGTCGAAGACGAAGAACAAGCCATTATCAGATTCAAAAATGGCTTGGCTAGGGATGTGTCATCTCAGTTGAGACTCCACGTGTACCACACGTTGGAAGATGTGTTTGACGCTGCCACCGAAGCTGAAAGATTGGTGAAGGACGATAAGGCAAACCGGTATCGAGGAGTCACTACTTCTACTCCTTTGAACCGAGGTAAAGAATGGAAGAGTCCAAACCAAGCAAGTGCTAACACTGTTCGAGATTCGAAGAGACCCTTCGAAAGAGGTGTGACCGTTAACCAGTCGAGAGAAGTGGGAGGTAAAGTGCAACTAAACTCTCCAAGTGCTTCAAACATTCAGTGTCACAAATGCAAAGGTTATGGTCACATGGCAAAAGAGTGTCCAACTCGCAAGGTTATGCTTTTGCTCGAAGATGGAACCGTCCATGAGCAAGCGAGTGACACCGAGGAGGAAATTATCGAGGAGACTGATCGAGCTGAAGATGATGATGATCATGAGGCTGCCGAAGCTGATCATCCGGAAATGTTTCTTGTGGTTCGAAGGAATTTGAGCTGCATGACTCTTGAAGAAGAGGACAACCAAAGAGAAAACCTCTTTCATGCCCGATGTCGAGTGAGGGGAAAGGTGTGTTCGATAATCATTGATTCTGGTAGTTGTGCCAATGTAGTGAGCCAAACTATGGTTTCACAAATGGGATTACCTACGATGAAGCATCCCCACCCTTACAAGTTACAATGGCTGAATGAGTGTGGAGAATTGAGAGTTGTCAAACAAGTGTGGATCAAGTTCAAAATCGGAGAGTATCAAGATGAAATGATATTCGATGTGGTTCTGATGCAAGCTTGTCATTTGTTATTGGGTCGACCATGGCAGTATGACCGAACAGCTGTTCACAATGGCAGATCCAACACTTACACTGTGAAGCTTGATGGGAAGAGTTTCGTACTCAAACCCTTGTCTCCAAAACAAGTCACCGAGGACTATAAACGAATGAAAGAATTGAAAGAAGCGGCCAAAGCTAAGCTTCCGATGGGAGCAAAATTGGGGCCCGAAGAGACAAACTCACCGACCGAAGTGAAAGGAATTTGTGCAATCATGCAACCCGGTGAGATCTTACGAGGCAACGACCACGGTCAGATGATGATTTGCCTCGTGCACAAGGGTATCCTTCTAAACTCTAATGATGATTTTTCTAATGATAACCCTTTGCCTTTGTTTGTTCGTAAAGTTTTGCAGGACTTCGAGGACATGTTTCCCGAGGAAATGCCAGGTGGATTACCTCCGTTGAGAGGAATCGAGCACCAAATTGACTTCGTACCAGGGTCTCAAATCCCTAACAAACCTGCATACCGGTGTAATCCCGAAGACACCAAAGAGCTCCAACGGCAGGTTGATGAATTGCTGAACAAGGGCCTCGTTCGTGAGAGCTTGAGTCCTTGCGCCGTTCCTGTTATCCTTGTCCCGAAGAAGGATGGAACATGGCGAATGTGTGTTGACTGTCGAGCAGTCAACAAAATAACGGTAAAGTATCGTCATCCTATCCCTCGATTAGATGACATGCTAGATGAGTTAAGCGGTTCTTCATGCTTTTCGAAGATAGACCTCAGGTCCGGTTACCACCAGATCCGAATGAAACCCGGAGACGAGTGGAAAACCGCATTCAAGACCAACTTCGGTCTCTATGAATGGTTGGTGATGCCTTTTGGCTTATCCAATGCACCGAGCACATTCATGCGACTGATGAACCATGTGCTCAAACCGTTCATAAATAAGTTTGTTGTCGTTTATTTCGATGACATACTTGTTTATAGCAGAACCATGGATGAACATGTCGAACACCTAAGGCAAGTGCTCGAAAAGCTTCGAGAAGAGAAGTTGTATGCCAACTTCAAGAAATGCGCCTTCGGTGTCGATCGTGTAGTCTTTCTTGGATTTGTTGTCAGTGCTAATGGTGTCGAAGTCGACGAATCAAAAGTCGAAGCCATCAAAGATTGGCCAACTCCAACCTCAGTATCACAAGTTCGTAGCTTCCATGGCTTAGCTAGCTTTTACCGAAGGTTTGTTCGTGACTTTAGCACCGTGGCAGCTCCTTTAACCGAGCTGGTGAAGAAAGACAATCCATTTGTGTGGGGAGAGTCCCAAGAGAGGGCTTTCCAAGAGTTGAAACGGAGGCTTTGTTCTGCCCCGTTGTTGCAACTCCCTGACTTCGGCAAAGCATTCGAAGTTGAGTGTGATGCGTCTGGAGTTGGGATCGGAGGAGTGCTGATGCAAGAATCGAAGCCGATCGCTTACTTTAGCGAAAAGCTTAAGGGTGCAACTTTGAATTACTCTACGTATGACAAAGAATTGTACGCCCTCGTTCGAGCACTCGCCCATTGGCAGAATTATTTGTGGCCTCGAGAGTTTGTGATCAAGAGTGATCATGAGTCTTTGAAACATCTCCGAGGTCAGGAGAAATTGAATCGAAGACATGCCAAGTGGGTTGAATTTATTGAAAGCTTTCCCTATGTAATTCATTACAAAAAGGGAAAAGATAATGTTGTGGCCGATGCGCTATCAAGGAAATTTGCCTTAGCAACCACTCTCGCCTCTAGGCTCATGGGATTCGAGAGCATCAAGCTAATGTACGATGACGATCCCAAGCTGAAATGTGTTCGAGACGCAATCTTGAGCGGCCGAAAGGCTGAGAAATATCAGTGGCATGATGGCTACCTCTTCAAAAATGGGAGGGTTTGTGTGCCAGTGTCATCGTGGAGAGAGCTCTTAGTTCGAGAAGCTCATTCCGGTGGACTGATGGGACACTTCGGTGTCGATAAAACTCTTGGCATCTTGACCGAGCAGTTCCATTGGCCCAAAATGCGACGAGATGTGGAAAAACTTTGCAACGCTTGTCTCGTTTGCAAGAAAGCAAAATCGAAGTCCAACCCTCATGGTTTGTACACCCCGTTGCCTGTGCCTGATCGACCTTGGGTTGATATATCCATGGACTTTGTCTTGGGGTTACCGAGGTCGGGGGGAGGACATGATAGCATCTTCGTTGTGGTTGACCGTTTTTCAAAAATGGCTCACTTTATTCCTTGCAAAAACTGTGATGATGCACAGCATGTAGCTACATTGTTTGTTTCTAATGTGTTAAAATTGCATGGTGTACCTCATACTATTGTGAGTGATCGAGATTCAAAGTTCTTGAGTCATTTTTGGAAGTGTTTGTGGGGTGCCCTCGGCACCAAGCTACTATTCTCGACGTCTCACCATCCTCAGACTGATGGACAGACCGAGGTAGTTAACCGAACCTTGGGATCGTTGCTTCGGGCAATGACCAAAGGGAAGGTTGGAAACTGGGCTGATCGTTTGCCCATGATGGAGTTTGCATACAATCGAACGGTGCATCGAATGATCAACATGACCCCGTTTGAATGTGTGTATGGCTTTAATCCTTTGATTCCACTTGATTTAACCCCATTGCCTCGAGATTCTGTTCTTGATTTTGAAGGTACTCGACGAGCAGCTGCCTTGATCGAATTGCATGCAAAGGTAAAGAAGAACCTCGAGGAGGCCTATGCAAAGGTTGTCTTAAAGAAAAACAAGGGGCGTAAAAAGTTGGAATTAAAGAAGGGAGATTGGGTTTGGGTTCACTTCCGAAAGGAACGCTTCCCGAACCAAAGGAAAGGAAAGTTGGCTCCTCGAGGGGATGGTCCATTTCAAGTGTTGACCAAGATCAACAACAATGCCTACGTGATCGACCTCCCTGGTGAGTATAACGTGTCCAACACCTTTAATGTTGCTGACTTAGTTCCTTGTGTTGTAGGTCCAACTTCGGAGGACGAGGAGGGCTTGATTTCGAGGACGAAATCTTCTCAAGAAGGGGAGGATGATGCAGCCCGAACACGTACTGATCAAGTGTTCGATCCACCGAGGAGACCGATGACAAGAAGGCAAGCCAAGCTGATGCACGATGTGCACGTTCACTTAGCCTGGCCGAAGGAAAACAATTGCTCCGAAGTTGAGTGGCCGAGCTCAAGAATCGAAGGCATTATCTTCAGATTTGAGCCCGATGGCAAAGTGACCGAGGACAAGGAGCTCGAAGACAATTGAGTGTCCGAAGGCAACAAGTGTGTGTTCGAGCAGACAATCGAGAACCGAAATCAAAGTCTGCCGAACACATTTTAACTCAGCCCTGCGTGGCTTATTTCTATTGGTCAACTGTGACCTATTTACTAGTTTACCCTTAGTATTTCCTATATAAACATTGTTTCCTTTCATTGTAAGTAACTAGTTTTGACTATTGATGAATTGAATGAAAGTGCCGAGCACATTTCTTCTTGTCTCCGTCGTGAGCAAAACTCCGGTGAGGGCTTTTAAGGACTTGTGGCTTTCGGGTAGTCCGATTGAACATTCCTCTTGATCATTCAGTTTGCAAGAGGCAATGTTCTCTTGAGGATTGTTGCATAGTATAGGTGATCCTTGTATCCCTTTCGATTGAGCATTGAGACAGGTTCCTCACTGTTCTTTCGAAATAAGCAAGTTTTATCTTGCTTCTATCATTTATCTTTCTTGATTGTTCTTCCGCGATGTGCTTAGCAATTCCTTCGGGTTTGCATTGCACCACAAGGGCCTCCAAAGAAATGGATATAAACACTTACCTTGTTACAAAGTCAGCGCATCATATGAAACCCTTGCTGAGGATGATTGGTGACCAAGGGTGGCTGGGCTTGTTTGGAAACAAAGACTGAATGTTATTTGCTGATGAGGTCATGGAGTTTTACATAAATTGCAGAGTTGTAGCCAGGAGAGTGTTCACGACTGTGAAGGGAGTTGAAATTGAGTTTGGGAGAAATGAGCTAGGGGTGATCCTTGAGGTACCTGCTGAAGGTTATTGCAGGTATATTAAGCTGAAGTGGCCCAAGAGGACAGACGGAATAACCCCTCTAAGTGTGGTCAAGAAATTCTCAGGAAAACCCAAGCTCAGAAAAGAAAAGAAAGTAGACAAAAAGGAGATGGAACCTGCACACCAGTTGCTGTTTGAGTTTGTGCACAGGTTCCTTCTGCCTAGAGGAGAAAGAACCAGTGAAGCTAGTACTTTAGACTTAACCTACTTGGACCTGCTGGATAGAGGGTGAGAATAAACTTGCCCAGGCTAATCATCAGACATATTAAGAGGATTGCAGATACTGATCAAAAGCCACACTCTTTAGTGCATTCCTATGTCCTTCAGCAGGTTCTAGAGCATTTTGGGGTTCCACTGGGAGCAGGGAAGAAGCCAACAATTCATCAGATATTTTTGTACAATGTGCTTAAAAGCTGTGACATCTTCAGAGAAAGGAGAGCTTCCAAGAAGCCCATGCAGGTTAAGCAAGAGCTAGCTTAGGAGAGTGAGGATTATGGACTTGAGGAGGCCATTACTGCTGTGAAGGAACTGGAGAGCCATGTTCTTGAAGTGAATACAGAAAATGCAGAGCTTCACAGACAGCTGAAGATGAAGGATCAAGAAATTGATCGTTTGAAGATAGACTGCCACAAGTATGAGACCGAGCTGGTGATGGAAAGGGCCAAAAATACAAAGAACCTTGAGGCACTTGTCAAACACTTCAACCTTTACCCCTGAGTCCTCCTGTCCTACCCTCCTGTCCTTTCTCTTAACTGCTGTTATTTCCTTTCAGTCTCCCTGCACATGTGATGTTGTTTCAAACGATTTATTTTCAGTTGTGTACTACTGGATAGGGTTGTGCTGTTGTCACACCCTGGATAGTGATTTTAATTTTCTCATGTTTATGGTCGTTTGCACTATGGTATTTGGTTCTTGTTGGGCCCTTCACCTTATCTCTGTATTTTTATATTTTAGCTGACTTGTTGCCTTGTACTCTAGATTGGATAGTACTAACTGGTTCATGCAGGTATTTGAATCTTTTCGATGATACCAAAAGGGGGAAGAAAGAAATGTTGGGGTGTTTGTGACCTAACTCATCTATTTTATTTTTCAAACTTGTTTTTTTGTTTTGTGTTTTTGGTAAATTTTGTCCATTCAGGTTCTTTGGCAACATTTGTTTATCATCATCAAAAATGGGGAATTTGTTGAGCATTGGTTTTGAAGAATGACAAACGAAAAGGACTCAGTGGTTTTGGAGAAGAACCTAGTCCTTGAATAGAAGGGCACGACTGGTCGAAAAGATTTGAGGGTTGCAAATCCCTGCGGAACTAGGAGTAGTGGCGCGTGAATGAATATGCATCCTAGTCAGACTAAAAGAGGCGGTGCCCAGGCTGTGTCTTCTTAGTACGAATAGGAGTTGGACTTCAATAAGGAAAAGAATTACTAGGAATCCTGTCTTACCATAATTACAAGGATTCCTTTTAAGACTCAACTAGGGTTGCAAAGCCCATATAAATACAAGTAGTTGATACAGCCGAAATTAGTTATTCACAAACAGAGAGTTGAGAGCATACAAAGGCGATCTAGAATCTTTCTACGTGAGATAACGGAAGAAGATAACTGTTATACTTGAGTTGATTGAGTCTAGATATTCTGTCTAGGTTCTTTGCGTTGTAAGTTGTCTTGTTGTGAGAAATAATTGGTTTTACCTATTGGCTTATAGTAGAAGCATATGTATTAGGTGAACTTACGAGAGATTACTTTGTAAAGCTAGAGTTTAGCTTTGTTTAGTAATTAGGATCTAGAGTGTAGCCCCTTGGTTACAGAGTCTTGTAATTAGAAACGTGCTCTTTGTGTTAGTGGATTGAGTTCTAAAATCCCAGAGTGTGGGTCGTGGTTTTTCTCCCTTGAGCAAGGAGTTTTCCTCGTAAAATCCTCGTGTTCCTTGTATGTGTGATTGGCGTGCGTTGCAGTGTTCAAACAACATAATCGTAGAGGCAAGAACGGAGTTCTTGACTCAGGAAAATCGAGTTCTTGAAACAAAAAATCGGTGGACACTATTCAACTCCCTTCTAGTGTCCTTAGGAGGTGCTGTTGCTCCCAAACGCACACGCAAGTATACGTGGTCGACAAGTAATAGAGTGATAAATCGAGTATCGTTCCCACGAGGACTATTCAGACTGAATTCTAGCAAACAATTTATATAAACTATTCAGGGATCTTTTTCCAATAGTGAGGATTTTCTTAACTAAAGAACAGTAATTAAATGGTAGAAGCGAATTCAAACAATGGAGCAAAACTTGGTTGTTATCAGTAATAAGGAGATGGTCCAGGGTCAGAGTTACGAACAATCCAGTTGAGTTTTCCAATTGATTCCACTTCTTAAATCCCGGATTACTAACTGACAGAGTAAATGTACCTGTGAAAACCTTTCGATTCTTCACAGTCTATGCAGGCTACTTCAATCCCTATATGTCTATGGGTTGAATCACGTGCACGCATTAACGAATTCTGAAATTAGTTAAACTAGGCAAGCAAGTATATGTCTATCCTACTCACAAATTGGTTCCCCGATGCCCGGGTTCACAAACTAGTCCTATTCTTTCTTATTACGTAATTAAATTCCCTCTTTCGAGTTCAATCTAAAAACTATAGATAATGCGTAATAATCGGGCCCTGACAATTACACAAGTGAAATCAAGAAAGAATAAGTAACCCGTTATGGGATTCAATTAATGGGAATCAATCTTCAAACATCAACTTTCATGAAATACTCTAACCCTAGAACGATAGATTTAGCCACACATACTCATAATAACAACACAAAGATTTGATGAAATAATGGAATAATGATGTAATAGATTAATGGAAGGAAGAAAAACCCTTGTTCTTGATGTTATGAGCTCTCCAATATGCTCCAAAGTCTGAACTCCTTTCAAAAACTAAGTAAAAGACTATTTATAGAGTTTACAAACACCTAGTAATAAGTTAGACCCAATCCTAGACGAAATAGGAAGTGCAAAACCGCACACGGGGCGCTATAACGGGCGCCCCGCGCCTCGGAAAGCGCCGGGACAACCAGTAACGCCAACTTTTGGGCGCTTTTGGGGCACCCCACGTGGGTAAAAGCGCTGGGAGTTGGGCGCTATAAGTGGCGCCCCACGTGCCCAAAAGCGCCAGGCCAATTTTCTGGTCCCTTGCTCCTTTGCTCGCTTCGTGTTGTGCCTTCGTGTGCTCGATCCAATCCTCAATCAAACTCCAATCTTTTCTTGCTCGATCATGCTCTTTAAAGCTCCACTTGCACTTCATAACAACCTACATACACACGATATATAATTAGTACAAAACCACATTCATAAACTATAAAACGTGCGAATGACAAGCTCAAATATGCGGAAATATTAAGGAAATATAGGCATAAAATGCCAAACATCACCACCCCACACTTGAAACTTTGCTCGCCCTCGAGCAAGTCACAACTAACTTCCCAACCTAGGTAAAACAGGTCTGCCCATGACTATGGTTGATACCGATCATTGAACAAATGCGCACATGACTACTATGGATCCACAAACATGCCAACAATTTACCAAAACCAAAAATATGAGAACAACCACCCCAAAATAGCGCAAATGCACAAACTCAACTTATTGCAACTATGCTCCCACAAGATCACACCTATCTACTCAACCAAGAACCATCAATTACACCTATTTCATGCAAACCATGCGCCCTCACCAATATGAAGCAAAAGAGTGTCCCCCAAGTATCACACACAACCATGAATATCAAGAATAGAATGGGGACAATAGCAAACGAATTCACTCACTCTCATGAAAGTCTCACATGTCACACACAATGTACCATAGGCTTGCCCGTAGTGTAGGACTCCACTAATGTAAGCTCACTTCAATCGGGATTAACTAGGACTTTAAAAAGGTCGTAATGTAGGCTAAGGGGCGGGTAGGATACATATGGTAATAGTGACTACCTCCCTAAGCACTTTAATACATCACAATTATTTCAAACACAATTCTCATCAAAGCCACCCAGTCAACAACTTTCACACACACACCTTCTCAACAAGTAGCAATTTTTCTTTTAAGCACACACTCGCAAGGAATGGATATTCTTTTCTCTTTATTTCCTCTTTTTTTTTTCTTTCTACAATTTTTTTCAATTCAACTTTGCTTTTTTTTTTCTTTTCAATTTCATTATCTTCCAACCTTGCCAATGCTTTTCACTACTTCACAATTTTAACAATTATTCCCCTTCATTAGCTCCACTCAAAAACCTCCCAACATCCAACCACAACTCCAACATAACACACAATATCACTAAAGTGCTTAAGGAGTAAGGGGCCAAAAGAGACAATTTAGAACAAATGGGTAGGTTCGGGGCGTGGGTGCCAACAAAAAGGGTCAAGGAAATCACAACAACAAATTTTTTTTTAAGGTATATATGTAAGGGTAGGCAAACAAAAGAAGGCCTTGTATTATTTCCCGACTAGAGCAAACCTAGGATTTCGCTTTGCACACACACGGGGCAAGTTCTAGATATTAATATGCAACATGGAGTAAACAAGAACATGCCTCACAACACACATTGCACATGATCCACACAAAAAGGTTCCATCAACAACTCTTAATCAAGCATCTAGAGTGCAACTTGTGGAAATTTAAGCACTCATGCACAAAGGTTAACAACAAAGTCAAGTGAGTGGACTCAAGCATCTCAAGAGGGTCGTTCCAATTTTTTTTTCTAGGCACGCATCAAATTAAAACCCAAGGACACCACAAATAGCACATTCAATCAAGTTCAAGTCCACCGGTATCAAACACAATCAAAGGCACCTAGCATTCCACCTATTCCTTTCGTCTAGGGCCACCTATAACTAACTACCCTAATCCTAAAAATAAAAACTACCCGGTTCAAAGGTCTCCCCGTGGAAAAGAACCGAGGCCATAAGAAAAACCACGGGGTGGATGACATGTACCACTAATAAAACTAAAAGGAAAATCTTTTTGGAATTTTTCATTGGTTTTCTAATTTTTTTTTCATATATTAAAGCAAGAAACAAATAAAAATATAGTCAAGTGACAAAACAAAAGCCAAAAATCCTATGGTACATGCATCCCTAACCTCAAAAATAGATAAAGGGTAGTTCCCCCACCCCACACTTAAACTAAGCACTGTCCTCAGTGCTAACAATAAGAAAGTGCAAGGTAAAGAAAACTTCCCTGAAGATTCTAGTCCTTGGTGCTAGCATCCTCCAAGCTTCCATATAGTATGAGGTACTCAGACTTCCCTCATCAGGTCATCAATATTGGGCAAGGGTGAGGACACCCCACACTTAGCCTCGACATTACATGAACCTGCAATCCAAGGAAAAACAACAACTACGTGATACTATAAATGAAATAATACAAGTACAAACTCGGGTTGCCTCCTGAGAAGCGCCTTAGTTAACGTCGTGGCACGATGACACTTCTAGCTCACTTCTAGCATTTATGTCTCCTCTTCTTACGCCGAATCTTTGCTTTCTTCCTTTCTTTGAGAGAACCCCTCTTCAACTTCACCTCTGGTTTACTTCCATGTTCTTGTTTGACACATTCAATCATAGAGCACTCTTCAACCTTAGCTATGTGCTCCTTCCCATTATAAACCTTGAAAGTAACCTTTTCTCCATGCGCTCTAACAGTCATCTCACCCAGCTCCATGTCAATAATTGCCTTCGAGGTGACTAAGAATGGTCTCCCCAAAATGATTGGAGCTTCTCGGTCCTCTTCATAATCTAGGACTACAAAATCAGCAGAGAATGTAAACTTACCAACTTTTAGCAACACATCCTCCAACTTACCATCGGGGTGAGTGAGTGATCCATCCGCCATCTTAAGAGTAACTGAAGAGGGCTTGATTGCTCCTAACCCTAACCTTTTGCAAACAGACAAAGGCATGAGATTTATGCTCGCACCCAAATCACACAAGGCACCAGTGATATTATGCCCTCCAATGGTACAAGGAATAGTAAACCTCCCAGGATCTTGAAGTTTTGGAGGTAGCTTGCTCAAGATTGTGCTACACTCCTCAACTAACTCAACTGTATCTATCTCTTGAGGCTTTTTCTTCTTCACTAAAATTTCTTTTAAGAACTTCACAAAGGATGGCATCAATTCAAACACATCAGTCAAAGGAATATTAACTTGAAGTTCTTTCAACATACTCACAAATTTTTTATACTGGGCCAGATCCTTCGATGGTAATAGTCTCTGCGGGAATGGTGGAGGTGGCAGAGGTGCCTCCTTTCTCTCTTCTTTCTTCTTTACCTTCTCCACTTTTTTAACTTTTTCCATTTCAGCTCTCTCCTTGGACTCGGCCATCAGCTCTCCACCTTCTATTAAAGTCACTGCAAGACATTGTTCAGGCTCTTTTTTCACAGTGCTTATTTCTCCCACCAACTGCCCCAACTGGTGCTCCAGGTTCTTGTGAGCATTGGCAATATCTTGTATGGCCACTGCATGGGCTGCAGTGTCAGCTATCATTCTCTGCTGGCCCGCCATCAACTGCTTTAACATCTCTTCAACTGAATAGCTAACCTGCTGTGGTGGAGGTGGAAGTGGGTGGTAATTATTCGGGGCTCTCGTATTACCTTGATAATAACCATTACCAAACTGATTTTGACCCTGCAGCCTGTTTTGATTACCCACGTAATAAACTGACTCTGGATTAGAGGAGCAAACCTCTGTAGCATGGTCTTGACCACAAACCTCATAAAAGCTCTGGAGTTGTTGCACTGGAGCCACTGGTTGCTGAGCCTTTGGTAGAGCTAACTTGCTAATTTGGTTGGAAATAGCATCCATCCTCGCCCTTAGCTCTGAAACTGCATCTAACTGAAGTACCCCATGCAGGTTTCTGCGTAATAGCTCTACCATCTCCCTGCCAATCAGGATTGCTCTGCGAAAACTTGTCAAGTAAATCATAAATTTGATCAAAATTTAAGGCCAGTACTTGGCCTCCAGCAGCAGCATCAACCACTATCTTAGTGTGTTGGTTCAACCCCTCAACAAAAGTGTGTGCAACAACCTCATTGGATTGGTTGTGGTGTGGACAATCACGCAATAAAGCTTTGAATCGCTCCCAGGCTGAATACAAGGATTCTCCTTCTAACTGTCTGAAGGACATAATTTCGCTCCTCAGCCTGGCTGTCTTGGCAGACGGATAAAATTTAGCCAAGAACTTCTTAGCCAAATCCTCCCAAGTAGTGATAGACCAAGACTTTTTAGCCTTTAACCACTTCCTTGCTGCCCCAATCAGTGAAAACAGGAACAACGTCAAGCGAACATAATCAGTAGGAACACCCGCTGGTGTATAAGTATCACTGATCTCCAGAAAGTTCTGAATGTGTTGCTGCGGGTCCTCATGAAGTAATCCACCATATTGTCCAGTCACATGCAGCAACTGAATCATGCCGGACTTAATCTCAAAGCCCCCGGTGATAGCGGGCTTAACTATGCTCGATGCTACTCCCTCCAGGCTGGGGAGAGCAACATCTCGCACAGCTAAAGCTTGTTCTTCTGCTATTCCTGTAGGTAAAGATCAAGCAGGACCTAATACCTGAAACAGCACAAAACTCAAAACAAAAATTAAACCTGAATAGCAAGTAATAAACTGTTCAAAAAGAAATCAGTCAATAATTTTCCCCGGCAACGGCGCCAAAAACTTGTTGCTCCCAAACTCACACGCAAGTATACGTGGTCGACAAGTAATAGAGTGATAAATCGAGTATCGTTCCCACGAGGACTATTCAGACTGAATTCTAGCAAACAATTTATATAAACTATTCAGGGATCTTTTTCCAATAGTGAGGATTTTCTTAACTAAAGAACAGTAATTAAATGGTAGAAGCGAATTCAAACAATGGAGCAAAACTTGGTTGTTATCAGTAATAAGGAGACGGTCCAGGGTCAGAGTTACGAACAATCCAGTTGAGTTTTCCAATTGATTCCACTTCTTAAATCCCGGATTACTAACTGACAGAGTAAATGTACCTGTGAAAACCTTTCGATTCTTCACAGTCTATGCAGGCTACTTCAATCCCTATATGTCTATGGGTTGAATCACGTACACGCATTAACGAATTCTGAAATTAGTTAAACTAGGCGAGCAAGTATATGTCTATCCTACTCACAAATTGGTTCCCCGATGCCCGGGTTCACAAACTAGTCCTATTCTTTCTTATTACGTAATTAAATTCCCTCTTTCGAGTTCAATCTAAAAACTATAGATAATGCGTAATAATCGGGCCCTGACAATTACACAAGTGAAATCAAGAAAGAATAAGTAACCCGTTATGGGATTCAATTAATGGGAATCAATCTTCAAACATCAACTTTCATGAAATACTCTAACCCTAGAACGATAGATTTAGCCACACATACTCATAATAACAACACAAAGATTTGATGAAATAATGGAATAATGATGTAATAGATTAATGGAAGGAAGAAAAACCCTTGTTCTTGATGTTATGAGCTCTCCAATTTGCTCCAAAGTCTGAACTCCTTTCAAAAACTAAGTAAAAGACTATTTATAGAGTTTACAAACACCTAGTAATAAGTTAGACCCAATCCTAGACGAAATAGGAAGTGCAAAACCGCACACGGGGCGCTATAACGGGCGCCCCGCGCCTCGGAAAGCGCTGGGACAACCAGTAACGCCAACTTTTGGGCGCTTTTGGGGCGCCCCACGTGGGTAAAAGCGCTGGGAGTTGGGCGCTATAAGTGGCGCCCCACGTGCCCAAAAGCGCCAGGCCAATTTTCTGGTCCCTTGCTCCTTTGCTCGCTTCGTGTTGTGCCTTCGTGTGCTCGATCCAATCCTCAATCAAACTCCAATCTTTCTTGTTCGATCATGCTCTTTAAAGCTCCACTTGCACTTCATAACAACCTACATACATACGATATATAATTAGTGCAAAACCACATTCATAAACTTTAAAACGAGCGAATAACAAGCTCAAATATGTGGAAATATTAAGGAAATATAGGCAGGTGCATATATTATAACAATTTGCATATTCAAACGTTGTCCAAGATTAAAGCATAGCTAGCTTTAAAGTGAAATAGGTTGTCTGTTATAGTTTTCCTTGCGGAATAGTAGTCCTATACCATTCGAGTGTGTGTGTATATATATATATATATATATATATATATATATATATATATATATATATATATATATATAACAATCCTAGTCTGGAGTTTGCTTATTTAAAATATGTATTAATCCCCTATCTTGTCCAAATACGAAAATGGAGTACTTTTTTATTATGACCTTGGCTCCTGTCTAGCTATGGTAAAATCAGACCTTGTTTAGCATTATTTTTAACTATGTTGAAAATACCGTCAATAGCAATTTAATCCTCCATTAGTACTTGTTAGTGAAATGGTGTGATTACTGTTGTAGTTTGGCATGTCGTAAGTTATGTTAAAATTTTCTGAAACCTGGAATAGCATGGTTAATGTTTATTTGAAATCTTAAAAGTAACTTTGCTGCACTCGTCCTTGAAATAAAGATCTTGATGATACTTGTTTGAAATGTTAATTCCATTTGATGTTAAAAAAATGGATTATGTCCTGGAGGTAAGATATATATTAGTTCATGATAATTTTTTAGTTCAGAAATTATGTACTTTTGTCATATTTGTGGTACAAATGTTGTACTACGAAAATTTTCATTTAAGTTAATAATGTATACAAACTGGTTTTGTATATTCGGGTTCCATCTTGTTCCTAAACTGATCATTTGCTTATTTAGCTTACTATCTGTATAGGCCTAAATCGGTTTTAAGATCACAAATCGAATTTGAGTTAGAATATAAGCGAATCTTCGTATCAAAGTCAGGAAATGCAAGAAATAAGCGTAAAACACGAGAAAGTAAATTGATTTCAATATATCGTAGTGAGTACAAAATTTAGCCGAGTTTCTGTATGTATTTATGAATAAGTACAATGTAAAATGAAGTGCTATTTATAGGCTAAGGGTCCTTGCCCACGTTATCCATGACTGATCATGCTTCAACCCATGTTCTGAACATTTAATAGGAGTTAGTGGGCTGAAGTAGTGGGCTGCTGAGCCGCTTGAACCGAGGTGTTCCACCGAAGTTCAAGTGTGTGACCTCGGTGGCATGACCCTGCTGTTCGGTTGAAAAGGATGTCACCGAAGCTCAGCTCGCGGCTCGCCTTCGGTAGTGACATTGGAGCTTGCCTTCGGTAATTTGATCGCCTGCTTCGATCATTCTTCTTCGGAGCATCAGCTCGTTTTCCCTTCGGTTTGTCATGCCGAGGTGCTAACCGAGCACGTCAACTTTTGCCCAATACAGATAGTCCCCCCTACTCCTCGGATGAACGCTGAGGTCATCGAGGAGTGGAATGAATTTAAGCGGGAAGCCGACGTGGCTCAACCCTATCCAAGAATTTCAAAAAGTTGCACGACTTTCGGATTACTGTTCCACCCTACGTGGCGACCGTTGGTTGGCCACCGAACGGTCACACCGACTTTTCGCTTTCTCCAACATTACAGTCATCATTGCTTCCGCAACTTGCACGTATACTCCACCTATAAATACCTCACTCAACAGTCTTCTTCTCCACTTGAAAATTCTTGACACACAGTGAGATCGCGAAAGGCAAAAACTCCCATTTCTTAACCAGCTTTCTTGAGAACGATTTCCTTCCCAACTTAACAATACACCAATGGCGATGTCTGGACATGGGTCTAGTGATTCCGGCGAGAGCGCCGACTATTTTGCCGCCGCGGTGATGAGCGGAGATGTTTTTCCCACTGTAACACCGCTGCAGATAATTGAGGCGGAGGGTGGTGGCGAGGCCACTTCGACGGCCACTGCTCTTAAAAGACGCAAGGCGAGGGCCGGTCGCGACACGACAGAAGTCAGTTATGACGTTGGCATTGATGTTTGTGGTGACGACCATGGCGATGATAGAGATGACGTTGGGGTGGATGACGTCACCAGTGCTAGAGAGGTAGGTGGCCCAACGGGCAGAACCAAAGTGAGCAGAGAGGCTAGCAGCCAAAGAGGCGAAGCCAAAGCCAGCAAGGAGGGACCTTAGACCGAAGTTGGCACCTCAAAGAAATCAAGGAAAAAGATTCCCCTCGAAGTGGAAATAGATCCTCAATTGGTCATCCCTTTGAGTTTCAGTAATGATAAAAACTTAAAGGTACACGCTCAATCCGACGCCCAGAGCAGAAAGAAAAGGAACATACCGGTGCATGTCACCCCAAGTGTGATAACTGAGGACGTGATTGAAACCGTTCGGGCTGATTGCCGATGGGGCCCCGAGGTAGAAATTAGAGTTCCAGCCCCGGGCTCGGCTGTCTCCACTCACATTGAAGGGTATTCTACAGTTTTCACATATCCTTTCACCATAGGGTTTAACTTGCCATTCCATCCTATAATCGACACATTTTGTAGATCTTACAATTTGTGCTTGGCTCAAGTGGGGCCCGAATTTTGGAGAGTCGTGCAGGCCCTTGAATACTTGAGCGGACTAGCTAAGTTACCCTTTACCTTCGAGCATTTGATCTCCCTTTACTACCCCTACTTTCCTAAATCTGGGGTGGTAGCCCTCCTACCTCGGGGGTCTTACGCCATCCTGAGCAAAAGCGAAGCTCATGGTGATCGGGGTTGGAATGATCGCTATGTGCTTATTCCCACGAGGTTGCTATCAACCGAGCCTGGCTTCCCAAAAGTGTGGAATGCCCAACGTAAGTATTGTTGCTTTCTGTTCGGCCTTTGATCATTGTAGCTTGTGCTCACATTACCTTTTCTATGATTTGCAGCTGAAAAGGTTTCAGTCAATCCACCGGGGAATTCGTTCGAGTGGGCCGCCGAAGTCATGAGACAAGTGACGCGTCCACGTCGGCAGTCGATGATCTTAGCTGCTTTGAAGGGGAACCGATGGGTGTGCAAGAGGCATGGTGAGTTATATGTCTACGCTCATAATTCCTTAACACTTGCTTTTAATTATTGCATCCCGATGTTCTTTCTCTCTTCCCGTTTAGGTTTCTCCAACAGGGCTGTGAAGGATGCCGAGGAGGAGGAAGAAGAAGAAACTGAAGAGAAGGGAGATGGAGAAGGGGAGGAGAAGAAGGATAAGAAAGAGAAGAACAAGAAGGAAAAGAAAGTAATTGACATCACCGAACGTGTCGCTAAGATGGCGAGTTTGGCGAAGCAGCTCGCCGAGGACAAGAAAGCCAAGGGCTCGTTGGGCCAAGGTACATCGCAAGGTGATGAAGTTTTTATAGGTCGATTTTTGTACATTTCCACCCCTGCTTCCTTTCATACTTATAAGATTGCTTCTCTCCCTTCCCCAGGCTCTAAAAGGAAAAGAGCCGAGTCAAAGAGGGCCACCAAGGTGAAAGGACCTCGGGTTGTGGAGGTTGTTGCTCCTGCTGCTGAAGAAGTAGCCGCAAAGCGCAAAGGTCTTATCGATGAGCCCGACGATGAAGAGGTTCAACCCATGGTTCCCGAAGTGGCTTCAGAACCAAACCTTGAAATGACTCCAGAACTGGCTACCGAGGTCCCTAGGGCGACCGAAGTGATTAATGTGGAGGAGTCTAATCAAGAGGCTGCAAAGCGAAAAGGCAAGGCCAAAACAAGCGAGGGCTTGATCAAGAGCACAGTTAAAACTTCTCGAGCCTCAGCTAAATCATCCAGCTCCGTACCTCGGGCATTTGAAATTGTTATTGAGGCCAACTTGCTGGATCCCACCAAGGAGGACATCGCTGCCCTTGATGCTTTGCTAGGACCTGCTGAGGCTCATGCTCTTCGAAATCTCAGCCCTATGAGTTTGATGTGCGTCTCAGCTGCTTTTGCTCTTCGGGTAAGCTTTCATGCACTTCGTCCGCATAATTTGTCCTTTCTTTCTTCTGATGTTAAAGTTTTGGCTTTGCGTAGAGCTTGGTCCTCGTGCTGCAAGCCATTCACCTCGAGCGCAAGTGAGCGGAGCAAATTCAGGCCGCCACTGCCGCTTGGGGCGAACAAAAAATAGGACTTAGAGGAAGGATTGCTGAATTGGAAGCACAGTTTGCAACTTCAAAATGAGGAGCTGGAGCGTGCCAATGATGCTTCGGTTAAAGCTGAGGCTGATCTGCGTGGGGTTGTAGAGTTTGCCAAGGCTAGGTTCAAACTCCGACAAACGAGTTTACCACTGAGCGTTCGAGGTTGAGCCTCGAAAATGCTCATCTTGAAGCTGAACTTTTCAAGGCCAAAACTGAAGTGCTCGAGGCAGGCTAAAAGTACCGCGGTAAGCTTGGTGAATACAACGCCAAGCTCGTTGAGCTGCAAAGCCAAGTAGACTAAGTGCCATCTCTTCGGGGCAGGATCTCAGAGCTTGAAGGCAAAATTGCTTACCTCAATGAGCGGGCCGAAGTCAAGGCGACAAAGGCGAAGTTAGGAAGCATGGGTTGTTGTTAAGACTAGGCTTAGCACGCTTGAGCAAGTCCAAGCTGTGCAGATCGTACTCGAAGAGGAGATTGCTAAGGCAAGGGATGCTGCTGTCGAGGCTCAGAAGATTATGGATGATCTTCCCTCGAGCGAGGGTTCGGATGATGGTGAACCCGAAGATGAAGGGGAAGAGAGTGCCGAGGAGAGCAGTGATGATACCGAAGGGGAGAAACCTTAAGAACATAATAGTTCGTTTTTGTATACTTTTTTTGTTTAGGAGTTCGTGCCTTTTGATGCAAGCCTTCGGGCTTTTGGATGTATATATGATCTTGACCTTCGGGTCAATTTGCTTTCAATGAATATAATCAGCCTTTGGGCCTTTTGATGATATGATATTGCGTTTTACTTTTAAGTGTTAATTCTTGCACGAACTAAACACTTAGGAGTAGTTTCACTTGCAAAGCTTAATTAAATAAAACCGATGGGAACTTAGAACGACGTCTCGTTCTCGAGCCGATACATTTAACGTGCAACTTCAAAGTAAAGGATCGTGGAAACAAAGAGATATAGAATCAAATTCATTTCAATGATAAAATCAACGAGCCAAAATCGGCTATTTACATAAAGCCAAGTCGAAGTAGACCTTGGGCGTAAAACAAATTAACAACATGCCACTATCGGGCGTAATTATAATGTACTAAGCTATTCTTCGGGTATCAGTCCCCGGTTATCGAATAGACAGGCTTCGGTTGGGAGGCTAAGTGTAGACCTCAGTTGCAAACCACCTCTCACTCCCCCCCAGTGTTCGGGTGTGAATCTTGATTAAGATCCGAGCACTGGAAGTCGTTTTATCCGCCTCCTAAAAAGTTCAAGCAAAATGAAACGAGGAGCGAATTAGTACATTTCGACCGAAGCCCTAGGAGCGTTGTTCGGCTCGAGGCTGTGGGTAAATTTAAAAAGATAAAGGAATATTTACCTCGATTAGAAGTAGTACCGCTTTAAATTGGAAATGTTCCAATTTAAGGATTCGGGCATGCCTTGCGAATCTTCAATTTGATAAAATTCTTTCCCAACAATTGCTTTGACTCTGTAAGGTACTTCCCAATTTGTGACAAGCTTTCCCCCGTTTTCTTCCTTCGTTGACTGGTTTGTAGCCTTTAGCACATAATCGCCAACTTTAAAATCTCTAAGTTTGGCTTTCCTATTGAGATATGCTTTGATCTGTCTTTTTTGAGCAACTAGCCGGACCAAAGCCAACTCTCTTTTCTCTTCGAGCAAGTCCAATTCTATGCGCTTGGCCTGCAGGTTCGCGTCCTTGGTGGTGTGGGCGTACCGAAGACTTGGTTCACCCACTTCCACGGGGATAAGCGAATCCATGCCATAGGCAAGTGAAAACAGGGTCTCCCCGGTGCTGCTCTTTTTGGTCGTTCGCATGGCCCACAATACACCTGGCAACTCCTCGGGCCAAGGTCCTTTCTTCTCATCTAGCATTTTCTTAAGATTTTCAATTATTACCTTGTTTGAAGATTCGGCTTGACCATTGTCACTTGGATAGTAGGGGGTCGAAGCAATTCTCTTGATTCCCCACTGCTTGAAGAAACCAGTGATGGCTGCACCCATAAATTGCTTAATATTGTCGCAAGCTATTTCCCTCGGGACACCGAATCTGTAGATGATGTTTTTCCTAATGAAATCGATTACGTCCTTTTGTTTGACTTCGGTGAGAGCCATTGCTTCCACCCACTTTGTAAAGTAATTGGTTAACACTAGGATGAACCGGACACTACCCTTTCCCTTTGGTAATGGGCCAACAATATCCATCCCCACTTCATAAAAGGCCATGGTGACATGACCGAATGCAGAGGTTCGACTTGTTGATGGATCATCCGTGCGTGGCGTTGGCACTTATCACATTTTTGCACGAAGTCCTTTGCATCTGCACTGATGGTGGGTCAATAATACCCAGCTCTAAGTAACTTGCGCACCAAAGACTTTCCCCCTGAGTGATTGCCACACTCGCCTTCGTGCACCTTGGCCATCACGTATCTAGCCTCGTCAGGACCCAAATATTTGGCCATCGGGCCGCAATATAACCTGTTATACAAATTTCCCTCGATCATATGGTATGATGCCGCTTAAGTCCTTAACTTTTTTGCCTCCCTCTTTTCTTGGGGAACAGTCCCCGAGTCGAAGTAAGAGATGAACTTACTCCGCCAATCCCATTTGTGGTCTACTGAGTTGACCTGCAATGTCATCTTCCTCATCTGTGCAGATAGCAACCGAACTACTGAATTAGTCCCCGAGTGGGTCTCATCGACAGCCGAACCCAAATTTGCTAGGGCATCAGCTTCGGTATTTTCCTCCTGGGGTACTTTCTTAATTTGCCATTCTTGGAATTGGGCTAAAATCCTTTGTGCTTGGTCTAAGAATAGCTGCATTCTGGGCTCTCGAGCCGTATATTCACCGAGCACTTGATTTACCACCAACTGGGAGTCACATCTTAGCTCAATTCTCTCCACCCCTATTTCTTTAGCCAACTCCAAGCCTGCTAGAGCCGCTTCGTATTCAACCTCATTGTTGGTCACTTTTTTTAAACAAACCGAGTGCCTGATTTTCTCTCCGGTGGGTGCTTTCAACACTATGCCTAATCCCGAACCCTTGGAATTAGTTGCCCCATCGGTGTGAAGTATACATAGCCCCGAAGTCGTTCCTTTCGATATTGAGTTCTCCTTTTCGGCTTCGGGCAGAATCTCAACACTAAAATCAGCTATGAAGTCGGCCAAGACTTGGGATTTGATGGTTGTTCGGGGTTGATAAGTGATGTCATATTTGCTCAATTATACCGCCCATTTTGAAAATCTCACCGATAACTCAGGTTTATGCAATATACTTCTTAAGGGGAAGGTTGAAACTACCGCTATTGGGTGACATTGGAAATAAGGTCGTAGTTTCCGGGCAGTAACGATTAAAGCAAGTGCTAGTTTTTCTAAGTGTAGGTACCTGGTCCCAGCATTGAGGAGTGTCTTGCTCACATAGTAGATGAGCTATTGCTTGCCACCTTCCTCCCGAACCAGCACCGCGCTGACTGACACCTGGGACATGGCCAAGTAAACTATAAATATTTCACCCTCTTTAGGCTTGGCGAGCAACGGCGCGTTAGCCAGGTAGCATTTCAAATCTTTCAGTGCTTGTTTACACTCCGGTGTCCATTCGAAGTGATTGTTCTTCCTCAAAACAGAAAAGAATTTGTGGCATCGCTCCGAGGACCTTGAGATGAATCGACTCAAGGCAGCGATTCGGCCAGTTAGGTGCTGAACTTCTTTTACCCCGGTCAACTCTTCGGGGATTTCCTCGATGGCTTTGATCTTATCTGGGTTGGCTTCGATCCCTCATTCAGAGACAATGAATCCCAATAATTTGCCCGACCCTACACCGAAGGCACACTTCTCATGATTCAATTTCATGCCATATATGCCTCAGAACAGCAAAAGCTTCCCTCAAATGATTCAGATGATCCTCTATTCGAATGGATTTGATGAGCATATCATCTATGTAAACTTCCATAGATTTTCCAATATACTCCTTGAACATGCGACACACCAACCTCTGGTACGTCGCCCCAGCATTTTTCAAAATGAAGGGCATCACTTTATAGCAAACGGTACCTCGATCGGTGATGAACGAGGTTTTCTCTTCGTCCTTCGGATCCATGAGGATCTGGTTGTAGCCCGAATAAGCATCCAAGAAAGTTAATAGTTTGTGTCCAGCCGTGGAGTCTATTAACCTGTCTATTTGTGGCAATGGATAGGAGTCTGTGAGGCAAGCCTTGTTCAAATCAGTGTAATCTACGCACATCCTCCACTTGCCATTTTTCTTTGGTACGACAGCCACATTAGCCAGCCATTCGGGGTACTTTACCTCCCTTATGAAACCATTTTCTTACAACTTTGTGGGTTCATCTTCGATCGCTTTATTTTTAACCCCAGCGTGAGGTCTTTTCTTCTGCTTTACCGAGGTGAATTTTGGGTCTACATTCAGCTTGTGGATCATGATCTCCGAATCGATACCAATCATGTCTGAATGGGACCAAGCGAAGCAATCGTTGTTGGACTTTAAAACTTCAATGATTGCTTTCTTCGACTCCGGGTCCAACTCCGAGCCGTCAAATACCTTTCTTTCAGGAAAATCTTTCAATAAGGTGAAAGATTCCAGCTCCTCAATAGTCGAGTTCTCGGCTTTTTATTTCCGAGGCTCTTGAATGCAAACCGGGATCTTTTCAACTTCTCCTTGGAGGTCCTCCTCGCTTGACCCCAGTTGCGTTATTTTCTATTTTTTTGGCCCAGTCGGGGCGACTCCACTTCTCAACGCAACTGAGTAGCATTCTCTTGCTACTTGTTGCTCTCCCTTTATTGACCGAACCCCCCAAGGTGTAGAGAATTTGATTACTTGATGCAGCGTGGAGGGAACAACCTCCATGGAATGGATCCATTGTCTGCCGAGGATCACATTGTATGCTATGTCCTCGGGCAACACTTGGAACAGTGTTTCTTTACTAACTCCTTCAGCAAATGTTTTGAGCATAATATCACCCAAAGTTTTCTCCGTGGAGTTGTTAAAGCCAGTCAACACCGTTGCTTTGGGGATGACTTCCCCTTTGAGCCAAATCTTCTTGATGGCCCCGTAGCTGATTATGTTGACCGAGCTACCGGGGTCAATCAGGACTCGCTAGATATCGGAGTCGTTGATTCTCAACATGATGACCAAGGCATCGTGACGAGGGAACATCATCCCATCAAAATCGTCATCATCAAATACGATTTCTTTACCCGAGCCCCCAACTCGAGTTCTCTTTTCCATTGTGATCGACAACTTGGCGAATTTCTTTACAGCTGCAAAATTCACCCCGTTCACTTCTGACCCCCCGGTGATAATATTTACAACTCTCTCTAGGGGTGGAGCCCGAGGTGGCTGTCCATCACCTCGGTTCTTGGAGTAGTTTTCCTTTCCCTTGTCAGTAAGGAATTCGGCCAACACACCTTTCTTCAACAAATGAGCTACCTCGAGGCGCAATGCTTTGCAGTCTTCGGTTCGATAGCCATAATCTGCGTGGAACTCACAGTGCAAGTTTTGGTCTCTTTTGTCCGCTGAAGTTCTCATGTCTTTGGGTACTCTTACCCCGGCAGTCCCCTTAACTAAGTTGACCAGCTCCGAGGTCGATATATTAAAATTGTAGTCAGTGATCCGAGGTAGTTCTTTCTTTGAAGCCGAAGCTGGGCCTAAGGAATTTCTTTGGTTCGTGTTGGAGTGAACCTTTGCTCAGAGCCGTTGGCTTATATGTGGGCTTGTGAATGAGTTTCCGAAGGAATTTCCCAACCTTTGGCTGATAGGCTGTCTTGTGGAGGTATATGATTCATACCTCCCCTTCGGATTTACTCGCGACGCCTCGGCGCGATATGAGGATTAGCCTCGGTTTTTGTAATTATAACCTTGACTTTTAAACTCAGCCACTTCCAGCCTGATCTTGGAGTAAGCCCATTTGTGTAGATCTTTCCATGTTAAAACTTGGTATTGTTGAAGCTCTTTTCGCAATTCAACAGCGGCGTCAGAATTGCGAACATTGATAGCCTTTTCAAATACCATGATGGCCAGAGCATCATCCGAGGTAGCTCCATGCGCTCAAGGAACTCCTTAATTGCCTCACCGGGCCGTTGCTTGACCTCGCATATATCCTCCTACCTTTGGAGAATTTTTTTGCTCCGGTGTGGGCCTTAACGAAGGCATTGGTCATTTCCTTGAAGGTGGAAATTGACCCTACTGGTAGACACATGTACCAGCGCATCGCTCCTTTCTCCAAGGATTCGCCAAACTTTTTTTAAAAACATTGACTCGAGCTCTATTTCCGTTAAGTCATTGCTCTTTACCATCGCCATGTACTCCCTTACATGCTCTTTGGGATCGGTGGTCCCATCATACTTTTTTAAGAACATGAGCTTGAAGTTTTTAGGAGTTGGAGCTGGAGCCGCTTCGGGCTTAAATAGAAACTCCATGTATTGATCTATGTCAAGCTCATCTTCGGTCTTTGTTATCCCCGGTACGCTCTCGAGGCGCTTTTCTATGCGAGCTTCAACGTGCACCTCGACGCGAGCCTCAACGTGTGCCTCGACGCGTGCCTCAATTTCTCTGGTCAACCTCTCAACATCGACCGAGGATGTAGTTTCAGCCACGGTGGGAATCGTTCCGAAGTGTGGCATTGTGCTCGGTATGTTTTCCGAACCCCCAGACGTGGCCCCCATTGGGAGGTCCCCCTATTATCGTGCCCGTAGGAACGAAGGTCGGGATGCCTCCATTTGGAGCCGAATGCTGGGTGTCGCTCGATGATGAGCTGTTCCTCGCCTCTAACGAGGCGCGGAATTCGACGTTGATGTGCGCTTGCTCATCCTGCCGTTCTTGAAGAGCTTTGAGCGAAGCAACAACAAAAGCTTGGAAGGCTTCAGTTGTCATTGGAGATGAGGACTGTTGGTTCGATGGAACGTCAGTCTGATCATCAAGATTTCTACTGCTGTCGGCCATATCGTTGTTGAAACATTATGGGCTTTAACGAAAAAGAACGTTGAATTTTGGAACAAAGCGTTTCTGCTTATATCCCCATAGACGGCGCCAATTTGTATGGGCCTTAATCGGTTTTAGGATCACAAATCGAATTTGGGTTAGAATACAAGCGAAACTTCGTATCAAAGTCAGGAAATGTAAGAAATAAGCGTAAAACATGAGAAAGTAAATTGATTTCAATATATCGTAGTGAGTACAAAATTTAGTAGAGTTTCTGTATGTATTTCTGAATGAGTACAATGTAAAATGAAGTGTTATTTATAGGCTAAGGGCCCTTGCCCACGTTCTCCATGACTGATCATGCTTCAACCCACGTTCTGAACATTTAATAGGAGAGTTAGTGGGCTGAAGTAGTGGGCTGCTGAGCCGCTTGAACCGAGGTGTTCCACCGAAGGTCAAGTGTGTGACCTCGGTAGCATGACCTTGCTGTTCGGTTGAAAAGGATGTCACCGAAGCTCAGCTCGCGGCTCACATTCGGTAGTGACATTGGAGCTCGCCTTCGGTAATTTGATCGCCTGCTTCGATCATTCTCCTTCGGAGCATCAGCTCGTTTTCCCTTCGATTTGTCATGCCGAGGTGCTAACTGAGTACGTCAATTTTTGCCCAATACACTATCTGCTTAGAATCAATTACTATGTCTAATTCTCTTACTTTCTTTCTTTTTTTTGCATGAACACCGGAGCGGCAACGACGTATGGAAACACAATGCTATCTCTCAAATGGAATTAAGTCACTTGCATTAGCACCCGCCTATAGGGTTTATTATTCAGCAGTGGCGTACGCAGGATTTTTTGCCAGCGGTGTCACTTCCATATAGAGACAACAGATCTAGAAATTTTTTACAAGATCCCAATTAGCTTTCAAAGTCAAGGGTTTTATTTTAAGCGTAGTGCTCTTATTTATACTTGGACATTTTACTGTTATATTATGTAAAAGATTGCACCTAGCAAAAGTGGTTTTACACCAATTAAATTTATTGAAGATCTAAGGATCGATCCTCGCTGACATAAAATTTTTTTAATCGAATACTAAAAGATTCACAAAAATCGTGGTTTAACACCTATTAAATTTGTTGAAGATCTAAGGATCGATCCTCGCTAACATTAAATTTTTTTAATCGAATAATAAAAGATTCACAAAAATCAATTAAAGTGCAGCTAAAGGGATTCAATCTCACTTCATCAAGTGAGGATAGCAACACTCCCAACCACTGCATCACCAAGACCCTTTAGTTCAAGCAGTGTCACACTTTATTTTTGTAGCAATATACTGTAGTTTTTTCATTTATATATATATACATTCGGTAAAAATTTTCGATGAAGCAGTGTCCCGTGACCCCCTATTTCTAAGGTAGTTTCGCCCCTGTTATTCAGGGACTTTTTGTTCTATTTATTTGCGTTCTTTATCTTCTGCCTAAGGCCTCTCGGGTGACACTTGTCTTACTCATCTGTAGTGATTATTTGATGCTTTGTGATTGTGTAAATGTTTGACATCTCGGTATAATTATTATGCAATTGGGTCGTCACCTTTTAGGCAGAAAAATGGTCAGTTTCAAAAACACATCAGTAAAGTAATCTTTCCAGGACATTTTTTTTTAAAGTCATTCTTTTGAATTGAAGTTAATTTTTTCTCTCGTGAATTTGATTCAAATCTAATTTTTTTTCTTTGGGAGCAAGTCTCATAAAAGAATTTGACTTCAATGAACTTGTGTTAAAAGAACGCCTCAATTAGTTTGTATGACTAAGCAAGTAACCTTTCATAAATTTAGCAGGTCCAATTGTATCTACGTGTCATATTATTTTAACACAAATTAAATTCACTTTAATGAATCTTTTCTCTGGAATCATTTTATTCGGGCAACTAATTTCCATTTTCAAAGTCTATCCTTGCAGATGTCTTAATTATAGCATAATTTTATAAAACTTTTTTTTTTCTTTTCTTTCTGTACTCAAAATGATTGTTTTCGTAATCTTACTTAAGCTAGTTTTTAAACCTTATTGGATTAACCACATTTGTAGATTTTTGAAAGTGTCATAAAAATTTTCTTTCAAAATTAGTTGAACCTCTTACCCAATCTCTAAAAAAGCAGACCTTAAATGGAGGTTTTTTCACATATTTTTCTTAAATTGGTTCCTAGTTTCTCCCAAATTAGGTGGCGACTCCAAAAATCCAAAAAAGTAATTACTAAGTTGCGTAAATTTAGGGTTCTAACATGTCTTCGGTCCAAATGTAATCTATCAACACAAGGTATCTCTTAATCTTTAACTTTGACCAAATGGTAATTTTAAGATTCTTTATGTTGTCCTTTTGGTCCAATTTCAATTGGTTGGCTATATCAGCCAGTATTTCTTCTATCCTTGAATTAATCCTCTATGGTGTCTTTTTGCTCCAATTTTAGTTTGTTGGCTATATCAACAATATTTCTTATATCTCTAGATTAACGAAGATGTAAACTGCTACTAAAACCTCAGATTCACTATAGAGATATTGCTAGACTTTTTTGGCAAAACTGGTTTTGCCAACACCAGTCATTCTGACAATAGAAATCACACCATGCACGTCTTTATTCATTGATTTTTCTTATGTGGATTTGAATTCCCGATCTAAACTAGTGATACATTCTTCATCAACTTGGAGAAATAATTTTTTCTATTTAGTAAATTATGGTCTTGACAATCAACTGTATTATGTCAGTTGGGTCATTCATGTTGATTTTGTATGTTAACCTCAACCTTTCGATCTCAACAAGCCTAGTTTTTATATTTCTGAACTCCTTACCAAACTTACTAGATTTAGGTATTCATGTCTTCTTGATAAAATCATATGCGCTTAAGTTGTTCAGAGACAGCCCAACCCTAAAGCAAGTAAAGTACTTGCCTTTATGACCCCCTAAATTATCTTTCTTATATATGTAAGATCCAATTTTTTTTTTTTTAACTCCTAGAACATTTGAGGCCCAAAAATTCTATTTTTTTTTTTTTTTTTTGCTTTAGGGCCTTCTTTTCAAGTGGCTTTAATCTCCACTGCGCTAGAGAGCTTCCATATTTGGCTATGTTGTCTGCCAATTCATTTGCTGCCCTGGGCACATAGCTAACCCTGACCTGCTCCAGCTCCATGATCAATGACCTACATTCCGAAAAAATATGTGAGTACAAACTGGTAGGATTATCTAGAGTGGAGATTAGTACCTGGGCATCTGTCTCAATGAGTAGTGGCAATAGATTATATTCCTTTGCAATATGAAGTCCAGTTTGTAAACCTTTTAGTTCGCTAAAGATAGAGTCCGGACTAGTGAATTTTTGAGCAAACCCCATAATCCAATCTCCCTGTGAATTTCTAAAGACACCACCTGCACTCCCTATATTACTAGTTAGTTTAAAGGTACCATCAATATTGAGTTTGTAATATCCGAAGTCAGGGGGTTGCCATGGTCGGATTTCCTGTTTTCTGGCTATAGTGGAAGGGCTCTGGGTGCTCCTTCCTAGGGTGACAAATTCAACAGCTAACTTTAGTACCTTATTTCCATTGCATATGTTTGGGTTTTGGCTAAATAGGAGAGAGTTTCTATTTTTCCAAATCATCCAAGCAATGAAAGGTATGATAGTGTTGGGGGGGATGACTACTGATTTGTAGTGGATGGTATTGGCTTTATCGGAAGTGGAAATTTTCATCCAGTTTATAAAGTCCGAAGTTGGCTTTGATATAGTGGGAAAAAAATTCCAGATAATATCTGTCCTAGGGCATAGGCAGAAAATGTGGTCTATTGTTTCAATATGGTGGATGCACGATTTGCAGTACTGGGATGGAATAACATGCCTATGGAATAGATGTGTAGCTGTTGGTAGTTTATTAAGGGCGAGCAGCCACAGAAAGGTCTTAATTTTAGGTAAGCTATTGATGTGCCAAATCCATTGGTGATCAAAGACTTGATGCTCCCTTGGTTTGGGGAATCTTATAAGATTGTGGGGTATGGAGTTTGTGGAAAAAGTTCCTGTGCTCGTCATATTCCAATGGAAAGTATCATTATTCTGAGGGTTGGTTGAAATGTAAGTGGAAAAGATTAGGTCTCTTATATTGTCTGGAATGTGGAAGGGTAGTTGTGATAGGTTCCATGAGTTTCCCTCACGCAGGAAACTAACTGTAAGATTTAGGTGGTCCTTGGGGATAGGGCCTATAATAAGACTTCGAAGGGTCCCTACATGGTTTATCCATTTGTCCTCCCATATGTTGATATCATTCCCGTTTCCTATGTTCCAAGAGATACCTTGGGAGCATATTTTATTACCTTGGATTAGGCCTTTCCAAATGAAGGAGTCAGTGGCCCTTCTATGAATCATATTTATAGCTCTCTGCTGTGGATTGTATTTTTTTTGGAGTATTTCTGACCAAAGGGGTTTTGGATTGGCCCTAAATCTCCAAGCTAGGCTAGTAAGCAATTTAAAATTCTTAGTTCTAGCTTGGGTAATACCTAAACCTCCGAATTTCTTAGGTGTAGTTACCATATCCCAATTTACTAGATGGATTTTCCTTTTATCGGTAGTGGAGCCCCATATGAAATTTCTAGTTATTATATCTATATTGTCTGTGATCCCTATTGGTAGTAGCGCACTTTGCATAGTATAGGTAGGGATAGCTGCTAACGTGGCTCTAGCAAGGATCGTACGACCCTCCATTGATAGCATGTGAGATTTCCAACCTCTTAATCGAACTCTCATTCTATCTAATAAATATTGGTAATCTTTCATTTTAGGGGAGCTATTCGTGATATTATATCCTAGATATTACCCAAAGGATTTAGCTTCTCTAATGTTGAGTATTTCGCTTATGTGAGAGCTTAATTGAGGAGGGCAGTTTGCTGAGAAAACTACTCTAGATTTAGCATTGTTTACTTTCTGTCCTGATGCAATACCAAAGTCAGAAAGAGTTTTGAGAATAGCTTCCGATGTTTCTTTATTTGATTCCGCAAAGAGTACCAAATCATCCGCGAACATTAGGTGGGAAATTTTAGGTCCTGAGCGAGAGAGCTTAATTGGCTTCCAGGATCCATTTGCAACTGCCTCATTTATTTTTCTAGTAAGGGCTTCCATACATATTATGAAGAGGTAGGGGGATAGGGGATCCCCTTGTCTCAACCCTCGAGAGGGTATAATAGTTGTAGTAGGAATGCCATTTACTAAGATTTGGGTAGTGGGGGTCGTGATGCAGGACATGATTAGCGCAACAGTATTTTTGTGGAAATTTAGCGCTTCTAATGAGCTTTAATGAATGACCATTCTAATCTGTCAAAAGCCTTTTCCAGGTCTATCTTGATAATCATTTTGGATTTTTTCCCTTTAATTTTACCCAATGATAACATGGCTTCTTGAACAATGATGGCATTATCCGATGCTCTCCTTCCTGATAGAAAACTGCATTGGTTTAGGCTAATAAGATTGTGAAGGAAGGGTTTAATCCTAGTCACAATAATTTTAGAAATTATTTTATAGATAGTGTTGCAGAGGCTAATGGGCCTATATTGCTCAATTTTTTCAGGGCTTTTAACCTTTGGGATAAGAGCTATGAACGTATTATTGATATTGTAAGGAACTTTATTGTGGAAGAAAACTTGTTTGCAGGTGGTGATGACTGAGTATTTTATGTCTACCCAATATTTTTGAAAGAAGATTGGGTGGAGCCCATCAGGGCCGGGTGCTTTGAGAGGTTGGAAGGAGTTAATGGCTGTGAGGATTTCCACGTCCTCTAGGGTTCTACTTATGTGGTTGCTATTTTCATCTGACAAGTGTATGGATGTTATGTCTTCTTTGGAGATATGGGACTTTGTGAGTCCAGTACTATAAATATTATGATAATAGTCCACAATATTATCCCTTATATCCTTTTGATCATAGCTCCATTCACCCACTGAATTTTTTAGCCCTAGAATACGATTTCTTCTATGTCTTTGAATGGTAGACAGATGGAAGAATTTCGTGTTGCGATCTCCATCATTGAGCCATTGGACCCTAGATTTTAGTTTCCAGAAGTCCTCCTCTTGTTTAAGAATATTATTGTATTCTAATTCTAAAGTTTCTTCTAGCTCTAAATGAAAATTTTTTTTGTGAAGGACATTCATCTTTTGGATTCCCTCAAGCCGGGCTAAAACAATTTTTTTTCTTTTAAATATATTGCCAAAAACATCTTTATTCCATCGTGAAGCATTTTCAGTGAAATTTAATAAGGAGTTTGCATAATCTTGATTTTCAAACCACGAGTTTTTAACTATATTAGGAAAATCCGGATGTGAGAACCACATGATTTCTAGTCTAAACTGGGGCGTGGGGGCCATATAAGTTTTAAAGCAGTTAAGTAGCAAGGGGCAGTGGTCCGAACGAGTACGAGGTAGATGTCGTACAGTTGAGTTAGGAAACATAGTCAACCAGTCATTTGTCCCCACAAATCGGTCTAACCTTTCATAAATTAAAGTGGTCCTCTTTTTATGTTTGTTTGACCATGTGAAGCGAGGACCAGTAAAGCCAAGGTCAATAAGACCAATAGCATTTAGGCAGTCCATAAAAGCATTTATTCTACTATTGCTGACAGGGTTTCCTCCGAATTTCTCGGCGGCTGTGGTTACCTCATTAAAGTGGCCACAGATTAACCATGGCATTTTATTATTCTCATGTAAGGCTTTAAGATTTTCCCATAATTCTAGTCGTCGAGCAAATATTGTACTAGCATATATAACTGATAGCTTGAAGATGTATTTTGTACCCACCTCAATCACTGCATGTATCTCCTGAGAGGTAGAATGTGCTGACTTTCGGATAGTGACCAACTCCTTTTTCCACATAAGGACAATGCCTGCTGAGAAGCCATTTGATGGCACTTCCAAAAAATCATCAAAGTCTAAAGCAGTAGTGAGTGCTAGGTGAGTCGAGCATTTTGTCTCTGTCAAAGCCAACACTGCTGGTTTTGTCCAAGCCAGGGTATCTTGCAGATTTCGAATACATGAGAGGCTATTTGCACCCCTACAGTTCCAAAAGAGAATTGACATTTTAGTTTGATTGTTGTTGGCCAGCGCCCTTGCTGCCAACGATCCTGTCATCTGCATGTCCACATTGTTCAGATATATGCTCCTGGCCTCCTCCCTCATTGATACTGGTAGAAGCACTCCAGTGTATTTCCGCTGATAAGGAAAGTAGCGAATCGCTATGATAACCCTGCAAACATCCAGAGGGCACATCACCATTTTTCTTACTGCAAACTCTTCTTCTAGTGGTAGTGTTTCCGCTGCATGCAAGGTAATGAATTCCATCATCGTGATATCGCTTCTTAGTGTTTCCGTCTGGATCTGGGCATTTTGCATCTGATTTCTCGCCATTCTTGCATCGTCTTCGTCCATGTACGCCGGGACCTGGTTCCACTGAGGAACTACCTGCTCTGGTTCTGGTTCCACGGTTCCTCTTGTTGGTGGATTGGGTAAGAAGCTTGATACGTTGCTCTGTTGGCGTAAATTCAACTGTTGCAGGGATGGCACTGGTATCGGCTGTTGATTCTCTATTTGTACCTGTAGATCCATGGTTCTCAATTCTTCCATTGTTAAATGATGGTGTTGCACTAGATCTTTTAGTGTTAATGCCAACCTCTGGGTTAGAGAACTTGCTATATTCGAAATTTCGCAATTTCTCTCCCAGTGGTTCATCTCTTCTTGACGAGAAGAGTAAATTTGATGTTCCATCCCAGTCGTGATTTGAGTGGTCCTGAGCGTGTGTGGTTGATTTTGGGTCAAAGGAATTTGATTTGTTGGAGATGGTGGTCGCAGTGACAGATTCAAGGATGGTTCTTGGTTTTGACTCATTGAGTTGGACTGCATCAGTGTGTTTGGTAACAGATTTTGAGGGTTGTTGACAAGGTTGGTGGTTTGAAGTATGGGGAAAGCTATCAGATATGGTGTGGCCATGGGATAGCGAGGTGGCATGGGTTGGTTCCTTCGCTGTCTCCTTTGGTAAAAGTGGTTGATGCGGGTGCGATTGTGTCGACGATGTTCGTTGTTCATTTGATTGCGTGACATCTTCTTTTGCTTCTGATAATTTTGTGTTAACAGTGATGGGAATTTGTGTGGTTGTAGAAGAAGGTATAAGGGTGTTAGGTTTTGTATAAGTTTGGGTTGAGGTCGGTTGGTTTCCGTGGGGGGTGGGGTCTGACTGATCAAATTCAGCTTTTGGGATATTTTGTATCTTCTCATTTAATGTGTCCGGCGGAGAAGAAGATATGGTTGTCAGCGTGTTATCTTCTGCTATTGTTGGGTGTAGTGGACTAAAAAAATTTTTTCCTATTATATTGCAAGTACTTTGTAAATTAGTCATGTTGCAATCCATATATGAATTGTCTTGATGTAGACAGAAAGGAATTTTTGTCTCCGAGGTTTGAGTGTCATTTTCAATTTGCATGTCTGTCAGAGAACTTTCCATATCTGGGGGATTTTGGGGTTCTGTGTGAGTTTTACATATAGACGTGGACTGATTTGGTTCATTTGTGGGGAATGAGGCAGTTTGATTGGTTAGAGGTATCATACTATCACGTGTAATCACACTTTCTTGTGTTTTAATACTGATAATTGGGGTATACGGTGGGTCACCTTTAGAGTCTGATTGTTGCTCAATCGAGGTAGGTAAATGGAAAGGTTGATGTTTGTTGTTTGTTTGGATTTCTTCTAATATAGATTTCTGTTGCACGTTTTTGGGAGGCATAGAGTGGTGTCCTATTATTATACCTTTATTTTCCTTTGGAGTTTCCCTTTTCTTTAAGAATAAACCTTTTTTATTTTCCTCAACAACTTTTGCTTTTCCTTTGTCTTTGTTTTCCTTTTTCTTATACGGGATATTTTCCAATAAACTATTGATATCTAAATTTTCCGTTGTTTTGGCTTCATTTATTCCCGAATTGCTAATCGTTTGGCTTGGGATTTTCACTATATTTTTACCCACTTCTCCTTTTCCATCTTCCTTTTTACTAACTGATTTTTGACTCTCTAAATTTTTACTTTCAACATTTTCTTCTTTTTTTTTTCTTTTTTTTTTTGTTCTTCTATTTTCTTTTGCTCCTGGTTTGGACTATCAGTAGTTCTTCTAATCTCCACTCTAGATAATCCTACCAGTTTGTACTCACATATTTTTTCGGAATGTAGGTCATTGATCATGGAGCTGGAGCAGGTCAGGGTTAGCTATGTGCCCAGGGCAGCAAATGAATTGGCAGACAACATAGCCAAATATGGAAGCTCTCTAGCGCAGTCCAACATGTTATTTTGTTATGCTACTTGCTTACAGTCATGTATTTATATTTTTGAAAAGGACAGGCCAAAAACTCTACATGCCATGCATGACGGCCAAAGCCCATTATGTATGCTACTACCTAATGTTTGAATGAATGGTTGCTAGTTTTTAACAAAAAAAAAAAGTTTGGCTTTAGGCCACCCACTATATTGGTCTGCCCCTGACCGCATCTGGCCTCCCATCTACTTTGGTCCCACTACATAAAGGTAAACTCATTTTTATTTAATCATTCGATTTTAGTTTGGTGTTTTGCAATATGTTTTTAATGTGTTAATTTTATCATAAATGTATTATTAGTTTTTCAACGATTTAAACTCTGTTTTCAGTCACGTTACTGTATTGAACTTTTTCTGTTTGTCAGAAATTTGATTGTGAATTTAATTTATTATGATTAGTAGGGATTTACAGTTGCTCCAACCTGATGTATCTGCTCATACCTCTGCCGCATATCCTCAGGCCTCCACAGCATCTGCTCAAGCTTCTGTCACCGCTCACACTTCCAGTACTTCTCACGCTTCCAGCACCGCTCCGGCTTCCCACATCGCTCAGACTTCCGGCACCGGTTAGGCTTCCTGCACCGGTCCGGCTTCTGGCACCCCGATAATTTTTAGCTATTTTCTAAATTTAATTTTTAGTAATATAATTTCTGAATTTAAATAAATTTTTTAAGTATGTGTAAATTAATGTAGTCTGATACCGTGTCAAAATATCGGTGACATTGTGTTATTGTGACCCGTGAGTTCACTGTTTCACTTTAACCTATGTGCTTATCCGGATTAATACATATTAATAGATATATATACTATGACACATTTTTTTTACTAGTGATAGGGAGCGTAGTCTCAAGCGCACTACAAAAAAAAAAAAGGACCAGTTCTTTCATGAGATTCTATGAATAGCAAAGAAATAAAAGATTGAAATAACATATCGTATAAGCACTTTTTATTGCATATACTTCATTTCCATCAAATATAGTTATCTTTACTTCTTAAACTCGTAGAAAATATACAATATTAGACACAATTCAACTAAAGGACCAAACCAACTTTAACTTCCAACCTGCCCATCCTATATACCTTTCTGTCTTCATATAATGTGATAGCTGGACACACGACAAGAATCATCCTAATGAAGAACTGCTTCCTGATATAAATCTTGAATTATTCCAGAAGGAAACAAAAAATGTACACATTAAATGAGATAATTAAGGGGTTGGAACAAAAGGCATGTGCAGGGTAAAAAAGCACTGACAACTCTCTCGTTTTACAGCTTTCACATAGAATTCTTCAGTCAGTCACATTTCTTCCGAAACTCCAGTACTGCTTCAAACATTGCGTGGGAGCTGTTCGCTCTAGAGCGTTCACAATGCTTCTCTAATCTTGTAGTATTGGCAACTCTTCATACCACGCTAAAAGATCAGTTTGTATTCTACTAGTTCAGTCACTTACGAAACAAATTTCACCTGAACCCAGTATTAATTCATTGGCCCCTACAAAGAACTTCTTTGTTGAAAATTATTACAAGATCAAATTTCAAATGTTCCACTCAAATAGAGAAACTCTTGGCAGATTCTTATGTTTTTTTATTTTATAACTCCAGCAACTAATAGATGAACTTGAACCAACATCAGTTCAACAAAACATGTTTTACAAATGAAGTTAGAAACAAAAGCTAAGTCAGTGAATTTAAGATAAAACTCACAACTAATTCAACACATATTAGTATTCAGTAGTGTGTAAGCATTCAGCTATTTATTTCAAGGATCAAGAGTTTTAATGCATACCAAATAAATTAGAGAAAATACATAAAATTACTCCAATGGTGAATCACATCCGCAATTGCAACAGGTTGTATACAGAGAAAGATATGTTATTGATTATATAAGTGTTAGATTATCATATTCTTGTAAGTATATGCACCTAAATATTCAATCATGGCAACTTACATTGTGGTAAACACAATTCAAGTTCTTTAATTACCACTTAACAGTGTTAAAGCAATCAAGAACATGATTAATATAGAACTATGGTTAGCAACAAAGGTAAGTTTTACTATGGGTTCTATTGACTTATGTTCACTATTCTCACAACACTTGTATACATTCTACAGACCCTATAAGAAGAAAAGAAAATAACATTATGACCTACAATTATTTTAGTCATCTAGTGATGGAATCGCATAGGAGATGAGGCAAGAGTAACAAAACTGTAATGCTAATGATTTGCACAATTCAATGATTAAAGTCTTCAACAATAATATTTTCCTTAACAGCACAGACTCCTAACGAATTCATCTATGAGCACCCTCTATAAATAGTACTTTAAAAAGTTTACTGTTGCGACACATTTCTTTTCAGAAGCGACAACAAAGCAAAAGATTAATTTGTCTATGATGTAGCTTTAGTGTGCAACAAAAAAGAAGTATATAGTTCGAAATTTTCACTCACTCTCCAGCTTGCATCCAGTGATTCCTACAAAAGAATTTAAGCAACTCGAGGAAAAAGAAAGATTGTGAGAGTTAAAGTAGAGAATTTCCTCTCCCTCATTTTTTTTATCCTACTTTTCTCTCATATTCTTTTCAATTATGCTTTTACTTTCTTTCTTTTTATCTTGTGGCAACCCACTGACTTTATTCATACAAGCTCTCCTATATGTTTGACATTACCCTTCCCTATAGGCATGGATATTGCATATGCATTACTGGGATTTTCTTTTAGGAAGTGGGAATGGCAAGAGAGATCATCCATCCTTGTCCACGACATACTTTAACTAATTTCGTACATATAAAACATCATGATCTTGAAACCATGGATGTCTATAGTATAAGTGACATATTTTTAGAGTAAGCACATCACATTGGACCATTTCACGATAATTGATCACGCCCAAAACTCGTCATAAAAAGGATAAGCAATCGCTGAAATATATGCCAGTTTAACAAGTCCGGGGTCAAATCCCACAGGGAGCAAACTGTAGTTCGTAGCTTAAGTTTTACCAAGTTCACGTTCAAACAACTTCAAGAGTAAACTAAAATGATTTTTGATGTGAAAACTAGAAGTAAATAGTGAAAACTAAAAACACGTAATAAACGCTAGACCAGATTTCAATATTAAAAGACCTAGGACATGACTTTTCTAATTGTCAAAGTCATGTATCGAATAATACACATTCAATCTCGCTTGACTATCCCTAATGATCATGAATTCCTAGTAACCTGCTAGTATTTTCCAATAACAAGCAATAACTATCCTGAGTTACTTTTCTATGTTAACACAAGATGATAAATTGGACTACCCACATGACCACGACAAGGGGTCGTTGTTCCCGAACTTATCCTGCTCTTCTTCCCTAAATAATTTATTATTTGGATTAAAGTATTGCTATTCAACTAACCCTAACTTGAAACAATCTTCCAAGAGTTTCAAAAATAAAGGGCACATTCAATTGTTAGCTCTACAATCAAAAGCAATCAAAACATAGTTAAATAATCAAGAATAACTATGTCAAGTTCGATTGAATTAATGAAATACTCAATACGTCATCCTACAATGGTTTCATCATGCCCTAGATGGGATAACTTAGTCACTCATTTTCACAAGGTTCATGACATAAGCAACAATAATAAGTATATTACAAGAAATGATTGAAAGAGTTAAAGAAAAACTTGTTAGAGCTTTGTTCTCCAGTGCTTCAGCCTGTTCTTATTCTCTCTGCATCAGCCTTCGTTCTCCACGTCCTTAAGCCAAATGACTAAACTGCCTCACTTTACAAAACTGCAGAGATTTGCCTTGGCACTATTGCTGTGCGAAGCACAACTATAACACAAGGTTCCTGGAGCTTCACTCCTTGTCCTGTGCGACGCACAGCGACTCCAAACCGCCCCAGGATCATTTTTCTCTTCTCCCATGCGATGGCTATGCGATGGGGAGTTAGCTCCCTTCCTTGGGAATATTTTTCTTCATCAATATTTCGCCTCGGGGCTGTACTATGGTCATACAACGCACCACATCCTTAAATTCCTCTAGATTTTGCTTTTTGGTTCCATTATTGCTCAATTCATCTTTCTTTGGTATCCTCAGCCTCCTAGATATAAAACACAACACATTAGCTCAATTCGAGTCATATCTAGCATCAAACGTCAATAGACACACTAAAGTATGGGTAAAACACACTCAATTATGCATCAATTTGGCATATTATCTGTTGACACCTAATTTTGTCCCGAATTTTTTTTTTCAATTTTAATAAATTATGGTAATATTTTATAATTGAGGTTAATTTGAAAATTAAATAAAATAATGACAATAAAAGATGGTCAATCGAAGTTTCAAAGAAAAGTGCTAAATTTGAAAAATTCCACCAATTTTAACCCACTCGTGCAACCCGTTTACTTTGTTTTAAATTTTAATTAATTGTAAATTGAGGCCAAAAGTGCAAAACACACCCTAGTTTCAGCTTACCCAATTATCCTAAAAGGGGTTAAATTCGTTCCTATAATATGAAATCAGCCTACATGTGCAATCTTGTATTTTTCTAAACTAATCCTAAGAAAGGGCTAAATCTGTTCTTAAATTGCAATTTAGAATCATTTCTGCAAAAGCCCATATAACACACCTCTTTATTCATTCATCATTTTTTTTCCCATCGAGAGACCCCATTTTTGAAAACCCTACACCCATGACATTACATACACTAGCCGTGCCCCCCTCACAACATCAGCCCTCACCCCTCTGATTCTCCTCACCAATACGCCTCACCCTCCTCCTCAAAACACCAACCACCGGTAAACCATTCAATTCCGGTCAAAAATTGCATTATCAGGATCATCTTTTCATCCTCTATCAGATTTTGACCTCCGTTTCCACAAAAACCCGCGGCTCCACCGTAGATCGATGCCGAAAGTATCGTCGGAACCCTATATCAGTTAACCTCTTTGTTTTTCGGTCAAACACTATATCAATGGACTTGTCTCACCTTCCTCTACCTTATTCTAACCCTTATTTCCCCAGAAAATTGTTTATTAAGACTTGAATGGAAAACAACGACGGTAATGGTTAGGTCATTGAGACGGTGCTTTGGTGGCTTGTTGATGCTATGGTAATGGTGATGTCGAGGTGGGGTGGTAGTGACGCTGTCTGGTTGTCGCTCCTCCGCCTCCTCTCTCAGTCACCACCACCGGAGTTTGGCCGGAAAGCACCATGGCTGGTCACCCTTTTTCTTATTGTCTTGATTTCGTTAGTTTGGAATGTTAAAATAAACAGAAAGGAGGGTCGCAGCGACGCCGTTGTCACTCACCGGAGTGACGGCTGGTGTTGCTCCTCTCCCTCGCCGCTGCTTCCTGGCTCGTTTGACAATTTCGGATTACTTTGTGACTTACCAATTTGAGAATTTATTTTTCTAAAAAGGAATTCACCTGTAGCTCATGCTGTTGGTTTTTTGGATTATAAGTCTTTTATTATTGCTTCAGCTCTTTTTCAATCACTTGGTTTTGGTACTACTGGTGGTTAAGCTAATGCAGATGAAAGAAGTTGCTGATCTCTTGGTCCTGTTGGTTTACTGATTATCGCATTGTTGTTTGTTTTGACTTGGTTCTGGGTTTTGATTGTTCTGATTTTGATATCTGCTTGATCCGTTTACTGTGATTGGTCGTGGGAAGCTTTGACTCGTTGGCTTTGTTATGCCATTTGACCCGTTTACATGATTGGACTACCGTGTGCATTGACTGGATTTTCTGAATGCAGGGATCCATTTGGGATAAATTGTATCCATTATGGAATATTGAGCTGATTTGAACAAATACTACGCTAATGGCCAGTGAAAAAAATACATATATACGTATTGAGGCCTACACAAGGAATTGACGGATTTGAACATGATACTATACTTGAACCGTCCCGTTTCCGTGTCCCTAAAGCAAAAGGCGATGATGAATGTATGAAATTAATGCAAAGCAAGTCGAATAGAGTGATGGGCTTGGCACTTGGCGTGGCAATTGGCCCGGGCTTCGTGTTTGCAGCCGTACCAAACCCGAGCCTCTACATGACGCGCCATACAAATCTGAGCCTAAATTTTACAAAAACAATCCCCTTTACTATTATTATTATTATTTTATTACTACTATTATATATTATTATATATTATTATTGTTATTATTATTATTATTATTACTTTATTACTTTATTATTGTTATTTTATTTCATTAATTATTATACCTTATTATTGTACTAATCCAATTTTACTTGTTTGTTTTGCGAGGTACATTTTGGTACGAATAATTTATGGACGAATTTGGCTAACTCACGAATGAGAATAGTCCATTGCATTGAAGGCATATGGGGATTGAATTCGGACCCGAGTATTCAGATATGAGACTTATGAATTTTAGAAAATCCAAGGCTCCCGCGAGTTGATCATTTTCTCGGGTTTTATCTTTAACTTTGCATTACTTTCCTTAGAAATATTTATGTAAATAAAATGCGTAAAATATTTATTTATCAATAATATTTGATTGCTTGGTATCTCGCTTTACTTTATGTTTATTTCCTTTTATTGTGAAGTCGTTATTTAATTTATTGCAAATTGGGACCGTCTTAGCAAATGCGTGCAAGTAAAAGAATATTTTGCAAATAAGCTTTTATTCAATTAATTAATTCTTATTATTATTATTACTATTTTAAATAATTCTTTGAAAGAATCGCACTTGTAAATATTTGGAAACCTATCGGATTAACCGTATTTTACGGAATTTTGGAAGTGCCTTAAAAACCTTCTTCCGAAATTAATAAAACCTCTTACCTTTAGAATCTCTGAAAGAAATACCGTCTTTTTTATAAAAACGAAGTTTTTGCACGCATTTGTTAATTTGGTTCCCTATTTTCCTCAAATTGGGTGGCGACTCAAAAAACTCCAAAATAGTTAGCCCATCTTGTCGATATTTCAGAATTTATCCTTCTCGGGGGGTAATTTTTGGGGTTCAACAGCGTGGCGACTCTGCTGGGGAGCAATAAAGGTTTTGACCAGAAAGGTTTCTAATTATTTGCAACTAGCATGCGTAATTTATTTTGCTTTATTATATCTGTTTGTTTGTGTGCCACGAAAAGCATGTCACTACACTCTTATTTGCGCACATATCAACTGGCATTCTGTTCATACTTCCCCCACTCCTGGGAACCTCTTTCATTTTCACCCAAAATATCCGTGAGGTACGCTCATGCGTACCCACACTTTCTTCCACTAAAGAACCCTGTGACGAGTTGGTACACCGGCGGCCATCGTAGGAGTAATTCGACTGCGAGACTGCTTGCCACTCACCTGTTAGCCTCAACCATTAACCCACTCTTAGATGGAGCTTTTAGGAGCATGCATGCATTTACACCTTAGTCTGGACCCGGTCCTTGGTACCGCCTCCATAGTTAGGAAACCGCCCTTACGTCAACGGGTTCTTGAAACCCAACGACAATGCATATTATGTGCTGTGTGATAACGAATCCTCAGTCCTAACCATGTTTTGAGAAAATTCAGAATTTGGAATTTTGTTTGCTATGTTGTCTTCTAGGTCAGAAAATGGAGGAATTTAGCGGAATTGAGATCATTGACAGAATTGCAGTCCGGGGGAAGTTAGGCAGATTTGGTTGGTTTGTGTTTTGGAGATGGCCTGGTGTAGTGAGATCTAAGAGGTGAAGCCCCTAGTGTCTTTAAAAGGATCAGTGGGGTCCCTCTCGTGAATGGTTTTGCGTGTGTACAGGCCTATGTTGATTATCCAGCTGCAACTTTATAAAAATTGAAGTATGCTTGTCGCATACTAGGAGAGCGAAACCCCTGTGTCCTTGAATGACCAGTGGGGTCCCTTCTTGAAGACCAGTGCGGTCTTGGCTACCTAGAAAACTGAGAGGCTTGATTAAAGCCGAGGACCAGTGAGGAGCCTTATGAACAAGGTCGGTGAGCCTTGCAAAACCTAGGAAGCTGAGAGGCTTGTCTGAGGACCAGTGAGGTTTTATTTTGAAAGGCCAATTGGCGACTTTCGTGATTTGTAGTCTGGTATTGTGGAGGCAGTTGGAAATTTTCCCCTGGATGTTGTGAAACAATTGGGAGTTATGCTTGGAGGAGTGTGGATGTTTGCAAAAGCTATGGAGGATTGTTTCGGGTATTCGGCATTTGAGTTTAGAATTTTGTGCAGATGCTGTGGAGAGCATGAGCTGTGTTAAAAAAATCTCGAGTTGACACCAATTTTTGGAAGTTAGTTGGGATAATGGAATTGCAATGTCGAGGCGGAGAGCTGGTTATTATCAATTATTGTTATTATTTATTACTTACTCTAAGTCTGAATTGCTCAGAACTGGCATGAACTATTTTTCGTTACCACTTGTTTGGGCGTTTACGCTTACCTCTGGCACAAAGAGGCACCTTGCAGGGTAGGACGCGTTTGCATATTTATTTACGCTCAACTACTTGTGATTGTCACATGTTAATTGTTGGCCTTGCTTTATTTGCTCAAAATGCGTTAAATATTAGGTGTTGCTTGCTTGTATGCAATCCTATGAATGACATGCAAACTATCTTAGTTACCCTTTGAGGTTTCTTTGTTTTGTTTATTTCTCTAGCAAAGTTTGTTTTGTAAGGTGGTTGACCATGCAAATCATGCAAGATCAAGATCTGATTGATGGTAGATGATCTAGCTCGTGAACGATGCAGTACCAGAAGCTAATGACATTGTTTGAAAGAACTTGGCAATTGAACTTAGTAGCATTATTTTCAATTTTAATTCATGTTGAGGCCTGAATTGCATTGTACTTTAAAGCTTATGTTAATCTGAATCAACTCATTTTGAATTTATGAAAGTTGAAATAAAATGCATCACATTCTTATTATATTATTTACGCTTGCATTTGTTTCTGTTTCAAAATTAAAATTGATAAACCTGTCAAAGCTTTGCTTGTGATGTATGGCAAAACAACTGAACAATTTGAAAATGATGCACTGAAAGTTATTATCTGCGCTCTTTGGATATCGCACTATCTATTAGAACTTCAACTGGGGCAGCTTTTATTTGTTGGTATATGGCGTTGAAGCAGTGATGCAGAACTACGCATGGTCTGATTCCCAAGGAGGGATACGTAGGCTCTCCCATCGGGCTCGACCCTTTAGCATTTAAGTTATTATTTTCCCTCAAGAAGGACAACTGGGGCAATTTTTGCAAAACGAGTTGGATATGCGAAAGATAATAACTGGGGCAGAATTTTGCAAGAAGCGGCGTTGGTTATTAAAGATGAGTTGGCAAGAATCCTGTAATTGGTTAAGCAAACGGTGCAAAGTCTAAGCCAAAGGACGTTCAGTTCGTTTTAAAATATGTTACAAGTTTAAGTCAAGGCAAAATTTTCAAAATGCATCTTTGAATTCATTTGCATGCTTATTTCACCCGCTATATTGCATTAAAATATTTTATCTTGCCTCTATTTTTCAAAGTCTATGCTATTTGAGTTCATGAGCCAAGTTTCTGAAAAGCAATTTGCAAATCCAAGTCCAATGAAGACGAGGAAGCAGCAAGATCAGGATGAAGTCTGCACAAATCAAACACTTCCCCTTTCCTCTCCAAAGCTAACAATTTTTCTTTGAGAGCAGGAACATGAAAGCTTGCCATGAAAGGATCATTCACATTATGGATGAACAATTTGTTGAACTCGCATTCAAAGTTGTCTTGCAGATTGCGTCGCAATCCCTTTTCATGACTTAAAGCATTATGCTTTGTCATGAGTTATTGCCGAACAGGCGGCATTTCTACCCTAAGACTTTCATTCCTAATAGGCGACAAAGCCGAGGCTTGTTTTGTGTTTTCAAAATTAAGCCAAATAGGGTATCGCTTTGTTTCAGGCTATAATCCGCACAAGGCCATCCTTGCCGGATTATCTCGCCAATTGATTTATCAATGGCTATCGCGCTGACTACATTTCCGCACTACTTTGCTTTGCACTTATTTTGAATTATGCCTTCGTACTTGCTTTAAAATTAACGCCTTGCTTTAATCTTTCAGGTTGACCATCGGCTACGAGGATCCCCTTTGTTGGACTATCTCGCCTATTGATTTGCCAAATGGCTCTTGCATTGCTCTACATTCCCGCATTACTTTGCTTTGCACTTGCTTTGAATTATGCCTTCGCACTTGCTTTGAAATTAACGCCTTGCTTTACTCCTTCAGGTTGACCATCGGCTACGAGGATCCCCTTTGTTGGACTATCTTGCCTATTGATTCGCCAAATGGTTGACCACCAGAAATTGAACATCAGATTCAATAAGAACTGGAGGCATTCAACGCTTTGCAGCACTACTAATACAAGCAACACGACCCAGTTTTGCTTATTTGTTTTGCATTATCTTGCCTTAACTAATCCAATTTGCAACTTTGTTTTTCAGGCTGCTATCAAATTTAGGCTCGTTCACCTTATATTGAACGTTTTGGGCTCATTCGCCTTACAATTGAATGTTTTGGGCTCGTTCGCCTTATAATGAACGTTATGTTACCTGCGTAGGATATAGATTAGCCAAGTCGACTCGAGATATTATGTCTCGTTAGTCAACTTATCTTATGAAAGCCTTGCATTTTACAATTCGTTCTTTCTTTACTTATTGTCTTGCTTTACTGTTTCAGAATAAGGATCAGCTTAGAGGTTCTCCGGGCGGAGTACTTTGTCAGTTGATCGAAGGAAGAACTTATCAATGATACCGCAACCCGCATTTACAGTTTTATCACTTTATTTATTTCTTATTCTAATTATCACAATTTATTAGCAGTTGCACGCTTACCGCTTGTTGAGATTATTACAGGATTTTTAGCAGCACCGCAGCAGCGTTTGGAACGTGGAGCTTTGCTTAGCAATGAACCAGGGCAATCGTTGATATGAGCTAGACTCGTCAACGAAGACCTGAAGAATCGCACCCGCATAAGTCATCCACCCTAGAGGTAAGTCTCTTGTTAACCCTGAGTCGTCGACCACATTTTCATAACTTGGGTGATTACAAGCCTCTTTTCCCGCGCTTGAGTAGTCGTCACTATCTCGTTTTTGATTTTCAAATCGTGTCGAACTACATATGGCCTGATTCTCTTTCAGCCCGAGATATGTAGGCAACTTGGAAACCGGAGTTCGGCCATGTCTATAAGCCTCGCATTTTGATCCCAGGAATCAGATTCTTCGCTTTACCGTGACAAAATTGGCTTTCACGTCAACTTTCTTTACCCTGAAAACTCTTTCATCCTTTTCGGGTAAAGAGGGGCAGCTGTTGACACCCAATTTTGTCCCGAATTTTTTTTTTCAATTTTAATAAATTATGGTAATATTTTATAATTGAGGTTAATTTGAAAATTAAATAAAATAATGACAATAAAAGATGATCAATCGAAGTTTCAAAGAAAAGTACTAAATTTGAAAAAATTCCACCAATTTTTAACCCACTCGTGCAACCCGTTTATTTGTTTTAAATTTTAATTAATTGTAAATTGAGACCAAAAGTGCAAAACACACCCTAGTTTCAGCTTACCAAATTATCCTAAAAGGGGTTAAATTCGTTCCTATAGTATGAAATCAGCCTACATGTGCAATATTGTATTTTTCTAAACTAATCCTAAGAAAGGGCTAAATCTGTTCTTAAATTGCAATTTAGAATCATTTCTGCAAAAGCCCATATAACACACCTCTTTATTCATTCATCATTTTTTTTCCCATCGAGAGACCCCATTTTTGAAAACCCTACACCCATGACATTACATACACTAGCCGTGCCCCCCTCACAACATCAGCCCTCACCCCTCTGATTCTCCTCACCAATACGCCTCACCATCCTCCTCAAAACTCCAACCACCGGTAAACCATTCAATTCCGGTCAAAAATTGCATTACCAGGATCATCTTTTCATCCTCTATCAGATTTTGACCTCCGTTTCCACAAAAATCCGCGGCTCCGCCGTAGATCGATGCCGAAAGTGTCGCCGGAACCCTATCTCAATTAACCTCTTTGTTTTTCGGTCAAACACTATATCAATGGACTTGTCTCACCTTCCTCTACCTTATTCTAACCCTTATTTCCCCAGAAAGTTGTTTATTAAGACTTGAATGGAAAACAACGACGGTAATGGTTAGGTCATTGAGACGGTGCTTTGGTGGCTTGTTGATGCTATGGTAATGGTGATGTCGAGGTGGGGTGGTAGTGACGTTGTCTGCTTGTCGCTCCTCCGCCTCCTCTCTCAGTCACCACCACCGGAGTTTGGCCGGAAAGCACCATGGCTGGTCACCCTTTTGCTTATTGTCTTGATTTCGTTAGTTTGGAATGTTAAAATAAACAGAAAGGAGGGTCGCAGCGACGCCGTTGTCACTCACCGGAGTGACGGCTGGTGTTGCTCCTCTCCCTCGCCGCTGCTTCCTGGCTCGTTTGACAATTTCGGATTACTTTGTGACTTACCAATTTGAGAATTTATTTTTCTAAAAAGGAATTCACCTGTAGCTCATGCTGTTGGTTTTTGGGATTATAAGTCTTTTATTATTGCTTCAGCTCTTTTTCAATCACTTGAGATTTTTTTTTTCTAAAAAGGAATTCACCTGTAGCTCATGCTGTTGGTTTTTGGGATTATAAGTCTTTTATTATTGCTTCAGCTCTTTTTCAATCACTTGGTTTTGGTACTACTGGTGGTTAAGCTAATGCAGATGAAAGAAGTTGCTGATCTCTTGGTCCTGTTGGTTTACTGATTATCACATTGTTGTTGTTTTGGCTTGGTTCTTGGTTTTGATTGTTCTGATTTTGATATCTGCTTGATCCGTTTACTGTGATTGGGTATTTCGTGGGAAGCTTTGACTCATTGGCTTTGTTATGCCATTTGACCCGTTTACATGATTGGACTACCGTGTGCATTGACTGGATTTTCTGAATGCCCATCCATTTGGGATAAATTGTATCCATTATGGAATATTGAGCTGATTTGAACAAATACTACGCTAATAGCCAGTGAAAAAAATACATATATACGTATTGAGGCCTACACAAGGAATTGACGGATTTTGAACATGATACTATACTTGAACCGTCCCGTTTCCGTGTCCCTAAAGCAAAAGGCGATGATGAATGTATGAAATTAATGCAAAGCAAGTCGAATAGAGTGATGGGTTTGGCACTTGGCGTGGCAACCGGCCCGGGCTCCGTGTTTGCAGCCGTACCAAACCCCGAGCCTCTACATGACGCGCCATACAAACCTGAGCCTAAATTTTGCAAAAACAATCCCCTTTACTATTATTATTATTTTATTACTACTATTATATATTATTATATATTATTATTGTTATTATTATTATTATTATTACTTTATTACTTTATTATTGTTATTTTATTTCATTAATTATTATACCTTATTATTGTACTAATCCAATTTTACTTGTTTGTTTTGCGAGGTACATTTTGGTACGAATAATTTATGGACGAATTTGGCTAACTCACGAATGAGAATAGTCCATTGCATTGAAGGCATTTGGGGATTGAATTCGGACCCGAGCATTCAGAAATGATACTTATGAATTTTAGAAAATCCAAGGCTCCCGCGAGTTGATCATTTTCTCGGGTTTTATCTTTAACTTTGCATTACTTTCCTTAGAAATATTTATGTAAATAAAATGCGTAAAATATTTATTTATCAATAATATTTGATTGCTTGGTATCTCGCTTTTGCTTTATGTTTATTGCCTTTTATTGTGAAGTCGTTATTTAATTTATTGCAAATTGGGGCCGTCTTAGCAAATGCGTGCAAGTAAAAGAATATTTTGCAAATAAGCTTTATTCAATTAATTATTCTTATTATTATTATTACTATTTTAAATAATTCTTTGAAAGAAGTGTACTTGTAAATATTTGAAAACCTGTCGAATTAACCGTATTTTACGGAATTTTGGAAGTGCCTTAAAAACCTTCTTCCGAAATTAATAAAACCTCTTACCTTTAGAATCTCTGAAAGAAAGACCGTCTTTTTTATAAAAACAGAGTTTTTGCACGCATTTGTTAATTTGGTTCCCTGTTTTTCTTAAATTGGGTGGCGACTCCAAAAACTCCAAAAGAGTTAGCCCATCCTGTCGATATTCCGGAATTTATCCTTCTCGGGGGTAATTTTTGGGGTTCAACATTATCACCGCCCTGCACTTAAGCTTTTGCTCGTCCTCGAGCAAACACAAAACTCCAACACATGTCACAAATAGCAAGCAAGATCATTCACATATCCTGTCAGGCAGTTATGTACAGACATCAACCATAGACTGCAACACCTATTCTTTCGCTCATAATCAAGTATTGACAACTGAAACCTTGCACTGCACAGACTCCAATGTACCTTACAATCAAAGAATCGCCGCACTATCACTCATGTTATGTATTCAATCAACGAAACAGGGCACAATATCAAGAGAAACTCTCACACTCAGAAAAGACTTTCACATGCACACACAACTGTACCATATACTTGCCCTTTTGTCACTCTCCACTAATGTAGATATGTCAAATCAGGATCAAGTAGGACTTTTCATTTGGATGTAATGTAGGCTCAGAGACGGGAGTGATAATATGGCTAAAAGTGACTATGTCCCTATGACACTACCACTACAAAACTATTAAGCTCAACCATCTTCACTTTAATGTCTTACCAAATTTCCACTTCTTTTGTAACTTCCCAAAGACCCTGAATTTTCTGTTTATTTTTTCAACTTTTCTTTTTGTTTTTTTGTTTTTGTGTTTTTTTGTCACGCCCCAACATCAAACATTTTCCTTCTTCTTTTATTTTTCACATACTTCACAAACCCAACACTATTTTTTTTTTCTGGGCACAGTTTCAAACACTAAGGCATAATTTGTGCCTTTTTTCATCTAACTTCCAACACACTTCCATCAATACACTAGTTACTCTCACTAAGTTCAAGTAAGGACCGTCATTAGAGAACAAGGTGAAAAACTGGATAATCAAATTCACAGGCTATAGGGTCCTTTTTGGGTTGTCAAAGAAAGGTAATATTTTAGGCTCAAAGGGGCTGTCTAGGGAATTTACAATCATTAGTAGTTCTATTTAGGAAAAAGTGACTAAACAAACAAGGCCTACAATCCTCTCCTAAGTCAAGAATATCCTAGGATTTTGCTTCAAGGAAAAGCCGGGCAAGTTCTAGACTGCAATGCGTACATAGAACATACAAGAACCTCACCTCACTATATACATGGAATCCATGATTCACTTAATTTTAATCTTCAATAATCAATTATGAGCTGAGAAAGGGGGTCCGAGCATAAAATACTGCTTTTCAAGGTTAAATTCTCTCACTTGCTCTTGTTTTACTCTTAACCTTTCCTTTCTCCTTTTTGTATTTTTTTTCAATATTTTTTTTATGTACTACCTAAAAATCGCTTGGTTCAAAAAGAAAAACTCTGTGAGAAAGAACCAAAGCCAAGAAAATCCACGAGGTTATCACTACACTAATTTAACAATAAAAGTACTAATGAGACTAAAATTTAACGACTACTCAATATTACTTTTACTAAAACTATTACAGGACATAACATTCATAATATTACAGACCCATCAAAAATAAAAGCAAGAAACAAATCAAAAACAGTCAAGTGACCAAATAAAAAGAACATCAAATATCTACATAAGTACAGTCATCCAGCAAATAAATCTCCCACCCCACACTTAAGAAATAGCAGTGTCCCCACTGCTACAAAAACAAAATAGAAAACAAGGGGTGAAAAAAATACTCCCTCTACGTTGCTGGATCAAAATCAGCATTACCATCGGCCTCATAGCCGGGCTCATCCTCAGCATCATCAACACCACCCACAGGTGGAGCAGTTAGAATAGGGTCAGTAGAAGTAGAAACAATAGCCCGAGCGAGAGCAAGCTCATCAGCATCAATGTCATCATCACTCTCGTCATCCTCCACTGCCACCTCAGCCGGAGTGAGCTTATCATCAGACGGGTGTAACTCCTCAGTATCATCAAGGCCGAAGGCAGAGCGCGCCTCAGCACTAAATGGCATGGAAGCATCAAACTCACCTATTTCTGCCCGGGTAACTCCCAACTCCCTTGCCACGAACTTGAAAAAAACCCATTTCCTCTTGTCAGACTCCACGAGCACATCAAGTTTCTGCTCAACATGCAACGTCACAGAGACGATAGGGCCCCTAACAGTGCAGTACTTATCAACCTTTGTCTCAGCTGGCATCTTCTTATCAAGAGTTTGGTTAGGTACACCTAACTTCTGCATATAACTAGTGAGTGTGTTGGCATAGAAAAGTCGATATCTGGGCCACTTTAGTGTCCGTCTCATCTCTTGAACCATGAGACTATCGACATCAACAGGGAGGTGCATCATCAAAGCATAGGTGAGGAAGAGTCGAGTGCGCCTCACATTAGTAAAGTGTTTGTAAGGCATCAACCTGTTGCAAATAAAATTCAAGTAAACTCGGGCTTCTTTGGTAAAATAACTATACGAAGCTCATGATGCTTGGTCAGGCCCTTGGGATGCCATTTAGCTCTCTATTTATTTCCATAGACCACCTCACGAACCTTGATGTAATAACATTGAAGCTTTCAATCCATGCCCTCAGTCACTTGAGGCAATCCCAAAAAATCATTAAGAGCCTGCGCCGTTTCTGCCACTTCTTTCTCTCTGACGGTGCATGAGCTATTGAATGTGTCACCCCAATTGGCATATGATTCATGAACTTTAGTGAGATTTGCAGGGCCAGCGGGTGCAAACAAAGGACTCCATTCACGTCTTTCTACTAAATCTTTCCAAACCTCCATGTATTTCTTCCTTATCTTCTCAGCATCTATGGCACGTTCTGGAAGATACTTTTTCTTCTTTACCATCTCAAACCGTTCTTTGGCAACATCACTTACAAACTTGGGAGGTGCCACTTTTTGTTTCTTGTTCTGTTGCAAGGCAGCAGCTCTCTCTCTTGGAGCAACTTTTTTCTTGGTTTTGTCATTAGGTGCTGCTCTAGCGGAGGCCTTAGATGGCCTGAATGATGAAGATGTTGCCTTAGGAGCCATGGAATGTACCTGCAAAAGGCATAAGGTGAGTGTCCTGTTCGAGGCATGAAAATATGGAACCCCTAAGAAACAAGTTAGTTAGAGTATGTTATATCCATAGGTACATCAGACGTCCCAAAAAATTCACAAATGAGCAACAGTTTAATAGTACTCAAGGGTCTTCTCATTGGCTCATACTAACTGGTCGAAATAAGAACAGGGCACTAACATAGAGAAAATGACATAGACATGCACTACAGACTACAAAAGAGACAGTAACAACAACCGTTATACAGTAGATTGGATACTAGTGGTGAGAAACTAGCCATAGAACGACCTTAAGCATTTACAATGCAACCACAACAGCTTACACTCTTAGATGATACCAACTCCATAACATGATGCAATTCTAGCTAATGAATATTTTAGTTTCAGAAAAGAATGCTAGCATAGGTAGAAGAAACAAAACATAAAGGTGCATCAGGTTCAATGGTATAATTTTACATTCCATACGCACAGTTCAAAAGTCCTCTCTCACAGTAGTGGGCACTCATCAACTACAGCTACACAATCACATAACAAGACCATAACAAGTCAAGCCACCCCGCATTAGTGACTGAAATAGAGCACACACAGTAAGCCATCTAAAATACTCATATCTGCCATGGTCTCATAAAAGAAAAATTCGCACAAAGCAAAGTAGCATAGTGAGTATTTCCCAACCAGTAGATGAGACACGGCTAGCATTGCCTGATAGTTCTCATGGCATTAACATGAAAGAAACAAATCAAGCAATGAAACATATGAAAGAGCGCAACCACGTAAGGGTACTTCAAACTTCCCCTCGACAGTTATACCATTGAAGTGACTTGCAGGCACATTACAGTTTGGTAAATCAACTTAACCAGACAATTCAAAAGGTAGTGGTACGCCACATACATTTTCTTTTTCTCAATAAACCACATAACAATGCAAGTCATAAACCAAAATTAAGAGATAAGCATAAGCATGTGTGCAGAGTTGTAATAGATTAAAGCTCCAATGGATGAATATGTCGACTTTGCTATCGCTCGCTCACAAACACACTGTTACAACCATAAGATAATAGGAAGAACTTTCGCTAATGAGAAGTGCATGCAGCAGTACAAGGTACAACAGTAGGCACTCTAAATTGATCCAAATTGTGTCGACTTAGAAGAAATCAATCACCACCCCAGTAATCACAACAATAAAAGCTAGGGTTTACAAATTCAGGCCTCCAAAACTGGTTACATTGGCCGCACTGCAAACACAAGGGGAAGCATCGCCTAGGGTCCGACCATGACTGGTGGAACCCTAGAATTTGCAAAAAAGGGGAATGGGAGGGTTGTGGTTGACTGGAGGGGAGGGGAACAGAAGTGAAAAAGGACGAGGTGGGGGAGTAAATAATAGAGGAGGGAGATGGACTTACCTAAGACGACTGTACGCAGGTGGTGGTAGTGGCGCTAGGTTGCCGGCAGTGAAGAGAGGGTGGGATCGACGGGGAGAGAAGGGGGGAATATGTGCGTGTGGCAATATGAAATAACAGGGACTAATATTGTATACTTAGGAAAAATTTAAATACATGTTCTATTCTATATCTTTGCGATGCACAGGAGAAAATAATTCTTCCAGGGAAATTTTTTGTGTTTTGCACGATAGCTATGCGATTTGGCCTTAACTCACTGTCCCGTTTTGCCAATTTCTCAGAAAAATAGCCGCACCTGTGCGTTAGTTGTGCGATGCACAGATTTGGAGTATTTCCCCAGGGATTTTCAAAATTCTTGCGCGATAGTTGCGCATTAGGCACTTAGCTCACTGTATATCAACGTAAATTGATCCCAAAAAAATTCATACGTGCGCTATAATTATGCGGCACATAAACCTTGAAACTTCCACCCGGCATTCCTTTGAGCTATTGGTTATGATTTCTCCGCTATTAATCCTACACAACTCATCAAAAAGTTAATTCCTAATAAGAAAAATAATGAAAGGTAAAATATACAAATACGAATTAAAATCGTGGGTTGCCTCCCACGCAGCGCCATAGTTAATGTCGTGACTCGACTCTTTTTCTATTTTGTCTTTTTATTTTTTTATTCTCTTTTTTTCTTTTCTATTTTTTTCTTCCTCTTTAAAAAAAAAATTGTATAGGACTTGGGTTGCCTCTCAAGAAGCGCCTGATTTAATGTCGCCGCACGACTGGATTTCTTTTTTCAAGGTTAATCTAAATAGAGAACAGACACGAGTCTACCCTCTTCCAATGTCCCATAGTAGAGCTTCAATCTTTGCCCATTGATACGAAATCTATGGGATCCATCTTCAACTTCAGCCTCTACCACTCCATGTGGCAAAACTTGCACAACTCTGAACGGACCTGACCATCTTGTTCTCAGCTTAGCAGGAAATAACCTCAATCTAGAGTTGTACAAAAGAACTCTATCACCTGGCTCAAAGTTTTGGTCTATGATATGTTTGTCATGCATTCGCTTCATTCTCTCTTTGTACATCCTGGCACTCCCAACCACATAGAAGCGTAATTCATCAAGCTCATGTAACTCATTCACTCTACTTTTTCCTGCAGCTTTCATGTCAAGGTTCAGTGTCCTCATCGCCCAAAAGGCCCGATGCACTAGCTCAACCGGCAAGTGACAAGCCTTACCAAACACCAATTTACATGGCGTCATGCCAATTGGTGTCTTGAAGGCCGTTCGATACGCCCAGAGTGCATCATCTAAGTTCCTTGACCAGCCGGTCCTATTTCCGTTCACTATCTTGGTCAGCACACTCTTTTTCTCTCTGTTGGAGACTTCCACTTGCCTGCTAGTCTGAGGGTGATACAGAGTAGCGACTTTATGATGAACACCGTACTTACTCAGCTACTCCGTCTGTTTCAAAAGGATGAACCTATTACTATTTGAAGGGTCAAATAAGATTATGTTTTACCACATGTCTTATAAATATTTTCTTACTATTTTGAACTATTAACTATTGTGACTTATAGTATTTTTCATGTAGTTTCTAAATATGTAAATTTTATTTAGAAAAGTTTAAAAATTCAATGTGCAAATTTCCATTGAAAATTAGTCAATTTGACCCTTGTACTCCGCAAAGGTTCATCCTTTTTGAAATGGAGGGAGTACTTTGCAAACGCTTGATTGCAGAAGTGAGTCCCACCATCACTAATAATGACCCTCGGAGTGCCAAAGCAGGTGAAGATGTTCTTTTTCAGGAATCCAATAACTCTCTTAGCATTATTTGTTGGAAGTGCTACAGCTTCCACCCACTTCGGTACATAATCTACAGCCACAGGTATGTATTTGTTGCCATAGGAACTGACAAATGGTCCCACAAAATCTATTCCCCACACGTCAAACACCTCAACCTCTTGGAGTGGATTCAAGGCATTTCATGACGGTGGGAAATATTACCGTTGCGCTGGCACTCATCATAACTCTTGGCCCAATTATGTGCATCCTTGAATAATGTTGGCGAGTAAAATCCAGACTCTAGGAACTTTGATATTGTCCTTACTCCCCCAAAGTGTCCTCCATATGGTGAAGAGTGACAAGCCTGCAAAATAGATTTTTCTATCTCGGGGACACACCTCCGGATCATATTGTCAACACAAATTTTAAACAGATAAGGCTCATCCCAGAAACAAGAATGATAATCTCTATAAAACCCTTTCTTTTGTGCAGAAGAGAAATCAGAAGGATCGATACCGCTTATCATAAAGTTAGCAATGTCAGCATACCTTAGTACCTCCTCAAGTGATCCTGCCAGTAACTGTTCATCAGGAATGGTCTCTATAATGTCCTCCACTTCTATCTTCTTCTCTACTCCCTCTAAACTAGACAAGTGGTATGCAACCTGGTTTTCAATACCTTTTCTATCTCTGATTTTCAAGTCAAACTCTTGCAATAAGAGTACCCAACGAATTAATCGTGGCTTGGAATCCTTCTTTTCAGCCAGGTGTTGGATAGCTTGGTGGTCCATATGCACAATAACTTTGGAGCCCACCAATTATGATCTAAACTTGTCAAAAACAAACACTACAACCAACATCTTCTTCTTCTTCGTAGTAGTGTAATTCAATTGGGCTCCACTCATAGTTCGACTAGCGTAGTATATGGGATGCATAATCTTGTCTTTTCTCTTCCTCAATACTGCACCAACCACATAGTCACTAGCATCACACATAAGTTAAAACGGTGCTTGCATGTCAGGTGCACAATGATAGGTGTTGACACCAACTTCTGTTTCAACTCTTCAAATGCTAACCTGCATTCATCCGAAAAGACAAATGGGTGATCTTTTTCCAGTAGATTACATAAAGGATTAGCAATTTTAGAAAAGTCCTTGATGAACCGTCTATAAAATCCGCCATGTCCATGAAAAATTCTAACTGCTCTAACTGATGTAGGTGGTGGAAACTTCTAAATTACTTCTACTTTAGCGCAATCTACCTCAATCCCTTTGCTAGACACATGGTGTCGCAACACGATCCCCTCTTGTACCATGAAGTGGCACTTTTCCCAATTTAGAACCAAATTTGTTTCAACACATCTGTGTAGCACCCTTCTCAAGTTAATCAAGCATTCATCAAACGAATTTTCCACCAATAAAAAATCGTCCATGAACACCTCCAGTATGTCCTCCACCATGTCAGAAAAGATTGCAATCATGCACCTCTGGAAAGTGGCTGGCGTGTTACAAAGCCCAAACGGCATCCTTTTGAAAGCGAAGGAGCCATACGGACAAGTAAAGTGGTTTTCTCATGATCCTCAGGGGCAATATAAATCTGATTATACCCTAAGTAACCAACTAGGAAGCAAAAGTGCGACTTTCCTGCCAGTTTATCCAACATCTAATCAATAAACGGCAATGGAAAGTGATCTTTCCTGGTGGCATTATTCAGTTTCCTGTAATCCATGCAAATATGCCAACCAGTAACAGTTCGAGTGAGTATAAGCTCATTATTTTCATTCTACACCACAGTCATCCCACCCCCTTTTTGGAATACATTAGATGGGGCTCACCCAAGTACTGTAAGATATAGAAAAGATGATGCCCGCGTCAACCCACTTAATCACTTCTTTTTTCACCACCTCCTTCATGTTGGGATTTAGCTTTCTCTGGGGTTCTATTGAAGGTTTGTGGCCTTCCTCAAATAGAATTTTATGCATACATGCAGTTTGGTTAATCCCCTTTACATCAGCAATGGTCCAGCCAATAGCTTGCTTACAATCTTTCAACACCTGTGACAACTGTACTACCTGCACATCTAACAAAGAGGATGAGATAATAACAGGTAAAGTAGAATTCATGTCCCAAGAATACATACCTGAGGTGTGGAGGCAACGGCTTAAGCTCCAGCTTTGGTGGCTCCTCAATGGAGGGTTTTGCAGGTGGTGTTTCTCTTTGAGCCAGGTTGAGTGGTTCAAACTGGGGCTCTCTATACCAGTAACCTTGTCCTTTAAGTGCAAGGACCCACTCTGCCAACTCGTCTCCATCAATCATATCCATGTTCATGATAGATGCCTCCAAAGGATCACTAGGATAATACATCTCATCTACAATTTCATTCAACTCCACCAGCTCTGCTATTGAACAATTGGCAAACTCGCTGGGTCTTTTCAAGGATTTCTGCACATTAAAGATGTCTTCTTCATCATTTAATCTCATTTTCATCTCTCCTGCCTCACAATCAATTATACCCTTGCTTGTAGCTAAGAAAGGCCTCCCTAAAAATATGAGGCCTCTTCATCTACTTGGGAATCGAGAATCACAAAGTCAGTAGGAAATACAAAGCGATCAACCTGCACAAGTACATCATTAATAATCCCTGCAGGTCGTTTCAAACTCTTGTCAGCTAATTGCAGGCTCATAGATGTTGGTCTTGCTCTGCCAATTCCCAACTTCTTGTAAATAGCCAGAGGCATCAAATTGATACTGGCACCCAAATCTAACAAAGCTCTGCCAAATGTATGATTGCCAGTGGTGCAAGCTATGGTGAAACTGCCTGGGTCTGTCAACTTTTGAGCCACAAGTCGTGTCACAACTGCACTACAAGCATGTGTCAGTGTAACAGTAGCCAAATCCTGAAATTTAAATTTTCTTGACAGCAAGTCCTTCATCATCTTGGCATATCCTGGCATTTCATTGATTGCATCTATCAGAGGAATATTCACTTGAATCTGCTTCAGCATCTGCATAAATTTTCTGTACTGGTCCTGCTTCTGGTGCTTTGTCAATCTCTGAGGGTAGGGAGGAGATGGTCTCTTTCTCCCATTGACAATGGAAGTATCTTGCTCAGGTGCCTTTTCTGCTTCTACTTTTGGAGTTGGTTCAGCTTCTTTTGCCTTAGGTTTTTCTGCATGCGCCTACTGAACTTCCACCTCTGTCAAATTAAGAGGCTCATCAATATCTACTCTGACTGGTACATGCTGTAAATCATCATTATTGGCCCGCTGAAGCTCTTGCTCTCTATCTAAATCTCATCCATTCCTGAGACTCACTACCATCAACTGCTCGTTGTCTTAGGATTTACAATGGTATCACCAGGCAAAGCTCCTTGGGGTCTGTTGTTTAGAGCCTTAAAAATCTGACCCAATTATGTCTCAGTGTTTTTAATAGCAGTGCCATATGTCGTCAGCTGCTCCTGCATTTTACCTTGAATACCCACCAACTGTTGAAACATGCCTTCAATTCTTGCCAAACTGTCATCTTTTTGAATTGCTACTGGCTGCGGTGGTGGTACATATCTCTGCTGCTAAGCCTGCTAATTGTTCCCAACTTGCCTCAGGGGCACTGTTTGACCCTGTGGTGCTGCAGGTCGATATTGTACTTGCTGAGGATGTTGTCCCCATTGATGTGCTCCTTGTCTCTGGCTACCATAGTTGTTCACATAATTGACATCTTCACTATAAGCCTGAGTCTGAGGATCAAACTCGCTGTAAACTGGATCGGGTACCTGTTGCCTAGCGCATGGGGCGTACAATTCACCATTTGTAGCATCAAGTATATGAACTTGTTTGGTTTCCACTTCATCAAGTTTCTTTGTCAACAATTGCAATTGAGTCATCATTGCAGCCAACTGCTCATCTTTTGACGAATTTGGATTAACTGCAACTAAATGAACAATTGGTGCTATAGATGAATCCCTTGTTGACCAGCTCGACTTCTGTGCCAGTCTCCAACAATTGTCTAGCTTCCGCAAAATTTTTGCTCAAAAATGCTCCACCCGCAGAAGCATCCACATTTTCCTTCAAATTATCATTCAGACCCATATAAAACCTCTGTCCCAGCATCTGCTCTGGAATCCCATGGTGAGTACACTTAAGCAATAATCCCTTAAATCGTCCCCAAGCTTCTTGCATCGACTCCAAAGGCTTCTGCCTGAACATCAGTACTTCATCACTCAACCTTGCAGTTTTGTTAGGCGGGAAGAACTTCTTCAGAAACAGCTTAACCAACTCATACCATGTAGTGATGGAATTAATTGGAAGTGAGTTCAACAACGCCATTGTATCTCCAGTGATTGAAAATAGGAACAATAGAAACCTAATTGCATCAGGTGACACACCAGCTTGCTTTTATGTAGCACCAACAGACAAAAAGTTCTGAAGATGCTGTTGTGGGTCTTCATTTTCATTCCCAGCTTACTGCCCTTTGTTTTGAAGCAGGTTCAACAGAGTGTTTGTGATCTGAAAATTCTCTACTTCAATAGTGGGTACAACAATGACAGTTGCCAGGTTATCAGCCGTAGGCTGAGCCCAGTTATTCAGAGCTGCGTCTGCATTGTCAGCCATCTCAACTTCCCTCCCTAATTCTTGTCGAACTGGTGGATGTTTGTTCCTATTGGCCCTGTTCAAGGCCTTGAATGTCCTCTCGATTTCTGGATCCAGTTGAAATAGTCCGGAAGATTTCGAACTTCTTAAGGGCATACACCTATTCAAACACGAGCTAAAAGTTAAAATCAAGATGACTAACGTAGAAATTGCTTAAACTACTATTTGTAGCTATTATTTGAAAGATACAAACTAAAATGATGCTCCCTGGCAATGGCGCCAAAATTTGATCATGCCCAAAACACGTCTTAAAAATGATAAGTGGTCACTGCAAATATAACTCGATTTAACAAGTCCGGGGTGGAATCCCACAGGGAGCAAACTGTAATTCGTAGCTTAACTTTTACCAAGTTCACGTTCAAACAACTTCAAAAGTAAACTAAAATGATTTTTGATGTAAAAACTAGAAGTAAATAGGGAAAACTAAAAACACGTAATAAAAACTATAGAAGATTTCAATATTAAAATACCTAGGACATGGCATTCTTATTTGTCAGAGTGATGCATCGAATAATACACACTCAATCTCGCTTGAATATCCCTAATGATCGTGAGCTCCTAGTTTACCGCTAGTATTTTCCAATTACAAGCAATAACTATCCTGAGTTACTTTTCTAAGTTAACAAAAGATGATAAATTGGACTACCCACATGACCACGACAAGGGGTCATTGTTCCCGAACTTACCTTGCTCTTCTTCCCTAAATAATTTATTATAGTTGTCCGAAGCACAACTACAACACAAGGTTCCTGGAACTTCATCCCTTGTCCTGTGCGACGCATAGTGACTCCAAACCCCCTCAGGATCATTTTTCTCTTCTCCCATGCGATGGCTATGCGATGGAGAGTTATCTCACTGCCTCGAGAATATTTATCTTCATCAATATTTCGCATCGGGGCTGTGCTATGGTCATACGACGCACCACATCGTTAAATTCCTTTAGATTTTGCTTTTTGGCTCCATTTTCGCGCAATTCATCTTCCTTTGGCATCCTTAGCCTCCTAGACCTAAAACCACAACACATTAGCTCAATTCGAGTCATATCTAGCATCAAACGTTAATACACACACTAAAGTATGGGTAAAACACACTCAATTATGCATCAATTTGGCATATTATCAATAATCTTCATGAGATATTATCACCTTGACCATCCACTCAACTTTATACCCGTTATAGCGATATGAGTGTCATTTTCTCACCCCAAGTCAAATTCAACCAATCAAGCGCTTAAGGAGAAAGAAATGTGGCTTCACACAAATCGTCAAGCTCTAGATAAAAGCCACTATAGCCACAAACATTACCTTAATTTTGTGAAACCTTGGCTTAGGCACTCTTTTTCTTCTTCCCTTAGAAATAATGGTTCCCTCTCTTGTTCAAAGGATACTTGCATACATTCGAGCGGACATATTATTTATCGCAGCCATCATACCTGCACAACAAAACTCAAATAAAGGTTATGAGTTAGAAATCACCTTAGTCGCTCCCTTACTATATTTGTGGTGGTACTCGGTTAGTTCAAGTATGCAATAAGTTTGGTTCACTCAAACCAGCATCACTTGGCTTCCTCAGAATTGACCCTTTTCAATCTCTACAAGTTATACAAGAGACACTACCACTTCATGATTCGAGTAAAATTATGGAACTCTATAGTCAGAAGACTCTTTAAATGTGGTACACTTGAGTCAAACAATAAACTTTGAGTAGGTAATTACTCAATAAATACTAGTTAGAAGCAATTTCAAAAAGAAATGATAAAGAAGGTTCCCAACCCTCCCTTCAAACATACAAGGCAGCTCCCTCCTCTAAGTCTCACGAATTAATCTCCTTTGACAAACTTCTTTTGGATTTTAATTACTACAACTTTCAATAATATCTTCTTCCCTTTCCAAGAGATGACTTGGGACTTGCACACTTGATTTCTCATTTTCCCAAGAGGTGATTGGAAACTTGGACAATTTTTCTCCAAAGTGACTTTTACTCTCCCAAAAAACTGACTAGGGAACTTGTGCCAATTATTGGCTAGACTCTTTGTTTGCCTCTAAACCCTTTAACATGCAAAAAAATAGATTTTGATTTCCCTTAATGCTTATCTCAAATCAAATAAATCAAATTTAACAATCCTTCCATTAGCAAATATAAAAATTGGATGAGCACTAGATGAACACCATGAATGTTTCTAAGAACACTTTAATCCAACTTCAACTAATTCATACCAGATTTTAGACACACATTAGGAAGACAACATAAAAATAAAAAAAAATAAAAAAAAAAAAAAAAAGACTTTTCACCTTCTCATCTTTAAAGGGATATCAAAAGAAAGATCTGAATGAAGAGATTCTCAATCTTACAAAAAAAAACACCAAATTAAGATGGAAACCCTAACAATACTAGAAAATTTTGAAATCTTTTTATTTATTTATTTTGTGTAAAAATAATACTCCCTCCGGTCCATTTTAATTGATAGGTATTTCATTTTTAGAAGGTCCAAAATATTTGATAATTTAGAATATCAATGTAAATTTTACCATTTCTTTCCCATAATACCCTTATTAAATGATACTGAAAAAGTCCTTCTTGAAAATACCAAGAAAAGAAAAAAGGTAAATTAGTAAAAATACTATGCCTATTTATGATTTCTTAAGGTGTGTGCAAAGTCAAACCTATCAAATAAAATGGACTGGAAGGAGTTAAACCAAGGACTTGGAGTGTAAGAAAAATCCAATACCTGGTTCTGATACCAAGATGATGCAACAAACTTAAATCAAAATCACCTATTTTGATTTTGGGCGTTTCTTGTTTTCTCCATCTTTTTTAAAGCACCAACTTTTAATTTTTTTTGGTTATATCAAGTCCATTTTAAAAATATATACTTGTTTTTAATGTTATATTAATTCAATTTTTTTAATGCAAATGGACACTTTCTGCGCAATTATTTTATATTTTTTACCCAATTAACAAAAGTATTAAAGAAATGGCAAAAAGTGGCCATTTTTTCAAGATTTTTTTTTTTGCGGAAACTAAATTTGTACTATGCTGCCAAAAGAGAAGCATTTATGCAATTCACCTTATAATCATCGTGAACCATACTATGTAAGACACTATATTGGGACGGGTAAGACGTTATATTGGGCCTAGAAATATTTTAGAATATTTCACCTTATAATCATTAGGTTAAGCCATTAAAAAATTTATTTGGGCTTGTTATTGGACTCGTCCACTTGTGAGAATACACTGGGTATGTTGTTGTTGTTGTTGTTGTTGTTGTTGTTGTTGTTGTTGTTGGCTCGTGAATAGTATAATCTATAAATAACATAAACTTTGAAAAAATTTCAGAATATTTCGTATCTCCCACATGTTTTTGAGAAATGATTTTGAAATTCGAAATTATTTTCCTCCAATTCTAACTAATTTCAATGAAATGGTGTGTAATATATGTTCTGTGTTTTTTGCATTTAATTTGATATGCGATGGAAATACTGTTTGATTTTTCCGTCAATTTTTGTGCCTGACGATTTATATCTATTTTTCAGTCATGTTACAGTATGTTTTTGGAGAATCGATACGTTAATAACCTTGCTTAGTCAAAAATTGATGTCTGAAGCTTCGTCCGACAAAGCTTAGGGCAGCCACATCTGGCTTCTTGGAGAAGTCACTGAAAAACTTCATACTAAAACTACAAAGATAGACTCAATTTTTTTAATCGTTTGATTTTGTTTTGTGTTTTTGCAATGTGCTTTGAATATGTTAAATTTATCATAAATATGTTATTAGTTTTTAATCGAGTCAAACTTTACGGTGAGTTTAATTGCGAATTTAATTTATTATGATTAGTAGGAAATTACAGCTGCTCCGAGCTGCCGTATCTGCTCAAACCTCCGCCGAATCATCGACATATTTTGTCATATCTACGCAGGCTTTTGTCACTGCTCTTGCTTCTGGAATTACTCCCCTGTAATTTTTAACTATTTTCTCAATTTAAGTAAAATGTTTTTCTTAATAAAATGTATTGTAAATTGATGCGGTCTGATGCGGTGTCAAAATATTGATAACATTGTGTTATCGTGACTCGGAACTTCACCATTTCATTTGAATCTATATGCTTATCCTGATTTATACATACATATTAATACATATACATACTAGGCAAAATGACTAATGTTCCTTTTGAACTATTACTAATTTTTCAAGATGATACTCAAATTTTGTGGCGGTCCTACTACCCCCCTTATAGTTGTATGAAGTTGTATAAACACCATCTTTTGGCTCCACGTGGCACATGTTTAGGGTGCACCAAAAAATAGGGCGCGTGGGAAGCCTCAAATGTTAGTTATTTTCAATTTTTTTCATTAAAACTATATCTTTTACTTTTTTTCTTTTCCTTTTTCTTCCTATTTCTTTTCTTTTATCTCATTGCTATCAGTTTCTTACGATAATCTCTAATCTCTTCTCCCATTTCCTTAGTTTTTTTATATTGGTATTCATCATCAATATGTTCTCAAATTTTGTCCAAACAAGGTAGAGGTTTTATGGTCGGTTCATAATTCTTCTTCATTTTTAAATTTGGTTCGAAAATGTGATTTTGTTGATAATGTGTTTGCTTTGTCCAGAGAAGGTGGTAGAGATATCAAAATTTTTATGGGTTCCGCTTCATCTCTTTTTTCTTCTTTTTCTAATTTTTTTTTCTTCTAATGGTAGTTTTATTACAAATGGGTTTGTTTGTAGCTAAGGCTGTCTATTGACCCGGTCCGGCCCGGTCCCGGTTCGGCTGGTCCGGTCCGGTCCGGTCCGGTGTTTTGTTGAAAAAAAAATTCGTCACCGGCCCGGTTCCGGTCCGGTGCACCGGTGCACCGGTGCAATTGCACCAATGCCGGATCGGAACCGGAACCGGCAGCCGGATATTGTGCCGGTCCCGGTCCGGTATGATCCGGTTCGGTTCGGTTCGTTAATTTTTTTTTTTGTTTTAAATTAAATTTTTTATTTTTTAAAATACTAAAATCTAAATAAACAACACAAAACACATATATTATTCAACAATACACACAGTACATTATGTTGGAAAATAAAAATGTATAATTAGAAAATAAAAACATAAAAATAGACTAGAAATTAGAAAAATACATAAATTTTCAAGTTCAGCGACTCAACACTGACTCAACTCAATCATCACGTGGTTGCAGATATTTGCCACCAGCACGAGCTGCCCATTCGGGGTCATGATGGTTTTCCAAGTGGGTCTTAAATCTCATTGTCCCTCCAGTATTTGTTCCATCTTCCCAATTCCAAACTTTCTGACAAAGAGTACATTGAGCTTTGCCGGTATCATTATTTTTTGTGATAAATTCCCAAACTTCGGATCGTTTAGTTCTTTTTGGAGCACCAGACGGTCCTACGTTAGTAGCACCTTGAACTTGATTTGCATTATTTGCATTTGCAGCCATGTTGATAGAAAATTTAATAAAATAGCCTTTTTTTTAAGAGAAATGAATAGAAAATATTGAATTGTTATTAATTTGATGAAATATGGGAGTATTTATAGGCAAAATAGGTAGGGGAGGGTTGTAGGGGCGTTTATGGGTGTGGGGGTGGGAAAAATAGCCGTTTATGGCCGTTGCCAACGGCTATTTTTCAAAATGGAGCGGATTTGGACATAAATTTGAAGTGGGCCGGTCCGGTCCGGTCCGGTCCGGTCCGGTTCCGGTCCGGTCCGGTCCGGCCCGGTTTTGTCGCTTTCTTTATTTTTTTTTTGTTTTTTCTTTTTTGGTTATTTGTTTTGTTTAAATTTTAGTTTTATTTAATAACTTTTATATAATACTAGTAATCTAGTATTTAAATATTAACTATTATGTAATGTAGTATTTTAGTATTATAAAAGTATAATTGAGTATTTTTTATAAAACTTAGTAATCTAGTATAATGTAAGTAAATTGTTATTTTTTCAAACTTAATAGTTAATACTAAGTTAGTAGTATAATAGTATTTAGTATTTTAGTATTTTAGTTTTTAGTATTTAGTATTTAGTTTTTAGTTTTTAGTTTTTAGTATTTAGTATATTAGTATTTTAGTATTTAGTATAGTATTTTAGTATTTATTATTTTAGTATTTTAGTATTTAGTATTTTAGTATTGAATTGCAAAGAGGTAACTTAATAGCAAAGGATACTTGAGAATATAACAAAGGATTTACTTAATAGCAAGGCGTAACGCATTTTATTGAATAATGGATAATGGTTGATTTTTTGCAAAGTACATAGATATTAAATTGCAAAAACTACATATTAATAAAAAAACTTCTCATTTTCTGAATAATTTCGTCTGGCACCTCTGGAGGAACCGGTGGCAAAGAGTCATCTTGTTCATATTCAGTTTCATTGTCCAAACTTCCATCGCCTGATAAAATTTCTGATGATGCTTCTGCATCGGCTACTTGATCTTCTGCAAATCTAAAATTTCTTCGCTCCGATCTAATCCAATCTCTGAATAATACGGCCGTCTCCATTGCTTCTTCCTTCAATGAATGTCTATGATCTCCAATTTGTAATCTTCCTTGGCTAAACGCGCTTTCTGAAGCAACAGATGATGCTTGAATAGTTAGAATATCCCGCGCCATTTTTGCTAAAACTGGAAACTGTACTTGTTGATCCTTCCAAAATGGCAGTAGTTGATCGCTTCCAAAATACTCAATTTCCTTGCAACCATGAAGTAAATAAACATCAAGCTCGTTGAACCCTCCGCTGCTACTCGACTGCCTGCTAGAAAGCCTTTGATTAAGGCTGGAAAAACTTCCCAATCCGGTTGCAGGTCTTTTGGGAGCCTGCGTTGAACTTGATCCAGCTCCACTTGGAACACTTGGAACAACATTATCAGCTGCACTCCTATACCTTTCATAAATCCATTGGCAATCTACAATTACCTGCGCACAAACTGTTTCTACACTTGGTGTTTCTTCATCAGTAATTCTCAAATTCCGATAAATTTCTCTAATGAGCATTTCCGTATTAAAACATTTAAAACATGGATGTAATACAGATGCAATGTAATAAAGTGGTGGAATCGGAAAAAAATATTTTTTAAATTTTTCAAGCATTGCTTCTACCGCAACTTCATAACCAGGCACTACTCTATAATCGTTAAGTAATTCTGCTATTCCAGCTATAAAATACAACATGGTAGTGATTGTAGGATAATATTGACCGGAAAATTCTTTAGTAGCATAAAAAAACTTTGCTAAAAATTGAAGAAGACGCTCAACATCTTGCCAATCTGTTTCTTCTAGGTGATACACGTCAGCTACTTTGCGATTAAAATAATTAGTAATAGGCACTCGTAAAGTGTAAGCAACAGTCAAAGAGTCATATACAGTGTTCCACCTAGTTGAAACTTCCTTGGGAACTTTTCTAGGAGTTGTACCTTCTTTCACACACTCTACTTGAAAGTCCCTCCATCTATCCGGTTTTTTAGATTTAAAAATATAACTAATTGCGAGTTTAACCTTCATAATAGTAGGATCAAATAACTTAAGGCCATCTTTTACAACTAAATTATATATATGACATGCACATCTAACATGAAACAATTCTTCAAAAGGGGGATGCAATGCGGGTATTAACTTAGTAATAGCATAATCATTGTTAGTTGCATTATCAAGAGTTATACTTAAAATTTTATCACTAAGATAATACGCCTTACAAATATCCGAAACTTCTCCCTTAATAAAATTTCCCGTGTGTGGTTCATCGACAGCAGAATATGCTAAAATTCTTTTTTGCATTACCCAGTTAAGATCTATCCAATGACAAGTAACTGTTAAATACTCATACCCATTAACACCACGACCCAAATCAGAAGTAAGACAAACTCTACAATCAAAGTGATAAAATATATATCGTAAATATTGTCTATATTCATTTTTAAATTTTATAATATCAGTTCTAACCGTAGTTTTTGGAAAACCTTGAAAAGATGGATTCTATACGGTTTGAATATACCGAATAAAACCTTGACAAGAAGCAAATGTAAAAGGTAAGCACTCTACCGCAATCATTTTTGCCATTTGTTCCCTATCTTTCTTTTTATCATAATGCAAAAGCCCCCCCGTCACTGAGTTAATTTCCTGTTGGACTCCACTACCTTGCGATGGAGCCATTCTATTCCCTGAACGAGGGCCACCCTCCCTCCTTTCCCATACATCCTTATGATGGTTTTCTAAGTGTATTCTCAACTTTCCCGTCCCACTATTATGGCTGCCGGTTTTAAATTCCCAAACTTTTTTACAAATATTACATTTAGCTTTCTGAGCCGGAATATCTTTAGTCATAAATTTCCACACATCCGATCTTTCGGGTCGTGCATATCGTTCTCTACTAGGAGGCATAGGTGGTAATTCAGTTTCTTCATGTTGTTCACCTTGAAATTGACTAGTGGGTGTTTCATCTAAATTAGCCCCTTCGGTAAACTCTTCATATTGTGTCTCTAACATATCATTATCTAGTGGTGCACCAACATTTATATCATGCAAAAATTGCGAGTCATCTTCCTGAGTAAAATCATCTAGAAGAGAAGGAGCGCTAGAAGTACCAACTGGTCTTTTACCTAAAGCACGACTACGTCTATCATCCCCCCCTCGGTTAGAAGCACTTGATCTACGACCGCTACCCGTACGCCCAGTAATTGATCTCCAAATTCCAGACATTTTTATAATTACTAAAATATGCTTCAAACAAATTACTAAAATATGCTACAAACAATAATATTGCACAAAAATAAAATAGATAATAAAAAGTAAGAACGAGTTTACTTGATATCGTGAACTTAGAATGTAGAACTTAGGAAGTGAAAGTTGAAACTTGACCGGAACCGCACCGAACAATATTTCCACTTTACTCCAAATATTTTTTTAGTATGCAATTTAGCAAATAGCCTTTTGTAGAAATAAGAGAGATTGATAGAGATTTAGAGAGAATATTAGAGAAATTGTGAATAAATTGATGAAAAATGATGGTATTTATAGAAAAAATAGATAGGGGGTATGGGGGCGCCCTAGGGGGGTGGGGGGCCAAAATAGCCATTTTTGGCCGTTGGGGCAACGGCTGTAAGTGAAATAACCGTTGCCCAACGGCTATTTTTCGCAAGCCCATCAGTCATCCGGTCCGGTCCGGTTCCGGTCCGGTCCGGCCCGGTTCCGGTCCATTTTGGTCCGGTTCGTCCGGTCCATTTTGGACGTGCCGGATCGAGACCGGGTCGAATTTTTTTTTTATATTTGGCCCGATTTGATCAGGTCCGGTTCGGCCCGGCCCAAACCGGGCTATTAGACAGCCTTATTTGTAGCATTGAAGGTGTTGATGGTGGCTGTTGTAGTGGTGGTTTGATGGTGTTCAGTGGTGGATTTATAGTGGCAAATGATGGTGATTGTAGCGACATCTAGTGGCCTGCTTCGAAATGGGTCTGTGTCCTGTGTTTTTTTGTGTGAAAAATTATGATCAAAATTGTACTACGAGAAAAATAATCCATAAATTTGAAATTTGTATGTGAAAAAATTGTGGAAGATGAGTGGTGGGTGGTGGTTCATTGGTGGTTTGTTGGTAGCCGGCGGAGGTAATATCGAATGAAGTTGTAGGAGAAAAAAAAAAGGAAAAAGAAAAAGAGAAGAGAAAAGAAAAAATAAACCAAAGGAAAATGAAAAAATATTTTTAAAAATTACTTCCTCTGTCCCAATTTATGTGGCACTTTTCGCTTTTCGAGATTCAAACTGCATGAACTTTGACCAACATTTCAAGATGTATTTTTTCACCAAAATAATATGAGAAAAGTTGTAACTTATAGTACGTTTCAAGTAGTTTTCAAAAATATAAATTTTAATATTAAAATATTGAGTTAATCTAATCCAATTTAGCTTTAAAGTTTAGTCAAATTGACTCTCGAAAAGCGAAAAGTGCCACATAAATTGGGACGGAGGGAGTACATGGCAAAACATGATTGGTACGTGTTGTACACATACGCCATTTAAAGTGGTGATGAGCTGATAAGGAGGTATTTATTCAATTCATACAACAATAAAGGGATCATAGGATCCCGCAAAGTTTGAGTGTCATCTTAAAAAAATTAAGGCATAGTTTATGGGGGATTTTAGTCATTTAGCCTATATACTATGACTTATATTTTTTACTAGTGCTAGGGAGCACGGGCCCAAGCGCACTACGAAAAATAATTGGATTGGCCCCTTTAATGAGATTCTATGAATATAAAAGAAAGAAAACGTTAGAAATAAAATAGTGTATATGCACTTTTATTGCATATACTTTGTCTCAATCAAATAAAGTTATCTATTACTGTTTGAACTTGTAGGAAATGCATAATACTAGACCCAATTCAACAAATGGACCAAACCAACTCAACTTTCAACCTGCTCATTCTATATACCATTCTATCTTTTATATATTGTGACAGTTGAGCAAATTTACATGACAAGAATCATTCTAGTGAAGAACTGTTTCCTGATATAAATCTTGAATTATCCCAAGAGGAATCAGAAAAATGTATCCATTAAATGAGATAAATAAGGGGTTGGAACAAAAGGTATATTCATGATAAACAAGCACGGATCAGGAGCTGTTTGCTCTAGAGCTATAGGAATTCACGATGTTTCTATAATCTCTTCTTGTAGTATTGGTAACTCTTCATACTATAACAAAGTAATAAAGCAGAACCTCACTAACAAGACAATCATGTCTACTTGTTTGAACGTCAACTTTACCATGCAAAAAGATCAGTTTGTATTCCACTGGTTCAGTTACGTACAAAATGAATTCAGGTTAACCCATCATTAATCCACGGACTCCTACAAAGAATTTCTTTATTCAAAACTTCTACGAGATCAAATTTTAAATACTCCAATCAAATAGAGAAACTCGTGGAAAATTCTTAAGATTTTGTTTTTATAACTCCAGCAACTAATAGATGAACTTGAACCAACATCAGTTCAACAACACATGTTTTACAAATGAAGTTAGAAACAAAAGTTAAGTCGGTGAATTTAAGATGAAACTCACAAGTAATTCAACACATATTAGTATTCAGCAGTGAGTAAGCATGCAGCTGTTTATTTCAAGGCATACCAAAATAAATTAGAGAAAATACATAAAATTACTCCAACGGTGAATCACATCCGCAATTATAACAAATTGTATACACAGAGAAAGATATGTTATTGATTATATAAGTGTTAGATTATCATAGTCCTTTAACTATATATACACCTAAATATTCAATCACGGCACCTATTTTGTGGCAAACACAATTCAAGTTCTTCAATTACCACTAACATTGTAAAGCAGCAAAGAACAAGATTAATAATAAACTATGGCCAACAACAAAGGGAGGTTTTACTATGGGTTTATCTACTTAAGTTCGTCATGCTCACCATTTCCTCACAACCACGACACTTGTATATATTCTTGTCGCATCCAATTTTAGACTCAATTCGGAAAGAGTCGTGTTTCGAATTTGACTGGGTAATTCGTTTAAATTTGAGAATTTGGAGTTGCCCTCTAATATAATTTTCTAAGGTGTATTAGGCCACCTAAGCGTCTAAGATCGAGTTTGGTTATCATACTAGTCCGGTTTCAAAGATTCGAAGGTTAAGAAGTCCAAATGACTCAGGGAAGAAGGTGTTAGGTACTCCTCCGAGTCCCACGAAAGATGGTTCCCGGCCAAGTCTATATTTTGGGATAAAGTGATGAATATTATCATGCAATATGAACTTGGGAGGTTAAATTCGTATCTAATTTATGAAGGTAATATGCCTATGCAAATTTAATCCACACATATACAAATACGTTTCATATACGACCTACATTTAAGCCTAATCGCATTTTATGGCCTCTAGTACAAATGCTTATTCGTAAGTAAGGCTAATCATACAAAGGAGTAACGAATGTTGGTTCACTTGTGTAACTTCAACATTTAAAACGATTTTGCACAAGTGGACAGTTTTATAAACAATTTTCAGATTTAGACCAAAACCAAATGGGTATTATTTTTAAAACAAAATATTATCCATTTAGGGTCGGTGTGACTCTTCATTAATTGTCGAGCCCTTACCTTAATGGTTATTTTTGTTTAGGGGTTAGTTTTTAAAAATATATAAATAAAGGAGCTATTTTTGAAAATAGGTTTCATATAAAAACATAAATGCAAACAAAGGCTGCCGCACATAATTATTGGTATAAGTATGCAAATACATGAATAATTAGAGGTATTTGATTTTAGAAAACACTCATACACTTGTACAGTCGACCCCATTTACTTATACACCCCTATACACTATTAGATTAGTATATATAAGGTTTAAAAGTAAGAAAAGAGTATTAATACATGTAGAGCCACGTTTTAAAAATAGTTTTGGGCCTGGATTATTTATTTAAAAAATAGAGGCAGTTTTAAATTGCAGAGATGGGCAGATTACAAGCAGTTTTCAGAAAATGGTCCGTCGTTTAAAATTGTCTAAACTTTACGCAAAAAAAGACTTGAATGATTGTTAAAACATCGAATTCAGATTGTTGCGTACTTACAAATATGATTATGACCACCTAAAACGGATTTTCATGAAAGGTTTTCACTTTTAAAGTCATGATGCAACACACAAAGGGGATAGAGTTAGAAGTTGCCCCTGGGTGGCCATATACACAGCATTCTAGGCTGTGTATCCCTGTTTTAAAGAGTACAGACAGGGGTCCTAAGAATATACATAGATGGGACAGTCTCTAGGGGGGAGGAGATATCACTCGAAAGAAAGCAAGGATTAGCAATGTGCCCTGTTCTGCACCAGTTTTAATAGCCTGATTAGCTTAGCCTTTATAATCAGATGAGCCCTTTACCAGGCTTAAACTAGAAGGGATTAAAACCTGTAAGCCATACTTTGGTATAGCCAAAAGACTATCCACACAAGACTGCAAAGCAATGGTCAGTAGTGGGGCAAAAGAGGCCCCCAAACAAAATATATACCAGCCAAACATGCTAAGAGATTTACAGGAAAAGAAACATTACAGGTTTAAGATGTAGTAGAGGCAGGTGTCATGATTTACCTTGCAAACAAATCAGAAAAGAGATAAGGGTGAGAGATGCAAGCAGTATCTAGTTATTTTCAAGAAAGAAGTATCTAGAAAAGAGAGTGATGATGCTTCTATAAGTGTAACCACAGCTTTCCAGTGAGAGAGAAGTAAGCAGAGTACTCAAAGTGTGAAGAGTTGTGAGAAGAGTATGCAGGATGCTTAAGTGTAGAAAACTATCTCCTTAGTGAATGAGAAGCCAGTGTTTATATAGGTGTGGGGATAGGGATCAGTTCTAACGGGTAGAAGGCTAAAGAAGGCAAGAGAATATTGTTCCCATAGTTAAGGAAAATCAATCAAATAAGTTTACCAAATATAGTTCAATCAATTCCTAAGTCTAAGGCAAATCAAGGTCCAAGATAAAAATAGTTCCCCTTCCCTTTCAAGTGGCATTGTCCAGGTTCACAAATATCAATCAATCTAAACCACTTTAGGCTCGGAATTAGGTTGAATCTCTTAACAGATTCTCCCAGCCTTCATACTTAAGGTAAACCCAATCACAAACAATTTTGGATTCTCCCCCATCCACCTCTAATAAATCCAGGTTCACAATCAATCATTTATGCACATCCTAAACTCAAAGATCGATTGAAAAATTTCACAAAGCTATCAAATTGGTGTAGGGTCAAATCCAACAACTAGTTTCTATTCATACACCACTCACAAATTCAAATTAGAACTAGTTAAGCCTTTCAAATCCAGTTTACATTCACCATTAAATAAAATTCAAGATCTCACAGATAGGGCTAGGTTGCAATGGACATGATCAACTGTAAACAAGTTACAGTTTCATGTTTTGGACCTAAAAAAGAAATCGTGAAATTTAAACTAAACAGATGTCAAACACCTAACAATTTTCAATGACAGGTTTTAAAAAATCAATGATATGCAGATGCTACAGGTTTAGTAGTTCATGAAACACGAATTTATGCAAATTCTAGGTCTTAGAGATCACATAAGTTGAGAAATAACAAGAGAACAGGAAAAAATATAAAGGGTTACCCATTTTCGATTGGAGTCGGGTCAATCTTGACCCGCTCCTATCACACGTTCGTATGAGAGGTTTTCCTCCTCCTCTAGCAACGGCGACAATTTGAGCCTCGATTACACATGTCCAAGGATTTTTCAGTGACAGAAAACCTCTGTCGACAAGAGGTTAATTTGACCTCCTGCGAAACAAACAAATAGTATACGGGTTTTGTAGCGGATGACAAGGGTAACACGGTGATACTATGTTTCCTAATTTTGGCCGGCCAAATCGACCGAAAAATGCCGTGACAGAGGCGGCGTGGCATTTCGCCGAAGAGAGAGAGAGAGAGAGAGAGAGAGAGAGAGTGATTATCGGGTGATGTGAGGGGAAATGAGGGTCGGGGTGAAGTTTAGGGGTCGTTTGGGGAATAAGGTAGAGGGTTTGATCCTGACCGTTGGATCACTCATGTGGATGTCCAGGATCTTGCCACGTGTGCGCTGAAGTTTTAAAAATATAGTGATGTGTGTGCAGACGTGTATATGTATATATATGTGTAAAAATAGTGTATAACTAGTGTAATTTTACTATAAAATAGGTATAAAATTATAGGAAAATTATGGAGTTAATTTTAAAGCATTAAAATGACTAGGGGAGTGTATGAAAATATAATCTTGGAATTTAAAATATTTTGGATAATTTTGTCAAAAAATAGAAGTAATTGCGGAATTTTGGTTAGGAATGCACATTTTGTAAAAATGGTTATGGTCTGTGATGATGTTTTCAAAATGGCTTCATTACTAGACTCGTGTAGGAAGGTAATTTGAAAGAATGGACGGGGCAAAAATAAATATACGATCGTGGGTATAATTTGAAAATCATTGCTAAAAAACAGGAGGGACAAAATTGGGTGTCAACAATTCTACATACCTATTAAGAAGAAAAAAAGTAGCATAATGACCTACAAAGATTTTAGTGATCTAGTGATGGAACAACAGGGGAGATGAGACAAGAGAAACAAAACTGTAATGCTAATGATTTACACAATTCAATAATTAAAGTCTCCAATATTAATATTTACATTAACCAAAAAGGCTCTTGACGAATTCATTTATGAGCACCCTCTATAAATAGTACTTTAAAAAGTTCTCTACTGTATTCATGATTCCAAAAGAGAGCTTATTTTTTAGCACACCATTGATGAATTTAGCTTAAGTAGCACATTTCTTTACTATCTGATTGCATATGATGAGAGTTATGATTGTCTTGAAAGTCTAAGTGATATAGAGGACATAAGTTCTGACCTTGAGTTTGCTAGAGATGAAGGAAGAACTCTTGATTAGGATTTGAGAATTACTGAGAAACTCTTTGATAGTAAAGACAAATTTGAGGATGAATTCTCACTAGGGGATGGACTTGAGTTGGAATCTGTAAGTGTAAAAAGGATTGAAATGGTGGATGCTAGTCCTAGTTTCTATTACTTTTTTATAGTTACATAGAGAACACACTTGGGATTGGCTATACCGAGTTCTATAGCTTGAAATGTGAAAATTATTCATTTGAGTCTTAGTGCAGTAGTCATGAGCTTAGAGGTACAATTCTTCCTTTTGATAAGTTTGTTTGTTGACTTTTGTGTGAGATCTTGTCAAAGGAAATGATGTGAGAGGGATGAGAAATCTGGTCACCACACATAGTTTGATCCATTTTCTTTTTCTAAAGTAATATTTTAGTACTTGGTACATCATTGATACTCTTGTTTGATGTTTCTATTTAAGTTACTAGTTGATGTACTTGAGACATGTGTTAAGTTTGAGATGTTGACTACTTTTTTTTTACCCCTAAGTTAATCTTAAAGTTTGTAACTTATTGGAATCTTGAGTGGGCTAGTACATTACTTCTGAATTGGGGTTTGAGATATCCTACTTGTTTTGTATTAAGCCTTGGAAAGAATTCTCTGTGTTTTGAAGTGAATCATATGGAGAACCACTGGGGAGATCCTCTTTGGACATCATTGTGGTATGAGACCACAACTTGCAAACTTCAGGAGTACGGTATGTTTTATTGGTTCATGCTTATTCTTTGGCGTTCTAAAGCCATGGTCGTAATTTCTAGTTTCTTTGAACAGTTTTCTAGCACTCTTGTCTTATGTAGTGATTATCCACTTGTGTTTCTACTTGACTATTACTTCATCGAGACTTGGAAGCTGCACATACTTATTCCCGTCCATGTTTGCAGGAATCGAATTTGGGGACAAACTATTTTCAAGAGGGGGAGAATGATGCAGGTCCAATAGCCATGATAATGATCCTAGTATGCTATAATTATGCATCGAGGTTGATATTAATGCAGCAATTTTGAGGACAAAATTCTTCTAAGAAAGTGAGGATGATGCAGTCCAAATAACCATGGAGATGACCCAAGTTTTCAAGCCGATAAGACCCAAGTTGAAGACCGAAAGGATATGGATTGAAGCCCAAGATATGCCCCACAAAATAAAAAGTCTAGCAGCACAAACTAAAGCTTCTAGAAACTCTAATGTGGACAAGGCAAGCTACCCTAAGTGTGAAGGTCTCGAAGGGTTCTTCCATGCACCTAGAAGACTACACTTCTATTTATTACTTTTGACTAGCCTTTCTAGGATCCTTATTTAAAGGTGCTTATATTTCATTTTGAATTAGACTTAATTTGATGGAATCCAAATTGAATAACTCTCTGTTTGATCTCACAGTTTGCAAGAGAATTGTTTTCTCTTGAAGATTGTTTGTATACACTAGATGTCTATTGAACCTATAGGGAGGTAGTTAAGGTAAATCCCCTTAATTGTTACCCTATTCTCTTACAATTTGTGCATGTCTCCTACCCTTTTAATTTTGATGCATCAATAGAAAGCCTAAGGATCTTTATTCTTATAATTTATTAATGGTATCTACAATGAAATGGTAGAATGGATTGGGCCCACTTTGGGTTGCCTATACGTATCATACTAAGAGAATCAAACATAAGCTAAGATGCATCTCATACGTAGTTCATGGGATCACCTTTCGTCTTTCTCTTTATGTATTTTTCTCTCTTTTTTTCAAAGCTCTTCCAAAGTCTTCTTAACGCATGATAAGTCTATAAATTCCTCCAAACTTAAGATTTTTCCTCAATCTTAGTGCTTCACTTCTTAAGGGATTTTAGAGTTACAACCACCAATGAATTAATCATGAAAAGAGTTACCAAATGAAAGAATACAAGGCTCAGAAGGGACAACTAGTGATATATATGAATTAAAAGGAATATGAAGAGTTAAAAAGAATCCAAGGAAAGCTAAGATCACTTCAAAGTTTGGTATAGCTTATAATTCGCCTTAAACACAAATCATGCTAAGTTGACCTCAACTCAAACATGAAAATCGACCAGCAATACCTCATATCACACAAGAAAGCAGATCGTATCTAGACAAAAACCCAACACTCAACATGACTCATTATCTTGCAAAAGTCTCAATCGTCCACAAGGAACCATGTCAATGACTCCATAGTAAAACATGAATCTCAAGACATCAAACATAAACCAAACATATGAAGAATGAGCAATCCACAACTTGTCTCATACCATAGAGATGTAAATGACATGTTGGTACCTCATGAGGCATCAAATCACATTCAAAAATACATTTTCATTCTAAACACTACTATTTACACTACTTGGTTCAATGAACTACTTTCAAAAAGAACCTGTGTGGGAAAATATACACCACATATGATTACGGGGATACGAGTCCAGCTGGCAAGACTAAATTTAGCTTATAAGTCACCGGGCGCAGAGGATACATGTCTGCTCCTCAAGCCACGGTCGCTCAGCCGGTATGGGCATAGGATGCAAGGTATACATCTCACTGTAAGGCTTATAGTCTCAGAGTTAGGATTTCGTATATACCGCCGCCTTGAGTATACAAGCTTACCACCTTTATTAGTATTTGTATTTTACAATAATTAGGACTGGGTAAATTTTAGCTATAAATACCCCTACTTAGATTGTATTGTACATCAAGTGATTCACACAGAATCTGGCTATTCTCAAGGAATAAGATTATTACTTTCTTGCTTATTACTTTTCTCTCAATTTTACTTTCATTTCCTACATATTTACTTTATTGCTTGTGACCCTATAACAAATTCAATTGTTTTATCTAAACGACAAATTTTAGGCCTAAACAGTTTCGCGTCCACTGTGGGGCCCGGGTAATTGTAGGATTTTACAAAGAAAAAGGTGCAGTCATGTCAGATGACAACAACAACGCTCCAAGAAACACTGCTGACACAGCAGGCGACCCTGCACAGGATCCTAGCTATCCTAACGGATAGACGAAGGATCCTACTAAAGATCCGATCCATGTAGCCAGTGACGGCGAAGATGATCAACAACGCGAAGACAACTCCGGCCTTAAGGATTTACTTGTTGGTCTTTTCAAAAACCAGGCAGAACAGGCAAAGAAAAACTTGGCCAATATGGTCGAAATCATGCCCCAAAAGTTAGGAGCGATGTTCGCTGGATCGTCTCGGAGGCCAGCGCCGCTGCGAGGACCAACGCCCGCAAATGCATCACCAGCATCCGTTCGTAATCGAAGACTCAACCCGGAGACCAACCCCAGAAACTCCATAGCAGTCAATAATCAAGATCTCAAAAGAACACATGTCGTTCAGGACATCCTGAATGAGATGAAGGCTATCCACGATCGGATCGGTAAGATGTCGGGTACTCCACCTTAGGTTACTACCGTAGTTAAGCAGAAGTTCTTTAAACATGCATATAAGGCAAGCGGTCCGCATACCAAAGTATTTCCGCCTGCCGGATAACCTTAAGTACGACGGAACTACCGATATGGACGAACATATAGCTTCTTACTATACAGTTGTCAAAAGCAACAAGATTACTGAAGAAGAAACTCAATCTGCTCGGTGAAGAGGTTTGGCTTAACCTTAACTATAGGTACCCTCGCATGCTACACTCAGCTACCGATGAGGTCTATCAAGTCAATCACCTAGATGCAGGATCTACTCAAGAAGGCGCATTCTAGAGCGCGCAGACAAAAAAACACGCATGGAAGATATCTTTGAGATCCGGCAATGAGATGATGAATTGCTGAAAGACTACCTAGAAAGATTTCAGAGGGAACGCATAGAGCTCCCTCCAGTTCCCGACGACAATATTGTTGTGGTATCTTTTAGTAAGAGTCTGAACTCCAAGTGTTCATTAGCAACTCGAGAGTTGCAATAGAGCCTGACCCAACACCCGGTGACAACATGGAATGTCTTACACTATAGGTATATTGAGAAGCTCCATTTGGAACCTAAATAATCCTCGGCCCAATCATCGAGGACATCAATCGTTAGGGATAGAAATAGGAATACACTGAGGAACCTTGAGTTGGAGACAAACTTAAATGAAGCAGGAGATACTATAGGGCTAACTTCCCTAAGCCCATTGAAAAGAGGGAGGAAAGCAGAAGAACAACAGCACTCCCTCACAAGGGGTCGCTTAGCGTCGAAAGAATACCTGACATGTTTGAGGAGTTAGGGCTGCGCGTCAATGCCGTGGAATTCGTAAAGGATCATCAGAAAAACGCCCAAGTACACTGGCCCTGCAACATGAGAACAAAGCCCTGAAAAAGAGATGTGAACATCTATTGTGATTTTCACAGAGATCACGGGCACGAGACTGCTGGCTACAGAGCTCTAATCCTAGAAGTAATGGGTCTCCTTATAAAGGGCACTTGAAGGATCTACTGAAAAATAAAGGAAAGTTAACGTACACTAGAAATAGGAGCTCAGAGGGTCCTCCATATCTGTCGGAACCCAAGAGGTCCATCAATGTGACAGTTGGTGGCCTAATGTATTTTAATGATCTAAATCGGAGTGAGGTAGCGCCCTATGGAGGCAACACCCGAGATGAGATGATCTTGTTCAGTGACGAGGATAGCACTTGCTGCAACACTCCTCACCACAATGCCCTAGTCATAGCACTTAGAATAGGGGATACATATGTCAAGCATGTCTTGGTGGATACTGGCAGCACCGTAAACCTTATCAAGTGGGACACCTTACGGGTGATAGGAATTGAAGACAAAATGGCTCCAAGGATCTATACGTTGGCCGGTTTCAATAATTCTTGCGAAAAGTCTATTGGAAAAATAAATCTTACCACGCGCATACCAGGAGTAGACCACATTACTTCCTTCCAGGTAATCAAAGAAGGGGTCCCTTACAACGCCATAGTAGGACGACCGTGGATTCATCAGGTCAAAGAAGTACCCTCCACCCTGCATATAAAACTCAACTACCCTACCGAAGGGGGGTTGGGTAAAGGAGATCAATAGAGATCAGAAAGTGGAAAGGGAATGTTATACAACAATTATCTTAGGAGCAACCGTCCACGACAAATCAACAAAGGTTAACTTCCTTCAGGTTATTGAAGACCCTGAAATTTCAATAAACCAGGACGACGACTCATGCTACCTAGTTGATTGAAAGCTTTGGGGGAAGAAGGAATGGGGCGCTTTGAAGTACAATTTTTTTCAGTATTTACTGTAATTAAGTCTCTAGTTTCTTTTTGAATTTTAGTGACAGTACATTCATGTTTATCGATTATGTTATGGGTTTTCACCCACAATAATACGGGCCTAGTGCCCCCTTAATCAATAAAACTACTATTCTAGTTAGTCAGTTTTACAATCAGATCCATCTACGGTCCCAATATTCATATCCCCAGCACAACTTAAGTTAAAGTAATACACTCACTTTTCGCCACAAAAGTAGGGTAAACTACTTGCTTAAAGCTATATTACTTTTAGTTTAGCCACCAGGCATTATTCGTAAGTTGAAATCGTCAATTTAACAAATTGCACCTATATGTCGGTGGGGACGCCTGCCCGCATAGTGCCAGAAAGTCTTAGACACTCGAGTGAACAAGCGTACACGTTCTAACTTTAACGCAAAAATGCCCTATTACACACAATGGGCTAAAGAAGTCCCCTTGCAGGCGCAAGCCTTGCTCTAATAAAATCCGTCTACCGCAGACGCAATCCAAGCCGAGAGCTACATGCGCACATTCAATGGAAGTACATGCCCAAGCAGGCTCACTGTCAATCATTCCAAACATTGGAATAAACAGGGCATCTATCACCTAACAAAAGCTGCTTAAACTCCTGGTGCATACGCCCATGCAGACACGACATTACAATCTTTATCTAAAAAATAGTTTACGGTGGAAATTTAAATCGTCACAAACAAAGTAGTAAATAATTAAAGTCAAGAGCCTCAAAACATACCAAAGCATAATAATTACGCCCAGAACATGGGCAAGTGTTCAAGTCATTGTCACAAAAGCAATGAGGGCATTCTAATTCTCTTTCGGGGGATTTCCTTTGATGGCAAAACTCTGCGAAGGTCCTGCTTCACCAACTCTAGGTTCCCCAACCAGCATGTCATGTTCTCCTTCATCACTAGCCTCTTTAGAGCCCCTCGAGGTCGTATTCTAGGTGAGCATCTGCTTGTGCCACGATCCTGGTCAGCAAAGCGATCTCGGCAGATAGATCTAAGCCAGGGTTGTCGCAAACCCAATGTAAGGTAGCAAGGGCAGCTGCAAGATTCGCACGGTCTACCTCGACCATATGCCGAGCGTTCAGTGCATTCATCTTCTCCTCCATCCTGGGGAAATCATTGTGGAGCTTATCAAAGGTTCCCCACCAAGGATGCCATTTTTTCATGACTCTTATTATTTCATCTTGAAGGAACGCGCAAAGGCCTTTGGCTTGAGAGATGTCTTTCTCAGCAGTTTTAACCTTCTCTTCCATCTCCAAAAACCGTTGAAGTAGGCCTTCCTCGACTGCTTCCAAGCGGGTCACATTGGCATAATGTACTTGCCCGGTAAGTTTGGCTTCCTCGAGGGAGGACTGAAGAGTCTCTACAGCCTGTTTGTGCTTACGGGCATCATTGATCACTGCTGCATTCAAGTTTTTATTTTTCATTTGCTCCAAGTGGTAGGCCTTGCGCGTGGATTGGAGCTCTACTTTCAATTGTTCCACCTTTTCCACAAAGGGATGTAAGTTGGCGACTTATCCTCGCAGGGCATCATTCTCCACCCTCAGGGTTTCATCCGAGCTCCCTCGACAAAGAATTTCGTCGTAAACCATCAACTCCTGAACGGACATCAAATGAGATGTTCAAAAAAGGGAAGGTGAAATTCCATTCATAACATTGCAAATAAGTGAACAAACGAAATATACCTGGAGAGAGCATCCTACGGCAACCTCGAGCAGTCTCTGGTGAATCTAGTCGGCGAGATGTCTCTGCTTGCAGAGACCAATCAACTCAGCAGTATGGTCAATCACAACATCTGGACTCTCAACCAGGTTAACTCATGCAGCAATAGGAATAATAACCTCATAAGTTCTGCCTAAGGGCTCTACTATGGCGGCTGCATCCGCAACTACCTCTTTACCAAAGCGATGCTGGGAAGAGTCAGTTAACTCTAGGATAGGAGCCAATGTAGCAGGTTCTGCAAATGCTTAGTGGGTAATTATTCATGTGGCTTTTGAAGAAATTACTATGTAAAAGACATAAGGAGAAGAGCCAACCTAACGACGTGGGCTCAAGGGGAACAGATGGCAGCACAACTTCAACTCCCTCACCGACTTCTTCTTCAGCTTCAGGAATCTCATCAATCAGGCATCTAGGATTTCGCATAGAAGGACCAGACACGAACTGCAACAGAAGTAGGAGCCACAACAGCTTCAGGCTCGGGTACTCGGGGGATTTCTCCCTCGCCATCAGAGATCATTAGAGGGTCATTGACGACCACTACATTGTCAAATCTGGTGGGCCTCTTCCTCTTTGAAGAACGACAACTACTAGCTCTCTCCACCACCCTACTGTCGTATGCCTGCACATCGGGAAGAGGAGCGATATATGGAGCAGAAATATGAATTTCCTTCAAATTGGTCATCAGACGACGGGAGACCGTTGAAGTGCGGTAAGGAGTAAGTAGACGGCAGAAGCATGAAATGAAGAAAGTACTCAGGAGAACGGACTTACCATGGTCTTTCACCCGCCAGCTGTTCATACCAGCCAAGGCCGTAAAAGTTATTGTGCTAGCAGGGTTTCTCGTAAATATCGTAGTAACCTACATGGTTAACTCATCGTGGGTTAATGGAAGAGCAGTCACAGAGATCATTAAGTGGAACAAAAAGTCAGCTCAGGAAAGCAACAAACGTAAAATACACAAGGATAGAGTAACTTAAACTTCATGTTGAAGATCTCTGGAAAAGGATAGGATGTTACTATGATTGGGGTTCGAACCGCCATATATCGTTGGGCCCAGGCCACGATCTCTGGGATCCTCACTGTTAGAGACTATACCTTTTCTTCCTAGCTTGATGAGGATCAATTTGCACGCTTTGTGCAATCAAGGAGAATAGAAAGCATGGAGTTGCCAAAAAAAACAAGATTGACTAGATGATCCAACACCGCCACCAAGCGCCAAACGGAGGGCCGACGTGGCCTAAGAATATGTTGTAATGACAACATATATCCTCAATAATTGCACGTAAATGTTTGTTAAGTTGCAAAGTGAAGGGGTATGTATGTACCATCGAATAGCCAGTACGATAGGAGGAAATTTTTTCTTTAATAGTGGGAAGATGATGTCTATGATATCTAGTTCGGCCATCACCTTCAAAATTCAACACTGGAGGTAGATAATCTAGAACTTTGAAGTTTTGGGAAGGAAGTTTGCTTCTTGAGCCATATTGAAGGAGAAATGCTTTGAGAAGGCTGGAGGAAAGGCTTATTTTGGAAGAAAATTCTTTTTAAAAAGAGTTTGAAGGTGACAGAAAGGTTCTATAATCACGTTGTACTTATACACGCCAAGGAGGAGTCTTCAATGGAAAGCTAATAGTTTTGCAGATGTAAGATCGTGATCATTAAGGCTTACATGATATATCCCAATAATTATGGAATATGACAGGGTGATTGTAGCATTGGAAAGACGCGAATAGAAAACCCTTCAATCATAGGGTTGCACGTCATCGTACTTGAATACTTGCATTCAATGCAATGCATGCGAAGAGACAAGGGAAGAGTATCAGGTGCAAGTGCATCTCTATGACTTCTATCACGCCTCTTTTTGACTGCTTATGACAACACGCAGCAAGTGGGGGGACTGTCTATGTGGAAAAAAATACGCCACCTATAACTACTAGGATACGAGTCCAACTAGTGAGACTAGACTTAGCTTACAAGTCACCGGGCGCAGAGGATACACGCCTTCTCCATAAGCCACAACCAGCCGGTACGGGTTTAGGATGCAAGGTATATATCCCACCGCCTTAGGATTTACAGTATCCAAGTTATGTTTCATATATACCGCTGCCTTGAGTATAAAGGCCCACGGCCTTTATTCTTCGTATTTTACCATAATTATGACTTGGTAAATCTCAACTATAATTACCCCTCCACCCCCCCCCCCATTGTATTGTGCATCAAGCGATTCATACAGAATCTGGTTATTCTGAAGGAATAAGACTATTACTTTCTTTCTTATTACTTTTCTCTCAATTTTACTCACTTTTCCTGCGTATTTACTGTATTACTTTTTTACCCTCTAACAAATTTAATTCTTTTATCTAAACGACCAAATTTAAGCTTAAACAAAATCAAATAAAGTAAACCAAAAGCTTATCTTACAAAACAAAGTTGGAACTTAAGCAACATACTAAGCTAAGAAAGTAACATGCAGCATATATCAAAGATGGTTCAAATTCAAACATGAATGTTGAATTTCATGATAATTGTCAAGTCATCAACTCAAAACATATATGTATTTTAACCATTGCCTCAACTTTAAACTCTAGCATCGTCCCTGAATGCTAAGTAATAAAAATATAAAGCATATAAGAGGTAGAAAGGGACTTCCTTACCATTCCTCATCAACTTGTTTGCCTTTGCCTGACACTTATGGTACTAGAGCTTTTTTCACAGCTCCATCTTCTTCCTTTTTCCTCAAAAATCTTCCAATGAGTTCCTAGTGGCCATCTCTACTTGGAGCTCCTATAAAAACTCATCAATGCGGTGAGCACCCAATGGAATATCAGAAGGATCAACATCCTCAAAAGACATGGTTGTCATCATAGCAACCCGAATTCTCAGCTCCTCTTACTCAATAGGTGGTGGTGGATGTGTCTTATCTTTCCAACTCTCTTCTCTCTCTCTCTCTCTCTCTCTCTCTCTCTCTCTCTCTTCCTTCTTAGTACCCTCAGGTGCCTTTCTAGATCCTGCCAGAGTTGTTTCAATGAATCTCTAGAAAATCCTTTATATGTTATTCTTGATCTTTCCCAATCTCACTAATCCTCTTTCCAAAACAAAAAAACAAAAAAAAAACAAAATTTGTGTTTCACCTAGAGATTTCATCTCTTTGAGCATCAATGTCATGGTCTCATTCATTCTAGTCATCTTATTTGAAGATATGGTAAGATGAGGTGGTGGTGGTGTAGGAACCTTCTCAAATAAAATATGCAGACTAACAAATTTTAAATCAATAACTTTAAACCACATAGCCATATCAAGAACCTTATCAAGTGGCATGGTAGAAAAGGTTGGAGTGTCAGATGGTGCGGATGGAGCCATGGTATTAGTAGATGATCCAACACCTTCTTCTGGCTTGGGTGTAAAAGGCTTCTTTGAATTGTCTCGACCCTTCACATCATACAGTCTAAACCACTCAATTGGTTTAACTCTTCTATTTGTCAAATATTCTGGAACCGGCCCTCCAACTCCGAAACTAAGCAGTTAAAGTGTTTCAGATAGGTAGGTTTGTGGTCCCTCTTCTAGCTTCTTTATAAATTTTCTCACCTATTGACATACCCCAAGTTCTCCTTCATCCTAGTTGTGATGCAGGCAACAAGAATAGCATTGTCTGAAGTGTATTTGTGGTAATTTGTTGAAAGAGTCAATCTTGAACTCACCACACATCGCCACCATCTTGCTTCAAAGTTTAGGCTAGGCCTCCATATTGTATCACCTTTCTTTATCCACATTAGGGTTGGAGATTTGGCAATCACAGTAGAAGCCAAGTCTTGGTTGCATTCTCATCCATCTGTTTCTTCTCCCTATAGGTCTTTGGCCTAAAGTTTTTCAACTAGAAGTATGCATTGAGGTCTGTAGGAAAATAGCTCACCTTATTTTTCCTTGATAAAACTTCACATTTGCTTGCTTGCATCCTTTCCACATTTGCATAGAACTCTCTAATCATTGTCTCATTTGCTTTTGGTAGAACTAGAAAAGCAGTATTAGCCAATCACAATCAACAAGTTGCCTAAATAATTCAGGGTTAAATATGTCTAGATCCTTAGTACCAATATCCCTATTAGGTATGATGGACCTCTTTGTCAAACCCCTGAAGTAATCATAGTAGGACTCCTCAAAATTAAAGTTTTGCCCAGTCAGGAGGTAGATGACGGTTTCCACTAACAAATCTCACAGCCCTTATTTCAGCTGCCCTATGTGTCTCTTGCCTCTAAGGCTCTCCTCCAACTCCTCCTCCTCCTCCTCCTCCTCCTCCTCCTCCTCCTCCTCCTTCTTCTTATTCTTCTTCTTCACTACCTTCCTCACCTTCACTGCCCATTCTTCTTCAAAGTTGTTTGATTGAGAGAACGACATGGAGAATGACCTGAGGTTCAGGCTAAAGTTCAGGCACATTCTCAGGGCTGAGCTTAGAACTAATATCTTAATCTGAGGGCACATCCCTTAAGGTTGTGGTGGTTGCTTCATGCCTCTTCTTGGCTCTCCTCTCAGATCCTCTTATTCTTTATGACAAGGGAATATCATCTTGTTCTGAGCTAGAGAAAACTTCATCTTTTTCTTTTCATGATGTTTTCCTCCGACTTTTGGCAAAAGGTTTTCCAATTACCCTCCTTTGGTTGGGGGGTTTGTCATTTGTACATCTACCTCTTCCTTGCATATTTATGGCCCTTGATCTTATCATTTGGATCTATAAAACAATGCAAAACAATGTTAGAAAGTTGCCTAAAGAGATGGACTTTTGATTAACTTAAAAGCGTAAAACATGTTTAAGAAGACGGGTAAAAAGGTGGTGGCGTGACAAAAGGGCAGCCGCACAAGCACTCCAAAACTTAGAAAAAATTCAGAATGTTTTAGAAGGGGCGGCCGCATGTCTCCCAAGAGTACCCTATTGTGCGGCCTACATAAAGGACCGCCTTTCAAAGTCCAGAGAGCTTGAAAATTAACACTTATAATATTTTTCACATTTTCAAAAAGGGCAGCCACATATCTAACATGTGTCTGTTGAATCACTTAGCTTCACTATTTACTAACAACTTGGGCGGCCAACACTAGTGGCCCCACCAAAAAGTCTAGAGAGCTTGATTTTTTACACTTAGAAAACTTTTTAATCCATCCAGAAAGGGCGGTTGTAAAACAGACACATAGCTGCACACACAATGCGTCAAGTCTGAACTAAATTGTGCGACCTACACTGGTAGCCGAACAAAAAATTCCAACGAAAGCTCATTTTCATACTTAAAATTTTTTTTAATCATTTCAAAAAGCGCAGCTGCACAACGAACTTGTGGCTGCATGATCTTACGAGCACTTCTCCTAAGTCATTTGCTTCTTTGTAAGAAACGGATAGCCATACATCATACGTGCATCCTCCTTCTAATTCAAACACAAAGGTTCAAACTTCAAACAAGGGGCAGCTTCACATTAGACATACGGCCGCTTGATCATAAAGATTGCATTGTCAAGTCATGCTCAGAAAAGAATAAGCGGTCACATAATAAAGTACAAGCCTTCCATTCAACATCACCAAGGGACCCCCCAAGCATCTAAAAAGCTAAAACATGTCGAACATCGGTTGTCGGGCTCTAACTTAAACACTTTTCTCTCTCACTTTGTAAAAAACTCTCAAACTCGCTCATGGGGAGTTTCACAAGATTTTCCATGTAATCCCTCCCCGAACATTACAATGAACCATTCTCTTTGTACCCAAGCCACTTGGATTTTGCCCGAATGGATTTCCACATCATCCATAGGAGGATGATTGTAATTCTGGTTCTGAGCCTCCTGATTAAGATTCCTCCAATTGTTCGTGGTTCACCTATCACAAGTAAACCAAAATCAAGAGTAAAAGGGTAAGAAATAACAAATAAAGACAAGAACTGGAGCTATCTAAACTAATAGATTCAACTGTAGTTCCCCGGCAATGGCACCAATTTTTTACAACGCTCAATCCACCCCCAAAAAAGTAGGGAAGCGATCCTCACAGATACAATACTCAACTAGGAGTCTGCGTCAAATCCACAGGGAGCTAGACATGGAAGAATCTTAAGAAGTTCAAATACTTTTATTTATATATGATTGTTTGGTTATACCTAAATATAGTTGGATTTTTTTAACTAAAACTATGGTTGTAATTAATATAAAGGTTCATCCTAATTATTAAAAACACTAGAGTCATAGCTTTCCCCTAACGGCAACCCTAACAAATACTACCACTAAGCCCATAAGTTGGTTAGGTCACAATTTTGAAACCTACTCGAATGTACCCAACTTACCCCTTTTTGGTGGTAAATGAGTCTAATACTCCTCAACCCTTTCAATATTGAGTTGCATTGTATAAGGATAAGTAGTTATTTTTAGATAGGGTTTTCCCCCTTTAGGTGTTACAGCCCGTTAATCCAAGGTAATCGATAGCACACCTACTTTGGATTCTATGTCACTATTTTATCCCTTCTCTAATCTACTCTTTCAATATAGTTTGGGTACTAATAGGATTAGGGTTGTCTTGATCACCAAAAACCCATGAGAATTTGAGAGTAAAAATAGTAGAAAATGATTATAACTATATTTAAGTTTAGTTAGTTAGACCCATTAGGTTACGAATATAAGTGTAGACTATTGCCCTATGTTGGATTTAGCTACTTATGCTTTGTAATTAAATCAAGTATGTGATAGAAGATAATTACGTTGAAACTAATAGAAAAGTAGAAATCCATAAAAAGTATGGTTATTCTTTACAAGTGGATGCAAACTATCAAAGAGGCCAAAGGTTCTTTCTAACTTGCTTTCCTAGGTAAAGATGATATGAAATAAACTAACTCTAGCTATTTATAGTCTTTTCTAAAATTAATTATAAAAATATCATTTTTGGTGATACGCGCCCGACCATTTAATATGTTGGGGCACATCTTAGTTTTGCTCCAAACTTGGATCTCAGATCTTGAAATGGTTGACCAACAGTTAAAAGGACTAGAGCCTTTATCTTGAATGTCCAAGTCATGCATCTGTCTCTTTCATGTGCGGCGCGCATGACCATTGTCCATTTTTTATTGTGTTGTACCACCTTTCTTAGGTATGCCGTATTTGAAAATGTCTTGATTTTGTCAATTTCAAGGACTTGACATTGGGTGAAAACATGATGATTATGTGACAACATCTTCTCCTAGATCGTGCTGGGCCACACTTCTTGTGTTGGGACATGCTAAGATCTCCTTGATTTGTCAACATTATCATCTTTGAGAAATTCTGCAGCCACACCTCAGCAAGGGTACTTCATCTTTGGAAGATTGTGCGACCGCCCACCTGTTTTGCTACCGCACTTTCACTGTTTATGTAGATTTCCTCAAAACTTCATCCAACTTTGGTTCTTTTGCTTCTAGTGGCTTCATCTACTCCATTATCTTCTTTTAAACTTGAAACCAATCATAAACACATTATTTTCCTACTGGATATTTTTAATTCAAAAACAAAAATAAAAGTGAGTCTTCCCTCATAAATATGCCCAAGTATATATAGTTGTGACATCATATATTGTGAGTAAGAAATAAATTTCATTTTTATTTCCACACTTCGTCTTTCAAGTTCTCGCAAATGGTGATTCCGCCAACCTAGTCCAATATCTCTTCATGCAATTCTGGACTTCAGAGGGCATCTTTTTAGCGTTCATATCCTCATATAGTGAATTTTTATCAGAAGAAGTCCATAACTTCAAGACATTGTAAAAAAGGCTGGCCATCTGATTGAGGACTGTATCAAGAGAAATAGGGCAAACAACAAGAAAGCTGCTACAGACGACCCTAGCTTTATTATGATGCCTCTTCTTCATCAACTCAGTAAAGTCCTGGTATAACTCAAGAACAATATAACCATATGGTCATGCTCATTCAACAATCGCATATTCAGCCATCTCATGCAGCTAAGTCCTCTAATCCAACCAACATCATGAGTTTTGCTAATTTTGCTAGTAAGACTGTCAATTTATGCGAATCGTCTAGTGCTTGCATCCTTTATAAGCTAGGTAATAGTTGTTGGATAATAGAGTTTGGAGTAAGTGACAACATGACTTCTAACTTAGATATACTCGCTGACCTTAAACCTCTGGCTATAACATTCCTTGTTACATTACCAAATGAGTATAAAGATAAAGTTACCTCAAGTGGCTCTTTGTCACTCATGCCGCATGTAATTCTGCATAATGCTCTCTATTTTTCTTCTATTCAAAACAATCTCATCTTTATGCAGAACTTAATTTTACAGCTACAACATACAATCCAATTTACACATGATCTTTGCATGATCAAGGACCCTTCAATGAAGAAGCCAAAGGTTCTTGTTAATCAAGACAATGGGCTGTACAAATTCATGAGAGCTCATGAATCGCATCAAGTTGTGAACACACCATCTACTGTTAATATTATTATTCCTTGTAATATAAATAAAATCTATATTGTTTCTATGTCTTGTGATCCATCTGATCAATGTAATCACTTTTATTCTATGAATAAAATGGATCTCATTTGGCATCATATATTGGGGCATTTACCTTTCATCAAAATGAAAATTGTGCCATGCATCTCACACAACTTTATCTTCTAGAAAATCTTTTCAATGCAATGTACGTCCCCTAGCAAGACTAACCATACTATTGTTTTCATATTGTCAAATAAAAACAAAAGAACCATTTAACTTATTCATGCAGACACATGGGGACCTTACCACACATAAACTTCAGAAGACTCTAAATATTTTATCTATTGTAGATGATTTTACTATAACCACTTGGACTCCCCTGATAGTAATGGTGTTTTTGCTTCTTAAGGAAACTATTTTTATGGTCCACAAGTTCAATTAAAATGTCAAAATTATTAAAAGTGACAATGCACTTAGACTAGGAGGATCAAATAAAGTTATCTCATACTTCTCCAGTCAAGAAATCTTTCGTCAGAATTCTTGTCCACACACTCCACAACAAAATGGAGTGGTAGAAATGAAGCATAAATACTTACTTGGAATTTTCAGAGCTTTACTCTTTCAGTCCAATCTTTCCATCAAATTCTGGGTTAATTGTATTCTCACAGCTACCTACTTGATAAATAGATTTTTTTCTTGTCTTAGAAAGAATCTTACCGTATGAAAGATTGTTTGGAACACCACCTATATACTCGCATATAAAAGCCTTAGGTTCTATGCTCCGCCAGTGTGCCTATGCCTCATAGGGATAAGTTGCAACCAAGGGCCATAACATGTGTATTTCTAGAAAGTACTCTTTTACTAAGAAATGATACAAGCTCTTGAATCTCCCAATTAAACAATCTTTCATCTCAAGGGATGTGATATTCCGTGAAATAGTGTTTCCTTATGAAACTACCTCGACTCCCAATCCTTCTTTTTCCTTTGAATTCCCTATTCTTCAATCTGACCTCCCAATTGATACTTCTGACTCCTTACCTACTCATGTACTATCCCAGACTTCTTATTCCCATAAATCACCTCATTCACATGATGCTCTCCTCCATTTATGTGGTGCTTCTTCCAACTCGCCAGCATCTTCTATTAATTCTTTCCTTTCCTCCTCCACTAAACCATCTTTACATTCCTAAAATTAGCTCAGACTCTCATGTTTCTTCTTTACCCTAGAGAAAACCAACAAACTACATCAGCCTTCTACTTACATTATAAAATACTATGTCTTCAAGATACCTCCCCTTGCTCGAGTTCTGTTTCTCACAACAATCCTGATATTATACACGATACACTAGATCCACATAGTTATCACCATGTAAAAACCCTCCCTGCTTGACAAAAAATTTGATGCCTTAGAGGCCACTAGTACTTGGAGCATTATTGAGCTCCCTCCAGTAAGAAATCCATTGGTTGCAAATGGATCTATAAAGTCAAATGCAAAGATGATGGTTCAATATAAAGGTATATGGAAAGGCTTGTAATGATGTGTAATATCAAAGTTGAGGGAGTAGACTATACAGAAAAATTTTCTTTAGTGGTAATTGAATATAATTAAGTGTCTAATTGAAGTAACTGTTAAATCTAACTACTCTTTATACAAACTTGATGTGAATACTTCTTTCTTTCATGGGGAGTTGTCTGAAGCAGTGTATATGAAAGTCCCTCCTAGTCTATCTATTCCATCCTCCCTCTTCCTATAAACTCCTCAAGTCTCCTAAAAGCTACATAAAAGCCTATATGGGCTTAAGCAAGTCTCCAGACAATGGTATGCTAAGCTTGACCAAGCTCTTCCGTCTAGAGGCTAAACTCATTTCATAGATGACTATTCTGTAATTTGAGGTCAACTAGTTCTTCTCTGGTCATCTTGGCTGTGTATGTTGCTGACATTATATTAACTGGAAATGACACTTCTAAGGTTGCATCACTTAAAGCCTTCTTTGATGATCACTTCAATATCCAGGATCTTAGGTTAATTATATTTTGGGTTTTAAAGTGTCCTCTTCTCTTGTTGGTCTTCACTTATCATAACGAAAGTTCATTTCAGACTTGCTGAAAGAATTCAAATGTTCACATGTTACACCTCTAATGGCTCCTATGGACAATATAGATGTTTAGTAGGCAAGCTCAACTTCTTGGTCCTTACCAGACCTCATCTGGCCTTTGTTGTACATCATCTTAGGCATTTCTTATAGGCCTCTAGATTTCCACATCTTACTATTGCATTGCATGTTTTGAAGTATCTAAAAGGAACACCAGACTATGGAATATTTCACAACTACTATCTAGATTTTTCTCTTACACTCTACCCTAATAGTGCTTGGGCTGCTTGTCCTGATTTTGAACGTTCACTGACTAGTTTTCTTTTATTCATGGGTGGTAGTCCAATTTCCTATAAAGCTAAGAAATGACCAGTAGTATCACTCTCCTTACCTGAAGCCGAATATATTGCATTGAGCAAAGTGGCTGTAGAAATTACTTGGCTAATATGGTTGTTACATGATTAATCTCTTTTTTCTAACACTTGCGCATGTTTTTTCTTATAGTCGACCACCTTTTCAGATCTCTCAAAATAAAATCTTCCATGATAAAACAAAATACATTGAAGTGGACTGCCACTTTGCGAGGAGTAAGCTACTTGAAGGTTTGTTGTCCCTGCATCGTGTAAGAACAGGAGACCAGCTTGTTGATTCACTGACTAAACCACTTGGAGGCATAGTTCATCATGGATTTATACCTAATTTGGGAGTCTTTCCACCCTCCAACTTGAAAGAGGGTGTGCAGGTCAAAGATAAAAAGCACAAACCACCTGATGGCCTAACTGTGCAATATAATACATGTTTAGTTTAATTGGTTATTATTTAAATTGGACCACTTGTATTCTGGGTCCACTTGATTTATTACAGGGGCTAAGCCCAAGTATATATAGTTGTAATATCATATTTTGAAGTAAGAAATAAGCTCCATTTTTATTTTCATACTTACTCTCTCAAGTTAATTTCTCCAATGGCGATTCCGCCGACCTAGTCTGATATCACTGATTTTGTACTTGTACTGTAAGATGATCTTTCCACAACAACTAAGTTCTCTCATTGACTCCCTGAGCATAGTTACAACTTACTCCACAACCCTTTTTTTGTGCAAGATTTTTTTTTTTTTTTTTTTTTTTTGGATTTTCTTTCTTTTGCTCTTGTCTCTTGGCATCCTAATAAATCTAGTTTATTCTTTGAAAAGCTCTTGATCTCCTTTTGCTTAAGGGCTTATTCACCCCTCTAATATTCCAAGTGAAAAGCTTCATGGAGGATGGAATTGGTTTTCACAAGCCTTCATGGTGGAGTGAGAGCCTTTTGTCTTGTCTTCTTCTATTGACATACTTTCTAATGTTGCAAGTCTATTGCCAGTACTAGCAGTTTGAGCATTTGCATTACCAATAGTAGTCTCAGTTGTCTCTTGCCCTTTAGGTCTGAACTTCTACAATATCATGAGGTTTGTTAACCCCAAAGATAGGCTAATCAGTCTTAGCCCCCTTTCCCTCATCAGTTAGTGGTTCAACTACTTGCCATCCAATTTTCTGAACTCTTTTTAGGCACTTCCTGGAAGCCTTTTTTCTCAATATATTCCTTTGCCAACCTCTAGGGTATGGCAAATTTTCATTCAGTTTGTACAAAATTTTGGATACAAGTCATACCCTACAAGATGATAGATTGGTAATGTGGGGGTGACAAGCTCTATGCAATCTATTAGGTGGTGGGATAATCCACCTTAACAAGGATCCTAGCATAGGAAATTTTTCCATGTTGGATGTAAAATGATTAGTATATAAGGGTGTACCAATTACACTTGACACTTTGCTGAGAGCCTCAATTGACTAATATCTTACTGGGAGACCAAGAAATGTTACCCAAAGAGGTATGGTGTTTAAACACTTAGGGTCGTTCGGTTGAAGTTAATTTTACGAGGGTATTAACTATTAATGCGGGTATTAGTAATGTGGGTATTAGTAATGTGTGTATTAATAATGTGGGTATTGATAATGCGTGTATTATTTATATGGGTATTAGCCATACATATATTATAACATAGGGAATAATATTTATTGAATCACTGATATATTACAAATTAACAAATAATTGTATTATTTAAAATATTTAGTTACTCTTTAAATAAAATTTTAAAAATTTCCTTATTATTATGAGGGTTAGTTTTGTTATTTTAAATATTAATACCTGCATTGCTAATACCCACATTATTAATACCACCTTCTACCCTGCATAAAATAATACATAGATTCCCGCATAACTTATGCGGGAATTAATAATGCGAAATATACAAAAGCGCAACTAAACGTTGCACTAATTTTATGCGGGTATTAAAATTTCACAGAAATCAACCGAACATTGCACTAATTTAGTGTTGGATTCTATATGTGTATTAGGCTGGCTATCCAGCAACCGAACGACCCCTTAGGGTTAATACTGATATCAATTTTTCATTGTTGGATGATGAATGGTTTGTTGTGAAAAGAGTGGGGTCCTGCTTGTAGAACTAATTCACACTCATCAACTGAATCAAATTTAACGATGTCGTCTCTATCATCATGTATCAGAATCTGAGATCTAGACACAAACTTTCATACATTAGCTACATAATTTTTTATTGATTTCATATAAAGTGTATCTCCAATTACATAGCCAGTTAGGGTAGTTTTTAGTAATCCTCTTGAACCTTATTTTCTCCTATTTCTATTTTGACTAAAGCCTTACCATTTACGTTAATAGGTGGGATGTATTTCAGTGGCTTACCTATGTGAGAGCTGCAGTTGCAAAGCTCTGGTGTAGGTAGCATCGGCTGCTCAGGAGATGCAGCTTCAGAAAGCTGTAGACCACGACCTGCCAGCTGCTCTCTAACCTGAGTAGCTACACCTTCTAGTTTGACTTGTTTGTTGTGTAATCCTGGCCCTAAAATTTCATCCTCTACCTCATCTGCAATAGATAACATCTTAGGATGAAAGCTGTCAAATGTTAGTGGGGGACGAGGCAATTGATCATAATTAGCTGGTGTCTTAAAACTCTCCAATCGATTATAGTGGAATTACAGGGGTGTTACTGCGTCGAGGCATTATCTTGACGGAGGTTAGCAAGCCTAGCTAATTGTATGCCAAGAGCATTTCTCTTGGCGTAACCTGCGCAGGCCTGATTTTTTTTTTTTCTTCTATAGTGGTCAGGAAATCATTTTTTGTTTAAAATGTAATGAGTGTTTATACATTGTTATTAATATTTTATTTTATTTTGTATGTGTTTTCACTCAAATCTAGCCCTAACACCAAGAAATTAAGAAGTTTCATCATTCCTTTAACACATGCAAATTAAGGTGCTTCTACTTCGTTACTTCTTTACCTAATGTTAAAAAAACTTAATTAAGTAAAGTGCATGCAAGAGGTCATCTTCACATTAGGTCTGATGCACTATACTATAGAAATAGAATGATCTCGTGACTAAAAATTGTTAAATGCATTCTCTTCCAAAGGGTATTGGTTATTGTGTTGGCCTAAATCTGATTAAAACAACAAATTGAATCTGTATAGGGTTAACTAGCAATTATTCATATCAACAGCACGAAAAAGACAAGAATCTGAATAGAGACTACGAGACAAACGATTCAAAACAAAGTATAAATGTGTTTTATGTATTTCTGGATGCATTACATAATCTTTACAAGGCTATTTATAGCTTTCAAGGGTGAGGGCAACATTCACTGCACTTAATGGCAATTACTCCACGTTTAATCGCGGTCTACCCATGATCTCCTCATTTAAGTCGTGGGCAACGATCGGCAGTTACAAAAGTGAGAGCTCGTTTGTCGTGGAGTGAAATCTTCTACGAGGGAAGAATCTCTCGCCTCGTGATGGTTATCTTCTAATCGTCTCGTGGGCCAACACGTGGCCATCATCCGTTCCGTGCCTCGAGACAACTGCTCTCGGGAGCTGGGCGAGCCTTGGAGAGCTCGTGAATAGAAGCTTTCAACCTCTCCTAGCTCCGAGCCTTGTCAGTTAAACCTCGTTGATTTTTCACCCAATACAGATAGTCCCCCCACTCTTCGTATAATAGTCTAAAATTTTCAAGGGGTGCTAATAATTTGGCGGGAGATCGACGTGGCTACTCGTGTGCCATGAATTTTGAAAATGACGGTTGTCACTCCATATTCCCATGCATCACACACTTCCTTCGCTGATTGGACGCTAATTTTCGCTCCTCCTTCCCCCATACAAATGCAATGATGATCTTTCTTACCCCTATAAATAGCCCAATTTTCTCTCTTTCTTCCTCACTTTCATCTTCTCTGCCAACAGTATTTTCTCATAGTAATTTTTTTCTTTGAAATCCTTCTTCTTAATTCGAAACTCCTCCAAACTTTCAAAGATGTATGCTACTCACTCAGCGCAAAATTCTTCAGGGCCTTCTGTAGAAAGGACTCCTTAGGTTGCCACCATGATCGTAGGTGATGAACTAGTAAACGTTCCGATTCCCTTGAATATTCATCCGCCATTAGATGATAATACGGAGGCAACATCGCACCATAATGATTTAATTCCCTGTCGACGTAAAGCCACCGCCCATCGTGGTGAAATCAGTGAGATAAGTGGTGAAAAAGGAGATATCGCCGCAGAGGCTGGTGGTGTTGGACCTGAGATCCCAAACCTCGTGGGTGAAAACTCCCTTTAGAAAGAATTGATTCCCAAGGACGTTATCCCCTCAAACTTTGATTTGTCCAACGACTTTACGATGCAAATTTAAACCAAAACCGACATCATTAGAAAAAAAAAACATTCCAGTGAGGGACACCCCGAGCCTGAGCACTCAAGCCAATATTCGCTTGGTTTGAGAGGATTACAAATGGGACCCTGTGGTCAAAGTTAATATTCTTGCTCAAGAGAGTCGAACTTGTGACATAGTTGATGGGAGCTCTTTTGTTTATACATACCCCTTCATGATAGGATTTACCCTTCCCATTCATGAAGAGGTTGATATTTTTTGCCGAACCTATGAGGTATGCTTAGCTCATATTGGACCTGGTTTCTGGAGGATCGTCCAATGCCTCGACTACTTGAGTAAAGAGGCTGGGGTTTCCTTCACCTTCGATCATTTTATTTATCTTTTTTCTCCAACTTTGCATAAGGATGGAGTCGTTCAGCTCAATAAACGTGGCAGGTTCTCGTTGATCACCAAAGGCGAGGACACCGAAGACCGAGGGTGGAATGAGCGTTTTGTGTTGCTGCCCACGAGCCTTCTCTTTTCGAGGCCTGGCTTCCCCGAGCGATGGAATCAAAAACGTAAGTTATTGTATCGATTAATTTAAAAATTTTACTTCATCATATTTCTCCTAACCATTTTCTCCGCCATTTTTTAGCCAAGTCAGTTCCAATCACACCCCCCAAATATTTGATGGCTTGGGTGCAGGCTATCATAAGGGCTAAGCCAAGGGAGGAAAGATCATGGATGATTTTAGCTGCTCTGGATGAAAACCAATGGGCGTGCAAGTGTCATGGTTAGACATTCCCTCTTTCTGTTACCTCGTTCTCTTAAAATTTTTCTCTTTATCACTCTTCATTTCCTTTAGGTCTCCCTAGTAAGGCGATTACCGCGCCGAAGGACAAGAAGAAGAAGGATAAAAAGACAAAGGTCCCTGAGACTGGAAAAGCTTTGAACGAGCTCGAGGCTCTAGTTGGATCCTATGAAAAACAGAAAGATAGGAAAGAAGAGAAGACTGCTCCCGAGGGGTCATCGGGCCAAGGTAAATATATATTCTTCCCTCTTCCTTATATTTGATTCCATTATTCTTTGCCGACCCTTTCTTCGCTTTCCCCTTTTTTAAAGCCCAAAATAGGAAAAGGCAACCTTTAAAGAAATCCTCTGAGGCCAAACGAGCCATAATGGAAGAGGATGTCGCCCCCGAGGGGGTCACCCCTCCTCGTAGGAGGTTAATCGACGAGCTAGAGGAGATAGAAGCTTATAAGAAGTCGAGACTATCGACCTCGAAGCATCGGCTCAATCGCCTGACAAAGTTGAGAGAAGGACTCTTTCGTTGGCAGATAAAGGGAAGAATGTGGATGAAAACCATTTTTCTGAAGGAGGGGCCTCACAAGCTGCATCTGAGCCCGCTCATGACTCAATTCCTCGAAGACCAACTAGAACAGTTGAACTTCCCTCCGACCTTTGCCTCTTAGACAATGATGTGGCAGTGACCATCAGTTGTATAGGACTACTTGGGTCGTTAGAGCGTGAGCACATTAGGAAATCTCCCATTTCCGAGCTGATGACTACTTCGGCCCAGCACGTCATTCAGGTAATCTTACTTTCCTTATTCTTTCTTTAGATTCAGTTGCTCCCTTTCTTGCCATAACTCCTTGGCCGATCTCTTACAGGGGTACATATATGCGATAATAGATGCTGAGATTGAGACTCATCGGGTTGTCATTCTGTAAGAAACCAAGGATGAATGGGACCAAATAAGGCATGACCTCAGTCTCGAATAGTCGATTTGGAAAAATAACTTCTCGAAGCCAAGATTGAGTTGGAAGATGCTTGCGTAGCCACTGATAAAGCTGGACTTGAGGCGACCAAAGCTCGTGAAGCTGCCTCTGCTACTGAGGCTAGAATGATTTCCTTGAAGGAGACTTGGAAATCCGAGCTCGAAACTGAGCGTATGAGGATAACTGATGAAGCTAAGGCTATCCTCAGCAGAAATGCAAAAAAATATTGAGCTGTGGTGAAGGACAGCTCTCTCAAGATAAGCGAGTTAACTGCAAAGAAGGAGCACCTCGCGGCTGAGTTAACGACCCTTCGAGGTAGGATAGCCTCCTCTTCATCGAGGAAGAAGAGGAGAGCCAGAAGAGCTAAGGTTGACAAGAACTGAGATGTCATCCAGACGAGGCTAACGACTCTCAAACAATGCCGAGCAGTGGAAAATCTCGATGCAGAGATAATTAAGGCTGAGAGTGATGCCGTGAAGGTCCAGCAATTATTGAACTAACTCCCGTCGAGTAGTGAGAGCTCGAGCGAGGAGGAAAACGAGGGTTCAATGTTTCAACTTCTGGGGCCGAAGAATGATGTCTTGTCAGTGTAACTTTTGTTTTTGCTTTTTAGGCATTGGGCCGTTTGTAAATATTTTCATGTTGGCCTCCGAGCCTTTTAATGGACATGGTCGTTTTTCTTAGTGTTTGCTCTATTTCTTAAAGCTTTTGATATATCATTTGAATATTTGCTTGCAAGACTTAGATGAAGTTTTGATAAATTCGAATGTAAGTTATTCGAATATAAGCTAGCTTAGAACGACGTCTCGTTCTTGAGCCGGGGCATAAATAAAAACTGGCCTTCATGCACTGGATAAAAAAGAAATTTAATCAAATTTTATTGCATCGATGAGGTTGATGCGATTTACATAAACTTTTAGTCGTACCGAGACTTGAGCAAATTAAAAACCCATTTCGAGTAGTGAATGGTTAGGCTAACTCTCTAGGGAACAGTCCCTGGTGTATGGATAGCCGCTCAGAGTCCTCGGTTCCCCTTGCGTCCCCCAGTAGTCGGGTGTGAAAAATGTAGAGCCTATCACTTATGTCGTTCAACCCGAGCATTTTGAGCATTGTCATACTGATGCCATGGGTGAAGGATTATTCTTTGACGAAGGATAACATTTCTTAATGTAGAAAATAATAACGCTTTAAATTGGAAACATTCCAATTCAAAGGCTCTTGGTTGCCTCGAAGGTTTTCAAGCTGATACGATCCTTATCCTGTCATGGCTTTAATTCGATATGCCCCTTCCCAATTTGCAGCCAATTTTCCTACTTTCTTCTCCTTTGTCGTTTGATTTGAAGCCTTCAAGACGTAATCACCAACTTTAAAGGCTCTAAACCTAGCCTTTCTATTCAAATAAGCTTCAATCTTTCGCTTTTGAGAAGCCAAACGAACCAAAACCATTTCTCTTCGCCCTTCAAGAAGATCTAGCTCCATGCGCATAGATTACTGATTTGATTCCTCAGAAGTGTGAGCATAACGAAAGCTAGGCTCACAAACTTTGATAGGAATCAGCGGATCGATCCCATAGGCAAGGAATAATGGGGTTCCCCTAGTACTATTCTTCTCAGTCATTCTCATTGCCCACAATACCCCGGGAAACTCATCTGGCCATGATCCTTTTACTTCGTCTACTCTTCTCATAAGATTGTCCACAATTATCCTGTTTGAGGACTCAGCTTGCCCATTAGCACTAGGATGGTAAGGCGTTGAGACCACTCTTTTAATCCTCCATTTGGCAAAGAACATTGTTACCTCCGACCCAATGAACTCCTTTCTGTTATCACACGTTATCTCCCTCGGAACTCCAAACCTACAAAATAATATTTTTCCAAATGAAGTCTATAAGTTCCTTCTGCCGAACCCTGGCAAAGGACCCTGCCTCGACTCACTTGGTGAAATAATCAGTGAGCACGAGAATAAATTTCACACCACCCTTTGCCTTTGGAAATGGGCCCACGATATCCATTCCCCATTTAATAAATGGCCACCGCGACACAATCGAGTGTAATGGCTCAACTTGCTGATGAATCAACGAGGCATGTTTCTGACACTTATCACATTTTTTGACAAATGCCTTGGCATCCTCACTCTTCTCGGGCCAATAATAGCCAGCTCACACGAGTTTACGTACGAGGGCTTTTCCTCCCGAATAGTTTCCACATTCACCCTCGTTTACTTCTCTTATTACGTAACTATACTCTCCTAGAACTAAACATTTAGCCATTGGGCCGCAATAGAGCCTCTTGTATAATTGCCCATGCACGAACGAGTATGGCACGGCTTGCCTTCGAAGCTTTTCAACTTCCCTTTGGTCTGCTAGCAAAATTCCCAAATCCAAATAAGAAATAAATTTGGTTCGCCAATCCCAATGCCTATTGATCGCGTTAACTTCCAACGTCATTTTTCCCACAGTGGATGTGAGTACCCGAACCTCAGGGACTGAGTCCCAGTTTTAATTACTGAGACCAAGTTTGCCAACGTATTGGCTTCGGCGTTCTCTTTATGTGGGATTTGATAAATTTTCCAATCTTGGAATTCTCCGAGGACTTTTTGTGCTCAAACCACGAATTTCTTCATTCTGGGCTCCCGAGCCGAAAATCACCGAGGATCTGATTTACCACTAACTGCGAGTCACTTTATAGCTAGGCTCTTTCAGCCCCCATTTTCTTAACCAATTCCAACCCCGCTATCGTAGACTCCTACTCAACTTCATTGTTGGTTAACTTTCCAAATTTCACCGAATGCCTCAGCTTTTCCCCCCGTTGCAGTTAAAAGCACTATTCCTAGCCCCGAGCAATTGGAATTCGTTGCACAGTGAAAAGTTTCCATACTCCATCAGTTGGACCCCTTGAGAGCAGATTTTCTTTTTCTGCCTCAGAGAGTATCCGAGCACTGAAGTCAGCCACGAAGTCTGCCAACACTTGAAATTTTATGGCAGTCCAAGGCTGGTATACAATATCGTATTCACTTAACTCAACCGCTCATTTAGATAACCTCCCCGATAATTCAACTTTATGCAGTATTATCCTCAAGGGAAAGGTTGTAACTACAACTATGGGGTGGCATTGAAAATAAGGGCGAAGTTTGAAAATAAGGGCGAAGCTTTCGAGCTGCCATAATTAACGTAAGCGCTAATTTTTCTAAATGAGGGTACCTTGTTTCAGCGTCGAGAAGAGTTTTGCTGACATAATATATTGGTTGTTGCTTCCCATCTTCCTCTCAAACCAATACGGTGCTAACAGCCACCTCGGATACAACTAGATATACCAATGGTGTCTCCCCATCCTTTGGCCAAGCGAGCAGTGGAGCATTGGCCAACTAGTATTTGAGTTCCCTCAATGTCTCTATATATTTTAGAGTCCACTCAAAGCTTGTGTTCTTTTTCAAGACAGAAAAGAACCTGTGGTATCGCTCGGATGAACTTGAGATGAACCTACTCAGAGCAGCAACTCGACCGGTCAGACGCTGGACTTCCTTTGGGCTCGTCAAATCCTCAAGAATTTCCTGTATACCTTTTATTTTATCAGGATTTGCCTGGATGCCTCATTTAGAGACAATAAATCCCAAGAATTTACCCGAGCCAACTATAAAAGGCACACTTTTCAGGGTTTAGCTTCATACAATATTGCCTTAAGACTGCAAAAGCTTCCCTCAAATGATTTAAACATCCGGCACACCAACCTTTGAAAGGTTGCCCCCGCATTTTTGAGACCGAATGGCATCACCTTGTAGCAATACGTTCCTTCATCAGTGATGACAGATGTTTTTTCCTCATCGCTCGGTTCCATTAAAATTTGATTATACCCCGAATACGCATCCAAGAAGGTCAGTAGTTTATGAATCCTTTGGGCAGGCTTTGTCTAGATCGGTGTAATCAACGCACATTCGACATTTTTCATTTTTCTTTGGTACTAAGACCACATTGGTGAGCCAATTGGGGTATTTTACTTTCCTGATTAAGCCGTTGCCGAGCAACCTCTTCGTCTCGTCACGGATTGCTTTCTTCTTTACACCAGCATGTTGTATTTTCTTTTGCTTCACTGGGGGGTGATTGGGATCCACATTCAACTTATGCATCATTATTTCGGGGTCAATCCCAACCATATCGGCATGAGACCAAGCGAAGCAGTCGTCATTGGCTTTCAACAGCTCAATGAGAGCTTTCTTTGACTCGGCATCTAGCCCCGAGCCCACGAACACCTTCCTTTCTGGAAATTCATCCGATAGAGCAAAAGATTCCAACTCTTCGATGGTGGAATCCTTGGTTTTTTGCTTCTGAGGCTCTTGTATGAACACCGGAGCCTTTTCTGTTTCTTTTTTAGGAGCAATTTCAGGAGCCGAGGTCTCCCCCTCGTTGGACCCCGAGTCGGTTAACTACAACGCAGATGATCCTCCTGAGGTGATTCCTTTTTCCGCAGCAATTGAATAGCATGCCCGAGCTATTTATTGTTCACCTCGTGTGGCTCGAACTCCCCAAGGAGTTTGAAATTTAACAGCTTGGTGCAAAGTAGATGGAACGACTTTTATTTTATGAATCCATGGCCTGCCAAGGATCACATTGTAAGTCATCGGTTATTACCTGAAAGATGTTCTTCTTACAATCTCCTTCAGCAGTTGTGACGAGGGTGATTTCCCCCAGCATCTATTATGTGGAGTTATTGAACTCCTTTAATGTAATTGCTTTCGGGACGATGAGGTCCTCCAACCACATTTTCTTAATAGTTCCATAATTGATTATATTTACCGAGCCACCAGGATCGACCAGAACTCATTTGACATCAAAATTATTGATCCTCAATGTGATTATTAAAGCGTCGTGATGGGGAAAAATCATCCCCTCGCAGTCACCCTCGTCGAAAGTTATTTCATTCTCTGCCCCATCGGTTCGGGCCCTTCCTTCGATGGTGACCGATAATTTGGCGAATTTTTTGGTGGAAGCGAGGTTAACCCCATTCACCTCTGATCTTCCCATTATAATGCCTACATTTTTCTTAAGAAATTGTGCCCCAGTCATCGTAATCGTTTTACAAGAGCGCAACTTTGGAACGAACTTTATTGCTAGTTCCCCACAGACGGGGCCAATTTGTGTTGGCCTAAATCTAATTAGAACAACAAATCAAATTTATATAGGGTTAACTAGCAATTATTCGTATCAAAGCCACGAAAAAGAAAAGAATCTGAATAAAGACAACGAGACAAAAGATTTAAAACAAAGTATAAGTGTGTTTTATATATTTCTGGATGCATTACATAATCTTTACAGGGCTATTTATAGCTTTCAAGGGTGAGGGCAACATTCACTGCACTTAATGGCAATTACTCCACGTTTAATCGCGGTCTACCCATGATGTCCTCATTTAAGTCGTGGGCAACGATCGGCAGTTATAAAAGTGAGAGCTCGTTTGTCGTGGAGTGAAATCTTCTATGAGGGAAGAATCTCTCGCCTCGTGATGGTTATCTTCTAATCGTCTCGTGGGCCAACACGTGGCCATCATCCGTTCCGTGCCTCGAGACAACTGCTCTCGAGAGCTGGGCGAGCCTTGGAGAGCTCGTGAATAGAAGCTTTCAACCTCTCCCAGCTCCGAGCCTTGTTAGTTAAACCTCGTTGTTTTTCACTCAATACAGTTATCTCGACTTTTTAGTGGAAAATTTTTTATAAAGCGGAGAAAGAAAGGTGTTGGCTTTGAAATTGTGAACTTATCCTAGTCGACTGATTGCGCATATTGTTTCCCCACCGCACCCAGAAAAGAAAAGTAAACACACCATTTGAATTGATTTGGTTTAATTTTTAGAAAATTGATGCTAGAAAATAATTTTGAGGAAAAATTTATACCTTTAAATTAATTTTTAGGAAATAAATTTTAGAGAAGGTGTTACTTTTCAGAAAGGATTCATTTTATAATTACTGACATGATAAATATGTACACATTCAATACATTTTGACTGATTCAAGTAGATTACTCATCCTCAACCTACATTTGATGTAAATATTTACCTACAGTTGATTTTTATATACAATAATAATTAAAACTATTTCCTAATTTTTTAAATAATTTGTGTAAATATTATTTATGTTGTAGTAAATAAAAGTTAATAAACCCTAAAAGATAAACTAACTTCTATGTCTTTCTTTTTCTGGAAATCAATTGTTAAATCTCCTTACCTATTGTTAATTAATTTGATAATTTTTTCTCAAATACTTTCAATATCAAACGGAGCTACAAGTTACAACCTTAGTCCTTACGCAACGACAACTTATATAACAATGAGAGCTTGTCAAATACTTAAATAGTACTTATTAGTATTAAGTACATACTACTTTTTATTTTGAGAAACATTGATAGCCCATCAAAGGTTACTGTTAAGTATTTGGTTTTGAAGAATGACAAACGAGAAGGACTCAGTAGTCTCGGAGAAGAACCTAGTTCTTTGATAGACGGGCACGACTGATCGAAAAGAGTTGCGGGTTGCAAATTCCTACGGAACTAGGAATAGTGGCACGTGAATGAATACGTATTCTAGTCAGACTAAAAAAGGCGGTGCCCAGGCTGTGTCACGAAGTGTGAATAGGAGTTGGACTTCAACAAGGAAAAGAGTTACTAGGAATCCTGTCTTACCATAATTACAAGGATTCCTTGTAGGACTCAACTAGGTTGCAAGGCCCATATAAATACAAGTAGTTGATGCAGCCGTAAATTAGGGATTCACAAACAGAGAGTTGAGATCATATAAAGGCGATCCAGCATCTTTCTACGTGAGTCAACTGAAGAAGACAAAAGGCGTGCTTGAGTTGTTTAAGTCTAGATATTCTGTCTAGGCTTATTGAGTTGTAAGTTGTCTTAGTTTTGAGCTTTCATTGTTTTACCTATTAACTTATTGTAGAAGCATATGTATTAGGTGAACTTGTGAGAAATTGCTTGAAAAGCTAGAGTTTAGCTTTGAGTAGTGATTAAGGACTAGAGTGTAGCCCCTTGGTTACAGAGTTTTGTAATCAGAAACTTGCTTGTTGTGTTAGTGGATTTAGTTCTCAAATCCCAGAGTGTGGGTCGTCGTTTTTCTCCCTTGAGCAAGGAGTTTTCCACGTAAAATCCTCGTGTTTTATGTGCGTGTGTTTGGTGTGAGTTGCAGTGTTTGAAACAGCAGAATTGCACAGTCAAGAACTGGGATCTTAACACAGAAGAACCAGGTTCTTGGAACGAAAATCGGTAGATACTATTCAACCCCTCCTTCTAGTGTCTTTAGGAGGTGCATAGATTATAACAATTGGTATCAGAGCAGGTCTTTTCGTGTGAGACTAACACCTTGGAAGGATCAGAATCATGAGTGCACCACCTACTATTACTGAAGGACAGTCAGTTCAAAGGCCCCCACAGTTTAATGGGCAATACTATGTGTGGTGGAAGAACAGGATGGAAAATTACATATGTGCTGAGGACTATCAACTCTGGCTGATAGTGTCTGAAGGAAACCTGATTCCCACTAAAATAGTTGGTGAAAGAGCCACTGCCAAACAAGAACCTAAACTGAAAGAGAAGTTCAATGAGACGGATTATAAGATAATTGAAAAGAATCACAAAGCCAAACGTCTGGTCATTTGTGGTCTTGGTCCTGAGGAGTTCAATAGAGTATCATCTTACAAGACGGCTAAGGAAATCTGGGATGCTTTCCAGGTTGCGCATGAAGGAACCACGAAATTAAAGGACTCAAAGAGAAGAATGCTGAAGAGAATATTTGAACTGTTCTCTATGGGTGAAAAGGAATCAATTCAGGATATGATGACCTGGTTGACCATCATTACTAGTGAGATGAGATCCCTGGACATGGAATTGCCTGAAGTAGAGATGGTTGATAAGATTCTGAATGTGCTTCCTGAAGCATGGGAACCTAAGATGACTGCCATCATTGAATCCAAACCTCTAATATCCATCAAACTTGAAGAACTGGTTGGTAGCTTGAAAACTCATGAAATGATGAAAGACTCAAAAGTTAAACCAGCTGCAAAGAAGGACAAGACCCTTGCACTTGAAGCAACTGAGGAAACCGATGAATATGTTTATCTACAATCAGTTGAAGCAGCAATGGTTAGTGCTCTAAGACAGAAGCTTAACATGGGTAGATTCAAAGGTTTCAAAAGAAGTGGCAAGGAGAATTCGGGCAGAAAGAACATAGTTGACAGTCCAGATTACTCAGGATGCTTTAAGTGTTTCAAAAAGGATCACGCAGTCATGGATTGTCCTATGTGGGAAATAGAGTGGATGAAAAACAGAGCATCTAAGGATAAGGAGAAGGAGACGTCAAAGGAAAATGACAAAGATAAGAAGAAGTCAAGACGGCCTCCAAACTTCAGAGCAGAAAGGAGAAAGAAGAAGGAAGCTTTCTATGCTACATGGGGACCAACTGACAGTGAATCTGATCATGAAAAGGAATCCGAAGATGATTCACCACTAGCACTAATGGGTATGACAGACATCAGTTCTGATGAAGAAGACCCTCGAGAGTTCAGAGAAGGGAGAGATCCATCAAGGCCACATGTGTTCAATGGGACTAATTATAAGAGCTGGAAGAAACAGATGAAAGTTTTCCTGCAAGCAACTGATTATAGTCTGTGGCTGATCGTGAAGAGAGGACCTCATGTCCCTATAAAGAGAGCAGCAAATGGAGTCTTAGTTCCAAAAAGGGTGGAGGAACTAGATCCTCAAGATCTAGACTGGCTACAGGCAAATTCCAAGGCTGAATGGTACCTGAGGAGAGGACTTACCTATGATGTGCTTGCAAGGATACTCGAATGCAAGTCTGCCAAGGAAGTCTGGGAAAGGCTGAAGGAGTTGTACACAGATGACAACCAAAAGAAGGACTCCGCCCTTATGGCAATTGATGGAGCTGAAGCAGCTCATTCAGCAGAGGTATGTTTATCTGATCTTAAGGAAACTTTGCATACATACTCTTCTGAAAATTTGATTCTAATCACTGCCACCTTGATTGAGGGTTATGAAAAAGATAAATTAACTGAAGATCTAGGTGATCTCAGAACCAAGCACAAGAGCCTCCTAGAACAAAACATTGAACTGGAAGAAATCAATACCATCTTAAAGGGGCAGACTCTTGTGTCAAACTCTAAGATCACTGAACCAGAATTGGATTGCAATCAGTTAAGAGAGAGTGTAAATGGTAAGCAAGTAATAAGTGAAGTTCAAACCTTTTGAAAAATGAACTGAAAAGAGCCAATGAGATTCTGTATCAGGAAACTGAAAAGAAAAGCATTTTAAATCAAAAGGTGGAAAAATCTGAATTTGAGCTTACCAGATTAACTAAATGGAGTAAATCATCGAAGGCAATGAACTGGGTTCTTGAAAATCAAAACAAAGGAAAACAAGGGCTAGGATTCAAGAAACCATTGTCTCCATATAATCCTAAGAGCAAGTATGTGGGGTTGCCTTGCAACATGTTGTGCACCTTTTATGGTGAAACTGGACACTTCAAACAAAAGTGCATGAATGCTAGCAAGGCAAAGGCCAAGAATAAAAAAAGTGTTCTACCTAAATGGGCTAGAAGGGATTTGATTAATCCATTCTCTCGTAAGAAGGGACCCAAGCTTGTCTGGGTTCCTAAGACTAACCTCTAATCTGTTTTGCAGGCTGGAGTGAGGGAGAACAACCCAAGCTGGATACTTGATAGCGGTTGTTCAAGGCACATGACAGGAGACAGAAGAAACTTTCTCTCACTCACAGCATTTCAAGGAGGCAGTGTGGCCTTCGGAGGAGTAAAAAGTGGTCAAATCGTGGGAATTGGAAAGATTGGGAGAACTCTGGATCACGCAATTGAAAATGTTAACTGTGTTGATGGTCTCAGACACAATCTGCTGAGCATCTCCCAACTATGTGATAGAGGAAATGAAGTGAGTTTCTCATCTGTAGGATGTGTTGTGAAAAATCTACAGAGTGGAGAGATTGTTATGGAAGGAAAAAGGGTGAACAACGTATACAAAGCTTCGCTGAAGTCATTACCCGAAAACAACTTAACATGTCTGAATGTGCAAGAGAGTGACTCTCAGAAAGGATGGGTTATGCAAGTCTCTCACAACTGAACAAGCTTGTATCTACGGAGCTGGTTCGTGGATTGCCAAGCAAGAGATTTGAAAACATAAAAATGTGTGATGCGTGTGTGAGGGGGAAGCATGTGAAATCATCTTTCAAATCCAAAAAGGTTGTAAGTACATCAAAGCCACTGGAGCTACTGCATATGGATCTGTGTGGACCTGCGAGAGTCAGGAGTAGAGGAGGAAAGAGATTCGTGTTTGTAATCGTTGATGACTACTCTAGGTACACATGGACCTTGTTCTTGGCTTCTAAAGATGAAGCTTTTGACAGCTTTAAAGACTGGGCTGGTGTAGCGCAGAAAAGGTTAAGTCTAGAACTCATCAGCATTAGATCTGATCATGGAACTGAATTTGAAAACTCAAAATTTTCTGAGTATTGTGCAAAGAACAGCATAGATCATAACTTCTCTTCACCAAGAACTCCCCAACAAAATGGTGTAGTTGAAAGGAAGAACAGGTCCCTGGAGGATATGGCAAGAACTATGTTGCTGTCAAGTGGACTTCGAAGAAACTCCTGGGCTGAAGCAATAAACACTGCGTGCTATTTGCTGAATAGATGTTCCATCAGAGCAATTCTTGACAAGACTCCATATGAACTACTCAAAGAAAGAAAACCAAATATTGTTCACCTGCCTTTGAGTGTAAATGTTTTGTCCACAACAATGGCAAGGAACCCTTCGGGAAGTTTGATGCTAGGAGTGATGAAGCAATATTCCTTGGATATTCCACTCAAAGCAAAGCATACAAAGTGTTTAACAAAAGAACACAAACAGTAGAAGAAAACATGCATGTTGTATTTGATGAATCTGATAAGGCATTGGGGGAGACTGAGGCGGATGATCAAGTGATTGGGAAGCCCCCAAAAATGGTTTTCAAAAAATGGGGCCTAAGTCGGGAAGAAGGTGTAGTTGAACTGGAAGACTCAGAAGACAAGGAAACATCAGGTGAAAATTCGAGCACACTAGAACAAGGAGTCAACTTGACAGGGGGAACATCAGACGAAGCTGATGATCCAAAAAGTCAGGAAGAACCTCTCCAAGATAATGCTGCAGGTTCTTCCAGACATACTGAACTCAGGCCATGGAAACATCAAAGCTCTCACCCCTTGGAGAATGTCCTATCTGAACTAGATACATGAATCATGACCAGGTCAGCCTTGAAGAACTTCTGTGCATTCTTTGCTTTCCTCTCATATCGGGAACCAAAGAATGTAAAAGAAGCTCTAGAAGATCCAGATTGGATTCCAGCCATGCAGGAGGAACTTCATCAATTGGAAAGAAGCAAAGTGTGGCACCTAGTTACTAAGCCGAAGGACAGGTCAATAATTGGAACAAAATGGGTGTTTAGGAACAAACTGGATGAGCATGGTATAGTGACAAGAAACAAGTCAAGGCTAGTAATTCAAGGTTACAGTCAGGAAGAAGGAATAGACTATGATGAAACCTTTGCACCAGTTGCAAGGATGGAGGCCATCAGAATGTTTATTGCCTTTGCTACATACATGGAGTTCACGCTATATCATATGGATGTAAAGAGCGCCTTCCTGAATGGCTACTTGAATGAAGAGGTTTATATGATACAGCCACCAGGCTTTGTAAATAATGCATTTCCTGATCATGTCTACAAACTGGACAAGGCTCTCTATGAATTGAAGCAAGCCCCTAGAGCCTGGTATGAAAGACTCTCAGGATTCCTGCTGAAGAATGGTTTCTCGAGAGGAAAGATTGACAACACACTATTCCTCAAGAAGAAAGGAAAGGATCTATTGGTGGTTCAAGTTTATGTCGATGATATCATTTTTGGAGACACTGATGAGGAGCTATGCAAAGGCTTTGATGATCTGATAGGAAGTGAATTTGAAATGAGCATGATGGGTGAACTAAACTTCTTTCTTGGGTGTCAGATAAAGCAAATGCCTGAAGGAACTATGATTCATCAGCAAAAATATGTCAAGGAACTTCTAAAGAAATTTGATATGGAGGGAGCAAAAGAAATGACTACGCCCATTGCTCCTGGAACCAAGCTGGATCTGGATAAACTTGGTCCTTCAACAAACGAGACAAAATATAGAGGAATCATAGGTTCACTCCTCTATCTCACAGCCAGTCGACCTGATATAGTATACAGTGTGGGACTGTGTGCTAGATTTCAGTCCAAGCGCAAGGAGTCACATCTGACAGCTGTGAAAAGGATCCTGAGATACTTGAAAGGAACTCAGGACCTTTGTCTCTGGTACCTAAGGGGAGGTACTTTTGAACTAATTGGTTTTGCTGATGCAGATTATGCAGGACATTTGGTGGATAGAAAAAGCACTTCAGGAATGGCACACTTTCTTGGTTCTTGTTTGGTCTCTTGGGCTACAAAGAAGCAAAACTCAGTTGCTCTGTCTACTGCCGAAGCTGAGTATGTAGCAGCTGCATCATGTTGCTCACAACTGCGATGGATCAAACAACAGTTGGAGGATTTTGGTATCAAATGTGGAGCAGTGCCAATTTTCTGTGATAACACAAGTGCAGTGAATATTGCCAAGAACCCAGTCCAATACAAAAGAACCAAGCATATTGATAGTAGACACCATTTCCTTAGAGGTAATGTGGAAAAGGGTCTGATTACTATGAATTCTTGCAGGACTGAAGACCAAATTGCTGAAATATTTACCAAAGCATTGAACAAGGTACAGTTTGAGAGGAACAGGTTGGAATTAGAGATGACCAAAATACACTGATGACTCAGCAGGTGGTCCCTCAATGATTGGTTAGTTAAGTATTTAATTTTCTGTGTGTAAAACTTTGTTATTACTGTTCAGTCTAATTTTGTACTTTATCAAGTATACTTGTTCAGCCGTTAAGCACCAGGTAAGGATAATGTGAACCCACGAAGAACCCAGTATGTACTAAGAAGGAACCGACTGAAGCATGAGGAATCATGTCCAGGTACAGTCACACTACCCTGCATGATAGAAGTCATAACTGAAATTAAATTGTCAATTATACGTGTGTCAAGGGAGATCTTCCATGTTCCTATAACTGTCCAAAATTATAGGAACACATTCCTTTTTGGAATAAAATTCTATTTGACTTGCTTAGGACCCCACTACTTGAAAAGGCAAAATTAAATAAGTCCATAACTGTCAAATCCATAACCCTTCCCGGTTTTCAAAAATTTCAAAAAGGCTGCTTTTTCTCTTCTATCTCATTATTTCTTTGTCTTCCTACGTTCTGTCTAATCACCAAAACCCTTCCCCTTCGTCAATACACATAAAACTCACACACTCAATTACATCACCTCTTCAAATCTGCATCCTCTCTCAAAGACTCAAAACTGAAAAAATTCTTGAAATCTCAGTCAAAAACCTACTAAACCTTCATCATGTCTCAAGTACAATCTTCATCCGCTTCACCCACAAAAGCTACTAAGAAATCATCTGCAAAACCACCTCCATCCACCCTCGCACAAAGAATTGCTAAGGCCAGGATAAAATTTCTCCAAAAGGGCGACAAGAAACTGGTCAAGAAGATGATGTCAAGATCCTTGTCTACTATGCCCATTGTGCAAAGTTCATCCGAACCACCTTCTGAGGTAATCCCTAATCCTATTACAGCTACTCCTATTGGTTTAGAAGAAATAAAAAAGCCCTGGTACAACGGATACTGAAACCTTAGTAACAGGACTAGATGAAATTATAGGAGTAGTAGAGTCTGGTGACAAAACAGATAGGGGAACCTGGTTGAAACAGAGCAAAAGTGTGTTCAGGAAGAACTTAGGGAAAATTTACATGTGCCTTTAGTAGAAAATACTGATGTGGAGTTGGATGTAGCGGAAAGAGTGATAGAACAATTAAGGGAACGGGATCTTGTTGAGTCCCTTAAGGAAAGGATAAATGAACCAAGTACTAATGTTGTGGCTGCTGAGGAGAATGAAGGAGCATCTGTCCTTAAAGGTCCAGCTGTTGGAGGACCTAGACTTCCTGAGGCTTCACGGGATTTGGGTCAAGAGCCTGTCTCTTGCCCAGATCCTACTGAGGCTGATGATGCAGAACTAAATTGGACAGATTCAGAAGAAGAGAAAAATGAAGAGGTTGTGAAAGAAAAAGCTGAAGGTGAAGAGGTTTCTAAGAAAGGAGAAGAATCAAAGAGGAAAAGAAAGTTTGGTGAGGAGGATAAGAGACTGGTGTGTGAGGAAGAAGAAGAAGAGGTGGTATTTGTCAAAGAAAACAGAGTAGAGCCATAAAAGAGGAGAAGATTGGTGAAAGGGGGAAAGCCAGTGTTAAAAGCTAAATTGGTTGATGAATTAAGTGAAGATAGTGGTGACAAGACTGTTGCTGAGCCTATTGCCAGGAGAGTTGGCACTAGGTCTGCCTTGAAGCAACAGCTGGAGAAGGTAGGAAAGTTGGAAAGAATAATTTCACATGTGAGAGACAGAGAGGCAAAGAAAAAGGTGGAAGAAATGAGAACTGGGGAGATAGAGGAAGAGAGTGACGAGGCTGGTAGTTATGCGGAGCCAAGTGAATCTGAGATAGATAGTGAAGCTGAGAACAGGAAGAGAAGGAGAGGTTCTGAAGAAGAAGTTGACAGAGTGGCCTTCTTTTCAAAGCATCAGGTGCTGCCTGGTAGCATCTTGCATGATGAGAAGGAACATCACATGAAACCATTGTTGAGAATGATTGGTGACCAAGGATGGCTTGGTTTGTTTGCTAACAAAGAAAGGATGTTGTTTGTTGATGAGATCAGGGAGTTTTATACCAACTGCAGAGTCAATGCCATGAGAGTGTTTACCACTGTGAAGGGAGTTGTGATAGAATTTGGGAGACCTGAGCTTGGAGTGATCCTTGACATACCTGCTGAAGGTTATTGCAAGTATATAAAATTGAAGTGGCCCAAGAGGACTGATGGAGTGACCCCTCTGAGTGTGGTCAAGAAATTCTCAGGAAAACCCAAATTAAGGAAGGAAAGGAAGGTCGATAAGAAGGAAATGGAACCAGCCCACCAGTTGTTGTTTGAGTTTGTGCACAGGTTCCTTCTGCTTAGAGGAGAAAGAAATAGTGAAGCTAGTGCTCTAGACCTGACATATATGGACTTGCTGGATAGGGGGGTAAGAATCAACTTACCTGGGCTAATTATCAGACACATTAAGAGGATTGCAGACACTGATCAGAAGCCACATTCCTTAGTGCACTCCTATATCCTCCAGCAAGTACTTGAGCATTTTGGGGTTTCCCTGGAAGCTGGGAAGAAGCCAACCATTCATCAGATGTTTGGGTACAATTTTCTTAAAAACTGTGACTTCTTCAAGGAGAGGAGAGCTTCTAATAAACCTATGCAGGTCAAGCAAGAGCTATCTGAGGAGAGTGAGGACTATGGACCTAAGGAGGCCATTGATGCTGTGAAGGAGCTGGAAAGTCATGTTCTTGAAGTGAATACACAAAATGCAGAGCTACACAGACAGCTGAAGTTGAAGGATCAAGAAATTGATCGTTTAAAGATAGACTGCCATAAGTATGAGGCCAAGTTGGTGATGGAAAGGGCCAAAAATACAAAGCATCTTGAGGCACTTGTCAAACACTTCAACCTTCAGCCCTGAGTCCTCCTATTCTATCCTCCTGTCCTTTCCTACATGTTGTTAATTCCTTCCATTCTCCCCTGCACATGTGTTGGTTGTTTCAAACAATTTATTTTTCAGTTGTGTACTAATGGATAGGGTTGTGCTGCTGTCACACCCTGGATAATGGTTTTAAATTTCCTTATGCTTATGACTGTTTGCTTTAAAGTATTTGGTTCTTGATTGGGCCCTTATTCTTGTTTCTATGTGTTGGTTGCTGACTTGTTGCCTTGTGCTCTAGACTGGATAGTACTAACAGGTTCATGCAGGTATTTGAATCTTTTCGATGATGCCAAAAGGGGGAAGAAGAAATGTTGGGGTGTTTATGACCTAATTCATCTGTTTCATTTCTTGAACTGTTATCTTTTGTTTTGTGCTTTTTGGAAATCTTATCTATGCATGTTCTTTGGCAACATTTGTTTGTCATCATCAAAAAGGGGAAATTTGTTGAGTATTGGTTTTGAAGAATGACAAACGAGAAGGACTCAGTAGTCTCGGAGAAGAATCTAGTTCTTTGATAGACGGGCACGACTGATCAAAAAGAGTTGCGGGTTGCAAATCCCTGCGGAACTAGGAATAGTGGCGCGTGAATGAATACGTATCCTAGTCAGACTAAAATAGGCGGTGCCCAGGCTGTGTCTTCGAAGTGTGAATAGGAGTTGGACTTCAACGAGGAAAAGAGTTACTAGGAATCCTGTCTTACCATAATTACAAGGATTCCTTGTAGGACTCAACTAAGGTTGCAAGGCCCATATAAATACAAGTAGTTGATGCAGCCGTAAATTAGGGATTCACAAACAGAGAGTTGAGAGCATATAAAGGCGATCCAGCATCTTTCTACGTGAATCAACTGAAGAAGACAACAGGCGTGCTTGAGTTGTTTAAGTCTAGATATTTTGTCTAGGCTTATTGAGTTGTAAGTTGTCTTAGTTTTGAGCTTTCATTGTTTTACCTATTGGCTTATTGTAGAAGCATATGTATTAGGTGAACTTGTGAGAAATGGCTTGAAAAGCTAGAGTTTAGCTTTGAGTAGTGATTAGGGTCTAGAGTGTAGCCCCTTAGTTACAGAGTTTTGTAATCAGAAACTTGCTCGTTGTGTTAGTGGATTTAGTTCTCAAATCCCAGAGTGTGGGTCGTGGTTTTTCTCCCTTGAGCAAGGAGTTTTCCACGTAAAATCCTCGTATTTTATGTGCGTGTGTTTGGTGTCAGTTGCAGTGTTTGAAACAGCAGAATTGCAAAGTCAAGAACTGGGATCTTAACACAGAAGAACCAGGGTTTTTGGAACGAAAATCGGTAGACACTATTCAACCCCCTCTTTTAGTGTCTTTAGGAGGTGCATAGATTATAACAATTACGGTAGGAGGATAAGTATCCTTCTACATTTAACCAAGGTTTTATGTCCGAGGAAATGTAATCATCTTTTAAAGGAACTTTTTTGTATTATGAAATTTTGATTAGTCTAGCATCAAAATATATTACTACTCTAATAAGAGGGAGTTCACCTGCTTCCCGTTGTGCTGCTTAAGGGGCAGTTTTGGAAATTCTTAAATAATGAGCTTTAAGGCTGTTGTGCTCAAGTGCTTTGACAGCGTATCTTTCCCCCTTTGGACAAAATAACCATCACTAAACAGCGTAAAGTAGCAGTCGGTGGGATCTTTTGGACAGCACAGTGAATATCCTTTGTACCCCTGAGTTATCTTTTGATTACTTCAATTAGCTTTGGCGTTTCGTAGATATAATGAACTAGGAGATCATTTGGGTGTTCAAAAGGGATGATGTCACCTGAACTTTTGCATTTCATAAGTATAGCCACGTGCCAAAAAGAAGGTGTCATGCAAGCTCAATAATCAGTTTGTTCATTTCTTCCTTTTACAAGATTAAATGCAATTGCACCTCACATAAATTATTGAATGCAGAATACTGAATACTTAATTTTGAATAAAAAGAAGTTATATTTTTACATGAGTAAGTTTAACATACTTACTGGTAAATACGCCTAGTAGTGTCCTTATATTATTGTTTGTTCCTTTTGAGAGTTAGTAAAATACTAAATTCCTATGGATTTAATCACATGAAGATATTTGCTTCTTAGTACTAATTCTGTTTAGAGTCATACAATTATTTTTTTAGTTGACGACTGAAGGATCTTAAAAATTTTGTGCACTTGCTTAAGAATTGCGAATCTGTCTTCATATAAGTAGATGTAATGATCATTTATTTGTTGTAAGGAATTCTAATGCTTGGATTTTAAACTTAAATTAAAATTAAATATATTGTTCTAACAATTTTTTCAATTTTATCACGCCTCCGCAATATAAAACTCATTAAACACGAAAAATGCTTAGAAATGCCTAACAACAATGATTTTGACATTCTACTTACAATTGCATAACATTAGAGTAAAAAAATTGGAATTAACACCACTAAAATCGAGTGATTTGAGTAGTCACTTTTAATACGTTGGTCGACAAAATTACAATATTTAGAGTTCTGAAAAAAATTCGTGATATTTGAATTAAATTAAAAAAGAATGAGAAAAAATTATAGATATCTCAACCTCAGCAAAAAGTTTCCCAATAAAGAAACTTGAGAATTTAATTAAATTTTTAATTTCAAATACTATTATTTAAAAAAAAAAAGACCAAAAAATAATGTCACATAAACTAAACAAATAAAGTATATAATTAAAAACAAAGGGAATGAAAGGCATCTATTTATGAAAATACCCATCAAAATATTTACCGTTCCTACCCATCAATTTCATATTTACCTGAAATACCCAGAAACTATTTAACCGCCTTATCCAGGATTGTATTTCATAATAATTATGCAGCATACCATGAAGGTACGCAACGAAAAAGGATAGACCGGGTATTCCATAAGTTATACTTTGGAAACATTGTATACTATAAAGATATATATTTAAAATGGGTAGAACGAGATAAATATTTTGGAACACGCGTGTAATATAATTTTTAATAGGTAGGTTTATTAAATGCTTTAAATACTATGCATACACAGTGTAAAAACTCAAAAAAAGTGAAGTGAGCACGGGCTTCCCGCCACTAGTACCGAATATGGCATAGAAACCCAAAAAAAAATGAGAGAAACACGTGATAAAATCTATATTTACAACAGTAGTAATGTGAAAAACATATGTTGGCCTAATAGCAACATACAAGACTAGCAGCAAGTCACATTTATTTTTGCTAGATACTGAAAAGTCGTCACTTTATTAATTTATACAGCTGAGAGAGAGCAAAATAATTACCTCGCTCACTGACTATATACGAGGAATTAGTAATTTTTTATTTAACCATTTGAAATTTGATATTATTAGTTGGACTAATTTATGTTACTTTGTAGTACTTATTAAAATGGGAAAGAAGTATTGTCTATTAAGAATATTTTCGTTTTTATGTCTCAAACTTATAACCTTTAAGTTAAGATGGGTAAGGATCAATGTTGTAAAAGGGGCGCAAGGCGAGTGTCACGCCCTAAAAAATTATTAATTAAACTGCGCGGGTTTATTTATTTAAAGGCTCGTGACTGGTGTTCAAAAAGGTACAAAATTATTTAGAGAACTCGGAGTCGCCACTTGACATAGTTTAAGATATGCCAAGTCACCAAAAGGTACCTTAGAACACCTCTAACTCGTTTAATGGTCTGCGTTTAGAGATTCGGGTAAGGTTCTCAGTTGACTCTCGGGAAGGTATTAGGCACCCTCGAGTCCTGTGCCGAGCACAGTTGCTTTATTGTCGCATTTTTGTTAATTCATTAAATATGGTTGTTATATTTTTGTCGTTCATTTAAAGTTACGCTTTGATTGTTTGAAATCGAAATTGTGTTAAGTAACCCACAAGGTATACTTGGAACAAATTTATATATATTTTTATTTTTACCTAATAAGTAGATCACAAATCATACTTATAATTGCCTAATCGAATTTACTCCCATTATTTTGCCTAATCGTGTATTTCCTATTAGCAATTTTACATCCTATATAAATTAGTTTTATCCATTCGTTGGCTCAAAATTATAACAAAGGTGACTTTTATTACCAAATGTTACAACTTTTAACAAAATGGGTTCGAATTGTCTAGTATGTTACAAACTTTCTACAAAAAAATATAATGGATTGCCTAAAGTATTGCCTAGCGAGTTTAGCTTTCCCATTTTTACAACTGCCTAGTATGTTACAACTTTCTAAAAAAAATATAATGGATTGCCTAAAGTGTTGCCTAACGAGTTTAGCTTTCCCATTTTTTACAAAAAAAAAAAAAAAAAAAAAACTTTGAGCCCTTTCATTCTCTTCACAAGAAGTTTATTAAAACGGGCCTAAAATAAATGTTACAAAAGTAGACCAAGTAGACAAATCTGTCCAATTTCCCACGTCCATTTTATAAGCATGATTTGCGTTATAAAATCTTATTTCTAAAAAACTGTTTACGCAAGATGTCCCATTTTTACTTTCTTTTCCGAATTTTAAAAAAATATGCTACCCTTTGCATAAACGAGCCTTAATTTCCAAATTTGCATTGTTCAAGTTTCTGCCCTCATTTTGCATATATTACTTAGCAAACCAATGTATGCATTCATATAAATATGTGCTAATATACTACTAGTTTTCCCCCTCCCTTTTAATCTTGAACAACAGTAGGTAATAAGTGACAAAAAAATGACAAATAAAGCAGCTTATATGCATGATTCATATGACATTTCATAGCCAAAACATTCCATAATATTACAAGGTAAATTGTGTTACGCAAGCTTAAGATGCAAAATGAATGAATTAGCAAAGTCCAAACAACCACAATAAAAACAGCCACTAAACAGCTACAACATCCACTCTTTTAACCCCCAAAGTCTCAAGATTTAATACCCCAAAAGTCTCTTAGTGTAAAACTTTTTGTTCTAAATCCTAATTCTCAAACTTACTATTTTTTTCAAGTGTTTTGCTCTCAATTTAATGTTGTTTCAGCAGGTTGTTGGTGTGTAAAAAGGCAATAAATGCCCCTATTTATGGCTGAAATTGAAGCCAAAAGGTGGGGCTAAAAGGTGGGGTGTGGACTTGTACAAAAGTACAAGCCCACACCCCTATACTTGAGTGTTCTTAGTCCATATTTTCAGCCAAAGGTACAGCAGTTATAGCCACTGTTTCAGCAGCTACAACTGTCCAAAAAGGGCTGAAATAATGCAAGGAAGTGTCCTTAAAAGGACACCAAGCACTCATCACTAATTTAAGGGGTCTAGGACCAAACTAGAGCAACTCAATCAGCCCCAAAAACTAACTAAAAATGAAAAGAAAACTAACAAAATCAGGCAAGGGAACTCAAGGACTAGTTCAAGATCAGTTTCCATACTTTCCAAATACTCCCTCACCTCACACAGGAACGATAGACCAAAAAAGATAAACGAACCTTAACTGTTTTCGCACACACACATGGATTCGTACATATTAACATACCATTTCTATTCACTTAATTAACAAAACTCAACTGATCAATCTTCATTCGTAATTAAGCTAAAACATGACAATTTCATTTATGATAATCGCTACAAGCTAAACAACGAGAATGAACTACTTGATATTCACGAGCAAACAATTACGACTACACGTACATACTGATTCTACAAGCTAAGGCAAAATTATCATCAGTCTAATAATACTAAATATTAACTACATGAAAAGGAAAAGAACCTCTTGCTAACCCGTCTAAAAGCTAATCGCCTCAAACATCAGCGCCACTGCCTCGGCACTCACGGCTGCCTCAGCATCGCAGCCACTCGCTCTGCCAAACATCATCACAGCTTTGCTGCAACTTTACCATGGCTATCATAGCCAGAACATCATCATCATCATCATAACCCCTAAACTGCAGCCTCGACACCACTATCGACACTGCCTCGCTGCAGCATCTTCGCCATCACCAAAAACCATAACCAAACAGCCCCGGATTCATCCTCATCACATCAAACAAAATCATCATCAGGTCACCCTTCCCTCACTGCCCCAAAACAGTCCCTCCAACACGCCGTTAACCTCACAGAAACAGAGCAGCGTTCAAATGTCCGGAACAGCCCGTCCATCGCCTCCGTTCTAAAATAATTACTACAACAGCCCTTCATTCGTTTTCATCACAGCCTCCGTACCAAAAAATCACCCTCACCTCACTAGCACAAACACAGCCCCCCCCCCCCCCCCACAGCCTCAGAAACAAGAACAAAAGAAAATAAGAAGAAGAAGAAGAAAAATAAAGAAACAGAAAACGGGAAACAAAAAAAAAACGGAGGGGAAACGGGAAAGGGAACGGGCAAAAAGGAGAGAGGTATATGGGAGATGGAGATGTGGGGGTGAAGGGGAAAGTGAAAAGGAGGAGAGGGAGAAGAGAAAGGGACCAAAACTCACCGGAAAACATCAAGGGTCACCGGAGTTGTAGTTTGACTGGATTTTGACTTCCGATCTACTCCAAACGGCTTGGATTTTGACGAAACCAATCACAGAAATGGAAAGAGGGGGTCAAGATCTTTTGAATGGTGTATTTTTCTAAATTTTCCGGCCACCGGAGGTGGTGGCCGGCGGCGGCAGTGTGGCGGAACCGTGGTGGGAGGCGAATTCCGGCGATGGGGCAAAATTTTGACAGAGTTTTGCTAGTCTTGAGACTAAAGGGTGTGAGGGAGTGAAATGAAGGATTTGGGTTTATATATTGCGGGGTATGGGCCAGGTTAAAATATTGGGCTGGTGGACTTGGCATTGGGCTACATATTTTTTTTGCATATAGCCACAAAAATGATTTATGCACACACAACTAACTAAAATTAAACCACATATTTTACAACACTATCATATTTAAACTATAGAATCAAAACAATAAGCACGTAACAAGTGATTTTTGTTAATTTTCAAATTTTAGCGTCCTAATTAAGACAAATTTAGCCAAAATTAGGTGATTACAGCGAGGCGTTTTACTTACAATTGAGCGAGGCGTAAGCCCCAAGACATGGGGCGTAAGTTCCATGGATCTTATTTTTTAATTAATTTTAAATTAATAAAATAGCATAATGAGCCAAAAAAATGTCAAAAGTACATTAAAAAATTTTAAGAAAATTAAAAATAAGAGAAAAGATTATAGAAACAAAAGATCTAACCTTTTTAAAAATTGTAAGAAATTGAATAATGTTACAATTTTTATGAGATACAAATAAGCCATAAGGCCTTAACTTTCAAATAATTAAAAATAAAAATTTGTCACTATAAAAAGTGAATAATCAATAAATTTATTACTATTATAATTTAAAATATTAATTCTTCATTGATAAATATAAAATTGCTACAAAATTGCAAAAATAATTCAAGTCTAACAATTTTGAGTGACAGAAATAAGACATGAAGACCAATAACAAGTAATGATATAAATATCTGCATTTTCAGATTAAGTGTACAGATGGTATTCACCCTCATGATAATCTCAATTATAATACACGTAACTTTGTGTCTCGTTAATTGAGTTACACTGAATTTTTAAATTTCTATAGATGAATATTACTTCATTTTTAAAGAAAATTGTGGATGAAAAATCTTAATTAGGGAATTGGACAGATCATTTACATAGGTTCTATAAGGCGAGTCCCGAGCGCTGGGCGTTTGGCGTGCTCTGGGCGCACCATCGGACGCTTAAGACGTAAACCTCACGGATCTAAGCTCCGCCCGAGAGCCTCCGAACGTTTTGCAAATACCCCGTTCCGGGACGAGTCCCGGACGAGTTCCAAAACTGTAGGTAAGTATTTCATCCGTCCCATCAAATTCTATTATAACGTGGTTGTTAAACTCACGTTATCCTATCTTCTTCTTCTTCTTCTGGCCATTGGAGAATGCCAAGTGGCAGACATAAGCATACAGTGCTTCAAATGCAATATTTGAATTAACAACTTTTTATATACAAGCCAGTATATTGTTGTATTACCCAATTTTATATTTACTTGTCGGCGCTATTATATTACAACTCGCTAACGTCATTTCATTACAATGTATGGACATATAATCTAATCAAGAAATGTTGGCATTCAATGTAGTGTTATTAGTTTCTTAAGACGTTTTAGGTTGAAAGAGAAGCTAAATAAAATCAAACTGCTTTCACTTGCCAGAATTTTCTACTTGTAAAATGATTAAATACACCTGGCAAGGAGGTGGGAAAATGGTTCATTTCATACAAGCTCCATATCTTTGAAGAAAATCTATGTTAATTTGTAAAAGGATTTAGTTATAGTTACTAAAGGTGAAACAGTATTGAAATTAAAATTTGAATGTATATATACTTTGATTGATTTTATCAAAGTGATAATTCCGTTCTTTATCATATTATCCACGTACTTGTTACAATGTTCTATAGTCTTTTTCCATGTTATTCACTTGCCTTTACTGGTAACTTCTGTCAACCTTTTCTACATGATTTTTGAGGAAGTGGAGAAAATCAAGCAGCATATCAAATTATTAGTACAACTACTCATACACCGTAATTAGAGGTGTCAAACTGGCTGAGCCAAGAATAAATTTATGCTGGGCAAAATATATCGAGTTGACAAATATATGGTCAGACGTTCAAAATTCACTTGGGGCAAGTTGTATTGAATCAATTTGAATTATACAATTTGTCATAGTCCACTGCATCCCTCTCGAAATGTTGGAAGGTCTGATTCGACAGAGACATCGGTGTTTGGTTGTGTTTGGGAGTATTGGAATAACATAACCCTAAGGAAGAATTGGAGTTTTGTTAATGATACTGGGTTTCGGTTCGGGTCATCATCCGTGTTGCCATGTGTCAGCATCACAAAGCATTTTTTTTATATGTATTAATCTATACCACACACTTTTGGTGTGGAACAGTTATAATTAGTCAATTAGATATTTTAGATATTTTAGTTGTTCCACATCGGAGTTGAAAAGAGGTGAGTGAGCCACATGTATAAATATACCACATTAGCTTGTAGAATGAGAAAATATGAACATTTTCCCTCTGTTTTCTTTTTTATTTTCTCTCAAGGTTTACATAAGTTTTCATTAAAATTTATATGGGTATCAGAGGCGTGTAACGGGATATGGAGCATGGAGAAAGTCAGTTTTGATTACATTATCGGCTAAAAATAGGCTAGGTTTCATTGATAATACCTTGCCAATGCCAAAGAAAAATGATGTGAATCTCAAACTCTGGATTCGATGTAACGATATGGTATTTGCGTGGTTGACATAGTCACTGTCCAGAGAAATCAAATCCAGCATAATCCATTCCAAATCTGCAAGACTTCTATGGAAACAACTCGAAGACAAGTATGGTCAGTCCAATTTAGCACAGTCATTTGAATTACAAAAGGAATTGATAGATACAGTGCAAGGACCTGATAGTATATCAACATATTTCAATAAAATGAAAGCAGTTTGGTATGAAATCGAGTTGTTTGATGCAAGAACACTATGTATGTGTGGAGACTGTGAATGTGGAGCTGATGAGAAAAATACGGGTTTAGAAAAAAGACAAAAATTAGTGCAATTTTTAATGGGATTAAAGGAGTCATACACTATCTGTAGAGGAAACACTATGACTATGAGTCCCGTTCCTAGTGTTGATCGAGCCTATCATCTTCTTCTTCAAGAAGAAAAACAGAGAAACATTCAGATCCTAGGAAATCATCCTGCTGATTCTAGTTCTTTTGCTACTCCTGGAGGCAGATATCCCCAGAATACAGAACCTACAAATAGAGGTAATCAGGGACAAGGCAGGTCTAATTCTAATGGAAACAATGCTGGTTATTCTAATGGAAACAATGCTAGAAACAAAGGGCAATACAAAAGCAGCTGGTGTAATTATTGTAAGAAGGCAGGTCACACTATAGAGTTTTATTTGAAACTTAAAAGGAATCAGGGTTATGCAAGTGGAAACAATTATCAAGGCAGGTCTACCAACAGTGCACAGGGAAATATGGTTGCTTCTGATGAGAACTTCCAGTCCATTCAGCAGCCTTCTACATCAAGACCATTTAATCTGCACCCAAAGCAGATTTCTCAGTTGAGGGAGATTTTACAGCAGGTTAAAGTTGGTCAACAGGCTGCAGCAAGTTCTGAAGTCCACGCCAATGTCAACTGTGCTGGTATGCAGGAAGTTCTGAAGTCCACGCCAATGTCAACTGTGCTGGTATAGCTCTAACTACTACTTCTAATTATTCCTTTCAATGTCAACTGTGCTGGTATAGCTCTAACTACCACTTCTAATTATTCCTTTCAACCTAAGAGTCACACTTGGATCCTTGACTTTGGTGCCTCGGAGCACATGTCTTTTGATAGCTCTGTCATGTCTAATATCTAGTATCTATCTAACCCAGTTACTATCAATTTTCCTAACTCTCAGCAAGTAAAAGCAACTCATGCAGGCCAAGTCACTATACACCTAGACAAAGTCCTCTTAGTTCCTAGTTTCAGGTTCAATTTACTGTTAGTCCAGAGATTATTCAAGCAATTTGGAACTACTCTTACATTTTCCAGTTTTTCATGTTCATTGTAGGGACTTTCTTTAAGGAGGCCTCTGGTTCTTGGTGATACAAAAGTTGGGCTCTATATCTTCACATCTCATCATCCTTCTGTTGATTCCTGTATAGAAATAAAACTGAATCAGTGTCACACATTGTTTCTAGAATTTCTCATGATTTGCCTAGTGTTTCTACTGTTGATTCATGTAATAACCTGTGGCATATTAGACTTAGGCACATGCCTTTTTCAAGTATGAAACATCTCTTCTTTGTCTTCTCATGATATGTGTACAGATGATCTACCTTGTAGTATATGCCATTTGGCTAGACAACACAAATTACCTTTTCGTAGTAGCTCCAGTTCTAGTTCACATATCTTTGAACTCATCCACATAGATACTTGGGGCACATACAAAGTGCCTACTCATGATGGCTTTTAGTATTTTCTTACTATAGTTGATGACTATATTAGGGGGTACTTGGACCTATCTTTTGGGTACAAAGGGTAGTGCTTTCACGTTTTTACAAACTTTTGTTTCCATGGTTGAAAGACGATTTGATGTGAAAATTAAAAAGATCAGGTCTGATATTGCCCTAGAGTTGGAAACCAGTTTTACTCCCTTAGCTTTTTTTTTTTTTTTTTTTTTTTTTTGCCAAGGGTATCATTCACCAGACCAGCTTTGTTGCCACTCCACAAAAAAAATGGTGTTGTGGAGAGGAAACACAAGCACTTGCTAGCTACATGTAGAGCCTTATTCTTCCAGTCCAAAGTTCCTATTTGTTATTGGGGGGAATGTCTATCGACTGCCACTTTTCTTATCCACATATTTCCTTCCAAATTGCTTAATTATAAATATCCTTAGGAAATTCTATTTCACAAGCCACCTGATTACAATTTTCTCAAGTGTTTTGGTTGCTTATGTTATGCTTCCACTTCATCTCATGGGAGAGAAAATCTTGATCCCAGAGCAACACCTTGTGTCTTTCTTGGGTACCCCTATGGTAAAAGGGTTATAAGTTACTGAATCTCAACGTCAATGAGTTGTTTATGTCCAAAAATGTTGTGTTTCATTAGAGATTTTCCCTTTTGCTACCATTCAGGACCTACGTGCTACCTCTACTCCCTCAAACCCTCTCCATTACACTTTGTTGATCCTGTTTTTCCAGTATCTACTCCTATTTCCCCTACTTCATTTCCTACTTACTCTCATTCCCCTACTTTACTCCCTACATAGTTAACTCCCTCTACTTCACTTCCTATTGAGTCAACTTCATAAAATACTCACCTTGATGGACCTTCCCAGCCTATTTTTCCACCTAGTGTTAAGCCTGCTTTGCGCAGGTCCCTCAGGGAGTCTAAAACTCCATCCTATTTGGGTGATTAAATCTGCAATGCCCTTCATCTTACAGATGTATCATTCTATTTTGTCTCCCCTGTTTCTCCCTTACAACTCTGACGCAAGCCAGTGGGGTTTGCAACAAACATAAACACAAGTGGAAGAAAACGAACGGAAAGTAACGATAGAAGAAAGACACATCTCGACTTGCTCGAAAAATATCAAGGAACTAGTCCTGATACCTTCCTAGTAGAAGTAAATAGCACCTATACTATGCAACAATCCTTAAGAGAACATTGCCTCTTGCAGACTAAATGATCAAAGAGGAAATGTTCAATCGGAGTTTACCGAAAGCCACAAGTTCCTTAAACAAATCTCACATCTGGGTTTCTCACATCTAAGATAAAAACATATCTCGGCTAAACTCTATATTCATCAACAACTGTCTCAAATTGAAAATCGAAGGGGTTTATATACAAATCCCCAAGGGTAGACTAGTAAAACAGTCATAGTCGACCAATAAAACAAAGTCACGCAGGGCCGAAGTAAATAATGTTCTCGGGCGCTTTTGGGTTTTAATGCTCGGTTGCCCTCCTGCCTCAGCTCGCTTGAGATCGAACGCTCTTCAACCTCAGGCACATTTGTAGCCCTTCAGTCACCTAAAGGTTCGACTTCAGTTATCAATGTTCGGGCACTTCCAGCCTCGGGCTCGAGCTTGCAGATGAAGCTTTCATATTTTGCGCTCGAACACCCAGTCTCCGAACAGTTGTTTCCTCTTGACCACGTTAAGTGAATGTGCACATCGTGCAGAATCTTAGCTTGGCTTCATGTGACCGGTCTCAATGGCTCGAACACTTGCACTTGATCAGCACGGAATGAGCTACATCATCCTCCTCTTCTTGAGAATATTTCATCCCCGAAGTCGTGTATTCTTCGGTCTCTAGTGCTCGGCCTACAACACAAGGAGTTCAATCAGCAATGTTAAAGGTGTTGAACACATTATACTCACCTGGGAGGTCGATCACATATGCATTATTGTTGATCTTGCTCAGCACTAGGAATGGACCATCCCCTCTCGGAGCCAGCTTCCCTTTCCTATGGTTCGAGAACCTCCCCTTGCAAAAGTGTACCGAAACCCAATCTCTCTTCTTTAACTCCAACTTCTTACGCCCATTATTCTTCTTCGAGGCCACTTTGGCATAGGCTTCCTCAAGTTTCTTCCTCACTTTGACATATAGCTCGAGCAAAGCAGTAGCTCGGCATATACCTTCAAAATCAATAACAGTATCTCGAGGCAACAGGGTTAAATCAAGTAGAATTAATGGGTTAAAACCATACACACACTCAAACGGGGTCATTCTAATCATTCGATGCACAGTACAGTTGTATGCAAATTCCATCATAGGCATACGGTCTGCCCAGTTTCTGGCCTTATCTTTAGTCATCCCTCAAAGCAGAGCTCCCAATGTTCGGTTGAGCACCTCTGTCTTTCCATCAGTCTACTAAGGGCACCCACGGACATTTCCAAATATGACTCAAGAACATAGAGTCCCGGTCGCTCACAATAGTACGAGGCACACTATGCAATTTTAACACATTAGAAATAAACAAAATAGCAACATGTTGTGCATCATCACATTTCTTGCACAAGATAAAGTTAGCCATTTTGAAAAAATGGTCGACTACGACAAAGATGTTATCATGCCCTCCCCTCGACCTCATTAACCCCATCACAAAATCCATATATCAACCCAAGGGCAGTTAGGAACAGGCAACGGCGTATACAAACCATGAGGGTTGGACTTTGATTTGGCTCTCTTGCAATCTAAACAAGCATTTCAAAGCTTTTTCATATCTCTTCGCATCTTGTGCAAGTGAAACGGCTCAGTTAAGATACCAAGAGTTTTATCGACACCAAAGTGTCCCATTAAGCCCCCAGAGTAAGCTTCTCGAACCAAAAGCTCTCTCCAAAATGACACGGGCACACAGACTCTCCCTTTCTTAAAGAGAGGGCCATCGTGCCACTGATACTTCTACACCTTTCAGCCACTCAATATAACATTACGGACGTTTTTAAGCTTGGGGTCGTGTTCATACATCAGCTTGATGCTTTCGAACACCACTAATCTCGAAGCAAGAGTAGTCATTAAGGCAAACTTTCTTGACAGCGCATCGGCCACTACATTATCTTTACCCTTCTTGTAATGGATTACATAGAGAAAGCTCTCAATGAATTCTACCCATTTGGCATGCCGCCGATTCAACTTCTCGTGGTCTTGGAGATGTTTCAACGATTCATGATCACTTCCAATCACAAACTCTCAGGGCTATAGATAATGTTGCCAATGAGAAAGTGCTCTAACAAGGGCATAAAATTTCTTGTCATACGTAGAGTAATTCAAGGTTGCACCTTTAAGCATTTCACTAAAGTAAGCGATCGGCTTCCCTTCTTGCATAAGCACTCATCTGATGCCGACTCCGGAGGCATCACATTTAACCTCGAACGCTTTGCCAAAGTCAGGGAGTTGCAACAACGGGGCGGAACTTAGCCTCCGTTTTAACTCTTGGAAGGCTTTCTCTTGGGACTCTCCCCACTTAAACGGGTCCTTTTTTACCAGCTCGATTAAAGAAGCTCCCACGGTGCTAAAGTCACGGACAAACCTCCTATAAAAGCTAGCTAACCCATGGAAACTTCGAACTTGAGACACTGAAGTAGGGGTCGGCTAATCTTTAATAGCCTCAACTTTTGAGTTATCGACTTCAGCACCATTTGCACTCACAACAAAACCAAGGAAGATAACACATTTAACATAAAAAGCACACTTTTTGAAAGCATACAACTTCTTATTTCTCAAAGTATCAAGCACAAGCCTTAGGTGTTCGACATGTTCATCTACATATTTACTATAAATAAGTATCTCATCGAAATACACAACAAAAAACTTATTTATAAACGATTTAAGAAAATGGTTCATCAATCTCATGAATGTGCTCGCTGTGTTAGAGAGGCCAAACGGCATCACTAACCATTTATACAGACCGAATTTGGTCTTGAATGCAGTTTTCACTCATCACCCGGTTTCATTCGGATTTGGTGGTAACCGGACCTGAGGTTAGTCTTTGAAAAACAAGAAGAACCACCCAATTCATCAAGCATGTCATCTAATCGAGGGATAGGATGAAGATTCTTTACTGTTATCTTGTTGATTTCTCGGCAATCAACACATATCCACCATGTTCCATCTTTTTTGGCACAAGTATAACAGGAACGGCGCACGGACTCAAGCTCTCTCGAACTACTCATTTGTTCAGCAATTCATCCACCTACCATTGGAGCTCTTTAGTGTCTTCAGGATTATGCCGATAGGCTAGCTTGTTCAGGATTTGAGACCCCGGGATGAAGTCAATTTGGTGCTCGATTCCCCTCAACAGAGGCAATCCACCTGGCATTTCTTTAGGGAACGAGTCCTCAAAATCCTGTAAAATACTTTGAACAGCACTAGGCAAAGGGTTATCGTTAGTGAAATTATCATTAGAGTTTAGAAGGATACCCTTGTACATGAGGCAGATCATCATCTTGCTTCGATCATTGAATCGGAGGCACTCACCCGGTTGTATGATTTCACAAATATAAACTTCCTCGGGTTTCTCTTTGTCCTCAGCCACAATTTGTGTCCCCATGAAAGATTTAGCTTTGGCCGCTTCTTTCAGCTCTCGCATCTATTTATAGTCCTTACTGACTTATTTTGGAGACAAAGGCTTGAGTATGAAACTCTCACCTACAAGCTTAGCAGTGTAAGTGTTGGTTAGACCGTTATGAATAACAAACCTAACATACTGCCACGGTTGCCCTAGTAGAAAATGACAAGCTTGCATTGGGACCACATCAAACATTAACTCATCATGATAATCCCCCACTTGACATTTGATCAACACCTGCTTGGCTACTCTCAATTCTCCGCATTCATTCAACAATTGGAGTTTGTATGGTCGGGGTTATTTTGTAGTAGGCATCCTTATTTGTGAGACCAAGGTTTGGCTCACCATATTCGAACAGCTGCCTGAATTACTGATCATCGAACACACCTTTCCCCTCACACGACACCTCGCATGGAAGAGATTTTCTCTCTTAATATCATCCTCCTCCTCTATGTTCATAGTGCTCAGGTTTCTCTGAACCACTAGAAGAACTTCTGGACGATCAGCCTCGGCTGCTTCACGACCATTATCATCATGTTCAGCTCGGTTGGACTCCTCTCCATTTTCCTCCTCGGAGTCACTTACTTGCTCATGGATGGTTCCATCATTGAGCAAAATCATAGTATGGCGAGTTGGACAATCATTCGCCATGTTACCATAACCCCTGCATTTATGACACTGAATATTTGAAGCACTAGGAGTATTAAGTTGAGCTTTACCTCCTACTTTCTTGGAGTTATTAACGGTCACTCCCTTCTAGAAGGGTTTCTTCAGATCTCGGCCAGTGTTTGCATTGATAGGATTCGGACTCTTCCAATCTTTACCCTGTTCAAAGAATTTGAAGTATTGACCCCTCGATACCAACTTGATTTATTGTCCTTCACCCACTTCTCCGCATCACGGCTGCATGGAAAGCTTCTTCCAATGTGTGATACACATGCAGTCGTAGTTGAGATGACACCTCTCGAGTCAATCTTTTTTTGAACTAAATGATGGCTTGCTCGACGTCTTCTTCCATGTAAAGAGCTAATTGAATCTTCTCAAACTCGTCAAAATACTCTTCGACCGGTTTAGACCCTTGTTTCAAATTATAGAGCTTCTGAAGTTGCTTTTGCCGATGTTTGGCGATCACATACTTAGTATCCATCACTCTTTTCAACTAGACCCAAGTAAGGCGCTCGGGAAGTGCACATCGTGCAGAACCTTGGCTTGGCTTCGTGTGACCGTTATCGATGGCTCGAACACTTACACTTGATCAACACGGACACCGGCTGCATCAATCTCCCTATTCGTGCCTTTTTTTCTGCTAACCTGACTCTCATGTCCTCATTCTTACATATCCAAGAACCTACATCCTACTCACAAGCAGCTATGCATCTTGGTTGGCAAGCAGCTATGACTAAGGAACTTGATGCTCTTAAGGCTAATGATACTTGGGAAGTTGTTCCCTTACCTGTTGGGAAGAAAACTCTCCCTTTTAAGTGGGTATACAAGGTAAAGTTGAAATCTGATGGTAGTGTGGAGAGTCTCAAGGTTCGGCTTGTTATTATTTCACTGAGACGTTTCCACCAGTGGTCAAGATGACCACCATTAGGTGTATTCTATCCCTTGTAGTTAAGAAGAATTGGGGTTTGTTTCAGTTAGACGTCAACAACACCTTTTACATGGTGACCTCCATGAAGAGGTCTATATGAAGTTCCCTACTGAGTTACAGTCACTAACCCTTAATTTGGTATGCTGCCTGAAGAATTCCTTATATGTACTCCGTCAAGCTTCAAGGCAGTGGTACGCTCGTCTCACTGCAGCTCTCAATTTCAAGGGTTTCACTCACTCGCGCAATGATTACTCTATTTTTTATAAGAGATTAGGTGATTCTGTCAATTTGGTGGCCGTGTACATAGATGACATTTTACTCACAGGAAATAATTTGCAAGAACTTACTGAATTAAAAGCATTTTTGGATTAGGAATTCAAAATTAAAAGATTTAGGGACTATTTCTTACTTTCTGGGAATGGAGATTCTTCGTGAGCGATTCTCACTCAGCGCAAATTTTCTATGGAACTCCTTGGTGAATTTGATTGCCTTGGTCTGTCTCTTGTTTCCTCTCTCTTGGATCACTCTTGCAAACTCCAGTCGGGTGTAGGCTCTCCTCTTTCTGATCCATCTCTTTATCGTCGTTTACTTGGTAAACTCAATATTTTAACTCACATTCGCCCCGATCTTTTTTTTTTTTCGTTCAGCACCTTAGCTAGTATATGCATGATCCACGTGAGCCTCATCTTTCTGCTGCTTTTCATTGTTTGCGTTACTTACGTCGTGACCATCTCCCTCCCCTTCATTCGATCTCCTTGCCTTTTGCGATTCTAATTGGAGGGCTTATCTTGACTCCCGTCGTTCCATTAGTGGTTTCTTTATTAGTCTTGGTGGATGTCCTATTTCTTGGAAGTCCAAGAAACAGCCTTCAGTGTCTTTATCTTCCGCCGAAGCTGAGTATCGTTCCATGCATCGCGTCGTTGCTGAAATTACTTGGCTTGTTCGTCTTCCTGATGATCTTTCAATTCCTCATTATCTTCTCATTCCCCTTTATTCGGATAGTCAAGCCGCCATTCATATTGCTAAAAACCCCATTTTCCATGAACGCACTAAACATGTGCAACTGGATTGTCACTTTGTTCGACAACAGTTCCAATCCGATCTGATTTTCTTGTCCTTTATCTTTTCTCACCATCAACTCGTTGATATCTTTACTAAATCCCTTTACGGTCCCCTCTATCGTGATCTTTTAGGCAAGTTGGGGGTCCTTTCTTCACCCTCCAACTTGACGGAGGTGTTGGAAGGTTAGATTCGAAAGAGACAATATCGTTTGGTTTGTGTTTTGGGAGTATTGGAATAACCTAACCCTAAGGAAGAATTAGAGTTGCGTTAATGACACTAGGTTTCAGTTCGGGTTACCATCCGGGTTGCCATGTGTCAGCATCACAAAACAACCTTTTATTTTATATGTATTGATCTATACCACACACTTTTGGTGTGGAACAACTGTAATTAGTCAATTAATATTTTAGTGGGTCTACATAGGAGTTAGTTGGAAAGAGGTGAATGGGCCACATGTATATATACCACATTAGCTTGTAGATTAAACAATTCAGTTAATGAGAAAATGGGAACATTTTCCTCCTTTTTTTTTTATTTTCTCTGAAAGTATACATAAGTTTTCATTAAAATTTTCATGAAATCTTTTATTGTTTATTTTGATTTTGATATGTTTATTGACACCTAATTTTGTCCCACCTATTTTCAAAATCAACAGTTCTCGAATTTTGCACACAATCGTGTATCCATTCTTGCCTCGTCCATTCTTTCCAAATTACTTTCTCATAATAGCCTGGCCATTGAGGCTATTTTCAAAAGTGTCTTCTTAAATCGTAGCTATTTTTACAAATATTTCAATTACTTCTATTTTGACAAAATTATCAAAAATTATTTTAAATCCAAAATTACAATATTTACGCATTTCTTAGCCTTTCTAACATTTTAAAATTAATTTCTTAATTTTTTTATATTTTTAAATCTATTTTATACTATTTTTATACCTATTTATACATTATTTATACATACATATATAAATACACGTATATGCACATACATGCATATACATCAGCCTATTTTTTGCTACTTAAGCACCTACGTGACTCAATCTTAACCCTCCGTTGATTTGATCCAACGGCCAAGATCAAACGATCCCCTAAACCCTACACGATCTTTCCCATTTCCCCGATCGGACCCTAGAACTTTCCCTCTCTCTCCTCTCTTGGAAATTAAAATCGCCACCCTCTTCGATCAACTTTTTGGCCATTGTGTCCGGAGAAAATTAGGGAAAATGGTGTAGTTGTGTTCCCCTTGTCGTCCGCAACACAACCTACACACTTTCGATGGGGTTTGGACGAGGGCAAACATAACCCTATGTCGACTGAATCGCCACCGCCGGGAAATGCCTCCGGCGGGGCGTCGTTTGTTTTGAAAGCCATAGACACTGAGAAGGGGTAAGATTTCTCCCTTTTAACTCTAATTAGAAGCGGGTCGATATTGACCCGGCTCCGATTCAAATCAGGTAAACCCTTTCCCTTCTAGACGATCTTGAAACTAGGTGATGTTGAACCTAAATTTGCCTAGTCTTTTCTGTGATTAAACATGACTGATTGTCTTTTGTCTATAAGATGAAAATTTTCATGAGATTGTTAATTTTTTCTTAGTTCACTAGTTAAGTTTTAACGCTAACTTGACTTTTCATATGCCTAAGGTTAGTATAATCGTGACTTGTGTCCTGGATTGTCCCTGTTGGCCTACAAATTTGAAACCTAGGGCAGACTGTGAATTGCCTCTATTCTTTCATGTTTGTTATGTATTTATCTTCTTATCCTATCACATGTTTAAAATCTGATTGATGACCTATTTGACTTGTTTAGGAAGATCTGAGTTTGTTAGGATTGAATCTTTAATTGATACACGAATGGAATTTAGTCATGGTGATTTATGTGATGTCAATTACGGTCTTTCCCGGACTTATGGAATTATTATTGAGCCTAGAACACGATTATACACTGATTGTTGAACCTAGACTATGTTAAGTGTGAGGGGAGGGTTTTCAAATCAATTTAGGACTGATTTACCTCATAATTAAGGGCTGATTTCTTTATTTTTGGAAGGCTATATTTCCTTGCCATTATTAACTTCTACCCGTTGATCTTCAAAACCCCTACTTCTCACCTATATAAACTATTCTCTTTTCAATCAAAGAGACAAGTTCTGGACATTAAAAATCCAGAAACACACTGATACATTTAGAAAAATCTGCATAGCCTTATGGCATCCCATCCTCCATGTTTACTTGTTTCTTTGAAGGATCAAAGCTTACTGATTTTGTGTGCTGGTTTTTGCATCTCTTCTCTTTTGCCTGCATTCAGCTATTTTCACAGTACCTAAATGTATTCATTCTTCTCCCTGATTGCCTATTACTTCTGCATATATGTGTGTGTATGGCATACTCTTATCATGTTCTGATTAAAACCACTGGTATACTTTGTTATGCTTTGGTTCTGGTGTGTTTTGAGTAGTTCCTGCACTGTTTGTTTAAAACAATGTCAATAATATCAAGGTGCAATTAGAGTCATGATGCTTTCCTTATTGCTTAGTGCCTCTGTGTGTGTGTGTGCATGTTCCCTTAGCATGATCTTGCCCCATCTCTGTTTCCTTTAGATTACTGGTGTGCCTTATTTTCTTTGGGTGTCCTGCACCTCTGTGAATCATAGCAACGTTACAAAAAGTGAACTGGTTGCACTTAGTCCTAGCAGATCTCTTTTGATTCAGGCCTTTCCCTTCCCCCTATTCCCCCTGCTAACTCTATTTGTTTACAGCTTGTGCCTGGTTTCATGTGAGCCATGTTATGCTCTAAGTGTTTACAGGAGAATCCTGAAAGTTCATTAAAAGTCAGTAGTTGCGTTCTTTAAACTAGCTCTCCTGGAATCAGGAACCCTTGGCTATTGATAGGATATTTCTGACTTTGACTGCCCTTGATCAGTACCCTCTCCCTTATGCTTTCCTTTAGGAACTGTCCCCAAAATTTGTATATTTGTTAGGTGCCCTATCTGTATCTTTCTAAAACAGGGTTACAACAATGATGTTGTACAAAACTGGCTACCCAGGAGCCATTCTCTTGCCCCTTCTCCTTTGTATGCAGTGCATCATGCCTAGATTTAGGAAGAAAATAATTCTGGATTGATATTTTTTATGAAAACTGATTTGTTGTTTTGACAGTATGTTTAAAATCTTGCCTTCATTAAAAGTTTTTCACACCTAAGGTGCATCAGCAGCATGTTTAGTTTGCATCACAGATTGAAATCTTAAAACATGGGCTATTTTGTGCTATTCACGCCTAATGTGGACTGTTTATGAAAACTGCAGTCGCCCCTCTTTTTGCATAAATGATCTGGGCCCAAAACATTTTTCAAAAAAGGCCCTTTTATGTGCATAAATTATTTTTGAACACTTAAGAAGCTCCTATGCACTAATCTAATAGTGTATAGGGGTGTATAAAGCTTTGGGGTCACTTGTACACTTTAAAAAATGTCAATTAGGGTCTTTCCAGGACATGTGGAATTATTGTTGAGCCTAGAACACGCTTATACACTGATTGTTGAACCTAGACTATGTTAAGTGTGAGAGGGGGTTTTCAAATCAATTTAGGACTGATTTACCTCATAATTAGGGGCTGATAATTTTGTTTTTGGAAGATTCACTCAAGTTTGTCCCCTGTTATTTTTGGAAGGCTATATTTCCTTTCCATTATTAACTTTTACCCGTTGATCTTCAAAACCCCTACTTCTCACCTATATAAACTATTCTCTTTTCAATCAAAGAGACAAGTTCTGGACATTAAAAATCCAGAAACACACTGATACATTTAGAAAAATCTGCATAGCCTTATGGCATCCCATCCTCCATGTTTACTTGTTTCTTTGAAGGATCAAAGCTTACTGATTTTGTGTGCTGGTTTTTTGCATCTCTTCTCTTTTGCCTGCATTCAGCTATTTTCACAGTACCTAAAGGTATTCATTCTTCTCCCTGATTGCCTATTACTTCTGCATATATGTGTGTGTCTGACATACTCTTATCATGTTCTGATTAAAACCACTGGTATACTCTGTTATGCTTTGGTTCTGGTGTGTCTTGAGTAGTTCCTGCACTGTTTGTTTAAAACAATGTCAATAATATCAAGGTGCAATTAGAGTCATGATGCTTTCCTTATTGCTTAGTACCTCTGTGTGTGTGTGTGCATGTTCCCTTAGCATGATCTTGCCCCATCTCTGTTTCCTTTAGATTACTGGTGTGCCTTATTTTCTTTGGGTGTCCTGCACCTCTGTGAATCATAGCAACGTTACAAAACCCCTTTTGGCTTCTTATTAAATCTGAATTTATTTGCAAAATAGACTATTTACGCAAAACCTTCTTGTATGTAGATTGCACATATGACTTGGAATTGAATATTCATTCGTATGCTAACACTTATTAATGATTAGGCGTTTGATAAGGCCGTAAACTACGACTAAGCTCGAAATATAGGTCGTATATGAAGACCGTGTATACATATGTGTTTGAAATGGCATGAATGTGTTACATCCTTAAACTAGAATTAATTCCCAAGTTAGTATTTATGACAATATACACTGTTTATATCCCAAAATTAAGACTCGGGCGGTAATCACTTTTTGTGGGACTCAGGGAAGTGCCTAATACCTTCTTCCCCGAGTCATTTGGACTTCTTACCCACATAGAATCTCTAAAATGGACTAGTAGACCTTTTGAACTTGACTTTAGACACTTAGGTGACCTAATACGCCTTAGAAATTATATTAGGTTGCGACTCCAACATTTATACTCAAACGAGTTCACCCAGTCAAATCCGAAACCCGACTCGTCTCGAGTTGAGTCCAAAATCAGGTATGACAGAATGGCGACTCCGCTGGGGATACTCAAAGTCCTAACCACAACGAGTCATTGCTTTTGGGATCTATCTAATTATTATCTTGTTATTCATTATTATTATTGTTGTACTAACTTGGTTTTCTTTTTTTTTTTTTTTACTTTATTTATTTATTGTATTAAATTCTTTATGTGACATTTTGCAAACTTCACTCATACTCCCCCACTCTTGGGAAACGACACTTCGCACACACACGGCGATTACGTGGATCCCACGGTCGCTTCACCACCAATACACCTTTTAAGAGGGACATGTTGGAATATAGTTGGTCTGTGGTACAACCAACAATTTCAAATGATCCCACTCCTTGGTCGTCCGCCTTGGGGAACCGTGTCTAGAATTACACCATTCTTCTATTGTAATGAGCATGCATCATGTCGTAGGAGGGGCTCTCCGTGAGCCAACTAGTTTTTAACTTGTCCAAACTACCTAAACGGGTTTTCCGACCCCAAAGGGACGTTTGGACATGATTATGTGCATTTGAGAGAAAAGAAAAGAGGAAAAAAATTGAGATAAGAATGAAAACGCATTTTGATTTGTTCAATTATTCTCAAAGGGGACGGGGTTTCAAATTTCTTCTTTATTTTTTAGGTCACAATGAGTCAAAAGTTTCATCGTTTTGGAATGACTATTGGCGCACCTCCTTTGTTAACTAGTTGGCGGAGCAACTTTTTACTGGGAGAACAAACCGAAGTACGTCAACACTTGGGTCATTTGCTTTCACTATTAGAAATGGAACCGTGTAAGGAGATGAACGAAGCATCAGTGTCGTTTTGGGATGAATAATTGAATATGTTTAGGTTTGGGGATATCGAATTAACACCTTTATTGGAAGAAATAGGGGGGTTTGTGTCATACTCGGGGTTAGACAAACATCATTGGCAAGGGGGTCGCATACTAGCACCTAGCGTCCCCACAGCTGACGAGTTTCGTAAGAAGTTAGGAATGGTAGCAAGTGTGGACGTGGGATTTTTACAACAAAAGAATATCCCTTTTTCCTATTTTTACACCCGGTTTGGGCATTTGAGGGCGTATGATAGTCATAAGAAAGAGTTTGGGTCCTATGGTGATTGGAGGAGGGCTAGACCACTTGCATTTGCTATTTGTTTCTTAGGAATGATGGTTTTCCCCGAGAGTTCAAGTCACGACATATGTTCAAGACTTGTCATGGATGTCGATGCAGTGTTCAACGGAATTTATGGTTATCATTATACCATAGTTCCTATGATAGTAGCAGACATTTATCGAGCTCTGGGTTGTTGCAAGAGAGGAGCGGAATACTTCCAAGGGTGTAATCTTTTACTACAAGCATGGTTCAAAGAAAAGCAAGAGGTGTGCAAGCATTGTTAGTTGCAACTATTTAATTGGGGAACGATATGGGGTTTCAAAACTCAAGCAGCACAGATAAATGGGTAAAATTGTTCGAAAACATAACGGAGGACTCAATTCAGTGAATGTACACCTGGTTTCCTTCGTCAGATTTCATCATTAGTTCTGAGAAGGCATCCTTTGTGATACTTATGGGGTTAAGAGGCCTTCAACCTTACCAACCATTAAGAGTAATGAGGCAAGCAGGGAGGAAGCAAATCATACCATTGATACCAGACACGAAAGATTATCAGTTTGACTATACTGAAGATGTTGTTCCAAGGGTCGAAAGCATTAGAAAATCCTGGGTGGGAAGACAAGTCATGGAAGAAGCATCACCAGTGCCTGATAGATACAACGTTAGATGCGAACCAAACTACAAAAGCTGGTTAAGCTTTAGTATAAAAGGAAATATGGTAGTGGGGCCAAGTCGTGGAAATAACATAAGAGATCGTGAGGCAGAGGCTCAAATTCGGTACCGAGAGTTCATGTTGAAAGCAGTCGAGATGGATAAGGAAAACAAAGAAGAGATCGAAGTGTGGAAGAAGCGTACATTAGAACTAGAGGAAAAGATAGAGGCATTGGAAACAAAACTCGAGCAATGGAACTCGGAGTGTGCAGAGGTAGACATCCTATACTTGGTAGCAGCTAAAGGATACTTAACCAAAGCTATGGAAGAAGTCAAGGAGATTACACGAGAAGCAAATAAGGCCAAGATGGAAAGGGAGCATGTTGCCTAGTCAAAGTGTCTTTTTCATTTCTTTTTCTCTCGTACTTTACTTTTTCAAAAGTTATCATGTCCTGATTTTCAAATTTTGGGAATTTATGAGAATAATTGGCGACAAAATGCGTATTCATTTTCTTTGCATAACGACAAACCTGGGAAGGTTGTACGTCCTTGGCACGTAATAGTCCATTAGTAAACCTACGCCAAATGTCAAAAGGGTTTTCAACCCAAAAAGAGACAAATTGCATCTCTGCACTGATTCGAAGAAACGTTTGTACAAAACATTGATTGTCTTTTAAAAATGATCAAAACTATGAGGATGTTTTGGTCTTTACCTTTTCTTGTTTTGTTTTCAAACTATGGCTGTAAAGGGTACTCTCCAATTTGAGATCGTCTCCCGACCTCCCCACTTGATCAGACTTTGGTGGAGGATTTGGCTGTTGTCAGCAAAGCTCATGTTCAAAAAATGTTGGGAGAGTTGGTAGATCTCAAAAACTACAATGCCATGACTGGTTTGGTTGAAGCTGCTACGCATTTCTGGGACTACAAAAGGGTTGTGTTTCATTTCAATGGTTTCAAGTTGGCGCCAATGTTAGAAGAATTTAGAGGGCTAGCAGGGTTAGAGCCTTGACCCGAGACTATGATTTATCCCCGAGACATGGAACCTAAGGGGTTCATTGATTTGCTAAGATCCCCTTATGATCCATATGCCGAGGGAGCGATTGATAGAAATGTCATATTGGAATACTTGCGTTCTAGGTTTAGAGATCCAACACTTAGACACGAATGGAATAGGGCGTGGGAAGTTCAAGATTAGGAATGGACCGAATCCAATGCTTTCATCATTGCTTTTCCGGGAAGCATGGTTTTCCCCGTGAAGGGAGAAAAGATCGACATAAGGTTGGGAAGAATAGTAGAGGGTTTGCGCAGAGGTGCTTTCAAGCGTCAAGTAAGTTTGGTTCCAATGATTTTGGGGGAAATTTATAGGGCGTTAACCAAATGTAGGAGAGGGGGAGACTTTTTCGAGGGGTGTAATTTGTTGCTGCAAATATGGTTGATAGAACACTTGCATAGCGTCCCTGTCGGCCCTACAGCACCAAAACCATCTTGGAACGGAGGGATTCGTTCGCACAACACTCGTATGGCTGGAACACTGGCATGGGAATACACCGCAAACATGGAAGGTTGGTACACCGAGCTCGACGAATTACAAGAGGTACAACGGGTGATTGAAAATTGTGCTGGTTTCGTTGTCTCCATACAAGGTCAAGACATCACTTTCTTGACATTGATTGGATTCCGAGGAACCCATCACTATATTCCTCTAAGGATCCTTCGACAACTGGGAATGACACAACAAACCCCACAGTTGATCGAGGGAAGAAGTTTCAACGTTGACATAAAAGACATCGAGCATCCGATGGTTCTCACCATATTGACAATGTGGGAGAAAAGACTTACTATGCAGTTTTGCGTGGTCGTGACAGTAGGGTGAACGCACAGCTACCCTGACTTACCCTCAATGGCTCAGCGAAGATAGGGCGAAGTATCGATCTAAGACTACACTAAAAAGGAAAGCCAAAGGTTCAAATGCTGTTGAAAAATACAAGAAGCTGAAACACGAGTTTGACCAAAAAAAGAAGGAGTTAAGGGTGACACAAGAGAAGGAGATGAGAAGATAGTACAAAGATAAGATTACAGGGGACGAGCTCAAATATTGGACCGGCAAGGTCATGACTGCAAGGCAAGCTGCTGGGAATTTGCAAGATTTGCTCAAAGGATGGGGAGAGTAGTTTAAGTCGGTACCATTGGAAGAGAAAGAAGCAAGAGGATTAGAAATCTGTGAATTCCTCGTAAAAGCTCTGGGTGACATGGAGGCCGGGAAAGACTTGCTGGAAACATTTGCCGATCCCCCGCTCATTAGTCTGGCTCACAAACCCAAGGAGGAAGCCAAAGAGGAGAAGGAAAAGGAAGACGTTGGAGCTGATATTTGAACCTGAAGTCTCTTTGCTTAGAACCTAGTCTAGTCGTATCGAGTCAAGTCGTCTTGTCCTTTCTTTATTGTCGTTTTCATCTTAATCGAGTCATTAGTGGTTGTAATAAAGCCAAGCATAATAAATAAAATTTCTTTATTTTTGGGTTTTTAGACTGGTGATGATCATGTTTATTCAAACGAAATGCTGTGTTTGGTGCAAACGTTACTTCGAATCCGTGATAGGCCCACCTCTGGCACAAAAGAGGTCCCCAGTATGATAGGACGCGATTTTATTTAAACTAACGTATCCTCACATTTTCTCTTCTTGTTTTGATGTGTCAGTTCCCAAATCCCTGATAGTTTGGTTTGTGCATTCTGGCCGCGCCGCAATACCGGTTAAGGTCCAAAAGATCAATCCCAACACCTCCCACATTACCTACAAGGACAAGGACGAGACGAAATATCATGGCTGAGTTCGACAAAGTTGGAAATAGAACTCCTGAGAAGCAAGGCGTGGTCGCCTATGAAAACTACGCTAAGCTGGAGCAGAGGTTGCTCGAATTAGAAAATAGGATCCCTCTAGCCCGTACTGATGAGATCACTGAACCAAACCAAACTGCTCGCCCTCATGACAAAGATCCACTTTACCCCGAAAGAGACATTCCTTACCCTACCTACACTGCACCACCAAGAGCACCACAAAACAACTTACCCGCCTTCACCGTTGAAACCAAAACCATCGCATCACCCACCAAGGACCATGAAATGTACGCATGGACAAAAGAAGACCCAGACAGCACTAAAGAGCAAGTCCAATGGCCGGTTGAGAAGTTCAAATAACTCCAAGGCACTAAGGGAACCCGAGGGTTAGCTTATGAGGACCTCTGCTTGTACCCTGACATGAAACTACCTGAAGGCTACAAGACGCCCAAGTTCAACATGTTCGGTGGCAGCGGAGACCCAATGGCTCATTTAAGATCCTACTGTGACAAGCTGATTGGGGTTGGACATGATGAAAAGATTCGCATGCAGCTGTTCAACCGCAGTTTGACTGGAGATGCGCTAGTATGGTACTCTAAGAAACAAACAAAGAAGTGGACGAACTGAGAAGCAATGGCTGGGGACTTTGTCGATAGTTTTGGGCACAACACTGATGCCATGCTTGACCAGTTTTACCTAGAGAAACTGAAGAAGAAGCCCACTAAAACTTTTAGAGAGTTTGCAACTAGATGGAGGGCCGAAGCCGCCCAAGTCCAACCTCCCATGGAAGACATTGAGATAGTGGAAACTTTCATTCGCATACAAGAAGATGTATATTTTGACAAAATACTGAATCTGCAAGATAAGAAGTTTGGAGAGTTGATCAAGATTGGTGATATGGTCGAAGATGGACTGAAGACTGGAAGGATTGTTAGCATGGCCGCATTACAAGCCGCTAACAAAGCACTACAAGCTAGCAGCACTTCTACCTCAAGAAAGAAGAAGGACGACGTTTCCTTCGTGGCTGCATCACTTGACCACTCCCCTACTCACAATCACTACTACCAAACACCTTCTCCCTCCTACCCCTATATGCCACCCACATCCACCTACCCAGTCTATAACACCCAGCCAATATACCAAAATCCACCACCACAAAGACCAACATACCCAAAAAGTCCAAACTATCGAAATACCAACACCTTTTCACCAAGGCCTCACGCCAATAACAACCCAAGACCCAAAAGAAACTACACTCCGTTGGCTGAATCTCGCACTCAGTTGTTCGAGAGACTCAAAGCAGCCGGTCACATACAACCTGTGCCATTAAAAATGCCTGATAGAATGACACCCTACTTTGATCAAACCAAAACATGTGCCTATCACTCTGGAGGACCTGGTCACGATACTGAAAAGTGCTACGCCTTGAGGGACAAAATACAAGACTTGATCGTCAAAAAGGTGATACACTTGAAGACTCCAAATGTGCACAACAATCCTTTGCCTAATCATAGAGACAATAGGGTAAACCTGATTGAGTTGGATGAGGAATGCAACTTAGAAGGGACTATCGTTAGGGCAAAAGAGAAGGTACTAGCAACCGCATCAGTTGCTTAAGCCGCTACAGCACCAAAGCCCATTAGGGTGGAAATGGCTCCTAAATTTTATGTCGATGTGGTTCCACCATATAGCGACAAGGCTGTGCCATGAGATTATGAAAGGGAGAAGAAGAACAAGTCTGTAGCTGAGACTGTTGCCGCGCAAGGAATGACTAGGAGTGGGAAGATTTACACTCCCGAGCACCTCGTTCAAGATAGGTGAGGCATTAGCGAGGAAGAGTCCGAGGGACTATGGAAGAAGGTGCAAGCAAAGAAGTACTTCGTAGTTGAGCACTTGGGAAAAACTCCAGCACAAATCTCTGTTCTGGCTTTCCTCCTCAAATCGGAGAGCCACCCAAGTGCTTTGATGAAGGTGTTGGACGAAGCACATGTTTCGGTGGACACTTCAGTTGAAAACTTGGCTAGCATGGTGGGACAAGTCATGGAGGCCAACCGAATTGCTTTTCACGGAGATGAGCTGCCGCCTGAAGGGTTGAATCACAATAAAGCTTTGCACATCACTGTCAAATACAAAGACTGGTTCGTACGAAGAGTTCTGATCGACGGAGGTTCCGGTCTAAACATATGCCCGTTCATCATTCTGAAAAGAATGGGGATCGACCAAAGCAAGATAAGGGAAAGAAATATCAAGGTGAAGGCGTTTGATGGGTCACAAAGAAGCACCATTGGGGATATTGACCTAACTATCATGGTTGGTCCCGTGGAGTTCACTGCTGAGTTCCATGTCATGGACATCTCTGCCTCCTACAATTTGCTACTAAGGAGGCCCTGGATCCATATGGCTGGTGCAGTGCCTTCTACATTGCACCCAACTGTGAAGTTCGAATGGGATCACAAAGAGCCAGTAGTGTTCGGTGAGGGGAACAATTCTATCTACAATGAGCAAATCATACCAGCAATTGAAGGGAATAATCCTGATGGGCAAACATTCTATACTGTAGAGCTTGTGGGAGAAATACAAGGCACTCGAAGAGGACGTCGCAAGAACTACAATTCAAGTTGGGATCCCACAGACGCGGTCCAAGGGGGTTACACTGCGCACTTTGCTCTCAAGTTGGTCAACACACCACCAGGGGTTGAATAAAGGAAGAAGAACTTTTACAGTGCTTATTGGGATAGCCGAGGCAAAGGCTACGAAGGAAGAAATTTGATCTGGGAACCAGTCATGTCTGATTGGGGACTGCCCTCACGCGAATTTCATGAGACTCTACCAGCTAAGACCGAGAAGCGACCAATGTACTCACCCAATGCTCATCGCATCTCTGAAGAAACAAAAGGAAAGCAAGTGTGGATACCCAAAGTACTTGAACCTATGGAGGTGGTGATCGAAGAACCATATGTACTCTCGCAGCCGGCAAAGTGGCTTGGGGACTGGATTGTAGGTATCATGATCAAGCAAGGTTACGAGCCTGGCAAAGGCTTGGGCAAGAACTTGGATGGCATGGTCGAGCCAATCAGAATTGTGATGAGGCTCGACAACGAGAAAGCTGGCATTGGGTATATTGTGACCTATGAAAAGAGCATGGAAGAAGCGTCACTGGATTTCAAGTTCTATAAGAAAAGCACCAAGACTCTCTTGCATATCTTCGTCTCGTCTGGATACTTGGATGGTCGAAAAGGGGAGATGTCCGCAGCACAAGGAGTGGAGCCGAAAGTAGCTGATGCTGAAGAGGATCTGCTGGCAGGAATGCAAAATTTATTCATAGCTGATGAAGACTGTTGTGTGATCCTGGAAGAACATATTGAATCTCCTGGACTGACAAAGGCTGGATCTGGAGCGGCACTGAACAACTGGATCAGCAACCAGGCCCGAGCTTACCGTGGACCTTGCACTCATACTAATAATCCTATTGAGTCCACAATCGCAACGTGTAATAAAACAATGGAGCTTGGGGAAGCTATAGCTGATTATGATGATGTTAATGAAACTTTACAAGAAGAATTTGAAAGATTTGAAAATAAACCTAAGCCAAACCTTGAGGAGACTGAGGTGATAAACTTAGGAGATGGGGAAATTGTGAAAGAGACAAGGATCAGTATGCATCTCAATGCCGAGGATAAAAGCGATATACTGAGTTTCTTAAAGAATATGAGGATGTATTCGCCTGGTCGTACAATGACATAACTGGCATAAGCACGGATGTGGTAGCTAACAAATTACCTATCAATCCGGGCTATCCGCTAGTCAAACAAAAGGCCCAAACCTTCAAGTCATCAGTTCTATTGAAAATTGGTGAAGAAGTAACTAAGCAGCTCAATGCAGGGATTCTGAAAATGGTCAAGTATCCAACTTGGTTGGCTAACATCGTCCCAGTGCCGAAGAAATATGGAAAACTCTGAGTTTGTGTGGATTACAGAGACCTAAATAGAGCAAGCCTTAAAGATGATTTTCCTCTGCCTAACATACATATCCTGATTGATAATTGTGCAAAACATTAACTGCAATCCTTCGTGGACTGTTTCGCTAGTTATCATCAAGTTCTCATGGATGAAGAGGATGCCGAGAAGACAGCCTTCACTACGTCTTGGGGAACTTATTGCTACAAAGTTATGCCATTCGGTCTGAAGAATGCTGGGGAAACTTATATGAGGACTATGACAACTATGTTCCATGACCTAATGCACAAGGAGATTGAAGTCTATGTAGACGACGTGATCATCAAATCAAAAAAGAGTTCGGAGCATCTTGACAGCTTGCACAAGTTTTTCAATCGCTTGCGGAAGTACAATCTGAAGCTAAATCCGGCAAAGTATGCTTTTGGTGTTCCGGTAGGGAAGCTCCTGGGGTTCATCGTCAATAGAAGGGGTATCGAGCTGGATCCGTCCAAGATCAAAGCCATCAAAGAATTTCCACTACAAAAAGCAAGAAAGAAGTCATAAGTTTCTTGGGGAGGCTCAATTACATCAGCCGTTTTGTAGCACAATCCACCGTCATCTGTAAGCCAATCATCAAGTTGCTGAAGAAAGAGGCAGTGACCGAGTGGACAGAGGATTGCTAAAAAGCATTTGATCGGATAAAGGAGTACTTGTCTTGCCCACCTGTGCTGGTCCCACCTGAGCCTGGGCGACCTTTAATCTTGTACCTGTCTGTAGTAGATTCGGCCTTTAGTTGTGTATTGGGACAACATGATTCAGTTGGGAGGAAGGAGTAGGAAATATACTACCTAGCAAGAAGTTCACTCCTTACGAGGCCAAATACACATTGCTGGAGCACACATGCTGCGCGCTGACTTGGACAGACATTACCTGACATCTTACTCAACGTTGCTGATATCAAGGATGGACCCCCTCAAGTAAATTTTAAAAAAACCAATGCCTACTGGAAAGCTGGCTAAATGGCAAATGCTGCTCAGCGAATTCGACATCACTTTTGTCACCCAAAAAGCGGTGAAAGCTCAAGCCTTGGCTGATCATATAGCCGAGAATCCGGTGGGAGGCGACTATGAACCTTTGCATACCTATTTCCCCGACGAAGAAGTCATGTTCGTAGAAGAAGATATCACCGAAGAGTATGATAGTTGAAGGTTATTCTTCGATGGAGCGGTCAATTTCAAAGGAGTCGGCATTGGCGCGGTATTAGTTTCCGAGACTGGACAACACTATCCTGTCACGGCCAAACTAAGGTTCCCTTGCACCAACAACATGGCGGAGTATGAGCTTGTATTTTGGGTCTTAGATTGGCAGTAGGCATGAATATATAAGAGCTATTAGCAATTGGGATTTCGACTTGTTGATTCACCAAGTTCGAGAAGAATGGACAGCAAAAAAACTGAAGATATTGCCATACCTGGAGTGTATAAAGGAGTTGAAGCAAAGATTCACTAAAATAGAGTTCCGGCATGTACCCAGACTGCAAAATAAGTTCGCGGACGCTTTGGCTACCATATCTGCCATGATCAAGCATCCCGACGAGAACTACATAGACCCAATACCTGTGACAGTGAGGAAGCAACCAGCCTACTGTTATCACGTGGAGGAAGAATTAGATGGACAGCCTTGGTTCTACGACATCAAAGGGTTACTCAAGGACGACAGTTATCCAAAGAATGCAACAAGCCTCGAAAAGAAGACACTGAGGAGGTTAGATAATGGTTTCTTTCTGAACGGAGAAGTTTTGTACAAAAGGACACCCGATCTAGGTTTGCTGAGATGTGTAGACGTAAAAGAAGCTGCTAAATTGTTAGAAGAGGTACACTCTGGGGCTTGTGGCATGAATAGTTTCGTACTTGCAAAGAATATTTTGAGGGCTGGTTATTTCTGGATGACAATGGAACACTACTGCATAAAGGACGCGAAGAAATGCCATCAATGCCAATGCCATGGAGATATGATTCGAGTGCCTCCAAATGAATTGAACAATATGGGATCGCCTTGGCCTTTCGCCGCCTGGGGGATGGATGTCATAGTTACTATCGAGCCAGCCGTTTCCAATGGACATCGTTTCATACTGGTAGCCATTGATTATTTTACAAAATGGGTAGAAGCTGCATCATAAAAATCAGTAACAAAGAAAGTGGTTTCGAACTTTGTCCGTTATAAGATGATCTGCCGATTTGGCATTCCTGAAACCATCATCACTGACAATGGGTCAAATCTTAACAGTGACCTAATGAAAGCAACCTGTGAGGTCTTCAAGATCAAGCATCGCAACTCCACTGCATACAGACCTCAAATAAATGGTGCGGTCGAGGCAGCCAATAAAAACATCAAGAGGATATTGCGCAAGATGACAGGCACTTCAAAACAATGGCATGAGAATCTACCCTATGCCCTGTTAGGGTATCGCACTACAATGAAAACATCAACGGGGGGCCACTCCTTATTTGTTAGTGTATGGAACTGAGGCAGTGATACCCGCAGAGGTCGAGATACCATCTTTGAGAATCATCCAAGAAACACAATTGAAAGATGCCGAGTGGATCCAAAGAAGAATAGAGCAATTGGCCCTCATCGATGGCAAGAGATTGAATGCAATATGTCGTGGGCAATTATATCATAGGAGGATGGCCAAAGCATTCAGCAAGAAAGTTCGAGAGAGATTCTTTGAACCTGGGCAATTAATTCTGAAGAAGATATTTCCAAATCAAGAAGAAGTAAAAGGCAAGTTTGCACCAAATTGGCAAGGACCGTACATGGTTCACCGAGTTTTGAATGGAGGAGCATTGATACTGGCAGAAATGGATGGAGAAGTCTGGCCAAAACCTGTCAACTCATCTACTGTTAAAAGATACTATGTATAGGGATTTGTACTGATTAGTGATTCCCCCATTCTGAAATACATTTATGTAACCTGAACTACGTCACGAGCTGATTCCCCAAGTGGGATACGTAGGCAACCTATTCAAGATTCGGTCGTATAAATACAAAAATTTTATTTTCCCCACAAAGCAAACATTGGGGTAGAATTTTTGAGAAACTCTCAAAAATTCCCAAAGGACAAACATAGTTGACATTGGGGCAGAAATTTTTTAGGATCTCTCGAAAATTTCGAATGCAAACTGGGGCAGAATTTTGAGGGCGCCCTCAAAATTCATTCGTAATGGTATGAAGGACGACAACTTTGGATTTACACAACGCGACTTGTGACTCCATGGGATAAAATATTTTACTTCATTTCTTTTCTTATAAAAGTCTTTCAAAATCATTTGCATTACATACTATTTTATGCATATCCCTATCAATTCGACCAAGATCCCAGCACTAGTGGACAGCGAACGCGAAACAAGCCAAGAATGCACAAACCAAACCACCCAGCACAACTCACCAATCTTTCTTTGGATGCAGGCACGAAAGATGCCTAAATCAACAACGCACGATAGAAGTGTTTCAACGAAAGTTTTGTCATTTACATTAGCTGAGGGCACACAACCCGAAGCGTCGATTGAGGGTACACAGCCCGATATCGATTTGTTATTTACATTAGCTGAGGGCACACAACCCGAAGCATCGATTGAGGGTACACAGTCCGATATCGATTTGTCATTTAAATTAGCTGAGGGCACGCAACCCGAAGCGTCGATTGAGGGTACACAGCCCGATATCAATTTGTCATTTAAATTAGCTGAGGGCACATAACCTGATGCGTTCATTGAGGATACACAGCCCGATATCGATTCGTCATTTAAATTAGCTGAGGGCACACAACCAGAAGCGTCGATTGAGGGTACACAGCCCGATATCGATTCGTCATTTACATTAGCTGAGGGTACACAGCCCGATATCGATTTGCATTTTAAATTAGCTGAGGGCACACAACCCGAAGCATCGATTGAGGGTACACGGTCTGATATCGATTTGTCATTTAAATTAGCTGAGGGCACACAACCCGAAGCGTCGATTGAGGGTACACAGCCCGATATCGATTTGTCATTTTAAATTAGCTGAGGGCACACAACCCGAAGCGTCGATTGAGGGTACACAGCCCGATATCGATTTGTCATTTAAATTAGCTGAGGGCACACAACCCGAAGCATCGATTGAGCGTACACAGTCTGATATCGATTTGCAGCACACAACCCGAAGCGTCGATTGAGGGTACACATCCCGATATCGATTTGCATTTTAAATTAGCTGAGGGCACACAACCCGAAGCGTCGGTTGAGGGTACACAGCCCGATATCGATTTGCATTTTAAATTAGCTGAGGGCACGCAACCCGAAGCGTCGGTTGAGGGTACACAGACCGATATTGATTTGCATTTTAAATTAGCTGAGGGCACACAACCCGAAGCGTTGGTTGAGGGTACACAACCCGATATCGATTTTCATTTTAAATTAGCGGAGGTCATACAACCCGAAGCGTCGATTGAGGGTACACAGCCCGATATCGATTTGTATTTAAATTAGCTGAGGGCACACAACCCAAGGCGTCGGCTGAGGGTACACAGCCCGATGCCAATTTGTCATTTTTATTCTTTGCGGAGAGTACACAGCCCAATGCACCGACGAAGGGCATACAACCCAATGTCGAATCTAACACTTGACAGCAAAAGACACGCAATCATGGCATGGCAGAAACAGTTTCATACTACAGGAATCTTGGAAAGACAATCCAGCCCCGCGGGAAGGTACGTTTCATATATATATACATTATGTTGCAAATACATTTTCATTGCAAGAAAAACACCCCGAGCAAAGAAAGCATTTCAGCCCGGCGCCCTACACCATTTTAAGTTATAGGCTCTTCTATAGTCATGAAAAAATTGGCCGCACTGTCAACGTCTTTGCCCGAAGAATCTTTCATCATCCCCGGGCAAAGAAGGGCAGCTATTGACACCCAATTTTGTCCCCCCTATTTTCAAAATCAACAATTCTCGAATTTTGCACATAATCGTGTATCCATTCTTGCCTCGTCCATTCTTTTCAAATTACCTTCTCATAATAGCCTGTCCATATAGGTCATTTTCAAAAGTGTCTTCTTAAATCGTAGCTATTTTTACAAATATTTCAATTACTTCTATTTTGACAAAATTATCCAAAATTGTTTTAAATCCAAAATTATAATTTTTACGCATTTCTTAGCCTTCTTAACATTTTAAAATTAATTTTCTAATTTTTCTATATTTTTAAATCCATTTTATACTATTTTTATACCTATTTATACACTATATATATATATATATATATATATATATATATATATATATATATATATATATATATATATATATATATATACACACACACAAATACACGTATATGCACATACATGCATACACATCAGCCTATTTTTTGCCACTTAAGCACCTACGCGGCTCAATCTTAACCTTCCATTGATTTGATCCAACGGCCAAAGATCAAATGATCCATAAACGATCCCCTAAACCCCACACCATCTTTCCCATATCCCCGATCGGACCCTAGAACTGTCCATCTCTCTCCTCTCTTGGCAATTAAAATCGCCACCCTCTTCGATCAACTTTTCGGCCATTGTGACCGGAGAAAATTAGGGAAAATGGTGTAGTCGTGTTCCCCTCGTCGTCCGAAACACAACCCACACACTTTCGATGGGGTTTTGACGAGGGCAAACATAACCCTATGTCGACTAAATCGCCAACGCTGAGAAACCTCTCCGGCGGGGCTTCGTTTGTTTTGAAAGGCATAGACACTGAGAAGGGGTGAGATTTATCCCTTTTAACCCTAATTCGAAGCGGGTCGAGATTGACCCGGCTCCGATTCAAATCAGGTAAACCCTTTCCCTTCTGGACGATCTTGAAACTATGTGATGTTGAACCTAAATTTTCCTAGTTTTTTCTGTGATTAAACATGATTGATTGTCTTTTGTCTATTAGATGAAAATTGATGAGATTGTTAATTTTTGCTTAGTTCACTAGTTAAGTTTTAACACTAACTTGACTTTTCATATGCCTAAGATTAGTATAATCGTGACTTGTGTCCTGGATTGTCCCTGTTGGCCTGCAAATTTGAAACCTAGGGCAGACTGTGAATTGCCTCTATTCTTTCATGTTTGTTACGTATTTATCTTCTTATCCTATCACATGTTTAAAATCTGATTGAATGACCTATTTGACTTGTTTAGAAAGATCTGAGTTTGTTAGGATTGAATCTTTAATTGATACACGAATGGAATTTGGTTCTGGTGATTTATGTGATGTCAATTAGGGTCTTTGCAGGACTTGTGGAATTATTATTGAGCCTAGAACACGCTTATACACTGATTGTTGAACCTAGACTATGTTAAGTGTGAGAGAGGGTTTTCAAATCAATTTAGGACTGATTTACCTCATAATTAGAGGCTGATTATTTTATTTTTGGAAGATTCACTCAAGTTTGTCCCCAGTTATTTTTGGAAGGCTATATTTCCTTGCCATTATTAACTTTTACCCGTTGATCTTCAAAACCCCTACTTCTCACCTATATAAACTATTTTCTTTTCAATCAAAGAGACAAGTTCTGGACATTAAAAACCCAGAAACACACTGATACATTTAGAAAAATCTGCATAGCCTTCTGGAATCCCTCCTCCCTATTTACTTGTTTTTTTGAAGGATCAGTGCTTACTATTTGTGTGCTGGTTTTTGCATCTCTTCTCTTTTGCCTGCCTTCAGCTATTTTCACAGTACCTAAAGGTATTCATTCTTCTCCCTGATTGCCTATTACTTCTGCATATATGTGTGTGTATGGCATACTCTTATCATGTTCTGATTAAAACCACTGGTATACTTTGTTATGCTTTGGTTCTGGTGTGTTTTGAGTAGTTCCTGCACTGTTTGTTTAAAACAATGTCAATAATATCAAGGTGCAATTAGAGTCATGATGCTTTCCTTATTGCTTAGTGCCTCTGTGTGTGTGTGTGCATGTTCCCTTAGCATGATCTTGCCCCATCTCTGTTTCCTTTAGATTACTGGTGTGCCTTATTTTCTTTGGGTGTCCTGCACCTCTGTGAATCATAGCAACGTTACAAAAAGTGAACTGGTTGCACTTAGTCCTAGCAGATCTCTTTTGATTCAGGCCTTTCCCTTCCCCCTATTCCCCCTGCTAACTCTATTTGTTTACAGCTTGTGCCTGGTTTCATGTGAGCCATGTTATGCTCTAAGTGTTTACAGGAGAATCCTGAAAGTTCATTAAAAGTCAGTAGTTGCGTTCTTTAAACTAGCTCTCCTGGAATCAGGAACCCTTGGCTATTGATAGGATATTTCTGACTTTGACTGCCCTTGATCAGTACCCTCTCCCTTATGCTTTCCTTTAGGAACTGTCCCCAAAATTTGTATATTTGTTAGGTGCCCTATCTGTATCTTTCTAAAACAGGGTTACAACAATGATGTTGTACAAAACTGGCTACCCAGGAGCCATTCTCTTGCCCCTTCTCCTTTGTATGCAGTGCATCATGCCTAGATTTAGGAAGAAAATAATTCTGGATTGATATTTTTTATGAAAACTGATTTGTTGTTTTGACAGTATGTTTAAAATCTTGCCTTCATTAAAAGTTTTTCACACCTAAGGTGCATCAGCAGCATGTTTAGTTTGCATCACAGATTGAAATCTTAAAACAGGGGCTATTTTGTGCTATTCACGCCTAATGTGGACTGTTTATGAAAACTGCAGTCGCCCCTCTTTTTGCATACATGATCTGGGCCTAAAATATTTTTCAAAAAAGGCCTTTTTATGTGCATAAATTGTTTTTGATCACTTAAGACGCTCCGTGTATAGGGGTGTACAAAGCTTTGGGATCACTTGTACACTTTAAAATGATTTTCTAAAGATATAACTCTCCCTTAGACCATATATTTGCATGTCTAATACTTATACGTATACTATTACGTGCGACAGCTCCCTTCTCTGCATTTATGTATTTTTGGTGAACCCGCTTTCAAAAAACAGCCCTCTTGTCTATATACATATCTTCCAAAACTTGACCCCTACACAAAAAGGCCATTAAAGTTAGGGCTCGACAATTAATGACGAGTCACACCGACCCTAAATGGCCAATATTTTGTTTTTTAAATAAATCCCCTTTTGGTTTCTTATTAAATCTGAATTTATTTGCAAAATAGACTATTTACGCAAAACCTTCTTGTTTGTAGATTGCACATATGACTTGGAATTGAATATTCATTCGTATGCTAATACTTATTAATGATTAGGCGTTTGATAAGGCCGTAAACTACGGCTAGGCTCGAAATATAGGTCGTATATGAAGTCCGTGTATACATATGTGTTTGAAATGGCATGAATGTGTTACATCCTTAAACTAGAATTAATTCCCAAGTTAGTATTTATGACAATATACACTGTTTATATCCCAAAATTAAGACTCGGACGGTAACCACTTTTTGTGGGACTCGGGGAAGTGCCTAACACCCTCTTCTCCGAGTCATTTGGACTTCTTACCCACATAGAATCTCTGAAATGGACCTTTTGAACTTGACTTTAGACACTTAGGTGACCTAATACGCCTTAGAAATCATATTAGGTGGCGACTCCAACATTTATACTCAAACGAGTTCACCCAGTCAAATCCGAAATCCGACTCGCCTCGAGTTGAGTCCAAAATCGGGTATGACAATATTTATTCAGCAAAGAAAAATATAAATTACTTCCTCCATCCCAATTTAATTGTCTTATTTCTTTTTTTGGTCCGTCCCAAAAAGAGTGCATCTTTCTATATTTAGTAAGTTTACAATTCAAACAATATACACGATTAGTTTAAAATCAAAGAATATTTTAGTACATTGCACACATTTTTAATTTAGAATTTTAAAATTGAAATCTATCCTTATATTTTTTAAGTTATATGTGCAGTCAAAGTAATACACTCAAATTAGAACGGATGAGTATATATTTATTTAACGAAAGTGTTTAAGTGTGAAGAGAATTATAAATGTACTGAAAAACTGTCGTTATGGGTCAAATTGGACTAACCCAAAATTGAACCAAGCTTTTAAACGAGTTAATTGGATTATCCTCCATTTAGCTCCTCAATAAGTATATTCTCAAAACAATCTACTCAAGTTTACAAACTTGTTTTTTCTTTCGTTCTGGTTTTCTGGCCTTTTTCTTTTGGTGACATCAGCGTGAGAAAAGTGTAGCCTCGTGCACAGGGGCAAACTGGTAACTAGGAGAGTGACCTTTTTGGTGGAATCAATCTCATTGGTCATTTCACCACCTTCGGAACATCCTATAAAAGCAAATAAATAAATATCGTAACACAAGCCAAGTGGCTAATTTTTAAGTACTTACTTCTAATGCCTTATCTGAAAGAACAGAATTTTTAAGAAACTATTTGTATCATTACCATTTTGATATTATTTGTCGGCGGTCCAAACTTCCCCACTCAAATCTATTGAGTCATACTTTCTCCCATACGTCTTGAATAATTTATACTAGTTCTTTATATATTATTATTATAGGAGTACTAGTTATGTGCTCCGATATTTTGATTTAATGGTAACTATTCTATTGGAACACGATCACAAGTAGAGTCTGACTATAAGGTTGGTGGAGAGTATAAAGGCCAACCGATATTCCTTTTGCATTGGGAGCATATGTCTGATTTTTGTTTGGTCTGATTTTTGAAGGATTGCTTTTGTATTCGGAAAATAGAATTTGTTTTGATATTTTTTTTCACAATCAAATTTGTTTGGCTTTGATAAATAAAGTTATACGAATGTATAACAAAGGATGGTTCATCAGTAAGTTTATGTATGTATTTTTCAGAAACATCTCAAATCAAACACCACAGAAGGGTTTTGGAAATGTTAAAAAGACAAAAAAAAAAAAAAAAAAAAAAAAAAAAAAAAAAAAAAAAAAAAAAACTGAAAAATTGTCTATTATTGAACGAACTTTTGAATGCCAGAAAGCAGACAAAATATTGTTTTAAATTTGTTAGGGTTAATTTCACCGGTGGTCACTGAATTATTGCTTCATTACCACAAAGTCACTTTTGTTTCATTTGTTACCCAAAAGTCACTCAACTTTGCGCCGGTCTATAACAAAGTCACTCAAGCCGAATTTTGTTTAAAACTTGCCGGAAAAATGACGTGGCATCATTAATTAAAGATAATTTTCTTAATTAATTTTTCTTCTATTAATCTAATTCCTTAACTCATTATTCTTATTCTACCCAACCCAAGCACATTTCTCTACGTCATCGTTGTGCATAAACATTTCATACTGATGTCATTGCGCTTTGCTTCTGTTTCGTATTGAATTAATTAGTTAATCAAATTGAGTAATGTTAAGCAAATTGGTTATGCAAAAAGGGGAAATGAGGAACGGGAAATGAATAAAAATTAACGAGCTTAGATCGGTTTGGTTCGGTTTTTTATTTATGAAATCAAACTAGTTATGTCGATTTTTTAAAATATTAAAACCAAAATAACAGCTCGTTTGGACTATTGTTATGTATATGGTTTCATAATGTATCTATTGTATTATACTTAATGTTTTGTTGAGTTCAACGTTTTGATAGATTATATTGTTTGCAGTCGTTTCATGATATAACATACTAGTAAATAAAGAATGAATTTACAATATTGCCAATAAAATAATAAGATACAGGATAGAGTTACTATAAAAAAGATAATGTGGCAAAAAAGAAGTAGCAAAATCCTTGGCATTATGTGGCAAAAAATAAGTAGTAAAATGTGTTTGGGTTGGGTAGAATAACAATAATGGGTTAAGGAATTAGATTAATAGATAAAAAACTAATTAAGAAAATTATTTTTAATTAATGACGCCACATCATTTTTCCGGCAAGTTTTAAACAAAATCCGGCTTGAGTGACTTTGTTGTAGACCGAAGCAAAGTTGAGTGACTTTTGGGTAACAAATGAAACAAAAGTGACTTTGTGGTAATGAAATAATAGTTCAGTCACCACCGGTAAAATTAACCCAATTTGTTAATTAAATGTTCGTCTTTTCAAGACCTCTAATATGAAATGTTTTTCAAAAGTACTTTCTCAAAGTCCAAACCAAACACACAAAGTAAATGTTGGCTTCTAAATTCAGTTGCAAAAAATAAAATAAAAAGACTTGACTGTAAATTTGAAGCTTTAAGTTATGAAATTGGCTCATCTAAACGTAAAGTTTTAGACTTAAAATCTTGCTTTGTAGTATATGTCAGCACAGGCCAGAATATACTTAAAAAAGCAAATCATGTTGAAACCTAATAGATTTTTTTCATTCTTCTTCTTTTCGCAATTAATAAAGGTCTAAGCAATTCGGAAAGTAAAATAGAGGAATAAGTAAGATGTAACTAAACAATTGAGATTCAAATTCGTAACAGTCAAATAACATGAAGGTTGAACGATGAATACTTCTCGACTAATAAATAATTTTTTTTAAAGACCCAAAAAAAAAAAGTAGAGTTGAGTAGACAATACAAAGAACAAATGATGGATAGGTGTACCATGTCCTGTTAAGGTTAACTAATTAATAAACATAATATGTTTTAGCTAATGTTTATGATAAAGTCTGTCCTTTTTGTTTTGATTTCCTTATGGCTTATAGTAATAAACTACGACTATGAAGTATTCTTGAAGTATCCGCTCGAAACTACTCTCTTTAAACCTCTATGATTCACCTACCTACCTACATGCCGACCTTTCTATCAATATTCTACCTTACTTTTTATGTAAAACTCCTGCACATTGCCAATAGAGTTAAGTGTGAACATACTTACTAGTTACTAGCTAGTTGTGGGTGAAGAAAAAGAAGTTAATGAACGCTAGATTTGAATAAATTTAGAAAAGGTGGAAAAATAACTTTAAGTTTTAGCTTCTATCTAAAGGTGTTTAAGCGAAACTAAAAAAATCGACTCAAATCAAAAAATTAAACTAAAGGTTGTTGTGTGATCATGTTGGATTCATCTGAATAAAGAGTCCATCCATAAAGGGGTGCTTTTAATGTCTATCCAGGTAAAAATATAAGTTACCTGATAGAGTCCTACATGAGGACAATTACTGTATTATACAGTTATAAATACAGTAGTAATAGGCTCAGATAAACACACTGATTTCTCTACAGCTCTTCCTATCTCTCTCTAAAATAAACTAGTGTTTAGACTGTGGATAAAGGGGTTGATCCGTCAAGCACGTGACAACCACCGACGGCCAGTAATTCCAGCCACGGTTCAAGATCCTACCGCTTCCGCTTACGAGAACAACAAGTAAGTTCTCGGTTTATGTTTTAACAATCTATTTAGTATAGATTTGTTGTTATATGAATATATGCATATTTGTATGTTATCCTTCATTGGTATCAGATGTCATAAGGCTGGTTTTCTGGTATTGAAAAATTATAATTTGTTCTATTTATCTGTGTAAATCTAGAACTATATGCGTTTTCTAATCGGCATATTTTGGTCTATAGTATTTCAAAGCAAAAGAACGCTTGAATTTATAATTTAGTGAATTTCTTTATTGAATCTGGTTTCTGCTTTAAGATCCAAAATCAGTTTCTTTTAGAACTCCCACCTAGCAGCGCCGTCAACCTCCATTGTGCTGCCGTCGGAACGCCAACGATGCGCGGCAGTGACCCCGCAAGATCAGCCATAACAAAAAAAAAAACAGTTTTTACAGAGGTGCAGACAAACACACAAAAGAAAATGGGATCGAAATAAGTTTTCCAAATCCCACCTTCTGCTGCCGCCGCTTTGAACCACCGGTGGACACCAGAAAAATACTCTGATTGTAAGCTATCGAGTCAGCCACTGACTAATGGCTGTAAAGAGAAGAGGTGAAAGGAATAATGATTTTTTATCTCATCTAAACATAAAAATAGGATAAAGCTTTTGTATTCCATGTTTATGGCAGAGAAGAAATGAAGTAGTAGAACAAAATTCATTATCTTTAACCATAACAGAAGACGGCAGCTACTGTGAGTTTGACGAAGAGAAGTAGGGATTTGGTAAACAATCTAAAATTATTTCTGTTTTCAAAAAGGGGTCTTATCTACAACCACGTTTTCTCTAACTGATGACTTGGCCAAAGGGCCCCCTTTTGAGCTATTGGATTGTTTATAAAATTAAGAGAAGTGCTATTTACTTCTTTTCAAATTGGACAAATGGCTAAGTTAAAGTAGATTAAAAAAAATATATCGTTACTTTAACATTAAGTATTTTTTTCTGTAATTAGTTTAATGCTAATTTTTTTTATCGGATTGTTAATTTGTTTAACATGTGAGAAAATATTAATTAGTTGAATATTAATCTATTTGTTAATTAGTTTAACATTAAGTATATTTGTTGATTAATTTAGCAAATTGTATGAAATATTAATTAGTTTAACATTAGGTGTACTTGTTAATATGTTATACGAATTGCCTAAATCGTTAATTAGTTTAACGATTATATAAATATTAATTAGTTTAACATTTAACTTATTTTATTTAATCTAAGTTAATTTGTTTAACTTAGATCCATACGGGATTAATCATAAAAATAAAATATTATTTTTTAAATATGATTAGACATTAAGCTCAGTAGTTGACTAGGTTAATTTATATGTGTTTAATTTTTGGACGATGACTGGGAACATAGTGAACTTTCGACTCAATTATTAATATATGTGTTTATTAACTTAATCAACTTAGCGCTTATTGTCCGAATATGTATGTTGAACATAGTACTTGCGTTTAGAAATTCCTTCTTTAGATCCTCACTATATTTTTTTATTTTGTTAAAAGAATGTCTACTGCTGCTAAGAACATTGTTGCTGAGCTCAACAAAGGGTTGAAACTCAATGGTGACAACTATGAGACCTGGAGCTTAAAGGTCCAATATGTGCTGGAAGAGCAAGAGGCTCTGGAGGCAATTAACATCGTCATGGATGAGCCTGAAGAAGGCACCACGGCTCAGCATAGGCGTGACCGTGCAGCTTATGACGCTTGGAAAAAGAAAGACTCCTTGGCTCGCATTACGTTGCTGAGCACCTTAGATGATGATATCTTAAGGGAATTTAAGGATCACCAAAGAGCTATGGGTCTTTGGGTTGCTTTGAAGAATAGGTTTGGTACCTGTTCTATTGAAAGGCTACGATCCTTAACAATCAAGTTTGACTCATACAAGAAGCGCCCAGAACATTCAGTGAGAACTCATCTGAGGCTTATGACAAACATGATTGGGGAGTTAAAAGATGCTGGTCATGTGTTGACCAATGAGCAACAAGTTCAAGCTGTCATACGGTCCTTACCTAATTCTTGGGATCATATGAAGATGCATTTGACCCACAATCAGCTAATCAAGACTCTGGAAGATGTCCGGAGATCTCTTGAGCTTGAAGAGGATCGGCTTGAGGCTTCTAAGCCAACAGTTGAGTTGCATATGGCAACATCATCTAAGGCCAAATATGGCTCAAAGAAAAAGAATTGGGTTAAGAAAACAGGACCAACTCAGTCTCAGCCTGCTAAAAGAGCAAGGCCAGAACAACAAGGCAATAACAAACGTCCCAAACGTGTCAATGTTGCAAAGGTGAAATGCTTTAACTGTGACAAAAAGGGTCACTATGCTAAGGATTGCTCTGAGCCTCCTAGAAAGGTATTTCACAAAACTCAAACTAGTGAACTTTGTGTTTCTAGTTCAGTGTTTTTTACTGAATCTAATCCTTTGTGGATTGTAGACTCGGGAGCAACGGACCACATGACGAGGGAACGCAATTCCTTTATGGAGTTTCGGCGTATTTCACGTGGAACAAAGTGGATTTATGTGGGCAACAATAATAAGGTTGCTGTTCAAGGGATCGGTACATGCAAGTTAGTCTTGCGTGGTGGTCGACACCTACTACTACATGATGTCCTCTATGCTCCAGGAATTCGACGAAATATTATTTCTGTTATTGTTTTGCTTAGGCTTGGCTTTAGCTTATTTTTCCATGACAATTCTGTCAAATTGACTTTAGATTCAACTTTATTTGGTTTTGGTCATGTGACCGGAGGTTTTATTATTATAGATTTGGATTATGATTCATTTAATAATAATGCTAGTTTTTCTATGTTTGCTTCCTCACATAAATATGATAGTGATGTAAACATATGGCATGCTAGACTTGGTCATATTGGCCAGCAAAGAATGCAAAGGTTAGCAAAACAAGGTTTGCTTACTGGCATTGAACATGTGGAATTGTCCACTTGTGAAAGTTGTCTAGCAGGAAAATCTGCAAGAAAACCCTTCAGTAAAGCGACTAGAGCTGAATATCCCTTGCAATTAGTCCATTCGGACATCTGTGGGCCTATGAATGTCAGGGCTAGGCATGGAGCGTACTATTTCATCACATTTATAGATGACTACACTCGTTTCGGTTATGTCTATTTAATTTCCCACAAATCAGAAGCAATAAGTTGTTTCCAACGCTATATGAGCTTAGTGGAAAATCAATTAGACAAGAAGATAAAAGTACTTCGAACTGACCGAGGTCGAGAGTACTTGTCCACTCAATTTAACGAGTTATGTGATGGAAAGGGAATTGTTCATCAGTTGACTATCCCAAATACTCCACAACAAAATGGTATTGCGGAGAGAAGAAACAGGACGCTTCTAGAAATGGTTAGGTCAATGATGGCACAAGCTAACCTCCCAATTAGTTATTGGGGTGATGCATTGCTTACTGCTACCTATGTACTTAACCGAGTGCCTACAAAATCAGTTGCAACCACTCCATATGAGTTGTGGACTGGAAGAGCACCCAACCTAAGTGTATTAAGACATTGGGGTTGCGCTGCCTATACACATGATTCTTCTCACAAACATGGCAAATTAGGCCCAAGAGGAAAGAAAATTATCTTTATAAGATACTCAGAAACCTCGAAGGGTTATGTGCTTATAGGTTTGCAAGACAGTGGGAGTGTAACTGAGTTTGAATCACGAGATGTCACATTCTTAGAGGATGAGTTTCCTAAAAAGGGAGAGGTAGGTCAAGACCTAACCTTGTTTGATATAGAGGATCGAGATGAACAAAGATCACTTCATTCGAGTGGGAGAAATTTAATTGATGATGAATTAGTTTCACATCAACAACCTCATTTATCATCGGGTGCGAATGTAAGTAATCATTTGACATCAAACAGTGACCAAATGGATCTTGTTCCAAGTGGGAGCGAGATGGTCACTGATCTTGTTCCAAGTGGGAGCAGGATAGATGTTCTTGATCCAAGTGGGAGCAACGTTGATCCAAATGGGAACAACGAAGAAGAATCACAAAAAGGACGTGGTTTACGTAAAAATATTCCCCGCCGAAGATTTGATGTCGAAGGTGCTGAACTTTTTATGTTGTTCTTACAAGTAGAAAACGAGCCTAAAAATGCAAAAGAGGCTCTCTCATGCCCTTCAAAGGAAAAATGGATAAAAGCAATGGAAGATGAAATGGAGTCAATGAGAGTTAACAAAGTCTGGGAACTAGTTGATCTCCCAAAAGGACGCAAAGCTATTGGGAGCAAATGGGTTCTCAAAATTAAGCTCAAGGCTGATGGCACAGTTGAGAGATATAAGGCTCGACTGGTGGCGAAAGGTTATACACAACAGGAAGGAATAGACTACGAAGAGACTTTCTCACCTGTTGTGCGATTTAACTCAATTCGCCTGATTCTAGCTATAGTAGCAAGTTTAGATCTTGAATTACATCAGATGGATGTAACGACTGTCTTTCTCAATGGAGAATTAGATGAAGAAATTTATATGGAACAACCCGAATGTTTCATTGAAAAAGGCCACGAACAAAAGGTTTGTAGACTTATGAAGTCTATTTATGGCCTCAAACAATCTTCAAGGCAGTGGTATATATACTTTCAAAATGTGATCATATCCAATGGTTTTACTATGGTAGATGAAGATCATTGTGTTTATACCAAGAGATCAAGAAATAAGCTTGTAATTCTGACATTGTATGTCGATGATATACTTATAGCTGGAAATGATAAGGAGTTATTAAACGAGGTAAAGGCCTGGTTGTCGTCTCAATTTGAGATGAAAGATATGGGTGAAGCTGCATATATTCTTGGAATCAAGATTTCAAGAGATCGTCCTAAGAAGCTATTGTATCTCTCTCAAGAGAATTACATTAAGAAAATTCTTGAATGATTTAATATGCAGAATAGCAACCCAATTGACACTCCTATCAGCAAAGGCCACAACTTGGGAAATCATTTGTGTCCTCAGACTCCTGAAGAGACTGAAAAGATGAAGCGAGTGCCTTATAGAAGTGCAGTCGGATGTCTAATGTATGCTATGGTGTGTACTAGACCTGATATTTGTCAAGTTGTTGGCTTGGTAAGTAGATATCAATCCGATCCAGGTCCAGCACATTGGCAAGCAGTAAAGAGGATCATGAGATATCTGAGAGGAACAGCTGACTACGCACTTTGTTATCAAGGCAACAAAGATTTGCGATTAGTTGGATACACTGATGCTGATCATGGAGGAGATTTAGACGAGAGGAATTCTACCTCAGGATATGTCTTCTTACTTAGTAATGGTGCCATATCATGGAAGAGTAAGAAGCAATCATGTGTAGCACTATCCACGATGGAAGCCGAATATGTGGCTCTGTCAAAAGCAACAAAAGAAGTTGTTTGATTGAATAGGCTCTTCAAAAGCTTGTTGGGTAACACTGATGATGAACCAGTGTTGGTCTACTGTGATAGTAAGGCTGCAGTTGATGCAACCAAGAATCCTAAGCATCATTGTGATACTAAGCACATAGATATCAAGTATAACTATGCAAGAGACATGTATAAACGCAAGAGGTTGAACCTGGTGAAAATATCTATAGAAGATATGGTAGCAGACCCATTGACCAAGCCTTTAGCTAGAGATGCATTTGTGAGACACACTAGGTCTCAAGGCTTGCGTAGACTTCGAGTGATTTTGTATTATTCTTTGTTTTCCCAGTTGTTCACAAAACTATGTTCTTTGATAATCAATAAAGTTGATTTACTTACATACATATTCATGATTTATTGAGTGTTTAGTACATTCTTCACTTATATTTTAGTATGTCGGGTGGACAAGAGGTTGGCCTTCTCACACAGGCAACCGCCTCTTTATCTTAGTGATGAGTGGAGATGAGACTTGATTTTAAGAAAAATTATCAAATGGATAATTTGAGAGCGAATACTTAAAATCAATACAGTCGTTTAAATAATAACATAAGGTTATTAAGGTGAAAGGATGTTCACCTAGTCTACTTAGTGAGCTAGATGTGAGTTTAAAGAAACTCGAATTTAGATACATATGGTGTCTGAATTTCATCTATACAACATTATTTATAAAGACATACGCTCCTTAAGAAAAGGAGAAAAATGTTGTAGCACGTGTTTCATACCATGTGTGCTAATGTCGACCTTGGGTTAACATAAGTTTGATCTCAACTTACTGTTGCGTGAGATCCAGAGCCTTTATGCTGGCTCAAATTAATGTACCCTCAGTGACTCCGATCAGATACTTGAGACTTAGTCTAATGTTAGCTGTCTTAGTGTGTTTCCAAAAGACCATGAAAATGGATGCGGTCTGGCGGGACATATCTAGAAAAGCAATTGAGCTAATGTTAAGAGAATCGTGAGAAGAGGAAGATCATTAAAGGAATCTCATTAATTTTGTATTCACATGTGCACCAGTTATAACTTATGAGTTATAATTGTGAATACATAAAAATGATATTTGAGATTTTGAGAGGATATCAAAATGTGATTCATATGATCTAGGGTATTGCATACTTTATAATCTACTTGCAGGTTTGCGCTCGACGAGAGGCTATATACTCCTAACAGATGTATAGCACGTAGCTCTCACAGTATGCTGGTCGCACAGTCTATTTCACTGTATGAATATTTGTAGAGATGAGATGAGAATATGTTTCTCATATTGTAAGAGCACTCCCATTATGTGTGAGTGGGAGATGTTGGATTTATCTGAATAAAGAGTCCACCCATAAAGGGGTGCTCTTAATGTCTATCCAGGTAAAAATATAAGTTACCTGATAGAGTCCTACAAGAGGACAACTACTGTATTATACAGTTATAAATACAGTAGTAATAGGCTCAGATAAACACACTGATTTCTCTACAGCTCTTCCTATCTCTCTCTAAAATAAACTAGTGTTTAGACTGTGGATAAAGGGGTTGATCCGTCAAGCACGTGACAACCACCGACGGCCAGTAATTCCAGCCACGGTTCAAGATCCTACCGCTTCCGCTTACGAGAACAACAAGTAAGTTCTCGGTTTATGTTTTAACAATCTATTTAGTATAGATTTGTTGTTATATGAATATATGCATATTTGTATGTTATCCTTCAGATCATGCCACATGTTAATTTCGCATCCAAGGCATCAACCGGCTCTTTGGGCTTGACTGAGAACTAAAGTAATCTTAAGAAAAATACTATATCGCCAAAGATCATGGTAGGATGGTAAGTAGGATTAATTCTAACTTAAGTGTGGAGATAGAGCCAAAATTTGAAACTTACTAATTTGGATTCTAGTCATTTTTACGTTGTTGAGTTCTAAATTAATAATTTGTACATGTTCAACGGATTTCTTAATAATATATGACATTTGGCCGAAAACTTATTATGTTCAGCTCACCTCATAATCTTAACTCTAGCTCCTCTTATGCTCGAGTGAGCTCTGAAAATGGAGTAAGATTTGATGATAAACACTTTAATTGTATTCCTATGTAAAGTGGATTTTTTGCACAAATTTAGATAAGTCGTACCTGAAAATGAATACTACTAGGCACTGTATCAAAAACCGAAAAAAAAAAAGAATTAAATTAGTAATTGTGAAAGGTTAAAAAGCTATAAGAAATGCATCCTTCTCTAACTACACAAAACATAGTACATAGTAAAAGGTGTGTACGAGGAAAAAAGCTAACAAGTATAATATCTTTCTCCTCTCCATTTATGTGATAATATTTGATTATGTATGAATTTAGGGATGAAAGAAAGATTTTTTAAACTCACAACTTAAAAAAATATTCCCTCCGTTTCAAATAGGATAAACTCATTTGATTTTGTACGGGATTTAACAAAGAAAGTAAGACTTTTGAAACTTGTGGTCTAAAATAAATCATAAATATTTGTGTGGCTGCAAATTATTTCATTAGAGGTAAAGCAAAAGTTTATTTTCAAATTTAGAAAATAAATAAAATTATTCTCTTTTAAATAAACAAAAAATAAATAGGTTCATTCTTTTTTAAACGGATGGATATTATATAAATTTCGTAAATATAAACCAGGTCAGTTAAGATAAAATAGAAAGTTGAAGGTCAAAATATCTCTATAGTCTATACATAAAAATATCAGTCTCTTTTCAATAGATTAAAGGAGGGACCCACCTGTCCATTTCCTTGTGCACTTTTTGTGAGATATTATTACAAGTTTTATTATTGTTATTATCAGAAAGTTCAACTATTCAACAGCATACAATCCAAAACAACCAATCCTTACCCTTTTACACACAGACACACAACACAGAGAGAGAGTCGGAGATATTTCTGAAAAAGGCACTAGATCTTTTCTTCTTGTTCAGGGTTTTTCTCATAAAGGGGTTTACTTGCTAAATCTTTTTTGGTAAGCTTCACACTTGATATCATCAGCTCAAAAACTAGTTACTTTCTTCAATTTCTTTTCATCTTCATCATTATTCCTGCTACTTTAGCTGTTGTTTAATGGTTTTCCTAGATTATTCTATGTTGGTTTTTTGTTTTCTTTGAGCCGAGGGTCTATCGGAAACTGTCTCTCCTTCTAAGACCCCACTCGTGGGATAATACGGAGTATGTTGTTGTTCTTGTTGTTGGTTTTTGCTTGCTGTAACTTTTCTTCTTTTGTTTGGAACTTATGTCAGGTAATAAAAAGAATAGTTGTTTTTAGTTAATGGTGCCTTTACTTAGCTCATATAAGATAGTTGAGTTCTTGGTATGGAGGGTTATGGTAGGTAAGGTAAAGGCCAGCATAAAAAGTAATTTCACTATGATGAATCCTTTGCATACTCAACTTGAATAGAGCTGAGGAAAAAAAAAGATTCATAAAATGATTGATTGATTGATAAACTTGTGATTGTCTGGAATAGAAAAAAATGTTGCTTTGTTGCTGTATAATGATGCTTAGATGTAAATCATCGATAGCTAAGACGGTGTTTCTCTGCTATTTTGATTCTTGGTTCTACTTTGTTCGTTACTCCTTTCCCCTTTTATGATTGAAGTGGCATCTTAGTTCTTCAATTTTCATCAGAAGATATGAAAGATAGGCTTGTATTGATTTTTAATCTTCTCTCTTTTCATTTGGCTATTAAAATGCAGATTCTATTCCCTTATACAGTAAGGCGGAAGCAAAAATTATTGCAGCAATCTGTTTGACTGGGAAGCAATTTCAATTGCTTAAAGTTTAAACCTTTTTTGCTGGAGGCCTAGTTTTATAGACTGGTTCCTAAGATTATTGAGGAAAAGTGATGGGTCATTTGTGTGAATTCTGTGGGGAGCAGCGGTCGATGGTTTATTGCCGGTCTGATGCAGCTTGCTTGTGTTTATCATGTGATCGCAATGTGCATTCTGCGAATGCCCTTTCTCAGCGTCATTCCAGGACACTTTTATGTGAAAGATGTAATTCACAGCCGGCCATTGTTAGATGTGTTGAGGAGAAGATATCTCTTTGCAAGAACTGCGATTCAAATAGTCATGCTGGTTCTGGTACAGGTTCCCTGCACAAGAGACAAGCACTTAGTTGTTATACGGGATGTCCTTCTGCTGCAGAACTTTCTACTATCTGGTCATTTATCTTAGATGGCCCTTCAGGTGGTGATTCGACTTGTGAGAAGGGAATGGGTTCAATGAGCATCACTGACGCTCGACCTAGGGATAGCCAAGGTCCTCAAGGAACGGACAACAATCAAGATGTGTCTGTCACAGTTGAAGCGAGTAATTTGCATACTTCACAAAAATCAACCACTTTGATGAGATCCTCTCTGCCTAATCTCGACCAAAAGCTAAACAAGGTGGAGTCATCTGCTAGATCCATGAATATCTCTTCATCAAAGGTATTCTAGCTTTTCAAAGATACTAAAATTAGAAGTGAAGAAATCTTGCTGATGTGGAACTGATAGTTTTATTTTACTGAAAACAGGGCATTACTATTCCACACTTCGATTCGATAGCAATTAAAAGTTGAAACCAATATGTTAGACAACCACTTTCTAGGCTCATGAACATGAGGTTGTCTTGCACCTAGTTGTTCCTCAAGAATGTTGCAACAAACTTGAGTTTTTCCGTGCCCAGTTCTTTTGTAACACTACTACAACAACAACAACAACATACCCAGTGTATCCCACAAGTGAGGTTTGGGGAGGGTGAGATGTACGCAGACCTTACCCCCACCAAGGTGGAGAGGCTGTTTCCAATAGACCCTCGGCTAGTTTTGTAACACTACTAAGATTAGTGAATTTCTAAGAGGTCATACCGTAGAGGAAGATAAACTCTAACTTAAGCTTTTTTCTTCTGTCTTAGATGAGAATCCCATATTCTACATCAATTAGATTGCACTGCATCATCTTATTAAGTTAAGGTTGATAATGGTTATCCACAATATGTATTGACCTTATTACTTTTAAATCAGTTGACCTAACACTTCTCAAAAGTTGCTTATGCTGTTATTGTTGATAAACACAGGGTTGCTATTCTGGAACAAAAGGCTCAACACTATATGAGGATGATCCTTTCGCTCAAGATTTCAATATGGATGAAGTGGACTTGAGTTTTGAAAATTACGAAGAGCTATTCAGTGGTTCCCTCGATAATACAAATCAGCTATTTGAGAATGAAGACATTGATGGCTTATTTGGGACGAGAGCTATGTCAGTTTCTGATAACAGCTGCCAGGATGCCAATGCTGTCGAGGTAGTTCTTACTATTTATCTACATTGACGTTATCAGTCCTGCATCAACTTACAATGTTGATATACTCTTTTAAGATTATGAGGTTTTGATGCACAAGGTTTGCTTTCATCAGTACTATTAGGTGGATAAAAAACTAATCAATCTTTTCTGATAATTGTGTGATGCATGCTCTTTTTCCCCTTTTGGTCCTAGTTCGTGACTTTTCGTCACTTTTATTTTAAATTTCTTTATTTAGGTCCCGCCTTTCTTCATTGATGTCTTGAACATTGTGTTTCAAAACTGTGGCAAAGTCGGTACATCAGAACTCCTGCTCTAAATGACACTGTTCAGTATATGGAGAACTAGAGAACTTCCTTTAGCTTCTGGCATATGTTGGTTAAGGTCTTGGTACCTTGTCTTAGAACAGATATATTCGTTTTAATGGAATAGTGATTTTCAAGTGGCACACATAAGGTCTGTAATATATACAGAAATTTTAGGAGTCAGTTTTGGTTTCTAACGAATTACAGGGAACAAGGCAGAAAACGCCTTACCATATCAAAGTGAAGCAGAGAATGTGCTTGTGCTAGCTGAGTAATGCTAAATTTCAGTTAGAAAAAGTATGAGCTTTACGCAAGGAACAAAGATTAGATATAGAAAGATTCTTTTTGGGGTTTTTTATTTTGCTATTTTGGACTTTCTCTGCTTAAATAGTAGTTTCCACTTAAACAAATCATTCCGCACTTGATCCCTTTTTCATACAGGTAATTAAGGGCACATTTGGTTACAGGTATAAGATAAAATAGTAACACTATAAAAGATTAGTATTATTAGATGTTTGATGTGAAATATAAAATTTTGCATTACCAGTTAATCTCCGTATCGCTTATATGCTGTTTGGTTTCCAGAACTAAAAGTTGCTTAACTGATGCAGATTTTAATACCGGAAACCAAACATTGTATAATGAATACGGGTATAAATTATACGAGAATTTCTATACTAGTTTATACGGGATAGAAGGCAAGTACTGGAAGCTGATACCAATGAAAAGGTTAGGGCGCCGCAAGATTTTGTTTTAGTTTTGCCCTGTTTTAATATGGGGTTTCATAAGACCCCTGTAAGAGATTCCTTTTATTTATGGGAAGTCAAAATATTTCATTAGTTGGCTCTTTGACAATCTAATGGACAATGTCATCTGATGCATTGATGTGCTATATGGTGGAGTTTTGTTTGTGATTCTTAATCCTCAACTGTGACAAGGTATGCAGGAACACAGATATTTCATCACTTTGCTTCTGATATATTTCTTTGTCATCCTATCTTATGATGGGTCTTCTACTACATGACAAAATAAAACATTTATCTCTTCCTATTTTGTGGGATGTTTTATCTCCTCTTTTTTCCTTTGAATTATTTGTGATTGATTCATGTTTTCACGTTCCATCTCATGTGTTCATCTTTTCATCTGTGACTATTCTTGATTTTTAATGATGAAAGTCTATTTATCATACCTAAACATGCATCAACTTGGCTGAATGAATTATTTTCCAGGGTTCATCAATTCGAAGGGTGAATGCAATACAGCCAGCATATAGCAATGCAGAGTCCGTAGACTCCATGGTGAGCTGCAAAACAGAACCTCCCATTTACTTTGCGAGGCCGCAATCAATCCTCTCATTTTCTAACCACACTGGAGAGATCAATACCGAGGATTACCAAGAATGTGGAGCCTCAACAATGCTTCTTATGGGAGAGCCACCATGGTGTCATCCATGTGCTGAGAGTTCATTGGCGTCAAGTAGCAGAAGCAATGCTGTATTGCGTTACAAGGAAAAGAAGAAGACACGCACGTAAGTTCTCTTGTACTAAGTACTAACAGCATAAGAAATGGTGCTGTTCTGAATAAGTGTGTCTGGATATCTTAGAATTTAATGTGCTAAGCTATTGCATGGATTGTGCAATCTCTGGCTTCAAGGGAACCGAATCGCCGATGCTTCTCTAAATTTTGGCATCTTATTTCTCATCCAATTAGCCTAATTCAGAAATCATTACCGTCCATGTACACTCTTTAAGTCAAGAAATTTTTTCACTTTTATGTTCAGTAGTTAAAGCTAACTGAGAAGTCTCGGCCGTGTAGCTTATGTCCATTAGGGGTTGAGAAGTTATCTTTAATTTTTGGCTTCTGGCTTGTTCTCTTTGCACATCATTTTTAACAGTCTTTTTTAATGTGTAGATTTGACAAACATGTGAGATATGCTTCTCGCAAGGCAAGGGCTGATGTGAGAAGGCGTGTGAAGGGACGATTTGTCAAGGCTGGTGAGGCTTACGATTATGACCCACTGAGCAAGACCAGAAGCTTTTGATTGCAAATTGTATTAACATATGTATAGGGAAACAAAGGATCCATATTTGAGTTTGGCAAAACTGGTTGAGGATCGTGCGAATGGATGAAAGGAGCCTTGTTTCCTTGTTAGAATGACATTGTATGGTTGTCTCAGGGGAGGATTGCAATGTTTCCTTCAAGGAAGCTGGACCTTGTAAGCAGAATCTTCTGTTACTTCCCCATAAACCAATTTATTCAGAGAAAAAGAGAAGATGAACGTACATACCATTTTTGTTAACTACGCGTGCTGCAGAGAAATGGAACTCGGCCATTTCTAGAACAGATGATGATCAGCTTCATTCCAGAAAGTTGTCAAGATTTGCTATCTCGACTGTAACTATTCTGTTCATTGACTACACGTTTTCTCTAGCTTGCTTATGTTCTTACCACTCTAACTTAGTGGACTTAAAACACATTTGAAGTCCCAAAATATTTCAGTTGTCCGGTCATGTCTGAAGGACGGAGAGTTCCTTGGCTATTATGTTATCTTGTCATGTATGATCTGTGTATAAAGGCTAGTATGAATCGCCAGATGATAATGAAACTTGCTTTTGTAATTTCTTTTCTATATTTGTAGTAAATATATTGTATAGCATAGACAGTCACAGCTTTGAGAGAGCGAACCGTTACATTGCAATAATCTTCTCGTACTTTGGAAGTCAAAAATTTCTGGTAGTTATGTGAGGATTACATTTAAACAACTGCTACCATTTTATTTTCTCTTGAAATCCAGAACATTATATAGCCATGATATTTTGGTATCAAGTGCACCTTTCCTGCTTTTCTTTTTACTGGTATTGTGTCTGGAATTTTTATAAATTTCCTTCTAGGCTCTACTGTTAAAAGGACTTCGAGATACATGGTGCATCTTTGCTAAGGGGGTGTAGTGTAATGGTCGAAATTTCTTTACTCTAATTAGAGATCTTGGGTTTAAGCTCTGAGAATGAAAAATATTTCTATAGGGAGTGCTTTACCCCATTTGTGGACTTGCGTAATAAATTTGAAGATTAAATGGAAAAAAAGAAAAACAGGAAACCTCTTGGCATTTATATTTTTGGAGCTTTCAATATTTGCACTGTTGTTTTAATAGAACACACTGTTGTTTTAACAGAACACGTTAACCAAAATAGATAAGAAACGACCAGTTTCCAAAGACTGGGCATTCGTCTAAAGTGTTTTCTTCTTCAGATAAATAAAATCTACAGTTTTTCACTTTGGTCGTTTTAGTTGACCAATTGGGCAAGCCACATATATAGGGCTTTTGTCATCACAAATCCCCGTAAATATCTAATTTAATCACATCATATCTTTTGCTATCAACAAGAAAGCGAAATATTGCAGCTAAGAGACAACTAAACATTGACTAGCCAAAATATCTACTCCAATTTGCAGCAAATATGTACATAAAAGAGTAAGGTATTAGATGATATTGATGGCTAAGGTTCCAGATCAAGCAACACAGATGAGACTAGGCTAGCTGTTTTATTAGGCGGTCCATTTGTTCCTTCTCCTTTTCTTTTCTCTTTTGTTTTGTTTTTGTTTTTTTTTTTAAAAAAAATGGAGAACACTTATGCTATAAGCGTTTCCCTTCAAAATCACACTCTAGTCAATAGTTAACGGTAATTGCAAGAATAATTAGAACAAAAGAATTTATTCTACTAAAGAGGATATATTCTGCATTCTCTATGAAAGAATAATGTGTACTTACTAGGACGGATTCCCATATTTAGCAGCATATGAAACAAAGCCCAAAGGGCTAAAGCATTTTCTTATACTACTAATCCATTGTTCATTGTTTGAAGAAAGAAGAACCTAAACAGTTAATGTGAGTGAAGTTTGAGAAATGGAGAAGCTTTGTCTATAATTTGGACCCCAAAAGGTCATAGGGACGTTGTGTTAGTCTAGTCTTATATATTCATGTGGTTCGATAAACAGGAAGCAATTTTCTTGTTGGCACTAGTACCCACTATTGTAGAAAATGTTATATATGATAGTACTAGATTTCATTATATTTGACGGTTTACTTACAAATCAACAAATCAACATTTGATATGACGGAATTTAAATCTCGAATAGAAGAAATCGAATTAGCCGTAGTCGAAAGAAAAATAGATGACAGATCAGTTTGATGGATGAAGCATATGTGACACTAACAATTGGCCTGATGTTTTTAAATGAAGCAATATTGACAGATTATTAGTTAGAGCACTGTGTTTCTTTATTTTTTCGACCAAGAAAATTATTTTGAACAGTTCCTATTCCACGTAAGCTTTCCATTCGATATATTTTTTTTTTATCCAAGATAAACATATGCATTAATCAAACACCGTCAGTAGTCATTTGTACATAGCATTAGGAAGCCTTATTGACAACCCATATTGGAAAGGTGTCAAACCACGAGACTTCATTAAAAAGTGATAAAGCAAACTTAACTAATTTATGGCTACAAGCTTTATATCACCTATTTATATACATAAACACCACATCATCTAGATAATGATTAAGATGCCAAATATCTTCACAAACAGTCATCACTTCCCACAAAAGACCAATCTTTTTATTAAGCATTCGGACCATAGTCTGCTAGTTTGAGAATATATGTATATGCTTCCAACCGTTCTCCACATCCACTTGTACAGCTTTTCTAATCGCCAAATCTTCAGCAATCATGATTTTTCTAACAAAATTAATTGGACTACCATAGGCATGAAGCAAGTCACCATTAGCTTTCATAGCTACAACTCCAATACTCGTCTTTTGCTGTTTTTTATCAAGTCCTGCATCTACATAGAGCAAAACATTTTCTGGAGTAAAAGTTAGTGTACTTAACCTAGATCTACCATTATGAACAACACTAGCGCACCTTACCTCATTTACAAATTCATAATATTCAAATAAAGCTTTCTCTAACACTTAAGCATCATCCCACAACATAGAATTAAACACAAATTCATTCATTGCTTTCCATATTTGCCAAAAAATAGATACAGACATATTAAGCAACATAACCATATCAGGAAATTTTTTAGCATCCAAAACTAGTTGATACCACCACATAGAAAAATCTGATATAAGATGCAAGTTCGGCCAATTAATCAAACTTCTTTTCCACACTTTAACTGATCTTGGACATTTAAAGAACATATGCTCTAATGTTTCAGTTTCTAATCCACAGATAGAGCAAGTTGTATCAACAGATTGAATTCGTTTAGAAATTACACACCCAACAGGTAATGTGTTAAGAACACATTTTCTTAGGAAATGTTTCAACTTATTTTTAATCTTCAAATTCCATAGCTGAGTCCAAAATGATTTAGGAAAAACATGTAAACTACATTCAGTTCTGCTAGCTACATCTCTATTATTTGAAAGTAATATTTTCGCTATGTGGTATCCAGACTTTACCTCATAACTACTTGAACTAGTGAAATGCCAAGTAATTCTATCACTCCCACCCTCCAAGGATATTGGAATTGTCAATATCGACCGAACATCATCTTTAAATAAAATATTTAAAAGCTGCATATTCTAAGATTTGGAATCTTCATTAATCAAATCAACAACTTTCAAATTTCTAGAAATTCCATTCATCATACTAGTAGGATAGAAGAAACTCTCTCTAGGAAGCCATGGATCTTTCCAAACTCTCACTGATTTACCATTTGGTACATTCCATCTAACCCTCTATATAAAAGATCACGGCCCCATAAAATACCTTTCTAAATCCAAGAGTTATATCTATTCGATTGTGCAAACAAAAAAGATTCATTAGGAAAATATTTACTCTTAAGCACTTGAGATACTAATAGATCAGGTTCTATCAAAATTCTCCACGCTAGTTTAGCCAAAAGAGCCATATTAAATGCTTTTAAGTCTCGAAAGCCTCAGCCACCTCTAAATTTAGGCTCACATAACTTATTCCACCTTTCAATATGTATCTTTTTCGTATCCGCATTTTGCCCCCACCAAAAATTTGCAAATAATCTAGTGATTTCCTTACATAAACCATTTGGAAATTGAAAACACGACATCGCATATGGTGGAATAGCAGATAAAACAGATTTTAACATAACTTCCTTTCCATCCTGGCTCAAGAATTTTCCTTTCCAACTTTTAATTTTAGTTAAAATTCTATCTTTTATGAAAGCCAACATTTCTGTTTTAGATCTTCCAACTACTGCAAGCAGACCTAAATAAGTCCCCCTTTGTACAAATTGTAATATTACCAAGCACAGAGCAAAAGCATGACTTTTCCTCATCGTTAGCATTTTTACTAAAGAAAGCAGCAAACTTTTCAAAATTAATCCTTTGTCCTGAACATTGGACATAAATATCCAAAATATTCCTAATATTAGCAATACTATGCATATCAGCTTTATAAAATATAAATGAGTCATCAGCAAAAAATAAATGAGTAACAGAAGGTCCATGTCTTGCTAACTTTAGATCATTTATTTTGCCTTGTTGCTCACCCGAATGAAGTAGAGCAGACAGACCTTCTGCGCAAATAAAGAAAAGATAAGAAGACAACGGATCCTCTTGTCTCAAGCCCTTATATGGTTTTACGGAGCCTTTAATTTCACCATTTAAATTAAGCAAAGGAAACAGTAGTAACACATTTCATAACCCAATAAACAAATTTCCCATGAAACCCCATTTTAAGCATAACTTGGCGAATATAAGACCATTGAACTCGATCATACGCCTTTGACATATCTAACTTTAACGCCATTAATTTTTCATTCCCTTTTCTTTTATTTTTAATCAGCCCCATGAACTCTTGAGCTAATATAACATTATCATTTATTTGTCGTTTTCCCACAAAAGCAGCTTGATTTAAAGAGATAATCAAAGTTATTAAAGGTTTCATACGCTAAATAAGAATTTTAGCAATAATCTTATAAAGAGTAGAACATAAACTAATAGGTCGAAAATGATGAGTTGTAGTCGGAATTTTAATTTTAGGAATAAGAGTTATCAAAGTCTTGTTCCGATTAGGAAGACGATCACTTGTTTCAAAAAAATATTTAACAGCCGAACAAACATCTTTTGAAATTAACCCAATACTGTTGAAAAATAATGGCGTCATTCCATCCACACCTGGAGCCTTGTTAGGATTCATAGAGAAAACGGCCTCCTTAATTTCAGTGTCAGTAACATCCCCAATCAAATTTTGATTTTAAATATTATTTATAGTACTAGAAATACAATCTAGGACTTGGTGTAAAGATGCAGGATTACTAGTGCTAAATAATTTTCAATAGAAGCCTTCAATTTCCTTTATTATACCCTCTTTTTTATATATCCATTGTCCTAGTTCATTTTTCAAACCTTTGATTAAATTTCTACGCCTTCTTTGGACATATGAAAAAATGATGTAGTTTTATCCCCCTCATTTAACCATTGAACTCTAGACTTTTGTTTCCAATAAATCTCTTCCTCCTTATAAGCAATAGTAAGCTCCTTTTTTAAATTAGAAATGTGCAAAAGATAATGACCTGAAGGCTTATTCTTAGCAAGCCAAAGCTGCTCTTTTAAGTTTTTAATTTTAATCTTAGAATTAATCTCTCCTTTACGACTCTGCACAACTAAAGCTTTCCCACAATTTCTAATCTTATATTACCACCAGATTGATATACTGTACTAAAGTAGTAATACATTTTTAGTTAAAGATGTTACAGTGTCGACGGAAGAAATTAAGTGAATCAAGTTGACAATTTATGAAATATGTGCTCATTCCACGTAAAGATATACAGATGACGACTACATTTTAGTTGTTACCTTTATTTTTAAAAAAGTGTGCTATTATTATTTGGTTAAGTGCTTCATACACAACAGTAAATAATGTTAATTTTATCATTTTCCAAAGTCGTACAATTTTTTTCTCTTATACTTTGTTTTTTTCGAATTTCAATAATATATGTTCGTAGTCTTTGCTTTGATTAATTAAGTAAAGTAGTTAAAGCAACTTCTCATTGACAATGTTTGTATATATACTACATATATTATATACTTTCATTCTAATTTTCAAGGTTTGTATATCAATAAAGCAAAAATGAGACTTGCAGTTAAATTCACCAAATCCATTGAACAGCAAATAAAAATTGTGGTGATTATTGAGCAGCACCCCGGAGCTTACAAAATGATGTGGTGAGGAACTGCTTCACAGCCTTGTCGACCCACCATTCTTAAGAATTTGAACACCTAACCACCCACCCTAGGAAGCTAGGGTTGCAGTCGAGGTGGCTAGGGTACGGTGTGTTGGACGGTTAGGATGGAGTGGGGTTAGGGTGAGGGTTAGTTAGGTAAAGGTTGATGTGTGGGGGTTGGAGGTGGGGGGTTCTTGGTGGGTTTTGGGGTGCGGTGGGGGTAGCATGAGAGAGTTTCAGAAAATGATTAATGGGTGGTGTTGGACTGTTGGCAATGGTCCATTTTGACCCATTAGTTATCCATAATATAAATATGATCCATATTTTATTTATTTTTAACGAATCAATTATTTGAGTCTGTTTTAAACGGATTATATGGACAAATACTTGACATTTTAACCCATTTTACTAGTGCTACGTGTCAAGCACAATTACATTTAGCAAAATAAAATCTTTAATAAACAAAGACTTCAGAATTTGGCAGTATGATCTCAACCTTCTACATATGATTTGAATTACGTGTTATAAGTTTGGATTGTGACATATTTAGTTGGTTGATTGAATTTGGAACATTTGGATAGAAACATGAAAATTTTGAACCGCTCACTGAAGGTGTTGAAAGGATACCGGGTAAACATAGAATTACATGCAAGGAATTCATGTCTAAAACCCAGCAATCTCTTGGCATGCTAGCAGACCTAGCTAAAAAATAAGGCATAATGGAATAAAAACTTCCATATATGTGATACCAATTGGTTGATATTAAGCTTTAGATCTGTTAATACGTGTAATGCTTGCAAGAAGTCTTTGCATCTGTCAGACTTGTAATCCAATAGAAATGGCAGAAACTGCGGTGTTGCATGTTGGATTAAATATTTTTCTTTTTTCATTTTATTAATATCTCATTGAGATGAGCATAAATGACAAAAAAAATTACTGAGTATACCCGCATATCACTGGTTATTGCTTTTTGTACTTACTTAAGAATGTTTTAGCAGAATGGTTTAAAATGCAGCACTTCAAGTTATAATTTGACAAGTGTTGTCTCTTCGGGAAATATAAAAGGCAAGCGCTGCCTGCGAAGAGATTAAAGGGGCAAATATTGTCGATGCAACACTTTAAGTTATCTGGGAGAATGTTGGAAGAGATAAAAGGGCAAGTGTTACCTATGCAAGACGGGGTCATACTTCAAGTTATCTGGGAGAATGTGGAAAGAAATAAAAAGTACTAGAAAGGGATGGCGTGATTTGGGCGGCAATATAAAATTTCGTAGAAGTATTTTCGTCCTAAATTTATTCATTAAAACTAGCGGAGGTCATTCTTACAAAACTACTTTAAACGGAGGTCAATAAGATAGACCACTGTCTATGGTGTCATAGTTTTGTAAATTGCCCTATAGCATAAACATGATAAATTCATAGTCGACCGAACAAAAATTTTCACCGCGTGCCCTGGGGAAAGTGCACGAAAGGCCACTTTTGCCACTGGTCTTTGGGCACAGACCACTAATACCAAAATATTTAGTTTGTGGCCACTTTCGCTTAAAACATAGAACTTCAGTCAAGAGGCCGGATTGAAGTTCAGTCCTTAAAGATTGAACTTCAGTCCAGGGCCATATGGATTGTTCACTCCTTAAAGACAGAACTTCAGTCCAGGGCCATGTTGACTGAAGTTCAGTCCTTAAAGATTGAACTTCAGTCCAGGGCCATATGGATTGAAGTTCAATCCACAAAGATGGAACTTCAATCTAGGGGCCGTATGGACTGAAGTTCAGTCCTTAAAGATGGAACTTCAGTCCAGGGGCCGTATGGACTGAACTTCAGTCAATGATCAGAACTTAAGTCAATGTTTATTTATTAAAGGCCCAAAAATGGCCTCTAGTGTAAGACCAAAGAAAATAGTGGCCTCAAACCAAATACCGGTGTTAAATGTGGCCGGTGGCCGAAATTTTTACGCATGCCCTCCATAAGGATTGGTTTTACAAAATTACTCGCGCTAAGGAATGTTTTAGCAAAATGCCCTTATTTAGTCCGGAAGCCAAGACTTCAAGGCAAAAATTTTGTAAGTCTTGATAATTAGCTATACTTCAAGGACAAGTGTTATTTTGCCAATACTTCAAGTTATATGGCGAGAATGCAGGGAAAACTGGAAGGGACAAGTCTTGGATTGTCAAGGCTTACGACGAAGTGCAGCAAGTGTTGCCTATTGCCAATACTTGTCATTCAAGTGTTGGCAATCGAGCAGGGGTCAATGGCAAGTCGGCCAAGTGCGGCAAGTATTGCCTATTGCCAATACTTGAAGGGATAAGTGTTGAAAAGCGGAAAAATATAACGGCAAGTCTTGAACCCAAATTGAGGCATTTTTGCAAACCATCTGTTAGCACAGGCAAAAAGGCAAACCATTGCTTTCCGTGTCATATTTTTGCAAATGAGCCCCGACCGAACCTTGCTTGCATTGGCCGTAATTTTGTTACTGGTGTTGCTGGCTCATGCCAAAAGCAACATGTTACCTAAACTTTGCGGAAAGCAAGAGTGACTAAACACAAGAAATAGGACTATCCACACTCAAGTCTGAAACTCGACAAGTCGGTCAATTGGAAAGTCAATCAAGTTTGACGTATGAGTTTGATCTCTCTCTCTCACTCTTTTTTGTGAAAAGAATAGGAAAGCTCTTTTCATCAGAAACAACCAGATTTCCGAAAAATGAGAAACCAAGATCCAAACTTTTTGAGACACGTGCATGTAAACTATAATGTGGACATCACAATTAGTACCAAAAAGATGAAGAAAAAAGAGAACTATCAGTGTCACTTAACATTACAAATCGATGTATTCTGTTGATGAAGGAATTTACGAGCTGTCATTCCGTCAAGATATTAGTGCATTCCAAAATTAGTTGGGGGAAGGCGCGAGGGGAACTTCAAGGGACTCAGCAAAGCTTGAAACGAAGAGGTTGGGTTCATTAGTTTGACTTTCTTTGAGATTAAACATAAGGGCCAATGGAGAGTGAAGGTTCATCTAGTAGACGGGGAGATAGCTGCAAACACCATTCCTATCAAAATTAAAGAGCTTGAATCAAATGCTTTTGATTCAACTATCACTGACACACCACAGACACAACATAATCCCATGGCATCCAAATACATTTTGCATTGATTTGGGGAAGGTTAAACTGCAGGAAATGCAACACTTGGATCCAATACTGTTTATGTTTCCCCAGCAAAATGAGCTCTGAATGTTTTATTTTTTTGTAAGATATCAAACAAAACCTCCAATGCCATAGCTTCTCTTATGAGCTATCTGCATTTCAAACATCTTAACTAAGTCAGCAAGTTCTATCAAGAAAACTCATTCTGAAGAGCGGTCTTGATCACTTTCACCAAGATTTTCTTACCCAATCACTTGTTAATGATGCAGCCTGAAACTAAGCACCAATCACCAATCCAATTCATCCATTTTTAATGTCAATAATAACTTTACAGGCTTAAAGAGCAAGGGAAAATGTACGAAAATCCCCTAAAAACCTCATTGCTTTATAGTCCTAAACCTATCAAAAGGAGGATATATAGAAAAGGGACTTGAAAAAATGGCTGGAAGAAAAAGAGTCAACTGACAGTAAAAGAATAACACTGAAACTACCAAAGGGCTAACAAAATGTAAAGAAAACCCGATTTACTTATACCTGCCTCAAACTAAAAACTGTTCACCATCCGTTACAGGAGGATTTACCCTTTGAATCCTCAATCCCAAGAAAGAAAAGAGATACCTCATGTTCTTTTGTTTTCTTTTTTGTTTTTTTCAGGGAGGAGCATCCCATAGATTTACAGTCAACCTGCACAGTGTTCGTCTTTTTGGCATTTGCCTGGATGCTTCCTCCATCTCCAAACTAATTGTGATCCCAAAATTTCAATCAAGAATATTGATTTCTTTTCTTTCTGGTTTACATATGAGAGCAACGTTTCTTCAGTAGCTACTAGGCCAGTTAACTTGAGAATGTTGAGGCTGCTGATAGACGGTGGCTGTTGGTCCTACCATATCAATTGGACCAGCCATTGTCTGTGACTGTTGCATAAGTGGGTGAACACTTTGTCCCGTCGCTGGTTGTGCTGGATGATAAAGACCAGGAAGATTTCCATGCCCAGGTTGTGGGGGAGTAAAAGCCAATTGACCCTGGGGTAGGTTATAATAAGAACTTGCTTGCAAGCTGGATAGATCTCGGCCTGGAGCAACCCACACACTTGAGCCTTCACTCTGCAAAAACAAAAGTGTTCACATCTTTAAATCACACAAAGTAAACCTAAAAGAGGGATGATAAACACAGCCAAGTGAAAAAGGTAAGAGATCATTTGGCTCAGCTACATCATAGTGATGCTATTTCAGAATAATACAAACTAGGATACCTTTATAAGTGGACATTGTAACAACGTTACATGTTAAAGTATCTTAGCCGATAAAGGATTTTGATACTTGCCATACAAAATTGGTTTCCGCTCAAGTCAGTAATAAATTTTAGAAAAAACCTCATTGTTATTGTTAAGTTAGATTTAGAAAGAGGATAAGCCTTTCCAGGCAGACTGGAGGAACATGCCAGTTCAATTCAGGGATTCACAATGTACAAGTCCCATGACCATATTATCTCACTCAAAAGTGAAGGTCAGTATGGCCATCTGCAATGTAGCAGCAGGAAATGAAAAGGAAAGCCATCAAGGTCTTGGACATATTGGTCTAGGTACAGAGGCAGGAGATTATGGAAATACTTCAGAAGTGCTTTAAAAGCGCAGAAATCCTCAACATTTCCGGATTAAAATGTCTAACCTCATTAACACACAAGGTCCCCAACCTCTGCCCACCCCACCCCCCACCCCCCAAAAAACACCCAGGAAAAAAAACAAAAAAGCAGCTTAATTATCATTGTGCATTAATGTCAAGCAACCATTTCATAGTGAAAGAGATAATAACACTATTGACTTGAACTAAACACAAGACCAACCTGAGCAAACGTTTCATAGTGAAAGAGATAATAACACCATTGACTTGAACTAAACACAAGACCAACCTGTTGTTGTCCACTCACATGGACATTATTTTCCGTGTATTGAGTGGCAGAAAGATCCTCATTAGAAGCAGGGTTTCCAGCTGCTGTAGTTGAACTAGGGGTATAGTTGGCTATAGAGGATCCATATGGCCCATATGAACCAGGCACTCCAATGTGGGTCGAGTTTCCTACATTAGCTCCTGGCCTGTATTGTGAAAGTGAGTATCTGCCAGCAGCGGACGGTACAGGTGGATATACACCACCAGCATGAGGTTGCTGGGGAAATGCACCATTGCTTAAGAATTGATGGATGGCTGTTGGCGGAACATAATATGGTGAAAAGTAGTGACCATATGGAACATAATTTGGAGGATAATGGGGCAGATGCATCCCTGTAGCTTGTGGAAATACAGGGAGAGGTTGCTGAGTTACAGCTGCTGAACTCTGCATAAGCCCACCTGCTTGAGTTGCAAGTGGTGTTGGAGCGGCGGTAGATAAAACAAGAGGGCTTCCTCCCTGCAAATCATTTTAGATACATATTAACAAGCAGTACCTTAGGGTTTAGATTAGCTGAAGGTAGCGATTAAAAAGTGAAATAAATGACCCAAAAGTTAAACTGCTTTTCTGTGCAAATTACTAACAAATACATGTGCTATACTCCTGCCGAGATAGTATGATGGCATGAAAATCACCCAAAAACTTGAAAGTTTTTTCCATGATAAATACAGAATGGGCTGCTCACTGCAACATCTTGGATCAACTCAAACAATTGAATGAATCTTCCAGTGAATGGAAAATTGGTATTAGGTCAATTTTGAACAGAAAAAGTAGGCATATGAATACTTACAGAACCTAGAATGATGCAATACCAAAAGGTTCCCTTAGTGTTTACAGCACTCAGGAAATTATGTATATTTTGTGAAAAGATTATAGTACTCTAGAAATAATATGTATATCTTTATCATGATTTGGTTAAGTATCCTAATCATATAAGTTTACATAAACATCTTCCTCTTCCGATTTCATGATGCTAAACGATCAACCAACTAGAGCCATTTAACTGAACCCTGCTAGAACTGCAACCGTGTTAATAATTATGACTTGCGCAAATATATGGGGGTTAACAAGAGCTTTTTCACTGGGTCTTTAGCACAAACAGGAACCTTCTGTCAGGGCTACACACATTATTAATAAAGGATACTAATCAATGGACAAATTAAGATTGAAGAGAGAGGGAACAAACAATACTGTACAAGGAAATATGGGAGACACAGGAAAAAAAATGTTGATGTGATGAAGGGCAAGGGAAGAAGTGAGAAGGCGGGTGGTTGTAGGTGTGTGCTTCAAGAGCGAGTAAGGTGAGAGAAGGGTTTGGAGTTTCCCAGCAGGAGGGTTAAAGATAATGGTATTGGTATCTATGAGGCCACCCAGCTAAATTTTTGTTTCAGCTTTTTTGTTATCTGTTTAACCCTTCTATTGTTGACTCTGGTAAATATTGCATTCGGCTATGATTGACCCAAGCTGTACAATATTTGCAATAATACTCCAGCCAAGACCAACTGAAGGAAAAAAGATTCAAAATGGTTCATACCTCTCCTGTGTGGTTGCAGACTATTGCATCAGGAGTGGGGTTTACCCAGAGCGCACCCGAAGGGTAGCGGCTGCGGGTTCCCTTGTCATAAAAATAAAAAAGATTCAAAATGGTTCAAATTCGGTACTTGCTGAGTCCCCACCCCATTGACAAAATCTGATTATGGTAGAGTTAAGACCTAAAATCCAATCTATTCCAACACATCATCAACCCAACTTCAAGGGAAAAGAAGAGAAGGAACCAGGGAAGTGGGAATATGAGTAGGACTGAGGTGACAAGGATATTCCAATGCAAAGCCAAAGGTGTAACTGAGTTTCTACGATTCTACCTCATATATTCCACAAAAGGTATTGCTAAATATCTAGTGTAGTGACGCCACCTATCATACGACTCAAAACAAAACGTCCATCTTTCTGTCTATGAGCTCATTATTAATCCCTGCCCTATGAGACCCTGCATGAACTACAAAAGCGCATTTCTGCCCACCCACCCCACCACCCCCTTCTTTTCCACTTTTATTGCCCCGCATAAGAGTATTACAAACAATAGAACATACTACTTGAAGAGTACTTTCAGACCTCTTGAGCAGATTGAGATGTTTGGAGAGGCACAACTGCAACATTGCCGTTGTACTTGTTAGAAACTCCCGCTGAATGAAAAGGTGAAACGCGACCATCACCATCAGCACTGGAGGGGTGGAACTGCGCATAGTAGCTTGTTGGATCAATCGGTTGCTGAACCTAGAGGGAAAAAATGAACCATTGTAACTATTCTTGATTATGAGAACCAAATTTTTATGAATCTACCATGTACTGATTCCAGTCTCAAACTTTTCAGAATATGTCAAATCAAATCCCCAATAATGGTATTGCTGACAAATAGTTCCTACATTCAACATCAATATAGACTTCCTACATTCAACATCAATATAGACCCCAGCACAACTCAACAAAGCATGAGATTCTAGTAACCTGCCACTCACAAGTGAGGTGAAACCAACACTGACAACATATTACGATTCGATGACAAGGTGTTAATCTAACTATGAGTATTTACTAATGATACAAGTTTCTAATTTTCTATACCAGGACAATTAAAACTTTGAACCTTCAAAACCAATAAAATAACAGAATATAGAAACAGAATATCAGAGATGAAGGCTTACGACAAAGTTGGGGAGACGAGAAACATCACGAGACTGTGATTCAGAGGTTTCAAAAGGTGCGAGCTGACGGCCTAATGTTGGTGGCACAAAACCAACACTATAGTTGGGGGTCATATGAACAATGGAATACTGATGGCCTCCTTGCAGAGTATCTTGCTTATTAGATTCACTGTACTCGGCAACTGAGGATGGGACATCTTCTGGCTTAGCAGACAGATTTTCCTCACGTGAAGGCAGGGATTGATCAGCACAATCTGCATTCTCTGCAGTTGTTGATGGATTTTGATCACTGCATCCACCCATAAGAATAAAATGTTAATCGTGTGAACGATATTGGTCAGTGCATCCACTCATAAGAATGAAAAATGTAACATGTGAACGTGCTAGAAAAGGAGTATGTATCTAATTATGCATCACATTTCATTTTTTAATGATTTTTTCTAAAAGATAGCATCAGTGGCATCACAGTTCAAGTGTCATATAAATGATTCCATCAAGATCTAAAATACAAAGCTGAAGAAAACAAATTCATATGCACCACATTTATCTGGAAGAGAGTAGTGCTTAAAAGCAAAAAGAAGAAAGACATGGTGAATAAGATATTTTTAGGATTTCCGAATTTTCTTTTGAAACCAAACCCGAAACCAATCCCAATTGTGTGGCTTTTTCTTTCCGCTGCACTGGCCTATTTTTCTTCTTTTCTAAGCAGTTTGGACAACATTTGGGAAAAGTTCTTCGAATTAATTTTTTTGAAAAATTTGGTGAAATTGAGATGTGTTTCGGTAGCTGTAGCTTCTTTGGTTGAAGTGAATGTTTTGTGAGTAGAATAAGTTGTATGTTTGGATTACAGATGATTTGGAAAAACTGGTTTTCAAAGTCAGAGTTTGCTTGGGTAAAATACTATTCAAAGGTTTTGGTTTTCCAAAACCAAACCAAGCCTACTCTTGGTTTTAGTTTTTGGAATGTTTTCTAAACCTTTGCCAAAGCTACACGCATCTAGCATCTCTCTGAAAATTGACGACCGAGCAATGCACACTTAAATCTAAAGAATGAAAGTTTGCATCACTGAAAATTTTCAGTGACTAAAAGTTCTAATCTTAATACTATATTATTTGACCCATACTACTGAAACAGATTCAGCTATGCAGTTTAATGTTACTACAAAGCTGGACTTCAAAACAAATGATTCACTCCTTACAAACACCCCCCCCCCCCCCCCAAAATGCATAAAGCATCTTTCATAAGGTAAGTGTATACATTTCAAACTGGAGAAGCCCCTCCAACCTACATTGGCATCAATCAAATTAGTATATGTATTTCTCTTCTATCTGCTGTGCCATATAAAACAACAAAAACAAAACATTCAATATTCTCCACACTGATTATACTTGTGACAGGAGATATAGACCGATACTAGTCATCCTAGTCTTCGATTCCTAGGCTAAAAGAAGAACTAACAAAAGCTTCCATAGGCAAGGGAGGAGAGGGATTGCGAAGGGAGAGAAAGCGAGACAGACCTGGAAAATTGTTCATTTCCCATCTCATCAACACCCTCAGAAGTTCCTGAGAGTGATGGAGTCTTTTGACCCTCAGCAGCTTCGTTGGGGCCTATACATAAACCCTGGCTAGTCTCAAAACTTCCAAAACAGAACCCAAGTTTATCAGCCTCAGGCACATGAAAGTGGTTAGGGATAATAACATTCTGGATATCTGAAATGTGTGTTTTTTCTAACTTCTGGTGCAGTTCCAAAGTCCCTTCTTTTGTTTCAACATCCACAGCCGGAGTCTGCAAATTTGTATTGACTTCAGCAGGAACTGTAGAAACACCAAATGAACCAGCAGCAGATGCCACAGAACCCTGAGCAATATTATTGTTTGTAGGCTTTGGCTTCCATTCCTTAGCAGGACCAGCTGTAGAGAAATGCAGAAGACTAGTGTTTAGCAGAATGTTCAAGTAAGAAACTCTAATTACATGCAATTAGCTCTTTACTCCCTCCCCATTTAACAGCTGCAACAAAGTTTAACACACAGCAAGATATCACAACGCTATAAAGCCTCAAACCATGAACTATAGAGTCATAAGTCATATGGAGAATTACAGTAATCAATATCTGAAATAAAACTTTTTGGGTTTTCTTATTCCAGAAATACAAAGAATTAGTTAAACAAAGAGACAATACTTCCAACTTGTACAAAGCAGCCGACTTAAGCATGGACCAGGTCCCTGACTTCACTAGCAACAAGCATCATCTGATCATCTTATTTTGGAGAATTGAAGATTACTAGTGCACTTGACCCTCTACTAGGACAATAGACACAAGAAGTAGTACAAACTGGAAGGCACAAATAAATGAGAAATTGAGAAGACGATTGCAATTGCAAATGAGAATAGGAGATGACCTGTCATCACTCAGGTGCCGGAAAATCAGTCAGGAAAGGTTTAAAACTTCTTACCAAGTACAAAAAGAAAAGGTAAGAAAAACGTTAAGCATGTGATTACAGGGAAAACAAGGAGTACTTCAATCATCTCATAGGCACCGCTAGTAACAAATACAGTAGCAACATCAATTAAAAGCATCTATTATCGAGGGGAGTGAAGAACATAAATACACTAATGTATAGAGTATAGAACGTGTAAAAGTACTATACCTTTCTGTGGCCCAATCACTGGTGGTCGGTTGTTGTAATTAGACGAAGGTCTACTAAGAGAAGAAACACCCTGAGCTGAAGAAGCACTTTGTAAGGACTCTGGAACCTGATTCTTTTCCGGCCCCTGGGATTTGGTTGATAGGTTTACTTGCACAGTTGAACTTCTAGAGTCAGAAGCTGCTATCCAGATATAGGCAGAAGCAACTTTATTAACTGGAGGAGAAGTCTGTTTCCCTAAACCCTCCCCCAAACAATGACAATAACCAAACGATGATACAATAGTATCAAGACTGTTGAAATATAAGGACATATAAATTTCAAACAAGTCTGCAAAGGCTTACCAGTGGTTGTCTTGCTCTCATGCAAGTTGGTCAAAACATGTTCGGATGGAGTACGGTGGCCACCGACTTCCCTTCTAATTGTACCTACTGCACCAGGTGGTCGTGAATCATGAGATGGCAATAGAATAGGATCTGATGCTGAAAAATGAGCTCCTGACAGAGGCAGTGAAGAGAAGGACGTTGAAGAAATGGCGGAGATCGGCATCTTCTGTCCAAGCATATCCCTGGATGCCGCAGACACTTTGGGGCTTTTGTTCGCATGATGACTGGGGGCATGCAATGGTCCCTCCAACTTAACAGAACCAGCACCTGCAGGGGCTTCAGATTGCTTAACCACTCTTCCTGCTGATGCATGCGCACCCTGTACAACATTGTTACTCCCAAAAGCTACACCACCAGGCCCATTGGCTCTGCCACTTGATGAGCTGAAAACAACCAAAAGAACTTCAGACCGCAGAATAATTTGAAACCCAACAATGTATAGAAAGCACTAAACCATAGTATTTGTAATCTGGAGTGAATAACACTGGCAATTCAAGGAGCAAGCATATGCTGTAACCACACATATGAAGCAAAATCCGAAAACAGCAATAATACCTTGAGGTATTTTTCGCCTCAACAGTAGGCACAGAAGATGGGTTGATACTCTTATCAGAAACTTGACTAGCGCCATTTTCCTTATCAGATGCAGAGATCCTTCCACCACCAGCATCTGAAAAAACACATACACATGAATTATGAGTCGATAGAGAAAGAGGGGCTCATAAGATTCAATCTAAATGATATAGTGAAAATTCTCCCAATGTAAAGGAAAAGGTCTCAGTAAGTTAAGTCAATTGTTCAAAGCCTACCCATGGCTGAAAAGGCAGAATATTCGACCTCCTAATTACTGTTTGACCAGTGCAAAGACTTCAAGAGTTAAAATGTGTATAAGTTATAATCTTTTAAACAACTTATAATGTGCTTAAATGTATCAGGCATAATGTGACCCATTATTGATTAGATGCGACATCAAGATCACAATAACATACAGTAGCATTATTTAGCATTAATTTGAATCCTACAGGGGAGAGCCTTTTGTCATTTCGCAGAAAGGGTGCATGAAACAAAAAGGAAAGTAGGTCAATTAATTAAAAAGCACACAAAAATCAGAATATCAGGAGAACGAAAAATATGAAATCACCAGGTTAAGCAGCAGCATAAGAGATCATAAATACAGGAAAATAACAATAACGGATGTTTACCAAGTGATGCATGGCGAGAAGTAAAGTTTCCCCGACTTCCCTTGTTCGCCCTCCCCTGCATAGCTGGTTTCCACTTTGGCTCAGTAGACTCCTTGTTCACATTCTGCAAAAAGGTAATCAAACTATTAACAATAACGAAGCACACAAAAGGCCAAGGAAGCATGTCATCTAGCACTCACATTTATTGGGTCCTCAAGAGAAAACATGTGGAGCAATTGAAGCAAAATGCTGATACCAAATTGAACAATAGCATTGAAGTCTAAAGGAAAATAAACTCATTTGATATGCATGGGGTCCCCGCAAGAGCAAAGAATGAACCAATTCAGCCAAGGTGCTCATGCCTATTTTCATATTCCAGATTTTACTGAATTAGTCAGCTTAATTAAACCAAATAGACATCTTGTGCACCGTAAAAAGTATATTATTTTATTAAGCAAACCAGCTAACTTGCAACTATGATGACAGTAGTTACAGAGAAGGATTCACACATGTTGAACGACAACATCATCGCAAGGGGATTGAATTAGATGGTACATTACATTAGTTTAAGGCAATAAATAGCTCCACCACCGTAGGTTCAATGTTCTGCATCAGCTAGTATACTCGCTTGGCAATATGTGTGCACTATGTTAAACTCTTTGGACGCCTACAATCAGCTGATCCTTACTTTACCAATCCCCCACCCAAAAAACATAAAATGCTAATGAGAAAACACAAAATCTGCATGATGCACCATGTCTATGAGAAATTTACAAGCAAATCAGGCGAGCATTATTTCATGCCCTAAGAGTCTTCTCGGAGAGGGTTGTAAGCATGAAAATAGGTAACTAACCATACCTCTCTTTTCCTGTCGCGCTTCCTTTTTACTTCATGGAATGTATCTGTAGATAACCCAATGAATTAGATAGTAAAGAGAAAAAATTAATATTGTCATAGATAGGAAACATAACAATGAGAAGAGCCTGGCTGGAGCAGTCTAGTTTAGGAACATGGTCTCAAGCTAGTTTTGAACTCCTGACCTAGTGGAGGAGCTGCATTTAATCAACCACTAAAGCCAAGGAAGACTAGTCAGCAGTATGTGTAGTTATAAAAAGAGCTAAACTCCAAGAATATCTTAGGAGAGAACACATTAAACAAGACCATGCATTCTTTACGTGAAAGTCTTTAAATTGCCAATTAGACAGATAACAACCATGAAATAGCTCGGTTATTAGCGCATGTAACTAAATTCATCTAAAAAATCAGCAACACAAGAAAATCGAGAAACCGGAATTTTATGCTCCTATAATTTAAACGTTCAGATTTCTTTGAAAGAAGACATCAGACCCTACCATCATAAATTATACTATAATTATGAAGCATGAAAGAAAACCCCATGACCCTCTTATGATCGTTTGGTTGAATGATTTAGTTATACAAGAATGATAATACATGAATTTGAATTGTTTTATTTGGATAACCGAGGTATCCCCAAGGGCCAGTGACCCACAGTTCAAAACTCGGTGGATAATGGGCCTGCCTATCCAACCTTCTCCACCTAATTATACCAGGCTTTTGTTTGTGGTAGGGTTCGAAACTGTCACATTCGCCTAAATCTCACATCACAAACTGAGCCCTTGACACAAGACCAAAGCCTGGGGGCACACGTGAATTGGTAAATATACGAGGACTATTATTTGCAAAATAAATAATGTGAGAATTGTTATACGGAGAATAAATAATACATGGATTTGGCTTGCTATACAGAGAACAAATAATAAGATGATTGTTATTTAGGGATTATCTATTGTAAGGGTATTTTTGTTTTTAGATGTTCTTATCCACGTACTGCTTCTATCCCATAAAGAAATACTCGTATAACTTATACCCGTATTGATTATACAGTGTTTGGTTTCTGGTATTAAACTCTGCATAAGATATTCAGCCTTTAGTTCTGTAAACCAAAGGTCATATAAGGTGATATGGAGATTAACTGGTAATGCTTATTACCTTTTCAAAAAAAAGAAACTGGTAATGCAAAATTTTATACTTCATACCAAACGTCATATATAATATTAACGATTATTATACCATGAATGTTTAATCTTATACATGTAACCAAGCGAGCTTAAGTACTTGGTTACTATTTTAAACACAAACTTCATCGAGAACTCTGTTGTGCACCAAATAGAGGGTGAGGAGTGTGGCTAAACCTTCCCTATAACCAAAACACAACTGCCCAAATGTTACGGTCAACGAAAAATAAGATTGTTATCTGTCAATCAACTATTTCTCAATCTCAAACTATTGGGACCGGCTTTTTTCTTCCTTTCTTTGATAATAAGTAGCTGCCAGCCGGCTATATGAATTATTTGTCCTCAATGCGGTCTCAACTCATTCTACACCTGAAAATTTTTCATTTTAAGGCAAATTGAGGGTTCTCTAAATCTAGATGCTCTCTCAATGTAATTGGCATAAGTTATTCCTCTTCCTTTTTTTTTGGAGGCAGCCATATCTGTTAAAACAAAGGGACGGATTCTTGCAAAGCTGCATGGAGTACCACAACAAATAAAGACAACTTTTTTCACACAAAGATATCGTCTACCATCAAAACCCAATTTATTACAGTACCGCCCCAACAAAAATAAACCCTCAAACCCCCACCTCCCCACCCCACCCCCCAACCTAAGAAAAATGAAGGAAGAAACACATCAAAAAAAGTTTTCTTTTTTTTTTCGGAACTCGGAGAAAAATGACCTACCCCTCCACCCTTCTCTACTTCAATACAGACATTTTGTCTTCCAAAGACGTGCATCTAACCCATACATCAAAAGCTAAACCCTTACCACTAGACTGCTACATCAAAAGACTTTCTTTTTCCGAAACTCGGTGGATAATGGTCTACCCCTCCACTTAAATACAGATGTTTCGTCTTCTAAAGACGTGCACCTAACCCATACATAAAAAGCTGAACTTTTACCACGAGACGAAAACATTGAGCGCAAAAAGTATAAACCTACAAAAAATAAAAAATAAAAACAACAACAATATACCCAGAATCCCACAAGTGGGGTCGGGGACAGGTGGGGTGTAGGCAGACCTTACCCCTGCCTCGACCTACCTCGAGTGAGGTAAAAAGACTGTTTCCGATAGACCCTCGGCTCAAGAAAAACAGTATATAGAGTAATCAAGACAAAAAAAATAAAAGAAAGGGGGATCACAAAAATAAACAAGATTTAAAACAGACCTTGAAAAAGGAGTTTTTGGGCAGTTTCATTGGGATCCATAGAACATTCTTTAAGCATTGCATAAATGTCATCTTCACTGTGATTTTTCCCAGTTATTTCCTTTATGTTTTCTATTGTTTTTTGAACGCTGCTTGGGATGGTAACCCTACTCTTGTTTCCACTCATCTTCACCACCAACAATCTTTCTTGTATAACTCTATATATATGTTAAGAGGGAAAAGAGGGAAATTGTGAAGAAGACTTAGGAGAAGGGTTTTGAATATTAGTACTTCATTCCAAATAATTGCTACTATTGTTTTAATGTTTCTTTTTTATACTATTGTTGTTGCTGTATATATAGGCAGGCAAACAGGGAGAACTGGCTACTGTTGAACAGGGGCACTCTCTTTTTCTTGTCTTTTTTTTTTTTTTTTTCCTTTTATTTGTAGAGTTTTATTTACTATTCCCTCCGTCGCAATTTATGTGGCACTTTTCGCTTTTCGAAAGTCAATTTGACTAAATTTTATAGCTATATTAGATTAAATTAACTCAATATTTTAATATTAAAATTTATATATTTAAAAACTACTTGAAACGTACTTTAAGTTACAACTTTTCTCATGTCATTTTGGTGAAAAAATACATCTTAAAATGTTGGTCAAAATTCATGTCGTTTGAATCTCAGAAAATGAAAAGTACCACATAAATTGGGATAGAGGGAGTATTAGTATTCTCTATTATTTCATTTTTTAATAGTAGTGGACCGGTTAATATTGAGAACGGGACCAAAAGGGCGGTAAGTATCCCTCCATATGGAGCCTAGTCACCTTAAATACGAAACATCTTTAACTCTAAAGTGTACTTCTCAATGTGAATTTGAATTAGTCGATACTAAAAAGCAGGTATTACAAATAAGATGGGAACAAAAATAAAGAAGGTGATAGAGAATTTGAATCAAACTACTAGTATATAACTTATTCAATTTGTATTTCAACTATATTGAACGTGTGATTTTTTGTATTTTGTATCTTTCAATCTTATAATATAATTACGAGAAATAAACTAGACAAAGAAATGAAAAATCAGCATCATAAGCATTAGATGTCATGTGTAATTTGTAATGGCCAGAAATACAATGTGAAAAGTCAATAGTTATCATTTATGTATAGTTAGATTATGAACGACTCGAATCCACTAAGAATTCAGATAATTGAGAAGTAGTTATTAATATATTAGATGTTAATTATTCTACCAAATAAGTACATGACAAAAAGAATTGCTTTGAAATTTGATATCGAGAAGAGTCGTTTTTTCTCTCTCTCTCTCTCTCTCTCTCTCTCTCTCTCTCTCTCTGCGCATGATAGCAACCAACCAGCTTGGGTGCTAACCTGTGCACTTCACGATGAAGGGGACGAGAAACTAAGGCCGACAGAACCAAGACTCGCCACTTAGAGAGGGTGATGAGAATCCTAAAACAGTTCAAACCAGTCCAAAGTCGAAACAAAATAGTCCAAAAACAAATTTAGCTAACTCCAAAGGGAGAGTGAAGGAATGAGATCATGTAATTCAGATGTCAACATCCTCTAGCTGGGCGGAAGAGGTAGACAAAGCAGACAAGCTGGGAAATACCACAACGGCAGCTCCTAAGGCCTCAGTCTGGGATAACTTCGACATCAGTCAGCTCTCAAATGTTGGTTTCAAGCTGGATTACATCAAACCAGAAATTCAAGGTGAGAAGTCTATTGGAATTTTAGATCTAGAGGATATAGAATCTGAAGTGCAATATTGGAGTACAACTATAGTAGGGTATGTATTAGGAGTCTATCCTCCATTTACTGTACTTAATGGTTATGTCCAGTGTATGTGGGCTAAGCATGGAATCAATAAAGTTGTTATGCTGAAAAATGAAGTGTTGTTAGTGAGATTTGACACAATGGGGGGAAGGAGGCTGTATTACAACGGGATATACCACTTTGACAACAAGTCATTCATCGTCAAGGAATGGAATCCAGATATGGAATTTAACAGGGAAGAAATGTACATTGCACTTATTTGGATCAAGCTCCCAGGGCTAGATTTTCAAATATTGGAGTGTGAGTGGTTTGAGTAAGATAAATAGCCTGATAGGCAAACCTCTCATGGTTGACAAAAATACTGAGAAGAAAAATGGGTTAAACTTTGCTAGACTGCTTATAGAGGTGATTGTGAATGCCAACTTGCCTGATGTGATAACTTTCCGGAATGAAAGAGGAATTATCATTGAGCAGCAGGTTCAATATGACTGGAAGCCAATAGTATGTGAAGTATGCAAGAAGTATGGTCACGCTCAGACTGATTGCAAGAGGAACAAGGTAAAGGTGAATGGAAGTGCTAAGGGGGAAAAGCAAGTGAAAGAGGGGGGAAACAAGTGATCCTTAAATAGCATCAAACTCAAGGGGGATCAAGCAGCATTACCTTGGGTAAGAATCAGTCACCTAGAGCTACAACTGTGGTTCACAAGGACATAGAAGTGATGAATGTGAATGAGAAAGAAGTGATCAAGGATGACAACAAGGAAGTAGCTGCAGAATAGAGTAACAGGCAATATAATGAGAGATGGATTATTTCTGGGAGCAAGGGTGGTAGGCACATAAGATCAAACAAGTATGTAGCTAAGGGGCAAGTACCAGTGGGCAATACCTTTAATGCACTAGCTTCTGAGATGATCGCAGAGGTCAGAAGATAGAAATGAGGGTGATAATGAGGGAGGCATTGATATACCTCCCTCAGGTCATGGTTAAACTGTTGAGCATGAACATAAGATGCCTAAATGGCCTCAATAAGCAGAAGGAGGTGCAGCTACTCTGTAATGAAAAAGAAGTAGGGGTAATTGGGTTATTAGAAACAAAATTAAAAAGAAATGTTGTTGTCAAAGTTATCCAGAAAACTATGAAAGGGTGGGAGTATGTACATAACCTAGAAGAGCACTACAATGGAAGGGTGATAGTGTGCTGGAAACCTGAACTATATGAGGTGGAGCCGATTTGCTATACAGATCAACAGATCACTTGCAAAGTAAGGTTTATACCCAAGCAATGCAGGTTTTTGCTGAAATTTTTATATGCCCATAATACTACAGAGGAAAGACTGGGACTATGGAACACTCTGACAACTATTAATAGGAGTTATGACGAGCCATGGTGCATCCTTGGGGATTTTAATGCAGTTCTGAGAAATGAGGATAGATTAGGAGGTAATCCAGTGGCAATGAATGACCTTATGGAATTTAATGACTGTGTTGAAGCTTGTGAGTTAGTGGAACTACCAAATAATGGAGTGAGGTATTCTTAGAATGGCTGGCAGGCAGGGAGAGACAAGAGTATACTCAAAGACTGATTGGGAATTTATAAATGTTAGGTGGCTTGAACAAATGGTGGAATGTTCTGCAACTTACCTCCCAAAAGGGATTAGTGACCACAAACCTATCCCAGTTCAAAGTATGAACCAGGTGCACAGAACGAGAAGATCTTTTAAATTTTGTAATGCTTGGACAGCTCATCTAGAGATTCAAGGGATAGTTAAGCAAGGTTGGGAGACTGATATACAAGGCTGTCACATGTATAGGGTTGTTCAGAAACTAAAGCTCCTAAAGAAGAGACTGAAAGGGCTTCAGGAGCATGCTTTTAGCCAGGTGATTGAAGAGGCTAACCAAACCAGAACTCAACTATTTTAGGCACAAGAGAAGTTGTAGTTGTCACCAGGTGATACCACATTGCAGCTGGATGAACAAGAAAAGTATCACACCTTCAAAAGGACCTCTTACATAGTTGAGTTATTCTTGCAGCAAAGAAGTAAAGCAACATGGATAAGACTAGGTGATGATAATAACAGGCATTTCCATGCAGTTTTAAAGCACATAAAATTGTAGCAAATGGTACTACAGCTACAAGATGAGGAGGGAATAGTCAGGCAAGAACCAAGTGAAGTAGCAGCAGCTTTTGTTGAATATTGCAAAAATCTGCTAGGCACTTGTATGCCTGATAGGTACCAGTGTTCACTAATTTCATAGCAAGAGGTGGAACTTTGAACATGGAGATGAAGTTGCAAATGTTGCAGCCATACAATGTAGAGGATGTCAAGAATGTCATGTTCTCTATTTCATCAGTTAAAAGCCCAGGACCTGATGGCTATAGGAGTGAGTTCTTCAAAGCATGCTGGGATACTGTTGGAGTGGACATTACTGCAGCAGTACTAGACTTCTTCAAGTCAGGTAAGCTGCTGAAACAATTGAACATCACTATAATTTTTTGATACCTAAAGTGAGTGTACCAGTATCAGTCACACAATTTAGGCCCATATCCTGCTGTAATGTATTGTATAAATGCATATATAAAATGATTTGCAAAAGGCTCAAGAGTACAGTGCCTGAACTAGTAGCACGGAACCAGGCTGCTTTAGTCCAAAATAGATCACTGGTACATAATGTGTTAATTTGCCATGATATCCTAAGGCACTACAATAGAGCCAATGCATCACCAAGATGCGTGATGAAAATAGACCTTAAGAAAGCTTATGACATGGTGATATGGGACTTTCTGGAGAGTGTCTTAAAAGAGTATAGGTTCCCGAAGCAGTTTTTTAACCTAGTAATGGCCTGTGTCACCTCTCTTATGTTTTTTGTGAGAGTAAATGAGGAGAAATGTGGTTTCTTTGCTGGGAAGACAGGTTGAGGTAAGGGGATCCTATCGCTCTTTGTGCTGGCTATGGAATATTTCTTTAGGGCGATGAAAGCAGTGGGGGACTTACCAGACTTTAGATTCCATCCCATGTGTAAACAGAATAAGTTGAATCATATAATCTTTGCAGATGACTTAATGATTTTCTGTAAAGGTGATATTAAGTCAGTAAATAGAGTCATGGAGGCATTGCAGCATTTCAAAGGGGTGTCAGGTTTGATAGCAAACATAGATAAATCTAGCATATTTATTGCTGGAGTTAATGAAGCAGATAAACAACTCTTATTAAATAGAACTGGTTTCCAGAGTGGATCATTTCCTATTAGGTACCTTGGGCTACCTTTGTCTACCAAAAAATAGAATACGGTTGAATGTTACCACCTGGTGGAGAAGATAACAAGCAGAATCAAAATGGCTTATGCAAAAAAGCTATCATATGCAGGAAGATTACAAGTGATTAATGTTGATTGTTCTCAGTGTACAACTTCTGGGGTGCAGTTTTTATACTCCCAAAAAGCATAGTCAAAGAGGTGGATAGCAGGTGCAGAGCTTTCTTGTGGGGTTCAACAGTTGAGAGAAGAAAAGTAATGCTTGTAGCTTGGGAGAAAATCTGTGTACCCAAGCAATATGGTGGCCTTAACATCAGGAGTTGCCTGTTGTGGAACATATTAGCAGTAGGCAAACTACTTTGGCAACTTATTGAGAAGAAGGATGATCTGTGGGTAAAGTGGGTCCATAAAGTCTATATGAAGCACCAAAGAAGCATATGGGCCTACTATCCTCCCTCAGATTGTAGATGGTACTGGAGACAGCTTAACAAGCTAAAAACTGAAATGCAACACTGGTATGCCAATGGTAGATACCAGCTCACAAGCACAGGGGTATACTCACTGACGAGTAGCTATCACAAGCTTTTTGGGAACTTAACAAAACTCCCAAATGCAGAACTTATTTGGACAAACCTACCACTGCCTAAGCATAGATTCATAATGTGGCTTGTAGTGCAGGGCAGACTGTTGGCAAGAGCAAGGAGGCAGAAAATGCAAATGCAATGTGAAGACTATACATGCTGCCCGTGTCAGAGTCAAGTGCTTGAAACTACATATCACCTTTTTCATAAATACATATGGTTTAAGAAAATCTTGAGTGCTCTGAACCAATGGAGTGGCATACCCTTACCAAGCAAACCGGCAAGCCAGGTCTTGGAATGGATCCAACACAGAAGATGGAAGAAGACAAAGAAGCTAATCACTGCAGCATTACGCAGTGATGATGTGTATTACACTTGGAAAAAAGGAATGAGATAAATTTTGGCCAGCCCACAGTGTCCCTGAATGAAATAGTGAAAGGTATCCAGAGGGACATTAAGGAAAGAATAAGAAGTTGTAGAGGAAAGAAGATGGTAAGAAGATACAATGTATTAGTTGACAGACTACTCAGAGAAGAAGAACCTAGAAATAGCAGTAGGAGTAATATAGGTTAAGTATTGCTTACAGTTTGATTTGCTTTCCATTTTCTTCTGTGTTAGCTTAAATTGTCTACTTTGTATCCTGTTAAAAGAAATCAGTAGGTTAGTATTAGTTTTGAATTAGATTTGTAATAGTGTGATGACTGAGGTTCTGCGGTTCTGATACAAAAGGATCAGGATAGTAAGAATGCTCTTTAGGTTATAGTGCGGTTGTTGATATTTACGGTACTTACAGTTTACCATAAAAAATTTGATATATGTTTCTTGCCATTAACGACAACTTATTTCTTTTGGAAATTTTACATAAATAGTCGTTATAGTCCGTATGCACAAATTATGTACATAGTATGCACATAGTGTGCAACATCATGTATAAAGTACGCATCAATTATGTAAAAAAAATGATTACTTTTTGTTAAATTGATTTAGCATTGTTCATGCAACATAATTTTTTTTCTTTCTTTAGAGTCTTATTTTTTCTTTTTTAACAAAAGGAACATAAAGAAATTTATGATGCAGAACGTCTTAGTATGGATTTAACTTAATTGGTCCAAAAAGTAACTATTAGAGACACTATGGGCAATTAAAAAGAAGAGGAGGTGAACAAAGAACTTGAATCAAACTACTATATACCTTATTCAATTTGTACTATGACTATATCGAACGTGTGATTTTTTGTATTCATATTTCTATCTTAAAATATAATTACGAAATATAAATTATGTAGTAGCTTAAAAAATCAACATCATAAGCATTAGCTACCATATGTAATTTGTAACGGATAAAAAATAAAGTGAAAAGTCAATATTTATTATTTATGTATAATTTTATGGGCGACTCGAATCAACAGAGAATTCAGATAATCGAGAAGTAGTTTTTAATATATTTGATAATAATTCTTCTACCAAATAAGTAAATGACAAAAATAATTGCTTTGAAATTTGATATTCGTTTCTTGCCGTTAATGAGAACTTTTTTTTTGGAGTCTTATTTTTTTATTTTTTAACAAAAGTAACATAAAGAAATTTATGGTGCAGGACATTTCAGTGCGAATTTGACTTAATTGGTCCAAAAATAACTATTAGAGACACGATGGGCAATTAAAAAAAGGAGGTGAATAAAGAACTTGAATCAGACTACTATATACCCTATTTAATTTGTACTATGACTATATTGACCGTGTGATTATGGTAGTCGTATTTTCTATCTTAAAAGATAATTACGAAATATAAACTACGGAATAGTTTTAAAAATCAACATCATAAGCAGTAGCTGTCATATGTAATTTGTAATTTGTAATGGATAGAAAAATAAAGTGAAAAGTCAATAGTTATCATTTATGTATAATTAGATTACGGGCGACTCGAATCAATTGACAATTCAGATAATCGAGAAGTAGTTATTAATATATTTGATGTTAATTATTGTACCAAATAAGTAAATGACAAGAAGAATTGCTTTGAAATTTGATATTTGTTTCTTGCCATTAACGAGAACTTTTTTTTTTTGGAGTCTTATTTTTTTCAAAAACAAAAGGAATATAAAGAAATTTATGATGCAGGACGTTTCAGTGCTAATCTAACTTAATTGATTCAAAAAGTAACTATTAGAGATAGGATAGGTAATTAAAAAAGAGAGGAAGTGAACAAAGAACTTGAATCAAACTACTATATACCCTATTTAATTTGTACTATGACTATATCGAACGTGTGATTTTGGTATTCGTATTTTCTATCTTAAAGATAATTACAAAATATAAATTACGGAATAGTTTAGAAAATCAACATCATTACCATTAGATGTCCTATGTAATTTGTAACGGATAGAAAAATAAAGTAAAAAGTCAATAATTATCATTTATGTATAAGTAGATTACAGGCCACTCGAATCAAATGAAAATTCAGATAATCGAAATGTAGTTATTAACATTTGACTTTAATTATTACCAAATAAGTAAATGGCTAAAAGAATTGCATTGAAGTTTTGATATCTATCCCTTGCAGTTGGAAAAATGAGCATTGCATGAAGTAATTTTTTCTCCATTTATTTCTTTGGAGTCTTATTATTTCTCTATTTTTTTTTTTTTTAATTTTTAACAAACGGGAAAGAAAGAAATTGTCAAGGCTCTTTTGAGATTTGTCCAATGCTAACTTGGTGAAAAGTAGATGATTACTTGCGCAACAGTATTTTATTTAGCTCCACTAATCCATTGTTGTCAAATAGAATTTCATTCCCTCTGTTTCTCTTTTAAAGTTTTATTAATTATGATTGTAAAGTTTAATTTTTTTGGTTAAAACAATTGAGTAGTCAACATGTTCTTGCATGTAAAATACTTGGAGCTTTGTAGGGGCAAGGACTGATATAGGTGTCCACATGGGTCCCCACTTGGCAAGGTGTATAGGTGGATGGTTTGCTTAGATGGCATGATCAAATCTTGTCTCACCTTTTCTATCATAGTTTTCAAAAGTTAATTAAAAAGAATAATAAGAAAAGAATAATAAGAAGAAAAGAACAAAGATGCAGATTGGAAATCTGAGTGCTAATCTGCAAGTAGAGTAGCACACAATGTGCATGGATCTATACACCTTTTTCCGAATCATGTAATAGTGCAACTTTCGCATATTCAATGTGACAATTTTTATAATTTTCAATGAAGATGTCTTCAAGGACACTATCTTTTAAGGGGAATATCAAGAACTTATTTATAATTTTTTTTCCAAATCCAACTGTTGGATATTCGATAATTTTCATACTGAACACACAGCTCACTCTAAAATATCTAAGATAAAGGTCAGGCAAGTATTTCCCGTGTGACAAATTGCTTAGAATTGCATGTATCGAATTTTAGGACAAAAGAAATACTGTAAATAAAACAGGGGGAGGGAAAAGAGAAAGAACCACATGACCTTATAAGCTAAGGTGATTAAATTGTCGCCAATATAAAATGAGATTTTGTTATATTTGTATAAAATCTTGCACACTTTGGTATAAAAATATAGTAATATAATTGATATTACAAAATATAACAATATTTTTATATATAAATTGCTACAAATAACTAAAAAAGAAAATCTCTAGCCTCTACAGCACATCCCTCCTCCTTGTCGCCAGCTGCAGAAATAGTCAGAAACATTGCATAAAAGATGTAAAAACAGTGCAGAAATAATGCAGAAAATAGTGCAGAAACAGTGCGCAAATAGTGCGCAAATAGTGTTGAAACAGTGCAAAAATAAAGAAACGGTTAGATACAGTACAAAAACAGTGGAGATCCAATGAGATACAATAAAATAAAAGTAAGAAAAAAAAACCAGATCTTACTGGAAAATACTAAATCTGATCGAAAAACATAAAAAATGATCGAGAAACATAAGATGTAGCCGGAAAACACCAAATTTTGGTCAATAAAATATTATATTTGAACGAAAAAATATCAAACATAGGGAATCGGGGTATGTCAAATGAAGGAGAATGGTGGGAGGATAAGAAAGATGTAAAAACCTACCGGATTTAGATGTTGTTCGAAACTTTGAAGTTAGATCTACGCCGATTCCATAGGAATTTAGGAAAAATAGTAGCGAAAATGGAAAGAGGGTGTAGAGAGGAATTTAAAAATGTATTTTTTCAGCAAAAATATGTCGTTGGAGCGGCGGCGGGTGGGGGGTGGTCCGGCGGCGGTAGATTGGGAGTGGAGGAGGGAGGAAGGAGAAATGATAGGAGGAGACTAGGGTTTCGTTATGTATAGGGTTTATACACGTTCGCTAGGTTTTATAATTAAATTTCTTTTTCCTCTATATTGTGTTATTGTACCAAAATGTGTCTATATATTGGAAAAAAATTCCCATTTTGTACTTTTTATATAATTTTTCCTATAATGCATCGACTGTATGAACGTTTTTCGTATAAAATTAAATGATTAATTGCTAAAGACATTTATAAGTTAAACAAAATAAATGGCGAAGCAACGTGAGAGCAGCCCAGTACACAAAGCATCTCGCGTTCACACAAGGTCCGAGGAAAGATCATATTTTAAAAGGTGTGATATACGCAGTCTATCCTGATGTCAGTGGATGTTTCCACGGCTTGAACCTATGACCTATATGTCACACCAAATTTAACTTGTAACAAACAAAAAAAAAAAAAAAGAAGAAATAATAATATATAATAAGTCTCAGTAGTTGTAACTAGATTATACAAAAATTAAGTTACATTACAGTCAAACCTCACTATAGTGGTAATATTTGTCTAAAATTTTTATGGTTGCTATAATGAGATGTTGTTATATAGTATGTAGTCTGACATTTGAAGTTTACATCTCATTTAACAGTTGTAACGAAAAAGTATTTAAAAAATATCTTTTTGTACTTTTTTACTATAAACGAAAATAAAATCCATGTTAAATTTAAAATCTCAATAGGTTTTCATATTTCATCAATTAAAAATTGAAAAGACTAATATATATTAATAGATCCATAATGTAATTTCTTGCTTTTAACAACCTTTTGAGCAGCTTTTGCTTAACAGCGTACTTATTCTTCTTGCTAAGAAGGTCTCTGCAACTTGACGACTACCAATTGAAAATTTTTGCTTTAGTTGTTCATGTATGATTTTAGAGTTGTCTTCTTTGTATTGGCACAATGATATTTGTTTTTGGAGATATAACTTGACGTTTAAATCTCATATACATGAATAAAGAATATGTGCTGAACAGTGCTATTTTAAAGTTAACAAGTCCAAAAAGATACCATACTATGGTAGTTACTATGTCAATTAAAAGGACAAAAGTAGATTCAAATTTTTATCAAATCCGGGGAATTTCTTCGATCTTCAAAAAGATAACTTTGTAAGTTTCAGTATGATTAATGATATTGATCGGGAATCGTTCAACTAGGGATTTCTTGCTCAAAGATGTTCATTTCTATGTGTATCATATATATCACAGGACTTGTGATAAGAGAAATCCATTTACGCTCAAATCCATTTCTAAAAGAATAGAATGGATGAGAAAGATAAGGAATTTGGGACCTCTAAGGAAAAAGGGTCGGGTAAATAGTTGGGGAGTTTATTTATACAATTATTATACGAGCCTTAAATAAATAAGAGTTGAATTGTTACAATTACCAATAAAAAAATGAGTTGTTAACCCATTTAACAAAAAAAAAAAAGTAAAAAATGCGGCCCAATTGCAAAAATATGACACGGGAAGCAATGGTTCGCCGAAATGCCCTCAATAACAGTGGTTTAGCAAAACTGTCCTCCATTAGTTTAATGAAACTTATTCCCGATGAAAATACCCCTCACAACTAATAAAAAGACCCACACTATCCTGCCCTTCCTTTTCTCCATTCAAACAATATCTAAACCCTAAAAACCTACAACTTTTATAGATTCCTCCATTGAAATGAAGATTCAAGGTTAGATTCCTTCAAATTCCTACTCTCTTACATTCATTTGGATAGCTTTGTAGAAAATCTATGAAAATAGGTATCTTGCAAAGACTTCTTGGCAATTGCAAAAACCTTAAGCCCTGCTGCAATGGGTAACTTGTCTCTGCAAGTCTTGGCTATGCAAAGAGTTTAAGCTCTGGTGCAATGGCACGTTACACAGACTTCCCTGGCTATTGCCAAGACTTCAAGCTTTATTGTAGTGGCCAACTTGTAAAAAAAAATGTCTGCAAATCTTGGCTATTGCCAAGAGTTTAAGCTCTGGTGCAATGGGCACCTTACAAAGACTTCTTGGCAATTGCCAAGACTTCAAGCCCTGTTGTAGTGGCCAATTTGCAGAGAAAGTCTCTGCAAGTCTTGGCTATTGCCAAGAGTTCAAGCTCTAGTGCTATGGGTGTCGCATCCTATTTTTACCCGAACCGGTTAAAGTTCGAAATAGGACTCGACTTATTGGGTAACTCACAGGTTAAGAGTTGGATTCGCCACCTAACATATTTTTTAACTAGGCGTATTAGGGCACCTATTTTGTTTCTAGCCAATTTTACCAATTAACTCCGAAACTTCGTCTACGAACCAGAAATTTTAGGTAAGAGGTTCAAGTTAACTTGAGAGGAAGGGGTTAGGCACCTCTCAAGCTCCACCAAATGTGATTACCGACCAGATTTTATAATTGGGATTCAAACTAGAACTAAACAATGTATAAGTTAGGCATAAAAATTAAAAGTGAATAAAAATAGTCTTTTCTACAAATTTTCTTCCTTAGAAAATTGCACCTAGCAAAATAAAACAGATTAGTTAGTATATCAAAACAAATTAATAATAATAATAATAATAATAATAATAATAATAATAATAATAATAATACTAAAATGAAGATTAATAAAGGTAGTGCGATTAAAAGGCATTTTTGGAGCGTCGCCTTCAAAATTGTATCTCGCAAAAAATAAATAAAGTTAAGTTAGTAAATAATAATGATTAATAATAATAATAATAATAATAATAATAATAATAATAATAATAATAATAATTTAAAATAAAGGGGAAAGAGATTTTGTAAAAGTGTAGGCTCAGGTTTGTATGAATCGGCTAAGAGATTAGGGACGTCGGGACGGCTGCGAACACACCGGCCGGTCGTGTTGCCATGCCAAGTGCCGGTCCCACTACTCGGTCGCCGACTTGTTTTACAATTGAGCTCATACACGTCATCATCGCCTTTTTGTTTTTAGGGACATGGGAATGGGACTGTTTAAGTGTAGTATCATGTTCAAATTAGTCCTGAGGCCTCAATATATGCAAATATATTTTTTCATTGGCCCTAATCGGTGTAGCATCCATCAATTCCTTGTATTTCCGTCAATTCAATGTGTGTAGGCCTCAAATTAAGAAATATTTTCATAGGCCATAAGCTGCAAAATATTTACTTGAAAGACTCATACTTGTGTAATATGTGTCTACATACAATCAACCAAAATTAGAGAGAATACTCAACGGTCAAACCAATCGTCAAAAGGTGAATCTGCAGGAAACTTCTCAAAGGAAATAACATCAGTATTCCATTAGCAAACCAACATAGCAAATCAATCAGAAGAAGCAAACATTAACGAGATAGGAAATGGAAATAGCGAAGAAAAAGTTGTTGGTCCAAACCCAGCAGCGAACGGAACAGCAGAAAACCAAATCGGCTAGGCTAAGCGATTGGCATGGGAGTGGACATAGCAACACCACAAACGCAGGGCAGAGGAGCGACTGCCAACCCATAGCGGCGTCGCTACAACCCTGCCAACTCTTCCAGTTTCAATCGCAGATCCACCAAAATAGGGGAGAAACAACGAAACTCTGTCAGTGTTGAATTTTCCAGCAGTGACGCTGCTATTTCGCCACTGCCGGTGGTTGTTAATACTACCACTGTTATGCTTCCCTCTCGATCCCCCTTTTTGATCTGTTTCTGTTATTCTTTGTAGGTGTGTGTGTGTAATGTGTCGAGGTGTGCAGGTGGCGGTGTGTGTTGTTGGTGAAGAGAGGATGAGAAGAGGGGTATCCAGTAGGGTGTGGGCGTGTACTATTTTGTAGGGATATGTGGGTATATGTTAAAGGGAATGAGATAAAGAGGGGGTGCGTATGTATTATCTTGGTGTGTGATCTGTAAAAGGATCAGAGGAGATGGTGGTACCGTGTTAATGGTATGTGTTTCTAGGGTGAAGAAAGGATTGTGTGTGGATGTAAATGTGCATGTGTTTTCTGATTAAGGTGTAGAAAAGAGGTTTGTGTATTGTGGAGAAAAGGGGTGTGTGTGTGTGGAGATGTGTTTTGTACTGATTTTTTGTATATGTCTTGTACTGTGTTTGCTGATGATTCTGTCTATGAATCTAGAGAGAGAGCCCCTTTTACAAAGATGAGTCCTGCCAAATAGAGAAAAAGTATTTGAATATAGCCGTTGGGGATTTTAGGCATAATTGAAGGGATTTGAAAAAGATTAGGGGAGTAATTTTTGGGATTTGGTTATAATTAAAAGATTAAGGGAGAGATTTGGGGAAGGATGAACTTAGACTGGTTTTAGGAAAAAGGATATGTAAAGGATGTACCTGGACCCTTCTTTGGCTAGGTTAAAGATGTAAGCAAGAATTTGAATATGAACTTGGACAACTATGTCAGGATTATAAAACATAAAATTGGTACGGGACAAACAAAATTGGACTAATAATTAAATTAATAGGTACGAAATAAATAAAGATATAAATACGTATATGTACTGTACAAAATAAGACAAATAAAAAAGCAAAATGCACACACAAAAGCAAATTAGGATACAAATTAAATTAATTAAATATAAATAACCACAAATACTTATTAAATACATTAAATTGCACAATTAGTCACAATTATCTATTAAATGCTATAATTGCATTAGAATCTGCACAAACAGACACATTTTGACAAATAACTTAAATGATGCAAAATTACGTAATATAGCCAAATTTAAGTATGTAATATATAAGTAGGGGATAACGCACATAAGTGTATGCTTTCTAATGCACATTTTGCACAAATAGTCAAATTGCACCTTTAAGTTAAATTATAGCCAATTTTAGAAAAAAGGGGGGGGGGGGGGGGGACAAAGTTGGGTGTCAACAGTTGCCCCTCTTTGCCTAGGGATGATGAAAGAGTCTTCGGGCAAAGGTAGTTGACGGTGTAGCAGATTTTGTCACGACTGGTAGGCAAAATGATTGAAAAGGGAAAATGGGAGTTTTGGGGTGTCTTTGGCCGAACCCCGGTCTCTGAGTTGCCTACATATCTCGGGTTTCACGAGAATCATGTCATGTGTAGTCCTAGAAGGGCATGTTGCCTGTGTGAGATGTTTATGACGCACAATTTTGGATGTAGAGACTAAACTTATTCAAGTATGTACAATTTAGATTCGTGTATGCTTTTCCTTTTGGAGAGACGAATGAAGAATGAGACAAATGTACTACCGAAGATGAGATAACATCAATAGATCGAACGTGGGAGAAGAGGCTTATAATCATCCTAGTTATGAAAATGTGGCGCACTACACACCCATAAAAAGGAGTTTATACGTACATAGTTTCCACTTCATCTCGATAAATGAGTAATCTTACCTTCGCTATTGCCTTGACTGAGCATGGAAACATTTTGGGGAGTGAGTTTTATGAATGCGCACGATTCAAATAGACGAGCACGGTTAAGCACGAAAATACCTACGATTGACGTAGATGGGTACGGAATACGAAACTGACACCCAATTGACAAGGAAGGATTAGGTAGACTACTGGTGCGAGTATGAAATTGTAACTTTGAGTGCTTTGGAACTCGCCAAAATAGGCAGCTTGCGGGTGTAGCAAAAGCATTGTCGGTAGGATTAGGCCTTTTAAAATGGGTCTTGGGATGATGCTTGAGGTATATTTGAGGCTTTGTCGTTGCACAATTGGTAGTGATTTTAGAAGCAGGTGTGAGAGTAATGTGTAGGGGGTTTGTGGAGAGATTGAGGAGTACCCTGCAGCAAAATCATGATAAATACAATAAATATAAAGATAAAGATAAAGTAAACTTCCCTGTTGAGCCGAGTGGTTGTTTTGTTTTATGCTTGTTTGATTGATGTTTCATCCACATATGCGAACCAAATTTCTTTCCAATGCTATGCCCACCGATGCGGACCTTATACTTTGTTGCAAGTTGTTGTTATGTTCACTACTGCGAACCCTATATACCTGCCGATGCAGATTCTATGCTCCTTCAAATGATATCATGTCCACCGACGCGGACCCTATATATCCACCGACATGGATTCTATACCTGTCATGTCCACCGATGCGGACCCTATATATCCACCGACATGGATTCTATGCCTGTGATGTCCACAGACGTGGACCCTATATATCCACCGACATAGATTCTATGCTTCTCATGTCCACCGACGCGGATCCTATATATCCACCGACATAGATTCTATACTTCTCAAATTGATGTGATGTCTACCGATGCAGACCCTATATATCCACCGACATGGATTCTATGCTTGTCATATCCACAGACGCGGACCCTATATATCCACCGACGTGGATTCTATGCTTGTCAAATTGATGAATATTGCTTCGCAAGAGTTGTTAGGTATACTTAGTACCTGTGGAAAACTGCGATCAAAGAAAATGTGTGAGTTTCTAGGGGAGGTCAACTTGCGTATTTGTTGTGTTGCACTCTGCTGCTATATCTTGTATGACTGTCCCCTTATCACGTCGTTTCTTCATCGGGCTGTCTACCCTTCGGGCTGTATATCCTGCCAACACAAAAGTAAAGCAAAGTGCGACAAATAGAGTGCCATTGTTACTTCATTCAATGTGCTAAGAAGGCTATCGTGTTGCTCTTATGATGCCTTTCTTGAAATTTTTGAGGGAATCTCAAAAATTTCTGCCCCAGTGTAAAGTTTGCGTCTTTTGGAATTTTTGAGGGGATTCTCAAAAATTCTGCCCCAGTTTATTGTTTATGATAGATCACTGAGAGAAGGTGGTTGCATTGCACCGAACACCGATGTATTGGCTAGAATCTACATTCGTCCTTTAGTGTGACGATTGGGTATATCAACGATTATGAGTATGTGGATATTTGCATATTCAGACTGAAGTTCGGTGTTTGGATTTTGCTGGATTTGGAGATTGCTCAAAATTATAGCTGTGATTGGGAAAATCACGGAGCCAATTTTGATGGATCGGTTTATGCAAAAAAATGTTTTTGTGGTTTGGGAGTTGCAATTTCCCTTTGTTGGTTTTTGTTGTACCGTTGTCTTGCTTTGGTCAATCGGACTCTGAACTTTGTGTTTCAGTATTGGATGTCTTGTGGTGTCATGGTATTAATTGTGTAAGTGATAAGTGTAGATCTTGTTGGATCGAATTTAAGAATGAGTATCCAGGGAGTAGTTTGTTTGTTGAATGCAATATCTTTTGGTCGAGCTAAGGAGTAAAGGTGCGAGGTCTTGTATGTTGAACTCACCAAGATTGTCGTTGAAAGTCTTGACAGATAGGAGGTTGTTTATTGGGTAAGTTGGGTACAGTGCGAGGTTGTGAGCTCGGTCGTATAGTGATATGATTTCTTTGTTGCGACTCTCGTGTATGGGAACGGAATTTTCTGAATGCTCTCGGTATCATATGCTGGTGGTTCAAAGGACTTTGCTGCAGAGGAAAGTATTTTTCAGCTTGGCTTGCCGTTTTGACTTTTCTTAATGCAGATTCTAGACCAATTTTAGTGTTCACGCACGAAGCAACTTTACCAAAGTGGTGAAATGCACAGAACTGTATAGGCACATTAGCAACGACTTGAAGCAAAAATGACACGTAAGCTTAAGAGAAAGCCTAGACCACGGATAATGGATTAGCACTTGAATTTAGAGATTGAATTTGGGGAAAAGATTCACTTAGGTAGAAAGAGACCTAGAGCCACCGACAAATTCATGCAAAAAATACATGTCAAATAAGAAATGTATCCTATAATGCGACGGACCGTTTTACGCGCGATGATTTTAAAAATACCTTTATACAATGCCTAAAGGATAAATACGTCTTATGTGTCATCCCGTCTATCAAGCGGTCGTTTCTGCCTCAAATTGGACTTTTAAGGCCTCTTAGGTTACCTTTGTGCCTTTGAATGGTATTGAATATAGAATAATTCCGACTTTTTATGAATAAATAATCCTTTCTAATTCAATTTGGGCTTTTGACGCCTATTAGGTAATCTTTGTGCCTTCGAATGACATTGAATGCAGAACAATGCCAATAAACGGTCTACATTTGCACGTTCAGCCCTTTAAGCAAATGCAAATAAATCATGTTCAACATTCTTTGGGGGTTAAAAACCCGTTCGGGTTATTTGAACAAGTTGGCCTATAGAACTTGAGAACAAGTCGGCTAATGATATGTCATGATGTATGATTCCTAATGTTAATACTAAGGAATAGATTTAGCTAGACCAGATTTTATTATCCTCCCAAGCAGACGACTCGGGGGTGGGAGTAGAACCCATACATGAAAACAATAAGTTAGTGTCGATGTAATAATTACCAAATGCAAAACATATCACTCCTTATAATGCAAGGGACCTCTCTTGTGCCGGAGATGGGTCTAACAAGACCAACACACATAAGATGCATGATAGGCGTCATTTGATGAAGTTGGCTAATGGACTTTTACATGCCAAGGATGTTAAGCCTTTCTAAGTTTGAGTATGACATTTAAAATTGAATGTGTATCATGCGTCATCCTATTTGTTCTCATATCTAAAAATAATTTTATAAAATGATTGATTTTTGTTGTATAAATATAGAAATAAAAATTTTTCCATAGGTAAATAGAAATAAATAATTGATTTCTATTTATAGAAATAAAGAATAAATTTTGTTACATAAAAGTAGAAAAATCAATTTAAAGTCTATGTTTTCTTTGATCTTCCAAATCTTCGTGACTCGTGACATCCTCCAACAAAAATAAATAATTGGACGATCCACACTTTTGAGAACAAATGGTCTACATTAAACATGTTCAACTTTAAATAGATGCACACATAACATATTTAAACGTCTCTTAGGGTCGAAAACCCGTTCGGTTCATTCAAATATGGTGAACTAGTAGACTTAGACATGAGCCGAAGTCAAAATTTTCCTAAACATGACATGATGCATGGTTCCTAGACAAGAGTCTCCACTAAGAGTTAGGTAATCTAGACGAGGACATGGTTCCCCAGGCGGACAACCAAGGGGTGGGAACGTTAAGAATTGTTGGTTGTACCACGGACCAACTAGCTTCTCACCGTTCCTCCTAAAGGGTTTTTTGAGAGTGAAACGGCCGTGAGGTCCACGTAACCGTTTATGGTGTGTGTTATTTCCCAAGACACACCACTTTACTGTTTTAAGGACCACTACCTTAAATGTGTTCCTTTACTGTATTATATGCGGAATTAAAACTGTAAGTAAATGAACACCCAATATTAGCGTGGAAAAAACCCTTTAACTAGGGATAAAAAAAACCACGACCTACTATTCCAAGTAGGATTTTAACTTCACTATGTAAAAGACTCACTTGGTTACAAGGCTACCTTCTTACTAACCTAGGACTAACTCTAATCCTCTAGTGACCTCTTTCACGATCAGTGAAGTTTCTTCAAGTACTCGACTTGAACTGAAATGATACAACTCGATAATATCTACTACAGTTGAACTAAGACTGAACTTTGACAAGACTCAATCTAAGGAACAGGTTCTTACTCAGCTCCCTGTAGCTTAATGATTACACAAATACGATTAAAACACTTTCAATGCTAAGACTCGATTCTCTCTGTATTTGCGCACACTTCAATAGCTGAAATGCTCCTGGTTTTATAGCCTTCATAATACAAGAAGTCTTGAGCAGTTAGAACTCCAAAGCCTCCAAGAGTTTGAGTCCTAATTGAACTCTTCTCTAGATCACCCGAAATCCTTTAGTCCAAATCCACTGTTTATGCAATCTTTTCATATCACGTTTAGACCTGCATAATTATCAAGATAAACATTAGTCTTAGGATAATTAATATTTCAGCTAAAATGATTTTGCATGAATTATCTATTTAGCTGCAATGATTCAAAGGAACATGTCCTTTGGATCTGTTCCTTAGTCATCAGTCAAAACTTCAAGCTTATCCAAGCTAACATTTCCCCCCTTTTTGATAATGACAAACTCATAAGCGTAGCTGCATGTCGTTAATGTCCTGAAGTACAACCTGAAACTCAAAAGCAATCAGTAGAGACTTATTTTATCATTAAGGATCAGATTTTTCAATTAGGTATAAAGTTTACGCAAAATCACTTACTCTTCCCCCTTTTGGCATCATTGAAAAGGTTGCATAAAAAATAGTTCAAGTGTTAAAAATAATCAGCACATGGCCATTTAGGCAACTCAAAATGAAAACACAATTCAGACTAAAGCAACTGCAAAACAATGATATTAGCCATCCAAAACAAGTCATCATTAACAAAAGGTTAAACCAGGGGATACAAGCAAGTACTACGAAATTATTCAAGAACTAAGGAAGGAAAACACTGGTACTAGAACTAGTCTAAATCCCACTGGACAAAAGATGGCTTATGGCTAAGGTGATCAGGATGTGGAAGGACCAGGTCCCTGAGACTTGTTCAGCAACTCAAACATCTGTCTGAGCATCCCCTCATTTGTCTCCTTTGCTTTAGTAGCCTCTGCCTTTCAGTAGTTCTCCTCCTCCTCCAACCTTGCTATTTCAGTAGCTTGTATGGAACATGTTGCCTCAATGCCCTCACCTTATTGTTCAAAGGCTGTTTACCAACACCAGCCAGTGGAGGATCAGCTTGAACAGTCATATCACAGCTGATCAGGATAGCACATCCAAACTTCTCCTTCTTTGTAGCCTTAACTACCCCCTCCAAAGGAATTTTCAATGTGGCAAACAAATCAGTCAGGATGAAGCCAAAGGGCAAAAAGTCCTTTTTCTTCCCAGTAACAACCCTTTTGATCAAGTGGATCATAAACCTGTGCCAATTGATCTGCTTATGTGTATCAAGCAGTTCCGTAAGCACCAGGTCCATAAAGCTGGCAATCCCTCTCTTCTCCTGCCTTGGAAGCATAATTTTGTTCACAAATTCAAACAGCACTTGGTGCTGAGGGTGCATTTCACTCTTCTGCACAACCCTTAGTTTTTCCTCATCATCATTCTCAGCAAATTTTCTAGTAATTTCCAGCCCAGTAGGTAAGTTGGTCAAATCAGGCCACACCTTCTTGATGTAGCTTTCATACCCTACAGATGGAATCCCCATCAGTTCACCCAGTTCCTTAGTGTCAAAGGTGATTTCATGGTCATGGACAAAGGTGGTGATCTTGTCCCTCTTTATGGAACAATTCTTGTAGAATTCCTGAACCATCACAGTGGCACACTTACCCTTTATCTGAAGGACCATGTCCCTACAGCCTTGAACTTGCAGCTTTTGCAACAACCAGATCATACCCCCTTCCTCAACATCAGAGAGTACCCTTCCTTTCAGAACTTTCCTAGACATAATATCATCATGTATACAATGTTGAACCTCATCTCCCTCATTCTCACTCTCACTGTCCTCACCAAAAAATGACTCATCAGAACTTGAATCAGAACTATCATCAACCAAAGTCCTTTTTGAGGACCTGGTCCTCTTGGAAGATTTCTCTGCAGCAGCTTTCACAGAACTCCTTGTCACACGCCCCTGTGCAACTTTTCTTTTCTTAGACTGAGGAATAACTACCTCAACATCTTCCATCTCATCATATTCATCATCCACAACATCCCTCTCATTTTCTACAAACACAATTTCTTTTTCCTCAGCAGGATCAGCAACCTGTTTTTCCTTCCCTTTTCTGCTTCTTTCCATAGCAGCAGCTAGATTTTCATCTGCAGCCTTGACTGCACTTTTTGTCCTCCTAACCCCACTAGCAGGAGTATAGACAAAAGGAACAGGTCCTTTTGCCTTAGAGGAACTTTCACCTTTTTTCTTAAGTCCTGGCTTATAACTATCACCAATTTTCTTTAACTTTGCAGCAATTTCAGCAGACATCTGGTCATCAATGGGTCCTTCCTAGCAAGTTTTCTCTTTAAACTCCTAATATTAATTAAATCAATAATAGGCCTATCACTATCACTTATAGCATCATAAACATTTATCACATCCTCCATGGGTGCTCTAAAAGCAACCTCTGGAGACCCAGATGACCCATGCATGGGTGCTTCCAAATGTTTCACAGTTTCCCTTTCCCCCCCAGGAACAATTCCAGACCCCTCTTCCTTTTCCCCTTCATCCTCTACTACATTTAAGGGAGAGGTATAGTTTACCTGATACTGACAGATGATCATAGCCCTCGACAAATCCTCAACTTATTCGACAAACGACTCAGCAGTGAGAGCTGGTCCTTCCCCCTGAATTTCTGGTTCAGGTACTTCAGGGTTATTTTCAGGAACTTCAGGGTTTGGTGTTGTAGTATCTGTTGAACCCCAAAAATTACCCCGAAAAGGATAAATTCCGGAATATCGACCGGATGGGCTAACTCTTTGGAGTTTTTGGAGTCGCCACCCAATTTAAGGAAAACAGGGAACCAAATTTACAAATGCGTGCAAAACTCCGTTTTCATATAAAAGACGGTCTTTCTTCCAGAGATTCTAAAAGTAAGAGGTTTTATTAATTTCGGAAGAAGGTTTTTAAGGCACTTCCGAAATTCCGTAAAATACGGTTAATCCGACATGTTTCCAAATATTTGCAAAATATGCTTTTCTAAAAAAATTATCTAAAATAATTAATTGAAATAAAACTTGTTTATGAAAAATATTTTAATTTTTGCACGCATTTTGCTAATTTGCCCCAGTTTGCAATAAATTAAATAACGAATTCAAAAATAAAAAGGATAATGCACATAAAGTAAAGCAATATACCAAGCAATCAAATATTATTATCAAATAAAATAATTCATACATTTTATTTACATAAATATCTAAGGAAGGCAAAGTTAAAGATAGAACCGGTAAATTGATCAACTCGCGGGAGTCTTGATTTTTTCTAAAGTTCCTAAATCTTATTTCTGAATGCTCGGGTCCGAATTCAATCTTCAAATGCCCTCAATGCAAAGGACTATTCTCATTCGCGAGTTAGCCAAAAGCGTTCCCGAATTGCTCGTGCCAAGATATACCTCGCAATAAAACGGGAATTAAACGGGATTAGTACGATAATAAAGTGTAATGATTAATAAAATAAAATAATAATAAAGTAATAATAATAATAAGAAAAAATATATATATATACTAATAATAATAATAATAGAATATATAATAATAATAATAATAATAATAATAAAGGGGTTTTGTTTTTGCAAAATTTAGGCTCAGGTTTGTATTGCGCGTCGAATAGAGGCTCGGGATTTGGTACGGTTGCAAACACGGAGCCCGGGCCGTGTCGCCGTGCCAAAGCACCAAACCCACTACTCTATTCAACTTGCTTAGCATTAAAATGCACTCGTCATCGCCTTTTGCGTTAGGGACACGGGAACGGGACGGTTTAAGTGTAGTATCATGTTCAAAATCCGTCAATTCATTATCCGTCAATTCCTTGTGTTGGCCTCAACACGTATATATGTATTTTCATCGGCCCGGGGTGTAGTATCGAGTTCAAATTAGTCCATACGCCTCAAATAAATTATTTCCATAGGCACATTAGGGTAGTATTTGTCCAAATCAGTTCAATACTCCAGAATGGACAAAATTTATCCAAAATGGATCCCTGCACTCAGAAAACCCAGTTAATGCATACACAGTAGTCCAACCATGTGAACGAGTCAACAACATAGCCAACAAAACCATAGAAACAACCAGATCCATGAAGCACCAGAAATCACATAAGCCCAGAATAAGATCATCGACAACAGTGAATCGCCGGTGAGAACTCCGGCTGAAGCAGCAATCAAATGGGGAGGAGCGACTGCCAAGCCTTAGCGGCGTCGCTGCAACTCCACCGTCCTCTTCAATTCCAATAACGAATCAGAAACAGTGAGAACCCAGAAACATTTAACGATTCCAACCAAATAGGTGGAACCACAGAAAAACCAATCTAATGGAATAAACGACGACAACATTTGAACGAAACAATGACCAAACATAAAAACGATACAATCTCCTCATCAAACTTTCCAAACGGGAACGAAGAATACAGAGAGTGGGACTGCCGTCGGAACGGAGGAGGGGAACAACACCAGCCGTTGCTCCGGAGAGCCACGACGGCGTCACTGCAACCCTCTCTCTCTACTTCTCTCACTGCTCCGATGACCCCCTTACCGTTTTCCGTTGTTTCCTCTATTTCCCTTTGTTTCAGATCTGGTGTGCGTGTGTTGATATGTAGGTATAGATGATGAGAATGTATGGGTGTTATTTTGGTGTGGAGAGGGTTTTTTTTTCAAGAAGAAGAGGGAGTCGTGAGGGTGTTGAGAGGAGAGGCCATTTTTAGATCTGATTTAGTGGTAGTGTTGTGTGTGAAATCAATGAATGGGTGTTAGGGTTTTTGTGTGGAAGAAGATAGTGAATAATGGTGAATGGTGGGCTTTTGTGTATATGGGTTTTGCAAAAACAATTCTAAATTGCAATTTAAGAATATATTTAGCCTTTTATTAAATTAAACAAATAATTATATAACACGCTGCAAATGAAGGGACGACTTGCGATTTTGGCCATTTTCTTTTAAAATTAGCTATTTATTTGCAATCTTCAAAATTAAACTTAATTTTAAAATTATTATACTTTTAATTAAAATCCGGGACAAAATTGGGTGTCAACAGTATCCATGGGTGAAGGAGGGTTTGGAATTTGTGGTTGATCAGAGGTGGGTAGGGATGATGAATTTTCAGGTGAGAGAGACATTTTAGCAATATGATTCAAGAGATATTTCACTATTTTTTCTGAAATTGTGAGAGTTCAATTGTGAGCAAAGTAAAAATAATGAAGAAGTAGAAATGTATTTATAAAGTGAAATAGGTAGTTGATATTGAGTGCAAATCGATCACTATTACCTCATTGAATGTAATCCAGCCATTAAAGGACTCTTGGGAGTCTCCCGAAAAAAGAACCGTTAGGCTTTCAAGTTACGTGATATGATTGGGAACTGGTTCCTCCGATGGGACTCTTATGCAGTTTGGATATGATTAGGATTCCTAGTGGGATTTATCCTAATTACAAGTTACCTATAGCCTCAACCTTCTAAGATATATGAATAATAAAGAGTACATACCTGATTTTAACACGAAAATCAGTGTCCTTCCAATTTGAATCACTTTTGCTCAATCTGAAATTCTAAGAGCATAAGGGTAACATCATTCAGTTTTAGAAACTCTAAAAAGAAATTATGGCATAAGAGTATACAATGAAGTATTAAGCTGGACTGAATATTTCAAATTGACTTGAATAAAATTCATTTTAAGTGCAATTTTTCTAGCCAATTATGAAGTAGAGTATTGATGAATTTAGGTGAATTTAATCATCCCTAATTCCAACCTATTTCTTTCAAAATGATCTCTTTCTAAAGCTTTTGTAAAAATGTCAGCAATTTTCTTTTCAGTAGGACAAAATGCTATAGTGATCAAACCCTTTTCATAGTTATCTCTCAAGAAATGGTGTCTTATATCAATGTGTTTGGTTCTTTTGTGATGCACTGGATTTTTTGTCATGTTAATAGCACTAGTGTTGTCACAAAAGATAGGAACAGTTCCTACATCAACACCAAAATTTTGTAGTTGTTGTTTAATCCATAACAATTGTGAACAACATGAGGCTGCTGCCACATATTCAGCCTCAGCAGTGGAAAGTGCCACTGAATTTTGTTTCTTGGTTCCCCAAGAAACCAAACACTCACAAAGAAAATGTGCCATACCTGAGGTACTTTTTCTATCAATAAGGAAACCTGCATAGTCAGCATCAGCATATCCAACAAGATTAAAACTACAATCTTTTGGATACCAAAGTCCCAAGGAACCTGTTCCTTTCAGATATCTCAATATTCTTTTAACAGCTTTCAAATGAGATTCCTTAGGATCTGACTGAAACCTAGCACATAAACCACACTAAACACAATATCAGGTCTACTAGCAGTTAGGTAAAGTAGAGAACCAATCATACCTTTATATATTTTTTGATCAACTAATATTCCATGTTCATCAAGATCCAATTTTATGGCAATGGCAATAGGTGTATCAATTTCCTTAGCATTATCCATATCAAACCTTTTAAGTAATTCCTCAACATATTTTTGTTGATGGATCATAGTTCCATTTGAGGTTTGCTTAATTTGTAAACCCAAAAAGAAATTGAGTTCACCCATCATGCTCATCTCAAACTCACTCCCCATCAGATTTGCAAATTCCTTACTTAAATTTTCACAAGTAGCACCAAAGATTATATTATCTACATAAATTTGAACAATTAAGAGATGCTTACCTTTTCTTTCAAAAACAGTGTGCTATCAATTTTACCTCTTTTATATCCATGCTGAAGTAGAAATTTTGATAGCCGTTCATACCATGCTCTTGGTTCCTCCTTGAGTCCATACAAGACCTTTTCCAACTTGTACACATGTTCAGGAAACTGTTCATTCTCAAAACTTGGAGGTTGCTTAACATATACTTCTTTTTTTAGGTAACCATTCAGAAATGCACTCTTAACATCCATTTGATGTAGAGTAAATTCCATGAATGTAGCAAAGGCTATAAGGAGTCTTATTGCTTCCAATCTTGCAGCTGGAGCAAAAGTCTCATCATAGTCAATACCCTCCTCTTGACTATACCTCTGAACAACTAACCTAGCCTTATTTCTGGTTACCATGCCATCCTCAACAAGTTTGTTTCTGAAAACCCATTTTGTTCCAATTATGGACCTGTTCCTTGGCTTGGGTTCCAGATGCCAAACTTGACTTCTTTGAATTGATTCAATTCCTCCTGCATAGCATTGATCCAATCTGCATCCTTCTGTGCTTCTTTCACATTTTTGGGTTCAACAAGAGATAGGAAAGCACTAAAGGCGCACAGATTGTGATTTTTAACTGTTGATCTAGTTTGTATTCCAGCAGTCTTATCTGAGATTATTTGATCCACAGGATGTGAACCTTGATACTTGTAAGGCTTGAGTATCAAACCATTGTCAGAAGTCCCTTGCTGAGGAACAGTTCCTGAGGAGTAGTACTGCCAATTTGTGAGGTGGAACCAACATTTGTTCCCCTTGTTTCTGTGCTACTTTTCTCAGGTCTGTCCTGAGGAACAGTTCCTTGCAGTTCACTTCTCACAGTATCCCCATCCAATGTCTGCATTTGTGGATCAATTTCACCATGTTTCAGCATTCCAATCTCTTCATCCTCGTGTACCTGTTCTTGAGTAAGACTGTCAGTTTCATCAAATTCAACATGCATGCTTTCTTCAATTTTCAATGTTTTCTTATTAAAAACTCTATAAGATTTACTATTTGAAGAATAACCAACAAAGAATCCCTCATCACTTCTAGGATTAAATTGTCCTAGGGCATCTTTCCCATTGTTGTGTATGAAACATTTGCAACCAAAAGCCCTAAGATGAGAAATATTTGGTTTTCTTCCTTTAAGCAACTCATATGGAGTCTTTTATATTAATGGCCTTGTCATACATCTATTGATTATGTAGCATGCAGTATTGATGGCCTCAGCCCAAAAGTTTTATGGATGATTTCCAGGTATTAGCATAGTCCTTGCCATTTCCTCTAGGGTCCTATTTTTCCTTTCCACTACACCATTTTGTTGTGGAATTCTAGGTGAAGAAAAATTGTGATTAATGTCATTTTCATTACAAAAATTAAAAAACATATGATATTCAAATTCAATTCCATGATCAGACCTAATGGCAACAATGTGACTATCTAGAGTCCTTTGAGCTTTCTTAGCAAAAATTGAAAAAACATTAAAAGCTTCTTCATTAGATGCAAGAAATATAGTCCATGTAAATATGGAGTAATCATAAACCAACACCATAACATTCTTCTTACCTCTACGACTCATTGTTCTCATTGGTCCACACAAATCCATATGGACCAGTTCCAAAGATTTGGTAGTACTTACCTGTTTCTTTGGTTTGAAGGAGGATTTTACCTGCTTCCCCTTGGCACAAGCTTCACACACTTTTTCATCCTTGAATTTGATGTTAGGGAGACCTATCACCAAATCCTTGGAAACAAGCTTGTTCAGTTGTGAAAGACTAGCATGGTCAAGTCTTTTGTGTCATAGGAGGAGATCATTTTGCACAACACTTAAGCAACTCATGCTTCTATCAGATAGTGTCAACAGATCTACCTTGTAGATGTTTCCATGTCTATTTCCCTGTAAAATAATCTCTCCAGAGGTTTGGTTAGTCACAGTGCACCCAGTAGATGAGAAATTAATATTGTTACCTTTGTCACACAATTGAGAAATACTCAATAAGTAATGCTTCAGTCCATCTACTAGAAACACATTGTCTATATTATGTGAATCAGACCTACCTACCTTTTCAATGCCAATAATTTCCCCTTTCTTACCATTACCGAAGGAAACACTTCCTCCTTGGAAGGCTGAAAGTGAAAGGAACAGTTCCTTATATCCTGTCATATGCCTTGAGCAACCACTGTCCATGTACCATTTGTAGTTCTTCTCCTTCACTCTACACTGCAAAAGAAAACTAGGGGTTAATTTTAAGAACCCAAGTTTGGGTTCCTTTCCTTGACAAAAAGGATGAATCAGATCTCTCTTAGCCCAGAATGGTAATGGTTTCTTTGTGTGAACAGTTTTCTTTCCCACAGAGTTTTGAACTGGTTTATAGGACCTGTTCCTTTGTGCAGCCATTTTTAGAGATTGGCAATGCTCTTTCAAGTGATCAGTGTCCCGACAATGAGTGCATAACCAATTTTCATAAAGTGATAGGTAATTACTCTTTGGATCCCCTTTGGGTGAAGACTGTGATTTCATGAATCCACCCTTCCTGTTACTACTATGATTTTCCTGTAACCATTCTAATGCTTCAGAGGACTTGTTCCATTTTACAGTTTTTCCTAACTCCATTTTAGTTTTAGCTAAGTTCTCTTCCAAAGATCTTATCTTTTCATCTTTCTTGCACAGTTCATCAACTGTGACTTTCAGTTTCTCTTCAGCAATGATCTGATGAGAACTAGCAATGCCCTTACCATTTACTACTGTTTTAACTTTTGATTTTTTATATTCCAGTTCCTGAACAGTTGATTCAAGGGTTAGGACCTGTTCCTCTAGCACGCTAATTTTCCTTTTCAGAGAGTCATTTTTAATTATAGCCTTTTATATTATGTTCCTAAACTTTCAATTTCATCATGCAATTGATTTTTGCCATCCCTTAGAGATTTAAACTCATTTAGCACTGTATGAAATACTTTGACTAATTTCTCTTTAGGCATGCTTTTCACATCTTGTCTACATTTGAAAACAAATACCTCAGCATCTTCTTCATTATCTGAGTCTTCAAGAGCCATTAGAGCAAGATCCTCATCCAGATCATCATCGGATTGTTCATCTTCACTGTCTTGCCAACCAGCAACCATTGCTTTGGGATTTCCACTTTTCTTCCGGAGCTGTTCCCTACCCTTTTTCCTTTCTTCCACGTATCTCTTCCTCCATTCTCCTTCCATAACTGGACACTTGTTGATATAGTGCTCCATGCTTCTACATTTGAAGCATTCTCCAGCCTATTTCATGTTAGAAGACCTACCCTGTCCACTAGCCCCCTTTTTCTTATTCAAATATCTTTGAACACTTTTAGCGATAAGGACCAGTTCCTTATCATCAATAGGCTTATCAGCAGTTAAGGCTAGGTTAGGTTCAGTTTTAACTGGTTCACCTATGTTCTTAACATTTTTCCTTAGTTCATAAGTTTTCAAATTACCTATAAGCTCATCTAAGGATAAGGTGGTCAGATCCTTGCTTTCTATGATAGCACAAACTTTAATCTCCCAGGAATCTGGAAGAACCCTAGTTAGGATTTTTTCTACTCTATATTCATCAGTTAAAACCCTTCCCAAAGAAATAAGTTCAGATGAAATAGCATTAAATCTAGTGTACATTTCAGAAATTGATTCTCCTTCTTTCATTTTAAAGCTTTCATATTCAGCAAAAAGGAGTGTACCTCTAGATCTTTTAACCTGACTTGTTCCTTCATGTGCAACTTGTAGAGCATCCCAAATTTCCTTTGCAGAGGTACACCCTCTAATTCTAGTGCACTCATCAGGAGTGAGTCCACAGAAAAGCCATTTCCTTGTTTTGGCATTCTTTTCCCACTGTCTTAAGTCTTCAACATTGCATTCCCTTCTGGTTTTGGGAACATCATTTCCTTCAGCATCCTTTTTCATTGGAATCATGGGACCTTCAGTTACTATATCCTATAACTCATAGTCCTCAACCTGAAGATGATCTCTCATCCTTTCCTTCCGCCATGAGTAGTATTTTTCATTGAACAAAGGTGCCCTAAGAGTTGACTGACCCTCACCATTTTCCTGTGATGTACTCATTCTAATCCTAGGTGTTAGCCTTTTCAAGGATAACCCGCTCTGATACCAATTGTTATTTCCCAAGACACACCACTTTAATGTTTTAAGGACCAGTTCCTTAAATGTGTTCCTTTACTGTATTATATGCGGAATTAAAACTGTAAGTAAATGAACACTCAATATTAGCGTGGAAAAACCTCTTTAACTAGGGATCAAAAAAACCACGACCTACTCTTCCAAGTAGGATTTCAACTTCACAATGTAAAAGACTTACTTGGTTACAAGACTACCTTCTTACTAACCTAGGACTAACTCTAATCCTCTAGTGACCTCTTTCACGATCAGTGAAGTTTCTTCAAGTACTCGACTTGAACTGAAATGATACAACTCAATAATACCTACTACAGTTGAACTAAGATTGAACTTTGACAAGACTCAATCTAAGGAACATGTTCTTACTTAGTTCCCTGTAGCTTAATGATTACACAAATACGATTAAAACACTTTCAATGCTAAGACTCGATTCTCTTTGTATTTGTGCACACTTCAATAGCTGAAATGCTCTTGGTTTTATAGCCTTCATAATCCAAGAAGTCTTGAGCAATTAGAACTCCAAAGCCTCCAAGAGTTTGAGTCCTAATTGAACTCTTCACTAGATTACCCGAAATCTTTTAGTCCTTATCCACTGTTTATGCAATATTTTCATATCACGTTTAGACCTGCATAATTATCAAGATAAACATTAGTCTTAGGATAATTAATATTTCAGCTTAAATGATTTTGCATGAATTATCTATTTAGCTGCAATGATTCAAAGGAACATGTCCTTTGGATCTGTTCCTTAGTCATCAGTCGAAACTTCAAGCTTATCCAAGCTAACAGTGTGTGCAAGTGTAAACTTTTCAGGGGTGGAGGAAGTGTGAATGACATATAAACAATTATAAAGTGACCGTAATCTAGCAATTAAAGAATGATATGCCAAAACTTGAAATTCTAAAAAATAAACTTCAATCCTGCAAAAAAGGAAAGGAAGAAAAGTTAGTATTGCAATAAATAGTAAGAAAATAAAGCAAGTAAAGAATCTCAATTTAAAGTCCGTTATGGTTTGAACCTTGACATCCCCAGCGGAGTCGCCATTCTGTCGCATCCTATTTTTACCCGAACCGGTTAAAGTTCGAAATAGGGCTCGACTTATTGGGTAACTAACGAGTAAAGAGTTGGAGTTGCCACCTAACATATTTTTTACTAGGCGTATTAGGGTACCTATTTTGTTTCTAGCCAATTTTAATAATTAACTCCGAAACTTAGTCTACGAACCAGAAATTCTAGGTAAGAGGTTCAAGTTAACTTGAGAGGAGGGGGTTAGGCACCTCTCAAGCTCCACCAAATGTGATTACTGGCCAGACTTTATAATTGGGATTCAAACTAGAGCTAAACAATGTATAAGTTAGGCACAAAATTAAAAATGAATAAAAATAGTCTTTTCTACTAATTTTTTTCCTTAGAGAATTGCACCTAGCCAAAATAAAACAGATTAGTTAGTATATCAAACCAAAATAATAATAATAAAATAAATATTAATAAAGGTAGTGCGATTAAAAGGCATTTTTGGAGCGTCGTCTTCAAAATTGTATCTCGCAAAACTAAATAAAGTTAAGTTAGTAAATAATAATGATAATAATAATAATAATAGTAATTTAAAATAAAGGGGAAAGGGATTTTGTAAAAGTGTAGGCTCAGGTTTGTATGAATCGGCTTAGAAGTTAGGGACGTCGGGACGGCTGCGAACACGCCGGCCGGTCGTGTTGCCAAGTCAAGTACCGGTCCTACTACTCCATCGCCGGCTTGTTTTGCAATTGAGCTCATACACGTCATCATCACCTTTTTGTTTTTAGGGACACGAGAATGAGACTGTTCAAGTGTACTATCATGTTCAAATTAGTCCCGAGGCCTCAATATATGCAAATATATTTTTTTATTGGCCGTAATCGGTGTAGCTTCCGTCAATTCCTTGTATTTCCGTCAATTCAATGTGTGTAGGTCTCAAATTAAGAAATATTTTCATAGGCCATAAGGTGCACAACATTTACTTGAAAGACCCCATACTTGTGTAATATGTGTCTACACACAATCAACCAAAATTAGCGAGATTACTCAACGGTCAAACCAATCATCAAAAGGTGAATCTGCAGGAAACTTCTCAAAGGAAATAGCATCAGTATTCCATTAGCAAACCAACATAGCAAATCAATTAGAAGAAGAAAACAGTAATGGGATAGGAAATGGAAACAGCGATGAAACATTTGCTGGTCCAAACCCAACAGCGAACGGAACAGCAGAAAACCAAATCGGCTAGACTGAGCGACTGATATGGGAGTGAACATAGCAACGTCACCAAAGCAGGGCGGAGGAGCGACTGCCAACCAATAGCAGCGTCGCTACAACCCCGCCAAACTCTTCCAGTTTCAATCGCAGATCCACCAAAACAGGGGATAACAACGAAACTCCGTCAGTGTTGAATTTTCCGGCAGTGACGCTGCAATTTCGCCACTGCCGGTGGTTGTTAATACTACCACTGTTATGCTTCCCTCTCGATCCCCCTTTTCGATCTGTTAAATGCTACAATTGCATTAGAATTTGCACAAATAGATACATTTTGACAAATAACTTAAATGATGCAAAATTACGTAATATAGCCACATTTAAGTATGTAATATATAAGTAGGGGATAACGCACATAAATGTATGCTTTCTAACGCACATTTTGCACAAATAGTCAAATTTCACCTTTAAGCTAAATTATAGCCAATTTTAGAAAAAAGGAGGGACAAAATTGGGTGTTAACAATGGGCACCTTGCACAGACTTCTTGGCAATTGCCAAGACTTCAAGCCCGGTTGCAGTGTGTAATTTGCAGAGAAAGTCTCTTCATGTCTTGGCTATTGCCAAGAGTTCAAGCTCTGGTGCAATGGGCACCTTGCACAGACTTCTTGGCAATTGCCAAGACTTCAAGCCTTGTTGCATTGGGTAATTTGCGAGAAAGTCTCCGCAAGTCTTGGTTATTGCTAAGAGTTCAAGCTCTGGTGCAATGGGCGCCTTAACTAGGAAATCAAAGTGGAATCCAACACAAGAAAAATAAAAACAAGATTGAATGAAAGTTACGAAAATCGTCATTAAGGGTCAACTTACGACTGGACAAATCATGAAACCAACTTCTTTTATCAGTGGTAACACCACCCAAGTGATGTTACCAAATTCTCTGCAACTAGCCAACACTTTAAGGTCGGATGGAAGGAGGCAACTTGTAGGGGAAGTCTCTGAAAGTATTGGCAGTTGCCAATACTTTCAGATCTGGTGCAATAGGCAACCTGCATACAAAGACTCGGCAAGTATTGACCATAGCCAAGACTTTAAGCTCTATGCAATAAGCAACTTGTAGAGAAAGTTTCTTCAAGTCTTGACAATAGCCAAGACTTTAATCTCTATGCAATAGAGGTTACTTGCAGAGAAAGTGTTTGCGTTAATGGCAATAGCCAAGACTTTAAGTTCTATGCAATGAGCAACAATAATATCTTATTGCTATTGCCAATAAGAACCTTAAAATCATCTTAATCAAGCATAAGAAGTAAAAAATATCACAAGAACGTCGAATTTAATTCAACGATCACTAATCAAAGTAGGAAAAACTTACAGGTAAGTGTATAGATAATAATTGTCAAAAAGAAATACAGAAAAAAATAATAACAAATAAAGAATTAGGCAAAATAAAAATTACATTATAATACAAATTAAAGAAAAATAATAAAATAAATAAAACTTTTACAGATTTTCTAAATTTCTCTAGGACACAAAGAAGAAAGAAGGAAATGAAGGAGGAAGGAGATAAGGAAAGAGAGGATGAAAGAGAGAAGGAGACCGTTCCATGTGAATTGAGTTTATGTAGGGACAAAATAGTCCTTTCGCATAGTGAGGGATGACGTGGAGGGCATTTACTTAAAACATTTGAAAGTGGGGGGAAATTGGTAAGACCAGTGCTTATGGAGGGCAGTGCGTGAAATTTTTTGAAAAAATGCAATATAATTGGGGAAAGTGCATGAATAGCCACTTTTGCCACTGCTATTTGGCTTCAGGCTATTTTTCTTGGTTGTGCAAAAGTAGCCACATTTTGGAACTTCAATCCTTGTGGCCAGAATTTCAAACCCTGTGGGCGGAATTTCAAACCTTGTGGGCTGAAATGGTTGAACCTTTAGGCATAAAATGCAAAACTTCATACGTTCAGGTATGAAGTTTAGCCCATAAGTATTGAAATTTAAAAAAGTTTCTACTTTTGCATAACAAAAGAAAAAAATGGCCTGAAACCAAATAGTAGTGGCAAAAGTGGCATCTGGATGAAATGTCTACCAATATAATTTCCTTTCTACTATTCTCTATAGTAAATAGAGAAAAAATGCAAAAGTTTTGGTCCATTGTTAAACTGTAATCCATACAATTCTTTTCATAATTTTTTTATCTTACGAATATAAAAAAGACAATATATTTATGGTACGAATGATTACCATAAATATTTGGTATTTTATTTTTGTACAAAATATTTTTTTTAATAAAATATTAATACACAATATTAAACTATGCATGTTGTAGAGATGTAATTTTACAAAGAGTGTACTGCTATAATGAACTCCATTGCTGCTATAGGTAAGATATTATAGAGGTAAAATATAACAGGAAACTTCGGTCCTAGAGAAAACTAACTCGTTATACTGAAATATTATTACAATGGGGAGCTGTTATAAAGAGGTGCGGAGGCAGAATTTAGAGTCTAAAGGGCTCAAGCTGAGCAGAACAAAGATGGAATATGTGGAGTGCAGGTTCAGTGAGGTACCCCAAGAATCGGATTTAAAAGTGACGCTTAATACACAAGTCATTCCCAAGAAAGGGAGTTTCAAGTACCTTGGGTTAATTATCCAAGGTAATGGAGAAATTGACGAGGATGTCACTCATCGGATAGGGGCTGGTTGGATGAAGTGGATACTAGCTTCTGGTGTCTTGTACGATAAGAAGGCGCCTCGTATGCTTAAAGGTAAGTTCTATAAAATAGTTGTTAGACCAACTTTACTATATGGGGCAGAGTGTTGGCCAGTAAAGGCCACCCAAGTCTAGAGGATGAGTGTAGCAGAGATGCGAATGCTTAGATGGATGTGTGAGCATACTAAGATGGATAAGATCAAGAATGTAGCCATTCAAGACAAGGCGAGAGTGGCCGCAGCAGTGGACAAGATGCGAGAAGCGAGGCTGGGGTAGTTTGGGCATATGAAGAGGAGGAGTTCAGATGCGCCGGTGAGGAGGTGCGAGAGATTGGCAATGTTAACATTGCGGGGAGGTAGACGTAAACCTAAGAAAAATTGGGGTGAGGTGATTAGGCGGGCAATGGCCCACCTCCAAATTACCGAGGAGATGACCCTAGATAGAAAAGAGTGGAGGTCGAGAATTAGGGTAGAGGGATAGATAGTAATCGAGCGATTTTCGTTATATTTTGCTTTCAGCTTACTCTGCTTACTTTAGATTTTATTTGTTATTGATATTTTCTGTTTATCTTGTACGTGTTTGAGTGCTTCCTAGCCGTATTTCATTACATTTATTCGATATTTTGATATTGTTTCTTACTTCTCTCAAATATGTTTCTCACTTATGTTATTTAGCTGAGGACCTATTGAAAACAACCTCTCTACCTTGGTGGAGGTAAGGTCTGCATACATTTCACCCTCCCCAAAGCCCACCTTGGTAGGATACCACTGGGTATGTTGTTGTTGTTGTTAGGGGTATTCATGGGGCGGTACGGTTCAGGTTTGAGCTTATCGGCAACGGTATATCGGTTAACGGTATGTAATTATGTAAAACCAATACCGTACCAATAAGCTATCATTTATCGGTTATCGGTTCTTAACGATTCGGTAACTGGTACACCGAAGTAATGCGTGTGTCACGACCCCTTTTTCAACTTAAAAAGAAGAACTACTTAATAGTTTTAAAAGGTTGTGACGAGTGTTAATAGGTACACAAATATTAAGAGATTTTCGGAGTCGCCACTTGACAAGTTAAAGGTGTGCCAAGTCACCAAAGTGGTGTACCTAGAACACCTATGACTCGTAAATGGTCTGCATCAGAGTTCCGGATAAGGATCTCGGTTGACTCGCGGGAAGGTGTTAGGCACCCTCGAGTCCTGTGCCAAGCACAGTTGCTTTTATTGACGCATTTCGACTCTTTGAAATTATTTTGTTATATTTTTCCTTGATTTGTTACGCTTTGATTTGATATTAATTTTCATGTCCAGTTAAAACTCAAATCGAGATATAATCGTGCAGGTACTTCACCCGTTCGAAATCTTCCGACTTTAAGTCAATTAAATTGCGCAGGCACTTCACCCGTTCAAAATCTCTTGACTTAAAATGAGTTTCAATGAACAATGAGTTATTTTGTTCGGTCTAATCAACTTTGCCTAGCCGTTCATTACCTTTGTTGTTCTAATCTGCTTTGCTCATTTGAATAACACTTAGCTTAATTATTTAGTTAATAGCACTTTTAATATAAAGAGAAAATTCAATCTACATGGCTCTATGTATATTCCCCAAATACAACTTCAATCAAGCTACATGAGTACCAAAAAAAAGTTTAACGGTACAAACATGTCACCAAAAAACAAGCAGATAGATTAACATTTCCAGCAATGTAAAGTCACAGTCAGGTGTTAATTCAATTGTCGATGATGAACTATCTACTACCGTTTCTTGTTTCTTTCCGAAAAAAAGAAGACAAAGCTGTTATAATTTTGTACTCTCTTCATATTTATTAACAGATTCCAGCTTTGGACGTTCCGGGCCCAGACTTTATATGTAACTCTGCATGAATATAGTTTGCCTATTCATGGACTAATTTGGCCTAATTTTGCTTGTTTGTTTCACCATTTCTCGAGTCCATTTCAGCAGGTTGTCTAACATTCACACATTTCATATTTTACAAGTTCAATACAAGCCTGTTGACAGCATCCACACTCGAGATCTCTTTTCATTCTTGCCTAGACATTGTTTGCTTGTGAAAATACATGGAGTTGGTAAAGAAAAATGTAAACATGCATACAGAGTACCTAAGAACTTCTTGCTTTTCTTTTAAGATAACAACAGGCTTTTAAAGTGAGTATCCAAGCAATTTCAAGTTATTGGGTCTTCAAACATAGCTATAGTTTCATTCAAAGTAGCAACAACCTCTTAGAAGAATTAAAGTGAAAAAAAAATACCTATTTAAGTGAAATCTCCAAGCTTACGAAGGGAGACCCAAACAACATCAGAAAGCCATACACCAAAGCCGAGCAAATAGCAGCAACGACGACAAACAAATAGCAACAACCCTAAGCCTCTTTTCTAAATAAACCAAAGACTTAGGCCTTACTTCTCAACCCTTTACCTTCCAGGCCTTTCTCTTTATTTTCTATTTTTTCAGATCTGCCTGTGTATGTTCTCTCAGAATGTGTGTTCTGTTAGAAGAATGAAGTCCTGGTTCAGCTCCTCTTTTGTGTGTATTTTTTACTCTCAGATCTGTTGTTCTTCCAAAGAGTGAAGAAAACCAATGTTTCCAGATCTCCAGTTGGTGTATGCTGTGAAGTTTCCCTCCTCTCTATGTGTTCTCTGTGTCCTGTGTGTTCTGTATTCTCCCCCCCTCTTCTCAGTTCTGTCTTGCCCTTTTAAAGAGAGTAAAGGGCTCTCTAATAGAAGGGGAAGTGGGGTGTGTGTACCAGTAAGAAGACCAGACCATGTGCCCCCTCAAGCCTTAGTATTTCAGCCAATAATTTCATGGTATGCAAGGCTTGTACTAGCCCAAAAAGGGCAGAACTTACTGCTGGCACCCCTGTACTTCTTTGACTCCTTTTTTAACATCCCACTTGATATCATCAATCCTATGTCATTCCAACTATCTAAGCAAATCAAACCACCATGACCAAACTAATTGAAACCATCAGACTCTTCATACTTCATTCATAGTACTCCTATACTTGAGATAAGAACAAAGTAAACCAAGACCCTACTAATTATCTCATTTAAACAGCACTTAACCGATCAACACCTAAACCACGAAGTGCAAGAACTTAAGCAACGAACACAACATAAACCTAGCCAAACATACAGATTCATGCTAGCAGGAAGAACAAGCTCAACATCAACATATGTACACGACGTTTAGTTCATTTAAAGCCAATTCGGGCAGATCACATGCCATTCAGAAACAACATCTACAACAATTTTACATTAAAGCCCGAACCAAAATCGATTTACACTTAACGGATTCCATGCTTAAAACGACAATAAGTACACAAGCATAGCCCATTTTTATTGACTCGTAACATTGAACATACACATCGACTATAATAAACAAAGAACTACATACAACAAGATATTTTCTTAATTTATTTTTCATGCTAGCATTAAACTAACAGTAATAATAACTAACAAAGGGAAATGGGAATTTGATTGCTTCTAACCCGTCGAGCCGGTTGCACAATACCAACACTGTCGCAGCCTCAATGCGTTCAGGTCATCACCCGTGCCATTCGATCATTGCCACCAGTATTCCTTCCCTCGGATAGTACTGAAACAGCCCCCTCCTTGACGCCATTGATTCCTTGTTCACATTCACCATAGTTGCTGCGTTCAAATCATCACCATAACAGCTTCACAATCAACTACACCAAATGCTTAAGCTAAAGCAATTACCAAACCAAACAGCCTCCCCATCGCAACCATGTATCCACACACATCTAATCGTCGCTACAGCATTGTCGCCAACCCCATTGAACCACTGATTTTTCTATTTCAACACCATTGTTAATGCCTCGCCTATACAAAATCATCATCGCAGTTGCACACAGAAGCATCATCATCATTGTTTCAGCATCCCCGCCACTGCCTCGACGAGCAGCTTCACAGCGCCAAAGCGGCATCACCCTCATCGCACCAAGACAAATCACCACAGCCCCCAGAATGTCATGGTATAGCCAACTAGTATCCCCAAACATCACCACGCATACGCAAATAATTTCAAACAACAATCGTAGCCGCTGAATTTCCAAACTCTTCTTGTTCTAATCGAATCGACCTCGTTCGGGGTCGACTCGACTAGAACGAGAAGAGACCGAAGTTTAAGGGCGAGAAAAGAAAAACCAATCGAAGAGGACCCACGAAAAATCAAAAAAGTCGAATGATTCACCAAATAGAAAAGTTTCTAACCGTGTTTGGAGACCCGATCTACTCTCTGATTCAGTGAGATTTTGGACAAAACAATGCCATATCGGAGTAGAGGGCGACGAGACGAGACGAGCTAGAAAATATAAAATTTGGCCGGAAAGAGGTGGTTGGCCGTCGGGGCACGACGATCGTTGGCGGAATCCGGCGAGGGATATTGGACTGAGTTCTGTTCTCTGTTTTTTAAGAATTGGGAAAATTGCCTAAAATGGCAATGTTTTGGGTTTTATAGCATGGACCTTGGGCCGGGTCAAGGGATTGGGCTAGCGGGTCAAATGAAATGGGCTGCATATCTGAATTTGATTGCCCAATGCTAAGTATTACCAAGTCCAAACTATTTAAATCTACTCCTAAATCATAGTTAATTATTTTAAACACAAAATTTAAATACCACAATATATCAAACACATAATCACAGTAATTAACTAAATTATCAATTAAGAGAATACATGAGAAACATTTAAATCATCGCATAAATTCAGTAAAATATTACTCATGATTGAATTCTATTTTTGGATATTTTTCTGACATTTTTCAACCTAATTAATTACTAAAGTAGTCAAAGAAATGGTAAAATCACATAAAAATTAACACAAATATTTTATGAATTTTTGTATTTTAGGTGCCAAAATTAGGTGATTACAGCTGCCCCTCTTTGTTCGAGAACACGAAGAGTTTTCGGACAAAGACGTAATCAACAACCAATTTTGGCTTTTTGGTTCTAACAAAAAACATGCAAAAGGTGACCGAACCTTGACTCTTCGGTTCGAACCAGATCAAGACTACCTACATATCCCGGATTAAGGAATCAGGTCAGTGTAGTTCTTCACGTGCGGTAGTTGGGACTACCACATTTAGACAGACACTGGACTCTTCTAGACTAATACTAAGCACTCTCTAGACATACACAGACTAACTCTAGACACTTTCAGAACTAACTGAGACTGACTGACGCTCCTAGACTTACCCGGACCAACTCGAGACTCACTAGGACTGTTGTTGCTGGCTCCTTGTTGCTAGTTGGTTGGCTGGCTGGTGGTCATTGCTTTACAAGGGTAAAATGAAACTACAACATTGAAATGTAAAATTACAATTCCTAAGCTAACTTCTTCATGCTTCCCAAGCTGATAAAACTGGTCCGAAGCTCCCACTACCAAAGTAGTTTTGAAAACTTGAAATTGCCGCTCGGGCGGGCTTTGCCTCTAAAGTTGAAACTGCCACTTTGACGGCCTTTGACTTGAAAGTAAAATTGCCGTTTTGACGGGCTTTGACTTGAATGAAATTGCCGCTTTGACAGACTTTGACTTGAATGAAATTGCCGCTTTGACGGGCTTTGACTTGAATAGAATTGCCGCTTTGATGGGCTTTGACTTGAAAGAGAAAACTGGAACCACCACTCTGGTGGGTCTTGCTTTTTTGCTGAAAATTAGAAATCATCACTCTGATGGGTCTTGTTTTTTCTGAAAAATTAAAACCATCTCTCTGATGGGTCTTGTACTTGCTGAATTGAAAACCATCACTTTGATGGGTCTTGCTTCTTTACAGAAATGGATTCCCTCGTTCTTCAGGTGGGCACCTAGCCTTCTTCAAATGTATTCCCTCATTCTTTAGGTGGTTGCCTCGACTTTCCAAATTACTCCCTCATTCTCCAGGTGGGTGCCTCGACTTTCTCTAAACTGCTCCCTCATTCTCTAGGTGGGTGCCTCGACTTTCCGAATTACTCCCTCATTCTCCAGGTGGGTGCCTCGACTTTCTTTAAACTACTCCCTCATTCTCCAGGTGGGTGCCTCGACTTTCTCTAAACTACTCCCTCATTCTCCAGGTGGGTGCCTCAACTTTCCAAATTACTCCCTCATTCTCCAGGTGGGTGCCTCGACTTTCTCTAAACTACTCCCTCATTCTCCAGGTGGGTGCCTCAACTTTCCAAATTACTCCCCCATTCTCAAGGTGGGTGCCTCGGCTTTCTCTAAACTACTCCCTCATTCTCCAGGTGGGTTCCTCGTCTTTCTCTAAACTACTCCCTCATTCTCCAGGTGGGTTCCTCGTCTTTCTCTAAACTACTCCCTCATTCTCCAGGTGGGTGCCTCGGCTTCTCAAAACTACTTCCTCATTCTTCACAAGCTAATGAACTGGTCTGCAGCTCCAACTAATCCAGTAGATCTTTGAAACTTGAAATTGCCGCTCGGGCGGGCTTTAACTTGAAAGTTGAAATTTGCCGATTTGACGGGTTTTGACTTGAAAGTTGAAATTGCCGCTTTGACGGACTTTGACTTGAACAATTGAAATTGCCGCTCGGGCGGGTTTTGAAAACTTGTAATTGCTGCTGGGGCAGGCTTTGATTTGAAACTTAACTGCATCTTGAAATCTGCATGTCCTTTGATGATCTCCTTCATGGTACACTCCTTGGTGTGGCATACTTTGTGCCGATGTGGAACATTGGGCTCCAATTATCAAGGTTGGTCCTGGCTTGCTCTAGTACAACTATGAAACTATAACAAGTTTTGCAAAACTTTCTTTGCTCGTTTGATGCTGGAGAAAATGAAACGAACTGAAGTAAGACAAAATGATGGAAACGACAAAGCTTCAAACCAAAAGATGAAAAAATGATGACGTCCCTTTCGGGCGAGGTAAAGGACTGAAGAGATGACGATCTTTTTAACATGACATGTATTTTGGAGTCAACTCTTAATCCGCTCACATAGTCCATCCAAGATTGTGTACCCAGCTTTCCCAATCTTGTTTGATGGCAAATCTAACGACCCTCATTCGACTAGCAGTGTCTTTTCGGGTTTTCACCGACTAGCCTCTCTCTTTGTTCTTTTAACTCACCGTTGTCTTGCAGCGCCCTTTCAGGTTTTCACCGACAAGACTTTCACTTTTTTTTCTCTTTTTTTTTTCTTTTCTTTTCATTTTTCGCTCTTTTCCAATCGGCCTCCGATCTTTCCTTGCTGCTCGACCCCGTCTTTCTTTTCTTCCTTCAATTTTGGCCTTTATCTTGATTCCTCGGAGAATTTCTCCTTTAATGACCTTGGTGCTCCCAGCTCCCAAATGCGATTGTCGGCTTATAAGAATGCGACTTTACAGCGTGGAACTTATCCCTTGATACCCTACTCGGCTTGACATTCTCAATGATCGGTCAGAAGGGTCTTTATTTGGACTGTAACATTGAATTTGGTTAAGCTATGAAGAAAAGGATTCAGCATAAAAACTCAGAAACATCTCATGAGAAGACTAGAATGAGCATCACAAGGTTTGAAATCACCGCTTTTGAAAAATAAACCAAACTTTTCCCCAGTTTAGGCAAATTGGGGATTCCTTCTTTTTTTTTTCTTTTTTTTTTCTTTGTTTTGAAGAGCGGTATGAAAGCATCTCATGAAACGACTTGGTAAAATATTACAACCCTTGGAATCATTTCTTTTTTAAAATAATAACTAACTGAGGCCCCAATTTATTGAAAACCCGAGGAATTATCTTTTGAATTTTCTGATATGCAAACATAAGGGATATTGAGACTATCCCCCGAGATAAACACAATGAAAGAAAAGGATATTGACTTTCTTCTCTTTCTTTTTTTTAAAATAAACTAAACTTCTGCCCCAGTTTAGGATATCTCATGAAACATATGAATAGATGGTACAAAACATAGAAGTTTGTTTTTATTTTATTTTATTTTATTTTAAAAAAATAAAATAAAAACAAACTTCTGCCCCAGTTTAGCATACATTGGGGATTTGCATTTCTTTTGACATTGACCGCAAACTTGGAGGCAAGCTTTTGCGTCAACGAGGAATAGGAAAAAAAATGAACTTTTTCCTATTATGACCGCACCCAAATGGTTGCCTACGTATCCTTTTGAGAGGAATCAGGTCAGACGTAGCTCTACCACAGAGGTAGATTTTTGTGTTTAGTTTCCTTTTTTTTTTTTCTTTCTTTAATCACATCAAATTGATTCCAAAGGAGGGTAGGCCAAAGAAAACACAGAACAAGGCTCAAAAGGGTTTGCGAAGGATATATTGTTTGGGTAGAAGAAACGAAAGTCGTTCGTCATCCCGACCCGAGAATGCCTCGCACAAATAATGATTCAACGAATTGACCTGGATTGATCCACACATGTCCTCAACTTATGCTTCAACGATGGTTCTCAAAACTGGTATTTCAAATTCGGTCGAAGCGACCGTGCACGATTTTGAACTTCTCACCGATCTCCCTTATCAGATGACAATTGATTCCCAACTTAATTCACTCCCTCTTTTATCCCTCACTACTCAGATAGCTCACAATGTCAGAGAGTGTGTTTAGATCAAGACTTAAGTTCCACACGCATGTCATGTTATTAAGGCCGCAAAACATATAACATAATACTAAAGAAACATGACCAAGAAAGAAAATAAGAAACATAATGTTGAGACGAGAAAAGGAACTCGCTTTTCATTGAATTAAAGATAGAAGGGTTTGAACATCAAAACAAGCAAAATAATATACTTGGATTATAACCCTTAAATAACCAAGTACACAGAAAGATTAGCAAAACAAGCTACAATAATTCACAGTCACTCAATTGTAAGTCAAGGCCAGTTTCCTGCTTTTTATGCATTGTTGAGCCCTTCACAAGGATGCACCATGCTGATACCGAAGAAAATCTCTGAATCTGGCAATTTCTTCTTCTTTTCCTTATTTTCTCTAAGTCCCATCAGGGTGGACTTCACTTCTTTGGGACTGATGAATGACCTAGTAAGATTTGGAATTGGCTTCTCGAGAGACATGCTCGTCTTCTTCATTTCTTCACCCCTTACTCTATCTACTACCCCAAGCACAATCTCAGGAACACAGTTCATTGTCACTAGCATTTTGTTGGCCCCAACTGACACATCACCAACAGATATTATCGGCATTGCAGATTCAACTCTCAAATCTTCCACACCCACCATACCCACCATATGCACATCATCACAAACAGGCAATGAGTTCTTATTTATACCTGGTGCATCTGAACCCTCAACTTGAATCTGACCATTATCGATCAAAGCTTGGATATCCTTCTTGAGAAAATGGCAATCCTCAGTGTCATGCCTCGGTGCACCTGAATGGTAAGCACATTGACGGGAATCGTCAACCCTATCCCTAGGATGCATTCCTCCATTGATCGGTTGCAGTATGTCCAAAGCTTGTAACTTCTGAAAAAGTTCGGCATAAGATTCTCCAATTGGCGTGAACTCATACTTTTTCGCTTGATGCGCCTTTTTATACTCAACTTTTGGGCGAAAACCTGGAGGACCTCTTGGTCGGTAGGGAAGGTTCGGTGAAGGCTGGAATTGGTTATGTGGAGTTTGGTGAGTGGGATATATAGGATATGTGGTTGGAGCGCGCCATTGCGGATAAGACGATATTGGAGCATATGGTTGCACTGTATGGATTGAGTATTGGGGTGGAGGGACGGAATACTGCGGATTTTGTGGGGGTGTAGTAGTGTTGTGGAGGGTATATTTGTGGAGCTTGGCATGAGTGGGTTTGATTGTATCTTTTCTCGCTCCACTTTTGTGAACCCGAACCCACCATGGCTACATCATCTTGATTCTTCTTCCCAAAGGCTCCTGCCTGCACAGCCTGTGTAGTTGTTTTCAGTGTGGTCTGGCTCACAATCTTACCAGCTTTGACTCCCCTCTCATTCATTTCTCCCATCTTGACGACTTCACTAAACGGTTTCCCAAAGGCAGCGATCAATGCACCATAGAACGCCTCATCTTGCGCCTCGATGAACAAACGGACCATGTCGTCGTCCGGTATTGCGGGGCTCACTCGAGTGGCCTGCTCGCGCCATCTGAGGGCGTACTCCCTAAAGCTTTCACTTGACTTCTTTTTTATCGCATCTAAAAAGGATCGATCTGGCAAAACTTCAATGTGGTACTTGTACTGGTCGTAGAATGCCTGTGCCATGTCATCAAATGCCAACCATTTAGTTACATCCTGCCTCATGAACCATTCAGCAGCTGCACCCCCAAGCTTTCGAAAAAGTAGGCTATCAACAGCTTGTCTTTCTTGACCCCTCTCATTTTGTTGCAGTAGGTCTTCATATGAACTCTTGGATCTCCTTGCCCAGTGTATAGATCGAACTTTGGCATGGTGAATCCCTCTAGCAATTGCAATTCGGGGTAGGGGCAAAGATCCTTGAAAGAAATGTTGGTATGATCTCCATGGCCCTGAATGATCCTTACTGCTCGTTCTAGGCCCTTAACCTTTCTCAGAACCTCGCTCTCATCAAGCTTTCCTGATCGATCAACCTCAACTTGAGACTCACGATGGAACCCCTGATCATATGAGTCACTGTGTCGGAAATTGGGTTCATGATGCTGATCATAATGATGATTCCCAACCTGGAGATGCGGTTCGCTGTTGGACCTGGCCATAGCAGGCCTAGCTGGGCCCCGAAAAGTTGGAACCTGTGGGAGAGGTGGGCCATACTGTCCTTCTGGTGGAGGTGGTGCATGAGGACGCACTTCAGTTTCATTTGGTACGCCACGGACAGGGGCAAGACCAGTAGGATAAGTGGGGTCCTCAACTGCTATAGATGTGCCCGGTGCTCGTTGTACCGCTGTTGGAACAACCCCACCTAGGTTGGTTGGAATAGGAGGAGGAGCCCGTCCTGTGGTCCGTGCGTGATGCATGTCGGCCACGAGTTGTTTCAAAGTATTAACCTCCCCAGTCAATCTCTCATTTTCCAGTGCCAAAAGTTCCTGGGCACCGGTCTCAGATCTCTCTCCATCAGATGGCATGGCTACGGGTGAAGTCACAGGTCCTTTTGATTTAATTCTGTACGGATGGGTCGATGCCAGGATTCCGTACCAAATCTCCAACTCCAAACTATTTAAAACAAATCAGGTTAGCACAAAAAGAATCACAGATTGCAGCCTAAGGTTGTTATGCGTCATCCCGAAACGGTTAACGGCGTAAGCCGAGTGTACCGATCGTATCCCCGAAAGACTGCTTATGCGCCTTGATCAAAATTAGAAGAAAATCACAAATGACATGTAATCCCAAACAAAGGCGAGCTTGGATTTTTTTTTTATTATATCAAAGTAATAGACAAATTTAAACTACGACACTAGACCGACTAAATAGACAAGCTTTTTTTTTCCAATTTTCTTTCATTTGTTTGATTTTTTTTCAAAAATTCCTTTCTGATTCAACAAACATGATTTTCACAGACAAACTCAAAATAATATTTAACGCGACCCACGAATCAAAAGACATAAGCAGACTGATGATAATGGGCGGGTACACGGGACAGTGAAAATAATGAGACTCGACTTTTTAGCGGAGTCAAATTATTCTACCAGGATCAACGTAAAATACAACTTAGCTAATTGCAATTTATCGTATGCACCCTGACTTGACCTTAAACAAAACAAATAAAGTGGGACCCTGAAATAAATATTTTTTGAAAAAAATTAAGACTCAACCGGAGATTCGAAACGGAACTTAAGAACAGATTATGAAACAAACTATTTTTCTTATCCTAAAGGTGACTCCAAAATCGGACATTACGACAACACAAAGACGGACACAAATTTTTTTTTTGTTTTGTTTTGTTTTTGTTTTTTGTTTTTAAAAAACAAACTCTTTGATCTAATTCGAGAAAGAATCGTTAGAGTATTTACAAAATCTGGCAATTAGGACGACCCAATGACACAAAATATTTCGCAAACTAGACACAAAATTGGTTTCTAAAATTGGCCATTATGACCGCGTAAAACCCCGATAAATTATTTTCAGAATATGGACTTGATTTGGACACAAACTCAACACAAAAGAGTGCCAAAATTTCGCCATTATAACGGCGCAAAACCATTACAAATTATTTTCTAATACTTGAGACCAAACCCGGACACAAAATTAGACTCTAAGGGTTCTTGAAAAAATTCACCATTATAACGGCGTAAAATGACAACTAAACCAAAAATATTTCGAAACACGAGACTAAACCCAATTTTTCTATCATTTTCACTTCTTTTTTTTTTTTCCAAAATTTTGCTCTCGTCCCTCGGTGATCGGTCATCATAACAAACCTTAGACTAGAACAAATGCAACACATTATATACTCATGACGTGTCGTTTGGGGACGCGGGCCCCATCCTGACACGAGGGTGTCATCCTAGACAAATGCGGTACCGGTGTACCGCACCTCACTAAGTCTAATGACATGCAGATCGACCTAGACAAAAGCACAGTTCAACTCTAGGTGACTCATTGGGTTTATGATCTAGTGGTTCAGCAATTTGGAAGTGCCTCGGGGGTACCGGTCGACAACGTCTAACGGCCTAACCCAACGCACCTCCTCCTAAGAAGGGTTAACTTTTTGTATCCTGAGACACGACAGAAATTCCAGACGCCGAAGCGAAACTGGCGTGCATGTGTGCAGTGTTCCAGAAGACTCAGAGGTGTACGAGAGAAGACAGTTGTGTATATACAGTTCAAACATATCAAAGCAGTAACATTCAAGGCAACATATACAAACAATATTCAAAAGCCGAAAGCGACAAAGTTTAAAGCCTGAGACTCTCAGTTTTCACTTTCTTCCCCAGCGGAGTCGCCAAGCTGTCACGACCCCTTTTTCAACTTAAAAAGAAGAACTACTTAGTAGTTTTAAAAGGTTGTGATGGGTGTTAATAGGTACACAAATATTAAGAGATTTTCGGAGTCGCCACTTGACAAGTTAAAGGTGTGCCAAGTCACCAAAGTGGTGTACCTAGAACACCTATGACTCGTAAATGGTCTGCATCAGAGTTCCGGGTAAGGATCTCGGTTGACTCGTGGGAAGGTGTTAGGCACCCTCGAGTCCTGTGCCAAGCACAGTTGCTTTTATTGACGCGTTTCGACTCTTTGAAATTATTTTGTTATATTTTTCCTTGATTTGTTACGCTTTGATTTGATATTAATTTTCATATCCAGATAAAACTCAAATCGAGATATAATCGTGCAGGTACTTCACCCGTTCGAAATCTTCCGACTTTAAGTCAATTAAATTGCGCAGGCACTTCACCCGTTCAAAATCTCTTTACTTAAAATGAGTTTCAATGAACAATGAGTTATTTTGTTCGGCCTAATCAACTTTGCCTAGCCGTTCATTACCTTTGTTGTTCTAATCTGCTTTGCTCATTTGAATAACACTTAGCTTAATTATTTAGTTAATAGCACTTTTAATATAAAGAGAAAATTCAATCTACATGGCTCTATGTATATTCCCCAAATACAACTTCAATCAAGCTACATGAGTACCAAAAAAAAAGTTTAACGGTACAAACATGTCACCAAAAAACAAGCGGATAGATTAACATTTCCAGCAATGTAAAGTCACAGTCAGGTGTTAATTCAATTGTCTATGATGAACTATCTACTACCGTTCTTGTTTCTTTCCGAAAAAAAGAAGACAAAGCTCCTATAATTTTGTACTCTCTTCATATTTATTAACAGATTCCAGCTTTGGACGTTCCGGGCCCAGACTTTATATGTAACTCTGCATGAATATAGTTTGCCTATTCATGGACTAATTTGGCTTAATTTTCCTTGTTTGTTTCACCATTTCTCGAGTCCATTTCAGCAGGTTGTCTAACATTCACACATTTCATATTTTACAAGTTCAATACAAGCCTGTTGACAGCATCCACACTCGAGATCTCTTTTCATTCTTGCCTAGACATTGTTTGCTTGTGAAAATACATGGAGTTGGTAAAGAAAAATGTAAACATGCATACAGAGTACCTAAGAACTTCTTGCTTTTCTTTTAAGATAACAACAGGCTTTTAAAGTGAGTATCCGAGCAATTTCAAGTTATTGGGTCTTCAAACATAGCTATAGTTTCATTCAAAGTAGCAGCAAACTCTTAGAAGAATTAAAGAGAAAAAAAATACCTATTTAAGTGAAATCTCCAAGCTTACGAAGGGAGACCCAAACAACATCAGAAAGCCATACACCAAAGCCGAGAAAATAGCAGCAACGACGACAAATAAATAGCAACAACCCTAAGCCTCTTTTCTAACTAAACCAAAGACTTAGGCCTTACTTCTCAACCCTTTACCTTCCAGGCCTTTCTCTCTATTTTCTGTTTTTTCAGATCTGCCTGTGTATGTTCTCTCAGAATGTGTGTTCTGTTAGAAGAATGAAGTCCTGGTTCAGCTCCTCTTTTGTGTGTATTTTTTACTCTCAGATCTGTTGGTCTTCCAAAGAGTGAAGAAAACCAATGTTTTCCAGATCTCCAGTTGGTGTATGCTGTGAAGTTTCCCTCCTCTCTATGTGTTCTCTGTGTCCTGTGTGTTCTGTATTCTCCCCCCTCTTCTCAGTTCTGTCTTGCCCTTTTAAAGAGAGTAAAGGGCTCTCTAATAGAAGGGGAAGTGGGGTGTGTGTACCAGTAAGAAGACCAGACCATGTGCCCCCTCAAGTCTTAGTATTTCAGCCAATAATTTCATGGTATGCAAGGCTTGTACTAGCCCAAAAAGGGCAGAACTTACTGCTGGCACCCCTGTACTTCTTTGACTCCTTTTTTGACATCCCACTTGACATCATCAATCCTATGTCATTCCAACTATCTAAGCAAATCAAACCACCATGACCAAACTAATTGAAACCATCAGACTCTTCATACTTCATTCATAGTACTCCTATACTTGAGACAAGAACAAAGTAAACCAAGACCCTACTAATTATCTCATTTAAACAGCACTTAACCGATCAACACCTAAACCACGAACTGCAAGAACTTAAGCAACGAACACGACATAAACCTAGCCAAACATACAGATTCATGCTAACAGGAAGAAAAAGCTCAACATCAACATATGTACACGACGTTTAGTTCATTTAAAGCCAATTCGGGTAGATCACATGCCATTCAGAAACAACATCTACAACAATTTTACATTAAAGCCCGAACCAAAATCGATTTACACTTAACGGATTCCATGCTTAAAACGACAATAAGTACACAAGCATAGCCCATTTTTATTGACTCGTAACATTGAACATACACATCGACTATAATAAACAAAGAATTACATACAACAAGATATTTTCTTAATTTATTTTTCATGCTAGCATTAAACTAACAATAATAATAACTAAAAAAGGGAAATGGGAATTTCATTGCTTCTAACCCGTCGAGTCGGTTGCATAATACCAACACTGTCGCAGCCTCAATGCGTTCACGTCATCACCCGTGCCATTCGATCATTGCCACCAGTATTCCTGCCCTCGGATAGTACTGAAACAGCCCCCTCCTTGACGCCATTGATTCCTTGTTCACATTCACCATAGTTGCTGCGTTCAAATCATCACCATAACAGCTTCACAATCAACTACACCAAATGCTTAAGCTAAAGCAATTACCAAACCAAACAGCCTCCCCATTGCAGCAATGTATCCACACACATCCAATCGTCGCTACAGCATTGTCGCCAACCCCGTTGAACCACTGATTTTTATATTTCAACACCATTGTTAATGCCTCGCCTATACAAAATCATCATCGCAGCTGCACACAGAAGCATCATCATCATTGTTTCAGCATCCCCGCCACTGCCTCGACGAGCAGCTTCACAGTGCCAAAGCGGCATCACCCTCATCGCACCAAGACAAATCACCACAGCCCCCAGAATGTCATGGTATAGCCAACTAGTATCCCCAAACATCACCACGCATACGCAAATAATTTCAAACAACAATCGTAGCCGCTAAATTTCCAAACTCTTCTTGTTCTAATCGAATCGACTTCGTTCGGGGTCGACTCGACTAGAACGAGAAGAGACCGAAGTTTAAGGGCGAGAAAAGAAAAACCAATCGAAGAGGACCCACGACAAATCGAAAAAGTTGAATGATTCACCAAATAGAAAAGTTTCTAACCGTGTTTGGAGACCCGATCTACTCTCTGATTCAGTGAGATTTTGGACAAAACAATGCCATATCGGAGTAGAGGGCGACGAGACGAGCTAGAAAATGTAAAATTTGGTCGGAAAGAGGTGGTTGGCCGTCGGGGCACGGCGATCGTTGGCGGAATCCGGCGAGGGATATTGGACTGAGTTCTGTTCTCTGTTTTTTAAGAATTGGGAAAATTGCCTAAAATGGCAATGTTTTGGGTTTTATAGCATGGACCTTGGGCCGGGTCAAGGGATTGGGCTAGCGGGTCAAATGAAATGGGCTGCATATCTGAATTTGATTGCCCAATGCTAAGTATTACCAAGTCCAAACTATTTAAATCTACTCCTAAATCATAGTTAATTATTTTAAACACAAAATTTAAATACCACAATATATCAAACACATAATCACAGTAATTAACTAAATTATCAATTAAGAGAATACATGAGAAACATTTAAATCATCGCATAAAGTCAGTAAAATATTACTCATGATTGAATCCTATTTTTGGATATTTTTCTGACATTTTTCAACCTAATTAATTACTAAAGTAGTCAAAGAAATGGTAAAATCACATAAAAATTAACACAAATATTTTATGCATTTTTGTATTTTAGGTACCAAAATTAGGTGATTACAGCGTGAATTCTTGGTGGATGGTTGTCAATAGATAATATTTTTTAATTAATATGAATAACCACTAAAGTAATAGACAAACCATCCACACAAACTAAGTAAACAAGTGCAATCAATAAGTCTTAACAATATGCTAACATAACATAAAATAATGAAATAGAAAAAGAAAAGATAAGAAAGTCTGATCAATGATCCGAGAAAGTAAAATTAATTATAAAATAGACCGGGCTCATTAACTAAAGTGTATGAGTATTGACATATAACCACCAATAATAATAATAATAATAATAATAATAATAATAGTAATAATAATAGTAATAATAATTGAAGTTTAACCTATAAGTTAATGTTGTAAATTAAGAGTTTATATGACTTAATATACTAATAATAAATAAAATAAAATACATAAAAATTATTATAAAAAAAACCTTATTGGTTATCGGTACGGTAATAGTAAAGAGATATAGAAACCCTTACCGTGCCGATATCTTATCGGTATTGGAAATTAATACTATTACCGAACCAATAATCGTTATACCAATACCGTTATGCTTATTGGTAGCGGTAACCGTTCGGCTATCGGTATCGGTTCGGTTTTGCACACCCTTAGTTGTTGTTGTTTCTGTTATAATGAAGTTTGACCGTAAACCCACATAAATAAGTAAAAGGGACGGATTAGTATTCATCACCCCCTCCCTTTTATTCAACATGGCACTATTCTTATAAATTAAGATAGATGGAATAATTTGGTAACCTAATAAAAATGGTAACTGAATTATTATTACATTGACTTGATAATATTTATTTATTTTTTTTAAAAAAAGTTACGTCGACAGTTTATGTGTACCTTAAATCAGAGAAAGGGGAGTTTTGGCGGTGTAAAAAATATTCATCCAATCATAATTACATGTAAAGCTTACAATAATTACATAATGTACCTTATTACATTTACTCGCAAAATATCCCTTTTGACACACCCCCACCTTATTACGTTTACTCGCAAATTATATATGTTTAAACATAAACCAAAATGTTTCAAACATCAACCATAATATTTCAAACATCTGCTAAATTGTTGTGAACACATATTAAACATTACTGATATGTTTCAAACATCTATTAAAATGTTTAGAAATGCAGTCACACATACTGAAACATTCGTTACTATGTTTAAACATCCAGCACTATGTTTCAAACATCAACAACAATGTTTCAGACATCAAAATATATGTTTGGTGTAATTCAGGTACCTGTTTCCAAGGAAGTGTGCTTTGCTCCACTTCTCAACCCCAAGATCAACCAGTTAGTTGGATACCCTCGGGTCAATTTCTTCAATTTCTTTCAAATGCTTATCAAACTAAGCGGTTGTATACACATCCGCTGCAGTAATGTATTTACCAATTAAATCTCTACAATAAAAAATCGTGCAGAGGTTCTCACCGAGGTGCCTCATGCAATAACCATAGTTAGCAAATGGGAAAACCTTAGAAATAGCTTTTTTCAATGCTTCCATGCCTGTCAGAGATAATGCACAACTCATCATCGTCAAGGACTATTCCGGCTAATTGCTCAAAAAAGAATTCGTAGCGGCATCACACTCTTTGTCAATTACACAAAATGCAACAGGAAAGATGTGATTTTGAGCATCCTGACCGATAGCGGATAACAACACTCCCCCATATGGACCCGTCAAAAAAGTGCCATCAACAGCCAGCACTTTTCTAATAGTTTTAAACCCCCTGATCCACGCACCGTAAGAAACAAAAAAATACAGAAACCTCCCTTGTTCATCAAGCTGTAATGCTGTCTTGCTTCCTTCATTTGACTCCGAATCATATAGTTGTATGCACCAAGAATGGCATAGCCATGTTCGGGTGACTCCCTTGCCAAACACTTTGCAATATTACTGCCCTTGAGACACTTCCAATAGCTTATTTTGCAACCCAACTCTGCTAGAATTGCATCCTTGATTTCTTTGGTGGATGATGCTTTTCCATCATGAAATCTGTTCTTCATGTACTCTCCAACAACATTGCACGTGGCGTGTGGATGATGGCTTTTAGAATGCTCAGAACCACAAGTGTGCTCGCTGTTGTAGACTGTGATATAAAATATGTCACAGCTCTTGTACTTCATGGCTCGAATCCACCAGTGGCAATTCTGGTCCATACATCTAGCACAAAATACATTCTTCTTATTCTTCACATACTGAAAATAGAAAGGCACTCTCGCTGCAGCAAGCTTCAACAGCACAACCAACTCGCGCTTGTTCGTGAATGTTTGCCCTGTGTAGAAACCAGTGCCGTCTGTCCGAGTGTGGCTGCCTTGTGATGGTATTGAATCAGGAAACTGTACCTCATTATCTTCTTGGAATTCTGCTGCTTCTTCATCTTCTTCCTTCTCAGGCAAATTCATATTTCATGAAGTCTCCTCCCCAATGTCATCCAACCCATGATTTTGTTCATTAGACTTTTCAGTCCGAGGAACCACATTTATACGTAGAGTGGGCCTAGCATCAGATGCATCTACATCAGCCATAAAAAGAGAGACATCAATGTATTCCTAATGTGAGAGAGTGCAGTCTTTTGCTTTGCAATGCTCAACAAGTACGTAATAGAAAGATCCCTCAGATCATCAAGAATTCCCCAACTTTGAATTATTTTTTCAACCAGCTCATTCTAAGTAACCTGCTTACTAACAAGAATATGTCTACTCTCTTTCATAACGAGAACCCAAACAAAACTTTTAGCTTTCTCCACCCATTCGCCGAGATAGTCAACTACCAATAATACGGGCCCCATTATTTATCCTGAAGATACAAAGAGGGTCTACATTAGATCCTTATAGCATAAATTTCATAATACAGTTGTTTATAGAAGCCATATTCACAAAAAATAAAAGGTACTGCTTCAAACATTCTGTAAAAAAAAAATTACAGTGTTTACACATCGATACAAATGTTTAAACGCCCTGAGTGATGTGTAAATATCATTTAGGATTGTCAAAATATCGATACAAATGTTTAAACATATATTTATGTATGTTTAAATATTTCTTAAGATGTGTAAATATCATCTTAAAAAATGTTTATATATAAGTTGCTGCAAACAACTAAAAAAAATTCCTAGCCTCCACCTCACATCCCTCCTCCCTGTCGCCAGCTTCCCCCACTGCCGCAGCGGGTCCATAGAAATAGTCAGAAATATTGCATAAAAGATGTAAAAACAGTGCAGAAATAATGCAGAAAATAATGCAGAAACAATGCGGATATAGTGCAGAAACAATGCAAAAATCAAGAAACAGTTAGATACAGTACAAAAACAGTGGAGATCCAATGAGATACAATAAAATAAAAATAAGAAAAATAAACCAGATCTTACTGAAAAATACTAGATCTAACCGAAAAACATAAAAAATGACCGAGAAACATAATATGTAGCCGGAAAATACCAAATTTTAGTCAAAAAATCATTATATTTGAACGAAAAAACATCAAATATAGGGAATTGAGGTATGTGAGATGAAGGAGAAGGGTGGGAGGATAAGAAATATGTAAAAACTTACCGGGTTTAGATGTTGGTCGAAACTTTGAAGTTAGATCTACGCCGATTCCACAGGAATTTAGGAAAAATAGTAGCGAAAATGGAAAGGGGGTGTAGAGAGGAATTCAAAAATGTATTTTTTCAGCGACAATCCGCCGTTGGAGTGGAGACAGATAGGGGGTGGTCTGGCGGCGGTAGATTGAGAGTGGAGGAGGGAGGAAGGTGAAATGAGAGGAGGAGGCTAGGGTTTTGTTATGTATAGGGTTTATACACGTTCGCTATGTTTTGTAATTACATTTCTTTTTTCTCTATAATGTGTTGTTGTGCCAAAATGTGTCTATATATTGGAAAAAAAAATCCCCAATTTGTACTTTTTTGTAATTTTTCCTATAATGCATCGACTGTATAAACGTTTTTCGTATAGAATTAAATGATTAATTGCTAAAGACATTTATATGTTAAACAAAATAAATGGCGAAGTAACGTGAGAGCAGCCCGGTACACAAAGCATCTCGCGTTCACATAGGGTTCAGGAAAAGTTCATATTTTAAAAGGTGTGATATACGCAGTCTATCCTGATGTCAGTGGATGTTTCCACGGCTTGAACCTGTAACCTATATGTCACACCAAAATTTAACTTGTACTAACAAACAAAAAAAAAAGAAAAAATAAAATATAATAGGTCTCAGTAGTTGTAACTAGATTATACAAAAATTAAGTTACATTACGATCAAACCTCACTATAGTGGCAATATTTGTCTAAACTTTCATGGCTGCTATAGTGAGGTGTTGTTATATAGTATGTATACTGGTATTTGAAGTTTAGATCTCATTTAACAGTTGTAAAGAAAAAGTATTCAAAAAATATATTTTTGTACTTTTTTACTATAAACGAAAATAAAATACATGTTAAATTCAATATCTCAATAGGTTTTCATATTTCATCAATTAAAAATTGAAAAGGCTAATACATTATTAATTGATCCATAATGCAGTTTCTTGCTTTTAATGACCTTTTGAGTAGCTTTTGCTTGCTTAACAGCGTACTTATTCTTCTTTCTAAGAAGGTCCCCGGCAACTTGACGACTACCAATTAAAATTTTTTGTTTTAGTTGTTCATATGATTTTAGGATTGTCTTCTTTGTATTGGTACAATGATATTTATTTTTGGAGATATAACTTGACGTTTAGATCTCATATTACATGAATAAAGAATATGTGATGAACAGTGCTATTTTAAAGTTAATAAGTCCAAGAAGATACCATACTATGGTAGTTTATATTTATACAATTATTATACGAGCATTAAATAAATAAGAATTAAATGGTTATAATTACCAATAAAAAATGAGCTGTTAACCCGTTTAACAAAAAAATAGTAAAAATGTAAAAAATGCAATATAATTGGGGAAAGTGCATGAATAGCCACTTTTGCCACTGCTATTTGGCTTCAGGCTATTTTGCCATTTTTCTTGGTTGTGCAAAAGTATCCACATTTTGGAACTTCATACTTGTGGGCTGAATTTCAAACCTTGTGGGTTGAACTTCTTCAGCCCGCAATGGCTGAACCTTTAGGCATAGAATGCTAGACTTCATACGTTTAGGTATGAAGTTTAGCCCATACGTATTGAAATTCCAAAACGTTTCTACTTTTGCATAACCAAAGAAAAAAATGGCCTACCAAATAGTAATGGCAAAAGTGGCATCTGGATGAAATGTTTACCAATATAATTTCCTTTCTACTATTCTCCTTAGTAAAAAGAAAAAAAGAATGCAAAAGTTTTGGTCCATTATTAAACTGTAATTCATACAATTCTTTTTATAACTTTTTTATCGTACGAATATAAAAAAAGTTAATATATTTATGGTACGAATGATTACCATAAATATTTGGTATTTTATTTTTGTGCAAAATATGTTTTTAATAAAATATTAATACACAATATTAAACTATGCATGTTACAGAGATGTAATTTTACAAAGACTATACTGCTATAATGAACTTCATTGCTACTATAGGTAAGATATTATAGAGGTAAAATATAACAGGAAACATCGGTCCTGGAGAAAACTAAGTCGTTATACTGAAATGTTATTATAACGAGGAGCTGTTATAACGAGGTGTGGAGGCAGACTTTAGAACCTAAAGGATTCAAGCTGAGCATAACGAAGACAGAATATATGGAGTACAGGTTCAGTGAGGTACATCAGGAGTCGGATGTAAAAGTGACGCTTGATATACAAGTCATTCCCAAAAAAGGGAATTTCAAGTATCTTCGGTCAATTATCCAAGGTATGGAGAAATTGACGAGGATGTCACTCATCGGATAGGGGCTGGTTGGATGAAGTGGAGACTAGCTTCTGGTGTCTTGTACGATAAGAAGGTGCCTCGTATGCTTAAAGGTAAGTTCTATAAAATAGTTGTTAGACCAACTTTACTATATGGGACGGAGTGTTGGCCAGTAAAGGCCACCCACGTCTAGAGGATGAGTGTAGTAGAGATGCGAATGCTTAGATGGATGTATGAGCATACTAAGATGGATAAGGTCAAGAACGCAGCCATTCGAGACAAAGTGGGAGTGGCCGCAGTGGTGGACAAGATGCGAGAAGCGAGGCTGAGGTGTTTTGGGCATGTGAAGAGGAGGAGCTCAGATGCGCCAGTGAGGAGGTGCGGGGGGTTGGCAGTGTTAATACTGCGGAGAGGTAGAGGTAGACCTAAGAAAAATTGGGGTGAGGTGATTAGGCGGGACATGGCCCACCTCCAAATTATCGAGGACATAACCCTAGATAGGAAAAAGTGGAGGTCGAGAATTAGGGTAGAGAGATAGATAGTAATCGAGCGATTTTTGGTATATTTTGCTTTCAGCTTACTTTGGATTTTATTTGTTATTGGTATTTTCTGTTCATCTGGTACGTGTTTGAGTGCTTCCTAGCCATATTTCATTACAATTATTTGATATTTTGATTGTCTTCTTGCTTCTCTAAAATATGTTTCTCACTGATGTTATTTAGCTGAGGGTCTATCGGAAACAACATCTCTACGTTGGTGGAGGTAAGGTCTGCGTACATTTCACCCTCCCCAAACCCCACCTTGATGGGATACCACTGAGTATGTTGTTGTTGTTGTTGTTTCTGTTATAACGAGGTTTGACCGTACAACCCATAACTGAATTGTAATTACATTGACTTGATAATATTTATTTATTTTTTAAAGTTACATCGTCAGTTTATGTATACCTTAAATCAGAGAAACAGGAGTTTTGGCGGCATAGAAAATATTCATCCAATCATAATTACATGTAAAGCTTACAATAATTACATAATGTACCTTATTACGTTTACTCGCAAAATACCCTTTTTGACACCCCCACCTTATTACGTTTACTCGCAAAATATCCCTTTTGACACACCCCCACCCCACGGGCGGGGCTTTATACACCAATCTTTTCCAAAATGTGTAAGCCGTTCTGTACAGGGATTTTGTTACATACAGGTGCCAAACAATGCATTAGATGATAACTCCTTATGCATTTAGCATGCTTTTTATTCATACAGGTGTGCTAAATTACACTGATTAGAGCTGTAGCTCTGGAGAGAAAGAACAAGAAGGAAAGGGTAAGCAGTCAAAATGACCATCGACTGTTGCAAAAATTCATAGAATCCACAGGTTCGTCCAAATATCTAAATAGCCTGAACAAAATGCATATCTTTTCGGCCAAAAAGACAACCATCTATGCTAAAATTATGGATGAAAATAAAGCTAAGAGCATTATCACATTAGAAAGTAGTGATCATTTAACTTCTGCCACATCTACTTTGTATTATCGACGTTCTTGGAATAGCACTCCTCATTTTCCCCTAATTTTGACTTGCAGAATCCATTGTACCTTACCCTCTGGCAAAGGAATGGACCTTGGCATCCGAAGTGGTACTTCAAACTCACCCATCACATGCAAAGGTGTTTCAAGAACCAAATGCTCAGGTTCAATATGGACAGATAGCTGTCTTGCCACCTGATAAAGCAGAAAGAAATTAGCCAGCACGAAACGGTTGCTTTGAGCATTAACTTAATGTAATTGATTACAAAATATTAGGACTGTGATCGGACAATTCACAAGAAATTTTGTGAAGTACCTTTAAATCACAACGCAGTGTAATGACAACAAAAAGGGAAACAAAAAGATGAGGTACTGTCAGCAAATAATGTATCTTCAATTGTACATTTTTGTACCTTTATCAATCACGTGATGGAATTAAAAGACTGGACTTAGGCTCCCCTCCTACCAAGGGTTTTGCATAGGAGCGGATACCTTTCCCTTGTGAGGTGATAAAGGAGGAGATATGTCAATCTTATACCACAATCTCCTATCTGATGCCCTTTCATGATCAACCCAAGAAATCATATGCGCAGAGACCAACTGTAATATTGGCAAAGTTGTTATCATTAAGTTACTGTGAGGCAGGTCTCTCAAGGTCATAAGATGAGGTAGATTTCATCCAGTAGACTATCATGGAGAAAGTTAGCCCTTTTTTCGCCAAAGGAAAGCATCTATGCCACTGTCAGACCATGAAAAACCTACCAAAGATGTGTTATCCCTTAACATTCTCCTTAAATTTCGTAACTCCTCAAATCAGTTCTTCTTGACACTACATGTTGCGGTCTAGCAGATAGAAAGTCCTCTCAGCAGGATATAAATCACGACCCTTGACATACGGGCCAATCAATTGGAAGCGCAAATCAAATATAAATTTGGCTTGATAACTGAAACTGAAGATAACATCCAAACACTTTTGGAGGTTCGAAATTATGGATAGATCACACAAAATAATTTCCAACCAATGACTGTAAAGACTGAAGTTGATGCTCCCAAAATATCGAAGAATAAAAGAACAGCTGATGCTTCCCAAAAAAGATAGAATGTCAAGGATAAAGCTGGTAAGATGACTAACCACTTGACATACCTTACAAAACTCCTACTTGCAAATAGAAGTCTTTGAGCAACTTAAAAGCACGATGTCTGAAATATATATTTCAAGAAAGTTTCTTAATTTTTTTTATAATGGTGTTGTTCGGTCCAACTTGCATACACCACCCGGCATCTCCCAGCAGTACAGGTAGCGAGTAACTCTGCCAAGGTTTAGGAAGATTGGAAGAAATCACCTTGTGTAATTTGTCTTTACTGGAATTTGAACCTCGGTCTCCCAAGGCCTTCTCCACTATATTGACCTCAACTTTGCACGATTGGAAACTCGATGGGTAATAAGTCTGCCCTTGTATCCTTCTCCACTTAAATACTAGGCTTTTGTTTATGGTAGGATTTAAAAACTGTGATGTGCACCTAACCCACACGCCAGGGTTGCCCTCTTACCATAGGACAAAGCCCTAGGGCACATCCTCAATTTGCCTACTTTAAAGTTAATACAAGAGATACAAAATAAAATTTTTTGGTTCTAACTCATTATCTTTTTTATTCCCAAATTCACACATCTCGGAGGCTTTTCAGTTGCACCAAACATACAAGTGAAACAAAAATAGACCTCCTCAGACTTTATAAATCATGCTCACTATTATGAAACGGTCTCCTATTCTGTTGCTCCATATATACTCCAGCATAAAGAAGAAACACTGGGTGAATCTGTACATGTGAATTTTTAGAGTTTTTATAATACTACTGGAGTAGGATTCCTTGCCTACCTGAATTTGAAAACCAATGTGAAGATAAACTAGCTTGTCCTAAGCTGCTTCTATATCTGGGAGAACCAGCTATTATGTACTAAACACTTATGTACGAACAAGACAAATCAAAGATACCAGCAATTTACATGACCGAGAAAAGGGGACAAGGGGATAAAGAGAAGCCTATAGATTTTTGTTCCCCAAAGAAAGTGTATTGCACAAGTACCAGCAAAACCTAGATTTTAGAAAAGTTTTAAACGCAAACATAGAAGAGTAAAAAATACAAAGCATGGCAATAATCACCTATCAGAAGACGAAAAAAGAGAGGAAAGAAATTTAAAAAGATCAACTTGCTTCACGGCTGTCACTAAAGCAAAAGCAAGCTTCGCAAGTATGAATTTTCTATAATTCTCTTCCCAAGTTTTATAGAGACGATCATTTTTAAGGCAAATGTTATAAACCAAGATTTCTGAATGGATATATAAAAACTGCACTCAGATAACAAGTCAGGGAAAGAGTATTACCTCAGCAATAATTTCATCTTTTCCAACAGGTTCCTGTATGAAAGTCCTATCATAGTCATCTTTTGCCAACGGTTTCTTTGCAAGTTTCCTTAGAACCTGAAAGTTTCAGTTCAGAAAAAAATAGAGGTGAATAACTACTCACAGAACAATTACCAATACGGGTATCTGAAAAGTTAAAAGGACCAAGAGATGGCTGCTGAATCCTGAAAAACATTATCAACTATAGCACAATTATGTCACTGTTACAACAAATTTATACCAGTTATGCTAGTTTGCCAATATTCAAAAGTTTGTGTGAGTTAAGGTATGAGGTAGATTTACTCTCCTCCTGTATCCTTGAATATGACAGGAACATAAAAGGTTCATGGTGAATTTACATCAGATATCATAAATCACCACTGATGATCATTTATGGAGACTGCTTAAAGATTGCAAAGAGCAATAGCATACAACACTTACCAGCTTAGTTCTATCCAGGCGATTTGCTGCCATCTGGTATTCTTTCATCTTATCTTCCTTGGTTGCTGGAACTATTTTAACCTCTTCAACTTCCTCACGTTGGTAAATCTGGCAGAGGCAGAAGATTTGAAATGCAAACCAGATGAGCACAGAATCTCACAAGAATTTAAATCAATGTACAAAAGAAAGAAGGGAGAAACCAATCTCACATTACTTTATTCACAAATGGCAGCACTTACAATGTGAAGTGTGAAGGCGAAAGGCCCAATGTGTAGCACACAATTTTGACCGTAATACATGCAAGGATACACCACATGCTCAATATACAGAGACTAATATCTTTGTTCCACATTCAGCCTTTCTAGCTCTAGGTGCATTAACACATCCAATTTTGATGTGAAATGAAGAGCAAAGATTATGCAGAGGAAGAAAGAAAAGACCGCCTAACACATGAGCATTGTGGAAGATACTTTTCGCCTTATTAACTGACACAATGAGAAGCAGGAAAATCCAAATCAGTTAACTTCTTACTAGATATATAGTTTGACAATAAAGAATGTCTAATCTGTTCGCCGATAGGAAACTTTAATTCTTACGCTAATATAGAAAGTATGACAAGGTCAGGACAGCTTTACTTGCAGTGTCACTGTACTTGAAACAAATGACACATATAAAACTAGAGCTGGCTTCAAGGCAATTAGACTCAACAAAACTCCGAGTGCTCATCGAGAGGCATACCAAATTCCTTTGTCATATGCTCAAAATTTCAAAATCAAGTGCATTTTCAACGGAAGAATTAAAAGAGGGAAGTGAAAACCTTGCGCTGGTCTTGGATGAGATGCCTGTACTTGTCAATATTGGGTACAGCCAGCAATTTGGGCATAAGATGGTTGCGGAAATAGCCAGGGGCCACTTTGACTGTTTCCCCTGCTTTTCCAAGCTTGTCTATACTCTGCTTAGCATAAAACCATAACAACATTGAAAATAATCAAAAGGGTGAGTGCCAAATTGGGTGAATCAAATACAAAAAATGTAATCTCAAAATACTTACAGTAGTGAGAATGACTTGAAGTTTGCGGTAGCGCAGACCTTGAGCAGCGTAGAAAAGGGGATGGTGGAAATGGTGGGAAGTTGCTGCTGTCTTTTTGAGACTATTTCTACCATATTGCACCCAAGCCATTTCCAGACGCCGTATATTCAACTCCCCTTTCTTCTCCTTTTCTTCTTTCCTCTCCTTCAAACCACTTCGGCGTACAATGAAATAAAAATTAGATTAAGGCCTGTTTGGGTGGGCTTAAAGTAAGTAGCTTTTAAGCACATTTTTACTTATTTTAAAAAGAAAAATTTACACCATATAACTACCCTAATAGCTTAATTACAAAACATAACGATACTTTTTGAATATTTACAATACATAACGATACTTTTCCCTAATTACCCCACATAACAATTTTATCATTTCCCCTCTCCCAAACATTAAACCCTAATTTCCTCTCTTCTCCCTCCTTCTCTCCCTCCTCCACCATTCCCCACCCATCGCCGCCCCTCCTCCACCATCCCCCACCCATCGCAGCCCCTCCCCCTTCCCCTCTCTCGCTGTTCCTCGCCGGATCTGCTGCCCCCGTCTCTGTTGCGGCGCTGCTGCCGCCGCAGTGCAGCGGCGCTGCCCCTCGCAGCGGCGCTGCTGCACTGTGGTGGCAAGCAGCCCCGATACGTGTGTTTTTGGTGTTTTTTCGGTGAGTTTTTCCCGATCTGCTCCCTTTCTTCTTCTTTTTTCTTTTTTCCTTTTTGTATGTATATATATATATGTATGTTTATGTATATATTTGTATTTTGTATATAAATTCGTATTTATCTTTGTATATTTTTATATTTTGTATATAAATGTCTATATTCACCCCTTTTTGTATGTGTATGTGTTTGTATATATGTGTATGTGTTGTATGTTTGTGTAGAATGGATAGTTATTTGTATTTTGTGTTTTTTGTATTTTTGTGTATGTGCAGTGTATATCTTTTGTATGTTTGTGTATATTTGGTTGTGTATAGTTTCAAAACAGTAAATTTTTAAAGTTTTGGAATGTATATATTTGTATTTTTGAATGTTACATCTTGTAGATCTAAAAAAAAAAAAAAAGTTTCCGGTGGTAGCAGCGGCGCCGGCGCCGGCTTTCCGGTGATCAGCGGTGGCTGGCCGGCGCTGGTGAGTGGTGGCAACACCTCCAGGCAGTGTTGGGTGGGTGTTGGGTGGGAGAAAGCAAGGAAGAAGGAGATGAAACCATAAATTGTAGGTTTTGTTGAAATTTGTATATAGAATGTGAAAAAACTATTGTTATATTGTGTAAAGTTATAAAGTATTGTTATTTTTTGTAAATATGGTGTTAGGGTTGTATATTTGTGTAAATCTCCCTTTTAAAAATAAGCAGTTATATATTTGGATAGAAGTGCTTAAGCTGAAAAAAAGCGGTTGAAGTGTTTGGTAAAAAGTGCTGATAAGCATACTTTTTCTATTAAAATGACTGAAGTATCCCTAGAGCTGTTAACACAATAAATAAGCTCATTATTTTAAAATTTTGGTTCTAATTATATCAAATACAAAATAATTTGTGTCTGCAATGCACTTTTAATTATATAATGATTATAGTAGATAATTTTTAACAGTTAATGTAAATTATTCATAATTAATTAAGAGTGCTATGTCAAAGCTTGAAACTGCAAGTAGTCTCTCATCAAAGTCACAAAATGGTAAACAGATGAACCAAGGACTCCTCGTCAATCCTGAAACAACTCGTGCACCATCTCGATCTTTTATTTAGGGCTTTGGTTTGGAAGGTATTTTTGGAATTACAAATATATATTAGGGATAGATAAGTAAAAGTAATGGTCAAACCCATATGAATTTTTAAGTAAGAAGTAATAAGTTGGGATTCCCAACTTATTACTTTTTAGGCTAGAAATAAGTTGGCTTAAAAGTTGTTTTCACCATAACCAAACACCAAAACAAGGTAAAAAGGGCTTAACAGTAGGTTTTTGGTTTGACCTACTTTTAAGCCCACCCAAACAGGCTCTAAAAATAATTTACTTGTACAGGTGCTACTTTATTAGTACTAAGTAAAAACTACTAAAATTTAACATAAGCCACGAAGAAACTTAAATGGTCCTTATCTATGCCTCAAGCAACCTTTTTATCCTTTACATATAACCTAACATATAAAAGATCCCTTAAGTATATAAAAGTGGATAGAAATAGTCTTTGACTCTAACTTGGACTCTAAAGTTAAAACAAACAGCTCTGTTAGTGACTCTATTTTAGTTGTGGCAAATGGGCGGGTTGGATTGAATTTGGACAGATTGGAAAAAATTGGGTTCAAATCCAACCCGCCCATATTACATGCGAGTCAAAAATGGATTGGGTGGTAAATGAGTGAGTCAAAAATTGGTTTACCCATATTTAGCTAATATTTTTTAGGAATTCACAATCCAAACAAAAAGCGTACGAATTTTCCATTACTGATTGTATTGGCCTAAATCGAAATAGGACAACAAATTGATTTGTTTTGGGATTGATTGATAATTTACATGTATCAAAGTCGTATTCGAGCTAAGATCGGATTTGAGCGAGACTATATGCTTTAAAGGATAAACGAGACAGTAAATAATCGTGACCAAACTTAAGAGTATAAATTGAATATTGTATTTCTGAATGCCTTTCTCGATAAAAAACAATTCCTATTTATAATTGGTAAGAAAAGTGACGTTACAGCCGTAATAAATATGCTTATATGGCCATTACTATGTATTTGATTGTGGTTAGCCAACGATCTCCTTCTTAAATGCATGGGCAACGGTCGACGGTTACAATTAGAGATGGTTGTTTCGCCGAGGTGATTCAATCCCTCGAGGGGTCACCATATCGCTCATTCTTCAATTCATCTGATTCCTAATCTTGGCTAGATTCTTCTCGAGGCGGGGGTAAGGACTACTTCCTCGGGAGGCTGTCCTCAGTGAGACTTGACTGTTTCGTGGTTCGAGCCCTTACGCCGAGGCGGTAGGAATTTTTACCCAATACAGATAGTCCCACCCATTTGGAAGATTGTCAGAATTTTCCGAGGGGTGGAATTGAATTAGGTGGGAGAGTGACGTTGCGTGTTTTTGGCCAGGAAATTTGAAAAGGCGAGCGTCGCTTCAATGTCGCATCCTCCACACGTGGCCTTATTTTGAAGGGCTACATCTTTTCGTTTTTTCTTCCCCATGTAACTGTCATCATGACGTTTCAATCCACTTGTGCTCTGCTATAAATTGGCCATCTTTTGTTACTATCCTCATCGTTTCATAATTTTTTCTTGAACCCATTTGCGTTTTCCAACTTCCCTTTCACTTCTAAAATTTTTATCATGTCTTCACCTTCCTGTCGTGAGAACATCGTTGAGCCAGTATTTTGGCATCAACTGATGAATTGTTAAATTCTCCCCCATCGGCAACTTCTTCCTGTTCGGATGACAGTCGTAGCGCCGCCAGTCAAGAACCTTCCATTGGCGATGATGAGGTGGCGACTGAAGAGGCTGTTTATGATGACGATGATAATAAGGTGGTTGAGACCTCGCCCCCAAAGAAGAAAAAGAAACAAGTTTATCAAGGGGAACTCAAACCTCAATGGGTTATTCCAAGACGATTTGATTCTAGTAAGGACTCTAGAATGAGGGGGCAAACGACCTCAGATATTAGGAGGAAGAGGAACCTCCTTGTTCAGCTTTCCCCGAGCCTTGCCTCGGAGGAGCATATAACTTTGACCCGAGATGAATGCAATTGGGGCCCCGAAGTCCCGATCTCGATTCCTATCCCCGAGCACCGCACGTGCGACAGTGTTCTGGGGCAATCATTTGTCTATACTTATCCGATTCTGATATGTTTTTCCCTTCATCTTCACCCCCATAGTAGACACTTTTTGTAGGTCACACAACGTCTGCTTGGCTCAGCTTGGCCCCGGCTTCTGGAGGGCCATTCAGTGCCTCGATTATATTAGTCGTAAAGCGGGGGTCGTATTTGAGTACGACTACTTAATTTCTTTGTTTTCTCCTTCTCTGCATAAAGATGGTGTTGTGCAGTTAAACAAGCGAGATCAGTTTTCCCTCATCATCAAGAGCGACGATGCCGAGGATCGTAGCTGGTGTGATTGGTTTGTTCTCCTTCCTACCTTTTCTCTTTCCGCTGAGTCTGGGTTCCCCGAGATGTGGAATAGAATACGTAAGTTTTCTTCTGGTTTTATTCTTTATTCGACTTTATAAGTGTGGGAAGGCTAACTCTTTGTTGTACTTTTCAGCTAGGAAGCCTCCAATCAATCCTCCCAAGAATTTAGAGGCTTGGGTGCATGCCATTATCAGTGCCGAGGGGAGGCTGCAGAGGGATTGGATGGTTTTTGCCGCTCGTGCAGAAAACAAGTTGTCGGGCAAGCGACTCGGTTAGTATGTTTCCAAATTCGACATTCTTTTTTTTTCTTGATGCGTCTCTTCTTGATATTACTCCTCTTGTCTTTTTCAGATTTCAACGAGTTGCCTGCCGAGGCAGAGAAGGAAGAAGACAAGGAGGAGAAGAAGAAAAAGCAGGGACGACGAGCGGATATCGTCGAGGTCCCTGACGTCGAAGCCAATTTTCAATCTATCGAGGAGTCTATCCAGACTCTTACTCAGGCCCCGAGAGGCATTTTTGTTTATTTTTCGTATATCTTCCTTTTCTTTTCCCTTGAATGACGTGTTTTCTTTTTTTCAGGTTCGAAAAGGAAAGGCGATACACTGAAGAAACCAGCTAAGGCTAAAGTTCCTCGGGTTGATTTGCCTGAAGCCCCTCGACGAAGATTAATCAATGAACCAGATGATATTAGTGTTCGAAGCGAGGTCGAAGCGACGAATGTTAAGGAACCGAGTCAGGTCGTTGATAAGGTTCGCGAGGAGCTTGAGTCTGGTAGGCCTAAGCCTGCCGAGGCGGTTTCGTCTGTAAAGGGGGCGGGCGCCGATTCTATTCAGGCTAAGGCAGCTCCTCCTCAAGGGTTAGGCGAATCCCAGTTACAATAGATGTTTCCCTGCTGAACGACAGCATGGTAGTCGCCATCAGCTACAAGGGGTTGCTTGGGCCCTTAGAGAATGATCGGCGCAAGAACATTCCTTCGGATGATTTGATGGCTTAGTCGGCTCAACACGCGATTCATGTAAAGATTTTTGTTTGCTTTACTGTTTTTCTGATCTCAGTTGTTTTTTCCACTTTTAATTCCCTCTCTTTGGTTGTAGGGCTACGTCTATGCCATGAAGATGGCTGAGGTTGAAGCCAAACGAGCAGCACAACTTAAGCGGGTCGGGGATGAGTGGGATCGTAGGAGGAACGCACTCGAAGCCCGTGTTTCTGAGCTTGAAAAGCAACTTTTTGTCTCGAAAGCTAAATGGATCGAGCCAAGAAGGAAGTCGAGCAGTCAAGCGTCAAACTTTCTCAGGCACGTGGAGAAACTGCCAATCTTTTGGCTGAGAAGAGGTCTCGAGTCATCAGGCTGAGCTTAAAAAACAAGCTGATGCAGCGGATGTAGCGCTCAGGAGATTAACTGAGCAGTTCAAAGAGAGATCCTTGCTGCTTTCCTCAAAGATGAAAGAGGTTGAAGCTAATAACGAGGTTCTTGAAGCTAAAATGAAGACCCTTCAGGGTGGAAAGCCAGCTTCTTCGTCCAAGCTTAAATCCAAGTTTAAGGCCAAGTTGGACCCGAGAGCTACCCGAGCCAAAGTTGATAGAAATTGGGCAATCGTCCAGACGAAGCTAAGGACCCTTGAACAATGTAAAAATGGGGTTAGTTTGGATGATGAAATCGCCAAGGCTAAGGTAGACGTCGCTACGGCTCGAAAGTTTTTAGATCAACTTCCTTCAAGCAGCGATAGCTCGTCTGAAAGAAAAGCTTCGGGTAGTGACAGCAGGCCCGAGTAAGTGACTGCTCGTTTGTTTTGTTTTTGGGGCTTCCGGCCATTTCTTTATAATTATTCTGGCCTTCGAGCCTTGTGAATATATGAATATTGAATATCAATTGTTTCATTATCTTTTTGATTTTATGTTTGCTTGCAAGACTTTAAGTGTATTATAGAGCTAGCTCAGGATGACGTCTCATCCTCGAGCCAAGGATTAAGCAAATCTTAATGGATAAGAAGATGATAAATCAAATTTTATTTCATTGATAGAAATCGAGCCGATTTACATAGAGCCTAGTTGTACTTGGGCATATTTTATTTACAAAAGTTGTTCAAGGCAACGAACATAAGTAACCGAGCACATTTTAACTGGCTTTCGGGCGATCTCCATATTTCAAAGTTTTCGAGTTGAGTGCCCGAGTCTGGGTTTTTTTTTTTTGAAGAACTTGAGCTACGAGCCTATGGGTCGATTGTAGCTCATTCCCCCCGCACCTCCAGTAGTTGAGTGTGAAGGATGAGGACTCGAGCACTGTTGACTTCGGGCCATGTCTCGTTGATGCTAGAAGTAGTACCTCTTTAAATTGGATATGTTCCAATTTAAGGGCTCTTGTTTCCCTTTAAGGTCTGCCAGTTGATAAGACCCTTTCCCTACGATTGCTTTCACTCGGTAGGGGCCTTCCTAATTGGCAGCCAATTTTCCTGCATTTTTCTCTTTGGTCATTTGATTTGAGGCCCTCAAAACATAGTCGCCAACCTTGAATTCTCTCAACTTGGCCTTTTTGTTCAAGTAGGCCTCCATTTGCCATTTTGAGTTGTCAATCATACCAAGGCCATCTCCATTCGTTCTTCGAGAAAATCCAATTCTACTCACATAGATTTTTAATTTGAATCCTTGGTTGAATGAGCATAGCAGAGGCTTGGTTCACCAATCTCGGCAGGAATTAGCGAATCGACCCCATAAACAAGAGAAAATGGGGTTTCACCAGTGCTATTCTTCTCTGTTGTCCTCATTGCCCATAACACTTCTGGTAACTCATCGGGCCATGAGCCTTTATCTTTATCCATTCTCTTTTTAAGATTGTCGGCGATTATTCTATTTGATGATTCAGCTTGTCCATTGGCACTTGGGTGGTAGGGTGTCGAAGTCACCCTTTTGATCCCCCATTTTTTAAGGAAGGCTGTGACCTCCGAGCCAACGAATTGTGTGTCATTATCACAAGTAATCTCCATTGGGACTCCAAATCGGCATATGATGTTTTCCCATATGAAATCGATAACTTCTTTTTGCCTGACTCTGGCGAAAGCTCCTGCTTTGATCCATTTGGAAAAATAATCAGTGAGCACGAGGATGTATTTAACACTGCCCTTCGCTTTGTGAAATGGTCCCACGATATCCATCCCCCATTTTATGAAGGGCCATGGTGAAACTACCGAGTGCAATGGCTCGGCCTGTTGATGAATCATGGAAGCGTGCCTTTGATATTTGTCGCAATTCCTAACAAACAGTCTAGCATGCTCGCTCATTTTGAGCCAATAATAGCCAGCTCGGAGTAGTTTTCGAACGAGGGCTTTGGCTCTGGAGTGATTGCCACAAGTTCCTTCACGCACTTCTTTCATCACGTATTCATATTCTCCTGGGCCTAGACATTTGGCTATTGGGCTGCAATAGAGCTTTTAGTACAATTGTCTGTATATCATTGTGTATGGGACTACTTGCTTTCTGAATTTCGCCATTTCCATTTTGTCTGGTGGTAGAGTCCCCGACTCTAGATAAGACATGAACTTTGTTTGCCAATCCCAATGTCGGTTCACCATATTTACTTCCAGCTTCATTTTTTCCATGGCTGATGTAAAAATCCTAACTGTGGCGTCAGTCTCCGAGTCATCTATTTCAACTACTGAGGCCAAGTTTGCTAGGGCGTCGGCCTCGGTGTTTTCTTCTCGTGGTATTTGCATGACCTTCCATCCTTGAAAAGCGTCGAGTGCCTGCAACATTCTTACCACGAATTGTTTCATTCTGGGCTCTTGCGCTGTATATCCACCGAGGACTTGGTTCACCACTAGTTGCGAGTAACACCTTAGCTCTATATTGTCAGCTCCCATTTCTTTGGCCAGCTTTAATCCCACTATAGTGGCCTCGTATTCAGCTTCGTTGTTGGTTAGCCTCTCGGAATTCATTAAGTGCCTTAGCATTTCCTCTGTGGGAGCTACGAGCACTATTCCGAGCCCCAAGCCATTGAAATTGGCCGCTCTATCTATGTAAAGCTTCCATACCCCATGAGTGGAACCCTTCGACACTACTTTTTTTTTTCCGCCTCGGGAAGTAGTTTAACACTAAAATCAGCTAACACTTGAGATTTTATAGTTGTGCGAGGTTGATATATGATGTCATATTCACTTAGCTAAGCTGGCAACCTAGATAACCTCCCCGGCAATTTTGGCTTATGCAATATACTTCTTAAGGGGAAAGTTGTTACTACGGCTATTGGATGTCATTGGACATAAGGGCGCAATTTTCGAGCAGCAATGACTAATAAAAGCGCTAATTTTTCTAGACGGGGATACCTTATTTCAGCGTCGAGGAGAGCTTTGCTAACATAGTATATTGGTTGTTGCTTTCCTTCTTCCTCCCGAACCAGAACTGCGCTGACCGACACCTCGAGACAGCCAAGTAAACCAATAAAGTTTCGCCATCTTTTGGTTTGGCCAACAACGGGGCGTTGGCCAAATAATGTTTCAACTCTCTCAGAGCCTCTCTGCACTCGGGAGTCTATTCAAAGGAAGTATTCTTTTTCAAGACGGAAAAGAGCCTATGGCACCGCTCAGATGACCTTGAAATGAGTCGACTCAAGGCAGCTAATTGTCTAGTTAAGCGTTGGACTTCCTTTGGGCTTGACAATTCCTCATAGATTTTTTGTATAACTTTGATCTTGTCAGGATTTGCCTCAATGCCTCTCTCCGAGACAATAAATCTGAGAAATTTGCCCGAGCTGACCCTAAAAGCACACTTTTCGGGGTTAAGCTTCATGCAATATTATCTTAAAATTGCAAAGGCCTCCTCTAGTTGTTTCAAATGGTCTTCCAGTCGGACAGATTTCACCAAGATATAATCAATATATCCTTCCATCATTTTTCCGATGTAGTCCTTGAACATTTGACGCACCAACCTTTGATAAGTTGCTCCAGTATTTTTGAGGCCGAAGGGCATCATCTTTTACTAATAAGTTCCTTCATCCATGATGAAAGAATTTTTTTCTTCATCATTGGGGTCCATCAGGATCTGATTGTACTCCGAATACGCATCCAAAAAGGTTAAGAGTTTGTATCCAGCCGTGGAGTCTATTAACCTGTTTATTTGGGGTAGAGGGTAGGAGTCTTTGGGGTAAGCTTTATTCAAGTCGGTGTAGTCAACACACATCCTCCACTTACCATTTTTCTTGGGTACCACTACCACATTAGCGAGCCAATCTGGGTACTTGACTTCTCTTATGAACCCGTTATCGAGCAACCTCTTGGTTTCATCTTGGATCACCTTCTTCTTTACTCCGGCGTGGGGCCTTTTCTTTATATTTCACTGGGCGATGGTAGGGATCTACATTCAGCTTGTGTGTTATGATATCGGGGTCGATCCCCACCATGTCTTCGTGAGACCAAGCAAAGCAATCATCGTTGACTTTTAATAATTCGACGAGAGCTTTTTTAGACTCGGTGTCCAACTCCAAACCCACGAATATTTTTCTTTCCGCGAACTCTTCTGACAAGGCATGAGATTCTAGCTCTTCCACCGTTGAGTCCTCGGCCTTTTGCTTCCTAGGCTCTTGAATGAAAGTTGGGATCTTCTCTTCTTGCTTCGGAGAAACTGCTTTTTGGACCGAGCTCTCCTCTTTATGGGGCTCCGAGCCACTTGGTTGTGATTTCGAGTGCCCGATCGGGGCGTTCCTATTTTTTACAGCGACTGAATAACATTTTCGGGCCACTAATTGATCACTTCAAACTGCACGAATTCCCCATTGGGTGGAAAACTTAATTACTTGATGGAGAGTTGATGGTACGACCTCCATTCCGTGAATCCAAGTCCTTCCAAGGATGATGTTGTAGAGCATATCCTCCTTCATTATTTGGAAAGTCGTTTTCTTGTCAATTCCCTCGGCAGTGGTCACGAGGGTGATCTCCCCTAAGGTCCTTTCTACGAAGTTGTTGAATCTTGCTAAAGTGGTTGTCTTCGAGACGACGAGGTTCTTTAGCCACATTTGTTCAATGACTCTATGATTGATGATATTTACAGAATTTCCAGGTTCTATTAAGACCCGTTTTACGTCTGAATCGTTAACTCTTAAGGTAATAACCAGAGCCTCATGATGAGATATCATTACCTCGTGGAAATTTCCCTTATCAAAAATGATTTCATTGTCACCCCCCTTCAATCTGGGCTCTTCTTTCTGTGCCGGTTGAGAATCTCGCGGCCTTCCTCCTCGAGAAAAAGTTGATGCCGTTTACTTCTATGCTGCCAGTTATGATGTTTGTAGATTTTCGTGACATCGAGGTCATCGACATCTTGCTGAGGTCTGGGAAAAGCTCGACCTTGGAACAAACACTATTACCAAGTCCCCACAGACAACGCCAGTTTGTGTTGCCCTAAATCGATATAGGACAACAAATCGAATTTATTTTGGGGTTGATTGATAATTTGCCTGTATCAAAGTCGTATTCGAGCTATGATCGGATTTGAGCGATACTATATGCTTTAAAGAATAAAAAAGACAGAAAATAATCGAGACAAAGCTTAAGAGTATAAATTGAATATTGTATTTCTGAATGCCCTTCTCGATTACAAACAATTGCTATTTATAACTGGTAAGAAAAGTGACGTTACAGCCCTATATGCTTTTATAGCCATTACTATGTATTTGATTATGGTCAGCCAACGATCTCCTTCTTAAATGCATGGGCAACGGTCGACGGTTACAATTAGAAATGGCTGTTTTGCCGAGATAATTTAATCCCTCGAGGGGTCGCCGTATCGCTCATTCTTCAATTCATCTGATTCCTAATCTTAGCTAGATTCTTCTCGAGGAGGGGGTGAGGACTACTCCCTCGGGAGGCTGTCCTTGGTGAGACTTGACTGTTTCGTGGTTCGAGCCCTTACACCAAGGCGGTAGGGATTTTTACCCAATGCACGGATCTTTGATATTTCTTTATGAAAAGGAGTCTCCACTTGAATGGTCTGTTTTTATAAAAATGGATTTCTAAGAGGCCCCAGCGTTTTGGAATAGTGAACATAATCTGGTAAAACTAGGTCTAGTATTCCTTAAAAACTATCAGGTTGACTATTACCAACTGAAGCATGCATTACAATACAAAGTAATATTAATTCTTAATAGAATATATTAGTATAGCACCCACGCGATACGCGGTCAACATTAAAATCAACTCTTTTGTAGTGATTTTATTTATGTAATTAGTAATTATATAATGTAGTCACAATTGAATTTTAAAACTCAACTATTCGCTTACTTTTTGAGTATCCAATTGCTCATCTTTTCATATCAATAATTTTTTCTTTTAACATGGTAAAATATACTGTCAACTTATCACTAATATGATTTTCTCTTATTTTTGTACTAATTATGTTATTTTCGTTACTATTTTTTTTAAGTAAAGTCTACTGAGCCAAAGCACACCTGCTAGGCTAGAAAGTTACCTTGAATCTTCATTGCACTTAGAAGCTTTATTTGTAAATTCTAAAAAAGTATAGCAACTAAGCTGATGTTTATTCATTGCAACAGTGATTTGAAATTAATTAATTGTGTTTAATAGTCCCTAAGAGACGTAAAAGTATTGTAGCTTAAACCATTTCAAATCGTTTATATATTATGATTTACCTATTTGTAACTCTTAAGTCCTTATAGTTTTTTTTTTCTCATAAAATTGTTAACATATTATTAAAGTAAAGAGCTGTTTTAACTAACCATGATAGTTACATCTATATTTTTTCATAAGATACGCCAGATCTCGATTTAAAGTCATTATATTAGCTCACCATTATAGTGTAGATTAATTCAACAAAAATAAAAGACCCTAATTAATTAATCAAGTGTTACATTTCAAATATAAATTCAAGTGAAGCTTTAATGGACATACGGTCATATTGTAAAATTTTAGCATTTTACATTTGAAGGGAAATATTTTTTGCCCATGCTAGAAACAAAACTATTATTGGCAAAATGATATGTAAGTAAAAAAATCAACTCATCATAGCAATTTTATATATATATATATATATATATATATATATATATATATAAAATTAAAAATTATGTAATGTAATCACGAATGTACCTTAAAACTCAACTATTCGCCTATCTACCGATTGTCCAATTGTTCAGCTTTTCATATCTAGCTATAATCTATTTCTTCATATGGTATAATATATTAACTTATCACTATATCATTTACTATTATTCTTCCACTAATTATATTTCCTTTGTTACTTTTTTTTTGAGTAAAGTCCACCGAACGCACACCAGCTAGGCTAGAAACTTTCCCCCAATCTTCATTGCACTCGAGGCTTCATTTGCGAATTTTGTAAAACTATAGCAATTAAGTTGATGTTAATTAATTGTAACAGATGATTTGAAGCTAACTAATGGTGTTTAATAGTCCTTAAAATACATAAAAAATACCGTAGCATAAACCATTTCAAATCGTTTCAATTTGATGGATTTTCTATTTGTAACTCTTAAGTCTTATAATTTTTTCCCATAAAATTAGTAACATTTAAACTACAGAGCTGATCAACTATTTCTTAAAATTGAAAAATATGTTAATGTATCACTAAAGTATTTGCTCTTTGTTCTTCTAATAATTGTTTTATCTTTGTTTCTTTGTTCTTTTGATCTTTTAATTAAGAATGCATTTCTTTTTTTGCGTTTGTCTTCATTTCTTCTCCCATGTTCTTCTACTAACTAACTTTACACTTCTATTCGAATTGCTTGGAATATGTTCATTGCTAAAATTTATTACTAGAACTGTATAATTTATTTATTTTTAAGTTAACTCAAAGTACAATTATCACACTATCTTATTCTCCTCTTTATACTTATTTTTCATACTATCTTAGTAAAGAAATATTCTCTTGGCATTATTAATCCTCACCGGATGATTGCCGTAATTGTATAAAATTGGCATACATACAAACTATAATTCAAAGAAAATACATGATAACAGAAAAAATAATGATTTTACATGATATGAAACAAGAATGTATAACCCGTATTTGCAAGGATATGAATGAAGAGAAAAGAGATGTTACCACCCTAGACCCCAGTTGCAAGGACAATACTACATTAACCCTTTGTAATATCCACGTCTAATCTTCCCTATCAATCTTTCAAGCTAGTAATAAATAAACTTAGCAATAGAATATCCGTGATTTATTTTTGTCGATCCTTTAATTTGGTGATATGTAAAACCAAATTTTTTAATACCATGTACAACATTACTTGAAGGATTTTATCCTATCTTTAAACCTTGCAACACCAACAATAGATTTTCGCATTAAGCAAACAAATAAAATATGTAAAAAATTATTCAGGGAATATAACCTAGTACTAAATATGGAGAACCGTTTTTTATTTTCCACATTTCTAGCTTGTGAAATTAAGATCTATGTTCTCATCTCAAATCCACACATTTTTTAAGCTTCCAAATTCAAAATAATATTCATATTTCAATTCAAATTTAAAAATTTATCTTTCATTTCAAAAACTTCATCTTGTAATTCATCTTCATGTTACTTGTTTCAAAACAAAAAGGATTTATCTTTCAATCAAAATTTATAATATATATTTATATTTACCTTTAAATACTTTTCTTTAAATGTTGAAAACCTTATATTGTAATCCCTCTATAGAGCTTGTATAGAATTTGTGAAAGTCTTGCATTTAGTTCTTCTAGTTTATCTTGAAACCTCTTTTTTCAATACATAGAACGTTAGATCATTTTAATAAAATTTTGAGAATATTTCTTTTTTTTAATCGAGTAATTACTTCGTATAATTTTAGTGAAAAAAATATAAAAGTAACATAACCTGGGAATGTTTATGTTAAACACTAAACAAAGAGCATGCAAACTTAATTTGTTATTTCGGAATATACGAGCGAATAAAACTCACAACAATGATACTCTTTAGAGCAAGACATGTTGATAGATTGGAAAATTAAGGCAGAACATAAAAAGATTGAAGAGTTTACTTACAGGATCATATGTTATTGTTAGTAATACTATAGGCATAAACTTCACTACTAAAGAAATGAGAAAATACCCCATACTGCATCTATAAGATTGTCCTTAATCTATTGATCTCCCACCTACCTTTTCCATCTCAAGTTAGAAATGGCTAAACCCCTTACCCAAACTTATATAAAAGCTACATCATCGTTTATTAAGGAAGGAGCGCAATATAATTATTTAGACGATTCAAAATTCCAAAGATTTATCTTTATCCTATCCATATATCGTTTAAATTTGATTACTCGGAATATGCATTTATAATATTCTGAAATTAAGTGAAAAATCTAAGTTTGAATAAACACATTTATAAATTCGTAAATACAGTAAATCTCCAGGTTTATCCTTAAAAATTTATTTTATCTTTAATTTCATTCAAATTCAAAACTTTTTTCTTTTCAAATCAAATCAAAAGCTAACAATCCACCGTTCAAAAATATTATCTTTGAATTCAAATTCTATGCTAGATTTTAAAATGATCAGTATCCGATAAGATTAACTTAGAAATACTGGTTTGTTGGGAATATATGTATGCTATCTTATCTATGTGTTTAAGATAAGTTTTAGGCAAGCTAATCCAGAAAGATTGTACCTTGTGTTTTCAAATTCAAATACTGAGGTACTTATTTCGAAATGATGCACCTGCACAGTTTTGGATCGCTTCAGATTACATAAAGTTTGTTATTACATTCAAAATTAAATCCTAATTAACCACATTCAGCTCTAAAATCTTATCTAATTTCAATTTAAGTTAAGTGTTATTAACTGAATATATCAACTGGATTGATATGAATATATCTATTGTTCTCTTCATTTAAACTAAAAGAAAAAAAAATACTTATCTTTAAATTTGAATTTGAATCAAATGTCATTACAATTATTGTCCTAATGTCCTATTCTAATTTTTGTCCTGAGCGTTCTTTTCTTTTAATAATATATAGATAGATGTTTTCATTTTCTCATCACCTTCTTTTTGTTAATTTTTGCCTCTTTAACAGAGTACATTTTTGTAATTTCTTTTACTTGCTCAACTTCATATTTCATTCTAAAAAAGTAACAGGGAAATCTCTCTCTATATCTATATAAATTTGATCATTAATTATAAAGATGTAGAGTTTAAACTTAACATTTACACAAAAATTTCTAATAACTTTGGTTCACAAAGAAGTAAGGCCAACAATGGAGGTTACCAAACTCCTTCTCTCCTCTATTTACAGATTCAATATGTTTAGGAGAGTGGTAGTCAAATTTCAGCCGCACAATGTTAAGCATAACATGAAAATGATTATTTGGAGAACCTAACTCATATTTCATCCATTCAATACCCATATTCACCCATATTTTTTATGGGTTGAATATGGGTTAAACCCATATAACCCATATCTTTAATTGGGGGCTAGATATGATTTTACTAGGTGCTGGTTGGGCGGGTTACCCTTTAGGGTTTAGGGTTTAAATTGTCAGCACTAGTCTATTCATATAAGTTTTCTTTCCCATCTCCCCCAACGTCCTATATAAGTATTCGTACAAATCTTCTGCTCCAACCAAAATAAGCTAACAGTCGTCCACCAAATCGCTAGTAATGTTTCTGAATGTTCATAGCAAATTTCAGATCACTAAAAATTTGTTTTGCAAGTTGGGCAAGTTCGTGCGTTTTATCTCATATTAGTTTCTGATTGGTACCCATAAGGGCATTTTGTTAGTACTATTGCTTGTTCATAAGATTGTCTAGATTGGAAATGTTGTCAAGTTTTTGTTCACGTGATGCCTCTATGAATAAATAAAACTAGAAAAATGATTCATAAAATTCCTTGAAATAGTTATGGAATAGGAATATAAGACTAGAAATTTCTCAGATCAAAAATTAAAATTTAAGCTTCAGTACATAAATAATCATGAACACTGCCACGTACTTCACTTCCGAAAAAGAAAACAGCTTCGTGCATCACTTCTATGTCCAAATTCTAAACAAAAAAGCAACTTTAGTTCTGCCACCAAACAGCTTTAGCCTTGAAGCATAATTTCTTTGCCCAAATTATCCTCTTCTAACCTACAAAAACAGAGATATTATTTAAATATTATAGGGTGAAATGGAGAGGCAAATCAAATATAGACAGAGCAAAATAAGTGATCCTTGTTTTTACAAAGCAAAGGGCATAAGTTGCCGTTAAGTTTTTCCAACTGCCGTTACTTTAGAGACCTAGTTAGAGGCAAAGACTATTTCTATCCACTTTTGCATACTTAAGGGATCTTTTATATGTTAGGCTATATATAAGGGACAAAAAAGTTCCTTGAGGCATAGATAAGTGTGACACCCTCGCCAAGTCATCACGCCATATGGGCGCGACATGGCGCACGGATGGTGCCAACCAAGCCAAAGAGAGTGGAATACTCTAGAATTGTGTGGGTGGTTCCATGGAATAACCTAGAACCTCTTGGATATGTAAAGAGGGGCATGGAAGATTCTAGGTCCATGGAATAATCTAGAGTAGGTCCTTAAGTGTAAATAGTAGGGACTTGTATACAATTATTATTTACACGTTAGCCCCTGGATGGTTAAATAGAGGAGCAAATCATTTGTAAAGGCATCCAGAAAAGTTTGAGTGAATACAAATCTCTCTTTGGCAACCTCTCTAGTCTTTCTTTGTTTCATTCTCTTAGCGATCTTGTTAAGTTGAAGGCTTACTTGAGTTTGCTACTTTGTAGACAAACCGTCAAGTGCCGCACGGAGTGCTACTTTGAAAGTTAGGCCGTGACAACGTGGTATCAGAGCGAAGGTTACTTCTAAGGGAATGGCACACAACGGAGAAGACATCATTGCTAGCACCCTTATCAACGTCCAGGATGCTGCCGGGAAGAAGAACAAAAAGAGGAGGAATGCTAAGAAGGGTGACGAAGTGCTGCCCGAAGCCCCTCGAAGTGAAGGCCACACCACCCAACCATCGGCTACGGAGGTGAGCGATGATGAGGAAGATCTCACCCCTGGCCGTGAGTGGGTTAAGAAGGTGGAAGAGGCTACGTTGATTGTGGAAGCCCATGGCTAACGCATGTCGAGGATTGAAGGTAAGCTGGAGACCCTTGAGAACCATTCCTTGTCCGAGTTCGACGCCATCCAGGACAAGTTTGGGGAACGCGAGCAAGCCGAGTTCGAGATCCCCAAGCCACCTGTGTTCAAGGGAGTTCGTGACGCGCAAGAGGTTGAAAACTTCCTATGGCACATAGAGAACTACTTCAAGCATGGCAATGTGAGGGCCAAGGAGAAGAAGATTGCTGCCGCTATCCCATACCTCTCAGAGAAGGCCATGCTTTGGTGGAGAAGGAAGGAGGCCGACATGAAGAAAGACTCATGCACCATTGACACATGGGAGCAGTTCAAGACCGAGTTCAAGAGGGCTTTCTTCCCTAACAGAAGCAAGGTGCAAGCTGAGGGAGTTGAAGCAGACGGGGAACATCAGTGCCTATATAGAGAAGTTCCAGACACTCATGCTTCAAATCCCAAACCTTACCGATGAAGACTTGCTATTCCACTTCATGGACGGGTTGCAAGGCTGGGCTAGGAAAGAGTTGCAACGCCGCCAAGTCACCACCATTGATGAAGCTATCATCGAGGCTGACGCATTGACGGATGACAAGTATGACAAGAACAAGGGCAAGGATTCGAAGGGTAATCAGGCCAAAGGTGGGGGAGATCGTGGCAAAGGCAAAGAGAAGCAGCAACATTCTAAGACCAATGATGCTCACAAGTCCGATGGCAAGAAATCTGGGCGTCAAGAGTATGCCGAGAAGAAAGCGCAAGCCGAGAAGAAAGGAAGTGGATGCTATGTGTGCGGTGGACCTCATGGCTTCGCAAAATGTCCCGAGTTGAAGACCCTTGGTGCCATGATACGTGAGAAGAAAGAACGGGAGGCACAGGATCCAGAGACGAGTACGGGCACAACGCAACTAGGCATGATTGGGCTATGTGCTGCTGTCATTGAGAAAACTAGCAAACCAGAGGAAAACGACACGCAGTACGTGGACATCACCATCAACAACAAGCCTACCCGCGCCATGGTTGACACTGGAGCTCAAGCCAATTTCATGACAGAGGCCGCATCAAAGAGACTTGGGTTGAAGCTGAGCCCGACCGATACCCTCCTCAAGACAGTCAATACCCCAGCAATACCGGTACGAGGCATAGCCAACGGAGTTAGTGTTGCCTTGGGCAGTTGGAAAGGCAAGACTAACTTCACTGTGGCACCCTTGGACATATTCGACATCATCCTTGGGCAGGAGTTCTTCAGGCAGTGCCACACCATAATCGATCCTTACTTGCAGCATCTCTTGGTTGTGGAACGAGAAGGGTCATGGATGGTACCTATGACTACGATGCCCCAAGGACAGAGCCATGCACACTTGTCAGCCATGAAGCTTGTGAAAGGATTGAAGAAGGGCGAGCCGACGTTCATGGCAACCATTACAACCTTGAGTGAAGACAATGTTGCCGTAGAGACCTTACCATCATGCATAGAGAAGGTGCTCGAGGAGAATAAGGACGTGATGCCCGAAGAGTTGCCGAAGCACTTACCACCTAGGCGGGAGGTTGACCATAAGATCGAGTTGGAGCTTGGAGCTAAGCCACCTGCCTATGCCCCATACCGTATGGCACCACCCGAGTTGGAGGAGCTACGTAAGCAGTTGAAGGAGTTGCTCGATGCCGGCCACGTTCGTCCATCAAAGGTACCCTATGGCGCACCGGTTCTATTCCAAAAGAAGAAGGATGGTTCGTCGAGGCTATGCATTGACTACCGGGCGCTCAACAAGGTAACCGTGAAGAATAAGTACCCCATCCCTCTCATTGCTGATTTGTTCGATAGACTTGGACAAGCAAAGTACTTCACCAAAGTGGATCTACGGAAGGGCTACTACCAAGTACGCATTGCGGAAGGGGATGAGCCAAAGACCGCGTGTGTGACAAGGTATGGAGCTTTCGAGTGGTTGGTGATGCCCTTCGGCTTAACCAACGCACCCGCTACCTTTTGCACACTTATGAACAAGATTTTCTACCCCTACCTTGATCAATTCGTAGTAGTCTACTTGGACGACATAGTCATATATAGCCACACTTTGGAGGAGCATGTGGAGCATTTGAAGATAGTTTTCCAAGTCTTGCGGGAGAACGAGCTATACATCAAGAGAGAGAAGTGCGAGTTTGCCCAATCAAAGGTGCACTTCTTGGGGCATGTCATTAGCAATGGAGAGCTGCGGATGGATGAGGCCAAGGTCCGTGCTATACAAGAATGGGAGCTGCCGACCAAGGTAACGGAGTTGAGATCTTTCCTTTGTCTTGTTAACTACTATCGACGCTTCATAAGTGGATACTCCACTAAGGCCGCACCCTTGGCGGAGTTACTAAAGAAGAACAAGCCGTGGGTTTGGTCGGAGCTATGTCAAAAGGCGTTTGAAGGTCTTAAGAGAGCCGTGATGGAGGAGCCGGTTCTAGCATTGCCCGACTTCACCAAGATGTTTGAGGTACACACAGATGCGTTCGACTTTGCTATTGGGGGTGTGTTGATGCAAGACAAACACCCCAATCCTTTGAGAGCCGCAAGCTGAACGAGACGGAGCGGCGCTACACTGTTCAGGAGAAGGAGATGACGGCCATTGTGCATTGCCTTCGCACTTGGCGCCACTACTTGCTTGGGTCAAAGTTCGTGGTCAAGACCGATAATGTGGCTACTAGCTACTTCCAGTCACAAAAGGAGCTTACACCAAAGCAAGCTAGATGGCAAGATTTCCTTGCCGAGTTTGATTATGTGCTCGAGTACAAGCCCGACAAAGGCAATGTTGTGGCCGATGCCTTGAGCCGTAAGGCCGAACTTACTGCCATCACTTCAGCAAGCTTTGCCATCCGAGATGCCATAAAGGAGGGTATGCAGCACGATCCAGTCGCGAAGCAGCTTTTGGAGCTAGCCACTCAGGGCAAGACAAGGCGTTTTTGGGTTGAAGATGGCTTATTGCTCACCACCGGACGGAGGGTCTATGTGCCTAAGTATGAGAACCTTAGGCGGCGCATTGTGAAGGAGAGCCATGACACATTGTGGGCCGGTCATCCAGGCCAACGCCGCACCAGGGCCTTGGTTGAATCGGTATATTATTGGCCGCGCATGAGAGACGATATTGAGGCATACGTGCAGACTTGTCTTGTGTGCCAACAAGACAAGGTGGAGCAGCAGTCACCCGGAGGACTATTGGAGCCACTACCTGTTGCGGAGCGTCCGTGGGAGAGCGTCACCATGGACTTCATCACTTGCTTGCCGAAGTCCGACGGATATGGTACTATCATGGTCGTGGGGGACAGATTTTCTAAGTATGCTACCTTCATGCCCGCCTCAGCTAATTGCACTGCTAAGGAAGCCGCCAAGTTATTCTTTAAGAACGTTGTGAAGTATTGGGGCTTGCCGAGGAATATCATCAGTGATCGAGACCCTCGCTTCAGTGGGAACTTCTGGAAGGAGTTGTTCGAGATGCTTGGCACAGAGTTGCATTTCTCTACCAGTTTCCACCCACAGACGGATGGCCAGACGGAACGAGTCAATGCGCTGCTTGAGTGCTACTTGAGACACTTCGTGAGCGCACATCAAAAGGATTGGGCGAGGCTCTTGGATGTAGCTCAATTCTCATATAACTTGCAGCGGAGCGAGTCCACAGGGAAGACGCCGTTCGAGCTAGCCACAGGCCAACAACCTCAAACTCCTCATTCTTTACCGGCCGCATTCGAGGGCAAGAGTTTTGGAGCATATCACATGGCTAAGGGCTTTGGAAAGCAGCTTGACACCGCCAAGTCCTACTTGGACAAGGCGTCCCGAAAGATGAAGAAGTTTGCCGACCGCAAGAGGCGTCCCATGGATTATCAAGTTGGGGAAATGGTCTTAGTCAAGTTCAACCCGAGGCAGTTCAAGGCACTACCTACGAGGCATGCATCCGAACTTAGTGCGCAAGTATGAAGGGCCGTTCTAGATCATCGCTAAGGTGGGCAAAGTTTCTTACAAGTTGGACTTGCCTGCCCACTTGAAGATTCATCCAGTCTTCCATGCTAGCGTATTGAAGCCGTACTATGAAGACAAGGAAGACCCGAGCCGGGGCCAGACGACTCGCGCACCTATCACCGTCACTACCTCGCAAGGTCGTGACATTGAATCCATCATTGACTATGAGGCCAAAGGAAAGAAGGGTCAGAAGCCGACAGCCATATTCCTTGTGCATTGGAAGGGACAATCTCCAGAGGAGGCTACGTGGGAGCAATATCAAGACTTGTGGCAATTCAAGGATAAGTGCCACGAATATATGCAGCAGCATTGCGCCGCGGTCGTCGCAACATCAGGTGGGGGAGAGTGTGACATCCTCGCCAAGTCATCACGCCACATGGGCGCGACATGGCGCACGAATGATGCCAACCAAGCCAAAGAGATTGGAATACTCTAGAATTGTGTGGGTGGTTCCCATGGAATAACCTAGAACCTCTTGGATATGTAAAGAGGGGCATGGAAGATTCTAGGTCCATGGAATAATCTAGAGTAGGTCCTTAAGTGTAAATAGTAGGGACTTGTATACAATTATTATTTACACGTTAGCCCCTGGATGGTTAGTATAAATAGAGGGGCAAATCATTTGTAAAGGCATCCAGAAAAGTTTGAGTGAATACAAATCTCTCTTTGGCAACCTCTCTAGTCTTTCTTTGTTTCATTCTCTTAGCGATCTTGTTAAGTTGAAGGCTTACTTGAGTTTGCTACTTTGTAGACAAACCGTCAAGTGCCGCACGGAGTGCTACTTTGAAAGTTAGGCCGTGACATAAGGGTCCATTTAAGTCTTTTTCTCAAACATAAGAATATATGTAAGCTAAGCTATTATATATCGGTGGTGGATGGAGCATTATATCCTTTTTGGGCAATCATTCTCCTTTTAAGCTAGTTTTGGTGGGCCTCTTCGAGAATGAGATGCGAGAGAGACGTGTAAGGTATAAGGCTTAGGAAGTTTCGTATCTTTGAACCAATTTTTGAGATTGAGTAAGCCTTAAGGCCAGCAGGCTAAGAGTGCGAGGAACTGGGGTGATGGTGCATGAATTCTATATCGTGGAATAGGATAATTTGTCCATTTATATGACTTGGTCAACACAATATGAACCCACCATTGTGATTCCCAACATTAGTGCTAGTTGTTTACGTCAGGAAGAGGAGGATCCACATAGGATTAAGAGGCTTTATATGAACTCACTTCGTCAAAAAAATACATTGTATATACGATCTATTTAAAAAAAAATATCCTTACAAATTAAATGTTGAACACATTTGACAAACTTTAACACCCAGTGTAGGAAAAAAGGTTCAATTTTTCTTGAATGAACTTGAGTTCGAACCCCCCATAGTAGCACATAAGGTGCTTTTCCTATTTAAGTATTTAATATTCCCTTGCTTTGAAAATTATCAACAAGATACATTTTTCTATATTAGATATTTTTTATTGTTTTAACGGAAAACGGTCAAATTTGAACCTCTACTCTGATAAATTGTCTAATTATAACATCCATTTAACTTTGGTTCAATAACCACCCTACCGTTAACGATTATGGAAATTTTGACCCTAATTCTAATTGCAGTCCGCTATGGCTGCCATGTGTGTATCTATCTAACATTAAAAATTGGGGAAAAGCTTATAAATGGTACCCTCTTTAGTCCTTTATAGAATTGTAGCTTCTTCTTCACCAAAAAAATTAGGGTTTTAGTCACTCTTTTTTTCAATCTAATTTCCTTATTTGTTTAGCATTAAAGACCCAAATTTGACCATTCAATGTCTCAAGGCAGCCATTCGTTGTATAGGAGGTGTCGTTGTGGTATTGTCATTCATAATTTGAAGCTCTAATTAGAATTGAAGATGTGTATCATAATTTCATGGGCGATGTTTATTGGATTTGCAGCAGCTTTGTTGATGAGGTGAATGGGTTAAGTTTTCATTATGTCTAGTGGTGAATGGGTTAAATTTGCATTTAATCTAGTGGTGAATGGGTATAGTTTGCATTTTGTCTAGGGGCTGCCTTTGTTTTTGCAAACCAAATGTGAAGTTGTGTTAAGTGTTCAATGTTAATGTTTATGGTGTAACTTATTAGTTGAGATGGTATTAATGTTATGGTGTTTTTTTTAATTATGTGTATCATATGTGATGAACTTATTGGTCTAGTAAGATCTAATGTAGTATATGTAGTAAATGCACAAACTACGTCAATATTAACTCAAAACAAAATCACATATTAATAAACACTTAATATAAATAATAAACGTGTTGCCAAATACATTAATTTCAGTCAAATGGATGTCAGCAATTATATTAAATAGACAAGTTTGATGTCATACTATAACCCCAAAAGCATACTACCACCTAAGTAATAACATGACATCAAGTTGTCACCAATATCTAAATACACTGTCACCACATCTAAAGGCAAATACAATCCAAAAGTTGACAACAAACAAAAACCAATTCTAGTCGAAATACACATCAGACTTGTGCTTTGCCATTTCCTTTCCTTGCCTTTAACTTTGCCATTTTCCCCAACTACTGATTTATTAGACCTGCCCTACCATTCTATCTCTTTTTTTTTTGTGAATAAGGAGGGTCGGTAGGCTGGCTCACTCCACTAGCATCATATATGAACTTGATGACCCTTATTCCTAATGCTTGGGGTTGCTTCTCCTTGTTAAAAAGCTTGGATGTCTCAGAGAATTATTTTGGCCTTACTCCATCCCATGATCTGGTTCATCCTCATAATGTGGATCTTGGTAGCAGCTAGGTTGGCTTATTTCAATATTCGGGATGTGCATAAACCTGAGCTCACTAGCTTGACTTGACTATGCTAGTTAATTGGGCATTGGTGCTCACAATCCAATGTCTTCTTCAGACATATAACTTGAAGGAGGTGGTGTGGATGGCTGCCTTTCACACGTGACAGACTTTTCTTTTGACTTCTAATAGATTGTATACCAGATTGTAACAGGCTGGGTATTAGTGATGTCTAATAGATTGTATTGAAAAGTTGGACATAAAAATGGGTTAAAAATGCATATCTCTCTAGCCTGGCTTAGATGTGTTGCTTGATTGGTCATTGAGGCTGACATTCCCGGTTCTTCTTCACCCACATGACTTGCTTTTTTTTTTTTGGTTGCCTGCCTTTCCTTAAAGCTTTTGGCAGCCTTCTTTCCTTTTAATCTAACAACATACACAGTGGGTTATGGGTAGCATAAACTGTATGTAAAAACTGAAAAAGAAATTATATGTGAAATTTACATAACTTTAAACACCCCCCCTTGCATTATGGTTTGGTCGATCACATGTTGAACATGTCATCTGTGTGCCTTTCCTTGAAGCTGCCAATGTTGCTTGCCTATTATTTGCTTCATTTTTTCCCTAGTTCTCTTAACTCTAGGCCTACCAACCATGTTCATAAGGGCATGTGGATCCATTGCTTGAACTGGGTCAGTTGTCTAGAACTTCTCCTCTCTAACTGGTTGTAGCTTGTGTTTGTAAGCCAAGAGGTTAGCTTCTCTACTGTGAAACCAATGCATTTCAACTAGAAGATTTACCTTCATGTACAACAAACACTTAATTGCATGTGGTCAGAAAATTCCAGAAAGGTCCCACGTCCTACAAGTACACCTTTTCATTGCCATGTTGACTGTGTGTTGGTCAATGTCATGAGTAACTTCATATCCATCTTCACCATTGAACACAACATCATATAAGTGAGAAATCCTCAACTACTGTTTGTACAACTTAATTGCAATAGGGTCAGTATCCCAAGAATTCACTTCTTGTTTTTGGCTCTAGAACAGTTTCTTGACCTTTATCCTAACTTCTTCGAGCATTTTTATCACAGGTTTGTGCCTTGCTTCCAGGACCCAAGAGTTAAAAGACTCGGTTATATTGTTGTCCACAGCTTGGTTTTTGCAGATAGTGTCAAATTAAATTCTACACCAACTTTGCACTGGATACTCTAGTAACTCTTCAGCAACCAACTTTTCAATTTCTCCTAACTTGCTTAACTGGTCCTTGAAATTCTCTAAATAAGTACTCCATGCAATGCACCAAATATACTTCTTGAAAATGTCTTCTTTCCATCTCTTGCACCAGCTATGTTCAATATGCTTCACACCAGTTTCTATGGTGTGCATCAGGAAGAATATTTTTCGTGGCCCCAGTTAATCCCTAAATATAGATCAAAGACAAGCAGAAATAAAAAAGAAGCATTCAGTCAAATGTAACAAAAGATAAACTATAAATAAGTGAATGAAATAATGCCTTCTGCATGTCTGATATAAATATGCATCCTTCCCTATTATTCAGATCCAAAGACTGCCCTAACAGCTCCAAGAACCAAGTCCATATTGCCTTAGTTTCTTTATCAACTATATCCCATGTCAATGGATAAAAATGATTCATAGAGTCTTGGCCAACAGCTACTAACAAGATTCGAGTAGCTTTCCCTCTTAAAAAATTACCATCCAGGTCTATGAAAGGCCTTAATCCAGCTTTGACACCCAATTTCAGTGCCTTGAAGCATATATGCATTCTTAAGAATCTTCTTTTACCTTCATCCGATACATCCTTAGATATGTTGATTATGACATCACTTCCTGGATGACTACCTCTCAATGCCTTAGCATAACCCTCAATTTTTCCGTAATCATCCACAAAACTACTTTGCAAAGACATTAAAATCTTTCTTTTGGCCCTCTTAAGCTTTGACTCATGAACATTAATGTTAAATACAACTTTCAAATCCTTTTGCATCTGACTAACCTTATATTTAGGTCATCCAGTAGATTTCTCTTAAAGTACAAAGCTAAAGTACCTGAATCAGCAGTAGGGTTATCAAAGACAGGTTCACAAGTATGTTCATGGTCAAGTGTCTTAACCCTAACACCACCATGCCTATACAAAGGGCATCCAACTTGACACACATACCCAAGTCTTGTTCTATCACTTTTCATTAACTCTAGACCATAGCTATTAGCCAAAGCATAAAATTTCATGTATTTCCTAGCTTTAGGGATGTTATTGAATGTATGGTTCTTTTCTATCTCCTTATATTCATTCAGTTTTTCAGTCAACTGCCTACTCTTTTAAGCAACAAGTGACTCCAATTCTTCCCAATCATATTATGAAGAATCAAAGTTACCAAAGAAGTCGCTGTCATAAAAACTACAATCTGTAGCAGCCCCATCAGTGTCTATATCACCAAAAAATGTGTCATTTTGGTTCACTAGATTAGGAACATCTACCAATTTCATTTTCTTCTATTGCAAATAAGTCTATATATGGCGGTATACTCATCATTAATTAAGCCCTTATGCCCTCATCCCCAGTTCCAAAGTACTTCCCTGAGGGACCACTGACTATGAGTTGTTGCACACCTATAAATCCTAGTGCATTAATGTACTCATTTACCAAGTCTAAGTAAGATAAATGATTAGATTCATAACTTGTCCATTCGTGCATCTCATGACTTGAATACTTCACTTCTGGATCAGTAGACCAGTCCCCACTATAGTGGAAGTATATATCCACAAGCACTATATTTGTTGTAACCTACAAAAACTAATAAACAAAAAATCTGTCTTTATTAAAGAGGGGCATTAGTACTATATGTGTTACCCAAAAAACAGTAAGAATGAGAAATGGTATCATATGTGTTGCCCACAAAAAGACATTAAAGTATTGGGGGACCACGGGGGACCATGACATAAACAAATAGCTTGGGATCCCTTTCAATAAAGCTACCACAATCAAAGCAATAAATTATACAAAACCTAACCCAAAATCCACATACCACTCTCTAACTCTAGCCACGAAACCATCTCTATTTAGACAAACTAATGTTAAATGTCAAAATCCTAACCCAATTGAAGACAAAATTTTTAGTTAAGGTTTCCTAAATTTTCTACAAACACACATCAATCACACAAAGTAAAACCTATAACAATATAACACATGCAAATGCAGAATCTAACAAACTCTAAATTGAGACTAAATTGTAGGAAAAAATCACTAACAAAATCCTAAATAAGCAAATTGAATTAACAAACATGAGAAGATAACTAAAATAGTGTAAAATCGAATAAACAAATAGGAAACTTTTAATAAGTTATGAAAATTGTACCTTATGTTCAGATTAGGAGCCAAATTGTTGAAATCATCCTAGGAACTCATCAGTTTCTTAATCGGGTGACTTTTTTGTCTTTTTGTTTGCCGGGTAGTGGGTATTTATTTAATGGAAAAATGGGTTATGGTAATGGGTTACGGGCATGGCTCATGGGTTATTGGGTTTATTTAGTTAAATAGATACACACATGGCAGCCACGGTAGAATTAGGGTCAAAATTGCTACTATCATTAATGGTAAGGTGGTTATTGAACCAAAAACTAAACGGAGGTTATAATTAGACAATTTATTCAAGTAAAGGGTCAAATTTGACCCTTTTCGTTGTTTTAATAGAAGAAACCAATGGATAGTGTTATTATTTAAAAGAAAAATCCAAAAAAAGTAACGCCAAGAATCCAATTAAAGTGGTGTTTTGAAAATAACATATAAAATATATGGCATTAAACTTTAAAAAATGGTATTAGTGAGAATTTTTTAAATTGTTCAGTACATAATAAAAATAATACTTTAAAGATGGCGTTTTATGTTATTTTTATATTTTTATGTATATAAAATTAGGAATACTATATATGTAATGTCGGTTTGGTTTGGTGATGGTTCAGTTTTATCTTTGGTAACACCAAACCAAACCTAATATGTCAATTTATTTTATGCCAACACCAAACCAAACTACTAGTCGATTTTTTATCGGTTTGGTTTGGTTTGGTTTATCGTTTCGATTTGGCTCAGCAATTTGGTTTGTACGCCCCTACTTAGAAGAGTTATTTACACTTATATACAATTTTAAAGCCTTAATTACAAAAAAAAAATATAGTAATATTACTGATATTACAAAAAATTATATTTTTTTTATATACAAGTTGTTACAAACAACTAGAAAGAGGAAACCCAAGCATCCACCTCACATTCCTCCCCCTGCTTCTCCCTGCCATCTGTTGCTCACACTGACGCTGTTGCCGGTCTGCAGAAACAGTGTAGAAATAGTTTGAAACAATGCAGAAACAATATAAAACAGCGCAGAAATAGTCTGAAACAATGTAGAAATAGTGTTGAAACAGTTAGAAATAGTGCAGAAATAATGCAAAAAATAGTCTAAAAACTGTGTAGAATTATGCAGAGACTGTGAAGAAAAGTGCAGAAACAACACGAAAACAAGACAGAAATGCCGAAACAATGCAAAAACAGTTAGATACATTGTAGAAACAGTGCAAAAATTTATAAACAATCCAGAAGTGGATAGATACATTACATAAATAGTCCAAAAATAGTTAGATACAATGCAGAAATAATGAAGATACAGTGAGATACAACAAAATAAAAATATAAAAAATCTAATCAGGCCGAAAAAAATACCAGATTTGACTAGAAAACATAAAAAAAGATCGGAAAACACAAGATTTACCTTGGAAAAATCAATTTTTACTCAAAAATCACCATATTGAACGAAAAAATATGAAAGATGGGAAATCATGGTATGAGAGGTGATGGAGGAGGGTGAGAAGATAGGAAATATGTAAAAACTTACCAAGAAGTGACTTGGTGGCCGGAGTTAAGTGTTGATCGAAACTTTGAAGCTAGATTCATGCCGATTCCATGAGATTTAGGAAAAAGTAGTAGCGAAAATGGAATACGGTATAGAGAGTAATTCAAAAATGTATTAATTTCTTTTTCCGGTGGCGGCCCGGCGGTGGAGCAGCGATGGGTGGGAGGTGGTATCCGATGGAAAATTGGGAGTGGAGGAGGGAGCAGGGAGAAGGGAGAGAAAATAGGAGAAATGAGAGGAGGAGACTAGTGTTTTGTTATATCTAGGGTTTATATGCTTTTGCTATATTTTGTAATTAAGTCCCTATTTCATCTATATTGTGTAATTTTACCAAAATGTCTCTATATTTTGTAATTAAGTTCCCCAATTTGTACTTATATGTAATTTTTTCTACTTATAAGTGATGGGTTTTTTAGCCTGAACAAGTCTAGCTGATATAGAAGCAAGAATTATCATGTTAGCTAACTTTTTAGGATGCTGGATGAGGAACAACCAACGGTTGTAAAGTTTTCAAAAGTTACCATTACTTAAAGCACCGACTAGGTTTTTGATGAATAGTCATTAAAAGTTCAGAATTTATCGGGACGTTGAATTAAATCTCTAAAAATTCAAGAAATTTTCCTCGAGCTTAGTTCAAAATGACATAATTTTTTCGTGAGACTGTAAGATATGTAGCCCCAAGAAAATTACATGGAACTTTGGACTAAATTTCATAAAGATTTCTAGAGATTCGTTTAAGGTTACGGAATTTTTTCATGAAGCTTCATGAATTTTGCATGAAGCTCAGTGTTCAATTCTTTACGAAATCCATGGTTTAATTATGAGATGTAATGGTTTTTCCTTCAAACTTAGAAGCAATGTAGAATTTGAATTAGGAGCTAATAAATTATGAGATCGGCTTGTTAGGAACAAAGGACATGCGTGTTTTGTTGAACATTCATGTATAGCTACTTTTTAAAAAAAGAACAAATGCTAATTGTTACTTGTTGATTGCCCCCCAAGAGCGGCTATTCATGAGATTCATTCAATATATACATTTGAAAGTAAAAATTTCAGTAAACTAACCCCAGTATAAAATACTGGGGCTTTGAACAAGTTTTGTTCAAGGCCCTAGCATTTTGTTATGGGACTTTCTATAAAGCTTTAGTCCCATAACAAAATGCTGGGGCTGTGAATTTTGTTCATAGCCCCAGCATTTTGTTATGGGACTGAAGCTTAGTTTTGTTCACAGCCCCAGCATTTTGTTATGGGACTGAAGCTTTATACAAAGTCCCATAACAAAATGCTGGGATTTATCCCTTTGATAGGTCCTTTATGATGGGATAAATCCCATTATTTTGTTATGGGATAAAGTTACATAACAAAATAATGAGACCTTTGAACATGTTAGTTCAAGGTCCCATTATTTTGTTATGGGATTATTTTGTTATGGGACTTTGTATAAAGCTTCAGTCCCATAACAAAATACTTGGGACTTTGAACAAAACTTGTTCAAAGTCCCAAGTATTTTGTTATGGGACTAGTCTGGGGTGTTTTTCCAACGCTAATGGAGCGTAAGTGTACGCGCGCGAATTTTTGGCTATTTCTCAAGGAATTTTGGAACGATGGATAAAACTCTTTGAGTGCGTCCAAAAATGGCTACGCATCAAAATTTCACCATTTGAAAGCACTTTGAAGAAGAGGAATGAGCTTCTAAATCGTAAAATTTCAGCTGCGCAGCCTGAGTTTCCTTTACTATATAGTTTGTAGTCATTTTGTTAACAGCTGTTAGTAAAGTAACCACTTAATAGATCATTGAGTTTTAAGTCATGTATTCTACTTCAAATAATATTGTGATGTTCATTCAACTTAAATTTTCGGGTTTGAAAATGAGCTAAATTCAGAATAAAAGTGTGAAGTTAGAATCAACTTCAAACAAGAGTTGAGAGAAGAAAGAAGAAAAAATATCACAGATTTCAACTTCAGACTAAAAGGGACTGCAACTAGCTTAATATAGCTTGAAATTAAATCCCCGTGGTCTGAAGATAGGCAAGTAACCAGCCTCTGCAAAGATACATAAAAAAAGTTGATGGAATTGTAAATAAGTAGTAAATACAGGTTATTTCTGCATTCCCCCTTCAATCTCAGAATATTTTATCCCATATTCTCAAAATTGACTGGTGCTGGCTTTCTCTCCCAGTTTAATATAGGTTTAGTAAAATGACATCTGTTTCGTTCATAGACAATACTTTAAGTTATCAATTGACAAGTACTGCCTCTTATGAAGGGGTCAAAGGAAAAGTGTTGGCTGGGAAGATGTTGGAAGAGATTGAAGGGATAAATGATGCCCAAACAACACTTAAAGTTATATGTGAGAATGTGGGAGAAGATTGAAGGACAAATGTTGCCTAAAAAGAGGGGATCAAAGGCAAGTGTTGCCTCTTAGGCAGTACTTACCATAAAGAGGGGCGGGATACGGGCGTCAATTTTTATTTCTATGGGTATTTTTGTTAGGAATTTATTCATTAAATGTAGCGGATGCTATTGTTAAACCACTGTTACTAGGATAAAAAAGGCAAACCATTGCATGTGGTGTCATATTCTGTAATGGGCTTTTACACTTATATACAATTTTGAAGCCTTAATTACAAAAAATAGCAATATTATTGATATTACAAAACATAACATTATTTTTTATATACAAGTTGCTACAAACAACTAAAAAGGGAAAAACCTAGGCTCCATCTCACATCCCTCCCCTGCTGCCTATTGCCGCACTACCGCCGTCTGGCAGACTCCGCCACCGCCCAGGTCTGCAAAAATAGTGCAGAACAGTTAGAACCAATGCAGATACCGTCTGAAATAGTGCTGAATCAGTGCAAAAATAGTGAAGATATAGTGAGACAATTCAGAAACAGGTAGAAACAATGCAGAAAATAGTACATAAACTGTACAGAATTATGCAGAAACACAAAACAACGTAGAAACATTGCAGAAACGCTAAAATAGTTAGATACAGTGCAGAAAGAGTTAGATACGGTGCAGAAATAGGTAAGATACAGTGAGATATAATAAAATAAAAATATTAAAAAAACACTAGAAGTAAAATAAGAAGAATGAAAAAATAATAAAATTAAATACTAGATACAAAGATACAATGTAGATACATTAAAATTAAAAGAAAAATAATAAATCTAATAAATTAACCAATGCACTATAGATATCTTCTAAAATAATGGGACCTTGAACTAACATGTGTCACGCCCTAAAAAAAATTTAATTGCACTGAGGTGTTTATTTATTTAAAGGTCGTGACTGGTGTTCAAAAAAGGTACAAATTTATTTAGAGAAAACTCGGAGTCGCCACTTGACATAGTTTAAGGTGTGCCAAGTCACCAAAAGGTACCTTGGAACACCTCTGACTCGTCTAATGCGTTAGAGATTCGGGTAAGGTTCTCAGTTGATTCTCGAGAAGGTATTAGGCACCCTCGAGTCCTGTACCAAGCACAGTTGCTTTATTGTCGCAATTTTAATTTATTAAATATGGTCGTTATCTTTTGCCGTTGATTTGAATTTATACTTTGATTCAGAAAAATTTAAAAGTGCTATTCTTATCCAACCTCACCGAGGACTGGATGAATTTACACTTTGATTCAGAAAAAATTTAAAAAGGCGTTATTCTTATCCAGCCTCACGGAGGACTGGACGAACTTACACTTTGATTCATAGTAAATAAATAAATAGATAAATAGATAAATAAAACTTATTACGCATTTCTAACCTTACAAAGGGCTTGTATATTTTTTAAAAAAGAATTTATTTAACTTCAAAAAATAATTAATTTAGAATTAGTTTAAATCAACTTAGTTTTTTTTCTTTTAGCCTGATAAGTAGATCACAAATCATACTTATAATATTGTCTAATTGGATTTGAAACCATATTTTATCGCAAGATTCATCATTAACTTCTCTTAATTTAATTTGGCTCGTCTCAATTTAGTTTTCTTTTAGCCTAATAAGTAGATCACAAATCATACTTATCGTTTTGCCTAATCGATTTAATTAAGTTCAACCACTAACTTTATTAAATGACAAATTGGGACTCCCGAGTTTGCCTTCATTAATTGAATTACGGATAACATAATTAATTTTGAATTGTCAAGGACTATTTCTCAGAAATAGTTAAAAGAAGTAATTATTTGTTAAATTAAAACAGCTTTATTGACTATTTTTGTAACGAAGAAAAGCATGTAGCTTGTTCCTTCTATTGTTATTGGGCTAATCTATTTGCATTAATAGGCAGGTTGGTAATCTTATTTGCAAAAAACAGCACATGTTCAATTTTAATTAATTCATTTTGATAGTGGGCTGGCCCATTTTCATTAATAAGCTGCGTTAAAGAGTATTTGCAAAAAATAATCATAATCTGTTTTGCTGTCCAAATAGTGATTATTTTTGTAAATTTAAATGTGGCCAGATTTGAAAGGACGTCCTAAAATCAAAGCCTATTCGTCTCATGTTGCAGTTTTCATTAACTTTGCACTCATAGTCCTATTTTTCAGCACATTCTTTCAGATTTGACTATGTTTTCCATAATTTCATCAATTTGCAGATTTGGCCAATTTTGCAGAAACAGTCTCAGATTTAGCACTTATTACTTATGCTGAAAATACACTTTAATTACTAACTACTTACTATCAATTTTCCATCATATTTCTTTCCACTTATCTCAACATATACATGGCTCTAAAAGAAACATGTAAACTTTATAAGGGCAAATAATATTGGCATACAATTACTTAACTAAAGACACTCATAAATAGACATCATTAGGCCTTTAAAACATATTGATTTCATAAGAGAACAAAATGAGAAAACATACAAAGTTTAAGAGTTACCTAGTGTAGACAAATTCTTTAAGAATAGAAAGTCAAGAAAACCCACAATTGAGGTCCAAAGCAAGCTGACAACATCCACTCCAACCAACATCAGCAAGCAGCCCCTTATACACTTAAATTATTGACTTAGACTAAAGTTTATACCCCAAAAGACTCTTTAAGTTTGAATTCTTTCGGTTCTAAACCCCTTTTTACTTGAATTCTACTTTCTTTTTCACTCTACTTGTATTTTTGCTCTCTTTTCATGTAAATTTGAGCTAGATTGTTGTGTGTTAAATGAGGGCATTCAATGCCCTATTTATAACTAAAAGTGAAGGCAAAAGGGTGGGGTATAGACTTGCACAAAAATACAAGCCCACACCCCTACTACTTGAGTGTACTAGCTTACTTTTAGGCCTGTTTTCAGCATAGTACAACTATTTATAGACACTATTTCAGCCACCAAACAATCCTAAAAAGCTGGAAAAAAAATACAAGTGGTGTCCTTTAAAAGGACACCCAATACTCATTACACTAGCTAGAAGAGACTAGGGCCTACTAAACCAACTAAATCAGCCCCTAAACTAACTAAATGGACTAAACTAACTTAAAACTAAACTAAAGCAACTAGATTATACCTACACAGCCCCAAACTAACTAATTCATGCTACACATAGCAAAACAAATCAAATTCCCAGACACATAGAACATTAGAGTAAAGCTTATTTTGAAAATACTAGCAACAACAAGATTAGATGCTTACACAACCTCCTAACTAGACTAAACATGAATTTCCACCATGAGTTATGCTTTTTCACATACCCGACAACAACACTTACCAAATTTAGATTGCGCTGATCCAAAAAAACTGCTCGAACATGTGTGGCATCCACACATTCATATGCGACTTCAACTATGCAAGAACGAGCTTAAAACCCACATGTCTACCCTAAAAAACTCATAGAGATAGAAACTAGTTCTCATGCATGAAAGCTTGAATTAAATCACAAGAGAGTAACAAATGACAAGACAAACATCCATAATGAGACGAGCATGGATTGATTTCTTCAACTCTAATAGATTAATAACAAAAACCAGTGTACTAAACACATAATTCACATATACGACTTATATGTTGATACTAATATTAGAAACTAATTCATTTGTCTAGGTAAAAATAGAACATAAAGACTGAAGTTTGCTTCTTAACCCGTCAAACCAAAGCTACAATATCTAAATGATTTACGCCGCTGCCTCGCCTACGCAATCACCACCATGGCTGAGTATTGCTTCCCAAGCCATCTTACCACTGCCTCCAAAGCCTTCACGGCCAACTCGAAACCAACATCACCACTGCTACATCATCGTGTCCCTCACGTCCCCGCTGCTGCACCATTACCAACAACCCCTGGATTGACACTGCCTCGCTCGACTGAAAAAACAGCCCCTCTACTGCCTTGCTAAAATAGCCCCGTCATGGCACCAAATAAACAGAAAAACAGCACTTCGTCCTCGCACACGATAGGCAGCCCCCAAATCCCCACACCATAGCATCACAGCACCAAAACACAAAACAACGACACCTCATCATATCCATAACAAAGAAAAGAAGACAAAATAAGAAGAAGAAGAAGAGAAAAAAACAAAAAACAAGGCAGAAAAGGGGGAAAAAGAATGAATTTTTGGAAGTGGGGGTATGGGAGGTGAAAGAGGAGGGAGAGAGGAAGAGGGGAAGGTAAAACTTACCGGAAAACAGTGAAGGTGGCCAGATTTTGGGTTTGACCGGAACTTTGACCGTCGATCTACTCCAAACCGTTGGGATTTTGTAAAATCCGAGTTGAGAAATGGAATGAGGAGGTTGAGAGCTTTCAAACGATATATTTTTTGTATTTTTCCGGCCCCGGAGGAGGTGGCCGCCGGCGGCACAATGGTGGTGTCGCGGCGGAGCACGGTGGAGCAGTGGTTTTCCGGTGGCCTGTGTAAAAACGGGCAGAGTTTCCCCAGGCCAAGAGGCTTTAGGGTGTGTGTGAGGGAAAATGGGGGTATTTTGTGAAGTTATAATGGAAATAGGAGGGGGAATGGGAACCGTTCGATCAGATTTGATCCAATGGTTGAGATCAAAGGAATGTTGGACGGGCCATAGAGCAAATGGGCTGACAAGCCAAAGCATTGGGCTACATATTTTTTACATATAGCCACAAAAAGTCTACATTTACTTAACATACACACAATTAACTACCATGACAACCACATAGATTTATCATACTTATCACAATTAAAACGTAGAATCACAATTATATGCTTAACAAGTAATTTTCCTATTTTCCTCCCGATTAAAGACAATTTCAGTTAAAATAAAAACTAATTTTAGGAAAATTTAGGTAAAAATCCTAAGAATCTAACACAGCTATTTTGAGCAATTTTTTTTTGTGTTCGTGCAAAAATTAGGTGATTACAGCTGCCCCTCTTTGTTCGGGAACACGAAGAGTTTTCGGACAAAGAAGTAATCGACAACTGATTTTGGCTTTTCGGTTCTAGCCGAGAAACATGCTCTGTGAAATGGTGACCGTACCTTGGATTTCGGTTCTAACCGAGAACAAAGTTACCTACATATCTCCGGACTAAGGAATCAGGTTAGTGTAGTTCTTTACGTGCGGCAGCTGGGACTACCGCATTCAAACAGGCACTAGACTATTCTAGACTCACTAATACAAACTAGACACTCTAGACTAACACTAAAATAAAACTAGAGACTCTTCTAGACACACTTGGGGCTGATACTAGACACTCTTATGCATAGAAAGGCTATCGTTGCTGAGTACTGGTCGCTTGCTGGTGGTTGTTGCTTTACAAAGAATGGAAATACAAGGAAAAATGTAAAATTACAATCCCTATCCTAAATCTTCATGCTTTCTTGAGGTAAATCTTGGCTTGAAAGACAACTCTATCGCCCGTTGTATGGGCAAACACTATGTGAAACTTTAAATGGCCGCATCTGTTTCAAACAGGTCTTGACTTGAAGTTGGAGATGGTTGCTATCTTTGAGCGCAAATGACTTGAAGTGGAAGTGAGTGCTATCTTCTAGCAAAACTGATTTGAAAAGAACATGATCGCTGTCTTTTAGCAGATCTTGACATGGAAAGAAAATGACGCTATCTTTGAGCGAAACTGATTCGAAAAGGAAATGATCGCTATCTTTTAGCAGATCTTGACATGGAAAGAAAGTGATGCTATCTTTGAGAGTAACTGACTTGAAAAGAAAATGACCGCTATCTTTTAGCAGATCTAACTCGAAAAGGAAATGATCGCTATCTTTTAGCAGATCTCGACATGGAAAGGAAATGACGCTATCTTTGAGCGAAACAGATTCGAAAAGGAAATGATCGCTATCTTTTAGCAGATCTTGGCATGGAAAGGAAATGACGCTATCTTTTACTGAAACTGACTCGAAAAGGAAATGATCGCTATCTTTTAGCAGATCTTGACATGGAAAGGAAATGATGCTATCTTTTATCGAAATTGATTCGAAATGGAAATGATCGCTATCTTTTAGGAGATCTTGGCATGGAAAGGAAATGACGCTATCTTTGAGCTAAAGTGACTCGAACAAGGAAATGGTCGCTATCTTTTAGCAGATCTTGCCATGGAAAGGAAATGATGCTATCTTTGAGCGAAACTGACTCGAAAAGGAACTGATCGCTATCATTTAGCAGATCTTGACATGGAAAGGAAATGACGCTATCTTTGAGCGAAACTGACTTGAAGAGGAAATGGAGTTCCATCTGACATCTAGCGCAGCTACCCTGATTCAGGTAGTCCTAGCTCTTTCTTGGCAACATAGCAAATGTCACACTGACTGTCTACATCGTGGATACACCCTATTTTCTAATCTTGCAAGTAAGCTTGGTGATTTTTGCTCTATTCTTCACAGTAATGTAGGATGAACAACGCCTAAAGCTTCTCCCAAACATATCCACTCTTCATGATACATTTTTGGTATGTCGTCCCTCCGGCCTGATGTGCGGTGCTGAGCTCCATATCAATGTTGATCATGACTTGCTGAAAACTTTTCCATTGTCGAGGGTGTGCCCTGCTCGCTAGAATTAAATCTGAATCCTGAAAGACAGAGTTTTGCAATTTTCTTTGGTTGCTCATGTGAGGTTAGCGCCGAAAGGGCGAGGAATTAATGGTGAGGCAAGATGTACAAAAATGGAATAATAATTAAAAAAGAAAAAGTTTAAGGGCGAAAGTCGTTTGGACAGGGAACGTCTTTCTGAAAAGGGAAACTTATCTGGCAATATACTGGCGGCCTTGATGATCATTACATGTATCTTGGATGATCTCGTCCGACCAGTACCACTTGTTTGTTGAGAGTTTCTCCACGAAAGATATCAAACCATAACCAAGTTGAGGTGACTCTCAAGTCGACTAGTAGCGCCCTTTCGGGTTTTCGCAACCTAGCCTCTCTCTTCAATCTTTTGCCTCACTGTTTGTCTTGCGGCACCTTCTCAGATTTTCACCGGCAAGACTTCTTTTTTTCTTTTCTTTTCTTTTTTTTTTTCAATTCAATTTAAAACACAAACATCTCTTGACTTACTGTTTAAAATAAACTGGGGCGCTTTGTTTTCTTCCTTGACTTCGAGACTGGTATGCCAAACATCTCATGAAACATGTGGATAGATGACACAAAAATGATAGAAGTTTGTTTTATTTTATTTTATTTATGAAATAAAATAAAAACAAACTTCTGCCCCAGTTTAGCATAAAAGGGGGATCTAAATTTCTTTTGATGTTGGCCGCAAACTTGGAGGCAAGTTTTGCGTCAATACGAAACATGAAAGAATGAACTTTTCACTGTTATATTGAATTTCCTCCATTTTCTTAAAAATAAAAATAACTTCTGCCCCAGTTTAGGATAAATTGGGGTCTCTGATTTTCTTGACATATCCCGCAAGCCCGGAGGCAAGCTTTGCGCGGATAAAAGAAGATGGGGAAAGAGGATTTTTCTCTTATTGCGACCGCACCGAAATGGTTGCCTACGTATCCTTTTGAGAGGAATCAGGTCAGACGTAGCTCTAGGCTAATGCCCAGGTTTCTTTTGATGCTTTTCAATTTCATTTCATTTTGGTACAATTACATTGATTCCAACAGAGAACATGTCTCGATAGTACAATATTCAAAGTACTAATAAGGGATACAATTTGGGATAGCAAAAAAAAAAACAAAAAACAAAAAGCCTTGCATTCATCCCGATTTGAAAGCCATCTTGGAGTCAAATGTAATACCTCTTGACCGCGTCTGCGTTGACGGATATTTCAGTTGTCTTACCTTTTGGATCTGTAAGGTACAAGGCGCCATTTGGCAATATCTTCTTTACCAGATCTGGCCCTTGCCAATTTGGAGAAAATTTCTCTTTAGCTTCTTCCTGATGAGGAAAGATTCTTTTCAAGACTAATTGCCCTTCTTTCAAGTCGCGAAGGCGCACTTTCTTGTTGTAGGCTCGGGCCATTCTTCGCTGATACAATTGACCGTGACAAACTGCATTGAGCCTCTTTTCATCAATGAAGGACATTTGTTCCAATCGGATTTTGACCCATTCTGTGTCCTCAATTTCTGCTTCCACAATGATCCTGAGAGACGGTATTTCAACTTCAGCGGGTATGACTGCTTCAGTTCCATATACCAATAAATAGGGGGTCGCACCTATGGAAGTGCGCACAGTTGTGCGGTAACCAAGCAAAGCAAAAGACAACTTCTTATGCCAATCACGAGATCCTTATATCATTTTCCTAAGGATCTTCTTGATATTCTTATTGGCGGCTTCAACCGCGCCATTTGCCTTTGGTCGGTAAGGTGTGGAATTTCGATGCATGATCTTGAATCTTTCACACACGTCATTCATTAAATGACTGTTCAGATTTGTTGCATTATCAGTGATGATGGTACTTGGGATACCAAAGCGACAAATAATGTTAGAATGAATAAAATCCACCCGGCTTTCTTGGTCACGGACTTGAGAGTGATGGCCTCAACCCATTTGGTGAAGTAATCTATTGCAACCAAAATGAATCTGTGCCCATTTGATGGTTTTGGTTCAATAGGCCCGATAACATTCATCTCCCATGCTGTAAAAGGCCAAGGGGCTGACATTGTGTGCAACTCCAAAGGGGGTGAATGTATCAAATCACTGTGTACCTGGCATTGATGACACTTTCGCACAAAAGTAATGCAATAATGTTCCATGGTAAGCTAGAAGTATCCTGCTCTTAGTACTTTCTTAGCTAGCACGTGCCCGCTCATGTGGGGTCCGTAGATCCCGGAATGCATGTCATTGAGAATTTTCGTGGCTTCAGTTGCATCCACGCATCTTAACAATCCCAAATCAGGTGTCCTTTTGTACACCACCCCTCCACTAAAAAAGAAACCACTTGCCTGTCGTCGAAGGGTTCTCTTTTGATTGTTTTCTGCCATTGGCGGATACGTCCCGTCTTGAAGGAAATTCTTGACATCAAAATACCACGGTTGACAATCAATTTCTTCTTCAACCACATTGCAGTATGCATGTTGACTTTGGACCTGAATCTCTAACGGATCAATATGGGCTTTATCAGGATGGATAAGCACTGAGGCTAATGTAGGCAATGCGTCAGCCATCTCATTATGTATTTTGAGAACATGTCTAAACTTTAGAACATCGAACTTTTGGCGAAGATCGTCCATACACTGCTTGTACATGATCAGCTTAAGGTCTCGAGTTTCCCATTCACCCTTCATTTGGCATATCAAAAGATCTGAATCTCCGATCACCAGCAATTCTTTGATGTCCATGTCTAGCGCCATACGCAAACCCATTATGCATGCTTCATACTCAGATGTGTTGATAGTGCAACTGAAGCGAAGTTGGGCTGCCGCGGGGAAATAATGTCCCGTGGGAGAGATGACGACTGCTCCAATACCATGGCTTTATGAGTTAGAAGTACCGTCAAAGTACATTTTCCACACGTGCTCTTCTTCATTAATTAGTTCTTCAAGCACATCTACCTCCTCATCAGGGAAGTAAGTCTTCAATGGCTCATAATCATCATCTACCGGATTTTCAGCCAAATGATCAGCTAAGGCTTGAGCTTTCATAGCAGTTCTGGTGACATAAACTATGTCAAATTCTGTGAGCAGGATCTGCCATTTTGCAAGTTTTCCAGTTGGCATTGGCTTCTGAAATATGTACTTCAATGGGTCCATCCGGGAAATCAGATAAGTGGTATAGGACAACAAATACTGTTTTAGATTTTGTGCTACCCAAGTTAGGGCACAACACGTCCTTTCCACTAAAGTATATCTGGCCTCGCAATCTGCGAACTTCTTGCTCAGATAATAAATTGCCTGCTCTTTCTTTCCCGAGGCATCTTGTTGCCCAAGTACGCAACCAAATGAGTTTTCATTGACTGACAAGTACAAAAACAATTGTCGGCCAGGCTCAGGCGGAACCAAAACATGAGGATTCGTCAAGTATTGCTTGATCTTGTCAAAGGCCTCTTGGCACTCTTCGGTCCATGCAATCGATGTATTCTTTTTCAACAACTTGAGGATCGGCTCACATATTGTGGTATGTTGAGCAACGAACCTACTGATGTAATTTAGCCTGCCTAGAAAGCTTTTAACATCCTTCTTGGTTCGAGGCGGAGGTAATTCTTGTATCGCTTTGATCTTTGCGGGATCCAATTCAATACCTCGCCTGCTAATGATGAAACCTAACAATTTTCCAGCAGGCACACCAAATACACACTTGGCTGGATTCAGCTTCAGATTGTACCTACGGAGCCTTTCAAACAACTTTCTGAGATCTCTCACGTGTTCTTCAGCCATTCTAGACTTGATAATCACATCATCCACGTACACTTCTATTTCTTTATGCATCATATCATGGAAAATGGAAGTCATAGCCCTCACGTAGGCTGCCCCAGCATTTTTCAAACCAAACGGCATCACTCGATAGCAATAAGTTCCCCAAGGCGCAGTGAATGCTGTTTTGTATGCATCATCTTCATCCATCTGGATTTGGTGATATCCAGCATGCAGTCAACGAAAGATTGTATCTCATGTTTGGCACAATTTTCTACGAGAGTGTGAATGTTAGGCAACGAGAAATTATCTTTGGGACTTGCCTTGTTCAAATCTCGATAGCCGACACATATCCTTGTTTTTCCATCTTCCTTAGGAACCGAAACAATATTTGCAACCCAAGTAGTGTACTGCACCGATTGAATTACTTTTGCATCCAACTGTTTCATTATTTAATCGTGGATTTTCTTGATCATATCAGTTCAATTACGGGTGTCTTGAAGAGTTTGAGCAAAGAATTTATTGACAATAATGAGTACAAAGAATGATTTGTCAGTGGTTGTGTGTTTTTATGAACAATAGTTAACACTTATATTTTTAAGTCTTGTCCATTATTTTTTTTTTGTTGTTTGAATATTAAAGGGTTGATAATCTATTTTGCTAATAGGCCTTTCATTAATGAAAAATGGTTTGAATTACAAAAGGAAAGATGAGCAAAATAATACACTTGACATACAACCCTTAGAATATCCAAGTGTATTCAAAAGAAAACTGTAAAACAACAGTCTACCAAGACCCCCTTCCTGATGGGGAAGGGAGTTGCATTCCAGTTAGTCAGGTGCACGTCCGGGCCAATGTACTGTATTGAAGCATTACTGGAGCCTTCACCCGGCTGTACCATGCAAATTTCAAAAATGCCACCTAGATCAAATGACGCATCCTTATTGTCTTCCACTGTGTTGACATTTGCAGCGACAACTTTTGGTTTCATGACATAACCCACAAAAGACTGAGCGAGACACGGAATTGGCTTTGGGAGAGACCAAATTTCCGACTTCTTTTTCTTTGCTTGCTTGCGATCAGCTGGTTTTGGCTTGAACCCTAGTCCCCACATGCCTTGCACACCATTTGGATAAACTGGATTTACCCTGCCTTGTAGTGATGCTCCCAAGCCCTTTCCAAATTTGAAACCGTGCTTTAACATCTCAGACGCCATCATAATAGACGTCTCTGACACTCTTGGGATGGGTATAGGTTTCCCTTCGGTTACTTTTTCCACATACACCACATCGGAGGTTTGATACATGATGGTCGGGCGTGTGGTGACAACTTCAAGGGCCGGTACGTCAAGGCTATTGTTAAATTGTAAGTCATCCTCTCCATAAATTACGACAGCTTGATTATCCCAAGTAAAATTGACCACCTGATGAACTGTAAAGGGTACAACACAAGCCATGTGAATCCATGGTCGGCCCAATAACAGATTGTACGATGCATCTGTTTCCATGACTTGAAACTCAATGCTGAAGGTAGCAGGACCAATGGTTAATTCAAGATTGATGATGCCCAAAGATTCTCGAACTCCACCATCAAAGGCACGGACGACAGAGGAGCTGGCCCTGATTTTTTTCCTATCTACCTTTAGACTCTTCAATGTAGACATAGGGCAAATATTCAATCCCGCGCCGCCATCTATTAGAACACGTGTGACATAGGAGTCTTCACACTTAACTGAGACATGGAGCGCTCGATTATGACCGGTTCCTTCTACTAGCAGTTCCTCATCGGTGAACATCACATGATTAGTCTCAAATAACCTGCCAGCAAGTGCTTCCAAATTAGCCACAGTAGTTTGTTTAGGAATGTAGGCCTCATTCAGTATCTTCAACAGTGCGTTGCGATATGCTTCAGAGTTCATAAGCAGAGACAAAAGTGATATCTGAGCTGGAGTTTTTCTCAATTGCTCGACGATAGAGTAATCTGTCGATCTCATCTTCTTCAAGAATTCTTCAGCTTCTTTTTCAGACACCGGCTCTTTGATGGGTCCTTGGTCTTCTCGACCTGGCTTTGCCTTTCTCAATTCTTTCGGGGTAAAACATCTCCCGGACCGAGTTAGACCATATATATCTGCAGCAACATCCATGATTTCCTTCTCGTTGTAAAACACAATTGTCTTGTTGTAGTTCCAAGGAACATCCTTTGTACTTTTGACAGGGAGTTGCACTGCTTGAGTGATGATAACCGGTTCACACTTCTTTGCCTTAACCTCGAAGACCGAAGTTTACTGGCATGATGCCCTTTGCACAATAAATGCTGGTGCACTGTCATAAACTTTTTCCTGCTTTGCAGCCGGAATTGTGAAACTTGGCTCAGCAGCTGCGTCTTGCTTTGCTTTGTTGACAACAGACGCACTTGACTTTCCCCCGATTACAACAATAAATGGCTCATGGCCTTTGATATCTGGGGAGGGACCAACTGCCACAATCTACTTGGTGGCTTTCCCTTTTGTGTCTTCTTCTATGCATACCATCCCTACCATATGTACATTATTTTGAACATCATGAGCTGGTAAAGGATTTTGATTTACATTTGTGTTTCATCCCCCACGAATTTTATCTGATTGTTGTCTATCATTGCCTGGATTGCCCTTTTGAGTTCCCAGCAGGATTCTGTGTCATGTCCAGGTGCTCTAGAATGAAATGCACAATGGCGTGAATGATCAACTCTTCCATTGGGGCTCACTTTTCCCGGGATTGGTTTCAACAAATTGGCTTGTTGCAACTTTTCAAACAAATTAGTGTAAGTTTCCCCCAATGGGGTGAACTGTCTTTTCTCTTGTTGCATGTTTCTCTATTGCATGTTTGGACGGAAACCTGGTGGACCTCGTGGTCGATAAGGTATCTCCTGCTGAGCCAGGAATTGAGTATGTGCCTGTTGATTGTTATACTGGATTGGAGCAGGGGATGCACGCCATTGTGGACCAGATAGCGGCTGAACATAATATGCTGCATTGACAGGGAATGAGAACTGCGGCATGGCAAATTGTTGGCCATGAGGTGGATAGAATTGTTGTGGCGGGGGTGTCTAAATGTACCCTTGACGGTCATTGTATCTTCCATCATTTCTTTTCGGTCCAGGACCAACCATTTCCACTTCATCTTTCTTTTCTTTCTTCTTCCCAAAAGCAGCTGACCCTGATTGCAACGCTTGGGTAGTAGCTCTCAAAGCTGTTTGGCTGACAATCTTGCCTGCCTTGATTCCTCTCTCAATCATCTCCCCAATTCTCACTGCTTCACTGAACTCCTTCCCAATGGCAGAGGCCATCGCTTGGTAGTATGTTTCATTGAGCACTTCGACGAATTCTTCAACCATCTTATCATCTGGGATCAAAGGGCTTACACGCGCCGCCTGTTCGCGCCACCTGTAGGCATACTCTCTGAAACTTTCACTTAGTTTCTTTGTGATCGTCTTCAAAGAAGAACGATCAGGAGCAGCCTCCATTTTGTAACCATAATGGTTTAGGAAAGCGCTGGCCATGTCATCAAAGGTGACCCTCTTCGAAACATCTTGTTGTACAAACCATTCTGTTGCCGGCCCTCGCAAACTGTCAGCAAAGTATGCCATCAACAACTCATCCTTCTCGATCTCTCTCATTTTGTTAAGGTAGATCTTCACGTGGATCCTTGGATCACTTTGTCCAGTGTACAGATCAAATTTGGGCACAACAAAACCTTCAGGAAATGGCACATGAGGGAACAAGCACATGCCTTTGTATGAAATATTTGTTTTACCCCCTTGCCCTTGTATGTTTTTCACAGTTTGCTCCAAGCTTTTCAATTTCTGAGCAAAGTCGGTCTCTTTTGTTTTTCCCAACCTTTCGATATCAGCATGTGATTCTAGGTGGTTTCCCTGATCATATGACTCAGTAGGGCGACACACATTACCCTGAGCTTGGTCAAATTGTTGATCACGAGCCCTTAACTGTGAGTCACTGTTCGATCTTTGCAAAGTGTGTCCTGCAGGAACGGTGAATGCTGTGGCAGGAACTTGGGGTTTGCCATGTTATCCATGCTGTGGGAATTGTGCCCAGGTTGTACAGAAGAAGGTCCGGCTCAGTTTCCGGATGTGGACCAAATCCCGGAGGGTAACGGGGGTCTTCTACCATTGTGGATTGCCCTTGCCCTGGTGGCTGAGTATTTGTCATGAAACCAGCAGCACCCGGCGGAACAGGAGGCGCCTGAACTGCTGCCAAGTTACGAACCAGCTGCATCATCATTTCTTTCATTGCCGTGAAGTCCTCGGCCATCTTAGCCTGTTGCTCAGCTAAACAAACCAGCTCAGTGTTCTCAGTTTCCTCGGCCATCATTGTTGGAGTGTTTTCCTCGGCTGGTGGCAAAGGCTGGCTCAAAATATTACGCAATATGTCCACCTGCCGTGATACATTCCTCACATAATCTGGAGCTTCAATGAGGATAGTCTTATTAGACGAGCTATTATGATCTAAGCACATCTGAGCCAAATAGTTTGCCAACTCCAACACCCGTTCCTGACCTCGATCAATGACTCTCCTTGACACGGCTATTTGCTGAATCTGGGTCGTGGCCAATCTCAATGCATCATTCTTCAAAATCATTGCCTGATCAAGTTGTTCATGCAATCGGTCAATGTTCCCAAGGCACTTCTGTACGAATCTGTCGCTCTCAGCTTGGGCAGTTAGAGCAGTATACCTCTCTGTCAATGCTCTACGATGCAAGTCATGGAGGCGCCTGATAGTGTCTGAGTGCTGATGTGTTAAGCCCTTACTCTCTGACTGAGAAGCTCAGGCGGCGTCCCTCTCTGCAACTAGGCTTTGTATAGTAGCGCGGTGTTCCTCCCCAATCTCACTCCTAGCAAGCTGGACCTGCATATCCAACCTGGCCTCAATTTCAACCATGCCTGCTTTCGATCTCGCGGGCATCTCTCTGGGTATGGGCTGGCGGTAATACCATAACTTGTACTCCTGAACGACCTCCCCTCTAAGTCTATCCTGGACCTGTGTATTTTCTGCGAGGCACCTCTTAGTATCCCACAAGTGCAAGATATCACCTCTAAGGGTAGTTGGGTGGAGAGGATAGTCTGAAACATATGCACTCATGTCCTCAACTATTGAGATCTCCTGCTTTTGACCCAACTGTCTAAGCACACGCAGAGGAGCATAAGGCTGGGATGCCGTCAAACCCATCAGAACTAGAAAAGGACGGTCCACACATCTGTGCACAACTTCCCCCTTGGGAAGCCAGTTATACTACCACAAAACCCTGTCCGGCGTGAGAGAGTTCAAGAAAGACCTCCAATCTGGCTCATTTTCTAGAAATTTGTACTTCTCGATATGTTCGAGATTGTACCCGAGATAATCAGTGTTACAATATCTAAGAGTATCACGAGGCGGGCAAGGGCTTACATGCTCCAAGAACCAGACCTGTAATAGGAGGTAACACCCCTCAAAGAAACCGCTTTCTCCTCTGTGGCATCGGGTCAAAGCATGAAATATACTACCCAGAATTATTTTAATGACAGTAACATTTGGCGCTACATCATATAAAGCCGTCATGATCCAACTGACCTTAATAGATATCGCTCTATTCGGTAGAGGGAAAACCAGCAACCCCAGCAAAGCGAACACAAAGACCTTAGGACAAAGTTGCACCCAATCCTCATATTTCATCTTGTCATGGAATTCAAATCCATGCTTTTTAAAACATTTATCGGCCCCAAAACGATCATAAAGGTAGTCAAATGAAATCCAGCCTTGATGAACACTAGCGATTGAGAGGTCTGTTTGTACCTTGATGTTACTAAAAAAATCATACTCATTAACCTTCTTTGGAGCAATCATGTTCTTTTTCTCAAAATCTAACTTAACAAACCCAGCTATCTCCTCGAGGGTTGGCGTCATCTCAAACCCCTTAAAACAGAAAGTATTTCGGTTTGGGTTCCAAAACCCAACTAGTGCACTGATCAACTCTCGACGGGGGACAACAGGTTTCGTCACGAGGTCAGTCAGAAAACCAATCTTATCTTGGACTAATTTCTTCTGCATATTATTCATTGTGTCCCACCAAGACTTCAAAGATTTATCCGATTTAGGTGGGCCATCAGTCATTATGATAGAGGATGGAATGGCATCAGCAGGGTATTTTCTCTTGACTGACCTAGAAGATGATGCAGCCATTGTGCCTAATGAAAAAATGTGTCAAATGTTTGAAAGCCTGAAAACAACTTAAAACAACTGACCGACAGAGCAAAACAGATGCCTAAACTTCTAACTCGAAACTCTAATTTTCAACAAAACTTTTGTCATTGCAACGACGTAAAGTTGACCCTTAAGAGAATCGAAAATTTTGCCATCGTAACGGCATCAGAACTGACTCCAGAAAATTACCAACATTGGTATTTAGATGTAATTTACAAAAAAAAAAAAAAAAAAAAAAAATCGACGCTACAGCGACGCCACATTGACAAAAAGAAAATTCATTCCAGTAGTGACACTAAAGTATTTTTTTTGCAAAAATTTTCCAGCATAACGACGTGAAAAACTGGATCCCAAAAAAATCCCGACATCGATATATGAGCATTTTCTAAAAATTCGCCATTATAACGACGTAAAACTGACATCAAAATCTTTTCTGACCTCTAAATACTAAGTATATTTTTTTTTTGTAAAATTTTCGTCATTATAACGACACAAAAACTGACATCTACAAAAGAACAGCCAATACTGGCGCTTTACAGAAATTTGCCATTACAGCAGTATGACTCGATTTTATGAAAGTACAAGACATTTACATTTAAAACGTAAATTCACCCTACTTCCTCACTTTTCCTTTCATTCATCATTTTTTTTTTTAAATCCGTCTCTCTCCAGTTTGGTCAGTATAACAATTTTTTCTAGGCGCATGCAACACATAAAATGCCTTTAGACAAGTCTTTCCCGGAAAGTGGGTCTCGCTTAGACAAAAAGGTAGTCAGCCTAGACAAGTGCAATACCGGTGTATCGCACCTCATTAAGTCAAATATGATGCAGAGAATTGGGCCTAAAGGTTTAACTCTAGGTGACACAACTGGCTCAGTGTGTAGACTGGCTAAAAACTCGGTGGACAAACCGGGCAGAAAGTGCATCAGGGCCATCCGGAGACAGTGTGTCCGGCCTAAAACCCGTCACGCCTTCCTCCTAAATCATGGGCAATTTAGTAAGAAGTCCCAGCTGCCACAAGCAATCTAGTAAGTGCACGTGTGCGTGTGTTTCAGAGACATAGAGGGTTGCGGAGGAAGACAATTTATATACAGTTCAACAATATTAAAGCAGTAACATTCAACTTTTCATGTGATAATGGCAAGAATATAACAACCAAATATTTAATAAATTAAAACATGCGACAATTTTTATCAAAAAGCCGGAGATTCTAGTTTTCACTAATTTCCCCAGCGGAGTCACCAAGCTGTCACGCCGTAAATAAAAATTTAATTGCACTGAGGTGTTTATTTATTTAAAGGTTGTGACTGGTGTTCAAAAAAGGTACAAATTTATTTAGAGAAAACTTGGAGTCGCCACTTGACATAGTTTAAGATGTGCCAAGTCACCAAAAGGTACCTTGGAACACCCCTGACTCGTCTAATGGTCTGCGTTAGAGATTCAGGTAAGGTTCTCAGTTGACTCTCGGGAAGGTATTAGGCACCCTCGAGTCCTGTGCCAAGCACAGTTGCTTTATTGTCGCAATTTTAATTTATTAAATACGGTTGTTATCTTTTGCCGTTGATTTGAATTTATACTTTGATTCAGAAAAATTAAAAGTGTTATTCTTATCCAACCTCACCGAGGACTGGACGAATTTACACTTTGATTCAGAAAAAATTTAAAAAAGCGTTATTCTTATCCAGCCTCACGGAGGACTGGACGAACTTACACTTTGATTCATAGTAAATAAATAAATAGATAAATAAAATTTATTACGTATTTCCAACCTTACAAAGGGCTTGTCTATTTTTTTAAAAAACAATTTAATTAACTTCAAAAAATAATTAATTTAGAATTAGTTTAAATCAACTTAGTTTTTTATTTTTAGCCTTATAAGTAGATCACAAATCATACTTATAATATTGTATAATTGGATTTGAAACCATATGTTATCGCAAGATTCATCATTAACTTCTCTTAATTTAATTTGGCTCGTCTCAATTTAGTTTTCTTTTAGCCTAATAAGTAGATCACAAATCATACTTATCGTTTTGCCTAATCGATTTAATTAAGTTCAACCGCGAACTTTATTAAATGACAAATTGGGACTCCCGATTTTGCCTTCATTGATTGAATTATGGATAACATAATTAATTTTGAATTGTCAGGGATTATTTCTCAGAACTAATTAAAAGAAGTAATTATTTGTTAAATTAAAACAGCTTTATTGACTATCTTTGTAAAGAAGAAAAGCATGTAGCTTGTTCCTTCTATTGTTATTGGGCTAATCTATTTGCAGTAATAGGCAGGTTGGTCATCTTATTTGCAAAAAACAGCACATGTTCAATTTTAATTAATTCATTTTGATAGTGGGCTGCTCCTTTTTCATTAATACACTGCGTTAAAGGGCATTTGCAAAAATAATCATAATCTGTTTTGTTGTCCAAATAGTGACTGTTTTAGTAAACTTAAATGTGGCCAGATTTGAAAGAACGTCCTAAAATCAAAGCCTATTCGTCTCATGTTGCTGTTTTCATTAACTTTGCACTCATAGTCCTATTTTCAGCACATTCTTTCTGATTTGACTATGTTTTCTATAATTTCATCAATTTGCACATATGGCCAATTTTGCAGAAACTGTCTCAGATTTAGCACTTATTACTTATGCTGAAAATACACTTTAATTACTAACTAATTACTATCAATTTTCCATCATATTTCTTTCCACTTATCTCAAAATATACATGGATCTAAAAAAATATGTAAACTTTATAAGGGCAAACAATATTGGCATACAATTTTTTAACTAAAGACACTCATAAGTAGACATCATTAGGCCTTTAAAACATGTTGATTTCATAAGAGAACAAAATGAGAAAACATACAAAGTTTAAGAGTTACCTAGTGTAGACAAATTCTTTAAGAATAGAAAGTCAAGAAAACCCACAATTGAGGTCCAAAGCAAGCTGACAACATCCACTCCAACCAACAGGAGCAAGCAGTCCTTTATACACTTAAATTATTGACTTAGACTAAAGTTTATACCCCAAAAGACTCTTTAAGTTTGAGTTCTTTTGGTTCTAAACCCCTTTTTACTTGAATTCTACTTTCTTTTTCACTCTACTTGTATTTTTTGCTCTCTTTTCATGTAAATTTCAGCTAGATTGTTGTGTGTCAAATGAGGGCATTCAATGCCCTATTTATAGCTAAAAGTGAAGACAAAGAGGTGGGGTATAAACTTGTACAAAAGTACAAGCCCACACCCCTAGTACTTGAGTGTACTAGCTTAATTTTAGGCCTATTTTCAGCATAGTACAACTATTTATAGACACTATTTCAGCCACTAAACAATCCTAAAAAGCTGAAAAAATACAAGTGGTGTCCTTTTCAATACTCATTAGACTAACTAGAAGAGACTAGGGCCAACTAAACCAACTAAATCAGCCCCTAAACTAACTAAATGGACCAAACTAACTTAAAACTAAACTAAAGCAACTAGATTATACCTGCACAACCCCAAACTTACTAATTCATACTACACATAGCAAAATAAATTAAATTCCCAGACACATAGAACATTAGAGTGAAGCATATTTGGAAAATACTAGCAACAACAAGATTAGATACTTACACAACCTCCTAACTAGACTAAACATGAATTTCCACCATGAGTTATGCTTTTTCACATACCCGACAATAACACTTACCAAATTTCGATTGCGCTGATCCAAAAAAACTGCTCGAACATGTGCGGTATCCACACATTCATATGCGACTTCAACTATGCAAGAACACGCTTAAAACCCACATGTCTACCCTCAAAAACTCATAGATATAGAAACTAGTTCTCATGCTTGAAAGCTTGAAATAAATCACAAGAGATTAACAAACGACAAGACAAACATCCATAATGAGACAAGTATGGATTGATTTCTTCAACTCTAATAGATTAATAACAAAAACCAGTGTACTAAACACATTCACATATATAACTTATATGTTGATACTAACATTAGAAACTAATTCATTTGTCTAGGTAAAAATAGAACATAAAGACTGAAGTTTGCTTCCTAACCCGTCAAACCAAAGCTACAACATCCAAATAATTTACGCCGCTGCCTCGCCTACGCAATCACCACCATGGCTGAGTATTGCTTCCCAAGCCATCTTACCACTGCCTCTAAAGCCTTCTCGGCCAGCTCGAAACCAACATCACCACTGCTACATCATCGTGTCCCTCATGTCCCTGCTGATGCACCATTAATAACAACCCCTAGATCAACACTGCCTCTTTCGACTGAAAAAACAGCCCATCCACTGCCTTGCTAAAACAGCCCCGTCATGGCACCAAATAAACAGAAAAACAGCCCCTCATCCTCCCACACGATAGGCAGCCCCAAATCCCCACACCATAGCATCACAGCACCAAAACACAAAACAACCACACCTCATCATAACCATTACAAAGAAAAGAAGACAAAATAAGAAGTTAAAGAGGAAAAAAAAACGAAAAACAAGGCAGAAAACGGGAAAGAAAAGGGGGAAAAAGAATGAATTTTGGGAAGTGGGGGTATGGGAGGTGAAAGAGGAGGGTGAGAGGAAGAGGGGAAGGTAAAACTTATCGGAAAAAAGTCAAGGTGGCCAGATTTTGGGTTTGACCAAAACTTTGACCGTGGATCTACTCCAAACCGTTGGGATTTTGTAAAATCCGAGTAGAGAAATGGAATGAGGAGGTTGAGAGCTTTCAAACGGTATATATTTTTGTATTTTTCCGGTCACCGGAGGTGGTGGCCGCCGGCGGCACAGTGGTGGTGTCGCGGCGGAGCACGGTGGAGCAGTGGTTTTCCGGTGGCCTGTGTAAAAACGGGCAGAGTTTCCCCAAGCCAAGAGGTTTAGGGTGTGTGCGAGGGAAAATGGGGTATTTTGTGAAGTTATAAGGGAAATAGGAGGGGGAATGGGAACCGTTGGATCAGATTTGATCCAATGGTTGAGATCAAAGAAATGTTGGACGGGCCATAGAGCAAATGGGCTGACGGGCCAAAGCATTGGGCTACATATTTTTACGTATAGCCACAAAAAGTCTACATTTACTTAACATACACACAATTAACTACCATGACAACCACATAGATTTATCATAATGACAACCACATAGATTTATCATACTTATCACAATTAAAACGTAGAATCACAATTATACGCTTAACAAGTAATTTTCCTATTTTCCTCCCGATTAAAGACAATTTCAGTTAAAATAAAAACTAATTTTAGGAAAATTTAGGCAAAAATCCTAAGAATCTAACACAACTATTTTGAGCAATTTTTTTCTGTGTTCGTGCCAAAATTAGGTAATTACAACATGTTGAAAGGTCCCATTATTTTGTTATGTGACTTTATCCCATAACAAAATAATGGAATTTATCCCATAACAAAGTCCCATAACAAAAAAAGGGGCTTTGAACAAAACTGTTCAAAGCCCCAATATTTTATACATGGGTTAGTTTACTGAAGCTTCCCAGTATAAATACTTGTTCAAAGCCCCAGTATTTATACCGGGACTTATCCGGAGGTGGCTATTTCTCAGCGAATTTATTTTTGGCAGCTACAAATCAATTAACGCGCCGAACAGGCCCCTACGCGAAATTTTTAAGGTAATTTTGATCGGTAGCCATTTTTGGACGCGCTCATTGGGGACTATCCACCGTTTCAAAATTCCTTGAAGAATAGCCAAAAATTCGCGCGCACACTTAATCTCCATTAGCGTTGGAAAAACACCCCAGACTAGTCCCATAACAAAATTCTGGGGCTTTGAACAAAACTTGTTCAAAAAGTCCAAGTATTTTGTTATGGGACTTTATCCCATAACAAAATAATGGAATTTATTCCCATAAAAAATATCCCATCAAAGGGATAAATCCCATTATTTTTTACTATGGGACTTTATATATAAAGTTTCAGTCCCATAACAAAATGCTGGGGCTTTGAACAAGTCTTGTTCACAGCCCTAACATTTTGTTATGGGATTGAAGCTTTATACAAAGTCCCATAACAAAAAAATGGGGCTTTGAACAAACTTGTTCAAAGCCTCAGTATTTATACTGGGACTTATCCAGAAGTGACTAGTCTTCAAACAGTTTTGCATCGCTGGCTAGTATTCATTTAACGGGGTCAAAACAGGCTAAGTGACTAAATTTTCACAAATTTTTACTTGAACTTTGTGTTTGAGGGATTTTGATAAATAACCACTTTAACACCCCTAATAGGCGTTTAGCAATCATTTCAAAACTATTTAAAATTTAGCCCTTTTTTAAATTAATTTGACAATAATTCCCTCATCTACCTCTTCCATTGACCAGGACCTCCTTCGCTGAAGCTTCTCTTTTATTGCAGCTTCAAATTGATTCTTAATTTGATCAGTTCATCATTCATTTCCAATTTAAATTGAAGAAAATAGTTTTGTAAATATCTCTTATGTTTTATATTTAGATCATTTACGTATAAAAATAAAGATCTCTTAAGAAATTTAACAAAAAATTAATTTTTTTTAAAGAGGCCATAAAACCAATTGACCGCTCGGGCGCTCATGAATATCCATAGAAGACACACATTAATACGATCAAACCTATCTATAGTAGTCGTCCTCTTAAACAACACCTCACTATAACAAATTATTTTTCTTTTGAACTGATTTATCATGTTATGTTATATTAATAAGTTATTTATAAAATCGCCTTGCTATAGCAACAAAAATATTCTGAACAAAATGACGCTATTATAAAGGAGGTCTGCTTGTATATAGTAGGATGACAAGTGAGGCTTGATTTAGTAGTTGAGCACCTCCATAAATAATGGTTAAATCTAAGGTTCGAGTCACGTTGCAAAAGAAATATGAAAAATACTATTGATCCTCCAAGAAGGGGAATAATCGAAGGGTTACCTATGAATGTCCTAATATCATTGCTATCAACGGTTACCTATCAATGTCTGAATATCATTTGTATCTGATGCGAATGATTGTGGCACACAAATTATCGGTCAAACAAGATCAAACGAAAATATTGACAAAATAAAAATAAGATCACCCCAAGCACAATTCAAAGCCTGGAGCTCTGTATAAGGCAAACAGTATAGGTCCATCAAGTCTACAGGAAAAAAAGGGATTTCCATATAAATAGGCCTTAATATACTAAACATGTCATCCAGCACTAGCATAGCCTAACCACAATATTTAATTTAAAATTTAATTTATAATTAAAATATGGCATATAATTAGATTGATATTCTTTATATATAACTTCTATACAAACACATATATATTTGTCTTATATTTTTTAAATATTTATATCATCAAGTTCTATCTAAGAAATATGCTAGAAAAAGAAAAAAAAATATAAAATATGATTACAAAAAGTGGATAAGGATTGGAAAAAGTTATATGGGTAGTAATTTCAGAAAAATACCATATGCAAAATCAGAATACCTGTAAGCCCAACCCAAAATTCTTCTCCTAGTACTACTGTTCAGTGTTCACAATTTTTTTTTTTCTCTAATCATCTGAATTTCAGAAATTACTTGTCCAATTAAAATTGACTCATACTACATAGGGTCCATTCAGAATTTACACTACTAAGAGCCTGTTTGACCAAGCTTCTGAAAACTGCTTATTTGAGAAGTGCTTATTTTCAAAAGTGCTTTTCGTAAAGTACTTTTGGAGAAAAGCAGTTTGTGTTTGGCCAACTCATCTGAGAAGCAGTTCTGTCAACAGCTGAGTAGTAATTTATGTTTGGCCAAGCTTTTGAAAAAGTACTTTTGAGTGTTAAATTACGAGTAAGGACATTTAAAGACTCACTTTGCAGTTATTTAACTAGATGAATGATTTTAAACATTTATTCTCAAACACTATATTTAATTTTTTTTATTTAGTAAATTTTTTCCAAAATATAAGTATTCATAATTGAATATTCTTGATCTATACCTTAAAAAAAGATATTATTTGATTAAAAGTTTGTAACAATAGTGATGTAGGTGCACATAAAAAGAATATTGATTAAAAAAGTAATGTACTATTTATATATTATAATCATTAGGTTAAAATATATAGGGGTAATTAGGTATATAAGTATTTTTTGTAAGGATATTTTTGGAATTATAAAAATTAAAAACAACTTCTGCTTCTACTCAAAAGCACTTTTAGGGAAAGCTACTTTTTTCAGCTTCTTCCCCACAGCAGAAAAACAGCTTCTGCTGCCACTCAAAAGCACTTATTTTTTCCTAGAAGCTTGGCCAAACACCTTAATTTTTCAAAATAAGCACTTTTGCAGAAAAATAAGCACTTTTTGGTCCCTAGAAGCTTGGCCAAACAGGCTCTAAATATTGTTTCATTTCTAAAACCTAAAATCTTTAGATAACAATGAATAAATCTAATTTATCCAACCAAATTCCCCTCTGATGTATTCTCAACTACCACGTAGCACAAATTAAAAATTCTCAACTACCGCACAAATTAAAAATTCTCAACATCATCGCATATGGTGGAGAAAAGAAAGCATACAAAACCCATGTGTAGTTGCCCACGATTTTGTATTATTATTATTATTAATGCGGCGGCGGCGGCTACCATACCATTGTTTACTATTTACTGTCATACTTACTATTTTGCTATTATTGCTCCATATTACATTGTTCTTATAGGCACATAGAATATAATAGAGTTTGAAATATATGTATTAATAAGATCAAAGAATTTTACACTCACAATTATTTAAAAGCCTTTGGACATAAATTTGATTAAAACTTGAAAAAAATGAATTTTTAAGCTGAGTTAATTATTATTTTTTGGAACTTGAAGTTGTGGTTGGACATGCATTTTACTTGAAAAAATTAAAGTTTTGTGAGTGGGGGAGGGGTTTTTTTTTTCTTCCGAAAGACTAGTCTCAACCAATTGTTGGAAATTTGAAGAATTGATTTTCAAAATATACCAAAATTTGAAGAATTGTTAGATTGACATGCATTTCAATTGATTTTGTTTTGAAAATAAGCTCCCAAATTTTATGTCCAACGGGGGCTAATAAGTGATATTAATAGGATGAAAAATTGTATTGGTCGATTTTTGTCCGATCACGCAGAGGACACGTGTTCGATTATGTGGCAAAGTTGGAACATATTCCGAAGACATTATGAGGCAGGATCGGGTTGGAAACAGCCTCAGGGTGTGATCGATTACTCTGTATCGTGATCGGAGTTTTTCGAAGATGATTGTTTCAGCAGATAATTTTGATTGATCGTATCCCGCTTTTGTCGGAGCGGATTCAGTGGAAGTTGTTAAACGTGGGCAACTACTCTGAAGAGAGACGTGAGTAAGTGGAGTTCTTCTAGGGTTGGGAACTTCACATTTCTTCAACCTATAAATAAATCTCCATTTCCCAATTTGTAAACTTACGTTCATCAGAGCAGAAATACTCCCCTTTTATTCATCAACTGCATTGTTATCATTCAAATACGTTATTATTACTATTAGCAAATTACCTACTGTTACTGTTATCATTGTATCACATATCAATTACGGCTTGGTTCAAACTTGGAGGATTCGTCTCTTTCATCAAAGCACCAGACTTCAACCGGTCAATCCAATAAGATTTATTACTTTTTTGTTTATCGATTATTACTTATCTTGTTGTTTGCCTAACTATTTCCCTTGTTTGACATATCTGTTTACCATCATCGATCGCATTAATTGATTGTCATTATCTTGACCATATTATTAATCCATTATTTGGCAAATCTGTTTACTGTTGTCGATCACGTTAATCAAGCATCGTTATTTTGATCGTAGCATCACTCCAATAGAATTATCTTTAGTTCGTTAATTGCGATCTTTGTCATTTTCATCAAATCTGTCATCGGCTAATTCGCGTAATCTTTCATAATTAACGTGTCATCGTAATCTTGCTATTCCATTCTCCATCGAATTTCGTTTAATCATTCAATCGATATTGAACAAGTCTAATATTTATATCGTGCTCGTTAGAATTACAGTTATTTACTTCGTTCATAACTTGTTTGTTCGAAATCATCTAGAATCGATTTCCTGTAATTGCGTCATCATAGCCTGTGAATTTATTTCTTATTTGGTACCACTAGCCCTCGAATTGAGTTTGCCATATTGTGTCATTGAATTTGTTATTATCTGTTCTATCGAATTAGCTGCTTATATTGTTTTCGAAGCAATCTTCAGTTGAGATATAAAATGATCGCCTAAGACTCAACTAAATAAAAATTTAATTGTAATACCTGAAATATATTTTTAGAAAATATAATTTGGCGCCCACCGTGGGGTTTAGGCAATCGATTTGTTTCGAAATTTGAATTGTTTGATACTACTTACGTTTGCTTTTTTGTCTTACGATGGCAGATGAACGTAACATTGATGCTACTACAGCTTTGAACGGCCAACAACAACTCAATCCCAATGACGGGGTTCATGTTCCGGCAAATGATGAGGCGGTCGATGAATCAACCAATCACGAGCAGGATCCAATTCGCGACGACGTTCCTGCTGGTTCACGATTGAATGCGCCTCAAGGACAGCGACCCGGTAAGAAACCCGCGGTCAAAGCTGAATCTGTTGACACGAATATGGCGTTGATGGCGTATTTGAAAAGGCATGATGCGCACTCCGAAATGATACATAAGCAATTGGCGATTCTGTCTAGCTCTATCGAAAATAGAACGCACATCTCCCCGATCACACCCCCGCAAGCATTCCGACTACGGTTCCTCAAGGCGCGGTAACAGGGGGACTTGCAGTGGGGGTCGGATCTGGAGGATCGGGTACGGCCGCGGTGGCTACGGGAGCTTCGGCCTCCGTTACGACAGAAGTAAGGATGTTGGCTACGATGCAAACGTTGTTGAATGATACAGTAGATAAGAAATTCAGTGAGATAAAGTCGTTTATGGAGAAATTTCCAGGTGTTCAAGTTAACAGGCGACGTCGCTAAGAAATCGATGTCAAAGCGTCAGTTTCCGCCAAGTGCAGCACCATTACCCATTCCCAAAACTTTCAAGTTGCCAGAAAGCTTGAGATACGATGGAACTACAGATCCAAGGGATCACACCGACATGTTTTCGGTTGCGGTTCAGTCAAATGACCTGACTTCGGATGAGATCAATTCAGTTAGTCTGAAGAAGATCTGTGAAACTCTGAAAGGGGCAGCATTGAAATGGTATTTGCAGCTACCCGAAAACGAGATATCTGACTTCGATGACATGTCAGCTAAATTCATTCGAGCACACACTGGAGCTAAAAAGATAGAACCTAGAGTAGAGGATATCTTGAATATTAAGCAGCGACCTGGTGAAACTATCAAACAGTTTGTAAAACGGTTCAACGATGAAAAGATGAACATCTCAAACCTCGAAGAGAGATGGGCTTGTTTGTATTTTGCTAATAACCTGCGCACCGATTCGACGGAAGCATGTGCGAAGTTGGAAGATCGTCTGAGGGAGATAAATGCATGGACCTTCGATGATTTACATTGTGAGTGTGAACCAAAGATTAGGGCTGAGGAAGAGGAGTTGCAGCTAGCCCGATATAATCATCAATATGATCGACCACCACCACAGAGAATTGAGAATGACAGGCGAAACTACATGGACCAATGATGGGAGCCCTACAGTTTCCCTCGAATGGGGAGCAACAACCACGAGGCTGGTAGCTCCAAGAATCAACCGAAGAGGGGGCAGTCGAATTCATCTTTGGCTCCAAAGGATCGACCACTGCCTCCTAAAGTGGCAGAATATAATTTTTGTATGTCGACATCGAATCTGGTGAATCATTTAAAGTGAATGGGTGAGAAGGTCATAAAATTTCCCGGTCACATGAAGACAAATCCAAACATGAGGGATGAAAACTTATGGTGTGCATTTCATCATGATTTTGGCCACACGTCGGAAGAATGTAAGGCACTGCGATATGAGGTAGCCAGCTTATTGCAAAAAGGACACTTGGTGGAATTCTTGACTGAAAGGGGGTGAAATAATTTTAATAAGAAAAAGGATGATGAACCACCAAAACCCCCTGCTCCTAGAAAAATGATGAACGTCATAACCGCGGGAGATGACGTCTGTGGAGTAACTTACATTATAAAGAAATACGCAAAGGTTTCGTTTACGCGAGGCAAAAGAACACGAGATGACATGAACGATGAGATTGTTTTCGGGGATTTCGACCTTGATGAAAGGATTCATCCCCATCATGATGCCTTGGTAGTAACGATGAGGGTTGACGATGCCGATGTGAAGAGAGTGTTAATCGATGTCGGCAGCTCAGTTAACATAATTCATTCTAGGGTAGTGGAACAATTGCAGTTGCACGATAAAATCGTGCCTCATTCAACAGTATTATCGGGTTTCAATAATTCGAGCGAAGTGACCGTTGGAGAAATCACAATTAAGACATACGCGGAAGACGTTGAGAATGATATATTGTTCCAAGTGATGAAAGGTGATATGGCATACAACGTGATACTGGGTCGACTATGGATCCACGCTATGGGAGCGGTTTCATCGACTCTACATCAAGTTGTAAAATTTCCCACTCCATGGGGAGTGCGCGAAATAAGAGGTGAACAACAGTCTTATCGAGAGTGCTACTCGTGGCTGTTAAAGATGGCGTTCGAAATAGCAATCACAGTTAACGGAATATGTGGCCGAAGATTTCACTACGACTCCGTCATGTGCTCAACGAGTACAGTTAGCGGAACCCGTAGTCGAAGACGAATTCGCACTGATTCCGTCATGTGTTAGAGAACCACACAAACAAAAAGCTGAAGATTCTACGATAGAAGAATTATAGGAAGTAACGCTATTCGATAACAAACCAGATCGGAAAGTATACGTCGGGGCAGAGTTGGATTCCGAAGTAAGGGCGAAAATCATATCTTTTCTCAAAAGTAACTCTGACTGTTTTGCTTGGTCCCACGCAGACATGATACGGATCGACCCAAAGGTTGCCACACACAAGTTGAATGTTGACCCAAGACATCGGCCGGTGAAGCAAAAGAAACGATCGAATGGAGGATTCCGAAGGAAAGTTATCAACGATGAAGTAGACAAGTTGTTGGCAACTGGGTTCGTTAAGAAGGTTAAGTACCCAGAATAGCTAGCAAACACTGTTGTAGTACCGAAGAAAAATGGGAAGTGGAGAGTATGCGTCGATTACACCGACCTCAACAAAGCTTGCCCAAAAGATTCGTTCCCACTGCCTCACATCGATTGATTGATTGATTCGACGGCAGGGCACGAAATGTTGAGTTTTTTGGATGCTTATTCAGGCTATAATCAAATTTCGATGGATCCAGAAGATCGGGAAAAAACCTCGTTTATCACAAACACGGGGACTTATTGTTACACAGTTATGCCCTTCGGCCTAAAAAATGCTGGGGCTACTTATCAACGTTTAGTTACCATCATGTTTAAAGATCTGATCGGAAAAATGATGAAGATGTATATTGATGATATGTTGGTTAAGTCGTTAAAAAGGAAAGATCATCTGAATCATGTAAAAGAAACTTTCACGATACTAAGGCGCTTCAACATGAGACTGAATCCGGAGAAATGCACGTTCGGGGTCGGATCTAGCAAGTTCTTAGGATTCATCATATCGCAAAGAGGAATTGAGGCCAATCCAAAAAAAATCAAAGCGATCGAAAGTATATCCGAAGATCTGACAACGGTGAAAGAAGTTCAGCAGCTGACCAGTCGAGTAGCCTATCTCAGCAGGTTTATCTCGAGGTCATCTGAACGATGTCACAAGTTCTTTTCGGTGCTGTGAAAAAACAAAAGCTTTGATTGGACACCAGAATGCAAAAAAGCCCTCAAAGAATTGAAGCAATACTTATCCAACCCTCAATTACTCTCAAAACCAGTCGAAGGAGAAATGTTGCTGATCTACTTAGCCATTTCCAAAGTGGCAGTGAGTGCTGTCCTTGTTCACGAGGACGGAGGTAACCAATTTCCTATCTATTATGTTAGTAAAACACTATTAGATGCAGAAACACGATATTCACATCTAGAAAAACTAGCATTAGCACTATTCACTGCTGCACGAAAGCCAAGACCGTATTTCCAATGTCATTCTATATCTGTTATAACTCTCTTCCATTATGAAATATTTTACATCGGCCAGATCTCTCTGGTCGGTTAATGAAATAGGCGGTCGAGCTGAGTGAGTATGATATCACGTACCAGCCTCGCACTGCCATCAAATCTCAAGTTTTAGCTGATTTTATAGCAGACTTTAGCGCTAACATCTTTTCGGAAGCAAAGAAAGAGGAGCTAATGATGAGAGATCCAGATCCCGGAGTCTGGATGATGTACACCGATGGAGCATCAAACGTGAAAGGAACTGGCCTCGGTATTTTGTTGATAGCGCCTACCGGTGAAAAACTCAGGTATGCGATCAAATTACATGCAAAGACTAACAACGAGGTCGAATATGAGGCCCTCGCTGCAGGTTTAAAGATCGCAAAAGGCTTGAAAATTGAACGGCTAGACATCAAAAGCGATTCTCAGCTAGTGGTAAACCAAATCCAAGGGGATTTCTGTGTTCGAGATTCGAGGATGCAGCAACTGCTCGACAAGATATAAAATCTTCTAACTTCTTTTCAGGAATGGAAGATAGCCCGAACCTGAGGGAAGACAACATCGAGGCAGATTCTTTAGCCAACCTCGGTTCCGCAGCTGCCATCGATGGAGAACTTGATGAAACAGTGGTTCATTTATTCGAATCCCCACTTTGTCGGAGCATCAAAGAGGTAAACAATGTTAATCGTACTTGGGATTGGAGAAACAAATATTTTTCCTAATTACAGGCAGACACTCTACCCGATGAAAAAATCTGTCCGATCACTCAAAGCTAAAGCGGCCAGATATTGCCTTGTAGATAACCAACTCTATAGGCGAATGTTCGATGGCCCTTTAGCAAAGTGTGTTGGGCCAGATTGAACGAGCTATGTGTTGAGAGGGGTTCACGAAAGCGAATGTGGCAATCATTCCGGCAGAAAATTGTTGGTTCGGAAGATAATCAGAGCCGGATACTATTGGCCAACGATCGCAGATAATGCCAAGGATTTCGTTCGTAAGTGTGACAAATGTCAACGATTTGGCAACCTCATTCATCAACAAGCAGAGCCACTTCATTCGGTCACGTCACCGTGGCCGTTCATGAAGTGGGGAATGGATTTGGTTGGGCCGCTTCCAACAGCGCCCGGTGGGGTAAAGTTTATTTTAATTTTAACAGATTATTTTTCTAAGTGGGTATAAGTAATTGCTTTAGCTAAAATTCGTGAACAGGAAGTTATCAAGTTCATTCACCAGAACATTATTTGTGGTTTTGGGATCCCGAAAGAGATCACATGCGACAACGGCAAACAGTTCGTGAGGAGACGAATCACAGCTTTTTTCGAGAAGTGTGGGATCAAACGGATTGCATCAACACCTTATCACCCCAGCGTAGCTGTCTTCCAATAAGACAATAATCGAGTACCTGAAGAAGAGGATGGATGAGTCAAAGGGAAATTGGCCGAACGAGCTCCCAGGTGCGTTGTGGGCTCATCCAACAACGGTGAAACATAATGCCGGGGAGACCCCGTTCTCACTTGTCTATGGAGCAGAAGCACTGATTCCGGTGGAAGTCGGCAAACCTAGTCTTCGGTCGCTCATTCCACCGACGAATCAAATAGAGAAGCCATACTGATAGATTTGGATTTGGTCGAAGCAAAAAAGTATATGGCACTAGTTCGGATACAAGCACAGAAACAAAGGGCAGAAAATTACCTCAACAAAAAAATCAGGTATCGAGCTTTTAATGTAGGTGATTATGTGCTAAGGATAAAAAGACCAAAGAAGGATGAACCAAACGAAGGCAAATTGGGAGCAAATTGGGAGGGACCCTATCGGGTCAAAGCAGTGGTCGGAAAGGGCTCATACCAACTTGAAACAATCGAAACAGAGAAGCCATGCTGATAGATTTGGATTTGGTTGAAGCAAAAAGGGATATGGCACTAGTTCGAATACAAGCACAGAAACAAAGGGCAGAAAACTACCTTAACAAAAAAATCAGGTATCGAGCTTTTAATGTAGGTGATTATGTGCTCAGGTTAAAAAGACCAAAGAAGGATGAATCAAACGAAGGCAAATTGGGAGGGACCCTATCGGGTCAAAGCAGTGGTCGGAAAGGGCTCATACCAACTCGAAACAATGGACTCCAAGCCAGTCGACTTCAATTGGAATATCACAAAATTGAAGAAGTATTACTTCTAAACGCTATGGTATCGTATGATCGAATTTCATTGTTTACTTACGCAATTTACATTTCCCCTTCATCGGGCATACTTGTTTATTGATTAAATGACACTAACATTTTTAGATAATAGCCATAGTTGGAATTGAATGATGACAAACATCACCCACGAACACTTGAGCTCGAAATGCTCCAATCGGGGTCGATAAGTCTGACGAACATTCTAACGTGGTCTTCATATTTAACGTTCTCTCGGTGTTTGTATTTCAATGATTTTGTTTCAGATGTCAAAGATCGAGGTCCAGTGTTCGACTGCTCATACTTCGCACCCAAACACTGGAGGGGATGGAGTTAGTAGGATAGTCGCACATTCGAAGACTGGGGACTGCCTAAAAATTGGGGACTTCCTTTCGAAGATAAAGACGAGATCGACTGAAGACAAAACTGGGGACTCGTTCAAAATTGGACAAACCTCAAGCCCCAATATTTTCACTCAAAACTGGGGACTTCGTTTAGATGAGACATGCAATATGTAAACGATCCATTAGCAATCAAGAAATTTCTTTATTATCAATGCATTTAAACGGCCACACTGTGTAACCGATCGAATCAGCCGATCCCAAAGTGTATCAAGCGTCTAATTGCGGCCAATACTTCAATAATACACAACACTTAAGTCATTTTTTATGATCTCTACAACACTGGTCATTTTGTGTTATCGATCTTAGCATTGCTGAATTTAACTAATTCAAAATTTTGACAAGTGTTTGAATCTAAATTGCCAAACTCGAAATTGTTCGAAGAGTGCATTACGTGAAAGTGAGACGTCATTCTTTACTACGCACTAAGTATATTGGGTCCCACTCACATTATATTTTTTCCAACGACTATCGCTAAATCGTTAACATTTCGAACGATCAAACTAACTTATCTTCGGAAAACAACATACTAATCGATAAGAGGATTTCTTAAAAACATAAGTCATTCATTAGGAAAATATTTACATACATCAGTCAAAAGACCTCATCGTATCAACAACAAAAGACCAAGCTACTGGTTTAAAAAAAAAGAGATTTCAATTCATTCATCATCTCCGTCGGAGCCATCATCGGAGGAACTTGCAGGGAGACCAAGATTTTCACGAGCCAACCTCACAATAGTGACTGTGTCGTTCAGCTCAGTGTGAATATCAATGTTTCGTTCCAACATCTCTCTAAGCACATTGCGCCTCGACTCGGCGAGGATCAAGTCCTTTTTCTTTTCAAACTCCTCTTCGAGATCGCGTCTTAAGTTGGTCGACCCCCTTTGGAGTACTCGGTTCCTCTCCGACAGGCTGTTGGCTTGAGCGTTTAAGTCCTCATTGCCTATACGAATAGTTTGGAGCTCCTCGGACATTTCAGCCAACTCTCGGTCCTTGCCTTCCAAGGCAGACATGAGTTCGGCCCGTTTCAACTCCGAGTCGGCTTCGTGCTCACTGAGCTGCTCATTCAAAGCTCTAATCTGAGATTCCAACTCAGATTGACGAATGGCATGTTCGTTCGTACTTTTGTTGAAATTGGCCAAAAGCTCAGCGTGCTTAGTCTCCAGAGCCTTCAATTTTCGGTGCAGCTCCTCCCCCGCCGAAGTTAGATGAATGATTTGCTCGTTCAGCACTTTGGCTCCATCTTGAAGTTGGCGAATCCGATCAGCTGTTTCGATCGCCATTATGGAATTCTAAAAACAAGTCATAAGTAAGATTCAAAGCGAAGGAACAAAGTAGGTGATGGAAATTTATGCAAAGAGAAGGAAGAAAATAAAATTTTACCCTGAAAGCACCAAAAACAATTTGTGAAGGCAAGCTCAGATCTTCGTGCGTGTTCAAATGAGCCTGCTCCATCGGGAGTATGACATCGAAAAGATAGTCGGCAAGCCGCTTTGGGCACCTGAGCAAGTCAACATTACGCGACACGGTTATTGTAAGCGACCTGTCGCCCAATGCTTTAGATTCACCCAGAGCCGCGAAGGCAATATCCTCTTCACCTCGAGGAAGAGGTACAATCGGATCAGCATGATCCACGCCAAAAAACGATGAACCAGTTTCTTTATCGTATTTAGATTTTGTTGTCGCCACTAGCCGATCTAGGGCTGGTATTTTTCCTTTCGCTGGATCCCTCTCTTCGAGACTTCAATCGAAGGCACCGATCATCTCCTCTTGGACCTCAGGCATAATGCCCAAAGAAATGATGGCACCCTCTCTGCTGGGTAAGCCCCCTGAACCCAAAGTGACCTCTTCGGCTATTGGGGATAGGTGGAAGTCATCGCCTCCCAAGTCGGCTGAAGGATCTCCAAGTTGTTCAGCCGCCTTAAGCTGAATAGTTGTTTCTTGGAGTCTTTCCTTCACAGGCTTATTGGGACGCCTCACCAAATGATCAGACTCTGACTCTTCTCCAACATCATCTTCCTCGAGATCAACGATCGAGGTCACTTTTTCGGCGGCTTTCGCCGCGGCAATAGCTGAGCTCGTCCCAGCAATCACCTTTTCAATGGTTTGGGGCGCATCCAACGAACTTCCCCATTGCCCCTTGTCCATAGCGTCGGACAAATATTTACTCCTCAAATCCTGAAAGGATTTCTTCCTTTTCTTCGGAGGAGGAGCGTCATCGACTTTCTCCTCGCCCTCGACCTCAACTTCTTCATCGCTGGGCTCGCCCCAGTGATACCTATGAAAATTCAAAAATTAGAGGGAAGAGCAAACCAAAACACGAATTCAATACAAATCCAAAGGGAAGAAACTTACCATGATTTTTGGCTTTTAGGATCTTCAAAGCCGCGACCGGCTTCCAAGCCCTCTGATCATTGGTTGTCTTGTCTAGGACTCTGATCAACCACGGTACGATGTAAGAGATTTGGTCGGTTGGCTGAAAATGGAAGATGAATTTTCAAGGTTAGACAAGTTATAAATTCAGTCAAAAGAGTAAGAAACAAATAAACACTTACGAGTTCGGTTCCCTAAGCTCGGAAGCGGTTCCCTTCCGGGCGCAGTTAATTGCTCAGTGGGGATAAAAACAAAGCGTTAGTCCCACCCCGAAGGTCATCATCATTGTCGGAGATCAGGGCCCGCTAGCCTCGTTTGGCCAAGTTAATTACCCCTCCTTTATAAACTCGGGGGGGGGGGGGGGGGGGAGTAGATGTTAAGAATATGGCGAAGTGTTAATTCTACTTCCGCCATCTCTGCGATACATCGCATGATCACCACTGTTCTCTATACCGCTGGAGAAAGCTGTCCGAGGCATACGTTGTACATTTTACAAAACTCCTCGATCAAATTGTCAACCGGAAGAGTGAAACCGATGGTAAAAGGGTAGGTTAACACCACCGAATGATCTTCAATGTGAGTGGCCAAAGTCGACTTCCTCGGAGGACACATCACATCGATTACACCAGTCTTCCAACCGTAGTCTTCCCGGACTCGTGTTATCGACTCAGGAGTAACTGCACAATATATAGAATCGATTGGAATATTTTTCTTCTTATTCTTCTCCGTTTCACTTTTGAACACTAACCTTGCAGTCATTTTCATTGGTGAACCTCTTCGGAAGAATCTCTGAATATAACTTTTTTGGGCCAAAGTCCTTTGGTTTTCCCTGTTTCCGCTTTTTGCCCTTCTTATCCCCTGAAGGGCTGGCAACGGTAGTGGTTTGCTCCGCCACCGCGGCAGACTGCGGCGGTGCTGTGGCAGTAGTAGCGGTAGAAGCAGCAGCTTCAACATCAATAATGTTTTGATAAGATGAAGACATTTTTAGCAAGCACAACTTAGTGATTTGAACAACTGATCTGGAGATTTGAAAAAGAAGTTGATGAAAACAGGCAAGAATTCTTGAGATTTGCTTGAAGAAGTTGGAGAGTTTTTAGAAATTCTGAAGTTGTAAAGTTTGTAGAAATGGTTTAAAATCGGTATTTATAAGGCAAAAAGTCATTATTGCCTCGGTAACCGATGAAAACTGACAGCCGCACGACGCCTGACATGTGCGATGATGAGAAGTTGAAATGACAGTTTGACGTCTTGAAATGAAGGGCTACAAATACTCCACGTCTTTTCCCGCCTAAATTTTCATGCCACTTGCCAAGTTTTACGAACACACGCTTGACAAGTGGGGAGACTATCTGTATTGGTCGATTTTTATCCTATCACGCAGAGGACACATGTTCGATTACGTGGCAAAGTTGGAACTGATTCTGAAGACATTATGAGGCAGGATCGGGTTGGAAACAGCCTCAGCCATGGGTGTGATCGGTTACGCTATATCGTGATCTGAGTGTTTCGAAGAGGATTGTTTCAGCGGATAACTTTGATTGATCGTATCCCACTTTTGTCGGAGCGAATTCAGTGGAAGTTGTTAAACGTGGGCAACTACTTTGCGTGACTGAAGAGAGACGTGAGTAAGTGGAGTTCTTCTAGGGTTGGGAACTTCACACTTCTTCAACCTATAAATAAATCCCTATTTCCCCATTTGTAAACTTACGTTCATCAGAGCAGAAATACTCCCTTTTTATTCATCAACTAAATTGTTATCATTCAAATACGCTATTATTACTATTAGCAAATTACCTACTGTTACTGTTATCATTGTATCACATATCAATTGCGGCTTGGTTCAAACTTGGAGAATTCGTCTCTTTCATCAAAGCACAAGACTTCAACCGATCAATCCAATAAGATTTATTGCTTTTTTGTTTATCGATTATTACTTATCTTGTTGTTTTCCTGACTATTTCCATTGTTTGACATATCTGTTTACCATCATCGATCGCATTAATTGATTGTTATTATCTTGACCATATTATTAATCCATTATTTGGCATATCTGTTTACTGTTGTCGATCACGTTAATCAATCATCGTTATTTTGATCGTAGCATCACTCCAATAGAATTATCTTTAGTTCGTTAATTGTGATCTTTGTCATTTTCATCAAATCTGTCATCGGCTAATTCGCGTAATCTTTCATAATTAACGTTGTCATCGTAATTTTGCTATTCCATTCTCCATCGAATTTCGTTTAATCATTCAATCGATATTGAACAAGTCTAATATTTATATCGTGCTCGTTAGAATTACAGTTATTTACTTCGTTCATAACTTGTTTGTTCGAAATCATCTAGAATCGATTTCCTGTAATTGCGTCATCATAGCCTGTGAATTTATTTCTTATTTGGTAACACTAGCCCTCGAATTGAGTTTGCCATATTGTATCATCGAATTTTTCTATTATCTGTTCTATCGAATTAGCTGCTTATATTGTTTTCGAAGCAATCTTCAGTAAATCGATCACTTAACAACGTAAACTGCTCATTAATCGATCAAATTGAGATATAAAACGATCGCCTAAGACTCAACTAAATACAAATTTAATCGTAATACCTGAAGTACATTTTTAAGAAATACAAAAATAGAATAAAATCTGCTATAATAAATTAAATTAAATAGAATATACGAGTCAACTCCAATATTTATAACATGGAAAGAAATCTAATTTAATACTTTTCATTTCATAACAAATAAAGTTAGTAGGAGTATACTGTTTTCGGTTCTTTTTACTAGCTGCATAGTGCATAGTAGGTAAAACATGTGTTGATCGTTTAAATGAAACCTATGCATGAAATAAAATTATTTAATTTGCCGTCTTTCCCCAACTTTTGACTACATGTTTCTTGAGACTTCACACCAAGATTCCAGGAAAGTAAAATATGCATAACATACATAGAGACGTGCTTAATTTAATTGTCAAACCCACGCGATGAGCCAACCTTCAAACCTATACGTGGCTCGAACTTGCAGTTTCTCTTTGGAGTTATCATTCCGTATATGGAAAGAAAAAGTCTTTGCCTTAGTTGCCTGGTTTCTTCCTTGAATTCATTCTCCCTCGAATACTATTTCGTCTTCTTAAGTGTGTTAAACTGTGTGACCGTGCAATTTAAAAGCCTAAGTTGTTAATGATAATACATTCTTATTTAGTTAATTATCTCTTCAAGACTTCAACACATTTATATGTGCTTATTTGGCTCTTTTTTATGACCAAATTGTGAGTTTTTTTATTTTTTTATTTTTTTATAATGGTATGGTGAGATCCGATTTCAGAACCTTTGTTGCTCTGATACAATATGTAAATGTATGATTTGTATAATTTAAAATCTTAAAATTCTAGAGAACGCATTTTATTACAATAATAATTAGGTCCCCTGTAAATTAAGTAATAGTACAATCACTACTAGAAAAATGCATTTTTCGGACGACGATAGGGATGTCTAACTGTCTCTAAACGCTGTTTACGGACGGGCTATGCGACGGCATAGTCCGTCCGTATATCGCTCGACGCTAGCCACCTAGCGACGGGCAGCCATCCGAGAGGTGCGACGGCTAGCCCTCCCAATGCGTTGAAATCTGAAATATATTCTTTCGATTAGGGAGCGCTGGCCGTCCCTGTGTGTTACTTTTTTTGTCCATCTAGGACGGCTAGCCGTCCCTAAACTATAAAAACTGATTTTTTTGTTTACTATGTTGACATTTTTTGTTTTCTAGTGACGACTAGCCGTAGCTGGTTTTGTTAGACCTGCACAATAAATTGTCTAAAAATAGATATATGCCTGCCAAAAACCATACAGATTCATATGCACAGCTGTTGAACAGCTTACTAAACTAAAATACACAAACAAAACTAAAATGAGATAACAATAAAATTTAACAAACTAAACATAAAGTCCTAACAATAAACATTAACAAACCAAACATAAAGTCTCACAACGGATCATAAACGAGGACGGGATAAAAACCACAAGTCTAAACTACAAATCTAAATCATAAAGTTTTAAACTACAAGTCTCACAACAAGGACGTGATATAAACCAAGTTTAGGACATAAAGTTTTAACAAACCAACCATTTACTCAACTTCATCCGAGTCATTACCATCACCCTTTTCCGACATGTACTTTGCCATAACATTTTCCAACTTCTTGATTTTCGCTGTGTTTACAGCTTCTGCTTCCCTTAGCCTTTCTAACTCTGCAAGCACTTCTGCATTTTGATCCTGGGAAGAAGAAGAGGAGCAAGCAGTAGAGATACCTACACGGAATGGTTTCTTGTATTGGTTAGGTCCGAATCCGTAAGCTCTTCCTTTGCTGTAGCCACCACTCGCTTGAACAAACATTGATGTAACTTCTTCTTGAGTGGGCTGGCTTGATCCAACATTAGATCCTTCGCTTTGAACCCATTGCTCCTGTGCAGCTCTAAATTTTTTCTGAAATAAACAAAATTTAGGAAAAGTATACTTTCTTCATTTTTAATAAAAATAGAGGATTCAATTTAGTAACTTACCATGGTTTCCTCTGCACGTTTCTCCACAAAGCCTACGGCATTTCCATCCTCGTCATATAATACATGAAACTTCTCGAAGAAGTCAATATCGGACATAGGTCCTCCATTTGCTTGCTCCTACAATCTTATAAATGTTAGCACATACATTAATTATATTCAAGAAAATCTTAATTAACAACTTACAATTATGTGCCTGTGCATCGCCAAGCTAGCCGAACCGCCAGTGTTTAAAGAGACACCCCTCTCGGATACCCGGGCAGCCTTTGCTTGCTCTTGTATGGCCTTAAACTCATCAGATTTCCAATATTCCAGCAGTTTGATCTAAGCTTCTTCATAGACCCACTCTGACCATTTTCCAGTTAATCTTGCATTATGAAATTGGCTACTAAGTTGGACTGCCGCTCTCTGCTCAAAACACTGAAGTATCAGGGACTCAGGATACGCGTTACTCCAGGAAACCTTAGACCGCAATGTTTAATATTATGTTAGAAAACTATATATGATAGGAAAAATTAAAAATTTTTTTAGCAGAAATAGTTTGTATACCTTAAATGTATCAAACATCTTTGCTCTGACCTCTACTGTGATTTTTCCAAAACTGCTCCAAGCTTCAAGAAAATGTGGACGCAAAGCTTCTATAACAAGAGGCGTAGCCTCATCTGATGGTACAAAACTGCATAAAATGTAGCATAAGCAAGGATATATATTCAATTTTTAATACTTTAATGTCTCTAATTAGAAACTTACCCATGGCGTCCGTCAGGCATAACAATTAACCCACCACGATCATCGTAAGACCCCTGCTGGCCAGGAGCAGCTGGTACCTTTATACTCTTCTTTTGCTTCTTTCCTTTTCCTTTACCTTTACTAGTAGAGGCAGCTGTAGAAGAAGGGGTGGGCGACTCTGAGTCAGGTAAACCATGTGACCCCGGATTAGACTATGTCTGGGAATCTGATGTAACTGGGGAAGGAACATGGTGCGGACGAATAGTCGGAGTAGGAACAAACACCATATCAGGAGCAGACTGTTAGGATGAGCATGGTACACGAACATAACCATATGAGTACCCGGGTGTAGGCACAGAATGACAAGGCAAGCTGGGTGGACATATAGCATGAGATGATGGGCTTGGGGCACGAGGAGACTGATCAAACACTGGGGCAGAGGGCGGCCCTTCAAAAAATGCAGCGCCATATGTCATATCTAGCCTAGACATTAACTGTTCAGTCAGAATCAACTCAGGATTAGTCGAGGATCCATCACTGGCTGAAGAGGAAATCCTTCTTAGACTACGAACCAACCTGCCTCGACCCCTCTTACATGTAGAAGACATCCCTGTAATGAAAACATTCAACGAATAATTTAATATGAATGTTAAATTAAAATATATAATATAAATTAATCAAGTGTGAATATTAGATCAACTACGTAATGGGGATTTAAACATATAAAATAATTTAAACACTAAAAATAATGAGGATTTCCTATATTCTCTAAACTCCGAAAATTGTTTACTATATTCTCTAAAAATCCATCATACAAATACATCAACCTAAAATACTACATTCTCTAAACACATAAAATAATTTAAACACTAAAAATAATGGAGATTTACTGTATTCTCTAAACTCCGAAAATTGTTTACTATATTCTTAAAAAATCCATCCTACAAATACATCAACCTAAAACACTACATTCTCTAAACATATAAAATAATTTAAACACTAAAAACAATGGGGATTTACTATATTCTCTAAACACTAAAATTTTTTACTATATTCTCTAAACACTAAAATCATACAAATACATCAACCTAAAATACTAATTCTCTAAACACATAAAATAATTTGCACACTAAAAATAATGAAGATTTACTATATTCTCTAAATACTAAAATTCTTTACTATATTCTCTAAACACTAAAATCATACAAATACATCAACCTAAAATACTACATTCTCTAAATACATAAAATAATTTAAATACTAAAAATAATAGGAATTTACTATATTCTCTAAACACTAAATTTTTTTTACTATATTCTCTAAATACTAAAAACCTTTAAACTAATTAGTGAGGATTTCACAAATAAACATGAAAAATAAACAAAAAAAAAATTGAAAAACGCAAATAAAATACCTCCTTTGGAACTGAAATTAACCTTGGAGCCGCTACCTTGATCCGTTCCAATTGAAATTTTTAAAAAAAATATTAGCAACCCATTTGGAACCTGAACCAAAAAAGGAAAAAAAAAAAAATTAACAAACTTACGGAATTTGAATGGGGTTGACAAATTTCAAAGGAGAAATGGAGATTTTGAAGAAATGGGGAAATGGGAAAATAGAGATTTTGGAATAGAAGAATAGAAGGCTTGCGTTTTTGGGGAAATGAGGAAATGGGAAAGAAGAGATGTTTGTGTTATTGCTAGATCCATTTAGTTGAAAAATAGATATTGTAGCGACGGCACGACGTCTCTAGGCGTGTAATTTTTTTATTTAACGGAAGCATATATGGACGGCTAGCCGTCTCTAAGAAAATAGAGACGGCTAGCCGTCTCTGTGTGGTTAATTTTTTATTTAACGGAAGTTATACGGACGGCTAGCCGTCTCTACTCAAATACGGACGGCTAGCCGTCTCTACCCTCCCCTTACTAAAACACATTTTTCTACTAGTGAATCTTTTATATAATCATTCGGTATATGATACTAACTAGTAATTAATTCAGATTCACGCCGTATAGAACCTCATTAAAGGGAAAAACACTCTCAACCACGACTTTCTCCATTTCTACTGGCTCGACTAATCCATATTCGCATCGCATAGGATTCATTAAAGAGGGGAACGCTCTCAACAAAAGTTTTTCCAATTTTCAAGGCCCAAACTCGATACCTCCAATTAAAAGTAGAAGGATCACGTCAATCCCATCATATTTTTGATGCAATGAATCTCAATATTTGTTATAAATACGCATTATTAACAGATAACGTGATTAAAAAGAATAACTAACATGCTATATATACCTTCTAGGTTCACTTAGTAAAATTAGACCCCTTCCTGGTTGATGGCTTTTCTTTAATATTTTCATTCGTAAAGAGAGTAGTCAGCAATAATTATCTTATAGGAGTAGTTAATTCCTAGACGCGGTCAAATTAGTGTGCGCTTTTGGTCTTTGTGAGAAGGAAGTTGAGCTTCAGTTGTGCCTATATAAAGCTTGCTGAGTTTCAGATTTGGTACATGTTGCTAGTTTATTGATAATTCTAGGCCAGTATTCAGACAACTTGTAAAAATACTTATCACAAGAGCTAGATCCAGTTCCTTCGAATCTTTGTAAGTTACATATATTTTCATTACTTATTTGACTTCCTTCTTGTCTTTCAGTACTATATTCCATTTGACTTTGAATAATGGAGGTTTTCTTTTAATAGAAATTAAAAGTGAAACTTAAAATGCTTCGTTTTTCAGTATATGTCATCTCCATTATTTATCACCTATCAAATGCTTACTATTGTCAATATCATCGAAGTTTTTAGCCTTGCTAATATGATAGAAATTAGTAGGTGTAAAATATCATTACATTTGTGACAATGAGTGCAAACATAGTAAAAATATATATACGCTCATAATTGCAAAGTAAGAAGAGATAATCGTAAAAATTTCGCGCAGAGGCCACTTTTTTTACAGGTATTTAGTTTAACACCACTTTTTTTTATTGATTTTACATGAGATGTCACTTTTTGAAACTTCAATTTTTGTGAGCTGAAGTTAAAATCCGTGGGTTGAACTTCATGCTTAAGTTATGAAGTTCAACTTCAATCCGTAAGGGTTGAACTTTTAGGCATAGATGCCGTAAATTTCAACCCTTGCGGGCCGAAGTTTGAACTTCAATCCTTGTGGTGAGATGAAGTTAAACTTCGACCCCTGTGGGCTGAATTTGTGTGAAGTTCAACCCAAAAGAATTGAAGTTTCAAAAAGTGATCTCTCATACAAAATCAATAAAAAAATGACGTCAAATCAAAGACCACAAGCAAAAGTGACATTTCATGCACTTTCTCGGAGATAATCTCCACATAGAATTTAGCAATATTTCTTACCATGTTTGGTTATTATTTTTCTTTTTCCACGTAAAACACATCATTATTATTACTATGTTTGGTTAATGTTTTTGTTTTCTAGATCACTAATGCTAGCATAAGTTTTGCACGAAAATATGCATTATTTTATGCTGCATAGAATGTGGGAGAAAAAATGTGGGAATTGAGACTGCATAGATAAATATTATTAAATGACCAAATCTACCCTTTACTTGTAATTTTTACGGTTGATAATATAGTCATAACAATAACAATCTATATAGACTATATTATCAACCGTAAAAATTACAAGTAAATTTTAATTAAGATTTAAAAATTCATTACATTTTTTCAAAATATATAATTTTAACTTAAATCCGCCATAATTTAATATAAATTGTATCGAAATTACAATTCCTACATTATAATTTTTTCATTCCTAGTAAGTATATAGTTCCATTATAATTCCATATAAATAAACTCCACATTACATTTTCTTGCCTTACTAATTTATGCATTACAATTCTTACATTAAGTAAACCCAACGATCCCATGGTCTGAACTAAACCATGTCCACATAGATCAAGCTTCAAGTAGTTCTGAACAACTCATTTGGTTAGTAAACTATTAAAAAAGGTGGAAGTAGTTCTGAACCAAATTAAGCACGTCCCATTTCGTGCCATTCCTTGTATTGTCTCCTATAAAGCTTCAATTCATCTTAAGTTATAAATAAAAGCTTTCCTATTCACTAAGTTTCAGGTACAAAGAAATTCAACAATTGAAAGATGGTTACTATGGAGGAAGAGAGAGTGAGACTATTTGAAAGTGGAGCAGAGGCAGAGGAAGATGCATATGATGGCGTGATTGTCCACATCAAGGAGTCAATGGATTCTGACGACTTCGTATCTATGCTTAGAGCTTCAATATCACAATGGAGAAAACAGGTTTTTCTTATCTTTAATTTCTTGTTTGCTCAGAAAAAACATCCAATTATTCTAATTTACTCCGTCAGATCTTGATAACTTTTCATTTAGGTCCCAGCGAAAATATTTTTTTAAACACATTCTACCTTTTAATTAGTTGAATTGTGCACGTTTGATCCCTCTCTGCTCGCGAATCTTTAAATATTTATATGATTGTTAACTTTTTAACCATTCGCCATTATCCTTGTATTAATTATGTTAAAATTGTAATTTGAAGGTACTTTGGTTCTCAAAATAATTTTAATATGCACATATCCTATATAAATTGACCAAAAGCACATTTTAATTAGTTGAATGTTAAATTACATTTGTATTAGTCATGTTAAATTTGTACTGTTACATAGAATACCACTGTACTCCCTGTTCAATGTTGATTTTTGCTTATGCCTGCGATGTAATTAATGTGTATGATCTAAACTTTTCAAATGGGTCCTCCTACTATATAGGTGGATCAGCCTATACTCATATACAATTGGACAGTTTTCCATAAGATATGTCTTCAATCAAATTGTGATAATGTTTTTATTTTTGTTTCAGGGAAAGAGGGGTGTTTGGATTAAATTGCCTACAGAACATGCCAACCTAGTTAATGCTGCCGTCAAGGTATAAGTAAAACTAGAGAAGTTTCTAACAAGGCCAATAGAGTACTGTTAAATATTAATTAAATGGTTTTTGTTACTTATATATTATTGCTGGATGAAATGCAGGAAGGATTTTGGTATCACCATGCTGAGCCAACATACTTGATGCTTGTATACTGGATTCCTGAAACTCCTCCTACTATTCCTGCAAATGCTTCTCATAGAGTTGGTATTGGGGCTCTTGTCATGAATAATAATGGAGAGGTATACATTCTATTCAATACCTCCTCCATAATTCAACTACTACATCATGGTCCAAAATATAATAAGTAGTAGTAGTAGTTTTGGAAAATTTAATGTGTTTTAAATATTTGATATTCTAGTAAAAGTAAGGTACAAGAAATGAGGGTTTTCGTGGTGATTTTACATGACAATCCCAATCGCCGCAAAAGTAAAAGGTTTTGTTGATGCTCTAACTATCGTCAAGACTCCAGAATATGTATTAAATTTCTTTGTCGCGCCAAGAAGAGAAGTTATTGCTTTTTCCAAAATTTAGCATTATTGCTCAAATTAGTTGATAAATAACTAAGTGAGATCTTCGGAAGTTGCGGTGGAGCTAGGATTTGGACAAAAGGAAGCATTACATTATGGTTAATTTTTTCTAATTTAGTACGACAAAGAAGATGTTTACGGACTCTATCGTCATTTCAGTAAATATAGTCATATCCTACTACTTGTTGAACAGGTATTAGTAGTCCAAGAAAAAAATGGGACATTCAAGGGCACAGGGGTGTGGAAAATGCCTACTGGGGTTGTTGATGAGGTGATTTTGAATTCATTTCCTATTGCCTTTTTTTAAAAAAAAAAAAAATAAATAAATGCAACAATATCCTCTCTAACTTAAAGTCTTCCACAAATAACAGGGAGAGGATATATGTGATGCTGCTATAAGAGAAGTACAAGAAGAAACGGGAGTAAGTAAATTATTCAAAGTTTCGAACTACTATTGATCTTACGCCATGTTGATTTCTAACAATGTCTTCATCTTAGGAACTAATTTTATTTACTTTTTGGCTTTATACTACGATTTTCAGATAAAAGCAGAATTTGTAGAGCTACTTGCTTTCAGGTAAACTTTTTAGTAGTAGCAAGTATTACTTAGCTTGTGCCATTTCCTCTCAAGCTTTTTTTTTTTTTTGGGCACTGAAACAGTCATATCATATTATATTTACTTGTTCTGAAGACAAAGCCACAAGTCATTTTTCGGGAAGTCCGATTTGTTCTTTGTTTGCATGCTCAAACCACTCTCTCATAAGATCCAGAAGCAAGATACTGAAATTGACGGAGCACAGGTGCGACATTTGTTCATGACAAATCTAATTGTTTCATTAACATAAATTTCTTGAAAGTCTCATTTGTGCAAAAAGATTTCTTATTAAATACTTAATTCTTATTCATTTTTTTTACTCACAGTGGATGCCTATGGAGGAATATGCATCTCAACCTTTTGTAAAGAAGCACGGAATGTTCAATAGAATAGCAGAGATTTGCTTAGCTAAAAAGGAGAACAAATACAGTGGCTTTTCCTCAGTGCTTATGACTTCTGCATTTTCTGCTAAGAAGAATTATCTTTACTTCAACCAAAAAAACTAAACATTGCCTGAAAATGGATTGAGTTGACTAGCAAGCCACCTGTGGAGTTAGCTTAAGTTCAAACAAATCGAAGAGGAAACGAGCCAAGTTGAAGTTCACAACAAATACTATGAACACTAAGCAATTGCCATTTCTTTGACTTGTTTCCAGTATTTCTTATACTTTGTTACAAATGAAGGAGTTTCCAACAAGTCCCTCTTAGCTTTGTTGAAAGTCCACGTGAGCAATGTTCTCTTAGAAATATTAGGGAATTAAGTTATATGATGCATTGGTAGTGAAAAGATTTATTGTTATTTTACTTATTATATCATGTTAGTATCACTTTTATCACATTGCAACTCTTATATAATAAAATCAAGAGAAATTTATATAATATGACTACCCAAATAGTTAAATTATAAAAAATATCAATACTTTTACTGTAATTACAAAACATAACAATAGTTTCAAAAAATTACCCTAAATACCATTTTTTTTCATTTCCTACTCTTCCAACCACAAAATCCTAATTTTCTTCCTCTCTTCTTTTCTCCTCTCCTCCACCCATCCACCCACCCACCGCCCTCCCCCATCGCCGGAGTCTGGCGAACTGCCGCTGCTGTCCCTTGTAGCTGCTGCTGTATTTCTCAGATCTGCTGCTGTTACTCACGACCTCGCTGCCGTTGCTGTTGTTTTTCTTCGACCCGCCGCTGGTTGCCACCGCCGCTGTCCTTCGCCGCTGCTGCTATCCATAGTCGGCGACCAACTGGTTGCTGCTGCTGCTGCTGTTATTCTTCGATCTTTTTTTTTTCTTTTTCCCTTTTTGTATGTGTATATATGTGTATGTGTTAGTGTATTTTTGTATTTTGTATATATAAATACGTATACCTTTTGTAATTTTGTATATGAATGTCTATCTTCATTTGTTGTATGTGTCTATGTATGTATATATGTGTATATGTTTGTATAATTGTGTTTATATATGTCTAGAGTAGAAAAGTTAATTTTATGTTTTTTTTTGTGTAACTTTGTATATTTTTGTATGTGTGTGTATGTTTGAGTTATATTTAGTGTATATGTATATATTTTTGCATGTTCCATTTTGAATGTCGAAAAAAAGTTAAAAAAAAAATATTTCGGTTGCATTGGCGGCGGCTGGTGGTGGCTGGCCAACGGTGGTGAGTGGTGGCAGCAGCCCCTCAGGGCAGTGACGAGTAGAGAAGGTAGGAAGAAGGAGATAAAACCCGAAATTGTAGGTATTTGTTGAAACTTATATATGCTATGTAAAAAAACTATTGCTATGTTTTGTAAAGTGGTAAAGTATTGGTATTTTTTTTTTTTTTTTTTTATAAATATGGTGTTTGGTTTGTATATTTTTGTAAATCTCCCAAAAATCAATTGTTGTGTATAACCATGAAATCAATTATTGTGTATAGCAATAACAAGAGTGAGTTTTTCCTATATTTAAGTGGCGGTTGACATGGAGACAACATTTGCCTTGTCATGGCTAGGCTGCCAGGGTACATGCCTTTGCTTTACGAAGTGTTTTTGCCCAATATGTAAATAGACATTTATAATTGCATCAATTTGTGTTTTCAGATTCCAACTCCACCTAAAACATCTCTGACCCTGCATGTCTCAACCCTCAAATTTGTGATGATATTTCTCCAGACAACTAATAATGCATGGATTGTACTTTAGATACAGGTTATATGATCCTAAACACAAAACAATAAAACAAGATAAAAAGATTAAGCAAGACACAAATTTATTGATTGAAAAGGCAATAATTAGGAGATATGACCTAATTACCTCCTAATACAAAATATACAATAGCACCTATAATAGTTGACCCCCAATTGGATGAAATCCAATTACAAATCAAGGAATTAAAAGTACTTAAGCAACAAGCTTTAACCAAATTCTCACAAGCCATTAACATTCATCAAAAGTACCTAAACCTAGAAAATGAGTGTAAGGAAGCTTAAATAGTAGTCTTCCTAATATGACATGAAATGCCTTAATTACCCTTAAAGTGGGCTGAAGCACAAAGTGATTAAACGTAAAATAGAAGGTTTAACATTTCCCAATGCTATCGTGTCTGCAGATAGCGCGATCCCGCCGCATTTACAATGAAGCTTCACGAACGCAACCTAGGTCGCGCGTTCGCGAAGAGGACACCCATCAACCAGTCTCCAGCGCTGTCGCGCTCTGTTGGGGTACAATCGCGCAAGTCTAAATCTCTGACTCCTTCGCAATCGCGCTTGCATCTTCGTGATCGCGATGAACAACTTCAACTCCAGAAACAGAGAGTGTGCAAACTGGTCATGCATCACCTAATAACAGCTCCAGTAGTTCCAGTTTTAAGAACAGACCCTGTAGCTCTTGCAACTCCCTCGCTTAGCTTCTCATAAAGGGTCTAGTCATGGTCGGGTTGCATCATTCCCCCATTCTTGAAAATAATTCGACCAAGAATTCGCTTGATCATCAACCTCAAAAGAAGACAAGTCCCACACATTGAATGTATTGTGCACTTGACAGTCACTTGGAAAATCAATCTTGTATGCATTGTCTTTGAGGCCCTCAAGGACTTGAAAAGGGCCATCACCTCTTGGCATCAACTTTCTTGTTCTTTTATTTTGAAACCTCTTTTTTCGGAAGTGGACCCAAACCCAATCACCCGGCTCAAAGATCATCTTCTTCTGCCCCTTGTTGGCTTTCTTGGCAACCTCTTGATTCTTCTTCTCAAGTTGTTTCCTCACTTTTTAATGAAGCTTCTTCATTTTGTGAGCCCTTGCTTTAGCATCTAAGCTTACAGTCATATCTTGAGGTAAAGGGGGTGAGATTCAAGGAGGTTAGGGGTTAAAACCAAATACAACTTCAAAATAAGTCATGTAAGTAGAAGTATGTATGGTTTTATTGTATGCAAATTCAATCAAATGCAAATGATCTTCCCAAGATGCAAGTTTTCCTTTAACCAAGACCCTAAGCATGGTTCCCAAGGTTTTATTAGCAAGCTCGGTTTGACCATCAGTTTGGGCGGTGACAAGAAGTAGAAAACAACAATTTAGTGCCAACCCTCCATCATGAGCCTCCCTCATAAAGAACTCCCTCTAAGAAGAGTTAGACACACACAACTTGCCATTTCTAAACAAAAATTCCTCAAATTTATGAAATCTCTTCTTCTCGTTGTCTTCACTTTGCTCCTTCTCACCACACAATCTAGTGATCCTCTTTCCCCTCTCTTCCAACTCACAAGTACAAAGAGCTCTCCAAAGTCTGGATCATTCACTACTTAAAATACTATATTTTTAGACCGACTTATTTTGACTGAAATTCGGTTGGAACCCTCCATCCGACTGCTGCGGTCGGTTAATTAATTTAATATATATAAAATAATTTTCTTTAAAACATCCGATCGCAGCGGTCAGACTCCAATTAAATACCCCATCCGTCCCATTTTATGTGGCATTGTTTAACTGGACACAGAGTTTAAGAAAATAGAGGTTGACCTTGTGAAGTTTCAATTTTGTCCTTGAAAAAGAAAGAGAGAGAAGATTTGAGTAATAAAAAAGTAGTTGGTAGTTTTAAAAGTATGTAGGGCCCAACAAGGGTAAAATAGAGATGGTGCATTAAATAGTTGTCAAATAAGGAAATGTGCCATTCTTTTTGGGACAAATAAAAAAAAAAATGGTGCCACATAAATTGGGACGGTGGGAGTATTATTTTTTTAAAGTATCCGACCCCAGCGGTCAGACGCCAAGCAGATACAAAAAAGGGGCAGAGCTCTTTATTTCCCTCTCTGTTTCTTTTTCTTCACTCTCTCTCTTCACTCTCAAATCCGGCCACCTCGATTTCTCCACAAATCTGCCCACCCCTATTTTCAATTTCCTAGTCCACCATTCATCTAATTTGGTAAGTTTTCTAATTGTAAATCCTAACCTCCAATTTTTTATTTTTTTCTTCAAATTGTAAACCCTAACCCCCAAATTTTTTCCTTTTGTCTTGCAGATCCACCGCCTGCCTGCATTGCATCACCGACGGCGCTAGTTCCGGCAGGTAAGTTTTTTTTTTTATATGGTTTTAATTTTTTCTTTTTATATGGTGTGTAGTGTTGTTGTTGTGTTGTTGTTGAATGATGTTAATATTGTTGTTGGGCTTGGACAAATGTTGTTGTAGTGCTTTGAGAAAGAATTGTTCATTTTGTATTTTAGTTTGGTAGTTAGATTCTTTGAGGCATTTCATCAAACAAGTGGTGAGCACTATGTCAAAGATGAAATTTCACATAAAATTTACTAAAGTTGTAGCCGCAAAGACATAATAGTGGTTCACTATTACAAAACCAACCAAGATTTGTATATGCTCTAGTCTAGTGAACAAAAATAAGTGTTAGGTTCAGAACTAGAATATGACAATTGAAAATCAATAAGTATGATAATTTTAAGGTTATTTTCTTTATGGGGTTTAGTGATACTACTAATGGACTTTGAAAAAAGTTTCAATCTTGATGCCTTTTTGTTAGTAGTTGGGTTGGACATGAAAATTTTTTGTTGAACTAGTATTCTTGGTCAAGCTTAGTGTAGCCAAAGAAAAGCAAAACAAAATTAGGATTAGTTTTGAATTGTGGGTTGAAGTTTATTTGATATTGCTTCTACTATAGGTAAGATAGATTTAAATATTTTTATGTTTGATCTTATTTGTTTTATACTTATTTTTTATGGATAATAATGAAATGAATTGCTCCATTATTGTATATGAAAATTTATTATATATAGTTGTACGTAGTTACAATGATGGATATATTAATAATTTGAAGGGTCGTTTGGTTTTAGAAAATAAGTTAAGCCGTAATTAGTAATATGAATATTTTATGTAGTGATTAGTAATGTATGAATTATTTATATTATAATTTAATAGACATTAACTATAAGTAATATAGTAGCTAAACAACTTAAAATATCTTATTGATGAAATAAATTATTTGTAAATATCTATTTTGTAATCTTTGACTCTATTTCATTTGATTCTTGAAATATTGGATTTTAAATTGCTCCAACTAATTATAGATAAGTAAATAGTTTTATCATTTCAAAGAAATAGATATAAGTTGCAAATGAGAAGTGTTATTAATTACTAAATGATAATCCTAGAGTACAAATTAGTTGGTAATATAAAAGTAATAGCCAAATGTGAACATGACGTAGATATAATACTACTAATACTTTTAAATTGTACAATTACTTGATCTTTTCCAAATTGGTAGTGTTTCACAATAACTTTTTATAAAAATTTACAATTTAATCTATATATCAATTTATTTAAACTTAGAATGTTTGTGTAGGAATATGGAAGTAGTAGTTGGATGTATAATAGAAATAATCCCGGGCAGGCGGGGGATGAGGAATGAACTTCCAGTAGGTTTTCAAGAATTTATTGAAAAGGCGAAAACACTTGATGATTTTATATGGCATGGCCAGATTAAGTGTCTTTGTGTGAAATGCAAGTGCAAAAAAGGATAAAATTTGGTAGATGTTGAAATGCATCTTTATAGGAACGGTTTTATGCCAAATTATTATGTTTGGGTTCATCATGGAGAGTCTGATGATATGGGCGGTGATGTTAATTTTCAAAATGCTTATGGCGGTGGGAGTGGTCCATTTGTGAATAAAGATCTTGATAATTATCGAATGAATGATATGGTTAATGATGTTTTTGGGATGTACCCAGAAAAGCCATCCTAACCGGGTACATCGCAACCAACTATTGAGCACGTTCCCAATGATGAGGCAAAACTCTTCTATAAACGGTTAGAGGAAGCTAGTTGTCTATTGTATGAAGGCTCAGTGCATTCCAAGTTGTCAGTTACTGTTAGATTGTTAAGTATTAAATCTGATTTTAGTATATCTTAAGTAGCCATGGATTCCATCATTGGCCTTATGAATGAAATTGATCCGACAAACATGGAATTACCAACTGATTATTACTACACTAAGAAGTTGGTTTCACGGTTGGGCTTTCTTCAGAGAGAATTCATTATTGTGTCCACTGTTGCATGTTGTTTTATAAGCCGACCTCTGTTAAGTCGATGCATTACTTACCCCTTATACCTAGGTTAAAGAGGCTGTATTCATCAATGAGCTCTGCCCCTCATATGAGATGGCACCATGATCTTACAAAACAACCTGACATTCTAAGTCATCCGTCAGATGGTGAGGCATGGAAACATTTTGATCGGGTGTATCCGGCATTTTCTAGTAAACCAAGAAACATCAGGTTGGGTTTATGTTCAGATGGGTTCACTCCATTTTATGTCTCTTCTACACCCTATTCTTGTTGGTCCGTATTCGTCACGATGTACAATCTTCTGCCTGAAATGTGCATGACTAGTCCATATCTATCTTTGAATTTCATTATCCCAGGTCCAAATAACCCGAAAGCCTCGATTGATGTATTTTTGCAGCCTTTGATTGATGAGTTAAATTTATTGTGGCATGATGGTATGGAAACATATGATATATCAACGAAACAGAACTTTCAACTACATGCTTCTTTGATGTAGACCATAAATGACATTCCAGCATATGGAATGTTGTCTGGGTGGTCCATTGGTGGTAAGTTTTCTTGCCCTTGTTGTATGAAAGATACAAAAGCATTCACTTTGAAAAATGGCAGTAAGAACACATGGTTCGACTTGCACCGTTGATTCTTAGCAATGGATCATCCGTTTAGGAATAACAGTAGTGCATTTATGAAAAATCAGGTTGATTTTGATGAGCCTCCGCAAAGGCTTTCTGGACGAGAAATTTGGGATAGGGTTAACGTGTATCTAAAGGTAACTGACCAACGACCATCTAAAGTATCTGGTTATGGTATTGACTATAATTAGACTAAACAAACTATCTTCTGGGAGTTGTCTTATTGGATGGATAATCTTCTTCGACATAACCTGGATCCCATGTATATTGGACAGAATTTTTTCGAGGTTATCTTTAATACTGTGATGGATGTCAGGAACAAGACAAAGGATAACGTAAAGGCCAGGATGGACCTTGAGGAACTTTGTAGGCGACTTGAGTTATACTTATCTCAAGTCGGCAAGAAGATTTGGCTGCCAAGGGCAGTTACACATTCGAATTAGATGAGAGAAGAATGATTTATGATTTGGTAAATAATTTGAGGATGCCTGATGGATATGCATCAAACTTAAAAGGTGTGTGATATGATAGAAGAAAAGTTGACTCACATGAAAGCCACTATTTCCACACCCTCATGGAAAACTTGCTCCCAATTACATTCAATGGCTTGCCTGATAAAGTTTGGGAACCCCTTACAGAGACAAGCTTATTTTTTAATGAGTTGTGTTCTAAGACATTGAAGGAAGAGTATCTTAAGTTGATGGAAAGTAAATATCCTGTAGTTTCAACTAAGTTGACAAAACTCTTTCCGCCTGGTTTCTTCAATGTAATGGAATATCTCCAATTCATGTTGCGGGAGAGCATGACTAAGAGGCCTGGTGCACTGTAGATGAATGTATCCTTTCGAGAGGCAATGTCCCTTAAATTATCATTAGCTTCATTTTTCATTTATCTTAAGTAAATTAATTAATAAATATATTATGCAGAAATATTGGCAAGTGTAAGCGGGACGTGAAAAATATGAACCAAATTGAGGGGTCAATATGTGAGGCATATCTGGCTAGATAAACTTCTCATTTCTGTTCATATTATTTCAATCAGAATGTGTCGTGTTTGAGAAATAGGCTGGATCGACATGATGATGGAGAACACAATAATCTGAATTTTCCACCATTTTCTATATTTAATCAACCTGGTAGAGGAAAGTTACTGCCCGAAGTAAAAAAGTTCACTAACTGGGACATAAAAGTAGCTACAACACATGTGTTGTTAAATTGTCCTGATGTCCAGCCTTTTTACAAGTATGATTTATTTTACATTAACGCCTAACATGCAAGTTCCATCATTATTTTAACTAATAAGATTTTTTGTTGCGCCATCCAGTTACTTTGTTGGAGAATTTGGCGCTGTTGCTGTTTATGAAAATTTTTAGATTGGTTTAGAGAATTAGTAAGTGTTATATAAAATAATACGTAAATTTTTTATCTATATAATAGTTGGTTTAATGTGTAAAACTATCTTGAACATTATATAGGTACTCATTCCAAATAATGGCATAAACATTCCATTGTTGCATGATATATCTTAAGGGTCTTATTATAGATACAATAGGATGTCTAAGTACTTTATTAATGAGTACAAGTTTCACACTGAAGAATGATCCTTGGGGTAGAAAACTAACAACAACGCTGTGTGTGTGAAAGGTGTACTGGTGACCAGGATGTAAACTTTGATTATTATGGTGTGATCGAGGAAATTTTAGAAGTAGAGTTTACAATAGGTTGGCCTCATAAAAGATGGGTGTTTTTTCGATACAGGTGGTTTGATCCGTGTCCTAAGGGTACGAGGATAAACCCATGTTCTAAAATAATTGAAGTTAATCACAGAAAGTCATATGGACATTATGATCCTTTCATCACTACCCAAAATGTGAAGCAAGTGTGGTACGTTCCTTATCCACTAACCAAGAACAAAGCCAAATCCAAAGCTCAGGCCAATTGGTGGGTTGTTCTAAAAGGCAAGCCGGTAGGAAGAGTGGAAGTAGACGATGTATTAGATGTTGCATTTCAAAATGAGGTTTCAACTGTTCCCCTGATTGCGAATATTGAATTAGCCGATCAGTTGCAACATAGTGAAGGCATCTATGAAGAGTTTGATGTTTTGATGGTTAGATGTTGAAAAAAACTAATAATTTTGGAGAAGGAACATCTAGGACAAAAGAGGAGGACGAATATGTGGATGATGTTGAAACGAGCGAGGAAGAATTTGTTTATGACAGTGAGACGAGCGAGGAAGAAGAACTAGCCAATGACCTTGAGACGAATGATGATGATTGACATGTTGGTGGTTTTATGTTTGTTACTTTACTATATTTATTAGTAATACTTTATAAATGTATATTATATAAATTAATATTGTACTTATATTGTGATAATATTTTGTGCTTATTTTATAGATTTGGCATCTACGGGGAAGGTTAAGGAAAAAAAAAAAGTTTCAAAGTTCCTCTTCTGTTTCTATTCATACTACTACTCCTGTACCTCATATGCTTCATACATCTCCGCCGTCTACATATCCTCCTGGTTTTTCCACTGCACCCCCTGTGGCTTACCCTGGAATGTCACTTCCTACATATCCGGGTTATGTTGTTCGTCCACATGGCATGCGCTCATCCATACGTTCGCCATCTTCCAGTACATTACCATCCCCTTCATCATCTGCTCCTACTGTATCTAGATTGCAGTCTGACGACCCTACACCATCCAATTCCGTAGGCGCTTCTGTACCACCTACCGATCTGAGCTCGAGTAGATACATTGGTGAAGTTGGCTCATATAATGAATAAGGAAGGTTGAGGATTTCTCCCGAGGGTAATCGTGGGTAAGTATTACTTTTGTTAGTATTAAAATATTTAATACTGTTGTATAATTTACTAATTTTTTAATATATTTATTAATACTAGTGAATTTTATCTAGTTTTGCTTCCTCAGACATGGCTATGCCAATAGTTACGCTATGCATAAGAGCTAATTAAGCGTGGCCATCCTGGGGTCAGGTACCCTTCCCAGTAAAGCTGGCCATGTTTGACGCCTTTCAGGAATTAACTATGTTTTATTTATTAATAATTTAGTTAAGTATCACTTTTTTAAATCTAGTATTATTAATTATTTCAGACAAAGTGTGTGTGGCATCCATCCTTTGATGGGAAAATGCGAAGCAATTTCTTCTTCAAATTCGCAGATAGAGTCAAAGATTCCATGTATAATTGTCGGAACAGCGGAAAGAAGCCTGATTGGATATACCCGGAACCTTGGGCGGAACTGACGGAATACTAGGGGAGTGAAGAATTTCAGAAGAAGAGCACCCAAGGAAAGGCAAAACGAGCCTCCGAAGCAGGTGGATCATTGCACACCGCGAGTTCAGTTAAGTGCTGTGACTCAGCGGATGAAAATTTTAACTTATTAAATATTATATGTGTTGTTTAATTTAACACTTATTAATATTTTATCTAACTTGTCCTCTTCTTAATTTTGTTGGAAAAGGAAGAAGGGCGGCCAATACTTGTGCCCGAGCTCTTTAAGAAGAGACATGTATATAAGAACAAAGAAGGCAAAGAAGTGTGGGTCGAGGACCGGGCTAGAATCATATTTGTAAGTTTTTAAATTCCAACTTGTTTGTACAATTCTTCAATATTTGTACATCTAATTCTTGTTATTAAATTTATTTCAGGAAAACTCTCAAGTAGCCTATGACGCGAGAATGGCAAGTCAGGCATCCGAATGTGGTAGTGTCATACCCGATTTTGGACTCAACTCGAGGCGACTCGAATTTCGGATTTGACTGGATCATTCGTTTGAGTTTAAGTTTTGGAGTCGCCACCTAATAAATATCCTAGGCATATAAGGTCACCTATTAATTTCTAATTCCATTTAAATAATTAACTCCGGGTTGGTCTACGAGTCAGAGATTAAGGTAAGAGGTTCAAGTTAACTCGAGAGGAAGGGGTTAGGAACCTCTCGAGCTCCACCAAATGTGGTTACCGGTCGGACTTATAATTAGGATTCGAACAAGTACATGAGCAAACAGACTAACTAACTAACTAAAAGATAATTTAAATACTATGCGTATAATATTAAATAAAAGATATAAATTTTCTAATTGGCCTCTTCCTTGGAGAATCAAAAGTGCCTTGCAAAAAGCAAATGAAATTAGGTTAATAAATAATAATAATAATAATAATAATAATAATAATAATATTAGTAAATAATAATAATGAAAATAATGATAATAATTCAAAAATAAAGGGGAAAGAGAATTTTATAAGGTCTTAGCTTTTTGTAACTCCACCACGATGTACCTCACAAAAAGATGAAAATAAAAATAATATTAACGATAATAAAAATAATAATAAGAATGATAATAATAATAATAAATATAGTCACAATAATAAAAGTATTTGAAAGTAATAATAATAATGATAATAATAAAAATAATAATTTAAAATAATGATGAATAATAATAGTGATAACAATATTAATAAGAATAAGAGTAATAATAACAGTAATAATAACAAAAATTTTAATAATGACAATTTTAAAATAAAGAGGGAAAGGGATTTTTGAAAGTGTCGGCTCAGGTGTGTATGAATTGGGTGGAGGTTAGAGACGTCGATACGGCTGCGAACACGCCGGCCGGTCGTGTTGCCATGCCAAGTACCGGTCTCATCACTCCATCACCGGCTCGCTTGTAATAACGGCTTATACACATCATCATAGTCGTTTTGTTTTGTTTTGTTTTAGGGATACGGAGATGGGTTGTTCAATTATAGTATCATGTTCAAACTAATCAAATAGGCCTCAAATAATTTATTTTTCTTGGCCATATTCGATATTGAGTCTGTCAATTCATTGTCCGTCAATTCCTTGTGTAGGCCTCAAATAAGTATATTTTCATAAGCCTCTAAATAGTGCAGTACTGTTCAGATTGAGACCAAAATCAAATGCGATAATATCAAAGGAGCTGCACCAAATTCTCAAACAAAAGTCAGTAATACTTAATAGTTCTAGAAATACATATATGAGTAAAATTTATATAGCAGATTAAAATCACAATGTCCCAAACTGATAAGACCAGTTCCAAGCAAAGACGAGCAAAGCTCAGAACAACACGAAGGGCAAAGTCAAACGACAATACGCGACCCAACCAGCGAACAACGTTGGAATTAACAGACGGGAGGCGGAGAGGCGACTGCCTGGTGGCGTCGCTACCTCTCCGCTACTCTGTTTCAGTCGACAATTACGGGGGAATTCGAGTCCACCTACAGATCAGACAAACAAGGCAAAGGCGTAACAAGAACAACATAACAAATAGCAGTGAAACAATTAACCCAGAATAATGCAAGACTCCAAGTCCCAAACATATGAACAGAGAAGTTAATGAACGAGGAAGAGCGACACCAACGAGCAGGTGGTGGCATCACTGCTACTCCGACGTCGCCATTGCTCTACCGCCCACTTTTCCTTTGTCCTGCGCCGGTGAGATTTTCCGATGGTGCGGTGACTTTAACAGCCTTGACCCAATTTCCCCAATCTCCCTTTATGGGTTCTCGATCCTCACTCCCCTTGTTTCTATTATGGTGTATGCGTTTTAGTATTTGCTTGGCAGGCATGAAGGAGAGGGAAAAGCGTGACTTGTGCTGGTATATGTATTTTAGTGATTTTGGACTGTAAGATCGGATGGTGATGTAATTGGTAGTGAAGGTCTGGTCGTTTGAGTGGTGCAACAGCGTGTGGGCGTACTGGTTTTCTTTGTGGTAAGCAAAATTGGAAGAGGGAATATTGGTGTCGTGCGATATTTAAGTCATGGCTTTTGTTCGACTGTGGGTGTGTGTGTTCTGTGTGTTTGTGCTGATGAATTTTTTGTGTGAGTGTGGATGAAGGAGATTGATGGAGTGGGGATTGGTACTGTGTGTGAAATCTAATGTGCTGTGTGTAAATGTGACTGTGTATGGTTTTTTTGTTGATGGAGAAGTGAAGTGGGAAGAGAACAAAAAATGTGGGCTATGCCGTGGGGTCTTGGTTTTGGGTGAAGTGTGAGTCTCTGCCGTGTAACTGAGTGTGTAGTAGTGTATATAGGATTTAGGGAGGAGACTGAGGGATTAGGAGATTGAGGGGATTTTGGGAATGATTTTAGGGATTAGGATAAGATTTTGATCAGGAAGGGAATTATGGAGAGATTAGGGAAGATTGGAAATTATTTAGGAGATATAGTTTTGGGGGGATGAACTTGGACAAGAAGTATCTAGACTTCATTTAGTCTAGATTCAAAGTAGGATTGAGATTTAAAAAAAAGGTTGATTCAAAAGAATAAAATAAGAGGAAAAGAAAATTTCAATAGAATTATTAACGTACCTAGACGAACACTTGTCTAGGTTCAGAAAGGAAAAATGTAATTTAATAAATAAGATAAATACAAATTAATGGATGATTTTGATAGGAATTTTGAAATATGGAATAACTAATAATAAAAATGAATTTGAACATTTTCTTTTAAATTGACCAATATTCAACTTAAAGGTGTAAATAAAAATATAGATATACATATTTTATGAAATGCACAAATAATTATTAAATAAGCTCAACTAAAATTATTTAAATATATATAATCACAAATAATTACTAATTTGCATAAATAATCACAAATCGAAATAAACTTGACATGTAGCCTAAATGACGCAATTATATAATATAACCACTAATATTGTAAATGTACTAATTTCACAGATAGTCATAATTTTGATAAATAGCCTAAATGATGCAAAAGTTACGTAATATAGCTACATTTAAGTAAATAATATTTAAATAGAGGGATAACACACATAAATGCATGTTTCTAGTGCACATTTTGCACAACTAGCTAAATTGCACCTTTAAGTTAAATTATAGCCAGTTTTACAAAAAAGAGGGACAAAATTGGGTGTCAACAGCTTCCTCTCTTTGCCCGGAGATGATGAAAGAGTCTTCGGGCAAAGACTTTTACAGTGCGGCCAATTTTGTCACGACTGGGAGGCAAAAATGATTTCAAAAGGAAAACGGGAGTTTTGGGGTGTTTTTTGGCCGAACCCCGATCTCTGAGTTGCCTATATATCTCCGGTTTCACGAGAATCAGGCCGTGTGTAGTTCTAGAATGGCGTGTTGCCTATATGAGATGTTTATGGCGCACGATTTGAATGTAAAGACTAAACTTATTCAAGTATGTAAAGTTTAGGTTCATGTGTGCTTTGTCTTTTGGCGAGATAAATAAAAATGAAGTAAAAGCACTAGCGAAGGTGAGGTAACCTCAACAGATCGAGTGTGGGAAAAGAGGCTTCTAATCGTCCTAGTTATGAAAATGTGGCGCGCTACACACCCATAAAGAGGAGTTTATAGGTACATAGTTTCCACTTCATTTCGATAAATGAGTAATATCTCCCTCCATATTGCCTTGACTGAGCTGGGAAGGATTTGAGGAGCGAGTTTTATAAATGCACACGACTCAAATAGATGGGCACAATTAGGCATGAAAACACGCACGATTGACGCAGATAGGCTTGAATGGGCCGAATAGGAAATGCGGAATGACATCCTAATTCGCAATGAAGGATTAGGAAGATTACTTATGACGGCATGAAATGATTGGCTTTTGGGCATTTCAGAATTCGAAAGAATAGGTATTTGCAGGTAGGACAAAAGGCGTTGTCAAAGTCAAGATAACATCGAGATATCGAGTGTGGTGAAATAGGCTTCTAAACGTCCTAGTTATGAAGGTGTGGTGCACGACACACCCATAAAGAGGGGTTTACATGGGCACATTTTCCACTATAGCTCGATAAAGGAGTCATCTTGGCCTTAACTTTATCTCGAATGAACGGAGGCATATTGAGGAGTAAAGCACGATGAGTACGCACGATTCAAATAAATAGGCACAAATAGGAAGGAATACAGAGCTGGTACCGAATCAGCAAGGAAGGATTAGGTGGATCATCGTGCGGGTATGGAACCGTGGCTTTGAGCGCTTTGGAATGTATTTGAGGTTTTGTAGTTGCACAATTGGTGGTGATTTTGGGAGCAGGTTTGAGAGTAGGGCGCAGGGGTTTGTCGGGAGAACGGGGAGCCCCTACAGTAAGATTACGATAAATGCAATTTGAGATAAAAAATAGAGATAAAGTAAACTTCCCTGTTGAGTTGAGCTCTCCTTTATCTGGTCCGCTTTCAGGTGCTTAGTGCTAGGGAATGTATGCCTCTCTTCTGGGGGATATCCATTTTCTAAGTGCTTCTCGTCAGGAGGTAGTTGCCTTGTCGTGCTGAACTGTTGTTGGATCATCTCGCAAGTGTGATGCAGGATTGTATGTCCATTGCTTTTCGTCCTCTAAAATGTGTGCTTGTCACGTCGGGCTGTATACTCTTTTATACTGAGCTGTGTACCATTCCATGAAGGTTTTCCTATCATTCTTTCATTTTGGTTGCACACCCTTTGTCATGTTGTCCTTTCAACGGGCTATCTACCCTCCAGGCCGTCTTCCGGTTACAATGTCAAAATTTGCATCGGACTGTGTACCCTCCGCGATGTCAGTTTTGACATAGGGTTGTGTACCCTCTGTCGGTACATCAGGTTATATGCCCTCGGCAAAATTAAATACAAATCGATATCGGGCTGTGTACCCTCAGTCGACGCTTCGGGTGTGTACCCTCAGCTAATTTAAAATGTCAAATCGGTATCGGGCTGTGTACCCTCAACCGAAGCTTTGGGCTGTGTACCCTCAGCTAATTTAAAATGAGAAATCGGTATCGGGCTGTGTACCCTCAACCGATGCTTTGGGCTGTGTACCCTAAGCTAATTTAAAATGACAAATCGGTATCGGGCTGTGTACCCTCAACCGATGCTTCGGGTTGTATGCCCTCAGCTAATTTAAAATGACAAATCGGTTTCGGGCTGTGTACCCTCAACCGACGCTTTGGGCTGTGTATCCTCAGCTAATTTAAAATGACAAATCGGTATCGTGCTGTGTACCCTCCAATCGACGCTTTGGGCTGTGTACCCTCAGCTAATTTAAAATGACAAACCGGTATCGGGCTGTGTACCTTCAACCGACTCTTTGGGCTGTGTACCCTAGCTAATTCAAAATGACAAATCGGTATCAGGCTGTGTACCCTTAACCGACGCTTTGGGCTGTGTACCCTCAGCTAATTTAAAATGACAAGTCGGTATCAGGCTGTGTATCGACGCTTCGGGTTGTATGCGCTCATCTAATTTAAAATGACAAATCGGTATCGGGTTGTGTACCCTCAACCGACGGTTTGGGTTGTGTACCCTCAGCTAATTTAAATGAAAATTCGACATCGGGCTGTGTACCCTCAGTCGATGCATCAAGAGTAAAGTGCAACAGGTAGAATGCTATTGTATGTCATGCAATGTACTAAGGAGGCTATCATGTTGCTATTGTTAGGACTTTTGGTGAAATTTTTGAGGGGATCTCAAAAATTTCTGCCCCAGTGTCAAATCTGCGTCTTTTGGGAATTTTTGAGGGGATCCTCAAAATTCTGCCCCAGTTTATTTTTTATGACAGATCACCGAGAAAAGATGGTTACATTGCACTAAACACCAATGTATTGGCTAGCGTCTGCATTCACCTTTAGTGTGGTGATGGGATGTATTGATGACTATGAGTATGTGGATATTTTCAGACTGAGGGTTTGATATTTGGATTTTGTTGAATTTGGAGATTGTCTTGAATTGTATTTGTCTTAGGTCGTGCTTTCAAAAGTATGGAGCTAACTTTGGGTGGATAGGCCTTTGTAGAAAGTGTGTTCGTGGTTAGGGAGTTAGAGTTTCCCTTTTATTGGTTGTTGTTGTACTAATGTTTTGCTTTGGTCAATCAGACTTGGATGTTTTGCGGTGTCATAGTATGGGAATATTTGAGTGATGAGTGTAGATCTTGTTGGATCGAATTTAGGAATGGGTATCTAAGGAGTAGTTTGTCTGCCGGTTACAATGTCATTTAATCGGGCTTAAGGAACAAAGGCGTGAGGTTTTATCCTTTTGGTATGTCTTTCATTGTGTTTAGCCCTGATAAGGTTATGATTTGGAATTCTTGACGGAGGGGAGGTTGTTTATTGTGTAAGTTGGGTGCAGTGTAAGGTTGTGAGTTTTGCTAGCTTTGGTTGTATAGTGATTGGATTTCTTGGGTTGTGATTCTCGTGTGAGTATAATGCAAGTTGTAGGGTGTTGGGATTGTCTGAATGCTCTTGGTGTTATATGTTGGTGGTTCGAAGGACTTTGTTGCAGAGGAAAGTGTTTTTAGGCTGGCTTGCCATTTTGGCTTTTTGACGAATGCAGATTCTTGACCGATTTCAGTGTTCAAACGCAAGGCAACCCTAGGAAAGTGGTAAAATACACAAAAGAGTGTGGGCGTATTAGCAAAGACTTGAAGCAAAAATGATACATGAGATTAAGAGGATGCCTAGACCGTGGATGACGGATTATCACTTGAATTAGGTGGTTGCGATGGATCCTACAGATATCACAAGAGATCGCCTAAGTGCCTTATGTAGCAATCAAGGCGAGGATTTTGGCCGAATGACCGTCGCTTGTTTAAGTGGGAGATGAGGAGTTGAGTGTCAATGAAAGGTGGTAAAGATGTTGTGTAAGGAATAGATTGTGTTGTGTGACAGAAAATGATGTTGGCTTTTGTCGAATACCAGGACCCTGAGTGCATTTGTCATCATTTCTTTCCAAATTTGTCTTTTCATGATGGCTATGTTCTCGAAGAGATACTTAGTGTCTTTCATGCTTGTCAACCAATTGCCGCAATATAGTCCTTACGCCAACTTCCCATGTTGGGTAATATCTTATTGTTGAGCCGTTGAACTCGATGTAGGTTGGCTGCATATCATGTATACTCTTAGATTGCTACGACCTTTTGTAATGGTCACCATTACACTTCATATCACCCCAATAAAACCTTAGACCAAGATTGCTCCAAGAAGTCCATTCTCCTATGCTTTTGTTTCTGCTCAACCTTTGCTATGGTAGGAGTCTTAAATGACTTCACCGTCTTGCTTCATCTTGCCAGTGGATAGCGATATGCTTCCAAATGCTCTAGGGGTCTCCAGGTTCATCATATAATGATGGCTTTGTCATTGTGTCTCTGCCTCTCCTTTCGAGTTGAATTGGTTTGCTTGTTTTTGGTTGTTGTGCGCAAGTATTTGCTGCACCTCTGTCTTTCTAATATCATCCTTCGCTGGCTCTTTGAATGCTTGGATGAGTTGGAAAGTGCTTTCGGTCACAGTCATGTATTGTAAGTGGTGTGACTATGTAGATAGGTGCAACAAAAATGATCCTTGGATGTCGGTGTCAAAAGGTCTTAAGGCGAGTCATGTGTGCCTTCGAGTTTGACCAACATTCTCATTGCTATTTCAATTTTCTCTCATATTGCTCGATTGAACAATTGAGGTGCTTGGGACAATAAACCCCACAGTTTCCAATTTTTCGAACAATTGAGTGTGGGCTGGGGTGTAGTTTCTTTTTGGTCTGTGGTTGGCATGAGGGAGAGGCCTAGAAGGTATGGTAGTGTATTTTAGTAGTTGGATTGAGTGTTTTGCTGGTATGGTGGACGGTTTAGTGCTGGGATGTGGAATATAGGTCGAGTGGGTTGATTGTTGTTGGGATATTTAAGTGGTATACGAGGGTAGGGGTTAAAATGGTGGCTCTGTCTGATAGTGGTTGAAGGTAGGGTCTTGAATGGTTTTGACAAAAAAGACTTTATTTTTTCTCTTTTGAAAAGGCTCGTATTTTCAGGCTGGCTAGCGTTACTGGTAGTTTGTAGTGCAGTGGAGGTAATTTAGAGATAGGAGAGGACTAGTGGGAATTGCTGTGAAGAACTCCTTAGTTCAGTAAATCCTTGACAAGTGCGCTCGCTTAACCATGTCTTTTGCCTTGGTATTCAACTTGAGCCAACCTTTTGGTAATAGACTTTGAGTTTGATAGGTGAATTTAGAGACAGTTTGGGCATGCGAAAGATTGGATCATAGAGTAGAGAGGAGGTGCCTCGGTAGGCGATTTAAGTTTGGAGAAAGAATTCTTTTAGAGACCTAGAACAACAGATAAATTCATGCAATGCACACATATCAAATAAGAAATGCATCCTACAATATGAAGAATCGTTTTACGCACGATGATTTTTGAAAAACGCTTTGTGCCACATGCATCAGTTCACTTGCTAACAAAATGTGAAGCATAAAGACAATATTGCATTTATTGGACTTTTGTTACATCGGCTGATATTGAAACAACATAAGAGAAAGAAAACATTGTTTAGAGGTTTAGATCATGGCCAGGTGAACATCTTTTATGCTGATCCTTCCCTAGAAGATTCTTCTTCTTCTTCCTCGGTCGAGTCATTCTCGGACAAGCTTGCCTCTGATGAGTATCCTTGGAAGATGATATTGTCTGCATCAGTTAAGAGCCGGGATATGTCAAATGTGAAGTTCTTCAACATTTCCCAAGCCTTTCTTCCTTTCTCCTCTATTCCTTTGTTTACCACAGAGTTCATCCCCTCGCCAGCCCATACTCCAATAGACTCTATCCGCTTTGTCAGGAGCTCTGCCTTGCTGCGCCATTTGCCTTTTTCTTCGTTCTTTGCTTCGACCAAGCTTTGCTTCTTTGCTATTTTACCTTGTGCCCTTGTTTGCGTAACCTTTTGTACTCAGATTCTAACTCATCAACATTCCTTTTCCTTATTGTTGTTGCACTTGGTTGAATTGCCCTTGCTATGTCCTTCCTAAGCCAGTCTGGATAGTTTTCATCATAGCCAATGTCAAACCTGTCTCGTCTCATAGTCTCGATTCCCATTCGTTGCCTTTCTTTCCAAAGTTATATTATCTTGTCTTTGAACGATATCACTCATCCGAGAATATTTGCTTTAAAACCTCTGATGTCTGCAATTTGGGGTACAGTCTTCTTTCTCCCTTCTTGTCTAAGTGTCCTCAAAAGAGTGTATGGATAAACTCCTCTAAAGCCCACTAAGATGAGAAATGAGTTTTTTGGATCGTGCGACTACTGTTGTGCTGGGAAAGTAATCAAACATCCATTGAATGTTCTCAGGTGTCAGTTGACAGAACATTTGGTGCCAACCATTGGCGGTTGTCGGTTGGTCCCATTTCCCAAAAGGATTGTCCATGCGGGCGGTATGAGTCAAGAGGTAGTTTTCTCTTGGTATGGAATGGAAAGCTTGATCTATGCTAGCCATCCGTTGCAAATGCTCCATCAGCCAAATTTGTAAAAGCAAATTGCAACCTTCGAATAAACCAGCGCCCTTCTTGCATCTTTCTAAAGCTCGGTACATCTCTGCAATAATCATCGGTACCAAAGCGTAGTTCTTGTTAGTGTCTTTGAGTAAGGCATCAACAATTGTGACCATGCAAACATCAACTCGTCCTTTGTGCTGTAGAAAGACGATAGTCCCTAGAAAACTGGTGACAAAACCAAGTACCCTCCGCTCTTACCAATCTGCCTGGTTAATACTAAAATAGTCTTTGGATTCTTGAAATGCCTCTCCATACCCAAGTTTGATGTATAGGGAAGTTATAGAAATTTCCGATTGCCGTATACTGTCTGTGCCCAACTCATGCTTAAACCCTACCATTTCGAAGAACTCCTCGGGTGTAATGTTCTTAGGCATCAAGACATCTTCATTTTCAAATGGTAATTGAGTTAACTCACCTATTTCTTCCAGTAGTGGTGTCAACTCTACACTCCCAAAGTGGAAAACTACTCGGTCTGCATCCCAATAATGTATTGCTGCCTCTATCATCCCTTCTACCGCAGTGTATTCCATTAGTGAAAATAGGTTCCCTAACACCACTTTAACTCGGTCTTGTTGATCTATGCTTAGGTTTTCCCACCAATCTCTAAGCTACTGAGGGGTTTGAACAACCATGTCAAACGTTCTAGTGGCCATGATCTTTTGGAAAAGGTGAAGGATGCTAGGAAAAGGGAGAAGAAAAATAACTAAGATTCGCTTCACTGTGAGCAAAATGATCAACGTGCGACACAGGTTTTGAAAACAATGCGACAGAGGATATGAGGAGATGTGTCGTTGTGAGTTGAGAACCCTTTAGACACTTTAGAAGGAAATTGCTAATGGACTTGTGACATGCCAAGGATGTCAAGTCTTTATATAATGCTTAGAGGATAAATGTGCATTATGTGTCGTCCCGTCTATCAAGTGGTTATTTCTGTTTCAAATTGGGCCTTTGAGGCCTCTTTGATTACCATTTAATACCTTTGAATAGCATTGAATACAGAATGATTCCAATTGTTTAATAAACAGTCGTTTCTGATTCAATTTGGGCTTTTGACGCCTCATCGGTTACGTTCGTGCCTTTGAATAGCATTGAATACAGAATAACTCTGATTGTTTAAGCAATCATTTCTGATTCAGTTCGGGCTTTTGACGCTGCTCGGGTAACCTTTTTGCCTTTGAATGGAATTGAATACAGAGTACCTCTGATTGTTTAAGCAATCATTTCTGATTTAATTCGGGCTTTTGAAGCTGCTTGGGTAACCTTTGTGCCTTTGAATGGCATTGAATACAGAGTAATTCCGACCGTGTAGGAATAAACAATCATTTCTGATTCACTTTGGGCTTTTTAAAGCCTCTTAGGTAACCTTTGTGCCTTTGAATGGCACTGAATGCAGAACAATGTTAATAAACGGTCTATATTTGCACGTTTAATCCTTTAAGTAAATGTAAATAAATCATGTCTAACGCTCTTTGAGGGTTAAAAACCCGTTCAGATTGTTTGAACAAGTTGGCCTATTGGACTTGAGAACAAGCCGGCTAATGATATGTCATGATGCATGATTCCTAACGCCGCTACTAAGGAATAAAGTTAGCTAGACCGAGTTTTATTATCCTCCCAAGCGGACGCCTCGGGAGCGGGAACGTCTCGGATTGAATAAATTCCAAGTCGTTCACCCTAAAGGAGTTTTTATGTAAGGGAAAGGATGGTTGTAACCATCGTATTTCCAACGCACGATTTAGAAAGTTGCAAGGAGTGGCGGAAAGTATGCATGATATGCACAAGTTCAAAAATGCATCAGTTTGAAATAAATGCACAAATCAACCTCGGGAGTGGGAGTAAAACTAACACATAAAACAACAAGTCAAATATTTTTACATGCAAAGCAGATCAATATACATAATATGCATGATAGACGTCATATGATGACGCTTTTGGACGAGGTTGGCTAATGGACTTTAACATACCAAGGATGTTAAGCCTTCCTAATTTGATTATGGTATCTAAAATTTGAATGTGTATTTTGTATCATCCCAATTGTTCTCATAACGCAAAATCAACATAAAAAATAATTTTATAAAATAATTAATTTATACAATATTTTGTTTTAGGTAAATAGAAATAATAATTATTCTTGTTACATTAAAAGTAGAAAAAATTAATTTAAAATCTATGATTTTATTTTCATATAAGTAGAAAAAAATTAATTTCGTTCATAACCCAAAAATAACTTTGTAAAATAGTTGGGGTCGTTTGAATAAATGTAGAAAAAACGATTTTAGAAATAATTGATTTTGTTATATGAACAAATGGTCTACATTAGACTCGTTAAACTTTAAATAAATGTACACATAACATATTTAAATGTCCCATAGGGTCGAAAACCCGTTCGGTTAATTCAAATACGGTGAACTAATAGACTTAGAGACGAGCCGCAGTCAAAATGGTCCTACATATGACATAATGCATGATTTCTAGACTGAGAGTGGGGTAATTCTAGACACGGTTCCCCAAGACGGACGACCAAGGAGTGGGATCATTTGAAAATTTTGGCTGTACCACGGACCAACTATATTCCAACATGTCCTTCTTAACAGGTGTTTTGGTGGTGAAGCGATCGTGGGATCCACGTAATCGCCGTGTGTGTGTAAAGTGTCATTTCCCAGGAGTGGGGAAGGTGTGAGTGACATGAACAAATAATAAAATATAATCACATAATTCAAGAATAAAACACATAAATAAAAACTAAACCTTAATCCTGCAAAAGAAAAAAGAAGGAAAAAGTTCGTATCGAAATAAATGAATATAAAGCACGTAAATAATCCCAATTTAAAGTCCGTTATGGTTTGAACCTTGATATCCCCAGCGGAGTAACCATTCTGTCATACCCAATTTTGGACTCAACTCGAGGCGAGTCGGGTTTCGGATTTGACTGGATAACTCGTTTGAGTTTAAGTTTTGGAGTCGCCACCTAATAAATTTCCTAGGCATATTAGGTCACCTATTAATTCCTAATTCCATTTAAATAATTAACTCCGGGTTAATCTACGAGTCAGAGATTCAGGTAAGAGGTTCAAGTTAACTCGAGAGGAAGGGGTTAGGCACCTCTCGAGCTCCACCAAATGTGGTTACCGGCCGGACTTATAATTGGCATTCGAACAAGTACATGAGCAAACAGACTAACTAACTAACTAAAAGATAATTTAAATAAAAGATATGAATTTGCTAATTGGCTTCTTCCTTGGAGAATTAAAAGTGCCTTGCAAAAATCAAATGAAATTAGGTTAATAAATAATAATAATAATAATATTAGTAAATAATAATAATAATAAAAATAAAAATAATGATAATAATTCAAAAATAAAGGGGAAAGGGAATTTTATAAGGTGTTAGCTTTTTGTAACTCAACCACGATGTACCTCGCAAAAACATGAAAATAAAAATAATATTAACGATAATAAAAATAATAATAAGAATGATGATAATAATAATAATAATAATAATAATAATAATAATAATAATAATGAATATAGTAACAATAATAAAAGTATTTCAAAGTAATAATAATAATGATAATAATAACAATAAAAATTTAAAATAATGATGAATAATAATAGTGATAACAATACTAATAAGAATAAGAGTAATAATAACAGTAATAATAATAATAGTTTTAATAATCAATTTTAAAATAAAGGGGGAAAGGGATTTTTGAAAGTGTCGGCTCAGGTGTGTTTGAATTGGGTGGAGGTTAGAGACGTCGATACGGCTGCGAACACGCCGGCCGGTCGTGTTGCCATGCCAAGTACCGGTCTCATCACTCCATCACCGGCTCGTTAGTAATAACGACTTATACACGTCATCATAGCCTTTTTGTTTTGTTTTAGAGATAGAGGGATGGGTTGTTCAAGTGTAGTATCATGTTCAAACTAATCAAATAGGCCTCAAATAATTTATTTTCCTTGGCCATATTCGATATTGAGTCCGTCAATACTTTGTCTGTCAATTTCCTTATCTAGGCCTCAAATAAGTATATTTTCATAAGCCTCCAAATAGTGCTGTAAGGTTCAGATTGAGACCAAAATCAAATGCGATAACATCAAAGGAGTTGCACCAAATTCTCAAACAAAAGTCAGTAATACTTAATAGTTCCAGAAAAACATATATGAGTAAAACTTATATAGCGGATAAAAATCACAATGTCCCAAACTGATAAGACCAGTTCCAAACAAAGACGAGCAAAGCTCAGAACAACACGAAGGGCAAAGTCAAACGACGATACGCAACCCAACCAGCGAACAACGATGGAATTAACTGACGGGAGGCGGAGGGGCGACTGCCTGGTGGCGTCGCTACCGCTCCGCTGCTCTGTTTCAGTCAACAATCACCGGGGAATTTGCATCCACCTACAGATCAGACAAACAAGGCAAAGGCGTAACAAGAACAACAGAACAAATATCAGTGAAACAATTAACCCAGAATAATGCAAGATTCCAAGTCCCAAACATATGAACAGAGCAGTTAATGAATGGGGAGGAGCGACACCAACGAGCAGGTGGTGGCATCACTGCTACTCCGATATCGCCACTGCTCTACCTCCCCATTTTCCTTTGTCCTGTGCCGGTGAGATTTTTCGATGGTGCGGTGACTTTAACAGCCTTGACCCAATTTCCCCAATCTCCTTTTATGTGTTCTCGATCCCTACTCCCTCTGTTTCTATTATGGTGTGTGCGTTTTGGTATTTGCTTGGCAGGCGTGAAGGAGAGGGAAAATCGTGACTTGTGCTGGTATATGTATTTTACTGATTTTGGATTGTAAGATCGGATGGTGATGTAATTGGTGGTGAAGGTCTGGTCGTTTGAGTGGTGCGACGACGTGTGGGAGTACTGGTTTTCTCTGTGGTAAGCAAAATTGGAAGATGGAATATTGGTGTCGTGTGATATTTAAGTCATGGCTTTTGTTCGACTGTGGGTGTGTGTGTTCTGTGTGTTTGTGCTGATGAATTTTGTGTGTGAGTGTGGATGAAGGAGATTGATGGATTGGGATGTGAAATCTGATGTGTTGTGTGTAAATGTGACTGTGTATGGTTTTTTTGTTGATGGAGAAGTGAAGTGGGAAGAGAACAAAAAATATGGGGTCTGCCATGGGGTCTTGGTTTTGGGTGAAGTGTGTGTCTCTGCTGTGTAATTGAGTGTGTAGTAGTGTATATAGGATTTAGGGAGGAGATTGAGGGATTAGGAGATTGAGGGAATTTTGGGAATGATTTTAGGGATTAGGATAAGATTTTGATTAGGGAGTGAATTATGGAGAGATTAGGGAAGATTGAAAATGATTTAGGAGATATGGTTTTGGGGGGATGAACTTGGACAGGAAGTATCTAGGCTTCATTTAGTCTAGATTCAAAGTAGGATTGAGATTTAAAAAAAAAAGATTTATTCAAAAGAATAAAATAAGAGGAAAAGAAAATTTCAATAGAATTATTACCGTACCTAGACGAACACTTGTCTAGGTTCAGAAAGGAAAAATATAATTTAATAAATAAGATAAATACAAATAAATGGAGGATTTTGATAGGAATTTTGAAATATGGAATAACTAATAATTAAAATGAATTTGGACATTTTCTTTTTAATTGGCCAATATTCAACTTAAAGGTGTAAATAAAAATAAAGATATACATATTTTATAAAATGCACAAATAATTATTAAATAAGCTCAAATAAAATTATTTAAATATATGTAATCACAAATAATTACTAATTTGCACAAATAATCACAAATCGAAACAAACTTGACATGTAGCTTAAATGACGTAATTATACAATATAACCACTAATATTATAAATGTACTAATTTAACAAATAGTAACAATTTTGACAAATAGCCTAAATGATGCAAAAGTTACGTAATATAGCTACACTTAAGTATATAATATATAAATATAGGGATAACACACATAAATGCATGTTTCTAGTGCATATTTTGCACAAATAGCTAAATTGCACCTTTAAGTTAAATTATAGCCAATTTAGAAAAAGGAGGGACAAGTTTGGGTGCCAACAGGTAGCACTACCCCAACTTCAATGACACTTGAGAAGGAAACAATATTATGGTTGGAGGTGAATGGTGGGGTAAAGAAGTAAAATGCATACGCTCTTGGATCAAAATATTCCTCGGATCGTCTGAATCCAGGTTTCTTTGACACTTACTTCTAGTTCACTTAATCTATCTGTGGAAGTCTCGTTGCGCAATGAAGTCGAAGCTCTATGGAGAGAGCGCGAAGAAGATAGTCGATGTAATGAGGCAAGTATGAAAGCGATGCAGGATATAATGATGAACTTTATGAATGATGGAAAGAGAAAGGGCAAGGGCAAGAGAAAGATCAAGGGCAAAGGCAAGAGAAAACGTCGATACATTTCGTCGTCTGAGTCTAATTCCAAGGAAATGGAGTAGTAATGAATTATAGATATTTTTAGATATATGTTTTAGATTTGTGGTTGGTTTATGTTTAACTTGTTTTATTGTTAGACTTGTTGTTGGTTTATGTTTAACTTGTTTTGTTGTTAGACTTGTGGTTAGGTATGTTAAACTTGTTTGATTGTTAGACTTGTGGTTAGTTTAGTTTAACTTGTTTCATCGTTATGAAGTGTTGATGTTAATTATTTCACTTGTTAGACTTTTCGTTTAAAGGCAATAAACCTTGTTTGGAAAAAATTATGGCTTGTAGAAGCCTGTTGTTTATTGGTTGTTGGATTTACTGCATTTACAGGTGGTGGAGCTCTAATTACAGCTTTTATTTTGCAGGTTTTACCCAAATTCTGACCGATTTAGTCGAAAATCTGGGTAAATGTTGCCCTGAAATTGCTCTGACCGACCAACTCAGTTGGACACGTGAACAATTTTTTTCCAAAAATTGCTATGTCCAATCGAGTTGGTCGGATAGATGAACAAATTTTTCCCAGAAATCACTATGTTGGACCGACTCAGTCGGATAGATTTCCAGAAATTGATGTATTAAGAACACATGACCGACTTCTGCTCCACCGTTTGGCGGTCGCATTGTCCGACTGCGTCGGTCGGACAGTGTATTCCGACCATCAGTTATCCGACCGCTACTTTTTATCGGATGTCATGCAGCTAGCCGACCGACATGCGACTGTTTTGGTGGTTTGAAAACACCTAATCTATAGTAGTGATTAGCATATATTCCTTTCATGCTTTCAAAACCCATGAGCTTGGACCCCAAACTATTCAACAAGACATGTCTCTTTGATTGAAGCATAGACTTATTTGACAAAGCATCTGGCACCACATTTTCTTTCCCTTTTTTATAATGGTTGACATAAGGAAATGTTTCAAGGACTTCCACCCATTTAGCATGTCACACATTCAACTTCTCTTGGATATTGAGATGTTTCGAAGATTGGTGCTCGGTTTTGATAACAAACTCCTTTGACCAAATATAGTGTTGCCAATTGGCCAATCCCCTCACCAAAACATACAACTCCTTATCGTAAGTGGGGTATTTGGCAGTGGCTCCCTTAGGCTTCTAACTTAGATAGGCCATGAGCTTTTCATCTTGCATCCACACGGCTCCGATTCCCACTCCACTTGCATCACACTCAACTTTAAAAGTTTTATTAAAATTGGGCAATTGAATAAGAGGTGTAAAACTAAGCACTTCTTTCCATTTCACAAAAACTTCTTCTTGTTATTTTCCCCCACACAAGTGGCTTATCCTTCCTTATCACTTTAGTCAATGGTGCGGCTATGGTACTAAATCTTTTCATAAGTATCCTATAAAAACTGGCCAACCCATGGAAACCTCTCGCATCACCAATGTTTTTATGAGTGAGCCAATTCTTAATGGCCTCCATTTTAGTCTCATTAACTTCCACACAATTTGCACTCACCACGACGCCAAGGAATATGACTTTATCAACACAAAAGGAGCACTTTTTCAAGTTAGTAAAAAAAATTTCCTTTCTCAAGATATCAAACACTTGTTTTAAAATGATTAAAATGTTCATCAAGAGAATATCTATAGATAAGAATGTCATCAAAGTACATTACAACAAATTTCTCAATGAAGATTTAAGCACATGATTCATCATCCTCATGAAGCTTGAAGGAGCATTGGTCAAGCCGAAAAGCATGACAAGCCATTTATAGAGACTAAAGTTGGTCTTGAAGGCCGTCTTCCACTCATCGCCTAGTTTTATCCGGATTTAGTGGTAACCACTCCTCATATCGATCTTGGAAAAACATAAAAAATCCACATAATTCATCAAGCATATCATCTAATTTAGGAATAGGATGACAATACTTTACCGTTATCTTGTTGATGGCTCTATAATCCACACACATGCGCCAAGTCCCATCTTTCTTTGGCACTAGAATGACCGGGACCGCAGATAGACTCAAGCTTTATTTCACAAGTCCTCTTTCAAACAACTCCTCCACTTATCTTTGAAGTTCTTTAGTGGCCTCCTGATTGCTTCTATAGGCGGTCTTGTTGGGCAATTGTAAACTCGAAATAAGGTCAATTTGATGCTCAATGCCTCTTAGTGGTGTCAATTCACTAGGCAACTCCTCAGAGAAGATGTCATCATAACCTTAAAAAAGAGAAGAAATAGAACTAGGCAAATAAGAGGTTAGTTCATTAGTAAGCAAAACATGATCTTTGTGCATGAGCAGGATCAAAGGCATCCCCTCCTCCAATTCATCACAACACTCCTTTCTTAACAAAAGTACACTCACTCTTTCTTTTTTTTTCCTCACTCTTTTTTGTGGTTCTCCCACTATTTTACTTTTTTCAACTCCCTATTTCTTTTCTCTCTCTCTTTTCGTTCAACTCTCTCATCTTCCTATAACCCTCACTCACTTGAACCTGAGTCAATGGCTTAAGTATATACTTATTCGCCTCTCCAACTCCAAAGGTTACTTGTTAGTTTTGCCATCATGCTTTGCCAACCGATCATACTGCATAGGTCTACCAAGCAAAATGTGGCAAGCTTGTATTGGAACTACATCAAAAAAATATCTCATCTTCGTAGTTTTCAATCTTGAATTTAATCAAAGCTTGCTCGGTCACCTTCAATTTTCCATATTCATTCAACCATTGTAGCTTATATGATTGTTGGCGTTTCATAGTGGGAAGATTGAGTTGTTAAATCAACGAAGCACTTGCTACATTAACACAACTCCCACTATTAATAATAAGAGAACAAATAGCACCTTGGATCCTACAATGGGTATGAAACGAATTCTCCCTTTGATCCAAGTCCTCCTTTACTTGCACCCCCATTATTCTCCTTACAGCAAGAGATGCAACGTTGTCATCTTTAATATTCTCACTCTCTTCTCCTTCCCCATCAAAGTCATTTTCACAAGACACATAATCATCTATCTCCTCTAGATCACTATCATCCGTTTTATAAGCACCATTAGCTAAAGTAAGAATGGCCATTCGATTGGAACAATCCCTCAACATATGACCTCGACCTTTATATCTAAAATATTGAATGGAAGACAAGTTTTTGGGTTTAGCTTTGTTACCTCCCACCTTTGATTCATCCTTAGGCTTGCCATTGTCCAATTGGTTCTTGAATTCTTGCCTTGGTTCTTTTGCTTTTTCTTATTGTGAAGAGGATTTCACATTGTCTCTTCTTTTGTTCCAATTGAAAGTGGTGGCCTTGCACTTGTAAGACTTGTCCCCCTTAAGCCACTTCTCCACCTTAAGTGCCGCTTGAAAAGCATCATACAAGGTTTCAAAAGTGTGTAATTCCATTGGAGAGAAAATATCTCTATTCAAACCCCCACAAGACCTTGGAATGAAGAGTCGGTCCTCATCATGAATGTTAGCCTTTATCCTTGTCTTTTTAAACTCATCAAAGTATTCCGGGACCCCTTTGCTTCCTGGCCTCAAGTTGCATAACTTCTTTAGCAACTCTTCATCATATTTCTTGGGTAGAAATCGATCTTCCATCACTGCCTTTAAGGCTATATATCCACCATCCTCAAGTAGTCTATGAGTTTCCCTTTTTCTATGCTTGGATTCCCACCAAGTAGCAGCATAGTCTTCAAATTGAGTAATTCCATACTTGGAACATTGTAGCTTCTTGTACATTGTTGGTTTGAAATATTTTCTCCATTTTGACCACCCAATCAAGAAAGCTTCGGGATCACTACCTTCTTAGAAAGATGGAAGGTTGATCTTGATGGTATTCAACCCCCTATCTTCATCATATTATCTCCAATATCCACCTTGACCACCATAGTCATAGTGATTCTCTTCACGAGATCGTCTCCCTTGATATCCTCTCCCAAATCAACCACCACAACCACTATGTTCCCCTTGTTGTGCTCCTAATGGGTAATAAATTGGTCATCATTACCAAATGAGTGGTAAGACTCTACATCATGTTGATGTCCTAATTGTTGGTGCGTCACACCTTCATGCCTTGGAAGTTCATACTTTAGAGGGTCATGCTTTGGAGGATCATTAGAAGGATTCTTATTATTTGAAGACTAAGTATCTTGGGAAATAAAATGAGAGTAATGACCACTAGCATGAGAGAGTCTACTAAGACCTTCACCCTACACCCCCACAGCTAGAGGTGTATCAACTACTTTCTTTCCCATTTCTTGGAGCCTAGACTTACGAGTTAGGTCCTCAATAGTGTTCTTGATCCTATTGACTTCATCATGCAATCCATCCATCCGATCCGTTATGGCATGAAACATGGTTTTCCCTTCCATGTTTATTTCACTTTCCTTTTGGGACATGGTAACTACAAACAATCAAAATAAACAATGTTAGTAGAAAAAGGTCCTCACTAATTCACTCTCTAAGTGTTTACACTCATTTTATTGCACACAATCCAGTCGTGTTTACACTCAATGATTGGTTTTTTTGCTCTAATGTTCTCACCATACTTGCCTTTTACCTCTCTTGGAAAAGTTCAAGTTTTTCTTAGCACTCAATCTAATCTTCGACAATCGAATCAATCCAATTCAAGGTAGAGTGGATTTGATGTATCAAAGAACGTACAACTAAAGATAACAGATAGGATTTTGAAAAGTCAACTTGAAAAGAGAAAAGCTCGAATCGAATTGGCAGGAAACGATGTTCGCATTGGATGAAATTTTGTGTGATCTAGAAACTTACTGTATTTGATGATGAGAATGGATTTTGGGTGATTTGAAACTGTTTAGGGGGTTGTTTTTAGCTCTCTGTTGTTTGGTCTAGCGCGTTCGCATCTGCAGAGTGCACGATCGCGAAGAAAAATCAGCAGCCTTGTGTGTTCGCGTCTGCAGAGTGCACGATCGCGAAGAACAATCAGCATCCTTGAGCGTTTGCATCAGCAGAGTGCGTGATTGCGAATAATAGTTAGGGGAAAAGAGCGCGCGATCGTGTTTAAGGGTGCGTGATCGTGCTTTCTTCTAGGTTTATGAAAAACCCTTATCAGGTTATTTTTATTCCAAATTTGAGATATATGCTCCGTAGAAGTCTGCTAACAAACCCTAATGATTTATTCTTCAAATAAAATACTCAAATTAAAAACCCCAAATCTCTTGGTCAAGAACTTGAAGTACACATCCGCCTAACCCTAGCGCCTCTTTTCTCTCTAGGAGGGGCGATTTCATATAGACTTGAAGGTGATGGCAGCCCCATGGCTGTTTCAGCCGTGGCTCAGGCATCAACTTGGCCACTTTCACCTCTCTCTCCTCCAAAATATTCTCACTTATTTCAAACAACTATAAAATCTAATTCTAGTGCAGCTTTAATTGTCAAACCTTTTGAAATTGTTCATGGGGATCCCACACTCAAATTTACATCCAATGAGGTTCAAGAATTTAAGAGAGAAGAAGGATTACATCAAGCAATGATTATGAAATTCTCATATGGGTTGCCTGAAATTAAAGATCTACGCACTGTTTTGCCAAAACATCTTTGTACTATAGGTCAATGTTTAACTGGTTGCTTTGCTAGCCGAACCATATTGATTAGGTTTGATCAATATGAAGATAATGTAGCAACGTGCTCTAGAACTGGAAATTACTTATTGTGCAATGGGATACACTATGCATATAGAGTATTTCCATGGACGTTGTGGTTTAATCCTTAAAAAGAAACGTCTAGGGATTTGGTTTAGATTTCATTACCTAATCTTTCACCTGATATGTTAGCTAGAAAGGCTCTTCTTGCTGCTACTATTGGGAAGCTTATAATAGTTGACAAGGCCACCCAAGAACGGTCAAGACCTAGCACTGCTAGGGTTAAGGTGGAACTTGATGTCTTAGAAAAACTTCTTAAGCGTGTTAGGTTAGTTTTTGCAGACGAAAAAACTGGTAAGGCTGTGTAATATTTTCAAGAAGTGGTCTATGATAATCTTCCTTTATACTGTACGTATTGCAAACATCAAGGCCATGAAGAAAAATCATGTCGAAAAATTGTAAGAGCAAGTAGCGATGAACTTCAAGATGAAGTTGTGGATGAGAGGCTTGCTGGGATGAATGCTGCAAAATACCAGGGTGATGCTCGAGAAATTATCAAGAATCGTATTCAAAATAGAAAAGAAATGCAAAAGGAATCAAGTGCACTAGTTATTCAGGATGTACAACAGCAAAACAAGCATCATGAGCATGCAGAGACATCGAGAAGTGCAGCAGGACAAGGTGAGAGTTTGGAACAGCCTATTATGCTGGGCAGCAATTTTTCTGCTACAGCTGAACTTATGAGGGGACTGGAGCAACATACTTCAGCTGTTATGGGTGCTGTAACTACACAAAAAGCTGCTTGGCAGACAACACCAATTAAAAAAGGTGGGAAAAATCAACTTGAACCAGCCACGACCGCATATAATTGTATTGATCAAACTGGGAAGCTCTTCTCATAGGAAAAAGATGTAGTAAATCATACAAAAGACAATTTAATTCAATTAAAGAATGACTTTAACATATTGATGGATGATTTAGATAAACATGATGATGAAGCTGCACGATAGGTTGCTTTGTTACAGGCTCGAGATGACGGTAACGGTTTCAAGAACTTGATGGTAGATGCTGCTACACATAGAGGTACCAAGCTTGGTTGCAATGAAAATAAGTTGGCTGAAACTATACCTACATAGAGTGTGAGCTTCGACAAAAGGGAGTTGACACATGTGCCTGGTTTTGAGACTATGTTGACACCAACGTCGCAACTAGTAGGTCTCCAAAAGAGGTGAATTAGGTGAAGACGTAGCTGCTAACTTTGTTACTGAATTTTTTAGGGATGACAAATACCGTGGTATTTATGCAGATCAAAATTCTATGGTTAATATTAAAGAAGATCTTAGTGTTGTTCAAGGGAGGCATTTATCTAGTTATTTCAGTGACTCTACGGCTAAGGGTAATAAGACTCTGGGCACTTCTAGGGAGGTTGCTTTGGTGAACACTACTAATGCCAATTCTTCTAATGAAATAAATATTGTGAAGGAGCAACGAGGTGCAACAAGTGCTCGAAATTAGGCAGATATAGTGGATGAGGATGAACAAGATTTGTCCCCACGTAGTAATTTGAGAGCTACTGCCCCATAATTTAGTCCTTCATCGGCTAAAGTCACTAAGTCTCCTAATTTGGTCCCCATTAGCACTTTGAATGCTAACAAAGGGAGGGGCAGGGGAGCATGGTTTGGACCTATGGTTGCTAAGCAGTTTGAACCAAATCCATTGGTTCTACACCAAATAAATGCAGGACAAAGCAAGGAGTATGACATTAGGGATGACCTAGAGGAAGATGAGCAATCTATTACGGATGATGCTAGAGAGAGAGAATCTAGGAAAGAAGACAACTCACTAAGGAAATCCAGGAAGAAAACTCACCAAAGAACAAAAAGTGATGAAATAATCGCCACATGTAGAACTAGCCCTCCAAGGGCTACAAAACATATCTTATCGTATGCATTGTTTAAATACTTGGGAAAGGAAGTTGCTGGTTCAAGAAGAGCAAGATAACATGCAAAAATTATGCGGGCTACAAGCAATCATTCAGGTCATATGCATAGAGAAGAAGGTCTTAGATACAAGTTTTTCACTAGTCGTATTTTTCTCCATTATTTTTGCATGTATTTATGTAACATCATCATAGAGTACAATATAAGCTCTATGTTGATTCTTTTATTTTTAATTATTTCCAGCTCTTTTTTACATTGCTCTTAGTTAGTTGAGGTGGTGCCTCATTTAGGATTGTAAGGTAAGGCCTAGCCCCCTTACTTGTACTCTTCTTTATTGAGGTTCTTATTATTAGTAAAAATTAGTAACTAAGCACCCTGCTTAGTGAACTTTCGCTAAAAAAAAAGAACTTGAAGTCCCTTAGATTTTGGTTCATTAAATTGGAGTCTCTAGTATCAAAAATCAACAACTTTCAACCACAATTTCATCAAAAGAAGCCCTAAATCTATGACTTAATTTTTGATTTTTTTATAAAATAAAATTTGATAAATCAAATCCTAGACAATGTTTATAAGAACAAACATTAGTCCAAGCTCTGATACCAAATGAAATGATCCTAAACACTATAAATTGAAATAACAATAAAACAAGACAAAGAGATTAAGCAAGACACTAATTGATTGATTGATTGAAAAGGAAATCATTAGGAGATAAGACCTAATTACCTCCTAATACAAAATAAATAATAGCACCTATACTAATTTACCTTCAATTGGATGAAATCCAATTGCAAAAACAGGGAATTAAAAGTGCTTAAGCAACAATCTTTAGCCAAATTCTCACAAGTCATTAACATTCATCAAAAGTCTAAACCTAAAAAATGAGCTTAAGGAAGATTAAATAGTAGTCTTCCTAATATGACATGAAATGCCTTAATTACCCCTAAAATGGGCTAAAGTACAAAGTGATTAAACCTAAAATAGAGTGCTGAACATCTCCTAGCGCTATTGCGTCTTCAAATGGCGCGATCGCACTGCATTTGCACTGAAGCTTCGCAAATGCAGCCTAGGTCGCGCATTCGCAGAGATGACATCCATCAGACACTCTCCAGTGCTGTTGAACTCTGTTGAGGCACGATCAATGAAGTATGAATCTCTGACTCCTTCGCGATCGCGCCAGAAAAAGAGAGTGTGCAAACTGGTATTGTATCACCCAATAACTGCTCCAATTGTTCCATTTTAAGAACAGACCTTGTTGCTCTTGCAACTCCCTCGCTTGGCTTCTCGTAAAAGGGTTTTCGCATCCTATTTTTACCCGAAGCGGTTAAAGTTCGAAATAGGGCTCGACTTAGTGGGTAATTACGGGTAAAGAGTTGGAGTCGCCACCTAACATACTTTTTTTTAATTAGGCATATTAGGGCACCTATTTTTTTCTAGCTAATTTTATAATTAACTCCAAAACTTTGTCTACGAACCAGAAATTCTAAGAAGTTCAAATTAACTCGAGAGGAAGGGGTTATGCACCTCTCGAGCTCCACCAAATGTGGTTACCGTCCGGACTTTATAATTGAGATTCTAAGTAATTAATTAATTAAACTAACTAAGCAATAAAATTTTTGAATATTTAAACTATGATATACAAATTCAAAGACAAGACTAAATGTTTGTCTCTTCTAATAGTTGAGCCTTGTGCCTTGCAAAATAAACAAAAGAGTTAGTACGAATTGCAAATAAAATTAATAGAACGAAATTTAAATAAAACCAATGAGTTTGAATATATTATCATTTTTGAAAACGGTTGTCTTTTGGTAATTTCACCATGATGTACCTCGCAAAAATTGTAAAAATATGAATTGGTATGACAATTAATAATAATAGTAATAATAATAGTTATAATAATAAATAATAATACTAGTAATATTAATAGATAATAATGAAGAAAATAAAAGTGTCCTCCTCCAAAATAGTTCGTCATATTTCATCCAATTTTACCTCGCAAAAATATGAGGAAAATGATTTAGCAAAGAATAATAATAATAGTAATAGTAATAATGATAATAATAGTAGTAATAATAATAATAGTGTAAAATATCGAGATTAATTATTTAATTAAAATAAGGGTGAAAGGGATTTTATAAAAGTATCGGCTCAGGTGAGTATGAATAGGGTGGAGGTTAGAGACGTCGGTACGGCTGCAAACACGCCGGCCGGTCGTGTTGCCACACCAAGTGCCGGTCCCATCACTCCATCACCGACTCGTTTTGTAATCACGGCACATACACGTCATCATAGCCTTTTTGTTTTGTTTTAGGGACACGGGAAAGCGTCGTTCAAGTGTAGTATCATGTTCAATTTAGTCAAAATAGGCCTCAAATAAGTAATTATCTTCCTTGGCCGTTTTTAATCAGAGTCACAGTTCTGATCAAGGCCAAAATAGTGTCGAGGGCCCTGTAAAACTTCTAAACAAACCCAATTGTCACGCCCTAAAATAGTTTAATTAATCCTGCGCTGAGGGTTTATTTATTTAAAGGCTCGTGACTGGTGTTCAAAAAAGGTACAAAATTATCTAGAGAACTCGGAGTCGCCACTTGACAAGTTTAAGGTGTGCCAAGTCACAAAAAGATACCTTGGAACACCTCTGACTCGTCTACTGGTCTGCGTTAGAGATTCGGGTAAGGTTCTCAGTTGACTCTCGGGAAGGTATTAGGCACCCTCGAGTCCTGCACCGAGCACAGTTGCTTTATTGTCGCAATTTTGATTTATTAAATATGGTTGTTATATTAGTACCGTTATTTGAATTTATACTTTGATTAAGAAAATTAAAAGCCTGTCATTCCTTTCCAACCTCACAGAGGACTGGACGAATTTACACTCTGGTTCAGAAAAATTAAAAATATTACTTTTATTTCCAACCTCACAGAGGACTGGTTTATTTCAAAATAATTCAATTAGCTTCAAAAGAAGTAATTAAATTTGCCAAATAACGAGACAATTTATTAAAGAAGTTGGTTGTTTGCTAATTTAAAAATTATTTGTTAAAAGGTGGCTATTGATAACAAATGAGGTTATATAGAAAAAAAAACAATGTGGGCTGGCCTATGTTGCACTAGTGAGCTATTTTACGAGTCGTTTTGCAAAAAAATGTCATATTTTGTTTTATTCTCAAATAGTGGCTATTTATCAAACACAGCCATTTCTGTAATTAATTTTTACATTTAAATCCTAAATTTGCTTAGTCGTGTTATATTTTATTTTATAGTCGTTATTTTTTGTTGTTTCAAGGTGGCTATGAAATTTAAACATGATTGTCAATTCCTTCACTGTCTTTAATCACTAAGTTTATCTAATTTTGCACAAGTTGCACGGAAAGGATTGTCACCATTTAAACAAGTTGTTAATTCACTTCAAGGCTTGGCTTCATATGCACAATGTTAGACTTATAATTGTTTTGACACTCATTTCATACTAATGAGATAAAATGAAGCTAATGAGAAAACACGTATTAGAGTGGCTAAGATACAACAGATCTTTATCTCTTTAAACATACTATTCTCTAGAACATGGAAGGTATGATACATACAACACTTGAATATAAAAGTAACAAAAATAAATTTTCAGGCCTAGCCCTATAATACTTGACATTCAGATCTGTCCAGGCTGCATTTTATCATATCTTGGGGGGCCTTAATAGGCTAATAACATGCATCACCTGTAGAAATAAATACAAAATAAGAGGGAGTTTACCTCAAGTAGAGTTCCCAAGCATAAAACAGAATCTGAACCGAAGATAAACCAACAAGAAATCAGCCAGCAACCGAAGCAGTAACAGACAGGACCTAAGCAGCTTCTAACAGACCCCCTAGCTCTCCAATTGACCCTTAAGACTTCAAGATTTATGCTCCAAAAGGCCTATGAAGTAAGGCTTTCTGTTTCTAAATCCCACTCTCAAAGTGAACTTCTTCTTTCAAAGTGTTATTAGCTCTCATTCATGGTATTTTCAGATCTGGTTCTGTGTGTTTTTTAGCTAGTAGTTGATGATGAAAGAGGGTAGTAAATGCCCTATTTATGGCTGAAAAATGAGGCTAAAAGGTGGAGTGTGGACTTATACAAAAGTACAAGCCCATACCCCTATACTTGAGTGTTTTCTAGTCCTATTTTTCAGCAAAAGTACAACAGCTATAGCCACTGTTTCAGCCACCTAAAACTGTCCTAAAAGCTGAAAGTACAAGTTGTCCAAGTTGGTGTGGTGGACCCTACAACAAGCTCAACACAAAATCACCCTTACACTTAAACTAAAATCTGTAAAAACAATCTGAAACAGCCCCCCAACTTAACTAAAAGCTAGACAAAAGGAGAAACAGACTCTAAACTCTATCTAACAAAAGCCCAGGACTCAACCTTTAGTTTCAATAATTCAAAAGGAGCAAGATCAGACCAAAGAAAACACTAGCTCATGGTTAAGCAAAATCAGAGAGACAAACTGAATGTTGGACTAGCACTTGGCAAAACAATTTACTTGACATTCCCATTTAAACTAACAAGCCTGTAAGTGATACAAACTCAATTGAGCCAACAAGAAAAAAGGTCCCGCTGACGCTTTAAACCAATCCAAGTATTCACAGACTTGAACATTTACAAGCTAAAGCAAGTCAAGTAACCTGTTTGTTTTCCCAAGTGACTCCTACATGTTTATTTGCTCCATCTGACATACAAGGTATGCTCAATAAACTGGATGAAGTACTAATTCATGCTTAATAGGAACAAACAAAGATTAATACCCTCCTCAACCAACATTAGTACACTCCCTTTCTGTCAAAGACATAAGTATACCAATCAAGCTCTTTCATGTTGTTTTCACTCTCTCCCAGATTTAATTAAGTCAAAACATACTTGAGGTGAAAGCTTAAAACATGAACTCCAACAATCCAGGTCCGACAAACTCATTTAGAAATACTTTAATCCATTTCACATACTTAAAGCAGACTACGGACAAACTTTATACTAATATTGAACCACAAACAAGTTAACAATTCTATAATAATACTACATATGCAGATTACTTTTACTTTGCCAGTTTTCATGTACGAACAACGAATAAGAACGGACAAACAGAGAAAACATGCGAAACAGGAAACAATATGTGTGTATATATAATTGGAAAGCGACGAAAACCTGAACATCTTCCACAAAAACCATCTAAATAGAGAAATTACGAAAACATAAAACAATATGTATATATACGATTGGCAAGCGACGAAAAGCCGAACATCTCCCAAAAATTTCCTTTTCATTACCATCTAAACAAGATGCCAAAAATCACGAAACAGTTACTTATTAAGCATGGCTTTTAAAGCTAAACCATTCGCATATTGTCAAATGGGCGAACAAATAAGGGAAAAACATTACTATCAAAGGGTATACATACATACTAACTGTGAAAACAATGAACAACACCACCAGATGACCATGTTTCTCATGTCTATACTACAGCTATGGTTCAAGAACCAACTGATGAGGGCTAAAACGAAAAGGATGGGATTTTCCCCTACCAGTGAAGCCAAAGCAGAACAAATAACAGCGGCTACCTGAGTGTCGTCCCAGCGAACATTAGCAACTTAAACAGCCTCACGCTACATCATTGACACCATCACTGGATCAAACAAAATCGGCACCATAACCTCCAAACATAAAACCTCCAATGCCTTAATGCCAAACTCGGATCAGTCCAAACAAAAATGCACCACCACACGAATCACCATCGTATTACTGCCATCGTCTCGACTCTAAAATCATCATCATAGTATCACCATACCCGAGCCCTCACTGCCTCGTTCCGCCTCATCAAAACATTATTATCACAACCCAAAATCAAGAACAATCACAGCCCCCCTCCAAATCACTATCACCCTCCGAACGAGAAACGGAAACAGAAAGACGGGGAAACGGGAAGCGGGGGATGTGATATTGGGAGATGGGGGTGAAGCAGGTGAGGGGAAAGGGTAAGATAAGAGAAAGAAGCGAAAACTCACCGAAAAAAATGGAGATGGCCGGACTTCGGGTTTGACCGGAACTTTGACCATCAATCTACTCCAAACGGCTGGGATTTTGTAAAAACTAAGTAGAGAAATGGAATGGGGGGGTGGGGTCGAGATCTTTCCAATGGTGTATTTTTTTGAATTTTTCCGGCCACCAGAGGTGGTGGGCGGCGGCGGCACAGTGGCAGAGGAGCGGTGGGGGGTGAATTTCGGCGGCTGAGGGTTATTTTCGGCAGGGCTTCGCCAGCTTCAGAGCTAAAGGGGTGTAAAGAATGAAAATGTGAGCTTTTGGGGGTTTATATAATGTGGATTTGGGCTCGGGTTATGAATGGGCTGACGGGCCACTGTATTGGGCTATAATTTTTTACAAATGGCCATTAAAATGGTTGGTACACACACAGCTAACTAAAAATTAAACCACATACTTTACAATATAATCACAATCAAACTATAGAATCAAAAATTAAACACATAACAAGTAATTTTGGCAATTTTTAAATTTTACATCCTAATTAATGACAATTTAGTTAATATAAACACTAGAAGTCCAAAAAAATTTGATGAAACGTCCTAAGAATCTAATACGACTATTTTGAGTAATTTTATGATTTTTAGTGCCAAAATTATGTGATTACAGTTGCCCCTCTTTGTTCGGGAACACGAAGAGTTTTTGGACAAAGAAGTAATCGATAACTAATTTTGGCTTTTCGGTTATAGCCGAGAGCATGCTTTCCAAAATGGTGACCGTACCTTGAATTTCGGTTCTAACCGAGAACAAAGTTACCTACATATCCCCGGACTAAGGAATCAGGTCAGTGTAGTTCCTTACGTGCGGCAGCTGGGACTACCGCATTCAAACAGACAACAGACTCTTCTAGACTCATTAAGACAAACTAGACACTCTAGACTACTAAGACAAACTAGAGACTCTTCTAGACATACTTGGGGCTGATACTAGACACTCTTAGGCACACAAAGGCTGTCGTTGCTGATTACTGGTCGCTTGCTGGTGGTCGTTGCTTTACAAGGAATGGAAATACAAGGAAAAATGTAAAATTACAATTCCTAGCCTAAATCTTCATGCTTCCTTGAGGTAAATCTTGGCTTGAAAGAACAAATCCATTGCTCGTTGTATGGGCAAGCACTATCTGAGACTTGAAATGATTGCATCTGTTTCAAACAGGTCTTGACTTGAAGTTGGGGATGGTTGCTATCTTTGAGCGCAAATTACTTGAAGTGGAAGTGAGTGCTATCTTCTAGCAAAACTGTCTTGAAAAGAACATGATCGCTGTCTTTTAGCAAATCTTGTCATATAAAAGAAATGACGCCATCTTTGAGCAAAAAACTGATTCTAAGAGAAAATGATCGCTATCTTTTAGCAGATCTTGACATGGAAAGGAAATGACGCTATCTTTGAACGAAACTGACTCGAAAAAGAAATGATCACTATCTTTTAGCAGATCTTGACATGGAAAGGAAATGACGCTATCTTTTGGTAAAACTGACTCGAAAAGGAAATGATCGCTATCTTTTAGCAGATCTTGGCATGGAAAGGAAATGACGCTATCTTTGAGCGAAACTGACTCGAAAAGGAAATGATCGCTATCTTTTAGCAGATCTTGACATAGAAAAGAAATGACGCTATCTTTGAGCAAAACTGACTCTAAAAGGAAATGATCGCTATCTTTGAGCGAACTGACTCGGAGAGGAAATGATCGCTATCTTTAGCAAGATTGACTCTAAAAGGAAATGACGCTATATCTTTGAGCGAAACTGACTCGAAAAGGAAATGATCGCTATCTTTTAGCAGATCTTGACATGGAAAGGAAATGACGCTATCTTTGAGCGAAACTGACTCGAAAAGGAAATGATCGCTATCTTTCAGCAGATCTTGATATGAAAAAGAAATGATGCTATCTTTGAGCGAAACTAACTCGAAAAGGAAATGATCGCTATCTTTAGCGAGATTGAATCTAAAAGGAAATGACGCTATCTTTGAGCGGAACTGACTCGAAAAGGAAATGATCGCTATCTTTTAGCAGATCTTGACATGGAAATGAAATGACGCTATCTTTGAGCGAAACTGACTCGAAAAGGAAATGGTCGATGTCTTTTAGCAGATCTTGGCATGGAAAGGAAATGACGCTATCTTTGAGCGAAACTGACTCGAAAAGGAAATGGAGTTCCATCTGACATCTAGCGCAGCTACCCCGATTCAGGTGGTCCTGGCTCTTTCTTGGCAACATAACAAATGCCACACTGACTTTCTGCATCATGGATATACCCTGCATCTGATTTTGCAAATAAGCTTGGTTACTCTTGCTCTATTCTTCACAATAATATGGGATGATCAAACGCCTAAAGCTTCTCCCCAAACATGTCCACTCTTCATGATACAATTTTGGTATGTCTTTCATCCGTCCTGATGTGCGGTGCCGGGCTCCAATTATCAAGGTTGATCATGACTCGCTGAAACCTTTCCATTGTCGAGGGTGTGCCCTGCTCGCTGGAATTAAACCTAAATCCTGAAAAACAAAGTTTTGCAATTTTCTTTTGTTGCTCATGCGAGATTAGCGCCGAAATGGCGAGGAATTAATGGTAAGTAAACATATACAAAGTGGAATAAAAAAATTTAAGGGCGAAAGTCGTTTGGACAGGGAACGTCTTTCTGAAAAAAAGGGAAACTTATCTGGCAATATACTGGCGGCCCTGATGATCATGACATGTATCTTGGGTGACCTCATCCGACCAGTGCCACTTGTTTGTTGAGAGTTGCTCCATGGACGATGTCAAATCATAACCAAGTTGAGGTGACTCTCAAGTCGACTAGTTGCGCCCTTTCGGGTTTTCGCCAACTAGCATCTCTCTTTAATCTTTTGCCTCACTGTTTGTCTTGCGGCGCCTTCTCAGGTTTTCACCGGCAAGACTTCTTTTTTCCTCTTTTTTTTTTTCTTTTCTTCTTTTTTTTTTTTTTTTTTTCAATTCAATTTACAACACAAACATCTCTTGACTTACTGTTTAGAATAAACTGGGGCGCTTTGTTTTCTTCCTTGACTTCTAGACTGGTATGCCAAACATCTCATGAAACATGTGAATAGATGATAGAAAAATGATAGAAGTTTGTTTTATTTTATTTTATTTATGAAATAAAATAAAAACAAACTTCTGCCCCAGTTTAGCATAAAAGGGGGATCTAAATTTCTTCGATGTTGGCCGCAAACTTGGAGGCAAGTTTTGCGTCAATATGAAAGAAGAAAGAATGAACTTTTCACTGTTACGAACACAAAGAAAATGGGGAGGGAAATTGAATTTCCTCCATTTTCTTAAAAAATAAGAACAACTTCTGCCCAGTTTAGGATAAACTGGGGTATTTGATTTCTTGACATATCCCGCAAGCCTGGAGGCAAGCTTCGCGCGAATAAAAGTAGACAGGGAAAGAGGAATTTTCACTTGTTGCGACCGCACCGGAATTGTTGCCTACGTATCCTTTTGAGAGGAATCAGGTCAGACGTAGCTCTAAGCAAATGCCTAGGTTTCTTTTTGATGCTTTTCAGTTTTATTTCATTTTGGTACAATTACATTGATTCCAATTGAGAACATGTCTCGAAAGTACAATATTCAAAGTGCTAATGAGGGATACAATTTTGGATAGCAAAAGAGAACAAAAGCCTTTCTTTCGTCCCGATTTGAAAGCCATCTTGGAGTCAAATGTAGTACCTCTTGACCGCGTCTGCATTGACGGGTATTTCAGTTGTCCTGCCTTCCGGATATGTAAGGTACAAGGCGCCATTTGGCAATACTTTCTTTACCAGGTATGTCCGTTGCCAATTTGGAGCAAATTTCCCTATAGCTTCTTCCTGATGAGGAAAGATTCTTTTCAAGACTAATTGCCCTTCTTTCAAGTCGCGGAGGCACACTTTCTTGTTCTAGGCTCGGGCCATTCTCTGTTGATACAATTGACCGTGACAAACTGCATTGAGCCTTTTTTCATCAATAAATGACAACTATTCCAATCGGGTCTTGACCCACTTTGTGTCCTCAATCTCTGCTTCCACAATGATCCTGAGAGACGGTATTTCAACTTCAGCGGGTATGACTACTTCAGTTTCATATACCAATGAATAGGGGTCGCACCTATGGAAGTGCGCACAGTTGTGCGGTAACCAAGCAAAGCGAAAGACAACTTCTCATGCCAATAACGAGATCCTTGTAACATTTTCCTAAGGATCTTCTTGATATTCTTATTGGCTGCTTCAACCGCGCCATTTGCCTTTGGTTGGTAAGGTGTGGAATTTCGATGCATGATCTTGAATCTTTCACACGCTTCATTCATTAAATGACTGTTCAGATTTGCCGCGTTATCGGTGATGATGGTACTTGGGATACCAAAGCGACAAATAATGTTAGAATGAACAAAATCCACCACAGCTTTCTTGGTCACGGATTTGAGAGTGACGGCCTCAACCCATTTGGTGAAGTAATCTATTGCAACCAAAATGAATCTGTGCCCATTTGATGCTTTTGGTTCAATAGGTCCGATAATATCCATCCCCCTTGCTGTAAATGGCCAAGGGGCTGACATTGTGAGCAACTCTAAATACGGTGAATGTATCAAATCACTGTGTACTTGGCATTGATGACACTTTCGCCCAAAAGTAATGCAGTCATGTTCCATGGTGAGCCAGAAGAATCCGGCTTTGAGTACTTTCTTAGCTAGCACGTGCCCGCTCATGTGGGGTCCGCAGATCTGCGAATGCATGTCATTGAGAATCTTCGTGGCTTCAGATGCATCCACGCATCTTAATAGTCCCAAATCAGGTGTTCTTTTGTACACCACCCCTCCACTCAAAAAGAAACCACTTGCCAGTCGTCGAAGGGTTCTCTTTTGATTGTTTTCTGCCAATGGAGGATACGTCCCATCTTGAAGGAAATTCTTGACATCAAAATACCACGATTGACTGTCAATTTCTTCTTCAACCACATTGCAGTATGCATGTTGACTTTGGACCTGAATCTCTAACGGATCAATATGGGCTTTATCAGGATGGACAAGCATTGAGGCTAATGTAGCCAATGCGTAAGCCAGCTCATTATGTATTCTGCGAACATGTCTAAACTTTAGAACATCGAACTTTTGGTGAAGATCGTCCATACACTGCTTGTACATGATCAGCTTAAGATCTCGAGTTCCCCATTCACCCTTCATTTAGCGTACCAAAAGATCTGAATCTATGATCACCAGCAATTCTTTGATGTCCATATCTAGAGCCATACGCAAACCCATTATGCATGCTTCATACTCAGATGTGTTATTAGTGCAACTGAAACAGAGTTGGGCAGCTGCCGGATAGTAATGTCCCGTGGGAGAAATGAGGACTGCTCCAATACCATAGCCTTTCGAGTTGGAAGCACCATCAAAGTACATTTTCCACACGTGTTCTTCTTCGTTAATCAGTTCTTCAAGCACATCTACCTGCTCATCAGGGAAGTAATTCTTCAATGGCTCATAATCATCATCAACCGGATTTTCAGCCAAATGATCAGCTAAGGCTTGAGCTTTCATCGCAGTTCTGGTGACATAAACTAAGTCAAATTCCGTGAGCATGATCTGCCATTTTGCAAGTTTGCCAGTTGGCATTGGCTTTTGAAATATGTACTTCAATGGGTCCATCCGAGAAATCAGATAAGTGGTATAGGACAACAAATAATGTTTCAGCTTTTGTGCAACCCAAGCTAGGGCACAACACGTCCTTTCCAACAAAGTGTATCTGGCCTCACAATCTGTGAACTTCTTGCTCAGATAATAAATTGCCTGCTCTTTCTTTCCCGAGGCGTCATGTTGCCCCAGTACACAACCAAATGAGTTTTCATTGGCTGATAAGCACAAAAACAATGGTCAACCAAAACAGGAGGATTTGACAAGTATTGCTTGATCTTGTCAAAGGCTTCTTGGCACTCCTCAGTCCATGCAATTGATGCATTCTTTTTCAACAACTTGAGGATCGGCTCACATATTGTGGTAAGTTGAGTGACGAACCTTGTGATGTAATTTAGCCTGCCTAAAAAGCTTTTAACATCCTTCTTGGTTCGAGGCAATGGTAATTCTTGTATTGCTTTGATCTTTGCGGGATCCAATTCAATACCTCGCCTACTAACAATGAAACCCAACACTTTTCCAGCAGGCACATCAAATGCACACTTGGCTGGATTTAGCTTCAGATTGTACCTACGGAGCCTTTTAAAGAACTTTCTGAGATCTCTCACGTGTTCTTCAGCCGTTCTATACTTGATAATCATATCATCCACATACACTTCTATTTCTTTATGCATCATATCATGGAAAATGGCAGTCATAGCCCTCACGTAGGTAGCCCCAGCATTTTTCAAACCAAACGGAATCACTCTATAGCAATAAGTTCCCCAAGGTGTAGTGAATACCATTTTGGATGCACATCTTTATCCATCTGGATTTGGTGATATCCAGCATAGCAGTCAACAAAGGATTGTATCTCATGTTTGGCACAATTGTCTACGAGAGTGTGAATGTTAGGCAACATGAAATTATCTTTGGGACTTGCCTTGTTCAATTCTCGATAGTCGATACATATCCTTATTTTTCCATCTTTCTTAGGAACCGGAACAACATTTGCAACCCAAGTAGTGTACTGAACTGATTGAATTACTTTTGCATCCAACTGTTACATTATTTAATCGTGGATTTTCTTGATCATATCAGTTTTGAACTTCCGTTGCATTTGTCTCACTGGAGGGAAACCAGGTTGAATTTACAATTCGTGGACTATCAGTTCGGAACTCAAACCGGCATCTCATCATATGACCATGCAAAAACATCCGATATTCAAAAAGCACTTTCCGAATATCGTTCTTCACTTCAGGTTGGGCATACATGCTTATATTGGTTTCTCTCACATCATCAGGGCTCCCAAGATTAACATTCTCTGTATCAGCCAAATTGGGTTTAGGCTTGCCCTCATGGCGTTCAACTTCCAGGCCTATTTCAGAATCCGCCTGTTCCCCATCATATTCAATCTCGTTAACAAATTCCTCAATGTCTTCTTCATCACTTTCAACCTCAACTATGGTTATGGAGCCAAAATCAGATTGCGGTCCCTGGATGGACGATAAGTTCCTTGAACATGTCATGATATCAGGACCATCAGATATATCACTACAGATAAACAAAAGTAGAATAAAATTAGGAATATGAACAGAGATTGAAGGAAAGCTTGGCTCTTAGGCCTTTCATTAATGAAAAAGGGTTTGAACTACAAAAGGAAAGATGAGCAAAATAATACACTTGGCATACAACCCTTAGAATATCCAAGTGTATTCAAAAGAAAACTGTAAAACAACAGTCTACCAAGACCCCTTCCTGATGGGGAAGGGAGTTGCATTCCAGTTAGTCAGGTGCACGTCCGGGCCAATGTACTGAATTAAACTGTTGCTGGAGCCTTCACCCGGCTGCACCATACGGATTTCAAAAATGCCACCTTGATCAAACGGTGCATCCTGATTGTCTTCCACTGTGTTGACATTTATAGTAACAACCTTTGGTTTCATGACATAACCCACAAAAGACTGAGCGAGACATGGAATTGGCTTTGGGAGAGACCAAACTTCCGACTTCTTTTTCTTTGCTTGCTTGGGATCCGCTGCTTTTGGCTTGAACCCTAGCCCCCACGTGCCTTGCACACCATTTGGATAAACTGGATTTACCCTGCCTTGTAGTGATGCTCCCAAACCCTTTCTGAATTGGAAACCATGCTTTAACATTTCAGATGCCATCATGATAGATTTCTTCGACACTCTTGGGATGGGTATAGGTTTTCCTTCTGTTAATTTTTCCACATACACCACATCGGAGGTTTGATACATGATGATCGGGCGTGTGGTGACAACTTCGAGGGCTGGTACGTCCAGGCTATTGTTAAACTGTAAGACATCCTCTCCATAAACTATGACAGCTTGATTATCCCAAGTGAACTTGACCACTTGATGAACTGTAGAGGGTATAGCACAAGCCATGTGAATCCATGGTCGGCCCAATAACAGATTGTACGATGCATCCGTTTCCATGACTTGGAACTCAATGCTGAAGGTAGCGGGACCAATGGTTAACTCAAGATTGATGATGCCCAAAGATTCTCGAACTCCACCATCAAAAGCACGAACAGCAGAGGAACTTGCCCTGATTTTGCTCATATCCACCTTTAGACTCTTCAATGTAGACAGAGGGCAAATGTTCAATCCTACGTTGCCATCTATTAGAACACGTATGACATAGGAATCTTCACACTTAACCGAGACATGAAGCGCCCGATTATGACCGGTTCCTTCTGCTGGCAGTTCCTTATCGGTGAACATCACACGATTAGTCTCAAATACTCTGCCAGCAAGTGCTTCCAGATTGGCCACAGTAGTTTGTTCAGGAATGTAGGCTTCATTCAGTATTTTGAACAGTGCGTTGCGATGTGCCTCAGAGTTCATAAGTAGAGACAAGAGTAATATCTGAGCTGGAGTCTTTCTCAATTGCTCGAGGATAGAATAATCTGTCGATCTCACTTTCTTCAAAAATTCTTCAGCTTCTTTCTCGGACACCGGCTCTTTGATGGGTCCTTGGTCTTCTCGACCTGACTTTGCCTTTCTCAATTCTTCTGGGGTAAAACATCTTCCTGACCGAGTTAGACCATATACATCTGCAGCAACCTCCATGATTTCCTTCCCGTTGTAAGACACAATTGTCTTGTTGTAGTTCCAAGGAACAACCTTTGTACTTTTGACAGGGAGTTGCGCTGCTTGAGTGATGATAACCGGTTCACACTTTTTTGCCTTAACCTCGAAGACCGGAGCTTTCTAGCATGATGCCCCTTGCACAATAAATGCTGGTGTACTGTCATGGACTTTTTCCTGCTTTGCAGCCAGAATAGTGAAACTTGGCTCAACAGCTGCATCTTGCTTTACTTTGTTGACAACAGACGTACTTGAATTTCCCCCGATTACAACAATAAATGGCTCAAGGCCTTTGATGTTTGGGGAGGGACCGACTGCCATAATTTGCTTGGCGGCTTTCCCTTTTATGTCTTCTTCTATGCATACCATCCCTACCATGTGTATGTTGTTTTGAACATCATGAGCTGGTAAAGGATTTTGATTCACATTTTGTCTGATTATTATCCCCCATGACTTTTATCTGATTATTGTCTATCATTGCCTGGATTGCCCTTTTGAGTTCCAAACAAGATTCTGTGTCATGTCCAGGTGCTCCAAAATGAAATGCACAATGGCGTGAATGATCGATTCTTCCATTGGGGTTCACTTTTCCCGGGATTGGCTTCAACAGATTGGCTTGTTGCAACTTTTCAAACAAATTAGTGTAAGTTTCCCCCAATGGGGTGAACTGTCTTTTCTCTTGTTGCATGTTTCTCTGTTGCATGTTTGGACGAAAACTTGGTGGACCCCGTAGTCAATAAGGCATCCCTGCTGAGCCGAGAACTAAGTATGTGCCTGTTGATTGTCATACCGGACTGGAGCAGGGGGTGCACGCCATTGTGGACCTGACAGGGTTTGAGCATAAGATGTTGCATTGACAGGGAATGAGAACTGCGGTGTGGCAAATTGTTGGCCATGAGGTGGATAGAATTGTTGTGGCGGGGGTGTCTGAATGTACCCTTGACGGTCATTGTATCTTCCGTCATTTCTTCTCGGTCCAGGACCAACCATTGCCACTTTATCTTTCTTTTCTTTCTTCTTTCCAAAAGCACCTGACCCTGATTGCAACACTTGGGTAGTGGCTCTCAAAGCTGTTTAGCTGACAATCTTGCCTGCCTTGATTCCTCTCTCAATCATCTCCCCAATTCTCACTGCTTCACTGAACTGCTTCCCAATGGCAGAGGCCATCGCTTGATAGTATGTTTCATCGAGCACTTCGATTAATTCTTCAACCATCTTATCATCTAGGATTAAAGAGCTCACATGGGCCGTCTGTTCGCGCCACCTGTAGGCATACTCTCTGAAACTTTCACTTGGTTTCTTTGTGATCGTCTTCAAAGAAGAACGATCAGGAGCAGCCTCCATTTTGTAACCATAATGGTTTAGAAAAGCGCTGGCCATGTCATCAAAGGTGACCCACTTTGAAACATCTTGTTGTACAAACCATTCTGTTGCCGGACCTCCCAAACTGTTAGCAAAGTACGCCATCAACAATTCATCCTTCTCAATGCCCCTCATTTCGTTAAGGTAGATCTTCACGTGGATCCTTGGATCACTTTTTCTAGTGTACGGATCAAATTTGGGCACAAAAAAACCTTCAGGCAATGGCACATGAGGGAACAAGCACATGTCTTTATATGAAATACTGGTTTAACCCCCTTGCCCTTGTATGTTTTTCACAGTTTTCTCCAAGCTTTTCAATTTTCGAGTAAAGTTATTCTCTTCTGTTTTTCCCAACCTCTCGATATCAGCATGTGATTCTGGGTGGTGTCCCTAATCATACGACTCGGTCTGGCAGCACATATTACCCTGAGCTTGATCAAATTGTTAATCACGGGCCCTTAACTGTGGGTCACTGTTCGATCTTTGCAAAGTGTGTCCTGCAGGAACGGTGAATGCTGTGGCAGGAACTTGGGGTTGGCCATGTTGTCCATGCTGTGGGAGTTGTGCCCCAGGTTGTACAGTAGAAGGTCCGGCTGCGTTTCCAGTTTCTGGATGTGGACCAAATCCCAGGGGGTAAAGGGGGGTCTTCTACCACTGTGGATTGCCCTTGCCCTGGTTGCTGAGTATTTGCCATGAAACCAGCAGCACCTGGCAGAACATGAGGTGCTTGAACTGCTGCCAAGTTATGAACCAACTGCATTATCATTTCTTTCATAGTCGTGCAGTCCTCGACCATCTTAGCCTGTTGCTCAGCTAAACGAACCAGCTCAGTGTTCTCAGTTTCCTCGGCCATCGTTGTTAGAGTGTTTTCCTGAAGAGGTGCTTCTACCACTTCTGGAACAAGCAGTAGTCCCTTGATTCTGGTGGAATAGGAATGTGGGGCCAGCACGGCAGTTGCTCAAGCTCTATCAAATCAAAACACGTTAGGGCAACAAGATATCATGGAACATGAATTTGCTCGTCGGCCTAACCAATGCCTAAGGTCGTTATGCGTCATCCCGAATTGGTTTAGATTAGATCCCCAAGTGTATTTTTTGATTTCTTTTTTTTTTTTTATTTCTTTCTTCCTTTCTCTTTTTTTTTCGTATTATTCTTTTCAAGCGAGGCTAGAGGGTGAAATAAATTGACACATGAGAATGAGCAAAAGATTTTCATTACTAAAAAAGAAAGAGTAGATACAGTGCTCCGGAGCACAACAAAAAGAAACATACAAATGACTGAAAAATAAATTACAACATGCTAACGTCAAAAGCGACATCAAGTACAACATGCCAAGATGTTAAATAAATGACAAAAAGAAATAATCTGCATCATCTTGGCCTGATGTATCTTCTAAGGTGACCGGGGCACAAAGTCAGCTGGCTCCTCTGGTCGAACTCGAACGGCTCCTCGGGATCTCCTTCGGCTGGCGGCAAAGGTTGGCTCAAAATATCACGCAATATGTCCACCCGCCGTGCTACATTCCTCGCATAATCTGGAGCTTCAATGCGGATAGTCCTATTAGACGAGTTATTATGATCTATGCACATATGAGCCAAATAGTTTGCCAACTCCAACACTCGTTCCTGACCTCGATCAATGACTCCCCTTGACACAGCTATTTGCCGAAGTTGGGTCGTGGCCAATCTCAATGCATCATTCTTCAAAATCACTGCCTGATCAAGTTGTTCATGCAATCGGTCAATGTTCCCAAGGCACTCCTGTACGAATATGTCGCTCTCAACTTGGGCAGTTAGAGCAGTATCCCTCTCTGTCAATACTCTACAATGCAAGTCATGGAGGTGCCTGATAGTGTCTGAGTGCTGATGTGTTAAACCCTCACTCTCTGACTGAGCAGCTCTGGCGGCGTCCCTCTCTGCAACTAGGCTTTGTATAGTAGCGCGGTATTCCTCCCCAATCTCACGCCTAGCAAGCTGAACCAGTATATCCAACATGGCCTCAATGTCAACCATGCCTGCTCTCGACCTCGCGAGCATCTCTCTGGGTATGGGCTGGTGGTAATACCATACCTTGTACTCCTGAACGACCTCCCCCCTAAGTCTATCCTGGACCTGTATATTTTCTACGAGGCGCCTCCTCGTATCCCACAAGCGCAAGATATAACCTCTAAGGGTAGTTGGGTGGAGAGGATAGTCGGAAACATATGCATTCATGTCCTCAACTATTGGGATCTCTTGCTTTTGACCCAACTGTCTAAGCACACGCAGAGAAGCATAAGGCTGGGATGCCGTTAAACCCATCAGAACTAGAAAAGGATGGTCCACACATCTGTGCACAACTTCCCCCTTTGGGAAGCCAGTTATACTGCCACAAAACCCTGTCTGGCGTGAGAGAGTTCAAGAAAGACCTCCAATCTGGCTCATTTTTCTGGAAATTTGTACTTCTCGATATGTTCGAGATGGTACCCGAGATAATCAGTGTTACAGTATATAAGAGTATCACGAGGTGGGCAAGGGCGGACATGCTCCAAGAACCAGACCTGTAATAGGAGGTTACACCTCTCAAAGAAACCGCTTTCTCCTCTGTGGCATCGGGTCAAAGCATGAAATATACTACCCAGAATTGTTGGAATGATAGTAACATACGGTGCTCCACCATATAAAGCCGTCATTATCCAACTGACCTTAATAGATATCGCTCTATTCAGTAGAGGGAAAACCAGCTACCCCAGCAAAGCGAACACAAAGACATTAGGACAAAGTTGCACCCAATCCTCATATTTCAGCTTGTCATGGAATTCAAATCCATGCTTTTTAAAACCATTATCGGCCCCAAAACGATCACAAAGGTAGTCAAATGAAATCTAGCCTTGACGAACACTAGCGATTGAGAGGTCTGTTTGTACCTTGATGTTGCTAAAAAAATCATACTCATTAACCTTCTTCTAAGCAATTATGTTCTTTTTCTCAAAATCTAGCTTAACAAACCCAGCTTAACAAACCCAGCTATCTACTCGAGGGTCGGTGTCATCTCGAACCCTTTAAAACAGAAAGTATTTTGGTTTGGGTTCCAAAACCCAACTAGTGCACTGATCAACTCTCGACGTGGGACAATAGGTTTCGTCACGAGGTCAGTCAGAAAACCAATCTTGTCCTGGACTAATTTCTCCTGCATATTATTCATTGTGTCCCACAAAGACTTCAAAGATTTATCCAATTTGGGTGGGCCATCAGTCATCATGATAGAGGGTGGAATGGCATCAGCAGGGTATTTTCTCTTGACCGACCTGATGATGCAGCCATTGTACCTAAAAAAATGTGTCAAATGTTTGAAAGCCTGAAAACAACTTAAAACAACTGACCGACAGAGAAAAACAGATGTCTAAACTTCTAATTCGAAACTCCAATTTTCAAAAAAACTTTTGTCATTGCAACAACGTAAAGTTGACCCTTAAGAGAATCGAAAAATTTTGCCATCATAACGGCATCAGGACTGACTCCAGAAAATTACCAACATTGGTATTTAGATGTAATTTACAAAAGACAAAATTCGACGTTACAGCGACGCCACATTGACAAAAAGAAAATTCATTCCAGTAGTGACACTACAGTATTTTTTTGCAAAAAATTCGCCAGCATAACGACGCGAAAAACTGGATCCCAAAAAACTCCCGACATCGATATACGAACATTTTCTAAAAATTCGCCATTATAATGACGTGAAAACTGACACCAAAATCTTTTCCGACCTCTAACTACTAAGTGTGTGTGTGTATATATATATATATATATATATATATATATATATATATAATTTTCGTTAGTATAACGATACAAAAACTGACATCTACAAAATACGACCAACATTGGTGCTTTACAGAAATTTGCCATTACAGCAGTATGACTTGATTTTATGAAAGTACAAGACATCTATACTTAAAACATAAAATTCACCCTACTTCCTCACTTTTTCTTTCATTCATCATCATTTTTTTGTTTTCTTTTGAAATCTGTCCCTCTCCAATTTGGTCAGCATAACGACTTTTCTAGGCGCATGCAACACATAAAATGCCTTTAGACAAAGTCTTTCCCGGAAAGCGGGTCCCGCTTAGACAAAAAGGTAGTTAGCCTAAACAAGTGCAATACCGGTGTACCGCACCTCATTAAATCAAAATATGATGCAGATAATTGGGCCTAAAGGTTTAACTCTAGGTGGCACAACTGACTCAGTGTCTAGACTGGCTGAAAAAACCCGGTGGACAAACCGGGCGGAAAGCGCATCAGGGCCATCCGGAGAAAGTGTGTCGAGCCTAAAACCCCGTCATGCCTTCCTCCTAAATCATGGGAAATTTAGTAAGAAATTCCCAGATGCCACAAGCAATCTGGTAAGTGCACGTGTGCGTGTGTTTCAGAGACTCAGAGGGTTGCGGAGGAAGACAATTTTATATACAGTTCAACAATATCAAAGCAGTAACATTCAACTTTTCATTTGATAACAACAATAATATATAACAACCAAATATTTAATAAATTAAAGCATGCGACAATTTTATCAAATCCGGAGATTCTAGTTTTCACTAATTTTTCCAGCGGAGTCGCCAAGCTGTCGCGCCCTAAAATAATTTAATTAATCCTGCGCTGAGGGTTTATTTATTTAAAGGCTCGTAACTGGTGTTCAAAAAAGGCACAAAATTATCTAGAGAACTCGGAGTCGCCATTTGACAAGTTTAAGGTGTGCCAAGTCACCAAAAAGTACCTTGAAACACCTCTGACTCGTCTAATGGTCTGCATTAGAGATTCGGGTAAGGTTCTCAGTTGACTCTCGGGAAGGTATTAGGCACCCTCGCGTCCTGCGCCGAGCACAGTTGCTTTATTGTCGCAATTTTGATTTATTAAATATGGTTGTTATATTAATACCGTTTTTTGAATTTATACTTTGATTAAGAAAATTAAAAGCCTGTAATTCCTTTCCAACCTCACAGAGGACTGGACGAATTTACACTCTGGTTCGAAAAAATTAAAAATATTACTTTTATTTCCAACCTCATAGAGGACTGGTTTATTTCAAAATAATTCAATTAGCTTCAAAAGAAGTAATTAACTTTGCCAAATAACGAGACAATTTATTAAAGAAGTTGGTTGTATGCTATTTTAAAAATTATTTGTTAAAAGGTGGCTATTGATAACAAATGAGGTTATATAGAAAAAAATAATGTGGGCTGGCCTATGTTGCACTAGTGAGCTATTTTGCGAGTCGTTTTGCAAAAAATATGTCATATTCTGTTTTATTATCAAATAGTGGCTATTTATCAAACGCAACCATTTCTGTAATTAATTTTTACATTTAAATTAAATTTTCTTAGTCGTGTTATATTTTATTTAATAGTCATTATTTTTTGTTGTTTCAAAGTGTCTATGAAATTTAAACATGATTGTCAATTGCTTCACTGTCTTTAATCACTAAGTTTGTCTAATTTTGCACAAGTTGCACGGAAAGGATTGTCACTATTTAAACAAGTTGTTAATTCACTTCAAGGCTTGGCTTTATATGCACAATGTAAGACTAACAATTGTTTTGACAGTCATTTCATACTAATGAGACAAAATGAAGCTAATGAGAAAACACGTATTAGAGTGGCTAAGATACAACAGATCTGTCTCTTTAAACATACAATTCTCTAGAACATGGAAGGTATGGAACATACAACACATGAATATAGAAGTAACAAAAATAAATTTTCAGGCCTGGCCCTATAATACTTGACATTCAGATCTATCCAGGCTGCATTTTATCATATCTTGCGAGGCCTTAATAGGCTAATAAGATGCATCACCTGTAGAAATAAATACAAAATAAGAGGGAGTTTACCTCAAGTAGAGATCCCAAGCATAAAACAGAATCTGAACCGAAGATAAACCGATAAGAAATCAGCCAACAACTGAAACAGTAACAGACAGGACCTAAGCAGCCTCTAACAGACCCCCTAGCAATCCAGTTGACCCTTAAGACTTCAAGATTTCTACTCCAAAAGGCCTCTGAAGTAAGACTTTTGGTTTCTAAATCCCACTCTCAAAGTGAACTTCTTCTTTCAAAGTGTTATTAGCTCTGATTCATGGTATTTTCAGATCTGGTTCTGTGTGTTTTTTTTAGCTAGTAGTTGATGATGAAAGAGGGCAGTAAATGCCCTATTTATGGCTGAAAAATAAGGCTAAAAGGTAGGGTGTCGACTTGTACAAAAGTACAAGCCCACACCCCTATACTTGAGTGTTTTCTAGTCCTATTTTTCAGCAAAAGTACAGCAGCTATAGCCACTGTTTCAGCCACCTAAAACTGTCCTAAAAGCTGAAAATACAAGTTGTCCAAGTTGCTGTAGTGGACCCTACAAGAAGCTCAACGCAAAATCACCCTTACACTTAAACTAAAATCTGTAAAAACTAACTGAAACAGCCCCCCCAACTTAACTAAAAGCTAGACAAAGGAGAAACAGACTCTAAACTCTATCTAACAAAAGCCCAGGACTCAACCTTTAGTTTCAATAATTCAAAAGGAGCAAGATCAAACCAAAGAAAACACTAGCTTATGCTTAAACTAAATCAGAGAGACAAACTGAATGTTGGACTAGCACTTGGCAAAACAATTTACTTGACATTCCCATTTGAATTAACAAACCTGTAAGTGATACAAACTCAATTGAGCCAAAAAGAAAAAAGGTCACGCTGACGCTTTAAAGCAATCCAAGTATTCACAGACTTGAACATTTACAAGCTAAAGCAAGTCAACTAACCTGTTTGTTTTCCCAAGTGACTCCTACATGTTCATTTGCTCCATCTGACATACAAGGTAGGCTCAATAAACTGGTTGAAGTACTAATTCATACTTAATAGGAACAAAGAAAAATTAATACCCTCCCAACCAACATTAGTATACTCCCTTTCTGTCAAAGACATAAGTATACCAATCAAGCTCTTTCATGTTGTTTTCACTCTCTCCCAGATTCAATAAAGTCAAAACATACTTGAGGTGAAAGCTTAAAACATGAACTCCAACAATCCAGGTCCGACAAACTCACTTAGAAATACTTTAATCCATTTCACACACTTAAAGAAGACTACGGACAAACTTTATACTAATATTGAACCACAAACAAGTTGACAATTCTATATTAATACTACATATGCAGATTACTTTTACTTTGCCAGTTTTCATGTACGAACAACGAATAGGAACGGACAAACAGAGAAAACATGCGAAACAGGAAACAATATGTGTGTATATATAATTGGGAAGCGACGACCATGTTTCTCATGTCTATACTACAACTATGCTTCGAGAACCAACTGATGAGGGCTAAAACGAAAAGGATGGGATTTTCCCCTACCAGTGAAGCCAAAGCAGAACAAATAACAGCGGCTACCTGAGTGTCGTCCCAACGAACATTAGCAACTTAAACAGCCTCGCGCTACATCATTGACACCATCACTGGATCAAAAAAAATCGGCACCATAACCTCCAAACATAAAACCTCCAATGCCTTAATGCCAAACTCGGATCAGTCCAAACAAAAATGCACCACCACAAGAATCACCATCGTATTACTGCCATCGTCTCGACTCTAAAATCATCATCATAGTATCACCATACCCGAGCCCTCACTGCCTCGTTCCGCCTCATCAAAACATTATTATCACAACCCAAAATCAAGAACAATCACAGCCCCCCTCCAAATCATCATCACCCTCCGAACCAACATCAAAAACAGAAAAGAAAAGAAAAATAAGAAGAAGAAGAAGAAGAAGAAAAAGAGAAACGAAAACGGAAAGAATGGGAAACGGGAAGCGGGGGACGTGGTATTGGGAGATGGGGGTGAAACAGGTGAGGGTAAAGGGTAGGGGAAGAGAAAGAAGCGAAAACTCACCGGAAAAAATGAAGATGGCCGGACTTCGGATTTGACCATCGATCTACTCCAAACCGTTGGGATTTTGTAAAAACTAAGTTGAGAAATGGAATGGGGAGGGGGGTTGAGATCTTTACAATGGTGTATTCTTCCGGCTACCGGAGGTGGTGGCCGGCGGCTGCACAGTGACGGAGGAGCGGTGGCGGGCAAATTCCGGCGGCTGAGGGTTTTTTTTTTTTTGGTAGGGCTTCGCCAGCTTTAGAGCTAAAGGGGTGTAAAGAATGAAAATGTGAGCTTTTGGGGTTTATATACTGTGGATTTTGGGTTCGGGTTATGAATGGGCTGACGGGCCACTGTTTTGGGCTATAATTTTTTACAAATGGCCATTAAAATGGTTGGTATACACACAGCTAACTAAAAATTAAACCACCTACTTTACAATATTATCACAATCAAACTATAGAATCAAAAATTAAACACATAACAAGTAATTTTGGCAATTTATAAATTTTACATCCTAATTAATGACAATTTTAGTTAACATAAACACTAGAAGTCCAGAAAAATTTGACGAAACGTCCGAAGAATCTAATACGACAATTTTGAGAAATTTTATGATTTTTAGTGCTAAAATTAGGTGAGTACACCAATTAGTCATAAGCAGAACACAAATCGAACTGTAAGCAACATAAACATCAGCAAAAGGGCCAACCCTTTGTAAAACTTGAACAACATATTAAGAATTAATAAAAGACAGAAGCAGAGCCCACTTCAGAACAGACACGAAGGAAAAGGTCGAACAACAATGTTCGAAACAATCGTCGGACAAACGACAGCAGTAAGATTCTCAATCGGGTTGACCCAGTAGAAATAGTTAATCTTGCAACAAAAAATGATTAGCAACCAACGAAAGGGATCTGTAAAAAAGACCACAGTCTCGATCAAACATCCTGTGAATCACCTATCATCAGACGAAAACCAAAACCACAGCTGTTTAAATTAACCATAGCAAGAAACAACGGCGAAACAAACGAAATAGAGGAAATTCGAATAGGGAGGAGGAGCGACTGCCGTCTAGCGGCATCGCTGCTACTCTGACAACCTTTTCTACTCCGTTCCAATAACGGCTTGAAGAGAATAGCAAAAAAATAGAAGTCCCGGTGAGGGAGATTTCCAGGTGGTGGTGGCCGATGATGCCACTGGTTGTGTTCTCCAAACCCCGACCCTGATCTTTCCCATTTTTCTGATTTTTGTGTAAATCCCAAAACCCCCTTTTTAGATCTATTTTGTACCACCCCGTTTCCCCTGTTCCTGTTAATCAGCGTGCGTATGTACGGTTGACGTATGGTGTTGGGGTAATGTTTTTGTAAGGAGAGGAGATGGATGCATTCATGACATAAATGTATTTTTAGGTATTGTATATGTGGGGTTGACTGTGTGGGGTTTGCACCGTGTGTGTGTTTGGATTTTTGATGATTGTCTGGGTGTTGTATTCACTATTAATGGTGGTGTATGGTGTGTTTAGGGAAGAAGAGGGTGTGGTAATGATGTACTGTGGGTGTAAGAGAGAGTTTTTGGTATTGTTTGTGGAAAGGAAACTTGTGGGTTGTGTTGGTGAAGAGGGGAGACGAAAGGCAGATGGGTGTATGTTACTGCACATGGTATTGATTTGTAAGTGGAAGATGAAGTCCCCAGCAGTACTGATGATAGATATGTATATCAACAAGAAACAGTTAGGAACTGTTGGAATTAGGAGTAGATTTAGAGAAATTAGGAGGATTGGAATAATTGTAGGGATTATGGGAAATTTAGGGAGCAAATTAGGAGAGTGAGTAATTGGAGGGATTTTGAATTGATTTGAAAATAATAGTAAATCAAGGAGAAGATTTGGGAATGTTTTCTTCCAAAATTCAAATAAAGAGAACGTATTTAGTTAAGAAACTTGTGTAGGTTCGATATGAAAATAATTATAGGGATTTAGAAATGATTTAATTTAAAATAAAGTAGGAGGAAAATGAGGTTTTAAATGCAACTATGAACGTATCTAGACGAAAATTTGTCTAGGTTCAAAACAAATGAGGATTTCAAAAATAAATGATATATTTTGAAATGTAAATAATAATTATATGAATAGGAGAATAAGTAAATAGAAAAATGGAAATTTTCTTTTAAATTGGCTAATATGCAACATAAAGGTGAAAAAAAGAAAAAAAATATATATATATATATATATATACATATTATGTAAAATGCACAAATAATTATTAAATAATACTCAAATAAAATTATTTAAATATAGATAATCACAGATAGTTACTAATTTGCATAAATAATCATAAATTGAAATAAATTTGACATGTAGCCTAAATGATGCAATTATGTGACATATTAAATTGCGCAAATATTCACAGTTTGATAAATAGCCTAAATGATGCAAACTTACGTAATATAGCAATATTTAGGTATGTAATATATAAGTAGGGGATAACACACGTAAATGCATGGTTTCTAATGTACATTTTTTTACAAATAGCCAAATTTTACCTTTAAGTTAAATTATAGCCAATTTTAAAAAAAGGAGGGACAAAATTGGGTGTCAACAACTGCCCCTCTTTGCCCGGGGATGATGAAAGAGTCTTCGGGCAAAGATAGTCGACGGAGTAGCCAATTTTGTCACGAGTGGTAGGCAATATGATTGAAAGGGGAGAATGGGAGTTTTGGGGGGTATTTTGGCCGAACCACGGTCTCTGAGTTAACTATATATCTCGGGTTTCACGAGAATCACGCCGTGTGTAGTTGTAGAAGAGCATTTTGCCTGTGTGAGAGATTTATGACGCCCGATTTTACATGTAAAGACTAAATCTATCCAGGTATGTAAAGTTTAGATTCGTGTATGCTTTGCCTTTTGGCGAGATGAATGAAGAGTAAAGCAAAGGTATTGTCGAAGATGAAATAACATCGATAGACCAAGCGTGGGAAAAGAGGCTTATAATCATCCTAGTTATGAAAATGTGGCGTGCTACACACCCCTAAGGAGGAGTTTATATGCATATAGTTTCCACTTCATCTCGATCAATGATTAATCTCGCCTTCAATATTGCCTTGACTGAGCTGGGATGAATTTGAGGAGGGAGTTTTATAGATGCGCACGACTTAAACAGACGGGCACGATTAATCACGAAAACACGCACGATTGAAGCAGATAGGCTTGAATAGAAAAAGTAGGCATCAATTGGAAGGAAATGCAAAATGACATCCTAATTCGCAATGGAGGATTAGGCAGATTACTTGTGAGGGTATGGAATGATCGGATTTTGGGCATGTCAGAATTCGACAGAATAAGTATTTTTCAAGTAGGACACAAGTGTCGTCGAAGTCGAGATAACATCGATAGACCGAGTGTGGTGAAATAGGCTTGTAAACGTCCTAGTTATGAAGATGTGGTGCACGACACACCCATAAAGAGGGGTTTACATGAGCACATTTCCACAATAACTCGATAGAGGAGTCATCTTGGCTCAACATTGTCTTGAATAAACTGGGGAATATTGAGGAGTAAAGCACGAGAAATGCGTATGATTCGAATAGGCAAGCACGAATAGGAAGAAATACGGAGCTGGTACCTAATCGGCAAGGAAGGATTAGGCAGATCACTGGTGCGAGTATGGAACCGTGGCTTTAGATGCCTTGGAACTCGGCAAAATAAGTAGCTTGTGGGTGTAGCAAAAGCATGGTCTGTGGGATCAAGCTTTTTGAAATGGGTCTTTTGGAATGATGCTTTGAGGTATTTGAGGCTTTGTGGTTGCACAATTGGTAGTGGTTTTGGAAACAAGTGCAGGAGTAGGGCGCAGGGGTTCGTCGAGAGATCGGAGAGTCCCTATAGCAAAATTAAGACAAATACAAATTGAGATAAAAATAAAGATAAAGTAAACTTCCCTGTTGAGTTGAGCTCTCCTTTGTCTGGTCCGCTTTCAGGTGCTCAGTGCTAGGGACTGTGCGCCTCTCCTATGGGGGATATCCATTTTGCTAAGTGCTTCTCGTCGGGAGGTAGTTGCTTTTCCGTGCTGAACTGTTGTTGGATCATCTTGCCCGTGTGACGCCGGATTGTATGTCCATTGCTTTTCGTCCTTTAAATATGTTCTTGTCACGTCGGGCTGCATACTCTTTTCATATTGAGTTGTGTATCTCTTCATGCAAAGTTGCCTATCAATTTTTCATTTTGGTTGCACACCCTTTGTCATGTTGTTCTTTCACCGGGCTGTCTACTCTTTATCATGCTATCCTTTCAACCGGCTGTCTATCTCCCAGGTTGTCTTCCTGTTACAATGTCAAAATTTGCATCAAGGTGTGCACCCTCCACGGTGTCAGTTTCGACATCAGACTGTGTACCCTCAGTCGATGCATTGAGTTGTGTACCCTCCGCAAGAAATATAAATGCAAATTGATATCGGGCTGTGTACCCTCAACCGACGGTTCGGGCTATGTACCCTCGGCTAATTTAAATGCAAATCGATATCTGGCTGTGTACCCTCAACCGACGCTTCGGGCAGTGTACCCTCAGCTAATTTAAATACAAATCGATATCGGGCTGTGTACCCTCAATCGACGCTTCAGGCTGTGTACCTTCAGCTAATGTAAATGCAAATTGATATCGGGCTGTGTACCCTCAATCGATGTAAATGACAAATCAATATCAGGCTGTGCACCCTCAACCGACGCTTCGGGCTGTGTACCCTCAGCTAATGTAAATGCAAATCGATATCGGGCTGTGTACGCTCAACCGACGCTTCGGGCTGTGTACCCTCAGCTAATGTAATTGACAAATCGATATCGGAATGTGTACCCTAAACCGACGATTCGGGCTGTGTACCCTCAGCTAATTTAAATGCAAATCGATATCGGGCTATGTACCCTCAACCGACGCTTCGGGTTGTGTACCCTCAGCTAATGTAAATACAAATTGATATCGGGCTGTGTACCCTCAATCGACGCTTCGGGCTGTGTACCCTCAGCTAATGTAAATGGCAAATCGATATCGGGCTGTTACCCTCAACCGATGCTTCGGGCTGTGTACCCCCAGCTAATGAAAGTGCAAAATTTAACATCGGGCTGTGTACCCTTAGTCGATGCATCAAGAATAAAGTGCAACAAGTAGAATGCTACTGTTATGTCATGCGATGTGCTAAGGAGGCTATCATGTTGCTGTTGTAAGGACTTTTCTTGAAATTTTTTAGGGGACCTAAAAAATTTCTGCCCCAGTGTCAAGTTTGCGTTTTTTGGAATTTTTGAGGGGATCCTCAAAAATTCTGCCCCAGTTTATTGTTTATGACAGATCACCGATAGGAGGTGGTTGCATTGCACTGAACACCAATGTATTGATTAAAATCTGCATTCGCCCTTTAGTATGACGATTGGATTTATTGATGACTATGAGTATGCGGATATTTGCATACTCAGAATGGGGTTTGATATTTGGATTTTGCCGAATTTTGAAGGTTCTCAGAATGGTATTTGTCTTGGGTTGTGCTTTCGAAAGTAATGGAGCTAACTCTGATGGATAGGCCTTTGTAGAAAGTGTGTTTGTGGTCTGGGAGTTGCAGTTTCCCTTTGTTGGTTCTTGTTGTATCGTTGACTTGCTTTGGCCGGTCAGACTTTAAATTTTATTTTCTAGTGTTGGATATTTCACGGTGTCATAGTATTGAATTTTTGGGTGATGAGTGTAGATCTTGTTGGATCGAATTTACGAATGGGTATCCAGGGAGTAGTTTCTTTGCTAGTTGCAATGCCCTTTGATTGGGCTAAAGGAGCAAATGCGTGAGGTTTTGTCTTTTTGTATGTCCTTGATTGGGTTGAGCCTAATAGGGTTGTAGTTGAAAGTCTTGATATAGGGAGGTTGTTTATTTTGTGAGTTTGGGTACAGTGTGAGGTTGTGAGTTTTGCTAGCTTTGGTTGTATAATGATCGGATTTCTTTGTTGTGACTCTTGTCTGAGGATAATGCAGATTGTACGGTATTGGGATTGTTTGAACGCTCTTGGTGTCATATGTTGGCGGTTCAAAGGACTTTGTTGCAGAGGAAAGTATTTTCGGCTCGGCTTGCAGTTAGGTTTTTTCGAATGCAGATTCTTGACCGATTTCAGTGTTCAAGCGCAAGGCAACCTTAACAAAGTGGTGAAATGCACAAAATGGTGTGGGCATGTTAGTAAAGACTTGAAGCAAAAATGACACATAAGCTTAAGAGAAAGCCTAGACCACAGGTGGTGGATTAGCGCTTGAGTTGTAATAGAGTGCATAGATATCGCAAGAGATTGCCTAAGCGCTTTATGTAGCGGTCAAGGCAAGGATTTTGGTCAAATGACCGACGCTTGCTTAAGCGGGAGGTGAGGAGCAGAATGTCAAATGAAAGGTAGTAAAGACATTACGTAAGGAATATTGTGTTGTGTAACAGAAAAGGGATATTGGCTTTTGTCGAATACCAGGACCTTAAGTGCATTTGTCATCCTTTCTTTCCAAATTTGTCTATCATGACGACTTTGTGTCTTTCAAAGAGGTTCTCAACATCTTTCATACTCGTTGCCCAACTGCTGCAATATAGTCTTTGCACTAACTTTCCTTGTTTGATAATATCTTATTGCTGAGTCATTGAACTCGATGTAGGTTGGCTACGTATCATGCTCATTTTTAGATTGTTGTGTCTTATTGTGGTCGTTGTCATGAGAATTCATATCACCCTAATAAAGCCTTCGACCACAATTGGTCCAAAAAGTCTATCCGCCTGTGCCTTTATATCAACTCAACCCTTGTTATGGTAAGTGTCTCGAATAACCTCATTGTCTTGCTTTATCTTTGCTAGTGGATAGAGATATGCTTCCAAATGCTCCAGGGGTCTCCAGGTTGGTCATATAATGATGGCTTTGTCATTGTTTTTTTGTCTTCCTTTGCAAGTTGAATCAGCTTGCTTGTTTTGGTTGTTGTGCACAAATATTTACTACACCTCTGTCTTTCCAATATTATCTTTCACTGGCCTTTTTAATGCTTGGAGCGAGTTGGAAAGTTCTTTGGATCACAGTCATGTATTGTAAGTGGTGTGACAGTGTAGACAGGTGCAACAAAAATGATCCTTGGATATTGGTGTCAAAGGTTTTAAGGTGAGTCATGTGTGCCCTTGATTTTGACTAGCATTTTCTTGCTTTGTCAATTTTTCTCTCTCCATGTGCATAGTGCTTGCTAGAATATTTGAGGTGCTGGGGCGATAAGCCCGGGAGTTTCCAAAGTCTCGAATATTTGAGTGTGGGATTCGGCTAGTGTGGTTCATTCTCGGTCTTTGGTTTGCGTCAGGGCGAGACCTATGGGAATATGGTGGTGCATTTCGGTAGCTGGGTTAAGTGTTTTGCTGGTATAGTAGACGATTTGGTGCTGGAATATGGATTATAGATCGAGTGGGCTAAGTGTTTTGTTAACTGGATAAAATAGTGGCGCTGTTTGATAATAGTGGTTGAAGGTAGGGTCTTGAATGGTGGCAACAAAAGAGATTTCCTCTTTCTTATTTTGAAAAGATTCATATTCCAAAACGGGATAGCTTTATTAGTAACTTGTAGTGTAGTGGAGAGAGGGTAGAGCTGGTGGGAATTGATGTGAGAAAATTTCGTATTTCGAAAAATCCCTGACAAGTGTACTTGCTTAACCATATCTTTTGCCTTGGTATTCACTCGAGCCAATCTTTTGGGTAAAAGGCTTTTGAGTTTGGTAGATGAATTTAGAGACAATTTGGACATGCGAAAGATTTTAGATATCAGGATTAGAGTAGGAAGAGGGGTGCATTGGTAGGAAATTGAATTTGGAGAAAGGATTCCTTTAGAGACCTAGAGCAACAGACAAATTCATGCAATGCACACATATCAAATAAGAAATGCATCCTATAATATGAAGGACCGTTTTACGCACGATAATTTGAAAAGCACTTTATGCCACACACATCATTTCGTTTGCTAACAAAACGCAAAGTCTAAAGATAATATTGCATTTATTGGAATTTTGTTATATTGGCTGATACTTGAAATAGTGCAAAGGTGGAAAACATTGCTAGGGGTTAGATCATGGCCAAGTGGACGTCTTTCATGCTGATCAGTCCCCAGATAATTCTTCTTCTTCTTCTGACAAGTCTTCCTCGGACAAGCTTGCCTCTGATGAGTATCCTTCCCAAGATGATATTGTCTGCATCAGTTAAGAGTCGGGATATGTCAAATGTGAAGTTTTTCAACATTTTCCAAGTCTTTCTTCCTTTCTCTTCCATTCCTTTGTTTGCCACAGAGTTCATTCCTTCGCTAGCCCATACTCCAATAGACTCTATCCGTTTTGTCAGGAGTTCTGCCTTACTACGCCATTTGCCTTTTTCTTTGTCCTTTGCTTCTATCAAACTTTGCTTCTTTGCTATTTTCCCTTGTGCCCTTGCCAGTTGTTTGCGTAACCTTTTGTACTTTGATTCTAACTCACCAGCATTCCTTTTTTTTCTTTTTGTTGTTGCACTTGGTTGAATTGCCCTTGCTATGTCCTTCCTAAGCCAGTCTGGGTAATCTTCATCATAACCAGCGTCAAACCAGTCTCGTCCAATAGTCTCGATTCCCATTCGTTTCCTTTCTTTCCAAAGTTCTAATATCTTGTCTTTGAACTGTATCACTCCTCCGAGAATATTTTTTTTGAAATTTCTGATGTCTGCAATTTAGGGTACTGTCGGCTTTCTCCCTGCTTATCTAAGTGTCCTTAAAGGAGTGTATGGATAAACTCCTCTAAAGCCCACTAAGATGAGAAATGAGTCTTTCTCGGATCGTGTGATTACTGTTGTGCTGGGAAAGTAATCAAACATCCATTGAATGTTTTCAGGTGTCAGTTGACAGAACATATGGTGCCAACCTTGGTAGTTGTTAGTTTGTCCCATTTCCCGAGAACATTATCCATGCGAGCGGTAAGAGTCAAGATGTAGTTTTCTCTTGGTATAGAATGGAAAGCTTGGTCTGTGTTATCCATCCTTTGCAAATGCTCCATCAGCCAAATTTGTAAAAGAAAATTGCAATCTTCAAAGAAGCCAGTGCCCTTCTTGCATCTTTCTAAAGCTCGGTACATCTCTGCAACAATCATTGTTACCAAAGTGTACTTCTTGTTAGTGTCTTTGAGTGAGGCATCAGCAATTGAGACAATGCAAACATCAACTAGTCCTTTGTGTTGTGGAAAGACGGCAGTCCCTAAAAAGCTAGTGACAAAAGCAAGTACCTTTCGCTTTGGCCAATCTGCCTGGTTAATGTTGAAATAGCTTTCAGATTCTTGAAATGCTTCTCCATACCCAAATTTGATGTAGAGGGAAGTTAGAGTAATTCCTGATTGCCGTATACTGTCTATGCATAACTCAGGCTTAAACCCTACCATTTCGAAGAACTCCTCGGGTGTAATGTTCTTAGGCATCAAGACTTCTTCACTTTCAAATGGTAACTGAGTTAACCCACCTATTTCCTCCAGTAATGGTGTCAACTCTACACTCCCAAAGTGAAAGACTGTTCGGTCTGCATCCCAATAATGTACTGCTGCTTCTATCATCCCTTCTACTACAGTGAGTTCCATTAGTGAAATCATATTCGCCAACACCATTTTGGCTTGGTCGTGCTGTTCTATGCTTAGGTTCCCTCACCAATCCCTAAGCAACTGAGGGATTTCAACAACATTGTCAAATGTTCTAGTGGCCATGATCTTTTGGAAAAGGTGAAGGATGGTAGGAAAAAAGGAGAAGGAAATGCCTAAGATTCCCTTAATTGTGAGAAAATTGATCAACGTGTGGCACAAGCTTTTGAAAATAATGCAACAAAGGATATGAAGAGATGTTTCGTTGTGGGTTGAGAACCCTTTAGACATTTCAAACGGAAGTTGCTAATGGAATTTTTACATACCAAGGATGTCAGGTCCTTATATAATGCTTAAATGATGAACGTGCGCTATGTGTCATCCCATCTATCGAGCGGTCATTTCTGGTTCGAAATTGGGCTTTTAATGTCTCTTCGGTTACCATTTAAGCCTCTGAATAGCATCGAATATAGAATGATTTCAATTTTTTGGGAATAAACAGTCGTTTCTGATTCAATTTAGGCTTTTGACGCCTCTTAGGTTACCTTCGTGGCTTTGAATGGCATTGAATACAGAATAATTTTGACTGTCTGTCAACAAACAGTCATTTCTGATTCAATTTGGGCTTTTCACGCCTCTTAGGTTACCTTTGTGCCTTTGAATGGCATTGAATACAGAATAATTTCGACTATCTATGAACAAACAGTCATTTCTGATTCAATTTGGGCTTTTGACGCCTCTTAGGTTACCTACGTGCCTTTGAATGGCATTGAATACAGAATAATACCAACTGTTTATGGATAATCAATCATTTCTGATTCAATTTGGGCTTTTAACGCCCATTGGGTAACCTTTGTGCCTTTGAATAGCACTGAATGCAGAACAATGCCAATAAACAGTCCACATTTTGCATGTTCAACCCTTTAAGCAAATGCAAATAAATCATGTTCAACGCTCTTCGGAAGTTAAAAACCCATTCGGATTGTTTGAACAAGTTGGCCTATCTGACTTGAGAACAAGTTGACTAATGACATATCATGATGCATGATTGCTAATGCCGCTACTAAAGAATGGAGTTAGCTAGACCAGGTTTTATTATCCTCCCAAGCGGACGGCTCGGGAGTGGGAACGTCTCAGATCAAATAGATTCCAAGTCGTTCCCCCTAAAGGAGTTTTTATGTGAGGGAAGAGGTGGTTGTAACTACCGTATTTTCAACGCACGAATTAAAAAGTTGTCAGGAGTGGCGGAAGGTATGCATGATATGCAAAAGTCCAAAAATACACAAGTTTTGAAATAAATGCACAAGTCAACCTCGGGAATGGGAGTAAAACTAACACATGAAACAACAAGTTTGGAATAATAATTTTATATGCAAGGCAGATCAATACACATTATATGCATGATAGGCGTCATATGATGACGCTTTTGGACAAGATTGGCTAATGGACTTTAACATACCAAGGATGTTAAGCCTTCCTAATTTGATTATGGTATTTAAAATTGAACGTGTATTTTGTATCGTCCCAATTTTTCACATAACCCAAGATTAACAGAAAATAATTTTATAAAATAATTAATTTTATTGTATAAATGTAGAAATAACATTTTTGTTTTAGGTAAATAGGAATAATAATTGATCTTGCTACACTGAAAGTAGAAGAAACTAATTTAAAATCTATGATTTTGTTTTCATAAAAGTAGAAAAATTAATTTCGTTCATAACCCGAAAATAATTTTATAAAATAATTGGTTTTGTTTGTATAAATGTAGAAATAACGATTTTAGGAATAAATAATTGATTTTGTTATGAGAACCCACTTTTATGTGAAAAAATAGTCTATATTAGACACGTTCGACTTTGAATAAATGCCCACATAACATATTTAAACGTTCCTTAAGGTCGAAAACCCGTTCGGTTCATTCGAATATGGTGAACCAGTAGACATAGACATGAGCCGAAGTCAAACTTTCCCTAATCATGATATGATGCATGATCCCCAAAAGATTCTTCACTAAGAGTTGGGTAATTCTAGACACGGTTCCCCAAGGCGGACGGCCAAGGAGTGGGACCATTTGAAATTGTTGGTTGTACCACGGACCAACTATATTCCAAAATATCCATCCTAAAAGGTTTTTTGTGGTAAAGCAACCGTGGGATCCACGTAATCGCCCGTGTGTGTGCAAAGTGTCGTTTTCCAGGAGTGGGGAAAATGTGAGTGACATAAACAGTAATAAAATATAATCAAACAAAAATAATAAAACACATAAATTTGAAAATTCAAAAAAATAAACCTTAATCCTGCAAAAAGAAAAAGAAAAAAGTTAGTATCTAAATAAATGACAAGAAAATAAAGAGAGTAAAGAATCTCAATTAAAAGTCCGTTATGGTTTGAACCTTGATATCCCCAGCGGAGTCGCCATTCTATCGCATCCTATTTTTACCCGAACCGGTTAAAGTTCGAAATAGGGCTCGACTTAGTGGGTAACTCACAGGTAAAGAGTTGGAGTCGCCACCTAACATATTTTTTATCTAGGCGTATTAGGGCACCTATTTTGTTTCTAACTAATTTTATAATTAACTCTGAAACTTAGTTTACGAACCAGAAATTTTAGGTAAGAGGTTCAAGTTAACTCGAGAGGAAGGGATTAGGCACATCTCGAGCTCCACCAAATGTGGCTACCGGCCGAACTTTATAATTGAAATTCTAAGTTAATTAAACTAACTAAGCAATAAAATATTTGAATATTTAAACTATGATATACAAATTTAAAGACAAGTACTAAATGTTTGTCTCTTCTAATAGTTGAGCCTTGTGCCTTGCAAAATAAATAAACGAGTTAGTACGAATTGCAAATAAAATTAATAGAACGAAATTTAAATAAAGCCAATGAGTTTGAATATATTATCCTTTTTGAAAAGGGTTGTCTTTTGGTAATTTCACCATGATGTACCTCGCAAAAATTGTAAAAATATGAATTAGTATGACAATTGATAATAATAGTAATAATAATAGTTATTATAATAAAAAATAATAAATAATAATACTAGTAATATTAATAGATAATAATGAAGAAAATAAAAGGGTCCTCTTCCAAAATAGGTCGTCGTATTTCATCCAATTTTACCTCGCAAAAATATGAAGAAAATAAGTTAGTAAAGAATAATAATAATAATAGTAATGATAACAGTAATAATAATAATAATAATAATAATAATAATAATAATAATAATAATAATAATAATAATAATAATAATAATAGTGTAAAATATCGAGATTAATTATTAAATTAAAATAAGGGGGAAAGGGATTTTATAAAAGTGTCGGCTCAGGTGTGTATGAATCGGGTGGAGGTTAGAGACGTCGGTACGACTGCAAACATGCCGGCCAGTCGTGTTGCCATACCAAGTGCCGGTCCCATCACTCCATCACCGGCTCGTTTTGTAATCACGGCTCATACACGTCATCATAGCCTTTTTGTTTTATTTTAGGGACACGGGAATAGGTCGTTCAAGTGTAGTATCATGTTCAATTTAGTCAAAATATGCCTCAAATAAGTTATTATCTTCCTTGGCCATTTTTAATCAGAGTCACTATTCTGATCAAGGCCAAATAGTGTCGAGGGCCCTGCAAAAACTTCTGAACAAACCCAATTAGTAATAAGCAGAACACAAACCGAACCGTAAGCAACATAAACATCAGCAAAAGGGCCAACCATTTGTAAAACTTGAACAACATATTAAGAATTAATGAAAGCCAGAAGCAGAGCCCAATTCAGAACAAACACGAAAGGAAAGGTCGAACAGCAATGTTCGAAACAATCGTCGGACAAACGACAGTAGTCAGATTCTCAATCGGGTTGACCCAGTAGAAATAGATAATCCTGCAGCAAAAAATGATTAGCAACCAATGAAAGGGATCTGTAAAAGAGACCACAGTCTCGATCAAACATCATAAGATTCAAACATCCTGTGAATCGCCTATCATCGGACGAAAACAAAAACCACAGCTGTCCAAATAAACCATGGCAAGAAACAACGGCGAAACAAACGAAATAGAGCAAATTCGAATAGGGAGGAGGAGAGACTGCCGTCTAGCGGCATCGCTGCTACTCCAACACCCTTTTCTGCTCCGTTCCTATAACAGCTTGAAGAGAATAGCAGAAAACAGAAGTCACCGGTGAGGGAGATTTCCCAGTAGTGGTGGCCGATGATGCCACTGGTTGTGTTCTCCAAACCCCGACCCCGATCTTTCCCATTTTTCTGATTTTTGTATAAATCCCCAAAATCCCTTTTTAGATTTGTTTTGTACCACCCTATTTCCCCTGTTCCCGTTAATCAGCGTGTGTGTGTATGGTTGACGTATGGTGTTCGGGTAATGTTTTTGTAAGGAGAGGAGATGGATCCGCTGATGACATAAAAGTATTTTTTGGTATTGCATATGTGGGGTCGGCTGTGTGGGGTTTGCACCGTGTGTGTGTTTGGATTTTTGATGATTGTCTGGTTGTTGTATTCGCTATTAATGGTTGTATGATGGTGTGTTTAGGGAAGAAGAGGGTGTGGTAATGATGTACTCTGTGTGTGTAAGAGAGAGATTTTAGTATTATTTGTGGGAAGGAGACTCGTGGGTTCTGTTGGCGAAGAGGGGAGACGAAAGGCAGATGGGTGTATGTTACTGAGTACGGTATTAATTTATAAGTGGAAGATGAAGTCCCCAACAGTATTGATGATGGATATGTATATCAACAAGAAATAGTTAGGAACCGTTTGAATTAGGAGTAGATTTAGAGAAATTAGGGAGATTGGAATAATTATAGGGATTATGGGAAATTTAGGGAGCAAATTAGGAGAGTGGGTAAATGGAGGGATTTGAACTGATTTGAAAATAATAATAAATCAAGGAGAGGATTTGGGAATATTTTCTTCCAAAATTCAAATAAAGAGAACGTATTTGGTTAAGAAATTTGGTAGGTTCGATACGAAAATAATTATAGGGATTTAGAAATGATTTAATTTAAAATAAAGTGGGAGGAAAATGAGATTTTAAATACAACTATAAACATATCTAAACGAACATTTGTCTAGGTTCAAAACAAATGAGTATTTCAAAAATATAAGAAATATTTTGAAATGTAAATAATAATTATATGAATAGGAGAATAAGTAAATAGAAAAATGGACATTTTCTTTTAAGTTTGCCAATATGCAACTATATATATATATAAAATATAAAATGCACAAATAATTATTAAATAATACTCAAATAAAATAATTTAAATATAGATAATCACATATAATTATTAATTTGCACAAATAATCATAAATTGAAATAAATTTGACATGTAGCCTAAATGATGCAATTATGTGACATATTAAATTGCGCAAATATTTATAGTTTGAAAAATAGCCTAAGTGATGCAAAATTACGTAATATAACCACATTTAGGTATGTAATATATAGGTAGGGGATAACACACATAAATGCATGATTTCTAATGAATATTTCGCACAAATAACTAAATTGTACCTTTTAGTTAAATTATAGCCAATTTTAAAAAAATGAAGGACAAAATTGAGTGTTAACAAAGTCTAGTCATGGTCAGGGCTCATTAACCAGAACACTTATTCTTCATCTATCAGCCTAATTCTTTACCAATAATTCCAAATAAAGGGGAAGAAAATATCAATTTTCTACAATGGACTTCTTCAATGGTGGATAAGCTATTATCCATAATTGGGAGGTTCCGCCATTAACGAACGAATCCTTGTATAGACCAAGACATTTAAGTCTTTCTACGATTTGTCATTCATTCACTAACCTATATTTAGTTTTCCCACATGTTTTAGCCTTTGCCGAAATTCCCAAAACAGAAATTGAAAAGTTCAACTTCACATCCAAAATGAAAGAATCAAGAAAACATTCTATTTAAAAGTTTTATTCACATGATAATGAATGATTAAGTTTTAAAATAGAGTACCAATTCATACATGAGAATTGACCAAGTTTATTATGAATTGTTCATCTCAGTATTCGTGTAATATTGTTGGTTTTCTCTATCAATTTTAGTGCTTGGGTTACTACTACAGACGAAAACTTTGAATAATATGAAGGAATTTTATTGCTTGGGTTACTATTATCGACAATTTTTTTGAACAATATGAGTGTCTTCTTGGGTTGGTAATGACTCAGCCCATATAAATGAAAGGAAAATTAATGGGCTCATTTGCGGTGATATGACACCATAAGCAATGGTTTGTCTTTTTATCTGCTAACAAAAGTTTTGCGAAGGTGACCTTGTTAAGTTTAATGTAAAAATTCTGGATGAAAATATTCCTGTCAAACTCTTGAAGTCTACAGAAATACCCTTACTAATAGAGCACTTCCCGTAATTACAAAAATATCACCGCACCTTAATGTAGCCAAAATATCAAAAAAGGGCACTGCTCCCTACAAGTATAAGCAATGTCAATCTGTTTGTGTTTATTCATATAGTCATGTCCATTTTGTTAATAAATAAGGCCAAATCTTCATCATTTCGGTCATATACAAAAATCAAAGCAAAACATAACATAAGACCAATTTGGCATCATTTCTTCATACAATGAGCAAAAAATCATATTAATTTTGTAAATAAATGCTGCCAAATCGTATTTACTTTATTCATTCACAAAAATACATATGAAAAATATTAAATCAAAATAATATGCCAACATTTGCTTACAATTGAGCCCAACTACTATCTCTATTTTACAAGCAAATGACACTGAATCGTCATTACTTTACCCATATACAAAAATTCATAGTAAAAATAAAATCAAGACAATTCGTCTGCATTTACTTACAAGTGAGCAAAACTACTATGTCTATTTTACAAGCAAATGAAATCAAATCGTCATCACTTTGCCCATATACAAAAATTCAAAGTAAAAATAAAATTAAGACAATCTGTCTGCATTTGCTTACAAGTGAGCTAAACTGTTATGTCTATTTTACAAGCAAAGGACACCAAATCATCATCACTTTTTTCCAGATACAAATACTCAAAGTAAAAATAAAACAAGTCCAATGACAACATTTATTTATAAAATGAGTCAATATTCCATACAATTTGTAAAGATTTAAAGACAAATTGTCATCACTTTCCATAATTATATCATAAACACAAAAATTCATCATTATTTTATTATTTATTGGATGAGCACCCAGATCAAGAGCCGGAACCTCATCCCCATTTGAACACGACAGAAAAAAATAAAATCACCACTTTACCGCTCTCACAAACAAAAGAAAGACTTAAATGGAGAAGACTTAAATGGAGCCATGACTTTCAACATCAACATCACAACTGATAGAAGCATTTTTCAGAGCACCGGTTATGGCTATCTCCACAAGAAGTTCTCCACAAATCACCATCACTTAGCAAACCATTCTGTCACATTCTCTTATGCAAAAGTCTGTGCTTATATAGATCCTTAACATGCTAAAATGTTAGTTGAATAATTAGCACATTTCCAATATGATTTGTTCATGGTAAAATAGCATCATCAACTAGCAGAGTTAGTGGTGGTTGCGGTGGCGCGACAATGAGAGCGGTTGAGGGAAAGTTGTTATTGATGGTTGCAGCGGTGATGGTGACTTCGCTGACGAGTCATGAGGGAGATAACGTTGTAGGTGGTGACTAGTTTGGAGAACACAAAGGGGTAGTGTGCTAACCAAATCAAGACCATACCCAAATGTGCTCAATTCACACAAAAAAATAGCAAAAATACGCCACCTATGATTACAGGGATATGAGTTCAGTTCGCAAAACTAGACTTAGCTTATAAGTGACCGGACGCAGAGGATACACATCTGCTCCTCAAGGCACGACTGCTAAGCCAGTAAAGGCATAGGAACCTAAGGCATACATTCCGCCGCCTTAGGGTTTACAGTCTCTTAGCTATGGTTTCGTATATACTACCACCTTGATACAGGCCTACGACCTTTATTAGTCTTTGTATCTTATGATAATTAGGAATGGGTAAATCTCATCTATAAATACCTCCGCCTTACATTGTATTGTACATCAATCAATTCACATAGAATCCGACTATTCTCAAGGAATAAGATTATTACTTTCTTGCTTATTACTTTTGTTGCAGTTTTACTTACTTTTTCTGCGTATTTACTGTATTTCTTGTGACCCTCTAAGAAATATTAATTATTTTACCTGAACGAAAAAATTTAAGCCAAAATAAATGGAAAGAAGATCAGGAGAGATTCATGAGCGGACAGGCCAAAGCTGACGAATAGGCATGATGATGCCCCCAAAAACATCCTCCTATAATCATAGAGGCTCCACGTACACTGGGAGCATACTTGATAGGTTCAAAGACCTTGGCTTGCGTGTAAACATTGTTGACTTTTTAAAAGAACATCTAAAAAGCACGCAGGTCCGCTGACCCAATGGCATGAGGGAATACCAGGAAGAAGAGATTCAAACTTGAAATGCGAGTTTCATAGAGATCACGACAATGACACTGCTAATTTTTAGGCTCTGATATTCGAAGTTGCACACCTTCTCAACTAGGGGCACGTGAAGGAATTATTGTCAGACAAAGAGAAACAGACTTATGCCAGAAATAGAGATATAGATCAACCCTCTGACTTACGAGAAGCTAAGAGGTCCATCAATGTGATAGTGGGAGGACCTAAGGTTCTAGATGGCATAATGAGCAGGGTGATGGTATCCAAAGCAAACGAAGAAGGAAAGGATGAGGCATGTGATGGAATGATTTTCTTCGAAGAGAGCGACCTCGACGGTTTCATCTTCACACACCATGATTCCTTGGTCGTCACCTTGAGGATCAGAGAATCAAACGTGAAATGAGTCATCGTCGATGCTAGAACGCCGTAAACATCATCAAGTGGGACATGGTTCAAACCTTAGGGATTACAGACCAACTTTCAAGGAGATGCATGCTATCAAGTTTCAACAACTCGAGCAGAAGATTGGTTGGAGAATCTATCTTGCCAGTCTACATGCCTAGGGTAATCAAGGTAATGCCTCTTTAAGATAATGAGGGGCGATATCCCATATGACGCTATTATGGGGCGACACTGGATATACATGATGCGAGCGATATCATTAACACTGCACAAAAAGGTAAAGTATTCAACTAAATGGGGAATAAAAGAGGTCTGGAGAGAGCAATAGACCTTGAAGGAATGCTACACAGCAGCTATCCTAGGATATGCGGAGACAGGAAAACCGGAAAGGCCATGCTCCAACGAAGCAGAAGACCCCTGAGCATTCAACATCCGAGTTTGTCATCACATGAACTCAAATACTCGAACAAAGGGGGAAGAGGATGGAGTGACTAGAAATTTTTGACGTAACCAATAGTCTTGCTTTTCTTCTGTTGTAGCTTGTTTCTGTCTTTATATATTTGCAATATTTTTTGGGCTCAACGCCTCCTTTTCAGGTTGTTAGTGTAATCAGCATCCCTTTTCCCATACAGACCTTGAGTTCTTATTTTAATAATAACTATTATTTCTACTTTAGTCAGCTTACGATCAGTTAGATCCACCTTAAATTTAGTCCCGGTCCATATTCTAAATTGGAATCATTAATAAAGATAAACTAGACTAGCTTTAGTTGAGCCCCCAAGCTACGACATATGTTGAACTCGTAAATTAATGTGCACACAAGTGAGGGGCGGGGATGTTCCCCTACATGGTGCTGAAAGACTTACACACTCGAGTAGACAATCGAAGGTGTCCTCAATGGGTGCAAAAATTTCTTGTTTAGAACAACTAACTAAAGACGTCCTTTAGTGGGTGCAAGGGTTGCCTTTTTAAAAAAAAAAAAAATGATGATCCCTACGGGCGCAAGTTACACTTCTTAGGTAAAATGTAGACGGCCACCATAGGCTCATATTGTGTTTTCATTAGCCGAATCAAAAGACACCTCTCCATGGGTGCAACATCGACCCATCATCAGGTGAAATCTGCACAGCTTACATAGGCGTAGACAACCTCGTCCACAAAGCTTTAAGCACAAATACAAGCCTACACATTATGAAAAATGCTAGTTTCAGCTGCAACGAAATAAAAAGTAATAAATCATGAAAATAGCTCATGGAAAAAAAGAATACTAGATAGCATTGAGGTAAACGTGAATAGTAATTGTTCAAAAACGGCCTGAAGGTTACAAGCCTAAAAAAGAAAACAAAGAGCTGGCCATCTCAGGAATCTAGCTTTAACTAGGGGAAGAGCTGGCCTCTTCGGCAGCACCCCTGGATGTTCCGCCCTCATCACCGGCTTGGTCTCTGGGAGGGGCATCACCATGATCTTCTTGATTGGGGTCACCATCTTCAGATCCCTCCTTAACATCAAGGCAAATTGAGCATCCGCGACAAGCACCATGGGTTGCATCTTTTTTATCTCAGTCACTAAGTCAAGATCAGGATTATCTCGCACTTGTTTGAAAATGGCCAGCCCAGCAGCCAAGCATGTACGACCAAGTCTGACATTATGCTTTTCCGCCACGGAATAAACCCGAATTGAAATGATATAACGGGTTTTCTCAAGAAACCCAACCTTGGACAGCAATTATTTTTTTTCATCCTGTAGGTGGTGCACAACCCCTTGAAGTTCGACTACTGCCTGCTCAGCACCAGTCACCTTTTCCTCAGCAAAAAAGATACGTTGGTCCAGGCTCGTCACCGAGGCCCTCTGGCAAGAAATCTCAGCCTTGGCCATTGTCTTAGTGACCTCCTTTTCCTTGATGGACGCCTTAAGCTCACAAATTCGCTTTCTATGATTTTAGACCATGTCCGTTGTTAGCTTATCCAACTTGTCTTTATGGAGCTAGCTTTGTTGGCTCTCGAGCTCCAAGGCATTCTTCAACCTTTCCAACCGTTTGACCTATTCTAGGGGTGGGCACAAAACCGAAAAAACCGAAATACCGAACCGAACCGAACTAATTCGGTTTTTCAGTTTTTCGGTTCGGTCCAGAAATTTGGAAATTTCAGTTTTTCGGTTTGGTCTTCGGTTTCGAGTTTTTGTAATTTCGGGACCCGAAAAACCCGAAATTATTTATAAATAATTAAACATATCTTCTAAATTCCTAAATTACCCTTAGTCCCTTACCTTACCCAAAACCCTATTTTCCCTACATCTGCTCACAAACAGGCAACAGCCGCTCAAAGTCAAAACAGTGAAACACAAACACAAACCAAAATCGAACCAAAATCGTGCAGTCCGATCGAAGTTTCTTTTCGAGGTTCTCTTCTCTTCTTCTCCAGTCCGATCGAAGTTTCTTTTCGAGGTTTGTTTCTTCTCTTTTCAGTTATGAAAATTCCTTGATAATTTGCAGTGCTACTGAAAGGCATGGAGAAATTGAGAAATGCTTCAATTCGATTCTCTTTATTCTCAAATTCATACTTTCCCATCGTCGTCATCACTTCATTTTCTCATCAGTGTCTTCTTCACTTTGCTCCTTATTCTTCTGTTTTTCTTGGTCTTACTTTATCTTTCCCTACTGCATCCGTGCATTTTCAGTTCTTCAGTGTTGGTATTCAAACGTCTATCTTTTTCTATATTAAATTCGCTGTTATCCTCTGTTTGTTCGTGTCTGCTTAAACAATTTACTGTAGATGTGATTACGTCTATCTCAACTGTTTTGTACTCATTCTTCTTCCAAATTCTTTGATAATTTGCAGTGGTTGAAAGGCATTACAGTGCCATCCTTTGGTTCCCTAGTGAATGTTTTGTGTTTTTCAATAAGTGCATAAATATACTTATCCGTCTTCCAGTTTCTTGCACGTTTGCTGTCATAGACTTTCTACTTGATGCACTGATTGGTTGCTTTCTTCAACTATGTGATGTTGTCATATATTGTTAACCGAAACTTTTGGCCATAAACTTTGGTTTAAACCGAAACACCGAAGTACCGAACTAAAAAACCGAACCGAACCGAAATATAAAAAATACGGGTTTTTCTATACTTCAAACCGAATCGAAGACCGAAGTACCGAACCGAAGTTTCAAAAAACTGAACCGAAAAAGCAAACGCCCACCCCTAACCTATTCTGTCAGGGGGTGTAGATTCTCAACCATGGCTTGCAATTGTTTGTTTTCCTCCACCAACGGGCTAAGGCCATCATTAGTTGCCCTCAAGACGCCATTCTCCTCGCGGAGGTGGCTTTCTACTTCCTCAAAGTGATCGACCGGGCAAAGAGCCTCCAAGGAAATAACTAACCCCTAAGGAAAGCCAGGAAACAAAATGAGCAAATAGCACACAGACGGTCAGGACTGGACAGAAAGCAGGAAAAGGTCAGGATATAGGCTTACCATAATCTGGAAATCAATGAGGTTCGCCAACAACCCTCAAGGATAAATATCTTGAAATCTTTGCTTCTCTCACAGCCTAACCAGGTCCTTAACACCTTCAACAACAACATTGATATGCTCAAATACATTCACCCTCTTAGGAATGGATATCACAATATCACGATTACCCCTAAAGGTAACTCCTTCAATTTCCGCTACAACATCATCCACCTCTACGGCCTCGCGCTCTACAGCTACAGGACTGTACCCGATCATTTCCTTCTAAGACGACACCTGAGTTGGGGGGTGGATGGAGTGGGAGTGTTATATTTCAAAACAAAACAGTAAAGCAATGAAGATAGGATTAGGCATGTGCTAATCAATAAAAAGGTGAAGCCTAAGGTACAAAATGAAGCTATGACCAACCTAAAGAAAGGAGGGAAGTATGAACATCGGTGGCAGCATCATCGTCTTCCCTTTAAACCTCGGAGCTCACCTTAATGATATGCCTCCGCCTTTGCGAAATGGGGGAATGAGTTCCAGCAGCCAATAACTCGGCCACACAGGGGACTGTGTTGGTGAAAATATGCCACCTATAAGTACAGATTAGAAAGTCAGCTAGCAAGATCTACGCATGCCTTACATACGGGTCTTGAGGACATATACCCACTCCTTGAGCCACGACCGCTCATCAGGAACAGGCCAAGAGCGGATGGGTGTACTCCTAGCTGCCTTGGAATAACCAAACTCATAGTTTGGTTTTCCTCTATAGGTCATGGGTTCAAGCACTAGAAACAGCCACTAATGCTTGCATTAGGTTAAACTGCGTACATCATATCCCTTAGGGGTGGGGCCCTTCCCAGGATCCGATGTGGACGCGAGATGCTGTGTGCACCCGGCTACCTTTTTTTAAAAAAAAAAAAATTGGTTTTAACTTTTATAACCGCCTCTTGTAATGGGCCAAAGCCTATTAGAATGATTATTTTGCGATAATTAGGACTGTGGTAAATCTAAGCCTATATATATTCCTCTTATCAATGTAAGGGATCATCCGGATTTGACTAGAATCATTCTCTTATTCAAGGAATACAACTTGGATTTACTTTCTTTTCATCGATATTTCATTATTGCACGTGACTCAATATAAATTTAATTATTTTTCGTATTAAGCAAGTTTTAGGTATCGAACATATTTTGCTGCTTCTTTTTATTACCTTTTATTTAATTTAATTGTGCTGTTACTTTTTATGTGCTTCTATATTTTAAATATGAATATTACTAGGTGTTGTGGATCTCCCCTTTCAAGTACGTGAAAGAAAATGTCGAGCTTCAGAACTAATTTTTATTGATAAAGACTATTAAAAATTTACCATACGAACAAGAATATTCTTCAGTTTTCTTTTATATTTAGCTCCATTATTTCGTCACCAGATTTCGAAAAGAATCTGTAATTTTCTTTATTTTTTTCTCAAAAAAAAAAGTTAGTGATTTCATGTTGCAGACTTGCAGTGACTAACATAGTAGGAATCTCAGTTTATAATTGTTGCTGCGACAAATTCAGCAATTTTTTTATTACACGTTAGCTATCTTTTATTATATTTGATTATGTAATTATACTTATCTAACCAAATATGATATTATTGGTGGAAGGGTGGCTAGGTAACTAACCTTCACCAGAAAATTATACCGTCTAGATATGTTAGTTAACTATTTATTATTAAAAATTATGTTTTGAATATCCTTGACACAATTAATATAGTGCTAGTCTATATAGGGTGTTCACAATTTTCCAAACAACCCAAAAATAAAGTTCCAGCTTATACATATTGAAAAAAGAATTTTTTTTTTTTTAAGCTTGAACACCTTTGAAAAAATTCGTGGCTACACCACTGCTAGGAATTACATTGAAATTATGTTGTGGCGAACAAATAGGTTATAGTGTAATTAATAAGCTGTGTAAGTGCTGCTTTAGTAATTACACATCTTAACAACTACACAGTGACTTCCAAACAGTCTATTATGATTGTTTAGCAGCTGTAACAGTGTTATTTTTGGGGTCAAAATTAACCTAAAACCAAATAACGGAGATTAAATGAAAAGTAAAAATAATAAATATATATGTATGGTATATCCTTCCACTTTAACTGGATTATGCTGTCATAGTCAACACAAAGAATAAATAAATACCATTGGCAATTCTTAGCTTCTTGCAAAACTCAATATTTTAGAGATCTTAAAATTTAACATGTGGATTTATTTTATATTTTTTCTATCTAACCAGATAATTGAGGAGATAATTGAGGAGGTATGGATAAGTATATGTCCTAAGGGTATTTAGATTCCCTCATGTATAGTATCTCTCCAGTTTGTCCATTGCTCTTTTAGTTTATTGACACCTGTCCATATTTAAATTTAAGGGTCATTATTAATTTAACTAAACCAACCCCTGAACCATGGTTTAAACTAAAAATTTGCTGCAAGATCAGTACTAAATTAGAAAGAGATTCAAGTATCCGAAAATTTTGCTGGGTCAATCCTTCTAGTTGAAGAAATATTTGCTTACCATGGAGATCATTCCTTCCATACAGATACTTTGCAAGAAACTATAAATCATTTTCGGACCACAACAACAGTAGATTGCAAGGCAAGAACGGAATCAGTTGATAAGAATTTATTTTATTTTTTTTTGAAGAAAGAGTTTCAAACATAAACTTTAGCAGGCAAACTAGATTCTGCAATTACACTCCCTTTGCAAATTTGAATAGAGCAAAGGTAGAGTATAGTTCAACTTATTTTCTTTTATCCACAGTCCTTAATTTCTTTTATCCACAAATTAAAGATTGGTCACTTCCAATGCTAATATGCTATGGTACCGCAATTAATTAATAAGTTCCATACTTAACTTTGTCGAATCTGACTTAAGGATTTCCAACAATATCCATCATAATCCTTTTTTGAAGAAGTTATCCAATGAACTAACAGAGCTTTAAAAAATTTAGTTAGTTTTATCTTATGCGTACTTAGAGTATAGTGTATTCAATTTCTTTATATATATATATATATATATATATATATATATATATATATATATATATATATATATATATATATATATATATATCTTTCTAACTAATTATTCTACAAATGTACTTTCAATTTTGCCTCTAATTCATTTCTTAAGAAAGCATAAACTTAATTCTAATTGAAATCAACTTTGAAGTACCTCTAGAACAATATACTTTAACCACATGGTGACCTTCCATTAAAGTGAACTCAAAAAAGAAGAAAACTCGGGGAAAAAAATCAAGTTCTCTTACCCATGATAGATCGACAATCAATCAGGTATAAACCATACTTTTTTTCTTCAATTCATTATTAGGATATTTCATATAATCTTTATTTGTTATGATATTAAGCACTTAACCTATTTTGTATTTTTTTCTTGCTCGTAGGATTCAACACCAAAGGGAAATATTTTTTGCAACTCTGATTTAAGTGCCTCTCAGAGTATGAGTCATGCCAACTTATCCCAACATTCCGAGTGTTTACTTTCAGCGACATCTTGTAGCTTTACTCAATTGCTTACAGCAATATTGACGCGATTTTTTTATTTAATAAGTATTATATTAAATACATAATTTTTAAATTGACTTCAGTTTATTGATTTGGACGGGAGCCTTTATATTTTAGTGATTTTGGACATGCACCAGATTCGAATTCTGTCGTCAAGATAAGGTTCATATTAATCTTAAATGAACTTTATGTTTTTAACTTTGTTTTTTATAGAGACCTTCTTTCTTTTAACGTAGAAAAATAATTTATATTTTATAGGCAAACATTTTCGTGAGGAAAGGAGCACAAAAGTTTTAAGATAAAAATTTATTCTGATCGATGTCCGTTTTGTTTCTAGTTATTTCTTATTATTATATTTATGAGACTAGACATGTCATTGAATATCATAAAATCTTTTGAACTAACCGTATTAGCATAATCTATTTCGTATGAATCTGATTATTCAAAGAAAGTTCTATAAATCTGAAACAACTGCATACAACTTTTTATGTCTTATTTGCTTAAAGAATTAAAGAGAAAATCAATTCAGAAATAAAAAGATTCACATTGAAAGATAAATTAGGAAGTGCACATCATGGTGGGTCCGACGTGAATAGTAAGTTGTGAAATACTATGAAAGGAGTCATTATATTGCATGCTACTGCCGTTAGTGTAAGGCTATTTATATTTAATTTTTTGTTTAAAATAGCATTGCCAACTTTAGTTGTTATATTTTAGCGATGAATTAAATACATTGACACATGTCACCAATCTATTAGTTATTGAATAATATTGCATAAAAGTTCACTGGATAGGATCTCATTCCTATTGTCTTATATTCACTGAATAATATTACTATAGCTAATTAAATCAAAAAATAAAATTTTCTTAAGATCAGCTCAAGCTTGATGGTTCCTCTTCCCTTTCCCCATTATAGCAAATAGATGGTATATATATATATATATCTTTTGATACAAAAACTTCCCCAAAAAGGAAAGAACATTCCAATATTCTAACCCCCCTCCCCGGGGCTTCTCTCTCAAAACCTCTGCCCTGTTAATTTTTAAGAAAGTCGAACATTTTTTACTTCCTTTTTTCATATTTATATATGCTAAATTAGCTCTATCCAATTTTGGAGAAGTTGTAGATAACTTGAATTTAGTCATGAGCTGATTCATCAATGTTCCCTTTTGTTTTTGGTGATCTCCAAGCTTTGCCTCTGTTAGCTATACATAGACATGTACAAATGAAATTGCTGATCTAATAGTAGGCAGATCACTCCTCTACGATAGCATGTACAAATGAAATTGCTGACCTAGTAAAATCACTTCTGTCTTAGCTAATGTATGAGAATCCATGCAAACACAGTCAAACTAGTCTCATCATCAACACTTTAAAATTGCCACATTAGCTAAGCTATGTGGCAAAGTTTTGTATTGATGTGTCACTTGATACATAATTTCAGTCCCTTAAAACCATGAGAAGTACCTAACATTAAATCTTGAAAGATCTATTCTCTTAACTTTTGCTATACATATTCTTCTCTATCAAAGTGTGAGAATTGGACAACACAAGAATATGGCTCAAGAAAAATTGAAGTTTCTTTTTGGAATTTGGTTGCTTTTATTCTCAAGGGCTTCTGGAAGTAATAATAGTAACAACATTACTATACAAGATGCTTATGGAGATGGCAGATCACCACCACAAAGTCCTTGTACAGATTGTACAATTTGTCCATATCCTTGTCATTCTCAGCCAGCACTTCCACCACCACCGCCACCTTCTGGCTACCAAAATTATGGTGTTCCACCACCACCATCACCACCTAGTACTAGTTATGGAAATTGCCCACCACCTCCTCCTACTGGTCAGTGCTGTCCGCAGTATAATATTGGGCCTCCTCCTCCACCTTATAACTACTATTCTGGTTCTTCAACTCTGTTGCCCTTCATCAAGCTCTTTTCTTTTGAATGGACTTGTGTTATTTTCTTGTTCTCCATCATGTTATTCGTGTTTAAAGAATGAAAAGAATTTCAACTTGTAGAGTATAGCTCTATTGTTGAGGAAGATATTAGTAAAAAAAATGTCTGACATCTTGTTACAAAGTCAATTTTCTTTTCAAGAACATTTCTTTGTTGTGGCAAATTATAATGAACTACATATATGTTTTAATATAGTTTTGTATGTATATTGTATCCTGTCATTTGAACAACATATGGTGTTTTTTTATGTCTCAACTGTTACATTGTTTAACTAAATAAGTCAATGCCTTTGAGCTCATGGTTTTCCCATACTTGCATCCTTATACCTACTTCGTGATTGCAGTGGTGAAAGATATGGAATATGCTATTGGATTAATTAGCTAAGTTTACTATTTCTCCAATCCAAAAAGATTGACATAACTTACTTATTGTCCCATCAAAATAATGATACATTTGTAAATTTAGAAATATTTTAATTTATTTTTTATTTATTTTAGTGAGATGACCTACAGTCAAATAAATATCTATGACTTATTTTAAACTATAACGGAAAAATTCATTTATATACATATAGGTTTACATCAAATAAGGTGATTACTCAAGAACTTTACTCTCTTATTTTTGAATTAATTCTAGTTAGCCAATCCTCCTTATAATTATTTTATCTTTTCATTTGGTTCTTTTTTCCTGTGGGGAAGGGTTTTAAATTCTTGGATGTGCTCTAAAATCAATTTTGGAACCTTTACAGAGAGTGTTTTGAATGTTCTTCTACTTGTTGAGAATGTACAGTATCTATTATGAGGAGCATGCTGATTTGGTTTCCTATTCTAGCCTAAATGGCTGTGTATGCGAGTGTAGAATCCGAGGCTGCAAATTTAAGTTCCCATTTCCTAATATTCATTATAAATAGGTTCTATATAAATCAAGGTCCTTTGTGTAAGTTATTGTTATAATTTTTCCATGTTTTGGAACCTTATAAGCAAAAAACCCTATCATAATCAATGAGTTAGATTTGTTCTGTAAGCTTCCATATTTGATTAATCCTTTTGTTGTGTCTTTAATAATGTTTGTAACTTTTTATATGACTTTCTTTTAGAAGCTTGGTATCACTTCTATGGAGAAAGTCAGCTTTCCTCTACTAAAAAGTTGCCGTTTTTGTTAAGTTGAGCTCAGTTAAGGGAGAAAGAAGAGCTGAGAGAGAAAAAATATCATTTCAAGCTAAGATAATGTGTACAACTTCTACTAAGTACCTTCTATATATAGCTACTAACAACTCTAACTAACTACTATCACTATTTGCTAATTACTCTTTTAACTTAGCTTATTTATACATCAGTCCTAACTATTCCAGCACTCCCTATCAAGCTGAGCATGGAACAGATATTTCAATCCCAGCTTGGCCATTAAATAGTCACGCTGAGGTCTGCACAAGGCTTTTGTGAGTATGTCTGCTAACTGCTCTCTTGTTCCAATTTGTTGTGTCTGCACCAACCCTTTAACAATTTTTTCTTTGATAAACAAGCAATCAATGTCTATATGTTTTGTACGTTCATGAAAGATAGGATGAGCTGCTATATTTATTGCAGCCTTGCTATCACAAAATAGAGTAACAAGGAGCTTTACATTTACTCTCAGTTCCTGAAACATACCCTTGAGCCAAATGATCTCTACAATAGTTGATCCCATGCTTCTGAATTCAGCTTATGCAGAACTTCTGGAGACTGTATTCTGCTCCTTGGATTCTAGGAAATAAGAGCTCCTCTAAACTTAACCAGATAACCAGTTACTGATCTTCTGGTTTCAACACAAGAACCCAGTCTGAATGACAATATGTGACTAGTTCTTGCCTTCTTCCAGCTGGCATGAACTAACCAGCCCCTGGTGCACTCTTTATGTATCTTACAACTCTAAGAGCTGCATCTAAATGGGACTGTTTAGGATCATGCATAAATTGGTTGAGTACTTGTACCACAAATAATAGATCATGTCTAATCATAGTAAGATACAATAGTCTTCCTATTAGCCTCTGATATACACCTCTATCTTTCAGTCTGTAATCTCTCCTTGATGATTCTGCTTCCACATACTTGTCATATTCAGTAGATGTGAGACTCTTATTGAACTCCAGAGAAGTGGAAGATGGCTTGCTACCAGACAACCCCATTTTAGAAATTTAGCCCAAGGCATATTTTCTTTGACACATAAGAATGCCACTCTTAGACCTGGAGAATTCAATTCCCAGAAAATACTTTAACTCATCCAAGTCTTTTATTTTGAATCTTGTTTGAAGCATGATTCTAACTTATTCTATGAGAGTAAGACTACTACCAGTAATTAACAAGTCATCCACATAAACAAGTATTATGACTAGTTCACCTCTTGTCCTTTGAGTAGACAATGAGTAGTCGTAATAAGACTGCACAAAACCCATATCAAGCAAGGCTTCACTATGTTTTAAATTCCACTGCCTGGGAGCTTGCTTCAGTCCATACTAGGACTTATGTAACTTGCACACTTTCCTGCACTTTCCCTGGCTTGAAAAGTCATTAGGAATGTGCATATATACATCTTCCCACAAGTCTCCTTGAAAGAAGGCATTGTGCACATCTATTTGGTAAATATACCAACTACAAGATGCTACCAAAGCCAGCACAGACCTCACAGTTGCCATTTTTGCAGCAGGAGAGAAAGTTTCAGTGTGATACAACCCTTCCTATTGGCTATAGCCCTTGGCCACTAACCTGGCCTTTTATCTCTGTATCTCTTCAGTTTACTTGTATTTAATTTTGAACACCCATTTTCAACCAATAGGAACCTTACCACCAGACAACTCAACCATAGACCAAGTGTGATTATCCTCCAGGGCTTGAATCTAAGATTTCATGGCTTCAACCTACATGGGATCTTTACATGCTTCAGAAATAAGGAAAGTTCTATTACTGCTGAATAGGCAGCTGGAGAAGCCCTATGGCGAGGAGAGAGATGATCATAACAAACATAGCTGGAATAGGAGCTGGAGACATGACATTCATAAGAGAGGTTGCAGAACCATGAGATGGTAATTCAGCAGTATCTTCAGCAGTCATTTCAAGTACTGGGAATAAAGAAGAGTGAGTAGTGCTTGACTGTTTGAAAAGAAAGATGCCCTCTCTGAATATCACATCCTTGCTGACAAACATGGTCTTTGAATGCAAATTGTAGAGAATATAACTCTTTTTAGTAATAGAGTAGCCCAAGTGATGCAGGGTAAACTAACGAAAATAAATAAAATGAATGCAGAAGCAAGTAAAACACGATAATAAGAAAGTCGAGACTAGAAATAACAGAAATAGAAGAAAGATTGGATAAAACGATTCAAATCATGAATTGATTATCCAAAGGGAGAAAAGAAACTCGAACCTTACAAGGATTTTATACTAGAATAAAATCCACATGATTCCAAGTCAAGAGATAAACAAAGCATCAAGCTTCAAGCTTCAAGCTTCAAACACAAGAGGCCAAGACACTTCTATGTTCTATTCTTCAATGTCAAATGCTAACTAATGAAATAAAATGATTAAATATGGTATTTATAGGTTTTCCACCTTCTAAATGAAATGTCTAGAAGGCCCTCAAGTTAGGCCAATACATAAAAGGCTACTTAGGGCTAGAATAGGAAATACACTCAAAACTAGAAGAATTCCCATCTTTCTAGAGCAGTAGTAGGCGCCCCACCTACTAGAGTAGGTGGTCCGCCTGTTTCATGGTGAAGCAGAGTAGGCGGTCCGCCCAAAAATTAGGCACCCCAATGTCTTGATTGCTGATTTCAACTAGGCAGTCCGCCTGGTGCTGTGGGCGGTCCACCTGGTGCTGGGACAACCAATACACTCAAGTGTATGACCTTCAAGTCCTCTCCAAAACTTTCATCTTCAAAGCTCTTCCAAACCAAGTGTTGGTGAATATTTTGGATCTCTTTTAGCTTGGCTCCGAGTGAATGATCTTGAGGTAACTTGGATGGCATCGTCTTCCCTTCTCCGAAGCTCTTGAAGCTCTCGATCTTGCATCCTATGAACCCTTCAAGCTTGCCTATTGATGGTTGGTGCTTTGGCACAATTTAGGTTGCATCACCAAGTGTAGTGAAGGAATAGCACTAGGAGAGAATTTGTCATGCTTCTTGATGACATTAGCATATACTAGACTACCAAATACTCTAAAATGCTGGAGAGATGGAGGCTTATTGAACAGTCTCTCAAAGGGGCAATGTCCCTGAAGAAGAATAGTAGGAAGCCTATTTGGCAGATATACAGTTGTAGTGACACACTCACCCCAGAATCTGAGTGGAATGAAAGCTTGAAACATCAATGCTCTAGCCATGTCAAGAATTGATCTATATTTTCTCTCCACTACTCCATTCTGATGTAGAGTGTAAACACAAGAACTTTGATGCACAATACCATACTGCTTCAATAAGCTGTCAACTTGAGTGTTAAAGAATTCTAAGCCATTATCAGACCTTAGACACTTAATTTCACGACAAAATTGATTTCTTACTAGAGCTATAATTTCTTGTAAGGGAACTACAGAGTCTGTCTTGGTATATAATAGAAACAACCAGGTATATCTAGTAAAGTCATATATAAGAATCAAGAAATACCTCTTGCCATCATGAGTAGGCACCTTATAAGAATCCCAGATATCAGCATGCACAATATCAAAAGGAAACACAGATTTGATAGTACTCAAATGAAAAGGCAATCTTGATTGCATAACAATAGGACAAATGGAACAATGGTGATCCTTCAGTTGTACATTATTCAGAATAGCTAGTTATGTCAAGACCTTTAAAGGAGCATGTCCTAGCCTCCTATACCACAAGGCTGACATCTCACTAGAACTAGACAAAGCACATGTCAACATATTATTTGTGCACTTATTACATTAAACTATATACATAAGATGAATGCTTCAAAAATGTAGTAGCTGACTTCACTTCAGATAGTTGATTGTAGGTTTTCTTCCTTTCACCCTTGAGCAGATAAAGTCCATGCTCCTTGTTGAACCCTCCCAAAAATTACCCTTTCTTTAAGAAAAGACAGGTTTCGGGTATATTTCAACAAAATGGGATTCCAAATGGTTTCTTTGGAGTCGCCACCTAATTTAAGGATTATTAGGAACCTAAGTTAACTAATGAGTGCAATTTATTCTTTATTTAAAGGAAATTAAATTAAAATTAGAGATTCTAGGTAAGTGGTTCTATTAAATTCGAAAGAAGGTCCCTTGCGGGAGCACTTTCAAAAATCCGCTAAAAGCGGTTAATCCGGCGATTTTCACGAAATTTTTCTTGAAATTTGGTTTGGGATAAATTTTAAATAAAATAAATAGATAATGAATAATATAAAGGAAATAAAATGGATTATGACAATACTTGAACAAAACTTAAGATTAATTAAATGAATAATGAGATAAGGGTTGATTGGTTGATTAAATAAATAAGTGTTAAATAAGATTAAGTAAATAAATTTAACAAATTATTGGATAAAGAATAATAATTGATTAATTAATTAATTAGATAAATAACTTAATTAGATAAATAAATATTATATGATTTCAATTAGATAAGGGATGAACAATAATGGTTAACTAATTAAATAAATAAATACAATTGATTAAACAAATAAATAATTAATTAGAATTAATTAATTAGGTAAATAAATAAAATAATAAATAAATACCACTTAAATGATTTAATAAATAAATAAGTAAATAAATAATTATAATTGATTAGGCAGATAAATGGTTAATTAAAATTAAACAAATAAATTTATAATAAATGCTGTCGCACACCGTTTTTCGAAGCTCGGATCGAGTTCGAAGGTCGGGCTTGACTAGGGTGACTCGGTTGAGTCTAAGTTGGAGTCGCCACCTAATAAATTTGTATAACAGGCGTATCAGGTCACCTAAAATTTCTAAGTGTCTAAAGTTACTCCGGGTAGGTCGTACTAACAGAGATTCTAAGGTAAGAAATCCTTATGACTCGGGAAGAAGGTATTAGGCACTTCCCGAGTCCCACTAAAAGGTGGTTCCCGACCGAGTTTTTAAAATTTGGGATGTAAATTAAATACATGAGCGAGACTTGCTAAGGAGATTTTACATATGCTCAAAAAAAAAAAAAAAATTATAATGAAGCTAAAAGCATAAACTTAAAATGTTTTATAATAGTAAAACAAGGCTATAAAAATCAAGTCAGGCACACAAAAGGACACTCCGCGCAAAATTCAGAAGAAAGACGAGTTCAATGCTTCTGAATATCTAGATCTATTGCAGTAACGATACAAGCCCACTATTTGTTTGCAATTTTGACCTGCAGCTTAGTTTTTCAACCCCGAAGGACCCAAAAACGCAAATCGTATTAAAATGAGTTCATTTTTCCGCAAATTCATGAACGGGGAAGTTTCTGAAGCCCTGCAGTATTTAAAAAAAAAAAGACAATTTTTACGAGACACAACAATCAATATTTTATTAAAAGAATGTTAGCCTTTTTGGTGAAATGTAATGACATTTATTGTCAAACATATTCCTAAGAGATAAAGGCTTGTTTATTTTTTGGAGCCATTTTTAACATTTATGTATATATATACTAACCTATTTTAAATTTGAAACATAGTGTATACATGATTTTATATCTTAAAGACGTATAATAATATAGATAACCACTTTGTTAAAAAAATTCAGAATTATATGCCTAGGCTTATTATAAAGTCTCTTTTCGTTTCTTAAAAGCCACTCTTTTATATAATAGCCCTTACATGCATGTTCAAAATACTTTTCAAAAATAGCTAACTTGTGTAACAATTATTAAATATTAAAGGACTCGTACATATTCAAAATTTCGAAAATAGCTATTAAATACCCATGTATACTCTATACTTTCAAAATAGCTATTAAATATTAAAATACCCATGTAAATCCAATATAATAAATACTAAATACTAAAAGTACCCATGTAAATTCAATATAAAAATTAAATACTAAGACTACCCATGTAAATTCAAATACTTCGAAAATAGCTTGCATGGCTTGACTCCAAAGCTCATATTTTTCTTCCTTGTACACTATTAGTTAGTGTAAAGAAAGTATGTTAGCTTTTTTTTTCAAAAAAAGGTTTTGTTGTGTAACATGCTTACTGCGGGCTCCAAAACTAGGCCAGAATCACGAATTTGCAGAGATGAACCTCAATTGGGTTGTTTTGCAAAAATGGCCTCTGCTTCAAAAAAATTTCAAAAATCCGTCCCATATTTATTCGAAATAGCCGACAAATTTCAGAATACCAACAATGCATTCCAAACCCTGTTTTCAATCACTAGTTTCCAACAAATCACATAAGAAAGGGAGAGAGAGGAAGAAAGGCCCCTTTGATAGCCCAATTGCAACAACTTTATTGTTACACTTTATTTATCAATAGCAAAGCCTTTTTAGGCTATAGTACTTACCACTCTAGATCCCTGTTCCAACAACAATTAATACATACAAATGAAGAACACCTAAAATAATACATAAGATAGAGTAAAATGTCCTGCATCCCTTTTGAATGACCCAACTATTCATGGCTCCACTTTTAGTTCTCTGGAATACCTGCTTGAATACAAAGAGGGAGAAAACGATTCTTCCCTGCATGAAACAAGTTAACCAAAACTCTGGGGGAGGCATATCATCCTTTATCTCTTTTCCTGCCATAATAATGAATGGTATAGCCCTTGGCAGGACTATCCTAAACTACAAAGATTAGCTTGGCCTAAAAGATGCCCACACAATCTTTAGGGATAACGCACAAAATCAGAGGCAGATAGGAGCATTATATCACACAATTCGAGTAGAGAGAAGAGCATTATATCACACAATTCAAGTAGAGAGTTATACCTTGAATAAACTTCAAAAAGAGTGAACTTTTAGCTGTATATACTACTTGAAAACAAAGGCCACAAGCAGTGTACTGTTTTGAACTAAACAATGGCAGCGGATTGCATAGAACAGTAGTGGATCCAAAGAAAAAGAGAGAGAGATATTGGTGAGTATTCTTAGGAATTTTCAGCGTGTCCGTCTTAGGAGCTTAGGGGTTGTTTATATAGTAGTAAGACTAGGGCTCTTTAGAATTCAAATTCTAACTAGGGAAGGAAAAAATAAAGTCAGTAATAATTTTGTAAGGCAAGAATCAATCACTTCTCTAATTAACCAAAAAAAAAAAAAAAGGAATATCACCTTTTAAATACTTCCAAAAATAAATCCAATTAAGTGATTTTCGGAATGAAGAAAGCATAAAAGATAAAAATCTGATTTTTATAACATGTGTATATATTTTCAATGCATAAATCGCTTAAAATACCCCAAGACAAATAATGATTTTCTCATCAAATTTTGCCAAACAAATGGTCCAAAATTTAAATATATTCTCAAAATTATTAGCCTAATATTGTGTAAAGAAATCAGTCCAAACAATTAGAAAACAGGCAGCGTTCGTATACTATTGAGGGTATGATTTCAACGGCTTTTGTTCCAAGGATTCAATCGAACTCGTTCATAATTATGTTAATTTTCTAAATAGCATGGGATACGAAAAATCAACAAAACAAATTAATACGAAAATATTTCTTGCAAGATCATGCCTTCAAACAAAGCAAAAGCTGAAAACGTAAATTGAATATATATATATTCCTGTAAATCACCAAAGAATGAAAAAAAAATAAAACAAAGAAAATGTACCCGTTTCGGATCGGGTCGGGTCAATCTGACCCGATTCGATTTTTGCTCTATTCGTGGATTCCAAGCTCAGAAATGTCTGTTTCTTACCTTGTACGTGTATAAGCATTGATAATATTCACGATTCATGCCTTGGTTTACCCGGATTTGAAGTGATATGCTTGATTTCCCTTGTTTCCTTGTTGAGCCGAGAAGGAGGGAGAAATACGCGGCGTGTGGCGAGAAAAGGGGGTGCCGCGGTGGAGTCTAGGTGGGGGGTGCACCAGGTCGCGTTTTGGGGTAAGGGGAGAGGGGGCGTCGGCTGAATGGGAAAGAGGGGAAGGGAGAAATGAGTTTTAGGGTTTATTTGGTACAAGGTGTGTTTGGCTTAAGGGGAAAATAGGAAAAGTGAGGTGGAGCTTAGGTGGACGGGTGGTTGGCTAGGAATGTGCCACATGGGCGTGTGGGCTGATGTGTGTGCACGTGGGTCCCAAAAAAGAGTGATGTGTATATGTAGTATGGGTTTTATATATATTTATTCGTATATATGCTGTATATTTCGAGTATATGGGGGTATATTTGGTCAATAATTAGCTTAAAAATGCTAATGAATGAGAGAAAATTGATAAAAATATAAAGAGCAATATTATAGGCTTAGGAAAATATAATAATTGATTTGAGATAATTTTATGCAATATTAATTGGATGTAAATAATTGCAAAAAATGTATATTCGGGTATAATTAGCCAATAATTTGGCTTAAAAATGCTACTGACATAAGAAAAAAACTAACAAAAACAATGATGAGTAATATTGTAGACTTAAAAATAATAATTGACTCTAAATAATTATAAATGAATTTACGTAACATTAATCGAATGTAAATAATTGTAAAATGGATATTCAAGTATATAAATTGCATAAATAGTTACAAAATTGTACTATCACTTCGAAAATGACTTAAATAGCGTATTTATGTAATATAATCGCTTTTAAGTATGTACGTATGTATATAGATAGGACGTTGGTAATATGGATAAATGCATGATAATTGACGCAGTTTTGTCCGAAAATTAATATTGCATTTTCCAAAGTTTTGTATGACAAATTGTGAAATAGGAGGGACAAAATTGGGTGTCAACAGCTGCCCCTCTTTGCTCGGGGATGATGAAAGAGTCTTCGGGCAAAGATGTTGACAGTGCGGTCAATTTTGTCATGACTTTAGAAGGATGTATTTGGAGATTATGGGTGGTCGTATAGGGTGCCAAATTGTAGTGTCGTTGCAATGCCAGTTTGTGTGCCCTGCGATAAGAGTGAGTTTTTGCGAATAATATATATATATAAGTGCATAAATATACTTTCCTGTCATTTTGAGTGTCAACCGTCAATGTGTCGTGTCCTTTGTCGTGAGATGTTTGCATGCTCGTCAAGAGCTACTTTGCCTGCTCGTCCTGAGCTATTTTGCCTGCTCGTCATGAGCTAATTTGCCTTCTTGCCGGAGCTGTTGCCTGCTCGTCAAGAGCTATTTTGCCTCCGCATCAAGAGCTATTCTGCCTACTTGTCAGGAGCTGTCTGTCTGCTCGTCAAGAGCTATTTTGCCTCCTTGTAAAAAGCTACTCTGCCTGCTCGTCACGAGCTATTTTGCCTTCTTGTCGGAGCTGTTGCCTGCTCGTCAAGAGCTATTTTGCCTCCGCGTCAAGAGCTATTCTGCCTACTTGTCAGGAGCTGTCTGTCTGCTCGTCAAGAGCTATTTTGCCTCCTTGTAAAAAGCTACTTTGCCTGCTCGTCATGAGCTGTTTTGCCTTCTTGCTGGAGCTGTTGCCTGCTCGTCAGGAGCTATTTTGCCTCCGCGTCAAGAGCTATTCTGCCTACTTGTCAGGAGCTGTCTGTCTGCTCGTCAAGAGCTATTTTGCCTCCTTGTGAAAAAGCTACTTTGCCTGCTCTTCATGAGCTATTTTGCCTGTTGTGCCAGGTTGTATACCCTACATGCAGCGAGTAACATGAGGTGATAAATATGGAGATAATACCTTGTCGAGAAGACCGCCCGAGATGTTGCTATGCTAATTGTGACATCGTTCGTCTTCTGGTGGCCTGCACTCAAAGAAAGTTTTGTAAGTTTCTGGGGGAGGGAGGTTTCGTTTGTGCATTCTCTGCCTGACTTGCGCCTTTCCTTTGTGGTGTCTTCTTTCACAAATGCTGGACCTTGGTCAAACTACGGGGAGCAAAAGAAAAAGAATAAAGAGAAAGTAGACATGCGTTTATAAAAGTTTGTGAAAAAGTGTATTTTATTCCATCGAATCAATAGACCGCGTTGTGTAATACAAGCACAATGTTGCAACTATTGTCTTTCAGATTGTAGTAAGACATCCTTAAGGAATTTTGGGGTAAGGACCTCAAAATTCTGCCCCAGTTTTTGTACTTAGCTTTCTCCTGAAATTTTTGAGAGAATCTCAAAAATTTCTGCCCCAGTATTGATCTCAGTTTGTCCTTTCGAATTTTTGAGAGATCCTCAAAAATTCTGCCCCAGTGTCCATTTTGTGGGGAAAATAAAATTTTTGTATTACTGCGACCGAACCTTGGGTAGGTTGCCTACGTATCCCACTTGGGGAATCAGGTTGTAACGTAGTTCCAGATTACATGAGATATTGCATAAAGAATAAAGCTATTAGCAAGTGCAGGTTCTCAAATGTAATATCTTTTGACGGCGTCTCCGTTGATAGGTTTCGGCCAAACTTCACCATCCATTTCTGCCAGTATCAATGCTCCTCCGGTCAAAACCCGATGAACCATGTAGGGTCCTTGCCAGTTTGGTGCAAACTTGCCCTTTGCTTCTTCCTGATTAGGAAAAATCTTCTTCAGAACCAGCTGTCCAGGTTCGAATGACCTTACGCGGACCTTCTTGTTGAATGATTTTGCCATTCTTTGCTGATACAACTGTCCATGGCATATTGCATTCATTCTCTTACCGTCAATGAGTGCCAATTGTTCCATTCTCCTTTTAATCCATTCCGCGTCTGTTAGCTCTGCTTCTTGAATGACTCTTAGAGAGGGAATCTCTACTTCTGCTGGTATTACTGCCTCAGTGCCATAGACTAGGAGATAAGGGGTAGCTCCTGTTGACGTTCTCATTGTGGTGCGGTACCCTAACAGAGCATAGGGAAGATTCTCGTGCCAATGTCTTGAATTGTCGATCATCTTGCGCAGTATTTTCTTGATGTTCTTGTTAGCCGCCTCAACTGCTCCATTCATCTGAGGCCTGTATGCAGTAGAGTTGCGGTGCTTGATTTTGAAAGTATCACAAGTCGCTCTCATCAAGTTACTGTTGAGATTGGATCCATTATCAGTGATAACTGACTCGGGGATTCCGAATCGGCATATCATCTTGTCTCGGATGAAATCAACCACCACCTTCTTCGTCACCGACTTGTAGGACGCGGCTTCCACCCATTTGGTGAAATAATCAATGGCTACCAATATGAACCTATGTCCATTTGATGCGGCGGGTTCAATTGGCCCTATGACGTCCATTCCCCAAGCAGCGAACGGCCAAGGCGATCCCATAACGTTAAGCTCATTTGGGGGTACCCGAATCATGTCTCCGTGCACTTGGCATTGATGGCATTTCTTCACGTATTTTATGCAATCATGCTCCATAGTCATCCAAAAGTATCCTGCCCTCAGTATCTTCTTTGCAAGCACAAAACCATTCATATGCGGACCACAAGTTCCAGCATGCACTTCTTCTAGCAGCCTGGCAGCTTCTTTAGCATCCACACATCTCAGTAAACCTAGGTCAGGCGTCCTCCGGTATAGGATTTCACCGTTTAGGAAGAAACCATTTGCCAATCTCCGTAACGTCCTTTTCTGAAGGCTTGTAGCATTCTCAGGGTAAAGGCTTTCTTTGAGGAATTTCTTAATGTCATGGAACCATGGCTCTCCATCCGATTCTTCTTCCACCTGGAAGCAATATGCCGGTTGCTCCTTCACTGCTATGGGTATTGCATCAATGTAATTCTTGTCGGGATGCTGAATCATGGAAGATATTGTGGCCAGAGCGTCAGCGAACTCATTCTGAAGTCTAGGTACATGCCGAAATTCTATCTTGGTAAACCTCTTGCTCAATTCTTTTATGCACTCCAAATATGGCAATATTTTAGAATTCTTTGCTGCCCACTCGCCTCGTACTTGATGTATCAGCAAATCTGAATCTCCAATTGCCAATAGTTCTTGCACGTTCATGTCTATGGCCATCCTGAGTCCTAAGATGCAGGCTTCGTATTCTGCCATGTTGTTGGTGCAAGGGAATCTGAGCTTAGCAGTGGCCGAGTAGTGCTGGCCAGTTTCAGAAATCAATACCGCTCCAATGCCAACTCCTTTGAAGTTTACCGCTCCGTCGAAGAACAGTCTCAAACTATGGTATTCTTCGGTGATGTCTTCTCCGACGAACATGACCTCCTCATCTGGGAAGTAAGTATGCAAAGGCTCGTAGTCATCATCCACAGGGTTTTCGGCCATGTGATCGGCCAAAGCTTGAGCTTTCATGGCTTTCTGAGTGACAAAGGTGATGTCAAACTCACTGAGCAACATTTGCCATTTGGCTAGCTTTCCGGTAGGCATCAGCTTCTGAAAGATGTACTTGAGAGGATCCATTCTTGAAATCAGTAGGGTTGCATATGAAGTCAGATAATGTCTCAACTTCTGTGCTACCCAAGTCAATGCGCAACAGGTGCGTTCCAGTAGCGTGTACTTGGCTTCGTACGGAGTGAACTTCTTACTCAGATAATATATTGCTTGCTCTTTCCTTCCTGTCAAATCGTGTTGTCCCAATACACATCCGAATGCTGAATCTACCACAGACAAATACAGTATCAAAGGCCGACCCGGTTCGGGCGGAACCAATACGGGCGGGCTGGATAGGTACTCCTTTATCCGATCGAATGCTTTCTGGCAATCCTCTGTCCACTCGATGACGGCATCTTTCCTCAACAATTTGATGATGGGTTCGCATATAACAGTAGACTGGGCTATGAAACGACTAATATAATTGAGTCGTCCTAAGAAACTCATGACTTCTTTCTTGCTCTTCGGTGGTGGCAATTCCTTGATGGCTTTGATCTTGGCTGGATCCAACTCGATACCTCTTCTGCTGACGATAAAGCCCAATAACTTTCCGGATGGAACACCGAAAGCACACTTCGCTGGGTTCAACTTCAAGTTGTACTTGCGCAAACGGTTGAAGAACTTGCGCAAATTGTCCAAATGTTCGGAGCTTTTCTTTGATTTGATGATCACATCATCTACATACACCTCAATCTCCTTGTGCATTAAGTCGTGAAACATTGTGGTCATTGCTCTCATGTAGGTAGCTCCAGCATTCTTTAAACCAAAAGGCATCACTTTGTAACAGTATGTTCCCCAAGATGTAGTGAAAGCCGTCTTTTCAGCATCTTCCTCATCCATAAGCACTTGATGATAACCGGCGAAACAATCTACAAAGGACTGTAGCTCATGCTTTGCACAATTATCGATCAGGATGTGTATATTTGGTAGAGGGAAATCATCTTTAGGGCTTGCCTTGTTCAAGTCTCTATAATCCACACAAACCCTGATTTTTCCATCTTTTTTCGACACTGGTACGATGTTGGCCAACCAAGTTGGATATTCAACCATTTTAAGGATTCCCGCATTGAGCTGCTTGGTCACCTCCTCCCTGATCTGCACTAAGGTTGATGATTTGGAAGTTCGGGCTTTTTGCTTGACCGGTGGGAAACCTGGATTAATAGGCAGCTTGTGTGCAACAACATCCATGCTTATGCCTGTCATATCATCATATGACCATGCGAATACATCTTCATACTCTTTTAAGAACTCGATGTATTGTTTTCTAACTTCAGGGGTTAAGTGTGCACTAATCCTTGTTTCTTTTACGGTTTCGTTGTTTCCTAGATTAACCACCTCTGTTTCATCCAAATTTGGTTTAGGCTTGTTTTCGAATCTCTTAATTTCCTCTTGTGTTGCCTCATCAAACTCTTCATAACCAGAATCAGATTCTTCTGACATAGTTGTTTCGTTACACATTTCGGTTGTTGATTCGATGGAATTATTAGTTTGAGTGCTGAAAAGGTAAAGTAATGCATAATTAAAAGGATTAACAAATGGAAGAAAAGGAAATGATAGAAAAAGACCAATGCTTTTATTCATGAATCCTCGCAAAACAATGTTTATAGGGAAACATCATGACAACTGAAAAATAGGTAAGAAATGCATTCTAACGACTCGGAGTCGTGTTTTATTTTGAAAGCATGAAAGAAAACCAAAACTCCCTAGCTCTACCAAGGTCCGCGGTATGCTCGGGTCAAGTTGCTGGTCCAATTGTTCAGCTCAGTTCCGAGTTCAACTTTTGCAAGATTAAGAGGTTCGGTGTGTTCTTCCAGAATTACACAACAATCTTCATCAGATAAAAACAATTTCTGTATGCCTGTCAGCAGGTCTTCCTCGGCATCAACAACCTCTGATTTATCCTCTTGCATTGCGAGTACCTCCCCTTTGTGACCATCCAAAAGACCAGACGAGACGAAGACATGTAGCAGAGGTTTGACAGCTCTTTTGTAGTACTTGAAATCCAAAGAGGCTTCCTCCAAACTTCCTTCGTAACCCCCAAAATAGCCTATGCCTGACCTATCTTTGTCGCCTCTCGTCACAATGTGAACGGGATCCAAAAGACCATCCAGATTTTTACCTAAACCTTTCCCGAGTTCATAGCCTTGCCCCAACATAATACCCATCACCCAATCTCCGGGCCATCTTGCGGATTGTGGGAGTATGTACGGTTCTTCAATCTGCACTTCTTCAGGTTCGGATTTAGTTACTCTAGGGATCCACACCTGCCTTTCCTTTGCCTCTCTAGAGATACGCTTCCAATCAGGACGGGCATTGGGCGAGTATACAGGCCGCTTCTCCGTCTTGGCAGGTATTGTTTCACGGAACTCACGTGCAGGCACCCCCCAATCAGACATTATAGGTTCCCAGACTAGATTTCTTCCCTCATAACCTTTACCTTGGCCGTCCCAATAAGCGCTGTAGAGGTTCTTCTTCTTTTCGATCCCTGGCGGGGCATTAACAAGTTTTGGAGCAAAGTATGCGGAATATCCTCCTCGAGTGCTTCCTCTGTGGCTATTGGGGCTCCACCCTTCATACTTTTCAACGTAGTTCTTGCGGTAACCACTTTGACTACCATGCACTGCTCCCACAAGCTCTACGATGTAAAAGGTTTGTCCGTCCAGAGCATTTCCTTCAATTACTGGTATGGTTTGCTCATTGTATATAGAGTTGCTCCCTTCGCCGAACACCACAACCTCTTTGTTGTCCCATTCAAACTTCACCGTCTGATGCAAGGTAGACGGAACTGCACCAGCCATGTGTATCCACGGCCTTCCCAACAGTAGGTTATATGATGTCGAGATATCCATGGCATGGAACGAGGTAGTGAACTCGACTGGACCCACCATGATGGTTAGGTTGATCTCTCCAATAGTGCTCCTTTGTGACCCGTCGAATGCTTTCACCTTCATATCACTCTCCTTGATCTTGTTTTGGTCAATTCCCATCCTTTTCAAAGTGATGAACGGGCATATGTTCAAACCGGAACCTCCATCGATCAGAACTCTTCCTACGAACCATTCTTTGCATTTTACAGTGACATGCAAAGCCTTGTTGTGCCCGAGCCCTTCCGGTGGTAATTCATCTTCATGGAAAGTGATTCGGTTAGATTCCATGACTTGTCCGACCATGCTGGCCAGATTCTCGACAGTGGTGTCTGCAGGTACATATGCCTCATCTAGGACTTTCATCAATGCATTCCTATGCCTTTCTGAATTCACAAGTAAGGATAGAATAGAGATCTGGGCTGGGATCTTGCCCAAGTGGTCGACTACAAAGTAGTTCTTTGCTTGCACTTTCTTCCATAGCTCCTCAGACTCTTCCTCACTGATTCCTTTTCTGCCTTGCTCTTTGCTATGAGCAAAATTCTCGGGAGCATAGAACCTTCCACTTCTAGTCATTCCTTGCGCTGCAACCGTCTCAACTACTGTCTTCCCTTTTCTTTCCCTTTCCCTTTCATAATCCCATGGCACTGCCTTGTCATCATAAGGTGGAATCACGTCCACATAGAATTTGGGGGCCATTTCCACCTCTATAGGAGCTGGTACTTTAGCAGCCTGTGCAACAGAGGCGAGCGCTGGTGTGGCCTCTTTTGCTCTGACGATGGTTCCTTCTAGATTGCATTCAGCCTCTAATTCTATCAAATTTACTCTGTTATCCCCATGATTGGGCAAAGGATTGTTGTGCACGTTGGGTGCCTTCAAGTGTATCACTTTCTGATCGATCAAATCTTGTATCTTGTCCCTCAAAGCAAAGCATTTTTCAGTATCATGGCCAGGTCCTCCAGAATGGTGAGCACAAGTTTTGGAAGGGTCGAAGAATGGTGTAATTGTTTCAGGCATTTTGAATGGGACGGGTTGGATATGTCCTGCCGCTTTGAGTCTTTCGAACAGCTGGGCTCGGGATTCAGCAAGCGGGGTGTAGTTTCTTCGGGGTCTTTGGTTATTGTCTGGACGGGGTCTAGGATGGTATGTGTTGGTGTTTCTGTAGTTTGAGGTTTGTGGATATGCTGGCCGTGGTGGGTGTGGACCTTGGCGAGCGGGTTGTGTGTTATATACGGGATAAGCGTGTGGTGATGGAGCATATGGGTATGGTGGGAGGGGTGTTTGGTAGTAGTGATTGTGGGTGGGGGTGTGGTCAAGAGAAGTAGCGACGAAAGAGACTTCGTCTTTTTTCTTCTTAGTGATACTAGTGCTACCAGACTGTAGGGCCTTATTGGCGGCTTGCAGTGCAGCCAAGCTAATGATTCTTCCGGATTTCAAACCATCCTCAACGATATCTCCAATCTTGATCAGCTCTCCGAATTTCTTATCCTGCATGTTCAACATCTTATCAAAGTATACATCTTCCTGTATGCGGATAAAGGTTGCTACGATTTCTGTGTCGTTCATGGGCGGTTGGACCTTTGCGGCTTCAGCCCTCCACCTCGTTGCATATTCCCTGAAAGTTTCATTAGGCATTTTCTTTAGCTTCTCCAGATAAAAGCGATCAGGCATGGCATCGGTATTGTGCCCAAAACTGTCGACAAAATCCCCAGCCATTGCTTCCCAACTAGTCCACTTTTTCAGCTGCTGCTTGGAGTACCAGGTCAGTGCATCCCCTGTCAGACTGCGGTTAAACAACTGCATCCTGATCTTCTCATCATGCCCTACTCCGATCAGCTTGTCACAGTAAGACCTCAGGTGAGCCATCGGGTCACCACTACCATCGAACAGGTTGAACTTAGGTATCTTGTAACCGTCAGGCAACTTCAAATTGGGATAAAGGCAGAGGTCTTCATAAGCTAATCCCCTTGTCTCCTTAGTCACCTGAAATTGTTTAACCTTTTCTACCAACCACTTAACTTGCTCCTTAGTGTCGTCTGTCTCTTCTCCTACCCATGCATACATGTCTTGCTCTTTGGTAGGTGATGAAGTGGGTTTGGTTTCGACAGTGAAGGTGTGGATTGAGCGGTGGGGTTGTTTTGGGGTACTTTTGGTGGTGCGACATAAGTGGGGTATGGGTGGTCTTTTTCAGGCATAATGGGATCTTTGCCATGAGGGCGTGCGGGTTTGCTTGGGTCAGTAGTTCCATCAGCGTAGATTCGGTTTTCCAGTTCAAACATCCTTTGTTGCAGCTTTTCATAATCTTCGTATGCAACCATACCTTTCTTTCCAGGAGTCCCTCCAACACCAGAATTTGCGGTAGTTCCGTCAACTTTGTCAAACTCAGCCATGATATTTCGTCTCGTCCTTGTCTTTGTAGGTAAAGGTGGAGGTGTTGAAATCGATCCTCTGGATCTTAAACGGTAATGCTGTTCGGCCAGAATGCACAAACCAACCTTCGGGGATTGGGAGCGAAATAACCTTGAAAAATAAATGGCCAAAGATAAATGTGAGCGAAGTATTTAGAGAGCTTTATATACAAGTTAATGTCATGCAATCGCGTCCTATTATGCGGGGGACCTCTTTTATGCCAGACGTAGGCCTACCGACGATTTTTTAAAGGTAATGTTTGCGCCAATTGTCTCATTTTGTTTGCTTGAGAATAATCAAAACAACTTTATAAACTCCAAAACAAGAAATTTTATTGATAGAATTGCTTGGCTTTATTACAATCTCTAATCTTGCAAAAAGAAAAACAACTTGACTGGAAAGGAAATGACTCGACAAAAACAACTTGACTGAAAAGGAAATGACTCGACTGAAAAGGGAAATGACTCGACTTGAATTCAAACTAAGGCCAAGCAAAGATGCGCTCTGATCAAGCGTTTGGTTTGTCCTCGACATCATCATCAGCATCCTCTTCATATTCTTCCTCTGATGGGTCTTCTTCTATGAAGGGTTCCAAGTGCATCAAGTCTGACTCAAGAAGATCTTTCCCAGACTGTATGTCATCCAAAGATTTCGCACAAGCAGAGAGAATTTGTATTCCTAGCACTTCTTTATCCTCCAGTGGTGTGGACTGGAAATGTCCTTTCCAGGAATTCAAGATGTCCTTAAGGCTCCCTACGATATGTCGGAGTAGCACTGTCTGGTTCATCCAAAACCTGGTCTCTTCTTCTTTAGCCTTCCCTTGGTGTTGCCTTCTCATTTCTCGATTCTGGGTTTCTTTCAGCTCCACCTTCTTCTGATCATATCTTGTTCTCAACTTTTTGTACTTTTCTTCAAAGTTGGTGTCTTCGATTCTTCTTTTGAGTGTGGGTTTATTAGATAGGAACCTCTGTTTGTCGAACTCAAGCCAGTGAGGATAAGCTAAGGCAGCCTGGGGTTTAACCCTATCATCTTGGTGATGACAGAATTGTCTGGTCTTCCTTTTTTCCCATATGGTTAGAATCATTTCTCGGGTAACTCCATCCATGTTGCTTATTTCGGTGTTGAGGTTCCTCCCTTCTGCTAGTCTGGGGGTTGATTGCATCGTTCCTACTTGCCTGAGAATCCTCAAAGGGATGTAGTGATGAGTCCCTCGCAGCCCGATCAATGTCAGAAAAGTAACGTCTTGGCTTTGAATGGAAACTATAAAACAGACGCAATGTTTTATCACCCACTGTACGTCTTCCTCTCGCAATTGATTAAGCTTGTCAAACCATCCACTCATATCTAAGGGCTTCTCCCATTGCAGAGTGCCAGTCATGCGAAGTGAGTGTGTCATGATACCATCAGGTGTATGGGCTATTGGCGCAGATGGGGGCGCCTCGAGCTTTTGGAGATGCTCGATCAACCATATTTGCAATAAGAGATTGCAAGCCTCGAAGTAATCTGCTCCTTTCTTACATTTAGTCAAAGCTCGATAAATATCTCCCACGATCATTGGAATCAAACCCACTCGACGCCTGTTAATGTCCCTACGCAATATCTCGACCACCAACGCTATCCCTGTGTGGATTTTTCCTCCTTTTTCAGGGAAAATCACAGCTCCTAAGAAGGCAATGGTGAAAGCAACAGACTCGGTTCGTGGCCAATCTTCAACTTCGGATGCTCCTGGGAAGTCATACCGAAGGGTAGTGTCTCCGAATCTAGAGTACAAAAACTCTAAAGTTACCCTTGCATTTTGAACACCGTTATAGTATGGTTCCTGGGGAACCTCCAGAAAGTTGAAGAATTCTTCGGGTTCCACCCTTAGGGGACAAATCAAAGTCTCTGGGTCAGGTGCCAAGCCGGATAAACCTGCAATCTCTTCTATCATTGGTGCTAAATCTATGCCATTGAAGTGGAAAACTGCCCTCTTGTAATCCCAAAAATGAGCAGCTGCCTCAACCAAACCAGGAACTGTCTCGTACCACATAAGAGACAGCAAATCGCCTAGTAGCGATCGAACTCTTTCTTTGCTGGCTTTGGTCAAATCCTCCCACCAAAGTTTGAGCACATAGGGAACTTGAGCCAATGAGTCGAACTGAAGTGATCCTTTTGCAGCCATAGTCTGAAAACAAAACAAAGGTTAAAAATAATCCTATTCATTTTGATTAATTCTCAAGCAGACAATCAACATTTGGCGCAACCACTTTATGCGTATGAATATTTGTCACTTTCGGGTCATGGACCTTTTGACATTTTGGACGAGGTATATTAATGGACTATGACGTGCCAAGGACGTCTAGCCTTCCTAGGTTTGTCATGATGCCAAAGGAAGTAAATACACATTTTGTTGCCAATTGTTCTCATAATTTCTAAATAACCTTTGAAATTCAATACATGAAGACTCTTTTGAAAAACAAAAATACAAAAATGACACTTAAACTAATCAACATGCTCCTTCTCCAGCCGAGCTCTCTTTGCTTCTCGGGCGACCTCCTTTATTTCCTCCATAGCTTTGGTCAAGTATCCCTTGGCCGTAATTAAGTGCAAGATATCTATTTCGGCACATTCCGAGTTCCACTGTTCAAGCTTTGCTCCTAACACTTCTACTTTTCCTTCCAAATCCAATGCACGGTTCTTCCACGTCTCGATCTCTTCTTTGTTTTCTTTGTCTATTTTAATGGCTTTCAGCATGAACTCACGGTATCGAATTTGAGCCTCTGCTTCTCTGTCTCTGATGTCATTCCCTTGGCTTGATCCTACTACCACATTCCCCTTTATGCTAGAATGCAACCAACTGATGTAATTTGGTTCACATCCTGCATTGTATCTGTCTGGTGCTAATGTCGGCTCTTCCATGACTTGCCTTCCTAACCAAGATTTTCTAATGCTTTTAAAATGTGGAACTAGGTCTCCAGTATAATCGACTTGGTAGGCCTTCGTGTTTGGTATAATTGGGATGATTTGCTTCCTCCCTGCTTGCCTCATCACCCTTAACGGTTGATAGGGTTGGAGGCCACGTAATCCCATAAGTATCACAAAAGATGCTTTCTCAGAGCTGATGATAAAGTCTGGTGAAGGAAACCAAGTGAACATCCATTGGATTGAATCCTCCGTTATGCTTTCAAACAGTTTTACCCATTTCTCCGTGCTGCTGAGCTGCTTGAATTTTGGAACCCCGTACCGTTCTCCAATCAAGTAATTCGAACCAGTTGGTTTGATCAAATCTTGCGCACCGTTCACCTTCCTTAAATGCTCCTTGAACCATGCTTGCAACAGAAGATTACATCCTTGGAAGTATTTCGCTCCCTTTTTACAACGACCCAAAGCCCGATAGATGTCCGCTACAATCATAGTGACTATTGTGTGCCGATAACCACCAATCCCGTTGAACACCGCATCGGTAACCATGATAAGCCTCGAACATATGTCGTGATCCGAGCTTTCAGGAAATACCATTACCCCTAGGAAACAAACAGCAAATGCAAATGGTCTAGCCCTCCTCCAATCACTATAGGATGTGAACTCTCCTCTATGGTTGTCAAAAGCGGTCAAGCACCCGAATTTATTATAAAGATAGGAAAAAGGTATTTTCTTTTTCTGCAAAAACCCCACATCAACGTCCGCTACCATCCCCAATTTATCACGGAACTCCTGTGGTGTAGGAACGCTGGGAGCCAAAATGCGACCTCCTTGCCACCGATGTTTGTCTAAGCCCGAATGTGATATGAACCCCCCTATTTCTTCTAGCAAAGGTGTCAACTCGACGTCTCCAAATCTAAACACATTTGATTCTTCATCCCAGAACGTCACTGATGCTTCGATCATTTCTCTACACGGTTCCATTTCTAGCAAAGACACCAAATGCCCTAAGTGTTCACGGACTTCCGTTTGTTCACCTAGTGATAAGTTGTTCCACCAGTTGGTCAACATAGGAGGTGCACCCAAAGCCATTCCAAAACGATAAATTTTTTGACTCATGATGTCCTAAAAAGAAAAGGAAAGGCAAATGATTAAAAGAAAATTCCTAACCCTTTTTTTTTTTTAGAACAATTGGACGATCAAAATGTGTATTTATTTTCATCTCACTTTTTTTTTTCTCTCTCTCTTTTTTTTTTTCTTTTTTTAATGCACATAAGCATGTCCAAACGTCTTTTCGGGGTTACAAAAACCCGTCAAGTTGTCTGAACAAGTTGAAGACTAGTCGGCTTACGGGAAGCCCTTCCTACGGCATGATGCATGCATATTACATCTCAAGATGGTGTAATTCTAGACATGGTTCCCCGAGGTGGACAGCCAAGGGGTGGGAACGTTTGGAATTGTTGGTTGTACCACGGACCAACTTATCCCAACCGTCCCCCCTAAAGGGTTTTTTGAGGTGGAACGACCGTGAGATCCACGTAATCGCTCGTGTGTGTGTAAAGTGTCGTTTCCAGAAGTGGAGGAGTATGAGTGAAAATGCTAATAAATATTACAAGGAATATTTCATACCATCAAATAATAATAATAAAAAAATAAAGAAAACAAAGATATTTCATACAAGTAATAAAATAAAGAAGGAAAACAAAAAAGAAAACAAGTTAGTAAAATAATAAGCAAAATAAAGCAATTAATTAAAATATCCCAAAAAGAAAAACTCGTTACGGTTAGGACTATAAATCTCCCCAGCGGAGTCGCCATTCTGTCGCACCCCGTTTTTCGAAGCTCGGATCGAGTTCGAAGGTCGGGCTTGACTAAGGTGACTCGGTTGAGTCAAAGTTGGAGTCGCCACCTAATAAATTTGTATAACAGGCGTATCAGGTCACCTAAAATTTCTAAGTGTCTAAAGTTACTCCGGGTAGGTCGTACTAACAGAGATTCTAAGGTAAGAAATCCTTATGACTCGGGAAGAAGGTATTAGGCACTTCCCGAGTCCCACTAAAAGGTGGTTCCCGACCGAGTTTTTAAACCCCGAAGGACCCAAAAACGCAAATCGTATTAAAATGAGTTCATTTTTCCGCAAATTCATGAACGGGGAAGTTTCTGAAGCCCTGCAGTATTTAAAAAAAAAAAGACAATTTTTACGAGACACAACAATCAATATTTTATTAAAAGAATGTTAGCCTTTTTGGTGAAATGTAATGACATTTATTGTCAAACATATTCCAAAGAGATAAAGGCTTGTTTATTTTTTGGAGCCATTTTTAACATTTATGTATATATATACTAACCTATTTTAAATTTGAAACATAGTGTATACATGATTTTATATCTTAAAGACGTATAAATATAGATAACCACTTTGTTAAAAAAATTCAGAATTATATGCCTACGCTTATTATAAAGTCTCTTTTCGTTTCTTAAAAGCCACTCTTTTATATAATAGCCCTTACATGCATGTTCGAAATACTTTTCAAAAATAGCTAACTTGTGTAACAATTATTAAATATTAAAGGACTCGTACATATTCAAAATTTCGAAAATAGCTATTAAATACCCATGTATACTCTATACTTTCAAAATAGCTATTAAATATTAAAATACCCATGTAAATCCAATATAATAAATACTAAATACTAAAAGTACCCATGTAAATTCAATATAAAAATTAAATACTAAGACTACCCATGTAAATTCAAATACTTCGAAAATAGCTTGCATGGCTTGACTCCAAAGCTCATATTTTTCTTCCTTGTACACTATTAGTTAGTGTAAAGAAAGTATGTTAGCTTTTTTTTTCAAAAAAAGGTTTTGTTTTGTAACATGCTTACTGCGGGCTCCAAAACTAGGCCAGAATCACGAATTTGCAGAGATGAACCTCAATTGGGTTGTTTTGCAAAAATGGCCTCTGCTTCAAAAAAATTTCAAAAATCCGTCCCATATTTATTCGAAATAGCCGACAAATTTCAGAATACCAACAATGCATTCCAAACCCTGTTTTCAATCACTAGTTTCCAACAAATCACATAAGAAAGGGAGAGAGGAAGAAAGGCCCCTTTGATAGCCCAATTGCAACAACTTTATTGTTACACTTTATTTATCAATAGCAAAGCTTTTTTAGGCTATAGTACTTACCACTCTAGATCCCTGTTCCAACAACAATTAATACATACAAATGAAGAACACCTAAAATAATACATAAGATAGAGTAAAATGTCCTGCATCCCTTTTGAATGACCCAACCATTCATGGCTCCACTTTTAGTTCTCTGGAATACCTGCTTGAATACAAAGAGGGAGAAAACGATTCTTCCCTGCATGAAACAAGTTAACCAAAACTCTGGGGGAGGCATATCATCTTTTATCTCTTTTCCTGCCATAATAATGAATGGTATAGCCCTTGGCAGGACTATCCTAAACTACAAAGATTAGCTTGGCCTAAAAGATGCCCACACAATCTTTAGGGATAACGCACAAAATCAGAGGCAGATAGGAGCATTATATCACACAATTCGAGTAGAGAGAAGAGCATTATATCACACAATTCAAGTAGAGAGTTATACCTTGAATAAACTTCAAAAAGAGTGAACTTTTAGCTGTATATACTACTTGAAAACAAAGGCCACAAGCAGTGTACTGTTTTGAACTAAACAATGGCAGCAGATTGCATAGAACAGTAGTGGATCCAAAGAAAAAGAGAGAGAGATATTGGTGAGTATTCTTAGGAATTTTCAGCGTGTCCGTCTTAGGGGCTTGGGGGTTGTTTATATAGTAGTAAGACTAGGGCTCTTTAGAATTCAAATTCTAACTAGGGAAGGAAAAAATAAAGTCAGTAATAATTTTGTAAGGCAAGAATCAATCACTTCTCTAATTAACCAAAAAAAAAAAGGAATATCACCTTTTAAATACTTCCAAAAATAAATCCAATTAAGTGATTTTCGGAATGAAGAAAGCATAAAAGATAAAAATCTGATTTTTATAACATGTGTATATATTTTCAATGCATAAATCGCTTAAAATACCCCAAGACAAATAATGATTTTCTCATCAAATTTTGCCAAAAAAATGGTCCAAAATTTAAATATATTCTCAAAATTATTAGCCTAATATTGTGTAAAGAAATCAGTCCAAACAATTAGAAAATAGGCAGCGTTCGTATACTATTGAGGGTATGATTTCAACGGCTTTTGTTCCAAGGATTCAATCGAACTCGTTCATAATTATGTTAATTTTCTAAATAGCATGGGATACGAAAAATCAACAAAACAAATTAATACGAAAATATTTCTTGCAAGATCATGCCTTCAAACAAAGCAAAAGCTGAAAACGTAAATTGAATATATATATATTCCTGTAAATCACCAAAGAATGAAAAATAAATAAAACAAAGAAAATGTACCCGTTTCGGATCGGGTCGGGTCAACGTGACCCGATTCGATTTTTGCTCTATTCGTGGATTCCAAGCTCAGAAATGTCTGTTTCTTACCTTGTACGTGTATAAGCATTGATAATATTCATGATTCATGCCTTGGTTTACCCGGATTTGAAGTGATATGCTTGATTTCCCTTGTTTCCTTGTTGAGCCGAGAAGGAGGGAGAAATACGCGGCGTGTGGCGAGAAAAGGGGGTGCCGCGGTGGAGTCTAGGTGGGGGGTGCACCAGGTCGCGTTTTGGGGTAAGGGGAGAGGGGGCGTCGGCTGAATGGGAAAGAGGGGAAGGGAGAAATGAGTTTTAGGGTTTATTTGGTACAAGGTGTGTTTGGCTTAAGGGGAAAATAGGAAAAGTGAGGTGGAGCTTAGGTGGACGGGTGGTTGGCTAGGAATGTTCCACATGGGCGTGTGGGCTGATGTGTGTGCACGTGGGTCCCAAAAAAGAGTGATGTGTATATGTAGTATGGGTTTTATATATATTTATGCGTATATATGTTGTATATTTCGAGTATATGGGGGTATATTTGGTCAATAATTAGCTTTAAAATGCTAATGAATGAGAGAAAATTGATAAAAATATAAAGAGCAATATTATAGGCTTAGGAAAATATAATAATTGATTTGAGATAATTTTATGCAATATTAATTGGATGTAAATAATTGCAAAAAATGTATATTCGGGTATAATTAGCCAATAATTTGGCTTAAAAATGCTACTGACATAAGAAAAAAACTAACAAAAACAATGATGAGTAATATTGTAGACTTAAAAATAATAATTGACTCTAAATAATTATAAATGAATTTACGTAACATTAATCGAATGTAAATAATTGTAAAATGGATATTCAAGTATATAAATTGCATAAATAGTTACAAAATTGTACTATCACTTCGAAAATGACTTAAATAGCGTATTTATGTAATATAATCGCTTTTAAGTATGTATGTATGTATATAGATAGGACGTTGGTAATATGGATAAATGCATGATAATTGACGCAGTTTTGTCCGAAAATTAATATTGTATTTTCCAAAGTTTTGTATGACAAATTGTGAAATAGGAGGGACAAAATTGGGTGTCAACAAATGCCACTTAATTAATTTAATTAATGAATAAATAAATGAATTAATAAATGGATAAATAATTGACTAAATATAAATAATGAATAAATAGGTACAATTTTAATTTTATTTCTTTTGCACTCGATAATTAACTAAAGATTTCTACTATCTTAAATTAATTGGCGAGTCCTAAAGAGACGGGATATGCAATTTATAAACAATTTAGACAAACAATAAGATGACAATTTCAATTAAAGCGGCTAATCTACCAGGCTTCTAATTATACAAAGTCCTAACTCAGTTTACAAAGTCCTAAAACATGCTTTCTAAAGGGGACATGAGAGAAGAAGTTTTAGAAAGTAGAACCCGGGATAGCGAACTCAATTCGAGCCCTGTATTTCACAAGGCTTTTCATTTATTCATTTCTTTTGTTTTACATTTTCGGGGATATCAAGTCCCGAAAATGCGGGGCGATTCAAGTAACTTCGAAATGCACGCCACCCCCATTTGTGAGTTTTCATTCAACTCGTCCCAAGTGTTCATGCAAAGAAAATAAAGAAAGGATTAGTATATGTCTAAATAAAGAATTTGCGAATAAAATATACACTAGAAAGAAGTCTATCCAAATGAATTAACAGTTCCACCTCGAACTAATTGACCTTAGGCTAAAATCCTTATGACATAATTGGTGACAGGCCCCATCTTTTATCAAACGATGTTTCAAACATCAGATCCTGTTCCTTCAAACTTAATTACGCAACACTACCAAGCTAGCATCCAGGATAAGGTGCAAATCAGACAAGCAAATATGTGTAGTGAATAGTCACTAAAACATGCACAATTAACGCAATTATCCTTATTTCAAGAACCTGACAAAATTGATTTCTTCTTAATAGACTAGCCAACAAAGGTCTCATTCAATTTTATGACAAAAGCCATTCTTAAAAGAAATAAAGGAGGACCGACACTTAGCACTACACTTTTGATTTAAGATAACTATAGAATAGATTAAACCTTGAGGTAAGCATCATTGAAATGACGCTTAGGGAATTTAAACAACCAAAAATCCTTTTAACTAAGGCTAGAGAAATAGGCAGAGAGCTTCAACTTAGAAGAAAGAACTTGACCTTTAAGATAGGAGGAAAGAAATAAGCTCAAACTTGAAATTTAATCATGTTTCTACGATGCAGAATACGTGATGTCTAGAGGCAACAGAACACTCCATGAATTGATTAAACTTAGGTGTCATAGATTCAGGATCAAGACAATACTAGCATCAGAAAAAAAAAACAGAGAAAACAAAGCTGAAATACTGCCTAGGACTAGACAAACAGGACCTAAACAGGGCTCCTATACACTATAAGCTAGTCTCTGTACCTGCAAAATACCAGAACAAACTCTCAAACACCTGCCTAGCCATCAGACCTCCCTCTATTATCATGAGCCACCTGAAAACAAAATCACCAGAGGCCTGCTATTGCTACCAGATCACCCTCCATACACCCTGATTCTAAACAAAACACCTGCACGCCCAGGACCCTCTAGCAGACCCTCACATACTCCTTCTCATACCTGGAAACTAACACCAGACAACATCTAACCATTCCTACACAGGCCTCCTCAACAACTCCAGCCTAAGCAAATAAAAACAACCCCTCTCACAGACTACTCCCAGACCTTCAAACTCCTGCAATGCCCTAACTCATCTAACCCATAGAAATCAAGCACCAGAAACAACCAGACCATCTGCAGCCCCCTGAAACAGCCATCAGGACACCCTGACTCCCTCTTCTCCTCTCCAAACAAACTATGAACAGACTTCCTTTATTCCTCTGCAAACCACCTGAGCCTAACCAACTGCCTGCAGCCTCCATTTCTAAACAAAAAAATACCCTTGAACTACTTGAAACAACTTCCAGGGGAATTGCAGCACACTCTCACACACATACCAGAGTTACCAATACACACCCAAACATCATAGGCAATTTCAGATCAAACAACCAGAAACAAACTGGGAAACAAACACCCTGAAGTTCTCACACAGCACTCAAACCCTTTTTCTTCATAACCAAGCACAAACAAGAACTGAAAAACTCCAGATACTTACATTTATCCCAATGGACCACATAGAAAACTGATTGAAACAAAGACACTTTGAAGAACAAATAAAGAAAACAGATCCAATACCTAGGAATATTATTCCTCTATGTATACCTAAACAGCAGAACCATAAGCAATCCTACTAAACATCAGGCATTTAAATCAAAATCAGTTTCTTGTTCAAGAGAGAAATAAGCAAACTATCAGGCCAAAATCTAATCTCTTATGCATAAGACAAGAGGAGACAAGTTTATATGACATATAACAGATTCCAACAAGCTAATACAGAAGTTCATGCTCAGTAATAATGTGACGAAAGTCTGCTCAACCCTTCATACTTCAAGGCAAATTTTCTTAATGAATGAACTCTAAATGCTAAGTGAAACAGCAAAGGTACAATCTTTATATACTAACAACCCGCAAGATAATAAATTTTAACAGAATATGCTTTTTTACTACATATTTATGTTCGACAAACAACATTTAAAACTAACGAACAGGGAACAAAAAATATTATCATATCATTGACAAAGTTAAGCTTATTTAAGCGACACACTGATACTAGCAAAACAAGAACAGAAAAATAAAGAGAAAAGAATATTACCTCTTGCGACGCAGTAAAAAGGGGCGAGGGATGCGAAGGATACGCGACTCGACTAAGCGACTCAAACAGTGAAGAAGCGATACGACCAATCGAATCTTGAACCTTGTCTTAATTTCTGAATGAAAAATGAAACTGTATGTATATTTTTACTCTAAAAAAAACAGAGAGAGTATTTTTGGGTAAGCAAATGCTGCCGTTTTTCTGTTCTCTGTAAAATCCCAAAAATTCCCCACCCTTAAACCCTATCAAAAATGCTTAATATATAGGAAAATTTTAGGGTTTACCTTGGCTTGCAAAAATCTAAATTGCCCTTGCCATTTTCGATATATCTCTTCTAAGATAAGGGTCTAAAGTGTCCATTCTTTTCGGATTGTACACTTTGGATCCTTATCTCTAAGAAAAGATCCGAAGGCTGGGATTGCTTCAACTTGAAACGAACGGAGCAGATTGAGTGTCTGTTTGTTTGGTTAGAGAGTGAGAAGATACCAGCTGGAACAGTATTACTTGTCCAGCATATTGATCGTACGGAGAAGATGAGTGTTTGGGTCGGGTTTCTGGTTCTGATTCGCGGGTCGAAAAGTTTGAGAATCGGGTCGCGGGTGATTGAAAACTGAAAAGGGGAACTGATATGTGCATAGTAATTATATACATTATATATATATTGCTTGCATGGGTAGGCTGGAATAGCATGGGCTTGTACATTTAGCCCCTTCTTAAGTTAAATTGAATTAAGATAGGGATGTTGCACGTCTAGTCTGAATTTAAGATATAGTAATAAGATTAGCCTTTTTTTAGGTTAATTGGAAATTGAAGGGGTTGCACGGGTAGCCTGACATTGAGCCATGCTTTGCGAAACTTAGCCTTTCTTCCATATTTCATTAATTCACTTTTAAAATTTTCGGAAATTGACTTTTATTTAGATAATTAACATTAATTAAAATTTTCGGGACAAAATTGGGTGTCAACACTCCTTCTTACCAATCCGTAATACCTTCCCATTGGAAAGGTCCTGAAAAACACAGAAGTTAGGTTAAAAGATCACAATGCACCCTAATTCTTCAGTGATCTGTGACACTGAGAGAAGATTATATTTGAATTCTGGGATATGTAGAACATTATTCACAGACTTTTCCTAAAAAATAGCTGATTTTCCTGTATGTGTGATATCTACCTGACCTCCGTTGGGTAGATTTACCTTACTACTGTCATTAGTTGGCATCATTTTGTACTTATTGAGCAGGTCTAAGTTATGCACCATGTGATTGGAGGCACCTGTGTCAATAATCCAGTTAAAATTAATTAGATTAGACATGAATGCATTGATAATACTTGCTGAGTTGATAGTTGCTGCATTAGCTTCATGATCAACAGACTTTCCTTTATTCAATATTTGAATGATCTGAGAGTACTGATCCTGAGTAAAGATAAGAGGACCAAGAGATGTGACTGAGGCTGCTGTGCTAGAGCCAGTGTGAGGATTATAACCACTGCTAGGACCAGTGCAAGAGTGATACAGAGTGTTGCTACTGCTGCTATAAGTGGGGAATTGAGCAGAACCATTAACATTTGAGCTTTCTTGAGTACCAGACTGATTCATATAGGGCATATTATATAAATTATATCTATTTCCTTCTCCATAATTTTGACCCTGTGCATTCAGAGACTCATTCTAATATTTGGCTGAGTGATGCAGCCCGAACACGTGCTGATCAAGTGTTCGATCCACCGAGGAGACCAATGACACGAAGCCAAGCCAAGCTGCTGCACGATATGCACATTCACTTTGCCTGGCCGAAGGAAAGCAATTGCTCCGAAGCTGAGTGGCCGGGCTCAAGAACCGAGGGCGTCATCTTCAAATTTGAGCCCGAGGACAAAGTTACTGAACACCAACAAATTTTGTTCGAAGACAAGTGAGCGCCCGAGGACAATGAGTTCGAGCAAGCAATCGTGCACCGAAGTCAAGGCTTGCGAACACACACTTAGCTCAGCCCTGCGTGGCTTGTTTTTATTCGTCACTTGTGACTATTTACTACTTTATCCTTAGCATAGCCTATAAATACTCTATATCTATTTTACTGTAAGAAGGCAGTTTTTAGTATATGAAAAACATAGCAAGTGCTATTGTGAGTCTCCGATGGAGCTGAACCCCGACGAGGGCCTTTAAAGAACTTGTGTCAATCGGTGTTATTCGTTTGAACAATTTCTTCTTGATCATTCAATTTTCAAGAAGCGGGTCTTTCTTGAGGATTGTTGCATAGTATAGGTGCGTCTTGATTTCATTCAATTGAGCTTTGAGACAGGTTCCTCACTGTTCTTTTGAATCGAAGCAAGATTTTTCTTGCTTCTATCTTTATTTTCTTGTTGATTTCTTCTGCGTTCATGTTTAGCAATTCCCCTCGGGTTTGCTTGCACCATCTTGGTATCAGAGCAAGGTTTGAGTTTGTTCTTACAACCTCAAATCCTGTTCATTAAATCATGCTTGTGTCTCCAGTTTCAGCTTTCTTCCGTGTGTTTGATTGTTGTTGCTGTTAAGTAGAAAAAGAAAATTCAAAAATTGTGTTTGATTGTTGGTTGTTTGGATTAAACAACCATTGATTCTTGTTCACCATTGTTTCTTGATTCCAACAAGTACCCGACGTACAATTTTCGTGACTAGGGTTTCTTGGTGAAATTTTGGACTGTTTGAGTTGTTGGTGAATGATTTTTTAACCCCAGCGTGTTTTTGATTGAAACCGATGAAGAATGATGGGTCTTGAGTGATTTGGGTTTGTTTTGTGCTTAAATTCGAAGTTCTGTGTTTGAATTCGTCGTCCGTACGTCGGAAAATTGTTACAAATTGTAACAGTGTACGACACGAAGAAGCTGAATCTTAGCTCAAGAACTTTGAACTGAAAATTCCTCCGTTGTTGTTGGAGCCGGAGTTGAAAGAAGCAACCCAGGTCTGTTGAAATTCGTGGTCAGTGAACGAAGCTAAATTTTTCCATACACCGGAGCCAAAAAAATCACTGTTCCATTGAAGAAGAAAGGGGTAAAGTGTAAAGACCAAAACCCCAGGTGAAAAAGTTGTCGGCTGAAAAGGGAAATTGGATAAGGTAAAACCTTATCCGTACCAAGGAGGGACCACTCTTGTACGGACAAGAGTTGGTGTGTTCGAAAAAGATTCCAAAAGGGAATCAAAGGGTAGATTCTCCTAGGTTTTTACTTTTCTTCTGTCCGAAATTCTAGTTAGTGGATCTTTGAGTAATTCTTTCTACTCGAGGTCGTACTAACTCATTTGCGCTGATAGGAACTCGTGCGTGGGGTGACCGAAGTCCAACTTCGTAGAAATTTCTTTGACTTCCCGAAGCACAAGAGTAAATAGTTGTCCGTTCCATTGAGTCAAATCAATTCACTCTTCCCGAAGGAGACATTATAACTTGTCAAATTCGAAGGAATTGAGAGAAGCTGATCAACCGAGGAAGCCATTAGCTGCAAGTTCTTGAGTGACCAAAATCGAACCCATACAATTGAGTGGACCCGAGTGCCACCCATCAAAGGTGAGGGAGTGTGTGAGGTGATTTCTAACCTTAACATTTGTTGGTCTTTGATTGTGCAGGTACCATGGCTGGGAATGGAGGTGATGGCAAAGGCATTGAGAAGCCCGAAGTGTCGTTAGTCGATTTCATGGCTGCGATACAAGGCATCAGCGCCGAAGTGAGAGGAGTGAGTGCTCGAATAGCTCAACTCGAGCAAGGAAGTGTGTCCGTGGCCTTACCTGGGTCCGGCGCTGGAACTAGCAACTCCACTCCAATGAAACCTGAGCTGTATGCTGAGCTTATTCGACGACATCAGTTGAAAAGCGAGGCAATTCGAAGAGAAGTTTTGGGCAATCCCCAAACACAACAAAACTTGGGCAATCCCCAAGCTGAGACTCAACACTTGGGCATTCCCTGAGGAGAGAGAATACCACTTCCAATGGCCCGAAGACAGATTGAGGTCATTGACGAAGAGGTGGATGAAGGAGAATTTCCTGATACCGAACCTGATTATGAGCAGCAATTCGCTCAACGAAGGCAAGCTCACCGAGGACCTGGAAATTTCCGAGGTCGAGGCCGAGGTGCAAATGTTGATAGACATATTGAGCGTGAGGCTAATGATCGCTATGATAAGTATCTCGAACAGGTTCGTGGTGTTCGAGACTCAAACTTGAGCAGTGTCAAGATCACTATTCCACCCTTTAAAGGAACTAGTGATCCAGATGAATATCTTGAATGGAAGCTTAAGATGGAGCGCATCTTCGAAACCAATGAGATGACCGAAGAGAGAAAAGCTGCCCATGCCATTGCTTCGTTCGAAGCGTATGCATCTATATGGTGGGAAGCCGACAAAAGGCATAGACGAAGGAATGCCTATCCTGAAGTCATTACTAGGCCACAGTTGAAGAGAGCAATGGATGCTAAGTATTTGAGTGCCAAGTACAGACAGACTCAATTACAAAAGCTCTATGAGCTAAAGCAAGGGTCCAAGTCAGTCCAAGAGTACCATGATGAATTCGAAAAGGTTTGATTAAATCTTGATCTGGTCGAAGACGAAGAGCAAGCCACTATCCGATTCAAAAATGGCTTAGCTCGGGATGTGTCATCTCAATTGAGGCTACACATGTACCGCACGTTGGAAGATCTGTTCGATACTGCCACCGAAGCTGAGAAATTGGTAAAGGACGATAGGCAAACCAAGGAGTCACTACTTCTGCTCCTTTGAACCGAGGTAAAGAAAGGAAGAGTCCTAACCAAACAAATGCCAACACTGTTCGAGATTCGAAGAGACCCTTCGAGAGGGGTGTGATTGTTAACCAGTCAAGAGAAGTGGGAGGTAAAGTTCAGCTCAGCTCTCCTAGTGCTTCAAATATTCAGTGTCATAAATGTAAGGGTTATGGTTACATGGAAAAAGAGTGTCCGACTCGCAAAGTTATGCTTCTGCTCGAAGATGGAACCGTCCATGAGCAAGCGAGTGACATCGAAGAGGAACTTATCGAGGAGGCTGGCCGAGCTGAAGGTGATGATGATCATGAAGCTGCCGAAGCTGATCATCCGGAAATGTTTCTTGTGGTTCGAAGGAATTTGAGCTGCATGACTCTTGAAGAAGAGGACAACCAAAGAGAAAATCTCTTCCATGCCCGATGTCGAGTGAAGGGAAAGGTGTGTTCGATGATCATCGACTCTGGTAGTTGTGCGAATATGGTGAGCCAAATCTTGGTTTCACAAATGGGACTATCTACGTTGAAGCATCCTCACCCTTATAAATTACAATGGCTGAATGAGTGTGGAGAATTGAGGGTTGTCAAACAAGTGTGGATCAAGTTTAGAATTAGCGAATATCAAGATGAAATGATATTCGATGTGGTGCCGATGCAAGCTTGTCATTTGCTATTGGGAAGACCGTGGCAGTATGACCGGTCGGTTACTCATAATGGAAGATCCAATACTTACACTGCAAAGCTCGAAGGGAAGAGTTTCATACTCAAACCCTTGTCTCCAAAACAAGTCACCGAGGACTATAAACGGATGAAAGAATTGAAAGAAGCGGCCAAAGCTAAGCTTTCGATAGGAGCAAAATTGGGGGCCGAAGAGACAAACTCACTGCCCGAAGAGAAAGGAATCTGTGCAATCATGCAACCGGGTGAGTTCCTACGAGGCAACGACAACGATCAGATGATGATTTGCCTCGTGCATAAGGGTATCTTTCTAAACTCTAATGATGATTTCTCTAATGATGATTTTTCTAATGATAACCCTTTGCCTAGTGCTGTACAAAGTGTTTTGCAGGACTTCGGAGACATGTTTCCCGAGGAAATGCCAGGTGGATTACCTCCGTTGAGGGGAATCGAGCACCAAATTGACTTCGTACCGGGGTCTCAATCCCCCAACAAACCTGCATACCGGTGTAATCCCGAAGAAACCAAAGAGCTCCAAAGGCAGTTTGATGAGTTGTTGAACAAGGGCCTTGTTCGACAGAGCTTGAGTCCTTGCGCCGTTCTTGTTATACTAGTCCCAAAGAAAGATGGAACATGGCAATTGTGTGTTGATTGCCGAGCAGTCAACAAAATAATGGTAAAGTATCGTCATCCTATCCCTCGATTAGATGACATGCTAGACGAGTTAAGTGGTTCTTCGTGCTTTACAAAGATAGATCTCAGGTCCGGTTACCACCAAATCCGAATGAAACCCGGAGACGAGTGGAAAACCGCATTCAAGACCAAGTTCGGTCTCTATGAATGGTTGGTGATGCCTTTTGGCTTATCCAATGCACCGAGCACATTCATGCGACTGATGAACCATGTGCTCAAACCATTAATAAATAAGTTTGTTGTCGTTTACTTCGATGACATACTTGTTTATAGTAAATCTGTGGATAAACATGTTGAACACCTAATGCTAGTGCTTGATAAACTGAGAGAAGAGAAGTTATACGCTAACTTCAAGAAATGTGTCTTTTGTGTCGAGCGTGTAGTCTTTCTAGGATTCGTTGTCACTGCTAATGGTGTTGAAGTCGACGAGTCAAAAGTCGAAGCCATAAAAGATTGGCCAACTCCAACCTCGGTATCACAAGTTCGTAGCTTCCATGGCTTAGCTAGCTTTTACCGAAGGTTTGTTCGTGACTTTAGCACCGTGGCAGCTCCTTTAACCGAGCTGGTTAAGAAAGACCATCCATTTGTGTGGGGAGAGTCCCAAGAAAGGGCTTTCCAAGAGTTGAAACGGAGGCTTTGCTCTGCCCCGTTGTTGCAACTCCTTGACTTCGGCAAAGCATTCGAAGTCGAGTGTGATGCGTCTGGAGTTGGGATTGGAGGAGTGCTGATGCAAAAATCGAAGCTGATCGCTTACTTTAGCGAAAAGATTAAGGGTGCAACCTTGAACTACTCTACGTATGACAAGGAATTGTATGCCCTCGTTCGAGCACTCGCCCATTGGCAGCATTATTTGTGGCCTCGAGAGTTTGTGATTAAGAGTGATCACGAGTCCTTGAAGCATCTCCGAGGGACAGGAGAAATTGAACCGAAGACATGCCAAGTGGGTAGAATTCATTGAAAGCTTTACCTATGTAATTCATTACAAAAAGGGTAAAGATAATGTTGTGGCTGATGCGCTATCAAGAAAATTTTCCTTAGCGACCACTCTCGCCTCAAGGCTCATGGGATTTGAAAGCATCAAGTCGATGTACGAAGACGATCCCAAGCTGAAATGCGTTCGTGACGCAATCTTGAATGGCCGAAGGGTCGAGAAATATCAGTGGCACGATGGCTACCTCTTCAAGAATGGGAGGGTTTGTGTGCCAGTGTCATCGTGGAGAGAGCTCTTAGTTCGAGAAGCTCACTCCGGAGGTCTGATGGGGCACTTCGGTGTCGATAAAACTCTTGGTATCTTGACCGAGCAGTTCCATTGGCCCAAAATGCGACGAGATATGGAAAAGCTTTGCAACGCTTGTCTCGTTTGCAAGAGAGCTAAATCGAAGTCCAACCCTCATGGTTTGTATACCCCATTGCCTGTGCCTGATCGACCTTGGGTTGATATATCATTGGACTTTGTGTTGAGGTTACCGAGGTCGGGGGGAGGACATGATAGCATCTTTGTTGTAGTTGACCATTTTTCGAAAATGGCTCACTTTATTCCTTGCAAAAAGTGTGATGATGCACAACATGTAGCTACCTTGTTTGTTTCTAATGTGTTGAAATTGCATGGTGTGCCTCGTACTATTGTGAGTGATCGAGACTCAAAATTTTTGAGTCATTTTTGGAAGTGTTTGTGGGGTGCCCTCAGCACCAAGCTACTATTCTCGACGTCTCACCATCCTCAGACTGATGGACATACCGAGGTAGTTAACCGAACTTTGGGATCTTTGCTTCGAGCAATGACCAAAGGCAAGGTTGGAAATTGGGCTGATCGTTTGCCCATGATGGAGTTTTCATACAATCGAACGATGCATAGAATGATCAATATGACCCCATTTGAATGTGTGTATGGTTTTAATCCTTTGATTCCACTCAATTTAACCCCATTGCCTCGAGATTCTGTTCTTGATTTTGAAGGTACTCGGCGAGCCACTGCCTTGATCGAATTGCATGCAAAGGTGAAGAAGAACCTCGAGGAAGCTTATGCAAAGGTTGCATTAAAGAAAAACAAGGGGCGTAAAAAGTTGGAATTAAAGAAGGGGGATTGGGTTTGGGTTCACTTCCGAAAGGAATGTTTCCCGAACCAAAGGAAAGGAAAGTTGGCTCCTCGAGGGGATGGTCCATTTCAAGTGTTGACCAAGATAAACAACAATGCTTACGTGATCGACCTCCCTGGTGAGTATAACGTGTCCAACACCTTTAATGTTGCGGACTTAGTTCCTTGTGTTGTAGGTCAATCTTCGGAGGACGAGGAGGACTCGATTTCGAGGACGAAATCTTCTCAAGAAGGGGAGGATGATGCAGCCCGAATACGTGCTGATCAAGTGTTCGATCCACCGAGGAGACCAATGACACGAAGCCAAGCCAAGCTGCTGCACGATGTGCACATTCACTTGGCCTGGCCGAAGGAAAGCAATTGCTCCGAAGCTGAGTGGCCGGGCTCAAGAACCGAGGGCGTCATCTTCAAATTTGAGCCCGAGGACAAATTGACAGAACACCAACAAATTGTGTTCGAAGACAAGTGAGCGCCCGAGGACAATGAGTTCGAGCAAGCAATCGTGCACCGAAGTCAAGGCTGCCGAACACACACTTAGCTCAGCCCTGCGTGGCTTGTTTTTATTCGTCACTTGTGACTATTTACTACTTTATCCTTAGCATAGCCTATAAATACTCTATGTCTATTTTACTGTAAGAAGGCAGTTTTTAGTATATGAAAAACATAGCAAGTGCTATTGTGAGTCTCCGATGGAGCTGAACCCCGACGAGGGCCTTTAAAGAACTTGTGTCAATCGGTGTTATTCGTTTGAACAATTTCTTCTTGATCATTCAATTTGCAAGAAGCGGGTCTTTCTTGAGGATTGTTGCATAGTATAGGTGCGTCTTGATTTCATTCAATCAAGCTTTGAGACAGGTTCCTCACTGTTCTTTTGAATCGAAGCAAGATTTGTCTTTCTTCTATCTTTATTTTCTTGTTGATTTCTTCCGCGTTCGTGTTTAGCAATTTCCCTCGGGTTTTCTTACACCACTGAGTTAGCATGATTTTGTTCATTCTGAGGTCCCCACCGATTCTTCTTTGGCTTATATCCCTCTGGATACCCAATTAGCTGATAACATCTCTCCCTTATATGACCTTTACCAGAACAGTAATCACATTGAAGTAGAGGCCTGTTAGAAGATCTATTTTCACCATTTTTTTTGTAATTTCCCCTGTTGTTATTTCTGTTTGAACTATTGAAGTTCATAGAATTCACCTTGTTGCTCAGAAAAGCAGTAGGATCACTAGGTCTAGCTTCAAAAGAAACATTAGAGGCATGCATTCTCTGACTCTCCACAATGATAATCATAGGATATGCTTGATTCAGGCTAGGCATAGGAAAAGTCATCAAAACTTAACTCTTAGTTTGTGCATAGGATTCATTCAACCCCATAAGAAACTGCCATCGTTTCTGCAGCTGGAAATGCTTAGCATATTCCTTGGATTCAAGACAAGCACATGAAGGTGAAGGAATAAGTGCTTCAAGTTCATCCCATCGCTCCTTGAGTCTAGAGTAGTAGGCAGATACAAAAGACACTCACAATGCCAAAGTTGGAATATCCTTATGCAAATAGAATGCTATAGAGCCATTCACCTTATCAAATCTTTCCTTAAGATCTTCCCACATTGTATATGCATCAAAGGCATAGATTACACTACTCAACAACTCCTTTGACAAAGTATTCATAATCCATGCCAGAATAATGGCATTACATCTATCACAGAGATCATGAAGAGGAGGGTCAAAACTCTCTTTTTTTACAGGTGCCTAGAACAAACCCTAACTTGTTCTTTCTAGTCAAAACGATCTTCATAGATTTACTCCATAACGAGTAGTTCTCAGATCTTTAAAGCTGAATTGATACTAAAACTATATGATCCACGCTCAATCCACTCACCACGAAGGGTGTGGGCAGTCGTCAAAAGTAATAGTACCCAACAAGAGTCGGGGTCAATTTTCACAGGGAGCTGGCAAAGCAATCTATTAATCTTAGGATGAATAATGACGAGCTCTAAGAATTATTCGTACATTCCTAATGAATAAGGGTAAAAATATCTTAACTACAACTAACAATTAATGTAAAATAAGCTAAATGATGACGATGAGTGTAAACGATGAGAATGAGCTAGGGGCTTATCCACTCCAACAAGATTCTCTAAGCTAAACACTTGTATTAACAAGATTCTCTAAACTCGGACCTCTAATGTATTCCTCAAAACCCTCTTGGGATAGGGAGGATTTACCTTATCAAGCCCTATCGGGTCAATAATGAAGCGCTAGAAACCCTAGTCCAAAGACCCGAGCAGAGATGACCATTTTAGGTCTTCCTCTTTAGATTGGGTAGGCCGCAACCTATATAACCCAAATTCTCACTAGTCTCAATTAGCCTACACCTTCAACCCCTCTCGGGTGATGAAAGCAAAGTAGGGTTAGATTCAAGTACGGCTGTACCTTAAACCCTAGTAAAGAAAGTACGATGGAGAGCTAGATTTATGTTGACCCATTATTTTTACAAGATTTAAGCTAAGCTAAGCTAATCAAGTTTTCATGAATAAATCCCTACTCATACTAGGGTTTAACATACACATAATGAAAAATGAAATGGCAAGAATCATGTAAGAATGTATATTAAAGAAGATAATCCTTACAAAGATTCAACTAGAAACCCTCCTTGACCTCCAAGAATATTCAAAAAGTTTAAAGTAATATTCTAACCTGAAAAAGGGTCTGTTTGCTCGGAGGCATAATAGCCTATTTATAGGCATGTGTTTCAAAACTAGTCTAATATTTACAAGTTTGTTGTTTTCCTTGTTTTGCGCCACGCCGTCGCTTATTCAGCGAGCAACCTTATGATCTGCTAGCTCGTCGATGACCTCTTTTACTAACCACTCATTTTGAATTGCGATGCAGGTTTGACGGGATGCCCTTGGCATTGCGGACAACTCTTGAGCTTCACATATTTTTCAGATGTTCTGTGAACAGCGGCAGGTGCGCCTCTTTTTGTGCGAGGTCGCCACTAGCTTTTAGCACTTCCTTCGGCGGCCTGCCTTTGGTCGGCTGGAAGGCTTGAACTCTCCCCTCCTTTATCAGATGGCTGACCTCTTGCGCCACTTATTCGGCGAGGCACCGATCCAGTCGCTGCCTTATCTCTGTGTTCTTCAATTTTGTAGCCCAAGTTCACTTGTTTTTGCTCTTTTCGCATTTCCTTTAGCTTTGTATATCAATTTCTTGTGATAACCTGAAACAAAGAGAATAACCTAAGATTCACTTAAATAATAACACTTCAAGACACAAAAACTAGTTGAAAAGAGTTGCGAATATGCACAAAATACCAACACATCAACTCCCCCAAACTTAAGCTTTTGCTTGTCCTCAAGCAACATTAAGAACTATCTCATGTTTCATTTTCTTGGCACCGAGATTGAGTTCAATAATGGAATGAGAGAAGAGGAAGTCCATGACTTCGGTTGATACTAACAATTAATTTCATACATGAGAGTCCAACCAATCAACCACAAACGCCATAGTCACAACTACATCTACTAATGCTTCTAGTGCGGACTAAAGCATGTATAGCACAATTGCTTTCTCAACTTACCTAAAGCTTTCTTGGTTTTACCTTCAAGTCTCAAGTCCCTTAATGTTCTCACCACAAGAATGGGTCCCTATCTCTCAATATAATGTAAACAAAAGGGCCCCTCAATTTTAGCCTCTCACTCTAAAAAATGAATGCAAGTTAAGCATATACAATGTCATAGGCTTGGCCTACTTGTCATTTCCTTTTATGTCCTATAATGGAGGATAAAATTGGACTTCTAAGGTTGTAATGTAGGCTTTTGGATAAAGGTAGGGTATAATTTGGATAAAAAGTGACTAAATTCCCTCCTTGGGCACTACATCATCTTTGCAAATATTTCACTTTGAGCTTTCTTTTCACATTTAGCTCTTATTCCCATTTTTCATTCTTGATTTTGCTTTTGTGGCTCTTATTCTTTCACTTACTTCTTTTTCTATTTTTTTTATTTTCAATTTGTCGTTTGCTATTTTTGCACTTTTCTTGATTTTCTCCTTTTCTCTTTTGCAACTCTTCTTTATACAATCATCTTCCTTTTTGAAGAGCCACTTAGCTTTCATTTCTTTGTTCCCCTCCCTCAAACTTAGACTTTAGTCTAAGTTGCACGTTTTTCAATACCTCAAGGAGCTTTAAGTAAGAACTTACCTCAATAGCATACGGGACAAGAGATAAGGACATCAACTTTCCAACACTTAAAGTGAGGATCTAGCCTATACTACATATGTATAAAGTCATCACAAGAACCTAAAGGTTATAGATGCAACTCTCAACAAACAATCCACACACTTTCTCATGTGTGCTCCTAATGTGTAGGTATCAAATAAGTCATAAAACAAGGATGTCACTTCTATTATTAGAGTCCTGAAGTGCCCGGTTCAAAAGAATTACATTCTTGGAAAAGAACCGAGTCAAAAAAAAAAAAAAACCAAGAAGGTTATTTACTAATTCAAGGCTATTTACAAAAGTGGTATTTACAATGGGATGGTTGCTTTTTCGGACCCAAGCAAAAATGAGTTTTCACGAGGATTGCCTATGTATCGCAACAAGTGCGAATCAAAGGAGAGAAGGCAATATCCCAAGCGTAGTTCACGGGAGTACATTTGGAATCTTTTTCTTTTTGGGATTTTTAAAAAAATTTCAATTTGTTTGCGTTTTTGCTTTTTTAATATTTTTGGGTTTTTGATTTTTCATATGATATTAACAACCACAATTATACAATGAATTTAAAGACATAACTAAAGACAAGACATAAATATAAACATCAGAAAAACAACCTACATTAAATATCCTAAGCTAAACATTCATATAAACATAAAAACACATAAACATGAAAATATTTTAGGACACATTCAAACAAAGGATAATTACTCCACCCCCAATATGAGAAGTTTCTATGTCGCAAAGCAACTAAACAAAACAAAATAAGAGTTTAATAAGGGGTAAGAGTGCTCCCTAAAGATTGTCATGATGATGGTGAAGGAGCTTTGTCCTTCTCAGGTGGAGTTGGTGGTGTTTCCTTCTCACTTGTTGGACTTAGGATTTTCTCGGTGGAAGCTGATGATGATGTTGCTGCAGGTTTAGTAGCCAATGCCTTTGTGTGTGCTTCTTCTAACTTGGCTAATTTCTCTTTTCTTGCCTTCTCTGCCTCTGTTGCTTGTGCGAGCACTTTCTTCCTTACTTCTTCCATTCGTCTTCTATCTTCTTTTACTTTGGCTCTCTCTTTCTCCTTCTTTGCAGTTTTTCTTCTTCTGTCTCTTCTTCTTTGGTACCAACTTCCTTATCTCCTTTCCTTGCAATGTCATCTAGTTTCCTTTTCCTCACATAGGCTTTAGGATCTTCTTTGGGAACACCTGCCTTTTCAATTTCCTTTGGCTTAGTAGCCACTTTCTCTTTCACCTCATCTTCTCTCTTTTGCTTTTTCAATTCAGGGCCTTCCTTGCTTGCCTCTTCTGCTTCTTCTTTCCTTTGTCTTTTGATCTCTTGTTGCCTTTTGAATTTTTCTTCTCAAATAGCTTGGAAGCTGGCCATCATTTCCTCAGAAGTTTCTTGCACTTTTGGTGTGGTGATTGCTTCTTCTAGTTCCTCTTCACTTCCTACGCTCTCCTCTTCACTATCACTATCTACCTCTTCTTCTTTGCTAGCCACCTCTACCTGTACTCCTTTGCTTGTCTTGCTTGGTGCAGCTTTTTGGGTTGCTTCTTGATCAATCTTCAATTGCTTTAGAGCTGTTCTTGTTCTAAAATCTGAGTGTTCTATGCCTGCACTCTATCAGCTAACTCAATCACCTTTGTGGTGTTGTCTGTCATAGCCTTGATGAGTTCTTTGATAGCAGTAACAATGGGTTTTAGAGCTTTTTCCAACTCCACAGATGGTCCTCTTAGAAGACTCACCTTGGTGTCCAGGCCCATAATGTTGTCATTGATCTCTTTCAGTAATTTAGGAATGTTGAAGTGTTCAAATTGTTTGGCTGAGACTGAATCTACTGATGGGGGAGGAGCTGGAATTTTTCTAGCTTGTGACCTCTTTCCCCCTTGAGGAGTTGCAGCTGCTATTTCTTCCTTGTCCATCTTGACTCCTTTTCTCTTTCCTTTACTTCATCATCTTGGATCCTTTTGAGATCCACAGTTCCCTTAGCCTTCTTTATGTAATCCATATCAAGCAACAGGGGTACATGACTCATTAGCTTGGTGAGCAGACAGGGAAAGCCATAGGCAATGGAGTTTTTATGAGCTTTGGTTTCAATTCTGTCATATATGACTTTCCCCACATCAATATTGAGTAGCTCATGATAGATGCTATGAGGACTGCCTTTTTGTTTGTGATTCTTGTGTCATTCAGTGAAGGAAGGAATCTGTTACTAATCACTGCATTCCAACCTATGGCAATCAAGTTAAAGTCTTTCTTTTTTATTTGAATTCCTGGTTTGATCCAGGTTGGTACAATTCCAGAGGCAGCAATGATGGCTGCCAGCCATGTTCTCAGGCTTCCCTCTTCGTCTGTTCTCCACAGCTTGTATTTGCACTCGTATTCCCATTGATCAAGTGTTGGCGACCCATAGATCACATTGATCTCTTCATCACTAAAGAAGACTTCTACTTTTCTCACCTGCACCTTGATTGATTTCTCTTTTTCTTGTGAGAGATTTGAGTAGAATACTTTCACCGTCACTTCATTGTACTCACCAGGGGATTCTATTAAAAATTTCCATTTTTTTCTCTCAATCTCCTCATAGAACTTATCACCATATTTCTTGGCCCTTTCACTTTGCACCTGCTTTTCTAGGTTAATGGTTCTTTGTACATGGAACATTGCTTCAACTGCTTCATTTTTGTTGAACCTGTGGTTGAGGATCTTTTGTGTTCTGTTGGATTCTTTGTCAAACTCCCAATTGATTTGCACTCCCTCTTCTCCCCAGTCTTCTACATCAGATTCAGCCTCTTCCACAGTGTTTGAGGGTCCTTGGCCAGGGGTAGACGTTAGCTTGGTTGGCTTTGGGTCTATAATGTTTTTCCCCTTTTCTGTGCCTTCTTCTCTTGATCAGCTCTCATTCTGTTGGCCTCCATTTTCTTTTTCATTTTGCCTCCCTTTTCTGTTCTTTGGTGGGTGGTTTCTTTGCTCCATCTCTTAGCTACTTGTTTCTTCATGATTGCGTGGGAAACAGTAGCTCAAAACATGTGTTAGTTAATGAATCACTACACTATTCTACTCCTAAGCTAAGCTAAGATTAACTAAACCAACATATGAAGTTCATGGAATGGGATGGAACACTTGGAAATTTAAAACAGCTTATGGAATACAATTAAAATGGTGGACAGCAGAATAAGAGGCGGGCTCGCAGACATAAAGGGGCGACCCGTAGAAATCAGTGCTGAGAAGCACTGGCGAATCGCCACATGAAGTGCGAGATGCCAATTCAAGCCGCAGAAATTTCCAACCTTCTGTGAGAGTTGGCGGCCTGAAAATGAAACTAAGGGTCTACCTACTCATTTCGCCTTTCAACTTGCGAGGCATAATTTTATCTCGGCGACTCGCATAACTTTTGACAACATGGAGGGGCGAGTCGCCTTTCAACCTACGATGGGAAAGCCTCACTCGCACAATTTGGGAGATCACTGATGACATCGGCGGCCTCGCACTTTCTTTTGCAGGTACGCCGAGTGTCTCCTGCACTTCATTGTGCGACATGCTACCTCATCGGCGGCTTGCCGAATCCTTGGTCAGTTTTACCTGTAGTGCACAGATTCCAATTGTTTCCAATCTCACTTCGCTTAACTCCCCCAAGCACACTCTTAAGTGGTCTTTTCAACAACCTATCAGTTTCAAATGCTCTCTCAAGAACGAGACCACAATTTCAACCAATTTCATACAAATTTAACCAGAAATCATACCAAGGTCGAGATTTTTTCAAACTTTCAAGCAAAACAAGGTATCTCGAGGTTTCAATCAAGTTCAATTTTTGGTTTAGTTTCTTTTACACTCTTCTTCTTCTCCTTTATTCACTTAAATCACATAAGTCCCAAATTTACATACTCGAAGGTTTCAATTTCATGAATTCAAGTTTAAGAACAAACCCCAAAATCAACCATACATGAATAACAAGATAATCACCAAAGCCCCACCCCCAACATAATGTTTTTAACCACCCCACATGTAAAACATGAACATTTTAAAGCGAGGAGCCGAATTCTTACCGGATATGAGATGAAATGTAAATCGGGTTGAAGGATTAACAATGGTTCGGTGAGATCGCGAGTGTGTGAGCGATTTGGAGTGTTGTTTGAGATGGTGGTGTGTCGGAATAGTATTTTCCGGTGATGGGGTGCTTGATTTTTACGGTTTGGGGTGAAAAGTGTAAAGAAAACTTACCTTGGGGCCTTTTATAGTCGGGTAACATGACCAGGCCCATGGAAGTTGCGGCTCGCAGCTTTTTTCGGCGGGTCGCCTAATCTTCGGCGTGTAGGAATTAAGTCTTCCAAGTGTGCATAAGTGGGTTGGTCCACCGACTGGTCTGCGAAGTTTTATGGGCGACTTGCCGAATGAACGGCAGAGTACTCCCCAACTCCGCAGAAAATATATCCTTATTGATCAATCCGATGGCCAGCACTTCGGTTGGTGGGCCGCAATTTGGCTTCCGCCCTTTATTCGGTGGTCCTCCCCACTTTTCAACTTCCTTCACTTTCCTTTTCCTTTCACCTTTTACATTTTTCCTACACTAACACCACTTCAACCAAGATCAAATATGATCATCATGGAACTTCACATGAAGTTTTTACACTAACTACATTTCTAAAACTAAAAATGCTAAAAGTAAAACTTGGGTTGCCTCTCAAGAAGCGCTTGATTTAATGTCGCAGCACAACGGTGATACCTCATCCTTCAAGGATCCAAGAGATAGATGCAAGCGACCTTCCTAGGCTCGGCTTCACATCCCAAGTAGTGCTTCACTCGTTGACCATTTACTCGGAAAGTTTTGGAACTCCCCTTCTCTTACAACTCAACCTATCCATAAGGCAATGTTTCAACTACCTTGAAAAGTTCACTCCACTTAGATTTCAACTTTCTGGGGAATAGATGAAATCTTGAATTAAACAAAAGAACCATATCCCCCGCCTTGAATGCACGGTTCCGTATCTTCTTGTCATGGATGATCTTCATCTTTTCCTTGTAGAGCATTGCATTTTCATAGGCAAGAAACCTCATTTCCTCGAGTTTATGTAACTTCTCCACCTGGGACTTTGAAGCTTCTTCCCAACTCATGTTTAGCTTTTTCAACACCCAAAGTGCTTTATGCTCCAACTCCACGAGGAGATGACAAGCTTTTCCAAGGACTAGCCGGAATGGGTAACATCCCAATAGGAGTCTTGTATGCCGTGCGATACGCCCATAAGGCATCATCCAAATTTTTAGACCAATCCGTCTGGTTCACATTAACCGATTTGGCTAGAATTTGTTTGATCTCTCGATTTGACACTTCCACTTGGCCACTTGTTTGGAGAGAATAAGGTGTAGAAAAACCTTGTGTCTTACCCCATATTTCTCCAATAAAGGGCTAAAGGCTCGATTGCAAAAGTGGGTGCCCCTATCACTTATGATGGTGCGAGGGGTGCCAAATCTTGTGAAAATATTTTTCTTGAGGAAGACGGTGACGCTTCTAGCTTCATTGTTCGGTAAGGCTATTGCCTCAACCTATTTAGATACATAGTCAACCGCCACAAGGATATACTTCATTCCTTAAGGACTCATAAAAGGATCTATGAAGTCGATTCCCCATACATCAAAGAAGTCAACTTCCACAATGGGGGTTTGGGGCATTTCATACCTTCTTGATATTTCCCCCGTTCTTTGGCATTGATCACAACTCTTTGTGTATTCATAAGCATCCTTGTACAAAGTAGGCCAAAAGAAACCACATTCAAGTACTTTTACCACTGTTCTAACACCTCCATGATGTCCTCCATAAGGACATCCTTCAAGAATAGCTCCTTGCTCGGCTTTACTTTGAAGAGAAAGGGATCATCCCAAAAGTATTGTCGGGCATCTTTGATCAACTTCTTCTTTTGAATGAGTGAGAAATCCTCTGGGATCTCTCCATATACCACATAATTGGCTAAGTCCGCGTACCAAGGAGTTTCCTCCCAAGATATCGCTAATAACCTCTCATCTGGAAAAAAATCATTGATCTCGAGGGTTTCTTTTGGGCGACGCTCCTCCTCCAAACAGGATAAGTGGTCCGCCACTTGATTCTCAGTTCCCTTTCTATCAAGTACCTCAAAATCAAATTCTTGTAACAAAAGTACCCATCTAATCAACCTTGATTTTAAATCCTTCTCTGCCATCAAATATCGGATTATAGAATGATCAGTATGCACAATGACCTTAGATCCAATCAAATAAGATCGAAATTTTTCAAAGCCAAAATACAATGGCTAACAACTCCTTCTCCGTCACCGTATAATTTTGTTGAGCTCCTTTCATGGTATTACTAGCATAATAGATAGGGTGAAACATCTTCTCAACCCTTTGTCCAAGCACAACCCCTAATGCAACATTGCTAGCATCACACATAAGCTCGAATGGAAGATCCCATTTCGGACTCACTATTATTGGTGCGGCTGTCAATCTCAATTTCACCTCTTCAAAGGCTTTTAAACATGCCTCATTGAATTCAAAATTAGCATCTTTTTCCAACAACTTGCACAATGGGTTAACAATCTTAGAGAAATCTTTGATGAGGCAGCGATTGAATCCCGCATGTCCCAAGAAGCTTCTTACTCATTTGACGGTTGTGGGAGGTGGAAGTTTGGAGATGAATTCAATCTTTGCATGATCTACTTCAATTCCTTTCTTAGACACCTTATGCCCTAGAACTATTCCTTCTTGAATAAGAAAGTGAAATTTCTCCCAACTAAGCACAAGTTTGGTTTCTTCATACCTCTCTAAGACATTCTCCAAATTTAATAAACAATCTTCAAAAGAATCACCTACTAGTGAGAAATCATTCATGAATACTTCAAAGAAATTTTTCACCATGTCATGGAGAGTGCAAGCATGCACCTTTGAAAAGTAGCCGTGGCATTATAAAGTCCGAACGACATTTTGCGGATTGCAAAAGTACCATAGGGACATGTGAAAGTTGTCTTCTCTTGATCATTTGCTTCAATTGGGATTTGATAATACCCTAAATATCCATCAAGAAAATAATAGTAAGCACGGCCCGCTAAACAATTAAGCATTTGATCAATGAAAGGTAGAGGAAAGTGATATTTTCTTGTTGCATTGTTGAGCTTACATTAGTCCATGCATACTCACCAACTGGTCACGGTTCGAGTTGATATCGCTTCACCTTTTTCATTGTGAACTAGCGTCATCCTTCCCTTTTTAGGCATACATTGAACGGGTGAGACCCATTCACCATTAGAGAGTGGAACAATCACCCCCACATCTAACCATTTTATGATCTCTTTTTTGACAACTTCTTGCATTGGAAGATTCAACCTTCTTTGATGTTCCATTGTTAGTTTACATCGTTCTTCAAGAAGAATCTTGTGAGTGCAAACTCCCTGGTCAATTACTCTTATGTCCTTAAGAGTCCACCCAGTTACTTTAATTGTCCTTCTCACCACTCCAACCAATTGATCTTCTTGTTCTTTGGTCAAATGGGAAGAGATGATTATGGGAAGAGTGGAGTTTTGGCCTAGGAAAGTGTATCTCAAGTGGCTTGGGAGTACTTTGAGTTCAAATTTCGAAGGTTCTTGAATGGAGGGCTTTATGGGAAGATATGTTTGGTTTTCAAGATCAAGGGAAACCTTTTTGTAACATAGGGTTTAGTACCAAGTCCTTCCAATGCCTTCACATATTCGGCAACACTCTCTTAACTATCAATATCTATGTTCCAAATAACCGCGGCCAATTCATTCGCTTGACTTACTAGAACACTCTCTTTTTCATAAGTGCATCCACAACCATGCCCACATAAGAACAAGTGGCTTTCTCTTCCATAGGTTGTTTCAATATTTTGCATATATGAAACAAAACTTTCTCACTATTGAAACGAAACGTAAGTTCCCCCTTTTCCACATCACAAAGTGCTTTCCCGGTAGCTAGAAATGGACGCCCAAGAATAATGGGGACATCAAAGTCTACCGGACAATCAAGTATCACAAAATACGCTAGGAATATGAATTTCTCCACCTTCACTAGAACAGTGGTGACAACTCTAATTGGTTGCTTCATAGAGCGGTAGGCCATTTGTAAATTCATATTTGTAGCCTTAGGAACTTCCTTGGTAATCAAATTCTTGTAAACCGCATACGGCATCAAATTGATGCTTGCTCCAAGATCACATAGAGCTTTAGGAAAATGTGTACCTCCAATTGTACATGGAACCGTGAAGGCTCCGGGGTCCTCCATCTTTCTTGCCGTATACTTTGAGACAATTGAACTAAATTGATGAGTCACCTTGCTTGGCTCATAATCCTAATAATTCTTCTTGGTCACAATATCTTTTACAAGCTTTACAACATTTAGCATTTGGCTCAATGTTTCAACCAAAGAGAGGTTGATGGATGTTGATGCTATCTTATCCCAAATTTTCTTAGCTTGAGATGCTTGTTTTTGTTTCATACTCTTTTTGGGAAAGGAAGTGGAATTTTAGGAATGGAGCTTGGACTAGGAAGGCTTTGTTTAGGTGATGGAGCTTTCTTTAGTTTGGCTTTTTGAGGGGTAGTGACTTCATGAATTGGTTCTTAAGGGATTGCCTCATCATCCATTTCATGCCTTGAAATCTCTACTTCCACATCATTTGATTTATCTTGGTGTAACTCCTCCTCCTTATTTTGCTCGTCTTTTTGTATTTCTACTTTATCCACATATTCTTTTGACTTGGGATCTTCCCATATTTTCCCACTTCTTGTCATAATTTCCATCACATGATCTTTCCTATTCCTCTTAGGATTCACTATCGTGTCACTTGGTAATACTCCTTGAGGCCTTTGATTCACTTGGTGAGAAAGGATGCTCATTTGAGATTCAAGAGCTTTGATGGAAGTACTATGAGCATTGACCTTTTGCTTAATCTCCTTGATATCACCGGTATAACTTTCTAGATTCTTGAGGACTTTTCCTATCATTTCTTCCAATTTCGATTGACTTCTCCCTTCATTCTCACCTTGCTTGTAAGGAACTCTTGGTGCATAATTTTGAGAAGCACCAACTTCTCGTCCACCTTGATTGTTGTTCCAATTTTGTCTTCCTTGATCTTGTCTCCATTGGCCTTGTTGATAAGGCCTTTGATAACCACCATGTTGGTAAACCACAAAGTTGGCTTCTTCCTCATTATGGACATTGAAACATTGTTCCAGAAAATACACCTCTTGCCCTCTTTTAAGAAGGGTTCGAGATTGGCTTCCGGGGTTAACATACCCAATTGGAGCTACTTGATGGCCTGCATTTGTAACTTGACGATTTTCTGCCTTGTTCACCTTTTTCTCCTTCTCTTCTTTGGCACCTCTAAGAAGCTCAATGTTGGTGATGATTTGAGCCATTTGTTCCGCTTGATCTTCAAATCTTTTCATCATCATTTGGTTCATTCCTCCTTCACCACTTGGGTTTTGAGCTCTTGATTGCGAATATTGAGATTGTTTGGCAACTTTGTCGAGAATTTCCTTGACCTCTTGAAAAGTATGGTCCATGATAGCACCTCCACATAAATTGTTCACGGCCAATTGGTTATTCTTGTTGAGCCCTTGGTAGAAACTAAGGGTGTCCAGTGGTCCGGTTTGCACTGGACCGGATCGGCGCCGGACCGGTGCAAACCTGACTGCTGCGCCTTTAAGCCAAACGGCCCGACAAACGACCTGTCACCCACCTTTTGGATCGACCGAACCAAAAAAAAGTAGGTCGGAACCGGTCCGGACTGGACCAGAAATTAAAAAAATAAACAGCCGTTGGCCAACGGTAAAAAACGGCTAATTTTTGCTCCCCCACCCCCCTTGGTGCCCCATACCCCCAACCTATTTTTTCTATAAATACCATAATTTTTCACCATTTTATTCACAATTTCTCTAATATTCTCTCTAAATCTCTCTCAATCTCTCTTATTTCTACAAAGGCTAGTTGCTAAATAATTCAAAATTTCTCTGGCAAAAAGAGTTTAAGTTCAAAACCTGCATTACAAAAAATATTTAGAGTGGAGTGAAAAATTGTTCGGTGCGGTTCCGGTCAAGTTTCAACTTTCACTTCTAAATTCTAACGCAACATCAAGTAAACTTGTTCTTACTTCTAATTATCTATTTTAATTTTTTTGCAATATTATTTTTAGCATATAACCATATTTTAGTAATTTATTTTTTTACTTTACTTGTAATGTCTGGAGTGTGGAGAGCACTTACTGGGCGTACTGGTAGTGATCGTAGATCACGTGCTAACTGAGGGGGATAATAGACGTGGCCGTGCTCTGTGTAAAAGACCAATTGGTAGTTCTAGTGCTCCTGCTCATCTAAATAATTTTACTCAGGAAGATGACTCGCAATTTTATCATGATTTAGATTTTGATCAACCACTAGATAATGAGATGTTAGAGGCACAATATCAAGAAAATATCGAATGAGTTAATTTAGATGATGAAACACCTACTAGTCAATTTCATGGCGAACCTGAAGAAACTGAATCTGAATTACCACCTATGCCTCCTAGTAGAGAACTAATTAAACGAGCGGATAGATCGGATGTGTGGAAATTTATAACTAAAAATGTTTCGGCTCAGAGCACTAAATGTAACCTTTGTAAAAAAGTTTGGGATTTTAAAACCAGCAAGCATCATGGTGGGACAGAGAAGTTGAAAATATACTTAGAAAACCATCATAAGGAAGAATGGGAAATGAGGCCGGGTGGCACTCAAGCGGGGAGCAGAAGGGCTCCATCTCAAGGTAGTGGAGTTCAACAGAAAATTAACCCAGTGGCCGGGGAGGGGGTGGCTTAAGCATTATGATAAGAAGAAAGATAGGGAGTAAATGGCAAAAATGATTGCGGTAGAGTATTTACTTTTACATTTGCTTCTTGTACTGGTTTTGTTCATTATATTCAAACCGTATATAATCCATCTTTTCAAGGTTTTCCAAAAACTACGATTAGAAGTGATATTATAAAATTTAAAAATGAATATAGACAATATTTACGGTATATTTTATCACTTTGATTGTAGAGTTTGTATTACTACTAATTTGGGTCGTGGTGTTAATGGGTATGATTATTTAACACTTACTTGCCATTGGATAGATCCTAATTGGGTAATACAAAAAAGAATTTTAGCATATAATGATGTTGATGAACCACACACGAGAAAATTTATTACGAGAGAAATAACTGATATTTGTAAGGCGTATTTTATTAATGACAAAATTTTAAGTATAACTGTTGATAATGCTTCAAACAATGATTATGGTATTGGTAAGTTAAAACCAAAATTGAACCCCCCTTTTGAAGAATCGTTTCATGTTAGATGTGCATGTCATATATATAATTTAGTTGTAAAAGATGGCCTTAAGTTATTTGATCCTACTATTATGAAGGTCAAACTCGCAATTAGTTATATTTTTAAATCTAAAAAACCGGATAGATGGAGGGACTTTAAGTTAGAGTGTATAAAAGAAGGTTTGGAACCTAGAAGAGTTCCTAAGGAAGTTTCAACTATGTGGATCACTGTATATGAGTCTTTGTCTGTTGCTTACAATTTACGAACGACTATAACTAGCAATTTTAATAGTAAAGTGGCTGTAGAGTATCAGCTAGATGCTTTAGATTGGAGCCTTGTTCTCCGTCTTCTTACATTTTTAGAAAAGTTTTTTATGCTACTAAAGAATTTTCTAGTCAATATTCTCCTACAGTTACTACCATGTTGTATTTTATAGGTGGAATAGCAGAATTACTTAACGAATATAAATTAGTGCCTGGTTATGAACAAGTCGTTGCTTCTATGATTGAAAAATTTAAAAAATATTTTTTCCTGTTCCACCACTTTATTACATTTCTTCTGTTTTACATCCCTGTTTTAAACGGTTTAATACCGAAATGCTTGTTAGAGAAATTTATCGGAGTTTGGAAATTACTGCTGATGAAATACCAAGTGTAGATCAAGTTTGTACGCATGTATTTCAAGATTGCCAACTATAAAAGATAATGGAGTGCAGCTAATAATGTTGTTCCAAGTGTTCCAAGAGGAGCTGGTTCAAGTTCAACGCAGGCGAGTAAAAGAGCTGCAGTCGAATTGGGAAGTTTTCTACCCTTAATCAAAGGCTTTCTAGCAGGCAATCGAGTAGCGGAGGGTTCAACGAGCTTCATGTTTATTTACTTCATGGTTGCAAGGAAATTGAGTATTTTGGAAGTGATTAACTACTGCAATTTTGGAATGATCTACAAACACAGTTTCCAGTTTTATCAAAAATGGCACGGGATATTCTAACAATTCAAGCATTATCAGTTGCTTCAGAAAGCGCGTTTAGCCAAGGAAGATTAAAAATTGGAGATCATAGACATTTATTGAAGGAAGAAGCAATAGAGACGGTCGTATTATTCAGAGATTGGATTAGATCGGAGCGAAGAAATTTTGGATTTCTAAAGAAAATGACCAAACAGATACAGCATATTCATCCGAAATATTATCAGATGGTGGAAATGTGGAAAATAAAAAAGTATTATGATGAAGATGAATCTTTGCCACCGGTTTCTCCAGAGGTACCAGAAGAAATTATTTAGAAAATGAGAAGTTTTTTTTAGAATATGTAGTTTTACAATTTAATATCTATGTACTTTGCAAAAAAAATAAAAAAAAAATTATTTAATAAAATGCATTACGCCTTGCTATTAAATTATCATTCTTTGTTATATTCTCTGATTTTTTTCCCTTTAGTTAAATTATCCTTTGTTATATCTTTTTGCAATTTAATACTTAAACACTAAATACTAAATATTGACTTACTACTTAGTATTTACTTTTAAAAAAATAACAAGTACTATGCCTTACAATTAATTTATAATTGTTTGTACTATTTTTTTATTAATAAATAGTTTTACAATTTTATTTAGCTGTGGTAGTTAATACTAAATATAGTAAATACTTAAATACTAAATACTAGCTTACTATTTAGAATTTTACTATGAACAAAAAAATAAGTGTTATGCCTAACTATTAAGTTATAATTATTTGTTATAGTTTCTTATTAATAATTAGTTTTGTCATTTTTTTTGGCAATAGTTTTTTCATTTTATTTAGCTATGTTAGTAAAATAGTAAATACTCAAAATAGATAATATTAAATCTTATAGCATATAGTATATACTATATATATATATATAAAAGAATAACAAGTTATAGGCCTTGCAATTAATTTATCAAATGTTTGTTATTTTTTCTTTAGCTATATACTCAATTTAAAATTCCAAAACTACTTTAAAGCAAAAAAAAAAAAAAAAAAAAAAAAAAAGGAAAAAGTCATCCAAATCGGGCCGGACAGGAACCAGATCGGCCCAACAAAAAAAAATCTGCCCTTTTGAAAATAGTCGTTGGCAACGGCCATAAACAGTTATTTTTCCCTCCCCCACCCCCATAAGCGCCTCAACAGCCCTCCTTCCACCTATTTTTTCCTATAAATACTCCCATATTTCATCAAATTAATCACAATTCAATATTTTCTATCCATTTCTCTCTGAAATTTCTATCAAAGGCTATTTTCTAAATTTTCTATCAAAATATCTGGAAATCAATCTACTCAAGCGCAAGGTGAAGCCCCTGCCCGACCAAGAGCTGTATCCGAAGTTTAAGAATTTATCACGAAAAATCGTGATACTAACACTGCTAAGTGTAATCTTTGTCAGAAAGTTTGGAATTATCAAACAGGAGTACCTCATACAGGGACTATGAATTTTAAGATTCACTTGGTAAGACAACATATCAGAGAATTGGCTACTCGGGCTGGAGGAATATATCTGCTTTGAATTGAGTCGTTGAAGAAGGAATGAAGCACTTGAGAAATTTCTATGATTTGTGTATTTTTCTAGTTTCTAGTTTCTATTTTGTAGTTTGTCACTTTAATTATGTATTTCCAACTTAATATATTTATGTATTGTTGAATAAAATATTTTTTTGTTGTTTATTTTTATCTACGATAATTTTTTGAATCTATTTCAAAAAATCAAAATAAAAAAAAAATTAAATCAAACCAAACCGGTACCGGACCGTTTCTCCCTTGTCGGTACCGGTTCCGACACGACATGGAGCAAATGGACCGGTGGATTGGACCGGTAACCGGCGTTTGAATTTATTTTTAAAGTCGGACCGACCCGGAACCGGCAAGGCGTGCCGGAACCGGGCCGGACCGGGCCGGTAGACAGCCTTAGTAGAAATATTGTAAGAGCATATATCTTCAAAACCATGAATTGGGCAATCTAGCAAAATCTCTTGGAAAGCTTCCCAAGACTCATATAATGAATCGATAGGATCTTGCTTGAACATATACACTTTATCTCTCATTGAAGCTTGCTTGCCTTTGGGCAAGAATTTTGCCAAAAATTGCTTCCAAAAATTGCTTCACAAGTTCCTCCCAAGTATAAATTGAATTCTTTTGTAGCTTGTTCAACCATGTCTTAGCCTTCCCTGATAGAGAGTAGGGAAAGACTTTTCTGTGCAAAGACTCTTCCGTACAATGTGTCGATTTGTAGAGATGACATATTTGCACAAAATTCCTCAAATGTTCCATTGGGTCATCATGCTTGCTTCCACTAAAAAGTGTATTTTGATCAAGTCCATGAAAGATCACTTGTGGGGTATTGAAAGTCACATTCCCACGAATTGGTGGTGGCACAATGGCACTTGCAAAAGTGTCCAAATTAATTTCCTCCTCCGAATCTTCCAATTCTTGAAGATGTTGATTATCATTTCGACCACCCGTTGTATCCCTTTGGTTCCGATTGTCATTGCAAACATTCACCCGATTGGCATTGACTCTTCTATTAGCTTGAGCACCACGGCCTTCTCGGTTTGCACATCGACCTCCTCTATTAACATTGTTGCCTCTTCGGTTTGCACATCGGCCTACTCTATTAACATTGTTGCCTCTTCAGTTTGTATTGTCCGCAATACCATCATTGTTACCAACACGAACTCTCTCATTGGCTTGAGCATTTCCATGAAGAATTTCATCATTTAGAGCTTCATTTTCAACTTGAGGGTCTTCATTTTCCTCAAATACATCATGAATTCCATAACTCTCCTCACTAAGAGAAGTGTCATCATAACCTTCCTCAGATTCTTTCATAATAATCATTCGGAGCAATTGAAGCATTTGGAAATGGAACTCCCTCATTATCATGATTATAGAGGGGGTTCCTTATAGCTCTATTTGAATTTCTTCTCATACTTGGATTCACCTACACACATTAAAATAAAGCACAAGGGAAAATGGTAGGAACAACTAACAAGACTAGAATACGAAATACTCAACCTAATAGATGTACCATAGCTCCTCTGCAATGGTGCCAAAATTTGATCCACGCTCAATCCACTCACCACGAAGGGTGTGGGGCGGCCGTCAAAAGTAATAGTACCCAACAAGAGCCGGGGTCGATTTCCACTGGGAGCTAGCAAAGCAATCTATTAATCTTAGGATGAATAATAAAGAGATCTAAGAATTGTCCTTACATTCCTAATAAATAATGGTAAAAATGTCTTAACTACAACTACAGCTAATGATTAATGTAAAATAAGCTAAATAATGACGATGGGTGTAAACGATGAGAATGAGCTAGGGTTTATCCACTCCAATAAGATTCTCTTACCTAAACACTTGTATTAACCTCACAAATTATATGGGTAATGTCAATGGACGGACCTCTAATATATTTCTCTAAACCCTCTTGAGATAGGTAGGATTTACCTCATCAAGCCCTACCGGGTCAATAATGAAGCGTTACTACCCTAGTCCAAAGACCCGAGCAGAGATGACCATTTTAGATCTTCTCCTTTAGATGGGGTAGGCCACAACCAATATAACTCAAATTCTCGCTAGTCTCCATTAGCCTACACCTTCAACCTCTTTCAGGTGATGAAAGCAAAGTAGGGTTAGATTCAAGTACGTCCGTACCTTAAACCCTAGTTAAGAAAGTACGATGGAGAGCTAGATTTACGTTGACACATTGATTTTACAAGATTAAGTACAAGATTTAAGCTAAGATAATCAAGTTTCATGAATAAACCCCTAGTATGAGTTTAGCTACTCATACTAGGGTTTAACACACACATAATGAAAGATGAAATGGCAAGAATCATGTAAAAATTTATATTGAAGAAGATAATCCTTACAAAGATTCAAGTAGAAACCCTTCTTGACCTCCAAGAATATTCAAAAAGTGTAAAGTAATATTCTAAGCTGAAAAAGGGTCTATTTTCTCGGAAGCATAACAGCCTATTTATAGGCATGGGTTTCAAACTAGTCTAATATTTACAAGTTTGCCATTTTCCTTGTTTTGCACCAGGCCGCCGCTTCTTCGGAGAGCAGTCTTATGATCTGCTAGCTCGTTGATGGTCTCTTTTACTAACCACCTCTTTTGAATTGCGTTGTAGGTTCGGCGGGATGCCTTTGGCGTTGCGGACAGCTCTTGAGCTTCGCAGATTTTTCAAATGTTCTGTGAAAAACGGCAGGTGTTCCTCTTCTTCTGCAGGGTCGCCGCTAATTTTCAGCACTTACTTTGGCGGCCTGCCCTTTGGTCGGCTGGAAGGCCTGAAATCTCTCCTCCTTAGGCAGATGGCTGACCTCTTAAGCCACTTATTTGGTGGCTCCGATCCAGTTGCTGTCTTATCTCCGTGTTCTTCAATTGTGTAGCCAAAGTGCACTTGTTTTTGCTGTTTTCGCATTTCCTTTAGCTTTGTATATCAATTTCTTATAATAACCTGAAACACAGAGAATAACACAAGATTCACTCAAATAATAACGCTATAAGACACAAAAACTAGTTAAAAACTGTTGCTAATATGCACAAAATACCAACACATCACTAGATCCTTTGTATCTGAAGGATGGATATATAGGGAATGATTATGATAAATTTTATCATGAGGATCAGTAATCGATCCAGGAGCCTAAGTACTAGTAGATGCAGCAATATTCACCATTATATCAGAGGATTTTTATAGTTTTACAAGGATTACTAAAAAACTAGGGCAAAACAATAAGTTTAAACTAGATTCTCACTGTTTCTTATCAAAATAATAACTCGAACAACAAGATTTCAACTAATTTCCATAGTTTCTTAGCTGAAAATAACTCGACAATAAGAAAACCCTAAATTATCTCAATGGAGTGAAGAAATGTAGCGAAAGATTCAATGAAAGGAAGTTGAGTTACCAAATCTGAGCTCGAAATCGCACTGTCTGTGCTCTGATACCATGTTAAGATGAGCTCAGGTATGTTGAAATGAGAAAGCTTAAGGGAGAAGGAAGAGCTGAGAGAGAAAAAATATATGCTTTCATTTCTAGCTAAGATAATGCTTTCATCCCATCGCTCCTTGAGTCTAGAGTAGTAGGCAGATACAAAAGACACTCACAATGCCAAAGTTGCAATATCCTTATGCAAATAGAATGCTATAGAGCCATTCACCTTATCAAATCTTTCCTTAAGATCTTCCCACATTGTATATGCATCAAAGGCATAGATTACACTGCTCAACAACTCCTTTGACAAAGTATTCATAATCCATGCCAGAATAATGGCATTACATCTATCACAGAGATCATGAAGAGGAGGGTCAAAACTCTCTTTTTTTACAGGTGCCTAGAACAAACCCTAACTTGTTCTTTCCAGTCAAAACGATCTTCATAGATTTACTCCATAACGAGTAGTTCTCAGATCTTTAAAGCTGAATTGATACTAAAACTATATGATCCACGCTCAATCCACTCACCACGAAGGGTGTGGGCAATCGTCAAAAGTAATAATACCCAACAAGAGTCGGGGTCAATTTTCACAGGGAGCTGGCAAAGCAATCTATTAATCTTAGGATGAATAATGACGAGCTCTAAGAATTATTCGTACATTCCTAATGAATAAGGGTAAAAATATCTTAACTACAACTAACAATTAATGTAAAATAAGCTAAATGATGACGATGAGTGTAAACGATGAGAATGAGCTAGGGGCTTATCCACTCCAACAAGATTCTCTAAGCTAAACACTTGTATTAACAAGATTCTCTAAACTCGGACCTCTAATGTATTCCTCAAAACCCTCTTGGGATAGGGAGGATTTACCTTATCAAGCCCTATCGGGTCAATAATGAAGCGCTAGAAACCCTAGTCCAAAGACCCGAGCAGAGATGACCATTTTAGGTCTTCCTCTTTAGATTGGGTAGGCCGCAACCTATATAACCCAAATTCTCACTAGTCTCAATTAGCCTACACCTTCAACCCCTCTCGGGTGATGAAAGCAAAGTAGGGTTAGATTCAAGTACGGCTGTACCTTAAACCCTAGTAAAGAAAGTACGATGGAGAGCTAGATTTATGTTGACCCATTATTTTTACAAGATTTAAGCTAAGCTAAGCTAATCAAGTTTTCATGAATAAATCCCTACTCATACTAGGGTTTAACATACACATAATGAAAAATGAAATGGCAAGAATCATGTAAGAATTTATATTAAAGAAGATAATCCTTACAAAGATTCAACTAGAAACCCTCCTTGACCTCCAAGAATATTCAAAAAGTTTAAAGTAATATTCTAACCTGAAAAAGGGTCTGTTTGCTCGGAGGCATAATAGCCTATTTATAGGCATGTGTTTCAAAACTAGTCTAATATTTACAAGTTTGTTGTTTTCCTTGTTTTGCGCCACGCCGTCGCTTATTCAGCGAGCAACCTTATGATCTGCTAGCTCGTCGATGACCTCTTTTACTAACCACTCATTTTGAATTGCGATGCAGGTTTGACGGGATGCCCTTGGCACTGCGGACAACTCTTGAGCTTCACATATTTTTCAGATGTTCTGTGAACAGCGGCAGGTGCACCTCTTTTTGTGCGAGGTCGCCACTAGCTTTTAGCACTTCCTTCGGCGGCCTGCCTTTGGTCGGCTGGAAGGCTTGAACTCTCCCCTCCTTTATCAGATGGCTGACCTCTTGAGCCACTTATTTGGCGAGGCACCGATCCAGTCGCTGCCTTATCTCTGTGTTCTTCAATTTTGTAGCCCAAGTTCACTTGTTTTTGCTCTTTTCGCATTTCCTTTAGCTTTGTATATCAATTTCTTGTGATAACCTGAAACAAAGAGAATAACACAAGATTCACTCAAATAATAACGCTATAAGACACAAAAACTAGTTAAAAACTGTTGCTAATATGCACAAAATACCAACACATCACTAGATCCTTTGTATCTGAAGGATGGATATATAGGGAATGATTATGATAAATTTTATCATGAGGATCAGTAATCAATCCAGGAGCCTAAGTACTAGTAGATGCAGCAGTATTCACCATTATATCAGAGGATTTTTATAGTTTTACAAGGATTACTAAAAAACTAGGGCAAAACAATAAGTTTAAACTAGATTCTCACTGTTTCTTATCAAAATAATAACTCGAACAACAAGATTTCAACTAATTTCCATAGTTTCTTAGCTGAAAATAACTCGACAATAAGAAAACCCTAAATTATCTCAGTGGAGTGAAGAAATGTAGCGAAAGATTCAATGAAAGGAAGCTGAGTTACCAAATCTGAGCTCGAAATCGCACTGTCTGTGCTCTGATACCATGTTAAGATGAGCTCAGGTATGTTGAAATGAGAAAGCTTAAGGGAGAAGGAAGAGTTGAGAGAGAAAAAATATATGCTTTCATTTCTAGCTAAGATAATGTGTACAACTTCCACTAACTACCTTCTATATATAGCTACTAACAACTCTAACTAACTCCTATCACCATTTGCTAATTACTCATTTAACTTAGCTTATTTACACATCAGTCATAACTATTCCAACCGTTTTCCTCTTCGCGATACATATGTCATTCTTTGTTTCTATCTGCATTATTTGTACTTGTTCCCTAGTGATTTCCTTATCATATTTCTTATCTTTACTAGTAAAGAGCATAAAGTTAGTTTATTTGTTGTATGATGTAAACTGGATTTTTTCTTCAATGTAAAGTGGGTTGTTAATGAATGCAGAAAATCCATGTTATTACTGAAGTTTGTGAGTGTATTGTTTATGATTAAAAATGGGTAGAACATACATTTTTCATAAGATGTGGGACGGAAAATCTACTTAGCCATGTATCATGATGCAAGACATACTTAAAAAATCAAACTATAAAATTCAGCTTTAGAAGATTTTACATATCCTTACGGTACCTTCGCCTTTAAAAGGATGGTGTTTGGACTTTGGACCATATAAAGTACCTAGGACCTTTCAGAAATGCATGATGGCAATTTACACTGATATGATGGAAAAATTCTTAAAATAAGTGGATGCTATGCTAGACCGATGTGAAGCAACGGTACCGAGGCATGTCTGGATATGAAAGTATCAAAACAAGGAATTAAAGACGACAATGGCCATAGTGGAAGCAGTTGAGAATTTCCACTACCTACAACTATTAAGGGCATGCGCAATATCTCGGGATATATGCAGGTTTTTAAAAGCCATTCATTAAAAAATTTCTCAAAAATAACAAGACGCATGTGTAAGCTGCTAAAAATGGTAGCGTAAGTTTTATTTTTATCCAACAATTGGGTGCATCCAAGCTTGAGTTGGGATAAAAAAATATGGTGCATACGGAAACTAACACACTAAATATTGATGACAATGAATCAGACATAAAAAGGACATATATCAAAAAAGACTTTTATTAAAAGTGGTTTGGCCAACTGGCCTACATCATATGGGAAGAAAAATCTCCCCTAAATAAAATTATACTAATGAATATATTGTAGAGTAGTTGTTTTGAGAAAGAGAGACCCTCAATTTATAGAAGTCATAAAGTTTTCCTCCAAGAAAATGATAAAACTTATGAAGGAGCTTTAGTTTTTTAGAATTTTGTTCCTTCAAGAAATAGAGTCCTGATAGACTGGAAATTCAGGGCAAAAAGCCCTAACAATTCTCCCCTTGGCATGAATTTTGGATAAAATAATCTTGATTTGCCTTCTTCACATAAAGTTCATCATATGACTACTGCTTGTTTGGTTGAAAATATGTATGGGTTAAAAATTTTGTATTGGTTGAAAGAAGGCCAAAAATGGGTTAAAACAAGCCCAAATATAGGTTAAAAGGATTGTATTGGTTAAAAGGAGACATACGTTAAAAATAAGCATGGTTAAAGATGTCATTGGAGCCCTTGCATTATAAGTTGACATGAGTTAAAAATAGCCCAAATATGGGTTGAAAATGGTTTTATTTTTAAGATGTGGCAGCAGTGTTGCTAAAAGTATGGTTGAAAATTTTTGTCTCCACATGTAGCATGAAGTCAATATTTTTTCGATAAATCTTCATCGTCGTTATATTTATTGCGGCTAGTACTGAACCCGCCTTGATCCTGTCTTCAATCTTGTTAAACTGGCTCATCGAACCATTGACTCTGATACCACTCGTTGGGATTGAAACAACGTGGTGTATGAGGAAGCTAAGACATCAAATATTGAATGACAATAAATCAGACATTACAATGGTTTAAAAGAATATTTATTTATTGTGGTTTGGTCATGAATTGACCTACATCATAAAAGAGGAGATTAAAAACCATTAAAATAAAAATATTAAAATATAAAGTCTCCTCCTAAGCATTGTTCTACCCTAGAGAACTACATTATGGAGTTTTTTTTTTTTTTTTTTTTTTTGTGAGAAGAAAATCATCTATTTATCGGAGTATAATACCTTCTCCTCCAAGTAAAGAATAAACATATGTAGGAGATTCATTTCTCTTAGGAGTCTTTTTCCTATTTCAAGAAAAAGATTCCTAATAGGTCCAAAATTCAAGGCAAAATCCTAACAATTCTCCCCTTGGCCTGAATTTTCTAGCAAAGTAAAATCGATCTTTCTTCTTCACATAATCTTCACTCTGCTGCTTGGTTAAAAAGGGCCCAAAACAGGGTTGAAAGGAGTCTAAAAATGGAGTAAAAGATTGTATTGGTTGAAAGGAGTAATGACTTAAAAATAAACATGGTTAAAATTGGCATAGGAACCCATGCGTTATAAGTTGACATGGGTTGAAAGTGGCCAAAACATGGGTTAAAAAAGTTTATTTTTGAAGGTAGCAGCAGGATTTTGAAGGTATTGTTGAAAATTTTCTTCACATATAGTATCACATTTTTTTTTTGGATAAAAAACTTCATCATAATCAAATTGATTGCAGCTAGAAGTGAACCCGCTTTGAACCCGTCTTCAACCTCATCAACCCAACTCATCGAACTATTGGCTGAACATGGCTCTGATACCACTTGTTGAGATCGAAATAATATGGTGCATGCGGAAGTGAACACACTAAATATTGATGACAATGAATCAGACATAAAAAAGTCATATATCAAAAAAAGACTTTTATTAAAAGTGGCTGCCAACTGGCCTACATCATATGGGAAGAAAAATCTCCCCTAAATAAAATTATACTAACGACTATATTGTGGAGTAGTTGTTGTTTTGAGAAGGAGAGACCCTCAATTTATAGAAGTCATAAAGTTTTCCTCCAAGAAAAGATAAGACCTATGGAGGAGCTTTAGTTCTTTTAGAATTCTGTTCCTTCAAAAAACAGAGTCCTGATAAATTAGAAATTCAGGGCAAAAAACCTTAACAGCTCCGATGTTTTTTTAACATATTACCTCAAACAGTTTATGTTACTGAGGTAACAAAAAGCTTACTGATCTCAAAAATCCGAATATGAAAGAGCTTACTGGTCTCTTTCAGGGGCTTTTAAGGGTTTTTTTCATTTTGTTTCTATTTGTTCTGTTATGAACTTATTAGTGTTTTAAACATTCAAGGTTCTTGTCACTAAATTTATTGTATTTTTGAATTTATCGGTTATTAAGTTAATATTTTTATAAATCCAGTGACTTTTTATCAATACCTGTACAATGTATAGAAAATTCTAGGTTCCATTGATTCTCCGTAGAATAATGTTACATCTGTCATTTGGTAGACTTTTTTTCTATTTAATAGTGGTGTCTAAACCAATACGTGCACTTTAATTAATTAACTTTCTCCAATAAAAATTTGGTCTGATGGGACTTGTACTTTTCACCATTAATTAAAATTTTTAAAAAAATATTGTTTAGGTCTATAATTCTTTAAAACTAATTTGTGGTATTTATCTACAATACAATTTCACTAGTGAAGTTTTAAGTTTTACTATGGTTTTAAATGTATTTTTGGATATACATTAATTAGTTCGACATAACAAAGTGAATAGTATAATATATAGTTTGTTGGTCTTCTCGTAGCTTCTTAGAATAACCTTATAAACCATATGATAATCCCTGCACAGTCGATGCATGATAAGTACAGTTCCTTAATATACCCGTATTGTACATATAATCAATTCTCAGAAAAATTAGAAGTACAAACCACTAGAGATAATTTGTCGAAAGAATGAACTTTCCACCATACATATTATCTGAATGAATTTAATCATTTAATAAAAACTTTAGATAACTAGTGTAATTGTCCTTTAAAAACTTATTAATCAATATATACAAGAGCATTCTATAGCATTTTGCACACAACATGAAACCTTGATAACGTTTCCTTGGAAAATGTTTAAAAGGTTTAACAATAAACAATTTTATAGAATTGGAAGATTGGTTACTCATTTGAGAAGCACTTGTGTTATTAATTGAGTAGCAATTTATATTTGGCTAAACTTTTTTTTTTTTTTAAAAAAAGAAACTTCTGAGTGTTAAATTACGACTAAAGAAAAGTAAAAAAAAAAAAAAAAAGAATAAGACACTATTTCTATCCTATAATCATTAGTATAAATAATAGGGGTAATTCAGTATATAAATATTTTTGTAAGCATATTTTGCAACAATAAAAAATGAAAACTACTTCTAATATGCTTTTAGAGAGAAGCTAGTTTATCTAGCTACTTCCGCTCAACAGAAAAACAGCTTCTAGAGACACTAATAAGCACTTATTTTTCTGTAGAAGCTCGGTCAAATATTTTTCAGTTTTCAAAATAAGCACTTAAAAAAAAAAAGAATACAATTTTGGCTCCCCAGAAGCACTGCCAGAAATTGACTGTTTTCCGATCGATAATTTCCGACCGATTTTAAGTACTCAGAGTTTTCCAACCGAATTAGTCAGAAATTTGTTAAATATTATTTTTCAATCCTTTTTGTTTTTCCGAATCGGTCGGTAGGTTTTTAATTTTTTTTTTAAATTGATGGACCAATCGGTCAGTGGACCAAACAAATAATACACCCGATAGTCTTTTCTTTTTTTTTCTCTCTCTTTCTTTTGCTTTTCTCTCCTCCTCTCTCTTCTCTCATCCCTCTTTAAATTTCTACCGAATTTCTTCAAAAATCTGTCAAATTTCTTCCACAAATCTTGTTTATGCCTAAAATTTGCTTATTGTTAAACAAATATAATTTATAGATGGGCAAGCAATACAGTAAATACGCATGAAAAGTAATAAACAGAGAATTAAATAGATGTATTCCTTGAGATTAGTCGGATTCCGTGTGAATCGCTTGATGTACAATACAATTTAAGGAGGGGTATTTATAGCTATAGATGACCAGTCCTAATTATGTAAAATACAAAGACTAATAAGGTCGTGGGCCTGATTACTCAAGGCAGTGGTATATACTAACCCTTGCTAGGAGACTATAAACCTTAAGGCGGCAGTACCTTGCACCCATGGCTCGTGCCTGCTGAGCGACCGTGCTTTATGGTGCAGGCGTGTATCCTCTGCACCACGTGACTTATAGGCTAAGTCTAGTCTTAGCTAGCAAGACTCATATCCCCGTAATCGTAGGTGGCGTAATTTTAGACACACAATCAGTCTCCCCTACTTGCTGAGTGCTGACATAAGCGGTCAGAAAGTGCAAGAGACGCGATAGAAGATGTATAGGTCTGTCATAGCCCAGTTCTCGCCCACTAACTTATCGTATGCTTTGCTATTAATGATAGTACTCAAGTATATGGACGTGCAACCTTGTGATTGGGGGTTTCTGCTCGCATCTTTCCAATGCCGCGGCTACTTTATCGTACCCATAACTATTGGAGTTTATCAAGTAAGCTATAATGATCACGATCCCACATCTACAAAATGATCTACTTTCCTTCTGGGAATTTTTTTGACGTGTATAAATACACTGTAATAAACAAAGACATTTGTCTTGTGTGGGCAAAAATATGTCACCTATTGTTACGGAGATACGAGTCCAGCTAGTGAGACTAGACTTATCCTACAAGTCACCAGACAAAAAAGATACACACATGTTCTAAGAGTTACGATCGTTCAGGCGGTACGGCATAGGAAGCAAGGTATACATCTTATCCCCTTTGGGTTACATTCTCTTAGTTTGGGTTTCGTATATACCACCGCCTTGAGTTTATAGGGCCATGAGCCTCATTAGTCTTTGTATTTTACCATTATTAGGACTGGGTAATAACTACTACAAATACTCCTCCTTACATTATATAGTACATCAACCGATTCACCACTAAATCCGGCTATTTTCAAGGAATAAAACTCTTTACTTTAGTGTCTATTACTTTCCTCTCTATTTACTTACTTTTCCGTCGTACATTACTGTATTGCTTGTGACCTTTTCATAAATTTAAGTGTTTTAACTAGATGTCCAATTTTAGGCATAAACAGTTTGGCGCCTACCATGTGGCCTTGGCGATTGTAGCTATTCTACGAAGAAAAGGCGCAGTCATATCAGACGACAACGACAACACCCCAAAGAACACTGCCGATACAGTAGATGAGTCTATACAGGAACCTAGAGATCCCAGCGTGCAGACAAAGGATCCTGCCAAGGGCTAGTCCATGTGCCCAGTGATAGTGAAGGCGATCAATCACGTGAAGGTAATTCTAATCTCAGAGGTTTCCTTGCTAATCTCCTCACAACCCTGTCAGATCGGGCATAGCAGAATTCGGTCAACATGGTCGATGGTATATCTCAACATTTAGGAATAATGTTCATTGGATCATCTCAGAGGCCAGCATCCATGCGAGGAGTAGCGCCCATGAACGATACTCCAACATCTTCTCGTAATCGCAGAGTCAAAATGGATGCCCCTTCTGGAGGTTCAACAACAGCCAATAATCAAGACCTCAAAGGAACACCTGACATTCAGAACATCATAGAGGAGATGAGGCCATCTACAATCGAAAGGGTAATGTACCAGGGGAACCACCTCAGGTTACCAACGTAGATGAGAAAAAGTTATATAAGCAACATATAAAGAAAGCTCCACACTGATCTGCGTACCAAAGCGCTTCCGCCTGCCGGATAACTTGAAGTACGACAAAACAACGGATCCAGATGAGCATAATGCTCTGTATTATACAGCCCGTCAAGAGCAATGAAACCTCAGAGGAAGAGATCCAATCTGCTCTGATAGAGAGGTTTGGCTCGACCTTAACTAAGGTTGCCCATTGCTTGGTATACTTAGCTACTATTGGCTCTATTGAGTCATTCACCCAGATGCAAGAATTGTTCAAGAAAGCGCACTCTAGCGCCCATAAACGGAGAAGCATATGGAGGACACTTTTGAGATTCGGCAGCATGACAACGAGCTGTTGAATGACTAACTTGGAAGGTTTCAGAGGGAACACATAAAGCTTCCTCAATCCCCAATAATATTGTTGTGGTAGCTTTCGGCAAAATCCTGAATTCCAAAGAGTCGCTGCCTACCAAGGAATTAAAATGGAGTCTAGCTCAACATCCGGTGTCAACATGGAGTGCCTTACTTCAAAGTTACATCGAAAAGCTCCGCCTGGAACCAGAGTACTCTTAGAACCCTGATGTTGAATGAAAAAAACGAGCAGGAAGTTCGTCCCTGGAATGAGAAGGGGATGGAAAAAGAGTAAAAAGAAAGACGCAGAGCCAAACAGGAGCAACAAAGCAAGGGAACACCTGGGGGCCGGGTCCCAAGAGAAATGAACCGAGCCTCACAAATTTTGAGATTTCGGTTTGTGAGTCAATGTCGTGGGACTAGTTGCCAATCACTTCGGTACTAGGGCCAAAAGTACTGTCCCCGCCCACCATAAAGGGTGCAACTGAGAGGAATACAATGGCCTACTGTGACTTTCATCGCATCACCATCCATGCTACAGTCTATTGCAAGGCCCTAATATTGGAAATCGAGCATATACTAAAGAAAGGAAACCTCAAGGATTTGATTGAAGAAGGATTAAGGCGGTCGAAGGCGCAAGACTCTGGAGACAAGCGGCATATCAATGCGATCTTCACAACCACATGATCTGTCATGGCCTGGGGGACTGAAAGGCGAAGTAGAACATCAAGACGCCCTTATGATTCCCGTAAAGGTGTCAAACCGTTAAATTGAGCAAGCTTTGGTGGACAAAGGGAGTAATGTGAACATTATTCGGGAAGAGATACTGCATAAATTGGGTCAAGACCATCAGATGACATCGAGCCATTGCAGGATAATTGGCTTCAACAGCCTCCGAGAAGTACCTGTTGGAGAACTAGCTGTACCGGTTCATATCCCAGACATGACGAGCATAACCTCGTTCCAAGTACTCACCTGTGACATGTCGTATGATATCATCCTGGGACGGCCTTTGATACACAGTGTAAAGGGAGTGCCCTTATTGCTCCACCAAGTTTTTAGATACCCCACCTCGCACAGGATCAATGACTTGCAGATTGAGCGGCCTTCGATTAAAGATTATCCAATATATGATGGAGGACACATCGAAGGGCCAATAGCCAAGGTAAATATGATCGATGAGGAATCTCCTTGATACAAAATAATGGAGCGAAAGGCTAGAATAGAGACCGAAGTGCTGAGGGAGCGGTTGTCGGAGATCAGCCAATTAATCCCCAAGGCAGCAGAGCTATGGTACAAGCTAACCGAGGTATTGGTAAAGCGCGATGAGCCATTATAGGTGATACACTGCTACTTGGTATTGGCTCGGGTCAAGGTGCAACTCTTGCAGCTTCCAACAATCACCGAGCCGGTTTAGGGAGAACACATATTGTTGTATGTGTCAATTTCAAAAGTAGCGTGGAATGTAGTGGTCGCACGAGAAGAAGATGAGAGACAACTTCCCATAAAATATGCCAGCAAGGGGCTTTCGTACCTGCATGGGCTTCTGCCTCTACCCATCCAGTTTATTGCGGCCATGGTCGTGGCAGCCCAAGAGTTGTGTTCATATTTTCTCAGCCATACGGTCAGTGTGGTTTCTTCAGTACCGTTACAAGCCATTTTGTCTAGACATGGGCTCTCAAAAGGGTTGGCGGAATGGGACGAAGAACTGCGAGAATACGATATTATTTATCAATCACAGACGGACATCTAGTCACGTGCTTTAGAAATTTTCACCTCAGATTTTGTGGAAGAGTTAGCAGCAAAAGCGGAGGAGTCAATCCAACATACAAGGAAAATTAAGCCTTGGCATAGGGGAGGCCGCACACACTGAGTCATGAAGGAGAGGAAGCCACCCTCGATTTATAGATCAAGACGCTCGTAGGGAAGGTCTTCTATAAGACAGCAAAAGTTCCACGCCTCGAAGCGGAAGATGAGGCCATAACTCAATCTCTTGACTTAGCCTACATATTGGGCGCCAGGGAGGTTAGCCTCTTCAGTAGTTCCTAGTTGGTAGTCAATCGAGCGAATGAGGCTTTTACCACAGAACATCTGTGTGACAGATCGTCAAGAGAAAATTAAATCACTTTTGAAAACTTTTCACAAATGGGAGTTTGTTTATAAGGAGGAACTCTCAAACAAGGGTGAAGTCCCCGAGGATTCTCGTACTGATTCAAATTAAGACGACCAGTAGGTAGTATTGAACTGACCCCCACGAATCTGATAAACCTTGAAGTTCTAAACACAGATTCCACCTCAAAACATCGTCACACACTGATTAGCTACTTGGACAAAGGAATACTCTCCGAAGACAAGATGGAAAGCAGACTGCTGTAGAGGCTGGCAGTTCACTACTGTTTAATCAACAAGGATTTACACCATCGGATAATCAGCGGTCTACAAGTTACATCTCGAGGCTCAGCACACTCAGACAAGAGAGCCTTGGCAGGCACCTCTGCACAATGATGGAAGTACAATCCTTCTCAAAATATAATTTAAATTAAGTCTTTAGTTACTTTTTGTTGCAGTATCTACATACTTATCAGCTATGTTACGGGTTTTCACCTACAACAATTCAAGCTTTGCGTCCTCATTTATCAATAACTATTTTACTTCGTCCATTTTACAATTACTATTCAGATCCATTTACGATCAAACTTTTCATAGCCCCGGCCAAACCTAAGTTGAAGTAATGCACCCACTTTTCGCTTCAAAAAGTAGGGTAAACTACTCGCTTAAAACTAGATCACGTCTAGCTCAGCCACCAGGCATTATTCGTCAGTTGAACTCGTCAATTCAACAAATTTGCACCTACATGCTGGTGGGGACGCATGCATGAATAGTGCCAGAAATTCTTAAAATTCTCGAGTAAACAAGTAACGGAACTCTGAATCTGAATGCAAAAATGTCCCATTTCCACATGGGCTGAAGTCGTCCCATTGTGGGCGCAAAACAGCCTTCTATCGCAGACGCAACATAAGTCGTCAACTACTGACGCAAATGAAGCGCCCTTCAGTGCATATACCCCTATTTTACAGACACTAAACCAAAAAGGCACACAAAACATGCTGCATATACTATACAAGTATGCGTAGAACATTAATGGAAATTCGCTTTATTAATAACAAATAGTCTGTATGCTCATAATATACAATTAGTTCTTCCTGAATACAAAATTGTTCATAACAATTATAAAAAAAATGGAAAGGGAAGGCTAAAAACTATAAGCTCCTCAAGATACGCACGACTGAAGATTCTTTATGTTGATTGTAGCTACAAGCTGTAAAGAAATCCGGAGCTTCCCTTGGCGATCAGAGATATGTCCGCCTGAGCAATTTTTTGAGGTACGCGGCATATTCTTCCCCCATCACGTCCGCAAAGCTTAGAAAGAAAACTTGAACATCTACTTCAAACCCTGCTGGTCAAATGGCAATGCACTACCTTGTAGATCTTCAAGCGCAATTGGAAGCTCATCGTAGGCGAGAAGGCTTGAGCTGGAAACCTACCATAAGGGAGCCTCTTCCCTTGGTATCTCATAATAAGTGGCTGATGACGCATTGCAGTAGCAATATGACCGAACCAGCCCAGCCAAGAGACAGCCTCGAAACATGAGCGGAGTTAGAGCTTTGTGACTTGTTGATCCATCTATGACTCGGAGCTATATCGTCTTGCCTGCCATGGAACGGAGTCAAACAAGTGGGCTTCAACCCTACTCTGTCAAAGAGGCTACCTAAACTCCAGGAAAATCCTTGCAGAGAAGCCTCATGACAGCTAAAAGGGCCAAGCATCCTGATCCTGCATGACAAGAGGAATATCACAACAATCGCTCTGTTAGAAGAAGAGCAAACCGTAATCAGTGCACATGCCACAATGAAGACATTCTGAAGAACGTCATTAGAATTTCGATCAAACTTCATGACTCGGAGGACTCCATTCATCCAATCACTGATGGAGGAAGAAATGAAGAAAACTGCAAACGGTCTCTCCCCTATAATTTTCTCATAGGCCAACCATTCAGAGTGAAGAAGTTTTTCTGGGAATATCAAACCAGGATCAAAGGAAAATATTTTTATGATAGACGAGCCATTTTTTCATGAGGAACTTTGAAAAAGATGAAGTTCTTTTTGAAGAAGATTCATCATTCTACTACTATCACGAAGCCCTTATTTATAAACCAGAAGAGATTAGAACGGGTCACGAAACGGTCACGCATAATTATGGCTTGAGATATGAAACAATTCGGCGCAGCAAAAAACATTCTTGGAAAGGTGCATGGAATCAACATCAACCAATCAGATAAAGACACACAGAGTTCTCGAATAATCAGCATCATTCTTGGTCAAAGAGACTGCGAGTTTCAAGGAATCGGTGAGATATCTTTCATACTGCTTTCACTTCCTGACTGCTTGCATCATCACTCAACAAGTAGGGGGATTGACTGTGTAGGAAAAAATACGTCACCTATTCTTATAGGGATACGAGTCTAGCTGGCGAGACTAGACTTATCCTACAAGTAACCAAGTACAAAAGATACACGTCTGCTCTACGAGTTACGACCGTTTAGGCATTACAGGTGTAGGACGGAAGGCATACATCTTGTCGCCTTAAGGTTACAGTCTCCTTGTTAGGGTTTCATATATACCACCGCATTGAGTTTATAGGCCCATGAGTCTCATTAGTCTTTGTATTTTACCATAATTAGGACTTTGTAATCACTACTATAAATACTCCTCCTTACATTGCATTGTACATAAATTGAAGTATTTACCTAGACGTCAGGTAAAATACTTCAATTTTAGGCATAAATATATTCGTCTTCACACTCTTTCAAGACTTCTTTTCAAAGAAACTCTTTCATAATTTTCAAAAGTATATCTCTCTTTTGATGGCTTGAGAAACAAATTTCCTTCCTAGGAACTTCAAAGTTCAAGAATACTTTCCTCAAAACCTGAATTTTGAAGGTGATGTCAAAATGCAAGTATTGATGATCAGGCAGGAGGGTGAGAGCGATAACTTTTTGATTGAGTTCTACCCTTCTGCTATTATTGATGATGATATTACTCATATCAGATTTGAGTGCAAGTGGCCATCCATTATAGATATCATTGTTCCAACCGCTGAAGAAAAGATCTCTTCCCATCATGTTTGTTATTTGGTGGTTTATACTTATCCTTTTACTCTCCACCTTAACAAGCGTGTGCACTTGATTGTTGAAGAAATATGCCACCGCTACATTTTTTTTAGGCCCGGTGGGGCCTTCCATCTGGCGCTTAGTGGTTGTATTGGATCATTTTGCTAACCATGCCAGGTTGGATTTTACTTTTTGGCACCTTCATGCTTTCTACTCTCCCCGTCTTCACAAGGATAGCATGCTGATGTGCAAAAGGCGAAGAAGGAGAGGTATTGTCTCCAATATTGAAGGTTCTAAAGATCATGGCTGGTTCCTCCAGTATGTGGTGGTGTGTACTCTTGATATAGTCTCGTCCTATCCTTTCCCTGAGGTCTTCAATAGGTTATGTAAGTTCCCCCATTTTTCATCCTTTCCAGTGAATTCCGTGATTGTACTCCTGATCACCCATGACACATTGGCTATGTCAGTTACTGTGATTTTTACACAAAATCTTGCTAAGACAATGACTTTCATAGCCCTAGCCAATATGAACGGCTGGCGAGCGAAAGATCATGGTATGTGATTTTCTTTCATGACACCGCAAAACTTATTTCTTGACTGCGTTTTATTTCTTCTTAAAGGAGTTTCCCTTCGCCCTATGCCCGAGCCGAGAGAAATCCCAATTGTTTCTCTCTCAAATGTGCTGGCTTCCGCAGACATGGTTGTTAAGAAAGAAAGTGGCTCCCTTGAAAGCGGAAGAATTCCAGCAGGCTGGAAAATGTCGTGGTTGATGAAACACCCTTGATTATTTCTGAAACCAATGAAGTCCTCCAAGTTCTTGAGCCTTAAGTTGTTGCTCTTCCTTCATGTGTTGTTACTCCTGAGTCTGGCCCTTGTACGCACAAGCGTAGACACCTTATTGATGAGGGCCCTGAGACTGAAAAGGAAGCCGGCGTAAAGGATGAAATTGTCCTCCCGATGACTCACTCTGAAGCCCCACTATCAGGTTGGTTTTACCCTTCTCCCACATCAATTCACTTTTTAACATGTGTTATGATGACTGTCTACTGAATGTCCATAGACTTTGTGGCCCTTGTTTCTCAACCGGTTGATTCTCCTGCCCAGCATCAACCTGGCAAGGAGGTAATAGAAGCTAACACTATTTTCCTGGAGCCTGTTGGCGGATCCCGTAAGGTTTTTATCCCTATTGCTGAGAGAGTTAACCTGTACCTGAGCCCTAAAGCCTCAATTGACCATGTTGCCGAGCTGATAGGTTTATCGAAGCAACACTACCTTTTTGGATACACCCACCCTGATCTGTTGAGAGTTATTGTGGGGTGTTGCCTCCAGGTATGCATTATCTCCTTTCCAACCCTATTAACTTAGGCCGAGTCCTTGCCCCTTTTCTACATGGTCTTTTTATCATATCCATGGACTGATGGTCTGCTATGCAGTTGTTTGTCGGGGAAATATTGATGACCTAGAGAGGGAGGAGATGAGCTCTCTGTGCACCAGACATGTTGCTGAAATGGACCGTGCGAACTTGGTTGCTTCACTCTCCATAGGGTCTGTGAAAATCCTGGTTTGGTGGATCTAGCTGTTGAGATCGCAAGGATGACCAGGTTGTTGTGCAGGCCGATGCCCAGTTGATGTCTGAACCAGAGGATGGGTCTAAAGAAGCTAGTAGAGATGGAGAAGATGACTTTCCAATTGGGGAGTATGCAGCTAATGAAGTAGGACCCTTGCGGAGTGTTGTCGGGGAGGGAAGTCCCCCGAGAGAGAACTAGTGTTGCCCCCTTCCTTTTGTGATCATGACTAGAACTTCTGCCTGTGTTTTTTGGCGTAATTTTTTGAATGAATTATACTCATTTTGTGGCCTTTAACTTTCACTCTAATGTCTTTCCATTAATTTTTATTTGCCAGTGGCGATTGTATATTTTTTCTGTAGGCTGCTTAAATAATGGCCTTAGAAAACTTTTAAGTTTTCTTAGTATAAGGTTGTGCCTATATAGGAATATATGCATCAAAGGGATAGGCGGCTTTTACTTAGTTGTTAACAGACGTGCTGTTTTTATTATAATGACTAGAATACTTTATAGTAAGCCTGCTCGGGCGTGTGCCTCTGCTGATTACCGTTTTTGGCCAAAGAGTGGCGACATATGTTGCGTTTGAGATAGACGTCTTTAGATTAGGTCAAGGCTCGTGCCCTCAAGGAGACGTCTTTAGCCCGTCGCATGCAACAGGGAATTTTTGAGTTCAAGCTAGAACGGATGTGCTTGTCCACTCAAGTGCTTAAGTCTTTAATGGCACGATGCGGGTAGGCGTTCCCACTGACATATTGGTGAAAATGTCGAATTGACAATTTTAACTTATGATAAAGCCTGGTGGCTTAACCAGAAATGATTTTGCTTTAAGTCAGTAGTTTACTCTACTTTTATAATGAAAAGTAAGTGTATTAGTTCACTCAAATTTGGCCGAGGCTATGAATAGTGCGATCGTAGATGGATTTGAATGTAATATTAACTAAGTAGAATAGAAGTTTTATTGAATAAAAGGAGGACACTGGGTCCATAATGCTGTCGATGAAAACACTTAACACAAATAATAAGCACGAAAGTACTAAAATTAGATAACTAAAGTTCGAAAAATTAAAGCTAGAAGAACTTAATTAAAGTAAATAACTGAAAAATAGTTGCACTTTCATATATACCAATCCTTCTTCCCCATAACTTTCAAACAACCAAGTGGTTGGAATAGTCGTCCTGGTTGATTGATGATTCAGGGCCTCTTTCGTCATCAAGGGGGTTTGATGGTACCTCAGTGCTAGGCTCTGATGTTCTGAGGATGATAGCTGTATAGCATTCCCTTGCCACTTCCTGCTATTCATTTATCTCTTTTATCTCCCATTCTATAGGGTATTTGAGCTTTTGGTGCAAGGTAGAAGCTGTTGCTTTCATTTGGTGGATCCAAGGCTGTTCGACAATGGAATTGTAACGGTCCCCCCCTTTTAACTACCTGAAAGGGTGTAACATGTTCTGCTTCTGATGTTCATAGTCCAAGATTTATTTCTTCGACGGATTTCTCGCAGGAGTTGTTGATGTCGGCCAGTGTATGGATGCTTTGAGTTACTTGATTTTAAATTCCCATTGTTCATATGGTTTCCTACTTGATGAGGTTTACGGTGCTTCCACCGTCGACCAAAATGCATTTGACATCTGTGTCACCTATTGTCAGTGTTATGACCAGGACGTCGTGGTGGGGAGTGTCGCACCTGATGCTATCTCCGTCACTAAACATGATCATTTCCTCTCGGATATGGCCTCCATCGGGCTCTACCTCATTTTGTTTCGGACCATCAGATAATATATGGCCGTCAATTATGACATTGATAGACCTTTTTGGCTCTGGAAGATATGGAGGATCCTCCGAGCTCCTACTCTTAGCATACATCTGCTTCCCGTCTCAGTCGGCAAATTTTTCAAGTACCCATTGTTGAGCAGACCCATCACTTCTAGAATTAAGGCCCTGCAGGCTGCAGTCTCATGCCTATGGTCTCTGTGGAAATCACAAAAGAGGTTTGAGTCCCTTTTTCCAAGCTCTGCTCTCTGCTAGTCCAACGTACGAGGGTATTCTTCAGATGATCCTTTACAAATTCCATGGCGTTGACGCGTAGTCCCAGCTCCTCAAATATATTAGGTGTTCTACCAATGCTAAGCGACCCCTTGTGAGGGTATGATGATTCTTTTCTGGCGTCCCCATGCTTCTCACGAGCCTTGGGAGATCAGCTATATAGTCTCTCCTACTTCGCTTTCCTCTGTCTCCAACTCGAGTTTCTTCGACGTGCTCCCACTTTTGAATCCATCGACTTATGTCCTAAATGAGCGGCCAGGTACTATCGTCAAGGGTTGGGGACGGCTCAGGCTCCACATGAAGTTTCTTATTATACCGCTGATGTAGGGCATCCCATTAGTCACCAGGTGTTGAGTAGGACTCCATTGCAACTCTCGAGTAGCTAGCGAACCATGGGAGCTCAAACTATTGTCGAAGGCTACCACGACAATACTATCGGGAACTGGAGGAAGCTCCATGCGTTGCCTCTGAAACCTTTCCATGTAATCTTTCAGCAGGTCACCATTGGGCTGACGGATCTCGAAGATATCCTCCATGTATTTCTCCCCTTCTTTAGAGTATGCTTTCATGAAGAGATTCTGCATCTGAGTGAATGATTTTATTTACCCTAATGGTAGCTGAGTGTACCATGCGAGGGCACCTTTTATAAAGGTTGAGCCGAACCTCTTCACCAAAGCAGATTAAGTTTTTTCTTCTCTGATCTCGTTACTCTTTACAGTTGTGTTATAGGCATCGATGTGCTCGTCCGGATCATTAGTTTCTCAAGAAAAAGTTATCCAGCAGGAAAAAGTGCTTGGGTACGCAGACCTGTGCATCGCTCTCTTTGTATGCATGTTTGAAGAAATTTTCTCATCTACGGCAGTAATTTGGAGTGGAGCACCCGGTGTGTTACCAATTCGGTCGTGGATGACTTTCAACTCTTTCAGGATGTCCTAAATAATAGTTGTTCCCTTAATATCTTTATTGTTGGCAGCGGTCTTCATGTCAATCCTTCGTTTGGGCACGAAGCTTGGTGAATCATTCACAGAACGCGGGTCCTCGTGGAGAGCACTGGCCTCTGGAACAACCATCGAAGATCGCTCCCAGTTTTTGGGCCATGCTTTCAACTAGGTTCGCCGAGTTTTGCTCCGCTCTCTCTGCTTGAATTTTGAGAAGATCGGCGAGGAAGTCCTTGAGTCCGAAATTGCTCCCAGGTAGTTGATCATCCTCACTGTCACTACCCACAGAAATCGGATCCCTAGAAGAGTCCTTTGGCTGTCCATTGAGATTGCTGGGATCTTTTGTGGAGCCTTCAATCGGGTAAACCACGTCAGCAGTGTTCTTTGGAACATCATCATTGCCGTTTGACATGGTCGTGCTTTTCCTTTGTAAGAACCTACAATTTCCTGGGCCCCACGGTTGGCGCCAAACTGTTTATGCCTAAAATTTTCTCAGAGATGGAAAAGATAGAATTTATAGATGGGTCACAAGCAATACAATAAATACGCAGGAAAAGTAATAAACAGAGAAATAAATAGTTGTATTCCTTGAGAATAGTTGGATTCTGTGTGAATCGTTTGACGTATAATACAATGTAAGGAGGGGCATTTATAACTATAGATTTACTCACTCTTAATTATGGTAAAATGTAAAGACCAATAAGATCGTGAGCCTGTTTACTCAAGGCGGTGGTATATATTAACCCTAACTAAGAGACTGTAAATCCTAAGGTGGTCGGATGTATACCTTGCACCCATGGTATGTGCCTGCTGAGTGGCTGTGTCTTTATGGAGCAGGCGTGTATCTTATGCACCTGGTGACTTGTACGCTAAGTCTAGTCTTCGCTGGCTGGACTCATATCCCCATATTTATAGGTAGCGTATTCTTGCCCACACAAATCTATCAAATTTTTTCTACAATTCCTACAAATTGGTATGTTCCCTTCGCCTTCCTTGTCTTTTCCTCTTTCCCTAAAATTCAAAAAATTTAACCATTTTTTTAATTTTATTTCAGATTTCATTTCCTCCTTCCTCTTCTAACAGGCGGCGGCGACTCTCTCTGGCAGCAGCAGCGGCTTACCAACATGGGCTCCAGTGTTCTTTTTCTAGATTTTATTTTTTTTTCATATTTATTATAGCATATAAGTGTTTTGTGGAACCAATTCTTGAACTAGTAGTACTAGTATTGAACATTAATAGTGCCTAATAATTTGTTCTAAGGTGTGACGTTTGGATGTTAAGGGAGTAATTATGGGTGTAATTGTATTAAAGGAGAAGGTATGGATTAGTAGAGATTGGTGTACAGTACAAGAGTATGGTTTAGAAATTAAAATGCAGCTAACCATCATGATTAAGTCCTATGGGATGAGATCTTGTGGTCTCTTTTACTAACTTGTGTGTTAGTAACTATACACAATTAAACAAAGGAATTTTAAATTGGATGTTGAAAGTTGTACGCATTTTAAAGAAGAATAATAAAAATAATATTGCGAACATGATGGATAATCAATATACTAATTTGAACAGGATACATTGGATACAACTCGCTCGATGATTTGAGTAAAATTTTGGGATAATACATGAAATGCCCCCCGAACTTGTCCCGAAAAGTCATTTACACACCAAACCTTTACGGGCGACCTTTTTCCCCCCTACTCTTGTTCGAAGTGAATTTATTTCCCCCCTCTTTGCACCTGACCCCAGCGCGTCTTTCCCAGTCATTTCCAAACGCGTATCTGCCTTTTTTTAAAGGAAAAAACAAAAACAAAAAAGGAAAAAAAGAGTAGATCTATTAAAAGCCTGATTAATACTCCCCCCAACTGTAAAATTTTTTGACCCATTCAAGATATAACTTCGACCCAACACCCACAAAAACCAAGAACCCTAGGTAATTTCTGCCCAAATCTATTCAAATTATAGCTGAAGATATGCTTTTTATAGCCAAAGCATATATACTCCGACCTTGATTCTATCAATTTCTCTCCTTTTCATCAAAACGGGTGGTTAAAAATGCCTTCAAAAAATCTGACTAAGCTATGTATGGAAGATGACGATACTGAGTCAAATGGAGAAGTTGTTTGCAATCATGGGTATGTCCTACCATTAATGACCTCTTGGACACCAAGGAACCCCAGAAGAAGATATTGGGTTTGCCCATATTATGGGGTATGTGTTTATTTTTGTTAAATTTCTTAAGTACTACAATTATTTTGTATTCTTTAAAAGCCTGAGTTACTTCCAATTTATCTTCTTATTAGGGTCCAAGATCTTGTGATTTTTGGCGTTGGAGGGACGGAGAGATTGATGAAAGATCAAAATTTGTTATCCCTAAATTGTTGGAGAGGATGGGTGATCTTGAAAGTAAATTAGAAAGTTATGAGAAAAATGGGAAGCCTTACCGTCCAAAAACAATGGATAATGAGCTTGACAAGATTGACATGAACAAGTGAGCAATTCAAGTAAATTATTTGCAAGATGAGCTTCAAAAGTTGAAAGAAAAGGAGAAGAAGTGGAAGACCAAAGTGGCTAAGTCCAAGTTCAAGGAGAATGTAGTCTGTTTTATTTTAATTTGTGTTTGTATTATGGCTTTAAGTGGTAGCTTACAAGTTATGAGTTTTAGACAAGGTGTAATGAAACTGCCATAACTTGGCTTGTAGTGAACCTTTTTAATGCTTTGAATGAAAGGACCAAGATGTTGTTGGCTATTTTTCTATCTTGTACTGCTGTTAGAACTGCAATTGCATTCAAATGCATACAATAAAAACCAGACAAATAACAAAGGGACATTTTAACTTAAAGAGCAATAACTTGATGCATTAACAAAAGGGCAGTACATAGCTGCCAACTAATTCATTAACAAAAGCAGTTTCAGCTACCAGCAATATAATATTAAAAGGGGAAGTCATAGCTAGCTGCCAATAACATAAACATAAATATGGCAGTCATACCTACCAACAACATAAACATTAAAAAGCAGTCACAGCTGCTGAAATATTAAGGTCTAGTCAATAACAAACAGTAAGTGCATTCATAGCTGCATTAACTATCCAAAAAAAAAATTTGAACATGGACTAAATGTCATGAGCTTGTGCAGTTGAGGATGATTGTTTCAATTGTGATGCCTTGGACCTTTTCGGAATAACCTTTTGTGCTCTCAACTGTTGAAGCTAGTTTGTAGTCATAACAGTCTTTCCCTTCCACTTGACACCCCTTGCTGTTGTATGTCCAATATCCCCTGTTACAGTTGTTGAAGATATCAAGTGGGAATCGGAAGGTCTTGAAGAAGGCATACCAGGCTATTCAAACAAGTAAATTAGTTAGAAGTGATCATTTTAAAGTAAATAAGGTAGAAGTGAAAAGAAGCTTACATTAATTATTCTAAAACCACTGTCTGTGTGCAATACTCCCATTCCAACTATCCTTGACCTCTTGTATGGTGGTGCAGCAGTTGTTTCAACAAAACCTCTAGGTCTACCCCTCCCTCTTGCTTTTTTTGGTTGAGACAGATTTGGACTTAGAGCAGCAGAACTTGGAGCAGCAGAACTTGCAGCTTGTGAACTTGGAGCTGGAGCAACAGAACTTGCAGCTTGTGAACTTGGAGCTGGAGCAGCAGAACTTGCAGCTTGTGAACTTGCACCTTGAGAACTTGGAGCAGTAGATGTTGTGATATGACAGCCCCTCTTGTTGTGACCCTTCATATTGCAGGTTCTGCATGTCATTTCTATCCCTTTTCTAGATAATTTTCCAGTCTTGTTCTCAGTTTGCTCTTTTCTTCTCATCTTCTTGGGCCTCCCAGGCATCTTCCTAACTTGAGGTGGCCTGACAGATGGATTTTGTGAGTCAGGCCACATGTTCATGTTCATTACAGGCTGCATGAAGAAGCTGTATGTATTCAGGTAGGTATCTCTTGTATACCAGTGAGCTATGTAGTTAACTGGCTCCAGCCTTCTATGATGTAATGCAGCTATGGCATGAGGACATGGTATGCCTTTTAGCATCCAAGATCTGCAGCTGCAAGTAAGGTTGTTCATATCAACCTTATGTGTGTACTTCTCCTCTTCCACTTCAAACCCTTTGTCACCATTCCACACAAGATTACACTTCATTGACTTGCCAGTATTTTCTTGTAAAACCTTCTTTGCCATTGGTGAAATATCAGTATCCCAACCCATCCCAAACTCCCTCATTTTTCCAATCCTAGTCATCATCTTCACCCTGATTTCTTCTAGCATAGTAATAATTGTGTTTTGTCTTGCAGATTTCTTCTAGCATAGTAATAATTGTTTTTTGTCTTTCAACAGCTTGATAAACCACTCCCAACTAAACTTGTTTTCAACCTCAACAACTGCCCAAGCAACAGGCAGCATCTGGTTGTTGCCATCTTTTGCCACAGCAACAAGTAATTGGCCTTTGCATACTCACCTTAAGAAACAACCATCCAACCCAAGAAAAGGTCTACATCCAGTCAGGTAGGCCTTCTTCAAGGCATCAAAACAGACATAAAATCCCAGGAACTCTTTTCTTCCATCTTCAGAAGATTCCTCACTAAGCCTTACCACACATGTGGTGCCTGGATTAGACCTTAATAACTCATATCTATAGTCTAAAATTCTACTAAACTCCAATATATGATCACCCATAATCTGCTTTAACACAATATTTCTAGCTCTCCTACAAACTGTCCTACCAACATATAAATCAAGCTCCTTTCTAATCATCTGCTGGAATGCAAAGACTCTTATAAAAGGGTACTCAACTATCCTGTCCTTATAATGTTTGGCAAGGAACTTGGAGGTACAAAGTTTGACCCTGTTAGTTAGTTCACACTTGTGAACAGGATTATAGTTCTTTACAACAAAATCCTTAGTCCTAGAGTCATTACTAGCAAATAGAAGCCATGGACACCCTTTCCTACACCTCACTCTCACCCTAGTTTTTTCATTTATGTATTTTTCAATGTTGACCCTCTCTTGAACCGCATACATGGTGACAGCTTCTCTAAATTGTTGGACATTTTCAAAAGCAAGCCTAGTTTCCCACACAATTATCTTGGAAGCTGGATCAAAGATAACTCTAATTTTTTTTTCTTCTTCTTGCTTTAGCTTTTTGTGTTACCTCTATGTCTCCTTCATCATCAGCATCATCAGAATCTGTCTCAAAGCTGGCAGCATCATCAGAAAGGTAAAATGGCTCATCCCCACCTATTTTCCCCTCTAAAGTGCTCTTCTTCCTAGTTGCATATTCATCATACCCAATATCTGCACCCTTTTTCCCTTTGCTAACATGCTCAGGTTCAGGTGGTCTATCCTTCCTCTTTCTTCTCTTTGCATTCCTCCTTACCTCCATAAAAGACCTATACTCCTCATGTACATCACTTCCATACTCTTCATCCCCTTCCTCAAACAATTCTACATGATCAGAGTCTGAACTGTTTTCATCAGTGTAATAATCATCACTAGACAAAGTTAGATCCTCATCACTATCACTTTGGTTTTTCCTTTTTTTTTTTTTTTTTTTTTTTTTGAAGGGGCAACCTTTGTCTTTGAAATAGAAGGCCTGGATTTAGAAAGGGCTGACTTGTTGTTTGATGTAGAGATAGTTTTTTTTGAAGGTGCAGCCTTGTTTTTGGAAGGTGAAGGCCTAGTTTTTGGAGGGGCAGCAGTGGTTTTAGCAGGGGAAGGTTGTTTCTTGGACTGGGCAGTCTTTGTTTTAGCAGGGGAAGGTTGGGTCTTAGCAGGGGAAGCTTGTTTCTTAGACTGGGCAGCCTTGGTTTTACCAGGGGAAGGTTGGGTCTTAGCAGGGGAAGCTTGTTTCTTAGACTGGGCAGCCTTGGTTTTAGCAGGGGAAGGTTGGGTCTTAGCAGGGGAAGGCTTTGTCTTTGACTGGGCAGCCTTGGTTTTAGAAGGGGTAGCCTTGTTCTTAGCAGGGGAAGGCTTTGTCTTGGATTGGGCAGCCTTGGTTTTAGAAGGGGCATTAGCTTTATCAAAAGAAGAGGTGCTTTCCCCACCCACATACTCTAAAAGAGGAACAGTTGGGACCAAAACAGCTTGTTCAATCATATGAGCAACATATACTTCCAAAAGATCCCCATTTTTTAAGAACAAGACAATATCCATAATATCCCTATCTGTTGTGATTTCTACTAGATTACTACTTGCAGGTGATCTCACATATATGTAGGCAGAATCACTATTATATCCAAGTTCCCTCACATAATCTCTAAACTCAAAATAAGAGAACCTATCAATATCTACATCAAAATAATCTGTCCGACTCCCACCTACATACCCATTTTCAGACCCTTCATCAAATCTACCACCATGAAAAAACCTTAGTGTAATCAGTTCAAACGACATTTTTTTGTCCTGAACACACCAAAAAACCACACTTTAACATTAAGACGCATGCCTTAAAAGCACTTCAACGACAAGCAAAGACAAGATTTTAACATGCAAATTTAATATACACACACTTTAACAGTTACAAGCACTTTAACGATAATTAAAGAGACAAAGTAAGAGGAAAAATGTACAAAGAAACTAACCTGTTAGCTATGCATCCAACGATTTGACCAATCAACTCCAGATTCACATTTACAGTAGGTTCGTCAAACTACAAAATAATTAATCAAAAAACTTTGATTAGATTTAAAAAGCAAGTAAAAGATGATATTAATCGACTATATAATCTAGGGTTCTTACCGATTTGGAATGGAGGTGACGATTGACGATTAGGTTCTAGGGTTTGGTTCTCACGATTTGGGAATTTTATCAGGTGGGGTAATTTTTTAGACGGGTGAAAAGGTTAAAAGTCTTTTGGGTAATTAAAAGGGGGGTATAGGTTAAAAGTCTTTTGGGTAATTAAAAGGTTTTATTAATTGGGGTTAATAAAGAGATATAATTCTGTTTTAAGTTTTAATGACATGGCATCACCAGAGGGCGAGTGCACTTCACACATTCTTTCATACCGGGGTCAGGTGCAAAGAGGGGGGAAATAAATTCACTTCGAACAAAAGTAGGGGGTAAAAGGTCGCCCGTAAAGATTTGGTGTGTAAATGACTTTTCGGGACAAGTTCAGGGGGCATTTCATGTATTAACCCTAAAATTTTTGATATATATTAAGTATGAAATTTTAAAAGAGCTTTCTAAACATTTAAATATAAAAGAGCTTTTTTTATATTCTATAGTATATGGAGTTGGAAGATATACAAAGTTGGATGATATATACACATGGATCCATAGGAGTTAATATAGAATAAGCTAAAGTGGAAATAAATCTATACAAGTGATACTAACTTTTTGAAAGCTTATATTATCTAATGTTTACTAAGAATTGTTTTTCGTTTTTTCACTTACAAATAGATAAATTTTTAGCTTGTCAAAAACTTGTATATTAATTTAGAGATAATTGTGAGATATAGAAAATCTTCCGCTACTAAAATTATTTAATGGCAACTTCTAATTTTATTTAATATTTGTTTGGTTTTAATCCGCTACCAAAATTTCCTTATATGTGAGATTTATTTATAGTAGTAATATCTAAGATTCTTATCAAGTCAGTTAAAGTAATACTTACTAATCAAATAAGCAGGCTTAAAGTGAGAAATACAATTTGTAAAATACATAAATCGCTCCCTACATAATCCTCGTCCGTCGGAGCTATTGTACCGTCTAGTACATAAAGAGTGGATGTTGGTGACTAGGGATGAACATAGGTCGGGTTGAGTTGGTTTTTTAATTTATTAAACCAAACCAATTATGTCGGGTTTTTAAATCTATAAATTAAATCAAACCAAATGAAGTCGATTTTTCTATCTCGATTTTTCTCGGTTTTTTTTTTCGATTTTTCGGGTTATACAGTTTTTTTAATTTTTTATTGGTAAGCAACAATTTCATGGTATTTTTTCAAGCAAAGACACTACAACAAAAAATGCCTTTAACCACGCCCTAAAAGTGTGGCCTAAACATTCAAAAAGCGTGGCCTATTACCAAAGGCCGCACTTTCAGCCCTAAGACAACGCTTTTCTGGGGGTGGCCAAAAGAGGCGTAACCTTTGACCTAAGGCAACGGTTTACATAAGGCAAAGACAACGGTAGAAACAAAGCGTTGCCTTTTCATTTCCAAATGCCACGCTTATAATATACTCTATGGCAACACTTATTATTATAATATTTACACTTCTCAAGCGTGGCCTTTGTGAAGTTTTATGCCACGCCTTTCAAGTGTGGCTAATAATGCAGGTGCACTGGCTCATCAATTTCTATGGCCACACTTTTGAAGTGTGGTATTTTTTCTGATAAAGTATTTTTATTACTTATATTATACGATCCCAATTTTGTGGTTAAAAGTTATATTTTTTTCATATATTCGGTATACACATTTATTTCAGTAAAAATATTATAATCAAATTAACTAATAAATAGAAAACAACAAATAATTCAAATAAATACTTGCAATAAACTTCAAAAACCAATATATATTTTGTGTACTACATCAATTAAAACAACATATTATTTGAAGGTGCTTGAAATGAAATTTACAAAATCAAATGTATTTAATCCATCTAATAAACATTGTAACTGCCCAAATGTCATCATCATTAACTTCCAAAAGCTCAAATTAACTTGTTCCATCCAGATTTTCGATTTGTTCCAATTGCTTCGTCAATATTTTTCTGCACAATCAAATTAGTAATTAGATAGAAAGTAGTAGTATGCAAGTACAAAATCAAAGAAATATGGATGATTTTTTTATTAGTAATTAAATAAAAAGCAACATTATGCAAGTCCAAACTCATTCTAAGGCTGAAAACTTAGTCTTTTAAACAAAAATATATACAACGCAACCACATTTTCTCACTTGGATAGTACTGGGTTCAACAATGAAACAGAGGACTTATTCTCTTTGATTGATAAAAAACATATGCTTTGTTTATACCTTGAACAGAATAGTACCATTAATTTGCATCTAACTATGACTGTGATATTGATTAAGAAAGAAAACAACACAGCGTAATAATACTCTATTACCTTTAGTTATTGAACTTCTCAAACATCTTAGACAAATATCATGGTCTGATGAAAGTGTTGTAAAGATCGAACAGAAATGTAACATACAATAAATTGACCACGTTCATTACAGAGATTCAGCAGGGACATCAAAACCATCATGATATAATCCCCTAAAAAGTTAGAATGACTCAACCAAAAGATGGTGCATCATTAGACGTTTAAAAATAAAATAGACAGTTAAAGCTTTACACAAGCAGAAATTCAGCAACTACACTAAACAACAAATACAATATTTAAGCCGATGTGCATTACTTCCTGATCCTGAAGAAAAGAAATAAAGTATAAAGTCACACAATGCTAGCGTTTCAAAGGACTATGAAGTTTCACCAAAATATCCAGATAAGGGTAAACCTAAGAAAGCTGTGAATGTATCAAAGGATGGTCCATTATCAGAGTGCTGAATCTCTCTCAAGAACAAAGCAGTTTCTATAAAACTATCAAGCTCAACGAAAGAAGCAGTCAAGGAATTAGTAAGTCCAGCATATCATTTTCCTACTTCTAGAAAGTTCTACATTACTCACCATTGTATCTTGGGTATCTGGATGAACTTCCTTCTCTTTCTTTATACGAGTTACAATAAACATTTCGAACTTTGATGGTTCTTCATTGTTCTCATTGGTTATACGCTACAATATATATATATATATATATATATATATATATATATATATATATATATATATATATATATATATATATATATATATATATATATATATATATAAAGAAAAAAGAAAACAAACATCAAGTTGTTCTATCAACGTATAAAGAAATAGAAGTCAGATTTTTCAAAAAGTGTTGAGATAATTTTACCAGTGCCACACGTACTCTTGCAAAGTTAACATGTCTCATTCAGTGCCTCCACTTTTATTTTTTCCTATATTGAGAATTTAAATGGCACATGGCCTAGAATCCCACAAAAAGAGATAAATTATTTGATAAAAGAAAAAGGAGAACATATATAATGCAACCACATTATCTCACTTGCATAGTTGGAAGCTTCTAATGCTCAATCAACTGATGGAATTAAACTTTTGGTATGTCCACAGAATGATTTTCTAGCATATCCTCAATGGTTCAGTTTCTCTGGTATCAGAAATCAACAACATTATGGCATCACATGTAAAAATAAAAGCAAATACAGACTATCCTTCCAGATTGCTAAGATGCAAGAGGACAATAAAGAAAGAGTAAGTGACTTCTCATTGTTTTTAAATTTATTTCTCATGAATGAAACCTTACTGACTTGACTTTCGGCGGGGCAGCTGATGTGATGAGGCTTAGTGAAATGATAGTTGTCCGGTCCAAAAAACACTATGTAGAACAACATAAAGCACAAAAATAGATTTTAATACACCACTCAAGAAACGAATGGAAAAGTAAATCATAACAGAATGACTTAATTCAAAGATAACATCTTAATATAATATGGCTGATGTGGGGACTAAGCTCCAAAGCAGGAACTACCCTACAGATATAGGCCATACTGCAATCTCTTACCTATAATGAAACAACAAAAAGTAGGGTAGTATTGGACTCTTCACCTCTTTTCTGTACTTTCGATTTGGGACAATGATCCTTATTTTTTATTTGGGACAATGCATGTCACACAAGATCCATGAGTATGATGCAGAATTACAAGAATACTTAACCTTCCACATGACCCACTTCTCTTATGCAACTTCTCTATGTTTTATACCTAATGACAAAAAGATGTTATAGCCCTGAACTTTATTTGCTCCTCCAATTTATTTTAAGTATTAAAAGATATTGTAAATGTGAGTGGATATATAATAAACCTTCCCTTTTCTACTCCTTCAAAGGAGACTAAAATACAGTCATATATTATGACTAAGATAGCACCAAAAAGAATAATCGTCAAACGATATGGCAACAAAGACAACCTCCACTACACTCCGTAAGAAAGGTAACATGGAGTTGGGTGAGGAAGTAGTGAAGAAAAGCTTATATGTGTAAACTAAGATGTATACATGATAAGAATTATATACAAGACTTCCAAAGGTCTTTGTTTCCAACACCACATGAGGCGCAGGGAAATAGTCATACCAACAGTTTCTGATTCCCATGGCAGCACCCAAAAAATGAAACAAAAATAGAAAGAGACGAATATATAGTGTACTAAGCAATTGACAGAACAAGGAAGTCAATCTTGCCATTATGGTCACAATTTTGCTATTTTTGCCTACTACCTAGCAATACCTAAAAGAATTTCTCATATATTCACAAGTAGATTAATACACAAGACCAAAAAAGAAGATGAGCTGCTCATATATGTAAGTAAATTAAAATACACATCTAAAAAAGAGGACCTTTCACCTGTTGCCTCAAAAAGGTGGTGTCAATTCCATATATAAAGCAAAAAAATGGCTCCATATGCTTCCAGGTATTATATTACAGCTTACAAAACTAAACTCTTAAATAGCACCTAAAAGAGTTAAGAAAAAGCATGATTCAACCACAAATAACCTTCAGTCCATTTCCACCTTAACAGATGATGAATTTGCAGGTACTAATGTTTGGTATCAAGATGACCCAGATCATTCCCCTTACAGTACCAGACTTAACCTTAGCACTACATCCAACCATAAGGTAGTTGAAAGCAGGGAGGGCCTGGTTCATGAGCTCAGAAAAAAAGTGAAAATTTAGAGTTGAAATAGTTTGGTCTAAGTATTGTGTGCTTCCTTGGATGATTGGTTAGCCATTTAAGACGATTTATACGGAAGATTTAACAAGGGAAGAAAAATTATCACCACCTGATAACAATTGGGAAAAAAATTATTATTTCATTCAAAACTTAACATTCGAGGTAATACGATTACCTATATAAATTCAAAACCATGAAACTACTTATCTCTTTCACTTCTATGGCAAGAGGACTTTATACATCTTTCCACATATGGTAATATGAAATTCTTGTTCCTCAGTTATACAAATAACTTGAGGTGCGTTTGATCGTAATCATATTCGTTACGCAACTAAATAAGAAAAAAATACTTTACATATAACACATTAGGTAACTAAAGGGAGTTAAGAGTACCCAATCAAAATATTTAGCAAATAACAAAGGGAGCAGTCTGAAAATATATGAGAACGGGACAGAAACCATCAACATAAAAATATTCAATATTAAGACTTGATCAAATTGATAAAAATGCCTACTAATATTTTTACTACGCAAGACATCGAAAAAATTAAACTGTTAATCGCTTAGGAATTTTATCGAACATGTTGCAAGCATACTCTTCATGTGTTGATTGTACAAGTATTAGGAAGGGAAGAACCCTGCCAATTTTTGTTGGAATTCGTACAATCAGCTTCTAAAAAGTTAGCACAGATCCATCATGACCCCAAAAGGTTTCAATCAATTACACGAAGCACAACTCAAGACTACACTTAAGGTGGAAGGGGAATGAGACTGCTGCTGTACAGTCGCGAGAGACTTACCAGAGACTCAAGACTACCTGAAGGAGATGGATTGTCATAGTAGAGTCGCGAGGAAGAAGTACAGATGTACTGAAAGGAAAGAGAGGATTTTTAGCTTTTCCTATTTTCTTTTCGTGTTTAAACAAAGGGAATGATGAACAATCTCAAGATAATGATGACTTATTTCATCTATAAAACTAAACCAAAGGGAAAAGAAGACCTAAAAAAATTTCAAACCTGTTGTGGATCTTGTGAAAAGCAAGGTGAAGGTTATTTTTCATGAACTAAATCTAAAGGCAAAGGAGAGAAAAGTGATGCCAAAATATTTTGCGGGTATATGAATTTAATCCTTGAAAATTAGGAGAATGTTTTTGGGGGGGAATTTTAATGAAAATAATTTAGTAATTTTTTAGGGTACGCTTGGAAAGAGTATCCTTTAGTACGAGTGTATAGCAACTTTTCAAAAGCATTGATTAGTAATTAGTAAAAACTTTATGATTTGGCAACCTTATATAAGTGTTGCCTTTACAATTAAAAGCTACGCTTTTCAAGCGTTGCCTTAAAAAATGTGGCCATAGGCTCTAATCAAAGGCCACACTTAAAAAGAGTGCTCATAAATATTTTTGGCAACACTTTTTAAGTGTTGTTTAAAATTAGTGTGGCCGTAGGCCTAATTTGTTTTAGTGAGAATACAATAAAAAAAATTAGTTGTAAAAAATATTAAAATAATAAAAATTAAGATAGTATATGTGACATATTCTAATTGTACGCATAGATTTTATTAAACATAAACTATCTAAATAATAATATATAGTGATTATACTATATGTATACAATACATAATTATACTCGGTGTCCTTTATGGTATTTGAAATATTTTTTTAGAATGATTTGTGGATTGTTGACTAGGATAACTATTTTTAGCGAGATAGAAGAAGATGATTTTAAGAGATAGAGATATATAATACACATTAATTTAGGAGATTTATCGAGATTATGAAAGTAGTAATTTTGAAAATAAACTATAGAAATATAGTATTAAATTCTCAAAAATTATATTAGTTAGAATATTTTAAAGTGTTGGGTACATAATAAATAGAATTACTTTAGAGAGTGTGTTTTATGTTAATTTTATTATTTTTTTATGTGTAAAAAAATTTAAAATAATATATATGTAATGTTGGTTTGGTTTGGTTTGATGTCGATTCGAGTTTTTCTTTGTTAACATCAAACCAAACCTAATATGTCACTTTATTTTCTTCCAACACCAAACCAAATCAAACCAAACCACTAGTCGAGTTTTTTTTCGGTTTGGTTTGGTTTATCGATTTGGTGCAGTTCGCCGGTTTGGTTTGTACACCCCTACTGGTGACCTTAGCACGATCGATGGAGAAGGAGGTTGTGGATTGCTCCTAAAGGAGATCGTAGGTGAGTATTATTTTTGTTAATTTTTAATCATTTAATATATTTAAAAATTTTAATTATTGAATATATTTATTTATATTATGGTAAGGTACCCATGGCAATCAAGATTGAGATGCTTAAATTATATAAGGCATAAACTATGTCTTTAATAATTTAGTTAAGTGACACTTTTTTAAGATAATATTATTAATTATTTCAGATAAAGTCTGTGTGGGACACACGTTATGATGCTCGAATACAAAATAATTTTCTTGGCTAATACGCTAATAGAGTCAAAGGTACCCTTATCAATGTCAGATGTCTGGAGAGAAGTGCAATTGGATATACCTGGAACCTTGGAGTGAAATGATGAAATACTAAGAGAGTGAAGAATTTCAAAAAAAGAACTACCAAGGAAATGAAGCTCGAGCCTCTGAAAAGGGTGGATCGTTGCACACCGGAGGTTCAGTTAGTGCAGTGACTCAAGCAGATGAAATTGGTAATTTATTTATTATATATATATTTTTAAATTTGACTGTCATTAATTTTTTATCTAACTCTTCTTTTAATTTTGCAGAAAAAGAAAGAAGGGCGCCCAATGTCTATGCTGAGTTCTTTAAGAAGAGGCATATACTAAAGGGTGATGCCGGTAATGAAGCGTGGGTAGAGAATCGCGCTAGAACAGAATATGTGAGATTTTAACTTCAAACTTGATTATATAATCCTTCAATATTTATATATATTCTTGTTTTTAAATTTATTTCAGGAGGACTGTCTAGCCCATGAGCAAGAATGGATTTCAATTCATGCATCCGAATCTGGTAGCACTGCCCCAACTAGCTGTCACTTGATGAGGAACCTTCACTATGGTTGGAGGTGACTGGTGAGCATACGACCTTGGATCACAATATTGCCCGGGTATACTGAAAGCAGATTTGACTAGCACTTACTCTTCTAGATCTTCTCATTCTCAAGAGGTGGTTGCTCAATAAAATAGAAGCGCTAAAGAAAGCGTGCGAAGATGATCGTAAAGCTTCAGAGACAAATTTCAAAGCGATGGAGAATATGATGAAGAACTTTATGACGGAGCAATCGGGAAAGAGAAAGGGAAAGGGCAAGGGTAAGGGCAAGGGCAAGGGCAAGAGCAAACGTCGATACACTTCTGCGTCCGAGTCTGACCTTGAGGAAACTGAGTAGTAATGAAGTGTTACTATTTTTAGACTTGTGGGTTGTTTTGTTAAACTTGTTTGATCGTTATACTTAGATGTATTTAACTTATAATTAGACTTGTCGTTTAAAAGAGTTAAGGCTTGTAGAAGTCTGTTGTTTAGACTTGTGTTAGATGTGTTAAACAAGTGTTGTTTAGACTTTCGTTAAAGAAATTAAGACTGGTAGAAGCCTGTTGTTTATTGGTTGCTGCATTGTTTTGAATTGACAGGTGGTGACTCCTCTGATTGTAGGTTTTATTTTGCAAGTTTTAACCAGATTTGTGATCGAATTGATAAGAAAAGTTATCCAAATTTTCTCATGTCGGTCTTAAAATTTTAAAAAAATAGAACAAGAATATTTTCGACCATCTCAATCGAAAGTTTGAAAATTTCAGTCCAAGAATAGTTGGACTAATTCGGTTGGAAATGTTAGATCAAGAATATTTTCGACCATCTCAGTCGAAAGTTTGAAAATTCCAATCCAAGAATAGTTGGATTAATTCGGTTGGAAATGTTCTTACTTAAAATAAATTTTATTAATATTTTTTGACTGATTTCCTACCGATCTTGGTCGGAAAAATTTTTCTACCAATAATTTTTTGACTGCACCTGTTCGGATGAAAATCGATGGAAAAATGATGACTTTCGACTAATTTCTAATCGTTTCGGCAGTCGGGAAAGATATATTTCTGATAGTGAAGCTTGGTCAAATAGGCTCTTAGTATTTGAGAGGAAAAGTTTATTATTATGATTTCTTCGGTTGTCATAATTCTGTAAGAATTATGAAATTAAGAAGAAATTTTTAAAGGAAAATCATTGTTAATATATGCATATTCATGATACAATCATGAACATTATATTTAATAAGTAGTATAATTAATTGAATTAAATTCTTAAAATATCCTATTAAGAAATCCGAATTAAACATTAAATGGAGGAATAAAGTAAAGAAGACAAATCCCAAATATAAGGAGCCGATACTGTCAGCTTTTATTATAACTTTAAAAACAAAGATATCCAATTCCAACAAAGAAAACAAAGCTCAAATATAAGCGGCTTATAAACTTAGCTTTTATTAAAATTTCGAAATTGATGATATTCAAGTCAAGCAAAGATATTCAAGTTCAACCGACTTCAAAACCAGGAAATAACAAAAAACTTGAGCAGTCTGATTAAAAAACACCATGTATCGATCACCAATTCAAAATATTATGGAGGCAATTTCAACAAACGGAGAATTTATCCACAAAATTTTTCAAAACAGGCTCAACTAGCCGTGTTTTCTTTCTCTAGAGCAACAATAAGAGGAGTAGGTGTAGTCATGGGCATGTTGGATGGACCAGCTTGATCCTCGAAATGTTTCTTTTTATGGACATTTGTTTCAGCAGCCTGCTTCATCTGTTCCTACATATTTGTTTACGGTCATCAAATGATTGTCATTGAACTCCATTCACTCATATATCAGTAGTACTTTTAGATTCATATATTATTCGTATTCCTTAAAATAAATAATAAATGTATAATAAACTTACCTCAATTTCTGGGAGCAGCTTCTTTTGTTTCTTATCAACGGCTAGATGCCCTATTTAAAATTAATGAATCACTCAAAAGACATAGGTGGAAAAAAAGCACTCACACATATGCATCTGAAATTTGAGGAGAAAAAGAATTTGAAGTAGTTGAAAAATGGTACTTAAAAGTATTTTTTTTTTTAAGCAACTTAAAAGCAAATTGAATTTTTTAATTTGGAGAAAAAAATTAAAGTTTTGCTAGTTGAAACTATTATTTCACTTGAAATATTATATTCTTCAAACCTGTCTCAAACTTCAAAAGCTTGAAGTTGAAATAATGGATCAAATTGTAAAGCAAATGCTATTTCAAAATAATTTACGTTGTGTTATTTGTTACAATCTCAAATACATGAAATAATTTTACATGACTCTGTATTACGATTAAATCTTTACAAGCTAGCTAATTTTCTTTTCATATTAGTGCATTTGGTCAAAAGATAGGCAGTTTCAGGAATTTGCATGAAATTAAGAAAAAAGAAAGAAAGGGAGAAAGCTAACATACTTGTGGAATTCTTTCCTCCGACATCTCCACTTCTATACTTCTGTAAAATAGTCAATAATATATTTCGAATAATATTAGATTGGATGATCATAAATATATCTATGCAAGAATTAAAGATGAAACGGTAAGGTTATAAGATCACCTGTAAATGACTTCTAATATGACGGAGACTAATGGTATCATCTTTCATTTTTCTCTTAATTGCCCTTGGTTTAGCTTCTGTAAATAAATTAAAATTCAATTACAAGAATAATATATATTGCCTAGAACTAGCACTAAGAGTAGTTTAAAAGATTATTATTGTTTTGGTATAGTAATATACCATGAAATAAATAGGAGCTTTTCTTTATATCTGACAGTAAAAAAAAAATTGGTTCATTTAAAAGATGAATATAGATAACTACCATACGCAGTAGTGAATTGATAACGCGAAAAATAAAGCAATGAACCTCTGCAGCAAATTAAATTAGATCATTTATTTATAATTTTTATGATGCATTTAGTGTATAAGTTACAATCCAATAAATAAACACCATATTGTATTAGTTAAGCTATGAAAAAATATATGCAGTAACAAAACAACAATTAATATGACACAAATAATTAAATGTTGAAAAACAGTTTATTTATCAATTTACGCAGTTAACTCATATCTCTCAGTTGTATATCACTAAAACATCAGAATACAATAATGAAATACATGAATTTCAGATGCCAAATGTTCAAACTGAACCCAAAATAAAGACTAGAATAAACGTATGTAAATATTTATGTGGAAAAGGGAAACAATGAGGTTAGCTAATTAAGACAAGACAGAAAAAGCTTATTAATGAAAATTTGTTAATCGTAACCTATGGTCTAGAATAATTGGTGCAAGTGGTGGTTGGTAGTAATTCGGGTTGGTGAACGTGGTCACTCGCTAATGGCTATAAGTAATTATTTTGTGGAGATACTGGCGACAGAGGTGGCTGTGCGATGAATGTTAGTAAGTGTTTAGTGGTAGAAGTGATAGATATGTTGGGTGATTGTTGAGGTGGTTGGAAATGGTTGTTGATAGTGGTGATTATTCATTGGAATGGGGAGGTGTGTCGGTTGTGGTTGCTGATAAAAGAGGTGGTTGGTGATGTGCTGTGTAGAAGCCGATGAAGGTAGCCATAGAATTATAAATGATATAGTTGTATTAAAAAATTATTTTTACATTTATTTCGAATGAGCAATGTCATCATGATTTTATAAATTTTTTGAATATCTGAATAAATCATCCTTATTGAAAATAGTAGCCATAAAAGACAAATAAGTAGATCCAGTAAGTTGAAACATTAATAGTTAGACATATTAAGAAAATCACCTTTTTAGCATTAATTAGTAATGTAATTGACTATATTAGCTCTTATTCAAGCTATTATTACTTAGCATTTTGTTTAAAGTTATTTATTAGCAAGGGATAACATTATAAAATTCTATCTTGATTTCCGAAAAGATCAAATATTGTGGATAAAAAAAAAATAGGTTAAAACATCAAATAAAGTGGATCGGATGGAGTAACAATGTTAAAATAGTGGCTTCTTAAATAGAAAGAAATTAAATGGAGGACTTTCCTTTCGGCCAAATACTTTCTAAAGATTTTTTTTAAAAGAAGAATATATATATATATATAAGTGCAACTTAACTATTATGGTTAATTATTTAATCTATCATGTAAATTACCTTATTAATTTTATTATTAAAAGTTACATGTTGTAGTTAACTTAAACCGATGTGATAAAAATTTATGCGGCGCAAATTTGATGTATTTTACAAAAAAAAATATATAAAAATTGCAGATCTACGACACTAAATGTTGTGTTGGGGTGATAAATATCACTCCTTTTTAATTACAATTTTGAGTTTGCGCTCAGAGAATTGAGCCGCCTCTGCTACGAAACACTTTGACTTCTAAAGTGGGGCTTCTTGATGCGTATTCAACTTAGTCAAGCCCTGTTCAAAGTAAAAAAGGGGGCACCAGAAGAAACAAAACAAAAAAGATAGATCTACATGCTAGCCGCTAGGAGTGCATCGGACATGCAAACACAAAGGTTTATGCAAGGAAAAAAAACTGCAATGTGTGAAAACATAAAAATAGAAATGCATATATAAGATTAAAAGTTACTAACCCCACGGGCCGCCAAGTTCATCAACAATATTGACAAATTTTTCTTGCAACTCTCTAGTCCATTTCAGACGAGGTGTGGTACTTCGAGAGGTCGATCCAACATTACTAGGTTGTTGATCAACTTCTTATTCAACTCTAGCCAAATTGAAATTGATGGGAGCAGGAGGATTATCAATATTATTATTCATCAAATTCAATCCCCCATAAAATCTGAAAGGTTGGTAATTAGCCAATATTGGTATGTTATTCAGTTGTTCGTGATTTCTTTGCAATGGTTGCACCATTGGTTGTTCATTGGAGCGATAGTTTTGAAGATCGTTATTTTGAAACTGAACGTTTCTATTGTTGGCAAGAGGAAAATGGGGAAACATTATTACGGTTGTAGAGAAAAGAGAAGAAATGAGTACTTTAACACTGTAAATAGGGTAAAGAAAAAACTTGTGACTTCCTTTTATAGGTGTATTCTCACAAAAGAGATGACATTCTGAATTGTGGTAATCTAATAATAATAATAATAATAATTATATATTATTATTATTATTATTATTATTATTATTATAACATATTATTATTATTATTATTATAACATAATAATAATATTATTATTATTATTATTATTATTATTATAACATAATAATATAATATATTATTATTATCATTATCATTATTGTATTTTTATTTTTATTTTAGTTTCACAAAACGACGGGTATGTATGAGATAAAAACAAGGACGCGGTTGCACGATTTCATTACTATAGTAGACAAAATTCTGACAGACATCGTTATTCGAATGTCGTCAAAGTAACTGATCAATTTGAAAAACAGAGTGAAAACTCAACTCCAATATTTTTTATTTACATATGAATTCTTAAATATTAAAATTATTATGTGTAAAATTTATAATGAATCAAGTACTGATCATTCAACTATGACTAAATAATAATCACTCCTAAGCGTTGACTAAAATCATTTTGAGTTATATGCTTCGGCAAGTAAATAGAGAGTGACCAATAGAATAAAGTAAAAGATCCGTGAGAAAGATCAGAATTTGTAATGCATTAGATATGTTAAAACATAAGTCATATAGGTATCTATTAGTAACATATTAAATGTTTAGATTTAGCTACAGTTATTGAATTACCAGTGCCAGTAGGTCTGTATCAGGACAGGTCCAGGCCAGTGATAATCACAATTTCCTTAGGTTAATTGTTTTTCCGTTGTGGGCTTCAAAACTAGCTACCAATAAAACTCTACCTGCAAGGATCCAAATCCAATTGGGTTTGGAAACTTCATATCCCAAACAAAATAAAATACTTTATGTGGTTATTCAGCCACAACAAGCTCCCCACCGCTCAAAAGCTTTTCAAACATAATATTATAGAATCAGATACCTGTAAACACTGCCCCTTTTCTCAAGAATAAATCTACCATCTGTTTGTCGAATGCCCTAAGAATGGTAAACCCATTTGGACTCACCTGGGTTTGACTTCATCCCAAAGCTTAATTGAATGAGTTGCTCATATATGTTCCAATGCTAGTTCCTCACCCAACATTAAATGCATGCCTATAAGCTTAATTAGGGTGGACTACTAGGAACAAAAACATCTTTGAAAATAAGTCTCTTGCTGTTAGTATGTCAGCATGTATAGCTCAAGCTGCGGAGTTCTTCTATCTCAATCATCCTCCATCGGGAACTAGATCCTTGAGCAGTATTTACATCAAATGGCACCCCCTAGATCAAGGATTTTACAAGCTGAACACTGATGGTTCAACCAAAAAAATGGTAAAAGGGGGCATAGGTGGTGTAATTAGAAATCATTGAGGTGAATGGTCATTTGGATTTGCAAAGCATCTCCCAACATCATCTGTCATTCATGCAGAATTATCAGCTTTATTTCAAGGACTTTATCTGGCGAAAGCCCATAATCTTCAGCCTTTACAAGTGGAGACTGATTCTAATCGCCTTATTCTCATGTTGCAAGGATCAAATGAAACATTTTCTAACATCTTGAATGATTGCAGGTCCTTGCTATCTGAGCTTGGATGCAATGAAGCCAAGCATGTCTTTAGAGAAGCGAATTTTGTTGCTGACTTATTATCTAAATTTGGTTGTAATGCTTCTCATGACTCTTTATTATGTTTTAGTGATGCACCATCTTTTGTATTATCTGAACTAGATTATGATTCCTCCTCTCGCCTTAGGGAGAGAAAGGGTCACTCTTGTAATGTTGGTCAGTCTGAACCTTAATATGTTATTATGCTGTCTCTAGCAACAACAAAAAAAAGTTCAGTACTTGAAAACTCATTGAATTATGGATTTTTTTACATAAAAGTACAAGTTTTAGAACTTAATTACCAAACATAGCAACATTTTAGCAAAATAACCCTATATAGAGGAAAACACAAGTTAATTACAAATATAGCAAAAACATAGCAATATTCTTCCATAACATACCAAACCCTTACATTCTTCCTCCTATTTCCCCCACTATCACTTTTGCTCCTCTCATTTCTCCCTATTTCACTTTTCCTCCCACCATTTCCCCCAATTTCACTTTTATTCCTATCATTTTCCCTAATTTCACTTTTCCTCATCCCGTCCTCGATGTATCTCGCTGTATCTCACTGTATCTCAACTATTTCTGCAGCACCGTATCTAACTGTTTCTGCACCGTTTCAACTGTTTCTGCAACACCGTATCTAACTGTTTTTGCACCGTTTCAACTGTTTCTGCAGCACCGTATCTAACTGTTTCTGCACCATTTCAACTGTGTCTGCAGCACCGTATCTAACTGTTTGTTTATGCACCGTTTTAACTGTTTTGCAGCACCGTATCTAACTTTTTCTGCACCGTTTCAACTGTTTATAACTGTTTCTGTACCGTTTTAACTGTTTCTGCAGCACCGTATCTAACTATTTCAGGTTGTTTCAGCACCGTATCAAATTATTTCTGTACCATTTCAGGTTGTGTTCAGCACTGTATCAAACTGTTTCTGTACCGTTTCAAGTTGTCTAAACATGTAATTACACTCTCAAATCATCAATACCTACTTACACCCATACAACTTGTTATATTAATTGACGTAACAATGTAAATTAAAAATTAATTTAGGATTGAGCCGACACTAAACTTTGAGAAGCAAATTGAATGAGATATATGTTGCTTTCAGGTGCTGATATTTATTTCTGCTCAATTTTCCAAAAAGATGACCTTTTTATTAGTTAGCTGACTTGTTAGTTGCCAAACTCATCTCACTCATCTAAACTCTATGCTGCAAAAGCAAAATCACTGTAGCTACTGAACAAATGCTTCACCTTTTCTTTGACATATAGTCCGTAATAATGGTGGCTGATTCATCGCCTATGAATAGCGTACTAATTCACAAATTTAACGAAGAAAAAATCATGATTCTCGATTCTTATAAGCTTATGGGAGCTAGTGGTGAAGCCGGCAACAGGTTCAATTTCCTAGATTCAATAGTTTTATTCTTCGATTTCTCATAACTTTTTTGAATTTTTATATGTTTTTGGTGAATTTACAGAGCTCAGTTTACTGAGTATGTACAGAAAATGCGGGTTTGTATCAGTTTCGTAATGGGGGTGGGGGTGAATGGCGCTGGGGTGGTGGGGGTAGCGGTGGGGTGGGGTGATGGAGAAATAGTGGGTTTGTATCAGTTCCATAATGGGGGGGGTGAATGGTGCTTGGGTGGTGGCGTAGCGGAGGGGGGTGGGGTGATGGAGAAAATATGGCTTTGTATGGGTGAATGGCCCTGGGGTGGTGGGGGGGAGCAGTGGGGGTGGGGTGATGGAGAAAATGTGGGTATGTATCAGTTTCGTAATGGGGGTAGGGGTGGAGGTGAATGGCGCTGGGGTGGTGGGGTGGTGGTGGGGGTGGGATGATGGAGGAAGAGAGAGTAAGTGAGATGTTGTAATTTGGGAAATGAAATTGAAATGTGTTGGTTGGTGTAAAATGTGCTAAAAAAATATTGTTATACCTTGTAATTTGAAAAGTATTGCTAGTTTTTTGTAATTAAGTGGTCAAATTTGTATATTAAAGTAAAAAATCCTTGAATTATTAAAAGAAAAATTTTCAAAAATAGACAGCCCACTACCTAAAATTGCAAACAGGAGGCCATATTTTTTTTCATGCAGAGCACCCATCCCTAAAATTACAAATTTTAGCACTCCTTCATAAAAAACACCGTAGCTACCAAATCTCCCTCTCCTCAGCCACTAGCCGCCGGCAGACACCCTCCCCGCCAGTGGTGTCGGTACTTTTTTGTATTTTACTGAATTTATGTTGTTTCTTGCGTCTAAATCATTGCTTTTGACAAGTTTATACACACAAATCTCCCTCTAAAAATAAATTATACATGAATATACATAGATAAATGCGTAGCAATGAGAGAAATACAAAAATATACACAAAAAAAGTAAAAATTCATATAAATATCCTTAATATACAGATTTATTCACTCGCATATACACACTTATATAAATTTATATAATTTTATACACGTGTATAAATTTGTATAATTTGTATAAACTTGTATAAACTTGCGGCAGACTGCTATCTCGAAAAAGAGTGATAGCTCGGCTAAGATTCAAAAATATAAGCAATTTTTGGTAATTTTTGTCATTTGCTTATCTTTTAGTATAATTATCCCTTATTAAAAATAGGTGAATAAAATCACTACTTTCTTTATACAAATTGTTGCTCTTTTTTTGCATTAGAAAAGTCATTTGTCTGCTAAATATCTCAAAAATTTCATTATATTTTCGGAGTTTCACTTGCAACAATTCAAATTCTAGGAAAAATTTGTAAGATCCATGTTCAAATACTTTGCATATTTTGAAGCTATGAAGATTTTTCAATTAATAAAATTGGCTACATCTCAGTTAATACTTCTAAATGTTTACTTGGTTGGTAAGTTGTTGTTAGGACTGACTATACTGTCAACTAATATCCCTTAAACTGTCTTCTTGGCTGTTAAATTGTGCAAAAACTACCCCAACCTCCCCCCCCCCCCCCCTCTTCACGTCTATATAGTAGTACTAATACTAATAAGGTATACTTGCTTACCATATTTTTTTAGTGCAAATATTCAAATAATTGAATTGAAAATTATACTTGGACGATTTTGAAATACTTACCATTCTACATCTAGATTTTTAGACAGATCGAATAACATAAATAAACGATTCGCCTGTACCCTATTCTTTTACAGTTGTTTCATGTATCAAAATTATACACTATTTTTCATACATATGATTATATACTAGACTATAAATATTATATTAAAAAACACAAATATTCAATTTCACCCATGACAGCAGTGGTTGAGTGGTGGTGATACTTGTTTAGTGGTGGCTGGTTAAATATAGCGGCACTAATAGTCATGTTTGTACAAAAAAAATATCACGATACGAGTGATTCAAATCTAGTCAAAACCATTAAGTGGTGACGAAAATATAAGCGCACTTGATGATTAAAATTTGAATGCTTGAGATTTAGACGTAAAAAAGACATATTTAATGATGACTAATATCTAAATGTTAAGATTCAGAACCCATTAAGTGCAAACAAATAAAGCTTAAGCGCACTTTCCAAAAAATTTCACCGCATGTCCTCCATAAGGAGTGGTTTTACAAAATTTTCCGCGCTAAGAAATGTTTTAGCAAAATGCTCTTATTTAGTCCGGAGCCAAGACTTCAAGGCAAAAATTTTGTAAGTCTTGGCAATTGGCTATACTTCAAGGGCAAGTGCTGTTTTGCCAATACTTCAAGTTATATAGCGAGAATCCAGGGAAAATTGGAAGGGGAAAATTGCCAAGACTTAGGACGAAGTGCGGCAAGTGTTGTCTTTTGCCAACACTCGTTATTCAAGTGTTGGCAAATCAAGCAGCGGTCAATGGCAAGTCTTGCCTTTTTGCCAAGACTAACGGCCAAGTATTGCCAATACTTGAAGGGATGAGCGTTGAAAAGCGGAAAAATATAAAGGCAAGTCTTGGCCCCGGATTTTTTTCTTAAATCTTAATTGGGGCATTTTTGCTAACCATCTGTTAGCGCGGGCAAAAAGGCAAACCATTGCTTTCCGTGTCATATTTTTGCAAATCAGCCTTATAATTTACATATACTCCCTCCGTCCCAAATTAATTGTCGCTTTTAGCTTCCTCACGCCCATTAAGAAAATCATTAAATAGAGTGTGTATTTTACTATGTTACCCCTATTTAATGTTTGACTATTAAATTTTGTTGAGAATTTTTTTAATTATTAAGGGTATAGTTGGAAAAGACTAACAATTTTTGTCTTGAAATCCTAAAGTGTCAACTAATTTGGGACACACCATTTTTCCTAAAGCGACAACTAATTTGGGACGGAGGGAGTATTTAGATGGAATTTTTACGTAAAAGTACAAATTCTAAAAGTAATTTACAAAACATAGCGATATTTTAGTAAAATTACTCATTATATAGGAAAGAAAAAGTTAATTACAAAACATAGCAAAAACATAGCAAACTCTTACATTCTTGGGCAAATTACACTCTATGTCAATTTAGGGAATTGTTTTTAGAAAAATAGCAATATTTTTACCCTTTTCTATACATAGCAATACTTAATCAAATGCTACCAAACATAGCATATCAAACAAAACCCTAACTCTAACATTTTCCTCACTCCACTCTCTCTCTCTTCTATCCCCTCTCTTCCATCTCTACACATAACAGCCCTTCCCCGCCGCCGCCCTAGCCCTTTCCTGTCGCCGGTGATGACCCCCAAACCCCATCCCCTTCGTCTTTCTCTATTCCCCACCCCGATCCCCGTCATCTTCCTCCCTCCCCGATCCCCGTCATCTTCCTCCCTCCCCGTCGTCTTTCTCTCATCCTCACCCTGATCCCCGTCGTCTTCCTCCCTCCCCGTCGTCAACGGTATTTGTTCAATGGCGCCGCTGGAGTGTGTAGTTGTTGTTATAGGTCGGAGACGGATAGATCTGGCTCCACTGGAGTGTCTAGTTGTTGTTACACGTCAGCTTTACTGTTTATGCTACAACACCGGACAGATCTGACGTGTTTTTTGTTTTTTGTTTTTTTGGTGTTTTCCGGTAGCTACGGTGGTTGGTGGTGGTGTTTTGACATCAAAGAAATTATATGTAATGTGTATATCCCATGTATGTCCGGTTTATGTCATCGGACATACATTGGGTATACACTTTACATACATACGTAAAACATATGTTTGTTTCGTTGGTTCTCCTGTGGTGGATGGTGGTTGTTGGTGGTGGTGGAGGAAAAAAATTGTATGTAATGTGTATACCCAATGTATATCACCAGACATACACTGGGTATACACCTTACATACAATATGTATAAGTGCATGCTTGTGTTTATTCATTGTATATGCTGTGTAGGCCTGGGCATAGAGCTGAGCCAGCTCGGAACTCGGCTCGGCTCGATTGCCTTTTAGCTCGGCTCGGCTCGGCTCATTTTGAAAAGAGGCTCGGCTCGGGCTCGGCTCGGTTTTATTCAAAGTTTGGCTCGGTTCGGCTCGGCTCGGTCAAAGCTCGGTCAAGCTCGGCTCGGTCAAAGCTCGGCTCGACAGAGCTGGCTCGGCTCGGCTCGGCTCGGTTAGCTTGATTTATTATGTAATTTTCTCTTTAAAATATAACTTTCATTCATTAGTCTCAATTACTAATTTGAAGTCTACTTAATATTTAATATAATTAACAATTGATAAACTTGTACTCTTATCCTTATTTATTTGACATAAACAAATTTATTTTCTCATAATGTAAAGGTTAAGCCTACTAAATAGCTGATACTAAAAATCAAATGCAATTCATATTTTTAATTTAACCATTTAATTATTAACATGGTAAAATTTATAACCATACTATTAAAATTTATAAGCCTACTAGATGTTTTAAATCAAATCAAATTAAAATAACTAACACTTTTAACATAAGTTATAGGGTAAAACTACTTATCATATTTTTAACATCATCTCTAAAACTGTTTTTTAATGATTATGATGAAAAAAATAAATATTATTTTTTATATTATTAAGTATGAGGACACAAAAGAAAAAGAGTCAGCTCGGGCTCGGCTCGGGCTCGGCTCGGGCTCGGTCAAACTCTAGCAAAGCTCGGTTGAGCTCGGCTCGAGCTCGGCTCGGCTCGACATAGTTTAAAGCTCGGTTCGGCTCGGCTCAGGCTCGGCTCGACTCGGTAACATAGTAAGCTCGGTTGGGCTCGGCTCGGGCTCGGCTCGCTCGCTCGATGCCCAGGCCTGATGCTGTGCATGGCCTATTCATACATTTTACATACACTAGCCATACACAGATTATACAAACAACACACCCTCAAGCTACTTTGTGTATGCCTAATGTATTTGCGTTGTGACTACATAGAATACACAACAAATACAAAAAATACAAAAAAAAAAAAAAAGCAGAATTTTCCAGCGACTCGGTGGCGGCATCCCGTGGTCGATGGCTGGAGGCGGCAGCAGTGATGGGGGTGGTGGCTGGGAGTGGTAGAAGCAAAATCTAGGCTTTTTAGCACCCTTTTTATGTATTTTTGTTATGTTTTTTTAAAAAATGTTGCTATGTTTTGTAAATGGGGAAATGTTGACATTTCTGTGTAAAGAAGGTTGTTAGCTTGTATACTTTTGTTAATTGCCCTATATTCTTCCTCCTATTTCCCCCGATATCACTTTTCCTCCTCCCATTTCTCCTAATTTCACTTTTAATCCCACCATTTTCCCCAATTTCACTTTCTCTCCTCCCAATTTCAGACTATTTCAATGTTGTATCTCGCTGTTTCAACACTGTATCTACGTTGTTTCAGGTTGTTTCAATATTGTATCTCACTGTTTCTGCACCGTTTCAGGTTGTTTTGCACCGTATCTAACTATTCTAGAAGGTATCTAGCTGTTTCTAGACTATTTCAACATTGTTTCATCCCGTTTGTGCGTTGTTTCTCACTATTTGTAAGCTATTTCACATTTTTTGCGTTGTTTCACATTATTTTTTACATTTGTTTCAGACTTTTTCACTAGCTATTTAAAACTGTTTCTGCGAGGTATCTCGTTGTATCTGCACTATTTTTGCTCGGTATCAAATTGTATCTCACTCTATCTACGTTGATTCATCACTGCTTCAGGTTGTTTCAGCACCGTTTCAGGTTATTTTGCACCTTATCTAACTATTTCTAGACTGTATCTAGTTGTTTCTAGATTGTTTCAGTATTTTTTCATCCCGTTTGTGCGTTGTTTCTCACTGTTTCTAAACTATTTCACCTTTTTTGCATTGTTTTACGTTATTTTTTATATTTTATTTCAGACTTTTTTACTAGCCATTTCAGACTGTATCATACTGTTTCAACACCATTTCAGACCGTTTCAACTCCGTTTCAGACTGTATCATAGTATTTCAATGTCGTTTCAGATTGTATCATACTATTTCAACACAGTTTCACGCTGCTTTAACTCCGTCTCAGACTATATCATAGTATTTCGATATCGTTTCAGATGTATCATACTGTTTCAACACCGTTTCAGACTATTTCAACTCTGTTTCAGACTGTATCATAGTGTTTCAACACCGTTTCAGACAAATTGTATCATACTGTTTCAACACGGTTTCAGACTGTTTCAACTCCGTCTCAGACTATATCATAGTATTTCGATATCGTTTCAGACTGTATCATACTGTTTCAACACCATTTCAGACTGTTTGAACTCCGTTTCAGACTGTATCATAGTGTTTCAACACCATTTCAGACTGTTTCAATGCCCTTTAAGACTGTATCATAGTGTTTCAACACCATTTCAGACTGTTTCAACATCTATTTTAGATTGTTTCAATGATGTTTCAGTGAACACACAGAAGAACTGCATCATCAAATGGCAAAAATAACACGATACCAACTCAGAAATAATAAACCATCTACACGTGAAACAAGCTGAATAATTAAGCAAATTAATTTAAACTTAAATAATTCATTGGAGTAAATATAATAATACCACGACCCCTGATTGTATCATATGTTCTAAGCACCTTCGATCTCAATTCCTTCAAACTCAACGTCTCCTCTTTCCTCTTCACAACTGTAAACCCTCTCTCACACAATACCAACGCATCGTTCATTAACCTCAGCGCTTCATTCACTCCAGAAACGTTATTTTTCAAAAGCACATATTTTCCAAATAGTAAATATTGATTTGCTAAAGCCTTATAATTCTCCGCCATAGCAATTAACACATTTTTCGGTCGACTCAACAAATCTACATCTAAATTCCCATCAGGAACTTCCAGCTGTTTTAGCTCTCGCAATATTAAAATCTAACAAAATCCTTTTCTCTTCATTTTCTAAAGCATTACTGTCCTCAACTTTCGATAACGATCCGTAGCTTTTTCAAAGCAATAAGAAACATAATCTCAGTTTCAAGTAGTGGACTCTCGACCCAGTCCTGCTGGTTCCGGGTATCGCCACGTTAATCCTCAACACCGTCGATAAGAAAAAGGCGATTCGAGAATTGTGAACGAATGCGACGAAGAGAATCATTTTATTCCTTTGATATCGGGCGGAGCCGCCGCTGTAATGGTTGGGGTTTCATTCGGGGCTGTTGTAAATGCCGTCGTAGAAGGAATCGGAGAGGGATGCGGTTTGTATCCTCTGTTTATTTTAGGTGAATTGATTGTGTGGGTGATGCCTTTGGGGTGGTGGGCTGTACTTGAGATGTTAGACTTGGGGAAATGAAAGTGAAATATATTGTATTTTCTGAAATGTGCTAGGAAAAATATTGTCATGCCTCGTAATTTGAAAAATATTGCTATTGTTTTGTAATATAGGGGTGTAGTTTTGTGTGTGTATATATATTAAAAAACCCTATTTAGATTAGATAAAAATTTATACATATCTCGTGTTTATACCATGTAAAATCTGGATATGTCTTCTCCTTATGCTTTTATCACTTAAATAGGTCACCAATCAAGAAATGGCACCTCGTGTCCCTCATATCAATAGAATATGTAGAATATGCAGAATATGCAAAATATATTTTCACTTGTATTAATAGAATATCTTAAGTATAATATTACCAATATATTATCTATTGAAATAATATCTCATAAATATGCAGAATATATTGCACTTGTATCAACAAAATATTTTATGTATAATAATATCAATATATTATATATTTAAATAAATATCATAAATATGTAGAATATATCACACTCATATCAATAGAATATTTTATACATAATATTATATATTTTGAAATAATGAATATACAGTACATGGTAGATTAGAAAGCAAAAATATATTGGGTAAATTTTGGCTAGCATATGTGGAGATGTTCAATGGCTATTTGAATGTAGGGTCATGGTATATATTTGGTTAGATATGAAATTTCCCCAAAAATATATGCAGTATATTAATTTTACACTCACTTTATATACTTTTTTATATAGGATACACCATATTTATACATCAAATACATTGTCTATATACAATGTATTTTTCTCTCATATCTTATTATAACTTTCTTTTTTCCTTTCAAATCAGAATTTTTTGATTGGGCAAGTGTGAGCATCTACGACTAGGCGGATTTGGAGTAAATATTTATTAGTATATGCATCTAAGAATAATAAACAATCATAAATAACAGTATAACATTATTATTCTATGTACATATAAGACATATACATCTAAACACAAAATGAACATATTATATACCAATTATCCACTTCATATCTCCAAGAATAAATAAAGATAAAGTAACAATATAATACTACACATATTTAAGAATACAAAATTGACATAATATATATAGCATTATTAAAATATACAATATACCGTTAATTCAACGATATAGTAAGACACACACATTTTAATACACATATTATATACCATTAGTATTAGTGATATAGTAAGACACACATTTAAATACATATTATATACCATTAGTATTTATGATAGAATTCGAAACAAACATCTAGATATACTAATTCACTTGTTAAATCCCACAAATAGATATGATGCATAAAAAGGGTAGATTTGCTGAGATTTTGTTAGGGCGTGATTATAGGCAAAAAGGTGGATTTGAAAGAATATTTGTTGAGATTTGCTAGGAGAAATTTTCGGTGATACCAAATGTTGCTACTTTTGTTATTCTTAGTCTGCCATATTTTAGTTTACTAAATAACTGTGCTAGAGTTAAGTAATTATTTTTTAAAAGTTAGCTATTTAGAAAGTTCCCCTAGTAACTTCACAATAAGGGGATAAAGTACCATTTCATAACTAACCAAATATATAACATGACCCTAATGTTTAATAGACACATTTAATATACAACAAAGGCTAACCAAAAAGATTCTAAAAAATAGGTTCATGCATATCCTGTATTCTTAAAAAGCTGCGCGAATTTCTCAAAGATCATATAACCATAACTGAATATATTTATGGAATCTCCCAGTTAAAAATAAAGGAATCCCATCAGACACGTAATCAAGAATCGTCCCACATATATATATTCATATATACGATGATATTTTTCCAAAAATATCACAGAGATATTCATACAGTTTTAACGCATAAGGTATATGTATACACTGTATATTCCTGTATTCACATTATGCTAAGGTGAATATCACTAATATGTATGTAATATATATACTGTATGTATGCATGTTGAAAGTTTAATATCACTAATATGCAATACATATCCCTCTAGTATGTACAATATTCTGTTATATCACTAATATGTATGTAGTATATACTGAGTATGTTGACACTCAATTTTATCCCGAAAATTTTAATTAAATATCTAATTATCTAATTAATGGACGATTTTGAGAATTAAATGTAGTTGATTAATTTCGGAGGAAAAAGGCCAAATTTTGCAAGGCCTACCCTAATTCCTATCCCACCGCGCAATATTTTTACTCAATTAATTATCATAAAAGGGGCTAGTTTTGCTCCTCCCTCTTAAACCTAGCCTACTTCTGCAACCCCTTATCCATATACACAATTACATTTCAGCTTTTCCCCACAGCTCATTACTCCAACCCGGCCCACTTACCTATTTCAGCCTCAACCCCTAAGCATTACCCTAAATCAAAAATCCCTAACCCGTTTCCCTTTTCCCCTGACCCGATCGACCTGCGATTCATTTCTTTTCCCCCCAAAATCTACCACAAACAGCCAAGAACTCGTACACTGGTCCCCTCCACGTTCCCTCTTCACTTTTTCCGTACAAAGCCCGAGTTTCAAATCTCCACCGTCCATTTTGAAAGAAGTTCGATCCAGGCACTAGATCGATTCTAACGGCCATTTTGTATTGATAAGGATTGAATTCGTGCCACCTTTATTTGAAGAGACGAATCTAACACTTATCCTACAAAGAAAAGATCGAAATTGGGGGGTTGATTTTGGGAATTGAGCACCATCCGAAAACCCTAAATTTTCAGGTATATATTGTTCTTATTTACTCATTTTTTGGGGGGTTCAGTTTTTAGGCAGCAGAGGGAGTTCTTAGCAGCAGCAGAGAGGGATAGGCATAGCAGCAGCAGTAGCAAGAAAAACACTAGCACATTTTAAAACAAAATAATATCTCATTTTAAGGTGAAGAATCCTTTTGACTGATTCAAAAAGTTTTGGTGTCGCTTCTCCGTTACTTGAGTTATCCCCTTTCTGTGAGTCGAGTCGCGTTTGTTTCGGATCCTCGCCCTTCGTTCGCTGCCCACAGAAAGGTAATACTCTGTGATTATGCAACTTTAATAAAAGAATGATCAGTAGGTTCTTCTCTAGATTATCTAGTTTTAAAGATGCGATTCTTATCACCTAAATGTGTTTCTGTTGAAAGAAAAGATCATGTTTGCTATACAAAGTAGCTAATGTTTAAATCTATGTCCTTGTTATGCAGTGATTAGCTCTGTTTACTGGTTGGTTACATAACCATGAAATTTTTATTTCCTTAAAATTATATTAAGATGGAACCCATATAATGCTTTCAGTTAACAGCTTGTTAGTTGTTCTGAAAAATTTCCTTCTGGTGACATTATCAGATTCTGATAAAGATGTAAACAGTGCTAGGCATTATTTCAAAATGTTTTAATCATGCTTTAAAGTCTTTTCATGGCTATTTGTTCAATCGTGTCAGGATGAGTCAGTTGTTGTGGAATTTCATAGACATAAAGGCTGGCATTTGTAACTATGTTGCTCCTGGATCTGGTTTGAATTAGTGGGGTATGTGGAGATTTGTCTAGGGATTGTATTAAATGTTGCAGGTTAGTCTAGTTATTCAAGAAGAAGTGAGCAGAAGGTTTTGATTGGTTTGTGTCCAGGAGTTTGGGTGTATGCAGATGTGTGTGTAGGTCTGGTCATTGGTTTGTGAGTTCAGGCTGTTCAAGAGAGAGCATAGCTATAGAGTGAGGGTTTCTGTTGTTCCTGGTTATTCAGGTGTAAAGGTGAATTCTTGTTGTTTTCTGGTAGCAGTGAGGTGTATGGAGGCTTGATGCTGTTCTGCTAGTAATGGAGAATAGGTAGCAGGTAGTATTAAGGAGGTTCAGGTGGGTTTGTGAGGTGGTATAGGCTGTGAAAGAAGCTGCAGGTTGTTGGGAGTTTGGTGATCTTGCAGTTTTAGTCTGGTAGCTATTTTAGGTTGGAAAGTAAGCTGTTGTTGTTGTTGCAGGTCTGGAGACTAGTTCTTGACTTGCAGGTGTCATTGGAGAGAGTTTTTGGTTAGCAGGGGTGTCTATGGAAGTTTGGTGCAGGTGCAGGTGTGTGAGAAAGCATCCTGGTGGTGGATTGTGCAAGCTGTAGCAGGGTCATTTCAGGGGTTCTGGGTATAGTTTCCTGGAGTTTAAGAGTAGCAGAGACTGAAAGGAGCTAGGCAGGGTTTAGGGTGTTTTGGTCAGGTCCATAAGTATGAGGATGATCAGGGGAATTTGCTTGGTTTCTGTTTTTGTTGTGTGTTATGTGCTTGATGCTAGCAGCAGTAGCAGTGAGTTTATGATTTTGTCCATGTCTTTGTTCATGTGTTGTGGGTATGTGTGAGCTGGTCTAGTGTTAATAGTTTAGCAGTGGTCAGGTGCCAGTGTGTGCAGGTCGTTTAAGAGGTGTTCTAGTGGCCTGTAGAGGGAGTTCAGGGTGCTATTTCTGGCTTATCGATAGAGGTGTATGGGCAGTGAGGGAGTTCATAGTCTGTTATGTTTGCTTCAGGGCAGTGGGTGTGAAAGGTTGGTCTTGTGATTTTCAGCTATTTTAGGGTGCTTTGTTTGTGTAGGTTGATAGCAGGTGTGGGCTATTGAGGTTTAGTGAGCAGAGAGGATTTGTTCTTGAAGTTGTGCCCTAGGCTCTATGAGTTTGCTTAGTCTTAAGCTCTAGTTTTAATTTTCTGCTGTGATCTATTAAAATTTGATGTGCTGCCTTAATATGCTTTATACATAAGCTTGAAGATCTCTTTTATTATTCATGAACATTTGTCTGATTTTCATCTAATGAATAGAGCTAAGTTCTGTGTGTATATTAGGTTATGTAGATTCTTTCTTCCTGAATGGGGTGATTCGCAGCAGGTCCACTCATTGGATTTTATTTATAATCACTTTAAAATAAGTATTATGATACATAGTAAATCATCTTTGCTTGGTTACCATTACCAAATGAATGTTATTTGATTAAGTAATGTATTGGATATTGTTCATGTTACTTTCCATTACACCTGCTTGCCTCTCGACGTGCCTCAAGGACCTGTGGACTGACATGTTTTAAATAAGAGAAAGCTATGTTCTCATTCAATTAGTTCATGTTAGGTCGTTTTCTTCTTATAGAACTTTATGGATTATGGAAATAATATGGCTTCACAATTTGTTTTAAAGACCGTGCTTTCTTCTTTACTTATGTGTATGTTTGCAATTAAGTAATGCCCTAATCCCTATCCCTTTATTTTTCTTTACATGAACACTCACTTTGGGACGAGTTCGGCTAAAACTCACAAATTGGGATGGAATGCATTCGGAAGTCATTCGATCCTCTCCACATTTTCGGGACTTGATATCCCCGAAAATGTAAGAAGAAAAGAAAAAAAATGAAAATCACAAAGTCCAAGGCTCAATGATTGAGTTTGCGCTTCCAGGTTCTATCTTCTAAACTCCATCCTTCCCCGCTCCCTTAGAAAATGCATGATATTTGAATTGTGAATAATTATTGTAAATTACTTAAATTATTTTTATATGATTGTATCATTTCTTTGCGAATCGCCAATTAATTTATGGATGATTAGAATCATTTGTCAATTAATGAGTGCAAATCAAATTCGATTAAAATCGTACCTTCGTCATAATTTACATTTGAATTATTTATTTATTTATTATATTAAATATTCAATTATTTATTTATCTAATCTAATTTATTTATTTAGTTAATCAATTAAATTTTAATCCATTATTTATTAATTTATTTAATCTAATTTATTTAATTTTAATTAATTATTTATTTATTTAATCAATTAAATAGTTAATTAAAAATTTAATTAATTAATCAATTATTATTCATTTACTCCTTTATTTAATCAAAATTTATAAGTATTCATTTTATTTATTTGTTTGTTTATTTATTTATCTATTTATTCAATTAATTAATTAATCCTTTTTTTATTATCTAATTATTTATTTATTTTATCTTATTCATTTATTTAATTTCATTTAGCCTTTATTTATTTAATTAATTCACCAATTGATCAGTATTTAATTATCCATTTAGTTAATCTTAAAATCGGTCATTTATTTATCTAAGTATCGGCATAACCAAAATCTTATCCTGTTTCTATTATTCTTATTTAGGATTAACTTTATATACTTATTATCCTTAATAAATTTGTGAAAACCGCTGATAACCATTTAGCGGATTTTCGAAAGTGCTCCCGCTAGGGACCTTCTTTCGAATTTAAAAGAACCACTTACCTAGAATCTCTGAATTTAATTTCTTTTAAATAAAGAATAAATTGCACTCTTTAGTTAACTTAGGTTCCTAATAATCCTTAAATTAGGTGGCGACTCCAAAGAAGCCCTTTGGAGTCCCACTTTGTTAAAATTACATCCCGATGCATACTTGTGTGCATTTTTTTGGAGGATTCAACAGCGTGGCGACTCCGTTGGGGATAACGCAAATGGTTCTAACCAAATGATTTTCACGAATTTGCTTTATTTATATATGTGTTGATTGTATGTATGCGTAGCTTAACTCTTTGTTTGTTTGCATGCATAGAATTTATTGTTGTGAATGAATGTATTGAAGCATGTTTTTATTTGTGCATGGTCCGCATTCCGTTCATATTTCCTCCCTCATGGAGCCTGTCAATTCTCTTTCATCTCCTCGATTTCATCACGAGGGGCACGCTTGACGGGCAATAATACAGGAAGGGCATTATCCTTCCTAACTCTTTGAATTTCTTTCGTGTCACCAAAGTTAGTTGGGGTATGGTTTGCCTGGTTTTGTCATGGCCGGTTTTACTGGTTTATGAGGTCAGGTTTATCCCGCATAGGTCGAGTCAGCCTCAACCGTTAGCCCACTCTTAGAAGAAGATTTTAGGATATGCATGCATATACACCTTAGTTTGGACCCGGTCCTTGGTACCGTTTCCAGGAATTAAGAAACCGCCCTTTTGTCGACGGGTACTTGTAACCCAACGATGTTTCATTTTATTTGGTATGTGGTGACCATAGACGGATCCATGCCGGTTTGCCTTTGCCAAATTTGGGAGTTTGTCTCACGGTTCCTTTTGTTTGCAGGGAGATAGCCGGTTGTTCAATAAGGTAATGTTCACAGTTGTTTGCCAATGCGTTCAATATAGTTGAAGATTAGCAGTTGACAGATCTTGATCCAACAAGGAACAAACAATTGTGGTTTTAGTGTTTTGGGACTGAGTTATTGCATTTTATTATTTATTTTATTTTCAAAAACAGTGTATTACCACGTTATAGTGGTATGTTGCCGGATTTCTGTTCAAGGCATTGTATTATTGGAGACATTTTTTTTTTCATAAAAACGGGCTTTTAAATTTTTATTATTTATTGTACCATTATCACCCAAATTTGCATTGGCAATGGTTTGGATCAATCTATTGCCACCACCTCGGTGTGCAACTTGACAATTAGGCTTACCTCTAGCACAAAGAGGCACCTTACAGGGTAGGACGCGTTCACATTTTCCTTTACGCTCAACTAATTGTGATTGCCACATGTCGAACTTGTTTAAAATGCAAAGCGCTACGTGATGCGCTACATGATTTGTCTGCAATTTTGCCAATGACATGCAAACTAATATGGTTACTTTTGAACTTTTTCTTTTGTTTTGTTTATCCCCAAACAGAGGTTTGATTTGTGCTGATTTAAGCTAGCCGATCACTCTTATGACACAAGGGCAAAAGACCAATCTGCGTACTGATACACATTTCCACAACTGACAATGACTGGAATAGATGATGAACCTTGCAATACCGAGAAAAATCTTGCATCTCCTGAATCTTCAAAAAGAAATGTCATTATTGCTCAAGACGAAATGATTCTTGAAATGGCTAGGGAACTACAGATGTTAAAAGATGAGCTGGCTGCGGTAAAAGGGCAAACTCCTAAAAATACGCCGCTGCGTGGGCCCGATGCATCCCACTCTCTAGGTCAAATGGGGCAATCTCTGAACTCAATTGATGGGGTCACCAATATGAGCACACCTTTGAACACCCACAATTCTCTAAAAGCACCAGTCCACCAAAGTAACTTGCCACTTGCCCAAGCTCCACCTCCAAATAACGCTCAATCTAGCCAAACAATTAACCGACCACCCATCTACCCATCACAGCAACAATACCCATCATACACCCTACATCCTGCCAATACTTATTATCAGACACACACTCCATATCCATACCAAACCTCCACTTACCAAAATGAACCCATCCCGCAAGCTTATATTAAAAATCCATCCGCACCATTAGTCCAAGTGGCGGTATCTGGCGGGCAAGATGTTCCCATTGTGCAAATTGATGATTACACCAATCCTCCTTATGTGAAGTTTCAAAATGGTGTTAGAAGAGCCGAAAAAGCAGGCGATGGGGTTGAAGATTTAGAGAAAAAGGTACAAGGTTGGGTGATGAGTGCTCTTAGCAAAGCATCAATAGGCAAGGACAAGGAAAGTCTAGAATATGATGACTTGTGTGTTCATCCTGGGATTGAATACCCAGAAGGGTACAAAGTACCAAAGTTTGTTAAGTTTGATGGCAAAGGCAACCCCCGAGCCCATTTGAGAAGGTACTGTAAAACCTTGGGAGTGGGGAAGAATGAAGAGCTCCGTATGAAATCATTCATTCAGAGTCTTGAAGGCGAAGGTTTAGACTGGTACTCCGAGCAGGATCCCTCAAAATGGATTAACTGAAGGAGTATGGCGCACGACTTCATGGAGAGTTTTGGTTTCTATGCTGAAATACCATTAGATCGGTTGGCTATTGCAAGGTTTAGGAAGAAGACGACCGAGACTTTTAGGGAATACACAGTACGTTGAAGGAGTGAGGCGGCCAAAGTTAAGCCTCCCATGAGTGAGGAAGAGTTTGTGGGACATTTCATCGAGATATTGGATGAATTTTACTATGATCGAATGACATCCATGACTAACTCTACTTTTTCCAATCTAGTGAAAACGGGGGAGATGTATGAAGCTGGTTTAAAATCTGGTAGGATCATAAATTTGGCCGCTTTGCAAGCTACAAGTAAGGCAATCCAGTCTGGGTCTGGTAATGGCTTTAACAAAAAGAAGAAAGAGGAAGTGGGAGCTGTTGTGGGAGACATCGAGCGTCGACCGGTTGGAAAGTTGAATTTTGACAATTCGTCTTCTTTTCCCACCTACCAAAGCCCATATTACCCAAATTACCCCACTCACTACCAGATGCCACATGTTCCTTATCCGGTTTACAATGCACAAGCAAATTACTACCAACCTAGAGCACATGCACCTAATCAATACCCTCGTCAGCCAAATTTTCAAGCACCTCAGAATTACCAGCCTCGTCCTCCTGTTCGTCCCAATTTGCAAGGATTTAATCAAAATTACGAAAGGAGAGCAACCAAAACCTATACTCCCCTAGCCGAGTCATATGGCCAGCTTTTTGAGAGATTAAGAAATGCGGGAGTTGTGCAGCCTATCCCTGATAACACCCCAAACCCACCTCCAAAATGGTATGATGCAAATAAGCACTGTGCTTATCACTCAGGGGCAGCAGGCCATGATATCGAGAGATGTTATACTTTCAAAGACAAGGTCGAGGGTTTAACCAAAGTAGACACCATTCAACTCACCGGCACTCAGCCAAATGTGCATGATAATCCTCTTCCCAATCGTGGTAGCAATGCAGTTAATATGATTTCTCTTGAGGAAGAGCCAAATCTGAAGGGCACCATAGTCTTTATTGATGATGTAAAGGTTGATAAAATTGCTTCTAAGGTACCTCAGCAAGCACTAACTCTACTGCCAAAGAATGAGGGAACTTTTGGCCTAGGTGGCAACCCCCCTGAAGGAAAGATGGAAAAGGCTGAGTCTGAGAAGAAGCCGACTAGTGTCATACCACAACCTCTTTTACCATTGAACCAGTCATTTGTCCAAGCACCAAAAATGGCCATGCAGAATTTGATTGAAGGTGTTGGCAGCCTATTCTTGAATGATGGATTGAAATGCAGTGCAATTATTGAAGATTTTGAGAAAGAGCCACATATGCAGAATGTTGAACCAAGTGATATGATGGCTAATTGGACTTGTGGTCCAAAAGAGACTTGATGAATGGACTCGCTGTTTTTGTTTTGGCATCACAGTCAGCTCGAGGCCCTGAACTGTGTTTTGCGCTTTGTTTATGTTTATGTCTTTCAAATAACTCTTTTAAATCCGGCATGTTTACTTTTATGTTGTATGCCTCCCTAAATTAGGTTTTGAATAAACAAATGCACTGCATTCCTACCTTATTATTTTGCTATACTTTAATTATTTATGTGCTTTATTATTTGCTTCTGATTAATATACTTACTACTGTTTCAAATTAAAATTAACAAAACCTTCTCGAACTTTGCTTGTGATCTATAATGAAACAACTGAATGATTTAAGGATGATGCACTGGAAAGTTACTTTTTGCATTCTTTGGATATTACATTACCGTTAGAACTTCAAACTGGGGCAGCTTTATTTGCCGGCAATTGGAGCCGAAGCAGTTTGTCTGTACAAATGGAAGTCCTTTATTTGAGAAACCATTCAAGAAGATAAGTTTGAAGATGTTGAATGCGCAAAGAGAAGATTTGAATAGTTTACTTCAAACCAGGGCAATTGGTGTTGAAGAAGCTCTTTCCTAATTAAAAAGAAGCAATGGGAAAATTTGCGCCAAGTTGGCAATGTCATTATGTGGAAGAACACTAATCCTGGCAGATATTTATAATCAAGTTTGGCCAAAGGTAATCAACGCAGATGCCGTCAAAAGATACTATGTCTGAAGCAACCGCAAGTTAGCATTGGTTTGGATGTAATCTTTGATGTAATGCGAACTACGCGTAACCTGATTCCCGAGGCGGGATACGTAGGCAACTCATATAGAGTTCGGTTGCACTAGCACAGGAATCCCCTATTTCCTTTTTTATGCATTTGAACTACTTCTGACCTGATTCCTGGAATGGCAACAGGATAAGTAGGCAATCCTTATCGGATTCGGTCAAAATATTGTAATACCTTAAGCTTGTTTATCTTTTATGATGTAATTCCGAACTATGCATCTGGGCAGATGTGTATGTTTTCCAATTCAGATGCGGTTTCGTACTTAGATTGCCATACTTCCTCAAAAATCTTTATGTAAGCAGAACTACGCACAGTCTGATTCCCGTGGAGTGATACGTAGGCGCTCTTAACGGGCTCGACTCTATAATATTAAAATTTCTAGTTTCCCCTAAAGCAAGCAACTGGGGCAAATTTTGCAAGACGAATTGAAGATAAGGAAGATAGAAACCGGGCAAATTTTGCAAAAGAGAGTTCGAAGGCATAAAGATTATAACTGGGGCAGATTTTTGCAAAATTGGTATGGCTTATCAAAGGATTAAGTGGAAAAGTTCTAAAAGTATTCAAGATTAGCATAAGTTGCAAAGACAAAGGACGTTCAGTTTGTTTCAAGATATGTCATGAGTTTGAGTTAAAACAGAAATTTTTAAATGCATTATAACTTCGGTTGCAAATCAATGATTATTTGTTTAATATTTTATTAAATTACTTTACTTTGCCTCTATCTTGAAATATTATACAATATTGAGTTCATAAGTCAAGTCTCTGAGTATAATTTGCAAGCCCAATTCTAAAGAAGAACAAGGGAGCAGCGGCAGCAAGTTCAAGATGAATCAGCACAAATCAAACACCCCTCCCCAAAACTAACAAAATTTTCGAAAGCAGGAACATGAAAGCTTGCAACGAAAGGATCATTTGCACTATGGATGAACAATTTATTGAACACGGATCCAAAATAGCCTTACAGATTGCGCCGCATTGCCTTTTCATGACTTAAAGCATTATGCTTTGTCATGAGTTATTGCCAAACAGGCGGCATTTCTACCCCTATGACTTTCATTCCTAATAGGCGACAAAGCCGAGGCTTGTTTTGTGTTTTCAAAACTAAGTCAAATAGGGCATCGCTTTATTTCGGGTGATAATCCGCACAAGGCCATCCTTGCCAGGTTGTCTCGCCAATTGATTTATCAATGGTTATCGCAGTGACTACATTTCCGCACTACTTTGCTTTGCACTTGCTTTGAATTATGTCTTCGCACTCGCTTTTAAATTAACGCCTTGCTTTACTCTTTCAGGTTGACCATCGGCTACGAGGATTTCCTTTGTTGGACTATCTCGCCGATTGATTCGCCAAATGGCTCTTGCATTGCTCTACATTCCCGCACTACCTTTCTTTGCACTTGCTTTAAATTATGTCGTCGCACTTGCTTTAAAATTGATGTCTTGCTTTACGTTTTTCAGGTTGACCACCAGGCGGGGCTTCTCTCTTGGTGGACTTTCACGCCTGTGATTCGCTAAATCGCTTTTGCGTTGCTTTACATTTCACGCTAAATTAATTTGCACTTGCTTTCAATTATGCCTTTGCACTTGCTTTATATTATGACTTGCTTTACTTTAGTTTAACAGGTTAACAGGTCAGCCCCGAGACCCTCCTTGCTTTGTGCCGGACCGGATTGCCAGCTGATTTGTCGACAATCAACCCCAAGACCCTCCTTGCTGCATGCCCGACCGGCTTGCCAGTTGATTTGTCAAGATGTTTAAATTGCTTTGCACTTGCTTTTAATTATGACTTTGCACTTGCTTTATATTATGACTTGCTTTACTTTTAGTTTAACAGGTTAACAGGTCAGCCCTGAGACCCTCCATGCTTTGTGCCGGATCGGATCACCACCTGATTCGTAGACAATCAACCTCAAGACCCTCCTTGCTGCATGCCCGACCGGCTTGCCAGTTGATTTGTCAAGATGTTCAAATTGCCTTGCACTTGCTTTTAATTATGACCTTGCACTTGCTTTATATTATGAACCGCTTTACTTTTAGCTTAACAGGTTAACAGGTCAGCCCCGAGACCCTCCTTGCTTTGTGCCGGACCGATTGCCAGCTGATTTATCGACAATCAACCTCAAGACCCTCCTTGCTGCGTGCCCGACCGGCTTGCCAGTTGATTTGTCAAGATTGTTCAAATTGCTTTGCACTTGCTTTAAAGTATGCCTTCGTATTTTCTTTGTATTACGTCTTGTTTTACTTTTCAGGTTAACAGGTCAGTCCCGAGACCCTCCTTGCTTCGTGCTGGACCGGTTCGCCAGCTGATTTGTTCGACAATCAACCCCAAGACCCTCCTTGCTTCATGCCCGATCGGCTTGCTAGTTGATCTGTCAAGATTGTTGAAAATGCTTTGCATTATGCCTTCGCACTTGCTTTATTGCTTCGCCAGTTGATTGGAAGACAACCTATTAATGTTATCGCAACCCGCACTTGCAAATTTGTATCATCAATATTTGGTCATTCTTTACTTTTGATTATCAGGCTTTATTAGCAGTTGCTCGCTTACCGTTTTTCGAGTTTATTACAGGACTTTAGCAGCACCGCAATAGCATTTGGAGCATAATGTGGAACTTCTTCTTAGTAGTGAACTGGGGCAATCGTTGATATGAGCTAGACTCGTCAACAACGATATGAAGAATCGCACTCGAAAAAGCAAGTTCTTACCTAATCTTTCATTCCAGATTAGGAGTCAGTTTGAATTCTTTCCTATTTGTGTGCCATTTTTTGTCATTCGTGTGAGTTTTCGTGTCTCAGTGTCATCGAACTACATATGGCCTGATTTTCTTTCAGCCTGAGATATGTAGGCAACTCGAAAACTGGAGTTCGGCCATCTATCAGCCTCGCACTTGGGTCCTTGGATTCGAAGTCCTTGGTTGATCGAGACAAAATTGGTTTCTCGTCAACTTCTTTACCCTAAAAACTCTTTTATCCTTTCAGGGTAAAGAAGGGGCAGCTGTTGACACCCAATTTTGTCTCGAAAATTTTAATTAAATGTCTAATTATCTAATTAATGGACGATTTTGAGAATTAAATGTAGTTGATTAATTTCGGAGGAAAAGGCCAAATTTTGCAAGGCCTACCCTAATTCCTATCCACCGCGCAATATTTCTACTCAATTAATTATCATAAAAGGGGCTAGTTTTGCTCCTCCCTCTTAAACCTAGCCTGCTTCTGCAACCCCTTATCCATATACACAATTACATTTCAGCTTTTCCCCACATCCCATTACCCCAACCCGACCCACTTACCTATTTCAGCCTCAACCCCTAAGCATTTCCCTAAATCAAAAATGCCTAACCCGTTTCCCTCTTCCCCTGACCCGATCGACCCGTGATTCATTTATTTTCCCCCAAAATCTACCACAAACAGCCAAGAATTCGTACACTGGTCCCCTCCACGTTCCCTCTTCACTTTTTCCGTACAAAGACTGAGTTTCAAATCTCCACCGTCCATTTTGAAAGCAGTTCGATCCGGGCCCTAGATCGATTCTAACGGCCATTTTGTATTGATAAGGATTGGATTCGTGCTACCTTTATGTGAAGAGACGAATCTAACCCTTATCCTACAAAGAAAAGGTCGAAATTGGGGGGTCGATTTTGGGAATTGAGCACCATCCGAAAACCCTAAATTTTCAGGTATATATTGTTCTTATTTACTCATTTTTGGGGGGGTTCAGTTTTTAGGCAGCAGAGGGAGTTCTTAGCAGCAGCAGATAGGGATAGGCATAGCAGCAGCAGTAGCAAGAAAAACACTAGCACATTTTAAAAAAAAATAATATCTCATTTTAAGGTGAAGAATCCTTTCGACTGATTCAAAAAGTTTGGTGTCGCTTCTCCGTTACTTGAGTTATCGCCTTTCTGTGAGTCGAGTCGCGTTTGTTTCGGATCCTCGCCCTTCGTTCGCTACCCACAGAAAGGTAATACTCTGTTATTATGCAACTTTAATAAAAGAATGATCAGTAGGTTCTTCTCTAGATTATCTAGTTTTAAAGATGCGATTCTTATCACCTAAATGTGTTTCTGTTGAAAGAAAAGATCATGTTTGCTATACAAAGTAGCTAATGTTTAAATCTATGTCCTTGTTATGCAGTGATTAGCTCTGTTTACTGGTTGGTTACATAAGTATGAAATTGTTATTTCCTTAAAATTATATTAAGATGGAACCACTATAATGCTTTCAGTTAACAGCTTGTTACTTGTTTTGAAAAGTTTCCTTCTGGTGACATTATCAGATTCTGATAAAGATGTAAACAGTGGTAGGCATTATTTCAAAATTTTGAATCATGCTTTAAAGTCTTTTCATAGGTATTTGTTCAATCGTGTCAAGATGAGTCAGTTGTTGTGGAATTTCATAGACATAAAGGCTGGTATTTGTAACTATGTTTCTCCTGGATCTGGTTTGAATTAGTGGAGTATGTGGAGATTTGTCTAGAGATTGTATTAAATGTTGCAGGTTAGTCTAGTTATTCAGGAAAAAGTGAGCAGAAGGTTTTGATTGGTTTGTGTCCAGGAGTTTGGGTGTATGCAGATGTGTGTGTAGGTCTGGTCATTGGTTTGTGAGTTCAGGCTGTTCAAGAGAGAGCATCGCTATAGAGTGAGGGTTTCTATTGTTCCTGGTTATTCAGGTGTAAAGGTGAATTCTTGTTGTTTTCTGGTAGCAGTGAGGTGTTTGGAGCCTTGATGCTGCTCTGCTAGTAATGGAGAATAGGTAGCAGGTAGTATGAAGGAGGTTCAGGTGGGTTTGTGAGGTGGTATAGGCCGCAAAAGAAGTTGCAGGTTGTTGGGAGTTTGGTGATCTTGCAGTTTTAGTCTAGTAGCTATTTTAGGTTGGAAAGTAAGATGTTGTTGTTGTTGCAGGTCTGGAGAGTAGTCGGTCTTCACTTGCAGGTGTCATTGGAGAGAGTTTTTCGTTAGCAGGGGTGTCTATGGAAGTTTGGTGCAAGTGCAGGTGTGTGAGAGAGCATCCTGGTGGTGGATTGTGCAAGCTATAGCAGGGTTACTTCAGGGGTTCTGGGTATAGTTTCCTGGAGTTTAAGAGTAGCAGAGAGTGAAAGGAGCTAGGCAGGGTTCAGGGTGTTTTGGTCAGGTCCATAAGTATGAGGATGATCAGGGGAATTTGCTTGGTTTCTGTTTGGTTGGGTGTTATGTGCTTGATGCTAGCAGCAGTAGCAGTGAGTTTATGATTTTGCCAAGGTCTTTGTTCAAGTGTTGTGGGTATGTGTGAGCTGGTCTAGTGTTCATTGTTTAGCAGTGGTCAGGTGCCAGTGTGTGCAGGTCGTTTAAGAGGTGTTCTAGTGGCCTGTAGAGGGAGTTCAGGGTGCTATTTCTGGCTTATCGATAGAGGTGTAGGGGCAGTGCGGGAGTAAGTTTCATAGTCTGTTATGTTTGCTTCAGGGCATTGGGTGTGAAAGGTTGCTCTTGTGATTTTCAGCTATTTTAGGGTGCTTTGTTTGTGTAGGTTGATATCAGGTGTGGGCTATTGAGGTTTATGAGCAGAGAGGATTTGTTCTTGAAGTTGTGCCCTGGGCTCTATGAGTTTGCTTAGTCTTAAGCTCTAGTTTTAATTTTCTGTCGTGATCTATTAAAATTTGATGTGCTGCCTTAATATGCTTTATACATAAGCTTCAAGATCTCTTTTATTATTCATGAACATGTGTCTGATTTTCATCTAATGAATAGAGCTAAGTTCTGTGTGTATATTAGGTTATGTAGATTCTTTCTTCCTGAATGGGGTGATTCGCAGCAGGTCCACTCATTGGATTTTATTTATAATCACTTTAAAATAAGTATTATGATACATAGTAAATCATCTTTACTTGGTTACCATTACCAAATGAATGTTATTTGATTAAGTAATGTATTGGATATTGTTCATGTTACTTTCCATTACACCTGCTTGCCTCTCGACGTGCCTCAAGGACCTGTGGACTGACATGTTTTAAATAAGAGAAAGCTATGTTCTCGTTCAATTAGTTCATGTTAGGTCGTTTTCTTCTTATAGAACTTTATGGATTATGGAAATAATATGGCTTCACAATTTGTTTTAAAGACCGTGCTTTCTTTTTTACTTATGTGTCTGTTTGCAATTAAGTAATGCGCTAATACCTATCCCTTTATTTTTCTTTACATGAACACTCACTTTGGGACGAGTTCGGCTAAAACTCACAAATTGGGATGGCATGCATTCGGAAGTCATTCGATCCTCTCCACATTTTCGGGACTTGATATCCCTGAAAATGTAAAAAGAAAAGGAAAAAAAAATGAAAATCACAAAGTCCAAGGCTCAATGATTGAGTTTGCGCTTCCAGGTTCCATCTTCTAAACTCCATCCTTCCCCGCTCCCTTAGAAAATACATGTTGTATAGGACTTCCCCATAGACCGGATTAGAGGAGCCCTGTAGGATAGAAATGAAATTTGAATTGTGGATAATTATTGTAAATTAAAATTGTTTTTATATGAACGCTTTGTATCATTTCTTTGCGAATCGCCAATTAATTTATGGATGATTAGAATCATTTGTCAATTAATGAGAGCAAATCAAATTCGATTAAAATCGTACCTTCGTCATAATTTACATTTGAATTATTTATTTATTTATTATATTAAATATTCAATTATTTATTTATCTAATCTAATTTATTTATTTAGTTAATCAATTAAATTTTAATTTATTATTTATTAATTTATTTATTCTAATTTATTTAATTTCAATTAATTATTTATTTATTTAATCAATTAAATATTTATTTAGTCATTAATTTAATTAATCAATTATTATTCATTTACTCCTTTATTTAATTAAAATTTATAAGTATTCATTTTATTTATTTGTTTGTTTATTTATTTATCTATTTATTCAATTAATTAATTAATTTTTTTTATTATCTAATTATTTATTTATTTTATCTTATTCATTTATTTAATTTCATTTAGCCTTTATTTATTTAATTAATTCACCAATTGATCAATATTTAATTATCCATTTAGTTAATCTTAAAATCGGTCATTTATTTATCTAAGTATCGGCATAACCAAAATCTCATCCTATTTCTATTATCCTTATTTAAGATTAACTTTATATACTTATTATCCTTAATAAATTCGTGAAAACCGCCGGATTAGCCGCATTTAGCAGATTTTCGAAAGTGCTCCCGCTAGGGACCTTCTTTCGAATTTAAAAGAACCACTTACCTTGAATCTCTGAATTTAATTTCTTTTAAATAATGAATAAATTGCACTCTTTAGTTAACTTAGGTTCCTAATAATCCTTAAATTAGGTGGCGACTCCAAAGAAGCCCTTTGGAGTCCCACTTTGTTGAAATTACATCCCGATGCATATTTGTGTGCATTTTTTGGGAGGATTCAACAGTGTATATGCATGTTTAAATAAGAATATCACTAACATGCATGGTATATCCCTCTAGTATGTAAAATCTGTGATTATATCACTAATATGTAAAAGGCACCTTTGTGTTTAATTTTGGTTTCGAAATTTTTGTTTTCCGCTTTAATTAAGATATATCCATAAATTTAGGAGATAAGTCATAGTGTAAACTAAATAGTTAATTTCAGATTAATTAGTAATAACTAATGCATTAAAACAGTCAATCCCAATATCCCACAAAAATAGGCACGTTTAAGGGGCATTAATTAGTTTTTGATAGCATAAATTAAATAATTAATTTCAGATTAATTAGTATTAATAAATACATTTAAACAGGCAATATCAATATCCCACAAAAATAGGCACGTTTAAGGGGCATTAATCAGTTTTTGAAAATGGCTAAAAAAAGTAATCTACATAAGTCTAAATGTCTATGTACAATAAATTAGAAACAATGTAACTATTTTATGTTAAAGACACTTCCAAATGTCTATACAATGTAAAAGTTCCATATTTTATAGTGATAACTCTAAAAGGGGGCCCAAAACCATGACCCACCAAATTTTTTGTGCAAATTGAACACTTTAGTACTTTTTATTGAAATTTTGAGCATTTTGATTATGCTAAATTTTCAGCACTTTTAATGATAAATTCCACTTCTACCCATTTGTTTCTCCAAAACACACCATTGTCGATGGATAGATTTTCAAAAGCATCGATATATTAATAGCTTCAACGACATCCTTTACAGATTTATTCCAAGCAGGCTCTTTTATCTTACTTACATTACCATCATTATTCTCCAAACTTTCCAGAAAACCATCGGAAGTTGAATTTTCTGGCAAAGTCTTTTGTTCCGAGCAATAAGGAATTTTCCCCGACAAATCAAGTGCGGTCAACAATGATGATGACGAAGACCGAGTAGCTTCCGGCTCCAGTGAGATTGTGGAATGTTGATGGAGGAAACAGTTGCTCTGACGACATTCCACAATCTCTAGTGAAGTTGAGGAGTTATACTAGTAGAACCAGCCGCCGCTATGGAAATTTTAGAAAAAAAAATAGAAATGTATCAATTAAAATTAATTAAATTGTAGAGAAGCTAAAGAATTAACTGAAGTAATAAAATTACGATGAACTATTTTCAAGAAGAGTGATGAGAAGAAAACTAATTGATTTTTTATTGAAAGTTTTATAGAAAGTGATCATGATTTGTATTGAAATTGATAGTGATTTGTATTGTAAGTGATAAAGATTTGTGCGGAAAGTAGTATTGAAAGTTGTTACGAGTAAGTTGCATTAGAAAATGATATCGGTTTGACCTTTGTTATTTGTGAAAAATACATAGCATTTTGGCTATGTATAAATGGCTCGTTGCTCCTCAATTTATGTTGTTATGTGTTTCTAAATTATCGTGATTACTAAATATTAGCACTTGAAGTTATGTTTTTCTAAATATTTGAAGTTACAAAATAGATATAATTTTTAGTGCACTATATGAATAAGTACTGATAAATTGACCTCATTTCTGCTTGGTAGGGAGTAGTGACATTTTTATTATTACATCTTCATTAAATGTAAAATGTGCGGCGTCATTTTTGTAACTACAACTTCATTAAATGTAAAGGACGGTGGTATTTTTTTGTAATTACTGCTTTACAAAATGTAAATGTGCAGCACTATTTTGTAATTGCAGTTTCATTAGATATAAAAGTAATCAATTTTTAAAGACCATCTTTAAAATGCTCAAACTTTCAATAGCAGGTACAAATATGCTCATCTCTATAAATCACTACCTATCTTTGGATTCTTTGGTCCAATTCGAGAGTTCTCAACGCAAATCCACTCAATTATTAAAGGCGCTACTAATTCTCAGCTCTCCCTAATTTAGTACCAATCTATATATGTTAGTATGTTAACACGTACATCCTTCTTGTGGTTGATTGTGTGTTGAAGTGTGTAGAAGCTGTTGTATTCCACACGAATTATGCTACTATAGTGGTAAAGTTCTTAAAAATAAATGTTTTACTCGTTATGCGACTCGAAAGCCATTACTATTGATGAAGGCACGCACTTCTGCAACATGATGTTCTATGAACATTTGGTTATGTATGTAGTGTGATATAAGGTGGCAACCACTTACCACCACCAATGAGTAGCTAAGAAGAGGTGTCAAATAGAAAAATAATGTGGATTCTTGAGAAGAAGGTGAGTACCACAAGATGGTAAATGAAGCTGGACGATGCTCATTGGATCTGTATAAAAATGTCTATTCAAACTTCCCCATATAGGCTGGTCTTTGCTGAGGGATGTCACCAAGTTTGGTGATTTCTGCTTCCACGCATATAAGAATGCAAAGTTTTACAAGGAATAGGCAGAGAGATGGCGTGATAGGCATATTCAAAATCGTAAATTTAAGCCACACCCGTTGGTGTTATATTGGATAAAAGCTGACATCACCTAAAAGATGACACGTGTCCGCCACGTGGTACGGGCAGAATTTTTACCGGACAGATATCTAGCGGACAGACAATTATCATGAGCAGACCCAAAGCAGCTATGTAACGCCTCATCAGTCAACACGATCTAAATGAGCAATTACTAACCTGATCATGCGCGATCACTCAATGAATGGTCATAAAGGCAATAATTACAACCCAGCGGATACGTATCCAACGGATACGTGCCCAGCGGTTACAAAACCCAACGGACGCCTATCAGACCTATAAATAGCATTTGTTCTAAGCCATTGTAAAACAACTTGACTTCTTATCTACAATATCAATAAGAATATTCTCTCCCTCTGGCTCAAATACCGTTCTTTATTTACATTTGTTAAGCACTTTGCTCTCTAATCTTCTAAGTACGATCAGTACCGAAGAACTCTCACCGGGGTTAAGCGATACAGTACGGTTACTTCTATCTATTTTCACTTACGCTTTAACTTTGTTAATTCCTGCTTATATCTCGTTCCCGTATCATTATCGTTGAGAATCACGAATATATTGCTATTTTAGTAATTAACAATATTCATCATTTAAACTCTTAATCTAATCTATTGATCGTGACTCCGCAAAGATAAATTTAATTGTTAATTGGCCTAAAATCGGATCTAGGCTAAACAATTTGGGGACCACAGTGGGAGCCGGTCAATAGCCTTCATAGGTTAATAGTTTATCTTTTCCAGTACTATATCTCTTTTCGTCGATCTTTTTGTTCCACAACTAACATGGAAGAAAGCAGTTCACAACGAACTATCGTCGGTGGAAGCCAGGTACGTACTCCTCCACCAAGTCCCAATTATTCTCCCGATTATTCGTCCGATGGGCAGCAACAATCTTCCCAAGGACCGGTCAGGCAGCAAGATGGGCGTAGGCGCTCTCAGAGCACCACCCCGCCTAGGAGACGACGCCATAGGAGTCTCTCCCCTGGCAAAGGGAACCTCCAGGAAACGATCTATGCATTTATGTAGGAACAGACAGAGGTCAACCGAGGGATAAACGAGGCGCTCAACTCTCTCCGAATAGACAACCCTCCGGCTGCAAGAGCTGACGCTGCAAGACCTGGTCGTGACGTCCCTTCTTCACATACCTCAAGGCAAGATGGAGAGCGAAACAACGGAGGGACTATAGATCCAACGACCCAAGTCAACCAAAATCGGAACGGAGGATCTATGGCATCTACAGAAATGAGCCTTGTCGTGGAAGCTCTCACCAAACAATTTAAGGAGAGCTAGGAGGCACTTCAGAAGTCTCTCCACGAGAGAATCGATCAGATACCAGGTGCTCCGCCCACGCTAAAGAAAGTCGATGTCCAACGGTATTCCCAGCGGCCTTGGAAGAAAGAGGCAGCCCCAAAGGCGATACCTAAGACATTCAAGATGCCAAACATTCCGAGTTATCGGGGGACATCTGATCCCTACGATCATCTCATGATGTTCATCAACTTTATAAAGGCTAGCAATCTCACCAACGAAGAGATCGAATCTGTCCAATTGAATAAATTCGTGGAGACCCTAGCAGATGGAGCTCTACGATGGTACTTAATGTTGCCACCAAACTCCATTGGGTCCTTTGCTGAGATGGCTGAGTTGTTCGTAAACGCGCACACAGGCGCTCAGAAGACGGAAACCTGCGTAGAGGATATCTTCAAAATTAAGCAAAGGCCCGATGAGTCTCTCCGCAAATATGTGGATCGCTTCCAAAGAGAGCATATGATGTTACCCAAAGTACCGGACAGATGGGCAGCGATCGCGTTTACCAACAGTTTGGATATCAGGAGCTCAGAGGCTACACGTAGACTCTACGAGTCTCTTCGCGAGTTCCCAGCAGCCAGCTGGCCGGACGTCTACAATCGTTACAACTCAAAGGTACGTATTGACGAAGATAAGTTGATTGGAACAGGTACCCGAGGAAGGGCTCAGGCACGCAACGGTGGCTCCGGCGGAAAGGCGGAGACAGAAAGATTAGACGTACGTTACGAGCCGTACCCTGACCAGTCACGCAGCAATTCCAAAGGACGCAGCCGCAACAACAAAGGACTGTCTTGGAGAGACGATTCAGAATCAAGCCTCCGTGGAGCCCCGAGCCTGCCGAGCTTCAACGTGGAAATGTCCGAAGTAGTGGCAGCGCTCAAAGATATGGGAGAGAAGGTCAAATGGCCGAAGGACATGAAGACCGACCCAAGCAAGCGAAACCAGGACTTGTGGTGCGATTTTCATCGCGACCACGGTCACACCACCAAGGACTGCAAGGCCCTATGGTATGAAATTGCTCATTTGTTGAAACAGGGATTCTTGAAGGAGTTCCTGACCGAGGGGGGAAGCAGACTCACGCGAAGGCGCAGTAAAACAAACCTGGCCCTCGACGGGCATCTTCTCCGAGGAGGACAGTTAATGTTATCTCAGGTGGAATCGAGGTGGATTCCGTCACCTTCATAGCAAAGAAGTATGCAAAGGTCTCCATCACTAACACCAAACGCCACGATCAGAAGGAATAATAACATTCGAAGACTCCGATGCAGACGGTTCGCAATTCCCACACGCTGATGCGTTAGTGATAACGTTACGCGTGGCGTAATTCGACGTCACGAGAGTGCTCATCGAAGCAGGCAGCTCTGCAAACATTATCTAATCACGAGTTGTAAGGGAGATGCAGTTGTCGGATAAGATCGTACCGATATCTCGAGTTCTCTCCGGTTTCAACAACTCGAGTGAGAAGACTCTTGGCGAGATTACCCTAACAACTCTCACCGAAGGAGTAGCGAAGGAGACGATATTTCATGTTGTTGATGCGGATCTGGCTTACAATATCATCATGGGGAGACCTTGGATCCACGATATGCAAGCTGTTCCTTCAACTTATCATCAAGTATTGAAGTTCCCATCCGAATGGGGGGTACGTGAGGTTCGAGGAGAACAATGCTCTGCCCGAGATTTCTATCCAGTGGCTCTCAAACTGCCTGAGGAAAGCAAATAGCAATTACAGCGACCGGGACCAGACATGCCACATGAAGAGACAAAGTACGAGGTCCCGGAATTCATAACAATGATGGACGAACGAGAGAACCAAATGCCGACCGTGGAAGCTTTGGAACCCGAAGAATTATTCGTAGACAAGCCGGAATGGAAGGTCTACTTAGGAACCGAACTGAGCGAACGCTTATGAGGAGATATCTTCCAGTTCCTCAAGGAGCGGCATACAACGTTCGCCTGGTCTCACGCAGATATGACAGGTATTTCTCCAGATATTATTACTCACAGGTTGAACGTCCACCCATACCATCGCCCGGTAAAGCAGAAGACGCGCCAACAAGGAGCTTTTCGGAACCAGGTCATCAATGATGAGGTCTATCGGCTGTTGAAAATCGGATCTGTGCGTGAAGTCAAATACCCAGACTGGCTAGCCAACATGGTCGTTGTACCCAAGTAAAATGGTAAATGGCGAGTCTACATTGACTTCACTGATCTAAACAAAGCCGGCCCGAAGGATTCATACCCCCTTCCCAGGATAGACCAAATGATTGACGCAACAGCCGGGCACGAGGTGCTCACTTTCCTCAACGCATATTCTAGATATAAACAGATATTGATGGACCCCGAGGACCAAGAGAAAACAGCGTTCATAACCTGCAGAGGTACGTACTGTTATAAAGTTATGCCATTTGGGTTGAAAACTGTAGGTGCAACATATCAGCGCCTAGTCAATCGAATGTTCCATGACCATATCGGAAAGACTATGGAAGTGTACATCGATGACATGCTGATCAAGTCCAAACGAGCAGAGGACCATCTGGCGCATCTAAAGGAAGCTTCCGGATTCTTGATCAGTACAACATGAAGCTGAACCCGGAAAAATGTGCATTCGGAGTCGGATCGGGAAAATTCCTGGGCTTCATCGTTTCTCAGCGTGGAATTGAAGTCAATCCCGCTCAGATCAAAGCCATCGAATCAATTCCAGACGTATTCCACAACCGGAAAGGCGTCATGAAACTGACCGGAAGAGTGGCAGCTCTGCGAAGATTCATTTCCCGATCTTCAGACCGGTGCAAGAGTTTCTTCGACGTTTTAAAACAAAACAAGGAGTTCGAGTGGACTCCTGAATGCCAACAAGCATTGAAGGATCTTAAAAAGTATCTGTCCAATCCACCACTGCTCTCTACACCTCAACACGGGGAGCAGCTGCTTATTTATCTGGCAGTCTCAGAATCATCGGTAAGTGCCGTTCTAGTTCGAGAATAAAAAGGTAACCAACTTCCTATCTATTACATTAGCAAAGCTCTAATTGACGCAGAAACACGCTATCAACCCTTGGAAAAATTGGCATTAGCACTAGTAACTGCTGCTCGTAAGTTACGCCCTTACTTTCAAAGTCATTCAATAGCTATGGTAACAACCTTTCCTTTACGAAATGTTTTGCAAAAACCTGAATTTTCGGGAAGGTTAGTAAAATGGGCTATAGAATTAAGTGTATTTGATATCATATACCAACCCAGGGTAGCGATAAAATCACAAGCTCTAGCAGACTTCGTGGCAGATTTTAGCATTAATATATATCCTGAGGCAGAAAAGGATGCCGTTCTTTATGCTGGGCAGGCCCCTGGCGCGTGGACCCTATATACTGACGGTTCCTCGAGCGTCAAAGGATCTGGTCTTGGATTGGTTCTCATCGCTCCATCCGAAGAGACTGTCAGGCAGATCATCAAGTGCATGTTTATTACTAACAATGAGGCCGAATATGAGGCCGTTATTGCAGGATTGGAGCTAGCCTGAAGTTATGGAGCGAACATCATCAAACTCAAGAGTGATTCTCAACTGGCAGTCAATCAGGTAACTGGAGGCTTCATTGCACGAGAATCTAGAATGCAGGTGTACCTTGCCCGTGTAAAAGAACTCCTGGCTCAGTTTGATGAATGGGAGGCATTCCAGGTTCCTCGAGAAGAGAACCATGAAGCCGATGCTCTCGCGAATCTAGGGTCGGTAGAAGAAATGGGGACATCCAGCTCTTCAGCTATTGTTTAACTCCTTTACACGACCTTAGACCGGGGAAAGTTCGAGGTCAACACCGTCAACGCAACTTGGGACTGGCGGAATAAAATAACGAACTATCTTCTCCATGGGACTCTGCCCGTTGATACAAAAGCCGCTCGCAAGCTCAGAATAAAAGCTGCTCGGTATACAATCGTCAACGGAGATCTCTACCGCAAAATTTTTGCAGGACCTCTCGCAAAGTGTCTCGGACCGAATCAAATCAACTACGTGATGAGAGAAGTCCATGAAGGCTGCCGTGGGAATCATTCAGGGGCAAAGCATTAGCCCGGAAGTTGATTCGCGCAGGTTATTATTGGGATAAGATGGAGAAAGATACGAACGAATTTTTCAAAAAATGTGACAAATGCTAGAGGTTCGCACATCTTCTCCATCAGCCAGCAGAACTGCTCCATTCAATAATCTCTCCATGGCCCTTCATGAAATGGGGAATGGACATAGTTGGTCCTCTTCCCCCAGCACCGAGAGGAATGCGCTTCTTCTTGATCATCACTGACTACTTCACCAAGTGGGTCGAAGCGGCAGCATACGCGAGGATACGACAAATAGGGGCTGTCGACTTCCTTTGGCGCTTTGTCGTGTGTCGCTTTGGAGCACCCAAGGAAATAGTCATGGACAACGGCCCACAATTCATCGGCCAGAAAGTGATTAGGTTCCTTGACGACTTGCACATCAAGAGGATCACTTCCTCTCCGTATTATCCCGTTGCCAATGGACAAACAGAGTCTACCAACAAAATCATTGTTGAATCCCTCAAAAAGCGCCTCGAGCAGGCAAAGGGATGTTGGGTAGAAGAGTTACCCGGCATACTATGGGCTTATCGCACGATGATAAAAATGAGTACTGGAGAGACTCCTTACTCATTAGTGTACGGTACAGATGCGTTAATCCCAGTCGTAATTGGAGAGCCCAGCTTACGGTATGCACACGCCACTGAAGAATCCAACTCAGTCAACCTCTCCGAAGAGCTGGATTTCCTTGAAGAGCGAAGGGAACTAGCCCTCGTATGAGTAGTCGCCCAGAAAGAACGAATTGAACAATATTACAATCAAGGACTGCCCGTACGTTCCAGATTGGAGATTTTGTACTAAGGAAAGTCTCCCAGAGCACACAAGAAGAAAATCCTGGGAAGCTAGGCCCTAACTGGGAAGGCCCATACAAGGTAATCGCCTCAGTCGGCAAGGGATCTTACCGCTTGGCACGACCAAACGGTTCCACTGTCCCGAACAGTTGGAACATGATTCACCTTAAAAGATATCACTTCTGAGTAGTAAAACGGTTAGTTATTCTATGCTTGCCTTTTACTTTTATGACGGTTCTTACTTTTATTATTATTCCTTTAAATGGTACTAACGGCCTGAACAAGGTCAGATCCGTTTAGCTCAACTGGTAGAGCTCGAAGTTCTTCAAATTCGCGGCTGTGGGTTTGAATCCCACAACGGACACACTCCTTGTTTGGTTATATATGTTCTTCTATAGGCAGCTTGCCTTAACTCTTTTTATGTTATCACTTCCCGTGTTCCAACATAAAAACAGGAGGGTCGTGAGAGGCCCCTGTAGGCTAAATAAGACCTTCATAAAGACAAAAGACCTTGCTAAAAGGCGAGTTTTTCAAAAACTTTTACGTGATAAACTTCCACGAAAATAAGAGAAGTCGTTCACAAGGCCAGCGACTCGGCCAGAGCCAATTTACAAATTCCTGCGATGACTTTCGATTATCAAGATGATAAGCAAAGTTATGTGCAAAAGGGCAACGATTCGGCCAAAAATTTATCGACCACGACTCGGTCAGAATAAAAATATCTACGCAGATTAATCATAACTTATGACCTCTTCCTTAGGAAAGGCTAAGTTAAAACATTCGGGCAGACTTTTGGAGACCAGATCTTAATAAAGTTCAAACTTCAAAAGCCCCTAAACATAAGGCACGAAAGCCACAACACATACAAACGAAAGATCGGAAATTCAGGCTAAAAATAGTCATTGAAAAGATCTAAAGTAATATATACATAATCCTGTAAAATGATAAAGTACTGAAAACGGCTGACAGAAGTTTTACAGAGTTATCAAAGGCCTAATAGAACTGGCCATACAAGGATCAGAGAGTCCCTACGAGACCTCTGTCCACAACCAACTAATCCGGCTCTCGCCAGATGAACAAACTCAAAGACTGGGGAAGGGCATCTGTTTTTAGGGCTACGATCAAAACCCGACGCACCAACTCCGACGATTCTGCCATCGTCCCCCGAATTCTCGCCATCGTCTTCATCTTCATCCTCATCTTCACCTTCAGACTCCTCAGGAGAGAGATTTGGTACTTGTCTTACTCCGCGAACAGCAATTTTCATCTTCTGCAACATCTCTTCAACATTGATCTGTTTAGCCTGGACCAGCCCAAGCAATGAACGCTTAGCTTCGAGAACAGCAAGCTTTGCCTTAATTTCAGATTGGTCTCGCAGGTTTGCCAAGTCTTTAGATAGCGCGATTTGAGCACTCATTGACTGAGCAACCTGGTCCTTGGCAGCTTGGAGCTCAGCTCTGGCCATAGCAGATTCTTCGTTAGCCCTTTGCAGATTCATCTCAAGAGATGCACGATCATCAATAGCTCTGTTCAGCGAAGCCTTGCATTCTTCAAGTAGACTCTCCAGACCCTGGGCAGAGCGTGCAAACCCTTCCTTCTCTCTAGAAAAGAGGTCCTTCTCCTTGGTGAGTTCGTTAATCTGCTTAAGTCGCTCATTGTTAACTTCAGTTAATCGATTAACTTCACCTCCAAGGAAACAATACTGCTCTACCAGAAAATTGTTCTCCTTCAGAGCATCCAGCAACTCTTTCTTTACCTCAAGTACTTGATCGACGTTGTTGATCCTGGAGCGGAACATAAGTTCGGTAGCCATCATACTTGACTGGAAAAAAAAAAAAAGCAAAAATTAGAAATATGAAGTCAAAGTTACTTCCAACACAAGCGGTAAAACACTTACCCGGACATAATCGGCAGTAATTGTAAAAGCCAACTCCTCATCACTCATTTCCCACATTACCCATTCCTCTCGGGGACCAATGAGTGATGAAACCACCTTGGCTAAACTGCCCGGCCGGGATATGAAGTTGACGTCAGGGGCTAGCCTCATGGTATGCTTCCTCTCGTAGAACTTGGGTTCCCAAGCCTGTTCTGAGGGGTAGTTTGGACCAAACTTGTAGCGTACACCCCTAATATCCTTCAACCCGGTCTGACCATTGATGACCGACCGCTAGATGAGTCTTGTTGTTGATAAGTCGGAGTCACCCTCCACTCCAGGATTTATCGTGTCACACTCGTAAAGACCGACAGGCGTTGCACCCTCAGTAGCCACATTTTCCAGGTCCTCGAAACGAAAAACACGAGGACCTCGGCCACTCTCTTGGGAAACCTCTTCTCTTGCTTCTTCTTCTTCTTCTTCTTCTTCTTCTTCTTCTTCTTCTTCTTCTTCACCTACTTTCCTTTTCCCTTTGTCCACACGGGAAGGGGCCGCCTTTACCCCGTCATCAACTCGGGGACTCCTCTCCAGAGTACGGGCAGCCTCCTCCTCGACTTTCCTCTTATCACTCCGAAGATAAGGTTTTCGCACTAGGGGTTCATTGGCTTCAATCTCAGTATCTGAAAGATCAATCACCACCTTGTCTAAACCTTCTCCCCGTGCAGACTCGGGGACTCCGACAGTAGTCTTGATATTCTCTTCTGCAGACTCTGGTACATTGGCTTTGGGCGAGGGCTCACCCCCAGTAGTTGAGGTTTGCCCAACAGCAACAGTAGTGTCCCGTACATACCTTTTCCGTGGTCCACCCTCACCTTGGCTCTTTTTCTTTCTCTTCAAAGAACCAAGGCCACCGGATAAGAGTTCCTCACCACTTTCCCTGCCGTGCAGTGCCTCCACTGAAGCTAGTATAGATGCGGCTTCAGCATCAGGATCGACAACAGACTCAGAAGGCACGGCCTGAGGGGGAAGATGAAAGAATTCCCCCTGAGTATCTAGAACTGCAAAAGGTAGAACAGTCAGACACGGAGAAGATACAAAGGAAAGGAATAGTTACAACAGCAGAAAAAATCTCACTGTGAGTCTTCACGGTAAGACTCTTCTGCGCAGCAAAGTACGCCCATTCTCTCTTCTCAGGAGAAAATTCCTTCAAAATCGCTTCGACCCACGCCGTCAGCTCATCAACAGATATGAGCCCGTCGTAGGGTCGCTTGGCCGCTACAAGAAGGAATCAAAGGGGGTAAGTAAATAAAAAGAGAAGAAGAAGCACGGAAAATTCAAAAATACTCGGGGACTTACGCTTCTTCTTCCAAACTTCAGGAAGATAGGTCTTAGAATTGAAAGTCAAGGCTGAGGTACGCACGAACACATACCGGTGTAACCAACCCCGGTCACCTGTGTCTTCAGAGCTGCGCACCAAGCCCTTGTTCCCGCGCATCCTGGCATTTACATAACCATCTTTAAAAATTTGTATACTATACAAAGAAATGAAATGTTCGTATCAAAAAATTTGGTCAGTTTCTGCCGCAAACCAATCCAAGAGTGTAACTATTCTATATACACTGGGGCACAATTGCCCCGGACAGAGTAAATATTCCCTGCAGAGCTTCTCAAGCACAGGATGCAGGGGCAGTTTACATCCCACTATAAAAGGGTAGGTGCACATAGCTGTCCACCCCACCCAGCCCTATGTGAAGTGATATTCTCCTCTTCGGAGACCGGCAAGAGGGGAACCCTATCGTCCCAGTGACAGTCCATTCTGACTCGTGGGATCAGCTTCGATGTGATCCCAGACTTAAATCTATACGCCGGCCAGTTGCGTATATCCCCATGGTGGTTACTAGAAGGTTTAATGTTGCAATCTTTTTCCAGTTCACCCCACTTCTTAGGGATGTCCTCCGCAGCAGTAGCTTGAGTGGCCCTAGGCCTGGGGGTGGCCGCCGAAGAACTACCGGCTACATCCATATTATGGGTCTTTCTAGCTCTTGAAGACATAATTCTAGAAGAATTGAGAAGTTCGAAAGAAAAGTTGAAAGTTGTTCGGAGAATTCTCGAGATTTAGTGAAAGGAATACAAAAGCAAGTAAAAAGTTTTTCACTCAACAAACCCCTATTTATAAGAGCAAAAATCCGACCCATCAAATTCCTTCGAGACACGTGGAGATTATCCAAGAGGCCACGATTAGATCCAACCATCAAAAGACGAAAGTAGGTTTCACCAAACTTTTTCATCATTACCCTAAAGTGCAGCGGTCACCTCGCGATCAGTAGTCGACGTGTGCACGTGATTGAGGCGGTTAAAATCATTACTTTTACTCTTGGAACGCGCAGTAGTCACTTCAGAGCATATTGCATACGTGCAGGCATGCCAGCTGCAGTTACTTCTTTATACGGCGCATTTAATACGCACGTCATAGGGATTTGTCACGTAGCTGATAAGATACATGCGTCACTAAGCTTCTTCATACAAATATTGGATTTTGCAAAGCAAAAATTCCCGCCAAAATTCACATCCACTCCTCGAACAGATACTCTGCCTGAGAAGTGCGGGGACTATCTGTATTGGATAAAAGCTGACATCACCTAAAAGATGACACGTGTTCGCTACATGGCACAGGCAGAATTTTCACCGGACAGATATCTAGCGGACAGACAATTAATACAAGCAAACCCAAAGCAGCTACGTAACGCCTCATCAGTCAACACGATCTGAATGAGCAATTATTAACCTGATCATGCGCGATCACTCAATGAATGGTCATAAAGGCAATAATTACAACCCAGCGGTTACGTATTCAACGGATACGTGCCCAGCGGTTACAAAACCTAACGGACGCCTATCAGACCTATAAATAGCATTTGTTCTAAGCCATTGTAAAATAACTTGACTTCTTATCTACAATATCAATAATAATATTCTCTCCCTCTGGCTCAAATACTGTTCTTTATTTACATTTGTTAAGCACTTTGCTCTCTAATCTTCTAAGTACGATTAGTACCGAAGAACTCTCATCAGGGTTAAGCGATACAGTACGGTTACTTCTATCTATTTTCACTTACGCTTTAACTTTGTTAATTATTGCTTAACTTTGTTAATTATTGCTTACATCTCGTTCCCGTATCATTATCGTTGAGAATCACGAATATATTGCTATTTTAGTAATTAACATTATTCATCATTTAAACTCTTAATCTAATCTATTGATCGTGACTCCGCAAATATAAATTTAATTGTTAATTGGCCTAAAATCGGATCTAGGTTAAACAAGTGTTATTATTCAATTTTAGGTCGAAGATATTCGGAGAAGTGGAAATATAGATAGTTTAGTTTGTTTGAAGTGGTTTATGTGACGACACATATAGCGACTGAATTATAAGTGCCAAATTCTAAGAGAACATTCTTGATTTTTGGCGCGTTACTAGAGAGGTGTTAACACCAAATTTTGTCTCTCTTATATCAATTTACCAAGAATATGACTATAGTTTTATTTCAAAGTGCAATAGCAATTTTCTTGCATTAATTGCACTAGTCATCATGCATTATCTGAATATTTATTTGTTAGTAATTCCATATGTATATAATATTTATTTAATTGTGTAATTAAACAATTTAGACTATTTTCTAAATGCACGTCTTAATTTGTGGCACAATTAATATCAATACTAGCACATTAACGAGTGAGAGTTGTTCAGATGGTAAGCACCCTCTATCTCCATTCAAGAAGTTATGATTTCGAGTCACCGTAGGAGCAAAAAGTAGGAGAACAGTATTTATTTTGAGAGAGGGGAAAAGGTGTGGTAAAAAACACTAGCACAATTAACTAATTAATTACTAATTGTGGTTAGTTATATTAGTTATTTTTAATTGAGATTGCATTAAAATTTCATTTATTTGTACATTTTATATTTTTATAGTTAGTTATTTCTATTTATAAGTTTTTATTTAATATTAGCCAATTAAAATATCCATATCTTTTTATTTAGTTTAGACAATTTAAGACAAGAAATTTCACAGGGTACTCTCTATAAGGAGTTTGCAAGTTTGACCCCATTTAACAATGTTTTAGAAAAATACCCTTATGTTGGTACGAAGGCAAAATTTTAAGAAACAAATTTGCAAGTGTTGGCTTTTAGCGAAGAGGTTAAGGGCATGTATTGTCTTGCCAATATTTCCAAGTTATATAGGGAGAATACAAGAAGAGATTGGAAAGAGCAAATGTTTTCTTTTGCGACCACTTACGATCAAGTGGTGGCAAGTGTTGTCTTTTTCCTACACTTTAGGGGCAAGTATTGGCAAATAGAGAGGGGTTAAAGGGCAAGTCTTATCCCCATGCCAAGAGATTGACATGGGTATTTTCGTCAATTTTTTTTATTAAACTTAACTGGGACAGTTTTACAAGACCCCGTTAAGCGCGGGTAAAAAGACAAACTATTTCTTATGGTGTCATATTTCTGGAAAAAACTCGTTTAATATTATAAGGAATTTTTACACAAAAGTACAATTTTTAGAACTTAATTACCAAACATAGCAATATTTTAGATAAATTACCCATTATAGTGGAAAGGAGAAGTTAATTACAAACATAGCAAAATCATAGTAATGTTTTCCCATAACATACCAAACCTTTACATTCTTCCTCCTATTTCCCCCACTATCACCTTTGCTCCTCTCATTTCCCCTTATTTCACTTTTCTTCCCACCATTTTTACTAATTTCATTTTTATCCTCCCATTTCCCCCAATTTCATTTTCCCTCCCATCATTTTCCCCAATTTTACTTTTACTCCTCTAATTTCACTTTTCCTCATCTCATCATCATTGTATCTCATTGTATCTCACTATATCTCGAGGTTTCTTAACTACCAACAATCTCGTATCTCATTGTATCTCAACTACCAACCACCTCGTATCTAACCGTATCTCGCCTACCAACTACATCGTATCTCATCGTATCTCAACTACCAACCACATTGTATCTCGTTGTATCTCATCGTATCTCAATCACCAACCACCTCGTATCTAACCGTATCTCGCCTACCAACCACATTGTATCTCATTGTATCTCACTGTATCTCAACTACCAACCACCTCGTATCTAACCGTATCTCGCCTACCAACCACGTCGTATCTCACTGTATCTCAACTACCAACCACCTCGTATCTAACCGTATCTCGCCTACCAACCACATCGTATCTCACTGTATCTCAACTACCAACCACCTCGTATCTAACTGTATCTCGCCTGCCAACCATATCATATCTTATTGTATCTCACTGTAACTCAACTACCAACCACCTCATATCTAACCGTATCTCACCTACCAACCACATTGTATCGCATTGTATCTCAACTACCAACCAACTCGTATCTAACCGTATCTCATTGTATCTTACTGTATCTCGATGTTTCTCAACTACCAACCACCTCGTATCTCATTGTATCTTTCCGTATCTCACTGTATCTTCATTGTTCTACATTGTATCTAAATATTTCTAGATTGTATCTAGTTGTTTCTAGACTGTTTCAACATTATTTCATCTTGTTTCTCACTATTTCTAAGTTATTTCACCTTTTTTGCGTCGTACACATTATTTTTTACATTTTACTTTGGACTTTTTTACTAGTGGTTTTAGACTATTTCAACGTTGTATCTCACTATTTCTTTACTATTTTTGCTCCGTATCAAACTGTATCTATCTGTTTCTGCACCGTTTCAGGTTGTATTCAGCACTGTATCTAACTGTTTCAGCACCGTTTTAGGTTGTTTCGGCACTATATCTAACTGTTTATGCAACGTTTCAGGTTGTTTCAGCACTATATCTAAATATTTATGAACCGTTTCTTGGTTAAACTGAATAGATTTTATGCTGCTGAATAAATGTAATTTACAAATAGGGACAATCAAGTCACATACGATTGTGATAGATTTCATGGCTGCTTTACTGGATTATTCATCATTATAACTAGTGAAATGAGCTCTTTTGTTTGAATTCTTTGTATTTTATCCATTACAACAATGATGAATAGAGAATCTCGAAAAAATTAAAAAAACTAAAAAGCCAAAAATATTTTCTTTCTTTTTTTGTCTCATCTTGTCAAAGACTAAGACTGAACTCTAAGGAGTAATACGTTTCAACAAAACCAGTCATCCTAAGAATTGAATTCCTTACTTGACTCAAATCTCTTCCTTTAAGAGTTCTTCCATTACAATACAAACTGAAAATGTAATCACTTTTCCAGCAATTCTTTGGCCAGTTATCACATGAGGCGGTACCATTTCTTGACCTTCATCGTCTTCAAAAAAATTCTAACTCTTTTTCCAAATAATACTTGAACCAAGAATTGTTTCTAGACAACTTTTCTGGAATATTAACAGGGACAAAATTAGAAATACGATTCAGCTTCTTTCTCTTTGTAGCTTCTTTGTACTTCTGAAGTTGTACTTTAAAAAAATGATTCAGATCTACTATCTCCGGTGAGCTAGCTGAGCTAGATCTACCATCACGGTGGTGGTGGTGGCTGCCACCGTCCTCTTGGCGTCTACGTTACCGGTGTTTTTCAGTGGAGATTTTGGCGTTGGTGGTGGTGTTTCTACTAGTCTTTAGATCTGTGGTAGTGGTGATGGAGTTGTATGTTTGAATTTGAGAGAACCAATAGGGGTGACGGCTGATTTAGTTGGAGAAATGAAGAAAGTGTCTTAGGGTTTGTAGGATGTGGATGTAAGTGTAATAAATAAAAATAAAATAATGTGTTAGTAAAATATTACTATCTACTGTAATTTATAAAATATTGCTATTTTTGTGTAATATAGGCTGTAAATGTGTATAGATAAGTAAAAAACCCATATTATAATTAGTCCAATAACTAAACCTATAAGCCCATTAATTCAAAAAATTTCACCCCATGCTCTCCATAAGGAGTGGTTTTACAAAATTATCCGCGCTAAGGAATGTTTTAGCAAAATGCCCTTAATTTCAAGGCAAAAATTTTGTAAGTCTTGGCAATTGGCTATACTTCAAAGGTAAGTATTGTTTTGCCAATACTTCAAGTTTTATGGCGAGAATGTAGGGAAGACTGGAAGGGGCTTGCCAAGACTTACGACGAAGTGCGACAAGTGCTGCTTTTTGCCAATACTTGCCGTTCAAGTGTTGGCAAATCGAGCAGGGGTCAAAAGCAAGTCTTGCCTTTTTGCCAAAACTTACGGTCAAGTGCGGCAAGTATTGCCTTTTGCCAATACTTGAAGGGATAAGTGTTGAAAAGAGAAAGAATATAAAGACAAGTCTTGGCCCCAGATTTTTTTCATTAAACCTTAACGGGGACATTTTTAGAAACCACATGTTAACGTGGGGAAAAAGGCAAACCACTGCTTTCTGTATCATATTTTTGCAAATCAGCCCACTAATTAACCCAAACACCGGGTTGAACCCACCAAACCCCACTAAAATTACGCCTTTCAAGTTTCAACACGTTGTTCACGTCATCAAAATTTGTACCACTTAGCACCAAATAAGGAACGAATTTCCACATAAATAGCCCTCAATATACCATATTAATAAGTTACTAAGCATTAACATAATCTAGCCACAATATTTATATTTAAAATTTAATTTATAATTAAAATATGGCATATAATTAGATTGATATGCTTTATATATAACTTCTATACATATATACACACATATATTAGTCTTATATTTTTTAAATATTTATATCATCTTATTATATTTGATAAATATGCTAGGAAAAGAAAGAAAAAAGACAAAATATGGTTACAAAAAGTGGATAAAGATTGAGAATGGTTATATAGGGTAATAATCCCAATAAGCAACAACTACGATGCCACGTAAAATTTACATACGTCCAACGGAAAAATGGAGACGCCATGCGTGCCCTATTCCCACTTTTCTTCTCTTTTCTATTTCCCTTTTTAAGTCTTAGAGCCCGTTTGGATTTTTTACCTGTACATAAAAGCATTTTTTAAGTGCGGCAACTTATTTTATTGAATAAGCAGTTATGTATTTAGATTGAAGTGTTAAAACTAAGGATTTGTTTGGAAAGCCACCTCGTAATTGGATTTGGTGTAATTACAAGGGTAGTAATTACACAGTAAAGTAATTACAAAATCCTATTTGTTTGTCATAGTATAATTACAGTATAATTACAAGCATACTGTTTGGTTGCGCAAAAATAATTACACAATTAAATATTTTAATACTTATTAAAAAAATTAATTATAAATAATTTGACATTAAAGTTTGATAAACATATATTTATATAAGAAATAATAAATTTTAGTTACAATTACTTATCCAAGATATATTTATTTCTTGAAAATATATATGTAAAATTGACCTAATTACAAAAAATTTCAATTGAAAACACATATTTCTCAAGAAACATCAAGTAGTGCATGTTTGACAAAAAAAATAAAAATATCATTCACAACTATAATATCATATCATTGCTTCAAATATTTGATTAGTATTTACCTATAACATGCATGTGAAATGAAATAAAGAAATAAAAGAGAAATAATGTAAAACAAATAATATTTTTTTTAAAATTTAAAGAAAATAAAAAGAAGAAAATTTAAAAAAGAAAAAGAAAAAATATAACGATGTAATCACCATGTAGAAAAGGAAGTTGCAAACAGTAATATCGAAAAATGAGAACGAAAGATATGAACGAAAATTATAAATATATAATATATTCAAAATAAAATAAGTTTTAGAAGTTAAAAATATATATATTAGAAGTAGAAAAATAAATAAAATAAATGAAAATGTTACATAGAAATGAAAGCAAAGATACAGAAATAAGAAATAAAAAATAAAAGAGAAATAATGTAAAAGAAATAATATATTTCATATAAATTTAAAAATTAATGTAAAAATGAATAAGAAATTAAAAAGAAACTAAACTTAAAATAGAACAAAGATAATAGTAATTATAAAGTAACCTGTAATTACACCATGTAATTACCTGTAATTTTGAGCTCCCCCTCCCCCCCCCCCCCCCCAAGAATTGAAGAGTGTAATTACATACCCTCAATTATACCCAAATACATGCTGACCAAGTAATTACTTGGACTGTCAAATATGTTAAACGGTGTAATTACATTCAATTACACCCAAATTCAATTACATAGTGGCTTTTCAAAGTACTTTTTAATATGAAAATGATAAAAATATTCTTAAAAGTTGACTTTTATGCCCACCCACCCACCCTCTTAGTTGGCCTCTTAGTGGCCGTTTGGCCATAGATTCGAAAAAATATTAGAAAAAGAGTTTTCGAAGTTGAGTTGAAAAATGTTATTTGGAAGTTGAAGTAGTATTTGGACATACAATTCACTTGAAAAAAGTTGAAGTTTTGTGAGTACAGAATAAGTAGTTTTTGGAAAAACTTGAAAAAGTGGTCAAAAGCACTTTTTGGTTTTCCAAAAACTGTTTTTGAAAAAATCTCCAAAAACTGACATTTTTTCATGGACAAACATGTTTTTCAAAAGCTTTTTGAAAAAAAGTGAAAAATTATTCATGGACAAACGGGTCCTTAGTTCACCCGTTCTACCACTATCCCCCTTGTCTTGAATCTAGGCACCTTACATGACCAAAACATGATTCTTTAGTCTTTTTTCGTATTTTTCTGACAGTATATAAATATGTAAATAAATTTATCTCTTGACAGTAAAAGAAAAGTATCTTTTAGAATTTTAAAAGTTGGCAGTTTATTTTTGGCTTATACTGCATAGACCTTCCTGTTTACATAAAGGGTGAAATTTGTCCCTCAACTATTGAAAATAGGACAAATTTACCCTCCAGTTGAAAATATCCCTATCGTTAGTGAATTGGTTCATTTATACCCTTCTTCTCTAACGAATTCCTAGTCAGATTTAGTCCCCTTTTAAAAAAAAATTGATGAGCTGATTTTTTTGTTTTTATAAAACACTAATATTTTCACTCCACATCACCACCTTCCCTTCTTCTCCGCATTGACAATAACAAAAGGAAAATAGAGGACAAACAAATAGTTCATAACGGGACTAACAGGTGGATAAGTAGCTAGGTAAATGCCTTGAATAATCTACAAAAATTAAAACTTCCTAAAAATCAGAAAACCCAAATATACATTAAAGTCTATACTTACCAAAAAAAAGGGTTGGATGCTTCATCAAATTAGATATGGTTATGCGAGGATTTCACAACGAAAATGAAAGTTTTGTACTAAGCTTTTGGTGTATTTCTCTTTTTTGGTTACAAACAAATTTTCCCACATTATTTTACATAAAGGGTTAAAAATATTCAGAAAAGTTTTGTATTAATGGGTTCATTTCCCCCACTATTTTAGACTTCAAAGAAAATTTATAAATATCCTTAGCTTCTTGACTCAAAAATAAAAATCTTAAATCAAAGAAGTAGCAGTAAATTAACAATGTAGGCAACAACGGAGCAACATTTATGTTGTCGGAAGGCTGCATCAGTACCATCGCTCTCTAACTTCTTTGGTGTGATGATTTTACTTGTTATGGTGGTGAAAAATTAAATAGAAGTAACCAGTGAAAAAAGAGGCATAGGGTCCTCTTAAGTTTGAAAAGAAGAAAAGTGGACAAGAATTTCTTTTTCCTTTATTTTAATTTGTAGGCATCATTAAGAGGTTAATTAAGAGGGGGAGGGACTTATTTGAAAATATTAAAAGCTGGGCAAAAGGTTAAAAAATCAAAAAGTATATAAACATTTTCCTCTCTCCAACTGACACCACTTTTACACTTCCCCAAAACGTACTCCTACTCTCTCTTCCAATTCTCTCAGTTTTCTCTCTTGGAAAATTAAAAAACAACACTGTTCATCATCGATTTTCATTTACTTTTCTCCGATTCCGACCAAATTTGTGGGGACGTTAACCGATTCTTGCATATTTCCATTCAACAAGTAAAACATGTACTTTTTCAATGTTTTTAAAGTAAAAACAAGAATATAGTTCGTTTAAAAACCCTGGCTTTGTGTATGGATTATTGCACATAAAACCAAAGCAAATTGATTTATATCAATTTTTCGGTACTCAAAAAAATTATGTGTAAACATCTGTAATGATGTGTACATATTTGCAAATGTGTACACATCATGCAAATATGTACACATCTTTTCAGATATGTAAACAAAAGATGAGTAAAAATCTGAAAAGATGGGCACAGATCTGGAAGATTTGTACACATATTCTTGATGTGTACACATATTATTATATGTATACGTATATAACAATATGTGTACACATATTTTTGATGTGTGTACACAGAAGAAGAAGTTCAAAAAAGGGTCTATTATTTTTACACATATTCTAGATGTGTACACATATGGTTATATGTGTACACATATTATTTTATGTGTACACATATTCTTGACGTGCGTACACAAAAGAAGAAGTTTAAAAATGCACTACTATTTTTACACATATTCTTGATGTATACACATATTGTTATATGTGTACACATATAACAATGTGTCTGCACCTTTCCAGATGTAGTTCTCTTAGAAGCTATTTTCATTTAATCTAACTATGTTATTCCTTTTATTTGCTGCACTGATAAAATGATTAGCACACGTCGTGGGGAGCCTTGTGGTATCAGTAACAGGGGGTGGCAAGAGGAAGACTGATGGAAGAAGCGCGACGTCTGAAAATGCTAGCAAAAGAACTAGAACTGCTAGCGGTAAAGCACGATCAAATGAGGCCTAATCAGAGAGCCAAGCCAGCATAGATATATGTGCACCTGTTGTCATACCCCACATTTACTTAACTCAAAGCGAGTCAAGAGTCAGGCTTGACTGGTAACTCGTTTGAGTTAAGGATTGGAGTCGCCACCTGATATGGATATCTAAGGTGTATTAGACCACCTAAAGGTGTAAGGTCAGGTTATTTATTAACATATTCAATTTTAGATATTCGAGGGTAAGAAGTCCAGGTAACTCGGGGAAGAAGGTGTTAGGCACTTTCTCAAGTCCCACAAAAAGTGGTTCCCACCCGAGCTTTTATTTTTTTGGATGTCTAAGCAAGTTATAAATGTTATCATGTTCACAAAAATATATGTTACTAACTTAAAGATTCAAATTCACAATTAATCAAGGAATTAAGTTTATTCATGCAAAATAGTGTTTAAGAGGGCAGCATATATATGCAATTGGGCTTTTAAATTTGCAAGAACGACCTAAGCCTTATGCCTAATCGCATATTTAGCCTCAAATTGATAAACATTAAGTTAAACGGGCCAATTTTGAGAGAAATAGTCTGAATCAGTTTATATGTGTAATTTCAATGCCTATTTATATAATTTGCAACAATAACTAATTTTGCGTAAAGGGCCAGTTTTAGCGAAACAGTTTAGGATTGGTTAGAAAACAAGTGGAGATTATTTTTTAAATAAAGTTAGCCATTTAGGGTCGATGTGACTTCATATTAATTGTCGAGCCCTAACCTTAATGGCTATTTTATTTTTGGGGTCACATTTGAAAATATATACATATAGAGAGGCTGTTTTGAAAAAAGGGATCGCGGAACACACAAATGCACATAAGTGCTATCACACGTAATATATATATATAAGTATAGGCATACAAAATATATGATAATATTTATCTAAACATTAGAAAATTCATATAAGTGTTAGTATGGTTGACCCCAATAATCCATACACCCTTATACACTATGAGATTAGTGCACAACAGCTTAGGAGTTGTAAAATTGGTTAAACACACAAATAGGACTAGATTTTAAAAGGTTTTGGTCCCAGCTTAGTTATGCAAAAGGTCGCAGTCTTATTTTTACGAAATCGACTCAATTTAGGCAACTAATCGAAAAACAAGCTCTTGTTTGACAGAAATTATGTATTTTAGCAGTTTAAGCATGAAAAACTGTTCTGCATTTTGATTTCAGTCGACTAGATATAAACTTGTTATCAAAATTGTAAATGTCATTGTCAAGCCAAGTCCAAACCGTTAAACACTGTGATAAGTTTCAGTTTGTCAATTGAATACAAAGATTTCTAACTTCCTATGTATGATGCAATCACATAAAGAGGAAGGAATAAGGGAAGGCCCTGGATAGCCAATTACACAGTCTTGTGACTGTTTGACCTATGTTAAGTGCTCAATACAAACGGGGAAGACCCTAGCAAATACAAACACATAGGGGAAGACTAGGAAAAACCAGAAAAAGAGGTGACGATAGTGCCCTGTGTGCACTTAAGCATGGCTTATTTAGGCTGGAATTTTCAGGACAAGAAGAGCCTTCATTGGGCTCTTTTAATCGTCTTAAAGAACCTGTAAACAAAACTTGGTATAATCCTAGGCTATCCACACATATGTTGCATAAGAAGGTTAGCAAAAAAGGGCAAGTATAGGGCCCCCAAACAGATGCAGACAGAGATAGAGTTCATGCAAAGAAGTTCCACTCATAGACAGTCAAGAACAAGAATAAGTGTAAGAGCATGACATGTTTTTTGACCTTCTTAACAAATTAAGAACAAAGTAATAGCAGTAGTATAGGTAAGACAGAGTCTCCTTCCCAGATAAATACCCCAAAAAGATGAGAGAGTGTTCCAGAGGTGAAAGCACAATGCTTTTTGTTTTCATTTTTCTTTTTCAAGAAAGAGTATACTTGTGAAGTGTGTGTACAAGTGAAAAAAGCCAAGTTTAAATAGGTGTGAGAGTGCAGGGGTGAATTTAAATGGCAGGGAATAAATAAGGTAAAGAAATATCGCCTCCTAAAACTAAAAGGGTCACCTTGGTGGATTGCCAAATGTAGATCAATCCAGGCCCTAAACTTAGGCAAATCAAACTATAGACAGAAATAGTTCCTTCTCCCTTAAACATAACATGGTCTAGGTTCAGGATATCAATCATATACACATATTTCAGGCTTGATAATAGTTCAACAGATTCGACCATCCTTATTTGGTACAGGATCACGCAAATACCCAATTTCAATTCAAGTTTCAACCAAGAATTAGTTTGAAATTCTTATAGCCATGTTATAACATATTACTTTTCAAACTCTGAGCCTAAAATCATGGAGTTTTTTGATAGGGTGTAAGGCTAAATTCATTATAACAAACAGGGAAAGGCACAATCAATTTAAAATTGTCCTGGTCTTTATTTGCGGATTAACATAGGCAATTTAGGATAAAACCCACACTTACACTAATCTTAGGCATATGAATAATCATACCAGTGTTTAAACAGTGTAGCAAAAACAAAGATTAACAGTTTTTCATGGATTTCACTATAATTAATCAATAAATGAAGAATCATTCATGCAAAACACTAAAAAGGACTAGGTAAATTTAGGTGTAAGTTCAGAAACAAATAGGAAAAAGGAATCTAGAGTTACCCGTTTACTTTGAAGTCGGGTCAATTTTGACCCGTCTCAAACGTGTACGCGTGAAGGATTTCCCCCCTTCTTTTGTGGTGGTGACACCTTAGGACTCGCTTAGACAGGACCAGAGCCCTTTTTCTGGCGACTGAGGCTTTCACCAGCGAGGAGTCAATTTTGACCTTCGCGGACGAAGAGAGGATCAAGAATATGTAATTGGTTTTGATTTTCACCGGTAGGAATGCCCGAAAAGTGGCCATGACAGTGACGACTAGGGTTTTGTTCGAGAGAGAGTATAAGGATAGAGGTGGCGGAGTGTTTGACAAAAATGAGAGGGGTTCCAGGATTTGGGGTGGAGAAGTGTAATTAAAAATGGAAATTACACTCTACACCATTGGATCAAACGGCTGGACGACTGGGATTTTGCCACGTATGCTCACGTGGATCTGACGTGGGTGTACGTGGTAGTGTGACGTGTATAAATGTAAGGGTGTTAAGTGTATAAGTAGTGTGTATATCAAGTGTATATATACGGTATAAAATATATATAAAATCATGAAAAATTATTAAAATTAATTTTACAAACACTGGGCTTATCAAAGAAGTGTATAAAATAATATTGCATGATTTGAAGGATTCTTAGTAATTTTGTCAAGAATAAAGGTAATTGCGCGATGTATAATTGTATGTGCACACTTTGTAAAATTGTCGTGATTTGCAATGATATTTTTTTTTAAAATGGCCTAATTGCTATGCTCGTACGGAATGATAATTTTGAATAGGGGTGAGTGTATGATAGTTGTGTAGTTATAAGTACAATTTTATCTGAATAATGGCTATTGAAACAGGAGGGACAAAATTAGGTGTCAACAGCTGCCCCTCTTTGCCCAAGGATGATGAAAGAGTCTTCGGGCAAAGACGTCGACAGAACGACTAATTTTGCCACGACGCTTGAGGAGTGTTTACGGATTATGGGGATTGACGAAGTGCTAGATCGTAATGTTTTGCATTGTTGGATTGTATATCCTGCAGTAAAAGTGAGTTTTGCAAAGCAGTGTATATACGTAAATGTAAAAATGTACTTTTCTGTTGACTGGTCTTGTTAGGTTTTTCCATCATATGCAGGTGTGTCCGTCATGTTGGGTTGTATAGCTTTTTGCTATGAAAAATTATCTACCGCAAATTATGCCATTCTTTTCATTGGGTTGTCTACTCTTTGTCATATCCATCCTCTTACTGGGCTGCCTGCCCTCCAGGATTACTTCCTCTTACTATGTCAAACTCGACATCGGGCTGTCTACCCTTTGTCAATACCAAACTCTGCATCGGGCTGTCTACCCTCTGCCATGACAAACTCAAACATCGGGCTGTCTACCCTCAGTCAATACCAAACTCTGCATTGAGCTGTCTACCCTCTGCCATGCCAAACTCAACATCGGGCTGTCTACCCTCAGTCAATGCCAAACTCTGCATCAGCTTGTCTACCCTCTGCCATGCCAAATTCAACATCAGGCTGTCTACCCTCAGTCAATGCCAAACTTCGCATTAGCTGTCTACCCTCTGTAATGCCAAACTCAACATCAGGATATCTACCCTCAGTCAATGCAAAACTCTGCATCGGACTGTCTACCCTTTGCCATGCCAAACTCAACATCGAGCTATCTACTCTTAGTCAATGCCAAACTCCGCATCGGGCTATCTACCCTCTGCTATGCCAAACTCAACATCAGGCTGTCTACCCTCAGTCAATGCCAAACTCCGCATCGGGCTGTCTACCCTTTGCCATGCCAAACTTAACATCGAGTTGTCTAGCCTCAGTTAATGCCAAACTCTGCATCAGGCTGTCTACCCTCCGCCATGCCAAACTCAACATCGGGTTGTCTACCCTCAGTCAAACCAATCCTTTCACTAGGCTGTCTACCCTCCAGGTTGTCTACCTCCAGGACTGTCTACCCTGTAAAATAAAAGCGTAGTAAAAGGAAACTAAATACCTTCTTGTTAAGGGAGGTTTGCCTTTTGTGTCGGGCTGTGTGTCCTCGTGCCTGCATTCAAAGAAAAATTTGTGAGTTGTGCGGAGGCAGTTTAGTTTGTGCATTCCTTGCTCGCTTTGCGCCTGCTTCTTTTGCATGTCGCGACCTTGGTCAGGCTGGTAGGGATTTATAAAGCAGCGAGTTATGTGAATATTTTGAAAAGCTTTTGTAAAAAAGAAAGTATTTTATTCCATTGAGTCATGAACCACATTGTGTAAGACAATGGTCATTGTTCTTCGGGTTGTTCTACGATTCTCTGCTGAATGATCAAAATTATGCCCCAGTTTATTCATTTTTAAATTTTTGAGAGGGTCTCAAAAATTTCCGCCTCAGTGTCGATTCTATCTGTCCTTTTGGAAATGCCCCAGCGTCTGTTTTATGGGAAAATAAAATTTTTATATTTATGCGACCGAACCTTGGGTAGGTTGCCTATGTATCCCACTTGGGGAATCAAGTCGTAACGTAGTTCTAGATTACATGATATATTGTAGAATAGTAAAACCGTTAACTAATGCAATATCTTATACATAGTATCTTTTGACGGCATATGCATTGATTGGTTTCAGCCAAACTTCTTCGTCCAGCTCTGCCAGTATTAGTGCTCCTCCAGTTAGAACTCGGTGGACCATGTATGGCCCTTGCAATTTGGTGCGAACTTGCCTCTTCTTGATTGGGGAATATCTTTTTCAGCACTAATTGCCCAGGTTCGAAAGATCTTTCTCAAACTTTCTTATTAAATGCTTTAGTCATCCTCCTTTGATATAATTGTCCATAACATATTGCATTCATTCTCTTGCCATCGATGAGTGCTAACTGCTCCATCCTTTCTTTGACCCATTCAGCGTCTTTCAATTATGCATCTTGAATGACCCTTAGAGATGGTATCTTGACCTTCACTGGTATCACTGCTTTGGTGCCCTACACTAACAAGTAAGGAGTGGCTCCTGTTGATACTCTCACTGTAGTGTGGTAACTTAACAATGCATAGGGTAAGTTCTCATGCCATTATTTTGAATTGTCTGTCATTTTGCGCAGCATCTCGTGATGTTCTTATTGGCTGCCTCAACTGCTCAATTCATTTGAGGTCTATAAGTAGTGGAATTACGGTGTTTGATCTTGAAATCTTCACAAGTTGCTTTCATCAAGTCACTATTGAGGTTAGACCCATTTTCAATGATGATTGATTTAGGGACGCCAAATCTATAGATCATCTTGTCACGAATGAAATTTGCTACTACTTTCTTTGTCGCTGACTTGTATAATGCAACTTCCACGCATTTGGTGAAGTAGTCAATAGCCACCAATATTAAACGATGTCCGTTGGAAGCGGCAGGTTCGATTGGTCCTATGACATCCATTCCTAGGCAGCGAAGGGCTAAGGTGACCCCATAACATTCAACTAGTTGGGAGGTACCCGAATCATGTTTCCGTGGACTTGGCATTGATGACACCTCCTTGCGTGTTTTATGCAATCAAGCTCCATTGTCATCCAGAAATATCATGTCTTCAGGATCTTCTTTGCGAGCACAAAACCATTCATGTGTGGGTTGCACGTCTAAAAATGTATTTCTTCTAACAATCTCACAGCTTCTTTAGCATCTACACATCTCAGCAAACCTAGATTAGGTGTCCTTTTGTATAGGATCACCGTTCAAAAAGATACCATTTGCTAATATCCTTAATGTCTTCTTTTGAGGCCTTGTTACATATTTTTGGTAAGTTCCATCTTTGAGAAATCTCTTGATGTCGTAGAACCAAGGTTGTCCATCCACTTCTTCTTCTACGTGATAACAATATGCTTGTTGCTTCCTCATCGCCACGGGTATTGAGTCAATGTAATTCTTGTCAGGATGTTTGATCATAGAAGATATTGTGGCCAAAGCGTCTGCGAACTCATTTTGTAGCCTAGGCACATGCCGGAACTCTATCTTGGTGAATCTCTGTTTTAGCTCTTTTATGCATTCAAGGTACGACAATATTTTGGAATTCTTTGCCGTCCACTCTCCTCGGATTTGGTGAATCAACAAATAAGAATCTCCAATTGCCAACAACTCTTGTATGTTCATATCTACCGCCATTCAAAGACCCAAGATGCAAGCTTCATATTCCGCCATGTTGTTGGTGCAAGGAAACCTCAATTTGGCTGTAATAGGATAATGCTGACCAGTCTCGGAGACTAGTACCGCTCCAATACCGACTCCTCTGAAATTCACTGCTCTATCAAAGAATAATCTCCAACCGTCGTATTCCTCTACGATATCCTCTCCTACAAACATGACCTCTTCATCGGGGAAATAAGTGTGCAGAGGTTCGTAATCATCATCCACAGGATTCTCGCCATATGATCTGCCAAGGCTTGAGCTTTCACCGCCTTTTGAGTGAAAAAAGTAATGTCGAACTCACTGTGTAGCATTTGCCACTTGGCCAACTTCCCCGTAGGCATTGGCTTTTGGAAGATGTATTTGACAGGGTCCATCCTTGATATCAGGAAATTTGCATATGATGTCAAGTAGTGTCTCAACTTTTGTGCTACCCAAGTCAGTACACAACAAGTGCGCTCCAGTAATGTGTACTTGGCTTCGTACGGAGTGAACTTCTTACTCAGATAGTATATTTCTTGCTCCTTTCTTCTAGTTGAGTCATGTTGCCCCAATACTCATCCAAATGCTGAATCTACCATAGATAAGTACAAGATCAAAGGTCGCCAAGGTTTGGGTGGAACCAGCATGGGTGGACAAGACAGATACTCCTTTATTCTGTCAAATGCTTTTTGGCTGTCCTCCGTCCATTCAATTGTTTCATCTTTCTTCAATAGCTTGATGATCGGTTCACAGATGACTATAGACTGAGCTATGAATTGACTGATGTAGTTGAGTCATCCTAAGAAACTCATGACCTCTTTCTTATACTTCGGTGGTGGAAATTCTCTGATGGCTTTGATATTGGATGGATCTAACTCGATGCCTCTCCTGCTGACAATGAAAACCAGAAGCTTCCCTGCTGGAACACCGAAAGCACACTTTGCTGGATTCAGCTTCAAGTTGTATTTATGCAAGCAATTGAATAACTTGCACCGGTTATGAAGATGCTCTAAGCTCTTTTTTTACTCGATGATCACGTCATCCACATATACTTCAATTTCTTTGTGCATCAGGTCATGGAATATAGTTGTCATTGCCCTCATGTAAGTTGTCGCAGCGTTCTTCAACCCAAATGGCATAACTTTGTAGTAATAGGTTCCCCAAGATGTAGCGAAATCTGTCTTTTCGGCATCTTTTTCATCCATAAGTACTTGATAGTAACCAGCAACACAATCCATAAAAGACTGCAATTCATGCTTCGCACAATTGTCAATCGGGATATGTATATTTGGCAAAGGAAAATCATCTTTTGGACTGGCTCTATTCAGGTCTCTGTAGTCTACAAAAACTCTGAGTTTCCTATGTTTCTTTGGCACTAGGATCGGTTATTGACTATTTTCAAAATTCCCACATTGAGCTGCTTGGTTACCTCTTCTCTAATCTTTAGCAAGGTAGATGACTTGAAAATTCGGGCTTTTTGCTTGACTGGCGGGAAGCCTGGATTGATGGGCAATTTATGAGCCACCACATCCGTGCTTATACCGGTCATGTCATCATACGACTATGCAAACACATCCTCATATTCTTTAAGAAATTCAGTATATCATTTTCTATCCTCTGCAGTGAGATGTACACTGATTCTTATCTCTTTTATCATCTTATCATCTCCCAAATTTATTACCTCAGTTTCTTCTAGGTTTGGTTTGGGATTATTTTCAAATCTTTCAATTTCCTCTTGTGTTGCTTCATCAAACTCATCATAGTCAAAATCAGACTCTTCAAGCTCCGTAGTTCGTTACACGTTGCGCAGTTGCAGTTATTAGTTTGAATGCTGAAAAATAAAACGTTGCGTAATTAAAAGATTAAAACAAAAATAAAGGGAAATAGTGCAATATTTTATTTATGAATCCTTGCAAAACAAAGCTTGTGGGGAGACATATGAAAAGGAAAAGAGGAACATGCAAGTTCCACGACTCAAGGTCGGATTTTATTTTAGAAAGCATAAAATAAACTTTATCCCCCAGCTTTACCAAGGTCCGCAATAAGCTCGAGCCAGGTTGTTGGTCCAGTTGTACAGTGCAGCTCCAGATTCATCTTTTACCATTCCAGGAGATTCAACATGCTTTTCTAGGATCACACAATAGCCTTCGTCAGATAGGAACAGCTTTTGCATGCCTGCCAATAAATCCTCTTTAGCAACATCAATCTTCGACTAAACCCCTTGTGATGCAGATACCTCCCCCTTACGACTACTCAAGTAGCTAGATGAGACGAAAATATGTAGAGAGTTTTGTTGCTTCTTTTGTAGTATTTGAAGTCCAGCGAAGCTTCTTCCCTGCTTTTCTCATAAGTCACGATGTACCCTATTCCAGCTTTTTTGTTTTCGAGCCTTATCACAATTTGAATTGGCGCCACTATGCCATCTAGGTTTTTGTATTTCCCAGGTTCATACCCTTGCCTTATCAAGATGCCTACAACCCTGTCTCCAGGCCACTTTGCATGCTGTGGGAGTATGTATGGCTTTTCAATCACTACCTCCATTGGTGTAAGTTCGGGTATTTTAGGTAGCCATACTTTTTTCCCTTTGTCTCTTCAGAAATGTGTTTCCAGTTAGGACGTGCATTAGGTGTGTACATCAGCCGATTCTCTATTTTGGTAGGTATGGTCTCACGAACTCATGAGGGCACACCCCAATCAGATATTATGGATTCCCAGACCAAGTTTCTCCTTTTATAGCCTTTGCCTCGTCCGTCCCAATAAGCACTGTAGAAACTTCTCATTTTCTCTTCAGTCCCAGCTGGTGTGTTGACCAGCTTAGCAGTGAAGTGTGCAGTATATCCTCCTTGGATTGTGTCAGTTGGATTCCAACCTTTATTATAGTTTTCTCGGTATCCTCTTCGGTTACCTTGTACTGCTCCCACAAGCTCCACAGTATTGAAGGTTTGCCCGTCAGGAGAATTCCATTCGATTGGTGGTATGATTTGTTCATTATAGATGGAGTTGCTCCCCTCACTTAATAATCCCACCTCTTTGTTGTCCCACTCAAACTTCATTGTCTGGTGCAATGCAGAAGGTACCGCCCCAGCTATGTGAATCCAAGGTCTCCCTAGCAGTACATTCTAAGAAGCGGAGATGTCCATGACATGAAACTCAGCAGTGAACTCCATGGGTCTAACCATGATGGTCAAGTAAATTTCCCCAATGGTGCTTCTTTGCGAACCGTCAAATGCCTTCACCTTCATGCCGCTCTCCCTTATGTTTCTTTGATCAATCCTCATTCCCTACAGAGTGATAAATGAACATATGCTCAAGTCAGACCCCCGTCGATCAAAACTCTTCCCACAAACCAGTGTTTGTATTTGATGGTGACATGCAAGGCCTTGTTGTGATTCAACCCCTCGGGCAATAGCTCATCTTTGTGGAAGGCGATTCGATTGGATTCCATAACTTGCCCGATCATTCTAGATAAATTTTCAACTGTGGTGTCCACCGGGACAAGTTCTTCATCTAATACTTTCATTAAGGCATTTCGGTGCCTCTCTGATTTGAGGAGTAAATCCAGAATTGAGATTTGTGCAGGAGTTTTGCCCAAATATTCAACCACGGAGTATTCCTTTGCTTGGATTTTCTTCCACAGTTCTTCAGACTCTTCTTCGCTGGTGCCTCGTCTACCTTGAACAAGATGCTCGGGGGTGTAGATCCTTCCACTCCTTATCATTCCTTGTGCAATGACGGTATCGATTGTTGAGTTACCCTTCTTCTTTGCTTCATAATCCCATGGCACTATCTTGTCATTGTAGGGAGGGATCACGTCAACGTAGAACTTTGGAGCCACCTCTACTTCAATAGGCTCAAGTGCTTTAGCTGCTTGGGCAACAGAAGCATATGCTGGTGTAGCCTCTTTTGCTTTGACAATAGTCCCTTCTAGGTTGCTGTCCTCATCCAACTCGATCAAGTTCACCCTATTATCACCGTGGTTAGGTAAAGGGTTATTGCGCACATTTGGTGTTTTCAAGTGAATCACCTTTTGATCGATCAGGTCTTGTATTTTATCTCTCAAGGCGTAACACTTATCGGTGTAATGACCAGGTCCCCCAGAGTGATAGGCACAGGTTTTGGTTTAGTCAAAGAAAGGTGACATTCTATCAGGCATTTTGAATGGTACAGGTTGTATGTGGCCAGCTGCTTTGAGCCTTTCAAACAACTGAGCTCGGGATTTGGCTAATGGGGTATAGTTTCTTTTGGGTCTTGGATTGTTGTTTGTGTGAGGTCTTGGCGGATAGGTGTTGGTATTTTTGTAGTGAGGACTTTATGGGTATGGTTGTCTCTATGGGTTTTAGAACATGGGTTGGGTGTTGTAGACTGGATAGGCGGGTGGTGGTAGAATATATGGGTATGATGGAGGTGGTGTTTGGTAGTAATGGTTATGAGTGGGAGAGTGGTCAAGTGATGCACCAACGAAGGAAACTTCGTCCTTCCTTTTCTTTGATGTCCCTGTGCTACCGGCTTGTAGTGCTTTGTTACTAGCTTGTAGTGCGGCCAAGCTAACAATCCTACCGGCTTTTAACCCATCTTCAACCATGTCTCCAATCTTGATCAAATATCCAAACTTCTTGTCTTGCATGTTCAGCATCTTGTCAAAGTAGACATCCTCTTATATACGGATAAAAGTTGCCGCTATCTCAATGTCTTCCACAGGAGGTTGGACCATGGCGGCTTTAGCTCTCCACCTAGTTGTGAATTCCTTGAAGGTCTCAATGGGCTTCTTTTTCAGTTTCTCCGAATAGAATCGATCGGGCATGGCGTCAGTGTTGTGCCCAAAACTGTCAAAAAAATCCCCAGCCATTGCTTCCCAGCTTGTCGACTTCTTTGTCTGCTGCTTTGAGCACCACACAAGTGCATGACCGATTAAACTTCGATTGAACAACTGCATGTGAATCTTTTCATCATGTCCAACCCCAACCAGCTTGTCACAGTAAGACCTCAGGTGAGCCATTAGATCGCCACTGCCATCGAACATATTGAACTTGGGTGTCTTATAACCATCGGGCAGCTTCAGGTTAGGGTACATGCAGAGATCTTCATAAGCTAATCCTATTATTTCCTTGGTGCTTTGGAATTGCTTGAATTTCTCCACCAGCCACTTAACTTGTTCTTTGGTGCTGTCTGAGTCTTCCCTTGTCCATGCATACATGTCGTGATCTTTGGTGGGTGACGCAACAGCTTTGGTTTCAACGGTGAAGGGTGGTAAGTTGTTTTTCTCTACTTTTGGTAGTGCACTGTAGGTGGGGTAGGGAATGTCTTTTTCGGGGAGCAGTGGATCTTTGCCGTGAGGACAGATAGTTTTGTTTGGTTTGGAGGTTCCATCAGCATGGACAAGAGGAATCCTATTCTCCAACTCAAACAACCTTTGCTCCAGCTTAGCATAATCATCATCAGCAACCATACCTTGCTTTTCAGGGGTTCCATTTCCATCTTTGTCAAACTCAGCCATGATATTGCGTCTCGTCCTTGTCCTTGTAGGTAGAGAGGGAGGTGTTGGAATCGATCCTATAGATCTTAATCGGTACTGCAGCACGGCCTGGAATCGATCCTATGGATCTTAACCGGTACTGCAGATCGGCCAGAATGCACAAATCAAACTTCAGGGACTTGGGACTAAAATATCAAAATAAGAGAAAATAATGTGAGCAAATGTTAGCATTAATAAGTTCGCGTCCTATCATGCAGGGGATCTCTTTTGAGCCAGAGGTAGGCCTATCGATGATTCAAAGTAATGTTTGCACCAAATACATCGTTTCGTTTGCTTAAGCATAATCAACACAAGTCTAAAAACCCAAAAACAGCAAAATTTTATTTGATTTTTTGGCTTTATTACAATCAATAGTTTTGAAAGAAGGACACCGCCTTGACTCAATGAAAAAGACAACTTGAAAAGAAAAAGGAATCGACTAAAAACGATTGGACTATGTGCCATGCAAAGAGGTTCTCATATCAAGCATCAACTCCAACATCTTCCCCCTCATCTTTTTTCTCGGTCTTTTATTTGGGTCCAATTATTAAGTTTGCTGGCGGAGGGTCAACGAACATCTCTATAAGGTCTTTCTATAAGGTCTTTCCCAGCTTGCATATCACCCAAAGCCTTTGTAAAGAACTCACAGATTTCTACTCCCATTGCTTCCTTTTCTACCAATGGTATTGATTGAAGTAGTCTCTCCATCATTTGAGCATGTTTTGTAGATTCCCAGCGGCTTGTCTAGCTGCTACGGCTTTGCCTATCCAGTACTTACGTTCATCTCCTTTTATTCTTTCCTTGGATTGTCTTCTCATCTCCCTTTATTGTGTTAACCTTAATACTTTCTTACTTTTGTTGAACTTGTGCCGCGTTTTCTTGTACTTCTCCGCAATACTTGGAGTTTCAGCTTTCCTTTTCAACATGGTCTTTGATCAGAATTTCTCCCTATCTTCACTGAGCCATTGGGGATAGGTCAAAGTAGTGCCGGGCATTCATCTTGCTGTCTCGGCCACGAAAAAATTGCATAGTAGCCCTTCCTTCCCACATTGTTAACATTGTACCGACCATCCGATGTTCAATGTCTTTTATGTCAATGTTGAAAATTCTTCCTTTTGTCAGGTAAGGAGTTTGCTATGTCATTCCTACTTAACAGAGGATTCTAAGGGGAACATAGTGATGAGTTCCTCGGAATCTAATCACTGTCAAGAAGGTGGTGTCTTAACCCTGTATGGAGATGGTGAAACAAACACAGTTTTTAATTACTCATTGCACTTCTTGTAATTCTTCGAACTTGTCATACCTTCCTCGCATGTTTAGAGGGTCTTCCCATACTGTCGTGCGAGCCATACAAGTTCTATGTGAGAGGATGCCACCAACCCTCGATGCCCTCGGTGCTATTGGACTCGTGGTGACTTTATGTAAATGTTCTATCAACCACATTTGTAGCAAGATGTTTCAACCTTCAAAGAAGTCCCCTCCTTTTCTACACTTGGTCAGCGCTCTGTAGATTTCTCTCACGATCGTTGGAACCAAACTCACTTGGCAAATGTAAGCACTTCTACGCAGTCCTTCGATTACTCTTTCCAATCTTATGTCGATCTTTCCTTCTTTTTCGGGAAAGACCACACTTCCCAGAAAAGCAATAATGAAGGCAGTAGACTCAGTCCAGTCCCAATCTTGAATTTCTCATGCCCCTGTCCAATTGTACGTAAGATTTGGATCTCCAAATCTAGAATATAAGTACCCAGGGTAACCTTTCCCTCATACACTCCCTCAACGTATGGATCATAAGGAGCTTGTAACAGCTCGATGAACTCCTTAGGCTCCACATCTCGAGGGTAAATCATGGTCTCAGTCCCAGGTTCTAACCCTTCTAGACCTCCAATCTCTTCTAACATTGGTGCCAACTCCAAAACATTGAAATGAAACACAGTCCTCTTGTAATCCCAAAAATGTGTAGCAGCTTTGACCAAACCATGCACGAAAGTGTAAGCCTTAAGGGCCACCAGTTCTCCCAATACCTTTTGAGCATGGAACTTACCGACTGCAGCCAAATCTTCCCACCAGAGCCTGATCAAGTGAGAAGCTTGGAAGACATTCTCATATTGAAGTGCACCTTTTGCAGCCATAGTCTGAAAACAAGACAGAAAGGGAAAAGATCAAAATAATCCTATAGTCTTGATCACACCCAAGCAAACGATCAATATTTTCACAAACATCTCTTTGAATCTATGTGAGGATGCAGTTTCGTCTTTTTCGGGTTAAGAACCATTTTTAACGCTTGGGCAAGGTTTGCTAATAGACTATTACGTGCCAAGGACATATAGCCTTGCTAAGCTTTGAATGATTTTTTAAAATTATACATGCAAGTTCCAACCATTTATTCTCAATTGACCACAAAAAACATTGCATTTTTATAAATAAATTTTGACTACAATAGACAAAGACACAAAAGAAAAATCAAAAATTTGGATCCTCTAGCATCTTTGATTCAACATCGGACTTCTTCAACTTCTTTTGCATCTTTCCAATGTCTAACTGAGTAACGATCAAGTAAGTCATAGCTAGCAATCATCCACCTCCGTCACTTTGATTATAACTTTCATTATACTTTTCCTCGAACCCCTTCTTTAGACCTTCTAGTTCTCGATCAAGATCTTCTACCTCATGTCTGTGCCTCTTGCGCTCTTCCTTCCTTAACTTCTCGGACATCTTCAGTTTCTCCATCAACCATTTAATCTATATTGGTTTTCGGTTTCTTTGTTTTTGACTGCCCTAGGTATGTCGGCTTTAGGAACGGGAGCGTCTTTTATGTCATTACACAATCATTCCAAATAGCCAATTCCACAACATGCATGATATTTGTCGGGTTCAATTGAATTTTCTTCAGCAAACCTCTTTTCATTCCATATCCTACAAATTTCTGGTACGAACAGGATTGTGTCTTCTTTATAATCGACTTGGAATCGGACTATGTCTCCTACCAATAAAATATCCTGCATGCTTGCCGTAAAGCTCTGATAGGTATGTAAGGCTGGAGACTGCATATAACTATAAGGACTACAAATGATTTCATCTCCGATCGGAGCAAAACCTGTAGAGAAGTAAACCAGGGATACATCCATTGTATGTCTTTATCTTTCAAGTTCTTCAACAATAGGTAGCACTCATGAGTAGTGCAAGGTGCTTGGAACCTCTTGACTCCATAGTGTTGTGCCAATATTTGGTTTGAACGGCACATGTCGTAGAACTCTTGGTCTGTATTTGGCTTCTTTTGAAGGTGTTCGGTCAGCCACACTTGTAATAATAAGTTACAACCTTAAAAATATCAAGCCCCATTCTTGCACCTCCCCAAGGCTCTAAGGATGTCTGCTAATATAGTGGGAACCATAGTGCATATCTTCTTCGTTATACCATAGAATAAAGCATGTGTGAAATGAACTATCTTTGTGTTGATTTCATAGTGTATTCCTTGTGGGAACACGAAAACGCCAAATAATACTACCACAAATGCAAAAAAAAATTTACACTTCCAGTCACAGTGTGATACAAACTCTGCTTTGTGTTTTTCATACAAATACATACAACTGAATATGATCGTTGTAAAATTTCGGGTACATCATTTGTTCGAAAACCGAATGCTTCGCAAAACTCCTCTCCTGTAGGTTGACGCGGTATAATAACTCTAGCATCTTGTCATCTATGTCCCTTTCGTCTCAATCCTGGATCTTCAATAAAACCTCCTATTTCCTCCAAAAGTGGTGTCATTTCGAACTTTCCAAATCTAAAAATATTTCTATCATCGTCCCAAAAGCAAGTGACGACTTTAATAATGAATTTATTGGGCTCAACATCCACTAGTAAAGGCAAGTGACCTAATGTTTTACTTAATTCAAATTGACCAGCTTCTCCCAAATTCCTATACTAGGCCCTTATCTCCCTTGGAATGTCGATGATCATGCCGAACCGATGGTAGTCTTTGTGACTCATAGTAGCCTGCAAAAAAAGAAACTGTTAGACTCGACCCCCCTTTCCCATTTGAGAATAAATGGCGTACACTTAGCATTTTAATTTTAAAAATATGCACACATAGTCATATCTAGACGGCCCTTGGAGTTAATAACTCGTTTGGGTTTGGTATAGACATGGTGAAGTAAAGACTTAGGCGTGGCCGCAGTCGTAATTTCCTAAAATGATATGATGCATGAACTTAGTAACGTCTCCACTAAGAGTTTGGTGCTACTAGACCGGTTCTTTCAGCGGACAACATAAAAGTTGAAGGCTTACAAACTGCCAAGAGCTTCGCTATTTGGTTAATTTTACAAGACCTCCTCCTAAAGGCTTATTTTGAGTAAGAAAAGGGGCGGCCATGGGTTCCATGCAACCGTCCCTTTCTAAGGGCTCTAAGATTTAAGAGGGTGCCGGGAGTGGCAGACGTTATGAAAGATAATGTCAAATACTTTATAATATTAAGAAGTACAATATATTAATAAATTGCAGAAGTAAATAAAAAAACAAAAAAAAAACAAGTTAATACGCAATAATAATGGATAATAACAAAAGTAATAAATTCCAAAGTTAAAGCTCGTTATGGTTAGGGCTTTGGCTATCCCCAGCGAAGTCGCCATTCTGTCATACCCCCACATTTACTTAACTTGGAGGTCGGGCTTGACTGGGTAACTCGCTTGAGTTAAGGATTGGAGTCGCTACCTAATATGGATTTCTAAGGTGTATTAGGCCACCTAAGTCAAAGGTCAGGTCTTTTATTAACATATTTAATTTTAGAGATTCGAGGGTAAAAAGTCTAGGTGACTTGAGGAAGAAGGTGTTAGCCACTTCCCCAAATCTCACAAAAAGTGGTTCCCGCTCGAGCTTTTATTTTTTGGAATGTCTAAGCAAGTTATAAATGTTATCATGTTCACAAAAATATATGTTACTAACTTAAAGAATCAAATTCTTAATTAATCAAGGAATTAAGTTTCTTCGTGCAAAATAGTGTATAAGGGCAGCATGTATATGCGATTGGGCTTTTAAATTTGCAAGAACGGCCTAAGCCCAACGCCTAATCGCATATTTAGTCTCAAATTGATAAAAACTAAGTAAAACATGCCAAATTTGCAAGAAATAGTCTGGATCAGTTTATATGTGTAATTTCAGTGCCTATTTATAATTTGCAACAATAACTAATTTTGCGTAAAGGGCCAATTTTGACGAAACAATTTAGGATTGGTTAGAAAAAAAGTTGAGGTTATTTTTGAAATAAAATATTAGCCATTTCGGGTCGGTGTGAGTTCACATTAATTATCGAGACCTAACCTTAATGGCTATTTTATTTTTGGGGTCACATTTAAAAATATATACATATAGAGAGGCTGTTTTGGAAAAAAGGATCACGGAATAATATATATATATATATATATATATATATATATATAGACACACACACACACACACACATATAAGTATAATCATGCAAAATATATGATAATATTTATCTAAACTATAGAAAATACATATAAGTGTTAGTATGGTTGACCCCAATAATCCATACACTCTTATACACTATGAGATTAGTGCACAAGAGCTTAGGAGTTGTAAAATTGGTTAAACACAAAAATAGGGCTAGATTTTAAAAGATTTTGGGCCTAGATTAGTTATGCAAAAGGGGGCAGTCTCATTTTTATGAAATCGGCTCAATTTAGGCAACTAATCGCGCAACAAGCCCTTGTTTGACAGAAATTATGTATTTTAGCAGTTTAAGCATGAAAAACTGTTCTACATTTTGATTTCAGTCGACTAGGCATACACTTGTTATCAGAATTGTAAATATCACTGTCAGGCCAAGTCCAAACCATTAGACACGATGTGATAAGTTTTAGTTTATCAATTGAATGCAAAGATTTCTAACATCCTATGTATGATGCAATCACATAAAGAGGAAGGAGTAAGGGAAGGCCCCTGGATAGCTAATTATACAGTCTTGTGTTTGTATGACATGTATTAAGTGCTCCATACAAACGGAGAAGACCCTAGCAAATACAAACACATAGGAGAAGACTAGGAAAAACTAGAAAAAGAGGTGAAGATAGTGCCCTGTGTGCACTTAAGCATAGCCTGTTTAGGCTGGAATTTTCAGGACAGGAAGAGCCTTCATTTGGCTCCTTTAATCGTCTTAAAGAACCTGTAAACTAAACCTTGTATAGCCCTAGGCTATCCACACATATGTTGCATAGGAAAGTTAGCAAAAAAGGCTAAATATAGGTCCCCCAAACAGATGCAGACAGAGACAGAGTTCATGCAAAGAGGTTCCACTCATAGACAGTCAAGCACAAGAATAAGTGAAAGAGCAGAACATATTTTTTTTACCTTCTTAACAAATTAAGAACAAAGTGATAGCAGCAGTACAGGTAAGACAGAGTCTCCTTCCCAGATAAATATCCCAAAAAGATGAGAGAGAGAGTTCAAGAGGTGAAAGCACAATGCTTTTGCTTTTCCGTTTTTTTTTTTTTTTTGAAAGAAAGAGTATGCTTGTGCAGTGTGTGTACAAGTGAAAAGAAGCAAAGTTTAAATAGGTTTGAGAGTACAGGGCTGAATTCAAACGGCAGGGAATAAATAAGGTAAAGAAATATTGCCTCATAAAACTAAAAGGGTCACCTAGGTGGATTTGCCAATTATAGATCAATCCAGGCCCTAAACTTTAGGTTGTAACGACCCGGTTTTTCGGACCGTCAGGGCACCTACCCGACTACCCGTGGGCGAACCCGATTTCCAAAATAGAATAGCGAAAACATTTAAGACAAAACCAGAGATTCTAAAAATAAACTGTGGAAGAGGAAAAATAAGGAATTTATAAATGAAATGACAATAACTGATACAGTCCAATATCCCTCACAAACAGTCATGGAGCTACTAGATCCTTTTATACAACACGACTGAAAAAAAGATAGAAAACTACTCAAGACTCGGATAACTGGTGCAACATGTGCATCAGTTCACCTCCAAGGTTAACTTGATAGCTCGGACCGGATATAGGTGGTTTCGTACCCTGTCAAGCCTAAACTCTATAAAATATAGACAATAGGAGAAAAAAGTCAGTCACGAAGACTGAGTAAAGTCTGACGAGTCCCTCAGCCTTACCCAATATCAAAGATCACTAAGTGTCTCAAGCAACAAGTCCTGAGGGCTTTGCAACCCCCGTCCACACATATACATGTCTCAATGCATATACTTGCTAATCTATAAGCACTAAATGTGATGATCTCAAGTGATCCGCCTCGCAGGCCAGTCGACCCTCAGACACGTTTCATAAGTGTTGTAGCATCTAGGGTCACCGCCTATACAACTGCTCGTTGCACGAGCGTCCGCAAATCAACATATATGTATTTAGAACATGAATGATAGAAAGTGAGCAACCAAATAATAATGCTCCATCAGTACTAGTCATCACAATGCCTGATATGTCACACCAACCCTCTGTCAAGTGTACAATCCAAGGGAATCATATTGTGCCGGTGCACCTCACCACACCCCTTGTCAAGTGAGCCACCATACATTGTGACCGGTCGCACATACCCTCCAGCTAGTGCTCTATCATCTAACCAGATAGTGGTATGCCACACCACACCTCATGTCAAGTGTGCTACCCAACTACCAAGGCTGGACATACCCTCCAGCTAGTGCGCCATAATCAATGAGCATAGTATACTAGCACACCAACGTGACATATCATGTATAGCAGCCAAGAGTAAGATAATAGTCTCAGTGCTAACAATGCACAACAAGCAAGGCTACCACAATATCTCAAGTCTAGCTGATAACTATCTCATCAATAATGCCAAGTATAATTAAGCTCAATTTCACATAATTCCGTTAGTTCATTAAGCATAAACATCTTGCGGTTATTTTTAGATATGTTCAAAGTAGTCATGAGTAATATAAGCTAAAGAAAAATATATCAAGTAATGCATACGGCACTACAAGCCACGTGCAAGAATATACTACTATTACCACCCATCAGTATTCTCTACGAAACCGAAGTCCATGGTCAATTCGTCAACGCTAATTATTCACAACTTAGCATATTTATTCAGTTCCCTTTAGATCAATTAAGTTTAATTTAATTCAATATATTTTATAGAACAAGCTACCAAGAATGAGGATCAATGATGGACACAAGTAAGTAGAGAATCAACTCATCATCCCTCACCTCGTACGCGCTTTCCCTGGAGTAATATGACCATAATGCAGCCAAAAGTCCCCCAATGAAGCCTCAAATGGTTTGAAACTATCAAAAATCTGATTCACCACGTCGAATTAGGCTAGGAACGACCATTTATAGAATTTCACAAAAGTCAACCTCGGGCCAGGTCAAACCCAAAAGTCAACCCTGAGCCCACAAGCTTAAATCCCAGAAAAAATATTTTTGGACTCCCCAAGACGCCACGAGTCCAAATATATAATTAGTTTTCAAATCGAAACTCGATTGGGTCACCAAAATCTCAAAAATACTCACTACCCGAAGTGGGTCGGTGCCTCAAAGTCCGAAAATAGAAATTGATCTCAAAATTATATTACCCATTCGAATACGAGTTCACACATAAAAAGTTTGTCAAAAATGGTGTCCGTTTATCCCCTTCAAATCATCAAAATACTCAATTTTAGACTTTGGACAAAAATCTTAAAATTTGGCATGGAAACTCAAGATTTAATGGATAAAATCACACCAAAATCGAGTATTTTAATCCTTATATGTTAGAGAATCATTACCTTGAATATAACAAAGAAATTCTACTCGAAAAGCCGGTTCCAACGAGCTCTCATATGCCAAAAATGGAGTAAAAACGAAATAAATAAAAGATGAAAATAAATTTAGCCTTAAAAAGCACCAGACCCGCGGATCAGCAATTACCTGCTTTACTATTTTGGCTCTAAAAATCTCATACGACCTTCTACTTGAGCGATTCCAATTGCGTTACTTTACAAATTTCAATACGCATCTATTCCAATAATAAAAACTCAATTACAACATCAAATGGATATAAGGAGATACCAAAATACCAAAGGCGCATCACTTTAGCCATAGGATCAAACACCAAAACATGACCAAACGAACTCCAAATCTGATTCCGAAAATTTCTACGAGTTACAAATAATCATACGAAGCTAATGAAACAAATCATTGCACAAACGAAGCTTGATTACTCAATATGATGGGTTTTCACCACTTTCAAGTCTACAAAGAACCTGAAGTTAAAACCTTTACCAAAACCAAACCAAACAGATTTCAAAACAAACCAAATTTTTCACCATGATCAAGTATGAATTAACGGAGCTAATGAGACCAACGAAATACATATCGATGATTAGGTTCACCAAAAGGACTGGGCGGGTCGTTATATAGGCAAATCAAATTATAGACAGAAATAGTTCATTCTCCCTTAAACATAACATGGTGTAGGTTCAGGAAATCAATCATGTACACCTTTTCAGGGTTGATAATAGTTCAACAAATTCGACCATCCTTATTTGGTACAGGATCAAGCAAATACCCAATTTCCATTCAAGTTTGAACCTAGAATCAGTTTGAAATTCTTATAGCCATGTTAGAACATATTACCTTTCAAACTCTGAGCCTAAAATCATGGAGTTTATGTATTTTGATAGGGTGTAACGCTGAATTCATTATAACAAATAGGGAGAGGCACAATCAATTCAAAATTGTCCTGGTCTTCAAATTTGCGGATTAACATAGGCAATCTAGGATACAAATCACACTTACACTAATCTTAGGCATATGAATAATCATACCGGTGAGGAAAAAACAAAGATTAACCGTTTTTCATGGGTTTCACTATAACTAATCAACAAGCGAAGAATCATTCATGCAAAACACTAAAAAGGACTAGGCAAATTTAGGTGTAAGTTCAGAAACAAATAGGAAAAAGAAATCCATATTTACCCATTTACTTTGGAGTCAGGTAAATTTTGACCCATCTCAAACGTGTCCGCATGAAGGATTTTCCCCCTTCTTTTGTAGTGGCGACACCTTAAGACTCGCTTAGACAAGGCCGGAGCCCTTTTTCCAGCAGTTGAGGCTTTCACCGGCGAGGAGTCAATTTTGACCTTCGTGGAAATGATAAAAGATCATAGGGTTTTTGTAGCGGACGAAGAGATGATCAAGAATATGTAATTGGTTTTGATTTTCAACGGTGGGAATGCCCGAAAAGTGGCCATGACAGTGTCAACTAGGGTTTTATTCGAGAGAGAGTAGAAGAAGAGAGGCGGCACAGTGTTTGAGAGAAATGAGAGGGGTTCCATGGTTTGGGGGTGGAGAGGTGTAATTAAAAATGGAAATTACACTCTCCACGGTTGGATCAAACGGTTGGATGGCTGGGATTTTGCCACATATGCTCACGTGGATATGACATGGGTGTATGTGGCAGAGTGACGTGTATAAGTGTAAGGGTGTTAAGTGTATAAGTAGTGTGTATATCAAGTGGATATATATGGTATAAAATATGTATAAATGTGTATAATCTACATATAAAATCATGGAAAATTGTGAAAATTAATTTTACAAACACTGGACTTAATCAAAGAAGTGTATAAAATAATATTGCGAGATTTAAAGGATTCTTCGTAATTTTGTCAAGAATAAGGGTAATTATGCAATGTGTAATTGGATGTGCACACTTTGTAAATAGTTGTGATTTGCAACGATGTTTTAAAAACAAAGGCCTGATTTCTATGCTCGTACGGAATGATGATTTTGAATAGGGGTGAGTGTATGATAGTCGTGTAGTTATAAGTGCAATTTTATCTGAATAATGGCTATTGAAACAGGAGGGACAAAATTAGGTGTCAACACCTGTAAATGTTAATCAAATCATTGAAAGAGTTAATCAACAAACGACATTCATAGATAGTGGATCAAAAAATTAGGGCCCTGCAACTCAGGTAGGGGAAAATAAGGAGGGAGATGTAGAATATAATAAAGGAGAGAAGAATACAGTGGAGAAAGAAAATGAAAGAGTGACTGGTGATAGAGAAGATCAGACTGGTGAAAAAGCTGTGAGTGAGGGTATTGAAAAAGTTGTTAGTGATGGCAGATATAAAGATGTTAGTATGAGCGATGGAGTAGAAGAAGATGCTGCTAGAGGAAGGGATGGAGTAGAAGTAGGAGGACGACAAGTTGTTTCTAGTGGATGTGATGGAAAAGAACAAGAAGGACGGGAAGTTATTGGTGGTGTTAGTGGAAGGGATGATCAAGTAGAAGGCATTTCTAGTGTTAGTGGAAGGGAAGAACAAGTAGAAGATGTTGCCAGTGTTAGTGGAAGGGAAGAACAAGTAGAATAATGTGGAGTACAACAACAAAGTAGAGAACGTGTTGGTACTGCTAGTGGAGTACAACAAGAAGGTGGAGAACGTGTTGGTACTGCTGCCGGGGAACAAGAAAAACAGGCGAACGTGCTCCCTTGAGAAATTAGAAGTTGTTGTTGAGAAAAATGATACAGAATGATGATAATACTGAGAAGGAAAAAGAGTTGGATAATGCTGAGGAGGCTGCTGAGGACTTGGATAAAAATGATGATGATGAGGAGACGGTTGAAGAAGAAAGTGTTGGAGCAAAATCACGAGAGGCGGCCCCAGAAGTGGTACGTGTTTATGTGCACACATATAAATAATGTGTACTCATACTTATTTCGTGTACACATAAGATATATGCGTACACATATAAATTATGTGCGCACATATAATTTATGTTTACATATATATTTTTTGTGTACACAAAGAAATAATGTTTGAAAAACTATAAATAATTAATATCTCTTAATCATTTGCAGGTTGAGGAGGGCACAAGGACTTTCTATCCTGATATAAATCTCAAGACCTTTATGGAGGAACATGGAGAGTTCACCGTGGCCAAAGTCACACAAAGATCCTCCCTTTATGAGGATATAAAGAAGTTTCGAGAGGCTTTGACCAATCTGGATATATTGGATGAATTTAAAAGTTCAGTATTTTGGCACTTGTTGGGTCTGAGTGATAAAACAAATTTTCCTCCAAAATTAGTACATAGGCTCTGATGGTGGACCATAAAATTCAAGAAGACAAAGGAGGTATGGGTCAAATTTAATGGACTTCTTGCTCGGTTTTGGACTAAATGTTTTTACATTAATGACAGGATTATCCTGCCATGATTACTCTAGTGATGTTTTTCTGGATGATGTGAAAACAAAGAGGCATTAGATGTGGGACACATTAACCGAGGAGAATGGAGGAAAATAGTTTGTTTCAATGAGTGAGCTCTTGAGAGTGATCAGTGAAGGTGATCCAGATGCCAGAATGAAATTTCGTCTTTCCCTTGCTTGGTTGGCGCACTCAATCTTATGTTCGAAGGATGCGCGCACAAATGTTGATCCTTTATTTGTCATGTTGGCTTCTAGGCCCACTGGATACTTCGCCAAGTATCCTTTGAGGAGAAAAATCTTTGAGATGACAATTCAGAGCCTAGTCAAGCCAATGTCATTTGAAATGAAAGGACACAACCTCTATGGCTTCCCATGGAAATTCGTTGCATGGGTATATGAAGCCATTCCATCCCTTTGGAACCCGAAATTTGATGACAAACCCATAGAACCAAGGATGATAAGATGGATTCCTACCAAGCAAGAGAGGGAATGTGATCATATCCTTCGCCATGTTGATAACCAGGTAAGTGATTTTTTAGTTATCGTCCATTTGGTGTTTACACATATTACTTATATGTGTACACACAAGTAAAATGTAAGAATATATTACACATAGTTCTCTATGTGTACACATATTACCTTTGTGTACACATAACTTATATGTGTACACGTATGTTATATTCCTGATCTTGATTTTTTTTTTTTTTATAATTCAACTTTTTTGTGAAGGGGTTGTAGGTGGTGAGCCCATTCCTTGTGCCTACTCCAAGGGAGAAGTGAAAGGTTTTTATGAAAAATTTGTTGCCGTCTGTGGATGAGGGGGATGAGTTGATCGATCGATGTGCACAAAATTTGAGGCTGGGGGATGTTGTTGGTGGTGACAGAATTATTGCAGTTGTTGGTGTTGATGCAGAGGTTATTCCAGAGCATATTGATAGAAGAATGGATGTTTTTCCAAAGCATAGTGATAGAAGAATGGATGTTGTACCAGAGCAAAGTGACATAAGAATGGATGTTGTTCCAGAGCGAAGTGGTGATGGAAAATGAGATTTTGGAGATAATGTTGTTGGTATGAGTGTTGACTTTTTTTATGGGAGAGTTAGAGAGAATGTTGACTGTAGTGGTGGTGGTCGGAGGCTTTTTGAACAATCTGGTGGATATGGAAGTGAGGCTGGTGAGAGCACCTCCAGAAGACATGGATGTATCAGGTGCTCATTGTATGAAGGATGTAAGGAGGAAAAGGAAAATGAAATGAAATTGTTGAAAGAATTGAAGGAAACCGTGGAATTCCTAAAAAGGTGTGCTGAGGAGAAGCCCAAGAGGGCTGTGTACCCTTCTAAGGCGCAGAAGTCTCCATCTGTTGAATCATTGAAGAAGGCGAGGTCCACAAGGGCAAGGGCAGCGAAGGCGACAAGGGTTATGGGAACCAGGCCAAGGGCTGCAGATGTTTAAGAGCAAGAGAGGCTGCCTGTTGATCTTTAGATCCAGCTAAAGAGGTTGTTTTCAATGCATACACGAAGGTGAAACACAAGGAAAAATGTCTTTTTCTGGGTCACGAGTACAACTACTTCGACTTCCATGATGTAGTCCGCATGAAGAAGTGGATGGAGAGTCAGGTACACTTTTCTCTATCTATGTACCTTTTTTGTGTATACGTATGATTTAAGTGTATACATATTCTGGTATTTATACACATCAAGAATATGTGTACACAATAAAATTATGTGTACACATTCATAATATGTGTCCGCATAAATCATACGTGTAGACATGCTTACTTGCTCAAAAATATGACTGTTCTTTTTATTAATTACCATCTTACATGCTTATATTAATATTTATTTTATTTTTCCATTATCATACAGCATGTTGATGAAATTTTGAACTTGATGTGGAGAAGGCACAAGGAATTTCACTGGCATTATAACAAGACTGATGTCATATTGGATATGAACTTCTGTACCAAATTAACTGTAGCGCACAAAGATTTTTTTAAGGAGGCTGGTAAGATGGAGATTTCGTTTGATGATTATTTGAAGTTGAAGCAGTGTGAGCAAGGGCTCTTGGATTGTGCTAGTGGAAAGCTACCTTTCCCTGGTGGGCATAAATGGGATGGCGCGAAGAGGATATTTACTATCCTTAATCTTTAAAATGAGCATTATGTCACATGCGTCTTTAAGATTGAGCAGGGAAAGATTGAGCTTTATGATTGCAACATGGAGGTGTATAGCGAAGATGCGTTAGCTCCATTCATCTTACCCATTACGATTATGTTCCCAAAGTTCTTACGTGATTGTGGTAAATTCAAACGTTCGTCAGAAGGTATCCTGAACGCAGATATGTGGGAGTATGCACGAGTCAAGAATTTTCCAAGTAACGAAACAGGAACTGTGTGTGGTGGGTATTCGATTATGTTCATAGAGCATCTCTTGACAGACACCCCAATGACCTTGTTGCATGATAGTTCAATGGAAGATATGAGAAAGAAGTGGGCTGTAGACATCTTCTATTAGGAAATGGAGCTTTAAATTGTGTTAGATGAACTAATTTGATTGGTATGTATGGATAATTTTAATCTTTTTATTTTTCTTGGTCTGTATGGATGATTTTCTTTCTTTTTTATTAGTTTTTGATGTCGTGGTTAAACTAAACCTTACGACTAATATATTGCATGATGTACATGCTTAGCTTTCTTTATGTGTACACATGTTAGCGATGTGTGGAAATGACTTGCATATTTCCTCCTGTCTTTCAAACTTATATAAAATATGTGTACACATAAGAAATACGTGTAGAAAATTACTTGATTAATTTGCACAAGTATTTCTTACACATAAAATATACGTGTACACGTATTTAATATGTATAGGTAAATTCTTATCTAATTTGCACACTTCTGTTCTATCATATATATCTTGATAAATTTGCACAAGTATTTCTACACATAAAATATATGTGTACACGTATTTAATATGTGTAGGTAAATTCTTAGCTAATTTGCACACGTCTGTCCTATATGTATATCTTGCTAAATTTGCACAAATATTTTCTACACATAAAATATATGTGTACACGTAGTTAATATGTGTTGGTAAATTCATAGATAATTTGCACATGTCTGTCCTACATATATATATATCTTGCTAAATTTGCACAAGTATTTCCTACACATACTAATTACGTGTACACATATATTAGTACATTAATTAAATGATTTTGTGCAGACGGTTACATTAATTAATTAAAACGAAGGCGGTTATGTATATAAAGACCGGTTAAATATTTAGTGTAGCCATTTCATTTCATTTCATAAAACCTAAGGCAACACTTCAAGATACCACTCAGATCATAGTCAATCATGAATGGACGCATCCCTTCACATCTTTTCATTATAAATGGACGAACATACTTTTCCACCATCACACACGCAAAAACAATATCAATAACTATAGGAAACACTGAAGAAACATCATGGCAATACGTCCAATTATAAAGATGGAAGACTTGAAGAAAGATCTTGATGATGTCAAGGAAGCCCTAATAGAAGCAAGGGACCGTCAACTTATTGATATTCGGAGGATTAAGAGGATCTTCGAACTTCTCCTAAAAGTACAAGGCAGGTCCTTACCGACATATATTTTACTCCGCCCAACTCTCCTTCTCCAACCGGCAGTGGAACTTAGATTAAGCCATGTAATCTCTCCTTTTTTATTTTAATATTTAATAAATAGTTTATGGTGAAGTCCCCCTTGATATTGTAGTTTTCTCATTATTAGGATTTAACCTTTGAATTACGTCCTTGTTTTAGATATTGTGAAGTCTATTATTAGAAGTATTTGAATCAATCTTATGTTGCTCTATAATCGTTTATTCAATATATAATATTTCCTTTTCGTGTGAAATCAAACAAACATTGTTCAAATGTTCACACATATATTTAACGTGTACACATATTGTCATAGTGATCGTCAACTATCCCAAATCATGGTTAATTGGAGTGCCTATAATGGTGAATCCATGTTTTTATGTTATAGTGTAAGTGGTTTGAGTATTTTATTGAGTTATCATGCATTCATGTCATTGGAGCATTGACTAGTTTGATTTTAGCCTTTTGATTAGACAAGAGTTGATATAGTGATGGTCAACTATCCCAAATCATGGTTAATTGGAGTGTATATAATTGTGAATCCATGTTTCTATGTTATAATGTAAGTGGTTTGAGTGTTTCATTGAGTTATCATGCATTCCCTATCATTGGAGTATTGACTTGTTTGATTTAAGCATTTTCATTAGACAAGAGTTAACATAGTGATGATCAACTATCACAAATCATGGTTAATTGAAGTGCCTATAATGGTGAATCCATGTTACTATGTTATAATGTAAGTGGTTTGAGTGTTTCATTGAGTTATCATACATTCCCTATCATTGGAGTATTGACTTGTTTGATTTTAGCCTTAAGAGTTGATATAGTGATGGTCAACTATCTCAAATCATGGTTAATTGAAGTGCCTATAATGGTGAATCCATGTTTGTATGTTATATTGTAAGTGGTTTGAGTGTTTCATTGAGTTATCATGCATTCCCTATCATTGAAGTATTGACTTATTTGATTTTAGCCTTTTCATTAGACAAGAGTTGACATAGTGATGGTCAACTATCTCAAATCATGGTTAATTGGAGTGCCTATAATGGTGAGTCCATGTTTCTATGTTATAATGTAAGTGGTTTAAGTGTTTCATTGAGTTATCATGCATTCCCTATCATTGGAGTATTGACTTGTTTTATTTTATCCTTTTCATTAGACAAGAGTTGACATAGTGATGGTCAATTATCTCAAATCATGGTTAATTGGAGTGCTTATAATGATGAATCCATGTTTGTACGTTATAATGTAAGTGATTTGAGTGTTTAATTGAGTTATCATGCATTCCCTTTCATTGGAGTATTGACTTGTTTGGTTTTAACTTTTTCATTAGACAAAAATTGACATAGTGCTGGTCAACTATCTCAAATCATAGTTAATTGGAGTGCCTATAATGGTGAATCTATATTTCTACGTTGGATCAATCTTATGGTGCTATATTATCATTTATTCAAATCTATTATTGTGCTTTTGGCTGTGGATAAAGTTGATAATGTTCAAATGTACACATAATCCTTATATGTGTACACATATAAAAATATGTGTACACGTTTTATATGTGTACACGTACAAATATGTGTACACATATCGGTTTTATATGTACACATAATTAATATGTGTAACTTCTTGTATTTTTGTATTCTATATATACATCAACAAAATGTGTACACGTCAAACGAGATATGTACACATATTTTAGTATGTGTACACATAAGTTTATATGTACAATACTTTATTGTTTTTAGTGTTCCTATCTAACATGTTAGAATTTTTTTCCATTTTACGCGGAAGGATAAACAAATATTGTCAAATGTGGATGAACAAGACATTATAACAGAAAAATAGATAAGTTTACAAATCTTAGCAACATTGATTGTTCAACACAAATGTTTAAAAATACAAGAAATGAACATATATGGTTCTATGAAACAACACTGTGGCCTCCGGAATCTACAACCCTCCGCTTGAGACATATTGTTTTCTTATGGCCAAGTGTCTTGCATATGCCACATCTATTCTTCCTACTTCTAAATGCTTCACCCACCGATGGCATTCGCTTGGTCTTCCTTCTTCGTCGTGTGATTTTCACAAAAGGCGCTTTATCTTCCTCTCATAAAGCTCTGGTGGTGCATTCCACAAATCCTCTGCAATCATTGGATAAATTAAGTTCTCATATGCAAGAATGTATGCATTTGTGGAATAATTCCCTGATGTATAGTTGTATATCTCGTTCCCATACTCGAACGCTCCACCATATCGACATCTTAATGCTTCCATAGCATGTGCAAAAGGTAGTTCGTCCAAATCAAACCTCTGACAAGTACAAGTCCTTCTAATTAGATCGACATTAACAACCTTATCTCAAGTACCGATATTGTACACATCATTGCCAACATAACAAACGTAAAGCTTGTTGCCCTCTGTTACATTTTTCCTTAATATTTTTTCAATTGCAGGAACACAAGGCTTCATCTGCTGTGGGAACATGGTACGCCTCTGATAAAGCTTTTCTGAAAAATTTCTCAAAATATCATTGAACATTGCAACAATGAGATATTCTCTTTCATCCTTTAGCATTGCGTTAATTGACTCAACAATGTTTGAGGTAATCACTCCAAACCTACAGTGATAGTGAAACAGTAATAACTGATTCATATAACATATATATATGATTCTGTATTTATTTAAATGACTACACATAAGACAGACGTGTACACAAATTATATTTATGTGTACACATATTTAATATGTGTACATATATATAATATGTGCACATAAATTTCTAAATTTTGAAAAATGACAACACTTATGTACACATATATTATATGTGTGAAAATATGTGTACACATATAGATTATGTGTACATGTATTGTTTGAGTGTAGAAATTCTAAGGCATATGACTACACATATAAATTGTGTATACACACACACACACACACACACACACACACACACACACACACACACACATATATATATATATATATATATATATATATATATATATATATATATATATATATATATATATATATATATATATATATATAAAATATGTGGACACATAAAAGTAATATGTGTACACGTCGTGTATGTGTAGTAAGTATTACTTGTGACCTGGAAAGAAGGCTCTGCTCCAGCGCTCAACCCCAACCTTCTCAAGATATGTGGAAACCCTTGGACTTTTAGAACGAATTTGGCTGAAATGTACCTCGAACTCAGCAGGCGTAAATGATTCGGCTGCTTTATTAAAACAAGATACAAATTCACCACAATGAAGCTTTGTACGAATGCTTTCAGTCAAGTGCCACTTGCAAACTCCATAACGAGCTTGTAGAAAAAACTTGGAAACTGCTTTGGGGATGCTTGAATACCTATCAGAAACAACACACATGACTCATCAGTGCTTGGGACTGTACCGACCAAAGTTTATAAGAAGAACTCATAAGAGACATCATATTCCACGTTCGCAACACAAAATGCTGCAGGTAAAATATGTGACTCCGAGTCTTCCACCATGGCAGACAACAAAACTCCCCCATACTTTCTCGTCAAATAAGTTCTGTCTACAGCGATGACTTTTCTCATATGAAAAAAAACCCTTATCCATGCACCAAGAGCTATAAAAATACATGAACCTTTAGTATTCATCAACCTTCAACGTTGTATGTGTACCCTCATTTGTTATCCTAACTATATAACGATACGCATCCAATATCGCAATCCCCTGCTCCGGAGTCCCTCTTGTCAAAGCTTTTGCAATAACAGTTCCCATCTGACACTTTCAATAACTAATGTTATAACCCAAATCCCTACGGACTGCAGCTTTAACATCCTTTATCGATATACCCTTTCCCTCTTTAAAACTACTTTTCAAATATGAACCGATGAGTTCCGCAGAGGCGTGTGGGTGATAACTGAAAGATTCTCTAACCTGCACGAATGCTTGTTCTTGTACACAATAATGATAAACCTATCAATGTCTACGTACTTTATAGCCCGAATCCACCACTTGCAATTATGATTTACACATCTCACACAAAAAAAACTTTTTTTATATTCGTCACTTTCTTGAAACAAAAATGCTTCTTTAATGTAGCAAGATGCAAGGCATTTGTCAATTCCCGCTTGTTTTTTGAAGGTTAAACCCTTATAAAAATCGGTACCATCGTTGTCCCCGTTCCTTCGAAAGCTGCAGCCTGCTTCAGAACCTCCTACATCGACCATGTTGCTCCCAACTACAGGAGTTGGACTGAATTCTAGTTTTTTTTCTTCTTCTTTTTGTTTTTATTCACCTTCTTCTGCTTCTGCTTCTCCTCCTCCTCCTCCTTCACATGCTTCTCCAACATGTTCTTCCTCAGCCCCTTGATTAGCTGGAATTTCCATATTCAATGAATCTTGTAGATCCATGTCACCCCATCTACTAGTAGAAAAATCATCACACATCCCATCATTATGCACAGGCTGTTCATTTGAAACCTCTACTGACCTATCAACCAAACATACCCTTAAAGTAGGCCTATTTCCGGATCCATCGACATCGGCAAGGTAAACAAAGAAATCCTCGTCGTTCCTTATTTTACAAGGATGACTCTTTTATTTTGAACAGATGCTAAGCATATATGTGATACAAAGATTATTTGGATCATGACTTCCCCCACATATAGTAATGATCTTATTAACCAACTCAGTATCAGTAACATCGCTATTAATAATAATTGGTACTGTCTCCCTTGTCGTTGAAATCCACGTGAAATATTCTGGGCTCTCAATCCAGTCACCAAGAAAATCAATTGCAAACAGTAGTACAGCCATTTATGGAGCAAAAATACATAGATGCATCAGAAATGGATATGCATTAGAACTTGAAAACATAATTGAGATGTGTACACATAAAGTAAAATGTGTGCACATATTATACTAGCGTGTACACATATATTGGATATGTAATAAGCCAAAGGATGCAACATCATCTGATGTGTACACATAATATAATATGTGTACACATATTGTATTAACGTGTACACATATATTTGATGTGTAATTACAAAAAAAGATGTAATTTCAGCTAATATGTACACATATATTTGATGTGCAGGGTGCAACTTAATCTGATGTGTGCATATATATATATCATTATGTGTACACATTATTACATATGTGTACACATATATTCTTCGCATCCGTACACAAAACGACCCAGAATTTACGTTTTTCAAAATATACAGAAAAGAAACCCAGATATCACAAAGCGACCAGCATTATACAATGTACCATACTGCACACTTACCAGAGCCCCTTTCAAGTAAAAAACAAGTGAGATCTTCAAAATGGGTATAATCGCGGAAATTTTTTTTGAAAAGCTTTAGGATTTGAACTGGAATGTGTTTAAATCATGTTAGAGATTAAGAAAAACTTAAAATACACTTTAATGGAGGATAGATTTGAGGCGAAATTGAAAAACAAAATGATGGGAATTTGCGCGTCTGACTGGTGAAATTATTTGGGGAAGAAGAATAAAAAGAGAGGAGAGAGAGAATATATATATATATATATATATATATATATATATATATATATATATATATATATATATATATATATATATATAAGAAGGGCATTTTTGCACTTATTCAAACTTTAGTGGTTCATTTTTTCGGAGCCCAAAACTTTTCTTAATCACTAGTTAAAGGGGTGTCCCCTACACCCAATTGTTAGAAACTTTGTCCCCATTTTTTATTTTTGAGACTCATATGTCCCCCTCACCCAAATAACCCAAGTAACCAAACCCAAGAGTGATGAAGGGGCTTGACTCGAGGGGGATTTAGGCTATGGTGGAAATCTCCAATTATATTTTGAACAGATCAACACTTTACATTTTGTTGTTGATTTGTAGGATGTTAATTTTCTTTAACTGCAGTTAGATTACTGATTAAGATAACTAAATTTGGAATGAAGAAGGGAAGGTTGTGATGTGGATTGAAAAATATTAGTGTTTTACAAGGACAAAAAATCCAATTCATCAATAAAATAATTTTTAAAATGGGACTAAATGTGACTTGGAATCCGTTAGAGAAGAAGGGTATAAATGAACTAATTCACCAACATTAAGGGTATTTTTTAGACCATTTTCAAACGGAGGGTAAATTTTCTCAATTTCCTATAGTTCAAGGGCAACTTTGACCATTTTTCGTTGATAGAATAATAATTCCCTACCGTATTTACACAAAATTGATTATTTTTCTTATGAAATTGGACTGACTTAGTCTAACTCTAACGCAATAAATACCATTGTCTTTCTCTTGTATATACACGCTTACACAATACACACCGTCTTTTCTCTAATACCTAAAGCATGAACACTTTTGCTCTTAGTTCTAGGATCTAGCTTTAATATTGGCTTCGCCTTCAGAAAGACAAGCAATGCTCTTGAAACTTTTTTTTCAAAAATTTGGTTCCACCATTGTGTGATTGTGATCCTACCTTTCTTGGTATTTCTTTATTTTTGTTTGCTCAACCTGCACTAAGGTACGTCTATAACTGAATGAATGACATTCAAGCATGTCATAGTAAAAATAGTTCATGTTCTTAATGTGACTCTAAATCTCCTTAAGCATATGTGAGTGGAGTTGTTTGATGGGCTCACTATTAGGCTAACAACTAACATTTTATGCAGTTTTGGTCGAGCCACACTAAACTTGATTCATTATTGGATACTTAAAGGGGGCTATACCACTATTAATCCTTATTTGCAGAGATAAATATCTATATATGACACAAACAATGTGATAATGAAAAGTCTGTGTGTAAAAGAAATTGAACATTTAAGGTTGAATAATGACGTTTAAAATTCATGGCAGAATGAACTGGGCATTTTATTTGAAGTGCAAACAGCGTGCAACTTTTATTCCTTTTTCATTTGTAGATGAATATCCATAGATCTTATCTTTGTATTTAATGATATCCCCTTATGTGTATGCTCATCACCATAAGGTGCAAAATGTTGAAAACAAGTAGCAGCATGCAGGTTGCTTAAAAAGGAACAAATCAAATAGCTGCAATGCCGTTAAATGCAACATGCTTTGGCCAAAGTAAGAGCCTATTCTGTTGAAGTTTGAGTTTTGATGATTGACAAACGGGAAGAATCTGGCGAAGGACCTTGTTCTTTGACAAGTTCTACTGACGATGAAAACATGCACAAATACATTCCCAGTCCGATATGAAATTGGAAAGAACTTGGACGCAGCAGTTTTACAATCTGAATTGAATTAGGAGTCGCACAGGAAGGTTCTACCAAATAGTATAGTAAAGGAAGCAGAATCCTAGTAGAACTAGGAGAACCTCGTGCATGAAGGTCCTGCAAAGCAGTGCAGAGTTTAATCCTAATGTGATAAAAAGTCTCTTGGGTGCAAATATAAAGCCTAAAAGGCGGCAAATAAACCCTAATTGTCTTGGGTGCCAGCTGGAAGTATCTTGGACGATCTACATATTAATGGAGAATATTTTTAAAGAGTCCAAGAATGGAAAAAGTGTGTAGGAGGTAAAAGTGTATAAGGAAAGTATTTATTCTGTCCTAATTGGAGAATAATTCTTTTCCTTGTCCATCAAGAAGTCATATGCACACTATATATACATCATTATGAAGACTTCAAAACACATGCACGAAATAATATCTCTTCAGCCACATAAAAAGAGATTGAGAGCTCAAAAGATTGATAATTCTGAAGAGAACGCGTAGAAGGAACTGACTGGACGAGAGGTTCTTTATCAGGCATATTCAATTACCAGCCCAGCAAGAATGTGCAGAAGAAACTGACTAGACAAGTGGTTCTTCATCAAGCTGTATTAAGTTTCTGTCTTGGTCTAGTTCATATTTATTAGGTCTTTGAATTGTAACCTATTATGCTTAGTTGAGAGTAACTGTTTAGGTATTGTAATTGGAGAAAATCTTCTACTAGGCTAGAGTTAGCTTAAAGGAGTTTCTTCGGTCGTAGATCGTAGGCAGTCTTGTACTTAGGAGGATTCCTAGGTGTGTTTGCTACAATTGAGTTGATTGTAAGTAGTCTAGGTATTAAGAGTTTTAGTACCTTGGTTATAGAGCCTGTAACCTAAAACTTGCTCGCTGTGTTAGTGAAAGAGTTTTCAAAATCCCAGAGTGTGGGTCGTGGTTTTTCTCTCTTGAGCAAGGAGTTTTCCACATAAAACTCTGTATTCTTTACTTTCAATTTTGGATCTACATTCATTATTTTATCTGAAGAAACTAGGAAGGAACCAGATTCTTCTAAGCACGAGCAAGGTTCTTCGAAAGGTAAAAATCGGAGGACACTATTCAACTCCCCCTTCTAGTGTCCTGAATAGGTGCACTGCGTGCAACAAGTGGTATCAGAGCAGGTCTTCTCACTACTTGGCTAACACCTTGAGAAGGATCTAAATATGAGTACACCACCCGGTATCATAGAGTGCCAATGCATCAGTCCTCCACCACTATTCAACGATCAATACCATAATTGGTGGAAAGTTCAGATGGAGGTCTTCCTACAAGTAAGAAACTATCATTTGTGGCAAATCGCTATTCGTGGTCCTTTGGTTCCTACAAAAATTGATAATTCTGGGAACAAGGCACAAAAATCTTAAGAGGAACTAAATGAAGATGATCTCAAAATACTTCAGATGAATGCTGAGGCGATGAAAATACTTCATTGTGGTCTTGGATATGATGTGTACAAACGAATCTCAAGATGCTCAACTGCTAAGGAAATTTGGGATTCATTAGAGACTGTCTACAGTGATGAACCAGAGAAGGAACAGGTGAACAATAGTGCTAGAACCTGTTTCAAGCATAATTCATCTAATAAAAGGAGACCATCAAAGGAAGATGCAAAGCAAGCCTAAATGGAAACTTTAAGAGATAAAAATAAGAAAAGTTCTGAAAAAGTGAAGGAACTGGTTCTTGAGAAAAAGGAACAATCAAGGAACTGTTCGAGGAAGAGGCAAAAGATATCTTATAAAGCCTTCAAAAAGACCATGATGGTAGCACCTCCAGGAGATCTTTTCATCGGTGATTCAAAAAATAAAATTAAGAGTGTCAAACTTACTTTGATGACCAAAAGGAATTCCGAATCAGAAGAACAAAGTGAGCGAGCAACCTTTACTCTTATGGCAATGAGTGATGAAAAGATCGAAGATGATATCCCTAAGATAAGTTTCTCTGCCCTAAGAAGAAATATCTCATCTTTTTCGAAAAAGAAACTTGCTTCTCTTAATTTATAAATTTGAAAGTTTAAGTGCTGGCACGAAACAAATGTTTTCTAGTTTTAAAAGTTTGAAATTTGATAAATTTAAGTCTGGAAGAAATAAATTCTGAACTTGAAGCTGATTTTGAAAAATTCAAGAACTAGGTTCTTGAGAATGAAACCAACATTACAGCACTTAAACGGGAAAATACTCAGTTAAAAGAAACTCATGGTAAGTATGTTCTTAGTGAGTGTCAAATGTCCTTTGAAGTCGATCTGAAAATTACTAAAGAAAGTTTGTATTGTGAAATTGAAAAGAACAAACTGCTTCAAGAGAATCTGGACAAGACCAAGTTTGAGCTCACTAGAACTGCTCAGAGGAACAGGTCATTTAATACTCTTAACAAGCTTCATAAGAATCATAAGAGAAATAAAAGTGGTTCTAAATATAAGAAACCTTTGTCACAATTAGAACCAAAGAGCATGTATGTTGGAGTGGTCAAGAAAATACTGTGCACTCGTTGTGGTAAAATTGGGCATTATAGAGATAGTTGCACAGCTTTATTCAAGGCAATTAAAAAGAATAAAAAATTTGTTTTACCTTGTTGGGCTAAAAGAGATATGATTCATCCATTCTATCATAAGAAAGGAACCAAGCTTGTCTGGGTTCCTAAAACTAACCCTTGATTGAGTTTTGCAGGCTAAGGTGAGAGGAAGCAACCAAAAGGAGTATTTAGACTGTGGTTGCTCGAGGTACATAAGTAGAGACAAATCAAATCCTCTCACTTGCAACCTTCATTGGAAGGAGTGGGACGTTACTAAGAAAATCACTTCTATTGTAAGGAAAGCAAGTCACTCTCCCACTCCATAAACTATTGGTATTTAGTTAGTTTAAAATATAACTGGTTGAGTATTTCACAACTTGTGATCCCTGAGCATAAAAAATGAACTTTGGTCAATTGGTTACAAATTATGAATTACAAATTTCATATGAATTTTTATGTACATGGTAGGTCTCTTTTTGGGAAGTTTTCCTACCACTCACTTCGGGGTAGGAGGCTAAGCATCACTTACCTAAGCGCCTTCTTGTTGTATATGTATCATATAATGGTAAAGAATCTCTAGGCAAGTTTGATGCACGAACTGATGAGGGAACTCTTCCTAGGAAATTCACCACATAGAAATGCTTACAAAGTGTTAATTAAATGAACTCTATGTGTTGAACGCATGCTTATAATTTTCTTATGAAACTAACAATGTGGCTGAGAAATACGGATATAAGACAAAGTTGTCCAAGAACCAGGTTCTTCAGGGAGGAGATAAATCTGAAGCTGATGAACGATCAAATTAAATAACTGGATAATTGCTTCACCTGTCATGAATTCAGTGATTCAAGAGGAATTGGTTCACAAGCTGATATAGTTATTATTGAAGAACCAATACATAAATCAGGCGTAGTAAGGAGAAATTGGACTTGATGCTGATAGCAGGAAATATAGAGTGGCTGAAACACATGCTCACCCGAAGGCATAGATTCAATCAAGTAGGGGGAACTGATTCTCAAAACGATGAAGTTTATCATGAATAACTTACAGGTCAAAGATTCATGGAACCAGATTGAATCGTGAAGAAGATCAAACGAGAGATACATGTCATATTCAGGGGGAACAATTAGGCAATCGGATAGGGGAACAACATGTCAAGAAGATGAGAACTTAGAAGAACCGGGTCCTTTAGAAGGTCCCTCTGGAGAAACCTCTCAGCAGATGAAGTCTAAACCTTGGAAGCATCAAAGTTCATATCCTCTGGAGAACCTCATTCTAAACTCTAGAATTGTTGCAAGAGGAGCTTTGAATAACTTCTGTGTATTCCTTGTGTTTTCCTCATCTATGGAACCAAAGAATGTACGAGAAACACTTGAGGAGGTAGATTGGATGATTTCTATACAGGAGGAACTACATCGTTTTAAAATAAACGGAGTCTGGCACTAGGTCCTTTGCCCTAAGGACAGGTCTATCATTGGTACCAGTGGGTGTATTGAAATAAGCTGGATGAGCACTGCATGGTCACATGGAACAAGGCTAGATTCGTGGTTCAAGGTTACATATAAGAAGAGAGAATCGACTATGATGAAACCTTTACACCTGTTGCAAGAATAGAAGCCATTGGGATGCTGATTTCCTTTGTTATTTATATGGAATTCATCTTATATGAGATGGATATGAACAGTTCTTTCCCTAAGGTTTATCTAACTGAAGAGGTGTATGTAGTTCAATCACCAGAACTTGATAGCACCGAGTTTTCTGATTAAGTCTACAATCTTGACAAAGCAGTGTATGGGTTGAAACAGGCTCCTAGGATCTGATATTAATGGTTGTTTGGGTTCTTATTGAAGAATGGTTTCTTTGGAGGAAAAATTGACAAAACATTGTTTCTAAGGAAGAAAGCCAAGGACCTGCTCCTTCTTCAAGCCTATATAGATGACATTATTCTTGTGCTAATAATAAATTCTTGTGTAAGGACTTTGCAAGTTTGAGATAAAGAGTGCTAAAGCCTTGGACACACCAATAACATGAGGAACAAAGCTGAATTTGGAAGAAACTGGTTCTTGTATTGAAGGCACAAAAATTGGAGGACTTATTGGTTTGCGTCAATACCTTACAGCTAGTAGGCTAGTCATTGCGTTGATATGTGCAAGATTCCAATCAAAATCAAATGAGTCACTTATGTCAACAGTGGAAAGAATCTTGAGATAGTTGAAAGGTTCTTATGACTTATGTGGTTGTGGTATCCTCGAGGAGGAACTTTTGATCCTACTGGTTGTACTGATGAAGATTATTCTGGTCATCTTGTGGAGAGAAAGAGCACGTCTATAATGGAACACCTTCTAGGTTCTTAGTTTCATGGGCTACAAAGAAATAATATTGTGTGTTTCTCTCCATATCTGAAGCTGAGTATGTAGCAGCTGCTTCTTGATTGTTCATGTCTCTTGTAGATAATGGAGCAATTGAAAGACCTTGCCAAGAACCTGGTCCATCCCAGAAGGACCTCGCTCATTGAAATTAGGTATCACTTCTTGAGAGATAATGTTTAAAAAGCCCAACTACAATGAATTCTTGCAGGATTGATGACCAAATAGCTGATATCTTCACCAAGGCATGGAACGGGGTACAAGCTGAAAGGAACAGGTTGGAATTGGGGATGACCAAAATACACTAAACGACCCAGAACCTGGTTCCCTCGATTATTGGCTAGTGGAGTATTTTTTATGTTACTTGTCTAGGAATACATCATAATGTCATTTCTAGCTTTATACTGTAACAAGTATGCATTTTATCTATATTTGAAACTTCTTATTGATTTCTAATGATGCTATTTTATGTTCAGGTATCAAAAAAAAAGAAACATGAGGTAATGAATCAGTTGCACATGAGTTCAGGTACGCGTTTAAACTACTGAGATTTTTTCCATAAATTTTGTCTACTCCTTTGTAACTACCTTGAATTGGCGCCACTTTCTAAGCCATGTTTGAAATTCAAAACCTATTTGATGACTTGGCGTCAGTTCCCAAGAACTTTTAATGTTGAATCACTTCAGTTCCTTTATCTTATTCATCTCCCAAAAGAATCACATCAAACACTCAAAACCCTTCTAAAACCCATGTTTAACCCGAACCAAAAATTGTTAAACCTAAAGGGAACAAAGGAATAAAGCAAGTTGCGATGAACCTATCTATGAGTTTGACTTGAAGTTTGTTATAGTGGAGATAAATAGAAAGAACTTGCTGAGGAAGTCGAAGAAACTGTTCAAGAACCTGGTTCTGCCTCAATTACTTTGAATACTGATAACCCAGAAATTTAAAGTTGTTAGGTATGATAATGTTCTTTAGAGGTAAGACCTGAATCCACTAGAACAAGTTCCATTATGCATTAATTTCTACTAAGGTATTAGTAACAGGGTTAGAGAAAGAACTACCAAAATGGTAGAGGATAAACTCTGGGGGAACTCTCTCAGGAACAAGGTTCTCAGAGTAAGGGAATGACAGAACTGGTCTAAGAAAATTCAGCAGTCATTATGGCTCAAACCGAGGTAATTACTGCTTTGCGCAAGAAATCCGATTTGATGATTAGTACTGTAGTTCCTGGTTATGTTTATGGATTGGTAAAGTGTGGTTGTGTTTGAATATGAACCATCTGATGTCTTAGTTGATGAACCTAGTTTGGAGGGTGCTCCCTTGATCGTACATGAAAAGGAACGAAGAATTGGAAAGATATTGCTGAATCTAATGGTGTTGCTGAGACAGAAGAGGACACGGTGGAAGAACCTAGTCCACCCACTAGTTCCTCAACTATTGATGAAGCAGATTGGTATTGTCTAATGTGAATGTTGGGAAAAGAATTTGTGTTTTGGGATATGGCTAACCTTTTATTTCTAGATGATCCTAGTGTGTTTAAAGGATCCAACGTTGACGAATCTAATGATCCTATTGTTCTCTTGAGTAAAAGAAGCTGAAGTAATGAGACCCATGTAGTAGAACATAGAAAGGAGGAAGAAACACACAAAGAACCCGGTAAAGAAAAAGGTATTGCAAAGGCCAATGCACCACCTTCTAAAGTTCATGAGGAATATAATGATGATGTACCCCTAATCTAATTAAGGAGAAGGACTACTGAGTGTGTTGTTCAAAAGCTGAAAAAGAAATGTAAAAATAATAAAATAAACTAGTGAAGAGGTGAGGCCTGAAGAATCTCCTGTTGAACCTGGTTCTAGTGCGGAGAAAAAGGTGGCTGACAAGAAAATGAATGAAGTGGACTAAGTTGTTGGTTTAAGGAACATCTTATTGTGAAAGGTAGAATTCTCACTAATACTGAAGAAAAGAGGATGGTACAGTTGGTTGCAGTATTGAATGCTCAAAGCTGGAAGAACCTGGTTCATGTAGAGTCAAGAAAGCTGTAACCTCTTAAGGATTAGAGAGTTCTACATAAATATTCATGGGGAAACAAAGGATTGCCAGAGCCACCTAGATAGGATAAAGGTTATAGCATCCCTCTATCCATTTTTGTTCGAATTTGTACTGAAGAACTTGGTCCAGAGGTCCTAGTGTCGTAGTGAGGTGAACTTTATAAGATTTAACTTACATGGACCTATTGGATATGGAGGTTCATATAAATCTGGCCACGAGTAATGGTAAAGCATACAGAGAGGATAGCTGATGTAGAACTAGGAGAGCATGCACTAGCATATGGGTTTCTTCTTACATAGATCATAGAACTCTTTGGTATATCTTTAGACAAATGTACAGAACCTGATCATCATAATGGCTTTGAAAGTAACATCCCAAAGAGCTGTGATTAGCATTTGGAGGAAGAATCTGCAGAGGAAAGTATAGAGCATGATAACGATGAAGGTTCTTGTATGGGTGATCGGAATCAGGAGGTAGAAGCTTATGGAAGGAGAACTGGTTATGGAGATACAAGGAAACTCAAGGAACATTGCGCGATGCTTGTTCTTACAAAATCGTTGTTCCATCCACTTTCTAGACAAGAACCAGGTCCTACCTTACAACCCATATTCCCTTAATTTCTTTGTGAAGTTCTGTTTAAGACAATCTTTTTGGTCTTAATCTTAATATTTTGGATGCTTATTTGGATATTTTGCTTGATTCATTACTGATCAACTCTCTTATCTTATGGTTTTAACTGAGCATCTTGGATTGAAGTTTGACAGGTTCTGCATATGATTGATTTGCTACCGTCATCATCCAAAAAGGAGAACTCGTTGAAGTTTGAGTTTTGATGATTGAAAAACGGGAAGAACCTGTCAAAGGACCTTGTTCTCTTACAGGTTCTACTGATAATGAAAAGATGCACAAATACATTCCCAGTCCGAAATGAAATTGGAAAGATCCTGGACGCAGCAGTTTTACAATCCGAATTAGATTAGGAGTCGCGCAGGAAGGTTCTACCAAACAGTATAGAAAAGGAAGAAGAATCCTAGTAGAACTAGGAGAACCTCACGCTGGAAGGTTCTGCGAAGCAATACAGAGTTTAATCCTAATGGGATAAAGAGTCTCTTGGGCACAAATATAAAAGTCTAAAAGGCAGCTAATAAACCCTAATAAGAAAAGTATTTATTGTGTCCTAATTGGAGAATAATTCTTTTTCTTGTCCATCAAAAAGTCATACGAAGACTATATATATATCATTATGAAGACTTCAAGACACATGCACGAAATATTATCTCTTCAGCTACATAGAGAGAGATTGGGCCTACGATCTACGACCGTAGCAACTCTTTTAAGCTAACTCTAGCCTAATAGAAGATTTTTCTCCAAATAAAATACCTAAAAAAATGCTTCTCAAATAAGCGTAATAGGTTACAATTCAAAGTCCTAATACATGTGAACTAGACCAAGACAAAAACTTAATATAGCTTGATGAAGAACCACTTATCCAGTCAGTTCCTTCTGCACATTCTTGCTGGACTGGTAATTGAATATGCGTGATGAAGAACCTCTCATCCAGTCAGTTCCTTCTGCACGTTCTCTTCAGAATTATCAACATTAGGAGGATTCCTAGGTGTGTTTGCTACAATTGAGTTGATTGTAGGCAGTCTAGGTACTAAGAAATTTAGTCTCTTGGTTATAGAGTCTGTAACCTAAAACTTGCCCATTGTGTTAGTGAAGGAGTTTTCAAAATCCTAGAGCGTGGGTCTTGAGCAAGTAGTTTTTAATGTAAAACTCTGTGTTCTTTACTTTCAATTTTGGATCTGCATTCATTGTATCATCTGAAGAAACTAGGTAAGAACCAGGTTCTTGTAAGCATGAGTAAGGTTTTTCGGAAGGCGAAAATCGGAGGACACTATTCAACCCACCTTCTAGTGTTCTGAATAGGTGCACTGCGTGCAACACCTTCTATTCTTCTTATAACTAGCTTTAAATTTGAAAAGCACGCTGGAAACTTGTAATGAACTTGCAATGTTTGAAATTAAATTTCAAAAAACATGTAGTGTTCCAAGGCTCAACTGTGTCACTCATGTAAGCCCAAAAAAAAAACTTCGAGCGAGCCCAACCACACTACTCTAATCTGAATATTTCTCGAGCCAGTTAGATCAAAACAATTTTATTTAGTCCTTACCCAATATTGCAGTAAAAATTTCGGTCAGAGGCTAGTTTTGCCACCGATCTTTGCTTTGAGGGCACTTTTTTTATTTATTTTGCATGAGATGCCACTTTTTGGAACATCAATCCTTGTGGCCTGAACTTCATACCACAAGGGTTAAATTTCAACTTCAGCCCAAAAGGATTGAAGTTTACGCATATATGCCTAAAGATTCAGCCCCTGCGGATTGAAATTGAACTTTATACCTTAGGAATGAAGTTCAGCCTACTGGGATTGAACTTCAGCCCACAGGGATTGAACTTCAGCCCACAAGGTTTGAACTTCAACCCATAAAAATTGAAGTTCCAAAAAGTGGCCTCTCATGTAAAATCACTAAAAAAAATGGCCTCAAACCCAAGACCACTTGCAAAAGTGGTTATTCGTGCACTTTGCCCAATATTGTTGTCATAAAATAACTTCGAGTTCCAAGGGCCTTCGAGACCTATATGATATCTTAGAGGCTAACACTTAGTTCTGATAATTGTTTTAGCTGTGTGATTGCAAAATATCCATATTGTATGTCGCGAGAGTCTAATTTAAGATTGGGCTTTAATTAACTTAGGGGTCTAGACTTAAAACTTCACATTTAGTTAGTAACAATTACCTCTGTGACTTTAAGTTGGGACGTTTGAGATAGTTTAGGCACGAGAAGTTTTAGAAACGCGCTTTAGGTGAATACTTAAATGGAAATGGGAATAAAAAGCACATGACATGATAGTTTGTACTTGCTAGATAATAGAAATAATTAATATGTTATTACTATTATTATTATTATTATTATTATTATTATTATTATTATTATTATTATTATTATTATTATTATTATTATGTTGCACGGGGTGTTTCGAAAATGTAAAATTTTTAAAACCATCTGATTTAATGTACAATTTCTATTTTTCAAAGAGTACTAGAATTCAGGCAACAATTAAATTAGACCATATTTAGGATTTTGAGAAGAATGACCTTATTTTAGATAGCTTTCAAAAAATTTCCTCTTTATGAGTATTCAAACTCTTTAGGCTTGCAATTGCGACATGTGCGAATTCAGACTTTACTTTAAGATTATAAGTGAAATTGAAACATGTTTGTTGATCAGATCTAATTGAATGTTGCCTTTAAATTTTTGCCCTATTTCATAAGATGGCGATAGCAATTCCAAATATTGAATCCAGCCCGGAACCACCTTTCCTAAATCCTGAGAAGTGCCTAACATATTCTTTTTAGGACATTTTGAACCTTTACATAGAACTTTGTGTTACATTGACCATCTGGAACTATTCTTTAAAATTGAACTAGAGACAAATAGGCGCTCTTATACACCTAGTTAACTTACTTATTATGTGGCGATTCCATTTCAAATCTAAACGAGTTACTAAGTAAAAAACCACCATTTGAACAAGTGGTTTGAGAATAGAGTATAATATAAGGTTCGGAATATCTCCATAAAACATCTATCACTTTGGAATATGATTGAAATTGATGCGTTATGCCACAACGTCAATTAAGGAGTCTCTAAGTAGGCAACCTTAACTTTATATGTACCATGAATTTAAATAAAGGGGTGGATAAAAGGTAAGAGCTAAAGGGAATCCATCGAGATAAATGATGGATCGCCGAACCAAAGGCTGAAAGCTATTAGCGACTCTGCAAAAGCATCGGAAACCCCGCCGGTACTCACAGAGAGCTCAAAAAATCGGTAAAGGAAAAGATCAATTCCGCTGTTTCAAATGCAACCACCGAACCTGAAAATGGAAAACGACAAGAGAAGTTAGAAGTTTGTCTCAGTGGTGAGCCGATGCAATGGGCGGACCGCCGACTAACCGGCGAATGAAGAAAAATAGTCCAAAATGGCAGTTTTATAAATATAGTTTTAACTTACAAACTCATGCCTATAAAGAGACCATTATGCCTCCAAGGCAGATATCTTTTTGTTCAGCGAGAAATACCTTAGAATATCTCTTTGCATACTTTTTAATATTCTTAGAAAGAAAGCAAGGATTTTAAACATTGATTTTTGTAAGAAGTCTTATCTTTAATCCATATCATTACATGATTCTTTCTTCACCTCTCCTTACCATGATTATGTTGAACCCTAGTATGAGTTTAGTATGAGTAGCTAAACTCATACTAGGGGTTTATCCATGACAACTTGATTGTTTTAGCTTAACATTTGTTTTTAATCTTATAAAATCTACGAGTTAATGTTATTCTAGTTTATATTACAATATTCATGACTAGGGTTTAAGGTGCGGCCGTACTTGAATCGAACCCCACTTTGCCTTCATCACCCTAATTGGATTGAAGATGTGGGTTTATAGAAACTAGCGAGCATTTGGGTTATATTGGCTCACGAGCCTACCCCATCTAAAGGAAGAGACTTAAAATGGTCACTTCCGCTCGGGTCTTTGGACCAGGGTTTTTTGTGCATTGTTATTGACCCCAACGGGCTTAACGAGGTAGACCCTCTCTATACCTAACGGTTTTTTAGGGTTAAAGATGTGGTCCGACCATTAAATATTACCCATTTGGTTTGTAAGGTTAAAGAAAGTGTTATGTTATTGAAATCTTATTTGAATTGGTAAACCCCCAGCTTTCTTTCCTTGTTTTACAAATCGTTAACGTGTGAACTTGTTTTTATGTTATTGTTGTTTATTTTTTATTTGTAGATTAGTTGTAATCCAGTTGAATCTTTATTTAGGAAATCACAAACAATTCATAGAACCTGACATCATTCAATCTAAGACTAATAATACAAACTAGCTCCCTGTGGAAAATCGACTCTGACTCCTTGTTGGGTACTTTATCTTTAACGACCGCCCCTCACCTTCATAGGTGTAGGGCTGAGCGTGGATCAAATTTTGGTGCAATTGCCAGGGAGCTACGTTAGTTCTATTAGATTGAATATCTCGTGTTCTAGTTTTGTTTGTTATTCCTACCATTTTACCTCTTGCTTTGATTTTACCATGTGTATGTGAATATTAGCAATGAGACAGAATCCGGATCGAGCTTTGAGAAATCTGCTCTATAATCGTGCACATAAGTACAATGAAGTCCTTCCTTTTCCGGATGCTCCGGATGCTTATGATGGAGAGTCCGAAGAAAAGTACGATGATGTTACTCTTAGTGAAGAGGGTTTGGAAGATGAACAAGAACTTGAGGAGATTGTTGAACCTCAAGTTAAGAATGTGGAACCAAATGATGAGAATCCCACTGGTGATGTCCAAGCCAATGCCAATGAGGAAGTAAATATTGATGACAATGTTGGTGTTGGAGGCAATACAAATCGGGGAGGTAACAATGCAAACCGTGGTTTCCAAGGTGTGAACCGAGGTGGTCGTGGTAATCATAACAACCAATGAGGCAATGCTAATCAAGTGAATGTTATCCATGTCAACCGAAACCCAAGAAATGTAAGAGGTGTTCGTAATGTCAACATACAGGTGCAAGATGTAGAGGAATCCGATGGAAAAGTGGACATGGAAAGCTTTGCTAGTGCTATTATTTCTCCACCCATTCGTGGTAATGTTACTTTTAACACTCCAAAAGTTATCTTACATGGGCTAGAACAAAATAGATTCTTCGGTGGAGGCAAGCATGAGGATACTGATGAGCACTTGAGGAACTTTGTCCAAATATGTTATCTATACAAGTCGGCACATTGCTTGGAAGAACCACTAAGGGTCTTTCCATACTCTTTAAAAGGGAATGCGAAGGCATGGTTAAACAAGTTGCCCAAGAACTCAATCTATACATGGGAAGATCTTGTGAGAATATTTTTAGCAATATTCTTGGCAAAAGGCAAACAAGCCTCTATATGAGAAAAGGTGTATATATTCAAGCAAGATCCATCCGATTCTTTATCCGAAGCGTGGGAATCATTTCAAGAAGTGTTGCTTCATTGTCCCACTCATGGATCTGGGGAGGACATGCTCTTACAATATTTCTATCAAGGGCTAAACAAGATGAAACCAATCAGCCGTTAAGAACTTCTGCGGTGGTGCTATAATGGACAAGTCTAACCGGGAAATCAAGGAAATCCTCAACAAATTTGCCAAATAATCTCAAGATTGGAAATCAAGAGCACAAAATTTGGGTGATGATGGAATAAGCCCAATGATGATGAAGATATTTAAAGATCAAGAGGAGAAAATGGCTAGAATCTTCACCAACATAGAAGTCATTAGTCACAACTCAAAAATTGAGAAAGCCGCAGGGGAGAAGGAAGTGAGCAAGGTGGAGAATCTCCAAGTTACAAATGCCGGTCACCAAGTGGCTCCTATGGGGTACACCACCCCGGCAGGTGCTCCTCTTACTCTATTGCAATATGGACAAGAAGGATACTATACGAAACAATATTTTAATGTCCAAGCGGAGGAGGAAGCCAATTATATTTCCAACTACCAAGGTCAACGGAACTATGATCAAGGAGGATACCAAAGACCATATCAACAAGGTCAATGGAGGCAAGATAGAGGAAGACAAAATTGGGGTAACAATCAAGAAGGAAGAGGAGTTGATGCCTCTCAACCATATATACCATGAACCCCAAAGAAGCAAAATGAAAATGAGGAGAAGAGCTCATTCAAGTTGGAGGAAATGATGAATGAAGTACTCAAGAATAAAAAAGGCTATTCTGGAGACATCAAAGATATTAAACAAACGGTCACATATCACAACACCTCCATCAAGGCTCTTAAATCTCAAATGAGTGACCTATCTCATCAAGCGAATCAAAGACCTCAAGGAGCACTACCAAGTGAGACGATGGTGAATCCTAAGAGGAATGGCAAAGATCAAGTCATGGCAGTCACCACATGGAGTAGAAAAACATGCGATGATCCCAAGGCTAAGGGATTTGACAATTGAGTAGATGTGGGAGTGTATGATGACAATATTGGCGATGAGTTAAATGGAGGTGAAGCTAGTGATGTGAGTGTTGATGTGTCGCACCCCACCTTTTACTTAGCACGGAGTGAGTCAAGGTTCGGGTTTGACTAGCTAACTCTGTTGAGTTGAGTTTGAAGTTGCCACCTAAGAGAGTCTTCTAAGGTGTATTAGGTCACCTAAAAATATCTAAGGGTCAAGAATTAACTCCGGGAAGTTATATTTTCAGAGATTCTAAAGTAAGAAGTCCAAATGACTCGCGGAAGAAGGTGTTAGGCACTTCCCCAAGTCCCACGAAAGGTGGTTCCCACCCGAGTTTAAAATATTGGGATGTTAGAAGACAATAGGCAAAATACAAGTTTTAATCGTAAAGTCATTTCATTAAATTGAAGGCTAAAATCGCAATCAGTCATGTAAGAAAGGATATTAACGCAAATAATTACATAGGCAGTGAAGCATGGTTGTAAAATGTTCTGGACCTTTTATATTTTGCAGAAACAACCTAAGTCCCATGCCTAATCGTGTTTTTGTCCCGTAATTATACAACATTAGTTCGATTGAGGCTAATTTTGCAAGAAAGGTCAGAAAGTAGTTTATTTGTGCAAATTCTATAATTGGGCCAGTTTGTAAAATTAGACAAATTTCGAAAATATTTTTTAACTTTTGACACAAAACCAAATTGTGGTTTATTTTGTCAAAATATGTTAGTCATTCCAGGACGGCGTATTTCGACATTAGTTGTCGGCGTATTTTTGCACTTATTTAAGTATAGGTATGTAGGCATGCAAATACATGAATAAGTGATAATAAACTTTAAAAAATACGTATAATAATTTGTATAACTAACCCCAATACTTATACTCCCCTACACACTATTAGATTAGTGTATAGGAGATCAAAGTAGGTTGAAAATCAATTTAAACATATAAAGGCCGAGTTTTAAAACAGCTATTAAGCCTGTATCATTTACGCGAAAGAGGGGCAATTTAGTTTTTTCAAAAATAGTCCTGAATTTAACAAGCCTTGCACACATAGCCTCTATTCAGTAAAATAGTCAAGTTTCATATTTCAAACACTTGATTGTTCAGTCCTTTACTTAAAACTGTCGGGCACACTCGATTATCAAGTTTTATCCACTCAAGTAGGTAGTAATCCTTCTTTTAAGCCATGATGCAAACACATAAGTAGTAAGGAGTTTAGAGGGACCCCTGGATGGTCATGGCATGACTACCAAGCATATAAACACAAGCAGGTTTATCCTAGCAAATACACAAGCAAGTAAGGGGTGTTCTATACTTTAATAGGATCCCAGAATACAGTAAAACAATGCACAAGCAGATAGGCTAAGCCATTGCTTTGGCTCAACTTAAGAACCTTTATAACTCATTCCCTGCACAAAATAAGTTAGCAATACACAGGCTTATGCCTTTCCTTTGAGCTTAACACCCCTGCAAATAGCAAAGCAGGGTATAGTCCCTAAGACTATCCCAAGTGAAGCTGCACATACACTGTTAATGGCCAAAAAGGTGGCCCAAGAAGATATCACATGGCATCACATAATGCGCTTGACACACAGAAAGAGGACTACCTTTGCTTGAAATTGGATCAAGGCAAAGCAGAGTAACAGTAGTAGCAATGTAGTAACTAAAAGCAGCTTCACGGATTCTAAATTCTAAAGCTTTTCTCTTCAACAGTTAGGTTAAAAGAATGAGGAAATGCAATAAGCAACAAGAGAATAAGATGGTGTGCATTTTACTGTTTTTCCCAATGTGTGAGTGTGTGAATTGAGAGAATTAGACTGGTTTAAGTGGGTGTAGGGTGATAGACTAATTCAAATGGGTAGGGAGACAAAATAAGGTAGGGAATATTATTTCCAAGAATAAGAAGGATACCTTTAGGTGTCCCTTTCAAAAATAGTTCAATCATTCCCCAAATTCAAGGCTAATCAAACCCTCTAACAGATATAGCTTTTCCCTTTTACACTTAGTTAAGTTTAGGTTCAAGATCAGCTATGTAAACATGCTTTTAGGCTTGAAAATACTTGACAGATTCAAGAAGACCTAATTAATGGTGAAATGTTCGAATAACAAATTTCCATGTAAGTATCACTCGCAAATTCACATTGTGCCTAGTCAAGATCATGTTCAAATTACATTACCATTCCTAGTTTCAACCTAAATAAACTATATGATCATGGAGGTTATGCACTTTGACAGAATAGAAAGGAAAACACACACTGCAAAGCATGAACGACTAGAATCAATTCACAATTTGTCAAGGAACTAATAGGAACAGCCTAGGGCACTAGGTTATGCAAAACTTAAAGCAACATTCAATTAATCATTGAACTAAACTGAGATTAACAATCACATGAGTTTTAGCTAATCAAGAGGCATACAATCATGCTAACATATAGAAAAACTAGGAAAATTAAGGCCCGTATGTCACATAGGTTCAAGAAAAACGAAAGCGGTAAGGGTTACATGTTTAAACCGGAATCGGGTCAATTTTGACCCATCTCAATCATGCCCGTGTGAGGTGTTCCCCCATTCCCATAGCGGTAAAGCTTACATCTTAATGGAGGGGCCACCGGAGTTTTGCTTCCGGCGACAGAGATGAGGGTCGGGGTAGGGTTAAATTTTGAACTTTGTCAAACGGGTGAATTGATGGCTGGGTTTTGTTGCGGAGGTTATGGGGAGCATGGGGGTGGCCGAAAAATAGTAAAACAGCGGTGTTTAGGGTTTTGCATGAGAGAGAGAGAGAGAGAGAGAGAGAGAGAGAGAGAGTGAAGGAGAGGGGCGGCGGGGCTGAGTGGGAAATGAGATAGGGACTTAGGGTTTGGGGGTCCGACCATATAATTAAAAATGGAAAGTTTCATCTCAGTCGTTGGATGAAGTAATCGGATGGCTAGGGTGAAGCCACATAGGCATGACATGGCGGTGTTGTGTATAAGTGATGGGGGTGTGAGCTGAATATGTTGAGGTGTATATTTATGTATATAAGGAGTATACAATGTATAAAAGGGTATAAAATGGGTGTAAAATTATAAAATTAATTTAAAATGCTAGAATGACCAAGTGAATGTATAAAATGTAGTTTTGAGATTTAAAATGATCTGAGCAATTTTGTCGAAAAATAGAGGTAACTGCGGAACTTGTAATTGGACAGGCACGATATTATAAAAATAGCAGTGATTTGTAAGGGTGTCTTTAAAAATAGACAAATTAGAATACTTATGGGATATAAGGGCTTTGTATGGAGATAAATGCAGGATTATCGGTGTAATTTTGTCTAAGAAATATCTATTGAGCCATGAGGGTCAAAATTGGGTGTCAACATGATGCTCTAAACCAAGAGAAAGTTAATAAGGCAATCCCAAAGTCACTAATACATAAAAAGCCAAACCAAAGAAAACTCCACCACCCAAACAAAGCCCTCATGTCCAAGCTCCATTCCCACAATAGAGTGTTAAGCAAAGACAATCCTCTCATGCCAAGAAGATTGGGAGAAAATAGCAACAACTTCCATCAACATTCCATTAGTTTATGCATTCGGCCAAATGCCAAATGTTGCTAAATTGGATGTTAAAAGAGATGATGAACACTCGCACCACAAAGGGCTACACAAGACTGTTTATTGGTTACATTCTTACAAAACACCAACAAAAAGAGGGGCTCGAGGTTGCTGAAATAGGTGACAGATTATGATCAAATACTGCTTCAATATTTTATTCTACATCATGCTTTATTTGTTTAACTTGAGAGTTGAAATGGATCCATTCGGAGTGAATCATATGTCATGTGTGTGCGAGGTGTTAGTTTAAGTTCAGTGCAATATTTGATGTCTAAAACTGTCCCCGAATTTGTTCAAAACAAAATAATAAGTTTTGTTTGGTCTAGAAACTGATGCGGACGTATTAAAGCAAAATGTTAAGTTTTGCTTGATCCAGGTAAACCTATTTATTGCATCTTTCTTGTGTTAGAAAATCAAATGTTGGTTCTTGATGATTGCTCGAGGACAAACAAAGTTTATGTGGAGGGTAGTGATGTTCAACTTTCAACATCTATTCTTCCATATTATTTTTGTCGCATTTTTAGTACTTTAATCATTTCTTTTATGCTAAAAGTGTGAAATTGAGTTCATTGATCGTGTATGTGATTATAGGGAGTGATCGGGTATAAATAAAATAAAAATGGGCAAACTTAGAGCGAGAATTGAAGAATCGACGAAGGAGATGAAAAATTACACTACGCCTACCATTGAGGTCGCCACCTCTTGTATAGCTTAGAGTGTAGAATATAGCCAAATTTTAGAAGGCCAGTTGCGGGAGCCCCAGCCAAAGCTGTTCCAAAAGTGGCGCCGACTAAAACATCTCTAGCTTGGCTAAAGCTATCAAGCAGGTTCAGCTTCATCTTTAGCTTCCTGCTTGTCTTAACCGTTCTTCTAGGCGACACCTTCATCCCGTCTAGGTTAGATTTTTCCCAACCAAGTTAAGAAGTGCACACATAGCCTATTTTAGCACTAACTTTACTGTTATAATAACTTTTAGGTGCACCTTTACATAGGCTAGCTGTTTTAGACCAAATAACATATCATCAGACCATCAGGGTTGTAGTATATGTTAGACGAAGCTAACTTTAGCCCTTTTGGTTTGAAGTTGTAATATGATATTTTATTTTTTGCTCAACTTCAAACAAAAGATATGAATTTGGTTTAAAGTTGAACTCTACTTCACACTTTCGGTCTGTATTTGGCTAATTTTTAAACCAAAAAGTCTAAGTTGAATGAAATTCAGACGATGATTTGTAGTTGAATACACAATTTCATACTTAATGGTTTGAAGTTAGTGACTACTCTTGCAAACGGTTATTTAAAATGGTGGTAAACTAAATAGAAAGGGAAAAATGGGCTGCGCCAGTAAAATTTTACGAGTTCAAAGCTTACGAACGTTTAGGAACATGTCGGTAGCAAGATTGCATCTTTTCTTCCTCTACTCCGTAATTTTTGCTTTCTTGTATGAATTTTCTACGATGCGTATGCGTAGATAAATACTTTATTCTAACATAAGGGCAATTACATAAACAATTATCATTCTGAAAGTTGATTACACATATTTATCGTTCAATTTACGTGTTATTTGTTCACTCTTAATCTTAATAATTTAGTTATCCGCGCAATTATTTAACACTTTGTATGTCTCGCACTTTCAACTTTTAAAAGAGAATTCAATAGCACTTGAAGAGTGAAGAAGGTAAGATAGGGAACCTAGTTATTAGATTGTGACACCACAATCAGGAGTATCCCACATCGACATAACAACTGAGAGATGTTGGGTATATAAGTAAGCATGTTTTAGTCTGTAGTGACGCATTTTAAAGCCGTGCGGGCCTATGTCTAAATCAGACAATATCACTAGTGGGCTGGGCTATTTCAAATGGTGTCGGAGACACTACGTGTCAGCCTTGTCGATGTGGGACGGAGTTCAACCGAGTTTGGGCGAATCTCGGTAAGCGGGAAAACCTCAGTGCTGAGTCTAGGCGAATACCCGGCAGGCGGAAAACCTCAGCGAAGATACTGAGTCCCCAGCCAGGAGTATCCCACATCGGCATAACACATGAGAGATGATGAGTATATAAATAAGCATGCTTTAGTCTCCAATGACGTGTTTTAAAGCCTTGCGGGCCTAGGCCCATAACGGACAATATCACTAGTAGGCTGGGCTCAAGGGTGGATCCATAATTTGAAGGTTGTGGGCGCCGGTATTAGTGTTCACCTTTAACCACAAAAATCAAATATGAAAAGCTGGTTGGGTCGAAAATATTTTTGTTACTTCAGTTAGGTTTATTAAGTTTTTTTTTTAGTTTTTCAATGGACAAATAAATTAAGTTTAATTTATTTATTTTTTTCACACTTGTTTAAATTTCTATACATTATGAAAAAGAAAATACACACACACATATATACTTACATACATACATATACATATTCGTAAAGGTGTCTATTAGAAAATTTACTTAATAGGAGCTTGGTTACTATATTTTTTTGTTTGACTAAATTAATTTTTTTAACACACCTTTAACTTAAATTTCACGATTAATGAAATTTTTTTGCATAACAAAAACTTATAAAAATTAATTTAAAATATCTATGAAATTTTATTTTTTAAAAGTCAATAAAGAATATTGTTCAAATTATACTACAATATATATATATAGATTAATGTAGTATCATTAAAATTAATTCAAAGCTTTTATCAAAATAAGTTCCTCATGAAATAAGCTCTAATGGAAATAATTTAAAAACGAAAACAACAACAAAATGAAACAATAAGAGAGAAGGAGGGATTGTTATAAAATAAAAGGGAAAAGAAAAGAAAAGGAGAAGCCATGTTTATAATGGGTGCCAACTTTAATATTTGTACCATTTTACTGAAAAATATATGTATATATAAAAAATCCCGTCAAAGCTTGCGGGTGCCGTGACATCCTATACATACCACGTAAATCCGCCCTTAGTTGGGCTGTTACATAGAGAATGGATTTGCTAACAAGGATATGAATGTACACATGCTTAACTATTAGTAGAGTTCGTTCATACGTTCTTGTTACATTTAATTCTGCAGGAATGTAAGTATTAGAATAACTTGAATAGAATCAAAAAAAATTGATTTTTCGACGAGTTAATAATACAAGTCAGTTAGTAACCTAGGTAAATCAAGAAGTAAAATCAACCGAAAAACTCAATTTGATTATTTGTCGCCCTAATTCTGGATCACTCCTCTAGCAATGAAAACACTTCAATTTCTCTCCTTTACTTGAATTCACTTCTCGTTTTTATTTGCTATTTTTAATTGATTAGTTGTAAACACAGTCAATCAACGAAAAAATCATTTAATTAGTTGACAAGAAAATGTTTGGTTAAGTTTGCGATAAATCACCAGTCTCTATGTAACGATACTCGATTCTCAATCACTTTATTATTTGACGATTACGTATACTTGTGCATGCTTTTGGGAGCAAACATAAAGAATTTTGGAAATCAATTTTTTCTTGAATATTTTATTCTATAGTGTTACTGTGTTAGAATCCCGAAAAAGAGAATGGGGTCATAGTTATCTAATGTATACACGCGGGATATACAACTCACATTTTGTATGCTAATGATATGAAATAATGAGTATAGAAATATCACAATTGTATATGTCATGTTTATACAAAAATACATAATTGTTGGATCATATTGATTATAACATGAAGGTATACAAATAGTTGAACCACACTAATGTATACCATAATGGAATACAAAATGTGAAAATATACCTCGAAAAAATAGAAAGCACATATCTTTGGATATTTTGTGAATATTTTTTCTTAAATAGGTATATTTTTTCAAATTTGTCATTTTCATGTGATTTCTTTTACCAGCTGGGCACTCAATTATAAATTTCTAAGTTCTTTTCCGTTCACCAACTCCAAGTTCCACCACTCTCAAGAAATCACAAAAGAAAAAATTAAGAGAATTCATTAGGTTTGGGTTATTAATTCAAAAAAAAAAAGAATACATTGGTTTGGGCAAGCCTCAGGCTAGGCCTAATTTAAGCATTGAACTTGTTTAGCCTCAAGTAATACACATATACTATTTTGTATGTAAATTGAACATTATTTGGGATGTCGTTGAATGCATGACTTGATTCGCACTCAGAATCAAGATAAATGGACACCTAATATCTTAGAAATGATTACTGTTAGCTTGGATAAGCTTGGAGTTTTGACTGATCATTAAGGAACGGATTCAAAGGACCTATTCATTTGAATCACTGCAGCTAAATAGATAATTCATGCAAAATCATTTAAACTGAGATATTATTAATTATCCTAAGACTGACGTTTATCTTGATAATTATGCAGGTCTAAACGGATATGAAAAGATTGCATAAATAAAGGATAAAGGATAGAGGATCCGGATACTAAAGAGAAGAATCCAATTAGGACTCAAACTCATGGGAGCTTTGGAGTTCTAATTGCTCAAGACTTCTTGGGTGTTGAAGCTATAAAACGTTGAGCATATCAGCCATTGAAGTGTGCACAAATACAGAAAGAATCGAGCAAAGCTTAAAACGAGTCATTGTCTTATTTGTGTAATCAGTTAGCTACAGTGGAACTATGTTAGAACCTGTTCCTTAGATTAAGTCTTGTAAAAGTTCAGTCTTAGTTCAACTGTAGTAAGCATAATCGAGTTGTGTCTTTCTGGTTCAAGTCGTGTACTTGACACAGCTTCACTGATCGTGAAAAAGATCACTAAAGGATTAGAGTTAGTCCTAGGTTAGTAAGAAGGTAGTCTTGTAACCAAATGGGTCTTTTTACATAGTGAAGTTGAAATCCTACTTGAGAAGTAGGTCGTAGTTTTTTTATCCCGAGTCAAGGGGTTTTTCCACGCTAATATTTGGTGTTCATTTACTTACAGTTTGAATTCCGCACATAACATAGTAAAGGAACACATCTTAGGGAACTGGTCCTCAAAACAGTAAAGTAGTGTATATTGAGAAATATCAATTGGTATCAGAACAGGTTATCTTTGAAAAGGCTAACACCTAGGATTAGATGAGTACATCACGAGAGAACAGTGAGGGTCAGTCAATGGTTAGAGCTCCTTTGTTCAATGGGAAATACTATTCATGGTGGAAGGAAAGGATGCGTGATCATCTTCAAGCTGAGGACTATGAATTATGGGACATAGTGATTGAAGGTCTCATGATCCCAATGAAGAAGGATGTTGAGGGAAATGATGTTCCCAAAACCAGGAAAGAATGCAATGTTGAAGACATAAGGCAATGGGAAAAGAATGCAAAAGCTAGGAAGTGGCTTGTTGGTGGACTCAGTCCTGATGAGTGCACTAGGATCAAAGGGTATACCACTGCAAAGGAGATTTGGGATGCTCTAAGAGTTGCACATGAAGGAACAAGTCAGGTAAAAAGGTCTAGAGGTACACTTCTTTTTGCTGAATATGAAAGTTTTAAAATGAAGGAAGAAGAGTCAATCTCTGAAATGTATACTCGAGTTAATGCCATTGCATCTGAACTTATCTCTTTGGGAAGGGTTTTAACTGTGGAAGATAGAGTAGAAAAGATTCTAACTAGGGTTCTTCCAGATTCTTGGGAGATCAAAGCTTGTGCTATCATATAAAGCAAAGATCTAACCACTCTATCCTTAGATGAGATTATAGGTAATTTAAAGACTTATAAACTAAGGAAAAAGGTTAAAAACATAGGAGTACCAGTTAAAACTGAACCTAACCTAGCCTTGACTGCTGCTGATAAGATTATTGATGATAAGGAACTGGTCCTTATCGCTAAAAGTGTTCAGAAATATTCGATTAAGATAAAGGGGATTAGTGGACAGGGTAGGTCTTCTAACATGAAACAGGCTGGAGAATACCACAAATGTGGAAGCACGGAGCACTACATCAGCAAATGTCCAATCATGGAAGGAGAATGGAGGAAGAGATTTATTGAGGAAAGGAAAAAGGCTAGGGAACAGGTCCATAAGAAAAGTGGAAATCCCAAAGCAATGGTTGCAGGATGGCAAGACAGTGAAGATGAAGTAACTGATGATGATCTGGATGAGGATCTTGCTCTAATGGCTCTTGAAGACTCAGAAAATGAAGAAGATGCTGAGGTATTTGTTTCTAAACTTAGACAAGATGTGAAAAGCATGTCTAGAGAAAAATTGGTTAAAGTATTTCATACTGTGCTAAATGAATTTAAATCTCTAAGGGATGGCAATCATCAACTGCATGATGAAATTGATAGTTTAGAAGCAGAATGCAAAGAAGCAATAATTAAAAATGATTTCTGAAAAGAAAGATTAGCATGCTTGAGGAACAGGTCCTCACACTTGAATCAACTGTTCAGGAATTAGAAAATGTTAAAACAGTTGAAAAGGGTAAAGATATTGCTAATTCTCTTCAGATCATTGCTGAAGAGAAACTGAAAGTCACAGTTGATGAACTGTGCAAAAAGGATGAGAAGATAAGATCTTTGGAAGAAGACTTGGTTAAAACAAAAATGGAGCTAGGAAAAACTGTAAAATGGAACAAGTCTTCTGAAGCACTAGAATGGTTATAGAAAAACCATAGTAGTAACAGGAAGGGTATTGAATTCATGAAAGCACAGTTTTCATCCAAATGGGATCCAAAGAGTAAGTACTTATCACTTTCTGAAAACTGGTTATGCACTCATTGTGGGAACACTGGTCACCGGAAAGAAAATTACCAATCTTTAAAAATCGCTGCACAGAGAAACAGGTCCTATAAACCTGTTCAAAATTCTGTAAGAAAGAAAACTGTTCACACAAAGAAACCATTACCATTCTGGGCTAGGAGAGATCTGATTCATCTTTTTTCTAAAGGGAAGGAACCCAAACTAGTATGGGTTCTTAAAATTAACCCCTAGTTTTCTTGTTGCAGGCTAGAGTGAAGGAGATAAACCACAAATAGTACATGGACAGTGGTTTCTCAAGGCACATGACAGGACATAAGGAACTGTTCCTTTCACTCTCAGCCTTTCAAGGAGGAAGTGTTTCCTTCGGTAATGGTAAGAAAGGGGAAATCATTGGCATTGGAAAGGTAGGTAGGTCTGATTCACATAGTATAGACAATGTGTTTCTAGTAGATGGGCTGAAGCATTGCTTATTGAGTATATCTCAATTGTGTGACAAAAGTAATAATGTTAATTTCTCATCAACTGGATGCACTGTGACTAACCAAACTTCTAGAGAGATTATTTTACAAGGAAATAGGCATGGAAACATCTACAAAGTAGACTTGCTGACACTATCTGATGGAAGTTTGAGTTGCTTAAGTGTGGTGCAAAATGATCCCCTCCTATGGCACAAAAGACTAGGACATGCTAGTCTTTCACAATTGAAAAAACTTGTGTCCAAGGATTTGGTGATAGGTCTTCCTAACATCAAGTTTAATGATGAAAAAGTATGTGAAGCAGGTGCCAGGGGGAAGTAGGTATAATCCTCCTTCAAATCGAAAAAATAGGTAAGTACCACTAAACCTTTGGAACTGGTCCATATGGATTTATGTGGTCCAATGAGTCGTGGAGGTAAGAAGTATGTTATGGTATTGGTGGATGATTACTCCAGATTTACATGGACTATATTTCTTGCATCTAAAGAAGAAACATTTAATGCATTTTCAATTTTTGCTAAGAAAGCTCAAAGAACTCTAGATAGTCATATTGTTGCTATTAGGTCAGATCATGGAACTGAATTTGAAAATCATATGTTTTTCAATTTTTGTAATGAAAATGGCATTAATCACAATTTTTCTTCACCTAGAACTCCACAACAAAATGGTGTAGTGGAAAGGAAAAATAGGACTCTAGAGGAAATGGCAAGGACTATGTTAATATCTGGAAATCTTCCACAAAACTTTTGGGCTGAGGCTATTAATACTGCATGCTACATAATAAATAGATGTATGACAAGGCCATTAATAGAAAAGACCCCATATGAGTTGCTTAAGGGAAGAAAACCAAATATCTCTCATCTTAGGGCTTTTGGTTGCAAATGTTTTATACACAACAATGGAAAAGATGCCTTAGAAAAATTTGATCCTAGAAGTGATGAGGGAATCTTTGTTGGTTATTCTTTAAATAGTAAATCTTATAGAGTTTTTAACAAGAAAACATTGAAAATTGAGGAAAGCATGTATGTTAAATTTGATGAAACTGACAGTCTCACTCAAAAACAGGTACAGGAGGATGAAGAGATTGGAATGCTGAAAGATTATGAACTTGATCCACAAATGAAGACTCTGGATATGAGAAGTGAACTGCAAGGAACTGTTCCTCAGGACAGAACTGAGAAGAGTGGCACAGAAACAGGGGGAACAAATGTTGGTTCCACCTTACAAACTGGTAGTGCTACTCTCTCAGGAACTATTCCTCAGCAAGGGATTTCTGACAATGGATTGACACTCAAGCCTTACAAGTATCAAGGGTCACATCCTGTGGATCAAATAATCTCAGATAAGACTGCTGGGATTCAAACTAGATCAGCAGTCAAAAATCATAATCTGTGTGCCTTTAGTGCTTTCCTATCTCTTGTTGAACCCAAAAATGTGAAAGAAGCACTGAAGGATGCAGATTAGATCAATGCTATGCAGAAAGAATTGAATCAATTCCAAAGAAGTCAAGTTTGGCATCTGGAACCCAAGCCAAGGAACAGGTCCATAATTGGAACAAAATGGGTTTTCAGAAACAAACTCGATGAGGATGGCATGGTAACAAGAAATAAGGCCAGGCTAGTTTTTTAGGGATATAGTCAAGAGGAGGGCATCGACTATGATGAGACTTTTGCTCCAGTTGCAAGATTGGAAGCAATAAGACTTCTCATAGCCTTTGCTACATACATGGAATTTACTTTACATCAAATGGATGTGAAGAGTGCATTTCTAAATGGTTACTTGAAAGAAGAAGTGTATGTTAAGCAACCTCCAGGCTTTGAAAGTGAACGGTTCCCTGAACATGTGTACAAGTTGGACAAGGCTTTGTATGGACTCAAGCAGGCGCCAAGAGCATGGTATGAAAGGTTATCAAAATTTCTACTTCAGCATGGATACAAGAGAGATAAAATTGATAGCACATTGTTTTTGAAAGAAAAAGGTAAGCATCTCTTAGTTGTTCAAATCTATGTAGAAGATATAATCTTTGGTGCTACTTGTAAAAATTTAAGTAAGAAATTTGCAAACTTGATGGGGAGTGAGTTAGAGATGAGCATGATGGGTGAACTCAATTTCTTTTTGGATTTACAAATTAAGCAAACCTCAAATGGAACTATGATCCACCAATAAAAGTATGTTAAGGAATTACTTAAAAGATTTGATATGGATAATGCTAAGGAAATTGACATACATATTGCCACTGCCACAAAATTGGATCTTGATGAACATGGAATATCAGTTGATTAAAAATTGTATAGAGTTATGATTGGTTCTCTACTTTATCTAACTGCTAGTAGACCTGATATTGTGTTCAGTGTTGGTTTGTGTGCTAGGTTTCAATCAGATCCTAAGGAATCTCATTTGAAAGCTGTTTAAAGAATATTGAGGTATCTAAAAGGAACAGGTCCCTTGGGACTTTAGTATCCAAAAGGTGGTAGTTTTAATCTTGTTGGATATACTGATGCTGACTATGCAGGTTTCCTTATTGATAGAAAAAGTACCTCAGGTATGGCATATTTTCTTGGTGAGTGTTTGGTTTCTTGGGGAACCAAGAAACAAAATTCAGTGGCATTTTCCACTGCTGAGGCTGAATATGTGGCAGCTGCTTCATGTTGCTCACAGTTGTTATGGATCAAACAACAATTACAGGATTTTGGTGTTGATGTACGAACTGTTCCTATCTTTTGTGATAACACAAGTACTATTAATATGACAAAAAAATCCAGTGCATCACAAAAGAACTAAACACATTGATATAAGACATCATTTCCTGAGAGACAACTATGAAAAATGTTTGATCACCATATCATTTGTCCTACTGAAAAGCAAATTGCTGACATCTTTACAAAAGCTCTAGGGAGAGATGATTTTGAAAGAAATAGGTTAGAATTAGGGATGATTAAATTCACATAAAATCATAAATGCTTTACTTCATAATTGGCTAGAAAATTGCACCTAAAATGAATTTTATTCAAGTCAATGTGAATTATTCAGTCCAGTTTAATACTTAAGTGTATACTCTTATGCCATAATTCTTGTTTGGAGTTGCTAAAAATCGAATGATGTTACCTTATGCTCTTAGAATTTCAGATTGATTAAAAGTGTTTCAAATTGGAAGGACACTGAATTTTCGTGTTAAAATCAGGTATGTACTCTTTATTATTCAGTTATCTTAGAAGTGTAAAGGCTATAGGTAACTTGCAATTAGGATAAATTCCACTATGTATCCTAACCATATCCAAACTGCATAAGAGTCCCATCGGAGGAACAGTTCCCATTCTGAAAAGGTGACTTAACAGTCCAACGGCTCTATTTCTCCGGGAGACTCCCAAGGGTCCATAACGGCTGCATGTCTTGCTGAGGTAATATTGATCGTTTCATACTCTATCCCCACTACCTAATTCATTCTATAAATACACTCCTTCTTTCTCATTATTCTTTTACTTTGTTTACAAATTGAATTCTCAAAATTTCAGAAAGAATAATCACATATCTCTTAATTCGAATTGCAAGAATGTCTCTTTCTCCTGAAAATTCTTCATCTGCACCCACTACTGAACAATCACAAAATCTCAACCCTCCTTCACCCATGGATACCACTGACCTAGACCCTGAAATTCCTGATATAATCCCAGAAGTACCTGAACCTGAAATTCAGGGGGAAGGACCAGTTCCCACGGCTGAATCGATTGTTGAACAGGTTGAGGATTTGTCACGAGCTATGATTTTGTATCAGTATCAGGTAAATTTTACTTATCCCTTAAATGTTGTGGTAGATGAGGAGGAAAAGGAAGAGGGGTATGGAACTGTTCCTGAGGGGGAAGGAGAATCTGTTAAAAGGTTGGAAGCACCCATGCATGGGTCATCGGGGTCTCCAGAGGTTGCTTTTAGAGCACCCATGGAGGATGTTATAGATGTTGATGATGCTATAAGTGATAGTGATAGGCCTCTTGTTGATTTAATCAATATTAGAAGATTAAGAAGAAAACTTGCTAGGAAAGGACCTATTAATGATAAGATGACTGCTGAAATTGCTGCTAAGTTAAAGAAAATCGGGGACAGTTATAAGCCAGGACTTAAGAAGAAAGGAGAACGTTCCTCCAAGACAAAAGGACCTGTTCCTTCTATCTCAACTCCTGCTTCTGGTGTTCGGAGGACAAGAAGTGCTGCTAAAGCTGCTGATGAGAACTTAGCTGCTGCTTTAGAAAGCTGCAGAAAAGTCTGCTAAGAGGACCAGGTCCTCCAAAAGGACTTTGGTTGATGAAAGTTCTGCTGATAGTGACAGTGATGAGTCCTTTGCTAGTGATGAAAGTGAGAGTGAGGATGAGGTAGAAGATATTGTACATTGTGTTCATGATGACATGCTAACTAGGAAAGTCTTGAAAGGGAGAGTGCTTTCAGATGTAGGAGAAGAAGGCATGATGTGGTTGCTGCAGAAATTGCAAGCACAGGGCTGGAGGGACATGGTCCTTCAGATTAGTGGTAGATGTGCAAAGGGGATGGTGCAGGAGTTCTACAAGAACTGCTCCATCAAGGATGACAGGATTACCACTTCTGTGAATGATAATGTTATCACTTTTGACACCAGGGAACTTGGTGAGCTGTTGGGAATTCCTTTTGCTGGGTATGAAAGTTATGTCAAAAAGGTATGGCCTGACTTGACAAACTTGCCTACTGGATTGGAGATTACTAGGAAGTTTGCTGAGAATGAAGGGGAAGAAAAACCCAGAGCTGTGCATAAAAGTGAGATACACCCATAGCACCAAGTATTATTTGAGTTTGTGAACAAAATTGTGATGCCCAGGCAGCAAAAAAGAGGAATTGCCAGTTTCATGGACCTGGTCCTTATGGAACTGTTGGACACTGAAAAGCAGATCAACTGGCCCAGCTTTATGATCCACCTGATCAAAAGGGTGATAGCTGGGAAGAGGAAGCATTCCTTGCCGTTTGGCTTCATCTTGACTGATGTGTTTGCAAAGCTGAAGATTCCTTTGGAAGGGGTAGAAAAGGCTACTAAGAAGGAGAAGTTTGGCTGTGCTACATTGATTAGCTGTGATTTGCCTGTTCAGGCTGATCCTCCACAGGCTGGTATTAGGAGGCAGCCTTTGAACAACAAGGTAAGGACACTGAGGCAATAAGTTGTTGTCTAGACTGCTGAAATAGCAAGGTTGGAAGAGGAGAAAAACTACTGGAAGGCAGAGGAACAAGGGAAAAGGAGACCAATGAGGGAATGCTCAAGCAGATGTTTGAGTTGCTTAACAAGTCTCAGGGACCTGGTCCTTCCACATCCTGACCACCTTAGCCATAAGCCATCTTTTGTCCACTGAGATTTAGCCTAGTCTAGTGCCTTAGTCTTTTCCTTCACTAGTCTTTGAATAATTTTGCAGTACTTGTTCGTATCCTCTGGTTTCACCTTTTCATTAATGATGACTTGTCTTCGATGGCTAATATCATTGTTTTGCAGTTGCTTTAAATCTGATTTATGTTTGCATTTTGAGTTGCCTCAATGGCCATGTATTGATTATTCTAACACTTGCGTTGTATTTTTTATGCAACATTTTCAATGATGCCAAAAGGGGGAAGAGTAAGTCTGATTTTGCGTGAACTTATACCTAATTGAAAATCTGGTCCTTAATGATAAATAAGTCTCTACTGACTGTTTTTGAGCTTTAAGTTGTACTTCAGGACATTAAGGATATGCAGCTATGCTTATGAATTTGTCATCATCAAAAAGGGGGAAAATGTTAGCTTGGATAAGCTTGGAGTTTTGACTGATGATTAAGGAATGGATTCAAAGCACCTGTTCCTTTGAATCACTGCAGCTAAATAGATAATTCATGCAAAATCATTTAAGCTGAGATATTATTAATTATCCTAAGACTGACGTTTATCTTGATAATTATGCAGGTCTAAATGGATATGAAAAGATTGCATACATAAAGGATAAAGGATAGAAGATCCGGATACTAAAGAGAAGAATCCAATTAGGACTCAAACTCATGGGAGCTTTGGAGTTCTAATTGCTCAAGACTTCTTGGCTACTGAAGCTATAAAACGTGGAGCATATCAGCCATTGAAGTGTGCACAAATACAGAGAGAATCGAGCAAAGCTTAAAACGAGTCATTGTCTTATTTGTGTAATCAGTTAGCTACAGTGGAACTAATTTAGAACCTGTTCCTTAGATTGAGTCTTGTAAAAAGTTCAGTCTTAGTTCAACTGTAGTAAGCATAATCGAGTTGTATCTTTCTGGTTCAAGTCGTGTACTTGACACAGCTTCACTGATCGTGAAAAAGATCACTAAAGGATTAGAGTTAGTCTTAGGTTAGTAAGAAGGTAGTCTTGTAACCAAGTGGGTCTTTTTACATAGTGAAGTTGAAATCCTACTTGAGAAGTAGGTCGTGGTTTTTTGATCCCGAGTCAAGGGGTTTTTCCACGCTAATATTTGGTGTTCATTTACTTACAATTTGAATTCCGCACATAACATAGTAAAGGAACACATCTTAGGGAACTGGTCCTCAAAATAGTAAAGTGGTGTATATTGGAAAATATCAATTACCCTCAAATTATCCTTGTTTTAAGTTTACCTAATGCTTCAATTACTATGGATTGATGTTTTGTCAACTCGTGCACATGACCACGAGGGGTTTCATTGATGTTGTTGTATGGCTGTGCCATTAGGGCACACAGTTTGTCATGAATGTATAGGCTAAGGGTTCGTTCGGTAAAAAAAATCTCTACCAGATGTGCGTCACATGCCTCCTAATTTGGTTGTGATATTACATTTAGTAAGCTTCAATTCGAATGCTCTAGTAAAAGTTGAAGAGATTGGAAGTCCTAACCATCCTAGTATAGCCCTAATAATTGACTTTATCATCAAGTGATATATGTAATTAGGTGTATCCGTGTTGTAAAACGTATATAAATTGTTGAAAATAGAATTCGGGCACCCATGTGGGTCAACCCGAATCCATGTCCAAATAAATAATATATATATATATATATAAATTATTTAGTAAACGGAAAAAGGGAATGAGACACAACTTTTAGAAAAAGTTGTATCCCTTAAGAAGTATTAAAAGGTCTCTTTTAGAAGAAACCAATGCAACTTTTGTCACTTCTGAAAAACAGAAAGAAACCTCCTTCCTTTGCTATTCCAAATACAAACAGTAAAAACTCTCTTCTTCCTTAAGTGAAGAACTTCAATGGAAGATTCCTAGGAAGAGCAGTCTTCTACGAGTTTGGAACAACATCTGTAATTCAGGTACGATTTAGACTGTGGAGTATTTTTTACAATTCGTGTTTTTTTACATGTGATTGTATTGTCGACTTGTGAAATAAATACAATTAGATCCTGGGCAATTGTATGTTCTTGGATTGTGTGAAATCCTTCATTGATATCAGAGTCCGTGTTATTTGTTTCCTAATTTCTAACTTTAAGTGTTGATCGTGGGTGAAGTCTTCTATAATTGCTGTTTGTTTTAATTATTTCGCGTGAAAGCCGGGTTTTAAGATTTACTCTGGTTTGCGGCACAGAAACGAACGAACCTGTTCATTCTTTCATTAACCCACGAGCGAAAGAGTCCTGATTAATGTTTGTTGCTGATTCTTTTCGGCACTTTAGCGTTAAGCCAAGTGAGGAATAACGATGAAAGAATATTAAGGTTGTGATTTTTGTTATGACACAACGTATCTCATAGCATAATTTTGAGTTTTGCTGCCAATACTAGAAAGTCAAAAACCTATAAGTAGGTTTAAAGTGCTTTAATCTAAAAATTTTCTTTCTAGTGATGGTTAGAAGCCCACGTTGGCATCATTTTTTTTTTTTTTTGTGTTATTTTCTTTCTTGGATCAAGTGTTTGTAGAGGAGACTTGTTCTCCCATAATGCCCATTTAAATATTACCTCTGGCTCTAAGTCATCTTCTTTATAAAAGAGACATTTGTTCTTTTATTGTTTTTTCTTCAAGGTAAGAATTAAATGGAAAAAATAAGCTTTAGGGGATTGATTACATAATTTCGGTCAGGGTGGGCAAGACTGATATGTGCTATTGTTTCCCAGTAAAACTCAATTAACAGTTTTATCGACTATGGCCATTGTTTGGTAATATTTTTTTCATAACCACGTCAATTGTCTTTGTGTGACTGAATAAAGGTGGTAGGAACTGAATACAAATTTTCCTTGAGGCAATGTTATCACTTGGCAGAGACTTAGATATTTTGGTTGTAGAAAATTACCTACTCATTGTTTTCGGAGAAGACCTCTGGGTTAAATAGTTTAGCTACATTGGTGTTAAAAGATGGAAGTAGCAGTCACAATATGTTTGTGAAATGAAGGCTGTGTTGGCTTCACTATAGACTTCTATTCTTTTTCATTAGTAGGGATTCTTTAGAAATTAGGACTTTTGTGGTCCTGTCAACCAAAGCCATGTATTTGCAAAGGGACAATTGGTGTCCTGTGAGGCAAAATTTTGGAGGAGTTGTGAAGAATCAATAATTATATATAGAGTTTGGAATTGAAATCTTTCAAGTACAAACTAAGCAGCATATGTTAGCGATGAACTTATAAGGATTTGTCCTTTGGTGGTCATCAAACTTTGTGTGCATATACGTACTTGACATGAAAGTTGGTAATATTTTATTCTCTAGGGAAAAGTTCTAAATAGTTTAGTAACTTATTAGTCCCGTTAAAAATATCATGAGAAACTTGACTCAAGTTCACAAACTGAAGATTGCTAATCCAATAATTAATGATATTGAAGTTTTTTTGGTAAAACTTTATTGGCATCATTTTTTGGATATGCACGTTTACATATTTAATGTAAAAAAATATAGATGTGTGATGTACATATACAGATTTGTGATGAACCTAAAGTTCTCCCATGTGTTATAGAAATGTCAAGTGACTTTTAAATTGTATAGTTGCTTGTGTGACATTTTATTATACGAGTAAGAGTACTTGTATGAATATTAGATTCAATGCTTTGTGCTATTATATTATTAATTATTTCTATATTTGTTTAGAATCTATACTTATTTAGTCTTGAACTTAAGTATTTTAAGATGAGTGCTCTTTTTAATAATTTATTATCTTAGATTTATCGAATATTAGAATTTGGATGATGATTGGGAACATAGTGAACTTTCGTTTTCAGATCTAATGTGAAATAAATTTTAATATAATCAAATTATTTTAAGGATTATTATGTATATGATTTTAGGCTCAATGAAGCTACACAGTTGTCTCAATAAAGTTTATACTAGTTCATATCAATATGTTAAATGCTAGTAGAATATTGTCCCGAGCTTAACAAAAGTATTAAGTTAAAGCTGACAATAAAATCCAATATGTCCTAAAAGAGCAAGAGGCTCTTGAGGCTCTAGATATGTCTATGATGTCTCCTTAAGGTGGCATTACGTTCCATTGTGGCTGATACATTGTGACATCTGATCCAAATTATGAAATTATTTTAAGTCAGTTACTTATATTCATATAAGTTATGGATAGATGAAAACTCAATTCTTTTTTACTCTTGAGTTTGTGCTACTTTTATACATATATCATTTTTTCCACATGGAAAATTAGTTCCAAGGGGAAGGAAATGTATCAATCTGCTATACTATTTTAGTCCAAAATTTACATGTTCATAAGTGGACAAGATAGCGATATTGTAACTGAATTTGAATCACATGATGTGCATAATTCTTAGCGAATGTTTTTTCTAAGTAGAGCGAGATAAGTCAAGACTTGTCTCTTTCATAAAACCGTGGACCAAATTGCTTCCGCTAATGATAGTCAAATGGATTTGAGTAAGAGTTTCTTTGGTGATAATGGATCTGTTCTGATTAGCACCAAGATGACTAAAAGAATTCATTTATATTGTTGGCCCCAGTGGGAGTAACTATCAATTGATAAATCAATTTTATCAATCTCAACCTCGACGAATGAGTCGTCTTTGTATTCCTCATTGTCGATTTGAGATTGAAGGGGAAGAATATATAGTTACTCCACAAGATGACTAAGAGCTACGAAAGATAAATGAGGCTCTAAAATACCCTACTAAGGATAAGTACCTAGAACAATGGACATGAAATGGAGTTAGTAAAACCAAATGAAGAGTTGGAATTGGTTGATCTACTTATGGGTTATAGGGCCATTGGGAACAAATGGGTTCTCAAAATATGCAAAAGACTTAATGTAGATAAAGATATGGGTGAATTCTTGAAGTTCATTTTCAAGAGATCGTTTGAAAGGATTATTGAACTATTTAATATGCAATAGTACAAACCCATTAATACTCCTATTTCTAGAGGCGAAGTTTCAAGTGGGAGGATGTGTCCTCGTAGATCCACAAGAATATAATTTCTCATGAAGCTTGATATCTGTTATTCTAGTTAGTAGATACAATCTGACTTAGAAAATGAATACTGGAAAGCAGTTAAAAGGATACAGAGGTATCTCAAAGGCATAGTCGATTATCCTTGTATTGTCAAGGAAAGGATCTGTGACTCAATGGCTATATCTATGATGATTGAGAAGAAAATTTAGATGATAGAAAATCTAAATATGAGTATGTCCTTCTTGCTAAACAATGGCTTGTTGAATTGCAAGATATAATCATCAGCCTTGACACAATGAAAGCTGAATTTGTAGCGCTTTCAGCAACTGTGCAAGAAACTGTTTGGCTTAAACATCTTTAGTATTAATTTGGGCGTGTCTGATAGTGCTATTGAATTAGTGACAATCAAGTGTGATAGTCAAGTCTCAATAGCTAACACCAAAAAGTCCCAAGTATTATTGGAAGACAAAATATATTGATATAAAGTATAATTTCCTTAGAGACAGTTGCATATAGAAAAGTGAACATGAAATACATCTCTACGCATTATATGATAGTAGATCCGATAATTCAACTCATAGAGTTTTGTGCTTATGAGTCATATGTGAAGGTATTGAGTTTGCGTAGATGGTGATGTATTTATATTTAAATTTTCCCAAGCATGTTCGCATAAAACTGCATTATTGGAGTTGATGTAGTTGAAGCCTAAATTGCTTGTTGTTGGTTCATATACATAGAATAATTTTATGTCTAGGTGATCGATAGGGATGAGACAATTATAAACTTATTATTATCTGAGGTGATAATAATAGAGAGCTTGAATTTGAAGTTTATAATAAGAATGTCGCTTGTTTTTTTGTTAATCATATTTGATTAAATGTGAGTCTGTCTTAATGCCAGATGTGAGTTCTGAAGGATAAATATATGAGTAGATTTGTGAACTCAAAGTTAGACATAGGTTGTCTGAACTATCATCTGCACAGTATTTAATTTGTGAAAGACATACGCTCCACGGGGAAGGAGTCAATACTGTGATACGCGATTCATACCACGTATGCATTAAGTGACCTATGGGCGATATAAGTTTAATCTCTACTTTCTTATCATGTGAAGCCCTAAAAATTAAAAGTAATTTTCTTTTCTTTTTACCCTCATGACTTTGATCAGTTTCCTGAGATTCAATTTGGTGTTTGCTATCTTAGGGTGTTGCCAAGAGATCATGGATGATTCGGTCTGGCGGGACATTTCTAGAAAAGCAAGTCAAATCGAGATTAAGAGATTCATGAGATGAGGAAGATCATTAATGAGTACTATCATATTAATTGTGTTCATTGGTCGACCCATTATGTTTGTCTTTGGGACAAGAACATAATAACATAATGATGAACTCAAAATTAATATGAAGAGATTGTGAGAGATATAAATGTGATTAATGATCTAGGGTACTGCATACTACACTCTATTCCAAGGTTCCGTTAATCGAGATGTTATGTATTCCTAATAGATGTATAACAACTAAGCTCTCGAAGTATGCACTGGTCACACGCTCTAGTCGTTATGTATGGATGTTACAGATTGGGAATGAGAGTTGACCCACTATGTGTGAGTGGGAGATGTTGGAAATAGGATTCGGGCACCCATGTGGGTCAACCCGGATCCATGTCCAAATAAATAATATATATAATATGTTATATATATTAATTATTTAGTAAATGGAAAAAGGGAAAGAGACACAACTTTTAGAAAAAGTTGTATCCCTTAAGAAGTATTAAAAGTTCTCTTTTAGAAGAAACCAACCAACTTTAACAGAAAGAAACCTCCTTCCTTTGCTATTCCAAATACAAACAGTAAAAACTCTCTTCTTCCTTAAGTGAAGAACTTCAATGGAAGATTCCTATGAAGAGCAGTCTTCTACGAGTTTGGAACAACATCTGTAATTCAGGTACGATTTAGACTGTAGAATATTTTTTACAATTCGTGTTTTTTACATGTGATTGTATTGTCGACTAATGAAACAAATACAGTTAGACCATGGGCAATTGTATGTTCTTGGATTGTGTGAAATTCTTCATAAATAAAAAAGGATACTTACAATTTAAACTGCTTAATTCATTTAAATATTTGATCAGATATAAAGCAGAATTGCAGGATTAAAAACTATATAAACTGACTGCACAATAAAGGACCTACCCCAGAAAGGACAATCAGGCAATTACTTTGCTGAATTAGAAATACATCATCACTAGTTAGTGGCCTTTAATACATCGTAGTAATTAGTAAACGTCTAAACAAATGTTGAGAGCATAAAATATGGGAGCATTACCATTTAGGCATTTACCAACCATCTGACACCTGAAGTGACATCTACAAGATCTAAATTAAACTTATCCAGTAGGTAATGTTCTTTATACTAATCACAGAGAGTCCTTCTCAAACTCTATTTTTTTGCATTACGTGGGAAAATGGTTCCGTTCATGCCTCCACGGAATCTAGAAATTTATATATCACTCAAAATTGTCTTTCTTTTTCTACTATTTTTCCCAAGAGGTCATCATTCATTGAGAGAATTATGAGGTTAGATCCCAACAACCATAAGGCCATTGTCTTATGGGGAATTTTTAAAAATATGCATACATTTCATCTTATTTATAAGGCTCTACCCATTATATTAATACCCATAACTTATTTGGATTATATGTCCATTAGCTAATTACTTACTTATTTTGAGGCATAAAACAAGGAACTCAAGTCTCTCTCTCCCCATATCTTTTAATTACTTTTTTCCCTCATTTTCTTTTGTCATTATTTTATTTTTCTTTTTCACTTCTCCGTTTTCACTCCTTTTTTTTTTCTTTTTGCTTTCTCCAATTCTAGCACTATTCATATCACCCCATTTTTTTTTCTCCATAATCTAATTTACTCAATATTTTTTTTCTTTCTCCAAAAACGTATACCTTATCCAAAAATACAAAAATTGAAAATATTTATTTGCTCGATAGCATCGCACACATTGGTGCAAACACAAAAGGATATACCAAAAGAGTATACAATATACCAAAAAGGTATACTTATTTAAAAATAATAAAAATTAAAATATATATGTGTTCTAAAACATTTCGCACTTCGATTCGAACATAGCAAGGTATACCAAAAGAGTATACAGTATACCAAAAGGGTATACTTTGTTCAAAACAATAAGAACTAAAATATTTATTTCATCAATAACATCGCACACTCTGATCCAAATGCAAAAGGGTATACCAAAAGAGTATACAATATACCAAAGGATATACTTTGTTCATTACAAGAAAAACTCAAATTTTTATCTGCTCGGTCGCATCGCACACTTTGATCCAACACAAAAAGATATACCATAAGAGTATAAAGTATACCAAAAGGGTATATTTTGTTCAAAATAACAAGAACTCAAATATTTATTTGCTTGGTAGCATCAGACACTTTGATCCAAATGGAAAAGGATATACCAGAAAAATATACAGTATACCAAAAGGGTATACTTTTTTCATTACAACAAAAACTGAAATATTGATTGCTCGGTAGCATCGCACACTTTGATCCAAACACAAAATAGTATACTAAAAGAGTATACAGTATGCTTTGTTCAAAGCAACAAAAACTGAAATATTTATTTGCTCGGTAGTATGGCACACTTTGATGCAAACAAGAAAGGGTATACTAGAAGAGTATACAATATACCAAAAGGGTATATGCTGTTCAAAATAACAAAACCTGAAATATTTATTTACTCGATAATATCGCACACTTTGATCCGAGCACAAAGAGGTATACCAAAAGAATATATAGTATACCAAAATGGTATACTTTATTAAAAAAATTATAAACTTAAATATTTGTTTGCTCGGTAGCATCACACACTTTGATCCAAACACAAAAGGGTATACCAAAAAAGTATACGGTATACCAAAAAGGTATATTATATAATTATATTTGGCCTCAGTACAATAGTGTATAATTAAAGTATATTGTATATATAAGGGTATACAATAAAAAAATGAAAATAAACTTAAATTCTAAGAAAAATATTTCATTATCTGAAATAAGAACCTCACGCGTAATTATAAGTTTTTATACTAATATTATAAGAAATGCATGGTGTAAGGCAAGAAATTTAGTTTTCAATTGACGCAAGACATAAATATTCGCTTATAAGTGTAAGATTTGAAAAAGTTTACTCTTGAAATAAACTTTACAATTTATAGATTAAAAAAGAAATAAAACATCAATATTTTAAGAGTAGAATTTAGCAAATATTATAGGAAAAGGAAAAGGAAAAGGAAAAAAGAAATACTGCTAAAGTTTGCTAGCAAGTAGCCCGTGTCTTCCCAAAAGAAGAATTAAAAAAAGTGATGGATCATTTCTACTATGTATTTTAGATTCGTCATCTACCGTCTCTGCCTTTTCTCCATCTTTATTCTGATTACTCAATTCCGGCAATTTAAACAATGAAGCTTAGCTTTTCCTTAAAAAAACAAAAAAAAAAAAAAAAATAAAGCCAAAAAAAGGATAACGAGTTAATATTGCAGTTTTATGTTTTAACCTCTGGAATTAATATCTTTTAGAAAAATTAATTATAAATAGATATCTAATCTCTATCTTTTCTGGTACAGTGAAAATATTTATAAAAAAATAAATTACCTGAAGATAGAGAAGATGAAGAGAACTAGAAAGGAGGATTGATTCTTCCATGATTTAGCTGATTAGGTGAAATCACTGGAGATGGAGAAATAGAACAGAAGATTGATTCTTCTATGATTTAAGAGATTGCATTAAATGGACATGTGGGTAATTAATTTAGGGTAGATGGGCATAACGGATAACTAATTTAGGCTAGACGGGCATAGATTGAAATCCAACTAAAAATGGGTAAGCACGCATAATATCTTTAGAAGTCCTGGGTTGGGGTGGGCGTTCGGTATTTCGGAACGGTTTTATCGAATACGGTTCGGTATTTTGGTATACGGTTTTCAAATGGTGGATACCAAATACCGTACCAAATTATTTCGGTACAGTTCGGTATTTTATATTTCAGTTCGGTTTTATTCGGTATGGTATTCGGTATACCAAACATTAATTTTTTGTAAGAAATCATTTCAATAGGAAAAGATAAACCCCACTATCATTATCGGTAGTTTTAGTGAATGGCAACTTAAACGATATTTTGTAGATACTAGATACCACATTAGTGGTTACAATTAAACAATATTGGATACTAAAGATTTGTGCTGCCTACTGCCTAAGGGTAATACAATTTTTCAATGCATCTTTTTCTAGTGGAGAAACAAAAAAAATAAGAAGGCATAATTGTTCTTCCAAGTTTTTGAAGAGTTAGTACAAAGTTTAGCATAAATGGCGAGTTTCTGATTGAGATGAAAAAAAAAACAGCAAGTAAACATAAAATATATACATAATAATGATCAGCTGAGCTAATTGCTCTTTAATAAACTTACCTACAGGTTACAAACTTACCTACAGTTTATAAATAATACCTATTCCTTTTCCAAGGTGATAGATAAAGCTAAAAAAGAAACAAAAAGCTGCGCAGGTACTACTTTGGAGTTTGGACAGCCTACGATATAAATAGAACTAACTGGGATTACCAAGCAATTTACATAATAGCAACTTATTTACTGCAAAAAGTCTCATATCAAATAAAACTAACTGGGATTACCAACAATCAACATAACAAGCAACCAACCAGCATTACCATTTGTCAATAAGCCAACAAGAAGGCAACATTCAACATCATGTAATAAGTAAAAAGTACTAGTCTGCTAACACCAAGTCACCAACAATATTACAACATTAAGTCTAGAATTCATCAAGACAACATCTCTTAAGATGGCTCCTTAAATTTGAAGTGCCAAGATTTCGACGATAATGATAAACTCGACCACACTTATTGCACTTTGCTTTACGATCTTCTTCATTGTCTCCAATCACCTCAAAATATTTCCAAACAAATGATCGAGATTTAGGAGCACGAGGCTTGGTTGAACTTGGACCTAATAAATAAAAAGAGAAAATCAAAAGTTGTAGCATAATATTTCTATTAAAGAACAAAATCATATCATCAAATAAATAATTACTTACCACATATTAATGAAAGAAGCTACTAAACATCAACAATGCAAGAATCTCTTCCACTATTCATCAATTCTAAAGATAAATTAACAAAATGAGTCATACAACATAAACAATTAAAATATTTAATGACACAAAGCATCAAACCTTACCAACTTCAAGTTGCTCAAGATAATCTAAATCTTCTTCGACATTAACGGGAAGAGACTCACTTCTTAACCAATCTTGAACACAAACAAGAGATTGCACCAACTTCGGAGTTAATGAACTCCTAAATGAATCAAGGATGCGGCCACCGGTACTAAATGCACTTTCCGATGCCACACTAGAGATCGGAATAGCCAACACATCACGAGCCAACTCTAAAAGAATAGGAAATCTAGGAGCATTAATTTTCCACCAACCTAAAACATCAAATTTCTCGCCGTAGGGCTCTTGGTCTTCATTAAGATACTTTTCAAGCTCCGATTTAGCACCACCACTTCCACTATCTTCTTTTTGTCTCTTCTTTTCTAGCTTATTTCTCACTACACTTCCCCCAGACATACTACTATCCGATGATGAGTCATTAGATGAAGTAGATGGAGATGATGGAATTTTAGATCCTTGTGTTAATTTTTTCACATACTCCCCAAACAAAGAACTCAAATACTTATCCACTTCAACTTTTATTTTTTTCCCAACATCCTCCCCAAACATCTCCTCAAGTGCTAAATCAACATACACAAACTTGTTACGAGGATCTAACATAGAGGCAATAAAAAGCATATTGTTCATTTTGAGAGGATCACCCCAATACTTAACAAACTTTTTTTGCATTTGAGTTGCCATTGCAGCCAATTGTTTATCTTCACTTGCCACACAATCTTTCAAATGAACAGCAAGCTCACATATTTCCTCGAAATGAGAATTACAAGTAACATAAAGTGTACCTGAAACTTTTTTTGTGAGCTCATAAAATCTTGCAAGAAACTTTGATACGTTCCTCACCTTTACCCAATCATCAGATTGTAGCGCACCTGCCACACTTCCATCTTCACAAATATGATTAGCAAGATAAGTAGACAATGCACCCCCCTCATTAGTATCATACCTATCAAACGCCGACTCATAATACTGTGCTGTTTCCAACATCAAGTAGGTGGAGTTCCACCTAGTAGGAACATCTAAACACAATGCTTTAGTACACTCTATCTTTTGGCGTTCACAAGCATCGTTAAACTTTCTAAGCCTTGCGGGAGATTGTCTCATATACCTCACAGCTTGCCTAACACGTTTGACAGACACACCAATTTCTTTCAAACCATCTTGTACAATCAAATTAAGTATGTGAGCCATACATCTAACATGAAGATGCTTACCATCCATCAAATTAGTTCCCCAATCACTTAATTGTTTAGACACACATCTAACAGTGACATCATTAGAACCAGCATTGTCAACTGTGATAGTGAATACATTATCTACACACCAATCAAGCAAGCAATTATTAATAGCTTCCGCTATATCCTCACCCTTATGACTAGAGATAGGACAAAAGTTTATTATTCTTTTATGTAAAACCCAATCTCTATCAATAAAATGAGCTGTCACACACATATAATTAATACGTTGCACAGAAGTCCAAGTATCAGTAGTAAGACAAAGTTTTGGACGCTCTTCTCTAAAAAACTTCTTTAGACTTCGCTTCTCTTCAGTATAGATCTTATAACAATCCCTAGTTATTGTCCTACGAGAAGGAATGTGAAAAAAAGGTTGGGCTTTACTCATAAACTTCTTAAATCCTTCCTTTTCTACGAAGCTAAAAGGCAATTCATCCAAAATTATCATCTCAGTTAAAGCCCTTCTAACAACATCTTGTTCAAATCTCCAACTACCAATAGAAACCTCACCGTCTTGGCAAGTTTGAAAGGCTATCTTGGGTTGAGTTTCAGTAGTTGTAATAAGATTAGGTGGATACACTGTGCACCTAAGTAAATGATTTTTCAAACCAGTTGTTCCATTAGTTGTACTAGCTTTAAAAACCTGCTTACAATGATTACATCTTGCTTTCCAAATGCCATTTTCTTTAAATCTTTCATATTGTTTCCAAACATCAGATCTAGGTTCTATAGCTTTTCTTTTCTTCATACCTTGACTGTTGATCGTATTGTCATCTTCCGAAATAGGTATGCTGTCAGTTGAATCAACATCAGTGCTTACTCTACTTTCATCAGTCATCTGTAAATCAATAACAAAATGAAACAAACAGAAATTCAAACAAAACAATCAGGGCACAGAGACATGTATTAGCTACTGGTAAAACTGAAAAGCAAAGAGTAGAATCTAAAATAGAAGCAAAAAATTTGAATTAACATCAGCGTCTAAGATAAATACAGAGAAGTAATATCAGCCATAGAGAAAAAAAGTTTTAGATCATTAAGGAAATTATACTTGATGAGAAAAGACAAGAAACAAATTTAGTAATGTAAGTATGGTAAGTAAGTACTATTACTGGTAAAAAGAGAATAGGAAAAGGAATTGGAAACTGGACACTGATCACCGTAATTCAGATTTAACTTTAGGTCCTTTTCATAATTTGTTCATTTCTTCTCCTACCCAAACAAGAATACTCATCTTCATAGTAGCTTTTTATCTACTTGTTCTGTCCGTTGTTCTAACTCTTTATCAAGACATATCCTATCTTGCAATTGTATGTTGGAGTTCAATAGCAAAAAAGGTACTCTAATAGTCCGATTAGTCTTTTTCGTTAAACTGATTTAGTATCAAACGGCGTCGTTATTCGCAACTAACAGAAATGAGAAAATTATCTTAAGCATATGCGAAGACCGTAAAGTAATTTTTGGATTTTACCTTTTTTTCTAATCTTTATAAAACAAAGTGCAAAATATAAATTGTGTCCTAAAATTGCTACTCCCATTTAGCATCGACAATTTTTGGATTACCACTAAAAAAAAATTGATTTTTTATCAAAACTTTCTTATGTTTTGTTTTTAACATGTTGGATATTACGAGAAATCGAAGAAAAAAATTTAAGATCATAGAAAAGAGAATGAAGAGAAAGAACTTACTGGAGAAGAGAAGAAGTAACGACGGCGTGACTGAGAGACTGAGAGAAGCAGCAACGCTGCAGCAGCGTGAGTCGTGACTGAATTTTAGGTTTCAGGGAGTTTAGATTTTAGGGTTTGAATAATGAAAAGTGGAAGTTTTGTTAACATGGGTAGGACTAAATTTTAGTTTGATTGGGCTATTGGATTTGGGCCATTTAATTGTGTTGGATTCAGACTTACTACTTATTAGTTATTAATATTATTGTAAAAATTACAAAATGAACCCAAAAAACTTCGGAATTTCGGAATTCCGAAGTTCCAAGACCCTTTACCATATTCCGAACCGAAATTCCGAAATACCGAAATTTCATACCGAATTTCGTACCGAAATACCGATTCCGAAATTCTGAAATAATTCGGTTCGGTACGGAATTCGGTATTTCGGACTTTATGCCCACCCCTAGTCATGGGTATATCGTGTAAATTCTCCTTGTTCTATTTCCAAAAGACGCACTTGTTCTGTTTTAAACCAATAAAAGAAGGATTTTTTACATAAAAGTACAAGTTTTAGAGCTTAATTACCAAACATAGCAACATTTTAGTAAAATTACCCTATATAGAGGAAAACACAAGATAATTACAAATATAGCAAAAACATAGCAATATTTTCCCATAACATATCAAACCCTTACATTCTTCCTTCTATTTCCTCCATTATCTCTTTTGCTCCTCCCATTTTCCCTTATTTCACTTTTCCTCCCACCATTTCCCCTCAATTTCACTTTTACTCCACTCATTTTCCCCAATTTCACTTTTCCTCATCCATCCTCAATGTATCTCGTTGAATCTCACTGTTTCTGCACCGTATCAACTGGTTCTGCACCGTATCTCAACTGTTTCTGCACCATTTCAACTGTTTCTGCACCGTATCTCAACTGTTTCTGCACCATTTCAACTGTTTCTGCAGCACCGTATCTAACTGTTTCTGCACCGTTTCAACTGTTTCTGCACCGTATCTCAACTGTTTCTGCACCGTTTCAACTGTTTCTGCAGCACCGTATCTAAGTGTTTCTGAACCGTTTCAAAACAGCAGCGTTTCAGCTGCGTTTCAGCACCAAAACTGCTGCAATTCAGCACCAAAAAAACTGCAGAAAAACAGCAGCGTTTCAGCACCAAAACAGCAGCGTTTCAGCAGAAAAACAGCAGCATTTCAGCACCAAAAAAACTACAGAAAAACAGCAGCGTTTCAGCTGCGTTTCAGCAACAAAACTGCTGCAATTCAGCACCCAAAAAACTGCAGAAAAACAGCAGCGTTTCAGCTGCGTTTCAGCACCAAAACTGCAGCGTTTCAGCTGTGTTTCAGCACCAAAAAAACTGCAGAAAAACAGCAGCGTTTCAGCTGCGTTTCAGCACCAAAACTGCTGCAATTCAGCACCAAAAAAACTGCAGAAAAACAGCAGCATTTCAGCTGCGTTTCAGCACCAAAGCAGCTGCGTTTCAGCTGCGTTTCAGTACCAAAAAAACTGCAGAAAAACAGCAGCATTTCAATTCAAATTATTTTAGCACCGTTTCAGACCGTATCATACTGTTTCAACGCCGTTTTAGACCGTATCAGATTGTTTCAATAGTTGTTTCAGATTGTTTCAACGCCGTTTCAGACCGTATCATACTGTTTTAACATCATTTTAGACTGTATCAAACTGTTTTAAACTGTATCAACTCCCATTTCAGACTGTATCATAGTGTTTTAATGTCGTTTTAGACTGTATCAGACTGTTTTAAACTGTATCAACTCCGTTTCAGACCGTTTAAACTGTATCTACTCTCATTTTAGACTGTATTAACTCCGTTTCAGACCGTATCATATTGTTTCAACATTGTTTCAGATGTATCAAACTGTTGCAATAATTGTTTCAATGTTTTTAACGATGTTTCAAACTGTATCATATTGTTTTAACGCCATCAGTCATGAACAAGAGTTCAAATTAATTAATCTGACAAATCTTTACAAAGAGGCACAGAAACAGAAACGAAATCTGAACAATTATGAAGAAACAGAAACGGAACAAAAATGAAATAAATCTAAAGAAACAGAAACGGTTGAGAGCAGATTCCAGAAACAGAAATGAAATCTGAACAATTATGAAGAAACAGAAACGGAACAAAAATGAAATAAATATAAAGAAACAGAAACGGTTGACAGCAGATTCCCAAACAGCAACTGCAGTGCTCACAAATGTCTGGATACAATCAGCTATTATCACCTTGCACCTATCATGACAAACCACATCCGCCATCGCGGCACATTAGTTGAATTCTTCTGGTCATCGACATTCAACTGCTTATGTAAATACAACTCTGTAACCAAATTTCTAGCAAAGCTACCAACAACAACCGAAACAAATCCCATCCCAACTTTACTCATCATTCTATCCATCATTCTATCCATAACCTTATCAGCAAAACTCAGCCTACCACCCACCTCTCCAATCTATGCTTTACTTTCTGATCCATAGCCCTTCAAAATCCCAACTGTTACAGCCTCGGAACAACAGATCTACTATTCTAAGCTTCTTTAAGCTCTCTGTCACATTCGTCGGAGTAACAACAACGACGACAATAGGTCTCCGGCGATCGCCAGACGAAACGTGTTGCTTGTCTCGCCGGAAATACCACCGGATCTAACTGGGTTTCTGGTAATGATGTTTCTGGTAACGAGTATTTGGTGATGGATTTCTGGTAACCAGCGGTGGGGGTGATGGCGCTGGGTGGTTGTGATGGTGCTAGGGTTGGGGTGATGGTGCTGGGGTAGTGGGGGTGGAGTGATGGAGGAAGAGAAAGTAAGTGAAATATTATAATTTGGGGAAATGAAAGTGTGTATTGATTGTTGTAAAATGTGCTAAAAAAATATTGCTATGTCTTGTAATTTGAAAAATGTTGTTATTTTTTTGTAATTAAGTGTGAAAATTTGTATATTTGTGTAAAAATCCCATAAAAGAATTGTGTGTCCAATTGACACACCAAGTAATAGCCTGTTTGGGTGGGCTTATTAAAGTAGCTTATAAGCCAAAAGTTTTTTATAAGCTACTTTTTGAGAATTTTTTACTGATTTTAAGCATAAAAGTGCTTATGAGCACACTGCTTTTTGAATTACCAAACACTCAAAAAATATATATGTGCTTATAAGCCAGTACTTTTAAGCTTACCCAAACAGGCTCTAACTTTACTTTCAATTGAGACATCAAATCCTAGTTAAAAAAAGGACAAAATTTACATATTAGTAACTATATTAAAAATAGGGGTATTACATATCACAGTTTTAGAAATATATTAAAAATATAGAATTGTTCTTATCAAAATTTTTTGACGCCAAATAATATAATACTCTAATAGCTATTGTATTAATAAGAAAATGAATTTTGAGCTTAAATCAAGAGTATAATTCAAGAGATAGGGATTTCCCGAGTTTTTTACACAAATATACAAATTTTCACCCTTAATTATAAAAAAATAGCAATATTTCTCTAATTACAATGCATAGCATTATTTTTCTAACACATTTAACAATAATATAACACATTTCACTTTCACTTCCCATTTTTCCCAAATTAAAAATTCTCTCACTTACTCTCTCTTTCTCTCATCACCCCACACCCACCCCACCACCCCAACGCCATAACCCCCACCCCACCACCCCATCGCCTCCAGACATCTTTGTTAGAAACTTCCAAGTTTAAGTTCTAGACCTTTTCACTTTATGGTAGGTCAAATCCAAAAGCGAATCACTGTTTAAGGAATATATAGAATTAAGATTACTCAACTATTTCGGTCAAATAACAGTTGCAGCAAGGAAGTTAGAAATGGGAATCAGAGCCGAACATGTGCTTCAATAAAGTTGGTGGATTCAAATCAATATTACTTGCTTCTAAATTATAGATTGTCCTTTCTGAAACTAGCTCAATAAAGAGATACAGATTAATTTAAAGTCAATTTGGTTAAAGCATGGTCGTACTACTGGACCATTTAGTGTGATTATGTTTCCTTTTACAAGGATATGTCTCATTTCATACTTTCCATCAGTGGTACATACAACTTTTGATATATTATGGTCAAGAAATCTGTAAATTTCTAATGATATGCCCCCTGCTTTGACCAAAATAATCTGCACCACATTTGGACCACGCAACTTACATTCAATTATCATTAATCAGATGGGCTAAAACATCAACTGTCTAACTCATCTAGATTAAATCATTCAAGACATTTCATGTTTGAATTCAAGATCTTCAAATATGGCATGAACAAATACAGATCACATAAAACTGACCAGCTGTTCTAGGTTTTTTATAGTAAGTGGGGAGGCATGCATGGAAGAGGGATTAAATCCAGAGAGGACACAGAATACAAAAGCTTCATAGTGTTCAGTCACTCTTGGGTCGTATTTCAGCTGACCCTCCCTGCCCTCCTTCTATCTTCTCTGCGTGTAAATTTATCTTTTTGCTTTAGTGCAGAAGGTAAAAGGTGAAGACTTTATTGCTAAAGGTGACAGATTACTGGTTATAGACATCAGTTAGTTCAGATTTATACTCTTTTGGTTCAGGCCTTTAAAGTCAAGAAAACAAACCGCTTACTTCTTTTTCAAGTTTGAAACGGTGCTGTAGAAACAGTTGAAACGGTGCAGAAACAGTTAGATACGGTGCTGCAGAAACAGTTGAAATGGTGCAGAAACAGTTAGATACGGTACTGCTGAAACAATTAAAACGGTGCAGAAACAATTAGATACGGTGCTGCAGAACAATTGAAACGGTGCAGAAACAGTCGAAAACGGTGCAGAAACAGTTAGATACGGTGCTGCAGAAATAGTTGAAATGGTGCAGAAACAGTTAGATACGGTGCTGCAGAAACAGTTGAGATACGGTGAGATACAACGAGATACATCGAGGATGGGATGAGGAAGAGTGAAATTGGGGGAAATGATAGGAATAAAAGTGAAATTGGGGGAAATGGTGGGAGGAAAAGTGAAATAGGGAGAAATGGGATGAGCAAAAGTGATAGTAGTGGAAATAGGAGGAAGAATGTAAGGGTTTGGTATGTTATGGAAACATATTGCTATGTTTTTGCTATATTTGTAATTAACTTGTGTTTTCCTCTATATAGGGTTATTTTACTAAAATATTGCTATGTTTGGTAATTAAGTTCTAAAACTTGTACTTTTATGTAAAAAATCCTTTTCCGAACCATATAAAGAGTCCATCGGACCCAACTTGGCCTTGATTTCATTATACAAAAAATAGATATAAGTTCTAACTCAATCATAAAAACTAGGATTTTTTTACATAAAAGTACAAGTTTTAGAGCTTAATTACCAAACATAGCAACATTTCAGTAAAAATACCCTATATAGAGGAAAATACAAGATAATTACAAACATAGCAAAAACATAGCAATATTTTCTCATAACATACCAAACCCTTACATTCTTCCTTCTATTTTCCCCACTATCATTTTTGCTCCTCCCATTTCCCCCTATTTCACTTTTCTTCCCACCATTCCCCCCCCCCCCCCCCCCCCCAGTTTCACTTTTACTCCTCTCATTTTCCCCAATTTTACTTTTCCTTATCCATCCTCAATGTATCTCGTTGAATCTCACTATTTCTGCACCGTATCAACTATTTCTGCACCGTATCAACTGTTTCTGCACTGTATCAACTGTTTCTGCACCGTATCAACTATTTTTGTAGCACTGTATCTAACTGTTTCTGCACCATTTCGGTTTATTTTAGCATTGTATCTAACTGTTTTAAACTGTATCAACTCCCATTTCAGATTGTATCAGACTATTTTAAAGTGTATCAAATCCTGTTTCAGACCGTATCAGACTGTTTCAGACCGTATCATAGTGTTTTAATGTCGTTTCAGACTGTATCAGACTGTTTTAAACTTTATCAAGTCTCGTTTCAGAGTGTATCAACTTCGTTTCAGACTGTATCAGATTGTTTTAAACTGTACCAAGTTCCGTTTCAGGCTGTATCATACTGTTTTAAACCGTATCAACTCCCGTTTTAGACCGTATCAGACTGTTTCAACAGTTATTTCAGATTGTTTCAATGTCGTTTCAGACAGTATCATACTGTTTCAACATCGTTTCAGATGTATCAAACTGTTGCAACAACTGTTTCAATGTTTCAACAATGTTTCAAACCATATCATATTGGTTCAACACCATCAGTCGCGAGCAATAGAAAAAAAGTGTTCAAATTTATTAATCTGACAAATCCGTATAAACAGGAACAGAAACAGAATTGAAATCTGAACAATTTTGAAGAAACAGAAACGGAACAAAAATGAAATAAATCTAAATAACAGAAAATACATATTCAAAGAACATGACACCCACCCAACCCCATCCCCACCAATTGATATTTTATACACTTGGGATTAAACTGTTGTGAGTTCTTCACATTGAAGTTCAGTAGCCATCACTGTTATCTTCTTCAAATTATTTCATCGAATCCAGCCAGCTAACTCCGGCAGCAATAACACTAGCACCAGCAGCAGACAAATGAAACGGAATATTCTTGCAGTACATTTTCACATTTGGGTCAAAATGGAAACCACCGCGAGACTGTCTTCACGTTACAAACTGAGCAGAGGGGAGATCGAGGAACTGATACAGTGAAAAATCGTTGAATCACCACCGTGAGCCTGCCTCCACATTTTGCTGCGATTCATATGATTCCGCCACTATTTTGGCCTGATCTACGCCAAAGGAAGCATTTTCAAGGGTAAAGGAGGTTGGATCTGGGAAGTAGGGGTCAAGACGAGTTCGGGAAGGTATACTTTGGTATTTCCGGTGGCCAAACTACGGTGGCCGATGGAGGACCGCCGGTGGAGCTGCGGCGATGACTGGTGGTTTTTTTTTTTCCGGTGAGCCATGAGAATTTTTCAAATGTTTGGACAGCTGTGATGAGCTAATAGGGGAGGAATGAGCAAATGAGAAAAATAAACTTTATATAGCTAGGGTTTTTATGAATGTGCTAGAAAATATATTGTAATTAGAAAAATATTGCTATTTTTTTTGTAATTAAGGGTGGAAATTTGTATATTTGTGTAAACAAAACCCTAAAAACTAACTCCAGAGTTAAACATCTTTCAAAATTATATAAAAAGTTCAATACTCCATCCTAATTATTATTGGAATTTTTACCCCACATAAACATTCGTAAACATTAATGGCTTTTCCTAAACACATTTTACCCTTTCTTTCTTTCTTTTCATAGCCATTTAATATAATTTCTAAATTTTTTTTTAAGTTTTAAAAAATATTTCATATTCAGAATATCTAATAATAAAGTGTCCCCAATTAAGCCTTTAAGTGTAGGGATTACTACTAACTAGGGTAGTTACATATTTAAATTCCTAATAACATGATATGTAGTAAGTATTTTAATAGATATTAATTTATTATGTATCCCATATTCATTTATTCACATGCGGTAAAAACTTACCCGCACCGGGTGTTTACACCCAATCAATAGAAAAATAACACATGTTTCTTTATTTAACTATAATTATTAATATTTAACCATAGTTAACACCAATGTGTATTGCAAATATTTTATTTTATTTTAATATAATAATATAAATACTTAATCTACTCTCCCTTATTTCTTAACGACAAGTTAATCAACGAACTTTTGGTGTCCGATAACAACATCCAGATTAAATATTTTTCCTGGCCATTAATTACGAGCTTCTTTTCTAAGTAACAGTATAGATTTTAACTTTAGCAAAGAAGCATTCACCTTAGATTAAAAGAACCATACAAAAACCTTCACAAAGTTGTACGTTTCGTAAAAAAATTATTACACTTAATCTGACAAAATTAACTGTGTACTTAACTATTCTTAGAGACAATAAAAGTGCCCTTGGTGGGGTTTCTTAACTGAAGTGAAGACTAAGAAAACTACTTCCATGTAATTGCCAACATCTTAAAGAATTACAGCACATATTTGCAAAGAAAAATCTAATAATACAAAATTAAGATATCCTTGCATTTTCCTTCTTTCCAGATTGACAAAGAATTGTTCATCAATAATTTTCTGCAAAACTTGTATCCCACAAGCCACATCCGTAATTTGTTTTTATACCTTTTGATTCAATTGAAAATAAATTAAAGAATGAAGCAATTAAGATTAAAGAATGAAGAAAGAATATAGGATGCAGAACTTATAAATGGGAGAAGTCCAATGACAAGAAAAAAGAAAGAAAGAGACGAGTCTACGTGTTATGAAACCTTAATGTTAGGTTATTAAGGCATTACTTCCATGTTTAATATTTTTATTTACTAAAAATATGATTCCTAATATATCTTAATTAGTTTGTCTTTGGTTAACTTAACTACATTGGGTGTAAACACCCGGTGCGGGCAAGTTTTTACCTTATATGTGCCATAGTTGCTTCTGTATGATAGAATTAAAATTTAAAAGATTGAATAATAAATTATTATTATTAAGGTAAAATAGGATTGTTCATAACTACATGTGTCCTAAAATAAAGCCACTAATTTATTGAAGAGAGATAGAGTTTGTTGTTAATTAGAAATATCCTAAAATAATATCTTCCTTAGTTATAGTTACAATATCTCTATTGTTTTTAGAAAAAATTCATTAATATTCAGCCAATCATGCTTAATGTTCTGGCTAGTTATTGTTTAGGCTAGGTAAAAGTAATTTATAGTAGACGGTTATTTATGTTTTTATCCCATTATTATTTAATTCTCAATTGAAACTAATAAGGACATTAGATGGTCCGAATCTCAATAGAAATTAAAAAGAACATTAGGTAGATTATTTTTTGATGCACCATAAAATAGTTAATGAGCAAGTTGACATTAATACCACTAGCTTCACAAGAAATGAAAGAGTTTTAATACTATGAATTACAAATGCTTGCTGAGTCAGGAAACTAAAATACAATTCGAAGGCCTTTCCCATGCCCCTAAAGACTGGTTTTTGAACAAATAAGTACTACTATATATATATAATACAAGAGAAGAAATTAATCATCTTGTACTTTCACTTTGAGGGATTTATTGAAAGAGAACATCTACTTGGTCTGGAGTTAAACCATGGCTGCAACACAAGGCAAATGGATCAAGGTTTTATATTTTCCTTAACCTACTGGCTACTGTGTTTTAATTATTTCCTTTCCTTTCTCTTATTTTGTGCAATTGTTCAACATGCATTTAATTTTATTGAATTCTTGTGGCTATTCATGTGAATCTTCTTGTTAGGTGTTGTTTTTATTTTTGTGGAGGGGAACCGGGGGGGGGGGGGGGAGGGAACCTGGGGGGGAGGTTATTTTTATGGTGACATTCAAAGATTGTTAGAGTGGGTTAGCATCTCCTTTGGTTGGGGAAGTTGCCGTCTTATATAGATTTGGGAAATCCTCCCATCTTGAATTAGCTTTCAGGGTTGAGTTAGGCCCAAAGTCTATTTTCATGATTTTTTTTTTTCTCTTGATGATTTCAAAAATCGTAGTAGCTTTTATCTTGATTGTTTCAGTAACCCTTTTTCACTATTTGAAATTTGAAGTTGATGTCATGATATTGTTACATAGACTTAGGTTGGTGCTTCTTGCAATCTGGTCAGAGAAGTTGCCTTCTTATATAGACTTGAGAAATCCTCCCCTCTTGAACTAGCTTTTGGGGTTTAATTAGGCCCAAAGTCCATTTATATGAATTTTTTTCTCTTGATGATTTCTAATAATCAAAGTAGCTATATCTTGATTGTTTCAATAACCCTCTTGCACCCTTTGAAATTTGAGGTTGATGCCATGATACTGTTAAGTAGATTTGGGATGGTGTTTCTTTCAATCTGGTAGATTGTAGTATTCCGATTGTCCTTCAAGTTTCTAGGCTGTGGGAAGAGTGTGTAACCAATTTTAAGCTAGTTAATGGATCTGATTGACATGAATTCTACAAATGCAGCTGGAGGAAAAAGGGGCTGGACCTGGGGCAAGAAGCTCACATGCCATCACCATTGTAGGACATAAGGTATATGCTTTTGGAGGCGAGTTCACACCTCGTGTTCCTGTTGACAACAAATTATACGTGTTTGATCTCAATGATCAAGAATGGTCCGTGGCTGAAGCTGATGGGGACGTCCCTCCGCCTCGTGTTGGTGTCACTATGGCTACTGTAGGGGAAACCATATATGTGTTTGGAGGCAGAGATGCTGAACATAAGGAGCTTAATGAGTTTTATTCTTTTGACACAACTACTAACAAATGGACCTTATTGTCTAGTGGTGATGATGGTCCTCCTCACAGGAGCTACCATTCGGCGACTGCTGATGATCGAAGGATCTATATCTTTGGTGGTTGTGGAAATGCAGGAAGACTAAGTGATCTTTGGGGTTATGATGTTGTTGATAAGAAGTGGATCAAATTTCCTGTGCCAGGTGAAAATTGTAAACCAAGAGGTGGACCTGGTTTGACTGTGGTCCTAGGCAAAATCTGGGTTGTGTATGGATTCTCTGGTGTTGAGCAAGATGATGTGCATTACTTTGATACGGTTGAAGAAAAGTGGGTTGAAGTGGAGACAAATGGTGAAAAACCTACTGCTAGGAGTGTATTTTCAACCTTTGGTATTGGAAAGTACATTTTTATCTATGGTGGAGAAATAGATCCCAGTGATTTAGGCCACTTAGGTGCTGGAAAATTTTCCAGGGATGTCTATGCACTTGACACCGAGACATTAGTTTGGAAGCGGTGGACGGATTTAGGTGAGCATCCAGGGCCACGAGGTTGGTGTGCTTTCGCCTGCGGACAGCGAGATGGCCAAGAGGGATTGCTGGTTTATGGTGGCAATTCACCTAGCAATGATAGGCTTGGTGACATTTTCTTTTTCACTCCTCAGGTAGTGACTTGAGTTTGAGTGGAAATGAGGAGATCAATGCTTAAATAACATATAATATTCAAGCTGATTTTTCAGCTTCAAGCATTGTGTGGGAAAAGGGGAAATGAAAAGTATGTTGTGTGTGTGTTTATTAATATTTTTGTAAAGATTTGCTGGGCTTCTTAAAACCAGGGGATCGATCTTGTGAGTATTCTTACTTTGCGTCATTAATTATCTATCCTGGTTTTGCTCTGCGTAGTATTACCTTATGTATGTTAAAACATAACTTTTCACGTTTGTTTAAAGTTATATTAATCTTGCCAAGCCTTAATGGATACATTATCCAGTTAAATGACTCTAAATGCGGTGTCTACTGCATTTAAAAATTAAAACAAAAATTATTGCATACAGTAGAGTAAGTTATCAAATTGGTTCATGATTGCTGATGAAAGAAAGGGTTCTTACTAATTAAGATGGAGAGAATGTCTGTAATCTAAATGAGAGGGAGAGGTTTTTTTTTAAAAAAAGTTGGAGGGAGATATGAGATATATCAAGTATTATTAAAATCTGTTTAGCAAAATAATTAGATGGAGATGATTGTGTTTGAACGCATGGTAGAATCTTATAACATAGTACTCCCAAAAAATTTCACTACATGAACCCGCATATTACTGGTTATGTCTTTTTGTCCCTATATATAGGTGGTTTAGCAAAATAACCTCGGAAATAGCACTTCAAGTTATAAATAGACAAGTGGTGCCTCTTCGGGAAGTATAAAAGGCAAGTGTTGCCTGCAAAGAGATTAAAGGGGCAAGTGCTGCCGACGTAACACTTCAAGTTATATGGGAGAATGTGGGAAGAAAAAAAAACGGCAAAATGTGGGAAGAAAAAAAAAATGGCAAGTGTTGCCTATGCAAGAGGAGGCCAAAGTCAAGTGTTGTCAAGTGCTACCTAAGAGGCAACACCTACGAGAAAGATAGGGCGGAGCAACACTTCAAGTTATATGGGAGAATGTGGAAAGAGATAAAAGGTCTTAAGAGGTATTTCTAGAAAATGAGGGTGGAATGTGGGCGTCAATATAAGATTTCGTAGGGATATTTTTGTCTGAAATTTATTCATTAAAGTTAGCGAAGGTCATTTTTGCAAAACCACTTTAAGCGGGGTCAATAAGGCAAATCGCGCCAATGGTGTAAATTGGTAAAATTTAGTCACGTAGCCTGTTTTGACTGCGTTAAATGAATACTAGCCAGCGATGCAAAACTGTTTGAAGACTAGCCACTTCCGGACAAGTCCCAGAATAAATACTGGGAAACTTCAGTGAACTAACCCCAGTATAAAATACTGGAGCTTTGAACAATTTTTTTGTTATGGGACTTGAATAAAGCTTCAATCCCATAATAAAATAATGAGATTTATCCCTTTGATGTGACCTTTTTTATGGGAATAAATTCCATTATTTTGTTATGGGATAAAGTCTCATAACAAAATAATGGGGCTTTGAACAAAACTCCCCAGTATTTTGTTATGGGACTAGTCTGGGGGTGTTTTTCCAACGCTAATGGAGTTTAAGTGTGCGCGCGAATTTTGGCTATTCTTCAATGAATTTTGAAACGATGGATAGTCCCCAATGAGCGCGTCAAAAAATTGCTACTGATCAAAATTACCCTGTGAATTGCCCTATTACTCCCTCCGATCCACTTTATAAGATGTTTTGGGTATTTCACGCATATTAAGGAAATCATATTTTTAATGAGAAGGTCCCCTTGCCAACAGCCTTCTCAGTTTGAGCCTGTCGCACAGGGCTTGCCTAGTGCGGTTTACCTTTCCTGTGTGGTTTGCAGGCTATTGCATCAGGAGCGGGGTTTACCCAGAGCGCACCCGAAGGGTAGCGGCTGCGGGTTCCCTTGTCATAAAAAAAATTAATTAGCAATGTAATTGACCATATTAGTCCTTATTCAAGCTATTATTACCTAGAATTTTAATTTAAGTCATTTATTAGCAATGGTGATATTGGAAGAAACAACAACAACAACAACAACAACAACAACAACAAAAAACCCAGTGTTATCCCACAAGCGGGGGGTCTGGGGAGGGTGAGATGTACGTAGACCTTACTCCACCAAGGTGGAGAGACTGTTTCCGATAGACGATCGCCTAGAAAAAATATTTAGAAAACAAACCAAAATATTTTAAAAACATGTTTGAAAACAAACAAGGTAAAAAACACTATTAGAAAAAAACCCAGTGTTATCCCACAAGCGGGGGGTCTGGGGAGGGTGAGATGTACGTAGACCTTACCCCACCAAGGTGGAGAGACTGTTTCCGATAGACGATCGCCTAGAAAAAATATTTAGAAAACAAAGATTTCTGGAAAAATCAACTATTATGGACAAAGAAAAATAGGCCAAAACATCAAATAAAGTAGAGCGGAGGGAGTAACTTTGTTGGAACTCACTAATTTATACAAGAAAGTTTTCAAAACTAGCCAGCCCATACTAAAATATTACCCGATCATGCCCAAATTTTGTTTAAACATTCTATAGCCACACAGTCACAACATTGGGTGTACTATTATGGTATCAAACTTGTATACTGTTGGGGTATATCGTATACTTGAAGCGTATACAACAGAAAAATGGTTATAATGTGATAAATCAAATTTGTGTACCATTAGGATATATAATCTATACCATTGAGGTATACTGTGGTTATGAGGTATACCAGCTTGGGATATAATGCGGTTATGAAATGAAATATTTTTTGCTAAATGACCAATTCGGGTAATTTATTTTAATTATGATATTTTTAGTTCAAAATAAAGTTACTAGACATACATGGTAAAAATCCCTTTATAGAAATTTTTGATTAGCCCAAACTTAAAAAATTCATAGCATAAGCCATTTTAATGGTCAAATTTATAAATAGCATGATTCGTGCATTTTCTTTTAAAACTAACCTTTTCAAGTCAGCATAAACAAATGTAATTCATTGTTGGTCTTTGCGAAGACATAAATATATACCTACCCTAGCGAGGTGATGCCCGTGCTATGACCGGGCATAATATGTTAGATATTGAGCTTTTCTAGAAGATCTATTGCTGGTGACATTAACCTGAGTGTTAAATTCATAGATTCATCACAAGGGAAATTGGGGAAATGTTGAAGTGGCTTCTTAGTTCATAATTTGTATTAAGTAAATATTGAAGTGAGTACAAAATATCTACAACTTATCTTCTATATATAGACAATCTATCACCGACCTAACAAATCACTTGACTAACTTAACTATGCTAACTAATTTTAACCGATTCCAACTAATAACTAACTAACTACCAGCTGGACTTCTTTCTTGTAGTTCCTGTACACCTCCTCTCAAGCTAGGACCAATGAAGATTTTTTCATGCCTAGCTTGGATACAAGATACTTGTGTTGAATACTGGTTAACCCCTTAGTAAGAATATCTTTCAATGTTCTGTGGAGGTCAGATAGACTGTATCAACTAACTCCTTCTGGATCTTTTTTTTTTTATAAAATGATAATCAATATCAATATGTTTTGTACGCTCGTGAAATAGAGGATTGGCAATCTGGACTGCTGACTTGCTATTACTGTGTATAGAAATTGGTATATGCATTTAGGGGCGGATTCAGGATTTAAAGTTAGGGGGTGCCACTTTTTATAGATATTATTTACCACAAGATCAAATAGAATAGACGGGTTGGATCGGTCTGATTTTTTTTAGCTCGACTAGGTTAATTAAGCCTTTTGTTCGCAAATAAATTAGATTTATTTCAGTATTTATTTTTCACGCTTGTTTTTTAATTCTATATATGAAAGAACAAAAAAGATCATGAAAAAACACCCCAATTAGAAAATTTTCTTTTAAGTAGCTTAATTACTACTATATATTTTGTTTGATTAGCTTAATTTATCTTCAATAATCTAACATTAATTTGTCCATCTTAAACACTTGCAACATACATATAAACAAAAATACATGTAAATACACCCAAAAAATATGTTTGACATATACTAGACACACATATGCAAGGATCTACGGATCTTCAACTTATAACATATAAATTTATGTATGTCACACATACACTTGACATACACACAAAAGCACATACAAAAAATACAATAGATGCTCAGATATACACGTTCATACAATAATATACATATACATATACTTGTGCAATGTAAAGATATTCATATTCATACACAAATATATAGATCCATACACCATGTAACCAAGACATACACTTTGGTCTGCCTTCAAATAACCACCACAAACCACCAAGACACCTTCAAACAACCACCATAAACTACCAAGACATACACATACAAAGGTATACAAATGTATAAAAGTATATGCACATACAAAAATTTTAAAAAAAATACAAAAGAGAAGGAGAAGAAGCAGATCAGAGCTCCGGTAACCTCCACTGGAGCATCCACATAGCAACAACAACAACAGACCCACACCCGAAGCAAATTCGAGCAGCGAGGATCGAAAGCAACAAGGAAAATGAACAGATCGAAAAAAATGCAGCAACTACAGTGAAAATGGAGCTGTAAATTGACGATGGAGCAGCAGACCTGTGTCGGAGAGCCGGTGCTCCAGCGGTGGCGAGTGGGTGGAGGAAGGGGGGAGAAAGAGAGAGAAAAAAGTTAGGGTTTAAGTGTTAGAGAAAGGAGAAAATGTGAAAATGGTATGTTTTGTAATAAACACACAAATATCGGTATATTTTGTAATTTCTCAATAATATTGTTATATTTTGTAATTTTAATGCTTAGTGTTTCAATTAGTGTAAAAATCTCTAAAAATATCCAAGATCTGCTTGGACTTTGTCACTCTTTTTCAATTCTTCAATAGCAGTCTTTGAAGACAAGTTTTTCATCTAAATTTGCTACAAGAAATTACAGCCAGTTGACATTAATGTACTATAGGCATGTTCAGAAGTCGATGTATCTCTTAAGCATAACAATATTTTTCAAGATCAATTATGCAAAAAATTAAACGATGATAGGTCTGAATGAGCAACTTGTCTACCAATTTAGAACTCCCACTAGAAAAATTATATATCTTCGAACATATATTATGTTTTAAAAAACATAAACTATAATTACGAAGTTCAAACTATATTATTTAAAAAATATAAATAAACCGGTTCATCCAATATTTTTAATCCACTCTCGCTTGTCTCTATAATTTCTGCCTAGAAATTCCAAAAATTTTCAGATCTCAATCCATTTTAACAACCAACGAAACTATCAACACTACTTCCTCCTTCATTTGATATCAAAATCCTATGTATAATGCATATATCGTTGGAAAGATAACGAAACATCTTTCCATTGATAATGGTTTACTTACACAGGAAGCCTATAACAGGAGAAAAATAGATTGACAAAGCCTGGGCATTCATGGAAAATTTCCAGATTTCTTTCTTTTCCGGGCACCAGCTTTTGACACGCATATCTTCTTTATCCGATATTGATATTTTGCATATATATTGTCGTAAAAATTATTGGAAAGATGTTTCTATTGCTATATCACTCACTTACACAGGCGGCCCACAGAAGTAGAAAAAAGAATTCGCGGCATTTCATGCCGAATTGCCAGCCAACATAGCCAACTTATAGCAATTGAACCAAATGTTGTCGTTACACCTATTGCTCCTCTAGTACTGAATCTTGCTTACTTATATACAATTATGAACACGTGAACTAATTCAAAGGTTGTTCTTAGTTTCCTTCAATATAATGTGTTGGAATGATGCCATAGTGCCAAAATAACAGTATTAATTAAGACTAATTCAGCCAGGAAAAAAGTGTACAACTTCTTAGCACGTGAAATCACGTTTCACTTTTCTCTTTTTTTCACTATGCTGATTCGAAAAGTTAGTTATAGCGTAACAGAGTTACAATGTACTCATAATGGTAAAACGCAACTATAAAGCAAGGAAAATATGTAAACTGTATTGATCGATTTCCGTCCGATCACAATAATGACGTGTTCGGTTGTGTTGCATAGTCATTTGCAATTTCTGGAAACGTGTTGGTTGATGTGGTTTCGATTTGATGACGTGATCGGAAGATTACGAAGACGCCGACTCTAGTAGATAAACTCAATTGGCCTTATCCCACTTTTATCGGAACGGATCCAACATATTTTGTGGGACGTGGGCAGCTGCTGAAAGAGAAACGTGAGTAGGAGAGAGTCCTTCTAGGGTTGGGAAGTGCTTACCATTTTGGCCTATAAATAGGATCTTCCTCCTCCATTTGGAGACACGTTCATCTGAACAAAATTACTCTCATTCTCCAAGATATACACTTTCTCCTCACCATACCATTGTTATTTTCTCATCATATCAGCATCAATTTATTGTTGTCCAAAGCAATCATTGTATTTAAAATTCAGTCGTGGCTTGGTTCAAACGTGGAAGAAGACTCATCTCTTTCATTAAAGCACCATCCTTCGACTCTTCAATACAATAAGCTTTTATCACTTTAATTATTTATTTACCTGTTCATTTATCGCTGTTTGTTTCGTTGTTTGCTCATTGTTCTCGTTATTCATAATTTTGACTCATTACCTTCGATATCGTTAGTTTATTGTCGTTACTCTGATTGCATAATTTATCGTTCAACTTGCTCGTTAATACTGTTCGCATCAAGTAAATTGTTAGTATTGCCTTGCGATCATATTACTTGGTTGGGCACACTTCTATTGATCACATTTATTCGTCATCGTATTCAACTCTGTTATCAAATTTGGTTGGAATTAAACATTTAGCCTTGAACGGAATCAAACTCATAACTTATCCTCGATAAGAAATTCGATTGAAATCATCTCATCGTGAATTGTTAGTTCGTTATTCGTTTTGACTCATCTGTTTATACTTGTCTTCGAGTCGTTTACTCGTATTTGACATCGTATTTGCATCTTTGAAATTGATACTCGTACTGTCTTCGAATTAAGTCCCTAAAAATCGACTGCTTGTCAACATAAACTGCCTATCAATCGATCGAATTGAGATATAAAACGGTCGCCTTAAACTCAACTAAATATAAATTTAATTGTAAAACCTGATACATTTTTAGGAAATACAATTTGGCGCCCACCGTGGGGTCTAGGCAATCGATTTATTCCGAAATTTGAATCGTTTGATACTACTTACGTTTGTTTCCTTGTCTTGAAATGGCGGATGAACGTAACATCGATGCTACCACCACTTTGAACGGTCAACAACAGCTCAATTCCAATGACGGGGTTCATGTTCCGACCAACGTTGAAGCGGTCGATGAATCTACCAATCACGAGCAGGATCCAACTCATGACGACATTCCTACTGGTTCACAGTTGAATGCGCCCCGAGGGCAGCGACCGGGTAAGGAGCCCGTGGTCGACACTGAGTCAGGAGATACAAATGCGGCACTAATGGCATATTTGAAAAGGCATGATGCTCAGTTCAAAATGATACAAGAACAATTGAGGGTCCTATCTAGCTCTATCAGAAATAGAGCACCCACCTCTCCGATCACACCCCCAGCAAGCATTCCGACTTCGGTTCCTCAGGGCGCCGTAACAGGGGGACTTGCAGCGGGGGTCGGATCTGGAGGATTGGGTACGGCCACCGTAGCTATGGGAGCTCCGGCCTCGGTTACGACAGAAGTGAGAATGTTGGCTACGATGCAAACCTTGTTGAATGATACAGTGGATAAAAAGTTCAGTGAGATAAAATCGTTTATGGAGAAATTGCCAGGTGTTCCGAAGTTAATGGACGAAGTCGCTAAAAAATCGATTTCAAAACGACCGTTCCCAGCAAGTGCAGCCCCAATGCCAATTCCTAAGACTTTCAAATTACCAGAAAGTTTGAGATACGATGGAACCACAGATCCAAGGGATCACATTAATATGTTTTCGGTTGCAGTTCAGGCAAACGACCTGACTTCGAAGGAAATCAATTCGGTCAGCCTTAAGAAGTTTTGTGAAACATTGAAAGGAGCGGCATTGAAGTGGTATCTGCAGCTACCCGAAAACGAAATATTGAGTTTTGATGACATAGCAGCAAAATTCATTCGATCACATACTGGAGCAAAAAAGATAGCACCAAGGGTGGAAGATATCTTGAACGTTAGGCAGCGGCCCGGGGAAACTATCAAATAATTTGTAGTTCGAAGAGTTGAAAATGACAGGCGAAACTACAGGGACCAACGATGGGAGCCCTACAGTTTCCCTCGAATGGGGAGCAACAACCACGAAGCTGGTAGTTCGAAGAATCAGTCGAAGAAAGGGCAGTCGAACACATCTTCGGCTCCGAAGGATCGACCACTCCCTCCAAAAGTGACGGAGTACAATTTTTGCATATCAATACCAAACTTGGTGAATCACTTGAGGGGGATGGGTGAGAAGGTTGTAAATTTTCCAGGTCGCATAAAAACAAATCCAAACACAAGGGATGAGAATCTATAGTGTGCATTTCATCATGACTTCGGCCATACAACGGAAGAATGTAAGGCATTGAGATACGAAGTGGCCAGCCTGCTGCAGAAGGGGCATTTGGTCGAATTATTGACTGATAGAGGACGAAACAATTTTAATAAGAAGAAAGACGATGAGCCGCCAAAACCTCCTGCTCCTAGGAAGACGGTAAATGTTATTACCGGAGGAGATGACGTTTGTGGGGTGACTTACACTACAAAGAAATATGCAAAGGTCTCGTTCACACGAGACAGACGAACACGAGATGACATGAATGATGAGATTGTGTTCGGGGATTTTGACTTCGATGAAAGGATTCACCCCCATCACGATGCACTTGTAGTCACGATGAGGATCGATGATGCCATTGTAAAAAGGGTATTAATCGATGCTGACAGTTCGGTTAATATCATACATACAAGGGTAGTCGAACAGTTGCAGTTGAGTGATAAGATCGTGCCTCGCTCAACGGTGTTGTCGGGTTTCAATAACTCGAGCGAAGTGACTGTTGGAGAAATCACGATTAAGACCTATGCAGAAGGTGTTGAGAGTGACACATCGTTTCAAGTGATGAAAGGCGAGATGGCATACAACGTGATATTGGGTCGACCGTGGATTCACGCTATGGGAGCGGTCCCATCGACCCTAAATCAAGTTGTAAAATTCCCTACCCCATGGGGAATTCGTGAAATTAGAGGCGAACAGCAGGCTTCACGAGAATGTTACTCAGTAGCAGTTAAGGATGGCTTTCGATTGTAGAAATCACAGCTAGTGGAACCCGTGGCCGGAAGCTTCACTTCGGTTCCGTCATGTGCTTCGTCACAATTACCGGAATTCGAAGTCGAAGGCGACTTCGCACAGGTCCCACCATGTGTGAGAGAACCGTGTAAATAAAAAGCTGGAGACTCTACGATAGAAGAATTAGAAGAAGTAATGTTATTCGATGATAAGCCTGATCAGAAAGTCTATGTGGGAGCAGAACTGGATCCCGAAGTAAAAGCAAAAGTCATATCTTTCCTCAAGGATAATTCTGATTGTTTTGTTTGGTCCCACACAGATATGGTGGGAATCGATCCAAAAGTTGCCACACACAAGTTAAACGTCGATCCAAAGCATCGGCCGGTGAAGCAAAAGAAACGGCCGAATGGAGGATTCCGAAGGAAAGTGATCAACGACGAAGTAGAAAAGCTGCTAATGAATGGGTTCATTAAAGAGGTTAAGTATCCAGAATGGCTTGCAAATACTGTTGTAGTGCCAAAGAAAAACGGCAAGTGGCGAGTATGCGTCGATTATACCGACCTCAACAAAGCTTGCCCAAAAGATTCATTCCCACTGTCTCACATCGACAGGCTGATCGATTCAACGGCAGGGCACGAAATGTTGAGTTTTTTGGATGCTTACTCAGGCTATAAGCAAATTTCGATGGACCCATTGGATTGGGAGAATACGTCATTCATCACAGACATGGGGACTTATTGCTATACAGTCATGCCCTTCGGCCTTAAAAATGCTGGCGCTACTTATCAGCGTTTGGTCACCACTATGTTCAAATATTTGATCGGAAAAACCATGGAAGTGTATATCGATGACATGTTGGTTAAATCTCTTGAGAAGGGAAATCATTTAAGTCATTTGGAGGAAACTTTTACGATACTAAGGCGGTTCAACATGAGATTGAACCCGGAGAAATGTGCGTTCGGGGTTGGATCCGGTAAGTTCTTGGGATTCATCGTATCGCAAAGAGGAATTGAGGCCAATCCAGACAAAATCAAAGCAATTGAAAGCATCCCCGAGGACCTGACAACGGTGAAGGAAGTTCAACAGCTGACCGGTCGAGTAGCCTATCTCAGCAGGTTCATCTCGAGGTCATCTGAACGATGTCACAAGTTCTTTTCGGTGCTGAGGAAGAACAAAAGCTTTGAGTGGACACCAGAATGCATAAAGGCTCTCAAAGAATTAAAGCAATACCTTTCCAATCCTCCGCTCCTGGCAAAACCGATCGAAGGAGAAATGCTGCTGATATACTTGGCTGTCTCTAATGTCGCTGTAAGCGCTGTCCTCGTTCGCGAGGATAGAGGTAACCAACTTCCTATCTATTATGTTAGTAAAACACTGTTGGATGCAGAAACAAGGTATCCGCACCTAGAAAAACTAGCACTTGCACTAGTCACTGCTGCACGAAAACTAAGACCTTATTTCCAATGTCATTCAATATCTGTCATAACAACTTTTCCATTGCGAAATATTTTACATCGGCCAGATCTCTCTGGTCGATCAATGAAATGGGCGGTCGAGCTGAGTGAGTACGACATCACTTATCAGCCTCGTACTGCCATAAAATCTCAAGTTTTAACTGATTTTGTAGCAGACTTTAGCGCTAACATCTTCCTGAAAGCAAAAAAGGAAGAATTAATGATGAGAGATCCAGATCCCGGAGTCTGGGTAATTTATACCGATGGAGCTTCGAACGTGAAAGGGACTGGCCTAGGAATCTTGTTAATAGCACCTACCGGCGAGAAACTCAGGTATGCGATCAAATTACATGCAAAAACTAACAACGAGGCCGAATATGAGGCCCTCGCTGCAGGTTTAAAGATCGCAAAAGACTTGAAGGTCGAACGACTAGACATCAAAAGCGATTCTCAGCTGGTGGTAAACCAAATCCAACGCGATTTTTGTGTTCGAGATCCGAAGATGCAGCAGTTGCTCGAGAAAGTACAAAATCTCCTTACATCTTTCCAGGAATGGAAAATAGCTCAGATACCAAGGGAGGACAACATCGAAGCAGACGCCTTAGCCAACTTAGGCTTTGCAGCAGTCATCGATGGGAAAATCGATGAAACAGTGGTTCATCTGTTCGAATCCCCACTATGTCGGAGAATCAAAGAGGTAAATAATGTTAATCATACTTGGGATTGGAGAAACAAATACTTGTCTTATTTACAGGCAGGCACCCTTCCCAGCGACAAAAAATCTGCCCGTTCACTTAAAGCTAAAGCGGCAAGATATTGTCTCCTAGAAAATCAACTCTACAGACGACTGTTTGCTGGCCCTTTAGCAAAGTGTGTAGGACCAGATGGAACAAACTATGTACTGAAAGAGGTTCACGAAGGCGAGTGCGGAATCACTCCGGCAGCAAGTCATTGGTTCGAAAGATCATAAGAGCTGGATACTACTGGCCAACGATCGCAGATGATGCCAAATAATTCGTCCGCAAATGTGACAAGTGTCAACGATTTGGCAATCTCATACATCAACAAGCAGAGCCACTTCATTCGGTCACGTCACCGTAGCCATTCATGAAGTGGGGAATGGATTTGGTCGGGCCGCTTCCAACAGCGCCCAGCGGGGTAAAGTTTATTTTAATTCTTACGGATTATTTTTCTAAATGGGCAGAAGCAATTGCTTTGGCTAAGATTCGTGAACAAGAAGTCATTAAGTTTATTCATCAAAATATTATCTGTCGTTTTGGGATCCCGAAAGAGATCACATGCGATAACGGTAAACAGTTTGTAGGAAGACGGATCACTGCCTTCTTCGAAAAATGGGGGATCAAGCGAATTGCCTCAACACCTTATCACCCCAGTGCAAATGGACAGGCTGAGTCTTCCAACAAAACAATAATCGAGTACTTGAAGAAAATGATGGATGATTCAAAGGGCAACTGGCCGAACGAACTCCCCGGAGCGCTGTGGGCTCATCGGACGACGGTGAAACACAGCACCGGGGAGACACCGTTGTCACTTATCTACGGAACAGAAACATTGATACCGTTGGAAGTAGGAGAACCCAGTCTTCGGTTTGCCCACTCCACCCAAGAAGCAAACAAAGAGGCCATGCTGATAGATCTAAACTTGGTCGAAGCAAAAAGAGACATGGCATTTGCTCGAATACAAGCACAGAAACAAAGGGCAGAAAATTACCTCAACAAAAAATTCAGGTATCAATCTTTTAATGTAGGTGACTATGTGCTGAAGATCAAAAGACCAAAGAAGGATGAGCCCAACGAAGGCAAATTAGGAGCAAATTGGGAAGGACCCTATCGGGTCAAGGCAGTAATCGGGAAAGATTCATACCAACTCGAAACAATGGACTCCAAGCCAATCGACTTCAATTGGAATATCACACAGTTGAAGAAATACTACTTTTGAGGTTTCTACGGTATCATCAATCCTCACCTTTTACTTTCCTTTGCAATTTTCATTCTTTCTCCATCGGCAGAAGTTGTTTAATTGATTATTTGATTATTTGGTACTAACACTTTTAGTTGATATGCATAGTTGGAATCGAATGATGACAAACATCACCCACGAACACCTGAGCTCAAAACGCTCCGGTCGATAAGTCTGACGAACATTCTAACGTGGTCTTCATCTATATAGAGAGGAAGTCATCATGACCTTGGGAAACGACAAAAACTGCCACCCGCACGATCTCTGACACGTGCGACGACTGGAAGTTGAAATGACAGTTTGACATTTCAAAATGAAGGGACACGGAAGCGCCACGTGTTTTCCCGCTTAAAATTTCAGGCCACTTGCAAAGTGTTACGATCACAAGACTTAGCAAGTGGGGGGACTATCTGTATTGGTCGATTTCCGTCCGATCACAAGGATGACGTGTTCGGTTGTGTTGCATAGTCATTTGCAATTTCCGGAAACGTGTTGGTTGATGTGGTTTCGATTTGATGTCGTGATCGGAAGATTACAAAGACGCCGACTCTAGCAGATAAACTCAATTGGCCTTATCCCACTTTTATCGGAACGGATCCAACGTATTTTGTGGGACGTGGGCAGCTGCTGAAAGAGAGACGTGAGTAGGAGAGAGTCCTTCTAGGGTTGGGAAGTGCTTACCATTTTGGCCTATAAATAGGACCTTCCTCCTCCATTTGGAGACACGTTCATCGGAACAAAATTACTCTCATTCTCCAAGATATACACTTTCTCCTCACCATACCATTGTTATTTTCTCATCATATCAGCATCAATTTATTGTTGTCCTAAGCAATCATTGTATTTAAAATTCAGTCGTGGCTTGGTTCAAACGTGGAAGAAGACTCATCTCTTTCATTGAAGCACCATCCTCCGACTCTTCAATACAATAAGCTTTTATCGCTTTAATTATTTATTTACCTGTTCATTTATCGCTGTTTGTTTCCTTGTTTGCTCATTGTTCTCGTTATTCATAATTTTGACTCATTACCTTCGATATCGTTAGTTTATTGTCGTTACTCTGATTGCATAATTTATCGTTCAACTTGCTCGTTAATATTGTTCGCATCAAGTAAATTGTTAGTATTGCCTTGCGATCGTATTACTTGGTTGGGCACACTTCTATTGATCACATTTATTCGTCATCGTATTCAACTCTGTCATCAAATTTGGTTGGAATTAAACATTTAGCCTTGAACGGAATCAAACTCATAACTTATCTTCGATAAGAAATTCGATTGAAATCATCTCATCGTGAATTGTTAGTTCGTTATTCGTTTGGCAGAATACATAGATGGCCCCTTGAAGTTGTACCCAATTCTCACTTGAATACTTCAACTTTCCCAATGACCAACTAGACACTCTATATTGTCAGAAGTGTATTTTTTAAACACCTCATGGTGACATGGCAAGTCATGTGAGCTTTACCCATATTTGAGCGTGTGAGGGCTTACAATATTTCTCCTGCTCTTTTTTCTTTTTCTTTTTTCTAAATAATTTATGTGGGTCTTATAAAAAAATAATACCAAAAAAAAAGAACAAAAACTCCTGAGCTTCCATGGCCGATTTTATCAGCCCGACCTCCATATCCGCCACTCCCCTCCCTTCTTCCATTGCTATAGGTATATAACCGCACAACTATTTTTATACTCTAGCAATCTCTATCATTAAACCTCCACAACTCCGCCTAAAGCCGTCCTGATCTGACTTAAAAAAAATTCTGTGTCTTCCCCAACTTCCATGTCAGAGTGGTATAAATTTCCTTTCCGGCGAGCATCTCACCGGAAAAATAGCCACTTAATTGTGAAATGAGACCAGTCTCCTAAAGCTCAAAATCACACTCCAAAAAATGGCATCAACCACAAAATGAGAGTAAAATGGCAGCTACCAGAAAATACAACTTTAACCAAAAATAACATAGATGAATTATAGAAATACAGTTGCAGCAACAAAAAAATTAACCCCAATACCACCATTTTTAGACCCTTTGTAGCAACCAAAAAAATCAACCTCAATAACACTATTTTTATATCATTTGCAGCAATTAAATTAACCACACTTATCTTTTAGGTTGTTGCTTTGGCATTCATTTAAGGCATCGATGAAATCAGTAATGTCTCAGCTGATGTTGTTGTAGGAAAGGATCAAAGTCTTCAATTGCATAATTTTCCTAAGCTTCTCTTTAGCGACCCGTTTATACCATAATTAGAAGATAGATCAAGATATTCAAGGGAAGTGAGCTGCGACTTCGGGGGAGGGGATAAGGTAAAGGGGGATGGTTCTGTGGAAAGGAAGGGAATTGGCTTTGGAGTCTTTGTTGGGACGAATAAAGGATAATGAGCGGGGGGGGGGGGGGGGGGGGGAAGGGGGGAGTGGGGAGGTTGCTGAATAAGAAAAGAAGAAGATAAGAGGGGGGGGGGGGTTGAAGGTTAGTATTTTTTTCCTCTAATTTTATCAAAAAGAAAAGTCATAATTATTTTTTTTAACAAAAATTACACATGTCAACTTATGATTTGTTATTTTTCCACGTCAGCAGAGAGTGCAACTCACGCATGAAGTCTGCCAGACTTAAGTATTCCAGAGACACGGTATGGACTAGAAGAGGTGTCTAGTTGGTCATTAGGAAAGTTGGAGTATTCAAGTGGGAATTGGGTACAACTTCGAGGGGCTATCTATGTATTCTGCCTATTCGTTTTGACTCATCTGTTTATACTTGTCTTCGAGCCGTTTACTCGTATTTGACATCGTATTTACATCTTTGAAATTGATACTCGTACTGTCTTCGAATTAAGTCCCTAAAAATCGACTGCTTGTCAACGTAAACTGCATATCAATCGATCAAATTGAGATATAAAACGGTCGCCTTAGACTCAACTAAATATAAATTTAATTGTAAAATCTGATACATTTGAGGAAATACATAAACAAAGGTAATTATATTCGTTAACAACTAGTACTAATTACCAGTCAACTATTTCATATACATTAGTCCTTCATACTAAACCAAAGGAAAGAGAAAAACTGAAGGCAAACGGAAAGGGGAAACTTGAAAACACAACTAACCACTGAAAGGAAAAGCAAACTTTGCATTTGAACAAATTAAAATGCATATGATTGGCAGATTCTTGGTACAAGATACTATATCCCATAAGAGTATTTTTTGTTTCTCTTCATTTTCTATTCACCCAAGTCAGCTCAACTGTACCTTAAAACCCTAACCTTTCTGGTAATTCCAACCAAGAATTCCATAAAACTACAACTACTCTGCACCAAAGTCCCACAAATGTATAGTGCTATCACTGGAACAAGCTGCTAAATACCTTTCATCAGCAACTATGGCATTTACATCTCCTATTCTCTCCCTAATACTATATAGATACGCTCCATGCTCTATCTCCCATACCCTAATGACATTCCCTAGCCACATTATTGCATACCCTCCATTCATGCACCCAAGTACTCCCATTTGGTTTGCTCCTCTAACATTAAACCTGCATATTTCCTCCAAATCATCCACCCTACGCACGCTAGCCACGCCCCTGCTATCAACAGTCACCAGTGTCTCATTCCGGACATCAAAGGATGCCACGATGAGCCCTCTTCGGAATGGTTGAGCTCTTATTATTATACCTTGGTTTTGCAAGTCAATTACCATGACTTGCAGGCTGGTGCATGCCACGGCTGTCTCTCGGGTCGTCACTCGGACTCGACCTACGAGCTCAGTCACCTCGGTCAGCATGTGCCAACCCATTAAGGCTTCTGGATCAGTCAATTCACCACCAACAAAGACCAACTCTTCTGTCTCCCTATTCCATATGTGAAATGCCCGTCCTGGAACACCTGAAAAAATAAATGCAAAACAAAAACACTCATTATTAATATTTGTAGTTAGATAATAAAATTGTTGGTCTAATTATAATTAATTCTTAATCAAAAAAGAAATGAAACCACTTATGTTTGAATTCATTTCTGACAGCAAAAGAGTAGAGTAATTACTAAACTTATCTCTTATTTTATAAACAACTTGACACCCTTTACTTTATACAGTGTCAGCGTCACACTATGTTACTCATGAATCTTGGTTATGCAGTTTAGTTGGACACTTGGTCAATAATTTGGACCATTCCTACACAGACCTAAAAGAATTTGGGCTAATCTTTACCGCATATCCAAAGTGCACAGCACACAAATCAAGAAGTTATAATCCTTCCTTTTATTATAATTAGAAAAAATTTAAAAAAACAAATCTTTGATCTTGTTATATCTAGAAATCCAAAAACTAATTTTAGCCCCTCATTCTCAAGTGGCCATTATCCACAAGCTAACTATATTTCACTCAGAAAGATATAAAATCAACATGTTAGCACCATAATACACCTAACGCTTACGTGACTAAAAGTATAGACAAGTTATGTAAAAGTAATTAAGATTAATCACCTGCATATAGGCCAACCCACCACTGGTCACAGCCAGTGAAATCCACCAAAGCACCATCATTCACCACGTCCCCTAAGTGAGCCCTCCTAGGGGGTGCAGCATCACCAATGACCACCACATGAATATCCCCATCTAGAGAAGCAAATACAAGTTGGACATCAGTCAAAATAATCCCAGAAACTGCTCTAGAGAATCGGCCTAGACGATCATGGTGATGAGGGTGGAATGTTGACAAATGTAGCCTCGTAGGTAGATAAAATAATTGAACCGAGCCATCAGCAAAACCGGCAGCTAGATGGTGATCAGACAAGGCTAAACGACGACAAAAGAGACCGTCATTGTTATTGTTGTTGTCCTCGTTGTTTTCTGGCACGAAATGAAGGGTGTTATATGCATATCTATGGTGACGGAAGTTATTAGCTGCTTGGTGCCAATATATGTATTCCTCACGCCATGTTTGGCGGAGAAGGTGGTGGCGGTTCCATATACGACGGGTCAGATTTTGCCATAGTAGATCGGAGTGTGACACTGCTTGCCATGTTGAACAAACCTGAATGAATGTAGTAGCCACATTATACGATGTTATTGAGCAACATTATCCTATGTGACAAAGTACTAAAGAAAAAGGGTCACAACCAAAAACACTTGAAATCTTGATTGTGAATACTAAAGTCTCAATTATAAAACCATCGTAATTATCTTAGTTAAAAGCCAAAATAAATCATGACTAACACAAATCACATGTTGCATCCCTGATTAATATATAGTAATGCACCTATAGTCTGTCTCAGAAGGTCAAAATCTTTTTGTCAATTTCATATCCACGACATCTAAAGCAGAGGGAAACATAATAGACTATAAGACACTCACATTAAGAGGCAAATTAGAAAGAAAAAAAATCAAAAGTTTTACATAAAAAAACCTAAGTACGTATTAAAAAGTAGAAGTAAAAGAAGAGAAGTGTGTGTGGGGTGGGGGGCAGAAAGGAGTCAGGATTGACAGAATGGGGTAGGGGTAGTAGGCAGAGTAGAGGTAAACATGGTAGTCAGTCTTAGGGTACAATATCTCATCATATGTCTCTACTACTATCAGGGGAAGAAGAAATACTGACGTTTTTCCTCCTTTTAATGACACCCTCCAGGCTTACAAAGACAAGGTACTGTTAACACACAGTAAGACCAATAAATGCCTTGATGATGCCAATATTATCAAAACTCTCCCCTTCAAATTCTAAAGAAAAGAACATCTATAACTAATTAGAGAACTCAACTAATTACTTTTTCCAATTTTAAATGTCATTACACAACTATTCAACTTAGAATAAGTTACTTAATACTTTCTTAATTCATTGTTCACTTTTTTGAATTAAATTTATTTAGCTAACACACATTTAAAATGGACTAATATTTAATAAAGGTAGAGAGCATCAATCTTTAGCTAAACAATAATTCGTTCTTGTCTATCTTAAACGCTAATAAAAAATGTCAGAGAGAATTGAACTTTTATCAGTTGGAAAGAAGTGATTTACCGTACCCAAAGTCTTTTTTGGAGCAATAAATAAGGAGAATACAGAAGGGACAAAAACACTCTTGAAGGGTCAAAACTGACAGAAGAGAAGAGATTGACTTGTAAAAAAGAGATGAACAATATCCAGACATATATATACAGGTTAAATAAGACAGTGACTAGATTCTTGTGCATGCATTTTGTGGTCCACATGCATAGATACACGAATACCATATGTTAGAGCATATCAAACCCTCATGAAAAATCTTGTTCTACTTAAACATCGGATTGTTGTTATAAGTAATGCTTTTTGGTATAGAGAAGAGACGCCCTATCCTTTTTTATCTTTCATTTCCAAGAAAGGTGGCCTAAAGGGCCTTTCTCGTTTGAAGCAACGACTCTTATACTACTCTTTTTGCATTTGCAACAAAACTTAATGTTTCTTTGACCCTTTTCTTGGTGTTATCCATCCCTTCCTTGTCTGTACCCATCACTGCCTATAAGAAATCAACATGTTAATTTTCATATGGTTATGTTAAACTTTGGTTGGTCTCACTTAACATTTAAATCACCAAGAGAATAGATCACTGTGCCTTCACTAATTTAACCTTAACCCACTGATTATTAATAAGTTAAAACTCTAATCTAGCCCTTGTTAGTACTCGCTATTTCAATCTCTATGGAAAATTTTGAATAAGTATAGAGTTTAAAAAAGAAATGAGAACTTATGAAACTTAAGATATTAAAATGTTGGTAACATTTTAAGATTTCAAAGCTTTTTTAAATTTGTGTTAAAATATTTCATTACATGTTTGAGTGTAAAAGTCTGTTAAAAGTGAAATAAAACATTTAAATTAAATTATTTAAAAATTTTAAAACATATCATTCTTTTAGAAACAAATAAAAAGAGAATGTAGTAGTACCCACTTACTACATTTTATCAATAAATTGGAATAGGAGTACTAGTACTTATACCAATAAGATCCTGTTTAGTCTACATGTTACTGTATAAAATTCACAGAGGTACCACATTAATGAATAGAGAAATGAAGCGACTTCCAAGATCAGTAGTTTTCATGAAACCAAATATAGGGAATGATTCATGAGTCAAAAATACTCCATATAACAAAAAGATTTGGAGCATACAAGGCTTAAAATAAGTCTCGATTAGTGCAGATTCAGAAACACAGAGTGATATTTACTGTCCTTCTATTGCAACTTTCACCTGAGAGAAAGAATGTGGGGGACCAGAAAACATACATACGGTAATTACCCAAAGGATTATCCGAATAATTTCTTCCTGTCTCCATATATACTAACCAGGTAGTATGTCTTAAATTGAAGAACAAACATAAACGAAAAAATGGATAGGAGAGAGAGTACATGTAATGAAAACGATTTGAGCAAACCAAATAGTGGAAAAGGTATGCAGTTTCCCATATCTCTAACTAAATATACACATTCTGTTAGCAGCTTGAAAAGGATCATGCAATGAAAGGGAAAGGAAATCAAGAAACCAAAAGACCCCTTTTTCTCCTATGACTATATTGCTAAAAAAGGACCCTCCAAAAATGGATTATCTCTGGGAGAAAATGATGGCTGCCTTACTCTATATCCCCGTCAACAAGCACAAAAAGAGAATGGAAATTGAAGAAAAAAATTTAACCTAAAGTTTTAAAGACAAGTCTGATCCACAAGTACAACATTCTGATGCTCAAATTCTTCATACTGCTGCTAGATCATACAGCTACTACTGCCTAGTTATTTACATCATCCTGTACTTGTAACATTTCCTTTATGCACCCATAATTTCTTTACTTTTTCAGAAAATCTTTAATGCCTATCTACATTGATTTGTTAATGCAACTATAACCTACAATTGTCAAGGTGATTGGTCAAAGATGTGCACTATAAACACAAATTCCAACTTATTTTTATCTTTAAACATATGATTATGAAAACATAATTACACAAACATAGGGTTTTAATCGCAACATGACACAAATCGGAACCATTAATAATAATTATCAATTTTTCTATCAAATCTCAAGAAAGTTGAAGTCTAATATATAAAATTACGCTAATTCAAACCTAAGAATTCGTTAATTTCAAACAAGTTTTAGTGGGTTACCTGAAAAACAAGAGCTAGGGCTTGGGCAGCACCCAAACGGCCAATGGAACGTGAAGCATCAGTAGCGACAATCAGAGCCAAATCCTCCAGAAATGGCTCTGGCCAAACATCATTTTCAGCACGTATACGGCTCCTAGAGGAAGATGGTCCTTCAAACTCACCACTAACATGACTGCCATCCCCTCCTCCAACTCCTCCTAAAGAAGATGGTGGTGATGATGAGGACGACATATGCTTGTATAAAGTATGATGATTTTTGGCTTAGTAACGGACGAAAAGTACGGTTAATTAGAAGGAAACAAAAGAAGACAAGCCAGCCAAAAACTAAGAAAGGCCCAAGAATGTGAGTGTCGAGAAATTATAAGATCCTTCTACTACTATTTATATACTGAGAGAAGAGAAGGGAGAGAAACTAGGTTCTTGAAGCAGTTTAATAATTATAATGTCAATGAGTCTGAAAAATAATAATATGTGTGTGTATATACAAAAGATACATAAAAAAATTTGGACGTTTTCTTGATTTATCACTTGGACCATGCTGCTAAGACGGCGGGGGTAGAACATCCTTCGGACCTCTGTAAATTAAAAGCTTCATAACGGAAATAAGAAGATGAGTAGAAACTGATGGTTTCTTCCATGCTCCTTAGTTGTAATAGTAAGTATAGTGATCTTTTTCAGGTGGTAATTTGATACGTCCACTCGCTATTACTTCTTCCTCCAAAAATACCTTTTTTACTTGATTTGATCAATCGATTCTGTACTTCCTTTATCTTTCACTCAAGTGTTTTTGTACTTTCGATACGTGGGTTTTTAGAAAAGACTGGAAAATCCAATTTCTTTCTCCTTTCGGGTCTTATTTTCCTCTAGTTTATTGTTTGCTTACATTGTTCGAGTAACCATTAATTCATAAAAAGAAACCCCAGTTTTCAATTCCAATTACAAGAAAATGTGGCTTTCTATGGCTATATCACTTTTTATCTTTAGATAAAGAACTAAAGTGTACATCACTTTTCAAGTATATGAAATTAAATATTATATATGTAGTTTAAAAATATACTTATTTCTCATTCCTATAAGCACCTCTTAGATTTACACAAAGACATAATGTTGGTTGACATTGATTAAAACATACTATGGTGTTATATACATATATTATAATATAAAACTAATTGCAACAATCATCAGTGTCGAGAATCATCAGTGTCGAGAATCCAGCTGAGGTGAAGGACATGAGATTATTTCACAGTCGGAAATTAGCAATATATAATTGGGCAGGAAAATTCAGCTTCAGTTAGTTAGCTTTCAAATTGCAATTAGTTTGTTATGGAATTGGTTCTATAGCTGATGTATAACTAATTTGATGTAGTAGATTCATCTCACTGTAGCTATTCACATATAAATAGGGGTGAATATACGTCAGATTGGTTCGGTTTTTTCATTTACCAAATCAAATCAATAATTTCGATTTTTTAAATTTTTAACCAAACCAAACCAACCAAAGTCAGGTTTTCTAATGTCAGTTTTATTCGGTTTATTCTGATTATTCGGTTTATTCAGTATTTATTTGTTAACAACAAATATGTGGTGCTTTCTCTCCTTTAAAAGTATAGGTAAAAAGCTCGTATCCAATTGTACAAAAGAAAACAAGTTAAACCAAGTTACTTCATATTAAAATTGCGTTTGATATATAGAGTTCAAGACTTTCTCCTTTTTCTTTAATAGGTAACTGTAGAGTCCTATAAGATATGACACTCTTAATCAGACGTTCCAAATATAGATTTAGAGACGTACAATATAGGCCATCCAGATGCACATGTATAACAAAAGAAAAAAATATTTACCGGTTAAAAAAATAATAATAGCATATCAAATGTTTGAGCACCAAATTTTTTTGTTCTTAGAAAATTATTTTTACTAATTAGGTTTTTTATTTTTGCACTTAATTTGGGTTCTCGTATTACTTTCTGGAGGACTTTTCTTTATGGGTCATAAGCCGATCACTCATTCTTATTAAAATTAACTCATGTAGATGTGTGTTGTAAATCGTAAGTTTATAACATAAGTACATAACTAAGAAAAGCTACTAAGATATTTAGACAATACTTTTCAATGAATGAATTTTATACATATAAAAATTCAAAAGTAACATATACGTAATGTCGGTTCGGTTAGGTCTCAGTTCAGTTTTTTTATGGGTAACACCAAACCAAACCTAATATGTCGGTTTTTTTCGCCAACACCAAACCAAGTCAAACCAACTCATAGTCGGTTTTTTTCTCGGTTCGGTTCGGTTTGCCGGTTTGGTTTGTACAGCCCTACATATAAGTATTGTTGTAATACATTTTGAGAAAGTACTGTTAATGAGATACAGTGAATTAAGGTACAGTTGTAGTTTTAATATATTAACTAGGTTTTCTTCTCCTCCTTCATCATTAGCAAAGCGCCTAGAATTGGAGAAGAATTGAGTTTGTTTGTTAAAAGAATGTCTTTTGAAGCCTGTATTAACCTTGCCAAGTTAGGCAATGACAATGCTCAGGTTGTAGTAATGTTGTTTATTACTCCCTCTGCTCCAAAATGATTGTCACAGTTCGGATTTCGAGAGTCAAACGAGTTCATTTTGACCGTAAATTTAAACATATAATCTTTAAGTTTTTTGTAACGATGTATATATATTTAGAAACTACATAAAAAGTACTATAAGTTACAATAATTAATAATTCAAAATATTTAAAAGACATAAAAATATTACGGCCAAAGCTAAACTCGTTTGACTCTCGAAATCCGAACTGTGACAATCATTTTGGAACGGAGGGAGTATTAATATATAAGTATTTATGTTATAAAAAAAAGAATTAAGGTATAGTAGTAGATTAGATAAGAGCATGTTATACACTGGACAAACTAAAAATAAAGGAAGGTTTTTTGCTAAAGAATTGATACGAGGCTAGATATTACTATATTTTTTTTATTTTTGCCTCTTAGAAAATTATTTTTACTAATTAGGTTTTTTATTTTTGCACTTAATTTGGGTTCTCGTATTACTTTCTGGAGGGCTTTTCTTTATGGGTCATAAGCCGATCACTCATTCTTATTAAAATTAACTCATGTAGATGTGTGTTGTAAATCGTAAGTTTATAACATAAGTACATAACTAAGAAAAGCTACTAAGATATTTAGACAATACTTTTCAATGAATGAATTTTATACATATAAAAATTCAAAAGTAACATATACGTAATGTCGGTTCGGTTAGGTCTCAGTTCAATTTTTTTATGGGTAACACCAAACCAAACCTAATATGTCGGTTTTTTTCGCCAACACCAAACCAGGTCAAACCAACTCATAGTCGGTTTTTTTCTCGGTTCGGTTCGGTTTGCCGGTTTGGTTTGTACAGCCCTACATATAAGTATTGTTGTAATACATTTTGAGAAAGTACTGTTAATGAGATACAGTGAATTAAGGTACAGTTGTAGTTTTAATATATTAACTAGGTTTTCTTCTCCTCCTTCATCATTAGCAAAGCGCCTAGAATTGGAGAAGAATTGAGTTTGTTTGTTAAAAGAATGTCTTTTGAAGCCTGTATTAACCTTGCCAAGTTAGGCAATGACAATGCTCAGGTTGTAGTAATGTTGTTTATTACTCCCTCTGTTCCAAAATGATTGTCACAGTTCGGATTTCGAGAGTCAAACGAGTTCATTTTGACCGTAAATTTAAACATATAATCTTTAAGTTTTTTGTAACAATGTATATATATTTAGAAACTACATAAAAAGTACTATAAGTCACAATAATTAATAATTCAAAATATTTAAAAGACATAAAAATATTACGGCCAAAGCTAAACTCGTTTGACTCTCGAAATCCGAACTGTGACAATCATTTTGGAACGGAGGGAGTATTAATATATAAGTATTTATGTTATAAAAAAAAGAATTAAGGTATAGTAGTAGATTAGATAAGAGCATGTTATACACTGGACAAACTAAAAATAAAGGAAGGTTTTTTGCTAAAGAATTGATACGAGGCTAGATATTACTATATTTTTTTATTTTTGCCTCTTAGAAAATTATTTTTACTAATTAGGTTTTTTATTTTTGCACTTAATTTGGGTTCTCGTATTACTTTCTGGAGGGCTTTTCTTTATGGGTCATAAGCCGATCACTCATTCTTATTAAAATTAACTCATGTAGATGTGTGTTGTAAATCGTAAGTTTATAACATAAGTACATAACTAAGAAAAGCTACTAAGATATTTAGACAATACTTTTCAATGAATGAATTTTATACATATAAAAATTCAAAAGTAACATATACGTAATGTCGGTTCGGTTAGGTCTCAGTTCAATTTTTTTATGGGTAACACCAAACCAAACCTAATATGTCGGTTTTTTTCGCCAACACCAAACCAGGTCAAACCAACTCATAGTCGGTTTTTTTCTCGGTTCGGTTCGGTTTGCCGGTTTGGTTTGTACAGCCCTACATATAAGTATTGTTGTAATACATTTTGAGAAAGTACTGTTAATGAGATACAGTGAATTAAGGTACAGTTGTAGTTTTAATATATTAACTAGGTTTTCTTCTCCTCCTTCATCATTAGCAAAGCACCTAGAATTGGAGAAGAATTGAGTTTGTTTGTTAAAAGAATGTCTTTTGAAGCCTGTATTAACCTTGCCAAGTTAGGCAATGACAATGCTCAGGTTGTAGTAATGTTGTTTATTACTCCCTCTGTTCCAAAATGATTGTCACAGTTCGGATTTCGAGAGTCAAACGAGTTCATTTTGACCGTAAATTTAAACATATAATCTTTAAGTTTTTTGTAACGATGTATATATATTTAGAAACTACATAAAAAGTACTATAAGTCACAATAATTAATAATTCAAAATATTTAAAAGACATAAAAATATTACGGCCAAAGCTAAACTCGTTTGACTCTCAAAATCCGAACTGTGACAATCATTTTGGAACGGAGGGAGTATTAATATATAAGTATTTATGTTATAAAAAAAAGAATTAAGGTATAGTAGTAGATTAGATAAGAGCATGTTATACACTGGACAAACTAAAAATAAAGGAAGGTTTTTTGCTAAAGAATTGATACGAGGCTAGATATTACTATATTTTTTTTATTTTTGCCTCTTAGAAAATTATTTTTACTAATTAGGTTTTTTATTTTTGCACTTAATTTGGGTTCTCGTATTACTTTCTGGAGGGCTTTTCTTTATGGGTCATAAGCCGATCACTCATTCTTATTAAAATTAACTCATGTAGATGTGTGTTGTAAATCGTAAGTTTATAACATAAGTACATAACTAAGAAAAGCTACTAAGATATTTAGACAATACTTTTCAATGAATGAATTTTATACATATAAAAATTCAAAAGTAACATATACGTAATGTCGGTTCGGTTAGGTCTCAGTTCAATTTTTTTATGGGTAACACCAAACCAAACCTAATATGTCGGTTTTTTTCGCCAACACCAAACCAGGTCAAACCAACTCATAGTCGGTTTTTTTCTCGGTTCGGTTCGGTTTGCCGGTTTGGTTTGTACAGCCCTACATATAAGTATTGTTGTAATACATTTTGAGAAAGTACTGTTAATGAGATACAGTGAATTAAGGTACAGTTGTAGTTTTAATATATTAACTAGGTTTTCTTCTCCTCCTTCATCATTAGCAAAGCGCCTAGAATTGGAGAAGAATTGAGTTTGTTTGTTAAAAGAATGTCTTTTGAAGCCTGTATTAACCTTGCCAAGTTAGGCAATGACAATGCTCAGGTTGTAGTAATGTTGTTTATTACTCCCTCTGTTCCAAAATGATTGTCACAGTTCGGATTTCGAGAGTCAAACGAGTTCATTTTGACCGTAAATTTAAACATATAATCTTTAAGTTTTTTGTAACGATGTATATATATTTAGAAACTACATAAAAAGTACTATAAGTCACAATAATTAATAATTCAAAATATTTAAAAGACATAAAAATATTACGGCCAAAGCTAAACTCGTTTGACTCTCGAAATCCGAACTGTGACAATCATTTTGGAACGGAGGGAGTATTAATATATAAGTATTTATGTTATAAAAAAAAGAATTAAGGTATAGTAGTAGATTAGATAAGAGCATGTTATACACTGGACAAACTAAAAATAAAGGAAGGTTTTTTGCTAAAGAATTGATACGAGGCTAGATATTACTATATTTTTTTATTTTTGCCTCTTAGAAAATTATTTTTACTAATTAGGTTTTTTATTTTTGCACTTAATTTGGGTTCTCGTATTACTTTCTGGAGGGCTTTTCTTTATGGGTCATAAGCCGATCACTCATTCTTATTAAAATTAACTCATGTAGATGTGTGTTGTAAATCGTAAGTTTATAACATAAGTACATAACTAAGAAAAGCTACTAAGATATTTAGACAATACTTTTCAATGAATGAATTTTATACATATAAAAATTCAAAAGTAACATATACGTAATGTCGGTTCGGTTAGGTCTCAGTTCAATTTTTTTATGGGTAACACCAAACCAAACCTAATATGTCGGTTTTTTTCGCCAACACCAAACCAGGTCAAACCAACTCATAGTCGGTTTTTTTCTCGGTTCGGTTCGGTTTGCCGGTTTGGTTTGTACAGCCCTACATATAAGTATTGTTGTAATACATTTTGAGAAAGTACTGTTAATGAGATACAGTGAATTAAGGTACAGTTGTAGTTTTAATATATTAACTAGGTTTTCTTCTCCTCCTTCATCATTAGCAAAGCGCCTAGAATTGGAGAAGAATTGAGTTTGTTTGTTAAAAGAATGTCTTTTGAAGCCTGTATTAACCTTGCCAAGTTAGGCAATGACAATGCTCAGGTTGTAGTAATGTTGTTTATTACTCCCTCTGCTCCAAAATGATTGTCACAGTTCGGATTTCGAGAGTCAAACGAGTTCATTTTGACCGTAAATTTAAACATATAATCTTTAAGTTTTTTGTAACGATGTATATATATTTAGAAACTACATAAAAAGTACTATAAGTCACAATAATTAATAATTCAAAATATTTAAAAGACATAAAAATATTACGGCCAAAGCTAAACTCGTTTGACTCTCGAAATCCGAACTGTGACAATCATTTTGGAACGGAGGGAGTATTAATATATAAGTATTTATGTTATAAAAAAAAGAATTAAGGTATAGTAGTAGATTAGATAAGAGCATGTTATACACTGGACAAACTAAAAATAAAGGAAGGTTTTTTGCTAAAGAATTGATACGAGGCTAGATATTACTATATTTTTTTTTATTTTTGCCTCTTAGAAAATTATTTTTACTAATTAGGTTTTTTATTTTTGCACTTAATTTGGGTTCTCGTATTACTTTCTGGAGGGCTTTTCTTTATGGGTCATAAGCCGATCACTCATTCTTATTAAAATTAACTCATGTAGATGTGTGTTGTAAATCGTAAGTTTATAACATAAGTACATAACTAAGAAAAGCTACTAAGATATTTAGACAATACTTTTCAATGAATGAATTTTATACATATAAAAATTCAAAAGTAACATATACGTAATGTCGGTTCGGTTAGGTCTCAGTTCAATTTTTTTATGGGTAACACCAAACCAAACCTAATATGTCGGTTTTTTTCGCCAACACCAAACCAGGTCAAACCAACTCATAGTCGGTTTTTTTCTCGGTTCGGTTCGGTTTGCCGGTTTGGTTTGTACAGCCCTACATATAAGTATTGTTGTAATACATTTTGAGAAAGTACTGTTAATGAGATACAGTGAATTAAGGTACAGTTGTAGTTTTAATATATTAACTAGGTTTTCTTCTCCTCCTTCATCATTAGCAAAGCGCCTAGAATTGGAGAAGAATTGAGTTTGTTTGTTAAAAGAATGTCTTTTGAAGCCTGTATTAACCTTGCCAAGTTAGGCAATGACAATGCTCAGGTTGTAGTAATGTTGTTTATTACTCCCTCTGTTCCAAAATGATTGTCACAGTTCGGATTTCGAGAGTCAAACGAGTTCATTTTGACCGTAAATTTAAACATATAATCTTTAAGTTTTTTGTAACGATGTATATATATTTAGAAACTACATAAAAAGTACTATAAGTCACAATAATTAATAATTCAAAATATTTAAAAGACATAAAAATATTACGGCCAAAGCTAAACTCGTTTGACTCTCAAAATCCGAACTGTGACAATCATTTTGGAACGGAGGGAGTATTAATATATAAGTATTTATGTTATAAAAAAAAGAATTAAGGTATAGTAGTAGATTAGATAAGAGCATGTTATACACTGGACAAACTAAAAATAAAGGAAGGTTTTTTGCTAAAGAATTGATACGAGGCTAGATATTACTATATTTTTTTTATTTTTGCCTCTTAGAAAATTATTTTTACTAATTAGGTTTTTTATTTTTGCACTTAATTTGGGTTCTCGTATTACTTTCTGGAGGGCTTTTCTTTATGGGTCATAAGCCGATCACTCATTCTTATTAAAATTAACTCATGTAGATGTGTGTTGTAAATCGTAAGTTTATAACATAAGTACATAACTAAGAAAAGCTACTAAGATATTTAGACAATACTTTTCAATGAATGAATTTTATACATATAAAAATTCAAAAGTAACATATACGTAATGTCGGTTCGGTTAGGTCTCAGTTCAATTTTTTTATGGGTAACACCAAACCAAACCTAATATGTCGGTTTTTTTCGCCAACACCAAACCAGGTCAAACCAACTCATAGTCGGTTTTTTTCTCGGTTCGGTTCGGTTTGCCGGTTTGGTTTGTACAGCCCTACATATAAGTATTGTTGTAATACATTTTGAGAAAGTACTGTTAATGAGATACAGTGAATTAAGGTACAGTTGTAGTTTTAATATATTAACTAGGTTTTCTTCTCCTCCTTCATCATTAGCAAAGCGCCTAGAATTGGAGAAGAATTGAGTTTGTTTGTTAAAAGAATGTCTTTTGAAGCCTGTATTAACCTTGCCAAGTTAGGCAATGACAATGCTCAGGTTGTAGTAATGTTGTTTATTACTCCCTCTGTTCCAAAATGATTGTCACAGTTCGGATTTCGAGAGTCAAACGAGTTCATTTTGACCGTAAATTTAAACATATAATCTTTAAGTTTTTTGTAACGATGTATATATATTTAGAAACTACATAAAAAGTACTATAAGTCACAATAATTAATAATTCAAAATATTTAAAAGACATAAAAATATTACGGCCAAAGCTAAACTCGTTTGACTCTCGAAATCCGAACTGTGACAATCATTTTGGAACGGAGGGAGTATTAATATATAAGTATTTATGTTATAAAAAAAAGAATTAAGGTATAGTAGTAGATTAGATAAGAGCATGTTATACACTGGACAAACTAAAAATAAAGGAAGGTTTTTTGCTAAAGAATTGATACGAGGCTAGATATTACTATATTTTTTTATTTTTGCCTCTTAGAAAATTATTTTTACTAATTAGGTTTTTTATTTTTGCACTTAATTTGGGTTCTCGTATTACTTTCTGGAGGGCTTTTCTTTATGGGTCATAAGCCGATCACTCATTCTTATTAAAATTAACTCATGTAGATGTGTGTTGTAAATCGTAAGTTTATAACATAAGTACATAACTAAGAAAAGCTACTAAGATATTTAGACAATACTTTTCAATGAATGAATTTTATACATATAAAAATTCAAAAGTAACATATACGTAATGTCGGTTCGGTTAGGTCTCAGTTCAATTTTTTTATGGGTAACACCAAACCAAACCTAATATGTCGGTTTTTTTCGCCAACACCAAACCAGGTCAAACCAACTCATAGTCGGTTTTTTTCTCGGTTCGGTTCGGTTTGCCGGTTTGGTTTGTACAGCCCTACATATAAGTATTGTTGTAATACATTTTGAGAAAGTACTGTTAATGAGATACAGTGAATTAAGGTACAGTTGTAGTTTTAATATATTAACTAGGTTTTCTTCTCCTCCTTCATCATTAGCAAAGCACCTAGAATTGGAGAAGAATTGAGTTTGTTTGTTAAAAGAATGTCTTTTGAAGCCTGTATTAACCTTGCCAAGTTAGGCAATGACAATGCTCAGGTTGTAGTAATGTTGTTTATTACTCCCTCTGTTCCAAAATGATTGTCACAGTTCGGATTTCGAGAGTCAAACGAGTTCATTTTGACCGTAAATTTAAACATATAATCTTTAAGTTTTTTGTAACGATGTATATATATTTAGAAACTACATAAAAAGTACTATAAGTCACAATAATTAATAATTCAAAATATTTAAAAGACATAAAAATATTACGGCCAAAGCTAAACTCGTTTGACTCTCGAAATCCGAACTGTGACAATCATTTTGGAACGGAGGGAGTATTAATATATAAGTATTTATGTTATAAAAAAAAGAATTAAGGTATAGTAGTAGATTAGATAAGAGCATGTTATACACTGGACAAACTAAAAATAAAGGAAGGTTTTTTGCTAAAGAATTGATACGAGGCTAGATATTACTATATTTTTTTTATTTTTGCCTCTTAGAAAATTATTTTTACTAATTAGGTTTTTTATTTTTGCACTTAATTTGGGTTCTCGTATTACTTTCTGGAGGGCTTTTCTTTATGGGTCATAAGCCGATCACTCATTCTTATTAAAATTAACTCATGTAGATGTGTGTTGTAAATCGTAAGTTTATAACATAAGTACATAACTAAGAAAAGCTACTAAGATATTTAGACAATACTTTTCAATGAATGAATTTTATACATATAAAAATTCAAAAGTAACATATACGTAATGTCGGTTCGGTTAGGTCTCAGTTCAATTTTTTTATGGGTAACACCAAACCAAACCTAATATGTCGGTTTTTTTCGCCAACACCAAACCAGGTCAAACCAACTCATAGTCGGTTTTTTTCTCGGTTCGGTTCGGTTTGCCGGTTTGGTTTGTACAGCCCTACATATAAGTATTGTTGTAATACATTTTGAGAAAGTACTGTTAATGAGATACAGTGAATTAAGGTACAGTTGTAGTTTTAATATATTAACTAGGTTTTCTTCTCCTCCTTCATCATTAGCAAAGCGCCTAGAATTGGAGAAGAATTGAGTTTGTTTGTTAAAAGAATGTCTTTTGAAGCCTGTATTAACCTTGCCAAGTTAGGCAATGACAATGCTCAGGTTGTAGTAATGTTGTTTATTACTCCCTCTGTTCCAAAATGATTGTCACAGTTCGGATTTCGAGAGTCAAACGAGTTCATTTTGACCGTAAATTTAAACATATAATCTTTAAGTTTTTTGTAACGATGTATATATATTTAGAAACTACATAAAAAGTACTATAAGTCACAATAATTAATAATTCAAAATATTTAAAAGACATAAAAATATTACGGCCAAAGCTAAACTCGTTTGACTCTCGAAATCCGAACTGTGACAATCATTTTGGAACGGAGGGAGTATTAATATATAAGTATTTATGTTATAAAAAAAAGAATTAAGGTATAGTAGTAGATTAGATAAGAGCATGTTATACACTGGACAAACTAAAAATAAAGGAAGGTTTTTTGCTAAAGAATTGATACGAGGCTAGATATTACTATATTTTTTTATTTTTGCCTCTTAGAAAATTATTTTTACTAATTAGGTTTTTTATTTTTGCACTTAATTTGGGTTCTCGTATTACTTTCTGGAGGGCTTTTCTTTATGGGTCATAAGCCGATCACTCATTCTTATTAAAATTAACTCATGTAGATGTGTGTTGTAAATCGTAAGTTTATAACATAAGTACATAACTAAGAAAAGCTACTAAGATATTTAGACAATACTTTTCAATGAATGAATTTTATACATATAAAAATTCAAAAGTAACATATACGTAATGTCGGTTCGGTTAGGTCTCAGTTCAATTTTTTTATGGGTAACACCAAACCAAACCTAATATGTCGGTTTTTTTCGCCAACACCAAACCAGGTCAAACCAACTCATAGTCGGTTTTTTTCTCGGTTCGGTTCGGTTTGCCGGTTTGGTTTGTACAGCCCTACATATAAGTATTGTTGTAATACATTTTGAGAAAGTACTGTTAATGAGATACAGTGAATTAAGGTACAGTTGTAGTTTTAATATATTAACTAGGTTTTCTTCTCCTCCTTCATCATTAGCAAAGCACCTAGAATTGGAGAAGAATTGAGTTTGTTTGTTAAAAGAATGTCTTTTGAAGCCTGTATTAACCTTGCCAAGTTAGGCAATGACAATGCTCAGGTTGTAGTAATGTTGTTTATTACTCCCTCTGTTCCAAAATGATTGTCACAGTTCGGATTTCGAGAGTCAAACGAGTTCATTTTGACCGTAAATTTAAACATATAATCTTTAAGTTTTTTGTAACGATGTATATATATTTAGAAACTACATAAAAAGTACTATAAGTCACAATAATTAATAATTCAAAATATTTAAAAGACATAAAAATATTACGGCCAAAGCTAAACTCGTTTGACTCTCGAAATCCGAACTGTGACAATCATTTTGGAACGGAGGGAGTATTAATATATAAGTATTTATGTTATAAAAAAAAGAATTAAGGTATAGTAGTAGATTAGATAAGAGCATGTTATACACTGGACAAACTAAAAATAAAGGAAGGTTTTTTGCTAAAGAATTGATACGAGGCTAGATATTACTATATTTTTTTATTTTTGCCTCGTATTCATGCTTCTACTTGTTTTATTTGCTAGCACTTTGAGCTTTATTTCTCTCATTTGGTGTGTTTTATGTTGTAGGGATTACATTGATGATATGATCACGCTCATGGAGCATAATTGATGAAAATCAAGGGTTTTGAAGTCTGAGTAGAAGCCCGAATGTCGAGCGAACCAAGACGTGGAGGAAAAATAATAAAAAAATTGGAGAAGCAGTAAATTAAGCCTGTTGCGCAGCGCCAAGCGTTGCGCTGCGCGACCCAACAGGAGCGAGATCCAGAGAGTTAATATTTTCGAAAACCTGCAGATTTTGGCCTACCGTAGGCTTAAAATCCTGACATTCTCATTCCGATTTTATTTTGGATTCCCGACTTGTGTGGGTCTATGGGGACGGTATAGAAGCCCTAAAACACGTTCCAAAACACAACTTTTGACCTGGGAAGGAGCAAAAGGATGCTAGAGCTTTGGAGACTTCAAGAACACAAGAATTTTTCTTAAACTCTTCCTTTCTTTTTGTAATTTATTCATTCATGAATTATCTTGACATGATTGAGATGAACATGAGTGACTAAATTATCCATTCTAGGATTGATTGAACCACTCCAATACTTATGTATTATGAATTATTGCTTTAATAAATGAAACTTATTAACCTTCCTATCTAAGTGTTTATGATTTGCATGCTATTAATTGGTAGATCTCTCAATAGATTGTGCCCTTTATTCTTGTGCATCTAGGGATAGATTCATAAGTTAGGGTTAAACACTTAGCAATATTTCAACCTAAAACAAAGGCATTACTTAGGTTGTCAAAAAGGTGATTTGTGACCATTGACCCCGATTGTGAACCATACTAGTAGTCCTACATATATTCATTAATTAATTGAAGAATTGGTTAGTGAAAGTTACAATTATCACACGGGAGTGAATAATTATGAATTTGGAGCAAGTGTTCAACAGGAAGAAGCAAGTTGAATCTATTAATGCATTGTTCTAACACATGAGTAGGAATTGGGTAGATCAATCCTAGGCTTCTAGACCCTTGAATTAATCTATTTCTTACTACTTTGCTATTTACTTTATTGTTAATTAGTTGTTATATTGAAATCATCATAGAAATAAAAACTTTCGAAGTTAATTGATTAAATAAGTTAGTTAGATTAGCAACTAGATTGCGAGTGTTCTCTATGGGATTCGACCTCGGGACTTTAAGTACCGAGCTATATTTTTCGCGACCGCTTAGTCCCTTTTTGTAGGGCGTAGTTGGGCGTGATCAAGAATGCATTCATATATAATATCACTGGTCATAGTTACAAAAGTCGCCCATTATTTCTTATAGGTGAGAAGAAGAGTCAAGATCCAGTTCATACATAACAAAAGTAGGTGGTAGGCTAAAATAGACCATAGTGTTATTGGAAGCATTACAACTATATTTAGATAGCAAATCAACAACAAAATTAGCTTCCTGTTAGATATGTCTAACTTCAATGCATCCTAAGTCAGAAATCAAAGACCTACAATCATATAAAATATTAGAAAAAATCTCATTAGTTCCTTGTAGCATGAGCAATAGGACATTTGAGTAAATTCCCACTTGTAGTGGGTGTAGATTATGCATTTTTGTTAGGCGTAATCCTTTGTATAAGGCCATTAATTCAGCACGGACAGTGGAGGTTCTTGAAAGGTGCTTTGCAAACCCCGCTTGCCATATCCCTTCATTATTCCTAGTACCTCTTATTCCTCCGAAGCTTTGTGACGGGTTATAGGCACCATCTGTGTTGAGCTTATAAAACCCTTCATTATCTGGTGGGTGCCACTTGATGTATATGCTACTTGTAACATTTTTCCTTGATAGTGGAATGTTTAGGTACCAAAATTCTGCCGCTTGATCCATAATCGAAGGGATGTTAACACAGAGTGAAGCATTTTCAAATATGTTTTTGTTCCTTATCTTCCACATTACCCATAAAACAAATGAAATATAAGTTCTAAATGGGATCCCATTCATGCTTGGTTGAGAATCCTTCTTTTCGCATAAGTTTTTGACTCAATCGTTAAGGTCTTGTGATGGCTGAAGCTGATGATGGCTCCAAATATAGTTTCCTACTGTAGGGCAATACACAAAGATATGGTGTGATGATTCCGAGGTTGTGAGGCAGAGCTTACAACTATCTGTTTGAGTAATTTTTCGATGGAATAGGCTTTGTGCAGTATGAAGTTTGTTGTGGAAAAAAGATCACATAAAGTATTTTATTTTATATTGGATGTGCAATTTCCATATCAAATGAGTATCAATAATTTCTTGGTGTTCTATGCTGGTGGACTTTGCGATGTCCATAAATTGTAGGTTGATTTGGTAGTAAAAGTGCCATCGTTGGAAAAGTTCAAGTGATAACTATCAGTGGAATTGTTGTCAAAGCTTCTATAGGTGTTTAGAATTTGGTTACTTATACGGTGTGGTAATTCAAGTGATAGATTGGAGAAGTTCCATTATATTGGAGTGAGGATTGTCTGAAGTATTCTATCTTGAAGATGGATGGGAATCGGGATCAATGATCTTAGTGTTGTATCAGGGTATATCCATTTATATCCGTCCACAACTTAATGGTGCTCCCATCACCTAATGACCATGAAGTACATTCCTTACACATCTTGTTAGCTTTAGTGATGTTTTTCCAAATGTAAGAGTCAGTCTGTTTATGCCTAAAATTGTGTGTGCAGGTTAAATAATTAGTTATTGTTTGGGTCACAAGCAATACAGTAACTACAACGAAAAACTATATAGATATAATGAAAACAACATTGAATAAACAAGATGAAATAATTAATAGAAAGACAGAGCGATTCTTATTCCTTGAGAATAGCCGGATCCTGTAGTGAATCGCATGATGCACAATACACTGTAAGAAGAGGTATTTATAGTAGTGATACCCAGTCTTAAATAAGGTAAAATATAAAGACTAATAAGGCTATGGGCCTATAACTCAAGGCGGTGGTTTATACTAAACCCTAATTAGGAGACTGTAAACCTTAGGCGGCGGGATGTATACACTGCATTCTATGGTCGTGCCGCCTAAACGGTCGTTGGCTCCAGGAGCGGGCGTGTATCCTTTGCGCCCGGTGAATAATAAGTAAGTCTAGTCTCTCCAGCTGGACTCGTATTTCCGTAATAGTTGGTGGCGTATTTTTGCCCACACACAGTTTACTTTTTGGCTTTTATATCCTGGGTGTGGCAACTATCTCTCACATATTTTCTTATAAGCACTTGCGCCCATGGCTTGGTGCAATATTTCTTAATTCTCCAAGCAAGACTTGAAATTAAGGCTCCATTTTCTAAGTTTTCTTTATGAAGGTCCAAGCCTCCTTTACCTTTCTGAGTGGTCACTAGGTCCCAATTGGCATGGTGATTTTTTTTTCTGCATAGAGTAAGTAAGAATAGAAGATAGTACTGAATTGATAAGAGAAAAGGCTTTTTTAAATCAATTTTGATCATCAATTTACCTTGCTTACCTATTGTACGTTTGAAGGTGTGGATCGCTTCGTGAACTATAATAACATTATCAACCGCTCTTCTACAAGGTAGAAAGCTTGATTGAAAAGGTCCAATGATCTTATCTAAGTGCGGACGGATTTTATTAACAATGACTTTGGTGATAGTCTTATAAATAGTATTACATAGGTTGATAGGTCGGTAGTGATTAACTGTTTTAGGATATTGGATTTTGGGGATTAGAGTAATGTGTGTTTTATTTATGTCGAGTCTATTTTACTGGTAGCAAAGGTTTCTTGGCACACTTGGTCAACTGCTCTCTTTGTGTGTTGATGGAACTTTTGAAAGAATATAGGATGAAGATCATCTGGTCTAGGAGATTTAAGAGATTTAAATGAGGACATAACTTTGTGGACCTTCATTATGAGTAGAGATTTGCCTATTAATTCCGAATATTGGGAATAAAGAGTAATGAAGATCAATTGTATGTGGCTAGAGTAATGAAGAACAATTGTATTAAATTTATAAAAATGACCAACAATGATAGTTTGAATATCATTTTGGCTGAAGCACCAATTCCTAGCAGAGATGGCAAAGCAATTAATTTATTATGTCTACGATGCTTTACAGTCGTCATATGAATAAATTTAGTATTGGCATCACCATCATTGAGCCACTGGACACGCGATTTTAGCTTCCAAAAATCATCATCGTCTTTTAAAATAGCATTGTAAGCTTTTATCAAATTGTTTTCAAGGTTGTAGTGAAAAGAAGTTTTCCTACACAGATTCATTCGTTGTAGATCCTCTAGTCTATTATTAATAATTCACTTTTTATAAAATATATTATTAAAAATATTTTTGTTCTAATGTGTCACTTTTTTACGGAAAAGACCAGAGGCATGGTTATAATTTGATTGACCATGCCAGCATGATTTGACGATACGTGGAAAGTCATGATAGTTTAGCCACATTGATTCAAATCTAAATAGAGAATTAGAAGCTCCTTTGCTAGGGATTAAATTTAATAGAAGAGGACAATGGTTAGACTTAGTTCTAGGAAGATGTAACAATGGTCAGACTTAGTTCTAGGAAGATGTAGGACGGAAGAGTCACTAAAGAGGTTATCCAATCCGGATTAGTTAAAAATCTATCTAAGCGTTCTAAGATAATGTTAGACCTATTCTTACTTTTATTCGTCCAAGTAAACTTAGACCCTATAAAACCTAGGTCTATCATTCTCGTATTGTTTAGGCATTCCGTAAAAGCTCATAAAGGTCTAGTATTAACCAGATTTTCTCCAAATTTCTCATGGGATGTCGTGACTTCATTAAAGTCAGCATATAATAATCATGGCCCTTGTGTAGTTGAACCAAATATTTCAATACGGTCCAATAATTGTAAACGTTATTGAAAATACAGATAGTATAAATAACAGTTAAATACAAAGTGTTAGTAGTAGGGAGTACCTCCACACTAGCATGGATCTCCTCAGGTGTCAGAAACATAAAGTTCATCTTCACAAGATCTTTCCTCCATTATATAGCCATACCACCAGAATATCCCTCAGTGGGAACCTGCTCCAGTCCATCAAATGGCAAAAAATTCAAGAGATTAAAGTGGCCCACTATGTCCAATTTAGTTTCAATTAGGGCTAAAATAGTTGGTGTGTTCATGTTAACCAAATTCATTGTGACGCGGTGAATTTTATTACTACCCGCACCCCTATAATTCTAAATAATCATCTTCACATTACTAGACCATGACTGGTGGAACTCCCAGCCCTCGACATCCTCACATTGTTGGGTACTTGAGGTGATATGTTTGTTCCCAATCCCATCAGATAATCATCCAATAGCTTCAGAATCGAGCAACATTTATCATGAGAACTGGGATTTGGTTACTACTCAAAAAAGGAAGACTTGGCCTTCATAAGGCCAAACATAAAAATGGCGCTCTCCTCACTAGTCTCAATTAGTGACTAAAAAGAGACCATGGCAAGACATGGGTGGCATTGTTACGTAGTAAATATGCAAGGAGTAGATGTATTATTCGGAACATCGTTGCTACTCCAAACGACTCCTACATTTGGAAAAGTATGTCAAAGGAAGATCAAGTATCAAAAGAAGCAATCTCATGAACAGTAGGAAATGGACGGCAAATCAATCTCTGGCATGATAAATGGATCTTTCCAAATCACTCGTCCAAGGCCCAATTCATGATCAGGACAAAAATACATCAATTCAAACTATCACTATACAAAACTCTTGGGATTGACTAAATATACCCTTTGAGTTGCCACCGCATATCCATAGTCAAATCTACAATACTCACAAAAGCCTCAACAATGACTCAACTGATAACTTCTACTGAAACCACACTTATGATGGTTCCTTTTCCACCAAGTCAGCATATTCTCTATGGGCTTCAAAATTTGCTACTAACAAAACTCTATATGCAGGATCCAAATCCAATTGGGTTTGGAAACTTCATATCCAAACAAAATAAAATACTTCACGTGGTTATTCAGTCACAACAAGCTCCCCACCACACAAAAGCTTTTCCAACGTAATATTATACAATCAGACACCTGTAAACACTGCTCTTTTGCTCAAGAATCAATCTACCATCTGTTCGTCGAATGCCCTAAGACTGGTAGACCCATTTGAACCCACTTGGGCTTGACTCCATCCCTAAGCCTAATTGAATGAGTTGCTCATATATGGTCCAATGTTAGTTCCTCATCCCATATTAATGGCATACCAATAAGCTTAATTATTCCTTTCGTCCTATATGGAAGGTGGACTACTAGGAAAAAAACATCTTTGAAAATAAGTCTCTTTTTGTCAGTATGTATAGCTCAAGCTACGGAGTTCTTTTTATCTAAATCATCCTCCATCGGGAAGTAGATCCTTGAGTAGTATTTACATCAAATGGCACCCCCCAGATCAAGGATCTTACAAGCTGAATACGGATGGTACCTTCAATAAAAAAAAAAAAAAAACTGGAAAAGGGGCATAGGTGGTGTGATTAGAAATCATCGTGGTGAATGGTCATTTGGATACGCAAAGCATCTCCCAGCATTTTCTGTCATTCATGCAGAATTATCAGCTTTATTTCAAGGACTTTATCTGGCGAAAGCCCATAATCTTCAACCTTTACAAGTGGAGACTGATTCTAATGGATTTATTCTCATGTTGCAAGGATCAAATAAAACTTATTCTAACCTCTTGAATGATTGCATGTCCTTAATATCTAAGTTTGGTTGCTATGAGCCAAGAATGTCTTTAGAGGAGGATAATACTGGATATAATCAACTATTAAGCCTAAATACAGTAGGAATGTATATCTTTATCATGCCCCTTAAGATTGACTCAATTTTCTTAAGACAAATCTTGGTAACAAAATCAACAAAAAGTGCTGGTTGGACATAGCTTTATTCAAGGCATATGTTAGCTAAGACCTATTAATATATAATGAATCGAGAACATACTTTTTTTCCACTTGATCACATTATTAAATATATTAGTCCTGAACACGTATGTTGTACGTATATCTCATATATTGGTACTACTTTTTAAAAATGATATGTAGATAGCATGGACGGACCTACCTATAGTGAAGGGGTCGATATCCCTTCGCGAAAAAAATACACTGCGTAGATGGGTAGAAAAAAATATTTGTGTATATACTATGTGTTAAGTTTCCTTAATTTTTTTCATATGCTAACTTATTTATATTTTGATACTCCTTAACAAAAATCCTAGGTCCGTCACTGATAGATAGTCAAGGTGATAAAATAAAAATAAAAAAACCGAACTCATGCATGATAAAATCGGCAAAATATAGAAACATAAGAACGAATAATATATGCAAGTTCTCAAAAAAAAAAAAAAAAAAAAAAAAAAAAAAAAAAAAAAAAAAAAAAAAGACTTTTCCATTTATATATTTGATAAGTAGTCTATGTTTGCATGAATACATGACTCTTGCCTTTTAACTGTAGAACCTTATATCCTCAATAAGGGGCTAATATAGTGTATATGTACTACAACACCCAAAAATTGCGTTACTCGATTAACACATCACATTCTAGTTATTACATTACCTTTAATTACTAATTTAGTCCATCAGTTATGAATTATATCAAGCGTAGCTTGAAAAGGCAATGCTCCATGCACAAAATTATTTTCAAACTTCTTCTGAAAAAGATCTTTTGAACCTTGGATAAACTTATACTTCCTCCGTTTCATTTTGAGTATTCTAGTTTGACTGACACGAAGTTTAAAAAAATAAGAAAGACTTTATTTAGTAGTTTAAAATTAAAGGTATGTAATGTGGGCTAGTTTTTTTAAATTTTGTAGTCCAAAACAAATCTTGAAATTAAAGAGTCACCAAATATGAAAGAGGCGCTTTTTTAAGACGGACTAAAAAGAAAAGAAAGATACACACTTAAATTGAAACTAATGGAGTAGTTAACTTACATGTATAGGCAGACGATCTATAAGAGTATTTTGCGTATGTTAATTATGTGATTATGTCTAATGAAATCTCAAATAACACATGTAGCTGCTAGGTGAAGTTCAGTCAATTTTATCTCCATTTGGCTGCAATTGTAACTCCAAATGCTGACCAAGTTTGTTGTCCGGCTTCCTTAACTATATTAGTTGTTTCTGTAAATAACCAAAAAAAAAAGTACATCTTTATTATTAGAATAACTTACTTCATTGGTTATAATAAAAAAATTTGTCGGAGGGGATGGACGGAAAAATAAAAACAAAACAAAAGGAAAACCTGATGTTACAAAGTTTTTCCTATTATATTCTTTGATTCTTCACATGTAGAATATACGAATTATAGGAGAAAAAGAATGACTACTGACTACGTTAAGTCTCTAAAAAGAAACTGTAAAAAACATAAATGATTTATTTAATTTTAATGCCATGTCATCACGTTTGACTTCCACATTGGATCATCTAACGGAGGAGGGGTATATTTGAACCACTCGGCTAACGTCGAGGGTATTTTCGTCCCGATAGTATAATAGATGACATCATTAAATATTTTTGCATAGTAGAAGGGCAAATTTGACCCTTTTCCGTAGAAAAATATGAACTACCCGAGCAATTAGAAAGATAATTAGCCCATTTCCTATAAAGAATTTGTAGAAGCGTAAAAGTGAATGACCTTGGGTATCTTTCATTAATGTTAGCAATCGCAGTAAGGTTTGAATAGTTTTGCTAATTTAAATAGTTCAATTTGTCATATAAAAAGTCAAGTTTAGGAAGGTTGGTGTGAAAAATATTAGTACTAACATTTTAAATGCATGCATCATAATTAATCAAATCAAGAGGATATCATTCAAAACACTTTGGCATTCGGTGAATGAATCTGATTTTTATATTTAAATTAATTACAACTCGTTAATTTCTTCAAGTTTGTTTAATCAATAAAGAAAGGAGTTTAGGACTATCTTAATAGATTTATTTAATTTATTTATATAATGTACATTTACATCTTTGTACATATTTTTTATATTTTGTAAGGTAATTTTTAATTGCTAATATAGTATTTTGATTTTGCAACTTATGGGCTTCCCACTTATAGAGTAGTAGTAGATAAACATCAATATTCACCTGCTTCATTCGGCTATGAAAAATGGGATGTTGACTCAAGCGGGTGACTCCTATATTGCTGTAAAGGACTCTAGGAGGGGATTGCAGCTTGAGCTGGAATTCATGCATCAGCTTGAGCAAGAATGAGACCATGTTGGTTTGATAACCAAACTAAACTGGATTGAAACACTACTCTAGGGTGTTGATGAAACTAGGGACTGATCAAGATAAGAAATAGAGACATGGAAATTTATGAAAAGTGTATTAATGGATTTAATCTGAAATAAATTAGTACAATACCGTAAACATATTTATGAAATTAAAAGATTAATAATTAAATTAAATCTAATAATTAAAATAAATATTGAAAATATTTAATTGAACAGAAGACTTACTGTTAAAATCAGAACTGTTTATTGAACTTCAAAGAACATTTGTTTACAGAGAGAGTAATACAGAGAGAGTAGGCAATATTTCGAAGGGGATTTTCGAGTGATGCCTTACTTCTGATTTCTATTCCTATTTATAGCTGATAATAATACTATTCTCCTTTACAGGTGGAGAGCTATTAACGGGGAATCTTTATCTTTTATAAAGTAAGATAAGATTTACATTATTGCTGATAATGGGTTCCTGTCAGGAATCTTATCTTCACAAAAGTAAAGTAAGATCTATTTGTCGTCTTCTTCTTTAAAATTCCGTGAGATACGCTTGAGCAATCCCGTGTGGGTCCTCCATATCTCCATTATCTTCTGCTGATGCTGTTGATGATGCAGTATCCAATAATTCAGTAATTTGAGCTATTTCATTGCCGTTTGCTTGGTCTAAATTTGCCAAGGCCTGTTGAAGTTTCCTTTTCAATGCTTCTTTGGATAATCTGTTAGCCGATTCGGTCTTTATCTGACTTTGTACCTGTTTATTTTTAGGGGTCCATCCCTTGATTTTAATAGTCTTAACAAGGTATCTGACCTTGTATAGTACTTCAATGTTAAACTCCCAACTGATAATGTAGGACACTCTTTTAGCCACAAAGAATTTACATAATTGTATATATTCTGGTAATGCCGCTAATTCTTCATTTTCTTTTTGATAATTTGTGCGTAGCTGTTTGAAAGAAGGTGATAATACTCTTTCATCTGCTCCGAATATACTCCACCATTCATAGAACCATCTGGGAATGGGATTTGTTGAAATCTGTTCACAGAACTTGACAAACCATGAATGGCTGCCAGGTCTTAAATATATAAAGTTAATCCATGCGTTTTTATAGTCATAAAAATTGTAACTTGATATTTTAAAATCAACTGGTAATGGGAATTGGATTGGCGTGTGTAGATGATCTACTGGCCAGTCCGCAGGGCTTAAAATCTTTTTTATAGTAAACTTGGAGTATCGAATACTCCTCGGATCATTTTTGTCTGCTAATTCATTCTCGATTTCTATTGAATTTGTTGCTATTAATATGGCCTCATAAAACTCTCTTGTTTTATAAGGGTTATCGGTTTCTATGTAATTCCTGTCTGAGTAGCAGGTCTTGATAATTTCTGTAATTCGTTTTTCAACGAACTTTCTTTCAATGGCAATAACTGGTATCTGTTGACTATTTATCCAATCGAATTTCTGAGGGTTTGCTGTTGAAGAGTTTGCTGCTTGTTCATGTTTGATAGGAGGCTGTACCGCCTCAGAATAACTGTTTATACTTCTCCTGGCATAACTATTTAATGACTGTTTCGAAGTTCCGGATATTGTTTCCTTCTTTACCGGGGTTGGAGGAGGTAATTGAGGAAATTCTGCTAGGGCTGTATATCTGTTTATGTGTGGGTTCTGGTTATGGTGCTGCTCCATGAATTGCCTTGGGGGCCTTACTGGAAATAAGGGCCGCATGATTTTTCTGTAAGAATTCTCTGGTTAAAAAATCTGGAAGACTATTGTCTTCTCCTTTAATAAATTCTATTTGAAAATCAAAGCTGGATAATAAAGCTTGCCATCTGGCAAATATTTGTTTTGAAACTAAATTTTTAACATCTTTTTGTAAAACATCTTTTGCTGCTTTACAGTCAACTCTTAAAAGAAATTCTTTGTTTATTAGATCATCTTGAAATTTAGTTATACATAAAACTATTGATAAAATTTCTTTTTTTATAGTACTATAATTTTTTTGAGTTCCGTTCCATATGCCAGAGCAGTATCGGACTAATTGTTCAGACTCTTTTGGAGAGAGACGCTGTTTAAGAATTCCTCCGAAACCTATTTCAGAGGCATCGGTTTCAACAATCATAAAGGCATCCGGATGTGGTATGCCTAGACATGGAAGTCTTTGAACAATTCTTTTGACCTTTTGGACTGTTTGTGTTTGTTCTTGGCTCCAAGGAATTGGATTTTTCCTAAGACGCTGATAAAGGGGTTCACATATTTGTCTAAGATTTGGAATAAAATCTGAGACATAGTTGAGGCTTCCTAAAAATCTTTGTAATTGAGTTTTATCTGTTAAAACATCTGGAAATTTTGTAGAGAATTCTATGGCTCTATAAATTGGTTTATACATGCCTTGAGATAAGTCATGTCCTAAAAATCTGATAGAGGTTTGAAATAGTTTGATCTTTTTGGCACTCACTACCAGCCCATTTTTCTTAATAATATTAAGAAATATCTTTAAATGCTTAAAATGTTGATCTATATTTTCTGAAAATATTAATACGTCATCTATGTAAACTATTGAGAATGAACTATATGGATTAAATATATTATTCATTATATTTTGAAATTCTGATGGGGCATTTTTTAACCAAACACTTAACTCCCGTATTATATGAAACACTGGTTTAATAAATATAATGATAATGATTATTATATCTATTTTATGAACATATGTTTTTCTGATTTAATAAACAACGATAATCCTTACGTAGAAGAAACTCTTCTGCTATATTATAAACTTTGGAGAAGAGATTTCCTTAATAAAAATAAAAATATAATATATTAAAAATAAATATGGATCCAGGTTATCTAGAACTCTGGATAAATATTGATAAAGAAATTAATGACCATGAAAAGCTTTTAAAAGATAATCTACATAGATATCTCTTAACAGGAAATATTGATTTTCTACATTATATGCAAAATAATATTTCAGAAATACTTAGGTTAAAACCTATAGCTGAAAGTTATTATAGAAAAGCTTGTGAAGGTCCAGGAGTTCATTATTAATATGGAAGGATCATCGCAGTCAGTATTAAACAGTATAAACCTATCAACAGAGATAGATAAAATATCAAAAATAGTAAATAATCTGTTAAATTGGAATATTCCCAAAGAAAAGTTAGAAAAAATATATGAAGTCGGAGCATTTGACTTCATAAATAGATTTAATATTAAAACATGTGAATCAACAATTGCTATAAATCAGTCAGTTGAAACAATTCAACTATTGTCTATAAAAGATATAGAAAAATATAGAAAAAGTTATAAGTTCCTACATATAGGACTAGTGCAAGTGGCTGTAAAACCACTTCATAGACTAGGATTAGATATTCCTATATGTTTATTATTAAGAGATAATAGATTCTTAAACTTTGATGATTCATTAATAGCTGTATTACAAAGTAACATGGCAAACGGGCCAGTATACTTTAATTGTTATCCAAATTTCTCAGTTGATATTAATGATCCAACAATATTAGATACTCTAACATTAAATATTAAAACAAAACATTTAAATAGTAAACATCAAGCCAGAGAAATAGCTATAATATATAGAGTATATTATAAATTAATGAAAACTACTCTAGCTCCCAAAGCTAAACCAAGTAGAGCTCATAAAGGAGTTACAATGTTAATGGAAGCAAATATTAGACATCATAATATATTTGTCCCAAGATTACTTAAATGGGATGAAGTCTTATCAAAAGATGAATGGCACTTTGATTCCATCACGGAACCAAAAGTGGAAGATGAATCTATACAAATAGAGCAAGTTATACAACATACAGATGGATCAATAGATTTAAAATTCCTAAAATCTAGATCCTTTAACGCTACATCTTCATCTTCCAGAATGTCCTTTTCAAGGCCATCTACTTCTTGTCCCCTGGAGGAAGAAGACATAATAAGCAAAAATTTAAAAGGTGTTAACTTTAGTAAAAGAATTCCACAACCAGAATACAAACCTGTCATAATCAATCAACCATCAAGCCCAACCTTTAGTGAAATAAATGATTCCTTAGGAATGATAACGTTAGAGGAACCATTTGAACCAGATATAAAATATCTCCAACAACTCTGGGTAAAACCAGAGAATAATATTAAAAGAGAATGGTATAGAAACAATTACACTTTAGAACAGAGGAAATCATTTAGAGATAAATGGATGAAAGATATGAAAAAATGGAAGTGTAGTTTAGAATTTTTTAAATGGTTTGAATATACAGGAAAATTAGCTAACTGTGAATCTTTAAATATGGTAGTTAAAAAATGGTATACGAAAAGTAATAAAATAATAGAATCTACCATTCCCCCATTAGAAGAAATAAATATACCAGTAGGTGATAAAGTAATAATAGGAAATCCTTTTAAAAGAACATCGATAGATGCCCAAGGAGAACCTAAAAACAAAGATATTAATAAATTAATAGAACAAAGTAATTATACAAATCAAATACTACATGTCATAGCCAATCAGGTAGAAGAAGCAAGAAGCAAGTCTTCTTTTAAACCATTCCCAGAGAAAAGAATAAAATTTAAAGATAATATTGAAGAAAATCTAATTTTCAGGCTACCTAGTATGTCAAAAGATAAATTCCCTAGTCTTCCTAAAGGTGGATTAGAAATAAAAGGTGATGTTCTAGATGAAATTACTAAAAGGTTAAAATCATCTTTAACGATAAATACAATTCCAAAAGAAAAAGAAAATTCGGTAAAAACCTTATCTGAATTAAATAATCAATTAAATAAATTAGGATCTAATTATCATCATAAGAAAAATTATTATAAAAAACCCACATTTCCTGATATACAGTATGAAGAAGAACATCTAGTATCATTTAGTTCTCACTCAGGTGATGCTATAACTGAATGGAATATAGATGGACAAGCAGAACATCAAATACTTAATAGATTACATGAAATGGGAATAGCAGCAACGGCCTATAAAATAAAAGGTAATACAGATAAGCAAGCAGCGACCCTGCTTTCTTACGGATTTACAGGAATGTTAAAAAATTGGTGGGACAACTATCTATCGGATAAAGATAGAGAAACTGTCCTTAATGCTACTACAATCATAAAAATAGTTAAACAAGAAGGTAGTAGTACTAATCAAATAATAGAAGAACAAGTACGTGAAGATGCCATAAACACTTTATTATATGCCATAATTAAACACTTTATTGGAGAACCAAAAGTATTTAAAGATAGAAGCTTAGAAATATTATCTAATTTATCATGTCCAAAATTACATGACTTTAAATGGTATAAAGACATATTTTTAAATAAAGTAATGATTAGAGAAGATTGTAATCATAGTTATTGGAAAGAAAAATTTATAAGTGGACTACCACATTTATTTGCAGATAAAGTTAGACAAAAAATAAAAGATAGATTTAACGGTGAAATACCTTATGACGGATTAACCTATGGTGATATAGTAAGCTTTATTAACATAACAGCTTTAGAACTATGTACTGATATGAAATTAAAAAATCAGTTAAAAAGAGATTATAAAATCACTAAGAAAGAATTAGGAAATTTCTGTAGTGATTTTGGTTATACTAAGATAACTGCCCCGTCTACCGAGGCAACAAAAAGATCCAAAAGGATAAATAGAAAAGACAAAAGTAGCAATAGTAATTATAAAAGAAAATCTTCCAAAAGATATAAGAAGAAAAATCCAAAAAATGCAAGTCAAAATAAGCAACCTTCTTTTAAAGAAAGATGCTATAATTGTGGAAAACAAGGCCATAAAGCAAATGATTGTAGAGTCAAGACAAAGAAGAAAAATAAGATTAATAGTTTAGAATTAGATGAAGACATTAAGAATAAAATATATGCTATACTAGACGAAAATGATAATAGTGAAGAAGAAAGTTCATCCACGGATATCATAAGTGATGATGAACAAATTAATATAGCATATGAGTCTAGTGATAGTTACACTTCCGAATCAGAGTGTGATTGTCCTAGAGGATTATGTACCTGCGGGACAGGTTCAATAAAAGTCATATCAAATGAAAATAAAGAATTCTTCTTTGATCTAATAGATCAAATAAAGGATGAAGAAATTAAAAGAGAATATCTTTTAAAATTAAAAGATATAGTCTTAAGTAGAGAATCAAATAAACCTAACATATCCAATCCTTTTAGTATGAAAAATATTCTACAAAAATTTGATAAAAAAGAAGAAAAAATATCTATATCAGATCTTTATGCAGAATTAGCAACATTAAAACAAGAAGTTAACATTTTAAAACAAAAAGTTAATAAAATAGAGGAAGAAAACCTTGCTCTAGAATTAATTCAAGAAACTCAAAAGGAGTTAAATTCTAAAATAATAGGAGAAAGTTCAAATACTAAACAAGTAGAAGCACAAGACGACGAATTAGGAGTCTTGGCTATCTCTAAAATTAAGTCTGTTTTTTACTGTTCAGCCGGAAAGAAATCGATTTTTCAGATCAATCCATAAGGAATTGGAAAAAAAGTCAAAACATGAAAGTTGTAGCTCTTTGAGTTGTGTTCTACTGCCACCAACATTGTATCATTTGAACATTTCTATGAAACGTTATGGGTATTTTACTGAAAGCTATCCAGTGAGGTACAATTTGGACAGCATGTGGTACAACTCTTTAAAGCTGCGGGCTGCTATATATACTAGGGCGGACATTCATTTTTATTTTCATGTTTTGAACTTCTAAAAGTGATTCCAAGGGGAATTTGAAGTACCAAAATCATTCCTAAACACAAGGTAACTATTCTTACCCATTTTTAACGCTTTAGTCCGAGGATCAAAGTGACGATCCTTGGAAAGAGGGTTTGAACCCTAGATTTGTGAAATGGGAAAAATGACCGAGTTGGACTCGGGTATGTACAATAATAGTACTTTTGGACTCGTGGGAGTATGGGTAGTCTGGAAACATAAATTTTACGGGTTTTTGGGTACGTCCGACCCGGGGGTATTTTGGTAAATTACCTCTTAAATTGCGTAAGGGCTTAGAATCCTTTCCTCACATGCTTACGAGTGCGACACTATTTCTTTGGCTCAGAGAGGAGTCTTACGGAGGCACATCGTTTGGGAAAGGAGGTCGTTCCTTAGCCACTTGAGACGATTTTGAGGTAAGTGAGACTTGACCTCTATATTGCTTGCGGATAAGATTTGAACTTGCTAAGTAAGATGTCGAGTACTTAATTGACTAGCATTGTCTAGTAGATAGTATTATGTACTACTCGTTATATTTATGCAAAAAGGAGAAAGCACAAACGTGACTTGTGTATAGTCGATGTTGTGTGCCGGTGTATTATTGATATGCTCTAGGGACAGAGGCCGGTGGTGCGTTATGACCTAGAAGAAAAATTCTATCTAGGGACAGAGGCCGGCGGTGCGTTATGACCTATATGTGGAGTCTTATAGGGACAGAGGCTTGTGGTGCGTTATGACCTATAAGTAAAGTTGTTTATAAGGACTGAGGCCTGTGGTGCGTTATGACCTATAAACAAAGCCGCACAGGGTGTGTGCTTATGCTTAGTGCTAGGTATATCATTACCTATGTGGTATGCGAGATATATCATCGCCATGCTGTGTGTTAATTATATTATTACTTATGCCATAGCAAAAAAGCTCTGATGTGAAATCTGAAATTTGCCTTAGGTTAGTATCGTCATTTGTGACTTGTAGCAACTTTCGAATTTGGATTCCGGGGTCGTTTGAATAAAATTCGCTAATTTGGCGAAAGTCGAAATTTGACCCTTTCCCGTGGGACCTATTTTTTGAGTTCTAGAGATCCGAATTGAGTTTCGTCTTGATGAACATGTCACACAAGTCTTGTATGACTTGTGTACAAATTTTGGGGTCATTCCGAGCTTCGTAGGGTCCCGTTTAGACCAAAAAACAGTGGCTGACCTGGTGCAAAGCCAAAAAAGCTGCTGAATTATGTTTTTTACTGTTCAGCCGGAAAGAAATCGATTTTTCAGATCAATCCATAAGGAATAGGAAAAAAGTCAAAATATTAAAGTTGTAGCTCTTTGAGTTGTGGTTCTACTGCCACCAACATCGTATCATTTGAACATTTCTATGAAACGTTATGGGTATTTTACTGAAAGCTATCCAGTGAGGTACAATTTGGACAGCATGTGGTACAACTCTTTAAAGCTGCGGGCTGCTATATATACTAGGGCGGACATTCATTTTTATTTTCATGTTTTGAACTTCTAAAAGTGATTCCAAGCGGAATTTGAAGTACCAAAATCATTCCTAATTACAAGGTAACTATTCTTACCCATTTTTAACGCTTTAATCCGAGGATCAAAGTGACGATCCTTGGAAAGAGGGTTTGAACCCTAGATTTGTGAAATAGGAAAAATGACCGAGTTGGACTCGGGTATGTACAATAATGGTACTTTTGGACTCATGGAAGTATGGGGAGTCCGGAAACATAAATTTTACGGGTTTTTGGGTACATCCGACCCGGGGGTATTTTGGTAAATTGCCTCTTAAATTGCGTAAGGGCTTAGAATCCTTTCCTCACATGCTTACGAGTGCGACACTATTTCTTTGGGTCAGAGAGGAGTCTTACGGAGGCACATCGTTTGGGAAAGGAGGTCGTTCCTTAGCCACTTGAGCCGATTTTGAGGTAAGTGAGACTTGACCTCTATTTTGCTTGCGGATAAGATTTGATCTTGCCAAGTAAGATGTCGAGTACTTAATTGACTAGCATTGTCTAGTAGATAGTATTATGTACTACTCGTTATATTTATACTAAAAGGAGAAAGCACAAACGTGACTTGTGTATAGTCGATGTTGTGTGCCGGTGTATTATTGATATGCTCTAGGGACAGAGGCCGGTGGTGCGTTATGACCTAGAAGCAAAATTCTATCTAGGGACAGAGGCCGGTGGTGCGTTATGACCTAGATGTGGAGACTTATCGGGACAGAGGCTTGTGGTGCGTTATGACCTATAAGTAAAGTTGTTTATAGGGACAGAGGCCTGTGGTGCGTTATGACCTATAAACAAAGCCGCACAGGGTGTGTGCTTATGCTTAGTGCTAGGTATATCATTACCTATGTGGTATGCGAGATATATCATCGCCATGCTGTGTGTTAATTATATTATTACTTATGCCATAGCAAAAGAGCTCTGATGTGAAATCTGAAAGTTGCCTTAGGTTCGTATCGTCATTTTTGACTGGTAGCAACTTCCGAATTTGGATTCCGGGGTCGTTTGATTAAAATTCGCTAATTTGGCGAAAGTCAAAATTTGACCCTTTCCCGTGGGACCCACTTTTTGAGTTCTACAGATCCGAATTGAGTTTCGTCTTGACGAACATGTCACACAAGTCTTGTATGACTTGTGTACAAAATTTGGGGTCATTCCGAGCTTCGTAGGGTCCCGTTTAGACCAAAAAAAGTGGCTGACCTGGTGCAAAGCCAAAAAAGCTGCTGAATTCTGTTTTTTACTGTTCAGCCGGAAAGAAATCGATTTTTCAGATCAATCCATAAGGAATTGGAAAAAAGTCAAAACATGAAAGTTGTAGCTCTTTGAGTTGTGGTTCTACTGCCACAAACATTGTATCATTTGAACATTTCTATGAAACGTTATGGGTATTTTACTGAAAGCTATCCAGTGAGGTACAATTTGGACAGCATGTGGTACAACTCTTTAAAGCTGCGGGCTGCTATATATACTAGGGCGGACATTCATTTTTATTTTCATGTTTTGAACTTCTAAAAGTGATTCCAAGGGGAATTTGAAGTACCAAAATCATTCCTAAACACAAGGTAACTATTCTTACCCATTTTTAACGCTTTAGTCCGAGGATCAAAGTGACGATCCTTGGAAAGAGGGTTTGAACCCTAGATTTGTGAAATGGAAAAAATGACCGAGTTGGACTCGGGTATGTACAATAATAGTACTTTTGGACTCGTGGGAGTATGGGTAGTCTGGAAACATAAATTTTACGGGTTTTTGGGTACGTCCGACCCGGGGGTATTTTGGTAAATTGCCTCTTAAATTGCGTAAGGGCTTAGAATCCTTTCCTCACATGCTTACGAGTGCGACACTATTTCTTTGGCTCAGAGAGGAGTCTTACGGAGGCACATCGTTTGGGAAAGGAGGTCGTTCTTATCCTATAGTTAACTCTACTCTTTTCTATTAAGGTGTTTTCTTTATTCAGATTTCTTTCGTTCTTATCCTATGTAGCTAAGCGACGGGAACACCAATCCGGGTCCGGCCCTACGTCCTCCTAGACTCAACGGCTAATCCAACGGAACTTTATGGCTTGCCAACGTCTAAACCGGAGATTAATCGGTTACCTCGACACAAGGATAAGGACTAAGAGATATGAACAAGAAAACAGGCTTAACAGAAAATTTCGAGTTAACAAGGATAACAGATGATTTAGCCGACGATCATATTGGCCCTCTGATACCATAGGGGCAATAGAACTTGGATCTATCCCCACTAAGGCTAGACCAATTCAAATGAACCAAGAATTAATGGAATATTGTAAAAAAGAAATTAATGAATTATTAGAAAAGAAAATAATTCGTCCCTCTAAGTCACCTTGGAGTTGTTCCGCATTTTATGTTAATAACAATGCTGAACGAGAAAGAGGAGCTCCAAGATTGCTGTTTTATACTTATCCCTTTCATCTATTTGGATTTGCCAAAATCCTGATTTCATATCAAATTTACTATATATTTTAGCCTTATACGTTCTTTTTAATAAATCTCTTTTATTTGGAATTGGATATCGTATGATACCATAGGGGCAATAGAACTTTGCGGAAAACATATTTATGAAATTAAAAGATTAATAATTAAATTAAATCTAATAATTAAAATAAATATTGAATAAATAGGGGCAATAGAACTTTGCGGAAAACATATTTATGAAATTAAAAGATTAATAATTAAATTAAATCTAATAATTAAAATAAATATTGAAAATATTTAATTGAACAGAAGACTTACTGTTAAAATCAGAACTGTTTATTGAACTTCAAAGAACATTTGTTTACAGAGAGAGTAATACAGAGAGAGTAGGCAATATTTCGAAGGGGATTTTCGAGTGATGCCTTACTTCTGATTTCTATTCCTATTTATAGCTGCTAATAATACTATTCTCCTTTACAGGTGGAGAGCTATTAACGGGGAATCTTTATCTTTTATAAAGTAAGATAAGATTTACATTATTGCTGATAATGGGTTCTTGTCAGGAATCTTATCTTCACAAAAGTAAAGTAAGATCTATTTGTCGTCTTCTTCTTTAGAATTCTGTGAGATATGCTTGAGCAATCCCGTGTGGGTCCTCCATATCTCCATTATCTTCTGCTGATGCTATTGATGATGCAGTATCCAATAATTCAGTAATTTGAGCTATTTCATTGCCGTTTGCTTGGTCTAAATTCGCCAAGGCCTGTTGAAGTTTCCTTTTCAATGCTTCTTTGGATAATCTGTTAGCTGATTCGGTCTTTATCTGACTTTGTACCTGTTTATTTTTAGGGGTCCATCCCTTGATTTTAATAGTCTTAACAAGGTATCTGACCTTGTTTAGTACTTCAATGTTAAACTCCCAACTGATAATGTAGGACACTCTTTTTGCCACAAAGAATTTACATAATTGTATATATTCTGGTAATGCCGCTAATTCTTCATTTTCTTTTTGATAATTTGTGCGTAGCTGTTTGAAAGAAGGTGATAATACTCTTTCATCTGCTCCGAATATACTCCACCATTCATAGAACCATCTGGGAATGGGATTTGTTGAAATCTGTTCACAGAACTTGACAAACCATGAATGGCTGCCAGGTCTTAAATATATAAAGTTAATCCATGCGTTTTTATAGTCATAAAAATTGTAACTTGATATTTTAAAATCAACTGGTAATGGGAATTGGATTGGCGTGTGTAGATGATCTACTGGCCAGTCCGCAGGGCTTAAAATCTTTTTTATAGTAAACTTGGAGTACCGAATACTCCTCGGATCATTTCTGTCTGCTAATTCATTCTCGATTTCTATTGAATTTGTTGCTATTAATATGGCCTCATAAAACTCTCTTGTTTTATAAGGGTTATCGGTTTCTATGTAATTCCTGTCTGAGTAGCAGGTCTTGATAATTTCTGTAATTCGTTTTTCAACGAACTTTCTTTCAATAGCAATAACTGGTATCTGTTGACTATTTATCCAATCGAATTTCTGAGGGTTTGCTGTTGAAGAGCTTGCTGCTTGTTCATGTTTGATAGGAGGCTGTACCGCCTCAGAATAACTGTTTATACTTCTCTTGGCATAACTATTTAATGACTGTTTTGAAGTTCCGGATATTATTTCCTTCTTTACCGGGGTTGGAGGAGGTAATTGAGGAAATTCTGCTAGGGTTGTATATCTGTTTATGTGTGGGTTCTGGTTATGGTGCTGCTCCATGAATTGCCTTGGGGGCCTTACTGGAAATAAGGGCCGCATGATTTTTCTGTAAGAATTCTCTGGTTAAAAAATCTGGAAGACTATTGTCTTCTCCTTTAATAAATTCTATTTGAAAATCAAAGCTGGATAATAAAGCTTGCCATCTGGCAAATATTTGTTTTGAAACTAAATTTTTAACATCTTTTTGTAAAACATCTTTTGCTGCTTTACAGTCAATTCTTAAAAGAAATTCTTTGTTTATCAGATCATCTTGAAATTTAGTTATACATAAAACTATTGATAAAATTTCTTTTTTAATAGTACTATAATTTTTTTTGAGTTTCGTTCCATATGCCAGAGCAGTATCGGACTAATTGTTCAGACTCTTTTGGAGAGAGACGCTGTTTAAGAATTCCTCCGAAACCTATTTCAGAGGCATCGGTTTCAACAATCATAAAGGCATCCAGATGTGGTATGCCTAGACATGGAAGTCTTTGAACAATTCTTTTGACCTTTTGGACTGTTTGTGTTTGTTCTTGGCTCCAAGGAATTGGATTTTTCCTAAGACGCTGATAAAGGGGTTCACATATTTGTCTAAGATTTGGAATAAAATCTGAGACATAGTTGAGGCTTCCTAAAAATCTTTGTAACTGAGTTTTATCTGTTAAAACATCTGGAAATTTTGTAGAGAATTCTATGGCTCTATAAATTGGTTTATACATGCCTTGAGATAAGTCATGTCCTAAAAATCTGATAGAGGTTTGAAATAGTTTGATCTTTTTGGCACTCACTACCAGCCCATTTTTCTTAATAATATTAAGAAATATCTTTAAATGCTTAAAATGTTGATCTATATTTTCTGAAAATATTAATACGTCATCTATGTAAACTATTGAGAATGAACTATATGGATTAAATATATTATTCATTATATTTTGAAATTCTGATGGGGCATTTTTTAACCCAAAAGGCATAACATTCCATTCATATTGGCCAAAGGGCACATTAAATGCTGTTTTATACTTATCCCTTTCATCTATTTGGATTTGCCAAAATCCTGATTTCATATCAAATTTACTATATATTTTAGCCTTATACGTTCTTTTTAATAAATCTCTTTTATTTGGAATTGGATATCGTATCCATCTTAATACTTTGTTTAAAGGTTTATAATTTATAACTAATCTTGGAGCTCCTCTTTCTCGTTCAGCATTGTTATTAACATAAAATGCGGAACAACTCCAAGGTGACTTAGAGGGACGAATTATTTTCTTTTCTAATAATTCATTAATTTCCTTTTTACAATATTCCATTAATTCTTGGTTCATTTGAATTGGTCTAGCCTTAGTGGGGATAGATCCATCTTCAAATCCTTCTATATATGGTAATCGTACTATATGCCTTTTTCTTTCCCAAAAGGCATTAGGTAGATCTGAACAAACTTCAGATTCTATTTCTTTTTGGGCTTGTAGTATTTTATCTTGAATTAATTTATCTTTAAGCTGGTCCTCTATTTTAACAATTTTAATTTCATCTTTTATGTAGTTTATTTGATTTTTTATCATTTGTATTTTATAGATACTTCTTTCTTTTAGAGTATCTATTTCTCTTTGTTTTGGACCATTTAGGAAATAAAATATTATTTCTTTACCAAGATTATTGGTAGTAATACCTGTTGTATTTACTGTAAAAGGAGATATCTGAGTTAAAAAGGGAGTTCCTAATATGACTTCTTCATTTAATTCTTTTATTAGAATAAATGTATTTTTAAAGCATATGTTATTATTACATATATGTGCATTAGATAATTTATATTTTATTTTAAGTTTTTCTCCCGATGCAGAGAATAATTTTGCTGATGTTTTATCACAATATTTTGTTGGAATCAATCCTTCTACTATACAATTTTGGTCAGCACCAGAGTCTAGTAAAGCTACTGTCTGGATACTGTATTCACTATTTATGACTAATTTTATTGGTACATACCATTTTTGAGACTTAATTTTAGAGATAGCCAAGACTCCTAATTCGTCGTCTTGTGCTTCTACTTGTTTAGTATTTGAACTTTCTCCTATTATTTTAGAATTTAACTCCTTTTGAGTTTCTTGAATTAATTCTAGAGCAAGGTTTTCTTCCTCTATTTTATTAACTTTTTGTTTTAAAATGTTAACTTCTTGTTTTAATGTTGCTAATTCTGCATAAAGATCTGATATAGATATTTTTTCTTCTTTTTTATCAAATTTTTGTAGAATATTTTTCATACTAAAAGGATTGGATATGTTAGGTTTATTTGATTCTCTACTTAAGACTATATCTTTTAATTTTAAAAGATATTCTCTTTTAATTTCTTCATCCTTTATTTGATCTATTAGATCAAAGAAGAATTCTTTATTTTCATTTGATATGACTTTTATTGAACCTGTCCCGCAGGTACATAATCCTCTAGGACAATCACACTCTGATTCGGAAGTGTAACTATCACTAGACTCATATGCTATATTAATTTGTTCATCATCACTTATGCTATCCGTGGATGAACTTTCTTCTTCACTATTATCATTTTCGTCTAGTATAGCATATATTTTATTCTTAATGTCTTCATCTAATTCTAAACTATTAATCTTATTTTTCTTCTTTGTCTTGACTCTACAATCATTTGCTTTATGGCCTTGTTTTCCACAATTATAGCATCTTTCTTTAAAAGAAGGTTGCTTATTTTGACTTGCATTTTTTGGATTTTTCTTCTTATATCTTTTGGAAGATTTTCTTTTATCTTTTCTATTTATCCTTTTGGATCTTTTTGTTGCCTCGGTAGACGGGGCAGTTATCTTAGTATAACCAAAATCACTACAGAAATTTCCTAATTCTTTCTTAGTGATTTTATAATCTCTTTTTAACTGATTTTTTAATTTCATATCAGTACATAGTTCTAAAGCTGTTATGTTAATAAAGCTTACTATATCACCATAGGTTAATCCGTCATAAGGTATTTCACCGTTAAATCTATCTTTTATTTTTTGTCTAACTTTATCTGCAAATAAATGTGGTAGTCCACTTATAAATTTTTCTTTCCAATAACTATGATTACAATCTTCTCTAATCATTACTTTATTTAAAAATATGTCTTTATACCATTTAAAGTCATGTAATTTTGGACATGATAGATTAGATAATATTTCTAAGCTTCTATCTTTAAATACTTTTGGTTCTCCAATAAAGTGTTTAATTATGGCATATAATAAAGTGTTTATGGCATCTTCACGCACTTGTTCTTCTATTATTTGATTAGTACTACTACCTTCTTGTTTAACTATTTTTATGATTGTAGTAGCATTAAGGACAGTTTCTCTATCTTTATCCGATAGATAGTTGTCCCACCAATTTTTTAACATTCCTGTAAATCCGTAAGAAAGCAGGGTTGCTGCTTGCTTATCTGTATTACCTTTTATCTTATAGGCCGTTGCTGCTATTCCCATTTCATGTAATCTATTAAGTATTTGATGTTCTGCTTGTCCATCTATATTCCATTCAGTTATAGCATCACCTGAGTGAGAACTGAATGATACTAGATGTTCTTCTTCATACTGTATATCAGGAAATGTGGGTTTTTTATAATAATTTTTCTTATGATGATAATTAGATCCTAATTTATTTAATTGATTATTTAATTCAGATAAGGTTTTTACCGAATTTTCTTTTTCTTTTGGAATTGTATTTATCGTTAAAGATGATTTTAACCTTTTAGTAATTTCATCTAGAACATCACCTTTTATTTCCAATCCACCTTTAGGAAGACTAGGGAATTTATCTTTTGACATACTAGGTAGCCTGAAAATTGGATTTTCTTCAATATTATCTTCAAATTTTATTCTTTTCTCTGGGAATGGTTTAAAAGAAGACTTGCTTCTTGCTTCTTCTACTTGATTGGCTATGACATGTAGTATTTGATTTGTATAATTACTTTGTTCTATTAATTTATTAATATCTTTGTTTTTAGGTTCTCCTTGGGCATCTATTGATGTTCTTTTAAAAGGATTTCCTATTATTACTTTATCACCTACTGGTATATTTATTTCTTCTAATGGGGGAATGGTAGATTCTATTATTTTATTACTTTTCGTATACCATTTTTTAACTACCATATTTAAAGATTCACAGTTAGCTAATTTTCCTGTATATTCAAACCATTTAAAAAATTCTAAACTACACTTCCATTTTTTCATATCTTTCATCCATTTATCTCTAAATGATTTCCTCTGTTCTAAAGTGTAATTGTTTCTATACCATTCTCTTTTAATATTATTCTCTGGTTTTACCCAGAGTTGTTGGAGATATTTTATATCTGGTTCAAATGGTTCCTCTAATGTTATCATTCCTAAGGAATCATTTATTTCACTAAAGGTTGGGCTTGATGGTTGATTGATTATGACAGGTTTGTATTCTGGTTGTGGAATTCTTTTACTAAAGTTAACACCTTTTAAATTTTTGCTTATTATGTCTTCTTCCTCCAGGGGACAAGAAGTAGATGGCCTTGAAAAGGACATTCTGGAAGATGAAGATGTAGCGTTAAAGGATCTAGATTTTAGGAATTTTAAATCTATTGATCCATCTGTATGTTGTATAACTTGCTCTATTTGTATAGATTCATCTTCCACTTTTGGTTCCGTGATGGAATCAAAGTGCCATTCATCTTTTGATAAGACTTCATCCCATTTAAGTAATCTTGGGACAAATATATTATGATGTCTAATATTTGCTTCTATTAACATTGTAACTCCTTTATGAGCTCTACTTGGTTTAGCTTTGGGAGCTAGAGTAGTTTTCATTAAATTAAATCTAATAATTAAAATAAATATTGAAAATATTTAATTGAACAGAAGACTTACTGTTAAAATCAGAACTGTTTATTGAACTTCAAAGAACATTTGTTTACAGAGAGAGTAATACAGAGAGAGTAGGCAATATTTCGAAGGGGATTTTCCGAGTGATGCCTTACTTCTGATTTCTATTCCTATTTATAGCTGCTAATAATACTATTCTCCTTTACAGGTGGAGAGCTATTAACGGGGAATCTTTATCTTTTATAAAGTAAGATAAGATTTACATTATTGCTGATAATGGGTTCTTGTCAGGAATCTTATCTTCACAAAAGTAAAGTAAGATCTATTTGTCGTCTTCTTCTTTAGAATTCTGTGAGATATGCTTGAGCAATCCCGTGTGGGTCCTCCATATCTCCATTATCTTCTGCTGATGCTGTTGATGATGCAGTATCCAATAATTCAGTAATTTGAGCTATTTCATTGCCGTTTGCTTGGTCTAAATTCGCCAAGGCCTGTTGAAGTTTCCTTTTCAATGCTTCTTTGGATAATCTGTTAGCTGATTCGGTCTTTATCTGACTTTGTACCTGTTTATTTTTAGGGGTCCATCCCTTGATTTTAATAGTCTTAAAAAGGTATCTGACCTTGTTTAGTACTTCAATGTTAAACTCCCAACTGATAATGTAGGACACTCTTTTTGCCACAAAGAATTTACATAATTGTATATTTTCTGGTAATGCCGCTAATTCTTCATTTTCTTTTTGATAATTTGTGCGTAGCTGTTTGAAAGAAGGTGATAATACTCTTTCATCTGCTCCGAATATACTCCACCATTCATAGAACCATCTGGGAATGGGATTTGTTGAAATCTGTTCACAGAACTTGACAAACCATGAATGGCTGCCAGGTCTTAAATATATAAAGTTAATCCATGCGTTTTTATAGTCATAAAAATTGTAACTTGATATTTTAAAATCAACTGGTAATGGGAATTGGATTGGCGTGTGTAGATGATCTACTGGCCAGTCCGCAGGGCTTAAAATCTTTTTTATAGTAAACTTGGAGTACCGAATACTCCTCGGATCATTTCTGTCTGCTAATTCATTCTCGATTTCTATTGAATTTGTTGCTATTAATATGGCCTCATAAAACTCTCTTGTTTTATAAGGGTTATCGGTTTCTATGTAATTCCTGTCTGAGTAGCAGGTCTTGATAATTTCTGTAATTCGTTTTTCAACGAACTTTCTTTCAATGGCAATAACTGGTATCTGTTGACTATTTATCCAATCGAATTTCTGAGGGTTTGCTGTTGAAGAGTTTGCTGCTTGTTCATGTTTGATAGGAGGCTGTACCGCCTCAGAATAACTGTTTATACTTCTCCTGGCATAACTATTTAATGACTGTTTCGAAGTTCCGGATATTGTTTCCTTCTTTACCGGGGTTGGGGGAGGTAATTGAGGAAATTCTGCTAGGGCTGTATATCTGTTTATGTGTGGGTTCTGGTTATGGTGCTGCTCCATGAATTGCCTTGGGGGCCTTACTGGAAATAAGGGCCGCATGATTTTTCTGTAAGAATTCTCTGGTTAAAAAATCTGGAAGACTATTGTCTTCTCCTTTAATAAATTCTATTTGAAAATCAAAGCTGGATAATAAAGCTTGCCATCTGGCAAATATTTGTTTTGAAACTAAATTTTTAACATCTTTTTGTAAAACATCTTTTGCTGCTTTACAGTCAACTCTTAAAAGAAATTCTTTGTTTATCAGATCATCTTGAAATTTAGTTATACATAAAACTATTGATAAAATTTCTTTTTTAATAGTACTATAATTTTTTTTGAGTTTCGTTCCATATGCCAGAGCAGTATCGGACTAATTGTTCAGACTCTTTTGGAGAGAGACGCTGTTTAAGAATTCCTCCGAAACCTATTTCAGAGGCATCGGTTTCAACAATCATAAAGGCATCCGGATGTGGTATGCCTAGACATGGAAGTCTTTGAACAATTCTTTTGACCTTTTGGACTGTTTGTGTTTGTTCTTGGCTCCAAGGAATTGGATTTTTCCTAAGACGCTGATAAAGGGGTTCACATATTTGTCTAAGATTTGGAATAAAATCTGAGACATAGTTGAGGCTTCCTAAAAATCTTTGTAACTGAGTTTTATCTGTTAAAACATCTGGAAATTTTGTAGAGAATTCTATGGCTCTATAAATTGGTTTATACATGCCTTGAGATAAGTCATGTCCTAAAAATCTGATAGAGGTTTGAAATAGTTTGATCTTTTTGGCACTCACTACCAGCCCATTTTTCTTAATAATATTAAGAAATATCTTTAAATGCTTAAAATGTTGATCTATATTTTCTGAAAATATTAATACGTCATCTATGTAAACTATTGAGAATGAACTATATGGATTAAATATATTATTCATTATATTTTGAAATTCTGATGGGGCATTTTTTAACCCAAAAGGCATAACATTCCATTCATATTGGCCAAAGGGCACATTAAATGCTGTTTTATACTTATCCCTTTCATCTATTTGGATTTGCCAAAATCCTGATTTCATATCAAATTTACTATATATTTTAGCGTTATACGTTCTTTTTAATAAATCTCTTTTATTTGGAATTGGATATCGTATCCATCTTAATACTTTGTTTAAAGGTTTATAATTTATAACTAATCTTGGAGCTCCTCTTTCTCGTTCAGCATTGTTATTAACATAAAATGCGGAACAACTCCAAGGTGACTTAGAGGGACGAATTATTTTCTTTTCTAATAATTCATTAATTTCCTTTTTACAATATTCCATTAATTCTTGGTTCATTTGAATTGGTCTAGCCTTAGTGGGGATAGATCCATCTTCAAATCCTTCTATATATGGTAATCGTAGTATATGCCTTTTTCTTTCCCAAAAGGCATTAGGTAGATCTGAACAAACTTCAGATTCTATTTCTTTTTGGGCTTGTAGTATTTTATCTTGAATTAATTTATCTTTAAGCTGGTCCTCTATTTTAACAATTTTAATTTCATCTTTTATGTAGTTTATTTGATTTTTTATCATTTGTATTTTATAGATACTTCTTTCTTTTAGAGTATCTATTTCTCTTTGTTTTGGACCATTTAGGAAATAAAATATTATTTCTTTACCAAGATTATTGGTAGTAATACCTGTTGTATTCACTGTAAAAGGAGATATCTGAGTTAAAAAGGGAGTTCCTAATATGACTTCTTCATTTAATTCTTTTATTAGAATAAATGTATTTTTAAAGCATATGTTATTATTACATATATGTGCATTAGATAATTTATATTTTATTTTAAGTTTTTCTCCCGATGCAGAGAATAATTTTGCTGATGTTTTATCACAATATTTTGTTGGAATCAATCCTTCTACTATACAATTTTGGTCAGCACCAGAGTCTAGTAAAGCTACTGTCTGGATACTGTATTCACTATTTATGACTAATTTTATTGGTACATACCATTTTTGAGACTTAATTTTAGAGATAGCCAAGACTCCTAATTCGTCGTCTTGTGCTTCTACTTGTTTAGTATTTGAACTTTCTCCTATTATTTTAGAATTTAACTCCTTTTGAGTTTCTTGAATTAATTCTAGAGCAAGGTTTTCTTCCTCTATTTTATTAACTTTTTGTTTTAAAATGTTAACTTCTTGTTTTAATGTTGCTAATTCTGCATAAAGATCTGATATAGATATTTTTTCTTCTTTTTTATCAAATTTTTGTAGAATATTTTTCATACTAAAAGGATTGGATATGTTAGGTTTATTTGATTCTCTACTTAAGACTATATCTTTTAATTTTAAAAGATATTCTCTTTTAATTTCTTCATCCTTTATTTGATCTATTAGATCAAAGAAGAATTCTTTATTTTCATTTGATATGACTTTTATTGAACCTGTCCCGCAGGTACATAATCCTCTAGGACAATCACACTCTGATTCGGAAGTGTAACTATCACTAGACTCATATGCTATATTAATTTGTTCATCATCACTTATGATATCCGTGGATGAACTTTCTTCTTCACTATTATCATTTTCGTCTAGTATAGCATATATTTTATTCTTAATGTCTTCATCTAATTCTAAACTATTAATCTTATTTTTCTTCTTTGTCTTGACTCTACAATCATTTGCTTTATGGCCTTGTTTTCCACAATTATAGCATCTTTCTTTAAAAGAAGGTTGCTTATTTTGACTTGCATTTTTTGGATTTTTCTTCTTATATCTTTTGGAAGATTTTCTTTTATAATTACTAATGCTACTTTTGTCTTTTCTATTTATCCTTTTGGATCTTTTTGTTGCCTCGGTAGACGGGGCAGTTATCTTAGTATAACCAAAATCACTACAGAAATTTCCTAATTCTTTCTTAGTGATTTTATAATCTCTTTTTAACTGATTTTTTAATTTCATATCAGTACATAGTTCTAAAGCTGTTATGTTAATAAAGCTTACTATATCACCATAGGTTAATCCGTCATAAGGTATTTCACCGTTAAATCTATCTTTTATTTTTTGTCTAACTTTATCTGCAAATAAATGTGGTAGTCCACTTATAAATTTTTCTTTCCAATAACTATGATTACAATCTTCTCTAATCATTACTTTATTTAAAAATATGTCTTTATACCATTTAAAGTCATGTAATTTTGGACATGATAGATTAGATAATATTTCTAAGCTTCTATCTTTAAATACTTTTGGTTCTCCAATAAAGTGTTTAATTATGGCATATAATAAAGTGTTTATGGCATCTTCACGCACTTGTTCTTCTATTATTTGATTAGTACTACTACCTTCTTGTTTAACTATTTTTATGATTGTAGTAGCATTAAGGACAGTTTCTCTATCTTTATCCGATAGATAGTTGTCCCACCAATTTTTTAACATTCCCGTAAATCCGTAAGAAAGCAGGGTCGCTGCTTGCTTATCTGTATTACCTTTTATTTTATAGGCCGTTGCTGCTATTCCCATTTCATGTAATCTATTAAGTATTTGATGTTCTGCTTGTCCATCTATATTCCATTCAGTTATAGCATCACCTGAGTGAGAACTGAATGATACTAGATGTTCTTCTTCATACTGTATATCAGGAAATGTGGGTTTTTTATAATAATTTTTCTTATGATGATAATTAGATCCTAATTTATTTAATTGATTATTTAATTCAGATAAGGTTTTTACCGAATTTTCTTTTTCTTTTGGAATTGTATTTATCGTTAAAGATGATTTTAACCTTTTAGTAATTTCATCTAGAACATCACCTTTTATTTCTAATCCACCTTTAGGAAGACTAGGGAATTTATCTTTTGACATACTAGGTAGCCTGAAAATTGGATTTTCTTCAATATTATCTTCAAATTTTATTCTTTTCTCTGGGAATGGTTTAAAAGAAGACTTGCTTCTTGCTTCTTCTACCTGATTGGCTATGACATGTAGTATTTGATTTGTATAATTACTTTGTTCTATTAATTTATTAATATCTTTGTTTTTAGGTTCTCCTTGGGCATCTATCGATGTTCTTTTAAAAGGATTTCCTATTATTACTTTATCACCTACTGGTATATTTATTTCTTCTAATGGGGGAATGGTAGATTCTATTATTTTATTACTTTTCGTATACCATTTTTTAACTACCATATTTAAAGATTCACAGTTAGCTAATTTTCCTGTATATTCAAACCATTTAAAAAATTCTAAACTACACTTCCATTTTTTCATATCTTTCATCCATTTATCTCTAAATGATTTCCTCTGTTCTAAAGTGTAATTGTTTCTATACCATTCTCTTTTAATATTATTCTCTGGTTTTACCCAGAGTTGTTGGAGATATTTTATATCTGGTTCAAATGGTTCCTCTAACGTTATCATTCCTAAGGAATCATTTATTTCACTAAAGGTTGGGCTTGATGGTTGATTGATTATGACAGGTTTGTATTCTGGTTGTGGAATTCTTTTACTAAAGTTAACACCTTTTAAATTTTTGCTTATTATGTCTTCTTCCTCCAGGGGACAAGAAGTAGATGGCCTTGAAAAGGACATTCTGGAAGATGAAGATGTAGCGTTAAAGGATCTAGATTTTAGGAATTTTAAATCTATTGATCCATCTGTATGTTGTATAACTTGCTCTATTTGTATAGATTCATCTTCCACTTTTGGTTCCGTGATGGAATCAAAGTGCCATTCATCTTTTGATAAGACTTCATCCCATTTAAGTAATCTTGGGACAAATATATTATGATGTCTAATATTTGCTTCCATTAACATTGTAACTCCTTTATGAGCTCTACTTGGTTTAGCTTTGGGAGCTAGAGTAGTTTTCATTAATTTATAATATACTCTATATATTATAGCTATTTCTCTGGCTTGATGTTTACTATTTAAATGTTTTGTTTTAATATTTAATGTTAGAGTATCTAATATTGTTGGATCATTAATATCAACTGAGAAATTTGGATAACAATTAAAGTATACTGGCCCATTTGCCATGTTACTTTGTAATACAGCTATTAATGAATCATCAAAGTTTAAGAATCTATTATCTCTTAATAATAAACATATAGGAATATCTAATCCTAGTCTATGAAGTGGTTTTACAGCCACTTGCACTAGTCCTATATGTAGGAACTTATAACTTTTTCTATATTTTTCTATATCTTTTATAGACAATAGTTGAATTGTTTCAACTGACTGATTTATAGCAATTGTTGATTCACATGTTTTAATATTAAATCTATTTATGAAGTTCATCTTCTTCTGCGTCAAATCCTTGTTCTTGAAAATTCCTCTAGACCTTGATAAGGAAAACTCAATGGTAAATAGCTCGGTAGTGCATACAAATATTACAGGTTAAGAAGCATAATTAAAATCATGGGCCTCTTATTTACTGTCAATGAAGTCACCTTCTTTGCATTTCTCTCTTGAGCTTGCACTTGCTTGAGTGATCGATTAGGAGGCAACTCCATAGTTGCCATCAATTGTGTCATCCTCTCTTCTTGGGCTTCAATAGCATTAGTAAGTACCAAATTGGTTGAATTATGGCTGGAGCCTACTCTTTGGAATCTTGATTTTCAAGCATGGGATTATTTAATAACTTTGTAAAAGATATCCATGGCTTGAGAAAAACTTCCCTACATAAGACTACATTTTGCCTATGTGTTGATTATAGTTTGATTAGATTCGCCAAGACCCATTTTGATTGTCTTGAAAAAAGACATTATCCGTAAAGTTGTGACAGAACAAGCATGATTCAACTTCAAAAATCTCTTATATGCCTTATGCCAAGGCTCACCCCATTCTTGTCATTAGTAGATGTCACTCCTTAGGTCCGCAAACTTCCCGAATGGGAAGTATTTATTTAGGAATCCGTTTAGTAGCCTTACCTAAGTATGGATGATAGGAAGTATTTCTCTTCCTAAGTATAGATGTTTTTCCTTAGTATACCCTCTAGCCGTTTAGTAGCCTCACATATAGGAAAAATGTGGAACAACTGAAGCCTAAATACATCATCGATTACACTTGTTTTCAATAACTTTAGTAAGTACCGAATTGGCTGAATCATGGCTTGAACCCAATCTCCAGACTTTTGATTTTCAAACCTTGGATTATTTAATAATCTTGTTGAAGATATTCATGGCTTGAGCAAGAATTCCCTACATACAACTACTTTGTTCCAATATGTTGATTATGGTTTGATTAGATTCGTCAAGACACATATATAATGTATTGAAAAATACATTATCCGTAAAGTTGTGCCCAGAACAAGCATGATTCAACTTCAAAAATTTGTCTTATGTCGTATGTTAAGGCACACCCGATTCTTGTTTAATAGTAGATGTCATTCCTTAGGTTTGCAAACTTTCTAGATGGGAAGTATTTCTCTATAAATATCATTACCAACTTTTCCACCTTCTCCTTAGTATACCCTCTAATTTTTTAGTAGCCAGACCTGTAAGAGAAATGGGGATGACTGGAGCCTAAATGCATTATCAATAACACTTGCATGTCAGTTGAGCATACATATCTCTAAAAAGGTATGGAGTTGTCCGTTGGGGTCTTCATCAATCTCTCCACCGAATAAGCCTAGTTCTCTAGTGAATGAATTGTTTATGGCACAATGAACTTGAAATTGTCCCTAATTGGTGGACGGAACACTAGCATAGCCTTCATTCTAAGGCACTTATCTCCTTTTTCAATTCCTCCTAACGCAACTTGATCCTTCCAGAATCAAATGAGTTTCATAAAGATAATTGATAATATCCTCAAATAAGTTTCTTATATTTTTGGTTTTAAAACCCTTTAACTAGGCTCACCAAAGTCACAAACTAACCCAATACATTCTCACTACTTAACCCAATCCCAAAACCAAAATTGAAAGTGGTTTTGGTATCTAAGGTTTTGAACTAGATTTGAACACTAAAAACTCACAAAGTTAAAGCATGTAAGGAGTGAATATTACTAAATCATTCATACACAAGCTTAAAATATTGAATCCGCTAAGTTTACAGACTAGAAATTGATGAACAATCCTAGCTATGTAACAGACCATTCTTATAGATACGAAATAGTTACATGGAAATATAGTACAATAGAATAGCTTGATCTTTCAAAGGTTAAATATTGCCACTTCTCTAATAGCTTTCTAAGATAATGATATAAAATTTTATCTAAACTATTTTATATACTATGTTTGAATTTTTATGACGAAACTTTTCTTCAAGCATTGGGTGGGTGCGCAACTACATTAGAGGGGCCGCCTTTCAAATTTACGACTGACTTTTCTTTTTGTTGCAGGATTCGGGAGCCTGCATCAAGGATTATGTAGCCGCATATTTGGGTGTCGCAAGATCTTCCGACCACATACTTTTTACGAGGGCGACCACCTTACAGGGAGGACTTGAACATCCTCGCAGCATTTAAGAACATGCGGCCTACATTATAGATTTCGCGACCACATAAACTCTTGCTTAAAAGAAAGGCACATGCGTGCTTCACAGTGGCGGGCACCTTTATGTGAAGCTCAAGAAACTAACTTTTACGACTTTTTCATTTCGCAATCGTCTATTATTATGTGGCCACACTGGGGAGAGTGGCATGGCAGGACTTGCCAAGTCTTTTTTAAATGGAAAAAGGCTCAAGTTATAAACATGAAATCTAGGGTCCTCATTTAATTAGTGGTATTAACTATCTAACATTCTCACCCCAATATTTTTTAAGTTACACAATAGTCCATTTATAGAATAGCTGCTTCCCTCTCTCCTCTTCCCCGTTTTCCCTCCGTTTTTCCCCATTTCATTCCCGCTTAAAATTCCACCATAGATGCGTTTCTTTCTCTAAACCGAAATAATACCGATTCCACCATAGCTGCTGAGCTTATTTATTGAATATCCTTTCCAGTTTTAGGCAATAAAAGCTGAGACCACCCATATTTGGGTTATACGGAATTTCGTTAAATCTGGTCGTTTCTTATCCATTAAAGGGGAAATCTTGTTCCTCTAATTTTAATCGTATCAATCCAGTCATCTCCGGTAAGTGTTCTAACTTTAGAACATGTTTTTAGCTGTTTTTTTTTATTCGAGGTTGTTACGAATTCAGTTCCTCCGAAAAATCTGTCTGAAATTCCAAACATCATTTTGACGTTCCTATGGTCGTAATTTGTAATTCCAAACATATCGCTAGCGTTTTACACGGCGTATGTATTTATTGAAATTTTCACAGATAATGTTCGGATCATCCTGCTAGGATGTTTGAGCGTTCTGTTAGCAGTTTGGAACATCTTGCATTAAGCAATGAAAAAGTGTAAAGTGATGTTCAGAACGTCTGAATACGATGTTCCAAACAAGCAACATTGAGGTTTGGAACATCTTGCATTAAGCAATGAAAAACTGTAACGTGATGTTCAGAACGTCAGAAACGATGTTCCAAACGAGCAACATGGAGGTTTGGAACATATTGTATAAATATTAGTAATACTAATAGTTGGTCATTCCAATTTATTGCAGGGTACCATCGGTGGGTGAGGTTATATTAGGAGTTAATTATCAAGGTGAATGGGTGGAGTGTTCTAAATGTTATGCTTGAGTTCCGAAGGTTAAAGAGTCAAGACCCATTCTTGTGCCTAGAGATGTTACGTATGATATTCTACTTAATAAAATCATCGGAAGTTGGGGGATAAGAGACAATCCGAGGAAAATTTGCATTACTTACATGCTGAGTGTTGCCGCAAATCAAAAGACTCCTCCCGTTACAATAAGAAATGATGATGATGTACGCTTTTATATGGCTGATGTTGATCGTAATGGTGCTAGGCCACTCTAAGGGTAATTGTGGTTTCTACGACGGAGGAATGTGTTGGTTCTAATGACCAAGAAATGCCAAATAGTGGAGGGCATGATTTTAGTCAGCGATTGGATGACTTACATGAAGAAGTAGAAGAAGACAAAGGCGGAGGGGTAGAAGAAGACAAAGGCGGATGGGTAGAAGAAGACAGAGGAGGCGTAGATGTAGATGAAGAAAAAGAAGAAGAAGTAGAAGAAAAATATGTATAGGAGATCCTGCCATTTATACCCCTGTGTTTCTAACACAGAACAACGAGATGATATTTCACTTCGTCGATGGCACAGGTTTTGAAAAAGGTATGACTTTCGCCAATAAGAAAGAATTGGTCACCAAATTGAAGATTGCAGCAGTTAAACATCCTTTTAATTACAAAGCACTGAAGAATACTGTAAAGATCTTTAATGCTAGATGTTTTGATGTGAATGGCAAATGGTGGTTAAGGGCAATGAGGTATAAAAGTAATGATAGGTTCTACATTAGTGTTTACAATAACTTGCACACATGCGGTGTCCAAAATCATTCCAGTCATAAATCACATGCCTCTGCCCAGATAATTGGTGAGTTCATGAAAGGTAAATATTTAATGGAAAAAGGTCCTACCACAAATGCTGTCAGGGAGTCCCTTAACAACGATTTCGGTTGTAAGGTTAGCTACTGGAAGGTAGGGGCTGTCAATTTGCAAAAGCTTTGACACGGGAAATACATGAGAAAGGTATTGAAATTATTGATGCTTATGCTTATATGGTTAGAAGAAAGAATCCAGGAACCAAGACAGATTTGAGGCTTTCTAGCATAGGAAGTTCTTTTATTTTTTTCTCTCTTATGAAGCGTGGATTAGGGGATTTACTTATGTGAGAAAAGTCCTAGCCATTGACGGTACACATTTGTCCGGCGAGTATGGAGGGGTGTTGTTGTCTGCTGTTGCTCAGGATGCAATGAGTCACGTATTCCCTATTGCTTTTTGTGTTGTAGATGTTTAACCTAAATCCGATTTTAGGCCAATTAACAATTAGATTTGTTATTGCGGAGTCACGATCAATAGTTTAGATTAAGAGTTCAAATGACGAGTTGCGTTAAATACTAGACTACCAAATATATTCGTGATTTCCACTAATGATGAATAACAATATGGAAATAAGATATAATCAGAAGCAAATAGAGTTAGAGCGTTAATAAAATGAGTAGAAGTAACCGTGTTGGATCGCTTGATCCCGGTGAGAGTTTCTCGTTACTGATCGTACTAGGAGGTTAGAGAGCAAAAGTACTCAATGAATGTAAGCAAAGAACAGTGTTTGAGTAAGAGTAAGAGAGAATATTATTATTGATACTGTAGACCGAAAGTAAAAGTTGTGTTACAATGGTTTTGGTCGAGTGCTATTTATAGGTCTGATAGGCATCCGTTGAGTTTTGTAACCGCTGGGCACGTATCCGTTGGATGTGTAACCGCTGGATTATAATAGCAGCCTTTATGATCATTTATTGGGTAATAACACATGATCAGGTTAATAATTGCTTGTTCAGATCGTGTTGACTAAGGAAGCGTTACATTGTTGCTCTGGGTCTGCTCGTGGTAACCACCTGGCTGTCTATCTGTCCGCTGGATGTTTGTCCGGATACACCTCTGTCCGTGCCACGTGGCAGACACGTGTCACATTTTTAGACGATACTAGTTTTATCCAATACAGTAGATAAAGAGTGTGACGCCGCATATGAGTATTTTTTCGAACAATTACGCAGCATAGTTTCAGATAGTGAAGAGTTGTGCATTGTTTCGGATAGATATTCGAGCATCTCGAAGATGTTCGCCCAAGTGTTTCCTTCTGCACACTATGGAGTTTGCATGTGGCACCTTAGTGAAAGCATCCGAACAAAGTTTCAGTTTGGAATCAGTTTTCATAAATACTACACTGCAGCAAAGGCATACAGGATAGAGGAGTTCACTGATGCTATGAATGAGATCGGGACTATTTATTGGAGGGTAGCGGATTATCTTGAAAATATTGTTGGCTATCATAGATGGAGCAGATTATATTTCCCAGGAAACAGGTAAACTATAATAACAAGGTATGATATTACTATCATGCTTTCAATCTGTTCCAAACGTCACACAAAGCGTTCCGAACATATCATTTATGTGCAGAACATTATAAGGAAATTTTATTTTCTAACGATGTTCCGAACTCCTTATCGTCGTTCTGAACAACATCATGAATGTTCCGCACTTCTTATTCCTATATCTGCACTTGTTCTTTATGTTAGGCACATCTTTTGATTGTTATAATATTTATTCTTTTTGATAGGTTTCAAGTTATGACATCAAACATAGCTGAGTCCATTAATTCCATGCTGAAGGAGCCAAGAGAATACTCCATTGCTACCCTCTTGAAGGATATAGGTAGGAACTTTGCAGAAAAATTCCTCACTAGGCTATGAAGTTAATCAACCACCCAAATTTATGCGTCCTAGACGTTGAAATAAAAATAAGGAAGAATAAAGAAGTGGGAGACAAGCTAGTTGTCAACAGGAAGGGAACTTATGGTTTAGAAATCATTAGTCCAGGGTATGAGGCAGAAGTTGATCTATATGAGAGGACATGTACATGTTGGGAGTTTTATCTTGATCAGTTACCTTGTGTACATGCTATGGCAGCAATTAGGGGGTTGCATGGCGATGAATATGGAAGTAGAGTGTATGAATACACATCTGGATATTACACAACGCAAGCATACATCCTTGCCTATGCAGAGTCTGACAATGTAGTACCTCCTGAAGAATCATAGGTCGTCCCTGCTGAAGAGATACTTTATCCAGTGCCTCCGCACCCAAAGCCGAACAACCGTGGAAGGAGAAGGGTTAACCAGATTCGATCTATTGGGGAACGTCTTCCAAATAGGAGAAATAAATGTGGCAACTCCAAAAGCTATGGTCAAAAGAAAACTACATGCCCCGTTGTTCGTAGTGGAACTGAGGCTATAAGTCAGCCTACAAATTGAGTTTGTGAATTGGACGAAGCATCGTCCTCGTTATAATTTCGATTATTTTGATTATTTGGGTTTCTATTTGAATTGCATAATGGACTTTTTTTCCTACTTGTATAATTTATATTGTGTACATATTTGCTTTACGTCAGTCTTAATTTATGTTGTGCACATATTTTCTCGTTGTTCACAACACGTCTAGTGTTGTTTAGGATATTACAAATGATTTTCCGAACGATGTCAAGGCATTCCAAAGCTTGTGAGGTCTATTTTTCACAATTCATAGTCGTAGCATTTACCAAGTGCTGCCTTCGTGAAGATGTTCGCAACATCTTGTCAAGGATATTATATTATACTTTTATACGTGACGTTCCGAACAAGCCATTCAAAATTTAAAAGACACAAACGGCTACAATGGGATGCCCAAATACCAATACACCAAACGGCTAAAATACAAGTTGCTGCAACAGTTACGTCAAAACACATGCACACTTGTAAATATGCGTCTTTTTATTTGCTTCCTTGATAAAAATGCGTGCACTAGAAATTAAAAGCCACTAGAAAATATCTATAAATACCTCCTTGATGAACTAAATTCACAATTCATAGTCTTCGCATTAACCAAGTATTACGTTCAGTTTCTAGTGATCACCAGATTCTGTATCAAGGAAGAACAAGTTGAGGTACTGAATTTTTTCATATTTTCAACATTTTTCCTAAAATAATTTCAAAATCTAATCTGTTTATATTTCCTTAAACATAACTCCACTTTTATTCTTTTCTAAATTTTAAATAACTTTTCATGCAGATGGCCAATAATGCATTTAACGATCCATGGAATAAGTACCACCGAGTCCGAGAGCCTCCAAACAAATCGTTTCCTACAAGACTGCTAGACGTGCATTTCGAAGTTGTTGACATCAAGGAGGTAGCAGATAATTGCGAGGGGTCCATTCAAACACTCGAGGCAAAACTTGAGCAGATGCAATTGCAGTTAGATCGGCTTGAGAGGATTTTGCAAAATCACTTCGGTGGAAGGCAAAACAATAACGAAGATGCTATTATATATTTATTGTTTAAGTAGTTGTACTGTTTATGAATATGCTTTTGTTATCTCTTTTCTATTAATATTATTATGAAGGTATTTAATTAGTACTGTTAAATTGTGTCCAAACCATCATATTTGCTTATAGTTCGCGACACATCAACTGTCGTTTAGGATATTACAATATGATGTTCCAAATGACAACTTGTTCTACTCCATTTCTGGAAAAGTTAATAAATTCATACACTAAGTTTGGAACATCTAAAATGTGTTCCAACGCCAAACTGTATGTTCGGAATGCAACTGGTATATTCCAGGTATAAATGATGATCATTAACACTATACAAGACCAAATTTCTCGAATAGAGTGATAAATGATGTTCATGTTAACTAGAAAGGACCAATTATACTTGTTAGATTGACAAATGATGAAGCTCATTTCGCTTAAAAGGACCAAATATAGTTGGTAGACTGAGAAATGATGACAATTATCAGTAGTAATGACCAATTACACTTGTTAAAGTGATAAATATTGACAATTATCAGTTGTGATGACCAATTATACTTGTAAGAGTGACAAGTAATGATCCTCTATCGTAGGATTATTTCAAACAACCTACTAATGTTCGTCGCATTATAAGGTCGTTCGGATCGCACAATTTTAATATTGCTATCTTCATCGTATTATGATCCATACATATACTCTAGTTCCGAACATCCAATAGATGGTTGTCACATTTTATATGTCGTTCCAATCGCACTTTTCCGATGTTGCTATCTTCATCATACTTTTTCACAATTAGAGTAGTTAGCGTGACAAATTATGATGATTATATGACTATAAGTGACCAATTATACTTGTTAAGACTGACAAATGATGATCATTGTGACTAGAAATGGACAATTAGAGTTGTTAGAGTGACAAATGATGATCAATATGATGAGAAGTGACCCACTATACTTGTAAGAGTGACAAATTATGATCACTATCACTATAAATGACCAAATATACTTGTTAGAGCGAGAAATGATGATCATTATACCTGTAAATGACCCACTATACTTGTTAGACTTATAAATGATGATCATTGTAACTAGAAATGGCCAATTAGAGTTGATAGACAGACAAATAATGATCATGGTAACTAGAAATGACCCACTATACTTGTTAGAGTGAGAAATGATGATCATTATGACTACAAATGACCCACTTTACTTGTAAAAGTGACAAATGATGATCACTATCACTATAAATGACCAACTATACTTGTTATAGGGAGAAATAATGATCCATACATATACTCTAGTTTCGAATATCAAATAGATGTTGTCACATTGTATGTGTCGTTCTGATCACCATGTTAGAGTAGTTTCTATCTTTATCATGCTTTTTCACAATTAGAGTAGTTAGCGTGACAAATTATGATGATTATATGACTATAAGTGACCAATTATACTTGTAAGAGTTATATATATATCAACTTTCATCACAAAGACCACTTAGAGTAGTTTGTGTGACAAATAATTATCATTATGAGTAAAATTGGCCAATTAGAGTTGTTAGAGTGACCAACTATACTTGTTAGAGTGACAAATGACGATCATTGTGACTTCAAATAGCCAATTAGAGTTGTTAGAGGGACAAATGATGATCAATATGATAAGAAATGACCCATTATACTTGTTAGAGTGACAAATGATGATTATTATATCTACAAATAACCCACTATACTTGCTAGACTGGCAAAGGATGATCATTGTGACTAGAAATGGCTAATTAGAGTTGTTAGAGTGACAAATGATGATCAATATGATAAGAAATGACCCACTCTACTTGTTATAGTGACAAATGATGATCATTATACCTACAAATGACTCACTATACTTGTTAGACTGACAAATAATGATCATTGTGACTAGAAATGGCCAATTAGAGTTGTTAGAGTGACAAATGATGATCAATATGATAAGAAATGACTCACTATACTTGTTAGAGTGACAAACGATGATCATTCTACCTACAAATGACCCACTATACTTGCTAGACTGACAAAGGATGATCATTGTGACTAGAAATGGCCAATTAGAGTTGTTAGAGTGACAAATGATGATCAATATGATAATAAATGACCCACTCTACTTGTTATAGTGACAAATGATGATCATTATCACTATAAATGACCAATTATACTTGTTACAGGGAGAAATGATGATCCATACATATAGTCTTGTTTCGAACTTCTAGTTGATGTTTGTCACATGATATATTATGTTCCGCGCGCGGTATTCTATTGTTTCTATCTTCATTATACTTTTCACAGTTAGAGTAGTTAGAGTGACAAATTATGATCATTATATCACTTGGTGTAACCGATTATACTTTTAAGAGTGATAAATTCATCAACTTCCATCACAAAGAACACTTAGAGTAGTTAGACTTAGAATTGATGATCATTGTTACTACAAATGGTCAATTACACTTGTAAAAGTTACAAGTGATGATCATTGTCACATGATAATTAAAGGGCGATAATATTGTCACTCTAAATTACCAAGTATACTTATTAGAGTGACAATTGATTATCCATCTATCTCCGTTGTCTCGAACATGCTGTTGATGTTTGTCACATGGACATCATGTTCGGAGCGCCTTTTTCCGATGTTGGTATCTTCATCGTATTGTTTTTAAAAATGTTCAGAACAGATAGTTTTATGATCGAAATATGAAGTGTGTCGTGCGGAACGACTTAGGGTACAATGGTAATTTACAGGACAAAATAACAAGTTCAAATTAAATTTCTTGATCATTAAAACACAAAACATAACAATTGGAAATAAATAGAACCTAAACTATGAACCAACACTTGATCCAAGTACAGAATATGAGAACAATTAGCACCACAACTAGCAGTACCCCAAGACCCAATTTTTTCCGCCATAACCGTGCCTCTTTCCTCTCTTCTTCAACAGCTTTCAGCTTCTTAAGTAGACCCCATATTACTCTCTTCGCTTGATCTGACGTCTCTTCATCATGCCATCTAAAGTAGTTGCAGCCATTTGCCTACATAAAAAAAATACAACAAACAAATGCTTACAAGAAAATAATAAACCCATCACCTAACCTGACCATATTTGCATCCGTAAAACCTTCTTCCTGGGTTTAGTTGAGTCCACGATATTTTTAACTTCGCATAATCTCCACATCGACAAAATAGTACTATACTGCTACTATTAACGGATCTACTAGACATTTTAATCTAGATGTTTGATTTAATTTTGTAAACTGGTTTTATAAATAATGAACAGATATATAATGTGTTGGGTAGTATATTTTTATTACTGTTGGTAAATAAATGTTGTTCATGCGCCCAATGTAATAATTTAGCACGAATTTGGGCTAGATCGAAAAGATGTTCGGAACATCGTGTAAAGGATAGGTTACGCGAATTATACCAATACACCTAGCTAGAGTAGGTTGCAGGTAGGTAGCAGCTAGGTCGCAATGATGTTCGAAACATCTTTTCAAGGAAACGTTACACGAATTATACTTATATAGGCTGACGTTCGGAACCACCCATTTAAAATTTGAAATACACAAATGGCTACAATATAAGCCGCTCAAATACCAATACACCAAACGGCTACAAATGTTTCGGTTGCATCTCTTTACTTCTATAAATACCCAACAATTCAAAGCATTTCAATCCACATTCATCAACTTACAATTCAAATATTTTCAATCCACATTAATCAACTTACACTTCAAACCATTCATCATCAAAAACGGCACGTCAACCACGAATAAGAGGTGGCTCCACGGCCAAAGGAGCCTCCATGGCTAGAGGAGCCTCCACCTCGAGGCAAAACATAGCTGTTACATTATCATTTTCAGACGAACCACAAACTGAAAGGGCTATTGACATATTGGAACAACTAAGGGCAGAAGTGTGAGGTTGGAAGTTCCAGTTCGAGGACTTCCTACATGGCTACAAAAAGGACGTCAAAAAGATGATGAAGGAAATACGAAGGGTGAAAAGAATGCTTAAAGGGTTACTTGCTGATAAGGCGATGCATTACCTTGACTTCTACTCCTCTCCTTCACGCTAGACGTGGATGTTCCTATTAATATTTATTATATAATTTCTTTTTGAATGTTTATTATCTAGTTTCTTTTGCTAGAATGCTATATAACTAGCATTCCTTTTGTAAAGCACTGACAATGATGTGCAGTTTCCCTATTTGAATGCTAATATAACTAGCATTCTTTTTGTAAAGCTCTACAATGATGATCAATGAAAAATATGTTTGCCTAGTTCCTGTAAATAAGTGTGTAATCCGTTAAGAACATCTATATGTTCAGAACAACTTTTCTACGTTCAGAAAGTTAGTTTGTCGTTCTGGAACATAAACAACCTTTATAAAATGAGATATTCATGTTTGGAACATAAATTTTACGTGCAGAACATAACTTTGACGTTCTGAACAAATGATGAACAATTGATATGCTCTGTTCATTTTCTAAAAAACTAATCCATCTATAATTAAATAAGCACAATATATCGAAAGACATTCAAAATGTTCCGAACATCATGTTAAAATCTAAAAGGCACAACGGTTACAATTAGAAGTTGCACTCGTTTGAGTAGTACATAACGGTTACGAGGTTCGTCAAAAGTCACTTTCTAAAACCATTCCCAACAGACTCGTCGATTGCCACTTTACTCTTATAAATACCCAACAGTCACACATTGATTCCACACATTTCAAAATGTCGTGTCGTCCAAGAACAAGGGGAACACTGATAAGAGGAGCATCGAGTCCAAGATGGCGTAGAGTTCCTTCCTCGAGTTCACATTTAGATTCTGAAAATTCGAACGATGGCTTGGACCAACTGAGGTATGAAGTGTGGGAATGGAAATTCAAATTCGAAGAATTCTTCCATGATTATAGAATGGACATAAGAAGGATGAAGAGAATGCTTAAAAGGCTGCTTGCTGAAAAGGGAATTGATTATGTCCCGTACTCCACACCACCAGGAACACCACCTGAAGCACTACCACAAGCTCCGCAACATGCACCCTAAGTTCGATTGCTTATGATTATTTTAGTTACAATTTTATTATGTTTGGAACATCATATTATTTTTCAGGAACAACAATATGCCGTTCTAGAGCTTATGTAATAATCGTCTAAATTTTACTATGTCATTTTCTGTTGAATGTTGAACAACTGTTACTTGCGACTAATAAAGCTATCCTTTTAAGCACATCAAAATCTATTACTTGGCTAAGAAAATAAAAGTAATCCATACCTAATTACATAACCAAAATAAAAGTTAAAAGATTATCCAAATATTACATATACCCAAATCAAGGCTTTATTTTGCCGTAAAAAATACTAACGGCTAAACGTCGCCTCCACTGATCAGCCACATTGTCATGAATTTTTTCCATGGTGGTGTTTGTAATGAGATGCTCAATGTACATCGACGCGAACACTCCACATGATTTCCCTATTAGATTTTGTGGACAAAGTGATCTTGGCACTCTCTCAAACAACCACATGTCTCCTTCCTTACAATTCGACTCCAAGTCTTTGAATAGCTTAGAATTTCTGATATAGATTGGGAACATGTAGAGAATTGGGACAGTTATTAGAAAGAAGTGTTCATCATCATTACAACTATGATTGCAATCATACACCTAAACCTTCACTTAAACCATGTCAAACACCACCGTCACGTAGTGATTGTCGTTGATGTTGAAGACGACGAAGATCCTCTTAGCACCAGCCCAACACCTACCGCCCTGGGTAGTGTAGCCTTCCATGTGCATACTTCAGATAATCATCATCAAACTGATACGTCTTCAACGCCTGATCAAGCGGTACCTTATTATCTTGCGCCTCTTTTTCCAGTTGGTAGTAGCATTTTTTCATGTTTGTCAAGAATGCCATATCCAAAATTAGGTCACTTTGATCGTAATGATAGGGGTAATTCAAATGCCTCTCCCGCATCATTGTCATCACAGATTCAACATACTGCAGAACATATAAGAGACAAAAATAAATTGGAATATAAGTGAGTGAAGGAAAGGTATGTCTTTCCAAACATCTCCCCATGTTCGGAACGACTTCGTGATGTTCTAGAAATTTATGAGAAGCTAGAAATTCTTGAGTTGTTCCAAGCATAAGAACGATGTTTCGAACTCAGTTAGTATGTTCCCTACAACGATGTGAAGTTCAGAAAATCATTAAAAAATAAACTTACAACGTCCCACAGCCACACAGTCTTGTTCATCGGATCTTTGAAATCTTGGAAATTCATCGGCAATCCAAGAAATTCATATTTTTGTTTCTTCCTCTTTCTGATAAATGAGTTCAAAGCATCCACTTTTTTTCGCTTCAATGGCTTGTAAATATCCACTTGAAGCCTCGGACCAACTTCTTCATGCTTCTTCTTTTCTTCTGTTTGTGGTGATTTCAAAGCCTTTGCAGGTTTTATAATTGTTTTGCTCTTCAACTGCTCAATCGTCTCCTGCATGGCCGCCATCTCCATCTCCATGCCTTTACGCCAATCGTTTCAATCTTTGCAACTGCAACTGCTACATTTGGAGATGTCGAATCTATCTCCACCAGAAGAATCACCATTGATTTGCTCAGAAGCCACACTATTTGTCTCATAAGGCACGATCTTTTGCTCATAAGCCGCGATCTTTTGATCATAACCCATGATCTTTTGCTCATAAGCCAAAATCTTTTTCTCTATTGCTTCCCTCCATCCGCTGCATTCATCACATTTGCAGCCTCTGCAATTAGAGCTTCTCTTCACTGTACCAACTTCAGTGATACCAGCAACTTCATCACCATAAGCTTTGTTTCCAATGTCAATATTTACATCTTGCAGGCCACCAATTCTCTCTTCATTATATTCACCATCACTTCCAAACATCATCGTTTCTGCTCCTTCTATAGCTTTAATTTATATCACTTGTCTTGGAGGGGTTGCAGGATTGTTCTTGAAGATACAAATTGTAGTTCCACCAACAAGACCAACGCTGCAAGCATCCTCAAACACTTTACAAAAACGATCTATTGTGTCGTCCTCGGAGACTTCAAATGGCACAAGGTCTAGAAAGTAATCCATGTCCAGCTCGTCATCAATAGGAATGAGGAAAGGGTGAACAACCTGTTAATATACCCAACGAAATTAAATAAATATCAACAAAATTTTAAAAATCTTTTAAAGTTGTTTGGAACAAAGTCATGTTGTTCGAAAACATCAAGCCGTGATGTTTCGAACATCGTTGACTGAAGGTGTTGACGGTTCTTCATGAAGATGTTCCGAACATCAATTAGAAATATCTCAGCAAACACGAAGTTGTTCTAAACATTACATAACATATATGGAAAAAGGAATACTTACAGGAACATCATGTTGGTCAAACAACCTGTCCGTATTTCTTTCAAAAATTTCAGTAAGCCTGTTTATGATCCTTGGCATTGTTTTTTCTTTTGGCAAATCCTTTGGCCTCAAGGCAGGTATAGCTTCATGAGCCCAGGCCATGAATGCCCATGGAAAGCCATAAAGATTGTAAGTATGGCTTCCTTCTGTACGAGGTTCTGTTGGCTTGATCAGATATTCCGTTGTTAATTCAAAACTCATCCTACCCCAAGGATAACGCTGGAATGCCTCAAGATCGGCGGACAAGCGCACCACCCATTCCTCTATTCCATATTTGGAATCCCTCGCACAAAGAATAGTATGAACAAACCAAACCATGCACAGATTTAAATACCACTTCTTGGGACAGGTTCTAGAACATACCAACTCAAGTAAGTCACCAGACTTTACAGCTTGCTTTTTCTTCGGTTGTTTTTGTTTTTTGGGCTTGTTGATCTTCCTCTTGGCGGGTGAAGGTGAGGGTGAGGGTGAGGGTGAGGGTGAGGGTGACTCCTCCACCTTCTTCTTCCCCTTCTGCTTCCCACTCCCCTTCTCCTCCTTTTCCTTATTCTCCTTCTCCTCATTTTCCTTTATCTCTTCCTCCTTATCCTTCATCTTCTTCTCCTTGAAATAATCAACAACAAACTTCCACAATTCCTTCCCCTTTTCATTCATGTTTTCCATGTACTGTTTACTTGGATAGGCACCACAGTTTAGCCCTGTCATTAGTGCAAACTCGGATAGACCAAAACGTGCTGGCAATCCATTGAAGGATATCCAAACCTCTTTCTGCTTCTTGCATTAATCTTTCGCATGAGGAGGTTATGCACCAACTTGGTGCAAAACAGTGGATATTCCGATAATTGCAAGAAAGGACCAAAACAGCGATGGCAAAATCCATTTCTCACCTGCAATTTTTTCAAAACCTCCTTGAACTGTATCATACCCCTAGCCAACGAAGAACGAACAGTAATCTTCTCATTAAAAGGTTCATTGTTGGTCAGGAAGGTCTTGAAGAGACCCTCAACGTTACTCTTAAAAGTAGCATGACCAACGTCTTCATACTGCACATAATTTTAGCATAAAATTAATAAAATGAATCACAATGATAGTAAATCTCATTAAAGGAAAAACGTAAATGTTCGAAACATGTTTATTCTGAGGTTCTGAACGACAGTAGCAATCGTTTGGAACATTACGTAATGTGTTCAGAACGAGAGCTACCAGCCTTAATGCTGATGTTGGGAACATATATATGTCGTGTAGAACATCCACATAGGCGTTCCGAACAATAACAAGTTTCAATTGAACTATCACCTGGTCTTCCTCCAGTTTCAATCCAGATGTTCCTTCACTAGTTTCCTTCTCTTTACCTGCTTCCTCTTCAATATTTCCACCTGCATTATTTACAGCTTCCCCATCTATTTTAACTCTTTTTTCACGATCCTTTAGAAAGTTTCTTTTTAAAATTACATCCTCCACCTCTCTTCTATTTCTTTTACTGCTTCTTGGACTCTCCCCTGTCTTATCTGCTTCCCCCTCTACTTCTTCTCCTTTTTCTCTACTTAAATCATCAGCTTATTCATTTTTTTTCCACCATCTTCCTCTTCCTTTTCACGATCACCATCTTCCTCTTCCTTTTCATGATCACCATCTTCCTCTCCAGTCCTCAAAAAATCACTTTTTAACAGTTCATCAATACCGGCGCCATCTAAATCCACCCTTCTTTCACCCTCATCTGCAGTCCTCTCCAAATCCTCCCCACCTTTACTTAGATCGTAACTTGGTGCTGGACTTTGGCTTTCCTCTTGTTTATCACCTTTGTTTCGTGGACCTACTACTTCTCCTTGGCTATCATCGTCACTCTCCAAAACTAATTTTCTTTTAGTTGTTCTGGGGCGTTTAGGAGTAGGTTCTAAATCTCTAGGAGTACGTTCCGAATTTGAAGTAGCAGGCTTCTCAGGTTTCTTCTTCGGCGAAGGACCCTTTCTTTTAGAAATTGTCTTTTTGGGAGTCTTTGCAGGATGCTTCTTCTGCTCATCTTCATCTTTACAGAAAATCATGAACATCCAATTAGGTGTTTAGAACCTCAGCTACTATGGTGTTCGGAACGTTAAGATACATAACAACAATAACTTCAATTTGCAACTAAATAAAGCAGCGTTGGTTCACAGAAAACCTTCAAATCGTCGCAATTTAACCAAAAAATGTAAAAAACCTAAAAATTTCAACTAAACATCGAAAATCCCCTTTGTAGTTCGGAACTACTTTACCCATCAAAATACATAATGACATTTAATTTCGACACAATATTACACCTTTTGTACAAATACAAACACCCAAAGCATCGTTAATCACTGTCAACGAAAAAATTAAAAATAAAAACCTAGGTTCGAGATTTACACTACAATTTAAATGATCATGACATTGTTTACCTTTTATATATAGTACTTTATTGTATTGCTGGTCGGATTCCTTGAAAACCACAGAGAACTTGAGAGTATTTGGTTTAGATTTGGCGTGAAAAAGGAGATGCATGGATGAAGTGTAGAAGTTGAAGAAGCCACGCGGGGGGGAGGGGGGGAGGTTAAATGTATGTTGTTCCCAATGTTTGAAATCATTATTATGTATGTTTTAAGAAAAATCCTCAAGTTTTAAAAGTGTTAATTTGGTCCATGATTATTCTTAATCAGACTTAGAAAAAAAATGGAAAAGAAAAGACGGGGACCTTTTCTTCCAAAACACACTTGTGGAGTTCTGGAACGCCACATCTCACGCCACACTACTTATCAATTATCCAGCTCTTCATTTATGTGCCGACTTCCTTCACTTTCTTTCATTTTCCACTTCGCATCAACTCAGTCCATTTCTTGCTCTTGTCACTTCTCTTGGGTCATCGAACCACCTAATCTGAAATCAAGTAATTTACACCATCATAAAAGGTTTTTAGACTCAAAATCGAAAGCCAAGAATAAAGATAAGTTCATAAAATGACAACTTATCAATGAGAAGTCATATTAGATAAGTCCACTCAAGTGTGTTATGAAAGGAAATATATGTTATACAAAAACAACTTACTATTGTAAACTTTTGAGATGGTAAAGTATAGCACACACAGCTAGTGGAAGTAGCGGAGTATCCTATAAACAAAAGTTTACACTTCGGATCTAGTTTATTGCAAGATTAAGACTTTAATCATTGATAGAATGGACTTCTAAACACCCTATCTTTGATATAGGTTGGTGTGGTGTTGACATTGAGATGATGATATAAGATTTGTAAGTGCAGTAGGCAACTTATTCATAACGTGAAAAGGAAATTGGGCAATGCCAACTAATTGAGGTATAAAAAAAAAGTCAATGATGTGTATACAAAATGAAAATTTTTTCTTTGCGCAACGCCAACTACTTAAGAAGTGTAGGGAGGACTTATGAGATGTTGAATTCCATGATTTGGCTCTGAGAATTTGAGAATGATTTATTCACCCCTCCATGAGTATCAATAAAATAACCAGTGATATCCCACCACCTTCCATCAGTACATAACATTTTTATTTGTTACATGAAAATGATGGTAAATCACGCGAACAAAGTTTATAAAAACCTTCTTTGAAATCATATATATGCTTTATATGGAAATAACCATGTATATTATGTGAAGTATTATATTGAATCATATTACGATAAAAGTATGTTCTTAAAAAAGGAAAAGTTAGATTACCATAATACCCTTCTAAAATTTAACAATACTCTACTTCAGAAAAGAAAAAAGAAAAAAGAAAAAAAAAAGTACACCTCTACAGCATGTACTCAATTGTTGCTCTCAGCCAAAGGGTCCACCACCATTTGCGAAGAGTTGCCACTTTTAGTTTAAATTGATTTATACATTGAAAATCATTTGGTTGTTCCCCGCACACTACACTAGATCTTCTTTGTGCCTTCAGGTTCTCCCTTCACCATTATGTTTTACTAATTAGATTTACTTTAACATTCTATATAAAATAGTGCTATTGCTAGCACGGGAGACGATTCAACAACATTCAACACAAAGTTTTGTAGAACTTTAGGTTTTCTCATGTCAATGTATGATCGAACCTCTAATCTCTTTCTTAATGTTATTGTTCCTTTGAGTGAGTTCTCATACTTTTTTTGATATAGTTTGCATGTAAATAATAGTGAAATCATTAATTGGAGAAGGATGGACTAAGAAAAGAGATACAAATAAAGAGTAAATAAAATCAGACACGTTAATATGAAAAAGATGATTACATGTATTTTATGCATAGATATGTTAATGAAATTTATACCGTTTTTAATGTTAAAATATAAATTTGATTATTCAACAATACAAGGTGCTAACGTGCTACGCACATTCGTAAACACTAGTGAAATAGTATAAGAGCAACATTACCAAACGAGAGACTTGGGGAAGGACTCCAAACATATCGAATTCGGATTTCAAAATTAGTTTCAAACTTGATTACCCATTCCTCCCGAAGGTCATATCTATTATTAAGTTTGTGATTAAAGATCATTACGTCCATCAATTTTTCAAATTACTCAATTTATAATTATGGAAAAAATTCTGAAATTTATCCTCTTAAATGACATAATTTCATTGATGAAACGTAGCCAAAATTAAAAATAACAATCCTTCAGTAGTATAGAATGTCTCTCTCAAAACTACGAACAAATTCCTCCATTTGGTGGATCGCACGAGCTCATCTTCTCAAGAAAATGGTGAAATAATTTACAATCTAATCCTTGAATACTTAACAGACCTTCTTCGCGATCGCGCAACCTCCATACACGATCGCGAAGACTAACAGAATGGTCACTAGTCCTTTAACCCATCGTTATCATGTCACACGACCACGATCGTGAAGCACAAATGTGTTCGCATCAACCAACCATGCGATCACGAATTTCTGACCACAAGTCCAACTCTAATCAATAAATGTGTTTGCGAAACTCCATGACACATCATCTTCTTGTTCACGACTACATATTTCGTGTTCGCAATGAAAAACCCCTCCTTGACCTGGTCAACTTCCATCTTTATGCTATCGTTGTTTGTCCTTTCGTGATCGCGATGCAACTTCCACCTCTCAAGCTCAATTGAGACCATACCAACGAGTCATAAAACACTTAAACAATCCATTATCATGTTCTTAATGCAAAACGGACCTCAAATGCTCGAATCAAGGCATCAAGTTGCTTAAATTTCAACATTTGATTCTCTCTCCAATACTGATTGATGGCCTTGGGTATTTAGCCTCCCAAGTCATAAAGTATTTAGACCTCGTATGCTGAAAAAGTAGGGTCGGGTCACTAAAATCTAATCCATATGTTTTAATCAACAAACGCAAACAGAAGCCTTAATTTAACTTTGTATAACAGAAGCCTTAATTTAACTTTGTATGAGTAAAATATAAAAGCATCCTTAACTTCAAATTGTGCACACATAAAAACAAGTAGGTATAATTTGGGCCTGAGTAATCATGCCACTTACAATAATTTTGTCTCAATTTTTGGAAAATAAACCTTCAAAGTCGTGCCAACCTTGGTGTATGTCAAAAACAGTGTCAAGGTTATTTAGTACTCCCTCCGTCCCAATTTATGTGGCACTTTTCGCTTTTCGAGAGTCAATTTGACTAAACTTTGAAGCTAAATTGGATTAGATTAACTCAATATCTTAACATTAAAATTTATATTTTTGAAAACTACTTGAAACGTACTTTAAGTTACAACTTTCTCATATTATTTTGGTGAAAAAATACATCTTGAAATGTTGGTCAAAGTTCATGCAGTTTGAATCTCGAAAAGCGAAAAGTGCAACATAAATTGGGACAGAGGGAGTAATTGTCTAGAGATGACTCTAACCATCTTATACCTCACACATGACTCTATTTGGTGAATTGAATTTATATTAAATGGTCTTACTATTTCAATTAGTGAGAATCAAGTGGGATAGTCAACTAACAATAAGAAATAGCTTTTACAAATTTTTATAATAATAAAATTATTTAATACTTTTTAAGTGGTATGCAAAATCTTTTTAAGAAAAATATTTATAATAATATTTCTGAATGATATACAAAAAAATTTCATAGACAAATAGTACTAATAAGGATGTAACGTTACATTTGGTGTGGTAATGGGTACGAGACTCTGGATAGTCCAGAAAACTGTTCTGCATCTGGTGAGTTGAGACCCAATTCGTGTCCGATCTTACCAATGGCAAAAATTTGGTACGAGTAAAATTTCTTTAAAATTCTTAACAATGCAAAAAGGAAGAGATGGATTGGAGCTTCTAGCTTGTGTATGACATTGACAGTTACAAAAAATGACGTAAATTGATCAGTAATTTTATATTATATAGAAAATTAAGAAAACCGTACTCTTTTACTAAGGAAATCAATTTATGGACCACATCTACATTACACTACGAACTCCTACGTAGCTACTACTAATTCCTATTCTATACATAAGAAAGAGCTGAAGTCGTTCTCTGCTGGCAGTGCCATTCACCATTCTAACGTCTTTTCAGTACATTTTTCCATAATTAATTAAACGCTTTAAGACTTTGAAGGGTGGTAGACTGGTAGTGATAATACATTCTTGACACGTTAATTATGCATTATTAAAGCGATGATATGGATATCATCCATATTTTATTCGTTTCAAATGAATCGATAATCTTATACGGATAACATGGATGGATCTTTAAAAATTTATCCATTTTTCCAGCGGTAAATTCTCACAACATGAAAGCAACACATTGATCTCTTATTTTGTCAATCTTTGGCTCTGTCACTATTTGAATCTACCTACCTTGTCTCCCCTTACTGAGCACCCTGGCAAGTCCATCTGAGTCCTGACTCATTGCAATTTAATTAATTTTATTGGTTCATTTGAAGCCGCAGAGTACAAACCTTTGGGCACTTAACTGAACTGTTGGCTCTAATATCTATAGCTGCATCTTCTTTCTGCAAATGAAGAGAAGATATAAAAAAAGATATAAAAGAGAGACTGAGGAGGCAGTGAGACCTAGTAAGCTACTCTCTCCAGGCTATACACATGAACATGCATGGCAAGATTCATATATAATCATGACCACTTTGCGTATTGGGTTATCAAATCTATTGTAAGGTGCACGTCTCTTAAATAGTTTCCACTTTCAGATAAGCATTAATCCTACTTTATTAAATCAGGAGTATTTAGTTAGCGTACGGCCATACAAATTTTAACTTTTCTCGCAATAATTGTTCAAAAACATGTTTATCCATAAAAATTTAAAAGTTTTTGAGAAAAAATGAATTCTTAGAAGAAGAGCCACTACATCAAAATTTTCAAAATTTTCTTTCTTTCACTCACAAAATTTTAATACTATCTTTTAAGTAAAATGTATGTCTAAATACGACTTCAACTTTCAAATACAAGTTTTATTAAACTTCGGTAGTCTTTTCCAAAAGAGGTTTGGTATATATGGCCAAACAGCTTCTTAATTTTTTTATTGAACCTTCTCTCATGTTTACTCTCGTCTCTTCTTTTTTTTGTAAATATTTAATATTTTGAAATTCTCTATTGTGACTTATTTGAATTTGCAACGATGACGACCTATCTAAAACAGTAAGAAATTCCTTTACCCATATGCATTTTATTTGAATTCTTAAACATCTAATTATAATGATGGAGGATTTCAATCTACTAATGACGTAAATGATTTGGGGTTTTTTTCATGTCTTCTAATACAATAGTTTCTTCATAATAATTCTCGACTCTAAAAATGATTACGATACCAATACTTGTTTAATTTGTTCGAGATTTAACCCCTTTTTCTGTATGTTACTATGTAATATTTCTCATGTAGTATCTACATTTAATATCATTTTTCATATTAAAAGAGTTTATATTCTCTATTTGATCTCAAATTCCAAATGGCCATCCATAAAAGCGACTAACATTTTCTCTCATTCGCTTTAATTTTTAATTAGTATTACTCCCATTACTTTTCAGAAAATGTCGCACACTTTTCAGCCCGTCTGGAACTTCCCTATCAAGGCAAAGTAATCTAGTAAAGTAATTAACATTAAATACTACGTACTTCACTTCAGCTACCTAAACAAATTTTCTAACTCTCCACCCGAAATAGCAAGAAATAATGTAATGTAGCTTTCACTACCTTAAAGTTACTAAAAGATAAGTCATTAATCACACTAATCACTAACATTCAGTACCCTAGACACCTGATTTGCCTTGAAAGAACGGATAATATAGGCTTACTACCTTAAAGTTGTTAAACGATGAGTATAGTCACCGTCAAAGTGCACTAACCACTAATGCAGTTTCCTTGCCACTTGATTTGTCTTAGTAGGCGAGAGGCCATAGATACCAAAAAAATTTTGAAAAGAGTTTTTAAAATTGAGTTAAAAAATTGCGTTAGAAAATTAAAATTGTGTTTAGACATAGAATTTTATTTGATAAAAATAGAAGCTTTGTGAGTGGAGAAAAAGTAATTTTTTAAAATACTTTTGAAAAGGTGGTGAAAAACACTTTTTAGTTTTTCAAAATTATTTTTGAAAAAATCTTCAAAAATTAACTATTTTTCATGGACAAACATGTTTTTCAAAATTTTTTTGAAAATATATGAAAAAGTATTTATTGCCAAAGTTGCTAAAAGATACTCCTGTTAAGTATGATCACTTTCAGTTCACTACTCATTGATCATATTAATTAATCACTACCACATGCAGTAGCCACCTGATTTGCTTTAAAGAATGGGTTTAGGGAGAATCCAAATTGTATATTTTACTGAAATCACGGGTTTCAAACTCGGTTTGGTATGTATGTGTGTGTGTGTATATATATATATATATATATATATATATATATTTCTTATGTTTCAAAGTAGACAAGACCTTTTTGATAGGAGGTTTATCAAAAGGGAGGAGGATCTTATTTCCTACGCAGGATCTTATTTCCTATGCACTCAATTTTAATGCCTTGGTTAGTGACCATAAAAGACATGATTTCTTGGATAAAAGGGGTGCCTAATATGACTGAGTTAGTAAGGTCTTTTACTAACAAGAAATAAGTTGAGACTGACAAAAAAGAATTTTCCAAGGAAGTTCTTTTATATATATATATAAAAATCATGATAAGCCTGATATGTTGATTCAACATTTAACATTGTCTTTGATGAATCTGAGAAATTTATTTTCGGTATCCTAAATTCTTACTTGATAAATACTTTATCATATCCCCAATTCATGAATTTATTTATAAACTTTCAGGAAGCATATTAACCTATTAACCTGACTTTAAACCTAGCGAGTTTCTAATAATAATTATAAACTAGTCTAAGTACCTGCGCGATGCGCGAATTATGTTAAAAATATTAACCAAATCAATATTTCTTTAAGTACTCCCAGTGTGCAGAGAATAAGTTATGAAATATTCAAAAGTCATAACAACTATATCTAGTAAATATTTTTGATTGCATATTTAATGTAACGTCAGTATATAACTATATATATTTCTTATTCTTAAGTTTTTTTAATCTTTTTTAGATATTTCTATTTTTCACCTTCTTATAGGGGGTGTAAATGGATAGGTTTGGTCGGTTATTTTTAAAATTTTGTACCATATTAATTTTTTGATTATTTTAGTATATATAACCAAAATTTGTATTATTAAAACCGTCCCGCATAGGTTTTGGTACGGTTCGATTAACTTTTGATTTTTCTAAAAATATTATTTAGAACTATCTCACAAACAAAAATGTGTTTTTGACATAAAAGACAACAATATTGAACAATAAGTATCACATCTGTAGAAAAACTTATATGATTTTTGTGACTAATAAGAACATATATTTCGTTTTACTTAAGTCAACGATATTAGAGAAAACAATAATATCATATTTAGTTGAATATTTGAAAATATGTGCCTAAAATAATTCATTAATAAATATGAAGTATACCATATTCTGAAATAATAGTATCTGGATAAAAATTGAGATTAAAAAAAAAAAGTTAGACCATTATTATGAATCAAATTCAAAGTTCAAAATAAATATAAGTCTTTATGAATCTAAGAAGTAAATTAATTGAATTATATATATTTATACTAATAAATTGCGTATATAATGTAATTTTATGCGTATAAATATACTCGGCTCGATTTGGTACCTTTTTTTTAAATTTATCTTTTGAAAATAAAGACCTAACCAAATGTGTGGTACGGTTATGAATTTACATAACAACCTACGGTTTTATTTTGAAAAACCTACAAATTGATTCGGTATGGTTCACATCGATCAGTTATAGCCGATTTTCAAATAACCATTGACACCCCTACTTTCTTGAATTGTCTAAATTTATCAAAAACTCTTTTATATTATTTAAATACCTTATTCTAATATTTATATTAGTCCAATGTACATCCTCACACTATCAATATCTCAGTTTCTGAAGATTTTCCTATAGTTATATTCAAACTGATATTTACAATTTAGCATTTTACCCGTACCCTCAAACAATATGATATTCATTAGTAAATTGAATTTTAAAAATATTTAAAAATATAACCAATGAGTTTACGTAAATTCTTATAGTTAAGTAATTTTTGTCTTATATGCAATAAGAAATTAAAGTTCCTTCGTCTTTATTTCAATCCAGAATTATGAGTTCTAACTTTAATTATTAAAATGTACCCATGCGAGACATTTATTTATTTTAAAATTCATATTCTCTTGTTTCAAATATTTCATAATTAAGCTTTTTTATTTCAAATTCAGTTAAGTCCTACAATGCTATATCTTTAACGCTAATTTTTTTCTCATTGGTTATCATTTTTGCATACATTTCAAATATTTATGTTGTATCCATATTTAAAATATTATATCTTTTAAAACATCAACATTTCTGAATTTCTCAATTAAATTAAAAATTAACCAAATAAAATACAGAGTATCTCTCATCTTTCTATAATTTCAAAACTAACCACATCAATAAAAAATATTTGTGTTTTCTTTATTATTCCAAAAGAATGTCGCCATTTATATATCAATATAAAATATTAGAGACTCATATAATCTAGTGATATCAATAGCTATTTGTAATTTAATCAACGAAGTAATAATAGAATATTCAGCATTTATTTACTAATAGATAAACGAATCGCAAGACAATTGATATACAGTAATTTACACATTCCTCTGCACTTCTTTTGTTATTTACATTTACTACTCATATTGACAATGAAAATCTTATAAAATTATGTTTCTTCTCATGAACTTCTTGAAGATGTTTGTTCAGCTTCTCTTAGGACTCTACCAATTCCTCCTCTTTGGACTTCAATTGGGATAAAATTTGAAATAACACATGATATGGATCTATCTGCCTGCAGTTTCTTAATTCACCGGGTGCTTTCGTATTAGTGAAATATTAAACTAGTTTATCTAATCCTTGATTCATATATAATTTTATGTTCTTTGCAACAAAAACATCATAAATATTTTCAAAGTTTTCATATAAAATATATGAATCAGAAATTACCAATTAAATTGCTAAAAACAAAACATGAAATAGAGTAAGTTCAATTATTTATGCAAATTGCTAGCAAAGAAAATATTAAGAAAATAAAAGGTAGTGAAACTTCAACAGCAAGTATATATAAAACTAAAAACATTTTATTAAAAATATTATCGCTCAATCCAATTTAAGTCTTATTATATACAACATAAAATTTACTGCAATATAACTAATGACTTCCAAAATATATAAATGCATTTTTTCATTTCTTTTTTGACAGACTAAAAGAGCATTATCATATAAAATGGAAAAAATATTATACGTATAATGTAGTACAAAAGTGCAAAGTTATTGGAATTCTATATATAAATAGCAGGGGAAGCAAAGATATATTTAAGAAAAAAGGGAAAATAATATACAACTATCCTTGTATAGTCTGTTTCTTTCTAAATAATCACCAAAGATAGATAGCACATAGTAAGAGAGGAAAACAAAACCAACTCTCCATTGTCAGTATCTAATATTCATTCTGCGAAGTTTTCTTACTGTGCTTCTCCATTGGAACTATGTTGGGTCGCAAAATCTCTTAACCAATCTGTAAAATTTAATAAATTAGCTTTTTTAACAAAATGAAAAACTGCAGAATAAGAAATATATCTTGATAAAAACTACGTATGGAGATGCTACCATACAAAAATTAGTTTACTTATTAGTAATCACACAACTAAAACAAAGTATAAAACATTAATGTTGTAGCAAATAGGGCGAAATAAAAGAACTCTTCTTACGAATTAAGAATTGAGCTAATGATCAAAAGCAAAAAGAAAGAAAAGAACAACAGATGTTAATTTTGATTTATGTGTCATTAAGGGAATATATATATAAGTAGTTTAAACTTGGAAACTTACTCCAACTCAAATTTCATTTAAATTCATAAAAAATCATACCTCTTTTGAAGGGATAAGTTTTCCTTATAAATAGATATAGACGACTAATAAATATAATGCCACTAAAAATTGTGCAGATTATGTTTGAGATATTATTTTGATTAGTTCAATATTTTTCTTTAAAAAGGAACTCTTGCCCTCACTTTCCCAGTAATTAACGTTAAAATAAACCATCTATGTGTGATTGAAACATTCAAATCAAATATCAAACGTTTTGATAATAAGATTAACACATATTATGTGAAAGTTTTCGAAGTACTGATAGTGAACATTAATGCATCATTCTTATCTTTTCAAGCTGCAAACTACTTCGAAGCATAGATGGACGAATTTAATTTAAACTTATTATATGTTAACTACAATTAGCTAGAAATTAAAAATAAACTTTATCAGTTTATATCTAGATGAGTCCTCTCTTTTTTCCCCCTCTTAATGTCTTAATCTTATAACTCAGAAAAGAAGTCGGTTTACTTTCCACAAATTCGAAGAAGTCGGCATAATCTTGCCAATTCAAATGTGAAATTCAACTTAGGCTTTATCTGATAAGGTTTGTTCTACAGATTGAAAAGACCTAAATATTTTGAACAGATATCTTATCCTTATATATTTTATTCTTATCTTCAACTTTCAATTCAAAAAAAATTTACTATGATTTTACTATAATTCTCATAATTTATTTAAATATTTATCTATCAATTTAAATTTGAATTATAAGTCATTACAAATATTGTCCTAATTTTTTTTCTAACAACTTCTCTAACTAAACTAACTACTATCCTCCTTTTATATATATATATATATATATATATACTATCAGTGTTCGAATAATAGGAGGAAATTTCAATTTTAAAAAGTTTAAAGATTTTTATTCTCGAGTCTAACAAAAGTTGCTGAAAGATAAGTATGATCACCTTCAGATTCACTAGTCATAACTCACAGTATAATAACAACTATCACGCAGTTTTTCATCTAATACCCGTGTTGCCTTAAAGAATGGGTTGATTTTGATGTATCATCCCAATTCCAGTTTAAGTTAACTTAAACAAAAGGAGGTTTACCATTTTGGTGAAAGGAAAACACACACTCTCTTAGAAGGATGTGTTAGTTAGGATGTGTAATGATTTTCCCTCTTAACTATCTTATCATATCTCAAGCATTTATTCTTCTGGACAAGGCTATCTCTGGGACTCTCTTGCTTCTTGCTATTCACTTTGGGACGTAGGTTGGCTACTAGTACAAGTTAACATAAACACCTCTCACATATATAGTCACATCAATCAAATCTTTGGTGTTATATATTCCATTCTTTTTTTTTTAATTATTTACCTATATTTCCAATTCCAGTTACATGAACCTTTTTATCTTTTCCAAAATTAATTTGACAATTTTTTTAGCTAAACTGATTAGATTAATTTAGTAATTTAAATTTAAAGATACAAAAATATTATAAGATACAACTCTTCTTATAACAATATATGGTGAAAATATACTTGATAAAATATTGGTCAATTTTATGCAATTAGAATGTCAACTGTCAAAGATTCACATAAAATAAAAATGAGGAAGTGTACTTCAAGCCACTTACAATTAAGACAATAACAATTCCAATTAATTCATGGACTTGGTATTTCAATTATACCCAAATCCGTCTTACTATATTTTTTTGGTGTTAACCCAACAAGGACTTAAAGTTCAGTACAACATTAACGTTCATTTATGTTTCGTCTACAATAGAATCGTTACAACAACTATTGTGAAATGTCTTATAGCCTGTTTGGCATTGCTTCTCCAAAGCCAAAAGTGCTTTTTTTTCAACAAAAGTACTTTTTTTGGAATTTTGAGGTGTTTGGCAACTAAAAAAAAGTACTTTTAGGTAGAAGCAGAAGCAGTTTTTCTGCTGTTGGGAAGAAGCTACAAATATCTGCTTCTTGGAAGAAGCAGAAGCAGAAGCAGTTTATTAATTTTTTCAAGACTGAAATATCCTTACCAAGAATTCATATTTACCATATTATTCCTTATAAATTAACCATATCTCTCTCAAAATACAATTATATTTTTATTTTTCTATTTTTTTCTACTACGTACTTTTACAAATCTTCTTCCTCTATGACTAATTTTTATTTTTAGGTATTACTATCAAGCGTATATAGGATGTCCTACTCTTTAAATCATCTTTTAAAAGTAAGTGATTACTAGAAATTCCTAATTCCGTTATCACTTTGATTTAACTATATTTTATGTTGTTCAATAGTTTAAATTTATATCTTTTACGTTATATTTTACATTTAACTAAATAAATTTCTAATTAAAGTCTTTTATGATAAATATTTAATTTTTTTTATTAATCTAAATGTAAAATGAACTTGGATGTCATTTTCGTAATTTGACACTGGAAAGTACTTTTCGTAATGATTAACCAAACACAAATTATTTATCAAAAGTACTTCTCCAATTAGTTGTCCAAACACAAACTGCTTATTATCCAAAAGTACTTTTTTAAAAAGTACTTATACCAAAAGTACTTCTCAAAATAAGCAGTTTTTGGCAGCAATCCCAAACAGGCTATTAGTCCAAGTAAGTCAAGATAGACTATAATTTTGAGTTTCCATATCGCTCAATTTAAGCTAATCTCAATCCAAATATTAGCTAAAATAGAGTTAAACTACAACACCAATTGTGAATTAAAAGTACATGTTCAAGAGTTTTATTTAAAATTGTTTCTGCAGCATCCCGTCAAACTTTATCAGTAATTTCTAGATTAATAAATTGTTTTTGGGCAAATTAACCAGCTAAACTGAGCCAACTAAGTGCAATTAATCAACTGAGTTAAGGTCAATAAATTGAGCCAAGCTAAGTTCTAAACCTGCTCCTTATTTACAATTCTAGGCTGGTTTTATTTAAAGGTAGTAAGCAAATTAAACTCCTTTCTTTTGAAAAAAAAAAAACTTAAACTTTGAAAGTTAATTTTTATATCTAAGACAAAATGTGAGAAATTTAAATTGTTGATCCTTTCAAACTTTCTATCTCATCACTTAAGTACATCTCTTTCTGAAGTAACGTAGTTAACGTATCTCAGTACATCAATTGTTTTAATAATACTGATATACAAGCCGTAGGTATTATATTATTTCAGTCCTAGTTTCTTTTCAGAGAGTATTAGGCCTATTTTTATTTAAATTCTGATCAACTCAAATCTTTGACTGCAGTTACCCAACCTATACCTCCTTCTAGGACATGTCAAGTCCTCTTTAGTTGTAAAGGTCTTTCACGGGCTCATAGCTAACAGTGTTGCTAAGCTGCCTCTGAAAAGCCTCATCAGAATTGAAGTAGCAGGATTGGAAATTCGGCATGTACTGTGCAGTGCAGCTTATATGCTCCCAAGGCCTTTCAAGCCACCTTGAATGAATTAAATTAACATCTATGTATTGATAGAGCAAAATATTTTTTACACTATCGTTAATTATAGATAAATCCATAACAGGTGAGATTATCAATAAAAATGGTAAATCAGGTAATCTGCTATCACTACAAAAAAAAAAAGGGCCAAATAATTAATTCCAGCTTTTTGAAAACCGACGCTTGGTATAACCGTTGGCTTTATCCTCTGTTTAATGCAGAGGCGAATTCAAAATTTAAAATTTTTGGGTTCAGGGTTCTAATCTTTTCAAATTACTGGGTTTCTAAATTACTAATTTGTACATATTATATAAATTTTTTAAGATAAATACATGGTATAGATCAAAGTCAGTGGATTCCGCCGAACCATGAAACCATGGCTAAATCCAACGTACAAATAATTAATTCCAGCGCTTTGAAAACGAGGCTTGGTATTACCACTGGCTTTATCATCTGTTTAACGCAGAGGCGGATCCAGGATTTAAAGTTTCTGGGTTCTGGGTTCTAATCTTTTCAAATTACTGGGTTCTAAATTAGTAATTTGTACATATTATATAAATTTTTTAAGATAAATACAGAGTATAGATCAAAGTCAGTGGGTTCCGCCGAACCATGAAACTATGGCTAAATCTAGCGTACAAATAATTAATTCCAACGCTTTGGAAATCAACGGTTGGAATAACCGCTGGCTTTATCATCTGTTTAACGCAGAGGCGGGTCCAGAATTTAAAGTTTCTGGGTTCAGGGTTCTAATCTTTTCAAATTACTGGATTCTAAATTAATAATTTGTACATATTATATAAATTTTTTAAGATGAATATAGGGTATAGATCAAAGTCAGTGGGTTCCGCCGAATCCTAAATCCATGGCTAAATTCGCAACTGGTTTAACGACTGTTGTTGGTTGTTGCAAGATAAAGATGCGACTTTTGTTTGGACCATATCTCAAATATTGTCCCATGTGTGCATATCATCTGAATTTTTCTAAGGGATGTTTACAAAATACCCATCAAAATTAAAATATTTATATAATTCTACCCATAAGTTTTATATTTACAAGCCTTACCCATAAACTATTTACATGTCCTACCCATCTAGACATGTATACTATCATTTATATAGTATACCTTAAAGGAATACATCCATATCTAGACTTGTATATTAGTATTATTTATGCAGTATACCTTAAAGGTATACACTCATAAGATATAACAAAGGTATACAGTAATAAATGGGTAGATTAAGTAAATACTTCTAATTTTATGGGTAGTGTAATTTTTAATGGATATGGCTTGTAAATACTTTGAATTTTATGGGTATATCATATCATACTAATATAAAAGTGGGAATCTCTAAAGTAAAAAGTGAAAGACCTAAATACCCCCTATAATATTGACCATAGCACCTTTGACAAATAAATAAATGTAATTTTCTTCAAAAACATGCATGTTAACCGTATAAAGTAAGGAGGCCCATGGTTCAATTAATGTCGGGTTTTTTACACTATATACCCATAAAATGCAAAGTATTTACAAGTCATACCCATTAAAAATTACACTACCCATGAAATTAAAAGTATTTACCAACCTACCCATATATTACCTTATCAAAAAAAAAACCTACCCATTTATTACTGTATACCTTTGTTATACCTTATGAGTGTATAGTATACAAGTCTAGATATATACCTTATGAGTGTATAGTATACAAGATATGGATGTATACCTTTAAGGTATACTGTATAAATAATAGTATACAAGTCTAGATGGGTAGGACATGTAAATAGTTTATGGGTAGGTCTTGTAAATATGAAACTTATGGGTAGAGGTGGTAAATATTTTAATTTTGATGGGTATTTTCGTAAATTTTCCATTAATATCTGGTCCGAGTTAATTGTTAGAGTCAATTGAGTAGGACTACACAACCGGTTAACTATGTTTTCCTGCTTGAACAAATAGAGCAATTAATTGTTGTCTAGAATTCCTGTACATGTATTTCATTTGGGAGTTTCGAGTTCATTCCTATGCCTACAATGAATCTACACATTAATTAATACTTACTCACACCATTTTATTAAAATCAGCTATAATTTATCAAGTCTTTTGCGATACTCCTAGCATGGATATATCAAGACTGTGTACAAGAGAAGTATACTTTATAAACTTTTTATTTTGATATTTGTTTTGCAATCCTGTGCAAATTTCTATATTAACAACTATTTGGTTTGATAAGTTCTAACTAATACTTCGAGATAGCGACAACAATCACAGCTGAAAATCAGTGATGCGGTACTGCTTCTTTTCACTTCTCTTTGACAAATACATGCATTGTGATCTGGAATAATCGGTTTGCCATGTTTCTTTTTTCTTATATTTTCAGTATCTACCCCGATAATTTTGGTGTACTTGCATTAGTTTTACTTTGTTTAGTTTCCGCCAATGAAATTATACATTGAGGGGTTTGTAAGAAAAAGAATATGGTGGTAAGTTTTATTTACTTTGTTTATGGATTCACAGTTTAATTTGTGCTATAGCGGAGTCGATACTAAAAAAATAAAACTATCCCTTTATGAAAATAAATAATCAAATGTCTGATCCACAAATAGTTATAATGGTTAGTAAGACATCAGACCTACTTTTACTTCTATGGTAATGTGGGTATAATCTTTTTTAAACATGGTCAATATTAATTCATTATTTTTAGGAACCTTAGTTTATTTAGTTAAGATATATTTTATAATTCAAATATATTTTTCAATAAAATTTTTGCGGTTTATATATAAAAGGAAAATTGTGCTCATATATAGTACACAAACTATCACGCCAACATTAACATTCAATTAGATGGAAGTATTTTTTTATAGTAACTTAACGCGAGTAAAGATTTCTTCATTTAAGATGTATTGGGGTAGATTATCTATATCACATCCTTTTGGGGTATGACCCTTCCACGAGTCCCATAAAAAAAAAACTACAATGCACTAAAAGTATAAGAAAACACATCGTAATTGTGGTGTGAAGTTTGAGGGTATTTCATGTTTGTTAAATTTTAGATTTTATTTAAAAATTCTAAAATTTATAATTAGTATAAGATACAACGTGCAACGCATTATAAAAGTGGAAATTCCCTAATATAAGGTCATATTACTAAAATTCCCCCATTATATTTTTAGGTTACTAAACTACCCCTATTTTAACATACAAATATTAATTTAATGGAAGCCTTCTTTTTTAATTGTACCATCAATATTAGTTTAAAAAAAAATAGCCTCCACTGAAATCCTTTCATGCATTGAACATATAATCAACGTTATCCAGTTTATAATATTTAATAGAATCTCTAATTAATCCTCTGAGTCCATTTCACTTCTCTTAATTAATAGTTAAGATCTAAGGTTCTTTTTAAATTCATGCCAAATTCTAAGAATATTGCTCTGGGATATCCAATAGTGGAAATATCAACAGTTGTGTTTATTCTAAGATTATTTTTTAACACACTAGATATGTTGGTCGTCTCACCTTATTTTTCTTGACAAAGTGATGTCCACGGTTCCCATATCTCTTCTTTTATGGAGTATATACTTGTGTGTAACTTTTTCCTTTAATATTTCTTTTTGTTTTGCATTGTAGAGAAAATGCCTACAATTTTGTCACTATTTTGAGCCAAAGCTACATGGAGATTGAGGATTAGTTTGAGCTAGATGATCAAAGAAATTTGTATTAATATTACGCAAGATGGATCGGCTTCATCACTTCTCACTTTGCAATTTAGATGGTTAAAAGATGGATCTTAATATTGAATTTTTCATGTAAGTGTACGATCACTTCTCAGTTTGGATAGTTATGCATGTATGGATGTATGATTATATATTGAGGAGGTCCAATTAGTCCTTTATCATTCTTTCATGGTATTACGTATAAGGTACAAATGAATATGTTGAGTCTGTTGACGACGTTGTAAAAAAGTCAAATAGAGTTTGCTTCAATTGCAAGCCAAGTTTTAATTTTGTTTTAGAAGAAACTGATGTTTGTTGTTCTCTGTCGTTCATCCTATACGGATACTGACCAAATGGGAAAATTGAGTCCCAATTTTATTTTCAGATGTAGAATATCACATATGAAATAGTTCTCATATCAATATGCTACTTTTAATCGCCTATTTTTGTATTTTAGATTGATCCTTGTGTTAGTAATCCTATCTTCTTGTGAGTGACATTTACAAATTTTTACATTGATTTTGACATGTGCAATTCAATTATGTATTTTATTACTGCTTTTGTAAGGAGAATATGTTACTTTGTGTGTTTCATTTTCAAGTATTTTGCCAATAGTTTGTAAGCCTACCCATCAATTGTTGAATGTACACCATTCGTTCCTTTATATTCATGAACTTGAATTTATCTACAACAACAACACACCAACTATAATCCTATTACAAGTGGGGTTAGGGGAGTGAGAAGTATACGTAGTCCTTACCTGTACTATCTCGAGTGAATTAGAAAAATTATTTCTTATTAATAGACTTGAATTTATCTTTCTTTTCTTTTTATTCCCCCCCCCCCCGCCACCCCATGATCCGTCAACTTTATTTTAACTCAAAAACATTTTTTTGGTGATATTTATATATTTTAAAAATTGTTATTTATTAATGCAGGGCACACGCGCAAAGCGCGTACCTAAAACTAGTTATTCTAAAAGAGCCAATCCCTGTAGTAAAAAGTAAACGACCTTTTTGCCCCTATAGCACAATATTTAATATTTAAAAATTAAAATTAAAAAGTAAAAAATTGAATGAAGAAGATATATATATATATACATGGAATCTTCTAAGTGAGAAAGTGAGTGACCATCTTGCAACCATCTTGCCTCTTCACATTCCGGCTATTATTACTTCAGAAATCAGTGCAAATTTCACAACTTTTTTTAAAAGATACTTGAACAATACACATCTAAGTTCAACTAATTGAAACGGTGAGCAAATGAAGAGACTATTATCAGAATCTTGGGTCTCATAAGTGCATAAGGAGCAACGATTTCAAATTTATTTTTTTATTTATATTTTCATTTTGGAGAATTCACTTTAGAAATTTATTTCTTTTAAATTTGAATTTACTTATACACCTCAATTATTTTTTATATTTTATCTAATTAATTTTTTTAATGATGGGAAAGGTCCCCTTTTTTTGCTTTATTTTAGTTTGAATCGCAGATTCTCTGAGAAGTTAAGTCGAGTCCCTTGCACTTACAGATCCAGCTAATTGGAAAGAAAAAGGTGTGTTTTCTTTCTTTGTTTTTGCGTTCTTTTTTCCTTCTTAAACTTTTATTTTGTTTTTGGATTAAATTTTCTATTTTTCCTATTTGTTTCGTGATGAATTTTATGTTTACTCTAAAATTGGTAATTTGTTTGGGTTAGTATAATTTTGCAGGCGCTTATGTCTATTTTTTGATCTTCATGTTCGTCAAGTCTCATTTTTATTCCTACACTTTATGTTCATTTGTTAACCTTCCTATTATCTAAATTGTAAATATTTTTGTGTGTTGCCGTCAATTTGTGTGGTTATGTGGTATTTTGTATCCTCAAATACTTTCTTCAAGTTTTAATTTATTTTTCCATTTTTTTGTTATTTTGTTTGTTCATCATAATTACTAGAAAAGAACTAAGAGATATTTTTGTGGATGGAAGTATTCAGAAATAATATTAGATCTTGATTTTAAAACTTTAAACCAGAATCTAATACAAATAGTTGTGCAATTACTAATTCTAAAGCCAAATTAGTGTGTTCTTTCAAGATGCCTCTTAGACCAATTCCTTAGAGTGATAAATAGAATGATATTATTTTTCTATTATTGAGTTTAGTTAAATAGAATCACCACTCATAAATTACAAGATTAATTATTCTTTTTTTAATGGAAATCAAACATATTCTCATTGACAAAGATTCACGCACGTTCCACATATTTGAATTAGTCAACCATACTATCTAATGAAATTTATGCTTTTTTAAAAGTTTTTTATATTTATCGATATAGTTCACGTGCGAAGTGCGTGACTAAAACTAGTATTGTAATAAATCCTTTTTCTAACAATGAACTGGGCCGGCCTAACTTCTAGGCTTAGATCTGCATCTCATCCTTGGGAGCACGTTGCTATATCATTGTGAGCTTCTGCTTATAAAGATGGGCAAAGTGCATGAATAGCCATTTTTGCCAGTAGTCTTGAGTTTGAGGTCACTTTTTTTAGTGGTTTTACATGAGAGGATAGTTTTGGGAATTTCAATTCTTGTGGGCTGAAGTTCAAACTTTGTGGACTGAAGTTCAATCCCTGTGGGCCAAACTTCATGCCTAAAGTATAAAGTTCAATTTCAACCCGCAAGGGCTGAACTTTTAGGCATAGATGCGTAAAATTCAACCCTTGTGGGCTGAAGTTCGGGGCTGATTTGCAAAAATATGGCGCGGTAAGCAATGGTTTGCCTTTTTGCCCGCACTAACAGATGGTTTGCAAAAATGCTTCCGTTAAGGTTTAATAAAAAAATCCGAACGGAAATACCCCTGTCAAGTTTTTAGGTTGGGGCCAAGATTTTCCTTTATATTTCTCCATTTTTCAACAATTATTCCTTCAAGTATTAGAAAAAGGCAATACTTGCCGCACTTGACCGTAAGTCTTGGCAAAAGGCAAGACTTGCCTTTTACCCTTGCTCGATTTTCAAACACTTGAACTGCAAGTACTGGCAAAAGGCAACACTTGCCGCACTTCGTCGTATGTCTTGGCACTTGGCCCTTCCAGTCTTTTTCCTACGTTCTCGCCATATAACTTGACGTATTGGCAAAACAGTACTTTCCGTAGAAGTATAGCCAATTGCCAAGACTCACAAAATTTTTGCCTTGAAGTCTTGGCTCCGGACTAAATAAGGGCATTTTGCTAAAACATTCCTTAGCGCGGGCAATTTTGCAAAACCACTCCTTATGGAGGGCATGCGGTGAAATTTTTTGGAAGTTCGGCATGAAGTTCAGCCCACAAGAATTGAAGTTCCAAAAAGTGGCAAATGGCCTCAAAGCAAAAGCTAGTGGCAAAATTGGCCTCTGAGCGAATTTCAGGACAAAGTGCACGAATAGCCACTTTGCCAGTGGTCTTGGGTTTGAAGCCACTTTTTTTTAGCGATTTTACATGAGAGCCACTTTTTGGAACTTCCACTCTTGTGGCTGAAGTTCAAACCTTGTGGGCTGAAGTTCAATCCCTGTGGGCTGAACTTCATGCCTAAGATATAAAGTTCAATTTCAACCCGCAAGGGCTAAACTTTTAGGCATAGATGCGTAAACTTCAACCCTTGTGGGCTGAAGTTGAACTTCAGCCCTCCAAAAGTAGCCTCTCATGCAAAACCAATAAAAAAAGTTGTCACAAAGCAAAGATCAATGGCAAAACTGGCCTTTGAGCGAAAATTTTACGATGCTCTAAGCTGCCGGTGTGAGACAAAATGTCCAACCGTTGGGAAAAGTCCAAAAGCGTTGCTAAATAATGACACACTTTAAGCCGCCGCAAAATGTAAAAAATCGTTGCTAAATTACTTGTTTTAGTAGCAGATAAACAAACCGCTGCAAAAATGTAAATTTTAGCGACACTTAGCCTAACCACTGGGATAAAAAAACTGCTGGTAAGTACCCTTTCTTTGTAGTGTATAATATATGGTATTAAAGTATATTATTTATGTGAACTTTCATATGAAGTGAAAGGTCCTAAATTTTTGTTGTGATTCGAGTATTGGTCTACTTTTACACTCCATCTAAAGTTAGAGTAATCAGGTCATAAAATTATGAAATTGACTCATATTTGTTCTTATTTTCTAGCTCCAACTAACAGAGTCATTAAAAATGAAAAAGATATCCAGAATTGCTCTTGTAATTTTTGAAATTGACTAATTTTGCCATCCGTAAAAAGTTGAAATCAAATATGCTCTCGTCGTTACAAGAATGGGTATAATCTCTCACAACCATAGAAAAGGGGTATAAACCCTCACAACCAGTCAATTTAGGTCACAAGGGATGAAGTTTTCTGCAATAGGAAAGCTTCAAAGACAAAGTAATTTTATCCGGTATCCCCAAATTTGATTGTTTAAAAGGTTTTGTCCCTTATTTTCATGGTTTTAAGTAAATGATCTCCAGGTTGGCAAGTATTGTCGTGCCATGACGTCAAAATAATATAGCTAGTAGAGTGGGTGAAAGAGCTGAGGGCAAGTGCTGTATATTTGCCATGATTTCAAGGTAATTTAGTTGAGAGAATGAGGTGAAGGGGTCGAGTACTAGTATATTCTATTTTCCAAGATTTCAAGGCAGTTTATTTGAAGTCAATGGGTAGAGGGCAGATGTTGCCCTACCAAGACTTTAAAGGTGTCTTATTTGCCAAGATCTCAAGGCAATTTTGTTAAACACGGGAGGAGGGAGTCGATGACAAGTATTGTACTGTCAAGACTCCAAAACAATTCAGCTGGAAAGGCACGGAACGAGAACATGCGTCATAATTGGTTGTTGAGAGATATTACTAGTGGGGGCCGGGTCATTTTTTGCTAAACCGTGTTACACAGGGTAAAAATGGCAAACCTTTATTATAGTTATGTAAACAGGAAAAATTACCCCCTAAACACATTCATAGTACTTATTTACTGTTCCTAACCCCCTTTCCACTCCCTTTCTTTCTCTAGCCATTCATCTTCATTTTTTTCAAATATTTATTAATTAAATTGTATATTTTAACTGCAATTAGATATTAACTATTTATCCCTTCTATTTAGGGATTAATCACAAATTAAGATAAGACCCAAAATATTTTAAATCCCTAAATGTCAAGTAATTAAGTGTGTGTTATTTAAGGCACTACGATGAATGCACATCTATTCCTCTTCCACTTTCACACATGATTCAATATCCCATGTTTTTTGTCCTCTCTCTTCTTTATTTAAAATTAAATAAATATTAAATATAAAATATTAACTAAATAAATAGTACAGACATAATATATTAAAATATTAAGTGAATAATTATTAAATACACGATATGTAATAAATATTACATATCATACATATCGTGTATCTAATAAATAAATATTAAATACATGATATTTTGTATGTATGTGATATTTAATCACTTAATATTTTAACATATAGTGTATGTAATATTTATTCAGTTAATATTTTAACATATTATGTATTGAATATTTATTTACTATTTTAACACAATATATCGCTCTTTATATCTATTGTGTATTCAATATTTATTTATTTTAATATTTATTCTCTTATTTTAAGGTGATATGTATTTCATTTGTGCAAATATTAAATATGGCAACTAAGGAGGAAAAAAGGAAAAAAAAAACCTAAAATCGTCTCTAAAACATGGGTGTATGTTGTTATATACCAAATTTATCTCATGGCATAATATTTAGAATTGAATGGTATCCCTTAAATTTAGGAAGAAAATAAATATCAAATTTCAATACTAGTGTTTCATATTTCTTTATTTTTTTAACATTGATACATATATTTTATTTAAGAGAAATAGTGTTAAATAATTATTAACACTAGGATTTTTTCCCATTATTTTAGTGTAATGGTGTGGCTACATAAAGTAAGGGTTAAATGATAGTAAACATCTTCATATAGATTGCTATTTATGTAAAAACCTAAAAATAACCCATAAATAGTGCGACATTCTATTACAAAGAAATATGAGAACTTTACAAAAATAATTGCTCTATTCAGCATGCATAGATTATACACATAATATGAATAAAATAAGCATGCGATATACAAATAATTCCTATATTTTATTTAGGTTATCTGGCCTGTGGAGACGGCACAAATATAGCATGTGCTTTGAATATTCTTAGGGATTACTGCCATATACAGTAATAGGTATTCTTAGACTTTTAGGCCATTGTGAAAAGCTCCAACAAATGACTTTCGCTTGAAGAAAATCACTGGACTAAATTATTGTCACTCATTGGGGAAATGTTCTTGTTACTGTAAGTAATAGCTAAATTCGCCTATGAGGTCCGAGTTTGGGACATTTCAATAAATTAAAAATATTAAAATTAATATATAATGTGTTACTATTTGGCAGAATATTCAGTTGTATTGACCGAACTATTTTTTTTTAAAAATATTTATTATTTAATCATGATGAAATTTAATTATTTTTTCTAAAATTAAATTAACAACTAAATATAATAATGATTATTTATAAACTGGAGAAAAGAGCTGCAAAAAAATAAAGAATTTTTACACAAAAGTACAATTTTTAGAACTTAATTACCAAACATATCAACATTTTAGCAAAATAACCCTATACAGAGGAAAACACAAGTTAATTACAAACATAACAAAAATATAGCAATATTTTGTCTTAACATAACAAATCTTTACATTCTTCCTCCTATTTCCCCCACTATCACTTTTGCTCCTCACATTTCCCTCTATTTCATTTTTACTCCTTCCATTTCCCCCAATTTCACTTTTATTCCTCCTATTTCTCTCAATTTTACTTTTCCTCCCACCTTTTCCCCCAATTTCATTTTTACTCCTCCAATTTCCCCCAATATCACTTTTCCTCATCCCATCCTCACTGTATCTCGTTGTATCTCACTGTATCTTGATATTTCTCAACTACCAACTATCTCGTATCTCATTGTATCTTAATTACCAACCACCTCATATCTAACCGTATCTCGCCTGCCAACCACATCGTATCTCATTGTATCTCAACTACCAACCACATCGTATCTCATTTTATCTCACCGTATCTTACCGTATCTCGCCTTCCAACTACATCGTATCTTAACTACCAACCACATCTTATCTCATTGTATCTCACTGTATCTCAACTACTAACCACCTCGTATCTAACCATATCTCGCCTACCAACCACATCGTATCTCAACTACCAACCACATCGTATCTCATTGTATTTCACTGTATCTCAACTATCAACCACCTCGTATCTAACTGTATCTCGCCTACCAACCACATCATATCTCATTGTATCTCGCCTACCAACCACATCGTATCTCATTGTATCTCAACTACCAGCCACATCGTATCTTGTTGTCTCTCACCTACCAACCACCTTGTATCTCATTGTATCTCGTTGTATCTCAACAACCAACCACACCGTATTTCGTTGTATCTACATTATTTTTCACCGTATCTAACTACTTCTAGACGGTATCTAGTAGTTTCTAAACTATTTCGGCATTGTTTCATCCAATTTTGTTCGTTGTTTCTCACTGTTTCTAAACTATTTCACATTTTTTGCGTTGTTTCACATTATTCTTTACATTTTGTTTCAGGCTGTTTCAGCATTGTATCTTGCTGTATCTACTCTATTTTTGCTCCGTATCAATCTGTATCTCGCTGTATCTATGCCGTTTCAGGTTGTTTTAGCACCGTATCTAACTAATTCTGCACCGTTTTAGGTTGTTTTGCAACATATATAACTATTTTTAGAATGTATCATACCGTTTCAATGCTATTTCAGAATGTTTCAATAGTTGTTGCAACGTATCTAACTATATATTTCTTATTTTTGCACCATATTTAACTGTTTCAGCGCCGTTTCAGATTGTTTTATTGCACATTGTTTCATCGCTATTGTCACGCCCTAATAAAAAAAAAATTATATTAAACTGCGCGGTGCGAGTTTATTTAAAGGCTCGTGACTGGTGTTCAAAAGGTACAAATTATTTAAGAGAAACTCGGAGTCGCCACTTGACATAGTTTAAGGTGTGCCAAGTCACCAAAAGGTACCTTAGAACACCTCTGACTCGTCTAATGGTCTGCGTTAGAGATTCGGGTAAGGTTCTCAGTTGACCCTCGGGAAGGTGTTAGGCACCCTCGAGTCCTGTGCCGAGCACAGTTGCTTTATTGTCGCATTTTTTAATTTATTAAACAATGGTTGTTATCTTTTGCCGTTGATTGAATTTAAACTTTGATTTAGGAAAAATTTAAAGTGTTAATTCTTTTCCAACCTCACAGAGGACTGGAAGAATTTACACTTTGATTCAACATAAAATAAAATGTATTGCGTATTTCCAACCTTACAAAGGACTGGTCTATTTTTTAAGAGAATTTAATTAACTTCAAAAATAACAATTAATTTAGAGTTAATTTAAATCAATTTAGTTTTCCTTTTAGCCTAATAAGTAGATTACAAATCGTACTTATACTATTTCCTAATTATGTAAGTTTTCTTAGTCCTATTATTTTGCCTAATCGATTTAGTTAAGTGCAAGCGTTAAAATTTATTAAGTGATAAATTGAAAATTTCAAATTTGCCTTCACTTGAAATATGGGTTATGAAAGTATATAGATGTAATAGGCTATTTGTTAAAATGTGAACAGCTTTATGGGCTGCTTTTAGAAAAAAGAGAATGGCTCTTCATGATAGTGTGGGCTGAAGGGTTTTGCAAAAATGGACAGTTTTAAAGTCTGTTTGCACAATTGACCATATTTCTATTCTTATTCCAAATGATGGCCATATAAAATAACATGTGGTCAGCTTTAAGTGGTCAGATTTAAAGAAAACGTCCTAATTTTGAGCCTACTCGTTCCAGAACTCAGTTTTTGATTCACTTTGCACTTATGTCCTATTTTTGCCTACTTATTCCAAATATGTCCAAATTTTTAAAGAGAGCCAAGTTGGTAAAAACTTTGTAAAAAGTTCCAGATTTGCAAATACATACAATTTTTTTCAGAAAAGACACCCCATATTGCAGAAATAGCCAGAGCTTGACGTTTGCGGTTTTAATGGTTAAAAAACCTAAATTTGCCTAATATTCAACAAGCTGTCCAGATTTTTTAAATTTTGCACAAACAGCCTCTTTTCAAAAACGGGCCAGATTTTAAAATAAGAGAACATACATGCTGAATTTTAGTGAATGTGAAAAACTAATCCTATACAACAGTCCCAAATACCTATTCCAATCACATTTCCATACATTTGAGGATAACTACAAAAACAAAACTCTTAAATATGCAATAGCTAGCAACTTTCATTATTTTAGCACAAATTCAAGACTTAGAAAAAATTAACTAATAGCACATATGAGCATATTTTTTTAAGGCCAATATAATGCTGATTTTATTTCATTTTTAGAGCAAAATAAACTCGAAATAAATACAAGGTTCATTTGTATTTACCTTGTGCCAAAAATTCCAAGTCAAAAGCAAATGAAACAAAACAACCAGGACCAAACAAAGCAGCCCCTAAAACAACCCTTCAACTCCTCTATTTAACCCTTAGAACTAGTAGATTTATACCCCAAAAGACCCTTGGTGCAAAGGCTTTTGGTTCTAAATCTTTTCTTCAAAAACTTACTATTTTTCTCAAGTGTTTTTGCTTTCAATTAATGCTATTTTCAGCTTGTAGTAGTGTTCTTTCAGCTGATAGTTGGTGTTAAATGAGGGCATTCAATTCCCTTTTTATAGCTAAAAGTGAAGGTAAAGGGTGGGGCTAAAAGGTGGAGTGTGGACTTGTACAAAAGTACAAGCCCACACCCCTATACTTGAGTGTTTTAGTCCTATTTTTTTTTCAGAAAAGTACAGCAGCTATAGGACACAATTTCAGCCCCCCTAAAACAGTCCTAAGGCTGAAATAATACAAGTAGGGTCCTCTAAAGGACCCCCATTACTTATTACATTAACTAGAAGGAAAACCAAGACCAAACTAGACAACTAAATCAGCCCCAAGACTAAGCCTAAAACAAAACTAATGCAACCAGGTTTTAAACTATCCTATCTCTAATCAATCTTGTTTCCAGAATGTAATTGGAAAACTTCTTTGAGTTCAAAGAATGGCCAAAGGCTCTTTGGAACTCTAAGAAATTATGTAAAAACACATCTCAGGATTAACCTTAATGCATTTCAAGCAAACCATTACCAAAGTGTACAGAACTAAACAAATTCAAGTTACAGATTCCTAACATTTATCACTCAGGCTCAATTCTCAACCGAGCTAAACCAAATTTATGCTTAAACACCCAGAAACATTGAGCTAAACAAGAATCATGCTTAACCAATTCTTGCATATATGCAGATTAATGCAAGCTAGCATACTGCCCTTATTCATTAAATAACAAAAACGAGCTTCATACTATCTTGATATTCAAACACGACTCATAACTTCAAGCTTGGTTCAAAACAGGACATAAAATGACTTCATTATCAATATTGATTCAAGGTGCCAGACCAAACGATACGTACTCAACTGAACATTATTTAAACTCTAATGACCTAACAAATTATAATTTCTGCTAACGTGAACTAAACTACACATCTAACAAGTAAAGAGGAGGAAAGCAACAAAGCTTACTGCCTACAACCGAGATGCAGCATCACCCAGGCCTTATCCGCAGCTACACCACTGTCTCGATATCATCGCCAGAGCGGACAAAATCCACACGCGCACACTGAAACGCTGCTACCAAAATAGAAGGAAACCAAGCACTAAAGCACTGCCTCTCCGCAACCATCATCACAACTCCAATCAACCGAAACAGACAGCTCTCCAAACAAAGCCTCCTCATTACTGCCTCGACATCGCCTCGACTCAACACTGCCTCATCGTGTCCCTCACGTCCCCGCTGATCAATTTTGTCACAGCCCCGGATTCACTCCTAACACTCCCTCGTACTGCCTTGCTAAACAGAAAATTGCAGCAAACAAATCAACAACACATCCTAAACATCACAGCCTCATTACGACAGAAAACAAGTCTCAACAGTCCCCTCCGTTCAAATCACCAAAACAGCCCTAACATTCAAAACCAAACAAAATCCCTCGACAATCCAATCAATCACAAACTCCCCAACTGCCCCCCCCGCTAGAAAAAACTGAACAGCCCCCCTACATGATTCAATAATCTCCAACGGCCTCCATCCAAACATCAATCAAACTCAGCCATCACAGAAACAAAGAAAGAAAAAATAAGAAGAAGAAGGACAAGGAAAAAAACAGAAAGAGAAACAGAAAACAGGAAAGGGAAACGGGACACGGGACTGGGAAAAAAAAAGGAAAGGGATATATGGGAGATGGAGATGTGGGGGTGAAGGGGAAGAGTGAGAGTAAGACAAGAAACAAAAACTTACCCGAAAAAGTTATGGGGTCGCCGGAGTTACACTTTGACCGAAACTTCAAAGCCCGATCTACGCCAAATGGTTGCGAATTTGAAGAAGATGGTTGTGGAAATGGAATGAGGAGGTTGAGAGCTTTCCGATGATATAGTTTTCTAAATTTTCCGGCCACCGGAGGAGGTGGCCGGCCGGCGGAACAGTGGCGGCGGCGCGGTGGGCTATGTTTTCCGGCGTGCAGTGAAAATTCCGCCAGGGTTTCCCTAGCCTTGGCGGCTGGGAGAGAAATGAGAGAAATGTGAGTGCTTTTAGTTTATATAGGTGGGGTATGGGCCGGGTTAAACAAATGGGCTGACGGGCCAATGTACTGGGCTGATATTTTTTTAATATATAGCCACAAAAATGATTTATACACACAAAATTAACTAACATAAGATCACATAATCTACACTAAATATCACAATTAAACATAGATTACAATTAGACACATAACAAGCAATTTTCGGCAATTTTCATATTTTCCATCCTAATTAAAGACAAATTTAGCTAAGAATAAACACTAGAAGTCCGGAAAAATTTGACGAGACGTCCTAAGAATCTAATACGACTATTTTGACTATTTTTTAATTGTGTGTGCCAAAATTAGGTGATTACAGCTGCCCCTCTTTGTTTGGGAACACGAAGAGTTTTCGGACAAAGAAGTAATCGACAACTAATTTTGGCTTTTCGGTTCTAGCCGAGAGCAATGATTTTCAAAACGGTGACCGTACCTTGAATTTCGGTTCTTACCGAGAACAAAGTTACCTACATATCCCCGGACTAAGGAATCAGGTCAGTGTAGTTCCTCATATACGGCAGCTGGAACTACCGCATTCAAACAGACACTAGACTCACTAAGACAACACTAGACAACTAGACTACTAAGACATCACTAGATGCTCTAGACTAACTAGGACCAACTAGAGACTCTTCTAGACACACTTGGGGCTGATACTAGACACTCTTAGGCACACAAAGGCTGTCGTTGCTGAGTACTGGTCGCTTGCTGGTGGTCGTTGCTTTATAAGGAATGGAAACACAAGGAAAAATGTAAAATTACAATTCCTAGACTACTCTTCATGCTTCCTTGAGGTAAATCTTGGCTTGAGAGACAGCTCCATCGCCCGTTGTATGGGCAAGCATCATCTGAAACTTGAAATGGTCACATCTATTTCAACCAGGTCTTGACTTGAAGCTAGGGATGGTTGCTATCTTCGAGCAGGACTAACTTGAAAAGGAAGTGGTTGCTATCTTTGAGCGCAAATGACTTGAACTGAATGTGAGTGCTATCTTCTAGCAAAACTGACTTGAAAGGAAAATGATCGCTGTGTTTTAGCAGATCTTGACATGGAAAGGAAATGACGCTATCTTTGTGCGAACTGACTCGAAAAGGAAATGATCGCTATCTTTTAGCAGATCTTGACATGGAAAGGAAATGACGCTATCTTTGAGCGAAAACTGACTCGAAAAGGAAATGATCGCTATCTTTTAGCAGATCTTGACATGGAAAGGAAATGACGCTATCTTTGAGCGAAACTGCCTCGAAAAGGAAATGATCGCTATCTTTTAGCAGATCTTGACATGGAAAGGAAATTACGCTATCTTTGAGCGAAACTGACTCGAAAAGAAAATGATCGCTATCTTTTAGCAGATCTTGACATGGAAAGGAAATGACGCTATCTTTTAGCGAAACTGACTCGAAAAGGAAATGATCGCTATCTTTTAGCAGATCTTGACATGGAAAGGAAATGACGCTATCTTTGAGCGAACTGACTCGAACAGGAAATGATCGCTATCTTTTAGCAGATCTTGATATGGAAAAGAATTGACGCTATCTTTGAGCGAAACTGACTCGAAAAGGAAATGGAGTTCCGTCTGATATCTGGCGCACCTACCCCAATTCAAGTGGTCCTAGCTCTTTCTTAGCAACATAGCAAATGTCACACTTACTTTCTGCATCGTGGATGCACCCTGTTTCGGATCTTGCAAATAAGCTTAGTGACTCTTGTTCTATTCTTCACAGTACTGTGGGATGAACAACGCCTAAAGCTTCTCCCAAACATATCCACTTTTCATGATACAATTTTGGTATGTCGTCCTTCCGGCCTGATGTGCGGTGCTGGGCTCCAATTATCAATATTCATCATGACTTGCTGAAAACCTTTCCATTGTCGAGGGTGTGCCCTGCTTGCTGGAGTTAAACCTGAATCCTGAAAGACAGAGTTTTGCAATTTTCTTTTGTTGCTCATGTGAGGTTAGCGCCGAAAGGGCGAGGAATTAATGATGAGGCAAGATGTACAAAATGGAATAAAAAGTTTAAGGGCGAAATTCGTTTGGACAGGGAACGTCTTTCTGAAGAGGGAAACTTATCTGGCAATATACTGGCGGCCTTGATGATCATGACATGTATCTTGGATGACCTCGTCCGACCAGTGCCACTTGTTTGTTCAGAGTTGATCCACAGAAAATATCAAACCATAACCAAGTTGAGGTGACTTTCAAGTCGACTAGTAGCGCCCTTTCGGGTTTTCGCCAACTAGCCTCTCTCCTTAATCTTTTTCCTCACTGTTTGTCTTGCGGCGCCTTCTCAGGTTTTCACCGACAAGACTTCTTTCTTTTTTTTTTTTTTTTTTTTTTTTTCAATTCAATTTACAACACCAACATCTCTTGAAACATGTGAATAGATGATACAAAAATGATAGAAGTTTGTTTTTATTTTATTTTATTTATGAAATAAAATAAAAACAAACTTCTGCCCCAGTTTAGCATAAAATGGGGATCTAAATTTTTTTTGACGTTGGCCGCAAACTTGGAGGCAAGTGTTGCGTCAATAAAACAAAACAGGGAAAGTGGAATTTTCTCTTGTCGCGAACACAAAGAAAATGGGGAGGAATATTGAATTTCCTCCATTTTCTTTAAAAAACAAAAACAACTTCTGCCCCAGTTTAGGATAAACTGGGGTCTCTTGTTTTCTTGGCATATTCCGCAGGTCTGGAGGCAAACCTTGCGCGAATAAAAGTAGAAAGGGAAAGAGGAATTTTCTTTTATTGCGACCGCACCGAAATGGTTGCCTACGTATCCTTTTGAGAGGAATCAGGTCAGACGTAGCTCTAGGCAAATGCCCAGGTTTCTTTTGATGCTTTTCAGTTTCATTTCATGTTGATACAATTACATTGATTCCAACCGAGAATATGTCTTCAAAAGTACAATGTTCAAAGTGCTAATAAGGGATACATTTTGGGATAGCAAAAGAGAAACAAAAGTCTTGCATTCATCCCGATTTGAAAGCTATCTTGGAGTCAAATGTAGTACCTCTTGACCGCGTCTGCATTGACGGGTATTTCAGTTGTCCTGCCTTCCGGATCTATAAGGTACAAGGCGCCATTTGGCAATACTTTCTTTACCAGGTATGGCCCTTGCCAATTCGGAGCAAATTTCCCCTTAGCTTCTTCCTGATGAGGAAAGATTCTTTTCAAGACTAATTGCCCTTCTTTCAAGTCGCGGAGGCGCACCTTTTTGTTGTAGGCTCGGGCCATTCTTTGCTGATACAATTGACCATGACAAACTGCATTGAGCCTCTTTTCATCAATGAATGACAACTGTTCCAATCGGGTTTTGACCCATTATGTGTCCTCAATTTCTGCTTCCACAATGATTCTGAGAGATGGTATTTCAACTTCAGCGGGTATGACTACTTCAGTTCCATATACCAATGAATATGGGGTCGCGCCTATGGAGGTGCGCACAGTTGTGCGGTAACCAAGCAAAGCAAAAGACAACTTCTCATGCCAATCACGAGATCCTTGTATCATTTTCCTAAGGATCTTCTTGATATTCTTATTGGCTGCTTCAACCGCACCATTTGCCTTTGGTCGGTAAGGTGTGGAATTTCGGTGCATGATCTTGAATCTTTCACACACGTCATTCATTAAATGACTGTTCAGATTTGCCGCATTATCAGTGATGATGGTACTTGGGATACCAAAGCGACAAATAATATTAGAATGAACGAAATCCACCACAGCTTTCTTGGTCACGGACTTGAGAGTGACAGCCTCAACCCACTTGGTGAAATAATCTATTGCAACCAAAATGAATCTGTGCCCATTTGATGCTCTTGGTTCAATAGGCCCGATAACATCCATCCCCCATGCTGTGAAAGGCCAAGGGGCTGACATTGTGTGCAACTCTAAAGGGGGTGAATGTATCAAATCACCGTGTACTTGGCATTGATGACACTTTCGCACAAAAGTAATGCAGTCATGCTCCATGGTAAGCCAGAAGTATCCTGCTCTGAGTACTTTCTTTGCTAGCACGTACCCGCTCATGTGGGGTCCACAGATCCCTGAATGCATGTCATTGAGAATTTTCGTGGCTTCAGTTGCATCCACGCATCTTAACAGTCCCAAATCGGGTGTCCTTTTGTACACCACTCCGCCACTCAAAAAGAAACCACTTGCTAGTCGTCGAAGGGTTCTCTTTTGATTGTTTTCCGCCAATGGGGGATACGTCCCATCTTGAAGGAAATTCTTGACATCAAAGTACCACGGTTGACCATCAATTTCTTCTTCAATCACATTGCAGTATGCATGTTGGCTTTGGACCTGAATCTCTAACGGATCAATATGGGCTTTATCAGGATGGACAAGCATTGAGGCTAATGTAGCCAATGCGTCAGCCAGCTCATTATGTATTCTGAGAACATGTCTAAACTTTAGAACATCAATCTTTTGGCGAAGATCGTCCATACACTGCTTGTACATGATCACCTTAAGGTCTCGAGTTTCCCATTCACCCTTCATTTGGCGTATCAAAAGATCTGAATCTTCGATCACCAGTAATTCTTTGATGTCCATGTCTAGAGCCATACACAAACCCATTATGCATGCTTCATACTCAGATGTGTTATTAGTGCAACTGAAGCGGAGTTGGGCCGCTGCTGGATAATAATGTCCCGTGGGAGAGATGAGGACTGCTCCAATGCCATGACCCTTTGAGTTAGAAGCACCGTCAAAGTACATTTTCCACACGTGCTTTTCTTCATTAATCAACTCTTCAAGCACATCTACCTCCTCATCAGGGAAGTAAGTCTTCAATGGCTCATAATCATCATCAACCGGGTTTTCAGCCAAATGATCAGCTAAGGCTTGAGCTTTCATTGCAGTTTTGGTGACATAAACTATGTCAAATTTTGTGAGCAGGATTTGCCATTTTGCAAGTTTGCCAGTTGGCATTGGCTTTTGAAATATGTACTTCAATGGATCCATCCGGGAAATCAAATAAGTGGTGTAGGACAATAAATAGTGTTTCAGCTTTTGTGCGACCCAAGTTAGGGCACAACACGTCCTTTCCAACAAAGTGTATCTGGCCTCGCAATCCGTGAACTTCTTGCTCAGATAATAAATGGCCTGTTCTTTCTTTCCCGAGGCATCATGTTGCCCCAGTACACAACCAAAGGAGTTTTCATTGACTGACAAGTACAAAAACAATGGTCGGCCAGGCTCAGGCGGAACCAAAATAGGAGGATTTGACAAGTATTGCTTGATCTTGTCAAAGGCTTCTTGGCACTCCTCGGTCCATGCAATCGATGCATTCTTTTTCAACAACTTGAGGATCGGCTCACATATTGTGGTAAGTTGAGCAACGAACCTACTGATGTAATTCAACCTGCCTAGAAAGCTTTTGACATCCTTCTTGGTTCGAGGCGGAGGTAATTCTTGTATTGCTTTGATCTTTGCGGGATCCAGTTCAATACCTCACCTACTAACAATGAAACCTAACAATTTTCCAGCAGGCACACCAAATGCACACTTGGCTGGATTCAGCTTCAGATCGTACCTACGGAGCCTTTCAAAGAACTTTCTGAGATCTCTCACGTGGTCTTCAGCAGTTCTAGACTTGATGATCACATCATCCACGTACACTTCTATTTCTTTATGCATCATATCATGGAAAACGGCAGTCATAGCCCTCACGTAGGTTGCCCCAGCATTTTTCAAGCCAAACGGCATCACTCTATAGCAATAAGTTCCCCAAGGTGTAGTGAATGCCGTTTTGTATGCATCATCTTCATCCATCTGGATTTGGTGATATCCAGCATAGCAGTCAACAAAGGATTGTATCTCATGTTTGGCACAATTATCTACGAGAGTGTGAATATTAGGCAATGGAAAATTATCTTTGGGACTTGCCTTGTTTAAATCTCGATAGTCAACACATATCCTTGTTTTTCCATCTTTCTTAGGAACCGGAACAACATTTGCAACCCAAGTAGTGTACTGAACCGATTGAATTACTTTCGCATCCAGCTGTTTCATTATTTCATCATGGATTTTCTTGATCATATCAGTTTTGAACTTCCGTTGCATTTGTCTCACTGGAGGGAAACCCGGTTGAATTGGCAATTCGTGGACTATCAATTCGGAGCTCAAACCCGGCATCTCATCATATGACCATGCAAAAACATCTCGATATTCAAAGAGCACTTTCCGAATATCGTTCTTCACTTCAGGTAGGGCATACATGCTTATCTTGGTTTCCCTCACATCATCAGGGCTCCCAAGATTAACATCCTCTGTATCAGCCAAATTGGGTTTAGGCTTGCCCTCATGGCGTTCAACTTCCAGGCCTATTTCAAAATCCGCCTGCTCTCCATTATATTCAGTATTGTTAACAGATTCCTCAATGTTTTCTTCATCACTTTCAACCTCAACTATGGTTATGGAGCCAAAATCAGATTGCGGTCCTTGGATGGACGATAAGTTCCTTGAACATGTCATGATATCAGGGCCAGCAGATATATCACTACAGATAAACAAAAATAGAATAAAATTAGGAATATGAACAGAGATTAAAGGAAAGCTTGGCTCTTGGGCCTTTCATTAATGAAAAAAGGGTTTGAGTTACAAAAGGAAAGATGAGCAAAATAATACACTTGGCATACAACCCTTAGAATATCCAAGTGTATTCAAAAGAAAACTGTAAAACAACAGTCTACCAAGACCCCTTCCTGATAGGGAAGGGAGTTGCATTCCAGTTAGTCAGGTGCACGTCCGGGCCAATGTACTGAATTGAAGCATTACTGGAGCCTTCACCCGGCTGTACCATGCAGATTTCAAAAATGCCACCTAGATCAAATGGTGCATCCTGATTGTCTTCCACTGTGTTGACATTTGTAGCGACAACCTTTGGTTTCATAACATAACCCACAAAAGACTGAGCGAGACACAGAATTGGCTTTGGGAGAGACCAAACATCCGACTTCTTTTTCTTTGCTTGCTTGCGATCAGCTGCTTTTGGCTTGAAACCTAGTCCCCATGTGCCTTGCACACCATTTGGATAAACCGGATTTACCCTGCCTTGTAGTGACGCTCCCAAACCCTTTCCAAATTGGAAACCATGCTTTAACATTTCAGACGCCATCATGATAGACGTCTCTGACACTCTTGGGATGGGTATAGGTTTCCCTTCTGTTACTTTCTCCACATACACCACATCGGAGGTTTGATACATAATGGTCGGGCGTGTAGTGACGGCTTTAAGGGCTGGTACGTCCAGGCTATTGTTAAACTGTGCGTCATCCTCTCCATAAACCACGACAGCTTGATTATCCCAAGTAAACTTGACCACCTGATGAACTGTGGAGGGCACGACACAAGCCATGTGAATCCATGGTCGGCCCAATAACAGATTGTACGATGCATCCGTTTCCATGACTTGGAACTCAATGCTGAAGGTAGCGGGACCAATGGTTAACTCAAGATTGATGATACCAAAAGACTCTCGAACTCCACCATCAAAAGCACGAACAGCAGAGGAACTTGCCCTGATTTTACTCATATCCGCCCTTAGACTCTTCAGTGTAGACAGAGGGCAAATGTTCAATCCTGCGCCGCCATCTATTAGAACACGTGTGACATAGGAGTCTTCACACTTGACTGAGACATGAAGCGCTCGATTATGACCGGTTCCTTCTGCTGGCAGCTCCTCATCGGTGAACATCACACGATTAGTCTCAAATACTCTGCCGGCAAGTGCTTCCAGATTAGCCACAGTAGTTTGTTCAGGAATGTAGGCCTCATTCAATATCTTCAACAGTGCATTGCGATGTGCTTCAGAGTTCATAAGTAGAGACAAGAGTGATATCTGAGCTGGAGTCCTTCTCAATTGCTCGACGATAGAATAATCTGTCGATCTCATTTTCTTCAAAAATTCTTCAGCTTCTTTCTCAGACACAGGCTCTTTGATGGGTCCTTGGTCTTCTCGACCTGGCTTTGCCTTTCTCAATTCTTCCGGGGTAAAACATCTCCCGGACCGGGTTAGACCATTTACATCTGCAGCAACCTCCATGATTTCTTTCCCGTTGTAGGATACAATTGTCTTGTTGTAGTTCCAAGGAACAGCCTTTGTACTTTTGACAGGGAGTTGCGCTGCTTGAGTGATGATAACCGGTTCACACTTCTTTGCCTTAACCTCGAAGACCGGGGTTTTCTGGCATGATGCCCCTTGCACAATAAATGTTGGTGCACTGTCATGAACTTTTTCCTGCTTTGCAGCCGGAATTGTGAGACTTGGCTCAACAGTAGTATCTTGCTTTGCTTTGTTGATGACAGACGCACTTGACTTTCCCCTGATTACAACAATAAATGGCTCAGGGCCTTTGATGTCTGGGGAGGGACCAACTGCCACAATCTTCTTGGCGGCTTTCCCTTCCAAGTCCTCTTCTATGGATACCATCCCAACCATGTGTACGTTGCTTTGAACATCATGAGCTGGTAAAGGATTTTGATTTACGTTTTGTGTTTCATCCCCCATGACTTTTATCTGGTTGTTGTCTATCATTGCCTGGATTACCCTCTTTAGTTCCCAGCAGGATTCTGTGTCATGTCCAGGTGCTCCAGAATGAAACGCACAATGGCGTGAATGATCAACTCTTCCGTTGGGGTTCACTTTTCCTGGGATTGGCTTCAACAGATTGGCTTGTTGCAACTTTTCAAACAAATTAGTGTAAGTTTCCCCCAGTGGGGTGAACTGCCTTTTCTCTTGTTGCATGTTTCTCTGCTGCATGTTTGGACGAAAACCCTGCGGACCTCGTGGTCGATAAGGCATCTCCTGGTGAGCCTGGAATTGAGTATGTGCCTGTTGATTGTTATATTGGACTGGAGCAGGGGGTGGACGCCATTGTGGACCAGATAGAGGCTGAGCATAAGATGCTGCGTTTACAGGGAATGAGAACTGCGGCATGGCAAATTGTTGGCCGTGAGTTGGATAGAATTGTTGTGGCGGGGGTGCCTGAATGTACCCTTGACGGTCGTTGTATCTCCCATCATTTCTTCTCGGTCCAGGACCAACCATTGCCACTTCATCTTTTTTCTCTTTCTTCTTCCCAAAATTACCCGACCCTGATTGCAACGCTTGGGTCGTGGCTATCAAAGCTGTTTGGCTAGCAATCTTGCCTGCTTTGATTCCTCTCTCAATCATCTCCCCAATTTTTACTGCTTCACTGAATTGCTTCCCAAGGGCAGAGGCCATTGCTTGGTAGTATGTTTCGTCAAGTACTTCGACGAATTCTTCAACCATTTTATCGTCTGGGATCAAAGGGCTCACACGCGCCGCCTGTTCGCGCCACCTATAGGCATACTCTCTGAAGCTTTCGCCTGGTTTCTTTGTGATCGTCTTCAAAGAAGAACGATCAGGAGCAGCCTCCATTTTGTAGCCATAATGATTCAGGAAAGCGCTGGCCATGTCGTCAAAGGTGACCCACTTGGAAACATCTTGTTGCACAAACCATTCTGTGGCCGGTCCTCCCAAACTGTCCGCAAAGTACGCCATCAATAATTCGTCCTTCTCGATACCCCTCATTTTGTTAAGGTATATCTTCACATGGATCCTTGGATCACTTTGTCCAGTGTACGGATCGAATTTGGGCACAACAAAGCCTTCAGGCAATGGCACATGAGGGAATAAGCACATGTCTTTGTATGAAATACTTGCTTTACCCCCTTGCCCTTGGATGTTTTTCACAGTTTGCTCCAAGCTTTTCAATTTCCGAGCAAAGTCAGCCTCTTCTGTTTTCCCCAATCTTTCGACATCAGCATGCGATTCTGGGTGGTGTCCATGATCATACGACTCAGTGGGGCGGAGTACATTACCCCGGGTTTGGTCGAATTGTTGATCACGAGCCCTCAACTGTGGGTCACTGTTTGACCTTTGCAAAGTGTGTCCTGCAGGAACAGTGAACACTGTGGCTGGAACTTGGGCTTGGCCATGTTGTCCATGTTGTGGGAATTGTGCCCCAGGTTGTACAGTAGAGGGTCCAGCTACGTTGTCAGTTTCTGGATGTGGACCGAACCCTGGAGGATAACGGGGGTCTTCTACCATTGTAGATTGCCCTTGCCCTGGTGGCTGAGCATTCGCCGTGAAACCAGCAGCACCTGGCGGAGCAGGAGGTGCCTGAACTGCCGACAAGTTACGGACCAGTTGCATCATCATATCTTTCATGGCCGTGAAGTCCTCGACCATCTTAGCCTGTTGTTCAGCCAAGCGAACCAACTCAGTGTTCTCAGTTTCTTCGGCCATTGTTGTTGGAGTGTTTTCTTGAAGAGGTGCTTCAACCACTTCTGGAACAGGCAGTGGTCCCTTGATTCTGGTGGAGTAGGAATGTGGGGCCAGCACGGCAGTTGCTCAAGCTCTAAACAAATCAAAACACGTTAGTGCAACAAGATAGCATGGAATATGAATTTGCTCGTCGGCCTAAACAATGCCTAAGGTCGTTATGCGTCATCCCAAATTGGTTTAGATTAGATCCCCAAGTGTATTATTTGATCTCTTTTCTTTTCTTTCTTTTTTCTTTCTTTTCTTTTCCTTTCTTTTCTTTCTTTTTTTTTTCAAGTGAGGCTAGAGGGTGAAATGAATTGACACATAAAAATAAGCAAAATATTTTCATTACTTCAAAAGAAAGAGTACATACGGTGCTTCCGGAGCACGACCAAAAGGAACGTACAAATGACTTAAAAAGGTGAAAATAAATTACAACATGCCAAATTCAAAAGCGACATAAAGTACAACAATGCCAGGATGTAAAATAAATGACAAAAAGCAATAATCTGCATCATCTCGGCCTGATGTATCTACTAGGGTGACTGGGGCACAAAGTCAGCTGGCTCCTCTGGGTCGAACTCAAATGGCTCCACGGGATCTGCTGGCGGGCCTTCTGCAAAAGTACGACGCAATCCATTCAAATCTGCCGCAATTCTAGTGACGAAGGGAAGCACATGTGGGAGTATGTCCTCTGCGGGAAGCCTCCTATACTCATCGATGGACCGTGCCACATATGTAGCGGAGTCATAAACTTGCCGATAAGCTACACTGATGGTCCGTCCTGCAGCCTGTATATCTCGAAGTCGGTCCTGTGCTAGCCCTCTGAGCTGCTCACTCTGCTCTAATGCCCTGTCAAGTCGAGCTCGAGAATCTATGGCATCCTGGCGATGATACTCTTCCCTTTTCCTGCTTTCCAACAAAGCTGCCCTGTCGGCATCCCGCTCTGTCAATGCCTGTGAGTGCATGACACGGAGTCGTCTGACTGTGTCTAGGTGCTGATGCGCGAAACCCTCACTCTCTGCCTGAGCAGCTCTGGCGGCATCCCGCTCTGTCAATGCCTGTGAGTGCATGACACGGAGTCGTCTGACTGTGTCTAGGTGCTGATGCGCGAAACCCTCACTCTCTGACTGAGCAGCTCTGGCGGCATCCCTCTATGCAATTAAACTTTGTATGGTATCACGGTATTCCTTCCCAATCTCGTGCCTAGCAAGCTGAACCTGCATATCCAGCCTGGCCTCCGTGTCAACCATGCCTGCTCTCGACCTCGCGGGCATCTCTCTGGGTATGGGCTGATGGTAATACCAGAACTTATACTCCCGAACGACCTCCCCCTTAAGTCCATCCTGAACCTGTGTGCTTTCTGGGAGGTGCCTCCTAGTATCCCATAGGCGCAAGATCTCACCTCTAAGAGTAGCTGGGTTGAGAGGATAGTCCGAGACATATGCACTCATGTCCTCAACTATTGGGATCTCCTGCTTTCGACCCAACTGCCTAAGTACACGCAGCGGAACATAAGGTTGGGATGCTGTCAAGCCCATCAGAACGAGAAAAGGGCGGTCTACACATCTGTGTACAACCTCCCTCTTAGGAAACCAGCTACACTGCCACAAAATCTTGTCCGGCGTGAGAGAGTTCAAGAAAGACCTCCAATCTGGCTCACTTCCTGGGAATTTATACCTCTCGATGTGTTCGAGATGGTATTCAAGATAATCGATGTCACAGCACCTAAGAATATTACGAGGTGGGCAAGGGCGCACATGCTCCAAGAACCAAACCTGTAACAGAAGGTTACACCCCTCAAAGAAACCGCTTTCTCCCTTGTGGCATCGAGTCAAAGCGTGAAACATACTACCCAGAATCGTCGGGATGATAGTGGCGTCTGGTGCTCCACCATATAAAGCTGCCATGGTCCAACTGACCTTAATAGATATCGCTCTATCCGGTAGTGGGAAAACCAACAACCCTAGCAAAGCGAACACAAAGACCTTAGGACAGAGGAGTACCCAATCTTCATATTTCAGCTTATCGTGGAACTCAAATCCATACTTCTTAAAACCATTATCGGCCCCAAAACGATCATAAAGGTAATCAAATGAAATCCAGCCTTGACGAACACTAGCGATTGAGAGGTCCGTTCGTACCTTGATATTATTGAAAAAATCACGCTCATTAACCTTCCTCGGAGCAATCATATTCTTTTTCTCAAAATCCAGCTTAAGAAGCCCAGCTATCTCCTCGAGGGTCGGCGTCATCTCAAACCCCTTAAAGCAGAAGGTATTTTGGCTTGGGTTCCAAAACCCAACTAGTGCACTGACTAAGTCTCGCCGCGGGACAATAGTTTTAGTCACAAGGTCAGTCAGAAAACCAATCTTTTCCTGGACTATATCTTTCTGCATTTGACTCATTGCGTCCCACCAAGACTTCAGAGATTTATCCGATTTGGGTGGGCCATCAGTCATCATAATAGAGGGTGGAGTGGCATCAGCAGGGTATTTCCTCTTGACTGTCCTAGAAGATGATGCAGCCATTGTTCCTAATAAAAAAAATGTGCCAAATGTTTGAAAGCCTGAGAACAACTTAAAACAACTGACCGACAGAGCAAAACAGATGCCTAAACTGCTAATTCGAAACTCCAATTTTCAACAAAACTTTTGTCATTGTAATGACGTAAAGTTGACCCTAAGAGAATCACAAAATTTTGCCATCATAACGGCATCAGGACTGACTCCAGAAAATTACCAACATTGGTATTTAGATGCAATTTATAAAAGAAAAAAATTCGACGTTACAACGACGCCACATTGACATCAAAACAAAAAAATTCATTTCAGTGATGACACTACAGTATTTTTGCAAAAAATTCGCCGGCATGACGACGTGATAAACAAGATCCAAAAACTTCCAACATCGATATACGAGCCTTTTCTAAAAATTCGCCATTATAACGACGTGAAAACTGACACCAAAATTTTTCGACTTTCTAACTACTAAGCATGTACCTTTTTTTTTTTTGTAAAATTTTCGTCATTATAACGACATCAAACTGACATATACAAAAGACGGCCAACACTGGCGTTTTTACAAAAAATTGCCATTACAGCAGTATGACTCAATATTATAAAAATAGCAAAATATTTACATTTAAAACATAAAATTCACCCTCTTCCTCACTTTTCCTTTCATTTTTCTTTTTTTCTATTTTTTTTTTCTTTTGAAATCCGTCTCTCTCCAACTTGGTCAGCATAACAACCTTTCCTAATCGCATGCAACACATAGAATGCTTTTTTAGACAAGTCTTTCTCGGGAAGTGGGTCCCGTTCAGACAAAAGGTAGTCAACCTAGACAAGTGCAATACCGATGTATCACATCTCATTAAGTCGGATATGATGCAGATAATTGGGCCTAAAGGTTTAACTCTAGGTGACACAACTGACTCAGTGTCTAGACTGGCTGAAAACCCGGTGGACAAACCGGGCGGAAAGCGTATCAGGGCCATCCGGAGACAGTGTGTCCGGCCTAAAACCCCGTCACGCCTTCCTCCTAAATCATGGGCAATTTAGTAAGAAAAGTTCCAGATGCCACAAGCAATCTGGTAAGTGCACGTGTGTGTGTGTTTCAGAGACTCAGAGGGTTGCGGAGGAAGACAGTTTATATATACAGTTCAACAATATCAAAGCAGTAACATTCAACTTTTCAAGTGATAACGGCTATAAAATAACAACCAAATATTTAATAAATTAAAACATGCGACAATTTATCAAAGCCGGAGATTCTAGTTTTCACTAATTTCCCCAGCGGAGTCGCCAAGCTGTCACGCCCTAATAAAAAAAAAATTATATTAAACTGCGCGGTGCGAGTTTATTTAAAGGCTCGTGACTGGTGTTCAAAAGGTACAAATTATTTAAGAGAAACTCGGAGTCGCCACTTGACATAGTTTAAGGTGTGCCAAGTCACCAAAAGGTACCTTAGAACACCTCTGACTCGTCTAATGGTCTGCGTTAGAGATTCGGGTAAGGTTCTCAGTTGACCCTCGGGAAGGTGTTAGGCACCCTCGAGTCCTGTGCCGAGCACAGTTGCTTTATTGTCGCATTTTTTAATTTATTAAACAATGGTTGTTATCTTTTGCCGTTGATTGAATTTAAACTTTGATTCAGGAAAAATTTAAAGTGTTAATTCTTTTCCAACCTCACAGAGGACTGGAAGAATTTACACTTTGATTCAACATAAAATAAAATGTATTGCGTATTTCCAACCTTACAAAGGACTGGTCTATTTTTTAAGAGAATTTAATTAACTTCAAAAATAATAATTAATTTAGAGTTAATTTAAATCAATTTAGTTTTCCTTTTAGCCTAATAAGTAGATTACAAATCGTACTTATACTATTTCCTAATTATGTAAGTTTTCTTAGTCCTATTATTTTGCCTAATCGATTTAGTTAAGTGCAAGCGTTAAAATTTATTAAGTGATAAATTGAAAATTTCAAATTTGCCTTCACTTGAAATATGGGTTATGAAAGTATATAGATGTAATAGGCTATTTGTTAAAATGTGAACAGCTTTATGGACTGCTTTTAGAAAAAAGAGAATGGCTCTTCATGATAGTGTGGGCTGAAGGGTTTTGCAAAAATGGACAGTTTTAAAGTCTGTTTGCACAATTGACCATATTTCTATTCTTATTCCAAATGATGGCCATATAAAATAACATGTGGTCAGCTTTAAGTGGTCAGATTTAAAGAAAACGTCCTAATTTTGAGCCTACTCGTTCCAGAACTCAGTTTTTGATTCACTTTGCACTTATGTCCTATTTTTGCCTACTTATTCCAAATATGTCCAAATTTTTAAAGAGAGCCAAGTTGGTAAAAACTTTGTAAAAAGTTCCAGATTTGCAAATACATACAATTTTTTTCAGAAAAGACACCCCATATTGCAGAAATAGCCAGAGCTTGACGTTTGCGGTTTTAATGGTTAAAAAACCTAAATTTGCCTAATATTCAACATGCTGTCCAGATTTTTTAAATTTTGCACAAACAGCCTCTTTTCAAAAACGGGCCAGATTTTAAAATAAGAGAACATACATGCTGAATTTTAGTGATTGTGAAAAACTAATCCTATACAACAGTCCCAAATACCTATTCCAATCACATTTCCATACATTTGAGGATAACTACAAAAACAAAACTCTTAAATATGCAATAGCTAGCAACTTTCATTATTTTTAGCACAAATTCAAGACTTAGAAAAAATTAACTAATAGCACATATGAGCATATTTTTTTAAGGCCAATATAATGCTGATTTTATTTCATTTTTAGAGCAAAATAAACTCGAAATAAATACAAGGTTCATTTGTGTTTACCTTGTGCCGAAAATTCCAAGTCCAAAGCAAATGAAACAAAACAACCAGGACCAAACAAAGCAGCCCCTAAAACAGCCCTTCAACTCCTCTATTTAACCCTTAGAACTAGTAGATTTATACCCCAAAAGACTCTTGGTGCAAAGGCTTTTGGTTCTAAATCTTTTCTTCAAAAACTTACTATTTTTCTCAAGTGTTTTTGCTTTCAATTAATGCTATTTTCAGCTTGTAGTAGTGTTCTTTCAGCTGATAGTTGGTGTTAAATGAGGGCATTCAATTCCCTTTTTATAGCTAAAAGTGAAGGTAAAGGGTGGGGCTAAAAGGTGGAGTGTGGACTTGTACAAAAGTACAAGCCCACACCCCTATACTTGAGTGTTTTAGTCCTATTTTTTTCAGAAAAGTATAGCAGTTATAGGACACTATTTCAGCCCCCCTAAAACAGTCCTAAGGCTGAAATAACACAAGTAGGGTCCTCTAAAGGACCCCCATTACTTATTACATTAACTAGAAGGAAACCAAGACCAAACTAGACAACTAAATCAGCCCCAAGACTAAGCCTAAAACAAAACTAATGCAACCAGGTTTTAAACTATCCTATCTCTAATCAATCTTGTTTCCAGAATATAATTGGAAAACTTCTTTGAGTTCAAAGAATGGCCAAAGGCTCTTTGGAACTCTAAGAAATTATGTAAAAACACATCTCAGGATTAACCTTAATGCATTTCAAGCAAACCATTACCAAAGTGTACAGAACTAAACAAATTCAAGTTACAGATTCCTAACATTTATCACTCAGGCTCAATTCTCAACCGAGCTAAACCAAATTTATGCTTAAACACCCAGAAACATTGAGCTAAACAAGAATCATGCTTAACCAATTCTTGCATATATGCAGATTAATGCAAGCTAGCATACTGCCCTTATTCATTAAATAACAAAAATGAGCTTCATACTATCTTGATATTCAAACACGACTCATAACTTCAAGCTTGGTTCAAAACAGGACATAAAATGACTTCATTATCAATATTGATTCAAGGTGCCAGACCAAACGATACGTACTCAACTGAACATTATTTAAACTCTAATGACCTAACAAATTATAATTTCTGCTAACGTGAACTAAACTACACATCTAACAAGTAAAGAGGAGGAAAGCAACAAAGCTTACTGCCTACAACCGAGATGCAGCATCACCCAGGCCTTATCCGCAGCTACACCACTGTCTCGATATCATCGCCAGAGCGGACAAAATCCACACGCGCACACTGAAACGCTGCTACAAAAATAGAAGGAAACCAAGCACTAAAGCACTGCCTCTCCGCAACCATCATCACAACTCCAATCAACCGAAACAGACAGCTCTCCAAACAAAGCCTCCTCATTACTGCCTCGACATCGCCTCGACTCAGCACTGCCTCATCGTGTCCCTCACGTCCCCGCTGATCAATTTTGTCACAGCCCCGGATTCACTCCTAACACTCCCTCGTACTGCCTTGCTAAACAGAAAATTGCAGCAAACAAATCAACAACACATCCTAAACATCACAGCCTCATTACGACAGAAAACAAGTCTCAACAGTCCCCTCCGTTCAAATCACCAAAACAGCCCTAACATTCAAAACCAAACAAAATCCCTCGACAATCCAATCAATCACAAACTCCCCAACTGCCCCCCCGCTAGAAAAAACTGAACAGCCCCCCTACATGATTCCATAATCTCCAACGGCCTCCATCCAAACATCAATCAAACTCAGCCATCACAGAAACAAAGAAAGAAAAAATAAGAAGAAGAAGGACAAGGAAAAAAACAGAAAGAGAAACAGAAAACAGGAAAGGGAAACGGGACATGGGACTGGGAAAAAAAAAGGAAAGGGATATATGGGAGATGGAGATGTGGGGGTGAAGGGGAAGAGTGAGAGTAAGACAAGAAACAAAAACTTACCCGAAAAAGTTATGGGCTCGCCGGAGTTACACTTTGACCGAAACTTCAAAGCCCGATCTACGCCAAATGGTTGCGAATTTGAAGAAGATGGTTGTGGAAATGGAATGAGGAGGTTGAGAGCTTTCCGATGATATAGTTTTCTAAATTTTCCGGCCACCGGAGGAGGTGGCCGGCTGGCGGAACAGTGGCGGCGGCGCGGTGGGCTATGTTTTCCGGCGTGCAGTGAAAATTCCGCCAGGGTTTCCCTAGCCTTGGCGGCTGGGAGAGAAATGAGAGAAATGTGAGTGCTTTTAGTTTATATAGGTGGGGTATGGGCCGGGTTAAACAAATGGGCTGACGGGCCAATGTACTGGGCTGATATTTTTTTTATATATAGCCACAAAAATGATTTATACACACAAAATTAACTAACATAAGATCACATAATCTACACTAAATATCACAATTAAACATAGATTACAATTAGACACATAACAAGTAATTTTCGGCAATTTTCATATTTTCCATCCTAATTAAAGACAAATTTAGCTAAGAATAAACACTAGAAGTCCGGAAAAATTTGACGAGACGTCCTAAGAATCTAATACGACTATTTTGACTATTTTTTAATTGTGTGTGCCAAAATTAGGTGATTACAGCTATTCACACAATACAAATCGGAAATAGGTATATACACACACCCATACACAAGCATTATATAGCATTATAAAGCTTATAAAACTTTTGTACAGCTAGTATGTTCAGCAAATTGACAACAACATAACTTATTTTATTCTAGTAGCTAACAGCTCGAAGCAAACATAAAAGTTCTTGCCTGAAGGGTCCTCTATTCTAGAAAGACCCTTCAACAACACAGACAGGCAGAAATTGGAGTCTCTAAAATGCAAACCAAGCTGATGATTATACATCCATGCGGTGCTTATCTGATTTCAGTTTGTTTTGCTTTCCACTATCAACGTCACCTAATGAATAGACAAAATAATCAACAATTCTGATCAGTCATTAGAATTTCAGAAAATAATATTCGATTTACAAATCTGCATATTTAATTTATCATAAAATTGACAATTAAAACTTAGAAGTAACATAAAATAGAAGCAAACTTAAAATGGCGATAGCTGAAGGAAGTTTTTTCAGAGCGAAATCGAGGCGTGACAGTAGATGCGTCATTCAACCCGAAAATAAATTAATATAATTATGAATAATAGAAATGAAAGTAGTAGATAAACAATGACAAGTGAAAAAATTCGCGAATGGACCTGAAGATATATAAGCAAAAGTAATTGATTACTAGTTAGAATTGTGAGTTGAGGAAATACATTGTGAGGGAGAGGATTAATATACATTGGGGCAGGAGTAAGAGAGAAAAAAAATGGAAATATACAGAGAGCTGGGAGAATGAAGATGAAGAAGATGGAATGGAATGGAGATTGCTTTTGCGTACCAATTGTTTTCGGGTCCATTTTCATTTTGGGGCGTCCAGGATGAGTTCAGAATTACTAAGGATTGGTTTAGGTGAATGTGATTTGCCTTGATTATTGTTAAATATGCTAGAAAAATAATGCTGCTTGTTGTAATTTAGAAAATATTGTTATTTTTTGTAATATAGTGTTGTAGGTTTGTATATATGTGTAAAAAACCCAAATAATAATTGAACAACACGTTCAGCTTTTTTCAGTAGAGAAAGTGCACGAAAGGCCACTTTTGCCACTCGTCTTTGGGCACAGGCCACTAATACCAAAACATTTAGTTTATGGCCACTTTTGCTTAAAGATATAGAACTTCAGTCCAGAGGCCGGATTGAAGTTCAGTCTTTAAAGATTGAACTTCAATCCAGGGCCATATGGACTGAAGCTCAGTCCAGTCCTTAAGATGGAACTTCGGTCCATATGGCCATGGACTGAAGTTCCATCTTTAAGGACTGAACTTCGGTCCATATGGCCATGGACTGAACTTCAGTCCATGGCCATATGGACCGAAGTTCAGTCCTTAAAGATGGAACTTCAGTCCAGGGGCCGTATGGACTGAACTTCAGTCAATTATCAGAACTTAAGTCAATATTTGTTTAGTAAAGCCCCAAAAGTGGCCTCTAGTGTAAGACCAAAGAAAATAGTGGCCTCAAACCAAATACCAGTGTTAAAAGTGGCTGCTGGGCGAAATTTTTACGCACAACTTGTGATCAATTTAACTCGATAGGTACAATAAAATAAAGAATTTTTATGTGGGCTGCCCACAAAACTAAAATAATTACGTTTTTGTGCCCATTTAAAGTTGGTTAACACCAGCTACCCATACACACTTTGTTTACACTATATATCCATTGAGCCCATTTGATTTACTTGTCCAGTCCATTAACCCACCTTTATAAGCCTCCAAAGTCTTCTCAGTTCCCTCATTTCAAACCTTAACTGTCTAGGCTGGGTTTACTCTGCCTGACTTTTGCCCCACCACCTGAAATCTCCTCCACCACTACACTGCCACAGCTTTGCCACCGGACCGCCAACTGTTCACCTTCGAAAAATACAAATCATACCTTCTCCGAACCCTCTTAATGTTCTCTTTTCATTTCCATAAATATTTATTACAAAATCTCAGTCGGTTGACATAGATCTAAGTTTGAAAGTGGCGAAGACCCAAAATCGGGCTGTTGTTAACAATATGGATATTGAGGTTCTTTGTGTTGCAAGTTGAGCTTAAATATTAATTGAAGGTTATTTTCTTGGAGAATTTTAAAAATCTCCATTGATGAACCTTGAGGAAGCTTAAGAATACAAAATTAAATGTAGTGATTTCTCTATTGTTTTTGAAAGTTGAAGTTGGTGCTTTGATCCTTATGTTGTTTAGAGTTTATGGTTGAAGTTGCAACAATTTTGAAAAGGTTTGAATTGAGAGCTTTGGATTAAAGCTGCCTAAATTTAAAGAACACGAAGTTGTTCTTGGCTGTGTAGATGGAGGTCTGGAGTTTCATAAATATTTGAGACTAGCCACTTTTTGTGAGAGAGTTAATGAAATAACCACAAGAGCACCACTTGACCATAACCTTAGCGTGAAACTACACTGCCTTGATTGAGATCTAAGCTCTGCTTTGCTTCTCTAGTTCCAAGTTGTTAGATATTTTACATATATTTTTTGTCTTAGTTTTGATGTCAACCGTGATATTGCAAGTGCTTTCCTTTTGAAGTTGGCGATACGAAAAAATTGTTTCCTCAATAATGTACTAAATAAAGAGAACGATTTTATTTCGAGAGCAAAATCAATATGCACAATGTATTCTGTTAGCTACTTTGTTTCATCCATATGTTAACAGATAATTAAAATACAAATTTTTCTTCTTACTTTTCGGTATTTCATTAATTCCGTTTGACTTTCTTTTCTAAATTTTAATTTTTGTTTTTCTATAAAATATTACCGAAGTACTCGAATTAGCAACTTTTTATGTGCTACAGTATGTACTTATTTATATATTTTATGTAACTACTTGAATATAAATTAATAATTTAATAAATGGTTATTTCATTTTTTGTTGTTTTAAATTAAGTATACCTTTTTGGTATACAGTATATTCCTTTAGTATAAATTTATATCGAAATGTGAGATGCTATTGAACGAATGAAAGTTTTTATTTTTATTGCTATAAACAAAGTATACCTTTTTGGTATACCACATACCCTTTTGTTATACCTTTTTTTGTTTGAATCAAAGTGTGAGATACTATCGAGAAAATAAATATTTTAATTTTTATTATTTTTAAACAAAGTATACCTTTTTGGTATACTGTATACTCTTATGTTATACCCTTTTGTGTTTGCATCAAAGTGTGGATGCTATCGAGCAAACAAATATTTTAAATTTTATTATTTTGTAAAAAATATACCCTTTTGGTATACTGTATACTCTTCTAGTATACCGTTTTGTGTTTGGATCAAAGTGTGCGATGCTACCGAGCAAATAAATTTTCAACTTTTGTTGTTTTGAACAAAGTATACACTTTTGGTATACTGTATACTCTTTTGGTATCCTTTAGAGTTTGAATCAAAGTTTGAGATGCTATAGAGCAAATAAATATTTTAGTTTTTGTTGTTTTGAACAAAGTATACCCTTTTGGCATACTGTATACCCTTTTGGCATACTGTATACCCTTTTGGTATACTGTTTTGTGTTTGGATCAAAGTGTGCGATGCTACCGAGCGAATAAATATTTCAATTTTTGTTGTTTTGAACAAAGTATACCCTTGTGATATACTTTATACTCTTCTGGTATACCCTCTTGTATTTGGATCCAAGTATGCGATGCTACCGAGCGAATAAATATTTCAGTTTCTGTTGTTTTGAACAAAGTATACCCTTTTGATATACTTTATACTCTTCTGGTATACCCTTTTGTGTTTGGATCCAAGTGTGCGATGCTACGAGCGAATAAATATTTCAGTTTTTATTATTTTGAACAAAGTCCTTTTGGTATACTGTATACTCTTCCGGTATGCCCTTTTGTGTTTGGATCAAAGCGTGCGATGCTACTGAGCGAATAAATATTTCAATTTTTGTTGTTTTGAACAAAGTATACTCTTTTGGTATACTATGTAGTCTTCTGGTATACAGTTTTGTGTTTGGATCCAAGTGTGCGATGCTACCGAGCGAATAAATATTTCAACTTTTGTTGTTTTGAGCAAAGTATACCCTTTTGGTAGATGCTACCGAGCGAATAAATATTTCAGTTTTTGTTGTTTTGAACAAAGTATACCCTTTTGGTATACTGTATACTCTTTTGGTATACCCTTTGGTGTTTGGATCCAAGTGTGCGATGCTACCGAGCGAATAATATTTCAGTTTTTGTTGTTTTGAACAAAGTATACCCTTTTGGTATACTTTATACTCTTCTGGTATACCCTTTTGTATTTGAATCCAAGTGTGTGATGCTACCGAGGGAATAAATATTTCAGTTTTTGTTGTTTTGAACAAAGTATACTATTTTGGTATACTGTATACTCTTGTAGTATACCCTTTTGTATTTGGATCTAAGTATGCGATGCTACCGAGCGAATAAATATTTCAGTTTTTGTTGTTTTGAATAAAGTATACTTTTTTGGTATACTGTATACTCTTCTGGTATACCCTTTTGTGTTCGAATCGAAGTGTAAAATGTTTCAGAAGACATATATATATATATATTTTAATTTTTATTATTTTTAAAGATGTATTCCTTTATGATATATTGTATTCTCTTTTGGTATACCCTTTTGTGTTTGGATCAAAGTGCGATGCTATCGAGCAAATGTGTATTTCAATTATTGTTATTTTGAACAAAATATACATTTTTGGTATACTGTATACTCTTTGGGTATACCTTGTCATATTTGGATCGAAGTGCAAGATGTTTCAGAGCACATAGATATTTTAGTTTTTATTATTTTTGAAGAAGTATATCTTTTTTGTATATCATATACTCTTTTGGTCTACCGTTTTATATTTGGATGAAAGTGTGAGATACTATCGAGCAAATAAAATATTTCAATTTTTGAGTTTGTGAACAAAGTTTGCCTTTTTGGAGAAAGAAAAAAATGAGTATAATAAAATTAAGGAGAAAGAAAATAAATTAAAAAATGGGGAGACATGAATAGTTCTAGAAACAGGAGAAAGAAAATAGAAAGAAAAAAGAATAAAAAATGGAAAAATAAAAAACAAGAATAGTGAAAACGGAGAAGGAGAAAAGAATAATAAAAGAATGAAAAAAAGGAAAAAAAATACCAATACAAGATATGAGGAGAGAGAGGAACTTGAGTTCCTTGTGTTTTAAAATAAGAAGGTAATTAGCTAATTGTATAAATGCAATGGATAGAGCAATGTAAATAAAATAGGATGTATGTGTATTTTTATAAAGGGCAGTGCTATTCGGCCACACCATCCTTGTCCCAACCTTGGCCACACCCCTAAAATTACTAATGTATCCTTAATGTGTGTTTGGCCTCTTAAATAATTTTTCCTCCAAAACCCTCCTTCCAAACCAACTATTAAATGATGTTTATTCCCAAAACATTGAGCCGTGCAAAACATCATGTGTGGGAGATGGAAGGGTGAGGAATTAATTGTAAATAGTAATACGTATAAGTATATATATATGTAGACCGTATTTATACGTATTTCTGATTTTTAAAATACTCTTTATTAATTAAGTAATAAGCTAATTTTATACGTATTTCTGTTTTTTAAATTGGCTTCTTTATTAATTTAATAAAAATATATTTCTTATACATACACATTTTGACTATTACCACCAACTACATTTCTATTAGTATTACATTGTTATTCCTATACCGTTTTGAGTAACACCACAAACCCTAAACACAAAATCCACACCCATTTTTAACACATGAACACCAACCCATCATGTCCTAATACGGATGAACTAAGAAATGAATTATATAGAGCTCTAGGACTAAGATCCGACGATAGTTTGATGAATGATGAGGATCATTTGGATGACCTTAATTCTGACGGGGCCCATAATGATGCAGAAAGTAATGAAGGTGATGATGATATTGATGTTGAAGATGATGAAGTTGTAGAAGTGTTAGAAATTGGAGAGGACAGGGAAATGAGTGATGAGATTTCTGAAGATGATCTAGCAATAGGGCCACTTCCTGGAATGAGGTTTAAAGGTACTCAATATATGTTTGAATTTTACAAAGCGCATGTAAGATTATTAGGGTTTTGTACTGTCAATAGAACGTGCAACAAAAAAAGGGGTGATAGGGTAAGGTATGTGCAATATGGATGTGATAGGTCGAGGAAACCAAAACATAAGAAATCTGGCAAACAAATAAATTGTATGGCTAGAATCAATGGAATTTTTAAAAAAGATGGATCATGTCGTGTTTCTAAAGTTATTAGAACTCATAATCATAATTGGAACCATCACTATCACGATTGATGGCCGGACACAGGAAGATTAGTAATTCTCTTAAGAGATGGTTTCAAGCTAATGATCAAGCTGGCCTAAGACCATCCAAGAACATAAGAGTAGCCGAAGTACTTGCTGGTGGGCCGGAGAATTTGGGTTGCACTCCTAAGGACTGCAGAAATTATAGTATGAATAGTAGGAGGTTTGAATTGCAAGAAGGGGACGCACAAGCAATACTCAAGTTCTTTACTGATATGCAGCAAAAAGATAGGGAGTTTTTCTATTCAATTGATGTTGATAGCGTAGGTAGGATTCGTAACGTCGTATGGGTGCATTCTCACTCAAAGGTAGCATATGATATGTTCCATGACGGTATATGCTTTGATACAACATACCTAGTGAACTGGTATAATATGTCATTCACTTCATTTGTTGGTATCAATCAACATAGACAATCCATACTTTTGGGGTGTGCTCTCCTATCGAATGAGGATATTGCAAGTTACTTGTTGGTGATCTCTACATGGCTTAGGGCCATGGGAGATGTTTGTCCATTGGCTATCTTGACCGACCAATGTGAAAGCATTAAGGCAGCTATACATGAATTGATGCCAAATACGGTACAAAGATACTCTGTATGGCATATATTCTCTTGCCTTTGAGGTTAAGCGAGGTTAGTGATTCTAAGAGAGCAAAGTCAGAATTTAAGGCCATGCTGCTTGAAAGCATTACTACAGTTGAGTTTGAGAATAGATGGGATGAATACATTGCAAAATACAACTTGAATGGAAGAGAGTGGTTTCTTAAGCTCTATTTAGAAAGGGAAAAATGGGTTCCTGCATACCTCGATGATCATTTTTGGGCAGGGATGTTGTCTACTCAAAGAAGTGAAGGAATGCATGCTTTCTTTGATGGATTTATCACCCGTCAAATCACTCTGAAGCAATTTGTTCAGCAATACGAGTTAGCTATAAGAGATAAGTTTGAGAAAGAGCTTGAAGCAGAATATATGTGCAATTGTTTTGAATTAAAGTGTTTCTCTGAATTCCCGTGGGAGGCACAACTTCAAGCTGGCTATTCTCGTGAAATATTTGAATTGTTCCAACAGCAACTAAAGAAGCACATGCATTGTGAAATCAGCACCTTTGAGGATGATGAAGCAGAACCTGGCGTGCAGAAATTCCTTATAACTGATTATTGAAAAGAAGTTTTAGTCGTAGAGATCCATCTTTATTCACTATTAGGTACACGGTTGTTGGTGAACATCTAAGTTGCTCCTGCAAATGGTTTGAAAGTAGAGGATATCAATGCAGCCATATACTGAAGGTTTTGTCTCACAAAAGGATTGAAACTGTTGACCAAAGGTATATTTTGGATAGGTGGAGAAAAGATATTGTTCGTCCACACTTGAAACGATTCTTTTTAGGAGGTTATCCCCATATGACTTCCGAGTACATGATGTACAAGGATTTGCTAAAGCATTTTGAGCGGAATTGTGATATTGCATTGGATTGTGAAGTGAAGAGGAAGTATATGATGATCAAAATCGAGCGTGAACTTTCAAATTGGAATGATGAAATGAATGAGCAATTCGTGTCATTCGAATAGATAAATGAGGTTGAGGTTTACGTTGACCCTTCAAGTGTGGTTGAGGGTGAAGCAACTATTTTACGTAACCCTCGATACACTCATTCACGAGGACGTCCACGATTGAGCCGATATAGAGGACGACTTGAAACATATTTTAGAAGTTTACAAAGTGGTGGTAGAGGTGGTGGTAGTAGCAGAGGTGGTGGTAGAGGTAGTAGAGGTGGTGGTAGAGGTAGTAGAGGTGGGGGTAGAGGTGGTGGTAAGGCTGGTGGTAGGGCTGGTGGTAGGGCTGGTGGTAGAGGCGGTCAAGGCGCTAATGTGCAAGATGAAGGAAATGAGGTAAAACTTACTTGCATATGCAATGGTATTCATTGACCATTTGTTTTAACTAATGAATAATTTCAACTTATTAAAATTTTTTTATGCATGCAGCAAGATGGTGCTCCAACATCACCACTTGGTAACTTGCCCGATCTAAACGAGGACATTGAAGACTTGACTGTTTAATCTGATATGATATAAGTTTGAGCATTTTTTTGTTGGTTTTGACATAGAATCATTCTTAATATATTTACTTTCTTTTTGTAATGAAACTTAATGAAAATTGACTTATTTCAGTTTAATTCTTAGAAGATGGTTTATTTCATGCTTTTATTATAGTTTGAGTATTTTTTTACTTTTGATTAATTTAGTTTATTTCATGCTTATGTTATACTTTGAGTATTCTACGTGTGATATTGTCTAAACTAGTTTATGTGCAACTTCAATAGTATGACTTGATGTATCCAAAGTATAGGGTTACTTAAAGCCTACCTTAAAAGCTTGTATGCAAAAAAAAAGACACTAAAATGTGGCCAACAAGACTCGAACATCATTTGCCTAAATTATATGGTTACTTAAAGCCTACCTTAAAATTTTGTATGCAAGAAAAAAAACCTAAAATACGCCTAAGTAGATTCGAACCCCATAACTCAACCTCATAATTTGTAACTTATGATCACTTTGCTGGAATAGCATCATATGCTATTCCTCACACTTTATTTAATTTTATCCAAACTATACATCTCACCAAATTATATGGTTACTTAAAGCCTACCTTGAAAATCTTGTACGCAGAAAAACCTAAAATGCGCCTAAGTAGACTCGAACCCCATAACCCAACCTCATAATTTGTAACTTATGACCACTTTGCTGAATCATCATCTGCTATTCCTCACACTTTATTTAATTTTATCCAAACTATACAACCCACCAAAACCCTAACCATCACCTCTTTTAAGTAGGGGTCTTGACGTTCAACTTTCTTTATTTAAAGAGACGCAAAGGTTCTCCTTCCTTTGTAAGAAATAAAAAAAGTCCCTCAATAATTTTCTTCATTCTACTTCCTAATTCAAAAAAATATCAGTTGATGCAGCCAACTCTAAGTACTATGGACCCGGAACATTCATAAATACTTTTGGACGGGAGACCATTACCACGATGTTAGGCAAATCATATGTAACTACGAATGATTTCGTAAGTTTTATTGATTTTTTTTATTAATGTTTTTAAATATTCATAGCTTCTAATATATTATTTTTCGAATTATTCATGTTAATAGATCTTCCCAAAATATGTACTCCCTATTTTGCCCGATGAATCATTGCCTGCTCGTGTTATATGTGGCACTGAGGAGCACAAAATGCGCCTGACTATTCATAAAGGGAAGAAAAGGCTAGGGAATGATTGGTTAAAATTTGTAAAGTCTAATAAATTGGGGGTTCGCAAGAAACTGAATTTTAGTATTGTGGAAGTTCTTTGTGATGGTAACTTTGTTTGTCAAGTTTACATTATGGGAAACCCTCCAAATCCTTATGCTGATTCTGATGATGAATCGTCAAGTTCATCATGTTCAAGTGATGGTTCTGATTTTAGGGTGATGTTGGACTATGGTGGTGATGGAACCAGTGCAGATCCGGTTCAAATTGACTAGGATTGGTGGGGGTTAATTTCTTGGTCTATAGTTCCTGGAATGATGTATTATTAAGACGTTAATCTTATGGTTTTTTATGTTAAGTACTTATCTTGACAATGGTCAAGTTTAGTGTATTTTGTCTAGGGTTTGGTCTGTCCTACTGAATGCTAACTGTGTTTATGTTGAATCTATGTTAATGTTTGTTTTATCATGTTTCTATCTTTAACTATTGTATGTTTATTTTTTGTTGAATGTATTGTTTGATGTATGAATATAATATCTAATGTAACAATATAATTTCAACTTGTGGACATTGTTAAAATCAAATGAGCAGTCCATGTTATTTTCTTGTTTAGTTGTTGTGCTTATGTCCATATTTGTAGTTGTTAAAATTTAGTCTATATTCTTCACATTTGAAAGACGAATAAAATGTCACATAGACAAATAATTAGTCATACAAGATAACACATAGACAAATTAGTCATTGTAGTCCATGTTATTTACTTGTTTAAGACCTACTACATTTTTCACATTTGTAAGACGATAAAATGTCTAGTAATATCAATTAGAAATAAATAAATTGTCAAATATATTGTAATTAGTCATAAAAGATCACACATAGACAAATACTTTTCGTAACATAAACTTTCATGTCATAGACTGTTTGATTTCTGAAGAAACTAGCCTTCATACATTGTCATCCTTAAATTGCACACATAGACAAAAAAAAAAAAAAAAAACCTACAAAAACTTTCTTAGACCACTTGAGCTTGGGGCTTCAGTAACAAGTTTGGTAGATTGACACTTGCTCTCAATCCTACTTGCGACAGCTTCCATACGCACCATCATAACCTACTAAGATTATCAATTTCACCACGCAGTTGTTGCACCTGAAAATTTACATTGTTCAGTGTCCAGTTTACAGGAAAAACTTGTTGATCGATGCGGCGACTGAGATTGGCAATTTCAGCACGAAGTTCTTGCATATGAATTATAACATTGTTCAATGCCCAATTGATATTCATAATATGTTGTGAAGTAACAACAGGAAAAGGATAATGCATGCTCATCCTGCAAAAAAGTTAACTATATTAATAAGAATTATTGCATAGCTGAAAACTTGATGTAATGACCGACATAGTAGAATAATATATTCTTTTACCATGTGGGAGATTACATACCCGAGTTGTCTTGCAGAGTTAGAATACGAATGATTATACATGGAGAAATATGTGATCTTCAAAGATATGATATAGGATGATGATTAAACTATGGAAATGTGTTAGGGTTTAAATAGGACGAAAATTGGGCAATGTAAAGGCAATAGGCAATATGTGATGCATGAATTGTAAGAATCAATGCACGCCCAACCAATTAGAGTGGTGTCTTATCTTGGGATTGAAACAAATTTGTGTCTTTTGCTATGTCCAATGTACACAATGTACACACATTCACTTATTATTAATTACTATAACCGACCTAAACCCTAACTTAGCTCTAAATCGGTTCAAATCACATTTCAAGCCACTAGTTTGAAATAATGAACTCTATTAATCTTGGTTAAATTATTTTATTTTATAGTTGTTAAATTTAGAATATTTAATCTATCATTTTAACCATTGCACGATATGAAAAAAAAAATGTAAAGTTCTTCACATTTCAAATTTTTTAATCTGTCCTAAAAGGAGTTTTTTATTTGAGAACATTGCAACCTTTAAAACATCGTCAGAAAATGTGAAGTTTTAAACTATATTGTATTTAGGGTTCAAAACACATATAAATTTGCCTAATTATTAAGTAAAGGTAAAATAATGAAATGTTATATTTTCCTCCAGTTAATAATTGGAATAAAATCCGGTTCAAATTGTAAGTATCACTACTAGACTTTTTTTTTTTTTTAAAATTTTTTTTACATTTATTCTGCCTTTTCAAGCTTTTTAGACATTTGAATTTAATCCATCATTTTATGAGAGAGATTATGAAGACTTTACAATATTGTAAACAAGAATGATAACAACATACACAAGGATGTAGATTAACTTAACATTTCCATAAACACTGAACCAAAAATTAGTAAAAAAAAATTTAAAATCCAACATCATGAACATAAAGTATAACCCCTTCAATACAACCCTCCCCAACAAAAAGCAAAATCAACTACCCGCACTTCATAAACAAGTACCTAACAGGAGTTTGGGGGAATAAGGGATTTCATCAACAAACTAACTAAACTAGATAATGGTGAGGGGGGAGGAGAAACAAAATCAGATGGATTAAGGCCAGCACCACTAACAGCAGCCTCTGCTAACTTCTCAATCTTCGATAGGTTTCTCATAATGATGGCCTGGTTAAACTTATGCACCTTGATCTTCTCTTCAATGTCCTCAAGTTAGCACTGCATGTCTATTATCGCCATTTTCCATATGTCTCTAGAAAGATAGGAGCTAAACAAAATTCTTATTACTTACACGAACACACATTTTCATACAAAATACGTTCTCATACTTGGTAGTTGTTGGCCACGAGTTGCTACTTTCACCTTCCATGTCTACAAAAATCAATTAGAATAAATCACAAGACACAAACACCCTAAAATTTTAACTAAAAATATCAAACGAATGTAACAGAAATGTAGAAAAACTTACTTATCTTTGCAAATGGCGGTTTTTTATCTCAAGAATTGAACAGACACTTTAAAGGATGATAAATGATTAGTGTAGTGATAATGAGGCTGAAAAGGCGCTAATTGCCTTCTTAAATAGACAAACATACCCGGTCCTAATGGGTGTTTGTTTAAAATTGACACTCAACAGGTAATGTAATTTAACTTTTGCACACTTAATTGTGTGAAATTATAAACATATACATTAATACGACTATTTGTTTAAGTAAATGACCCCTAATTGCATATTATAGACCAATTTTATAGTGTAATTAAATTAATGACTCAACTCAAAATACATTTAATAAAAATATATCAAATATTTTATGACAAGAACACCATTATTTGTGGGAGGTGTAAGGGTGTAATCCACTAGTTGATCACTCAATTTAATTGGATCATGTAGTCACAATAATACAAATTAATGTGATCGCATTTATACAATAGCATCATAAACACTACGACATTATACCGCTGACCTTAACTCACCACAAGGACCAATGTGGGAGGTGTAAGGGTGTCATTAACTATGATCAATCACTACGATTGCATCATGAAGGCATAAGGATGGAAATTATAAGTGATCACTTGTATACAATAACATGATTAACTACGACATTATACCGGTGACCTTAACTCACAACAAGGACCAATGTGTGAGGTGTAAGGTGTCAATAACTATGATCAATCCATAAAATTGCATCATAAAGACACAAGGATGGAAACTATAAGTGAGAACTTGTATACAATAGCATCATAAACCCTACGACATATTACCGGTGACTTTAAATCACTACATGGACCAATGTGAGACATCTAAGGGTGTCATTAACTATGATCACTCACTACAATTGCATCATGTAGGCAAAAGAACACACTTAAGTGTGATTATTTGTAGAGATTTATACCGATAACCTTAAGGAGTCGTTTGGTTGGTGGGACTACATATCAAGAAAATCCTCATAAATAACCCCACCACCTCCTTGGTATAAGTTATAAAAATATTTTAACAATAAAATCTATAACACAAATTAATTAATATTACTAATCAAACGTGGGATAATTGTTCTCCTTATCAAACCAACCAAACGACTCCTAAGGATTTAGGGTTTTTTTTTTTTTTTTTTAAGCGAATATCACCAAGCTTGTAGCTTAGTGACACATTTTATTAATAATGAAATCCAAACAACAAAGTCTTACAAAAATAAAGAAAAACAAACGACATGTGGGAACTACGTAAAGTATAGCTAACAACGGCCTATATGCATGCCATTGAATTACACTTCCCCAATTGGGTTGAGCATTAAAAAATGCTAATACCACCAATATGAGGTTACATAATACAATAGCAATGCATTTAACAATTAAAGTAATAGCTATATCTAATAATGAGTAGCAAGCTGCACTAAAGCAAAAAATCTCGCCTACTGCCCCTATGTAAATGAATGTGCATGAGTAAGCAGCTCCATTAATTCGATGAATAGCAGCAGATAAGATGCCACCTTCCACCAAACAACAAAGGAACCAATAAAATGTCATAGCTGCACCAAAAAATCCCACGCAAGAGTACACGCGCATATCTTGAGGTCCAATTAAAAACGAGCAGACACAATACTCAACCTTTGAACCTGGAAAAATAAATCCAGCAGCGTCATCAAAGATTAGCAATATCTTGCTCTCGCCCATAAGCTTGGTCACGACTTTCAACAAGAAGAAGACAGTGGCCAGAGTGAAACACGAACAACACTTCTTCAATGTGTGATCCCACGAACTCGTCGAAGCTGCTTCCAAGGCCAACACAAAGCCAATGTATTTATCAAAGACCAATGGAATCACTGAATAGCATGAAAAGCCTCTACTACACTGCCTGAGTTGAGCGCTAATTCCCAGATTAAACAATGCCCAAATCCACCTCCAAATCACGCTGCTCAATCCACATTTGTAATCCCTGTAAATCAAAACCCAACTTTGGAAATGGGCAACGTTGACCAAAATAAAACCCAAGCCACGTCTTTTACTTTCTGCTAGGAAACACCAGATTAACCAGAATAAAGAAGTGCAACGGAGCTCCAGAAAACCATTCACAAAGCCTTGCAAACGAGGCTCCACGCTGAAGCTCATACGACCATAAAAATTGATGACTCCCCTAAATTGTACAACACATTTTAAAGTATCGACTTCCTGGAATCGCATGAGAGAAAAACAATGTACGAGCCACAGTATCAAATAGCAACGGTGCTCCACTGCACATCCATGTATCAAGCAGAACAAGCGATGCACTGAATAACCCATGACAAGTTCCTCACAAAATAAATGTCGAGCATAAAAACGACAACCAATGCTTGAGAAAACAGTACCCATCGCAAGCAACAGGCAACACTGCCTCCAAACGCTAAATTCCTCATCAATAAGCTGCAGCTCCCATCGTTTGAAGTGTAAGGGAATCAGTACTTCCTGGTAAAAAAGCCAAGAAAAACAATAGTAACAAACCTCCTTCAATTTGTAATCCCTGCAAAATGAACAAACATTGTTAGTATAAAACATCTCCCCCTCCTCGTTATTGCGATCGTGAACCATGCTTCAACAGTTTAGGTCTAAAAGTTGGGAGCTCCGCCTTATCCCAATTCCAAATTCTTTTCCCAACCACTGTTAGCTCATTGAAGCTACGGACTTCTAGCTCATTCAACTCGTACGCCAAGTTAGCCAATTTTATTACCTTCTCGCAAAACATGTACAAAACTAAAATTACCCCGGGTCCTCATAGCTTGAATCTCCTCAACCACCTCGGATATAGACCAAACAACATCCCATTCACCTTCAATTATGTTCTTGAGGAGCAAAGAATCCATCTCCATAACAATAGGAGAAGTAACATGAGCAACGCAATATTTCATCGCTTCACAAATAGCCACTGCCTCCGCCCTCACATTGGTGCCTTCACCTATTAATTTTGCCTTTGCATAAATCAAATCTCCCTCATCATTACGTAAGCAAAACCCACAGGAGCTCAACCCCGGATTCCCCCTACATGCGCCATCCGTATTACATTCAACTTTACCCAACTCCGGACCATGCCAACACACCTTTACATAGCTGAATTTTGGTTGAAATTCCTCAAGAAATTTAACCAAAAACGGCCAGTCAATTGGTGCAGCGAACATACTTGGATAACGAACTAACAAGAAGTTATGCAGATTCCAATTTATTTCATGAACCACACGTTGAAACGAGACTCGACCCCCATGTGCTATCGTGTTTCGCCTCTTCCACAGCTCCCATACAACACAAGCAGGAACAGCTTGACACAATAAACTAAGCCATGGACGTTTCCTACACTGCCACCATCTAGTTATCACTTGACGAAAACCTCCAGTCGTGAATCACAAACCCAACTACGTTTGCGTAATACGACCATACATTCTTGGCAAAGGAACTAGTAACAAAAAGATGTTCACGAGTTTCAACCCTTGGGTGCAAACAACACCAGCAGCGTGAAGGCAGATTGTAGCCAATCCTTCGCAGTTCGTCGTCCAAAGGCAGTTTGCCTTTCCAGGCGCGCCACAAATCAAACGAGATTTTGAAAGGCAGGCCCTTCAACCATAAAAGTTCATACTCCTTTTTAATTACTCCTTTACCACGAACATACTTATATGCACTATTTACCGTGAATTCACCATTCGAAGTAAGTTCCCATGAAGGAAAGTCACGCCTTTGTACAATATTTCCTGGCTGAATGTTGTCCACAACATGCTGCGCTAAGTCATTTGGTAATGCTTCAAAGAGTAATTGCTGGTTCCATCCATCTTCATTATAAAAATCCTTCACCACATTCAACTCCTCCCTAATGAAAAACCTGCGAGGAACAACAAAATACAATGCGCCAATACGCGACCAATTATCATACCAAAAATGTGACGACCCTTGCCTAACGTGCCAAATAATCGCATGATCAACCATCTCTCTAACAAGTAACATTTTTTGCCAAATAGGAGAACCATCCGTGTAAGGCACAATAGAATAATGTATTTTTTTACAATATTTATTGGCCATAAAAGTACCCCATAGAGAAGTTTTAGCCCTAAAGTTCCACCACAATTTAGCAAATAGAGCATTCGCAACATCATACAAGGACTTAAATCCAACACCTCCCTCAGCTGGAGGTTTATACAAAGTATCCCAGGATGCCCAATGCCTCCTTGAATGCTCCTCAGAATTGTTCCAGAAAAAATTAGCAAATATTTTATGAACCTGATCAATAACACTATCTGGAGGGTTGGTTGCAGACAAAAGATGAATAGGCATGCTTTGTAGGACATGCATAATTAAAACAACCCTACCTCCATAAGACAACATCTTTGCCTTCTAGGATTGCAACTTCTTCCTAATCTTTGACACCAGATCATCAAACTGAGCTTATTTCTTCTTTTGTGTGTAACAGGACATCCTAAATAAGTAAAAGGAAAAGTACCTCTTGGAATTTGAGAGATGTGCTCCACCCTATCAACAAATTCCTGCCGCACCCTGTGATACCAATAGACAGCACTCTTTTCTTTATTTATTTTCTGGCCACTGGCACCCTCATAGGCATCCAGCACCCCCATGATCAGCCGCAGGGAGGTAATATCTGCTGAAGAAAATAAGATAATATCATCTACATATGCTAAGTGATTGATAGGAGGGCTCCACTTAGGTATAGCAAATTCTTTGAACATAGCATTCTGGTGCAAAGCGTTCAGGGCCCTGGACAACACCTCAGCTGAAAGAATAAATAAAGTAGGAGACAGAGGATCCCCTTGCTTCAAACCCCTGGATGAATTAAAAAAGCCATGAGGCTGGCCATTAAAAAGAATAGAATACCAATTGTTAGACAAAAGCCTCTAAACCATATCAATGCATCTTTCACCAAATCTCATATTCCTAAGAACTTTAGACAAAAACAGCCAGGACACACGATCATAGGCCTTCATCATATCAAGTTTGATGACAACATTGGCCTCTTTGGCTCTTTTTCTAATTTCATCAATAATCTCCTGAGCCAGCAGCACATTCTCAACAATACTCCTTCCCCTAACAAAGCCAGCCTGCGTAGGAGATATCAAATCAGGTAATAAATCAACTAACCTATCATGTAATACCCTGGAAATCACTTTGTTTGAGAAATTACTCAAACTAATAGGCCGGAGATCAGAAAAAGTAGCAACATTAGGCTTCTTAGGGAGGAGCACTAAATTTGTATGGGATACAAATCTAGGTATTTCATGTCCCACAAAGAAAGCCTGGACCATACTAGTAAGATCAGCAGCTATGACATCCCAGCAGACTTGATAAAACCTCCCTGTAAAGCCATCAGGACCTGAAGCACTGTCACCACTCAGGCCAAAAACGCATTCTTCACTTCTTCCATAGAAGGAATTTCTTCAATAGCAAGATTCTGCTCAGCACTAACCATTTTAGGGACATGTAACAACAAATCAAAATTCAAATCCTGACCATCATTAGCAAATTGTTGTTGAAAAAACCCCACAGCTTCAGCAGCCATATCTTCTTCCGCATTAAGCCAGTTTCCAAGCCTATCCTGAATTCTATGAATTTTGAGCTTCTTCCTCCTGCCTTGTACCTGAGCATGAAAAAACTTAGTATTTCTATCACCGTCTTTGAACCACTGAAAACCTGCTTTTTGCTTCCAAAATTCTTCTTCAAAATGCAACACCCTTTTCAATTCAGCTTCGGCTTTCTTCAATTGTTCTCTATGATATGCATCAGGTGCCTCCTCCAGCTTAAGATCATGAGCCTTAATAATATCTTCAAGTGAAGCAATTTTCTGAAAAATATTACCAAAGGTAGACTTGCTCCAACTTGACAGAGCCTGTTTTACTTTCTTCAACTTCTTGTGAAAAATAATGAATGGATCCCCTACACAATCACACACCCAATTATCCTTCACAACCTGCAAAAATGAGTCATTTTCAACCCAGAAATTAAGAAACCTGAAGGATTTAATAATATTAGCCGCATCAGTAGAGCATTTAATCAGCAAAGGAGAGTGATCAGATCCAGTCCTGGCAAGGTGTTCAATGTCAATCTTAGGAAAGATTTCCATGAACTCCTGATTAGCAAAACATCTATCAAGCCTCTTCAGCATAAACTGATTCTCAATTCTTCCATTCCAACAAGTATAAATAGAGCCAGAATAGCCTAAGTCAGTCAACCCACAAGCTGCAATAGTAGCAGCAAAGTCATCAACTTCCGGAGTTAAAACTGGACGACCCCCATATTTTTCTTCTTCATAAAGAATGACATTAAAGTCACCTCCAATCAACCACGGCTTCACCATAGTAGAAGACAAGAATTGCAAAGAATCCCACAATTCCAATCTTTCAGTCCTGTCACATTTAGCATAAACCAGAGTAATGAAAAATTCCTGATTTTTGACAATATGGTGCAACTTCAATGTCAATTGCTGCTCCTGATCATCAACCACATTCACACCATAATCATCCCCAATAAAAGTCCAAATCTGTCCATTTACATTCGTAAAAGACCAGTGCATTCCCAATCTCATGCCATAATATTGGACTCTACAGGGATCCTGAAAAGGTTCAAGCAACCCTATAAAATCAAAATGATGGTGCCTATGTAACGTATTCAACCTTGTGAACGCCTCCTGTGTATTAACTGAGCGAATATTCCAAATCAAAGCTTTATTCATTATTAAACTTTTGATTTAGAACTCCGAACTGGCTGTATCCTGGAGACATGCCCAGGTTCCTTTTTAGTGCGCCTAACACCTTTCTTTGGTACATCTCTGGGAGACAGGTCACCTTCCCTGGCCATTTGTAAGAAATTGTGAGCTGTTGATTCCTCCTCCTCATCATCAATATCAGCTGCATCTCCCACATCATCCTGTAAAACAAGCTGCTTAATAGGTGAATGCCTTTCTTGCCTTTGCAAAATATCTTTACCATCACTTAATTCTAAAGAATTTAGCAAAGTTTTTTCAGCCTCAGTAAAATTCTCCTTCGATATCCCTTTGGACAAACTCCCATCGGATTGCAAATTTGAACATGTATCTATAAGATTCAGCTGTGAAGGAACAGATTTGTCTGATGTATTAAGAGGTACGTGATCTTCAATTGGAGTAGGATTTGGAAGCAAAGTCTGAAAAGGTAAAAAATTAGGGTCACTGTTATGCATAACAATTCCCTTACTGACTTGCTCAGACATATATTTTAATGTAGACAAAGGAATTAAATCCTTTTGTGCCAAAGGAAAAACTCCACCAGCTCTATTTAATAGCGCATGTACGTCTGCATTAATAACCTGGTACCCCACTGCTCCCTTACTCAACGCCTCATGATGACCTGTATTAACTCCTTCAGTAATAATTTTTAATGAAGATTCCACAGCCTTATTCAAAGAATCACCCACGTCTGCATTAAATGCACGTAAACCCAAAGCTGCATTCCCACTAGAATTCAGCTCACCTCCAGCTTTAATAACTGGAGCATTCAATTCCGTAATAACCCCAGCTGCTTTAAACGACGAGCCTCCTGCTATTAAAGTCTGGTCATTAATTGCATGCAAACCCTCAGCTTTATATGCAGGAATTAATGCACTCCCAATAGGATTAGGGGATTCGTTAATTGTCACACGTGGGTAGTCACTCATAGCTGCAGCATTAATTCCCAAAGATCCCTCAGCTACTAACGCATGAACTTCCTCATTAACATCCTTCAGCTTTAATGCCTTAGAAGCTTTCTCATTAAATTCCCCAGCACAATAGAAGTTCTCGTTCAACTTCAATGCAGAATCTGAAGCTTTATTACGTTGTAGACAAACTTCCTCCACATAACTTCCTGATGCATTAACTCCAACCTTAACTCCTCCACAATCTTTGTCTGCAACATAACTACTCCCAGCTTTAAAGCTTTCTGCAACATAATTCACTCCACCATTATGAACATTACCTCGATTTTCAATTGGAAAAAAATCCTGGCCTTGAAGACATGGAACCTGGACTGCCTCATCAACAATAATGACACCTCTAGTTCGTAGTAACTCTTTGTCCAAAACCTGTGTCTGCCTCCTGGCATTAATCCCTTGTGTCTGTACCTTAGGGGTAGGGCCCTTAACTACCATAACTGCCTCCTCGTCCTTGTTTTTACCTGTTTGGTTCCCAACAGGTTGAGCACCAAAATTATCAACTTTTTGTAGAGCATCCTCCTCTTCAACTTGTAACGCTGCAAAAGCATTTGTATTACCCTGAACAATCTGTGCACGACTCGCTTGATGTTGAGCAACCACACCCTTCTTCTTATTCACAACTTGCCAAACAGCTTGATCACGATTGTAAGTATTTCTCCTAGTCCCATTGCCTTGGTTTTTAGCCTGCGCACCTTCACCAGGAACATCATGTTTCGTGTTGCTTAGGGCCTGCCTCCCCAACAACTTTGCCACTCTTCAAAATTCTCAAAACTTGTGGAACAACTTCCTTGTCATCTTTCCTTTGTTCTCGATCATTCTTGTCCATGTACAAATCCGGATGAAGAACATGACACTCAACATCATCATGGCCTTGCAAACAACATTGCGTACAATATTTTGGAAGATAATCGTACATGATTTTTATACACTTAGACTTCTTCTTCCCCATTTCTTCATCTACTTCAACAATATCTATTTCATGTGGCAAATCTCCTAACAAATCAATTTCCACTTTTACTCTAGCACAACTAGGTCGTGTATGATTCAATATTGCTGCATCCAAGTGAAGGGGCTTACCCATTGCCAAAGCTAAGGAAAAAATACATTCCTTCACAAAAAAATTTGGTGGCAAGTTGGGGAAGGAAATCCAACCTATAGCAATTGAAGTTTCTTTCCTAGGATCACACCAAGGATCCCACTTAAGGGTTCTCATAAAAAACGATTGACGACCAAGAGTAAGCCAATGACCTTTAGAGAGCAAGTTCACGTAATCTTCAAAGAGAGAACAACGGATGAGGATACTTCTATAGTCTAAAGAACCAATAACACAATGTCCACGAATCTCACATTGAGTAGGAATCACTTTACGAAGATCATTCAACTCCAGCGAGCCGTACGTAAACTTTCCAATAATACCATATATCAACTTTGTAGAAACGATGGACTATTGAACCTCACGTTTGTTCCACATTATGGTAGGACGTCCATTTAACTTTTGTGGATGACGAACTGGAAGCAAAGGAACTTGGGCAGCTTGGGTTTCGATGTTTTGTGTTGGTGGAGCCACCATAGCAGCGTAGGGGGTAGTGGGTGGATTTGGGGTGGGTTGGGACGTTATAGGAGGTGGTGTAGTGGACTGAGAAACCCCAGTGGGGGCCTGCCCAGTGGCCTGGGTGGCCATAGAAGACGTCTAGGAGCAGCAGCTATGAATCGCCAGAAAATCGCCTGGTTTCGCCAATTCCTAGAGAGAAAAAGTCAAACTTGGGGTGGAGGGTTTTGGATTTAGGGTTTTTTTTTTTTTTTTTTTTTATTTTTTTAAATCAAGAGTCAACTAGGCCTTGCACCTAGTGACCATTTTATTTATAAACAAAAAATAAATACATTATCTTTACAAAATGTGCACTATTCAAGTGCAATACCAAATGTAACCTACTTTTACCTAGACTAGCACCAAGTTTACTTATTATCCTCACACTCTTGGGTTGAGTGTCATTGGACACTAATACCACCAAGTAGCATGAAGCTAACTCATAATCTTGATGCCAAAAAACATGATAAGTAGGGACTAATGAGCTATCGGAGCTAACAGTACATAAAATATAAATAGCAAATGTCTTATCCAGTAGTTGAACTAAACAGCCAAGTGGAGGTACACTCTTCCCGTACAGAGTCCGGTGAGATTTGATATGTTCGTTAAGACAACTTGAGCCTCCCCGAACTAATCCTGATCTTCTTTGTTGCATGCAGAATGTGTATGACTCCAGCTTTTGTATGTGCACTAGATAACCAAGTGGGGCTATGCTTTTCCCGTAGAGATCCCGGTGAGATCACTGCTCCAACTTGGGTCCCTACGGGAAGAAAATGCAACCACATTGCTCCTCCCAGAAGAGTGAGGCATTGTGAGGCTCCTTGAGTAATCAGCATTGTAATCAGCATTCCAAGTTGATTCTGAGCTAAGTGAGGATGCAGCATTGTACAAACCATTCTAAAAAATAACTTAGAACTCATGATGTTTGTAAAACAAGACAAGAACACAAGCAGAATGAAGTGCACTGTGATTTTTAGAACAATCCCAGCTTGTATGAGTGTCAAAGTTTCCATTGTATTCCAGCTTTTTCCTTTTATTGTTCTTCCATCACATTTGCATTAAATGAGTCGACTAAGGCAGTGAGGCACCAGTGCTCCATCAGCATAACACTTGTAGAGCATCGGTGCTCCACCATTGTCCCTCAGCACTTTGTAGTCCCAAGCATGTTCAGATGTCTCCACCTTGTACCTGCAAACAAAGAAGCTAATGTTAGTGAAAACAACCCCTATGATCTCCACTCTAAAGTCTTGATCATAGGGGGCAATGTCCAAGCTCCAATCAGCTCCTTCTAAGTCAACTCCTCCTCTACTTGTCATCACTATGATCCTTTCCATCTCTTAGCTCTAAACTCCACACAATGATGCTTGTCAAAGTTGACTATGAACTTGGCCTTAGAAGGCATTTCACCAAAGGAAGAATACCTAACAGTGGGCAACTCATAAGCTATATTGGCAAGCCAATCAGCTAGCTTATTGCCCTCTCTCAAAGTATGTTGAAACTGGAATCTCCCTAGCTGCTTCAGCTTCAAAATATCCTCTACAATAGAGGCAATAGACCACATAGGTTGCCAGGCCCCTTCAATCACCTGCTTGACAACTGGAGAATCAGTTTCAATCACAACCTCCCCTAAGTCATTCTCCACACTGTATTTCATGGCTTCCCTAATAGCCATAGCCTCAGCATACATATTGTTGTTCTCCCCAATGAGCTTAGCAAAGGCATACAACACATCACCCTCTACATTCCTCACACAAAATGCCATAGAACTAGGGCCAGGATTCCCCCTAGAAGCACCATCATTGTTAACCTTCAAGACTCCAAGACTTGGCACTTTCCAACACACTTTAATATACCTGAATCTGGGCAAATAGGCCTCTAAAGCATTGACAATATCAGGCCAAGACTGTCTTACTATAGGCACAAAAGGAAACCTCAGTTTAACAAAGTAAAAGAGGTTGCTTGTAACTTCATAAAGCAGCCTAGAATAGGAAATAGTTTTATCATGTTTTAAGGCATTCCTTCCCTTCCAATGTGACCAAACAATAAAAGAAGGAACAGTGTGAAAAACATCCTTTATCCAAGGCTTAGGCCACTGCCTCCACCATTTAAAACAAACCTGATGAAGATTGCATCCATTCACTTGAACTCCTGCAGCTTGGGCAAAGTACTTCCACACATTGTTGGCTACTTGACTTGATCTGAAGAGGTGTTCTCTAGTCTCAATGTTATGATTTATGCAGCACGAACACCTGGATGGAAATTGATATCCCATTCTCTTCAAAGCATCATCAATTGGCAGCTTGAACTTCCACAGCCTCCACATCATAAATGACACCTTCAGTGGCATCCCTTTCACCCACATAAACTTGGAGATAGGAACTTTATGCTGCTTCACTCGCATGTAGTTCCATGCACTACTCACTGAGAATTTACCATTGGAAGTCAAGCCCCACAAGCCTTATCTCTTCTCTGGTCAGTCCTAATCAAGTGCACATTCTGAAGAATATGTTCAACAATGTCCTCAGGCAAAAGAAGATTCAAGAGTTCTACATTCCAGGAGCCCCCATCAATCACCTCTCTAACAATTTTGTACCAAAGCTCACAGTTGAATGTATATGGTACAATGAAGTACAATGGTCCAAGCCCTGACCAATTGTCATACCAAAGATGAGCTGAGCCTTGTCTAATTTGCCAATGAATCTCATGGTCAATAGCCTCCCTAGCTTGTATCATTTTCTTCCAGACATAAGATCCTTGCTTGAATGGCACAATGGCCTTATGCAGCTTCTTGCAGTACTTGTTAGACATATATGTAACCCACAAAGAGTCTCTAGTTCTAAAGTTACACCAAAGTTTACCAAACAAGGCACTTGAAACATCAAACAATGACCTGAATCCCATGCCTCCCTCTTCAACTGGCAGACAAAGATTCTTCCAGGAAGACCAATGTCTATTAGATCCTTCTTGTGAGTTTCCCCAAAAGAACTTAGCAAAGAGCTTATGCAGCTGGTTGAGCATACTATCTATAGGATTGACTGCAGATAGAAGATGTATTGGCATACTTTGTAACACATGCTTGATCAGTATAGCCCTTCCCCCAAATGAAAGCATTTTAGCACTCCAGCCATGAATCTTTGAAGTTACTTTCCCTACCAGCTCCTCATAATATATCTTCTTCCTCCTACCATAGAAGATAGGACAGCCTTGGTATGTGAAAGGAAAGTCTTTCCTCTGAATGCCAGTGATCACTTCTACTTTGTGTACCTCCTCTTCACCCACTGATGCATGCAGGTAGACAACACTCTTGTCCTTGTTTATCTTCTGTCCTGACACTGCTTCATAAGCTTGTAAAACCCCAGTGATCAAGTGCAAAGAATCCTCATGAGCTGAGGTAAATAGGATAGTATCATCAGAATATGCCAAGTGGTTGAGATGAGGACTCCACTTAGGCATTGCATAGGGTCTATAGAAGCTGTGAGTGTTAAGAGAATTCAAGGTCCTAGAAAGAACTTCAGCAGTGAGAATGAACAAAGTAGGTGATAAAGGATCACCTTGCTTTAGACCTCTACCTGAATGGAAAAAACCATAGCTTTGACCATTGAACAAGACTGAATACCAGTTTGATGAGACAAGCTGAAAGATGACGTCAATGAACTCATGACAAAAGCCCATCTTCCTCAGCACCATTGTCAAAAAAGGCCAGGACACCCTATCATAGGCCTTCATCATGTCCAGTTTTATCACAACATTTGCATCTTCTCCTCGTTCATTGATATCATGTATGATTTCCTGAGCAAGCAACACATTCTCTACTATACTTCTCCCTTTCACAAAGCCTGCCTGATTCTATGAGATGAGTGTAGGCAGAACCTCAACCAATTTATGTACTACCCTGAAAAGGACATTGTTAATGAAATTGCTTAAGCTTATAGGTCTGAGATCAGAAAAGGTTGCAAATGAGGGCTTCTTAGGAATCAGAACTAAATTGGTGTGTGTGACATATCTAGGGATGTGCCTTCCACTAAACAAAACCTGCACCACCTTAAAAATATCATGCTTGATGATATCCCAAGCAACATGAAAGAACCTGCCAGTATAGCCATCAGGGCCACTAGCACTATCTCCATTAAGCCCAAACACTGCTTGTTTTACCTCCTCCTCCCAAGGAACTTTTATGAATGCCTCATTCTTCTCATCACTAATCATAGATGGGACATTCATCAAGAGGTCATAGTTGTTAGATACCTCCTCAGTAGCAAATTGTCTCTGAAAGAACCACAATGCTTCATTGGCCATTGCTTCTTGAGAGTTAATCCAGTTGCCATCCCTATTTTAAATTCTGCTCACATGTAGCTTCTTCCTTCTTCCATTGACATGAAAATGAAAGAATTTAGAGTTGACATCACCTTCCTTGAACCACTGCATGCCAGCCTTTTGTTTCCAAAATTCAGCTTCAATAGCAAGGTATCTCTTCAGCTCAGTTTCAGCTTTCTTCAAAGCCTCTCTATTCTCAGGTGTTGGTGCTAATTCCATCTGGTATTCATGTGCCAAAATAATGTCCTCCATAGTGGATACCTGCTGAAAGATATTACCATATGTAGCCTTGCTCCAAGCAGTCAACTTCTTCTTCAATGTTTTCAGTTTTGTGTTCAAAGAATAAAAGGGATCTCCTGCAGCTTCAGTGTCCCAGTGCTCTCTTACTAAATCAAGGAATGAGTCATGTGCAGTCCAGAAATTGAGAAATTTAAAGGGCTTGATTGTAGGAGTATCATCCTGTGAGAAATTGATCAACAATGGGGAATGATCTGAGCCCACTCTAGCAAGATGATCAACTTCAATCTTGGAACACATGTCAACCAATTGCTGATTGCCTAAGCATCTATCAAGTCTTTTTAGAATAAAATCTTCCTCAGTCCTACCATTCCACCAAGTGAAGATGCTCCCAGAGTTAAAGCCAAGGTCCATAAGCTGACAATTAGCAAGAATAGAGGCAAATTCTTCATATTCAGGCATGAAGACTGGCAATCCCCCATACTTCTCATTCTCAGATAGAATGACATTGAAGTCCCCAGCAACTAGCCAAGGCCTCACATTGTCACTAGCAAAGTACTGCATAGCTTCCCAAAGAAAGAACCTATCACCAGCATTTGTTTTGGCATACACAAATGTGATGACAATTTCTTCATCAAAGTGTTGGTTGTTGAAGGAGAGTGTAATCTGCTGCTCATCATTCATCACCTCTTGCACTTCAAAATCAGCATTAACAAACACCCACACCTTCCCATGGACATTATGAAAGCATTGTTCCATCCCAAGTCTCAATTTATAGCTATTAATGGTACTAACATCCTGGAATGGTTCCATCAATCCTATAACTTGAAAGTACTTCCTTTGATGTAATGTGATAAGCTTATCAATGGCTTCTTGAGTATTTACTGACCTTATGTTCTAGATGAGGAGCTTATCCATCTAATTCTGCTTGGTAGAGGTTGATCTCAAGGCTTTGACTTTATCAGGGTCCTGACTATAGTTCTTCTTGTTTCTCTTTTGTGTCTGCTTGGATTGATTTGAATACTCTAAGGGTGCTGAAGGAATCAGATGCTGCTGTGATCTTGCTCTTCTTGGAGATAAATCAGCTTCCCTAGCTACTTGCTCAAAGTTATGAGCAGTGGAGTCTTCATCAAGTTCTTGATGCTCAAGCCTGCCCGGGCTCAAAGGACCGTCCATCAACTTTATACCTTCCTGAGCATGTACATCTTTGACATTGGGTTGCAATGGCATGTTTTCAATAAGATCATCTTCATCATCATCCGAGGTGGCACCTGAAGGAATGAGGGATGAGCCTTAAGCAATATCCTCACCCTGATCTTGGCTAGGAATTGTAGAAGCAGTCGTGTTTAAATTGCAATTTAGTCGGTTGTTCTCTCCAACATCGACTGGTGGAAGTGAAGGCGCCTTAGGTATAAAGGCAACTTCCTTCCCAGTACCGGATTTAACCAACTCTAGGGCTTTTTGCATTAACTCCCAAGCCCCAGAATTAATACCCCTCAGCTCGTTTAAAGCAGCATCATTAAACACACTGAGTTTACCAACCAAATCAACCTCGTGAACTGAATTTTCAGTTTGTGGGATCGCAATCAATGCGCGATCTTTGTCTGAACCATCAGCTCCATTCAAATCTCCCAGCTCATAATCACCATCAACCCTAACATCCTGAGCTGCTTCACACGAATTCTTCTCCTTCAAATTATTTTTAAAAACATCTTCTACCCACTGACGAGTACTTATTGCTCCAGTATCAATTGCTTTAGGAGTTGTACTCCTCTTTGGAGTCGAAGTTGTATTCCTTATTTCAACTTGCTTAGGATTACCATCCTTCCTAGCTGAATTTAAACCCTTTTCCTCTCCTACTTGAACCTCAATAACATCAGCATCCTCACCATCTAATACTGCAAACGAGTTATTAATTTTAACATGAGCTTCATTACCCTTAGCACCCTCTTTACCTTGATTCTTTTTGTTCTCAACTCTCACCCAAGAATTAGGGTGTCTATTAGCATTCATAATCTTCTTGGCCTTATTTTGTCGAGCATCATGCACTGCATTCTCTTTGTTGACCTCATCGACCTTAGCTTGTTCCTCCTTATTCAAATTACCCACAAGCTTGCCACTTTTGAGCACCCTAAGAGGCTGCTTCTTCTCATTATTCTCTCCTTTTTCAACTGCCTTGTCATCTAACTCCGGATGCAAGATAAAGCATTGTTCTTCATCATGTCCTTGCAACTTGCAATGATTGCAATACTTAGGCAAATAATCATATTGAACCTTGATCCATTTGTACTTAACATCACCAGTGGTTGAGTTCTTGATTCCAATCCTAACTCTTTGAGGCCTTGGTGACAGTAAATCCACTTCAAGCTTAACCTTAGCACAACTTGGCCTAGTTCTAGCCTTTGTAGCTGCATCCAATTGCAATGGCTTACCAATTGCACTAGCCAAAGCAAACACAGCCTCCTTAACAAAGAAAACTGGTGGCAAACCTGGAAAAGAGATCCAAGCTACTGCCACAGACGTCTCCTCTCTTGGGTCAAACCAAACATCATATTTCAATGCATGCATTTGATGGTACACATTTGCAAACTTAAGATAGAAAGCATGCCTTGACAAGAGATGAACATAGTCCTCCAGCAGAGAAACCCTAATCAAAACATGCCTAAGATCTAAAAAGCCTATGGAACACTCTCGTTTCAACTCACATTGCAATGGTAATTGCTTTTTAAGCTCGTGAAAGGCAGGCATCCCATAGGAGAACTTCCCCACGACTGCATATTGCAATTCTTCATGGATAACCATGTTATCTACATCCTTGTCATCCCAAATAAAAGAAGGTTCTCCATGGTGAAGTTCCATTATAGGATCAGGGATTGAAGGCATCACAAAAGGTCGAGCAGAAGGTTTCAATGTAGATGCATACGATAATGGTGGTGGATTGTTATTAGTAGGTGGTATTAGGAGGTTGTGGAGGGTTAGTATGAGGCTGGACAACCCCAGTGGGGGGCTGTCTAGTGGCCGGAGAGGCAATGGGAACTGGTCGTGTGTGTGTCGCCTAGAAATCGCCTAGATTCGCCTTTCTATAGAGAAAACTAGGCGCGTGGCGATTTAGGGTTTTATTTTTTTTTTATTTATTTTTTTTTTTTATAAATTTTTCCACCCATTTTTGGAGGATCTATAGTGTTTCCACACTTCCCCTCCAGCGTGACTCGAACCCGAGACCTACCGGTCGTGGGTGGAGGTGCTTTACCAACTGAGCAACCCTCACTTCAGGGTTTTTTTTTTTTTTTTTTTTTTTAAAGCAAAAATCCAACTAAGCTAAGACTATAACTAATGAATAAGGTCTTTACATTCTTGAAATAAATACGAACTAGCTAAGACTATAACTAATGAACGCCTAAGTAGTGGTAAAATAGCATCATATCCAAACGTCGCATCGACTTCATTGGGCTGAGCATTATAAAATGCTAATACCACCAATCGAAATGAATTAAACGCCTTGATATAATACTTTACAAAGTTTACCTCACTACTTAGGCCTACTACATATAATAATCTAATGAAATAGCTAATTAATGAGCTACTAATATAATGTTGTATGCTAATGCGAGTAATCACATAAAACCAATATAAAAACTCGCTCCCATGAAGATCCAAGCGCGAAACAACCAATTCCAATCCACGAAAATACCCCGAGCGACGCACAAACGCAGGCAGAAAAATTGCCTTGCGCTTTTGGGGGCGCGGCGCGGGCCCCATCGCGCCCAAAACTTTGTCCGTCATGCGATCGCAAGCGTGGCGCGGGTCCAAAGCGGTGGAAAAATTTAACATTCTGTGAAGGCCGGCGCGGCAGGGGGCGCGGCGCGCCGGCCAAGGCGCCAGCATTTTTCGCCTTAGTCGTTTTTCTCGTTTCCAAAGCGTGAAATGATCCAAACACCAAGCATCAGCTGTTCCAAATCTCAACAAGCTGAAATTGACACTAACCATAGCTTGGGAGTACCAATAGCATCTTGAAACCATCAACCAAGTGAGCAACTTGTCCATTCCAAAGCCTTGCATATATCTATTCCAAACAACATGAGCTATATTTATGAGAGTACCTACAAAAAAGAACACAAAGTTAGTAAAAAAAGCCTCCATACTCTCCTCCCTAAGGACTCAAGCATGAAGGAAAGTTCCACCACCCGTGTGTCTAAACACTCCTCCTCGGCTTAGTGCGGATGTACGGCTCATTGCACTTGTCCCCATTTACCAACCTCCTACCCACACTATCCAATTCATGAAATGAATTAACAATGACATCTCCTTGATCTAACGCCAAATTCGCCAAGTAATCCGCCACTTTGTTCCCCTCTCTAAAAACATGCACCACCTCTAATTCCATTCCCTCCATCAAGCTCCAAATTTCTTCAATTTCTTGAACAAATTGCCAAGGCACCTCCCAAACCTTAGTCACCACATTTTTGAGCAACAATGAGTCCGTCTCAACAATAACATGTGCATAAGGAAACGAAGCCACATACCTCAAGGCCATAAGAATTGCCAATGCCTCCGCTTGAGTATTTGTGGTCATGAAATCCTCCATCTCCTTAGCACAAGCATGCAAGATATCTCCCCTCTCATCTCGAATACAAAAAGCCCACGAACTAGGTCCCGGGTTACCTCTAGACGCACCATCCGTATTACATTTGATCCACCCCACCTGAGGCGGACTCCAAGCAACCTTCGTCATCACTAAAGCAGGCGTATGATCTCTCAGCACCGGAAGCAAGTCCTCCCACCTACCTGGCGCATGCCGAAAGTTCCTCCTGCGAACTCTCAACAACATAATGATATGCTGCATAACGAGATACACCACCCTGCGAGCCGAAGTCGACCCACCATGCCTCATAACATTCCTCCGCTTCCACAATTCCCATACAATAAAGATGGGAACAACATGGTAGATCAACCTCAGGACCGGGCCAGCAGGAGCATCCCACCACAGATTAATCACTTGTGTCAAGTGCAGCCCATCAAAGTTAAGACCTGCAGTACCTCCAAAATATTTCCATACATACCTCGATACAGGTGCATTAAGAAAAACGTGAGAGAAAGTCTCCAGGTCAGGGTCCACACAGCAATGACACCAAGAGGGGAACTGAATTCCCCACCTCTTTAGCATATCATCCAGCGGCAGCTTAAACTTCCACAGCCTCCATAATAAAAATGACATTTTAAAAGGAATACCTTTGATCCAAATGTGCTTGTAAAGGTCACTCTGCTTCTTCTTCTGCCTCACCAAGTGATAAGCTGAACGAACTTAGAAGGTACCCCGAGACTCCAGCCTCCAAAATGGCCTATCCCGCTGCTCAGGACACATAGGAGGCTTAAAATTCTGAATCACATGCTCTGCAAGGTCGTCAGGTAACAGCTCCCTAAGGCGCTGCTCAAGTCATTCTCCACCCTCAGCTACTTCATAGATGCACACTACAGTCTCATCACATTCAAAATCAAGCGGAACTGCATGGTACAAAGGACCAAGACCAGTCCAGTTATCAAGCCAGAAGTAAGCATTGCCCTTCTTCAGCTGCCATACTATCTCATGATCCATCACGGGTCTGCTCTGCAGCATTTTCTTCCAAGCATAAGTCCCCTCCTTCCATGGGATCACCAAAGAATGATGCTTTTTCAAATATTTGTTGCTCATATAAGTCCTCCATAACGAATCCTTGGTGCGAAAATTCCACCACAGCTTTGCAAAAAGCGCCTTGGAGATATCATTCAAGCTCCTAAAACCAACCCCTCCTTCATTCAACGGGTGGCACAGGGTCTTCCACGAAGCCCAATGCCTGCTGTCCTGACCCACAGTGTTACTCCAAAAGAACTTGGCAAACATCCTGTGAAGCTGAGCCACCACCCCAGCAGGGAGATCGCAGGCATATAACAAATGAATGGGCATACCCTGAAGCACTGAAGAAATCAGAGTCGCCCTTCCACCTATAGAAAGCAGCTTACCAGTCCAGGAGTCCAGTTTTTTCTGCACCTTTTCCACCAACTCGTTGTAGTGACAGTTCTTCCTCCTAGCATAATAAATAGGAACTCCAAGATACTTGAAAGGGAAATCCCCCCTCGGTATCTCAGTCACATCAAGCACCCTGTCAACTAACAAGTGTGGAACCTTACCATGCAAGTACACATTACTCTTCTCCTTATTGATTCTCTGTCCGCTGGCCAGCTCATAACTAGGCAAAGTGTCCATCACCATCTTCAAAGAATCCTCATCAGCTGACGAAAAATAATCATATCATCCGCATACGCCAAGTGATTGAGGTACGGACTCCAGATAGGCATCCCATACGGCACAAAATTATCATCCCTGTGCAGCGCATTCAGAGCTCTGGAAAGGCACTCTGCAGCAAGCAAAAACAAAGTGGGAGATAAAGGATCACCCTGCTTCACCCCTCTAGAAGACTGGAAAAACACATAGGGCTGACCATTTACAAGAACAGAGTACCAGTTGTTGCACAAAATCCTGTAAATCATCCCAACAAACGTTTCACCAAATCCTATCTTCTTCAGAGCCTTTATCAGGAATAACCAAGAAACTCTATCATACGCCTTAGCCATGTCAAGCTTAATTACCACATTCGAAGGCTTGCCCCTATCAGCAATATCACACACAATTTCCTGCACCAGTAAGATATTCTCAAATATGCTCTTCCCTTTCACAAAGCCAGACTGCTGGGGTGAAATGATCCCAGGCAATAGGACGGACAACCTATCATGAATCACCCTGGAGAACACCTTGTTGCTGATGTTGCTCAAACTAATCGACCTCATATCTGAAAAAGTAGTGAAATCTCTCCTTTTAGGCAATAAAACCAGATTAGTAGCAGTAGTATACCTCGGCATAAAGTGACCCCGAAAGAATGCCTGCACCATTCTCACCACATCAGGACCTATAATGTCCCAACACGACTGATAATAAGCGCCCGTAAAACCATCCGGACCCCCTGCAGATTCAGCATTCAAACCAAAGACAGCCTTCTTCACCTCCTGCGCGTCTGGGTCAGCAATAAGAGCAGCATCCTGGTCCTGTGTAATAATTCTAGGCAAGTGATCAAGAATAGAAAAATCATCTGGCGCCGCATCACAAGTAAAATGAGCCTGAAAAAATCTAATTGCCTCCTGGGCAATCTCTGCATCACTTTCCAGCAAAGAACCAGCAGCATCCTCGATCCTCCTAATCTGCAACACCTTCCTTTTCCCATTTACATGAGCATGGAAAAATTTGGTGTTCCTGTCCCCATCCTTGAACCACTCCATCCCAGCTTTCTGCTTCCAAAACTGCTCCTCTATCGCATAGAATCTGATCAACTCAGCATTAACCCACTGCAACCTCTCCCTGTTCATAGACCCGGACCACCTCCTCCAAAGACAGCATTTGTGATGTATCATACACCACTTCCACCTGAAATTCAGCATCTACAAATACCCATATTTTACCATTAAAATTATGCCAGGAAGAGCCCATACCTAGCCGCAGTCGATATCTGTCAATATGCCTGAAGTGCTGGAACGGTTCCATTAGTGCAATGAATGAGAAGTGCTTCTGCCTATGCATTGTCACCACCCTATCAAAGGCCTGCCGAGTATTGACAGACCTTATATTCCATATAAGTAATGTATTCATTGACGACCAGAGGCTTTCGACCCTGCCCTCCTAGTTGACGTACTACCTGGCGGTGGGACGCTTTTCTGACGTCTTCCCCGAACCTGCCTTGCTTTCTTAATGTGATCATCTTCCTACTTAGGAGATAAATCACCCTTCCCAGCAGCATTAACATAATTTTGAGCCGTAGACTCAGTGTCTAGCTCATCATCCTCACCAATATCTACCTGCTTTTCAGCAGGCTGATCAAACAAATGCACCAAAGGTGATGTAGGCTCAAAGTTTTTTGCAACCAGCTGTGTATTCCTCCGTTTGGCACTGTCATAGGCTGCTTTCATCTCCTCCAACTCCTTATCAGTATCTGGTCTCCCTCCTGACAACACCGGACTAGCACTAACCACATCCAGCAACTTGCCAGGATCACCCTGCGCCTTTACAGGACTACCCTGTGGAATTTCAGCAATCGCATTTTTCGGACTTGTAGCATCTTCTGCATTGTCAACTTTATCGTCCTTGACTCTACTATCCCTTGACATAGCACCCTCTAGCCCTATGTAATCATCACTCGGGTCCTCTTCATAATTTTCAGGAATATCAGCATGAGTTTCACTATCCTCCCCGTAATCCACCAGGTCATCATCATCTTCTGAATAACCTATCTCCAGGTCACCACCATCGATCTCAACATCATCAGTGATCTTGATTTCCAGAGAATTAGTTGGAACTTCCGGCTGGGAAGTATTTTCAAGCACAGGAACAGCAGAAACTAGCTTTACTGCAGCAACAGGACCTCCCCGTGGAGCTATTACACCAGCTAATTCACCTTGTTTTTGCTGAGGATTAGCCAATTGTTTCCCATCATTGCCTCCTGTTTTAGTAGCCCATGTCTGCCTTACCCAGTCCTTAGTAGATTTAGGCAAAGGAATATTACCTTTCCCAGCTAGTTTTTGAGCTGTAGGACCATTCTTTGCTGTATTTTTCTGAACACCCTGCCCTGCTGAATTTTTCTGAACATTGCTTGCCTGGCCATTATCTGCTACCTGAACTATAGCCTTGTTGCCCAAATTTTCAACTTCCTGACTCTCCTCCTCCCGCGATGCTGTAAATTTATTAGTCCCTGCCTGGACCAAAGCCAATTTGTCACCAGCTTTCGCACCAACTTTTGTATTTTTATCATTGACATTCTTAGCTTTCTTTTTTGCTGCTTCCTGCCACTCACCTGCATTGTTCACATTACCAACAGTCTTACCACTAGTCAGAATACGCAGAGGAGGTGCTGGAACCACTGCATTAGCCTTTGACACATTAGACTCCCGAACCTCATTATCATTACGAGTCTCCCAGAGCTCCGGGTGAATTACCTTACAATTATTTTCATCATGACCGTGCAACCTACAAATTTTGCAATACAATGGCAGGTGATCATATATAATATCAACCCAAGTAAAGGTAATCTCACCAGTGTCATCACCTCTTCATTAATCAAAACACGGGAAGGGTGTTTTGCTAACAAATCCAATTCAACCTTGACCCTGGCACAACTTGGTCTAGTTTTATTCAAAGTTGCAGTATCAAATTTCAAAGGTGTTCCCACTGCTGAAGCAATAGAAAAAATAAACTCCGTTGCAAAAAAGTTTGGAGGTAAATTAGGAAAGCTAATCCATGCAAGAGCCATTGAAGTCTCAATATCAGGCTTCCAATGTCTAGTCCACTTCAAAGATCTCATAGGAAACGATCTACCTCTAAACTTAATCCAGTAAGCAGGTGTTGACAAAAAATTAACATAGTCCTCCATAGAACTCAGTCTAATCAAAACATACCTGCTGTCCAAGTAACCAATATTGCATTCACTCTTGATTCCACATTGGCTCGGGATGATTTTACGTAAATTTTCCAAATCAGGCCTACCATATGAAAATTTCCCAATAACTGCAAATTGTAATTACTCCTTTGTAAGAGATTGCTTCACCTCAGATGTTTTCCAATTTAATTGAGCTACTCCTTGAGCATAAACAACCGTACGAAATAATCTTTGATCAATTTGTTGTTTTTGAACCTGGGGTTTCAAAATATGGGACCATGAAGGGGGTTGATTGTTGTTTTGGGGTGTTGTAGTAGTGGGTGGGGTGGGATTGGGTTGAACAACCCCTGGGGGGGGGGGGGGCTGCCCAATCGGTTGAGCGGCTATGGCCGACGTTACAAGGGTGGTGCGCCGGGTTTCTCCACCAAATCGCCCAAATCGCCTATGGGGGGGAGAGAAAACAGGTTTTTTGCGTCCCGGGTTTAGGGTTTTTTTTTTTTAAATCAAGAGTCAACTAGGCATTGCACCTAGTGACCATTTTTATTAATAAACAAAAAGAAATACAAGGTCTTACAATGTGTACACCAAACAAGTGTAAAAGCCAAATGTACCCTACTTCTCTCTAAAATATCACCAAGCTTACTTCTTATCCTCACTCTCTTGGATTGAATGTCATTGGGCATTAATACCACCAAGTAGGATGAGGACAAGTCATATTCTTGATACCAATGAGTAAGAGAAATAAGATCTAAACAACTATCAAAACAAGGAGTACAAACTAGACAATTAACTAATCTTGATCCTTGTTGCTTGCAGGATGTATGAAGCTCCTGAAAGTGAAGCCAAAGTAGAAGTAGATGCAACATCATAGCACTTCCCAGATGATTGAAGCAATGTAGATCTCCTTGAGCTATAAATAATGCAATCAGCACCAAGTCAAGTTGATTGAGGCATTGTGAGAATCCTTGAGCAAGCAGGATTGTGATCAGCATCCTTCCAAAGTGAATCTGAGCTAAGTGAGGATTCAGCATTAAAAACAAATTAGTAATCATGATATTTGTGAACCAAAACAAGAAAACAATCTGAATGAGTTGCATAGTGAATTGTAAAACAATCCCAGCTTGTATGAATGGCAAAGTATTCAAAGTAATCCAGTTTTTTCTTTCCAGCATTGTTTCAGCACATTTGTCTTGAATGAGTCGACTAAGACAGTGAGGCACCAGTGCTCCACCAGGATAACACTTGTAGAGCACCGGTGCTCCACCATTGTTCCTCAGCATCTTGCTAAAAAGTATAGCAACAGTGTAGTCCAAATGATGTGTAAATGTCTCCATCTTGTACCTGCAAACAAAGAAGCTAAGGTTAGTAAAAACAACCCCTATGATCTCCACTCTAAAGTCTTGATCATAGGGAACAATGTCCAAGCTCCAATCAGCTCCTCCTAAACCTTCTCCTCCTCTGATTGTCATCACCTTGAGGCTTTCCATCTCTTAGCTCTAAACTCCACACAATGATGCTTATCAAAATTGACTATGAACCTGGCCTTAGAAGGCATTTCACCAAAAGAAGTATAACAAACAGTGGGCAACTCATAAGCTAGATTGGCAAGACAATCAGCTAGCTTATTGCCCTCTCTCAAAGTATGTTGAAACTGGAAGCTTCCTAGCTGCTTCAACTTCAGAATATCCTCCTTAATAGAAGCAATAGACCACATAGGTTGCCAGGCACCTTCAATAACCTGCTTGACAACTAGAGAGTCAGTTTCAATAACTACCTCTCCTAGGCCATTCTCCACACTGTATTTCATGGCTTCCCTAATAGCCGTAGCCTCAGCATACATATTGTTGTTCTCCCCAATGAGCTTAGCAAAGGCATACAACACATCACCCTCTACATTCCTCACACAAAATGCCATAGAGCTAGGGCCAGGATTCCTCGTAGAAGCACCATCAGTGTTCACCTTTAGGACTCCATAGTTTGGCACTTTCCATCCCACTTTGATGTACCTGAATCTAGGAAAATAAGCCTCTAAAGCATTGACAATATCAGGCCATGATTGTTTCACTAAAGAAACAAAAGGAAATCTCAGCTTCACAAAGTAAAAAAGATTACTAGTAACTTCATAAAGCAGCCTAGAGAAGGAAACAGTTTTATCATGTTTTAAAGCATTTCTTCTCTTCCAAAGTGACCAAACAATAAAGGAAGGGACTGTGTGAAAGACATCCTTAATCCAGGGTTTAGGCCATTGCCTCCACCATCTAAAACAAACCTGATGAAGATTGCATCCATTCACCTGAACACCTGCAGCTTGAGCAAAGTATTTCCACACACTGTTGGCTACTTGACTTGTTCTAAATAGATGCTCTCTAGTCTCAATGTTAGGAGATGTGCAGCACCAACACCTGGATGGAAATTGATATCCCATTCTCTTCAATTCATCATCTATTGGTAGCTTGAACTTCCACAACCTCCACATCATAAATGACACTTTCAGTGGCATCCCTTTAACCCACATAAACTTGGAGATAGGAACTTTATGCTGCTTCACTCTCATGTAATTCCATGCACTACTAACTGAAAATTTGCCATTTGATGTCAAGCCCCACCAGGCCTTATCCCTTCTCTGATCAGTCCCAAGCAAATGCACATTCTCAAGAATGTGTTCAACAATGTCTTCAGGTAAAAGAAGATGCAACACATTCCAGGTTCCCTCATCAATCACCTCTCTAACATTGTTGTACCATAGGTCACAGTTAAATGTATATGGTACAATGAAGTACAATGGTCCAAGCCTTGACCAATTATCATACCAAAGATGAGCTGAACCTTGTCTAATCTGCTAATGTATTTCATGATCAATAGCTTCCCTAGCTTGTATTTCTTCCAGACATAGGAGCCTTGTTTGAAAGGCACAATTGCCTTATGCAGCTTCTTACAATACTTGTTAGACATGTATGTAACCCACAAAGAGTCTCCTGTTCTAAAGTTCCACTAAAGCTTGGCAAACAATGCAATTGAAACATCAAACAAAGACCTGAATCCCATACCTCCTTCTTCAAATGGCAGGCAAAGATTCTTCCAGGAGGACCAATGTCTATTTGATCCTTCTTGTGAGTTTCCCCAGAAGAACTTAGCAAAAAGCTTATGCAACTGATTGAGCACACTATCTATAGGATTGACTGCTGAAAGAAGATGTAATGGCATACTTTGTAGTACATGTTTGATCAGGATGGCCCTTCCCCCAAATGAAAGCATTTTAGCACTCCAACCATGGATCCTTGAAGTTACTTTCCCCACCAGCTCCTCATAGTATATCTTCTTCCTCTTACCATAAAAGATAGGACAACCTAGGTATGTGAAGGGAAAGTCCTTCCTCTGAATGCCAGTGATCAGTTCTACTTTTTGTACTTCATCATCTCCCACTGAAGCATGCAGGTAAATTGCACTCTTATCCTTGTTTATCTTCTGACCAGACACAGCTTCATATGCTTGTAAAACTCCAGTGATCAAGTGCAGAGAATCCTCATGAGCTGAAGTAAATAGTATAGTATCATCAGCATATGCTAGATGATTGAGATGAGGGCTCCACTTAGGCATTGCATAAGGCCTATAGAAGCTATGAGTGTTGAGAGAGTTCAAGGTCCTAGAAAGAACCTCAGCAGTGAGTATGAAAAAAGTAGGTGACAAGGGGTCACCTTGCTTTAGGCCTCTTCCTGAATGGAAAAACCCATAGCTTTGGCCATTGAACAAGACTGAATACCAGTTTGATGAGACAAGCTGGAAGATGATATCAATAAACTCATGGCAAAACCCCATCTTCCTCAGCACCATTGTCAAAAAAGGCCAGGACACCCTATCGTAAGCCTTCATCATATCCAGTTTTATTACTACATTTGCATCTTCTCCTCTTTCATTGATATCATGAATGATTTCCTGACCCAACAAGACATTCTCTACAATGCTTCTCCCTTGCACAAAGCCTGCCTGATTCTGAGAAATGAGAGTAGGTAGAACATCTACCAATCTATTGTGCACCACCCTTGAAAGGACCTTGTTAACAAAGTTGCTTAAGCTTATAGGCCTGAGATCAGAAAATGTTGTAACTGAAGGCTTCTTAGGGATCAACACTAGATTAGTGTGTGTGACATATCTAGGGATGTGTCTTCCACTAAACAATGCCTGCACCACCCTAACAATATCATGCTTGATGATATCCCAAGCAACATGAAAGAACCTGCCAGTATAACTATCAGGGCCACTAGCACTATCTCCATTAAGTCCAAACACTGCTTGTTTGACCTCTTCCTCCCAAGGCACTTTTGTAAATGCCTCATTCTGTTCATCACTAATCATAGATGGTACATTCATCAAAAGATCATAGTTGTTAGATACCTCCTCAGTAGCAAATTGTCTCTGAAAGAACCACAAAGCTTCATTGGCCATTGCTTCTTGAGAGTTAATCCAATTGCCATCCCTATTTTGAATTCTGCTCACATGTAGCTTCTTTCTTCTTCCATTGACATGAAAGTGAAAGAACTTAAGAGTTCACATCCCCTTCCTTGAACCATTGCATGCCGGCCTTTTGTTTCCAAAATTCAGCTTCAAAAGCAAGGTATCTCTTCAGCTCAGCTTCAGCTTTCTTCAAAGCTTCTCTATTCTCAGGTGTTGGAGCTAATTCCAGCTGAAACTCATGTGCCAAAATAATGTCTTCCAAGGCGGAAACCTGCTGAAAGATATTACAATATGTAGCCTTGCTCCAAGCAGTCAACTTCTTCTTCAATTTCTTCAATTTAGTGTTCAGTGAATAGAATGGGTCTCCTGCAGCTTCAATGTCCCAATGCTCCCTTACTAAATCAAGGAATGAATCATGTGATGTCCAGAAATTGAGAAATTTAAAGGGCTTGATTGTAGAAGTATCATCCTGTGAGAAATTGATCAACAAAGGGGAATGATCTGAGCCCACTCTAGCAAGGTGATCAATTTCAATCTTAGTGCACATGTCCACCAATTGCTGATTGCCTAAGCATCTATCAAGCCTCTTTAGGATAACATCTTCTTCAATCCTACCATTCCACCAAGTGATGATGCTTCATGAGTGAAAGCCAAGGTCCATAAGCTGACAATTAGCTAGAGTAGAAGCAAACTCTTCATACTCAGGCATGAAGACTGGTAATCCCCCATACTTCTCATTCTCAGATAGAATGACATTGTAGTCCCCAGCAACCAGCCAAGGCCTCACATTATCACTAGCAAAGTATTGCAATGCTTCCCAAAGAAAGAACCTATCACCAGCATTTGTTTTGGCATACACAAATGTGATGACAATTTCTTCATCAAAGTGTTGGTTGTTGAAGGAAAGAGTAAGTTGTTGCTCATCATTCATTACTTCTTGCACCTCAAAATCAGCATTAACAAACACCCACACCTTCCCATTGACATTATGAAAGCATTGTTCCATCCCAAGTCTCAATTTATAGCTATTAATAGTACTCACATCCTGGAATGGTTCCATCAATCCTATAACCTGAAAGTGCTTCCTTTGATGCAATGTGATCAATCTATCAAATGCTTCTTGAGTATTTACTGACCTTATGTTCCATATGAGGATCTTATGCATCTAATTCTGTTTGGTTGAGGTTGATCTCAAAGCCTTGATTTTATCAGGATCCTGACTATAGTTCTTCTTGTTTCTCCTTTGTGCCTGCTTGGACTGATTTGAAAGCTCTAAGGGTGCTGGAGGAATCAGCTGCTGTTGTGATCTTGCACTTCTTGGAGATAAATCAGCTTCCCTTGCTACTTGCTCAAAGTTATGAGCTATGGAGTCTTCATCAAGTTCTTGATGCTCAAGTCTGCCTGGACTCAAAGGGCCATCCATCAATTTTATACCTTCCTGGGCATGAACATCCTTGACAATTGGTTGCAATGGCATGTTTTCTATAAGATCATCTTCTTCTTCATCGGAGGTGGCACCTGAGGGAATCAATGATGATCCCTGGGCAAGATCCTCCCCCTGAACTTGGCTGGGTACAGTTGAAGCAGTCGTGTTTGAATTACAATTTACAAAATTGTTCTCTCCCACATCGACCAGTGGAAGTGAAGGTGCCTTAGGTATAAAAGCCAACTCCTTCCCAGAACCAGATTTAACTAACTCTAGGGCTTTTTGCATTAACTCCCAAGCCCCAGAATTAATTCCCTTCAGCTCATTCAATGCATCTTCATTAAACACGCTGAGCTTACCAACCAAATCAATCTCGTGAACTGAGTTTTCAGTTTGTGGGATCGCAATCAATGCGCGATCTTTGTCTGAACCCTCAGCTTCCTTCAAACCTCCCAGCTCGTGAACAACATCAAACCTAGCATCCTGAGCTGCTTCAAAATTTTTCTCCTTCAAATTATTTTGAAAAACTTCTTCTACCCATTGACGAGTACTTATTACTCCTGTATTAATTGCCTTAGGAGTTGCATTCCTAATTGGAGTCGTATTTGTATTCCTCCTTTCAATTTGTTTAGAATTACCAATGCTCCTATTTGAGTTCACACCCTTCTCCTCTCCTACTTGGACTTCAATAACCTCATCATCCTCAACATCTAAAACTGCAAAGGGATTATTATCTTGAACATCATCACCCTTAGCCTTAGCATCTTCTTTTTGCTGATTCTTTTTGCTCTCAACTCTCACCCAAGCATTAGGGTTTCGATTAGGATTCACACCCTTCCTAATCTTACTTTGTCGAGCATCTAGCATGGTATTCCTCTTGTTGATCACCTCAAACATAGCTGGAGCTTCTGTATCATCCAAATTGCCCACAAGCTTGCCACTTTTAAGCACCCTAATAGGCTGCTTCTTCTTAGCATTTTCCCCTTTGACAAGCACCTTGTCGTCTAACTCCGGATGCAATATAAAACATTGCTCTTCATCATGTCCTTGCAATTTGCAATGATTGCAATACTTTGGCAAATAATCATATTGGACCTTAATCTATTTGAACTTGACATCACCAGTGGTAGAGTTTTTGATCCCAATCCTCACTCTTTGAGGCCTTGGAGATAGTAAATCAACCTCTACCTTAACCTTAGCACAACTAGGTCTTGTTCTAGCCTTTGTAGCTGCATCCAATTGCAATGGCTTCCCAATAGCACTAGCCAATGCAAACACTGCTTCTTTAACAAAGAAAACTGGTGGCAAGCCTGGAAAAGAGATCCAAGCTACTGCCACAGATGTTTCCTCTCTTGGATCAAACCAAACATCATACTTCAATGCTCTCATCTGATGGTACACGTTTGTAAACTTAAGGTAGAAAGCAGGCCTTGACAAGAGATGCACATAATCTTCCAGCAATGAAACCCTAATCAAAACATGCCTAAGATCTAAAAATCCTATGGAACACTTTCCTTTCAAGTCACATTGCAATGGCAATTGCTTTTTAAGCTCATGAAAGACAGGCATGCCATACGAAAACTTTCCCACGACTGCATATTGTAATTCTTCATGAATTACCATGTTGTCTACATCTTTGTCATCCCAAATGAATGAAGGTTCTCCATGATGAAGTTCCATTATAGGCTCAGGGATTGAGGGCATTACAAATGGTCGTGCAGTAGGTTTTAATGTTGAAGCATACGATAATGGTGGTGGATTGTTATTAGTAGGTGTTATAGTGGTGTTAGGGGGTTGTGGAGGGGTAGTGTTAGGCTAGACAACCCCAGTGGGGGGCTGTCCAGTGGCCGGAATGGCCATAGGAGCTGGCCGAAGTGAAGTCGCCTAAAATCACCTAAATCGCCTAGTTCTAGAGAGAAAACTCGGGGTTTTCGTTTTTTGGGTTTTAGGGGTTTTTTTTTTTTTTTCTGCTAAACTTTTTTTTTTTTTTTTTTTTTTTTTTTTTTAGCGAAATCCAACTAAGCTTGTAGCTTAGTGGCTAGTTTTATTAATAATAAAAATAAATCCCTCAAGAGGACAATACAAAGTAAGGGGGGCCAAACCGTACCTTACATCATCCTATCGAGGTACGGTTTTAGGGTTTTTTTTTTTAGCAAAATCCAACTAAGCTTATAGCTTAGTGGCTATTTTTTATTAATAATATCAAACAAAAACAATAAATAAGGTCTTTACAATCTTGAAGTAAATATGTACTAGCTAATACTAAAACTAATGAATGCCTAAGTAGTGGTAAGATAGTATTATATCCAAACGTCGCATCCACTTCATTGGGTTGAGCATTATAAAATGCTAATACCACCAATCGAAATGAATTAACCGCCTTGATATAATACTTTACAATGTTTACCTCACTACTTAGGCCTACGACATATAATAATCTAATGTAATAGCTAATTAATGAGCTACTAATATAATGTTGTATGATAATGCGAGTAATCACATAAAAACAATATAATAACTCGCTCCCGTGAAGATCAAAGCACGAAGAAACCAAATTCAATCCACGAAAACACCCCGAGCAACGAACAAACGAAGGCAAAATTTTAGCCTTGCGCCGTAGGGGGCGCGGCGCGGGCCCCACGGCGCCCACATTTTTGTCCGTCATGCGATCGTTGGCGCGCCGCAGGCCGAAAGCGTGCAAGAATTTGGAGGTTCTGCCAAGGCCAGCGCGGTAAGGCGCGCGGCGCGCCGGCCATGGCGCCTGGAATTTTTGCCTTTGTCGATTTTCTTGCCTCCAACGCGTGAAATGATCCCAAAGCCAAGCATCAGCTGTTCCAAGTGCCAAAAAGCTAAAATTGACACTAACCATAGCATGGAAGTACCAATAGCATCTTGAAGCCATCAACCAAGTGAGCATATTGTCCATTCCAACGCCTTGCATATGTTCATTCCAAGCAACTTGAGATATAACTATGAAAGTACCTACAGAAAAGAACACGAAGTTAGCAAAAAAAGCCTCCATGTTCTCCTCCCTAAGGATTCGAACATGAAGGAAAGTTCCACCACCCGTGTGTCTATACACTCCTCCTCGGCTTAGTGCGGATGTACGGCTCATTGCACTTGTCTCCATTTACCAACCTCCTACCCACACTATCCAATTCATGAAACGAATTAGCAAGGACATCTCCTTGATCTAGCGCCAAATTCGCCTAGTAATCCGCCACTTTGTTGCCCTCTCTAAAAACATGCACCACCTCTACTTCCATCCCCTCCATCAAGCTCCAAATTTCTTCAATTTCTTGAACAATTTGGAAAGGCACTTCCCAAACCTTAGTCACTACATTTTTGAGCAACAATGAGTCCGTCTCAACAACAACATGCACATAAGGAGTAGAAACCACATACCTCAAGGCCATAAGAATTGCCAATGCCTCTGCTTGAGTATTTGTGGTCATGAAATCCTCCATCTCCTTAGCACACGCATGCAAGATATCTCCCCTCTCATCTCGCACACAAAAAGCCCACGAACTAGGTCCCGGGTTACCTCTTGACGCACCATCCGTATTACATTTGATCCACCCCACCTGAGGCGGACTCCAAGCAACCTTCGTCATTACTAAAGCAGGCGTATGATCCCTCAACACCGGAAGCAAGTCCTCCCACCTACCTGGCGCATGCCGAAAGTTCCTCCTGCGAACTCTCAACAACATGATGATATGCTGCATAACAAGATACACCACCCTGCGAGCCGAAGTCGACCCACCATGCCTCATAACATTCCTCCGCTTCCACAATTCCCATACGATAAAGATGGGTACATCATGATAGATCAACCTCAGGACCGGACCAGCAGGAGCATCCCACCACAGATTAATCACTTGTGTCAAGTGCAGCCCATCAAAATTAAGACCTGCAGCGCCTCCAAAATATTTCCATACATACCTCGCTACAGGTGCATTAAGAAAAACGTGGGAGACAGTCTCCACGTCAGGGTCCACACAGCAATGACACCTAGAGGGGAACTGAATTCCCCACCTATGCAGCATATCATCCAGCGGCAGCTTAAACTTCCATAGCCTCCATAATAAAAATGACATTTTAAAAGGAATACCTTTAATCCAAATTCGCTTGTAAAGGTCTGCGTCATCCTGCTTCTTCTTGTGCCTCACCAATTGATAAGCTGAACGAACTGAGAAGGTACCCCGAGACTCCAGCTTCCAATATGGCCTATCCCGCTGCTCAGGACACATAGGAGGCTTAATGTTCTGAATCACATGCTCTGCAAGGTCGTCAGGCAACAGCTCCCTAAGGCGCTGCTCAAGCCATTCTCCACCCTCAGCTACTTCATAGACGCAGACTACCGTCTCATCACACTCAAAATCAAGCGGAACTGCATGGTACAAAGGACCAAGACAAGTCCAGTTATCTAGCCAGAAGTAAGCATTGCCCTTCTTCAACTGCCATACTATCTCATGATCCACCACGGGTCTGCTCTGCAGCATTTTCTTCCAAGCATAGGTCCCCTCCTTCAACGGAACCACCAAAGAGTGATGCTTTTTCAAATACTTGTTGCTCATATAAGTCCTCCATAACGAATCCTTGGTGCGAAAATTCCACCACAGCTTTGCAAAAAGCGCCTTGGAGACATCCTTCAAGCTCCTAAAACCAATCCCTCCTTCATTCAACGGGTGGCACAAGGTCTCCCAAGAAGCCCAATGCCTGCTGTCCTGACCCACTTTGTTACTCCAAAAGAACTTGGCAAACATCCTGTGAAGCTGGGCCACCACCCCAGCAGGGAGATCACAGGCAGACAACAAGTGAATGGGCATACTCTGAAGCACTGAAGAAATCAGAATCGCCCGTCCTCCTATAGAAAGCAGCATACCAGTCCAGGAGTCCAGCTTTTTCTGCACCTTTTCCACCAACTCGTTGTAGTGACAGTTCTTCCCCCTAGCATAATAAATTGGAACTCCAAGATACTTGAAAGGGAAATCCCCCCTCGGTATCTCAGTCACGTCAAGCACCCTGTCAACTAAAAAATGTGGAACCTTACCATGCATATACACATTGCTTTTCTCCTTATTGATTTTCTGTCCGCTGGCCAGCTCATAGCTAGACAAAGTGTCCATCACCTTCTTCAACGAATCTTCTTCAGCTGACGAAAATATAATCATATCATCCGCATACGCCAAGTGGTTGAGGTATGGACTCCAGATAGGCATCCCATACGACACAAAATTATCATCCCTGTGCAGCGCATTCAGAGCTCTGGAAAGGCACTCTGCAGCAAGCAAAAACAAAGTGGGAGATAGAGGATCACCCTGCTTCACCCCTCTAGAAGACCGAAAAAACCCATAGGGCTGACCATTTACAAGGACAGAGTACCAATTGTTGCACAAAATCCTGTAAATCATCCCAACAAACGTTTCACCAAATCCCATCTTCTTCAGAGCCTTTATCAAGAACAACCAAGAAACTCTATCATACGCCTTAGCCATGTCAAGTTTAATTACCACATTCGCAGGCTTACCCCTATCAGCAATATCATGAACAATTTCCTGCACCAGCAAGATATTCTCAAATATGCTCCTCCCTTTCACAAAGCCAGACTGCTGGGGTGAGATGATCCCAGGCAATAGGACGGACAGCCTATCATGAATCACCCTGGAGAACACCTTGTTGTTGAAATTGCTCAAACTAATCGGCCTCATATCTGAAAAAGTAGTGAAGTCTCTCCTTTTAGACAATAAAACCAAATTAGTAGCAGTAATATACCTCGGCATAGAGTGACCCCGAAAAAATGCCTGCACCATTCTCACCACATCAGGACCTATAATGTCCCAACACGACTGATAGAAAGCACTCGTAAAACCATCCGGGCCTCCTGCAGATTCTGCATTCAAACCAAAAACAGCCTTCTTCACCTCCTGCGCGTCTGGGTCAGCAATAAGAACAGCATCCTGGTCCTGTGTAATAAGTCTAGGCAAGTGATCAAGAATAGTAAAGTCATCTGGCGCCGCATCACAAGTAAACTGAGCCTGAAAAAATCTGATTGCCTCCTGGAAAATTTCTGCATCACTTTCCAGCAAATTACCAGCAGCATCCTCGATCCTCCTAATCTGCAACACCTTCCTTTTCCCATTTACATGAGCATGGAAAAATTTGGTGTTCCTATCCCCATCCTTGAACCACTCCATCCCTGCTTTCTGCTTCCAAAACTGCTCCTCTATCGCATAGAATCTGATCAACTCAGCATTAACCCGCTGCAATCTCTCCCTGTAGTACCCAGTTGGGTGCTCCTCGAACTCCTGTTCATAGACCTGGACCACCTCCTCCAAAGTAGCAATCTGCCTAAAAATGTCACCATAAGTCTCCCTGCTCCATACAGAAAGTGCCTTTTTCAACTTTTTCAACTTGCAGTTAAAGTTGTAAAAAGGATCAGAATCAAAATTTTCAGCCCAATTCTCTCTGACGACATCCAGGAAGGTCTCATGCTGCACCCAAAAATTTAGAAAACTGAACGGCTTAATCACATTTGGAGCACCCATGTTCGGCTATAGCAACAACGGAGCATGGTCAGACCCCTGCCTGATCAAGTGCTCTACCGCAAATAGAGGAAATAAATCCTGAAAAGCCTGATTCACAAGACACCTGTCAAGCCTTTTAAAAATGCATGCATCATCAGATCTACCATTCCACCAGGTGTACATGCTGCCCTTGAAACCCATGTCAGACAGCTGACACGTGTTAATGCAGTGCACAAAATCTTCCACCTCCGGGTAAAAAACTGGCAGGCCTCAAAATTTTTCAAGCTCATCAATTATGACATTGAAGTCACCCCCAACAAGCCAAGGTAATGTCATGTCACTAGCTTGATAATACAGCATATCCCACAGTTCTACCCTGCAAAGCTGATCTGTGCTGGCATACACCAACGACACCACAAATTCTATCAACCCATCCAAGTGCGTCAGTTTAAAAGACAGCATTTGTGATGTATCATACACCACTTCCACCTGAAATTCAGCATCTACAAATACCTATATTTTACCATTAAAATTATGCCAGGAAGAACCCATACCTAACCGCAGTCGATATCTGTCAATATGCCTGAAGTGCTGGAACGGTTCCATTAGTGCAATGAATGAGAAGTGCTTCTGCCTATGCATTGTCACCACTCTATCAAAGGCCTGTCGAGTATTGACGGACCTTATATTCCATATAAGTGATGTATTCATTGACGACCAGAGGCTTTCGACCCCGCCCTCCTAGTTGACGTCCTACCTGGCGGTGGGACGCTTTACTGACGCCTTCCTCGTACCTGCTTTGCTTTCTTAATCTGCTCATCTACCTGCTTAGGAGACAAATCACCCTTCCCAGCAGCATTAACATAATTTTGAGCCGTAGACTCAGTGTCTAGTTCATCATCCTCACCAATATCCACCTGTTTTTCAGCAGGCTGATCAAACAAATGCATCAAAGGCGATACGGGCTCAAAGTTTTTTGCAACCAGCTGTGCATTCCTCCGTTTGGCACTGTCATAGGCTGCTTTCATCTCCTCCAACTCCTTATCAGTAGCTGGTTTCCCTCCTGACAACACCGGACTAGCACTAACCACATCCAGCAACTTGCCAGGATCACCCTGCGCCTTTCCAGGACTACCCTGTGAAATTTCAGCAACAGCATTTTTCGGACTTGGAACCTCTTCTGCATCGTCAACTTTATCATCCTTGACACTGCTATCCCTTGACAGAGTACCCTCTAGCCCTATGTAATCATCAGTCGGGTCCTCTTCATAATTTTCATGAACATCAGCATCAGTTTCACTATCCTCTCCGTAATCAACCAGGTCATCATCTTCCTTTGAATCACCTATCTCCAAGTCAGCACCATCAATCTCAACATCATCAGTGACCTTGATTTCCAGAGAATTAGTTGGCACTTCCTGCTGGGAAGTATTTTCAAGCACAGGAACATTTGAAACCGGCTTTACAGCAACAACAGACCCTCCATGCGTAGCTATTACACCAGCTAAGTCACCCTGTTTTTGCTGCGGATTGGCCAGCTGTTTCCCATCATTGCCTCCAGATTTAACAGCCCATGTCTGGTTTACCCAGTCCTTAGTAGATTTAGGCAAAGGAATATTACCTTTCCCAGCTATTTTCTGAGCTGCAGGACCATTCTTTACTGCATTTTTCTGAACACCCTGCCCTGCTGAATTTTTCTGACCATTGCTTGCCTGGCCTTTATCTACTGCCTTAACTATAGCCTTGTTGCCCAAATTTCCAGCTTCCTGACTCTACTGCTCCTGCAATGCTGCAAATTTATTAGTCCCTGCCTGGACCAAAGCCAAATTATCAACAGATTTCGCACCAACTTTTGGATTTTTCTCATTGACATTCTTAACTTTCTTTTTGCCTGCTTCCTTCCATTCACCTGCATTGTTCGCATTACCAACAGTCTTACCACTAGTCAGAACACGCAGAGGAGGTGCTGGAACCACTGCATTAACCTTTGACACATTTGAATCTCGAACCTCATTGTTATTACGAGGCTCCACAAGCTCCGGATGAATTACCTTACAATTACTTTCATCATGACCCTGCAACCTACAACTTTTGCAATACAATGGCATGTGATCATACATAATATCAACCCAAGTAGAGGTTATCTCACCAGTGTCATCATCCTCTTCATTAATCAAAACACGGGATGGGTGTTTTGCTAACAAATCCAATTCAACTTTGACCCTGGCACAACTTGGTCTAGTTTTATTCAGAGTTGCAGTATCAACTTTCAAAGGTGTTCCCACTGCTGAAGCAATAGAAAAAATAAACTCCGTTGCAAAATAGTTTGGAGGCAGATTAGGAAAGCTAATCCATGCAAGAGCCATGGAAGTCTCAATTTCAGGCTTCCAATGTCTAGTCCACTCAATGATCTCATGGGAAACGATCTACCTCTAAACTTAATCCAGTAAGCAGGTGTTGACAAAAAATTAACATAATCCTCCATAGAAGACAGTCTAATCAAAACATAACTGCTGTCCAAATACCCAATATTGCATTCACTTTTGATTCCACACTGGCCCGGGATGATTTTACGTAAATTTTCCAAGTCAGGCCTACCATATGAAAATTTACCAATAACTGCATATTGTAACTGCTCCTTTGTAAGAGATTGCTTCACCTCAGATGTTTTCCAGTTCAATTGAGCTACTCCTTGAGCATAAACAACCGTACGAAATAATCTTTGATCAATTTGTTGTTTTTGAACCTGAGGTTTCAAAATGTGGGACCATGAAGGGGGTTGATTGTTATGATTTTGGGGTGTTTGTGTAGTGGGTGGGGTGGGATTGGGTTGAACAACCCCTGGGTGGGGCTGCCCAACCGGTTGCGCGGCCATAGCCGTGGTGGTTGAGGGGTGGCGCCCAAATCTCCTCAAAATCGCCCAAAGGAGGAGAGAGAAGAGAGCGTTTTTTTTTTTTTTTTTTTTTTTTTTTTTTTTTTTTTTTTAGCGAAATCCAACTAAGCATATAGCTTAGTGGCTAGTTTTATTAATAATAAAAGATCCCTCAAGAGGACAATACAAAGTAAGGGGGGCCAAACCGTACCTAACATCATCCTATCGAGGTACAAACTCACTCCTAACCCGAGTGCAAAAAATAAGAACTCGCCAACACCAAATATGCTATGATCATCACAGAGTTAATAACACACTCTATGATGATATTACATGTGATGATACTAATATAATGAAAAGCTATAAATGCTAGAAAAAAAGTGGAAACATGCAATCCACACTTCCTTTTACAAGTAATAAAGTGCAAAATGTAGAACGGCCCTTCTATACTAACTTGAGAAAATGCTACTTGTGGCTCTCCATCTTGATCATATATGCTCTCCATCATATCTTCGATTTATTGTACCAATATCCTAGCTCACTCCTGTGGAGATCCAAGCACGAACCATCCAATTTCAACCCACGAAAACAACCCGAGCAACGAACACACGAAGGCAAAAAAATAGCCTTGCGCCGTAGGGGGCGCGGCGCGGGCTCCAAAGCGCGCGAAAATTTGTCCGTCATGCGATCGTATCCGCGGCGCGGGCTAAAAGCGGAGAGGATTTTGGACATTCTGCCAAGGCCGGCGCAGCAGGGGGCGCGGCGCGCCGGCCAAAGCGCCTGGGTTTTTTGCCTTGGTCGTTTTTCGTGTCTCCAAAATTGATTCAAACGCCAAACATCAATTGTTCCAAGTCTCAAAAAGCTGAAATTGATACTAACCATAGCTTGAGAGTACCAATAGCATCTTGAAACCATCCTCCAAGTGAGCCAAATTATATATGTGAAATTACCTACAAAAACGAACACAAAGTTAGCAAAAAAAGCCTCCATGCTCTCCTCCCTAAGGACTCGAGCATGAAGGAGAGTTCCACCTCCCTTGTGTCCAACCACTCCTCCTCTACCTATTGATGTATTCATTGACGACCCGAGGTTTTCGACCCCGCCCTCCTAGTTGACTTCCTTTCACCTATAGGTGGCGGAGCACTTTTATCTCTTCTTCCCCGAGTCTGCTTTGCCTTCTTCATGTGCTCAGCCACCCTTTGAGGAGATAAATCAGCCTTCGCAGCAGCATTTACATAATTTTGAGCCGTGGACTCAGTGTCCAGCTCATCATCTTCACCAATATCCACCTCTTGTTAAGGAAGCTTATCAAACAAATGCGCCAAATGTGGCGTCGGCTCAAAATTTTTTGCAACCAGCTGCGCATTCTTGCTTCTAGAACTATAATAGGGTGCTCTCAACAACTCATTCTCGCTCTGCCTACCTCCAGACATCACCGGGCCAGCATTAACCACATCCAGCGACTTACCAGTACCTACCTGCGCCTTTTCAGGACTACCCTGTGGCTTTTCAGCAATAGCCTTTTTCGGACTTGTATCATCTTCTGTATTGTCAGATTCATCACCCTTGACAGTACTATCCCTTGACAGAAAACCCTCTAGCCCTATGTATTCATCAGTCGGATCTTCTTCATAATGGCTGAAGGGTTTACCAATTCCTGTAAAACCAGCATAAGTTTCACCGTAATCCACCAACTCTTCATCCTCCTCTGAATCTGCCACCTCTAGGTCATCACCATTTTTCTCAACTCCTTCAGTGGCCTTGATATCCATAGAGTTAGATGGCACCTCCTGCTGGGAAGTGTTTACAAACACAAGAACAGCAGAAACAGGCTTTTCAGCAGAAACAGGACCTCCCTGCGGAGCTATTACACCAACTAATTCATCCTGATTTTTCTGTTGAAGGTGAGGATTAGCCAATTGTTTCCCATCATTACCTGAAGACTTAGGAGCCCATGTCTGTTTTACCCAGTCCTTAGTAGATTTAGGCAAAGGAATATTACCTTTCCCAGCTGATTTTTGAGCTGCAGGACCATCCTTTGCTGCATCTTTCTGAGCACCCTGCAATGCTGAATTTCGCTGTTCCTTGCTTGCTTGGCCATCAATTGTTGCCTCAACTATAGCTTTGCTTCCCACATTACCAGCTTCCTGATTGTCCTCCTCCTGCAAAGCTGCAAATTTGTTAGCCCCAGCCTGAACCAAAGCCAATTCACCACCAGCTTTCGCACCAACTTTAGAATTTTTATCATTGGCGTTCTTGGCCTCCTTCTTTGTTGCTTCCCTCCATTCACCTGCATTGTTCACATTACCAACAGTCTTACCACTAGTCAGTATACGCAGAGGAGGTGCTGGAACCACAGCATTAGCCTTTGACACATTAACATTTGAATCCCGGGCCTCATTAACAGTATCATTACACTTCTCCCATAGCTCCGGGTGAATTACCTTACAATTGTTTTCATCATGACCCTGCAACCTACAACTTTTGCAATACAAAGGCAGATGATCATACATAATATCCACCCATGTAGAGGTTATCTCACCAGTGTCATCATCCTCCTCATTGATCAAAACACGGGGAGGGTGTTTTGCCAACAAGTCCAATTCAACCTTGACCCTGGCACAACTTGGTCTGGTTTTATTCAAAGTTGCAGTATCAACTTTCAATGGTGTTCCAACAGCCGAAGCAATAGAAAAAATGAACTCTGTTGCAAAAAAGTTTAGAGGAAAATTTGGAAAACTAATCCATGCAAGAGCCATTGAAGTCTCAATATCAGGCTTCCAATGTCTAGTCCACTTCAATGACCTCATGGGAAACGATCTACCTCTAAACTTAATCCAATAAGCAGGTGTTGACAAAAAATTAACATAATCTTCCATAGAAGACAGTCTAATCAAAACATACCTGCTGTCCAAATACCCAATGTTGCATTCACTTTTGATTCCACACTGCCCCGGGATAATTTTACGTAAATTTTCCAAGTCAGGCCTGCCGTATGAAAATTTGCCAATAACTGCAAATTGTAATTGCTCCTTTGCAAGAGATTGCTTAACCGCAGATGTTTTCCAATTCAATTGTGCTACTCCCTGAGTATAAACAACGGTACGAAATAATCTTTGATCAATTTTTTGTTTTTGAATCTGGGGTTTCAAAATATGGGACCATGAAGGGGGTTGATTGTTGTTATTATTTTGGGGTGTTGTTGCAGTGGGTGGGGTGGGGTGGGGGTGAACGAGCCCTTGGGGGGGCTGTCCACCCGTTGGAACGGCCATGGCCGGAGTTTTGATGGTGGCGCCTCTTTTCTCCAAAAAATCGCCCACCTAGAGAGAGAAGAGAGGTTTTTCTCCAAAAAATCGCCCACCTAGAGAGCGTTTTTTGGGTTTGGGGTTTAGGGTTTTTTTTTTTTTTTTTTAGCGAAATCCCGGTTTTAGGGTTTTTTTTTTTTTTTTTTTTAGCGAAATCCAACTAAGCTTATAGCTTAGTGGCTATTTTTTATTAATAATAAAACAAAAATAATAAATGAGGTCTTTACAATCTTGAAATAATACGCACTAGCTAAGACTAAAAGTAATGAACGCCTAAGTAGTGGTAAGATAGCATCATATCCAAACGTCTCCTCCACTTCATTGGATTGAGCATTATAAAATGCTAATACCATCAATCGAAATGAATTTAACGCCTTGATATAATACTTTACAAAGTTTACCGCGCTACTTAGGCCAAATACGTGTAATAATCTAATGAAATAGCTAATGAATATGCTACTAATAGAATAATGTATGCTAATGCGAGTAGACACATAAAACCAATATAGTAACTCGCTCCCGTGAAGATCCAAGCACGAACCAACCAATTTCAACCCACGAAAACACCCCGAGCACCAAAGACACGAAGGCAGAAATTTTGCCTTGCGCCTTAAGGGGCGCGGCGCGGGCTCCACGGCGCTCAAAAAAAACTCCGTCATGCGATCGTAGCCGCGGCGCGGGCCAAAGGCGGAGGGAAAATTGGATGTTCTGCCAAGGCCAGCGCGGCAGGGGGCGCGGCGCGCTGGCCAAGGTGCCTGGAACTTTTGCCTTAGTCGATTTTCTTGCCTCCAAAGCGTGAAATGATTCCAAAGCCAAGCATCAGCTGATCCAAGTCTCAAAAAGCTGAAATTGATACTAACCATAGCTTGGGAGTACCGATAGCATCTTGAAACAATCATCCATGTGAGCAAATTGTCCATTCCAAAGCCTTGCATATATCCATTCCAAGCAAATTGAGATAGAACTATGAAAGTACCTACAAAAAAGAACACAACGTTAGCAATAAAATCCTCCATGCTCTCCTCCCTAAGGATTCGAATATGAAGGAAAGTTCCACCACCCTTGTGTCTAAACACTCCTCCTCGGCTTAGTGCGGATGTACGGCTCATTGCACTTGTCCCCATTGACCAACCTCCTACCCACACTATCCAACTCATGAAACGAATTAACAAGGACATCTCCTTGATCTAGCGCCAAATTCGCCAAGTAATCCGCCACTTTGTTGCCCTCTCTAAAAACATGCACCACCTCTACTTCCATCCCCTCCATCAAGCTCCAAATTTCTTCAATTTCTTGAACAATTTGCCAAGGCACCTCCCAAACCTTAATCACCACATTTTTGAGCAACAATGAGTCCGTCTCAACAACAACATGCACATAAGGAGTAGAAACCACATACCTCAAGGCCATAAGAATTGCCAATGCCTCCGCTTGAGTATTTGTGGTCATGAAATCCTCCATCTCCTTAGCACACGCATGCAAGATATCTCCCCTCTCTTCTCGCACACAAAAAGCCCACGAACTAGGTCTCGGGTTACCTCTTGACGCACCATCCGTATTACATTTGTTCCACCCCACCTGAGGCGGACTCCAAGCAACCTTCGTCATTACTAAAGCAGGCGTATGATCCCTCAACACCGGAAGCAAGTCCTCCCACCTACCTGGCGCATGCCGAAAGTTCCTCCTGCGAACTCTCAACAACATAATGATATGCTGCATAACAAGATACACCACCCTGCGAGCCGAAGTCGACCCACCATGCCTCATAACATTCCTCCGCTTCCACAATTCCCATACAATAAAGATGGGTACAGCATGATAGATCAACCTCAGGACCGGACCAGCAGGAGCATCCCACCACAGATTAATCACTTGTGTCAAGTGCAGCCCATCAAGGTTTTTTTTTTTTTTTTTTTTTTTTTTTTTTTTTTTTTTTTTTTTTTTTTTAAGCGAAATCCAACTAAGCTTGTAGCTTAGTGGCTAGTTTTATTAATAATAAAATAAAAATCCCTCAAGAGGACAATACTAAGTAAGGGGGGCCAAACCGTACCTTACATCATCCTATCGAGGTACAACCTCACTCCTAACCCGAGTGCAAAAAATAAGAACTCGCCAACACCAAGTATGCTATGATCATCACAGAGTTAATAATACACTCTGTGATGATATTGCATGTGATGATACTAAGATAATGAAACAATATAAATGCTAAGAAAAAAGTGGAATCATGCAATCCACACTTCCTTTTACAAGTAATAAAATGCAAAATGCAGAACGGCCCAACTATAATGACTTGAAAAAATGCTACTTGTGGCTCTCTATCTTGATCATATATGCTCTCCATCATTTCTTCGATTTGTTGTACCAATATCCTAGCTCTCTCCCATAAAAATCCAAGCACGAACCATCCAATTTCACCCCACGAAAACAGCCCGAGCAACGAACAAACGAAAGCAGAAAAATAGCCTTGCGCCGTAGGGGGCGCGGCGCGGGCTCCAACGCGCCAACTTTTTTGTTAGTCATGCGTTCGTAGCCGCGGCGCGGACCAAACGCGGCTGGAAAATTGGACAATCTGCCAAGGCCGGCGCGGCAGGGGGCGCGGCGCGCCGGCCAAGGCGCCTGGGAATTGTGCCTTCGTTTTTCAGGTTTCCAAAGCGTGAAATGATCCAAACACCAAGTATCAGCTGTTCCAAGTCTCAAAAAGGTGAAATTGATACCAACCATAGCTCGGGAGTACCAATAACATCTTGAAACCATCATTCCAAAGCCTTGCATAGATCCATTCCAAGCAACATGAACTTTAACTATGAAATTACCTACAAAAATGAACACAAAGTTAGTAAAAAAAGCCTCCATGCTCTCCTCCCTAAGGATTCGAGCATGAAGGAGAGTTCCACCTCCCTTGTGTCCAACCACTCCTCCTCTACCTATTGATGTATTCATTGACGACCCGAGGTTTTCGACCCCGCCCTCCTAGTTGACTTCCTTTCACCTATAGGCGGCGGAGCACTTTTATCTCTTCTTCCCCGAGTCTGCTTTGGCTTCTTCATGTGCTCAGCCACCCTTTGAGGAGATAAATCAGCCTTCGCAGCAGCATTTACATAATTTTGAGCCGTGGACTCAGTGTCCAGCTCATCATCTTCACCAATATCCACCTCTTGTTCAGGAAGCTTATCAAACAAATGCGCCAAATGTGGCGTCGGCTCAAAATTTTTTGCAACCAGCTGCGCATTCTTGCTTCTAGAACTATAATAGGCTGCTCTCAACAACTCATTCTCGCTCTGCCTACCTCCAGACATCACCGGGCCAGCATTAACCACATCCAGCGACTTACCAGTACCTACCTGCGCCTTTTCAGGACTACCCTGTGGCTTTTCAGCAATAGCCTTTTTCGGACTTGCATCATCTTCTGTATTGTCAGATTCATCACCCTTGACAGTACTATCCCTTGACAGAAAACCCTCTAGCCCTATGTATTCATCAGTCGGATCTTCTTCATAATGGCTGAAGGGTTTACCAATTCCTGTAAAACCAGCATAAGTTTCACCGTAATCCACCAACTCTTCATCCTCCTCTGAATCTGCCACCTCTAGGTCATCACCATTTTTCTCAACTCCTTCAGTGGCCTTGATATCCATAGAGTTAGATGGCACCTCCTGCTGGGAAGTGTTTACAAACACAAGAACAGCAGAAACAGGCTTTTCAGCAGAAACAGGACCTCCCTGCGGAGCTATTACACCAACTAATTCATCCTGATTTTTCTGTTGAAGTTGAGGATTAGCCAATTGTTTCCCATCATTACCTGAAGACTTAGGAGCCCATGTCTGTTTTACCCAGTCCTTAGTAGATTTAGGCAAAGGAATATTACCTTTCCCAGCTGATTTTTGAGCTGCAGGACCATCCTTTGCTGCATCTTTCTGAGCACCCTGCAATGCTGAATTTCGCTGTTCCTTGCTTGCTTGGCCATCAATTGTTGCCTCAACTATAGCTTTGCTTCCCACATTACCAGCTTCCTGATTGTCCTCCTCCTGCAAAGCTGCAAATTTGTTAGCCCCAGCCTGAACCAAAGCCAATTCACCACCAGCTTTCGAACCAACGTTAGAATTTTTATCATTGGCGTTCTTGGCCTACTTCTTTGTTGCTTCCCTCCATTCACCTGCATTGTTCACATTACCAATAGTCTTACCACTAGTCAGTATACGCAGAGGAGGTGCTGGAACCACAGCATTAGCCTTTGACACATTAACATTTGAATCCCGGGCCTCATTAACAGTATCATTACGCTTCTCCCATAGCTCCGGGTGAATTACCTTACAATTGTTTTCATCATGACCCTGCAACCTACAACTTTTGCAATACAAAGGCAGATGATCATACATAATATCCACCCATGTAGAGGTTATCTCACCAGTGTCATCATCCTCCTCATTGATCAAAACACGGGGAGGGTGTTTTGCCAACAAGTCCAATTCAACATTGACCCTGGCACAACTTGGTCTGGTTTTATTCAAAGTTGCAGTATCAACTTTCAATGGTGTTCCAATAGCCGAAGCAATAGAAAAAATGAACTCTGTTGCAAAAAAGTTTGGAGGCAAATTTGGAAAACTAATCCATGCAAGAGCCATTGAAGTCTCAATATCAGGCTTCCAATGTCTAGTCCACTTCAATGACCTCATGGGAAACGATCTACCTCTAAACTTAATCCAATAAGCAGGTGTTGACAAAAAATTAACATAATCTTCCATAGAAGACAGTCTAATCAAAACATACCTGCTGTCCAAATACCCAATGTTGCATTCACTTTTGATTCCACACTGACCCGGGATAATTTTACGTAAATTTTTCAAGTCAGGCCTGCCGTATGAAAATTTGCCAATAACTGCAAATTGTAATTGCTCCTTTGCAAGAGATTGCTTAACCTCAGATGTTTTCCAATTCAATTGTGCTACTCCCTGAGTATAAACAACGGTACGAAATAATCTTTGATCAATTTTTTGTTTTTGAATCTGGGGTTTCAAAATATGGGACCATGAAGGGGGTTGATTGTCGTTATTTTGGGGTGTTGTTGCAGTGGGTGGGGTGGGGTGGGGGTGAACGAGCCCTGGGGGGGGGGCTGTCCACCCGTTGGAACGGCCATGGCCGGAGTTTTGATGGTGGCGCCTCTTTTCTCCAAAAAATCGCCCACCTAGAGAGAGAAGAGAGGTTTCTTTTTTTTTTTTTTTTTTTTTTTTTTTGGGTTTAGGGTTTAGGGTTTTTTTTTTTTTTTTTAGAAAAATCCAACTAAGCTTATAGCTTAGTGGCTATTTTTTATTAATAATAAAAACAAAAACAATAAATGAGGTCTTTACAATCTTGGAATAAATACGAACTAGCTAAGACTATAACTAATGAACGCCTAAGTAGTGGTAAGATAGCATCATATCCAAACGTCGCATCCACTTCATTGGGTTGAGCATTATAAAATGCTAATACCACCAATCGAAATGAATTAAACGCCTTGATATAATACTTTACAAAGTTTACCTCACTACTTAGGCCAAATACATATAATAATCTAATGAAATAGCTAATTAATGAGCTACTAATATAATGTTGTATGCTAATGCGAGTAAACACATAAGACCAATATAATAACTCGCTCCCGTGAAGATCATAGTACGAAGCAACCAATTCCAATCCACGAAAACACCCCGAGCAACGAACAAACAAAAGCTGAAAAATAGCCTTGCGCCGTGGGGTGCGCGGCGCGGGCCCCAACGCGCCCAAAATTTTGTCCGTCATGCGTTCGTAAACGCGCCGCGGGTCCAAAGCGGTGGAAAATTTGAACATTCTGTGAAGGCCGGCGCGGCAGGGGGCGCGGCGCGCCGGCCATAGCGCCAGTGAATTTTGCCTTAGTCGTTTTTCGCGTTTCCAAAGCGTGAAATGATCCAAACACCAAGCATCAGCTGTTCCAAGTCTCAAAAAGCTGAAATTGATACTAACCATAGCTTGGGAGTACCAATAGCATCTTGAAACCATCAACCAAGTGAGCAAATCGTCCATTCCAACGCCGTGCATATATCCATTCCAAACAACATGAGCTATATCTATGAAGGTACCTACAAAAAAGAACACAAAGTTAGTAAAAAAAAGCCTCCATGCTCTCCTCCCTAAGGATTCGAGCATGAAGGAAAGTTCCACCACCCGTGTGTCTAAACACTCCTCCTCGGCTTAGTGCGGATGTACGGCTCATTTTACTTGTCCCCATTTACCAACCGCCTACCCACACTATCCAATTCATGAAACGAATTAACAAGGACATCTTCTTGATCTAATGCCAAATTCGCCAAGTAATCCGCCACTTTGTTCCCCTCTCTGAAGACATGCACCACCTCTACTTCCATTCCCTCCATTAAGCTCCAAATTTCTTCAATTTCTTGGACAATTTGCCAAGGCACCTCCCAAAACCTTTGTCACCATATTTTTGAGCAACAATGAGTCCGTCTCAACAATAACATGTGCATAAGGAAACGAAGCCACATACCTAAATGCCATAAGAATTGCCAATGCCTCCGCTTGAGTATTTGTGGTCATGAAGTCCTCCATCTCCTTAGCACAAGCATGCAAGATATCTCCCCTCTCATCTCGAACACAAAAAGCCCACGAACTAGGTCCCGGGTTACCTCTAGACGCACCATCCGTATTACATTTGATCCACCCCACCTGAGGCGGACTCCAAGCAACCTTCGTCATCACTAAAGCAGGCGTATGATCTCTCAACACCGGAAGCAAGTCCTCCCACCTACCTGGCGCCTGCCGAAAGTTCCTCCTGCGAACTCTCAACAACATAATGATATGCTGCATAACGAGATACACCACCCTGCGAGCCGAAGTCGACCCACCATGCCTCATAACATTCCTCCGCTTCCACAATTCCCATACAATAAAGATGGGAACCGCATGGTAGATCAACCTCAGGACCGGGCCAGCGGGAGCATCCCACCACAGATTAATCACTTGTGTCAAGTGCAGCCCATCAAAGTTAAGACCTGCAGCGCCTCCAAAATATTTCCATACATACCTCGCTACAGGTGCATTAAGAAAAACGTGAGAGAAAGTCTCCACGTCAGGGTCCACACAGCAATGACGCCTAGAGGGGAACTGAATTCCCCACCTCTTTAGCATATCATCCAGCGGCAGCTTAAACTTCCACAGCCTCCATAATAAAAATGACATTTTAAAAGGAATACCTTTGATCCAAATGTGCTTGTAAAGGTCACTCTGCTTCTTCTTCTGCCTCACCAAGTGATAAGCTGAACGAACTGAGAAGGTACCCTGAGACTCCAGCCTCCAAAATGGCCTATCCCGCTGCTCAGGACACATAGGAGGCTTAATATTCTAAATCACATGCTCTGCAAGGTCGTCAGGTAACAGCTCCCTAAGGCGCTGCTCAAGCCATTCTCCACCCTCAGCTACTTCATAGACGCACACTACAGTCTCATCACATTTAAAATCAAGTGGAACTGCATGGTACAAAGGACCAAGACCAGTCCAGTTATCAAGCCAGAAGTAAGCATTGCCCTTCTTCAGCTGCCATACTATCTCATGATCCATCACGGGTCTGCTCTACAGCATTTTCTTCCAAGCATAAGTCCCCTCCTTCCATGGAACCACCAAAGAATGATGCTTTTTCAAATACTTGTTGCTCATATAAGTCCTCCATAACGAATCCTTGGTGCGAAAATTCCACTACAGCTTTGCAAAAAACGCCTTGGAGATATCATTCAAGCTCCTAAAACCAACCCCTCCTTCATTCAACGGGTGGCACAGGGTCTTCCACGAAGCCCAATGCCTGCTGTCCTGACCCACAGTATTACTCCAAAAGAACTTGGCAAACATCCTGTGAAGCTGAACCACCACCCCCAGCAGGGAGATCACAGGCAGATAACAAGTGAATGGGCATACCCTGAAGCACTGAAGAAATCAGAGTCGCCCGTCCACCTATAGAAAGCAGCTTACAAGTCCAGGAGTCCAGCTTTTTCTGCACCTTTTCCACCAACTCGTTGTAGTGACAGTTCTTCCTCCTAGCATAATAAATAGGAACTCCAAGATACTTGAAAGGGAAATCCCCCCTCGGTATCTCAGTCACATCAAGCACCCTGTCAACTAACAAGTATGGAACCTTACCATGCAAGTACACATTACTCTTCTCCTTATTGATTTTCTGTCCGCTGGCCAGCTCATAACTAGACAAAGTGTCCATCACCATCTTCCAAGAATCCTCATCAGCTGACGAAAAAATAATTATATCATCCGCATAGGCCAAGTGATTGAGGTACGGACTCCAGATAGGCATCCCATACGGCACAAAATTATCATCCCTGTGCAGCGCATTCAGAGCTCTGGAAAGGCACTCTGCAGCAAGCAAAAACAAAGTGGGAGATAAAGGATCACCCTGCTTCACCCCTCTGGAAGACTGGAAAAACCCATAGGGCTGACCATTTACAAGGACAGAGTACCAGTTGTTGCACAAAATCCTGTAAATCATCCCAACAAACGTTTCACCAAATCCCATCATCTTCAGAGCCTTTATCAAGAACAGCCAAGAAACTCTGTCATACGCCTTAGCCATGTCAAGCTTAATTACCACATTCGCAGGCTTGCCCCTATCAGCAATATCGTGCACAATTTCCTGCACCAGTAAAATATTCTCAAATATGCTCCTCTCTTTCACAAAGCCAGACTGCTGGGGTGAAATGATCCCAGGCAATAAGACGGACAACCTATCATGAATCACCCTGGAGAACACCTTGTTGCTGAAGTTGCTCAAACTAATCGGCCTCATATCTGAAAAAGTAGTGAAATCTCTCCTTTTAGGCAATAAAACCAGATTTGTAGCAGTAATATACCTCGGCATAAAGTGACCCCGAAAGAATGCCTGCACCATTCTCACCACATCAGGACCTATAATGTCCCAACACGACTGATAGAAAGCACCCGTAAAACCATCCGGGCCACCTGCAGATTCAGCATTCAAACCAAAAACAGCCTTCTTCACCTCCTGCACGTCTGGGTCAGCAATAAGAGCAGCATCCTGGTCCTGTGTAATAAGTCTAGGCAAATGATCAAGAATAGAAAAATCATCTGGCGCCGCATCACAAGTAAACTGAGCCTGAAAAAATCTGATTGCCTCCTGGGCAATTTCTGCATCACTTTCCAGCAAAGTACCAGCAGCATCTTCGATCCTCCTAATCTGCTACACCTTCCTTTTCCCATTTACATGAGCATGGAAAAATTTGGTGTTCCTGTCCCTATCCTCGAACCACTCCATCCCAGCTTTCTGCTTCCAAAACTGCTCCTCTACCGCATAGAATCTGATCAACTCAGCATTAACCCGCTGCAACCTCTCCCTGTTGTACCCAGTTGGGTGCTCCTCGAACTCCTGTTCATAGACCCGGACCACCTCCTCCAAAGTAGCAATCTGCCTAAAAATGTCGCCATAAGTCTCCCTGCTCCATACAGAAAGTGCCTTTTTCAACTTTTTCAACTTGTAGTTAAAGTTGTAAAAAGGATCAGAATCAAAATTTTCAGCCCAATTCTCTCTGACAACATCCAGGAAGGTCTCGTGTTGCACCCAAAAATTTAGAAACCTGAACGGCTTCTTCACATTTGGAGCGCCCATGTTAGGCAACAGCAATAACGGAGCATGGTCAGACCCCTGCCTAATCAAGTGCTCCACCGCAAACTGAGGAAATAGATCCTGAAAAGCCTGATTCACAAGACACCTGTCAAGCCTTTTAAAAATGCATGCATCATCTGATCTAGCATTCCACCAGGTGTACATGCTGCCCTTGAAACCCATGTCAGATAGCTGACAAGTATTAATGCAGTGCACAAAATCTTCCAACTCCGGGTAATAAACTGGCAGGCCTCCAAAATTTTCAAGCTCGTCAATTATGACATTGAAATCACCCCCAACAAGCCAAGGTAATGTCATTTCACTAGCTTGATAATACAGCATATTCCACAGTTCCACCCGGCTAAAATGATCTGTGCTGGCATACACCAGTGACACCACAAATTCCATCAACCCATCCAAGTGTGTCAGTTTCAAAGACAGCATTTGTGATGTATCATACACCACTTCCACCTGAAATTCAGCATCTACAAATACCCATATTTTACCATTAAAATTATGCCAGGAAGAGCCCATACCTAGCCGCAGTCGATATCTGTCAATATGCCTGAAGTGCTGGAACGGTTCCATTAGTGCAATGAATGAGAAGTGCTTCTTCCTATGCATTGTCACCACTCTATCAAAGGCCTGTCGAGTATTGACGGACCTTATATTCCATATAAGTGATGTATTCATTGACGACCAGAGGCTTTCGACCCCGCCCTCCTAGTTGACGTCCTACCTGGCGGTGGGACGCTTTTCTGACGCCTTCCTCGTACCTGCTTTGCTTTCTTAATCTGCTCATCTACCTGCTTAGGAGACAAATCACCCTTCCCAGCAGCATTAACATAAAGTTGAGCCGTAGACTCAGTGTCTAGTTCATCATCCTCACCAATATCCACCTGTTTTTCAGCAGGCTGATCAAACAAATGCATCAAAGGCGATACGGGCTCAAAGTTTTTTGCAACCAGCTGTGCATTCCTCCGTTTGGCACTGTCATAGGCTGCTTTCATCTCCTCGAACTCCTTATCAGTAGCTGGTTTCCCTCCTGACACCACCGGACTAGCACTAACCACATCCAGCAACTTGCCAGGATCACCCTGCGCCTTTACAGGACTACCCTGTGGAATTTCAGCAATAGCATTTTTTGGACTTGTAGTATCTTCTGCATTGTCAACTTTATCATCCTTGACACTACTATCCCTTGACATAGCACCTTCTAGCCCTATGTAATCATCCCTCGGGTCATCTTCATAATTTTCAGGAATATCAGCATCAGTTTCACTATCCTCCCCATAATCCACCAGGTCATCATCATCTTCTGAATCACCTATCTCCAGGTCACCACCATCGATCTCAACATCATCAGTGATCTTGATTTCCAGAGAATTAGTTGGAACTTCCTGCTGGGAAGTATTTTCAAGCACAGGAACAGTAGAAACAGGCTTTACTGCAGCAACAGGACCTCCCTGTGGAGCTATTACACCAGCTAATTCACCTTGTTTTTGCTGAGGATTAGCCATTTGTTTCCCATCATTGTCCAATCATTGTACCTAGTAACCATTTTTATTAATAAGCAACAATAAATTCAAGGTCTTACAATGTGTGCACAAAACAAGTGCAAAAAACAAATGAGCCCTACTTCTCCCTAACTTGGCACCAATCTTACTTGCTATCCCCACTCTCTTGGGTTGAATGCCATTAGGCACTAATACCACCAAGTAGACTAAAGATTGCTCATATTCTTGATGCCTAAAAACATAAGAAGCAGGGTCTAAACTACTATCAAAACAAGGAGTACAAACTAGAAAACATAAAGCATATTGACTAATTAGTCTTGATCTTCCTTGTTGTTTGCAGGATGAATATAACCCCAAAATGTGAAGCCAAAGTAGAAGTGGTATTGTCCAGCAGCAAATCATGTGATACTTGAGCCTGGCAAGTCGACCAAAGCAATGGAAGATCAATGCAACAAGCAGCTTACCCCTTTGGCTCTCAACTTGGTTCTCTACTGGATAAAGATGCAGCATCATAGCACTTCCCAGATGATTGAAGCAATGTGAAGCTCCTTGAGCTATCAGTAATGCAATCAGCATCATTTCCAGTTGATTGATGCATTGTGAGAATCCTTGAGCAATCAGAATTGTGATCAGCAGCATTCCAAGCTGATTCTGAGCTAAGTAAAGGTGCAGCATTAGAAACAGCTTAGAAATCAAGATGTTTGTAACCAAGACAAGAACACAAGCTGAATGCAATGAGTATGAAATTTAGAACAATCCCAACTTGTATGAATGTCAAAGTATTCAATGTAATCCAGCTTTTCCTTTCCAGTGTTGTTTCAGCACATTTATATTGAATGAGTCGACCAAGGCAGTGAAGCACCAGTGCTCCATCAGTATAACACTTGTAGAGCACCAGTGCTCCACCATTGTCCCTCAGCATTTTGCTAAAAAATATAGCAACAATGTAGTCCAAATCATGTGTAGATGTCTCCACCTTGTACCTGCAAACAAAGAAGCTAATGTTAGTGAAAACAACCCCTATGATCTCCACTCTAAAGTCTTGATCAGAGGGGGCAATGTCCAAGCTCCAAGTAGCTCCTTCTAAACCAACTCCTCCTCTAATTGTCACCACTATGATCCTTTCCATCTCTTAGCTCTAAGCTCCACACAATGATGCTTGTCAAAGTTATATATGAGCTTGGCCTTAGAAGGCATTTCACCAAATGAAGTATATCTAACAGTGGGCAACTCATAAGCTAGATTAGCAAGACAATCAGCTAGCTTATTGCCCTCTCTCAAAGTGTGTTGAAACTGGAAGCTCCCTAGCTGCTTCAACTTCAAAATATCCTCCACAATAGAGGCAATAGACCACATAGGTTGCCAGGCCCCTTCAATCACCTACTTGACAACTAGAGAATCAATTTCTATCACAACCTCTCCTAAGTCATTCTCCACAGTGTATTTCATTGCTTCCCTAATAGCCATTGCCTCAACATACATGTTGTTGTGCTCCCCAATCAATTTGGCAAAAGCATACAGAACATCACCCTCCACATTCCTCACACAAAATGCCATAGAGCTAGGGCCAGGATTCCCTCTAGAAGCACCATCAGTGTTAATCTTCAAGACTCCAAAGCTTGGCACTTTCCACCCCACTTTAATATACCTGAATATGGGCAAATAGGACTCTAAAGCATTGACAATATCAGGCCATGACTGTCTTACTATAGACACAAAAGGAAACCTCAGTTTAACAAAGTAAAAGAGGTTGCTTGTAACTTCATAAAGCAGCCTAGAGTAGGAAACAGTTTTATCATGCTTTAAGGCATTCCTTCTCTTCCAAAGTGACCAAACAATAAAGGAAGGAACAATGTGAAAAACATCCTTTATCCAAGGTTTAGGCCACTGCCTCCACCATTTAAAACAAACCTGATGAAGATTGCATCCATTCACTTGAACTCCTGCAGCTTGGGAAAAGTACTTCCACACATTGTTGGCTACTTGACTTGTTCTGAAGAGGTGTTCTCTAGTCTCAATGTTAGGATTTGTGCAGCACCAACACCTGGATGGAAATTGATATCCCATTCTCTTCAGAACATCATCAATTGGCAGCTTGAACTTCCATAGTCTCCACATCATAAATGACACCTTCAGTGGCATCCCTTTCACCCACATAAACTTGGAGATAGGAACCTTATGCTCCTTCACTCTCATGTAGTTCCAGGCACTACTAACTGAAAATTTGCCATTTGATGTCAAGCCCCACCAGGCCTTATCTCTCCTTTGGTCAGCCCCAAGCAAGTGCACATTCTGAAGAATGTGTTCAACAATGTCCTCAGGCAATAAAAGATTCAAAAGCTCTACATTCCAGGTTCCCTCATCAATTACCTCTCTAACATTGTTGTACCAAAGTTCATAGTTAAATGTATAGGGTACAATGAAGTATAGTGGTCCAAGCCCTGACCAATTGTCATACTAAAGATGAGCTGAACCTTGCCTAATCTGCCAATGAATCTCATGGTAAATAGCTTCCCTAGCTTGTATCATTTTCTTCCAGACATAAGAACCTTGCTTATAAGGCACAATGGCCTTATGCAGCTTCTTGCAGTACTTGTTAGACATGTATGTAACCCAAAAAGAGTCTCCAGTTCTAAAGTTCCACCATAGCTTAGCAAACAATGCACTTGAGACATCAAACAGTGACCTGAATCCCATGCCTCCTTCTTCAGCTGGCAGGCAAAGATTCTTCCAGGAAGACCAATGTCTATTAGATCCTTCTTGTGAGTTTCCCCAAAGAACATAGAAAAGAGCTTATGCAGCTGATTGAGCACACTATCTATAGGATTGACTGCAGATAGGAGATGTATTGGCATACTTTGTAACACATGTTTGATCAGGATGGCCCTTCCTCCAAATGAAAGCATTTTTGCACTCCAACTATGAATCCTAGAGGTTACTTTCCTACCAGCTCCTCATAATAGATCTTCTTCCTCCTACCATAGAAGATAGGACAACCTAGGTATGTAAATGGAAAGTCTTTCCTCTGAATGCCAGTGATCACTTCTACCTTTTGTATCTCCTCTTCACCCACTGAAGCATGTAGGTAAATAGCACTCTTGTCCTTGTTAATCTTCTGACCTGACACTGCTTCATATGCTTGTAGAACACCAGTAATCAAATGCAAAGAGTCCTCATGAGCTGAGGTAAAAAGGATAGTATCATCAGCATAGGCCAGATGATTAAGGTGAGGACTCCACTTAGGCATTACATAGCGTCTATGGAAGCTGTGAGTGTTGAGAGAATTCAAAGTCCTAGAAAGAACCTCAGCAGTAAGAATGAACAAAGTAGGTGACAAAGGGTCACCTTGCTTTAGCCCTCTACCTGAATGGAAAAACCCATAGCTTTGACCATTGAACAAGACTGAATACCAGTTTGATGAGACAAGCTGGAAGATGACATAAATGAACTCATGACAAAACCCCATCTTCCTTAGCACCATTGACAAAAAACGCCAGGACACCCTATCATAAGCCTTCATCATATCCAGTTTAATCACAACATTTGCATCTTCTCCTCTTTCATTGATATCATGAATGATTTCCTGAGCAAGCAAGACATTCTCTACTATGCTTCTCCCTTGCACAAAGCCTGTCTAATTCTGTGAGATGAGTGTAGGTAGAACCTCTACCAATCTATTGTGTACCACCCTGGAAAGGACCCTGTTAATGAAGTTGCCTAAGCTAATAGGTCTGAGATCAGAAAAGGTTGCAACTGAAGGCTTCTTAGGAATCAGAATCAAATTGGTGTGTGTGACATATCTAGGAATGTGTCTTCCACTAAACAAAGCCTGCACCACCCTAACAATATCATGCTTGATGATATCCCAAGCAACATGAAAGAACCTGCCAGTATAACCATCAGGGCCACTAGCACTATCTCCATTAAGTCCAAACACTGCTTGTTTGACCTCTTCCTCCCAAGGCACTTTTGTAAATGCCTCATTCTGCTCATCACTGATCATAGAGGGGACATTCATCAAAAGATCATAGTTGTTAGATACCTCCTCAGTAGCAAATTGTTTCTGAAAGAACCACAATGCTTCATTGGCCATTGCTTCTTGAGAATTAATGCAGTTGCCATCTCTATTTTGAATTTTTCTCACATGTAGCTTCTTCCTTCTTTCATTGACATGAAAATGGAAGAATTTAGAGTTCACATCCCCTTCCTTGAACCATTGCATGCCATCCTTTTGTTTCTAAAATTCAGCTTCAATAGCCAGGTATCTCTTCAGCTCAGCTTCAGCTTTCTTCAAAGCTTCTCTATTCTCAGGTGTTGGAGCTAATTCCATCTGGAACTCATGTGCCAAAATAATGTCCTCCAAGGTGGAAACCTGCTGAAAGATATTACCATATGTAGCCTTACTCCAAGCAGTCAACTTCTTCTTCAATGTTTTTAATTTTGTGTTCAGAGAATAAAATGGATCTCCTGCAGCTTCAATGTCCCAATGCTCCCTTACTAAATCAAGGAATGAGTCATGTGTGGTCCAGAAATTGAGAAATTTAAAGGGCTTGATTGTAGGAGTATCATCCTGTGAGAAATTGATCAACAAAGGAGAATGATCTAAGCCCACTCTAGCAAGGTGATCAATTTCAATCTTGGTGCACATGTCCACCAATTGCTGATTGCCTAAGCATCTATCAAGCCTCTTTAGGATAAAGTCTTCCTCAGTCCTACCATTCCACCAAGTGAAGATACTCCCAGAGTTAAAGCCAAGGTCCATAAGCTGACAATTAGCAAGAGTAGAAGCAAATTCTTCATACTCAGGCATGAAGACTGGTAATCCCCCATACTTCTCATTCTCAGATAGAATGACATTAAAGTCCCCAGCAACCAACCAAGGCCTCACATTATCACTAGCAAAGTACTGCATTGCTTCCCAAAGAAAGAACCCATCACCAGCATTTGTTTTGGCATACACAAATGTAATGACAATTTCTTCATCAAAGTGTTGGTTATTGAAGGAAAGTGTAATCTGCTGTTCATCGTTCATCACCTCTTGCACTTCAAAATCAGCATTAACAAACACCCAAACCTTCCCATTGACATTATGAAAGCATTGTTCCATCCCAAGTCTTAGTTTATAGCTATTAATGGTACTAACTTCCTGGAATGGTTCCATCAATCCTATAACTTGAAAGTGCTTCCTTTGATGTAATGTGATAAGCCTATCAAAAGCTTCTTGAGTATTTACTGACCTTATGTTCCAGATGATGAGCTTATCCATCTAATTCTGCTTGATTGAGGTTGATCTCAATGCTTTGATTTTCTCAGGATCCTGACTATAGTTCTTCTTGTTTCTCTTTTGTGCCTGCTCGGATTGATTTGAAAACTCTAAGGGTGCTGGGGGAATCAACTGCTGCTGTGATCTTGCACTTCTTGGAGATAAATCAGCTTCCCTAGCTATATGCTCAAAGTTATGAGCAGTGGAATCTTCATCAAGTTCTTGATGCTCAAGCCTGCCCGGGCTCAAAGGACCATCCATCAATTTTATACCTTCCTGAGCATGTACATCCTTGACAATGGGTTGCAATGGCATGTTTTCAATAAGATCATCTTCATCTTCATCAGATGTAGCACCTGAAGGAATCAGGGATGAGCCTTGAGCAATATCCTCACCCTGATCTTGGCTAGGAATTGTAGATGCAGTCGTGTTTAAATTGCAATTTGGTCGATTGTTTTCTCCCACATCGACTGGTGGAAGTGAAGGCGCCTTAGGTATAAAAGCAACTTCCTTCACAGTACCGGATTTAACCAACTCTAGGGCTTTTTGCATTAACTCCCAAGCCCCAAAATTAATACCCCTCAGCTCGTTTAAAGCAGCATCATTAAACACGTTGAGTTTACCAACCAAATCAACCTCGTGAACTGAATTTTCAGTTTGTGGGATCGCAATCAATGCGCGATCTTTGTCTGAACCATCAGCTCCATTCAAATCTCCCAGCTCATAATCACCATCAACCCTAACATCCTGAGCTGCTTCACACGAATTCTTCTCCTTCAAATTATTTTTAAAAACATCTTCTACCCACTGACGAGTACTTATTGCTCCAGTATCAATTGCTTTAGGAGTTGTACTCCTCTTTGGAGTCGAAGTTGTATTCCTTATTTCAACTTGCTTAGGATTACCATCCTTCCTAGCTGAATTTAAACCCTTTTCCTCTCCTACTTGAACCTCAATAACATCAGCATCCTCACCATCTAATACTGCAAACGAGTTATTAATTTTAACATGAGCTTCATTACCCTTAGCACCCTCTTTACCTTGATTCTTTTTGTTCTCAACTCTCACCCAAGAATTAGGGTGTCTATTAGCATTCACAATCTTCTTGGCCTTATTTTGTCGAGCATCATGCACTGCATTCTCTTTGTTGACCTCATCGACCTTAGCTTGTTCCTCCTTATTCAAATTACCCACAAGCTTGCCACTTTTAAGCACCCTAAGAGGCTGTTTCATCACCTTATTCTCTCCTTTTTCAATTGTCTTGTCATCTAACCGGATGCAAGATAAAACATTGGTCTTCATCATGTCCTTGCAATTTGCAATGATTGCAGTACTTAGGTAAATAATCACATTAAACCTTGATCCATTTGTACTTAACATCACTAGTGGTGGAATTTTTAATCCCAATCCTTACTCTTTGAGGCCTTGATGAAAGTAAGTCAACTTCCACTTTAACTTTTGCACAACTTGGCCTTTTTCTAGCTTTTGTAGGAACATCCAATTGCAATGGCTTACCAATTGCACTAGCCAATGCAAACACAGCTTCCTTAACAAATAATACTGGTGGCAAACCTGGAAAAGAGATCCAAGCTACTGCCACAGATGTCTCCTATCTTGGATCAAACCAAACATCATATTTCAATGCACGCATTTGATGGTACACACTTGCAAACTTAAGATAGAAAGATGTACGGTCTAATGAGGCTACTATGGCAGGCCTTGACAAGAGATGAACATAGTCTTCTAGCAAAGAAACCCTAATCAAAACATGCCTAAGATCTAAAAAGCCTATGGAACACTCTCCTTTCAACTCACATTGCAATGGTAATTGCTTTTTAAGCTCGTGAAAGGCAAGCATCCCATAAGAGAACTTCCCCACGACTGCATATTGCAATTCTTCATGGATAACCATGTTATCTACATCCTTGTCATCCCAAATAAAAGAAGGTTCTCCATGGTGAAGCTCCATAATAGGATCAGGGATTGAAGGCATCACAAAAGTTCGAGCAGAAGGTTTCAATGTGGATGCATACGATAATGGTGGTGGGTTGTTAGTAGGTGTTATTATGGTGGTAGGGGGTTGTGTAGGGTTAGTATGAGGCTGGACAACCCCAGTGGGGGGCTGTCCAGTGGCCGGAGTGGCCATGGAAAAGTGGTCGAAAGCTTGTCGCCGAAAATCGCCTAGTTCTAGAGAGAAAACTAGGCGCGGGGTTTTACAACTATGGTTTAGGGTTTAGGGTTTTGGGGTTTAGGGTTTAGGATTTCAATATGCAAATTTTTTTTAAAAAAAATAATAATTAATTGAGCCTATCCAAACTCGAACCTTAAACCACCACATCAAGTCACTTCGCTAAACACCACTATGCTGGAATAGCGTGTTCTGCCAAAACAACTAAATTTTAATTTCTTTAATTAATGTTATAGTTGGTCTCAACAGGTGTGTAATTTAATTAAGGCGCACTTAACGATGTGAAATTACAACTATAATCGTTAATGACACTGTTTCTTTCAATAATGGCCCTAATTGCATATTTTGGACCGATATTATTGTGTCATTTAATTAATGACTCTATAGAAATTATATTTAATAAAAAAATCAAATATTTTAATTTTATATTAATTAATCATGAAAAAATTTATATGTGGGACATTTAATGGTGTCATTAGCTATGGTTACTCATTTTAATTGGATCATGTAATCACATTTCAAATTAATGTGATCGAAATTATACAATAGCACGATGAACACTACGACATTATGCCGGTGTCATTAACTCACCACAGGGACCAATGTGGGAGGTGTAAGAGTGTCATAACATATGATCACTCACTTCAATTACATCATGAAGGTGCAAGAACACAATTACAAGTGATCACTTGTATACCATAGCATCATAAACTCTACGACATATTACCGATGAGCTTAAATCACCACATGGACCAATGTGGGACATCTAAGGGTGTCATTACCTATGATCACTCACAACAATTCCATCATGTAGGCAAAAGAACACACTTAAGTGTGATTATTTGTAGAGATTTATACCGGTAACCTTAAGGAGTCATTTGGTTGGTGGGACTACATATCAAGAAAATCCTCATAAATAACCCCACCACCTCCTTGGTATAAGTTATAAAAATATTTTAACAATTAAATCTATAACACAAATTAATTAATATTACTAATCAAACGTTGGATAATTGTTCTCCTTATCAAACCAACCAAACGACTCCTAAAGGTTTAGGGTTTAGGGTCTAGGGTTAGGGAATGGGGATTGAGCACTGCCCTTAAAAAAACACATAATAAAAAAAGAGCCTAACCAAACTCGAACCCTAGACCTCCACCTTGTTCAATACACTCACAACCACTTTGCTAGAGTAGAATCATCTGCCAGACGACTAACTTTTTACTTTTTATTTACTTTTGTAGCTTATATTTAGGGGGAATTCATGGAGGGAAACTAAAATTTTGTAGCTTATATTTGGGCACAGATTTTTATAACTAAAATATCAAATAAATTTCGTGGAGGGAAATTCAAATAAGAGGAGGAAATTATTAAAGGTTTAGTGATGTTTTGGACCCTTTAAATAGTTGCACCATGCATTATCACAAGCACTTCTAAATCAATTAAATAGTTAAAACAAATATAAACTAATTGGAATGCGGATTGATTGAAGATGATTTCATAACATGGTTCAAGATGGAGATCCCTTATTCATACATTAGTCGTGACGAATTGGTATCTTTTTTTAGCCTTACGTTATTTTATTCTAATATAGGAATTTAACTACGAAAATAATATTACTCTTTCTAATATTTGCACAGTACCTTCCAAAGAAAATCTATCACTATCTTCCTCCTACTTCGGTTGAAACTATTATCCAATGTAAGGGGAAAAAATGGACTGCAGCACTGTGTAGTGATGTCCAACGAAGACTAGTGAAGGGATGGAAAACATTTGTCAAGGACAATAACATTAAAAAGGGACATGTTCTTATCTTTGAACTTGTTCAAGCTACACCAACGATTGTTATATTCAATGTTGAAGTGAAAGTTTGATAAATTCTTCAATGTTGAACTTGTATTGTTCATTTTCAATTTTATCAACACAACTAATCATTATGTTTTGATTTTTAATACGAACTATTTTATTTCATTGACAACTTATAGTATATGTTGCTACACTTAACAAATGTTATGCCTTATATATTTGCACTCAATTAATTATCGGTTACTATACTTAACAAATCGATTGAACATGATAGACAAGTGCAACCCCAAAAGATTTTCCAAGTCAATTGATTGTAACTAGGCATGTCCTACAGGGAAGTGCAATGGCTGCACAGAAGAGTGGAAAGGCTGCATAGAGAAGTGAAATAGCTACATAGAAAACTTAAAAGAAACCTTAAACAATTATGGCACCACATAGGGATTATTATACTATTTAATATGACTAAACAAAATAAAACCCTATAAATAGTTTTGAAATACAAATTACGAATCCACTTCTAATCGTAAACAGTTAAACTTTCGTAAGCATTATAATGGATAGGACTCCAAAGAAGAACGTTGTTGCAGAATCACTGCAAGGATCACCAGTTAGCCATAGCATTTTGTATCAAGAGCTTAAGAATACCCATAGAAAGTTGGAGAGTGAGGTTAATGAATTGCTAGGGAGGTTGGTTAAGGAGAGTCACATTGTTTACATCCAAAGTCTTTTATTGGAAGGCCCAGCCCCCTTAACCACTCTTTACACCATGCTTGATGACCTACCCATCCCATGCATCGAAAGTAAGACCAAGGAGCATTCTGTTATTGTTATATGTATCTGTTTCCAAGTCCTCTAAGTCTGTGCCTGATACCCCCAAAATTGAGTAGTCCGTTATAAACTTGTCTCTTGTACATGCCATGCATATAACATGGTATGCTAGTGTAGGTGTTTTTGTTGTTTATGTTTATGGTTGTCTAGTTTGGTTCTTATCTTGACTTGGTCGTGGTATTTTGCTGAAATTATGTAATGGAATATCATTCCATGAACTATCTACTAATGAATCTTATGTTATGGTAAAATTATTCTCCAATTCTTCTTTGCTTTTTACATGATTAATTACTAATGACTGCATCCTTATAAATGTGAATAAGCTTTTCACTATTAATTATTGATTCAAAACAGATATTATGTGCAACCAAATTAGCTCCATATTGTAGCTTAGATCGTTGGGTTCGAAATCCATAATGCAGGTGTGGTCACTTATTAATATTACAAGCTTTTAGTTGCATTATCATGTTTTTTTTTCTCTAAGTTTATGCTATAATCAAACTTCAAAAGGCTAAACTCATGGGTTCACAATTCATAAACTAGTTTTTCAGACAACTTGAATTGTGAACCCATGAGTTTAGCCTTTTGAAGTTTGATTATAGCATAAACTTAGAGAAAAAAAAAAACATGATAATGCAACTAAAAGCTTGTAATATTAATAAGTGACCACACCTGCATTATGGATTTCGAACCCAACGATCTATGTATGACACATTAGAAAAATGTAAACTAATTAATGGAAACAAATTTATAATTGCTATTTGAGAAAATACTTTATCGAAAAACAAGTAAAATGATATGCCTAATTGATTTAGAACTTTAATTTCCATTAACGAGTAAGAATAACACAAACCCAGTTATTTCATGATTGGAAACATATTTTAACAATCAACATGATAATTTCATCCCTACAAACATTTATGCTAATAAAGCAGAAGAAACAACACAAGATTTATTATCAACCTCAAACCCTACAACACTTTCATCTACTAATGAGATTGAAGAATGACCTTTATGACCAATATTATTTTTTTTATATTCATATAAAGCTTCTTTGGCTTCATCATAAGTCTTGAAATCCTTGAAGATACTACCCTTGAAACCTACTACCATTGGAGCACACTCATGCCAAGAGTTGTACAATCCGGGTCTCTTACCACAAAATACCGCATACACCTTGGATTTGGACTTGTTCTTAACTTGATCATTCTTTTGAAAGTCGTTGAAAGCTAATATGGCTTCATCATAAGATTTTGAAAGCTTTGAAGATGCTACCCTTGACTCCAATAACCATAGGGGCACATTCACACCAAGAGTTGTATAAACCCGGCCTCTTACCACGAAATACCACATAGATTTTTGATGATTTATTCTCATTCACATTGACCATGGTTCAATTGTGCTCCTTAGTCTATTGAAGTAAAGATAGGAGGAAAGTAGATATGGAACTAGTTTAGGTGAGGCAGTCAACAATTAAAAGTGTATATATATTGCTAAAAGTTACAGGGTTAGACAATGACCAATTAAAAAAAAAGAAGTGGAAATTAATCTATACGCATATAAAATTTTGTAGTAAATACACAAAAATGGAGTATTTTCGTATGTATTCCGTATGTATTTTGATGCTCTACCAACCTAATTAAATACTTTATGGGAAACAATCAAATGCATGTTTAGTTGTGAAAGTGCTTTGAGAATGTAAATAAGAATTAATAACATGAGAGAGAGTTAAATAAATTTTTAAAATTAACCTAAAATCTTATTAGGGGTATAAATGGAACAAAAGTAACGAATTTATTAAAAAGGCGTGTGAAATTACTATATTACCTCCATTTGAGACGTTTGGGCCATAAATGGTGTGGTCAATTATATTTTTTCTTTTATAAATGGGCTCATTATACAAACAGCCACCATACACAAAATATTTACTAAAAAATGGCCACAACTATTTGTAGCCAATATTAATAACAAAATAATTAGAATATATATTATTAGAAAAATAATAATATTCATTAATAAATACCTAAAACATTAAATATCAAACAAAAAATATTGTATCTGTCCCAAAAAATAAGGAATATGGGGAATACACGTACTACAGCAACTACTCTCCTAGAATCCTAACTACACCAACACACTACCCCTATATTTCCATATTTATCGGAATAATATTCATTACATTTAATTTACAGAAATATTCAAAAAACTAATATTAATAAAAAAGTATTTAAAAAAAATGGCTACAGAAAGTTAATATCAACAAAAGGTGTTTATAATTAGAAAATATTTTTGATGAATGTTCATGTAGGGTAAAAAATCCTTTATAAATCCCCCTAGAATAAATAGTACCGAAACTTGCCCGTTCATCACAATTGTGCACCACAAATAATACTTGCTTATGTGGTCAAAATTGTGCCCAACCGAATAGGTTTACTATCGGTGACTGATTAAAATGTACGGAAGTTCTCATTCCTAGGCAAAACTAAATTGTGCCCATAACTTCTACCCGATTACCAATAGAAGTTTTGCCCATTAAATTTTCATAAATGAATGTTATTATTAAAGGTTTTTTAAGCAAGGCTAAAATTTTAAGACACTGCTTATTAAGTGTATTCTAGTAAATTACCCTAATGGGCAGTTGGAGATGTTTTTTTGGTTCCCAATTAATTTTTATATTTGCAATTACTTCAAAAAACTGCATGTAATTGTCTGTAATAAATAGAGGAGGAGATCTGCACCAAAAAAAAAAATGAAGTAGGGTTTTAAAATAGGACAAACTTCACTAATACATAAATACTTATGTATACTTTAGTTTTTCTCTGATTGAAAATTAAGAGTTTCCAAAGAAATTTTCAACTTTCATATAAAGCTAAAGTAAGTAAAATTTAGCCTGAGCAGTAGCTTTTTTCCTGCGCGAGACAATGAATAGTCATTGGTTGTGAAATTTTAGAAGGATAATCAGACCGCTCAAACTCTAAGATCCATCCAACGATTTTGAACTATACTCCAAATAAAATAAGATTTTTTTCTTGCAGTTCAAAATGCATGACTTTTTTCTGTCTTCTTGAGTTCAGTTCAAAAGTCCAAATTTTTCTTCCCTGATTTTGAGCTGAACTCCATGAATATTTCATGAAATTGGAAAGATTATGATTATGCCTCTTAAACTTACAAATAGTAGCAGCTCATGGATCAACACTCCAAAAGATGGCTATTCTTCAAAGTTTTCCCAAAAGTAACATTTCTGAAATTTGTACTCCTCCGTTCCAATTTATGTGGTTAACTTTTGAAACTTTATGTATTATAGTTTGACTCGGCATAAAGTTTAAGAAATTTATACTCCCTCCGTTTCAACTCACTCTTGTTCTCATTAGGCCCTAAAACACCCACAAAGTTGTGTCTTTTAACATCTGAGTCACAACTTTTCTAAAAATCGAAGCGCGTGCATCTCAAAACAGGCTGATGTGGAAGATGGACAAATGAACAGGTGGCACGTGTCAAAGAAGAAGCAAACACTTCTATTTCTCATTTGAATTTTTACAATTCTCGGCGCATGATAGGGCTGTATTACTAACGTGTGCCACATCTAATAATGCCTCACGGACGACCAAAAAAGAAACTGGTGCAGGCCACCAAAACTATTAATCGGAGCAGAGAAGTAGGAAAAGGGAAAGCAATAAGAGTTGAATATGGATCGAAATCAATGATGTCGATCTATAAAACTGGAAGTGAAACTCATAAATCCACTGAAGAGTGGCCACCAGTTAGTGGATCTCTAGCTAACACAACCTGGCGATGATGATCAGCTCAGATGTAACCCCAGGCACAAACGCAGTGGGCACCACAACAACAACAATGAAAGGACAGGGATCAACCGCTTTTGCAACTATGCACAAAATTTTTAGGATGGAGAAAAAATTGTTGAGCTAAGTAGAACAGAGGTAGAAATTGAAACAGAGAAGTGGAAACATGCTTTAATACTATGTAATAGGGGGAGATCCAACAATTGCGGCAGTAGAGAGATTCATAGCACATCAATGGAATTTTGTAGCTAAACCTGCAGTATATTATCATAACTGTACTGGTTGAAAATCATCCGAACACGTGGCGACATGTGTTCGTTGACATGGCAAGCTCAGCGTCAAAATCGGAGACAAGTCAGCCGTCGTTGAGAAGAAATGGTTATCAAAGATGATTATTCATTTTGTTCGATTGGGATCGATCTCTCCGAAGACACAAAAAAAAGGTTTCAACAGATAAACATGATCAACTAAACTCCGCTTTTATCGGAAGATATTGAACGTGGATAAGGAGTCAATCTATTAGTAGAAAGACGTGCAAGTAGTGTAATTCAAATAGGTTTGGACTCTTAGCTATAAATACAACTCCCTCTTCCCATTGTAAGGTTATGTTTTTCTGAACATAACCTCCTGTTAAGCAATTATTATCGCCGCCATCTTCATAATTAGCCACCAGTATCGATCATTTCACCACCAGCACTGTTATTGCGTCGTAGTTGTTCTGCTGTAGTTTGGCTTTGCTGTGGAGGAGGAATCCATCCTTTTCAATGGAGCACAAGTCTTCGGCTATTGAATACAATAAACTTTATCTTTTACTTTTATCTGATTATTTACTATTTAATTGATCACCTACCCGTTTGATTCATTTGTTTCATTCATTCATCGTTATCTACATCGTTAATCAATAAGCCTATCTTGATCTGAATCCTGCCTAAACATAGTCATCGATTGATCTTTAATTTACATTCGTTAGATCGGCAATTGTGGAATAACTATTTGCTAATTTATTGCTTAAATTGTTAATGATATTACCTGTTCCTCCTGTTCGGCTAAGATAGAGAATTATAAACCATCTGCTTGTTCGTAATCGAATGCTTTGATTCTTGAAATCGACTAGACAGTTTGTTCGTTTGCTTTGTTAGAATATTTAGCAGGTTTTATCGTTATTCTCTTGTCATACTTATCGTCAGATTCAATATTAGTTACTCATCGTTTATTTGCCATTGCTCGAATACATCCATATCTCGATCTCATTTAAGTATTCATTAAAACGATCAGTCTTGTGAACGTAAAATTACCGATTAAGCGTCGGATTTTGATATAAAACGGTCGCCTAAGGCTCAACGAAATATAAATTTAATTGTAATACCTGAAATCAAATTTTAGGATATGTAGTTTGACGCCCACCGTGGGGCCTAGGCAGTCGATTTGTTAAGAAATTTGTTGTTGATTCTACTTACGTTTATTATTTTTTGTGTGCGATAGCAGACGATCAGAGCAACAATGCTAACAACGCCAACACCAATGCCAGAGACGGCGCACTTCAACCCAACCCTGCTGATGGGGCCCAGCTTCCAGGCATCGAAGAAGGGGTCGATGAATCATCCCACCATGAACAGGATCCTCCTTTGAACGTCACTGCGACCGGTTCTCAGTCGAATGTCAATCGACGACACCGACCTGGTAAGGAACCCGCGGTCGAAGCAACGTCAGTTGATACGAACACTTTGTTGCATGAATTATTAGTTAAGCAAAGTCAGCAGATGGAGAGGATAAATGAGCATTTGCAGCTTCTGTCTAGCTCTACAAGTCATAGAGTGCCTGCCTTCCCAGCAACACCCCCCGCAGGCACTCCGATCTCTGTTCCTCAGGGCGCAGTAATAGGGGAAGCTGAAGTGGGAGTGGAACTCGGAGGGTTGGGTACGGCTGCCATGGCTAAGGGATCTCCGGCCTCTGTCATGACAGAAGCAAGGATGTTGGCTACGATGCAGACATTGTTGAATGACACAGTGGAGAAGAAGTTTAATTAGGTGAGATCATATATGGAAAAGTTGCCAGGAGTTCCAAAGTTAATGGAGGACGCCGCTAAAAAGTCGATCTCAAAGCGGTCGTTTCCCCCGAGTGCTGCAGCACTGCCAATTCCTAAGACTTTAAAGCTACCGGAGAGTCTGATGTATGATGGAACTACAGATCTGAGGGATCACATCGATATGTTTTCGATCGCAGTGCAGTCGAATGATTTGACAGCAGATAAGATTAACTCGGTGAGCCTAAAGAAATTTCGTGAAACACTAAGAGGAGGAGCATTGAAGTGGTATATGCAGCTGCTCGAAAACGGGATATCAGATTTTGATGACATGTCAGCCAAATTTATTCGGGCACACACTGGAGCTAAAAACATAGAACGAAGAGAGGAGGATATATTGAACATCCGGCAGCGGCCCAATGAAACGATCAAACAGTTTTTGAAACGGTTTAACGATGAAAAGATAAGCATTCCAAATGTTGAAAACAGATGGGCTTGTTTGTCTTTCATAAATAATTTGAGTAATGACTCAATGGAGGGACGTAGGAAATTGAAAGATCGGTTGAGGGAAGTCATTCCGTGGACTTTCGACTACCTATATCGTGAATGTGAGCCAAAGATCAGGGCAGAAGAGGAAGAGTTACAGTTAGCTCTTTACAATCGACAATATGAGCGACCGGCTCCACGTAGGGTCGAAAACGATAGGCGGAAACCACAGGGTTCAGCTGCGATTCGAGCCCTACGGTTTCCCTCGTCCAAGTGGGAACAGACATGAAGCTAGCAGTTCGAGGAGTCAGCCAAGGAAGGAGCAGCCGGGTCCATCTGCGGCTCCGAGGGATCCACTGCCTCTAAAGATCTCAGAGTATAATTTTTTTGTTTCGACCGCAAGCTTGGTGATTGCATTGAGGGGAATGGATGATAAAGTAGTGAAATTCTCCGGTCGCATAAAAATGCATCCGAACAATAGGGACGATAATTTGTACTGTGTTTTCCATCACGATCATGGGCACACGACCGAAGAATGTAAGGCTCTACGTTATGAGGTAGCTAAGTTGCTTGAAAGTGGATCTGACATAATTTTTGACAAAAAGAGGAAAGGAAAACTTTAATAAGAAGAAAGACGACCATCAATCGCTAAAGCCTCCGGCCTCAAGAAAAACAGTTAATGTCATTGCTGATAGGGCTGAGGTCCATGGGGTAACATACACAACGAAGAAGTATGCAAAAGTATCATTCACCAGAGACAAACAGACGCAAAAAGTTATGAATGACAACATTGTGTTCGGGGATTTCAATTTCGATGAAAGGATACATCCCCATCACGATGCCTTAGTCATCACAATGAGGGTAGATGACGCCGATATAAGACGAGTCTTGATTGATGTAGAAATTTTGGTTAATATAATACAGTTAAGAGTGGTTAAGCAATTGTAATTGACTGATAAGATTAGACCCAGGTCTACAGTGTTTCGGGATTCAGTAATTCAAGTGAAACGACGCTAGGTGAAATTATGATTAAGACTTACGCAGAAGGAGTTGAGAATGAAACTTTGTTCCAGGTGATGGGGGAGATATGGCTTACAACGTGATTTTGGGTCGATAGCGGATCCACACCATAGGGGCAGTCCCATCAACCTTACATTAAGTTGTCAAGTTCCCTACCCCATGAGAAATAAGATAAGTTAGGGGTGAACCTCAAAATGCCCGAGAATGTTATTTAGTAGCCATGAATGAAGGTGCTAATTCGAGTACTTCGAAATAGCAATCACAATAGCCGGAATCTTTGGCCGAAGACGATGAAACAGAACCAAGTCCAACGGATAAGGACTTCGCCAAAATTCTGGCATGTGTTAGGGAGCCAAATAAACAGAAAGCTGGGGACTCGACGATCGAAGAAGCAGTCCTTTTTGAAGACAAACTAGAGCGAAAAGTGTATTTTGGCGTAGAGTTGGACCTCGACATGAAAGTGGAGATAATCACATTTCTCAAAGTCAATGATGATTGCTTTGCTTGGTCCCACGTGGACATGAAATGAATAGACCCAAAAGTTATTACTCACAATTTGGATGTCAATCCATCACATCGACCGGTGAAACAGAAGAAACGACCTAATGGGGATTTTAGAAGAAAAGTCATCGATGATGAAGTGGACAGGTTGCTAAAAAATGGATTCATAAGGGAGGTAAAATACTCGGAGTTGCTAGCAAACACATTCGTAGTCCAAAAGAAGAACGGGAAGTGGAGCGTATATGTGGACTACACCGATCTAAACAACGCGTGCCCGAAAGACTCATTTCCGTTGGCCCATATCGACCGATTGATCGATTCGACGGCAGAACATGAAATGTTGAGTTTCTTGGATGTGTATTCGGGATACAATAAAATATTAATGGAGCAAGAGGATCAGGAGAAAACGTCATTTATAACGGACAGGGGAACCTACTGTTATACGGTCATGCCTTTTGGTCTAAAAAATGCCGGGGCTACCTATCAACGGTTGGTCACGACCATGTTCAAAAATTTGATCGGATTAACTATGGAGGTTTATATAGATGACATGGTTGTGAAGTCAATTGAAGCGAAAAATCAGTTGGATAATTTGAAGGAGGCATTCACAATATTGAAGCAGTTCTTTGGATTCATCGTATCTCAAAGAGGAATCGAAGCAAATTCTGACAAAATCAAAGCAATCGAAGACATACCAAATGAGCTCACAAAGGTGAAGGGCGTCCAATGTTTGACCGGTCAAATAGCCTATCTCAGCAGGTTTATCTCGAGGTCATCCGAACGATGTCACAAGTTTTTTTCGGTCTTGAAGAAAAACACAAGCTTTGAGTGGATGCCGGAGTACAAACAGGCTCTTAAATAGTTGACAATATTTGTCTTGCCCTCTATTGCTTTCAAAACCAGTGGAGGGAGAAGTGTTGCTGATCTACTTGGCCATTTCAGAAGTTGTTGTAAGTGCTGTCCTCGTTCGTGAGGACGAAGGTAAACGATTTCCTATCTATTACGTCAGTAAAAACTTACTTGATGCAGAAACAAGGTATCTGCACTTAGAAAAATTTGCACTTGCTATAGCTGCACGAAAACTACGACCATATTTTAAATGCCATGTTGTATCAGTTGCAACTACATTTCCTTTACGAAGTATTATACATCGAGCGAATTTATTCGGCTGATTAATGAAATGGGTGGTCGAGCTGAGTGAGTACGATATCACTTACTAGCCTCGCACCGCCATCAAATAATTCTTCCAAAGGAAAGAAAAGAAGAAGGACTTATGATGAGGGACCCAGACCCCGGAGTCTGGATGCTTTACACAGATGGAGCGTCAAGCGCAAAGGGAACTGGCCTTGAAGTCTTGTTAATAGCGCCAACAGGCAAAAAACTAAGGTATGTAGACAAACTACACGCCAACAATGAGGCCGAATATGAGGCCCCTGCTGTAGGTCTCAAGATTTCTAAAGACTTGAAGATCCAACGGTTAGACATCAAAAGTTATTCTTAACTGGAGGTAAACCAAGTCCAAGGAGATTTTAGTGTTCGAGATACAAGAGTGCAGCAACTGCTCAACAAGGTACAGAGTCTTTTAACTTCTTTTCAGGAATGGAAGATAACACAAATCCAAGGGAATAAAATATCGAAGCAGATGCTCTATCCAATCTCGGCTCTGTTGTCATAGAAGGAGAACTCGATGAAACGATTGTACATTTGTTCGAATCGCCGCTCAATCGAAGTCTTAAAGAGGTAAACAATGCCAATCATACTTGGGATTGGAGAAGCAAATATTTGTCTTACTTGCAGGCAGGGATTCTTTCCGAAGACAAGAAAGCTGCTCGATCACTCAAAGCTAAAGCGGCTCGATACTGCCTTATGGACAACCAACTCTACAGGCGCATGTATAGCGGCCCATTGGCGAAATGCATGGGCCTAGGAGAAAAGATTTATGTAATGAGAGAAACTCATGAAGGTGAGTGTGGCAACCACTCTAGAAGCAATTCTTTGGTTTGAAAGTTTATTAGAGCTGGCTACTATTGGCCAACAATGGGAGAAGACGCCAAGTCCTTTGTTCAATAATGTGATTAGTGTCAACAGCATGGCAACCTTATTCATAAACAAGCACAACCCCTTCATTCGGTCACATCATCGTGGCCGTTCATGAAATGGGGGATGGATTTGTTCGGGCCGCTTCCAACAGCGCCCAGTGGGGTAAAGTTTATATTAATTTTAACTGATTATTTTTCCAAGTGGGTAGAAACAATTGCCTTGGCTAAAATTCGAGAATAGAAAGTCATCAAATTCATCCATCAAAATATCATATGTCGCTTTGGGATCCCGAAGGAGATCACGTGCGACAACGGAAAATAGTTCGTTGGAAGTAGAATCACAGCCTTTTTCAAAAAATGGGGGATCAAGTGAATCACATCAACTCCATATCACCCCAGCGCGAACGGACAAGTTAAGCCTTCCAACAAAACAATAATCGAGTATTTGAAAAAGAGGATGGACGAATCAAAAGGCAACTGGCCGGATGAACTCCCAGGTGCGCTGTGAGCTCACTGAACAACGATGAAAAACAATACTGGAGAGACTCCGTTCTCACTTGTCTATGGAGCAGAAGCAATGATCCCGATGGAAGTTGGTGAACCAAGCCTTCGGTTTGCCCACTCCACCGATGAGTCAAACAAGGAAGCCATGTTAGTAGACTTGGATTTGCTCGAGGGGGAGAGAGATATGGCACTGATCCGGATACAAGCACAGAAACAAAGGGCATAAAACTACCTCAACAAAAAGATGAGGTATCCAACTTTAATGCTGGTGATTATGTACTGAAGATCAAGCGACCGAAGAAGGATGAACCCAACGAAGGCAAGTTGGGAGCAAATTGGGATGGAACCTATCGATTCAAAGCATCGGTCGGCAAATGATCTTATCAGCTGGAAACCTTATACTCGAAATCAGTCGAGTTCAATTGGAATATCACCCAATTGAGGAAGTACTACTTCTAAAAACATTCGGTATCACATAGCCTCATTTTTTACATTTATTTTCACTTACTCCAACTTGGACATATTTTGTTATTGTTTTTAGCACTCACACTTTTAGATGATAGGCATAGTTGGAATCGAGAGATGATATACATCACCCACGAACACAATGAGCTTGAAATGCTCTTAGTCGGGGATCTTTAAGTCCACTCTGTTTCTTCTTTGCATCCTTGTTTTAGGAAATACGAAGTCTATATAACGGAGGCATTGAACCAGTATCCGACCCATCATACTTCGCACTCGAACACTGGGGGGGATAGAGAATGAGAGGAAGGATTTCTTCAACCGATTGTTCGACGACTGGGACTGCTTGAGTCCGAAGTTGGCGACTGTACGAAGAGATACCGGTGACTGCCGCGAGGTCAGATTTGCAAGCATTCGAAAAGACGCTGGGACTGCTCGAGTCCATGAAGAAGGGTTTAACATCAAGATTTTCGCCAAACAAACACTCACACTGGGGACTGTTCGTGACTTTATTTCAAAATGAAATGTAAACGGTCCACTAGTGGCCAAAGTTTAGTTCATACTTATAAGTGCCTTAAAATGGCCGTGTTCGAAATTGATGACAATGATCAATCAGTCAAAATGTACTAAGTGCCCGATGGCGGGTAACATTTCAAATAATACAACACTTATTGTCGAACATCCGTTGTTATTCGCTTATTCAAACGACTTAAGTGTTAAAATAATTTATCGAACTCGACGTTCAAAGAGTGAACTTGCATGACAATGAGACGTCATTCTTCATTATGCGCTAGTTACATTGGGCCCAATTAATTTGCTCTTCCCGATAGCCACGACCAAAACATTGAAACTTCGAACGATGAAAATACCACTTGTCTTGTTGAAGTGATAAAACGTAAGGTTCATCTTTAAAAATCAAGACATAAAGCCATAAATGGGTAGAAAGGCAAACAAAAGAAATTCATTCAAACAAAGGTATTCACATAAGAATAGCCAACGACCCCATTGTCTTTACAAAAAAACGACCATCACAACTGGTCGAAAGGACTATAGAGTAAAACAAACAAAATCCAAAGTCCTAAAAGCTCATTCATCGCGTTCATCATCAGAGGAGCTTGGTGGGAGCCCGAGGTCTTCACGAGCCAACCTCACAACTTGAACGACCTCTTCTATTTCAGCAGCGATGTCGACCCTGCGTTCGGAAATCTCTCGCAGCACGTCATGCCTAGATTCTGCAATGATTAACTCCCTCCGCTCTTCGAATTCCTCCTCCATCGCACACTTCTGAATAGCTAAATCTTGCTGAAGGACTTGATTCCTCTCCGTCAAGGCATTAACTTGAGCAGCCAAGTCTTCATTGTTGCCCCGAAGAGTGTGAAGCTGCTCGTTCAGGCTAGTAAGCTCCAAGTCCTTGCCCTTCAGCTCAGACTCCAATTTAGCGCATTTGCTGCCCATGTTAGCTTCAAATCGCTCGAGTTGATCATTGAGAGCTTGGATTTGAGACTCCAACTCTGACTCACGAAGAGCGTGAGCGGTTGCTTTCTTGTTTAACTCAGACTCAAGCTCAGTATATTTCACCTTCAGAATCTTCAAGTTATTATGCCATCCACTGCCAGCCGAAGAGAGGTGAGCAGCTCGCTCGTTTAGGTGCACTATTTCGGCTTGGAGCTGGAAAATTCGGTCAACTATTTCAATAGCCATGATGGTGTTCTAAAAGTAAAACAAAATGAAGTTAAGAGGAAAAAAATTAACAAAGGAGTTCATACAATCAAGAAAGAAAGGTTTAATACAATCTAGGAATGCAGGCTAAAGTCACTGTGGCAATTCGGTGGAGCTTTCTCCATCGGAACTGTCACCTCGTAGAGGTAGTCGACAAGATGATTTGGACACCTAAGAAGGTCAACATTGCTAGGAACGGTCACTGTAACCGACCTATCACTTATCTCCCCAGCAGTATCGGCCCTCTTAAGAGCGGCAAAGGATGCAGCCTCTTCAACCCTAGGGAATAGGACCACATGCTCTTCATGATCTGACACATAAAACGATGAGCTTGAGCTCTCCGCATGTTTAGACTTCGTTGTCTCCACTTGCCGATCAAGAGGCAACTTGCCTTTCCTCGTGCCTCTCTCCCTAGGCACTTGATCTACGGGGAAAATAGCAGTCTCCCGCACTTCGGGCATTGGCCCCATGAGAACGATGGCACATTCTTTCTTCCATGAAAAACCTCCAAACCCTGAGGTGACCTCGACTAAATCCTCTAGTATGGGCTTAGTGGAAGCTGCCTCTCAACCCCGAAATCGGCTAAGGGAGTCCCATCATATTCTTTGGCTGTCGTAAGCTGTTCAGCCGTTTCCAGCATCATTTCCTTCCTTGGATTTTTCGAGCGCCTTAATGGTTGCTCAGAGCCCGACTCCTCAACCTCTTCATCTTGGGAGCGAAAAGAACAGATGTACCTCCCCCAGCAGCTTTAACCGCATCAACAGCTGAAATTGTACCCACTATAACATCCTCAAAAGTTTTGAGGGCAGTCGATGTGCCTACCTCTTGATCTTTTGGTGCACTCTTAGCAAGATCTCTTGCCTTGAAGTGATAGTATGATGTCTTCTTTTTCTTCTTCAGGGGAGCTTCATCAACTTTCTCCTCTTCCGCTTCTTCGGCATTGTCATCATTTTACTCGCCACCGGCACCCATAATGCCAACAGGAATTCTCATCTGTTAAAAAGGGAAGTCGATTTTACATAACTTAGGGAAAGAATGAGAGAAAACACACCATGATGTTTGGCTTTCACTTTTAAGAGAGCAGCTATCGGTTTCTAACATCTCTTGTCGTTGGTGGTCTTGTCCAAAACTCTAATCAGCCACCCTTCGATGTCGAGATTCAGGTCGAACAAGACTTTGTTGGCTGAAATATGAAAAGACATAAGGATACAGAGGAAAACTATAGACATGAAATGAGAATTGAATACTTATGGGTGCAGTTCCATGTATCGGGAAGCAAATTTGATCCCATCCCCGAAGATCAACGTCGTTATTCAAAATCAGAGGCCGTTGTCCCCGCTTTTGCATGGTGATAATCCCGGCTTTGTAAACTCGAGGGGAATACAGATGAAGGATATGTAGAAGTGTTAACTCCACTTCGGCTTTCTTTACAATCCAACGATACATGGCCACCAACTGCCATATAATCGGGGAGAGTTGACCAACACAAACATTATACATTCTATAGAATTCTTCGATTAGGGGATCGATTAGTAGGGTCAATTCTATCGTGAAAGGATATGTTAAAACGATTGTATGACCACCATAAAAGGTGGCCAAAGTTGACCTTTCCAGAGAACACACAACGTCGATCATGCCCTCATTCCATCCATAATCGTTACGAACCCTGGGGATTGTCTCTTGAGTAATGGCAGCAAATACAGAATCGATGAGGATGTTCCTCTTCCTCCTCACTTGGGCAGCATTTTGATAACTAACCTTGCAGTCGTCATCATAAGTAAATTTCTTTGGAAAATCTCTGTATAAAGTTTCTCCGGACCAAAGTCCTTGGGCTTCCGTTTCTTTCCCTTTCCTTTGGCTTCGAAGGGGCCAGCAACATTGGCCTATTCAGTTACGATGACAGGTTGCGGCAGTGCCGTGGAAGCAAGAGTAGCGGAGATAACAACATTGGTGGTGGTTGCAGGAAAACAAATTTTAGGCTTCAAAATAAGAGATTAGAAACCTGAAATGGAGAAATCACAAGGAGTTTTTTTAGAGAATTTGAAGAAAGCAGGAGAGCAAAAGTTTGGAAATGGATTTTTGAAGTGGTATTTATAGGAGTTGGGGGTAATGAGTACCTCAATACTATAAAAAAAACTGCCGCCTCATGCACGTGTGCTGATGGGAAGGTGAAGTGTCATTTTGGCATTTCAAATTGCAAGGCTGAGAAAGCTCCACGTGTTTTCCTGCCTAAAATTTCATGCCACTTGCCAAGATCATGCGAGTACTCACTCGGCAAGTGAGGGGACTATCTGTACTGGTCGAAAATTGTCCGAATACGTGGCGACACGTGTTCATTGACATGGCAATCTTAGCGTAAAAATCGAAGACAAGTCAGCCATTTTTTAGAAGAAATGGTTATCGAAGATGATTGTTCATTTTGTTCGATCGGGATCGATCTCTCCGAAGACACAAAGTAACGTTGCAACAGATAAGCATGATCAACTAAACTCCACTTTTATCGGAAGACGTTGGACGTGGATAAGGAGTCAATCTGTTAGTGGATAGATGTGCAAGTAGTGGAGTTGAAATAGGGTTGGTCTCTTAGCTATAAAAACAACCCCCTCTTCCCATTGTAAGGTTACGTCTTCTGAACATAACCTCCCCATAAGCAATTATTATCGCTGCTATCTTCATAATTAGCCACCAGCATTGATCATTTCACCACCAGCACTGTTATTGCGCCGTAGTTGTTCTGATGTAGTTTGGCTTTGCTGTGGAGGAGGAATCCATCCTTTTCAATGGAGCACAAGTCTTCGGCTATTGAATATAATAAGCTTTATCTTTTACTTTTATCTGATTATTTACTATTTAATTGATCATTTACTCATTCGATTCATTTGTATCATTCATTTATCGTTATCTACATCGTTAATCAATAAGCCTATCTTGATCTATATCCTGCCTAAGCATAGTCATCGATTGATCTTTATTTTACATTCGTTAGATCGGCAATTGTGGAATAACTGCTTGCTAAGTTCTTGCCTAAATTGTTAGTCATATTACCTGTTCCTCCAGTTCGGCTAAGGTAAAGCATCATAAACCATCTTCTTGTTCGTAATCAAACGTTTTGATCCTTCAAATCGACAAGACAGTTTGTTCATTTGCTTTGTTCGAATATTTAGCTGGTTTCATCGTTATTCTCTTTCCATACTTATCATCAGATTCAATACTAGTTACTCGTCGTTTATTTATCGTTGCTCGAATATATCCACATCTCAATCTCATTTAAGCATTCATTAAAACAATCAGTCTTGTGAACGTAAAATTACCGATCAAGTGTCAGATTTCGATATAAAACGGTCTCCTACGGCTTAACGAACTATAATTTTAATTGTAATACCTGAAATCGAATTTTAGGATATACAATAACGATGGGTATTTTCTTATCAAGTTTAACTCTATTGATGATCGGGATGCAATAATGTTCTCTAGGTCATATACTATATTCATGAAGTCTACAATCATTAAGAATTGGGCTCTGAATATTTTTTTAACTTTGGGATTCTTCAGACCATTCCTCTGTCGGTGACACTGCCCAATTTACCTTTGAATTGTTGCGGTATTGATTCCTTAAGCAGGATTGGTAGTGCACCAGGTGTTCCAATATATGAATATGAGTTTACAACCAAAATTGAACGAATTTCATATGCTAGGTTACTGGTTGGAATGGATATAACTAGACCATTTCCATGAGCGGTAAAAGTGCTAGACCTTAGTGGTAGAATGGTTGAGCAACCAGTAGAATATGAGTGGGAACCAGTCTATTGTCCTATATGCTTAGAAGTAGGGACATAAATGCAATCCTATATGCTTACAAGTGGAACACAACTGCCATCCTCCTAAGAAAGAACCAGCTCCTATGCAGAAGAACAAGCCAGTGAAACCAAAATAGATTTGGGTGGATAAAGGTGAACCAGAGAAAAATGTACAGGAGCCAAAGACTAACAATGTTCATCCAGCTGCCACTGTAAGTGAAGATCACAATCAAGTTCTTGTTACGGAGAGCCTAGCTACAAAAGATGAGTTGCAGGAGCCTAAGAGAAGAGCAGCAATAAGACCTCAGTAGCTATTCCAGAGCAAGAATTGTACCGGTCCTAATAGTTTTAGCCCACTATGTAATAATGTAGAACAAGTTGATACTCAACCCAAAGCAGATACTAAAGAGAAAGAAGATGCAAGCAAGCAGAGGAGGGACATAGGACCACCCCAACTTACAGTCTCACGCAGATAGTAGCTTGGAACATAAGGGGAATGGATAAGTTTTATAAGCAAAAAGAGGCTAAGAAATTTCTTAAGAAGAATAAAATGGCTCTCATTGCTTTTTTTAGCACAAAATAAAAGAGATTAATATCTCAATGGCAACAGAAAAATTGAGCCTAGATGGCACTAGTGTGATAACTCTAAGCACAATTCAAAAAAGAAAATCCTAGTGATGTGGGATTCTCAGAGCATAGACTTTAAAGTGCTGCATGAATCTACTCAATGTATACATGAGATTTATTGTTAGAAATAGAAGGGTGGCATCTAATTTCACAGCTGTGTATGGACTCCATATAGTAGAAGCAAGGAAGACTCTATGGACTGAACTTAGGCATATCCACAATTGTATGTAAGGCCCCTAGATTGCCATGGGTGATTATAATGATGCAGGAAATGTAGATAGAATTTTGGGGATTGTGGTTCAAGAAGCTGAAATAAAAGACCTGAAATAATATATGAATGATACATGTATTACTGAATTAAGAACTATGCGAAGAGTATATACTTGGTCAAATGGCCATGTTTAGAGTAAACTAGACAAAGCTCTAGTAGTGCTGCTTGGATGGTCCAAATGAGTCAGCTAGAGGTTCATGCTATGGTCCCGGACTGCTCGGATCATTCCTCTCTCAGCATACAAATTACAGTGGATCCATCTGCAAGACCTAAGCCATTTAGATTCTATAACTATATGGAAGACCACCCTAACTTTATAAATACAGTCAGACAAGCTTGGTCTTCTGGTGTTGGTGCAAACACTATAAAAAGGGTCTGGCACAACATTAAGCAGGTCAAGCAATGCCTAAAGCATTTAACAAAGAAACAGTTTAGTAATTTGAAGCTAAGATAGCAACATACAGGGATAAGTTCGAGGCTGTTCACGAGCAAATCAGACTCTGAACTACTCAAGAACTACTTGTAATTGAAACAAAGTCCAAACATGAGCTAGAAAGATGGCACAATATTGAGAAAAGTGTCATGAGGCCGAAATCAAGAATTCAATGACTTAAAATGGGGGATGCAAATACTGCTTATTTTTTCTAGTATAAAGAATAGAGTGGCATAGAACAAGATTCAATGCTTAGTCACTGCTGATGGTACCGTTGCACAGAGCTCAAATGATATTGAAGAAGAAGAAATAATGAGATTCTAAAAAGTGCTACTAGGGTCAACAACTCCAGAACTACCTGCCATCAATCCCACCATTATGAGATATTGGGAGCTTCTGAATAGAGAGCAACAATAAGAGCTTATTTAACCTGTGATAATAATTGAAATCTATGAGACTCTTAATGATATTGGCAACTTAAAAGCCCCAGGATGTGATGGAATGAATGCCTGCTTTTTTAAAAAAGTTTGGACTGTTATTGGACATGATGTAACTGAGGCTGTCATGTAGTTCTTCTCCTCAGGTGATCTATTTGAAATTGTCAATTGCACCACTGTACTTTGATCCCTAAAATGAAGAACCCTACTAAGATAACTGAGTTCCGACCCATATCTTGCTGCACCACTCTATACAAAATCATATCAAAGATACTTACTAGAAGAACGTAGAAGGTCATGGATACCCTGATAGATAAAAACTAGTATGCTTTTATTCCTAGGAGAAATATCATAGATAACATCATTCTGAGCCATGAAATGGTCAAAAGCTACAATAGGAAAGGGGTGTCACCACGATGCATATTGAAAATTGACATGAGGAAGGCATATGATTCCATAGGATGGCCATATCTGAAGCAAGTTTTACAACACCTTAATTTCCTTGAAAGGTTTGTGCAATGGATCATGAAGTGTGTTACCACAGTGGCCTACTCTATTCTTGTGAATGGCAACCTAACCAAACCTATCCCAGCAAAGAAGGGTCTGAGGCAAGGGGATCCTATGTCTCCATACTTATTTATTCTCTCAACGGAGTACCTCACGAGAATCCTGAATCATCTTGGTAAGGATCCTAACATTAACTTTCATCCTAGATGTGAGAAACTGAATGTGATTCAATTGAGCTCTGCGGATGATTTCTTACTATTTATTAGGGGTGATATTATCTCTGTTGAGATACTATTTAAAAGATTCAGTGAATTCTCAAAGGCTTCTGGCATGCAGTAAAACATTGAGAAAAGCTCTGTGCATTTTGGGGGTGTGAAAGTCGATGAACAAGAGTCTATCCTTGCTACCTTAGGATTTGTCAGAGCTTCCCTTCTCTTCAAATATTTGCGGGTTTCTTTGAGAACTTAGAGATTAACTGTAGCTTGTTAGGATCGAGACCCGATTATACTGCGGAATAAGACAAAGTAGCATAAAAACGATAATAACAAATAAAATGCAAATTGATAATAACAACAATTAAAGTCAATAATTGAGGCACAAGAATTACGTGCTTCAGTCAATGTGACCTAATCCACGGCAGAGCGGAGCAAATTCACTATATCGATGGTTACAAAATAGAGAGTACAAAATTAGAGATGATACGCTAATTAATCCTTAATACCCCGAGAGAATAACCTCACAAAACACTCAGAAAGAATTTCATACAAGTGTTTCCCAAAAGAGAACTCTCTCAAGAAATACTCTCAACTAACTTCTCAAAACTAAGAAAGAAGACAAGAAAATGCTTTGAGAATAGGATGATTACAACCAACGGAAAAAATGTCCCTATTTATAAGTGACTCAAATTGATGGCAGCCAAGTAAAATAGGAAAAGGAAAAATCATCATAAAACTGCTACGCCACATACTTAACTTAAACTACATGGCAACTTTGTTTCCATTTGTTTCTCATGGACAAATGTTTGGCCACGTCTCATAAATCTCCACCTTGGCCAAAATTTGACTAATATATGGTAAACTTGCTCCACCTTTTCTGATATAGCCCCAATGGGCTAATTTCTCACAACTAGCAATCAAGCTCAAGCAAATATTGAATTTGGTAACGGGAAGAGGCTTCGTGAACATATCAGCAACATTGTCTCTGGTGTAATCTTTCGAGCTGAGGCTTTCCCTTCAGTAATGGTTTCCTGGATGAAGTGATATTTGATATCAATATACTTCGCCCTCTCATGATATATCTGGTCTTTAGCCAAATGAATGGCACATTGACTATCACAGAAAATGATAATACCACCTTGATATGAACTAAGTTAAGCAAATAGACCCTTCAACCATAAGGCTTCTTTGACTTCCTCTGTAACGACCATGTATTCTGCTTTATTAGTATATAAAGCTACTACTTGTTGTAATGTAGATTTCCAATTGATAGCACATCCATCAATGTAAAATACATAACCTGTTAGTGGTCTTCTTTTGTCAAGATCACCTGCATAATCAGAGTCTACAAAACCAACCAAAGTGTTAGTATTTCTTACAGCCGGCTAATGCTCTTTACTAGGATTAGCAATATATCGACTTACAACACTGATTGCTTGTGAAATATCAGGACGTGTGCAAACCATTTCATACATTAAACTACCGATGACACTAAAATAAGGAACACGTGCCATGTACACCTCTTCTTCCTCTGACTGCGGTGATTGAGCAGCTGACAACTTAAAATGAGCAGCTAGAGGGGTACTAGCTGGTTTAGCATTTCTCATGCCAAACCTCTCCAAGACCTTCTCCAAATAGCTCGTTGGCTCCACGATCTCTTTTGATCTCCATGCCAAGGATTTTCTTAGCTGCTCCTAAATCTTTCATCTCAAATTCACTATTCAGCTTACTTTTTAAATTGTAAATTTCTGTTAAATCCTTGGCAACAATGAGCATGTCATCAACATATAATAATAGATAGACAAATGAACCACCATTCAATTTTTAGAAATAAACACAACTATCATACATGCTCCTGGAATAACCGTGACCCAACAGAAAAGAATCAAACCTCTTTTACTATTGTCGTGGAGAATGCTTTAATCCATACAGAGATTTCTTTAACAGGCAAACATGATCTTCTTTTCCTTCAACTTCAAATTCTTTGGGTTGTTTCATGTATATTTGCTCCTCAAGTTCGCCATGTAAGAAAGTTGTCTTAACATCTAGCTGTTCTAATTCCAAATCATACATGGCAACTAAAGCAAGCAAGGCATGGATAGAGCTATGTTTAACAACAGGTGAGAATACATCATTAAAGTCAATTCCTTGTACCTGGCTATAGCCCTTTGCAACTAACCGTGCTTTATACCTTGCCTCTTCAACCCCCGAAATGCCGTCTTTTTCCTTGAAGACCCATTTGTATCCAACAATGCTTTTTCCTGATGGCGGCTTCACAAGAGACCAAGTAGAATTCTGGTGGAGAAATTAATTTCTTAATTCATTACAATCAACCAGTTGGTTGAATCAGCACCCGAAACTGCTTCTGAGTATTTTAATGGTTCTCCAATTTCTTCAGTTTCTTGTGCAACTGAAAAAGCAAATGCAACAAAATCTCCAAAACTCTCTGGTTGCTTAACCTGTCTCCTTGGTCTATTTTTTGCTATGCAATACTCCTCATCATCAGGTTCGACTTCAGGAGTCTCATTTTCTGGCTCAACTTCAGGAATTTCAAATTCTGGAACAACTTCAGGAGTTTAGAAGTAGTTTGTTCCATAGTTTATGAGCTAGGCTCGGAAAGCGTGCCAATCTCAAGCTCCACATGATTCTCTGTATCCTTCTGTTTATCTGTATTATAAGAACTAAAAGACTCCTTTCTTGAATGTGACACAGAAGATTCATTAAAGGTTACATCTCTGCTAATTATAAATTTTGGTGACTCGGGATCAGGATACCAGAGTCGGTATCCTTTCACCCCATATGTATATCCTAGGAAAATGCACTTTTTAGTTCTTGGTTTCAATTTTCCTTCATTTACGTGCATATATGCATTACACCCAAATACTTTTAAATTAGAATAATTAGTAGGAGTACCTGACCACATTTCTTCTGGCGCCATAAAGTTCAAAGTGCAGAAGGTGCCTGATTGACAATATAGCAAGCTGTAGAGGTAGCCTCTGCCCAAAAGCCATTTGTCAAAGCGGCATTTGAAATCATGCTACGAGCCCTTTCCAGAAGAGTTCTGTTCATCCTTTCAGCAACACCATTTTGTTATGGAGTCATCCTCATAGTACGGTGTCGAGCAATTCCTTCATTCTTACAAAACTCATTAAACTCATCATTACAAAATTTCAAACCATTATCAGTTCTAAGCCGCTTAATTTGTTTTCCTGTTTGCTTTTCAACTAAAACTTTCCATTGTTTGAAAGTAAGAAAAACATCACTTTTGTTTTTTAGAAAATAAATCCAAACTTTCCTTGAATAATCATCAATGAAAGTTAAGATGTATCTGGCACCACCTTTAGACGGGGTACGGGAAGGACCTAAAGATCAGAATGAATGTAGTCTAAAGTACCTTTTGTTCTATGGATTCCTGGATATTTGAAGTTGACTCTTTTCTGCTTCTCGAACACACAGTGCTCACAAACTCCATATTTCCAGTACTTTATCCACAAAGAAGGCCTCTCTTGCTCAAGATGGAAAGATCTTTATTCACTTATATGCCCCAATTGCATATGCCATAATTTGGTGATGTGAGAATCAGATTGACTTGATGCAGAAACTGCAGCGGCACGTGTAATAGTAGATCCCAACAAGGTATACAACGTACCAGATCTGCGTGCTTTCATGACCACAAAAGCACCATGAGAAACTTTCAGAACTCCACCTTCACCTGTGTATTTACAGCTAAGAGATTCTAGGGTGCCCAAAGAGATAAGATTTTTCTTTTATGTATGGAACGTGTCTACCATCAGTGAGTATTCTCACCATTCCATCATGCATTTTGATCCTGATTGTTCCTTTGCCAATAACTTTACAAATGGCATTGTTGCCCATTAAGACAACTCCACCTGCAGCTGAGTCATATGTTTAAAACCACACATATGATACGAACAACTAGAATTTAAAATCCATTCATCGTTAGATCTTGAGCTATTATCAATAGCTACAAATATAGCTCCATCAGCCTGATCAACAGCTACACTTGATTCGGCAGTGTCATTGTTTTCATGCTCAGTTCTCTTTATTTTTCAACTTATAGCATTCAGACTTAATGTGGCCCATTTTATGACAATAATTGCATTCTACATTTTTGTATATGGATTTTGACCTTGATTTAGACTTTTTACTACTTGATTTTTCTATCCGATCTACCTCTCACAAAGAAGCCTTCCCATTGGGTTCCATTACTTTCTCCAGTAATGTCCCTATCGTTCTGCTCTTTCGATTTTAGTATTGCTTTAATTTTCTTGTAGGAAATAGTTTCTTTCCCATAAAGAATTATTTCTCGAAAGTGCTTAAACGAGTGGAGTTGGGAATATATCAACAAAACAGTTTGATCTTCTTCGTCAATCTTGACATCTATATTAGTTAAATCCATAAGAATGGAATCAAATGTGTCAAGATGTGAGAGTAAAGAAGTACCTTCATCCATACGAAGCATGTAAAGCTTACATGCTTTTGCTTAAAGTAGAGTCTATTTTCTACTGTCTTTCTTAAGTACAGTGCCTTTAATTTATCCCACATTCCTTTAGCAGTGCTATGAGAAGCTACTTCACGCAAAACCTGATTTGAGAGATTTAAGACAATACCTGATTTTTTCTTTTGTCAATGATGGAAAATTCCTCGTCTGTCATATTCTCTGGCTTCGCCTGCTTTCGTTATAGTGCCACATCTACACCATTCTGAATTAAGATAGCCTCAATCTTTAATTGCCAAGTTCCGAAGTTTGCACTTCGGTCAAATTTCTCAATATATGTCTTTGTTGTATTCATCTTGGCTACTGACAACTAACCCGGTTTGATCTAGCTCTGATACCAATTTATTAGGATTGAGACTCGAGTATAGTGCGGAATAAGATAAGTAGCGTAACAATGACAATAACAAATATAATTCAAGTTGATAATAACAGAAATTAAAGTTATAATTGAGGCACAAGAATTACGTTGTTCAGTCAATGTAACCTAATCCACAGGGGAGTGGAGCAAATTCACTATATCTATGGTTACAAAATAGAGAGTAAAAAATTATAGAAGGTACTCTAATTAATCCCAAACACCCTGAGAGGACAACCTCACAAAACACTCAGAAACAATTTTACACAAGTGTTTCCGAAAAGGGAACTCTCTCACAAAATACTCTCAACTAACTTCTCAAACCAAGAAAGAAGACAAGAAAATATTTTGAGAATGGGATGATTATAAACAATGGAAAACGTCCCTATTTATAAGGGACTTAAATTGATGGCAACCAAGTAAAATAGGAAAAGGAAAAATCATCATAGAACTCCTATACCACATACTTAACTTAGACTACATGACAACTTTGTTTCCATTTGTTTCTCATGGCCAAATGTTTGGCCACGTTTCACATAGTTCAATATCAACCATTAATTGAGAGGATGATGATGTAAAAAGTCACCTCATAGACCACAAAATTCTTATCTTATGGAGGTAGACTGCAATTGATTAAGAGTGTACTACTGGCCATTCAATCTTATAGATCTCAAATATTAATCTCACCCAAGAAGGTGGTCGGACAAATTGAAAGCATTTGTGGGAAATCTCCTTGGACAAAGGAGAATAAATTCTTCTAAGAAGGTATGGTTAGCCTAGGTTGAGTTGACTACACCCAAATCTGTTGGGGTTTTTAATAATCTAGATGTTCAAGCATGGAATGGAGCAACTATAGGTAAGATGTAATGGTGTCTGAGTAGAAAGAAAGATAAGTTGTGTATACAACGGGTCGACATGTACTATATAAAAGGGAGATCATTGTGGGATGTTGATGCAAAGCAGGCTGCTGGACGCTAACAAAAATCCTTTATGTTAGGAAACACCTAGAGGCAGCTGGGCTCGATCACACTAGTTTGCTGGCTACACATACATATGCAATAAGCAAGCTTTATGGACAACTAAGAAGGAAATTTCAAAAAGTAAATTGGAGAAGATCGGTATGTAATAACATGTGGCCCTTCAAAATGTAGTTTGCATTGCTATTAGCCATTCATGGTAGGTTGGGGACAAAGGATAGATTGTTCAAACGGAAGGTCATTGATACTACCACTTGCTCGTTGTGCGAAATTGAGGAAGACAATCATGAGCATCTATTCTTTACATGTAGCTTTTCTGCAAGTGTTTTGACAAAACTATTGCAATGGTTAGGTATCCACAAAGCAGTACTGCAATGAAGGATGAAATTACATGGGCTACTCTAAATACTAATGGTATGTGCGTCCAACCAAAGTCTACAGGATGGCCTTAACAGCAACTGTTTACCAACTTTAGAAAGAAAGGAACTACATATAATTCCTATGAAAGAAGAGAACCCTGTCACGCCCTTTTTTTTTCTTTTTTTTAAGAAAGAAATTCTCTATGTTAAAGAGGTTTTCTAAATTACAGGCTATGACTGGTGTTAAATGTAAAAAATATATAAAATAACTCGGAGTCACTACTTGCCAAGTTCAAGGGTGTGCCAAGTCACCAGTTGGTGTACATTTAGAACACATTTGACTTGTTAAATGGTCTGCATCAGATATTCGGGTAAGACCCTCAGTTGACTCTCGGGAAGGTATTAGGCATCCTCGAGTCCTGTGACAAGCACAGTTGCTTTATTGTGATTTTTTTTATTTATCCAATATTGTTGTTATATTTTGCCTCTTTTGTTACGCTATGATTCTTTTACCAAAATTATATCAAGTCACCCACTAGGTAAACTTTAACACAACTTTGTACCAAGTCACCTACTGGGTATACCTTAGAACAAATTGATTTAATTAGTTTAGTTCCTTTATTGCTTAATAAGTAGATCACATATCATACTTATCATTGTTGGTCTGACTAATCGTATATTCTCGTGTGAATTTGTACATTTCAAAAGCATATGTCAATTTTAATTGACTTCAAAGAGAAAAGACTAATTTACCAAATAATGAGGCCATATGTTAAAGAAGTGGGATGTTTACCAAATTGAGGACTATTTTATTAAACATGTGGCTATTTTTCAAAAATAAAACAAGTAAACCTTAAATTTTAAGTGGGCTGAATCATGTTGAAGGATGATTTTGATGACCGACAGAGGACCCGATTCTATGTGGACGATGAAAAGGTTCACAGTTGAAGTCGAAGACTAGGCTGTTCGAGTTGATATTCGAGTTCGAGACAAAGAAGGAAAAAGAGAACAGCTGGAGTTAAAGTCTCAATCTAAGAAGGAGAAGGAAAAGCTTCAAGGCGATGCTGAAAGAGAAGCTGTTTCCCAGGCGGAGAAAGATTGAAGACTTAGACAAAACAACTTAAGTTTCATATAAGGCAATATGGGCAAACCTTATTAGAAACGGATTCCAAACTGAAAAAAGATTACCAAACCAATATGGAAAAGGCTTTCCATGAACTCTATAAATACAAGTTGTTTTGGTCAGAAAAAGTTACGCACTCAAGATGTTACACCTCGTATGCCCAAAGTGAGGTATATCGTTCTAATGACATGTTAAGAATGATTTAAGTGATCTTAAAGTCATAATTGGACCATATATGACTTTTATATGTTGAATATAGAGGTTGGGAAAAATCAGATTTAAGTTGCGGAAAAACCGACTAAGGATTTGCCTTTTAACGGAGCTTTTTCAGCAATTAATTCCGTGTGTTATATGAGGTCTTTTGGAGACATATGATATACCAACTTGAAGGTCTTGGAGTGTAGTTTCTAAAACTTTTGACGGTTTGTTCATACAATGTCTGGACAAAAAGATATGAGTATCAGAAATCAGACCCGAAAAAGAGACATAAGCGCAAAAGAGGGCTAGAAATGAAATGTTTTTGTTATAAAAGAGAAATTATTCATTTTTTCGAAATGTTCCAGAAAACCCACGATATAAGCCGACCTCTCTAGAGTTGAATCCATTTTTTTTTTTATTTTGAAGAAACCACATCAATTTTGACTCGAAACGGAAGACGGATTGTGTCAAAACGCTGTACGCGATTAGGGTAACATTATGCTACCTTCAATTTCGTCTATAGTTTGAGTTTTAGAATTACTTCATAGCTAAGTAAAGTACCTAAATTCTATTTTATGGCTTTTTTAAGCTTTAGAAGGTGTGGAATTCAAAGGAAACAACGTTTAGGAGCTAGAATCATCAAAGGTATGTAAGACTAAACCTTTCTTTTGGCAAGGCATGTATCTTTTAGCTTTTGAAGCTTTTCTTAGTTCTAATCTTAGTGTTTCTTGTGAGGAACTTGTATGGTACCAAGGAAACCTCGTATATACTTAATTTGGTACTAAAATCCAAGGTGAAAGACGTCCAAATCAGCAAGACAAAATGTTTCAAAATCTGAAAAATTGTTTTGATCTTTGGACAGTTGTTAGTATATTGATCATAACTCCTTGTACAAAATTAATATTAATATTATTTAAGAATCCCCAGAATCCTAAGACATATATCTACATCTTTCATGCAGACCATGAAGTCTATATCTTTGATCTACACTCTGAAAATTAGGTTGAAAGTCAGGACAGTGGTGCTGTCCAGACATTCTATCTGCGGATGAGTTATGTCATCCAGTTGTCTCATCTTGTTATCCATTTAACATGTTTATGTTATCATTTTATCCGGGTATCTATTTCCGTGTATAGTATTGTGTTGGTTCTATTTTGCGGATCATCCAGTTTCAGGGGAAACTCTGCCGAAATTTTTATAGAAATTCGAAGAGTTTGACAAATTCTGAGTTTTAGGTTGTGTTTAAAATTCTATCAAGAGTTTTCTTATCATTCCCTGAGTCCATATCTACTGTTGCCACATGTGTTATGCCTCATACATGCTTATGCTTATATTGTGATCATGTTATGTGTGATTTGGAGTCCCCCATAGAGGCTGGACATTGGACACACAGTCCGGTCGCGTGTGATACTACCCGTCTGGGGGATACAGCCCCTCTGGTTCAGTCGGGAGTTGAACACCTAGTGTGACCGGGTGTCATTCACACACTCTGACCAGAGAGACTAGATATTACTGGCTAGGGGGATATAGCCCATAACACCCACCAGGTTTTTTTATATATGTGTATATAGCCACAGTATGCGCTGCATGATTATATGTGAGGCTAGTTCAGATGTTCAGTTACCTGATTTGGGGGGATATAGCCCATAACACCAGGCAGGTACCAGTTCAGAACACAGTTCAGTTTTAGCTCAGTACCAGTTATCAGTTCTCAGTTATCAGCCACCAGTTTTTAGTGTTAGTATCAGTTGACAGCTTTCGGTTCTAATTTCTAGTTACCAGTTACCAGTCATATTACAGTCATTTATCAGTATAGTTCAGCTCAGTCTTCAGTTTCAGATTCAGCTAGACTTCAGGTTAAATTCAGACCATGTTTAGTACATCTTAAGATTTCCTGCTACATTGCTATGCTTCACCTCATGTTTACACATTTATATTCCAACCTTACAGTTTCGACCAGCTATGATTTATTATATGCTCAGGCCTTACATACTTTGTACATATCGTACTCACGCCCTTTTTTTGGGGCGCTGCGTTTCATGCCGCGCAGGTACAGAGAGAGCAGACCCTGAGCCACGTTAGTAGGCTATCTACCAGCTGTTGGAGTCGCTCCATCTCTTCCGGAGTATACTACTTTTGGTATGTTGTACAGATGTCGAGTAGGTATGGTGGGGCCTTGTCCCGTCCTTTGTATATTCAGTTCAGCACTCTTAGAGGCCTGTAGATATGTCCCTGTGTGGTGCAGTCAGTATGTTATATATATTATCGTGTGATAGCCTTGTCATCTTTCCAAACTTTATGTTTTCAGTAAATATGTATGTATTAATAACCAGGTTGCCAGCTCATCTCTATAATTCATAGATTATTAATAGGTTTAGCGATAATCGACACTTAGTGTCGGTTATCCGTCGCGGCCCTAGGTTGGGTCGTGACAAAAGAAATCTCAACGGAGCAAATAAAGAGTAAATTGATCGTGAGAGCTATTATGTGCAACAACAGAAGCAAGGCAGCAGAACCTGGAGGAGTTCATGTTTCATAAGATCTAGTGTGTTTTGTCTTAGCTTCTGTTATAGGTTATTGAGTTGTAATCTATCAGCTTGTTTAGAAGCATAAAGTTTAGATTACATTTTGGTGATGTAGTTTCAACCTTACAAGTCATAGTGAGGCTTGGAAGATTTTAGGTTTGAGTTATAGTGAGACTAGTTCGTTGATTGCATTGCGTTGTAATCTAAAACTTGCTCAGTATCCTTGAGTGAAAAATTTAAATCCCAAGAGTGTTGGGTCGTGGTTTTTGATCCCTTGATAAAGGATTCTTCCACATAAAAATCTCTGTGTTCTTTACGTTTCTTGCATTGTGTTAAGCTTCAGAGATAGGTGAAACTTGCAAGAAACCTGGGCTTTTTGTGTTTAGGCGAACAGAGTAAAAGCAAGTTTAGGAATTCGAAAATTGAGTAAGGATACTATTTACCCCCCTCTAGTGTCTTACGAAGGTGCACCAGGTGCAACAAGTGGTATCAAAGTAGGTTCTCTCATAAAAAGATTAACATCTTGAGAAGGATCTGAATCATGAGTGCAACACCGATTATAACCGAAGGGCAATCCATCAATAGGCCTTCTCCGTTCAATGGCTAGTACTATGGATGGTGGAAGGGTATAATGGAAGATTTCATTCAGGCTGAAGACTATCAGCTTTGGATCATCATAATTGATGGACATCTTATTCCTACCAAGACTGTTGGGCAACCACCTAATCAGGAAACTATTCCTTAGGAGAAATCTAAATACACTAATGCTGATTTCAAGATAGTTGACAAGAATGCTAAAGCTAAGAGGCTCATCAGATGTGGACTTGGTCTTGATAAATACAACAGAGTTTCTTCATACAAGACTTCCAAAGAGATTTGGGATGCACTTTAGGTGGCTCATGAAGGAACTACTCAGGTTAAGAAGTCGAGGATCCAGTTGCTGAAAAGAAAGTTCGAACTGTTTGCTATGGGAGAGTGTAAATCCATCCAAGATACGATGAACAGGTTCACAATCATAACCAATGAGATGAAGTCCTTGGGTATGCCTCTTACTAATGAAGACTTTGTGGAAAAAGTCGTAGGGATTCTCCCAGATTCTTGGGAATCAAAGTCACAGCTATCATCGAAGCAAAAGATCTTGACAAGGTTCAACTAGATGAACTCGCTGGTAGTCTGAAAACTCATAAACTAATGAAACAATCAAGAGTCAAAGTGGAACCCAAGAAGGAAAAAACCTTGGCTTTAGAAGCTACTAAAGGGTCAAGGTATGAAGTTTTCTTAAACATGAGATAGCTTTGGTGAATGCGGTGACAAAGTCACTAAGTTTAGAAAAGAACAGAAGGTCCGCCAAAGCTAATCCAACAAGGAGGAATATTGTTGATAATCCAGACTACTCAGGCTGTTTCAAGTGTCACAAAAAGGATCATGCTGTGAAAGACTTTCCTGTATGGGAGATGGAGTGGAAGAAAGAGAGTGCTACAAAGGAAGGCGAACCTAACAAGACTAAATGACCACCCAACTTCAGAGCTATGAGAAGAAAAAAGAAAGAAGCCTTTTATGCCATATGGGGACCATCTGAAAGCGACACTGACTTAGAAGGAAAAGAAGAATTAGTTCACGACTCTCCTTTTGCATTGATGGCTCTTGATGAAGAGCCTCTCACTTATGATCTGCCTGAGGTAAGTCTCGATGAATTAAAACTAAAACTTCCTACTTGTTCCTTAAGAGAGTTAAAACATGCTTGCACTTGCTCTAATTGAAGGTATTGAAAGTTTAACGGCCAAGACGGAACAATTGATTTCTGAGAAGGACAATCTGATCTCAGTTGTGTCTGATTATAAAATTAAGAATAAAAACTTGGATGAAGCTAAAACTGAATTGGAAATTGAATCTGCTTCAATTAATGAGCAAGTTTTTCAACTTAAACAGAAAGTCCCAGCCTTTGAACTGGAAAACCTAAAATTAAAGTAACAGCTGCTTGACGAGATAAATAAAGTTTTAACTCTTGAACTTGATAATCTTAAACTGGAAAAGGCCCTTGGTAAGCAAGTAGTTGGTGAGGCTTAAATAAACCTTGAATTTGAGCTTAAAAAGAAAGACAAGATTATGCATCAGGAAACTGAGAAGAACCGAGTTCTTAAGGCAAAGGTTGATAAGGCCAACTATGAACTTACCATGCTTACTAAATGGAACAAGTCTTAGGAAGCTTTGAAATGGTTGCATGAAAATCATAATAGAGTTAAAAATGGCTTAGGACATAGGACACCTTTACCTGCCTGGAATCCTTATAATATGTATGTAGGACTCCCTCGCAATAAACTCTGCTTCCTTTGTGGAAAGACTGGGCATTATAGAAAAAAATGTGAATATTGCATCAAAGGCAGTTAAAAGGAACCTTAAGTCTGTTTTACCTTATTGGGCTAGAAAAGATTTGATTCATCCATTCTATCACAAAAAAGGGACCCAAGCTTGTCTGAGTACCTATTACTAACCCCTGATTTTGTTTTATAGGCTGGAGTGAGAAGGAACAATCTAAGCTGGATTCTTGATAGTGGGTGTTCCAGGCACATAACAGGAGATAGAAGAAACTTTCTCTCACTCGCAGCATTTCAAGGGGGTAGTGTAAATTTTGGAGGAGGCAAAAGTGGAGAAATTGTTGTTAGTAGAAAGGCTGGGAGGTTCCTCAATCATGTAATTGAAAGTATACTTTGTGTTGATGGATTAAGGCATTACCTTTTGAGTATCTCCCAACTATGTGATAAAGGAAATCAAGTTAGTTTTACGTCTGTGGAATGCACTTTGAAGAACCTGCAGACTGGTGAACAAGTACTGTAAGGGAAACAAGCTAATAATATATATAAAGCTACGTTAGGTTCTCTTCCAGAAAATAATTTGACTTGTCTGAATGTACTTGAGAAGAATGCTCAACTGTGGCACAAGAGATTAGGATATGCAAGCTTGACTCATCTGAATAAATTGGTGTCAAAGGACTTGGTCCGTGGATTTGCCGAGCAAAAGGTTTGATGACATCAAGATATGTGATTCTTGTATGAGGGAGAAACTTGTAAGATCTTCATTCAAGTCAAAGAAGGTGGTTAGTACTTCTAAATCACTTGAGCTGGTTAACATGGACTTGTGTGGGTGTATAAGGGTTAGGAGCAGAGGAGGTAAGAAGTTCGTGATGGTTATTGTTGATGACTACTCCAGATACATGTGGACCTTGTTTCTCAGATCTAAAGATCAAGCGTATGACATGTTCAAGGACTGGGCAAAGGTTGTTCAGAAGAAACTAGCGTTCCAACTTGTGTGTATTAGGTCTGACAATGGAACTGAGTTTGAGAATGCCAAATTTACTGAGTATTGCAATAAACATGGTGTGGACCATAACTTCTTTGCACCAAGGACTCCTCAACAAAATGGAGTAGTTGAAAGAAAAAACAGGTCCTTGAAGGATATGGCTAGAACAATGTTGTTATCAAGCTGTTTGGCAAAGAAATTTTGGGTTGAAGCAGTTAATATCCCGTGTTACTTACTGAATAGATGTTATATCCGTCCTTTATTAGAGAAAACTCCCTATGAGCTGATAAGAGGAAGGAAACCCAATATTGCACATCTGAGAGCTTTTGGATGCAAGTGTTTCGTGCATAATAATAGGAAGGAACCTTTGGGGAAGTTTGATGCTAGAAGTGACGAGACCACCTTCTTGGGATATTCTTTACAAAGAAAAAATTATAAGGTGTTCAACAAAAGAACCTTGACTGTAGAAGAAAGTGTGCATGTGGTTTTTGATGAATCTGAAATTGTTGCATAGAGAGTAGAAGATGATGATAAGGAAATTGGTTTAGTGAGATATGAACCTGCTGAAGACCCTGTTAGATTGGAAGAAGATAGAACTGACTAAAACGATGATAAGGATCAAACTCAGAAGGAACTATGAGACAATCAGATAGGGGGAACAGAAGAACCAGACGAAGACAATACTAATGCAATTGGTCCCTCTGGTAGTACTACTCAGCAGATTCAACCTAAACCATGGAAACATCAAAGTTCCCAGCCATTGGAGAATCTTATTTCTAATCTGAATACTGAGATTGTTACTAGAAGAGCCTTGAAGAACTTCTGTGCATTCTATGCATTTCTTTCAGCCGTAGAACTTAAGAATGTACGAAAAGCACTTAAGGATCCAGATTGGGTGATTGATATGTAGGAGGAACTCCATCAGTTTGAACGAAGTAAGGTGTGGCACCTGCTCCCTCGACCTAAGGACAAGTCCATCATTGGAACTAAATGGGTATTTAGAAATAAACTAGATGAACGTTGTATAGTAACAAGGAACAAGGCAAGACTGGTGGTTAAAGTTTACAATCAAGAAGAAGGGATAGACTATGATGAAACTTTTTCACCTGTTGCTAGAATGGAAGCCATTAGGATGCTGATAGCTTTTGCAGCTTACATCAAATTTAAGCTGTATCAGATGGATGTTAAGAGTACATTCTTTAATGGGTATTTGAATGAAGAGGTGTATGTGGTTCAATCACCTGGTTTTGAGAGTTCAGAATTTCCTAATTAGGTCTACAAACTTGACAAGGCACATTATGGTTTGAAACAGGCTCCTAGGCTTGGTATGAAAGATTGTTTGGGTTCTTATTGAAGAATGATTTTAGTAGAGATAAAATAGATAACACTTTGTTCTTAAGGAAGAAAATGAAGGACCTGCTGATTGTTCAAGTATATGTGGATGACATCATCTTTGGAGCTACTAATAAGAACCTTTGCAAAGAATACGCCGACCTGATGGGCAGTGAGTTTGAGATGAGTATGATGGGTCAGCTGTATTTCTTCTTAGGTTTATAAATTAAACAAACTCAAGAAGGCACAATGATCCATCAATATAAGTACATCAAAGAGTTGTTAAAGAAATTTGACATGAAGACTGCTAAGAACATAAGCACACCCAAACCCCTGGAACTAAATTGGATCTGGATGAACCTAATGCTTCGATTAATGAAACTAAATACAGAGGAATAATTGGTTCACTATTGTATTTAACAGCAAGTCGTCCAGACATTATGTATAGTGTGGGGTTGTGCGCAAGGTTTCAGTCAAAACCAAAGGAGTCACACTTAATAGAAGTTAAGAGGATCTTAAAATATTTGAAAGGAACTCGAGATACGTGTTTATGGTATCCAAGAGGTTGAAGTTTTGATATGATTGTTTTTGCTGATGCTAACTATACTGGTCACTTGGTTGATAAGAAAAGTACATTTGGGATGACACACTTTCTAGGTCTTTGTCTTGTTTCATGGGATACAAAGAAGCAAAACTCAGTGGAATTATCTATAGTAGAGGCTCAATATGTAGCAGCTGCTTTGTGTTGTTCACATCTATTATGGATCAAGCAGCAATCGGAGGACTTTGGAATCAAGTGTGGACCAGTTCCAATTTTTTGTGACAATACCGGTGCAGTCAATATAGCCAAGAACCCGGTCCAGCATAAGAGAACAAAACACATTGACATTAGGCATCACTTTCCAAGGGATAATGTTGAGAAAGGCCTAATCACTATAAACTTTTACAGAACTGAGGATCATATTGCAGACATCTTCACTAAAGCTTTGAACATGGTACAATTTTAGAAGAATATGCTTGAGTTAGGGATGACCAAGATACATTGATCGAGGCAGCACCTGGTTCTCCGAATGATTAGCTAGAGAAGTTTCTTTGTTAACCTAGCTTACTTTATTTAGTTGACTCTATTTTTGAAACGTAATAATTTTGCTTGCTAACCTGTTTGGAACCTGTTTTCATGACTTAGATGCTGGCAAATAATATGTTCAAGTGGGGGATAAATGATTAAGAACCTGGTGCATAAACGTTCAGGTATGCATTTAATATTACATACTGAGAGTATAATTGTGTCTTACGTGGCCAAAATTGTTGTCAGTTAATCACAAGTGTCGCCGTATTAGTTGCTGATTTTTAAAATTTGAATTCCATGTATCCGGCGGCATAGGACTATTCAATGTAATTATAATGTTCAGCTTTTTCATATCCCATCACACCCGTTTCCCTTCCCGATACAACTACTACCCTTCCATCTTCTCTTAAGTCATTAGAGAGTTGTTTTTGTGTGCAATGTTTCTATCGTTTGTCAAAGTAATCTAACCAGACTACTCTCTAAAAACTCTAATTCTCTCTCTCAAAAAAAAAACTCTCATTCTCTATCTCAAGAAAAACTCTCAAATTCGCTCACCATGTCAACCACTTCTAAGAACACTGAAAACGCTACGTCTCCTAAACTTAAAATTTCTAAAATTAATCAAAAGACAAAGAAACTCGCGGTAAGTCGTTCCATTATGGTGGTGAAGAAATTTGCAAAATTGATACAGAAGAAATTGTCAAAAACTGCTACGAGTAAGGGGGAAAATATTCCAAGCAGTGTTTCGGAGTAAAGGGTTGAAACAAATCAAGAAATGGTTCAAGAAATCGAAGAGGTAAACCCTAGTATTTCTACTACTACAGTTAATGTTATTAGTAATGTAGCTTCTAAACCTCTAGGAGAATTAGGAGATAAGTTAGTACTTGATGTGTCTGAAAAGGAAAAGGAGGTGGTAGATGTAGCTAAAGAAAATTTTGAGCTTGCTGTTAGTAAAGGTAACAAGAAGGTGGGTGAGGAACCTGTCCAGGAATCTGTTCCTGAAAAGGAAAAATCTGTCAGTAAAGTAGATGAGAAATCTGCTGAACCTGCGGAGGAACCTGAGAAAGGACCTGGTTTATTCTCTGGTTCTGTGGCTGGTAATGATGCAGATTTAAGGGAAATAGATGAGTATGACGAAGAAGATAAAGTAGGGGTAGGTTTTATTGAGCCTTTAAATATGGTTTATCCTGAGGGAACTAGGGCTAATCCAGCTCCTCAATTGACAAGGGCTACTCAAGTGAAAAAGAAGGCAATGGCCCCATTCCATCAATTGTTGTTTGAGTTTGTGCTGAAGAATGTGTTGCAGAGATCTGAGAGGAGGATTGAAGCCAATTTCCTTGATCTTACTTACATGGACCTGATTGAAAGGGAGGTTCAGGTTAATCTTCTAGAATTGATGATCAAACACATTAGTAGGGTTGCTGATATGGGGTTGGGAAAACATGTTGTAGTGTATGGTTTTCTCCTGATTAAAGTATTTCAGTTCTTTGGGTACCTGTTGGTGGGTGGACAGAACCTGATCACAATACTTTGTTTGAAAGGAACATACTGAGGTCATGTGACTATGGACTCGATGCTGAACCTACTAAGGAACCAATCAATCTGGATGAAAACATGATGTAGCTGTTGGGCGCATGGACAGGAGATTGGAGATATATATATACATATGTGTGTGTGTGTGTGTGTATATATATATATATATATATATATATATATATATATATATATATATATATATATATATATATATATATATATATGTGTGTGTGTGTGTGTGTGTGTGTGTGTGTGTGTGTGTGTGTGTATTTACGTATATACAGTGTATAAATAATGTATATTAGGCATAATTTGATATAAAATAGACATAAAAATGGTATAAAATAGGTATAAAAATATAGGAAAATTAGGAAATTAATTTCAAAGCAATAAAATGGATAGGGAAGCGTATAAAAATGTATTTTAGGATTTAAAATGAGTTGGGTAATTTTATCAAAAATAAGGATAGTTGTAGAAATTGTAAGAATGGTTATGATTTGGGACGATGCTTTTGAAAATGACCTCGATTGTCAGGCTATTATGAGAAGATAATTTGAAAGAATGGACGGGGCAAGAAAGAAATGCACAATCATGTGTAAAATTCAAAAACTATTTATTTTAAAAATAGGAGGGACAAAATTGGGTGTCAACTCTATCTTTGGATGTTTAAAACAGTTTGGCGCTAATATTGGTTAATATCCCTACTGTTATTTGTTGGTATTTATTGTCTAAAACAGGCTCTTGACGTGAAAAGGTTGGCTAGCTGCCTAAGGCACTAGAGTCAACTTGACTTAAATTAAGTTGAGAAGGTTCATACAACTGCGAAACTTTTCGATGATGCCAAAAGGGGAAAGTTAGATGTTGTTTAGATCAGTATATGCTTTTGACCTAATTTTTGCCTAACTGTTTATTACCCTGGTTCTTGTTCAGTGTTTGATAATTTAGAGGTTCTTGTGCTAATACCCTCGGTGTGACAACATTGTTTGTCATCATCAAAAGGGGGAAGTTGTTGGAGGATGGTTTTGATGAATGACAAAGGACCTGGTTCTATGTGGACGATGAAAAGGTTCACAGTTGAAGTCGAAGACTAGGCTGTTCGAGTTGATATTCGAGTTCGAGACGAAGAAGGAAAAAAGAACAATTGGAGTTAAAGTCTCAATCTAAGAAGGAGAAAGAAAAGCTTCAAGGTGGTGCTGAAAGAGAAGCTGTTTCCCAGGCAGAGAAGGATTGAAGACTTAGGCAAAACAACTTAGGTTTCGTATAAGGCAATATTAGCAAACCTTATTAGAAACGGATTCCAAACTGAAAAAGGAGTGCCAAAGTAATATGTAAAAGACTTTCTGTGAACTCTATAAATACAAGTTGTTTTGGCCAGAAAAAGTTACCTACTCAAGAAATCTCAACATATTAAATAGAGAGTAAATTGATCGTGAGAGCTATTGTGTGCAAGAACAGAAGCAAGGCAGCAGATTCTGGAGGAGTTCGTGTTTCATAAGGTCTAGTCTGTTTCGTCTTACTTTTTGTTATAGGTGATTGAGTTGTAATATATCAGCTTGTTTAGAAGCATAAGGTTAAAATTATGTTTTGGTGAGGTAGTTTCAACCTTACAAGTCATAGTGAGGCTTGAAAAGTTTTAGGTATGAGTTATAGTGAGGCTAGTTCCTTGATTGCATTGTGTGTAATCTAAAACTTGCTCAGTTTTCTTGAGTGGAAAGTTTAAATTCCAAGAGTGTTGGGTCGAGATTTTTGATCCCTTGAGCAAGGATTTTCCACGTAAAAATCTCTGTGTTCTTTACGTTTCCGCATTGTGTTAAGTTTAGAGATAGGTGAACTTTGCAAGGAACTTGGTTCTTCTTGAGTTAGGTGAATAGAGTAAAAGTAAGTTTTAAGAATTTGAAAATCGAGTAAGGACAGTATTCATCCCGTCTAGTGTATTACGAAGGTGCACCAGGTGCAACAAATCATTTGCAAAAAAATGAGATGCTTTAGGGTTTGTTTTGCAAAAATGATAACATTCTATTTTCTTTTTGGTCCCAACAGTGGCTATTTTGAAAAGCAGGAGGATATTTATTAAAAGTGGAGACTCCTAAAGAATTATCAAGTTAATGGGCTGCTTTCTGAATCGTTGTATACATATTTAAACTATGATTCCCAAATCCAATTTTATTAAACCACGTCTTTTCTACTTTTTTTTAATTCCATAAAAAATCTCAAGTGTTTATAACAAAAGAATTTTACATAGAACTACAGGATCACTTCATGAATCAACACATTTTTCCATCTTAGTTGTCACGTCACTTAACACACGGTCCAAATTTTATCAAATAGCATTATTGCTTCCTTGATTTAAACATGTCATAACTAATTCTTAATTTGGCATACAAAAGGTTCAAGATTAGCAATTTGCATAACATCCACTTTTACAAAATTAGTCCACATTTGACACAGTATGTCATTTAAATAAAATATGTAGTTTCATATTAAATGTTCCATGTTCTGCACACCTCTATATGCATTTCAGCCCGATGTTAACAAGTGTAAATGAAAACATAAGCATGCATACCAAGTAACTTCAGTTTTCCTTTAGTACACAAGCAGTTTAATGAGATAAACCAACCAGACATAAAAATATAAGTTTCAGACCATTAGCCATACTAATTTCATACTAGGGAAAGATAAATTAACAAGTGTATAAGGTTAATTTGTGTGTTTACCTATGAGCCGAAAATCCTAAGCAACAACACACCAAAAGCCAAACGAATATAGTATTGCACCAAAATTCAGCAACTAAACAGCTCTTGAACGCCTCTACACTATGACTTCAACTCAAGAATTTATTACCCAAAAGACTCTTGAAGTAGTAATCTTTTGATTCTAAATTCTTTTCGCTCAAACTCACTATTTTTCCCTTTTGTTCCCTCAAATTTCCAGATTGTGTTTTTTAGTTGATTGTTCATGTCCAAATGAGGAGGTAAAGCCTCCTATATATAGCTAAAAATATAAACTAAAGGGGTGGTAGGTGGGGTGGAATGACCCCTACTTGAGTACATATCTAGTCCCACCTTTTTAGCCCCTTTCTTGGACTGCTACACCTGCTTTTTGCCCCGGTTTTCAGCCAAAAAATTTCACATAGTACCATCAATAAGAGGTGGTCTTACCTAATTGCCCCCACTTAGAAATGTTTTAACTAAATTCCCTCCACCTTATAGCCCTCTGTAAAAGTACTATTTTGCCCCCGACTAACATAATTCACGTTTCTCTGTTTAACATAGCCTTCCTGAAAGGGTTTCTCTCTCTCTCTCTTTCGACGTTCCTGGTCTGTTTTCCTTCTTTCTTCGTTTTGTGCTTTAGGGTTCGTATTCTCTGTTTTCCTGTGTTTGTTGTATTATTTTATATTTAAATTGTTATTTTTACTAAGCCTAATCATTTATCTGCAAATTTTTTCACCTGCAATTTATTTGCATACTTATTGTGGCTGTTTATATATTTATTTGTCAGTTATTTCCATTTTGATTTATGTTTGGGGTTTTTGTAGATTCTTTTGGTTGTGTTTGTTTGATTCCGGTCATTTGAAGATTAAAATTTCATATAGCGTACAATCTTGGCTATTGCCAAGAGTTGTATAGACTTTTTCTAAACTGGTTATTGCAATAGAGTTTAAAGTATTGGCAATAGCCAATACTCTAGAGATTTTTCAGTGTAAGGTCTCATTTTCAGCAGATCGTAAAGTCTTGGCTATTGCTAATAGTTGCATAATTTTTTTCTAAATTGGTTATTGCAACAGAGTTTAAAGTCTTGGCTATTGCTAATATGTTTAGAAATTTTCAGTGTATGTGTTCCCTTTGCACCAGAACTGAAAGTCTTGGCTCGGTCTTGTTCATACTTTGAATTTTCTGATTATTTCCTTTAATATTAATTTTTGACTTCATTTTATTCATGTTTAGTGTCTGGATTCCAAGGTCGACTCGGTCTTGGAGCATGTTGCTATGTTTAAGAAAGGTTTTTAAGGTGGTGTATACAAAAAGGATTCTGGGTGCATTGGAATTAATGAAAGTAATCTGGGAGTTGTAAAATTGGTTTCATCTAGTGCAATAAAAGGCTCTCAAGGAGAAGGTACTGATGTTGTTGTAGAAACCGCTTCTCAGATTATTGCTAAACTGCAAAGTGGAGAGATTCTTATCTTTTCCCAACCAGGAGATGTTGATGTGCCGAGTGACAAACAAGTATGTTTGTATATGGTGTTCCATTTATTGTTTGATTTATTTGTTGTTATGTGTTGTCAGTGTTGTTTTTTCATATTTTGCAGGTAAGTGATATTGAGTGTTGTGATCAATATAATGTTCGTATAGACTCTGTGGATGATTTTCTAAGTAAGCCAATATCTTCTGATGAAGGTGGCATGAAGAGGCAAAGATGCGATCTTGTTAATGAACTTCCAAATTTCCGTTTGTTATCTCCGTCGCAAGAAGATGGTGCATGTGATCTTTTTTGTAGTAGTCCAAATGATACTTTTAGTACTGCAAAAGAGTTAGAGAAATCCACTGAGAGTTAGAAACCATTTTTATAGGTTTGGTAGGAATTCTTAGCTGTTGACAATACTTTTGGGTCAAGTTAAATTGAACTGGTTACTGGTTTGACTGTAAAGTGTTGGCTATTTCCAAGAGTTTAGTCTACTGATAATATTTGTTTTTGTATTTTTTTTGGTTGTTATGTTTATGTAAACAAATACACTTGGATGCTTGATATTTTTGTTAATTTGAGTATTTGGATTGTTTTCAATTGGATGAGTTTCAAGTGTTGGCAAGTGTTGCCTTTTGACAATACTCTTGCGTCAATATCAATTGAATTTATTTTTTGTATATGTGTAAAGTCTTAGCTATTGCCATGAGTTGAACGTATTGATAATATAAACTTTCCAATCACTGAAGTCTTGGTAATTGCCATTATTTTGTGCGAAAAAAAACCGAAGTACTGAATAGGTTGAGTGTAGAGTCTTGGATATTGCCAATACTTCAGATATATCTTTCATAGCACATTTTTATTTTTAAAAATATTTATTATTTGTGACGTTAATTTTTAAAAATATGATAAATAAATGTTATTGACAAGATTGTTTTAATTCTATAGCTTTATTAGTTTTGAGTTATTATTACTTTAAAAATTATAAAGGTTGTGGTATTTCAGTACTTTTAATTACTTCTACTATGAAGCAGGATTTTCTGAAATTCTCATCATTTTTCAGCAGAAACATGCAAGTCGTAAGTTCTTGATCTTTTATTACCATCATTCTCTGCACCTTTCGAGATTTGTGTCAAACCTTATCTTTACTTCAGTTTCAGCAGTGTTGATGGTTAGAGCATTACAAATTTCTTTTCTAAATGCGTGGTAGCTTATACCGCCTTCGACAAGTATCAACTTTATATCATGGTTGATGTATTTGCTGTTTGCATCCTAATTCCCATTATAAGCTATATAAATACAGCTAGTCACCATAGTGGTAATCCTGCACATAATCAAGACAAATAATATGCTTTAATAGAAGTAGGATCATGGTAAAAGTGTTGCCTTTTTCTGGGCTTAAGGTCTTACAAAGAAGTCTCTCTTAGGTGCCTATTGCACAAGAGCTGCAACTTTTGGCAATAGCCATGACTTGGAGAGACTTTGTCTGCAAGCCCCTCATAGTAACAGTCTTTAAGTGTTGGCAATAGGCAAGAAGTCTCTCCTAGGTGCCTATTGCACCAGAGCTGCAACTGTTGGCAATAGCCAAGACTTGCAGATATTTTCTGTGCATGCCCCTCATAGCAACAGTCTGAATGTCTTGGCAATAGCCAAGAAGTTTCTCTTAGGTGCTTATTCCACCAGAGTTGCAACTCTTGGTAATAGCCAAGACTTGCAGAGACTTGGTCTGCAAGTCCCCCATAGCAACAGGTCTGAAAGTCTTGGCAATAGCCAAGAAGTCTCTGCTTTGTGCTTATTGCACCAGAGCTACAAGTCTTGTCTATAGCCAAGACTTGCAGAGAATTTGTCTGCAAGTACCCCATTGCAACAGGTCTGTAAGTCTTGGCAATGGGGAAGAAGTGTCTATAAGGACCCCATTGCATCAGAGCTGCAAGTCTTGGATATAGCCCCTCATTGCAATAGGGTTGAAAGTCTTGGCAATAGGCAATAACTTTGTACAAGCCTCCAATTGCAACAGAGCTTAAACTATTGTCAATAATCCAAGACTTTTCCTGAATTGATAGATTTTTTATTTATGAAAGTGTATATTGCAATTACTGTAATAAATCTAATGTCATGTGTTTTTTGATTATTATGAATAAAAACCATATCTCGTTTGGTTTATATAGAATTTTAACCAAAGTTAAGCATAATATAAATAAAATTATAAAGAAATTAATCAAACTGTTAGTAAAATTCAATAGCAATTTGAAGAAATCTTAGAGTGAACCTTTGCTTGAACGGAGCAATCTCTGAAAGGAATGGGTCTTTAGGGTTGTTGTGATCGCGTGAATAGTGAAAAGGAAGGGGATGGACTATGCGCGTCTTTTTATTGGTTTGTAGGGGTATTTGGTCCAAAAAAGTTTCATTAAACTAATGAGGTCATTTTTGTTAAACATCTGTTAGTGAGGGCAATTTGGCAAACCATTACTTCCGGTAGCATATTTTTGCAATTCATCCGTTTTCTGCCACCTCACCTCCCCTAAAAAGCTGAAATATAGACTGCCCTAAGGGTCGGACAGCCCTATGGGCTGGACTTAATGGACCTTTTCGGATAAATCTACTACAAGTTGAAACCCAAGTCCCTTTTACACTAAATTACAAACCTGAAACTAACAAAAATCTAACATTAATAGGGCCACAATGATTTCAGACTCATCTAAGGCCTCATTTATTTTCACTTAATAGTTCAGATCTAGACCCATTAAGTACATTTATTTATTTTCCTTTAAAACCTCTTAATATATCTTAATGGAGCTTGATTAACCAGATCTATGATCAAGTCTTTAAACTATCCAGAGGTGAACCTGACCACATCTTTATCTCACAAAATTCTCGGAAATTAGCGCTCAACCCAATGAACTGCACTTTTCCTATGCAAATTAGCGAAGAATGGACTGTAATTACTTTGACGGTTTCCATTTGCAAAACTCCATGAATGCAATCTTCTCATTTTTTATGAAGTACTTAGGTTACTATTACCATCATGACATTCTGATGCATTTGAAGTAAACATGCCATGGATATTATCGAAATGGGATTTTGATGTTGGTTTAATTTTGTCGAGTATTGCTTTCATAAATCAACAGTATAAATTTTGGTACAAAAATTGCTAATTCCAATTGATATCCTATTTCGTTTTTCATATATTCAAAAAATTTCAAATAGAAATAATCTATTAACAACTTTGCAATATGTTACAATGATTTTATTTTGTTTAAATTAAGCTTTCTCTAATATTTTTTTAATATAATATATATTAATTATTATTTTAATAGAATTAATATATTTAATAAAGTTTTAATACGGATAAATGACCGGCACTCAGATACTGACAAAACAATCCGTCTTAATGACTCTTTATTAAGATTCAGAGACCAACTCTTAAAATTCAGATGCACATTCAGCTTCAGACCTTTTAATCTTAATAAAAATAAATGACCCCTTAATTAAGTCCCAGCTTGACTTTGGTCCAAAACTCAAGAAAGGACTTAAACCCTTCACTTACTTTACCAGCAGAATATCAAAACTTACATTTAGAAAAACTAGACAAAGTAACGCAATATCATGCTCTAAACTAACTAAACAACAATAGTAAAGAGCTATACTCAATGACTCACATACTTGAATAGGCATAGAATACAGAATTTGAGACAGAATTTTTTACAGCAACTAGACATGCACTATTTGCGCACACTCAAGCAAAACACGTGATTTAGAACTTGACAGTGAACTACTTTTTAGACATTGCTTAACCAAACTAAACAACGAAACACACACAATCAGAAACTTGTTACTGTGAACAACAATATCTTCATACACATGCAAACAAGATAGACGACTATATGTTAACACAATTATGTTCAAAATACTATAACAGACAACAATACACTAACTATATGAAAACTGGACAACTGACTACACGCCTTAAACAATTTTCATGCTTACATCTGATCAATACCAGCTACTCACACCCTTAAGCAGGAACACACATAGAGACATACATCTCACTAATCCATGAGCTACATCGACCTCAATATATTCATGCTTGATGGCAGATTAGTGGACACATTCTAACAACTGAAAGCTCAAGACAACCAACCGAGCCATATCAAAATAGTCCTACACTTATACCACAAATGAAACGAACACAAAACAACCTATACATGCTTAAATACTAGCTTGAAACAAAGAAACACCAGCTTTATACCAATTGCAATTTTATTTAACACACTGAACATATGAGAACAAGACATCGAGCCAATTCAATATCCATAAAGGTACTTTGATTTCATATATTGAAAACAAAAAAAATAAAATGTGTTGGCCTAAATCAGGATAGGACAACAAATCGAATTTTTACAGGGTTTAAATGGTAATTTGCTTGTATAAAAGGGATGTTCGAGCTAAAGCTGAGTTTAAACTAGATGAAATGCTTGAAAAAGTAAACGAGGCAAGAAATAGGTTAAGTGGCAAACGAGACAACAAATAGGAATAGAATTGAATATTGTATTCATTGTATCCTATTTGTTTACAAAATAATTATATTTATAGCTGGAAAAAATGACTTTGTAACTATCATAATTGTGTCTTTATGGCCATTACTCCGTGTTTAATCTTGATTGACTCACGATCTTTCTCTTAAATGCTAGAGCAACGGTCGACAGTTACAAGGGCTAGACCTCATTTTCTGAGGTGCTGCATCCGCTCGGAGTTACGTTGTTGCGGTGTTTGCTCCGAGCTCAATACTTTGAGTTTGCTCCTCCTCGTTTCCTGAGACGATTTTCTGGGGTGAAGAGTCATGCAACCTCTCTTCGTAAGTTTTCCTTGTGGAGCGGACTTCGTGTTAGGTTTCGAGGCCTTCCTCGAGACCTCTGTGACTTTCATCCAATACAGATAGTCCCCCCACCCCTTGGATAATTGCTAGAATTATCCGAGGGATGGAAGTGAATTTAAGCGGGAGAGTGACGTGGCGCGTTTTCGGCCAAGAAATTTGAAAAGGCGGGTTTCGTTTCAATGTCTCGTCCTCTGCACGTGGCTTAGTTTTGAACGGCTATGTCTTTTCGTTTGATCTTCCCCATGTAACCGTCATCATTCCGTTTTGATCCACTTGTACTTTGCTATAAATTGGCTATTTTTGTTGTTATCTTCTCCATTTCACGATTTCCCTTAAATCCATTCATATTTCTTCCCTTCTATCGAAATTTCACCATGTCTTCTTCATCTCATCGCGAGAATATTATTGATGCTTCGACTGAAGATTTGTTAGACTCTCCCCCTTTAGCGGCTTCTTCTCGTTCGGAAGACAGCCATAGCGCAGCCAGCCAAGAACCATACATCGGTGATGGTGAGGCGGCGGCTGATGGAGCCATTGACGGGGACGGCGATGTCAAAGCAGTTGAGACCTCAACCCCGAAGAAAAAGAAAAAACAAGTGTATCAGGGGAACTTGAACCTCAATGGGTCATCCCAAGACATTTTGACTCAAGTAAAGACTTTAGGACAGACGGCCTCGGATACTAGGAGAAAAAGGAAGCTCTCCGTTAAACTTTCCCCTCGCCTCGCCTCGGAGGAGCATATAGCTCTGATCAGAGAGGAGTGTAATTGGAACCCCAATGTCCCAATCTCGATTCTTACCCCCGAACAACGTACGTACTACAGTGCTCCGGGGCAGTGTCACACCCTACTTTAAAGGCAAGTGGTTTCCGACTTGGGGTAACTCGTTTGGAGTTAGAGTTTTGGAGTCGCCACCTAATAAATTTCCTAGGCGTATTAGATCACCTATTAATTTCTAATTCAATTTAAAGAATAACTCCAGGTTGGTCTACTAGTCTGAGATTCGGGTAAGTGTTCAAGTTAACCTAGAAAGAAGGGGTTAGGCACCTCCTAGGTTTCACAAATGTGATTCTCGGTCGATTTCTATAGTGGGTTTAAATATGCAAGTTTAACTAAGGAGATAAAATATACATAGAGCATGCAATAGAAATAGGTTACGTCAATCAATGCGGCATATTGTTTCATTTAAAGGCTAAATATGAAATTCTCGCTTAAAGGTTCTCTAATCCTGAAATATGCATAAAATTGTAATAACGTTTCAATGTTAGTGCGTTTCTGCAAAATATTAAAATTAACTTCACCTAGAGCGCATAAAACTGTTCAGATAAGAGCTTAAGTAATTTTTCAAAAATAATCTTAAATTGAATCATATTGCATGTATAACACAAAATTATAAACTTGACATAAGCCAATACGTTTAAGAACAATACCCTACAAGTTTTCCTAGGCAATTAAACATGAATGAAATAATTAGTATAAAAAATATGTGCCATTAAAGAGTGGCATTGTGACATTAATTGTCACATACCGTTAACTTCGGTGGCGACTTTAGTATGAGGCCGCGTTTAAAATAAATTGGCTTAAAACAAGGAAAATAAATTTAAAATATTTAAATGTATACATATAAAGTTATAAGTAATTAAACACACAACATGTTGAGTGAATATTAATGTAATGATATGTCTAAATTAAATAGGATAATGTTACTTAATTTAGTGAGCAAATAATGATAGACACGTGTATATATGAGGAGTGAGTATGACAATTTAAGAAATATTAACGTAATGTGACAAACAAATAATATAAAAAGACTAACTTATAAATTTAATTAAGAAAATAGTATAACTATTTAGGACTTGACCTCTAAATTCCAAAACTCCTCACAAGTTATTAATTAACTTGGAGAAATTTATGAGTGTAGCATGGATAATCCTTTAAAAGAAATCGTCCACGGATTATGAATTGTAGGTAAAAATTTGTTTAAAGATAATCCTCAACTTTTAGCCCATTGCAAAAATAGTCTCATTTTAAGCCATTGCTACACTTTTTGACCTTTCAAAAAAAAATCATTTGGTGAACCTACAGTTTTCAGAACATTACATTTGCAGAAAAAATGTAACAACAGACAGGTTTGCATTTTTAGCCTATTCAGAAGATAACTTAAATTCACAAGTTCCAAAATTGCAGAAGCAACACCAATTAGGCTTCAAACTTTAAGCTCTCACAACCTTTTATGTTTTTTTTCAAGTTTCATAATTTACATAAGAAGTCCATTTCTGAACCAGTATTACTATTTCGGCCCTTTTAACATATAACAAGCAAACAGAAAAGTTAAAAATGGCCCTGGTAGCCAATGTCATTGCTTTAACAACATATATAGGTTGTTGTACCTATCCTAGATGACTAAATGCACCTTATGGTGCTTATACAAACTATTACTAGCCCTAACAAATACATGAGCGACACTTTATAATATGGATATAGGTTAAACAAAAGAAAGAGAAGAGTAGGGCCTTGTCCCTTATTTTCTAACTTCGATATATCCCAAGTTGAGATCGTACTAACTTATTTATCTACAAGAAAGTATAAACAATGGTATAGCTTTAAGGGCTATCCTAAAAAGTAGCAACAACCTGCATAAAAGGGTTAGAGATGGCCTAATAGAGGCCAAACAGATACGATACTTCATACTTTAACATGGATAATGATATGCAGATCAATGATAAGCAATCAAGAAGCTCATACAACCAGTTTATAACAGTACCCTACGAAGGATAGTGAACAGATCAATACCGGTGCAATAATAGTGGAATGTTTCTCAATGGAAGAAAAGAGCAAGGGCCAGTGAATTCATTTAAACAAGATAGTAGCACAGATGCTTTTCAATGTGTGTTTTTTAAGAGAGTAAGAAAGGAGTATTTAGGGGTATTTCCAGAGGAGAAAAGAGAAGGGAAGAAGTGTTGAAAATGTGTATCCCAGAGAAAGAGAACGAGAAGAGAAGAGGTGTCTAAAGGTGTTTTTAAGCCTGTAAGTTGTACAATAGACTGAGGAGCGGCTGGTTTATTAGTTAAAGTGTAGGGTGTATAAGTTTTCAAATCATTGTTAAGAAAGGAATGAAAGATCAATCAAAATACTGTCAAAGCAAGCAGGGAGGGTATTTTCTTTGCTAAACAATCAGAAATTAATTTTATAATTGTATTCACATCTTTCCATATATATGTAACAATTTTGAAGCAGATGTATTATATCTCCATGCACTTATCCGTATAGTTGGACAGATACAAAATAACAAAAAGCCAAGAAAGATTCAATTCTAGTTTAAAGGAAAGAAGATATTTTCAGTCATAAATGTAGTAAGCATGTAACATACTAGTTTGTCCAACAATCTTAGGGAGGAAAATATCATCTCAATCATCCATTAATCAATGACTCATACAACTATAGTTATGACCACCACTGTACAATCTTCCTATTATATATCCAGAATACCAGTCCCAATACCAAACCTAGTCGACAGCTATAGTGAGGCATAGTGCTATTGCAAGATTTTAATAGAAAGAACGATATCAGATTCCAAATGACCGGATACTTCTCGATTCAGTTAAACTAATGCAAATTCGGTTAGGCGACTATAGTATTCAACGCTCAATTCCCCTTAAAACAGTCCAAATGATCCAGTGACGATAAATTGATCCTAAGGATATTAAAGCGATAAACTAGTCTTTGAATAATCGACACGACTAAATCGAATGCATTAAACATAGGAATAGACATGATTTTCGGGTGTCAAACATCATACTTTTTCCATAAGAATTCAAGGATTCAAATAAGAAAAGTAAATTAAAAAAAATTGAAAAGGAAGGATGTTACCTGTGAAGAAAGAGGTGAAGGGACCTCTTGAGTTTGAAAAGAAAAAAAGGGGACACCAATTTCTTTTCCTATTTCTTTTATTATGTTTTCGTCATTAAGGGAGTAATTAAGAGGAGGAAGGACTGATTTGCAAATATGAAAAGCTGAGAAGTACACAAGTGGGGTTAACAGGTGGGACAAAGCAGAAAAATGGCAAACATGCAAATATATATATACACTCTCTCTCTTTTCTGTCAGAGCCCATTTCCCCATTTTCCCCACAAAAACTCTTCATCTACACACATTTCTCTCTCTTCAATTTTCAAAAAACCAACTGTGGAGCGTCAAATTTTTTCCTTTTTTCTTTGATTCCGTCAAATTTGTGGTGGAACTAAACCCATTGTTGCATATTTCCGTTCATCAAGTTAAAATAGGTACTTTTTCAACTTTTTTAAAGCAAAATCGAGAATATGGTCCGTCTGAAAACCCTTGTTTCATTTTTCTTGTTTGAGTTCATTTTTCTGAGTTTGTGTACAGATTTTCTGGTGCACGTTGGTTTGAAAACCCAGAATACACTGAAAAAAAATCGTCTCTTCGGTTCCCACGAAAAAATTATGTGTAAACATCTGAAATGTGTGTAAACATATTTGCAAATGTGTACACATCTTTGCAGATGTGTAAACAAAAGATGACTGTATATCTGAAAAAATGGGCATAGATCTGCAAGATCTGTACACATATTCTTGATGTGTACACATATTATTTTATGTGTACACATATATCCTTATGTGTACACATATTCTTGATGTGTGTACATAAAAGAAGTTAAAAAAGGGTTTATTAATTTTACACATATTCTAAATGTGTACACATAAGGTTATATGTGTACACATATAATTTTATGTGTACACGTATTCTTGACGTGTGAACACAAGTTAAAAATGCACTACTATTTTTACACATATTCTTGATGTGTACACATATTGTTATATGTGTACACATATTGTTGTATGTGTACACATATTGTTGTATGTGTACACATATAACAATGAATCTGCACCTTTCCATGTGTAATTCTATTAGATGCTATTTTCATTCAACCTAACTATGTTATTCCTTTTATTTGCTATGTAGATACAATGGTTAGCACACGTCGTGGGGAGGCTAGTGGTATCAGTAGGGGTGGCAAGAGGAAGGCTGATGGAAGAAGCGAGACGTCTGAAAATGCTAGCAAAAGAACTAGAACTGCCAGCGGTAAAGCACGATCAAATGAGGCCCAATCAGAGAGCCAAGCCAGCATAGATATGTGTGCGCCTGTAGATGTTAATCGAATCGTTGAAGAAGTTAATCAACAAGCGGAACTCATAGATAGTGGATCAAAAAATGAGGGCTCTGCAACTCAGGTAGGTGAAAATAAGGAGGGCGATGTAGAATGCAATAAGGGAGAGAAGAATGCAGTGGAGAAAGAAAGTGATAGAGTTACTGGTGACAGAGAAGAAAAGGCTGGTGAAAAAGTTATTAGTGAGGTTATTGTAAAAGAAGGTGATGCTAGTGGAAGGGATGGAGTAGAAGAAGGAGCTGTTAGTGGAAGGGATGGAGTACAAGAAGGAGCTGTGAGTGGAAGGGATGGGGTAGAAGAAGGAGCTGCTAGTGGAAGGGATGGGGTAGAAGAAGGAGCTGCTAGTGGAAGGGATGGGGTAGAAAAAGATGTCGTTGTTGGTGTTAGTGGAAGGGAAGAAGAAGTAGAAGGTGTTGGTAGTGTTAGTGGAAGGGAAGAAGTAGTAGATGTTGTTGTCAGTGTTGGTGGAAGGGAAGATCGAGTAGAAGGTATTAGTGTTAGTGGAAGGGAACAAGTAGAAGAACAAGAACGTGGAAGACAACAAGAAAGTGGTGAAAGTGGAGAACGTGTTGGTACTGCTTGTGGAGTACAAGAAGAAGGTGGAGAACTTGTTGGTACTGCTGCCGGAGAAAAAGAAAAATTGGCAAAACGTGCTGCCTTGAAAAATTGGAGGTCGTTGTTGAGAAAGATAATACAGGATGATGACAATGCTGAGAAGGAGGTGGATAATGCTGAGAAGGATGCTGAGAACTTGGATAACATTGATGATGATGATGAGGGGGCGGATGAAGAAGAAAGTGTTGGTGTTGGTGCAAAATCAGTAGAGGCAGCCCCAGAAGAGGTATGTGTTTATGTGCAAACATATTAATAACGTGTACACGTATAAATAATGTGTACACATAAGATATATGTGTACACATATAAATAATGTGTACACATATACATTATGTGTACACATTATTTATACGTGTGCACATAAAACTTATGTGTACACAAAGAAATTATGTTTGAAAAAGACTAACTGATCAGTATCTCTTAATCATTTGCAGGTTGAGGAGGGCACAATGACTTTCCATCCTGATATGAATCGCAGGACCTTTATGGAGGAACATGGAGAGTTCACCGTGTCCAAGGTCACACAAAGATCCTCCCTTTCCGGGGATATGAAGAAATTTAGAGAGGCTTTGACTAATCTGGATATGTTGGATGATTTTAAAAGTTCAGTGTTTGGGCACTTGTTGGGTTTGAGCGATAAAGCAATTTTTCCTCCTAAACTAGTCCATGGGCTCCGATTGCGGACCATAAAATGCAAGAAGACAAAGGAGGTATGGGTCAAATTTAATAACCTTCCTGCTCGTTTTGGACTAAAGGAATTTGCATTAATGACGGGACTGTCCTGCCATGATTACCCTAGTGATGTTTTTCTGGATGATGTGAAAGAGAAGGGGCAACAGATGTGGGACACGTTAATCGAGGAGAATGGAGGGAAAAAGGCTGTTTCTGGAAGTGAGCTATTGAGAGTGATTAGTGAAGGTGATCTAGATGCCAGGACGAAGTTTCGTCTTTCCCTTGCTTGGTTTGCGCACTCCATCTTATGTTCGAAGGATGCGCGCACAAGTGTTGATCCTTTATTTGTAATGTTGAGGCATAGGCCTACCACATTCTTCGCCAAGTATCCTTCGGGGAGAAAAAGCTTTGAGATGACAATTCAGAGCCTAGTCAAGCCAATGTCTGTTGAAATGAAAGGATACAACCTGTATGGCTTCCCATGGGCATTTGTTGCATGGGCATATGAAGCCATTCCATCCCTTCGACACCCGGAATTTGATGACAAACCCACAGAACCAAGGATGATAAGATGGATCCCTACCAAGCAGGAGAGGGAATGTGATCACATCCTTCGCCATGTTGATAACCCGGTTAGTGATATTTCAGTTATCTTCCATTTGGTGTTTACTCATATACACATAGTTCTTTATGTGTACACATAAAACTTATATGTGTACACATATAAGTTATGTGTACACATAACTTTGATGTGTACACACAAGTAAAATGTAAGAAAATATTACACACAGGTCTTTATGCGTACACATAACATATATGTGTACACATATAAGTTTTATGTGTACACATAACCTTTATGTGTACACGTATTATATTATTTCCTGATTTTTTTTCTTTTCTAATAAAACTATATTTTTTTTTATGGGGTTGGAGGTGGTGAGCCCATTCCTTTTGCCTACTCCAAGGGAGAAGAGAAAGGCGTTCATGAAAAATTTGTTGCCGTTTGTGGATGAGGAGGATGAGTTGATCGATCAATTGACCGAAAGACTTAAAGGTGCGCAAAATTTGAGGCTGGGGGATGTTGTTGGTGGCGGCAGAGCACTTGCAATTGTTGGTGTTAATGCAGAGGTTGTTCCAAAGCATGTTGATACAAGAATGGATGATGTTACAGAGCATAGTCATAGGAGTATGGATATTGTACCAGAGCAAAGCGAAAGAAGAATAGAGTTTGGTCGAGAGGCAAGTGGTGATGGAGGAGGAGCTGTTGGTGATAATGTTGTTGGAGATATACTTGTTGGCATGAGTGCTGACTTTATTGGTGGGAGAGCTAGAGAGAATATTGACTGTAGTGGTGGTGGTCGTAGGCTGTTTGAACAATCTGGTGGATATGGAGGTGAGGCTGGTGAGAGCACCTCTATAAGACATGGATGTAGCAGATGCTCATTATGTGAAGCATGTAAGGAGGAAAAGGAAAATGAAGTGAGATTGTTGAAAGATTTGAAGGAATCTGTGGAATTCCTAAAAAGGTGTGCTGAGGAGAAGCCCAAGAGGACTGTGTACCCTTCTAGGGCTCAGATGTCTCCATTCGTTGCATCATTGAAGAAAGCGAGGGCAGCGAAGGCGAGGGCCGGGAAGGCGACAAGGGCTAGGGGAACCAGGGCAAGGGCTGCAGATGTTCAAGAGGAAGAGAGGCTGCCTGTTGATCTTTATAGGCCAGTTGATCCAGCTAAGGAGGCTGTTTTTAATGCATACATGAAGGAGAAAAACATGGAAAAACGTCCTTTTCTGGGTCACGAGTACAACTACCTCGACTTCCAAGATGTAATCCGCATGAAGAAGTGGATGGAGAGTCAGGTACACTTTTCTCTATGTACCTTTTTTATGTACACGTATTATTTATGTGTACACATATTTTTTATGTGTAGACATATTATGGTATTTATACACATCAAGAATATGTGTACACAACAAGATTATGTGTACACATTAAAATTATGTGTACACGTAGAGAATATGTGTACGCATAAATTATCATATTGTGATTGTTCTTTATATTAAATACCATCTTACATGCTTATATTCATTTTTTGTTTTATTTTTCCATTATCATACAGCATGTTGATGAAATTTTAAACTTGATGCGAGTAAGGCATAAGGAATTCCACAGGCATTACAACAAGACCGATGTCATCTTGGACATGAACTTCTGTACTAGATTGACTGCTGCGCACCAAGCTTTTATAAAGGATGCTGAAGATCTTGGGGTTTCTTTTGATGAATGTATGAACTTGAAGAAGTGTGAGGAAGGTCTCCTAGATTATGCTTCTGGAAAGCTGCCTTACCCCGGTGGACGCAAGTAGGATGGTGCCAAGAGGATATTTACTGTCCTTAACATTGATAAAAGGCATTATCTCACATGTGTCTTCTTGATTGAGCAGGGAAAGATTGAGCTTTATGACTGCAACATGGGAGTTTATAGTGAAGATGCATTAGCTCCATATGTCTTGCCCATTACGATCATGTTCCCCAAGTTCTTGCGTGATTGTGGTAAATTCAAACATTTACCAGAAGCCATCTTGAATGCAGACTTGTGGGGTTATGAACGAGTTCCAGATCTTCCAAGGAACGAAACAGGTACTGCTTGTGGGGGGTATTCACTTATGTTCATGGAGCATCTCTTGACAAACACCCCTATGACGTTGCTGCATGATAGTTCAATGGAAGATATGAGAAAGAAGTGGGCTGTAGACATATTCTACGAGGAAATGGAGCCTTAAGTGGTGTTGGATGAACTAATTTGATTGGTCTGTATGGATAATCTTAATCTTTTTATTTTCGTTGGTCTGTATGGATAATCTTAATCTTTTTTTTTATTTTAGTTTTTGATGTGGTGGACTAGTATATCGCATGATGTACATGATCTGCTTTCTTTTATTTGCACACCTGTTGTGGATGTGTTGAAATGACTTGCCTATTTCCTCCTATCTTTCAAACTTATAAAAATATGTGTACACATATAGATAATTATGTGTAGATAATTACTTGTGTAATTTGCACGTCCATAATACACGTCAAACATATGTGTACACGTAAAAACTATGTGTGGATAATTACTTGTGTAATTTGCACAAGTCCATAATACACGTCAAACATATGTGTACACGTAATAAATATGTGTGGATAATTACTAAGTCCAGCATACACGTCAAAAATATGTGTACACGTAAAAAATATGTGTAGGTAATTACTTGTGTGCGGACGGTTATGATTATCAAAAGGCGGATAATTAAACTAGGGCACTTATAAAAATAGCCTAATGCAACCGTTCAATAAACCGTCCATAGCATAAAGATGAAAGGACGCAATCCTTCACATCCTTGCTCTATAAATAGTCAAAAATACTATCTTGACGTCCCACAAGCAAAAACTATTCCAGTATCTACAGCAAAAACAGCAAAGAAATCATGGCAAGACGTCCTATTATAAAGATGGAAGACTTGAAGAAAGATCTTGATGAAATGAAAGAAGCCCTAATTGAAGCAAGAGACCGCCAACTTATGGATATAAGGAGGATTAAAAGGATCTTCGAACTACTCCTAGCACCTTTGGGCAAGTCCTTGAAGGACATCTACTACACTCCACCCAACTCTCCACCTCGCTCCGGCTTTGAAAATTAGAATCTATAATGTTAAGTTCCCTTTTTATTGTGAAATCAGATTAATATGTCTTAATTTTAGTATTTGTGAAGTCTATGATTGTATGTATTTGAATAAATCCTCAAGTATTTGTATTTGTGAAGTCTATGATTATCATGTTTCTATGTTTATAATGATTGAATGTACTCACAACTAACTTTACGTGTACACATACAGTTTATATGTGTACACATATTGTCATATTGATTCTCAAATATCCCAAATCTTGGTTGTTTGATTGCCAAAAATGGTGAATCCACGTTCCTACATTAAAATGGGAGTTATTTGAGTGTTCACACGAGTTCTCATGCATTCCCCATCATTGGAGCATTGGATTCATAAGGATTTGGCCTTATCGTTAGACAGTAGTTGTCATATTGATTCTCAAATATCCCAAATCTTGGTTGTTTGATTGCCAAAAATGGTGAATCCACGTTCCAACATTAAAATGGGAGTTATTTGAGTGTTCACACGAGTTCTCATGCATTCCCCATCATTGGAGCATTGGATTCATAAGGATTTGGCCTTATCGTTAGACAGTAGTTGTCATATTGATTCTCAAATATCCCAAATCTTGGTTGTTTGATTGCCAAAAATGGTGAATCCACGTTCCTACATTAAAATGGGAGTTATTTGAGTGTTCACACGAGTTCTCATGCATTCCCCATCATTGGAGCATTGGATTCATAAGGATTTGGCCTTATCGTTAGACAGTAGTTGTCATATTGATTCTCAAATATCCCAAATCTTGGTTGTTTGATTGCCAAAAATGGTGAATCCACGTTCCTACATTAAAATGGGAGTTATTTGAGTGTTCACACGAGTTCTCATGCATTCCCCATCATTGGAGCATTGGATTCATAAGGATTTGGCCTTATCGTTAGACAGTAGTTGTCATATTGATTCTCAAATATCCCAAATCTTGGTTGTTTGATTGCCAAAAATGGTGAATCCACGTTCCAACATTAAAATGGGAGTTATTTGAGTGTTCACACGAGTTCTCATGCATTCCCCATCATTGGAGCATTGGATTCATAAGGATTTGGCCTTATCGTTAGACAGTAGTTGTCATATTGATTCTCAAATATCCCAAATCTTGGTTGTTTGATTGCCAAAAATGGTGAATCCACGTTCCTACATTAAAATGGGAGTTATTTGAGTGTTCACACGAGTTCTCATGCATTCCCCATCATTGGAGCATTGGATTCATAAGGATTTGGCCTTATCGTTAGACAGTAGTTGTCATATTGATTCTCAAATATCCCAAATCTTGGTTGTTTGATTGCCAAAAATGGTGAATCCACGTTCCTACATTAAAATGGGAGTTATTTGAGTGTTCACACGAGTTCTCATGCATTCCCCATCATTGGAGCATTGGATTCATAAGGATTTGGCCTTATCGTTAGACAGTAGTTGTCATATTGATTCTCAAATATCCCAAATCTTGGTTGTTTGATTGCCAAAAATGGTGAATCCACGTTCCTACATTAAAATGGGAGTTATTTGAGTGTTCACACGAGTTCTCATGCATTCCCCATCATTGGAGCATTGGATTCATAAGGATTTGGCCTTATCGTTAGACAGTAGTTGTCATATTGATTCTCAAATATCCCAAATCTTGGTTGTTTGATTGCCAAAAATGGTGAATCCACGTTCCTACATTAAAATGGGAGTTATTTGAGTGTTCACACGAGTTCTCATGCATTCCCCATCATTGGAGCATTATCCTTTTGGCTGTTGATAATGATTGAATGTACCCACACATAATAATTACGTGTACACATATTATATTATGTGTACACATATTATTATATGTGTACACGTATTTATTATGTGTACACATATAACGTTTACGTGTACACATAATTAATATGTGTAAAGGACTTTTAATTTTTTTAATTGTAATCTACCCACACATCGGCAAGATGTGTACACGTAATTATTATGTGTACACATATAATATTTACGTGTACACATAATTAATATGTGTAAAGGACTTTGAATTTTTTATTGTAATCTACCCACACATCGGAAAGATGTGTACACGTCAAACGAGATGTGTACACATATTATAAAATGTGTACACATAAGTTATATGTGCACAGTATATTAATTTGTTGAGTGTTTCTATCTATCATGTTTCCATTTTGTTTGTTCGTTTTACGTTGAAGGATAAAGAAAGTAAAGGTAATGTCTGCACAAAAGACATATTAAACAGAAAATAGATATAAAACAAATAGGAACTATAGGTTTATAAATGGTTACAAATACAAGAAATGAACATATATGGTTCTATGAAACAACACTGGGACCTCCGGAATCTACAACCCTCCGCTGCGGACATGTTGTTTTCTTATGGCCAAGTCTCTTGCATATGCCACATCTATTCTTCCTACTTGTGAATGCTTCACCCACCGAAGGCATTCGCTTTGTCCTCCTTCTTCCTCGTGTTATTTTCACAAAAGGCGGCTTTATCTTCCTCTCATAAAGCTCCGGTGGTGCGTTCCACAACTCCTCTGCAATCATTGGATAGATTAAGCCGTCATAAGCAAGAATGTATGCATTCGTAGAATAATACCCCGATGTATATTGGTATATCTCGTTCCCAAACTCAAACGCTCCTCCATATCGACATCTTAAGGCTGCCATAGCATGTGCACAAGGTAGTTCGTCCAAATCAAACCTCCGGCAAGAACAAGTCCTTTGAATTAGATCGACACTAACAACCTCATCCCCAGTACCGACATTGTAAACATCATTGCCAACGCAACAAACGTAAAGCTTGTTGCCCTCTGTGACATTTTTCCTTAATATTTGTTCAATCGAAGGAACACATGGCTTTGAGTGCTGTAAGAACATGGTACGCCAATGATGAAACTTTTCAGAAAAATTCCTCAAAATTCCATTGAACATTGCAACGATGGGATATTCTCTTTCATCCTTTAGCATTGCATTAATTGACTCAGCGATGTTTGAGGTCATCACTCCAAACCTACACATATATAACTGATTCTTACAACGTGTACACGTATTAATTATGTGCACATAAGTCTACATTTTAAAAACTGAAAACACACGGACACACATAATTTGTATGTGTACACATATTTAATATGTGTACACATATAATATTATGTGTACACATACAAATTACGTCTACATATATGGCTAATGTATTACATGACTACACATATAAAGGATGTGTACACATAATAATTACGTGTACACATATAATCTTATGTGTACACATATTAAATATGTGTACAAAGTATTACCTGCGGCCTGGAAAAAAGGCTCTGCTCCAGCGCTCAAACCCAACCTGCTCAAGATATGTGGCAACCCTTGGGCACAATGAACGAATTTGCTGGAAATGTTCCTCGAACTCAGTGGGCGTATATGATTCGGCTGCTTTATAAAAATAGGATACAAATTCACCACAATGAAGCTTTGAACGAATGCTTTCAGCCAAGTGCCACTTGCAAACTCCATAATTAGCTTGTGGAAAATACTTTGAAACTGCTTTTGGGATGCTTGAATGCCTATCAGAAACAACACACAACTCATCGGTGCTTGGGAGTATACCGACCAAATTTTCAAAGAAGTAATCATAGGAGGCATCACATTCCACGTTTACAACACAAAATGCCACAGGAAAAATATGCGTCTCCGAGTCTTGTGCCATGGCAGACAACAAAACTCCCCCATACTTCCCCGACAAATGAGTTCCGTCTACGGCGATGACTTTCCTCATATGCGCAAAACCCGTTATCCATGCACCAAGAGCTACAAAAAAATACATAAACCTTTGGTTGTCATCAACCTTCAATGCTGTATGTGTACCCTCATTTGTCGTCCTGAGCATATAACGGTACGCATCCAATATAGCATAACTGTGCTCCGGCGTCCCTCTTGTCAAAGCCTTTGCAATAACAGTCCCCATCCGGCACTTCCAATAACTAATGTTACAACCCAAATCCCTCCGGACTGCAGCTTTAACATCCTTTATTGATATACCTTTTCCTTTTCCCTCTTCATAACTACTTTTCAAGTATGAACCGATGAGTTCCGCAGAGGCATGTGGGTGATTACTTGAAAGATGCTCTAACCCGCACGAATGCTTGTTCCTGTACACAGTAATGATGAACCTATCACTGTCTACGTACTTTATGGCCCGGATCCACCACTTGCAGCTCTGATGTACACATCTCACACAAAAAACCTTTTTTGTATTCTTCACTTTCTTGAAACAATAATGCTTCTTCACTGCAGCAAGCTGCAAGGCATTTATTAAGACGCGCTTGTTTTTGAAGGTTAAACCCTTATAAAAATCAGTGCCGTCGTCGTCCCCGTCCCTTTGAACGCTGCAACCTGCTTCTAAACCTCCAACCATAACCGTATTGCTCTCAACTACAGGAGTTGGACTGAATTCCATTTCTTTTTCTTCTTCTTCTTCTTGTTCTTCTTCTTCTTCTTCTTCTTCTTCTAGTTCTACTTCTGCTCCTACTCCTCCACCTCCTTCGTGTGAAGCACCAACATTTCCTTCTTCTTCTCCTTGAGTTGGTGAAATTTCCATATTCAACGGGTCTGGTAGATCCATGTCATCCCATCCACTAGCAGAACAATCATCATGTATCCCATCATTACGCACAGGTTGTTCATTTGAAACCTCTACCGACCTTTCAGCCAAACATACCCTTAAAGTAGGCCTATTTCCAGATCCGTCGACATCGGCAAGGTAAACAAGGAGATCCTCGTCGTTCTTTATTTTACAGGGATGACTCTTTTGCTTTGAACAAATGCTAAGCATGTATGTAATGCAAAGATCATTTGGATCATGACTTCCCCCACATCTGGTAACGATCTTGTTAACCAACTCAGAATACGTAACATCATGGTTCAAAATAACTGGTACCGTCTCCCTTGTCATAGAAATCCACGTGAAACATTCTGGGGTCTCAACCCATTCACCAAGAAAATCAACTGCTAACAGTAGTACACCCATTTATGGTGCAAAAATACCTGGATGCATCAGAAATTGATATGCATTAGAAGCTGAAAACACAATTGAGATGTTTTCACGTATAAAGTAAAAGATGTGTACACATATGTTTTTGACGTGTACACATACTTTGAATGTGAAGTAAGAAAAAGATGCTACGTCGTCTGATGTGTACACGCATATGTTGATGTGTACACATATTTATTATGTGTACACGTCAATATAATATGTGTACACATACTCGTATATTTGATGTGTACGAACAAAAGGATGCAACGTCAGCTGATGTGTACACATTATATATTATGTGTACACATAATATATATGTGTACACATATATTTGATGTGCAGGGTGCATCTTAATATGATGTGCACACATATTATATATGTGTACACATAATCTTCGAATCCGTACACATCAGCTGCCCAGAATTAGCATTTTTTATAAAATGCAGAAACGAAACCCATAGATCACAAAACAAACTGCATTATACAGTGTACAACACAGAACACTTACCAGAGCTCCTTTCAAGCGAAAAGTCACAGATCTTCAAGAGGGGTTGAAATCGCGGAAAAGAATATTTGGAAAAAGCTTTTCGATTTGAATTGGAATGGGTTTAAATCGGGTTTGAGATTAAGAAAAATATAAAATACCCTTCAATGGAGCTGTTGATTTGAAGCGAAATTGAAAAAAAAAAGGGGGGGGGGGGGGCTGGCGGGAACCAGCAGCCGCTGGGTGCTGCAAAAGAAATGAAAAAGGAAGAAGAAGAAGGGAGGAGAGAGAAAGGTAGGTTTTTTGCCTTTTTTGGATATTGAATTATTATATATATGGAGGGCTTTTTTGCACTTAATGAAACTTAGGGGGCTGTTTTAATGAAACCAATTATTTAGAACTTTGTCCCCTTTTTTTCTTTTGGGGACTTAAAAGTCCCCCTCACCCAAAGCACCCATGTTACCTGGAATTGAGCTCGGGTCGGGTTGGAGAGCTAAATAATGGGTTGGGTCAATCCTGTTTGACCCGTATTTACCGTATTTTGCTTGAGTTGTAGAGATTCATTCAAATCTTTCATTTTTCTTGCCCTGATTTATATTGATTCGGAAATTTGAATGATTTGCAATCACACTTCTCCTTTTCCTTTTCGGACGGAGACAATCAGCGAGGAGAGAGGGAGATTTGCTTCGATCTCGTGCGAACAGAGATAGGAGAGAGAGAGTCGTGATTGCGGTGGAAATGGCGGAGATACGGCGTGGTTGTGGTGGATACGGTTCTGTATTTCGATGGGGATGGATGTGGACGTTTTAGTGGAAAAGACGGAAGGAAAGAGTGTATAGGGTGGCGGCTTGTATATTATTTGGGGAAGAGGGAGTAATGACTAGGGTTTTAGGAAATTAGGGGAGCGAATGTAAATATTAAGGTGTAGGAAATATTGTGTATAGCTGATGTTTAAGGAAAGTGCATTGAGGGTTTGTACTGTATGCTGAAGTGAGTTGTACCTGTGCCAGGGATGTGTATTTTAGTGAGGTATAAGCTTAGATGGAGCTTAGGTGGTGTACACGTGGACAAAGAGCGGTGACGCGGTCCTGATGTAGTATAATTAGAGTTGTAAATTTAATTAATATGAAAATAGTAAAGATTGTAAATAATTATAACTAAATATATTTAATCACAAATAAATATAGATGGATCCAAATAATACTAATTAAATATAAATAGCCACATATAATTTTTAAATGATGTCGTAATGAATTAGATTGCACCAATAGCATACGTATTTTGGTAAATAGCCTAAATAAATGTAATTCGTAATATAGCTACAATTAAGTATAATAGTATTACGCACATAAATGCAGGTTATAGTGCAATTTTGTTTAAAAAATTATTATTATCAATTTTAATTAAATATAGCCAAATTGTGAAAAATGCAGGGATAAAATTGGGTGTCAACAGCTGCCCCTCTTTGCCCGGGGATGATGAAAGAGTCTTCGAGTAAAGATAGTAGACGGAGTAGCCAATTTTGTCACGACAGGCGAAATGGCGTATAGCCTGTGTGAAGGGTTTATGATGCACGAGTAAAGATTTTAGGCACGATTTTAGAAATGGGAATAAGAATTTATGACGAGAAATGGGAAGGGTGCTACTCTCCTAAAAGCTTGTCCAAAAACTTCTCTCCGCCACTTGTCTTTTGGAGTTTGTAAGGGATGTCTCATTTCGATTGCCACACCGAAAATATCTGTGTCTCTACCATGTGAGCCGCAACACTGCTTGTATTCAAAGATATTTCCTCCCTGGAGATATTGTCTCCTTGTTTCATATGTATCAAAACCTGAATTCTGATTGCCTTGCTTTCCAATTTGTTTGTATCCTCGCTAATAACATATTTGAGTGGTCTTTTCCTTTGGCGAGTATCTGCATGGCTTGCTCGATGATGTCTTGTCTGTATAACACGAACAATAAGCTTTTTATTTTCATCATCCATAGACGTGAATCATAAGTCTCTTCAATACTATGTCCACAAATGCGGACCTTATGCTTGTTTGATTGATGTCTTATCCACAAATGTGGACTCCAAACTTTCCGTCCAGTAACACAAATCATATGTATCTTCAATGTTATGCCCACAAACACTGACCCTATGTCATTTTCATGACCGACTCGTCCATAGACGCGAATCATGTACCTTTCCAATGCTATGCCCATAAATGTGAACCTTATGATGCTTTTACCATTGTCTTGCTTGTCTATAAATTGACCTTTTGTTTCTGTATCCATAGACGCGAATCATATGCTTTTCAATAGTACATCCATAAAACGTGGATCTTACGTTGCTTTAATGTTGAATTGTATCCATTGGCGCGGATCCTATGATACTCCCACTATTGAATGTGTCCATCGATGCGGACTATATGCTGCTTGAAATAGCTCAATTATGCCCATAAACGCGGACCCTATGCTGCTTCTTCTTGCTGAACTATGCCCACAAATGCGGACCCTACTACTCTGCTGCAAATTGCTGAACTATGCCCATAAACGCGGACCCTACCTGTTGCTTTCAATGTTGAACTGTATCCACAGACACGGATTCTGTGTTCCTTCAATGGTTGAACTGCCCACAAACGCGGACCCTATCATCCACAATCGCAGATTCTACGCTTGATCAATAGTTGGTATGTCCACAAACATGGACCTTACTGCTCTAAATTGCTGAACTATGCCCACAAATGGGGACCCTATACTTTCAATTGCTGAATTGTCCACAAACGTAGACCTTATATCCATTAACACGGATTCTATGCTTCTTTCATTGTTGTCACGTCCACAAACGCGGACCCTATATATCTGCCGATGCAGATTCTATGCTTCTCCAATTGATGTCATATCCACAAACGCGGACCCTATATATCCACTGACGCAGAATTTATCCTGGTCAAAATGATGTTGTTTCCACAGCCGCTATATATCCACCGACATGGATTCTATGCTTGATATTCTGATAAATTTTGCTTCGCAAGAGTTGTAAGGTATACTCGGTACCTGTGTAAACCTGCGATCAAAGAAAATTTATGAGTATTTTGGGGGGAGGTTGACTTGCGCATTTGTTGTGTTGCACTTTGTTGTCGCATCTTGCATCATCTCCTCCTCATAATGTCTCCCTTTTCGAACGTCGAACCTAAGTTGAACTGTGAGCAAAAGGGATAAGAAAAGGGGATATGCATGTGTTTTATAAAAATCATTTTTTTAAAAGAGTGATGCAAATTTGTTCCATTGAATCATAGGTTGCGACGTGTCGTCTGGACATAATCGCCTCTAAATCTATTTGCTGTTCCAAGATTATCCGTTTTGAAATTCAGCCCCAGTGTGTTGCTTGTATTTTCCTTGAATTTTTGAGGTCCCTAAACATTCTACCCCAGTGTGTTGTAATGCATTCTTTGAACTTTTTGAGGTAACTGCCCCAGTGTCTAATAAAATTTTCTTATGATATGACGATTTCTTGAGTATGCTGCCTACGTATCCCCTCTAGGGAATCAGGTCTCTACGTAGTTGAAATCCAATAAAGATGAACGTTGCTCAATTTGTAGTATCTCTTGATTGTATATGAGTAAAGGATCTTGTTAATTTTGTCTTGATTTAGAGAAATCTATTTTAGGATCAACTGTCTTGCTCTAACTTCCTTGGTAATTGCGTTTGCCATTCTATTGCTTGTTGTGTTCATACTTTGCTATCCATGAGCGTCACTTTGCTCGAGTATGCTTTTGATCCGTTTGGAATTGTCTAATTCTGCTTCTTATATGTATTTATACTGTTTTACCTGGAATTGTAAGTTATCTTCCTCAATATGCTCTTTGTCTCAATTGTCTGTTATAAAATTTCCATGATTAACCATGCAGTTTTTTAAATGTCCTCTGTCGAATCACCATAGTCTGGCTTGTACTCGTTGTTTTGGACCGCTTACTCACATCACAGTCGCAGATACAATGGAATTAAAATAATTTTGCTGAAAGTGAATGATGTATACTCAAAAGTGAAAAGTAGGAAATGCTTTTATTACTTGACTTGAGAAATGGTCTTTGAAAAGAAACAACGATGCAACAAAGTTGAAAAATAAAGAAAGCAAAAGCTAACGACTCGGAGTCGTGTTTTATTTCAGAAAACAACTGCTGCCCCAGCTCTACTAAGGTTCTCCGCAGGTTCAGTTGTTCGGCAAAACTTCAGGTTCAGCTTTCTGGATGTTCAGGGCTTCAGTAGCATATTATACTTCCATGAATAGCTCTTTAGACCGGTCAGCTCATGAACACCTTTGGCAAATCCTTCTCTCACGTTTCCATGTAGCTTGAAAAGACGGATGCTTCTTTTAGAGTTCGAATAAACTGCTCTAGTGAATGATAACCTCTTGTATCCTTTGTAGTACTTTTTCCTTTGCAAGCCAACAAATACCCCATGCCAAACCTATATTCATCAAATGTTGTTTCTGCTTTTATAATCATGCCTTCCAAATTGCATTCTTTGCTGAAGTCGATCATATTCACCTTCTCACCTTCATGATTGGGTAGTGGGTTATTGTTCACATTTGGTGCCTTCAAATGAATGACTTTTTCATCTATTAGGTCTTGAATCTTATCTTTTAGCGCAAAACACTTCTCTGTTTCATACCCCGGTCCACTCGAGTGATATGCACACCTTTTACTGTAATCAAAGTTAGGTGAAGGGTTGTCTGGCATCTTTTGAGGTATCGGGATGATAAGCCCGACAGCTTTCAATCTCTCAAACAATTGAGTGCGAGATTCGGCTAGTGGAGTGTAGTTCCTTTTGGGTCTTTGGTTTGCATCGGGGCGAGGCCTAGGAGGGTACGATGGTGCATTTCGGTAGTTAGGTTGAGTATTTTGCTGGTATGGTGGACGGTTTGGTGTTGGGGTGTGAAATATAGGCCAAGTGGGCTGAGTGTTATAAACGGGGTATTCATGTGGTATGTGAGGGTATGTATAGAATGGTGACGGTGTTTGATAATAGTGGTTGAAAGCAGTGTCTTGAATGGTTGCAGCGAAAGAGACTTCATCTTTCTTCTTTTTGGAAAGGCTCACATTTCCAGATTGGATGGCCTTATTAGTAGCTTGTAGTGCAGCTAGGCTAATAATCTTTCCACTTTTCAGTCCTTCTTCTACGTCATCTCCCATCAACACTACATCAGCAAACTTCTGAATTTTCATATGCAGCAGCTTATCGTAATAGACGTCCTCTTGAATGCGGATGAATATGTTCACTATTTCCCTTTCATCCATAGCAGGTTTCACCTTGGCAGCTTCTGCTCTCCACCTCGTAGCATATTCTCTAAACGTCTTTGTGGGTTTCTTTTACAACTTTTCCAGGTAGAAACGATCTGGTACCATTTCAGTGTTGTACCCAAATCGTTCTACGAAATCTGCTGCCATGTCTTCCCAGCTGAGCCATGTGCCAGGCTTCTGCTTAGAGAACCAACTGAAAGCCTCTCCGGTCAACCTTCGACCGAATAGCTTTACTCGTACTTTCTCATCTTCCCCTGCTCCAATCGACTTATCACAATATGTTCTCAGATGTGCCATAGGGTCCCCAGTGCCATTGAACAGGTCGAACTTTGGTGTCTTGTTTCCGTCTGGCAATTTCAAAGTAGGATAGATGCACAAGTCTTCATAAGCTAAACCTTTAGTGGTTTGGCCTAACTCAAACTTCTTAGAGGCTGCCTCCAGCTTACGAACTTTCTCTTTTGTCCCATCATCATTGGCTTCATCCTCCGCCCATTCATAGTTTTCATGGTCTTTGACTGGCGATGTGAGTTGTTTGGTTTCAGTAGTGAACATGGGGTTGTAAGGCTGCGGGTATGTGGTGTTGGTGTAAGGTAAGTTTGTGTTGACACCCAATTTTGTCCCTCATGTTTTCAAAATCAATAGCTTTCGAATTTTACACACGACTGAGTATCCATTCTTGCCTCGTCAATTTCTTTCAAATGCTCTTCTCATAATAGCCTGGCAATTGAGGCCATTTTCAAAACCATCGTCTCAAATCATAGCTATTTTTACAATCACTATAATTATCTCTATTTTTGACAAAATTATCCGAATTGTTTTAAATCCCAAGATTACAATTTTATGCATTTCCTAGCCATTTTATTGTGTTAAAATTAATTTCCTAATTTTCCTATATTTTTAAATCTATTTTATACCATTTTTATGCCTATTTTATATCAAATTATGCCTGATATACACTATTTATACGCTATATATACGTAAATACACATATGCATATATTACACCTCACATTTTACACATCACCCATAATTTTACATCTCAGCACTGACGTGGCTCAATCCTAACCTTCTGTTTGATTTAATCCAATGGCTGAAGACCAAAATCCCTAATCTACCCACACGACCCCCTAAACCCTCATTTCCCCTCACCTCCCTGATTTGACTCTCTCTCTTCTCTCTCTTCGGTGACATGGATCGCCACCACTGTCGAGGCTTATTCCGGCCAATTTGGCCGGTGAAAATTGGGGAAAATAGCACCATGACACTCTTCTCTTCAAGCGCTACAAAACCCGTATATTTTTTATGACATTCGGACGAGGGCAAGTTCTGACCTTTTGATAACTGAACCACCACCGCCGAGAGACGCCTCCGGCGGGGTTCAGGCTATCAATTTAAAGGTGTTATCGCCTGAAAGTGGTAAGAACCCCATGCAAAGTTAAATCTCTGACGAGTCGGTGTGAACGGGTAAACCTTTAATTGTTCTTTTGTGTTCTGAATTTGCCTAATCAGATGCCCAAAATATTTATTTTTAGTTTAAGTTGTTAGCCTATTTGTTTTTCGCATGATTAAATCGATTATGATCACATCACATGGCTATTATTATTTGCTTAGTATGTTGATATGCCTAGATACTCACTTTGTCCTTGAATCTGTTTCTGGTAAATTGTTTGTATCCAAGCATAATCCTAGTTTCCATTATACCTATTCTTTTTTGTGGTTATGTGTCCGAATGGGATGAGGAAGGGATGATAGGATATGTTTGAAATTTTAGAAGGGATTTGATTGGTATTTTGATTGAAAATAGAGAAGGAAACTGGTGTGGGGATTGATATGTTTGTTTTTGAAATCTGTCAAGGATAAAACTTGTTTGCGAACATATTTGTGAACCTATACTATGTTAGGTTTAAAGGGAGGGGATCCAAATCAATTTAGGATTGATTTGCCTTAGTTTTGGGGATAAAATACTCTATTTTTGGAAGGACATAAGTTTGTCCCCTGTTTATTCTTGGGAAAAATATCCATTGCCTTATGCAATTTACCCGTTTGCTTTTCAAACTACCACCCCTCATCTATATAAACTGACCTCTCTTTTCGACTAGAGGACAAGTTTCTGGACATCAAAAAATTCAGAGACACACACACTGATACACTTAGAAAATTCTGCATAGCTATTCTGGCATACAATTCTCTTTCTGCTTGTTTGCTCTCCTGAAGGACTATTACTTTTGCTTGTGTGTGTGTTGATCCTTCTTCCCCTCCTTTTTTTTTCTGCATTCTATTTGGTTTCACATTGCTTAAAGGTACTCCTCACACCTTTGACCACTTATTACATCTATATGTGTGTGTGTTTCCTTAGCATGCTCTTACCCTACTTCTGTTTTGTCTAAATTGCTGGTTTTGCTTTGAGTCTGGGGGCTCTGTTAATCCTAGTTGATCTTTGTACATTTGTTAAAATTATGCCAGTGTTATTAAGGAGTTACAGTTAGAATTATAGTACTTCTTTTCCATTCTGATTACTTAGTGCACCTGTGTATGCATGTTGGCTTGTCATGTTCCTATCCAGTCTATATTTAGTACTTCTTTTCCATTCTGATTACTTAGTGCACCTGTGTATGCATGTTGGCTTGTCATGTTCCTATCCAGTCTATATTTCATTTTTACTGTTTGTGTGCTTTGCTTTTGCTTTGTTTCTGGATACTCTGTTTAAGCCTAAGAGAGCCTCTGCATTCCTATGATCCATAAAGACCATGTCAGTACAGTATAAAAGGTTGTAGTCTTCTTCATGGCTCAAACTGCTGCTGTTTAAATTCATTTTGGTATAACTTCTGTCTGTCTGTTACTTCCTGTTTGGGTTCAGTTTATGGCCCTACCAACCCCTTTCCTGCAGCATATGTAAAGGTAACTTCAGGCGGCTAAACTAGGTTGAATTTGCAGCCCTTTTAATGTGTTTGAGGAGCTGGGGAGAAGCCCTTTCTTCTCTGAATAAAGCTATGCCTAAATAAACTGCTAGTGCAGGATATTACTTGACCTTTGCCTTGTCTTTATGCTTTTCCCCTAGAAACTGTCTTAGCTTATGTATATTTTAGGACTCCCTGCATGTATCCTTTAAAACAGGGGTATACAGTAAGTGTGCAGCCATCCAGGGGCTCTTCTCTTAACCCTTTACTCCTATGTGTTGCAAAGTATGACATTTAGGACTTTGCATAAGAATTCTTTGCTTTGGAAACTGACAGTCGCATGCTATTTCTTTAAACTACATGTTCTATGAGTGATGACACTATATTAGACTTGAAATATTGTGAGAAATCACTTTTCTAAATGTTTGAGTCTTAAATCCACTTGACATGGGCTATTTGTGTCTAAAGTAGACTGTTTCTGAAAGTAGAATCTGCCCCTCTTTTACATAAATAATTTGGGCCCAAAATCGTTTTCAAAAAGGGTCCTTTACGTGCATAAACTGATTTTGACCATTACTTATGCTCTTATACACTAATCTAATATTGTATATGGGTATATAAAGTACTTGGTGTCCCTTATACACTTTAAAATATTTTTTTCTAAAAGATATAACTATCATTTAGTCATGTATTTGCATGTTATACCTATATATGTATATTATTACGTGCGACAACCTCTTATTTGCCTTTGCATGTTTTTGTGAACCTATTTTTAAAAACAGCCTCCTTGCCTATATATTTCCTAAAATGTGACCCCTACACAAAAAGGGCCATTAAGGTTAGGGCTCGACAGTTAATGATGAGTCACACCGACCCTAAATGGCCAACATTTTATTTTAAAACGACACCCTTTCCGGTTTTGACAAATCTGAACTTTATTCGTAAAGTGGACCATTAGTACAAAATTGTTTAAGTGTGAGAATTGCATAGATAATCTGAAATTGAACGCCCTTTGCATGTTATAACTTATTTATGATTAGGTATTTTGTATTAGAGGCCGTAAAATACGCCTAGGCTTAAATATAGGCCGAATAAGAAAACCATTTGTGTATATGTGTTATAAATTGTATAGATATATTATATTTTGAGCTAAGATGCTAAATTAATTCCCAATTTAGTAGTTATGATGATATTCACTGCTTTTATCCCAAAACATAGACTCGAACGGGAACCACCTTTAGTGGGACTCAGGGAAGTGCCTAACACATTCTTCCCTAAGTCATTTGGACTTCTTACCCATATGGAATCTTTGGAATGGACTAATTGACTTATTAAACTTGACCGTAGATATTTAGGTGACCTAATTCACCTTAGAAACTATATTAGGTAGTGACTCCAACATCTAAACTCAAACGAGCTCACCCAGTCAAATCTGAAACCCGACTCACCTCGAGTTGAGTCCAAAATCGGGTATGACAGAATGGCGACTCCGCTGGGGATACTCAAAGTCCTAACCACAACGAGTCTTTACTTTTTGGATTCATTTAATTATTATCTTGTTGTTCATACTATTATTATTATTCTAACTTGGTTCCTTTTTTGTTTTTTTTTAACTTTATTTATTGTATTGAATTTAAATTTCAATGTGACAATTTTGCATATTTCACTCATATTCCCCCACTCCTGGGAAACGACACTTTACACACACGGGGCGATTACGTGGATCCCATGGTCGCTTCACCACCAAAACACCTTTTAAGAGGGACACTTTGGAATATAGTTGGTCCGTGGTATAGCCAACAATTTCAAGTAATCCCACTCCTTGGTCGTCTGCCTTGGGGACCGTGTCTAGAATTACACCACTCTTCTAAAGTAATAAGCATGCATCATACCATGGGAGGGGCTCCCCATGAGCCGACTAGTCTTCAACTTGTCCAAACGGGTTTTTCAACCCCAAAGGGACGTTTGGACATGATTATGTGCATTTGAGAGAAAAGAAAAGAGAAAAAAAAGTGAGACGAGAATGAAAACGCATTTTGATTTGCCCAATTATTCTCAAAGAGGACGGAGTTTTTAATCTTTTATTTTTCTTTATGTTTTAGGTCACAATGAGTCAAAAATTCCACCATTTTGGAATGACTATGGGCGCACCTCCTTTATTAACTAGTTGGTGGAGTAACCTGTCACTAGGAGAGCAAACCGAAGTACGTCAACACTTGGGTCATCTGGTTTCACAATTAGAAATGGAACCGTGTAAGGAGATGATTGAAGCATCAGTGTCATTTTGGGATAAAGAATTGAACGTGTTTAGATTTGGGGATGTTGAATTAACACTTTTTTTGGAAGAAATATGGGGGTTCGTGTCACATTCGAGGTTGGACAAACATAGTTGGCAAGGGGGCCGCATACTAGTACCTAGCGCCCCCATGGCTGAAGATTTCAGAAAAAGTTAGGGATGGTAGCAAGTGTAAATGTGGAATTCTTACAATAAAAGAAAATACCCTTTTCCTATTTCTACACTCAGTTTGGGTACTTGAGTGCAATCGACAACCATAAGAAAGAGTTCGAATCTTGTGGTGATTGCAGCAGAGCTAGACCACTTGCATTTGCCATTTGTTTCTTAGGAGTGATGGTTTTCCCCGAGAGTTCAAGTCACGACATATGTTCAAGACTTATCATGGTTGCCGAGGCAGTATTCAAGGGAATTGATTGTTAGTTCCTATGATAGTAGCAGACATTTATCGGGCTTTAGGTTGTTGCAAAAGAGGAGCAAAATACTTCCAAGGATGCAATCTTCTACTACAGGCATTGTTCAAAGAACATTTGAGGAAATCAAAAAAGTGTGCAAGCGTTGTCCAAGCCGGCTGGTTACAACTACTTGCTTGGGGAATGGTACGGAGTTTCAAAACTCAAACAACCAAGCAGCACAGAGAAATGGGTAAAATTATTTGAAAACATAACGGAGGACTCAATTTAGTGGATGTTCACTTGGTTTTCTTCATCAGACTTTATCATTAGTTCTGAGAAGGCATCCTTTGTGATACTTATAGGGTTAAGAGGTCTCCAACCTTACCAACCGTTAAGAGTGATGAGGCAAGCAGGGAGGAAGCAAATCATACCATTGATACCAGACACGAAAGAATATCAGTTTGACTACACTGGAGATGTTGTTCCGAGAGTCGAGAGCATTAGGAAATCCTGGGTAGGAAGACAAGTCATGGAAGAAGTATCGCTAGCACATGATAGATACAACGCTGGATGCGAACCAAACTACAAAAGCTATTTGCGCTCTAGTATAAAGGGAAATGTGGTAGTAGGACCAAGTCGAGGGAATAACATAAGAGATCGTGAAGCGGCAGCTCAAATTCGATACCGAGAGTTCATGTTGAAAGCTGTTAAAATGGATAAAGAGAACAAAGAAGAAATCAAAGTGTGGAAGAAACGTGCACTAGAACTGGAGGAAAAGATAGAGGTGTTGGAGACAACACTTGAGCAATGGAATTCTAAGTGCGCAGAGATAGACATCCTACACTTGGCAGCAGCCAAAGGATACTTGACCGCAGCTATGGAAGAAGTCAAGGAGATTACATGAGAAGCAAAGAAAGCCAATGTGGAGAAGGAGCGTGCTGCCTAGTCAAAGTGTCATTTTCATTTTTCTCTTGTATTTTACTTTTTCAAAGTTATCATGTACTAATTTTCAAATGTTGGGGAATTTATGAGAATAATTGGCTACAAAATGCGTTTTCACTTTCTTTGCATAATGATAAACCTAGGAAGGTTATACGTCCTTGGCACGTAATAGTCCATTGGTAAACCTATGCCAAATGACAAACCTAGGAAGGTTATACGTCCTTGGCATCTCTGCATTGATTCAAAGAAACGTTTCCACAAAACATTGATCGTCTGTTTGAACATGATCAAAACTATTTGAATGTTTTGGTCTTTACCATTTCTTGTTTTATTTTCAGACTATGGCTGCAAAGGGTACTCTCCAATTTGAGATCGTCTCCCGACATCCTCACTTGATTAGACTCTGGTGGGAAGATTTGGCCATTGTCAGCAAAGCTCATGCTCAAAAGATGTTGGGAGAGTTGGTAGCTCTCAAAAACTACACCGCTATAACTGGTTTGGTTGAAGTTGCTACATATTTCTGGGACTACAAAAGGGTTGTGTTTCATTTCAATGGTTTCGAGCTGGCACCAATGTTAGAAGAATTTGGATGTTGGGAGAGTTGGTAGCTCTCAAAAACTACACCGCTATAACTGGTTTGGTTGAAGTTGCTACATATTTCTGGGACTACAAAAGGGTTGTGTTTCATTTCAATGGTTTCGAGCTGGCACCAATGTTAGAAGAATTTGGAGGACTAGCAGGGTTAAAGCTTGGACCCGAGACTATGATTTATCCCCGAGACGTGGAATCTAAGGAGTTCATTGAATTGTTGGGAGCCCTTTATGATCCATATGTCGAGGGGGTACATGATGGGAAAGTAACGTTGGAATACTTGCATACTAGATTTGGAGATACAACACTTAGACACGAATGTGCTGGGGCGTGGGAGATTCATGATTGGGAGTGGACTGAATCAAATGCTTTCATCATCGCTTTTCTGGGAAGCATAGTTTTCCTCAAGAAAGGAGGCAAGATCGACATAAGGCTTGGGAGAGTAGTAGGGGCCTGCGCAAAGGTGCTTTCAAACGTCAAGTAAGCTTGGTTCCAATGATTTTGGGAGAAGTTTATAGGGCTTTAACCAAATGTAGGAGGGGAGGAGATTTCTTCGAGGGATGTAACTTGTTGCTGCAAATATGGTTGATAGAACACTTGCACAATGTCCCCATCAGTACGGTGGCACCAAAATCCTCTTGGCAAGGAGGGATCCACTCAAATAGTACCCGTATGGCTGGAACAGTGGCATGGGAATACCCTGCAAACATGGAGGGTTGGTACACCAAGCTCGAGGAATTGCAAGAGGTGCAATGGGTGATTGAAAATTGTGGCTTCATTGTCTCCATACAAGGTCAAGACATCACTTTCTTGACATTGATTAGATTTCGAGGAACTCATCACTATGTTCCTCTAAGAATGCTTCGACAAGTGGGAATGACGCAACAAACCCCGCAGTTGACTGAGTAAAGAAGCTTCAACATTGATATGAAGGACATCGAGCATCCAATGGTTCTCACCATATTGACAATGTGGGAGAAGAGGCTTACTACGCAGTTTTTTCGTGGTCGAAACAGTAGGGCGAACCCCACAGCTACCCTGGCCTACCCTCAATGGCTCGGCGAAGATAAGGCAAGGTTTCGGTCTAAGACTACACTAAAAAGGAAAGCTAGAGCTCCAAATACTGCTGAAAAATACAAGATGTTGAAACACGGGTTTGACCAAAGAAAGAAGGAGTTAAGGGTGACACAAGAAAGGGAGATGAGGAGACAATACAAGGATAAGATCAAAGGGGACGAACTCAAGTATTGGACCGGCAAGGTCATGATTGCAAGGCAAGCTGCTGGGAATTTACAAGATTTGCTCAAAGGATGGGGAGAGTATTTTAAGTCAGTACCGCTGGAAGAGAAGGAAGCAAAGGGAATGGAAATCTGCGAGTTCTTCATAAAACCTCTCGGTGACATGGAGACTGGGAAAGACCTGCTGGAGACATTTGCTGATCCTCCACTCATTAGTTTGGTTCGCAAACCCAAGGAAGAAGCCAAGGAAGAGAAGGAAAAGGAAGACGCTGGAGCTGATGTTTGAATCTGGAGTCTCTTTGCTTGGCACCTAGTCTAGTCATATCGAATCAAGTCGTCCTGTCCCCTTTTTTTTTTTTTTTTTTTTTTGTCTTAATCAAGTCATCATCTTTTATTGGTTGTAATAAAGCCGAGCAAATCAAATAAAATTTTGTTGTTTTAGACTTGTGATGATTATGCTTAGTCAAATGGAATGATGTGTTTGGTGCAAACATTACTTCGAATCTGCGATAGGCCCTCCTCTGGCACAAAAGAGGTCCCATGCATGATAGGACGCGATTTTGTTCAAACTAACGTATACTCACATTTTCTCTTTTGTTTTTGATGTATCAGTCCCCAAGTCCATGATAGTTTGGTTTGTGCATTCTGGCCGCGCCGCAATACCGGTTGAGCTCCAAAGGATCAATCCCAACACCTCCCCTTTTACCTAAAAGGACAAGGACGAGATGAAATATCATGGCTGAGTTTGACAAAGTTGGAAATGGAACTCCTGAGAAACAAGGCATGGTCGCCTATGAAAGTTAAGCTAAGCTGGAGCAGAGGCTGCTCGAATTGGAAAATAGGATCCCTCTTGCCTGTACTTATGAGGTCATTGAACCAAACCAAACTACCCGCCCTCACGGCAAAGATCCACTCTGCCCTGAAAAAGACATTCCGTACCCTCTTTTTTGTCTGCATTCTATTTGGTTTCACATTGCTTAAAGGTACTCCTCACACCTTTGACCACTCGTTACATCTATATATGTGTGTGTTTCCTTAGCATGCTCTTACCCTATCTCTGTTTTGTCTAAATTGCTGGTTTTGCTTTGAGTCTGGGGGTTATGCTAATCCTAGTTGATCTCTGTACATTTGTTAAAATTGTGCCAGTGTTATTATGGAGTTACAGTTAGAATTATAGTACTTCTTTTCTATTCTGATTACTTAGTGCACATGTGTATGCATGTTGGCTTGTCATGTTCCTATCCAGTCTATATTTCATTTGTACTGTTTGTGTGCTCTGCTTTTGCTTTATTTCTGGATACTCTGTTTAAGCCTAAGGGGGCCTCTGCATTCGTATGATCCATAAAGACCATGTCAGTACAGTATAAAAGGTTGTAGTCTTCTTTATGGCTCAAACTGCAGCTGTTTAAATTCATTTTGGTATAACTTCTGCCTGTCTGTTACTTCCTGTTTGGGTTCAATTTATGGCCCTGCCAACCCCTTTCCTGAAGCATATGTAAAGGTAACTTCAAGAGGCTAAACCAGGTTGTATTTGCAGCCCTTTTAATGTTTCTGAGGAGCTGGGGAGAAGCCCTTTCTTCTCTGCATAAAGCTATGCCTAAATAAACTGCTAGTGCAGGATATTACTTGACCTTTGCCTTGTCTTTATGCTTTTCCACTAGAAATTGTCCCAGCTTATGTATATTTTAGGACTCCCTGCCTGTATCCTTTAAAACAGGGGCATACATTATGTGTGCATCCATCCAGGGGCTCTTCTCTTAACCCTTTACTCCTATGTGTTGCAAAGCATGACATTTAGGACTTTGCATATGCCTTCTTTGCTTTTGAAACTGACAGTCGCATGCTATTTCTTTAAATTACATGTTCTGCGAGTGATAACACTATATTAGATTTGAAATATTGTGAGAACTCACTTTTCTAAATATTTGAGTCTTAAATCCACTTGACAGGGGCTATTTGAGCTATTTCTGTCTAAAGTAGTCTGTTTCTGAAAATAGAATCTGCCCTTCTTTTACATAAATAATCTGGGCCCAAAATCATTTTCAAAAAGGGTCCTTTACGTGCATAAACTTATTTTGACCATTACTTATGCTCTTATATACTAATCTAATAGTGTATAGGGGTGTATAAAGTACTTGGGGTCCCTTATACACTTTAAAATATTTTTTTCTAAAAGATATAACTATCATTTAGTCATGTATTTGCATATTATACCTATATATGTATATTATTACGTGCGACAACCTCTTATTTTCCTTTGCGTGCTTTTGTGAACCTATTTTCAAAAACAGCCTCTGTGCATATATATTTTCTAAATCTGACCCCTACACAAAAAGGGCCATTAAGGTTAGGGCTCGACAATTAATAACGATTCACACCGACCCTAAATGGCCAATATTTCATTTTAAAACGACACCCCTTCCGGTTTTTGACAAATCTAAACTTTATTCATAAAGTGGACCATTTGTGCAAAATTGTTTAAGTGTGAGAATTGCATAGATAATCTGAAAATGAACGCCCTTTGCATGTTATAACTTATTTACGATTAGGCTTTTAGTATTAGAGGCCGTATAATACGCCTAGGCTTAAATATTGGCCGAATAAGAAAACCATTTGTGTATATGTGTTATAAATTGGATATAGATGTTATATTTTGAGCTAAGATGCTAAATTAATTCCCAAGTTAGTAGTTATGATGATATACACTGCTTTTATCCCAAAACATAAACTCGGACGGGAACCACCTTTAGTGGGACTCGAGGAAGTGCCTAACACCTTCTTCCCCGAGTCATTTGGGCTTCTTACCCATATAGAATCTCTGGAATGGACTAGTTGACTTATTAAACTTGACTGTTGATACTTAGGTGACCTAACACACCTTAGAAATTATATTTGGTGGCTACTCCAACATCTAAACTCAAACGAGTTCACCCAGTCAAATCCGAAACCCGACTCGCCTCGAGTTGAGTCCAAAATCGGGTATGACCGCGGGCTGACCCACTTAGACCGACGTGCTCTCCTGAATGGGCAGAGTTAACAACAGGTAAATTGGCCATTGCCAGTTTCTCTTCAAGTTCTTTAATTCTTTGCTCTAAAGTAGTAACATGTTCGTTATACCCAGCCGGGGCAAGCTTGCGTGGTGTTCCATTATTATCATCACAAAGAGCAGCATTATTCAACTCAGACATAATATTTCGTCTTCCTCTTCTTCTAGTTTGTGAGAGGGGAGGAGTCGTAATTGGGCCTTTTGCTCTCGTATGGTACTGATGCTCGGCCAGAATGCACAAGTCAACCTCAGGAGCAGGAGTAAAACTAACACATGAAAGTAATAAGTTAGTGTCGAAATAATAATTTTCATGTGCAAAACATATCACGTTTTATATTACAATGGACCTCTTTTGTGCCGAGGTAGGCCTAACAAGAGTAACACATATGATATGCAAGATAGACGTTATTTGATGACGCTTTTGGACGAAGTTAGCTAGTGGACTTTAACATGTCAGAGATGTTATGCCTTCCTAAGTTTGAGTATGATATTAAACGTGTATTATGCGTCATCCCATTTGTTCTAATAACTCAAAAAAAATGAATGAAAAATAATTTTATTAAATAATTGATTTTGTTGTATAAATGTAGAAATAACACATTTGGGTAAATAGAAATAAATAAGTGATCCTGTCACATTAAAAATAGAAGAAATTAATTTAAAGTCAATGATTTTGTTTACATGAAAGTAGAAAAAAAATTAGCTTCGTTCATGACTCAAAATATAATTTTATTAAATAATTAATTTTTTGGTATAAATGTAGAAATAACGATCTTAGGTAAATAGAAATAAATAATTGATAAAAGTGGAACAATCAGTTTAAAGTCTATGTTTTCTTTGATCTTCCAAGTCTTCGTGACTTGTGACAACTTTCAACCAAAATACTCTATTCCTTGGGAATAAACGATCGTGATGTAGCAGGGTCGTGAGAACACTCTTCAAGCGGATCAACAAAGGCCAGCAGCTCCTAAGTCCGAGCTTTGACTATTCATACGAGAAGCTTCAAACAGCCACTCTCACATAGGGAGAGGAGAGGACAGAGCTCGAGCCAAGATCAAAAACAGAGGCCAGCGCTATAAGGAGAGGAGCGAGAGACTTTCCCTGAAACCAAACAATCCTGAAGTCAATGGAAGAAGTCGTTACCATTGAACTGACTTTATATATATATATATATTACTATACCCTTTTTCTTTTTTTTGTGGCTTCACTTTCTTTGATTGGAAAAGTAAATGGTTTTTGTCCTTTTCAATGAGATAGGACGGCCAGGGCCCCATTCTTTCGAGAAGGGCAGGCGGGAGACAGCAGAAAATGATGGAAGGGGTTGGATGATCAATACTTTAGAGAACAAAAGGTCTATATTACACAAGTTTAATTTTAAATTAATGCATATGTAGCATATTTAAACATTCTTTAGGGTTGTAAAACCTGTTTGGTTCGTTCAAACATGGTGAACTAGTAGTCTTAGACAAGAGCCGAAGTCAACTTTTCCTAAATATGACATGATGGATGGTTCTTAGACAAGAGTCTCCACTAAGAGTTGGCTTGACCCAACAAGGTTCCTCCAAACGGACAATTTGGAAGTGGAAAATGCACAAACTGTCAACAACTTCGCTAGTTGACTAATTTTGCACGTCTTTCCTAAATGGCGTTTTAGTAGTAGAACGACTGTGAGTTTCACGCAATCACCCTTTGTGTGTGAAAGTGTGAATCTCCAGGAATGGAGGAAAATATGGATGGAATGACAATTATAAATTCATATAATCAAATAAAATATAAATAACCATTAAAAGATTGAAATAAAATAATGTAACTGCTAAAGAAACAAAACAAAGAAAAAATGTTAGTCCCATAATAAAAATAAACAAAATAATAAAATAAACCCAATCATAAAAATCGTAATGGTTAGAACATAAATTTCCCCAGCTGAATCGCCATTCTGTCGCACCCCACTTTAAAGGCAAGTGGTTTCCGACTTGGGGTAACTCGTTTGGAGTTAGAGTTTTGGAGTCGCCACCTAATAAATTTTCTAGGCGTATTAGGTCACCTATTAATTTTCAATTCAATTTAAAGAATAACTCCGGGTTGGTGTACTAGTATGAGATTCGGGTAAGTATTCAAGTTAACCTAGAAAGAAGGGGTTAGACACCTCCTAGGTTCCACAAATGTGGTTTCCGACCGATTTCTATATTGGGTTTAAATATGATAAAATATACATAGAGCATGCAATAGAAATAGGTTACGTCAATCAATGTGGCCATATTGTTTCATTTAAAGGCTAAATATGAAATTCCCGCTTAAAGGTTCTCTAATCCTCAAATATGCATAAAATCGTAATAACGTTTTAATGCTAGTGCATTTCTACAAAATATTAAAATTAACTTCACCGAGAGCGCATAAAACTGTTCAGATAAGAGCTTAAGTAATTTTTAAAAAATAACCTTAAATTGAATCATATTGCATGTATAACACAAAATTATAAAGTTGACATAAGCCAATACGTTTAAGAACAATACCCTACAAGTTTTCCTAGGCAATTAAACATGAATGAAATAATTAGTATAAAAAATATGCGGCACTAAAAGGTGGCATTGTGACATTAATACTCACATACCGTTAACTTCGGTGGCGACTTTAGTATCAGGCCGCGTTTAAAATAATTTTGCTTAAAAGAAGGAAAACAAATTTAAAATATTTAAATATATATATATATATAAAGTTATAACTAATTAAACACACAACATGTTGAGCGAGTATTAATGTAATGATATGTCTAAATTAAATAGGATAATATTACTATATAATTTAGTGAGCAAATAATGATAGACACGTATATATATGAGGAGTGAGTATGACATTTAAGAAATGTTAACGTAATGTGATAAACAGATAATATAAAAAGACTAACTTATAAATTTAATAAAGAAAATAGTATAACTTTTTAGGACTTGACCTCTAAAGTCCAAAACCCCTCACAAGTTATTAATTAACTTGGAGAAATTTACGAGTGTAGCATGGATAATTCTTTAGAAGAAATCGTCCACAGATTATGAATTGTAGGTACAAACTTGTTTAAAGATAATCCTCAACTTTTAGCCATTGCAAAAATAGTCTCATTTTAAGCCATTGCTACACTTTTTGACCTTTCAAAAAAATTATTTTGTGAACCTGCAGTTTTTAGATCTTTACATTTGCAGAAAAAATCTAACAACAGACAGGTTTGTATTTTTAGCCTATTCAGAAGATAACTTAAATTCACAAGTTCAAAAATTGCAGAAGCAGCACCACTTAGGCTTCAAAGTTTAAGCTCTCACAACCTGTTATGTTTTGCAACTGTTTTCAATTTCAGAATTTACATAAGCAGTCCACTTCTGAACAAGTATTACTATTTCAGCCCTTTTAACATATAACAAGCAAACAGGAAAGTTAAAAATGGCCCCGATAGCCAGTGTCATTGCTTTAACAGCGTATATAGGTTGTTCTACCTGTCCTAGATGACTAAATGCACCTTATGGTGCTTATACAAATTATTACTAGCCCTAACAAATACATGAGCGACACTTTATAATATGGATATAGGTTAAGCAAAAGAATGAGAAGAGGTATCTGAAGGTATAGCCTCAAGGGCTATCCTAAAAAGTAGTAAAAACCTGCATAAAAGGGTCAGAGATGGCTTAACAGAGGCAAAGCAGATACGACACTTCATACTTTAAGGTGTCTGAAGGTGTCTGAAAAAGTCTATCCTAGAGAAAGAGAACGAGAAGAGAAGAGGTGTCTGAAGGTGTTTTTCAGCATGTAAGTTGTCCTATAGACTGAGGAGGGGCTGGTTTATATAGTTAAATTGTACTGTGTTTAAGTTTTCAAATCATTGTTAAGAAAGGAATGAAAGATCAATCAAAATATTGTCAAGGCAAGCAGGGAATCAGGCCATTAACTGCAGCATATAGAGCTTCAAAAATAGTGTAGTCATTTGAAATTTTAAGTCAGGGAAGTGTATTTTCCTTTGCTAGACAGTCAAAAATCAATCCTACAATTGTATTCACATCTTTCCATATATATGTAGAAACTTTGAAGTAGATGTATTGTATCTCCATGCACTTATCTGTATAGTTGGACAGATACACAATAACAAAAAGCCAAGGAAGATTCAATTCTAGTATAAAGGAAAGAAGATATTTTGAGTCGTAAATATAGTAAGCATGTAACATACTAGTTTGTCCAACAATTTTAGGGAGGAAAATATCATCTTAATCATCCATTAATCAATGACTCATACAACTACAGTTATGACCAACAATGTACAATCTTCCTTTCCAGAATATCAGTCCCAATACCAAACATAATCGACAGCTATAGCGAGGCATAGTGCTATGGCAAGATTTTAATAGGAAGAAGGATATCAGATTCCAGATGATCAGACACTTCTCGACTGAGTTAAACTAATGCAAATTCGGTTAGGCGACTGTAATATTCGATGCTCAATTCCCGTTAAAACAGTCCAAATGATCCAGTGACGATAAATTGATTCTAAGGATATTAAAGCGATAAACTAGTCTTTGAATATTCGACACGACTAAATTGAACGCATTAAACATAGGAGTAGACATGATTTTCGGGTGTCAAACATCATAGTTTATCATGAGAATTCAAGGATTCAAATAAGAAAATTAAATTTAAAAAAATTGAAAAGGAAGGATGTTACCTGGAATTGAGTTCGGATCGGGTCGAAGAGCTAAGAAATGGGTCGGCTCAATCCCGTTTGTCCCGTTTTTACCGTATTTTGCTTGAGTTGTAGAGATTCATTAAAATCTTCCATTTTTCTTGTCCTGATTTGTATTGATTCCGAAATTTGAATGATTTGCAATCACACCTCTCATTTTCGTTTTCGGACGGAGACAATCAGCCAGGAGAGAGGGAGATTTGCTTTGATCTTGTGGGAACAGAGATAGGAGAGAGAGAGTCGTGATTGCGGCGGAAATGGCGGAGATACGGCGTGGTTGTGGTAGATACGGTTCTGTATTTTGATGGGGATAGATGTGGACGTTTTAGTGGAAATAAGGGAAGGAAAGAGTGTGTAGGGTGACGGCTGGTATATTATTTGGGGAAGAGGGAGTAATGACTAGGGTTTTAGGAAATTAGGAGAGCGAATGTAAATATTAAGGTGTAGGAAATATTGTGTATAGCTGATGTTTAAGGAAAGTGCATTGAGGGTTTGTACTGTATTCTGAAGTGAGTTGTACCTGTGCCAGGGATGTGTATTTTAGTAAGGTATAAGCTTAGGTGGAGCTTAGGTGGTGTACACGTGGACAAAGAGCGGTGATGCGGACCTGATGTAGTATAATTAGAGTTGTAAATTTTCAAACTGACTAGTATTTAATTAAAACGCCTATAAATGTAAATAATTAATATGAAAATAGTAAAGATTGTAAATAATTATAACTAAATATATTTAATCACAAATAAATATATATGGACCCAAATATACTAATTAAATATAAATAGCCACATATAATTATTAAATGATATCGTAATGAATTAGATTGCACAAATAGCATACGTATTTTGATAAATAGCCTAAATAAATGCACAAATAGCCATATTATACGTATTTTAAGTATAATAGTATGACGCACACAAATGCAGGTTATAGTGCAATTTTATTTGAAAAATTACTATTATCAATTTTAATTAAATATAGCCAAATTGTGAAAAATGCAGGGACAAAATTGGGTGTCAACAGGCAGTCCTTTTTTTATACTTACCCCTTTTTAATAGGTTTCTCCCTCCCTCTTCATCCTATAGCAGATCCTTTTTTCAGAACGCATAATATTTGCTTGGCCCAACTTGGCCCTGGTTTCTGGAGGGTCGTTGAATGCCTCGACTACATTAGTCGTAAAGTCGGGGTCCATTTGGGTGATCTTCTTGTTTTCTCCTTCCCTACATAAGGATGGGGTTGTGCAGTTGAACAAGCGGGCCAGTTTTTCCTCATCATTAAGAGTGACGACACCGAGGATCGAAGTTTGTGTGACTGGTTTGTCCTCCTTCCCACCTCTTCTCTTTCAGCCGAGCCTGGTTTTTCTGAGGCGTGGAATAGGACTCGTAAGCTTTTTTCTCTTTTTTATTATCTATTACTGGCTTCAAAGAGTATGGTAAAGCCTGACCCTTTGTCATGTTTATAGCAAGGAGACCTCCAATTAACCCTCCCAGGATTTGGAGGCTTGGGTGCAAGCCATCATTAACGCCGAGGGGAGGTTAGATAGGGATTGGATGGTTTTGGCCGCTCGTGCAGAAAATGGGTAGTCGGGCAAACATCCGGGTTAGTATATTTCCAATTTGATTGTTTCATTTTCTTGATGCGTCTTTTCTCACTTCTGCTTTTTCCCCTCCTTTTTCAGGTTTCAACATCTTGCCTTCCGAGGCGGGGAAGGAAGAAGATAAGAAAAGGAAGGCAAAAAAGAAGAAGAAATGGGGACAACGAGCTGAAGTCATCGATGTCCCAGATGCTGATGCTAGTTTGCATCTTATTGAGGAATCTATTGAGACTCTTACTCAGGACCCGAGAGGTACTCCTTTCTATTTTTTGTACTTTTCTCTTTATTTTCCCCTTTGAGTGATGCATTTCCTTCTTTTCAGGTTCAAAGAGAAAAGGCAATACGCCTAAGAGGCCAGCAAAGGCTAAAGTCCCTCAGGTCGTATCAACTTCGGTCCCCCGACGAAGATTGATTGACAAACCAGATGATGTTTTGGTTCGGAGTGTAGTCAAGGGGGCGGTCATGAAGGAGCCGAGCCAAGTTGTTGACAGGGTTCGCGAGGGCTTGGAGTCCGGCGAGGTGAAATCCACCGAGGAGGTCAACAGACCTGTTGAGGCTACATTGCCTGGGAGACAGGAGAGTGCTGTCCCGCCTCGGGGTAGGGCGACCCTCCTTCAAGGGATTAGACGCATCCCATCCCCAATAGATGTTTGTCTATTAGATGACAACATGGGGTTCGCCATCAACTGCAAAGGGCTACTTGGGCCTTTAGAGAACGACCGCCTAAAGGACATCCCCTCGGATGATTTGATGGCTTACTGGGCTCAGCACATAATCCATGTGAGGTTTTATTTTGCTTGTTTTAATCTTAAATATTTTTCCGGGTCTTTGACCCTCTTCCCTTTGATTGTAGGGCTATGTTTATGCCATGAAGGCAGCTAATGTCCAGGCTCAGCGAGCAGCACATCTTTGTCGGGTCAGGGATGAGTGGGATCGTCGGAGGAACGTGCTCGAAGCTCGCGTAGCTGAGCTTGAAAAGCAACTCTCCAGCTCGGAGGTCAACTTGGATCGATCTCAAAGAGAAGTCGAGCAACTTGGTGCTGATCTTTCTCGAGCTCGTGGTGTAGTTACCAAGCTTTCGGCCGAGATGAGGTCCCAAGAGGAGAGTCATCAAGCTGATCTTCGGAAGCAAGCTGACGTAGCCGATGCAGCGCTTAGGGGTTTGACTGAGCAGTTTGAAGAGAAGACTTCACTACTTACCTCAAAGTGGTCGCTAAGAATAAGTCTCTCGAAGCCGAGGTGAAGATCCTTCGGGCTAAGAGACCGGCTTCTTCCTCCGCGCTTAAATCCAAGTTCAGAGCTAAGTTGGATTTGAGGGCTACCCGAGCAAAGTTTGATAGAAATTGAGCGATCATTCAGACCAAGTTGAGGACCCTTGAAAAGTGTAAAAAGGGAATTAGCTTGGATGATGAGATTTCCAAAGCCAAGGTTGACGTTGCTACAGCTCGGGGGTTTTCGGACCGACTTCTTTCGAGCAGTGACAACTCATCTGAAGGAGAGGCTTCGGGTAGTGATAGTGAACATGAGTAAATGCTCGTTAGTTTTTGTTTTTGTGCCTTCAGGCTACTTTTCTGTAATTATTTTGGCATTCGAGCATTGTGAATACATGAATGTTTGAGTATCCACTGTTTCGTTTTGTTTGCTTGCAAGACTTTGAATATGCTGGAAAGCTAGCTTAGGGCGATGTACCGCTCTTGAGCCGAGGCTAAAATTTTAATGGATAAAAAAATAAATCGATTCTTACTCCATTGATAAAAATTGAGTCAATTTTTTCACAAGGCCTAGTTATACTTAGGCATATTTTTGTTTATAAAAAACCGCATCAGGTGAAGAATTCAAGCTCGGAGCCGAGTCTCCGAGTCAAGGTAATTTCGAATAGTTTTCCGAGCTACGAGCCTGCGAGTCGATGGCTGATTGATCTTGCTTCCTTGTCACCCCCAGTGTTCGAGGGTGAAGGAAGAAGACTCGAGCACTGTTGACCTCGGGAGCACATTTCGCATTGCTAGAAATAATATCTCTTCAAATTGGATATGTTCCAATTCACAGGCTCTTGGTTTACCTTAAGGTCTGCTAACTGCTAGAATCCTTTCCCCACAATTGCTTTTACTTGGTACGGGCCTTCCCAATTGGCAGCCAATTTTTCTGCGTTTTTCTCTTTGGTTATTTGATTCGAGGCTCTTAAGACATAATCACCAACCTTAAACTCTCATAGCTTGGCTTTTTTATTTAAGTAGGCCTCGATTCGTTGGTTTTGGGTTGTCAATTGCACCAGTGCCATTTCTCTTCTTTCTTCAAGCAGATCCAGCTCTATCCTCATCGCTTTCTGATTTGGCTCCTCGGAGGAGTGTGCATAGCAGAGACTCGGTTCCCCCACCTCGACAGGAATTAATGAATCGACCTCGTAAACTAGATAAAATGGTGTTTCTCCAATGATGTTCTTCTTTGTTGTCCTTATTGCCTATAGCACTTTTGGTAACTCATCGGGCCACGAATCCTTTGCATCGTCCATCATCTTGTTAAGGTTTTCAAAAATTATCCTATTTGACGATTCAGCCTGTCCATTGGCGCTCGGGTGGTAAGGTGTTGAAGTTACCCTTTTGATCCTCCATTTTTTGAAGAAAGCCGTGACCTCTGAACCAACGAAATGTGCATCATTGTCACAAGTAATCTTCTTCAGAACTCCAAATCGGCATATGATGTTTTTCCATATGAAGTCGATAACCTCTTTCTGCCTTACCCTGGCAAAAGCTCCTGCCTCCATCCATTTGGAAAAGTAATCAGTGAGCGCGAGTATGTATTTGACACTGCCCTTCACTTTGGGGGAAAGGCCCTACGATATCCATCCCCCACTTCATGAAGGGCCACAGTGAAACTACCGAGTGTAAGTGCTCGGCTTGTCGGTGAATCATAGAAGCATGCCTTTGACATTTGTCGCACTTTCTAACGAACACTCTGGCATGCTTGCTCATCTCGGGCCAGTAATAGCCGGCTCGGAGCAATTTGCGGATGAGGGCCTTGGCTCCTGAGTGGTTGCCATACGTTCCTTCGTGTACTTCTCTCATCACGTATTCATACTTTATGGGGCCTAAATATTTGGCTATTGGGCCGCAATAAAGTTTTTTGTATAGTTGTCCATACACTATTGTGTATAGGACAGCTTGCTTTTTGAATTTTGCCGCTTATTTTTTATCTGGTGGTAGAGTCCCCGACTTTAGATAAGAGATAAATTTTGTTCGCTTGTCCCATTGTCGATTAACCATATTCACTTCTTGCTTCATCTTTCCTATGGCCGACGTGAGAACCCTAACTGTGGCATCAGTCCCCGGGTCGTCTGTTGCTACTATCGAGGCCAGATGGGCTAAAACATCAGCCTCTGCGTTCTCCTCTTGGGGTAATTGCAATACTTTCCATTTTTGAAAGGCCTAGAGCGCTTGCTGCATTCTTGCCACGAGTTGCTTCATTCTGGGCTCTCAAGCCGTATATCCCCCGAGAACTTGATTCACCACTAGTTGTGAGTCACATCTCTACATTTTCAACTCCCATTTCTTTGGCAACCTTTAATCCTGCTATGGCGGCTTCGTATTCAGCTTCATTGTTGGTCAGCTTCTTAGATTTCATTAAATGTCTTAAATTTTTCCCAGTGGGGGCTTCGAGCACTATTCTGATCCCTGAACCATTAGAGTTGGTTGCTCCATCTGTGTAAAACTTCCATACTCCGTGGGTAAGACCTTTTGAAATTAGACTCTCTTTTTTTGCCTCGGGAAGAAGTTTAACACTGAAATCGACTACGAAGTCAGACAGCACTTGAGATTTGATGGATGTGCGGGGTTGATATGGGATGTCATACTCACTCAGCTCGACTGTCCACCTAGACAATCTCCCGACAACTCTGGCTTATGCAAATATACTTCTCAAGGGGAAAGTTGTCACTACGACTATCAAATGGCGTTGGAAGTAGGGGCGCAATTTCCTAGTAGCAATGACTAATGCGAGTACTAATTTTTCTAAATGTAGGTACCTTGTTTCAGCATTGAGGAGGGCTTTGCTGACATAGTATATTGGTTGCTGCTTTCCTTCTTCCTCTCGAACTAGAACAACATTTACTAATACCTCGGAGGCAGCTAGGTAAACCAACAAAGTCTTGCCATCTTTTGGTTTGGCCAACAACAGAGCATTGGCTAAATAATGTTTCAGCTCTTTCAAGGCCTCCCTGCACTCGGGGATCCACTTGAAGGAAGTATTCTTTTTCAAGACAGAAAAGAACTTGTGGCACCGCTACGATGACCTCGAAATGAATCGGCTCAATGCGCCTAATCGGCCAGTTAAGCGTTGTACTTCCTTCGGACTTGATAATTCTTCGGGGATTTATTGTATAGCTTTGATCTTGTCAGGATTTCCTTCAATGCCTCTCTCCGAGACAATGAATCCTAGGAATTTGCCCGAGCTAACCTAAAGCGCACTTTTCGGGGTTGAGCTTCATGCAGTATTGCCTCAAAATCGCGAAGGCTTCCTTCAGTTGTTTCAAATGATCTTCCAGCTGAACTGATTTTACAAATATATCGTCGATACAGGCTTCCATCATTTTCCCATTGTAATCTTTGAACATCTGATACACCAATCTTTGGTAGGTTGCCCCGGCATTTTTGAGGCCAAATGGCATCACGTTGTAGCAATAAGTTCCTTCATCCGTAATGAAAGAAGTTTTTTCTTCATCACTTGGGTCCATTAGGATGTGGTTGTACCCTGAATATGCATCCAAAAAGGTTAAAAGCTTGTGTCCATCTGTGGAGTCTATTAACCTGTCTATTTGGGGTAAACGGTAGGAATCTTTAGAGCAAGCTTTATTTAGGTCGGTTTAATCAACACACATTCTCTATTTGCCGTTTTTCTTGGGCACCACTACCACATTAGTAAGCCAATCTGGATACTTGACTTCTCTTATGAACCCATTGTCAAGTAACTTCTTGGTCTCGTCTTAGATCGCTTTCTTCTTTTCTCTAGCGTGGGGTCTTTTGTTCTGTTTCACCGGGTGGTGGTTGGGATCTACGTTCAGCTTGTGTGTCATGATCTCGGGATCGATTCCTCCCATGTTTACGTAGGACCATGCAAAGCAATCGTCATTGGCTTTTAATAATTTAATAAGGGCTTCCTTGGACTCGACGTCCAGCTCCAAGCCCACGGATATTTTTCTTTCTGAGAACTCTTCTAATAACGCATGAGATTCAAACTCTTCCATCGTTGAATCCTCGGCTTTTTGCTTTTGAGGTTCTTGGATGAACGTTGGAATCCTTTCTTCCCACTTTAGGGTAATTTCTTTTTGGGCCGAGCTCTCCTCCTCATGGGCCTCTGGGTCGCGTGGTCGTGACCTTGAGTGCTCGATCGGGGCGTTCCCACATTGCGTAGTGAATGCATAGCACATTCGAGCCATTGACTGGTCACTTCAAATTGCACAGATTTCCCAGGGGGTAGGAAACTTAATGACTTGATGAAAGGTTGACGGCACAGCCTTAATCTTTTGAATCCAAGGTCTTCTGAGGATAATATTGTACGTCATGTCCTTGTTCATTATTTGGAAAGTTGTTTCTTTGTCAACCCCCCCGGCAGTGGTTATGAGGGTGATTTCCCCTAGAGTTCTTTCCACTGAATTATTAAACCCTGCTGAGGTGGTTACTTTCGGGACGAAAAGGTCCTTCAACCACATCTGTTCAATGGCTCCGAGGTTGATTATATTTACGGAGCTCCTAGGGTCTACTAAGACTCGTTTTACAATTGAATCACTGACCCTGAAGGTAATGACCAAAGCTTCATGATGAAGGGTCATTTCCTCGTGGCAGTCTCCATCGCCGAAAATTATTTCTTCGCCGATTCTCTCCATTTGGGTTCTTTTCTCCATGTTGGTTGAGAGTTTCGCAAGCTTCCTCACCGAGAAATGATTGATACCATTTATTTCTCTACCGCCCATTTTGACGTTTGCGGATTTTTGACATGTCGAGGCTATCGACATCTTATGTAAATCTGAAGCTTCGGCTTCGGAACAAACGTTATTACCGATTCCCCACAGGTGGCACCAATTTGTGCTGGCCTAAATCAGGATAGGACAAAAAATTGAATTTGTATTGGGTTTAATTGATAATTTGCTTGTATCAAAGGGATGTTCGAGCTAAAACTGAGTTTGAACTAGATGAAATGCTTGAAAAAGTAAACGAGGCAAAAAATAGGTTAAGTGGCAAACGAGACAACAAATAAGAATATAATTGAATATTGTATTCATCTTGTCCTATTTGTTTACAGAAGAATTATATCTATAGCTGGAAAAAATGACGTTGTAACTATCATAATTGTACCTTTACGGCCATTACTCCGTGTTTAATCTTGGTTGACACACGATCTTTCTCCTAAATGCTACAGCAACGGTCGACAGTTACAAGGGCTAGGCCTCGTTTTCTAAGGTGTTGCATCTGCTCGGGGTTACGTTGTTATAGTTTTTGCTCCGAGCTCAATAATTTGAGTTAGCTCCTCCTCGTTTCCTGAGACGATTTTCTGAGGCGAAGAGTCATGCAACCTCTCTTCGTAAGTTTGCCTCGTGGAGTGGACTTCGTGTTAGGCTTTGAGGCCTTCCTCGAGACCTCGGTGACTTTTCATCCAATACATAAACCATAATTGCTCTTAGCTCTAACATCACCTACACAGCAGAATCAAAGCAAAATAAAGGGAAATCGCCAAAAATAAAATGGGGAAAATTTGTCATCTAACCTGCGATATCTGATCCAAACACCACTGCTCGAAACGAAATGCGCCAAAAACGTTTCGACTATGCTGCCTCGGCTCACAATCACCTTTGAATGTCGTCGTCGCAGCCTAAAAGCTCCATTGGAAATGCAGTAGGGGCATCCTGCACCACTGCCTTGTTAACACACCAGCCCCCTCAATGCCACCATAGCAGCCTCTAAAGATCATAGTATCACAACCATTACATATGTTGCTCCCTTAAGGTCACAGGAAAATAAAAATTGGAGTAACAGCCCCATCACCCGCTCACTCATGGGCCAAAATAGCCCCCTCACCCTTTTACGGGCCTCTCCATTACAACGATACCAAAACAGGCCATAACTTCCAACCCATAACGAAAATAACAAAAAAGAAAGAAGTAAATAACACAAAAAGGGAACGAGAATGGGCTAAAAAGGAAAAACAAATGAGCAAATAGGGTGAGAGGGAGATGAATAACTAGAAAACTTGCCGAAAAACACAAAAAGTAGTCGGATTTAAGTTTTGCCGAAACTTCAAGCTCCCATCTACACCAAACGGTTGAGATTTTGGAGAAAATAGTTGTAGAAATGGAAAGAGAGGGTTGAGAGCTTTCCGTAATGGTATGGTTTGTAAATTTCCGACAACCGGAGGCAGTGGTCCGGTGGCGGAGGGTGACGGAGCCACAGTGGATGTGTGGCGGGAAAGGGGGCTGTGTTATTTTTTTTTTTTTTGTGAGAAATATAATTTGGGCAGAATTTCATTAGTCCAAGGAGACTTAGGGGGGAAAATGATTAAATGAGGGGTTTTTAGGTTATGAAGGCCAAGTGTGAGTCGGGTCAGGTGTTGTGGGCTTGCGGATCAGGCGGGTAGAGAGAAGTGGGCTGCTGATTACACATTTACACTTTTCCTTTTTCATGAATTGGGTATTGGCCCAATGGCTATTAATCCAAAATCATTCCCCAACTTGAAAGCTACCTACCAAGCGAACAAATTAACTAAAATTCACAAAAATTATAATCGCACAAATAAACTCAAACAACAATTAGAGAATGAAAATTAAGAAAATATTTTTTTGTGCAATTTTAATATTTTTTTTCTAATAAACTAATCAAAGTAGTAAGATAAAATGAACATAAATCTAGAATAACTAAGAAAAAAATCCTTGGAAATTAACACAACTATTCTGAGCAATTTTTTTTTAAATTTCGAACCAAAATTAGGTGATTACAAGCCACGCTGGATATTGTTTGATTGATTATTCAATATATTCATCAGAGAACATGAATGCATAGTAGAATGAGAAATCAACATGAACTTTTAAATTTCTATCCATAGGTAGCTGTTAGAAGATAGGATAGTAATGCAGTGATATGGAAGAGGCAGGATGGGAAATGTCCATCACTGCATTATTTTCTTTTGCTTGAGCTGTAACTTTGTTTGGTAATAACATATTTACTTACGAAGAAAAAGGAATTTTTACAATTCTAGCTACTAACGAAACAAAAAGAATATCCAACACCATTGCCACATCTTCTCTAAACATGGCGTAACAATGGAGAAATCAAATTTTAGTGAAAACCCTAACTATAAAGACCATTATTTTATAACATCAGACAAGATTGATAATGTTAAAGTCATAATCCATGGCACAAAGTCATTCCTCCAAACCAACAATGCTTAATATTTTTCGAAAACAACTAAAGGTCAAATCTCGGCTGACACATTCAGAAGAAATTAACTAGTTTTACCAGGAAGCCGGTGGTGATTAAATTTTATTTTCTAGCTATATAGTTCCATTATTTATGTCGAATCGGGAAATCTAAAGCTGCAATTGCAACTTTTATTTTTCTTATAGAATATGATTTAAGCTTATGGGAATTCTAATGAAGTTAAAAATAATTCTAACCACTAAGAAGAGATAACCACTGCAAGCCAATCTGTGGCAAACTCTATCATGTTAAAGAGAAATGGCCAACATGAGGAACAAAATATTTTGTAGAGTGAAGGTGAGCTTTGTTGGTTTTTTATTTCTACAACAATGAGGAATTGTGGTTTTGGTCTTAGCAATGAAGGTGCAATTGAGATGTGGTGGAGGAAGAAGATGGAGGAAGAAAAAAAGTAAGTGACAGGTGAAATATTTTCTTATCCATTTCAGAAAAATATACACTCATCACTAGGGCTATTTACTGGTCCTGTTGCGACCAGGACCGAACCAGAAACCGGCATGAATTGGCCCATACCCATTGAAACCAGATTAGTCCGAAGTTTGGGCTACCGGGCACGGTACTGATCCGACCCCCTCTCTTTCGACTGGATGAACCAAAAAAAATAAACTGGTACCAGCCCTGATCTGATAGGTAATGGACCGAATCGGACCAGATTAAAAAAAATCTACATCGAACTAGCAGTTGGGCAATGACTATTTGAAGCCACTAGCCATTTGTCCAACGACAAAAAACGGTCATTTTAGCCCTCCCCCCATTAATCCTACGACCCTATCCCCCCCCCCCCCCCCCCCACAAACTATTTTTTTTTTCTATAAGTATCAATTTGGATATTTGTTTAAATTTTCAATTATCAAGTACTGGGTATTTAATTGGAGTTGCTATCAAATATCGATTTAGCTATTTGTTGAAGTTTTCAATTATAAAGTATTTAACTAATTAATTAGAGTGAAGTATCAAGTTTTAACTTCACCTCAATTATACAGTTATATTTGATAAATTTGTTCCTACTTCCTACTCTTTTTTAATTTTTTTATTATATATATATATATATATATATATATATATATATATATATATATATATCAACAATTTGTTAGAGGTTCAATTGGGACTAGTGGGGGACGGACACGTGGTTGTGGGGGAAGTAAGGGTAAAGGACATGTTGGTAGTTCTATTCTGCCTTATAGAGATCATTTCACCCAAGTAGACGATACTCAATATTATCATGATGCTAGTGTATGGGCAAAATTATGTCACCCATGATTACGGGGATACGAGTCCAGCTGGTAAGACTAGACTTAGCTTACAAGTCACCGGGCGCAGAGGATACACGCATGCTCCTCAAGCAACAACCGCTCAACTAGTACGAGTGTAGGATGCAAGGTATATATCCTGCCGCCTTAGGGTCTACAGTCTCCGAGTAAGGGTTTTGTATATACCTCTGCCTTGAGTATACAGTCCCATGGCCTTATTATTCTTTGTATTTTATCATAATTAGGACTGGGTAAATCTTAGCTATAAATGCCCTTCCTTACATTGTATTGTACATCATGCGATTCACACTGAATCCGGCTATTCTCAAGGAATAATACTCTTTACTTTCTTGTCTATTATTCTCTCTCTTTATTTCCTGTATTTTCTTTCATATTTACCGTATTGCTTATAACCCTCTAACAAATTTAATTGTTTTACCTAAACGATAAAATTTAGGCCTAAACAGTTTAGTACCCACCCTAAGGCCATGCAATTGTAGGTTTCTACGAATGAAAAGGCGCAATCATGTCAGACGACAACGACAAGGTTCCAAAGAATATTGCTGATGCAGCAGACGATTCCATAAAGGATCCCAGTGATCCTAACGAACAGTCGAAGGATCCTGCCATACTTCTGCCTTCCGGACAATCTTAAGTGCGACGGAACTACCGATCCGGACGAGCATATTGCAGCTTATTATATAGCCGTCAAAAGAAACGAGATTACTGAAGAAGAAACAAAAATTGCTTTGGTAAAGAGGTTCGGCTCGACTTAACTAAAGGTGCTCTTGCATGGTACATTCAGCTACCGATGAGGTCTATTGAGTCATTCACCCAGATGCACGATTTGTTGAAGAAGGCGCATTCCGGAGCCCGTAAGCGAGAGTAGCGCATGGAAGATATCTTTGACATCCGCCAACACGAATACGAGCTGTTGAAAGACTACTAGGAGAGATTTCAGAGGGAACTCATGGAGCTCCCTCTGGTTCCCGACAATATTGTTGTGGTAGCTTTTGACAAGAGTCTGAATTCCAGGGGTTCATTAGCCACCCTAGAGTTAAAATAGAGTCTTACTCAATACCCACTGACGACATGGAATGCGTTACACCAGAAGTATACTGAGAACCTCAGTTTGGAACCTGATCAATCCTTGATCATCAGCGGCAGTACCCATCCAATCACCGAAGACACCAATCGTCAGGGTCAGAAACGGAAATACGTCGAAGAACCTCGAGCTGGAGACAGAGGGAAGCAAAGTATGAGAGATTAAGAGGATGACTTCCCAAAACCTATTGAAAAGCGGGATGACATCAAAAAAGCAGCGGCGCTCCCTCAGAAGGGGTCACTTAGCATCGATAGAATACCCAACATGTTTGAGGAGTTAGGGCTGCGTGTCAATGCTGTAGAATTTGTAAAGGACCATCTCAAAAACGTCCAAGTACGCTGGTCCAGCAACTTTAGGGGCAGAGCCTGGAGAAAGAGATGTGAACCTCTACTATGATTTTCACAGAGATCGCAGACACGAGATTGCCGGCTGCAGGGCTCAGATTCTAGAAGTAATGGGTCTACTAAATAAAGGGTACTTGAAGGATTTGCTAACAGATAGGGGAAAGCAGACGTACACAAAAAATAGGAGCTCAGAGGGTACTCCATATATGTCAGAACCTAAAAGGTTCGTTGAGAATGTTGCTGTTTTGAAGATTGATAAACGAAGGACCTGGTGAAAAACCTAGTTCTTAGGCATGACTGATCAAAAATATCATAAGTTGCAAATCCACGCAGTACAAAGAAAACTTGATGAGTGTAGGTTTAATTATCCTAGTCAGCAAAGAATTCGTGCTGGGGCTGTCTCTATGAAGTGTGAATGTAGAGTTGGTGCTATACAAGGAGTATACTATAGGGGATCTTCAGTAACCATAATTAAAAAGATTCTTAGTGACAAACTACTGGGTTTCATGTACTCTATAAAAGCAAGTAGTTGAGCAAGCCGCATTCATTCATTCATCACGAGAGTTGATAGGAAACACAAGGAAAATCAGTCATTGATCGTGAATGAGTGGACAACTAAAGACAACCATTGAGGAACTGTGTACTTATTCATTTTATAGAATAGGTTCTTTACTATTGTTGTCGTGTAAACTTGATTTTAAATTATTACCTATTTTGCTTAGTCTGAGAAGCACTGTACTAGGTGAAACTTTTGAGAATTATTTGTAAGAACTAGAGTTTAGCTTTAAGTATATTAGGGTCTTGAGTGTAGCCCCTTGGTTACAGATTTGTAATTTAAAACCTGCTCATTGTGTTAGTGGAGGACACCATGGTATCAGTGAATGTCTTCTCATGTTTTAGATAACACCTAGAGAAAGATCTAGTTATAAGTTCACCACTGACTATCACTGAAGAACATTCTGTTTTAAGGCCACCACAGTTCAATGGCCAATACTATGTGTTGTGAAAGATTAGGATGGAAAATTTCATCTGTGCTGAAGACTATCAGTTATGGCTAATTGTTTCCGAAGGACCCTTGATTCCGGCCAAGACTGTTGGTGAAGGAGCTACTGCTCTAACTGCACTAAAGGATAAGTCTCAGTACAATGAAGCAGACTACAAGATGATAAAGAAGAATAATAAAGTTAAAAGGCTAGTTATATGTGCTCTTGGCCCCGAGGAATTCAATAAAGTTTCCTCATACAAAACTGCCCAGGAAGTCTGGGAAGCTTTAGAAGTTGCACATGAAGGAACTAGTCAAGTCAAGGACTCTGAACGGAGCATGCTTAAAAGATAATTTGAATTGTTCACTATGGGAGAGAAGGAATCAATTCAAGATATGATGACCAGACTGACCATCATTACAAATGAGATGAGGCCTTTGGATATGGACCTTGCAGAGATAAAGATGGTAGACAAGGTTCTCAGAACACTGCCTCACTCATGGGAACCAAAGGTGACTGTCATCATCAAATCTAAGCCTTTGAAGTCCATAAAGCTGGAAGAGCTGATTGGTAGTCTTAAGACTCATGAAATGATGAAGGAGTCTAGAAACAATTCTGCACCCATGAAGGAAAAGACTTTAACACTAGAGGCAACAAAAGGTGAACTTGATATACATGAGGTTGAGGTAGCCATGTGTTGTGCTCTCAGAAAACAACTCAACCTAGGTAAGTTCAAGGGATTCAAGAAGAAAGCTAGGGACACGATTGGTAAGAAGAACATTGTTGATAGTCCAGATTACTCAGGTTGCTACAAATGTTTCAAGAAGGATCATACTGTCATGGATTATCCTATGTAGGAAGTTGAGTGGATGAAGAACAAAGCTCAAAAAGAGCAAGAGAAGGACAACGACAAGGACAAGGACTAGGATAAAGAAAAAGACAAAGACATGGATAAAAAGAAAACTAGGCATCCAACAAACTTCATAGCTGAAAGATGAAAGAAGAAGGAAGCTTTCTATGCCACTTGGGGACCAACTGATAGCAAGTCGGATAGAGAGAAAGAATCAGATGATGAGTCGCCACTAGCACTGATGGGACTGACGAATGAAATCACACAGAAGAATGATATATTTGAAATAACTGAAGGAAAGGATCCAACAAAAACCCCATTGTTTGAAAGAATTCACAGTAAAAAATGGAAAAGAGAGATGAAAATGTTCTTTCAGGCAATGGACTACATCCTTTGGGTTATTGTTAAAAGATGACCTTATGTCCCTGTAAAGAGAGCTCCAAATGGATCTCTGGTACCCAAACTGGTGGAAGAACTAGATATTTATGATTTGGATTGGCTTCAAGAAAATGTCAAAGCCATACTTTCTTCAAAATATCGGATGACTTTCAATATGCTGGAGAAAATATCAGGATGCTCTACTGTAAAGGAGATATGGAACAAGCTGAAGGAACTATACAAGGAAGATCTCAAGAAGAAGGAATCACATCTCATGGCAATTAGCGATGAGGAATCTACTCATGCAGCTGAGGTAAGTCTTTCTGATCTTAAAGAAAAGCTTCATACATACTCAAATGAAAGCCTTACGCTAATAACTGCCACTTTAATTAAGGGTTATTAGGAATTGAGTATTGAGAAAGACCAACTGTTTCTAGTTTTGTTTGAATTAAAGATCAAGTGCAAGAACCTGGAAGAAACCAATATTGAACTTGAGGAAGCCAATGCCTCATGTAATGGACAGGTTCTTGCCACTAAGAATAAAGTCTCAGAAGTAGAATTAGAAATTGGTAAGATGACAGAGGCTAGTGGGAAGCAATAATCAGTGAGGTTCAAACTTTTCTTGAGAGTGAGCTAAACCGAACAAAAAAAAATTCTTTATCAAGAAACTGAAAAGAACAGAAATATGTAAGAAAAGCTTGAAAAGACTGATTATGAACTCACAAGACTCACTAAATGGAATAAGTCCTCAGAAGATATTAACTAGGTTCTTGAAAACCAGAACAGAAGCAAGAAGGGCTTAGGCTTCAGGAAACCTCTACCACGTTACAATCCAAAAAGAAAATATGTAGGACTCCCTGATAATATGTTGTGCACCTTCTGTGGAAATGTTGATCACTATACAGAAAGGATAAATCTACCTAGTTGGGCCAGGAAGGATTTAATTCATCATTTTTCTTATAAGAAGGGACCCAAGCTTGTCTAGGTTCCTAAAACTAACCCCTAACAGGCTGGAGTGGGAGTGAACAACCCAAGCTGGATTCTTGATAGCGGTCGTTCAAGGCACATGACAGGAGATAGAAGGAACTTTCTCTCACTCGAAGCATTTCAAGGGGGTATTGTGGCTTTTGGTGGTGGTAAGAGTTGTCAGATAGTTGGCGTTAGAAATGTTAGGAGATCACTGAATCACACAATTGAATATGTGTATTGTGTGGATGGACCACGACATAATTTGCTGAGTATTTCCCAACTATATGACAAAGAAAATTAAGTTAGCTTCTCATCTGTATGTTGCATTGTAAAGAACCTACAGAGTGGGAAAGTGGTCATGGAAGGAAAAAGAATGAACAATGTGTATTTAAGCTTCAATGGGTTCTTTTCCAGAAAACTATTTGACTTGTTTGAATGTACAAAAAAATGAGTCACAGCTATGGCACCAGAGATTGGGACATGCAAGTTTATCATAACTTAGCAAGCTAGCCTCGGAGGAACAGGTTCGTGGACTGCCTATCAAGAAGTTTGAAGAGATCAAAATGTGTGATGCTTGTGTTAGGGTGAAACATGTTAGATCATCTTTCAAGTCAAAGAAAATGGTAAGTACTTCAAAACCACTGGAGTTGGTATATATGGATGTTTGTGGCCCAATAAAAGTCAGAATCAGCAGAGAAAAGAGGTCTGTATTCGTGATAGTTGATGATTACTCGAGATACACATGGACTTTTTTCCTTGCTTCAAAGGATAAGGCATTTGAAAACTTCAAAGATTGGGCTGGTATTGTGTGCAGAAAAAGATGAGCTTGGAATTAGTAAGCATTAGATTTGATGATGGCATGGTGTTTGAGAATGCAAAATTCACTGAATATTGCCTTAAGCACAACTTTGATCACAATTTCTCTGCACCAAGAACCCCACAGTAAAATGGGTTAGTTGAGAGAAAGAACAGATCTCTGGAGGACATGGAAAGAACTATGCTATTTTCAAGTGGATTAGCAAGTAGTTTCTGGGCTGAAGCAGTTAACCCAGCTTGATACTTGCTGAAAAGGTGCTTAATAAAAGCAATTCTTGACAAGACCCCGTATGAATTACTCAGAGATAGAAAATCAAACATTGCATATCTGAGACCTTTTAGATACAAGTATTTTGTGTGCAACAATAGAAAGGAACCTCTAGATAAATTTGATGCTAGAAGTGATGAAGCAATATTCCTGGGGTATTCCACTCAAAACAGAGCCTATAAAGTCTTTAACAAGAGAACACAAAGCGTTGAGGAAAGCATGGATGTTGTGTTTGATGAATCAGACAAGGTTGTTGATGATGGTGAGGACCAGGCCATAGGTCTTCCTCGAGAAGAACCTGATGAAGCCACAAAAAATCCAGAAGAAAAGAAAGAACTGCAAGAAAATGATGGTGAACTGACTCAGGGGGAACATGGAGTCAACATGGCAGGGGGAACAGCTGATCGTGATGATGAAAATGATGAGGAAGTTGAACCTACTCAAAATACAGATGTAGGCCTTTTACATCAAATACAGCCAAGACCCTAGAAGCCTCAGAGTTCACATCCTTTGGAGAATGTTTTATCTGAATTAGACACAGGCATCATGACCAGGTCTACATTAAAGAATATCTGTGCATTCTTTGCATTTCTTTCAGCCATGGAACTAAAGAATCTGAAGGAAGCCTTGGAAGATTCAGACTGGGTGATTGTCATGCAGGAAGAACTACACCAATTTAAAAGAAGCAAGGTGTGGAACTTAGTTCCTAAGCCAAAAGACAGATTTATCATTGGTAGTTCAAGGATACAGCCAAGAAGAGGGAATGAACTATGATAAAACCTTTGCACCATTGGAAAGGATGGAAGCTATAAGAATGTTGATTGCCTTTGCAACCTACATAGAATTCACGCTGCATCAGAGGGATGTGAAAAGTGCATTCTTAAATGGTTATCTAAATGAAGAGGTATATGTAATCCAGCCACCTGGGTTTGTCAACGATGATTTCCCTGATCATGTGTATAAACTTAACAAGGCACTCTATGGATTGAAGCAAGAACCCAGAGCTTGGTATGAAAGGTTGTCAGGGTTCTTACTCAAGAACAGTAGCAAGAACAACTTTACAACATGAAAGATTGACAACACACTATTTTTGAGGAAGAAAGGGAAGGACTTGCTTGTAGTTCAACTTTATGTTGATGATATCATCTTTAGTAGTACAGATAAGAGTTTATGTAAAGAATTTTCTGAACTATGGGAAGCGAGTTCGAGATGAGCATGATGGGAGAACTGAATTTCTTTCTGGGTTGCAGATCAAACAAACTTCTGAAGGAACTATGATTCACCAACAGAAGTATATCAAGGAATTGCTAAAGAGGCTTGATATGGAAGGAGCTAAGGAAATTGATACTCCTATTGCTCCTGGAACAAAGTTGGATCTGGACAAACTTGGTCCTTCTACAAATGAAACCAAGTATATGGGAATTATTGGTTCTCTCCGCTATCTCACTGCTAGTCATCCAGACATTGTTTACTGTGTAGGACTTTGTGCAAGATTTCAGTCCAAACCCAAGGAGTCCCTCTTGACTGCTATTAAGAGAATATTAAGATATCTAAAAGGAACTCAAGAATTATGCCTATGGTACCCTAGGGGTGGTATATTTGAGTTGATTGGCTTTGATGATGCTGATTATGTAGGCCATTTGGTGGATAGAAAGAGCATGTCAGGAATGACACACTTCTTAGGTCCTTTCTTGGTTTCTTGGGCTACTAAGAAACACAATTTTATGGCTCTTTCCACAGCTGAGGCTGAGTATATTGCAGCTGCCTTTTGTTGTTCACAATTTCTATGGATCAAATAATAACTAGAGGACTTCAGAATCAAGAGTGGACTAGTGCCCATTTTTTAGTGACAGTTCAGTCAACATTGCAAAGAATCCAATCCAGCATAAGAGAACTAAACACATTGATATTAGACATCACTTTTTGAGAGATATGTTGAAAAAGGTCTAATAATTATGAATTCGTGCAGGACTGAAGATCAAATTGCTGACATCTTCACCAAGGCTTTGAGCAGGGTTCAATTTGAGAGGAACAGGTTGGAGTTGGGGGTAGCCAAAATACATGGATGGCCCAGAACCTGATTCTCCAAAGAATTGGCGAGTTAAGTATCTTGTTGACTTGCTTGAATTTTTTTATTACAGTACATTCTAATTTTTTGCGCTATAATTAGTACGTCTATTTAGCTAAGTATACACTTGTGTTAGTATCTAATGTGTTCCCATTGAAGGACTTACAATGCAAAAGAAGTAAACCATGTTTGAAACAAGGAACCATGTCCAGGTACCCGTTATGGGTGAAAATTTGTTAAGTATATGTGAAATCTGATTTGACTTAGGTGTGCATCATTAAAAATTCCATATATGTGTAACCGCCCTTATTTTATGCCCTTATCTCTTATCAGTTACACTTTTGAATTTTAAACCCATCCCACTTGGAATGAAAGTCTAATGACTTTCCCTTAAATAACCATCACATCTACACCTTTCGCGATTCCCAAAAGCTTAAAAGGTGTTTAACTTTTTCAGTCATCATTACTTTTTTTCCGAGAACAAAACAACTTCCCATTCCATAGAAATCCATATTCACTTAAATTCACTTTGCAAGAACCCTAAATCCTCTACTCCTAAACAGAAACCAGGATGTCGCTTTCACAATCTACATCCCCCTCACCCATAAAAACATCATAAACCCAAGCTTCACAAAAGCCTACAAAGAAACCCATGGCTAGTGCTTCAGTGTTGGCTGAACGATTGACAAAAGCAAGGGAAAAGATTCAAAGAAAGCTTGCTAAGAAAGGATCAAAGAAATCTACATTAATCAACTAGTACATCTGCGACACTTGTCATCTCTGACAAGCAAACAACAGAGGTAAGACCTGATATTGCGTAAACAAGTTCTACTGTGCACGAGTATATTTAGCGCTAAGAAAATAGCTAAAAAGATATTAGTTACTGGGATGGATGATCTTATTAAATCGGTAGACGTAATGGAGTCTGTAGTGAGATTAATAAAGGGAAGGTTGAGGTAGAAAAAGTTGGTAGTCAATGTTGGACTTGGTGAAAATAGGGCAGAACCTGATGTTCCAAGTGTAGAACAAGGTATAGCAAGTGTAGATGTTGTTAATATTACACTAGAATCATTTAAAGCTGTTGAATATGTGGGTTCTCAAAAGGGCCCAGTCAATGAAACTAGTTCGGAGGTCGTTCCCTTAGAGATTATGAGAGAGGAGGAAGGAGTAAGTGGTACAGTCAATATTGGTCATATATTTGCTGAGAAAGTTAAAGGATCTGACAAAGGACCTGGTCCTTCTTCAGTTCTTGAAACAACTGATGAAGCACCACTTGACTAGACTTAATCTGACAAGGAGAAAGAGGAAGAAGAAAGAAGGGAGATGTGGAAACTCAGAAGGAGGAAGTAGCCGAGAAGAGGAAAAGTAAGAGAAAGTTTGGAGAGGAAGATGAAAAGATTGAAGAAGAGGAAAAGGAAGTTGTATTTGTAAGTGAAACAAAGTCCGTTGAAAGAAAAAGTGAAAAGGGAAGAAAAGAAGGTTGATGAAAGGAGGTGAGGTTGTTGGGAAAAGGAGACTAGTTGATGAGAGTGAGGATGAGAGGACACAATCTGAGTCTTAGGACAATATGGAGCATGTGGTTCCTAGAAGAGTGGCAACTAGCTCAGCACTAAAGCAGCAAATTCAAAAGCTTGAGAAGTTTAATAAGAAGAAAAAAGCACCAAAGGGTGCTTTTGGTGATGGAAGGAGTCTGGAGATGAGGGAGACCAATTTTGATGATTGGGACTTTGAGGACACAGATGATTCTGACTCTGAAACTTTTGAAGACTTCAGAAGAAGAAGGAAGAAATTGAAAGGGTTTCTTACTACTCAACCAAAACTGTGCTGCATGGGAGTATTTTGACTGACTTACAAGACCCAAAAATGAAAGATATTGTTGCAAAGTTGGATGTCTAAGGCTGGACTAAGTTGTTCTCAAAGGAAGAAAGATGTTTGTGGATGAAGTGAGAGAGTTCTACACCAAGTGCAGTATAGCTGGGAGGAGAGCGTATTCTGAAGTTGGAGGTGTGTAGACTGAGTTTGGGAGACAAGAGGTAGGGGTAATTTTAGAAGTTCATGCAAAATAGTATTGCAGGTACTTGAAGGTATTGCAGGTACTTGAAGCTGAAATGGCTAAAAAGAATTGACAATGTTACTCCTCTTGAAGTGACAAGGAACTTCTCTGGTAACCCCAGACTTAGAAAAGAAAGGAAGGTTCAAAAGAAGGAGATGGAACCAGCTCATCAGTTGATCTTTGAATTTGTCCATAGATTCTTTCTCCGAGGAGGTGAAAGGAACAGTGAAGAATGTGCTTTGGACTTGACTTACATAGACCTGCTTGACAGGTGTGTCCAAATTAATCTGACTAGGCTCATTATCAGACATATCAAAAGGATTGTAGACACTAACAAAAAGAGTCATTCTCTTCTCTAGTGCATTCCTACATACTATAGCAGATATTTGAGCATTTTGGTGTCCCTCTTAATAATTGGAAAAAGCCTACACATCATAAAGTGTTTGGCATGAATGTCTTAAAGACATGTGATTTATTTAATGAGAAGAGGGCATCCAAATGTCCCATGCAAGTCAAGGTAGAAAAAGCTGATGAGAGTGAAAACGTTGGACCAGAGGAAGCTGTTGAAGTGGTGAAGAAATTGGAGCAACATCTGCTGGAACTGGAGGCTGAGAATGAAGATCTGAAGAACCAGCTGAAGAAGAAGGATCACGAGATCGATCGCTTGACTATTGACAGTAATAAACACCAAGTTACTTGGTGGTTGAATGAGCTAAGAATTATGCAAACCTGAACGCACTAGTCAAGCACTTCAAGCTTCGACCATAGAATCTGCCTTTCCAAGTTCTTAACCTAGAACCCATCCTTTTTCATCATTCTCGTTTTTATTAATGTGCATTTAGGATAGTTTAGTTTGGTTTGGTTTAGGGTTGTACTTAATGGGCTACACCTGGATTGTGCCATGGATAATTGATTTTAAATTGCTTGGTTTGCTATGTTTTCTTTCTATTTTGTCTTGTTACGCCCTTGAATATATTATGTCTGTTCTTGTTTAGTTAACATGATGCCTTGTGCTATAGGTTGGACTTTAATGACTTATTCTTGCAAGTTTTAAAGATCTTTTCGATGATGCCAAAAGGGGGAAGAAGAAAATACTGGGTTATTTGTGAGCCAATTCATCTGTTTTAAATTTTTTTCTTTCAATCTTTTTCTTGGTATTATGTCTTGGTGGTTGCATGTACATGTTCCTTAGCAACATTTATTTGTCATCATCAAAAAGGGAGAATTTTCTAAGAATGTTATTATTTTGAAGATTGACAAACAAAAGACCTAGTGAAAAACCTAGTCCTTAGGCATGACTGATCAAAAAGATCATAAGTTGCAAATAAAGCAGTACTAAAAAAAACTTGACGAGTGCACGTTTAATTATCCTAGTCAGCAAAGAATTCATGCTGTGGTTGTCTCTATAAAGTGTGAACGTAAAGTTGGTGCTACACAAAGAGTATATCACATGAGATCTTCAGGTACCATAATTAAGAAGATTCCTAGTGACAAATTACTAGGGTTTCATGTACTCTATAAAAGCAAGTAGTTGAGGACGCCGCATTAATTCATTCATCACAAGAGTTGAGAGCAAACACAAGGCAAATCAGTCATTGATCGTGAATGAGTGGATAACTAAAGACAAGCATTGAGGAATTGTGTGCTTATTCATTTTATAGAATAGGTTCTTTATTATTGTTGTCGTGTAAACTTGAATTTATATTATTACCTATTTTGCTTAATCTGAGAAGCACTGTTCTAGTTGAAACTTTTGAGAATAATTTGTAAAAACTAGAGTTTAGCTTTAAGTGTATTAGGGTCTAGAGAGCAGCCCCTTGGTTACAGAGTTTGTAATCTAAAACTTGCTCATTGTGTTAGTGTAAGTGATTTAAAATTTTCAAAGTATAGGTCGTGGTTTTTCTCACTTGAGGAAGGAGTTTTCCACGTAAAAACATCGTGTTCTTTATCTTTAGTTTTATCTTTGGTGTTTGTTGTGTGTTGGAAATAATTAGCACAAAAGCTAAGTTCTTGTGAGGAGGAGTCAAGTTCTTAGACGAAAATCAGAGGACACTATTCAATCCCCCTTGTAGTGTCCTAAATAGGTGCACTGCGTATAACAAGATTCATCAACGTGATAGTTGGTGGCCCAATTCTGTTTAACGATTCAAATCAGAGCGAGGTAGCGCTGGATGGAGGCCACGCCCGAGGTGAGTTGATCTTGTTCAGTGACGAAGATAGCACCAGTTGAACCACTCCTCACCACGACGCCCTGGTCATATCACTTAGAATAGGGGATACAGATGTCAAGCGCGTCTTGGTCGATGCTGGCAGCGCCGTAAACCTTATCAAGTGGGATACCCTACGGGCGATGGGATTTGAAGACAAAATGACCCCAAGCGTCTAGACATTGGCCGGTTTCAACAATTCTTGTGAAAAATATGTTGGAGAAATAAATCTTGCAACACGCATACCAGGGGCAAAAACATTGTGCCCTTCCAGGTAAGCAAAGGAGGGGATAATGCCATCGTAGGACGACCAAGGATTCATCAGGTCAAAGCAGTACCTTCTACCCTACATCAAAAACTCAAATACCCTACCGAAGGGGTAAAAGAGTTCAATGAAGACCAGGAAGTGGCAAGGGAATGTTATACGACAGCTGTCCTATGAGCAATCGTCCCCGACAGAGCAACAGAGGTTAACCTCCTTCAGGCTGATGAAGACCCTAAAACGTCAATCAACCAGGACGACGGCTCAGACTATTAGGTTGATTGAAAGTTTTGGAGGGAAATAGAGTGGGCACTGGAAAGTACAATTCTTTTCACTATTTACTTTATTTAAGTCTCTAGTCTATTTTTTTATTTTAATTACAATATCTTCATGCTTATCAATTATGTTACAGGTTTTCACCCACAATAGTTCGGGCCAAGCCCCACCTTTATTAATAAAACTATTATTCTATTTAGTCAATTTTACAATCAGATCTATCTACGATCCAGATATTCATAGCCCAGACACAACTTAAGTTTAAGTAGTACACTTACTTTTCGCTACAAAAATTGGGTAAACTACTCGCTTAAAGCTAGATCGCTTCTAGTTCATGCACCAGACATTATTCGTAAGTTGAAATCGTCAATTCAATAAATTGTACCAACATGTTAGTGGGGACGCCTGCCCACATAGTGCCAGTAAAGTCTCAAAACACTCGAGTGGACAAACACATGCATTCTAGGTTGAACGCAAAAATGCCCCATTACATACAACAGGCTAATGTCGTCCCCTTGTGGATGCGAGCCTTTCCCTAATAAAATCTATCTACCGCATATGCAACCTAAGCCATCAGCCTCTGGCATGCAATCAACGGACGCACATGCCAAAACATTCTAGAAACTAAAATAGACAGGGCATCCGTCACTCAAATAGAAGCCGTCTAATTTCCTAACGCACACGCCCATGCGTGCACGACTTTACGAGATCATTATCTAAGAAAATTATTTACAGCAGAAACTAAAATCATCACAAACAAAGTAATAGATAATTCAAGTCAAAAAGCCTCAAAACGGACCATGACATAACAACCATGCCCAAAAACGAGCAACTGTTCAAGACTTGAGGAATTCGAGGGGGGGGGGGGAACTCTAATTCTCCCTTGGGGGACTACCTTCAACACTAACACTCCGCGAAGGTCATGCTTCACCAATTGCGGTTTCCCCTTATTTAATGTAGCAATCTCAACGGCTAGGTCCAAGCTAGGGTTGTCACAAAGGTTTAAGGTAGAAAGTGCAGCAGCAAGATTCTCACGGTCTACCTCGGCCATATGCCGAGCAACTGCAAGATTCTCACGGTCTACATCGGCTATATGCCGAGCATTTAGTGCATTCATCTTCTTCTCCGTCCGCTGGGAATCATAGCGGAGCTTATTACAGACCTTCTCCAATGATGCCACTTCGTCTTGCAGCTTATCGTTTTTATCCTAGAGGAATGAGGAAAGACTCTTAGCTTCATAAGCGTCATTCTAAGTAGTTTTGACCTTCTCCTCCACCTCTGACAACCTTATCGCAAGCTGTCCTCAACTGTATCTAGGCGAGTCACATTGGCATAATGTATTTTTCAGGTAAGTTTGGCTTCCTGGAGGAACGACTGAAGAGTCTCTACGATCTGTTTGTGCTTGCGGGCCTCATTGCTCACTGCTGCATTGAGTTTCTTGTTTTTCATTTGCTCAAAGTGGTAGGCCTTGTGCGTTGTTTGGATCTACCCTTTAGCTATTCTACCTTTTCCACAAAGGGCTGCAAGCTAGCGACTTGTCCCTACAAGGCATCATTCTCCTCCTTCAGAGTTTCTTTCAAGCTCCCTCAGCGAAGGATTTCATAGTAGACTATCAACCCTTGAACGGATATGAAAAAAGATGCTTAAAAATAGGGAAGGTGAAAATCCATTCATAATATTGCGAATAAATGGGCCAACAAAACATACCCGGAGAGAGCATCATGTGGCAACCTCGAGCAGCTTCTGGTGACTATAGTCGGCATGGTGTCTCTGCTCGCAAGGACCAACCAGTTCAGCAGTGTGGTCAGTCACAATGCCTGGGCTCTCAAATAGATTAATTCCTGCAGCAATAGGAGTAACAACCTCACGAGGCCTGCCCATGGGCTCAACAATAGGAGCCGTATCGACAACTACCTCTTTACTAGGGCAACGCTGAGAAGAGCAACATATGAAGAAATTACACCAGTAAAAGGCAGAAAGAAGAGAACCAACCTGACAATGGGGGTTTGAGAGGAAAGATGGCAGCACGACTTTGTCTCCCTCACCGGCCTCCACTTCAGCCTTAGGAGTTTCGTCAATCAGTTGTCTATGCTTTTGCGTAGAGGGACCTGATTCGGGAGTTGCAGTACTAGAAGAAGGAGATGGAGTAGCTTTAGGCTTGGGCACTCGGAAACTTCTCCCTCACCATCAGAGATCACCAGGGTCTCGTTGACAACCACTACATTGTCAAATTTTGTAGGTCTTTTCCTCTTCAAAGAACGAAAGTTGTTAGCTCTCTCTGCGACCCTATCGCCAATGCCAGCATATCAGGGAGATGGGCGATATATGGGGAGCAATCTGGATTTCGTTTAAATCAGATCTTTTCTTATTTCAATTTCATCCAACCTTGCCAATGCCTTTCACTACTTCACAAATTTTCAATTATTCCCCTTCATTAGCTCCACTCAAAAACCTCCCAATTCCAACCACAACTCCAATCAACTACACAATATCAACTAAAGTGCTTAAGGAGTAAAGGGCCAAAAGAGACAATTTAGAACAAATGGGTAGGCTCGGGGTGTGGGTGCCAACAAAAAGGGTCAAAGAAATCACAACAACAATTTTTTCCAAGGTATATATGTAAGGGCAGGCAAATCAAAAGAAGGCCTTGTATCATTTCCCGACTAGAGCAAACCTAGGATTTCGCTTTGCACACACACGGGGCAAGTTCTAGACATTAATACGCAACATGAGTATAATAAAAATATGTCTCACAACACACATTGCACACGATCCACACAAAAAGGTTCCATCAACAACTTTCAATCAAGCATCTAGAGTGCAACTTGTGGAAAATTAAGCACTCATGCACAAAGGTTAACAATCAAGTCAAGCAAGCGGACTCAAGCATCTCAAGGGGGTCGTTCCATTTTTTCCTAGGCATGCATCAAATTAAAAACAAGGACACCACAATTAGCATATGCAATCAAGTTCAAGTCCACCGGTATCAAACACATCAAAGGCACCTAGCATTCCACCTATTCCTTTCGTCTAGGGTCACCTATACTAACTATCCTAATCCTAAAAATAAAAATACTACCCAGTTCAAAGGCCTCCCCGTGGAAAAGAACCGAGGCCATAAGAAAAACCACGGGGTGGATGACATGTACCACTAATAAAACTAAAAGGAAAATCTTTTTGGACTTTTTCATTTGTTTTCTAATTTTTTTTTCATATACTAAAGCAAGAAACAAATAAAAATAAAGTCAAGTGACAAAAGAAAAATCCTATGGTACATGCACCCTAACCTCAAATCCTGGAATAAAGTTTTTGGAAAGACGCGAATAAATTTTTTGAAAAACCCCTGTGATTGGAGGACTTTTGCAACCCTGTGATTGGAAAGACGCGAATAAAAACCCCTCCAATCACAGGGTTGCACATCATCGTACTTGAGTAATTACATTCAAAACGACGCATGCGAAGAGACAAAGGATGAGAATCGGATGCAGGCACATCTCTACATTTTCTATCACGCCTCTTTCACTTCCGTGTTGCTTGCGGCAACACTCAGCAAGTGGGGGGACTTACTCTGTGGGCAAACATATGCCACCTGTGATTATGGGAATATGAGTCCAGCTGGGAAGACTAGACTTAGCTTACAAGTCACCGGGCGCAGAGGATACATGCCTGCTCCTCAAGCCACGGCCGCTCAGCTGGTACAGGTATAGGACGAAAGGTATACATCGTGACGACGTAGGATTTATAGTTTCCTAGTTAGGGTTTCGTATATACCGCCGCCTTAAGTATACAAGCCCACGGCCTTATTAATCTTTGTATTTTATCATAATTAGGACTGGGTATATATTATCTATAAATACCCCTCCTTACATTGTATTGTACATCAAGTGATTCACACTAAATTCGCCTATTCTCAAGGAATAATACTCTTTATTTTCTTGTCTATTATTTTCTTCTTTATTTCCTGTATTTTTCTTCATATTTATCGTACTGCTTGTGACCCTCTAACAAATTTAATTGTTTTACCTAAACGACCAAATTTAGGCCTAAACAATTAGCACAAATAATCCACTTTATAATGATACGCTAGAAGCACAATTATAAGGTTATCGAACCACACAAGGGGTTAATTTAGAAGAAACACTCACTAGTGAATTCGAAGCTAGTCCACCTGAAATTCAGTTTGATATGTCTCCTGTGGCTCCTACTAGAGAACTGGTAAGATGAAAGGATAATCTGAGGTGTGAGAATTTCTATTAAACAAGTTGATATACAGAGGGTAAAATGTAAACTTTGTATACAGGATTGGGTTTTTAAAATTGAGTGAAATGATGGTGGGACAGGTAAAATTGAATCGGACTTAACAAAAATCATCCTAAAGAATAGGCACACATGCAGGGGTAAGTATTCAGGGACTGAATTTACGGGAGTATCGACTCCGGGTGAGGGTTCGAGTATCCAACAACATCTTAACCCAGTAACATGAGGGCTTATTCGTTATGATAAGAAAAAGGATAGGGAAAATTGTACAAAAGTAATTGCGGTAGAGGCTTTACCCTTTACCGAGTACTGATTTTGTTCGTCATATTCAAGATACATATAATCCTTCTTTTAATGTTTTTCCAAAAATTACTGTTGAAATGATATTATTAAGTTTAAGAATGAATATAAACAGTATTTATGTTATTTATTTTATCACTCTGATACTATAGTTTGTCTGATATGGATCATTCTAGTAATAATTATGATTATGTTACAGTTACAGTTTATTGGATAGATTCTAATTAGATTATGCAAAAATATATTATAGCTTATACAGTTATTGATGAACCACATAGGGGATCATTTATTTCTCGAAAAATATCAGCAATTTGTAAATTGTATGGTCTAAGCAACAAAATTTTAAGTGTTATAGTAGATAGTGTTTCAAACAATGATACTGCTATTAAAATTTAAGACCAATTTTTAAGGAGTTTTTCATATTAAATGTGCATGTCATATTTACAATTGATTAGTAAAAGATGGCCTTTAGTTGTTTGACGAAATTATCGAAAATGTGAAAGTAGCTATTGCTTGTTTTTTTTTTTTTTTTTTTTAAGAATGAAAAAACTAAGCTAGAAGAAGAGAATGGGAAAAAAACATGTATATAATTAAATCTTCCTATTAGGGGAGTCCCAAAAGAAGTTGTTACTAGGTGAAGCACTTTATATGAAGCATTGAATGTTGTTTACCTTTATAGAGAATGGGAAAAAATATGTATACACCATAGAATCAATGTTGACACCCAATTTTGTCCCTCTTATTTTCAAAATCAATAGTTTTCGAATTTTACACACGATGGTGTATCCACTCTTGCCCCTTCCGTTCCTTAAAATTACCTTCTCATAATACCTGACAATTGAGGCCATTTTTAAAAGCATCGTCTCAAACCATAGCTATTTTTGCAATCACTGCAATTATCTCTATGTTTTGACAAAATTATCCAAATTTGTTTAAAATTCAAAATTACAATTTTACACACTTCCTAGCCATTTTATTGTGTTAAAATTAATTTTCTAATTTTTCTATATTTTTACACTTATTTTATACCATTTCTATGCCCATTTTATACCTAATAATGCTTGATATACGCTATTTATGCGCTCTATATACGCAAATATATATATATATCTGAAGTGTAAAAAAAAAATATATATATATATATATATATATATATATATATATATATATATATATATATATATATATATATATATATAAAGTACCTTACTGTCAAAAAAGGTACTTTTCCTCTTTCTTTTTCCTTCTAATTACCCACTGCATATTGCCCTCTATTTGCTTATGATTGAATGAATTAGTTCTGTTTATCCCACCTCTGTTTGGCATTACTCTGAACTGGTTAAGTTTGACCACTGTGTGTTTAATGCTCTGTTCTTGCTAGCCTATGCTAATCTTGTCCAGCTTAAGAGGTCCAATAGGATCATACCCTCTTTTATTAAAGAATAGGGACATGGTTTATATTTTACTGGTTTGGTCCCTTGTTTTGGAAAAAGACCTTAACTCACGCATTCCCCTTCCCCCTTTCCCTTGCTAACCTTGTGCTTGCAGGATGTTTGAATGGTTGAAAACCTGGCTAACATGGTTTGAAAAGTCATGGAGACCAACCGAATTGCTTTTCAAGGAGATGAGCTACCACCTAAAGGTTCGAATCACAATAAAGCTTTGCATGTCACTGTCAAATGCAAAGACTGGTTCGTAGGAAGGGTTTTGATCGACGGAGGTTCCGGTCTAAACATATGACCATTCATCACTCTGAAAAGAATGGGAATTAAGCAAAGCAAGATAAGGGAGAGCGACATGAAGGTGAAGGCGTTTGATGGATCGCAAAGAAGCACCATTGGAGAAATTGACCTAACTACCATGGTCGGTCCCGTGGAGTTCACTGCTGAGTTCCATGTCATGGACATCTCTGCTTCCTATAATTTGCTACTGGGGATGCCTTGAATCCATATGGCTGGTGCGGTGCCTTCCACATTGCACCAAACCGTGATGTTCGAATGGTTGTGATCGGCGAGGGGAACAACTCTATCTACAACGAGCAAACCATACCAGTGAGCGAAGGAAATGCTCCTGATGGACATTCTATACTGTAGAACTTGTGGGAGCAGTGCAAGGCACCTGAAGAGGACACCACAAGAACTATAATTTAGGTTGGGATCCCACCGACGCGGTCCAAGGAGGTTACACTACACACTTTGCCCCCAAGTTGGTCAACACACCTCCTGGGGTTGAAAAAAGAAAGAGGAACTTTTACAGTGCCTATTGGGATAGCCGAGGCAAAGGTTATGAAGGGAGGAATTTTGTATGGGAACCAGTCATGTCTGATTGGGGAGTGCCCTCACGCGAATTTCGTGAGACTCTACCAGCTAAGGCTGAAAAGCGAACAATATACTTACCCAATGCCCGCCCAAACTAGAAGCGTATCTCTGAAGAAACAAAAGGAAAGAAAGTGTGGATACCCAAGGCACCCGAACCTATTGAAGTAGTGATCGAAGAGCCATTTTTACTCTCACAGCCTGCAATGTGGCCCGGAGACTGGGTCATAGACATCATGATCAAGCAAGGTTACGAGCCTGGCAAAGGTTTGGGCAAGAACTTGGATGGTATGGTCGAGCCAATAAGAATTGTGATGAGGCCCGACAACGAGAAGGTTGGCATAGGGTACATTGTGACCTATGAAAAGAGCATGGAAGAAGCGTCACTGGATTTCAAGTTCTATAAGAAAATCACCAAGACTCTCTTGCATATCTTCGTCTCGTCTGGATACTTGGATGGCTGAAAAGGGGAGGTGTTCGCAGCATAAGGACTGGAGCCGAAGATAGCTGATGCTAAAGAGGATCTACTGGCAGGAATGAAAAATCTATTCATAGCTGATGAAGACTACTATGTGATCCTTGAAGAACATATTGAACCTCCTGGACTGACAAAGGCTGGATCTGGAGCGGCACTAAACAACTGGATCAGCAACCAGGCCCGAGCTTACCGTGGACCTTGGTAGAGCTGAGGAGGATAGAATTTATTTTATGTTTTCTAAAATAAAACCCGACTTTGAGTCGTGTAATTTGCATTTTTCTTTTCATTGCACATGTCTCCCTACAAACCTTGTTTTGAATGGATTCATAAATAAAATGTCGCATCATTTCCCATTTAACTTTGCTTTAATCTTTTAATTTTGCAATATTTTACTTTTTCAGCATCCAAACTAATAATCCCATTGAGTCCACAACCGGAACGTGTAATGAAACAATGGAGCTCGAGGAAACTGATTTGATTATGATGATTTTGACGAAACCACACAAGAAGAACTTGACAGATTTGAAAACAAACCTAAGCCAAACCTTGAGGAGACTGAGGTGATAAACTTAGGAGATGAGAAAATTGTGAAAGAGACAAGGATCAGTGTGCATCTCACCGACGAGGATAAAAAGAGATATACTGAGTTTCTTAAAGAACATGGAGACGTATTCGCCTGGTCGTAATGCGATATGACTGGCATAAGCACAGATGTGGTAGCTCACAAATTACCTATCAATCCGGGCTTTCCGCTGGTCAACCAAAAAGCCCGAACTTTCAAGTCATCGGTTTTGTTGAAGTAGGGGAGGAACTGACCAAGCAGTTTAACGCAGGAATCCTGAAAACAGTTAAATACCCAACTTGGCTGGCTAACATTGTCCCAGTGTCGAAGAAGGATGGGAAAATCCGAGTTTGCGTAGATTATAGAGATCTGAATAGAGCAAGCCCGAAGGACGATTTTCCTCTGTCAAACATACACATCCTAATTGATAATTGCACGAAACATGAGCTGCAATCCTTTGTGGACTGTTTCGTCGGTTACCAAGTTCTCATGGATGAGGAGGATCCCGAGAAGACGGCTTTCACTATATCTTGGGGGACTTATTGCTACAAGGTTATGCCATTTGGGTTGAAGAATGTTGGGGCAACTTACATGAGGGCTATGACGACTATGTTACATGACCTGATGCACAGAGAGATTGAAGTCTATGTAGACGACGTGATCCTCAAATCAAAGAGGAGTTCGGAGCATCTTGACAACCTGTGTAAGTTTTTCAACCGCTTGCGAAAGTACAATCTGAAGCTAAATTCGGCAAAGTGTGCTTTTGGTGTTCCGACATGGAAGCTTCTGGGTTTCACCGTCAGTAGAAGAGGTATCGAGCTGGATCTGTCCAAGATCAAAGCCATCAAAGAATTGCCACAGCCGAAAAGAAAGAAAGAGATCATGAGTTTTTTGGGAAGGCTCAATTACATCAGCTGTTTCATAGCACAATCCACCGTCATCTGTGAGCCAATCATCAAGTTGCTGAAGAAAGACGCAGTGATCGAGTGGACAGAGGATTTCCAAAAAGCATTTGATCAGATAAAGAAATACTTGTCTCGTCCGCCTGTGCTGGTCCCACCTGAGCCTGGACGACCCTTGATCTTGTACCTATCCGTGGTAAATTCGGCCTGTGGTTGTGTATTGGGACAGCATGATTCAACTAGAAGGAAGGAGCAAGCGATATACTATCTAAGCAAGAAGTTTACTCTTTACGAAGCCATGTACACATTGCTGGAGCGCACGTGCTGCGCTAACTTGGATAGCACAGAAGTTGAGACATTACTTGACATCTTACTCAACATTGCTGATATCGAGGATGGACCCTCTCAAATACATCTTCCAAAAACCAATGCCCACCGGAAAGCTGGCTAAATGGCAGATGCTGCTCAGTGAATTTGACATCACTTTCGTCACTGAAAAGGCGGTGAAAGCTCAAGCCTTGGCTGATCACATGGCCGAGAACCCAGTGGGAGATGACTATGAGCCTTTGCACAACTATTTCCCTGACGAGGAAGTTATGTTCGTAGGGGAAGACATCACCGAAGAGTATGATGGCTGGAGGCTATTCTTCGACGGAGCGGTAAATTTCAAAGGGGTCGGCATTGGGGCAGTATTAGTTTCCGAGACTGGACAACACTATCTCGTCACCGCCAAACTAAGGTTTCCTTGCACCAACAACATGGCGGAATATGAAGCTTGCATTTTGAGTCTTAGATTGGCAGTGGACATGAACATACAAGAGCTGTTAGCAATCGGGGATTTTGATTTATTGATTCACCAGGTTCGAGGGGAATGGACAGCGAAGAATTTAAAGATATTGCCATACCTGGAGTGCATAAAGGGGCTGAAGCAAAGTTCATCAAGATAGAGTTCCAGCATGTACCTAGACTGCAAAATGAGTTCGTGGACGCTCTGGCTACCATATCTGCCATGATGAAGCATCCTGACAAGAACTATATTGACCCAATACCTGTGACAGTGAGGAAGCAGCCAGCATACTGCTACCACGTGGAAGAAGAATTAGACGGACAGCCTTGGTTCTACGACATCAAAGGGTTTCTCAAAGACGGCAGTTATCCAAAGAATGCAACAAGTCTCCAAAAGAAAACACTGAGGAGGTTAGCAAATGGCTTCTTTCGGAGCAGAGAGTTTTTGTATAAGAAGATACCATATCTAGGTTTGCTGAGATGTGTGGACGCAAAAGAAGCTGCTAAGTTGTTAGAAGAAATACATTCTGGGATGTGTGGTCCACACATAAATGGGTTTATGCTTGCAAAGAAGATTTTGAGAGCTGGCTATTTCTGGATGACAATAGAGCATGACTGCATAAAGCACGCGAAGAAATTCCATCAATGCCAAGTCCATGGAGATATGATTCGAGGGCCTCCGAAGGAACTAAACATTATGGGATCGCCTTGCCCTTTTGCTACCTGGGGAATGGATGTCATAAGACCTATCGAGCCAGCCACCTCCAACGGGCATCGCTTCATACTAGTGGCCATTGATTATTTTACCAAATAGGTAGAATCTGCATCATACAAATCAGTAACGAAGAAAGTGGTGTCAAACTTTGTCCGTGATAACTGACAATGGGTCCAATCTCAATAGTGACCTAATGAAAGCAACCTGTGAGCTTTTCAAGATCAAGCATCGCAACTCTACTGCATAGAGACCTCAAATGAATGGTGCGGTTGAGGCGGCCAATAAGACCATCAAGAGGATATTGCACAAGATGAGAAACAATTCAAAGCAATGGCATGAAAACCTACCCTATGTCCTGTTAGGGTATCTCACTATAATGAGAACATCAACAGGGGCCACTCCTTATTTGTTGGTGTATGGCACCGAAGCAGTGATACCCGCGGAGGTCGAGATACCCTCTTTGAGAATCATCCAAGAGACACAATTGAAAAAGGCTGAATGGATCAAAGGGAGAATAGAGCAATTGGCCCTCATCGATGGCTAGAGATAGAATGCAATTTGTCATGGGCAATTATATCAGAGGAGGATGGCTAAAGCATTCAGCAAGAAAGTTTGAGAGAGATTCTTCGAACCCGGGCAATTAGTACTGAAGAAGATATTTCAAAATCAAGAAGAAGCAAAAGGCAAGTTTGCACCAAATTGGCATGGGCCGTACATGATTCACTGGGTTCTGAATGGAGGAGCATTGATATTGGAAGAGATGGACGGAGAAGTCTGGCCAACACCGATCAACTCAGATGTTGTCAAAAGATACTATGTATAGGAGTTTATACTGATTAGTGATTTCCCCATTCTGCAGTACATTATGTAATCTGAATTGCGTCACGACCTGATTCCCTGAGTGGGATACATAGGCAACCTATCGCATAAATACGAAACTTTCATTTTCCCACATAGCAAAAACTGGGGCAGAATTTTTGAGGTCACCCTCAAAATTCACTTAACGGGGTTTGGAACAGCATGAAGGAAGACAACCCTGGCTTTACACAACGCGACTTGTGACTCAATGGGACAAAATATTTCATTTCATTTTCTTTCTTAAAAAAGTTTTCAAAATCATTTTGCATTACGTACTACTCTATGCATATCCCTATCAGCTCGACCAAGACCCTGGCACTCGTGGACAGCGAGCGCGAAGCAAGCCAAGAATGCACAAACCAAACTACCCCCACACAACTCGTCAACCTTTCTTTGGATGCAGGCACAAAAGATACATGATTCAGCAATGCACGACAGACAAGCTTCAATGAAAAGGTTTGCATTTTAAATTAGTTAAGGGTATACAGCCCAAGGCGTCGGTTGAGGGTACACAGCACGATATCGATTCGCATTTCAAATTAGCTGAGGGTACACAGCCCAAGGCGTCGGTTGAGGGTACATGGCCCAATATTGATTCGCATTTTAATTTAGCTGAGGGTACACAACCCAAGGCGTCGGTTGAGGGTACACAGCCCGATATCGATTTATATTTTAATTTAGCTGAGGGTACACAGCCCGAAGCGTCAGTTGAGGGTACACAGTCCAATATGGATTTGTCATTTAATTTAGCTGAGGGTACACAACCTGAAGCGTCGGTTGAGGGTACACATCTCGATATCGATTTGTCATTTAATTTAGCTGAGGCTACACAACTTGAAGCATCGGTTGAGGCTACACAGCCCGACATTGATTCGCATTTTAAATTAGTTGAGGGTACACAGCCCAAAGCGTCGGTTGAGGGTACACAGCCCGATATCGATTTGCATTTTACATTAGCTGAGGGTACACAACCCGAAGCATCGATTGAGGGTACACAGCTCGATATGGATTTGTCAATTAATTTAGTTGAGGATACACAGCCCGAAGCGTCGGTTGACGGTACATAGTCCGATATCAATTCGCATTTTAAATTAGCTGAGGGTACACGACCCATAGTGTCGGTTGAGGGTACATAGCCCGGTATCGATTTGTCATTTAAATTAGCTGAGAGTATACAGTCCAAGGCATCGGTTGAGGGTACACAGCCCGATACTGATTTGTCATTTTATTTCTTTGTGGAGGGTACACAGCCCAATACACCGACGGAGGGCATATAACCCAATGTCAAACCTAACACTTGACAACAAAAGACACACAATTATGGCATAGGGAACACAACCACAAACGGCAGAATCTTGGAAAGACAATCCAGCCCGGCAGGAAGGTACGTTTTATATATATTCATTATGTTTCAAACAAATCTTCATTGCAGGATACACCCCAAGCAAAGCAAGCATTTCAGCCGGACGCCCTACATTCCCTTAAGTCATAGGCTCCTCTAGAGTCATAACAAAATTGGCCACACTGTCAACGTCTTTGCCCAAAGACTCGTTCATCATCCCTGGACAAAGAGGGGCCGCTATTGACACCCAATTTTGTCCCTCCTATTTTCAAAATCAATAGTTTTCAAATTTTACACATGATTGTGTATCCACTCTTGCCCCGTCCATTCCTTCAAATTACCTTCTCATAATAGCCTGATAAGTGAGGCCATTTTTAAAAGCATCGTCTTAAACCATAGCTATTTTTACAATCACTGCAATTATCTCTATTTTTTTGACAAAATTATCCAAATTTATTTTAAATCCAAAATTACAATTTTACGCATTTCCTAGCCATTTTATTGTGTTAAAATTAATTTCCTAATTTTTCTATATTTTTACACTTATTTTATACCATTTCTATGCCCATTTTATACCTAACAATACTTGATATACACTATTTATACGCTCTATATATGCAAATATACACCCATATTTTTTACACTTCAGCACTGACGTGGCCTTATCATGGCCCTTCATTTTCTTAATCCGACGGCCAAGATCTAATCCCCCATCATCCACTTACACAACCCCAAAACCTTTCCGCCTACCCTCATTTCACCTCACCAGCTTCGATATTCACTCCTTTTTCTCTCTCTTGGGCGATTTGATGAGCCACCACTGTCGATGGCTCTTCCGGCCAATTTGGCCGGTGAAAATTGGGGAAATTAGTATCATTGAACTCCTCTCGTCGTCCACTACATAACCTATACACTTTTGAGGGTGTCTGGACGAAGGAAAACTTAACCCTATGTCAACCGAATTGCCACCCCCAGGAAACGCCTCCGGCAGGGTTCCTTTCGTGTTGAACGGTTTTATTCACTGATGAAAAGACAACAGCTTATGCATTAACACATAAGCACACAGCATACACAGAAAAACATAAGCTCCTGCATAGAAACAAAGGCTGCAGAACACTTTCTAAAGCCTAACCCTTCTTTGATTTTTCTGGAAAAAGCATTTGCTTCACTTAGTCAACTTGGTTCTCTTTGCAAATCCTAATCAACTTGCACACTATTTTCTTTGCTATCTTACTGTCAAAAAAGGTACTTTTCCTCTTTCTTTTTCCTTCTAATTACCCACTGCATATTGCCCTTCTATTTGCTTATGATTGAATGAATTAGTTCTATTTATCCCAACTCTGTTTGGCATTACTCTGAACTGGTTAAGTTTGACCACTGTGTGTTTAATGCTCTGTTCTTGCTAGCCTATGCTAATCCTGTCCCGCTTAAGAGGTCTAATAGGATCATACCCTCTTTTATTAAAGAGTAAGGACATGGTTTATATTTTACTGGTTTGGTCCCTTGTTTTTGACAAAGACCTTAACTCATGCATTCCCCTTCCCCTTTTTCCTTGCTAACCTTGTGCTTGCAGGATGTTTGAATGGCCTAAGAGGGGCCAAATTATGTTCTAATGACTACAGGGTAACCTTTAAAGCCTAAAAGGTTCAGTGGTTGAACCCTCTTAAGCTGGTTATAGTGCTGGGGTACTGAGACTATGAAATTATGACTATATACTTGACTTAACCTTAAACTATAAGGAGTAGGACACTCTTTCATTATTAGAAATCAGGGGTTTCTCGACCGCCCATATGGTCGGATATCAGTCGGCTAGTCGACCGATGTTCGACCAAATAGAGCGGTCGAAGATTTGATGGTCGCAGGAGGGCGTTCGACCGAATCGGTCGAACCATTCAACCGAAATCGGTGGGAAAGCGGTCGAGCACACGAATTTTTGGAAAATAAAATATTAAACTGTCCCACCTATTCGGTCGGACACTTTAATTTCTAAAAAAATTGAAATTCATATGTCCGACCAAATCGGTGGGACAGTTGAATTTCTGAAAAAAAAAATTTGGGTGACGTGTCGGTCGGACAGACAAATTTCTGGAAATAAAAAAACCCATTTTTCGGACTGATTCAGTTGAAAATCTGGGTAAAAACTGCAATATAAAAGCTGTAATTAGAGCTCCACCACCTGTAAACGCAGTAAAATCCAGCAGTATATACACAATAGGCTTCTACAAGCCTTAATATATTTCTAAACAAGGCTTATTGCCTTTAAACTAAAAGTCTAATAATTTATATAATATCAAGACTTCATAACGATAAAAAGTCAAACAAATTCAACTACAAGTCTTACAATCAAAGAAGGTTAACAAAAACTATCCACAAGTCTAACACATATATAAAATTATCAACAATCCATTATTACTAGTATTAGTAATATTATATCTAGGTCAATTACTTTTATATTACTAACTAATTTGTTCACTAAGATGATCATTTAGTAATTAATGATACTTCTCAAGAATCAAATGAAGTAGAATCAAAGATAACTAAATGGAGATTTAGAAATAATTTTGATTTATTCAAATCAATTTACGAAAATTGTTAAGATATTTTAAGTTGTGTAACTACTATATTACTTATAGCTAATGTCTCTTAAATTATTGCTAAGTGTGATACTAGTTCATCAACACACTTTAAGCTTGAAAGTTACATATTTTCTCCCTAATTTGTCAAAAAAGTATCACATTCAAAACAAATGGTTAGAAAGATTCAAACTTAAGCAATTTAGGAGATTACAAGAACCTAATGTTCTCCCTATGTTCCTAACTCTCTAACAATTACCTAGTTCAATAAAACACATCATAACGGCTATTAATCCTATTTTAATATCTACATTATACTCTTCTTTGATACAACAAAGTTCATTACCACTACTACCAAAATAGGATCCACAAAATGTTCATTTCCAACTTACAATCATTCAACAACAACAACAATATTCAACAACCACAAAAAAATTCATTAACTCCATTGTCAACTTTCAAATTTTCTAACCACAACACCAATTCATTTTCAATACATCAATCTCTACTAATCCAATTCATTTTCAACTTAACATCCATTTCACATTCAACAACAACATGAATAACCACAAAAGTATTACAACAATATCAACTCCAACACCAAGACTACGCACTGTACTTTTCAATGCATCAATCTCTACTAATCCAATTCATTTTCAACTTAACATCCAATTCACATTCATTAACAATATGAACAACCACAAAAGTATTACAATAATATCAACTCCAACACCAAGATTACACCCTATATTTTTCAACCCATTTCCTAAAACCCACTAAATTCAAAGAATCTAACCCATAATTTTTAGGGACTTTAACACTTGAAAATATAAAAACAATATGATTAAAAAAATTCCCCTTTAAGTAGTGATTTTTAGTAGTAATTTTTAATAGTGAAAGAACCTACTTGTTCACTAAGAGATTACACTTTATTACAAGTCTCTAAACATGCTCATACACCCCCAAACTACTAATCTCAATTCATGATATCAATTCCGAGCAACTAGCTATAGCAAGTTCAAGAGCAAGGTCGCAAGGTTCAAGTTCAAGTACCAATTTGTATTTCTATAGCAAGGTCACAAGGTTCAAGGTTCAAGGTTCAAGTTCAAGCACCAATTTGTATTTCTATAGCAAGGTCACAAGGTTCAAGGTTCAAGTTCAAGCAGCAACTAGCTATAGCACCAATTTGAAAGTTCAAGGTTCACGGTCACAATTATACAAGGTTACAACTTCAAGCCTAACCCAACTTCAAGTGCACATTACAATTTTCATGAATTTTTGCTTCCCCCAACTAATGGGTTCAAAGCTTCACAAGTCATTCAACACATTCCAAACCACAATTTCAAAGTCACAAGTCAAGCAACTAATTTTAGGGAATTCAAAGTATCATCAAAAAGTATCATGAATTCTTTTCTCAAATCTCAAATATCACAATTTCATCCTACTCAAAATCACAATTTCATCCTACTCAAAATCAATCTTTTCTCAAATCTCAAATGTCAAAGCATAATTACACCATATATAATAAAAATTGAGAAAAAAGGGAAAAAACTCACCTGAAACACTGGTCACCGGAGTGGACTGCTCCGCAGCGACAAAGGGGTGGTCTGCTCTGCGGATCTGCAAAAAAAAAATAGAGTTAGGGTTTTTGGATTTGAGATGAAAAAAATGAGAAATATGCAAATTTTTAGAAGGATTTACATGTAATGGAATATGAGATGAAGATTTAATGGATGATTTGAGAAATTTGAGTGTTTTAGGGTGTTTTTGAGTGTTTGGGTCGGGTATTAAGGAAAAGAAAGAGGAAGAAAGAGAATGGAGAAAAAGGGGTCTGTGCGTATCCGTATTTTACGACATCTGACCGCGTCGGACAATTTTTTTTTAAAAAAAATTATTTTTGTTCGATCGCGGCGGTCGGACAATATAAAAAATATTTTTTTAATAAACATTAACGGGATTGTGCTACCGCTTCGGTCGGACAAAGGGTTCCCACCGAATTTCGGTAGGAAATCTTTGGTGGGAAATCCCCTGATTTTTAGTAGTGTTTAAACTTGTGACTCTGTGCTCTTCCCTTAGAAACTGCCCCCTATGGTGTAAATTTAACTACGAACCCTGTTTGTAATACATTAACACATGGAACCCAATTGTTAAGCTATGTGTTGGCTATTCAGGAGCCTATTCCTAACCATTTTTGCTCTTATGTGACTGCAACATCTTAGGTTTTGATCCTTCAGAATCAGTATAGTTAAGATCATACAGGTTGTTTTAAAGTATTCAATTGTGTTCTGTTAAGTGTCATAAACAGTTCCTAAACTGACACTTGAAAGCATGCATATTTTGTGATTGAATCTGAAACTTAACTTGAAACAGTGATGTCTAAGCTCTCAAGGACTCGGATTAGTCAACAGGAATGAAATCTAAGAAAGCTGGTAGCTCGAGCGAGGAGCGGAGCCTTGAATTGGAATCTTAAGCAGCTCAATTCCGATCTTCTTTTTCTCGAAGAGGGCGAGTCTTCGTCATCTTGAGGTTCGTGCGGTTGGTGAGAGGACGAACTGTAGTACAGAAGGAATGGAATAGCCGTGATGCGACCCGAGTTTCTGCTGTAGGATTGAGTGAGGTGACGAGAGCTGAAGCCAAGGTTCCTTGCTACGCTCCATAGATGTTCGTAAACAGGGGCTGTTTGTGCTATTTGCGTCTAAAGTAGACTGCTTTCGAAATTGAATCTGCCCCCTCTTTTACATAAATAGTCTGGGCCCAAAATTGTTTTCAAAAAGGGTGTTTTACGTGCTTAAACTGATTTTGACCATTAGTTATCGCTCTTGTACACTAATCTAATAGTGTATAGGGGCGTATAAAGTACTTGGGGTCCTTTATACACTTTAAAAATATCTTTTTTAAGCACAACTATCATTTAGTCATATATTTGCATGTTTTATACTTATACATATCTATACTTTATATACGACAGCCTTTATTTGCATTTATGTGCTTCTGTGACACCCGTTTTTAAAAACAGCCCCTTCGCCTATATATTTCCCAAAAAATTTGACCCCTACACAAAAAAGGCCATTAAGGTTAGAGCTCAAAATTAATGACAAGTCACACGGACCCTAAATGACCAACACTTTGTTTTAAAACAAACTCCCCTTGGTTTTTGCTAAAATCTGAATTTTGCTTGCAAAGTAGATTATTTATGCAAATTATTTTAAGTAGGGGTGTACAAACCAAATCGGCGAACCGCACTAAACGGATAAACCAAACCAAACCAAAAAAAACCCGACTAGTGGTTTGGTTTGTTTTGGTTTGGTGTTGGAAGAAAATAAACCGACATATTAGGTTTGGTTTGATGTTAACAAAGAAAAACCCGAACCGACACCAAACCAAACCGACATTACGTATATATTATTTTTAATTTTTTTATACATAAAAAGATAGTAAAATTAAAATATAAACCAACCTCTAAAGTAATTCTATTTATTATGTACCTAACACTTTAAAATATTCTCACTAATATAATTTTTGAGAATTTAATACTATATTTCGATACTTTATTTTCAAAAATACTATTTTTCATAATCTCGATAAATCTCCAAAATCAATGTGTATTAGATATCCCTATATTTTAAAATCATCTTCTTCTATCTCGCTAAAAATAGATATCCTAGTAAAAGATCCACAAGTCATCCTAAAAAAATCTTTCAAATATTATAAAGGACACCAAGTATAATTATTTTATTGTCTACATATAGTATAATCAATATATATTAATATTTAGATAGTTTATGTTTAATAAAATCTATGTGTACAATTAGAATATGTCACATATAGTATCTTAATTTTTGTTATAATAATATTTTTTACAACTAATTTTTTTTAATTGTATTCTTTACTTGAAAAAGCACCATGAAATTGTTGCTTACCAATAAAAAACCGTATAACCCGAAAAAACTGAAAAAAAATCGAGAAAAACCGAGATAGAAAAACTGACTTTATTTGATTTGATTTGGTTTATAGATTTAAAAATCCGGCATAATTAGTTTGGTTTGATAATTAAAAAACCAAACCAACCCGACCTATGTTCACCCATAGTTTTAAGTGTGAAGTTTGCATAAGATAACCTGAAATTGAACATCTTTTGCATATTGAAACTTGTTTACAATTAGGCATTATAGCAAGCGTTAAAATGCGATTAGGCTTACATGTAAGCCGTATTTGAAATCTATTTGCATAGGTATAAGTTAAACTGTATAGACATGTTACATTTCTTGAATTAAGTGCTATATTTAACTTCCCAAGTTAGTATTCATGACGATATATACTCTTTATATCCCAAAAAGTAGACTCGGACGGTAACCACATTTCGTGGGACTCGGGGAAGTGCTTAACACCTTCTTCTCCGAGTCATTTGGACTTCTTACCCATCTAGAATCTCTAGAATTGACTAATTGAATCCGGCCTTAGATATTTAGGTGACCTAATACACATTAGAAATCATATTAGGTGGCGACTCCAACATCTAAACTCAAACGAGTTCACCCAGTCAAATTCGAAATCCGACTCGCCTCGAGTTGAGTCCAAAATCGGGTATGACAATCAAATGTTTAACGCTCATGTTAATGAGATCTATCATCTTAACCATGAGCATTGGTCTCTTGTTGCTCATCTCCGTGCATTTTTAGAAAAAATTTGGCTAGCCAGTAAAGAATTTTCTGGACAATATTATCCCACTGTTCCTACCGAACTATATTATATCGCTGAAATATCGGATTTGCTGAAAGAATATAAGGCATATCCTACATATCAAAAAGTTGTGTTAGAAATGACTGGAAAATTTTTATTTTTAATTTCCTATTCCACCTGTTTTTACATTGCTTTTGTGTTGCATCCTCCTTTTAAACGTAACTTAACTGAACGACTTATTAGAGAGCTATATGCAAATTTAAAATTTATTATCGAAGAAATTTAAACTGATGAAATTCCAAGTGTAGATGAGGCATGTCAAAAGGTATATGTTGATTCTTTGACTATTTATGCAAAGTATAGAGCTTGGTTAAACAATGCTACACCAACTGTACCAATGTTGTCTACCGTAGAAGGTTCAATTCAAATGGGCAAAAGACCACCGGGATGAACACTTTTGTCTCTTTTAATGAAAGGTTACTTTCTGAACAGTCCGGGTACGGGAATTTCAACGAACTCCAAGTTTATTTACTTCACGCTTCAAAGAGACTTGAACAATTTGGAAGTCATCAATTGTTGTATTACTGGAAGAATTAAGAACTATAATTTCCAATTCTTTCAAAAAAGGCCCGGTTTTTATTAACATGTCAAGCTTCATCAGTTGCCTCAGAAAGCGCTTTTAGCCAAGAAAGATTACAAATCAAAAATCATAGATACTAGTTGAAGGAAGAGTCATTGGAGACAACAATTTTACTCAAGGATTGGATCAGAGCCGAGTAAAGAAACTTTGGAATGCCAGAAGATAACAGAATAGAAGATGAAGAATATCTCAAAGAAATTTTATCAACCAGAAGAGGAGAGAGTCAAGCTAGCGATGAAAAACAAGAAGAACAAGAACAAACAATTCCTCAAGAAGAGCTTACTAATATCATCTCAAAGTTAGCCAAATTCATTAAAAGAATGTAATTTTCTAAGTTTGAAATTTGAAATTACAAGTCTGAAATAATATTCAAAGTTTGGCTTTGTACTTTGCACTCTTTAAATATCTTCTTTAAAATTGCTTCAAGTCTTAGAGTTCCATCACAACCCTTGTGTTTTAATTTTCTTTAATTAATTTTCAAGTAAAAATACTATAATTTATTCAAAGTTTGCAATTATATTCAAAGTTTGCATTTAAGTATAAATATCTTCAATAAAATGGCTAAGGGAATTTTTTACAACTCTTGTAATTTAATTTTCTTTGTATTTGCCCAAAAAAATAAACGGAACTAGCAGTTGGGCAATGGCTCTTTTGACCCCTAGCCATGGTCCAACGACCATTTTATCCTCCCCCCACACGAATCCTACAATACCCACCCCCAACTTATTTTTCTTATAAATATCTCATCATTTCATCATATTTTTATAAAAATTATCAATTTCTCTATAATATTGCTACTTTGCTATTAAGTATTAAGTTGTCTATTTGTTAAAAATTTTAATTAGCAAGTATGGGGTTTAATTGGAATTGTTATTTGTTTCAGTGGCTATTTGTCAAAGGCTATTTGCTAAATTTCTACCAAAAGATTATCATGTATTGAAATTAACCTACTCCACAGTGAAGAAATTGACTCTGAAAGAGCTAGAGCTCGTGCACAATGACAATGTAGATCTGAAGTGTGGAAATTTACTACGAAAAAAATGAAACTCAGACTTCTAAGTATAATCTTTGTCAGAAAGTTTAAAATATTTACAATGGACCCTATAATGTAGGAACGATAAAGTTTAGGGTACATTTAAAACAACAACATATGCTAGAATGAGTTGCTCGGTCGGGGGCAAATACCTGCATCGACGAAGCACTTAATGGAACATCGATGTAATTTTCTACTTTCTAGTTTATTTATTTGACTATGTATTTCGCAAATTATCAAAAATTGTTCAACAAATTGTTTTAAGTCTTGATATTTTATCTACAACTTTTTTATACATTTTCTGAAATTGTTTATTACGAAGTCCAAATTAAAAAAAAAAAATTAATAAAAAATTAAATTGCTTCAAGTCTTAGAATTTCATCACAACTCTTGTGTTTTCATTTTCTTTAATTAATTTTTCAAGTAAAAATACTATAATTAATTACAAGTTTGAAATTATATTCAAAGTTTGTATTTAGATGCAAATATCTTCAAAAAAATGGCTAAAAGAATTCTTTTACAACTCTTGTATTTTAATTTCCTCTGTATTTCTCCCAAAAACAATTTAGAAAATACAACCGGAACCGAACCGATTCAGACCGGACAGACTGAAAAAAATCGATCTTAATGGTATCGGTCATAGTTCCGATTCAGTGGACTAATCACATCGAGTGAACCTGAATCGGGAGATCAGAAATATCTGATATATCCCATCTCCCTTATATCGGATCAGATCAGATCCTATAACCAAAATCGGTATCTGACCGGTGGTCACCCTTACTCATCACACGCCCAAAGTAAAAGTAAGAATCAATTTTATAACATGTCAGCATATAATGGTCAATAGACACATTTTGGTGTGTGTTGGAATGCAAAATAAGAACAAAGGTAAGTTGGAGTGTCAAAATGAAAATTGAAATCAAGTTAGAGTGCTTATCTATGTATTTGACCTTTTATAATCCTCTGAGTTTTTAATATTTGGTGGTTCAATTAATTTACATTTGTATCATGTAATGCATATAGATAAGCACTCTATATGCACTATATATATAAGCACTCTATTTGCATCACGTAGGGATCGGTTAGTTGGGCACTTCAATAAGCTAATACCCACATTAAATTCAGTACTAATTAGTATATTGTTTGGTTGGTGATTGAATATTTGCATAAAATCTTGCATAAGTAATACATTATTTGGTTGGTGATTGGGTATTTGCATAAAACCTTGCAAAAGTAATACATTGTTTGGTTTGTTTTGTGCATCCTTCATAGTAATACATGTATTAAATAATTATTGTAAAACTAATAGTAAAGTAAGAACAAGACAAAAATATATGAGAGAAGAAGGAAGAACTTGTATTCTCAAAGTGTTTCAAGTGTGTCTTCCCATAGACAAAGTGTCCTCTATTTATAGGACTCCAATACATAGGAAGTTACAAGTCATCCCTAAATGAGGAATTAAGTAGGAGAAAGTAAGGAGGAATTAAGTAGGAGAAAGTGGGGGTAGTAAATCATATGTTACAAGTGAATAAATGGAGAGTAGTGGTCATCCACATTTATACTACATACATGTATTTGTAACACTCCCCCTTGGATGACCATTTGGAAGATAATGTGCCTCGTTAAAACCTTACTAGGAAAAATCCGGTGGAAAAAAGCCTAGTGAAGGAAAAAGAGTACACATATCTTGTAATACGCTTTTAGAGCTGCCTCATAAAAAATCTTACAAGTAAAACCCAAGTGGGATAAAACCTTGTTAAGGGAAAAAAAGTACAGCGCGTATTTATTCCCCCTGATGAAGACACTCCTTGACATCTCGAAGACGACGAATCCCAATCTTGTAAACAAGCTTCTCAAATGTTGAGGTTGGTAATGCTTTGGTAAATAAATCCGCCAGATTATCACTCGACCGTATTTATTGAACATCTATTTCACCAATATTCTGAATATCATGAGTGAAAAAGAATTTTGGTGAAATGTGTTTTATTTTGTCTCCTTTAATATATCCTTCTTTCAGTTGCTCAATGCACGCGCTATTGTCTTCATATAATATTGTTGGAATCTTCTTCAAAGAAAAACCACAAATGTGCTGAATATGTTGAGTCACTAATCTCAACCAAATGCATTCCCGGCTTGCTTCATGAATAGCCAATATCTCTGCATGATTTGAAGAAGTAGCAGCAATAGTTTGTTTCACTGAACGCCATGAAATGACTGTATTTCCACATGTAAACAAATAGCCCGTTTGGGACCGACCTTTATGTGGATCAGATAAATAACCAGCATCGGCATAACCAATCAATTGTGACTTGGATTCATTCGAATAGAACAAACCCTTTGTTGCTCCCAAACGCACACGCAAGTATACGCGGTCGCCAAGTAATAAAGTGACAAAGTCGAGTATCGTTCCCACGAGGACTATGCAGACTATTGCTTAATAAACAATTCCTGAACAAACTATCCAGGGGTCTTTTCCAATGGTTATAAGAGTTTTTATAACTAAAATGCAGTAAGTAAAGTGCTAAAGATGAAAGCGAGCAATGGGGCAGAACTTTGGTTGTTAACAATATCAAGGGAGCGATCCAGGGTCAGAGTTACGAACAATCCAGTTGATGTATTCAATTGATTCCACTTCTTAAATCCCGGGTTACTAACTGACAGGTTAATTGTAATTATGAAAACCTTTCAGTTCTTCACAATCTATGCAAGCTACTTCAATCCCTGTATGTCTACGGGTTAAATCACATGCACGCATTAACGATCCTGTAATTAGTTAAACTAGGCAAGCAAGTATATGTCTATCCTACCCGCGAATTGATTCCACGATGCCCGGGTTCACAAACTAGTTCTATTCTTCCTTATTACGTAATTAGATTCTCTCTTTCGAGTTCAACCCAAAAACCATAGATGACGTCTAATTATCGAGCTCTAACAATTATACAAGTTAAATCAAGAAAGAATAAGTAACCCGTTATGGGATTCAATCAATGGAAATCAATCTTCAACAATCAACTTTCATGTAAACTCTAACCCCAGAACGTTAGGAAATTAGCCACACATATTCATAATCACAAGACAAAGATTTGGTGTAATAATGAAATACTTGATGTAATAGATGAAAGATTGGGAATAACCCTTGTTCAATGAAGTGTGTAGCTCTCAATATTGCTCCAAAGTCAAGAAGAAGTTACAAAAACTAAGTAATAAACTATTTATAATGTTTCTAAACCCTTGGTAATAAGTTAGACCCGATGCTAGAAGGAATAGGGAGTAAAAACGCGCATAAGGGGCGCTATAACGGGCGCCCCGCGCCCACGATCGCGCAACACTAGGCAGAAGACGCCAGATTTCTTCCGCCTTGGACCTGCGACGCGCAAGGAAACGCGCTAGCCACCTCGCGCTATAGGCTGCGCGGCGCGGGGGCTGCAGCGCCAAGCCAAAATGCTCTTCTTTCGCTCCAAAACTCGGCTTGTGTCGTGCCTTTGTGTGCTCAATCCAATCTTCAAACATCCTTCACCCAATTCATGCTCAATTAAGCTCCGAAACGCTCCAAATGTATCGCGTAACGACCTACACACGAACAACACAACATCAGCGTAAAACCACATTCACAAGCTGCCAAACAAGTGCAAAACAAGCTCAAATGTGCGGAAATATTAAGGAAAAGTAGGCATAAAATGCCGAACATCACCACCCCACACTTGAACCTTCTCTCGCCCTCGAGCAAATCACATCTCACTTCCCATCCTAGGTAAAACAGGTCTGCCTATGACTATGGTTGATACCGACCATTGAACCAATACACACATGACTACTATGGATCCACAACATGCCAATAATTTTCCAAAACCAAAAATATGAGAACAACCACCCCAAAATAACTCAAATGCACAAAACTCAACTTAATGTACCATGCTCCCACAAAATCACACCTATCTACTCAATCAAAAGCCATCAACTTCACCTACTTCATGCAAACCACATACCCTCACCAATATGAAGCAAAAGAGTGTCCCCCAAATATCACACACAACCATGAATATCAAGAATAGAATGGGGACAATAGCATAGAAAGAATTCACTCACTCTCATGAAAAACTCACATGTCACACACAATGTACCATAGGCTTGCCCATAGTGTAGGACTCCACTAATGTAAGCTCACTCCAATCGGGATTAACTAGGACTTTAGAAAGGTCGTAATGTAGGCTAAGGGGCGGGTAGGATACATATGGTAATAGTGACTATCTCCCTAAGCACTTTAATACATCACCTTCAAATTAAGCATCAATCTCATCAAGCCACCCAATCAACACCTCTACACATACACCTTCTCAACAAGTAGCATTTTTCTATTAAGCACACACTAGCAAGGAATGGATATCTTTTTCTCTTTTTATTTCTTTTTCACAATTTTTTTTTTCAACTTTGCTATTTTTTTCCTTTTCTTATCATTTCAATTTTTTCTATTTCATTAACTTCCATCCTTGCCAATGTTTTCCACTACTTCACAATTTTCACAAGTATTCCCCTTTTATTAGTTCCACTCAAGAACCTCCCAACATCCAACCACAACTCCAATCATCTACACAATATCAATAAAGTGCTTAAGGAGTAAGGGCCAAAAGAGTCAATTAAGAATAAATGGGTAGGCTCGGGGTGTGGGTGCCAACAAAAAGGGTCAAATAAATCGCAACAACAATTTTTCAGGGTATATATGTAAGGGTAGGCTAACAAAAGAAGGCCTTGTATCATTTCCCGACTAGAGCGAACCTAGGATTTCGCTTTGCACACACACGGGGCAAGTTCTAGACATTAGTACGCAACATGGAGCAAATAAGAACATGCCTCACACACACATTGCACATGGTTCACACAAAGAGGTTCCATCAACAACTCTCAACTAAGCTTCTAGAATGCAACTTGTGGAAATTTAAGCACTCATGCACAAAGGATAGCAATCAAGTCAAGCAAGCGGACTCAAGCATCTCAAGGGGGTTGTTCCATTTTTTTCCTCTTTCTAGGCATGTATCAAATTAAAATCAAGGACACCACAATTAGCACATGCAATCAATTCAAGTCCATCGGTATCAAACAAATCAAAGGCACCTAGCATTCTACCTTTTTCCTTAGCCTAGGGTCATCTACAACTAACTATCCTAATCCTAGAAATAAAAACTACCCGGTTCAAAGGCCCACCCGTGGAAAAGAACCGAGGCCATAAGAAAAACCACGAGGCGGATGACATGTACCACTAAAACAACTAAAAGGAAAATCTTTTTGGAATTTTTCATTGGTTTTCTAATTTTTTTTTCATATATTAAAGCAAGAAATAAATCAAAACAAAGTCAAGTGACAAAGGAAAAAGTCCTAAGGTACATGCATCCTATCCTCAAAAATAGATAAAGGGCAGTACCCCACCCCACACTTAAACTAAGCAATGTCCCAGTGCGACAAAGAAGTAAGTGCAAAAGTAAGAGTACAAGAAAACTGCCCTGAAATCTGGATGTGCGCGGGAGTGTGGACCTAGGCCTCCGCCTCATGATCAGTCTCATACTCACTGTTTGGATCATTGTCCACAATATCTGAATCAGTGTTCTCATCCTCCCGCGGATCCACCGTTTTAGCTTGAACCTCGCCCAACAAACCCTTCGAGGTCTCCGTCAGCGGGACCTTGCGGTCAATAGCAGTCATATCAACGCCCGACTGACGGGCCATAGCCTCCATCATCAAGTACTGACGCGCGGCTAAGTTGGCACTTGTCTCCCGCCACTCGTCCGCCGTCAGCTTCACCGGTGCCGTGGTGATCACCCCCTTGACCGAAGCAATGTCAAACGGCCCCCCTATATCAGGGACAATGCGATCCCCAACCTCATCTACGGGGACGCTCGCCTTCTCCAAGTAACGGGTCAAGAGGTTCCCAAAATACAACCTACTACATGATTTTTCTTTTCTTTGCTCTTTCATCACTCGCAGCATGTAGTATCCTATGTTCACGGGCCTCCCAGTCATGAAAAAGTACACCATGCACGCCCGAGTCTTAGTGACCTCGGAGTAATGAGAACAAGGTAGTATCCGTGCATTTATGAACCTCATCCATACACGCGCCGGCTTGAGAAACTGGGAGAAATGCATAAACTTGTGTCTCCCAGCCGCTCCTCGCCCCCACTTATGCGTGGAGCCCTCACCACATAGGGTCTCCCGCAAGGCCGTGTAATCCGGTTTCTTGATGTACTCTCTCAACACATCATAATCGGGGTCAGCTACCCCCAAGAAGGCATTCAATGCCGATGGATCTAATTTCACCTTCACTCCCCTAACCGTCACCATGTCATCATCTCTCCATACCTCATCGGGCTCCCAGTTGGCATAAAGTTCTTGGACCATGTCCAAGTTGGCTGCCCCGGACTCTCAAACACTGAGTCCCACTTGAGGGCAATGATCTGCTCGGCCACATCTCTAAACTTTTGTAGCACCGCCCGTTTATCAATGGCTTGCTCGGGGATGTACCCCGCAAGCCGCACATTTTTATACCATGTTTGGCAATCTCCCTTCTTCACAAAAGGGAGGCCATACCGAGTCTTGCCTCCGGGACGTGGTATCGGCACCGCGTCCTTTGGAATCTTGGCCTTAGCCTTTGCTTTTGCCTTGGGCTTGGCCGGTGCCTTACCCTTTTGCTTTGAGGAGGAAGGCCCGGCTTGAGGTTCTCTCCTCGGGCCCGCGGTAGATGAAGAACTCGCCTTTTGAGATGTGGCTACCATGGTACCTACACAAACACAAACATCAATGTGAGATGTATAGCTAAGCACCAAAAACAATTCAAGCTCAAGGGTATCACCCCACACTTATCACACACTCTATGTGTCAACCACTTGTTTCAATGGCACGAGCAACCCCACACTTGAACAAAACTAGCCTTGGCAAAATATGCCACGTTTTGAATTTTTAAAATCAAGCTAGTGTGGGTGCCTCATGATCAAATCTAGTGTGTATGCAACACCTAATGTTCATAGTAAGCCTAAGGCATTCATTGCTACTCAAGAATTCACAATGTCATTGATATTTCATCTTTGAGGCTTTTTCACAAACACCTAGTGTGCACAACTTTGAACTAGCAATTTCAATGGATTTTTGTAATGTGCCAACCCTCCCAAATTGTTGGGAGATCTCTTTTTACAAGTCACAAGTTCTATACTAAGCATCATAAACAATTAAGCACATCAAGATTGAATTTTTATGAAAAAGCTTGTAACTAGCTAAGAGAATCACCCATGAGCAATAATGAAGACAACTTACATGTAATTGAGAAGGGAGAGTAGTGATGTACTTACTTGAAGGTGGTAGAGGTGATTGCACAAGAATTGGGATGAGTTCAATTGTTGCTAGTGAATTAGTGTGTGATTAGAGAGTGTTTGTAGTGAAAATAAGGGAGAAAAGATGTTAGGAATCGGGGTTATAGGGGTTTGGAAGATCGGGTCGCGGGTCAAAACCCGTTTGACCCGGCAAACTTACGCAACAAAGGCCTTGCACGATAAGTCCCGCGGCGCAGGCCAAACGCGGACAAGATCCTGGGTATTCTGCCAAGCCTCGCGCGGTGGGAGGCGCGGGGCGCTCCCAACCGCGCCTGGCTACTTTGCTTCAGCTTTTTCTCGCGCTTTGGGAGGCGCGGGGCACTCCCGAACACGCCCGAGCACGTTTTTTCGCACCGATTTTTAATTCTAAGTACAAACCCAAGCGTGGGACGTGTCTCGGGACGTCCCATACCCCTCAATGCATTCATTTCACCTTATTGAGCTCACCCGCTTCCTGCAAAAACGACACACAAAAACAACAAAAACGTGACACTATAAAACCAAAGAAAACTAAACTATTACAAGTACAAACTCGGGTTGCCTCCCGAAAAGCGCCTTATTTAACGTCGTGGCACGACGGGTATAAATCAAGGGTCTCTCAATGTAATTGAAGTGCGATGATTCACCGCACCTCCCCAATAATGTTTCACCCGTTGACCATTAACCAAAAATGTGCTTTCAGAACCCGGGGCTCTCAATGCAACCGCACCCTGTGCGGTAACACGAACAACTTCAAAAGGCCCCGACCATCTTGACTTCAACTTGCCCGGAAACAATTTCAACCTCGAGTTGAACAACAACACACGCTGCCCGGGCTCAAAAGAGCGATGCTCAATGTGCTTATCATGCCACTTCTTTGTCCGTTCCTTATATAATTTCGCATTTTCATACGCATGGAAACGGAACTCTTCAAGTTCATGCAGTTGGAGCATCCTTTTCTCACCCGCTAAGGCCATATCAAAGTTGAGCTTTTGAATAGCCCAATATGCCTTATGCTCTAATTCAACCGGCAAGTGACAGGCCTTACCATAAACAAGCCTATATGGAGAGGTTCCAATAGGCGTTTTGAATGCAGTTCGATAGGCCCAGAGAGCATCATCTAACTTCATAGCCCAATCCTTCCTCGAGGCATTCACAGTCTTCTCAAGGATTTGCTTGATCTCTCTGTTAGACACTTCCACTTGGCCACTAGTTTGGGGATGATAAGCAGTAGCCACCTTGTGGCGAACCCCATACTTAGCCAATAACTTATTGAACAACCGGTTACAAAAATGCGTACCTTCATCACTAATGATAGCTCGCGGTGTCCCAAAACGAGTGAAAATATTCTTCTTCACGAACTTCACCACCACACTCGCGTCATTCGTTGGAAGTGCAATAGCCTCAACCCATTTCGACACATAATCAACTGCTACTAGGATGTATTTATTGCCCATAGAAGGTGGGAATGGACCCATGAAATCAATACCCCAACAATCAAACAGCTCAATCTCCAAGATATTGTTCAAAGGCATCTCGTGACGCCTAGTAATGGTACCCGTTCTTTGGCAACGATCACATTGCTTCACTAGTGCATGAGCATCTTTAAATAAAGTAGGCCAAAAGAAACCAAATTGAAGTACCTTTGCAGCTGTTCGATCTCCACCAAGGTGGCCACCATAAGTAGAGGAATGGCAGCTCTGTAGAATCGGCTCTACTTCTTCCCTTGGAATACATCTTCTAGCTAGTTGATCAACTCCTATCTTGTACAAATAGGGCTCATCCCACACATAAAATCTGCTCTCATGAAGAAGTTTACGCTTTTGCTCAGCAGTTGCCCCAGGGGGATACACATTACTCACAAGTAAATTTACCATGTCGGCATACCATGGCACCTCAGCTGCATCAAGAGCAAAAAGTTGCTCATCAGGAAACACCTCTTTAATCTCGGGCCCTTCATCTACATGATCTCTATTCTCCAGCCTTGACAAGTGATCGGCAACTTGATTCTCAGTCCCCTTGCGATCTCGAATTTCAACATCAAACTCTTGCAACAAGAGAACCCATCTAATGAGTCTAGGCTTGGAGTCCTTCTTTTCAAACAAATACCGGATTGCGGCATGATCAGTGTAGACAACAACTCGAGTGCCAACCAAATAAGATCTGAATTTGTCAAAAGCATAAACCACGGCTAGCAACTCCTTCTCAGTGGTAGTATAATTAGACTGGGCTGCATCAAGCGTCTTGCTTGCATAATAGATGGAGTGAAAGATTCTTCCAATTCTTTGGCCTAGAACAGCCCCAATAGCATTATCACTCGCATCACACATCAACTCAAATGGCAAAGACCAGTCAGGAGCAATGATGATTGGTGCGGTCACCAACCTTTTCTTCAACTCTTCAAACGCCTTGATACAAGCATCATCAAACACATATTTCACATCCTTCTCTAACAATTTGCACAAGGGAGTGGAGATTTTAGAGAAGTCCTTTATGAAACGTCTATAGAACCCTGCATGTCCCAAGAAACTACGCACCCCCTTAACAGAGATAGGTGGTGGTAATTTCTCAATAGCCTCTATCTTCGCCTTGTCAACCTCAATCCCTTGCTTTGACACCTTGTGCCCAAGTACTATGCCTTCTTGAACCATAAAGTGACACTTTTCCCAATTCAGCACCAGATTTGTTTCTTCACAACGGCTCAGCACAGCATCAAGATTTTTCAAACATTCATCAAACGAATCACCAACCACTGAGAAATCATCCATAAATACCTCCACAAATTTTTCCACCATATCAGTGAAAATAGCCATCATGCATCGCTGAAATGTCCCCGGGGCATTACACAACCCAAATGGCATCCTCCTAAATGCATAGGTGCCATATGGACAAGTGAAAGTGGTCTTCTCTTGGTCTTCAGGGGCTATCACAATTTGATTGTAGCCCGAATACCCATCCAAGAAACAGTAATACTCATGGCCTGCAAGTCTATCCAACATCTGATCAATAAAGGGGAGTGGGAAGTGATCTTTCCTGGTGGCCTTGTTGAGCTTCCTATAATCAATGCAAATTCGCCACCCTGTAACAGTTCTTGTAGGAATCAACTCATTGTTCTCATTCTTCACCACTGTCATGCCCCCTTTCTTAGGAACACATTGCACTGGACTCACCCACTTGCTGTCAGAGATAGGAAAAATTATACCAGCATACAGCCACTTGATAACTTCTTTCTTCACCACCTCCTTCATGATTGGATTTAGCCTCCTCTGCTGCTCTATGGACGGCTTATTCTCTTCCTCCAAGAGAATTTTATGCATGCAGAAAGGACTAATCCCTCTAATATCAGCAATAGTCCAGCCAATAGCTCTCTTGCGCTCTCGCAATACCCTCAACACCTTCTCAACCTGCACATCAGACAACAAAGAAGAAAGGATCACGGGCAAAGTATTACCTTCACCCAAATAAGCATATCGTAAATGTGCGGGTAAAGGTTTGAGCTCAAGATTAGGAGCTCTCTCAATAGACGGTTTAGCAGGAGCTAAGGTCAACGGTCTATCAAGCTCCTCAAATTTCTTCCACCCTGGGATGAATCTACTCTGCATATTAAGAACCTCCACATATTCTTCAGTATCTTCATCCTTCAGGATATCATCATCATCACATAAGAGTGCCCTTTCTAAAGAATCAACACTAGAAGCCAAGAAGGACCTCTCTTCAGCAGTCAATTCATCATCTATCACTTTTACCATGGACAACTCTTCATAGTGAGAAGGAAGCTGGGTAGCTCTGAACACATTAAACACAGCTTCTTCCCCATTTACTTTCATAATCATCTTACCAGCCCTGACTCGAATAACAGCATCAGCAGTAGCCAAAAATCCTCTTCCCAAGATGAGAGGAACCTCAGGATCAGCTTCATAATCAAGAATAATAAATTCAACGGGTAATATAAACTGACCTACTTGTACAAGCACATCCTCAATAATCCCCTCGGGGCATGTCAAAGATCTATCAGCAAGCTGCAGGGTCACAGTAGTGGGTCGTGGCTCACCCAGGCCTAGCTTCCTAAAAACTGAAGAAGGCATCAAATTCACACTAGCACCCAAATCACATAAAGCACGACCAACCTCATGTTCCCCAATTTTCAAAGGGATGGTAAAACTGCCCGGGTTCTTCAATTTCTGCGGAAGCTTGCTTCTAACTCTGGAACTGCACTCCTCAGTAAGTGCAACTGTCTCAAACTCAGTCAATCTTCTCTTGTTAGCAACAATATCCTTGATGTATTTAGCATATTTGGGAACATCCCGCAAAAGCTCCACCAAAGGAATATTTACCTGAATTTGACTCAATATCTCCAAGAATTTCTTGCATGCTGCATCAACTTTCTGCTTCTGAAGTCTCTGCGGGAAAGGTGGTGGTGGCCTCACAATAGCAGACTCGGGCTGCTTTTCAGTTACCTTTTCTGCTTCTTTTTCCACTTCCCTATCAACATTTGGCTCTAACTCACCAACAGGCTTCTTTGGTTTTGGGGGAACTTCCTCCAGTGCTCTTCCATTCCTCAAAGTCACTGCTTGCACAAATTCTCTAGGATTCTTTTCTGTATCACTCGGTAAAGCACCCCGAGGTCTATTATTTTGTGCTCCAGCAAGCTGCCCCAATTGTCTTTCAAGATCTTTCTGTGCATTGCTCAAATCTTTAATTGTTTGTGCCTGAGATGCTGACTCATCAATGAGCTTTTGCTGACCTGCAAGAATTTTCTTGAGCATATCCTCCATAGTATTAGACTGCTGTGGTTGAGTCTGAGACTGCGATCCCTGCTGTGGTGCATTGTTTTGAGTAAATTGGGCTCTCTCATTACCCTGAAACTGCTCACGGGTATCCCTCCAAGAAAAATTTGGGTGATTACGCCAACCCGTGTTATAATTATTACCATACTGATTTCGGTTTTGGCCCTGTGATCTGTTCTGATTACCCACATAATATACTGACTCTGGGTTAGAGGGACAAACCTCAGTGCTATAATCCTCACCACATACCTCACAAAAGGTCTGAACTTGCTGCACTGGAGCTGGTTGTGGCTTTGCTTGGAGAGCCAGCTTGCTGATTTGATTGGAAATCGCATCCATCTTCGCTCGCAACTCTGTAATTCCATCTAGTTGAAGTACCCTATGTATATTAGCTCTGCCATCACCTTGCCAATCAGGATTGCTCTGTGAAAACTTATCAAGTAAGTCATAGATCTGTTCAAAATTTAAGGCCAGCACTTGGCCTCCAGCAGCTGCATCAACCACAATCTTAGTATGTTGGTTCAACCCCTCAACAAAAGTGTGTGCAATAACCTCATTAGTTTGATTGTGGTGAGGACAATCTCTCAATAACGCTTTAAATCTCTCCCAGGCTGCATATAATGATTCGCCTTCAAACTGTCTGAAGGACAAAATTGCACTCCTCAACCTGGCCGTCTTAGCAGACGGATAAAACTTAGCCAAGAATTTCTTAGCTAAATCCTCCCAAGTAGTGATAGACCCAGGCTTTTCAGCCTTTAACCACTTCCTTGCTGTCCCAATCAATGAAAATGGGAACAAAGTCATTCGCACATAATCAGTAGGCACACCTGCCGGTGTATAAGTATCACTGATCTCCAGAAAGTTCTGCAAGTGTTGCTGCGGATCTTCATGCAGGAATCCACCATATTGCCCCGTCACATGCAGCAACTGAATCATGCCGGGCTTGATCTCAAAATTTCCAGTAATAGCAGGCTTCACAATACTTGACTCTACTCCTTTCAGACTAGGAAGAGCCACCTCTCGCACTGCTACTGCTTGTTCTTCAGCCATTTCAACAGGAAGGGAGGCAAGTACGATTGCTAATGCTTCTCGATCTCTCGCTTCTTTCCTTGTCTTCCTCAAGGTTCTTTCAGGCTCGGGATCAAAAGGTGCGAGTGATTTGTCCTTTTTGTTCCTTTACATTCAAAAACTCAACAAAAAATTAGTCCGTAATTAGTCCCCGGCAACGGCGCCAAAAACTTGTTGCTCCCAAACGCACACGCAAGTATACGCGGTCGCCAAGTAATAAAGTGACAAAGTCGAGTATCGTTCCCACGAGGACTATGCAGACTATTGCTTAATAAACAATTCCTGAACAAACTATCCAGGGGTCTTTTCCAATGGTTATAAGAGTTTTTATAACTAAAATGCAGTAAGTAAAGTGCTAAAGATGAAAGCGAGCAATGGGGCAGAACTTTGGTTGTTAACAATATCAAGGGAGCGATCCAGGGTCAGAGTTACGAACAATCCAGTTGATGTATTCAATTGATTCCACTTCTTAAATCCCGGGTTACTAACTGACAGGTTAATTGTAATTATGAAAACCTTTCAGTTCTTCACAATCTATGCAAGCTACTTCAATCCCTGTATGTTTACGGGTTAAATCACATGCACGCATTAACGATCCTGTAATTAGTTAAACTAGGCAAGCAAGTATATGTCTATCCTACCCGCGAATTGATTCCACGATGCCCGAGTTCACAAACTAGTTCTATTCTTCCTTATTACGTAATTAGATTCTCTCTTTCGAGTTCAACCCAAAAACCATAGATGACGTCTAATTATCGAGCTCTAACAATTATACAAGTTAAATCAAGAAAGAATAAGTAACCCGTTATGGGATTCAATCAATGGAAATCAATCTTCAACAATCAACTTTCATGTAAACTCTAACCCCAGAACGTTAGGAAATTAGCCACACATATTCATAATCACAAGACAAAGATTTGGTGTAATAATGAAATACTTGATGTAATAGATGAAAGATTGGGAATAACCCTTGTTCAATGAAGTGTGTAGCTCTCAATATTGCTCCAAAGTCAAGAAGAAGTTACAAAAACTAAGTAATAAACTATTTATAATGTTTCTAAACCCTTGGTAATAAGTTAGACCCGATGCTAGAAGGAATAGGGAGTAAAAACGCGCATAAGGGGCGCTATAACGGGCGCCCCGTGCCCACGATCGCGCAACACTAGGCAGAAGACGCCAGATTTCTTCCGCCTTGGACCTGCGACGCGCAAGGAAACGCGCTAGCCACCTCGCGCTATAGGCTGCGCGGCGCGGGGGCTGCAGCGCCAAGCCAAAATGCTCTTCTTTCGCTCCAAAACTCGGCTTGTGTCGTGCCTTTGTGTGCTCAATCCAATCTTCAAACATCCTTCACCCAATTCATGCTCAATTAAGCTCTGAAACGCTCCAAATGTATCGCGTAACGACCTACACACGAACAACACAACATCAGCGTAAAACCACATTCACAAGCTGCCAAACAAGTGCAAAACAAGCTCAAATGTGCGGAAATATTAAGGAAAAGTAGGCATAAAATGCCGAACATCACCCTTATCAATAGTGCCTTGGAGGTATCTAAGTATATGCTTAATACCATCTCAATGTCTTCGAGTTGGGGAAGAACTAAACCTTGCCAATAAGCTTACAGCAAAAGCTATATCTGGCCGAGTATTGTTGGCAAGGTACATCAGTGCACCAATTGCACTAAGATATGGTACTTCAGCACCAAGAAACTCTTCATCAGTTTCACAAGGACGAAATGGATCTTTATTCACATCAAGTGATCTCACAATCATTGGAGTGCTCAACGGATGTGATTTATCCATGTAAAATCTTTTCAAGACCTTTTCTGTATATGTAGATTGATGAACAAATATTCCTTTAGGCAATTGCTCAATTTGTAGGCCAAGACAAAATTTTGTCTTTCCAAGATCTTTCATCTCAAATTCTTTCTTTAAGCATTCCATTGCCTTTGGGAGCTCTTCAGGATTCCAATGATATTCAAATCATCCACATACACAGCTATTATGATATATCCAGATCCAGACCTTTTTATAAAAACACAAGGACAAACTGGATTATTTTTGTATCCTTGTTTCAACAGGTATTCGCTAAGGCAATTATACCATATGCGTCCCGATTGTTTCAACCCATACAAGGATTTTTGAAGCTTTATTGAACAAGCTTCTCGGGAGCCTTTAAATGCCTCAGGCATTTTGAACCCATCGGGGATTTTCATGAAAATTTCGTTGTCCAATGAACCATATAAATAGGCTGTGACAACATCCATTAGATGCATATCAAGTTTTTCTCGTACTGCCAGACTTACGAGATACCTGAAGGTGATTGCATCCACCACGGGAGAATATGTTTCCATATAATCAATGCCAGGTCTTTGCGAAAATCCTTGTGCCACAAGTCGTGCTTTATATCTAACGACTTTATTTTTCTCATTTCGTTTTCGCACAAATATCCACTTATAACCCACTGGCTTTACACCTTCAGGTGTTCGGACAATTGGTCCGAAAACTTCACGTTTTTCAAGTGAAGTCAATTCTGATTGAATTGCATCTTTCCATTTTGGCCAATCATTTCTCTGTCTGCATTCATTGACAGATTTTGGTTCAAGATCCTCATTATGTTGCATCACATCAACAGCAACATTATATGCAAAAGTGTTGTCGACAACAATATCATTTCGGTTCCATATTTTTTCGGTAGAGACATAATTCATTGAGATCTCTTCGATTTTAGTATTTTCAGGTACCTGAGCCTCTCCTGAAGAGGACTTATCAATTGTTATGTCTCTATGCTCTTCTTGAGCAATTACCTCCATATTTTGATCTTTTTGATCAATTGCTCCTTCTCTTTTTCGAGGATTTTTATCTTTGGAACCGGGTGGTCTACCATGCTTCAAGCGTACCTTAGACTCACTTGCACTTGTAGATTGTCCTACCGGGACATCAACTCGAACAGGAGCATTTGCAGCTGGAATGTGGGATTTAGTAACCCTTGGTAGGTCAGTGAATGCATCTGGCAGTTGATTTGCAACATTTTGCAAATACACTATCTTTTGAACTTCTTGTTCGCATTGATTTGTACGAGGATCTAAATGAGATAGTGTTAATGCATTCCAGTCAATATCTTTTTCCAGCTGCTTATTCTCTCCCCCTAATGTTGGGAAAACTGATTCGTCAAAATGACAATCAGCAAACCTTGCGGTGAATAAATCTCCCGTCATGGGCTCAAGATATTTAATAATAGACGGAGATTCATACCCAACATATATCCCCAACCTTCTTTGGGGTCCCATCTTTGTGCGTTGTGGTGGAGCAATTGGCACATATACCGCACATCCAAAAATTCTAAGATGGGAAATATTTGGCTCCTGACCAAAAGCCAATTGTAGTGGGGAGAATTTATGATAACTTGTCGGCCTAATCCGAACAAGAGCTGCCGCATGCAAAATAGCATGACCCCATACTGAAATGGGTAATTTAGTTCTGATAAGCATTGGTCTAGCCATTAATTGGAAGCTTTTGATAAGTGATTCTGCTAGACCATTTTGAGTATGAACATGAGCAACTGGATGTTCAACTGTAATCCCAGTTGACATGCAATAATCATTAAATGCTTGAGATGTAAACTCACCAGCATTATCAAGACGAATTGTCTTAATAGCATAATCTGGAAATTGTGCTCTCAATCTTATTATTTGAGCAAGCAACCTCGCAAATGCCATATTGCGGGTTGATAATAAGCACACATGTGACCATCTTGTAGATGCATCTATTAAAACCATAAAATATCTGAATGGTCCACATGGAGGGTGTATGGGCCCACATATATCACCCTGTATACGTTTCAAAAATGCAGGGATCCTGATCCCAACTTTAGATGCTCTAGTAATTAGCTTTCCTTGAGAACAGGCAGCACAAGAGAATTCTTTAAATTGAAGAATCTTTTGGTTCTTCAATGTATGCCCATTTGAATTTTCAATTATATTGCGCATCATATTATAACCAGGATGGCCCAACCGGTCATGCCAAATAATAAAATCATTTGATTCAGTAAACCCTTTGTTTACTATGGCATGTGATTCAATTGTACCAATGTTTGTGTAGTACAAACCGGAGGAAAGAGCGGGGAGCTTTTCAAGAATATATTTCTCACCCGACTTTGTTGTAGTAATATAAAGATATTCAATCTTTCCATCAGTTTTAGTCTCAATATGATAGCCATTTTGGCGAATATCCTTGAAACTTAACAAGTTTCTTTGAGACTTACTACAATACATGGCTTCATCAATAGCCAAACTTGTTCCTCCAGGTAATAATAAATTGGCTTTGCCATAACCTTCAACCAACTTTGTACTACCACATATTGTACTAACATTGGATTCTTTATTAATCAAATAAGAAAAATATTTCTTATCCTTTAAAATTGTGTGCGTTGTAGCACTATCCAAGAGACATATATCTTTATTATAGAGCTTGAATCCAACTGAAGACTGGGAAATTTCCATTTTCTTCATAAAAGATAAAAATTACATAGTAAGAAATATTAAAAATAAAGTACAAGAAAAGTACTTTTAAACATTGAAACATAAATAAAGATGACATTTTTTTTTCTAACTTTAAAACATAAAATAAAGACAACATTATTCTTTATTATTTTTATTCCCCAGTTACAATATCAGTTCTTCAGTTACGATTCTCAAAGAAGTCTCCAACTTCTAAATGGGTAATATTTGGGAGGCCTTCAAAAAGATCATAATCTTTTACAGCAAGATACGCCTCCGTCTCATCATGCTTGTCAGAAAGATGTGCCAGATGTGTCCCATTGTCATTATTCTGAAAGGTCAAATGTGCCTCCACATTATTTTCATTTCTTTTGAGCGAAGCTTGATAAAGCTTGACAAGATGTTCAGGCGTACGACAAATTTTCGCCCAATGACCTTTCCCACCACATCGATGGCAAATATTATTATTCTTGCCTTTTGAAGGATTAGCTTGAGAACTCTTATTGTTCTCATATTTATTTCCACCGTGACGACGAGTATTATTTCGTCCCTTGCCGCGCCCACGACCATGGCTTTTACCACGGTAATTATTTTGCCTTCTTTCAGGCACATTATTTGTTGCTACAACATTCGCCTCAGGGAATGGAGCATGTGCTCCCACATTCACCTTAGGGAACGGAGCAGATCCAGTGGGACGGGCTTCATGATTTTTAATCAACAGGGAATTATGTTGCTCAGCCACCAGAAGGCATGAGATCAACTCAGAATATTTTGTAAATCCCTTTTCACGGTATTGTTGCTATAACACCATGTTCGATGCATGGAAAGTGGAGAGTGTCTTTTCCAACATCATAGCATCATCAATATTTTCTCCACATAATTTCAATTGAGAACTGATCCTGAAAACGGCAGAATTATATTCGGTTACAGTTTTAAAATCTTGTAACCGTAAATGAATCCATTCATCCCGAGCCCTTGGTAGTACCATGGCTTTAAGGTGATCATACCGTTCTTTTAAGTTAGTTCACAATTCGAGTGGATCTTTCACGGTTAAATAATTCTGTTTTCAATCCTTCATCAAGATGATGGCGAAGGAAAATCATGGCTTTAGCCTTATCTTGGCTTGATGTCTCATTTCCTTCTTTGATAGTATCACCAAGACCTTTGGCATCCAAATGTATTTCGGCATCAAGCACCCATGACAAATAGTTTTGCCGGATATGTCAAGTGCCACAAATTCAAGCTTTGATAAATTTGACATAATGAAAACTATCAAAGAAAATAAAATAGATTAGAATTATTATCAATCAAAACAAGAATGTCTAATACTCTATTTCTTATTAAATGTAATATATATATATATATATATATATATATATATATATATATATATATATATATATATATATGTGAAGATAAAAAAAATATTAAATAATTCATTGGTCAAGCAAGTTGCTAGCCGTAGTTCATTTGTAACATAAGGTGTTCACTTTTCTTATTTATATATTAATCTATAACAAAATTATACTTAGAGACATGAAGCTGAAAAGGATTAGTAGAAATTATACCTAGGTTTACCGTTGGGAAAGATTGAAACTTGACTTGTAGAATATTAGAGCTCTTCGTGCTGATAACGTATTGTAAAACTAATAGTAAAGTAAGAACAAGACAAAAATATATGAGAGAAGAAGGAAGAACTTGTATTCTCAAAGTGTTTCAAGTGTGTCTTCCATAGATAAAGTGTCTCTATTTATAGGACTCCAATACATAGGAAGTTACAAGTCATCCCTAAATGAGGAATTAAGTAGGAGAAAGTGGGGAGGAATTAAGTAGGAGAAAGTGGGGTAGTAAATCATATGTTACAAGTGAATAAATGGAGAGTAGTGGTCATCCACATTTATACTACATACATGTATTTGTAACAATAATAACAAAATTTATGTATTATTTTGTGCTGGATAGAAGGTGGAATAATAATGGGTATTAGCAATACATGTATTAAAATTCTAAAATGACAAAACTAACCCTCATAAGGGCAGGATTATTTTTCTATAATTTATTTTAACAATAAACAAGTATTTAAATTATACATTGTATATTAATTTGTGATATATCAGTTGATTCAACAACAAATAATTAATGTATGACAATCTTCACTTTATTTAACCTCCACATAACTAATACATGCATAACTAATAGCCACATTACTAATACATGCATAACTAATACCCACATAACTAATATCTGCGTTACTGATTCATGCATAACTAATACATACATTGCTAATACCCGCATAACTTATTTTCGAACCAAAAACTTATTTTCGAACCAAAGACCTGGTAGTGCATATAGATAAGACGTCTATATCCCGTAAGACTAAGCTGGACATCTACTTTTTACTGCACTATTCAATGAATAGCAATCTTTTGATTTTAATAGAGGACCAGCCATTTCATACTAATTTGTGTGTGAGTTGAAAATTTTGCCCTTCGCTCTCCATCTATCATAAACTCAAGAACAAATTCCAAAATTTGTAAAGTCGAACTTTTCAATTTAAAGTTTAGGATAGATTTTGAACTTTGACGTGAAAGTTATAATTTTGTCCTGAATTTCACTTATTCAAGTTCAAATACCTGGGGTTTAAAGTTTTGAAGCTTTAGTTGTACTTTAAATCTTTAATGGTGACATCTAAGCTATATATATTTGTTGTAAGTACTTTGCACTGGTGACATCTAAACTTAGTTGTACAAACTAGATTGTTTCTAGTATTTTACACGGAAACAACAAACATTTGCAAAGAAGAAGGGTAGTCTTTTGCGGTGGCACCGAATAATGTTGAAGAAGAAATGAGTACATTCGTCCAATTTATTACAAAGTGGCTAAAGATGATTTTAAAATACTAATTTTGTACTTTACCGGATGTAAAATAGCTAGTTGTCAAACTTTTAGGAATTTCTATATTTGGAGGGTTCAAATGCAACAAAAGAAACGCTATGCATCTCATTTGTGGCGGAATTTGTTTTGATAATGAATTTTTTTTTTAAAAAAAGTAAAATTTTTAAAACTTGTAATTTAAAATGCAATGATAAATTATTTGATAAAGTTAAATTTATTTCTACGTATAGAATAATGTGCCACGTAAAATTGGTACGAGGGAGTAAGATATTGAACCTAAAGGGTTTGAATGATGGTCCTTTAAACTTTAGGGGTCTAGATGAACAGCCTTAGTATAATAACTTAGACTTGCTGTCTCAAAAAAGAAATATCCTGAAGATATTACTAAAACTTTTGACCACAAATGACGAGATATATTAGATGGTCTGACACTATCCAAGTTATCCATCCACAAAAGGTATCACATTATCAGAAGAACAATTTAAAAAGAAAAAAAAGATGGCAGCTAAAATGGCTGTGTCATCTGCACTTTGCGTAGAATTTGCAATAGTATCAAGAAAACTATTTTCACCTTCCCCACAGCCCCTCACTTTCAGCTCATGGAAAAGAAGGGGAAGTCATTTCAGAATTTCTGCAAAATTAGGTATGGTTTAAGTTCACTTGTCATAGTATATAGTAGTTTATATTATGGTATTACTGTTAATTATCCATATGTGAAGATGGTTTTTCTGTGAATCTTGATAGGTGGAGGAGAGGGTGATGTCAAGAAAGATAAGAAGAAGTTCATCACTAAAGAACAAGAACCTGAACAGTAAGTTCTCCAACATTCATTTATTTATTTTTGTTTCTAACTAGTGTTACAAAGCATAGTCGATATCAAATCTGGATAATTGAGAAAGACTGCACCACGTTGATTAATGAACTACGTGTCGGCTGTCGGCAATATGAATTTTTATTGTGGCTCCATTTAAACTTATTTCCGGTCGATATTATATACTAATGAACCTTAAAATAGATGTACAAACAAGTAAAAATGAAAGTACGTTGTGTTACATTGATTGGCAGCATAAATTTAATCCAAATGCCGAGAACGTTGGATTCATTGAGACGTATTCAACTAATTGCGTGCTACCTTAATTTGTCCGAGTAGAACAGAATGGATATAGAGGATTCATATATGCTAATCAGTTTTGTGCTTGAAGCATAGTTAATTGATTTTATATTGTTTCTGGTGACATTTTCTTTTTCTTGATTTTGATATTGAAAAGAGGGGTATACTGACAAACAGATTGAGTTGTTTCTACATTGCTTTTAGTTAATTGGGACAAGTAAAAGGGATTGGCTATTGTAGGTATTGGCAGACAGCAGGAGAAAGAGCAGGGGAGAACCCCATGATGACGCCTCTTCCCTATATAATCATATTTGGAATGTCAACACCCTTTATCATCTTGGCCATTGCCTTTGCAAATGGTTGGATTAAGGTTCCAATAAGATGAGTTTTAACTCTGATAATGATAGAGGCCAATGAGGCATGAATGCAGCAAGGAAGGGCTTTTTGATGTCTGATTCTATTTGTTCTGCACTAACCTTTCTCTTGAATTGAGTTTGCAGTGTATAAGAGTAAATCCCAATTCTATACACATTCTTTCTCTTTAAATTTTCTGTTCATAAAGCAAATACAGAATTGTATGTTGGTGTGTGCAAAGTTATATACAGTTGTATCACTGTCCTTGGTGTGCATCATCCATACTTACAGTTAAGCAATGCATCTATAATGGATTCTATATATTATGATAGTTGAAATAGCTTTTTCCAGCTAGTGCACAAAGTTTAGGGAGTCAAAAATATGATCAGTAACTTCCAAGATTTCAGCTAAATGGAGCTTATCTAGTATTCTTGGGTTCTCTGATAATGAAAATTATGAGTTTGAAGAATTAATCTCCTAAATGCAAACTGATCGACAAACTACACTAGAAATGCACGCAAAGCGTGTTACTTGGCAGATTTCAGTGATTGAAAACAGACTTGACATGGTTGTCTTTAATCTGTTTTAAAGAATCAGAGTATCCAGCGCAAAAATAACTCGATAAGTAGAGCGTGTTTTTATAAACCCTTTGATACCAGATGTAGAATATGCGTACAACTCCGACAGCCATCTCTTTTTGAATGCTTTTCTTCGGAAAAAGCAAAGACTTCATCCTCATGAAAAGTGGGGAAATAAAGAGGACAGAAACATAAGATGATCAAAATATATTAAATATGTTAGATACATATCCAATATATTTACTAAAAGGTATATGAGAATATACATATATATAAAAACATGAAAAATACTCCCTCCGTCCCAAATTAGTTGTCGCTTTAGGAAAAATGGTGTGTCCCAAATTAGTTGACACTTTAGGATTTCAAGACAAAAATTGTTAGTCTTTTCCAATTATACCCTTAATAATTAAAAAAATTCTCAACAAAATTTGATAGTCAAACATTAAATAGGGGTAACATAGTAAAACACACACTCTATTTAATGATTTTCTTAATGGACGTGAAGCAGCTAAAAGCGACAACTAATTTGGGACGGAGGGAGTAAGTAGGATGTGAAATCTAGTACTCCAAACATTTCAAATTTCATGCTTTCTGAGACTTTTGCCAGATCTCTCTATCAAAAGCATAGGGCTGCAAGGGTAGAATGCGGCATAGGTGCACAGCTTCACTTTAATTACTATTGCTCGAGCTCATGACTCAACAAATTAGTTGGTTTCAGATATCAGCTATACACAATAGAGGATATTGGTTAACATGTGCTCCACCTTTCATTGCAACAGTTAACAGTAGGTCTTGTCAAGGGAAGATCTACCTTATAGCAGCAGGTGCGCGGACACACTACTGTCTTTGGCTCGGAATATCATGTAGTTGAAACTTGTTTTAAAGCCAATTATTTTACTGAACTCATTATTATAACAGAGTAGCTGGTACTTTGAAACTATTGACTTAACGAATTTGCTAATGACTTTTGTAACTGAATGTCGCGATGGGCATAGTGAACTTACATAAAAGAGTCCCTTAGTAAGATGGCATGTAGTTTTCCAGCATGTAGAAGAACTACAGAATATTGAAGTTCTGATGATGAATGCTGGTCAGGTTCAAAATCGAAGGTTTCCTTTTTAACTAACTTAAATAAGATTGGCATAAGAAGAAAAGTTTCCTGCATTTCCTTACATTGACTTTAGTCTCTACACTATATGGATCAATTGGTAGATTATAAAGTATCTATTTTGAAACCTTCCAAATTCGAGGGAAGAAAAATTGGGAAGATATCACATTTTTATGTTGTTTAAGGACTTAAAAAGTATTGGTGTTACATATTCAGCATGAAATCGATGTGTTGAACAAAGTACCACTGGCACTATTGACTGATTACTACAGCCTTTACGGATGTAAAGATGGTTCAAAAATGCTGGCAAAGGCTTCTCTGGTACCATACTATTCCCGGATGAAGATGGTATATTGTTAGGTCCAGGGGTGTCTGTTATAACAGAGGAGGCAAAGCAGGTAACTTCTCATTAAAATCCTCTGAACTGAGAGGTGCATGTTGTAGCTTGTTCGGGGTATGCAGGCGATTCTGACCAACTGATAGTTTTAACGACATCTGAATACTATCCTGCCAAAGAAATTAGCTGATTAAGTAAAATGAAACAATGTAGATTTGAGGAAAAACCACAAGGCTAGAGCAATAGCAAACTCTCCATGGATTTTCTTTTCCATTTCTTAGACATAATGTCTTAAAAGTAGGCCTTCTGCTACCACCAAAAAATGCAGTGGGATCAAGGGCGGAGCTACAGCTAACCTAGGGTGGTCAGTCGAACAACCTTCGCTGAAAAATTATATCGCGTGCATAAGTCAAATTCTGCTTAATTAAGATATATAGAACGAATTGAACAACAATGACAAAACAGTCACTGCAGTAGCGTTGGTCAAGGTTGTTCAGAAAGACCTCTTGGTCGCTGGATCGGCTCTGGCCTCGCACAAAATCTTTTATGCTACTTCACACCTAACTACATTTTTGGAACTATTTATTGCAGAACCGCTTGGTTGAACCCTAAAGCAATAAAATTAGTCATAAAATAAGTAGTACTTACTGTTTACTTGTTCAGATCTTGAACAACTATCTTGAACAACCTTACCTAAATTTCTAGCTACGCCACAGAGTGGGATGGATGTTACCCCTCCATCCTTAAACAAGAGGTATTAGTTTCAAACCTTGGGAGTGGAAAATTTCCTAGTAGGGAGCACTTCCCCCCATTAATTAGTCCTAGGCTGCTTGACAGTGGGTTCTGGATACCAAACTGTTACCAAATAAAAGGCATTTGGCTGCAAAGTTACCACTTCAGAACTAACTGTGGGACCACAAGGACCCTTCTCTACTTTGAACCAAATTGTTTGAGTACTATGACCACGAAATCAAAGCCCAGATACTTCTTGTGTTTATCTCCAAACTAAAAGGCAAAGACATTTAATCAGCCTGTGGACAGGCTAAGAAAGAAAACCAGCTCGTTCCGTGCAGTCACTTCATTGGAATATTTTGCTAGCTCTATCAAGGGCGTAAGAGCTACTGATCCTAGCTGATGCAACCCAATGCGCGGGCAAGCCATTCACAAGGAGCCAAGCACGGGAGCTGTAAAAGTTGCAGCCATCTTTGCACAACTGGAGCTGCTGGGGCAAGTGTTAGAGGTTTCAGGACATTTCTGCATGCTTACTGCCTCAGAATTAGGAAATGTTCATCGCGATCGCGAGTCTTCAGATGCGATCACGCAAGGGGAAAAAGATGACCAACGCAAACGCACACCATCAGCCGCGATCGCGCAAGGAAGAAATGATGAACTGTGCGATCACGAGTACTCAGACGAGATCGTGCATGAGGCTGAATATGGATGAAGGACAATGCCCTCGCGATCGCGTGACCATATCCGTGATCGCGAGGATCTGATTTATTAAGCTGCGCAATAGCGCCTGCTCCAGCGTGATCGCACTGTAACGTTGATCAGAATATTATTTTTCAGCTAATGACTTATTGAAGGCCCATTGTTGAGGGTAATTAAGACAAATGTGCCATTTTTAGAAACACTTATATAAAGCCCTTAGCTCATTATTTTTGGGTTAGCGTTTTGATGACATTAATGATTGTGAGATTATTGGCTAAGCTAGTTTGCTTAAGCACTTTTGTCCTTGATTTGCAATTGGCATCAATCAATTGAGGATCAAATGTTTAAGGTTTCTTTGTTTATTTATTTAAGGGAATGATTAGGCCTCACCTCCTAATTTTCTTCTTTAATTCCAATTAATCAAAGCTGGTCTTACTTCAATTATCTTCTTAATTTCCTTATCATTTTTACTTCTTGTTGTTTGATTCATATAATTTGGTATCAGAGCTGGATTAGTATTTGTTTTTACAATCACTAACCAATTTTTGTTTATCAAATCTGAAAATCACAAAAAAAAGTCAAAAATCCAAAAAAAAAAAAAAAAAAAAAAAAAGAGTCTTAGGTTTAGGTTTCTTTTGAGTGAAATATTTATTACTAATTGAAGATACATGATTATAGAAACTAATCCTTGAAGAAATTAAACAACAAACATCATTTGAGGTGCTGATTTGAGGATTCAAAAGTTAGGGTTCATCAACAAAGAATTGGGGCTTTTTGAATTTGTTTGTTGCTATTGAAGATTCAATTACTGGGATTTGTTCACAGACCAGCAAGGAATATAAATCTCAAATTTAGAGCAAAAATACGGTGGTTTGTGAAGATTCAAGTGGAAAAGAGGCCTTGAAAAATGGGTTCTGCTTCAGACCCAGAAGTCTACGCGAACACGCGCAACCAGGCGCGATAGCGCAGGGCAAGAATTAAAGCCCTACGCGATCGCTGCAGTCTTACGCGATCGCGCCCAAGCTGCAAGGTTACTCATCGTGATCGCGACGTGTCTCACACGATCGCATTAAACAACAATTTTCAGAAAAACAGTTTTCTTATACAGATTACTCGCAATAGCCCCGGAACAGTTTCCAATCATCCAGAACCCAATTCCAGCATCAAATACAGTGAGTTTCTAGATCATAAACAATATTTCATCCAAATCCGAATTCGTTTCGTGCCAATTATTGACACCTAATTTTGTCCCTTCTGTTTCGATAGCCTTTTCAGACAAATTGCATTGACGACCACATAAATATCCTACACTTACTCCATCCTGAGTCATTATCTCGTGCACGTACGCCAATTAGACTATTTTGGAAGCATTTGCACAAACGGTCACATTTTACCAAAAAAAAATATCTGCATGTCTTGTCAATATTTTTACAATTATTTTTGTTTTAAGGAAGACATCTAAATTTATTTTTGAAACTTAGTATAATAGATTTTTCTTCAATTATATAGCCTTTCTAATTTTTTCTTAATTTTATAGCTTTTTCATAAATATTTTGCATAATTTATACGCATTTATACGTTTTTATATGCTTTTATACACTAGTTATACACTATATATATATACACACACACACACACACACACGTGTGCCTATACATTCAGCCTCATCTTTAACATTTCAGCACCTACGTGGATCGATCTCAGTCGTCCACGTGTACCATCTGACGGCTGAGATCAAAACATTCCTTTTATTCCCAAAACGACCCCTAACTCCTTGGCCTATTCCCATTTACCCTCACCTCACCCCGATAATTGATCTCTCTCTCTCCTCAGCGAAATGTCACGCCACCACTGTCACGGCGTTTTCCGGTCGATTTGGCCGGCGAAATTTAGGGAAAATGGTATTATTGTATTCCCATCGTCACCCACTACAAAACCCATACACTTTCGACAGTATTCGGACGAGGTCATTTCCTAACCCTCGTCGACGGAGTCACCACCGCCGAAAAATGTCTCCAACATGGTCCAGGGTGTTCTAACTAACGGTATCACCTGAAAAAAGGGTAAGAAATCCCTCATGCAAAGTCGATTAATGACGGGTTGATTTGACCCGACTCCGATTCGAAAACGAGTAACCTTTCTCCCTTTTGATGACGGTAAAACTATGTGATTTTGAACCTAGTTCGCCTAGCTTTTTTTCCGTGTTGACATGATTGATTGTTATTTTCCAATTAGTTAGGGGGTAAAATTCATAAATTTGTCAGTCTTTGCTTGTGTCACTAGTTAAACGATGACCTGACTTTCTGTATGTTTGGGTTAATATGATCGTGTCTTGTACTCCTATTAGCATGTGAATTTGAAGCCTGGGGTAAGCTGCTAATTATCTATGTTCATGACTGATTATGGATTTAGCCCTGTGTTCTTTTACATGCTCGAAGTCTAGTCAAGTACCTCCTTTCACATGCTTAGGATATTTTTGAATTGGTTGAAAGCTCTGTTTAATATGAGTTGGTGATTTGATCCTGCATCAATTTGAAAGCTTGGTTGAAATCTGTTAAATGATCTTTGAGCAAAGGACACCCATGTATGACTGATCTTAAACCTAGCCTTGTTTGGGGTATATAGGAGAGGATCCAAAAGGTTTTGGGGTTGGTTTACCTAAATCATGAGGGCTGGAGGAATCTGTCAAAGATTCAACCTAATTCCGAGCCTAAAGTGGTTTAAATTGTTGATATTTGTGAACCTGGACAATACTACATGAAAGGGAAGGGGAACTATTTTTGCCTTGGACTCTGATTTGCCCTAGACTTAGGTATTGATTGAACTATATTTGGTAAACTTATTTGATTGATTTCCCTTAACTATTGGAACAATATTCCCTTGCCTTCTTTAGCCTTCTACCTGTTAGAACTGATCCCCCAACCCCTTACCTATATAAACTAGTTCCATGCACTCACTTTACACACTTCTCAACTAGAAAAACAAATGCTCTATACACACAGTTACTAATAGAAAATACAACACATATAAAACATCATTCTTTTCTCCTCTGATAGCTTCTTACAACTGAAAGGGTTCTTGCTTTTGATTCTGTGTTTGCAAGCTGCTTTATTCCAGTATTGCTCTTTAATTATTACATTCTCTGGCAAGGTATAAATCTATCAGTGTATTCCCTTGTCTCTTTTGCACTAGATTTATCTGTGTGTCCATCTTGCATATGTGATCAATGCCTATATTTGTGACTTGTTTAGAGGGCTCTGTATCCTTCCCTGTTAACCCTTCTCTTGCAGTCTGTAAGGATGGCTTTAGATGCCATACCAGGTTTAAAATTGCAGGTTTATGGATACCCTATGAGGGCTTCTCCATTCTGGATAGTCTAGGCCTAAATAGTCCCTATTTAGGACACATACATGGCCTGATCTGGCCACTCCTTTTTCTCTATTATCTTCCCTTTAGAAAATGCCCTGCTAGTGTATATTTGATTAGGACCCCTGCTTGTAAACTGTATAATACAGGGAACACAGCTACTAGGCTGTGTCTTGGACTATTCAGGAGCCTCCTCTTAACCCTTTCTCCTATGTGCTGCATCATTTGAAGTCATGACATCTTTGAAATTATCATAGCATGTTCTGGGTAAAATTAAGTTATTTGGTCTTCTTTTAAACCTGCATGTTGTAAGTAGAACTACAGAATGTTTTAACATTGCTTTATTCTACACAGGCTTTAGAATTGAAACTCTTGAAAGCATGTTTTTTTCTAAACACTAAGTCGGGAATTTTTAGACAGAGGCTATTTGTGTTATCGATGCTTAAACTGGACCGTTTCTGAAAATTCTGAAACTGCCTCTATTTGCATAAGTGATCCAGGCCCAAAACTATTCTTAAAATGTGGCCTTTATATGTGTTTAAACGATTTTCATTACTTTAAAGCTCATATACACTAATCTAATAGTGTATAAGGGTGTATAAGTGATAGGGGTCGACTATACGAGTTTATAAATATTTTCTAAAGCCTAAACTATTCAACAACTCATGTATTTGCATGTCTATACTTATAATTATGTGCGACAGCCCCCTTATTTGCATTTCCGTGCTTTGTGTAACCCATTATTGAAAAATAGCCCTCTTTATCAAAATACTTTTTAAAATTGACCCCTAAATAAAAAATAGCCATTAAGGTAAGGGATCGACAACTAATGACGAGTCACACCGACCCTAAATGGCTAATATTTTATTTTAAAAACAACAACCATTCGATTTTGACCAAAATCTGAAATTTTTTATAAAAGTGGCCAGTTTCGCAAAATTGACTATTTGCGTAAAAAAATTTAGTGGCTGAAATTACATGAATGAGTTGAAGTTGCAATATCTTTTGTAGGTTTATCATTATATACAATTTGGCATTTGAATTAGAGGACTTGAAACGCGATTAGGCGTGAAATAGGTCGTATGTGTAAAACTTAAAGCCTATTTGCATGTGTATTGTTTAAACTTGCATAGTTATATTTACTTTCATACATTAGACACTAAAGTGACCTTTTAAGTTAGTATAGCCTATAATAATGCTCACAACCTTACTAAAACATCCCAAAATATAGACTCGGGCGAGAACTACCTTTCGTGGAACTTGGGGAAGTGCCTAACACCTTCTTACCCGAGTCATTTGGACTTCTTACCCTTTTTTGAATCTCTGAAACTGGACTAGTGTAACAATGAACTCAACCTTAGACGCTTAGGTGGCCTAATACACCTAAGAAAATTATATTAGGTGGTGATTCCAAACTTTGAACTCAAACGAGTTACCTAGTCAAATCCGAAACCCGACTCGCTCCGAGTTGAGTCTAAAATCGGGTGCGACAGAATGGCGACTCTGCTGGGGATTTTTAAAGTCCTAACCACAACGAGTCTTATTTTGGGATTTTTATTGTTTATTATCTTGTTATTTATTATTATCATCTGGAACTAACTTCTTTCTTTTTATTTTATTTTCTTTTTATTTTATTTTAAATTTTGGTTGTAATATCTTTTTAATTTTGTAATGCATCTTATTTGGCATGCCTCCTCATTAACGTTCACTCGTGCGATATATATGAAAAACAAAACGGTTGTGTCGGTTTGACGATCGTTCTCACTTCTACAAAACACCCTTCGGAAAATTTTGGGATAGGTCGAGTCTGTGGTACAACCGATGGTCCCAAAACTTTTCCACCTCCGAATTGTCCATTTGGAGGAACCTTGTCTAAAACCCAAATCTTAATGAAGATGATAGGAACTTATGCATCATGATACCATGTCAGTTGACTTGTTTCCAAGTCCAAAATAGGCCAACTTATTCAACAATCTAAACGGGTTTTTAACCCCAAAGAGCGTTTGGACATGATTATTTTCATTTTTAGAAAATAAACATGTAACGGCCATATTGTTCTCAAAATAGGGGCTGGGTTTTTATTTTAACTTTCTTATTTATTTGTAGGTCCTTATGGCTAAAAAATGTCCAAGGTTTGGTATGGTCATGGGTGTTCCTCCTCTACTGGTACGATGGTGGAGCAATTTAGGAGGTGTTTGCGGGTTCATAAATACTTGGGGCATCTACCTTTTATTGATGGAAGTGGAACCGTGTAGTGGGGTTATTGAGGCGGCAATTACATTTTGGGATGAGCAAAGAAATGTCTTTAGGTTCAATGGCGTAGAGTTGACACTTTTGTTAGAAGAAATAGGTGGTTTTATAGAAGATTCGGGTATGATTAGAGAAAGGCGTACATGGCAAGAAACGGCAATCATCATCCCAAAGTTTCCTATTTCGAGCGACTTTCGCAAGTTGCTTGGCCTTGCTGAAAATGATGTGGTGACATTAATACAAAAGGGCGGTATACTTTTGTCTTTTCTGTATGAGAAGTTTGGTCATGATGGTGCTTTTGACCAAAAGCGTGAGGATTTCACTTCCTACGATGATTGGCATAAAGGAAAGATTTTTTCCTTCATAGTTAGTTTTTTGGGTGTTATGGTATTTCCTGAAAGTTCAAAGCATTACATTGGGGTACGGTTGATCAAGGTAGTGGAAGCTGTGATAAACAGGGTTGACAAACGAGAATGCACTTTGGTACCAATGATTTTGGCCGACATTTATAGAGCTTTGGGGTTTTGTAAGAAGGGGGCTAAACATTTCGAGGGGTGCAACTTGTTACTATAACTTTGGTTTAAGGAGCACTTGGAAATAGTGAGAGGAAGCGCAGAAATACTCAAAGCATCAGGCATTAATCGCATAACTACACCACGCTATGGAGTTAGAACCTTGAAACAAGCAAGTAGCGCTGAAGGTTGGCTGAAACTCTTTAACAGCATAACGAATTCACAATTCGAGCTAACGCCACTCCTTTTTTTATTCTAATGGGGATGCGAGGCCTTCAACCATATATCCCTGGAAGAGTCATGAGGCAAGCTGACAGGAAACAATGCATAATTCAGATGGCTTTCACCGGACGATATCAACTTGATTACACTGAAGTGAAGATTGCTTTGGCTGGGGAAATCATCGACAGTTGGAAAAAATCGTTGCATAATGGGTCCGAAATCTATAAAACGAGATCGGTATAAGGCAGGTTGTTAACCACACTATGCAGTCTGGTTGCAAGCAGAATTGAGAGGGACGGTTACACCGGGACCAAATATGAGCGACACCATCAAAGACAGAGAAGTAGAGGCACAAATCAAATACAAGTGACTAATGCGCAGGGTATCAGAATCGGAAACGGAGCACCAAAGAAGGACAAAGACATGGAAGAAACGTGCACTTAACTTAGAAGAAAAAATAGAAGGATTGATGGAAAAGCTCGGGCGATGGAATGCCGAATGCAACACCGTAGACATACTTCAGTTGTTCGCAGCCAAAGGTCATTTGGCGGAGGCTTTGAAGGAAGCTCAAGAGATAGTGAGAGAAGCAAAGAAGGCCAGGCTAGAGGAGGGACCCAATGTCTAGTTTCGTTTTGTCCTTTTATTTACAAAATATTTATGTATTAGACTTCAAGTTATATATTAATGTTTTGGGGAGATTTTGAGAACAATTGGCAATGCGTGTTTATTTTTCCTCATATCATTTAAACATAGAAAGGCCTTACATCCATGGTGCGTTTAGGTCTATTAGGAAAGATTGTCCAAACATCCAAAGGGTTCTTAACCCGAGAAATGACAAAATTGCATCCCTGCATGAATTCGAAGAAATGTTTGCATAAAATATTGATTGTTTGCTTAAACATGAACAAGACTATAAGAATGTTTTGGTCTTTACCTTTTCTTGTTTTGGTTTCAGACTATGGCTGCAAGGGGTACACTTCAGTTCGAGATTGTTTCCCGACCTCCTCACTTGATCAGACTCTGGTGGGAAGATCTGGCTATTATTAGTAAGGCTCATGTTCAAAAGGTGTTGGGGGAGTTGGTGGCTCTCAAAGCCTACACTGCCATGCCTGATTTGGTCGAGGCTGCTACATACTTTTGGGACTACAAAAGAGTTGTGTTTCATTTCAATGGTATGGAGTTAGCGCCAATGTTGGAAGAATTTGGATATGATTTATCCCCGAGACGTAGACCCTAAGGAGTTCATTGAATTGTTGGGCGCTCCTTATGATCCATACATCAAATGGGTGCATGATAGGAAAGTCACGTTGGAGTACCTGCACTCTAAGTTTGGAGATCCAACACTTGGGCATGATTGGGCTGGAGCATAGGAAATTCAAGACTGGGAGTGGACTGAATCCAATGCTTTCATCGTTGCTTTTCTGGGAAGCATGGTTTTCCACGAAAAGGAAGGAAAGATCGACATAAGGCTGGTAATATTAGTAGAGGGATTACCCAAGGGAGCTCACAAACGTCAAGTAAGTTTGGTTCCAATGATTCTGGGAGAAGTTTATAGGGCTCTAACCAGATGTAAGAGGGAATGAGATTTTTTCGAGGGGTGCAATCTGTTGCTGCAAATCTGGTTGATAGAGCATTTGCACAGTGTCCCTATCAGTCTGGTAGCACCAAAACCATTATGGAGAGGAGGGATCCGCTCACATAGCACCCGTATGGCTGGAACAGCGGCATGGGAGGACCCTGCAAACATGGAAGGATGGTATACCAAGCTCGAGGAGTTGCAAGAGGTGCAATGGGTGATTGAAAATTGTGCTGGCTTCACTATTTCCATACAAGGTCAAGACATCACTTTCTTGACATTGATTGGATTACGAGGAACTCATCACTATGTTCTTCTAAGAATTCTCCGGCAAGTAGGGATGACACAACAGACCCCGCAGTTGACTAAAGGAAGAAGCTTTAATGTTGACATAAAAGACATCGAGCATCTAATGGTGGGGACTATCTTGACAATGGAAAAGAGGTTCACTATGCAGTTTTGCCGTGGCCGAGTGGTGCAAGCAAACCCGAAGGAACTGCTAAACACGATACGCGGAAGAAAATAACAAGAAAAGTAAAGATAGAAGCAAGACAAATCTTGCTTCGATTCGAAAGAGCAATGAGGAACCTGTCTCAAGCTCGATTGAAGGGAAATCAAGACGCACCTATACTATGCAACAATCCTCAAGAAAGACCTGCTTCTTACTAATTGAATGATCAAGAAGAAATTGTTCAAACGAATAACACCGATTGACACAAGTTCTTAAAAGCCCACGTCGGGGTTCGGCTCCATCGGAGACTCACAATAGCACTTGCTATGTTTTTCATATACTAAAAACTGGCTGTTTTACAATGAAATGAAGTAAAGTATTTATAGGCTAAGCTAAGGGCAGAATAGTAAATAGTCACAAGTGACTAGTAAAAACAAGTCACGCAGGGCTGAGCTAAATTGTGTGTTCGGCAGCCTTGACTTCGGTGCATGGTTGCTTGCTCGAACTCATTGTCCTCGGACGCTCACTTGTCTTCGAGCTCATGGTCCTCGGTTACTTTGTCTTTGGGCTCAAATCTGAAGATAACGCCTTCGGTTCTTGAGCCCGGCCACTCAGCTTCGGAGCAATTGCTTTCCTTCGGCCAAGCTAAGTGAATGTGCACATCGTGCAGCAACCTGGCTTGGCTTCGTGTCATTGGTCTCCTCGGTGGATCGAACACTTGATCAGCACGTGTTTGGGCAGCATCATCCTCCCCTTCTTGAGAAGATTTCGTCCTCAAAATCGAGCCCTCCTCATCCTCCGAAGTTTGACCTACAACACAAGGAACTAAGTCAGCAACATTAAAGGTGTTGGATACGTTATACTCACCAGGGAGGTCGATCACGTAAGCATTGTTGTTGATCTTGGTCAACACTTGAAATGGACCATCCCCTCGAGGAGCCAACTTTCCTTTCTTTTGGTTCGGGAAGCGTTCCTTCCGAAAGTGAACCCAAACCCAATCCCCCTTCTTTAACTCCAGCTTTTTACGCCCCTTGTTTTTCTTCAATGCAACCTTTGCATAAGCTTCCTCGAGGTTCTTCTTCACCTTTGCAAGCAATTCGATCAAGGCAGTGGCTCGCCGAGTACCTTCAAAATCAACAACAGAATCTCGAGGCAATGGGGTTAAATCAAGTGGAATCAAAGGACTAAAACCATACACAGATTCAAACAGGGTCATATTGATCATTCGATGCACTGTTCGATTGTATGCAAACTCCATCATGGGCAAACGATCAGCCCAGTTTCCAACCTTGCCTTTGGTCATTGCTCGAAGCAAAGATCCCAAGCTTCGGTTAACTACCTCGGTCTGTCCATCAGTCTGGGGATGGTGAGACGTCAAGAATAGTAATTTGGTGCCGAGGGCACCCCACAAACACTTCCAAAAATGACTCAAGAATTTTGAGTCTCGATCACTCACAATAGTACGAGGTACATTATGCAATTTCAACACATTAGAAACAAACAATGTAGCTACATGCTGTGCATCATCACAGTTTTTGCAAGGAATAAAGTGAGACATTTTTTAAAATCGATCAACCACAACAAAGATGCTATCATGTCCTTCCCTCGACCTCGGTAACCCCAAGACAAAGTCCATGGATATATCAACCCAAGGTCGATCAGGCACAGGCAACGGGGTATACAAACCATGAGGGTTGGACTTCGATTTAGCTTTCTTGCAAACGAGACAAGCGTTGCAAAGCTTTTCCACATCTCGTCGCATTTTGGGCCAATGGAACTGCTCGGTCAAGATACCAAGAGTTTTGTCGACATCGAAGTGTCCGATTAGTCCACCGGAGTGAGCTTCTCGAACTAAGAGCTCTCTCCACGATGACACTGGCACACAAACCCTCCCATTCTTGAAGAGGTAGCCATCGTGCCACTGATATTTGTCAACCCTTCGGCCACTCAAGATCGTGTCACGAACGCATTTCAGCTTGGGATCGTCTTCGTACATCGACTTGATGCTTTCAAATACCATGAGCCTAGAGGCGAGAGTGGTCGCTAAGGCAAATTTCCTTGATAGCGCATCGGCCACAACATTGTCTTTACCCTTTTTGTAATGAATTACATAGGGAAAGCTCTCAATGAATTCAACCCACTTGGCATGTCTTCGGTTCAACTTCTCCTGTCCTCGGAGATGCTTCAAGGACTCATGATCACTTTTGATCACAAACTCTCGAGGCCACAAATAATGCTGCCACTGGGCGAGTGCTCGAACAAGGGCATACAACTCTTTGTCATACGTAGAGTAATTCAAAGTTGCACCCTTAAGCTTTTCTCTAAAGTAAGCGATCGGCTTCGATTCTTGCATCAGCACTCCTCCGATCCCAACTCCAGATGCATCACACTCGACTTCGAATGCTTTGCCGAAGTCAGGGAGTTGCAACAACGGGGCAGAGCAAAGCCTCCGTTTCAACTCTTGGAAAGCCCTTTCTTGGGACTCTCCCCACACAAATGGATGGTCTTTCTTAACCAGCTCGGTTAAAGGAACTGCCACGGTGCTAAAGTCACGAACAAACCTTCGGTAAAAGCTAGCTAAGCCATGGAAGCTACGAACTTGTGATACCGAGGTTGGAGTTGGCCAATCTTTGATGGCTTCGAATCTTGACTCGTCGACTTCAACTCCATTAGCACTGACAACGAATCCTAAAAAGACTACACGCTCGACACAAAAGGCACATTTCTTGAAGTTAGCATATAACTTCTCTTCTCTAAGCTTATCAAGCACTAGCCTTAGGTGTGTAACATGTTCATCCACAGATTTACTATAAACAAGTATGTCATCGAAGTACACGACAACAAACTTACTTATGAACGGTTTGAGCACATGGTTCATCAGTCGCATGAATGTGTTCGGTGCATTGGATAAGCCAAAAGGCATCACCAACCATTCATAGAGACCGAATTTGGTCTTGAATGCGGTTTTCCACTCGTCTCCGGGTTTCATTCGGAATTGGTGGTAACCGGACCTGAGGTCTATCTTTGTAAAGCATGAAGAACCACTTAATTCGTCTAGCATGTCATCTAATCAAGGGATAGGATGACGATACTTCACCGTTATTTTGTTGACTGCCCGGCAATCAACACACATTCGCCATGTTCCATCTTTCTTTGGGACAAGTATAACAGGAACGGCGCAAGGACTCAAGTTCTCTCGAACAAGGCCCTTGTTCAGCAACTCATCAACCTGCCTTTGGAGCTCTTTGGTGTCTTCGGGATTACACCGGTATGCAGGTTTGTTGGGGATTTGAGACCCCGGTACGAAGTCAATTTGGTGCTCGATTCCTCTCAACGGAGGTAATCCGCCTGGCAATTCCTCGGGAAACATATCTCTGAAGTCCTGCAAAACACTTTGTACAGCACTAGGCAAAAGGTGATCGTTAAAAAAATCATCATTAGAGTTTAGAAAGATACCTTTGTGCACAAGGCAAATCATCATCTGATCGTTGTCGTTGCCTCGTAGAAACTCACCCGGTTGCATGATTGCACAGATTCCTTTTACTTCGGGCACTGAGTTTGTGTCTTCGGCTCCCAATTTTGCTCCCATCGGAAGCTTAGCTTTGGCCGCTTCTTTCAATTCTTTCATTCGTTTATAGTCCTCGGTGACTTGCTTTGGAGACAAGGGTTTGAGTATGAAACTCTTCCCTTCGAGCTTTACAGTGTAAGTGTTGGATCTTCCATTGTGAACAACTGACCGGTCATACTGCCATGGTCTTCTCAATAGCAAATGACAAGCTTGCATCGGCACCACATCGAATATCATTTCATCTTGATACTCGCCAATTCTAAACTTGATCCACACTTGTTTGACAACCCTCAATTCTCGACACTCATTCAGCCATTGTAATTTATAAGGGTGGGGATGCTTCATTGTAGATAGTCCCATTTGTCAAACCAAGGTTTGGCTCACCACATTTGCACAACTACCAGAGTCAATGATCATCGAACACACCTTTTCCCTCACTCGACATCGGGCATGGAAGAGATTTTTTCTTTGGTTGTCCTTTTCTTCAAGAGCCATGCAGCTCAAATTTCTTCGAACCACAAGAAACATTTCTGGATGATCAGCTTCGGCAGCCTCATGATCATCATCACCTTCAGCTCGGTCAGCCTCCTCGATAAATTCCTCCTCGGTGTCACTCGCTTGCTCATGGACGGTTCCATCTTCGAGCAGAAGCATAACTTTGCGAGTTGGACACTCTTTTGCCATGTGACCATAACCCTTGAATTTATGACACTGAATATTTGAAGCACTAGGAGAATTGAGTTGAACTTTACCTCCCACTTCTCTTTGTTGGTTAACGGTCACGCCCCTCTCGAAGGGTTTCTTCGAATCTCGAGCAGCGTTGGCACTTGTTTGGTTAGGACTCTTCCATTCTTTACCTCGGTTCAAAGGAGTAGAAGTAGTGACTCCTCGATATCGGTTTGCCTTGTCTTCCTTTACCAATTTCTCAGCTTCGGTAGCAGCTTCGAACAGATCTTCCAACGTGTGGTACACGTGTAGCCTCAATTGAGATGACACATCCCGAGCCAAGCCATTTTTGAATCGGATAGTGGCTTGCTCTTCATCTTCGACCAGATCAAGATTCAATCGAACCTTTTCGAACTCATCATGATACTCTTGGACAGACTTGGACCCTTGCTTTAGCTCATAGAGCTTTTGTAGGTGAGTTTGTCTGTACTTAGCACTCAAATACTTAGCATCCATTGCTCTCTTCAACTGTGGCCAAGTAATGACTTCGGGATAGGCATTCCTTCGTCTATGCCTCTTGTCAGCTTCCCACCATGTAGATGCATACGCTTCGAATGAAGCAATGGCATGGGCAGCTTTTCTCTCATCGGTCATCTCATTGGTTTCGAAGATGCGCTCCATTTTAAGCTTCCATTCAAGATATTCATCTGGATCACTAGTTCCTTTAAAGGGTGGAATAGTGATCTTGACACTGCTCAAGTTTGAGTCTCGAACACCTCGAACTTGTTCGAGATACTCATCATAGCGATCATCAGCCTCACGCTCAATATGTCGTTCAACATTTGCGCCTCGGCCTCGACCTCGAAAATTTCCACGACCTCGGTGAGCTTGCCTTCGTTGAGCGAATGGCGGCTCATGCTCATATTCGTCCTCGTGAAATTCCTCTTCATCAACCTCTTCGACAACGGCACCAAGATCTCTTCGGGCCTTTGGAAGTGGTATCCTTTCTCCTCGGGGAATGCCCAAGTTTAGATAGCCAGCTTGGGGATTGCCCAAGTTTTGTTGTGCTTGGGGATTGCCCAAGTTGAGTTCTCTTCGGATTGCTTCACTTGTCAACTGATGTTGTCGTACAAGCTCGGCATACAGCTCAGGTTTCATTGGAGTGGAGTGGCTAGTTCCAGCGCCGGACCCATTCATGGCCACGGATGCACTTCCTTGTTCGAGTTGAGCTACTCGAACACTCACTCCTCTTACTTCGGCACTGACGCCTTGTATCGCCGCCATGAGATCGGCTAACGACACTTCGAGCTTCTCAATGCCTTTGCCATCGCCTCCATTCCCAGCCATGGTACCTGCACGAATCAAAGACCAAACAAATGTTAGGGTTAGAAATCACCTCACACACTCCCTCACCTTTGATGGGTGGCACTCGGGTCCACTCAATTTATGGGTTTGGTTTTTGGTCACTCAAGAACTTGTAGCCAATGGCTTCCTCGGTTGATCAACTTCTCTCAATTTTCGAATTTGACAAGTTACGATGTCTTTCTTCGGGAAGAGTGAGTTGATTTGATTCGATCGGAACGGACAGCTATTTACTCTTGCGCCTGGGAAGTCAAAAGAAATTTCTACGAAGTTGGACTTCGGTCACCCCACGCACGAGTTCCTATAAGCTCAAACGAGTTAGTACGACCTCGAGTAGGAAGAATTACTCAAAAGATCAACTAACTAGAATTTTTGGACAGAAGAAAAGTGAAAACTTAGGAGAATCTACCCTTTGATTCCCTTTTGGAATCTTTTTCGAACACACCAACTCTTGTCCGTACAAGAGTGGTCCCTCCTTGGTACGGATAGAGTTTTACCTTATCCACTTCCCCTTTTCAGCCGACAAATTTTCACCTGGGGTTTTGATGTTTACACTTTACCCCTTTCTTCTTCAATGGAACAGTGAAGTTTTAGCTCCGGTGTACGGACAATCTTTACTTCGTTCACTGACCATGAATAAAAACAGAATCTGGGTTGCTTATTCAGCTCCGGTTCCAACAACAACGGAGGAAATCAATTCAAGTTCTTCGAGCTAAGAACCAGCTCGTTCGTGTCGTACACTGTTACAACTTGTAACAATTTTCCGGCGTACGGACAACGAATTCAACACAGAACTTCGAATTTTCAAGCACAAAACAGACCCAAATCACTCAAAAACCACCAATCTTCATCGGTTTCAACCAAACACGACGGGGTTCGAGTTCCAGTCACCAACAATACTCAAAATAGTCCAAAATTTCACCAAGAAACCCTAGTCACAAAATTTGTACGTCAGGTACTTATTGGAATCAGGAATCGATGGTGAACAAGAATCAATGGTTGTTTAATCCAAACAGCCAACAATCAAACACAATTTTTGAACTTTTGTTTTTCTACCTTTTTTTTTTCTTTTTTTTTTTTGTAGACGCTCAGCAACAACTATCAAACACACGAAAGAAAGCTGAAACTGAAGACAAAAGCATGATTTAAGTGAAGAGGATTTGAGGTTGTAAGAACAAACTCAAACCTTGCTCTGATACCAAGATGGTGCAAGCAAACCCGAAGGAACTGCTAAACACGATACGCAGAAGAAAATAACAAGAAAAGTAAAGATAGAAGCAAGACAAATCTTGCTTCGATTCGAAAGAACAATGAGGAACCTGTTTCAAGCTCGATCGAAGGGAAATCAAGACGCACCTATACTATGCAACAATCCTCAAGAAAGACCTGCTTCTTGCAAATTGAATGATCAAGAAGAAATTGTTCAAATTAATAACACCGATTGACAAAAGTTCTTAAAAGCCCACGTCGGGGTTCGGCTCCATCGGAGACTCACAATAGCACTTGCTATGTTTTTCATATACTAAAAACTGGCTGTTTTACAATGAAATGAAGTAAAGTATTTATAGGCTAAGCTAAGGGCAGAATAGTAAATAGTCACAAGTGACTAGTAAAAACAAGTCACGCAGGGCTGAGCTAAATTGTGTGTTCGGCAGCCTTGACTTCGGTGCGTGGTTGCTTGCTCGAACTCATTGTCCTCGGACGCTCACTTGTCTTCGAGCTCATGGTCCTCGGTCACTTTGTCTTTGGGCTCAAATCTGAAGATAACGCCTTCGGTTCTTGAGCCCGGCCACTCAGCTTCGAAGCAATTGCTTTCCTTCAACCAAGCTAAGTGAATGTGCACATCGTGCAGCAACTTGGCTTGGCTTCATGTCATTGGTCTCCTCGGTAGATCGAACACTTGATCAGCACGTGTTCGGGCTGCATCACCGAGACAGTAGAGTGAACCCCGCGGCTACTCTGGTTTATCCTCAATGGCTCAATGAAGATAGGAAAGGTTCCGGTCCAAGACTACATTGAAAAGGAAAACCAAGGCTTCAAGTGTCACTGAAAAATACAAAAGGCTGCGACATGAATTCGACCAAAGTAAGAAAGAATTAAGGGTAACACAAGAGAGGGAGATGAGGAGGCAATACAAGGACAAAATCAAATGGGATGAACTCAAGTATTGGACAGGCAAGGTTATGGCCGCAACGCAAGCTGCTGGGAATCTACAAGATTTTCTCAAAAGATAGGGAGAGTACTTTAAGGCAGTGCCACTGGAAGAGAAGGAAGCAATGGGGATAGAAATCTGTGAATTATTCACAAAAGCTCTGTGGGACATGCAAGCTGGGAAGGATCTGATGGAGATGTTCACCGCTTCTCCACCTATGAGTCTGGTTCACAAGCCTTAGGAAGAAGCCAAAGAGAAGAAAGATAAAGAATATGCTGGAGCTGACGCTTGATTCAAAATCTCTTTGCGTGGCACATTAGTCTGGTCGTCCTGAGTTGAGTCGTCTTTTCTTTGTATCCGTTAAGTCAAGTTGTCTTTTCTTTTTTGTTTCCGTTCAGTCGAGTCGTTGTCTTAAGTCATTGGTTGTAATAAAGCCAAGCAATTAAGTAAAATTTCGTCATTTTTGGGTTTTAGGCTTGTGTTGATTATGTTAATGCAAATGAAATGACGTATTCTGTGCAAACATTACTTCGAATCTTTGATAGGCCTACCTCTGGCACAAAAAGAGGTCCCCTGCATGATAGGACGCGATTTTTTTTAAACTAACCTATACTCACATTTCTTCTTTGTTTTTGGTATGTCAGTCCCCAAGTCCCTGAAAGTTTGGTTTGTGCATTCTGGCCGCACCACAATACCGGTTGAGATCCAGAGGATCAATCCCAACACCTCCCCCTTTACCTACAAGGACAAGGACGAGACGTAATATCATGGCTGAGTTTGACAAAGTTGGAAATGGAACTTCTGAAAAGCAAGGTGTGGTCGCCTATAAAGACTATGCTAAGTTGGAACAGAGACTATTCGAGTTTGAGAGTAGGATCCCTCTTGCCCGTGCTGATGAGATCGTTGAACCAAACAAAACCACCCGCCCTCACGGCAAAGATCCACTATACCCTGAAAAAGACATTTCTTACCCAAGCTACACCGCACCCCCAAAAGCACCACAAAACAACTTACCGTTCTTCACCGTTGAAACAAAAACCATCACATTACCCACCACAGATCATGAAATGTATGCATGGACCAAGGAAGACCCAGAAAACACCAAGGAGCAAGTCCAATGGTTGGTAGAGAAGTTCAGGCAATTCCAAGGCACCAAAGGAACTCGAGGGTTGGCCTATGAGGACCTCTGTATGTACCCTGACTTGAAGTTTCCCGAAGCCTATTAGATACCCAAGATCAATATGTTTGACAGAAGGGGTGACCCGATGGCTCATTTGAGGTCCTATTGTGACAAGTTGGTTGGGGTTAGACATGATGAAAAGATCCGCATGCAACTATTCAACCGCAGTCTGACTGGAGATGGATTGGTATGGTACTCGAAGCAACAAACAAAGAAGTGGACGAGCTGGGAAGCAATGGCTGGGGACTTTGTTGACAGTTTTGGACACAACACTGATGACATGCCTGATCGTTTCTACCAAGAGAAGTTGAAGAAGAAGCCCACCGAGACATTCAAAGATTTGCAACTAGGTGGAGAGCCGAAGCTGCTAAAGTCCAACCTCCAATGGAAGACGCCGAGATAGTGGGAACCTTCATCCACATACAAGAAGATGTCTATTTTGACAATATGATGAATCTACAAGACAAGAAGTTTGGAGAGTTGATCAAGATTGGGGATATGGTTGAAGATGGATTGAAGATTGGCATAATCATTAGTTTGGCTGCACTACAAGCCACTAACAAAGCATTGCAAACTAGGAACACCGCAACATCAAGAAAGAAGAAGGATGATGTCTCCTTCGTGGCTGCATCACTTGACCACTCTCCTACCCATAACCACTACTAACAAATATCTCCTCCATCATACCCATACATTCCACCCACATCCACCTACCCAATATACAATACTCAGCCCATGTTCAAAAACCCACCACCACAAAGATCCCCATATCCGCAAAGCCCCAACTACCGAAACACAAATGCCTATTCACCAAGGCCTCACGCCAACAACCACCCAAGACCAAAAAGAAACTATACCCCATTGTCTGAATTTCGCACTCAGTTGTTCGAGAGACTCAAAGCAGCCAGTCATATACAACCTGTACCATTCAAAATGCTCGACAGGATGACACCCTATTTTGATCAAACCAAATCCTGTGCTTATCACTCTGGAGGACCTGGTCACGATACCGAGAAGTGCTATGCCCTGAGGGATAAGATACAAGACTTGATCGATCAAAAGGTGATACACTTGAAAACTCCAAACGTGCACAACAATCCCCTGCCTAACCATGGAGACAATAGGGTGAATTTGATTAAGTTGGATGAAGAATGCAGCCTGGAGGGGACTATTGTTAAATCAAAGGGAGATGCACCAGCACTTGCTTCAGTTGCTCAAGCCGCTACGACACCAGATCCTATCGATGTAGAATTAGCTCCAAAATTCTATGTTGATGTGGTTCCCCCGTACAGCGACAAGGCGGTACTATGGGACTATGAATGGGAGAAGAAGAAAAAATCAACAGTTGAGACTGTTGCTGCACAAGGAATGAATACGAGTGGGAGGATTTATACTCCTAAGCATCTTGTTCAAGGAAGGTGAGACATTAGCGAGGAAGAGTCCGAAGAATTGTGGAAGAAAGTGCAAGCAAAGGAGTACTCCGTGGTTGAACACTTGGGTAAGATGCCTGCACAGATCTCTGTTTTAGCTTCACACCTCAAGTCGGAGAGCCACCGAAATGCTTTGATGAAAGTGTTGGACGAAGCACATATCTCGGTGGACACCTCGGTTGAACCTGGCTAGCATGGTCGGACAAGTCATGGAGGCCAACCGAATTTCTTTTCTTGAAGATGAATTGCCACCCGAAGGGTTGAGCCACATCAAAGCTTTGCATGTTACTATCAAATGCAAGGACTGGTTCGTAGGAAGAGTTTTGATCGATGGAGGTTCCGGTTTGAACATATGTCCATTCATCACTCTGAAATGAATGGGAATTGATCAAAGCAAAATAAGAGAGAGCGACATGAAGGTGAAGGCGTTTGATGGATCGCAAAGGAGCACCATTGGGGAAATTGACTTACCTATCATGGTCGGCCCCGTGGAGTTCACTACCGAATTTCACGTCATGAAAATCTCCGCCTCTTATAACCTGCTGCTGGGAAGACCTTGGATTCACATGGCTGGAGCAGTGCCTTCTACATTACACCAAACAGTAAAGTTCGAGTGGGACCACAAAAAGGTGGTAGTATTTGGTTAAGGGAACAACTCTATTTACAATGAACAAACCATACCAACAATTGAAGGGAATGCTCCTGATGGGCAGACTTTCTGTACTGTAGAGCTCGTGGGAGCAGTTCAAGGTACAAGAGGAGGACGTTGCAAAAACTACAGCCCGAGTTGCAATCCCACAGACGCAAATCAAGGGGTTTATACTGCACACTTCACTCCCAAGTTAGTCAATAGACCACCTGGGATTGAAGAAAGAAAGAGAAACTTCTACAGTGCCTACTGGGATGGTCGAGGCAAAGGCTATGAAGGGAGAAACTTAGTCTGGGAACCAGTCATATCTGATTGGGGAGTGCCTGCACGTGAATTTTGCGAGACCTTGCCGGCTAAGACAAAGAAGCGACCAGTGTACTTACCTAATGCTCGTCCCAATTGGAAGCGCATCTCTGAAGAAACAAAAGGGAAACAAGTATGGCTACCTAAAGCACCCGAACCTATGGAGGTGGTGACTGAAGAGCCATATGTATTCCCACAACCTGCAAAATGGCCTGGAGATTGGGTTGTAGGCATCATGATAAAACAAGGTTACAAACCTGGTAAAGGTTGGTCAAGAACCTCGAGCCGATCAAAATTGTGATGAGGCCCGACAATGAAAAGGCTGGCATAGGGTATGTTGTGACCTACGAGAAGAGCATGGAACAAGCATCACTGGACCTCAAGTTCTATAAGAAAAGCACCAAGACTCTCTTACATATTTTTGTCTCGTCTGGATACTTGGATGGACGAAAAATGGAGGTGTCCGCAGTGCAAGGGATGGAGCCAAAGGTAGCTGATGCTGAAGAGGACCTGCTGGCAGGAGAGCAAGAGTTGTTCATATCCAACGAAGACTGTTGTGTGATCCTAGAAGAACATGTTGAACCTCCTGGGCTGACAAAGGCTGGATCTGGAGCAGCAATGAACAACTGGATCAGCAACCGGGCCCGAGCTTACCGTGGATCTTGGTAGAGCTGGGGGGATAGAATCTATTTTATGTTTTCTAAAATAAAACCCGACTTTGAGTCGTGGAATTTGCATTTTTCTTTCTTGTTGCATATGTCTCCCTACAAACTTTGTTTTGATGTTTGGCATTTTATGCCTATATTTCCTTAATATTTCCTCACGTTTTAGTACCTTATTCGCTCGTTTTGTAGCTTGTGAATGTAGTTTTACACTGATTTTATGTCGTGTGTGTGTAGGTTATTATGCAGTGTAATTGGAGCTTTTAAGAGCTTGATTGAGCAAGAAAAGATTGGATTTTGATTGAGGATTGGATCGAGCACACGAAGGCACGACACGAGCGAGCAAAGGAGCGAGAAAACACGAAAATTGGCCTGGCGCTGTAGGGCATGCCCCGCGGGCCCCACCGCGCCCAGTGTTCCAGCGCGTTTCCCAGCGCGCCGCAGGCCCAAAGCGGGCTGATTTCGACGTCCTCTGTCCAAGCTCACGCGTTCCGAGGCGCGGGGCGCCCGTTATAGCGCCCCTTGTGCGCGTTTTTATGTCCTATTTCGTCTAGGCTTGGGTCTAACTTATTACTAGGTGTTTGTAAACACTATAAATACTCTTTTACTTAGTTTTTCATGGGAGTTCAGACTTTGGAGCAAATTTGAGAGCTCATAACATCAAGACAAGGGTTTTTCTTCCTACCATTAATTTATTACATCATTATTTCATTATTACATCAATTCCTTGTGTTGTTATTATGAGTATGCGTAGCTAAATCTATCGTTCTAGGGTTAGAGTATTTCATGAAGGTTGATGTTTGAAGATTGATTTCCATTAATTGAATCCCATTACGGGTTACTTATTCTTTCTTGATTTCACTTGTGTAATTGTCAGGGCCCGATTATTACGCATTATCTATGGTTTTTAGATTGAACTCGAAAGAGGGGATTTAATTACGTAATAAGAAAGAATAGGACTAGTTTGTGAACCCGGGCATCGGGGAACCAATTTGTGAGTAGGATAGACATATACTTGCTCGCCTAGTTTAACTAATTACAGAATTCGTTAATGCGTGCACGTGATTCAACCCATAGACATATAGGGATTGGAGTAGCCTGCATAGACCGTGAAGAACTGAAAGGTTTTCACGGGTACATGTAATCTGTTAGTTAGTAACCCGGGATTTAAGAAGTGGAATCAATTGGAAAACTCAACTGGATTGTTCGTAACTCTGACCCTGGATCGTCTCCGTATTACTGATAACAACCAAGTTTTGCTCCATTGCTTGAATTCACTTTTACTATTTAATCACTGTTCTTTAGTTAATAAATCCTCACTATTGGAAAAAGATCCCTGAATAGTTTATATAAATTGTTTGCTAGAATTCAGTCTGAATAGTCCTCGTGGGAACGATACTCGATTTATCACTTTATTACTTGTCGACCACGTATACTTGCGTGTGCGTTTGGGAGCAACAAGTTTTTGGCGCCGTTGCCGGGGACTAAATTGACTGTTTTCTTTTTGAACAATTTATTATTTTCTATTCAGGTTTAATTTTTTTATTTTTTTATTTTATTTTTAGTTTATTATTTTATTACTAGTCTACATGGCATCTTTTAATGAAAGTGGGTTGAATGAAAGTGGGTTGAATGTTGATTCTTGTCTACTTTGTGGAGGACATCACTTTTGGGAAAATTGTCAAACTCTTTCAACCCTGCGAGATTGGTTATGTGAATTTTCTACCACCTTTGATTGGAATTTTTGTAAATTGTGTGGTGGTCGGTGGAATGATTGTCCTAAGTGTCATGCTCCTTCCCCCAATAATTTTTGTGATGATTCTAATGATGTTTGTGAGCTTGACAGGATCGATAAAGTGCAGGTTGTTAGCGAAACTTGGCTAATGGAGCAAGCCAAACTCTTAGAGGCTTATGGGGATTTCAGGAGTGAACTTACAAATATGACGAGGCAATTTATGGAAGAAAGGGTTGTGCTCGGGCAAGAGATCGACGAATTTGGCTTGACTATTCACGACTTGGAGGATAATTTGAGTGATATGGTTGAGGTGTCTGAAGCTCAATTATCAGTTGTCGTGCTTAGTAGATTTGAGATAGAAGAGCTTAGAAGCCAATTTGAGGAGCAAAAAGTGGAATTCCTACCATTCGACCCAATAGCAGTTGATGATGCCAAGGTTGAGGAAATTACATTAGAGTCAAGTGAAGAAATTGAAAACATCATATTTGAGGACTCTAGTGTTTGTGCAAGTGAGGGTGTCAAAAGTAATGCAACTTTAGAATTGAAGCGCATTGGACCTCATTCCAATCATTTTTCAACATTGTGTTTGGATGGTGACATGAAAATTGAGCCACCCGAGCCTATGAAGAAACAAAAGGAGGAGGAACAAGGTGCCTATATTTTAAAGTTTGTGATGCCGAGGAGACAAAACGACATCCCTCATTTAAAGGCTAAGAAGTGTAAAATGCGACAATGGTTACTTGGTCCTTTTGTATTTTTGCCACCACCCCAATACCATAGTTGTAAACTTGAGGCAAAGTTGGGGATTCAATTCATTAGTTCAAGGTGGAGGAAAAAGTGATGAAGTTGTCCTCGTCGTGCCGCGACGTTAAATCAAGCGCTTCTTGGGAGGCAACCCAATTTGTTTGCTTTACTTTTATTTATTTTTATTATTATTTTTATAGTTGTATATTACTTTGGGTGATTCTTTGGATTGCAGGTTCATGTAATGTCGAGTCTAAGTGTGGGGTGTCCTCACCCTTGCCTAATATTGATGACCTGTTGGGGGAAGTCTGAGTACCTCATACTATATGGAAGCTTGGAGGATGCTAGCACCAAGGACTAGAATCTTCAGGGAAGTTTTCTTTACCTTGCACTTTCTTATTTTTAGCACTGAGGACAGTGCTTAGTTTAAGTGTGGGGTGGGAAACTACCCTTTATTTATTTTTGAGGTTAGGGATGCATGTACCATAGGATTTTTCTTTTGTCACTTGACTTTATTTTTATTTGTTTCTTGCTTTAATTTTTGAGGTTAGGGATGCATGTACCATAAAATTTTTCTTTTGTCACTTGACTTTATTTTTATTTGTTTCTTGCTTTAATACATGAAAAAAAAAATTAGAAAACCAATGAAAAATTCCAAAAAGATTTTCCTTTTAGTTTTTATTAGTGGTACATGTCATCCGCCCCGTGGTTTTTCTTATGGCCACGGTTCTTTTCCACGGGGAGGCCTTTGAACCGGGTAGTTTTTATTTTTTAGGATTAGAGTAGTTAGTTATAGGTGGCCCTAGACGAAGGAACTAGGTGGAATGCTAGGTGCCTTTGATTTGTTTGATACCGGTGGACTTGAATTGATTGCATGTGCTATTTGTGGTGTCTTTGGTTTTGATTTGATGCATGCCTAGAAAAAGAAAAAAATTGGAACAACCCCCTTGAGATGCTTGAGTCCGCTTGTTTGACTTGATTGCTAACTTTTGTGCATGAGTGCTTAAATTTCCACAAGTTGCATTCTAGATGCTTGATTGAGAGTTGTTGATGGAACCTTTTTGTGTGGATCATGTGCAATGTGTGTGTGAGGCATATTCTTGTTTGCTCCATGTTTGCATATCAATGTCTAGAACTTGCCCCGTGTGTGTGCAAAGCGAAATCCTAGGTTTGCTCTAGTCGGGAGATGATACAAGGCCTTCTTTTACTTGCCTACCCTTACATATATACCTTGAAAAAAATTATTGTTGTGATTTCTTTGACCCTTTTTGTTGGCACCCACACCCCGAGCCTACCCATTTGTTCTAAATTGACTCTTTTGGCCCCTACTCCTTAAGCACTTTATTGATATTGTGTTGTTGATTGGAGTTGTGGTTGGATTTTGGGAGGTTTTTGAGTGGAACTAATGAAGGGGAATAATTGTAAAATTGTGAAGTAGTGAAAAGCATTGGCAAGGTTGGATGGAATTGAAAATTGAAAAAATAGCAAAGTTGAAAAGAAAGAAAAAATTGTGAAAAGAAAAAAAAAGAGGAAATAAAGAGAAAAAGATATCCATTCCTTGCTAGTGTGTGCTTAATAGAAAAAATGCTACTTGTGAGAAGGTGTATGTGTGATATTTGTGATTGGGTGGCTTGATGAGATTAATGATTAATTTGTATTGTGATGTATTAAAGTGCTTAGGGAGGTAGTCACTATTACCATATGTATCCTACCCGCCCCTTAGCCTACATTACGACCTTTCTAAAGTCCTAGTTAATCCCGATTGGAGTGAGCCTACATTAGTGGAGTCCTACACTACGGGCAAGCCTATGGTACGTTGTGTGTGACATGTGAGCTTTTCATGAGAGCGAGTGAATTCTTTCTATGCTATTGTCCCCATTCTATTCTTGATATTCATGGTTGTGTGTGATACTTGGGGGGACACTCTCTTGCTTCATTTTGGTGAGGGCACATGGTTTGCATGAGATAGGTGAAGTTGATGGCTTTTGGTTGAGTAGATAGGTGTGATTTTGTGGGAGCATGGTTGCATTAAGTTGAGTTTGTGCATTTGAGCTATTTTGGGGTGGTTGTTCTCTTATTTTTTGGTAAATTATTGGCATGGTGTGGATCCATAGTAGTCATGTGTGCATTGGTTCAATGGTCGGTATCAACTATAGTCATAGGCAGACCTGTTTTACCTAGGTTGGAAGTTATTTGTGATTGCTCGAGGACGAGCAAAGGTTCAAGTGTGGGGTGGTGATGTTTGGCATTTTATGCCTATATTTCCTTAATATTTCCTCACGTTTTAGTACCTTATTCGCTCGTTTTGTAGCTTGTGAATGTGGTTTTACACTGATTTTATGTCGTGTGTGTGTAGGTTATTATGCAGTGTAATTAGAGCTTTTAAGAGCTTGATTGAGCAAGAAAAGATTGAATTTTGATTGAGGATTGGATCGAGCACACGAAGGCACGACACGAGCGAGCAAAGGAGCGAGAAAACACGAAAATTGGCCTGGCGCTGTAGGGCATGCCCCGCGGGCCCCACCGCGCCCAGTGTTCCAGCGCGTTTCCCAGCGCACCGCAGGCCCAAAGCGGGCTGATTTCGACGTCCTCTGTCCAAGCTCACGCGTTCCGAGGCGCGGGGCGCCCGTTATAGCGCCCCTTGTGCGCGTTTTTATGTCCTATTTCGTCTAGGCTTGGGTCTAACTTATTACTAGGTGTTTGTAAACACTATAAATACTCTTTTACTTAGTTTTTCATGGGAGTTCAGACTTTGGAGCAAATTTGAGAGCTCATAACATCAAGACAAGGGTTTTTCTTCCTACCATTAATTTATTACATCATTATTTCATTATTACATCAATTCCTTGTGTTGTTATTATGAGTATGCGTAGCTAAATCTATCGTTCTAGGGTTAGAGTATTTCATGAAGGTTGATGTTTGAAGATTGATTTCCATTAATTGAATTCCATTACGGGTTACTTATTCTTTCTTGATTTCACTTGTGTAATTGTCAGGGCCCGATTATTACGCATTATCTATGGTTTTTAGATTGAACTCGAAAGAGGGGATTTAATTACGTAATAAGAAAGAATAGGACTAGTTTGTGAACCCGGGCATCGGGGAACCAATTTGTGAGTAGGATAGACATATACTTGCTCGCCTAGTTTAACTAATTACAGAATTCGTTAATGCGTGCACGTGATTCAACCCATAGACATATAGGGATTGGAGTAGCCTGCATAGACCGTGAAGAACTGAAAGGTTTTCACGGGTACATGTAATCTGTTAGTTAGTAACCCGGGATTTAAGAAGTGGAATCAATTGGAAAACTCAACTGGATTGTTCGTAACTCTGACCCTGGATCGTCTCCGTATTACTGATAACAACCAAGTTTTGCTCCATTGCTTGAATTCACTTTTACTATTTAATCACTGTTCTTTAGTTAATAAATCCTCACTATTGGAAAAAGATCCCTGAATAGTTTATATAAATTGTTTGCTAGAATTCAGTCTGAATAGTCCTCGTGGGAACGATACTCGATTTATCACTTTATTACTTGTCGACCACGTATACTTGCGTGTGCGTTTGGGAGCAACATGTTTGCCAAGGATTCATAAATAAATTATCGCACTATTTCCCGTTTAACTTTTGTTTTAATCTTCTAATTTTGCAATATTTTTCAGCATTCAAACCAATAATCTCATTGAGTCTACAATCGCAACGTGTAATGGAGCATTGGAGCTTGAGGAAACTGGAGTTGATTATGATGATTTTGATGAAACCACATAAGAAGAAATTGAAATATTTGAAAACAAGCCTAAGCCAAACCTAGAAGAAACTGAGGTGATAAACCTAAGAGATGAGGAAATTGTGAAAGAGACAAGAATCAGTGTGCATCTCACCGCAGAAGATAAAAAGAGATATACTGAGTTTCTTAAAGAATATGAGGACGTATTCGCTTGGTCGTACGATGACATGACTGGCATAAGCAGGGATGTGGTAGCTCACAAATTACCTATCAATCCGGGCTTTCCGTCGGTCAAACAAAAGGCACGAACTTTCAAGTCGTCAGTTTTGTTGATGATTGGGGAGGAGTTAACCAAGCAGCTCAATGCAGGAATCTTGAAAACAGTCAAATACCCAACTTGGTTGGCTAACATTGTCCCAGTGCCGAAGAAAGACTGAAAACTCCGAGTTTGAGTGGATTACAGGGATCTGAATAGAGCAAGCACGAAAGATGATTTTCCTTTGCCAAATATACACATCCTGATTGATAATTGCACGAAACATGAGCTACAATCCTTCATGGAATGTTTCGTCGGTTATCATCAAGTGCTCATGGATGAGGAGGATGTCGAGAAGATAGCTTTCACCACATCTTGGGAGAATTATTTCTACAAGGAGGTTATGCCGTTTTGGTTGAAGAATGCTGGGGAAACTTACATGAGGGCAATGGCAACTATTTTCCATGACTTGATGCAAAAAGAGATTGAAGTCTACGTGGATGATGTGATCATCAAATCGAAGAAGAGTTAAGAGCACCTTGACAACTTGCGCAAGTTTTTCAACCGCTTGCGAAAGTATAATTTGAAGCTAATTCCAGCAAAGTGTGCCTTTAGTGTTCCAGCAGGGAAGCTTCTGGGTTTCATCGTCTGAAGGAGGGCGTATCGAGTTGGATCCATCCAAGATCAAAGCCATCAAAGAATTGCCGCCACCAAAAAGCAAGAAAGAGGTCATGAGCTTCCTTGGAAGGCTCAACTACATCAGCTGGTTCATAGCACAATCCACTATCATCTGCGAGCCGATCATCAAATTACTAAAGAAAGACGTAGCGATTGAGTTGACGGAAGACTGTCAAAGAGCATTGTTCGAATAAAAGAGTACTTATCTTGCCCGCCTGTGTTGGTTCCACCCGAGCCTGGGCAACCTTTGATCTTGTACCTGTTTGTGGTAGATTCGGTATTTGGTAGTGTGTTGGGGCAACACGATTCAACTGGAAGAAAGGAATAAGCAATATACTATCTAAGCAAGAAGTTTACTCCTTACGAGGCCTGGATAGCACAAAAGCTGAGGCACTACTTGATATCTTACTCAACATTGCTGGTATCGAGGATGGATCATCTCAAGTATATCTTCCAAAAACCAATGCCTACTGGAAAGCTGGCTAAATGGAAAATGCTGCTCAGTGAATTCGACATCACTTTTGTCACTCAAAAGGCGGTGAAATCTCAAGCCTTGGTTGATTATATGGCCGAGAGTCCAGTAGGATATGACAATGAACCATTACACACCCCGACGAATAAGTCATGCTCATAGGAGAAGATATCACTGAAGAGTATGATGGCTGGAGGCTATTCTTCGATGGAGCAGTGAATTTCAAAGGAGTCGGTATTGGAGCGGTGTTAGTCTCCGAGACTGGACAACATTATCCTATCACAGCCAAATTAAGGTTCCCTTGCACCAACAACATGACGGAGTATGAAGCCTGCATCTTGGGTCTTAGATTGGCAGTAGACATGAACATACAAGAGCTGTTAGCCATCAGAGATTCTGACTTGCTGATTCGCCAAGTCCGAGGAGAATGGACAGCAAAGAACTCCAAGATATTGCCGAACCTGGAGTGCATAAAAGAGTTAAAGCAAATTTTCACCAAGATAGAGTTCCGGCATATACCCAGGCTACAAAATGAGTTCGCGGATGCTTTGGCCACTATATCTTCCATGATCAAACATCCTGATAAGAACTATATTGACTCAATACCCATGACAGTGAGGAACCAGCCATCATACTATTATCACGTAGAAGAAGAATTAGACGGACAACCTTGGTTCTATGACATCAAAGGGTTTCTCAAAGAAGGCATCTACCCAAAAGATGCAACAAACCTCCAAAATAAGACCCTGAGGAGGTTAGCAAATAGTTTCTTTCTGAACGGAGAAGTTTTGTACAAAAGGACACCTGACTTGGGATTGCTGAGATATGTGGACGCCAAAGAAGCTGCTACATTATTGGAAGAAATACACTCTGGGATGTGCAGCCCACATATGATTGGTTTGGTGCTTGCAAAGAAGATTTTGTGGGCTGGCTATTTCTGGATGACAATAGAGCATGATTGCATAAAGCACGCAAAGAAATGTCATCAATGCCAAGTCCACGGAGACATGATTCGAGTGCCTCCTAATGAATTGAATATCATGGGATCACCTTTGTAACGACCCTCAAATAGTCGTTACGGGATCCGGGACCTCGATTTGCGTGTCGACAGTCCCAAAAGCTCCGTTAGGTCATTTATGACCCGTCTGTGAAATCTGAGTCGAAACGGAGTCTGTTTGATAGATTTTCGAGAAAAGGATCTGTTTATGAAATTCCGGAAAGGAATTTAGGGTTTCGATAGGTCGTTTTGAGTAAACGAACCCCGATGGAAAGTCCGAGCGCACCGTTAGGTCCGTCTCGTCATTTATGATATGTAGCAACCTTCAAAATTAAGAACGGACCTCGTTTGATAGGACTTTTGATAAAGTCCCCGTTTCGGAAGTTTAAAAGAGTTAAAAGAGGTTTCCGAGCTCGATTTGAGCAAATGAGCTCCGATGAGAGATCCGAAAGTTCCGTTAGGTTCGTATAGTTATTTGTGACTTGTAGCAACTTTCGGAATTGGATTCCGAGGTCGTTTGGTTAAATTTCGCTATTTTGGCGAAAGTCGAAAATTGAACCTTTGCCGTGGGACCCACTTTTTGAGTTTTGGAGGTCCGAATTGAGTTCCGTCTTGACGAGCATGTCACCCAAGTATTTTATGGCTTGTGTACAAAATTTGGGATCATTCCGAGCTTCGTAGGGTCCCGTTTTGCCCCTAAAACAGTAGAAAATCTGGTGCGACTTTTCTGTTCTGTTTTGGCGCAAACAGCCGGATAAAAGCTGATTTTCCGGCCAATCCGTAAGGAATTAGGAAAAACTCAAACGTGAAAGTTGTAGCCCTTTGAGTTGTGGTTCTAATGGCACCAGTTTCAGGTCATTTGGACATTCCTATCAAAAGTTATGATTTTTTCAAAAGAAGCTGTCACAGAGGCAAAAAAAACTGCTATAAAAAGGCCATTTCGATTCATAACTTATAAAAATCATTTGGTGAGCTCTTGAGGCGATTTTTGGGTATTTCTTGAAGACCCAATCATACTTACACTTAAGGTAAGCCCTTTCAATCCATCTTTATGTTGATTAACACAAGAATCAAAGGGTTGATTCTTGGAAATGGGTTAGAACCCTAGATTCTTAAGAATTGGGGAAAGACATCGAGCAAGGCTCGCATGTGGAATCTAAGTGTACTTTTGGACTCACGGGAGCGTGGGGAGTCCGGAAAAGTACATTTTGTAAATTTAGGGCTCGGCCCTACCCGGGGGCATTTTGGTAATTTTTACCCTAGGATGCCTATAGGCTTAAATAGCTATAATTGAGCACTCATATGTGCTATATCTTGCCTTAATAGACCTAGTGGAGAGTCCTTCGCGGACAAGGCGAGCGGGAAAGGAGATTATTCCCGGCATTTGAGCCCGAATTTCGAGGTAAGTGAGACTTGACCTCTATTGTGCTTGTGGACTCTTCCTTCATGCTAGTATGCTTCATGTACGCATATATATACCTAACAATGGTTAGGATTAATGATGTGAATTACTTGCTATTATTGTTTGTTATAAATAGCGAGATTGTGACTCGACCGAGGTATGTGCCGGTCTAAACGCTACGTCGAGGTAGCTTAAATTTATATCGTAGTAACGCTTGCTACGCCATGCTTAGATAGCAAGAACTTGGGACATGGCCGAGGATGTTGCCGGTATGTCATGATAAATGTCTTGCCGAGGATTTTGCCGGCTTTTGTATGATATTGGTACTTGATTTGTTCACGTGCCGGGTTGGGTAGTGCTGTCTATACGTAACCTTGGGTTGGACGACATGGGAGTAGGGATTGTACCCCCAAACTGTGGTCGGGTTAACCTTCGCCTTACGTTCAGCTAGCATAACCAACCTGGGTTACGGTGACTGTGAAATATTATCGTTATTAATATTTCTGTTATTGTTATTAATGTCGTGGATATTAATACTGTTAGAGGGACACTTGACAGGGGGTGTGGTGTCGCCTATACTATGAGATGTGTCACACTTGACAGAGGGTGTGGTGTGGACACTTGATCTTTGAGATGTGACACACTTGACAGGGGGTGTGGTGTGGTCACTTGATTTATTGAGATACGACGCACTTGACAGGGGGTGTGGTGCGATCGTAGACAGATTTGAGATGAGCCAACGACTACGGGTCGTTGGTCTACTTATTTATGATTGTGATAGTGACTTCGGGTCACGGTATATGGTTGATACTTAGTAGTGGTGTTGCTAGTCCATCGTAGGTCTAGGTTAGTCGGCACAGGAGTAGAGATTGGACCTCCAAACCACCGCTGAGTTGACCTATGCCTTACGTTGGATGGGCATAATCCTTGAGACTTCTGGTTACTACTTGTGTGTATGGAATGTGTTATATTTATTTGTGATTTCACTACTTTATTGTATGATTACTATAGTATGTTGTTGCTTATGATGCATGTAGCGACTTGTCCCGCAAGGGTACCTTAGCGGGCCTGTCGGTGATCTTACTGGGCTTCGGCTCATAACTTACTCTGCTACGTGCGCAGGTCCTTCATCCAGTCAGCAGCCCGGACGTTAGCGGTTCCCGAGGCTTCTGAGACTTTTGATTGAGGTGAGCCGACCACACAGACCGTGGTGGCATACCGCCGGAGTCACTTAGAGATAGGACTCAGATTTCTTTGATGTATATTCATACTTTATTGAGTCACTCTTAGAATGCTCCAATTCTTTTGTGGATATATTCTTTTGGACTTCACCCTTTTATATTTATATATCCATTTATGATCTTTTCACATTATTGTTCTTTTCCGCATCTTGTTTCATTGGTTCGCCTAGGCAAATGTTGTTTAGGTGCCATCACGAGCCCTTGGAAATTGGGTCGTGACAACCTTGGCCTTTTGTTGCTTGGGGAATGGACTTCATAGGACTCATCGAGCCAGCTGCTTCCAATGGGCATCGCTTCATATTGGTGGCCACCGATTATTTTACCAAATGGGTAGAAGCTGCATCGTACAAGTGAGTGACGAAGAAAGTGGTGTCAAACTTTGTCCGTGATAAGATGATCTGTCGATTTGGCATACCCGGTCCATCATCACTTACAATGGTTCCAATCTCAATAGTGACCTAATGAAAGCGACCTGTGAGGTTTTCAAGATCAAGCACCACAATTCCACCCCATATAGACCTCAAATGAATGGGCGGTCGAGGCGACCAACAAAAACATTAAGAGGATATTGCTCAAGATGACAGACAATTCAAAGCAATGGCACAAGAAGCTACCCTATGCTCTGTTAGGGTGCCGCACCACTATGAGAACATCAACAGGGGCTACTCCTTACTTGCTGGTGTATGGCACCAAGGCGGTGATACCAGCGGAAGTCGAGATACCATCTCTGAGAATCATCCAAGAAACACAATTGAAGGACACTGAATGGAGCAATTGGACCTCATCGACGGCAAGAGGCTAAATGCAGTGTGACATGGGCAATTATATCAGAGGAGAATGATTAAGGCATTCAACAAGAAAGTTCGAGAAAGATCCTTCAAACCTGGGCAATTAGTACTGAAAAAGATATTTCCAAATCAAGAAGAAGCAAATGGAAAATTTGCACCCACTTGGCAAGGGCCGTACATGGTTCATCGAGTTCTGAATGGAGGAGCATTGATACTGGCAAAAATGGACTGAGAAGTTTGGCCGAAACCAATCAACTCAGACGCTGTCAAAAGATACAATGTATGAGAGCTTGTACTAGTTAGTGATTTCGCCATTCTGCAATACATTATGTAATCTGAACTACATTACGACCTGATTCCATAAGAGGGATACGTAGGTAACCTACTCAAGGTTCGGTCGCATAAATATAAAAATTTCATTTCCCACAAAGCAAACACTGGGGCAGAATTTTTTGAAGAATTCTCAAAAATTCCTAGAGGACAAACTTAGTTGACACTGGGGCAGAAATTTTTGAGGACCTCTCAAAAATTTCAACCGCGAACTGGGGCAGAATTTTGAGGTCACCCTCAAAATTCATTTGATGGAGTTTGGAACAGCATGAAGGGCAACAACTATGGCTTTACACAACGCGACTCGTGACTCAATGGGATAAAATATTTCACTTCGTTTCTTTCTCATAAAAGTTTTTTCAAAACATTTGCATTATTTACTGCATTATACATATCCTCACTAGCTCGGCCAAGGTCCCGATACTCATGGGCAGCAAGCGCAAAGCGAGCCAAGAATGCACAAACAAAACCACCCCACACAACTTACCAATCTTTCTTTGGATGTAGGCACCAAAGATACGCAACTCGGCAGCACACGAAAGACATGTTTCGACAAAGGTTATCAAATTCCTCTTATCACATTTAACATAGCTGAGGGTACACAGCCCGAAGTGTCGGTTGAGGGTACACATCCCGATATTGATTTGCATTTAAATTAGCTGAGAGTACACAATCCGAATCATGGCTTGAGGGTACACAGTCCGATATCTATTTTCATTTAAATTAGCTGAGGGTATACAGCCCGAAGTATTGGTTGAGTGTACACAGTCCGATATCGATTTGAATTTAAATTAGCTGAGGGTACACAACCCGAAGCATCGGTTGAGGGTACACAGCCCGATATCTATTTGCATTTACATTGGCTGAGGGTACACAGCCCGAAGCGTCGGTTGAGGGTACACAGCCCGATATCGATTTGCATTTACATTAGCTGAGGGTACACAGCCCGAAGCATCGATTAAGGGTACACAACCCGATATCGATTTTCATTTACATTAGCTGAGGGTAGACAACCCGATTTGCATTTAAATTAGCTAAGGGTACACAGCCCGAAGCGTCGGTTGAGGGTACACAGCCCGATATCGATTTGTCATTTAAATTAGCTAAGGGTACACATTCCGATGCGTCGGTTGAGGGTACACAGCCCGATATCGATTTGAATTTAAATTAGCTGAGAGTACACAGCCCAAAGCGTCGGTTGAGGGTACACAGCCCGATATCGATTTGTATTTAAATTCCTTGCGGAGGGTACACAGCCAAATTCTTCGACTGAGGGTACACAGCCCGATGTCGAATCTAACACTTGGCACAGCGAAGGACACACAGTCAGGCATAGCAGACACAGCTACATACGGTAAAGAATCCTGGAAAGACAATCCAGCCCGACGGAAAGGTACGTTCTACATACATTATTTTTCAGACTCATCTTTATTGCTGGATACACACTCAAACAAAGCAAACACTACGACCTAACGCATCGACAATTATCTTAAGTCGTAAGCACTTCTCTAGAGTCGTGACAAAATTAGTCATTCTGTCAACGTCTTTGCCCGAAGACTCTTTCATCATCCCCGGGCAAAGAGGTGCAGCTGTTGACACCTAATTTTGTCCCTCCTGTTTTGATAGCCTTTTATTCAGACGAATTGACGACCACATAAATATCCTACACTTACTCCATCCTGAGTCATTATCTCGTGCACGTACGCCAACTAGACTATTTTAGAAGCATTTGCACAAACGATCACATATTACTAAAACCACCCCCCCCCCCCCCCCCGCATGTCTTGTCAATATTTTTACAATTATTTATGTTTTAAGGAGGACACCTAAATTTATTTTGAAACTTAGTATAATAGATGTTTCTTCAATTATATACCCTTGCTAATTATTTTTCTTAATTTTATAACTTTTTCATAAATATTTTGCATAATTTATACGTAATTTATATGATTTTATACACTAGTTATACGCAATATATATATATATATATATATATATATATATATATATATATATATATATATATATATATATATATATATATATATATATATATATATATACCTTCATGGATCGATCTCAGCCGTCCACGTGTACCATCCGACGGCTGAAATCAAAACTTTCCTTTTATTCCCCAAACGACCCCTAAACTCCTTGGCCTATTCCCATTCCCCCTCGCCTCACCCCGATAAACTCTCTCTCTCTCTCTCTCTCTCTCTCTCTCTCTCTCTCCTGGGCGAAATGTCACGCCACCACTGTCACGGCGTTTTTTGGTCAATTTGGCCGGCGAAATTTAGGGAAAATGGTATCATTGTATTTCCTCGTCACCCGCTACAAAACCCATACACTTTCGACAACATTCGGACGAGGTCATTTCCTAACCCTCGTCGACAGAGTCACCACCACCGGAAAATGTCTCCAACGTGGTCCAGGGTGTTCTAACTAATTCTATCACCTGAAAAGGGGTAAGAAATACCTCATGCAAAGTTGATTCATGATGGTTCGATTTGACCCGGCTCTGATTCGAAAACGGGTAACCCTTTCTCCCTTTTAAGGACTGTAAAACTATGTGATTTCGAACCTAGTTCGCCTAGCTTTTTTTCCGTGTTAACATGATTGATTGTTATTTGCCAATTAGTTAGGGGGTAAAATTCATAAAATTGTCAGTCTTTGCTTGTGTCACTAGTTAAACGATGACCTGACTTTCCGTATGTTTGGGTAAATATGATTGTGCCTTGTACTCCTATTAGCAAGTGAATTTGAAGCCTGGGGTAAACTGCTAATTATCTATGTTCATGACTGATTATGGATTTAGCCCTATGTTCTTTTACATGCTCGAAGTCTAGTCAAGTGCCTCCTTTCACATGCTTAGGATATTTTTGAATTAGTTGAAAGCTCTGTTTAATATTAGTTGGTGATTTGATCCTGCATCAATTTGAAAGCTTGGTTGAAATCTGTTAAATGATCTTTGAGCAAAGGACACCCCTGTATGACTGATCTTGAACCTGGCCTTTTTTGGGGTATATAGGAAAGGATCCAAAAGGTTTTGGGGTTAGGTTTACCTTAATCATAAAGGCTGGAGGAATCTGTCAAAGATTCAACCTAATTCCGAGCCAAAAATGGTTTAGATTGTTGATATTTGTGAACCTGGACAATACTACATAAAAGGGAAGGGGAACTATTTTTGTCTTGGACTCTGATTTGTCCTAGACTTATGAATTGATTGAACTATATTTGGTAAACTTATTTGATTGATTTCCCTTAACTATGGAAACAATATTCCCTTGCCTTCTTTAGCCTTCTACCTGTTAGAACTGATCCCCCAACCCCTTACCTATATAAACTAGTTCCCTGCACTCACCTTACACACTTCTCAACTAGAAAAACAACTGCTCTATACACACAGTTACTAATAGAAAATACAACATATATAAAACATCATTCTTTTCTCCTCTGATAGCTTCTTACAACTGAAAGGGTTCTTGCTTTTCATTCTGTGTTTGCTAGCTACTTTGTTCCAGTATTGCTCTTTGATTATTACATTCTCTGGCAAGGTATAAATATATCACTATATTCCCTTTACTCTTTTGCACTAGATTTATCTGTGTGTCCATCTTGCATATGTGATCAATACCTATATGTGTGACTTGTTTAGAGGGCTCTGTATCCTTCCCTGTTAACCCTTCTCTTGCAGTCTGTAAGGATGGCTTTTGAGGCCCAACCAGGTTTAAAATTGCAGGTTTATGGATACCCTATGAGGGCTTGGTGGAATGCAAACCCGAAGGAGTTGCTTAGCACAAACGCGGAAGATAAACAACAAAGATAAAGATAGAAGCAAGACAAAACTTGCTTCTTTTGAAAGAACAGTGAGGAACCTGTCTCAAAGCTCGATCAAAAGGGACACAAGAATCACCTAAACTATGCAACAATCCTCAAGAGAACATTGCCTCTTGCAATCTGAATGATCAAAGAGGAATGTTCAATCGGATTAACCGAAAGCCACAAGTCCATAAAGCCCTCACAGGGGTTGCTCACGACGGAGACAAGAAATGTGCTCGGCACTTTCATTAATTTATCAATGTTCAAAAAAACTAGGTACTTACAATGAGAAGAAACAAGGCTTATATAAGAAATACTAAGGGTAAACTAGTAAAAGGGTCACAGGCGACCAATAGAAATAAGCCACGCAGGGCTGAGTTAAATTGTGTTCGGCAGACTTTGACTTCGGTAAGCCTTGGCTTCGGTTCTCGATTGTCTGCTCGAACACACTTGTTGCCTTCGGACGCTCAATTGTCTTCGAGCTCATTGTCCTCGGTCACTTTGCCATCGGGCTCAAATCTGAAGATAATGCCTTCGGTTCTTGAGCTCGGCCACTCAGCTTTGGAGCAATTGTTTTCCTTCGGCCAGGCTAAGTGAACGTGCACATCGTGCAGTAGCTTGGCTTGGCTTCTTGTCATCGGTCTCCTCGGTGGATCGAACACTTGATCAGCACGTGTTCGGGCTGCATCATACTCCCCTTCTTGAGAAGATTTCGTCCTCGAAATCAAGCCCTCCTCGTCCTCCGAAGTTGGACCTACAACACAAGGAATTAAGTCAGCAACATTAAAGGTGTTGGACACGTTATACTCACCAGGGAGGTCGATCACGTAAGCATTGTTGTTGATCTTGGTCAACACTTGAAATGGACCATCCCCACGAGGAGCCAACTTTCCTTTCCTTTGGTTCGGGAAGCGTTCCTTTCGGAAGTGAACCCAAACCCAGTCTCCCTTCTTTAATTCTAACTTTTTACGCCCCTTGTTTTTCTTTAAGGCAACCTTTGCATAGGCCTCCTCGAGGTTCTTCTTCACCTTTGCATGCAATTCGATCAAGGCAGCTGCTCGTCGAGTACCTTCAAAATCAAGAACAGAATCTCGAGGCAATGGGGTTAAATCAAGTGGAATCAAAGGATTAAAGCCATACACACACTCAAACGGGGTCATGTTGATCATTCGATGTACCGTTCGATTGTATGCAAACTCCATCATGGGCAAACGATCAGCCCAGTTTCCAACCTTCTCTTTGGTCATTGCCCGAAGCAAAGATCCCAAGGTTCGGTTAACTACCTCGGTCTGTCCATCAGTCTGAGGATGGTGAGACGTCGAGAATAGTAGCTTGGTGCCAAGGGCACCCCACAAACACTTCCAAAAATGACTCAAGAACTTCGAGTCTCGATCACTCACAATAGTACGAGGTACACCATGCAATTTTAACACGTTAGAAACAAACAATGTAGCTACATGCTGTGCATCATCACACTTTTTGCAAGGAATAAAGTGAGCCATTTTTGAAAAACGGTCAACCACAACGAAGATGCTATCATGTCCTCCCCCGACCTCGGTAACCCCAAGACAAAGTCCATAGATATATCAACCCAAGGTCGATCAGGCACAGGCAACGGGGTGTACAAACCATGAGGGTTGGACTTCGATTTTGCTTTCTTGCAAATGAGACAAGCGTTGCAAAGCTTTTCCACATCTCGTCGCATTTTGGGCCAATGGAACTGCTCGGTCAAGATACCAAGAGTTTTGTCGACACCGAAGTGTCCCATCAGTCCACCAGAGTGAGCTTCTCGAACCAAGAGCTCTCTCCACGATGACACTGGCACACAAACCCTCCCATTCTTGAAGAGGTAGCCATCATGCCATTGATATTTTTCAACCCTTCGGCCACTCAAGATAGCGTCACGAACGCATTTCAGCTTGGGATCGTCCTCGTACATCGACTTGATGCTTTCGAATCCCATGAGCCTAGAGGCGAGAGTGGTCGCTAAGGCAAATTTCCTTGATAGCGCATCGGCCACAACGTTGTCTTTACCCTTTTTGTAATGAATTACATAGGGAAAGCTTTCAATAAATTCAACCCACTTGGCATGTCTTCGGTTCAACTTCTCCTGTCCTCGGAGATGCTTCAAGGACTCGTGATCACTTTTGATCACAAATTCTCGAGGCCACAAATAATGCTGCCAATGGGCGAGTGCTCGAACGAGGGCATACAATTCCTTGTCATACGTTGAGTAATTCAAGGCGGCACCCTTAAGCTTTTCGCTAAAGTAAGCGATTGGCTTCGATTCTTGCATCAGCACTCCTCCGATCCCAACTCCAGATGCATCACACTCGACTTCGAATGCTTTGCCGAAGTCAGGGAGTTGCAACAACGGGGCAGAACAAAACCTCTGTTTCAACTCTTGGAAAGCCCTTTATTGGGACTCTCCCCACACAAATGGATTGTCTTTCTTAACCAGCTCGGTTAAAGGAGCTGCCACGGTGCTAAAGTCACGAACAAACCTTCGGTAAAAGCTAGCTAAACCATGGAAGCTACGAACTTGTGTTACTGAGGTTGGAGTTGGCCAATCTTTGATGGCTTCGACTTTTGATTCGTCGACTTCGACACCATTAGCACTGACAACAAATCCAAGAAAGACTACACGATCGACACCAAAGGCGCATTTCTTGAAGTTGGCATACAACTTCTCTTCTCGAAGCTTTTCAAGTACTTGCCTTAGGTGTTCGACATGTTCATCCACGGTTCTGCTATAAACAAGTATGTCATCGAAATAAACGGCAACGAACTTGTTTAAGAACGGTTTGAGCACGTGGTTCATCAGTCGCATGAATGTGCTCGGTGCATTGGATAAGCCAAAAGGCATTACCATCCATTCATATAGACCGAATTTGGTCTTGAATGCGGTTTTCCACTCGTCTCCGGGTTTCATTCGGATCTGGTGGTAACCGGACCTGAGGTCAATCTTTGTAAAGCATGAAGAACCACTCAATTCATCAAGCATGTCATCTAATCGAGGGATAGGATGACGATACTTTACCGTGATTTTGTTGACTGCTCGACAGTCAACACACATTCGCCATGTTCCATCCTTCTTTGGGACAAGGATAACTGGAACGACGCAAGGATTCAAGCTCTCACGAACGAGGCCCTTGTTCAGCAATTCATCAACCTGCCGTTGGAGCTCTTTGGTGTCTTCGGGATTACACCGGTATGCAGGTTTGTTAGGGATTTGAGACCCTGGCACGAAGTCAATTTGGTGCTCGATTCCCCTCAACGGAGGTAATCCACCTGGCATTTCCTCGGGAAACATGTCCTCGATGTCCTGCAAAACTTTACGAACAAACAAAGGCAAAGGGTTATCATTAGAAGAATCATCATTAGAGTTTAGAAAGATACCCTTGTGCACGAGGGAAATCATCATCTGACCGTGGTCGTTGCCTCGTAAGATCTCACCGGGTTGCATGATTGCACAAATTCCTTTCACTTCGGGCGGTGAGTTTGTCTCTTCGGGCCCCAATTTTGCTCCCATCGGAAGCTTAGCTTTGGCCGCTTCTTTCAATTCTTTCATCCGTTTATAGTCCTCGGTGACTTGTATTGGAGACAAGGGTTTGAGTATGAAACTCTTCCCATCGAGCTTCACAGTGTAAGTGTTGGATCTGCCATTGTGAACAGCTGTTCGGTCATACTGCCACGGTCGACCCAATAGAAAATGACAAGCTTGCATCGGAACCACATCGAATATCATTTCATCTTGATATTCTCCGATTTTGAACTTGATCCACACTTGTTTGACAACTCTCAATTCGCCACACTCGTTCAGCCATTGTAATTTGTAAGGGTGGGGATGCTTCATCGTAGTTAATCCCATTTGTGAAACCAAAGTTTGGCTCACTACATTGGCACAACTACCGGAATCAATGATCATCGAACACACCTTTCCTCTCACTCGACATCGGGCATGAAAGAGGTTTTCTCTTTGGTTATCCTCTTCTTCAAGAGTCATGCAGCTCAAATTCCTTCGAACCACAAGAAACATTTCCGGATGATCAGCTTCGGCAGCCTCATGATCATCATCACCTTCAGCTCGGTCAGTCTCCTCGATAAATTCCTCCTCGGTGTCACTCGCTTGCTCATGGACGGTTCCATCTTCGAGCAGAAGCATAACCTTGCGAGTTGGACACTCTTTTGCCATGTGACCATAACCTTTGCATTTGTGACACTGAATATTTGAAGCACTAGGAGAGTTGAGTTGAACTTTACCTCCCACTTCTCTCGACTGGTTAACGGTCACACCTCTTTCAAAGGGTCTCTTCGAATCTCGAACAGTGTTAGCACTTGTTTGGTTTGGACTCTTCCATTCTTTACCTCGGTTCAAAGGAGTAGAAGTAGTGACTCCTCGATACCGGTTTGCTTTTTCTTCCTTCACCAATTTTTCAGCTTCGGTGGCAGCATCGAACAGATCTTCCAACGTGTGATACACGTGGAGCCTCAATTGAGACGACACATCCCTAGCCAAACCATTTTTGAATCTGATAATGGCTTGTTCTTCGTCTTCGACCAGATCAAGATTCAATCGAACCTTTTCGAACTCATCGTGGTACTCTTGGACAGACTTGGACCCTTGCTTTAACTCATAAAGCTTTTGCATTTGAGTCTGCCTGTACTTGGCACTCAAATACTTAGCATCCATTGCTCTCTTCAACTGTGGCCAAGTATTGACTTCGGGATAGTCATTCCTTCGTCTATGCCTCTTGTCAGATTCCCACCATGTTGATGCATAGGCTTCGAACGAAGCAATGGCATGGGCAGCTTTTCTCTCATCGGTCATCTCATTGGTTTCAAAGATGCGCTCCATTTTTAAGCTTCCATTCAAGATACTCATCGGGATCACTAGTTCCTTTAAAGGGTGGAATAGTGATCTTGACACTGTTCAAGTTTGAGTCTCGAACACCTCTAGCCTGTTCGGGAAACTCATCACCACGATCATCAGCCTCACACTCAATATTTCTTTCAACATTTGCGCCTCGGCCTCGACCTCGGAAATTTCCACGACCTCGGTGAGCTTTCCTTCGTTGAGCGAATGGCGGCTCGGTCTCATATTCGTCCTCGGGAAATTCCTCTTCGATAACCTCTTCGACAACGGCTCCAAGATCTCTTCGGGCCTTTGGAAGTGGTATCCTTTCTCCTCGAGGAATGCCCAAGTTTTGATAACCAGTTTGGGGATTGCCCAAGTTTTGTTGCGCTTGGGGATTGCCCAAGTTAAGCTCTCTTCGAATGGCTTCACTTGTCAACTGATGTTGTCGTACAAGCCACTACAACAAATTTGGCCTTTAGTGAGGGGAAATTTGGTCATTAAAAGGGTAAATCCGGTCGTTATATTCCTATAACGACCGGATAAAATCCGGTCGTGACCGGTCGTTATAGGCTTTCACGTTAAAAGTATAACGACCGGATTCAAATCCGGTCGTCAAAAATCCTTTAGCGGCAACGAATAATCCGGTCGTTATACCTTATTTTAGCGTCAGTGATTTCCCTTCGTTAATTGCTTTTCCGGACATTAATAGTCATAAATCACCACAAGAAATTCAATCATGATAGGTGCTTTTAATGGCTAAATTTTTGTACCGCTACCAAAACCATTATTGCAGTTGCTTCCAAATATATATACAGTATACACACATTCAAAAATAAAATATAATCAATATATTTATATACAACTTTATTGTTCCCATCCAAATAATATTACACTATTTTCTCAACTCGTAAGAAAATAAATTAAAACAGTAGCATGAACTGTAGGTAGCATCTTCAAATAAGCCATAGAAAAAAAAGTAAGTTCTTGTGCTTCAACTGGTCTTTAACATTTTTCAGCTACACCAACGTGCTCAGAGTAGTCTTCAAGGTAGGATTCTTTAAATTTCAAATTCTCTCTGTTAAAAGAACGAGTACTTGTTAGTTTAGCAGCAAACCTCCTACTAACTACTCCTGTTTGAAAACAAATGAACATATTGCTAGGTTGCTATACTGGCAGATGTAAAAGAAAGTAAGTGATGAACAACAATTTGAACTTTTAGTACTTATTAAACCAACAACACTAAGCTTAGTAGCAAAATATCACAAAATTTATTTACTAATAGCAAACGATTGTAGAACTTAATACCAATATCATTAATGTATCCGCAAAACTACAGTATAATAATACTAGTACCCAACAGAGAACAATAATCACACAATTAAGTTCAGTAATCCATGTTTCATTTAATTCAACAGTAAAAGATATCACTAAATCTATTAACAAGTAGTTATCGTGGCATAGTTTGCAAAACACTTACATGTGTTCCAATTTATGTTCTCCAATGTCCGACCATCACTCGGAGCAAGAACATATTGCAGTCAGGAACTAATATCTTTACAGCTGTTTTTCCTCACTTATTTCAGCTTCGCAGGATCAAATGAACTACAAAATTTCATTCAAGTCCCACATAAAAAAGCAGCAGTTCATTAAAAGAAGATATTTCAACTTGAGGCAATCAAATAAATCTTTCTTCTGTTTAAGTGACTGACTCAGTTCTGCTACTTGATGGAGGAGGAACTCTTTCTTTGCCGGCTCATTCTCAATCAACATCACAAAAAAGCTTAATTTATCTTATCTTAAAGAGCTTAATCTGCAAAATGTAAATCCTGTTAGAAGATTACTCCATAAGAAAATTAGATTAGAAAAAATAATGTACATTCTGAAAGAAAGTAGAAGTGAAAGAAAAGTTATGCAAAAAGGGTGTGAATTTAGGTTGTGAACTTATGGAAATTTCCTACTCTAAAGTTATTATTGAATGCTGCTTCTAGTCATGGTTTGTGATTCAGCTTCAACCTGATAAGAAGCAATCCCATTCTTCCTAGCATTTTTTCCAACACTCACGCAAATCTTAAATGGTACCTCAAGGCTCAACTGCACAAGAAGGTAGTTGTCTAGTTTCCCTGTTCAATTGAGAAACATTCACTTCTGCTTTTTTTCTAGGGCGTAGGACAATATGAACTACTTGAGTTCTCTCATGGTATTGAAAACAAAATGTACAAAGCAATAACTAAAAGTAAAACAATCTGTGAAACCAGTAGATTCAAAAGCCTAGTAAATCTCTGCATATAATTATTTGTATTTGTTACAAGAAAAAGAAGATAAAGCTGAAGTTGTACATAGAACTAAGTTGGTAGTAGTATTTTTTATTTCTCTTCTTACTAAAAGAATGAGTATTTACATATTAAACCAGAATACATGAATGTTTTTCTCATCTAACTAGATATCATTTGCACTCTTCAAATCTTTAACCAATATAATAACAAAAAAGATTTGACAGATGAAGAGATGAACCTCTAAAATAAATTTCTGCATTCACACCCGTACAAGTATAAAAAGTTGGACCAAAATCCTAGTCTATTCTTACAAATTCTCAGTCTTAGTTTTTTTGTTTTATAAGTTCAAAGGAGCAGAATCCTAATTAGTTCAGAAGTACTTGCATTTTTGTCACACTCAACTTCAATTACCATCCAAGTAAAGCAATAGTTATTAAAAGCGTCAAGTCCTTCAAAATTTTGCAAACTACGCCATCTTATTTTACAACATTCTGAAAAATCTAATAAGTTCAACTGCCTTGCTTTCTATCGCGATTACGAAGCTGAACCATAATTTTACGCTTTATCATCTAATATCATTACCTAACACTTCATAATGGCATATCACTTGGACGAGCTTATTAAGACTTACTTAACTTAACAGAGAAGCTTTTTCCATCCACATTTCACAACAAAATCATGCTTACATATTGCAAATCTGAATAAAAAAAATTACCAAACTATGAAATCAATGCACAAATACAACTATTAGAAATACTGGAATGCATTATATACTAGAACCAGAACAATCGGTAGCTCAAAACATACTCTAAAAATTTCAGCTAAAGCAAGCAAGCAATAGAGTATCAATCAAACTGAGATCATTTGATAAATGTTGTATCTTGATAACTTAAAACTAGAAATTTGGTAATTCAAATATTTAACTAGGATGTGAGGTGAAACTGCCAGTAGTGTTTACATTTTTGTAATAAAGAGACGTTTAAATACAAGATCAGTAATAGCTTATGTGCTCATGTAGAGAAGCAATTAAATTAGAGTCTCATGGGCTAATCAATGTGATTTTAATAAGCAATGCAGCCCAAACTGAAGTTGTACCACTGGAAAATGCAAGTTATACATTGCAAGCTAAATAATATATTCTTATGTAGCAATTAACGAACAATATCCACATCAATCTTATACAAAATTTAGGTTTTGATTATAGTTTATACTGGCCTTCTGATTACTAGCCTACGTAATGCTATGAAAGTCCAAGCTCATAACTGACAAAGAAGCTTTTAGCTACATTATTTTGGCATTTTTACGTGTCTTAACCAAAATTGCCTACTTAGGAGAATACTAGATACGAAGGGAACAACAACATTCACTTTCGTATTTCAGTCTTAGTAAAAGCAAACAATCTTCCACTAATGTACATATGACAATGTTAACAAGAGCTATGACAATAGCTCATGTGAGAAGATCACATAGTTTCACATAACCAGCGGCAAAGAAGAACAATGAAATCTTCAAATAAGTGCAGGTAGATTGCTGCACAACCGATGACATAACTTTCCACCTCAAGCATATAGGAAGAAATTAAAAGCACATGACAAACAGTTTGAATAAATGGTAAAGTTAGACAAACTGGACTTACAAATTCTTGATCGGATGCTAGAGGCCTAAGGAAGAAGAACCAATTTCTGTTCAGAATGCTCACAATAGAGAATGCAATTATAGTTTGCCTGAATAATATTCTGTTTGACAGGTTAGTACAGTAGACATATACAAATCCAAAAGAATATAATAGTGAAATTCAGAAAAAAGTCAAATATAAAGAGTCTTATAATGATTAAATTTATGTGCTATATGTAAGTGAAGAAAAGAAAAGAAAAGCAGAACAACTGCTTACAAAGGAATAGAGAAGATATAGAAGGTACATATGGTAAATCTTGTCACATATCACTATGAATCTCTCCCAAATGAACTTTTCAAATATGACATTAACCAACATTATTCAACATGAAGTTAGGAATTGACTGGTAAATTTTGAACTAAAAGGTTTCTAAAATCCTTTCTCATGCATAACTTCACATATGTTGATGATCTATTTTAAAGAAAAGGTTTTGCCATTTCAGCAATTAAAAATATACAAAATTGTAAACATAAAATCAAAGTGTAACATTATCGAATCAGATTTTAGCAGATGTAAACTAACTTTCAACCAGTAGTGAAACAGAGAAGACGATATCATCAATAAAAAAGGGCCTTTTTCTGTCTGGGTAACCAATAAAATTAGGCAACTATTACAAATTAAATCAACAAAAAATTGTTTGACCAGAAGACATACCAGTGATCTTCTTTCATCAGACAGGTACTAGTAAAAAATAAAATTATTACAGGAAAGAGTTGGACCTCGTAATTGACTGATCTAGTACATTAGTAAGTCACCGGAGAAGGAGTTTACCGTGGAAGTTATGATGGCTTGGTGGAAAGATTCTTGGAACTTTGTATGGGTTGGTGCAATTGCTTCTCCTGCGAATGGGGTTGAAGAAGATGAAACTCTAGGGCTTTTTCCCCTAATTAGTGTATTTTGGAAAAGAAAAATATTTGTGGGATAATTAGATTTTGTATTCCCTCCTAATTTTTTTCAGGAATCCCGCTTAATTTTTTTTGCCCAGGATTCCCGCCTAGTTATGATTTATTAGCATTAACATCCAGATATTGTAGTTTCCAAATACTGGAATTTATCCGCTTGCTTATGTGGAACTAAAATATGGATTTAATGACCGGAAAAAAATCTGGTCGTTGTAAGTATATTTATAACGACCGTATTGGCATCCCTTCGTTAAACAATGGTCGTTGAAAGACGATTTTCCTGTAGTGAGCTCAGCATACAGTTCAGGCTTCATCGGAGTGGATTGGCTCGTTCCAGCGCCGGACCCATGCATGGCCACGGACGCGCTTCCCTGCTCGAGGAGAGTTACTCGAGCAGTTACTCCTCTTATTTCGGCACTAACGCCTTGTATCGCAGCCATGAGTTCGGCTAACGACACTTCGGGCTTCTCAATGCTTTTGCCATCATTTCCAGCCATGGTACCTGCACAAGTCAAAGATCAAACAAATGTTAGGGTTAGAAATCACCTCACACACTCCCTTACCTTTGATGGGTGGCACTCGGGTCCTCTCAATTTATGGGTTCGGTTTTTGATCACTCAAGGACTTGTTAACAGTGGCTCGTCTGATTGATCGGTCCTCTAAGATCCTTCAAGTTCGACAATAGTCACTGTCTCTTCGGGAAGAGTGAAGTGATGTTCGACTCGATGGAACAGACGCTTTTAACTGAGCTCGGGGAGTCAAAAGAATTTCTACGAAAGTTTGGACTTCGGTCACCCCTTCGCACGAATTCCTACCAGCTTAAAAGAGTTAGTACGACCTCGAGTAGGACAATTACTCAAAAGATCCACCAACTAGAATTTTGACACGAAAGAAAGTGAGAACCTAGGAGAATCTACCCTTTGATTCCCTTTTGGAATCTTCCTCGGCCACACCAACTCTTGTCCGTACAAGAGTGGTCCCTCCTTGGTACGGATAGGGTTTTACCTTATCCACTTTCCTTTTTCTCAGCCGACAAATTTTCACCTGGGGTTTTGATGTTTACACTTTACCCCTTCTTCTTCAATGGAACAGTGACCCTTGCTCCGGCGTACGGACAAATCAACTTCGGTTCACTGCGCAAATCTCAACAGATCTGGGCTGTTCTTTCGACTCCGGTCTTAAACGACATCGGAGGAAGTCAAAGTCCTCTGAGCTAAGAACCAGCTCGCCGTGTCGTACACTGTTACAGATTCGTAACAACTTCCCGGCATACGGACAACGTTTTTCAAACTTAGAACTTCGATTTTCGAGAAACAAACAAACCCAAATCACTCAAGAACCACCAATCTTCACCGGTTTCTTCCAAACTCGATGGGGTTCGAGTTTTCAGTCACCATTAAAGCTCAAACAGTCCAAAAATTCACCAAGAAACCCTAGTCACAAAATTAGTACGTCGGGTACTCGTTGGATTCAGAACTCGATGGTGAACAAGAATCAATGGTTGTTTATCCCAAACAACCAACAATCAAACACAATTTTTGAATTTTTCTTTTTAACACTTTTTTTTTTTTTTTTTGTAAAATAACAACACCAACAGTAACAAAGTTCAAGAACACGAAAAAAGGAAAACAAAGACACACGCACGAAAATAAGGATAACTTGAACAGGATTTGGGGTTGTAGAAACAAGCTCAAACCGTGCTCTGATACCAAGATGGTGCAATGCAAACCCGAAGGAGTTGCTTAGCACAAACGCGGAAGATAAACAACAAAGATAAAGATAGAAGCAAGACAAAACTTGCTTCTTTTGAAAGAACAGTGAGGAACCTGTCTCAAAGCTCGATCAAAAGGGACACAAGAATCACCTAAACTATGCAACAATCCTCAAGAGAACATTGCCTCTAGCAAACTGAATGATCAAAGAGGAATGTTCAATCGGATTAACCGAAAGCCACAAGTCCATAAAGCCCTCACAGGGGGTTGCTCACGACGGAGACAAGAAATGTGCTCGGCACTTTCATTAATTTATCAATGTTAAAAAAAACTAGGTACTTACAATGAGAAGAAACAAGGCTTATATAAGAAATACTAAGGGTAAACTAGTAAAAGGGTCACAGGCGACCAATAGAAATAAGCCACGCAGGGCTGAGTTAAATTGTGTTCGGCAGACTTTGACTTCGGTAAGCCTTGGCTTCGGTTCTCGATTGTCTGCTCGAACACACTTGTTGCCTTCGGACGCTCAATTGTCTTCGAGCTGATTGTCCTCGGTCACTTTGCCATCGGGCTCAAATCTGAAGATAATGCCTTCGGTTCTTGAGCTCGGCCACTCAGCTTTGGAGCAATTGTTTTCCTTCGGCCAGGCTAAGTGAACGTGCACATCGTGCAGTAGCTTGGCTTGGCTTCTTGTCATCGGTCTCCTCGGTGGATCGAACACTTGATCAGCACGTGTTCGGGCTGCATCAGGGCTTCTCCATTCTGGATAGTCTAAGCCTAAATAGGCCCTATTTAGGACACATACATGGCCTGATCTGGCCACTTCTTTTTCTCTATTATCTTCCCTTTAGAAAATGCCCTGCTAGTGTATATTTGATTAGGACCCCTGCTTGTAAACTGTCTTATACAGGGAACACAACTACTAGGCTGTGTCTTGGGCTATTCAGGAACCTCCTCTTAACCTTTTCTCCTATGTGCTGCATCATTTGAAGTCATGACATCTTTGAAATTATCATAGCATGTTCTGGGTAAAATTAAGTTATTTGGTCTTCTTTTAAACCTGCATGTTGTAAGTAAAACTATGGAACGTTTTAACATTGCTTGATTCTACACATGCTTTAGGATTGAAACCCTTGAAAGCATGTTTTTTCTAAACACTAAGTCTGGAATTTTTAGACAGAGGCTATTTGTATTATTGATGCTTAAATTCTGAAACTGCCTCTATTTGTATAAGTGATCCAGGCCAAAACTATTTTTAAAATGTGGCCTTTATATGTGTTTAAACGATTTTCATTACTTTAAAGCTCCTATACACTAATCTAATAGTGTATATGGGTGTATAAGTGATAGGGGTCGACTATACGAGTATATAAAAGTTTTCTAAAGCCTAATATATTCAACTACTCATGTATTTGCATGCCTATAATTATAATTATGTGCGACAGCTCCCTTATTTATATTTCTGTGCTTTGTGTAATCCACTTTTTAAAAACAGCCCCTTTATCTAAATACTTTTCAAAACTGACCCCTAAATAAAAAGTAGCCATCAAGGTTAGGGCTCGACAAATAATGACGAGTCACACTGACTTTAAATGGCTAACATTTCGTTTTAAAAATAACACCCATTCGGTTTTGACCAAAATCTGAAATCTTTTATAAAAATGGCCAGTTTTGCAAAATTGACTATCTGCATAAAATTGTTTTAATGGCTGAAATTACATGAATGAGTTGAAATTGAAATATTTTTTTGTTAGTTTAACATTATATACGATTAGGCATTTGAATTAGAGGACTTGAAACGCGATTAGGCGTGAAATAGGTCGTATGTGTAAAACTTAAAGCCTATTTGCATGTGTATTATTTAAACTATCATAGTTATATTTACTTTCATACATTAGACACTAAAGTGACCTTTTAAGTTAGTATAGCCTATAATAATGCTCACAACCTTACTAAAACATCCCAAAATATAGACTCGGGCGGGAACCACCTTTCGTGGGACTTGGGGAAGTGCCTAACACCTTCTTACCCGCGTCATTTGGACTTCTTACCCTTTTTTGAATCTCTGAAACTGGACTAGTGTAACAATGAACTCAACCTTAGACGCTTAGGTGGCCTAATACACCTTAGAAAATTATATTAGGTAGTGATTCCAAACTTTGAACTCAAACGAGTTACCTAGTCAAATTCGAAACCCGACTCGCTCCGAGTTGAGTCTAAAATCGGGTGCGACACCAATTCGATTTGTGCCTTTCTTCTTTCCTTTCTTTGATTTTATCTAAATTCCGTTTGTTAGCATTAATTGACCGTTTCTTGTCACAACAATACCTTTCCATCTCGAATTAGATTGAGTTTGATTGTCAAGTCGAACTTGTGTGCGAAGAACAAACTTGCATTAGCCAAGAGTGGAAAAAGGCAAGTGTGGTGAGAGCATTAGCGTGAGTAAAAGCCAATCATTGAGTGTACATACGAGTGGATTGAGTGCAATCAAAACGAGTGTAAACACTTACGGAGTAAATTGGTGAGAACTCTTTCTACTAACCTTGTTTGTTTAATTGTTTGTAGGTACGATGGCTCAAAAAGAAGTCGAGGTGGACATGGAACTTAAAACCATGTTGCAAGCCTTGATGGCGAGTTTTAATTCAATGCAAGATGAGTTCAAAGGGATGATAAAGACGGTTGATGACCTATCCCGAAAAGATAGGCTTCGGGAAATGAAAAAGCAAGTGGTTGAGACACCTCCAACCGTGGGGATGCGGGGTGATGGACCTAGTCGGATCTCTCGGGCTAATGACCGTTATTCTCACATGGTGGTCCAAGATACATATTCTCCAAATTACCCTCCACACGCGAAGGATCCCAATCATGAACCACCAAGAAATGAGACTCCAAAGCGTGAAGGAGTGGTGCATCCAGAAAATGATTGTCCCTATGATGATGAGTCCTTTCATGCACATGAGAACAATGATGATGATCCCTTTCACTATCCGGGTGAGGCAAGACAAAGGGGAAATATGGGTCGAGGAGGTCGATTTGGGAGAGGTTACCAAGGGAGAGCGGAATATGAATAGGACTACTATGACTATGAGGGTCATGGTGGAAATCGGAGACATCACGATGACGATAGAGGGTTGAACACCATCAAGATCAACCTACCAACCTTCAAAGGAGAAAGTGATCCTAAGGAGTATCTAGAGTGGGTTGTCAAGATGGAGCGGATCTTTCAAACCAACAATGTTCAAGAAGCCACAAAGGTCAAGTATGCCATTACTCAATTTGAGAATTATGCTTTTACTTGGTGGGAGTCCAAACGAAGGCAAAGGGAGACTCAAGGGCTAATTGCAAATGGTGGATGGGCAGCTTTGAAAGCCATGATGGAGGCTCGATTTCTACCTACCAACTATGAAGATGAGTTGATCAAGAAATTCAATAACTTGAGGCAAGGGAACAAGAGTGTGCCGGAATACTTTGATGAGTTTGAGAAGACAAGGACAAGAGCCAACATTCAAGATGGTGATCGATTCCTTATTCGAAAATTGTGTGGATGCTTGAATAGGGAAATCTCTTCTCCCATGGAATTGCACCAATATGATTGCTTGTATGATGTTTTCCAAGCGGCGCTTAAGGTGGAGAAAGGGCTTAAATTGGACAAGTCCTACAAGTCTAAAAACATCTCTACCACTTGGAGCAAAGGAAAGGATAATGTGAAGACCTATTCCCCATGGGATAAAGAAAAGGAGCCCAAGCGAGAGTTCAAAGGCCAATTTGACAAAACCAAGCCCAAAGAAGAGCCAAAAGTGGGAGGTAACAAAGCTAAACTTGAAATCTTGTCTAACATTCAATGTTATAAATACAATGGCCGAGGCTATATGATGAGAGATTGTCCAAATAGAAGAGCTATTGTTGCTTTGGGTGATGGAGACTATCAAACGGGTGATAGTGATGTAGAGGAGATAGATGCGGATATGCCATGTGATGATAATTTTGATGGGGGCCAAGGGGAAGGGAGCAATTTGAGGAGGACATATCCGCTACTCTTGTGGTAAGGAGAATAATGGGGGTGCAAGTGAAGGAGGAGTCGAATCAAATGGAGAATTTATTTCACGCATATTATAAGGTTCAAGGGACTATTTGCTCTCTAATTATTGATAGTGGTAGTTGTGTCAATGTAGTGAGCACCACTTAGATTGAACGACTCAAGCTACCCACTAGGAAACGTCCACAATCTTACAAGCTATAATGGTTGAATGAATGTGGTGAACTAAAGGTGACTAAGCAAGCTTTGATTAAATTCAAGATTGGGGACTACCATGATGAGCTCTTATTTGATGTGGTTCTGATGCAAGCTTGTCACATTTTGCTTGGTAGGCCTTGGCAATATGACCGTTTGGCAAAGCATGATGGCAATACTAACAAGTATGCCTTGGAGTTGGAAGGTCGGAAGTTTATTCTTAATCCATTGACTCTGGCTCAAGTGAGTGAGGGCTATAGGAAGATGAGGGAGTTGAAGTTAAAAAGAGAGAAAGAAAAGGAAGAGGGAGTTGTAGGGGATAAGAGAATGGAAGTTGCCATACAAAAGAGTGAGGGAACAAAAGAAGGAGTGGACTTGTTCTTGTCCAAGAAGGAGTGTCTGAAAGACATGGAGGAGGGAATGCCCATGATTCTCCTCCTACACAAAGACCATGTTTTTTTCACTAATGAACTAACCTCTTCTTTGCCTAGTTCTACTTCTTCTCTTTTGCAAGGTTATGAAGACATCTTTCCCGATGAGTTGCCTAGTGGATTTCCACCACTAAGAGGCATTGAGCATCAAATTGACCTTGTTCCGGGCTCCCAATTGCCCAACAAGACTGCTTATAGAAGCAACCCAGAGGCCACTAAAGAGCTCCAAAAGCAAGTGGAGGAGTTGCTTGAAAGAGGACTTGTGCAAGAAAGCTTGAGCCCATGTTCGGTCCCGGTCATCCTAGTACCAAAGAAAGATGAGACTTGGCGCATGTGTGTGGATTGTAGAGCCATCAACAAGATAATGATAAAGTATCGTCATCCTATCCCTAGATTAGATGATATGCTTGATGAGTTGTGTGGTTCTTATTTGTTCTCAAAAATTTACTTGAGGAGTGGATACCACCAAATCCGGATGAAATCGGGTGATGAGTGGAAGACGGCCTTTAAGACTAACTTTGGTCTTTATGAGTGGCTTGTCATGCCTTTTAGCTTGTCCAATGCTCCTTCAACCTTCATGAGGTTGATAAATCATGTGCTTAAATATTTCATTGGAAAATTTGTGGTAGTTTACTTTGATGACATCCTTATCTATAGCAAATCCATTTATGAGCATGCTAATCATTTGAAATAAGTGTTTGATGTTTTGAGAAAGGAGCAATTGTTTGCTAATTTGAAAAAGTGCTCTTTTTGTATTGACAAAGTTGTGTTTCTTGATTTTATGATGAGTGCAAATAGTGTGGAAGTAGATGAGGCTAAAGTGGAGGCCATTAGGAATTGGCCCACTCCTAAAAGCATTGGTGATGTGAAAAGTTTCCATGGGTTGGCTAGCTTTTATAGGAGGTTTGTGAGGGGATTTAGCACTATAGCCGTACCATTGACCGAAGTGATAAGGAAGGATAATGAATTTATGTGGGGAGGAAGGAGCAAGAAGAGGCTTTTGCAAAATTGAAAGAAGTGCTTAGTTCTACACCTCTCCTTCAATTACCAAACTTTGATAAAACCTTTGAGATAGAGTGTGATGCTAGTGGGGTTGGAATTAGAGCTGTGTTGATACAAGATCAAAAAGCTATTGCCTATTTTAGTGAGAAACTTAAGGGAGCAACCATTAAATACTCCACTTATGACAAAGAGTTGTATGCCTTGGTGAGGGCATTGGCTCATTGGCAACATTAACTTTGGTCCAAAGAATTTATCAGTAGAAGCGACCACCAATCTTTGAAACACCTCAAATCCCAAGAGAAGTTGAATGTGAGGCATGCCAAATAGGTGGAATTCCTTGAGACTTTTCCTTATGTCATCCATTACAAAAAGGGGAAAGAAAATGTGGTGGTGGTTGCCTTGTCAAGGAAGTTTGTGCTACAATCAAGAAGACAAGTGTTGTTGCATACTTTGGGGTCCAAGCTCATGGGCTTTGAGAGTATGAAGGAGATGTATGCCAATGGTCCGGAGTTTGGGGAATTTTATGCTAATTGTTAATTGGAGGAAAGGGGAAGAAGGATCAATAGAATGTGTGGTGAGGAGGAACCTAGTGATGATGTGGAGAAAAAAAAGTTTCATAAGTTTGAAGGATTCTTCTTTAGGAATGGGAAGTTGTGTGTGCCTAGTTCATCTTGGAGGGAGTTGCTAGTGAGGGGGGCACATAGTGGTAGACTAATGGGGCATTTTGGAGTGGGCAAGACCATGGAGATTCTCAATGAGCAATTTTATTGGCCTAAGATGAGGGTAGATGTTATGAGGGTGTGTGGCCAATGCTTGGAGTGTAGGCAAGCTAAGTCAAAGTTGCTTCTACATGGTTTGTACTTACCCCTTCCCATTCCCTTAGGTCTTTGGCTAGACATTTCTATGGACTTTGTGCTTGGATTGCCTAGGACCAAAAGATAGCATCTTTATGGTAGTTGATAGATTTTTCAAAATGGCTCATTTCATTCCATGTCATAAGATTGATGATGCATCCCATGTAGCCAATTTGTTTGTTGAACATGTACTCAAATTGCATGGGGTCCCAAAGACTATTGTTAGTGATAGGGATCCCAAGTTCCTTAGTCATTTTTGGAAAGAATTATGGGGAGGCTTGGCACTAAGTTATTATTCTCCACTTCTTGTCACCCCCAAACCTATGGCCAAACCGAGGTTGTCAATAGAACCTTGGGTGCATGCTTAGAACATTGGTTAAGGGAAAATTTGCTTATTGGGAAGAACACTATCTTTGATTGAATTTGCATATAATAGGATCATACATACTTCTATTTGCATGACGTCTTTCGAGGACTTGGATCTTACGCCTTTGTCTCAAGATATTGTTTTAAGCTTAGATGTCAAGGTGAGAGCTCAAGAGATGAATCAAATTCACGAGCAAGTGAGGAAACAACTCAAAAAGAAAAATCAAAAAGTTTCCAAAAGGGCTAACAAAGGAAGAAAGAAGGTTGTCTTCGAGCCCGGTGATTGGGTTTGGGTTCATTTTCGAAAGGATAGATTTCCCAACAAGCGGGCGAGCAAATTGATGCCTAGAGGCGATGGTCCATTTCAAATCCTTGAACACCTCAACAACAACGCGTACAAGGTGGATTTGCCAAGCAACTACCAAGTGCACAACACTTTCAACGTGTGTGACTTGTCTCCCTTCAAAGTCGACGAACAGTCTAATTCATGGACGAATTCTTCCCAAGACGGAGAATGATGCAACCCGATGCGCGAGCAAGCCATTCACAAGAAGCCAAGCACGGGAATTGCAACAGTTGCAGGCCACATTTGCAAAACTACACAATTAGAGCTGCTGGGGCAAATGTTGGAGGTTTCAGGATATTTCTGCATGCTTACTGCCTCAGAATCAGGAAATGTTCATCGCGATCGCGAGTCTCTAGACGCATTCGGCAAGGAAGAAATGATGAACTACGTGATCGCGAGTACTCAGATGCGATCGCGCAAGAGGCTGAATATGGATGAAGGACAATGCCCTCGCGACCGCGTGACCATAGCTGCGATTGCGAGGATCTGATTTATTAAGCTGTGCGATAGCGCCTGCTCTAGCGAGATTGCGCTGTAACATTGATCAGAATGTTATTTTTCAGCTAATGACTTATTGAAGGCCCATTGTTGAGGTTAATTAAGGCAAATGTGCCATTTTTATAAACACCTATATAAAGCTCTTAGCTCATTATTTTAGGATTAGCTTTTTGATGACATTAATGATTGTGAGATTATAGGCTAAGCTAGTTTGCTTAAGCACTTTTGTCCTTGATTTGCAATTGACATCAATCAATTGAGGATCAAATAGTTAAGGTTTCTTTGTTTATTGGTTTAAGGGGGTGATTAGGCGTCACTTCCTAATTTTCTTCTTTAATTCCAATTAATCAAAGTTGGTCTTACTTTTGTTATCTTTTTAATTTCCTTGTCATTTTTACTTCTGGTTGTTTGATTCATATCACTAGCCATCTTCATGCATCCTCAACCAGGGGGCGGTCCTATGCGGATGCATGGGCTGAACCCTCTTCGTCTAGAAATTACATTGCATAAATAGGGTAAAATCAAGTTTATTTGATTTTATATACACTATTGAACCCCGTCGATACAAAATATTAAGGCAGTGGTAAGTGGGTTCAAAAATTATTTTAAATCACAAGTTGAAATCTCAAATGTGACAAACAAATATTTTTTGAATTCCCTTCTATTAATTTCTAGGTCAGCCCCGGTCCTAAACCATCGGCTCATATACTAATTTGTTGGGTTGAGTCAGCCCAGATACACATTTTATTAAACATGTTGTGATGTTTAACAGGGTGAAACTTGCACAATCTTTTCCAAAAGTTCTGACACCTTCAAGAGTATCTCTACACGTCTTAAGAGCATGTTTAGCCAAGCTTCTGGAAACTACTTATTTGAGAAGTGATTCTCTTCAAAAGTGCTTTTCATGAAAGTACTTTGGGAGAAAATTAGTTTTTGTTTGGTCAACTCATTTGAGAAGGACTTCTGTCAACAGTTGAGTAGTAATTTTTGTTTGACCAAGCTTTTGGAAAAGTACTTTTGAGTGTTAAATTACGAGTAAGGACATTTAAAAATCCACTTTACAGTTATTTAACAAGATGAATGATTTTAAACATTTATTCTCACACTATATTTAATTTATTTATCTTGTTAAAAAAATTTAAAATACAACATTTATAATTGAATATTCTAGATCTATACCTTAAAAAATATATTATTTGAATAAAAGTTTGTAACAATAGTGATGTAGGTATACGTAGAAAAAATAGTGATTAAAAAAGTAATGTACTATTTATATATTATAATCATTAGATTAAAATATATAGGGGTAATTTGGTATATAAGTAATTTTGGTAGAGATATTTTTGGAATGATAGAAATTAAAAACAGTTTCTGCTTCTACTCAAAAGCACTTTTAGGGAAAAACTACTTTTTCAGCTTCTTTCCCACATCAGAAAAACAGTTTCTGTTGTTACTCAAAAATACTTATTTTTTTCTAGAAGCTTGGCCAAACACCTCAAAATAAGTACTTTGGTGAAAAATAAGCACTTTTGACTTCCTAGAAGCTTGGCCAAACCGACTCTAACATGAAACTTTCTTTTTTATCAATTTGTGGTACATAAAACTTTACAACAAAATTTAATTATTTTTAGGAGGGAGCATTTGATTCTTCTCACTAATGAAGCTTGTCAGCACGATGTTGTGCGTATGGTTTACACAAGCAAAACTGATAATTTCTTCACTTTCTGTTTGTCTACATGCTTTCATTTTTCATAAGTGACAACATGATTTTGTATCAGCATGGGCCTATAAAAAGACATAGAGATGACTTCAATAAAATTTAAATTATTACTCCAGTTTGTTGCTGACCATATTTGACTTGTTAGTACAGACATATATATATATATATATATATATATATATATATATATATATATATATATATATATCCTACATTGGCAAAGTACATGAGAGAGACGTTGAAGAAGTTGGTGAAAATTATGAATGTTTTGCGTACTTTGCGGGTATCTCTTTGTATGCTTGCTATTATCGAAGTCTTCATTGAGAATCCCAAACTGTGCTTCTCATATAGGTTCAACGGACAAGTCCAATACATTTCATGAGTCCATGTCAATTTCTTCTCCTAACGACCCCCTCTTCAGTTCTTCTAACCCCACCCCCCCCCCCCTTTTTTTAAATATCAAAAGATAGTAATTGATGGGTTTGGGGTTCATTCATAAGTATATTTATATTTTTATAGTAAGTGGTATAAGTAACCTTCCAAAGATCCATTTTATCAGAGTTCTTTCCATTTATACCCCATAGTTTGATAGGAAAAAAAATTCATAAATTAATGAAAACTTTGAAACTTGTGTTTTAAAATATATTGGTAACTTTGAGCATCTATACAATTTTTGTAGTTTGTGGTCTTAACTCTTAACATGTCATGATAACATTTTTGGGTGATAATAAGATCAACTTTTTATTTAAAGATAAAAATAAAATTAAAGTTCAAGTTTAATTGTTTTTAAATTTAGAAATATGACAATTTTCTGTGAACGAATTAATAATAAAATTGTGCTTCTTTGGGCAGCGGAAGGATTACCTATTAAAATAGTTTAACTTTGAGCATCTATACAATTTTTGTAGTTTGTGGTCTTTAACTCTTAACATGTCATGATAACATTTTTGGGTGATAATAAGATCAACTTTTTATTTAAAGATAAAAATAAAATTAAAATTCAAGTTTAATTATTTTTAAATTTAGAAATATGACAATTTTCTGTGAACGAATTAATAATAAAATTGTGCTTCTTTAGGCAGCGGAAGGATTACCTATTAAAATAGGTTAAATCCTTTGTTTATATATTTTGACTTCTCTTTCCAAAGATGTAGTGTCATATTCGAGATTCTGTTTCCAAGTGAGATGCATTATTGAAATATATATCCTTTCTGTCTCAAAGGAATTTGATTTTTCCTTTCAACACCAGAATCCAAAACCAAGAGACAATCATATAGGGTAGGAACTGTCTGAAGATGATCTTCGGGCGAGTGTTCTTTTCCTTCTGCTATTGCTATGATTGGACTTCAAAATATATATTTACTTAATCTAACTCTTTTCTTTAATAAGTCAAAGTTCTTACGTAAAAGGGGGAAAAATAGGCATAATTTTCGCACTATTAAGTACATGTCAGGCTTAAAAGCCTCTTTCTTTCTTTAATTTCATATCCAGTTAAACTATGCTTTGTATTAATTTGAAGAGTTCGTCAAACAAAGATAGATGCCACGTGCCAACATATGTAAATTCGTAGTAGTAATTTTTTTTGTTGTTGTTTTAAAAGATAGGAGTAATTTATTTTTTGACTATTGTTGTTGCATTATATTTTTTGCGGTCCAATTTATTTGAAAAACATATGTTGTTGCATTATATATATATGAAAAACATATGTTGTTGCATTATATTTTTTGCGGTCCAATTTATTTGATATTTTGACTATTTTTATACATACTATGTAAATCACCTTTTGAAGACTTAGGGGTCGTTCGGTTGGTATTAGTGACAAGTTAATACCTGCATAAGAGGTAGCATAAAATAGTACTCCCTCCGGTCCATATTATTTGATGTTTTGGGTGTTTTCACGGGTATTAAAAAAATCACCTTTTTAGCATTATTTAACAATGTAATTGACTATATTAGCCCTTATTCAGACTATTATTACTTATCATTTTGTTTAAAGTCATTTATTAGCAAGGGGTGACATTGTAAAATTCCATCTTGATTTTCGAAAAGATCAAATATTGTAGACCAACAAAAATAAGCTAAAACATCAAATAAAGTAGACCGGAGGGAGTACCATGTTTGGTTTGAAATTCTTCCCGCACTAAATTTAGCATAACTTTAATACAATGTTTGGTTATATTTTTATCTTTTCCGCATAGTTAATACCTGCATAAGTAATACGGGAATCTATGTATTATTTTATACGGGGTAGAAGGTGGAATAAGTAATGTGGGTATTAACAACGCAGGTATTAAAATTTGAAATGACAAAATTAACCCTCATAATAATAAGGATATGTTTAAATTTTCTTTAAGGAGTAACTAAATATTTTAAATTATAACTGTTATAAATCCAGAGGATGTGAATGTCCTCCATTCATGAACAGATTATTTATGCTTCATTCAATGAACTAACTCATTAATCAATGTATCTTTATTAAATGAAGCATTACTTATTGTAACTCTATAGTGAGCTCTTCATCCTATATAATCGGATGCACTTTCACCTTGTAAATGACATAGAAAAGTGAAACAAAACTCCTATCTCTCTCCATATCATTACTTCTCTCATTTACTTTACTGCTCTTTTATATTTTATTTACAACACGTTATCAGCACGAAGCTCTAATCTTCTCCAAATTAAGTACCAATTTCTTCCATCTGTGAGGTATAACTATATATAATTTATTTATCATAATATATCTCATTTACAGATAAATGTACTATATTAATTACACATATACTAAAATAATTTTTACAACAGCAGCATACGTTTAGATAAACAAGTTTTTATAATGCATTAATGAGTTATCATTTTTAGTTTTGAAAAGATGCTTCACGAATTTAAAGTTCTATTATTAAAATTATTAAATCTCATTAATCTAACTTTTGAATATGATATGAAAAACTATAATTATCCATAATTATGGATGTCATTAATTAGAAGAAAAAAAGGGAATATAAAGATTAGTTTTCCTTCATGTCATTGTTATAATTTATTGATTATCATTTATATAAATTCCTAATTATTTTATTGTCTTTGATAGTTTTCACTATGTCAAATTTATCAAAGCTTGAATTTGTGGCACTTGACATATCCGGCAAGAACTATTTATCATGGGTGCTTGATGCCGAGATACATCTGGACGCCAAAAGTCTTGGCGATACTATTAAAGAAGGAAATGAAAGATCGAGCCCAGATAAGGCGAAAGTCATGATTTTCCTTCGCCATCATCTTGATGAAGGGTTAAAAATTGAATATTTAACCGTATAAGATCCACTAGAACTGTGGATTAATTTGAAAGAACAGTATGATCACTTGAAAGCCATGGTACTACCAAAGGCTCGTGATGAATGGATTCATTTACGGTTACAAGATTTTAAAACCGTAACAGTTAATAATTATGTTGTCTTTAGAATAAGTTCTCAATTAAAATTATGTGGAGAGCCTATTGATGATGATGCCTTATTAGAAAAAATACTTCCACATTTCATGCATCAAATATGGTGTTACAGCAGCAATACCGTGAAAAGAGATTCAAAAAATATTCTAAGTTGATCTCATGCCTTCTGGTAGCTGAGCAAAATAATTCCCTGTTGATCAAAAATCATGAAGCCCGCCCCACTGGATCTTCTTCGTTCCCTAAGGTGAACATGGGAGCACATGCTCCAGTCCCTGAGGCGAATGTGGTAGCAATAAATAATATGCCTGAATGAAGGCAAAATAATTACCGTGGTAAAAGCCATGGTCGTGGGCGCGGCAAGGGACGAAATAATAATTGTCGTCACCGTGGAAATAAATATGAGAACAATAAGGGTTCTCAAGCTAATCCTTCAAAAGGCAAGAATAATAATATATGCCATCGATGTGGTGTGAAAGGTCATTGGGAAAAAATTTGTCGTACGCCTGAACATTTTGTCAAGCTCTATCAAGCTTCGCTCAAAAGAAATGAAAATAATGTGGAGGCATTTTGTCGTATCTTGCCGTGAAAGATGATGATGTTTTTGAAGGCCTCCCAAATATTACCCATTTAGAAGCTGGAGACTTCTTTGAGAATAGTAACTGAAGAACTGACGTTGTAACTGGGGAATAAAATTAATAAAGAATAATGTCTTTACCTTTTATGTTTTAAAGTTTGAAAAAAAAAATGTCATCTTTAATTATGTTTCAATGTTTAAAAGTACTTTTCTTGTACTTTATTTTATTCAATAGTAAGAAGAATTTGTCTTTTTTATGAATAAAATGGAAATTCCCCAGTCTTCAGTTGGATTCAAGTTCAATAACAAAGATATTTGTCTCCTGGATAGTGCTACAACGCACACAATTCTAAAAGATAAGAGATATTTCTCTTATTTGGTTATGAAAAGAGCCAATGTTAATACAATAAGTGGTAGTACAAGATTGATTGAAGGCTCTGGAAAAGCCAAGTTACTATTACCTGGAGGAACATGTTTGGCTATTGATGAAGCCTTATATTGTAGTAAGTCTCAAAGAAACCTGTTAAGTTTTAAAGATATACGCCAAAACGGTTATCATATTGAGACTAAAACTGATGGAAAGATTGAATATCTTTATATTACTACAATGATAGCGGGTGAGAAATATGTACTTGAAAAGCTCCCCGCACTTTCCTCTGGTTTGTACTACACAAGCATTGGCAGAGTTGAATCACATGCCATAGTAAACAAAACGTTTACTAAATCAAATAATTTTATTATTTGGCATGACCGGTTGGGCCATCCCGGTTATAATATAATGCGCAATATAATTGAGAATTCACATGGGCATACATTGAAGAACCAAAAGATTCTTCAATTTAAAGAATTCTCTTGTGCTGCCTGTTCTCAAGGAAAATTAATTATTAGAGCAACTAAAGTTAGGACAAGGATCCCCGCATTTCTGGAACGTATACATGGTAATATATGTGGGCCCATACACCCTCCATGTGGACCATTCAGATATTTTATAGTTTTAGTAGATGCATCTACAAGATGGTCACATGTGTGCTTATTATCAACTCGCAATATGGCATTTGCGAGGTTGCTTGCTCAAATAATAATATTGAGAGCACAATTTTCAGATTATGCGATTAAGACAATTCGTCTTGATAATGCTGCTGAGATTACTTCTCAAGCATTTAATGATTATTGTATATCAACTAACATCCTGTTGCTCATGTTCATACTCAAAATGGTCTGGCAGAATCATTTATCAAAAGCCTCCAATTAATGGCTAGACCAATGCTTATGAGAACAAAATTACCCATTTCAGTATGGGGACATGCTATTTTGTGTGCAGCAGCCCTTGTTCGGATCAGGCCAACAAGTTATCATAAATTCTCCCCATTACAATTGGCTTTTGGTCAGGAGCCAAATATTTCTCATCTTAGAATTTTCGGATGTGCGGTATATGTGTCAATTGCTCCACCACACCGCACAAAGATGGGACCCCAAAGAAGGTTGGGGATATATGTTGGGTATGAATCTCCGTCTATTATTAAATATCTTGAGCCCATAACAGGAGATTTATTCACAACAAGATTTGCTTACTGTCATTTTGATGAATCAGTTTTTCCAACATTAGGGGGAGAGAATAAGCAGTTGGAAAAAGAAATAGACAGGAATGTATTAACACTATCTCATTTAGATCCTCGTACAAATCAATGTGAACTTGAAGTTCAAAAGATAGTGTATTTGCAAAATATTGCAAATCAACTGCCAGATGCATTCACTGACCTACCAAGGCTAACTAAATCCCGTATTCCAGCTGCAAATTCTCCAATTCGAGTTGATATCCCGGTAGGGCAACCTATTTTTGCAAGTGAGTCTAAGGCACGCTTAAAGCATGGTAGACCACCCGGTTTCAAAGATAAAAATCCTCGAAAAAGAAAATGAGCAAATGATAAAAATGATCGTACTACGAAGGTAATTGCTCAAAACGAGCATAAAGACATAACAACTAATAAGGCCTCTTCATGAGAGGCTCGAGTACCTGAAAATAATGAAATTGAAGAGATCTCAATAAGTTATGTCTCTACAGAAAAACTATGGAACCGGAATAATATTGTTGTCGACAACAATTTTGCATATAATGTTGCTGTTGAGATAATGCAACAAAACGAGGATCTTGAACCAAAATCTATCGATGAATGTAGACAGAGAAATGACTGGCCAAAATGGAAAGATGCAATTCAAGCAGAATTGACTTCACTTGATAAACGTGAAGTTTTCGGACCAATCGTCCGAACACCCGAAGGTGTAAAGCCAGTAGGGTACAAATGAGTATTTGTGCGAAAATGAAATGAGAAGAATGAAGTCGTTAGATATCAAGCACAACTTGTAGCACAAGGATTTTCGCAACAACCTGGCATTGATTATATGGAGACATATTCTCCTGTGGTGGATGCAATTACTTTCAGATACCTTATATGTCTGCCAGTACAAGAAAAACTTGAGATGCGTCTAATGGATGTTGTCACAGCCTATTATATGGCTCATTAGACAATGAAATTTTTATAAAAATTCCTGAAGGATTTCAAATGCCCGAAGCATTTAAAGGTTCCGAGAAGCTTGTTCAATAAAGCTTCAGAAATCCTTATATGGATTAAAACAATCGGGTCGTATATGGTATAATCGCCTTAGCGAATACCTATTGAAAGAAGGGTATAAAAATGATCCAATTTGTCCTTATGTTTTTATAAAAAGGCCTGGATCTGAAATTGTCATAATAGCTGTGTATGTTGATGACTTGAATATTATTGGAACTCATGTAGCACTCACAAATACTATGGAGTGTTTGAAGAAAGAGTTTGAAATGAAAGACCTTGGAAAGACTAATTTTTGTCTTGGTCTACAAATTGAACATTTGACAAAAGGAATATTTCTCCATCAATCAACATATACTAAAAAAATTCTTAAGAGGTTTTACATGGATAAATCACATCCGCTGAGCACCCCAATGGTTGTGAGGTCACTTGATTGTAAATAAATATCCATTTAGACCTTGTGAAAATGGTGAAGAGTTTCTTGGCGCTGAAGTACCATATCTTAGTGCAATTGGGGCACTGATGTATCTTGCCAATAATACTCAACCAGATATATCTTTGCCTGTAAGCTTATTGGCAATGTTTAGTTTTTCCCCAACACGAAAGACATTGAAACGGTATTAAACATATATTCAGATACCTCCAAAAGACTATCGATAAGGGATTGTTTTATTCAAATGAATGCAAGTCACAATTAACTGGCTATGCGGATGCTGGATATTTGTCTGATCCACATAGAGGACGCTCTCAAACAGGCTATCTATTTATATGTGGAGACACAACTATATCATGGCGTTCAGTAAAACAAACTATTGCAGCTACTTCTTCAAATCATCCAGAGATATTGGCAATTCATGAAGCAAGTCGTGAATGCATTTGGTTAAGACTGATGACTCAACATTTTCAGAAAATGTGTGGGTTTTCTTTGAAAATGATTCCAACTGTATTATATGAAGATAATACTGCATGCATAGCTCAGCTAAAAGAAGGATATATCAAAGGAGACAGAATAAAACACATTTCGCGAAAATTATTTTTCACTCATGATATTCAGAATAGTGGTAAATAGACGTTCAGCAAATACGTTCAAGTGATAATTTGGCGGATTTTTTTACTAAAGCATTGCCAACCTCAACATTTGAGAAGTTAATATACAAGATCGGAATGCGTAGTCTCCGTAATATAAAGCAATGTCTTCATCAGGGGGAGTAAGATACGCGATGCACTCTTTTTCCCTTAACCAAGATTTTGTCCCATTGGGTTTTCCTAGTAAAGTTTTTAATGAGGCAACTCTAAATGCGTATTACAAGATGTGTGTACTCTTTTTCCTTCACTAGGCTTTTCCAACAGGATTTTTTCTAGTAAGGTTTTAACTAGGCATGCTCTTTGCGTAATGGACATCCAAGGGGGAGTGTTACAAATCCAGAGAATGTGGATGTCCTCCATTCATGAACGGATTATTTATGCTTTATTCAATGAACTAACTCATTAATCAATGTATCTTTATTAAATGATATTGTAACTCTAAAGTGAGATCTTCATCCTATATAATAGGATGCACTTTCACCTTGTAAATAACATAGACAAGAAAGTGAAATAAAACTCCTATCTCTCTCCATATCGTTATTCTCCCATTTACTTTACTGCTCTTTTATATTTTATTTACAACAATAACATTGTATACTAATTTGTAATATATTAGTGATTCAACAAATAATCTCTATGTTATAATATTTGCATAACTAATACCCACATTACTAATATCCGCATTACTAATACCTACATTACTAATACTCACACTACTAATACCCGCACTACTAATACCCGCATTACCAATATCCGCATTAATTGTTAATACCTGCGTAAAAATTGCTACAACCGAACGACCCCTTAGTCCCTAAGAGGTCGTTTGGTTTGTCAAGTATAAGGGTTAATACTCTCATTAAAAACCACATTGCTTAATGCAATGTTTGGTTATATTTTCCACCCCAACATAAAATTTGGCACTATTTTATGCAACGTTTGGTTACACTTTTTACCTCAACATAAAACTTGGCATTACTTAGTGCAACGTTTGGTTTCATCTTTTCGTTTCAGTATAATTAATACCCGCATTAGTCATGCGAGAATCTATGTATTATTTTATGTGGGGTAGGATGTGGAATAATAATGTGGGTATTAATAATACATGTATTAAAATTTTAAAATGACAAAACTACCCCTCATAATAATAGAATTATTTTTATTTCTTTGAAGAATAAATACATATTTTTAGTTATACATTGTATATTAATTTATAATATGTCAATGATTTAACAAAAAAAATAAATATTTGCACTATAAGCTCTACTTTACTAAATTTTCATATAATTAATATTTGCATAACTAATACCTTCACTACTAATACCTACTCCCTCCGTCCCAAATTAGTTGTCGCTTTTAGCTTTTTCACGCCCATTAAGAAAACCATTAAATAGAGTGTGTATTTTACTATGTTACCCCTATTTAATGTTTGACTATTAAATTTTCTTGAGAATTTTTTTAATTATTAAGGGTATAGTTGGAAAGAATTGACAAAAATAGTCTTGAAATCCTAAAGCGTCAACTAATTTGGGACAAATGAATCTTGCTAAAGCATCAACTAATTTGAGACGGAGGGAGTACATAATTAATAACCGCATAATTAATATCCGATACCCACATAACTAATACTTACATTACTAATATCCGCATAACTAATACTTATATTAATAATACTCATATAATTAATACATATATTATTAATACCGCATAACTTCGCTTCAAACCAAATCGATCCATAAATGTTGTAAAGGCGTGTAAACTTGCATAGTTTTCACATCCTGCGTCCAAACTAAAAACGATCTAAGTTTTAACCTCGAAACATGAACAGCTTACTATACAACAACATAACGTAACGTTAACATTTGACTTCTCTAACTGTTGCTCTCAAAACACACACACAGACACACACGCAGCTTGATGGACCCAAAGCTTCCATGAAGTCGGCCATTTGAACATTGAAGTGTACAAACTGCAAAAACGACAAACATTAATTTTCCCTTCACCTCCCCCCAAAACGCTTTAACTATACCTATTCAAACACTAGCCCTGGACTCTTTAGTTCTAGTGGTTTTTGCCTCGAAACTTTTCCTTTTGGCCTCTTTTCTTCTCACCTAGATACCTACGCACTCCTACGCGTTACCCTACCCATAGAAAAGCACACTCTCACAAGTCAAAACTCTATTAACTTTTCTTGCTGCTACCGAATACTAGCACTCCACTCGTTCTAAAATGAATGAGATATTTTAAATTTCAAGAGTCAAATGAATTTATTTTATCGTAATATTTTTATATGTCTTATAAAATATTTTGAATTATTAATTATGACTTATAGTTATTTTTTATGTAGTTTCTAAAAATATAAATATCGTTCCAGAAACTTAAAGAATATATGTTCAAATTCACGGTCAAAATGAACTCGTTCGTTTGATTCTCAAAATCCGAAATATGTCATCCATTTTGGAACGGAGAGAGTAATTTTTATGCATCGATCAAAATATAAACAATATTTATGCAATCAGATTACCTATAAATTAATTATATTATACATATAGTTTAAAAGGTTTTATAATGTTAATATATATAACTTAAATATCTCTACAAAGAAATTAACAGTACTTAATTAAAAATTTTGAATATCCAACTCAAAACTTTAATGAATGAAATTGTCCATTATAAACTCCATAAACTTTTATTCAACTGGTAAGGGAATAAATCTCTAAGGGCCTGTTCGGTTGAGATTTGGCAGTAGCTAATACCTCCAATAAATTTGATACAAGCGAGTACCTTGTTTGGTTGCTTTGTTTGGGCAATATAATACATGTATTAAAATAATACTTCTACCTTGTTTGGTTGGTTCTTTAGAATATACTACTCCCTCCGTCCCAATTTATGTGGCGGTGTTTGACTAAGCACGGAGTTTAAGAAATAGAAGTTGACTTTGTAAATATTCAAATTTACCCTTGAAAAAGTAAGAGAGAGAAGATTGTAGTAATCAAAAAATTGTTTGTGTATTTTAAAGGCATTAGGGCCCAATAAGGGTAAAATAGAGATAGCGCATTAAATAGTTGACAAATAAAGAAATATGACATTCTTTTTGGGACAGGCCAAAAAGGAAAATGTGACACATAAATTGGGACAGAAGAAGTAATATAATACTTGCACAAGTTACGCGTGAATCTACTACTATTATTTTAAGGTTAGGACATGAAATAAGAAATGCAGTTATATATTGCCCAAACAAAAGCCTACCATTAATAATGTCTACCGAGTATTGAATCATGTCTTCCCTCCAAGATACCTACCCACTCCTACTCGTTACCCTAAAGCACACACTCACACCCCCAAGTCAAAACCTTTTCCTCTCTACAAATACTCATTAACTAGTCCTTCACTTCTTAATTACTAAAATAAAGATTATCTTGTTTTCTTGAACCGTTAGTAGAGAGAAAATGGAGCAACTAGAACAGGAGTACCAAAATGAGTTGGTGAATAACATTATGACAGAAAATAAGCACACCTTTTTCATAAATGATAACGTTGACGTGCTGATAGAGATATTGCAAAGGCTAGACGGTGGCTCCTTAGGTGTTGCTGCATGTGTTTGTAAACTATGGTGCTCCATCACTACAAACGATTCCCTATGGGAACACCTCTGCTTCCGCCACGTGTCTCCACCACCAGAGGGTGTGAAGACGGTGGTGTTGGCTCTCGGAGGGTACCGGAGACTCTACATGGTGTGTGTTAAACCGGTGTTGGACCGGCTTAGAAAGTGGAAAACTGGTGGTGGAATAATTTGGACTCAGCATGAAGTGGAACTTTCTTTATCGTTGTTTTGTGTCGAGTATTACGAAAGAGTGTTGTTAGGTGGTGGCAGTGGGAGTGGGAGTGGCAGTGGCGGAGGAAGAGGCAGCGGCGGAGCTGCGGCAGCATCGTCGCTTATGTTCCTTTGCAACGCCGTGAATGTATGAAAGTTTGAAATCATATTGTATCACTAAGGTGGCGAAAAACAAGTACGATAATACCATCTCTTGTTTTTTCAGTTTTTTTTTTTTTTTCGTAATTGATATTTCTCACTATTTTGTTATTATTAGTAATATTGATTGGAGTAATAAATAAAAGTAGCTGATGAGCTTTATAGAATATATTCACTCTCTGTTTCATTATACGAGTATTTAATATATACTCCCTCCGTCCCATTTTAGTTGTCGCTTTAGGCTTATGCACGTCCATTAAGAAATCAATAAATAGGGTATGTCTTTTACTATTTTACCCCTAATAAATGAAACTGGATTGACTTTTTAAGGAAATACTCCTTTATTAAATATGGGCATAGTTGGAAAGAGTTGGTAAAAGATGTCTTGAAATGCTAAAGCGACAACTAATTTGGGACAAATAAAACTTGCTAAAGCGACAACTAAAATGGGACGGAGGGAGTATATATATATAGAGAGATTGATTCCATTCTTTTTTCCTCTTATGGTTTAAGGAACTTTTGAAAATATTATCATTGGGTTTTAGTGAGTTTGATTGTTTAAGAAGACAAAGTGATTATATTGATTTTGAAAGTATGTGTTGAATATAGCTAGTATTGATATTAGAATATGTCGGAATTGAAGATATAGTCATTTGGATATGAATCAAATTAATATGAGTCAAAATTAATTTAAAATAAACAACATGTTGATCAATTTGTACACAATTTATGACGTTTTGTAAGATTTGTCGTCAAATCATGACGGATTGTGGAAAAAATTAGGCAGAAGGGCCAAATGGACACCTGTACTTGTTCGGTTTTATCATAATCACGCTTATACTTTGTAAAGTGTCAACCAGCCTCTTCTACTTGTTTAAAACATGATTTTTAAACTCTCTCGTCTAAGCGTGGTGCACAAACGCGACCACGTGCGTGGCTTCTACGTCAGATTGGTGGCCCATATTACATGCCACTTATTTTTTTTTTACCCGTAAAAACCAAAAGAAAACTGAAACATCAACACGGTAAAAACAAGCAGGCAAACCAAAAATTACCCATCGATTAACCCAAACAACACTTACCCAAACCCAAACTTATCCCGTCGATTAACCCAAAATAACCCGCCGATTAACAACAAAAAAATGACCTTCAATTCAGATTAACAACATTTAAAGGATTAGTTTTTCTGACTTGAAGGTTGCCCCATATTTGAGGTAAGGGTTTTAACCCATTTTATTTTCTGCTTTGTTTAATGATTTGTTATGAAAATTAGGAATTTTAGAGGATTAATGGACACATAGTCAGATTATGTTTAGAAGTTAGGGCTTTAAATCGATGGTAAAGAATCTTGGAATGTTTGGGGTGAATAAATTAGTATTTTTGTAGGACTCTTTAAAATTGTTTATTCCTTGCATAAAATTATGACTTTAAACATCTTTGAAATGATTCTTCAATCGTTAAAAAACTCTCCTAAAAAATAGGCCTTTAAACATTTTCTGAACAAGGAACATTGTTAGGGCTTTAATTATTTAGAGCTTTAACTAATTAGAATTTTAATTAATTAGGAATTTAACTAATTAGGACTGTTAAAGGATTAGTTCTTTAACTAATTAGGGCTTTAATTAATTAGGACTTTAACTAATTAGGACTTTAATTAATTAGGAATTTAACTAATTAAGACTGTTAAAGGATTAGTTCTACAATTAATTAGGACTTTAACTAATTAGAACTTTAATTAACTAGGAATTTAACTAATTAGGATTGTTAAATGATGAGTTCTTTAACTAATTAGGATTTTAATTAGTTAGGACTTTAACAAACTGTTTTTTCTTAATTATTTTTTTAACTAATATTTTAACTAATTGGGCAGTAACATTAACAATTTTAATTTCCTTCTCGAACAAGAAAATGAACTAGAATCATAAAAATACAGTTTCTCCACAAGGGTAAATTTGTGGCTAACCCACAATCAAGGTATGCTAATGCTATACCCCATGGTACTTCGACTAGGATAGATATACATGAGTTGTACTACATTATGTTTCTTGATGTGGCTAAGTTATTAGGATACTCTAATTTCCACAAGTTTGCTCTTAGGATTAATAACACTGGTAATTATCATTTGATTACTAATGATGAGGATGTGTTTAATTTTGGAACTTCTTTGAATGATGGGGCCTTTGTAGAGGTGTGTTTATTGAGGGCAGTGAGGTCTTTTCACCTTCTAGGACAACAGAAGACCTAAATATTCCTCCTAAGAAAAAACAAAGGGGGAGGGGGCTGCTGAAGCTAAAGAAAAGGGGAAGGGGGCTGCTGGAGCTAAAGAAAAAGGGAAGGGGCTTGCTAAAAACACTAAAATATCTGAGTCTGAAGATGAGTTTTATGATTTTTTTTTCTTATCATCTTCAGACCTCAGATTCATCTTCTTTAGACAGTGATGATACGGATGCATTTTCATCAGACGATTCATTGTATGACATTGACGTAGATGCTGAGTTAGTAGAGGTTAGGCAGTTAAAGATTAATGATAAAAAGGAAAAGCTAAAAATTTCTAAGCTTAACATTGATGCCTTACCATTAGGATCTGTAGGAGTTGATGCTGGTTTTGAGGATATGTACAAAAATAAACAGGGAAAGCATGAAGGAAAATTAGGCGGAGATGAGAATGTCTAGACTCATCAGATCCTAGTAGTGAGGATAGTGAAGGGGAAATGATAGGATCTGATGAAGAGGGTCAGTTGGCACCTAGGAAGTGTAGCAGCCACAAGGTTTTTTATGACCCTAGTGCTAAGAAATTTTTTTTCAGCTTGGCATGATATTCCATATTGAAGTTCAGTTTATGGAGGATTTACATGACTACTCTATTCTACCCCATACTTAGAAATAAGTCTTATAATAATGTCTGGATTGCTAATAAATATAAAGATACAATAATTAGGACACATCAGTTGAAACTGCATCAAATTCAGAGTCTAGTTAGGAAAGAATATGGGTTGTATGTCGATAAAACAGCTTGTAGAAGGGCAAAAATGCAGATCTTGAGAGAGCACATGGGTGATTTTAGGGAAGAGTTTGCAAGGCTTTATGAGTACGCTGATATATTGAGGCAAACAAACCCCTGTACAATAGTTAGTGTTCGGACATCAAAGGTGTCACAGCCAGCAAAATAGGTATTTATGGGAATCTATGCCTGCTTGCATGCATTGAAAGTTTGGTGGTTAGAGAGGTGCAGGAAGATTATTGGCTTTGATGTGGCTTTTTTGAAAGGAGTTTGTAAGGGTGAAATATTGTCATGTATTTCAAAGGATGGAAATAATCAAATGTATCCAATGGCATGGGCAGTGATTGAGAAAGAAACCAAGGACACTTGGTCTTGATTTATTAAATGTCAGATGCATGATTTGGAGCTAGTTTAAAATCAAGGTGAAAGATTGACAATCATGAGTGATACGCAGAAGGTATGATTTTATTGAATTACTTTACTTTTTATTTTATTTGATTTTTGTTAATAATTCTTAATCTAAGTTGTTTAATATCTTATTATAGGGACTGATTTTGGCAGTTAGAGATTTATTACCATATGCAGAGCACATAATGTGTGCTAGGCATATCTGGTGCAACTGGAAGCAAACTTGGAGGGGTGATGAGAGGAGAAATCAATTCTGGAGGTGTTCTAAAGCCTTATTTGAGATTTTGTTAGAAGATGAGTTAAGGGAGATGGAGAAGTTAGGTGATCATATAGTGGAGGATCTAGTGAAGTACCCAAAAGAGACTTGGTGTAGAGCTTTGTTTAGAGAAGGGTGTAAGTGTAATATTATGGAGAACAATATGTGTGAGACATTTAATAGTTGGATCTTGGCTGCTATACAAAAATCAATCATCACCATGTTGGAGGAAATAAGCCACAAGATGATCGATAGAATGATTAAACTTAGTGAATTTTCTGAAAAATGGTGATGTGATATGTCTCCAATGACAATGGATATGCTAGGAAAGAATGCTCGAAAGGCTATTGAATGTGAGCTCAAATTTAATGGGGATGATGGTTATGAGGTGATTGATGAAAAGTATCAACACACTGTTGAAATGAGGAGTCTTACATGTTCTTGTAGGTCTTGGCATTTAAGGGGAATTCCTTGTGCAAATACAATTAGTGCAATGCATCACGGGAATGTAGAACCTAAGACTTACATTGCTCATTGGTACTGGAAGGAGACCTACTTGAAGGCCCTTAGCAACTTCATTCAACCTATGATAAATATGAAGATGTGGCTAGCAACTTCTAACCCAAGAATTGAGCCACCTGAGTTCACTAGAATGCCAGGGAGATCAAAGAAAAATAGGAGGAAGGCTCCAAATGAACCAAAGAAAAAGTTTGGAAAGATGTCAAGAAAGAGAAGGGTGATGACTTGTTCTCATTGCAAGACTGCTGGACATAACAAAAAAGGGTGCCCAAGTCTGGTAACTCATTTACACTTAATAACTGTTTTTACACTTAAACTGTTTCTCTGCTACTGTTTTTTACACTTGACATATTTTCTGTTTTTGTCTTGAAATGGCAGAGAAGTTAATGCTGGCTCTCAAGCTGAATCAAGTGTAGCCACTTCTCAGGCTAATACCCAAAGATATGCAGCTGCTTCTGCTTTAGTGAGGAAGAAGACCTCTCAACCTGCTGCTTTTACTGCTGCATCTGGTATGAGTTCTTCTCAGCCCGTTAATGCCACTCAAACTACTGTTGCATCATCTACTATGAGCAGTTCACAACCCACAACAAGTTCTCTGTGGAAGCCTAACATGATTAGAACACCTGATGGCAATGTTGTTTTTAAGAGGTCTAGAACAGCTGTTTATGGTGTACTGTTTGGTCCTAATGGTTCTATTATAGAAAGGGTTAGTATGTCTAACATTGTCCTCATTTTGATTGTACCTACTTGAGTTTCTTGTTCCCTAATCTTGTTGTTGTGTTTTTGCAGTCTGGGATAAATGATAGGGTGATTCACAATGCTTCATCACTTAAACATTCAGCTTCAACCAACATTAAAAGTAGATTCAAACCAACAGGCTCAAGCGGCAAGGCAAAAATGCTGTGACTGGAAGGCAACTTGAGCAACAAAAGGATATGGCTAAAGGAAAGGTTGTGAGCAACCAAGGAAGCTAAGTCTGAATCAGTTATGAAGCTTTAAGTGTTTCTTTAGTTCTTTTTGAAACTGCCTTAATTATGGTTATGCCAAGACAATTAGATATAGTTGAAATTGATTTTATTGCATTAGGTTGGTGGTATTTGTTAAGCTTACTTAAACTTGTTGAAACTTCCTTGTGATTATGCTTGAAACTGTTGTTTTGCTATGGAAAGGGAAGTATTTTTTTGTTATATTGTGGTTGTAAAATTTCATGTTTAAATCAGTTTATTTCCACAAATCTAGAGCACTATTACTAGTAGAATTGCATTCAATCAAGGGAATTACATTACAAAGAAATAGAAATTACATTAGTTGAGCATAAAACACTCCAATAAAGAAGATAATAATGCTAGCAATCCACACTTTCCTCCCTCGGTTTTGGCCATTTTCATGGCGTTCAATTACATTCCTTCTATTGTGTAGTCCTATAATGACATTCTTGTAATGATCATTAAGAGTTGGATCAACCCACAAGAAGAAGTCACACCTGATACCCAATTCATAATTTAGACACCCAAGAAATCTTCTTGTCGGGTTTCTACTAGTCCATGATGTCTTTATGTCTGTTATCATTCCACAATAGCACAATAGTGGATGCTCCATGTCTTCCAACATTAAATCTGAATTTTTGTAAAAGAAAAAAAAGGCTAAGAAAATAATAAGGAATAAAGGAGAAGGAGAGAAAACTAAGGGGAAAAAAAAAAAAAGCAAAAGACAAAGGAAAAAAAAAGTGAAGGATTTGGTAGTGAAAGCCCTTAAAAACACCAAAATATAGTCGTTGGTAGTGCCCTTTTTTCTGATCCACGCATTGAAAAGCCGTGTGGCTCACGCTCATTTGCCACATAAGCAACCTACTAGGCACATCAGTGCGGGAGGGTTTAAAAGTCATGTTTTGGACAAGTAGAAGGAGCTGGTTAACACTTTGCAAAGTATATGCGTGATTATGGCGAAACCGGACAAGTACGATTGTCCATTTGGCCCTAAAAATTATGACGGATCGTCAGAATCTTTAGCAAAAAATTATGAAAAGGTCGTGGAGTTCCATTAGTAAGTAATTGAAAAAATTATCCCCTATAAACATTCATAGTACTAATTTACTGTTTCTAACCTCACTTTTCATACTCTTTCTTTCTCTAGCCATTCAACTTTTTTTTCAAATATTTATTAATTAAATTATATAATTTAACTTTAGCTTTAAATGAAGTTAGATATTAACTATTTATCCATTCTATTTAGGGATTAATCACAAATCAAGATAAGACCCAAAATATTTTAAATCCATAAATGTCTGTAAGTTAAGTGTGAGTTATTTAAGGCATTACAATCAATGCACATCTATTCCTCTTCCACTTTCACACATCATTCAATATCCCCATATTTTTCTCCTCTCTCCTCTTTATTTAAAATTGAATAAATATTAGCATATAAAATATTAATTAAATAAATAGTAGATACATAATATATTAAATATTAAGTGAATAATTATTAAATAGACGATATATAATAAATATTCAATATCATACATATCGTGTATCTAATAAATAAATATTAAAATACATAATATTTTGTATGTATATGATATTTAATTACTTAATATTTTTACATATTGTGTGCACAATATTTATTCAATTAATATTTTTAACATATTATGTATTTAATATTTATTTACTATTTTATCACAATATATAACTCTTTGTATCTGTTGTTTATTCAATATTTAAATATTTTAATATTTACTATTCTTATTTTGAGGTGATATGTATTTCATTTGTGCAAATATTGAATACTGCAACTAAAAGGAAGGAAAAAAAAAATAATCGCCTAAAAATCATCCCTAAAACATGGGTGTCTGTTGTATATAACGAATTTATCTCATGACATATTATTTAAAATTGAATGATATCCTTAAATTCAGAAAGTGTTGGACTTATCTGATTGAGAGTCCACCCATAAAGGGGTGCTCTTGAAGTCTATCCAGGTAAAAAAAAATTACTTGGAAGAGTTCTATAAGAGGACAACTACTGTATATTCAGTTATATATATAGTAAAAGACTCAGATAAAATATACGTACTTTTTCTCAACATCTCTTCCTACTTCTCTCTACTAAATAAACGGTATTTAGACTGTGGATAAAGGGGTTACTCCGTTACTGTGACAACCACCGACGACCAGTGATTCCAGCCGTGGTCAAGATCATACCGCTTCCGCTTATAAGGAGAACAAGTAAGTTCTTTGATTTATGTTTGTGATTAATCTATTTAGTATAGATTTCGTATACGGACATGAATCCTACATTGGTATCAGATGTCATAGGCTGGTTTTCTGGTTTAGAAAATTATGCAATTATTCTGTTATTTTGTGAATCAAGATGACATGCAAATAATTTTGTTTGATAATGACTGTATGGATTTTTGAGGTTAAAAAAGTTTGACCTTTTCTCTTTTTTTTCTGAACAATCATCAGATCCATGTGTTCATTATCACTATTCAAAGTTATGAACACATTAGTAATATCATCTAAAATAAGTTCATAAAACAGCTGTATATTTTAAAAAAAAAACGTGCTCCTAAAATGGTGGTGGTAGCAGTGAAGAGTAGAGAGAAATAGACATTAAAGTATTTTCAAAAAGCTGAAAATATAAAGCTCCATAGTTATAGTGATTAGGTAAGAAAAAGAACTGAGTTTTTTTCTTTCCTGCCACATAATCCACCGCTAGGTCAAAAGTAGTATTGAAAGCTTTTTTTTGTCAAAAGTGATTTGCAGACCTAAACTAATATTCGAAAGGATTGCATACCTTGATCACTGTATTCTTCTAAATTGTTAGCCACAATTTTTTTTAAATAATTGTTGGCAGTGGCATAAAGCAAAGTTGGGCTAAAGGCTCACTTAACACTAGAAATTGGGCAGTGATATCAGAAATGGGCAATGGCCCAGTTTCATTTTTTTTATATTTTTGCAAATAATATTTTATTTTGAATGGCTAATGGCCTATTAGAATAAATAAAAGATTCTGAATTTTATTAATAATTTCAGACTACAAAATTTATTCAAGTGGACTTAATTTTATGAATATAAAATTTAGTATTATATATTTATTTTAACTATTCATTAGTTTAGTAATTATATGAAATGTTAATTAGTTTAACATTAAGTATATTTGTTGATTGATTTAGCAAATTGCATGAAATGTTAATTAGTTTAACATTAGGTGTACTTGCTAAGATGTTATACCAATTTTTTAAACAGTTAATTAGTCTAACATTAAATTAGTATTGTTAATTTATTTTACATATTAGAAATATTAATTAGTCTAATATTACTATATTTGTTAACTAGTTTAACGAATGCATAAATATTAATTAGTTTAATATTTGACTTATTTTATTTAATATGTTAAATAAAATTTAAAATAAATTTAAGTAATTTGTTTAACTTAGATCCATAGGGGATTATAAGATTATGGAAATAAAATGTTGTTTTAAAAATATGATTACGACATTAAGCTAGGTAGTTGGCTAGGTTAATATTCATGTGTTTATTTTTTGGACGATGATTGGGAGCATAGTGAACTTTCGACTCCATTATTAATATATGTATTTATTAACTTAATCAACTTAGTCCTTATTGTCCGAATATGTATGTATTTTGAACATAGAACTCGCGTTTAGAAATTCCTTCGTTAGATCCTCACAATATTTTTTTTATCCTGCTGCTAAAAATATTGTTGTTGAGCTCAACAAAGAGTTAAAACTCAATGGTGATAACTATGAGACCTGGAGCTTAAAAGTTCAATATATGCTTGAAGAGCAAGAGGCTCTGGAAGCAATTAACATCGTCATGGATGAGCCTGAAGAAGGCACCACGGCTCAGCATAGGCGTGATCGTGCGGCTTATGATGCTTGGAAAAAGAAAGACTCCTTGGCTCTCATTACGTTACTGAGCACCTGATGCAGCCCGAACACGTGGTGATCAAGTGTTCAATCCATCGAGATCGATGACACGAAGCCAATCCAAGTTGTTGCACGATGTTCATATTCAATTGGCGTTGTCGGGAGAAAGCAACCATTCCGAAGTTGATTGGCCGAGCTCAAGATTTGAAGGCTTCCTCTACAAGCTTGGGCCCGAAGAAGGAAGTGACCGAACACCCAACCGAACACTTAACATTGACGCTGAAGAGTAAAGCAAAGAGTTTGAATTCAAGTGTTCGACTGAAGGAGTGTCCGAACACTCAGCTTATTCAGCTGTGGTGGCTTACTCTTATTGGTCGTCTGTAAATGATTTACTATTTTGCCCTTAGTATTGTCTATATAAGCCTCCTTTCATTTCATTTGTAGATATCTAGTTTTTGACTGAATGTTAAACATAGATGTTGCTATTTATGTCTCCGTTGAGAGCCGACCCCATCGTGGGAATTTAAAGAACATGTGTCATTCAGTGTAATCGTTTGAACAAATTCTTCCTTGGTCATTCAATTTGAAAGAAGCATGAGTTCTTCTTGAAGATTGTTGCTTAGAATAGGTGCATCTCCTTGTTTTTCCGTTATTTGAAACGAGACCAGTTCCTCAGATTCATTCCAACGAAGCAAGAGATTTGTCTTGCTTCTATCTTTATTTTTCCACTGATTTTGTCTTCAGCCAAGCTTCTTCTAAGCTTGCACCATCTTGGTATCAGAGCACAGTTTGAGCTTGTTCTTACAACCCCAATCCTGTTCTACGTTATCCTTTGAATTTTCGTGCGTTTGTGTCTTTCAGTTTTAGCTTCATCTTCGTGTTGATTGTTGTTACTGTTGTGTTGTTATTTACCAAAAAAAAAAAATTCAAAAATTTGTGTTTATTGGTGGTTGTTGGATTAACAACCACAGATTCTTGTTCACCATCTTCTCAGAAATTGAACAAGTACCCATCGTACATCATCAGTCGACTAGGGTTTCTTGGTGATTTTTGGACTGTTTTATCATGGTGGTGTTGTTATCGAACCCCAGTTGTGTTTTGGTGCTTGTCGTTGCTGACTGGTGATTCTAGTTTGATTTGGGTCGAAGTTTGAGCTTAAATTTTTAAAGTTCCGTCGAATAGTCACTGTCCGTATGCCGGAAAATTATTACATTGTAACAGTGTATAGACAAAGTGCAGCTGCTTTCTTAGCTCGACTGGGAACTTAAATCTTCTCTAACATTGAAAGTTTTACCGGAGACGACCTTAAATCTTGACCTGTATCTTATTGTTCGTGGACTGTGAATAAGTTGAAAGTTGTCCATACACCGGAGCTAAGTTCACTGTTCCATTGAAGAAGAAAGGGGTAAAATGTCAAAATCAAAAACCCCAGGTGGAATTTTTTCGGCAATAAAAGGGAAAGTGGATAAGGTTAAACCCTAATCCGTACCAAGGAGGGACCACTTTTGTCCGTGCAAAGGTTGTTGTGTCCGAGGTTTCCAAAAAAGGAAAAGAAGGGTACATTCTCCTAGGATTTCCTTTCTTGTGTTCGATAAATTCTCGTTAGTGGATCTTTGGAGTAAATCTTTTTACTCGAGGTTGTACTAACTTGTTTGAGCTTATAGGAACTCGTGAATAGGGTGACCGAAGTCCAAATTTCGTAGAAAATTCTTTGACTTCCCGTGCGCAGTTAAATAGCGTCGTTCCATCGGGTCAACATCAATTCATTCTTCCCGAAGGAGACAGTGTAACTTGCCAAATTCGAAGGAAGTGTGTCTGTGGCCTTACCTGGGTCAAGTGTTAGAAGTAGCAACTCCACTCCTATAAAACCGGTGGAATTTGCTAAGCTGCTTCGACAACAACAGTTGAAGAATGAGGCAGCTCGAAATGAAGCTATGGGCAATCCCCGAGCTGAACAACACTTGGGCAATCCCCAAGCGGAACAATAAAACTTTGGCAATCCCCAAGCCGATCATCAAAACTTGGGCATTCCCCAAGGTGAAAGATTAGCACTTCCAAGGGCCCGAAGACAAGTCGTGGTCGTTGATGAAGGGGTCAATGGTTGAGAATTTCCCGAGGTCAAAGCTGAGTATGAACCACCGTTCGTTCAATGAACGAAGGTTCAACAAGGTCGTGGAAACTTCAAAGGTCGAGGCGCAAATATTGATCGATATTTTAAGCGTGAGGCTGATGACTATTCTGATGAGTATCTGGAGCCGATCCGAGGTGCTCGTGATTCAAACTTGAATAGTGTCACGATCACTATTCCACCCTTCAGAGGAACTAGTGATCCGGACCAATATCTTGATTGGAAGATTCGATTGGAGTGAATCTTCGAAACAAATGAGATTACGGAAAAGAGAAAAGATGCACATGTTATTGCTTCGTTCGAGGCATATGCGTCAACATGGTAGGAGGCTGACAAAATATTAAGGAGAAGGAATGGTTATCCCAAGGTCACCACATGGTTGCAATTGAAGAGAGCAATGGATGTTAAGTATGTGAATGCCAAATATCGGTAGGAACAACTTCGGAAGCTCTTCGAGTTGAAATAAGGTTCCAAATCGGTTGAAGAATACTATGATGAATTCGAAAGAATTCGATTGCCTCTTGATATGAAAGAAGATGATGAGCGGGCCATCATTCGGTCAAAAATGGCTTGGTTCGAGATGTGTCATCTCAATTAAAGCTGCATGTGTATCAAACTTTGGAAGATGTGTTTCATGCAGCCATCGAAGCTGAAAAATAAGTGACGAACGACAAAGCAAACCGGTTCTGAGGTGTCACTACTTCGACTCCACTGAATCGAGGAAAAGAATGGAAGAGTCCGAATCCAGCAAGTGCCAACACTGGCCGAGATCAGAAGAGATCCTTCGAAAGGGGAGTGACCGTTAACCAATCAAGAGAAGTGGGAGGTAAAGTTCAACTCAATACTTCTAGTGCTTCGAATACTCAGTGTCATAAATGCAAAGGTTATGGCCACATGGCAAAAGAGTGTCCAACTCGAAAAGTTATGCTTTTGCTCGAAGATGGAACCATCCATGAGCAAGCGAGTAACACCGAGGATGAAAATGTCGAGGAAAATGACCGAGCTGAAAATAATGATGGCCGTGAAGCAGCCGAAGCTAATCATCCGGAAATTTTTCTTATGGTTCGAAGAAATTTGAGCTGCATGACTCTCGAAGAAGAGGACAACCAAAGAGAGAATCTTTTCCATGCAAGGTGTCGAGTAAGGGGGAAAGTTTATTCGATGATCATTGATTCAGGTAGTTGTGCAAATGTGGTGAGCCAAACCTTGGTTTCACAATTGGGATTACCTACCTCAAAGCATCCTCATCCTTACCGATTGCAATGGTTAAACCAATGTGGTGAATTGAAGGTTGTCAAACAAGAGTGGATCAAGTTCAAAGTGGGAGACTATCAAGATGAGATGATGTTTGATGTGATACCGATGCAAGCTTATCATTTGCTATTGGGTCGACCATGGCAGTATGATCGGTCAGTTATACATAACGAACGATCTAACACTTACACTGCTAAGATCGGAGGTGAGAGTTTCATACTCAAACCATTGTCTCTGAAACAAGTCAGCAAAGACTATAAAAGAATGAAGGAATTGAAAGAAGCGGCCAAAGCTAAGTCTCCCGTTGGACAAAAATTGTAGTCGAAGACAAAAACTCACTGCCCAAGGTAAGAAATATTTGTGCTATCATGCAACCGGGTGAGTATCTATGAGGCAACGACAACAGTCGGTTGATGATTTGCCTCGTGCATAAGGGTATCCTTCTAAACTCCAATGATGATTTTACTAACGATAACCCTTTTCCTAGTACTGTTCAAAAGTATTTTGCAGGACTTCGGAGACATGTTTCCCAAAGAAATTCCAGGTGGATTACCTTCGATGAGAGGAATCGAGCACAAAATTGACTTCGTACCGGGGTCTCAAATCCCCAACAAGCCTGCGTACCGATGTAATCTCGAAGACACCAAAGAGCTCCAAAGGCAGATGGATGAATTGCTGAACAAGGGCCTTGTTCAATAGAGCTTGAGTCCTTGCGCCGTTCCTATTATCCTTGTCCCGAAAAAAGATGGAACGTGGCGAATGTGTGTTAATTTCCGAGCAGTCAACAAAATCATGGAAAAGTATCGTCATCCTATCCCTCGATTAGATGACATGCTAGATGAGTTAAGTGGCTCTTCATGCTTTTCGAAGATAGATATTCGGTCCGGTTACCACCAAATCCGAATGAAACCCGGAGACGAGTGGAAAACTGCACTCAAGACCAAATTCGGTCTCTATGAATGGTTAGTGATGCCTTTTAGCCTCTCTAATGCACCGGGCACATTCATGCGGCTGATGAACCATGTGCTGAAACCGTTCATAAATAATTTTGTTGTCGTTTACTTCGATGACATACTTGTTTATAGTAAATATGTGGATGAACATGTTGAACACCTTAGGTTAGTGCTTGAAAAACTTAGAGAAGAGAAGTTATATGCTAACTTCAAAAAGTGTGCCTTCTGTGTCGAGCGTGTAGTCTTTCTAGGATTTATTGTGAGTGTTAATGGTGTTGAAGTCGATGAGTCAAAAGTCGAGGCTATTAAAGATTGGCCAACTCCAACCTCGGTTTCTCAAGTTCGTAGATTCCATGGCTTAGCTAGCTTTTACCGAAGGTTTGTTAGTGACTTTAGCACTATGGCAGCTCCTCTAGCCGAGCTGGTAAAGAAAGACCATCTGTTTGTGTGGGGAGAGTCCCAAGAGAGGGCTTTCCGAAAGTTGAAACGGAGGCTTAGCTCTGCCCCATTGTTGCAACTCCCTGACTTCGGCAAAGCGGTTGAGGTTGAATTTGATGCGTCCGGAGTTGGAATCGGATGAGTGCTCATGCAAAAATCGAAGCCGATCGCTTACTTCAGCGAAAATCTTAAAGGTGCAACCTTGAATTACCCTATGTATGACAAGGAGTTGTATGTCCTCGTTCGAGCACTCACCCATTGGCAGCCTTATTTGTGGTCAAGAGAGTTTGTGATTAAAGTGCTCATGAGTCTTTGAAACATCTCCGAGGCCAGGATAAATTGAACCGAAGGCATGCCAAGTGGGTGGAATTTATTGAGAGCTTTCCCTATGTAATTAATTACAAAAAGGAAAAAAACAATGTTGTGGTCGATGCCTTATCGAGGAAATTTGCTTTAGCGACCACTGTCGCCTCGAGGCTCATGGGATTTGAAAGCATCAAGTCGATGTATGAAGGTGATCCCAAGCTGAAAGCGTCAGTTACGTAATCTTGAGTGGCCGAAGGGTTGAGAAATATCAGTGGCACGATGGCTAGCTCTTCAAGAATGGGAGGGTTTGTGTGCCTGTGTCATCGTGGAAAGAGATTTTGGTTCGAGAAACGCACTCCAGAGGCTTGATGGAACACTTCGGTGTTGATAAAACTCTTGGAATCTTGTCCGAGTAGTTCCATTGGCCAAAAATGCGAATCGATGTGGAAAAGGTTTTGCAATACTTGTATAGATTGCAAGAACGCTAAATCGAGGTCCAACCCTCATCGTTTGTACACTCCGTTACCTATTTCTAATCGACCATGGGTTGATATATCCATGGATTTTGTTATGGGGTTACTGAGGTCGGGGGGTAGACATGATAGCATCTTTGTCGTAGTCAACCATTTTTCCAAAATGGCTCACTTTATTCCTTGCAAGAAATGTGATTATGCACAGCATGTAGCTACCCTGTTTATTTCTAATGTGTTGAAATTGCATGGTGTGCCTCGCACTATTGAGAGTGATCAAGACTAAAAATTCTTGAGCCATTTTTGGAAATGTGTATGGGGTGCCCATGGCACCAAGTTACTATTCTCGGCGTCTCACCATCCTCAGACTGATGGACAGACCGAGGTAGTCAACCGAACCTTGGGAGCTCTGCTTCGAGCTATGACCAAAGGTAAGGTCGAAAACTTGGCTGATCGTTTGCCCGTGATGGAATTTTCATACAATCGAACAGTGCATCGAATGATTGGTATGACTCCGTTCAAATGTGTGTATGGTTTTAACCCTTTAATTCCACTTGATTTAACATCATTGCCTCGAGATTCTGTTATTGATTTTGAAGGTACTCGCCGAGCCACTGCTTTGATCGAGTTGCATGCCAAGGTGAAGAAGAACCTCGAGGAAGCTTATGCCAAAGTGGCATCAAAGAAAAACAAGGGGCGCAAGAAGTTGGAATTAAAGAGGGGAGATGTGGTTTGGGTTCACTTCCGAAAGGAACGATTTCCGAATCAAAGGAAAGGAAACTTGGCTCTTCGAGGGGATGGTCTGTTTCAAGTGCTGAGCAAAATCAACAGCAATGCTTATATGATCGACCTCCCAGGTGAGTATAATGTGTCCAACACCTTTAATGTTTCTTACTTAACTCCTTGTGTTATAGGCCAAGCATCGGAAACTGAAGAAGGCTCGATTTCGAGGATGAAATCTTCTCAAGAAGTGGAGGATGATGCAGCCCGAACACGTGCTGATCAAGTGTTCAATTCATCGAGGCCGATGACACGAAGCCAAGTCAAGTTGTTTCACGATGTTCACATTCAATAATCGTGGACGGGAGAAAGCAACCGTTCCGAAGTTGACTGGCCGAGCTCAAGATTCAAAGGCTTCATTTACAAGCTTGAACCCGAATAAGGGAGCGGCCGAACACCCAACCGAACACTCAACATCGACGCTGAAGAGTAAAGCAAACAAACAACCGAAGGAAGAGCGTGCGACTTCAAGAGTTCGAATTCAAGTATTCGACTGAAGGAGTGTCCGAACACTCAGCTTACTCAGCCCTGCATGGATAACTTTTAGTGGTTGTCTATAAAAGATTTACTATTTTGCCCTTAGTATTATCTATATAAACATGCTTTCATTTCATTTTTAGATATCTAGTTTTTGAATGAATGTTAAACATAGTTGTTGCTATTTATGTCTCCGTTGAGAGCCGACCCGTCGTGGGAATTTATAGAACTTGTGTCATTCGGTGTAATCGTTTGAAAAAATTCTTCTTTGGTCATTCAATTTGCAAGAAGCATGAGTTCTTCTTGAGGATTGTTGCTTAGGATAGGTGCATCTCCTTGTTTTTCTGTTGTTTGAACTGAGACCAGTTCCTCAGATTCATTCCAACGAAGCATGAGATTTGTCTTGCTTCTATCTTTATTTTTCTGCTGATTTTGTCTTCGGTTGCCAAGCTTCTTCTAAACTTGCACCAGAACCTTAGATGATGAAATCTTAAGGGAATTTATGGATCACCAAAGAGCTATGGGTCTTTGGGTTGCTTTGAAGAATAGGTTTGGTACATGTTCTGTTGTAAAGCTTCGATCCTTAACAATCAAGTTTGATTGATACAAGAAGTGCCCAGAACATTCAGTGAGAACACATCTGAGGCATATGACAAACATGATTGGGGAGTTAAAAGGTGATGGTCATGTGTTGACCGACGAGAAACAAATTCAAGCTGTCATAAAGTCCTTACCCGATTCTTGGGATCATACGAAGATGTGTTTGACCCACAACCAGCTAATCACCTCTGTAGAAGATGTCCGTAGATCTCTTGAGCTGGAGGAGGATCGACTTAAGGCTGCTAAGCCAATAGCTGAGTTGCACATGGCAACGTCCTTTAAGGCCAAGGTTGGCTCAAAGAGAAAGAATTGGTGTAAAAAGAGAGGACCAACTCAGTCTCAGCCTGCTAAAAGAGAAAGGGCAGAACAACAAGGCAATAACAAACATCCCAAACGTGTCAATGTTGCAAATGTGAAATGCTTTAACTGTGACAAAAAGGGTCACTATACTAGGATTGCTCCGAGCCTCCTAGAAAGGTATTTCATAAAACTCAAACTAGTGAACTTTGTGTTTCTAATTCAGTATTTTTGACTGAATCTAATCCTTTGTGCATTGTAGACTCGGGAGCAACGGACCACATAACAAGGGAACGAAATTCTTTTGTGGAGTTTCGGCATATTTCACGTGGAACAAAGGGGATTTATATGGGCAACAACAATAAGGTTGCTGTTGAAGGGATCAGTACATGCAAGTTAGTCTTGCGTGGTGGTCGACACCTACTACTACATGATGTCCTCTATGCTCCAGGAATTCGTTGGAATATTATTTCTGTTATTGTTTTGCTTAGGCTAGGCTTTAGCTTGTTTTTCCATGACAATTCTGTCAAATTGACTTTAGGTTCAACTTTATTTGGTTTTGTTCATGTGACCGGAGGTTTCATTATTATGGATTTGGATTATGATTCATTTAATAATAATGCTAGTTTTTCTATGTTTGCTTCCTCACATAAATATGATAGTGATGTAAACATACGGCATACTAGACTTGGTCATATTGGCCAACAAAGAATGCAGAGGTTAGCAAAACAAGGTTTGCTTACTGGCATTGAACATGTGGAATTTTCCACTTGTGAAAGTTGTCTAGCAGGAAAATCTGCAAGAAAACCCTTCGGTAAAGCAACTAGAGCCGAATATCCCTTGGAATTAGTCCATTCGGACATCTATGGGCCTATGAATCTTAGGGCTAAGCATGGAGCGTACTATTTCATCATATTTATAGATGACTTCACTCGTTTCGGTTATGTCTATTTAATTTCCCACAAATCAGAAGCAATAAGTTGTTTCAAACGCTATATGAGCTTAGTGGAAAATCAGTTAGATAAGAAGATAAAAGTTCTTCAAACTGACCGAGGTCGAGAGTACTTGTCAACTCAATTTAACGAATTATGTAATGAAAAGGGAAATGTTTATCAGCAGACCATCCCAAATACTCCACAGCAAAATGGTGTTGCGGAAAGAAGAAATATGACGCTTCTAGAAAGGGTTAGGTCAATGATGGCACAAGCCAACCTCCCAATTAGTTATTGGGGTGATGCATTGCTTACTATTACCTATGTACTTAACTGAGTGCCTACAAAATCAGTTGCAACCACTCAATATGAGTTATGGACTGGAAGAGCACCCAACGTAAGTGTATTAAGACCTTGGGGTTGCACTGCCTATACACATGATTCCTCTAACAAACATGGAAAATTAGGCCCAAGAGGAAAGAAAAGTATCTTTATAAGATACTCAGAAACCTCTAAGGATTATGTGTTTATAGGTCAGCAAGACAGTGTGAGCATAACTGAATTTGAATCACGAGATGTCACATTCCTAGAGGATGAGTTTCCTTAAAAGGGAGTGGTAGGTCAAGACCTAACCTTGTTTGAGATATAGGATCAAGATGTACAAAGATCACTTCATTCGAGTGGAAGAAATTTAACAGATGATGAATTAGTTTCACATCGACAACCTCCTTCATCATCGGATGCGAATGTAAGTAAACATTTGACATCAAACAGTGACCAAATGGATCTTGTTCCAAGTGGGAGCGAGATGGTCACTGATCTTGTTCCAAGTGGGAGCAGGATAGATGTTCTTGATCCAAGTGGGAGCAACGTTGATCCAAATGGGAAAAACGAAGAAGAATTACAAAAAGAACGTGGTTTACATAAAAAGATTCCCCGCCGACGATTTGATGTTGAAGGTGATGAACTTTTTATGTTTTTCTTACAAGTAGAAAACGAGCCTAAAAACGCAAAAAATGATCTCTCATGCCCTTCTAAGAAAAAATGGATAAAAGCAATGGAAGACAAAATGGAGTCAATAAGAGAGAACAAAGTCTGGGAACTTGTTGATCTCCCAAAAGAACGCAGAGCTATTGGGAGCAAATGGGTTCTCAAAATTAAGCTCAAGGCGGATGGCACAGTTGAGAGATATAAGACTTGACTGGTGGCGAAAGGTTATACACAACAGGAAGGAATAGACTACGTAGAGACTTTCTCACCTGTTGTGCGATTTAACTCAATTCGCCTGATTCTAGCTATAGTAGCAAGTTTAGATCTTGAATTACATCAGATGGATGTAAAAACTACCTTTCTCAATGGAGAATTAGATGAAGAAATTTATATAGAACAACCCGTATGTTTCATTGAAAAAGGCCACGAACAAAAGGTTTGTAGACTTCTGAAGTCTATTTATGGCCTTAAACAATCTTCAAGACAATGGTATATACACTTTCAAAATATGATCATATCCAATAGTTTTACTATGGTTGATGAAGACTATTGTGTTTATACCAAGAGATCAAGAAATAAGCTTGTAATTCTGACTTTGTATGTCGATGATATACTTATAGCTAGAAATAATAAGGAGTTATTAAATAAGGTAAAGGTCTGGTTGTCGTCTCAGTTTGAGATGAAAGATATGGGTGAAGCTGCATATATTCTTGGAATCAAGATTTCAAGAGATCGTCCTAAGAAACTATTGTATATCTCTCAAGAGAAATACATTAAGAAAATTCTTGAACGATTTAATATGAAAAATAGCGACCCAATTGACACTCCTATCAGCAAAGGCCATAACTTGGAAAATAATTTGTGTCCTCAGACTCCTAAAGAGACAGAAAAGATGAAGCGAATCCCTTATAGAAGTGCAGTTGGATGTCTAATGTATGCTATGATGTGTACTAGACCTGATATTTGTCAAGCAGTTGGCTTGGTAAGCAGATATAAATCCGATCCAAGTCCAGCACAATTGCAAGTAGTAAAGAGGATCATGAGATATCTGAGAGGAACAACTGACTACGCACTTTGTTATCAAGGCGGCAAAGATTTGTGATTAGTTGGATACACTGATGCTGATCTTAGAGGAGATTTAGATGAGGGAAAGTCTACTTCAGGATATGCCTTCTTACTTAGTAATGGTGCCATATCATGAAGGAGTAAGAAGCAATCATGTGTAGCACTATCCACGATGGAAGCTGAATATATGGCTTTGTCAAAAGCAACACAAGAAGCTGTTTGGTTGAATAGGCTCTTGAAAAGCTTGTTGGGTAACACTGATGATGAACCAGTGTTGGTCTACTGTGATAGTAAGGCTGCATTTGATGCATCCAAAAATTCTAAGCATCATTGTGATACTAAGCACATAGATATCAAGTATAACTATGGAAGAGACATGTATAAATGCAAAAGGTTGAACCTGGTGAAAATATCTACAGAAGATATGGTAGCAGACCCATTGACCAAGCTTTTAGCTAGAGATGCATTTGTGAGACACACTAGGTCTCAAGACCTGTGTAGACTTTGAGTGATTTTGTATTATTCTTTGTGTTTTCAGTTGTTCACAAAACTATGTTCTTTGATAATCAATGAAGTTGATTTACTTACATATATATTCATGATTTATTGAGTGTTTAGTACATTCTTCAATTATTTACATTCGTCAATTATATTTTAGTATGTCGGATAGACAAGAGGTTGGCCTTCTCACATAGGCAAAAGCCTCCTTATCTTAGTGATAAGTGGAGATGAGACTTGATTTTAAGAAAAAATTATCAATTGGATAATTTAAGAGCTATATGCTTAAAATCAGTAGAATCGCTTAAATAATGACATAAGGTTATTAAGGTGAAAGGATGTTCATCTAGTCTACTTTGTGAGCTAGATGTGAGTTTAAGGAACTCGAATTTAGATACGTATGGTGTCTGAATTTCATATATACAACATTATTTATAAAGACATATGCTCCTTAAGCAAAGGAGAAAAATGTTGTAGCACGTGTTTCATACTATGTGTGCAATGTCAACCATGGGTTAACATAAGTTTAATCTCAACTTACTGTTGTTTGAGACTCAGAGCCTATGGTGGCTCAAAATATGTACCCTCAGTGACTCTGATCAGATACTTGACATTTAGTCTAATGTTAGCTATCTTAGTATGTTTCCAAAGGACCATGAAAATGGATGCGGTCCGGAAGGACATATCTAGAAAACCAGTTGAGCTAATGTTAAAAGAATCGTGGGAAGAGGAAGATTATTAATGGAATCTCATTAATTTGAATTCACAGGTGCAGCAGTTATAACTTATGAGTTATAACTGTGAATACAAGGAACAATGATATTTGAGATTTTGAGAGGATATCAAAATGTGATTTACATGATCTAGGGTATTACATACTTAAGAATCTACTTGCAGGTTTGTACTCGACGAGAGGCTATATACTCCTAACAGATGTATAGCACGTAGCTCCCAAAGCATGTTGGTTGCACGGTCTATTTCACTGTATGAATATTTGTAGAGATGAGATGAGAATATATTTCTCATACAATAAGAGCACTCCCATTATGTGTGAGTGGAAGATGTTGGAATTATCTGATTAAGAGTCCACCCATAAAGGGATGATCTTAATGTCTATCTAGGTAAAAAAGGATAAGTTACTTGGAAGAGTCCTATAAGAGGACAACTACTGTATATTCAGTTATATATACAGTAAAAGGCTCACATAAAATATACGTACTTTTTCTCAACAACTCTTCCTACTTCTCTCTACTAAATATTGGGTATTTAGACTGTGGATAAAGGAGTTGCTCCATTACTGTGACAACCACCGACGACCAGTGATTCCAGCCGTGGTCAAGATCATACCCCTTCCTCTTATAAGGAGAACAAGTAAGTTCTTTGATTTATGTTTGTGATTAATCTATTTAGTATAAAATTTGTATATGAACATGAATCCTACAGAAGAAAAAATACACACTAAATATCAATACTAGTATTTAATATTCCTTTATTTTTTTTAGTATTAATATATATATTTTATTTAAGGAAAATAGTATTAAATAATAATTAACACTAGGATTGTTTTCTATTATTTTAGTGCAATATTGTGACTACAAAAAATAAGGGTTAAAGAATAGTAAATATTTTCATATGGGCTGCTATTTATGTAAAGAACTCACAGTATTTTGGCCAAAATCATGCATGACGGGCAAAATATTTCACCCGGTGTCTCCAAAATTAACTGATTTTGAGAGTTGCCCCCCTTAATATGATTTTAGAAAAAATGCGCTTCCTTGGTCCGTAAGCAACACTTCAAGTTATCAATTGGCAAGTGTTGCCTTTAAGGAGGAAGTCAAGTGGCAACTGTTGCCTATACAACACTTCAAGTTAATTAAAAAAATGGCGGAAAAGATTTGAAAGGGCAAGTACTGTCAAGACGACACTTTATCTGGGAGAATGTGAGATTCAATGACAAGTGTTCCCTATGAAAGAGGGGCAAAGACAATTGCCTCTTAGATAGTACTTACTGAGAAAGAGATAGCTGAAATACGTGTGCCATTATAAGATTCATAGGGGTAGTTTCGTCTGAAATATATTCATTGAACTAAACGGAGGCCAATTTTACTAAACCACTATTATATGGGGCCCAAAAAGGCAAACCATCTTATGATGTCGTAGTTTTGCAAATTGGCCAATGACGGGTTGCCTTAACTTGTTGTAAGGAAAGGTTTGCTCAATATCAAAGGATCTTTGGTGACCCTAAAGATTCGGCCACAATTCTAACGAGGGGCCATAACTTGTTATATCAAAGGATAACCCATCAAATCCAACTTCAAATTCCTACTGAGAAACTTATTTATTTTTGTAATATTTTTCTTTACAAGGCTAAAATAAAACTTAATTGACAACACCCAATTATTTTATTAGTGGAATTCTATCAGACCAACACTAATAAGCGTAAGACGTTATAGATGTTAATTGACCAGTTAACAAGGAGAAGTTCATAAATATCTTATACTTAGGGAGAATTACACAACTATGACACCGACGGCAATGGTTTGCCTAACTGTTACTATTTAAAATGATTTGTAAAAATTGTCTCCGCTAACTTTAATAAATAAATTTTGGACGCTAATACCCCTATAAAATTCTATATTGACGCTCGCATCCCGCCTCACTTCTCTAATAAGTGTTGCACCTTTGGTAGCACTTGACATTTTTATCTCTTTCAACATTCTCCCCAGATAACTTGAAGTGTTGCCTCGCCCTTCAAGATAACTTGAAATGTTGTCTCGGCAGCGCTTGCCTCTTTAATCTCTTCACATGCAGTACTTTCCCCTTTATATTTTTTGAAGAGGCATCACTTGTCAATTTATAACTTGAAGTGATGCCTGCCCCTTTAATCTCTTCGCAGGCAGCACTTGGTCTTTATATTTCTCGAAGAGACAACACTTGTCAATTTATAACTTGAAGTCTTCCCCCAGACTATTTTGCTAAACTATTCTTAAGTGGGGATGAAAAATCATAACCAGAGATAAATGGGTACATGTGGTAAAAATTTTATATTTACAACTCCTTCATAATTTTAACCACTTTTTAGCACAACTTTGGAGAGGTTGGCCACTTTATCTTACTTCAAACAATGGGGTTGATGTTCAACCTCAGTTAACAAACTTCAACCTCTTTTTATTTGAAGTTGAAATCTGTTAATTTTTCAAAGTAAAAAAATCTAAGTCGAGTGAACTTTAATCCATGAGCTTAACTTGAATATATGACGTAAAAATTTGACCTCATCGCCACTTTGTAGGGTGATAACAGAGAATCAGCCTGGAAATTTTTTTATGAAAAAAATCATTACTTAAAAGTATGAGTTTTTAAATAGCGCGCAAAAGTCCAGGAAACTTTCATGGCATTTAGTTAAACTTTTAATAAAATTCACTATGGCTAGTCTTAAAAAAAATCGTGCTTTTAAAATATGTCTCTTTTTAAAAAAATTTATAAGTTGACTATTTTTCTTTGGGCATCTAAAAAACGGGCTAGCCATCAACATCATCCATATATAACTTAAACCTTGATGGTTTGAAAGTCGATAACTACACTTGCTAATAGTTTTCAAAAGTGATAAAGATTAACACGGCGAGTAAAAGTTAAATTTACACATTAATAAGGCAAATGTCTGTGAAAGCTCCGTATAAGGACTGGCTAATGCTCAAGTCATTGCTCATAGAAAGATCTGGCGATAGCCAGAAAGTTTCTTACAGGGCCAATTTTGTAAGTTTCCTTAATAGGGCCAAATATGTGATGGAACGTAGAAAGTGTCCTATTTCTGTAAATATTGAATATCTTGAGCCTTTTTTTTTTATAAACCTACACTAAGATTGTTATACCTTAACTATTGTAGGAAAAGTAGTTTATTTTATAGGATTCAATTTTTTCATTTTTCAATTTTTAACTTAGAGGAGAAGTAGTTTATTCTCTAGGATTTATTTTTGCACTAGCGTATATTTTCAGGTGTTGTAGTGGATAATTGTCTATTTTTAGGTGCATATCTCACTCTTTTATTAACGGTTAACTATAATTATTTTTCAAGTAACCTGAATAGCGTAAAGTTATCTTTACGCAGCCAACATATCGAAGTTAAACTCATTTTTTTGAAACTACTTCAATGGCTCAAATTGATTAGATTGCACCACTACTCTGGAAACCGAGATAGTAAAGCCAAAAGAATACCTAAAAGAATTGTGCTTATTTTGTGGACTCTGCTATTTTATCAATCTTTAATCTTCGGTTACACAATACTTCTAAAAGATTTGATGAAATTACCACCACTAGAGTGGCTTATGCTATAGAGGAACAATCGAATTTCTATTCACTACCTAAGTCTTGGTTGATAGAATTATCTGCATTCCATACTAGTAGAAGGTAGTAAGTATCTAAAAAATTGATGTGTCCGCAAGTTGGCCCAACAACAATATACTAAAAAATATATATTTTATGTGAGGTGAACACTTTTGGGGGTGATCTTGATTTGGTGAGCTATTGTCACTGGTCTTTAAAGCTTAAGTAGCTTTTTAATACTTTTAATAGTATTTTAAATTTTACCCCTTAGATATTATTGTACTACCATTTGACATTCACACTTTTTCTCTTTGCAGATTCACTTGCTCTCTTTGCAGATCTACTTGCTCTCTAAACATCAAACCCTAACCCCACCACAACCACCACTAACTCCGCCGTTGAAAACACACACACATACACCAACATTCAGATCTGAAAATATTAAATTATTAATTGCCGTCATGGTATTTCGAACAGCCACCGTGGTTGTGTGCCATAGTCACCGTCGCCATCTCCGACAACTTACCGTGGTTGGATGAACACTTTGTATACTCTTGGCGTTCAGTCAACATACTGAAAATTCTTGAAAGTATTTATGTTTTTGGACCTTTCCCCATTAGAAATTTCAGTTCATGTGAGGGAATTACTGGCCAAAACCATTAAGGAAAGCAATAAATATGTGGATACTGTCATTCTTGATTCCTTATTGTTGATTATTTCATTCTTGTTTCCTTATTGTTGATTACTGCATCGCCCATTAAAGTGGTAGCACCTTTTTACTGGAAGTTGTTGGTTATGTTCATCATAAACGTTGGTGGCAGATGGCTTATGGCTATTGATTTCTACTCGTTTTGCAGGGAGCAACCATAGTGGATCAGATCGTACATATTAAGAAAGATGACATTGAGAAGGAACAAACTCGGTCCATGATTTTTACTTTGAATTTTTGTTATGGGGCAAAGTGATGATGGATTGACATTATTTGTTTGTACAATAGATAAAATATTTTGGTTCACTTATAAGTAAATGATGCCGAAAGGGCATTGTTTTATTTTCACTTTAAATTTTTGTATATTAGAAAAGTGATGATGATTTGGTGTCATCTGCTTGTAAAATAGACATAGTAAGCTTGCTTAGTTATGAATAAATACGGTCGGATTGTCTTTATTTTGTAATTTTATATGTATTATTATGGATGAATAAAATTTGGACTAATTTGTTTGCAAAATGTACTTAATATTTGGCTCACATTATGAGTAAATGATAACGGATTATTGTTATTTCGAAATATATAAGCACTTGAGGGTAATGAACACAGTAAGACCGCTTTGACATCATTTCTTCACAAAATGAACATGAATTTTTTCTTTTCGTATGATGAAATGATGCCGGATTGGTCTTATATTTTGTTTTGCTTTGAATTTTATATATGAGTGAAACAGTGACGATTTGGTGTTATTTATTCACAAAATAGACGTGAAATATAGACAGATTGACTGCTTCACAAAATAGACGTGAAATATAGACAGATTGACTGCTTCACAAAATGGACATGAAACACAACCAGATTGGCATTATTTTTTGCTGTGTTTGAAGCAGTGGTATTTTTATAATTTTGGAACTAAAAAGTGTTGACACCCAATTTTGTCCATCCTTTTCATATAATTGGCTATGTTTAACCTAAAAGTGCAATATTGACTATTTGTGCATAATTTGCATTAGACGGCGTGAATTTACATGTGTTATCCTCTTCTTATGTATTACATACTTAAATGTGGCTATATTACGTAATTTTGCATCATTTAGGTTGTTTGTCAAAACTATGATTGTTTGTGCAATTTAATACATTTATTGCATTTAATAAATATTTGTGGCTATTTATACTTAGATAATTTTTTTTGCCTTTGATTGTTTTTATATGTGCATCTTTCTTGTGTGTATATAGAGTATATATTTATATTCATGTAGCACCTTTAGTTAAATATTTGACCAATTAAAATAATATTCAGTCCAATTTTCTTACTATTCCATATCCACTTTCAAATTAAAATTCTTTTAAATAATTTCTCAATCCATTTTCTTATTTATTTATTTTCCTTCTTCTTTTGTTAAAACCTACTATCTTGAACCTAGCCAAAAGGTAGTCTGCATATATTTTCTCAATCTCTCTCCCATCTCCCCCTAATCTCTCCAATTCCACAAATCTCTCCAACGTCTCTCTCTTTCTTCTCCTATTTCTTGACTACATACATCCACACTATTTAAGGAGAAATCCCTAAGATATCTTCTCGTAATCTCTTTAATTAGGATCCCCATCACCCTCAACTCACTCCCCAAATCTTCTTCCTGATTCTATCTTGAACCTTGACACAAAAGTAGTTTAAGTACAATATTCATTGACCAAATACACTTGCCCAATCTCTTGTCAGATCTCCAACCCCTCAAATCTCTTCCCGAATCTCTCTCATATCTCGTCTCCAAAATCGCTCCAAATCTCTCTCTCTTTCCCACTTTTGAGTCTACATACATCATTACTACTTAAGGAAAATATCCTCTCATCAAAATCCCTTGATTCATTCTCATTCAAAAATCCCCATGAATCATGCAGTCAATTTTTCCTACCATCCTCAACACCCTGATCCTTTACTATAAATTTAATTCAATTCTCATTTATGGGAGACACACAATTTTTCTCTACTTCTCTCTTAGCAAGAAAAGTTCTTCTACCCAAAAGTTTCTAGCTCCCCTTTCCTTCATTCTAATTTCATACTCACAGATTCAACTCCATAGACAACATCATACTAAACATTTTCATCTTCAAACACAAAAACTTCGTTCATCTTCTCGGGCATCTCTTCATATCTTCTACATGCCTATGATATTTTGGTGAAACAGACATTTAATGTTGAAGACGCCTTATGCTTTGATGTCGCTAAACAGTTTGTATCTTTCTCTTAATTTTAATTTTTTTTAGTATTTGGTCATGATTCTTCTACATAAAGAAAAGTCATTTATAGTTTATCTTAAGACAACTTGATTCACCTATATAATGAATTCTTTTATTATTGCATTAAGTATATTGTTACATAGATGCAATCGAGATAACATTTTCTATCTATTTTCAATTTGGACTAAGTAACAGCTGTGTCGAGCATTTGTTGCCTTGGTTGTGGAAACTATAGTTGTCAATTCCTCAGCACGTTAACTTGTGAATACATTGCATGATAACCAAGTATCCATTAACTAGTTTTAGTTTAAAAGACATGCTTACTGCTTCATTAATGTAATTCAAAATATATTTTTTTTTCTTTCCCTTTCTTAGTTAAAACCTCAAAAACATAGATATACTCTCTCATTCTTTTTTTTTTTTTCTACTTTACATGTACACAACGATCGAGAGACATGGATGGAAGCTCAACTATGATAACAACGGGTCAATACATAAAGATTGAGTGGAGATGACGCTCCGAGCACGTCAGTTATGTTATGGGATATGATGACAATGACAGGCTAGTCGATTTCTCGAATGAAGAACACATATATAGCTTTATAAATTAAAGCAACTCGTTACTCCCTCAATTCTGATTTGACATGTCACTCTCTTAAGAGTTTAAAGATTCATCCCTTCTACTAATTTTGTTTTCGAACTTTCAGTTTCGTTTAAACATTTGACATGTTTTCAAAATCAAATATTAAACTATTTTTTAAGATTTATATTGTAGCAATGCTTCTAACACTAAAAAATGACTGTATACTCATATTATTAATGCTCTATTATTTTGAGTTGGATAGTATTTTCAAAACTAAATATTTTAATATGTCTTTTGTTATGTTTAAAAGCATCTAAGATTGTTGATCATACAAAGCCAAATAGAGGGAAGTAACATCGGACTGGGCCCTTCTTCGCCTCGCCTTTACTTGATCCCGCATTCTTTTTAATACTTTGCTTGAGTTTATTTATTGGTTAAGTTATTTAATTATTTTCTTAATTTAAATTCGTCACCAAGGATATGGTGGCACACGTCTCTACTAATATTTTTCTCTTTTTTTTTTTTTTTGAAGTATTATATTCGAAAGGATGCTTTAGGGAGGATTATAAGGATTTCGCTCTATTCATGTAGGGTGGTGTTGATTATAAAATATTTTTTTATGGAGTTGGGGTGGTGTTGATTATTGCTAACTTTTGACCCCTTTAAGATATAACATAATCTAATACTTGTTTAGTTAAAATATCATTTGAGTAGTCAGACTTTCATGCCTAATTATTAGTTTAATTGCTTGACCTTTTGTTTAAAATCCCAATCATTTAGTCCGGCCGTTAACCACATTTCGTGGAACCTAAGAGGTGCCTAACACCTTCCTCTCGGGTTAACTTGAACCTTTACCTAGAATTTTAGCTCGCAAGACCACGTTTTCGGAGTTAACTATAAAATTGGCTAGAAAAATAAGTAGGTTCCCTAATACGTGTAGTTAAAAAATATGTTAGATGGCGACTCCAAGTCTTACCCGTGAGTTTCAATAAGTCGAGCCCTATTTCGAACTCTAACCGGTTCGAAAAAAATGGGTGTCGACAGAATGGCGACTTTGCTGGGGAATATCAATGTTCTAATCATAACAGACTTTATATTGGAATTTTTTGCTCTTGTTTCTTTTATTATCATTTTTTTTCAAGATTAACTTTTTCCTTTCCTTTTTGCAGTATGGAAGCTTATTTTTCTTGGTGCATCTTTTAACTTTTTTTGGGTCGTTTCTCTTTATATTTTCTTCACTCCTGAAAATTACACTTGCATACTCTATGAGCGATTACATGGATCTCACAGTCGTTCCACTCTCAAATCACCCTTTAGGAGGGACGGTTTGGAATCTAGTTGGTCTGTGGTACAACCAACAATTCTAAACGTTCCCACCCCTTGGTTATCCGCCTGAGGAAACTATAACTTGTGTAGAAACCCACTCTTAGAAGTTTCTTTTAGGAGAAGGCATCACATTCCATGCTACAACAGTTTTCATATCCTCCACAAGTTTGCTATTTTTTTTAAAACGGTTTCACGTCATGATTCTTTTTGCATTTTTAATATTGTCTTGTTCCTATTATCCTAATTTTCAAAACTAACTTGTTTGTTTTATTTTTCTTTTTACTTCTCTTTTTTAAATAATAGTTATTTCTGAATTACTTCAACATGTGCATTATTTTTCAAATCTTACACATTTTTAGAAAACATGTGCATTTTCTTTCAAAACTAGTACATTTTTAAACGTGTGCATACCGCTCATACATACCGCCACTCCTGGCAGTTTTAAATCGTGCATTGAAAAATACGGTGGTTACGACCGCCTCTTTCCTCACAAAATGCCCTTTAGGGGGAACAACTTGGAATCTAGTTGGTCCGAGTCGTCCGCTTGGAAGGATAATAAAACTTGGTCTAAGTCAACCTAGCTCTTAGTGGTAACTCTAGAATCATGCATCGTGACATATCATTAGCCGACTTGTTCTCAAGTTCAATAGGCCAACTTGTTCAAACAATCCGAACATATTTTTAACCCCAAAGAATGTTCGACGTGACTTATTTGTATTTATTTAAAGGATTGAACGTGCAAATCTGGACCGTTTATTGGGCTTATTCTGCGTTCAAAGCCATTTAAAGGCACAAAAGATAACCAAAAAGGCATCAAAAGCCCAAATTGAATCAGAAACGATTGTTTATTCCAAATGGTCGGAATTATTCTGCGTTCAATGCTCTTAAAAGGCACAAAGATAACTGAAAAGGCATCAAAAGACCAAATTGAATCCGAAACGATTGTTTATTCCTAAACAGTCGAAATTATTCTATATTTAATGTCATTAAAAGGCACAACGGTAACCTAAGAGACATTAAAACCCCAATTTGAAGCAGAAACGACTGTTCGATAGACGGGATGACACATAACGCACATTTATCTTTTAGGCATTTTTTGACATATTTATCTTTTAGGCCTTTTTGACATTCTTGGTATGTCAAAAGTCCATTAGAAATCTTGTCCAGTGTCCAGAGGGTTCTCAACCCGCAACGACACATTTTTTCATATTCCATGTTGCATTGTTTTCAAAAAGCTTGTGCCATATGTTGATCATTTGCTCACAATAAAGCAAATTTTAGGCATTTTTTTCTCTCTTTTCCTATCATCTTTCACCGTTTTCAAACAAATCATGGCCACTAGAACATTCGACATGGTTACTGGAGTCCCTCAACTTCTCAAAGATTGGTGGAAAAATCTAAGCATAGATCAACAAAGTCAAGTCAAAATAGTGTTGGAGAATCTGATTTCACTAATGGAGCACACTGTAGTGAAAGGGATAGTAGAAGCAGCGGTACACTATTGGGATAAAGACCGAGCGATTTTTCATTTTGGAAGCATAGAGTTGATACCATTGCTGGAAGAGATAGGCGGATTGACTCAACTTCCATCTGAAAGTGATGAGATATTGATGCCAAAGAAAAATACGCCCGAGGAGTTCTTCGAAATGGTAGGGCTTAAGCTCGAATTATGCACAGATAACATTAGACAATCGTGAATTTCTGTAACTTCTCTCTATGTTTAGTTCAGGTACGGAGAAGCATTTAAAGAATTCCAAGATAATTTCAGCATTAACAAGGCAGATTGGCAAGGGCGGAGGGTCCTCGCTTTTGTCACTGGATTTTTAGGGACTGTCATGTTTCAAGAACACAAAGAACGTATTGATGTTTGCGTGATATCAATTGCGGATGCTTTACTCAAAGACTTTGATAAGAAATACACTTTGTTACCTATGATTGTTGCAGAAATGTACCGAGCTTTAGAAAAATGCAAGAAGGGTGCTAGCTTTTTCGAAGGTTGCAATTTTCTTTTACAAATTTGGTTGATGGAACATTTCAAAAGATGAATAGCACAGAGCAAGCTTTCCATTCCATATCAAGAGAAAACTATATCTTGGCTCATACCACTCGCATGGACATCATTCTTGAAAAGTGGGACCGACCAACAACTGCCAAAGGCTGGCACCATAGGCTTTCTCAGTTTACATCCAAAAACATATATTGGATATTTGACTACTTTTCCAGCACTAAAGTAATCACACGATCCGAAGGAGTTTTTTTTCTTGTCTTGGTTGGGTTTAGATGAGTTTACCCATACACTCCTTTAAGGGCACTTAGACAAACAGGGAGAAAGTAGATTGTACCCCAAATAGCATACATCGGAAGTTTCAAAGAAGATATTTTCAGAGGAATGATACCATTTGAAGACAAGATATTAGAACTTTGGAAAGCAAGGCACTAGATGGAATTCGACACTATTGAACGAAACAGGTTTGACGCAAGCTATGATGAGGATTATCCAGACTGGCTCAGGAAAGACATAGCAAGGGCAATTCAACCAAGGGCGACAACAAAAGGGAAAAAAACATCGATGAGTTACAAATTGAGTACAAAAGGCTATGCAAACAACGGGCAATGGCTCGAGAGAAAATATCAAGAAAGCAAAGTTTGGTCAAAGCAAAGAACAAAGAAAAAAACAAACGGCGCAATAAGGCAGAACTATTGACAAAATGCATAGAGTCTCTCGGTGTATAGGCTAGCGAAGGAATGGACGCCATGGCTGGAAAAATGGATAGAGGAGAAAGGAAAGAAGGTTTGGGAGATGTTGAAAACCTTTACGTTCGACATATCCCGACTCTTAACTGATGCTGACAATGTCATCTTCCAAGAGGAGTTATCAGAGGCAAGCTCGTCCGAGAGATCCTCATCCAAAGAGGAAGATAAATCTTCTGTAGATGAATTAATATCCGTCAATGTAACAAAGATTTTTAATGTCATCTTCTCTTATATTGTTTTAATATCCGTCAATGTAACAAAGATTTTTTTCCCATAAATCAATATTCTCTTTTAGACTCCACATTTTGCTAGTAAATGAAATGATGGATGTGGCATAAAGTGCTTTTCAAATAATCGTGCATAAAGTGGTCTTTCGCATTATAGGATTCATTTCTTATTTGATTTGTGTGCATTGCATGAATTTTTTTGTGGCTCTAGGTCTCTTTCTACCTAAGGGAATTCTTTCCCAAATTAAATTACCAAGGCACCTCGTCTCCCTACTCTATACCCAAATCTTGTTATAAGAAATCTTTCACATGTCTTGATAATTCCCTAACTCTTACCAACTCAAAAATTTATTATCCAAAAGGTTGGCTTAAGTTGAATACCAAAGCAGAAGATATAGTTAAGCAAAGTGCACTTGTCAGTGATTTGTCAAAAATAAGAAAATTTTATTATAGCATGCACTATGCACATGGAGAGGAAAATTGACAAGACAAGAGATATATTCTTCAAACTCAAAGGCACACCTGATTTACCGCAAGACTTTTCGACACCAATGTCCAAGGATCATTTTGTTGCTCTAGCCTACACAGGCACACCACCTGCAATACATGACTGTGATCCAAAGTATTTTCCAAACTTGCTCCTATCATGATCGAAATAGAATTTAAAGGGCTAGTTGAAGACAACAAGGAATTGGAAAGAAATGTAGCAAAGACTTGTGCACAAAAACCAAAAACTGGCAAGCCGAAGGAAAAGGCACAACGACGAAGCTCTCATTATATGATAGACCTGGAAACCCTCTAAGCATTTGGAAGAATATATCTACCCACTAGCAAGCATAAGGCAAGACGATGGGTGAAATTATTTGTTAAGACACTGAGTTGGTACATAGAGCGAGATACGAACAACTAGACTTCTTGGCGAAAGATTTTATCAAGAAATTTGGGATCTCACGGCGACAACTATATATACAGTAGCCTACTGAAAAGAAAAATGCAACATGACCAACCTTTAAAAAGGTTTTGACTGAAGCAGCATATACATGTTACGTAGGCAACCGACATTGGGTTCGATCTCTTCGTAATAAAATCTTACCCATAAAAGAATGTAGGTTCAAAGATTGAATTGCAGCAGTTGGTTGACAAGTACGAAAGACATTGAAAATTTCTTGGAAATATACACAGGCATCATGACACACAGATTTGCATAGAAAGATGAAAAATGCACTCAAAGTCTTGGTATTCGATAAAAGCCGACCTCCTTTTCTGTCGCACAGCACAACCTATTCCTTACACAACACCTTTATCATTTTCATTGATATTTAACTTCTCATCTCCTGCTTAAACAAGCATCAGTCATTTAATAAAAATCCTTGTCTTGACTGCTACATAAAGCACTCAAGCAATCTTTTGGAATATCTATATAATTTGTCATAATCTCCAAATCCAAGTGCTAATATATCATCTGCGGTCTAGGCATTCTCTTAATCTTTATGTGTTATTTTTGCTTCAAATCTTTGCTGATGCGCTAATACACTTCTGTGCATTTTTCCACTTTGTTACGGTTGTTTTGCATTTGAACACGGAAATTAGTCGAGAATCTGCATTCAGAAAAGTCGAAATGGCAAGCCAAGCCGAAAATATTTACGTCGAAACAAAGTCTTTTGAACCACCAGCATATGACACCGAGAGCATTCAGACAATCCAAATTCCACTACCGTACAACTTGTGATGTGGACAACCAAAATCAGCCAGCATTTTACCCACACATGAGTCGTAAGAAAGAAATCCAGTCAATATACAACCGAAACTGGCAAAACTCACAACCTCACACCGCACCCAGCTTACAAAATAAACAACCTCCCATCTTTCAAGACTTTCAACAACAACCTTATCAGGCTCAACACAATCAAGGACAGACAAAAAGATAAAACCTCACACCTTTACTCCTTTAGCTCAATCAAAAGATATTGCACCGAACAAATGAACTGCTCCTTAGATACCCATCCCGAAATTCGATCCAACAAAGATCTACACCCATCACTCAAACATTCAATACCATGACATCGGAAAATACCCAGCACCGAAACACAAAAAAATCCAAAGTTTGATTGACCCAATTGTACAACAATGACCAACAAATGAAAACCGCAACTCCTTAACCACAAATACATTTTCTATACACACCAATCCATCAAAGTTAGCTCCATGATTTTTTGAAAAAAAAAGCCCGAAACATGAAGACACCCCAGCACAACCCAAGACAAATACAATTTTGGACATTCTCCAGATCCGGCAAAACCAAAACACTAAACCTCAGGCCGAGAATGCAAATAGCCACATAATCAGAATACCCAAGATAATCAGTCGTCACACCAAAGGACGAATGCAGATTCAAGCCAATACATTGGTGTTTAGTGCAATGCAACCACTCTATTTCAACTAATGAATATTTCATTGAGAGCAGAGCTTTCGACACAAACATACGATTTGCAGGCAATAAACTGGGACAGAATTTTTGAGGATCCCCTCAAAAATTCTAAAAGACGCAAGCCGACACTGGGCAACCTCAAAATTACCAAAGGCTCAAAGACGCAATAAAAATGACAATCAGCGTGACAGTGCTACAGGCAATCCTACATGCACGGTGACATCATTCTATATTTTTTAGCACTTCACTTTACCTTTTGTTCGCAGGGTACACAGCACGACACGACATACAAACATCTCCCGATGAGAGGCAGTAGCAGTAGGTTCTCTTTATGAGGAGGCAGTAGCAGTAGGTTCTCTTTATAAGGAGGCATTAGCAATTCTTGGCAAGCAGTAGGTTCTCTTTACGATGAGGCAGTAGCAATGCTGGCGAGCACATAGGTTCTCATTACGAGAAGGCAGTAGCAGTGCTGACGAGCACATAGGTTCTCATTACGAGGAGGCAGAAGCAGTAGGTTCTCTTTACAAGGAGGCAGTAGCAGTGCTGACGAGCACATAGGTCTCTTTACGAGAGGCACTGGTAAGATGATCCAACGACAGCTTAGCGCGACAAGCAATTATCTCCTGAAAAGAGGCACATAGCATCTCCGGATGAGCAAATAAATATCCCCAGAGGAGAAACATATATTCCCTAGCACTCAAAGCACCTGAAAACAGACTAGACAACTACATGACAAGCAACTACTTAGCTCGACATGGAAGTTTACTTTATCTTTATCTTTATCTCTAATTGCATTTATCATGATTTTACTTCAGGGCACTCCCCGATCTCTCAGCAAACTCTTAAGCCAATTCCTATACTTTCATACTTGCTCCCGAAAATAACTACCCCATACAAAAAAAATTGTAAAAACATACCAGGCATCATCCCAAAGCCCATTCAAGAAGCTTAGACCCTTCAATAATTTCCTTGCTATACCCACAAACTATCTACTTTGCCCGAGTCCCAAAGCGTTTAAATCTTAATTTCCATACTCACACAGATAATCTTCCTAATATTTCATTCCTGATTGGATGCCAGCTTGTGGCCCTTCCTATTCAAGCCTATCTGTGTCAATCGTGTGTGTTCTCGTGCTTAATCGTGCCTAGATGTTTGAATCGTGCGCATTTATCGTGATTTACTCCTCAATATTTCCCAGCTTATTCAAGACAAATATTGAAGGCAAGATGACTCGTTTATCGAAATGAAGTGGAAACTATGTACGTGTAAACTCCTCTTTATGGGTGTGTCGTGCACTACATCTTCATAATTAGGATGATTACAAGCCTCTTTTCCCACGCCCGATCAATCGATGTTACCTCTTCTTTGACAAAGTCTTTATTATATCCAGCAATCATGTCTCAACAAATCTCAAAGTACATTCAAATGTAAACTTTGCATACTCTGACAAGTTTACTCATGACATCCAAAATCGTGCGTCATAAACATCCCACACAAGCAACATGTAATTCTAGAATTACACATGGCCTGATTCTCACGAAACCCGAAATATGTAAGCAACTCAGAAATTGGGGTTCAGCCAAAATACCCCCCCAAAACTCTCATTTCCTTCCCAACATTTTACCCGTCGTCGTGACAAAATTGGCTACTCTTTCAACTATCTTTGTCCGAAGATTCTTTTCATCATCCCCGGACAAAGAGGGGCAGTTGTTGACACCCAATTTTATCCCTCATTTTCATACAATTGGCTATGCTTAACCTAAAAGTGTAATATTGATTATTTGTGCATAATTTATATTAGAAGGCATGCATTTACGTGTGTTATCATCTACTTATATATTACGTACTTAAATGTGGTTATATTAGTTAATTTCGCATCATTTAGACCGTTTGTCAAAACTATGGTTCTTTGTGCAATTTAGTATATTCATTGCATTTAATAAATATTTGTGACTATTTATACTTAGATAATTAATTTTGACTGTTTTTATATGTGCATCTTTCGTATGTGTATATAGAGTATATATTTATATTCATGTAACAACTTTAGTTAAATATTTGACCAATTAAAATAATATTCGGTCCAATTTTCTTACTATTCCACATCCACTTTAAAATTCAAATTCTTTTAAATAATTCTCAATCAATTTTCCTACTTATTTATTTATTTTTCTTCTTCTTTTGTTAAAACCTCATATCTTGAACCTAGCCAAAAGATGGTCTAGATACATATTCTCAATCTATATCCCATCTCCCCTAATCTCTCCAATTCCACAAATCTCTCCAATGTCTCTCTCTTTCCTCTCCCATTTCTAGACTACATACATCTACACTATTTAAGGAGAAATCACTAAGATATCTTCTTCTAATCTCTTTAATTAGGATCCCCATCATCCTCAATTCACTCCCCAAATCTTCTTCCTAATTCTACCTTGAACCTTGGCATAAAAGTATTTCAAGTACAATATTCATTGACCAAATACGCTTGCCCAATCTCTTGTCAGATCTCCAACCCCTCAAAACTCTCCCTGAATCTCTCCGATATCTCCTCCCCAAAATCGCTCCAAATCTCTCCTTTTTTTAGTCTACATACATCTTTACTACTTAGAGAAAATATCTCCTCATCAAAATTTCTTGATTACTTCTCATTCAACAATCCCCATGAATCATGCAGACAATTTTTCCTACCATCCTCAACGCCCTGATCCTTTACTATAAATGTAATTCAATTCTCATTCATGGGGGACACACAATTTCTCTCTACTTCTCCCTTAGCAAGAAAAGTTCTTCTCTCCAAAAGTTTTTAGCCCCCTTTCCTTCATTCTATTTTCGTACACACATATTCATCTCCATACACAACACCATCCTCAACATTTTCATCTCCAAAAACAAAAACCCCGGACATCTCTTCATATCCTCTACACGCGTATTCTATTTTGGTGAAACAGACATTTAATGTCGAAGACGCCCTATCCTTTGATGTCGCTAAACATGTTGTATCTTCTCTTATTTTTAATTTTTTTTAGTATTTGGTCATGATTCTTCTACATAAAGAAAAGTCATTTGTATTTTATCTTAAGACAACTTGATTTACCTATATAATGGATTCTTTTATTATTGCATTAAGTATATTGTTACATAGATTCAATCGAGATAACATTTTCTATCTATTTTCAATTTGGACTAAGTGATAGCTGTGTCGAGAATTTGTTGCCTTGGTTATGGAAACTATAGTATTCAATTCCTCATCATATTAACTTGTAAATATATTGCATGATAACCAAGTATCCATTACCTAGTTTTAGTTTAAAAGACATACTTACTCCTTCATTAATATAATTCAAAATATGTACTTCTTTTTCTTTCCCTTTCTTAGTTAAAACCTCAAAAACATAGATATACTCTCTTATCTTTTTTTTTTTTTTTTCGTTTTCTACTTTGCATGTACACAACGATCGAGAGACGTGACTGGAAGCTCAACCATGATAACAACGGGTCAATGTATGAAGATTGAGTAGAGATGACGCCCCGAGCAGGCCAGATATGTTATGGCATATGATGACAATGGCAGGCTAGTCGACTTCTCGAATGAAGAACACATATATAGCTTTATAAAATTAAAGCGACTCGTTACTCCCTCAATTTTGATTTGACATGTCACGTTCTTAAGAGTTTTAAAGATTCATCACTTCTACTAAGTTTTTTTTTTCGAACTTTCATTTTGGTTTAAACATTTGATATGTTTTCAAAATTAAATATTAAACTATTTTTTAAGATTTATATTGTAGCAATGCTTCTAACACTAAAATATAACTTTTTACTCATATTATTAATTCTATATTATTTTGAGTTGGATAGTATTTTTCAAAACTAAATATTTTAATATTTTTTTGTTATGTTTAAAAGCGTTTAAGATTGTTGATCATACAAAGCCAAATAGAGGGAAGTAACATCGGACTGGGCCCTTCTTCGCCTCGCCTATACCTGATCCCGCATTCTTGTTAATACTTTGCTTGAGTTCATTTATTGGTTAAGTTATTTAATTATTTTCTTAATTTAAATTCGTCACCAAAGATATGGTGGCACACGTCTCTACTAATATTTTTTTCTCTTTTTTTTTTTTTTTTTTGAAGTATTACATTCGAAAGGATGCTTTAGGGAGGATTATAAGGATTTCGCTCTATTCATGTGGGTTCGTACATAACATACATAGAATCGTAAATTTTTTTTATGGAGTTGGGGTGGTGTTGATTATTGCTAGCTTTTGACCCCTTTAAGACATAACATAATCTAATACTTTCTTAGTTAAAATATCGTTTGATTAGTTAGACTTTCATGCCTAATTATTTATTTAATCACTTGACCTTTTGTTTAAAATCTCAATCATTTAGTCCGCCTGGTAACCACATTTGGTGGAACCTAAGAGGTGCCTAACACCTTCCTCTCGGGTTAGCTTGAACCCTTACCTAGAATTTTAGTTCGCAAGACCACGTTTTCTGAGGTTAACTATAAGATTGGCTAGAAACAAAAGTAGGTGCCCTAATACGCCTAATTAAAAAATATGTTAGGTGGCGACTCGAATTCTTACCCGTGAATTCTAATAAGTCGAGCCCTGTTTCGAACTCTAACCGGTTCGGAAAAAAATGAGTGTCGACAAAAAGATGCGGTGACATTTCTGTAATTACCGCTTCAAAAAATGGTCGGTGATATTTTTGTAATTACGTGATGTTCTCTATTAGTAAGGGTATTTTTGTACTTTTAGATTTATTTAATGGTAAAATACTTATGTTTCAAGACCACAAAAAAATAGCTTAGCAAATCAAGACCAATTGCTTTAGCTTATTTTTGTAATTTACTCAAAACTAGAAGGCTTAAGTCATTTTTATGAATGCTCTTGCTCAGTGAATTTAATAATAAACGATCATTACTGAAAGAGTGATTAATTATTTTTTCATAACTACTTAGTTAGTAAAACTTAATTACATTCACTACCATTTATATATATATGGTACCATAATTAAATTACAAATATACCAAAAGATCTGTAATTCCTATAACCAGCATTTAAGATAATCAAAACTTGATATTTCCTTAATTTAGGGATATTTGTATTAATCCGTTATCTAAGTATATTTGCATCCGTTTTCCTCTTTATACTTTGTGAATTAAGTAATATAACATTAAGAATCCATATATAATCCTTTGAAACAACTTGCAAATATTAATCATTCTAGTATACCATATATTGGTATATGGTAGATAGTAGTTATTAAAATCATTCTAGTATACTATGTATTGATATATGGTATATAGTAGTTATTAATATGCCTATAATATATATTATATTGTTAATAATTAACATAGTATATTGTATAGTATATTGTCTTATAACTAAAATTAATCTAATATACCATATAGATGTATCCAATATATGCAGTACTTGATTTACTATTAATATATCAATAACACTCCATAATATACCATTAGTGGAAAACAACAATAACTTTAGTTTGAAAATTGATATGCATGGTTGTAGCAAGATCTGGGACGGACTACTTTCCTGTTGTAGTGGATAAGAATCCTATTTATAAAGGGATTATAATTTTAGAAGAGGAAAATTAGGGATTTAACAAATTGGTATATTTGAAAATAAGATATTAAATATGGTAAAAAACAAATAAAAGTGGTAAAATTGAAATTCAAAAGTATTTTGTGGTATTTGTTAAAATAAAATCTTTACAAGTGGTCTTTTGTGTGATTTTCCCTAATTATTATCTGTGAATGCTTATTGATTAATAATTATTAATTATTAATTATTAAGTACTATATAGACCGCTTTTAGGTATTTTGTTATTTTGTTTGAAACAAATTAACGAATAAATGATTGATTAAATAGGATGATTCAGCTTATTTCTTTAAAAGAAGTATAATAAAATAGTTGGAGGAGATGGATGATTTTAACGGAAATTTATTTGTCCTTGTTTGCGAAGATTAGTCCTCGTTTGTTATGATGGGATAGGAAAGCTTGAAAATTCGTTAATAGTAATAATAGGGATTATAAGAGACATTGACGATTGACAGATGCCAAAAGGGATCATGCATCCCATGTTCACAATTATTCTGGTTGTCGCAAAACTAGCTTCATCCATATATAAGTATTATTTAATATTTAATAAATAAATACATAAGAAACGGAAATCCAATCAACGAATATGGATAGTTATAGCGAAAAGCATTATATTGTTTTGGAGTTTTTGACATTGCGAATGCTGTTTTGAGAATTGTCCCTTTGCATAAGTCAAACAGTAAGTCTAGTGCTAAGCTAAAATACTTAAAAGGAACGATATTGCTTTTCTTCCCTTTCTTATCCCCCCCCCCCCCCCATACCCCAATGGTGTTTGCTTTTCCTGATATAGTTTTCGCCTTTTATTGACACAAAAGATACAAGTACATATTTCTCTCTTCCGAAATAGCTACTTCTACTAAATTATTTTCATGAAAAAAGAATGTTTGATTACTTAATATTTTGCTTACATGCATGTAATAATTTATTAATTTTAGCATTTAACTCTTAACTTTTATCAACCAACATAATGAATTTCACAGATATGAAAAAAGTATAAAGTTGAGATTGAGCGTATGTTCAAGATTAAGACAAATTTTATATTAAGAAAAGGTAAAACTTCAAAACTAAGGAAATGATATTAGCCATGACACGATAATCTTTGACTATCAGAAAAGACATATACTCCTATGATTAAAACCAAAAATTGAATAAACAGTAAAAAGTGCAATGAATCCCGATCGGCCAAGTTTAAATCTACTCCATCCTTTCAAAAAACATAAAACTACTCCTTATTGATTAGCTCATTATAAAAAGAATGGTATAATTCTAAAATTAAAAATAATTTATACAAAATTGCCACTTTATTCTTAATGACATACTTTATACTTTATTTATTTATGATTTATTTCAGATCACAAATTATAAAATTCGTCTTTTATTTCTTATACTTCGATCCAATTCAAACTATGTCATCCTTTTTGGAACGGACGAAATATATGATATTCACATGTTAATAAATATGAATTGATATATACTATACTATTGAAAAAAGAAAATTTGATAGTTGATACTTGTTAAGTTTGGAAGGTGAAAGGTGTTGATAGAAAATGGAGGTTAACGAGAAAAGGTTCCATTTATAAAAGAAATACATTTTCTTCCATATTGGTAAAGAAAAAGGTTTTTGTTGGATTTAAATAGAGGAGCACTTCTTCTAACTCTTGAAAGGGTTGAGAAGAAGGGGAGCCTCATGCCGTCGTCGCTCGCTCAGCTTCGATCAATTAATAAAATTGATTGATCTAATTTTTTTGGACAAACAAAAACTAAATTTATTTAATAATATGAAAATTTTATTATTAATGTTTCTGACCGTTTTTATAACGATAATGTAAATTCTTTTTTTCGTTTTAATAGTTCCCTCCATTATATTTTACAAACAGTGGACATTTTTGTAGACAGCCACCTTTCGAAGGCTGCCATTCAAATGACACCTCTTCACTCCTACCCTCTCTTTGATTATAAATATATGTCTTTCTATAGATTTTTTTCCTTACGAAGTTTCTGAAACTCCTTTCTCTCTTTCTGCATTATTTCCAAAGTAAAAAATAAGTGTATCGTATGATTTGCTCCATCTCTTTGAGTTTGCCGAGTTCTACAGTTTGAAGTGCCATATCGTAGAACTGTTCTACCGTTCTATCATGGAAAGAATTAACAAATTATTTTTGGCAACAACGAGGGGTTAGATTCTTTAAGGAGACACAAGTAACTTGTGGGCTCATATTGTCCAACATATATCATTTCTGTATTTCCATTTTTTGTTTTTCTTATATTGTACAATGCATGCATAACAAGCTTAAGGAATATAACATTATCTACTTTCTGCGTTCATAAAATATTCTGTTTAAGGAGACTTCTTAAGGAGACTAAAACCTTTGTGGCCTTCTGAAATGACCTCAGTCGGTCATTTCGGAAGTTATGACTCTGACTGGCGTGCATATAGTTTTAAAATCTTTGTAAGGTTCATTAGGACTTGTCTGTAAAATTTGAGCTAAATCAGACTTCGTTTGGTAGGTATCGGAAGAAGGTTTCAGTTTTTATTATCGGCAAATCATAAAAAGAAGTTTCTGAGCTCGATTTTGGCGAATGAGCTCCGATTTAAAATTCGAAAGCGTCGTTAGGTTCTTATGATTATTTGTTACTTGTGTGAACTTTCGAAAGTGAATTTCGAGGTCGTTCGGATAGTTTCCGCTAAAATGTCGAAAGTTAAAGAATTTGATCTTTTTCGTTTTAATTCGCATCTTGAGTTTCGGAAATCCGATTTGGGATTTCCCTTAACGAGTATGCCACATAGATTTTGTATAACTTGTATGCAAAATTTAAAATTATTTCAAATTTCGTAGAGTTTCGTTTTAATATTCGTCACAAAAAGAAAATTAAAAAAAATAAAAAAAAAGGAAAAAAAAGGCGGTGATAGTGACTCCAAGGGATATTATCCCTTACAAACAAGGGAGATAAAAGACGATCAGAAGAGACACAGAGAAAGAAACGAAACAGAGAAAAATGCCATAAAATATAAAAAGGAAAGGAAAAAGTAGAATTTTTACCCCAAAACATCTAGGTAATAGTGTTAATCCATTATTTAAGTTTATTACGTGTGTTTGAATATATTTTAAAGGTAAAAATTGGGATATTAAACATCATTTTAATAAGTTCAATTGATAGTTTCAAGGATTAATTAGACCGCGATAATGGATTGATTATATATTTATATTCAGGGAATTATAAGCAATCCGTAAATGTAATTTATTTAGGGTTTGATTATGTGACTTTGAACCTTGTACTTAGCTTTGGATTTACATTATATAGTATATTGTTATGTCCTGTTGTTGGTATTGCATTGAGTATATGGGCATTATACTCTGGTTTTGAGCTTGACATATACTTCCCGGTAGTCGATGAGAGTCCCCAGCCGACGATATGTGTAGTAAATTGTGTGGTTACTATTATGTGTATTTATAAATATATATGGATCGGGTTGCACGCAGCAACAGTATAAATATATATGGATCGGGTTGCACGCCGCAACTATATAAGTATATGTATCGGGTTGCACGCCGCAACAGTATAAGTATATATGGATTAGGTTGCACGCCGCAACAGTATAAATATATGGATCGGGTTGCACGCCGCAACAGTATGAATATATATGGATCGGTTTGCACGCCGCAATAGTATAAAAAAATGGATCGGGATGCACGCCGTAACAGTATAAATATATGGATCGGGTTGTACGCCGCAACAATATTTACATATAATATGATGTATTTCTGATTGTTGATATGTTCAGGATACCTATATGTTCTATCTTATGAACCCTGGCTGTTTATGATTTTATGGTTCCATATATGTTTCCAGTTATTATCTGACTTTGCCTTTTGTGGTTGAGATAAGCTGAATTTAGTTTATCTGCTTTTCTTTTCCCTGGCTTCCTATCATATTCTTTGAGGTGGCTAGTCTGCCCCATTTATTGAGTCCTTTTTACTCACCTTTGTTTGTTGTTTGTTTCTTGTCTATTCATTTCATTTCGGCAGGTTCACTCCAGGATTAAGTTGGCCACGTTGTTAAGGAGTGAAGATGACTTCAGCTGTCAGGGTGAGCCAGCTTTTATTCCGGATGGCCACCAGTTTTATGTTTATTATTTCAGTTGTATTTTGCTCCCTTCAGGAGGCGTATGTATTCTTTTATACTCTTAGATGTCTAGTCTGGATAACCCTAAACCTAGTATATTAGGTAGTCAGCTGTAATTTCTTTTGTACAGCTTAGAGGTATCAGTATGTCTTTTCTTTTTCTAAGTCATGTTCTTATTTATGAATTGAATTATATTTATTTTCCTAATTTAATTGGTAAGGGTTCGCCCGACGGGTCTAGGGAAAGATGTCGGGTGCCCGTAAGACCTAGCCGGATTCTGGGTCATGTCAGTTGGTATCAGAACCCGGTTTAGAGTCTATCCATACTAAGACAGTGTCTAGTAGAGTCTCGTTGATGGGTACGTAGATATCTGTACTTATCTACGAGAAGCGATGATGGCATTTAGGAAGTTTCACTTCCTTCTTTTCTGATCGTGCGTCGGTATAGGATGCAAAAGTATTTTCGTTAATTCCTTTGTGGTAATTGTGAACCCTCGTGCGACAAATGAATAAGCGGTAGGAGTTCAGGATGAAGTAGTCTAGCCTGGGGCTAGAGCTACTCCAGCCCCGAGAGTTGTGGATCGTGCTGACGATCTAGTTGTGCAGGCTCCAGCTGTACGAGCTTGCGATGGGCAAGGAAGCAGGGCCTTGTGGTTCCCTTGGCTCTCTATGATGCTTTTACGAGAATCTTGGCGACGTAGATACCGCAAGAACCTATTATTCGCTAGGCAGCTTATCAGGTTTCCACAGATGCAGATGTTTGGTCTCAGAGAGCTCCTATTCCAGTTCTTAATATTGCCGCAGTAAATTATGTTTCGGAGGCAGCATGTGTTGTGCCTCTAGTTATTCTTGCTGGTTAGCTAGCCTGAGTAATGGCTTGGTGCGAGTGTCTGAAGAGGCTGCATTATTCTACCCAATTGAACCTTCTGATGTTCTTAGGCCATGCATCAAATAATCCCTGTGCAAGTTTATTTAAAATAAAATGATGTCAGCGTATCCTTCAGGCTCTTGATTATATCGAGGTTACTTTCCAAGTTATCTCAGCTTGTAGAGCGTGATTCTCAGAATGCACGAGTAGTTCATCAAGATTAGACTCAACTTTCTCTTTGTAGCTTTCAACAATGTGTCCAGGTTCCATTTTCAGCGAAAAGGTGTTGCCATTGTCGTGAGTCTAGTTATCCTTTGAGGAGTTTTCCCTTACTCCGGCAAGTAGGTAGTCGTCCTCTCTCTCGTCATCAGACACCTGCACAGTCGTAGGAGATTTTATTTAGATCTCAATCAGCCAGAGAAATTCCACCATCCAGTAGAGGTCGAGAGCATGGTGGCAGTGGTTCTTCAGAAAGTGATTATCAGGGTAGTGGCTCAGCTCAGCTGCAGAGGCAGATCTATAAACTGCCAGTCTGGAAGGATGCTTAGGTATCTGATGTAGTACACCCATGTATTTCTTCTTCTATTATATGTAAGTAAGATTTGATTCCGATCGATCTGGACTTCGTTTATCTTACCATGTTTCCATGGCTTCCTTGGATATTGTTTCTATTAAGGATTGGATTGTGGTAGAGAACGAGCTTCTGGTATGATTTATTCCTAGAATTTGTGAGACCCTACTAATTTATCTGGTCTAAATATGAGAGATTTGACAGTGAGTGTCGCTATTGCCTACCTGGCATCTTGTCGTGCCACCTTCTATTATTATGTCAAATTAGATTATCTCCCTTCTCGGAATTCCGTGTTGGTTAGATGATGGGATTCTAGTTCATCACCATAAGAGAGTGTCATTGTTTCTTCCGGTGTAAAGTAGTTAGTAAGTAATATTTGATCTACGTATCTCCTCTTGGTTCAAAATGCTAGTAAAGTCATATTATCCCATGAGCTTATCTGAGTTATAAAAGGGTTTTGTGGTAAATTGTCAGAGTTTCCTTCTTATTGGGAGGTTAATTTGGCATGGATGTTGTCCCATAAAACTCATTTAATGTCTATTTCTTTAATTGCGGTTCTTTGGCTAGCCTAACTCGGAAGTAGCTTAGCTCTGGTAGCCGCGCAAATAAGAAGATCAGCTTCTTGAAGCTTTAATTATTTCTATTCTCAGTCCATTTCCATCTCTTGTTTGTCCGGCGCTAGTGAGCCTGGGCAGTTGTAGCCGCTTGTGATATTCCCTGTGTTGAGCCAGAGAACGTGTCAAGGTAGCCGGGTAAGCACATTGTTGTATTTTAAGGCTACTAAGGGTAATGAGAAGCGTCATATGACCCCTGAGTTGATCCATCAAGAGGTAGTGCTTATAGCAAAGGTATGAAGTTATGAACTCGAGAGTTACAGCTGTTTGGCAACTCGATAGGGTAATTTGGTAGCTCAGGTTTGAGCTGCGTTATGATTTTAGCTAAGCTTTCCTTAGTCCAGCAGACTGTGCGAGGGTGACTATTTCTATTTAAATTAACTTTATGAGTTTATGCTCTAAGTGGAGGAGTCTTCCTCCAATACTGAATGCTAATATTAAATCTCTAAGACATTGCTGAAGCGTAAGCTAATTATTAGTTTCATCGACCTATTTTATATTGAAAAGTACATCGACGAGGTGATTTGTTGGCGGAATCATATTAACCCATCATGCGTTCCGTGTATCTTTTTTCGAAAATGTAGAACTCTCCTCTCATGATCGAGGAAGGATCAGCTTAGTTAGAATAAGCTGGAAAATGGTGTTATGATAGTATCCAGATATATTTTATTCCAAAAGTTCGATATGCATGTTATTATTCTGATCCTGTAATCAGGAGATAATGCCCGTGGAGTAGCTTATGAATGTCGTACAAGTTCTCTTGTTATATGTACGAAATTTTCTTTAGACTTAGGCTCGTTCGAGGACGAATGAGAGTCTAGATGGAGGAAAATGAAACGACCTCGGTCAGTCATTTCGGGAGTTATGACTCTGATTGGCGTGCGGATAGTTTTAAAATCTTTGTAAGGTCCATTAGCACTTTTCTGTAAAATTTGAGCTAGATCGGACTTCGTTTGGTAGGTATCGAAAGAAGGTTTCAGTTTTTATTGTCGGCAAATCTTAAAAAGATGTTTTCGGGCTCGATTTTGGCGAATGAGCTTCGATTTAAAATTCGAAACCGTTGTTACGTTCGTATGATTATTTGTTACTTGTGTGAACTTTCGGAAGTGAATTTCGAGGTCACTCGGATAGTTTCCGCTAAAATGCCGAAAGTTAAAGAATTTGATCTTTTCCATTTTAATTCGCATCTTGAGTTTCGGGAATCCGATTTGAGATCCTCCTTAACGAGTATGTCACATAAATTTTGTATAACTTGTATGCAAAATTTAAAATTATTTCGAATTTCGTAGGATTCCTTGATTGGCCCGTCATAGATTTGGCCCGTCAAGGAGACATCTTGTTGGAAGAAGAAATCTCCATCAAATAACCAATGCAAGAAGACGCTCCTTGATGCACGAGCATAAACTACAAGTTACTCCTGACCTCCAAGAGTATAAACTGTGCACAACTAAATTAAAAAAAAAAACTCATTTAATCTGAACTAAGTTATGACTTGATCCTATTTGCTGAGGTACGTAGGCAACTTAGAATTTTTATTCTAAGTTCAGTCGCATGAGTTTAAAAAAAATCAAAGTGTTATGTGATAATTGAAGTTAAATTGGCGGTTCTATATTGATTCTTTCATTGCAGATGAATGCAAGTCAAAAATAAAAAAGAAGAAAATTTGCATCAAAATGAAAAGATGTTTCTTGCTTCAATATTGAAGAAATTTGATACAAAGTGATTCAAAGGAAAGAAATAAGCAACAAGATATCATCCTATACAAAGAGCCTAAGTCCTGAAAATAGTTTGATGCCAAGGTTGTTGTTGGACTTGTCTTGAAGCCTCCTTCAAGTATTCACAACTTGTGCTGAAGATGGATCAAATATATATTTTCTTCAATGGGGGGTATCATATATTCACTCAAGTCATCCATCGCGGCCAAAAGGAGTTGACACTCTATGTGTTCTTCCAAAAAAGTTGAAGGTTGAGACACCCCACACACTTCTTCACTAAGTTTCAAAAGAGGTTGCTACACATAAAAGCTACAAGAAGGTGATGCTCCATGAACTCATTTGCTATGTTCCAAGCAGACGTTCCATGCTGAAGCTTGAAGGATGGCATGCTCTAAGTTATTCTTCAACAATCGACAATGGTGAATACTTAAGGCTCTTCTTTTATGTGGAAATTTTGCTTGTTGCCCAAAACAGCAAAATATATGTGTGACGTCTCATGCACTATCTTGGTCTAACATTGCGACCATTAATTCTCCCATTACAAGCCTACATAATAAAATATAAACAAAAGGAAAGAAGAGCTCATCAAATAGCTGCCCAAAGTCAAATTGTCCAAATCACAGCGCTAAATTCCAAGATTTTTCTGTGTCAACTCAGGATGAACTAGACTTCGATATTAAGCATGGATGTAGTACTCAGAGTCTAGTTTCCAGTTGATTAAACGGCTCGTCATTTGGGCGTTCCTATCTTGATATATAAAGTTTTTTGGAAAGATCGTTTGGAGTTGTCAAGTTTGCACGGCAAACAGCTTCGCCAGTTTCAAAAAAAGTTCATTCCCACTAATCCAGAATTTTTGTTACACTGATTTCTTTGAAAGTCGTAGCCCTTGAAGTCTCCTCTCTACAGAATCAAGTGGATTTTGATTTGGACACTTGTATCTTGAGATATGAGTTTTTCCGTAAGCTTGCGCAAATCTATGAAATCAGCTTGATAGACATCTTGGTTGGCTTCAAATAATAAACTGTACCAATTGGGTTGGAATCAATTTTTGATTTACTGATATGTTATAGTTCATGTAGTCCTCTACATACAAAAGGACATGTGATTCGGAGACTCCTAGAGCGAAATATGATTTTTTGGCAAGATCATTCCAAGCCGTCAAGTCGGTGTGGCCGACCGTTTCCTCAAATTCAAAAATTAATTCCCGCTGATCCATAAGAATGCACCAAGCTGAATCTGTGAGTTGCGTATGCAAGGTGAGAATTCAACGAAGCTTGAAGAATCCAATTCACCATGAGCCTCTCTGTCAAGTTTCAAGATCAGGTTGTTCTATGACCAAAGTTTGAAGGTTTAGTAACCACGCTCCTTTCCACCAAATGTTGAAGGATGAAACACGATTCTTTGCCAGGCCGTAGGAGATCAGATGCACTAGCCTCGCCAAGGATGGAAAAGAGTTACTCCAAGAATTCCTCACCAAGCCGGAAAGAATAATGTACTTCTTTGCTTAGCTGCTTGAACAAAGCTCGGACAGAGGAAACCACCATGTATTCTTCGTTAAGGTGTAGGAGGAGGATGCCTTTTAGTGGGTTCTCACCAAAGCCACTAAACAGCAAGAACGCCACGCCAGCTCAAGTCTCTCCAAAATTGTAAAGCTTCACGAAAATGGGACACTAGTTAGTCTCCATGGTTGCAGAGCTGCAAACCTGCAAAAAAAAGTGAAAACTCCTGAGTAGTCTAACACTCTAGCTCCCGCCGTAGCCAAAAGGAGAGAGTAGCACATGTATATTTCCAAGGCTAGGATGATGGAGGCCAGCATATACCTCTCCACCAGGTGCATAAAGGGGTACTACCAAGTGTCCTCGCTATATTAAAAGGATGATTAGATACTATTGTTTGCCAAGGATGAAAAGAGGCTACTCCAAGTGTCCATCTCGCCTAGTCGAAAGGATGAGGGAATCTGTTGTACTTGCAAAAAAGAAAAAGAAAAAAAAGGAGCCCATAGTGTTGATGACACGATGCTCCAACTCCATGGTGGACATTGCTTTGGGCTTCAACTCAAGATGGTGGAAAGAAGTTTCAAGTCGGCATGATGAATGTCAATGGCGAAGGCATGAGTCTTCAATTTTTCTTGGTGTTATCAGCATAACAATGTGAGTCGCCAGAAATGCTTTGCCATGATCGTGCACAACATGCTACGAATAGCTCCTCATCAATTAAGTGTACAAGCCATCTCCTCAGTCTGATATCAAGACTGTTTGTGCTCCTTCTAAAGCCTGCAAAGAAAAAGAAATGAAGGAAGACCATAGTGGCAGTGGCGCGATGCTTCAAATCAGCACTATTGTGACATATTGCTGAAGTTTCAAATCTGCAAAAGAGGGAGATGCTCCTAGTAGTCTTGGTGTCGGAACTGCAAAGCAAGGACGATGGCGACATCACTAGCTTCATAGCTTACAACGTTGTATCCTAGAAAGCGTTCAAAGCCAGACAACAACCTGCCAAAAGAAAATCAGAAATAAAAACAACCTTAATGTGAAGTGACATTCCAGCAGAGTTGCAGCATTGAAATCCTCTCCTCTATCACTTGGCTTCTGGAATACCTTCTTTTAATACAAAGTCTGCATTAAAGCTCTACATTTTTTCCGTCATCGTCATCATCAATGGACATATTTCTCTAAGGGATAAAGGAGAGCACATTGGCCGCTACTGCTTCATGGTTTCATCACAGTGACATAAGCGGGAGGATTGGTCAGGGACGGGGCGTTATCCTTAGCTGACTCCAATTTTCTAGAAGTAGCTCCCTTGCAAAATGTGAGATGTATAGAGCTGCTTTTATAGAGATACTCTGGCGTAATGAGCTAGTCTCCTTATGCTAGTAGAGTTCAAGAGAAGATAGGATATGTTGGAAATGTCAAAGAAAAATCTGAAATCAATTCTTATCCAAGAGATATAAGTATTTGTTTCCAAAGCTTATCAACTATCGTGGCGATAACTACATGAGTACAAATATGATTTGGTCATATTATCTCTAATATGTTGGGACTTGGCCACCTTTTAAGATGAATTGGAATGAGAACGTTACTTAAAAGGCAACAAACTTCTTAATGGTTGCAAGTACTGATATGATCAAATTGAAAAATTAATTCTCTCGTGAAGTTTCAAGTGGTTCAAGTGCAATACTTGAGCTTAAGTTAAGGAATAAATATTTTAATGCTTTGACTTTTAACGAGGATGACCACTCCAATTCATATTTAAAGTTAAGTGAATTCCCTGATGGACTTTGACCGGTCTTTACATACAAATTTTCTTTGGCTAAGTTTTATTGCGATGAAGATTTGATTCTCAAGCTCGATCCAAGGTCAAAGAAAATCATGATTGGTTCACCATATGGACTACATGTAATTACATGCTGGCTCATGTCAAAATTTCCTCAAGCTACTTCTGTGTCTTCATTTCAAGTCTTAAAATGATATATTAGCTAAATGGGTACTTCAATCCTTGTCTTTCAAGCTCGAAAAAATCTACACTGCAATATGTCTTGAAGTAGGGGGGTATTTGTAAGCATTTAAATTTTGGTAAATTAAATCCATAAGAAATTTTAATTAATTCCTAAATTCAAAAAAATATAATACCACGTGTCAAATGACGTGGTGCCAAGTCAAATAAAATAACCAATAGAAGTACGCCAACTTTACAAATGATAGGCTTTAGCAAATCAAATGAAAGTTAATCACAAAGATAAATGAGATTGGTTTGTAATTCAAAACCAACCAGTCAAATCAAAGCAAATACATTTAGCCTTATCACAATTTCTCTATAAATAGGGAGCTCCCATAAGCCCAAAAAAAAAAAAAAAAAAAAAAATTGGAGAAAGCAAGGAGAAGGACATCTAGGGGAGATCTTCAAGAAGGACATCAAAGGAGGCCAAGCAAAGCACATCAAGCAAACTGAAGGGCAATCAAAGAAGCTCCGAAGGAAAGCTTTCAAAGTCTTCTTCTACGTCTGTGATTTACGTCCCTGTTCAAGTTCAACAACGGAAGGAACGTTCTATGTCCTTGTTCAAGTTCAACAATGGAGGTAATGATCTACGTTCTTGTTCAAGTTCTATAATGGAGGCAACGATCTACGTCTTTGTTCAAGTTCAACAACGGAGGCCACGGTCTACGTCCATGTCAAGTTCAACAATGGAGGCCACGATCTACGTCCCTGTTCAAATCCAAAATCAAAGTTCAAATCAAGATTCGGCGTGCGCGAGTTCAAATCATCTGCTCGTAGCAGTTGAATCTCAAATCTTGTTTGTGACGGACGTCAAAGTGTTCGTGACACACAACAAATCCAAGATCAAGCTTCTTGAAATGGAATCTAAAGTTCATCAAGTTCAAGATCAAGCTTCCGAACCCTTGACCCAAAGTTCGTGAGGAGAAGAATCAGGGGACGTCATTTACAAAAATAGTGACACTCTAAAGATTGTAACCCGCATCTTCTGTTGATATCAAATACAATATTTTGTTACGCTTCTTCTTGTCTTGAATTTTCTAGACTTCGAAATTTGTTGTTACATGGTCATTATCAACACTATCAAAATAAACTTTGTCGGATGGGACTTCAATCGAATAGGAACACTTTGATATAGCCTTAGGTGCTTGTTCTTCAAATTGATGGTCACTACTAATCATCCTGGTGTATTGGTCTTTATATTTACTATTTTGGATGTATGGGTCTAGGAACAAATCTAATAGTACTAAATATATGATCTTATTGTAGTTTCTTGTTTGTAGGCCGGGATCGAAAATGTGGGAGACAACGAACTTCCTGCAAAAGAGGTCAAGATTGCTTTGCTTGCTAACTCTTATATGGAGGAATCTACATGGGAGAACATTTTTGACATGCATTTCGTGATCTTCAACTTTATATTGGATATATATTCCGCTAGCACTTACCAGAAAACAAGATGTGTTCGTCTATGGCTTCTATAATTTGTAGTGTATAAAAGCCCAATATAATGCCCAAGTTTATGGGAATCATAAAAAATAATCAAAGTAACAAAAATGCAGTTTAAACGTTCACAAAATGAAATGAATAAACTCACATGACTCGTGTTATCTTTTGGTACTACGTCATAGACGTAAGTTAACTTGATGTACATGTGAAAATTTACACTGATGACCTTGTTGGAGTGTCTCTAGCTCCTTCGTGCTCATATCAAAGTGTATGCATGTACACGTGAATGTGTGTGTATACTAATAGAGGGAGATCTATATATATGGTTAATTTGTTGAACTTTTGTAGTATTATTTTTTCTCAGATGTAATTCTCTCCAGGAGGAAATGATTGGTTCTGAACTCTCTTGTGAAGATAGGTTGTTCATTGACATCAATGAGATGGTTCATGAAGAAGAGCCGATGGTGGAGCGCTACCATATGGGGTTGATGTAGAGGCCTCGTCTGTCAAAGCCTTGTTGAGATTTTGGGGGTGATCGTTTTGTACTAAGGTTGCTCGACTGTAATGCTAAATGTTAAATGCTCCCTGGATGTTCCATATATGATCAGCTTTCTAAACTTTATTTACTTTGAGTTTTTATTGAATGCTAATATAGTTTTCACAGCACATTACCAACACTTCCAAACACATTGCACAAATTGTGAGTAGATAACGAAAGGAAGAAGGAAAAAAAAAGTTAATCTTGATATTATGTCAACAAGTCAAAATAGAAATTGAGAAGTATCACAGGTCAGATCTGGAAGTAAACATAAAAAGGAGGATGGATGAAAATCTGATCCATTACTTCTGATCAAAATGTGGAAATATTAGTATTTCTTTAATAATTCGAACTTCCATATGACTTCATAATGAAAAAAAAAAAATCAAAAAGTTGTCTTTTACCATGTCATCTAATCTATGGTCCTTAGCAAAATTATTTTTGAGTCATGGCATTGCACCATCAAATACTTTTTTAAAAGATTCTCAAATAATTGCGTAGAAGTACATTTATTACCAAACAATTATATTTTAACTAATAATAATCAACTAAAAATGCCAATAAATAATACCAAAGTGGCAGACAAATTTGAACCTTTCAAATAAGTATTCCACTATCTTCTTAACCAAACATAAGAGGTCATTTCCAAAATACCATCTTAGATTTTAACCTTTTTAAATGTCCTTTTTTAAAAAATCAATTAATAGATGCTTAATAGGACCCTACACCCACAATTAATTTAATATTTTTATATTTATTAACTATCAGTTTAATAACATTTTAGTTAAATCTGATTAAATTAATGTTTACCTGTTAAAATTAAAATATAAAAATAACACTGATAAATATTAATCAAATTATGTTAGTTAATCTAATTTAACTTTTAAAAAAGCAAAAAGTGTTAAAAAATTTAGGAGAGAGTGAATTAATATTGTAATAGTAATATTAACTTTAGCTTACTTTCTCATTCTCATTATATCTTATATTTGTATTTATTTTCATTTTTAACTACACCATACAGTATCTTTCAAGTTTATAGTTCCAAATAGTAAGTACCCCTTATACTTTTCCGGCCGCCGTCCTCCGCCGTCAACCGCCGGAATCTCTCTTACAAATATCCCAATTATTTTTCTTTTTTCATAAAAAAATTAATCTTTTTTTTATTTTTTTGCAGATTCAGCCAAATGGGTTGTCAAAATTTCAAGATCTGAAGCAAATTTGGGGATCAATAACTGATTTGCTGATTTGGTCAGCTTTGATTCTTAGTCTTTGTAAGTAAAGTTTGAATCTTGACTTTCTTTTGACTCTTTTTTAGATCTTTTGTATAGTAGTTTAGTTAAAGTTTTGATTTTTTTCCTGATTATTAGCTTAGATCTTGTTGTTATATGGTTAATTATGTAGGATGTATTGGTGATTTTGACTTTGAATTAGAGCTGAAAGTTGTTGACTTTGATTTGAGTATATTCCATGAGTCAGTGTTCTTTCATTTTGCAAAGTTAGTTAATTGTTTAGAGATTTGTTTGTTAGTAGAAAATGTAGAGCATATGTAATGTTAATGAACAACTAGATACAGATTTGATATTTAGTTGTTTTTGCCTCTACTAATGTTGTATCATTTTGTAAATACATCTGATAAAATTGTATTCGTAGCGGTTTGTTGGTTTACAGTAGGTTAGATAGTTAAATTTGAATCTGCATTGATTAGTCTTTTGGAATGTTGGTATGTTGTGTTTTTTTGATTTTGTGAGTTCTTTGTATGCGTCTTGTTTAAGGTCGTTAAGGTCGTCTAATTTGAATTACTTCATCTTACCATTAATGATGTGAAATGTAGTCCTTAAAACTAGAAACACTGAATTGTGAATTATGGCAGTTCTTGATTAATTGCAGGCATATAAGGATTTCTCAACTGTAACTATCTGTGAGGATTTCTTTAGCATTCTTGGTGGAAATTGGAATAAAGTTGTGGATTTTGACATGGCAAATATTGAGGAAGCACTACAAGCTAAAGCAAATGCTGAAAGGAAATTTGTGGAGAGAGACTTTGTGGGTGCAAAAAGTTATGCTTTGAAAGCTCAGATGCTGTGTCCTCATTTAGAGGGCATATCGCAAATGGTAGCGACATTTGGTGTTCATAGTGCTGCGGAGATGAAGTTTAATGGAGAATTTGATTTTTATGCTATACTGGGTATGGATCCATCTGCAAACAAGCCTAAGCTGAAGAAACAATATAAAAGGATGGCTATGTTACTCCATCCCGATAAGAACAAAACTGTAGGAGCTGATGGTGCATTTAGGCTTGTCTCGGAAGCATGGACTGTGTTGTCTGATCGTGCTAAAAGAAGCTCTTATGATCAGAGGAGAAGTTTATTTACTCTGCATGCTTCTGGTGTTGGCAACTATGGTAATTACTCCAATTCTTCAGCTTCTCATAGCAGGCACGATACATTTTGGACCGTTTGTACATCTTGTCAGGTTCAGTATGAATATCTTAGGAAGTATGTGAACAAAAGACTGTCTTGTAAGAACTGTCGTGGAGTTTTTATAGCTATTGAAACTGGGTTGGCCCCGGCAAATGGTTCCTACGCTTTTAGCCCTTGGCCGTATGTGCCAGAGAACGGATATAAAAGCCATGGCTGTGGTGTTGCATATGTTCCAACATCACCTGCTTATCCTGCAAATAATGGGGTCCCAGGACATCATTCCAAACATGGTTCGGAGCATGTTTCCAATTTATCATTTCAATGGAGCTCCTTCCCTGGAACTTCTGCTGGAGTTCTGGATCCGAATGGGTCATCCACTGCCATCAGTTTTGCCCAGCAGGCAAGTACGAAAACCTCTGGAAGAAAAGCACGTGGGAAGCAACAACTAACAAAAACAGTGGCTGCTGTGGTTGCCAATGGGTCTGTGAGTGGTGATCAACTGCCCCGCAGGCCTGGTAGGCCTGCTAAGAAGAGAAAAATTGTTGTGGAGAATATAAGTTACAATAACGGTGAAGTGGTTACAAAAGCTCCTGCAGAAGTCATAATGGCAGATGGAAACGGAAATGAGAATTTGAGAAGAAATGTCAAGCTTCCTACTCCTGAAGTTTCAATCAGAAGATGGCCTGCGGCTCCTTCATTTGATGCAAGACAGTTATTAATTGACAAGGCAAGAACAGATATCCGCAAGAAACTGGAAGAGATCAGGTTGGCGTCAGAAACTGCTGCTGTAGAGGCTGAGAAAAAGAGAAAGGCAAATATCCAACTTGATGAATCCAGTGATAGATCTAAACGAGCAGGCTTGGGTGTTGCCGTTCATCAATCAGATATGAAGAAAACTGTGTCCATGACTATGACAGTCCCAGACTCTGACTTCCATGATTTTGACAAGGATAGATCAGAGGATTGCTTCCAGCCAAAGCAGATATGGGCGTTATATGATGAGGAAGATGGTATGCCTCGTTTGTATTGTCTGATCCGCCAAGTTATCTCTGTGCAGCCATTCAAGATTCATATCAGCTACTTAAGTTCAAAAACAGATAGTGAATTTGGGCTTGTCAACTGGTTGGATTCTGGTTTTACCAAGTCATGTGGAAAATTTAGGGCCTTTAACTCTGATATTGTTGAGCAAGTCAACATTTTTTCTCATCTTCTAAGTAGGGAGAAGGCTGGAAGAGGAGGGTGTGTTCAAATCTACCCAAAAAGTGGAGACGTTTGGGCCATATATCGAAATTGGTCGCCAGATTGGAACAGGAAAACGCCAGATGAAGTGAGGCACCAGTATGAAATGGTGGAGGTCCTTAGTGATTATTCTGAAGATTTTGGTGTTTATGTTGCTCCTTTGGTTAAATTAGACGGGTTCAAGACTGTATACCAAAGAAATGTGGACAAGGATGTGATCCGAAAGATTACAAGAAGAGAGATGCTGCGATTTTCGCATCAGGTGCCGTCTCGTTTACTGAAAGGAGAAACAATGAACTTGCCGGAGGGGTGCTGGGAGCTTGACCCTGCTGCAACTCCAGATGGTTTGCTTCAGGGGGTAAGTGACATGCAGGAGGAAAGGCCTATTCTAGCTGAAAGGTCTGCGGGAATTGATCTAGAGGAGACATTGCAGGGTGAGACCAATATTGATCTAGAGGAGACATTGCAGGGTGAGGCCAATATTGATCTAGAGGAGACATTGCAGGGTGAGACCAATATTGATCTAGAGGAGACATTGCAGGGTGAAACCAAAATATTGGTCGAAGAAAATTTTAGACAACCAGAACACTCTGCTGTTCCTGAAATGTTAGGCGGGGTGACACCCTGCTTGCAGATTCAAGATAATGCAAACGGACAGCAAACCCTGTTCAGATCTTCCAACGAGCTTCCTCAATCTGTAATGGAACCAATCGACATGGAAAATCTCTGTGCTACACCAGGTGAGTTTCTCTGGCTGTAATGAATGAAGACCAAGCAGAATAGGAAACTTGATTCAGAGTTCTGTTTTTACACAATCATTCTAACAGTATTGAGAGTTCAGATTGTATAGATTTAAACACACAGCGAAGGACGATTCTCAAAACATTAGATAGCTGTCAGGATCCGAACAAAGCGATCCGTGTAACACTTGTACTCATTGTTTTAGGTTGCTATAGGTTAACGAGCGACTTGTACTGATAATTCTGATAAACATCCTTCACAGAAATTTTCTTATTCATATCCTTTTCACAAGTGTTTTTTTTTTTTTAAAAATATCTGTGATTATAGTTGGACATTCTCTTCATGCGTTTGATTTATGTGCTATCTTCATAACTGCTGCTAAAGTTTGTTTAATTTTATTTTTCATTCAGGCCTCGGTACTCTAATCCCAAATAAAACATAATTTTGGAGTAACTAAGAACGACTAGGATAATACAACTGAAGTACTATAAATTTTCGGCATGTAACTATAAGTAGTTTTGGAATGTGAGCTACTAAAACTAGCTATACAGAGATCGAGTTTTGTTTTCTTGGATCTGGATAAATTTGTTTTCGAAAAATATTGACGTTATTTCTTATTCTTAACAAATTTTTGAATATAGAAATGCACTTGTAGAACATTATAAACGAGGTTGTTTGAATATTTCCTTTGTATTTAGTTTTTATTTCTTTTGACTGAACGTCTGGAGAAACTACTACCAGTCCCACTAGTTACACCAACTTCACATATACTTCTGTTATGGAGCAACTTGGTCAAGACACTTGCTTTTTTTTTTTTTTTTTTTTTTTTTTTTTTTTTTTTTTTTTTCTTGGTTAAATTGGAAAAGAACAAAAAGAAATACTACATGACTATCTTAAAATCTTTCATAAGCCACGCTTCTATCTGCTAGGAGAAGAAACTCCATATCCTTGAGTGCAACTCTCCAAAGTATCAACTCTTCTGCATGGTTGTGCCCTTCATTTGCCAGAAAATCAGCACATTGATTCGCCTCCCCGTAGATATGTTTAATTGTGGCTTTGTTCGTAGTCAATAAGTATCTACAATCTTCAATAATCACCCACAATGGATATATTGTATGCCCTCTTCTTGTATAAGCTTGACAATAATGAGGTAGTCCGTTTCCACTTTTATTTCTTCATAACCCATTTGTATTGCTACTTTTAAGCTTGCCTTGATGCTCCATAGTTCAGCGAGGCTTCAACTTACCTGGTATCCTAGCAACCAGTTGCCATGATTATCTCTAAAGAGCCCCCAGAAAGCAGCAAAACACTACCTTCTCAATTGCACATTACGTAGAAATAGAATTGGTGGAAGACATGGTGCAAGTGTCATTTCATGGAGCTTACTGCTTTAAGGTTAGGGAGGGGAGTGGTAAGCTGAGGCGCGTCCCTGATTTGAATTTGTTTAGTTTCTGAATTATAAGATGATTTGAGTTTTTTGGGTTCCGAATTATAAGATGATTTTGAGTTCTGAATTATATAAGATGATGTTTCAAGTGTTAGTAACTGGGTTCTTATTTAATTTTTGTAGTATTTAATAATTTTGTTAATACATCTGGCGAACCGTAGCCACATCCGTCCCTACTCACTTTAAGCTTCATATCCGCACCTTGTTAATTTCTTTTAAGGTTGGGAGGGGCGGTCGTAAGCCTACTGCTTATTCTAGTGCCACACTCGTGTAAATTCTGCCTATGTGCAAAGTATAACCGGTTTCAAATTCCGATACTTAGACGGTCAGTAAACTATAGTCTAGTGTAGATGAATCATTTGATTGATATATACCCTGATCAAAGAAGAATGGAGACATAGGACTTGTGTAGTCAAGTCCAAAAAATTTGAGGTTGAGGCATAGTCAGTTCATATTAATTCTTGTTCTTGAGGTAAATATGTTAAATCATTAGCAAATTTCGAGACGAGATATCCTAACATGAGGTTTGCGTCAATGTCGTAACACAACGTTTTCATTTTCGTCCATCCAATAACTAAGAGAAACGTATATTAAAGAGTGATAAGCACATAAAAAAACATGAATGTGGCAAACAGCTTAGTTTTCTCAATATCCTGTCATCAAAAATGGCTAACAAATGTTGAGTTCAATTTTGGAGTCGCATTGCATTAATTGGGATTAGGCATATACTCGTAATGGCAAGATTTATGACTTGTAAGGAATTAGACAAAACGTGAAGGAATGGTTAACTAATGGAGTATTGTTTTATTTGGATTCACTCCACGGACAACAATTAAAGAAGAAAAAGGCAATTAGAGATAAATAAAGCAGCCTAATAAAGCATAGAACATGATATCATATAAAATGACTTTTCAGATCAAGAAACAGTTGACGTAGAGGATTTCACATGGGTTGATGCCTTTCCCTTTTTGCACATTTTTGCGGTGGAACTCTTTAATGTATAGATGAATTGCAACAAACACCCTTGTAATATGATTTAGTTGCAGATATGTTCCTTGTACTTCAAATTTATGCATTCAACCCCCTTCTTTAATTTTTTCCTCCATATGATGTTCTAATGTTGAATTCATTTCCAAGCATTCTGCTTTTTTTTCTTCTTTTTCGTTTTTGAGTTATTCAATTAAGGATTTTATAGATGATCCCAGTTAGGAGAATAAAGTAGTTACTGTTACAAGGGTAAGTTTGAGGTTTAGAGAATCCAAATTTGGCTTAAAGGGAAATTTTAATATTGATAGAAATGGAGTTAAATGGCCCCATGGCTTTGATCTAGTGACAAGAGTGCAACTAGAGGAGTAGTTTGAATCATGCTGCCGACTTAAACCTAGTATTTTAGGGGAGAAGAGTATCGGTGAGCCCATTATCTACCGAGTTTCGAACCTTGTGCAGTTATTAAAACAAAAGTATTCAATACAAATTCAGCTAGGGCACAATGGAAGAATGCATAGAGATGATTTCTACTAATTGCATGATGACATGAATTGAGCTTAATTGGAGAAACATGATCAATAAGTATTCATATAGCCGGCCCTAACTTAATTGGAATTGAGGCATAGTTGTTGCTATTGTTGAACGGAGCAGATGGGTGTTGAGGATTCATGTGTTAACACACCAAACTGATTTGAGATTGAAGCACGATTGATTGATTGATTAAGGTGAAAGTATTTTGAGATTTTATGTTCCTGGCTATGACCAAATTATGTAATTCTTTGTATAATTGTGTTACATGGTTAGTATTGAAGAGTCTTATCATCCAGTAATTCGAGTTGGAGCTGTATATTCTAACAAAGTATCGAGTTAGACCGAAATGCATGTTATTTTAAATGATGATATTATTTGCAAGAAAACAGTACTGTTTCGAGTATGTAGTGTAAAATTAGGCAAAAAGCGTATCTCTGGGCCCTTGATGTGCTCAAATTTGTAAAAGTATCAGTTCTAAGATAATTTTATGCCTTATGATTGGTTAGCGTCATCACTAATCATATTCTTGAAAGGAGATACCTAATTTGTCTATTGAGATTATTCATTCATTGTTTTCAATTGAGAATTAACTTTTGACTTCCATAGAATGTGTGAGCGATGGTGATGTATGCTGGCAGGATTTGTATTTAGTTTCTAAATGTTGAGGAGATGTTTTGAAGAATGACAAACGAGAAGGACCCAGTTGTTCTGGAGGAGAACCTGGTCCTTGTATAGAAGGGCACGACTGATCGTAAAGATTGAGGGTTGCAAATCCCTGCAGAACTAGGAGTAGTGGCACGTGTACGAGTATGCAACCTAGTCAGACTAAAAGAAGTTGTGTCGTGGCTGTGTCTTCGAAGTACGAATACGAGTTGGACTTGAACAAGAAAAGAGCCACAGGGAATCTTGTCTTACCATTATTACAAGGTTTTCTTCTGGAACTCGACTAGGGTTCTGATTCCCATATAAATACAAGTAGTGGATGCAGCCGTCAAACAATTATTCACAACTAGAGAGTTGAGAGCATACACAGGCTATTCAACAACTTTCAACATGAGATAACTGAAGAAGACAACTGGTTTAGCTAAGTAGGTAGAGTCTAGATATTCTGTCTAGGTTCTTGGTTTGTAAGTTGTCTTGTTTTATGCTATAATTGTCATTACCTATCTGCTTATCTTAGAAGTGATTGTATTAGGTGAACTTTTGAGAGATTACTTTGTAAAGCTAGAGGTTAGCTTTGTTGAGTGATTAGGGTCTAGAGTGTAGCCTCTTGGTTACGGAGTCTTGTAATCAAAAACTTGCTCTTTGTGTTAGTAGATTGGTTCGAAAATCCCTGAGTGTGGGTCGTGGTTTTTCTCCCTTGAGCAAGGAGTTTTCTACGTAAAACATCGTGTTCCTTGTGACTGTTGATTGTGTGTGTTGTGGTGTCGAAGTGCAAACTGACTGAGTCAAGAACAGAAGAATTTAGTTCTTGAGAAGAAAAATCGGTGGACACTATTCAACCCCTCCTTCTAGTGTCCTTTAGGAGGTGCTTAGATTATAACAAGTGGTATCAGAGCAGGTCTTCTCGTGCTATGTTAACACCTTGAGGAGGATCAGAATCATGAGTGCACCACCTACCATCACTGAAGGACAGTCAGTTCTAAGGCCCCCAGAGTTCAATGGGCAGTACTATGCTTGGTGGAAGAACAGAATGGAGAACTACATTTGTGCTGAGGATTACCAACTCTGGCTTATAGTATCTGAAGGGAATTTAATCCCTACCAAAATAGTTGGAGAAGGAGTTGCTGCTCGACAAGAGCCTAAATCAAAAGAGGAGTTCAATGAAGCTGACTATAAGATGATTGAAAAGAACCACAAAGCCAAACGTTTGGTAATTTGTGGTCTTGGCCCTGAGGAGTTTAATAGAGTGTCATCTTATAAGACTGCTAAAAAAATCTGGGATGCCCTGGAAGTTGCACATGAAGGAACTACTGAAGTGAAGGACTCCAAGAGGAGAATGCTGAAAAGACAATTTGAGTTGTTTTCTATGAGAGAGAAGGAATCAATCCAGGATATGATGACCAGGTTGACCATTATCACTAATGAGATGAGATCCCTAGATATGGAGTTGCCTGAAGTAGAGATGGTGGACAACGTTCTGAATGTACTACCTGAGGCTTGGGAACCCAAGATGACTGCTATTATCGAGTCCAAACCTCTCAGATCCATCAAACTTGAGGAACTGGTCGAAAGTTTGAAAACACGTGAGTTGATGAAGGATTCGAAAACTAAACCAGCACTTAAGAAGGACAAGACCCTTGCACTCGAAGCAACTGATGAAACTGAGGATTATGTTGATTTGCAATCAGTTGAAGCTGTAATGGTTAGTGCTCTGAGACAAAAGTTCAACTTGGGAAAGTTCAGAGGATTCAAAAGAAATAACAATGGAGAGCTCTGGAAGAAGGATATAGTTGACAATCCAGATTACTCTGGATGCTTCAAGTGTTTCAAGAAGGACCATGCTGTCATGGATTGTCCAATGTGGGAAGTTGAATGGATGAAGAACAGGCAAACAAAAGAAAAGGAAAAGGAAGCATCAAAAGAGAATGACAAAGACAAGAAGAAGGCGAGACGACCTCCAAACTTCAAAGCAGAAAGAAGAAAAAGAAATGAAACTTTCTATGCTACATGGAGACCTACTGACAGTGAATCTGATCAAGAAAAGAAATCTGAAGATGATTCTCCACTAGCACTAATGGGGTTGTCGAATGCTAGTTCAGACAAGGAGGATCCTCGAGAGTTCAGAGGAGGAAGAGACCCTTCAAAGCCATATGTGTTTAATAGGACAAACTACAAGTGTTGGAAGAAATAGATGAATAACTTCCTTCAAGCAATGGATTACAGTCTATGGTTGATTGTGAAAAGAGGACCTCATGTTCCTGTCAAGAGAGCAGAAAATGGGGTTCTAGTTCCGAAGTTGGTAGAAGAACTTGATCCTCAAGACCTAGACTGGTTGCAGGCAAATGCCAAACATAGGTTGTACTTGAGAAAATGGCTGACTACTGATGTGTTGGCAAGGGTACTTGAATACAAGTCTACCAAAGAAGTTTGGGAGAATCTGAAAGAGATGTACACAGAAGATAACCAAAAGAAGGACTCAGCCCTTATGGCAACTGATGGAGAAGAAGCTGCTCATTCAGCAGAGGTAAATCTCTTTGAGCTTAAAGAAAATCTGCACACATACTCTACTGAAAATTTGATTTTAATTACTGCCACTTTTATTGAGGGTTATGAAAAAGAAAAAAATTGAGAAAGATAAATTAACTGAAGATATAAGTAATCTTAGAACTAAACACGAGAGTCTTCAAGAACAAAATATTGAGCTGGAAGAAATCAATGCCATTAAAGGGCAGACTCTTGTGTCAAACTCTAAGATCATAGGACTAGAATTAGAATTAAATCAGTTAAAGGAGAGTGTTAATGGTAAGCAAGTAATAAGTGAAGTTCAAACTTTTCTCGAAAATGGACTTAAAAGAACAAATGAGATCCTGTACCAGGAAACTAAGAAAAACAGGATTCTGAATCAGAAGGTTGAAAAGTCTGACTATGAGCTTACCAGGTTAACAAAATGGAATAAGTCCACTGAGACAATGAATTGGGTCCTTGAAAATCAGAACAAAGGAAAGCAAGGTTAGGATTCAGAAAACCACTGCCTCCATATAATCCTAAAAGCAAATATGTGGGTTTTCCTTGCAACATGTTGTGTACCTTTTGTGGAGAAACTGGGCATTACTGACAAAGGATAATGAATGCAAGCAAGGCAAAGACCAAAAATAAAAGAAGCGTTAAACCTCAATGGGCTAAGAAAGATTTGATTTATCTATTTTCTCATAAGAAGGGACCCAAGCTTGTCTGGGTTCCTAAAGCTAACCCTTAATTTATTTTGCAGTCTGGAGTGAGGGAGAACAACCCAAGCTGGATTCTTGACAATGGTTGTTCAAGGCACATGACAGGAGATACAGGAAACTTTCTCTCACTCGCAACATTTCAAGGAGGCAGTGTAGCCTTCGGGGGAGGAAAAAGTGGTCAGATAGCAGGAATTTGAAAAGTTGGGAGAACCCTGGATCATGCCATTGAAAATGTATACAATGTCGATGGTCTCAGACACAACTTGCTGAGTATCTCTCAACTATGTGATAGAGGAAATAAAGTGAGTTTCTCCTCTGTAGGGTGTATTGTGAAGAACCTACAGAGTGGAGAAATTGTTATGGAAGGAAAAAGAGTGAACAATGTATACAAAGCATCACTGAAATCACTGCCTGAAAACAACTTAACATGCCTGAATGTGCACGAAAGTGATTCTCAACTGTGGCACAAAAAAATGGATCATGCTAGTCTTTCACAGCTTAACAAGCTAGTATCAAAGGAGCTGGTTCGTGGATTGCCTAATAAGAAATTTGAAAACATAAAAATGTGTGATGCTTGTGTTAAAGGAAAATATGTGAGATCATCCTTTAAATCAAAGAAGGTGGTGAGCACATCAAAACCACTCGAATTGATACACATGGATCTGTGTGCACCTCTGAGAGTCAGGAGCAGAGGAGGAAAGATGTTCGTGTTCGTAATTGTTGATGACTACTCAGGGTATACATGGACCCTATTCTTGGCATCCAAAGATGAAGCATTTGATAACTTCAAAGACCGGGTTGGTGTTGTGCAGAAAAGATTGAGGCTAGAACTTGTCAGCATTAGATCTGATCATGGAACAGAGTTTGAAAACTCAAAATTTTCTGAGTATTGTGCAAAATACAGCATTGATCATAATTTCTCTGCACCAAGAACTCCACAACAAAATGGAGTAGTTGAAAGGAAGAATAGGTCTCTGGAGGATATGGCAAGGACTATGTTGCTGTCAAGTGGTCTTGCAAGAAACTTCTGCGCTGAAGCAATAAACACTGCATGTTATTTGTTGAACAGATGCTACATAAGAGCCATTCTTGACAAGACCCCATATAAGCTTCTCAAAGGAAGGAAACCGAATATTGCACATCTGAGACCCTTTGGTTGTAAATATTTTGTCCACAACAACGGCAAGGAACCCTTGGAGAAGTTTGATGCAAGAAGTGAAGAGGCAATATTCCTTGGGTATTCTACTCAAAGCAAAGCATACAAAATGTTTAATAAAAGAACACAAACAGTGGAGGAAAGTATACATTTGGTATTTGATGAATCTGATAAGGAAATTGATGAAAATGAAGTAGATGATCAAGCTATTGGCCTTACTCTAGAAGATAGTGCAGCTAACTCTGAAGATCCAGAAGAGAAGGAGGAATCAGGCGAGGATTCAACTTCATGTGAACAAGGAGTCAATGTGACGGGGGGAATAGCAGATGAAGTTGATAACACATCAAATTAGGAAGAACCTACCCAAAGTGGTGTTAAAAGTCCTTCTCGCCATATCCAACCCAGGCCATGGAAGCATCAAAGTTCTCATCCTTTGGAGAATGTATTATCTGAACTGGATACTGGAATTATGACCAGATCGGCCTTGAAGAACTTCTGTGCATTCTTTGCTTTCCTATTATCTCTGGAACCAAAGAATGTAAAAGAAGCCTTAGAAGATCCAGATTGGGTTCTAGCCATGCAAGATGAATTACATCAGTTTGAAAGAAGAAAATTGTAGCACCTGGTTCCTAAGCCAAAGGACAGATCAATAATTAGAACAAAGTGTCTGTTTAGAAACAACCTGGATGAGCATGGTATAGTAACAAGAAACAAAGCTAGATTAGTAGTCCAAGGATACAGTCAGGAGGAAGGAATTGACTAAGATGAAACTTTTGCACCAGTAGCCAGGATGGAAGCCATTAGAATGTTGATTGCATTTGCTACATACATGGAGTTTACACTGTATTAGATGGATGTGAAGAGTGCCTTCTTGAATGGTTACCTTAATGAAGAAGTCTATGTAATACAACAACCAGGTTTCGTGAACAGTGAATTTCCTGATCATGTTTACAAACTTGATAAGGCACTCTATGGATTGAAGCAAGCTCCAAGAGCCTGGTATGAAAGACTATCAGGGTTCTTACTGAAAAATGGTTTTACAAGAGGGAAGATTGATAACATGCTATTCTTAAAGAAGAAAGAAAAGGATCTATTGGTGGTTCAGGTATATGTTGATGATATCATTTTTGGAGCCACTGATGAGGAGCTATGCAAGGGATTTCTGAATTGATGGGTAGTGAATTTGAAATGAGCATGATGGGAGAACTCAATTTCTTCCTAGGATTGCAGATAAAACAGATGCCTGAAGGAACCATGATTCATCAACAAAAATATATCCAGGAATTTCTGAAGAAATTTGACATGGAAAGAGCAAAAGAAATGACTACTCCTATTGCTCCTGGAACCAAGCTGGATATGGATGAACTAGGTCCTTCTACAAATGAGACAAAATATAGAGGAATTATAGGTTCACTCCTCTATCTCACAACTAGTCGACCTGATATTGTATATAGTGTGGGACTGTGTGCTAGATTTCAATCCAAGCCTAAGGAATCACATTTGACAGTTGTGAAGAGGATCTTGAGATACTTGAAGGGAACTCAGGATCTATGTCTATGGTACCCAAGGGGAGGTACTTTTGAACTAATTGGCTTTGCTGATGCAGATTATGCAGATCACTTGGCGGACAGGAATAGCACTTCAGAAATGGCACATTTTCTTGGTCCCTGCTTAGTTTCTTTGGCAACAAAGAAGCAGAACTCAGTAGCCTTATCTACTGCAGAAGCTGAGTATATAGCAGCTGCATCATGCTGCTCACAATTGCTATGGATTAAACAGCAGTTGGAGGACTTTGGAATTAAATGTGGAGCTGTGCCCATTTTCTGTGATAACACAAGTGCAGTGAACATTGCCAAGAACCCAGTCCAACATAAAAGAACAAAACACATTGATATTAGACACCATTTTCTTAGAGATAATGTAGAAAAGGGTCTGATTACTATGAATTCTTGCAGGACTGAAGATCAAATTGCTGACATCTTTACCAAAGCAATGAAGAAAGTTCAGTTTGAGAGGAACAGATTGGAGTTAGGGATGACCAAAATACACGGATGACTCAGCATTTTTTCCCCCAATGATTGGTTAGTTAATCAGCAACCTGTTTGTAACTATTGTTGTTATTGTCCAGTCTAAATTTTGTACTTTATTAAGTATACTTGTTCAACTGAGTAGCACCAGGTTGGGCTAATGTGTTCCCATGAAAGAACCTACAGGGTACGTAAAAGGAACCAAGGCAAGCATGAGGAACCATGTCCAGGTACAGCTATACAGCTATTTATGTTAAGTGGCATAACTAAAATTGATTGTCAATTATATATGTATGTCAAGGAAGGCTTCCCATGTTCATGTAACCGTCCTTGACTATAGGAATAATTCCTTTTTTGGTTAAACCTCTTCTAGACTTAACCGGACACCACTTGTTTAAAAAGGCCTTATATGGATAAGTCTATGTAACTATCACATCTCCTACTTTCTCGGTTTTCAAAACTTCAAAAAGCTGCTTTTTCCCTTTTAGTCATTATTAGCACCTTTTCCCTAGAGAAAACCCCTGACCCCCATTACTTCTTCTCATTACACAATTGACAGGAAGAGAAATAAACACTTGCAAAATCTTGTCTTACCCCGCCCTCTTTCTCTCTCTAAAATCGAAGCAAAAATTTCATTCTCTCCCAGAAATCCTAACCAAAAAGTCGCCATGTCTCAAGCACAATCCTCTTCAGCTTCTCCTACCAAAACCTCAAAGACCCAAACGTCCAAAAAATCTACTCCAAAACCCACCCTCCCTCTACTCTCGCAGAGAGAATTGTCAAAGCTAGGGTAAAATTTCTCAAAAGGGCAACGGTGGAGGTTAATGTAGTTGGAGGACCCATTTCTGCTAAGGCTGCTAGTGACTGAGGAAACGGTGGAGGTTAATGTAGTTGAAAACGTGTTGGAAAGATTGAGAGAAGAGGATTCTGCTGAATCCCAAAAGGAGCATGTCAACGAACCTAGTTTAGAGGTTGTTCCTATTGAGAAAGTTCATGGGTTGTATGTGGGAGAGGGTCCTGGAGTTGGAGGACCCATTTCTGCTAAGGCTGCAAAGGACTTAAGTAAAGAACCTGGTTCTCGCTCAGTTCCTATTGTGGCTGATGATGCAGAACTAAATTAGACTGATTCTGATGAGGAAATTCAAGAGGGAAATGGTGAAAGTGAGAAAATCATAGAGAAAGTTGAAGAAAATAAAAAGAAGAGTGTAAAAAAAAAGTTTGGGGTGGAAGATGAGAAGTTGTTGGAAGAGGGTGAAGAAGAGGAAGTTGTGTTTGTAAGTGAGACAAAAATTGATGTTGATAAGAGAAGGAGACTGTTGAAAGGGGGAAAGCATGTGCCCAAAAGAAGGCTGGTGGATGAAAGCAGTCAGAACTCTCAGGAGAAGAGGACTGAAAGTGATGACAAAACTGCTGCTCAGCCAGCACCAAGAAGGGTGGCAACCAGGTCTGCCCTGAAGCAGTAGTTAGAGAAGGTGGGGAAGTTGGAAAAGGAAGTCAAGAAAGTGAGTGCTGGAATACAGGAGGAGAAGAAGAACGAAAGAAAAGTTGTTGAGGCCAAGGAAGAAAGTGATGAAGCAGGAAGCTTTGTAGAACCTAGTGACTCAGATACAGACAGTGAGTTGGAAAGCAAGAAGAAGAGAAAAGACTCTGAAGAGGAGGTTGACAGAACAGTCTTTTTTGCAAAACACCAGGTATTGGCTGGGAGCATCCTGAGTGATCTGCAATAGCACAATATGATATCTCTACTCAGGAAAGTAGAGGATCAAGGCTGGTTAGACCTTTTTGCCAAGAAAGACAGGCTGCTGTATTCTGATGAAATCAGGGAGCTCTATACAAATTGCAGAGTTGCTGCCAGAAGAGTGTTTTCTGTTGTGAAGGGAATAGAGATTGAATTTGGGAAGACAGAGTTGGGAGTGATACTTGATGTCCCTGCTGAGGGTTATTGCAGGTATATTAAGTTGAAGTGGCCAAAAAGAACTGATGGAGTGACTCCTCTGAGTGTTGTGAAAAAATTCTCAGGGAAAACCAAACTCAGGAAAGAGAGGAAAGTTGACAAGAAGGAGATGGAGCCGGCTCATCAGTTATTTTTTGAGTTTGTTCATAGGTTTCTACTGCCAAGGGGAGAAAGGAACAGTGAGGATAGTGCCCTTGACTTGACCTACAAAGACCTGCTGGACAGAGGAGTGAGGATCAATCTACCTGGTCTGATAATCAGACACATAAAAAGGATTGCAAATACTGATCAGAAGCCACATTCCTTGGTGCATTCCTACATCCTACAGCAGGTTCTTGAGCACTTTGGGGTTCCTTTGGAAGCTGGGAAAAAGCCAACCATTAATCAAATGTTTGGGCTGAATGTGCTGAAAAATTGTGATTTCTTCATAGAGAAGAGAGCTTCCAAGAGGCAAGTGCAGGTCAAGCAGGAGCAGTCTGAAGAAAGTGGGAACTATGGACCGGAGGAGGCAATTGCAGCAGTAAAAGAGCTGGAGCAGCATGTTCTTGAAGTGAATGCAGAAAATTCTGAGTTGCAGAAGAAGCTGGAGTTGAAGGATCAAGAAATTGATCGCTTGAAAATTGAGTGCCACAAGTATGAGGCCGAGCTGGTGATGGAAAGGGCCAAGAATACAAAGAACCTTGAAACATTTGTCAAGCACTTCAACTTGAAGACCTAAGTCCTACTTTTCTTCCTTCCTGTCCCTGATAAAATCCTTCCTTATCTCTCCCTGTCCTTCCTTGATGTGTGACTTTAAGACAATCTTTTAACTGTTGTGTACTTAATAGGGCTGTGTGGTTATTACGCCTTGGATGAATGGTTTTAAATTTCTTTTGCTTGATTTGGTTCTATTCTATAATATCTGGTTCTATTTGGGCCCTTAGCCTTATTCCTGTGTGTTAATTTTTGTTGACCTGATTGCCTTGTGCTCTAGACTAGATAATACTAACTTGTTCCTGTAGGATTTTGAATCTTTTCGATGATGCCAAAAGGGGAAGAAGGAAATGTTGGGGTGCTTGTGACCTAACTCATAATCTGTTTTAAAATTTTCAAACAGTATATTTGTCTTTGTGTTTTTGGAAATTTTGTCTACTCAGGCTCTTTGGCAACATTTGTTTGTCATCATCAAAAAGAGGGAATTTGTTGAGGAGATATTTTGAAGAATGACAAACGAGAAGGACGCAGTTGTTCTGGAGGAGAACCTGGTCCTTGTATAGAAGGGCACGACTGATCGAAAAGATTGAGGGTTGCAAATCCTTGTAGAACCAGGAGTAGTGGCGCGTGTACGAGTATGCATCCTAGTCAGACTAAAAGAAGTTGTGTCGTTGATGTGTCTTCGAAGTACGAATACGAGTTGGACTTGAACAAGGAAAGAACCACAGAGAATCTTGTCTTAGCATAATTACAAGGTTTTCTTGTGGAACTCGACTAGGGTTCTGATTCCCATATAAATACAAGTAGTGGATGCAGCCGTCAAACAGTTATTCACAACTAGAGAGTTGAGAGCATACACAGGCGATTCAGCAACTTTCAATGTGAGATAACTAAAGAAGACAACTGGTGGAGCTAAGTAGATAGAGTCTAGATATTTTGTCTAGGTTCTTGGTTTGTAAGTTGTCTTGTTTTATGTTATCATTGTCATTACCTATCTGCTTATCTTAGAAGCGATTGTATTAGGTGAACTTTTGAGAGATTACTTTGTAAAGCTAGAGGTTAGCTTTGTTGAGTGATTATGGTCTAGAGTGTAGCCCCTTGGTTACAGAGTCTTGTAATAAGAAACTTGCTCTTTGTGTTAGTGGATTGGTTCGAAAATACCAAAGTGTGGGTCGTGGTTTTTCTCCCTTGAGCAAGGAGTTTTCCACGTAAAACATCGTGTTCCTTGTGTCTGTTGATTGTGTGTGTTGTGGTGTCGAAGTGCAAACTGACTAAGTCAAGAATAAGGTTATTATAACACTAAATCTTAGTCAGAACAGTGTCGTAGATTCTATAAAATATTGGCTAGGACTTGTCAAAGGGAAATAGTGTCAGTCCTATACTTTTAGCAATGCAATCTGCCCGTAGCTCATCCAGAATGCTTGAAGAAACCTTGGCAACAGGTGCAGCCATTCTTTCCAAGTACAGTGAGCAAAGGGATCGTTTAAAGGTACCTACAATAGATTACCTAATTACATTAAATACATTAGACCTATAAAGGTAACAAGCACCTGATTCACTCATTTACATGTACTGGGTTAGATAACTGATTAATCTGTTATTGCAATTGTATTAAATATCAGAGTTGAAATAATGTTGGAAGTTTTCCTACATAACCGGGAAAATGTTTTCGTGCTTGGTAGAAGTGTTGTCTATGTGTCATGTTATAGAACTCTGAGAATAACATTACAAAATGAAGTTGCAGACAACTTAGATTACATGGAAATTCCAGGACAGTAAATTTGCAAATCTGATAATGATATTGGATGATAATGACTACTTATGGAACTTGAATCATTTGTGAAAGCAGGTAGCAATGACCTAACTTTTAATTGCAGTATGGTGCTCACAAAAACTTTATCCAGTTGAGTGTACCAACATGGACAACAGCTTGAAAACGATTTGGCATGTCTTCAACCATTATATTCCTAAATTCTCCATTCTCAGTATTATAGGAGGCTAAGATTTCACCATTGTACTCCAGCAAGATCTCTCCATTCTTTAGCATGCATAGAAATCTGGACGATTTACCAGACTGAAATCCTTTACCATCATTAAAACTCCTTGGTGAGTATAAACGCTTCACAGAGTGCATCATCATCCAAGATTCTTTCACATTGTAGTCTTTCATCACCCAAATTCCTAACCATCCATTCATGCAAAGGTTTACTAAAACAGCAGAAAGACACTCTCCGAGAACTGCAAGATGATAATCAGACCTGTCAAGTTGGTTAAAACCTAAGTTGCTCGGACTCGGCACTTTTGGTGCCGCACCCGTGTCGACACGACACTAGTATGGGTATGGATGTGGGATCCATGTCGGATATGGTCAAACGTTTATGGGTACTTTGACCACGGACGGCGGAAAAGTTCTAGACAAGATACAATTTAATTCCCGAAAGTGAAGCCAAAGCTAGGGTAATTTTGTAGTAGTTACCTCTCTAATGATGTCTTCCTACCTTACCTCAACAGAAAATCAAAAGAGGAAATGTTTCTTAAGGCCAACAAAAAGTGTAGGATCGGATTAAAACTCTATTTTTAATTTTTTGAATTATTTTTAGCCGAATCCCCGCACCCGTATCTGTAATAGGATCCGTATCCCCGAATCTTAGAATTTAGATCTTGAAGGATCCGACCTCTAGATCCGCACCCGTGTCGGACACCCGTACCGGTGTCCGAGCAACTTAGGTTAAAACTGAAATCAGGCCAAGGGACCTGATCAAATCTCTCATCATCTGGGCCAAGGGAAACAATAGTTCTATCAAAATGGTCATTTTCCCTTCTCCTTATACTCAACCAATGTAACCTTCCATTCATCAAAACTCCAGTTGATTTGGGGTCAAGAAAGTAGGGTACTTTCCCCATGCTTTTCCATGTACTGCTACTAAGACTATATATTTGAACATCACTTCTGCATAGCATCCACACCTTAACATTACGGTGCTCCGAATTTGAGTAGTAGACAATCTTGATCGCCTTATACTCCTTGGTAATAGGATGAAATCCAAATCCAAACACTACTTGTTGCTCTTCAAACTTAGTGAACTTGGGGAGCTCTTTGTAGTCTCCAGTAAAAGGATTATGCAAAATAATATTGAGTAAGGAATCATATAAACATAATAAGCCATTGCAGGAGCCTACAACGTTGAATTCCAGCATAGATGTTGCAAAAGGAAGGTTAAGTTTCCTTACAAGTCCTCTGTCTTCATGATCAGATAGTTCCATATGGTAAAGCTGATTCTTGGTTGGGTGATCACATTGAAAAATAAGGCATGGATCATTCTTCACTGCCTGGGACAGTTGTAGACAAACAAGCTCTGGATCATGGGATAATGCATTCCCCAATATGCATACGGTCCTGAACTGGATAATAGATTTTATGGGCAGTCTGCAAAGTATGTCAAGGACAACTTCATGTGGTAAAGTGGGAAAATTATTTCTGATCTGATTATCCGACTCGAGCTTCTGTTTATCTGTTTCTTTTTTGTTGATGGACTCCATAATTGTCCCTCTAGTAATATCTGATAAAATTGGAAAAATATAGAGAAGATCCTGGACTCTAAATTTCATAGGGAAATCAGGAGATTCTTCAGAGTGAAGGACAAGAAGACATAGGAGACAATTTAGTTGATGAAGTCTTCAATGTACAGCTGGTAATTACAAGAGGCAACGGATATTACAAGACAAGATATTGATCACCTTTGTACATAGTCCAAATATCTTTCATATTCACTTGAGCAAGTGAAATAAAACTATCAGAGATTAGAGAAATAGGTCAATATCAGGTTGGATCTTGCTTAACTCTGAAGATTATAACCACATTTTCTCAACAAGCATTCCAGTGACAAAATTCAGCATAAGGCTTGGAAAAAGTTTGTTCATAATACAGCATACATGAGTATTTTAATTATTTTACGAACAAAAAAAAAGAAGAAGAAGAAAAAGAATGAATGTATAAAGCCAAATGGAAATGAGGAAGAACTAGCTATTTCATAACTAAATATTTAGTTAGTATAACTAAATATCAATACTAACTACCTAAGTCTGTTAGCACTTACTGAGTTAGTTAAACTAACTACTCGCTAACTACCATCTAACCTGAGCTAGTTAAATACAACTAAGCTTATACTCCCTCTGTCTCAATTTATGTAGCAGCGTTTAACTTGGTACGAAATTTAGAAAAAAAATAAAATTTTAAAATTTTGTGATCTAAAACAAGTCATATATAAATTTGTATGATAAAAGTAAACTGTTTCTACTCAAAATAAGATGACAATCTTTTTGGGAAAGATTAAAAAGAGATATTGCCATATAAAATAAATTTATATACAGGGAGTACTGCATGCCAAAGACAATACACCTCTTCCCACTGCCATATGCCCAAAATTCATGTTCACACACAAACATTCAACGAACAAACTACTATTTAGTTAGCTCATTTCTTCATCAACTTCCCTTCATTTTCCCCTCTAAAGATCTCTTGTCCTTCGTCTTGGATTTTGGTTAATTTTCTTGTGTATTTTAGCCTCGTAAGTGGTAATGGGTTGCTTCTGTTTTTGAGACAAAGTGAGGTTTTATTTACTTTTGGCGTGGTTGTTCTATAATGGGTAATTGCAGCTGATGTAGGGAAAACCTTCAATATAATGCAAATCCTGGTCAGTCTTTCTACTAAAATTCTTCTTCTTTTCCTTTCCTGCTAATCATTTGCTCATTTTCTTTTATTTAGCTTAAGCTCTGACACATATTTTGTTATTTTCTTCAATCGGTTATTTGTTTGTCATATATACTTTCATATTTGTCCGTCCAAAAAAGAATGATATATTTCTAAAATTTGAAAATAACTTAAGTCCAAACTTTTCATTTTAAAGCCCGTTTGGGTGAGCTTATTTTAAGCAGCTTATAAGCCAAAAGTGACTTATAAGCCACTTTCTGAGAAGTTACGAAATACTTTGCCAATGGGATTCAAAAATTGTTGTGCATGGAACTCGAACTAAGGACATCAGTCATAACTTTGATACCCTTTCACCACTAAGCTAGATAAATTTTTGTTGCTAAGAGGACTCAAAACTAGTATATATTCTTATTAAAATAATTTTACCTATAAACACGGTTTAATTTATTGACCAAGGGGTATCAATTGATACCCCATTAATACACCTAAGTACGCCCCTGCTTGGCTTTTAAGCTCAGAAAAAGCTAAAAGCCATAAGTTGGATAATCCCAGCTTTTTGCTTTTGGCTTAAAAGCTGTTTTGGTTTGACCAACTATTTTACCATTTTATTCTTAATTCTATTATTACCTTAACTAACAAATGCCCTGGATTATATTTTCCTCTTATTTATTTATTTTAAAGATATTTTAATTATTTAACATAAAAAAATACCTTTTTACAAAATATCTCAGCAACATTTTTTCAGTTTCAGAACTTCTATCCAAACACGTAACTGATTATTTATAAAATAAGCTCCAGCACTTAAAAGTGCTTTTAAGCATTTACTTTTTTTAAGCCAACCCAAACGGGCTCTTAACTTCTCTCTTTTGGATTTTTTGAATACGGGCTTATAAGCCCATATATTTTTTAGTTACCAAATATTTACTAATGGACTTATGAGATCACCCAAATAGGATCTTACTTATTTATATCCGTACAAATATATATGATGTATATATAGTATAAACACTCTCTCAACTACGTTTGAAGCGTTAGAAGCACAGATTATGAGGATGAAAAATGGCCTCCACTAATAACAGTACAAGGTGAACTCAAAATGTCACAACACTTGATCCCAAAAGTAGCTACTGGATCCGGTACCCATATTTCGAACACAGTATCGACGAGCTATAAGGCATCGATTGTGAATGATAAGCCGACATCAACCAAGCAAGCTGCAGTGGTGCCTGCAACTACAACACATCGCCCGACTGGATTTGGGAAACCAGAGGAAAAAAAGGAATGGACTGGGCTGTTTAAGGGTAACCAAATGGCGGCGAGGGGAATGAATCTAAGGTATGTGGCACCAATTGTGAAGGATGGGGAAAAAGTGATTGAACTTAACAAAGAGGAGGTGGAAAGGGAAACTTGAAAATAGAAGCAAGCGTTATTTTGTATGTGGTAGGGGATTCACCAACAATTGCTGCACTTGAGCGGTTCATAGCACTAGTGTAGAATTTCATTGCAAAACTAAAAGTATACTACCATAACTCTGGCTACTTTGTTGTTAAATTTAATTCTATTGAAGATAGAGATGGTGTTTTGTTTTCGGAGCCTTACACCATGAACAACAAGCCAATTATTCTAAAGGAGTGGGCTGCTGAGTTTGCACTACAATAAATTTGGCCTAAGGCCATATTAATTCTAGGCAACGCATAAAAAGTGTTGCCAATAATATCTGTGGCAGCCCTTTTCAAGAGGTGGCTTTTGTTAAAAGGTTTTGGCTACGCTTTTCTGGCAACGCTTGTAAAGAGCTTCTTTTAATTATAAAGACTACGCTTAGTTAGTGTTGCCAAATCATAAAATATTTGGCAACACTTATTTAGATGTAAGGCAACACTTTAAGGGGTATTCTTTACGTTAGTAAAAACTACCCATATAACCGTGCTCTAAAGCTGCCCGAAATTCCCACTAAAATATTTCTTAAATTTCCCTTCCTCCCAAAATATTTCGCTCCAAAAAATTTTCCGCCAAAATTCTCAAATTTCACCCGCTCTATAATCTACTTAATTAATTGGGAAAATAAAATTACCCCTGTTCTTCTTTCTGTTATGATTTACATAAAGATCCCATGGACTAGATTGTTGTTCTTCATCAAGTGAAGCAGATTGAACTCAGGATTCAAATCTGTCTGCTGGGTTCTGTGGAAATTGATGGTTTTGAAGGGTTAGGGGTTTGGCTGACTCAATCTGTAAGAAGTAAGACAAATACGAAATCGGAAAGGAAGATTCCAATATTGCTGGCAATGACACTTTTGCTCACCTATGTTCAATTTTAGTTTCTAACACATTTTATGTCTTTTAGGGTTTAACTTCAGACAATTGAAATTGGAATATTTATATTTTTTTGGTTATAGAAATCGAAAACAAGTGCTAATGAGAAAATAAGGCTTCGGTTCTAACAATCGACATGGATATTCAGCGAACAAAAGTCAAGTTTACTCGAGGAAGATCCAAAGTCATGAGATTAGCTGGAAAGAAGGTGCGATGTTGTTTTGTATTTTTATTGTTGCTGCTTTGGTTCGTTATATTGTTCAAATTAGCTAATAGGTTCAGTCTTTTATAAATTTAAAGGTGCTATTATGTTTGATTGGTTGGTCCATCGATTTTGTAGAAGTGGGTGTAAAAAATTTTCTTTTAGATTTGTAAATGTTGCACACACTTTGAAATATAACTTATGAAAAACTTCTATGGTTGTATTCCAATAGTAGTACCAACATCATGCAAGGCCCTGATAACTATGTTCTATTCCATGGTTTATACTTTATACACAACAACAGTGACTCGCTATTAGATAGAGCAGACAATAAGAGGCAGTAGCATTTCAAAGTCCACACAAAGTTAGGGAGTCATAGTAATGGGGCAGAACTTAGCCTCAGTTTCAACTCTTGGAAAGTTCTCTCTTGGGACTCCCCCCACACAAATGGATTGTCTTTCTTAACCAGCTCGGCTAAGGGAGTTGTCATGGTGCTACAGTCACGGACAAACTTCCTATAAAAACTAGTTAACCCATGAAAACTACAGATTTGAGTCACCGAAGTAGGGGTTGGACAATCTTTAATTGCTTCGACTTTGGACTCATCGACTTCTACACTACTAGCACTCGCAACAAATCTAAGAAAGACTACACGCTCGACACAAAAATTACATTTCTTGAAGTTAGCATACAACTTCTCGCTTCTAAGTGTATCAAGTACAAGTCTTAAGTGTTCGACATGTTCATCTACAGATTTACCATGAACAACTATGTCATCGAAATGCACAATAACAAACTTATTTATAAGCGATTTAAGCATGGTTTATTAATCGCATGAAAGTGCTCGGGGCATTAGAGAAGCCAAATGGCATTACTAACCATTCATAGAGACCGAATTTGGTCTTGCATGTAGTTTTTCACTCATCACCCGTTTTCATTCGGATTTGGTGGTAACCGGACCTGATCTATCTTTGAAAAACAAGAAGAACCACTCGATTTATCAAGTATGTCATCTAATCGAGGAATAGGATGATGATACTTTACGTAATTTTGTTGACTGTCCGGCAATCAACACACATTCGCCATGTTTCATCTTTCTTTGGGACAAGTATAAAAGGAATGGCGCACGGACTCAAGCTCTTCGAACCAGACCTTTGTTCAGCAGTTCATCCAGCTATCGTTGGAGCTCTTTGGTGTCTTCGGAATTACACCGGTAGGCTGGCTTGTTCGCGATTTGTGAACACGGGAATCAATTGGGTACTCGATTCCCCTCAATGGAGGCAATCCACCTGGCATTTCTTCAGGGAACATGTCCTCGAAGTCCTGCAAAATACTTTATACAGCATTGGGCAAAGGGTTATTGTTAGTGAAATCATCATTAGAGTTCAAGAGGATACCCTTATGCACGAGGCAAATCATCAGCTTGCCTGGATCATTGCCTCGAAGTCACTCGCCCGGTTGCATAATTGCACAAATAGTACCTGCCATGGGCGGTGTCTCTTTGTCCTCGGCCACAATTTGTGTCCCCATGGGAGACTTAGATTTAGCCGTTTCATTTAGCTCCTTCATTCGTTTATAGTCCTCACTGACTTGTTTGGAGACAATGGTTTGAGAATAAAGTTCTCTCCTCTGAGCTTAGCAGTGTAAGTGTTGGATCATCTGTAATGAATAACCGACCAATCAATAACTTCCACGGTCTCTCTAATAGCAAATGACAAGTTTGCATCAGAATCACATCAAACATCATCTCATCTTGATAAATTCCCACTTTGAACTTGATCCACACTTGCTTAACAACCTTCAATTCTCCACATTCGTTCAACCATTGCAATCGATATGGATGAGGGTGTTTTAAGATAGACAGCCCCAACTGTGAAACCAAGGTTTGGCTCACCACATTTGCACAACTACCCGAATCAATAATCATCGAACACACTCTCACTCTCACCTGACGCCTCAAACGGAAGAGATTTTCCCTTTGGTTATACTCTTCTTCCAAGTTCATAGTGCTCAAGTTCCTATGAACCACGAGAAACATTTCCGGATGGTCAGCTTCGGTAGCTTCTCGACCATCATCATTCTCAACTCGGTCAGTCTCCTCTCCATTTTCTTTCTCGGAGTTACTCGCTTGCTCTTGGACGGTTCCATTTTCGAGCAAAAGCATAACTTTGTGAGTAGGACACCCTTTAACCATGTGACCATAACCCCTGCATTTATGATACTGAATATTTGAAGCACCAGGAGTATTAAGTTGAGCTTTACCTCCCATCTCCTTGGAGTTATTAACGGTCACTCCCCTTTTGAAGGGTTTCTTCATATCTCGGCCAGTGTTGGCACTTGTAGGATTCGGACTCTTTCACTCTTTACCGTGGTTTAAAGGAGTCGAAGTAGTAACCCCTCGTTACCGATTTGCTTTATCATCCTTCACCCATTTCTTAGCATCAACGGCTGCATGGAAAACATCATCCAACATTTGACACATCTCAAGTCATTCTATTTTTTTAACCGAATGATGGCTTGCTCATTATCTTCTTCCAAATCAAGAGCCAATCGAATCTTTTCAAACTCATCATAGTATTTTTCAACCAATTTGGACCCTTGTTTCAGATCATAGAGCTTCCGAAGATGTTCCTGCCGATATTTGACGATCACATACTTAGCATCCATCGCTCTCTTCAACTGCACCCAAGTAAGAATCTTGGGGAAAAACATGTCTCATTCTCATCCTCTTATCAGATTCCCACCAAGTAGAAGTATATGCCTCAAACGAAGCAATAGCATGTGCAACTTTTTTTTTCTCGGTCATCTCATTTATCTCAAATATTCGTTCCAAACGAACCTTCCAATCAAGATATTGGTCCGGATCACTAGTTCCTCTGAAGGGTGGAATAGTGATCTTGACACTGTTCAAGTTTGAATCTCGAGCACCTCGGATTGGTTCTGAATACTTATCATAATAGTCATCAGCCTCACGCTCATAATTCCTATCAACAGATGCACCTCGGCCTCGACCTTGAAGGTTTCCACGGCCTCGTTGAACTTGCCTTCGTTGAATGAACGGTGGCTCATACTCAGCTTCAGCATCGGGAAGCTCTCCATCATCAACTTCTTCATTAACGACCACGACTTGTCTTCGGGGCCTTGGAAGTGGTAGTCTATCACCTCAGGGTTTTCCCAAGTTTTATTGTTCAGCTTGGGGATTGCCCAAGTTGTGTTGATCTGCTTGGGGAAAGCCCAAATTTTTTTCAGCTCGGGGATTACCTATAGCTTCATTGCAAATGGCCTCGTTTCTCAACCGTTGTTGACGAGCCAGTTCAGCAAATTGCTTCGATTTCATAGGAGTTGAATTGCTAGTGCTAGCGTCGGACCCAGGTAAGGCCACAGACGCTTTCTCCTGCTCAAGGTTGGCTACTCGAGCACTTACTCATTTTACCTCAGCATTGATGCCTCGTATCGTAGCTAAGAGATCGGCTAATGACACCTCGGGTGCTTCAATGCTTTTCTCTCTATTTCCAGCCATTGAGCCTACACAAATCGAAGACAAGAAAATGTTAAGGTTAGAAATCACCTTACGCACTCCCTTACTTTTTTTCTTGTGGAGCTCGGGTCCAATCAATTTGTAGGTTCGATCACTCGAAAACTTGTAATCAATGGCTTCCTCAGTTTGATCAATTTCTCTAAGACTCTCCAAATTTGTCAAGTCATACTTTCTTCTTCGTCAAGAGTGAATTGATTCGACTGGATTGAACGGACGCTATTTAACTGCGCACGGGAGGTCAAGAATTTACTATAAATTTTGGACTTCGGTCACCCCACGCACAAGTTCCTATATGCTCAAACAAGTTAGTAGTATCTCGGGTAGAAGAATTTACTCTAGAGATCTACTAATGAGATTTCACGGGCATAAAGAAAAGGATAATCTAGGAGAATCTACCCCTCTGTTTCCCTTTTTGGAAAACTCGGACACGTTACCTTTCTATGATCAAAAGTGGTCCCTCCTTTGTATGGATTAGGGTTTAACCTTATCCACTTTTCTCTTTTCTGCCAACAAATTTTCACCTGGGGTTCTAGGCAACGACGCCTTCCCTTTTTCTTCTTCAATGGAACAATGAACTCTCAACTCTGGTGTATGGACACCTGTAGAACTTTGTTCACAGTCCAGAAATCAAGCAAGATTTAAGGTTGCTTCTCCATTAGTCACCAGTTTTCAACAATAAACAACCAAACTGAACTAGGGTTTGTCAACAGCAACACCTGGTCGGGCCGTACAATTCCTTGAGAAACCCTAGTCGTCAAACGATGTAAAACAACTACTTTCTAGAATCACAAGTCGGCGGTGAACATGAATCTATGGTTGTTTACTCCAAACAACCAACAATCAAATAAAATTTTTGAGTTTTTTTTTTTTTTACCTTTTTTTTTGTAATAAGAACACCAATAATAACACAGTAACAACGATAAGAACACGAAAATGAAACTAAAGACACAAACGCACGGGAATTTTAAGATAACGTAGAACAGGATTGGGGTTATAAGAGCAAGCTCAAACCGTGCTCAGATACCAAGATGGTGCAAGCTAACTTGGAAGCTTAGCAATCGGACACAAACGACAGCGGAAAAGGTTCAACGAAAAAGTAAAGATAGAAGCTAGACAGTTATAAGCTTCAATCCAAACGAACCTAAGGAACAAGTATTAGGGCTACTCGGTTTGAATGACAAAGAATCACCTAAAACTAGGGCTACTCGGTTTGAATGACAAAGAATCACCTAAAACTAGGCAATAATCCTCAAGAAGACTTAACAAGCTTCTTGTAAATTGAATGATTAAAGAAGAAAGTTCAAATGGAATCTACTGGTTGACACAAGTTCTATATAATCCCACGACAGGGTTCGGCTCACAATAGAGATACAATAGCAAACTTGCTAATCATTCAATACTAAAAAACTAGGTCCCTAAAATAAACAATGCTAAGGGGTTTATATAGATAGCCCCAAGGATAAGCTAGTAAAATAGTCACAATCGACCAATAATATAAGGCCACGTAGAGCCGAAGTAATATGCTCAGGTGCTCTTGACTTGTGTTCAGTCGCTCAGCCTCGGCATAGTAAAAACGGACGCTCTCTTGCCTCGGGCACACTTGTAGCTCCTCGGCCGCTCATCGATCGGCGTCAATGATCAGCATTCGGTCAGTTCAAGTCTTGGGCTCAAGCTTGCATATGTAGCTTTCATATCTCGAGCTCGGGCACTCAGCTTCCGAATGGTTGCTTCTTCCCGGCCATGTCAGCTGAATGTAAACATCATGCAAAAGCTTGGCTTGACTTCGTGCAACTGGCCTCAATGGGTTGAACACTTTATCAACACGGACACGGGCTACTGCATCAGAATGGGTAAGGTTTTGAGCTAAAAAGGGAAATCAGTAACACTCATCAAGGGTCCTTAGATGTAGCTTCTTATTTCAACTGGCTCAAGAAGTTATGGGACGAATTGGGTGCTATAAAGAAGAACAATAAGAATAAGTGTGTTTGTGCTGCTAAGGAAGGGATAACAAAGGAGGAAGAGGAGGATATACTATATTAATTCCTTATGGGTCTGAATGACACATCTGTTACAGTTAGGAGCAATCTCCTCATGAACGCAGCCTGTTCCTTCTCTTGACATTCCTTATAGCCTCCTTCTACAGGATGAGTCACAGAGACAAGTTCACAATCCCTCTCAATTTACCACAGAAACAGCTTATTTCCATGTGAATCTGAATCAAAAACCATATCAAAACAATAACAAGTCTGCTTAAACCAATGATTCAATATTTCGAAATGCACAGCACTACAATAATGGTTCCAATGCACAACATATTTTCCCTTTTTCTACTTCCAATTCCCAGCCCTCTACCCCTCTTATTCCATATGTTGGGTCACTTAGTCCTTCTTATTTCTCTCCAAATATTACCTCAAATATTCATGCTCCAGTCCAACATCTTTCCCATCTCATTCTTATTCCCCAGCCCCTAAATCTCCATTAGTCCACTCTCCTATTTCTGTATCATCAGCTGATCCTGGGAGCTCTGCTAGTACTTTTCCTGATTTAATCCTGATACAACTTCCACAGCACATTTATAAACTCAGGAATCTAGTAGACCTTCCAGAACCCACAATCCTCCTTCTTACCTCAAAGACTACATCTTTAAATTGCCTACTTCCTTTTCTATGACCTCCACCGCTATTCTTTTGCATACAGAAACTGAGTCACATACATTTTCCCAAGCAGCTCATATTCTAGCTTGGCGGGATGCCATGACCAAGGAATTTGAGGCTCTTGTTGCCAATAATACATGGTCCATTGTTGAATTACCTATAGGTAAGAAGCCCATTGGGTGTAAATGGGCATATAAAATCAAGTACTAAGCTGATGGTAACATCGAGAGGTACAAAGGCTAGGCTTGTTATTAGAAGGAACACACAGGTAGAGGGAATAGATTTTAATGAGACTTTCTCACCAGTGGTAAAATTGACTACTGTTAAGTGCTTAATTATTGTTGTTGTTAAAAGGAACTGGTCTTTATTTCAACTAGATGTAAATAATGTGTTTTTACCTGGGGATCTAGAAGAGGAAGTCTATATGAAGTTACCTCCAGGTTTAGTGGTTTCCCCTCCTTCATCTTCTACCCTACTGGTCTGCAAATTACAAAAATCCTTGCATGGACTGAGACAGACTTCTAGGCAATGGTATGCCAAGCTCTCTCAGGCCTTGTATTCAAGGGGGTATTCTCATTCACTTAATAATTATTCTCTGTTAACTAAAGGCTTTCCCGATTCCATGGTTATTTTGGTTGTCTATATAGATGATATTATCTTTATAGGGGATGATGTTGCAGAGATCAGTAGCCTGAAGAATATTTTATATGCCCAGTTTAGAATTAAGGATTTGGGGCATCTACACTATTTCTTTGGAATTGAAATTAGCCAATTGTCCTCTGGTGTCTTTAATTAGAGGAAGTTTGTTTTTGATTGACTTAAGGAGTGCCACTATTTGGACTCTACTTCTGACATCAACCCACTCGAATTGAATGTCAAGCTTAGAGCAGATGATGGAGAGTTGCTGCCTAATTCTTCTACTTACAAAAGTCTTGTTGGGAAGCTGTTGTTCTTAACACACACCAAGCCTGACATTGCCTTTGATATCTAGCATTTAAGCCAATTTCTTCAATCTCCAAGGGTTCCTCATATGGATGCAGTTCTTCACTTGTTGAGATATCTCAAGGGGACTTTGATCATGGCTTGTTATGCTCCAATTCTCAGATTGTACAGTTCATACCTTTTCAGACAGTGATTGGGGTGCTTGTGCAATACTCACATGTCTGTTTCTGGTTTTTATGTTGTTCTGGGTAATTGTTTAGTTAGCTGGAAGCCCAAGAAACAACTTATTATCTGATCGTCTTCTACTGAGCCAGAGTATAGAGCCCTTAGTGAAGTAGTGGCTGAGATCACATGGTTGACAAGACTTATTCATGACTTTGGTGTGGATGTTCAGTTTCCAATTGATGTTTATTGTGACATCCGGTCGGCCATCTACATTGCTAAGAATCCGGTGTTTCATGAATGCACCAAACACATAGAGATTGCCTGTCATTTTGTGTGCACCAAACTGCAAGATGGTTTAATTTCCTTATATCATGTTCCTACTACAGAACAACTCGCTGATTTCCTCATCAAGCCATTGCCAGGGGTCTTGCATCATCACGTTCTATACAAGTTGAAGGTGTCCTCCCCCTCCAACTTGAGGGGTGTTGGAACAATTGACAATACAGGCTCAGGCCTAAAGAAGAACAACTAGTTTTACAAGTGTACATAGTTAGTTGGTATTTATTTATAAAAGGGAAAGCCAAAGATATTTTTAATTTATTTTTGTTTTCAGTCCAGTTATTTAGTTAGCCGGATCCGGCCCATTGTATAAATACTCTTAGATATTTCCTAATACAACTGATCAGTTTATTTTTCTAATTTACCCTAAAGTCTCTCTCCATTTCCTCTCTACTCACCGCCTTAACCCTAGATAATAACTGATCTCCTCCGGCCAAATCTTCAAGTTAACATCAACTAGTTCATTGTTCTTAAAGCTCAAGAAAGGTAAAGAAAACAAAATTGATGCTGCTCTGTTTCTTTCCTTCCCATAATTATTTACTATTCACATTTTTATGCTACTTCACTTTCCAGCTTCTTTTTGGTCAGTTGTATAGATATTGTTCTTTGTGTTAATCCTGGAACTGAAGGGCTAAAGCACAAAACATTTTCATTGACCTTCACTATAATCATAAAAAATATCACTTCGCACTGTTAATAGTGTCATAGAAATTAGCGAAGCATTACATACCACATGAAATAATGAAACGCTGCCTTTGGATCTTCCCTAGAAGGCAACTTCCATGAAAGTATGATCTATAACAGGAGCAAACAATATGCTTCCAGAAATAATATCTATTTAAGGTTAAGTCATCAGTAATCTGAATTTGTATTATATCCTGCTTAATCACCTCGCTCCAATTCGTCGTCGGTCTATCTTTATCTCTCCGTAAATCCAGCACAGCCAATCTCTCCCATCTCCTCACTGGGCATCTTTTTTTTTTTTTTAAAAAAAAAAGTAAATGAATCAACAAATTGTATTCACAAAAAAGAACATATTGTTGAATATATGTTTTGGTAATTGACAAAGGACGTGGTGCTAAGTGAACGAGGAAAAGGTTCACAGTTGAAGTTGAAGGCAAAGTTGTTCAAGTTCGAGTTGAAAAAGGAAAAAGAGAACAGTTGAAGTACAAGTCTCAATCCAAGTTAAAAGAAGGAGCTTAGAAGCGGTGCTGAAAGGAAGTAGTTTCCTAGGCGGAAAAGGATTGAAGATTTAGGCAAAACAACTTATGTTTCAAATAAGGAAAAGTTCTCAAACCTTATTAGAAACGGATTCCGAATTGTAAAAGAAGTTTCAAGCAAAGTTGAAAAAGGATTTCGAGAATTCCATAAATACAAGTTGTGTTGGCCAGAATAATTTACGCATTCAAGAATTCTCAACAGAGCAAATCATGGGCAATTATTCGTGAGAGCTATTGCGTGCAAGAGCAGAAGCAAGACAGCAGAACCTGGAGGAGTTCGAGTTTCATAGCTTAGTCTGTCTGTCTAGTTTTCTGTTATAGGTGATCGAGTTGTAATTCTATCAGCTTGTTTTAGAAGCATTGAGAAAAGAATACTTTTGAGGTAGAAGGTTCACCCTTACAAGCTATAGTGAAGCTTGGAAGGTTCTAGGTACTAAGAGTTTTAGTTTCTTATGTTATAGAGTCATTGTAACCCAAAACTTGCTCAGTTTTCCTTGAGTGAAAGTGTTTAAATCGTAAGAGCTTGGGTCATAGTTTTTGATCCCTTGAGAAAGAATTTTTCCACGTAAAAATTTATGTGTTCTTTATTTCCGCAATTACTTTAAGTTACAGAGGCAGAATAAACTTATTGAGAACCTGGTTCGCAGTAAGTTAAGGGATTTAATAAGAAGCAAGTTTTGGGAATCGAAAATCGGGTAAGAACACGATTCACGCCTCCCTCCCCCCTTTAGTGTCTTATAGAGATGCACAAAGTGCAACACATATTGAGGATTTACATGACTTCACTAGTAGGTAAAATCATAACACCATAGCAGTTTCTGCAACAGTCAAATCACAGTATGACACCACTTAGTCTAAAGCTAGAGAGATCAAAACAATAATATGATCTCTAGAAAGTAGTAGTTTGTAGAAGATCTTGCGTGTTGGAAGCCCACTTAGTAGATCACAACAGTAATATGATCTCAGGTGGCAGCAGCAGGTAGAAGATTTCTTGCTGGTGGGAAGAGGGCAATAACACCTCTATCTGGACTTGAGAACTTCATGTAGATTGCCTTTGGCTTTCTTTCTGTAGCACCCTTGTGATAGCTAACCAATTGCTTTATGCATTCCATCATTGGGCATCTATACTCTTTCTTTTCACATGTCCGAACCATGTCAGCATCGCTCCCCGCATCTTGTCCACCACCGAGGCTACTCCCACCTCGTCTCAAAGGATTCGTTCTTAATCTTATCTTTCATAGTGTACTCACACATCCATCAAAACATCCTCATTTCGACTAAAAATTTCGACGTGAAGCATAAATAAATGTATCGATACTCGCAAAAACTTTATATATGTCACCAAATTGGTACTTAGAACTTAGGGCCCATTTGGTAGGAGGGATTAAGTGATTTATTCTGGTATAGAATTTGAGATTAAATCTATTGTATGTTTGATTGATGACATTAGCTAAAATTAGGATAAGTTTTACTAATCCCAAAATTGCTAATACCTATATGAAGTTTCAAATGACAATCTTACTCCTCAAACATTTTACCTATATCTAACCACTAAAATTACTAAGGGTTAAAATTGGAAACCAAACACATATATTAGATAAATACAGAACATATCCCATTTTTATCATATGAACTAAACAAATCACTAATGCCAAATAATTTAGGAACTATTAATCCAAGGTTAATATCATGATTATAATTCGTGGATAAATTTATGCGCCTACCAACCAAACGACCCCTGAAGGTGAATCCAACGTATTTAAATACTAGATCATCCTTTGTGATATAATGAATGGAAGAAATCTCACACCTAAGATTGTGGGTGGACGATAACTAGCCATGAGAATAGAGTCGGCTCTAATAGAATCTCACAAAATATGACTCGAATTAATCAAATCCCTAAAGCGGTACCAAACTCGACATCACAATATTACGTGCATAGTTGCCTACGGTAGAAGAGTACTAGCTTACTTGCAGCCCAATCTTTATTTTTTCGTGCTTTAATTTTCCTCTTCTACTTTAAATCACGTACACTATCATAGTTTCAATTCCCTTTTCTTTCTTTTTAACTCTAGGTCGTTGTGCATTACTCCCCGGTCCACTTTATTTAATATTATAGTTTTTTTTTTCCACAATATTTGATCTTTTCGGAAATCAAGATACAATTTTACAATATCACCCCTTACTAACTTTAAACAAAATGATTAGTAATAATGGCTTGAATAAAGACTAATATAGTCAATTACATTGCTAATTAATGCTAAAAAATGTGATTTTCTTAATACCCGTAAAAACACCCAAAATATCAAATAATATGGACCGGATGGAGAAATATTTTCTCTTCAGTTATTTCGGAGAACAATTCATTAGTGGAGTCCAAAGTACAATTAGTATAACTTCAGAGTTCAGTCGCTGCTCTTTGTGATCATCATAATTGGTACGTAAATATTTTGTTGTTCTATCTTGAAAAGTCTTGATTCTTATTTCTGCATTACTTTAGGCTGTACTAATTTCTTGTAAGAAATCAAGGTTTGCTTCTGTTTTCACATGTAATCTTATCTTAATTAGTGACTTTGATAATCTTTTTTTTCCTGTACGACATTTATATGTTGATTCAATCAACACTTCTTGATCATATTAGCTGTTTAAATTTTGTTATATATTTGATATTTTGTTAATATCTTACCACCAAGTTGGAAGCTTTTGATTCTTGAGTTCAATGTCTTGAAAAAGGATAAGTGATTTTGAGTTAGGATTTTATTTGAATTACATCTGCTCCAGAGGTCTAGTTAGGATTTTAAATTAGTGGGTGCGGAGTTTGATTACACCCGATTATACGGATTTAGGATAAATACGAAAAGAAAGTCAGTTTAGATGTAATAGTTTGAACTATGTGGAGTATCATGGTTAGTGAAGATTCTTATTGCTGACCCTAATTTGTTTAGAATGGAGGTGTAGTTGTCGTTGTTGTTAAATATATAGTAGTTGTTTGAACTGAAGGCGATGATGACGTTTCAGTGCCAACATTGTGACTTCTCCAGTGATTTGCTAAAGCTTACATTTAGGTCTTACTATGGCAATATAATTGTATGATTCTTTTCTTTGACGAATCTTATAAATCCTTAGGATTCCTCAAAATGCCAACTGCAAGTCGTGATGAAACTGATCAAGAAAATGAATTATTCGCCGAGGTTGATCCATCTGGGAGGTTTGGAAGGTATGTGGAACTGCTAGGCCATGGTGCAGTGAAGAGGGTGTATAGGGCTTTTGATATTGTGGAAGGCAGAGAGGTAGCGTGGAATCAGATTAATTTGAGCAAATTTAGTAACAACCATTTCATCATCAGTAAGATCCATTCTGAAATTGAGCTGCTGAAAAACTTGAAGAATGATAACATCATAGTCATGTACCATTTCTGGAAAGACTATGACAAGAATATTCTGAATTTCATTACTGAAGCATGTGCCTGTAATTTGAGGGAATACAGGAAGAAGCATCGTCATGTGTCGATCAAGGCCTTGAAAAAATGGTCAAGACAGATACTACAAGGCTTGGATTATCTCCACACTCATGACCCTTGTGTCATTCATAGAGACCTCAACTGCAGTAATATCTTTATCAATGGGAATGTTGGAAAGGTATGAACCCTGTTTTCCTACTGGCTACAGTTGTCTATTTGAATGTACCCTATATGAGTCGGGACTCGAGATATTATGTCATATGACTCATGCCTCCACTTTATGGTTTTTATAAAAATACAAAGCAAGATGCAACTATTAATGTATTAGTTTCGCCCTCTCTCTGATGATAATGAGTTGCAAGATTTCGTGCCATGTTCTACTATTTTGATATTTTCAGCCTTCAGGGAATGGAGAGGTTCTCTATATTTATATCCTCCACCCTCAGTGAAGACAATTTGTAATAGTATTATTAGAGAAAGCTTATAGTTATGCTATTCGAAATCCTAACATTGCTAGTTTTGAATAATCAGTTTATATCTGTATACTTGTATTAAGTCCACCTCCATCGTCACGAAGGCTACTAATCGCAGTGATACTCCACATTCATTAGTTTAAAATCCTGAATTTGTCTCAGTGGGTAATATATGTCATGCTGCATATATTCAGAGGCCTAAGGTCCACTTAGACTGAACTGCTTATGGAGAGAATTCCTAAAGATAAGGTCCAACTTGCAAAGACTTTGGGAAGTCTAATTAATTTAAGGAAGGGGTTCAAACGGTCAACTTATCCCAATTAGATTAGACAGTCTTGCGAAGGTGATCTGAATCTCTATTGATACGATGCAGTATTGATTTTCGGACATCACAAACTTGACTGCCCCTGAAAAAAGGAGCAGGACAACTTTTTACCTGGCTGGGGAGGGATTGGAGACTCTTTTCTTTATGACATGCTTGAGTGTCTAAAGTACATTTAAAATTTTAAGACACTGATTTTAAAGGGCCAGTGCAGCCTTAAACATTCTACTATTTCGTGTTTACACAGGTAAAGATTGGTGATCTTGGTTTGGCAACACTTGTGGGGAAGAGCCATGCAGCCCATTCACTAATAGGTACACCACAGTACATGGCACCAGAGCTTTATGAGGAGGACTACACAGAGTTGGTGGATATATACTCATTTGGTATGTGCTTGATAGAAATGGCTACTTTGGAGATACCTTATAGTGAATGTGACAGTATCGCCAGATTATACAAGATGGTAACTGCTGGAATAAAGCCTCGAGCTTTTAACAGGGTGAGTGATCCCGAGTTGAAGGCCTTCATTGAGAAGTGCATTGGGAAGCCAAGAGCAAGACCGTCAGCAGCTGAATTGTTGAAGGATCCATTCCTTTATGAGGTTGTCAATAGTGATGAGAATGATCTTAATAGTTGATACATTTTGTTCTAGTTTTGCAAGTTATTGAGTATTCTTCTGTATAGCTCCATATTATTAGTGATAGTTCTGTTCTTGATCGTGCAAGATACAAAAGATAGTCTCATCATCTCTCCAAAAGATAGTCTCACCATCTCTCCTTCATAGCACTACTGGTAAGCTCAAGTAGCCTTTTCCTAGCTCTGGCTCATAGGCCTTTTCTACTCGATGAAAGTTAGAAGTGTTGTATAGAAATACATTGAGGTGTAAAGTTCTCAGTAAGTCTATAATGTTTGATATAAGATTCACTTTCTAGATTCTTTTCTTATGAAGTGTTGTAAATAATTCAATGATAGTAAGATTCATTGATATGCAGTCCAGCAAGATGTTCATTGGTGCTTTACTTATCAAAGATCTATTATACAACGTATTTCACATTTCCAGACAAATTGAAATTCAGTATATCAATGCCCTTACTGAAGGAATTTGTTTTGATTTGGGTGGAGTATCTTAGTTGATTTGATTTTTTGTCTTTTTTGTTTCTATGGACAGATGCATCTCTATAGTTAATCATAAAGTTTCTAGGTTAAAGAAAGTACCAATGGCAATTAGTGTACTCAATATATTTCACTGCGCCAGCAGCAAAACAATAACGGAAAAGGGTCAAATTTGCCCTTAAACAAATCGAAATTCAACACATTTGCCCTCCGTTACAAGTTCAGTTTGGGCATACCCTTAACGTTATTAAAACTAGGGCAAATATACCCTTTGTTTGACGGAACTTACTAATTAGACTGCTTATACACTAAGCTTGCTGATTTGCCAAATTCTTGGCCACGTGTGCGCCAACGTGACGGAGGGCAAATGTGTTGAATTTCGATTTGTTTAAGGGCAAATTTGACCCTTTTCCGTTCTTTTAAATAAAAGAGGTTGTTCTCATTTTCATCAACAACCTTGAACAACAATCAAACAAAGGACCTTGTTTCCAAGCAAACTTCATAAAAGAGCATGTTCTAACATCCCAAAGATTTTGATTTACAACTTAAATTGCATCTTAAGGAACCCTACTATAACCAAAAATTTCGTTACAACATCACAAGAAAGAAATATTAAGTCGTTCATGATATAATGTGCAATACAATACAATACAATTTCATTATCCTTCCCCTTCATACGCTCTTTAAGCAGTTGATACAACAATGAAAAGATTCTAGCAACTAGTAGATGTATGAAATGCCATTTTGCATACACAATCAAGTTAAGCAGCTTAAGACTAGAGGAAATAACCATTTTTCAAGTGAAGCCATATACAACTAGAGTCACTCGTAAAATGACATATAAGGGAAGTACCATTCAGGGCAACATAGCCTATTGTTCGGAAAGAAACATGATTATCTTCAGCTAATGGTTTTGAATTTAAGAAACCAATCACTCTTTCTCTCTCTATAACTCTCTCCAACCAACATGGTCTTTCTTGTTTAATATTTCGATTTAGTTTAGCGAAATGGTCATTGCTATTACATGTGATGTTGTAACGAAATTTTTGGTTATAGTAGGGTTCCTTAAGATGCAATTTAAGTTGTAAATCAAAATTTTTGGGATGTTAGAACATGCTCTTTTATGAAGTTTGCTTGGAAACAAGGTCCTTTGTTTGATTGTTGTTCAAGGTTGTTGATGAAAATGAGAACAACCTCTTTTATTTAAAAGAATAGAAAAGGGTCAAATTTGCCCTTAAACAAATCGAAATTCAACACATTTGCCCTCCGTTATGTTGGCGCACACGTGGCCAAGAATTTGACAAATCGGCAAGCTTAGTGTATAAGCAGTTTAATTAGTAAGTCTAATTAGTAAGTTCCGTCAAACAAATGGTATATTTGCCCTAGTTTTAGTAACGTTAAGGGTATGCCCAAACTGAACTCGTAACGGAGGGCAAATGTGTTGAATTTCAATTTGTTTAAGGGCAAATTTGACCCTTTTCCGAAACAATAATCAAACCTATTACAAAAATTGGATTTTTTGGAAGTACTTTAGAAAGGGTCAGTAAGAAAGGGAATATCTATAATTAAACAATACAATTTATAAGCCAACCCTTCTGATTTTTGATGCTTGATTCTCCAGTAGGATTGAATGAAGGCTTATAGTAATGTTATGCAAGTAGTATTTTGCTATTGCCACACAATCTCTTTAAATGGGAATACCCAATATGAAATTACTGGTGCACATATTTGGAAAGCATAAAATCACTAAAACTTATTATTTCTTTCTCTAATTTTATGTCACAAATGAAATAAACAAATAAATGTCCCAAGGGACACCTAGTAGCTATGAGGTCATATTCCGAATTATAGAAACTTTTGCTTTCTCTACGGCAACAAGAACAACTTACCCAGTAATTTATTATAAGTGGAGTCTGAGGAGTGTAGGATGTACGCAAACCTTACTTCCACCAAGGTGGAGAGGATGTTTTCGGTAGACTCTCGACTAACGAGACAAATCAAGATACAAACAAATCAAGATGCAAATAACATATTCTAAACAAATCAAAATGTAATTAATATGATGCAGGAAGTGATGATATAAACTAAAGACTACCCAAGGGAACAAACCAATAACAACGGTGAATACGAAGATTGAAATAACATATACGACAAAAATTACTCCATTGCAATCTAACCTTCTATCCTAATCTTTAACCTCCACATACTCCTATCTAGGATCATGTCTTTGGTAATTTGGAGGTTAGCCAAGCCTTTTCTGATAACCTCATCCCAAGTCTTCTTCGGTGTACTTCTACTTCTCCGTAGACTCAATATCGCCAACTTTTCGCACCTCCATATTGGGGTATCCATACCCCTCCTTTACACATGCCCAAATCATCTTAGTCTCGCTTCCCGCATCTTATCCACCACCGAGGCCACTCCCACCTTGTCTCGTATGACTTCATTCGTGGTCTTATCTTTCACATATCCACCTAAGAATCCGCATTTTCGCTACTTGCATCTTTTGGACGTGGGCACTCTTGACTGGCCAGCACTTAGCTCCATACAGCATAGCCGGTCTCACAGCCACTCTATAGAACTTACCCTTAAGTCTCTGGCTGACATAAAGTTTCAACATAAAAAGAAATCGCCTCGTTTTTTAGAAAATATCTTATCGCATAGGACACTAGATGTGACCCTCCATTTCATCCAACCTGCTCCTATACAATGAGTGACATCATCTTCAATCTCACCATTTCCTTGGAGTATTGACCCAAAATACTTGCAACTTCCTATCTTGGGGATAACTTGATTTATTAATATTACAATATATCAATGACACCTCAAGCTTAAATCTAAATTAGTTGAAATTAACTTATATGAATCTATACGTCCATTTGAAAACATTTACTCTAACTATTCACATGTTAATCCTTTTCATTTATTCAGACTTCAAACATCTCAACTTAAATACTTGAAATCTATCTCAATTAGTTGGAGTCCATTATATGAACCTCTATTTTATCACAGGATTTATTATAAGGGGTAGCTCAATAATATTTGTGGCCTAAAGCCAAACTTCAATTAGATGTCTTATTTATTATATCACCACAATCCTCAAGTTTATTAGAGTTTGGAACAACGTTATAGTATATTGCATACTCACAAAGAAAGATTAATCTGTTAATTGTGAAAATTTTAATCTATGAATTGAACTATATAAAATTTAGGTAAGTGGATCGAATTGAATTTATTTTTTATATACAAAGTTGGTGGGTGACCCTGAAAGCAATTGTAACCACAAAAAGAGTAGAGGGGCAAATGCTATCGAGCTGTGTGTTAGCGAATGCTGCAGCAAAATCCACAGTTGCATCAAGTAGATGTAGAGATGAAGTATATGTAGCAGCTGTGCCATTGAGAGCCACAAAAGGGCCAGCCCAGTTAGTCATGTCCACTGCTTACTCTCTCAACTTGTGGGAGTTGCAGCATTTCTTGGTCATCATCAACCCCTCTACTTCCTCTCTCCACTCTCAGGTTTCTCTTGCCTTAAAACTTAGATTCTTGCTAAATTTACGAGTTGCTTTTCGGTATAAAGTTTTTCAGTTGTTGTGCTTTTTTATATAATTAAGAAATCTTTAAGGACCAATGCTACACCCGTCTATCCTTAAATAACAACTTTTTATTTGTGACAGATTTGAACAATTGGTGTGCACCTAACATACATATCACATCACATGTTACCCTCTTACCCCTCAATTAAAGCCTTGGGTGAAAAACTCAAAATTTGATTAATTTAAGAGTAATAATTTTGTGCATCAAACAGTTCTTTTATCACAATTTTTTCCAAAAGTGTCCTAATTTATAGATGCTCTTTCTTCTTATTTTTCAGGAAATAGATAACACATCATTAGACTAATAAACCAGAAGATTGACTACTTAGCTTGGCTGATATCCATAAAGAAAAACTAGAAGTAAATATACCACATATACTAGAAATCCAGTTCCTATTGGAGAAAGGAAATGCGTTATCCACTGTAAGCATTTGAATGTGCCAAACATGTGAATAAATAAGGCGATCATACCATAAAAGGAAGATTTCACATGGTCCTTAGAATATCCGCATCAATGTTCAGCCTGTACTCAGAACAATCTCCAAAGTTTTGGTAAAAGGACTTGCTTCAACTGGCAAAGGTTTCCAATATGCTCTAATTTAGAAACATGGGATGAAGTCGTGACCAAGAGGCATCCAATGACACAAGCATGGTGTGTACTTGCTGAAATCCACAACAAATTCTGACAGTTCCATAATATCCAATAGTTCAGCATTTCCGCATTTCCTTTTCGCTTTACTAGCACTAGCAACTTTATCATAAACATCACCATAATTTGTCAATGTTACGCAGTTGGTGTGTATATGTAGAGAAAAGTAACAAATGTTGACAGAATTGTGCTTTCATGGATCAACAGATAACCATCACTGTTAACAATGGAACCATGAACCACTTGACACAAGATACCAAGCCCTGAGCCATGAAAAGTTGCATGTGGTTGACCATGAGGGAAAGTACAATATGAGATCTCCTCTTTGACACCACCATCTTCTGTCGATTTGCAACATACCGACAATAATAACCCATGGTGTTCCATGAAATGAAGAGTTCCAAATGATGTCAACCCAACAGATAATTACTCTATTTGGATGCCGGTCTTCAAGAATCCTTATGTAATTTTTGTATCCATTTTTGACATTGGTTGTCTTTCATCCTGCTGATGTTGTTGGCTTTCCTGCAATTTCACAGATTTCTTTAAACATATTTTCCATTACTATGCATTGTTGATGATCCCAATTCTTTCTCCACATTGCAATGCATCGATCTTCCCAAACACATGCATTTTTCAAGCAACACATCTGTTGTTTGCATGTGTAATAGTTTTCCCGACAGAGAATCTATCAGCAGATGTTAATGTTTTTGTCTCATTTTTACCTGCAAACCCATCAGCCATAGCACCTTCATTTCCCATCTGAGACCCTACAGCATCTTCCACAGCACTTGTATGCAGCAACTTGATGAACGAGATGGTCTTAGACGATGATGGGATAGGTACAGGTTTTTAGCAAAGTAAAAACGGAAAAGTTGTAGATATTTGAGGAAATGCTTAGATTGAGGTAGCAGTTAAGATGTTCTTTTGGATGAAGGAAAGAACAGTTGTTTACATCAAGATGGTAGTTTTCTTCGTAGTTGCATGAGTCGTGCATGTTGCACATAAACACTTCCATGAACTGGGAAGAATTAACCCCTCACTACAGAAGCGAGAGAGATCGGCTATAGGTGCTCTTTCTACTTAGGACCATTTGACGACGTTCCATTTTTACACCACACTCAAGAATTCAAATTATTTAATGTAATAATTAATATCTTAAACTTCATGTTCAATCAAGTAACATCATATAATATAACAAAATGGGTTGGAAGGAGTAGTTTCTAATCCCATTAGCAACTATGTAATTCTAATTAGGGGAAATTAACATTTAGTTGTCTGAATTTACACAGAAACTTGGATAAGCAGACTCTCGTACGCTAATCACTATTCACTACTATGAGCTAGGTGGTATGTTGTGTTATGGTGGTGTTGAGCATATGATTCTTGAATTAGGCTATTCCACTATGTTAAACTGTTTCATTGATTTAGTGTGCAAGGCTTTAACAGATTACTAATTAACTCGATGTAGGCTATAGTCTATGATTTCCAACCTCAAGATCCTGAAAGCATAACTGTGGCTGTTGCAGCTCTATCTGGTGGAAAAGTACCAGGTGAACTTTTAGCACTTCACCCTTTTCTGTGACTCTTGCCCCCCATCCAATTGTTATTCAGAAACAAGAAAAGCTGAGGATGATAGAAAAACTAACGTGAAAAGACCAGTCTTTATTTCAAATGTAAATACTTCAGCTTCTTACATGTCATTCTCTTTACTAGTGTCCATACTGAGAATTAAGAAGCTTATGGAGTGCAAATCACCATAAAGGTTTTCTACTGGACGTTTTTCCTATACAGTTGAACAGTTCAGCTTCTCTGACCACATGAAATATTCAGTTGGACTGGGGCAAGTGCACCTAGACAAGTTTGGGGGGTTTGAACCATAGATCAAGCACCTTGTTACCTTTATAGTTAGGAAGCAGCCATTCTTCACCAGGCTGCATTAGATTACTACAGTATTGTTTTTCACACAGAGGATAAAATGCTCTACAAAGCTCTGCTTATTTTTGCCTATGGAAATTTGATGACTTCAACTTTACAAACTAAACAAGTGATTTATAGTAATGTCAAACAATGAGTTCTACAATGATGTCAAAGTTGTTAAATTAGGCTATTATCTTTTGGCATTTCAGATAATCACTGATGCACAAGACTTGTTCAACGAATAAATTTCTTCCTGAGTTGTATCATCCTGTGTTAAGAGTTCCTGGATATATCATTTGAAGTTTGGAAATAAGATTTAGCAGAAAAGGAAGTGAAAAACTGTACCTTCTAATTTCCTCCTTTGGCTTTTGCTTTTTCTCCCGTCTACTGCAAGAGTAAATTATCATGTTGAATTCATGATGCTCTTTATAAATTTCATACCGTTGTGCTATCACTTTAATTGGAAATTTACATCAATATCTCCTACATAATGCAATTTTCCAAGTTTATACCCTGGTAGGAGTTATCCTTACAAGGACCCTGAAGAAGCTGCCGAAAAGGAAGTGCTGGTTTGTTGGCTACTCCGAGATTGATGCTATAGATGCAGCAAACAAATTTAACAAGGGGTGGGCAACTGACTTGCGGATTAACTATCACGACTGTCGAAACTATGCAAATGGTAATTGTCTTAAGCATAACCATACAATTGTGGTTGACATTTCACTTGGGTTGTCACAAAATAGGAAAACAAATACTCTCCATCCGTTTTTATGTGATGGTGTTTGATTGATATGAAATCTAGGAAAGAAAGACAGACTTATGTCACTTGTTTGTCTGAAACAGTCCATGAACATTTGTGAGGCTATAAATCATATCATTAAGGGTAAAATGGAAAGTTTTAAGTTTAATTAGTTCCAATATAGATATGTGTCATTCTTTCTGGGACAATATAAATGAAAGAGTAGGACATAAACTGGGACAAAGGGAGTACTGTATTAGTTTATCAACACATGCTAAATGAATAGTTCTGTGCAGGAATTACTGATAAAACATGTACTTGAGTATAAACTTTTCCTTCTCATACTTTGTTCTATGCTATGCAAAGGACTAGTGGAATATCTCACTGGAGAGAGAGCAGTGCTGGATTACCTAAGAAGCAGCAGTGCGGACAAGAGCGGGGATACAATCACCTAAAAAGGACTAAGGCATCATCTTATACTACCTGCTTGTGGTCCAAGAAATGTAAACCAAAGTCGAGTAAACCTTTTGAAACTTTATCAACCAATAGGAGTTATAGGCTTTTTGTTTTCTGTAGCATGTAAATCACCTCTATTTTTGCTATACATTTTGTTGAATGACTCTCTTCCTCCATAGTGAACCTGAAATAGTAACCATTGTATAAAATTGTATGGAGCTGTGATATTCTTCTACTGCTTCCGTCCCAATTTATGTCACACCATTTGACCGGGCATGTAGTTTAAGAAAATAGAGGTTGACCTTGTTAAGTATCAATTTTATCCTTAAAAAAGTAAGAGAGAAGATTTGAGTAATAAAAAAGTTGTTGGTAGGTTTAAAAGTATGTAGGGCCCAACAAGGGTAAAATAGAAATGATGCATTAAATAGTTGTCAAATAAGGAAAGGTGTCACTTATTTTGGGACAAAAAAAAAAAAAAAAATGGTGCCACATAAATTGGGACGGATGGAGTACTTTAGAACTAAAAGTGTTTTCTTGAACTTTCAAATGCTTAACAGAAAATTTTGCCAATATTGACACATGAATACTTGATTATGAACAAAAGTCCTTGATGAGAGAGGCTTGGTATGGTTGGATGGGATTCCTCCACCCTTAACCATAAATTTCGAGTTCGAGCCCAAGGAATTGATGATGGGGAGAGTCGCCATGGCGGGATTTCTCCCTTTCATGGATCCTACACGGCGCAAATCTAAATTGGTCGAGCCAGTGGGTTCTCGATACTAGATGGTTACACAAATAAAGGAGGCCTGAAAACTGTCAGGAGAATACAGTTACAGAAAATGCTAGTAATTAGACTGATGACGCAGATGATAATGACCACTGGACCCTGTGTTGGTTGCCTCGCTTCTATCAAGAATTGTTTATACTATAATCTGCACTGAGCCATATGATCTAGAGGGAAGAACACCAAACAAGGAGTGGAAACCCTATTGGACATGTGACAAGTTGCATTAGTTCTGCAAATCTTTCTTCCTGAAGACAATTTGCATCAAGGTTACTAAAGAAGATCTGTTAACAAGTTTGGCATAGGAATGTCAAGTAGATAATATGTTCCCTTTAGCCTATTGCATGCCATTGGAATCAAGGACGACAAGATATGAGAAGTTATTTGCCGAACTTAGATATAAGAAAGTTCTTGTTAAAATAGCAGCGGAATATAAAGAAAATTGTATCTAGTTGTGTTCATAGATAGATATACAGAAATGAATGCTTTACAGCACTTCACCACAAACTAATTCAGATAAAATAACTATAGTGGCATTTGAGAATAAATGGCCGTGACCTCAAGCCTGTATGATCTCAACCACTTCTATAATAATATGATTACAGAGTCCCCTTTCAATTGAAAAAACAATGCTAAACAGCTGGGCTCAGTCGCACCCTTTTTTTGTTTTGTTTCCAAAAGCAACAGGCAGAACTATGAACCCGTTTGGGTAAGCTTAAAAGTAACTTATAAGCTTATAAACCTATTAATATATATTTTTGGAAACTTAAAAAATTTTGGGTTTATAAGTCAAAAAAGTGACTTAAAAGCCACTTTTTGAGAATAAACTGCTTATAAGCCCACCCAAACAGGCTCATTTTCCAGAAAAACTAAGTCACATAATCAAGACAGTAATTTTGGCTTCAGCTTGGCAAGATCAATCAAAACATGCAGATTTGAATTTACAGAAAAGAACATTCTAAAATTTTAGGTGACTCCATAATATCACCACTTAATCCAGATATACACACTCATCGAACAATATGGAGAAAATCAAACTCGCAGCCAGCTAGTATACAGGGATCTCAATACATAAATCTCTGAGGATATTAAATATAGTTGCAGATATAATTCTTGGTCATATAAGGCCCACTTGACCTATGATAACCATAATTGAGACAATGGTTTTCCTTTTTGGCAGCTCATCATACAGTCCAAAACAATTTCTCTGAGCTTTTCCTCTACATCTTCAACAGGAAGGGTCGCATCGATAACCTACAATAATGTAAATTAGTACAACATTTAAAAAGAAGAGTTATTACTCAGGCTTTAGATGCGTGGCTCGTACCAGCACACATAAAAGGTTGACCTGTTATATTGGTTAACAAAGTAATTAATGTATTTGCAGCTCCAAATAATATCATATATATTTTTTTTGGTTAAATATGAATTTTATTTCAACCAAATTGTTCACAATTACATCCAGGCCAAGTGCTGACCACTGGCGCTCTAATACAATGACTATAAGTGACTAAACAGCAAGCTACTACATTTGAGTGATAACATTCAATTGTATCTCACCCTAACATAGCTGTTGCCTAGGACCTATGTAACTACAAACGAACTAACTCTTGCGGTTTCTGCATCTGCTTCAAGGCCATGGGAAATTCTCTATCAGGACACTGTATTTGCAACTCATGCCACAGCACCCCAGAGTGCCATGGAAAGGAATTGCATTGCAGACTAGCATACACCCCAGACACAGGTTCACTCTATGGCTGGCTTTGCACCAGAGGCTAGCTATATTGACAGGCTACATAAATTTGGAGTCCAAGTGCCTATGGCATGTGCATTCTGTGGAGGAAGTGATGAAACATTCGAGCATCTGTTCTTTGGGTGCCATTTACCAGCAACCTGTGGTCCAGACTTCTGCAATGGATGAAGATTCAAAGACCACTGGGCACTTGGCACCAGGAGGTGCAATGAGTGAACTCTCAAGCCAAAAGGAGAACAGGAATGGGACCTATAGTGGGGCTTGTCTTTGCAATGCTGATAGACAAGCTTTGGAGTAGCAGAAATGCTATAAGGCTTCAGCAAGAGCAAGCCAATGCAGATAACATTTGCAGGGAGATAGCTATACATGCTCATATCAGAGGACAAACCAGCTACAAATGGAAAAAATCACTAGTTCAAATAATATCATATCAAAATCTCAGCTAATAGCATATAATCAATTTAGTTAGCATAACTTAATAAGGCATAAAACAGTGGCTTTAGATATTTAACCTGAAATACCATGCTCAACTAATGATTTCAAAAAGGTTGTTTGGAAATATCCAGACAAACTCAAAGAGAACTGCTTAGGTGAAAACTATTAGTACTCCAATGATTAATCTCAGATCATTTGATACATAGCCTTTAATTATATCATCACTCGTTGATGCACCTCATAGAGAAAAAGGGGTACGAACTGTACCTTCCACGAGGAATCATGAAGAGCCAAATAAGACTTGGCAACCGTTTTTTGAAACTCAAGCTGCTCATATCTCTCACCTCCGTAACCTCCTCTCTCAGCAGCTTTCTGGTTATTTAAAGACCAAGTCATCAATCTCCGCAATCAAATCAACTAGAGGAGCATATCTTTCATATTAAAAAATAATGGATGAAAAAAAATATATATTTAACAAGTAAAGCAATGGGTAACCTACAAACAACTACAAATATGACTGAAATAGAACAGCTTTATGCTGGATTACAAATGAGCAGAAAAGACAGAAGCCAAGATTGCTAAAGAAATCCATATCCATCCATACTTAAGACTTCAGTTGTGGAAGATGCGATTCACATGTCATCTCCATAACTTAAGACAGGTGAAGGAAAACAAGAATAGATGAATAAAAACTACCTCAGGTGATATGTCAAGGTATACAACCAGATCTGGAGCTAACAACCCTATCTCCGGAGCCTGCAGCAAAAAATATCTTGCTAAAACATGTTTAAGAAACTAAAGAGAAAGTTTGAGGAAGTAAGACTTGAAGTTACCTTACACCATTCAATATCAAGTCCCTTGGCAGATGAGAACGCTACTCCAGAATAAGAATAACGGTCAACAATAAGATTAGTTCCATTTCTCAGCTTCTCCTCCATTAACACTCTGCAAAACAAGAAAATTCAGAATAATTTGAATACACAAGCTTAACAGAAGGTTAACAGTTATGATAACACCAAGCTGATTCGACTGAAAATCATTACAGAAACAGTTGGACATGGAACTAAAGCCTTTCACTGCCAAACCAGGTAAAACTGTTCATTTAAGTGACAATAAGACTCATTGCAATGCGGGTAAAATAAAATGAGGACTGATGCTTATCCTAGATAAAAGATTATATTTATGGGTCATGCGTTTTGTTGAAGACAGGCTATTGGAAGGGAATAGAAAAGAATAAGAGAGAAAGATCATTAATAATTTTGTGTTGGTCAGAAGAAAATACCACATTCCATAAATAAGAAGGTACACAATTTATTATGGGAGAAGGAAGTTCAATGAAAATCTTTCAAGAACCTAAGATAGATTTCTTTTCTCCTCCCTTGTGGGCTTCTGGGCAAACTCCAGTTGACACATAGGTTCAAAACTTAGGGAGTATGAACTCGCCTTTCTACCCTTCTCTCAACTTAAATAACAGGCTCGACAAGATTCAAACTCATGGCGTGTGTTTACCCCTTGCATCATGTGTTGCGTTCTTAGTCCTTACTGCCGAACCTAGAGCCTAACATAAGATAGTTGAAGAGGTCTCAGCATTAACAGCAGTTTAATTTAATAGGCAGCGTATTAAACTTTCATTTCTTATCCCTCTTGGTTGCCTTTGGAGACAAATTGCAGCTAATCTAATGTAATTATCCAAATATTGATAGGCTGTTGTCATTTTTGTCTCCATACAATCGTTTTGGATGGAAAAAAAATCTTAGAAAAAACGAACTCAAATGCAAACGAATATGCTTAAATAATTTTCGCATAAGGCATGCCTAAATATATAATCTTAAGAGCGCCATCATCTTCATTGCTATACATATAAGGGCATATAAAAAGAGAACACCTCTTCTCCCAACGATTTGCACTGAAGAGAAGATGGATTGCACGGTCATCCAAATGCGACTCGTTAGAAAGATAAGATGAAATCATTTGCCCAACGCCTGTATTTCTGTCGGGAAATCTCCACGATGCAACTGAATGTCCTTGCTCCTCAAGGTACTTATATAGTCTGCTAGATTGTGACGTCTTTCCACATCTGTCAAGCCCTTCTAAAACAATTAAAGCACCTCTTGAACTAATGTCTTCTTTGTTTTCCATATGAATATTTCTTATAGACTTGAAAGGTAACTTCAAACTCAAATTAGACCTCAGCGAGCCCCGAGCCACTACTGCACCAAATTTCCTAGGAAAGAAAAAAACAGAGACAGTATTTAGAACAAAGCTTTCACAGCCAAACAAGCAACGAAATCAAAGGCGAAAATGCACGAAAAAGTGCCGAATACTGGTGGAGCTTTATATACAAAACTCAAATAAAGTATGAGAATGAAGAAATGTCAAAAGTGGTAGCTAACCTGCTATAAGCCTATACAGTGGCGGATCAAGCAGCCCGAGTAAGGGTCCAATAACTTTAGCCAAGACTTTGTATTTGTGTAAAAACTACTATTACTTAATATGTATAAATAAACTATGCGGAACCCAGTAAGCCGGAAGTGGTATAGTTCAAACCTAAAATCCTGGATCCACCTCTGAGCTTATAACAGATATAAGTTATACAACAATACAAAAATATTGGGGCTGGGGTAGAGCTGGGGGGGGGGGGGGAAGGGGGTTCATCTGCGTCCCCTTCGCCGTAAAATCACACTATAGTTACAAGGTCAATCAGAAAACTACACTACATCTACAAGGTTAAATTCTTTTTATGCAAACAGAGAGTATATGTTGAACACCCTTGGTGAAATTCCTGCCTCCGCCTCCGCCTCCGCCTCCGCCTCGGGCATATAAGTAAAATATAAGAATTTTCAGTAAAGTAAATAAGTTTAAGAGTTGAGTAAAAACTTACAGAACGTTGGTGAAGATGAAATTGTTGCAGCCATATCTCATGATCTCACCATTAAACAATTAGCTCTGTGATTTGGTATTTCCCGCGCAATGTCTCAACTTTTGGCGCGTCTAGGGTTTTACTAACGTCGATTCAATATTTATATTGTTTATTGAATAAATATGTTCAATGTACTTGAGAGTCAAGATGGCCGAGTTGGTCTAAGGCGCCAGTTTCAGGTACTGGTCCGAAAGGGCATGGGTTCGAATCCCATTCTTGACACATAAAAACCTTTAATTTGTAAGGTGTTTTGCCCCAAAATCATTGCAAAACTTCATTGCCTTTAATAAAAGCTTCTTCAATTTTTCATTTGACAAGTGTTTGAGGCACAACTTGAAACGCGATGACTTTCGTTTTTCTTTTCTTTTTTCCATTGAAAAAGAGTTGCATTTCTAATTAATAATTGTAAAATTTTATTTGTTCACAAAGTCGGGCGCAAGATAAAAGTTTTGGGTCACTCCTTAAAATTTATAAGCAAACTTTGATAAACCAGATGAAAAGTTGATGAAATGTGTGACCATGTGTGACCATCTCATCTAAAAATTTAAGCTATTAGAGAGAGCAACACTTAATTATATCTTCGACATGCCTGCTCACATACATGCTTATTTCTCTTTCATAAGTCAAGGACGTGAAAATTCTTTTTGATAATGAGTGGCATGAGACTCGAACCTAGAACCTATGGCTGCTCTGATACCTTGTAAAGATTAATAATACAGGGGTTAAGAGATAACAAATGAAATTATTCTTTTTCACTTGATTTATATAGCTGGCATATATTTATAATACAAGAGCTGTAAAAGCACTAGGCGAGTATGAACATATGAATTTTTGATAAAAATTTTTGAAGTCGCATAAAGTTTTGACACGCCCGTCAAAACTTGAAAGGTAATATATTATTATGGGAAAATGAAGAAAATATCTAGTAAAATTGTCTACAACAAACTATAATGAAATGCGAGAGCAACCTCCATTAGTGGTTATATTGAACTTGTAGCCCCACTTAAAGAATCATTAAAAAATGATATTTAAATCCATTTGGCATAAGTTGTGGGCATAAATTGATCACTTGCATATAAGGCGGATTTTCGGACATTTTAATAAACTAAGGACAATGAAGCCGCTAATTGGACACAAGTTATGTCTCGTAAGCTAAAGTTGAGTATTCTTTAATTGTTTTGCAAATTTATACGACTGAAAGTCTAATCCAACAGGCACTACATGACGCTATTTCACTATTTGTAACTTTTTGAAATATCAAAAACTTTATTCTGTTAAGGTTCATTTGCTTTGACGAATTAGTTACTTGGGATTATTTTTTAAAGATTACCTATTGTAAGAATATTTTTGTGTTTACATATATCCACATATTACTAATACATATATTTTTATTCTATCTTTTATCCTATATAAATTACCCAATAACATAGAGCAGTATTAGTTATAGAAGTTTGATTTGTGGTATTAAAATCGGAACAAGTTATGTAAAACTTTAATACCGCAAAACAAAGGCAATATAAAGTTATACGGATTCATATACAATACAACAAACCATACGACCTGCAATTCGGATAGCAGGCTTTGAGTGTGCCCTGGAGAGGGAGAGAAAAATGAAGGTGAGCCTAGAAGGAGAGAAGGCGATACTGGTACCCTACATGAAAGAGCATGTTCCAAAGTACCATGAATGGATGCTTGACCCTTTTCTCCTTCAAACTACTGCTTCTGAACCCCTTTCTCTCCACCAAGAATATGATATGCAACTTTCTTGGACTCAAGACCCTTTAAGTATGCCTTCCCTTTTCTCATTCATATTAAAATTCAGATTGTTACCCCTTTTAATTATCAATAAAAATGCTATCTTTGCCTTAATTACTGTGTTGATTCTATAATATAATAAAAATTAAATCTTCCTGTTTCTATTTTGTTTTTTAAGTATTATGTCTAACTGTGAAATCCTGGAGGGTCAGTGTGCATCGTTCAAAACTCCGTGTATACTGGACCTGCCCCTCTAAAATACCTGGCTTTTGTTTACTGGGAGAATTCGAACCTGTGATTTGCGCCTAGCTCACACATAACAAGCTGACCTGTTACCACTAGACCAAACCTCGAGGGCGATTTTTCCATTTGGGGTTCTAAGAAAGAAATACTGATCTTTAACATTTTGGAGGGCATTTCATGCTGAAAGACAGTCCCCTATTCAGTATTACTGATGAAAAGAGCTATCTTTACCTGTATTACTATTGTTGTTGTTGAATTATGGAAAAACTTTCTCAATGAAGGATCAATGATTCAATTGTAAGTTTGGTTTCTAGATTAGCTTGCAGACCTTGTTCTTTAAGTGGAAACGGTAGATTTGACTGGTAAATTGTTTATGCACTATGGCTTATCTTGACTTTGGTCCAGCGAGGAAGGAATATTTAATGATGTTCTGGAAGTTCAATGGTTTTTGGTTTCATTTTGTTTTGTTGTTTTCTTTTTCGGTGTGGTTTTTATAAATTGTTATTGGAAATGCTTTTAAATTGGCAGAGCAGACTTTCATCGTGTTGGACAAGGAACTAATCATTGGAAAATTCATTCACGGAGAACCTCATGTTGAAGGTCGCATTCCTCGTTTTAATTCTCAACTATCTCTAGTTTAATCACTCCATGTTGCTTTACTTCGGTGTGAATGTTACTTTGATTTTACCTATGATCTTTGATCAGCATGGAACCTATGGTAATTTATTTTGTATGCTCATACTAAGGTATGAAGCTCTTTTGATTAGGCTCTGAATTTTTCTGCAACTAGTTGACTTTTTTCTTTTCGTATTTTCTTATTGGTTTTTGCAATTTTTGGCTTTCACAAGTTTAGATGGGCAATAATTTTCTGCAAATGGAAAGAGTGGGGATTGACTATATGTGCCCTCAAGTTCATCAATGTACTTAGGGTAGTGTGGGGAAACCTTGATATGTGATTCTCAGTTGAGACCATGTTGTTTTCTGACAGCCATGATTGGTGATGTGAACATATACATGAATGACTTGGATGATCCCCAGATGGCTGAAGTCGAGATTATGATAGCTGAACCAAAGAGGTGCACATTCTTTTGTATCTCTGATTTGCTGTATTGGATTTTTAATGTTGTGTCACCGGCTTATTCATTCCTCCACCTTATAAGAACTTATTCATTTGCCATATTAGATTCTTAGCGATAGTTGTGATTTTGGAGTGATAATTTGTACGTCACTGAGTGAGATAATTATCATCTGTTTATCAGAGGCTCACCAGTTAGGATGAGGACAAAGAAGCTTTTGCAGGATTAGCCTATTGGATTTGCCCTACATCCTAGGACTCTCTGTTCTTTGATTTAGAAAGAACAACACAATTCATTTTTTCTGTGACATTTGAGCAAAGAAAATGTATGAAGTGGACGAAGAAGTAAAATTCCTTTCTAGTGCTTTCAGGCCTCTTGGTTAATAGTTATTAATACTTTCGTGCTGATGCTGGATTTCCAATAGCATCAGAAATTCACTTGTTCGCCTTTTTTTCTAGAGCATCTCCATTCCATCCTTTCTCATTCATGTCAAATTCCTTTATCTCTGATAAGTGTTAGTTTTATATAAACTAAGAACAGAACTAAGTAAGTGTTTCAAAAGTTACAGATTGTGAAAATTCTTGAACGTATCTAACATGGAATCTACGTCATTTACAAGCACCATGTCTCCCCGAAAAGTTAGCAAAAAGGGATGGAGTCAGTGGAAAGTTGATAAAACCATCAAAAAGATCTGGATCATGATTCCAGCTTGCATATTTTGGGTTGTTTGGACTGAAAGGAATCGCAGATGCTTTGATGGAGTATCAACTGCTAATCATTTCCTTAAAGCTAGATGTCTTTTACTTTTATTTAGTTGGCAAAATCTATCTACAGTTAATTGCCCTGTTATGTTTCTGGACTTTATCAGCTCATTAGCAATATAAGACTATGTATAGGAGCTGATAACATTTTGAAGTCCTCTTTTTTTGTATATCTTTGCATCTTCTTGATGCCTTAAATGAAACTAATTACTTCATCGAAAAAAGAAAATGTTCTTAAGACTGTAATTTTCTCCATTTGCCCTGGCAATTCTGTTGTTTCTTCCGGTCTGTCAACAAATGACCGAAGGAATAGTATTCCAAAGCTTTCATGTCTTCCTGTTGACCCCAGCTCTGTTCCAGCATTGTAACATTCCAAATAGAGTGGCATTGTCCAGGTCATGCCAAAAATAACAAAGAACATGCTCCATATCTGGTAAGAGAATTTGCAGTGTAGAAAAAGGTGGCAGACCTCTTCAGGATTCTCTTTGCAAAGGGGACATCTACTACATAGTTGCATTCCTCTTTTCTGGAAATTCGACTGGGTGAGACATGCCTCCTTGACCACAAGTCTTTAGAAGTGCATTTTTATGCCATTTTCTCTTCCAAGGCCAGAAATTAGTATTGCAAGTGTCAATAAACTATAACAAGATTTAAACAGTGAAAATCTCATCTGAGTACCCCTTCCATTTGATAGAGTCCTCTTTCTGCTGGTCCAATACAGTGAAGCTAAGGGAGCACGTTCTTTCAATTTCCCATCATTTAATTTTCTTCTTTGAAAAAGATTCCCGCCCTGGGCATCATAAGATTCCTTTTTCATAGGTAATATATGAAAGCTGAAGCAGCTGAAATCTGTTTGGCTTTCTGATTCTGAAACCTATATGGGGTAGCCCAAATACTGAATCACCAGACTTCTTGATTTTCATTTTTTATGAAATCCATGAGAAACTGTTTTCCCGTAGCCTTAACTCTATTTGTGTCACAAAATACAAGTATTACTATTGTGTTGCTTCTATTTGACAGTACTTCATCTGCATCCTTCTCCTTAGTAGTGAGTCTTTTGTTATTATGATTCGAATTGTGCTTTCATATGTATCTTTAAAAGTTCAAATGACACATTAAACTTTTACAGTTATTACTGTGAATGATGTATTTCTCATTCTTCAGTGTGTTGCAAGTTTGATGTATTTCTCATACTTCTGTATATGTTGCAGATTTGTCTCTGTCGATCTGTTTGTATGTTGTCAATGGCCCTAAAGATATGTTTGTTTTTCTTGTACTAATTTCAGTTTCTTATGGTGCTCTTGCTAGTGTAGTCGTGGCAAAGGGCTTGGAAAAGAATCTGTTCTCATGATGATAGCATTTGCAGTTGATAATTTCAAGATACATACCTTCCGCGCCAAAATCGGAGAATTAAATAAAGCCTCTCTCAGTCTATTCCAAAAATTGGTATTTTCTGTTAACTGACCCATGCGCACAGCATTCACAAACTGCACACATTCATTGTTACTTGTGCTCCCTTTTTACCTTTCTTCTGTGGATTGTGGAGCGGATTGGGGTTGTGATCAATTTGCTCTCTTTACATAAATTTGCATTTATAGAGCTGGCAATCTGACTAGAAATCTCAATGCTTCTGCAGGGCTTCGAGGAGGCCTCTTTCAGTGAAGTCTTCAACGAGGTGAGGAGAGAACACTTTTTTTGTTTTCTCAGTAAAGAACTCTTTGATATAGATGCATCCCCGGGGCCATGACGGGGTTAATATTATAATTTGAGTGTTCAGTTGATGAAATCTTGAAATCTTTTTACAAAAACCATAAACTTTAACTATCCTTTGACCAGGTTGAATTGGAATAGGAACTTGGCTTCCTTAGGTCAATTTGGTAAAAAAGGAGGCCTAACCAAAACCTTCTTTTGGCCAAGTTGCTCTTTTATCTTTGTTTTGGCCATTTCAATTTAGTAGTTGTCATCTAACTTCAATAAATTTTGCAGGTGACATTGGAGTTGCCAATAACCGAGTCAAAGATTTCTGAGCTACATCAATTAATTGCCAATATGGTTACACATTCATAGCACTCGAAGACCCCTTGAGTTTGCGGATGACCGAGTCATGCGGTGAGCTGCATCGAGAGGCAGATTTACATAACAGCTTGTTGGATGATTATTACATGTTTCATAATGTATCGTGTCGTATTGTATCGCATCGTATTGTTTTGGTGAGTTCGTCGTTTGGATAGATTAGTTACGGAACTTAGATATGAATTTTGTCTTAATTAACTGAAGTTCAAGGATAAAAAAAAGTATTTTGATCCATGCTCAATCCTACACCTATAAAGGTGTGGGGTGGTCGTCAAAGATAAAGTACCCAACAAGGAGTCAAGGTCGATTTTATTCGAAGAGCTAGAATGTGTTCTATTAATCTTAGAATAAATATCAAGCGAGTTCTATGAGAAGTTTGTATATTCCTAATTAGAAATTGAATAATTGATATGACTAAACTAACACTACAAATTAAGCAACAATATCGTCAATCAACCACACAACTTGAATAATTGTACGCAAGGAAAGAAAGTCAGGGGCTTACCCTTTTTAAAGTGGATTCTATTAACCAAACACTTCGTTTATCCTCACAAATTATATGGGTAACATTAATGGTCGGACCACATATTTTAATGTTAAAAAATCGGTAGGTATAGAGAGGATCTACATAGCTAAGCCCGTTGGGGTCAATAACAAGGCACATAAAACCCTAGTCCAAAGACTCGAGCGAAAGTGACCATTTTAGGTCTCTTCCTTTAGATGGGGTAGGCTCGTGAGGCAATATAACCCAAATGCTCGCTAGATTCTATAAACCTACACCTTCAATCCCGTTAGGGTGATGAAAGCAAAGTGGGGTTTGGTTCAAGTATGGCCATAAAACCCTTGTCATGAAAAGTACAATAGAAGCTAGATTAACATTAACCCATAGATTTTGTAAGATTAAAACAAGTGTTGAAGTTAAAATAATCAAGTCATTATGGATAAACCCCTAGTATGAGTTTAGCTATTCATACTAGGGTTCAACATAATCATAGTAATGAATGAAATAGCAAGAAGCATGTAATGAAATAGATGAAATATGAAATTCTTACAAAACATTGTGTTTAAAACCCTTGCTTGCCTTTCAAGAATATTCAAAAAGTGTAAAAGATATTCTAAGGTATTCTAAGCTGAACAAAAGATGTCTTGCCTTGGATGCATAATGGCCTATTAATCATGGATTTGAAAGCTATATTAATATTTACATTAATATTCGGCAGCCGCCTATTGCATTCGGTGGCCGCTGAAGACAGACTGCTTACTTCTCTTGTCTTTTGTCCTTTTAAGGTTCGGCGGGATCGCCCTTCAAGTGGCGGAATTCTTTATCTTCATCGCCTATTTTCCGAGCTCATTGTAAGCACCGGTAGGCAGCCGATGACTCTACGGCGCCGCCGATTGTTTTCAGCCCATGGTTTGGCGGTTCGCCGATTTATTTCGGTGGCTTGTCGTAAGCTCTTGAACTCTCATCCTCTCCGGCAGATGGCTTCATCCATTCAGCCGTTGGTTCGGCGGGGCGCCGATCTTCTTATGCTGCTCCCTTGTTTCCATGCTTCCAACTTGTTGCCAAATTTTTCTTGTTTTTTTTCTTTTTCTTCTTTCATTTTGGCTTTGTACCATAAACATCAATGCATTCCTGAAACATGGAAATTTACATAAGATTTGTGCGAATAATATAGCTAAAGGACATTAAACTAGCCTAGAGGGTTGCAATTTAGAACAAAATACAAACGTATTAACTCCCCCAAACTTAAGCTTTTGCTTGTCCTCAAGCAACATTGAAAACCAATCTGATGCTCACTTTTAAAACCATATTTGAGTTCAACTGATGGAATTTTGACAAGAAGAAGTCTATGACTTTAATTGATACTAACATTTAGTTTTACACATGAGAATCCAACCAAACATCCGCAAGAACCAAAGTTACAACTACATCAACTACAGTTTCTATTGGTAACTAGAGCATGCATAGTACCGTTTACTTTCTCAACTTACCTGAGGCTCATAGTGTTGCACCCTCAAGTCTCAAGTCCCTCAATGCCCTCACCACAAAGAATGAGTCCCTATCTCTCAATAATATTCAAACAAAAGGGACTCCAAGTCTAATCTCTCACTCTCCCAAGGAAATGCAAGTAATGCACATACAATGTCATAGACTTGGCTATAGTGTCACTTGTTGTTCTTTTCACATCACTTGGCAAAGGATCAAATAGGACTTCTATGGTTGTAATGTAGGTTTTTGGGATCAGATAGGGTTTAAAGTGACTAATCTCCCTCCTCGGGCACTACACTAACTTTTTCATTCATTTTATTTTGAGCTATTCTTTTCATGTTAGCTCTTATTTCTCAGTTTTTACTCACAATATTGCTTTGTGGCTCTTATTCTTCTTTTCACTTTTTCTTACTATTTTTGTTCTTTTCTTTTGCTAATTTTGTTCTTTTCTTTTCTTTGTTCAACTTTTTTTTATTAATGCATCTTTTATAGAGCCACCTAGCATTCACTCCCTTACTCCCCTCCCCAAACTTAGACAGTCTAAGTTTGCACATCTTTCAATGCCTCAAAGAGATAGGGCCAAGAGAGGGTTAGTGTTAAAAAGCACTTAGAATTGGTGCGTGCTAGTAATGTGGTTGACAAAAGAAAGGTGTATTGGCTAACTAGGGATTAATTCATTTGGTAGGGTTGAAAAGGCTCACATGGGTCAAAGAAATGCGTATTATTCTATCCAACACCAAAGTGACATTCCATTCATTTACAAGGACACACAGGCCAAGTTCTAACATGCATATGCAATTACAAGCTCAAACCAAAGACTCACCACACAGCTCAAGGGACAAGAGACATGAAGATCAACTTTCAGAAGCGCTAAAGTAAGGAGTTAGCCTATACCGCACATGCATAGAGTTACTAAAAGAACCTAAAGGTTGTAAATGTAGCTCTCACCAAACAATCCACTTACTTTCTCATATGTGCTCCTAGCATATTGGTATCAAACAAGTCATAAAACAAGAATGGGATGACACTCCTATGATTAAGTCCTAAAAAGTGTCTGGTTCAAAAGAATTGCATTCTTGAAAAAGAACCGAGTAAAAAAAAACCAAGAAGGTTATTTACTATGCTAAAACCATTTACAAGTGTGGTATTTACAATAGAAGTTGGTTGTTGTTTCGGGACCAAGTGAGGTTCACAAGGTTGCCTAGGTATCATAGAAGTGCGAATTAGAGGAGAAGAGGTAACATTCCAAGCGTAGTCCATGGGAGTACCCATTGAATCTTTTTGGGATTTTTAAAAATTTTCAATATTTTTGGATTTTTCAAAATTTTCAATGGTTTTGGCATTTTCATTTAACAACTACACTAACAATTTAAAAGTGCCACCTAACTACAAATTTAAAAAGACAAGAATTTAAAGACAACTAAACTAAAGACAACTAAACTAAAGTATATACAAGGATAACATGGGACAATCAAGCAAGTTATTAACCCACTTCCAACATGAAAAGTTGCTATGTTCCCAAGAAACTAATCAATACAAAAAGAGAAAGGGTAAGAGAGTCTCCCTATCAATCTCGGGCAAACTTCTTGCCCTTGCCTTCCACATGCTCCAGTAGAGGCTGTTCTTTTGCTTCTTTTTTTTCTCTGCTTTGGCTCTAGCCGCTTCTTCTAAGGATGCTTGCTTAGCCATTTGTAGTTGCACCTCCTCATCATCAATGTGCATCTCCTACATCAACTCTAAGTCTCTTGTCATCTCCTCAACTTCTCTTCATTGTTTCTTCTGGCTTGTAGGTCTGGAAACCCTGGAAGGACCTGGCATCCCTTGGCTTTGTGATCTCTCACTCCACATCACATTCAGTATTATTTCCATTTTAGCTTGAATTTTGACAAACAGTTGGATTGCTTTCTTCATCTTCAATTTATCTTTGGTGTTGGCTCCTATGAGCTCAACAAGCTGGTCAAAATGGACAGACATGTTTCTGTGTGATGGTGGTGGAGGTGGTAGGTGCAGCTTGGGTAGGTCAGACAACAGTCTTGATCTCCTCAATCTTTCCATCTAAATTCGTTACTGCTTGAGTCAGCTCTTCCAAGGCAATATTACCTTCGATCTGAGGAGGAAGTGCCATAGAAGTAGAAGGCCTTGCACTTGTATGAGTGGAAGGTGGTGCAGCAGGTGTTGGAGCATGTGCAGTATGCCTTGGATTGTTGACGTCCTGAATCTTATACAAATCAAACACTGGCATATCACAAGTATAGTCATCTCCAGCTAAAGTGTCACAGCCTTAATCTATTAGATATGCTGTCAAGGTGTTAGGATATAGAAGATCATACCCATCGGAACAAGCTGCCTTTATTATTGCCTTAATCATCTCCACTCCTAAATTCACTTTTACCCCAGTCATCGAGCATCCAATCAGCACTGCCATTTGCAATGTTATGTTTTGATCATCTCTGGTTGGCAAAATGTGAGAGATGGCTAGAATCCACCCTTTTGCCTCAAAGTTGAAGTCTTTCTTTGTGATTTTCCTTCCTACTTCCCTCCAACTAGGGTTTGATTCTCTCCCAATAATAGGGACCAGCCATTCCCTTTGTTCCCCTTCATTCAATACTAGTCGAGCCATGTGTTCTTGTGCGGTAAATTGGGGAAGTCCCAAGTAATCATTCAAAGCCTTCATTGAAACATCAATGGTCTTACCTCTACACAACATCTTGTACTAACATGCTGCAGTTCTACTCAGTTCGTCATAGAACTCTTGAATCATAGTGATAGCTGCTGTACTCACGGTTCTTTTAAAAATTGCAACCTAGCCTGTGTTCAAATAGGCATTGTAGAAGTTTGGGTTGAACCTCCTTACTCCACCCATACTTATCTCCCTTTCACAAATAAGAATTCCATCGGGTTCACCCTCATATGAAAGCTCCCTTTGAGAAGAGTTTCCTTTTGAAGAAAAAGTGGTTGGAGGTGATACCTCTTTGAATTTCCTTTCCGTGACTTGATGTTTCACCATTTTAGCACCTGAGTGACATCAATTCTCAACCATGAGTTGGCACATGTATTATCAACTCTACACTACTCCTAAACTATACTAATATTTCTACACATGGAGTCTAAGATAGAACCAAAACATTAAAGATCATCACAACAAAATTCATCAGGATAACAGATTCGGCGGTCCGCCGAATTCATTCGGCTGCAACAGATAACCATTCGACGGGAGCCGAAGGCCTCGCCCAATTGAATCGGCGGGCACCGATTGGGAGGCTAAATAATCACTCCCACTTCACCTATTTTTCTTTTCAACTGTCAGCCCTGGCGGGTTAGCAGAAGATTCGGCAAGCCGCCAATCTTATTAGGCAGTAGCAGGTTAGTCATTCGGTGGATGCCGAATACCTTGCCGAATTGAATCGGTGGGAGTCGATTTGGAGGCTAATGAGCATTCCTTCCCCGCCTAAACTTCACGCCAACTGTTAGCTCCGGTAGGACCGCAAATGATTAGGCGGCCCACCAAGTGCTTTTAGCGACCAATAAGTCATAACCAATCCTCATTAGTAGTACGCCGAACCATTGGCTGAATCCAAGCCACATTAAATAATTCCAAAAATTCCATTCTCACTTCCCTTAACACCCCTAAACACACTCCTAAGTGGTCTTTTCAACTTCTCACAACACTCAAGTCTTCTCTGAAGAACGAGACCATATTTTCAACCAATTTCAAGGGTATTTCAACTAAGAAGCATACCAACTTCAAAACTTTTCAAGATTTTATGACAAAACGAGGTATGTTCAAGTTTTTTTTTCCTTTCAACTTCAATTTGCTCTCTTATTTAAGTTCTCTCTTCTTCTACCCCTTTTCTTCACTCCACAATAATTTCAAGCAAGGATAACACACCATAGGGTATTAAGCATGAAATTAAATTCAAAAACAAACCCTAAAACTAAGGTACTCAGATTTCCCTAAGTCTACATGTAAAAAAGCACGTATTACACTAATCCCCACCCCAAACATGATGTTTTTAACCTAATCCATACTTCAAATAATGAAAATGAAAATTTTGGGCTGGATTCTTACCAAATCTATTTGAAAAAAGCGAAATGGGTTGTCGGGTGATGGTGGATCGGTGAAATCCGGAGTGTGTGCGTGAATTGTGAGAGCTGGTTGTGGTTGGGAATGATCGAAAGTTGGTCGCTGGTGAGTGGGATGGTGATATTCACGGTGTGGAATAATATAGAGTAAGAAAAACTTACCTTGGGCCTTTTATAGTCGGTTAACCGGACTTTGACCCTGTGGATCGGCGGTCCGCCGCTTATTCGGTGCCCCGCCTAATTGAGAAATGTTAGTTCCCTTTTAGGATCAACGGGCTCTGATACTTCGGTTGCATGAACATGAGTCCTCTTTCAAGTGTAAAAGTGAGTGGGTCCCCATGCGTTTGGCGTTCCGCCTAATCAAATAGGGGATCGCCGAGATGGATCGGCATACGCCGAATTATCGGTGTTGAACCACAAAAAAATTACCCTTTCTTTAAGAAAAGATAAGTTTCGGGTATAATGTTCAACAATATGGGACTCCAAAGGGTTTTCTTTGGAGTCGCCACCTAATTTAAGGATTATTAGGAACCTAAGTTAACTAAAGAGTGCAATTTAACCTTTATTTAAAAGAAATTAAATTAAAATCAGAGATTCTAAGGTAAGTGGTTCTATTAAATTCGAAAGAAGGTCCCTAGCGGGAGCACTTTCGAAAATCCGCTAAATGCGGTTAATCCGGCGGTTTCACGAATTTATTAAGGATAAGAAAATATAAAGTTAGTTTTAAATGAGAATAATAGAAATGATATAAATAAGATAAGATTTTAATTATGCCGATACTTAGATAAATAAATGACCCAATTTAAGATTAATTAAATGGATAATGAAATAATGATCAATTGATTAATTAATAGAATAAGCAAAGGTTAAATGAAGTTAGATAATTAAATAAAACACCTTAGATAAATAATTGGATGATAATAAAGGAATTAATTAATTGAATAAATAACTTAATTAAATAAATGAAAATTTTAATTAAATAAAGGGAGTAAATAAATAATAATTGATTAACTAAATAAATAAATAAATAAAATATTTAATTGATTAAATAAATAATTAATTGAAATTAAATAAATTAGATTAAGTAAATAAATAAAGGATTGAAATTTAATTGATTAACTAAATAAATAAATTAGATTAGATAAATAAATAATTGAATATTTAATATAATAAATAAAGAAGCAATTCAAACGCGAATTATGACGAGGGTACGATTTTAATCGAATTTGATTTGCACTCATTAATTGACGATTAATTCTAAACATCCATAAATTAATTGGCGATTCGCAAAGAAAGGATACAAAGCATTCATATAAAAACAATTTAAGTAATTTACAATAATTATTCACAATTCAAATACCATTTCTATTCTACAGGGTTCCTAAAACATGCTTTTCTAAAGGGGACGGGGAAGGATGAAGTTTAGAAGATAGAACCCGGAAGCGCAAACTCAATCATTGAGCCTTGGACTTTGTGATTTTCGTTTTTCTTTCTTTTACATTTTCGGGGATATCAAGTCCCGAAAATGTGGAGCGGATCAAATAACTTCCGAATGCGGACCATCCCAATTTGTGAGTTTAGCAACTCGAACTCGTTCCCAAGAGTTTGTCATGCAAAGAAAGAAAGAGATAAGGATTAATATAGAGAATAATCAAACAACAAATGAATTAAAGTAAACTCCTGTATGAATGAATAACTAATACATATGCACGTTTAGCAAAACCATGTCAAAGTGTGATACAGACCTTAAAAGCGCATGCAGATCTCATTTTAACAAATTATCTTACAGAAAGATTGGATAAGATGGATTGGCTATCATTCAATAAACAGGTTCCAAGAAGATAGAAGGGAAACAGGTTGATTATATTTTTTGGACTAAGCCAAATCTCCGGATTCAGATCCACCGAAATAGATCAAATGCATTTGATTCACAGATGGATAAAGTGAAGTTAAACAATAATAAGTTGGTAAGCACTATGCTAATAACATCCATCAAATTATTAATCCACCAGGATTCCCAACCCAACCCGAGTACCCTACATTAAACTAAGAACTAAGAGAAGCGAATCCAAGCATCATTTCAATTCATTCTTCGACAAACCATTCAGCTAATGATTATTTAAGAGTCTTACCCCCTACAGTAAAAATATACGAGGCAGTAAAAAAAAAAAAGAAACATGGGCAGCAGATTTGTAAAAATGTGTGCAATTTAGCATTGTTTGCTTTTTCCAGCTGTCTTTTGTAACATAAATTCCTGAAGTCATGTGAGGAATAGATCTATGCAGCTATACTATAATAAAGGAAAGCACACCATTGGAATCTTTATCAATCTAGCAGCGACGACAAAGAACTAGTTAAGGCACAACGGATTAACTTCTAAAGCATTTCCATATTGGTACAAACTCACCTACCAGGAATTCCAACATGAGAAGTAAACCATAACTCCTATCAGCTCTATTAATGGCCTGAAGCCTCAAAACAGTTCAACAACCTAAGTCACTTCTCATATGCACACACAGAAGATAGACAGACTCCAGTACAATGGATAATTATTCAAGAACAGTGTCCATTTCTGCTAACTTGACACAAAGACTCTTGAATCACAATTCCAAAAAAATAAATGGGACATTAATTTAAACAAAGACTATGCGAAGGAGACATTTTATACTATAGAACCAGAACCCAACGATAACAAATTCGATAAGAATGATTCAATCTTTATACTACAAAAACCAATGACAATCTCAACGAGAAAGACTCAATCTGTCTACTTTCCTTTCAATCGCAAAATGAATTCATAAGCTTAAACCATCAAAATACAAACAATCAATATTTCTCATTTACCAAATAGATAGAAACATAACACAAATAATTTGCCTGCTTTCTTCTTGGAACTACTAAAGCCTTTTCCTGAAACAAACCACAGATACTGACAACCCCCATAGCTTTGAAAGCACTCAGAACCTGCAGCACCCAGGACCAATTTCTGCCAACACCTTGGACAATCTCCCACACTAGCAAGCAAATTCCCTGAAACTACGGCCGCAACATCACTTGATACAAACCCCACAAAGCCACCCCTGCTCCAATACATAACTCAGAACCTAAGAGAATAACTTCTCCATAAACAGAACTCTCTTTCAAATCAAAGAACCTGAAACAGTTACAAGAGAACAACTAAAACACCTATACTCTCTCCAAACATCCTGCACTACCTACACTCTAGAATCAACCTGCACCTTGCCTATAGACCTCCCTCACTATCTGCAGCATCTCTGCAAGCCACCAAGAACTAGATACCCTGAATCTCACAAAACCCAACCTACTATCCTAAAGCAGTAACCAGCCTCCATACTAAACTCCTATTCTCCCTTCAACTTCCAACAAACTCACAGGCCTCAGAATTCACCTACAGCTTCTAACAACTCCAGCACCATGAATTCTCTCAACCACCTGCACATATACTATCTTAACTCCTATAAACTATAAAGCCAACCATTTTCCAACCAGAGCTTCTTCAAACAACAAGAGGACCAGACAGAACCAAACTAAGAAAAAAAAAGAAAAACCTTCAAACTAAAACAGGAAACAACAGGGAGCAAGAGACAGATAAAGCAATCCCTTTTGCCTTCATTTACTCACTATAACAGGCACATATGAACCAAAATTGTATCAGGCTGCCTAATCTTCTAAGGAAAAACATAACCTTTAGACAAAATATTTAAAAGATCAAAACTTTCATGATATTGACTAACTTCCTTTAAACCAATGCACACTGAAGCCAGAAACTTTGATAAAACATCTTCAAACGACAACTTTATTCATGACAAGAAACTGACTTTCACATTATTCCTAACCAACATAAACAAGTCCCAAAATACTTGACATTACGAGCTAAACGAATCAGAGCTAAAATGCATATAACAGGAGAGAGTATTACCTTTCTTGGAGCAGTGAACAAAGGGCTAGGATCTGAAGGGAGACGCGACTCGATTAAGCGACGCGAGCAAGGTCGACGACCAGAATAATAAAGCGACGACACAACTAATGAAGCGCTAACACGAGACGAATGCCCGGAACAAAATAGGGAATAGTGACACTATATGTATTTTGAGAAAAACTTAAACTACAAAAATGTTTTCCTTCTGCCGTTTTTTTCTTTTCTTTTAAAACTTCCCCCCCCCCCCCCCCTTTTTTAAAATAATGAAAAAGAGATGCTTTTATACCTGCGCAGCTAGGGTTTCGGATTGCTCATTTTGAAATTCAAAATTGCCCCAAAATGGACATTTCTCATATAGGATAAGGGAGAAAATTGACAATCTCCTCCAGATCGTACGAGTTTTAACCCTTATCCTTTAAGAAAAGTATCCGTTGGGGTCTTGGAAGAATTCCAGCTCAGATTTTTAATGAAGCTTCGAGAATGAGTGCCTGGAAAAGTGCTATTCGTCCAGCACATCAGCTGTACGGAGAAGAAGACCGCGTTTGGGCTGGTTTTTTGATGGGAATCGCGGGTTTTGTCGCGGGTCGAAATGGAATTCGGGTCGTGGGTAAAGGGAGAATGGAAAGGGGAACGGATATGCGTATAGTGTAATGTGTGTGATATATGTATTGTTTTCATGGGTAGGCTGGAATGGCATGGGCTTGCACATTTAGCCCTTTCTTAGGTTAATTGGAAATTGAAGGGGTTGCACGGGTATGCTGAAATTGGGCTATGTATTGGGATTTATGGCCTTTTCCCTTTAAATTTAGCAACTTGGTTATTTAAAATTATAATTTAGCCCTTCCAATTAAATACACTTTAAAATTCAAAATTCGGGACAAAATTGGGTGTCAACAGCTGCCCCTCTTTACCCGAAAAGGATGAAAGAGTTTTCAGGGTAAAGAAGTTGACATAAAGCCAATTTTGTCGCGATAAAGCCGAGGACTTCTGATTCCATGAACCAAAAGGCGAGGCTTATGGATATGGCCGAACTCCGGTTTTCGAGTTGCCTACATATCTCGGGTTGAAAGAGAATCAGGCCATATGTAGTTCGACGACACTTAGATACAAAGACTCACACGATTGACAAAAGAAAAGACGCACGAATAGGAAAGAATTTAAACTGACGCCTAATCGGAAATGAAAGATTAGGTAAGACTTGCTTGTTCGAGTGCGATTTTCAGATCCTCGTTGACGAGTCTAGCTCATATCAACGATTGCCCCAGTTCACTGCTAAGAAAGAGTTCCACGTTATGCTTCAAATGCTGCTACGGCATTGCCAAAATTCTGTAAAGACTTAACAAACGGTAAGCGAGCGACTGCTAATACACTATAATAATTGAAAATAAGGAATAAATAAAGGGATAATATAAGATTGTAAATGCTGGTTGTGATGCTATCAACAAGTTCTTCCTTCAATCAACTGACAAGGTGCTCCGCCCGGAGAACTTCTCGCCTGATCATTATTATCGCGAAACAATCTGAAAGCGGTGCTTCCGCCGACTTGTCCATCACTATCATCTTCTTGAAAGAAACCTGCATATTCTATTTGTGGGTGGAAGGACCCGAGATATCCTATTTGTGGGTGGAAGAACCCGAGATATCCTATTTGTGGGTAGAAGAACCCGATATATCCTATTTGTGGGTGGAAGGACCCAGATATCCTATTCGTGGGTGGAAGGACCCAGATATCCTATTCGTGGGTGGAAGAACCCGAGATATCCTATTTGTGGGTGGAAGAACCCGATATATCCTATTTGTGGGTGGAAGGACCCAGATATCCTATTCGTGGGTGGAAGGACCCAGATATCCTATTCGTGGGTGGAATAAACCCTGATATCCTATTCGTGGGTGGAAGGACCCAGATATCCTATTCGTGGGTGGAAGGACCCAGATATCCTATTTGTGGGTGGATAAACCCTGATATCCTATTCGTGGGTGGAAGGACCCAGATATCCTATTTATGGGTGGATAAACCCTGATATCCTATTCGTGGGTGGATAAACCCTGATATCCTATTCGTGGGTGGATAAACCCTGATATCCTATTCGTGGGTGGAAGGACCTAGATATCCTATTTGTGGGTGGATAAACCCTGTATCTTGCAAAATCTGAAATCGCCTGGCCTGTGCTGGTGTTGCGATAATCGATCAAAAGCTAAGATAGAGTTGTTCTGCATATGCGATAAGGCAAATATTCTTCGAGGAACTAATAGTTGCGAGTTCTTGTCATTTCGCTGCTTGAAATTTCTGCATTCAAAGAAAAAATGTAAGTACTATAAAATTTCTGGGAAGTTGCGACACTTTGCATTGCTCCTTCCACCTTGATGCTGAACTTTGCGGTAAATGCAAAGTTTTCCCCTGTTTAATCAAAGAACAATTGTTAGTTTTTGATCAAATAACGGCTGACTTGATTGAACACCTAATTTGGCTTCGAATCTGCATTTTGCTTGCATGGCGATCAAATGTGTTGTTGCGAAAAATCTGACATTCTTGAAACTCTTCTCTTTGCACAAGATAAACCATCTATAACTGCTTTGGCTTGGGTTATTTTGGGAAAGAATGAAATTTCATTGATTTTGGAACTAAGCCCAATAAGAGTAGCAAAACATAACGTAGTTCATTACAACTAGGATGAATAAAATTGCGACAGAGTAGTTAAAACATAAGATAGTTGGGCAATGAAATGCAATTTCAAGCTGCAAAATGCGGTCTTTTCAATCTTCTTAGCTTGCAAACCGCTTCTTCTTTGAATATCTTGAGGTTGACGCCTCTCCTTTAACAAAAATTGTGCCTGCGGGAGGAATGCTGCAATAACCACTTAATGGATCTTCTTGCACAATTATTTTGCCGCTATCAATAAAGCTTTGAATTTTGTATCTCAAGCCACTGCATTCTTCAGTGTCATGACCTTGGATATTTGAATGATAAGCACAATGCTTTAATGGATCAAAATGTGGAGGCAAGTGCTTGGGAATTGTTCCTTTCCTTGGTTGCAAAAGTCCTTCAGCTTGCAATTTTTCAAATATGCTGCTCACAGAATCTTCTAAAGGAGTGAATGTACGAGGTCTAAACTTCTTCGTGCTTTGATGGCCAGATGGTGCCTGATGAGATCGATGCTGGCGACTTGAATTTTGCATATCATGATTGTAGTGCACTTGCGAAGGCTGAGAGTCTTGAATATTTTCAGGTGCATCAGAACAATTGAAAACTGGCATTGTAGTGTCATAGTCAATCGACCTCCCGGTTTGAAACTTTTCTTCCAAAATCTTTGCATACCGGATTAGACTGGGAAAATCCTTTAAATTGCCAAAAAGTAGCTTTTCATAAAATAGGCCTTCTTGAAGGTCAATGAAAGTTGCTATCAGCTCATCTTCAGGCAATGGAGGATGCATCTTAGAAGCCTCTAGCCTCCATCTCACAGCAAATTCTGCAACAGACTCGTGCGGCATCTTCTTGATTTTGCGCATATCAATTAGATAAGGATCTCTTACTATGTTGAACTTGTATTGTTCCACAAAGTCTCGAGCCATGTCTTCCCATGTGTGCCATTTGGTAAAATCCTGTTTAGTATACCATGCAAGTGCCATTCCTGATGAACTCTGAATAAACAATCTCATACGCAAAGCTTCATCCTTGCCAATTCCAATTAATCTGCTGCAATAATCTTTCAGATGTGCATAGGGGTCCCCTTTTCCATTGAAAGTGCTAAACTTTGGTATCTTGTACCCACTTGGAAGCTCAATGTCCGGGTGAATGCATAAGTCTTCATAGCAGAAGCTCTGAATATTCCTAGAGCGCAATTCTTTTTGCATGATCTTTCTCAAAATCTGTTCATCCATATTATGAGGATAAGTTGTCTCAACTTCCTTCTCAGGCAATTCTGGTGAACGCACTATCAATTGATTTGATTGACTCCCCACAACAGGCATATTGATAAATGGTGGTTGGTATGAAGTTGCTGCTGGCCAAGCATTTGGATTGGTAATATATTCTTGTGGGATTTGTGGATATATAGTATGTATAGGCATTTGGTAATTAGGCATTGTTAAGTAAGGTGGATTGGAGGTAAAGCTTGTATTGGGCAAAGGTTTACTAGTATTGACAAAATTGATAATCCGATTCCTTTGGACCACATGTTCTTCAACATCATCATTTTGCGCTTGCAAGATACCCATACCAGAACTGGTTGCCTGAAGCTGCTTTGCCATGTTATTTTCTCCTTGATGCAGATTTTCAGCCATTTCAGTGTTCAACGCAAGCCAACCTTTAACAAATGAATTCTACACATTGAACAAAAGCAAGTTAATACGTAAAATGATAATGCATGCATAAAATTTCAAACGTAACATAGGCCATTAGGCCGAATGGATGGGACCAAAATCCCGACTCAGCACATGAGTAAAATATTTAAGAGTTCGAAACTCAATGATTAATAAAATTTGATTTTTCAAGACGCGAATTGAGAAAAACAACTTTGAAAGTTTTTACTAAATTAGTATGCGTGCTAGACCATTTTGACACAAATTGCTAAAATGGTCGGCTTATTTTGAACATCAATGCTTTGCTCGGCTATCGATTCTCGTTTGTCGCACAACAATCTGTACCAATTCATAGAAAACCTGCTTCTGATAATTATCAACTCAATGTCTTCAATTTTCCTTTGCACAATTTGCCCCAGTTATAACTTCAACATCTCAACTTGCTTTGCGAAATTGCCCCAGTTATGACTTCAACATTTCAACTTGTTTTGCAAAAATTGCCCCAGTTATGACTTTCAAAACTTCAAACTGCTTATCAAAAGCTGCCCCGGTTGCAATTTCCCATGTCTTCTACTTGCTTTGCAAAATTTGCCCCAGTTTCTATCTTTGGGAAAATTAAAATTTAAATACTAAAGGGTCGAGCCCGATGGAGGAGCCTACGTATCCCTCCTTGGGAATCAGACCGTGCGTAGTTCTGCTTACATAGAAGAGATTTTCCAAATGATGGTGTAACCGAAACTCGATATGAGTTGCCTACGTTTCCCGCCTTGGGAAACCGGTTACAGTAGTTTGCTTACATAGAAATAGATTCAAACATTCATAATTTGATATTCTTTCTTTTCTTTCAACAAAACTCAACAAAAGAAAATTACAATAGCTACTTCCTACTAATGCAAATAAACTAACTTCTGCTTCTGCAACTCTACTGCTTTTCTGGAACTTAGTAGGTGCCTAAAGACCTTTCTTTGAGCGATCTCCCTTTGCATATGGAAAGATTGCGACAAAAGATTCGTCAGTGCCGTTTGTTGGTAGAACCTTGATCTGGCCAGAATTAATCAAGCTTTCAACTTTCTCCTTAAAGGTAAAGCATTCCCCAATATAGTGCCCATGCATTCCTGAATGGTAAATGCAGAATTTTCCAAAGTTCTCGGGCTTAAGGAACCGACATGATTTTGGTTCTATAGGATGTACCAAATTGAACTCCTTGAGCCTTTCAAATAGTCGTGCGTAAGATTCTGGGAGCCGTGTGAATGCGAAAGCAGATCTTTTGGCATGGTTTGACTGTGAGCTTGGATTGACAATTACTTGTGCATTGGCACTAGGTACCCTTGCTATGACTGGCAAAGGTTTTGACATGACAGCTTTTCCTTTGTCTTTGGACTGTGCCTCAACCAATTCATACTTTCTCTTGTCAGAAATTATTGCAATCGGCTCTTCTTGAAGCTCTACAGATTTTCTTTTTAGTGGATTGCCCCTTGCAAAGGTTAGGTTCGGGAGTTCGTACTGCTTGACAAAGTTACGAGCTAAGTCATCCCATGTGAATCGCTTTCCAAGGTCTTGTAGTGCAAACCACGTTAAAGCCGGCCCCGCGAGCGTCTTAACAAATAACCTCAACTTGATTCCATTGCTTTTTCCAAATATTGCCACCCAATCAGTGAATGCTTTCAAATGATCATGAGGATTTCCTATCCCATCATACACTGGTGGATCAACCACGTCAAGAACATTCACATTTTCTTTTTCTGCTTCACCTAAGCCTGCTTGAGATGTTAGAGCATTCTCATCTATCATTGTGACATTGCTCTCTTCAACCCTAGGAAGCCCTTCCCCGTTGCTTTTCTCATTGCTCGTCTTTGAGAAGCCACCAAATTCCTTTTCCAACAGGAATGCATGCAAAGTAGGGAACTGTTGAGCATCACACTCAAATGCTGGAGCTACTTGCATTGTAGGAGGTGCAACAGTATAGATAGGAGCAACAGGAGCACTTGGTCCTGGGCTTGACACATTTCGCACTGGGTTGCGAGCATCCATGAGCGTGACAACCAATTCAGTAAGGCTATCAAGTCTCTTTTCCAAACTTGCTACAGTTGCTTCAAGCTTGTTAACCTTGTCTTGGTGGGATCCATCATTTCCAGTCAAGTCAATCACAGCAATTTGACGAGCCATAGGTCCTGATCTTGATGTTCAAATAATTAACCCTTTAGCAACGCATACCGAATTTAATAAAAATTTATTAAAGATGAAATTGACGGGTCAGCTTATTCCAAAATGGATAAATTGAGACCGTACTGAAAAGACCCAAAATTTAGAGCAAGGCACTCATTTTGTAAAGCAAACCAGATGCGAAAACACTTGTTTAACTCTGAAGTTATTTTCAAAAGGAAAACATACTTGTGAATACTTTAAATATGACGCTGAACAATATTTTGCAAAATGACAAGACTGGGGTTTAAGATAAACAAAATACTATTTGAAATCCGTTTTAAAATAATGGTATGCATGAATTCAGATGATAGATGAATGACTTCAAAAAGCGGTTAACTTTACAAAAGATAAGTTGAAGTAACATAACGTTAATCTTACCATACCGCCGAAATTCAATCATAACATAATTAGTGCCAACAAATTTCAAGCAAGCAACACATATTAGCAAGCAATCGCATGTTAGACAGATAATTTGATATGTGGCAAACACAAGTAATTGAGCGTAAATAAAATGCAAACGCGTCCTACCCTGTAAGGTGCCTCTTTGTGCCAGAGGTGGGCCTAAGACGCGCAAACTAGTGGTAACGAAAAAATAGTTCACGCCAGTTTTGAGCAACTCAGATTTAGAGTAAGCGATAAATAATAACAATAATTGATAATAATCAGCTCGCCGCCTCGACACCGCAATTCTGTCATCCCGACCATCTTCTGAAAGCTGGTGCCAACTCAAAATTCTAACACAACTTATGCTCTTCGCAACATCTGCACCAAATTTCTAAACCCAAATGCCCTAAACCCGAAACAAACCTCTATACCTTTTGCAAACATCAACGCTCCTCCAAGCACAACTCCCAATTATTTCATAACATCCTATGGTGAGATTTCCAACTGCTTTCACAATACCAGACTGCAAATCATGAAAAGGCGCCAATTGGCCTTTCAAAAATAAAACCTCACTGGTCCTCAGCTTTAGTCAAGCCTCTCAGCTTCCTAGGTTTTGCAAGGCTCACAGACCTTGTTCATAGGGCTCCTCACTGGTCCTTGGCTTTAATCAAGCCTCTCAGTTTCCTAGGTAGCCAAGACCGCACTGGTCTTCAAGGAGGGACCCCATCGGTCGTTTATAGACATAGGGGCTTCACTCTCCTAGTATGCGACAAGCATACTTCATTCCATAAGAATTTGCAGCTGGTTAGTCAACATGGGCCTGCACACACGCAAAGCCATTCACGAGAGGGACCCCACTGATCTTTTAAAGACACCAGGGGCTTCGCCTCTTAGATCTCACTACACCATACCATCTCCAAAACACAAGCCAACCAAATCTGCCTAACTTTCCCCCGGCTACAATTCTACCTTGTTCACAAAAATCTGCATTATGATCTCAATTCTGCTATAATTCTTCCATTTTCTGACCTAAAAGACAACATAGCAGACAAAATTCTAAATCTGATTTTGCTCAAAACATGGTTAGGACTGAGGATTCGTTATCACATAGCACACAATATGCATTGTCGTGGGTTTCAAGAACCCGCCGACGTAAGAGTGGTTTCCTAACTATGGAGGCGGTACCAAGGACCGGGTCCAGACTAAGGTGTCAATGCATGCATGCTCCTAAAGCTCCGTCTAAGAGTGGGTTAACGGTTGAGGCTAACAGTGAGTGGCAAGCGGTCTCGCAGTCGAATTACTCCTACGATGGCCGCCGGTGTACCAACTCGTCACAAGGGTTCTTTAGTGGAAGAAAGTGCGGGTGCGCATGCGCGCACCTCACGGATATTTGAGTGAGAATGCAAGAGGTTCCCAGGAGTGGGGGAAATATGAACGGAATGCCAGTTTATATGTGCGCAAATAAGGGTGTAGTGACATGCTTTCGTGACACACAACAATCAATTAAATTAACTAAGCATGCTCGCAAATAAACAGTAGATATAATCATGCCAGTTTCAACATACAAATGCAATAATTAAATAAGCTACACATACTAGTATCGGCATACAACTCAAACAATACGAACAAACAAATTCGTGAAAGCCTTTTGGTTAGAACCATTTGCGTATCCCCAGCGGAGTCGCCACGCTGTTGAACCCCAAAAGAATTACCCTTTCTTTAAGAAAAGATAAGTTTCGGGTATAATGTTCAACAATATGGGACTCCAAAGGGTTTTCTTTGGAGTCGCCACCTAATTTAAGGATTATTAGGAACCTAAGTTAACTAAAGAGTGCAATTTAACCTTTATTTAAAAGAAATTAAATTAAAATCAGAGATTCTAAGGTAAGTGGTTCTATTAAATTCGAAAGAAGGTCCCTAGCGGGAGCACTTTCGAAAATCCGCTAAATGCGGTTAATCCGGCGGTTTTCACGAATTTATTAAGGATAAGAAAATATAAAGTTAGTTTTAAATGAGAATAATAGAAATGATATAAATAAGATAAGATTTTAATTATGCCGATACTTAGATAAATAAATGATCCAATTTAAGATTAATTAAATGGATAATGAAATAATGATCAATTGATTAATTAATAGAATAAGCAAAGGTTAAATGAAGTTAGATAATTAAATAAAACACCTTAGATAAATAATTGGATGATAATAAAGGAATTAATTAATTGAATAAATAACTTAATTAAATAAATGAAAATTTTAATTAAATAAAGGGAGTAAATAAATAATAATTGATTAACTAAATAAATAAATAAATAAAATATTTAATTGATTAAATAAATAATTAATTGAAATTAAATAAATTAGATTAAGTAAATAAATAAAGGATTGAAATTTAATTGATTAACTAAATAAATAAATTAGATTAGATAAATAAATAATTGAATATTTAATATAATAAATAAAGAAGCAATTCAAACGCGAATTATGACGAGGGTACGATTTTAATCGAATTTGATTTGCACTCATTAATTGACGATTAATTCTAAACATCCATAAATTAATTGGCGATTCGCAAAGAAAGGATACAAAGCATTCATATAAAAACAATTTAAGTAATTTACAATAATTATTCACAATTCAAATACCATTTCTATTCTACAGGGTTCCTAAAACATGCTTTTCTAAAGGGGACGGGGAAGGATGAAGTTTAGAAGATAGAACCCGGAAGCGCAAACTCAATCATTGAGCCTTGGACTTTGTGATTTTCGTTTTTCTTTCTTTTACATTTTCGGGGATATCAAGTCCCGAAAATGTGGAGCGGATCAAATAACTTCCGAATGCGGACCATCCCAATTTGTGAGTTTAGCAACTCGAACTCGTTCCCAAGAGTTTGTCATGCAAAGAAAGAAAGAGATAAGGATTAATATAGAGAATAATCAAACAACAAATGAATTAAAGTAAACTCCTGTATGAATGAATAACTAATACATATGCACGTTTAGCAAAACCATGTCAAAGTGTGATACAGACCTTAAAAGCGCATGCAGATCTCATTTTAACAAATTATCTTACAGAAAGATTGGATAAGATGGATTGGCTATCATTCAATAAACAGGTTCCAAGAAGATAGAAGGGAAACAGGTTGATTATATTTTTTGGACTAAGCCAAATCTCCGGATTCAGATCCACCGAAATAGATCAAATGCATTTGATTCACAGATGGATAAAGTGAAGTTAAACAATAATAAGTTGGTAAGCACTATGCTAATAACATCCATCAAATTATTAATCCACCAGGATTCCCAACCCAACCCGAGTACCCTACATTAAACTAAGAACTAAGAGAAGCGAATCCAAGCATCATTTCAATTCATTCTTCGACAAACCATTCAGCTAATGATTATTTAAGAGTCTTACCCCCTACAGTAAAAATATACGAGGCAGTAAAAAAAAAAAGAAACATGGGCAGCAGATTTGTAAAAATGTGTGCAATTTAGCATTGTTTGCTTTTTCCAGCTGTCTTTTGTAACATAAATTCCTGAAGTCATGTGAGGAATAGATCTATGCAGCTATACTATAATAAAGGAAAGCACACCATTGGAATCTTTATCAATCTAGCAGCGACGACAAAGAACTAGTTAAGGCACAACGGATTGACTTCTAAAGCATTTCCATATTGGTACAAACTCACCTACCAGGAATTCCAACATGAGAAGTAAACCATAACTCCTATCAGCTCTATTAATGGCCTGAAGCCTCAAAACAGTTCAACAACCTAAGTCACTTCTCATATGCACACACAGAAGATAGACAGACTCCAGTACAATGGATAATTATTCAAGAACAGTGTCCATTTCTGCTAACTTGACACAAAGACTCTTGAATCACAATTCCAAAAAAATAAATGGGACATTAATTTAAACAAAGACCATGCGAAGGAGACATTTTATACTATAGAACCAGAACCCAACGATAACAAATTCGATAAGAATGATTCAATCTTTATACTACAAAATCCAATGACAATCTCAACGAGAAAGACTCAATCTGTCTACTTTCCTTTCAATCGCAAAATGAATTCATAAGCTTAAACCATCAAAATACAAACAATCAATATTTCTCATTTACCAAATAGATAGAAACATAACACAAATAATTTGCCTGCTTTCTTCTTGGAACTACTAAAGCCTTTTCCTGAAACAAACCACAGATACTGACAACCCCCATAGCTTTGAAAGCACTCAGAACCTGCAGCACCCAGGACCAATTTCTGCCAACACCTTGGACAATCTCCCACACTAGCAAGCAAATTCCCTGAAACTACGGCCGCAACATCACTTGATACAAACCCCACAAAGCCACCCCTGCTCCAATACATAACTCAGAACCTAAGAGAATAACTTCTCCATAAACAGAACTCTCTTTCAAATCAAAGAACCTGAAACAGTTACAAGAGAACAACTAAAACACCTATACTCTCTCCAAACATCCTGCACTACCTACACTCTAGAATCAACCTGCACCTTGCCTATAGACCTCCCTCACTATCTGCAGCATCTCTGCAAGCCACCAAGAACTAGATACCCTGAATCTCACAAAACCCAACCTACTATCCTAAAGCAGTAACCAGCCTCCATACTAAACTCCTATTCTCCCTTCAACTTCCAACAAACTCACAGGCCTCAGAATTCACCTACAGCTTCTAACAACTCCAGCACCATGAATTCTCTCAACCACCTGCACATATACTATCTTAACTCCTATAAACTATAAAGCCAACCATTTTCCAACCAGAGCTTCTTCAAACAACAAGAGGACCAGACAGAACCAAACTAAGAAAAAAAAAGAAAAACCTTCAAACTAAAACAGGAAACAACAGGGAGCAAGAGACAGATAAAGCAATCCCTTTTGCCTTCATTTACTCACTATAACAGGCACATATGAACCAAAATTGTAGCAGGCTGCCTAATCTTCTAAGAAAAAACATAACCTTTAGACAAAATGTTTAAAAGATCAAAACTTTCATGATATTGACTAACTTCCTTTAAACCAATGCACACTGAAGCCAGAAACTTTGATAAAACATCTTCAAACGACAACTTTATTCATGACAAGAAACTGACTTTCACCTTATTCCTAACCAACATAAACAAGTCCCAAAATACTTGACATTACGAGCTAAACGAATCAGAGCTAAAATGCATATAACAGGAGAGAGTATTACCTTTCTTGGAGCAGTGAACAAAGGGCTAGGATCTGAAGGGAGACGCGACTCGATTAAGCGACGCGAGCAAGGTCGACGACCAGAATAATAAAGCGACGACACAACTAATGAAGCGCTAACACGAGACGAATGCCCGGAACAAAATAGGGAATAGTGACACTATATGTATTTTGAGAAAAACTTAAACTACAAAAATGTTTTCCTTCTGCCGTTTTTTTTCTTTTCTTTTAAAACTTCCTCCCCCCCCCCCTTTTTTTAAAATAATGAGAAAGAGATGCTTTTATACCTGCGCAGCTAGGGTTTCGGATTGCTCATTTTGAAATTCAAAATTGCCCCAAAATGGACATTTCTCATATAGGATAAGGGAGAAAATTGACAATCTCCTCCAGATCGTACGAGTTTTAACCCTTATCCTTTAAGAAAAGTATCCGTTGGGGTCTTGGAAGAATTCCAGCTCAGATTTTTAATGAAGCTTCGAGAATGAGTGCCTGGAAAAGTGCTATTCGTCCAGCACATCAGCTGTACGGAGAAGAAGACCGCGTTTGGGCTGGTTTTTTTATGGGAATCGCGGGTTTTGTCGCGGGTCGAAATGGAATTCGGGTCGTGGGTAAAGGGAGAATGGAAAGGGGAACGGATATGCGTATAGTGTAATGTGTGTGATATATGTATTGTTTTCATGGGTAGGCTGGAATGGCATGGGCTTGCACATTTAGCCCTTTCTTAGGTTAATTGGAAATTGAAGGGGTTGCACGGGTATGCTGAAATTGGGCTATGTATTGGGATTTATGGCCTTTTCCCTTTAAATTTAGCAACTTGGTTATTTAAAATTATAATTTAGCCCTTCCAATTAAATACACTTTAAAATTCAAAATTCGGGACAAAATTGGGTGTCAACAATCGGTTGAATGCCTTCCATCATACGCCCAAAAATTTGCTCACTGTGAGCACCGGCGATCCTGCTATGATTCGACGGTCCGCCGAAGGGATTTTTCCCTTCATTCGGCGGTTTCCAATCCTTCCTTCGAATGCTTTCCTTTATCCATGGGGCGAAGTCCCCCAATTCTTACACAGTCCCATGCTTAATTCCTACGCATACACTACCTAACCAAGATCAAATGCAACAATCAAAGAACTTCATGTGATGTTTTTACACTAACTAAAATGCTAATATTAAAAATGCTAAAAGTAAAACTTGGCTTGCCTCTCAAGAATCGCTTGATTTAACATCGCGGCACGACGGTGTTACCTCAATTCATCAAGGGTCCATAAGATAGATGCAAGTGACCTCTCTAGGCTCGCATCACATCCCAAGTAATGCTTCACCCTTTGACCATTCACTCGGGAAGTTTTGGAACTTCCCTTCTCTTGCAACACGACCGAACCATATGGCGATGGGTCCACCACTTTGTAGGGTTCACTCCATTTAGATTTTAGCATCCCAGGGAACAAGTGCAACCTTAAGTTGAACAACAACACTAAATCCACCAGCTTGAGCTGCTGGTTCCATATCTTCGAGTCATGAATCATCTTTATCCTTTCCTTGTAGAGTTTGACATTTTCATATGCATGAGATTTCATCTCATCAAGTTTATTCATCTTCTCCACCCATGACTTGGAAGCTTCTTCCCAATTCATGTTAAGCTTCTATAACGCCCATAAGGCTTTGTGCTCTAATTCAACGGGGAGATGACAAGCTTTACTAAACACTAACCGGAAATGCGACATTCCAATTAGAGTGTTATATGCCGTCGGATATGCTCACAAGGCATCATTCAATTTTTTGGCCCAATCCTTCCGGTTCACATTCACCGTCTTGTGTGGGAAAAAATACGCCACCTACTATTACGGGGATACGAGTCCAGCTGGCGAGAGTAGACTTATCCTACAAGTCATCAGATGCAAAGGATACACGTCCATTCTACGAGTTACGACCATTCATGCGGTACATGCGTAGAACAAAGGGCATACATCCTGCAACCTTAGGGTTACAGTCTCCTAGTTAGGGTTTAGTACACACCACCACCTTGAGTTATAGGCCCATAGCCTTATTAGTCTTTGTATTTTACCTTAATTAGGACAGGGTATCCATTACTATAAATACCCCTCCTTATATTGTACTGTACATCATTGCGATTCACCACAGAATCCGACTATTCTCAAGGAATAAGACTACTTTACTTTTCTTGCTCATTATTTCTCATTTTTACTTATTTACTTTTCCGTCGTATTTACTGTATTTCTTGTGACCTCATTCTTAATTTATTTTTTAACCTAGGCGACCGATTTTAGGCATAAACAGTTTTGCCCACCGTGAGGCCCAAATGCGTAATCATGTCTGATGATAGCAGCAACATTCCGAAGAACACCGCATACGCAGAAGATGAATCCGTGAAGGATCCCAGTGATCCCAACGTTCGGCCTAAGGATCCCGCTGAGCAACCGAATGACCTTTCTCAAGAGCCAATCCATGTCGCCAGTAATGGGGAAGGCGACCAACCGCAGGAATGTAATACTGGATTACAAGGTTTTCTTATTAATCTCCTCAACACTATGTCAGATCAACAACAACGGAACTCGAACAATGTGGTCGAGGGGATATCCCAAAAGTTAGGGGCGATATTTACTGGATCGTCTCAGAGGCCAGCATCCCCGTGAGGACCAGCGCCCACGAGCCATTCACCAGCATCCGTCTCTAACCACGGGCTAAACATGGATTCCACCTCTGAAGGATCATCAATAATCAACGGTCAAGGCCTTATGGGAGCACCTGTCATCCATGACCTCATAAAGGAGATGAAGGCCATCCATGACCGGATTGGTAATATTCCGTGTGCTCCACCCCAGGTTACCACGGTAGATGAGCGGAAGTTTTACAAGCATGCCAACAAAGCAAGCGCTGCACCGGTTCGCATACCAAAGCACTTTCATCTGCCGGATAACTTGAAGTATGACGGAACAACTGGTCTGGATGAGTATATTGCTACGTATTACACGGCTGTAAAGAGCAACGAGATCACCGAGGAAGAGATTCAGTCTGCTCTGGTGAAGAGGTTTGGCTCAAGCCTAAATAAAGGCGCCCTCGCTTGGTACACCCAGCTACCAATGGGCTTCATTAAATCATTTACTCAGATGCAAGACCTATTCAAGAAAGCACATTCTAGTGCCCGCAAGCGGGAGAAGCGCATGGAGGACATCTTCGAGATCCGTCAGTATGGCGACGAGCTGCTGAAGGAAAACCTTGGTAGATTCCAGGGGGAATATATGGAGCTTTCTCTAGTCCTCGATAATATTTTCGTGGTAGCTTTTAGCAAAATTCTGAACTCAAAAGGGTCATTAGCTACCAGGGAATTACAATGGAGTCAGAGGTATACTGAAAATCTTCGCTTAGAGCCAGACCATTCTCAAAACCCCGAAGCTGAACGAAGAAAGAGAACAGGGAGTCCCTATCTAGAAAGTGAGGGGGATGGAAGAAGAACAAATGCAAAGGTTCAGAACCAGGCGGGGAAGGGGAAAACAGAGCAGTTCCAGGGGCTCTGGATCCCAAGAAAAACGGGCAATGTCTCCAAGATTTAGGGATTTTGGTTTGCGAGTCAACGTCGTGGGTTTAGTTTCCAATTACTTTGGAAAACTAGGTCCGAGGGTCCGATGGCCGCCTACCATAAAGGAGCAACGGGAGAAATGCAACACTCTATTGTGATTTTCATCACAGCGGCGACCATGTAACGGTCGACTGCAAAGCCCTGATGATCGAGATCAAACATCTATTGAAAGAAGGACACCTCAAAGACTTGATTGAATGAGGACCACGGTGTTCGAGAGCGCTAGATTCTAAGAACCTGAGGACCGTCAACGCAATCTTCATGATTCCAGAACCAGCCACAGCCTGGGGGACTACGGAGTCGGGGGAATTGCTCGGCCCAATCCCGTTCAGCCCAGAGGAAGAAGGAGAGTACCAGAACGACCTCATTGTTTCCGTAGACCTGTCTGATTTAGGCTCCAACAAGCTCTAATTGATCCAGATTGTAGTGTGAACATTATCCAGATGGAGATGCTGCAGGATTCACGTTTACTCCATCAAGTAACTCAAAGTCCTCTTAACACAGTTAGCTTCAATGGCTGTCGAGAAGATTCTATTGGGGAACTATCTCTACCGGTCCATATACTGGGGGTGACGAGCATTACTCCCTTCCAGGTGCTGGATTGCGACTTGTCTTATGATGTCATCTTGGGACGGCCTTGGATACATAGAATTAAGGGAATACCCTCAACACTCCATCAAGTCTTCAGATACCCAACTTCTCACGGGATTAATGATTTACGGCGTGAGCAGTCCTCACTTGGAGAATATTATCTTACTTGTGGCGAGGATCTTGATGTCTGGACAATAGCTAAAGTAAATATGACCAAAGAAGACTCCATCGAGTTCGAGGCCATGGAATAAGAAGTCAGAGAAGAGATCAACAAACTACGGGATCGGTTGGCGGTGATGGATCAACTAGTCCCCAAAGCCATAGAATTGGTATGTTAGCTCTCTGAGGTGCTGCGGAGACAAGGGAGGCCCCTATGGCTGATACAGAGTTACCTAATAGTAGCCCAGACAAACCTGCAGCTCCTACAGCTTCCGGTGGTAACTGAGCCAAATCTAGGTGAGCATCTATTATTGTATGTATCGATCTCAAAAACAACATGGAACGCAGTCCTTGTACGAGAAGAGAATGGGAGGCAATTTCCTGTGAAGTACGCTAGCAAAAGACCCTCATACTGGGATAGATTTTTGCCTTTACTCTTTCAGTTTATTACGACCATGAGCATGGTGACCCAGGAGCTGCGCTCGTATTTTCTTGATAATATGGTCAGCATAGTCTCCTACACACCGGTACAAACCATGTTGTCTAAACTCGGATTCTCAAAGGAGATGGCAGAATGGGCTGTGAAACTGGGAGAGTATGACATTATCTACCAACCCCGGACAGCTATCGAGTCGCAGGAGCTGGAAGTTTTACCTCAGACTTCGTGGAGAAACTGAAGCCAAAGGCAGAGGAGTCAATCAGATCTATGGGTTAGGACACCCACTGAGATGGTATTCTGCAAGACCGCCAGAGCTCAAAGCGACGAAGCAGAGTATGAAGCCATAATTCAAGCTCTTGACTTAGCCTACATACTGGGGGCCAGGAAGGTCACCCTTATCAAAAGCTCCCAATTGATCACTAGTCGAGTCAAGGAAGCTTTTACCAAAGAAGGCATCTGCATGCCGGATCGGCAGGAGAGAATGAAAGAACTCTTGAAACATTTTCAGGCATGGGAGTTTGACTATCGTGGAGGAGGCTTGAGTGATGGCGAAACGCCCGAGGATTCATACAATCAGCAGATAGTGGTTAAGTTAACCTATGTGGACTGATGAACCTTGAAGTTCCAGACACACGATCCATCACGGGGCAGTGTCACGCGCTGATCAACTACGTAGAAAAGGAATCCTCCTGGAAGAAAAATTAAAAAGCAGACAACTCCTGAAGAAAGTCGTTCATTATTGTTTGATTGGCGCAGAGATGTACCAGTGGGTTGTCAGCGGCCTAGAGGTAACATCACCAGGCTAAGCACGCTCGCCTTGAGTTATAAGCCCATAGCTTTATTAGTCTTTTCATTTTACCTTAATTAGGACAGGATATCAACTACTATAAATACCCCTCCTTACATTGTACTGTACATCATCGCGATTCACCACAGAATTTGCTATTCTCAAGGAATAAGACTACTTTACTTTTCTTGCTCATTATTTCTCTCTTTTACTTACTTATCTTTCCGTCGTATTTATTGTATTGCTTGTGACCTCATTCTTAATTAATTGTTTAACTTAGGCGACCGACTTTAGGCATAAACACGTCTTGGCTAAGATTTGCTTGATTTCACGATTTGACACTTCAACTTGGCCGCTTGTTTGGGGATACTAAGGTGTAGCAACCTTGTTCCTCACCCCATATTTCTCTAACAAGGAACCAAAGGCCCGGTTGCAAATGTGTGCTCCCCCATCACTTCTTATTGTTCGAGAGGTGCCAAATGTTATGAATATGCTTTTCTTGAGGAAAGCGGTAACACTCCGAGCTTCATTGTTGGGCAAGGCAATTTCCTCGAACCATTTGGAGACATAATCCATCGCCACAAGAATGTATTTCATGCCATAGAAGCTTGAAAAGGGGCCCATGAAATCAATCCCCCATACATCAAAAAGCTCTACTTCTACGATAGGATTTTGAGGCATTTCCCGCCTCCTTGAGATACCCCTCGTTATTTAAATTGATCACAACTCTTTATGTAATGATGGGCATCCTTATACAAGTAAGGCCAAAAGAAACTGCATTCAAGCACCTTAGCCGCTGTTCTTACTCCACCATGATGCCCTCCATAAGGAGCGGAGTAGCATCCTTCAAGAATTTCCCTTTATTCGGATTCGACAACACATCTCCTTGTCACTCCATTGGCACATACTTTAAAAAGAAAAGGCTCATCCCAAAAGTATTGTCGGGCATCCTTCATCAAATTCTTATTTTAATTATATGAGAAGTCCTACGGGACCTCTCCACATGCAACAAAATTGGAGAAGTCCGTGTACCAAGGGATTGCTTCACAAGATACCGCCAATATTCTTTCATCGGGAAAAGAATCATTAATCTTGAGGGTTTCTTTTGGGCCACCCTCCTCTTTCAAACAGGATAAGTGGTTCACCACTTGATTCTCGGTTCTCTTTCTATCAATCACCTCAAGATCAAATTCTTATAGTAAGAGTACCCATTGTATCAATCTTGCTTTTGAATCTTTCTTGGCCATCAAGTACCAGATAGAAGAGTGGTCGGTATGCATAATTACTTTGGACCCCACTAAGTAAGACTGGAATTTCTCAAAAGAAAAAACAATGGCCAATAACTCTTTATCCGTCACCGTATAGTTCAATTGAGCCCCATTTATTGTCTTGCTAGCATAATAGATCGGGCGAAAAATCTTTTCAACCCTTTGGCCAAGAACAGCTCCCAAAGCAACATCGCTAGTATCATACATTAGATCAAATGGGAGATCCCATCTTGGACTCACTATCACCGGCGCATAAGTAAATATCTTCTTTACCTCTTCAAAGGCTTTCAAACATGCTTCATTGAATTCAAACTTAGCATCTTTTCCAAGAGCTTGCATAATGGATTCACAATCTTGGAAAAATCTTTGATAAAGCGGCGATAGAATCCCGCATGTCCCAAGAAGCTTCTCACTCCTTTGACGGTTGTAGGAGGTGGAAGTTTAGAGATCACATCAATTAAGTACAAGTTTTGTCACTTCACACCTCTCTAAGATTCTCTCCAAATTGGATAGACAATCTTCAAAAAAATATCTAACCACCGAGAAGTCATCCATGAAGTCTTCTAAGAAGTTCTCCACCATATCATGGAAGAGTGCAAACATACACATTTGAAAAGTGGTCGGGGTATTACAAAGAGCAAAAGGCATTTTGCGGAATGCAAAAGTACCATAATGACATGTAAAAGTGGTCTTGTCTTGTTCATTTGCCTCAATGGATATTTGATTATACCCCGAGTATCCATCAAGGAAGCAATAATAAGCAAGGCTCGCCAATCGATCAAGCATTTGATCAATGAAAGGTAGAGAAAAATGATCTTTTCTTGTTGTATTATTGAGCTTACGGTAGGCCATGCATACTCGCCAACCGGTCACGGTCTGAGTTGATATATCTTCTCCTTTTTCATTATGAACTACCATCATGCCTCCTTTCTTGGGCGCATACTGGACCAGTGAGACCAACTCACTGTCAGAAAGTGGCACAATCGCTCCCCGTCCAACCATTTAATAATTTCCTTCTTCACTACTTCTTGCATAGGAGGATTCAACCTCCTTTGATGCTCAACTTACGGTTTGCAACCTTCCTCAAGTAAGATCTTATGATTACACACTCCCGGATCAATTTCTCTTATATCCCCAAGAGTCCAACCAATTGTCTTAATCCTCCGCTTCACTACTTCAACAAGTTGATCTTCTTGGTCTTTGGTTAAGTTGAAAGATATGATTATAGGAAGAATGGAGTTTGGGCCTAGGTAAGTGTATCTTAGGTGGGATGGAAGGACTTTAAGTTTAAGAGTGGATGGTTCTTCAATGGATGACTTTGTGGGTGGAGTGGTTCGATTTTCAAGATCTAAGGAAAGTTCTTTAGGTACATATGGCCTTGAACCAAATCCCTCTAATGCTTTCACATACTCCGCTACACTCTCTTTATTATCTACATCCATGTTCCAAATTACCGTAGCTAATTCATCCGCTTGGCTCACAAAAACACTCTCTTTCTCTACTAATGCATCAATCACCATGTCAACATAGGAACAAGTAGCTTCATCCTACATAGGTTGCTTTAAGGATTTGCTTATATGGAAGATTACATTTTCTCCATTGAATTGAAAAGTAGGCTCACCTCTTTCGACATCACACAATGCTCTCCTGGTTGCTAAGAATGGACACCCAAGGATAATGGGGACATCAAAGTCCACCGGGCAATCAAGTATCACAAAATCCTTCGGGAAAACAAATTTGTCAACTTGAACTAAAACATCATCAACGGTCCCAATTGGTTGCTTCATGGAATAATGGGCCATTTGCAAGTTCATGTTTGTTGTTTTTGGAGCAATATTTATGGTCAAATCGCATATATCAAGTTAATACTTGCTCCAAGATCACATAAAGCTTTAGGGAAATGTCTCCCTCCAGTTATACATAGAATTGTGAAGGCTCTGGGGTCCTCCATTTTTCGAGCCATATGCTTAGACACAAGAGAGCCATTCTTGACTTGGAGATTCTCTACCTTGCTCACTTTTTTATCATTAGCTTCTTTGCTAATTTTTTAGTTATGGCTAATGACCTCTATGTTGGTGAGGATTCTAGCCATTTTCACCTCTTGATTTTCAAATCTCTTCATCATCATTAGGCTTATTCCACCATCCCCACCTGGATTATGGGCTCTTGATTGCCAATCTTGGGATTGTTGAGATTTTTTGGCAATCTTATTGAGAATTCCTTGACTTCACGATAAGACTTGTAATAGCACCATTGCACAAGTTTTTAACGGCCGAGTGGTTCATTTTGTTTAGCCCTTAATAGAAATATTGTAAGAGCATATCCTCCCCAAAACAATGAGTGGGACAATGAAGAAACACTTCTTGAAATGCTTCTTAAGCTTCAGATAATGAATCGGATGGATCTTGCTTGAATATATACACATTGTCTCTCATTGAGGCTTGTTAGCCTTTTGCCAAGAATTATTTCACAAGCTCTTCCCATGTATAAATTGGGTTCTTGGGCAACTTGTTCAACCACACTTTGGCTTTCCCTTCTAAAGAATATGGAAAGACCCTTAGGCGTAAAGATTTTTCCAAGCAATGTGCTGACTTGTAGAGATGACATGGTTGGACAAAGTTCCTCAAAGGTTCTTTAGCATCATCATGCTTGCTTCCACCAAAGAATCTATTTTGCTCAATCCAATGTAAGATCATTTGTGGAGTGTTAAAAGTAACATTACCAAGAATGGGTGGAGGAACAATAGTACTAGCATAGCTTTCTATGTCCACTTATTCATCGGATTCCTCTAAGTCTTGCACTTGTTGGTTAACATTACGTACACCCCTTACATTTCTTGAGTTCTGGTTGACATTGCGAACATTCACTTAATTAGCATTGCCTCTTCAGTTGTTATTATTACCACGGCCACCCTGGTTTACACCTCGGCCACCATAGTTTGCATTATTGCCTCCCCGATTTGCATTGCCTCCAATACCAACATTGTCATTAACATTCACTCCCTCATTGGCTTGGACATCACCAATAGGGTTTTCATCATTTGGTTCCACATTCTCAACTTGAAGTTCAACATTTTCCTTAAGTTCTTCCTCATCTTCTAGGCCTTCTTCACTAAGAGTAATATTATCGTACTCTTCTTTGGACTCTCCATCATAAGCATCCGGAGCTTCCGAAAAAGGAAGGGCTCTATTATACTGATGCGCATGATTGTAGCGAGGACTCCACAATGCTCGATTCGGATTCTGTCTCATTGCTAATATTCACCTACACATGATAAAACAATCCAAGAGGTAAAATGGTAGGAATAGCAAACTAAACTAGAACAAGAGATATTCAATCTAATAGAACTACCGTAGCTCCCCAGAAACGATGCTAAAATTTGCTCAATCCTACACCTATAAAGGTGAGGGGCAGTCGTCAAAGATAAAGTACCTAACAAGGAGTCAGGGTCGATTTTTCTCGGAGAGCTAGCACCTGTTCTATTAATCTTAGAAAGAATATCAAGCGAGTTCTATGTGAAGCTTGTATATTCCTAATTAGAAATTTAATAATTGATATAACTGAACTAACACTACAAATTAAGCAACAATATCATCAATCAACCATACAACTTGAATAATCGTAATCAAGGAAAGAGAGTTAGGGACTTACACATTTAAACAAGATTCTATTAACCTAATACTTCCATTATCCTCACAAGTCATATGGGTAACATCAATGGTCGGACCACATATTTTAATCCTAAAAAAATGTTAGGTATAGAGAGGATTGTTTATACCTAAAATCAGTCGCCTAGGTTAAACAATTAATTAAGAATGAGGTCACAAGCAATACAGTAAATACAATATAAAGTAAATAAATTAAAGAGAGAAAGTAATGAGCAAGAAAAGTAAAGTAGTCTTATTCCTTAAGAATAGCCAGATTTTGTGGTGAATCGCCTTGTTGTACAATACAATGTAAGGAGGAATATTTGTAGTAGTGGATACCCTATCCTAATTAAGATAAAATACAAAGAATAGTAAAGCTATGGGCGTATAACTCAAGGCAGTTGTATATACTAAACCCTAACTAGGAGACTATAACCCTAAGGCGGCAGGATGTATGCCTTTTTTCCTATGCCCGTACCGCCTAAACGGTCTTAACTCGTAGAACATGCGTGTATCCTTTGTACCCGGTGACTTATAGGATAAGTCTGGTCTCGCTAGCTGGACTCGTATCCTCGTAATAGTAGGTGGCGTATTTTTGCCCACACAGTTAGTCCCTCTACTTGGTGAGTGTTGACGCAAGCAGTTAGGAAGTGAAAGAAGTGTGAAAGGAGACATAAAGATGTGACTGTACCGATACTCGTCCCCTACCTCTTCGCATGTGTTGCTGCACTATTCATATCACGTAATATGAGGGCTTTTCCGCGTATCTTTCCAATGCTGCTGCTACACTGTTCATATCCCGTAATTATGGGGATACACATCATGTTAAATGTAGTAATCATAATTACGATCCCACGTGACTGTGATTATTCAACTTCTCATTCAATTAATCCCCACGGGCGTGTATATATATGTCGTAAACATTGGGATTTCACTCATCAGTCTTCAAAGAATTTTCAGACCAAAATTCCTATATCTTTATTATGGCACAAGGACCAAATTTCCTCCATGCCAATGTCAGTGCCCAAGATTATCTCCCTTCCGCTATTAGTTTCGAAGGCGATGGCCGCATGCAGCGCACGACTCCTAAACAGGAAGGCGAGAATAACAATCTTTCCATAGAATATTACCGTTCTGCAGCTGTGAGGAATGATCTGATTCGCATCATGTACGAGTGGAAGTGGCTAGAATTTGTTGATATCATTGGCCCTAAAGCTAAGGAAAGAATTTCTTCTCATCGGACTGGTTATTCGATGATTCATACATAACCTTTCACTCTACACCTCAATAAGCGTGTTCATGCGATTGTTGAGAACATATGCCGCCGGTGGCCGTGCGAGATCACCTGGCTAATTATGCTCTAGTTTCATTCACCTTCGGACATCTTCTGGCTTTCTATTCTCCCAATTTTCAGAAGACTGGTATGCTGATGTTTATAAAATGGGGGAAAAAAGGTATTGTTCCCAACATCTAAGATTCCAAATACCGCAGCTGGGTCTATAGATATGTTGATGTACAAACGACCAACATAGTTTCCTCTCTTCCCTTCCCAGAGGTCTTCAATAGAAAGTGTAAGTTCTTATGAACCCTTCCATATGCCTTGATGCTATTTACTTATTGGAACTGATTTTCGTTTTTCTTAGTGAATTTTGTGACTGCTATTTTGCTAAGCCACGAGGCTGACGACGTGGGTGACTGCAAGGAACCACCCTAAATCTTTGACCTTTACTGCCATGGCTATTATGAGCAGCTGGCGGGCAAAAGACCATGGTAATCTAGAGCTAGCAAATTTTCATCTTGAATCATCCAATGCCTTTATTAACTCCCTTTTTACCTAAGGATTTTCTCACCATGAAATGCCCTCGCTGAAAAAGATCAAGATTTCTGCCCCTTACATTGCTCCTCTGCCTGACGTGCAGGCCTCTGGTGGGAGAATCTTGGAAAGAGTGAGCAGTTACCGCTCTTCAAAGAGGAAAATACCTTCCAGGTCTGCTAGCATGGTGGCTGCTAGTGAAACTCTGGTGATTTCTAACTGTGAGGGTGAAGTCCCCCAAGTCCCGTGCCTGAAGCTGTTGAGACCACTCTGATTGCTGCTACTGAATCCGGTCTGTCTATGTGAAAGCGTAGGCACTTGATAGAAGAGACCCTCATGGCTGAAGAAGAAACCAACGTGGAAGATGGAGTGGCAGTGCCACCTGCCTCCTCTGAGCCTCAGCCGCCAGGTTAGAATGCCCCCCTTTCTCGTGTAATTATGATTTTCCCATGTACTTTATAAGTTGTCATTTATCGTTCATGTTCAGAAACCATTGTGTCGACTCCTGCCCCTGAGGCCACTGACTCTTTCCGACGCCATCCTGGCAAGGAAGCGGCCATGGATGTTGTGGCCGAACCCGTGAGTGGAGCTCACGAGGTTGTTATCCTTATCGTTGGGGGATTGAACCTGTTCAGGACTCCAAGGGTTGTGACAGATCATATCACCGAGTTCATCTGCCCCACTGAACATGGTCACCTTTCTGGTTATAATTCTTGTGAGTTGCTTGAAGTAGCCGCGGGATGCTTTTTTCGGGTAAGTCCTTCCTTCCTCGTTTCATGAACTACAACTTTGTCTTCTCTTGTTGAATGCTCATTCTTCCAATCATCCAATGGTTGATGGTGTATCATGAGATACTTCGCCAAGGGGGCCCAGAAGGTAGTCTTCTTGAAGAGATAGAAGCCTTACGTGGGAAAGTTGCCAGTTTACAACCGTTCGTGGAGAAGGTTGAAGAGCTGAAAGGGAAACTCCATACTACTAGAGAAGCCTATTTAATAGAGGCTTTGGCCAATGAGGTTCGTAGACACAAGCAGACTGTGGAGACTCTCAAATTTTCCCTCATGGATGCCAGAGTCTCAGAGCAACTACATTGGAGCAATATGAACTGCCTAGAAGCGATTATGGAGGAACTGTAATGAAAACTGTCTGGTGTGGAGGAGAGAATAAATGTTGGTGAGAAAAGTGTCTCGGATGCCCACAGTATTTCCACTTTCATTCAAGATGAGAATGATAGGTTGAATCACTGGAAAGGACCCGTGATGAACAGGTGAATGCCTTGAATGCTCGTCGTATCGCTGAATTGGATCGCGCTAACATCACAGCTTCTCTTGCCACTATCCTCCGGGTTTGTAACGACCCTAACTTAGACCTGACTTCTGAGATTGCCTCGTACACCGAGCTTATTGCTCAGGCAGATGCTCAGCTGGGATCCGATTTTGAAGAAGGTTCTGAGGAGGATAGTGGAGTGAGAGGAGATGAAACACTGGAGGGAAAACCTGCAGCTGGTGAAGCAGGACCTTTGCAGAGTGTTGCCGCCGAAGGAATTCCCTCGAGAGAGGAATAGAAATCACCCCCCCCCCCCCGATGCATACAATTTTTTTCTCTTGCATCTTTGTTTGAACACTTGCCCAAGTTTTCGGGCATGATGGTATATTTTGGGTCCGTTTGAGGCGTTTTGACTTGAATTACTTGTTGCTTGTTTGTGACGGTTTTTAATTTCCACCGTAAGCAATAAGTAATGCTAAGTTGTACCTTTGTGGGTATATGCACCTAAAGATTTGATGGCTCCCGGTCGTGCTGAATATTCTAACGTTGAGAACGTTTATCAGTGAGCATGCTTGGGCAATTACGTCCGTTGTGCACCAATGATTGGTGGCTTAGGTTGCATTTGTAGGAGATGGCTGTTTGCGCCCACAATGGGACGACTTTAGCCCGTGTGATAAACGAGCACTTTTGCGTCCGACTTCGAACGTCTCTTCTTAGTTACTCGAGTATTTAAGATTTTATGGCACTATGCGAACAGATGTCCCCGTCGGCATGTAAGGCAGTTGTTGAATTAACGAGTTTAACTTATTAATAATGCCTTGTGGCTGAGTTAGACATGATGTAGCTCTAAGGGAGTAGTGTACCCTACTTTTGTCACAAAAAGTGGGTGTATTACTTCAACTTGTAATTGGCCTGAGCTATGAATATTTGGATCGTAGATGGATCTTAATTTGTAGAAAAAACTGATTATATGAATAGTAGTTTATTATTGAATAGTAGTTTATTATTAATAAAGGCGCGATGCCTGAAATATTGTGGGTGAAAACCCATAACATGACATGAGAGCATGAAAATGCTATAATTTAAGAACAAAACTAAAGGATTGAATAAAGTAAATTCTGAAAAAGAAAAGTACTTCCAAATAACCCTACTCCTTCTCCCCTCCCCCCGAAAAAGGTCAATCAACCATACAATCGGAATCACAGTCTTGGTTGATTGAGGTCTTTGGTGCCTTCAGAAATTTTTACTTCGGGTACCTCTTCGGGGACAACTGCTCCTAAGATGGTCGCTGTGTAGCACTCTCTTGCTGCTCCCTGGTCCCCATTGACTTCTTTTATTGCTCACTTGGTAGGGTATTTAAGTTTTTGATGCCAAGTAGATGGTACTGCTTTGACTTTATGGATCCATGGCCGTCCCACAATCACATTGTAAGGGACACCACCCTTGATTACCTGAAAAGCTGAAATATAATCTGCTCCTAGGATGTGAACAATAAGGTTAATTTCTCCAACAGCGTTTTCACAACAGTTGTTGAAGCCAACCAGTGTGTAGACACTTGGGGCTTGTCTTCGACTCCCATCGCCTTCAGCATGACCTGATGAGGTTGACAGCACTACGGTGTCGATTGAGACACGTTTGACGTTCGTATCCTCTATCTTGAGCGTTATGACCAAAGCATCGCAGTGATGAGTATTGCAGCTGGTGCTATCCTTGTCACTAAATAGGATCATCTCGTCCCAGTTGTGGCCCTCATCGGGCATTGCCCCGATGTTGTTTGACTCTTTGAGCAATGTCGGAGCGCCGATAGGGGTAAGTCTGCTTTCCCCTATCGGTGAGCAAATCCTTGAGATAACCCTTATTCAGCAAGCCCATGACTTTCAGGATTAGTGCTCTGTATCCGGCTTTCTCGTGTCTGTGATCTCTATGGAAATCATAATAAAGATTTTTGTTCTTTCTGCCCAGTTCGGCCCTCAAATTGCTAGGCCAGCGTACTTGGGCATCCTTCATGTGATCCCTTATGAACTCTACGGCGTTGACGCGCAATCCCAACTCTTCAAACCTGTTAGGCACCCAATCTATGCTGAGTGACCCCTTAGTTGGCGGCGCTGGGGACTTCCTGCTATCTTCTTGCTTTGGAAAATCATCTATGTAATCTCTATTGCTTCGCTTCCCTTTGTCTCCGGCCCAAGGTTCCTCCATGTATCCCTGCTTTTGTCCTTGGCGGATGACGTCTTGGACAATAGGGCAAACTTCCTCAGGGATGGATGATTCTCCTGGCCCCAAGAGAAGCTTCTTGGTATACCTCTTATGTAAGGGATTCCATGTTGTCACAGGATGTTTAGGAAACTCCACATCAATTCCCTAGTGGCTAGTGACCTCTTTGAGTTTAGAGTTTTGCCAAAGGCTTCCATGGCAATATTACTGAGGACTGGAGGAAGTTCCATGCGTTCCCGCTGAAACTTGTTGAGGTAGTCCTTCAGCAATTCATTGTCACGATGGCGGATCTCAAAGATGTCCTCCATGCGCTTCTCCCGCTTGCGAGCCCCTTAATGCGCTTTTCTGAATAGGTCCTGCATCTGAGTGAATTATTTGATGGAGCCCATTGGTAGTTGGGTATACCAAGCAAGGGCACCTTTGGTCATCTCTTCACCAGAGCAGACTGAATCTCTTCTTCAGTAATCTCTTTACTTTTTATAGCCATGTAGTACGAAGCAGTATGCTCATCCGGGTCAGTTGTTCCGTCATACTTCAAGTTATCCGGCAAACGAAAGTGCTTTGGTATACAGATCGGTACAACGCTTTCTTTGTAAGCATGCTTGTAGAATTTCTGCTCATCTACCATGATAACTTCGGGTGGAGCACTGGCATATTACTAATTCGGTCGTGGATGGCCTTCATCTCTTTTATGAGGTCCTAGATGACGGGCGCTCCCTTAAGGTTTTTATTGTTGATTGCTGATGACCTTCCGGGAGCGGCATCCATGTTGAGCCTACGGCTAGGAACAAATGCTGGCAAATTGTTCGTGGGCGCTAATCCTCGCGGGGATGCTAGCCTCTAAGACGATCCAGAAAACATTGCTCCTAGCTTCAATAATATTCCTTCGACTATATTTCTCGAATCACGCTGATATTGTTCTGACATAGTTTTGAGGAGATTTCTCTATTGCTGGCAACGTGAGTTGGCTCCTTGGAAGGGCCTTTTGGTTGCTCAACGGGATCCCTAGGCTGCACGTTGGGATCAATGGGATCTTTCACGGATTCATCTACTGCATCTGTAGCATTCTTGGGAACATTCCTACTATCATCAGCCATGATTGTGCCTTTTCCTTCGAAGAACACCTACAATTTCCTGGGCCCCACGGTGGGCGCCAAACTGTTTATGCATAAAATCGGTCACCTAGGTTAAACAATCAATTAAGAATAAGGTCACAAGCAATACAGTAAATACGATGGAAAAGTAATAAATTAAAGAGAGAAAGTAATGAGCAAGAAAAGTAAAGTAGTCTTATTTTTTGAGAATACCTGGATTCTGTGGTGAATCGCCTTGTTATACAATACAATGTAAGGAGGGGTATTTATAGTAATGGATACCCTGTCCTAATTAAGGTAAAATACAAAAACTAGTAAGGGTATGGGCCTATAACTCAAGGCGGTGGTATATACTAAACCCTAACTAGGAGACTGCAACCCTAAGGCGGCAAGATGTATGCCCTTTGTGCTACGCCCGTACCGCCTGAACGGTTGTAATTCGTAGAACAGGCGTATATCCTTTGCGCCCGATGACTTGTAGGATAAGTCTAGTCTCGCCAGCTGGAATCGTATCCTCTCAATAGTAGGTGGCATATTTATTTTTCCCATACAATGATCTGCCTAGCTAAGCCCGTTGGGATCAATAGGAATGTGCATAAACCCTAGTCCAAAGACCGGAGTGGAAGTGACCATTTTAGGTCTCTTCGTTTAGATGGGGTAGGCTCGTGATCTAATATAACTCAAATGCTCGCTAGATTCTATAAACCCACAACTTCAACCCCGTTAGGGTGATGAAAACAAAGTGGGGATTGGTTCAAGTATGGCCATACCTTAAACCCTTGTCATGAAAAGTGCAATAGAAGCTAGATTAACGTTAACCCATATATTTTGTAAGTTTAAAACAAGTGCTGAAGTTAAAATAATCAAGTCATTATGGATAAACCCCTAGTATGAGTTTAGCTACTCATACTAGGGTTCAACACAATTGTATTGAAGAATGAAATAGCAAGAAGTATGTAATGGAATAGATGAAAGATGAAATCCTCACAAAAAATTGTGTTGGAAACCCTTGCTTGCCTTCCAAGAATATTCAAAAAGTGTAAAAGATATTCTAAGGGTATTCTAAGCTGAACAAAAAATGTCTTGCCTTGGAAGCATAATGGCCTATTTATAGGCATGAGTTTGATAGCTACATTAATATTTACAAAATTTCAATTTCGTTATTTTTTTTTCATTCTGCCGATCAATCGGCGGCCGCCCATTGCATTCGGTGGCCGCCGAAGACAGACTATTGACTTTTCTTGTGTTTTTCCCTTTTCAGGTTCGGCGGGATCGCCCTTCAAGCGGCGGAATTCTTCATCTTCATCGCTGATTTTCCGAGCTCACTCGATTTTTTTCAGCCTATGGTTCAGCGTCCGCCGATTTATTTCGGTGACTTGTCTTGAGCTCTTGAACTCTCATCCTCTCCGACATGTGGCTTCATCCATTCAGCCATTTGTTTGGCGAGGCGCCTATCTTCTTCTGTTGCTGTTTTGTTTCCATGCTTCCAACTTGTAGCCAAATTTTGCCTTGTTTTTGCTCTTTCTTCTTTCATTTTGGATTTGTACCATGAACATCAATACATTCCTGAAACATGATAATTTACATAAATTTTGTCTGAATAATATAGCTAAAGGACATTAAACTAGCCTAGAAGGGTTGCAATTTAGCACAAAATACAAACGTATTATATTTTCTCGTATTTTATTATTTTGGGAGGAAATTTCTACTCCCTCTAGTCAACTTTAAGTATCATTTTTAGCTTGTGCATACTCCTTAAAAAATTTAGTAAATTTAGGTAGTTACATTTAATAAAATGGGTGATCATTTGACTACATTGTCCTCTATCTTTCTTCAATTGAGATAAATACTATTGAGACGAGTAAGGGTAAGTTAAAGAAAAAAATAATTAATACTATCTTGATTTTGTAAAGTGACATGTATTTTGAATTATTTTAAAAAGCTAAATGTGACTTTTAAATGGGCCGAATGGAGCATGAGAGCTAGTTGGATTCTGCTATAAAAAGTCCTCAATGACCATGTTTCCACTAAAAATATGGAGACAATTACATGGAGTGTCACCAACCCCATGAAAATTATCAAAAAAAGCCCTTATTTACTACTTTACGCGACCTAACACCTCCCTCCCTCTTTTTTTTTTTCTTTCCCTCATAGCACCCCCCCCCCCTATTTTAAAAAAAAAATACCCTGAGCCTCCATTTTCCCTTTATTCTCCTTCCCTCCTTCCCATTTTTCCTCTCTTCTCTTTCCTCTTACAATATCGCCGCTCCCCCACCCCTTCCATCACTGCCTCACCTTCATCGGCTCTCCTCCAAGCCGTCACCGCTGACGTCACGTTATACTAGCCGCCGCCGCTGTTTCTTCTTCTTCTTCTTTCTTTCTTTTTTTTTTTTAAATACCAATGTCGATTTTCCGTTATATATTTTAGTCAAAACTCCGGTGAGGGTTTTTTTTATCATGCTTCTTCTTCTTTTTTCACTTATTTCATTAAAATCGGGTGAGATCTTCTAGTTTTTTTTTTAAACTTTTTTCTAATGTTTAGATCTTGTATTTTTCTTGTATAAAATTATATAAATCTTGGATATTTGTTAAGCTTTTATGTCCCGAAATGCTGTATAAAATTATTTTTGGGAGTTTATACAATTTTATATTTTTATACAAGTTTATACAATTCTGTAAACGTGTATAAAATGTATAAATCTGTATATGTGTGTATATACAGTAAGTAAATATATTCTATGTATTTCTGTAAATTTATGGAGCTGTATACGCATGTATGAACAACGAATAAAGTTGTATAAATTTTAGATTGTGCACTATTTATGGATGTTTATATAAAATTTATATTTTTTGTGTATATTTTTGTATTTTTCTTCTTGCATACAATTTTTCTATGTATTTACATGTCTAATTTATTATTTTTAATAGAATTATGTGTATAAAATTATCAAAAATCAATTATTTTAACAAAACCACTAATAATAAAACTTCGGTGACATATATTTACTGTTGATATAGTTTGATACAAAAGGCAAAGATTGTCAAATAAACATTGAAGTCGCTTATAAAAGTAGAGATGCATTCCCCAATTAAACATTTAGAACATTTTCAATGGCAATATGTATGTGTTTAAAGCGGTAGCGCTATTACTGTAAAGGGTCGTTTAGTACGTAGTATAAGATTAATTAATCATAATATAAAAAATTGGATGGTTTTATTCTGTATTTGGTTTGCAAATTAAAATCAGTATTATCTAATCCCGGTACAAATTTATGCACAATTTGATGGATAAATCAATACCAAGGACCCCATGACATTAACTTATCTCAATACTAATTTATTCTTATATATAACTAATTTCGATATAACTTATCCTTGTACCAAACGACCTAAGCTTTCAAGTAATATTGACCTAGAGCATTATAGTGCTCTGACTTTGTTCTACTATGTTTTGCTCTTTTCCAAGTGAAAGTTTGAATACTACAAAGAGAACTGAACTTTCCTGTGTAAAAGCAACAGGTCTTGATCGAGCAAGTACGAAAATGTATCGTTTGTGGATCAAAATGGACACACAGAGAGATGAAAGAAACAAAAGAGCTTGCAAGACGATTTCATTTTTCAAGCAAGGTATGACTTTTAGAAGTTGTGGGTAGTATTTCCATCATCTAGAAAAAGCCAAACGACATTTTTAGTCAAGACTAAGAAAATAGAAAGGCAAGAAGAAAAAGTAACTTTGGTTGTGTGTCTCATAAATGAGGGATTAGGTGCGAATTGAAATTGTCATTCTCATATTTCCTTATGTTCTGTTTCCATCTTACATTTTTTTCAATTTTCATTATCATTTCTGTTGTTGAATTTGGATATAATTTTGGTTAACGACTAAAACCAATATATAGAAGAAGAGACCGGGTAGGTCAACACAAGCTGCTGCTTCAATTACTAAAACAATTCGAAATATGTTTCCAATGATTTGTTAAAAGATATAATGTCACACTATTTCAAAGCTAACTTTAAAGGAAAAAAAAATTAAACGGGCATTATGCTCTCTGTTCCAACATTCTTTTTTAGTTCATTATAAATAATGACAGCTTTCTAATATTAATTAGTAACTTAATGCTAACCTCCGAATTTTACTTTTAATGAGAAGTTTTATAGCTATACGAACGTTATAAAATAATTTATTACCACAAATTTAAAAATAGGAGATTTACAAAAATATACAACCTTATACCATATTTACAAAAAATACAAATACTTTATACTTTACCACTTTACAAAACATAGCAATAATTTTTTACATAGCATATATAAGTTTCAACAAAATACCTACAACTTAAGGTTTTATCTCCTACTTCCTACATTCTCCATCCATCACTGCCCTGGGGGCTGCTGCCACCACTCACTGCCGCTGGCCACCCACCACCAGCCACCGAACAGTTGCCACCAATGCCACCAGAATTTTTTTTTAAATTTTTTTTCGATATACAAAATGGAACATACAAAAATACACACTAAATATAACCCAAACATACATACAAATATAAAAAAATATACACAAACATACAAAGTTATAAAAAAATAAGATCAACTTTTCTACTCTAGACATACATAAACACAATCATACAAACATGTATACATATATACATATATATACACATACAAAAAATGAAGATAGATATTCATATACAAAATTACAAAAGGTATGAACATATTTATACATACAAAAGACAAAAATATACTAACACATACACATATATACACATACAAAAAGGAAAAAAAAAGATCGAAGAATAACATCAGCAGCAGCGACCAACTGGTCGCCGGTTATGGATAGCAGTAGCGGCGAAGGACAGCAGCGGTGGCGACCAGCGGCAGGTCGAAGAAAAACAGTAGCAGCGACGGCGAGGTCGTGAGTAACAGCAGCAGATCTGAGAAATACAAGCAGCAGCTGCAAGTGGCAGTAGCGGCGGCTCGCCAGTCGTCGGCGATGGGGAGGGGGAAGGCGGGTGAGTGGATGGATGGAGGAGAGGAGAGAAAGAGAGATGAAGAAAATTAGGATTTTGTGGTTGGAAGAGTGATATTTAGTGTAATTTTTTAAAACTATTGTTATGTTTTGTAAATACAGTAAAAGTATTAATATTTTTTTATAATTTAGCTATTAAGGTAATCATGTGGTATAAATTTCTTTTAAAAAAATAATTGTCTCTTTTATAAATTCCCTACCTACTCAAACCTTACTATGGACGGAATATTAATATGCAGAGTTTTTGACTATTCATTGGTTACTATTTCACGGTTTTGTTGCGTCAATGCAACGTATGACTTAAATAGATAAGTCAAAACTAAAAAGAGATGCATTGTACGTATGAATCATCACGATCTGATAATTTGGTTGAAATGATAATAAGACACAATTTCAAAGTAAACCCCAAGATATTTGGTGCGTGAAGGATAGGTATGAGTATTGTACGGGTTAGACCTTATTCATCAAAATGCATCTCAGTTCTGTATAGTTTTATAAAATGGGGTTATGCCGTAGTACTTGATTGCGGAAAATCAGTGATTGGGATCGGAGTTTGAGTTTACAATGATGATTACATCGTTATATAAGTGTTATGATGGAGAGCCACTTAAAGAGTTTCTTGAGCGATTCCACGCTGAGCGCATGGAGTTGCCTCGGATGGATGATACCTTGGCCATCATGGCATTTGAAAAGTGTATCAACAGTCGCAATTCTGGCGCTGCCGCTGAATTGCGTAAAGAATTACAATAATATCAGTTCCTGACGTGGGAGGATCTGCATAGACGCACTTACTCCAAAATCAGATTGAAGGAAGCTGAGTTTAAGAACCGAGGTTATCAACAACATAACCGAGGTGAATCTTCAAATTGCGCCGAGGCGCCACGAAATAATTCGAAGGGGAGGTACGAACCTTACACTTCGACGAGGCAGCATGTTAGCCAGAGGTTGGGAAACGTCCCCGGTAACTCATACCCAGCCTATCATATAAGCCAAAGGCTCGGAGGGAAGGTTCAACCCAACATGAACCAAAGAAATCCCTCGAGCCCCGCTTCGGTCCCTAGAAAGGATCTTCCTCGGATCCAAGATTATAACTTCAACATATCGACCTCGGAGCTGGTCGATGTTGTCAAGGGGACAGCCGGGGTAAGGGTTCCCAAAGATGTGAGGACCCCGGCAGACAAGAGAGACCACAATCTGCATTGTGAGTTCCACACAGATTATGGCCACAGAACCGAGGACTGCAAAGCCTTGCGCCTCGAGGTAGCCCACCTACTGAAGAAGGGAGTCTTGGCTGACTTCCTCACTGATAAAGGGAAAGATAACTTTTCCAAGAACCGAGGTGATGGACAACCACCTCGAGCTCCACTCCCTGAAAGAGTGGTGAATGTTATAACCGGGGGGTCAGAAGTGAACGTCGTGAACTTTGCCGCTGTCAAAAAGTTCGCTAAGCTCTCCATCACCATGGAGAAAAGGACTCGAGTTGGAGGCTAGGGCAATGATATCGTCTTCGACAACGATGACTGTGATGGGATGATGTTCCCTCATCACGACGCTCTAGTTATCATGTTGAGGATCAATGACTCTGACATCAAAAGAGTCTTGATCGACCCCGGTAGCTCAGTTAACATAATTAGCTACGGGGCTGTTAAGAAGATGTGGTTGAAGGGTGAAGTTGTTCCCAAGTCAACAGTGTTAGCTGGCTTCAACAACTCCACGGAGAAGACATTGGGTGAGATCACACTCAAAACATTCGCCGAGGGAATTACCAAAGAAACACTGTTCCAAGTTATGCCCGAGGATTTAGCTTACAATGTGATCCTCGGAAGACCATGGATCCACTCCATGGAGGCTGTCCCTTCCACTCTACATCAAGTGATCAAATTCCCTACACCTTGGGGGGTTCGATCAATCAAGGGGGAGCTGCGAGTAGCAAGGTAGTGCTATTCAGTTGCGCTAAAAAGTGGAGTCGCCCCGGTTGGGCCAAAACAATAGCAACGACTGGATTCGGGGTCAAGCGGGGAGGACGCCCGAGGAGAAGCCGAAAAGATTCCAGCTTGTATTTAAGAGCCTCGGAAGCAAAAGGCCGAGGACTCAACTATCGAAGAGTTGGAATCTTTCACTCTACTGAAAGATTTCCCCGATAGGAAAGTGTTTGTCGGCTCGGAGTTGGACCCGGAGTTGAAAAAGGCAATCATAGAAGTTTTGAAGTCCAACCATGATTGTTTTGCCTGGTCGCATTCAGACATGACGGGTATCGATCCGGAGATCATGACCCACAAACTGAATGTAGACCCAAAATTTACCCCGGTGAAGCAGAAGAAAAGACCTCACGCCGGGGTCAAAAAGAAGGCGATCGAGGATGAGACCGCCAAATTGCAAGAGAATGGCTTCATCAGAGAAGTGAAATACCCCGAGTGGCTGGCCAATGTTGTGGCTGTGCCGAAGAAGAATGGCAAGTGGAGAATGTGCGTAGACTACACTGACCTGAACAAAGCTTGCCCCAAAGATTCATATCCACTACCACAAATTGACAGGTTAATAAACTCCACGGCTGGACATAAACTATTAACTTTCCTAGATGCATATTCGGGGTACAACCAAATTCTCATGGACCCGAAGGACGAAGAGAAGACCTCGTTCATCACAGACCGAGGTACCTTCTGTTACAAAGTGATGCCCTTCGGTCTAAAGAACGTCGGGGCGACATACCAAAGGCTAGTGTGTCGCATGTTTAAAGAGTACATTGGGAAGTCCATGGAGGTCTACATAGACGACATGCTCATCAAATCGATCCAAATGGAGGATCATTTGAATCATCTGAGGGAAGCTTTTGCTGTATTGAGGCAATATGGTATGAAATTGAACCCTGAGAAGTGCGCCTTCGGCGTAGGATCAGGCAAGTTCTTGGGTTTTATTGTCTCCGAACGAGGAATCGAAGCCAACCCAGATAAAATCAGAGCTATTGAAGAAATCCCCGAGGAGCTAACCGGGGTAAAGGAAGTTCAACGCTTGACTGGCCGAGTCGCTGCCTTGAGTCGCTTTATCTCAAGGTCCTCGGAGCGATGCCACAAGTTCTTCTCCGTTTTGAGAAAAAAACAATCACTTCGAGTGGACACCGGAGTGTAAACAGGCGTTGAAAGATTTGAAGCAATACTTGGCTAACGCATCGTTGCTTGCGAAGCCAAAGGAAGGAGAGACATTGCTGGTATATTTGGCGGTGTCCGAGGTGTCAGTCAGTGCAGTGCTGGTTCGGGAGGAAGATGGCAAACAGCAGCCCATCTATTATGTGAGCAAGACACTCCTCGATGCTGAAACCAGGTACCCACACTTGGAAAAATTAGCGCTCGCTTTACTCATTACTGCTCGGAAACTACGGCCCTATTTTCAATATCACCCAATAGCAGTAGTTTCAACTTTCCCATTGAGAAATATATTGCACAAACCAGAGTTGTCGGGGAGGTTATCCAAATGGGCGGTTGAGCTAAGTGAGTATGACATTACTTATCAACCTCGAACTGCCATTAAGTCCCAAGTCTTGGCAGACTTCGTGGCTGATTTTAGCATTGGAATTTTGCCCGAGGCGGAAAAGGAAAACTCCATGGCAAAGGGACCCCCTTCGGGACTGTGGGTACTATACACCGATGGGGGTAACAAACTCTATAGGTTCGGGGTTAGGCATTGTATTGAGGGCACCCACCGGGGAAAAGATCAGGCATTCGGTTCGGTTCAAAAAAGTGACCAACAACGAAGCGGAATATGAAGCAGCTCTAGCAGGTTTGGAGTTGGCTAAAGAAATGGGAGTTGAAAGAATCGAACTAAGGTGTGATTCACAATTGGTGGTCAACCAGATCCTCGGTGATTATACAGCTCGAGAGCCCAGAATGCAGCTATACTTGGATCGAGCACAAAGGATCTTAACACAATTCCAAGAATGGCTAATTAAGCAAGTGCCTCGGGAGGAGAATACCGAGGCTGACGCCTTGGCGAATCTTGGTTCGGCGATCGATGAAACCCACTTGGGGACTGACTCGGTGGTTCGATTGCTGTCGGCGCAAATGAGAGAGATGAAACTACAAGTTAACTCCGTAGATAACCGTTGGGATTGGCGAAGTAAATTCATCTCCTACTTCGACTCGAGGACTGTCCCCCAAGATAGAAAAGAAGCAAGGAAGCTGAGGACTCAAGCAGCCTCGTATCACTTGATCGAGGGCAATTTATACAAAAGGTTGTATTACGGCCCGATGGCCAAATGCTTGGGCCCCGACGAGGCAAGGTACGTGATGGCTGAAGTGCACGAGGGCGAATGTGGCAACCACTCAGGAGGAAAATCTCTAGTGCGTAAGTTGTTAAGAGCTTGGTATTATTGGCCCACAATAAGTGCCGATGTGAAAACCTTCGTGCAAAAATGTGATAAATGCCAACGCCATGGGCGGATGATCCACCAACAGGCTGAGCCTCTTCATTCGGTAGTATCACCATGGCCCTTCATGAAATGGGGAATGGATGTCGTGGGACCATTACCCAATGGAAAAGGTGGTGTTCGTTTCATCTTAGTGTTGACCGATTACTTTACAAAGTGGGTGGAAGCGGCAGCTCTCACCGAAGTAAAGCAAAAGAAAGTGATCGACTTCATCAGAAAGAATATCATCTATAGGTTCGGCGTCCCAAGAGAAATTGCTTGTGACAACGGTATACAATTCATGGGGGCAGCCATCACTGATTTTTTCAAGCAATGGGGGATTAAAAGAATTGCCTCGACTCCCTATCATCCAAGCGCCAATGGCCAAGCTGAGTCTTCAAACAGGATCATAATTGAAAATTTGAAAAAGCGACTCGATGAGAAGAAAGGTCCATGGCCCGAGGAGTTGCCCGGGGTGCTGTGGGCCATGCGAACAACGGAGAAGAACAGCACCGGTGAGACCCCTTTCTCACTAGCCTATGGCATGGACTCTCTCATCCCCGTAGAAGTGGGCGAACTAAGTCTTCGGTACGCCCACACAGGCGAAGACGCTAACCAAGAGGCGATGCGTATTGAGCTAGACTTGCTCGAAGAGAAGAGCGAATTAGCTTTGGTTCGGCTTGTTGCCCAAAAAAGGCAGATCGAGGCTTACCTCAACAGGAAAGCTAAATTTAGAGACTTCAAGATCGGAGATTATGTGTTGAAAACGGTGAACCAATCAACAAAGGAGGATAACAGAGGAAAGCTTGTTGCAAATTGGGAAGGACCCTACAGGGTCAAAGCAATCGTTGGAAAAGGCTCTTATCAAATCGAGTCTCTACAAGGAGAACCCGAACCTCTGAATTAGAACATCTCCCATCTGAAGCGATACTACTTTTAGCCGAGGTAAATATCTTTCAATTCTTTTTCAATCAAACAGCCTCGAGCCGAATGACGCTCCCATGGCATTCAAAAGAAATGTACTAACTTGCTCCTCGTTCCATCCTTTTGCTTGACGTTTTCAGGAAGCGAACCGAACCGTTTCCAGTGCTCGGATCTTCATCAATATTCAGACCCGAACACTGGGGGGGGGGGGAGAGAGAAGGGTTGATAACGAGGTCGACGTCGAGCCTCCCAACCGAAGCTTTTCTATCCGGCAACCGGGGACTCATGCCCGAGGATTAGATTTAGTACATTGTAATTAGCCCGATAGCGGCGTGCTATCAATCTGCTTTTATTGAAAGTTTGCTTTTATTTTTTCTACCCGAGGTCCGTTTCGACTTGGTTTTATGTAAACAGCCTTCTCGGGCTCGCGAATATCAATAAAATGACTTTGTTCCATTCATATAAAGTGACTTTGGATTCATTCATTTTATTTATATAAACCTTGCACACCGAAGCTGTACAATGCATCGACTCGAGGGCGAGACGTCGTCCTAAGTTTGCATCGATTGAATTTAGTCAAGCCTTGCAAGCATATCATCTATTTTCAAAGTGTTCGGTATATTTGAAAAGCCAACACACGAAACCCACAAAGCAAAGACGCGAACAGTCTTTCATTAAAAGCCCGAAGGCTGGGATTATTTACATCCAAAAAATGACCCGAAGGTCCAAAACAGAAGCATAAGAGCCCGAAGGCTTACAAAACAACACAACAAAAGATCTATGCCTCGGGAGAATCACCTCCATCCTCGGAGCCCCCCTCGGCATCTTCCTCCTCTTCTTCATCTTCACCACCGCTCGAAGCTTCACTTGATGGGAGTTCATCAATGATCGCTTGGGCCTCCGCCGATTTTTCTTCGGCTTTAGCAATCTCCTCATCTAGATCAATCTCCCCGGCGCGGCATCGCTTGAGCAGCCTTAGCCGAGACTTGATAATGGCCCATCGCTTGTCCAGCTCGGCCCTTTTCACCTTGAGTGCAGCCCTATCCTTTCGATCGGCGATCTCATTTTGCAGGGCCGCAATCTGAGCATCTTTAGCTGAAAGCATGGAAGTTTCGCCCTCTAGCTTCTTAATATGGAGCAAATGATCTTTCAGCTGCTCATGGTGCTTTTTGACCATATTCACAGCCTCGGCCTTCGTTCGAGACAATTCACTATCCAGCCTCGCAACTTCACTCTCCAGCCTCGAGCGCTCAGCCTGATAATCCTCACCGAGGAGTTTGATTTTGGCCTCGGAGTTCGCCTCAGCTTCGCGCAGATCAGACTGGGACTTGGCCAATTCAGCCTTCAGCGAAGCTATTTGGGCGTTGAACTTGTCCTTTTGCTGATCCCACAAGCGAGACACGCGCCGAACCTCGGCGGTCCTCGCAGATTCGACCTCGATGGCCTTTAGCGAAAGGATGAAGCTCTGAGCAAAGATTGAAGAATCAAGATCAGCTACGAACCGAAGGTAAACATTGAAAATCTTTGGTTCAAGTTTGATAAAACTTACCCTTACGGCGTTGGAAGCCATTGTGTTGTATAGTTGGCCAGAAGTGAACTCAGTCCTCGGTTGGCCCCAGCAAAGGCGTAAGGCGTAGCAATTCCTCTGGGCCACATGCCAACAAGTTTGAAGTAACTGGCACCTCGAGTCTCCGATAAGACCCCACCGAGGATGAAATCCTCGCGGGTTCGGAATGCGCCTTGACCGCACCGGCGCCAGCTCCTTCCTCCAGTACAGCAGCGCCAACTTCCCCAACCTTGGCTTTGCCCTTAGCCCTTGCTGTGGCAACTTCTGCTTCAAGATCTTGACCCTCGAGGTCAATAACATCAACATCCCTACGAGCCACAACCTCGGCAGCTGCATCATCGGGCTCGTCAATCAATCTTCGATGCCCCTCCACTTCTGCCTCAGGTCGGAAGAAACCACTACCTCGGTTCGAGGAACAACCGAGCGAGAAGGTTTCTTCGAGGGGGCCCTTTTCCTCTTCACGCCTGCAATGAGGAAAGAAGTCAAAGCAGGAAGACAAATAAAGAACGACATCTGGTGATATCAACCGAGGAGGAATGTTACCTTTGGAGGTCCCCTGATTGGGGGCTCCCTTAGAAGTTTTTGAAGACTTGGAAGCCTTCAACCCCTTGTACTCCCCGGCCACCGCAGCCAGATCGTCGTCCGACTCGGTATCTTCCCCATCATTTTTCTTCTTGTCTTCTTTCTTCTTCTTACTCTTTTTGGTGTTCATGGCACGGTTTGGAAAACCTGACGCCGAAGGAAAAATAAAGAAGTCAGTCAAAATCTCAAAAACAGCATACCTACCCAAACATCACAAGAACTTACAATGCCACTTGCACTGCCAACCAAATTCGGCAGCCATTTTCATCCACGTCCTCTCGGGACGTACAAGAGCCCCGGTCAGTGCTTTGACCCAAGCAGTTAGACCCGCCGGGGGCACGATGTCTACCTTATTGGCTGAAGAAGAAACAAAGAAACGAAGTCAATTAAAATGGATAAGCTACCGAGGAGTAAGGTACAAGAAGAAAGAAACTTACGCGTATTATTCCACCGTTCGGGGAAATTGGGCTCGGTGGATAAAACCTTCATCTCCAGCAAGATGTACCGCTCACTCCAACCTCGGTCTCCGTGGTCCTCACTCTTGTGGAGAGGGCAAACTTGCCTCGGTTGTTGAGCGCCACCACCCCGGCTTTGTGAAAGTAGGGGTAGTAAAGAGAAATGAGGTGTTGCAGAGTGAAATCAATCCCTGCCTTCGTGCTCAGCCAGTCCATGCATTGGACGACCCTCCAGACGCCGGGGCCAAGTTGGGCCAAACACAAGTTGTATGCTCGGCAGAAGTCATCAATGACTTTGTGGACTGGGAGGGAGAAACCGAGGGTGAAGGGATAAGTATAAGCGAAGGACATCCCCTCGATGTTGTGACACACCCTACTTGTTGGATCGGGGATGATGACCTTCACCTCGGGCTCGAATCGACACTCCATCCGAACCCGCTCAATGTGAGCTTGAGTTATGCGGGTCGGGGTGGTGTTCACGGGAATATTCCTATTTTTCCCCTCTTGATCAGCTGTTTGTGCTTGCAATTTCAAATCTTTGCTGTTGTCGAAGTGAGAGGGGATGATTTGATGAGGTTCGAGTTCTTGCTCTAAGGGAATTGATGGTCCCGAGGATCCCCCCTCGGCGGCATTACCGCCCTCGGCATCTCCGCCCTCGGCGCCACCATCCTCACCATCCCCTCCATCATCATCACCTCGAAGGAGGGCGTCACTAAAGTTGCTCAGCATGACGTCGTCAAGCACGACGTCATTTTCCCACGCGTCGACCTCCTCCTCCGCCGCCAGTTGGCGCATAGCTCTAGCCTTGCGACGCGGTACTTGACGATAAAATTTCTCCGCCTTCCATCACCGGCGTGGCGGCGGCGGCGTCGCCACTAGCGACGGCTACGGCCAAGGGTGGAACTCGCACCCTCTCGCCGGAATCGCTTGAGTCTTGTCGTGAATGGGTGGCAGATATGGTTGAAGTGTAAGTTGGGAGTTCTTGCGAAGATGAGAATTTAGAAAATATGGAAGTTTGGAAGTTTGAGTTTTTCTCCTAGCACTGATAATGGCAGAAGACGAAAAGTGAAGAGAAGAAATGGGTAGAAAGTATTTATAGGTATGGAAGGGCCAAACGTCATCATTGAGACGTTGGGAGAAACAAAAATTGCGGCGTGACCGTTCGGGCAACCAACGAATGGACGCCACGTGTCCAAAGGAAGTGACCAGATGAGACGCGGACCGTTGACAAATTTTTAAACACTTGGATAAGATCAAGCCACGTCGTTCTCCCGCGAAGCTTCATTCCACTCTTCGGTTACCTCAGTTGGTAACCGAGGAGTGGGGGGACTATCTGTATTGGGTAAAAATCGACTCGCGACAATTCGCCCCGGTCGTGCAAATCTTAACGTCCGAGCTCATGCCTGCGAGCCAGAGACCGAAGCGAATCAATGAATCGCCGAAGCCAAGCGCCGAGGTTGTCATCGAAGGCAAGCCGTAAGCTAAGCTTCGGTGACAAGCCACCTCGGTCAAGCAACAGGGCCAAGCCACCGAGGTCATTCATTCGCACCTCGGTGGATCCCCTCGGTTCAAGCGGCTTTGCAGCCCACTACTTTACCCCCACTAGCTCTTCTATTTAATGCTTAGATCGTGGGAGATGTTTCAGCTGCTAATGGAGAACGTGGGCAAGGCCTACGCGCCTATAAATACTATATCATTTTGTATTGTAGGGATCCAGAAATTTGTACTGAAACACTGCCCAAATTTGTAATCACGTTCATATATTGCAATACAGTTTATTCTCTCGTTTTTACATCTTTTTCACGCATTATTCCTACTTTGATACGAAGAATTGCTTGTATCCGAATCCAAATTCTATTTGTGTACCTAAACTGATTTAGGCCCATACATTAAGTTTGTACAAAATATGCACTTCTCGTTTTCTACCTATTCTGGTTGTTAGATTTAGAATGAACCGTGAAAATAATAATTTAATGGATACTCACATTTGGTGGTGCAGTTTTATGGTTTTTGCTATTTCAAAGTCTATTTTTAGTGTCTGGTGCAGTTTTATGAGTATTACAGTATGTAGTTCCCGTTATGCTTGGTCTATTCCAGGTATCTCGTGTGTTGGCCTAAATCTGATTACGATAATTAATCGAATTTGTTTTGGTTTAACAAGCAATTGTTTGTATCAAAGTCGTAAAATAATGAAAGATATGATAAGAAAAGGTGACCAATAATGATAAAGCAAGAATAAGTATTTTTGGATTTATTTCTGAATATTCCATATGAATTACAACGTGGCTATTTATAATAAACAAGGATGTTAAGGTAATAAATGTACTTAGTGACCATTACTCCCACATCTAATCATGACCAACCCATGGTTTCTTCTTTAATATTACTGTAATGGGCACCAGTTACTAAATCGTCATGGTAAACATAACGCTTTCCCGAGGGCTAAACCACTTGTCTCAGGGAGACGTGTTTTCACTCATCCAAGTTAAGTGCCTGCTGAAGGGCTTCGAACTCGATTCCTGTCTTCGGGAAATGAGCTCTGATAACTTCTTACCGAATCACCCCTCGAGCTCAGAGTTCGAGGCACGTTTAAATTTTCACCCAATACAGAAAGTCCCCCCACTCCTTGAGTAACATAAAAAGTTTTTGAGGAGTGGAATGAATTTAAGCAGGAAGTCGACGTGGCCGCACGTACACCATGGAATTTAAAATGGCAGTTGTAACTTCATATTCTCATCTATCCCACGTGGCGCCTGCTGAATAGGCCGTGACCCATCGTTTTACCTTCCCCATGTAAACACAATGATGGCCCTTAACACACACACGCGCGCGCGCACACACATTCACACATATATATGTCTATATATATATATATACACACACACACACACACCCATCTCCTTCTCCACTTTTATCTTTATAAGCAACGATAAAACTTCTTCAGCCATTTGAATTCTTCACCTCTGAGTTTGCAAAATCAATTCTTAAACTTCGCATTCAAAGGATATCGATTCACTCAATGCAAAATTCTCCAAGTCCCTCTAAAGAACTAATCTTTGTCGGCGACACCATGATCGTTGCTAATGAAGTGGTGAACATTCTAGAGCCACTCAATATTATTCCACCCTCTAATGGTGATGCTGAGGTAACATCGTTGGCTGGTGACTCAGTCCAAAGGCGGCGCAAAGCCACCGCCAAACACCCCAAGAAACGCCCAAAAGCCCATATCTTTCTTTGTCCTTCGTCTACACCTACCCCTTTACGATAGAATTCTCCTTGCTTGTTCACAAGGTAATTGACACCTTCTGCCGAACATACAACTTATGTTTAGCTCAACTTGGCCCCGAGCTTTGAAGGGTCGTTCAATGCCTCGACCACTTGAGCCGTGAACCCGAGGTCCCTTTCACTTATGAACATTTAATATCTTTCTTCTACCCCACTTTGTACAAAGATGGGGTTGTCCAACTTAACAAACAAGGAAAGTACTCGTTAATCACGAAAAGCGAAGACACAGAAGATTGAGGATGGTGCGATCGCTTCATCCTTCTCCCGACTAATCTCCTGTCGCCTCGACCTAGGTTTCCCGAGGCGTGGAATCCCACATGTAAGTTTCACTTCCGTGGCTCTTGTTGATTTCTTATCGTAACTTGTCGGCCTTTAACTTTTGTTTCATACCTCTTCAACTGAACCAATTCCAATTGTTCCCCCCCAAAGACTTGACCCCATGGGTTCAAGCAATAATTGATGTTAAAAAGCGGCCGGAGAGATCATAAATGTTCTTGGCTGCTTTGGAAACAAACAAGTGGGCGTGCAAACGGCACGGTAAGTTTTTCTTGCCCACTTTTCAGACATCATTCGAGACTCTCTTTTTATTGATTAATTAGGTCTCCTAAACAGGATGGCTACCGAGCGCGAAAAAGAAGAAAAATAAAGGAAAGAAAGAAAAGAAGAAGGAAGTCCCTGATGCTGGGGACAGTTTAAACGAGATGATGAGCCTGATTGGGTCCCTTGCAGAGACCAAATTCCCCAAGGGTTCGCCGGGCCATGGGACTTCTAAAGGTACCAATACCCTTCTTGGCCAACGTCCCTTCTTTCTTTATTATTATTATTATTTTTTTGATTCATCTTCCTCTAAGTCTTTAATTCAAACTTTCACAGATTCAAAGAGAAAAAGTCAACTTCGAAGAAATCCTCCAAGGCTAAATGGCCTCGAGTAGAGGTGGAAACTGCTCCTGACCTTGAGGCGTCTGCTACACCTCATAGGGGTTTGACCGATGAACCCATTGGCGATGAGGTTACTCGCGAGACCGAGGTGGTTGAACTCGAAGGTCAGATCATGATGCTGACAAAGCCAAGAGCAAGGCAAATGTTGGCTTCAGTCGTTAAGGGAAAAACTGCCGAAAGCCTTCTTTTCGCTAAAGAGAAAGCAGCACCGAGGGTTCGACCTTCTGCCTCCGAGCTTTCTAACACCTTGGTAACCCAAAGAGCATTTAGAAAGATTGGTGTTCCTTCTAATTTATGCCTCTTGGATGATTCCATGGATGTTCCCATATGTCTTAGAGCGCTGCTCGAGCCATTGGAGCGAAAGCGTACCAAGGATACCTCTCATGGAGATTTGATGGCTTTCTCAGCCCAATATACAGTTCAGGTATGTCTCCATTGATTTCAACTTCCTCTTTCCCCATCGTTCGTATTTTATCCTTCATTCAAATCATTCGTAGAGCTATGTATATGTGATTAAGGCTGTGAAGATAGAAGTCTACCAATTTGCCTCCCTCAAGAGGATTGGAGATGGATGGGAGGGTCTGAAATCCGAGCTTCAATCCAAAGTGACTGAACTCTAAGGACAACTTCTCAACTCCAGCCTTGAGCTAGATCAAGCCTGTAAGGCGGCCGATAAGTTTGACCTCCAGCTAGTGAAAGCTCGCGAGGATGCTGCTTCTTTTAAGGCACAAATGAGAATACAGGAAGAAAACCATCGGGATGAAATACAAAAGCTAATAGATGAAGCCAACACCGAAGTCACGAGAGTCTCCGAGGAATTCCATGAAAAACTGAGGGCGTATATTATTAAGATGAACAAGTTTGCGGCTGATAAGGAGTTGCTCGAGGCCAAGGTTGGGACTTTTCGGGGCAAAGAGGCATCCACTTCGGCAAAGCTCAAATTAAAAGCCACTAAGGCTCGAGTGGATAAGAATTGGACCATTATCCAAACCAGACTGAAAACAATGCAAAGTTGGGGCAGATTTGGATATCGAGATAGCTAAGGTTGAAGCTGATGCTGCCAAGGCTCAAAAGCTCATAGACAAACTTCCCTCGAGCAACGAGAGCTCGAACGATGAAGCTGCCGATGATGGGGAAGACAACGAGGCCACTGAAGGTGAAACTTCAAGTGAGGAAGAACCTGAGAAGTGATGACCCTTTCCTGCCTTTGCTCCCTTTTTTTTTTTTTTTTTTTTTTTTTTTTTTTAGCTAAGGCCATCAAGCCTTTTGTAAATAACTTTTGTAGTCTTCCGGCCTTTATCAATGAATTTGTTTTTCCGACAAGTGGTAGTCCTTCATTCGCTTTGAAAGTATTTCAACAAGTCACTTCTAGGATATTTGTATTTCGCTTACAAGACTGAAACAAGTTTATTTTGTTTTGACGCTAGCTTAGAACGACGTCCTCTTCTCGAGCCGTGGCAAAGGAAGATAACTCATAACTTAACATTGAAATAAATAGATTTTCAAATCAAGTTTATGTCATTAAAAAAGTTAAGCCATGCTTGCATAAGACCTAGTCAATGAGACTTAGGCAAATTTTTATTGAAAAACTAGCCACTTTGGGCAAAAACATAACCAACTAAGCTAATATTCAGGAGTCCGTCCCTAGTGTTCAGATAGCTAGCCTTTGGGTCTGCTTTGAGTCCCTGGTTCGAGAGGCCTCGAGTCAATCTTGACTGTATGACTTCCCTTTACATTTCCCCTGTGGTTGGGTTTGAATCGATAAAGACCCAAACACTATATGTTGTTCCCTCTGCCTCCTAAAAAGGTCAAGCAAAGAAAACAATGAGGTTAATATTATTCGACCCAAGCGTTGGAGCGTCGTCGACTCGATACTGTAGGTGACAAGCTTCTAAATAGAGACATCTTGATTTAAAGAATCTCGCTTGCTTTGGAGATCCTCCCACTGGCAAGAACCTTTGTCCACAAACCTCCTTTCTTTAGGGAATTTTTCTGACAAAGCAAAAGATCCCAATTCTTCAAGCATTGAATCCTCGGCTTTCTATTTCCGAGGCTCTTGTATGTACGCTGGGGTCTTTTCTCCCTCCTTCTGAGATCCCATTTTAAGAACCAAAATCTTCTCCTTGCCAAGCCCCAGGAAAATTAATTGCTATTTTGGTGGCCCACTTGGGGCGATTCCATTCTTCATAGCAATCGAGTAGCACTCCCTAGCCACTCGGTGCTCGCCTCGGATTTCACGTATCCCCCATAGGGTATGGAATTTAATAACTTGGTGCACCGTAGACGACACGGCTCCATCTCATGAATCCAAGGCCTCCCGAGGATAACATTGTAAACCATGTCCTCAGACATAACTTGAAACACTGTCTTCTTCTCGACTCCTTCGGTGGTAGCAGTGAGGGTGATCTCACCTAACGTATTTTCTGTGGAGCTGTTAAAGCCTGTCAATATGGTTGCCTTCAGGACGACAAGGTCCTTCAACCACATCTTCTTCACAGCCCCGTAGCTGATTATATTAACCGAGCTACCGGGGTTGATCAAGACTCTGTTAACACTTGAGTCATTGATTTAACATAATCACGAGAGCAGCATGATGGAGAAACATCATCACATCGCATTCATCGTCATCAAACGCTATTTCTTACCCGAACCTCCTGTTTGAGTCCTTTTCTCTATGGTAATTGAAACTTTTGCAAATTTTTTCGCAGCAACGAAGATTTACACCATTCACCTCTGATCCCCCCGTTAACCCTGTTGCCCTCCATTCTGCCTCTTCAAGACTAATTTTCCCAATGGCTCTGTCGTGCAACTCATCCCAAGTGCACGCTTGCCACTGCTGTAGTTCTCTCTTGCATTCGGCAGTGGCCTCAAAGTTGCTGACATTTATATTCTTATCAAATGCCATAACTGCCAAGTCATCACCCATTGTTGGCATATCCATCCTTTTAGCCTGAAAGCGCTCGAGAAAGTCTTTGATAGGCTCGAGGTATCCTTGTTTAACCTTGAAGATATCCTCCCTTCGCTTGAGGATTTTCTGAGCCCAAGTGCGAGCCTTGATAAACAAGTCAGCCAACTACTTGAAATTTGAGATCGACTCAGAGGGCAGGTGCATGTACCAACGTAGCGCCTCTTTCTCAAGGGGTATCCCCAAATTTTTAAGGAACACTGATTCTCTTTCCGTCAGGGTTAAGGCGTTGCTGTTGACCATAGCCATGTGTTCAGTTATATGGTAAACTGGATCAGTTGTCCTATCATATTTCTTCAAGATCTGCATCTTGAAATGCTTGGGAATAGAGGCAGGAGAAGCTTCGAGTTTGAAAGGTAGCGGCCTGCGCCCGTCAATATCCAATACTCGCTGGGGCTTCCTGACTTCGGGAACATTTTCAAGCCGTTTCTTAAATTGGGCTTCAAAATCTTTCTTCCACTTTTCTAGGTCTAACGAGACGCTAGTTTCTGTCACTTTTGGAGCCGTCCTGAAGGGTTTGGTACCCATAGGGGCAGTCCCCAAGCCCCCAGAGGCGGCTTCATTTGGAAGTCCCCCTGTTGTTGCACCTATGGGGGTAACGTTCGAGATGCTTCTATTAAGACAGCATGCTGAGTAACAGTGGGATTTGCCGTGTTTCGTAGATTCTAAAGATAGTTTGCAACGAATTATGAAATTCGCCATTGAAACCTTCTTGCACAGGAAATTGTGCCTGGAGTCGTTGAAGGGCAGTTATCACAAAAGTTTGGAAGGGGTCGTTTGCTGCGGATGAAGAGGGATCAATTGGTGTTGCAACTGGCGGAGTCATACCAACTGGCGGAGTCATGCCAATTGGAGGAGTTGCACCAACTGGTGGAGTCGCACTAATAGGTGGTGTCGCACCTACTAGTGGAGTTGTGCCAATTGATGTTCCATTGCCCGGTTGGGTCGATGGAACTTGAGTTTCATCTGTATTTTGCTCAACCGTGTTGTTAGTGTTATCAGCCATTATTGAGAATTGATAAAGGGAAACTGGTTATCACGATACACAGCTTTGGAACAACACTATTGCTTATCCCCCATGGACGGCGCCAATTTGTGCTGACCTAAATCTGATTAGGACTATTAATCAAATTTGTTTTGGGTTAACAAGCAATTGTTTGTATCAAAGTTCGAAAATAATAAAAGATATGATAAGAAAAGGTGACAAGTAATGATAAAGCAAGAACAAGTATTTCTGAATTTATTTCTGAATTCTCCATATGAATTACAAAGTGGCTATTGATAATAAACAAAGATGTTAAGGTAATATATACACTTAATGACCATTACTCCCACGTCTCATCATGGTCAGACCATGGTTTCTTGTTTAATGTTACCGTAACGGGCACCAGTTGTTAAATCGTCATGGTAAACATAACGCTTCTCCGAGGACTAAACCACTTGTCTCAGGGAGACGTGTTTTCACTTGCCCGATGTAAGTGCCTACTGAAGGACTTCGACCTCGGTTCTGGTCTTCGGGAAATGAGCTATGAGAACTTCTTACTGAATCACCCCTCGAGCTCCGAGCTTGAGGTACGTTTAAATTTTCACTCAATACATCTCGTACAATTTATGGATTTTGACAGGAGTTTCCTGATTCTTCTGGTTAAATCACTTTTTCAATGTTCTTCTATAATCTAATGCAGGGGCGTACCCAAAAATTTATAGAAGGGGATTCAAAATTAAAATATTACATTTGGGATTTGAACTTGGGACCTAGAACACTTTTTGAACCACCTTTACCACTATACTACAGGATATCCTTATTTCAAGGAGGTTCAACAGTGTATATATAACCAAAAAATTTTGTTTTTATCCTATTTATGCAGTATAATTTTTTGGCTAAGGAGATTCAGTTGACCCCCTTGGTCCTACCTAGGTCCGCCACTGCTCTATCGACCAAAATTTCTAAATATTTGACGGAAATCTAGGTAACAGAATCCATACAGTCCATACAGTTATACAACATCGTAAGTATGTAAGCGGTTCAATATAGTATAACATCAGTTTCGTTCGTCACAAAATATTTTTACGTGCTTGTCAACCAAAAAAAAAAAAAAAGTCAAGACAACCACGAAAGTTGTCTTATTATATAGAATTATAGGACTAAACGATAAAATAAGTCATTTCTCTGACTTTAAATAAAAGATGAAATTGGATATCGGAGATTTGGTGTGATTTATAATTGTGACATAAATAGTTCTCATATCAGCTGATATTTATATCACACGTCAAATTCGGTAACTGTATCATTCCCTAAATACAAAGATTTCTTGCGATGAGACAATTGAGTGCAATATTCTGAAGGCACCACTCTCTATTAAATAAAACATAAATCGTCTTAGTCGAAATTACTAATGTCTGTAATATCACAATTTACGTCATGCTTTTTGCATGCTTTGGTCATTTTGCGCCCCAATATTACTACAACGGAATAAGTATCTTATTATCAATTTTTTTCTTCCTATGGCTATATGTATTAGAAAGAAAAACAAAAACAAGGTAGCAGTGTGGGAAAAGGATTATACAGTAAGAACGAGTGCAAGGTTGTTGGATGAGAAATTTAACAAAAATTGCATATAATAAATACTTTAAAACGTATGTAAGATATGATATGTTCAAAGAGCAAAAAACTTTACAAGTTCAGAATTGACTTTTATACTGCTCGTTTCCTGAGTAGCATCGGAAAATATATTAGAAGTTGAGAATTTTAATTTTCAGGAAAAGTAATAAAAAAATAAGAATTCAATCAAGATGTTTGAGTCTGATGTTTCTTTTAACAACGTCGATCTTTCTTTCTATCATTGGAGAAAAACAAAAACTTTCACCTAGTGCCCTCAATAAGCCATGGTCTTACCTAATTGCCCCCACTTACAAATATTTTAAGTAAATGCCCTCCACATCATACCCCTCCTTATGAAAGGACTATTTTACCCCCCAACTTGTGTTAATTCACGCTGAAGGTTTCCTTCTCTCTTTCCCCATTCCTGGCCTCTTTCTTTTTCACGCTGAAAAATTTCCTTCTCTCTTTCCTCATTCTTGGCCTACCTCTTTCTTCTTTTTGTGCTAGAAATTTGGGATTTTTTTTCTTGTGTTTGCTTGATTCCAGTGATTTGAAGGTTTTATTGCCTATGGCTATTAGATATTCATGTTTTGCACAGAGCTTAAATTTTGGGATGATTGTTGAATTAAGTTTGAGGTTCGCTTGTTTTTGGTTGATTACGGTGATTTGAAGATTTTTACTGGTTAAAGCTATTAGATTTTGTTGTTGCTTATTGTTTAGAGCTTAAAGTCTGGGCCATGGTCAAGAGTTGCATATAATTTTTCTTCAAGTTGGTTATTGCATTAACTTTTAAAGTCTTGGCTATTGCCAGTATTTGCAGAGATATTCCGTGTAAGTTGTCGCTTCCAGCAGCATTTAGAGTCTTGGCTATTGCCAAGAGTTGCAAAGACTTTGTCTGCAAGTTGTTCACTGCAGTAGAGGTAAAAGTCTTGGCAATTGCCAATACTTTTAGAGATTTTCAGTGTAGGGTCCCCCTTGCACCAGAACTTAAAATCTTGGCTATTGTCAAGAGTTTCTGCAAGTTTGTCACTGCAGTATAGGTAAAAGTGTTGGCAGATGCCAATAATTGTAGAAACTAGTTCTACAAGTTGCCCCTCCCACTAGAGTTTAAAGTGTTAGCTATTGTCAATAGTTGTAGATACTTTTTTCTGTAGTTCGCTTTTTTCATCAGTCATGCATTCTGTAATTGTTGCTGTGTTTTTCAGTTGTCTTTGCTTTTGGCCTGTTGACTTTGAATTATAGTAATGACATAGGAATTTTTCTACATATTAATCATGAGTTCATGATGGCACTTCGTGATGTATGTTTCCTTGTCTTTACTTGTTGTTTTATTATCATACTATTTTTGTAATTTTATCTGTTGAATATGCATATTTTATCTTTTGTTCCTATAGGAAGGAGATCAAAATTTTAAGTTTGAGCACTGGTTGTATTCCAAAGGTTCTTGGGGTGGTGATGTGAAGCATATGGCCTTTTTATTATTATTTCATTGTTTTGTTATTATGTGTTGTCATTGTTGTTTTTTAAAATTTTGCAGGTAATGGATATTGAATCTTCAATCTCCTGATCCTGATCATGCACATTTTGATGTGGTTGATGATTTTATATGTTAGCCAAGATATTATGTTGAATTCCAATGCAAAAATGTGATGTGGGCGATGAATTTCCAAATTTTCGTTTGTTATCTCCGTCGCAAGATGATATGTGTAGTAGTCCAAATGAGACTATTAGTACTACAAAAGAGTTAGAGAAAGTTGTTGAGTAGTTTTTAATTACATGTATTTCGTATTTACCGTGTTTTTTGTGTTTATGTAAACAAGTACACTTGGATGTTTGATATTTTTGTTATTTTAAAAACTGAAGTTGCTTTGAATCGGACGAACTGGAAGTATTGGCAATTGCAGGACTTCAAAGCATTTTAATTGCTGTGGGGTGAATACATTTAGATGGAAAGTCTTGCCAATGGGAAAGACTTGAATTCTAGTTAATTAATTCCAACTCTAATATTATATAATTAATTTAAAATTGATAAATAATTCATGGAGGGTTGTGCTGGTAATGTGTTGCCAAGACTTTGTGTCAATTTAGTTGTCAATATTATTGCATATGACAAGACATCAAGGCAAGTTAATTATTTCTAATATTAAAGTCGATAAATAAGTTTTGGTAGGAAATATCTTACCCTTTGCCAAGACTTTACGTCAAGTTAAATTGAATTGGTTATCTCTATGAGTGTAAAGTCTTGGCTATTGCCAATAGTTTAGTTTATTGATAATATTAACTTTCCAATCACATTTGAGTTTTAAAAATATTTATAATCAATAAGTATCATTCCTTTTGATGCAATACCATGCCATGGTCAGCTTCATTCACAAAGAAGCGAGATTTTTTGTTATGTCAGTCCTTTTAATAACTTCTACTATGAAGCAGGATTTTCTGAAATTCTCATCATTTTTCAGCAGAAACATGCAAGTCGTAAGTTCTTGATCATTTGTTACCATCATTCCTCTGCACCTTTCGAGATTTTTGTCAAACCTTATCTTTACTTCAGTTTCAACAGTGTTGATGGTTAGAGCATTACAAATTTCTTTTCTAAATGAGTGGTAGCTTATACCGTCTTCGGCAAGTATCAACTTTATATCATGGTTGATGTATTTGCTGTTTGCATCCCAATTCCCATTATAAGCTATATAAATGCAGCGAGTCGCCATAGTGGTAATCTTGCACATAATCAAGACAAATAATATGCTTTAATAGAAGCAGGATCATGGGTAAAAATGTTGCCCTTTTCTGGGCTTAAGGTCTTGTAAAGAAGTCTCTCTTAGGTACCTATTGTACCAGAGCTGCAACTCTTGGCAATAGCCAAGACTTGGAGAGGCTTTGTCTGCAACCCCTCCCCCCCCCCCCCCCCATAGTAACAGTCTTTAAGTGTTGGCAATAGGCAAGAAGTCTCTCCTAGGTGCCTATTGCACCAGAGCTGCAACTCTTGGCACTAGCCAAGATTTGTAGAGATTTTGTGTGCATGCCCCTCATAGCAACAGTCTGAAAGTCTTGGAAATAACCAAGAAGTTTCTCCTAGGTGCTTATTCCACCAGAGTTGCAACTCTTGACAATAGCCAAGACTTACAGAGACTTTGTCTGCAAATCCCCGATAGCAACAGGTCTGAAAGTCTTGGCAATAGCCAAGAAGTCTCTGTTTTGTGCTTATTGCACCAGAGCTACAAGTCTTGGCTATAGCCAAGACTTGCAGAGAATTTGTTTGCAAGTACCCCATTGCAACAGGTCTGTAAGTCTTGGCAATAGGGAAGAAGTGTCTACAAGGACCCCATTGCATCAGAGCTGCAAGTCTTGGCTATAGCCCCTCATTGCAATAGGGTTGAAAGTCTTGGCAATAGCCAATAAACAATAACTTTGTACAAGCCTCCCATTGCACCAGAGCTTAAACTATTGTCAATAAGCCAAGACTTTCTAGAATTGATAGATTTTTTTTTCTTTTTTTTTATGAAAGTGCAAATTACAATTACTGTAATCAATTTAATGTCATGTGTTTTGTGATTATTATGAATAAAAACCATATCTCATTTGGTTTATATAGAATTTTAACCAAAGTTAAGCATAATATAAATGAAATTATAACTGTTAGTAAATTTAATAGCAATTTGAAGAAATCTTACAGTGAACCTTTGCTTTGGACGGAGCAATCTCTGAAAAGAATGGGGCTTTAGGGTTGCTGTGATCGCGTGAATACTGAAAAGGAAGGGGATGGACTGTGCGCGTCTTTTTATTGGTTTGTAGGGGTATTTTGGTCCAAAAAAGTTTCATTAAACTAATGAGGGCATTTTTGCTAAATATCTGTTAGTAAGGGCAATTTGGCAAACCATGGCTCCCCGTAACATATTAGTGCAATTCAGCCGGAGAAAAATGCCTGAAATTAGTTTTTTTTTAATGTGTGGTGGGGGAAATAAGAAATATCCACTAAGCTACAAGCTTTGGTCTTTAGTTTGCGATTTGTTGTCTAGAAATCCTCTCAATGAATTAAAACTTATATCTAAATTATTATATTCATCCTTTACATAAAATATATTCATTTTCAAGAAAAGTCTTATTCATTTATTTTTAGGTATATAACAAGGGACACTTACAAAAATACCCACAAAACCTAAAATAATTACAGCCACTACCCACTACTTTTAAATATTACCCGACCTACCCACTAAATATTTACCCACTCTACCCACCCAGACTTGTATACCATAGTTTATGCAGTATACCATAAAGGTATATACCTATAAGGCATAACAAAGGTATACAGTAATAAATGTCCCTCCAGACTTGTATACCATAATTTATGCAGTATACTTTGAAGGTATACACCTATAAGGCATAACAAAGGTATACAATAATAAATGGGTAGGTTGGGTAAATACTTTTAGTTTTATGGGTAGTATAATTTATAATGGGTATGGCTTGTAAATACTTTAAATTTTATGGGTATAGAGTGTAAAAATCCCATATAACAACCACCAAAACCGTTTCAGATAATGCCAAAACCAAAAGAATGTAAAACCCACTGGAAACAGCTAGAAACCAATCCAAACTAAAATAAGTTTGGTTTGATTCAATTTTTCTTTTTTTAATTTGGTTCGATTTTTTTCGGTTTATTTTGGTTATGTCATATAAGATAAAACTTTAAAACAGAATACTTGAAAGAATATAAATATAAGTCCAAACATTAAACATAAAATTTAAATCATAATTTTAGATAAAAAGAGAACTTGAATCCTAGATAAAAGGAGATCTTACAATTCAAGAAGTAGAAACTGATTGAAACTTTTGATGAGAGCTTCACACGTGTTATACCATAATACAAAGAGGTGTGATCATTTGAATAGTATTGAAGGCCAAAAGTATTGAAATATTCAAACTCTAAAACCTTTAAATAAATTTACGTTAAAAAATAAGCATAAAAGTGTGTGTGTGTGTGAGAGAGAGAGAATATATATATATATATATATATATATATATATATATATATATATATATATATATATATATATATATATATATATATATATATATCGATTTTTTCGGTTTTTGGTTTCTATTATTTGAATTCTGAAACCAAATAAAAACACCAAAACTTTCAAATTCTCAATCCAATCCAAATTAAATTAAAAAAATAACCTGATTCGATTTGGTTTGTCGGTTAAATCCGAATAGTGCCACCCCTACTTGTGTGTCGTTTTGATAAATAAATATCGGACCTTTGACTAGATGTTATGTGTGAAATCTTTCCTGAAATGCTATTAACCCCAAGATATGCGTGTTTCCTTTTTTAATTTGTCGGAGAAGCAAAAAGTACTAATTTCTTGAGATAGAAGGAAGCTTTTTCTTCATTAGAATTTGCTCTAAAGATTTATAATTAGTTCAACGGTAAGAAGAAATTCATGTTGAAGTTGGTAGCTGGTGATGTAATTTAATATTGGATGACGACGTCATGCCGAATAAATGACTTTTTAATACATTTATCTACCACATGGCACCAGTAAACAATGCACACTAGGTCACGTCAAAATAGTGGAAAAGTTTGCGTTCACAATAAGAATGCGTCTTTAATATAATTACACAATTATAACTTATGATTCTGTAATATGTATTTTGCTTTTCTTTTTAACTATTAATATTAACTCCATTAGTTCAGTGTAAATATCCTATGCAGATAAGTATTCATCCAAATTACTTCCTACCCCCTCCGCCGAAATCACCCAAGAAAATTCCGATAACAGAATTGTTGATGTAATATGTGTATTGGGAAAAAACCAACGAGGCTTAAATGAGGGATCGGAGATTGGTGAGGTTGAATGCTTTATTTACGAGCTCTCTAAAAATTCCTCCAACTTCCGAGGTCAGTTGCCTTAAGCACGAAATGAAAGTGGGCCACAAGCTATCCCACGGGGCGATCAGAAGACAACCATCACGAGGCAACAAACTCACCCCCCGTGGAAGATTTTACCCCTCGACGAATGAGCTCTCATTTCTGTAACTGCCGACCGTTGCCCACATATTACATGGAGAGATCATGGGTAGACCATGGTTAAATGTGGAGTAATGGTCATTAAGCGCAGTAAATATTGTCTTCGTCCTTGAGTAGCTATAAATAGCCATGTAAAAATTATGTAAAGCATCCAGAAATATATCAAAAACACTTATACTTTATTTTCGACCCCTTGTCTCATTTTCCTTGTTCAATTTCTTATCTTTTTCGTGGCTTTGATACGAATAAACCCAATATAAATTCGATTTATTGTTCTAATCAGATTTAGCCCAACACAAATTGGCGCCGTCTGTGGGGAATTAGCAATAAAGTTTGTTTCAAAGTTGCGCTCTTGTAATACTATTACGATGACTTGGGCACAATCTCTTAAGAAAATAATGAGCTTTATAATAGGCGGATCAGAGGTGAATGGTGTTAACCTCGCTTCCACCAAACAATTCGTCAAATTATCAGTCACCATGGAAGGGAGGGCACGAACTGATGGGGCGAAAAATGAAATAACCTTCGACGAGGATGACTACGAGGGGATGATTTTTCCCCATCGTGATGCTCTAATAATCACAATGAGGGTCAATGATTGTTATGTCAAGCGAGTCCTGGTCGATCCTGGCAGCTCGGTAAATATCATCAATTATGGAGCTATTGAGAAAATGTAGTTGGAGAACCTCATCGTCCCGAAAATAATTACATTGATGGGATTCAACAACTCCATAGAACAGATACTAGGAGAAATCACCCTCGCCACAACTACAGAAGGAGTTTGTAAGAAGACTACTTTTCAGGTAATGACAAAGGATATGGCTTACAATGTGATCCTTGGCAGGTCGTGGATTCATGAAATAAAAGCCGTTCCATCTACTTTGCACCAAGTTGTTAAATTCCAAACTCCGTAGGGAGTTTGAGCCATAAGAGGTGAACAACGAATAGCTTGGGCATGCTATTCAATTGTTGCGGAAAAAGGGATCGCCTTGAGAGGTTCATCCATGTTGCATTTAATCGGATCGGGGTCCAACAAGGAGGAGACCTCGGTTTCTATAATTGCTCCTAAAAAAATAGAAAAGGCTCCGGTGTTCATACAAGAACCTCGGAAGAAAAATGTCGAGGACTCCACCATCAAAGAATTGAAATCTTTTTCTCTATCGGAGGAATTCCCAGAAAGGAAGGTGTTCGTAGGCTCGGGACTAGATGCCGAGTCAAAGAAAGCTCTCATTGAGCTGTTGAAAGCCAATGACGATTGTTTTACTTGGTCCCACGTGGACATGGTTGGGATTGACCCCGAAATAATGACGCATAAGTTGAACGTGGATCCCAACCACCCCCTGGTGAAGCAAAAGAAGAAACAACATGTTGGTGTAAAGAAGAACACAATATAAGATGAGACGAAGAGGTTACTTGGCAACGGCTTCATCAGGGAAGTATAGTATCCTGATTGGCTCGCCATCGTGGTGGTAGTCCCAAAGAAAAATGGACAATGGAGGATGTGTGTCGATTATACCGATCTAAATAAGGATTGTCCAAAAGATTCATATCCTTTGCCCCAGATAGATAGGTTGATAGACTCCACGGCTGGACATAAACTGTTGACCTTTCTGGATGCGTATTCAGGGTATAATCAGATCTTAATGGAGCCACGTGATGAAGAAAAACAGTGATGAAGGACCATATTGTTACAAGGTTATGCCCTTTAGTCTCAAGAATGCAGGGGCGACCTATCAAAGGTTAGTGTGTAGAATGTTGAGAGATTACATTGGCAAAACAATGGAGGCTTTCATAGATGACATGCTCGTGAAGTCGATTCAGTTTGAGGATCACTTAAATCATTTGAGGGAAGCTTTTGCAGTCATAAGGTAGTATTATGTGAAGCTAAACCCTGAAAAGTGTGCCTTTGGGGTTGACTCGGGTAAATTCTTAGGGTTTATTATCTATGAACGAGACATCGAAGCAAATACTGATAAAATAAAAGTTATACAAGAAATCCTCGAGGATTTGACGAGCCCAAAAGAAGTTCAACGCTTGACAGGTCGACTTGCTGCTCTGAGTAGATTCATCTCGAGGTCATCTGACCGATGCCATAGGTTCTTTTCTATCTTGAAAGAGAACACGACCTTTGAATGGACTCTCGAATGTAGAGAAATATTGAAGGAACTGAAACGCTACTTAACTACGCCCTACTGCTCGCTAAGCCAAATGATAGGGAGACGCTGTTGGTATATCTAGCCGTCTCCGAGGTTGCTGTTAGCATCGTATTGGTTCAAGAAGAGGACTGGAAGCAACAGCCAATATATTACGTCAACAAAACTCTTCTCGACGCTGAAAAAAGGTGCCCTCATTTCGAGAAATTTGCGCTTGCTTTAACTATGGCGGCTCGGAAGCTTCGCCCTTATTTTCAATGCCATCTCATAGCTGTAGTTACAACCTTCCCTTTAAGGACAATATTGCAGAAACTAAAATTGTCGGGAAGGTTATCTAAATGGGCGATCGAGCTAAGTAAATACAATATTGTATATCAGCCTCGAACAGCCATAAACTCTCAAGTGTTGAGAGACTTCGTGGCCAACTTTAGTGCTAAAATACTTCCCGAGGTTGAAAAGGAAAATCTGCTTTCTAGGGCTCTGGCTGTTGGAGTATGGAAAATTTTCACTGATGGTGCAACGAATTCTAATGACTTGGGGCTCGGAATAGTGCTTGTAACCCCAACTGGGGAAAAGCTGAGGCATTCGATAACTTTTGAAAAGTTAACTAACAAACTTCGGAACCTGACTCTATCTTTGACTACCAAAAAGCGAAAGAAGCCCGAGCTACCAGCTTTCTTAGATTTCATTCCTGTTGACTAATCCGAGTCCTTGAGCTCTCTTTTTCTGTGAAGAAGGGTGGTTAATACAGAAATGTATCTTTTTTGTGTTAGTTGACCTAAGCCGCACCCTTACTGCTGGGGTGGTTTTCAATATGATTCCTTTTCTGTATTTGTTCGATGAGAAATGCGAGTCTGTTTTGTCCCGGGGCCTCTTCCTAGAACGGATTGGCGCCTTTAATAGACTCTCCACAAGGCTGCAATAGCGGGATTGGAGTTGGCTAAGAAAATGGGGGCTGAAAGAATTGAGTTAAAAAGTGATTCACAGTTAGTGGTAAATCAAATCCTCGGAGATTTTTCGGCTCGAGAGCCCAGAATGAAGCAATTCGTGGTTCGAGCATAAAGGGCCCTCGGAGAATTCCAAGATTGGAAAATTCAGCAAATCCGTCGTAAAGAGAACACCGAGGCCAATGGGTTGGCAAACTTGGCCTCGGTAATCAAAATTAGGGACTGGGGGACTGACGCAGAGGTTCGGGTACTCACATCCGCATTGGGAAAAATGAAGTTGGAAGTTAACGGGGTCAATAGGCATTGGGATTGGCGAACCAAATTTTTCTCTTATTTAGATTTAGAAATTTTGCCAACAGACAAAAGGGAAGCTGAGTAACTCCAAAGGCAAGTTGTCCCATACTCGCTTGGCATGGGAAATTATACAAGAGGCTCTATTGCGCCTCGATGGCTGATTGTTTAGGTCCAGGAGACTGTAGATACGTAATGAGAGAAGTGCACAAGGGCGAATACGGAAACTATTCTGGAGGAAAAGCCCTCGTACGTAAACTCTTACAAGCTGGCTATTATTGGCCCGAGATGAAGAGGATACCAAGGAATTTGTCAAGAAATATGACAAGTGTCAGAAACATGCCTTTTTGATTCATCAACAAGCCGAGCCATTGCACTCGATTGTATCGTTGTGGCCGTTTATGAAATGTGGAATGGATGTCGTAGGCCCATTTTCGAAGTCAAAGGATGATGTGAAATTTATCCTTGTGCTCACTAATTATTTCACCAAGTGGGTCGAGGCAGGGTCCTTTACCAGGGTTCGGCAGAGGGAAGTTATCAATTATATTTGAAAAAAATATTATATAGAGGTTTGGAGTTCTGAGGGAGATAACGTGTGATAACGACAAACATTTCATTGGGTCGGAGGTAACAACTTTCTTTGCCAAATGGAGGATTAAAAGGGTGGTTTCAACGCCTTATCGTCCCAGTGCTAATGGGCAGGTTGAGTCCTCAAACAGGATAATTGTGAACAATCTTCATAAAAGAATGGATGAAGTTAAAGGATCGTGGCCCGAAGTATTATGGGCAATGAGAACGACTGAGAGGAATAGCACTAGGGAGACTTGCCTATGGGATCAATTCACTGATTCCTATCGAGGTTGGTGAGCTAACCTTCGGTATGCTCATGCTTTCGAGGAGTTGAATAGCAATCTATGCGCGTGGAGCTAGATCTGCTTGAAGGACGAAGGGAAATAGCTTTGGTTCGTTTGGCTGCTCAGAAGCGACAGATTGAAGCTTAATTATTTGAATAAAAAGGTAAGTTTAGAGCCTTTAAAGTTTGTGATTACGTATTAAAAGCTTCAAATCAAACGACAAAAGAGAAGAAGGCAGGAAAATTGGTTGCAAATTGGGAGGGGCCATATCGAATTAAAGCCATCACAGGAAAGGGATCGTATCATCTCGATGACCTGTGAGGCAACAAAGAACCTTTGAATTGGAATGTTTCCAATTTAAATTGTTATTACATGAAGGAACATTACCCTTCATCAAAGCATAATCCTTTACCCACGGCTTCAAGTTGACAGTGCTCAAAATGCTCGGTTTGAACAGCACGCAATGCTCGGCTCTTCATTCTTTACACCCGACCACCGGGAATGCAAGGGGAACCAAGGACTCTGAACGGCTATCCATACCTCAGGGACTGTTCCCTAGAGAGTTAGCCTAGCTATTTGAAATGGCTACTCCGTACGGCTAAAATCTTTCGTAAATTGTCTTGAAACTCATCAATGGAATAAAACTTGATTCAATTTCTTTTTTATCCAATGCATGAAGACAAGTTTTTATTTATGCCCCTGCTCGAGAACGAGACGCCGTTCTAAGCTAGCTTACATTCGAATTTATTCAAAATTCATCTAAGTCTTGCAAGCAAATATTCAAACGATATATCAAAAGCTTTAAAAAAAATGATCATGTCCATTAAAAGACTCGGAGACCAACATGAAAATACTATACAAATGGCCCAAGGCCCTAAAAAGCAGAAACAAAAGGTACACTGACAAGATATCATTCTTCGGCCCCAGAAGTTGAAGCATCTGAACCCTAATTTTCCTCCTTGCTCGAGCTCTCACTACTCGACGGGAGTTGGCTCAATAACTGCTGGACCTTCACGGCATTGCTCTCAGCCTTGCTTATCTCAACATCCAAATTCGCCTCTGCTCAGCATGGTTTGAGAGTCGTTAGCCTCGTTTGGATGACAGCCCAGTTCTTATCGACCTTAGCTCTTGTGGCTCTATTCTTTTTCCTCGATGAAGAGGAAGCTAGCTTACCCAAAGGGTCGCTAACTCAGCCTCGAGATGCTCTTTCTTTGCAGTTAGAACGTTTATCTTGATGGAGATTTCCTTCACCGCGGCTCGATATTTTTCAGCATTTTTGCTAAGAATAGCCTTAGTTTCATCAGTTATCCTCATGTGCTCAGCTTCAAGCTCGGATTTCCAAGTCTCCTTCAAGGAAACCATTCTAGCCTCTGTAGCAGAGGCAGCTTCACGAGTTTTAGTCGCTTCAAGGTCAACTTTATCAGCAGCTACCCGAGCATTATCCAACTCGATCTTGGCTTCGAGAAGTCGCTTTTCCAAGTTGACTATTCGAGACTGGAGGCCATTCCTTGTTTGGTTCCATTCTTTCTTGGTTTCTTGCAGAATGACAACTCTATGAGTCTCAATCTTTGCAGCCTTAATTACATGTATATACCCCTCCAAGGTATCAAACAAGGAGTTATTGTAAGAAAGGGAGCAGCTGAATTTGAAGAAAGGATAAGGGGAGCAAAAATACATGAATAACATGCTGGGCTGCATTGGTTATCAGCTCAGCTATGAGAGATTTCCTGATGTGCTCACGCTCTAGCGGCCCAAGGAGCCCTCTAATGTTGATGGGCATCGCCATATTATTGTCTAAGAGGCAAAGGTCTAAGGGAAGTTCAATCGTCCTAATCGGCCTTCGAGAGGTAGAGTCACGAACGGGCTCAGACGCAGCTTGTGAGGCCTCTTCCTCAGTGCGAGGGTTTTCGTCCATGCTCTTCCCCTTATCCGCCAACGAAGGAGTTGTTCCTTCAACTTTATCAAGCGATTGAGCCGACGCTTCGAGAACGGTAGTCTCGACTTCCTTCTCAGCTCCCATCTCTTCAGGCTCGTCAACCCTCTACGAAGAGGGGTGATCCCTCGGGGTTGATATCCTCCTCCACTCTGGCCCGTTTGGCCACAGAAGATTTCTTTGAAGGTTGCTTCTTCCTCTTTGGAGCTTGAAAAAAAGGGGGGAAAAAGAAGAAAGGGTCGGTAAAGAATAATGAAATTAGATGTGGGGAAGAAGAAGGAAGATATATTTACCTTGGCCGGATGACCCCTCAGGAGCAATCTTCTCTTCTTTCTTATCCTTCATTTTTCCGTTGGAAGTAACCAGATCCTCGAGCTCATGTAAAGCTTCCCCAGTCTCGGGGATCTTTGTCTTTTTATCTTTCTTCTTCTTCTCCTTCGGTACGGTAATCGCCCTGTTAGGGAGACCTGAAGAATATGAAGGGTGATAAGGAAAAAAGCTTTAGGAGAACGAGTCAACAGAAAGAAGGGATGTCTAACCATGACGCTTGCACGCCCATTAGTTTTCATCCAAAACAGCCAAAATCATCTACGATCTTTCCTCCCTTGGCTTAGCTCTTATAGTAGCTTGCACCCAGACCGTCAAATCTTCGGGGGGTGTGATTGGGACCGACTTGGCTGAAAAATAGTGAAGCTAACAGTTAGAAGAAAGATGATGAAGTAAAAATTTGGAAGTAATCAAGACAAAAAACTTACGCTTCCGGTTCCACTGCTCGGGAAAGCCAGGCCTCGAAGAGAGAAGGCTCGTGGGCAGCAACACAAAGCACTCGTTCCACTCTCGGTCTTTAGTATCCTTGCCTTTTATGATCAACGAGAACCTGCCTCGTTTATTGACCTGAACAACTCCATCCTTATGCAAGGTAGAAGAAAAAAGATAGATAAAATGATCGAAGGTAAATGAGACACCATCCTCTTTACTCAAGTAATCGAGGCATTGGAGGATCCTCCAGAAATCGGGTCCAATCTGAGCTATGCACACATTGTAGGTTCGGCAAAATATATCTACCACTTCATGGATAGGAAGGGTAAATCCTATCGTGAAGGGGTAAGTGTAAACGAAAGTACTCTCATCCACTAATTCACACATTCCACTCTCCGGAGCAGGAATGCTAATTTGGACCTCGGGCCCCCATTTGCAATCCTCTCGAACCAAACGAATATTGGCTTGAGTGATCAGGCTCGGGGTATCTCCCACTAGAATGTTCCTTTTTCTTCTAATGTCGGCTTCGGTTTGAACTTGCATCGTAAAGTCATTGGACAAATCAATCTTTGAGGGTATAACGTCTTCGGGAGTCAGCTCTTTCAAAGAGGAGTTTTCACCCACGGGGTTTGGGATCTCTAGTCCAACGCCATCAGCTTCTGCGGAAGTATCTCCTTCTTCACCACCCATCTCACTGATGTCGCCACGACTGCCGGTGGCCTTGCATCGACGGGGAATTAAATCGTTGTGATGGGATGTTTCTTCCGTATTATCATCCAATGGCGGAAGAATATTCAAGGGAATCGGAACATCTACTAGTTCATCACCCACAATCATGGTGTAGACCTTTCTTCAGAAGGCCCTGAGAAATTTTGTACTGAGTGAGTAGCAGACATTTTTGTTGAAAGTTTGAAGGAGTTTTGAATTAAGAAGAAGGATTTCAAAGAGCGGAATCACTGTGAAAAAAAAAAAACACTATTGATAGAGAAGATGAAAGTGAGGAGGTAGGAGAACAAGTTGGGCTATTTATAAGGGGAAGAAAGATCATCATTACGTTTGTATGGGGAAGGAGGAGTGAAAAGTGGCGTCCAATCAGCAAAGGACGTATGTGATGGATGGGAATATGGAGCGACAACCTCCATTTTCAAAATTCATGGCGCACGAGTAGCCACGTCGATCTCCCGCCGAATTATTTCCATCCCTCCAAAAATTCTGACTATTATACAAGGGGTGGGAGGGACTATCTATATTGGAAGAAAAAATCAACGAGGCTTAAATGACAGAGCTCAGAGCTTGGTGAGGTTGAATGCTTTATTTACGAGCTCGCCAAAGCTCGCCCAACTCCCAAGGTCAATTGCCTCAAGCACGAAATGAAAGTGGCCCACAAGCTATCCCACGAGGCGATCAGAAGACAACCATCACGAGGCAAGAAACTCACCCCCCCTCGGTCGAAGATTTTATCCCTCGATGAACGAGCTCTTATTTTTGTAACTGCCAACCATTTCCTACGTATTAAATGGGGAGATCATGGGTAGACCACCATTAAACATGGAGTAATGGCCATTAAGTGCAATAAATGTTGTCTTTGTCCTTGAGTAGCTACAAAATAGCCACAAAATAGCCATGTAAAAATTATGTAAAGCATCCAGAAATATATCAAAAATACTTGGGACAATTATATTGAGAGACACCCCACTCATGAAAATTACCAAAAAAGATCCCTATTTTGCTACCTTACATGACATAGCACCCCCTTTCCTTTTTTTTAATTTTTTTTAATTTTTTTTTTCATTCCATAGCACTCCATTTTAAAGAAAAAAAACCCTAGCCCCCATTTTTTTCCCTTTTCTCTTACTCTCTTTCCCATTTTTCCTCTCTTCTCTTACCCTAACAATATCACCACCGCCCCCTTTCCACCACTGTCTCACCTTCACTCCCCCTCCTCCAAGCTGCCACTGCCGCCACCACCGTCATCAATGTCGCCGTCGCTGCTTCTTCTTCTTTTTTCCTTTTTTTTTTTTTTTGCTTTTTGAATAACAATATTGATTTTCGTTGTATATTCTGATCAAAACTCCGGGGGAGTTTATTTATCAAGTTTCTTCTTTTTCTTCACTTTTTTCATAAAAATTCGTTGAGATCTACTAGTTTTTTTTAAAACTTTTGTTTAATGTTTAGATCTAGTATTTTTCTTGTATAAAACTGTATAGATCTTGGATTTTTGTTAAGCTTTTGTGTAAAATCTGCTTAGGGCACTGTTTAAAATTATTTTTGTGAGTTTATACACTTTTATACATTTTTATACAACTTTATACAATTTCTGTAAACGTGTATAAAAATGTATAAACCTGTATATGTACGTATTGACAGTGTATAAAACAGATTATATGCATTGTAAAATTGTATAAAGTTGTATATGCGTGCATGAACAATGAATAAAATTGTATAAATTTCAAATTTGTGCACTTTTTATGGATGTTTTGTAAAACTTATATTTTTTGTGTATATTTTTGTATTTTCCTTCTTGCGTACACATTTTTCTATGTATTTACATGTATAATTTATTATTTTGATAGATTCAGGTGTATAAAATTATCAAAAAATAATTATTTAAATAAATCCACAAATAAAATAAGCAAATCCGGCGAGAACCGGTGAAATTTTCATTTTCCGGCCACCGGCCGGCGGCGGCAGCGGTGGCAGCTCGGTTTCTGGTGGCGGGGCAGTGGTGGGGGAGGGTGAGGGAGTGGCTCCTTGGATTTTTAGTTTAAATGGGTTCTATGTTATGTAATTTTGAAAATAAGAGGGTGCTATGTTGTGTAATATAAAAATAAAGGGGTGCTATGGATGAAATATGGCCCCTCATTTGTAATTTTGTGTTGTGGGCTGCCTAGTTTTGAAAATTCCCCAAAATACTTATACTTTATTTTCAACCCCTTATCTCGTTTAAATAAGTCATAGATATTTGTGTGGCTACAAATCATTTCATTAAAGATAAAGATGAAAGTTTATTTTCAAATTTAGAAAGAAGTTATTCTTTTTTAAACGGACTAAAAAGAATATACATTTATATTTTTTTAAACGAAGGGAGTACTGTATATAAAGTGATACTGTATACAGTACACCTATTAATATAAAGTGTCACTTAAAGATGAAACAAGAAAGCCAGCGGTAGAACATCAGCTAATTAAAAGATTTAAGCAATTTAATTGATGTGTCGAACTCTAAAGAAACGATATCAATTATTTCAAAAATAAAAATTGAATCGATTTTTCATGTACAACTGAAAGGATTCCCGTTGTCCAGACGGAAGAAGAAGAAATAGAAGGTAAATAGCTATCAATATTAATTTATTATAGGTGATTAGTTGTATAATAAACTATAAAATGATAAAGGAAAGGTAGGAAAAGTTTGGTTATTGACCACAGCTAAACATGGAGATGACGTTGACAGTGAATTGCCCCCATCACACCAAGCAAAAACAAAAGGTGTTGTGTATGCCAATAATCGAAACCAGAACTTAAAATATTTAATTTAAAATCTAATTTATTACTCCTATGTGAAGTGAGGATTAGTCACTCCTTATTCGTTAGCGCAAATTATTTAGGGTTTGGCCAGTATTTGTTCTGAAATTTTAAACTAAAATTTTTATTTTTAGTTCTCTTGAAATAGTAATCCAAATATTTAAACTGAAAAACTGAAAATGAGAATATAATGGTAAAAAACATAAAATACAACCCTTGAAATGGCTAACTGGTGTCTATTCCACTCATCACACTGGTCATTCGGAACGGGGTCAAAAATCCAATGCCTCTTCTTGCTTGTTGTTCATGTGTTCTTACCTTTACTTAACCTTTCGTTTTGTACCAGGAAAAAAATAAAAAAGAGAACTTTCTATGATCCCAATTTATTAAGCAGTGGGGTTAGCAAATTATCAACAATCAGATAGTTAAAGTACTTATCAGCAGAGGGCAGTTTAGTAAATACACAGTACCAGCTAGGTTCTATTAGTTAGTTAAGGCAGTTATACTCTGCCTTGGTTGTATGGAGCAGTAGTAAGGATTTAGGGAATTATTCATCTCATGTGTAATCTTCTCTCATGTACTCTTTACTACTTCCTCTCTGGTAATCGCATATACTTGTTCAGGGATTCTTCTATGTTGGATTCCTTAAGAGTAAAATCTATTGTTTCTTGTGTTAATTCCAAAAGAGGTATTCCAATTAGTGTCAGAGCCAACGATCCTTGAAATCATGATAGATGGTACTTAGGGATGGTAGCGGGGCGGGGCGGTAGCGGCGCGGATGCGAGGTGGGTTAGAGCTCTGGCGGGGCGGGACGGGGTGGGTTAAAAGGTTTTTTTTTTAAATATTGTGACAGGGCGGGGTGGGTTGCGGGTCCATTTAAAAATAACTTAAAACTCAAAAATAACATAAAACCCTAGCAGCCAAAAGGGGAAGTGGGGAACTCTCTTACCAGTTCTCACGACTAAGAACCAAGAACTACACATCTTCCTAAATCTTCTCTCATTAAAGTCTACACATCAGGCATTCTAAGTTTCTATTTTTTCTACAAATCTTCGTCCATCTTTCTCTATTTTTGTGGTCAAATCTATATTGTTTGCTGTAACTAAATACATAAAACAGCTATGATTTTATTAACTTACTACTAAAACTATAAATTGATTTTATTTGCAATTCAAAAAATTTGAACAAATCTTTGAAATCTTTCATCAGTTGGTTGCTATATCTTTCATTTGAGCTTAAACTTGTCTCTGTTGGTTCTGTTTTTGTTTTCTCAAGTCATTCGAAACATCTAGTTTTAGTACTTTGTCCATGCGTTACTCTGCTTATTATAACTAGTAAGGTGGATGAAAAATTAATTTGAAGTATCAAACTAACTAAGACAGAAAACAAAAGCTATCGGTGAACTAGAGTACAATAAAACTACCAAGAGATTAGCTTCACAGTCAATGAACTACGGCCACTTTTGCCTACATTTTGTCTTCTTGAAGCTGTTTGTTGAATACATTAAAATTATCTTTGATGTTTATGTAATTATAGGTTAATATAGAGTTCGAAGAAGAACAAAATCCGGCGTGTTCATCTTCTAATCCTGTTTCATTGAAAGTGAGAGTCAAAGAGTTACACAAGCTAATGAAGATACTGATGAAGCTCCTCCCAACAAAATGATGAGATTGAGTTCTAAAGCATCGTCTCATTTTCATGTGGTGAGGGTTAATGGTATTCACTATGTTGATTGTAAGTATTGTAACACGCATATTAAATCAAATCATAAATGCGGTATCACTTCTATGCATGCTCATTATAATAGATTTCCTAAAAAGCCAAGGAACACAACAAATGAGGGCTGTTCGGGGGGTGATAATTTAGGGCAACAATATTTTGATTAAGATGTGTCGCGTAGAGAACTTGCCCATTTTGCATGAGTATCCATTGTCCATTGTTGATCACGTGGTTTAGAAAGTTTGTTGCTAGCCTACAACCATTGTTCAAAATGGTTTCAAGGAACACAATCAAATGTGATATTCTGAAGATCTTTGACAATTTAAAATTTAAGACTTCTAAGTTAATGGATGAAATCACAAGTAGAATTGTTATAACAACTGATATGTGTACTTCAGATAACACCAAAAAAGGATTTATGGATATAACGACACATTTTATTGATGATTCTTGGAGGCTTCAAAGCCTTATCCTTAGATTTTGTACATGTTCCTGCTCCACATGATAGAAATACTTTGTGTAGTGCATTATTAGATTGTTTATTCGAGTGGAATCTTGAGCGAAGAATATCAACCGTTACGGTTGATAATTCTGGCACGAACAATGCAATGATGAAAATTTTGTTGGATGAGAAACTTTGTAAAAGAGACTTGTTGTTGATGGGTAATATGTTTCATGTGTGTTGTGCTGCATATATCCTGAATCTGATTGTGCAAGAGGGACTAAAAGAGATAGAAATTAGTATTAGCAATGTGCGTGCAAGTGTCTTATACTGGATAGGGTCCTCGGGTAGAATTGAAAGGTTTGAGGAAGCTGCTCGTGTGCTACATATTTCTTGTAAAATGAAATTGGAGTATGATTGTCCTACTCGTTGGAACTCAACATATCTAATGTTGACAATGGCGTTTGAATACAAGGAGGTGTTTATGAAGTTGCGTCTAACTGAAACCAATTTTAAGTCTTTTCCAACGTTAGAAGAATGGAGTGCAGTAAAAGAAGGTTCTGATAAACTGAAGATCTTTTACCAAACCACTGAATATTTTTCAAGATCTCATTATCCAACTTCATGTAAATATTTTGCTAAAGTTTGTGATATTAAGTTAGAGTTGGAAGCTTGGGTGAAAAGCCTGAATCCTTTGATTAGCTCTATGGCATCGATAATATTGTCGAAATTCAAGAATTATTGGGATGATGTACATATTTTGATGGGTGTAGCTGCTATTTTTGATCTGAGGTATAAGATAAAATTGGTGGAGTTCAATCTTGAATGGATTTATGGTGAAGAAGCTTCAACTAAAATTCAAGAAGTCCTAACCAATTGTTATGATATATTTCAAGAGTACAAGACTAAAGCTACTTCATGTGATACTTCTTTTTCTGTGAAGGAAATGATGTTGTTGAGGATGATTGACTATCTAGCTTCGATAGATATATCGCTTTGAGTAGGGCTAATGTGGAGATAAGGTCGGAGCTAGATTTGTACTTAGAAGACAGCTTGATATCTAGAACTCCACATTTGACAATTTAAGTTGGTGGAAGAGAAACAGATTAAAATTTTCTACTTTACGAAGGATGGCTCGTGACCTCTTAGCTATTCTTGTCGCTACCGTTGCTTCGGAGTCAACATTTAGCACTAGCAGGAGGTTGATTAGTCCACATCGTAGTAGACTTCATCCTACTACTTTGAAGGCTTTTATGTGTGCTCGCACTTGGTTATGAAATGAATTAAATGGTAAGTAATCTTCTCAATAACTTGTTGCCTTAACAGTTTTCTGTTTGCTTGAACTATATTAATACATGGTATGTTTTCTTGTAGGCTCGAATTCAACAATTGACCAGGTATCATGCCTAACATTACTTGATGGAGAGGAAGAACCAGTTGCAAGTGTGATCACTAGTCCTTAGCTGTTTCAAGTGTGCAAATTCTAAGTTATTTCATGAACAAGTGAGTGTTGTGATTAATCTGTTTTATATTCATTTGCTTTAGTATCCTGGTTTCCTCCTAGCTTAAACTTTATCTTTTGGTGTCATGTCTGCATGGTTTCCCTGCCTGTTTCTGTTGTTTGTGTACATCTGTTATTTCATGTTATAATAATGTCTTAGTTTCATGTTGTTGTGAGAGTGTGAGGAAATTGGTTGTTTCTTCTATTTGGGAGTAAAAAATGAGAGGCTGTTCTCGTTTAATGGCCTGAAGGGAAGAGTTCTGGATGGGTATTCTGTTCTTAGGTCTGTGGAGAGAGTCTTTCCTGGTTCTTTGGTTCAATATCTTAACTCTCAAGTACATGTTCAACCATAGCAGCAGTAGTTAACTTAGTCTTTCTTGGTTCTTTGCTTAATTCATTCATGTTTTGAGTTTCTATCCAACCTGCTTCTCCAGTTCTCCTTCTTCCTGGCCTGAGTTACTCCCTGAAGTTCTTATCTTCTGTAGTCCTAGTGTTTCAAGTTTCCATCTATTCTGATTTTCATCTTGTAGTATACTAGTATTTCCTATTAGTTAAAGAAAATGGCTTGGTTTCTCTAAGGAAAGGCAGCGATAAAAGCTCTCAGTTTCAAAAATTTAGATGAGATCCTTTCTTAAACTCTCTGGTACTCTATCGGTCTAATGTCCAGGTTCATGTTTGTTTTGCTGGGATGTCATTAATCATTAGGTTGAAGATTGGTTTCTGCTATGGTTTGTTGAACTTGAAAGTTTGTGATTGCGAATAACTAAGCTCTATGATTTACTACTTCCAATTATTTTAAAAACAATATGCATAGTCTGTTAATTACTACTCGTGACTTCTGCTTACATGCCCCGGCATTCGTTTAATCTTTAAAGGGCATCTCTTAGTTGGCAATTGTTCTTTTTTTGTGTAATTGATTTATCATAAATTGGCAATGGGATAGTATTAGATCAACTTTTGGTTCCAATCAGATTGATTTCTTTTCTTCAATGAAGAGTTACAGATTACAAGAACTAAGTTACAACTTTGTCTTTCTATTAAAATAGTGAGAAACTACAGTTCACAGTATTTTTTTAAAGTTCAGTTAATTTGAATTTTGGAAAATTAAAGCCAAATGATTGAGATTGAAGGAAAGAATACATTGAAGTGTTGGGAAAAAGTTAAGAATTTTGAGTATTGAGAAAGGAAAGTCAGTCAAAATTTTCAAAATTGAGGTAGTATAAAATATAAAATCTCAGTTGGTTGTAATTTGGTTTCAAACTCTTGGGGTCGTTTGGTTGGTGGGATTGGATTATGGTACTATTCTGTCTTTCAATGAATTATGAATAATGATTATGGTTTTGCATCTTTTTTAGGCATCAAAAGAAATGGCAAAGGAAACAAAGTGTGGAAATGGATATTCAAGAAAAGTGCTGGGAGGAAGAGTACAAGCAACAAAGAGGAAAATGACATCGTCAAGTCTTTATTTTTGTTCATATCCTTAACAATTTAATTGAGACGAAAGAATGATTTTTATTTGAATCTCTTTAGTTATTTTGATATATTTTGTACTAAAATATGTTCAGATTAATGTTTATATTGGAGGGTGGAAGACTTCCTCAGTTCCTCTTGAATAGTTCAAGTTTGGTTGTTTATTCAAGTACTTTATCACTGTTTGTGCGGCTGCATTGAACTTACTGTAATGTTGGTTCCACTTTAATGTGTGCGCCACCAACTTTGAGTTGCTAGTTATTTCAGTAGTAAGTTCTTTTCATGGCTTGAGGATAGTTAGAAAGTTTTAGAGGTTTGGACGTGTTCTTTCTAAACTTGTTGTAGCTATCAACTTATGTCACAATTGATATTATTAAAACTGGTATATATTAGCTATGGCTGAATTTGCAAATTTAGAAGTACATTTGCTAGATAGTTTCTATGATAAGAGTTTGTCTATGTTTACCATGTCATAATTTGTATTTGAATAAATAAAGTTTGAAACTTTACAATTCTAAGAAAAGTAATCCTTTTACTTTTATCATTAGTTAAGACAAGAAAAAATATTTAATGAATGATAGATATAGAGGAAAGAGTAATGGAGGATATGTCTAACTTCTTATGACACATCCATCTGTGAAAGGATTCTAATATGAGAAGGTAACGTGAATATCTTAGGTTGTAGAGTTATCCGTTAGTTTGATCCTGTGTGTATATAGAAAGAATCATGAAATAGTTTGATATATCAAGTATTATATACATATTGCATTTAGGAGGTTATATATGGTAAATTACATATTAATCAACCTTGATTGTACAAATTAGATTTGAAACTAGAGAAAAGAGAAAAAATTAGGTGGGTGCAAGGCGGATATTCTAAATTAATCAAAAGCAATTACAATTATTAGTTTTAGTATACGTTTTCTCGAAGTTATGTTCTTTATTCTTACTATATGCCACAAAAAATAAATTTATCGACTAACTTTTGCAAAAATTTGGCAAATATAATTTGAGTTGTAGATATTGAAAGGAAAAAAGGTATAGAATTTTTTAAAAAAAAAGTGGGGCGGGGCGGGGTGGGTGGACGCAGGGTAGGGCGGGTTTTATATAGATAAAGTGCTCTGCGGGGCGGGGCAGGACGGGTTAACCAACACGCGGGTCCAGGTCCAACCTGCCTCGCACCCGCCCCGCCCATCCCCGCTGCCATCCCTAATGGTACTCATAGTAATTGGTGAAAGGAAGCAAATGTGTTGAAGGAGCAAGTTCGTGCCATTAGCAATCGTCTAAGAACAGTTCATGGAAGAAATGAGCCTTTAGTTACTGATAGACAAAATCGAAGGTAAGGAGAAGGTTATGGGTCAAGACGAGAATCAAAATTGAGGGCAGAACGACTGCCTTACAATGTTAGTACTTGATACTCTCACATTGATTTATCTAAATTTTGTGAGGAAGATGTTCGTGGCTGGATTTACAAATGTGAGCAATTTTTTGAAATTGATGGTACCCTTCCAAACATGAAGGCAAAGATCACAACTATTCATTTAGAAGGAAAGGCATTACATTTGCCCCAAATGTATCTTAGAATACGATTTAGTGGGGAATTTCCTTCTTGGGGGGAGGGATTATATTTGATCTTTGTACCACATATTTAACTGTGTGACCCATATGGATCCCTTAGAAGAATTGATTAGTTTGAAGCAGGCAGGTTCAAGATCTTCTTGATCGATTTGATAAGATGCTGAAATATGTAGACATCTCAAAAGACAATTCAATTAGTTGTTTTGTTCATGGATTAAAACCTCAAATACTCTCTCCGTTCTACTTTATGTGTCATAGTTTGACTTGGCACAAAGTTTAAGAAATAAAGGAAGATTTTTGAAACTTGTGGTCTAAAATAAGACATATATATTTGTGTAGTTGTAAATCATTTCATTAATGACAATTTTGTAATTATGAAGTTAAATTGTTAACAAATTTAGAATGTTGTCATTCTTTTTGAAACAGACTAATAAGGAAATATTACCACATAAATTGGAACATAGGGAGTCCTAACGTGATACATCTTCGTAATGAAAATAAAGTGGAAACATGAGTTGATCCATAATGATTATTAGATTGAAAGAACTAGGATTTAATAAGACTGGTAATTACTCTCACTCAAGCTACTCAAATTCTTCCTATAATTCCAAATCCTTATTACCCACATCAAGTACTAATGTTAGTTCAGGTAATTGCAACAAGGCCTCTTTTACTCAAAGAAACAATATGAGGATTCCAGAGTGATATCTGGTGATGAAATTGATAAGAAAAGAGAAAATAGGTTGTGCTATTAGTGTAATGAAAAATACACCATTGGGCATGTATGTAGTGGGAGGAAGCAATTCTAATTTTTGAAAATTGAAGAAGAAGAAGAGAAAATGTAAGAAGGTGGAGAGTTAGCCGTGATTGAGGAGCGGTCAAGTGAACAGGACGAAACAACCAAGGAACCCCTCATCACCCACAACTTTCAGTCCATGCCATATCTGGAACTCATGACTTCAGAAACATGAGGGTTAAGGGTTAAGTTATAGGAAAAATAAAAATGATGCACATCCTGATTGATACATGTAGCACCCATAATTTATTGAATGAAGGCACTGCAAAGAGGCTAGGCTGCAATATGAAGTACATCACTGCCTTTTCTGTTGCAGTGGCAAATGGGAGCAAGGTTTACGGTTCATATATGTGTGAAAAGTTTGTGTAGAAGATGCAAGGAGTGGAATTTATGGCAGACATGTTGTTACTGCCCTTAGGGGGTTGTAATGTAGTGTTGGGAATCTAGTGGTTGATAGCACTAGGAAACTATAAGTGTAATTTAGTCAGCTAAAAATAGAGTTCTTTTAGGCAAGCACAAGATTTCTCTAAGGGGTAGTCAACTTGCTAAAAAATGGCTTAATGGGGAACAAATGGACAAGGTGATATAACAAAAGGACAATTCACTATAATGACCATGGCACTCATTCATTCCACATAAGCAGCTGTCTCAGAATTGTATTCTCAGGAAGCAAGTTCCCCAGCTGATATTCAACTGATTGACAAGTATAAAACCATATTTAGCATAACACATGAATTATCCTCAAAGAAGATACCAATCTAGTTAATGTAAGACCCTATAAGTATCTGATGCATGAGAATTTCGCACACTTTAACCAGCCTAAAATTTTGTCTTTGAATCCAAAAGTACCCAATCCATAGGAAAAATTGATGTATTTTGCTTGGTTTCAAATGTTAATGCCAAATGAAAGAGCCAGAAACCAAAAAGAGCAAAAAAGCCCAAGAAAGTGATTATGTTCAAGAAGCTACAGAAATATTGAAATGGTGGGCGCCTAATCAAGGGGCGATCGCCATTTCCCTATATAGAAAGCCATGTTGAGTTACGGAATTGGGTGGTTGAAAGGCCCTAGCTCTCAGGAAGAAGCTGATGAATTGGGAGAACTATTGAGAAGGCATCCGCCCATCTAAAATGCGGTCACCCATCACACCATTCAAGGAAAAGCTGTTGAGAAGAAGAGGCGGCCATATTACAAGGCTACACTTTGCCTTGTCTTGGAAACGAAGAAAAGGCGGTCGCCCAATGTGAAGGCTGCCCTCTTATGCAACTCCAGAAAAAGGTGCCAGCCCATGTCCAAGAGGTGCCAGCCCTTTCGCGTAATCTAGCTCCAGAACTCAGCCCTTTGCAAAAAGGGCCCTCGCCCAACCTGCAAATGTCAATTTTTTAATTAGTCTAAGCAAACACTATATATAGCTAGACTTAGGTTTTTTAGAATATTCTACACTTTACATTACTTGGGAAGCAATATAAAGACAAAATACCATTACCTCTTTGTCAAGATTTCTTGGATTGTGAAGAACATCATATTTTGTAAGAATCATTTTTACTTTGCTATTTCAATGTATTATTCATTACTTGCAAATCGTGATTCATTATATAATATGAGTAGCTAAATCACACAGTAGGGTGCTAATTAAACCCTGTCTAATAATCAAACGGTTATAATATAATAAGCTTCTAAACACTTAGGAATACCCAAGTTCACTACTTTTGATTCCATTACAATAACTTAAAGTGTACAACTCAAGTTGAGACCAATAGTACAAGACTTACACCAAAAGGGTACTTCGAGAAATGGGAAGTAAAGTAACGGGGTACCGAGGGTGAGTGTATTGCATTTACCCCGGGTTAACGGGTTGAACACCGAAAGGGGGATACTTTACTTGGGATTAGTTGCTAGCATTCAAAGAACCAATTTTTAGTACCGAAAGGGCAAGAGCTGGTAGTCTTGATTCATCACCAAAACGATGAGTTGAGTATATGCGAATAAGGTCCATTGGGTGACCTAAAGTGCGAAGAAGCTTATAACTACACTCATTAGATTAGAGGAAAAGGGGAAGATTAGCATCCTAGTCTTTTGATTAATTATCAAAAATAGCATTAATTTACTCTTCCTTTAGTCATAGATAAATTCCATTATAATTCAAGGATTAACTTGCTAAAACAAGAAAATTTGAACAAATTCAACTAAAATTAGTCTCGGGCAAGTCCTCGTATTCGATCCCTACTTCTATTAGGGTATTTGTGATCTCTACCCTTAATTGGGACTCATCATAAATTGGCACAGTTGTCGGGGACTTCAGCAGACCATTTAATTGAATTAGTTTAAGTTATTATGATTAGTTAGCTTAATCCGAGCACCCTTCACTTTTGGTTTTTATTTTCTTTGACTTTGTAGGTATTTAAAAAAGATTCAACCTAGATAAGCAATCCACTCAACAATGTGGGAGGTGTGGCTAATCAACGAGGAGATGATCCACCACCTCCTCCCCTACTTAATAAACATCTGGAGGATGTTGGTGTTGAAGACAATGTTGAAATACTTGATGTAGAGCATGTAGATGGAGCAAAATTGAATGCTCAAGCTCAAGGTGGTAGAGCAAGAAGAAATACAAGAAGAGAAGTTATGAATGATGATGGTTTTTGTGGAGCCATTGTGCCTCCACCCATTAGAGCTACGACTAACTTCCAAATGCCACCAGCCGCTATGAATTCACCTGATAATCGAGGGTTGTTTTGAGGCGAAGAAGATGAGAATCCTAACAAGCATCTCCAAACTTTCCTTGAGATTTGCACTCTTAAAAAATATGTCGGAGTGTCCGACGATACTTTTCATCTTAGGCATTTTCCATTTTCTCTAAAAGGGAAAGCTAGAGCTTGGTTGGATGGTTTTCCAAAGAGAAATATTCACACTTGGGATGAATTGGTAAAGGTTTTTCTTGATGAGTGCTTTCCACCGGTAAATTTGTAGATTTGAGAGATGATATCTACTATTTCAAGAACAAGTGGGTGAGCCATTGCATAAAACTTGGGAGATATTTCTCAAGCTCATTCACTCTATTCCCTGTCATGGTTTTCTGGATAGAGTTCTTTTGGAGACTTTTTATAGAGGTCTTGATGACAACAACCAAACTACAATAAACCATGTTGCTCAAGGAGGCTTAATGGAGGGTACTTTTCTATAAGCAATGACCTCATCAACAAGGTCACAAAGCAATCAAGAGCATGGAAGTCAAAAGTAAAAAGGTAAGGTACTTATGATCCTAAAAATGATGCAATGACAAAAGCAATTGAATCTCAAAAGGAAATAATGGCTCAAGTTGTTACAACGGTTGAGTTGCTTGGGAAGAGCAAATTGAAGCAAAATCAAGAACCCAACAAGCAAGTGAATGCTATTGACACACCTCCTATAGAAATTCATCATGGTCCTAATTATTCATATCAACCCTATCTTATGGATTATACTCCACCAGGCTATGTTCCTATGGGGTTTGTACCTCAAGGTCAAGAAGGGCAAAATGAAAATCAAGGTGGCCAAGAACAAGATGAGAACACAATTTATATCAATGCTTATCTAGGCCAAAGACCCTCATATAATCAACAAGGCTATCAAGCTCAAGGCCAATGGAGGCCATACAATCAACAAGGAAACCAATGAAGTAACACCCACAGATGGAGTGAAACGATTCAAGGGAGAGAGCAACATGATAATCAAAGAGATCCCAATGAGTCTCAACAAAGTTCAAGTAACGCTAAGAATTTAAGGTTGGAAGGTATGATGGAGAAAATGTTGAAGCTTCAAGAAGACAATTCAGGAGATATAAAGGATATCAAGCAAACCGTACAATCACATTCTACTTGTATCAAGTCGCTTGAATACCAATATAGCCAATTGTCTCATCATGTGAATTAAAGACCTCAAGGAGCATTACCGAGTGATACGGTGGTGAATCCTAAGAGGAATGTGAAGGATCAAGTATTGGCTATCATGACTCAAAGTGGAAAAACTTGGGATGATCCCAAAATGGTAGGTGATGATAGAGAAATTGGGCTTGAAGTGGTTAAGAAAGAAGGGGAGATCTTGCTTAATGAGGTAGATGATGAGGATAAATTGCAAGTTGAGGTGGAATACCAAAATGTTCAAGAACAAGAGATTCCTCTTGAAGAAGAGAAATTTCGCTCCCAAAACCCACTGCTACCCAAAAAGCCACTAAACAAACTCCATCACCCAAAGAAGCCATTCCTACCAAAACCACTATTCTAAAGCCTACTCCACCTTTCCCACAAAAAAATAAAAGATTGAGAAGAGCCGATCATACCAAGAAGGTGTTAGAGAAAATTGCCTCAACTTCTATCCATCTTCCATTGGTTAATGCTTTAGGTCAAATGCCGGATATGGCAAACTTTGTGAAAAATTTAGTGACTAAGAAAAGGGTTTCAGAATTTGAAACCGTCAAAGTCACACACTAATGTAGTGCCATTATGTCTCATGTCATACCTAAGAAAATGGAAGACCCCGGTGCTTTCATTATACCATGTACGATAGAGGGAAGACACTTTGAGAAGATATTATGTGATTTGGGGAAACGCATTTATATTATGCCTTATGCCATTTACAAGACATTGGGAGGAACAAACCAAGGCCAACTTCAATAAACCTTCAAATGGCCGATCGTTCAATGAAAAGGCCAATTGGAGTGCTTGATAATGCGTTGTGAAGGTAGATCATTTTATCTTTCCGATGAATTTTGTTATCTTGGATTGTGCCGTTGATTATGATATGCTAATTATTCTAAGGAGACCGTTTTTAGCAACCAGGAGAGCATTTATTGATATGGAGAAGGGGGAGTTGACACTTATATTCTATGGAGAGAAGGTGGTGCTTCACATTTTCATGTTGATGAGGCAACCACTTGAAGATGCATAATGTTCTTATGTTGATATAGTTGTGGATGCGCCGGTAGAAAAAGAGAGCCTAACAAGGGAATTTGATACAATAGCATTCGTGTTATTGAATATGAATGTTGATGATGAGAAAAGTGTTAAAAAATGTGTCCTTGCATTAGATGGATTTAGTACTAAGCCATATTCTCCAAAGAAACTCTCTATTGACCTTGAGAATCGAAAAGTCCCACCAATAAAACCTTCCATTGAAGAACCCCCCATTCTTGAACTCAAAATTTTACCAAGTCATTTGAAATATGCCCACCTTGGTCCTAACTCCACTCTCTTAATAATTATTTCATCCTACTTAACCTAATCCCATGAAGAAAAGCTCTTACAAGTTGTGAAGAGGAGGATTCGGGCTATTGGTTGGACATTAGCCGACATTAGAGGCATTGATCTGGGAGTATACACTCACAAAATAATTCTTGAAGAAGGTTCCAAACCTTTGGTTGAGCATCAAAGGCGGTTGAATCTGGCTATGCTAGAAGATGTTAAGAAGAAGATTATAAAGTGGTCGGATGCGGGTGTTGTAGCACCCTTATCCGATAGTGAATGGGTATCACCGGTCCAATGTGTGCCTAAGAATGGAGGTATGATGGTTGTGCATAATGAATGGTGATTCCACTAGGACCGTATCCGGGTGGAGAGTTTGCATGGATTATAGCAAGCTCAACAATGCTACAAGAAAGGATCATTTTCCTCTCCCATTCATTGACCAAATATAGGATAGGTTGTTTGGAAAGGCTTATTATTGTTTCTTTGATGGGTACTTCGGGTACAATCAAATCTTTATTGAAGCAGATGACCAAGAAAAGACAACTTTTACTTGTCCATATACGACATTTGCTTTTAAGAAGATGCCATTCGGTCTTTGTAATGCACCCACCACCTTTCAAGGGTGCATGCTTGTTTTATTTCATGATATGGTCGAGAACTTCTTGGAAGTATTCATGGATGATTTTTCCTTGGTTAGGGATTCGTTTGATGATTGTCTACACAATCTTGACTTGGTGCTTGAAAGATGTGAGGAAAAAAATTTGGTGCTTAATTGGGAGAAATGTCATTTATTGGTGTCACGACCCCTTTTATACTTAAAAAGAAAATACTTATATGTTTTAAAAGGTTCTGTGACTAATGTTAAAGGTACACGAATTATTAAGAGATATTCGGAGTCGCCACTTGACAAGTTAAAGGTGTGCCAAGTCACCAAAGTGGTGTACCTACAACACCTATGACTCGTAAATGGTCTGCGTCAGAGTTCCGGATAAGGATCTCGGTTGACTCTCGGGAAGGTGTTAGGCACCCTCTCGTCCTGTGCCGAGCACAGTTGCTTTTATTGACGCATTTCGACTCTTTAAAAATTATTTATTTATTTTGCCTTTATTTTATTATGCTTTTGATTTGATTATAAATTTGTTCATTCAAATAAAAACTCAAATCGAGATATAATCGCGCGAGCACTTCACTCGTTCGAAATCTTCCGATTAAAATCGATTAAATCGCACAGACACTTCACCTATTCGAAATCTCCTGATTTATTGAGTTTCAAGTAAACAATTTGATTCAGTTGTTCGATGTTCTTAGCTTATGATTTTGCGCCTAATTAAATTGAACAAGTTTTAAGTACAATGTCCTGCGTTTTCAACCGTTGACCAATTATAAGAGCAAGCAGATCGCTACTACAACCAACTCTTGATTCCCCTCCTAAATTTTTTTGCACATAATGTCTTAACTTAACCCTCTTTTTTTTACATTCGACCATTTCAATAGTGGCAATGTTTATTTTGACAAGTCTGCTTAATAAAGTTCCCAAAATAGTTCTACAGTTTGCCTACTATAGTAGCCCGTTAACAAAGTTTTCTAATTTGCAAATTGTTTGTGTCCTAGTTTTGCCAATGTATTGCAGATTTAACTCTTTACATGCAGTTTACACATTTGCGGATGTGATACCCTTTTTAAATGGCTGCTTTTAATATGTTCAGAAAATATTTAATGGACCAACATAAACACCATAGTAGTTTCTTGGTACATAACATCTTATGCGAAATACAATATAAAGCTAGAACATAAAGGTTGATATCGAACCAGAACTTGCATATTTTCAGTCATAAACATGATAAGAATACATACAAAAACAAAGGCAAAGTTTTTTTAGGAAAAATACCTATTTGGCAAATTCCCAAATGCAACAGTAAAGATAACCAAAGCTAAGCCCAAACCAGATAAACAGTCCAGAACGCAGCAACATACCAGTAACGTTCAACCTCTCCCGAACCTCGACTTAAGCTTAAAAAAAGCTCCAGATTCGTTTCCCACCTTCCTTTCTTTTGTTTCTTTTCTTTCTCTACTTCTCTCTCTATAAAACTCTAGTATTTTTACTCCCTTTGCTCTCTCAGATCTGTTGAATTTTTTAGATGTCGTTCTCTAGATCTTGTGTCTGTCCGTGCTATAAAATGAAAAGAAAATGGCCTTTTAATAGGCAAAAAAGCTGAGCATAAAGTGAGTAAAGGGACAAGAATCACATGTGACCCTTTACTTTACCAGACCAAGGTACAACACCCATGTGACTCCTTTAATGAAAAATTCCATTTTCATGCTTGGGTCTCACCAACCAAACAAAAGGAAAGACTCAAACTATTCCAGTTTTGTGCAACTCTTGTCCTATTGTTTGACTACACTTTTTGAACTTCCAACTTTCAGATTTTGCACCTAAATTTAATTGAGTCAAACTCATCCACTAACATGACCCTTTAACACAAATAAATAAAAGTGTTCCCAGCCCACAATCGATACCAAAAGCCTTCAACCACTTGAAAGAATTAAACTAAATTACATAACTGCTAGGACTCAAGTTTTTCTCAGCAATTATCAATTGAACTCTCCCTGTTTTAACTCACTCAACTCAAAAATGCTACGCAAAGATCTTAGACTAAAGCAGAATTAATAGGACAAACTCAAAGTTACTTTGTGACTGTACTTCGACAAAGGACTATGCTAAGATAGATTTGCGCACAGTATTTAAATCAAAACCAACCAAGACAAGCTTCAATTTAACTACTAACAGAATTTGCTACGAGGAATTGACGAACTTCATACTTAAACTCACCTAATCATACAACTTACACATACAAATCTATTGCTAAACAGGAACACACATACATAATCTTTAACTAACATTATATCAAACGGAACTGTTCATTTCAACCATGAAAATGACAAGCATTACATATGATTTTCACAAGCTCAAGGATAAACTATCTTTAGATTACTACGACTAAACATTAACTACATGAGGAAAAGGAAATGACAAAGCAAATACCAACACGTCCCAAAAGCCAATGTCCACGAGCTGCCTCGCGATCGCACCAACTGCTTTCTCGCCATTATACAGCCTCATTCCGCCTCGCCATCGACACTGCTCTGTATTGCCTCACTGTCCCGGTGCTCACAGCCTCGCTAAGGCTATAGCAGCATCACAATCACCATAAATATCATCGCGACAGCTTCCAAAAAAATCAACCAAATGCCTCGCCAAACCATCGTCATCATAGAAACCTCACAACTGCTTCTTTCCCTCGGCACAACCATTATCACCGCTGTGTATCAGTTCAACATCACCAAAGCTATGAATATCATTATCGCAACCTCGTCACCTCGCCCACAAACTAATCACCCTCACTGCCTCGCCATCAAAACATCACCATACCACAATCATCACAGCTGTAACAATGACACCGTGCACCACCACGAATTAATCCCATCATCATAACACAAACCTGTCACCACCACAGACTCCAACACCACAGCACCGTCAACACACCACCAATCACGCCACCAAGGAATGAAAAGTGAAAAACGGGCAGCGGGGGAAAGGGGAAAAGTGGTCTCCGGGGATAAATACCTTGAGAAATGGGTGGAGGAGACAGAGGCGAGCCCGTTGATATATAGGTCGACCGGAGAAAATCGACGTCGCCTGAGTTAGGGTTCTGCCGTCTTTTTGAACCTCGATTTCCACTGATTCACTGAGAATTTGGAGAGAACAAGCTCGGATCGGGAATGAGAACGTTAAGACGAGTCGTTTGATGTAAAATTTTGGCCGGAGGAGACAGTGGAGCCCGTCGACGGTGCTGCCGCGGCGGAACCCGGCGAGGAGGAGATGTGGACTGAGTTTCCATGCTTCTGGTGAATTTTGGAGGAAAAAAGTCAAAAATGGCAAAATTTGGTTTTTATATCATAGGGTGGGCCGGGTCAAAAAATTGATATTGGGCTGATCTCTTTTTTTTTCTTTCTAATTTTCAAGTGGCCTAATGGCCTTTTTAGACTAATACAAATATAATTAATTAAAACTATTTGATTTACACTAAACACACAAAATTGTAAGACAAATTAGTTAGCACATAAAGTCAATTAAATATTACTCATGATTGAATCCTTTTTTTTTTGGAAATTTTCTAACATTTTTCTCCTAATTAATTAATTCAAAATAGCCAAAGAAAAGGTAAAATCACATAACAATTAACACACATATTTTATGCATTTTTTTTTGTATTTTAGGTGTCAAAATTAGGTGATTACAATTGGTAGATGAAGAAATTGTATTAGGGCACAAAGTGTCCAAACGAGGGATTGAGGTGGATCAAAATAAGATAGATGTGATTTCTAAGCTTTCACCTCCCACCATCGTCAAAGGAGTGAGAAGTTTCCTTGGTCATTCGGGCTTTGTAGAAGATTCATCAAATATTTCTCTAAGATAGCTCATCCCTTATGAAAGTTGCTTGAAAAAGAGGCGAAATTTGTGTTTGATGATGAATGTCTAAAATTATTTGAAGAATTGAGAAGAAGGCTCACTACCGCACCCATCATTGTGAGTCCTAATTGGGAATTGTCCTTTGAATTGATGTGTTGAAACGACCTCGGTCAGTCGTTTCGGAAGTTAGGACTCCGATTGGCGTGCCGATAATTTTAAAATATTCATAATGTCCATTAGAACCTGTCTGTAAAATTTGAGCTAAATCAGACCTCGTTTGGTAGGCATCGGAAGAAGGTTTCAGTTTTTATTGGCGATTAATATTAAAAGGAGATTTTCGAGCTCGGTTTTTGCCGAATGAGTTCCGATTCGAAATCCGAAAGCGCCGTTAGGTTCGTATGATTATTTATGACTTTTGTGAACTTTTGAAAGTGAATTTCGATGTTGTTCGGCTAGTTCCGCTAAAATGCCGAAAGTTAAATAATTTGATTTTTTTCTATTTAAATTCGCATCTTGAGTTTCGGGAGTCCAATTTGAGATCCGCCTTCGCGAGTATGTTACATCTATTTTGTATAACTTGTATGCAAAAGTTGGAATTATTTCGAATATCGTAGGGTACCGTTTTAGATTTTACCGTAACAGCGAATTTATATAAAAAAAAAAGGGAAAACGAGACAAAATAGTTAGGCGGTCACTTGAGCTTATATGCTCAAGTGATTAACGAAGAAAGCAGAGGAGTATAAACAATATGAAACAGAGAAAAATAAAATGATGGGGAGGAAGAAAAAATGCCAGAAAATGAGAAAAGGGGCCGGAAAAAAATAGAATTTTCACCCTGAAACATTCAGGTAATGATCCTAATATATTATTTGAGTTTATTACGTATGTTTGAATATATTTTAACGGTAAACTTGGAATATTATACATCGTTTTAATAAGTTCAATTAATAGTTTAAAAGGTCAAATGGACCCCGATAACGAAATTGAATATATATTTATACTCAGTGAGTTATGGGCAACTTATAAATGTAATTTATTTGGGGTTTGGTTATGTGGCCTTAAACCCTGTATATAGGCCTGGCCTGCGTATTGCGTATGCGAATAGGGTATCAGGTTCCTACCTGGATTACCCTAAAATGTGAGGAATGAAGCCTTTAGCCTAATGTGATATATTTTTCTGCTTATTGAACACAGTAGGATCGTTTGGCAATGAATTCAGAGAATAAAGCGGTTGTTGGGTAGCAGTGTTAACTTCGGAACGAGGTAAGTGTTTATATCCATTTCTTTGGAGGCACCTGGCCTCGTGGATTTTCTACCACGTGTTCCTTACGTGTGTAGCTGCCGATAGGCGTACTCATTACGCCTTAGCTTTGGATTTACATTGTATATTATATGTTATGTCCTATTGTTGGTATTGCAATGACGATCTGAGCATGGTACCCTGGCTGTGAGTTGGCATTTACTTCCCGGTTGTCGATGAGAGTCCCGCGCCGGTGAAGGGTTATTATTGCATCACATTGTACTCATATGCATTATATGACATTCATATGCATTACATTGCATATCATATTGAGGGCAGGAGTATTCCGCCCCAGGAGCAGGAGTATACCGCTCTATTGTATCATATTGAGGGCAGGAGTATTCCGCCCAGGAGCAGGAGTATTCCGCTCCGTTGTATTATATCGGGTGCAGGAGTATTCCGCCCCAAGAGAGTGCAGGAGTATTCCGCCTCTGGTTTATATTATATCGGGTGCAGGAGTATTCCGCCCCAAGAGAATGCAGGAGTATTCCGCCTCTGGTTTATATTATATCGGGTGCAGGAGTATTCCGCCCCAAGAGCAGGAGTATTCCGCTCCAGTTGGTTAGCATATTGGATTCCCCTCGAATGCAGGAGTATTCCGCTTCGAGATGGGAGGACGGGCACATGTGACCCTTTGCATCAGATTTCATTTCATTTCATCTCATCTCATTTCATTTCATTTCATTTTCATACCATTGCGTAGACTTGTGGTACATAACAACTGTTCTGCTCATACGTGCATTGCTTATTTGTTGATATGTTTCTGGCTCGTATTCTTGGCTGAGTTTAAGGTTTCATACATGTTTCTAGTTATTATCTGGCTCTGCCTTTTTGTAATTTAAATAAAAGGAATTTGGTTTATCTGTTTCTTCTCCCTGGCTAGCTATCCTATTCTTTGAGGTGGCTAGTCTGTCCCACTTATTGAGTCCTTTGACTCACCCTTGTTTGCTGTTTGTTTTTGTCTATCTATTTCGTTTCGGCAGGTTCGCTCCAGGATTGAATTTGCCACGTTGTGAAGGAGCGAAGACGACTTCAGCTGTCAGGGTGAGCCAGGTTTTATTCCGGATGGCCACCAGTTTTATGTTTATTATTTCAGTTGCATATTGCTCCCTTCAGGAGGTATTTGTCTTCTTCTGTACTCTTAGATGTCTAGTCTGGATAGCCCTAAACCTAGTATGTTGGGTAGTCAGCTGTAATTTCTTTTGTACAGCTTAGAGGTATCAGTATGTCTGTATTTTTTTAAAGTGTTGTCCTTATTTATGAATTTTTATATTTATTTTCCTAATTTAATTGGTAAGGGTTCGTCCGACGGGTCTAAGGGAGGATGTCGGGTGCCCGCACGGCCTAACCAGATTTCGGGTCGTGTCAGTTGGTATCAGCGCCAAATTTAGAGTCTATCCAGACTAAGACAGTGTCTAGTAGAGTCTCGCTGATGGGTACGTAGACGTCCGTACTTATCTACGAGAGGCTATGATAGCATTTAGGAAGTTTCACTTCCTTCTTTTCTGATCATGCGTCGGTCTAGGATGCAAAAGTAGTTTCGTTAATTCCTTCATGGTAATTGTGAACCCTCGTGCAACAAATCAGCAAACGGTATGAGTTCAAGACGAAGCAGTCTGACCTGGGGTTAGCACTGACGAAGCCCCGAGTGTTTTGATCGTGCTGACGATCTAGTTACGGAGGTCCCAGCTGTACGAGCTCGCGATGGGCAAGAGAGCAGAGCCTTGTGGTTCCCTTGGCTCTCTATGATGCTTTTACGAGAATTTTTGTGACGCAGATACCGTAAGAACCTATTATTCGCTGGGCAGCCTATCAGGTTGCCGCATTTGCAGACGTTCGATCTCAGGAAGCTCCTTTTCTGGTTCTTAATATTGCTGCAGTAAGTTATATTCCGGAGGTAGTATGTGTTGTACCTCTAATTGTTCTGACTTGTTAGCTAGCCGAGGTATCAGTTCGGTTCGAGTGTCCGAAGAGGTTGCATTATTTTACGCGGTTGAACCTTCCGATATTCTTAAGCAATGCATCAGATAAACCTCATGATTTTTTTAAAATAAAAGGATGTCAGCGTATCCTTCAGGCTCTTGATTATATCGAGCAGTATGATGTTGATTATTCTGCTTTCAATTTTCAGGGGTCCAGCCTTGAATTGGTAGTCCACTCTTTTATTACCTAACTTGGTTCAAATTTTCTTTTAGATTCGTGGAAAAGTTCTTTTCGAAGTGAGCGAGATGAAAAGTGTTGCCAGTTTAGTGGATTAGACAAGGTAGCCTGTCGGTTAGCCTGTTGGTGTTTGAGAATTTGAGATTGAATTCTATAGAATGACTGAATATGCATTAGAACTAGTCCATGAGTCTTTTGAGAGATTCAAAGATTTATTGATGACCTTTCTTTTTTCTTGAGATCCCAGGTGGCTCGAGAGATTGAGGTCAAGATTTCAGTTGATGTTGTTATTAATATTGCTCAAAGGTACGAGGCATACCATAAGTTAGAGCGGGAGAGCAAGAGATCTCGTGGCCCTAGTGGGTAACCATGGTACCTCAATTGGAGGTAAGAGTTCTGATTATTTTGGGAGGTCACCTTCCAGGTTATCTCAGCTTGTAGAGCGCGATTCTCAGAGTGCGCGGGTAGTTTATCAAGATTAGACTCAGCTTTCTCTTTGTAACTTTCAACAATCTGTCCAGCTCCCATATTCAGCGAAAAGGTGTTATCATTGTCGTGAATCTGATTATCCTTTGAGGATTTTTCCTATTATCATTGTCGTGAGTCTGGCTATTCTTTGAGGATTTTTTCCTTATTCCGATAAGTTAGCAGCCGTCCTTTCTCTTGTCATCAGGTACCTGCGCAGTCGCAGGGAATTTCATTTAGATCTTAATCAAGCAGAGATATGCCACCATCCAGTAGTGGTTGAGAGCGTGGTGGTAGTAGTTCTTCAGAAGGTAATTATCCGTGTAGCGGCTTAGTTCAACCGCAGAGGCAGTTTTATGAACTGCCAGCCTGGCAGGATGTTGAGGCATCCGATGTAGTAGACCCTGAGATTTTTTCTTCTCTTAAATGTGAGTAAGATTTTATTCTTTCGATCGATCTGGAAATGGTGTGTCTTATAATGTTTTGATGGTTTTCTTGGATGTTGTTTCTATTAAGAATCGGTTGCGGTAGAGGGGTGAGCTTCTGATATGATTTATTTCTGGTATTTGTGAGACCTACTAGGTTTAAATGTGAGAGATTGGGAGTGAGTGGCGGTATTTTTTGCTTGGCATATTATTGTGCCACATTCTGTTATTATGTCAAGTCATTTTACCTCTCTCATCGGAAATCAGTGTTGGTAGGATGATGGGATTCTTATTCGTCACCATCAGGAAGTGTCGTTGTTTCTTCCGGTGTAAAGTGGCTAGTAAGTAATGCTCGATCTACGTGTTTCCTCTTGGTTCAAAACGCTAGTAAAGTTTGTTATCCTATGAGCTTATCTGGGTTATAAAAGGGTATTCTGGTAAATTATCAGAGTTTCCTTCTTATTGGGAGGTTAAATTGGTATGGATGTTTTTCTATAAAGCTTATTTAATGTCTATCTCTTCAATTGCGATTCTTTGGCTCGCCTGACTCGGAATTAGTCTAGCTTTGGTAGCCAAGCAAATAAGAAGATGAACTTCCTGAAGCTCTAATTATTTCTATCCTCGATCTATTTCCATTTCTTCTTCGTCCGGCACTAGTGAGCTTGGGCGATTGGTAGCCGCTTGTGACGTTCCTTGTGTTGAGCCAGAGTACATGTTATTATGGCCGGGTAAGCATATTATTGTTTTGGAAGCATATTATTGTTTGGGTCCAGTTGTCTCATCTTGTTATCCGTTTAACATGTTTATGTTATCAGTTTATCCGGGTATCCATTCCCATATATAGTATAGTGTTGGTTCTGTTTTTGCGGATCATCCAGTTTCAGGGGAAACTCCGCCGAAATTTTTATATAGAAGTACCATCCATCAGGCGGTGGTATTTACGGCAAAGGTATGGAGTTGTGAACTTGAGAGTTGCAGCTGTTTGGCAACTCAAAAGTGTAGTTGGTAGCTTAGGTCTGCCTACGTTCAGCTTTTAGCTAAATCTTCTTTAGTCCAGCAGACTGCGCGAGGATGGTTATTCCTATTCAAATGGCTGCATGAGTTTGTGCTTTAAGTGGAGGAGTCTTCCTCTAAATACTGAATGGTAATATTAAATCTCTGAGGTCTTGATACCACTTTTCTCACGACCCAAAGTAAGGCCACGGCAGAAATCAACAATGAGTGTCGATCATTACTAAACCCACTAATAATCTATTAATGACAGAGATAAGCTGGCAACCTGATCATATATACGTACCTACCTGCTGAAAGCATAAAGTCTAGAAAGATGACACGACTTTAACTTGCTGGCAATTAGAACACTAAGCCACAAATTCTGCTATGTCACACTTCATTTCGTCCCACCAATAAATCTGCTTAAGATCATGGTACACCTTAGTCGAACCTGGATGAATACTGTATTTGGAATAATGTGCCTCCATCATAATCTATCCACGTAAATCTGCAACATCAGAAACTCAAAGTCTATCTTTATAAATGAGAACATTGTCAGTAGTAACCCTGTATGGTGACTCCGGTTTTCTTCTGGCTATCTGTCTGTATTCAACCAGAACTGGATCCTCATATTGACGTTGTTTTACTTCATGAAAAAAATTTAGAGTTAAAGGTCTAGTGCAGCTTGTCGTCCATCCATCATTGGCATATCTCATTCATACCTCAACTCCTTGAGAGGTTATTTTAGCGTTGTAAGTACTCATGTAATCAACTTTGTTGTTGGTATTCTGCCTCAGCTCATGGTCCAACTACATGTCTCTTTTATATTTACTTTTGCAAGTCATAATATTTCCAATTCAATTACAATACCCTGAAGTAGATGTTCAGTCTGAAGATCATTCCTGGTCTGCATCATACTATCCAGTAGTATTTGCATGATCCTTATCTTTGTATGATAGACCCTGTTCAGATGAACCTTTGATATACATTAGATATGAGTAACTACATTCCCACAAGGAGCTTGCGGAACAACAGTAAAATCAACCGAGATATTGCATAGTGCATTCGTAAAAATAATATAGCTTGTATCAAATCTTCTATAGTGAGTAGTGACAAGGTACTTCAAAAGTTCCCTCTATTGCATCAAGCGTGAGTTAATTCTTAGTTCCATCGACCTGTTCTATATTGAAAGGTATATCGAAGAGGTGATTATCGGCTGAATCATGTTAATCCATTCAAAGTTCCATGTATTTTTGTTTCAAACATGTAGAACTCTCTTCACGTGATCGAGGAAGGATCGGCATAGTCAGAATAAGCTGGGCAATGACGTTATCATATTATCCAGCTATGTTTTTATCCAAGAATTTGATGTGCGTGTTATAACTCTGATTCTGTAATTATGAGATAATGTCCGTGGAATAGTGAAGGTCGTGCAAGTTCCCTTGTTATCTGCGTGAATCTTGCTTTATACTTAGGCCCGTTCGAGGACGAACGAGAGTTTAAGTGGAGGAGAATGAAACGACCTCGGTCAGTCGTTTCGGAAGTTAGGACTCCGATTGGCGTGCCGATAATTTTAAAATATTCATAATGTCCATTAGAACCTGTCTGTAAAATTTGAGCTAAATCAGACCTCGTTTGGTAGGCATCGGAAGAAGGTTTCAATTTTTATTGGCGATTAATATTAAAAGGAGATTTTCGAGCTCGGTTTTTGCCGAATGAGTTCCGATTCGAAATCCGAAAGCGCCGTTAGGTTCGTATGATTATTTATGACTTTTGTGAACTTTCGAAAGTGAATTTCGATGTTGTTCGGCTAGTTCCGCTAAAATGCCGAAAGTTAAATAATTTGATTTTTTTCTATTTAAATTCGCATCTTGAGTTTCGGGAGTCCAATTTGAGATCCGCCTTCGCGAGTATGTTACATCTATTTTGTATAACTTGTATGCAAAAGTTGGAATTATTTCGAATATCGTAGGGTACCGTTTTAGATTTTACCGTAACAGCGAATTTATATAAAAAAAAAAAAAGGGAAAACGAGACAAAATAGTTAGGCGGTCACTTGAGCTTATATGCTCAAGTGATTAACGAAGAAAGCAGAGGAGTATAAACAATATGAAACAGAGAAAAATAAAATGATGGGGAGGAAGAAAAAATGCCAGAAAATGAGAAAAGGGGCCGGAAAAAAATAGAATTTTCACCCTGAAACATTCAGGTAATGATCCTAATATATTATTTGAGTTTATTACGTATGTTTGAATATATTTTAACGGTAAACTTGGAATATTATACATCGTTTTAATAAGTTCAATTAATAGTTTAAAAGGTCAAATGGACCCCGATAACGAAATTGAATATATATTTATACTCAGTGAGTTATGGGCAACTTATAAATGTAATTTATTTGGGGTTTGGTTATGTGGCCTTAAACCCTGTATATAGGCCTGGCCTGCGTATTGCGTATGCGAATAGGGTATCAGGTTCCTACCTGGATTACCCTAAAATGTGAGGAATGAAGCCTTTAGCCTAATGTGATATATTTTTCTGCTTATTGAACACAGTAGGATCGTTTGGCAATGAATTCAGAGAATAAAGCGGTTGTTGGGTAGCAGTGTTAACTTCGGAACGAGGTAAGTGTTTATATCCATTTCTTTGGAGGCACCTGGCCTCGTGGATTTTCTACCACGTGTTCCTTACGTGTGTAGCTGCCGATAGGCGTACTCATTACGCCTTAGCTTTGGATTTACATTGTATATTATATGTTATGTCCTATTGTTGGTATTGCAATGACGATCTGAGCATGGTACCCTGGCTGTGAGTTGGCATTTACTTCCCGGTTGTCGATGAGAGTCCCGCGCCGGTGAAGGGTTATTATTGCATCACATTGTACTCATATGCATTATATGACATTCATATGCATTACATTGCATATCATATTGAGGGCAGGAGTATTCCGCCCCAGGAGCAGGAGTATTCCGCTCTATTGTATCATATTGAGGGCAGGAGTATTCCGCCCAGGAGCAGGAGTATTCCGCTCCGTTGTATTATATCGGGTGCAGGAGTATTCCGCCCCAAGAGAGTGCAGGAGTATTCCGCCTCTGGTTTATATTATATCGGGTGCAGGAGTATTCCGCCCCAAGAGAGTGCAGGAGTATTCCGCCTCTGGTTTATATTATATCGGGTGCAGGAGTATTCCGCCCCAGGAGCAGGAGTATTCCGCTCCAGTTGGTTAGCATATTGGATTCCCCTCGAATGCAGGAGTATTCCGCTTCGAGATGGGAGGACGGGCACATGTGACCCTTTGCATCAGATTTCATTTCATTTCATCTCATCTCATTTCATTTCATTTCATTTTCATACCATTGCGTAGACTTGTGGTACATAACAACTGTTCTGCTCATACGTGCATTGCTTATTTGTTGATATGTTTCTGGCTCGTATTCTTGGCTGAGTTTAAGGTTTCATACATGTTTCTAGTTATTATCTGGCTCTGCCTTTTTGTAATTTAAATAAAAGGAATTTGGTTTATCTGTTTCTTCTCCCTGGCTAGCTATCCTATTCTTTGAGGTGGCTAGTCTGTCCCACTTATTGAGTCCTTTGACTCACCCTTGTTTGTTGTTTGTTTTTGTCTATCTATTTCGTTTCGGCAGGTTCGCTCCAGGATTGAATTTGCCACGTTGTGAAGGAGCGAAGACGACTTCAGCTGTCAGGGTGAGCCAGGTTTTATTCCGGATGGCCACCAGTTTTATGTTTATTATTTCAGTTGCATATTGCTCCCTTCAGGAGGTATTTGTCTTCTTCTGTACTCTTAGATGTCTAGTCTGGATAGCCCTAAACCTAGTATGTTGGGTAGTCAGCTGTAATTTCTTTTGTACAGCTTAGAGGTATCAGTATGTCTGTATTTTTTTAAAGTGTTGTCCTTATTTATGAATTTTTATATTTATTTTCCTAATTTAATTGGTAAGGGTTCGTCCGACGGGTCTAAGGGAGGATGTCGGGTGCCCGCACGGCCTAACCAGATTTCGGGTCGTGTCATGTGTGATGCAGTGATGTGGCTCTTGGTGCCGTGTTGGGTCAAAGGATTAAAAAGATTTTTCATCCTATTTACTATGCAAGCAAAACGATGAATAGTGCCCAGTTGAATCACATGGTCACCGAGAAGGATTTCTTAGCGGTAGTATTTGCATTTGAGAAATTTCGGGCTTATAATGGGATCCAAGGTGATGGTACATACCGACCACTCGTTTATTCGTTATTTGATGAGTAAGAAGGACACCAAACCCCACTTAATTCGGTAGATACTATTGTTTCAAGAGTTTGATGTTTAGGTGAAGAAGAGAAAAGGTAGCGAGAATCAAGTGGAAGACCACTTGTCAATATTGGAAGAAGGGGGGAGACCTCGTGAAGATGGAGTGACAGTTTCCCAAATGAGAGAGTATTTGCGTTATCTTGGGAGAAATTACCTTGGTATGCGGTGATTCCTAATATTGTAGTATGTGGAGATTTGCCCAGTGACTATTTGTACAATCAAAGGAAGAAGATCATGAAGGATGCTCGTCATTACTAGTGGAATGAACCTTACTTGTTTAGAATTTGTGCGGATGGAATTCGAGGATGCATTCCGGATATTGAGAAATGAGAGATTACAAATGAATGCCATTCTTTGTCTTATGGTGGCATCATGGTGGCATTAGAAACGCCTCAAAGATCTTGGAGTATTGGTTTTATTAGTCTAACATCTATAAAGATGCTCATGCATCTGTGAGTCTACCATCTATAAAGATGCTCATGCATCTGTGAAAGGTTGTGGTAAATGCTAAAGAGCCAGAGGTGTGTCAAGAAAACATGAAATGCCTTAAAAGCCTGTCATGGAGGTAGAATTGTTTGACGTGTGGGGCATTGATTTCATGGGCCTATTCGTAAGCTCTTGTGGAATGAAATACATTTTGGTAGCCATTGACTATGTATCTAAATGGGTGGAAGCGGTAGCTCTACCAAATAATGAAGCAAGAAGTGTCACGTCATTCTTAAAAAAGAGCATCTTCACTCGTTTTGGCACGCCTAGAGCCATGATAAGTGTGGTGGCTCTTACTTTTGCAACAAGGCATTTGACTCGCTACTTGAGAAGTATGGAGTCAAACACAAACTCACAACTCCTTATCATCCACAAACGAATGGACAAGTTGAAGTGTTCAACCGAGAATAAAGCAAATCTTGGCAAGGACCGTGAGTGCCAACCGGAAGGATTGGGCCAAAAAATTTAATGATGCACTTTGGGCTAATAGGACGGCTTACAAGACTCCAATAAGTATGTCTCTCTACTGACCGGTGTTTGGTAAGGCTTGTAATCTCTTGATCGAGCTTGAGTATAAGGCATTATGGGCATTGAAAAAGTTGAATTTGGATTAAGAGTTAGCCTCGAACTCTAGAATGGACGCATCGATTAAACTTGATGAAATGAGGTTCAATGCATATGAAATGCATTGTGGTATAAAGAGTGGATGAAAATTGTGCATGATAGAATATATGGAATTGGGAATTCAAGGAAGGAGATCTTGTGTTGTTGTTTAATTTTTGTCTCCAATTATTTTCGGGAAAGTTGAAGTCAAAATAGAGTGGCCCGTTTAAGATTGCTGGTGTTTCTCCATATGACGCCCTTGATTTGGAAGATGTGAAGAATTTTTGAGTAAATGGACACCAGGTGAAACATTACTTGAGAGTTATGGAAGGCACCAAGATGGTGGTGGCCTTTGTACTTTTGATTGATTCTTGAGCTAATGGGGTCGGCGTCGTGCCACGACGTTAACTAAAGCGCTGCTTGGGAGGCAACCCATGATTTTAGCTAATTAGTTGTTATTTTGTAGGTCAGAGATGAGTTGCAGCAGGAAGGAGAGGTTGCAGAATCTGGAATTGCAAGTAAAACGGAGGTTGCCTGATACGAGGCTAGATGTTACTATATTTCCTATACTTTCGCCTCGTATTTATGCTTCTACCTGTTAAAATTATTAGCACATTGAGCAGAATTTCTCTCATTTAGTATGTTTTATGTTGTAGAAATTACGTTGATTATATGAAGTGTTCGTGGAGCAAATTTAGTGAAAACAAGGGTTTTGAAGTTTGAGTAGAAGCCTGAAGGTCAAGCGAGCGAAGAACGGACAAAAACAAATCCTGGAAAACACATAGTGATGTAGCACCACAAAGTGAGAATGAAAATTTGGGAGAAAAGTTAGAAATTAAAGAATAGACTAGAGAAAGAGGAGAAGAATAAGAGAGGAATCAAATAATACTTTTATTCATAAACTTAGGTGCTTTACAATGAACCTGGAAGGCCCTATTTATAGTAGGAGTCTTGCCATGGTAAAAGCCTAAAACTAGGTAAACTTTATCTCTAACTAAGAGATAAAGATAAAATCAAAATATGATAAAGATAAAATCTAACAAAAGATAATGATGATGATCAATTATATCCTAGAGGATAATTATTCAAAATAAAAATAGAAAATTATCCAATTTATTTTGAATTTACATCATTCTCTCCGGATGGATGAAAACTCGGCTCCGGCGAGTGTGACTGCTGATATAACTCCAAAAGATCTGGATCAAGCAAACGAAACTCATCCTCGCTAATCCATGTAGCATCATGCGCTGGCATATTTTTCCACTAAACCAAGTATCAGTGTAAACCACCACTGGAAGAACGTATGATTTCATCAGTAGGCACATCTACAATCTGAGATTGAGCCTTAAAAGGTGGAGGCCTAGGCTCTGGAGTACCTGCGGAGACACTAGAGAAAGAGAGGGGAGGCACAAAGGTGCCTCGGTAAGGAGTCAAGTCTTCCACATTAAAAACTGGGCTAATAGTCATATGGTTAGGCAAATCCACCAAGTAAGCATTAAGTCCCAATTTCTTTAAAATAGGGAATGGACCCATAGCACGGGCATGGAGTTTCTTGAAGGTATTTCTTGGAAAGCGTTCAGGACGAATTCGAATCATGATATAGTCTCCTATATTAAAGTCCTTAGACCTACGATGCACATCAGATGCTAGTTTATATTCAGCATTATGCATAGCAATCTTTTGCCTAATCTCAGTGTGTAAATCTCGAATATGGGTAGTAAATGTCTCAGAAGATGGTGAAATATGTGTATGAGAGGCTGGTAGGGAAAGATCAATATGAGAGCGAGGAGAGTATCCATACACAATCTCAAATGGACTTTTTCTAGTAGACCTATTAATAGAATTATTGTAGGCAAACTCAACCAATGGTAATGCTAAGTCCCAATTCCCAGGTTTGTCCCCAACAACACATCTAAGCAAGTCACCTAAACTGCGGTTAACTACCTCGGTTTATCCATCAGTTTGAGGATGAAATGCAGATGAGAAATTTAGTGGTGTATGATAAAGTCTCCACAGTGTCCGCCAAAACAGACCAACAAACCTAACATCTCTATCAAAAACTATGGATGTGGGCAAACTATGAAGCTTGACGACCTTCCTAAAGATTAACTTGGTAACATGAGAGGCATCAGTAGTCTTATTACATGGAATAAAGTGGGCCATTTTGGAAAATCTATCGACAACGACTAAAACAGAGTCATGACTCATAGCAGTGCATGGCAAGCCTAAGACAAAGTTCATGCTAATATCTTTCCATGGTTCATGTGGGACTGGGAGATGAGTGTAAAAACTTCCTAGTTTTTTCTAGTTGACATGTACGACACTGGGGTACGATCCTAGCGACATCTCTTCTAAGGGACGGTCAATAAAACCTATCAGCTGCTAAGGAAATGGTCTTATCTCGGCCTAAATGACCACCTAATCCTCTAGCATGCATCTCCCAAATCAAAAAGTATCTAAATGAGGTACGAGGAATGCACAACTTGGAACCTTTGAAGAAATAATCATCTCGCAAGATAAAGTCCCCAAAATCCCTACGATTACCAGACGACACTTCTTGAAAGAGACGACCAAAGTCAGGGCAAGGTGGATAAGCATCCTTCAACCTATCAAATCCCACAAACTCTACCTTATGTGTGTGAAGAAGGGTAATGACACGATTAAGAGCATCATCAACCTTATTCTGAACCCCAGATTTGTGTTTAAGGACAAATGAAAACTCATTGATGTATTCAATCCACCTAGCATACTTAGGATCTAAATTTGCTTGGGAATTAAGATACTTAAGGGCTTGATGATTAGAAAATAGGACAAAGTCCTTAGGAAGAAGGTAGTATCTCCAATGTCGAAGGGATGGAACAACAGCGTAAAGCTCTCTACCATATGTTGAGGATCTAAACTTCTTTTGCTTTGCATCACTAAGCTTTTCGATGAAGAAGGCTATAGGATGTCCCTCTTGGCTCAACACACCCCCAGTCCCAACCCCAGAAGCATCACAAGAAACTTCAAAAACTTTGTCAAAGTTAGGGTGCCTAAGAACATGGGCAGTGGAAATCTTATCCTTGATATCTAAGAAAGCTCTAGAAGCCTTGTGGATCCAAGTGAATACTCCTTTTTTATGCTATCAGTGATGAGAGCCATGAGAGCACTAAATTTCCTAATAAACCGACGATAGAACGAGGCTAAACCATGGAAACTACGAGCTTGAGAAACAGTTTTGGGCTCAGGCCAATCTCTTATAGCCCTAACCTTATCAGGATCAATAGATATTCCTTGTCCAGACACAATGAATCCTAAGAAGAGAACTTGAGGCTGAAGAAAAGAACACTTTTTAAGGTTAGCATAGAATTTAGCCTCCCTAAGAACGGAAAAAACTTTCTAAAGTTGAGACAGGTGTTCCTCCTTAGACTTACTATAAATTAGGATGTCATCAAAGTAGTACACCAAAAATTTCCCTATAAATGGTTGAAGAACATGATTCATAACATGCATGAAGGTACTAGGAGCATTGGAGAGACCAAAAGGCATGACAACCTATTCAAACAAGCTGTCTTGGGTTTTGAAGGCAGTTTTCCACTCATTCCCCGGGCGGACTCGAATTTGGTGATAGCCACTATGCAAATCTATTTTAGAGTACCAACAAGAACCAGCTAGCATATCTAATAAATCTTCAAGCATAGGGATGGGAAACCTATACTTGATGGAAATTCTATTTATGGCCCTACTATCAATGCACATCCTCCATGAACCATCTTTCTTGGGGGTAAGAAGGGCTGGGACAGCGCAATGACTAAGACTATATTTAACAAATCCCTTAGCTAATAGCTCCTCAACTTGTCTGTTTAGTTCAGCTCCTTCTACAGGATTCATCTTATCGTGTGGCAAGTTTGGAAGTTAAGATCCAGGGATAAAGTCAATAGCATGTTGAATGTCCTTAAGAGGAGGTAGCTCACTAGGAAGTTCCTCAGGCACGACATCAGCAAATTCAGAAAGGATTGGGTGCACTTCTTGAGGAAGGAACAAACTAGAAGCGGATGAACATAGCAGAGAATCTTTGGAAATAAGGGCTAGACAAAATCCACTTTCAATAGAAGCCTTTTCTAGTACAGTAGATGTGACAAGATGTAAGCACTTAGGAACAAGGATTTGGGAGGCAGACTCACTTTTGGACCTAGGAATCAGCTCGTGAGGCTTAGTGGGCTGTAGAGTGATTGTTTTACCCTTAAACTTAAAGGAGTAAGTATTCTCCCTACCATGGTTAATGGCATCTCTATCAAATAACCAAGGTCGGCGAAAGAGTATATAGGCAACATCTATAGGTAACACATCACAATACAAATCATTGTGGTATGGACCTATTTGAATTGGAACAAGACATCTTTGGGTAACTGGTAGGGTTATTTGTTCACCCCAAACAACCTTAAAAGGGTTAGGGTGGGGCTCTATTTTCAAATTAAGACGGTCTATAGCACCCTTAGTAATGACGTTCATACAACTACCCCCATAAATCACAAGTTTAACAAACTTACCATTACTCTTGCAAATGGTAGAAAAGATAGACATACGTTTCCATTCATTATCTAATTCCTAGGTAGCTAAGACGCACCTAACGACATTTATGTATGTTTTGTCCCCTTGGTCACCATCTAGATCAACCTCATCCCCAGAAAATTACTCAGGTTCAACTAAGATTTCTTCATTACCTTTGAACTCCTCAGAAGCTAATCCTATTGCTAGTGTGCGATGTGGACAATGAGATGCAATATGACCCCTGTCATGACAGTGATTGCATCATATATTAGGATTAGGAATGCGAGAATTGTTAGAAGACCTATTGGATGGAAGATTGGAGGATATGGAAGATGACTATGGAGGAAAGGTAGTGCTAACCTCTATTTGTCTAGGGATAACTGGAGTATTGACTCGATCCTGACGGGATTCCCCAACTTGAAATGATCCTCGACACAAGGATGAAGTTTTGAAATATTTCTCAAGCTCTAAGGCTTTTTGGTATACATCCTCTACACAATCAGAGGACTAAAGATTAACTTCCTTTTTAATGTCTGGACGAAGCCAATTTATAAACCTAGCAACACTGACATAGGTGGGTTCTGTTAGCTCGGACCTAAGTTGTAGGTCAAGGAATTGGGTCATGCACTCGGTCACACTAGAGTTCAATTGCCTGAGGTTAAGCATTTGATCTATGAGTTGGGACTTGACAGAGAAAGGAACAAATTTTTGTTTAAGTTTCGCTTTCATTTCAGCCCACCGAGTAATTGGTGGTTGACCTAGATGCTCTATCTCTCGAGTAACATTTTGCCAATATTTCTTAGCACTTCCGACTAATTTCAATTCAGCAAAGCGAACACGAAAAATGTCAGGCACGTCATACCATTCAAAGTAGTCCTCTAAGCTATCTACCCAATCAAGAAACAGGTTGGGGTCCAACTTTCCATCAAAATAGGGTACTTCCACCTTGACCTTTTTTGTAAGGTCATTGTGGTCCTCATAGGTTCTCCTAGCTGGTGAAGTTATATCAAACCTAAGAGTTCTTCTATTAGGATATTACCTATATGTCTTATCTTGGTCAAGCAAAGAAAGATTATCACCTAGTGGATAGTGTTGGGTGTAAGGCATATGCCTACCCCGTAAATTGGTCTTCATCCAAATGAAAATCTTCATCGATAGGAGCTTTGGGTGCGACAAGAGAGCATGATTGATGATGAGGATTGACTGAAGGTTGGACAGAAAGACTTGACTGACGATAAGGATTAACCTTAGTGTGGGTCAGATCAGGAGGAATAGGGAAAAGACCATCTTTTGGGGCATGTAGTTGGCCGTCCGTGGACCCTACTAAAAAGGGGGACACATTTGATGGGTCATTATTACCAATAGGTTGCTTGCCTTTAAAAATTACTATCAATTGATGCAGGAGATCATCTACTCGCTCTTTAAGATCTTTAAGGTCACGGACAAGTTCAATATCAACTTGGGATGAAGTAGCTTCATTTTTTCAGTATTTTTGGAAACAGGGGGCATAGTGAAGAAATTGGAATTATGGCACAAAGTTTGAATAATGCATCAGGAAAGACTGGAGGGGTGATAATGGTCCCACTTAAAAACCAGACTCCTTAGGCAAGTAATAGCCTTTTTGACAAAACTTTCCTAGACATGTACAAATCCACAACTGTGTGACTCAATGGATGGTTTTTTTTTTTTTTTTTTGATTGTTGTAAAGGAAAGAAATGTAGGGTAACACACTGAGAATGACTAAATATTACTACTTATAAAAGAAGAATATAAACTAATATCTAAGTGCACACAAAGAACTAAAAATATTAATGTAAAGACTAAACCAATAAAAAAAATTCGTTCTTTTTTTTTTTGGGTGCTTTTTAGGAAGAAAACTTCTTTTTTTTTTTTGGATCTATGAATAACTTTTATTTTTTAGAAAAATAAAATTTAGTGGATTACCTTACACACGAATATTAACCAAGTAATTAAGTGAAAAGACGAGTACCTTATAGTGTTCCAAAATCTCACTTCTAGTAGTGTCTTGCAGGACTGTCTTCAACTTCCAAAGCTTCAAGAATTGAGTGTAATAGCTAAGATTTTTATTTCTCTTAGTAGGTGGTGAGTATTTTTTTATGGTGCTAAAAAGTATAGTTGACAAAAACCTTAAGCTCTGATACCAATATTGATGTAGCACCACAAAGTGAGTATGAAAATTTGAGAGAAAAGTTAGAAATTGGAGAATAGACTAGAGAAGAAGGAGAAGAATAAGAGATGAATCAACTAATACTTTTATTCATAAACTGAGGTACTTTACAATGAACCTGGAAGGCCCTATTTATAGTAGGAGCCTTGCCATGGTAAAAGCCTAAAACTAAAACTTTATCTCTAACAAAGAAATAACGATAAAATCAAAATATGATAAAGATAAAATCTAACAAAAGATAATGATGATGATCAATTCTATCCTAGAAGATAATTATTCTAAATAAAAATAGAAAATTATCCATTTTATTTTGGATTTACATCACATAGTACATCACGCCGCGTGCCACTCTGAATGAATATTCCGAGATTTATCAGTTATTTCAAGGGTGTTTTCGTCCTAACTCAAGTCCTACACTATAAATATACCTTGGGACTCAAATGGACGGGACTTTTGGCTAATTTTACACCCAAAGGAAGCAAGGAAGCGAGAAGATCAAGATTCAAGGCTATTCTCTCATCCACCATCATCTTGTGTGTAGATTTACATGCTTATAGTTATTTTATTGACTTGATTATGACTATGAGTGGCTAAATCACCCATTTTGGGATTGATTGAACCACTTCAATGCTTATGTGCTACGAATATTTATTTTAATGAATGAAACTTATGAATTCTTCATATCTAAGTATTTATGTTTTGCTTGCTATTTATTAGAAGGGCCCCCTATCATACCCCACATTTGCTTAACGCAGAACAAGTCAAAAATAGGGTTTGACTGGGTAACTCGTTTGAGTTAAAGATTGGAGTCGCCACCTAATATGGATTTCTAAGGTGTATTAGGTTACCTAAACGTCTAAGGTCGGGTCCTTTATTAAACATGTCCAATTCCAGATATTCGAGGGTAAGAAGTCCAAATGACTCGGGGAAGAAGGTGTTAGGCACTTCCCCGAGCCCCACAAAAAGTGGTTCCCGCCCGAGCAATTAAATTTGGGATGTCTAAACAAGTTATAAATGCTATCATATTCACAAATATATATTGCTAACTTAAAGAGTCAAAATCAAAATCAATTAAGGAATAGTGTATATAGGCAGCAACAATTTGGCTTTTGAATTTGCAAGTACGGCTTAAGCCCTATGCCAAAACGTGCATTTAGCCCCAAATTGGTAAACATGTATCCGGGTAGGCTAATTTCACAAGAAGGTGGCTCAAATCAGTTTGCTTATGAAATTTCGGTAACTATTTATAATTTGCAGCAATAATCAATTTTACGAAAAGGGTCAGTTTTGACAAAACAGTTCAGAATTAGCGAGAAAATAAATTGAAATTATTTTTGAAATAAAATATTAGCCATTTAGGGTCGGTGTGACTTGACATTAGTTGTCGATCCCTAACCTTAATGGCTATCTTATTTTTCGGGTCACTTTTAAAAATATATACGTATAAAGAGATTGTTTAGGAAAAAAGGGTCACAGAACACATAAATGCACATAAGGGCTATCACACGTAATATGTATAAGTATAGGCATGCAAAATACATGATAGTATTAATCTAAACTTTAGAAAATACATATAAGTGTTAGTATGGTTGACCCCAATAATCCATACACCCTTATACACTATGAGATTAGTGTACAAAAGCTTTGGAGTTGTAAAATTGGTTTAAACACACAAAAGGGCCAGATTTAAAAGGTTTTATGGATCAAGATTAGTAATGCAAAAAGAGGGGCAGATTTATTTGCAGAAATAGTCACAGATTAGGCAGTCTTCGCACGTTTAGCCCCTGTAGTTGAAAATTCAGATTTTAATAAAATGGCATACTTCAAACATTGCAATTTTGAGTTCTTTTAGAATTTATTTGTCAAGGGCGTTATTGAGGTTTCAGTTTAAACAAGAAAGCTCAAATATAAACTTTGAAATCGAGGTATGATCTTATCCAGTAGTGGCCAGGCGAGTTTAAAACATCAGTGATGAATGATGCAGGCACATAATAAGGCAAGGGTTTAGAAAAAGGCCTCTGAGTAGGCATGTACACAGTCTATGACTGTGTACCCTGTTTTAAATAGATACAGGCAGGGTATCCTATTCAATATACACAAATAAAGGGACTAAGAGGGATATTCATGCAAGCAAGGTCTTATTTCTCAAGCATTAAACCACAGGTAATGATCTCAGTGATCACACTTCAAAAGAACTGCCCGAGTCATAGTATAATCAATTAGGATTTCCTGCATTATATAAAACTGGTATGCCTTTCCAGGTCATCCAATCAGAGCTGTATACCAAGGTTAGCTAGGGCAAAGAGGAGCCCAAAACATGCACACATACTGACAAACAGGAAGCATATAAAGAGCATAGATAATAAACAGGTTAGGCAGAGAATGACATAGACACAACATAAAGAGTCATACCTTGTTTATAATTGAAATCAATCAGAAAATAAATGTCTAACAATGGGAATTTGCCTATGGAAATAGTACCAATACCAGGGGAAGAGAACAAAATTCAAGAGAAACAGAGAGATGTTTTGCCAGCAATGTCAGTGTATATGTAATGCTTCAGTATGTGAGCATGTGTCTGTGTGCTTCTAGGTATGAAACTGTGTAAGAATGTGTCAAAATAAGTCGACTTATATAGGTGTGAGGGTAGAGAACCCTAACGGGCAGGGAATGAATAAGGAAAAAACAGTCTTCCAGAATCACAAAGGTTTCTATTAGGTATCTTTTCCAAAAATAGATCAGGCAGGATCCCTAAATTAAGCCAGTTAAAAGTTTAAAACAAGTAAAACTCTCCCCTCTTAGACAATAACAGATTCCCGGTTCAAGAATCAGTCCTCCAAAAGTGTTATAAACTATTTTAGGCTCGAAAATAATCTTAATATATTTAGGGGATCCTAATTAGCATTGCATCAATCCTATAACCAACTTCTATTCCCATTCCTAATTAAAATTTTTAAATTAGACTAATCAGGGATCCAGGAATCACATAGACAAGATTCTAAACCAAACAGGCTTCCCCACCCTGTGGACAATAACACAACCAGGTTCAAGATCAGTTCACAAGTAATTTTAGGCTCAAAATAGTTTAGCATATTCTGAGGATAAGCTTTATCATTTGTCAAAACTAATTTTCAATCACAAATTCAAATCGAACCTAACCATTATGTTACCATTTCAGTTTTCACTTAGAATTTCACATTGAAACTAATTAGGATCCTTTAATCACATAGGTCAAATCTCAAGCTAACTAAAACACATTATTCACAAAGGTGGCATGCTGAAACAGGATGATCGACTAGATATATTGCACAAAATCAATTCCTAAATCAGCAGGGATTCCAGACATGAAACTAGTGAAGATGGTGCAGGGTTTAAGCTATGATCACACAAGATTCAAGCATACGACATTTAACTAGTCAGTGACTTAGGCAAAGATTACGAATCATGCGAGATAACCATTTAACAAGGAACCAACGATTGTGTTAATTCACAGAAGCAACTAGGCTATTTTAGGCTTAATAATCACATAGGTCCAAGAACAACTAAAGAAGAAAGAAAAAGTTAAGGGTTACTCATATACGTAGTCGGGTCGGTCTTGACCCATCTCAAGGGTGTTCGCATGAAGGATTTCCTTCCTTATTTTCTAGTAGTAATGTCTGAGGTTCCATTTAGTCATGGCCGGAGACTTTTTTTCGGTGATTGAAGTTCTCATCGGCGAGGGGTCAATGTTGACCTTCGTCAAAATGGCAAAAGAGCATAGGAGTTTTGTAGCGGACGACAGAAGGATTAAGAAAACATAATTTTCTTGATGTTATGCCGGCGAGAATGGCCAGAAAGAGCCATAACAGTGGCGAGGTTAGGAGTTGAGTGAGAGAGAATAGAAGGAGTGGCGGCTGAGGGTTAGGAAAATGAGATAGGGAAAATAAGGTTTAGGGTTCGGGTGTATAATTAAAAAAGGAAATTTTATTTTTAGCCGTCGGATTAAACATTTGGAAGGCTGAGATCAAGCCACATCGACGTAACCTGGCACTAGTATGTATGAGTGGATGTAATGTATGCACATGTTGAGGTGTATATATGTATATGTATAAAATTATATATATTGTGTATAAATACGTATAAAATACATATAAATATACAGAAAATGGTATAAAATACTTGTAAAATTGTAGAAAAAATAAAAAAAAATTAATTGTGAGGGTTAAATAGGTAAGAAAACCTATTATTTTAGGTTTTAAAATAATTTAGGCGATTTAGGTAAAAATGCGAATAATTACAAGAAATTGTAACGGAACATGCAAATTTTATAACATAGCAATCGCTTGTGCAAATGTCTTTAAAAATTGCCTAATTGGCGCGTGTGTGCGAAGTAATGACTTTGAATAGGTGTGAGTGTATGATAATTGTATGGCTATCAGTACAATTTTATTTGAATAATGGCTATCGAAACAGGAGGGACAAAATTAGGTGTTAACACCCCCAATTGATTGTCCTCTTTATTCTTGTGTGTACAGGGATAAATTCATAAGTTAGGGTTAAAAACTTAGCAATATGTCAAATTAAAATCAAGTCATCACTTAGGTTGTTAATAAGGTGATTTGTGACCATTGACCCTGATTGTGAACCATACTTGTAGTCCTACGTATCTTCATTAATTAAGTGGGAAATTGCTTAGTGAAAGTTACAGTTATTATACGGGAGTGAATAGTTGTGAATTTGGAGCAAGTGTTCAATAGGAAGAACCAAATTGAATTTGTTAAGGCATTATTCTAACACATAGGTGATCTACAAGTTTTACATCCTTTGAATCAATCTTAATTTTCATTAATTGTCGTTTACTTTATTGTTAATTTCTATTACCTAGTTATTACTACAAAACCAATCTTAAATAAAAAAAACCCTTAGAAGTTAGTTGATACGTAAATTAGCTAGAATAACAATTAATTTTATGTGTTTTCTGTGGGATTCGATCTCGAGTCTTTAAGTATTGAGCTATATTTGTTGCGACCACTTATTCCCTTTTTATAGAGCGTAGTTGGGCTTGATCATCGCCCCATGCATGGGCTGCCGCCCCTTAGTGTGTATTGGTTAACCCAAAAAAGGGGGTTTGCAGAGAGCCAAGAACATGCGATCGCCTCTTAAAAAGGGCAACCGCCCATTTCGAAATGATCAAAAAAAATACTAAGTATCAAATGTGAGGCTCTCTGAATTTTCTTCTCCCCTATTGGGCGACTAAAAGGGTTGGAGTTCCTTTTCAAACATGGAAGCCGCCCCTTGTCTAGGCAACCGACCAACCCTAAATTTTTTGGCTAAGTGTGAAATTATGAACTCTCTGAAGTTTAAGTGGCCTTTCTGAGCGCCCTTGAAGTGAGAGGCCCTTCTTGACACGGAGGCCGCCCCTTGATTGGGCGGCCGCTATTCTCTTTAGCCCCAAAAATTTGGCTAAGTATAAAAAATGGACCTCTTTGAAGTTTAAGTGCCCTTGCAATGTTGGCCGCCCAATCCTCTTTAGAGGAATAGGTTGGAGCCAACAGATGGTCGCCCTTGTAGTAGGCGACCGCGGCAATCGCCATTTCACAGGACGTGGTCGCTCATCTTAAAAAGGGACCCGACCCATTGAGGGTATAAAAGGAACCCTAGGGCGCCTTTTTCCCCTTTCACTATTCCAACTTCTGAAATAGTGAATCGCCGAATACCCCTCCATTAATTTCGATTATCGGAACAATATACCCAAATAAATCAACATTAATCAGTAAGCATTTCATTTTATTTTTGTTTTTAAATTTTTAGTATAAAGTTTAGATTCTTAGGAGTAGGATTTAGATCTAGTTTCAAATTTGAAAATGCAAAAATATGGCTTAGGATGGTTGGAGGAAGGGTGTGCGTACCTGATTTCGACTCTTGTTGAGAGCGTTAGACCATGAGAGAGAAACAAAAGTGGGTAGTTGTAAACCTTGTTGGCGTTTAAATGTCAAATTTGGGAAAATGTATGTCTTCATTTGTAGCAAATGAAGAAAGGGCGCCTGCCCTTTATTGGGTGATCGCCTTCTCTTCTTGTGTTGTGTCTTGAACTCCCGAGGATTCAAGAACATGTGGTCGTCCCTTTTGAGGACATCTAATTATATGGTTCCAAATTACCTTTTGGTGGTGATTCGGAGGCCGGACTTGCTTGTGCGGCTAACTAATTTGCTTTACCTGAACACTTCTCAAATAAGGAGAAGTGCAATAGAACAAACAGACGCCACTTTCTCTGAGCTCGAAACATTTTAAAAGTGTGAAATCGCACTTCTCTAGTCTTTTGCCACACTTATTAGGCGACCATAAGTGTTGGCCGCCTCTTTTCTTCTTGAAACTTGAGGTTGTGCATTTGGAGACCGCCCCTTGTCTGGGCGGCCGCCCTTTCTAAACTTGTCAAAAATTTGGCTAAGTGTAAAAATAAAAACTCTCTGAAGTTTGGGCGCCCTCCAAGGGCGGCCTGCATTGTTCACGGCCTCTTGCTAAGAGGAGGTCGCCCCTTGTTTGTGCGGCGGCCCTTTTTAAATGAGCCAAATATTTTTCTAAGTATGAATTATCTAACTCTCTGAACTTTCTCCGCCCCTCAAGGGTGACGTGAAACGATGGCCGCCCTTTGACTCAACACTGAAAAATTCCAATTTTTGAGTCCAAGAGGCAGCCGCCCTTTGGTTATGCCCTCAGTCCATAGTTATCTCCAGGGTACTACCAACAGAGGATGATCATAATATAACTTTGAAGAGAGTTGCAATGATTGGACGTTTGATGTCAGGAATTAAAGTCAATTTAGGAGCCGAGATGATCAAAGAAATGATTGAAGCAGCTAGGTCTGAGAATAGCAAACTCCCTTACCCTAACACCTTGACTGAATACTTGATTGACTAAGGATGCGACACCTATGCTGATGATGATTATACAAATGTCATGGAGCCATTTGATTTGTATGCCATAAAGGATGTGAAACAATCCTGTTCAGTCACGGATGGCAAGATAGAAGAGTTTAAGACTCTCATGTCTACCTTGCCTCAAGTCTAAGTTCAACCTCCACCACCACCACAGGTATCACGACTGCACAATTCAACAAGCTTGTCAAAACCATGAAGGCTAATTCCAAAGATCTTGAGAAAATGAACAAGCCTGTGCAACTTTTGGACACAACACAAGTGGAGATGACCAAAAAGCTGAACGTACTATAGAGTGAAAGGTCAAAGAACCAAACCATGCATAGTCCTTCTAGTTCCAAGAAGCCACCAAGCAAGAGGGCCTAAGGTAAGGAAATTGAGGAGATAAAACAAGACTTGGTAGCAATGCAATTCATGCACTTTGATAATGAAGAAGTGACAATGATAAGGACTTCTAGAGCACAACTACCCCCATAGGAGATCCAGACACAAATTTCCACTTAAGTATCTCTTGATGAAGCTGCTGGAGCAAAGGCTGAGAAGAAAAAGTGCCTCTACTGGTCCATGTGGAAGGCAAAGGAAAGCAAAAAGTCTAATTTGATCAAGGAGTCCCTTCTACCCCCTCTTTATGCTTTTTTTTTTCCTTAGCATTCGGGGACGATGCTAGAGTCTTTGGTTGAGGGAGGAGGTTAAAATTTATTTGTGATGTACCATTGATATTTTTGACTTGGTTGCATATTTGAATTTGAAACTCTCTTTTTATTGTATATAGTGCATGTTACTTTTATTTTAAGCATATTTTAGTTAAGTTCCAAAGTTTTTTTTTTTTTTTAACAAGCTCTCGATTTTCTTTGCTTGGTTCTTTCTACGAGTGGTTGTTTGAACCAAGTAAGTGTACATAGTAGTTGTTATGAAATTGTTTTGTGGTTTTAGTTTGATTGTCTCACGAAGTACCTACATGCCATTTGAATCTTATGGTATGAGACAAGTTGTGGAGTGTCCACATTACAAGTACTTGGTCTTGGTCGATGACTATAGGTTCATGTGTTGCTTTGGATTCATTCACATGGTTCCTAGTGAACCATTAAGACTTTGCAACTGTTGAAACCTTTTTGAGAGTTGAGTTTTTATCTTGATTGATCCATTTGCTTGTGTGTGAGGTTAGATGGTGGGTTCACATGTTGAGTTGTAGTGTAGAAGTTGCCCGGTTTGTGCTCAAGGTGAAATATGAGTCATACCAAACTTGAAAATGATCTTAGGCTTTCTTTGTAACCCCTCTTTTTAGCCTCTTCATATACCCTTACTTCAGAAATATCACTAGTTGTCCCTTTTGAGCCTATTAGCCTTTCATTTGGTAACCCAATATGTGAGTGATCCATTGGTGGTTGTTTGAAATTAACTTCTCTTTTCAAGTGAATATTCTAGATTGAGGCAAAATGCCTAAGTTTAGGAAAATCTATCAGATATGTCATGTGCTAGGAAACCTAGTGAGTTTCTAAGCATTAAAAAAAAAGATTTTCGAAAATTCAAAAAGAGAAACAAAGTGAAAAGAACTAGTCTACCTAGCTTGTGTAAATATTAAGGGTACACTAGGTGAATACAAAGAATTAGGCTTCCTAGACTTAGAAAAATAAAAATAAAAATAAAAAATAATAAAAAGAGAGAGAGAGAGAGATAGGAAAATAAAGAAAAGGAAATGAAGTTAAAGGGTGAAAGGAGGAGAAAGAATGATGGAACGAAAATGTGTACATGTCGGCAAGGCTGTTGGTAGTCACTATATTTCCAAATTATCACACCTAGCCCCGAGCCTTCATTACAAGCCTAATCAAGTCCTAGTCGATCCAATACTTTGTGTTTCTCCATTAGTGGAGAGTTACAATATGGACAAGCCTATGGTACTTTGACTCAATTCGTGAACATTCTTTCGAGAATGAGTGATTAATTCTTTGAATGTCCTTAGTTTGAATTTGATGGTGAGATAAGGACTACTCTTTTTGTGGAAAGAATTGCAAGTGGTGATATGTAAGGCGAGAGCTTGGCTTGAGATGAGGTTTGAAACCAAGTGAAGGTGGTTGATGGACCAAATCCACACTTGAAGCTCTTTGGCATCCTTTTACCATTGTGAAACTTTTGTAGTGGTTCACAAAGTGACTTGTTTAGTCTTCATGAGTGTGAATATGTGTTGGTACCAAATGAGGTCAGAAGTTTTGGAAAAAAAAAAGTGAAAATGCAACTTAGCTTCATTGTATGCTAGACTTGAAAGTGATTCACTATTTTTGGGTAAAGATTGGCTTGCTTGAGGACAAGCAAAAAATTAAGTTTAGGGGGGACTTGATGCGTGAGCATTTTACGCACTTCAACTCGCCTATATTTTTGTCTTTGAATCCAAAAGTGATCAATCTATAGGAAAAATTGATGTATTTTGCTTGGTTTCAGGTGTTAATGCCCAAATTAAAGAGCTAGAGACCGAAAAGAGCAAAAATGCCCAAAAAAGTCATTAAGTTCAAGAAGCTACAGAAATATTGAAATGGAGGGCACCCAATCAAGGGGCGACCGCCCTTTCCCTGTATGAAAAGCCACGCTAAGTTACCAAAATGGGCAATTTAAAAGGCCCCAGCCCTTTTGAAGAAGCTGAAGAACTAGGAGAATTTTTGAGAAGTCATCCACCCATCTAAAAGGCGGTCGCCCATTACACCATTCAAGGAAAAGGTGTTGAGAAGAAGAGGCGACCATATTCCATGACTGCACTTCACCCTCTCTTGGAAAAGAAGATAAGGCGGTCGCCCAATGTGAAAGGAGCCCACCCTCTCATGCAACTCCAGAAAAAGCTACCAGCCCATGTCCAAGAGGTGCCAGCCCTTTCGCCTAATCCAGCTCCAGAACTTAGCCCTTTTTCCAAAAGAGCCTTCGGCCAACCTGCAAATGAAAATTTTGTAATTAGTCTAAACAACCATCATATGTAGCTAGACTTAGGTTTTTGAGAATATTCTACACTTTACATTACTAGGGAGGCAAGATAAAGACAAAGTACCATTGCCTATTTGTCAAGATTTCTTGGATTGTGAAGAACAACTTCATATTTTGTAAGAATTATTGCTACTTTGTTTTTTCAATGCATTATTCATTACTTTCAAATCTTGATTCATTATACAATATGAGTAGCTAAATCAGCCACTAGGGGTGCTAATTAAACTCTAGTCAATAATTAAATGGGTATAGTATAATAAGCTTCTAAACACTTAGGAATACCCCCATTTAACTATTTTTTGATTCCATTACAACAACTTGAGGTGTACAACTTAAGTTGAGCCCAATAGTACTAGACTTACACCGAAACGGTACTTCTATGAATGGGAAGTATAGTGATGGGGTACCAGGGGTAAGTGTGTTATATTTACCCGGGTAAACGGGTTGAGCACCGAAAGGGGGATACCTTACTTGAGATTAGTTGCTCGCTCTCAAAGCACCAACTCATAGTACCGAATGGGCAAGAGTTGGTAGTCTTGATTCATCATCGAAAGGGATGAGTTGAGTATATACGAGCGAAGTCTATTGGGTGACCTAAAGTGCGAAGAAGTTTATAACAAAACTCATTAAATTAGCGGAATAGGGGGAGATTAGCATCCTAGACTTTTTATTAATTGTCAAAACTATCATTAATTCACTCTTCCTTTAGTTATAGCTAAATTCCATTTTAATTCTAGGATTAACTTGCTAAATAAGTAAATTTGAACAAATCCAAATAAAATTAGTCTCGTGCAAGTCCTCGTGTTCGATCCCTACTTCGATTAGGGTATTTGTGACCCCTTCCCTTAATTGGGATCCGTCAGTACCCAACTATAAAAAAATATGAGATTGAGAGATTAATCCAGGGGATGCTAGATTCAGGAGTAGCAAGGAAAGTACCAGCCCTTTTTCATCACTCATTGTCATGATGAAGAAAAAATGGTTCATGGAGAATGTGCATAGATTATAGGCAGCTGAATCAGTGTAATGTCAATGATAAATCTCTCATACCTGTGATTGAAGAGTTGTTGGATGAACTGAGGGGTGCACAATTTTTTCTAATATGGATTTAGGATCAGGGTACTATTAGATTAGAATGGTAGATCAAGACACTGAAAAAACAACATTCAGGTCTCATTATGGTCATTATGAATTTGTGGTGATTCCATTTGGATTAACAAATGCACCCTCTACTTTTCAATGCTTAATGAATTCTATCTTTAAACCTTACTTAAGGAAGTTTATACTGGTATTTCTATATGACATCCTTGTATACAACCCCTCCTGGACCAGTCACCTCACACACTTAGAACATACATTTGAAGATTAACAACAACATGAACTATTTGTGAAGATAAGTAAATATTCATTTGGGAAAATAGAGTGGAATACTTAGGCCACATCATAACTTGTGAAATGTGTATCAGATGATCCTAAGAAGGTGGAAGCTATGAAGTCATGGCCTAGCCCCAAAATAATAAAGGAGTTAAGAGAATTCTTAGGTCTCACTGGGTACTATAGAAGATTCATAAATATTATGGGGTAATAGTAAGACCTCTGACAAATCTTGTAAAAAGGGATGCATTTGAGTGGTCAGACAATACTGAAAGTGCTTTTCAACAACTTAAGCAAGCTATGTGTGAGGCATCTATATTATCTTTACCAGACTTGGTTGATGATTGCAGTATGGGAATATGAGTTTTACTAATGCAGCAGGGTCATCCTTTGGCTTTCTTAAGTAAAGCATCGGGCTCTATTTGTATATGAAAAGGAAATGACGACCATTGTACTGGCTGTGCAAAAGTGGAGACCTTACCTTATTGGTAGGCATTTCACCATCAGAACCGATCATTGAAGGCTTAAGTATTTTCTTGAACAACGGATTAGCACCCAAGACAATGAACATGGTTAGTTAAGTTGATGGGACACTATCTTTATGAGTAAGTTCTAGCACGAATTGTTTGGCTTGCAAGGAGTCTCTTGGCATCATTCCACTGCTTACCGCCCTTAGAGTGATGGACAGATAAGCTGTGAACTAGAAAGGTATCTTAAATGTATGTGTACAAATAGGCTCAAAGAATGGGTACGTTGGTTGCCACTAGCTAAGTGGTGGTATAACACCAATTCTCACTCATCTGCTAAGCTTACCTCATATGAGATTGTGTATGGACGAAATCCCATCTCCACCTTCCCTACCTTCCTGAGAGTTGAATGATTGACTTTGACTCTTTAGATTGCAAGCTAGCGAGGCCACCATCAGACTCCTGAAGCAGAATTTTGTAATAGCTCAGGACATAATAAAAAGCCAAGTTAATAAGAGGAGGCCTGAGGGGAGTTTGCTGTAGGATATGATGTGTATGTTAGGCTTCAACCTTACAGATAGGTTCAACAGGAGGCAGCAACTATAACAAGTTGGGACTAAGCATTTAAGACCATTTTCAATGCTCAAGAGAAGCGGCAAAGTGGCTTACCTGCTCCAGCTCCCTCCAAATGCCAAAATACACAACACCTTCCATGCGTCATTACTCAAGAAGAAGTTGGGAGATAAGCCAGTGGTACCTCATCTTCCTGTCATCTTATCAATATATAGCTACATCCTGCTGGAACCTGAAGCAATTTTGGATCAAAGAACTATCATGAATCATCAGAGATTTGTCATCCAAGTCCTTGTCAAGTGGTTTAATTGTACACCTGAATAGCATTTGGATGAACCTCCATGTTCTTCAACAACAATTTTCATCTTTTAATCTATGAGGACAAGGATTGTTTCATGCGGGGGTAGTTGTTATGATCCCAATTTAGTAAGCAGTGGGGGTAAGCAAATTAGCAACATGTAGTTAGTTAAGGTAGTTAACAGTAGAGGGCAGTTTAGTAAATACACAGTGCCAACTAGGTTTCGGAAGTTAGTTAAGGCAGTTGTGTAATCTTCTCTCACGTACTCTCTACTACTTTTTCTCTAATAATCGCAAATACTTGTTCAGGGATTCTTTTGTGTTGGATTCCTTAGACTCTACAAATCTCTTGTTTCTTGTGTTAATTCCAAAAAGGGTATTCCTATATACAACATGATAATATTAATTAGCTTTTCCAAGTTCCAATTATTCTTATTGTAGAAAATTCTTAAGAATGTTGAGGAGGCATTATTTGACGTAGGTCCTATGTTATCAATTGATACTTCTTACTAGTACAAGTTTTGTACATCCATTACCTTTTGAAAAACTTCGGTTTGTATTTCAAGAGAGTTCAGCAGTCAACGAATTATAATTCAAATCAAGATATATGTGTTTGAATTCAAATAATCATGATGCCGTTAGTGTCCAATTGAACCCACTTGTTATTAACAATGCAAACAAAAAAAAAAAAACCTTAATTAGCTTGATAGGCAAAATCTGTACAGTAAATTCAATAAATATTATTACCACGGCATGTTTTATGCGAGTGAAATCCTAGAAAAGAAATCTTTGATATGTGTTTAGGTAGACAGTTCAGTGATAAAATATCATAATTCAAATCGCAGAGCGCGAACTCCTCCCCCCACCCTACCCACCCACCCCCCAAAAAAAATCTATAGGTAGAACTTAGAAGGGTCTAAGTCTGTATGATTATTTTAATAAATAGTACAAGACCATGCAGTTTCGAATGAAAGAAAGTGTTTAAGTAGTATCCAAGTTCTATACAAGTGCACAAGGAAACTAGTCAGATAGAAAGTATGTAATCGTTAGATTGCAGTCTCACTCGTGGCCTCAATTTTTTGGGCAATTTGGATGATCTCAGCCTTTAATAATGTTGACAGTTTCCATATCTAACTTTCATGTGTTTGCTTGCAGTTGTTGATATACAAATTGAGGCACATCCGCAATGTAATTATCATTTTGGTAATAATGGTAAAGCAAACTGTAAATTTGGGAAGAGTTAACTGATTAAAATATTGTAATGACAATAAAACTTGCCAATACTTTAGTATTTTTGGTACGACCCAAATTTTTGGCTAGGCCGTGCGGGCACCCGACATCCTCCCCTAGACCCGTCGGGCGAACTCTTACCAACTGAATTAGGAAAATAAATATAAATTCAACTCATAAATAAGAACAATATTTAGAAAAGAAAAAGCACAGACATACTGATACCTCTAAGTTGTACAAAAGAAATTACAGCTGATTACCCAACATACTAGGTTTAGAGTTATCCAGACTAAACATCTAAGAGAACAAAAGAATACATACGCCTCCTGAAGGGAGCAAAATAAAACTAAAATAATAAACACACAAGTGGTGGTAATCCTGAATAGAAGCTGGCTTACCCTGACAGCTGAAGTCGTCTTCGCTCCTTAAAAACGTGGCGAGCTCAATCTTGGAGCGAACCCGCCGAAACGAAAAAAATAGACAAGAAACAAACAACAAACAAGAGTAAGTCAAAAGGACTCAGTAAGAAGGGCCCGGCTAGCTACCTCGAAGAAGCAGATATGCTAGCCAGGGAGAAGAAAAGCAGATAACCCGAATTCACCTTATTTCAACTATAAAAAGACAGAACCAGATAATAACTGAAAATACATATGGAACCATAAACTCATAAAAACCCAGGGATATAAGATAGACAGAACATATAGGTTTTCCGAACATATCAACAGTCAGAAATACATGAACATACACAAAACGTCGCACTATAATCACACAATACACAGCAACCAGTGCAATGAAATGGAATGAATGCAGTATGATGCAATGGGGTCACATGTGCCCAAAACCTATCTCCAGTGCGGGACTCTCATCGGCTACCAGGAGATATATGCAATAATAACCCTTCACCGGCGCGGGACTCTCATCGACTGCGGGGAAGTATATGCAATAATGCTCCTTCACCGGCTCGGGACTCTCATCGATTACCGGAAAGTATACGCAATAATGACCCTTCACCGACTCGGGACTCTCATCGTTTACCGAGAAGTATATGCAATAATGACCCTTCACCGGTGCGGGACTCTCACCGACTACCGGGAAGTGCATGCAATAATGACCCTTCACCGGCTCGCGACTCTTATCGATTACCGGGAAGTATATGCAATAATAATCCTTCACCGGCACGGGACTCTCATCGACTACCAGGAAGTATATGCAATAATGACCCTTCACCGGCTCGGGAGTCTCATCGACTACTGGGAAGTATATGCAATAATGATCCTTCACCGGTGTGGGACTCTCATCGACTACCGGGAAGTATATGCAATAATGGCCCTTCACCTGTTCGGGACTCTCATCGATTACTGGGAGTGCAATAATGATCCTTCATCGGTGCGGGACTCTCATCGACTACCGAGAAGATGCAATAATGACCCTTCGCCGGCTCGGGAGTCTCATCGACTACTGGGAAGTATATGCAATAATGATCCTTCACCGGTGTGGGACTCTCATCGACTACCGGGAAGTATATGCAATAATGGCCCTTCACCTGTTCGGGACTCTCATCGATTACTGGGAAGTATATGCAATAATGATCCTTCATCGGTGCGGGACTCTCATCGACTACCGGGAAGATGCAATAATGACCCTTCACCGGCTCGGGACTCTCATTAATTATCGTAAAGTATATGTCAAGCTCAAAACTAGAGTACAATGCTCATATGCTCAATGCAATACCAACAACAGAGCATAACATATAAATGTAAATCCAAAGCTAAGGCGTAATAAGTACGCCAATCGGAAGCTACACACGTAAGGAACACGTGGTAGAATATCCACATAACCAAACCATAGATAAATTACATTTACAGGTTGTCCACAACTCCCTGAGTACGAATATATAATCAATTCCATTATCGGAGTCTAATTAACCCTTTAAACTATCAGTTAAACTTGCTAAAACGATATCTGATATCCCAATTTTTACCGATAAAATATATTCACACACATGTAATAAACTGAAATAATGAATTAATATCATTACCTGAATGTTTTGGGGTGAAAATTCTATTTTTTTCCTGCTCCTTTTCCTTTCCTTTCTCTATTTTTTGGCTTTGTTCTTTCTCTGCGTAATCTCTTTCTTTCTCTGTTTCTATTCATGTTGCTTTTAAGCTAAGGGATATTCCACCGCCTTGTATTTTCCTTTTTCTTTCTTTTCTTTTCTTTTTATCTTTTCCTTTTTTGTTTTCGTGACGAAAATTAAAACGGAATCCTACGAAACTCGGAATAATCCAAAATTTCTCAAGCAAGCTATACAAAATTTATGTGATGTACTCGCTAAGGCGGATCTTGAATCGATTCCCAAAATTTGAGATATGAATTAAACGGAACGAAATCAAATTATTAATTTTCGGTATTTTAGCGGAAACTATCCGAACGACCTCGAAATTCACTTTTGAAAGTTCACACATGTCACAAATGACCATACAAACTTAATGATTCTTTCGTATTTCGTATCGGAGCTCATTCGTCAAAATCGAGCTCGAAAACCTCTTTTTAAGATTTACCGACAACGAAAACTGATACCTTCTTCCGATACCTACCAAACGAAGTCCGATTTAGTTCAAATTTTACAGACATGTCCTAATAGAATTTATGGAGCTTTTAAGACTATCAAAACGCCAATCGGAGTCTTAACTTCCGAAACGACTGACCGAGGTCGTTTTAATTTTTCATCAAACCAATAAATAAAGTGCTAGGTGTCTTTCATAATACACATATTATCGTTTAATCAATAATAAGTTATATGTATTTTTATTTAAATTTTTAACTACTAAGATTAAATTATTTAATTTAATATGTTAATATCATGTGCTAATAAATATATAATTGATATGACCTTCTACCGTGAAGTCTGCCACTGTCTCCTTGTAGTTTAGACCATCATAAAAGAAGACTTCAAATGAATTTTGGTAGATTTCCTTCTTTATATTTCTCGTCTATTCGTTGATTAATACACACACATAATTCAAGTTTGTCAATCAACAATGCATCAACAATTCAGTGGAAAAGAGTGGGACAACTTACATAAATATAATGAAGGAGTAGAACAAATTTTGGTACAAAATCAGGAAAAATAATTATGTAAAGTTTAAAGGGTGAAAATCATTTATACCCCTGAACTTTGGTTTAAAAACAAAATTCCTCTCTCAATTATGAATAATAGTCAATCTCATCCCTTTACCCAACACAATGTCTGATTTGCCTTTAATATTTTTTATCTCCCATTTATGTAATATATATTTTTTATATATAATTTTTTCAACAAAGATGTTTTACTTATAATTAAATATAATATTTTATTTTATCATACTAATTTATGTCCATTAGCATAATAAATAGGATAATATGAATTTATTACAAAATCTACCACTATTTTAATTACATGATTGTTATTTTAGTTTCAAATGCATCAAGTATATATGTAATCTCTCTCACTCTCAATGTATGGATGAGATACATAAACTTACATGATGCGGGAGGGGTATCTCTATTTGTTTAAAAATTTACTCTCTTATTTTCTAGCATCTATATAGATTTTTTAAGTTTGAGTTTTGACTACAAAATAAATTAAAAATTTTAATTTAAAATTCATTTAAAGCACAAATGGATAATATTTTGAAATTTTTTGTAGAATCAGCTGACATTTTTAATTTTTTTGTGTGTTGCACACATTAATTATATGCTTATGAAGGACACTCCATTTTAATTTTTTATCATGTAATAGATTAACATTTTAATTTTTATTTTAATTAATAAAAATACTAATACAAGTAAATTATATTTATCCTAGCTTTTGTATTTTGCTTATTTATTACATTAAACGCCATTATTTATATGCTTGATTGTCATTTCTTACTATTATTTCCTTTGAAAGTAGTATTTATTCATTATATATAGATAAGTCCATATAGCATAAAATAAAATATCAAGATAAAAAAAATAAAAATATAAAGGTACAATAATTAAAAAGGTAATGTAGGCATTTTGAAAAGTCAATTGAGATAAAAAGAGAAAAATAATAATTGTCCATAGTTGATGGGGAAGTTAGGGTGTAAATGATTTTCACCCAAAGTTTAAATATCAAAGTTTTTAAAAGGTGTTCAACTCTCGAAGGACAGAGAACTACACTAAGTGAAATTTTGCCTTTTTTTTTTAATACCAAACCATAAATTGGTTTATGTTGTTGGTTTAACCCGACTTATCGATTTGAATTGATTTTGCAGTTTCATTTGAACAAATCCCTAGGCATAACAATGGGAACTACGTCAAACTTTCATCCACTTCCAAGCATCTGATGGAATAACATGTGAATGATTGTGTATGTATCTAGCAGCGACATATGAAAACTGCTTGCATAGAGGACAGCTGCATAATGGTAAAGCGAATCTACATGCATTTGGTATCACTCAAGCTTTATACTTGTTGGTTACATATTCAACTCCAACTAGCATCTTGTAGACTTTATCTCATTCTAAATATTATTACTCGTGATACTAACTTTATGTTTATTACTCCCTTCGTTTAAAAAAGAATGAACATATTTCCTTTTTAATCTGTTTCAAAAAGAACGATCTCTTTCTAAATTTGAAAAGAAATTTTCACTTTTACTCATCCCTCCCTAGATGATTTGTAGCCACACAAATACCTACATAACTTATTTTAGACCATAAGTTTCAAAAGTCTTTCCTTCTTTATTAAATTCCGTGCAAAGTCAAATGGGTTCAACGGAAGGAGTACTTTATCTAGTTATTATTATTTGTATATATGTAATATTTCTTTTAACAATTAAGGGTCGTTTGGTTTGCACTAGCACTAATTTAATACCCTCATAAAGTCTTGGTATTATTAATACATTGTTTGGTTTCCTCTTTGATAGTTGCACAAAATTTAGCATTATAATACCATGTTTGGTTGGTGTTTTCCTTTTCCACATAAAACATAGCATTACTAATACAATGTTTGGTTCACAATTTCCTTTTCCGCATAGCTAATACCCGCATTATTAATGCGGGAATCTATGTATTATTTTATGCGGGGTAGAAGGTGGTATTAATAATGCGAGTATTAATAATGCAGGTATTAAAATTTAAAATGACAAAATTAACCCTCATAATAGTAAGAATATTTTTAAATTATATTTAAGGACTAACTAAATATTTTAAATTATAACATTGTATATTAATTTGTAATATATTAGTGATTCAAGAAATAATCCCTACGTTATAATATATGCATAGCTAATACATATATTACTAATATCCGTATTATTAATACCCGTATTACTAATACCCGCATTATTAATACCCACATTACTAATATCCACATTCTAATACCCGCATTACTAATACGTATATTGTTAATAGCTGCGTAAACTGTATGTCAACCAAACGACCCGTTAATGTATCTCCCTGTGCTTAAAAGGAAGGAAAGGAAAATACTCTCCGGATCCATTCACAAGGTTTGGGGTCCATTAAGCGAGTGAAGATATATAAGTAATATAAAGACATTCTTTAGCGTGTGCTTTTGGTTCTTCCAAAGAAAAAGTTCAACGAAAACAGGATTGGTCTACCATTAGTCAATTATGTCCACTATGTAATTAAAGGTAGCATATGCAAATGTTACATATAGGATGTATGAATAGTTTAGGAAAGAAGAACGATATATGCACATTGAACAGGTGATTTAAATATTTCTACAGAACTGGCAAAGGAGAAAGAGGAAAAATCTGGGATTATTTCGACTTTAAACAAACATAACAAACATAGTACAGTACAAGTTTTATATGCTTTGGTTAAACATCTTCAAAAGATCTTTCTTTAGAATAAAAAAGAAAAAAGAAAAAAAAAGGAACATTCTGACAGAGTATTAAGATTTTGGTGTATGCAGGGACATGTACATATTTAGCCCAAATCCACTTTCCCCTACTAAAGAACAATTCTTTTTGATCAAGTGCATAAATAGCAGAAGCACTTCTTGTATGACTAAATTAATACTGATATTAAATCCTACCGACCCAATTTTCAAATAGTAGTTCATGACTTTTCATGTGTGAAAACAAGAGAGTTGTTGTAGCACCAAAGACTAGTAATCAAACTTTGAATTTAATAAATACAAAAGTAGAAGTATTTTTAAAGACCTTCCTGGCTGCTTCCAATTAGAATTTTCTTCCTTTCCATTTAGACTTTAGTTACAAGTTGCCAATTTTTCTCAATAAGGAAGCAGTCAACTAACTCCCTAACTCCCCACCACCTATCTTAGCCTTGCCTTCACATCTAATTCTATCTATAAAGTTCTATTGTAGCTGCCTCATTTTCTTGATCTAGTAGTCCAGTTCCCTGAATCAATATCATATAAACCCCAAGAAAGAAAAAATCCAACTTAAAAACCAATTGTTAGACCATTTGGCACATAGCCAAAATACTTGATATTTGTTTCTTTTCTTCTTATACATCTTCTTAGTTGCTGCAGGACAAGAAGAAAGCAAAAGGAAATACCAATCTTGGTTTATCTTTTAATATCAATATGGACAATAAGCTCTTAACAAGTTTGGTGTTTTCATCAATCTTATTAACTCTACTTACTACTTCTTCTTATGCTCAAGATTGTTCAACTCACTTATTCAGAAGCAACAATATTTTTGCCACTTGCAACCCTCTCCCTGTTCTTAATTCATTCCTTCACTGGACCTATCACCCTACTAACCACACAGTGGATCTTGCTTATAGACATGGTGGTGTCACAGACTCTGATTGGGTATCTTGGGCTCTGAATGTTGGAGGATCAGGTATGCTCGGTGCTCAGTGCTTGGTTGCTTTGAAAAACTCAAGTGGACAAATTCATGCCTACACCTCACCTATTGGTAGCAGCTACAACACTCAGCTGAGAGAGGCACCCTTGAGCTTTAATGTGCCTAGAATTTCAGCAGAGTTCACAAACAATGAGATGATCATTTTTGCAACTTTGCAACTTCCTAGTGGGAGGACAAGTTTTAGTCAGGCTTGGCAAAATGGACAAGTTTCTGGCCAGACTTTGCAAGCACATAGACAGAGTGGTGATAATATGAGGAGTGTTGGAACTGTGGATTTTGTCAGTGGACAGACCACAGGGGGTACAGGTGGTGGCATATCAGCTAGTTCAAGGCAACGCCGAAGAAATGTGAGTAACAAATCCTTTCTTAATTTTCTTTTGGTCTTCCATCCCACTTTTGAAGCTTCCTTTTTCTCCCAAGCAATTGCAAAATTTTGCGATCAATAAAGATTTTAATTGACTTCGAAATATGTAATTATGATGAAAACTTAGAGAATGTATGACTTATAAAAATTAAGTAGCTCAAATTGATCATGTAAATAAACATATACATGTTTGGATAGAAGGTTAAAGTTGATAATAAATAAGTAATTTCTATTTACATAAATTGTAAATTAAAAGAATCTTTACGCGGAAAGAATGAATGATGGAAGGTGAATGCAGAGGTAGTTAAAAGTAAATACGGTAAATCCTGGTAAAACCAATAGTAACCAACTTATGACTTTTTCTAATTGATTTTGGCCTACAAACACTCTGGTTATAAGCACTTAGCTTTGCTTTTATAACTAAAGTAATCACTTTTATTCCACAAAAATTAACCATTTGGGTTAATATTATTTGATTTCTTATAGTTGGAAAAAGATGCCTCTTATGATCAAAATCTTGAAAACTTTGACAGGTTCATGGAGTGCTAAATGCAGTTAGTTGGGGAGTTTTGATGCCTATGGGTGCTATATTTGCAAGGTACTTGAAAGTGTTTAAGTCAGCTAATCCAGCATGGTTTTACCTACATGCTGCTTGCCAAACCGCTGCTTATGCTGTTGGGGTTGCTGGATGGGGTACTGGTCTCAAGCTTGGTAGTGATTCTGTTGGAATTAAATACACCACTCATAGGAACATTGGAATCACTCTCTTTGCTCTTGGAACTCTTCAGGTATCTTATTCTTGCACTATTATTTACACTTCCATATTCTACATCAATTCCAAAAACACATAAGTATTAAAATAACCATATATAGTCCATTACGACAATTGGTATATTTCAAACGCACTAACTCAAATAGTCAGTGGGTTAAATGACATTATGAATTTATAAAGTTTATGAGTTATAGCTGTTGAATATTTTAACTATACATATGAATTATAGTTAAAGACAGTGAGTGTGCCTGCATCTGCTACTGACAAAGTTATCTATAATTAGTACACATACCCCAAAGTTATCTATAATTAGTACACATACCACAACTCCAAGTTTTAATAGTTGTTTTGAATGATAGGTTTTTGCATTGCTTTTGAGGCCAAAGCCAGACCACAAGTACAGGCTCTACTGGAACATCTACCATCATGTTACTGGATACACAGTGATCATTCTAAGCATCATTAATGTGTTTGAGGGATTTGATGCCTTGAATGGTCAGAAGAACTGGAAGAGGGCTTACATTGGGGTGATCATATTCTTAGGGGCTATTGCAGTTCTGTTGGAAGCCTTTACTTGGTTCATTGTTATTAAAAGGAAGAAAACCTCAGTCTCTGACAAGTATCCTCATGGGAATGGAACAAATGGTGTTAATGGATATGCAAACGGATCCCACCAGCAACCCGCGTAAATGAAAATGTTCTCTCTAATAGTTATGTTCTCTATTATAGTTTTAAATTTCATCATAGATATGAGGCATGTTATGTATGTTTTAGGTGAGATTATTGTTAATTTATGATGTTTAGCACCAGATTTTGGTTTTTCGATTTTTTGGTAGATTTTAGATTCTCTTGCAGATGGATATGGTTGTAATTTATTATGTAAAATATATACATGTTGAGATACCACCTATTTCTGGTCTTATTTATAATAGTCTATTCCAATTTTCAATCTCCTTTATCTATTTGACAATGCTTGTTTCTTTTATGACTAAACACATGGCTTACTCCATTATTACACAAGAAAAAACAAAATGGCTCGCCAAGTGGGTATCTTCGATCTGGCACGAAATTGATGCAGGATTTATTGGGTAGTCTAGATATTTTTTCTATTCTACTATTTTATTTTACTATATAGAAACAGCATGAAGGAGGTGAAGCTGACAGGACTTCGTTGTCATGTCTGCTTGCCTAAGGATTATTCCGGTCATTCTTTTATGCAATATTGAGAAAATTAGCTGTTGTACTGTACTGTGGTTTACGCTGCAGAAGGTGTACATTTAACTGGGTCTCTTTGTAAAAAGTGGTTGAAGTGTTTTTTCTCAAATAGAAAATTTCGGTCCCTAGCTCTTCAGCTTATTACGCTATTTATTTCATTTTTTTGGTAAATATTGCCAACATTTGAGGGCTTTTAAAAAAACCCAAAAGAGCATGATGTCACATACAGCTTTATAGTCCTTTCGCCAACAATGTGTGGGCACGTGGATAAGCTTTTTCCAAATTTCTTTTGGGACTTGCTTTAAGCACTGTTTTTAGCAGCTACACTTAGATGTTTAACATGCCTACACAATTTACAACTAATCATTTTTCAAAGTAAAACAATAGAATTAGAAAAGTACACCTAGCTGCTAAAATATTCCATTATGATGGATTCAACATTAGGTTTACTAAGCTTTTTTGTGGCATCTATAATTAAGCTACTTAATTTATTAGCCAAGCATCGACATTTGATTTAAGAATATGACGAAATATGTTACTAAATATGTATAACTTTTGAATTTTAAAAAAAATATTGGATAATATTGAAATATTGGTGTAAATAAGCATATTTCACAATTTTGGATAACTTTGCATAAACAAACAAAGTCTAACTAGAAGGATAACATTTGTCTAATGGTAAAAGTCATCAGTCTTCTCGAAAAATTATGACATGTGGTGAGCTCCCTATTAGGATGGAACTGAAATTAAATTAATCAGTTACCAGGTTATGAAGCATTGCAATGAATACTTTGAATTTCATGAAATTTGTCTAACAACATACTTTAGAAAAGTTGCAATCAATAAACAGAGAAAGTCATTTTCTTCATGCAATTGTTTGACTAGAAATTAAAGCTTAATTAATCTTCTTCACCTTATAATATTTTTGTGCAATATAATTACTAAGAAATATTGTTGTTACTCTCTTCGTTTTATTACATACAGTATTATCTTGTTACTATCTCTATAGTTTAATAAAAAGAAAGAAAGAGACTTTTTGAGAAATAGTGAAATCGTCTTTGAGGGAAAAGAAAAGGATAAAAACAATATTTGGGTCTCTATTTGCTCAGTTATATAAATTTAGGGTTTTTTACACTATATACCCATGAAATTCAAAGTATTTACAAGCTCTACATATTAAAAATTAAACTACCCATGAAACTAAAAGTATTTACTCAGCCTACCTATTTATTACTGTATACCTTTGCTATACATTATGGGTGTATACCTTTAAGGTATACTGCATAAATAATAGTTTACAAGTCTAGATATGGATATATATACCTTTAAAGTATACTGCATAAATAATAGTATACAAGTCTAGATGCGTATGACATGTAAATAGTTTATGGGTAGGGCCTGTAAATATGAAACTTATGGGTAGAGATTGATAAATATTCTAATTTTGATGGATATTTTCGTAAACCTTCTAAAATTTAAGCACCTATTCAGAAAAGGATCTGGATAACTTTTTTTTTTATAAATAAAAAATACAGTACAAATTTAGGACTATACTGAGTGTATTGTTGCTGTAAAAAATACAGTACAAATTGTTGGGCCCATGCTGGCATGGGCTAGAAAAGCTGCAATCAATAAACAGAGAAAGTCAACTTCTTCGTGCAATTGTTTGACTAGAAATTAAAGCTTAATTAATCTTCTTCACCTTGAAATTTTTTTGTGCAATATAATTACTAAGAAATATTGTTGTTACTCTCTTCGTTTTATTATATACATTATTATCTTGTTACTATCTCTAGAGTTTAATAAAAAAGAAAGAAAGAAAAGACTTTTTGAGAAATAGTGAAATCGTCTTTGAGGGAAAAGAAGAGGTTAAAAATAATATTTGGGTCTCTATTTGCTCACTTATATAAATTTAGGATTTTTTACAGTATATACCCTTGAATTCAAAGTATTTACAAGCTCTACATATTAAAAATTAAACTACCCATGAAACTAAAAGTATTTACTCAACCTACCTATTTATTACTGTATACCTTTGTTATGCCTTATGGTTGTATACCTTTAAGGTATACTGCATAAATAATAGTATACAAGTCTAGATATGTGTATATACCTTTAAGGTATACTGCATAAATAATAGTATACAAGTCTAGATGGGTATGACATGTAAATAGTTTATGGATAGGGCTTGTAAATATGAAACTTATGGGTAGAGATTGATAAATATTTTAATTTTGATGGATATTTTCGTAAACCTCCAAAAATTTAAACACCTATTCAGAAAAGGATCTGGATAACTTTTTTTTATAAATAAAAAACACAGTACAAATTTAGGACTATACTGAGTGTATTGTTGTTGTAAAAAATACAGTACAAATTGTTGGGCCCGTGCTGGCACGGCCAATCCCTACTAGTCTACTATATAGAAGCGCCCTAATGGGCTGAAGCAGGCAGGACTTCGTCAACATGCCTGCTTGCTCTGAAATGTCTTCTACGCCCTTGCTGCTTTTGCCTATTAGTCATACTCTAAGGGTAGCATAGTCTTTTTACGTTTTTAACTCTTATCTTCATTGGAATTGACGGATTAAATTCATCTTCTTCATCGCGCACACTGATATCCTCTGTCGCCGCCGACTCGCCTCTCGACCTATTCTGTTTTAGGTAAATTTTTTTGGTTTCCTTTTCTTCTTACTCTATATAGCTTAGAGTTTTGGGTTTTCTTGTATGTATCATGCTCTGAAAATACCCTAACCATCGTTGTGTGTACAAGTGTATGAAATTTATTGAACACAATAATCTTCGGATGCTGAAACTTTCAGTAACAAGAAGCTGCCTATGTTTTAAAGTAGGGAAAGTATAGGGTTGAAATGCGGTAACACATATGCTTAAGTTTTGATATATGAATCCTCCATGACACTATTTTAGCTTGATTCATTTAAAACATAATAATTTGTCTTTTATGATACCTTTTAGCTTTTGGTATAAGTTTGTTTTGGAGTCTGTTAGCAACTTCTGAGTTGCTTCCGAGGGGAAAAAATGGCACTTCTGAGTTAGAGGGAAAAAAGACGTACCTAATGCTACCATATTATCAGGTGATGATTTAATTTTCCCGCAAGGATCAAATTCTAGATGACTGGTGGGAAGTCTTTTAGCTGTATATGGGCAGTGAAACCTTTGAAGTGATACTGATCCAATGCATACTAAGAGTCTAGGATATACATAGGGAATAATTCATCTCAAACATAGTGTACATGAACTCATTAAAATCATTTACCTTTCCTTGAAATGCATTTGAAATCCTGATACCATATTTTAATGGTTTGACGATCAGTTTCAACACAGAAAAACAGCTACAAAGCTCCTATTTTTCTTTAGAAAATTCAGCTTGCATGTCCTATTTTCTATTGCTCAACAGCTTCTTGAGGGACGGTTTATGAATCTCTGACTGCTTTTATGGTTTTTTCTTATCAAACTCTATAAGAATCTTAACCCATTGTTTAATGAGCATACAACTCTAAGAGGAATTTCTTGACAAATCCCACAAATGAATGCTCTATCCAACAGCTCAATAACCATGTTACTTAACTTGAAATAGTGTTGTCGAGAACCTCCCTTTCTTTGCATGGGTTTGCCAACAGTTTATCAATTATAGTGGAGCTTGCAGGGTTCTTCTTATAGCACATGTTAGATAAATACGGGACTCATTTTGTTATCAAGAAGTTTTAACTTTTCAAATAGGCATGAATCTACAACATGGCTATCGGTAATCATTATAGGACTCTAGCTATAGTTGTCTTGGGAATTTCAGTTCTTGACAAAAAAGGATGGTGCAGATATTCAAGTGCTCTGCATATTCGTCCCCCAACAAACACCAACCCTCCCCACCAACCCTCACAAGAGAAAAAAATTAGCCTGTTATATCTCCGCATACTAAAATGTCAGATAAAGCTAAAATAGTAGTTAATAGAAAAGGAAATAAGTTGATGTAGCAAGGACGTTCAACGAAATGTCTGCAAAAAATGGTCCATATACCAGGCCAATAACTTCAAGGAATCAAGTATATATAGTATATGCTCTTTTTAAGCTCTTTCTTCGTTTCGTATCCATGTGTCTTTGGAACCAGGAAAACTAAAAGCTCCTCAAGTTGGTCATTGTATTTTTTTACTTTTTCTTTAACTTATTTTTTCTATCCTCTTACTTTATGCATCATACTGTTAACTGTACATCGAGAGCGTTGCCTGAAATATCGGAAGGGCCTTGTTAAATTGTTTATAACTTAGCTCACTCCCAAAAATTTGCTACGGAGTTTATATGAAAGCTTATTTCGCAGGCACTTGATTCGATCTGTTTGTGTAGGCCTGCATAAAAGGTCTATAGAAGTTCTGCTAAAATATCAAGTCTGGTATCAAATTCTCAAATAAAGACATTAGAGTATATATAATTTGCTTGTGGCATTTTGGTAAGACAAACTATTAAGGAAAATGATAAGAATTATTTTACATGCTTGTTCTCATATGTAGATGATCTAAGAGAGGGTAAGGCATATCTCTAAAGTTCTCACCTTCTTAGCCATGGCTCAATGTTATTAGATCTGATTTTCGCATTTGAAATGATGTTAACATGTGCAGTGATGAGAGGAGAGGAATACCATGGTCAATGTGTTACACTTTTTTGGCCGTGTGATTGAGTACAAGAGGAAAGTATGCCAGCCAAAAGAACCGCTGCATGCTACATCATCAACAATATGTAAGAATGATAAGATGGGAGCAAACTGTTTCTGAGAGGCGACAAGGTGATTTAACTATTTTTTTGCACCTATACTTTCACTTTCACATTTTTGTATACAAGTTTGCTTCTAATATATAATAACTATAACTATAGCTATATTTGCAGGTTACTACATCACTCGAGAAAAGGTTCAAATCTGTTCATCCTCAAAGATTTCCACCACATACATTTGAGATTTAAATACAAAATGGCTTAGTGACTGAGTTCAGTCTGTAGACGTATCTTCTCCAAGTTGGTGCTAATAGCACATCAAAACTAGAGAAGAGTTTACGGAGTGCTGCCTTTGTGAATAAAAATGAAACAGTTGGTTTTTCTAGCCAACTGGTCAATGAAACAGTTGGTTGTTCTAGCAAACCGGTCAACCACGAAGCAGTAGGAGATCTTCAGTTTGTATTTTGAGACTTCTACTGCACTGTTATAGAAGTAAAAGTTACTTTTAAAATTGTTCTTAGTTTATACTGGTGCAAGGGGAGAGTTGGCATATGGAGTTTGCAACTAAAATCTAAAAATTTAGATTTCTAAGATGAAGCTGTTGATGTACTGCAAAAATCGTGGAAATATGGATTTTCTTTGAACTTTAGTATCTGCTCCACAAGAAGTTGTATACAAATGTTTTTCCATTTCAAGGAAACTTCATTTTGTGCATAGCTATTTTTTCCTTTGCAGCAACACATATTAAGATGGTTGGGCCCGTGCTTCCTGTATTGGATAAAAGCTGACTGGACTTGAAAAGGTGACACGTATCTTCCACGTGGCACGAGCAGACATTTCAATGGACAGACATTTATCACGAGCAGACCTAAAGGAGTTATGAAACACTTCAACAGTCAACACGGTCTAAGTGAGCAATTATTGACATGATCATCCACGATCGTTCTATTAATGGTCATTAAGGCAATCATTACAACCCAGTGGTTATGACTCCAACGGATATGTGACCAGCAGTTACTTATCCAGACGGATCCACGCCCAGCGGTTACGAATCCCAACGGGTGCCTACCAGGCTTATAAATAGCATTCTCCTTAATCGATTGTACAACAACTTTACTTCCTGTCTACAATATCAACAAGAATACTCTCTCTCGCTCTTGCTCAGATATTCTCTTTGCTCATATTTTGCTTACTACTCTAGTTCTTTGATCGTTTGAAGTGCGATTGGTATCGAAGAACTCTCTCCGAAGACAAGCGATACGATACGGTTACTTCTCCTTGTTTTCGTTTATGCTTTACTTTCGTTAGTTAATACTTGCATCTCGTTCTCGTATTATCACTATCTTAGCTCACCGTGTAAACTCTTAATCTCAACTATTGATCGTGACTCCGCAAATATAAATTTAATTGTTAATTGGCCTAAAATCGGATCTAGGTTAAACAATTTGGCGACCACAGTGGGAGCCGGTCAATAGCCTTCGTAGGTTAATTGTTTATCTTTGATATTATACCTATTTTCGTCTGTCTTTTTGCTCTATAACTAACATGGCAGAAAGCAACTCTCAACGAATTATCGTAAGAGGAAGTCAGGAAAATACTCGCGTAGCGAATATTTTCGAAGTGAAGCAAAAGCCTGGTGAATCTCTTCGCCAATATATAGATCGCTTCCGGAAAGAGCGGGCAACACTTCCCGATATGCCAGACAGATGGGCGGTAATCGCGTTTACCTACGGTCTGGATATTGGACGCTCAATAGCCACGCGTCGATTGTTCGAATCTCTCTGCGAGTTCCCATCAGTCAGCTGGTCGGACGTTTGTGACCGCTACGCCTCAAGAGTAAATATCGATGGACTCGAATGAAAAGACTCTCGGGGAGATTACCCTGACGACTCTTGCCGAAGGGGTAGCGAAGGAAACAACTTTCCATGTTGTCGATGCAGATCTAGCCTACAATATCATTTTAGGTAGACCTTGGATCCATGACATGCAAGCTGTTCCTTCGACCTATCATCAAGTATTGAAGTTCCCATCCGAATGGGGAGTACGTGAGGTCCAAGGAGAGCAACGCTCTACCCGAGACTGCTATTATGTGGCTCTCAAACTGCCCGAAGAGAACAAATAGCAATTACAGCGACTGGGGCCAGACATACCACCTGAAAAGGCTAAGTACGAGGTCCCGGAATTCATCACGAAGATGGACGAAAGAGAAAACCACATGCCAACCGTAGAAGCTTTAGAACCCGAAGAACTGTTCGCCGACAAGCCAGAGCGGAAGGTGTATCTAGGGACTGAACTGAGCGAACACCTACGAGGAAATATCCTCCAGTTCCTCAAGGAACGGCATACAACATTCGCCTGGTCCCACGCAGATATGACAGGTATTTCTCCTGACATCATTACTCACAGGTTGAACGTTGATCCATATCACCGCCCGGTGAAACAAAAGACGCGCCAGCAAGGAGCCTTTCGGAACCAGGTCATCAATGACGAGGTCGATCGGCTGCTGAAAATCGGTTCAGTACGTGAAGTCAAGTATCCAGACTGGCTAGCCAACGTGGTTGTCGTACCCAAAAAGAACGGCAAATGGCGAGTCTGCATTGACTTCACAGATCTAAACAAAGCCTGTCCGAAGGATTCATATCCCCTTCCCAGGATAGATCAACTGATCGATGCAACAGCCGGACACGAGGTGCTCACCTTCCTCGACACATACTCCGGATATAACCAAATATTGATGGATCCTGAAGATCAGGAGAAAACGGCGTTCATAACCTGTCGAGGTACGTACTGTTATAAAGTTATGCCATTTGGACTGAAAAATGCAGGTGCAACCTATCAGCGTCTAGTCAATCGAATGTTCCATGACCATATCGGAAAGACTATGGAAGTGTATATCGATGACATGCTGATCAAATCCAAACGAGCAGAAGACCATCTGGCACATCTGAAAGAAGCTTTCCGAATCTTGGATCAGTATAACATGAAACTGAATCCAGAGAAGTGCGCTTTCGGAGTCGGATCGGGGAAGTTTTTGGGATTCATTGTCTCTCAGCGTGGAATTGAAGTCAATCCCGCTCAGATTAAAGCCATTGAATCAATCCCAGATGTACTTCACAACAGGAAAGATGTCATGAAACTGACAGGGAGAGTGGCAGCTCTACGCAGATTCATTTCCCGGTCATCTGACCGTTGCAAGAGTTTCTTCGATGTCTTAAAGCAGAACAAGGAGTCCGAATGGACTCCTGAATGCCAGCAAGCATTGAGGGATCTGAAAAAGTATCTATCCAATCCACCACTGCTCTCCATGCCTCAGGAAGGTGAGCAGCTGCTGATCTATTTGGCAGTCTCAGAATCATCGGTAAGTGCTGTACTAGTTCGGAAAGAAAAAGGTAAACAACTTCCTATCTATTACATCAGCAAAGCTCTAATTGATGCAGAAACACGCTATCAACCTTTAGAAAAATTGGCGTTAGCACTAGTAACTGTTGCTCGTAAGTTACGCCCTTATTTTCAAAGTCATTCAATAGCTGTGATTACAACTTTTCCTTTACGAAATGTTCTGCACAAACCTGAATTCTCAGGAAGGTTGGTAAAATGGGCTATAGAGCTATCTGAACTTGATATCACCTATCAGCCTAGGGTAGCAATAAAGTCACAAGTTCTTGCAGACTTCGTGGCAGATTTCAGCACTAAAATATACCCTGAAGCAGAAAGGGAAGCTATTCTTTATGCAGGACAGGCTCCTGGCACATGGACCCTTCACACAGACGGCTCCTCGAGCGTCAAAGGGTCCGGGCTTGGATTGGTCCTCGTCGCTCCATCCGGCGAAACGGTAAGGCAAGCTATCAAGTGCCCATTTATTACTAACAATGAGGCCGAATATGAGGCCGTTATTGCAGGATTAGAACTAGCCCGAAGTTATGGAGCAACCATCGTCAAACTGAAAAGCGACTCTCAGCTCGTGGTCAATCAAATCAATGGAGGTTTCATTGCACGAGAATCTAGGATGAAAGTGTACCTCGCTCGAGTGGAAGAGCTCCTAGCACAATTTGGCGAATGGGAAGCAGTCCAGATTCCACGGGAAGAGAACCATGAAGCTGATGCTCTTGAAAATATGGGATCAGTGGCAGAGATAGGGGCAGCCAGCTCTTCAGCTGTTGTTCAACTTCTCTACACAACCATGGATAGAGAAAAGTTCGAAGTCAACACCATCAACGCTACTTGGGACTGGCGGAATGAGATAACAAATTATCTTATCCATGGAACTCTACCCATAGATACGAAAGCTGCTCGCAAGCTCCGAGTAAAAGCCGCTCGATACACAATTCTCAACGGCGAGCTTTACCGGAGGATGTTCGCAGGACCTCTCGCAAAATGTCTTGGACCAAATTAGATTAATTATGTGATGAGAGAAGTCTACGAAGGCTGTTGCGGAAATCACTCTGGGGGCAAGGCATTAACCCGGAAGCTGATTCGTGCAGGTTACTATTGGGACTAAATGAAAAAAGATATGAACGAATTTGTCAAGAAATGTGACAAATGCCAGAGGTTCGCCCATATTCTCTATCAGCCAGCAGAACCACTGCATTCAATAATCTCCCCGTGGCCCTTCATAAAATGGGGGATGGACATCGTTGGTCCTCTTCCCACAGCACCAAGGGGGATGCGCTTCCTATTGATCATCACTGATTACTTCACAAAGTGGGTCGAAGCGGCAGCATATTCAAGGATACGACAAACGGAAGTCGTCGACTTCCTCTGGCGTTTTGTCGTATGTCGCTTTGGAGCGCCTAAGGAAATAGTCATGATGGGGGATGGACATCGTTGGTCCTCTTCCCACAGCACCAAGGGGGATGCGCTTCCTATTGATCATCACTGATTACTTCACAAAGTGGGTCGAAGCGGCAGCATATTCAAGGATACGACAAACGGAAGTCGTCGACTTCCTCTGGCGTTTTGTCGTATGTCGCTTTGGAGCGCCTAAGGAAATAGTCATGGACAACGGCCCACAATTCATTGGCCAGAAAGTGACTAGATTCCTCGACGATCTGCACATCAAGAGGATCACCTCCTCTCCATATCATCCTGTTGCTAATGGACAGGCAGAGTCTACCAACAAAATCATCGTTGAATCCCTTAAAAAGCGCATCGAGCAGGCAAAGGGATGTTGGGTAGAAGAGTTACCTGGAGTACTATGGGCCTATCGCACAACAATAAAAATGAGTACTGGAGAGACTCCTTACTCATTGGTATATGGCGCAGATGCTCTAATCCTAGTTGAGATTGGAGAGCCCAGCCTGCGATATGCACATGCCACTGAGGAATCAAACTCAGTCAGCCTCTTCGAAGAGCTAGACCTCCTCGAAGAACGCAGGGAACTAGCTCTTGTACGAGTAGTCGCCCAGAAAGAATGAATCGAGCAATACTACAATCAGGGACTGCGTGTACGAAGCTTCCAAATTGGAGACTTTGTACTCAGAAAAGTCTCCCAGAGCACACAAGAAACAAATTCAGGGAAGCTTGGTCCCAACTGGGAAGGCCCCTACAAAGTAATTGCTTCAGTCGGCAAGGGATCTTATCGATTGGCACGACCAGACGGCTCCACTGTCCCGAACAGTTGGAATGTGGTCCACATCAGAAGGTATCACTTTTAAGTGGTAAAATGGTTAGTTATCTTTACAAAAGTTCTTACTTTTATTATATCTTCTTTCTAAATGGTACTAACGACCTAAACAAGGTCAGATCCGTTTAGCTCAACTGGTAGAGCTCGAAATTCTTCAACTTCGCGGCTGTGGGTTCGAATCCCACAACGGACACACTCCTCGTTTGGTTATATGTGTTCTATGTGCAACTCACCGAAAACTCTTTTCATGTTATCACTATACGTGCTCCAACATAAAAACAAGGGGGGTGGTGAGAGGCCCCTGTAGGCCAGATAAGACCTTCATAAAGGCGAAAAGACCTTACCAAAAGGCGAATTTTTAAAGTTTTTCAAAAACTTTTACGTGACAAGACTTCCACGAAAAATAAGAGGAGTCGTTCACAAAATCAAACTCTTACAAGAGGAGTCATTCACAAAACAAAAACTTTCATGTGACAAGGCTTCCACAAAAATAAGAGAAGTCGTTCACAGGGCCAACGACTCGGCCAGAGCCAATCCACAAAGCCGTGCAACAACTTTCGACTATCAAAACGATAAGCAAAGTTATACGCAAAGAGCAATGATTCGGCCAAAACTCTAATGACCACGACTTGGTCAGACTACTTACAACTTACGACCTCTTCCCAATGAAAGGCTAAGTTAAAAATATTTGGGCAGACTTTTGGAGGAACGAGCTTAATAAAGTTCAAACTTCAGAAAATTCCCAATCATAAGGCACGAAAGCCACAACACATGCAAACAAAAGATCAAGAAAGTTCAAACTAAATATAGTCACTGAACAGATCTAAGTAGCATATATACATTACCTTGTAAATTGATAAAATGCCGAAACCGGCTGACAGAAATTTGTAGAGTGTTCAAAGGCCAAACAAAACCGGCCATACAAAGGACCAGAAAGTCTTTACTAGACTTCTGTCCACCAACAAACAAGTCCGGCTCTCGCCAGATAATAAAAAGTACATCAATCACAGATTGAGAAAGGGCATTAACATTTAGGGCTACGACCAGAACTCGACGCACCAGCTCCATCAGTCCTGCCATCGTCCCCTGAATTCTCGCCGTCATGTTCGTCTTCATCATCATCTTCGCCTTCAGACTCCTCGGGAGAGAGATTCAATGCTTGTTTTATCCTACGAACAACGCTCTTTGTTGTTTACAGCATCTCCTCGACATTAACTTGTCTAGCCTGAATCTGTACGAGCAATGTACGCTTGGCCTCAAGAGTAGCTAGCTTGACTCTGATTTCAGATTGATCACACAGGTTTTCCAAGTCCTTAATTAATGCGGTATGAGAACTCATTAATTGAACGACCTGATCCTTGGCAGCCTGGAGATCCGCCCTGGCTTTAACAGATCCTTCATTGGCTCTCTGCAGATCCATCTCAAGGGATGCACGATCTTCGATAGCACTGTTCAAAAAATTTCGACACTCTTCAAGCAATCTCTCTAAACCCTGGGCAGAGCGTGCGAACCCTTCTCTCTCTTCGAGAAGAAGGTCCTTCTCCCTGGTGAGTGCGTTGATTTTCTCAACACGTTCATTGTTGACATCAGTCAACCAGTTAACCTCACCACCAAGGAGACCACACTGCTCTATCAGAGTCTTGTTCTCCTTCAGAGCTTCCAGCAACTCTTTCTTTACTTCAACTACTTGATCGACGTTGTTAAGCTTGGAGCGAAACATGAGCTCGGCAGCCAGCATACTCGACTGAAAAAGCAAAGTAAGTCAAGTTTAGAAGTCCGAAGCTAAAGTTGTTCCCTAAACAAAGCGGAAAATACTTACCCAGGTAGAGTCAGCAGCAATCTGGAAGGCTAACTCCTCATCGCTCAACTCCCTCAGTACCCATTCTTCACGGGGACCGATGAGCGAGGAGACCGCCTTACCCAAGCCGCGTGGCCCAGTTATGAAGTTAACATCAGGGGCAAGTTTCAAAGTATGCTTCCTCTCACAGAACTTGGGTTCCCAAGCCTGCTTAGAGGGATAATTTGGCCCAAACTTGTAACGGACACCCCTGATATCACTCAACTATGTCCGGCCACCAATGACTGACCGCCAAACGAATCTTGACGAGGAAAGGTTAGAGTCACCTTCCACTCCAGGATTTATCGTCTCGCACTCGCGAAGACCAACGGGAGTCGCCCCCTCAGTAGCCACATTCTCCAGGTCCTCGAAACGAAAAACACGAGGACCCCGGCTACCCTCTTGGGGAACTTCTTCTCTGACCTCTTCTTTCACCTCTTCTTCTTCTTCACCTATCTTTCTCTTCCCCTTGTCTACACGAGAAGGACCCGCCTCCACCCCGTCATCAACTCGGGGACTCTTCTGCGGAGTACGGACAGCCTCCTCTTCGGCCCTTCTTCTGTCACTACGAAGATGAGGCCTTCGCCTAAGAGGAACATCAACTTCGGCATCAGTGTCCGAAAGATAGATAACCTCCTTGGCTACACCCTCTCGCTGTGCAGACTCGGGGACTCCAGCAGCAGCATTGGCATTCTCTTCTACGGGCTCCGGTAGACTGGCCCTAAAAGAAGGATGACCACCAGCCGATGAGGTTTGCCCGGCAGCCACGGAAGTCTTACGGGCAGACTTCTTCCATGCTCCGCCCTCGCCCTGACTCCTCTTCTTCCTTTTCAGGGAGCCCAGTCCACCGGACAGGAGTTCCTCGCCCCCCTCCCTGCTGCGCAGTGCATCCACTGAAGCTAGTATAGCCTCAGCTTCAGCGTCTGGGTCAGCAACAGGCTCGGAAGGTCCGTCTTGGGGGGGAGCAGGAAAGAAATCCCTCGAAGTGCCCAAACCTGTAAAAAAAGGAAACGGTCAGACATGAAGAAGTTTCGAAGAAGAAGAACGATCATGAAAGGAGAAATATTCTCACCATGATTTTGTACAATCAAACTTTTTTGAGCGGCAAAATACGCCCATTCTCTTCTCTCAGGAGCGAACTCCTTCAAATTGGCTCAACCCACGCCGTCAAATCTTCAACAGAAATGAGTCCGTCGTAGGGTTGCTTGGCCGTTACAAAAATTGAATGGAATTAGCAGACTAGAAGAAGAAAGAGCACAAAGAATTTCAAAAATACTCGGGGACTCACGCTTCTTATTCCAGACTTCTGGAAGATGAGACTTGTCATCAAAAGTCAAGGTCGAGGAGCACACAAACAGATACCGGTGCATCCAGCCCCGGTCACCGGTATCCTCAGAACTGCGCACCAAGCCCTAGCTTCCGCGCATCCTCGCATTTACATAGCCATCTTTGAAAATTTGTATACTGTAAAAAGAAATAAAATTCTCATAGCCAAAAGATTGATCGGTTCCTGCCGCGAACCAATCTAAAAGAGTAACTATTCTATATATACTGGGGCTCAGTTGCCCCGGACAGAGAAGGTACTCCCTGCAGAGCCTCTCCAGCACAGGGTGCAGGGGTAACCTACATCCCACTGTGAAAAGGTAGGTGCACATGGCTGTCCACCCAGCCCTATGGGAAGTAATATTCTCCTCCTCGGACACCGACAAGAGGGGAACCTCATCGCCCCAGTGGCAGTCTGTCCTCACTCGTGGGATCACCTCTTTTGTGCTCCCGGGGCCTGGGAGTGGCCGTCGAGGAACTACTAGCAATATCAGTGCTTTGATTTTTCCTAGATCTTGAAGTCATGGTTTCAGGGAAAATATGAAGTTGGCAAGAAGAATTCAAAAGCTAGTTCAAAGGTTTTCAAAGAACAGCGGAGAAGAAATAAAGGCAAGTAAAAAGTTTCTCATCAAGCAAACCCCTATTTATAGAAGTGAATAATCAGCCCCACAACTTCCTTTGAGACACGTGGAGGTCATCAGAGAAACCACGATCAGATCTGGCCGTCGAAAGAGAGAATAGGGTTCATCAAAACTTTATAGTATCATCATTATTCTGAAGAGTAGCGGTCACCTCGCGATCAACTCACGACGTGTGCACGTGAATGAAGCGGTTAAAATCGTTACTTTTACCCTTGGGGCACGCGATAGTCACTTCAGAATGGACTGCAGTTCTGCAGGCGTGCCAGCTGCAGTTACTTTTTTATACGGCGCATTAAATGCGCACGTCATAAGGGCTTGTCACTTAGCTGATAAGGCTCGTACGTCATCAGGGTACATCACACGGAGACAAAAATTTGCAAGAAATTCCCGCCAAAATTCATATCCACTCCTGGAACAGATACTCTGCTCGAGAAGTGCGGGGACTATCTGTATTGGATAAAAGCTGACTGGACTTGAAAAGGTGACACGTGTCTTCCACGTGGCACGAGCAGACATTTCAACCGACAGACATCCAACGGACAGACATTTATCACGAGCAGACCTAAAGGAGTTATGAAACACTTCAACAGTCAACACGGTCTAAGTGAGCAATTATTGACATGATCATCCACGATCGTTATATTAATGGTCATTAAGGCAATCATTACAACCTAGCGGTTATGACTCCAACGGATATATGACCAGCAGTTACTTATCCAGACGGATCCACGCCCAGCGGTTACGAATCCCAACGGGTGCCTACCAGGCTTATAAATAGCATTCCCTTTTATCGATTGTACAACAACTTTACTTCCTGACTACAATATCAATAAGAATACTCTCTCTCGCTCTTGCTCAAATATTCTCTTTGCTCATATTTTGCTTACTACTCTAGTTCTTTGATCGTTTGAAGTGCGATTGGTATCGAAGAACTCTCTCCGCAGACAAGCGATACGATACGGTTACTTCTCCTTGTTTTCGTTTATGCTTTACTTTCGTTAGTTAATACTTGCATCTCGTTCTCGTATTATCACTATCTTAGCTCACAGTGTAAACTCTTAATCTCAACTATTGATCGTGACTCCGCAAATACAAATTTAATTGTTAATTGGCCTAAAATCGGATCTAGCTTAAACACTTTCGTTTCTAGTTGGAATAATAAGTGGCAAACTAGACAAGATCCAAGACTACTATTATTTCTCGTTTAATGGTTTTTGTTTTGTTTTTGAGAGTCCTGATTTAAATGTTTTGCATTCTAGAAGTTCATGTTTAAGTTTTGTCTTTTTTTTTTCGGGAGAATTACACAACTATGACACTGACGATAATGGTTTGCCTAATTATTCCGTTTAAAATAGTTTGCAAGAATGGTCTGCGCTAATTTTAATGAATAAATTTCAGACGGAAATACCCTACAAAATTTTATATTAACGCCCGCTTCCCGCCCTTCATTTCTAGTAAGTGCTTCTTCCGAGGTAGCACTTGACCTTTTATCTCTTTCAACATTCTCCTAGATAACTTGAAGTGTTGCCCGACCCTCCAAGATAACTTGAAGTGTTGCCTCGGCAGTACTTGCCTCTTTAATCTCTTCACATGAAGCACTCGCCCTTTATATTTTTCGAAGATGCAGGACTTGTCAATTTATAACTTGAAGTGCTGCCTCCGTAGCCACTTGCCCCTTTAGCCTCTTCGCAGGCAGCACTTGCCCTTTTGAAATATGCAGCACTTGTCAATTTACAACTTGAAATGCTGCCTTCGAGGCTATTTTGCTAAATCATTCTTAAGTAGGGACAAAAAAGCATAACCAGAGATAAGAGCGTATATGTGTTGAATATTTTACTTTTTTTTTTTTTAATTTGTGCGAGAATATTCCATCTTTCTAAGTTTTGACTAGCATATCAATGCTTCACAAAAACTTGATTTACATGTTGAAAGTTCATTTGTTCATAAATTTTGACGGACTCTATTGAATATTGTGATTAGACCGTCCATTAGTTTTTACAGATCAATCAAACTCTAAAATTTACACTATTACACACATTTAACTTAAACAACACACAAAACAATCCTATATGTGCAAATCAAAATCGTGGTTTGTTCAGGGTGATTTTACAAAAATTGAACACTCTTGGCACTCAATCACAGATTTGGGCCCCATAAAAAATTTCTGGTGAACGCCAGGAGCTTCCCTCTGGATGCGGCCATCAGATTTGTCTATTTCGTGCAAAAACTTTGTGTTTAGGTGATTTTGGATTTACAACAACTTATCCAGTTTATCTTACAAGTGGAGTCTGGAGAGGACGAGATGTACGCAGATCTTATCCCCACTAAGGTAGAGAGGTTGTTTCTGGTAGATCCTCGGCTAGAAAAAAATATTTAAAAAATATGTTATGAAAATCAAGACAGAAATATCGTGATAAAGAGAAAATAAACAGATAATAGCAGCAGATATAAATGTGAAGACTAATACAGAAAGGGCTTTTTTACACAAATATACGAATTTGACCACTTAATTACAAAAAAATAGCAATACTTTTCAAATTACAAGGCATAACAATATTTTTTTAGCATATCTTTATTTTTTACAATTACACTTACACCCCCTCTCCTAAAAACCCTAAAACACTTTCCCCACTTCCCCAATCAAACCAGCCATCACCACTCTCGGATCCAAACTTATAACTCGACCACCACAACTACCACAACCACCGATCCTAACACCAGTATCAGCACATACAGTACCGTCATCATCTTCACCGGTATTCACCGGAAACCAGCTACATCACGACGGAGCGTGGAACCAGCTCAGTCGCGGGATGCAATTACTATTACGAACCAGCTCACTCGTGGGAACTATCTCCTCCGTTTCTCTGTTACGAAGCCTCTGTGGATCTGAAGATTCTTCTTTAAAAAGCAGTCCCCGACAGAAGATTTGAGAATCAAAACATTTGTTTCTTCTTTATATTACTGCTCTCGAATTTCAAGATTAAAAATTAAATAAAGACTTCACTAATCTCCATATCCTCTTTCTTTTCTGTTTTGCCACTACGGTTACTGATAAAATGAGTAGTGAAGATTAAATTTTGAGGATCGTATTAGAGGATCATTATAGTTGTCGATTAATATGTGCCAAGTTGCTCATGGTAATTTATGTCTACATATATTAATTTTGTTGCAAGGAACAAGTTTTCTTTAATTTGTGGTTAGGTTGTGAGCCCCGCCTAGAGGGAGACGCTAAGGGAAGGGCAGTATTTTCAGAAAAACAGCAATTAGGAATAGAGAATATATATCAAAGAAAGGTCTAACTGTTGGAATCATTTTTTCCATTGCTATTTGATACATTTCGGTCATTCTGTCAGTTCCTTGTCAGTCAGTCGACTCCTCTCCCTCAAAAGATTGTCGAACTTCACGGTTATTCATCCATATATGGGTAATCTCTTCCATACTTCCACTTTAATTTGCTTATAATATTTCTCCTTTAATTTAACAGATGTCTGCCTTGAAATAATGAGTATTTTGTTAAGTGATTTGTGTACGTAGAACCATTCATGTTGAACTGTGTGCAAGAGATGAACGAAAAGTGAAGAAAGAAACTATATAAGGTTGTTTCGATACGTCTAATTGTAACTCAACTCCTCTACGTCTTCTTCCCTTAGCAGTTCAATTGTGAGAAACAACAATAAGCAGCTTGAAACTGAAACAGTGCAGAAATAATTTGATACAGTGCAGAGCACAACCTGAAACGGTGCAGAAACAGCTTGATACAGTGCTGAACACAACCTAAAATGGTGCAGAAAGAGTTTGATACAGTGTTGAACACAACCTGAAATGCTGCAGAAATAATTTGGTACAGCTCGATATGGAGCAAAAATAGTGCGGATACAGTGCTGAAACAGTTTTAAAAAGTCCGAAACAAAATGTAAAAAATAATGTGAAACAATGCAAAAACGGTGAAATAGTTTAGAAAGAGTGAGAAAAAATGAACAAACATGATGAAACAAATACTAAAATAGTCTAGAAACAACTAGAAATGGTCCAAAAATAGTTAGATACGGTGCAAAACTACTTGAAACGATGCTGAAACAAGCTGAAACAATGTTGAAACATCGTAGATACATTGAGATACAGTTTGATACGAAGCAAAAATAGTGCAAATACAGTGACATACAGTGTTGAAACAGTATGAAACCGCTAGTGAAAAAGTTCAAAACAAAATGTAAAAAATAATGTGAAACAATGCAAAAAAGGTAAAATAGTTTAGAAACAGTGAGAAACAACATACAAACGTTTAGATACGAGGTGGTTTGTAGTTGAGATACAATGAGATACGATGTGGTTGGTAGGCGAGATACAGTTAGATACGAGGTAGTTGGTAGTTGAGATACAATGAGATATAATGAGATATGATGTGGTTGTTAGGCGAGATATGGTTAGATACGAGGTGGTTATTAGTTGAGATACAATGAGATACGATGTGGTTGGTAGGCGAGATATGGTTAGATACGAGGTGGTTATTAGTTGAGATACAATGAGATACGATGTGGTTGGTAGGCGAGATACGGTTAGATACGAGGTCGTTGTTAGTTGAGATACAATGAGATACGATGTGGTTGGTAGGCGAGATACGGTTAGATACGAGGTGGTTGGTACTTGAGATACAATGAGATACGATATGGTTGGTAGGCAAGATACGATTAGTTACGAGGTGGTGCGTAGTTGAGATACAATGAGATACGATGTGGTTGGTAGGCGGGATACAACTACATACAAGGTGCTTGATAGTTGAGATACAATGAGATACGAGATAGTTGGTAGTTGAGAAACATAGAGATACAGTGAGATACAATGAGATACAGTGAGGATGAGGAAAAGTGAAACTGGAAAAATTGGAGGAGTAAAAATAAAATTGCGTGGGAGGAAAAGTAAAATTGGGGGAAATAGTGGGAAGAAAAGTGAAATAGGGGGAAATGGGAGGAGCAAAAGTGATAGTGGGGAAAATAGGAGGAAGAATGTAATGATTTGGTATGTTATGGGAAAATATTGTTATGTTTTTGCTATGTTTGTAATTAACTTGTATTTTCCTCTATGTAGGGTTATTTTGCTAAAATGTTGCTATGTTTGGTAAGTAAGTTCTAAAAATTGTACTTTTATGTAAAATTTCCATACAGAAATAGTTTATATAGGCTACTAAGAGAAAATATAGAAAATAGCCCAAAACCAATATTGCTTGGCTTTCGAATTTCTAGAAATTGCTACATGACACTTTATTGAGAATTTTTCAAAAATAGCACCCCAAACAAAAGAAATTAAAAATGAGGGGATATATGTCCCTATTTTTCAAATTTAGGCACTCCTGCAAACTAAAAAATCCTAGTTGCCACTTCTCGCCTCCCTCCCATGCCATGACCTGGCGACAGACACCCTCTACGCCGTCGGCGCCGTCACTTTTTTTTTAAAATTATTTTATTGAAGTTATTTTTATTGATTTTTGCTATATCATTGCTTTGAACAAGTTCGTACATACAAAATCTACCCCCAAAAAAATAAATTATACATGAAATTGAAACTTTATATAAACATCGATTATACTGCAGAAATTTAAAAAAATTATACAACTTTATTCTTTTGTACACACACACTTATACTGATTTATACAAGTTTATACATATTTATAAAAGTGTATAAACTTGTATAAACTTGCGGCGGGCTGCTATTTTGCATAATTGATGCTATCTCGGGTAAGAATCACAAATAGAGACCATTTTCAGTAATTTTTGTGTGTTTATTGTCTCCTAGTGTAAAAATCCCCACTTTACATGTAGTGGTTGATGTGTGGCTAAAATACCACACATTACATACTTATACTTGAGCTTTTGTTGTATTAAATTGATAGAATAAGTGTACTTATCATGATTAATTGCATATTGTAGATGTATTGAGTTTTGGAAGAGATTGAAGTGAAAACAAGTCAAAAGGAAGGCCAAACATTGAGAAAAGGAAAAAGGCGGGCTACCCATTGCAAAGGGTGGTTCACCCAATGTAAAGTAGAGAACCTTCAGGAAAAGAGCGGGTCGCCCTTTAAAAGGGCGGACCGCCTTGTGACCGTTCGTCAAAACTCATCACAGCACAAAAGTGGCTACTGCGTCAAAAATGCGGAACGCTCAACTCACACTTCCAATGAGATATGAAACGGTTATCGCAATAATAATACCCAACTTGGAGTCGGGATCGATATACAAGGGACAATGTGGTGCAATTAAAATAGTGGAGGAACCAATCGAGGATAATAAAATAATGAAACGATACTAACAACTACTAACTAAACTAGGAAAGCAAGTAAAATGATCGATGACTTTCTCACAAACAAGGAAAGACAAGTTTGGAGTCTAGGATGCAAATATGACACGGAGTTTATATATTATGGTCGAGTCAATCTAAAGTAACCTCTAAAATCTGTCAAGCTTAAGAGAGGTCTACCTTGTTGTGCTCGCCAGAGCCATATCTTAGTGAATAAATTTCTAACTCATTAACCCAAGGAAAGAGGACCTTTCCGAAGTGTAACCTCTTTTAGATGGGTCAGGCTAAGTTTTAGCCAACAAGACTCAAATCCTTGCTAGCTCTATTATCTTAAGCTAGTTAATCTCTCCCGATTCTTTAACTAGTTAAATGGGCATGTAACTCTAATGTCGCGAGCACCAAAATTAAGAAATTAAAGTGATAGAAGCTTGATAATTAAAACACATTAATATGTAGATCTAGTCATGAAACATTCGTATATTCATGTTCATTAATAACATTAATTAACTAAATGTAGCATACAAATCAAAGAAATAAAGAGAGGGATAAAAAATTTCTCATTTAAAGTGCACCCAATCTTCAATCCTTAACGATTGTTGATGATTCATTGCTCCCAAGCTTGGAAAATTGACCAAAGATGACGTAATTATGAAGACAACAAACTATTTATGTGTTGCCAAATAAAATACAAAGCCTTTCCAAAATTCTCCCTAGGTTAAAAATGAAGAAATCGATTTTTCGTCAAGTAGCCACTCTGGTGCTGACCGTTTACCCGCTAGCCATTCTTTCATTGTTGAACTGAGTCATTGTTTGATGCATAGCCACTTTTTCTATCGAGTTTTTGACAGACTAGCCAGCTTTCTTCTTTTTCTTCACCTTGGCTTCTTTTTGACTTGTTTCTTCCATAATTCTTCTCAAACATATACAACCTACAAAATGCAACAAAACCACATTGAATGTACTATTTTTATATATTTAACACAGCAAAAACCTAAGTAAAAGTATGTAAAATGTGATAATTCGGCCATATATCACACTCCCCCCCCCCCCCCCCAACTTAAGCCTTTGCTTGTCATCAAGTAAAGTACACACTAATAACTACCCAATGGAATATCACTCAAGTAGGCACAAGTTCTTCAATCAATAATTCAAGTCAAAAGCACAAAGTAAGCTCAAAACTAGTGACTTGGGTTGGTACCAACAATTAATCTCAAGCATATGAACAAGCAACATTTTTAAGATCAACAACTCACTTCAAGAGCTCAAATCACAAAACAAATCAAAGTAATAATTATGTCATGACACTAGAGCCTCAAACTTTGCCTCTCTGTCACAAAAGCTACATTCTTGTTCTTTGATCCTTTTAGAAAGTGAAACATACTCCATAACTCAACTATTCATGTGCCCTCACTTATCAAGAGAGAATTCCACACACAAAATATGAATTTTCAAATAAAAGTGGGATAACAAATAGAAAGAAGTAACACTCCTCTCACAAAGAAATTCAATTGCACACAAGTGATACCATTGGCTTGACCTTCATGTAAATCTCCACTAATATAGGCACTCTTAGTTCAAAATCAAATAGGACTTAAGAGGGTTGTAATGTAGGCTTTTGGACAAGCGTATGATATAAATATGGATAAAGTGACTCAAAACCTCAATAGACACTGCAAATTTTAACTTTTCAAAGCACACTTCCTTTCAATTTTCTAAAATTGCCATATTTTTATTCAACACCTAATCTTCCATATATTTCACAACTGTTTTTTTTTTCCATGTATTCCACCATTTCTTTTATGCTTCTTTTCAAAAAAGGAATTTATTCACTATTTTTCTTTCTCTTTTCTTTTTCTTCTTTTTAACCCTTTAATCAATTGTACTCACAATTTCACCAACTACTCCCCCCCGCTTAGGCTTTTAGCCTAAGTTACAATTTAAAATACTTAATGAGGTATTGTACCAAAAGATAGGACAATCAAATAAAAATAGACAAGTTTGTAAAGTGGTTACCAACAAAAAGGTTCAAGGCTCAAAGGAGTTGACTAGGGTACATATACAAGGGTAGACAATTCAGATACTAATAGTCCAAGGAAGGCCTAGCATTATTTTTCAAACTAAGAATAGCCTGGGATTTCGCGTCGAAGCACATTTAAGGCAAGTTCTAGATCACAAGTAAAACAAAGAATCAATCAAACACCTCACCGCACATGGCACATGAAAAACAAGAAGGATATATGTATTCAAATCCTAACTAAGAACAATTGAAGTTAAAAAGTAACGTATAGCCTAAAAGGACAATTTAGTGATCAAAGAGCCAAAATTTGAACCTAAAAGCCATATCAATAATCATGAACTCATATCTTTTTATCATTTTCAAAATACAATTCACCTACCAAAGCTTAAGTATGATGGTACCAAACAAGCCACAAGTTGGCTAAGGTGCAAAAATCCACAACCACACTATTTTCTTAACTAATAGCTACTAAACTAATCCTAGAAAGGCCTGGTTCAAAAGAAGTTATTTTCTTGGAAAAGAACCATGGCAAAGAAAAACCAAGGAGGTTATTGAATCTTGAAATAACATAAACTTTTTTTTTTTTTTGTAAGGTTCCCCCCCCCAACTCAAACTAAGCACTGTCCCTATATTTCAAAAAATGGGCACAAGAAAAAGAGAAAGAAGACATCCTAATAAAAATGCAATGAAAGCACAAAATAACAAAAGAAGTAAAGGACAAAGGGAAAGAAACTTGGGTTGCCTCCCAAAAAACGCCTTATTTAACGTCGCGGCACGATGAATACCAACTTGACAACTTTTCTCTCCACGTTGAAAAGACGAATTGTCTTCCCAATTTGAAATCAAATTTTCGGTTGTGCTCCCGGGGTGGTGGTATGAATCTCCAAGTGCCAAATACATGATGCTTCATTTTATACTTTTTGGCCTTTAAGTGAGGAATGTCATTTTGCCTTCTTGGCATGGAAAACTCACTGATATAATTTTTTTGTTCATCACTATCCAATTCATCTAAAAGCGCGCAACACTCAATTTTCAATTCCTTATCCACACAGAAAGTTGAGAAATGAAGTGAATGGAGCCCAATTCTTTCCAATACTATTTTGCCACCATTTTTGACATCCTCATCAACACATGTATTTTTTTTTGGTCAATATAATCTACGAAACCTCAATCCCAAATCAATTGGGGTCGGCTATATTAATGATAATATCAATATTACATCGTTCAAAAATAGGCATCCCTACAACTCTCCGATTTCCCTCATTTTCTAAACCTTTACAAAAATGCCCCACAAGTTTATACTAAGTGTTAGGAGAACCAGTCAGTAGTAGCACTTCACATTCCTCATCTTCTGTTTAGACCTCCAGTCCAAAGGAAAATAATTCCAGCTTAATCTTGATATCGTATGTTTCCATTTGGAACAACGCTCTCGAGAAAGAATACGTTGAAGTGATCTTTCCTTTGTTAGTTTGGTGAAGGTAATGATGCAGGATCATCTTCCAAACACTGTTCATGTGTAGCCGCTTCGGCTTTAGGTTGTGGGATCTCCAAAGAAAATAACCTCTTGAAAGATTCATAAGATGCAAAGAAAAGTGCTCCCTGGGTCATATACATGATTAATCTAGGACTCAAGCCCCTGTAGAGACCCTTCAAACCTTCACGCTTTCCTATTTCTTTAAGTGTGTTTAATACACCAAACTGCGTCACAGATCCAGGAATCTGTGTCTGTAATCTTGTCTTGACAACATTGAAGGGAGTTGTGAATAGTGCAGCAGTAGATCCAGCTAATCCGCCACAGACAAGCGTCATTAATGTGTCGTTTTGGTTGCACAGTTGAACTGATGACAACCTCAACTCCTTCAATCTTTCATATGTATAGAACTTGATGACTGAGTGTGGAATATTCCTGCAGAGTACAGCTGTCCATCCAGCATATAGTGAAGGCAAACCACCACTTCTTACAATCTCAATGAAGGCATTCCAGCAGTTCTTATAGTGTGAACCCACTTGCATCTGTTGCTTGATACGCTCACTCGGAGTGAAAATGAATGATGTGGCGACACTAGCACAACCCCCTGCCAAGCAGTGTGCGAAAGATTGATATTCCTTAGGAAAAAGAGGAAGCAATGCGCCTTTCACTGATTCATAGGTAAAGGTATAAATTGCAGATATTGGTGCAGATGAAGCAAGATTGGTAGAATTCCGCGATAGAGTGCCGGTACTCCTCTTTCGGAAATAAATGATCTGCCTATATAATAAAGTGACTTTTGATCATTGTGACATGACTGAACAACAGTCTTGATTGTGTCAACTGGATGAAGACAAAGGCTGACAAAAATTCCAGCCATTGCTCCAGCAAAAGCATGCTCTTGTTTTGCAAGCGCATAACGAGGCTTGTCCTTAGCCACGGAGAGTTGCACTTCAGAATTAAGCTCACCCTCCAGTTCTACTTTTTCATTGATCGTAGAGTCATACATGTGATCCTTAGCATTGAATTTTTTGTCTACACAAGCAGAACAAGTTGGAGAATGAGAGTACTCGTGGAAGACTGATTTACTTTCGGAACATGGAATTTCTAAAGTGCTTGATTTTTTGCCATGTAAAACCTCTTTATCATGCCTTAGACATGAAGTACTGGTTGATTCCCTGTCGATCTCGTGATTTTTTGCAACCTGGCCTAACAATGAACCAACCAATTCTTCCCTATCAGTCTGGCGAGCATTTACTGTATCCGCAATTGAGCAGCGCCTTGAAGGATCCATGTGTTCTATGGTACATTTTCTGCTTTCATGGCTTCTAATACTAGCACATGTTAACTGATGCTTAAATTTCAGCAAGGATGTTTCGTGCATCCAATCATACACAGTTTGTAAATCATCAACACATGTATTATAATTTTCAAGATTAGCATTTTTTCACTTCGTCATATGGCTCAAGTGCAATTTCTACCTCTTTGGCATCATCTTTACCAAGAATTCCTTCTTCTTCCGCATGTTCTTCTTTTTGGAACTCAAGCTCATCTTCCATATAAAGTCCTTGTTGAAATTTGGCAATATCCTTAGCTAGTTGATTATTAAAAGTGGCAACCAATTGGCTCAATTGAACCTCCAACTTGTGAATTGCTAAGCCATTTTGGTGGATCATGTCGTTCATCTCTTTGATGGTTTCGACATCCTCACAATGGCGTTCAAGTATCCGTTGCATCAAATATTCACATCTCTCATTTTGAGCACATTCTTCTTGTAAAGTGGATAAGTCCATCTCTTTTTGAAACTTCTTTTGAATTCCTTGTCATTCGGGCTCAAGTTCCATATTCTTGCTTGCATTGGACCTATCAAACTCATTACCATCATTAGCACCTTTATAAAAATCATTAGGAGAAGAATAAAGAATATTAGGACAACCATCCCAACGACCAATTTGGGCACCACACTCATGACACATGTTCCACTCAAAGGATTGAGAAGGTGCACACAACTCATTCACTGAAATGATTTCACAATTTTGAAAATAGTGTGGTCCTCTACAATAAGGACAAGCATCATTCACATATGGATTTCCAACATTTGGCCTATCTTGATTCCATGATGCCATTTCAATATAATTACCAAAAAGCTAAACGAACTAACTAACACACGTAAACACTACACAATTCACAAGACAAAAATTCACAAAGTTTGGGTCTAAGTCAACTAGTTCAACTCCTCACACTACTCTAATACACCAATTGTTCCCCGACAACGACGCCAATTTTGACAACACTCAACTGACACCTCCAATGAGATATGAAACGGTCGTTGCAATAATAATACCCAACTTGGAGTCGGAGTCGAATCCACAAGGAATAAGGTGATGCGACTAAGGTAGCGGCGGAACTAAACTTATTTGACTAAGCCAAGCGAGGATAATAAAGTGATAAATTTATAATAACAACTACTAACTACACTAGGAAAGCAAGTAAAACTGATCAATGGTTTTTTCACAAACAAGAGAAGAAAAGTTCGGAGCCTAGGATGCAAATATATCACAGGGATTATATATTATGGTCGAGTCAATATAAGGTAAACTCTAGAATCCGCCAGGCTTAAAAGAGGTCTACCCCGCTACGTTCTCCAGAACCATAGCTTGGTGCATAAAGTGCTAACTCATGGACCCAAGGAAAGATGACCTCTCCCGAGTGTAACCTCTTTTAGATGGGTCAGGCTAAGTTTTAGCCAACAAGACCCAAATCCTTGCTAGCTCTATTATCCTAGGCTGGTTAATCTCTGCCGAGTCTTTAACTAGTTAAATAGGCATGTAATGCTAGTGTCGCGAGCACTAAAGTTAAAAAATTAAAGTGAGAGAAGCTAGATAGTCAAAACCCATTAATATAAAATCCTAGTCATGAGAAATTAATATATTCATGTCCAAAATACACCAACTAACAATATGAAAACTTAGTCATGAAATATATTCATAAAATCATGTCATCAACAACATCTACCACACCAAAATATAGAAATACAAATCAAGGGATTAAAGAGAAGAGTAAGAAATGCTCATTAAAATAGCTTCAATCTTCAAACCTTAGGTGTAGATGATGTATCCTTTCTCCCAAGCTTGGAAAAGTGGCCAAAGATATGAAAACTATGATGAAACTATCTATTTATAACCCCTAAAGTAAAATACAATCTTTTTTCAAAAGTATCCCAATTTAAAAAAAAAAAAAGAAAACTTTGATCTTTCGCTCCACTGCCACCCTGGTACCAAATATTTTCTCGACAACCACTTTTTTGCTGTTGAGCTTAGTCATTCTTTGACGCATAGCCACTTTTCTATCGTGTTTTAGACCTAGTAGCCACTTTTGTGCTGTTATGAGTTTTGACGAACGGCCATAAGGCGGTCCGCCCTTTTCCTGAAGGTTCTCTGCTTTACATTGGGCGGACCACTCTTTGCAATGGGCAGACCGCCCTTTTCTTTGTCATGGTTCTTTTCCAAGGAAGATATTCTTTTGAACCGAGCAGCAGCAGCAACAACAGCAGCAGCAGCAGCAGCAGTAGTGATAGTAGCAGTGGCAGTAGCAGTAGCAGTAGTGGTGGTGGTGGTGGTGGTAGTAGTGGTGGTGGTAGTAGTGGTGGTGGTGGTGGTGGTGGTAGTAGTAGTAGTCATAAATAATGGTAGTTGGTTGTATATTTTTTCTACTTAGCCAACTTTTGGCATGTTTGGTACAACCACTATTTAATCTTCGTCATGTGAGTGTTGTTTCGAAAAGTAAAAAGCAAATTGAGTTGGTGAATTATGCTATGATCTTGAAGTTCAAGTTTTGGCTATTATGTTCACTAATTATTTCTCATTAGCCTATGAGTGAGCTTTTGAGTTTAATTACCTCTAATTGAGACTTGAATACACTTGTTTTTCTCTCTTTGCTTGTGCCATGTGTGGTGAGATATTGGCATATTTATTTGTTTGCTTTATGATCTAAAACTTGCCCTAACTGTGTTTTGAGGCGAATCCTAGGTGATGCTTGGTTTGGAAAATGATTTTAGGCTTTTCTTGGCTCGTTAGTGACCTAAAATGCCTACCCTTATATTACGATCCTAGTCAATCCCTTTGTGCTTATTATTCATTCTTTTGGAAACCACATTATTAGCCCCGACCAATTCTAAGTGCTTAAAAGCACTAACCCTCTTTTGGCTCAAACCTCCTTGTATGCATTGAAAGACATGTGACTTTGGCAAAATACAAAGTTTGGGGGTGGCATGAGTTAGATGGTGAAAGTGTGGAATAGTGGTGGTAAATGGGCGGGTTGGGTTGAATTTGGGCGGATTGAATTTAATGTGTTCAAACCCAATCTGCCCATATTAAATACGGGTCAAAAGTGGGTTGGGTGGTAAATGGGTAGGTCAAAAATGGGTTTACCCATATTTAAGAATACAGAATCTAAACAAAAAGCGTCACGAGTTTTCCATTACTGATTCTTTGATATTTCTTTATGAAAAGGAGTCTATAGTTGAATGGTCCATTTTTATAAAAATGGATTTCTAAGAGGTCCCATTATTTTGGAATAGTAAACATAATATGGTAACAATATATTTCTATAGCATTTCTTACAAAATACTCTATCAGGTTGACTATTACCTACAGAAGCATGTGTTACAATATAGTCCATTTTTATAAAAATGGATTTCTAAGAGGCCCCATTATTTTGGAATAGTAAACATAATATGGTAAAAATATATTTCTATAGCATTTCTTACAAAATACTCTATCAGGTTGACTATTACCTACAGAAGCATGTGTTACAATATAGAGTAATGTTAATTTATGTTTTTCTCCTTCTTTTTATCAATTTATGCCTCTTTAACATAGAATATTTTTTCATTTCTTTTACTTGCTCAACTTCATATCTCATTTTAAAAAAGGTAAAAAGGGAAATATCTCTCTCTTTTTATATATATATATATATATATATATATATATATATATATATATATATATATATATATATATATATATATATAATTTTGATCATTAATTATAGTGATGTAGAATTTAAACTTAACATTAACACAAAATTTTCTAATAATTTTGGTTCACAAAGCAGTAAAGCCAACTATGGAGGTTACCCAACTTAGTTCTCTCATCTATTTACATCTTCAATATGTTTTGGAGAGTGGGAATCAAATTTCAGCAAGGCAATGTTAAGCATAACATGAAAATGATTATTTGGAGAACCTAACCTATATTGCACCCATTCAAAACCCATATTCACCATATTTTTTATGGGTTGAAAATGGGTTAAACCCATATAATCCATATCTTCAATGGGTGGGCTAAATATGATTTTACTACTGGGGGGTTGGGCGGGTTACCCAAATCTGGGTTTAAATTGTCAGCACTTGTGTGGAAGTTGAAGAGAAAGAGAAAAGAACAATATAGTGAGTTGAAAAGAAAAAATCTTGAGAGAAAATTGAAAAGAAGAAGAAACAAATAGAAAAAGAAAGAAATGAAGAAACAAAGAATGATAAAAAAAGGGAAGACTAGTGTCTAATCTCCAAACTTAGCAAGGTGTAGCTAGATTAAAAAGGAAATGTGCTTTTAAATTTTCTGCGTAGTGCTTAAGGAGGTGTGTGGTCACTTTTTGCCCAAAATTTACCCCACCTTTGACCAAAAGCCAATATTACAACATTAGTTAAGTCCTAATTGATTTTGAGCCAACCATTCCTACATTAGTGGAGAAGTACATGAAGGGAAAAGCTTATGGTATCTCTAGTATGCATGTTGAACTTCGTTTGAGAGAATGAGTGAATTCTTGCTATCATATATCCCAATTGATCGATGTGCATAATTGTGTGTTTGAAATACTCTCTTATGTGGTGAGGGAACTTGTGAAGTTGAGTTGAGGGCTTTATTTTATTTTTTAATTGAGGTGATAGAGCAAATAAGTGAGCTCTTGTGACAAAAAGGCAAATTTTGAAAGTCTTGTATCATGACATATTTGCCTTCTGTTATTTATGTTTTAAGAAAGGTTGTGTTCACATGGCTTAGCTAAATTGTTGGTACCAACCAATGTCATGATAGTTGAGTTTAAAATAGTCTTTGACTTGTTGTGGCTTTATGAGTATTTGCTAAAAATGATTAAAATGCAATTTTGGATTTACTAGTATGTGCTTTGCTTAAGAACAAACATAGTTTAAGTTTGGGGGTGTGATATGTGGCTAAAATACCACACGTTACATACTTATACTTGAGCTTTTGTTTTGCTAAATTGATGAAAAAAGTACATTTATCATGATTTAATTGCATATTGTAGATATATTGAGTTTTAGAAGAGACTGAAGTGAAAACAAGTCAAAAGGAAGGCCAAACATTGAGAAAAGGAAAAGGGCGGGTTGCCCATTGCAAATGGTGTGAAACGACCTCGGTTAGTCGTTTCGGAAGTTAGGACTCCGATTGGCATGCCGATAATTTAAAAAAAAATTCGTAATGTCCATTAGGACCTGTCTGTAAAATTTGAGCTAAATTAGACCTCATTTGGTAGGTATCGGAAGAAAGTTTCAGTTTTTATTGTCGATAAATACAAAAAAAGAGATTTTCGAGCTCGATTTTGGCGAATGAGCTCCGATTCGAAATCCGAAAGCGCCGTTAGGTTCGTATGATTATTTATGACTTTTTTGAACTTTCGAAAGTGAATTTCGATGTTGTTCGGCTAGAATCTGCTAAAATGCCCAAAGTTAAATAATTTGATCTTTTTTTTTTTTTATTTAATTCGCATCTTGAGTTTCGGGAATCTAATTTGAGATTCGCCTTAGCAAGTATGCTACATATATTTTGTATAACTTGCATGCAAAATTTGGGATTATTTCGAATATCGTAGGGTACCGTTTTAATTTTTACCGTAGCAGCGAATTTTTTTTTAAAAAAAGAAAAGGAAAAAGATTAAAAAAATTGAAAGATGAGAGGCGGTGGACCTTTTTGGTCCTTAGCCTTTGAATAGGAAACATAAACATACATACAGACAGAAACATAAAAATAGAAAATGCAGTGAAAAAAATGTCAGAAAATGAGAAAAGTGGCCGGAGAAAAGTAGAATTTTCACCCTAAAACATTCAGGTAATGATCCTAATATATTATTTGAGTTTATTACGTGTGTTTGAATATATTTTTACGGTAAAATTGGGATATTAGCCATCGTTTTAATAATTTCAATTAATAGTTTAAAGGGTCAAATGGACCCCGATAATGGAATTGATTATATATTCGTACTCAGTGAGTTATGGGCAACATATAAATGTAATTTATTTGGGGTTTGGTTTTTTGACCTTAAACCCTGTACATAGGCCTGGCCTGCGTATTGCGTATGCGAATAGGGTATCAGGTTCCTAATCGGATTGTCCTAAGATGTGAGGAATGAAGCATTTAGCCTAATTTGATATATTTTTCTGCTTATTGAATAGAGTGGGATCGTTTGGCAATGAACCCAAAGGATAAAGCGGTTGTTGATTAGCAATGCTAACTTTGGGAGAGGTAAGTGTTTATATCCATTTCTTTGGAGGCACCTGGCCTCGTGGATTTTCTTCCACGAGTTCCTTACGTGTGTAGCTGCGGATAGGTGTACTCATTACACCTTAGCTTTGGATTTACATTATATATTATATGTTATATCCTGTTGTTGGTCTTGCACTGAGGATTTGAGCATTGTACTCTGGCTGTGAGTTGACATATACTTCCCGGCAATCGATGAGGGTCCCGCGACGGTAAAGGGCTATCATTGCATCATATTGAGGGTAGGAGGATTCCGCCCTCGGAGTAGGAGGATTCCACTCCATTGCATCTTATTGAGGGTAGGAGGATTTCGCCCTCGGAGCAGGAGGATTCCGCTCCATTCATTTGGCACATGTGACCCTTTGCATCATGTTTCATTTCATTTCATTTCATCTCATTTTAGTTTATTTCATTTCATACCATTGTGTAGACTTATGGTACATAACTACTGTTCGGCTTCTACGTGCATTGCATATTTGCCTATATATTTCTGGCTCGTATTGTGGGTTGTGGGGATCGGGTTGCATGCCACAATGTTATAAATATATGGATCCGGTTGCACGCCGCAACGGTATAAGTATATGGATCGGGTTGCACGCCGCAACAGGATGTATTTCTGATTGTTGATGTGTTCGGGATAACTATATGTTTTGGTTATCTTACGTTCCTGGTTGTTGATGAGTTTGTCATTCCATACGTGTTTCTAATTATTATTTGGCTCTGCCTTTTTATAATTTAAATAAGAGGAATTTTGTTTATCTGTTTCTTCTCCCTGGCTAGCTATCCTATTCTTTGAGGTGGCTACTCTGCCCCACTTATTGAGTCCTTTTGACTCACCCTTGTTTGTTGTTTGTTTCTTGTCTATCTATTTCGTTTCGGCAGGTTCGCTCCAGGATTGAGTTCGCCACGTTGTAAAGGAGCGAAGACGACTTCAGCTGTTAGGGTGAGCCAGCTTTTATTCCGGATGGCTACCAGTTTATTGGTTGTTATTTCAGTTGCATTTTGCTCCCTTCAGGAGGTATTTGTCTTCTTTTGTACTCTTAGATGTCTAGTTTGGATAGCCCTAAACCTAGTATGTTGGGTAGTCAGCTGTAATTTTTTTTGTACAGCTTAGAGGTATCAGTATGTCTGTGATTTATTTTAAGTCTTGTCCTTATTTATGAATTATTATATTTATTTTTCTAATTTAATTGGTAAGGGTTTGCCCGACGGGTCTAGGAGAGGATGTCGGGTGCCCGCACAGCCTAACCGGATTCCGGGTCGTGTCAGGATGGTCCGCCCAATGTAAAACAGATAACCTTTAGGAAAAGGGCGGACCGCCTTGTGGTCGTTCGTCAAAAGTAATCACAACACAAAAGTGGCTACTGGGTAAAAAAATGTAGCAAAAAAGTGGCTATTCTTCAAATAGTGACTAGTCGAAAAAGTGATTGTCGGGTAAAGATTTGGTCCAGGGTGGCTATGGAGCAAAAATTCAGAGTGTTCTTTCTTTTAACTTGGGATACTTTTGGAAAAACATTGTATTTTACTTTCGGGATTATAAATAGATTGTTTCATCATAGTTTTCATATCTTTGGCCACTTTTCCAAACTTGGAAGCAAGAATCCATCATCTACACCTACGGTTTGAAGATTGAAGCTACTTTAATGAGCATTTCTTACTCTTCTCTTTAATTCCTTGATTTGTATTGTTATATTTTGGTGTAGTTGATGTTGTTGATGACATGATTTTATTAATATATTTCATGACTAGGTTTTCATATTGTTAGTTGGTGTGATTTTCGCCATGAATATATGAATGTTTCATGAATAGGATTTTATATTAATGCGTTTTGATTATCTAGCTTCTATCATTTTAATTTCTTAATGTTGGTGCTCGCTACACCAGCATTACATGCCTATTTAACTAGTTAAAGACTCAGAAGAGATTAACCAGCCTAGGATAATAGAGCTAGCAAGGATTTGGGTCTTGTTGGCCAAAACTTAGCCTGACCCATCTAAAAGAGGTTACACTTGGGAGAGGTCTTCTTTCTTTGGGTTCATGAGTTAGCATTTTATGCGCCAATCTATGGCTCTGGAGGGCGTAGCGAGGTAGACCTCTCTTAGGCCTGGCGGATTTTAGAGGTTACCTTTGATTGATTCTACCATAATATATAAATCCCGTCCTACATTTGCATCCTAGGCTCTGAACTAGTCTTTCCATGTTTGTGAAAAAAATATTGATCACTTTTACTTGAACTCCTAGTGTAGTTAGTAGTTGTTATTATAAATTTATCACTTTATTATCCTCGTTTGACTTAATCAAATAAGTTTAATTCCTCCACTACCTTAATCGCATCACATTATTTCTTATGGATTCGACCCCAAATATAAGTTGGGTATTATTATTGTGACGACCATTTCATATCTCATCGGAGGTGTGAGTTGAGTGTTGTCAGTGATCATGAAATTGGCGTAGAAATGTGAAGAAATATTACGCTTAGGTTTTCCCAACTCTTTATATTACAACCAGGAGTAAAAAATAATTACATCAATCGTGTGCTTTCCTCCCATTTCTACGCCAATTTTATTCCTCGAGTATGATATGTGTCAAACGAGCTTTATGACAACACCTTTGCCCACTAAGTCACTCTAAAGCTCCAAAGTACCTACTGCTAAGGACGGTGATACAATCCGGATTAGTATCCAAAGCTGTGGGAAGCTTACGCTCAACATGCGGGACTTAGAACGCTTCAAAAAGAGCTTGGAAACCAGGATTCAAGTCAAAGAAGGCAAAAAGACCAAGTTTCGAGATTGTTGGAAGTCTGGAAAAGCAATACACTACGCGATCACGAAGTGTGCCACGCGATCGCGATGGATCCTCAAAGTACTCTGCGCGATCGCGTCCCTACCATGCGCGATCGCGATGAAGGACTGATCAGCAGCGTTCCAGGATTAGCTTCAGGGGCATTTTGTCCATTTATTAGGCTTAGGTGCTTTTTAGTATTTTACACTCATGTATGGGAAAACTATATAAGTGTCCCTTAGCCTTTCATTTCATTAGTTAGTTTTTGATTGAGGAGAAAGATAGATTAGGCCGAGCCTATCTTATGAAAGCCCGAGGCTTCACGGACCCCTTTACTTGGAACTGAGAGGATGTCATCCTAGTATGGATCTTCGATACGTTCAAGTTTCTTTCTCTCTCTCGGATATTCAATCTTGTTTGAATCGAATATCCTTTCTTTCTTCTATTTCTGTTCTTTCCCGTCCCCTATTTTCTCGTTGTGTGTTTACTTTATCGCTTCCGTTTCTTTTTCTTGCTTCCGCATGGTTTGGTTCATATCATATGGTATCAGAGCAAGGCTCGAATTTTGTTCTTACGAATCCATGTTCCTTGTTCATCCTATCTTTTAGTTTAGTTTATTGTTATTGTTGTTCTTGTTCTTGGAGAAAAAGAAGAAAAAAAAAATTGAAGAAAAGTTGAAAATACAAAAAAATTCATATTGTGGATGGGATTTGATGACCGGTTGATTGTTTGTTATCGGGGATTGATCTATGATTTTTACCCGTTGATTTGGTACCCTTGTTACGTGATTTGGTGTTGAGAATCAAAAGTTTAAAAAAAACCAAAATCCCCAAAAGTTTGAAAAATCCTTGAATTTGATTGAAAGTTTCTTGATTTGAATTTGTTATGGCTTGGGTGATGATATAAATCATTGGGGATTGATTGTACTAGTTGAAAACATAATTGGGTACCATTTTATTACAAAAACAAGTTGAATCGAGTGAAAAGTTGAAGTTCAAAATCAAATTCTGGTTCAGCAGCAGCAGACCTGTGCGATCAAATTCTAGTGGTGAGAACAATATAGTGTGGTCATAAAAGCCAAAGACCTTGAGTGTATACACGAGGGGAAAGAAAATTGAGTGAACATTACTTGAGTGATACACGTGAGGGAGCGAACTTGTGAGGTCCTTTACTCTTATTTGTTATAGCTATGACATCAGATGATGATTGTGGAGGGTATAGTTCGTGTGGAGATGATGGAGACTATGGTTCTTATGATGGTGATGACGGATATTTCTATGATGATTCCGGGAACTATGGTTCGTATGAGGATGAAGCGGGTCACTATGATGATCGTGAGGTTGATGAGGACTATGAAGCTCATGATGGTGAATGTGTTGATCCTAATGCTTCTAGTCAAGAATCCGAAGATGGTGACGCTTCAAGGTATGATGTTCCTACTTGCTCTTCTTCTGATGAATTTGAACATGATGATAGTGACATAGAGAGAACGGAGGATGAAGTTGATAATAATAATTATGTATATGCATCTTCTCTTGGTATTACTTGTGGTGTACAAGGGAGTAGTAGAGGTCCTTCTATTAGTCTAGGAGGAGGAGGTGGTTGTTCTATGGGAAAAAGAAGGATTCTCTATCCTACTTGTGCTAAAGGGTTAATGCTTCTAACTCCCATGTGAAGGGAGGTTATTCTAGTGGTGTTGCCACTAGAGGAGAAATAATGAGGACCCAACTTAATGGTGATGTCTTTCTTGAACTTCCAAGTTCTTACTTGGATGATCCTATACGAAACTTGGGTATGAAAATGTTCATTGTTGCCATGAATGATGATAGAGACTACTTGCTCAAGATTGGTGACACCAGTTCCAATTACATTAGAACTTTATTGGTTAGTAAGCTAAGGTTACCATGCTATGCTCTTGAGAGTCCATATGAGTAAATTGGAGTGTGGGTTACCAAGAAAGCTTGGGTATGCATATTTCATAGGAATTACAAGAGTTATGTTTGGTGTGATGTGTGTCCCATGCAGGTTATTGATGTTTGGTTGGGTGAGCCATGGTTGAAGACGAGAGTGTGCAATATAGTGTTGTGAATGATAGGTATATTGTGAGCAAGGGTCAAAGGATTTATGACTTTGAGCCTCTTTGTGTAAAGATCAAGTTACCTCATAGTACACCTTCTTGGTCTATGCAAAAAGGAAAGGAGCAAGTATTTCAATTCAAGGATGGAAGGAAGCAAACAAGAAGTCCTACAATCACAAGCAATGGTGGGACTAGTGCAAGAAAAGAGTTGACATTTAGAGTTGACAAATGTCAACAAGGTGAACCCAAAACCACAAGCTTCAAAGCCAAGTGGTTCACCAGCAAAGAAAGAGGAGGCCTCAAGTGATGAGTCTCTTAGTCCTAGATTCCGGGTTGATGCTAAGAGTCCATCTACTCCGGCTATGGGTATTCTTGGGCCTCATCCCAACTCACCTGAATAAGAGAGAAAAGATTGAGAGGAGTAAGGGAGTGACCGGTGACATTCCTCGAGTGGAAAAAGGAGAAGAAGTGATGAGTGATGTGAGTGGGATGTCAGCACCCGAATTTACACCCGACCTTGAAAAGAAAATGAGGGAAAAGAGAGAGGGAAAAAGAATCATTGAGAGTGAGGACACCCCTTATTCTAACCTTAACCCTTTATCGTTTTCTTGTACTTGTGTGTGTTCTTGTGTAGTTACACTTGGAGGCAAATCAATGGAGCCTCAATCATGTTCCAAAATAGAAGTACAAGCGGAAGAAGGTCTTTAATGTGAGCTTCAAGGTGAAGGAAAAATTCATGCCACTTCAAGTGCATTGAGTGAGCAAGATGGCCACTCAAAGGTATGTGAAAGTTCTTCCCTTGAATATGTTACTTCCTTGTCATGTGATAGTGTTGGTGAAAATTCTATACTAGTTGATGAATTGTGTGATTACAATGTGTTTGCAACTACTGTAGAGTCGGTTGGTCAACTTGTGTGTGATAGTGAACGACTAGTTGAGAGGGTCGATAAGTCACATCATGATGTGAGCTCGGTTTTCATTGAACATCTCTTTAGTGAAGATGTTATCGTTGACCTTACTTGTGACCGTTGTTATGACACCCCACCAATCTTTGATAAAGGGGAAGATGAGTTGTATGATCATGCCCTTATGGATGTTATTGCCTATGGTGGATCTATGTGTCGTAGTGAGGTTGATGGTAACCTTGGGGAGTCCCTAGTGGAAGAGATGGATTGAATTATATTCGATGACTCCTCAAGTGTGGATGATGATTCTAGTTTGGATGCCTCACCTTTGATGGGTGGTGAACTTGTCTTCACTAACCCTATGTTTGAAGGGGATTTTGAAAGAGGCGGTGATGTACATTCAACTAGAGGAGAGTGTGAGCTTGAACCTCTATGGTATGGGAAGCTTAACTCCATAGATAATCCATTGTTTGAGACCTCCCTTGGGAGCTTGTCTAGTGAGGAGGATTGTCTTGGAGGTGATTTTGGAGGTGAGAAGCTATCTCTTGGTGTGTGTGTGAGAGTGATATTAAGAAGGGGAGTGGAGTCTTTAATGCTAGTTGTTGCTTGAAATATTTTGAGTGTTCCATTCCTTATGTTGATCACACCTTGAGTGTTAAGCATGCCAAAGCCAATGTGTCACCTTGTGATAAAAATGCAATGAGGGCTTGGTATGTTGGTCATGAGTGTAGGGATCGTAAGGGATTTGATTGCTACATCCTACATGTTTTATGCCCTTTTGATCTCTTTGCTTGTTTTTGTGTTGGATGCACCTTTCTTTGGAGTCAAGTACTTGTTGTTTCCTTTGGAGACATAAGTTTTTTACTTGTTATTGATGGTTGGCTTTATCATAAGAGTGTGTTTTCCACACTCTTGGGCACTAACCTACTCTTGGAGTAGGAAGTTTGTTTGTCTTTGCCTTGCTTATAGGTCTTGTTGGCTTGATTTCGAAGACAAAATCCTTTTAAGAAGGGGAGAATGATACAATCCGGATAGGTATCCAAAGCTGTGGGAAGCTTACGCTCAACATGCGGGACTTAGCACGCTTCAAAGAGAGCTTGGAAACCAGGATTCAAGTCAAAGAAGGCCAAAAGACCAAGTTGCGAGATTGCTGGAAGTCTGAAAAAGAAATATACTGCGCGATCGTGAAGTGTGCCACGCGATCGCGATGGATCCTCAAAGTACTCTACGCGATCACGTCTCTACTATGCGCGATCGCGATGAAGGACTGATCAGCAGCGTTCCAGAATTAGCTTCAGGGGCATTTTTGTCCATTTATTAGGCTTAGGGGTTTTTTAGTCATTTTACACTCATGTATGGGAAAACTATATAAGCCTCCCTTAGCCTTTCATTTCATTAGTTAGTTTTTGATTGAGGATAGAGATAGATTAGGCCGAGTCTATCTTATGAAAGCCCGAAGCTTCACGGATCCCTTTACTTGAAACCGAGTGGATGTCATCCTAGTATGGATCCTCGATATGTTCAAGTTTCTTTCTCTCTCTCGGATATTCAATCTTGTTTGAATCGAATATCCTTTTTTTCTTCTATTTCTGTTATTCCCCGTCCCTTTTTTTCTCATTGTGTGTTTACTTTATCGCTTCCGTTCCTTTATCTTGCTTCCGCGTGGTTTGGTTCATATCATTTGGTATCAGAGCAAGGCTCGAATTTCGTTCTTACAAATCCATGTTCCTTGTTCATCCTATCTTCTAGTTTAGTTTATTGTTATTGGTGTTGTTGTTCTTGGAGCAAAAGAAGAAAAAAAATTGAAGAAAAGTTGAAAATACAAAAATATTCATATTGTGGATTGGATTTGATGACCCGTTGATTGTTTGATATCGGGGATTGATCTATGATGTTTACCCGTTGATTTGGTACCCTTGTTACGTGATTTGGTGTTGAGAATCAAAAGTTGAAAAAAAAAATAAAAAACCCCAAAAGTTTGAAAAACCCTTGAATTTGAATGAAAGTTTCTTGATTTGGATTTGTTATGGATTGGGTGTTGAGATAAATCGTTGAGGATTGATTGTAATAGTTGAAAACACAATTGGGTACCATTGGATTACAAAAACAAGTTGAATCGAGTTTATTCGAGTGAAAAGTTGAAGTTCAAAATCAAATGCTGGTTTAGCAGCAGCAGACCTGCGCGATCGCGCACGCTGAAGAAAATTTTACTCTTTGCGATCGCGAAGAGTTGAGCGCGATAGCGTAGAGAAAAATTAATCTTGGAATTTTTTTTTGGGTTCTTCGCGAACGCGCCCGTCTGTCCGCGATAGCGAAGAACAACAAATTTTCCAGAATTCCAGTTTTGGGACAGAATGTTCACAACATCTTCCGAACAGTTTTCAATCATCAAAACTCCAATTGATTCATTAAATATGATGAGTTTCTAGATCACAAAAAAAATTCCATCCTATTCCGAATCCATTTAGTCTCAATTCGATTCGAGTCTTTCTTGTGTCACTTCCTTAGTAGTCCTGTAACTTTTGTCTTTTGGTTTCATTGCTTGTTTTCTTTGTTCCTAATCTGTTTGTGAGTCCTTATTCATTTCTTTGGTGTCTTATATACTCCATTCCGAACCTATACTTGGACGTGCTAGTTGTTGATCTTCTCATTTTGGTTCCTATAAAGAGGATAAGGCAAGGATTGAGAGGAAAAATGCTAAGAGTGGCGAGAACAATAGAGTGTGGTCATAAAAGCCAAAGACCTTGAGTGTATATACGAGTGGAAAGAAAATTGAATGAACATTACTTGAGTGATACACGTGAGGGAGTGAACTTGTAAGGTCCTTTACTATTATTTGTTATAGCTATGGCATTAGATGATGAATGTGGAGGGTATAGTTCGTGTGGAGATGATGGAGACTATGGTTCCTATGATGGCGATGACGGATATTTCTATGATGATTCCAGGAACTATGGTTCGTATGAGGATGAAGCGGGTCACTATGATGATCGTGGGGTTGATGAGGACTATGAAGCTCATGATGGTGAATGTGTTGATCCTAATGCTTCTAGTCAAGAATCCAAAGATGGTGACGCTTCAAGGTATGATGTTCCTACTTGCTCTTCTTCTGATGAATTTGAACATGATGATAGTAACATAGAGAGAACGGAGGATGAAGTTGATAATAATAATTATGTATATGCATCTTCTCTTGGTATTACTTGTGGTGTACAAGGGAGTAGTAGAGGTCCTTCTATTAGTCTAGGAGGAGGAGGTGGTTGTTCTATGGGAAAAAGAAGGATTCTCTATCCTACTTGTGCTAAAGGGTTAATGCTTCTAACTCCCATGTGAAGGGAGGTTATTCTAGTGGTGTTGCCACTAGAGGAGAAATAATGAGGACCCAACTTAATGGTGATGTCTTTCTTGAACTTCCAAGTTCTTACTTGGATGATCCTATACGAAACTTGTGTATGAGAATGTTCATTGTTGCCATGAATGATGATGGAGAATACTTGCTCAAGATTGGTGACACCGATGCCAATTACATTAGAACTTTATTGGTTAGTAAGCTAAGGTTACCATGCTATGCTCTTGAGAGTCCATATGAGTAAATTGGAGTGTGGGTTACCAAGAAAGCTTGGGTATGCATATTTCATAGGAATTACAAGAGTTATGTTTGGTGTGATGTGTGTCCCATGCAGGTTATTTATGTTTGGTTGGGTGAGCCATGGTTGCAAGACAAGAGTGTATGATATAGTATTGTGAATGATAGATATATTGTGAGCAAGGGTCAAAGGATTTATGACTTTGAGAATCTTTGAGCAAAGATCAAGTTACCTCCTAGTACACCTTCTTGGTCTATGCAAAAAGGAAAGGAGCAAGTATTTCAATTCAAGGATGGAAGGAAGCAAACAAGAAGTCCTACAATCACAAGCAATGGTGGGACTAGTGCAAGAAAAGAGTTGACAAATGTCAACAAGGTGAAGCCAAAACCACAAGCTTCAAAGCCAAGTGGTTCACTAACAAAGAAAGAGGGGACCTCAAGTGATCAGTCTCTTAGTCCTAGATTCCGGGTTGATGTTAAGAGTCCACCTACTCCGGCTATGGGTATTCTTGGGCCTCGTCCCAACTCACCCGAATATGAGAGACAAAAGATTGAGAGGAGAGGAAGTGATGAGTGATGTGAGTGGGATGTCACCACCCGAATCTACACCCGAGCTTGAAAATAAAATGAGGGGAAAAGAATCATTGAGAGTGAGGACACCCCTTATTCTAACCTTAATCCTTTATCGTTTTCTTGTACTTGTGTGAGTTCTTGTGTAGTTACTCTTGGTGGCAAATCAATGGAGCCTCAATCATGTTCCAAAATGGAAGTCCAAGCTGAAGAAGGTCTTCAATGTGAGCTTCAAGGTGAAGGAACAATTAATGTCACTTCAAGTGCATTGAGTGAGCAAAATGGCCACTCAAAGGTATGTGAAAGTTCTTCCCTTGAACATGTTACTTCCTTGTCATGCGATAGTGTAGGTGAAAATCCTATACTAGTTGATGAATTGTGTGATTACAATATGTTTGCAACTAGTGTAGAGTCGGTTGGTCAACTTGTGTGTGATAATGAACGACTAGTTGAGTGGGTTGATAAGCCACATCATGATGTGAGCTCGGTTTTCATTGAACCTCTCTATAGTGAAGATGTTATCATTGACCTTACTTGTGACCGTTGTTATGACACCCCACCAATCTTTGATAAAGGGGAAGATGAGTTGTATGATCATGCCCTTATGGATGTTATTGCCTATGGTGGATCTATGTGTCGTAGTGAGGTTGATGGTAACCTTGGGGAGTCCCTAGTGGAAGAGATGGATTGAATTATATTCGATGACTCCTCAAGTGTGGATGATGATTCTAGTTTGGATGCCTCACCTTTGATGGGTGGTGAACTTGTCTTCACTAACCCTATGTTTGAAGGGGATTTTGAAAGAGGTGGTGATGTACATTCAACTAGAGGAGAGTGTGAGCTTGAACCTCCATGGTATGGGAAGCTTAATTCTATAGATAATCCATTGTTTGAGACCTCCCTTGGGAGCTTGTCTAGTGAGGAGGATTGTCTTGGAGGTGAGAAGCTATCTCTTGGTGTGTGTGAGAGTGATCTTAAGAAGGGGAGTGGAGTCTTTAATGCTAGTTGTTGCTTGAAATATTTTGAGTGTTCCATTCCTTATGTTGATCACACCTTGAGTGTTAAGCATGCCAAAGCCAATGTGTCACCTTGTGATAAAAATGCAATGAGGGCTTGGTATGTTGGTCATGAGTGTAGGGATCGTAAGGGATTTGATTGCTACATCCTACATGTTTTATGCCCTTTTGATCTCTTTGCTTGTTTTTGTGTTGGATGCACCTTTCTTTGGAGTCAAGTACTTGTTGTTTCCTTTGGAGACATAAGTTTTTTTACTTGTTATTGATGCTTGGCTCTATCATAAGAGTGTGTTTTCCACACTCTTGGGCACTGACCTACTCTTGGAGTAGGAAGTTTGTTTGTCTTTGCCTTACTTGTAGGTCTTGTTGGCTTGATTTCGAGGACGAAATCCTTTTAAGAAGGGGAGAATGATACAATTCGGATTGGTATCCAAAGCCGTGGGAAGCTTACGCTCAACATGCGAGACTTAGAACGCTTCAAAGAGAGCTTGGAAACCAGGATTCAAGTCAAAGAAGGCCAAAAGACCAAGTTGCGAGATTGTTGGAAGTCTGAAAAAGAAATATACTGCGCGATCGCGAAGTGTGGCATGCAACCGCAATAGATCCTCAAAGTACTCTGCGCGATCGCGTCCCTACCATGCGCGATCGCGATGAAGGACTGATCAGCAACGTTCCAGAATTAGCTTCAGGGGCATTTTTGTCCATTTATTAGGTTTAGGGGTTTTTTAGTCATTTTACACTCATGTATGGGAAAACTATATAAGCCTCCCTTAGCCTTTTATTTCATTAGTTAGTTTTTTACTGAGGATAGAGATAGATTAGGCCGAGCCTATCTTGTGAAAGCCCAAGGCTTCACGGACCCCTTTACTTGGAACCGAGTGGATGCCATCTTAGTATGGATCCTTGATAGGTTCAAGTTTCTTTCTCTCTCTCGGATATTTAATCTTGTTTGAATTGAATATCATTTCTTTCTTCTATTTCTGTTCTTCCCCGTTCCCTATTTTCTCGTTGTGTGTTTACTTTATCGCTTCCGTTCCTTTATCTTGCTTCCGCGTGGTTTGGTTCATATCAGACGGCCTCATGAACTTGGTCGAAACAAGATACCAATGTGGAACCAACCAACGTTCGCACGTCAATGCTCTACCTTCACGCATACTCACTGAAGATTTAGGCAAGGATTCAGTGTCCCCAAGTGCTGCACACCGGTCCGACTTTACCTTGGTGATTCTTCATGCCATGATGCTGCTCAAGTGTACAGAACCCTTTGTATTAAGCGTAGGTCCTTTTCAACTTAAATATAAAAGATCTTTCAATTGTTCACTTTTAATATATGATTTTCAGCTTTTCTTTTGTCTACATTATCCTAGCCTTCAGAAATACCTGTCAGAAATTTTGATGTCTTGTAGCTAGGCGTATTTTTCTAAACATTCATTTTCCTGCAAATAGTTTGTCGGTATTCTTAGGGCCCATTTGGCTATACAAAGATTTTACTTCTTCTTTTTCAGAAAAATGTTTGAAAAATTCTATTTAGGCATCAAATATTTAAAACATTTTGAAAAATAGTTTTAAAAAAAATTAAGTATAGGTTTTGACTAGTTTTTTAAGTTTTTAATGAATTTTTTTCACTAACAAAACTTTAATTTTTTCAAAAGTTAAACGCATTTCTAAACAAAATCTTCAACTCTCGAGTATAATTTTTTAATTAAGTTCAAAAAATCTTTTTACTTAAAAGAAATTTGATATATAAGGCCAAACACTTACTTAGTTTCCTGACGGCTCTTGTTGGAGTTCCGCGTGAGTGCCTAGCTGTGGTTTATTCCAATCGAATATATACTGTTTTTGTTCAGACTTGTATATTTAAACTTATAATATTTTCATTTAGAAAGACACATCATCTAAAGTTTGATTATGTAGATCTCAGAGGCGACTCAATAAAATTGAAGTTCTAAAGCTAAAAGTTAATAATTTTTTTAATAAATTCACGATAGTTTAGTTTGAAGTTATCTCTTCTAAATATTAGAGATGGAAAAGTATAAATTATTCTTTTTAAGAATTTATTTGTTCAAATACTTAAATAGACACAGTCGATTCAGAAAAATTCAGTTTTGAAGAAAAATATTTTATCTTCACAATTAATAAAAGAAAAACTTTATTATTTCATCATGACATTATCAAAATTTTCTTTCCAAGTTTTTATGTTTTTTATTTTTAAGTTTTCAAGCGTTACTAGTAGAAATTTGTCAATATTTTAGAAGTTAAAATACTCCAATATTAATATATTTCATAAGATTTTGACGATAAAAATTAAAGTATCGTATTGAATCTAATATTTTGTTAGCTTAAAAAGCCTTTGCCTATATAAATAGATATAATAATAGCACAATTTAGGGGCCATCGACTCTGGAGGCCTAATGTATGAACTTTAATTGCTTTATTCTAGAGCCGGCCTTGATGAGTCTTGTAACATGAGAATTCTGTTAGTTTTGCGATGATAAAAAATAATTTCTTTCTAATAGGAAAACACATAATATGTACACAAATAGATAAAAGTAAGTAAACATTATGCACATAATCATGATAGTGCAACTTTTGTTGGCAATAATGAGACAACACAGATACAAATTAGCAAAGCTAATAGCCGTATATTAGTTTTGAGTTTCATTACAAACACTATTATCATAACTAGCTTCCACGCTCAAGTTTTTGACAATTTGACAATACGCATTGTGTGCAGCTCTATTTAGGGCAATTAATTTTTTGCCTCTAAATTTTCCCTTTCCAGCAAATTTACCATCAACTAAAACATCAATTTCTCCTGTTTGCTCCCATGAATCAACAAATTCAACGCTCCATCCATTTTTCTGGCACACCTCATAAAATTGTGTAACTGGATGAGTCTCCAGGTTTGCAGGAGTTATCACAGGTTGCAATAAACGTTCTACCACCTGTCCAATGTATAGCTTGTTTATCAGGGAGGATCTTTTGTCACACAAAGGGGCAGATTTAAAACTCAATTTTAGTAGGAAATGTAGCCATAACTTTTTTTTTTTAAGTAGTCCTAACATTCACTACTACTTTCGTGGTAGTACGTTTGAATTAATAAGTTGAATATTATGCTAACTTGTTACATGACAATAGTAATTCATTATCATTTTTACTTTTTGTAATTTTACCCTTCGAATATTACTTGAGGGTCATACTTGTGTATTTGTGTCAAATAGTCGTGAAAAAAAAGGAGGCTGCAACTTTTCTTATGGAGACCTTTAAATCTGACTAATAGGGAAATGCCTCGAACTGAAAAAATGGAGAGGATGAAAGACCAAATTGTCCATATGTTTAATGCGCTTGCAGAGTTCTTTTTGAGAAAGAAAAAATAAGAATTGTGTTAACCTATATGTCGTAATACTATATCTATACAGTTAGTATGCAAATGAATATTGAACATTCAAAGTGAAGCAGAAGTACCTGCCAAGTTATATCCATGAAGAAATTGCAGTCAATGTAAATGGCACCGATGAGGGATTCAACTATATCAGCAAGCACCTTTGGGGGATCAATAAGACCTGTTGAATGCAAAGGATACTCCAATGTTGCATCTCTGAATTCTTTTACCTGTGAAAACACCAAGCCATACATCTATTAACAATGGTACAAATTATAATATACGCCAACTGATTATCAATTAAGTCATTAGCAGAGCTTTAAAGCTGTTCAGAAGAGAGAGCCTGACAAAACTTGATGGTGAAAATACATTAAATACATCTGATGTCATTAAAGTTAACTCCAGCTACCAGAGAAAAATGGGAACAATGAAACAGATGTTCTTCTATAGGATCTCTTTTACCCACCTAGATTTTATTTTCTACTCCCTCCGTCCCATTTTGTTTGTCGTAGTTTGACTTGGCACAAATTTTAATAAAGAAAGGAAGACTTTTGAAACTTGTGGTCTAAAATGAGCTATAGACATTTGTTGTGGCTATAAATGAGTCAAAAAGTAAGTTTAATGTTGAATTGTTTCCAAATTTAGAAGTATGACAATTTTTTTGAGACAGACTAATAAGGAAAGTATGACAAACAAAGTGGGACAGAGGGAGTGTCAGTTCTGACAAATACTTTAAGACTCTCGAAAAGTTTTTAATCAAGAAATATACGAGGACCACTGGTGCTTAGTTCAAAACTAGATGGATAATTGTATTGGGTAAAAATCGGCTCTCCATGATTCGCCTCGGCCATGCGATATGATAGCAACCAAGCACTTGATGATAAGCCAGAGACCGAAGCAAATAAGTGGATCGCTGAAGTAAGGCACCGAGGTCGTCACCGAAGGCGAGCCACAAGCTGAGCATCGGTGACAGTCACCTCAGTGAAGCAACAGGGCCCTGCCACCGAGGTCATCTACTTGCGCTTCGGTGAGTCCCCCCCGGTTCAAGCGGCTTTATAGCCCACTACTTCAGCCCACTACGCTGCCCACTAACTCAATCCATAAAGGCTCCAGAAGTGGGTTGGCCATGAAGAAATCGTGGAGGACGTTGGACAATATCTTGTATCTATAAATAACAATTCATTTTACATTGTACAGATTTAGAAATACATACAGAAACTCTGCCCAAATTTGTACTCGCTACAATATATTGAAATCAAGTTGTTCTTTCGCATTTACGCTTACTTCTTGTATTTTTCTAGCTTTGATACGAAGTTTTAATTATATTCTAACCCAAATTCGATTTGTGATCCTAAAACTGGTTTAGGCCCATACAAATTGGCGCCGTCTGTGGGGATATAAGCATAAACGCTTTGTTCCAAAGTTCGACGTTCTTTTTCGTTAAAGCTTACAGTTTCTTCACAACGCTATGGCTGACAACAACGAAAATCTTAATGAACGGGCTGACGTTCCGTCGAACCAACAGTCCACATCACCAATGACAACCGAAGCGTTCCAAGCTTTTGTTGTCAACACACTAAAAGCTCTCCAAGATCGACAGTATGAGCAAATCAACATTAATGCCGAATTCCGCGGCCTCGTTGGAAGAGAGGAATAGCGCAGCACCGAATGGCACCCAGCCTTCGGCTCCAAGTGGAGGCATCCCGACCTTCGTTCCAACGGGCGCGATAATAGGGAGACCTCACAACGGAGCCATGTCTGGGGGTTCGAGAAATGTACCAGTCACAACGCCACACTTCGGGACGATTCCTACCGTGGTTGAAACAACATCTTCGGTCAACGTTGAGAGGTTGACCCGGGAGATTGAAGCGCGCGTCGAGGCACGCGTTGAAGCTCGCGTCGAGGCTCGCGTAGAAAAGTGCCTCGAGAGCGTACTGGGGATAACAATAACCGAAGACGAGCTTGACATAGATCAGTACAGGGAGTTGCCCTTCAAGCCTGAAGCGGCTCCAGCCCCAACTCCCAAGAATTTCAACCTCATATTTTCGAAGAAGTATGATGGGACCACTGATCCCAAAAAACATGTAAGGGAATACGTGGAAATAGTAAAGAGCAATGACTTAACGTCGATAGAGCTCGAGTAAATATTTTTAAAAAAGTTTGGCGAATCCTTGGAGAAAGGAGCGCTACGCTGGTACATGTGTCTATCAGCAGGGTCGATTTCCACCTTCAAGGAAATGACCAACGCCTTCGTTATGGCACACACTGGGGCCCAAAAAATCCTCCAAAGGAAGGAGGATATATGCGACGTTAAACAACGGCCCGGTGAACCACTTAAGAAGTTCCTTGAGTGCTTTCATGCTGAGCGCATGGAGCTACCTCGGATGGATGATACTCTAGCCATCATGGCCTTTGAAAATGGTATAAATGTTCGCAATTCTGACGCCGCTGCTGAATTGCGAAAGGAGCTCCAACAATATCATGTGCTGACATGGGAAGACCTACACAAGCAGGCTTACTCCAAGATCAGATTGGACGAAACCGAGTTTAAAAGCCGAGGTTGCAATTATAAGAACCGAGGCGAATCCTCACACCGCGCCGAGGAGTCGCGAGGAAATTCGAAAGGGAGGTACAAACTCCTTCGAAAACTTATTCACCAGGCCACACATAAGCCAACGGCTCGGAGGAAAGGTTCACTCCAACACGAACCAAAGAAATTCCAAGCCCAGCTTCGGCCTCGAAGAAGGAATTACCTCGGATCCCTGACTACAATTTCAACATATCGACCACGAAGCTGGTCAACGTGGTCAAGGGGACTGCCGGGGTAAGAGTGCCCAAAGACATGAGAACTCCAGCGGATAAGAGAGACCATAAATTGCACTGTGAGTTCCACGCTGACTATGGCCACCGAACCGAGGACTGCAAGGCATTGCGCCTCGAGGTGGCTCATTTGTTTAAAAAAGGAGTGTTGGCCGAATTCCTTACTGACAAGGGGAAGGACAACTACTCCAAGAACCGAGGCGATGGGCAACCACCTCGGGCTCCACCCTCGGAGAGATTTGTGAATGTCATCTCTGGGGAATCAGAGGTGAACAGGGTGAATTTTGCAGCTGCAAAAAAATTCGCCAAATTATCGATCACCATGGAAAAGAGAACCCGAGTTGGCGGCTCGGGTAAAGAGATTGTGTTTGATGATGATGATTGTGATGGGATGATGTTCCCTCATCACGACGCCTTGGTCATCATGTTAAGAATCAACGACTCCGACATCAAGCGAGTCTTGATCGACCCTGGTAGCTGGATCAATATAATCAGCTACGAGGCCGTTAAGAAGATGTGGCTCAAAGAGGAAGTTGTCCCCAAAGCAACAGTGCTAACTAGCTTCAACAACTCCACAGAAAAGACTTTGGGTGAGATTACACTCAAGACATTTGCTGAAGGAGTGAGCAAGGAAACACTGTTCCAAGTGTTGCCCGAGGACATGGCATACAATGTGATCCTCGGCAGGCCATGGATCCACCCCATGGAGGCTGTTCCTTCCATACTGCATCAAGTGATCAAATTCCCTACGCCTTGGGGGATTCAATCAATCAAAGGAGAGCAACGAGTAGCAAGGGAGTGCTACTCGGTTGCATTAAAAAGTGGAGTCGCCCCGACCTGGCCAAAACAATAGCAACTAACGCAACCGGGGTCAAACGAGGAGGACCTCCAAGGTGAAGTTGAAAAGATCCCGTTTGCGTTCAAGAGCCTCGGAAACAAAAAGCCGAGGACTCCACCATTGAGGAATTGGAGTCTTTCACACTATTGAAAGATTTTCCTAAGAGAAAGATATTTGTTGGCTCGGAGTTGGACCCGGAGTCAAAGAAGGCAATCATTAAAGTTTTAAAGTCCAACAATGATTGCTTCGCCTAGTCTCATTCAGACATAATTAGTATCGACCCGGAGATCATGACCCACAAGCTGAATGTGGACCCAAAGTTCACCTCGGTGAAGCAAAAGAAGAGACCTCACGCCGGGGTTAAAAGGAAGGCAATCGAAGATGAGACCACAAAGTTGCAAGAAAATGGTTTCATAAGGGAGGTAAAGTACCCCGAATGGCTGGCTAATGTGGTCGTCGTACCGAAGAAAAATGGCAAGTGGAGGATGTGTGTAGATTATACTGATTTGAACAAAGCTTGCCCCAAAGATTCCTACCCATTGCCACAAATAGATAGGTTAATAGACTCCATGGCTGGATACAAACTATTAACCTTCTTGGATGCCTATTCGGGTTACAACCAGATTCTCATGGACCCGAAGGATGAAGAAAAAACCTCGTTCATCACTGACCGAGGTACTTTCTGCTATAAAGTAATGCCCTTCGGTCTGAAAAATGCAGGGGCGACGTATCAAAGATTGGTATGTCGCATGTGCAAAGAGTATATTGGAAAATCTATGGAGGTCTACATAGATGATATGCTCATCAAATCGGTTTGAATGGAGGATCATTTTAATCATTTAAGGGAAGCTTTTGCTGTTCTGAGACAATATGGCATGAAGTTGACCTTGAGAAGTGTGCCTTCGGTGTTGGGTCAGGCAAATTCTTGGGATTCATTGTCTCCGAACGAGGTATCGAAGCAAACCCCGACAAGATTAAAGCTATCGAGGAAATCCCCGAAGAGCTGACCGGGGTGAAAGAAGTTCAACGCTTAACTGGCCAAATCGCTGCCTTGAGTCGTTTAATCTCAAGGTCCTCGGAGCGATGCCATAAATTTTTCTCCATTTTGAGAAAGAATAACCACTTCGAATGGACGCCGGAGTGTAAAGAAGCGTTGGAAGACTTGAAACGCTATCTGGCTAACACGTCGTTGCTCGCCAAGCCTAAGGATGATGAAACATTGCTGGTTTACTTGGCTGTGTCCGAGGTGTCAGTCAGCGTGGTCCTGGTTCGGGAAGAAGATGGCAAGCAATAACCCATCTACTATGTGAGCAAGACACTCCTTGATGCTGAAACCAGGTACCCACACTTGGAAAAACTAGCACTCTCTTTAATTGTTACTGCTCGAAAACTACGACCTTATTTCCAATGTCACCCAATAGCGGTAGTTTCAACTTTCCCCTTGAGAAGTATATTGCATAAACCAGAGTTATCGGGGAGGTTATCAAAGTGGGCGGTAGAATTAAGCGAATATGACATCACCTATCAGCCCCGAACAACCATCAAATCCCAAGATTTGGTAGATTCGTAGCTGATTTTAGTGTTGGGATTCTGCCCGAAGCCGAAAAGGAAAACTCAATATCGAAAAGGACGGCTTCGGGGTTATGGATACTTCATACCGATGGGGCAACTAACTCTAAGGGTTCGGGGTTAGGCATAGTCTTGAGAGCACCCACCGGGGAGAAAATCAGGCACTCGGTTCGGTTAAAAAAAGTGACCAACAATGAGGCTGAATATGAAGCGGCTCTGGCAGGCTTGGAGTTGGCTAAGGAAATGGGGGTGGAGAGAATCGAGCTAAGGTACGACTCTCAGTTGGTGGTGAACCAAGTGCTCGGCGAATACACGGCTCGAGAGCCCAGAATGCAGCTAATCTTAGACCGAGCACAAAAATTTTTAGCACAATTCCAAGAGTGGCAAGTTAAGCAAGTGCCCCGGGAGGAAAATACCGAGGCTGATGCCCTGGCAAATTTGGGTTCGGCGGTCGACAAAGCCCACTCGGGGACTGATTCGGTGGTTCGGTTGTTGTCCGCGAAAATGAGAGATGAAGTTGCAAGTCAATTCGGTGGACAACAGATTGGATTGGCGAAGTAAGTTCATCTCTTACTTCGACTCGGGGACTGTTCCCCAAGATAAAAGGAGGCCAAAAAGTTGAGGACCCAAGCAGCTTCATATCACTTGATCGAGGATAATTTGTACAAGAGGTTATATTGCGGCCCGATGGCCAAGTGTTTTGGGTCCCGATGAGGCTAGATATGTGATGGCCGAGGTGCATGAAGGCGAGTGTGGCAACCACTCGGGGGGAAAGTCCTTGGTGCGCAAATTACTAAGAGCTGGGTATTATTGGCCCACCATCAGTGTAGATGCAAAGGCCTTCGTGCAGAAATGTGATAAGTGCCAACGCCACGCACGGATGATCCACCAATAGGTCGAGCCTCTGCACTCGGTGGTATCACCATGGCCTTTCATGAAGTGGGGGATGGATATTGTTGGACCTTTACCGAAGGGAAAGAGTGGTGTTCGCTTCATCCTCGTGCTAACTGATTACTTTACTAAATGGGTGGAAGCAGGAGCTCTTACCGAAGTCAAGAAAAAGCAGGTAATCGATTTCATCAAGAAAAACATCATCTGCAGGTTCGGTGTTCCGAGGGAAATCGCCTGCGACAATGGTAAACAGTTCATGGGAGCTGCCATCACTGATTTCTTCAAACAGTGGGGAATCAAAAGAATCGCTTCGACCCCTACCATCCAAGTGCCAACGGTCAAGCTGAATCTTCAAACAGAATTATAATCGAAAATCTTAAGAAAAGGCTCGATGAGAAAAAGGGTCCCTGGCCCGAGTAGTTGCCAGGTGTGTTGTGGGCCATGCAGACAACGGAGAAGAACAGCACCGGTGAGACTCCTTTTTCACTTGCTTATGGTATGGATTTCCTCATCCCCGTGGAAGTGGGTGAACCAAGTCTTCGGTACGCCCACACCACCAAAAATGCAAATCAACAGGCTATGCGCATAGGATTAGATCTGCTCGAGGAGAAAAGAGAGCTGGCTTTAGTTCGGCTAGTCGCCCAAAAAAGGCAGATCGAAGCATACCTCAATAGGAAAGCCAAGCTTAGAGATTTTAAAGTTGGCGATTATGTGCTAAAGGCCACGAATCAGTCAACGAAGGAAGAAAACGGGGGAAAGCTTGTTGCGAATAGGGAAGGACCTTACAGGGTCAAAGCAATTGTTAGGAAATGATCTTTATCAAATTGAAGATCTGCAAGGTGTTCCCGAACCCTTAAATTGGAACATCTCCAATTTAAAGCGGTACTACTTCTAATCGAAGTAAATATCCCTTGCTCATTTAGAAAATTTTACCTACAGCCTCGAGCAGAACAACGCTCCTAAAGGCTTCGATCGAAATATACTAACTTGCTCCTCGTTTCATTTTGCTTGACCTTTTCAGGAAGCAGATTAAACGATTTCAAGTGCCCGGGTCTTCATCAAGATTAGCACCTGAACACTGGGGGGAGTAAGGGGCGAGTTGCAACCGAGGTCAAAAATGCGTCTCCCAACCTAAGACCATCTATTCGACAACCGGGGACTGACACCCGAGGAATAGATTTAGTACATTGTAATTTCTCCCGGTAGTGGCACATTATTAATTTGTTTTTTCACCCAAGGTCCGCTTCGACTTGGTTCCATGTAAAAGCCAATTTCAGCCTCTTAATATTATCAATGAAATAAACTTCATTTCATAACTTTACGTTTCTATAGATTTGCACTTCGAAGTTGCACTTTAAATGCACCGACTCGAGGACGAGACGTCGTTCTAAGTTTGCATCGGTTGAATGCGATTAACTCTTGCAGGCGAGCTATTTATCCTAAAGTGTTCGATAGATACAAAACTAACACTTAAGATAAAAGTACCAAGTCATCTCATTAAAAAGCCCGAAGGCTGAAAAGTATTTACATCAAAAGGACCCGAAGGTCCAAAACATAAGCATAAAAAAGCCCGAAGCCTTACAAAAACAAAAAATGCTATCAGAAATCTAAGCCTCGGGAGTATCACCTCCCTCCTCGGAGCCCCCCTCGGCATCTTCTTCATCCTCCTCATCTTCATCATCGCTCGAGGCCTCACTTGATGGGAGATCATTAATGATAACTTGAGCCTTAGCCGCTTTTGCTTCGGCCTTCGCAATTTCTTCCTCCAAGTTGAGCTCGCCGGCGCGACACTGCTTGAGCAGCTTCAACCAAGACTTAATAATGGCCCATTGCTTATCCAGCTCGGCCCTCTTGACCTTGATCTTAGCTCTATTTTTACGATCGGCGATTTCGTCTCGAAGAGCTTCAACCTCGGCCTCCCTAGCTGAAAGTTTGGAGCTCTCACCCTCCAACTTCTGGATATGGAGCACATGCTTGCTCAGCAGATCATGATGTTTTTTGGCCATCTCCTCGGCCTTGCCCTTCGCTTGAGTCAGCTCAGCACAGAGACTCGCAGCTTCAGCCTCCAGCCTCGAGCGCTCAGCTTGGAACTCAGCATCGAGGGCATGAATTTTTGCCTCGGAGGAAGCTTCAGCCTCAAGCAAATCGGACTGGGACTTGGCTAGATTAGCCTTCAATCCAGCTATTTGCGCCCTGAAGCTGTCTTTCTGCTTGTCCCAAGCCCGAGCCACACGCTGCACCTCCTCGGCTCTCGCAGTCTCGAGCTCAATAGCTCTCAACGACAGGACAAGTCCCTGGGAGAAAGTTTGTCAAAGATCAGCTTGAAGGAACATCCCCAAAAAAACGAAGTAAATTTGAAAGATCGAAGCTTACTCTAAGAGCATTGGCAGAGTGGGTAGTGAACAGCTGAGCTGGAGGGAATGATTGCACCACTTTATCTTCTTCTGAGCCAAGCAGGGGCATGAGGCTCAATATATCGCCTCGAGTGTTTGACAACAAGTTTGAAGAAGTAGGCACCTCAAGCTTTCGAAAGGACCCAACCGAGGATGAAATCCTCGCAGGTTCAGATTGTGCTCGAACCGCCCCAGCTTCAGCTCTCCCCTCGGTAGCAGCAGCCCCAGTCTCTCCAACTTTGGCTTTGCCCCTAGACTTAGCAGCCACTGCCTCGACTTCCAATTCCTGGTCCTCGAGGTCCACCACTTCAACCGCCCTTCGAATCGCCAACTCCGTGGTTGCAGCATCATCGGGCTCATCGATTAACCTCCGGCGTGGTTCCGTCGCAACCTCGGGCCTAAGAGAAGTCACTTCCTCGATGCGAGGAGCCACAGATCGGGAGGGTTTCTTGGAGGTTGCCCTCTTCCTTTTCACGCCTACCAAAGGTAACATGAAATTTTTTTTGATAAGTAAAAGGATGAAGAGAAGCAAAGATCAGCAAGATGACTAAGAGTGATGGTTACCTTTGGAGGACCCCTGACCGGGGGCCCCTTTTGAAACTTTTGAAGACTTTGCAGCCTTCAACTCCTTCAAATCACCCGCTACCGAAGCCATGTCGTCATTTGACTCGGTAACATCTTTTCTTTTCATCTTTCTTCTTTTTGTTTTTCTTCGTGTTAACAGCACGGTTTGGAAAACCTGACACCAAAGAGAGGAAGGTCAGTAAATGAAACAAAGACCTCAAAACAACACGTCAAGTAAAACTTCACAAAGAGCTTACCATGCCATTTACACTGCCAACCAAATTCGGCGACCATCTTCATCCACGTTCTTTCTGGGCGCTCACGAGCCCCGGTCATGGCTTTCACCCATTCAGTCAACCCTTCGGGAGGTATGATGTCAACCTTGTTGGCTAAGAAGTAATAATGAAATGGGGTTAGCAAGCATGAATGATCACCGATGATGAAATAAAAATGAAAGGACACTTACGTGTGTTGTTCCATCGCTCGGGGAAATTGGGCTCGGCGGATAGGACACTAGTCTCCAAAAGGATATAGCGATCGCTCCAGCCTCGGTCCCCATGGTCCTCACAGTTATGGAGGAGCGCAAATTTACCTCGGTTGTTTAAGGCCACAACCCCAGCCTTGTGAAAATAAGGATCGTAGAGGGAGATGAGATGCTGCAAAGTGAAGTCAACCCCGGCTTTCTTGCTCAGCCAATCTATGCACTGAACAACTCTCCAGACGCCGGGGCTTAGTTGGGCCAAGCACAAATTGTATGCTCGGCAAAAATCGTCGATGATCTTATGAACAGGATGGGAGAAACCGAGGGTGAAAGGGTAAGTATAAGCAAAAGAAAGCCCCTCAATGTGGTGGCAAACTCTGCTTGTTGGGTCAGGGATGACCACTTTCACCTAGGACCCAAACTTGCATTCCCTCCGAACACGCTCAATATGGGCTTGTGTTATACGGGTCGGCGTCGTGTTCACCGGTATATTCTTATTCTTCTCCTCTTGATCCGCAAATTGAACTTGCAGCTTGAGGCCCTTGCTGTTGTCGAAGTGAGAAGGAATGATCTGGTGCGGCTCGAGCTCCTGCTCGAAGGGAATCGTCGGGCCCGAGGGTCCCACCTCGGCAGTATTTCCACCTTCACCCTCGCCCACGGCGTCGTCGCCCTCGACATCATCACCACCATCATCGCCATCTCTATGGATGACGTCGCTAGCGCCACCTACCACCAGGGCATCATCAAACATGACGTCACCTTCTTCTTCTATGTCGACGTCATCACTATCCACTGCTAGGTAATGCCTAGCCCTCACTTTGCGACGCATAAGGCCTCCTACACCAGAAGTTACCTCTCCACCCTCCGCCGCAACTGTTTGAGCTGCTGACGCAGCGCCGACGGCGTCACCACTGGCGGTGGCCGCGACTGAGTGCGAAGCTCTTACTCTTTCGCCTGAGTCACTCGAATCTTGCTTAGATTGCGTGGTAGACATGATTGTAGCTTTAAAAATACTTGGGAATATCTGTAAGGAAAGGATTGAATGAGTTGGGAATGGAAGCTTTTATGGCTTTTGATTACTGTTGTTCGCAAGTAAGGAAGTAGCGAAAATGGAATGGGGAAGAAGTATTTATAGGTGTGGGATAAATCAAGTGGTGAGGTATCATCATTGTAACGTTGGAAGAAATAAAAAAAAGGGCGTGACCGTTCAAGAAGCCAACGGATGGGTGACATATGTCAGTGAAAAGTGACCTGAAGAGACGCGAACCGTTGATGAAATTTGAAACGCTTGGATAAGATCAAGCCACGTTGCTTTCCCGCGGAATTTCACTCCACTCCTTGGTAACTTTGGCAAGTGACCGAAGAGTGGGGTGACTATCTGTATTGGGTAAAAATCGGCTCGCGATGATTCGCCTCGGCCATGCGATCTGATAGCAACCAAGCACTTGATGATAAGCCAGAGATCGAAGCAAATGAGTGGATCGTTGAAGTCAGGCACCGAGGTCGTCACCAAAGGCGAGCCGCAAGCTGAGCTTCGGTGACAGTCACCTCGGTGAAGCAATAGGGCCCTGCCACGGAGGTCATCTACTTGCGCTTCGGTGAGTCCCCTCGGTTCAAGTGGCTTTGCAGCCCACTACGCTGCCCACTAACTCCATCCATAAATGCTCCAGACGTGGGTTGGCCATGAAGAAATCGTGGAGGACGTGGGACAATATCTTTTATCTATAAATAGCACTTCATTTTACATTGTACAGATTCAGAAATACATACAGAAACTCTGCCCAAATTTGTACTCGCTACAATATATTGAAATCATGTTGTTCTTTCGCATTTACGCTTACTTCTTGTATTTTTCTAGCTTTGATATGAAGTTTTGCTTATATTCTAACCCAAATTCGATTTGTGATCTTAAAACTGGTTTAGGCCCATACAATAATATATGATTGTCCTATTATTATTTTTTCACTTAGACTAGTATATGAAATTGAAGTTGAAAATGTGATGTTGGTCTAACCCTTACATCATAAGTTCATAACTTAAACTTTTATTTTATTATTTTTGGATAAGGACACAAGTTAAACTCTTACTATTACAAAGACCACACATCTTTTTTTTTTAAATTTTCTTACTCCCTTAGTCCTATTTTATTTGTCATAATTACTGTTTCAAGAGTCAAACTTCTTAAATTTGACCGTAGATTAGGATATAAAATCTTTAACTTTTTTTTAAATAAAATTTACATAGTTGAATAGTACATGAAAAATACTATAAGTCACAATAAATTATAACTTAAAATATTGAATATATATATAAAGATTACGGTCAAAGATAAACTTGTTTGACTCTCGAAATCCGAACTATGACAAACAAAGTGGGCGAATGAAGTATTTTTTATTTTTTTATTTTTTGATAATAACACAAGTTAAACTCTTACTATTACATCAAAACCTGGGGATAGTCGTGAAACATTTCTGTTTTGTCCTTTGTTGTTTTTGACTTGGCCATATCCTCATATATGTAGACCGCATCAAGAACTAGAACATAATTTTTTTCCACCATCTTCTATCTATATATGGGCCGAAAAGACCACATTCTACTTCTGTATGCCAAAAATCCAAAACCTAGTGATGTTTCGAGTGATTTATGTGCCAAAACCAACTACTTGAATGATAATTCATTGGATCTAAAGTTTGTACTAGTACTTTTCTTATTTTCTCCCAACTCTTTCCTTTACTGCCTTACCCGGGTTTATGCCCCCTCCCGGAGAAAAAAAGAGGTTATGTTTAGATCAACCACAAATATTGATTTGGGATAAGTTTAAATAAAATGACAGAATTTACATTAACCCATCGCAACTTATTTGAGATCTTATGCGTAGTTATTGTAGTATCAGTTTTTACGATCATTAAATAATAGGCCCACTTTGTTTGTCATAGTGGTTGAGTATTGCGGCCGGACCGGAAAGGAGGGGGACAGCGAACCTCCTGCCACCGGGAACCGTCTTATCTTAGGTTAGGGTAGGGTAGCAGCCCACGGGAAAGCCTCTTGGGGCTTTGATTGGCAAAAGCGGTTTTCGCCTTCTAGCCAGCAGTTGCCGGATTAGCCTTCGGACTTTCCTTACCTGCCTTTATTGAGAAAGAAGAGATCTAAAGTACCAAAAGAGTGATTCAGTCGATACAGAGGTGCGCTTGAAGTGGGGGGTGTGCGTGAGCTTGGTTTACTTGACCGAAGGGTGCAGTAGAACCTGAAGGAGAGGAATAAAAACCTGGTCTATAATTTTGACAAAAGGAGGATCATTATTGGGAAATATTTTTAATTATTTTTCTTACAAAAATTGTGATGTCATTTAATTATATATTGCACAAAGATATTTCAACCATTAAATATTTGATAGGACACTTGGCGTGAATCCAATAATGCGACAAAATCCGGACCCAACAACTAACTCACCCATGTAACCTTAATTTTCGTAAGTACTTTTTCAAACTTTTTGAAAAACAAGACAGGCAAGATAACTCACAAACATACTCCCTTCATTCCAACTTACGTGAGATATTTAATAGTTTAAGAAATAAAAAGAAATTAAAACTTTAGTCTAAAATAAATTAGAGAATTTATGTTAAATCATGTCATTAAAATAACAAAGTAAACAAGTCAGACAGCAATTGGGAAAAAGAAATTTCTTGTCACTTACTTGTCCCTCAAGAAGAGGTTTCTTGTGCCGTAAATACTTATGAAAGTCATATTTGACGGCTACTCTTGCGAGTTTTTCTGTGTCAACGTTAGCCGCTCGAAGCCGTGTCAACTTCCCTGGAGCCAAATCAGGGTATAGAAAATAATGCTCCTTTGCTATCAACAAATTTAGTACAGAGTCACCAACGTATTCAAGCCTCTCATATGATTCATAGTTTTCTCTAAAAGAAGAATGAGTAAAAGCTTGATGTAACAAACTTGAGTTCTTGAATTTGTACTCTATGATCTCTTCCACTTCTCCTAAAATATTTAAAAAATGGGCATCATCAAGAGTTTCCTCTTTTTCTTCGGAAATATGAAACCCTACCATGGTTGTTTGAATCAATAGTACTTCTTGATGGGCTTGTTTATTTTCTTCATGATCTTTTTCCATGGTTCGAGTTTGAACTCTGAGAATGAAACCGACTTCCTAAATTTAAACCTTGATGCAGGTACAATGGCTAGTTGGGAAAAAAAAAAGGAGGAGGGTTTGTAGGGGAAGATGCTTTGGAGGTGTTTATAAGGTTTTATTTAAGGTAATAATGAGATAGAAGTCGGCACGATTGATATAGATATTAACTATTGATTGATCAGAACAAGGAACTCTTTTTATATATATTACACAAAAAGTGTAGAGTAGTTGACAAAATAGTGAATACGGCAAGGAAGAAGATGTTGATGGCGTGTAGAATGACGCTTTAGGGTTTACTATTTTAGGAATGACAATGGAATTCCTTTAATGGCGTGGTTAGAAGTGGACATGTTAGAAGAATATTTCATAATTAAAGGCATATAATACTGTAATCTTACTTATTATAGTTCTTTACTGGTAATGATAGTGCTTAGTTTCTAACTTTCTAGGCATATATATTTGCATAGATAGTTACGTATAAATGCTTTATCATTTACATTTTTTTTTTGTTGCTCTCTTTATGATTTGCTATTGACGAAATTTCAAATGCTTAAACTATTCAACAAGCAAATTTTAAAAAAATATACCTTTAGTCACATAACATATATGATGTCGTGAAATAAATACAGTAATACTGTATATATTCTACAGACGAAAACATGATTAACGATTTGTACACTATGCCTCTATATTTGATAAAATCACAATATTTATCGATATTAATTAAATGGATACCTTGAATTTGTTAAAAATTTTAAAAGTGCTTATAAATATAAACTAGCTAGATATAACAACTAGAAATGATGTTCTTGCAAAAAGGATCCAGGAATCGATGTTAAAAATGAGCATGAAAAACACATGACGCTGGTAAGGAGCATCTTCCTCTTTAATGAACTACTTTACCCTACACGTGAATGTTGATTATTTGATGAATTAGTGCACAATGACTATCAGACTATTATTAGAAAAAAATGGAAAAACACACGTGATGTTTCTAGTCGAAATATACGACAAATGAGATATCAACAATCTTGAATATTTATCGCATATTGTGATTAATTAGATCATAATAATCTTACAATAACAGTGTTATCAACAAAAGTCTTTCACACAATACATACGAGAATAATTCACAATATTGCTCACATCCCCCTTCTTTTCTCTCCTTTTACTAATAGAAACATATTTTAAAGAAAATATAATACTACACGCTGGCTTTATATGTTTTACAAAGGAGTAATAGTTTTTTTTAATAGGACTATTATGATATTGAACAAAAATAATTCAAAACTTCAAACTTCAGTAGGAATCTTAAAAAACATGCCTTTTTAAATAGGGCTCTGCTTGAATAATATAGGAATTGCCTAGTTTAGTTGGTTAAAAGTAGTTAGTTGACAAGCATTAAGTGATAAAAAGTGTTGTAGAAGTTGATTTTATAAATAAATAATTATGTCACCACTAGAAATTATGTGACTTTTAACGGATGAATTATTTGGGATTCCGTCAGAAAAATAACTTTCCGACATTGTTTAGACGAGAAACGGTTCGTCGGAAGATATTTAGTCGAATAACTATTCCAATGGATGTCCGCTGGAGCTTCTGACGACCTTCCGACAGAGAGTCGTCGGATATTTAAATTCCAGACGACTTGGACGTTCTTTTTATTTTGACGACCGTCCATCGAAATGTTTTAAAAAGGTAACGCTTAAAATTCTGATGGCAGGCTGTCGGAAACTGAAAAATATTTTAATTTTTTAAAATATTTTTACAGAAGTCCGCCGAAAATTGTTGTCTAAATTTTCAACAGAATTAGTCGGTATATTGCCGAAAAATATTGAAAATCTGCATTAGTAGGAACATCACCTGTCAAAATACCACAATAACCAAAAATAACTATTTCTCAATAATTCAATAACTACAAACATAAGTCTAACTACGATTTTCAAGTCTAAACTATCTAACATAAGTTAAAGCTTTAAAATCTAAGTCTAAACTTTCTAATACAAGTATAAAACATTCAAAATACAAGTCTAAAGATAACACAACAAATCAAAGTCTAAAGATAACACAACATCAAACTACCAACATGTCAATCAGCATCGCTTGCTTCATTTTCATAAACTAATTCTTCCTCCATTGTTTCAATGTTATCAATAAATTCTTCCTCCTCGTTTGACATAGATATTCCTTCACCTCCAAGTTTCTGCTCTAGACAACCTTCGTGAAGAAACATCAAAATAAGTCAGATTCTTTATAATGCACTAGTATTTTTCCTAAACGGATAATCCATTGGCAAGAATCATTGTTGACAGTCGAACCATGTGTTCTTATCTTCAAGTTTCACAGTGAATACTTTTGTGTCTTCCATACAATAAGAGTAATGAAGCTTACCAGCAGTGGACTACCCAGACAACATTCCATAAGCAAAAGAATTATTCATAGTCCACATCAAAGCAGCTTGCAATATGAAGTTTTCTTAAGTTGAAAATTATATGTTTCCACACCTTCATGCCATATTAACTTTAACTCATCAATCAAAGGTTGTAAAAATACATCAATCGAGCCTTTTGGGTTATGTGGACCCGAGCCAATGCAAGTTAGGAAAATATATGAACTTTTAAACATATTTCTGCCAGAAGATTATACGGCATAACAAATACGGGCCAACAAGAATATGGTGAGGCAAAGACAGCAAATAGAGTGAACACATCAAAACATAAATTCAACCTAATATTTTTTGATTCATTACCAAATACCGGATACACCCTATCAAAATGTTCTCATGCTTTATCATATGATAGATGATATAGAATACCAGGTTGTTTTGTACGTTCATGGTGTCATCTCATATGAGGAGCAGAGCTCATTAACGCATACAACCTCTTTAATCTAGGCGTAAGGGTAAGTAATGCATCGCCTTAACTGGGACCTTCTTCTATTTATCATTTGTGACTGGCTTAAAACGAGCTTGATCACAAAATATACAATTCTGCAATACCACATCATCCTTATAGAATAACATGCAACTATTGTTACAACAGTCAATTCTCTTTGAAGAAAGTCCTAACATGGAAATCAATTTCTTTGTATCATAGTACATACTAGGTAGCTCTAGTTATTTGGATGAAGTTCATTCATAAGCCCAATGACGGAGTCCATACCTGCTTGAAATATACTATAATCTAATTTAATACTTAGCAATCCAACTGTTACTGACAACTTATAATGCATTGAGCCCTCATACAATGGACGAGTAGCTTCTTCCAACTGTTCATAGAAGAGCTTTGCTTCATCATCCAGGGAATGATCAACATTAGGTTGGGACGGTTCCCCTGGGTACACCACAAAAGCATCATTAATCATTTCATGCATCCGATAATTATGAAACTCATTCTCGGCATACGAACTACTCCCACCGGCATAAGCATTTTGGAAATTGACATCACCGACACTAGGATCGAACTCTCCATGTGCAGTTGACAAGAAAAAATTTGACATAAATCCTCTTTTATAAAATTGGAGTTCATCTTCATCCAGTTTACACATGTCTATAAACTTGCACTCCACACAAGGATATTAATATTTACCTCCCTTATATATTCATCAAGCGTTCTAGCCTTAGCAAGAAACTTCAACCCCAACTACATATTTTTTCTTCATCCCTCGACGTATGGGATTAATCCTATTTTTCATCCAACTACGATTTTCATGTTCCATCTACACATATTACAAATTGAGATATTTAGAACAATGAAAAAGATTAAATTATTTTACACTAGCAAAGAAGTTCAACAACTTGTTATCGTATTCGTAACTTTACAAATAATGTAGAGAACTAATAAAGGATTTTAAGTATTCATAACTTTACAACAAAACTAATAAAACGTTCTTTAAATCTTGAAATTGGAAATTACTCATGAAAGGTAAAACAAAATAGAAGGAATAAAAAGTTATGCGGTATTCATTTTTGGAGTTTTTATCCTATTTTTTCATTCTTTTTCTAATAATGATATAATTATTTTAATTAATCTGCTCTTTTTAAATCTCTTTTACTAGTAAAAAATAAGAAAGTAAATTTTCTCATTAAATTAGGAATTTTTTCATTGATAAAATAGTATTCATACACAATAAGGATCATAGTAATCCAACATTTAAATAAAATTTTGATGGACTATATTAATGGCGTCTATAGGTTATACTAAAAAATATTGTATTGAACATGTGTAATATTTACTAAATTCTCCAACAAAACTTCAACTTTTAGCCATACTGATGTTATTCAATTAAATCTCTCTATTTCTTAGGGATCATGTTATAGCATAAACTAATAGTGATAAATTATAAACTAAAGGAGAAGTAGTAGATCTAACAAAAAATTCTACACAAACCATAAGGATTATGTTAATAAACCTTAAAATACAAAAAAAAAAAAAAAAAAAACTTACTTCAGATTCTGTCTGCCGCTGTCAAACATGGTTGTCAGAGATAAGGGTTTTTCGGACACGACTGCCGGAGATGGCTGTTGTAAATTAAAGAAGAAAAAACTAACCTCAGTTAGGGATTTTCTTTTTTTGGGGGAAGAATGATTGCGGAAAGAAAAAAAGAAAAGAAAGAAACTTACCTCGAATTAATTAGAGGAGATTGATGGATTAGGGAAGAAGGATTTGTGAAATTTGAGGAGATGGACGCTGTGGAAACTTTTTGTTGAGAGAGGAGAGAAAGTAGAAAGAAATAGAGGAGAATGGGTGAAAGAAATTGGGGTAAGCTAATTTAAGTGAGTTCCGATGATGGTCTGTAGGAACACAATGACCAGATCTAGCGTCGATCTCTTCACGTTCCAACGGACAGCCGTCGGTAAATAATTAATATTTGTTTTAAATTTTTTTGTTACATATTCCATGGACAGTCGTCGGAATATTGAAAGAAGTTTTGAAGAAATTAATTATGAATCGACGGCTGTCTATAAGAACGTACGAAGGCCAACACTCCGTCAGAACTATCGGTCGGAAGATAGCGATTTTCTTCCGGTAGTATGTATTTGGTTGGCAGTACTGAAACTAGCTATAAGAAGTTATGTGTTTGTACAAACGATAAAAAAATATTTTATGTTAAAATAACAAAAACGACCTTAAAGTTATTTACAAAAAATATTAAATTAAAAATATTTTTACATTAAAAGAGATAAATAATTAAAAATAAAGACCAACTTTTTTTGGGGGAGGGGGGGAGGTTGAGAAGTATATTTCGTGGATGACAATATATTAGGATATACTCGCACTCCCTTGTACAATATACATGATACTCCTGCCACTTTAATCAGTCCCAACAAAATGACAACTTTTATATTTAGTGACAAATTAGCTCAAAGAAAACTTTGATGCATATTTTCTTAGTGGCCAAAAATGCAAAGATTATATGTTAAACTTCTGATCTTCGAGAGTGACTTAAACAGAAACTAAAAGAAGCAAATATTAAGATTTGTATATATTCTAACCCACAAGTTTGTGCACCCTTAAAGAATCTAATCTCCTCACTATTGCCTAAGGTTCATAAATTAATTCTTTTCAGGGTAGAACGGTATGTTTAACTCTACAGCAGCGGCACTGCAAACCACGAAGTTATTGGCAAACTCAAATAATAGAGAAAAACACACGATTCACTTATTTTACTTTGAAAGCAATGATGTATAAAGAAGAGGAGATGAATTCAGAATTCTTCGTGGTAAAAAATTTGAAGGCATAGACAGTATTTATAGCCAAAAAGGGAGGAAGGAATGAAAAGGTGCCATTCAAAAGGCATCCTTTTTGAAGTGGATATTTACGAAAAAGGTCCACGCAAGAAGTTGTTTATTAAATTCAACGCAAGAATCTAATTGGGAAATTAAATAAGTGCTACCGTTCTACAAACAGTCAAACAAAAAAATTTTAAAAAAAATTAATATTTAGTAAAATAAAATAATATTTGTTGGTCTAAAAATATTAGTCAATATCATATTAATTGACAGAATCCGAATCCAAATTCGAAGCCGAAGCCAAGCAGAGGAGCGACGACGATGACTGCGTGAGGCTTCCCTTTTTCTCAACCATTTTAGGAGTTAGTAGAAGTACTTCTCTATAAGTACCCAAACAAACTCTTTTTCTCTACCAATGTGGGAGAAAGTGCATTTCCTTTATAAATGGAGTCTTTTCACTTTTGCAACATTTCTCTTCACAATACTTTACTTTTATAAAACCCAACAATCCCCTACATAAAAGGGAATGACTATATGATAAAAATATGCAGGAAAAACTTGTGTGATTCGTAACTAAGGATCAATCGCATCAGGATAAGTAGGTTACCCTTTGAACTTTCCATAGTGAATATATATCAGATATACTCAGTTAATTAGTAGATTTAGTATCTTTGAAATATCGAGCTTTAGTGTATACCTAGTCAACATATGTCACACAATTAACCCTTATCCGTCTTTGGTTCTAATTGTTGTGTTTGTTTCAGCCATAAACACCGCATGATTTCATAAGCCCGTAAAGAATTGGCCTTATAGAATTCTCAGTGAAGTGGCTTCCACTTCACACATACATAGATAATTTCTAAACATGCAATCCCATAGATGTACACTATTTGATAGTAATTCTAAATCAAACTTAGATAATATGTGAAAAGCTGCCAATTCTCTGTGAAGTGGCTTCTACTTCACACTTACATAGGTGATTTACTTGGTACTAGACATTGTCTCATCACGAGAATGAACCAAAATAAATTTTGTTTAAAAATAGTGAAGCGTCACTCGCAACTTTGTTTGAGCTCCTTGAACCTAGATCTTGAGATATCCAGTCTTCATGGTAGAGTTACCACCATAGGTCACTTATCCTTGGCTATAGTCCCAGTGGATCCGACACATTATACATCGACTTTACATAGTCAATTGTGATAATTCCCGTAGAGAGCAGTTGTCTATCGATTTTATTTCTTCATCATATATGATGATTTTTTCCATTATACATTATGCTCCCAGCACTTCATATTACCGTTTGACTATCGCAATGCATGCAAATCGCTGCCAGCGGCTTGGACCAGAAGAACTTGGACCAAAATGAAATGTCTTCCAAGAAATTCTAGAGACATTCAGCTTCTTCAGCGACTTTTTTTAAAGCTACAAATTCAGCTCTTCACCGGTTTTGTCTAAAGCTACAAACTCAGCATCCATTGCAAAACGAGCTATACATGTTTGTTTGAACGATTTTCAAGACACCGCTGTTAGCTAGACTGACGTCTATTTTTGAGATTTTAATGTGGCCCTACATATTAGGCAAGTAAATATATTTACCTTGTCTCCCAAACAAGTAATTAATAAGATGATATTTTTTTATGGTTATACAAATATGCTAGTTTCCTTGATATATGGGTAAAGTTACAATGATGACACATGGCAACCGAGGTGTAACGCTCGAGGCGTCGACCACGGGAATTGTATCGCACCCACGAGGAGTTATGTTATGAGCATGAGGACAAGCCCTGAGGCTTAAGGTTACCAGATCCCCAGACGAGTGGCACGAGGCCCCGAACCAGACAAGTCTAAGCGTCGGAGCAGGCGGTTCGACTTAAGCGTGCTTGCTGCCTCATGATCTCCGCCGACGATCTTAACATTTAATAAGGGGATCATAGGTTAGACACGATTTAAGTGCATAAAGTGAGCTCATTAATGCCCATAATTGTCTCAAACCTATTGGCTATAAATAGCACCCATGTATCAATGTAAAGGCATTCACAGATATATAGCCAAAGCTCTAGCATATTGTAATCTCAATCATTCAATAGTGAAGTCTTGATTCTTACGTTCCTATTTCATTGCTAGTTTTAGTTGCTTTCTTATTTATTGCATTCTTGATACAAACAATTGCTTGTAAACCCAAAATAAATTCAATTATATTCTAAAGCCGCATTTAGACCCATACTATTTGGTGTACTGTGGGGATCACTAAATTTTGCTTTGTTCCAAGGTTGTCTAATACGTTCATTCACGTTTGTTTTAACCTGTTACAATAGTGGACAACTGATGCAGCCCGACCACGTGCTGATCAAGTGATCGATCCACCGAGGAGACCGATGACAAGAAGCCAAGCCAAGCTGCTGCACGATGTGCATGTTCACTTAGCCTGGCCGAAGGAAAACAATTGCTCCGAAGCTGAGTGGCCGAGCTCAAGAATCGAAGGCATTATCTTCAGATTTGAGCCCGAAGGCAAAGTGACCGAGGACAATGAGCTCGAAGACAATTGAGCGTCCGAAGGCAACAAGTGTGTTCGAGCAGACAATCGAGAACCGAAGCCAAGGCTTACCGAAGACAAAGTCTGCCGAACACAATTTAATTCAGCCCTGCGTGGCTTATTCCTATTGGTCGCCTGTGACCCTTTTACTAGTTTACCCTTAGTATTTCCTATATAAACCTTGTTTCCTTTCATTGTAGATAGCTAGTTTTTGAACATTGATGAATTGAATGAAAGTGCCGAGCACATTTCTTCTTGTCTCTGTCGTGAGCAAAACCCCGGTGAGGGCTTTTCTGGACTTGTGATTTTCGGTTAATCCGATTGAACATTCCTCTTTGATCATTCAGTTTGCAAGAGGCATGTTCTCTTGAGGATTGTTGCATAGTTAGGGTGATTCTTGTATCCCTTTCGATCGAGCTTTGAGACAGGTTCCTCACTGTTCTTTCGAAAGAAGCAAGTTTTGTCTTGCTTCTATCTTTTATCTTTCTTGTTTTCTTCCGCGTTTGTGCTTAGCAATTCCTTCGGGTTTGCATTGCATCAGTTTGGTATCAGAGCAAGACTTGGATTTCGTTCCTACGAATCCACGTTCCTTGTTCATCTTATCTTTAATTTTCTGTCTATTCTTATTTTACAAAAAAAAAAAAAAAGTATAAAGAAGAAAATTCAAAAATTTGTGTTGACTGATTGATTGTTGGATTAAACAGTCATATATTTTGATTCACCACTGTCTTAGGATCAATTTGGATACCCGACGTACATCGTTTGTAACTAGGGTTTTTCCTTCAATTTTTGGACTGTTCTTGACGTGGTGAAGTTGAAAATCGAACCCCAGTTGTGTTTGGTGTTTACCGATGAAAACTGGAGGTTGTTGAGGTATTTGGGTCGATTTTTGTGCTTAAAATCGAAGTTCCACTGCTATAGACACTGTCCGTACGCCGGAAGCGTGTTGACATTGTTGACAGTGTACGGGCGACGTGAGCTGTGTTCTTAGCTTCGCTTGGAACTGGAGTGATCTCCGACGTTGTAAAACCGGAGACGACCCAAATCTTGAGCTTAATCTGTTGTTAGTGGACTGTGAACGAATCTTGATATTGTCCGTACACCGGAGTAAAAGTTCACTGTTCCATTGAAGAAGAAAGGGGTTAAAATTTTAACATCAAAACCCCAGGTGAAAATTGTCGGCTGAAAAAGGAAAGTGGATAAGGTAAAACCCTATCCGTACCAAGGAGGGACCACTCTTGTACGGACAGGAGTGGGTGTGATCGAAAAAGATTCCAAAAAGGAATCAAAGGGTAGATTCTCCTAGGTTCTCACTTTCTTTCGTGTCAAATTCTAGTTGGTGGATCTTTTGAGTAATTGTCCTACTCGAGGTCGTACTAACTCTTTTAAGCTGATAGGAATACGTGCGAAGGGGTGACCGAAGTCCAAACTTTCGTAGAAATTCTTTTGACTCCCCGAGCTCAGTTAAAAAGCATCCGTTCCATCGAGTCGAACATCACTTCACTCTTCCCGAAGAGGCAGTGACTATTATCGAACTTGAAGGATCTTAGAGGACCGATCAATCAGACGAGCCACTGTTACCAAGTCCTTGAGTGATAAAAAACCGAACCCATAAATTGAGTGGACCCGAGTGCCACCCATCAAAGGTGAGGGAGTGTGTGAGGTGATTTCTAACCCTAACATTTGTTTGATCTTTGACTTGTGCAGGTACCATGGCTGGAAACGATGGCAAAAGCATTGAGAAGCCCGAGTTGTCGTTAGCCAATCTCATGGCTGCGATACAAGGCATCAGTGCCGATGTGAGAGGAGTGAGTGCTCGAGTAACTCAACTCGAACAAGGAAGCGCGTCCGTGGCCATGCATGGGTCCGGCGCTGGAACGAGCGAATCCACTCCGATGAAACCTGAGCTGTATGCTGAGCTTCTTCGACAATATCAGTTGACGAGTGAAGCAATTCGAAGAGAACTTAACTTGGGCAATCCCCAAGCTGCTTATCAAAACTTGGGCAATCCCCAAGCTGCTTATCAAAACTTGGGCATTCCCCGAGGAGAACGAATACCACCTCCAACGGCCCGAAGAGATCTTGGAGCCGTTGCCGAAGAGGTTGATGAAGAGGAATTTCCTGAGGACGAGTATGAACGTGAGTCGCCATTCGCTCAACGAAGGCAAGCTCACCGAGGTCGTGGAAATTTCCGAGGTCGAGGCCGAGGCGCAAATGTTGAAAGAAATATTGAGCGTGAGGCTAATGATCGAGATGATGAGTTTCCCGAACAGGCTAGAGGTGTTTGAGACTCAAACTTGAACAGTGTCAAGATCACTATTCCACCCTTTAAAGGAACTAGTGATCCCGATGAGTATCTTGAATGGAAGCTTAAAATGGAGCGCATCTTTGAAACCAATGAGATGACCGATGAGAGAAAAGCTGCCCATGCCATTGCTTCGTTCGAAGCCTATGCATCAACATGGTGGGAATCTGACAAGAGGCATAGAAGAAGAAATGACTATCCAGTAGTCAATACGTGGCCACAGTTGATGAGAGCGATGGATGGTAAGTATTTGAGTGCCAAGTACAGGCAAACTCAAATGCAAAAGTTGTATGAGCTGAAACAAGGGTCCAAGTCAGTTCAAGAGTACCACGATGAATTTGAAAAGGTTCGATTGAATCTTGATCTGGTCGAAGACAAAGAGCAAGCCATTATCAGATTCAAAAATGGCTTGGCTAGGGATGTGTCATCTCACTTGAGACTCCACGTGTATCACACGTTGGAAGATCTGTTCGATGCTGCCACCGAAGTTGAAAAATTGGTGAAGGACGATAAGGCAAACCGGTATCGAGGAGTCACTACTTCTACTCCTTTGAACCGAAGTAAAGAATGGAAAAGTCCAAACCAAGCAAGTGCTAACACTGTTCGAGATTCGAAGAGACCCTTTGAAAGAGGTGTGACCGTTAACCAGTCGAGAGAAGTGGGAGGTAAAGTTCAACTCAACTCTCCTAGTGCTTCAAATATTCAGTGTCACAAATGCAAAGGTTATGGTCACATGGTAAAAGAGTGTCCAACTCGCAAAGTTATGCTTCTGCTCGAAGATGGAACCGTCCATGAGCAAGCGAGTGACACCGAGGAGGAAATTATCGAGGAGACTGATCGAGCTGAAGTTGATGATGATCATGAGGCTGCCGAAGCTGATCATCCTGAAATGTTTCTTGTGGTTCGAAGGAATTTGAGCTGCATGACTCTTGAAGAAGAGGACAACCAAAGAGAAAACCTCTTTCATGCCCGATGTCGAGTGAGGGGAAAGGTGTGTTCGATGATCATTGATTCCGGTAGTTGTGCCAATGTAGTGAGCCAAACTTTGGTTTCACAAATGGGATTACCTACGATGAAGCATCCCCACCCTTACAAGTTACAATGGCTGAATGAGTGTGGAGAATTGAGAGTTGTCAAACAAGTGTGGATCAAGTTCAAAATCGGAGAGTATCAAGATGAAATGATATTCGATGTGGTTCCGATGCAAGCTTGTCATTTGCTATTGGGTCGACCATGGCAGTATGACCGAACAGCTATTCACAATGGCAGATCCAACACTTACACTGTGAAGCTTGATGGGAAGAGTTTCGTACTCAAACCCTTGTCTCCAAAACAAGTCACCGAGGACTATAAACGGATGAAAGAATTGAAAGAAGCGGCCAAAGCTAAGCTTCCGATAGGAGCAAAATTGGGGCCCGAAGAGACAAACTCACCGATCGAAGTGAAAGGAATTTGTGCAATCATGCAACCCGGTGAGAACTTACGAGGCAACGACCACGGTCAGATGATTATTTGCCTCGTACACAAGGGTATCTTTCTAAACTCTAATGATGATTTTTCTAATGATAACCCTTTGCCTTTGTTTGTTCGTAAAGTTTTGCAGGACTTCGAGGACATGTTTCCCGAGGAAATGCCAGGTGGATTACCTCCGTTGAGAGGAATCGAGCACCAAATTGACTTCATGCCAGGGTCTCAAATCCCTAACAAACCTGCATACCGGTGTAATCCCGAAGACACCAAAGAGCTCCAACGGCAGGTTGATGAATTGCTGAACAAGGGCCTCGTTCGAGAGAGCTTGAGTCCTTGCGCCGTTCCTGTTATCCTTGTCCCGAAGAAGGATGGAACATGGCGAATGTGTGTTGACTGTCGAGCAGTCAACAAAATAACGGTAAAGTATCGTCATCCTATCCCTCGATTAGATGACATGCTAGATGAGTTAAGTGGTTCTTCATGCTTTTCGAAGATAGACCTCAGGTCCGGTTACCACCAGATCCGAATGAAACCCGGAGACGAGTGGAAAACCGCATTCAAGACCAAGTTCGGTCTCTATGAATGGTTGGTGATGCCTTTTGGCTTATCCAATGCACCGAGCACATTCATGCGACTGATGAACCATGTGCTCAAACCGTTCATAAACAAGTTCGTTGTCGTTTATTTCGATGACATACTTGTTTATAGCAGAACCGTGGATGAACATGTCGAACACCTAAGGCAAGTGCTCGAAAAGCTTCGAGAAGAGAAGTTGTATGCCAACTTCAAGAAATGCGCCTTTGGTGTCGATCGTGTAGTCTTTCTTGGATTTGTTGTCAGTGCTAATGGTGTCGAAGTCGACGAATCAAAAGTCGAAGCCATCAAAGATTGGCCAACTCCAACCTCGGTATCACAAGTTCGTAGCTTCCATGGCTTAGCTAGTTTTTACCGAAGGTTTGTTCGTGACTTTAGCACCGTGGCCGCTCCTTTAACCGAGCTGGTGAAGAAAGACAATCCATTTGTGTGGGGAGAGTCCCAAGAGAGGGCTTTCCAAGAGTTGAAACGGAGGCTTTGTTCTGCCCCGTTGTTGCAACTCCCTGACTTCGGCAAAGCATTCGAAGTCGAGTGTGATGCGTCTGGAGTTGGGATCGGAGGAGTGCTGATGCAAGAATCGAAGCCGATCGCTTACTTTAGCGAAAAGCTTAAGGGTGCAACCTTGAACTACTCTACGTACGACAAGGAATTGTATGCCCTCGTTCGAGCACTCGCCCATTGGCAGCATTATTTGTGGCCTCGAGAATTTGTGATCAAAAGCGATCATGAGTCCTTGAAGCATCTCCGAGGTCAGGAGAAATTGAATCGAAGACATGCCAAGTGGGTTGAATTTATTGAAAGCTTTCCCTATGTAATTCATTACAAAAAGGGAAAAGATAATGTTGTGGCCGATGCGCTATCAAGGAAATTTGCCTTAGCGACCACTCTCGCCTCTAGGCTTATGGGATTCGAAAGCATCAAGTCGATGTACGAGAACGATCCCAAGCTGAAATGTGTTCGAGACGCAATCTTGAGTGGCCGAAGGGTTGAGAAATATCAGTGGCATGATGGCTACCTCTTCAAAAATGGGAGGGTTTGTGTGCCAGTGTCATCGTGGAGAGAGCTCTTGGTTCGAGAAGCTCACTCTGGTGGACTGATGGGACACTTCGGTGTCGACAAAACTCTTGGTATCTTGACCGAGCAGTTCCATTGGCCCAAAATGCGACGAGATGTGGAAAAGCTTTGCAACGCTTGTCTCGTTTGCAAGAAAGCAAAATCGAAGTCCAACCCTCATGGATTGTACACCCCGTTGCCTGTGCCTGATCGACCTTGGGTTGATATATCCATGGACTTTGTCTTGGGGTTACCGAGGTCGGGGGGAGGACATGATAGCATCTTCGTTGTGGTTGACCGTTTTTCAAAAATGGCTCACTTTATTCCTTGCAAAAAGTGTGATGATGCACAGCATGTAGCTACATTGTTTGTTTCTAACGTGTTAAAATTGCATGGTGTACCTCGTACTATTGTGAGTGATCGAGACTCGAAGTTCTTGAGTCATTTTTGGAAATGTTTGTGGGGTGCCCTCGGCACCAAGCTACTATTCTCGACGTCTCACCATCCTCAGACTGATGGACAGACCGAGGTAGTTAACCGAACCTTGGGATCGTTGCTTCGGGCAATGACCAAAGGGAAGGTTGGAAACTGGGCTGATCGTTTGCCCATGATGGAGTTCGCATACAATCGAACGGTGCATAGAATGATCAATATGACCCCGTTTGAATGTGCGTATGGCTTTAATCCTTTGATTCCACTTGATTTAATCCCATTGCCTCGAGATTCTGTTCTTGATTTTGAAGGTACTCGACGAGCAGCTGCCTTGATCGAATTGCATGCAAAGGTGAAGAAGAACCTCGAGGAGGCCTATGCAAAGGTTGCCTTAAAGAAAAACAAGGGGCGTAAAAAGTTGGAATTAAAGAAGGGAGATTGGGTTTGGGTTCACTTCCGAAAGGAAGGCTTCCCGAACCAAAGGAAAGGAAAGTTGGCTCCTCGAGGGGATGGTCCATTTCAAGTGTTGACCAAGATCAACAACAATGCTTACGTGATCGACCTCCCTGGTGAGTATAACATGTCCAACACCTTTAATGTTGCTGACTTAGTTCCTTGTGTTGTAGGTCCAACTTCGGAGGACGAGGAGGGCTTGATTTCGAGGACGAAATCTTCTCAAGAAGGGGAGGATGATGCAGCCCGACCACGTGCTGATCAAGTGATCGATCCACTGAGGAGACCGATGACAAGAAGCCAAGCCAAGCTGCTGCACGATGTGCATGTTCACTTAGCCTGGCCGAAGGAAAACAATTGCTCCGAAGCTGAGTGGCCGAGCTCAAGAATCGAAGGCATTATCTTCATATTTGAGCCCGAAGACAAAGTGACCGAGGACAATGAGCTCGAAGACAATTGAGCGTCCGAAGGCAACAAGTGTGTTCGAGCAGACAATCGAGAACCGAAGCCAAGGCTTACCGAAGACAAAGTCTGCCGAACACAATTTAATTCAGCCCTGCGTGGCTTATTCCTATTGGTCGCCTGTGACCCTTTTACTAGTTTACCCTTAGTATTTCCTATATAAACCTTGTTTCCTTTCATTGTAGATAGCTAGTTTTTGAACATTGATGAATTGAATGAAAGTGCCGAGCACATTTCTTCTTGTCTCCGTCGTGAGCAAAACCCCGGTGAGGGCTTTTATGGACTTGTGGCTTTTGGTTAATCCGATTGAACATTCCTCTTTGATCATTCAGTTTGCAAGAGGCATGTTCTCTTGAGGATTGTTGCATAGTTAGGGTGATTCTTGTATCCCTTTCGATCGAGCTTTGAGACAGGTTCCTCACTGTTCTTTCGAAAGAAGCAAGTTTTGTCTTGCTTCTATCTTTTATCTTTCTTGTTTTCTTCCGCGTTTGTGCTTAGCAATTCCTTCGGGTTTGCATTGCACCATCTTGCATTGCATTGCAAACTGGCACTACTGATAGCATTGAAGGAATCAGTCATGCACCGTTGGGCAAACTGGCACTACTGATGGTGCTTTTGTTCCTCCTCCACCTCCACCTCCACCACCAGCTGACCCCACCTCATCGGGGTTAAATGATGCTTAGAATGCATATATTATGAACTTTATGCAGCAAGTTCAAGAGCAATTTTAGAACAAGGCATATTTAACACTGACATGCGTAATTCATTACAAACTATTGCGGAAAGTGTAAGGGCCAATACACTCCCACCAACACTCCACCCGTGGCTCCCAACCGAAGCATCCTAAACTTTGTTCCTCTGGGTGCAACAATAGTGGGACTTCCAAATGAGACCGCGTCTAAAGGATCGATGACTGCTCCTCATGGAATCCCGCCATTTGGTGCAGCTCTTACGGTGGCAGAAACTATGCACGTGGCTCTTTTAACCACATCTTTTTTACTGCCCCGTAGCTGATGATATTTACTGAGCTCTCAGAGTCAATTAAGACTCGATTGATGTCTGAGTCATGGATTCTCAGTATAATAACCAAAGCATCGTGATGGGAAAATATCATCCCATCACAATCGTCATCATCAAATACAATGTCTTTACCTGAACCGCCACTTCGAGTTCCATTCTCCATCGTAATGGAGAGCTTTGCAAACTTCTTTGCGATGGTAAAGTTCACGCTATTTAACTCAGATCCCCCCGTTATCACATTAACAATTTTTTTTAGGGGATGGGGCCCTCGGTGGTTGTCCATCTCCTCTATTTTTTGCAAAATTCTGCTTTCCCTTATTGGTCACATACTCCTCCAACATGCTCTTTTTCAACAAATGGGCCACCTCGATGTGCAACGCCTTACATTCCTCGGTGAGGTGCCCATAGTCGGCATGAAAATCGCAGTAGAGGTTGTGGTCCCTCTTTCTAAGGGCCGTTCTCATATCCTTCGAGAGTCTCACCCCCTGATCACTCATTCTTTTTAATGCATTCAGCAACTCTGCATTCAACACAGTGAAATGTATTCAGAGATACGATGCAAATCCTTCTCTTTACACACTAAGGATGATCCTGCGACATTCTTCCGATTAGAATTTGTGTTCACTTTTCATCTGAGCCTTTGGCTCACATGCTGTCCTCCGAGCCTTTAGCTCACATGCTGCTTTTAGGAGTTATAAGGATCATATCGACCTTTCGAGTTCCCTCGAGGCACATCGGCGCGTCGAGAAGACTCGGGGCGATTTCTACAACCAGAGCTTCGACCCGCTACTTTCCATTCTGCTTCATCAAGCCTAACTTTAGTGGTGGCTCTATTGTGTAATGCATCCCAGGTTTGTGCTTGCCACTGCTGGAGATCTCTCTTTAGCTCAGCAGTAGCCTCAGAGTTACTGACATTGATATTTTTTTGAATGCCATTATCGCCAAATTGTCATCCATTGTTGGCAATTCCATTCTCTCCGCTTGGAAGCGCTCGGGGAAGTCCTTAATAGGCTCCTGATACCATTGCTTAACTTCAAATATATCCTCCTTTCGCTTGAGGATCTTTTGAGCTCCAGTATGAACTTTAATGAACAAGTCAGCCAATTCATTAAAATTTGAGATGGACTCAGAGGGTAGGTGCATATACCAGCGTAATGCACATTTTTCTAAGGTGTCTTCAAATTTCTTCAAGAACATGTACTCCTTTAACACTGGGCTTAGATCATTGCTTTTCACCATGGCCATGTACTCAGCCACGTGATCAGCTGGGTCCGTCGTACACTCATTTTTTTTTTCAAGATCTGTAGCTTGAAATGCTTTGGGATGGGAGCTGGGACAGCCTCATTCTTGTAAACTTGCTGCCTACACTTATCTATATCCAAGTGATATTTCCCAAGACATACCACTACGGAAGGACCAGTTCTTTCTATGTGTTCCTTTACTGATTAATTGCGAAATAAGTAAAAGTAAGTAAATGACCACAAAATTTTAGCGTGGAAAACCTCCTTTGACTTAGGGTAAAAAACCACGACCTACTCTCTCAAATAGGATTTCAACTTTACTATTTGAAAAACTCACTTGGTTACAAGACTTCCTTCTTACTAACCTAAGACTAACTCTAATCCTCTAGTGACTCCTTTCACAATCAGTGAAGTTTCTCTAAGTACAAGACTTGAATGATGTGCACTCTTATAAAACTTCTATGAAAGTAAATAGTACAACTTGATAGATTCTACTACAGATGAACTAAGACTGAGAACAATATAAACTGAATCCTAAGGAACATTTTCTTCACTTAGTTCCCTGTAGCTAGACGACTGCTCAAATACAATTCAGAATTGCTTCAATATTATTGCTCTAATCTCTCTATATTTGTGCGTACCTTCAACAGCTCAAATGCTTCTCTCTTTATAGCCTTGAGATCTTGAGAAGTCTTGAGCAATTAGAACTCCAAAGCCTTTCAAGTGTTTGAGTCCTAATTGAACTCCTTGCTTATCTTCAAGCCTTATCCCAATCTTATGCTATCTTTTCTAATCATGTACATCTCTGCATGATTATCAAGATAAACATTAGATTTTAGGAAAATAATTAATTTTTCCGCTTAATTGACTCTGCATAATTATTCAGCTGCTGTGATCCAAAGGAACACGTCCTTGGATTTGTTCTTTCGTCATCAGTCAAAACTTCCAAGCTTATTCAAGCTAACATTTTCTCCCTTTTTGATGATGACAAATTTATAGACTTTGCTTCATATCCTTAATGTCCTCAACCACGACTTGCAACTTAAAAACAATATTAGTAGAAATAAATTTTATCATTAAGGATCAGGTTCTTTAAACTGGTTATAAATATCAGAAGCAAAGTCATACTTACTCTTCCCTCTTTTGGCATCATTGAAAAGCTTTCATAAGTCAGAATTATTGTAAGCAATAAAAATAATCAATTCATAGCCATTGAGGCAACTCAAAATGCAAACATAATCCAACAAAAAGCAACTGCATTGAAATGATAATAGCCATCGAAGATATAACATCATAAGCAAAAGATTTTCAACCAAGGGAAACAAACTAAGCAAGTACTACTAAACTAGTCAAAAACTAAAGATAAGAAGGCTAGGAAACTAGAACTAATCTAAATCCCACTAGACAAAATATGGCTTCTAGGTTTTGGGTATCAGGTGGTGGAAGGACCAGGTCCTTGAGACTTTTCCTGCAGCAACTCAAACATAATCTGAATCATCCTTTCATTTGTTTCTTTTGCCTTAGCAGCTTCAGCTTTCCAAAAGTCTCTTTCTTCCTCCAACCTCTTAATCTCAGCAGCTTGCATATCAATTTGTTGCCTTAACACCCTAACCTTATTGTTCAATGGTCCCTTTCAAGTACCAACAATAGTAGCCCCACCAGTAGTAGGCTCAGCATTTACTGTCCTGACACAATTGATCAGTGTAGTAGCCCCAAACCTTTCCTTCTTTGTAGCAGTTTTTACTTCCATCAGTGGAAGGCCTAACTTATCAAATAAATCAGTAAGAATAAATCCATATGGCAGAGCATAGGCGGACCTACATGTGGTGAAGGGGTAACAATTGACACCCCTTCACGGGAAAAATACACTACGTAGATGGGTAAAAATTTTTTTTGCATGTGTATATACTCTACATTGAGTCCCCTTAATTGTTTCATATGTTAACTTGTTTAAATGTTGATACCCCTTAACAAAAATCCTGGGTCCGCCATTGTGGCAGAGCATATTTCTTCTTTCTAGTCACCACCTTAGTGATCAAATGCACCATAAACATGGGCCAATTAATCTGCTTGTCAGAGTCCAACAACTCCATAAGGACCAGGTCCAAGAAACTTGCTTTGGATCTTTTTTCTTGCCTAGGAAACATGATCTTATTAACAAACTCAAACAGAAGTTGATCATGTGGTTGCATTTCACACTTCTTTATTGCCCTTTGTTTTTCCTCTTGAGGATTCTCAACAAACTTGCTTGTAATCTCCAAGGCAGTAGGAAAACCTGTTAGGTCAGGCCATTTACCCTTAATATATCATCATAGTCCACAGAAGGGATATCAAGCAGTTCACTCAGTTCTTGTGCATTAAAGGAAATATCCTTTCCATTCACTGGCTATCAATGGAGCAGCTGAAAAAGAATTCAACCACTTTATCTCTGACTATCTTCCTTCTGATCTTAAGGAACATGTCCTTCCAACCTTGTTTCTCAAGTTTCTGCAGCAACCAAACCATCCCTTCTTCTGCCATATCAGCAAGCACCCTTCCTTTTAACAATTTCCTTTTGTCATAATCAGTGTGCAAATTCTTTGCAGCCTCATTTCCATCACTCTCACTTTCAGCCTCCTCTTCTTGATTACAAGCTTCTCTTTCAGACTCACTACTTTCATATACCAGATCTCTCCTAGAAGATCTTGTTCTCTTTGACACAGGACCAGCACTAGAAGATCTCTCAGCAGTCTGTGCAGACCTCCTCTGAGATGTTCTTGTTTTCCTGGTCAAAGGAACAATTTCTTCTTCCTCATCTTCAGAATCATCAACTAGCACAACTGTTGAACCCTCCCGAGAAATGCACACAAGTATGCATCGGGATGTAATTTCAACAAAGTGGGACTTCAAAGGGCTTCTTTGGAGTCGCCACCTAATTTAAGAATTATTAGGAACCTAAGTTAACTAAAGAGTGAATTTCTTCCTTATTTTAAAAAAGAAAATAAATTCAGAGATTCAGTGGTTCTTTTAAATTCGAAAGAAGGTCCCTAGCGGGAGCGCTTTCGAAAATCCGCTTAATGCGGTCAATCCGGCGGTTTTCACGAATTTGTTAAGGATAATAAGTATATAAAGCTAATTTTATATAAGGATAATAGGAATAATATAAATAAGATAAGATTTTAATTATGCCGATACTTAGATAAATAGATGACCCAATTTAAGATTAGTTAAATGGATAATGAAATAATGATCAATTGATTAATTAATAGAATAAGTAAAAGTTAAATGAAGTTAGATAATTAAATAAAAGAAACTAGATAAATAATCGGATAATAATAAAGGATTAATTAATTGATTGAATAAATAGATAAATAAATAAGCAAATAAATAACTTAATTAAATAAATGAGTACTTATCAATTTTAATTAAATAAAGGAGTAAACGAATAATAATTGGTTAAATAAATAAATAAATAAATAAATCTTTAATTGATTAAATAAATAATTAATTAAAATTAAATAAATTAGATTAAGTACATAATAAATAAAGGATGGAAATTTTAATTGATTAACTAAATAGATGAATTAGATTAGATAAATAAATAATTAAATATTTAATATAATAAATAAAGAAGCAATTCAAATGCGAATTATGACGAGGGTACGATTTTTTAGTCGAATTTGATTTTGCACTCATTAATTGACTAATGATTCTAAACATCCATAAATTAATTGGCGATTCGCAAAGAAATGATACAAAGCATTCATATAAAAATAATTTAAGTAATTTACAATAATTATTCACAATTCAAATACCATTTCTATTCTACAGGGCTCCTAAAACATGCTTTTCTAAAGGGGACGGGAGAGAGGGAGTTTAGAAGGTAGAACCCAGAAGCGCAAACTCAATCATTGAGCCTTGGATTTTGTGATTTTTATTTTTTCTTTTTGCATTTTTGGGGATCTCAAGTCCCGAAAATGCGAAGCGGATCATACAAACTCCAATGCAGACAACCAACCCAGTTTGTGAGTTTACCAACTCAAACTCGTCCCAAGTGTTCATGCAAAATGTAGAAAAAAGATAAGATTAGCACTCGTAATAGTATTCATAAAGCAAAGAAAGGAAGGGGCATAAAAGCAAGTTTAAGCAGTGTCATCTTTTATTCTACATTAACAGAACTACATTTCATTTGTTTCAAGTTTTCAAAATATCCCTAACAGACGACATTTACCTTTAGATTATGACACTAACAAAAAAAAGAACAGGAAAATAGAGACCAATTATTCAAACTAATTGAGTTTTATGTCATCTTAATGAAATAGGCTAAGAATTGAAACAAACTGATGGTACTTTAAGAATAAACCAACTACTTGCTTAGTTGTATTATGACCACTGTATGTTAGCTGCTCTTCATGTCATTCACTTTACAAAACTCTTTCTTTTATATTTATGAATCAGATACCATTTCTCACTTTAATTCAAAACCAAAGCAGATATGAAAGAAAATTAAAAGGAAATGCCGCTAAACTTACCGATATCACCAACTTAAAATGTCACCTTTAGCTATCAATGAGAAAATTCTAGTGCCATTTATCATAATAAGACATGAAATTTCTTTGATAATCGTACCCTAATAGTATAGAGATATCCAAATGAAGCTTGACAACTACTTCATAGAACTAAAATGAACATAAAGCTAACAACCAAGCTAATTTACTCACCTCGATAGCTTAGTTATAAGAGTAAACAGAAACAGAACCAACAAAAGACTAACACTAGAGTGAGAATCTAAACCAAAGCAGAAGGGGATTCAGGGAGAAACAAGCTGGATAAAAACACAAGCATGAACTAAGAGAACCAAAGAGAAATTTAAGCCGGATTCTTTGACACTTAACAATAAAACGAAGGAGAGGCTGATATAAAGAGGAGAACTTCTGATTGGGAAACTTAACCCAATATACAAACCTGAAACTAAAATAGGCCTCCGAAAATGACTTACTAGAACTGGAACACTCGCCCCAAATAACTTAACACAATCTCAGGAATTGGAAGACCTAACCTGCCACACTAGTTCTAATCCACATGCAAAATATCCAGATTCCCTTTACAAGCACACACATCAACCTGCGCAGCCAGCAAGCCTCCCTCGCACTGCCTGAAACTCACACAATCTGAACTCACACTACCTGAACTCACAGACCCCTAACCTTCACACATCAGCTAGGACAATCACCTGGCCAACCTGCACCCTTTGGACTGATTCCAACTCCCTGCACCACTTCCTTCAAATACCAGACACACTCATGCGCCTCACTGACAAAGCAACTATACCCTGAAACTAGCTCCTAGAACACTGCAAAATCCATCATAGCTTATACTAACTATCAGATTCCAACTCTCCGACAAACACCTGAAACATCCAGCAAAAGAAAACAAAGACACAAGATCTCTCAGCTCACCAAAAACCAACTGCACATCCTGCATAAAACTCACTTAAAACTACATCAAGACCCCCTGACCCCTGCTGACATACTAGGACTCTTGTTGAACTCCTGCACCCTCAACAAATCACCAGCAACACCCTAAACACCTTCTCTACTACCTGCAACAACTAGGCTACCTAACAAACTCCCTGAACCACCTTACATCCTCCTATGAATAACCTAGACAACCAGGGAACTAGAAACACACTCCCAGATCACTCCTATACTCCAGCAAACCGACCAGACAAACTCCATACCTGCAAATACTAGACACACACCTCCAGAACCTCCCTACTTCTCTTCTACAACATACAACCATAACAAAACCTTCTAACTTACTCTGAAACAGGCCAAGACTCCCTTGAACCACTCCATATCACCTTAGACAAAACAGGGAACCAGAACTGAGACCAACACCTACAAATCCCTCTACAAACTGAAAACTAACTCCCTAGACTAACTTAGACAACCAGGGATCCTTCTCTGACTCCCTGGATCCTCACTGAACCAAAACAAAAACAATTCAGAGACCTGCAGACAAGAACCAAAGCATATACTAATCAAAATCAAACAACCCCTGCTCCCTTACTCCCTTCTCCCTGCTAACAAGCAAACAGGCAGAACCAAGCACCTTTGAAACAGCAGCTAAACATCCAGACATCCCTCCTCACTAGCAACTCTCAGCTCACCTGAGACAACTCATCAGAACAGCCCTATACCACCTCTCTCAGCTCACAGCATACTAGAATCAACTAAAGAAAAGCCCTGAACTCTTCGAAAGCTACAGCAGCTCAACTTATTAAAAGAAACAGAACCAAGCTCATTTCATTATTTTAAAGCTAACAAAATCAGTTTATGCTTACAAATCTTGACACTCAGGAATAGTTAAAAGTTTAAATCGTCACCAGTGTATGTATAGCATTTTATCGGATTACATTCAACATAAAATAAAATCGAGGCAAAGTTTACCTTTTGCGGAGCAGGAACTGAAGCGACGATATGAAGAAAACACGACTCAAACAAGCGACGAGCAAGGTCGACGACTTTAAAAGCAAAGCGACGACACGATCTTTAACAAGAAACAGACTCCTACCTAATATTCACTGAAAATTTATTTTAACTGTGCTAATGTTCTTTTTAATTGCTCATGCTGCTGCTATTCTCTAAATATCAACTGCCTCCCTAAAATTTTCGACCCCTAACACTTTCAGACTGCCTAAAAATGAACAAAACTTAAGAATTTATACCTGAGATTTTAGGGCTTTTACCTCTGATGTAATTCGAAAAATACTCCTCCTTTTGATCCCTCATCTTGTGAGATAAGGGTGAGAAGGGTCAAATTACACCCTTCTCGTCATTTTCTTCAAGAGAAGTGATCCAAGGGCTCGGATTCGACATTCATTTGAAATAAACGGACGATATAGCTTGCCAACGGGTCTTGTACGGAAAAAGCAAAGACGAAACGTGGGGGGGGGGGGGGACCATGGTGACGAGTTCTTGGCTGTTTGTGGTAGATTTTGAGGGGGAAAAGAAATGAATCGCGGGTCGATCGGGTCAGGGGAAGAGGGAAACGGGTTAGGGATTTTTTATTTAGGGAAATGCTTAGGGGTTGAGGCTAAAATAGGTAAGTGGGCCGGGTTGGGGTAATGGGCTGTGGGGAAAAGCTGAAATGTAATTGTGTATATGGATAAGGGGTTGAAGAAGTAGGCTAGGTTTAAGAGGGAGGAGAAAAACTAGCCCATTTTATGATAATTAATTGAGTAGAAATATTGCGCGGTGGGATAGGAATTAGGGTAGGCCTTGCAAAATTTGGCCTTTTCCGCCGAAATTAATCAACTACATTTAATTCTCAAAATCGTCCATTAATTAGATATTTAATTAAAATTTTCGGGACAAAATTGGGTGTCAACAACAACAACCTCAGGAAACTGTTTCTGCTTACCCTTCCTGCTTTGCTCAAGAGCTTCAGACATTTTTGCATCAGCAACTTTTACAGAACTTCTGGTTCTCCTACCCCTACTTTTAGGAGTCTGGGTAGAAGGAACAATTCCTTTACCCTTAGCAGAATTCTCCCCTTGGCTTTTCTTCTTAAGTCCTGGTTTATAGTTGTCACTAATCTTTTTAAGCTTAGTATTTATTTCATCAAGTTCAGTAGGATCAACATGCCCCTGCTTTGTTAACTTCCTCTTCAATCCTCTCACATTAATTAAATCAATAATTGGCCTATCACTGTCACTAATGGCCTCATCAATATCCACCATTTTTATATCAACCATGGGTGCTCTAGAAGCAGCCTCTAGAGACCTAGGATACTCATGCATGGGAGCCTCTATACCCTTCATAGTTTCGTTTTCACCCTCTTTTTCTGGTACAGAAAAACCTACCCCTTCTACTTCTTTTCCCTTATCATCAACAACATTTAAAGGTTCAACATAATTTACCTTACATTCATACAAAATCATGGCCCTAGACAGGTCCTCCATTTGTTCTAGTGTCTTAGCCACAAATGGACCTGATCCTTCCCACTAAATTTCAGAGTTAGGGTTTTGGGTATTTTGGTTTTCTGGGTGAGGTAAATTTATTTGCATGGGTGAAGTAGGGTCTGTGACCGGTAGTTGTTCAGTGGTAGGAGTGAATGAAGTATTTTCAGGCGAGAGAGACATTACAACAATTTGATTAAGAAGATAATTGATCACTCTTTCTGAAATTTTGCAAGCTTAAATGAGAATATGAGATGAGAGGTTAAGAGTTTATATAAAAGCAGAGAATTATGATAGAGATGGAGTCTAAAAAGATTTACCTTTCAGTTTCCTTATTTAAATAGAGTTTCAGACTGATTAGGTTTCTTGAACGTTACAAATTATAGCAGTTATGATTAGAGTTCAAGTGGGAGATGTCGTGTGGAACGGTTCCTTGATGGGACTGATTTCAGAGAGATAGAGTTTGAGTAGGAGTTAAATTCACCTAATTACCTATGATCTTCAAACTCTAATAATTTCTGAATAATAAAGTAGTACATACCTGAGAATGTGACAAGGAACAGTTTCCATACCCAATTTCAATCAATTTGCACAATTTGAAATTCTAAGAACATAAGGATAACAACATTAAAATTTAGCAAGCTTTAAGTAGAAATCATGACATAGAGTATTCAATAAAGTATGAAACTGAGCTGAAAACTTCAAATTGACTTAAATATATTCCATTTTGGACCAAATTTTTCTAGCCAGTTTTTGAAGTAAAGCTAAGTAGATTTAGGTGAATTTAATCATTCCTAATTCTAACCTGTTCCTTTCAAAAAGATCTCCACTTAATGCCTTTGTGAAAATATCAGCAACTTATTTATCAGTATGACAAAAAGCAACAGTAATAATCCCCTTCTCATAATTGTCCTTCAAGAAATGATGCCTTATGTCAATGTGTTTAGTTCTTTTGTGATGCACTGGATTCTTAGTCATGTTTATTGCACAGGTGTTATCACAATAGATAGGAACAGTTCCTACATCAATACCAAAATCTTGTAATTGTTGTTTTATCCACACCAACTGAGAACAACATGATGCAGCTGCCACATACTTAGCTTCTTTAGTGGAAAGTGCCACTGAATTTTGTTTCTTGGTTCCCCATTAAACCAAACATTCACCAAGAAAGTGTACCATACCTGAGGTACTTTTTCTATCAACAAGGAAACCTGCATAGTCAGCATCATTATATCCAACAAGATTAAAATTTTCACCTTTTGGATACCAAAGTCCCAAGGAACCTGTTCCTTTTCGATACCTTAAAATTCTTTTAAAAGCTTTCAAGTGAGATTCTTTAGGATCTGATTAAAATCTAGCACACAAGCCAACACTAAATACAATATCAGGCCTATTAGCGGTTAGATATAGTAAAGAACTAATCATGCCTCTATACAATTTTTGATCAACTAAATTACCATGTTCATCAAGTTCTAGCTTAGTGGTAGTAGCAATTGGTGTATCAATTTCCTTAGCATTGTCCATGTCAATTCTTTTAAGTAATTCTTTAACATATTTTTGTTGATGGATCATAGTTCCATTTGAAGTTTTCTTGATTTGTAAAACCTAAAAGAAATTGAGTTCACCCATCATGCTCATCTTAAGCTCACTTCCCATCAAACTTGCAAATTCCTTACTTAAGTTTTCTCAAGTAGCACTAAAGATTATATCATCTACATAAATTTGCACAACTAAGAGATGTTTACCTTTTTCTTTTAAGAACGGTGTGCTATCAATTTTACCTCTTTCGTATCCATGCTGAAGTAGAAACTTTGATAACCTTTCATACCAATCCCTTGGTGCCTGTTTGAGTCCATACAAAGCCTTGTCTATTTTTTTTTAAGCCTTGTCTAATATGTAGACATGTTTAGGGAACTGTTCATTCTCAAAACCTGGTGGTTGTTTGACATACACTTCTTCCTTCAAATAGTCATTCATAAAGGCACTCATAACATCCATTTGATGTAGAGTGAAATCCATGTAAGTAGCAAAGGCTATAAGAGTCTTATTGCTTCCAATCTTGCAACTGCAGCAAAAGTCTCATCATAGTCAATGCCCTCCTCTTGGCTATATCCCTGAACAAATAGTCTGGCCTTATTTCTTGTTACCATGCCATCCTCATCAAGTTTATTCCTGAAAACCCATTAAGTTCCTATGATGGACCTGTTCCTTGGCCTAGTTTCCAGATGCCAAACTTAGGTTCTTTGAAATTGATTCAATTCTTACTGCATAGCATTGATCCAGTCTGCATCCTTCAGTGCTTCTTTTATATTTTTGGGTTCAAAAAGAGATAAGAAGGCAATAAAGGCACACAGATTGTGATTCTTGACTGCATATCTTGTTTGAATTCCAGCAGCTTTGTCTGAAATTATCTGTTCCACAAGATGTGAACTTTGATATCTGTAAGGCTTTAGCACCCGTCCATTCTGTGAGTGTTCATGCTGAGGAACAGTTCCTGAAGTAGTAGCATTTCCAGATTGAGGAGTAACACTTGTTCCTCCTGTTTCTGTGTTACCCTTGCCAGTTTCAGTTGAAGGAACAGTTCTTTGTGATTCGCTTCCCACTGATTCACTTCATACGGATTGTACTTGTTGAGGAACAGGTTCCCCATGCCTCAACATTCCCATTTGTTCATCCTCATGTACCTGTTCTTGAGATAGATTGTCAGATTCATCAAACTTAACATGCATATTTTTTTCTATTTTCATAGTTTTCTTATTAAATACTCTATATGACTTGCTATGCAATGAACAACAAACAAAGACTCTGTCATCACTTCTAGGATCAAATTTTCCTAAGGCATCCTTTTCATTATTGTGAATGAAACATTTACAATCAAAAGCCCCAAGATGTGCAATATTAGAGTTTCTTCCTTAAGTAACTCCTAGGGGGTCTTTTCTAACAATGGTCTTTTCATGCATCTATTGATTATATAGCAAGCAGTATTAATAACTTCAACCCAAAAACTTTGTAGAAAGTTTCCAGATAATAGCATAGTCCTAGCCATTTCTTCTAAGGTTCTATTTTTCCTTTCAACTACCCTATTTTGTTGTGGAGTTCTAGGTGAAGAGAAGTTATGATCAATACCATTTTCATTGCAGAAGTTAAAGAACATTTGCTTCTCAAACTCAGTACCATAATCTGACCTTATAGCAACAATGTGACTATCTAGTGTTCTTTGAATTTTCTTAGCAAATATTGAAAATGCATTAAATGCTTCTTCCTTGGATGTAAGAAAAATAGTCCAAGTAAATCTAGAATAATCACCAACTAGTACTATAACACATTTCTTACCTCCACGACTCATTGTACTCATTGGTCCACAAAGATCCATATGGACCAGTTCCAAAGCTTTGGTAGTACTGACGTGTTTCTTTGGTCTAAAAGATGACTTTACTTGCTTTCCCCTAGCACAAGCATCACAAACTCTTTCCTCCTTGAACTTGATGTTAGGAAGACATATCACCAAGTCCTTAGAAACTAGTTTGTTCAATTGTGAAAGACTAGCATGACCAAGTCTTTTGTGCCATAGGAGGGGATCATTTTGCATTACACTTAAGCAACTCATACCTCCATCAGGTAGTGACAGAAGATCCACTTTATAGATGTTTCCATATCTATTTCCCTGCAAAATGATCTCTCCAGATGCTTGGTTAGTCACAAAACAACCAGTAGAAAAAAAGTTCACACTGTTACTATTGTTACACAATTGAGATATGCTTAGTAAACAATATTTCAGTCCATCTACCAAAAAAATATTATCAATGCTACGTGAATCAGACCTACCTACCTTCCCAATTCCAATAATTTCCCTTTCTTACCATTACCGAAGTAAACAATTCCTCCTTGAAAAGCTGAGAGTGAAAGGAACAGTTCCTTATGTCCTGTCATATGCCTTGAGAAACCACTGTCCATGTACCATCTGTGGTTCCTCACTTTCACTCTAGCCTGCAAAAGAAAATCAGGGGTTAACTTTAAGAACCTAAACTAGTTTGAATTTCCTTGAGAAAATGATGAATAACATTCTTCTTAGCCCAGACTGGTAATGCTTTCTTTGAGTGAACAATTTTCTTAGCCACATATTTTTGGACAGGTTTATAGGACATGTTCCTTTGTGTAACTTTTGCCAAAGCTTGACAATTCTGTTTCAGGTGACCACTGTTCCCACAGTGTGTGCATAGCCAATTTTCAGGAAGAGTTATGTACTTACTCTTTGGATCTCATTTAGGCAATGATTGTGATTTCATAAACTGAATATCTTTCCTATTATTACTCTGATTTTCCTGTAGCCATTCTAATGCTTCAAAGGACTTGTTCCATTTGACAGTTTTGTTCAGTTCATCTTTGGGTTTGATCATGTCCTCTTCCAAAGTTCTTATCTTTTTATTTTTCTTGTACAGTTCATCAACTGTCACTTTCAACTTCTCTTCAGCAATAAGCTGGTGAGAGTTTGCACTGCCCGTACCTTATCAACTATACTAGTTTCTAAATTTACATTTGCAGTTCATGAACAGTTGATTCAAGTGTAAGGACCTGTTCCTTTAGCATGCTATTTTTTCTTTTCAGAGAGTCATTTTTTCTACAGTTCTCTTATATTCAGTTCCTAAACATTCAATCTCATCATGCAGTTGATCTTTCACATTACTTAAAGTTTTAAGTTCGTCTAATACAATATGAAACACTTTGACTATCCTTTGAGTTGAGAAATAAATACCTCAACATCTTCTTCATTGTCTGAATCTTCAAGAGCCATTAGAGCAAGTTCATCATCTGTATCATCATCAACCAGTTCATCATCATTGTCTTCCCAACCTAAACCATAGCTTTGGGAGATCCATTTTTCTTTCGGAACTGTTCCTTAGCTGTTCCATGCTTCCATATTTGAAGCATTATCCTCCATGTTTCATGTCAAAAGATACCTTGTCCACTAGATCCATTTTTCTTATTTAGGAATCTTTGGACACTTCTAGCTATAAGGAAGCAAAACTGCCTCCATGAGGCTTGGATCGCTCACCTCGGGGGACTGAACTTTCCATTCACCCGAGGTGACCCTTCCTCGTGGCTTGCATCAGACCCTGGCCTCGGGGATTCCCCTCGAGGATCATGTTGTCTGCCTTGTGACCAACTTAAGAATCTATGTAAAATATGTCCCGAGTCATGTGCTTGATATTCCACGTACACAAGCTACATTTCACACAATACACTATCTTTGAAATCATCCTTGAAACCGACAAGACATGCAAAGGCAACGTAACTAACCCTCCTTCTCTAGAACAGAAAGAAATAAATTAAAAGAGAAGTGCAGAGTTTGAAATTAAGCGGAAAAGGAAAGTGATTAGTGAAGGCAAAACCAGATCGGCATTATGATACAAAGATCCAACATTAATGAATTTGTTTATGCCTAAAAATTGCCCGATAGGTAAGAGGGTCACAAGCAATGCAATAGCGATTTTTTGGAGAATCGCTTCATGATCAATACAATAGGAGGGGTGGGGGGGGGTATTTATAGTTCTAGGTTTACGCCAATCTAAGTATGGGAAAATACAATTATTATAGGTCGTGGGCCTGTTTACAATCCTGGGCCCATGGCTGATGAGCGGCCATGGCTATGGGGCAGGCGTTTATCCTTACTGTTGGGTGACTTGTAGAGTAAGTCTATTCTCTGCCAGCTGGACTCATATCCCCATAATTGTAGGTTGCGTATTTTTATTCACATAGTTGGTCCCCTCACTTGCTAAGTGCTGACACAAGCGGTCAGGAAGTGAAAGAGGCACGGATGAGAGACGTGTGAAACGATATCTCACTGGCTCCCCGAAGTCCGCAGTCACTTTGACCGAAATAGAAGTTTGGCGCCTTTTGGAGCTCCACGTGTTTTCTCCTGATTTGTCTTCATTGATTCTTTGTACCTTTCTCATGACTGCCATTTACCACGCCAAATGACTCATATCATTTGCCATAAATTCTTTTGACCGCTTCGTGTTCTTTTCTTATCTCATTTCGCCTATATAAAGTGCCTTCCTTTGCAATTATTCTTCACAAGTTTTCATCTTCCAAAATACAGTGTCCCTTCAAAATACTCTTCTACATTGTGAACAGGCCAAACTTTCTTCTTAAAATTGATCATCTTCGATCCTGGCTCTTTGCTTGAAAAATATTATTTCCAGTTAAACATGGATGGCGTGCGAGAAAACAGAGAATAAGGAGGCAGCAGTCGTCTCCTTTCCTCGCCCTTCTATTCATACCAGGAAAGACGAAGTCTCCCGAGTTATAAAACTTGAGTGAGATCCTAATGGCGTCATTCATAATGTCTTCTCAATGGAACATGTACTTATTACAGTGCGCTTGTTTTCTAACTCATCGGTTGCTGTGATATTTCTCTTGTCACGAGGAGGTCGGCAGTCTTAAAGTGTCTGCCTATCAAATCATCGCATCATCCAACTCCCTACCTTCTTGGGGGGTATATTGATGCAATAAGGTTTAATGAACCCCTCTTTCTCCCTCCCTATGATTGCTACGCACTTCCTCTATCGAGCTACAGCTGAGTTAGGGCGGTCTTGTATCTTTATCCTTATCTACAACTCAGGGGTTGCATTGGCTTCCAATCGTTAGGAAGGGAAGGCTACTCCGACGTACCCGTGGTGGCTAGTTATTTTTCGTGCTGAATACAAGTTTCTCTCCTTCACAGAGCATCTAATACCAACTGCAACTGTCGGTGGATGTATCCAATCCTACCCCCCATTCTACTAAGGAAATCCTCAGATAGATTGATTTTCTGGTGCCAATTTGACGGCATTATGTTGATGTTGACGCTCGGGGTGCGGCAGGCTGCCAAATCTTGTGCCAAGGGAATGATCAAATTGGCACGTCGTCTAGACAAAGGTCGCACCCCTAATAGAGATTTTTGGCCTTTCAAGGACAACGTGATGTTGCTATTAATGAAAGGATCATTCATCGGCATTTATTTGTGCATGCTTGCAATTTTACCTGAATGTAGTCAAGCAGTGTGATATGCCTGTGTGGGCGTATTTCTATTGAAGACGTTTGTGCGCTTGTAGAATGTGGCTTTTATTATGCATCAGTAACTGATAGCTTTGGTGTGCTCGAAGTAGATCTCTTTTAGTAAGGCATGGCCTGCACACACAAGGGGTCGTATTTAGCCTGTTGTTACCAATGGGGCATTTTTGCATTCATAGAGAATGACTTTGCTTGTCCACTCGAGTGCTTAAGTTTTTCACGGCACTATGAGGGCGGGCGTCTCTACTGGCGTGTAGGTGCGAATGTTGAATTGACGATTTCAACGTACAATAATGCCTGGTGGCTAACTAGAATTGATCTAACCTGAGCGAGTGTTTGACCCTAACTCACAGTGAGGAGTTAGTATTTTACTTTAACTCAAAGTATGGTCGAGGGCTATGAATGATTGGATCTAAATGATCTGGTATAAAACTGACTATAACGAAATAATACTTTGATTAAATAAAAACAGCGCAAGGGCCGAATAAAAGTTTAATAAACTTAGATGACATCGCTTAGGGCTAGATATCCTTTGAAAAATAAGAAGATTAAAAAAGAGAGTACATGCTTTAAGTATGTAGGCTTGCTGCATTTTGAGAATAATACTTCTTAAGCCAAGTGATGTTCCAGTTGTTTGGAATGGTCGTTCCTTACATGTCCTCAAGGGTGTTGCTTCCAGGATGATGACCTCTTTCTAAACCGGATCTTGTACGGCCCTTCCTAGTTTAGTGCTAACTTACTTGCATTGCCCTCCTTGGTTCTTAGAGATACTTCTTTGGAGAACCAAATCCCATACACTGAAAGAGCGTAGATTGGTCCTCACATTTTAGTACTGATCCACTCATTGCTTTTAGGCTGCTGGCGTATTGTTGCTAATTCTCGATGCTCATCCAGTAGGCCGAGTACGACTGCTTAAGCCTCGTTGTTGGGGCCCCTCTTCACCAAATGACTAGTGTAGGTGACGAACGTCAACTCACACCTCTAATGAGATATGAAATGGTCGTATGCTATATAATTACCCAACTATGAGTTGGGGTCGAATCCACAGGGAACAATGTGATGTGGTTTAGATAGTGGAGGAACTAAACCTATTGACTAAGCCAAACGAGGAAAATAACTAGAGAATTATACTAACACTCCAACTACACTAAGAAAGCATGTAAATGTAATCAATGGCGACGCAAGCAAGGATGCAAGGTTGTAGAGCTTAGTGAGTGTAATCGACCCTTCGGTAACAATCTTGCATAAAGAGACTCAACCAATTAAGCTTAGGCGTGCACCGCGACACTCTAGCTATTATACACGGATAGCTCCTCTCGGTGACCACCAAGCCTAAAACCTCTCACCCTCTCAGTGCAAAGAAGTGTTGCATTAAGCTCAATCAATATTGTGTCCAAGAAAGGTATCCCCCTCTCGGTGTTCAACCCGTTAACCCGGGATAAATGCGGCACGCCTACCCCTGGTACCCCGTGAATCACTATCCCATTTCTAAGAGTATCCTATCGGTATAAATCTATTACTCATAGGGCTAGAACTAGTATTTGTAATTACCAATTCATGATATTTAAAGCAAGTAGTGATTAATAAGCCAAACACCCAAGTCAATAATGGTAAAAGAGTACTCAATAGCTCAAAATACAATGGTGTCAATACATAAGCCCTAGATCTACCAATTTATCAACTACACATGTTAATAGTCTCAAAATAACACGTAGTCAAGATAATGAAATACAAACCAATGTAATGAAGACAAGGTAAAAGAATTTTACAAATTGAACTCCTCATCTTCAAACCCTAGACTTGGTTGATGGACTCTTGCCCCAAGCTTGAGAAATGAGCAAAAGATGTGGAAATTATCTATTTATAGTTCCTAGAATAAATACAATGTTTTCCCAATATCGTCCCTAGGTTTTAAGGAAGAAAAATCTAATTTTTGATGGGTAGCCACCCTGGTGCAAAAAATTGATCCAACAGCTGCTTTTTGTTGTTGGCTGCGTAGTCACATTTTGTTGAATAGCCAAAAGGATGGGGGCCCTTTTGGAATGGGTTGGAGCCCTTTTAGCCTACCTTTCAATAGGCTGGGGCCCTTTTGGAATGGACTGGAGCCCTTTTCACTTGGCATGATTTCCATATACAGGGAAAGGGTGGTCGCCCTTGTCATGGGCGGCCACACTTTCCTTGTTTATGTAACTTCTTTGAAAATGTTCCTCTTTCCTTGGGTATTTCGCTCCTTGTGGCTTCTCTCACTCTCATTTGACTTAGAAACCTGAAACCAAGCAAAAGTAGGTTGAGTACCGCCCCTTTGTTGCAATTGCCCGACTTGGGAAAGGCATTTGAGGTTGAAGGTGATACCTCGGGGGTGGGTATTGGGGGTGTTCTCATGCAAGAAGGGAAACTTGTTGCCTACTTGACAAGACCCGAAATCCGACTGAGTCATGCGGGCACCGACATCCTCCCCTAGACCCATCGGGCGGATCCTTACCAATTAAATTAGGAAAATAAATATAATTCACTTCATAAATAAGAATGAGACTAAAAAAAACACAGACATACTGATATCTCTAAGTTGTTTTTGGGGTAAAAATTCTATCTTTCTCCGGCTCTTTTCTCATTTTCGGGCATTTTTTTCTTCTATGTGTTTTCTGTTTCGTTTCTCTGTTTCTCGAGATTTCCCTTTCTGTTGTAGTAATAAAGCTAAGGGATATATATATATATATATCCCTAAGCACCGCCCACCTTTCCTTTTCTTTCTTTTCCTTTTCCTTTTTCTTTTATTTTATTTCCTTTTACTTTTATATTTTCTTTTCTTAATCAAAAATTATAACGGTACCCTATGATACTCGAAATAATTTCAACTTTTTCATACCAGTTATACAAAATATATGTAAACCACTTGCTAAGGCGGATCTCAAATCGGACTCCCGGAACTCAATATGCAAATTAAATGGAAAAAGGTCAAATTATTTAACTTTCGGCATTTTAGCGGAAACTAACCAAACAATCTCGAAATTCACTTTCGAAAGTTTACAAAAGACACTAACAATCATACGAACCTAACGGCGTTTTCGGATTTCAAATTGGAGTTCATTCGCCAAAATCGAGCTCGAAAATCTCTTTTTGATATTTATCGACAATAAAAGTTGAAATCTTCTTCCGACACATACCAAACGAGGTCTGATTTAGCTCAAATTTTATAGACAGGTCCTAATGGACCTAATGAATAGTTTAAAATTATCGGCATGCTAATCGAAGTCCTAACTTTCGAAACGATTGACCGAGATCGTTTCACTACTTTAGTGAAAAGTTGAAGGGTGCAACCTTGAATTACTCCACGTATGATAAGGAGTTGTATGCCCTTGTGAGAGCTTTAGCTCATTGGCAACACTGTCTATGGCCTAGGGAATTTGTGATTGTCATACCCAATTTTGGACTCAACTCGAGGCGAGTCGGGTTTCGGATTTGACTGGGTGAACTCGTTTGAGTTTAGATGTTAGATTCGCCACCTAATATAGTTTCTAAGGTGTATTACGTCACCTAAGTATCTAAGGCCAAATTCTATAAGTCAACTAGTCCATTCCAAAGATTCTATATGGGTATGAAGTCTAAATGACTCGGGGAAGAAGGTGTTAGGTACTTCCCCGAGTCCCACGAAAGGTGGTTCTCGACCGAGTCTATATTTTGGGATAAAAGTAGTGCATATGATAATAAATACTAACTTGGGAATTGATTTAGTATTTTAGCTCAAAATATAACACATCTATGCAATTTAGAACACATATACACAAATGGTTTTCACGTTCGACCTATATTTAAGCCTAGTCGTATTTTACGACCTCTACTATCAAAAGCCTAATCGTAAACAAGCTCAAACATATAAAGGGTGTTCAATTTCAGCTTATCTATGCAATTCTCACACTTAAAACTTTTTGCATAAATGGTCCACTTTGTAAATAGAATTCAGATTTATCAAAAACCGAAAGGGGGGTTGTTTTAAAACAAAATGTTGGCCATTTTAGAGTCGGTGTGACTCGTCATTAATTGTCGATCCCTAACCTTAATGGCCTTTTTTGTGTAGGGGTCAGATTTCAGCAAATATATATAGGCGAAAGGGCTGTTTTTGAAAACGAGTTCACAGAAGCACGCAAAGGCAGATAAGAGGCTGTCACACATAATAGTATATATGTATAGGTATACACATGCAAATACATGACTAAATGATACTTATATCTTTAGAAAACATGTTTTAAAGTGTATAAGCGACCCTAAGTACTTTATACATAGTGTATAGGAGCGTTTAGAGTGGTCAAAATCAGTTTATGCACGTAAAGGACCTTTGTTGAAAACAGTTTTGGGCCCAGACGGTTTATGTAAAAGAGGGGCAGATTCAATTTTTATAAACAGTCCACTTTAGACACGAATAGCACAAATAACCCCTGTCAAGTGAGTTCTAGATTCAAACACCCAGAAAAGTGAGTCCTCAAAATATTGTAAGTCTAATACACTGTTATCATTCGCAGAACATGCAGTTTTATAAGAATAGTATGAGACTTTTGGTTTAAAGGCAAAGAATACTTATGCAGATTCCTACATGTCATGCTTTTCCAAATAATGCAACATATAGGGAGTAAAAGGTTTAGAAAAAATCCCCCGGATGGCTGCACGTAGTGTAGTAAACTGTATACCCCTGTTTTAAAAGGATACAGGCAGGGATTCCTAAAATATACATAGGTTGGGACAGTTTCTAAGGGGGAAAGCACAAAGGAAGGGTAAAGGTCAAATAATATCCTACATTGATAGCTTTTTTAGGCACAGTTTCTTCAGAGAAGAGGGAGTTTCTCCCCAGCCTTTCAAGTACACTAAAAGAACTGTAAATACAACCTGGTATAACCCCCTGAGGTTATCTTCACATGTGCTGCAAAAATGGAGTCAGCAGGGCCCTAAACAGAGCCCAAACAGGGATGGCAAATAGATGGGAACTGTGCCAAAGGAACTGGATCTTAACAGCAAACCATGAGGAGTGTTATAACTCTAACTGCACCCTTTTAATAATGTTGATATGCTTTTAACAAATATGCAGAGATCACCTAGGCTTAGCAGAGCCCCCAGATCCAAAGAAAAATAAAGTACACCAGCAGTTTAAACAAAACAGAGATAGGATAAGAGCATGCTAGGCAAATACACACACATATAGATGTAACAGGTGATCAGGAGAGAAGTACTACAATTCTAGCTGCACCTCCTTAATAACACTGGCATGATTTTAGCAAATGTGCAGGTCACTTAGGCTTAGCAGAACACCTAGAACCAAGGTAAAACAAAAGCACACAAGCTGCTTAAATAAAATAGGGACAGGATAAGAATATGCTAAGCAAACACACATACATAGATATAATAGGTGATCAGGAGTGAAGAGAATACCTTTAAGCACTGTGACACTAATAGAATGAAGAAAGGAGAGAGGGGAAGCAGGAAAGCAAAAGCAGTAATCCTTCAGGAGAGTAAGCAAGCAGGAAAGAGAATTGAATGCCAGAGAAGTTATGCAGAATTTTTCTAAGTGTATCAGTGTTTGTCTCTAAATTTTTTATGTCCAGAAACTTGTCCCTTAGTTGAAAAGAGAGGTCAGTTTATATAGGTGAAGGATGGGGATTTGAAAAGCAAACGGGTAAATCACATACTAAATATTATTTCCCAGGAATAACAGGGAACAAACTTGTGCCCTTCCAAAAATAGAGTAGTCAATCCCCAAGACCAAGGCAAATTAATCCTACATATATTTGGATTCCCTCCCTTCAAACTCAACATAGTCTAGGTTCACAAATCTATTCGCAAACAAGTTTGATCCTTGGCAGATTTCAAAACAAACATACCAATCCCCACGCCAGTTTCCTTCTCTATTTTCAATCAAAATAACAATCAAATCACTTCTAAAATTTCAAGCTTATCCTATCAGCCATTCCTCATCACATTCGAATACATAACCATAAGCAAGAACAGATACAATGGACACTAGGATCATGTTTGGACACAAACAATTTACAAGAAACAGATTCAAAGTATTGAGTAACTGTCTAGGCATATTAACATACTAAACAAAGTATTAATACACAAGGAATGTGATCATAGTTAATTAATCATGCGAAAAACAAATAGGTTAACAACTAAGAAAACAAACACTTTAGCCATTTGATTAAGCAAATTCATTACACAAAGAACAATTAAAGGGTTACCCGTTCACACCTAAGTCGGGTCAAATCGACCCGTCACATATGAAAATTGTATAAAATGGATATGAAACCATAGGAAAATTACAGAATTAATTTTAAAATATTAGAATAGCTAGGACACGCATAAAAATTATAATTTTGGGATTTGAGATAATTTGGATAATTTTGTCAAAATAGAGGCAATTGCAGAGATTGTAAAAACAGCTATGATTTGGGACGATGTCTTTGGAAATGGCCTAGATTTTCAGGCTATTATGAGAAGATCATTTGAAAAAAATGGACGGGGCAAGAGTGGATACACAATCGTGTGTAAAATTCGTAAACTACTGATTTTGAAAATAGGAGGGACAAAATTGGGTGTCAACAGCTGCCCCTCTTTGCCCGGGGACGATGAGAGAGTCTTCGGGCAAAGACGTTGACAGTGCGGCCAAGCTTGTCATGACTCTAGAGGAGTGCTTTGACTTGAGAGGATGGGGGTATCAGGTTGAAATGTTTGCTTTTCTTGGGGTGTATCATGCAATGAAGATGTGTTTGCAACATAACGTATATATAAAACGAACCTTTCCAACGGGTTGGATTCTCTTTCCAGGATTCTTCCCGCGTATAGTTATGCCTGCTATGCCATAATTGTATGTCCTTTGCTGTCAAGTATTAGATCCGACATCGGGTTGTGTGCCCTTCGTCGGTGCATTGGTTGTGTACCCTCCGCAAACAAATGGAATGACAAATCGGTATCAGGCTATGTGCCCTCAACCGATGCTTTGGGTTGTGTACCCTCAGCTAATTTAAAATGCGAATCGATATCGGGCTTTGTACCCTCAACCGACGCCTCGTGCTGTGTATCCTCAACTAATTTAAAATGCAAATTGATATCGGGCTGTGTACCCTCAACCGATGCCTCGGGCTGTGTACCCTCAGCTAATTTAAAATGCAAATAGATATCGGGCTGTGTACCCTCAACCGACGCCTTGGGCTGTGTACCCTCAGCAAATTTAAAATGCAAATCGATATCGGGCTATGTACTCTCAACCGACGCCTTGGGCTGTGCATCCTCAGCGAATTTAAAATGTGAATCGATATCGGACTGTGTACCCTAAACCGATGCCTTGGGCTGTGTACCATCAGCTAATTTAAAAATGCAAATCGATATCGAGCTGTGTACCCTCAACTGACGCTTCGGGCTGTGTACCCTCAGCTAATTTAAAATACAAATCGATATCGGGATGTGTACCCTCAACCGATGCCTCGGGCTGTGTACCCTCAGCTAATTTAAAATGCGAATCGATATCGAGTTGTGTACCCTCAACCGACGCCTTGGGCTGTGTACCCTCAGCTAATTTAAAATACAAGTCGATATCAGGCTGTGTACCCTCAACCGACGCCTTGGGCTGTGTACCCTCAGCTAATTTAAAATGCAAATCGATATCGGGCTGTGTACCCTCAACCGACACCTCGGGCTGTGTACCCTCAGATAATTTAAAATGCAAATCGATATCGGGCTGTGTACCCTTAACCAACGCCTTCAGATGTGTACCCTCAGCTAATTTAAAATGCTAATCGATATCGGGCTGTGTACCCTCAACCGACGCCTCGGGCTGTGTACCCTCAGCTAATTTAAAATGCAAATTGAACCCTCAGCTAATTTAAAATGCGAATCGATATCAGGCTGTGTACCCTCAACCGACGCCTTGGGCTATGTACCCTCAGCTAATTTAAAATGACAAACCTTTGCTGAAATACACCTGTCGTGTTTTGCCCGGTTATGTATTTTTTGTGCCTGCATCCAAAGAAAAATTGGTGAGTGGTGCGGGGTAGTTTGGTTTGTGCATTCTTGGCTTACTTCGCGCTCGCTGTCCACGAGTGCCGGGGTCTTGGCCGAGCTGATAGGGATATGCATAAAGTAGTACATAATGCAAATGATTTCAAAAACACTTTTATAAGAAAGAAATGAAATGAAATATTTGTCCCATTGAGTCATAAGTCGCGTTGTGTAAAGCCAAAGTTGTCGTTCTTCATGCTTTTCCAACTCCATTAAGCGAATTTTGAGGGCGACCTCAAAATTCTGCCCCATTTGTATTTGAAATTTTTGAGAGGTCCTCAACAATTTCTGCCCCAGTGTCAATTATGTTAGTCCTTTAGGAATTTTTGAGAGTTCCTCAAAAATTCTGCCCAGTGTTTGCTTTATGGGAAAATTAAATTTTTGTATTCATGCGACCGAACCTTGAATAGGTTGCCTACGTATCCCACTTGGGGAATCAGATTCAAAGTATTGAGTAACTGTCTAGGCATATCAACATACTAAACAAAGTAATAATAACCAAGGAATGTGATCATAGTCAATTAATCATGCGAAAAACAAATAGGTTAACAACTAAGAAAACAAACACTTTAGCCATGTGATTAAGCAAATTCAGAACACAAAAGAACAATTAAAAGGTTACCCGTTCACACCGAAGTAGGGTCAAATCGACCCGTCACAGATTTAACTTTGCATGGGGTTTCTTACCACTTTTAGGCGATAACACCATTAAATCAATGGCCTAAACCCCGCCGGAGGCGTCTCCCGGTGGTGGTGGTTCAGTTATCAAAGGTCAAATTATGCCCTCGTCCTAATATCATAAAAAATGTACAGGGTTTGTAGCGCGTGACGAGAAGAGTGCAATGGTACTATTTTCCCTAATTTTCACCAGCCAATTTGACCCAGAAATCGTTCAAAAGCGAGGCATTTCATTTCACCAAGAGAGAGAGAAGGGAGAGAGTGATTGTCAGATCTGATGGGGGAAAATGGGGGTAGGCAAAGGGTTTAGGGGTCGTTTGAAGAGTAAAGGGAAAACTTTGATCTCAACTATTGGATCAAAGGATTGGAGGGCTGGGATCAAGCCACGTAGGTGCCAAGGTGTAAAATTCGAAGCTGATGTGTAAAAAATAAGTGTGATGTGTAAAATGTGAGGTGTAGTGTATATATGTATATATAATGTATACATAGTGTATATTAGGCATACAATATGTATAAAAATTGTATAAAATGGATATGAAACCATAGGAAAATTACATAATTAATTTTAAAATGTTAGAATGGCTAGGACACACATAAAAATTATAATTTTGGGATTTGAGACAATTTGGATAATTTTGTCAAAAATAGAGGCAATTGCAGAGATTGTAAAAGCAGATATGATTTAGGACGATGTCTTTGGAAATGGCCTAGATTGTCAGGCTATTATGAGAATATCATTTGAAATAAATAGACGGGGCAAGAGTGGATACACAATCGTGTGTAAAATTCGAAAACTACTGATTTTGAAAATAGGAGGGACAAAATTGGGTGTCAACAGTGATCAAAACTGACCATGAGTGGCTCAAGCATCTTAGAGGCCAAGACAAGTTGAAAAAAAGGCATGCCAAATGGGTGGATTTTATTGAGTCTTTTCCCTATGTTATTCATTACAAGAAGGGGAAGGACAATGTTGTTGCCGATGCACTGTCTAGGAAGTTTGCTCTTGCTACCACTCTTGCTTATAGGAAAGCATAAAGTTGATGTATGAACATGACCCAAAGCTCAAGAGCATTCATGATGCTCTAGTGAGTGGGGAGTGGGTGGAGAAATACCAATGGGTAGATGGCTACATTTTTAAGAATGGGAGAGTGTGTGTCCCTAAGTCCTCTTGGAGAGAATTGCTAGTGCGAGAAGCACATTGTGGGGGCTTGATGGGTCACTTTGGGGTGGACAAGACTATGGCCATACTTAATGAGCAATTCCATTGGCCAAAGATGAGGCCTCTTGTGGCGTTTTGGCAATGCTTGTTTAGATTGCAAGAATGCTAAGTCTAGATCCAACACCCATGGCTTGTACACTCCTTTGTCTGTACCTACTAGTCCATGGGTTGATGTCTCTATGGATTTTGTTATGGCTTTACCTAGGACTAGAGGAGGACACAATAGCATTTATGTTTTCGTTGATAGATTCTCCAAAATGGCTCACTTCATTCCGTGTTAAAAGAGTAATGATGCACAACATGTTGCTTCTTTGTTCATTGATAATGTGTTAAGGTTGCATGGTGTGCTTCGTACCATTGTGAGTGATAGGGACACTAAGTTCCTAAGCCATTTTGGAAATATTTGTGGGGTGCCCTCGGCACCAAATTGTTGTTCTCCCTGTCCCGCCACCCTCAAACCGATGGGCAAACCGAGACGGTGAACCGAACCTTGGGAGCTCTACTCCGAGCTATGACCAAATGTAAGGCGGGGACATGGACTGATAAGTTATCACTCATGGAGTTTGCATATAACTGAACTTTGCATAGAATGATTGACATGACTCCATTTGAGTGTGTTTATGGTTTTAACCCCTTGATCCCACTTGATCTTACCCCTTTGCCAAGGGATGCGGTTGTTAATTTTGAAGGTAGGAACCGGGCCAAGGCATTGCTTGAACTTCATGCCAAGGTGAATAATAACTTGGAGGAGGCCTATGAGAAGATAGCAACCAAGAAAAACAAAGGAAGAAAGAAGGTGGACTTCAAGAAGGGAGATTCGGTGCAGGTGCACTTCCGCAAGGAGAGATTTCAAAACCATAGGAAAGGGAAGTTGGCACCAAGAGGAGATGGACCATTCCAAGTGTTGTCCAAGATCAATAACAATGTATATGTGATAGACTTGCCGGGTCAATATAATGTTTCTACTACTTTCAATGTTTCTGACTTGACTCCTTTTGATGTAGGTGATGATACTTGGAGAATGACGCCTTAATTTCGAGGATGAAATCTTCTCAAGAAACGGAGGATTATGCAATGCAAACTAAGCTAAGACCATTTACTAGATGTCAAGCCAAATAAATCCATGATGCTCACATTCACTCAGTATGGCAATGCATGGACGTGGAAGATGGGAGCTTCGAAACCACCTTGAAGATCATGCATTGGAGCACCATGGAAGGAGGACCATCTAAACCACAAGGAGAGGCTCAAGAGACACAAATTGAGGCGCCTAAAGAGGCTATAGGAAGGGGTGGACCGCCTCCCAGTATGGGGGGACCGCCTAATCGTTGATCAAGTCTCTGGATCTCCAAGGGGCGGACCGCCCCTGTGCAATGGGCGGACCGCCCACTTCACTGTGAGGCTGAGTAACACCTTGCAGAGGCCATCCGAGATTTCTATCTTTTTGTTGTATAATTCCAACTGTGGGCGGGGTGCCTAGTATGCTGAAAAGCCATCCGAAATTTCTATCTTTTTGTTGTATAATTCCAACTATGGCCTTAAGTGGCTTCTATTGTTTTAACCTACTTAGGGGTATTTTAGGCCTTTCATTTCATATATGCAGAAGACTATCAGAGTTTTCAATTAGTCTTGAACTCATTTTACTTCACTTTGAATACACAAACATATGAGAAATACTCTCTCTTTGAACCTATGAATTTTAGCTTGATTTTAATTGGTAGAATTCGAGTTGAACTTCAAAGCTTTTCGATCAAGGACCTCGTGATTCTTGAGGATAGTTGCATAGCATAGGTGATTTTTTACCATCGTTCGGTGTGTAACGAATCATTATTCTTCGTTGCTACTTGAACAATCGTGTGAGTCTCGTCTTGTTTTTACCTCTTTATCGCTTTCGTATTTTCGATTGCATCAGTATAACTCTCCATGCATCACGGAGTAATAAGCCACTTGCATCCTCAGGTGCTTGCTTTGCTTCTTATCATCGAGTAGTGTTCCTTATCCAAGTATTCGATCATTACATGACACCAGTCCCAGATGAGCCCAGTGGTGTTTACTTCAAGAGGCTTCAGGTCCGAGTGAGTTAGCTCAATTATCGCCTCTGGGCTGTCTGTGTTCATATCCACGGCTGCTACTAGATTGGCCAGTGTATTGGCTTTTGTGTTCTACTCCTGCATACGGGCATCCTTGATTGCAAATACTTTATTCACTTGGTTGACCACCATTTGTGAGTCGCTGTGAAGGCTATTTCCCTGTCCCCCAATATGTAGGCTAATTCCAGGGCTTGAATTACGGCTTCATATTCTGCTTCATTATTCATTATCAGTAACCAGTAGATGGCTTTATGGAAAGCCTTTTCGGATGGGGACTTGATCACCAAACTGAGTCCAGCTCCTTGATGTTTTATGCCTTGTCCGTGTAGATTATCCATTCCCCGAGAGTGACTCATCCCATTATCTTGAGTTTGTCTTCAGCCTTTGCATCATATCAGTACTGAAATCGGCGACGAAGTCTGCTAGGACTTGTGACTTGATGGTCACTCTTGGCTGATAGATGATATCATATTCCCCCAGCTCTACCACCCATTTTACTAGTCTCCCTGAGAGTTCGGATTTGTGCAAGATGGTCTGTTGGGGAAATATCGGACCACAACGATCGTGTGGCTCTAAAAATAGGGTCGCAGCTTCCGAGCTGCAATAACCAGTGTTAGTCTCTCCAATGCAGGTAGTATTTCACTGCGTCTAGGAGAGATTTGCAGATGTAGTAAATAGGAGACTGCACGACTTTTTCTTTTCGTATGAGGACAGTACTTACTCCTACCTCTAATACTGCAAGATATAACAAAATTTAATCTCTTTCGTGTGGTTTAGTCAGCAATGGAGGGTTCGAGAGATACTGCTTCAAATACTGAAGTGCTTGGCTACATTGTTCCGTACATTCGAAACCTTTATTCTTCTTCATCATGTTGAAGAACTGATGGCAACGTTCCATGGATCGAGAGATGAATCGGCTAAGTGCGGCTATACGACCGTTGAGTCTTTTCACTTCCGCCTCATTCTTCAAAACCTCTGGTATAGCCTCGATGGCCTTGATCTTGACAAAACTTGGCCTATATCCCTCGATTCGAGATGATAAATCCGAGGAACATTCTCGACATAACGCTAAAGGCGCATTTTTTGGGGTTGAGCTTCGTGCCATACTTATCTAGTATGTCGAATGTTATTTCTAGGTGCTTGATGTGGTCCTTCACAATTTCTGACTTGACTAGCATGTCATCAATGTATACCTCCATAGTCTTGCCAATTTGATCCTTGAACATAAGGTTTACAAACCTCTCGTAAGTGGCTCCTATGTTTTTCAGACCAAAAGGCATCACTATATAGCAAGAAGTCCCCATATCTGTTTATGCCTAAATTTTGCTTAATAGAATAAACAAATAAAATTTATGAAAACATCAGAAGTAATATAGTAAATATAAAAGAAAAGTAATAATGCAGAGAAATAAGTAGTTCTATTCCTTCAGAGCAGTCGGATTCTGGGAGAATCGCTTGATGTACAATATAATGTGAAGAGATGTATTTATAGCTATATATTTACTCAGTCCTAATTATGGTAAAATAAGAAGACTATAAGTCGTGCGCCTGTTTACTTAAGTCAGTGATCTAAATTAACCCTACCTAGGAGACTGTAAACCCTAAGGCAGCGAGATGTATGCCTTGCATCTCATGGCCCGTGTCTACTAAGCGGCCGTGACTTACGGAGCAGGCATGTATCCTCTGCGCCTGATGACTTACAGGCTAAGTCTAGTCTACGCCAGCTGAACTCGTATTCATGTAATCATAGGTGGTGTATTTTTATACAAACAATAGTCGTGATGAAAGAGGTTTTTTCTTGATCATCTGGATTCATCAGGATCCGATTGTACCAGAGTACGCATTCAAAAAGCTTAGAGATTTATGTCCTGTCGTCGAATCGATGAGTTGATCGATGTTGGGCAATGGAAAAGAGTCTTTCGGGCAGGCGTTGTGCAGATCGGTGAAGTCAATGCACATCCTCTATTTTCCATTCTTCGACGACCACTACATTTGATAACCAATTTTGATAGTGGACCTCAGGAATGGATCCATTGTTTAACAGATTCTCCACCTCTTCATAAACTGCTTGCCCATTTTCTCGGCTTATCGGCCTTTTCTATATTTGGGCTGGTTTGAAACTGAGATCGAGATTCAAGTTATGCATAATTATCTGAGTTGATATCCATGGCATGTAGGTATGTGTCCAGGCGAAGGTGGTTGCTCGAGCGTGTAGCAAGCTGACGAACTCCTACCTGGCCTCGGCCGAAAGTTTGGCCCCCACATAGAATTTCCTGTCTGGAGACTCCTCGTCAAAGATCAGTGCATCTAGACCGTCTACTGTGGCCTTGGTGACTTCTTCTTCCCCGACTAGATCTCGTATCACGGCGGGTAATTCCAGTGGAGTATCTCTCTCATGCTTTTCTAATTCAAACGACACGTCCATTACTAGGCAGGGCCCGAGTAACTTGTCTAGTAGCTTCCGTTGATTCTTCACTTCCTTTACTGCACATGTGATAGCAGCCACGTAATAGCTCTTAGACAACCTTTGCTCCCCTCGTATCTCTGTCATCTACCACAGAGTAGGGTACTTAAGGACTTGATGAAGTGTTGAGGGTACCGCTCGTATTTCATGTAACTAAGGCCTCCCTAGGATGAAGTTAGACGAGAGATTGCATGTCATCACTTGGAAAGACGTTAGCCTCGACACTCCTAGAATGAGATCTAGGAGGACTATTTCTCTGACAGACCTTTCACTGCAGTTGTTGAAGCTAGTTATTGTGTATGGTCTGGGGATTATCAGGTGCTGAAGCTCCATCTTACAGATTACTTCTCATCGAATAATGTTCACATCACTCCCTGGGTCCACAATTACTTGCTTAATATTGGTGCCGAGTACCTCGAGGGTGATGGTTAAGGCATCGTGATGTGGGTAGATAATTTATCTTCTATCCTTCTCGTTGAACTCAATCGCGATGATCCGAAGCCTTTTGTTCACCTCCTAACGTGCTTCGCAAACCATCGCAGCTTTGGCCTTCTCTATATTTACCCCTAGTCCTCTGAAAATCGTATTGACACTCTACATATTCTTCAAGTTTGAAGTGGTGGATTTCATTTCTTCTTCTGCGAGTAAGTCCTTGAGGTGTCTTTCGAGCCCTGAGTTATTGGTTACTGCGGGGCTTCCTGGGTTGGTCTCAATGTTAATCCTTAAGGATCTAGGTACAGAAGCCGGGAAATTGTCCATGGGCTGGGATCCTTGTAGGGATACTGGCCTCGAGAACGAGCCGGTGAAGAGTGCTTCTAGCTTGGCCATAGTTTTAGCCATGGCGGTCGAGTTATATGTCGTCTGCTCCGTCTGTGCATTGAGAAAGTTGGCGATGACATCTTCAAGCTTGTTGTTGGCACTAGTGGGGCTTCCATGCGGTAGATCGACATCATGATCTCTATCCACATGGATAGGCCCCTTGGACACGTCATTTTCCATCGAAAACGCTGACATCTTTAGAGGCGTCTCGATCGCGTCAATTGTATTCTTTGAGACATCATTGTTGTCTTTTGACATGGTTGTGATTTTACTTGGTAAAAACCTATAGTTGTTTGGGTCCCACGCTCGGCGCCGAACTATTTATGCTTAAAAGCTACCGGTTTAACAGTTAAATAATAAAGATGGTCACAAGAAAAACAGTAAATACTAAGGAAAAAGCGAATAAAGTAGAAAATAGAGAGATCGTATTCCTTAAGAATAGGCGGATTCCTGGAGAATCACTTGATGATCAATACGATACGGGAGGAGGATGTTATAGTTGTAGGTTTGTTCACAGTCCTAATTATGGTAAAATACAATGACTATAGGCCATGGGCCTGTTTCCTTAAGTTAGTGTCAATATTTAACCCTAACTAGGAGACAGTAAACATAAGGCAACGAGATGTTTTTCTTATACCCCTGGGCCTGTGCCTGATCAGCGGCCATCGCTATGGGGCATGCGTTTATTCTCAGTATTCGGTGACTTATAGAGTAAGTCTAATCTCTGCCAGCTGGACTCGTAACCCCATAATTATTGGTGGCTTATTTTTACCCACACAGAATTGACCCAAATACAATATGCAGAAAAAAAAATCTTCTACTTTTTGCTGCTCATTATCTATATTTTATATAACAGTATTTTTTGTTAGTCCTTTCCAATTTCAATATTTGAAAACAACATGATTTTAGATTATGTATTTTACCCTCAATAATAAGTTTTTATATTCAAACAAATATTATCTTATGTTAAGATAACAAATTTAAAAAATCTTATCATCATACAAATATGTATGGTATGTTTAAGACCATAAATTTTAAAATTATTTATTTATTTTTTAACTCTAAGTGGGTCAAACTAAATTACAAAAGTGAGTATATGGAGAGTATATGTTACATGCAATACTGTATGAAAGAAATTTGTAGAAAGGTGTCCATCTATTATTTAATGTAAGACTTATCTTTTTAACTTTATGTAACACTATTTTCATCCACTAAATAAATAACCGAACATTCTTATATTTTGAATAGTTTAACTTTAAACTTCTCATTTTACTTTTAATGAAAGATTTTTTAAACAAACAAATGTTATGTTTTATTTAAGTCAAAAATTGCACAAATATTGTAGTTGTACTGGCAGCAGGTGCAAACATGTACACTTAAAGGAATTGAAAATCTTTACTGATTTGAACATTTTGGAAAATATATAGTTATGTTAAACTCGAACACATTATGCAAAAAAGTAATGCAATGATCAAGTATTGTTAATATAGTTTACACTTGCTGGTTTAAAATCTTGTACCTACCGAAGGAGGAGCGAAAAGATGAGGGGAAACTGGACGAGGAGATGGTAATTGCATGTATATTTGCATGCAATGACTTTGAATGCAACTGAATAATCTGACATCCAGTACTTCAACAAACACAAGATGAAAGAATTTTTGTACCAGAGTCCTGCAAATTATAAAGAAATTGAACTAATGAATAAAAGTTTTCCCTTAATACCATATACATGTAGATAAATAGGAAAATAATCATTTGATGTGCCCAGATACGGTCATTTCCACTTCTCTTATACAATCAATCACCAGAGAGATTCGTTTTTGTAGTCCTTTACAGATGGTATTTTAGTTATATGACATAATTATATAAAACCAATAAATAATACTAAAACAAATAAAGTTGGCGATATATTAAACAAGAAATCTTTGTATGATCAATTTATTCTATTCAAATTGTAGGTAGATATAGGAAAACTTTCTTTACTCGACAATTACTTGGGGAACTTCCACTTCTTTTTTCTTTTCTCTTTTACTTTTGGCGAAATTTGCGACTTTAGTCTCTAAAATATCTATAAATTTTCATTTTGGCGCTTGTGCTGTCTGCAGATTCATTTGTTAAATTTTGCACTTTATGTTCTTCTGTTTATGAATTTCACAAATTTAATAAACTACTAGTTGTCAAAACATTTAATTACCATGCTTTTTATGTTAAGTTTGTAATGTTACTTTACAGTTGAAAGTAATATAGCTCTAAAAATACTCTAAATGTAACCTTTTTAAATATTACAGTGCAAGTGGCTCAATCAGACAATATATAAAGATATATGATAACGCCCAAGTATGCCTTCAAAAAGGACTAAAAAGTCGTTGCAGCAAGTACGAGGTCGAATTCTACATAGAGCAACGTTGATTTGTAACTGTACTTTTTTCACTAAATTTCTGTTCAAACAACTTTAAAATTTAAATATATTGATTTATATGGAAACTAAGAACGATAAACAAGTAAATAATTGTAAGTAAACAAAACAGATAGAGGTGATTCAAGAGTATAAAAAACCTAGGCCAATGACTTCCCCAATTATTGAGATGATGTGCCGATTATCTCGCTTGATTGTTCCTATTGGCTCTTTAGCCAAAGATCTATCAAAACAACCTCCCTACCTCTCACAAGGTAGGAAATGGTCTACGTATACCTCATCCTCTATAGACTCCACTTTTTGAATTTTACTGGATTTGTTGTTGGTGATTGTTTCTACTGACGTGAGCTCTTAGTTCGTCACTAGTATTTTTCAATTACAAGCACAACTATCGCAAACTAATTTTCCCAGTTAGTTGAGATGATGATGTGCTCTATAAATCGTCTTAAATAATTTTTTGGTTTAAGCCAAAGTATCGTCATTCAACCAACCCTATCTCAAGATCCTTTTTCGACTTATTACAGGAAAACATGGCACATTCAGTTAAAAGCTCTTCAATTAAAAGCAATACAAAATGTAGCTGAATGAATAGAAATAAGAATTCAAACTCGATTAAATCACAAAATACTACTCCCTCCGTCCCAATTTATATGGCACCATTTGACCGCGCGTGGAGTTTAAGAAATAAGGAAAGAATTTTTTATGTTTACCAAATTGTCCTTACTTTAATACCTACTTTTGTTGAATTTTCTTCATAATGAGTACACTTGAAAAGTAAGTGAGACCCAATAAGGGTAAAATAGAGATGGTGTCTTTAAAGAGTTGCCGAATAAGAAAATGTGACATTTATTTTGGGACAGACTAAAAAGAAAATGGTGCCACATGACAAACGTTTTGTCACACCCTAAATGGGTAACCAGCCACTCATGTTCATAATGAATGTTAATTGCAAGAAACTAGAAAAAAGTTAAGAAAAAACTCGTATTGTTCGTGTCTATAAAGCCATAGCCTCCACTTGATCTTTCAGAATAAAAAATATAGTGTATTTGTAATGTATATGGACTCCTATGACAATACCTCGTCCAAAACCAAGTTATGGTTTGAGCCAGAATTTAGCCTTGGCAAGGCCTAGTGACTCACACCAAGCTTAAGTTGTAGAGTCTCAAATTTTTGTTCCTAGGAGCACCAACATGCAGTTGCATCGCCTGGTGCAATGCCCAGTGTAGCGCAGCCATGCTATTTTTGTGCCACTTCTTTGAACTTATCCATTGGCTCTTCAATTGTCTTCCGAACTCGACCTACTTCTACTCAAATTTTGAAGTACCATTTCTCTCCGTTTTAGCTCCAAATCGCCCCACTTTCCTAAATTCTATTCCTACAAACATAAACACAAGAAATGAGCACCAAATATTGGGGCAACTTAGCCACATGTGTTTGTAATAATCATATCATAAACAGTCATGAAAGATAAATTGCAAGAACTAAGAAAAAGGTTACAGAAAAATTCGTAGAACTCCTGTCTCCAACGCCCTTGATCTTCTTAGGTTAGAGGTAATTAAAAATAGTGTTTAGGGTGTATTTATACTGTGTATGGACACCTAAGACAAAATTACCCTAGTCCAAACCCATGTTGCAGTCGGAGCCAAAATTTGGCCTGTGGCAAGGCCTAGTGCCTTACATAGTGCCTCGCACCAGGCTTAATTTACAGATTCTTGATTTTTTGTTTAAGTGAGAACTAATGATGTTTGGCATTTTATGCCTATATTTCCTTAATATTTCCTCACGTTTTAGTACCTTATTCGCTCGTTTTATGGTTTATGAATGTGGTTTTGCACTAATTTTATGTCGTGTGTATGTAGGTTGTTGTGCAGTGCAATTGGAGCTTTTAAGAGCATGATTGAGCAAGAAAAGATTGGATTTTGATTGAGGATTGGATCGAGCACACGAAGGCACAACACAAAACGAGAAAAGGAGAAACGAAACAGAAAAATGGCTGGGCGCTGTAGGGCACGTGGCGCGCCACCCACCGCGCCCAGTGCACCAGCGCTATTCCTTGCGCGCCACGTGCCAAAGGCGCTCAAAATCTGACGCTACTGGTTGTTTGGGCGCTTTCCGAGGCGCGGGGCGCCCGTTATAGCGCCCCGTGTCCGGTTTTTTCACTTCCTATTTCGTCTAGGATTGGGTCTAACTTATTACTAGGTGTTTGTAAACTCTATAAATAGTCTTTTACTTAGTTTTTGAAAGGAGTTCAGACTTTGGAGCAAATTGGAGAGCTCATAACATCAAGAACAAGGGTTTGTCTTCCTTCCATTAATCTATTACATCATTATTTCATTATTACATCAATTCTTTGTGTTGTTATTATGAGTATGTGTGGCTAATTATATCGTTCTAGGGTTAGAGTATTACATGAAAGTTGATGTTTGAAGATTGATTCCCATTAATTAAATCCCATAACGGGTTGCTTATTCTCTCTTGATTTCACTTGTGTAATTGTCAGGGCCCGATTATTACGCATTATCTATAGTTTTTAGATTGAATTCGAAAGAGGGAATTTAATTACGTAATAAGAAAGAATAGAACTAGTTTGTGAACCCGGGCATCGGAGAACCAATTTGTGAGTAGGATAGACATATACTTGCTCGCCTAGTTTAACTAATTACAGAATTCGTTAATGCGTGCACGTGATTCAACCCATAGACATATAGGGATTGGAGTAGCCTGCATAGACCGTGAAGAATCGAAAGGTTTTCACGGGTACATTTACTCTGTTATTTAGTAACCCGGAATTTAAGAAGTGGAATCAATTGGAAAACTCAACTGGATTATTCGTAACTCTGACCCTGGACCGCCTCCTTATTACTGATAACAACCAAGTTTTTCTCCATTGTTTGAATCCGCTTTTACCATTTAAATTACTGTTCTTTAGTTAATAAACTCATAAATATTGGAAAAGATCCCTGAATAGTTTATATAAATTATTTGCTAGAATTCAGTCTGAATAGTCCTCGTGGGAACGATACTCGATTTATCACTTTATTACTTGTCGACCACGTATACTTGCGTGTGCGTTTGGGAGCAACAAGTTTTTGGCGCCGTTGCCGGGGACTAAACAATTGACTGATTTCTTTTTGAACAGTTTATTACTTTCTATTCAAGTTTAATTTTTGTTTTGAGTTTTGTGCTGTTTCAGGTATTAGGTCCTGCTTGATCTTTACCTACAGGAATGGCAGAAGAACAAGCTTTAGCTGTGCGAGATGTTGCTCTCCCCAGCCTGGAGGGAGTAGCATCGATCATAGTTAAGCCCGCTATCACCGGGGGCTTTGAGATTAAGTCCGGCATGATTCAGTTGCTGCATGTGACTGGACAATATGGTGGATTACTTCATGAGGATCCGCAGCAACCCATTCAGAACATTTTGGAGATCAGTGATACTTATACACCAGCGGGTGTTCCTACTGATTATGTTCGCTTGACGTTGTTCCCGTTTTCACTGATTGGGGCAGCAAGGAAATGGTTAAAGGCTGAAAAGTCTGGGTCTATCACTACTTGGGAGGATTTGGCTAAGAAGTTCTTGGCTAAATTTTATCCGTCTGCCAAGACAGCCCGGCTGAGGAGCGAAATTATGTCCTTCAGATAGTTAGAAGGAGAATCCTTGTATTCAGCCTGGGAGCGATTCAAAGCTTTATTGCGAGATTGTCCACACCACAACCAATCCAATGAGGTTGTTGCACACACTTTTGTTGAGGGGTTGAACCAACACACTAAGATCGTGGTTGATGCTTCTGCTGGAGGCCAAGTACTGGCCTTAAATTTTGATCAAATTTATGATTTACTTGACAAGTTTTCGAAGAGCAATCCTGATTGGCAGGGAGATGGTAGAGCTATTACGCAGAAACCTGCAGGGGTACTTCAGTTAGATGCAGTCTCAGAGCTAAGGGCGAGGATGGATGCTATTTCCAATCAAATTAGCAAGTTAGCTCTGCCAAAGGCTCAGCAACTAGTGGCTCCGGTGCAACAACTCCAGAGCTTTTGTGAGGTTTGTGGTCAAGACCATGCTACAGAGGTTTGCTCCTCTAATCCAGAGTCAGTTTATTACGTGGGTAATCAAAACAGGCTGCAGGGTCAAAACCAGTTTGGTAATGGTTATTATCAAGGTAATACGAGAGCCCCGAATAATTACCACCCACTTCCAGCTCCACCACAGCAGGTTAGCTATTCAGTTAAAGAGATGTTAAAGCAGTTAATGGCGGGCCAGCAGAGAATGATAGCTGACACTGCAGCCCATGCAGTGGCCATACAAGATATTGCCAATGCTCACAAGAACCTAGAGCACCAGTTGGGGCAGTTGGTGGGAGAAATAAGCACTGTGAAAAAAGAGCCTGAACAATGTCTTGCAGTGACTTTAATTGAAGGTGGAGAGCTGATGGCCAAGTCCGAGGAGAGAGCTGAAATAGAAAAAGTTGAAAAAGTGGAGAAGTTAAAGAAGAAAGAAGAGAGAAAGGAGGCACCTCTGCCACCTCCACCATTCCCGCAGAGACTATTACCATCGAAGGATCCGGCCCAGTATCAAAAATTTGTGAGTATGTTTAAAGAACTTCAAGTTAATATTCCTTTGACTGATGTGTTTGAATTGATGCCATCCTTTGTGAAGTTCTTAAAAGAAATTTTAGTCAAGAAGAAAAAGCCTCAAGAGATAGATACAGTTGAGTTAGTTGATGAGTGTAGCACAATCTTGAGCAAGCTACCTCCAAAACTTCAAGATCCTGGGAGGTTTACTATTCCTTGCACCATTGGAGGGCATAATATCACTGGTGCCTTGTGTGATTTGGGTGCGAGCATAAATCTCATGCCTCTGTCTGTTTACAAAAGGTTAGGGCTAGGAGCAATCAAGCCCTCTTCAGTTACTCTTAAGATGGCGGATGGATCACTCACTCACCCTGATGGTAAGTTGGAGGATGTGTTGCTTAAAGTTGGTAAGTTTACATTCTCTGCTGATTTTGTAGTCCTAGATTATGAAGAGGACAGAGAAGCTCCAATCATTTTGGGGAGACCATTCTTAGTCACCTCGAAGGCAATTATTGACATGGAGCTGGGTGAGATGACTGTTAGAGCGCATGGAGAAAAGGTTACTTTCAAGGTTTATAATGAGAAGGAGCACATAGCTAAGGTGGAAGAGTGCTCTATGATTGAATGTGTCAAACAAGAACATGGAAGTACACCACATGTGAAGTTGAAGAAAGGTTCCCCCAAAGATGGGAAGAAAGCAAAGGTTCGGCGTAAGAGGAGAAGACATAAATGCTGGAAGTGAGCTAAAAGTGTCGTCGTGCCACGACGTTAACAAAGGTGCTTCTCGGGAGGCAACCCGAGCTTGTACTTGTATTATTTTAGTTATAGTGTCACGTAGTTTTTGTTTTTCCTTGGATTGCAGGTTCATGTAATGTCGAGGCTAAGTGTGGGGTGTCCTCACCCTTGCCTACTATTGATGACCTGATGAGGGAAGTCTGAGTACCTCATACTATATGGAAGCTTGGAGGATGCTAGCACCAAGGACTAGAATCTTCAGGGAAGTTTTCTTTACCTTGCACTTTCTTATTTTTAGCACTGAGGACAGTGCTTAGTTTAAGTGTGGGGTGGGGAACTACCCTTTACCTATTTTTGAGGTTAGGGATGCATGTACCATAGGATTTTTTTGTTTTGTCACTTGACTTTATTTTGATTTATTTCTTGCTTTAATATATGAAAAAAAAAATTAGAAAACCAATGAAAAATTTCAAAAAGATTTTCCTTTTAATTTTGTTAGTGGTACAGGTCATCCACCCCGTGGTTTTTCTTATGGCCTCGGTTCTTTTCCACGGGGAGACCTTTGAACCGGGTAGTTTTTATCTTTATTAGGATTAGGATAGTTAGTATAGGTGTCCCTAGACGAAAGGAATAGGTGGAATGCTAGGTGCCTTTGACTTGTTTGATACCGGTGAACTTGAATTGATTGCATGTGCTATTTGTGGTGTCCTTGAGTTTTAATTTTGATGCATGCCAAAGAAAAAAAAAATGGAACAACCCCCTTGAGATGTTTGAGTCCACTTGCTTGACTTTATTGTGAACCTTTGTGCATTAGTGCTTAAATTTCCACAAGTTGCATTCTAGATGCTTGATTGAGAGTTGTTGATGGAACCTTTTTGTGTGGACCATGTGCAATGTGTGTTGTGAGGCATGTTCTTGTTTACTCCATGTTGCATATCAATGTCTAGAACTTGCCCCGTGTGTGTGCAAAGCGAAATCCTAGGTTTGCTCTAGTTGGGAAATGATACAAGGCCTTCTTTTGATTTGCCTACCCTCACATATATACCTTGGAAAAAAATTGTTGTTGTGATTTCCTTTGACCCTTTTTGTTGGCACCCACACCCCGAGCCTACCCATTTGTTCTAAATTGTCTCTTTTGGCCCTTTACTCCTTAAGCACTTTAATTGATATTGTGATACTATTTTGGAGTTGTGGTTGGATATTGGGAGGTTTTTGAGTGGAACTAATGAAGAGGAATACTTGTTAAAATTGTGTAGTAGTTGCTTATGAGCATTGGCAAGGTTGGAAGATAATGAAATTGAAAAGAAAAAAATAGCAAAGTTGAAAAGAAGGAAAAAAATTGTGGAAAAAGAAATAAAAAGAGAAAGAATATCCATTCCTTGCTAGTGTGTGCTTAATAGAAAAATGCTACTTGTGAGAAGGTGTATGTGTAGAAGTGTTGGTTGGGTGGTTTTGATGAGATTTGTGATTAATTTAATTGTGATGTATTAAAGTGCTTAGGGAGGTAGTCACTATTACCCCCATATGTATCCTACCAACCCCTTAGCCTACATTACGACCTTTCTAAAGTCCTAGTTAATCTCGATTGGAGTGAGCTTACATTAGTGGAGTCCTACACTACGGGCAAGCCTATGGTACATTGTGTGTGACATGTGAGACTTTCATGAGAGTGAGTGAATTCATTTGTTATTGCCCCCGTTCTATTCATGATATTTGTTGTTGTGTGTGATTTTTGGGGGGGCACTCTTTTGCTTCATATTGGTGAGGGCGCATGGTTTGCATGAAATAGGTGAAGTTGATGTCTTCTTGGTTGAGTAGATAGGTGCGATTTTGTGGGAGCATGGTTGCAATAAGTTGAGTTTGTGCATTTGAGCTATTTTGGGGTGGTTGTTCTCATGTTTTTGAGTTTGGTAAATTATTGGCATGTTTGTGGATCCATAGTAGTCATGTGTGCATTTGTTCAATGATCGGTATCAACCATAGTAATGGGCAGACCTGTTTTACCTAGGTTGGGAAGTTATTTGTGATTGCTCGAGGACGAGCAAAGGTTCAAGTGTGGGGAGGTGATGTTTGGCATTTTATGCCTATATTTCCTTAATATTTCCTCACGTTTTAGTACCTTATTCGCTCGTTTTATGGTTTATGAATGTGGTTTTGCACTAATTTTATGTCGTGTGTATGTAGGTTGTTGTGCAGTGCAATTGGAGCTTTTAAGAGCATGATTGAGCAAGAAAAGATTGGATTTTGATTGAGGATTGGATCGAGCACACGAAGGCACAACACGAAACGAGAAAAGGAGAAACGAAACAGAAAAATGGCTGGGCGCTGTAGTGCACGTGGCGCGCCACCCACCGCGCCCAGTACACCAGCGCTATTCCTTGCGCGCCACGTGCCAAAGGCGCTCAAAATCTGACGCTACTGGTTGTTTGGGCGCTTTCCGAGGCGCGGGGCGCCCGTTATAGCGCCCCGTGTGTGGTTTTTCACTTCCTATTTCGTTTAGGATTGGGTCTAACTTATTACTAGGTGTTTGTAAACTCTATAAATAGTCTTTTACTTAGTTTTTGAAAGGAGTTCAGACTTTGGAGCAAATTGGAGAGCTCATAACATCAAGAACAAGGGTTTGTCTTCCTTCCATTAATCTATTACATCATTATTTCATTATTACATCAATTCTTTGTGTTGTTATTATGAGTATGTGTGGCTAATTATATCGTTCTAGGGTTAGAGTATTACATGAAAGTTGATGTTTGAAGATTGATTCCCATTAATTGAATCTCATAACGGGTTGCTTATTCTTTCTTGATTTCACTTGTGTAATTGTCAGGGCCCGATTATTACGCATTATCTATGGTTTTTAGATTGAACTCGAAAGAGGGAATTTAATTACGTAATAAGAAAGAATAGAACTAGTTTGTGAACCCGGGCATCGGGGAACCAATTTGTGAGTAGGATAGACATATACTTGCTCGCCTAGTTTAACTAATTACAGAATTCGTTAATGCGTGCACGTGATTCAACCCATAGACATATAGGGATTGGAGTAGCCTGCATAGACCGTGAAGAATCGAAAGGTTTTCACGGGTACATTTACTCTGTTAGTTAGTAACCCGGAATTTAAGAAGTGGAATCAATTGGAAAACTCAACTGGATTGTTCGTAACTCTGACCCTGGACCGCCTCCTTATTACTGATAATAACCAAGTTTTGCTCCATTGTTTGAATCCGCTTTTACCATTTAAATTACTGTTCTTTAGTTAATAAACTCATCACTATTGGAAAAGATCCCTGAATAGTTTATATAAATTGTTTGCTAGAATTCAGTCTGAATAGTCCTCGTGGGAACGATACTCGATTTATCACTTTATTACTCGTCGACCACGTATACTTGCGTGTGCGTTTGGGAGCAACAACTAACATGCCCTTCTTTGTTGCCTGGTGAGTATTGTACATCAGGCTATATTTTTGTTACTTTTTCGAATTCCATTGACTTTAATTTTGTTAGGGACTTTGGCTTCTACTCAGCCTTTAAAGCACCGTTCTCGTTACTTCTCTCTGAATATCACTATACTTGAGTTAAAATTAATGAAGGTAACAATCCAGATACAACATGGTACATATAGAGATCATGAATTAATAAGGGATAGTTACTTTTAACTTTTCAAAGTCGGCTGGTAAAACGATCCGTAACTCTGCTTTATGAATAGATAATTTTGCTAGTTGTGTTATATTTTTTATGACTGACTTATAAAATTTGAGCCAATTCGGAGGCCATTTGATATGATTTGGACCAACGTTTTGATTTTGATTTAGTCCCCAACTAAACAAGAAAGTGGACCTAGCATATTAGTTTGAAAATTTAGCATGTCATAAGTTCTGATTGTTCCAAAAATATCATTTATTACGTGCTTGTAAAATTTGATATTATTTGGATGTCATTTCGTCCAGTTTTGAAGAAGATTTCATTTCAGTGTCGTCGATAAGTCAAATATGTGTTGACACCCAATTTTGTCCCTCCTATTTTCAAAATCAACAGTTCTTGAATTCTACACACGATTGTGTATCCATTCCTACCTCGTCTATTCTTTTCAAATTATCTTCTCATAATAGCCTGGCAAATGAGGCCGTTTTCAAAAGCATCGTCTCAAACCATAGCTATTTTTACAATCGTTTCAATTACTTCTACTTTTGACAAAATTATCCAAAATTGTTTGAAATCTCAAAATTACGATTTTTATGCATTTCTTAGCCCTCTTAACATTTTAAATTAATTTTCTAATTTTTTCATATTTTGTATCCATTTATATGATTTTTATATAATTTTTATACCTATTTACACACTATTTATACATACATATATACATATACATGTATATGCACACACATGCATACACATCAGCTTATTTTTGCCACCTCTGCGCCTATATGTCTAAATCCTGGCCGTCCACATAATGGATCCAACGACCAGGATCAAACAATCCCCAAACGACCCCCTGAACCCACACGACCCTTCCCATTTCCCCATCGGACCCCAGAACTGTTTTCTCTCTCTCATTTCATGGCGAAACAAATCGCCACCCCTCATCAGTCAACTTTTTGGTTATTTTAGCCGGAGAAAATTAGGGAAAATAGTGTCATCGTGTTCCCTTCGATGTCCGCTACAAAACTCATACAGTTTTGGTGATGTTTGAGCAAAGGCGAGATTTGACCTTTGACAACTGTGACACTACCGCCGGTAGATGCCTCCGGCGGGGTTCAGGCCATCGATTTAAAGGTGTTATTACCTAAACGAGGTAAGAAAATCCATGCGAAGATTAATCTATGACGGGTCGCGATTGACCCGATTCTAGTAAATGGGTAATGTTATCTCCTTTTGACTTTGTGAAATCTCTGTCACGCAACACCTAAAATTGCCTATGTCTCACTAAATTAGCATGATTATTTTCTTCACTTGTTAATTAATTGATTCGCATGACTTATGACCTTTATAACCTGTTGATTTGTTTGACAATCGTAGTGAGCCTGTTTTACACTTTGGTCTTGACACGTTAAGGCTAAATTCTCTGTTATTCCCTTCAAATTTGAAGCTTAGAAATTGCCATGGCTTGCTTAAGTTGTTTGAATCATCCTACTGTACATTGCTTGTGTAAATTCATGACTTATCTAATTAAAATCTGAACTGGTGGATTAATTTACACGATTCAAGGGATTTTGATTAGTGTTGATTTGAATCTGTGAGTAGAATTTAGAAGGAAATTGGCATGATCATTGATATTTATGTTTTGAAATATGTTGAAGTTCAAACCTGTTTGTGGGAGGATTGTGAATCTGGACTAGGTTAAGTTTGAGGGGAGGGGTTTCGTATTAATTTAGGATTGATTTACCTCATAATCAGGGGTTGATTGCTTTTGTTTTTGGAAGATTTACTCAAATTTTTGTCCCCTGATATTTTTGGAAGACTATATTTCCTTATCCTTGTTAACTTTTACCCGTTGCTTTTCAAATCCCTACTCTTCACCTATACAAGCTATTCTCTCTTTCAACAAAAGACACAAGTTCTGGACATTGAAACCCCAGAAACACACACTGATACACTGATATAATTCTACATAAGCTATTCTGGCGTATAATTCTCTTTGGCTTGTTGGCTTCCCTGAAGGAATACTGCTCATTTCTTGTGTGGGTGCTGCTTTTGTTTCTCTTCTCTCTTGTTTGCATTTTTATTAACCTTACAGTGTTTCAAGGTATTCCCCTCTCACTCCTGATCACCTATTACTTCTGTATATACATGTGTGTGTTTGATATACTCTTGTCATGTTAAGGCTAATGGTACAATCTAGTTTGCCATGGTTCTGTGTGTCTTAAGCAACCCTGCACTTCTGTTTAAAAGTTAAGACAATATTGTTAGGATACAGATAGAGGTGCCATTCTTTTCTTCACCTTTGACTGCCTCATACCTCTGTGTGTTTGTTTCTTAGCATGACCTTTTATCTCTGTTTTTGCCTAAACTATTGGTCTGCCTTGTCTTCTTTGAATGTCTTGCACATCTGAAATTCATAGCAACATCATAAAAGGTGCACTGACTGCACCTGTTCCAGGTAGATCTCTCATTTGATTCAGGCCTTCCCTTTCCCCTGTTTCCCCTGCTAACTCTGTTTACTTGCAGCTTGTGCTTAGAGAACCCTGAGGGTTCAATATAAGTCAATGAACCAGTGCTTTGAACTGGTTCTTCTGAAATCAGGAACCCTTGGCTATTGATAGAATACTTCTGACTTTGAGAACAGGGACTTCTCTTGATCAGTACTCTCTCCCTTATGTTTTTCCTTAGGAACTGTCCCCCCAAACTTGTATATTTGCTAGGTGCCCTATCTGTATCGTTCTAAATCAGGTGTACAACAATGATGTTGTACAAAATTGGCTACCCAGGAGCCATCCTCTTGTCTCTTTCTCTCCCTGTGTGCAGTGCATCATGCTTAGGTTTGAATTAAAATGATTCTGGATTGTGTCTTCTATGAAAACTGATTTGATTTGGTGACATGTCTAAAATTCCACTTTTACTGAAAGTTTCATACTTAGTATGTGTCAGGAGAATGATTAATTCATGGCACAATTTGAAACTTTGAATGAAACAGGGGCTATAAGTGTTATGTTTGCGTACATGAGACTATTTCTGAAAACTAACCCCGCCCCTCTTTTGCATGAACATTCTGGGCCCAAAAATAATTTCAAAAAGGGCCCCTTACATGCTTAAACTGATTTTGATCATTACTATTGCCCTTATACACTAATCTAATAGTGTATAGGGGTGTATAAAGTATTTGGGGTCGATTGTACGCTTTGAACTATATATTCTAAAGTATAATTATAATTTAGATCATGTATTTGCATGTTTATACCTATATATATACACTATTACGTGTGGCAGCCCTTTATTTGCACTTGTGTGCTTTTGTGAACCCGTTTTCAAAAACAGCCTCTCTACCTATATATATTTCCCAAAATCCGACCCCTACACAAAAAAGGCCATTAAGGTTAGGGCTCGAAAATTAATGACGAGTCACACCGACCCTAAATGGCCAACATTTTGTATTGAAAAAAATCCCCTTTTGTTTTGCCAAAATCTGAATTTTATTTGCAAAATAGACTCTTTGTGCAAACCTTTTCAAAGTATGTAAATTGCATTTGTAAGTTAATATTAAATACCATTTCGTATGTTCATGATTAGGCATTTAATATTAGAGGCCGTAACTACAATTATGCTTAAGTATAGGCCGAATATGAAAGCTATTTGTGTGTATGCATAGATATGTTACATCTTTAGTTAAAGTATTAAACTAAACTTCCAAGTTAGTATTCCTGATGATATATACTCTTTTTATCCCAAAACTTAGACTCGGATGGTAACCACTTTTCGTGGGACTCGGGGAAGTACCTTACACCTTCTTCCCCGAGTCATTTGGACTTCTTACCTATATAGAATCTCTGAAATTGACTAGTTGACCTTTTGAACTTGACTTTAGACACTTAGGTGACCTAATACGCCTTAGAAATTATATTAGGTGGCGACTCCAATACTTAAACTCAAACGAGTTACCCAGTCAAATCTGAAACCCAACTCGCCTCGAGTTGAGTCCAAAATCGGGTATGACAGAATGGTGACTCCTCTGGGGATACTCAAAGTCCTAACCACAACGAGTCTTTGCTTTTGGGATTTATTTAATTATTATCTTGTTATTCATTATTATTATTGTCATACTAACTTGGTTTTCTTTTTACTTTATTCATTTATTGTATTGAATTCTTTATGTGTCATTTTGCATATTTCACTCATACTCCCCCACTCCTCGGTAACGACACTTCACACACACATGGCAATTACATGGATCCCACGGTCGCTTCACCACCAAAACACCTTTTAAGAGGGACATGTTTGAATATAGTTGGTCCGTGGTACAACCAATAATTTCAAATGATCCCACTCCTTGGTCGTCCGCCTTGGGGAACCGTGTCTAGAATTACACCACTCTTCTATTGTAATGAGCATGCATCATGTCGTAGGAAGGGCTCCCCGTGAGCCGACTAGTTTTCAACTTGTCCAAACTACCTAAACGGGTTTCCGACCCCAAAGGGACGTTTGGACATGATTATGTGCAGTTGAGAGAAAAGAAAAGAAAAGAAAAGAAACGAAAAAAAGGTGAGACAAGAATGAAAACACATTTTGATTTGTTCGAATAGTCTCAAAAGGGACGGGGTTTTTAAATCTTGTTTTCTCCTTATTTTTAGGTCACAATGAGTCAAAAATTTCATCATTTTGGAATGACTACGGGCGCACCTCCTTTATTAACCAATTGGTGGAATAATTTGTCACTAGGAGATCAAACCGAAGTACGTCAACACTTGGGTCATTTGGTTTCACTACTAGAAATGGAACCGTGTAGGGAGATGATCGAAGCATCAGTGTCGTTTTGGGATGAAAAATTGAGCGTGTTTAGATTCGGGGATGTCGAATTAACACCTTTGTTGGAAGAAATAGGAGGGTTTGTGTCACACTCGGGTTAGACAAACACCGTTGGCAAGGGAGCCGCATACTAGCACCTAGCATCCCCACAGCTGACGAGTTTCGTAAAAACTAAGGGATGGTAGCAAGTGGGGACGTGGGAGTTTTACAACAAAAGAAGATACCCTTTTCCTATTTCTACAGTCGGTTTGGGCATTTGAGGGCGTATGATAGTATAAAAAGGAGTTCGAGTCCTATGGTGATTGGAGGAGAGCTAGACCACTTGCATTTGCTATTTGTTTCTTAGGAATGATGGTTTTCGCCCGAGAGTTCGAATCACGACATATGTTCAAGACTTGTCATAATTGCCGATGCAGTGTCCAACGGAATTGATGGTTATCGTTATACCATAATTCCTATGATAGTAGCGGACATTTATCGAGCTTTGGGTTGTTGCAAGAGAGGAGCAAAATACTTCCAAGGGTGTAATCTTTTACTACAAGCATGGTTCAAAGAACATTTAAGGAAAGCAAGAGGTGTGCAAGCATTGTCCAAACCAACGGGTTGCAACTAATTAATTGGGAAACGGTATGGGGTTTCAAAACTCAAGCAGCCAAGCAGCACGGATAAATGGGTAAAATTGTTCGAAAACATAACGGAGGACTCGACTCAGTGGATGTACACTTGGTTTCCTTCATCAGATTTCATCATTAGTTCTGAGAAGGAATCCTTTGTAATACTTATGGGGTTAAGAGGCCTCCAACCTTATCAACCGCTAAGAGTAATAAGGCAAGCAGGGAGGAAGAAAATCATACCATTGATATCAGACACGAAAAACTACCAGTTTGACTACACTTAAGATGTTGTTCCAAGGGTCAAGAGCATTAGGAAGTCATGGGTAGGAAGAAAAGTCATGGAAGAATCATCGCTAGCACCTGATAGATACAACGCTGGATGCGCACCAAACTGCAAAAGCTGGTTACGCTCTAGTATAAAGGGAAATGTGGTAGTGGGGCCAAGTCGTGGAAATAACATAAAAGATAGTGAGGCAGAGGCTCAAATTCGGTACCGAGAGTTCATGTTGAAAGCTGTCAAGATGGATAAGAAAAAAAAAAGAAGAGATCGAAGTGTGGAAGAAGCATACATTAGAACTAGAGGAAAAGATAGAGGCATTGGAGACGAAACTTGAGCAATGGAACTCGGAGTTGCAGAGGTAGACATCCTACACCTGGTAGCTGCCAAAGGATACTTGACCAAAGCTATGGAAGAAGTCAAGGAGATTACACGAGAAGCAAAGAGGACCAAAATAGAGTGTGCTGCCTAGTCAAAGTGTCATTTTCATTTTTTTCTCTCTTGTACTTTACTCTTTCGAAACTATCATGTACTGATTTTCAAATGCTGGAGAATTTATGAGAATAATTGGCTACAAAATGCGTATTCATTTTCTTTACATAATGACAAACCTAGGAAGGCTCTACGTCCTTGGCATGTAATAGTCCATTAGTAAACCTACGCCAAATGTCAAAAAGGTTTTTAACCCGAAAAGTGACAAATTGCATCTCTACATTGATTCGAAGAAACGTTTGCACAAAGCATTGATTGTCTGTTTAAACATGATCGAAACTATAAGAACGTTTTGGTCTTTACCTCTTCTTGTTCTGTTTTCAGAATATGGCTGCAAAGGTGAAACGACCTCGGTTAGTCGTTTCGGAAGTTAGGACTCCGATTGGCGTACCGATAATTTTAAAATATTCGTAATGTCCATTAGGACTTGTCTGTAAAATTTGAGCTAAATCAGACCTTGTTTGGTAAGCATCGGAAGAAGGTTTCAGTTTTTATTGTCGATAAATATTAAAAAGAGATTTTCGAGCTCGGTTTTGGCGAATAAGCTCCGATTCGAAATTTGAAAGCACCGTTAGGTTCGTATGATTATTTGTGACTTTTGTGAACTTTCGAAAGTGAATTTCGATGTTGTTCGGCTAGTTTCCGCTAAAATGCCGAAAGTTAAATAATTTGACATTTTTCCATTTAATTCGCATCTTGAGTTTCGGGAGTCCGATTTGAGATCCGCCTTCGCAAGTGTGTTACATATATTTTGTATAACTTGTATGCAAAAGTTGGTATTATTTCGAATATCGTAGAGTACCGTTTTAATTTTTGTCGCGAAAAGAAAATCAAATAAAAAAAAGAAAAAAAAGGAAAACCAATGAAGTTAAAAGCGGTGGGCAGGGAGATTAAATCCCTTAAGCCCACACGCCTCATTTGAAATAAGCAAAACGAACTGGAGCAGAACAGAACGAGAACAAGACGGAGATATCGAAAAAAATGCCAGAAAATGAGAAAAGGGGTCGGAAAAAAGTAGAATTTTCACCCTGAATCATTCAGGTAATGATTCTAATATATTATTTGAGTTTATTACGTGTGTTTGAATATATTTTTACCGTAAAAATTGGGATATTAGCCATCGTTTTAATAAGTTCAATTAATAGTTTAAAGGGTCAAATGGACCCCGATAATGGAATTGATTATTTATTCGTACTCGGTGAGTTATGGGCAACATATAAATATAATTTATTTAGGGTTTGATTTTGTGACCATAAACCCTGTACATAGGCCTCGCCTGCGTATTGCGTATGCGCATAGGGTATTAGGTTCTTAACCGGATTGCTCTAAGATATGAGGAATGAAGCCTTTAGCCTAATTTGATATATTTTTCTGCTTATTGAATAGAGTGAGATCATTTGGCAATGAAACCAAAGGATAAAGCGGTTGTTGATTAGCAATGTTAACTTTTGGGAGAGGTAAGTATTTATATCCATTTCTTTGGAGGCACCTGGCCTCGTGGATTTTCTACCACGTGTTCCTTACGTGTGTAGCTGCCGATAGGCGTACTCATTATGCCTTAGCTTTGGATTTACATTGTATATTATATGTTATATCTTGTTGTTGGTATTGCATTGAGAATTTGAGCATTGTACTCTGGCTGTGAGTTGGCATCTACTTTCCGGCTGTCGATGAGAGTCCCGTGCCGGTAAAAGGTTATTATTGCATCGCATTGCATTCATATGCATTATATGTCATTCATATGCATTACATTGCATATCATATTGGGTGCAGGAGTATTCCGCCCCAGGAGCAGGAGGATTCCACTCAATTGTATCATATTGAGGGTTGGAGGATTCCGCCCCAAGAGCAGGAGTATTCCGCTCTTATGTCAGATATTGAGTGCAGGAGTATTCCGCCTCAGCTTTACATTATATCGGGTGCAGGAGTATTCTGCCTCTGGTTTATATTTTATCGGGTGCAGGAGTATTCCGCCCCAGGAGCAAGAGTATTCCGCTCCAGTTGGTTATCAGATTGTATTCCCCTCGACTGCAGGAGTTTCCGCTTCGAGATGGGATTACGGACACATGTGACCCTTTGCATCATATTTCATTTCATTTCATTTCATCTCATTTTATTTCATCTCATTCCATTTCATACCATTGTGTAGACTTGTAGTACATAATTACTGTTCTGCTTCTACGTGCATTGTTTATTTGCCTATATATTTCTGGCTCGTATTCTGGGTTGCGGGGATGGGGTTGCACGCCGTAACGTTATAAATATATGGATCGGGTTGCACGCCGCAACGGTATAAATATATGGATCAGGTTGTACGCCGCATCGGTATAAATATATGGATCGGGTTGCACGCCACAACATGATGTATTTCTGATTGTTGATGTGTTCGGGATACCTATATGTTTTGGTTATCTTACGTTCCTGGTTGTTGATAAGTTTGTCATTCCATACGTGTTTCTAGTTATTATCTGGCTCTGCCTTTTTATAATTAAAATAAGAGGAATTTAGTTTATCTGTTTCTTCTCCCTGGCTAGCTATCTTATTCTTTGAGGTGGCTAGTCTGCCCCACTTATTGAGTCCTTTTGACTCACCCTTGTTTGTTGTTTGTTTCTTGTCTATCTATTTCGTTTCGGCAGGTTCGCTCCAGGATTGAGTTCGCCACGTTGTGAAGGAGCGAATACGACTTCAGCTGTCAGGGTGAGCCAGCTTTTATTCCGGATGACCACCAGTTTATTGGTTGTTATTTCAGTTGCATTTTGCTCCCTTCAGGAGGTATTTGTCTTCTTTTGTACTCTTAGATGTCTAGTCTGGATAGCCCTAAAACTAGTATGTTGGGTAGTCAGCTGTAATTTCTTTTATACAATTTAGAGGTATCAGTATGTCTGTGTTTTTTTTTAAGTCTTGTCCTTATTTGTGAATTGTTATATTTATTTTCCTGATTTAATTGGTAAGGGTTCAACCGACGGGTCTAGGGGAGGATGTCGGGTGCCCGCACGGCCTAACGGGATTGTAACGACCCTCAAATAGTCGTTACGGGATCTGGGAACTCGATTTGCATGTCGACAGTCCCAAAAGCTCCGTTAGGTCATTTATGATCCGTCTGTGAAATCTGAGTCGAAACGGAGTCCGTTTGATAGGTTTTCGAGAAAAGGATCCGTTTATGAAATTCCGGAAAGGAATTTGGGGTTTCGATAGGTCGTTTTGAGTAAACGAACCCCGATGGAAAATCCGAGCGCACCGTTAGGTCCGTCTCGTCATTTATGATATGTAGCAACCTTCAAAATTGAAAACGGACCTCGTTTGATAGGACTTTTGATAAAGTCCCCGTTTCAGAAGTTTAAAAGAGTTAAAAGAGGTTTCCGAGCTTAAATTTAGGGCTCGGCCATACCCGGGGGCATTTTGATAATTTTTACCCTAGGATGCCTATAGGCTTAAATAGCTATAATTGAGCACTCATTTGTGCTATATCTTGTCTTAATAGACCTAGTGGAGAGTCCTTCGCGGAGAAGGCGAGCGGGAAAGGAGATTCTTCCCGGCATTTGAGCCCGAATTTTGAGGTAAGTGAGACTTGACCTCTATTGTGCTTGTGGACTCTTCCTTCATGCTAGTATGCTTCATGTACGTATATATATACCTAACAATGGTTAGGATTAATGATGTGAATTACTTGCTATTATTGTTTGTTATAAATAGCGAGATTGTGACTCGACCGAGGTATGTGCCGGTCTAAACGCTACGTCGAGGTAGCTTAAATTTATATCGTAGTAACGCTTGCTACGCCATGCTTATATAGCAAGAACTTGGGACATGGCCGAGGATGTTGCCGGCATGTCATGATAAATGTCTTGCCGAGGATTTTGCCGGCTTTTGTATGATATTGGTACTTGATTTGTTCACGTGCCGGGTTGGGTAGTGCTGTCTATACGTAACCTTGGGTTGGACGACATGGGAGTAGGGATTGTACCCCCAAACTGTGGTCGGGTTAACCTTCGCCTTACGTTCAGCTAGCATAACCAACCTGGGTTACGGTGACTGTGAAATATTATCGTTATTAATATTTCTGCTATTATTTCTGTTATTGTTATTAATGTCGTGGATATTAATACTGTTAGAGGGATACTTTACAGGGGGTGTGGTGTCGCCTATACTATGAGATGTGTCACACTTGACAGGGGGTGTGGTGTGGACACTTGATCTTTGAGATGTGACACACTTGACAGGGGGTGTGGTGTGGTCACTTGATTTATTGAGATACGACGCACTTGACAGGGGGTGTGGTGCGATCGTAGACAGATTTGAGATGAGCCAACGACTACGGGTCGTTGGTCTACTTATTCATGATTGTGATAGTGACTTCGGGTCACGGTATATGGTTGATACTTAGTAGTGGTGTTGCTAGTCCATCGTAGGTCTAGGTTAGTCGGCACGGGAGTAGAGATTGGACCTCCAAACCGCCGCTGAGTTGACCTATGCCTTACGTTGGATGGGCATAATCCTTGAGACTTCTGGTTACTACTTGTGTGTATGGAATGTGTTACATCTATTTGTGATTTCACTACTTTATTGTATGATTACTATAGTATGTTGTTGCTTATGATGCATGTAGCGACTTGTCCCGCAAGGGTATCTTAGCGGGCCTGTCGGTGATCTTACTGGGCTTCGGCTCATAACTTACTCTGCTACGTGCGCAGGTCCTTCATCCAGTCAGCAGCCCGGACGTTAGCGGTTCCCGAGGCTTCTGATACTTTTGATTGAGGTGAGCCGACCACACAGACCGTGGTGGCATACCGCCGGAGTCACTTAGAGATAGGACTCAGATTTCTTTGATGTATATTCATACTTTATTGAGTCACTCTTAGAATGCTCCAATTCTTTTGTGGATATATTCTTTTGGACTTCACCCCTTTTATATTTATATATCCATTTATGATCTTTTCACATTATTGTTCTTTTCCGCATCTTGTTTCATTGGTTCGCCTAGGCAAATGTTGTTTAGGTGCCATCACGAGCCCTTGAAAATTGGGTCGTGACAGTTTGGTATCAGAGCCCTAGGTTCTAATTCGAGTCCTAGGAGTCTTGGAGCAGTGTCTGAGTAGAGTCTTGCTTATGGGTATGTTGTCGACCATACTTATGAGCGAGAGGCTACAAGGGCATGTTAGGAAATGTTTTCCCTTCGTTTCATCTCTATTCGTGCTGAGTAGCTTATATAGGTGCTGACCCTTTTTCGTGTATTGTATCAGATGGCGAGGACGCGAGCATCCTCAGCCAGGAGGGCTGCATCTTCTACACCCGCGTCTGTGGGAGAGCCATCAGCACCTACGCAGCCTCCAGCTGCTAAGAAGACTCGGGCAGGTCGCCCGTCAGCCACTATGCAAGACACAGCTATCCCTGCGGTGTCCGCAGCGACTCTGTCAGCATCTATTCCCCCTGTGCCTGCTGTTGTGCCAGGCACCGTTGTGATCTCTTCAGAGGAGTATATGAGACTGATGGCCTTGTCTAGCCATCAGGTCCCTGTCAGAGATGATGTTGCAGCTCCAGTTTCGGCTCCTCAGCCGACCATACCTGTTATGAGCACGCCTACTTCTGAGGCTGCTCCTGATCATATTGCCCAGCCTTCTGCTTCTGCTCCTCAGGCAGGTCCTGTTATTTCTACTCCTCCTATGGGCACTGAGGAGGTTTCCAAGAGGATAGAGTCATTCATGGAGCTTCAGCCTCCAGAGTTCGACGGTACCTCAGCTACATGTACTGCCCAGAGGTACATTCAGAAGTGTGAGAAGATTTTGACAGTTCTTGGTACTAGAGACACCTTAGGGGTGCAGTGTGCTTCTTTCAGATTATCGGGAGATGCGGAGACATGGTGGGTCTCCATGATGCGGCAGAGGTCTAGTGACCTCCCTCCTTTGTCTTGGGCTGAGTTCGTGTCTATGTTCATGAGCAGGTTCGTGCCCCAGAGTCAGCACGATGCTCAGAGGCGAGAGTTTGAGGGGTTGAGGCACGGAAACCTGTCTGTTTCAGAGTATGACACCAGGTTCTTGTGGTTGTCTCAGTTTGCGCCGGCTATGGTGGCTCAGGAGAGGGACAAGGTCCTCCGGTTTGTTGAGGGTCTTCATCCCCGCTTGCAGGTAGCTGTTGCCCCTGATATGGGCAACAAGTCATATTTTGAGATAGTTGATGTGGCGCGGCGGATGGAGGATATCTTCGCCAGGGCTGACGCGAAGAGGGCGGCCAAGAGATCGCGTCAGTCTGGTGGGTATAGTGGATCCGCTCAGAGGGGTCAGGGTCATCAGGGTCGTTCTCAGTCTAGGCCCCAGGCTGCTGCTTTGCCTGCCCAGGATTTTTCTTCAGAGACCCCGAGGCCTCAGTCATCCCAGAGGCGGGGTGGCTCTTCGCAGTCTGGTCCGTCGCAGTGCGGGAGGTGCCATCAGAGGCATCATGGGAGGTGTTCGTCTGGAGGTGGTCATGGCAGAGGTGGTAGAGGCGGTAGAGGAGGTAGAGGTGATGGATGTTTTGAGTGTGGGTCTCCAGAGCACTATGTCAGGAGTTGCCCTTATGTTTCATCAGGTCGCCATGGATCCGCAGCTATGGTACCATCTGGTCCTCAGGTCGCCAGGCCCGTTTCTCAGATTCCTCCTAGACAGCAGTCTCAGAGAGCTCCGGGTTCAGGAGGCTCGGCGCAGGTCTATGCTATGACTCGTCAGGATGCTGAGGCATCCAATGATGTCATCACAGGTATTATTTCTGTCTGTGGCCGCGATGCTTATACTCTTATTGATCCGGGGTCTACCTATTCGTATGTGTCGCCGGGATTTGCCCCTGGCTTGGGCAGGGATCTGGTCTTCTTAGATGATCCCTTTATGGTTGCCACCCCTGTCGGGTCTTCTATATGTGTAGATAGGGGTTATCGGCAGTGTATGATCTCCATCTGTGGTGTAGAGTCCTTAGTGGACCTGATGCTGCTCGATATGTCTGATTTCGATGTCATTATGGGCATGGATTGGCTGGCTTCCTGTCATGCGACTTTGGATTGCCATGCCAAGTCCGTGACGATCGGGGCAGAGGGTGAGTCTCGGGTTGTATGGAGAGGTTCCAGGCCTTCTCCGAAGAGTAGGATCATTTCTTTCTTGGAGGCGCAGAGGATGATATCTAGTGGGTGCGAGGGATATATTGCTTCAGTTCGGGATGTCCGGGCGGAGGAGTTATCCCTTGATAGAGTTCCGGTTGTTTGTGAGTATCCGGATGTGTTTCCTGATGATTTGCCGGGTTTGCCGCCTATGCGGGAGATAGAGTTTTGCATTGATCTATTGCCAGGCACTCAGCCTAAATCTATTCCCCTGGATCGTATGGCTCCTGTTGAGTTGAGGGAGCTGAAGGAGCAGATTCAGGATTTTCTCGATAAGGGCTTCATTAGGCCCAGTGTGTCTCCATGGGGTGCCCCGGTATTATTTGTGAAGAAGAAGGATGGCTCTATGCGGATGTGTATTGATTACCGGCACCTGAATAAGGTTACTATCAAGAATAGGTATCCTTTGCCGCGTATTGATGATTTGTTTGATCAGCTTCAGGGTGCTACCTTCTTCTCGAAGATTGATTTGAGGTCGGGGTATCATCAGTTGAGGATTCGGTCCGAGGACGTTTCCAAGACTGCTTTTCGTACCCGATATGGCCACTATGAGTTTCTGGTGATGTCTTTCGGGCTTACGAATGCCCCAGCTGCTTTCATGGATCTGATGAACCGAGTGTTCAAGGCCTACCTTGACTCCTTCGTCATTGTGTTTATCGATGATATCTTGGTTTATTCGAGGAGCAGGGAGGAGCATGAGCAGCATTTGAGAGTTGTTCTTCGGACTCTGAGGGATCAGCAGTTGTATGCCAAATTCTCCAAGTGTGAATTTTGGCTCAGTTCTGTATCTTTCCTAGGTCACGTGGTGACCAAGGATGGGGTGTGTGTTGATCCGAAGAAGATAGAGGTCGTTCAGAGTTGGCCTAGGCCTACTTCTCCTACAGAGATTCGGAGTTTCTTAGGCTTGGCAGGTTATTATCGGCGGTTCGTCGAGGGGTTTTCTTCTATTTCAGCACCTCTGACGAAGTTGACCCAGAAGAATGTTCCTTTCCTGTGGTCCGATGCCTGTGAGTCTAGCTTTCAGAAGCTTAAGACTCTGTTGACTTCAGCGCCAGTGTTGGCCTTGCCTAATGGATCCGGGGGATTCACCGTATATTGTGATGCTTCGGGTGTTGGCCTGGGTAGCGTTCTGATGCAGGAGGGTAAGGTGATAGCTTATGCCTCGAGACAGCTGAAGGTCCATGAGAAGAATTATCCTGTCCATGATTTGGAGCTGTTAGCTGTCGTGTTTGCACTGAAGTTGTGGAGGCACTATCTTTATGGCGAGCCATGTGAGATATTCACCGATCATAAGAGTCTCCAGTACTTGTTCGCTTAGAAGGACTTGAACGGGAGACAGCGCCGCTGGTTAGAGCTGCTGAAGGATTATGATCTTTCTATCCGGTATCATCCCGGAAAGGCTAATGTTGTAGCCGATGCCTTGAGTAGGAAGTCCATGGGTAGCCTCGCCTATCTTGATGCTGATATGAGGCCGTTGGCCCGTGAGTTGCAGGCTTTGTCCATTAGTGGGGTTCGGTTTGATGATTCTGTTCCAGGCCGGGTGCTTGCATATGTGGGGTCTCAGTCGTCTTTAGCTTCCCAGATTCGGGAAAGGCAGTTCGAGGATCCTTATCTGAGAGATCTCCGGGACAGGGTCCTGAGTGGGAGAGTGTCCTCGTTCGTGATTGGTGATTATGGTGCTTTGCGGCTTAACGGCCGGGTATGTGTTCCAGCCATTGTGGAGCTGAGGCAGATGATTTTGGCAGAGGCTCACAGTTCGAGATTTTCCATTCATCCGGGTACTGCGAAGATGTATCATGATCTTCGAGAGCTGTATTGGTGGAAAGGGATGAAGAGGGATGTTGCTGATTATGTATCTCGGTGTTTGAATTGCCAGCAGGTGAAGTATGAGCACTGGAGGCCAGCCGGGGTGACCCAGTCTATGCCCATTCCCGAGTGGAAGTGGGAGCAGATCACTATGGATTTCGTAGTTGGTTTGCCGCTGACCGTGGGTAAGCATGATTCGGTGTGGGTAGTAGTTGATCGACTGACGAAGTCGGCTCACTTCATTCCAGTGAGGACTACTTATACCTCGGAGCGTCTGGCTCGTATCTTCATTGAGCAGATTGTGAGATTGCATGGTGCTCCTGTTTCTATCATTTCTGACCGAGGTGCTCAGTTCACAGCTCAGTTTTGGAGATCTTTCCAGAGAGAGCTGGGTACTCGGGTCGATCTCAGCACTGCATTTCACCCGCAGACTGATGGCCAGTCTGAGCGGACCATTCAGATCCTCGAGGATATGTTGAGGGCGTGTGCTATTGATTTTGGAGGCCATTGGGATAGCCATTTGCCGCTAGCAGAGTTTGCGTATAATAATAGCTATCAGGCTTCTATCCAGATGGCTCCGTTTGAGGCATTGTATGGTCGGAGATGTCGCTCGCCTATCGGTTGGTTCGAGTCTGGTGAGGTCCAGGTGTTGGGGCCCGATTTGGTGCAGCAGACCTTAGATAAGGTCCGGGTTATTCAGGATCGACTCCGCACGGCTCAGAGCCGGCAGATATCGTATGCAGATCGGAGGCGGAGAGATCTTGAGTTCATGGTTGGGGACCGGGTATTCCTCAGAGTGTCGCCCATGAAGGGTGTTATGAGATTTGGGAAGAAAGGCAAGCTCAGTCCTAGGTTCATTGGGCCTTTTGAGATATTGGAGCGCGTTGGCGCCGTTGCTTATAGACTGGCTTTGCCTCCCTCTCTGTCTGTTCATCCGGTGTTCCATGTGTCCATGCTCCGGAAGTATGTTCACGATCTGTCTCATGTGATCGATATGGCTTCCGTGGAGGTAGATGGCGACTTAGCTTATTCGGAGGAGCCTATTGCTATTGTGGCTAGAGAGGTCCGTAAGGTGAGATCGAAGGTGATCCCGCTTGTGAGAGTTCAGTGGGGGCATCACTCCATTGCCGAGGCCACTTGGGAGCTTGAGTCCGAGATGCGTGAGAGGCATCCGCGCTTGTTCGATGGTTCAGGTATGAAATCCTTGTATTTTCTAAGCCTGAATTTGCATTTTTAAGTTTTATTGATTTCGGGTGGTACCGAAGGGTCCTCGAAATCCGTGCCAGCTCCGTGGCTAGTGTGTGGATCCTACCTTAGACTTAGGCTCGTCCGAGGACGGCCGAGAGTCTAAGTGGGGGAGAATGTAACGACCCTCAAATAGTCGTTACGGGATCCGGGACCTTGATTTGCGTGTCGACAGTCCCAAAAGCTCCGTTAGGTCATTTATGACCCGTCTGTGAAATCTGAGTCGAAACGGAGTCCGTTTGATAGGTTTTCGAGAAAAGGATCCGTTTATGAAATTCCGGAAAGGAATTTGGGGTTTCGATAGGTCGTTTTGAGTAAACGAACCCCGATGGAAAATCCGAGCGCACCGTTAGGTCCGTCTCGTTATTTATGATATATAGCAACCTTCAAAATTGAAAACGGACCTCGTTTGATAGGACTTTTGATAAAGTCCCTGTTTCGGAAGTTTAAAAGAGTTAAAAGAGGTTTCCGAGCTCGATTTGAGCAAATGAGCTCCGATGAGAGATCCGAAAGTTCTGTTAGGTTCGTATAGTCATTTGTGACTTGTAGCAACTTTCAGAATTGGATTCCGAGGTCGTTTGGTTAAATTTTGCTATTTTGGCGAAAGTCGAAAATTGAACCTTTGCCGTGGGACCCACTTTTTGAGTTCTGGAGGTCTGAATTGAGTTCCGTCTTGACGATCATGTCACCCAAGTATTTTATGGCTTGTGTGCAAAATTTGGGATCATTCCGAGCTTCGTAGGGTCCCGTTTTGCCCCTAAAACAGTAGAAAATCTGGTGCGACTTTTCTGTTCTGTTTTGGCGCAAACAGCCGGATAAAAGCTGATTTTCCGGCCAATACGTAAGGAATTAGGAAACACTCAAACATGAAAGTTGTAGCCCTTTGAGTTTTGGTTCTAATGGCACCGGTTTCAGGTCATTTGGACATTCCTATCAAAAGTTATGATTTTTTCAAAAAAAGCTGTCACAGAGGCAAAAACTGCTATAAAAAGGCCATTTCGGGCCATTTCGGTTCATAACTTATAAAAATCATTTTGGTGAGCTCTTGAGACGATTTTTGGGTATTTGTTGAAGACCCAATCATACTTACACTTAAGGTAAGCCCTTTCAATCCATCTTTATGTTGATTAACACAAGAATCAAAGGGTTGATTCTTGGAAATGGGTTGGAACCCTAGATTCTTAAGAATTGGGAAAAGACATCGAGCAAGGCTCGCATGTGGAATTTAAGTGTACTTTTGGACTCACGGGAGCGTGGGGAGTCCGGAAAAGTACATTTTGTAAATTTAGGACTCGGCCCTACCCGGGGGCATTTTGGTAATTTTTACCCTAGGATGCCTATAGGCTTAAATAGCTATAATTGAGCACTCATATGTGCTATATCTTGTCTTAATAGACCTAGTGGAGAGTCCTTCGCGGACAAGGCGAGCGGGAAAGGAGATTCTTCCCGGCATTTGAGCCCGAATTTCGAGGTAAGTGAGACTTGACCTCTATTGTGCTTGTGGACTCTTCCTTCATGCTAGTATGCTTCATGTACGCATATATATACCTAACAATGGTTAGGATTAATGATGTGAATTACTTGCTATTATTGTTTGTTATAAATAGCGAGATTGTGACTCGACCGAGGTATGTGCCGGTCTAAACGCTACGTCGAGGTAGCTTAAATTTATATCGTAGTAACGCTTGCTACGCCATGCTTGGATAGCAAGAACTTGGGACATGGCCGAGGATGTTGCCGGCATGTCATGATAAATGTCTTGCCGAGGATTTTGCCGGCTTTTGTATGATATTGGTACTTGATTTGTTCACGTGCCGGGTTGGGTAGTGCTGTCTATACGTAACCTTGGGTTGGACGACATGGGAGTAGGGATTGTACCCCCAAACTGTGGTCGGGTTAACCTTCGCCTTACGTTCAGCTAGCATAACCAACCTGGGTTACGGTGACTGTGAAATATTATCGTTATTAATATTTCTGCTATTATTTCTGTTATTGTTATTAATGTCGTGGATATTAATACTGTTAGAGGGACACTTGACAGGGGGTGTGGTGTCGCCTATACTATGAGATGTGTCACACTTGACAGGGGGTGTGGTGTGGACACTTGATCTTTGAGATGTGACACACTTGACAGGGGGTGTGGTGTGGTCACTTGATTTATTGAGATACGACGCACTTGACAGGGGGTGTGGTGCGATCGTAGACAGATTTGAGATGAGCCAACGACTACGGGTCGTTGGTCTACTTATTCATGATTGTGATAGTGACTTCGGGTCACGGTATATGGTTGATACTTAGTAGTGGTGTTGCTAGTCCATCGTAGGTCTAGGTTAGTCGGCACGGGAGTAGAGATTGGACCTCCAAACCGCCGCTGAGTTGACCTATGCCTTACGTTGGATGGGCATAATCCTTGAGACTTCTGGTTACTACTTGTGTGTATGGAATGTGTTACATCTATTTGTGATTTCACTACTTTATTGTATGATTACTATAGTATGTTGTTGCTTATGATGCATGTAGCGACTTGTCCCGCAAGGGTACCTTAGTGGGCCTGTGGGTGATCTTACTGGGCTTCGGCTCATAACTTACTCTGCTACGTGCGCAGGTCCTTCATCCAGTCAGCAGCCCGGACGTTAGCGGTTCCCGAGGCTTCTGAGACTTTTGATTGAGGTGAGCCGACCACACAGACCGTGGTGGCATACCGCCGGAGTCACTTAGAGATAGGACTCAGATTTCTTTGATGTATATTCATACTTTATTGAGTCACTCTTAGAATGCTCCAATTCTTTTGTGGATATATTCTTTTGGACTTCACCCCTTTTATATTAATATATCCATTTATGATCTTTTCACATTATTGTTCTTTTCCGCATCTTGTTTCATTGGTTCGCCTAGGCAAATATTGTTTAGGTGCCATCACGAGCCCTTGGAAATTGGGTCGTGACACGGATTCCGGGTCGTGTCAAAAGGGTACTCTCCAATTTGAGATTGTTTCCCGACCTCCTCACTTGATCAGACTTTGGTGGGAAGATTTGGCCGTTGTCAGCAAAGCTCATTTTCAAAAAAATGTGGGGATTACTACACCGCCATGACTGGTTTGGTTGAAGCTGCTACACATTTCTAGGACTACAAAAGAGCTGTGTTTTATTTCAATGGTTTCGAGTTGGCGCCAATATTGGAAGAATTTGGAGGGCGAACAGGGTTAGAGCATGGACCCGAGACTATGATTTATCCCCGAGACATGGAACCTAAGGAGTTTGTTGACTTGCTAAGAGCCCCTTATCATCCATATGTCGAGGGAGTGATTGATGGAAAAGTCACGTTGGAATACTTGCATTCTAGGTTTGGAGATCCGACACTTAGACACGAATGGAATGGGGCGTAGGAAGTTCAAGATTGGGAGTGGACCGAATCCAATGCTTTCATCATTGCCTTTCTAGGAAGCATGGTTCTCCCCGAGAAGGGAGGAAAGATCGACATAAGGTTAGGAAGAGTAGTAGAGGGTTTGCGCAGAGGTGCTTTCAAATGTCAAGTAATCTTAGTTCCAATGATTTTGGGGGAAGTTTATAGGGCCTTAACCAAATGTAGGAGAGAAGGAAACTTTTTCGAGGGGTGTAACTTGTTGCTCTAAATATGGTTGATAGAACACTTGCATAGCATCCCTGTCAGCACTATAGCACCAAAACCATCTTGGAACGGAGGGATCCGTTCGCATAACACCCGTATGGCTGGAACAGTGGCATGGGAATACCCCGCAAACATGAAAGGTTGGTACACCAAGCTCGAAGAATTGCAAGAGGTGTGATGGGTGATTGAAAATTGTGCTGGTTTCGTTGTCTCCATACAAGATCAAAACATCACTTTCTTGAAATTGATTGGATTCCGAGGAACTCATCACTATGTTCCTCTAAGGATCCTTGGGCAAGTGGGCATGACACAACAAACTTCGCAGTTGACCGAGGGAAGAAGTTTCAACATTGACATAAAGGAGATCGAGCATCCGACAATGTGGGAGAAAAGGCTTACTATGCAGTTTTGTTGTGGTCGTGACAGTACAGTAAACCCCACAGATACCCTGGCTTGCCCTCAATGGCTCAGCGAAGATAAGGCAAAGTATCGATCTAAGACTACACTGAAAAGGAAAGCCAAAGCTCCAAATGCTTCTGAAAAATACAAGAAGCTTAAATACGAGTTTGACCAAAGAAAGAAGGAGTTAAGGGTAACACAAGAGAAGGAGATGATGAGACAATACAAAGATAAGATCAAAGGGGACGAACTCAAGTATTGGACCGGCAAGGTCATGACTGCAAGGCAAGCTGCTGGGAATTTACAAGATTTGCTCAAAGGATGGGGAGAGTATTTTAAGTCACACTGGAAGAGAAAGAAGCAAGAGGATTAGAAATCTGCGAGTTCCTCGTAAAAGCTCTGGGTGACATGGAGGCTGGGAAAGACTTGCTGGAAACATTTTTTGATCCTCCGCTCATTAGTCTGGCTCATAAACCCAAGGAGGAAGCCAAAGAGGAGAAGGAAAAGGAAGACACTGGAGCTGATGTTTGAACCTAAGGTCTCTTTGCTTGGCACCTAGTCTAGTCGTATCGAGTCCAGTCATCTTGTCCTTTCTTTATTGTCGTTTTCATCTTAATCGAGTCATTAGTGGTTGTAATAAAGCCAAGCAAACTAAATGAAATTTCGTTATTTTTGGGTTTTAGACTGGTGATGATCATGTTTTTTCAAACAAAATGATGTGTTTGGTGCAAACGTTACTCTGAATCCGCGATAGGCCCACCTCTGGCACAAAAGAGGTCCCATGCATGATAGGACGCGATTTTATTCAAACTAACGTATACTCACATTTTCTCTTCTTATTTTTGATGTGTCAGTTCCCAAGTCCCTGATAGTTTGGTTTGTGCATTCTGGTCGCGTCGCAATACCGGTTGAGGTCCAAAGGATAGATCCCAACACCTCTCCCGTTACCTACAAGGACAAGGATGAGACAAAATATCATGGCTGAGTTCGACAAAGTTGGAAATGGAAATCCTGAGAAGCAAGGCGTGGTCACCTATGAAAGCTACGCTAAGTTGGAACAGAGGCTGCTTGATTTGGAGAATAGGATCCCTCTTTCCCGTATTGATGAGATCCTCGAACCAAATCAAACTACCCGCCCTCACGACAAAGATTCACTATACCCTGAAAAGGACGTTCCTTACCATACCTACACTGCACCACCAAAAGCACCGCAAAACAACTTACCCTCTTTCACCGTTGAAACCAAAACCATCGCATCGCCCACCAAAGATCATGAGATGTACGCATGGACTAAGGAAGACCCAGACAACACCAAAGAGCAAGTCCAATGGTTGGTTAAGAAGTTCAAACAACTCCAAGACACTAAGGGAACCAGAGGGTTAGCCTATGAGGATCTCTGCTTGTATCCTGATTTGAAACTACCTGAAGGCTACAAGACACCTAATTTTAACATGTTCGATGGCAGTGGATACCTAATGGCTCATTTGAGATCTTACTGTGACAAGTTGATTGGAGTTGGACACGACAAAAAGATCTGCATGCAGTTGTTCAACCGCAGTTTGACTGGAGATGCGCTAGTACGGTACTCTAAGCAACAAACAAAGAAGTGGATGAGCTGGGAAGCAATGGCTGGGGACTTCGGCGACAGTTTTGGGCACAACACTGATGCTATGCCTGACCGATTCTACTTGGAGAAATTGAAGAAGAAGCCCACTGAGACTTTTAGAGAGTTCGCAACTAGATGGAGGGCTGAAGCCGCCAAAGTCTAACCTCTCATTTAAGACGCCGAGATAGTGGCCACCTTTTTTCGCTTACAAGAAGATGTCTACTTTGACAAAAGGTTGAATCTGCAAGATAAGAAGTTTGGAGAGTTGATCATTATTGGTGATATGGTCGAAGATGGACTCAAGACTAAAAGGATTGTTAGCATGGCCGCATTACAAGCCTCTAACAAAGCCCTACAAGCTGGCAGCACTATCTCAAGAAAGAAGAAGAATGAGGTCTCCTTCGTGGCCGCATCTCTTGACCAACCTACCCACAAAGTCCCAACTACTGAAATACCAACACCTATTCACCAAGGCCTCACGCCAATAACAACTCAAGACCCAAAAGAAACTACACCCCATTGGCTGAATCTCGCATTCAGTTGTTTGAGAGACTCAAAGCAGCCGGTCACATACAACTCGTGTCATTCAAAATGCCTGATAGAATGACACCCTAGTTTGATCAAACCAAAACCTGTGTCTATCACTCTGGAGGTCTTGATCACAATACTGAAAAAGTGCTACGCCTTAAGGGAAAAAATACAAGACTTGATCGACCAAAAGGTGATACACTTGAAGACTCCGAATGTGCACAACAATCCTTTGCCTAATCATGGAGACAGTAGGGTGAACCTGATCGAGTTGGATAAGGAATGCAACTTAGAAGGGACTATCGTTAAGGCACAAGAGAAGATGCCAGCAACCGCTTCAGTTGCTCAAGCCGCTACAGCACCAGAGCCCGTTGAGGTGGAAATGGCTCCCAAATTCTATGTTGATGTGGTTCCCCCATATAGCGACAAGGCGGTACCATGGGATTATGAAAGGGAGAAGAAGAACATGTCTATAGTTGAGACTGTTGCCGCACAAGGGATGACTAGGAGTGGGAGAATTTACACTCCCGAGCATCTTGTTCAAGATAGATGAGGCATTAGCGAGGAAGAGTCTGAGGGGTTGTGGAAGAAGGTGCAAGCAAAGGAGTACTCCGTAGTTGAGCACTTGGGCAAAACTCCAGCACAAATTTGTGTTTTGGCTTTGCTCCTAAAATTGGAGAGCCACCGAAGTTCTTTGATGAAGGTGTTGGACGAAGCACATGTTCTGGTGGACACCTCAATTGAAAACCTGGCTAGCATGGTGGGACAAGTCATGGAGGCCAACCGAATTGCTTTTCACGGAGATGAGCTACCACCTAAAGGGTTGAATCACAACAAAGCTTTGCACGTCACTGTCAAATGCAAGGACTGTTCGTAGGAAGAGTTCTGATCGACGGAGGTTCCGGTCTGAACATATGCCCGTTCATCACTCTGAAAAGAATAGGAATTGACCAAAGCAAGATAAGGGAGAGCGACATGAAGGTGAAAGCGTTCGATGGGTCAGAAGAAGCACCATTGGAGAGATTGACCTAACTATCATGGTCGGTCCCGTGGAGTTCACTGCTGAGTTCCATGTCATGGACATCTCTGCCTCTTACAATCTGCTACTGGGGAGGCCCTGGATCTATATGGCTGGTGCGGTGCCTTCTACATTGCACCAAACCGTGAAGTTCGAATGGGATCACAAAGAGGTAGTAGTGTTCGATGAGGGGAACAACACTATCTACAATGAGAAAACCATACCGGCAATCGAAGGGGATACTCTTGATGGGCAGACATTCTATACTGTAGAACTTGAGGGGGCAAGGCACTCGAGGAGGACGCCGCAAGAACTACAATTCAAGTTGGAATCCCACAGGTATGGTCCAAGGAGGTTATACTGCGCACTTTGCTCCCAAGTTGGTCAACACACCGCCTGGGGTTGAAGAAAGAAAGAGGAACTTTTACAGCGGTTATTAGGATAGCCGAGGCAAAGGCTACGAAGGAAGGAACTTGGTATGGGAGCCAGTCATGTCTGATTGGGGAGTGCCCTCACGCGAATTTTGTGAGACCCTACCAGCTAGGACCGAGAAGCGACCGATGTACTCACCCAATGCTCGTCCCAATTGGAAATGCATCTCCGAAGAAACAAAGGGATAGCAAGTGTGGATACCCAAAGCACCCGAACCTATGGAAGTACTGATCGAAGAGCCATACGTACTCCCACAGCCCGTAAAATGGCCCGGAGACTGGGTTATAGGCATCATGATCAAGCAAGGCTACGAACCGGGCAAAGGCTTGGGCAAGAACTTGGATGGCATGGTCGAGCCAATCAGAATTGTGATGAGGCCCGAAAATGAGAAGGCTAGCATAGGGCATATTGTGACCTATGAAAAGAGCATGGAAGAAGCATCACTGGATTTAAAGTTCTATAAGAAAATCACTAAGACTCTCTTGCATATTTTCGTCTCGTCTGGATACTTGGATGGTCGAAAAGGGGAGGTGTCCGCAGCACAAGGAGTGGAGCCGAAGACAGTTGATGCTGAAGAGGATTTGCTTGCAGGAATGCAAAATCTATTCATAGCTGATGAAGACTACTGTGTGATCCTGGAAGAACATGTTGAACCTCCTTGACTGACAAAGGCTGGATCTGGAGCAACACTGAACAACTGGATCAGCAACCGGGCCCGAGCTTACCGTAGACCTTGGTAGAGCTGAGGGGATAAAATTTATCTTTATGCTTTCTAAAATAAAACCCGAATCTGAGTCGTGGAGTTTGCATTTTTCCTTTCCTATTACACATGTTTCTCTACAAACTTTGTTTTGCAAGGATTCATAAATAAAATGTCGCATTACTTCCCGTTTAACTCTTTGTTATAATCTTTTACCTTTGCAATAATTTTACTTTTTAAGTAGTCATATTAATAATACCATTGAGTCCACAATCACAACGTGTAATGAAACAATGGAGCTTGGGGAAGCTAGAGCCGATTATGATGATTTTGATGATCCGACACAAGAAGAATTTGAAAGATTTGAAAAAAACCTAAGAGGTGATAAACTTAGGAGATGAGAAGGTTGTGAAAGAGACAAGGATCAGTGTGCATCTCAATGCCGAGGATAAAGAGCGATATATTGAGTTTCTTAAAGAGTATGAAGACGTATTCGCCTGGTCGTACGATGACATGACTGGAATAAGAACGAATGTGGTAGCTCCTAAATTACCTATCAATCCAGGATTTCCGCCGGTCAAGCAAAAAGCCCGAACTTTCAAGTCATCAGTTTTGTTGAAAACTAGTGAAGAAGTAACTAAGCAGCTCAATGCAGAGATTCTAAAAATAGTCAAATATCCGACTTGGTTGGCTAACATCGTCCCAGTGCCGAAGAAAGATGGGAAGCTCCAAGTCTGCGTAGATTATAGAGACCTGAATAAAGCAAGTCTGAAGGATGATTTTCCTCTGCCAAAGATATATATCCTGATTGACAATTGCGCGAAACATGAACTGTAATTCTTCGTAGACTGTTTCGCCAGTTATCATCAAGTGCTCATGGATGAGGAGGATGCCGAGAAGACAACTTTCACTACATCTTGGGGGACTTATTGCTACAAGGTTATGCCATTTGGGTTAAAGAATGCTGGGCAACTTACATGAGGGCTATGACAACTATGTTCCATGACCTGATGCACAAAGATATTGAAGTCTATGTGGACGATGTGATCGTCAAATAAGAGAAGAGTTCAGAGCACCTTGAAAACTTGCACAAGTTCTTCAACCGCTTGCGAAAGTACAATCTGAAGCTAAATCCAGCAAAGTGTGCTTTCGGTGTTCCGGCAGGAAAGCTCTTGGGTTTCATCGTCAGTAGACGAGGTATCGAGCTGGATCCGTCGAAGATCAAAGCCATCAAAGAATTGTCACTGCCGAAAAGCCAGAATGAGGTTATGAGCTTCCTAGGAAGGCTCAATTAGATCAGCCGTTTCATAGCACAATCCACCGTCATCTGTGAGCCAATCATCAAGTTGCTAATGAAAGACGCAGTGATCGAGTGGACAGAGAATTTCCAAAAAGCATTTGATCGGATAAAGGAATACTTGTCTCGCCCACCTGTGCTGGTCCCACCTGAGCCTAGGCGACCTTTGATCTTGTACCTGTCCGTGGTAGATTCGGCCTTTGGTTGTGTATTGGGACAACATGATTCAACTAGGAGGAGGGAGCAAGCAATATACTATCTAAGCAAGAAGTTCACTCCTTAAGAAGCCAAGTACACATTGCTGGAGCGCACATGCTGCGCACTGACTTGGATAACACAAAAGCTTAGACATTACCTAACATCTTACTCTACATTGTTGATATCAAGGATGGACCCCCTCAAGTACATTTTCCAAAAACCAATGCCTACTGGAAAGTTGGCTAAATGGCAAATGCTGCTCAGCGAGTTCGACATCACTTTTGTCACTCAAAAGGCGGTGAAAGCTCAAGCCTTGGCTGATCATATGGCCGAGAACCTTTGCACACTTACTTCCTTGACGAAGAAGTCATGTTCGTAGGAGAAGATATCACCGAAGAGTACGATGGTTGAAGACTATTCTTTGATAGAGCGGTCAATTTCAAAGGAGTCGGCATCGGGGCGGTTTTAGTTACCGAGACTGGACAACACTATCCTGTCACGGCCAAACTAAGATTTCCTTGCACCAACAACATGGCGGAGTATGAAGCTTGTATTTTAGGTCTTAGATTGGCAGTGGACATGAACATACAAGAGCTATTAGCAATCGGAGACTCTGACTTACTGATTCACCAAGTTCGAGGAGAATGGACAGCAAAGAATCTGAAGATATTGCAATACCTGGAGTGCATAAAGGAGTTGAAGTAAAGATTTACCAAGATAGAGTTCCGGCATGTACCCAGACTGCAAAATGAGTTCGCAGGATTCTTTGGCTACCATATCTGCCATGATCAAGCACCCTGACAAGAACTACATTAACCCAATACCCGTGACAGTAAGGAAGCAACCAGCCTACTGCTATCACGTGGAAGAAGATTCAGAAGGACAACCTTAGTTCTATGACATCAAAAGGTTTCTCAAAGACGGTAGTTATCCAAAGAATGCAACAAGTCTCCAAAAGAAGACACTGAGGATATTAGCAAATGGTTTCTTTTTGAACGGAGATGTTTTGTATAAAAGGACACCCAATCTAGGGTTGTTGAGATGCGTAGACGCAAAAGAAGCTGCTAAATTTTTAGAAGAGGTACACTCTGGGGCGTGTGGCCCATACATGAATGGTTTTGTGCTTGCAAAGAAGATTTTGAGAGCTGGCTATTTCTAGATGATAATGGAACATGACTGCATAAAACACGCGAAGAAATGCCATCAATGCCAAGTCCATGGAGATATGATTCGAGTGCCTCCCAATGAACTGAACATTATGGGATCGCCTTAGCCTTTTGCCGCCTGGGGGATGGATGTCATAGGACCTATCGAGCCAGCCGCTTCCAATAGGCATCGCTTCATACTGGTGGCCATTGACTATTTTACCATGTGGGTAGAAGCTGCATCATACAAATCAGTAACAAAGAAGGTGGTGTCGAACTTTGTTTGTGATAAGATGATATGCCGATTTAGCATCCCTGAATCCATCATCACTGACAATGGGTCCAATCTCAACAGTGACCTAATGAAAGAAACCTGTGAGGTCTTCAAGATCAAGCATCACAATTCCACTGCATACCGACCTCAAATGAATGGTGCAGTCGAGGCAGCTAACAAGAACATCAAGAGGATATTGTAAAAGATGACAGATAATTCAAAACAATGGCACGAGAACCTGCCTTATGCTATGTTAGGGTACCGCATCACAATGAGAACATCAATGGAGGCTACTCCGTATTTGTTGGTGTATGGCACCGAGGCAGTAATACCCGCAGAGGTCGAGATACCGCCTTTAGAATCATCCAAGAGGCACAATTAAAAGATGCCGAGTGGATCCAAAGAAGAATAGAGCAATTGGCCCTCATCGATGGCAATAGAATGAATGCGATATGTCATTGGAAATTATATCAAAGGAGGATGGCTAAGGCATTCAGCAAGAAAGTTCGAGAGAGATTCTTTGAACCTGGGCAATTAGTTCTGAAGAAGATATTTCCAAATCAAAAAGAAGCAAAAGGAAAGTTTGTACCAAAATTGGCAAGGACCGTACATGGTTCATCGAGTTTTGAATAGAGGAGCATTGATATTGGCGGAGATGGACGGAGAAGTCTGGCCGTAACCTATCAACTCGGACGCTGTTAAAAGATACTATGTATAAGGACTTGTACTGAATAATGATTTCCCCTATTCTGCAGCACATTATGTAATCTGAACTACGTCATGACCTGATTTCCCAAGTGGGATACGTAGGCAACCTATTCAAGATTCGGTCGCATAAATACAAAAATTTCATTTCCGCACAAAGCGAACACTAGGGCAGAATTTTTTAGGAACTCTAAAAAATTCTCTAAGGACAAATATAGTTAACACTGGGGCAGAAATTTTTTAGGACCTCTCAAAAATTTCAAATGCAAACTGGGGCACCCTCAAAATTCATTTGGAACATCATAAAGGATGACAACTTTGGCTTTACACAACGCGACTTCTGACTCAATGGGATAAAATATTTTAATTCATTTTCTTTCTTACAAATGTTTTTTAAAATCATTTGCATTACAGACTATTTTATGCATATCCCTATCAGCTCGGCCATGATCCCGGCACTCGTGGACAGCGAACACGAAACAAGCTAAGAATGCACAAACCAAACCCCTCCCCCCCCCCCCCCCGTACAGCTCACCAGTCTTTCTTTGGATAGGCACGAAAGATACTTAATCAACAATGCACCACAAATACACTTCAAAAAAAGATTTGTCATTTACATTAGCTGAGGGCATACAACCCGAGGCGTCGATTGAGGGTACACAGCCCGATATCGATTCGCATTTTTACATTAGCTGAGGGCATACAACCCGAGGCGTCGATTGAGGGTACACAGCCCGATATCGATTTGTATTTTTTTTACATTAGCCGAGAGCATACAACCCGAGGTGTCGATTGAGTGTACACAGTCCGATATCGATTTGCATTTTAAAATTAGCTGAGGGCATACAACCCGAGGCGTCGATTGAAGGTACACAGCCCGATATCGATTTGCATTTTTAAATTAGCTGAGGGCATACAACCCGAGGTGTCGATTGAGGATACATAGCCTGTTATCGATTTGAATTTTTTACATTAGCTGAGGGCATACAACCCGAGGCGTCGATTGAGGGTGCACAACCCGATATCGATTTTCGTTTTAAATTAGCTGAGGGCACACGACCCGAAGCGTCGGTTGAGGGTACACAGCCCGAATCGATTTGCATTTTTAAATTAGTTGAGGGCATACAACCCGAGGCGTCGATTGAGGGTACAGAGCCCGATATCGATTTGCATTTATAAATTAGCTGAGGGCATACAACCAGAGGCGTCGATTGAGGGTACACAGCCCTATATCGATTTGCATTTTAAATTAGCTGAGAGCACACAACCCGAAGCGTCGGTTGAGGGTACACAACCCGATATCAATTTGCATTATAAATTAGCTGAGGGCACACAACCCGAAGCATCGGTTAAGGGTACACAGCGCGATATCGATTTGTATTATAAATTAGCTGAGGGCACACAACCCAGAGCGTCGGTTGAGGGTACACAACCCGATATCAATTTGCATTTCTATTTTCTTTGCGGAGGGTACACAGCCCAATGCACCAACGGAGGGCATACAACCCAATATCGAAACTAACATTTGACAGCAAAAGACACACCATCATGGCATAGCAAGCACGGCTATATGCGGCGAGAATCCTAGAAAGACAATCCAACCCAGTGGGAAGGTACGTTTTATATACACATTATGTTATAGACGCATTTTTATTGCAGGAAATACACTCCGAGCAAAGAAAGTATCTCAGCCTGACACCCTACACTCTCTTAGGCCATAGGCTCCTCTAGAGTCATGACAAAATTGGCCGCACTGTCAACGTCTTTGCCCGAAGACTCTTTCATCATCCCCGGGCAAAGAGGGGCAGCTGTTGATGCCCAATTTTGTCCAGCCTATTTTCAAAATCAACAGTTCTTGAATTCTATACACGATTGTATATCCATTCCTACTTCTTATATTCTTTTCAAATTATCTTCTCATAATAGCCTGGAAATTGAGGTTGTTTTCAAAAGCATCGTCTCAAACCATAGCTATTTTTACAATCGTTTTACTTCTATTTTTCACAAAATTATTCAAAATTGTTTAAAATCCCAAAATTATGATTTTTATGCATTTCTTAACCCTCCTAACATTTTAAATTAATTTCCTAATTTTTCCATATTTGTGTATCCATTTATATGATTTTTATACAATTTTTATACCTATTTATGCATACATATACACGTATATGCACACACATGCGTACACATCAGCCTATTTTTGCCACCTCTGCGCCTACATGTCTAAATCTTGGCCGTCCACATAGTGGATTTAACGGCCAGGATCAAACAATCCCCAAACGAACCCCTAAACCCATACGACCCTTCCCATTTCCCCATCGGATCCCAGAACTGTTTTCTCTCTCTCTCCTTTCTTGGCCAAAAAAATCGCCACCTCTCATCGGTCAACTTTTCGGCCATTTTAGCCGGAGAAAATTATGGAAAATAGTGTCCTCATGTTCCCTTCGACGTCTGCTACAAAACCCATACAGTTTTGGTGATGTTTGAGCAAAGGCGAGATTTGACCTTTGACAACTGTGACACCACCGCCGGGAGACGCCTCTGGCGGGGTTCAGGCCATCGATTTAAAGGTGTTATCTACTAAACGGGGTAAGAAAACCCATGCGAAGATTAATCTATGACGGGTCGCGATTGACCCGATTCTGGAAAACGGGTAATGTTATCTCCTTTTGATTTTGTGAAATCTATGTGACGCTACACCTAAAATTGCGTATGTCTCTCTAAATTAGCATGATTATTGTCTTCACTTGTTAATTAATTGATTCGCATAACTTATGACCTCTATAAACTTTTGATTTGTTTAAACATCGTAGTGAGCCTGTTTTACACTTTGGTCTTGACACGTTAAGGCTAAATTCTCTGTTATTCCCTTCGAATTTGAAGCTTAGAAATTGCCATGGCTTGCTTAAGTTTTATGAATCGTCCTACTGTGCATTGCTTGTGTAAATTCATGACTTATCTAATTAAAATCTAAACTGGTGGATTAATTTACACGATTCAAGGGATTTTCATTAGTGTTGATTTGAATCTGTGAGTAGAATTTAGAAGGAAATTGGCATGATCATTGATATTTATGTTTTGGAATCTGTTGAAGTTAAAACCTGTTTGTGGGAGGATTTGTGATTCTGGACTAGGTTAAGTTTAAGGGGAGGGGTTTTCAAATCAATTTAGGAATGATTTACCTCATAATCAGGGGTTGATTGCTTTATTTTTGGAAGATTGACTCAAATTTGTCCCATGTTATTTTTGGAAGACTATATTTCCTTACCCTTATTAAATTTTGCCCGTTGCTTTTCAAATCCCTACTCTTCACCTATATAAGCTATTCTCTTTTTCAACAAAAGACACAAGTTCTGTACATTGAAAACCCAGAAACACATACTGATACACTGATATAATTCTACATAAGCTATTATGGCATACAATTCTCTTTGGCTTATTGGCTTCCCTGAAGGAATACTGCTCGTTGCTTGTGTGGGTGCTGCTTTTGTTTCTCTTCTCTCTTGTTTGTATCTTTGTTAACCTCACAGTGTTTCAAGGTATTCCCCTCTCACTCCTGATCACCTATTACTTCTGTATATACCTGTATGTGTTTGATATACTCTTGTCATGTTATGGCTAATAGTACAATCTAGTTTGCCCTGGTTCTGTGTGTCTTAAGTAACCCTGCACTTATGTTTAAGAGTTAAGACAATATTGTTAGGATACAGATAGAGGTGCAATTATTTTCTTCACCTTTGACTGCCTCATACCTCTGTGTGTTTGTTTCCTTAGCATGACCTTTTATCTCTGTTTTTGCCTAAACTATTGGTCTGCCTTGTCTTCTTTGAATGTCGTGCACATCTGAAAGTCATAGCAACATCATAAAAGGTGCAATGACTGCACTTGTTCCTGGTAGATCTCTCCTTTGATTTAGGCATTCCATTTCCCCTGTTTCCCCTGCTAACTCTGTTTACTTGCAGCTTGTGCTTAGAGAACCCTGAGGGTTCAATATAAGTCAATGAACCAGTGCTTTGAACTGGTTCTTCTGAAATCAGGAACCCTTGGCTATTGATAGAATACTTCTGACTTTGAGAACAGGGACTTCTCTTGATCAGTACTCTCTCCCTTATGTTTTCCCTTAGGAACTGTCCCCCAAACTTGTATATTTGCTAGGTGCCCGATCTGTATCTTTCTAAATCAGGAGTACAACAATGATGTTGTACAAAATTGGCTACCCAGGAGCCATCCTCTTGTCTCTTTCTCTCCCTGTGTGCAGTGCATCATGCTTATGTTTGAATTAAAATGATTCTGGATTGTTTTTTCTATGAGAACTGATTTGATTTGGTGACATGTCTAAAATTCCACTTTTACTGAAAGTTTCACACTTAGTATGTGTCAGGAGAATGATTAATTCATGGCACAATTTGAAACTTTGAATGAAACAGGGGCTATAGGTGTTATGTTTGCCTAGATGAGACTATTTCTGAAAACTAATCCTGCCCCTCTTTTGCATAAACAGTCTGGCCCCAAAAATATTTTCAAAAAGGGCCCCTTACATGCTTAAACTAATTTTGACCATTACTATTGCCCTTATACACTAATCTAATAGTGTATAAGGGTGTATAAAGTATTTGAGGTCGATTATACGCTTTGAACTGTATATTTTAAAGTATAATTATATTTTAGATCATGTATTTGCATGTTTATACCTATATATATATACTATTACGTGTAGCAGCCCTTTGTTTGCGTTTATGTGCTTTTGTGAACCTGTTTTTGAAAACAACCTCTCTACCTATATATATTTCCCAAAATCCGACCCCTACAAAAAAAAGGCCATTAAGGTTAGGGCTAGACAATTAATGACGAGTCACATCGACCCTAAATTGCCAACATTTTGTTTTTAAACAAACCCCCTTTTGTTTTGCCAGAATCTGAATTTTATTTGCAAAATAGACTCTTTGTGCAAATCTTTTCAAAGTATGTGAATTGCATATGTAAGTTAATATTAAATACCAATTCGTATGTTCACGATTAGGCATTTAATATTAGAGGCCGTAACTACAATTAGGCTTAAGTATAGGCCGAATATGAAAGCTATTTGTGTGTATGCATAGATATGTTACACCTTTGGTTAAAGTATTAAACTAAACTTCCAAGTTAGTATTCCTGATGATATATACTCTTTTTATCCCAAAACTTAGACTCGGATGGTAACCACTTTTCGTGGGACTCGGAGAAGTGCCTAACACCTTCTTCCCCGAGTCATTTGGACTTCTTACCTATATAGAATCTCTGAAATTGACTAGTTGACCTTTTGAAATTTACTTTAGACACTTAGGTGACCTAATACGCCTTAGAAATTATATTAGGTGGCGACTCCAACTCTTAAACTCAAACGAGTTACCCAGTCAAATCCGAAACCCGACTCGCCTCGAGTTGAGTCCAAAATCGGGTATGACAATATGAACTTAACGTCTTGTTTTGGGTAAATGAGCTCCGATTAGGATTCATCAATTCCGATTGGTTCTTATGGTCACTTGTGTAGCAACTCTCAGAAGTAGATTGTAAGTTGGTTCACTCAAGTTTCGACACTTAGAGCAAAAAAAAGTAGTTTAGGATATATGACAACGACCCCCTCGATTGGTGTTCCCGGGCTTAGAATTGAATTTCTAAGGAACTATTTGATGTGTACTGAAATTTGTTACTTATAGAAACAAGAATCATCGAATTTCGAGGCTTATGATGTTTTTAAAGCAAAAAAGGCGAATTCAGAAATTGCTAGTGTCTGTTGCACTCACGCCAGCGCTGAAGCAAGCTTAACTGCGTGTTTTTAAGGACCAAACCTTCACAACTGCTGTTAAAATTGAAACAACAAAATACAAATTTATGGGTTAATACTTCTCACCTTTGCTCATTTTCTCAATGGTTATATATATAAAAGAAATCATACCCTAACTAGTTAATGGGCCGAGCTCAACAAATACAGTTAACACTAAGTATGCTGATTACATGAATATCCTATAAGTCTACCTATTTACAACATATGTCATTACCCCAATCCCCCTTCAAGTTGGAGAATGAGGATTCTAGATACCCAATTTGTCAAGGAAATAGTCGAACTGTGCTCGTCCAACATGTCAAGGAAATAGTCGAATTGTGCTCGTCCAAAAGCCATTGTAAAAATATCCACAACTTGAGTGTCTGTGGGTGCGTGACCGGGACAGATTGTGCCTTTGAGGATTTCATCTCAGACAAAGTAACAGTCAACTTCAATATGCTTCCTTCATTCGTTTGGTTTCGATCTATATAAAAGGTTGCTTGACTATGATATTTCACCTGTATCGGGAATGGATGACTTACTCCGAGATTCCACAAGATTCCTTTAAGCCATTTCAATTCACACATAGTCATCGACATGTATTCAGCTTCAACCGAAGATTTGGAGAGTATCTACTGCTTCTTCATTCACAAAGAGTTGTGTGAGTCTCCTAACGAGACATACTATCCAGTAAGAAAATGTTAGTTCAACAGACATCCTTCCATATATTAATCACACCAACTGTATAAAAGAAGATCACAACGAGAATTCATTATAATGCCCTAAGTCGGACACTCCTTCAAATAACGTACCACTCAAAGAGCTGCTTTCCAATGCTCAATCTGTGGTTGCTGCATAAACTAAGACAATATATGATGTTGTATGACAAATCCGTCCAGGTGAAACAAAGATAAAGCAGATTTCCGAACACTTTTTGATAACTTTCAGGATCTTTAATAAAATGTCCACTTGCATGAGCCAATCTGTGATTTTGCTCCATCGACAAAGCAGTCGAACTAGCACCTAATGAACCAACTTCGGATATTATATCCAAGGCATACTTTCTTTGATAGAGGAATATCCCTTTAGGATCTCTAGCTACTTCAACTCCCAAAAAATACTTCAACAGTCCGAGATCCCTCATATGACAACAATCTAAGAGATACTTCTTGAAGATTCAAATAGCTCGTGAATCACTGCCGGAGATTAAAAAGTAAACCACATACACGAGCACACTCAATTGGATTTTTCCTTTCTTGAATTTAAAGAGAGAGTATCTGAATAAGATTGACGAAAACCATAGTTCTTCAATGTTGCAGACAACTTAGCAAACTAATATCTTGGTGCTTGCTTCAAACCATATAGTGATTTTCGGAGACGACAAATATTTGGGGACCCATCATTTTGAACGCGGAGGCAACTTCATATAAACTTTCTCATAAAGATCACCATGAAGGAAAGCATTGTGAACTTCCATATGATGCAATTTTCAATTTTTAGCAGCATCTATTGCCAAGAAAACACGAACAGTCACCATCTTAGCCACTGGCGCAAAAGCCTCTATGTAGTCAATTCCTTAAACTTGGTAATTACCAAAGATCACTAGCCTGGCTTTGTATCGCTTTACGGTACCATCAGATTTATACTTTATTTTATACACCCATATGCATCCGACCACCTTCTTTCTTGGAGGCAAGCGCTTGATTACCCATGTCTTGTTTGCTTCCAGAGCTTGCAACTCTTGTTGCAAAGTTGTCTGCAACATTTTATCTTTCATGGCTTCGAAGAAAGACGATGGTTCATGTCCTTCCATTATTGCTTCAAGGAAGCTCATATGCTTCGAAGAGAAATTATCACAATTAACATAGTATGCTAAAGGATAAGGTGTACCTGTGGCTTGTTGAGGCTCTTCTGAATGATCGGATTTTTAGACACATGTTGATACCCGATGATTGTCCTTCAGGCCATATTAGTTACATAGTATACCAGAAGAACACTCTCTTTCTTTGTTCGCTTTCTTCGACCTAACTCTGCCTTCATAACTCTGATTCCAAGTGTCCGGGAAAAGCATCTAGGTTCAGACCATCGTGATCCCACCCCTCATTCCCTGGATTCATTCCTACTTTCACTTGAGCTTCATCTACGACATGCACCGGGGATTATAAACACCCTCATCACTTCAATATTGTTCTCTTCTTCAACCACTCCGTCACTGGAACATCATCATTACTCGGAATCTCTTTCACACTTTGGTGCAAATAGAAACTCATTCATCCCAAGACATCAAAAACTGTGGTATCCAAATGATATAACTTCCATGCCTATTTCTCCTTAGGATATCCCAAAAATACACATCGACGACTTCTACTTTCAAACTTATCACCCATTCATCCTTGGTTAGGGGCATAACATAGGCCTTCAAACACTCTTAAGTGATCATAGTTTGATGTCACACTCATCAGGACGTCATACGGAGTCTTCCCATTTAATACCAAAGAATTATTCTGATGATCAAGTAACACGTTGTCAAAACACACTTTCTCCAAAATTCAATCGATAAGTGTACTTGAATTCTAAGCGTCCGAGCCACATTTAAAATGTATCGATGTTTTCTTTCGACTCTTCCATTTTGTTGTGGAGTCCCTACACACGTGTTTGAAAGAGAATTCACTGTTCACGACAATAGGTGTTTCAAATTGATAAATTATGTTCCATTGTCACTCTGGACACACTTGATTTGTTTATGAAATTATCTTTCCACCATTATAAAGAAATTTCTCAATTATTGACCGACCTCTTTCTTGTCAATTAAAAAGAACACCCAAATAGATCGTGAAAAATTATCAACAATTATTAAAAAATAAGACGCACCATATGAGGTTTAAATTCTATATGGACCCCACAAGTCACAATATATTAACTCAAAACTTTCGGAGGCTCTATTTTTGCTCAAAGGAAATACATTCCTAGTCTATTTAGCCCAATGACATATATCACATGTTTTATCAATTTTCTTACCACTACAATTCCTAACTTCTTGAATTGAAAGAGAATTCGTTACTTGAATCGAATGATGTCCTAACCTTTGATGCCACAAATCCAAAACATCCACTTTCAAAGTCTTCATCTGTGGTACTGTCTAGAAGTAATACAATCCATCCATTCGTTAACCTGTGCCAATCAACGTGCCCCTGGTCCAATCCTGCATACTCAAGTCATTAGTGAATTGCACACTACAATCAAACTCATCAATTAACTGAGACACCAAAATCAAATTGCGTGTCATTACAGGCACATAAAGGACATTTCTGAGAGTCACGTGCTCATTTAGCTGAACTGGCCCTTCTCTTATAGCCATGATACTGCTTCCATTAGGCAAACTCACCAGACAATGAGTCATTAGTAGATTGCATACTACAATCAAACCCATCAATAACTGAGATACCGAAATCAAATTGAACGTCATTCCGGGCACATAAAGGATATTTTTTAGAGTCACATGCTCATTAAGATGGACTGACCCTTCTCTTATAGCCATGGTACGGCTTCCATTAGGCAAACCCACGGGACAATGAGTAATGTCTTGTAGATCTCTCAAAATATTCAACTCTCCGGTTATATGATCTGAGGCTCCAGTATCAATTATCCAAGGACTATGTGTTGTCTTTTCATTCACTTGATCTATTGTGTCCATCTTCTTTTGATCCAACAATCTCAACAATACTTGCATCTGCTTACTAGTCAAACCGAGGACACTAGAGCTCCCAGATCCCATTTCAATCAAAGCATAAGCCACATTTGCTCGTGTTTCTTCACGATCACTCGAAGTCTCATCAGGCACATCTCTTTCATTCATACTCAATACTTCATTTCAACCACACGGCCATTTCTCACTCCAAGAGTCAAACTTTCACTATTTCGGATACCTAATGACCTCCTAAAATTATTTTGGGTATGTCCTGAATGATCATAGTTCGGACACTTCACCCCTTTCCACTTATTTTCCACACTTATCCGGGGGAATGTCACCTTTTTTATAGCAAAAGTTACAACTTTCTCTTGCTCGCTCTGGCCTTGAGTATTCCCTCTCACTTGTTCATTCTGCAAATCTTCTGAACGCTCTCCGGGTCTTTTAATAGTTTCGTCCTAGAAACATGTCTTCATCAGGGCACTAAAGGCTGTTTGAACCACCTTACACATTCAACATCGGACTTGATGTCACGCTAAGACCTTGCTGCAGACCAGTCTCTACAACAATGTGACCTCTGGTGACAGCGACACCAGTTCCTTCCCATCTAACAGCCATCACTGCACTTTTCTTCAGACTTTTCACTAAGAAATTTTCGCGATTCGGACAGATCCAATGGTTGCTCTGATACCATGTTAAAATCGAAACAACAAACATAAATTTGGGGGGTGAAAACTTCTAATATTTTCTCATTTACTTGATGGTATATATACAAAAAGAGATCCTACCTAACTAGTTATGGGCCAAGCCCAAGAAATACACTAAAACCCTGACTGTGCTTATTACGTGAATATCCTTTAAGTCTCCATAATTACAATATATGCAATTAGCCGTAAAACCCTCCCGTGATCGTGAGACCAAGTACTATATAAGTGGTTGTTTCGTGAGAAAAAAACCATTAACAACTTGTTTGGATGGTTGTTAGCTATTTTATTGTATCACATTGTTACTTGTAATACAATGATTGCTTTGATTGTTACTTTAAATTTTAATTGTATTGTATCTAATGTTACTTTTAATACAATGTTTGTTTTGATTGTTACTTTAAATTTTTATTGTATCGTATCATTAATCCGTCGCTACATAATAACGAAAAGTGCTATTTTATGTAACAATCGATTTGGAGTGATCGCGTTGTCACCTTATCTTTTTATTTCTTCTTCTCCTCAATAATCTGATTTTACCTTTTACTCTATTTTTTCTATAGTAGTTCTACCTTGTGGCCTACTACATTTTCTTCTCAATTGTGTAAGTTCATTTTCAATATCACCCGTTTGTGATATTACACAACAACGAAAAACAATACAATCTATTCAAATGTAATACTCATGAAAATAATATAGTACAATATAATACAATATAATAAGAGACATTATAAAACGATGTGGAACAACCATCCAAACAAGCTGTAAGCAAACGTGTAAAGGAAAATAAATGAAGAATACAATTCATTAAGGCTGGCTCGGGAAAGAATTTTTGCGAGTATGAATTTATGCTTCATTTTCCAACACAATTAAATGGCATGGACCAACCATGGCCATATATAAAATCTACGAAGTGTTACCACTTTCTGCCTTTCTAGCTCTTTTAAACATGATGACTCTTGTGCATTTCTTCTTCTTCCTCCTCTTCATTTCTACTAGACTTCATTCCATCCAGCAGCTGACAGAATTTTCTGGTACACCTCCAAGAAAAGAGCAAGCAGTAATTTTTCACAGTCCAAGTTCTTGGGTTGCTCCAGATGTCAAATCAGAGATGAGGAGAGTTCCCACTGGATCTAATCCTTTGCACAACAAGAAGAGATCATAGGCCTGGAATTATGGTAAATTAAGAAGTACTCTATGTACTTAGGCTTGTTGTCTGGTATAGGTACTGTTCTATCATGGAAAACATAGTTGCGCACACCCAGTGTTTACATCAAACTATATTACTTATCTTAGTTGAATTATAATTTGGAATTCGGATGAGTAATATCACTGACAACAGTGTATGTAATATATATATGTATATTTAGTGAGGTGATGTAAACGTTGGGTGTGAGCAAATCTTTTTCATTTACGCATTAGTTTTGAGTTAAAAGTAGAGTAACGTAACTAAGTTTCATTCATTAGTTTGTGTAACAATTAGAATTTCAGTATTATTGTTGATTCAAAATTTATTTCATTGGAGTAAATTTTCAGCCAGCATTAGGAACTTTATAAGAAAACATAAAAGTTTATTTATGCACTTAATTCTTTTGAGTATTAATCACTTCTCCCTTTCAATTTTGTAAAATTTGCCTATACTTAGCAGTCGATGATATGTAGACTTTGTTGTAGAAATATGTGACGTTTTATCAGAAATATCTTGAAACTAGTTTGATTTACTAATAATATATGGTTTCATATTTAAGTAGTTACTTTAGCTTTTAATCTTGTGTTTCTTTTTTCTTGAAAAAGACTTGCTACTGTTTATTCATCTTTGGTATGTGAAGTTTTTATTACTTATATTTCATCTTACCTTGCTAACACCCCCTCTCCTGCAAAATATAAACGAAAAAATATTTTAAAACCCAAAAATAAACAGAAAACATGAAACTCGTGTACACGTGTCAGTTTAAATTGTTTATTTACACAATATTTTGTAATTATTAACAAAAGAATTGTAAGAAGAATCAACTTAGATATCAAAAGAACAATATAGCCATAACTCATTTAGAGAAAAATTACCATAAGAACTGTTTCTTTTTCGTTTCTATTTTTTTGGATTAATTTCTTTTTATATATGTAAGTGTGTATTTTCACTTGAAACATTTTCGGAAGTGGTGGAACATATCTTTGAAGGAAATAAAACTTAAAACAAGGAATATACTATAGTAATCGTTCAAAAATTTGCTGATAGATATAGTTCTTTAATGGTGGGAGTTGGGATCTGAACTTTATCCTTCTTAATTCTCTCTCTTTGAATTTGGGGATGAATGATTCAGAGAAGTGTACAGCAACCATGGTCATGATGCATGCGTGGACCCAAAATTTAAATGAGGAGTGTAATTAATACCCATAAAAACATACAACCACCAAGCACTTAATAATATCAATAGGCTTTTCATTCAAAAGAATAAGCTTTATATTAGCTGGCTCATTAATTCCCTTCTTCGCTACTTGGAAATTGGAATATTGTTGCGTTTTTCTGTAGTTACTCCTTACATTTACCTCTTTCATCATAAGTGACGGTACTACCGTACAGACACTACTAAAAATCAGGGATTTTTCGACTGCCCAAACGGTCGGATATCGATCGGACAATCGACCGATGATCGACCAAAATAGGTGGTCGAAGATAAGGTTGTGGGAAAAGTCTGTTCGACCGAAAATCGGTGGGAGGGGGTCAAACAGATTAACATCTGAAAAAATAAATATTTTCACTATTCGACCGACAGATGAATTTTTGGGGAAAAAAATTCAGTTTTTCGACCGATTCGGTCGAAATTCTGGAAAAACCTGCAATATAAAAGCTGTAATTAGAGCTACACCACCTGTAAACGCAGAAAAACCAGCACCATATAAACAATAGGCTTCACCAAGCCTTAATATTAGTCTAAACTTTACTTTAAATAAAAAGTCTAACAAAATACATAATTTCAAGACTTCACAACGATTAAACAACTCAAACAAATCAACTATAAGTCTCACGATAATCAAAGAAGCTTAACAAAAACTATCCACAAGTCTAACACATGTCTAACATCATGAACAATCCATTATACTACTCGGTTGCCTCAGAACTAGACTCGGATCCAGACTCGGACGTTTGGTCTTGCCTTTTCCCCACTCCTGCTACTCCTCTTGCTCTTGCCCTTGTCTTTTTTCTTTCCCTTCTCAGAATGACTGGCCATCCAGTTTTGCATCATTTCCCGCATGGCATTCAGGTTTGCCTCATTGCGCAAACGTTCTTCTTCGCTCTTTCTCTTAAGTTCTTCAATTTTATTTTGCAGTCGAGCTTCCACGGATGGATTAACTGAGCTAGAAGGAGTATAAGAGCCAAACAAACCTGGATTCAGATGATCCGAGGCATACTGGGAACCAAGACCGTAAGCACATCCCTTCTTTACCCCTCCATTCACCTCCAACCATAGTGCGGTTTCCTCCTCAAGGGTCGTTGGGGCTGGGGTACTACTTCCACACTCGGATGCTTGACTTGCCAACCTTGCTTCATAAGCCGCTGAAGTCTTTTCCTTAAAAGAAATTAATAATAAAAATTAGATGTATAAGTATTGAAGGATTACACAAAGAAGTTTGAATTTAATAACTTACCCACAACTCTTTAGCGTGCGGCTCGACCCAGACTCCTTCCCCTTTTTTATTCGTGTAGATATGTCTAGTCTTAAATATTTCGGGCTGGGGTACGTCCGCCCTTCTTTCTTTTCCTACAAATATTGGACTAGTCATGCACATTTCGGGCGGAAGATTGTACGGAGTGACGGGCCAACAAGAATAGGGTGTAGACGAGACATCAAAAGGAGTGAACCCATCTGAACATAGATCCAACCTTATGTTTCTTGGTTCACTAGAAAATGACGGATACATCTGATCAAAGTGTTTTCATGCCTCACCATCTGACGGATGGCTTAGAATGCCCGGCTGCTTTGTACGATCATGGTGCCATCTCATATGAGGAGCAGAGATCATCGACGCATACAACCTCTTTAACCTAGGTATAAGGGGTAAGTAATGCATCGACTTAACAGGGATCGGCTTCTTTTGAGCATTTAGAACCGGCTTGTAACGAGGCGCCTCACAGAATTTACAAGTCTCTCGTTCTGCATCATCCTTATAAAACAACATGCAACCGTTGACACAACAATGAATTCTCTGTGCAGAAAGGCCTAACGTGGAAACCAACTTCTTAGTGTGGTAATAATCAGTTGGTAATGCCATGTTAGTCGGATTGAGTTCATTCATAAGGCCAATGATGGAATCCATGGCTGCTTGAGATATACTAAAATCGGATTTAATACTTAACAATCTAACAGCAACTGACAACTTGGAATGCACCGAGCCTTCATACAATGGACGACTAGCTTCCTCCAACCGTTTATAGAAGAGCTTTGCCTCATCATTGGGAAGGTGCTCAACATTTGGCAGCGATGTACCCGGTTGCGATGGCTCATCCGGGTACATCCCAAAGGCATCATTAACCATATCGTTCATTCGATAATTATTAAGATCAGTATCCACAAATTGACCACTCCCACCGCGACAAATATTTTGAAAATTAGCATTACTGCGCATCTCACAAGACTCTCCATGATAAACCCAAACAAAATAATTTGGCATAAAACCCTTCTTATAAAGATGCATTTCTACTTCATCCAAATTCTTTCCTTTTGTGCACTCGCATTTCACACAAGGATACTTAATCTGTCCATTCCTTATAAAATCATCATGTGTTTTTGCCTTAGCAATAAATTCTGCAGCACCTTTAGCAAATTATTCCCTCATCCCCCGCCGCCCGAGATTATTTCTATTATACATCCAACTACGGCTTCCATAATCCATATCTACACAAACATTGCAAGTTTAAGAAACGTATTCAATTGAAAAGATTAAAAGAAAATTACTTTGACACTCTACCAATTTCATAAGATTAAGTAATTGTATAAATTTTTTAAGTCAATAACTTTTATATTACTAACTAATCTATTCTCTAAGATTATCATTTAGTAATTAGTAACACTTCTCAAGAATCAAATGAACTAGAATAAAAGATTAAACAATGAATATTTAAAAATAATTTTATTTCATTTAAATGAATTTACGAAAATAATTAAAACATTTGAAGGTGTGTAACTACTATGTTACTTAAAGCTAATGTCTCTTAAGTTATTGTTAAGTGTGATAGTAGTTCATTTACTTACAATTATGCTACGAGAAAGTTTTATATTTGTCCCTTTGTAAAATAAATATTTCATTCTAAATAAATGGTTAAAAATATTTCATCAATTTTTTGCTATTGTCTTCTTCTTTACTAATTACTAAAAAATAATATATTCTAAAACACTACCAATTTGAAAAATATTAAGTACATTTATATTACTTTTATATCTAAGTCACTTACTTTTATATTATTAACTAATTTATTCTCTAGAATTATCGTTTAGTAATTAATAGCACTTCTCGTTCACTAGTGTACAGCTTACTAGTATTAGTACTATTATATCTAAGACAATTACTTTTATATAACTAACTAATTTGTTCTCTAAGATTATCATTATGAATTTATTTCATTCATATCAATTTACGAAAATAATTAAGATATTTGAAGTTGTGTAACTACTATATTACTTATAGCTAATGATTAGAAAGATTCGAACTTAAGCAATTTAGTAGAAAATAAGAACCTAACTTTCTCCCTATGTACCTTATTCTCTAACTATTAGCTAGTTCAGTAAAGCATATCATAACAACTATTAATCCTATTTTAATATCTACATTATACTTCTCTTTGATACAACAAAGTTCAAATTTATCTAATTTTTTATTTTAATTAAAAAATAATATTAACTCTAGCAATATCCTCATGATTTCTTCTCTTTCTCGTTATCAATTTTCGCCTACAAAGTTAACAATTCAACTTTCCATAACAACTCCAAAGGCTAACCAAAACCCAAAACAACAATTTACAACTAATTCAAAGGCGCTAACAACTCCATTTTCTCCATTTTCTATCAAAATCTAAAACAACAATTTACAACTAATCCAACAAGTTGCCATGGAGATTTACAACTATTCGACACCAACTTACAACTTTCATTACTAATATATACATGTTCATTTTATATACCAACTTAAAACTTGGAAATTAAAACTTTCATAAAAACATAAATACAAAAGTAAAATAAAATACCTGCAAAGATTTAGTGGTGCGGGTCTGATGTAAGCTCGCCGGATCTGCAAAAAAAAAAAAAAAGGTTAGGGTTAGTTTGGGTTGAAAGAAATGGAAAATATAAAAAATTTAACAAATATTTACCCTAAAAGGATTAATGGGTGAAGATTTAGTGGTTAATTGAAAAAAATAAGTGTTTTGGTAAGATTTGGGTGTAGGGGACGGGTTGGGGAAGATGGGTTTAGGGAAAGTGAAAGAAAGAAGAAGAAAAGAGAATGGGAAAGAATGGGGTTGTTCCCTTTTTCTTTCTTTTTGTCTGACCGACGCGGTCGGATAAAGTAAAAAAAAAATTAATTTAATATTCTTCGACCGCGGCGGTCGAACAACAAAAATAAAATTTAATTTTAATACTGTTCGACCGCCACGGTCGAATATTTTATAGTTTATATTTATAATTAAAAAATATACCGATTTACTCAACCGCGTGGGTCGGACAACTTCTTCGACCGAAAGTCGGTCTGAAATTTGCGGTGGGAAAACACCTGCTTTTTAGTAGTGAGAACATATTTCCGAATTAGAATGTAATTATGAGAAAATATCTAGGATAATAATAAATATTGCTAACCTAATAAAAAATGGTAACTATAAGCTATAATGTACTGATTGACTAAAAAAATATTTACATAATTAGTGCATATAATTTATGCGTTATAGAAGCCGACCCTGTATTGGATAAAAATGAATATCATCTAAAAAGGTGACAGATGTCTGCCACGTGGCACGGGTAGAGGTTCCACCGGACAGATATCTAGCAGACAGATAACCAGTCAAGCGGTTACCACGAGCAGACCCAGAACAACAATGTAACGCTTCCCAGGCCCGCACGATACGAACGAGCGATTATTGAACTGATCATGTGCGATCACTCAATGAATGATCATAAAGGCAGTAATTACGACCCAGCGATTACGTATCCAATGGATACGTGCCTAGCGGTTACAAAACTCAACGGACGCCTATTAGATCTATAAATAGTATTCGTTCTAAGCCATTGTAACATAACTTTTACTTCCGGTCCACAACATCAATAAGAATACTCTCTCTTACTTTTGCTCAAATACTGCTCTTTGCTTGCATTCGTTGAATACTTTGCTCTCTAGTCTTCTAGAATGATCAGTAACGTTTATCTCTCCCCAGGGTCAAGTGATCCAACACGGTTACCTCTGCCTATTTTTACTAACGCTCTAATTTTATTCATTTTTTATTATATCTTGTTCCTCATTCGTTAATCTAACAGTTAACGCAATTCCTTGTTTAACCTAGATCCGATTTTAGGTCAATTAACAATTAAATTTGTATTTGCGGAGTCACGATCAATAGTTAAGATTAAGAGTTTATACGGTGAGCTGAGGTGATGACAATATGCAAGTATGAGCTAATAAAAGTAATGCACAAAATTGAAACAAGGAGAAGTAACCGTATCGTATCACTCGTTTTCGGAGAGAATTCTTTGATATCAGTCGCTCTTCAGACGATCAGAGGACCAAAGTAGAAAACTAAATAAGAACAAAGGGAATATCTGAGCAAGAGCGAGAGTATTCTTATTGATAGTGTAGACAGGAAGTAAAGTTGTTGTACAATCGATTAAGGTGAATGCTATTTATAAGCCTAGTAGGCACCCGTTGGGATTTTTGTAACCGCTGGGCGTGGATCCGTCTGGATTAGTTACTGCCGGTCACATATCTATTGGAGTCATAACCGCTGGGTTGTAATAATTGCCTTAATGACCATTAATAGATTGATCGTGGATGATCGTGTTAATAACTGCTCATTTAGACCGTGTTGACCGTTGAAGTGTTTCATAACTCCTTTAGGTCTGCTCGTGATGAATGTCTGTCTGTTGAAATGTCTGCCCGTGCCACGTGGAGGACACGTGTCACCTTTTCAAGTCTAGTCAGCTTTTATCCAATACAGATAGTCCCCGCACTTCTCGAGCAGAGTATCTGTTCGAGGAGTGGATACGATTTTTGGCGGGAATTTCTTGTGAACTTTTGTCTTCGTGTGATGTATCTTGATGACGTACGAGCCTTATCAGCTAAGTGACAAGCCCTCATGACGTGCGCATTTAATGCGCCGTAACAAAAAGTAACTGCAGCTGGCATGCCTGCGAGACTGCAGGTCATTCCGAAATGACTATTACGTGCCCCAAGGGTAAAAATAATGATTTTAACTGCTTCAGTCACGTGCACACGTCGTCTGTTGATCGCGAGGTGACCGCTACTTTCCAGAATAATGATGATGCTATAATGTTTTGGCGAACCCTATTCTTCTTCTCAACGGCCAGATCTGATCGAGGTTTCTCTGATGGCTTCCACGTGTCTTGAAGGAAGTTTGTGGGGCTGAATTTTCTCTCCTATAAATAGGGGTTTGCCTGATGAGAAACCTTTTAGTTGCCTTTATTTCTTCTCCGCTGTTCTTTGAAAATACTTTGAACTAGCTTTGAATTCTTCTTGATAACTTCGTATTTTCCTTGCAATCATGACTTCAAGATCTAGGAAAAATCAGAGTAATGATGTCGCTGGTAGTTCCTCGGCGGCCACTCCCAGGTCCCGGGCTACACAAGCTACTGCTGCAGAGATAATCCCCAAGAAGTGGGGTGAACTTGAGGCGGACTGTAACATTAAGTCCTTCGATAATAGAGAGGGAGATACGCGGAACTGGCCGGCGTATAAGTACAAGTCTGGGATCATGAAAGAAGTGATCCCACGGGTAAGGACGGACTGCCACTGGGACGATGAGGTTCCCCTCTTGCCGGTCTCTGAGGAGGAGAATATTACTTCCCATAGGGCTGGGTGGACAGCTATGTGCACCTACCCTTTCACCGTGGGATGTAGATTGCCCCTGCACCCTGTGCTGGAGAGGCTCTGCAGGGAGTACCTCCTCTGTCCGGGGCAACTGAGCCCCAATATATATAGAATAGTTACTCTTTTAGATTGCTTCGCGGCAGGAACCGATCAATCTTTTGGTTATGAGCATTTTATTTCTTTGTATAGTATACAAATTTTCAAAGACGGCTATGTGAACGCCAAAATGCGCGGAAGCAAGGGCTTGGTGCGCAGTTCTGAGGATACTGGTGACCGAGGCTGGGCACACCGGTATCTGTTTGTGCACTCCTCGGCCTTGACTTTTGACGATAAGGCCTGCCTTCCAGAAGTCTGGAATAAGAAGCGTAAGTCCCCGAGTATTTTTTGAAGTTCTTCGTGCTTCTTCTTCTTCTCATCTTCTAACTCCGTTCAATTTTTGTAGCGGCCAAGCAACCCTACGACGGACTCATTTCTGTCGAAGATTTAACCGCATGGGTTTAGCCAATTTTGAAGGAGTTTACTCCTGAGAAGAGAGAGTGGATGTATTTTGCCACTCAGAAGAGTTTGTTTGTACCAAATCATGGTGAGAATATTTCTGCTTTCATGATCGTTCTTCTTATTTGAAACTTCTTCATGTCTGACCACTTCACCTTTTCATAGGTTTGGGCACTTCGGGAGATTTCTTTCCTGCTCCTCCCCAGGACGGGCCTTCCGAGCCTGTTGCTGACCCAGAAGCTGAAGCTGAGGCTATACTAGCTTCAGTGGGTGCTCTGTGCAGTAGGGAGGGGGCGAAGAACTCCTATCTGATGGATTGGGCTCCTTGAAGATGAAGAAGAGGAGCCACGGTGAGGGCGGAGCACGGAAGAAGTCTGCTCGTAAGGCTTCCGTGGCTGCCGGGCAAACCTCGTCGGCTGGCGGTGATCCTTCTTCTAAGGTCGGTGTACCGGAGCCTGTAGAAGAAAATGCCGGTGCTACTGCTGAAGTCCCCGAGTCTGTACGGGGAGAAGGCGTAGCCAAGGAGGTTATCACTCTTTCGGACACTGAGGCCGAAGTTGATGTTCCTCTTAGGCGAAGGCCTCATCTTCGTAGTGACAGAAGAAGGGCCGAGGAGGAGGCTGTCCGTACTCTGCAGGGGAGTCCCCGAGTTGATGGCGGGGCGGAGGCAGGTCCTTCTTATGTAGACAAGGGGAAAAGAAAAGTAGGTGAAGAAGAAGAAGAGGGGAAAGAAGAAGTGAGAGAAGAAGCTTCCCAAGAAGGTAGCCAAGGTCCTCGCGTTTTTCGTTTCGAGGACCTGGAGAATGTGGCTACTGAGGGGGCAACTCCCGTTGGTCTTCGTGAATGTGAGACAATAGATCCTGGAGTAGAAGGTGGCTCTAACCTTTCCTCGTCGAGATTCGTTTGGCGGTCAGTTATTAGTGGCCGGACAGAGTTGAATGACATCAGGAGGGGTGCGTTACAAGTTTGGGCCAAATTATCCTTCCGAGCAGGCTTGGGAACCTAAGTTCTGCGAGAGGAAGCACACTTTAAAACTTGCCCCTGATGTCAACTTCGTAACCAGGCCACGCATCTTGGCTAAGGCAGTCTCCTCGCTCATCGGTCCCCGTGAAGAATGGGTGCTGAGGGAGCTAACCGATGAGGAGTTAGCCTTCCAGATTGCTTCTGACTCTGCCCGGGTAAGTTCTTTTCCGCTTTGTTTTGGGAATAACTTCTAGCCTCGGACTTTTAACTCTGACTTACTTTGCTTTTTTTAGTCGAGTATGCTGGCTGCCGAGCTCATGTTTCGCTCCAGGCTTAACGTCGTCAATCAAGTGGTTGAAGTGAAGAAAGAGTTGCTGGAAGCTCTGAAGGATAACAAGACTCTGATAGAGCAGTGTGGTCTTCTTGGTGGTGAGTTTAACCGGTTGACTGATGTCAACAACGAACGTGTTGAGAAAATCAACGCACTCACCAGGGAGAAGGATCTTCTTCTCGAAGAGAGAGAAGGGTTCGCACGCTCTGTCCAGGGTTTGGAGAGACTGCTTGAAGATTGTCGAAATTCTTTGAATGGTGCTATCGAAGATCGTACATCTCTTGAGATGGATCTGCAGAGAGCTAATGAAGAATCAGTTAAAGGCAGGGCTGATCTCCAGGCTGCCAAGGATCAGGTCGCTCAGTTAATGAGTGCTCAGACTGCATTAACCAAGGACTTGGCGAACCTGCGTGATCAGTCTGAAATCAAAACCAAGCTTGCTGCTCTTGAGGCCAAGCGTACATTGCTCGTGCAGATTCAGGCTGGACAAGTTAATGTCGAGGAGATGCTGCAGACAACAAAGAACGCTGTTCGAAGAATAAATCAAGCATTGGGTCTCTCCCCTGAAGAGTCTGAAGGTGATGATGATGACGAAGACGAAGACGACGGCGAGAATTCAGGGAACGACGGCAGGACTGACAGAGCTGGTGCGTCGAGTTCTGGTTGTAGCCCTAAATGTTAATGCCCTTTTCTCAATCTGTGATTGATGTACTTTTTATTGTCTGGCGAGAGCCGGACTTGTTTGTTGATGGACAGAAGTCTAGCAAAGACTTTCTGGTCCTTGGCCGGTTTGTTTGGCCTTTGAACACTCTACAAATTTCTGTCAGCCGTATTCGGCATTTTATCAATTTACAGTTTAATGTATATATGCTACTTTAGATCTGTCCAGTGACTATATTTAGTTTGAACTCTTGATCTTTTTGTTTGCATGTGTTTGTGGCGTTCCTGCCTTGTAATTGGGAGCTTTCTGAAGTTTGAACTTTATTAAGTTCGTTTCTCCGAGAGTCTGCCCGAATGTTTTCAACTTAGCCTTTCGTTAGGAAGAGGTCGTAAGTTGTAGGTAGTCTGACCGAATTGTGGTCGTTTAGAGTTTTGGCCGAATCGTTGCTCTGTGCGTATAACTTTGCTTATCGTTTTGATAGTTGAAAGTTGTTGCATGGCTTTGTAGATTGGCTCTGGCCGAGCGTTGGCCTTGTGAATAACTCCTCTTATTTACCGTGGAAGTCTTATCACGTAAAAGTTATTGTATTGTGAATGACTCCTCTTATTTGCCGTGGAAGTCTTATCACGTCAAAGTTATTGTATTGTGAATGACTCCTCTTATTTGCTGTGGAAGTCTTATCACGTAAAAGTTATTGTATTGTGAATGACTCCTCTTATTTGCTGTGGAAGTCTTATCACGTAAAAGTTTCTTGAAAAACTTTAAAAATTCGCCTTTTGGTAAGGTCTTTTGCCTTTATGAAGGTCTTATCTGGCCTACAGAGGCCTCTCACCACCCTCCTTGTTTTTATGTTGGAGCACGTAAAAAGACAACATGAAAAGAGTTTTCGGTGAGTTGCATATAGAACACATATAACCAAACGAGGAGTGTGTCTGTTGTGGGATTCGAACCCACAGCCGCGAAGTTGAAGAACTTCGAGCTCTACCAGTTGAGCTAAACGGATCTGACCTTGTTCAGGTCGTTAGTACCATTTATGGAGAACATATGATAAAATTAAGAACTTTCATAAAGATAAAAGGTAAATGTAAGATAACTAACCGTTTTACCACTTAAAAGTGATACCTTTTGAGGTGAACCACATTCCAACTGTTCGGGACAGTAGAGCCGTCTGGTCGTGCCAAACGATAAGATCCTTTGCCGACCGAAGCAATTACTTTGTAGGGGCCTTCCCAGTTAGGACCAAGCTTCCCTGAATTGGTTTCCTGTGTGCTCTGGGAGACTTTTCAGAGTACAAAGTCCCCGACTTGAAAACTTCGTACGCACAGTCCCCGATTGTAGTATTGCTCGATTCGTTCTTTTTGAGCGACTACTCGTACAAGAGCTAGCTCTCTGCGTTCTTCGAGGAGGTCCAGCTCTTCGGATAGATTGACTGAGTTTGATTCCTCAGTGGCATGTGCGTATCGTAAGCTGGGCTTTCCGATTTCAACTGGGATTAGAGCATCTGCACCATACACTAATGAGTAAGGAGTTTCTCCGGTACTCAATTTTATAGTTGTGCGATAAGCCCATAATACTCCAGGTAACTCCTCTACCCAACATCCCTTTGCCTGCTCAAGGCGCTTTTTAAGGGATTCAACGATAATTTTGTTGGTAGATTCCGCCTGTCCATTTGCAACAGGATGATATGGAGAGGAAGTGATCCTCTTGATGTGCAGATCATCGAGGACCCTAGTCACTTTCTGGCCGATGAATTGCGGGCCGTTGTCCATGACTATTTCCTTAGGTGCTCCAAAGCGACACACGACAAAACGACAGAGGAAGTCGACGACTTCCGTTTGTCGTATCCTTAAATATACCGCCGCTTCGACCCACTTTGTGAAGTAGTCAGTGATGATCAATAAAAAGCGCATCCCCCTTGGTGCTATGGGAAGAGGTCCAACGATGTCCATCCCCCATTTCATGAAGGGCCACGGGGAGATTATTGAATGGAGTGGCTCTGCTGGCTGATGGAGAAGATGGGCGAACCTCTGGCATTTGTCACACTTCTTGACAAACTCGTTCGTATCTTTCTCTATCTTGTCCCAATTATAGCCTGCACGAATCAGCTTCCGGGTTAGTGCCTTACCCCCGGAATAATTTCCGCAACAGCCTTCGTGGACTTCTCTCATCACATAATTGATCTGATTAGGTCCAAGGCATTTTGCGAGAGGCCCTGCGAACATCCTCCGGTAAAGCTCGCCGTTGAGAATTGTATATCGGGCAGCTTTCACTCGGAGTTTGCGTGCAGCTTTTGCATCTGCAGGTAGAGTCCCATGGATAAGATAATTTGTTCTCATTCCGCCAGTCCCAAGTAGCATTGATGGTGTTGACTTCGAACTTTTCTCTATCCATGGTCGTGTAGAGAAGTTGAACAACAGCTGAAGAGCTAGCTGCCCCTATCTCTGCCACTGATCCTATGTTTGCAAGAGCATCGGCTTCATGGTTCTCTTCCCGTGGAATCTGGACTGCTTTCCATTCGCCAAACTGTGCTAGGAGCTCTTTCACTCGGGCGAGGTATACTTGCATCCTGGATTCTCGTGCAATGAAACCTCTATTGATTTGATTGACCACGAGCTGAGAGTCACTTTTTAGCTTGACGATGGTTGCTCCATAACTTCGGGCTAGTTCCAATCCTGCAATAACGGCCTCATATTCGGCCTCATTGTTAGTTATAAATGGGCACTTGATGGCCTGCCTTACCGTTTTGCCGGATGGAGCGACAAGAACCAGTCCAAGGCCGGACCCTTTGACGCTCGAGGAGCCGTCTGTGTGAAGGGTCCATGTGTCGGGAGTCTGCCCTGCATAAAGAATAGATTCCCTTTCTGCTTCAGGGTATATGTTAGTGCTGAAGTCTGCTACGAAGTCTGCTAGGACTTGTGACTTTATCGCTACTCTAGGCTGGTAGGTGGTATCAAATTCAGATAATTCTATAGCCCATTTCACCAGCCTTCCTGAAAATTCAGGTTTGTGCAAAACATTTCGCAAAGGAAAAGTTGTAACCACTGCTATCGAATGACTTTGAAAATAAGGGCGCAACTTAAGTGCTAATTTTTCTAAAGGTTGATAGCGTGTTTCTGCATCAATTAGAGCTTTGCTAATGTAATAGATAGGAAGTTGTTTACCTTTATCTTCCCGAACTAACACAACGTTTACCGATGACTCTGAGACTGCCAAATAAATCAGCAGCTGTTCGCCTTCCTGAGGCGTGGAGAGCAGTGGAGGATTGGATAGATACTTTTTCAAATCCCTCAATGCTTGCTGGCATTCGGGAGTCCATTCGAACTCCTTGTTCTGTTTTAAGACATTGAAGAAACTTTTGCAACGGTCCGACGACCGGGAGATGAACCTGCGTAGAGCTGCTACTCTCCCTGTTAGTTTCATGACATCTTTCCTGTTGTGAAGTACATCTGGGATAGATTCAATGGCTTTAATCTGAGCGAGATTGACTTCAATGCCACGCTGAGAAACAATGAATCCCAGAAACTTCCCCGATCCGACTCCGAAAGCGCATTTCTCTGGATTCAGCTTCACATTGTACTGATCCAAGATTCGGAAAGCTTCCTTCAGATGTGCCAGATGATCTTCTGCTCGTTTGGATTTTATTAGCATGTCATCAATGTACACTTCCATGGTCTTCCCGATATGGTCGTGGAATATTCGGTTGACTAGACGCTGATAGGTTGCACCTGCATTTTTCAGTCCGAAAGGCATAACTTTGTAACAGTACGTACCTCGGCAGGTGATGAATGTTGTTTTCTCCTGGTCTTCGGGGTCCATTAATATCTGGTTATACCCTGAGTACGCGTCGAGGAAGGTTAGAACCTCGTGTCCGGTTGTTGCATCGTTCAGTTGATCTATCCTGGGAAGAGGATATGAATCCTTCGGGCAGGCTTTGTTTAGATCTGTGAAGTCAATGCAGACTCGCCATTTGCCGTTCTTTTTAGGTACGACAACCACGTTGGCTAACCATTCTGGGTATTTGACTTCACGTACTGAACCGATTTTCAACAGCCTGTCGACCTCGTTGTTGATGACCTGGTTCCAAAAGGCTCCTTGCTGGCGCGTCTTTTGTTTCACCGGGCGGTGATACGGATCAACGTTCAACCTGTGAGTAATGATGTCAGGAGAAATACCTGTCATATCTGCGTGAGACCAGGCGAATGTTGTATGCCGCTCCTTGAGGAACTGGAGGATATCTCCTCGTAGGCGCTCGTTCAGCTCAGTCCCTAAATATACCTTCCGCTCTGGCTTGTCGGCGAATAGTTCTTCGGGTTCCAAAGCCTCCACGGTTGGCATGTGGCTTTCTCTTTCATCCATCTTCGCAATAAATTCCGGGACTTCGTACTCAGTCGCTTCGGGTGGTATGTCTGGCCCCCGTCGCTGTAATTGCTATTTGTTCTCTTCGGGCAGTTTGACAGCCACATAATAGCAATCTCGGGCAGAGCGTTGCTCTCCTCGAACCTCACGTACTCCCCATTCGGATGGGAACTTCAATACCTAATGGTAAGTAGAAGGAACAGCTTGCATGTCGTGGATCCAAGGTCTGCCCAATATGATATTGTAGGCTAGATCCGTATCGACAACATGGAAAGTTGTTTCCTTTGCTACCCCTTCGGCAAGAGTCGTGAGGGTAATCTCCCCGAGAGTTTTCTCGCTTGAATTATTGAAACCGGACAGAACTCGAGATATGGGCACGATCTTGTCTGACAATTTCATCTCTCTGACAACCCGTGATTGGATAATGTTTGCGGAGCTGCCCGCATCAATGAGTACTCTCTTGACGTCGAACTCCACCACGCGTAACGTTATGACTAACGCATCAGCATGTGGGAATTGCGAGCCATTTGCATTAGAGTCCTCAAATGTGATTACTTCTTCTGATCGTGGGCGCTTGTTGTTTGTGATGGAGACCTTTGCATACTTTTTTGCTGTGAAAGTAACAGAGTCCACCTCGATCCCACCTGAAATAACATTAACTGTCCTCCTCGGAGAGGATGCTCGCGGAGGGCCAGGTTTGTTCTACTGTGCCTTCGCATGAGTCTGCTTTCCCTTCTCGGTCAGGAACTCCTTCAAGAATCCCTGTTTCAACAAATGAGCAATTTCATACCTGAGGGCTTTACAGTCTTCGGTGGTATGGCCATGGTCATGATGGAAATCAGACCACAGGTCTTGGTTTCGCTTGCTTGGGTCGGACTTCATGTCTTTTCGCCATTTGATCTTTTCTCCCATGTCTTTGAGTGCTGCTACTACCTCAGACGTCTCCATGTTGAAACTTGGCAAGCTTGGGGCTCCGCGGAGGCTTGATTCTGAATCATCTTTCTGGGATAACCCTTTGTTGTTGCGATTGCGTCCTTTGGAATGGCTGCGTGTCTGATCAGGGTACGGTTCATAACGTACGCCTGTCTTCTCTGACTCTGCCTTTCCACCGGGTCCACCACTACGTGCCTGAGCTCTTCCTCGAGTACCTGTTCCAATCAATTTATCTTCATCGATACGTACCTTAGAATTGTAACGGTTGTAAACGTCTGACCAACTGGCTTCTGGGAACTCGCGAAGAGACTCATAGAGTCTACGCGTGGCCTCTGAGCTCCTGATGTCCAGGCTGTTGGTGAATGCGATCACTGCCCATCTGTCTGGTACTTTGGGGAGTAACATACATTCCCTCTGGAAACGATCCACATACTTGCGGAGAGATTCGTCGGGTCTTTGCTTGATTTCAAATATGTCCTCAACGCGGGTCTCCGTCTTCTGAGCGCCTGTATGTGCCTTCACAAACAACTCGGCCATCTCTGCGAAAGATCCAATAGAGTTGGGTGGCAACATTGAATACCATCGCAGAGCTCCATCTGCGAGGGTTTCCACGAACTTCTTCAATTGAACAGACTCGATCTCCTCGTCGGTGAGATCGCTGGCTTTGATAAAGTTACTGAACATCATGAGATGGTCGTTGGGATCAGATGTTCCGCGATACCTAGGGATTTTTTGCATTTTAAACGTCTTAGGTATCGCTTTTGGGGCTGCCTCCTTCTTCCAGGGTCGCTGTGAATAACGCTGGACATCAACTTTCTTCAGTGTGGGTGGAGCACCTGGTATCTGATCAATTCTTTCGTAGAGAGACTTCTGAAGTGCTTCCTGGCTCTCCTTGAATTGCTTGGTGAGGGCTTCCACAACAAGGCTCACATCCGTAGAAGCCATAGACCCTTTGTTCTGATTTTGATTGACTTGGGTCGTAGGATCTATGGTACCACCGTTGTTCCGCTCTCCGCCTTGCCTTGAGGTATGTGAAGATGGCGCGTCACGACCAGGTGCCGCAGCTTCGACCCTTGCAGCTGAAGGGTTGCTTCTTCGGAGAGAGGTGAGTGCCTCGTTTATTCCTCGGTTTACTTCTGCTTGTTCCTGCATGAAATCAAAGAGTGTTTCTAAGAGGTTCCCTCGGCCAGGGGAGAGACTCATATGGCGTCGTCTCCTGGGTGGAGTAGTTCTCTGAGAGCACATACGCCTGTATCGCTGCCTGACCGGTCCTTGGGAAGATTGCTGCTGCCCGTCGGACGAGTAATCGGGAGAATAATCAGGAGAATAATCAAGATGGAGTGAAGGAGTGTTTACCTGTTCCCCGCCTATGATAGTTCGTTGAGAGTTTCTTTCTGCCATGTTAGTTATAGAGCAAAAAGATAGACGAAAATAGATATAATATCAAAGATAAACTATTAACCTACGAAGGCTATTGACCGGCTCCCACTGTGGTCGCCAAATTGTTTAACCTAGATCCGATTTTAGGCCAATTAATAATTAAATTTGTATTTGCGGAGTATATACGGTGAGCTGAGGTGATGACAATATGCAAGTATGAGCTAATAAAAGTAATGCACAAAATGGAAACAAGGAGAAGTAACCGTATCGTATCACTCGTCTTCGGAGAGAATTCTTTGATATCAGTCGCACTTCGGACGATCAGAGGACCAAAGTAGAAAGCTAAATAAGAACAAAGGGAATATCTGAGCAAGAGCAGAGTATTCTTATTGATAGTGTAGATAGGAAGTAAAGTTGTTGTACAATTAATTAAGGCGAATACTATTTATAAGCCTGGGAGGCACCCGTTGGGATTTTTGTAACCGCTGGGCGTAGATCCATCTGGATAAGTAACTGCCGGTCACATATCCGTTGGAGTCATAACCGCTGCGTTGTAATGATTGCCTTAATGACCATTAATAGATTGATCGTGGATGATCGTGTTAATAACTGCTCATTTAGACCGTGTTGACCGTTGAAGTGTTTCATAACTCCTTTAGGTCTGCTCGTGATGAATGTCTGTCCGTTGAAATGTCTGCCCGTGCCACGTGGAGGACACGTGTCACCTTTTCAAGTCTAGTCAGCTTTTATCCAATACATTTCTTATTTGAATTCTTAATCTAAACTATTGATCGTGACTCCACAAATACAAATTTAATTGTTAATTGGCCTAAAATCGGATCTAGGTTAAACAATTTGGCGACCACAGTGGGAGCCGGTCAATTGCCTTTGTAGGTTAATAGTTTATCTTTTCCAGCACTACCTTCCTTTTTGTCGATCTTTTTGTTTCACAACTAACATGGCAGAAAATAGTTCACAACGAACTATCGTCGGCGGAAGTCAGGTACGTACCCCTTCAGCAAGTCCCAATTATTCTCCCGATTATTCATCCGATGGGCAACAATTTTCCCAAGGACCGGTCAGGCAGCGAAATGGGCGTAGGCACTCTCAGAGCGCTACTCCGCCTAGGAGACGACGCCATAAGAGTCTCTCTCCTGGCCAAGGGAATCTCCAGGAGACGCTCTACGCATTTATGCAGGAACAGGTGGAGGTCAACCGAGGGATAAATGAGGCACTCAAATCTCTCCGAGGGCAAAACCCTCCGATTGCGAGAACTGACGCTGCAACGCCATATCGTGATGCCCCTTCTTCACGCACTTCAAAGCAAGGTGGGGAGCGAAACAACGGAGGATCTATGGCATCCACTGAAATGAGCGTCATCATGGAAGCTCTTACCAAACAATTCAAGGAGAGCCAAGAAGCACTTCAGAAATCTCTTCACGAAAGGATCGATAATATACTGGGCGCTCCACCCACACTAAAGAAAGTCGATGTTAAACGATACTCCCAGCGGCCTTGGAAGAAAGAAGCAGCCCCAAAGGCAATACCCAAGACATTCAAGATGCCCAACATTCCAAGATATCGTGGGACATCTGATCCCAATGATTATCTCATGATGTTCAGCAACTTTATAAAAGCTAGCGATCTCGCCGATGAGGAGATCGAATCTGTCCAATTGAAAAAGTTCCTACAGACCCTAGCAGACGGAGCTCTATGATGGTACTCAATGTTGCCACCAAACTCCATTGGGTCCTTCGCATAGATGGCTGAGTTGTTCGTAAAGGCACACACAGGCGCTCAGAAGACGGAGACTCGCGTAGAAGATATCTTCGAAATCAAACAGAGGCCCGACGAGTCTCTCCGTAAATATGCAGGTCGCTTCCAACGGGAACGTATGATGCTACCTAAAGTACCGGACAGATGGGCATCAATCGCGTTCACCAACAGTTTGGATATCAGGAGCTCAGAGGCTACGCGCAGGCTATACGAATCCCTTCGCGAATTCCTAGCAGCGAACTGCTCGGACGTCTACAACCGCTACAATTCAAAGGTACGTATTGATGAAGATAAATTAATTGGAACAGGTACCCGAGGAAGGACTCAGTCGCGCAGTGGTGGTTCCAGCGGAAAGGCAGAGACGGAGAGGTCAGACGTACGTTACGAGCCGTACCCTGACCAGTCACACAACAACTCCAAAGGACGCAGCCGCAACAACAGAGGTCTGTCCCGGAGAGATGATTCAGAATCAAGCCTCCGTGGAGCCCCAAGCCTGCCGAGCTTCAACGTAGAAATTTCCGAAGTAGTGGCAGCACTCAAAGATATGGGAGAAAAAGTCAAATGGCCGAAGGACATGAAGACCGACCCAAACAAGCAAAACCAGGAACTATGGTGCGAATTTCATCGCGACCACGGTCACACCACCGAGGACTGCAAAGCCCTAAGGTATGAAGTTGCACATTTATTGAAACAGGGATTCTTGAAGGAGTTCCTAACCGAGAAGGGAAGCAAAGTCACGCGAAGGCCCAGCAGAACAAGTCTGGCCCTCCACGGGCATCTTCCCCAAAGAAGACAGTCAATGTTATCTCAGGAGGGATAGAATTGGATTCTGTCACCTTTACAGCAAAGAAGTACGCAAAGGTCTCCATCACAAATACCAAGCGTCCACGATCAGAAGGGACGATAACATTTGAAGACTCCGACACAGACGGTTTGCAGTTCCCGCACGCTCATGCGTTAGTAATAACGTTACGCGTGGCGGAATTTGACGTCAAGAGAGTGCTCATCGATGCGGGCAGCTCTGCGAACATTATTCAATCACGAGTTGTAAGAGAGATGCAGTTGTCGGATAAGATCGTGCCGATATCTCGGGTTCTCTCCGGTTTCAACAACTCGAGTGAGAAGACCCTTGGCGAGATTACTCTCACGACTCTTGCTGAAGGGGTAGCGAAGGAGACGATATTTCATGTTGTCGATGCGGATCTAGCTTACAATATTATCCTGGGGACACCTTGGATCCATGATATGCAAGATGTTCCTTCCACTTATCATCAGGTGTTGAAATTCCCATCCGAATGGGGAGTGCGTGAGGTTCGAGGAGAGCAACGCTCTGCTTGAGATTGCTATTCAGTGGCTCTCAAGCTGCCCGAAGAAAGCAAATAGCAACTACAGCGACCGGGACCAGACATGCCACACGAAGAAACAAATTACGAGGTCCCGGAATTCATCACAAAGCTGGACGAACAAGAAATTCACATGCCGACCGTCGAAGCTTTGGAACCCGAAGAATTGTTTGCAGACAAACCAGAGCGGAAGGTCTACCTAGGGACCGAGTTGAGCGAACGGTTACGAGGAGATATCCTCCAGTTCCTCAAGGAGTGGCATACAACATTCGCTTGATCTCATGTAGATATGACAGGTATTTCTCCAGACATTATCTCTCACAGGTTGAACGTCGACCCATACCACCGCCCGGTAAAACAGAAAAAGTGCCAACAAGGAGCTTTCCGGAATCAGGTCATCAACGATGAGGTCGATCGGCTGTTGAAGATCGGATCTGTACGTGAAGTCAAATACCCAGACTGGCTAGCCAACGTGGTCGTTGTGCCCAATAAAAATGGCAAATGGCGAGTCTGCATTAACTTCACAGATCTGAACAAAGCCTGCCCGAAGGATTCATATCCTCTTCCCAGGATAGACCAACTGATTGACGCAACAGCCGGGCACGAGGTACTCACTTTCCTTGACGCATACTCTGGGTACAACTAGATATTGATGGACCCCCATGACCAAGAAAATACAGCGTTCATAACCTACAGAGGTACGTATTATTATAAAGTTATGCCATTTGGATTGAAAAATGCAGGTGCAACGTATCAACGCCTAGTCAATCGAATGTTTCACGACCATATCGGTAAGACTAATGAAGTGTACATCGATGACATGCTGGTCAAATCCAAATGAGCAGAGGACCATCTAGCGCATCTAAAGGAAGCTTTCTGAATTCTCGATCAGTACAACATGAAGCTGAACCTGGAGGAATGTGCATTCGGAGTCGGATCGGTAAAATTCCTGGGCTTTATCGTTTCCTAGCATGGGATTGAGGTCAATCCCGCTCAGATCAAAGCTATCGAGTCAATCCCAGACGTACTCCACAACCGGAAAGACGTCATAAAATTGACCGGGAGAGTGGCAGCCTTGCAAAGATTCATATCCCGATCATCAGACCGATGCAAAAGCTTCTTCGACGTTCTGAAGCAAAATAAGGAGTTCGAGTGGACTCCCGAATGCCAACAAGCGCTGAAGGATCTCAAAAAGTATCTGTCCAATCCACCACTGCTCTCTACACCTCAACACGGGGAACAGTTGCTGATTTATCTGGCAATTTCAGAGTCATCGGTAAGCGCCGTTCTAGTTCGGGAAGAAAAAGGTAAACAACTTCCTATCTATTACATTAGCAAAGCTCTAATTGACGCAGAAACATGCTATCAACCCTTCAAAAAATTGGCTTTAGCACTAGTAACTGCTGCTCATAAGTTACGGCCCTATTTTCAAAGTCATTCAATAGCCGTGGTAACAACCTTTCCTTTGCGAAATGTTCTGCATAAACCCGAATTTTCGAGAAGGTTAGTAAAATGGGCTATAGAATTAAGTGAACTTGATATCACCTAATAACCTAGGGTAGCAATAAAATCACAAGCCCTAGCAGATTTCGTGGCAGATTTTAGCGCTAATATCTATCCTGAGGCAGAAAAGGATGTTGTTCTATATGCTGGGTAGGCTCCTGGCGCATGGACCCTATATACTGATGGCTTTTCGAGCGTCAAAGGGTCCGGTCTTGGACTGGTTCTCATCGCCCCATCTGGAGAGACCGTCAGGCAGGCTATTAAGTGCCCGTTTATTACTAACAATGAGGCCGAATATGAGGCCGTTATTGCAGGATTGGAGTTAGCCCGAAGCTATGGAGCAAACATCATCAAGCTTAAGAGTGATTCTCAATTGGTGATCAACCAGGTGACCGGAGGCTTCACTGCACGAGAATCCAGAATGCAAGTGTACCTTGCTCGTGTAAAGGAACTCCTGGCCCAGTTTGATGAATGGGAGGCACTTCAAATCCCATGGGAAGAGAACCATGAAGCCGATGCTCTCGCGAACCTAGGGTCAGTGCCAGAAATGGGGGCGGCCAGCTCTTCAGCTGTCATTCAACTCCTTTACACGACCATAGATCGGGAAAAGTTCGAAATCAACACCATCAATGCAACTTGGGATTGGCGGAATGAAATAACGAACTATATTCTTTATGGGACTCTGCCGGTTGACACAAAAGCCGCTCGCAAGCTCAGAATAAAAGCTGCTCGGTATACAATTGTCAACGGCGACCTATACCGCAAAATGTTTGCAGGACCCCTCGCAAAGTGCCTCGAACCAAATCAAATCAACTACGTGATGAGAGAGGTCCATGAAGGCTGCTGTGGCAATCATTCCGGAGGCAAGGCATTAGCCCATAAATTGATTCGGGCGGGATACTATTGGGATAAGATGGAAAAGGATACAAATGAGTTTGTCAAAAAATGCGACAAATGTCAGAGGTTCGCACATCTTCTTCATCAACCGGCAGAACCGCTCCACTCGATAATCTCCCCGTGGCCCTTCATGAAATGGGGAATGGACATAGTTGGCCCTCATCCCGCGGCGCCAAGAGGGATGCGCTTCTTGTTGATCATCACCGACTACTTCACCAAATTGGGTCGAAGCGGCAGCATACGCGAGGATACGACAAATGGAAGTTGTTGACTTCCTTTGGCGTTTTGTCGTGTGTCGCTTTGGAGCACCTAAGGAAATAGTCATGGACAACGGCCCACAATTTATCGGCCAGAAAGTACCTAGATTCCTCGATGACCTGCACATCACGAGGATCACTTCCTCTCCGTATCATCCGGTTGCCAACGGACAAGCAGAATCTACCAACAAAATAATCGTTGAATCCCTCAAAAAGCGCCTCGAACAGGCCAAGGGATGTTGGGTAGAGGAGCTACCTGGCGTACTATGGGCTTATCGCACGACGATAAAAATGAGTACTGGAGAGAAACCTTACTCATTGGTGTACGGTGCAGACGCCTTAATCCCAGTCGAAATCGGAGAACCCAGCTTACGGTATGCACATGCTACTGAAGAGTCCAACTCGGTCAATTTTTCTGAAGAGCTGGATTTCCTCGAAGAGCAAAGGGAACTAGCCCTCGTGCAAGTAGTCGCCCAGAAAGAATGAATTGAACAATATGACAATCGGGGACTGCGTGTATGGAGCTTCCAGGTTGGGGATTTTGTATTAAGGAAAGTGTCCCAGAACACACAGGAAGCAAATTCAGGGAAGCTAGGCCCTAATTGGGAAGGCCCCTACAAGGTAATCGCCTCAGTCGGCAAGGGATCTTATCTCTTAGCACAACCAGACGGTTCAATTGTCCCGAACAGTTGGAACGTGATTCACCTCAAAAGGTATCACTTCTAAGTGGTAAAACGGTTAGTTATTTTCTTCCTGCCTTTTACTTTTGTAACAATTATTACTTTTATTATACTTCTTCTAAATGGCACTAACGACCTGAACAAGGTCAGATCCGTTTAGCTCAACCGGTAGAGCTCGAAGTTCTTCAACTTCGCGGCTGTAGGTTCGAATCCCACAGCGGACACACTCCTCGATTGGTTATATGTGTTCTTTTATCTGCAACTTGCCTTAACTCTTTTTATGTTATCACTTACCGTGTTCTAACATAAAAACAAGGAGGGTGGTGAGAGGCCCATGTAGGCCAGATAAGACCTTCATAAAGGAAAAAGACCTTGTGAAAAAGCGAGTTTTCAAAAAACTTTTATGTGACAAGCTTCCACGAAAATAAGAGAAGTCGTTCACAAGGCCAGTGACTCGGCCAGAATTAAACTACAAATTCCTGCGACAGCTTTCGACTATCAAGGCGATAAGCAAAGTTGTTCGCAAAGGCCAATGATTCGGCCAGAAATCTATCGACCACGACTCGGTCAGAATAAAACATCTGCGCAGATTATTCAACTTATGACTTCTTCCTTGGGAAAGGCTAAGTTAAAAACATTCGGACAGACTTTTAGAGACCAGAACTTAATAAAGTTCAAACTTCAATAAGTTCCTAAACACAAGGCATAAAGGCCACAATACATACAAACAAAAGATCAAAAAAATTCAGGCTAAATAAAGTCATTAAGTTAATAAAGATCTGAAGTTATATATACATAATCCTGTAAAATTATAAAATGCCAAAAATGGCTGATAGAAATTTTGCAGAGTGATCAAAGGCCAAATGAAATCGGCCAAACAAGGATCAGAGAGTCCTTAAGAGACCTCTATCCACAACCAACTAATTCGGCTCTCGCCGGATATACAAACTTGCAACCTAATCAAATTTTGGGGGCATCAGTTTTTGGGGCTACGACCAGAACCCGACGCACCAGCTCCGCCGATTCTGTCATCGCCCCCCGAATTCTCGCCGTCATCTTCATCTTCATCCTCATCTTCACCTTTAGACTCCTCAGGAGAAAGATTCAGTATTTTTTTTTACTCCGCGAACAGCGCTCTTCGTCTTCTGCAACATCTCCTCAACGTTGATCTGCTTAGCCTGAACCTGCCCGAGCAGTGAACGCTTAGCCTCGAGCACAGCAAGTTTTACTTTGATTTCAGATTGATCACGTAGGTTTGCCAAATCCTTAGATAACGCGATTTGAGCACTCATCGACTGGGCAACCTGATCCTTTGCAGCTTGAAGCTCAGCTCTGGCCCTAGCGGACTCTTCATTAGCTCTTTGCAGATCCATCTCAAGAGATCCACGATCATCGAGAGCTCTGTTCAGCGAAGCCTTGCATTCTTCGAGTAGAATCTCCAGACCCTGGGCAGACCGTGCGAACCCTTCTTTCTCTAGAAAGAAGGTCCTTCTTCTTGGTGAGTTCGTTAATCCGTTCAATTCGCTCGTTGTTAACTTCAGTTAATCGATTAACTTTACCCCCAAGGAGACCACACTGCTCTGCCAAGATCTTGTTCTCCTTCAAAGCATCCAGCAACTCTTTCTTCACTTCAAGTACTTGATCGACATTGTTGATCTTGGAGCGGATCATCAGCTCAGCAGACATCATACTTGACTGAAGAAACAAAAAGAAGCAAAAGTTAGAAGTCTGAAGTCAAATTACTTCCATCACAAGCAGTAAACACTTTCCCGGGCAGAATCGGCGGCAATTGTAAAAGCCAGCTCTTCATCACTCATTTCCCTCATTATCCACTCCTCTCAGGGACCAATGAGTGATGAAACCGCCTTGGCTAAACTGCCTGGCCTGGATATAAAGTTGACATCAGGGGCTAGCCTCATGGTATGCTTCCTCTCGCAGAACTTAGGTTCCCAAGCCTGTTCAGAGGGGTAGTTTGGACCAAACTTGTAGCGCACACCCCTAATGTCCTTTAATCCGGTCTGACCCTCAGTAACGGACCGCCAGATAAGCCTTGTTATGGATACATCGGAGCCACCCTCCACTCCAGGATCTATCGTGTCACACTCGTGTAGACCAACAGGCATCGCCCCCCAGTGGCCAAGTTCTCCAGGTCCTCAAAACGAAAAATAAGATGACCTCGGCCACCCTCTTGGGGAACCTCTTCTCTCATCTCTTCTTCTTCTTCTTCTTCTTCTTCTTCTTCTTCTTCTTCTTCTTCTTCTTCGCCCACTTTCCCTTTCCCTTTGTCCGAACGGGAAAGAGCCGCCTTCACCCCGTCATCAACTCGGGGACTCCTCTCCGGAGTACGGGCAGCCTCTTCCTCAACCTTCCTCTTATCACTCCGAAGATAAGGTTTTCGCACAAGGGGTTCAACCGTTTCAGTCTCAGCATCTGAAATGTCAATTACCTCCTTATCAAAACCCTCTCCCCGTTCAGACTCGGGGACTTCAGTAGTGGTCTTGGCACTCTCTTCTGCAGACTCTGGTACGTTAACTTTGGGCGAAGACTCACCTCCAGCAGTTGAGGTTTGCCTGGCAGCAGCGGAAGTCTTACGCGCAGACTTCTTCCCAGCTCCGCCCTCACCTTGGCTCTTCTTCTTCCTCTTCAAAGAACCAAGGCCACTGGATAAGAGCTCCTCGCCACCTTCCCTGCCGCGCAATGCCTCTAGTGAAGCCAGTAAAGATGCGACTTCAGCATCGGGATCAGCAGCAGGCCCAGAAGGCACTGCCTGAGGAGGAGGAGGAGCAGGGAAAACATCCCCCTGAGTACCCAGACCTGCAAAAAGCAGAACGATCAGACATAGCAAAACTACAAAGGAAAGAAATGGCTATATCAACAGAAAATTCTCACCGTGAGTCTTCACGGTCAAACCCTTCTGCGCAGCAAAGTACGCCCATTCTCTCTTCTCAGGAAAGAACTCCTCCAAGATCACCTCAACCCACGTCGTTAGCTCATCGACTGATATGAGCCCATCGTAGGGTCGCTTGGCAGCTACAAAGAGGAATCAAAGGATTAAGCAAACAATCAGAGAAGAGAAAGCAAAAAAAAAAAAAAAAAAAAAAAAAAAAAAATTAAAAGGAAACTCGGGGACTTACGCTTCTTATTCCATATCTCGGGAAGATAAGTCTTGGAGTTGAAGGTCAGGGCCGTGGTGCGCACAAACACATGCTGGTGTAACCAACCCCGGTCACTTGTATCCACTGAACTGCGCACCAAGCCCTTGCTCCCGCGCATCCTGGCGTTTACAAAACCGTCTTTAAAAATTTGTATACTATACAAAGAAATAAAATGTTCATATCCAAAAACTTGGTCGGTTTCTTCCGCAAACCAATCCAAGTGTGTAACTATCATATACACGTTGGGGCACAACTGCCCCGGGCAGAGTAAGTATTCCCTGCAGAGCCTCTCAAGCACATGATGTAGAGGTAGTTTACACCCAACTGTAAAAGGGTAGGTGCACATAGCTGTCCACCCAGCCCTATGCGAAGTGATGTTCTCCGCTTCAGATACCGGCAAGAAGGGGATACTCTCGTCCTAGTTGCAGTCCATTCTGACTCGTGGGATCAGTTCCGATGTGATCCCAGACTTAAATCTGTACGCCGGCTAGTTGCGTATATCTCCATGATTGCTGGAAGCTTTAATGTTGCAATCCTTTTCCAGTTCACCCCACTTCTTAGGGATGATCTCCGCAGCAGTGGCCTGAGTGGCCCTAGGCCTGGGGGTGGCTGCCGAAGAACTACCAGCTGCATCCATATTTTGATTTTTCCTAGCTCTTGAAGACATAATTCCAGAAGAGTTAAGAAATTCGGAAGAAAAGTTGAAAGATGTTCAAATAATTCTCAACATTTAGCAGGAAGAAAATGAAAGCAAGTAAAAAGGTTTCTTACACAACAAACCCCTATTTATAAGAGCAAAAATCCGGGCCATCAAGCTCCCACGAGACACGTGGAGACTATCCAAGAGACCACGATCAGATCCAACCGTCAAAAGAAGAAGTAGGTTTCACCAACTTTCGAAATGTCATCATTACCCTGAAGTGCAGCGGTCACCTCGCGATCAGCAGTCGACGTGTGCACGTGATTGAGGCGGTTAAAATCATTATTTTTACCCTTGGGACACGCAGTAGTCACTTCGAGGTAGGCTGCAGATGCGCAGGCGTGCCAGCTACAGTTACTCTTTTACTGCGCATTTAATGCGCACGTCATAGATATTTGTCACGTAGCTGATAAGATACGTACGTCACCTGGCTTCGTCATGCAAAGATATGATTTTTCAAAATAAAAATTCCCATCCACTCCTCGAGCAGATACTCTGCTCGAGAAGTGCGGGGACTATCTGTATTGGATAAAAACTAATATCATCTAAAAATGTGACACGTGTCTGCCACGTGGCACGGGCAGAGGTTCCACCGGACAGACATCTAGCAGACAGATAACCAGTCAAGCGGTTACCACGAGCAGACCCAGAATAGCAATGTAACGCTTCCCAGGTCCGCACGACCCGAACGAGCAATTATTAACCTGATCATGTGCGATAATGATCATAAAGGCAGTAATTACGACCCAGCGGTTACATATCCAACGGATACGTGCCCAGCGGTTACAAAACTCAACGGACGCCTTTTAGATCTATAAATAGCATGTGTTCTAAGCCATTGTAACATAACTTTTACTTCCTGTCCACAACATCAATAAGAATACTCTCTCTTACTCTTGCTCAAACACTGCTCTTTGCTTGCATTCGTTGAATACTTTGCTCTCTAGTCTTCTAGAACGATCAGTAACGTGGAACTCTCCCCGGGGTCAAGTGATCCAACACGGTTACCTTTGCCTATTTTTAATAACGCTCTAATTTTATTCATTTTTTATTATATCTTGTTTCTCATTCGTTAATCTAACAGTTAACACAATTCCTTATTTGAATTCTTAATCTAAACTATTGATCGTGACTCCGCAAAATACAAATTTAATTGTTAAATGGCCTAAAATCAGATCTAGGTTAAACAGACCCATAGTTTAGCATGAAGGTTCGAGTGATTGTGGTTTATCACACATACATGTTCTTTAAGTTTTAATAATGCAATACTTTCTATTAACACCCACTATCCCAAGCCTAGCTAGATCCGCCAATATCTGCACAGACCTTTAAAATACCCAAACAAATATATGAATTTTCAACCAAGTTTCTTAGGAGTAAATATTTTCTTCGAAGATGCAAATGCGACCTATCCAATAGAACTCTTATTGCATTATCATAAGTCCCACTAGCACCACGCCATAGTCTATCAACATGTTTTAAACAAATATATAGCTTATACTGTGACTATTTCGCAACAAAATTGACCATAGTGAGGGTGAAGGATAAAAATAATTGTCAAAGCTAGTGATGGGTAGTGTAACTTAATTATTATTCAAACATTATGCATACTGTTTATATATACAAGATAACAGTGTGTGAGAGCAGAATACTAGTTAATTAACCGCGCAATTTGTCTTTTGGTTTGGTGCATAATATTTGAAGGGATTGAACAAATACCATCAAAATGATACCAGAGTCAACAACATAGCCATTCATCTTTCAGTTCAGTTAAGCTGAAAGAAATTCTAGAGCAAGATGGTATCTAATTTCTGAATGTTGAGTTCCTTAGACGAACTTATTATTAGTTCATCAGTGCTTATTTCCTCCGTATAAAGAGAATTATGATAATATAATATGATTCAATGTACGGCTAATTCTACTTCATAAAGTTCTGCCACCGTCAGTCTGTTATAGGGGTGTTTATGGGGCGGTACGGTTCGGGTTTGAGCTTATCGGTAACGGTATATCGGTTAACGGTATATAATTATGTAAAACCAATACCGTACTAATAAGCTATCGGTTAATGGTTCGTTAGTTAACAGTTCGGTAACCGGTACACCGAAGTAATGCGTGAATTCTTGGTGGATTGTTGTCAATAGGTAATATTTTTTAATTAATATGAATACCCACTAAAGTAATAGACAAACCATCCACACAAACTAAGTAAACAAGTGCAATCAACAAGTCTTAACAATATGCTAACATAACACAAAATAATGAAATAGAAAAAGAAAAGATAAGAAAGTCTGATTAATGATCCGAGAAAGCAAAATTAATTATAAAATAGGTCGGGCTAATTAATTAAAGTGTATGAGTATTGACATATAACCACAAAAAATAATAATAATAATAATTGAAGTTTATTCTATAAGTTAATGTTGTATATTAAGAGTTTAAATGACTTAATATACTAATAATAAATAAAATAAAATATACAAAAATTATAAAAAAAACCTTATCGGTTATCGGTACGGTAATGGTAAAGAGATATAGAAACTGTTACCGTACCGATATTTTATCGGTATTGAAAGTTAATACCATTACCGAATCAATAACCGTTATACCGATACCGTTATGCTTATCGATAGCGGTAACGGTTCGGCTATCGATACCGGTTCCCCTAGTCTGTTGAATTGTGGTTTTGATGATCAAGAAACACTGCAAGGAACAGGTCCTTAGTGTAGACAAATGTGTGCTGACAATTCTATCTTTGTTGGGAACAAAATCTCAAACTTTGTGCAACATTCTAGGAGCTATATTTGGGCAACTGTTGAGTAATACTCCATCCGTTTCAAAAATGATGAACCTATTACTATTTGAAGGGTCAAACAAGATTATGTTTGACCACATGTCTTGCAAATATTTTCTAACTATTTTGAACTGTTAGCTATTATGACTTATAGTATTTTTCGTGTAGTTTCTAAATATGTAAATCTTATTTAAAAAAATTTTAAAATTCGATGTGAAAATTCCCATTAAAAATTAGTCAATTTAACCCTTGCACTCCACAAAGGTTCATCTTTTTTGAAACGGAAGGAGTAGTAGAGAAGATATAATTGGAATACGAGTAATTGATTGAGAGAATATTAAGTTCCCAACTCAGACATGAAATGTATCTTTTTGAGTTATTCATTTGTATACATATGGTAAGAAATATCTTTCATATTTCTCTTACATGTATCCTTTGTTAGGAAAATAATATAGCAATAATAATCTGAACAAAATAGTAAAGTATAAGGAGAAAATGATGATAAAAAATGTGAGTCTGCTGACTTCACAACATCTCCTTAAGGAACTTAATCACCTCCCCCCCAGTACCCGAGGTTGCAAATTATTTCCTCCCGGGATGGAATAGATTTACTATTACCAGTGTCGCGGTACCTCAAATGCTGGTGTATTATCGAACTACTCAACGACGGCTTATCACACTTATGCAAACTCTCTGCTTTTTGTAAAAGTATGCAGAAATAAGGGAGGAGTATGCAGAAATTAATTTTTATAAGGAATGTCTGCAAGGATAGGCAGGTATTTATAGCCACTGGTTTCTAAATTGAAGAGGCATGAAGGTGACTTTTCATTTTAAGTCAAGTGGCTTTTCACAAAAGACAGCCATTCAAGTGGCTGTTCGTTAATAACAGCCCTTCAGGTAGTTGTTCCGTAATTAACAGCAAATGAAAAAATTAAATTAATGCGGTAGAGAAAATACCATTACGAAAATGGTCCGAAAAAATATTATTATAAAATATTAATATTTAGTATATAATTTAGTTTTTTTGTTGGTCCAAAAAATTAAGTCAATCAATTATATTAATTGACCGAACCCGAGGCCGAGCCAAGCGACGACGACGGCACGAGGCTTCCCTTCTCCTCGACCCTTTTAGGAGTTAAAGGAAGTGCTTCTATATTTAAAGCCAATAAAAATTCTATCTTCTACCAATGAGGGGACAAGTTCCTTAAAGGAACTTTTCATTTTCCCTCTATTTTCCATTCACACCACTTCACCTTCCTCCTCCAAAATCCAACAATCCCCCGCATAAACGGGGAATGACTATAAAACATACATAAACTAAACTGTGTGATTCACAACAAGGATTAATTGCATCGGGGGATAAGTGGGTTTCCCTTTAAACTTTCCGTAGTTAACATACATCGAATATACTCGGTCAATCGGTAGATTTGATATCTTTAAATCGTCGAACTTTGATGTATACCAAGACAACGTATGTCACATAATTAATCCTTTAGAGTCTTTCGATTCTTATCGTTGCGTTCGTTTCAGCCATGAACACCGCCTGATTTCATAAGTGCGTAGAGAATTGGTCTTATAAAATTCTCTTTGAAGTGGCTTCCTCTTTACACTTACACAGGTGATTTCTAAACGTATAATCTTGTAGATATACAAAATTTGATAGTTCTCATATCAAACTTAGATAATCATTAAAAATGCCTTTAGCGTTTTATCCTTGGTACTTGAACATTGTCTCATCACGAGAATGGACCAAAATTTAAGTTGACGGTGTTGAACCGTCATGCACAACTTTGTATTCTCCTTGAACCTAGTTCTTGGGACCTCCAGTCTTTTAGGTAGAGTTACTACCATGATGACTTATCCTCTGCCATAGTCTCATTCTCCTCGATGATCGCTCAACTACCTCTCTAGTTAGGCCTTTTGTAAGCAAATCCGACACGTTATCACTTTACCATTATACATAACACTCCTAGCCCATCCTATAGCCGATTTACTATCGCAATGTATGCAAATCGGTGTCAACGGCTAGGGCCAAAATGGAATATCTTTCAAGAAATTTCGAAGTCATTCAGCTTCTTCACCAGCCTTATCTAAAGCTATAAAGCAATCAATTAATGTTTGTTTGGACGACTTCCAAGCCTCCACCAACTTTGAAAATGTATCCACTTGTGGATTCAGAATCAATAGAACCGGTGGCTCAATTTGCATCACAATATCCCTCAATGGCCGCAGGATATTTATTGTAGTGCCAAGCAAAGTTTTGGTATGTTATAGATACCCCAAAACTCGTTTCATTGCCATCCAATGATTTTGACCTGGATTATGTGTGTATCGACTCAATTTACTTATAGCACAAGCTATATCTGGTCGGGTACAATTTATGATGTACATTAAATAACCCAACACGCGAGCATAATCTAATTGAAACATATTTTTCCTTTATTCTTATTTAGTGTCAGGCTCATATTAATTGGAGTCTTTACAACTTTGATATCCAAGTATTTCAATCTATCAAGGACGTTTTGGAATGTAATGAGATTGAGACAAATACAGACCTTGAGGAGTTTTATGGATCATAATAACTAATATTAAGTCGGCAACTCCTAAGTAAGTCTTTCATATCAAACTTGCTAGCTAGCGTACGCTTACTAGATTTATGTTGGCAATGTCGTTACTCATCATCAACATGTCATCCACATACAAACAAACAATAACCAACTGATTTGGAGTGTTCTTAATGTAAACACATTTATCACACTCATTAATCTTAAAATCGTTTGATAGCATAGTATGGTCAAATTTAGCATGCCATTGTTTGGGTGCTTGTTTTAGTCCATAAAGAGACTTAACAAGTCTACACACCTTCTTTTCATTTCCAGGAACCACAAACCCTTCAGGTTGTTCTATGTAGATTTCTTCCTCCAAATCTCCATTTAAGAAGGCGGTCTTAACATCCATTTGATAGATTTCAAGACTAGACATGGCAGCAAACACTACTTACATCCGTATGAATGTAATTCTTGTTACTGGCGAGTATATGTCAAAGTAGTCAAGGCCTTCTTGTTGTCTGTAACCTTTGACAATAAGTCTTGTATTATACTTGTCAGTAGTGCCATCATCTTTCATTTTCCTTTTTAAAATCCATGTAGAACCTAACGGTTTGTTACCATGAGGAAGATCAGCCAATTCTAAAGTGTGGTTGTTCAAAATAGATTCTATCTCATTATTGACTGCTTCTTTCAAAGTGGTGATTTAGAAGAAGATATAGCTTCTTTGAATGTTCGAGGCTCATTTTCTAATAGAAAGTCACAAAATCATCTCCAAATGAAGTAGATGTCCTGTGACGCTTGCTACATCTTGGTTCTTCATCAATTCGCGTACTTTTTTTAACTTCTTCACGAGGTCTTTTGGATCCTTCACCACTCGACTCACATTCCTTTTTATACGAAAATATATTTTCAAAGAATTCAACATTATCAGATTCTATTACCGTTTTTGTATGAATGTCAAGAATTTATGATATGTTAACCAGAAACCGATGTACTTTACTATTAATTACCAATCTAATGAAAACGTAATCAACCATTTTTGACCCTATCTTTACCCATTTGGATTTAGGAACTTGCACTTTTACCAAACACCCCCCCACACTTTGAAATAATTCAAGTTGAGTTTCCTTCCTTTCCATTTTTCATATGGAATGGCAAGTGTTTTACTATGGGGAACTTGATTGAGTATTTGATTAGCCGTAAATATGGCTTCCTCTCACAAGTTCTGGGGTACACCCAAAATTATCATTAAGGCATTCATTATCTCTTTTAACGTTCGATTTTTCCTTTCTGCAATCCTATTGGATTGGCCAAAGTACGGGTTAGTTGTTTAATGAATAATGCCATATTCCAAATAAATTTTTTCAAAAGGAGATTCGCATTTCACCACACCTATCACTTCTTATCATTTTGATCTTTTTGCCACGTTTTATTTCAACTTCATTTTTGTATTGCTTGAATGCGTCTATTGCTTCATCTTTACTATTAAGTAAGTAAACATAGCAATATCGTGTATTTTCATCAATAAAATTTATGAAATACTTTTTACCACCGCGAGATGGTGTCGACTTCATATCATAGATATCTATATGTATTAATTCTAAAGGTTCAGAACTCCTTTTAACTAATTGTAAGGATGTTTAACATATTTTAACTCAACACGTACTTGACATTGTGTGTTGTCGCATTCAAACTTAGGCAATACTTCCAAATTGATCATTTTGCACAATGTTTTATAATTGACATGTCCCAAACGAGAATGCCATAAATTATTTAACTCAAATAAAGAAGAAAAAACAATAATTTTATTATTATCAACGGCCATTACATTAAGTTTGAAAAGACCCTCAGTTAGGTAACCTTTTCCTACAAACATTTTATATTTACTTAGTACAACTTTATCAGAAACAAACACACACCTAAACCATTTCTTAACGAGAAGTGTAGTAGAAACTAAATTCTTCCTTATTTCAGAAACATGAAGGATGTTGTTCAGAGTCAAAACCTTGCTAGAAGTCATCTTTAGAAATATTTTTCCATATCCTTCAATCTTGTCCATTTCCGAGTTTTCCATGGAGACTGTCTCCTCATTTCCAGCAGGAGCATAAGACGCAAAGGCTTCTTTAACAGCACAAACATGGCGGGTGGCTCTAGAATCAATCCACCATTCCTTTGGATTTCCAACCAAATTGTATTCAGAAATCATGGCACATAAATCAATGTCTTGAACTCCTTGGAAATTATGTTCTCTTCAACCATGTTTTCTTAAGTCCCTTCCTTTTTCTTATCCTTGTCCTTGTCCTTCTTTGGAGCATGACTGTCTGTGGACTCATGTCCAGCTTTGCCACAGTTGTAGCAATTAACCTTGAAATTTTTCTTACTTAAGTTGTTCTTCCATCCAGAAGGCTTTTTTCTCTTATTCTTATTTGGAGTCTGCTCAACAATATTTTCTCCCGCTATTGTTGTACTCCCATGAACCTTTTTTTTTCAGTAGACTTGTTGTCCTCCTCGATTCTCAAACGAACAATCAGATTTTCAAGCGTCATCTCCTTGTGCTTGTGTTTCAAGTAGTTCTTAGAGTCCTTCCACAAAGGTGTCAACTTTTCAATCATAGCCGCAACTTGAAACGCTTCATTGATGATCAAATCTTTTGTAACAAATTCATAAGTAACAACATTATCAATACTTTTAAAAAAAGTATTAATACGGATCATACCTTCAGCAAGGAGATCGTAAATAATGACTTAAAGCTCTTTGACTTGGGACACAACTGATTGGTTGTCCACCATCTTGTAGTCCAGAAATTTAGTGTTCACAAATTTCTTCAATCCAGCATCTTCAGTCTTATATTTCTTTTCAAGTGCATTCCACAGTTTCTTTCATGTCTCAACTTACTATAGACGCTGTACAAGTCATCTTCTAGTCCATTAAGAGTGTAATTCTTATACAGGAAGTGAGAATGCTTCCAAGCCTCAATCACAAGGAAGCGCTCATTTTTAGGTGTTTTGTGTTGGTGGCATAGCCATTACAATCGCAGGACAGCTTGGACCAGCAGCATCAGAAACTGTGGTAGCAGGAAAAATAGTTTCCACATCGTTTGCCATTCTGCCAAAAACTGACACAAACAGAATTACCGATCGGCGAAGTTTTTAATCTTCAAGCCGAAAGATAAACACAAGCAGATTTGTTAAAATGATGAAATTTTTAATCTTCAAACCGATACAACTAGATTTGTTAAACAGTAAAGTGTTTAATCTTCAAACCAAATAACAAGTTAAGTTTGGGGAGTCGAAAACCACGAAGGTTTTAATCTCCAGAATGGGACTAGAAAACAAAAAATATTTTAATCTCTAAACACAGATTATTATTCAAAGCAGAAGTATAAAGTTCCTTAATATTGTTAGCAAAATAATATAGGAATAATAATCTGAACAAAAACTAAGTATCAGGAGAAAACGATGATTAAAAATCCGAGTCTGCTGACTTTACAACATCTTCTTAAGGAACTTAATTCCCCCAGTACTCGAGGTTGCGGATTATTTCCTCCCACTATAGAACTGATTTACCGTCACCGGTGTAGTGGTACCTCAAACGCCGGTGTACTGTCGAACTACTCAATAACAGCTTACCACACTTATGCAAACTCTTTGCTTTTTCTAAAAATAGACAGAAAGAAGAGAGGAGTATGCAAAAAGTTTCGTAACGAAAATCTACAAGGATAGGTAGGTATTTATAGCTACTGGTTTCTGAATTCAAGAGGCATGAAGGTGACTTTTCATTTAAGTAAAGTGAATGTTTGGTAATTAACAGCAAGCGCGAAAATTAAATTAACGCGGTAGAGAAATTACCATTACGAAAACAGTTCGAAAAAATATTAATATAAAATATTAAACCCGAAGCCGAGACCGAGCCGAGCGAGCGACGGCGGCACAAAGCTTCCCTTCTCCTCGACTCTTTTAGGAGTTAAAGGAAGTGCTTATATATTTAAAGCCAGCAAAAGTTCTATCTTTTACCAATGAGGGACAAGTTCCTTAAATAAACTTTTTATTTTTCCTCTATTTTCCGTTCACACCACTTCACCTTCCACTTCCAAAACCCAATATCCCTTGTTTAGTTGGAGTGGTCATTTGATTTGTTACTTTGTTTACTTAGGATGACATGCAGTGGTATTAAGACTTATCATATAAATAGTTCAAGTGATAATACTTGCAGGTACACCCTTCCATAGAGCTTCAAAAACAAATTGAGAGAACGATAGTAAGAGTAATTTGGGCGAAAGATCTGAAGGCCAGAAGTGCTGAGAAACAATTGGAGACAAGTTCCTTTGTAAAGCTACTTAATTAGAAAACCTAGTATCATATTAGTTCTTTATTCTAGGTTATTGAGCTGAACCTTTATGCTTTATTAAGAAGTAAATTTATAAGGTATTTGAAAAGAAAAAATATGTAGATCAATTATATTTTTTTTTTTAAAAAGGAGAGAGTTGTAATTGCGGAGTAGCTGTTGGGTTTGGAACTGGAGTTAGTCCCTTAGGATTACTGAGTTGTAATCAAAACTTTGGTTCATTATTTTTCTCAAGTTACGAGAAATCCTATTGAGTTCTCCTATATACATACTCATTTATGTCCTCCAAATCTCAGATCATGCGAATTAGACATGATAACTCTTATAACCCCTCTATCTTTTAATTCAACTAAACAGTGAACTTGTATTTTCCCTTTGAATTTTATCATTAGTTATATGTTGTTAAAGTTGATAGCAAGTATTTGGCATGCAGTGAGATTGCTAATAAAACCACTGAAAACACTATTGTTTATCTTTTTTTTTGTTCTACTTGTAGATTGTTTATAAGAAGTGCTTTGACCACATTATTCTTCAACATGGTCCAAATCTTCAACCATTTGTTAAAATGATCGAGACATCCACCACATGATCTTATTCCAATTTGACCTTAAAAAAATGACTATATTCTATAATATGTGTAATATCTCTTTGAGACTAGCTTTATTCATCATTGGCATCCAGGTTTATGCCTAAAAATTGCTTGGTAGGTTAAATAGATAAATAACAAAGAGGGTCACAAGCAATATAGTAAATACTAAGGAAAAGTAAAATAAAATAGAAAATAAAGAGATTGTATTCATTGAGAATAGTCAGATTCTTGGAGAATCGCTTGATCATCAATATAATAGGGAAGATGGATATTTATAATTATAGGTTTACCCCAATCATAATTATGGTAAAATACAATGACTATAGGTCGTGGGCTTGTTTGCTCAAGGCAGTGATACTAATTAATCCTAACTAGGAGACTGTACCCTAGGGCGGCAGGATGTGTACCTTACGACCCTGAGCACTTACCTGATGAGTGTCGCATCCTATTTTTACCCGAACCGGTTAAAGTTCGAAATAGGGTTCGACTTAGTGGGTAACTCACGGGTAAAGAGTTCGAGTCGACACCTAATATATTGTTAAACTAGGCATATTAGGGCACCTATTTTGTTTCTAGCTAATTTTATAATTAACTTCGAAACATAGTCTACGAACTAGAAATTCTAGGTAAGAGGTTCAAGTTAACTCGAGAGAAATGGGTTAGACTATTGTCTAGGTTCATAGGAAAGTTTTCAAGATAAATACTTTAAAAGGAAGACTTGCACATATTTAAAATCAAAAGGAACTCAAATATAACAAATCAAGAAATTTAAATGAATTGATTATGTGTTAGGCTATTATTTTACTTAAAGGTGCTAAATAAATAAAAATAAATATGTATATATATTGTATAAAATGGGTGAACACATAGTAAAATGCACACATAAAAGCAAATTGAAATGCAAATTAAATTAATTAAGCATAAATAACTATAAATAATTACTAAATGATATAAATGTACTAAAACTTGCGCAAATAATCATATTTTGACAAATACTCTAAATGATGTAAAATTACGTAATATAGCCACATTTAAGTATTAAATATATAAGTAGATGATACCACACGTAAATGCATATTTTCTAATGCACATTTTGCACAAATTGCACTTTTAAGTTAAATTATAGCCGATTTTAGAAAAAGGACGGATAAAATTGGGTGTCAATAATGAGCAGCCATCGCTTAGGGGTAGGCGTATATCCTCAGCGCCTGATGACTTGTAGAGTAAGTCTAGTCTTCGCCAGCTGGACTCGTATCTCCGTAATCATAGGTGGCGTATTTTTACCCACACATGCAGTCCCTCTACCCGATGAGTGCTGATGTAAACGGTCAGGAAGTGAAAGAGGTACGTAAAAGAGATGTGTGAAAGGATATCTCACCGACTCCCTGAAGTCCTTAGTCACTTTGATCGGAATAGACTCTTTGGTACCTTCTAGAGTTCTACGCGTCCTCCCTTGATTGGCTTTCAGCGATTCTTTGTACCTTTCCCAAAACTTCCATTTTACTGTGCCGAATTGTTTCATATCCTTTGCAATAATTACTTTTGTCCGTTTCATGCTCCTTTCTTGTCTCATTTTTCCTATATAAAGGGCCTTCCTCAGTAGATCTTCTTCACAAGTTTTTTTCAAAAACACATTGTCTTTCTTAGAATCTTCCTTTTAAGAAACATTAACCCTATATCTTCTTCCAAAATGTTCTCATTCAATCCTGCTGCCATATCTTTGAGACATCCCCTTCATCCAGAGTGGATGGTAAGTGAGAAAATTGAAGACAAAGAGATCGAAATTGTCTTCTTTCTTCGTCCTTCAGTCCATAGTGAGCGGGATAAAGTTCCCCGAATCATGAAACTTGATGGGGATCCTAGTGATGTTCTTTGCAATGTCTTATTCATGATATGTGCAATGATTATGGTGCGCTCATTTTCTAACACAACAGTTGCTGTGATATTTCTCTTGTCACGCGGAGCTAGGTCGCTTAGACCTTTAAGCTATCATGAGGCGTCTCTTCCAGGTTGCTCCCAGCACACTGGTGGCTTCTTTTGCGGTGTCGGGTTAATGATCCACTGCTTGGCTCTGCTCCTTAGCCAATAAGAGGATTTAGCATCACGCCATCAGCAGGTTATAGAGACTTTAAACTCTATGCTTGCGAGTGGTTCGAGGTCAACCTCTCTTTCCAGTCAGTTCGGGTGAATACACCTTTTCACGTCATTCCGGCCGCTAACTGTGGGCTGCCTTGGGAGGAAACTTCTCTCTTGTTCGAGCTCCCAGTCTCAACCCTCTCATCTTCAAAAAGCTCCGAATTGTGCTTGATGATTGGCCTTAACCCTTACTGGTTGGGGGGCATTTGTGACTCGGGTTTTCTTCAAGTTCCTTCAGCACGGTGGTAGCTCGTCTCAATCTAGATACTTTTGAAGTATTTTCTTTGGGACTGAGCAACATATTCGGCCCATGATATGGTACGGGTGCCGGAAGTGATGAGAACTGCATGCCAATGGAGTGCTCAAACCAGCATATTGTATAGGTGAGGATAATTTCCTTCAGCCGTGTGGAGACCAGAAAACCTTTCAGAGATAGTCCCCTAAGACCTTTTAGTTCCTTAGAAAGAACTGTTGTGAATAGCATAGCATTGTATTCAAGAGTTCAATTGTATATTGTAGCCTGCGGGCCTTTCATATTAATGAAAACGAATGTTTCATCAACATGTATTTTTGTGCGTACTTGTGTGTTTACTTGTAACGTAGTCACGTAGCATTTTATGCCTTTTTCGGGCATTTATCTATTTGAAGACATTCATGCGCTTATAGTACGCAGCTTTTATAATGCATCAATAGACGAGAGCTGAGGTGCACCTAGGGGTGGAAAATGGGCGGGCTGGGTTTGATTTGGGCAAGTTCAAAATGGGATGAACAAAAGGGGTTTCCACATAAATAGCCCACAATATTTCATATTAACAAGTCATTTAGCACTAACATAATATAGCCACAATATTTATATTTAAAATTTAATTTATAATTAAAATATCAAATATAATAGATTGATATTTTGTATATATACCTTTTATACACATATATATTTGTCCTATATTTTTTAAATATTTATGTCATCAAATTATATTTAACAAATATGCTAGGAAAAAAAAGAAAGGACAAAATATGGTTACAAAAAGTGGATACGGGTTGGGAATGGTTATGTGGGATAAAAATCCCTGAACAAAAATGGGTCCCAACCTAACCCGCCCATAATTATACGGGTTAAAAAAGGATTGGGTAGTGAATGGGCGGGTTGGATATGGGTTTACCCATATTTTATGTAGGTGTGAGAAATTTTTCATTTTGTTGAATTATGTCTTACTTAATCCATTTCATCCTTAGCTTAATATTTTCATTATTAGCATACTCCACATAAAAGTTCAATTAATATCATAATTTTTTGTCTAGTCAATTTGTTGCTCTCATTAGTTCTTACTTCATATGATGCTTACTGTATTAAAGATTGCTTAGGCCTAAATTTGGTCATTTAGGTTAAACAATTGAATTTATTATAAGATCACAAGCATTACAGTAAATATACAGGAAAAGTAAATAAATATAGAGAGAAAAGTAATAACCAAAAAAGTAATAATCTTATTCCTTGAGAATAGCTGGATTCTGTGTGAATCGCTTGATGTACAATACAATGAGAGGAGGGGTATTTATAGTAGAGATTTACCCAGTCCTAATTATGGTAAAATACAAAGACAAATAAAGGCCATGGGCCTAAACTCAAGGTGGTGCTACATACGAAAACATAACTAGGAGACTGCAAACCCTAGGGCGGTGGGATGTATACATTGTGTCCTATGCCTGCGCCGCCTGAACGGTCGTGGCTCAAGGAGCGGGCGTGTATTCTCTGTGCCCGGTGACTTTTAGGCTAAGTCTAATCTCGCTAGCTGGACTCATATCCCCGTAACAGTAGGTGGCATATTTTTGCCCACAATAGTTAGTCCCCCCACTTACTGAGTGCTATCGTAAGCAGGCAGAAAGTGAGAGAGACGTGATAGAACACGTAGGGATTTGTCTATGCCTAATACTTATCCCCTGTCTCTTTGCATACATCGCATTAAATGCGAGCACTCAAGTATAATGACGTATAATCTCATGATTCGGGGATTTTATTCGCGTCTTTCCAATGCTGCAACTGCTCTACCATATCCTATAAGTATTGGGTAGTATCACGCAAGCTATGATAATTACGATCCCACATGATATTGATCTCACGCTTCAATGACGATCCACTTCCTATCTGAGACTCCTCTTTGGTGTGTATAAATACACCAAAATTATAGAGGCTTTTGTTCATCTACAAAATTTCTCAAGACTTCTTTTCAAAAGCAACTTTTTTCCCAGTCTTTTCAAAAGATTTTTTTCATAGACATGGCCCAAGGAGCAAATTTTCTTCCCGCAAACTTTAAAGTCTCGGACTATGTTCCTGCAACCTTAAATTTTGAAGGTGATGGTCGAATGCAGGGACAAACATCTAAGATGGAAGGTGAAAATAGTAACCTTTTGATCGAGTTCTACCCAACTGATGTCGTGAAAGATGACATAATCCGCATAACGCTTGAGTGCAATTGGACAGAACTTGTTGATATTATAATCCCCACTTCTATTTCTAGAACTTCTTCTTGTCGTGCTGGTTACTCGATGGTTCATACGTACCCCTTCACTCTGCATCTCAATGAGTGTTTTCGTTGGATCATTGAAGAGATATATCGTCAGTACAATATCTGCTTGGGTCAAGTTAGGCCCTCTGTATAGCGCTTAGTGGCCGTGTTGGATCATCTAGCAAACCATGCTAGAGTGAAATTCTCCTTTTGGCATTTTCTTGCTTTCTATTCTCCCCGTCTTTATAAAGCGGGTATGTTAGTGTTTATCAAGAAGGGGAAGAAAGGCATTGACCCCAACAGTGAGGATTTCAAAGATCGTGGCTGGGTCTACTGATATGTGGCGGTAGGGACTCCTGCTATAGTTTCATCTTTCCCCTTTTCTTAAGTCTTCAATAGGAAGTCTAAGTTACCACATTCCCATCTTTGTATGTTCTACGCCTGTTATCTCTTCGAACTAACTTCCCTTTTCTTAATAGAATTTTGTGACGGCCATTTGATTAACTCATCAGAAGTTAACCATGTCGGTCACGGTGATCTTCGTGAGAAATCCTCCAAGCTCAATGACTTTTACAGCCCTGGCCGGTATAAACGATTGGCGAGCGAAAGACCATGGTAAACCATCCCTTTCGCTTTTCCCTTTCATATTTTTTGCTTTAATTTTCTTCATTGTCTGCTATTCCTCTTTTTGGGTTCTCCCATCATGAGATTCCCCCATTGAAGAAAATCAAGATTGTTGCCCCATATATTGACCCCTTGCCCGACGTGCTTGCATCAGGAGGAAAAGGTTTGCAAGCCTAACAACGTGAAAGTCGTGAATAGGCCCGTGTTAATTTTTGATGGCAAGGGAGAAGTCCCCCTGAGTCTATGAGGGTGAGGTCGTTGCTACATCCTCTGTTGTTACTCTACCTGAGGCTGGGCCATCTTTGCGAAAGCGTTTGCTTTTGATCGATGAGCCCGCTGCGGGAGATGAAGTAGTGCTAGCATCCATCCCTCTCAATCCCAGATCATCAGGTTAGTTCTCTACTCTGTATTCTTCTTAATGGCATTCCTCCATGCATTCCATAAGTGAAAATTCCTTGTGCACCTGTAGAGCCCTCCAACCAGAATCTGCTCCCGAGTCAACCGTCCCTTTTAAGCGCCTCCCTGGCAAGAAGGTGGCTGCAGATGCAGCCACTACTACAGAATCCGTAAATGTGGCTCGCGAGGCTATTATTCCCATTTCTGCAGGAGTTAAGTTGCTCAAGAGCCCGGTGGTCGTGACAGACCATACTGCTGAGTAGACTGGGCCTGTTGAACCCCCCAAAAATAACCCTTCTTAAGAAAAGATAAGTTTCGGGTATATTTCAACAATATGGGACTTCAAAGGGTTTCTTTGGAGTCGCCACCTAATTTAGTATAATTAGGAACCAATGTTAATTAACGACTGCAATATATTCCTTATTTAAAAGAAAAATAAATTTTTAGAAATTCTGAGTAAGCGGTTCAGTTATTTTTGAAAGAAGATCTTTCTTTATTAAAAGAGCACTTTCGAAAATCCACCAAAAGGGTGGTTATTCCGCCGGTTTTCAATAATAAGGATAAAATAAGTAATTTGAGAATTTTAGGAAAATAAAATAAGTAAAAAAATAATAAATAATAAGTAAATGATAAATAAGTAAATAAATAAATAAATAAGTAGATACATAAGTAAATGTTTAAATAAATTTTAAAATAAATAATGATTTTAAAAAAGTAAAGTTTAATTGTGTTTTATTTGCACTTGTTATTTAACAACGGTTCCCAAAGTTCAAAAATTAACTAGCAAATCCAAAGAAAAAGAATAAGGCATTCAAAGTAAGTTTTAATCATTATTCTATCCTACAAGGCTTCTAGTCCGGTCTATGGCGAATAGGACAAACAGACGTACGGGAAGCGACAAAAGCCGACATCTCCCACAATTTCCTTTTTTCATTCCTTAAGATGACAAACAATCACGAAGGAAGCGACGAAAAGCCAAGATCTCCCAAAATTTCCTTTTTCATTTCTCAAAACGACAAACAAGCACGCGGCAAGCGATGAAAAGCCGAGATCTCCAAAAAATTTCTATAACATGAATTCTAACGGAAATAGGAAAGGAGGAGTTATAGAAAAATAGAACCCGGATAGAAAACTCAATAAATTGAGCCTTGGATGTTATAAGTTTTTATTTTTTCGGGGAACTCAATCCCGAAAATGCAATGTGGATCAAACAACTCCAATGCAAATAGCCAATCCCAATTTGTGAGTTTTAGTCAAACTCGTTCCCAAGTAACATGCAAAGAAACATAAAGGAAATAAGGATTAGTACCCAACCAAAGATAAAAAACTATTAACGCAATAACAGATTAAATGCAAGTAAAGATATAGGCGGTATTCATTTATTCTAAAAGATCACACCTTCAAATGAACTTTATATACTCATCGCACACTTTAAGAATGATTAAAAAAATGACAAGCGAACCACAAATAGATACATGTAATTTGATCCATAAATTAGTCATTTACAACCATTTCATTGCTTAAGGAAAGTTGATAGCGAACAAGACCACATAAAGATAAAATGCAACACCATGACTCAAACTGGACTAAACATACTGGTCTGATAAGACAATAACACGAGTTGATATCCAATGATACTAAATAAATAAAGACTCAAACTTGATTCCTAAAGAATATTAATGTGAACTTTAATAAAAACACAAACTAACTTTACTGCCTAACTTAATCGACATAAGGAAATGCAACCAAGCACTAATCTTTTAATTTCATTACTCGACAAAAAACATGATCAGATATGAATGAAGAATTCACTTTTCAATTCATTAACTGTCAAGCCATTATAAGATCTCTAATCTTTTAAATTGAACAGGCAGGCATACACATAAGCAGACTTCATAAAGAAAAACTCACAAGCAAACTTCACATAATCATAGACACTTCTGACATCTATACCACTCCAAACACCATCTGAAACCTCTCACAGACCCTTAACACCATCTCCTACACATACCAATAACGAACTGCCACCAAAAACAGCCCCTCACCACCTTCCTTTCACCATAACAACCATAGCAGACCCTCTCATACTCACAGCTGAATTTCCTGCACACTAATATACTACACACACATTCACAACCAAACCTTTCCTGCTCATACACACAATCAGTCCATATACACACAACCTGAACAAACACATACACAATCAACTCATGCTCTGCATTTACACTATACAGACACCCCAGCAACCCCTTACTCACACACACAAAGACGCCATAACATACACCCCGAAACCTCCAAGCCACATGAACACATAACACCTAAAATCCTTCACTGAACACCCTCACAGATTCACACAGTTGCATCACCTTAAGACCACCAGAACACCCTCCTTGAACCTCTACACACACCTGCATAAGACTAAACAACAATCCCACCACTCCTATACTCCTCCCTGAACTCCTGCAGCTACTGAGACAACATCCACCTCTGCAAATAAACCCAACACTCCCCCCAAGGACCTTACTGATTGTGCACACACAGCCACATACTAGCTTCAACCAACAAGATACTCCTTCCAACCAGATTCCATAGCAGCAAGAATAGAAGCAAAAAGGGCTAACATGAAAGGCTCTAACTATTACCCAAAAAACTGATTCTTCAGTAACAAGATTCAAACCAAGACAGCGTAATCTTTAGGAAAGGTCGGAACTTTAACTAAAATATGATAAAAGATTAGCAAAGATTCAAACTTTATGCAGAGAGGCATGCTTTCCCTTTCAAAAATAGCACTATTTTAAGAACCTAGCGATAAAATAACAAAAGCCATTCATAGCATATAGTAACTGTGAAAAATACTCTTAAGCTTCCAAACTTATAGCAACTTAGTTCAAAATCATTATTTCATACACTATCTTGACTAGCTTAAATCACACTTAGCAAGAAAAGGCTGTAGCTTTATCATTCCAAATACTATTTGACATTATGCAGCCATGGACCAAATCAGTTGTTACTAATGAGAAATGTAAAACAGAAGATGAAAACCACATTATTCCATTCTCGAGCAAAGATTCATAAGCAAGACATGGATTCAAACATACCCGTACCAAATGCTTTCTACATTTCAATCACACATATGCACAAAGCAGTGACAACACAGTTTAAGGTGCAAACAAGAAAAAATATGAAACTATAGTGAGAGAGGATTAATACCTCTTGCAGCGCAGTGAATTAAGGCAATGGATCCGAAGAATGCGACTCGACTAAACGACTCGAGCAAGGTCGACAACCTAAATAACAACGCGTCGACACCAAAACTTTTTGCAAGAATTAGTAAAAAGACAACCCTCAACATAAATTGTGATTTCTTTCTAGAACTAGAAAACCCATAAATGTGTTCGAATTGTTTTAGCTGCTGCTGCTGATCTCCAAATCTAGAACCCTAAAATTTGAGAAAAGATTGAGAATATATACCTGGACTCGAGGGTTTCGGATCCTGCTTGAATTTTCGGATCGACCCCTACTTATTTTGCTTTTCCCTTTTGAAACCAGGGTCAAAATAGTATAATCCCTTGAATCGTATTAGTTTCACCCTAGTTTTTCAAGAGAATATGGATGTTGGGAGGAATCGACGGCTCGGATGAACTTTCTTTCAAAATGGACGTGTGAGATTTGAAACAGCTAGCTTTTGTACCAGAAGATGGAAAGGGAACGTGGGTGGGCCAGTGAGTACGAATTTCTTGGACTGATTTGGTTGATTTTAGGGGAAATTGAAAGGAGGAACGAGTTCTAGGGTTAGAAGTCGCCGGTTAGGGAAAAACGGGATTGGGTATCGGGTTTTCTGATAAGGGGTATAGTGTATATGATGTATTGCTTACATGAATAGAACAAAAAAGAGGTTGGCATTGCAAAATTGGCCCCATTTTAGGATAAGTGTAAGTGAAATTAGGGTTTTGCGTGCGGTGGGCTAAATTGGAGGCTGGGTATTGCACATTTAGCCTATTTTAGAATGAATTATGAAATTTAGGAATTGCATGGGTAGTTTGATTTAAAGGGTGCATCGTAATTTTAGCCTTCATTACACAAAATTATCAGTTTGCCTAAAATTATCAACTAGTCTTTAAAAGACCTTATTTAAAATAATTAGACATTAATTCAAAAATTTTGGGACAAAACAGCTGCCCCTCTTTACCCGAAAAGGATGAAAGAGTTTTTAGGGTAAAGAAGTTGACGGGAAACCAATTTTGTCACGATAAAGCAAAGGACTTGGATCCCAAGGACCAAAGTGCGGGCTGAAAGAGAATCAGGTCCTGTGTAGTTCGAAGATACTTAGATACGAAGACTCGCACAACTGAAAAAAAAGGACGCACGAATAGGATAGAATTCAAACTGACGTTCTAATTCGAAATAGAAGATTAGGATAGGTTTGCTTGTTCGAGTGCGATTTTTCAAATCCTCGTTGACGAGTCTAGCTCATATCAACGATTGTCTCAGTTCACTGCTAAGACAAAGTTCCACGTTATGCTCCAAATGCTGTTGCGACGCTGCTAAAATTATGTAAAATCTCGACAAACGGTAAGCAAGTAACTGCTAATAAGACTTTGATAATCAGAAATAAGGAATAAAATAAAGAGATAATATAAATTTGTAAATGCGGGTTGCAGTATCATTGATAAGTTCTTCCTTCAATCAACCGACGAGGCGCTCCATCCGAGAAACCTCTAGGCTGATTATTATTCTGAAACAGTAAAGCAAGACAATAAGTAAAGCGAGTACGAATTGTAGAATACAAGACTATTAAAAAATAAGTCGGCTAACGAGACATAAGGTCTCCAGTTGACTTGTCTAATCTATAATCTATGCAGGTACAAAAGCTACTGCAAGACAACCAACAAGCGAGACACTCTGAATATGGTGTCTCAAAGTTGACTTGTCAAAATCCTAATTCAAAGCAGACAACATGACATTAATTTTGAAATAAGAATGATAAAGATAGAAATGATGCCTGTTCGGCAACAAACCATGATAAGCATAATGCTTTTAATCATTAAGAAGCAGTTTGCAACGAAATCTTGGACAGTGCTCCAATAACTTGATAAACATATGAGACATTCGATCCTGAAGTATCCAATGTCTCTGTTGAACCCCCAAAAAATTAACCCCGAAGGACTAAAATTTAGGAACATCAACTGAATGGACTAACTCTTTTGGAGTTTTTGGAGTCGCCACCCAATTTAAGGAAAAATAGGGAACTAGATAAACAAATGCGTGCAAACTCCATTTTATAAAAAGACGGTCTTTCTTCCAGAGATTCTAAAGGTAAGAGGTTTTGCTAATTTCGAAAGAAGGTTTTCAAGGCACTTTCGGAATTCCGTTAAAAACGGTTAATCCGACAGGTTTCCAAAATATTTGCAAGTGCTATTTATGCGCTTTTTCTAAAAATAATTAATTGAACTATTAATTAATTCAACTAATTAAATTTGGTAAGTTTTCAAAAGATTTAACGATTTATTCAAAAGCTTTAATTATTTTCAAAATAAAATAAATAAATAAATAAATAAAGCGCATTTTCTTTTGAAAAGGAACGATTTGATCGTCCTAATTTCTTTGCCAACTCGTATGTGATAGCGCATAAATGGCACTTTCTTAATTTCAACTTTAAAACCCAGCTTCTCACCATAAGATGGAACTTTAGGTTTCAAGTCGCTTTTTGCAAAGTTATTTCGGGACATTTAGAAGTTAATTAAAACTTCTTTATAACTTTTGACTTTTTAAAGAAACTACTTCGTATCAATAAGATAGAAGCCTTTTCTTATAGTCTATTATTAAGTGTGGTTTTTGAAAATTTATGAAATTTTACACGCATTTGCATAATTGACCACTATTTTGCAATAAATTAAATAGTAACTCCAAAATAAAGGAAATGAACATAAAAATAAAGCAATATACCATAATCACAATTTATTCATAAACAGATAATTTATTTTACAACAATTTATATAAATATCCTAAGGAGAAAGGAAGACCAAGAGATAAAAGAAGAACCCGAAAATAGCAACTCGCAAAACGAGCCTTGAATAGCAGTTTGTCGATTTGAGACCCGAACTTGACATAAAACGGCTCCAATGCAAGCCACCCCCATTTGTGAGTTAGAGAAACTCGATCCCAAGAGTGGTTCATGCCAAAGAAAATAAGGAGAAATGAATTATCATACATGAAATTAATTTGCAAATCATACCAGCCAAGATGTCTAAACCGAAATACAACAGCAACTAGAATTATCATTAACTATCAAAGAATTTTAGTGACAGAACTTCTAGAAAATAGAACAAGAACGGATAAGATTAGACCCAAAATTAGTACCTAAAGATCGTAAACTTGCACACAATAGATAGATTCTAATTAATTAACATAAATGAAGCAAGTACATCCAGTAAACAAAGGTGAAGCCAAACAAACAAGAAACGAGCTAAGGCTTACTGAAAGATAAAATTTTATGTTAAACATGATCATGAACTAAAATCCTAAGATAATAAGCTTCAGGTAAAACCAAATCAATTTAAAGATTGCACTTTTAAGATGATAATCTAATATGCAAAGTCACTTTAGCTGACAAAAACGATCTAGACTTTCTTATAATTAAAGAAAAATGGGACTCCATACTTTCTAAAGCTAAAATGCAGGCAGAGAGTAAAGCTTGTTATATTAAAAAAAACTGTTTTTACCATTTTGCAAGACTATAAAAAAAACAAACTTTACAAAAGAAACTCATTGAAAACAGGATTTTGAGAGCACTCATCCAGTCAGAGTCTAAGACACGATTCTAAACCTCAAACATACATTTTGCAAACTGAAAATAAGAAAGAAAAGCAGGTCATATTTTAAGCTTAAGCCAACGTATTTTAAAAGGAGGCTTCCTCAGAACAGGCACACAAGAGGAGACTAACTGAATATATTTTAAGAAAAACTCATATCAAACCCAAACAGGATCACCAAGCAAAGATTCCATTTTTTGTATGACCAAAAAGAAGACATTTATCTGACATTAAAAAGTAGAAGGTTTTCGACTTTACCTATTAAATAAAATCGTTGTACCATTAAAATTAGCAGGTTCCAAAAGTTTCATACTTTATTTTTAAAAAAAGGGAACCAGACACCATAGGATAAGGAAGGGAAAAACAATTTAATTCATAAATGGCTCACACATTTATTCCCAGGGAAAACAAGATACCGAAGCTGCAGACACATTCGGAAATTCAGGAAAAAGAAGACAAGCTTAACCTATATTATTCAAGCCATAATAGGACCAACTACAGCAAAAAAATCCTCACTGCCTTCAAGCAAACTGCACCTACACTCCCTTAATAACTATGGACTTCCTGGACCTCTTACACCTTCCCTGAAACTACCTAGACAAGCATAGACACTTTACAAGCCAACTTGCAAGCCACCAGACCTCTAACACCCTCTTACAAACCACCTGCACATACCTCTAAGCCCCTGACAGCAACCTGCTAAACCACAGAAATCATAGCAACCCTTCTTACATTCTAACACGCATACCAACATCAAGAACATCAGACCCCTCTTTCAACTGCCCAGTGACACCTTTCACAGCCTGCAGCTACTCACTACCTCACAGCCTAACAAATATCAGAACCCTCATCTTCCTGAACTCCCTCTCAAACTTCTCACAGAAACAAGCTCAGACCAAACATCCTTACACTCTCTTTGAAACAATCTGCTCACTTCCTGAACCCTGCTGCAACAAACAGACCCCTAATACCTACACACAACCTGCCTGAATCCACAAAATACAAGGCAGACCTTGCATACACATCAGAATCAATGACCAACTCACCCCAGACACACTTCACTAGTATTGGAAATAAGACTCACCTCCCTTCAGACCCTAGTATCCTCTCAAACAGATATAGAACCAGAGAGACATCAAGAAACTCATGCTATAGAGTCACACTAAGAATTTTAAAAAAAAAAAGGAAAACAGGAAACACATTGATGGAAGGTGCAGGTACCAAGTTCATGTTTTAGGGAATTTTAATAAAGCTTAGCTTAATGAAACAACCTACTTTCCTTAGATATTGACAGTAAACAATTATCGGAACTTCTTCTAAATACTTAACAACGACACAAGCAAGAAAAGGGGAAACTCGAGCTAAATCTTGACTCAACTATGTCCATAGACAAACCAGGATACTAACTACATTTGCAGTATGAACTCACCAAGAATCAGGACAGAAAGACTGAAACTGGCTCAAAAGCAAATTTCCCTTTACAAAAGCAAGCATTGAGGATCACTGTACAATACTAAACAGTAAAAGACTTATATTTCAGCTGTGAATCTTAAACAACACACTTAGATAGCAAGAGGGTAAAGGCTTCATTTACATCAGGTTATGACTATAGCGAATTCATAAGCAGCCAGCAATTTTAACTTCATTAAAGCAAAGCTTTCAAGGTACACTATCCTTTAAACTACCGTCATATAAGATGAATCAATCATAGTTGAATCTTGAAACATGAATACCAAAATAAACATTCCATTTTAACTACACAAAACTAATCTCGTACAGTTAGAACAAAACTAAATAAAGTCGGAAGTGTTTACCTCTTCGAGAGCAGCGAACGGGGGCGAGGGTTCGAAGAATGCGACTCGAACGCGACTCGAGCGAGGTTAACGACTCGAAGAAACGATGAGGCGACTCGACTAACGAAGAAGCGATAAACCCAAAACCAAAAGACAACAGATGTAATATATGAACTTAAACTCCAAACAGAACTGAGAAAAGGAAATTTATATGTATTTTGTATCTTCCGTTTCTGTTTGTAACTTGTATATGTAAACCTTTCTGCTACCGCCCTATCCTCGACCCCTTTAACGGCTGCTTATCTCTGACCATTTATATGGTAAAATTAGGGTTCTAAGGGCCATGAGAAATACCCAAAACGACCTCCAACGGATCTTTAGCATAAGGTTGGGGTTAACGGGTTTCTTTTTGGGAGAAAAATGGGCTGATGGGTACTGAAATGGGAATGGTCTCCAAATGGTGAGGCGTGTAATGTATATATGTATTGCGTAAATAGGCTGATCTTTAGACTCTACACGATTTTAGCCTCTTTTAAGATTTAATTAGGAAATGAAAGCATTGAACATGTGAGTTGAAATTGGGGTCATGCATTGCAAAATTAACCCTTTTCTTTAAAATTATCAATTCGCTTTTGATTGTTAAAATTAACCTTATTTAAAAATAATTAGACATTAATTTGAAAATTTCGGGACAAAATTGGGTGTCAACAGCTGCCCCTCTTTACCCGGAAAAGGATGAAAGAGTTTTCAGGGTAAAGAAGTTGACATAAAGCCAATTTTGTCACGATAAAGCCAAGGACTTCTGATTCCCTGGACCAAAAGGTGAGGCTTATGGGTATGGCCGAACTCTGGTTTCCGAGTTGCCTACATATCTCGGGCTGAAAGAGAATCAGGCCATATGTAGTCGACGACACTTAGAAGCGAAGACTCGCACGATTGACAGAAAAGACGCACGAATAGGAAAGAAACCAAACTGACACCCTAATCTAAAATGAAAGATTGGGATAGACTTGCTTGTTCGAGTGCGATTCTTCAGATCCTCGTTGACGAGTCTAGCTCATATCAACGATTGCCCCAGTTCACTGCTAAGAAAGAGTTCCACGCTATGCTCCAAATGCTGCTGCGGTGCTGCTAAAATCCTGTAATAAACTTGACAAACGGTAAGCGAGTAACTGCAAATAAAGCTTAATAAATGAAGTAATAAAGGAATAACGACAATAAAACTTGTAGATGCTGGTTGCAATATCAATGATAAGCTTGTCTCCAACTGACTAATGGAGAAATCTGGCTTTGTGAGGCAAGATGACTTCGGGGCCGTTGGTAGACTGAAGATAAAGCAATAAAAGCTCCAATTAATAGGAACGTAAAGTGAACTTTAAACTCTAAATAATGAGGATAAAAATGCCGCCTTTTCGGCAATAACCATGATAAATCCTACAACTTTAAATCATGAAGAGGTAATTTGAAAATAATATTGGATTGCACTCCAACCAAAAGTACACGTCCGAAGTAATCTTATTATCCTGCAAGTCTTAACAAACTTATTAGCAACATAAGGTCATTCAAATAGGTATAAGGAAATACGCCATAGAGGCATTTAAATGATTAACACCTTCGAGGTGATACAAATACGCTTATCGAAAGCGTGAACAGATAAAGACGCTTACCGGAAGCGTGAAATATAAAGACGCTTATCGAAAGCGTAAACACATAAAGACGCTTACCGGAAGCGTGAAATATAAAGACGCTTATCGAAAGCGTAAACACATAAAGACGCTTACCGGAAGCGTGAAACAAAGACGCTTATCGAAAGCGTAAACACATAAAGACGCGTACCGGAAGCGTGAAATATAAAGACGCTTATCGAAAGCGTAAACACATAAAGACGCTTACCGGAAGCATAAAGACGCTTACCGGAAGCGTGAAATATAAAGACGCTTATCGAAAGCGTAAGCACATAAAGACGCTTACCGGAAGCGTGAAATATAAAGACGCTTATCGAAAGCGTAAGCACATAAAGACGCCTACCGGAAGCGTGAAATATAAAGACGCTTATCGAAAGCGTAAGCACATAAAGACGCCTACCGGAAGCGTGAAATATAAAGACGCTTATCGAAAGCGTAAACACATAAAGACGCCTACCGGAAGCGTGAAATAAAGACGCTTATCGAAACCGTAAACACATAAAGACGCTTACCGGAAGCGTGAAATATAAAGACGCTTATCGAAAGCGTAAGCACATAAAGACGCTTACCGGAAGCGTGAAATATAAAGACGCTTATCGAAAGCGTAAGCACATAAAGACGCCTACCGGAAGCGTGAACACATGAATACGTTATACTCTTTAAACTCTTCCGCGGAGGAATGGTCTTGACTACAAAATAAAGTGAGCCCCCAGGATTGGCAGTATCTGTAAATCATAAAAAAAAAATGGAACTTTAGTAAGCGTTCTCATAAAGCGAACGAGAAATGAAACGGATATGTTTAACAATTTGCAATAATTATAGGAAATAGAAATGCCGCCTTTCGGCAATGACTCATGATCGAGTCTCCCGTTTTCTACGGTAGGCTTCTTAACAATAGCGCCTTCGATTGTTTACGATAGACTTGATGTTGATACTTGTAAAATAAATGGTAGAATAGCCTGCAAAATAAAGTTGTCATTAATTCATATAGACAGGAAAATGTCAAAGATAAAGGAGATATAAAGTGAGAGTTTAAGCCGTTTGGCTTATATTTGGTGAAGCCATTAAGAGTTGAGTGTTATCCTTGAGAAAAACTGAGTTAATGCTTAATTCCTGCAAAGTGTAAAGGAAAGTTGTCAATAAAGCAATGAATTTTGATTAGGCAAGGGCAGAAATAGAGAGAAAATGAAGTCGTTTCGCGTATGCAATGAATCAGATAACGCTTCCGATCTCGGTTGGTTATCTTGGCAGTATTGTTCAATGTGTATGAAAAATACTTTATGAGGAATTGATAGTTGCTAGTTTCTTCATCTTGTTGCTTTGAGAATTCCTACACTCAAAGAAAAATCATTAGTTTTGGGAGGGAGGGGGGAGCGTTTGATTCATGCTGACTCGAGCTTTCATCTTGCAACTGCTTCCTTCTTCTCACTTTGTCTAGATTTGTGATCCGTCCCTTGAGACTTGGCCAATGAACTAATAGCACAATAAGTTTCAAATAGTTGAAACAAATACTTGCATAGTTGAACATGATTTTCATGTTAATCTAAAACCCTTGTTGTATTTCAGATGGTGACATATGTTGAAACAAATTGAACATCCTTTATCTTGCAACTTTGCACCATTCTCAAACACTTTCAGAATTTTGTCCATTCATCTTTTATCGGGAAATACCATCTTTTGCAAAAAATTTGCCCCAGTTATGATCTTTTACATCTTCAACTCGCTTTGCAAGATTTGCCCCAGTTGCTATCTTTCAAATCTTCAACTTGCTTTGCGAAATTTGCCCCAGTTGGCTTATAGGGGGAAACTAAAATTTTAATATTATAGAGTCGAGCCCGTTAGGAGCGCCTACGTATCCCTCCACAGGAATCAGACTGTGCGTAGTTCTGCTTACATAAAGATTTGGGGAATATGGCAATCTAAGTACGAAGCCGAATCCGAATTGGAATGCCTACACATCTGCCCAGATGCGTGGTTCGGAATTACATCATCAAAGATAAACAAACCTAAAGCATTACAAAAATCTGATCGAGTCCGATGTGGATTGCTTACTTATCCTGTTGCCATTCCAGGAATCAGACCAAAAGTAGTTCAAAATTACATAAAAGAGGAAATAGGGAATTCCTATGCTAGTGTAACCGAGCTCTATGTGAGTTGCTTACGTATCCCGCCTTGGGAATCAGGTTACGCGTAGTTCGCATTACAATCAAAATTACATGGAAATGAGAAAAAATATTTTCTTGAGGCAAAATGATAAAGTTTTAACAAGCATGATTCAGGGCCTCAATCTGAATCGAAGTTTTGCAAAGTGCTTTTAGTTCACAACCAAGTCCCCTGCGTTGGTTCACTCAACTGGATTGTATTGTCTTCAATCAAATCTTGGATCTTATGTTTAAGAAGGACACATTCCTCAGTGTCGTGCTTGGCAAATTCTGCATGGTAAGCACAATATTTGGCTCCATCAACACATTCTGGGGGAGGGTCAAACGTACCATCTCCTGCTAAAGGGTTTAGCACTCCCATATCTTTTAATCTTTCGTACAATTGAGCTTGTGGTTCACCTAAAGAAGTGAACTTTCGGCGTTGTCTCTTTTCATATTTGGGACGAGACCCTGCTGGCATAGACTGACGGGCTACAGGTAACTGGTGTTGTTGAGGGTAATTGTATGCTTGCGGTTGTGAATAAGGCTGATAAGCGGGTATTCTAGATTGATGGTAATTGGGTTGAGTATTGTAGACGGGATATGGCGCGGGTGGATTTTGATACTGACTTGGATAAGTTGGATATAGTGTGCTTCTGTAAATAGATTGGTTTGATGAGTTTCTGAAGGTTGGCCTTTTGTTTGGCCTTTGGTCGATATCAGCCATATCAATTCCAAATTCATCTTCCCTCTTTCTCTTCTCAAAATTGCCCATACCAGTCTGGATGGCTTGCGTAGTTGCCTTCATTGCAGCAAAACTTACAATTCTCCCTGTCTTAAGCCCTTCTTCAACCATCTCTCCCATCACAAGAAGTTCAGAATAAGGTTTACCCATCATAGGGAGCAAGTACATGTAATAAGAATCATCTTGAGCTCGGATGAAGTACTTTACCATGTCTTCCTCAGTCATTGGTGGTCGCACCCTTGCAGCCTGTTCACGCCATCTCAGTGCGTATTCCCTAAAGGTTTCTGTTGGTTTCTTCTTCAGATTGGACAAGGTTATAAGGTCAGGAGCCATCTCGACATTGTACTCAAACTGCTTTGTAAAATCATTGGTTATGTCATCAAACCCACACCACTTGCTTATATCTTGTCTTGCAAACCATTCAGCAGCAATACCTTCCAGACTATGACTGAAGAAGGCCATCAGAAGTTCCTCTTTAGCTCCCGCAACCCTCATTCGGTTGAGATATTTGGTCAAATGAACAAATGGGTCACTATGACCATCATACATATCAAATTTCGGCACCTTAAACCCGGGAGGAAGAGTAACATCAGGGTATAGATAAAGATTGCGGTAGGAGATGCTTTGACGTCCTCTAGACACTTGCAAATCCTTGATGGATTGCTGCATGATTTTAATTGTTTGGATTATCTCCTCTTGCTCAACTGTCTTTCCCTGCTTTTTTACAGTTATGGGCACTTCAATGGGTGCTTTGGGTTGTGGAGGACGAGGAGTATCTTTGGCAGGTAAATACTGATAGTGAGGCAAGTTATTGTGGTTAATGAATGCATTTGGGATTTCGTTAACTGGTGCAAGCGTACGAATGACACTGGAATTTAAAAGCGTGTTGGGATTGGCAGTTTCAGAGTCGATAGCACGGCTGGCGCGTTTTGGTGGCTCGATCCTTTCATTCTTTCTAGTTCAGCTTGCATACACTCAATCTGCTTAGCCATTCTAGCTATTTGTTCATCAGGAACAACAACTGCTTGCTCATTAGAAGATGCAGGGATACAAGTCTGATCATTAGTCAAATCAGTCATTTTTTGCTTCACTTTGGATTAGACGCTTAACCAACTCGGGAGTCAACACGAATCAAACTCTCTCTTTTGGAGGATAATCAAAACAAAAGGAAAAAAAAAATCAAAACGTAACTCTGTTAGTTTCCAAATCATTGGCATAATTGCACACAATCACGTAGCGCGCGTCACGTAGCGCTTTGCATTTTAAACAAGTTTGACATGTGGCAATCACAATTAGTTGAGCGTTAATGAAAATGCGGGCGTGTCCTACACTATAAGGTACCTCTTTGTGCTAGAGGTAAGCCTAATTGCGCAAATAAGTGGTAACGAAAAATAGTTCATGCCAGTTCTGAGCAATTCAGATTTAGAGTAAGCAACAATAACAATAATTGATAACAATCATCTCTCCGCCTTGACATTGCAATTCTGTTATCCCAACTACCTTCCAAAAGTTGGTATCAACTCGAAATTCCAACACAGCTCATGCTCTTCACAACGTTTGCACAAAATTCTAAACCCAAATGCCTAAAACCTGAAACAATCCCTATACACCTTTTGTAACACATCCACACTCCTCCCAGCACAACTCACAATTATTTACAACATCCATGGGGAAATTTTCAACTGCCTCCACAATACCAGACTGCAAATCATAAAAGGTTCCAATTGACCTTTTACAAATAAAACCTCACTGGTCCTCGGCTTTGGACAAGCCTCTCAGCTTCCTAAGTTTTGCAAGGCTCACAGACCTTGTTCATAGGGCTCCTCACTGGTCCTCGGCTTTGATCAAGCCTCTCAGTTTCCTAGGCAGCCAAGACCGTACTGGTCTTAAGGAGGGACAAGCATACTTCAATTATCATGAATGCAGCTGGACAGTCAACACAGGCCTGCACACACGCAAAGCCATCACGAGAGGGACCCCACTTATCCTTTTAAAGACACCAGGGGCTTCGCCTCTTAGATCTCACTACACCAGTCCATCTCCAAAACACAAACCAACCAAATCTGCCTAACTTCCCCCGGACTGCAATTCTGTCTATAATCTCAATTCCGCTAAATTCTTCCATTTTCTGACCTAAAAGACTAACATAGGAGAAAAAATTCCAAATCTGATTTTGCTCAAAACATGGTCAGGACTGAGGATTCGTCATCACACAGCACATAATATGCATTGTCGTTAGGTTTCAAGAACCCGTTGACATAAGGGCGGTTTCCTAAATATGGAGGCGGTACCAAGGACCGGGTCCAGACTAAGGTGTAAATGCATGCATGCTCCTAAAAGCTCCATCTAAGAGTGGGCTAACGGTTGAGGCTAACAGGTGAGTGGCAGGCGGCTTCGTGGTCGAATAACTCCCACGACAATCCGCCGGTACACCAACTCGTCAAAGGGTTCTTTAGTGGAAGAAAGTGCGGGTACGCATGAGCGTACCTCACGGATATTTGGGGTGAAAATGCAAGAGGTTCCCAGGAGTGGGGGAAGTATGAACGGAATGCCAATTTATATGTGCACAAATAAGAGTGTAGTGACATGCTTTTCGTGGCACACAAACAAACAGATATAATAAAGCAAAATAAATTAAGCATGCTAGTTGCAAATAATTGGAAACATTTATGGTCAAAACCTTTATTGCTTCCCCAGCGGAGTCGCCATGCTGTTGAACCCCCAAAAAATTAACCCCGAAGGACTAAAATTTAGGAACATCAACTGAATGGACTAACTCTTTTGGAGTTTTTGGAGTCGCCACCCAATTTAAGGAAAAATAGGGAACCAGATAAACAAATGCGTGCAAAACTCCATTTTATAAAAAGACTATCTTTCTTCCAGAGATTCTACAGGTAAGAGGTTTTGCTAATTTCGAAAGAAGGTTTTCAAGGCACTTTCGAAATTCCGTTAAAAACGGTTAATCCGACAGGTTTCCAAAATATTTGCAAGTGCTATTTATGCGCTTTTTCTAAAAATAATTAATTGAACTATTAATTAATTCAACTAATTAAATTTGGTAAGTTTTCAAAAGATTTAACGATTTATTCAAAAGCTTTAATTATTTTCAAAATAAAATAAATAAATAAATAAATAAATAAAGCGCATTTTCTTTTGAAAAGGAACGATTTGATCGTCCTAATTTCTTTGCCAACTCGTATGTGATAGCGCATAAATGGCACTTGCTTAATTTCAACTTTAAAACCCAGCTTCTCACCATAAGATGGAACTTTAGGTTTCAAGTCGCTTTTTGCAAAGTTATTTCGGGACATTTAGAAGTTAATTAAAACTTCTTTATAACTTTTGACTTTTTAAAGAAACTACTTCGTATCAATAAGATAGAAGCCTTTTCTTATAGTCTATTATTAAGTGTGGTTTTTGAAAATTTATGAAATTTTGCACGCATTTGCATAATTGACCACTATTTTGCAATAAATTAAATAGTAACTCCAAAATAAAGGAAATGAACATAAAAATAAAAGCAATATACCATAATCACAATTTATTCATAAATAGATAATTTATTTTACAACAATTTATATAAATATCCTAAGGAGAAAGGAAGACCAAGAGATAAAAGAAGAACCCGAAAATAGCAACTCGCAAAACGAGCCTTGAATAGCAGTTTGTCGATTTGAGACCCGAACTTGACATAAAACGGCTCCAATGCAAGCCACCCCCATTTGTGAGTTAGAGAAACTCGATCCCAAGAGTGGTTCATGCCAAAGAAAATAAGGAGAAAGGAATTATCATACATGAAATTAATTTGCAAATCATACCAGCCAAGATGTCTAAACCGAAATACAACAGCAACTAGAATTATCATTAACTATCAAAGAATTTTAGTGACAGAACTTCTAGAAAATAGAACAAGAACGGATAAGATTAGACCCCAAAATTAGTACCTAAAGATCGTAAACTTGCACACAATAGATAGATTCTAATTAATTAACATAAATGAAGCAAGTACATCCAGTAAACAAAGGTGAAGCCAAACAAACAAGAAACGAGCTAAGGCTTACTGAAAGATAAAATTTTATGTTAAACATGATCATGAACTAAAATCCTAAGATAATAAGCTTCAGGTAAAACCAAACCAATTTAAAGATTGCACTTTTAAGATGATAATCTAATATGCAAAGTCACTTTAGCTGACAAAAACGATCTAGACTTTCTTATAATTAAAGAAAAATGGGACTCCATACTTTCTAAAGCTAAAATGCAGGCAGACAGTAAAGCTTGTTATATTAAAAAAACTATTTTTACCATTTTGCAAGACTATAAAAAAACAAACTTTACAAAAGAAACTCATTGAAAATGGGATTTTGAGAGAACTCATCCAGTCAGAGTCTAAGACACGATTCTAAACCTCAAACATACATTTTGCAAACTAAAAAAAAGAAAGAAAAGCAGGTCATATTTTAAGCTTAAGCCAACGTATTTTAAAAGGAGGCTTCCTCAGAACAGGCACACAAGAGGAGACTAACTGAATATATTTTAAGAAAAACTCATATCAAACCCAAACAGGATCACCAAGCAAAGATTCCATTTTTTGTATGACCAAAAAGAAGACATTTATCTGACATTAAAAAGTAGAAGGTTTTCGACTTTACCTATTAAATAAAATCGTTGTACCATTAAAATTAGCAGGTTCCAAAAGTTTCATACTTTATTTTTAAAAAAAAAGGGAACCTGACACCATAGGATAAGGAAGGGGAAAACAATTTAATTCATAAATGGCTCACACATTTATTCCCAGGGAAAACAAGATACCGAAGCTGCAGACACATTCGGAAATTCAGGAAAAAGAAGACAAGCTTAACCTATATTATTCAAGCCATAATAGGACCAACTACAGCAAAAAAATCCTCACTGCCTTCAGGCAAACTGCACCTACACTCCCTTAATAACTATGGACTGCCTGGACCTCTTACACCTTCCCTGAAACTACCTAGACAAGCATAGACACTTTACAAGCCAACTTGCAAGCCACCAGACCTCTAACACCCTCTTACAAACCACCTGCACATACCTCTAAGCCCCTGACAGCTACCTGCTAAACCACAGAAATCATAGCAACCCTTCTTACATTCTCACACGCATACCAACATCAAGAACATCAGACCCCTCTTTCAACTGCCCAGTGACACCTTTCACAGCCTGCAGCTACTCACTACCTCACAGCCTAACAAATATCAGAACCCTCATCTTCCTGAACTCCCTCTCAAACTTCTCACAGAAACAAGCTCAGACCAAACATCCTTACACTCTCTTTGAAACAATCTGCTCACTTCCTGAACCCTGCTGCAACAAACAGACCCCTAATACCTACACACAACCTGCCTGAATCCACAAAATACAAGGCAGACCTTGCATACACATCAGAATCAATGACCAACTCACCCCAGACACACTTCACTAGTATTGGAAATAAGACTCACCTCCCTTCAGACCCTAGCATCCTCTCAAACAGATATAGAACCAGAGAGACATCAAGAAACTCATGCTATAGAATCACACTAAGAATTTAAAAAAAAAAAAGGAAAACAGGAAACACATTGATGGAAGGTGGAGGTACCAAGTTCATGTTTTAGGGAATTTTAATAAAGCTTAGCTTAATGAAACAACCTACTTTCCTTAGATATTGACAGTAAACAATTATCGGAACTTCTTCTAAATACTTAACAACGACACAAGCAAGAAAAGGGGAAACTCGAGCTAAATCTTGACTCAACTATGTCCATAGACAAACCAGGATACTAACTACATTTGCAGTATGAACTCACCAAGAATCAGGACAGAAAGACTGAAACTGGCTCAAAAGCAAATTTCCCTTTACAAAAGCAAGCATTGAGGATCACTGTACAATACTAAACAGTAAAAGACTTATATTTCAGCTGTGAATCTTAAACAACACACTTAGATAGCAAGAGGGTAAAGGCTTCATTTACATCAGGTTATGACTATAGCGAATTCATAAACAGCCAGCAATTTTAACTTCATTAAAGCAAAGCTTTCAAGGTACACTATCCTTTAAACTACCGTCATATAAGATGAATCAATCATAGTTGAATCTTGAAACATGAATACCAAAATAAACATTCCATTTTAACTACACAAAACTAATCTCGTACAGTTAGAACAAAACCAAATAAAGTCGGAAGTGTTTACCTCTTCGAGAGCAGCGAACGGGGGCGAGGGTTCGAAGAATGCGACTCGAACGCGACTCGAGCGAGGTTAACGACTCGAATAAACGATGAGGCGACTCGACTAACGAAGAAGCGATAAACCCAAAACCAAAAGACAACAGATGTAATATATGAACTTAAACTCCAAACAGAACCGAGAAAAGGAAATTTATATGTATTTTGTATCTTCCGTTTCTGTTTGTAACTTGTATATGTAAACCTTTCTGCTACCGCCCTATCCTCGACCCCTTTAACGGCTGCTTATCTCTGACCATTTATATGGTAAAATTAGGGTTCTAAGGGCCATGAGAAATACCCAAAACGACCTCCAACGGATCTTTAGCATAAGGTTGGTACCACCTCGTACCAGTGGTGTTGGCTTCTGATTCGTTGCTTGTACGGAGAAGAAGAAGATGGGTTTTGGATCGGGTTTTTCGTTCTGAATTGGGAAATGAAGTTGGGGTTAACGGGTTTCTTTTTGGGAGAAAAATGGGCTGATGGGTACTGAAATGGGAATGGTCTCCAAATGGTGAGGCGTGTAATGTATATATGTATTGCGTAAATAGGCTGATGTTTAGACTCTACACGATTTTAGCCTCTTTTAAGATTTAATTAGGAAATGAAAGCATTGAACATGTGAGTTGAAATTGGGGTCATGCATTGCAAAATTAACCCTTTTCTTTAAAATTATCAATTCGCTTTTATTGTTAAAATTAACCTTATTTAAAAATAATTAGACATTAATTTGAAAATTTCGGGACAAAATTGGGTGTCAACAGTCTCAATGCAGCTTGAAAGAAACCTGCATATCCTATTTGTGGGTGGAAGGACCCAAAATATCCTATTTGTGAGCAGAAGAACCCAAGATATCCTATTTGTGGGTAGAAGGACCCGAGATATCCTATTTGTGGGTTGAAGAACCCGAGATATCCTATTTGTTGGTGGAAGGACACGAGATATCCTATTTGTGGGTGGAAGGACCCAAAGTATCCTATTTGTGGGTGGAAGGACCCGATATATCCTATTTATGGGTGGAAGGACCCAAAATATCCTATTTGTGGGTGGAAGGACCCGAAATATCCTGTTTGTGGGTGGATAAACCATGTATCTTGCAAAATCTGAGGTCGTCTAGCTTGTGCTGGTAATGCTGCAACGTGTTGAATACCATATTGATCCATATTGAATCTGATACTTGACTCCTACATAATTCAAAACAAAAGTGTTGGTAATATATCGATAATCGAGCAAAAGCTAAAATTACAAAGAGAGAAATAGTGTTCTTCTGCATATGCAATGAGGCAAATATTCTTCGAGAAACTAATAGTTGCGAGTTCTTCTTGTTTTGCTGCTTAAGATTCCTGCATGCAAAGAAAAATCGTGAGTACTATAAAAATTCTGGGAAGTCGCGACTCTTTGCTTTGCTCCCTCCACTTTGATGCTAAACTTTGCGGTAAATGCAAAATTTGCCCCTTTTTAATCAAAGAACAATTGTTAGTTTTTGATCAAATAATGGTTGGCTTGATTGAACACCTAATTTGACTTCAAATCTGTATTTTGCTTGCATGGCGATCAAATGTGTTCTCGTTGCAATAATCTGTCATTATTGAAAATCTTCCTTTTGCACAAGAGAAACCATCTAAAACTGCTTTGGCTTATTTGGGGAAAATAGGATTTCATTAATTCTGGGTCTAAACCCAATAAGGGTAGCAGACATAAAGTAGTTCATAACAACGGGATAAGTAAAATTGCGACAGAGTAGTAAAACATAAGATAGTTGGGCAATGAAATACCATTTCAAGTTGCAAAATACGGTCTTTTCAGTCTTCTTAGCTTGCCAACCGCTTCTTCTTTGAATATCTTGGGGCTGATGCCTCGCCTTTAACAAAAATTGTGCCTGCGGGGGGAATGCTGCAATTACCACTTAATGGATCTTCTTGCACTATTATTTTGCCATTATCAATCAGACTTTGAATCATGTATCTCAAGCCACTGCATTCTTCAGTATCATGACCTTGGATATTTGAATGATAAGCATAATGGTTTAACTGATCAAAATGTGGAGGCAAGTGCTCAGGAATTTTTCCTTTTCTTGGTTACAAAAGTCCTTCATCTTGCAATTTTTCAAATATGCTTGTCACAGACTCGTGTAGAGGAGTGAATGTATCCGGCTTCCTCTTATTTGATGTCGGATAATCAAATTGTGCTTGTAGAAACTGACTTTGAGAGCCTTGCAAATTTGGGTATTTTTGAGGTTGTGTGGAGTACCCAAATGAACCAGAAGGGATTCTTCCTGTTACTATGCCTTCTTCTATTATTTTACCCAATTGGATCAATTCAGAGAAAGTGCTTGCATTGTTGACGACCATTTTGGCATAGTATGTGACTTCTTGCATGTCAATGAAAGCTGCTATTAGCTTCTTCTCAGGCAAGGGGGGATGCATCTTAGAAGCCTCTAATCTCCACCTCATAGCATATTCTACAAAAGACTCATGAGACTTTCTTTTAATGTCGCGCATATCAATCAAATCAGGATCTTCTACTATATTGAACTTGTATTGTTCTACAAAGTTATGAGCCATATCCTTCCATGTGTGCCATTTGGTAAAATCTCGCTTGGTATACCATGCAAGTGCCATCCCAGATAAACTTTGAATGAAAAATCTCATCCACAAAGCTTCATTCTTGCCAATTTCAATCAATCTGCTGCAATAGTCTTTCAAATGAGCATAGGGGTTCCCCTTTCCATCAAAAGTGTTAAATTTTGGTGTCTCATACCTATATGAAAGTTCAATGTCCAGGTGAATGCAGAAGTCTTCATAACATAAACTCTGAATTTTCCTAGAGCGCAACTCATCTCCAATGACCTTGTGCAAATTGTGGATTCGTCTCTCCATGCTATGCAAATCAGTTGCCTCAACCTCTTTCCTAGGCAATTCTTATGGACGCACTATTATTTGATTTGATTGACTCCCCACAACAGGCATAGTGATAAAAGGCGGTTGACATAAGGTTGCAGCTGGCCACGCAATTGGATTGGTAAGATATTCATGTGGGATTTGTAGATATATGGTATCCATAGGTATTGGGTAATAAGACAAGGTTAAGTAAGGTAAATTGGAGGTAAAGCTTGTATTTGACAAAGGTTTTCTACTGTTTACAAAGTTGACAATCATATTCCTTTGGACCATATGTTCTTCAAAATCATCATTCTGTGCTTGCAAGATACCCATAACAGAACTGGTTGCTAGAAGCTGCTTTGCCATGTTGTTTCGTCCTTGAGGCAGATTCTCAGTCATTTCAGTGTTCAATGCTAGCAAACCTTTAACAAATGAATTCTACACATTGAACAAAATAAGTCAATACGTAAAATGGCAATGCATGCATAAGATTTTAAGTATAAAAATAGGCCATTAGGCCAAATGGATGGGACCAAAATCCCGACTCGATGGGGAAGTAAAATATTTAAGGGTGCAAAACTTTAATGACCAACAAAATTTGATCTTTCAAGACATGAATTGAGAAAAACAACTTTGAATGTTTTTAATAAATCAGTATGCGTGCTAGGCCATTTTGGCAGAAATTGCTAAAATGGTCGGCTTATTTTGAACATCAATACTTTGCTTGACTAGCGATTCTTACTTTCAAATAATAATATGCGCCAATTTTTGTAAAACTGCTTTTGATAACGACAAAATCAACCCAATGTCTTCAACTTGCTTTTGCAAAATTCTGCCCCAGTTATGATTTCCGATACTTCAAATTACTTTGCAAAAGCTGCCCCAGTTACAACTTTCAAAACTTCAAATTGCTTAACAAAAGCTGCATCAGTTGCAATCTCTCACGTCTTCTACTTGCTTTGCAAAATTTGCCCCGGTTACTATCTTTGGGGAAATAAAAATTTTAATATTAAAGGGTCAAACCCGTTAACCTTGTCTTGGCAGAATTCATCATTCTCAGTCAAGTCAATCACAGCAGTTTGACGAGTCATATGTCCTAATCTTGATGTTCAAAATAATTAACCCTTTAGCAACGCATACTGAATTTAAAATTTTTTTTATTAAAGGTGAAACGAACGGGTTAACTTATTCCAAAATGAAAAAATTGAGACCGTACTGAAAAGACCCGAAAATTTTAAGTAAGACACTCATTTTGTTAAATCAAACCGGATGCAAAACGCTTGTTTAGTTCTGAAATTATTTTCAAAAAGGATATACTTGTGAATACTTTAAAAATTGACGCTACACAGTATTTTGAAAAATAACGAGACAGGAATTAAGATAAATAAAATAAAATTTGAAAGAAGTTATAAAAGATAATAATATGCATGTGTTCAATAACAGATGAATAAATGGCGTTATAAAGCGATTAACTTCTGCAATATGAATTGAAGTGTCATAAGTTTAATCTTACCATACCGCCAATGAAACTGAGTTACAAAGTCATCAGTGCCAACATATTTCAGACAAGTAGCACATATTTAACAAATAATTGCATATTGATAGATAATGACATGTAGCAAACACAAGTAATTGAGTGTAAATAAAATGAAAACGCGTCCTACCCTGTAACGTGCCTCTTTTGTGCTAGAGGTAAGCCTAATGGGCAAATAAGTGGTAACGAAAAGTAGTCAAAGCCAGTTTTGAGCCATTCAAATTTAGAGCAAGCAATAAATAATAACAATAATTGATAATAATGCAAAACTGTCTTTCATAAATAACATCTTTCTTTTTTTCTCTCTTTTTCTTTTTCTTTTTTTTTCTTTTTCTTTTCAATACACCATTCTTGAAAATGTAATGTAATAAAGACAAAATTGAAATACATTTGATAAAATGAAACTGCAAGCTTTGCCGAATACTGCATCATGCTGAAGTGGATGTATTTCTATGACCGGATCTGCTCTTGACTGGTAATCTTGTTTGTCATATCAGCGTCTTCAAAATCAACTCTATCCGGTAAACTGGAGTTAAGCTTCAATAACCTCTAGTCAATGCAAAATATTCCGTTGTATAGTTTTGTCGCACCATTGACACTTATACTGGTTGCAAGTTTTTCCAATCAGTGAGAATCATTTCTCTGTCTTGACACTGCAGCTCTGCTATCCCAACTATTCTCCCTAAAGTTGCTGTCAACTTGAAATTCTAACACAGCTCGTGTTGGACACCTAAAAGTGAATAAAAGCTGGAACCAGATCACGTTTTGCAAGGACTTGAACCAAATAAACCAATCTACCTAACTTTCCCCCAGACTGCAATTCTGTCTTGTTCACAAAAATTTTGCATGATGATATCAACTTCTCTGTGGACTTTTATGATCATGTATATTCTTCTAAATTCTTCTATTTTCTAACCTAAAAGTCAAAAGCAAACAAAGTTCTAAATCTGATTATGCTCAAAACTTGGTCGGGACTGAAGATTCGTTATCACATAGCACATAATATGCAAGTCGTTGGGTTGCAAGAAACCATTGACGTAAGAGAGGTTTCCTAACTATGGAGGCGGTACCAAGGACCGGGTCCAGATTAAGGTGTAAATGCATGCATGCTCCTAAAGCTCCATCTAAGAGTGGGCTAACGGTTGAGGCTAACAGGTGAGTGGCAGGCGGTCTCGCAGTCGAATTACTCCCACGACAACCCGCATGTATACCAACTCTTCAAAGGGTTCTTTAGTGGAAGAAAGTGCGGGTGCAAATGCAAACACCTCACGGATATTTTGAGTGAGTATTCAAAAGGCTCCCAGGTGTGGGCAAAATATGAACGGAATGCCAGTTTATATATGCGCACAAATAAGGGTGTAGTGACATGCTTTCGTGACACACAATTTTAAATAATCAATTAAGTTAACTAAGCATGCTTGCAATAAACAATAAAGATAATCATACTAACTCCAACATACAAACACATAATTAATTAAGTTAAGCATACTATTTTCGGCATACGATTCAAACAATAAAAACAAACAAATTTGTCAAAGCCTTATGGTTAGAACCATTAAATATCCACAACGGAGTCGCCACGCTGTTGAACCCCCAAAAAATAACCCTTCTTAAGAAACAATAGGTTTTGGGTATATTTCAACAATATGGGACTTCGAAGGGTTTCTTTAGAGTCTCAACCTAATTTAGGATAATTAGGAACCAATATTAATTGACGACTTCAATTATATTCCTTATTTAAAAGGAAAATAAATTTTCAGAAATTCTGTGCAAGTGGTTCAGTTATTTTCGAAAGAAGGTCTTTCTTTATTAAAAGAGCACTTTCGAAAATCCACCAAAAGGGTGGTTATTCTAGCGGTTTTCATGAATAAGGATAAAATAAGTAATTAGAGAATTTTAGGAAAATAAAATAAGTAAATAATAAATAAGTAAATAAATAAATAAATAGATACATAAGTAAATGTTTAAATAAATTTTAAAATAAATAATAATTTAAAAATGGTAAAGTTTAATTGTGTTTTACTTGCACTTGTTATTTAACAACGGTTCCCAAAGTTCGCAAATTAACTAGCAAATCTAAAGAAAAAGAATAAGGCATTCAAAGCAGTTTTAATCTTAATTCTATCCTACAGAGCTTCTAGTCCGGTCTACGGCGAATAGGACAAATAGACGTACGGGAAGCGACAAAAGCCGACATCTCCCACAATTTCCTTTTTTCATTTCTTAAGACGACAAACAAGCACGCAGGAAGCGACGAAAAGCCAACATCTCCTAAAATTTCCTTTTTTATTTCTCAAAACAACAAACAAGCACGCGGGAAGTGACGAAAAGCCGACATCTCCAAAATATTTCTAAAACATGAATTCTAACGGGAATAGGGAAGGAGGAGTTTTAGAAAAATAGAACCGGGATAGAAAACTCAATAAATTGAGCCTTGGATGTTATAAGTTTTTATTTTTTCGGGGAACTCAAGCCCGAAAATACAGTGCGGATCAAACAACTCCAATGCAAATAGCCAATCCCAATTTGTGAGTTTTAGTCAAACTCGTTCCAGAGTGTTCATGCAAAGAAACATAAAGGAGATGAGGATTAGTACCCAACCAAAGATTCCAAACTATTAACACAATAACGGATTAAATGCAAGTAAAGATATAGGCGGTATTCATTTATGCTAAAAGATCACACCTTCAAACGAACTTTTATACTCATCGCACACTTTAAGAATGGTTAAAAAAATGACAAGCGAACCACAAATAGATACATGTAATTTGATCCATAAATTAGTCATTTACAACCATTTCATTGCTTAAGGAAATTTGATAGTGAACAAGACCAAATAAAGATAAAATGCGACATCATGACTGAAACTAGACTAAACATACTGGTCTGATAAGACAATAACACAAGTTGATATCCAATGATACCAAACAAATAAAGACTGAAACTTGATTCCTAAAGAATATTAATGTGAACTTTAACAACTACACAAACTGACTTTACTGCCTAACTTAATCGACATAAGGAAATGCAACCAAGCACTAATCTTTTAATTTCATTACTCGACAAAAAACATGATCAGATATGAAAGAAGAATTCAGTTTTAAATTCATTAACTGTTAAGCTATTATAAGATCTCTAATCTTTTAAATTGAACAGGCAGGCATACACATAAGCAGACTTCACAAAGGAAAACTCACAAGCAAACTTAATATAATCATGGACACTTCAGACTTCTATACCGTTCCAAACACCATCTGAAATCTCTCACAGACCTTTAAAACTGCCCCTCACCACCTTTCTTTCACAAAGGAAATTTAAGAGGCATGCTTTCCCTTTCAAAAATAGCACTATTTTAAGAACCTAGTGATAAAATAACAAAAGTCATTCATAGCATATAGTAACTGAGAAAAATACTCTTAAGCTTCCAAACTTATAGCAACTTAGTTCAAAATCATTATTTCATACACTATCTTGACTGGCTTAAATCACACACTTAGAAAGAAAAGGCTGAAGCTTTATTATTCCAAATACTATTTGACATTATGCAACCATGGACCAAACCATTTGTTACTAATGAGCAATGTAAAACAGAAGATGAAAACCACATTATTCCATTCTCGAGGAAAGATTCATAAGCAAGACATGAATTCAAATATACCCGTACCAAATACTTTCTACATTTCAATCACACATATGCACAAAGCAGTGACAACACAGTTTAAGGTGCAAACAAGAAAAAATATGGAACTAAATTGAGAGAGGATGATTACTTCTTGCGGCGCAGTGAACTAAGGCAATGGATCTGAAGAATGCGACTCGACTAAACGACTCGATCAAGGTCGACAGCCTAAATAACAATGCGTCGATACCAAGACTTTTTGCAAGAATTAGTAAAATCAACCCTTAACATTAAACTGAGATTTCTTTCTAGAACTAGATCCCATAAATGTGTTCAAATTTTTTTAGCTGCTGCTGATCTCCAAATCTAGAACCCTAAAAACTGAGAAAAGAATGAGAATATACACCTGGACTCTAGGGTTTCGGATCCCACTTGAATTTTCGGATCGACCCTTACTCATTTTGCTTTTCCCTTTTGAAACCAGGGTCAAAATAATATAATCCCTTGAATCGTACTAGTTTCACCTTGGTTTTTCAAGAGAATATGGACGTTGGGAGGAATCGACGGCTCGGATGAAATTGCTTTCAAAATGGACGTGTAAGATTTGATACAGCTAGCTTTTGCACGAGCAGGTGGAAAGGGAACGTGGGGGGAGGGACCAGCGAGTACAAATTTCTTGGACTGATTTGGTTGATTTTGGGGGGAAATTGAAAGGAGGATCCGGTTCTAGGGTTAGAAGTCGAGGGTTAGGGGAAAACGGGATTGGGTATCGGGTTTTCTGATAAAGGGTATAATGTATATGATGTATTGTTTGCATGAATAAAACAAAAGGGAGCTGGCATTGCAAAATTGGCCCCTTTTAGGATAAGTGTAATTGAAATTGGGTTTTGTGCGAGGTGGGCTAAATTGGAGGCTGGGTATTGCACATTTAGCCTATTTTAGAATGAATTAGAAAATTTAGGAATTGCATGGGTAGTTTGATTTAAAGGGTGCATCGCAATTTTAGCTTCTTTACACAAAATTATCAATTTGACTAAAATTATCAATTAGCCTATTTTAAAAAGACCTTATTGAAAATAATTAGACATTAATTTAAAATTTTTGGGACAAAATTGAGTGTCAACAGGGCCTTGTGAATAAAGGCACCTTGCTGGTTACGGCCACTGAAAGCTACTTGAGGTCGCTGCGGGGTGTTTTCTCCGGGTAAACTTTTTCTTCCTTATTTCCAGTATCGCCAATAGAACCCTTGCTCTCCTTCTCTGAATATTTATTTTGATGCCCATCTAGGGGCTGATAGTTTATCATGAGATCCTTCGCCGAGGAAACTCATGTGAGAGTCTGAAGGAGGAGATTGATACCCTGCGAGGTCAATTTGCCAGTTTGCACCCCTACGTAGAGAAGGTTGAGTGGTTGAAAGGAGAGCTCCAGACTACGCGCAAAGCTTATCATTTGGACTTCCCGAAGAACAAGAATCTCGATGAAGCGCTGAGCAATGAGATTCGCAAGTGCAAGCAGGCTGTGGAAAATCTCCAATCTTCCCTTTGGGAGGCCCAACTTTCGGAGCAGCTTCATCGCTCTAACGTGACCCGCTTGGAGTCGACAGTAGAGGTTCTGGGACAGAAGCTGTCAGAGGTGGATGAGAGAATCAAAGTTACTGAGAAGAGTGTCTCCGATGCTAGTGGACTCTCTGCCTTCCTTCATGATGAGTTCGACCAGTTGAGAAGCAAAGTGGTGACCCTGGAGAAGTATCGTGACAAACTTTGCAATGAAGCTCGTTATAGGGAGAGAAGGATGAATGCTCGCCACATGGCCGCAGTGGAATGTACAAACTTGGCAGCCTCTCTTGCTACCTTACACTCAGTTCGTGAAAACCCTAGCTTGGACCTAGATGTTGAGATTGCTTCGATGATAAAGCTAGTAGCTAAAGAAGGTGCTCAGGTGGGATCCGACCTTGAGGAAGGCTCCGAGGAGGCTAGTGGTAAAGGAGAAGATGTTGTGACGGCTGGGGAACCTGCAGTTGGTGTAGCAGGACCTTCGCGGAGTGTTGCTGCTGAAGGGAGTCCCCTGAGAGAGAACCCCACCCCCCTCTAATGCAAGCTTTTTTTTTAGTTCTGAAAATTCGTACGTATCTTATAGGCGTAACTAATATATTTTGGCTCATTGTTTTAAGGCATTTTGACTTGAATTGCTCATTACTTTGATTGTGATGATTTTTTTATGTCGTAACTAGTTTGTAAATAATGATCTCGCAAAGTCGTGCTATTATGGGCGTGTGCGCCAGACTTATGCGGCTTTTAATGGAGCAATGGACGTCCTGTCTATTCTAGTATATAGAATGTTCATCAGTGAGCCTGCTTGGGCCATTACATCCGATGCATGTGCGTCTGTGGTAGACGGCCTATGTTGTGCCTGTAATAGGCGGCTGTTTTGCGCCCACAATAGGACGACTTTAGCCCGTGATGTGTAATGGGGCATTTTTGCGTCCAAACATGAATGTCGTAGCTTGCTTACTCGAGTATGTTAAGAATTTTTGGCACTATGTGGGTAGGCGTCCCTACCGACATGTTGGTGCAATTTTGTTGAGCTGATAATTTGAACTTACAAAGTAATGCCTGGTGGCTGAACTAGAAGTGATCTAGCTTTAAGCAAGTAGTTTACCTTACTTTTGTCATAAAAAGTGAGTATATTACTTCAACTTAATTTGTGCTGGGGCTATGAATAGATGGATCTGATTGTAAAATTGACTAAATATAATAGTAGTTTTATTGATAAAATATGGGCGCTAGGCCTGAATTGTTATGGGCGAACACCCGTAACATGATTGATAAGTATGAAAAATATTGTAATCAAAATTTAAAAAGAAGCTAAAGACTTGATTAAAATAAATGTTGGAAAGAATTGTAATTTCGAGTGACCTACTCCTTCTCCCGCCTACCTCTCCGAAACTTTTAATCAACCAAACTATCAGAGTCGTCATCCTGGTTGATTGAAGTTTCGAGGTCTTCAAATTCTTTAAGGAGGTTTGCCTCTGGCGCTTTTTCGGGGATAAATGACCCTAGAATTGCTATCGTGCAGCATTCTTTTGCCACCTCTTGGTCTCCGTTAATTTCTTTCACCCCCCAAGCGGTAAGGTACTTGAGCTTCTGATGCAAGGTGGAACATACTGCTTAGACTTGATGAATCCAAGGTCATCCCATGATTGCATTATACAGGACCCCTCATTTGATTACCTGAAAAAGATGAAATGTTGTCGGCTCCCGGGATGCGCGTGGTAAGGTTAATCTCTCCAACGCACCTTTCGCAGAAGTTGTTGAAGCCAGCCAGTGTGTAAATACTTGTGATCATTATATATACAACTCCCATTGCTTGCAAGATATCCCATTTAATAAGCTTTATGGCGCTGCCAGCATCGACCAAGATACGTTCGGCATTCGTATCTCCTATTCTTAGTGTTATAACCAAGGCATCATGGTGAGGAGTATTGCAACTAGTAGCATTGGGCCACCAACTATCATGTTGATGGATCTCTTGGGTTCCGGTTGATCTGGCGGTCCTTCTGAACCTTTGTTCTTGGAAAATGTTAGCTTTCCCCTTTCGGTCAGCAAATCTTTCAAATATCCTTTATTGAGTAAGCTCATAACTTCTAGGATCAGAGCCCTGCAACCGGCAGTCGCATGCCCGTGATCCCTATAGAAAATTACAATAAAGGTTTATGTTCTTTTTTCCAGGCTCCGCCCTCATGTTACTAGGCCAGCGTACCTGGGCGTCCTTCAGATGATCCTTCACAAACTCTGCAGTGTTCACACGAAGTCGTAGCTCCTCAAACCTGTCAGGTATAGAGAGGGACCCATTTTGAACCGTCTTTATGTTATTCTCTCATTTTTGACCGACCTTGGGAAATCTGACTTATAATCTCTTCTACCTTGTTTCCCTCTATTCTCGGCTCGAGGTTCCTCGATGTACTCTCACTTCTTCCCACGGCAGCTAGCGTCTTCGGTGACTAAGCGGATTTTACTGTCGAAGGTCGAGGATTTCTCATGTTCCAAATGGAGTTTCTCCATGTATCTCTAGTGTAAAGCACTCCATGTTGTCACGGGGTGTTGAATTAAATTCCACTGCAACTCCCTAGTAGCTAACGAACCCCTAGAGTTCAGACTTTTTCCAAAGGCTACCAAAGCTATGTTATCGAGAACTGGAGGGAGCTCCATGTGTTCCCTCTAAAATCTCTCCATGTAGTTTTTTAGCAACTCGTCCTCCCGCTATCGGATCTCGAAAATATCTTCAAAGCGCTTCTCGCGCTTGCGGGCTCCAGAGTATGCCTTCTTAAACATATCATGCATCTGGGTGAATGACTCGATCAGACCCATAGGCAGTTGAGTCTACCATGCGAAGGCTTCTTTAGTCAAGGTCGAGTCGAATCTCTTCACGATAGCGGATTGAGTTTCTTCTTCAGAGATCTCATTGTTTTTAACGGCTGTGTAGTATATAGCAATATGCCCGTCCGGGTCAGTAGTTCCATCGTACTTAAGGTTATCTGGCAGGCAGAAATACTTTGGTACACGGGCCGGTGTAGCGCTCGCCTTGTATGCATACTTGTAAAACTTCTGCTCTTCTATGGTGGTAAACTAAGGTGGAGAACCCGGTACATTACCGATTCGATCGTGGATGACCTTCATCTCTTTCAGGATGTCTTGAATGACGGGTATTCCTTTGAGGTCTTAATTATTGACTATTGAAAAGTCTCCAGGGGCGGCATCCATGTTGAGCATGCGATTAGGAACGGATACTGGAGAATTGATCACGGGCGCTGGTCCTCGCTGGGATGCTGGCCTCTGAGTCGATCCAGCGAAAATTGCTCCAAATTTTTCGACCATGTTGGCGAAGTTCTGATGTTCCCGTTCTGATATGGTTTTGATGAGATCAATAATGAAACCTCTAAACTCATAATGACCTTCGCGTGGTTGATCGTCCTCGTCGTCACTGGCTACATGGACTGGCTCCTTAGCAGGGTCCTTCAATTGACTGTTAGGATCACTGAGATCCTGTGCGGAGTAGTCTGCCGCATTGGTAGTATCCTTCGAGACGTTATCGTTGTCGTCTGACATGACTGCGTCTTTTTCATTGTAGAAACCTACAATTTCTTGGGCCCCACGGTAAGGCGCTAAACTGTTTAAGCCTTAATTTGGCCATTTAGGTAAAATAATTGAATTTATTAGAGGTTCACAAGTAATACGGTAAATATGTAGGAAAAATAAATAAATATAGAGAGATAAGTAATAAGCAAGAAAGTAATAATCTTATTCCTTGAGAATTGTCAGATTCTATATGAATCGCTTGATGTACAATACAATGAGAGGAGGGATATTTATAGTAGAGATTTACCCAGTACTAGTTATGGTAAAATACAAAGACTAATAAAGGTCATGGGTCTAAACTCAAGGTGGTGGTACAGACGAAACCATAACTAGGAGACTGTGAACCCTAGGGCGGTGGGATGTATAACCTCCATCCTTTGCCTGCACCGCCTGAACGACCGTGACTCAAGGAGCGGGAGTGTATCCTCTGTTCTCATAAATTTTAGGCAAAGTCTAATCTCGCCAGCTGGACTCGTATCCCCGTAACAGTAGATGGCGCATTTTTACCCACACAAAGATTGCATAATTGTATTCTAAATATGTGTTAGTTTAGAAATTGCTCAGTTATTTTAAGGAAGCAAATACAAAATATATAGGACTTTTGTTATAATATAACATTTAATATATCCAACTGAATTATATTTATAGAAGGAGAAATCAACAAAATTAACATATACTTCTAACTATTTTTTTTTTTTGGGCATTGAAATCATCTAAGCACATAATACAAGTAAACTAAAATCTTAAAACGTTTGGAACTACAAAAATGCAAAACAAAAGGTACCCACCAACATATTAAGATAGAAACAGGGTATCACACATAATCTCTTCACTCTCTACCCTTACACTTTTTAGTATATATAGTAGTGAGAAACTTGTAATAACTATTTGGCTCACGGATTAACAAGAAGAAAAACAAGTATCAACATTCGGAAACCATCTTTAGTAGATTAAATCAGGCTTTCATCCCAACCCACTTTCAACCCGAATTCAACCCATATTATGATGGGTTAAATATGGGTTGACCCATATACAACCCACTTTTAAATGGGTGGATTGGATAAAGTTTTATTATGGGTGGGTTGGGTGGAGTAAAGAAATTCGGGTTGAAATTAACACCACTAGGTACACCCATAATGGGCGTCTAAGGATAGGGCATGCCCGCGCCCACAAAGGGACATCTTTAGCTCATTGTGAATTACAAGGCATTTTTGCGTTCAAGCTAGGATGGTTGTGCTCGTCAATTCGAGTGCTTAAGTCTTTTACGGCACTATCCGGGCGGGCGTCCCCACGACATATAGGTGTGAAGGTTGAATTGACGATTTTAATGTACGATAGTGCCTGATGGCTTAACTAGAATAGATCTATCTTGAGTGAGTGTTTAAATATAACTCATTGTGAGGAGATTGTTTTACTTCAGCTCAAAATATAACTAAGGGCTATGAATGATTGGATCTAGGTTATCTTAATATAAAACTGGCTAAAATGTAATAGTCGTTTTATTCGATAATAAAAAGGGCATGTGGGCCATAAAAAGTTTTAATAAATTTTAACCGACATTGCTAGGGACTAGATATCCTTTAAAAAATAAGGAAACTAAGAAAGAAAGCACATGTCTTGAGTATAAGGGCCTACTGTCCTTTCAAGAATAATACTTCTTAAACCAAGTGATCTTCCAGTTGTTTGAAATAGCTGTTCTATCCGTGTCTCGAGGGTGTATGCTCATTTTCCAGTGATGCCTCGAATTTTGTACGGCCCTTCCCAATCGGGGCTAGCTTACCTACGTTAGCCTCTTTGGTGCTTTGAGATACTTTTCGGATTACCAGATCCCCCATGTTGAAGGAGCACAAATTTCCTCGTGTTATAGTACTGCTCCACTCGTTGCTTCTGGGGCGCAAGGCGTATTTCTTCTACTTCTCGGAATTTGTCCAATAGGTCAGGTGAAGCTGCCAAGGCCTCGTTATTAGGTCCCTCCTCAGAAAATGACAGGCGCAGACTGGATTCGTCTATCTCCACGGGGATCATGGCATCTGTTCCATATGCCAATAAGAATAGGGTTTCCCCCATACTTGTTTTTGTTGTGGTGCGATAGACCCATAAGACTCCTGGTAACTCCTCCAGCCACTTACCTTTAGCTTCCTCGAGCCGCTTCTTTAGGCTATCCATGATGGTCTTTTTTGAAGATTCAGCCTGGCCATTTTGCTGAAGGGTGGTAAGGTGTTGATGTTATTGTTTTGATTCTCCAGTTTTTCAGGAACTCCGTGACTTTGGCTCCTATAAAATAGGGCCCGTTATCACATGTGATCTCGGCAGGAACTCCGAATCAGCACATGGTATTCTTCCATATGAACTATCACCTCCTACTCTCGGATTTGGGTGTAAAGTGCTACCTCAACCTGCTTGGTAAAGTAGTCAGTCATTATGAGCAAGAATTTGATGCCTTTGGGTACTTTAGGCATGGGTCCCATAATATCCATCCCCCACTTCATGAAAGGCCATAGTGCAATTACTAAATGAAGAGGCTTTGTTGGCTAATGAAGTGTGTAGGTAAATCGCTAGCAGATGTCACATGCTCAGACAAGTTTTCTAGTGTCGTTCTCTATTCGGGGCTAGTAATAGGCTACTCTAATTACTTTCTAGGCTAGATCCATTCCTCCAGAGTGGCTTCCGCAATGTCCTTCATGGATTTCTCTTAGCATGTAACCGGCCTGTGTTGGACCTAGGCACTTTTCCAGTGGGCCGCTGAACATCCAACGGTAAATTTCTTCATTGATCAAGCAGTAACAAGCTGCTTGCATCCTCATCCATTTACTTTCCTTCTTGTCTTCAGGGAGTGTTTCCTTATCCAAGTACTCGATCAGCGCATGACGCTAATCCCAAACGAGTCACGCGGTGTTAACTTTAAAGCGCTTCAAGCACGAGTAAGTTTGTTCGATCATTGCCCCCGAACTGTCCAAATTCATATATGTGGCCGCTGCTAGACTAGCTAGTACATCAGCCTCCATGTTCTCCTCTTTTGGTACTTGAGAAAACTTCCACTTGTGAAAATTTTTTCAAGCTGCCTACGTTTTAGTTAGGTACTCCTGTATACGAGTATCCTCGGCCGCAAATATCCCATTCACTTGGTTGACCATTATTTGGGAATCGTTGTAGAGACTGACTTCCATGGCCCCCAATATGTAGGCTAATTCAAGAGCTTGAATTATTGCTTCATATTCTGTTTCGTTGTTCTTCATCAATGAACAGTTGACGGCCTTACTAAAAGCTTTTCCGGATGGAGACTTAATCACCAGGCTGAGACCTGCTCCTTTGAAGTTTGATGCCCTGTCCGTGTAGATTACCTATTCTCCAAGGGTAACCCCTCCCCCCTACCCCCCCTTATTGTTCTTTACTCGTCTTCGGCCGTTGGCATCAAGTCGATACTGAAGTCGGTGATGAATTCTATGAGGACCTGCAATTTAATATTTGTATATGGCTGATAAATGATGTCATACTTCCCTAGTTCCATGGCCCATTTTGCTAGCCTCCCTGAAAGTTTGGGCTTGTGTAGAATGGTCTGTAAACGGAAGGATGAGAATACAACAATCGTATGGCTCTGAAAATTTGGCTGTAACTTCCTTACTGCAACAACCAATGCCAGCATGAGCTTCGCTAAGTGCTGATAGTGTGTCTATGCGTCTAAGAGGGATTTGCTGACATGGTATATAGAAGATTTCACCCTTTTTTCTCTTCTCGCATAAGAAGTGCGCTTATTGCTACTTCTGATACCGCAAGATATAACAACAGTTGTTCTCCCACGTATGGCTTAGTCAGCAGCGGAGGTTGGAGAGATACTGCTTCAAATTCTGAAGTGCCTGGATGCACTGCTCTGTCCATTCAAAGCTTTTATTTTCTTCAGCACATTGAAAAATTGGTGACACTGTTCCGAAGATCGAGTGATGAATCGTCTAAGCGCGGTTATCCGACCGTTAAGTCTTTTATCCTTTGCCTCACTTTTGAAGACATCCGGTATGGCTTCGATGGCTTTGATCTTGACAGGATTGCCCTCTATTCCTGGGTTTGAACACGATGAATTCAAGAAATATTCCTGATGATAGACCTAAGGCGTATTTGTCAGGGTTGAGCTTCATGCCAAATTTATCCAGTATATCGAATGTTATTTCCAGGTACTTGATATGGTCCTTTGCAAACTCTAACTTTCCCATCATATAATTAATGTATACCTCCATGGTTTTGCTAATTTGGTCCTTGAACATCAGGTTCACTAGTCTTTGATACGTTGCTCATGCGTTCTTCAATACAAATGGCATCACCCGGTAGCAATAGGTTTCTCTATCCATAATAAAAGAGATCTACTCTTGATCATCCGGATTCATCAGGATCTGATTGTACCTAGAATATTATCTATAAAACTAAGTGCTTCATGTCCTGCCATTGAATCGATGAATTGGTCGATGTTAGGTAATGGAAAATAGTCTTTCGGGCATGAAGTCGATGTTGGCTTTATGTCCTGCCGTTGAATCTGATTGTTCAGGTCAATGAAGTCGACGCACAATCTCCATTTACCAATCTTCTTCGGGACAACTACGACGTTTGATAACCAATCCGGGTAGTGAATGAAACGACCTCGGTCAGTCGTTTTGGAAGTTAGGACTCCGATTGGCGTGCCGATAATTTTAAAATATTTATAATATCCATTAGAACCTGTCTGTAAAATTTGAGCTAAATCAGACCTCGTTTAGTAGGCATCGGAAGAAGGTTTCAGTTTTTATTGGCAATAAATATTAAAAAGAGATTTTCGAGCTCGGTTTTTGCCAAATGAGCTCCGATTCGAAATCCGAAAGCGCCGTTAGGTTCGTATGATTATTTGTGATTTTTGTAAACTTTCGAAAGTGAATTTCGATGTTGTTCGGCTAGTTTCCGCTAAAATGCCGAAAGTTAAATAATTTGACTTTTTCTATTTAAATTCGCATCTTGAGTTTCGGGAGTCCAATTTGAGATCCGCCCTCGGAGCAGGAGGATTCCGCTCCATTGTATCACATTGAGGGTAGGAGGATTCCGCCCTCGGAGCAGGAGAATTCTGCTCCATTGCATCACATTGAGGGTAGGAGGATTCCGCCCTCTGAGCAGGAGGATTCCGCTCCATTGTATCATATTGAGGGTAGGAGGATTCCGCCCTCGGAGATGGAGGATTCCGCTCCATTGCATCATATTGAGGGTAGGAGGATTCCGCCCTCGGAGCAGGAGGATTCCGCTCCATTGAATCATATTGAGGGTAGGAGGATTCCGCCCCCGGAGCAGGAGGATTCCGCCCCCGGAGTAGGAGGATTCCGCTCCATCTATTTGGCACATGTGACACCATTGCATCATACTGCATTCATCCCATTTCATTGCACCGCGTGCTGACTATTGTGTGACTATCGTGTTGTGTTTTATATATGCGGTATGTATACCGTATCTCAGTTTGCCTATATATTTCTGGCTCGTATCCCGGGTTGCACGTCGCGACAATATAAATACATGGATCGGATCGGGTTGCACGCCGCAACAGTATAAATATACGGATCGAGTTGCACGCCGCAACAGTATAAATATACGGATCGGGTTGCACGCCGCAACAGTATAAATATACGAATCGGGTTGCACGCCGCAACAGTATGAATATATGGATCGGGTTGCACGCCGCAACATGATGTATTTCTGATTGTCGACATGTTCAGGATATCTATATGTTCTGTCTACCTTATGTCCCTGGCTGTTTATGATTCCAAACGTGTTTTCAGTTATTATTTGGCTTTGCCTGTTTATAGTTCAAATAAGATGGATTTAGTTTATCTGTTTTTCTTCTCCCTGGCTAGCTATCCTATTCTTTGAGGTGGCTAGTCTGCCCCACTTATTGAGTCCTTTTGACTCACCCTTGTTTGTTGTTTGTTTTTGTCTATCTATTTCGTCTCGGCAGGTTCGCTCCAGGATTGAGTTCGCCACGTTGTAAAGGAGCAAAGACGACTTCAGCTGCAGGGTAAGCCAGCTTTTATTCTGGATGGCCACCAGTTTATTGGTTATTATTTCAGTTGCACTTTGCTCCCTTAAGGAGGTATTTGTCTTTTTTGTACTCTTAGATGTCTAGTCTGGATAGCCCTAAACCTAGTATGTTGGGTAGTCAGCTGTAATTTCTTTTGTACAGCTTAGAGGTATCAGTATGTCTGTGCTTTTTCTAAGTCTTGTTTTTATTTATGAATTGGATTATATTTATTTTCCTAATTTAATTGGTAAGGGTTCGCCGACGGGTCTAGGGGAGGATGTCGGGTGCCCGCACGGCCTAGCCGGATTCCGGGTCGTGTTAGTTGGTATCAGAGCCAGAGTTAGAGTCTATCCAGGCTAAGACAGTGTCTACTAGAGTCTCGCTGATGGGTACGTAGACGTCCGTACTTATCTACGAGGGGCTATGATGGCATTTAGGAAGTTTTCACTTCCTTCTTTTCTGATCGTGCATCAATCTAGGATACAGAAGTATTTTCGTTAATTCCTTCGTGGTAATTGTGAAACCCTCGTGTGATAAATCAGCAAATGGTATGAGTTCAAGACGAAGCAGTCTGGCCTGGGGTTAGCACTGACGAAGCCCCGAGAGTTTTGATTGTGCTGACGGTCTAGTCACGGAGGTCCCAGCTGTACGAGCTCGCGATGGGCAAGTGAGCAGGGGCTTGTGGTTCCCTTGGCTCTCTACGATGCTTTTACGAGAATCTTGGCGACGCAGATACCACAATAACTTATTATTCGCTAGGCAGCTTATCAAGTTGCCGCAGATGGAGATGTTCGGTCTTAGAGAGCTCTTGTTCCAGTTCCTGATGTTTCCCCAGTAAATTATGTTCCAGAGGTAGCATGTGTTGCACCACCAATTGTTCTGGCGGGTTAGCCAGCCGAGGTAACAGTTCGGTTCGAGTGCCTAAAGAGGCTGCAATATTGTACGCAGGTAACCTTCCGATATTCTTAAGCAATGAATAAGATAAATCCCGTGATTCTTTTTAAAATACAATGATGTCAGTATATCCTTCAGGCTCTTGATTATATCAAGCGGTATGTTGTTGATTATTATTCTTTCCAGTTTCAGGGTCCAGCCTTTAATTTGTGGGCTGCTCTCTTATTAGTTAACTTGATTCGGTTTTTCTTCTAGATTCGTGGAAAAGTTCCTTTCGAGTAGCGAGCGAGATGAAAAATGTTTCCAGTTTGAGTGGATTGGACATGGTAGCCTATCGGACAGCCTGTTGGTGTTTCAGAATATGAGATTGAATTCTACAGAATGACTGAATATGCACTGGAACTAGTCCATGAGCTTTTCGACAGATTTAAAGATTTATTGATGACCTTTCTATTTCCTTAAGATCCCAGATGGCTCGAGAGATTGAGGTCGGGATTTCATTTGATGTTGTTGTTGATATTGCCCGAAGGTATAAGGCATACCATAAGTTAAAGTGGGAAGAGTTAGAGTGGGAGATCAAGAGATCCCGTGGCCCTAGTGGGTAACCATGGTACCTCATTTGGAGGTAAGAGTTCTGGCTATTTTGGGAGGTTACCTTCCAGGTTATCTCAGCTTGTAGAGCGTGAGTCTCAGAGTGCGTCAGTAGTTCGTCAAGATCAGATCCCATTTTTCTCTTTATAGCTATCAACAATCTGTCCAGCTTCCATTTTTACTGAAAGGGTATTATCATTATCGCGAGCATGTCATCTTTAAGGAGTTTTCCTTTACTCCGGCAAGTAGGCAGTCGTCTTTTCTATCGTCATCAGGCACCTGCACAGTCGCAGGGGATTTTATTTAGATTACAATCAGCTAAAGAAATGCCACCATCCAATAGAGGTTGAGATTGTGGTGGCAGTGGTTCTCCAGAAAGTGCTTGTCAGGGTAGTGGCTCAGCTCAGCTGCAGAGGCAGTTCTCTGAACTGCTAGTCTGGCAGGATGCTGAGGCATCCGATGTAGTAGACCCGTGTGTTTCTTCTTCCCTTATCTGTAAGTAAGATTTATCTTTCCGATCGATCTAGAAATGGTGTGTCTTATCATGTTTCGACGGTTTCCTTGGATATTGTCGTAATTAAGAATCGGTTGCGGTAGAGGGGTGAGTTTCTGATACGATTTATTCCTGGCATTTGTGAGACCTTACTAATTTTTCTAGTTTATATGCGAGAGATTTGGCAGTAAGTGTCAGTATTGTCTGCCTGGCATCTTGTTATTCCACCTTCTCTTATTATATCAAATCAGTTTATCTCTCTTCTCGGAATTTCGTGTTGGTTGGATGATGGGATTCTAGTTCATCACCATCAGAAAGTGTTATCGTTTCTTCCGGTGCAAAGTGATTAGTAAGTAATATTCGATCTACGTATTTCATCTTGGTTCAAAACGCTAGTACAGTCAAGTTATTCTATGAGCTTGTCTTAGTTATAAAAGGATTTTCTGGCAAATTGTCACCTTCATATTGGGAGGTTAAATTGGCATAGATGTCATTCCATAAAGCTTATTTAATGTCTATTTCTTCAATTTTGATTCTTTGGTTAGCCTGACTCGGAAATAGTCTAGCTTTGGTAGCTAAGAAAATAAGAAGATGAACTTCCTGAAGCTCTAATTATTTCTATCCTCGATCCATTTCCATTTCTTCTTCGTCCGGCACTAGTGAGCTTGGGCGATTGGTAGCCGCTTATGACGTTCACTGTGTTGAGCCACAGTACGTGTTATTGTAGCAGGGTAAGCATATTATTGTTTGTGATATTAGTTTATCCAGGTATCCATTCCCGTGTATAGTATAGCGCTGGTTCTGTTTTGCGGATCATCCAGTTTCAGGGGAAACTCTGCCGAAATTTTTATATAGAAGTACCATCCATCAGGCGGTGGTGTTTACGGCAAAGGTATGGAGTTGTGAACTTGAGAGTTGCAGCAGTTTGGCAACTCGAAAGGGTAGTTGGTAGCTTGGGTCTGCCTACGTTCAGCTTTTAGCTAAATCTTCTTTAGTCCAGCAGGTTGTGCCGGGATGATTATTCCTATTCAAATAGCTGCATGAGTTTGTGCTTTAAGTGGAGGAGTCTTCCTCCAAAATACCGAATCGTAATATTAAATCTCTAAGGCGTTGCTGAAGCGTAAGCTAATTCTTTATTTTATCGACTTGTTCTATATTGAAAGGTATATCGAAGAGGTGATTATCGACTGAATCGTGTTAACCCATTCAAGGTTTCATGTATCTTTGTTTCAAAAAAGTAAAAATCTCCTCTCGTGATCGAGGAAGGGTCAGTTTAGTCAAAATAAGTTGGGCAATGGTGTTATCATATTATCCAGATATATTTTGTTCCAAAAGTTCGATATGCGTGTTATAATTCTGATCCTGTAATCAGGAAATAATACCCGTGGAGTAGCTTATAAAGGTCGTACAAGTTCTTAAGCTATCTGTACGAATTTTTCTTTAGACGTAGGCTCGTTCGAGGACGAACGAGAGTTTAAGTAGAGGAGAATGAAAAGACCTCGGTCAGTCGTTTCGGAAGTTAGGACTCCGATTGGCGTGCCGATAATTCTAAAATATTCATAATATCCATTAGAACCTGTCTGTAAAATTTGAGCTAAATCAGACCTCGTTTAGTAGGCATCGGAAGAAGGTTTCAGTTTTTATTGGCAATAAATATTAAAAAGAGATTTTCGAGCTCGGTTTTTGCCGAATGAGCTCCGATTCGAAATCCGAAAGCGCCGTTAGGTTCGTATGATTATTTGTGATTTTTGTAAACTTTCGAAAGTGAATTTCGATGTTGTTCGGCTAGTTTCCGCTAAAATGCCGAAAGTTAAATAATTTGACTTTTTCTATTTAAATTCGCATCTTGAGTTTCGGGAGTCCAATTTGAGATCCGCCCTCGGAGCAGGAGGATTTCGCTCCATTGCATCACATTGAGGGTAGGAGGATTCCACCCTCGGAGCAGGAGGATTCCGCTCCATTGTATCATATTGAGGGTAGGAGGATTCCGCCCTCGGAGCAAGAGGATTCCGCTCCATTGCATCATATTGAGGGTAGGAGGATTCCGCCCTCGGAGCAGGAGGATTCCGCTCCATTGCATTATATTGAGGGTAGGAGGATTCCGCCCCCGGAGCAGGAGGATTCCGCTCCATCTATTTGGCACATGTGACACCATTGCATCATACTGCATTCATCCCATTTCATTGCACCGCGTGCTGACTATTGTGTGACTATCGTGTTGTGTTTTATATATGCGGTATGTATACCGTATCTCAGTTTGCCTATATATTTCTGGCTCGTAACCCGGGTTGCACGTCGCGACAATATAAATACATGGATCGGATCGGGTTGCACGCCGCAACAGTATAAATATACGGATCGAGTTGCACGCCGCAACAGTATAAATATACGGATCGGGTTGCACGCCGCAACAGTATAAATATACGAATCGGGTTGCACGCCGCAACAGTATGAATATATGGATCGGGTTGCACGCCGAAACAGGATGTATTTCTGATTGTCCACATGTTCAGGATATCTATATGTTCTGTCTACCTTATGTCCCTGGCTGTTTATGATTCCAAACGTGTTTTCAGTTATTATTTGGCTTTGCCTGTTTATAGTTCAAATAAGATGGATTTAGTATATCTGTTTTTCTTCTCCCTGGCTAGCTATCCTATTCTTTGAGGTGGCTAGTCTGCCCCACTTATTGAGTCCTTTTGACTCACCCTTGTTTGTTGTTTGTTTTTGTCTATCTATTTCGTCTCGGCAGGTTCGCTCCAGGATTGAGTTCGCCACGTTGTAAAGGAGCGAAGACGACTTCAGCTGCAGGGTAAGCCAGCTTTTATTCCGGATGGCCACCAGTTTATTGGTTATTATTTCAGTTGCACTTTGCTCCCTTCAAGAGGTATTTGTCTTTTTTGTACTCTTAGATGTCTAGTCTGGTAGCCCTAAACCAAGTATGTTCGGTAGTCAGCTGTAATTTCTTTTGTACAGCTTAGAGGTATCAGTATGTCTGTGCTTTTTCTAAGTCTTGTTTTTATTTATGAATCGGATTATATTTATTTTCCTAATTTAATTGGTGAGGGTTCGCCCGACGGGTCTAGGGGAGGATGTCGGGTGCCCGCACGGCCTAGCCGGATTTCGGGTCGTGTTAGTTGGTATCAGAGCAAGAGTTAGAGTCTATCCAGGCTAAGACAGTGTCTAGTAGAGTCTCGCTGATGGGTACGTAGACGTCCGTACTTATCTACGAGGGGCTATGATGGCATTTAGGAAGTTTCATTTCCTTCTTTTCTGATCGTGCATCAATCTAGGATACAAAAGTATTTTCGTTAATTCCTTCGTGGTAATTATGAAACCCTCGTGCGATAAATCAGCAAATGGTATGAGTTCAAGACGAAGCAGTCTGGCCTAGGGTTAGCACTGACGAAGCCCCGAGAGTTTTGATTGTGCTGACGGTCTAGTCACGGAGGTCCCAGCTGTACGAGCTCGCGATGGGCAAGTGAGCAGGGGCTTGTGGTTCCCTTGGCTCTCTACGATGCTTTTACGAGAATCTTGGCGACCCAGATACCACAATAACTTATTATTCGCTAGGCAGCTTATCAAGTTGCCGCAGATGGAGATGTTCGGTCTTAGAGAGCTCTTGTTCCAGTTCCTGATGTTTCCCCAGTAAATTATGTTCCAGAGGTAGCATGTGTTGCGCCACCAATTGTTTTGGCGGGTTAGCCAGCCGAGGTAACAGTTCGGTTCGAGTGCCTAAAGAGGCTGCATTATTGTACGCAGGTAACCTTCCGATATTCTTAAGCAATGCATAAGATAAACCCCGTGATTCTTTTTAAAATACAATGATGTCAGTATATCCTTCAGGCTCTTGATTATATCAAGCGGTATGTTGTTGATTATTATTCTTTCCAGTTTCAGGGTCCAGCCTTGAATTTGTGGGCTGCTCTCTTATTAGTTAACTTGATTCAGTTTTTCTTCTAGATTCGTGGAAAAGTTCCTTTCGAGTAGCGAGCGAGATGAAAAATGTTTCCAGTTTGAGTGGATTGGACATGGTAGCCTGTCGGACAGCCTGTTGGTGTTTCAGAATATGAGATTGAATTCTACAGAATGACTGAATATGCACTGGAACTAGTCCATGAGCTTTTCGACAGATTTAAAGATTTATTGATGACCTTTCTATTTCCTTAAGATCCCAGATGGCTCGAGAGATTGAGGTCGGGATTTCATTTGATGTTGTTGTTGATATTGCCCGAAGGTATGAGGCATACCATAAGTTAAAGTGGGAAGAGTTAGAGTGGGAGATCATGAGATCCCGTGGCCCTAGTGGGTAACCATGGTACCTCATTTGGAGGTAAGAGTTCTGGCTATTTTGGGAGGTTACCTTCCAGGTTATCTCAGCTTGTAGAGCGTGAGTCTCAGAGTGCGTCAGTAGTTCGTCAAGATCAGATCCCATTTTTCTCTTTATAGCTATCAACAATCTGTCCAGCTTCCATTTTTACTGAAAGGGTATTATCATTATCGCGAGCATGTCATCTTTAAGGAGATTTCCTTTACTCCGACAAGTAGGCAGTCGTCTTTTCTCTCGTCATCAGGCACCTGCACAGTCGCAGGGGATTTTATTTAAATTACAATCAGCTAAAGAAATGCCACCATCCAATAGAGGTTGAGATTGTGGTGGCAGTGGTTCTCCAGAAAGTGCTTGTCAGGGTAGTGGCTCAGCTCAGCTGCAGAGGCAGTTCTCTGAACTGCTAGTCTGGCAGGATGCTGAGGCATCCGATGTAGTAGACCCGTGTGTTTCTTCTTCCCTTATCTGTAAGTAAGATTTATCTTTCCGATCGATCTAGAAATGGTGTGTCTTATCATGTTTCGACGGTTTCCTTGGATATTGTCGTAATTAAGAATCGGTTGCGGTAGAGGGGTGAGTTTCTGATACGATTTATTCCTGGCATTTGTGAGATCTTACTAATTTTTCTAGTTTATATGCGAGAGATTTGGCAGTAAGTGTCACTATTGTCTGCCTGGCATCTTGTTATTCCACCTTCTCTTATTACATCAAATCAGTTTATCTCTCTTCTCGGAATTTCGTGTTGGTTGGATGATGAGATTCTAGTTCATCACCATCAGAAAGTGTTATCGTTTCTTCCGGTGCAAAGTGATTAGTAAGTAATATTCGATCTACGTATTTCATCTTGGTTCAAAACGCTAGTACAGTCAAGTTATTCTATGAGCTTGTCTTAGTTATAAAAGGATTTTCTGGCAAATTGTCACCTTCTTATTGGGAGGTTAAATTGGCATAGATGTCATTCCATAAAGCTTATTTAATGTCTATTTCTTCAATTTTGATTCTTTGGTTAGCCTGACTCGGAAATAGTCTAGCTTTGGTAGCCAAGAAAATAAGAAGATGAACTTCCTGAAGCTCTAATTATTTCTATTCTCGATCCATTTCCATTTCTTCTTCGTCCGGCACTAGTGAGCTTGGGCGATTGGTAGCCGCTTGTGACGTTCACTGTGTTGAGCCACAGTACGTGTTATTGTAGCAGGGTAAGCATATTATTGTTTTGGATATTAGTTTATCCGGGTATCCATTCCCGTGTATAGTATAGCGCTGGTTCTGTTTTGCGGATCATCCAGTTTCAGGGGAAACTCTGCCGAAATTTTTATATAGAAGTACCATCCATCAGGCGGTGGTGTTTACGGCAAAGGTATGGAGTTGTGAACTTGAGAGTTGCAGCGGTTTGGCAACTCGAAAGGGTAGTTGGTAGCTTGGGTCTGCCTACGTTCAGCTTTTAGCTAAATCTTCTTTAGTCCAGCAGGTTGTGCGGGGATGATTATTCCTATTCAAATAGCTGCATGAGTTTGTGCTTTAAGTGGAGGAGTCTTCCTCCAAAATACCAAATCGTAATATTAAATCTCTAAGGCGTTGCTGAAGCGTAAGCTAATTCTTTATTTTATCGACTTGTTCTATATTGAAAGGTATATCGAAGAGGTGATTATCGACTGAATCGTGTTAACCCATTCAAGGTTTCATGTATCTTTGTTTCAAAAAAGTAAAAATCTCCTCTCGTGATCGAGGAAGGGTCAGTTTAGTCAAAATAAGTTGGGCAATGGTGTTATCATATTATCCAGATATATTTTGTTCCAAAAGTTCGATATGCGTGTTATAATTCTGATCCTGTAATCAGGAAATAATACCCGTGGAGTAGCTTATAAAGGTCGTGCAAGTTCTTTTGCTATCTGTGCGAATTTTTCTTTAGACGTAGGCTCGTTCGAGGACGAACGAGAGTTTAAGTAGAGGAGAATGAAAAGACCTCGGTCAGTCGTTTCGGAAGTTAGGACTCCGATTGGCGTGCCGATAATTTTAAAATATTCATAATATCCATTAGAACCTGTCTGTAAAATTTGAGCTAAATCAGACTTCGTTTAGTAGGCATCGGAAGAAGTTTCAGTTTTTATTGGCAATGAATATTAAAAAGAGATTTTCGAGCTCGGTTTTTGCCGAATGAGCTCCGATTCGAAATCCGAAAGCGCCGTTAGGTTCGTATGATTATTTGTGATTTTTGTAAACTTTCGAAAGTGAATTTCGATGTTGTTCGGCTAGTTTCCACTAAAATGCCGAAAGTTAAATAATTTGACTTTTTCTATTTGATTCTTCGATTCAATTACTTTTCCAATTCCAACCCCGCGCGTGGATGTAGAAAAGTGTGTGAATGGCATACGCAAGATTGGGGATGGACAACATCAATTCATTTAGTAGAGTCAGCTAGGAAGCACTAGCTAGGCTTTAAATTCGCATCTTGAGTTTCGGGAGTCCAATTTGAGATCCGCCCTCGGAGCAGGAGGATTCCGCTCCATTGCATCACATTGAGGGTAGGAGGATTCCGCCCTCGGAGCAGGAGGATTCCGCTCCATTGTATCATATTGAGGGTAGGAGGATTCCGCCCTCGGAGCAGGAGGATTCCGCTCCATTGCATCATATTGAGGGTAGGAGGATTCCGCCCTCGGAGCAGGAGGATTCCGCTCCATTGCATCATATTGAGGGTAGGAGGATTCCGCCCCCGGAGCAGGAGGATTCTGCTCCATCTATTTGGCACATGTGACACCATTGCATCATACTGCATTCATCCCATTTCATTGCACCGCGTGCTGACTATTGTGTGACTATCGTGTTGTGTTTTATATATGCGGTATGTATACCGTATCTCAGTTTGCCTATATATTTCTGGCTCGTATCCCGGGTTGCACGTCGCGACAATATAAATACATGGATCGGATCGGGTTGCACGCCGCAACAGTATAAATATACGGATCGAGTTGCACGCCGCAACAGTATAAATATACGAATCGGGTTGCACGCCGCAACAGTATGAATATATGGATCGGGTTGCACGCCGCAACAGGATGTATTTCTGATTGTCGACATGTTCAGGATATCTATATGTTATGTCTACCTTATGTCCCTGGCTGTTTATGAGTCCAAACGTGTTTTCAGTTATTATTTGGCTTTGCCTGTTTATAGTTCAAATAAGATGGATTTAGTTTATCTATTTTTCTTCTCCCTGGCTAGCTATCCTATTCTTTGAGGTGGCTAGTCTGCCCCACTTATTCAGTCCTTTTGACTCACCCTTGTTTGTTGTTTGTTTTTGTCTATCTATTTCGTCTCGGCATGTTCGCTCCAGGATTGAGTTCGCCACGTTGTAAAGGAGCGAAGACGACTTCAGCTGCAGGGTAAGCCAGCTTTTATTCCGGATGGCCACCAGTTTATTGGTTATTATTTCAGTTGCACTTTGCTCCCTTCAGGAGGTATTCGTCTTTTTTGTACTCTTAGTTGTCTAGTCTGGATAGCCCTAAACCTAGTATGTTGGGTAGTCAGCTATAATTTCTTTTGTACAGCTTAGAGGTATCAGTATGTCTGTGCTTTTTCTAAGTCTTGTTTTTATTTATGAATTGGATTATATTTATTTTCCTAATTTAATTGGTAAGGGTTCGCCCGACGGGTCTAGGGGAGGATGTCGGGTGCCCGCACGGCCTAGCCGGATTCCGGGTCGTATTAGTTGGTATCAGAGCCAGAGTTAGAGTCTATCCAGACTAAGACAGTGTCTAGTAGAGTCTCGCTGATGGGTACGTAGACGTCCGTACTTATCTACGAGGGGCTATGATGGCATTTAGGAAGTTTCACTTCCTTCTTTTCTGATCGTGCATCAATCTAGGATACAAAAGTATTTTCGTTAATTCCTTCGTGGTAATTGTGAAACCCTCGTGCGATAAATCAGCAAATGGTATGAGTTCAAGACGAAGCAGTCTGGCCTGGGGTTAGCACTGACGAAGCCCCGAGAGTTTTGATTGTGCTGACGGTCTAGTCACGGAGGTCCCAGCTGTACGAGCTCGCGATGGGCAAGTGAGCAGGGGCTTGTGGTTCCCTTGGCTCTCTACGATGCTTTTACGAGAATCTTGGCGACGTAGATACCACAATAACTTATTATTCGCTAGGCAGCTTATCAAGTTGCCGCAGATGGAGATGTTCGGTCTTAGAGAGCTCTTGTTCCAGTTCCTGATGTTTCCCCAGTAAATTATGTTCCAGAGGTAGCATGTGTTGCGCCACCAATTGTTCTGGCGGGTTAGCCAGCCGAGGTAACAGTTCGGTTCGAGTGCCTAAAGAGGCTGCATTATTGTACGCAGGTAACCTTCCGATATTCTTAAGCAATGCATAAGATAAACCCTGTGATTCTTTTTAAAATACAATGATGTCAGTATATCCTTCAGGCTCTTGATTATATCAAGCGGTATGTTGTTGATTATTATTCTTTCCAGTTTCAGGGTCCAGCCTTGAATTTGTGGGCTGCTCTCTTATTAGTTAACTTGATTCAGTTTTTCTTCTAGATTCGTGGAAAAGTTCCTTTCGAGTAGCGAGCGAGATGAAAAATGTTTCCAGTTTGAGTGGATTGGACATGGTAGCCTGTCGGACAGCCTGTTGGTGTTTCAGAATATGAGATTGAATTCTACAGAATGACTGAATATGCACTGGAACTAGTCCATGAGCTTTTCGACAGATTTAAAGATTTATTGATGACCTTTCTATTTCCTTAAGATCCCAGATGGCTCGAGAGATTGAGGTCGGGATTTCATTTGATGTTGTTGTTGATATTGCCCGAAGGTATGAGGCATACCATAAGTTAAACTGGGAAGAGTTAGAGTGGGAGATCAAGAGATCCCGTGGCCCTAGTGGGTAACCATGGTACCTCATTTGGAGGTAAGAGTTCTGGCTATTTTGGGAGGTTACCTTCCAGGTTATCTCAGCTTGTAGAGCGTGAGTCTCAGAGTGCGTCAGTAGTTCGTCAAGATCAGATCCCATTTTTCTCTTTATAGCTATCAACAATCTGTCCAGCTTCCATTTTTACTGAAAGGGTATTATCATTATCGCGAGCATGTCATCTTTAAGGAGTTTTCCTTTACTCCGGCAAGTAGGCAGTCGTCTTTTCTCTCGTCATCAGGCACCTGCACAGTCGCAGGGGATTTTATTTAGATTACAATCAGCTAAAGAAATGCCACCATCCAATAGAGGTTGAGATTGTGGTGGCAGTGGTTCTCCAGAAAGTGCTTGTCAGGGTAGTGGCTCAGCTCAGCTGCAGAGGCAGTTCTCTGAACTGCTAGTCTGGCAGGATGCTGAGGCATCCGATGTAGTAGACCCGTGTGTTTCTTCTTCCCTTATCTGTAAGTAAGATTTATCTTTCCGATCGATCTAGAAATGGTGTGTCTTATCATGTTTCGACGGTTTCCTTGGATATTGTCGTAATTAAGAATCGGTTGCGGTAGAGGGGTGAGTTTCTGATACGATTTATTCCTGGCATTTGTGAGACCTTACTAATTTTTCTAGTTTATATGCGAGAGATTTGGCAGTAAGTGTCAGTATTGTCTGCCTGGCATCTTGTTATTCCACCTTCTCTTATTACATCAAATCAGTTTATCTCTCTTCTCGAAATTTCGTGTTGGTTGGATGATGGGATTCTAGTTCATCACCATCAGAAAGTGTTATCGTTTCTTCCGGTGCAAAGTGATTAGTAAGTAATATTCGATCTACGTATTTCATCTTGGTTCAAAACGCTAGTACAGTCAAGTTATTCTATGAGCTTGTATTAGTTATAAAAGGATTTTCTGGAAAATTGTCACCTTCTTATTGGGAGGTTAAATTGGCATAGATGTCATTCCATAAAGCTTATTTAATGTCTATTTCTTCAATTTTGATTCTTTGGTTAGCCTGACTCGAAAATAGTCTAGCTTTGGTAGCCAAGAAAATAAGAAGATGAACTTCCTGAAGCTCTAATTATTTCTATCCTCGATCCATTTCCATTTCTTCTTCGTCCGGCACTAGTGAGCTTGGGCGATTGGTAGCCGCTTGTGACGTTCACTGTGTTGAGCCACAGTACGTGTTATCGTAGCAGGGTAAGCATATTATTGTTTTGGATATTAGTTTATCCGGGTATCCATTCCCGTGTATAGTATAGCGCTGGTTCTGTTTTGCGGATCATCCAGTTTCAGGGGAAACTCTGCCGAAATTTTTATATAGAAGTTCCATCCATCAGGCGGTGGTGTTTACGGCAAAGGTATGGAGTTGTGAACTTGAGAGTTGCAGCGGTTTGGCAACTCGAAAGGGTAGTTGGTAGCTTGGGTCTGCCTACGTTCAGCTTTTAGCTAAATCTTCTTTAGTCCAGCAGGTTGTGCGGGGATGATTATTCCTATTCAAATAGCTGCATGAGTTTGTGCTTTAAGTGGAGGAGTCTTCCTCCAAAATACCGAATCGTAATATTAAATCTCTAAGGCGTTGCTGAAGCGTAAGCTAATTCTTTATTTTATCGACTTGTTCTATATTGAAAGGTATATCGAAGAGGTGATTATCGACTGAATCGTGTTAACCCATTCAAGGTTTCATGTATCTTTGTTTCAAAAGAGTAAAAATCTCCTCTCGTGATCGAGGAAGGGTCAGTTTAGTCAAAATAAGTTGGGCAATGGTGTTATCATATTATCCAGATATATTTTGTTCCAAAAGTTTGATATGCGTGTTATAATTCTGATCCTGTAATCAGGAAATAATACCCGTGGAGTAGCTTATAAAGGTCGTGCAAGTTCTTTTGCTATCTGTGCGAATTTTTCTTTAGACGTAGGCTCGTTCGAGGACGAACGAGAGTTTAAGTAGAGGAGAATGAAAAGACCTCGGTCAGTCGTTTCGGAAGTTAGGACTCCGATTGGCGTGCCGATAATTTTAAAATATTCATAATATCTATTAGAACCTGTCTGTAAAATTTGAGCTAAATCAAACCTCATTTAGTAGGCATCGGAAGAAGGTTTCAGTTTTTATTGGCAATAAATATTAAAAAGAGATTTTCGAGCTCGGTTTTTGCCGAATGAGCTCCGATTCGAAATCCGAAAGCGCCGTTAGGTTCGTATGATTATTTGTGATTTTTGTAAACTTTCGAAAGTGAATTTCGATGTTGTTCGGCTAGTTTACGCTAAAATGCCGAAAGTTAAATAATTTGACTTTTTCAATTTAAATTCGCATCTTGAGTTTCGGGAGTCCAATTTGAGATCCGCCCTCGGAGCAGGAGGATTCCGCTCCATTGCATCACATTGAGGGTAGGAGGATTCCGCCCTCGGAGCAGGAGGATTCCGCTCCATTGCATCACATTGAGGGTAGGAGGATTCCGCCCTCGGAGCAGGAGGATTCCGCTCCATTGTATCATATTGAGGGTAGGAGGATTCCGCCCTCGGAGCAGGAGGATTCCGCTCCATTGCATCATATTGAGGGTAGGAGGATTCCGCCCTCGGAGCAGGAGGATTCCGCTCCATTGCATCATATTGAGGGTAGGAGGATTCCGCCCCCGGAGCAGGAGGATTCCGCTCCATCTATTTGGCACATGTGACACCATTGCATCATACTGCATTCATCCCATTTCATTGCACCGCGTGCTGACTATTGTGTGACTATCGTGTTGTGTTTTATATATGCGGTATGTATACCGTATCTCAGTTTGCCTATATATTTCTGGCTCGTATCCCGGGTTGCACGTCGCGACAGTATAAATACATGGATCGGATCGGGTTGCACGCCGCAACAGTATAAATATACGGATCGAGTTGCACGCCGCAACAGTATAAATATACGGATCGGGTTGCACGCCGCAACAGTATAAATATACGAATCGGGTTGCACGCCGCAACAGTATGAATATATGGATCGGGTTGCACGCCGCAACAGGATGTATGTCTGACTGTCGACATGTTCAGGATATCTATATGTTCTGTCTACCTTATGTCCCTGGCTGTTTATGATTCCAAACGTGTTTTCAGTTATTATTTGGCTTTGCCTGTTTATAGTTCAAATAAGATGGATTTAGTTTATCTGTTTTTCTTCTCCCTGGCTAGCTATCCTATTCTTTGAGGTGGCTAGTCTGCCCCACTTATTCAGTCCTTTTGACTCACCCTTGTTTGTTGTTTGTTTTTGTCTATCTATTTCGTCTCGGCAGGTTCGCTCCAGGATTGAGTTCGCCACGTTGTAAAGGAGCGAAGACGACTTCAGCTGTCAGGGTAAGCCAGCTTTTATTCCGGATGGCCACCAGTTTATTGGTTATTATTTCAGTTGCACTTTGCTCCCTTCAGGAGGTATTTGTCTTTTTTGTACTCTTAGATGTCTAGTCTGGATAGCCCTAAACCTAGTATGTTGGGTAGTCAGCTGTAATTTCTTTTGTACAGCTTAGAGGTATCAGTATGTCTGTGCTTTTTCTAAGTCTTGTTTTTATTTATTAATTGGATTATATTTATTTTCCTAATTTAATTGGTAAGGGTTCGCCCGACGGGTCTAGGGGAGGATGTCGTGTGCCCGCACGGCCTAGCCGGATTCCGGGTCGTGTCAGTGAACCTCTCAGATGGACCCGTTGTTTAACAGTTTCTCCACCTCTTCATGGACTTCCTGCCACTTCTCTCGGCTGATCGGTCGTTTCTTTTGTTTGACTGGCTTGAAATCGAGATCAACATTTAGGTTGTGCATAATTACTTGGTGGATATCCTGGGCATATCGGTATGTGTCCAGGCGAAGGTGGTTGCCCAGGCGCACAGCAAGTTGGTGAATTCTTGCATGGCTTCGGCCGAAAGTTTGGCCCCCACGTAGAATTTCTAGTCTAGGAATTCCTCGTCGAAGATTAGTAGATCCAGATTGTCTACCGTTGCCTTGCCGACTTCTTCTTCTCCGTCAAGATCCCGCATCATGGTCGGGGACTCCGAAGGGTGTCGCCTCCTTTTTTTAAATTCAAACGACACATCCATTACCAGGCAAGGCCCAAGTAGCTTGTCCAGCAGCTTTAGCTGATTCTTTACTTTCTTCTTTACTACACATGTGACAACAGCCTCGTAAGAGTTCTTGGACAACTTCTGCTCCTCTCGTACCTCCTTCACCACCCCCCCCCCCACGGAGCAGGGTACTTGAGGATTTGATGAAGTGTTGAGGGTACCGCCCATACTTCTGTATCCATGGCCTCCCTAGGATGATGTTATACGAGAGATCGCATGTCATCACCTAGAAAGATGTTAGCTTTTTTTACTCCTGGGATGAGAACCAGGAGGACTATCTCCGATGGACCTCTAGGTGGAGCGGTTAAAGAGTTATCGTCTATGGGCTTGGGATTATTTGGTGCTATAACTCCATCTTGCAGACGACTTCCCATTGAATGATGTTAACAGCACTACCCGGATCCACCAATACCCGCTTAACCTGGGTGTAAAGTACCCTAAGGGTAATGAATAAGGCATCCTGGTGTGGATAAAAGAGTTCCCTTCTGTCGTTCCTGTTGAACTTGATCGCATTGATACAGGGTCTCATCGGCACCACCTCATTGTTTTCGCAAACCATGACTACTCTGGCTTTCTTTATATCGACTTTCGGGCCTCCGAAGATTGCATTGACATTCTACTTATTCTCTAGGTCTGGGGTTGCGGATCGTCTCCCATCTTCTATGAGGCAACCCACAAGGTGTCCTGAATTGATGGCTACTGCAGAGCTCCCTGGAGCGGTCTTTGTGATAACCTCTCATCTGGGTTTAGACTCCATGGAATTACTTACGGGCTCAGATCCTCGTGGGGATGTTGGCCTTGGAAGCAAGGACATCCTCAAGCTTACCATTGGCCCTAACGGGGCTTCCATGTGGTAGATCGTCGTCATGATTGTATTCGACGGGGATTGACCCCCTAGATGTATCCTTCGGCTGCCCATCGGGATTGTTGGGATCCTTAGAGGTGTTGTCAACCACATCAGTGGTGTTCTTTGGGACATCATCGTTGTTGTTCGACATGGTCGTGCTTTTCTTTTGTAACAACCTACAATTGCTTGGGCCCCATGGTGGGTTCCAAACTGTTTATGCCTAAAAATTTCTTTGTAGGTTAAACATATAAATAATAAAGAGGGTCACAAGCAATACAGTAAATACTAAGAAAAAGTAAATAAAGCAAAAAATACACAGATTGTATTACTTGAGAATAGTCAGATTCTTTGAGAATCGTTTGATCATCAATACAATATGGGAGAGGGGTATTTATAGTTATACGTTTAACCCAGTCATAATTATGGTAAAATACAAGGTCGTGGGCCTGTTTAATCAAGGCGGTGATACTACTTAACTCTAACTAGGAGACTGTAACCTTAGTGCGGTGGGATGTGTGCCTTACGACCCTGGGCCCATACCTGATAGCTGTCGTGGCTTAGGAGAAGGCGTATATCCTCAGCGTCCAGTCCGGTGACTTATAGAGCAAGTCTAGTCTTCGCCAGTTGGACTCGTATTCCCATAATTATAGGTGGCGTATTTTATCCATACAATCCATTGTTTCCTCTGCTTCACCTTTTATATTCTTTTGTTCTTCAATCTTGACACGACTCAGAATCCGGCTAGGCCGTGCGGGCACCCGACATCCTCCCCTAGACCCGTCGGGCGAACCCTTACCAATTAAATTAGAAAAATAAATATAATTCAATTCATAAATAGGAACAAGACTTAGAAAAAAATACAGATATACTGATACCTCTAAGTTGTATAAAGAAATTATAGCCAATTACCCAACATACTAGGTTTAGGGCTATCCAGACTAGACATCTAAGAGTACGAAAAAAGACAGATACCTCCTGAAGGGAGCAAAATGATACTGAAATAATAAACTTGAAACTGTGGCCATCCTGAATAAAAGCTGGCTCACCCTGACAGCTGAAGTCGTCTTCGCTCCTTCACAACGTGGCGAACTCAAAACTGGAGCGAATCTGCCGAAACGAAATAGATAGACAAGGACAAACAACAAACAAGGGCGAATCAAAAGGACTCAATAAGTAAGGCAGACTAGTCACATCAAAGAATACGATAGCTAGCCATGGAGAAGAAAAACAGGTAAACCAAATCCATCTTATTTAAATTATTTTAAAAAAAAAAAAACAGAGCCAGATAATAACTGGAAATACGTATGGAACAAAAACTCTCGTAAACAACCAGGAACATGAGATAGACAAAATATATAGGTACCCGAACAAATCAACAATCAGAAATACATCTTATTATATGCAAATATTGTTGCGGCGTGCAACCCGATCCATATATTTAAACTGTTGCGGCGTGCAACCTGATTCATATGTTTATACTGTTGCGGCGTGCGACCCGATCCATATATTTATACTGTCTTGGCGTGCGACCCGATCCATATATTTATACAATCGTGGCGTGCAACCGATAATACGAGCCAGAAATATATAGGTAAGCTGAAATATGTCCTCCACATGGTATACATACCGCATACATAAAACACAGCACAATACACACAATGGTCAACATGCGGTGCAATGAAATGGGATGAATGCAGTACGATGCAATGTAGTCACATATGCCTGATATCTATCTCCGGTGCAGGACTCTCATCGTCTACCAGGAGATATATGCAATAATGACCCTTCAGAGGCTCGGGGCTCTCATCGATTATCGGGAAGTATATGCAATAATGACCCTTCACCGGTGCGGGACTCTCATCTCCAACCGGGAAGTATATACAATAATGACTCTTTACTAGCTCGGGACACTCATCGATTACCGGGAAGTAAATGCAATAATGACCCTTCACCGGCTCGGGACTCTCATCGATTACCGGAAAGTATATGCAATGATGACCCTTCACCGGTGCGAGACTCTCATCACCAACCTGGAAGTATATGTAATGACGACCCTTCACCGATGCGGGACTTTCATTGCCAACCGGGAAGTATATGTAATAATGACCCTTCACCGGCTCGGGACTCTCATCGATTACCGGGAAGTATATGCAATAATGACCCTTCACCGGCTCGGGACTCTCATCGATTACCGGGAAGTATATGCAATGCTCAAAACCAGAGTGCAATGCTCATATGCTCAATACAATACCAACAACAGGCGTAACATATAATATACAATGTAAATTCAAAGCTAAGGCATAATGAGTACGCCTATCGGCAGCTACACACGTAAAGAACACGTGGTAGAAAATCCACGAGGCCAAATGCCTCCAAAGAAATGGATACAAACACTTACCTCGTTCCACTGCTACTCAACAACCGCTTTGTCCTTTGGATTTATTGCCAAACGATAGTGCTTATTCAATAAGTAGAAAATATATCAAATTAGGCTAAAGGCTTCATTCCCTACATCTTAGGGCAATCCGGTTAGGAACCTGATGTTACACCCCGTATGTCTAAAGTGACGTATATCATTCAAATGGCATGGTAAGAATGATTTAAGTGAGTTTAAAGTCATAATATGACCATATATGATGTTTATATATTGAATATAAAGTTTGGGAAAATCGGATTTAAGTTGCGGAAAAACCGACTAAGAAATTGCCTTATAACGAAGCTTTTTCAGCAATTAATTCCGTGCATTATATGAGGTCTTTTAGGGGCATATGATATACCAAATTGAAGGTATTGGAGTGTAGTTTCCAAAACTTTTGACGGTTTGTTCATACAACGTCTGGATAAAAAGATATGAGTATCAGAAGTCAGACCAGAAAAAGGGACATAAACGCAAAAGAGGGCTAGAAATGAAATATTTTCATTATAAAAGAGAAAAACTTCCTTTTCTCGACATTTTTCAGAAACATCACGGTAGAAACAGTTAGTTCTTTAGTTTGAAGCAATTTTTTATGATTTTGAAGAAACAACATCAATCTTAACTCGAAATTGAAGACAGATTGCGTTAAAACGCTCTACGCGATTAAGGTAACGTTATGCTACCTTCAATTTCGTCTGTAGTTTGAGTTTTAGAATTACTTCATGGCTAAGTAAAGTACCTAAATTATATGTTATAGCTTGTTTAATCTTTAGAAGGTGTGGAATTCAAAGGAAACAAAGTTTAGAAGCTAGAAGCATCAAAGGTATGTAAGGCTAAACCTTTCTTTTGGCAAGGCATGTATCTTTTAGCTTTTGAAGCTTTTCTTAGTTCTAAACTTAGTGTTTATTGTGAGAAACTTGTATTGTATCAAGTAAACCCTGTATATACTTAATTTGGTACTAAAATCCAAGATGAAAGACGTCAGAATCAGCAAGACAAAACGTTTCAAAAATCTGAAAAATCATTTTGATCTTTTGACAACTGTTAATATATTGATCATAACTCCTTGTACAAAATTGATATTTAGATTCTTTAAGAATCCCCAGAACTCTAAGACATATATCTACAACTTTCATGCAGACCATAAAGTCTATATCTTTTATCTACACTCTGAAAATTAGGTTGAAAGTCAGGACAATGGTGTTGTCCAGACATTCTATCTGCGGATTTGTTATGTCATCCAGTTGTCTCATCTTGTTATCCATTTAACAGGTTTATGCTATCAGTTTATCCGGGTATCCATTCCCGTGTATAATATAGTACTGGTTCTGTTTTTGCGGATCATCCAATTTTAGGGGAAAATCTGCCGAAATTTTTATAGAAATTCAGAGAGTTAGACAAATTCTAAGTTTCAGGCTGTGTCTATAATTTCATCCAGAGTTTTCTTATCATTCATTCGAGTCCATATATATTGTTGCCACATGTGTTATGCCTCATACATGCTTATGCTTATATTGTGATCATGTTGTGTGTGATTTGGAGTCCCCCGTAGAGGCTGGACATTGGACACACAGTCCGGTCACGTGTGATACTACCCGTCTGGGGGATACAGCCCCTCTGGTTCAGGCGGGAGTTGAAACATCTAGTGTGACCGGGTGTCATTCACACACTCTGACCAGAGAGACCAGATATTACTGGCTGTGGGGGATATAGCCCATAACACCCACCAGGTTTGTTATATACGCGTATATAGCCACAGTATGCACTGCATGATTATACACGAGGCTAGTTCCGGTTTTCAGTTACCTGATTTGGGGGGATACAGCCCATAACACCAGACAGGTACTAGTTCGGGTTTTCAGTTACCTGATTTGGGGGGATACAGTCCATAACACCAGACAGGTACTTGTTCAGATGTTCAGTTACCTGATTTGGGGGGATATAGCCCATAACACCAGACAGGTACCAGTTTAGATAACAGTTTAGTTTTAGCTCAGTACCAGTTATCAGTTCTCAGTTATCATCCACCAGTTCTTAGTGTCAGTATCAGTTGACAGCTATCAGTTCCAGTTTCTAGTTACCAGTTGTCAGTCATATTACAGTTATTTATCAGTATAGTTCAGCTCAGTCTTCAGTTTCAGATTCAGCTAGAGCTCAGTTTATATTCAGATCATGTTTAGTACGTTCTTTAGATTTCCAGCTATATTGCTATGCTCCAGCTCATATTTACATATCTATATTCCAGCCTTACAGTTTCATTCAGCTATGATATATTATATGCTCATGCCTTACATACTTGGTACATATCATACTCACGCCCTTTTCTGGGGCGCTGCGTTTCATGCCGCGCAGGTGCAGATAGATCAACGCTTGGACCATGTTAGTAGCCCATCTATCAGCTATTGGAGTCACTCCGCTTACTCCCGGAGTTACTTATATTTTGGTATGTGTACAGTCAGCCAGGTTGGGTATGTCGGGGCCTTGTCCCGTCCTTTGTATATTTAGTTCATCACTCTTAGAGGCCTGTAGATATGTCCCTGTGTGGTCCGGTCAGTATGTTATGTATGTCAGCTTATGTTAGCCTTGTCAGCTTTTTGCATTGCATAATTCTCATCAGTTAGGTTTATGCTTATTCCGTTTATCAGTTATATTCATGGTTAGCAGATTATCAGCAGGATTAGTGATGATCGACGCTTAGTGTTGGTCATCCGTCACGGCCCTAGGTTGGGTCGTGACACCTGATACCCTATTCGCATATGCAATACGCAGGTCAGGCCTGTGTACAGGGTTCAAAGTCACATAACAAAACTTTAAATAAATTACATTTATATGTTGCCCATAACTCACTGAGTACGAATATCTAATCAATTCCATTATCAGGGTTCAATTAACCCTTTAAACTATTAATTGAACTTATTAAAACGATGTCTAATATCCCAATTTTTACCGTTAAAATATATTCAAACACACGTAATAAACTGAAATAATGGATTAACACCATTACCTGGATGTTTCAGGATGGAATTCTTAATTTTTTCTGGTCTTTTTCCTAACTTTCGAAACGACTGACTGAGGTCGTTTCAAATCTCTTCTTAAGATAAACAATCAACCTACATTTGTATGCATGTTGATTGCATGTTCTAATCTGATTTCGTTCGTCCACGTCTTTGTTAGGTTTTGTTTATCCTTTTAATAAAACAAAATTTTTCTTAATAGGCGTTTGGCCACATAATATTTCAATTAATTGTGTTTGGACATGCATTTAACTTCAAAAAAAAAGAAATTGAATTTTGATGAGTGGAAAAAGTTTTCACTAAAGGTTCTAATCCATACGATCGAATAATGCTTAAGTTATATCTAAGACTCGGGAATTACCTCTAAGTGCAAACTTCAAAATAATCAGATAACAGAAATGCGGCTTGAATTGGCTCCCATACACATGACAAGATGGCAAGAGTTGAGAGAAATTTCTTCTTTAAAATCATTTTTTTCTTCTTCCGTAATCTTTAAGTGGATTCGGCTTTGCTCTATTAATTATCAATACACTCACTGATATTATGAAAAGCTAAAATTAAAATGTTTTAACTTGATCTTTGTTTTGGTGAAATTTTATAAGTGCCGATATATAGTTGGGAAAAAAAGATGAGAACACTAAACTTGGTGATTAGATTGAACGTCACCTAAAGCATCGTAATAACTTTTTCTCATAATTTTCCAGTTTTTGTTATATATCTACACAAATTGTAGAATCTATTAACTTTCTAAAACTGCGACCATCGAGGCGAGTGTGCTTATTTAGTGCATACTTGTATATAATTTTATTTTTTTTGTGTGATCATTTTCTTTTCTGTTAATTTGGTTTTATTGTTGTTGCATAAATACTTTTTATTCATACACAATTGACCGCTAGGTTTTAGCTCATTTTTCTTCCTTTCTTTCCTTCTTTTTTGTTTCACCTACTACCATAAACAAAATATAATTTAACTAAAAATAAAGAATACGTAAAAATTAATCTTAGCCTTTCACAAGCTAGAACACATGTCATTCATCAAGAGACGTATTGACAATCAATGGGCGGAAATTAATGGAGCAAATGTAGAAGGTAAGAGGAAACCTGCAGCAATAGAAGCTGCACTTGTGTATTATCAATTGTACCATGATAGAATCACAGAACTGTCAAGATGCAATTGAGCAAAATCACATACATCTAAGCTTCACGTTGAGAGTAGTAGTTGACTATTTTGTTTCGGAGTGGATGCTAGGGATCAAGTGGTCCAGTTTTCGTCTAGAAGATTGAAAGCATGATCCACATGGCTTAAAGAAGAGAACCAGCTAAGGTGAAAGTCCAAAGAAGGCCAAATATGGTATGATTTGAAAGAGTAAATTAACGTAGTGCAAAGTTAAACAACATCAAGTAGATCAGGGGCAAATTTAGATATTCTCCCTAGAATAAATATATCAGTGTATATGGATAACAGCTCCTGGTGGTAACCGCATTAGATTTCATAAAATGTGAAATAGCTAAAGTTTCTGAATCACAACTGAATTGGCTAGGCTAGCTTGTTCTATTGTCTGGTCAAGATCAGCAAGTTGCTTGGGAGGAAAACCCACTGTCTGCAGTTGATAGCTCCTCGGTGCACCAGGCCTTGATGCGTCAATAAATCCTCGTATATCTCTGATTGTATGTTGGTAGTTGAACCGTGAAACCATTCGTGTACCATCTGCTAACCTGATTTGAATTGAGGTTGAAGGCTGCGTCTGATCAACAACCAGGCCTACTGATGGTGCTGGAGCTGCGGTCAATGATAAGACCGCCACTGTTGACTCTACCGGTACAGCATTGCTTTTACTACCCAAAGTTCTTCCCTTACCCTGAAATGGAGCACGGCGCTTTCCTGGTACCTGCAAATAGGACCCCAGAGATAAAACCAACTAAACTTCGTTACGCGTAAATGTTTCAGGAGTAAAACTGAGACGCTTTTGCTATTTGAGGGAAGAAAACCTACCGGGCACTTCTCTTCTCTCCTTATGAGATTAACACGGACAGAGGTCTTCTTATCCACTGGCTCAAGCTCCTTTGGACATTCAGACTTCCGAATACTCTGCATTCACGACCAAATATTAGGAGCAAGTCTGGAGTGGAAATAGATAGAATACAAGAAGTGTACGCCAGCATATAAAGCTTAAATGAGTTGTGGTGCTTCTGTCTTTGCAACAAGAATCTGAAATTGCACAAGATATTGGTCTAAATCCAACAATAGGAAGTTGTATTGATCCAAATTCAATGAAGGATGAATCTCAATCCTTCTTTTCTGATTGAATCAAAGCAGCACGGAAAGACAACAGCAATTTTCAAGGTATCAAAAATTCACAATAAAGTGTTGTTTATGGATCCAAATTCACGTATACTTGCACAAAAATGAGACTCAAAAAAAATCACAGATTATTTCACTTACTGATAAATTTCCATCCACTGTGCCAAAGAACTGCAGATCAAGGAGAGAAAACGTTGATGCAAATGTAAATCCTGTTTTCACATTTTCAAAGCGCTGTTTTTTGCTGTGGCGGAAGGGGGGAGCGGGGTGTTAACAATTCTATATGGCACAGCATACATCAAAATGAAATAAACAGAATGTTGCAGACTATGACATACAAGGGCACAGTAAATACTCCATTGATGTATGCATTTCCCGGAGCAGCTAAGAGACTCCGATATCATTTATCAATTACATCCAATAATAGGTTACCGGTCTTTAAAAGATTCATGACTTCAGTACGAGAACTAGTTCAAGCTTCTAAGTGACAAGAAACTTTCTTCTTTAATAAATCATGATAATTGGATGATCTTCATCCAGAAGCGTCTGTAAGCTTATTTATCTATACAACAATATTTCCCTTTCAGATAACAATTTCATAAATTGCTACCTAGTAAATTGGAGCTTGCGTAGACAACGTGATTGTTAAAAAAACATAAATGTAAAAATACTAATTGAAAAATAAAAATGTAAATGCAACGTTTTTTTTAATTACCGAAATATGCACGAGCACTAGTGGCATATCGTTCGAAATTCGGTGGATAATGGGTGCGCCTGTTAAACCCCGTAAGTCTAAATTGACGTATATCATTATAATATTATGTTAAGAATGATTTAAGTGAGTTTAAAGTAATAATATGACCATATATGATGTTTATATGTTGAATATAAAGTTTGGGAAAAATCAGATTTAAGTTGCGGAAAAACAGATTAAGGAGTTGCCTTGTAATGGAGCTTTTTCAGCAATTAATTTGATGTGTTATATGAGGTCTTTTATGGACATATTATATATCAAATTGAAGGTCTTGGAGTGTATTTTCCAACACTTTTAACAGTTTGTTCATACAACTTATAGATAAAAAGATGAGCGTCAGAAGTCAGGCCAGAAAAAGGAACATAAGCGCAAAAGAGGACTAAAACTGAATTTTTTCGAGTATAAAAGGGAAAACTCATCTTCTCCTCGTCATTTACAGAAATATCAAGAGATGAACAGTTCCTCCATGAGTTTTCAAGCAATTTTTATGATTTTGAAAGAAGGACGCCAATCTTAACTCGAAATTGAAGACAGATTGCGTCAAAATGCTCTACGCGATTAAGCTTGTTTAAGCTTTAGAAGGTGTTGAATTCAAGGGAAACAAGATTTAGAAGCAAGAAACATCAAAGGTATGTAAGACTAAACCTTTGTTTTGGCAAGGCATGTATCTTTTAGCTTTTGAAGCTTTTCTTAGTTTTAAACTTAGTATTTCTTCTGAGAAACCTTGTATATACTTAATTTGGTACTAAAATCCAAGGTGAAAGACGTCCAAATCAACAAGACAAAACGTTTCAAAATCTGGAAAAATTGTTTTGATCTTTGGACAGTTGTTAGTATATTGATCATAACTCCTTGCACAAAATTGATATTTATATTCTTTAAAAATTCCCAGAACCCTAAGACATATATCTACAACTTTCATGCAGACCATGAAGTCTATATCTTTGATCTACACTCTGAAAATTAGGTCGAAAGGCAGGACAGTGGTGCTGTCCAGACATTCTATCTGCAGATTTGTTATGTCATCCAGTCATCTCATCTTGTCATCCGTTTAATATTTTTATGTTATCAGTTTATCCGGGTATCCATTCCCGTGTATAGTATAGTGCTGGTTCTGTTTTTGCGGATCATCCAGTTTCAGAGGAAACTCTGCCGAAATTTTTATAAAAATCAAAGAGTTAGACAAGTTCTAAGTTTCAGGTTGTGTCTATAATTCCATCCAGAGTTTTCTTATCATTCCTTTGAGTCCATATATGTTGTTGTCACATGTGTTATGCCTCATACATGCTTATGCTTATATTGTGATCATGTTATGTGTAATTTGGAGTCCCCATAGAGGCTGGACATTGGACACACAGTCCGGTCGCGTGCGATACTATCCGTCTGGGGGATACAGCCCCTCTGGTTCAGGCGGGAGTTGAAACACCTAGTGTGACCGGGTGTCATTCACACACTCTGACCAGAGAGACTAGATATTACTGGCTGGGGGGATATAGCCCATAACACCCACCAGGTTTGTTATATACGCGTATATAGCCACAGTATGCACTACATGATTATACATGAGGCTAGTTCTGGTTTTCAGTTACCTGATTTGGGGGGATACAGCCCATAACACCAGACAGGTACCAGACAGGTACTAGTTCAGATGTTCAGTTACCTGATTTGGGGGGATATAGCTCATAACACCAGACAGGTACCAGTTCAGATAACAGTTCAGTTTTAGCTCAATACCAGTTATCAGTTCTCAGTTATCAGCCACCAGTTCTTAGCGTCAGTATCAGTTGACAGTTATCAGTTCCAGTTTCTAGTTACCAGCTATCAGTCATATTACAGTTATTTATCAGTATAGTTCAGCTCAGTCTTCAGTTCTAGATTCAGCTAGACTTCAGTTCATATTCAGATCATGTTTAGTACGTTCTTTAGATTTCCAGCTATATTGCTATGCTCCAGCTCATATTTACATATTTATATTCCAGCCTTACAGTTTCATTCAGCTATGATATATTATATGCTCATGCCTTACATACTTGGTACATATCATACTCACGCCCTTTTCTGGGGCGCTGCGTTTCATGCCGCGCAGGTGCAGATAGATCAACGCTTGGACCATGTTAGTAGGCCATCTATCAGCTATTGGAGTCACTCCGCTTACTCCCGGAGTTACTTATCCTTTGGTATGTGTACAGTCAGCCAGCTTGGGTATGTCGGGGCCTTGTCCCGTCCTTTGTATATTCAGATCAGCACTCTTAGAGGCCTGTAGATATGTCCCTGTGTGGTGCAGTCAGTATGTTATGTATGTCAGCTTATGTTAGCCTTGTCAGCTTTTTGCATTGCATACTCCTTATCAGCTAGATTTATGCTTATTCTGTTTATCAGTTATAATGGTTAGCAGATTATCAGTAGGATTAGTGATGATCGACACTTAGTGTTGGTCATCCGTTGCGGCCCTAAATTGGGTCGTGACAAAAGTGGTATCAGAGCAGTTAAGTCCTAGGGTGTCTACAGGCCGTGTCTAGTAGAGTCTTGTTCAGGAGTATGTTGCGCGCCATACTTTTGAACAGGAGGCTACAAGGCGCTTCAGGACAATTGTCTTTCTTTCTTCTCTAGATCGTGTGATAGAGCCATGATTATATAATTCAGCTTTCTAACAATAGTAATTTCAGCAAAGCGATGCCGCTAAAGAAACTAACAGCTGCCCAGAAGGGCAAGGTTATTGCCGGCCAGGGTATTAGTAGAGTGCCACCTAAGGTGGATGAGAGTGAGGAGTCCAGACCTGAGGCTCCATCTGAGGCCTCACAGATCCTATCAGTTCAGGGTGATATTAGAGGTACTGCAGCTACTATACCTCCACCTTCTAGCCTGATAGTCAGGGGCAGGAAATGAGGGATGCCATCAGATTATCGACCAGTGTTGTAGTTGCTCAGACTAGACAACACAATGCAGATGCCCAGGGAGATGTTGGATCCAGGATCAATGATTTTATCAGGCTAGAGCCTACAGTCTTTACCGGATCCCGGAAAAGAGAAGACCCTCAGGATTTTCTAATGAGGATAGCCAAAGTGTTGAGGGTTATGCACGTGTCAGACACAGAGTTAGTAGAGTTGGCAGCATTCAGATTGCATAACCTAGCAGCAGGGTGATATCAGACATGGGAGCTATCTAGACGGCCTGATGCTACTCCCACGACTTGGAAGGAATTTTCATATGCCTTCCTTTATCAGTATATGCCTATAGAGACATAGGGAGCCCGTGCTAATCAGTTCCTGACCTTGAGACAGGAAGTTTGAGTGTAGAAGAGTATAATTATTGCTTTAATTCTTTAGCATGGTTTGCCCCTACGGTGGTAGTGAGTATGGAGGATAGAATTCACATGTATATAGTGGGACTAGCTCCACACCTAGTGAACGAGCGTATGACAGTTGCTATGCAGTCATGTATGAACATCACATTCAGGCATTTGCTTTCTTACTTGAGGAGAGGAAGCAGAAATAGAGAGCCGACAAGGATAAAGTGCTAGACAAGAGGGGCAGATTTTCTGGTTCGTTTGGAGAGACGTCTGGAGCGAGTAGATAGCAGAGTGTTAGACAACCACCAGCTAGTATACCTCCATAGTCTCGTGGCCTGAGATTTGATAGATCTCCTCAGTCTAGATCTAGTCACACATCACAGACTTCAGGATTTAAGAATCGTGGTACTTCTATACCGGCCAGTCAGACATATCCCAGATGTTTAGATTGTGGTAAACGCCACTTGGGTCCATGTCAGTTAGGAGTTGATACTTGTTATATTTGTCGTGAGGCGGGCCATTTCATGAGAGATTGCCCGACTAGGGGTGATAGTGGTGCAGCCCAGCCAGCTAGATCAGTAGTAGCTTCCTCAGCACCAGCACGCCCTCAGGGGCATGTTCTTCGGGGACCAGCAGAACTGAAAGAACTTAAGGAGCAACTGAAGGATTTGTTAGATAAAGGCCTCATCAGACCTAGCATTTCCCCGTGGGGAGCCCCGGTATTGTTTGTGAAAAAGAAAGATGGCTCTCTACGCATGTACATAGATTAAAGACAGCTGAATAAAGTCACAATCAAGAATAAATACCCTCTGCCCAGGATTGATGTCCTGTTCGACCAGCTCCAGGGTGCCAAGTGCTTCTCGAAGATAGATTTGCGATCAGACTATTATCAGGTTAGAGTCAGAGAATATGATACACCTAAGACTGCATTCAGGATTAGGTATGGCCATTATGAGTTTTTAGTGATGTCGTTTGGACTCACTAACGCCTCAATAGTATTTATGGATCTGATGAACAGCGTATTCAGGCCTTATCTAGATTTATTTGTGATTATATTTATTGATGATATTCTCATCTATTCAAAGTCTGAATCAGAGCATCCGGAGCACCTACGCACAGTATTGGGTACTCATTGGGACCAACAATTATATGCTAAGTTCTCAAAGTGTAAATTCTAGATAGATTCAGTGGCATTTCTTGGCCACATAGTTTCAGCAGAAAGAATTAAAGTAGATGACCAGAAGATCGAGGCTGTGAAGAATTGGCCCATGCCTACGACGCCAACTGAAGTACGTAGTTCTCTGGGTTTGACAGGTTATTACAGAAAGTTTATATAGGGTTTTTCCTCCATTGCAGCTCCACTTACCAGATTGACAAAGAAATCAGCTAAATTTGAGTGGTCTGATTCTTGCAAGCACAGCTTCCAAGAACTAAAGAACAGGTTGATAACAGCTCCAGTACTTACACTTCTAGAGGGATCTGAGGGCTATGTCATTTACTGTGATGCTTCTCGAATTGGTCTTCGTTGTGTTTGATGCAGCATGGAAGAGTAATTGCTTATGCTTCTAGGCAGCTGAAAAAGCACGATCAGAACTACCTCACCCATGATCTTGAGCTTTCAGCAGTCATTCATGCATTGAAGATTTGGAGACATTATTTTTACGGTGTTCATGTTGATATTTATACGGATCACAAGAGCCTCCAGTACATATTTAAGCAAAAGGAGCTAACCCTATGATAGAGGCGGTGGCTAGAGTTGCTGAAGGACTATGACATGGACATTCTTTATCATCCGGGTAAAGCGAACGTTGTTGCTGATTCCCTTAGTCGCATGGGTAGTCTATCTTATTTACAACCAGAGAAAATAAAGTTAGCTCATACACTCCACCAATTGGCCAGCATGGAAGTCAAATTAATAGATTCAAAGGACGCAAGAGTTACAGTTCAGAATGCAACCACTACTTGCCTAGTGACATAAGTAAAGCAGCACCAGTATGAGGATCCAGTTCTAGTTGAATACAGACAAATAGCCAGAAGAAAATTGGAGTCACCATACAAGGTTACTAGTGGCGGGGTTCTCATGTATAAAGATAGACTTTGTGTTCCTGATGTTGCAAATTTACGTGGATAGATTATGTCCGAGGCATATTATTCCAGATACACTGTTCACCCAGGTATGACTAAGATGTATCATGACCTTAAGCAGTTTTACTGTTGGGACGGAATGAAGCGTGGCATAGCAGTATTTGTGGCTCACTGTCCTAACTGCCAGCAGCTTAAAGTCGAGCATCAAAAACCTAGTGGCTTGTTACAGGAAATCGATATTCCATCATGGAAATGGGAAGCAGTGAATATAGACTTCATTACAGGCTTGCCCCGTACGCGGAGCAAGTATGACTCTATTTGGGTTATAGTTGACAGGCTTACTAAATCAGCTCATTTCTTGCCTGTTAGAACTACTTATACAGCAGAGGATTATGCCAGACTTTATATCAGAGAGATAGTGCGCCTACATGGTATTCCATTATCTATTATTTCAGACAGGGGCGCACCAGTTTATAGCTAATTTCTAGCGATCGTTCCAGACAGGTTTAGGGACACAGGTGAATCCGAGAACAAAATTTCATCCCCAGACATATGGACAGTCTGAGCAGACCATTCAGACATTAGAAAATATACTTAGAGCTTACGTGTTAGATTTTGGAGGCAGCTGGAGTGATCATCTACTGTTGATAGAGTTTGCATATAATAATAGCTATCGTTCTAGCATACAAATAGTGCCATATGAAGCTTTATATGGGTGCAAATACAGGTCTCCTATAGGATGGTTTGAGATTGGCGGGTCTCAATTAATAGGTCCAGATTTAATCCAACAGGCAGTTGATAAAGTCAAATTAATCAGGGAAATATTATTAGCAGCACAAAGTAGGCAGAAGTCCTATGTAGAAAACCGACGTCGAGATTTAGAATTTCATATTGGCGATTAGGTATTCCTGAAAGTATCACCTATGAAAGGCGTTATGAGATTTGGAAAGAAGGGAAAGCTTAGCCCTAGATTTATTAGTCCATAGCATATTATTAGGCGAGTTGGGCGTGTAGCATACGAGTTAGACCTTCAAGCAGACCTTCAGGAGGTACATCCAGTATTCCATGTTTCCATGCTCAGAAAATGTGTCAGAGATCCTTCTAGAGTTGTACCAGTAGAGGATATATAGATCACAGAGCAGTTGACTAATAAGGAGGTGCCAGTTGCAATTTAAAGAGGCAGATTCGTCGACTAAGGACGAAAGACATTCCTTTAGTTAAGATGCTATATCAAAGCAATAATATAGAAGAAATAACTTGGGAAGCTGAAAATGACATGAGGGCCAAATATACACATCTCTTCATTACTTCGAGTATGTAACAGATCGTTGCTTAATGATTCTACATACTTCATTTAACATTCGAGGACGAATGTTCCTAACGGGGGAATATTGTTAAACCCCGTAAGTCTAAATTGACGTATATCATTATAATATCATGTTAAGAATGATTTAAGTGAGTTTAAAGTAATAATATGACCATATATGATGTTTATATGTTGAATATAAAGTTTGGGAAAAATCAGATTTAAGTTGCGGAAAAACAGACTAAGGAATTGCCTTGTAATGGAGCTTTTTCAGCAATTAATTTGATGTGTTATATGAGGTCTTTTAGGGACATATTATATATCAAATTGAAGGTCTTGGAGTGTATTTTCCAACACTTTTAACAGTTTGTTCATACAACTTATAGATAAAAAGATGAGCGTCAGAAGTCAGGCCAGAAAAAGGAACATAAGCGCAAAAGAGGACTAAAACTGAATTTTTTCGAGTATAAAAGGGAAAACTCATCTTCTCCTCGTCATTTACAGAAATATCAAGAGATGAACAGTTCCTCCATGAGTTTTCAAGCAATTTTTATGATTTTGAAAGAAGGACGCCAATCTTAACTCGAAATTGAAGACAGATTGCGTCAAAATGCTCTACGCGATTAAGCTTGTTTAAGCTTTAGAAGGTGTTGAATTCAAGGGAAACAAGGTTTAGAAGCAAGAAACATCAAAGGTATGTAAGACTAAACCTTTGTTTTGGCAAGGCATGTATCTTTTAGCTTTTGAAGCTTTTCTTAGTTTTAAACTTAGTATTTCTTCTGAGAAACCTTGTATATACTTAATTTGGTACTAAAATCCAAGGTGAAAGACGTCCAAATCAACAAGACAAAACGTTTCAAAATCTGGAAAAATTGTTTTGATCTTTGGACAGTTGTTAGTATATTGATCATAACTCCTTGCACAAAATTGATATTTATATTCTTTAAAAATTCCCAGAACCCTAAGACATATATCTACAACTTTCATGCAGACCATGAAGTCTATATCTTTGATCTACACTCTGAAAATTAGGTCGAAAGGCAGGACAGTGGTGCTGTCCAGACATTCTATCTGCAGATTTGTTATGTCATCCAGTCATCTCATCTTGTCATCCGTTTAATATTTTTATGTTATCAGTTTATCCGGGTATCCATTCCCGTGTATAGTATAGTGCTGGTTCTGTTTTTGCGGATCATCCAGTTTCAGAGGAAACTCTGCCGAAATTTTTATAAAAATCAAAGAGTTAGACAAATTCTAAGTTTCAGGTTGTGTCTATAATTCCATCCAGAGTTTTCTTATCATTCCTTTGAGTCCATATATGTTGTTGCCACATGTGTTCTCATACATGCTTATGCTTATATTGTGATCATGTTATGTGTAATTTGGAGTCCCCATAGAGGCTGGACATTGGACACACAGTCCGGTCGCGTGCGATACTACCCGTCTGGGGGATACAGCCCCTCTGGTTCAGGCGGGAGTTGAAACACCTAGTGTGACCGGGTGTCATTCACACACTCTGACCAGAGAGACTAGATATTACTGGCTGGGGGGGATATAGCCCATAACACCCACCAGGTTTGTTATATACGCGTATATAGCCACAGTATGCACTACATGATTATACATGAGGCTAGTTCTGGTTTTCAGTTACCTGATTTGGGGGGATACAGCCCATAACACCAGACAGGTACTAGTTCAGATGTTCAGTTACCTGATTTGGGGGGATATAGCCCATAACACCAGACAGGTACCAGTTCAGATAACAGTTCAGTTTTAGCTCAATACCAGTTATCAGTTCTCAGTTATCAGCCACCAGTTCTTAGCGTCAGTATCAGTTGACAGTTATCAGTTCCAGTTTCTAGTTACCAGCTATCAGTCATATTACAGTTATTTATCAGTATAGTTCAGCTCAGTCTTCAGTTCTAGATTCAGCTAGACTTCAGTTCATATTCAGATCATGTTTAGTACGTTCTTTAGATTTTCAGCTATATTGCTATGCTCCAGCTCATATTTACATATTTATATTCCAGCCTTACAGTTTCATTCAGCTATGATATATTATATGCTCATGCCTTACATACTTGGTACATATCATACTCACGCCCTTTTCTGGGGCGCTGCGTTTCATGCCGCGCAGGTGCAGATAGATCAACGCTTGGACCATGTTAGTAGGCCATCTATCAGCTATTGGAGTCACTCCGCTTACTCCCGGAGTTACTTATCCTTTGGTATGTGTACAGTCAGCCAGCTTGGGTATGTCGGGGCCTTGTCCCGTCCTTTGTATATTCAGATCAGCACTCTTAGAGGCCTGTAGATATGTCCATGTGTGGTGCAGTCAGTATGTTATGTATGTCAGCTTATGTTAGCCTTGTCATCTTTTTGCATTGCATACTCCTTATCAGCTAGGTTTATGCTTATTCTGTTTATCAGTTATAATGGTTAGCAGATTATCAGTAGGATTAGTGATGATCGACACTTAGTGTTGGTCATCCGTTGCGGCCCTAAATTGGGTCGTGACAGCGCCCCTCTACCCTTCTCAATGCAGAAACCAGGTTCTTGTTTGCGGCAGAGTTTGAACCCATGACGAACGTAAATGTAAAATTAGAGGACTTTGAAGCACATTTAAATGAAACAAAAACAAGAATGATTCACTCAGTTCTTAGCCATGCACTCCAAAAGAGGGGGGCTCTTTTAATTCGTTTAAAATAACACAACATTTCTAAACATACAAGGGACCTCCTAATTCATATCTAGCCAGGCGTAATACATGAAAGCAGCTTTCAAGTTGCAGAGCCAAATATTAAGCATGAAGGGTATCTGCTCCAGAAGTTATTTTTTTAAGAATAACCATGAGTGGATTTTACTCATCAAAAGAAAAATAATGAGCGGGGTTAGTGTCTCCCATAACATTTCTTGAACGTGGTGTTTGTGTTTCATTAGGTTGAAGTTGAATATTGTTAACATAAGGTAGTTTGAAATGGAGGTTCGAATAAGATTCTACCAAGATCCAGACTCTTCCCAAAGATATATCCCTGAGCTCTAGTAGAAGAGATGTAAGATCAAATTCTTTTTTCACAAGGGAGATAAAGATCAAACATACCTATATAACAAAATGTGTCTGTTGAATTTAAAGATCAAACCACTCTATCCTCCAACCATGCTCTGTTTGCGACAGCTTCAACCGTAGAATACTAATCATTGTATGAAAAAGTTGAACAGCAAATGCTTTCTACTAATTTTACTCTAAGCAAATAGCTTAGTTGACTCAAGTGAGAAACAGCATGCAGTGAGTGCGGAACCGTGTAGACGAACAATAGCACGTAAATTTGGAAGGTAAAAATCCTGATGTAAACTATATTACCTGTAAGAAAGAGGCATTTCCTGGATCATAGAACCTACGCAGAGGGCCATCATCTACAGTGAACCCGTTGCTCCAAAATGTGATAGTTTGGGTAACATTTTCAGGTGGCTGAGGAACAGAAGACTCAGCCTCATCTGTAAGTCGTCTTGCAGTTCTAGTAAAGCTTCTTGAGCTTGGAGATGGAAGGCACTCCAAAGGTCCTTCTACAGCTGCATGTCGTCTAGCTTGATCAAATATTGCATCCACGTCATTCCCTTTTGATGGATCTTGAACAAGCATTCCGCTACAAAAGGAATTTGATCAGCAACATGAAGGTGCAAATGTAGTTATATTTCAGAAAACTAGTTTGTACAGGTTTTATCCATCTAAGATGTTATCATCTGAATTTAGATTTAAATCTTAGAAAAACCATTTAATGTTTGCCTTCCAATTCCTTGAGAAAACAAGGAGTAGAGCATAGGAAATCCTAACAGACTAAAGACTAAAAGAAAAGAGTAAGCAGCAGTTAAATTGAGCTCCAAGCGATCTTAGACCATACAAACTTCACCGCTGCAAACATGCTTGATTTTTTATGCCCCTTAATTTAAAATATAGAAGACTTTTCTTAACAGGAAGAAACAAAAAACCATTGCCAACACAGGTTGTTAGTAAAAGTGGAGAACTAAGAGTTTTTCCTGTTTGAGTTCTAACTTCTATATATATATATATATATATATATATATATGGATGTTACTAGAACGTCTGTATAAATGGAAATAGTGGCGAGGATGCAAGTTGGCAGCAGTAAGAGTAGCACTGGCAATCAATCAGAGCAAAGATTTTAATAATAATAAGGTCAGGCAAACAAACAACTAATACACCCCAACCCCAAGAAGTTGGGGCCAGCTACAGCCTACATGTCACTCCATTTTAAACTCATCTCATGCCAATATTATGCAAAAACAAATAAAATTACATGAAGTTCTCTAAACTTTTAAACGTATAAATCTCTCAAGGGCTAAACCACTTCTAGAAAGCATCGCACCTCTAATAGAAGTGCTAACATGTCTTCTATTATACCCTATCTTTCACTAAGTATGCATGGATCCCAAAAAATTCTAGGTCCTTCAAGATAACTTCCATGTAAATATGATCAGCTACTGCCTTAAAAAATTGTCAAAATTATAGACATCAACTTGGACTGCCAGTTGCTCGCATATTTCAGAAGGCTGCAAGAAGAAAGGCATTGAACTGATGTCAAAAATCTCTTAAAAATTTATGCATGAGATTTCTTTTAAAAAAAAGCCTCCATGAGGAACCTAACACGGAAAATACCACTGCAGTAAAATCTGAATTCACTGTCTAAATGTTGTTAACGCTGCTGATATAATTATAATCAAAGTGCTGATGGGAATCAAGAAGTGAACGTGAGATGAGGTGATTTAAACTGGCCATAAACCATGGATAATTAGATTCTCTCTCAAAGTGTAAAAAAAACAAAACCAAATTAAAAATAAAAGAGAGAGAGAGAGAGAGGAGAAGAAGAAGAAAAAGAAGCCTCATAGCACAGCCCCTGACAACATATCAATGTTGCATATCCACACAAAAACCTTTCCTCCAAGAATGTTCTTGCAAATCAAGTTTGCAGGATTTGAAATAAATTTGTAATGACCATCCTCTTTCAATTTAACTTTTCTAGTCAAATGACCAGATACAAGGAGATCTTTTCCAGTAAACTTCCTATCATCTCTCCATACCAGCCTAGAAAGAGAGGCGAGGACTCCATCGACAACTAAGAACAAGAATGACCAAAACATTTTCTGTATACTTTACCTATAAGAAACATATTAGAGTATTTCTTTTTTGACTTCCAATGGAACCTCAAGGAAGAAAATATCTGCACATATCGTCAGCTCACGTATGGAGAACCCTGTAAAGGAGCTTGGACTCTCAAAGCTCCACCAAGATAAATGAACTGCAACTCGTCAATGTTCAGGGATAATACTGCGGTTCCTCTTTCTTTCTCAAAAAAAAAAAAAAAAATGTGGCTCCTCTTATAATAACGGTATGACAACTGTTCTCTTCAGTCATTCTTCTTGGGGTCTTAGAACCATTACTGGCACGTTTAGGCAGAGAAAATGAAAATAGAAAGACTATGACAGGTTTTTCCGCAAAATAGGAGGAGAGAACAGGAGACTTTCGTCTTATCCTTTAACACAAGGAGAAAAGCCAGAAAAACAGTAGTAAAAAGAAGAACCAAAAAAGATTAATGATACAAACAGATTGAGAACAGGGAGAACTACGACCACAATCTAGTATTAACTGGTACGAGATTAGCAACTTCTACTGGGTGCATGAGGGGAAAAGTGGCACCCTGGAGTTGGCATTAGAATGAAAGGGATGTTAGTGTTAACTACATATGTAGTCCTTTTATCCACCTAACCACGACCCCAATACCGAAACTCAGTAATATCCCTCATAACGTGTTAACCCAGTAACTCTCACACTATTATTAACTCTAACCAATTACAAAGTGGATGGTGATCACTTCTAGATATAAAGCAGTAGTAAAAAAGCACTACCAAGCGTACATCACCGATGAAGGGGTATGATAACCTACAGTATGATGAATTCGTACCAAGCAAAGTCATAGTTCTCAAGATCAATTCCACCAAACTTACTTCTAAATGGGTGGTGTATGAACTGGCTTCGTGCATTTGGACTAATCCACCAAGAGGCTTGAGCAGATAGACTCAAATCAAGTGTCAGTACTAGTCTTCCTTGGGTTCAATTTCAATGGTTGATTAACAAGTCGTCCACTAGGTCAGCGGTTAAAGGCTAGTATGAGGAACCCATGTTAGCAAGGTGTTGCTACTAGGATTGGAACTTGACTTCAATCCTAAATTAGTTGGAGTCGAGGACGCAACACAGACTTTCTGGAGGTCACCTATCCTAGTAAATTAGGCCATCCACTCAAGTTTAGCTCCGATGCTGGTATCCTCCCAAACATTGGATAAGTACTATTGCGTCTCTCTTCCTTTATCTAGAGCTAGGATAGGTTATGCTTTCTGAACCCTTTTTTTTATAAGGAAAATACTTTATGAACCCTAATAAGTCTATAAAACAAGATTGACACTCCTCTCTCACAGTTTATATCACACTCTTCCCTTTTTAAGTTGTCCTAAAGAATGTCACACTCCTCTCTCACAGAAGGAGTAGTTTTAATACCAAGGTCGAAGTAAGATATAGTTCCAAAAAGAATAGCACAATTTCATTATTAATCCGTGATGCCACATTTCTAATTTGGAAACAATTTAGTATCCACTTTCCATTATACGAAAATACCTTTTCTCGCTCTCGCCGCCAGAATAATACTCATCAGAGTCACTCCCAGAGCCTGTAGTAGTAGTAGTAGTAGTTCGCCGAATCGCATCGCTTCGCCTCCCAGCAGCAGCGCTTTGAGGGACGCGTGCAACTCTAGAAGACCTCAAATTATAAGCAGTAGAAGAATTCCGTTGTCGTTTGGAAGGAGGAGGAGGAGATGGAGATGGCGAAGAAGACTCGGAGTTTGAAGGAGAGTAAGATTTTTGTGAGTCCGACGGAGATTCCGGCAGTTTAGAGGTGGTTCCGGCGGCGGCGGAGGGAGGAGGGGTGGTGGTGGTTTGTTCTTCTTCTAGGAAAGTGGAGACGGCGGAATCTAAGTTGAAATTATGGCTTTCGAGGAAGAAAAGGGCGGCCGATTTGGAAGAAGATGATGTGATTTCGCAGAATGCGTTGATTAGGGTTTCTGTTTGTGGGGATGCACCAGCACCAGCACCACCTTCATTCTCCATGGTTGAACATTCTTTTCTTCTCATACTCTTCTGCTTCTCCTTTTTTACTTGTTCCCTATTTTTGTTTTCATTTTTATTTTATTATACTATTATGATTACATTCTTAGGGTCCATCTTCCACTAAACAATTTGAAAAAATGTTTGCTTCTTGATTTTGATTAATACATACATGAAAAGATATTATACCTGTCTCCTTTAAAAATTAAAAACATAATGAATTAGTACTACTATTATTCTTCGATCTTCTTAACTTAATGCTTCCTACAAATCATAACTTTGACTTATCCCTTTTCCGTTTCTACAATTTATTTTCTGACAATTCACTATGTATCTCACCTAATCTTTACTACTATTGTGTTTTATGATTGGATGTCTATTTAATCTCCTTTTTATTCATGTAACTAAGAAATTTATTCAACTGTTTCATTGTTTCTACTTATCATTTTTCATGTTCTATAACAAAAGACATATTGTTATGAATATGTTGTATTGTGGATGTCCATTACTCTCATAGCTTCCTGAAGAATCTTGATTTACAAGCAGCTTACAAGTAGCTTACAAGCAGGTAGCTTATAAGTAGCTTATGCAGCAGCTTCTTTTCTTCTATAAATAGGAAGTCATTTCAGTTTATTATGTACATCAGTTTGAAATGAAATAAGATATCAGTCTCTATAAATAGGAAGTCATTTCAGTTTATTATGTACATCAGTTTGAAATGAATTAAGATATCAGTCTCTCTCTCTATATAGTATCTTTGTTTGATTTACTTTGCAGCTTTTATTTTCACAACACGTTATCAGCACGAGGCTCTGCTATCTGGAAAAGGTATAAGGTAAGGATTTTACTTTCTAAATATATCGCTAATATTTCTTAGATTGAATTTACTGCCCTTGATATATCGGGTAAAAGTTATCTTTCATGGGTTTTAGATGCTGAAATCCATTTAGATGCGATGGGTCTTGGAGACACCCATCAAAAATAATAATCAAGCATCTAATCAAAACCGTGCTAAAGCAATGATATTCCTGCGTCATCATCTTGATGAAGGTTTAAAGATGGAATATCTCACGGTTAAAGATCTACTCATGCTGTGGAATAGGTTAAAAGACAGGTATGACCACCTGAAGATGGTCATACATCCACAAGCACGTTATGACTGGATCCATCTGAGGCTACAAGATTTTAAAACCATCAGTGAATATAATTCTGCTTAATTTAGAATTATTTTTCAGTTGAAATTATGTGGAGAAAATATCACAGATAGTGACATGCTTGAGAAAACATTCTCCACTTTTCATGCCTCGAATGTGCTCCTGCAGCAGCAATATCGAGAGATGAAATTTAGTAAATATTCTGAGTTAATTTCACATATGCTTGTTGCTGAACAACATAATAGATTATTGATGAAAAATCATGAAAATCGACCCATTGGTTCTACTCCGTTCCCAGAAGTGAATGAGACGAATTTCCACCAAAAACGTGGCCCCAGTCGTGGCCGCGGTCGTGGTCGTGGTCGAGGAAGAAACTCCTATCATGATGATCGTTATGCACCAAAATCCTCTGACCACCAGCAGTGGAAAAGGAAGGATAAAAAGCATGAAGCGGTGCAAACGAAAAATTCAGAGAATGGTTGCTACCGTTGTGGAGCAAGAGGACATTGGTCACGTACCTATCGTACGCCAAAGTACCTAGTTGATCTCTATCAAGCATCTCTGAAAAAGAAAGGAAATAATGTTGAAGCCAACTTTATGTCTGAAGATAATGTGGACTTCACGCATGTGGACATAGCAGATTTCTTTGAGATCCCTGAAGGACAGTTCCCTGAAGGACAGATCCCTGAAGGACAAATAGATCATCTGACTGGTGATGGATCGTAGCCAAAGAGACTTAAAAATGTTGTTTGTAATAGTTTGTATGTTTAATATTATTGTAGTAATACTAGTAAAGTTTTGTTTTGATAATAAAGCATGTATTATATGATGTCTGCTTTTATCTATGTTATTTTATTTTGAAGAACACATGGATATCCCTCAAACTTTATTTGGATCAAAGATCAATTCCGAAGACATTTGCGTAATTGATAGCGGAACAACACATGCCATATTCAAAGATCGAAAATATTTTTCACACTTGATAATGAGAAAGGCAAATGTTTCTACTATTTCTGGTAATACTAATTTAATTAAAGGCTCCGGAAGAGCAACTATATTTCTGCCTAAGGGAACAAAACTTATTATACATGATGCATTGTTCTCTTCCAAGTCCAGAAGAAACTTGTTAAGTTTTAAAGATATCCGCCGAAATGGATATCATATTGAGACAATAAATGAAATGAATAATGAATATCTTTGTATTACAAAGAATGTCTCTGGCCAAAAATATGTTTTAGAAAAGTTGCCAATTTTATCTTCTGGCTTATATTGTACAAAGATTGGTACAGTTGAAGCACACTCTGTCGTAAACCAGATTGTTTTGATATTTTATGGTCCTAACTGATGTATCTTCAAGATGGTCTCATGTGTGCTTGTTATCATCTCGCAACCTGGCATTTGCGAAATTGTTGGCACAAATAATTCGATTAAGGGCACAATTCCCTGATAATCCTATTAAAGCTATTCGCCTTGATAATGCTGCAGAATTTTCATTCCAAGCTTTTAATGATTATTGTTTATCACTCGGAATAAGAGTTGAACATCCTGTAGCTTATGTTCATACTCAAAATGGCCTTGCAGAGTCATTTATTAAACGACTGCAATTGATAGCAAGACCGCTGTCAATGAAAACAAAATTTCCCACTACTGCTTGGGGTCATGCTATTCTACATGCAGCATCACTTGTTCGTCTCAGACCGACACATTATCATGAATTCTCCCCGTCACAATTAGTTTTTGGCCATGAACCGAATATTTCTCATCTACGAATATTTGGATGTGCTGTATATGTGCCAATAGCACCACCACAGCGCATTAAGATAGGACCTCAGAGAAGGCTGGGAATATATGTTGGGTTTGAATCGCCCTCTATTATTCGGTATCTTGAGCCATTAACGGGAGATTTATTCACTGCTCGATTTGCAGATTGTCGATTTGATGAGACAACTTTCCCACAATTAGGGGGAGAGAATGTCACAACCCAACTTAGGGCCGCGACGGATGACCAACACTAAGTGTCGATCATCACTAATCCTACTGATAATATGCTAACCATTATAACTGATAAACAGAATAAGCATAAACCTAGCTGATAAGGAGTATGCAATGCAAATAGCTGACAAGGCTAACATAAGCTGACATACATAACATACTGACTGCACCGCACAGGGACATATCTACAGGCCTCTAAGAGTGCTGAACTGAATATACAAAGGACGGGACAAGACCCCGCCATACCCAAACTGGCTGACTGTATACATACCAAAAGATAAGTAACTCCGGGAGTAAGCGGAGTGACTCCAATAGCTGATCGATGGCCTACTACCGTGGTCCAAGCATTGATCTATCTGCACCTGCGCGGCATGAAACGCAGCGCCCCAGAAAAGGGCGTGAGTACGATATGTACCAAGTATGTAAGGCATGAGCATATAATATGTCATAGCTGAATGAAACTGTAGGCTGGAATATAAATATGTAAACATGAGCTGGAGCATAGCAATATAGCTGGAAATCTGAAGAACGTACTAAACATGATATGAATATAAGCTGAAGTCTAGCTGAATCTGAACCTGAAGACTGAGCTGAACTATACTGATAAATAACTGTAATATGACTGATAGCTGGTTACTAGAAACTGGAACTGATAACTGTCAACTAATACTGACGCTAAGAACTGGTGGCTGATAATTGAGAACTGATAACTGTCAACTGATACTGACGCTAAGAACTGGTGGCTGATAACTGAGAACTGATAACTGTCAACTGATACTGACGCTAAGAACTGGTGGCTGATAACTAAGAACTGATAACTGTCAACTGATACTGACGCTAAGAACTGGTGGCTGATAACTGAGAACTGATAACTGTCAACTGGTACTGAGCTAAAGCTGAACTGTTATCTGAACTGGTACCTGTCTGGTGTTATGGGCTATATCCCCCCAAATCAGGTAACTGAACATCTGAACTAGTACCTGTCTGGCGTTATGGGCTGTATCCCCCCAAATCAGGTAACTGAAAACTGGAACTAGCCTCATGTATAATCATGCAGTGCATAATGTGGCTATATACGCGTATATAACAAACCTGGTGGGTGTTATGGGCTATATCCCCCCCAGCCAGTAACATCTAGTCTCTCTGGTCAGAGTGTGTGAATGACACCCGGTCACACTAGGTGTTTCAACTCCCGCCTGAACCAGAGGGGCTGTATCCCCCAGACGGGTAGTATCACACGCGACCGGACTGTGTGTCCAATGTCCAGCCTCTATGGGGGACTCCAAATCACACATAACATGATCACAATATAAGCATAAGCATGTATGAGGCATAACACATGTGGCAACAATATATATGGACTCAAAGGAATGATAAGAAAACTCTGGATGGAATTGTAGACACAACCTGAAACTTAGAATTTGTCTAACTCTTTGATTTTTATAAAAATTTCGGCAGAGTTTCCACTGAAACTGGATGATCCGCAAAACAGAACCAGCACTATACTATACACGGGAATGGATACCCGGATAAACTGATAACATAAACAAATTAACTGGATAACAAGATGAGAGTGGCGTAACAATTCCACGGATGTACAGAATTTCTAGACAGTACCAGCGTCCTGTATTGCATCATAGTTTTGAGGGTGCAGATAAAAGTTATAGACCTCATGGTCTTCATGAAAGTTGTAGATATATGTATTAGGATTCTGTAGATTCTTAAATCATCTTAATATCAATTTTGTATAAGGAGTTATGATCAATATACTAACAACTGTCCAAAGTTCAAAACAATTTTCCAGATTTTGAAACGTTTTGCCTTTCTGATTTGGACGTCTTTCACCTTGGATTTTAGTACCAAATTAAGTATATACAAGGTTTCCTTGGTACCATACAAGTTTCTCAGAAGAAATACTAAGTTTGAAACTAATAAAAGCTTCAAAATCTAAAAGATACATGCCTTGCCAAAAGAAAGGTTTAGCCTTACATACCTTTGATGTTTCTAGCTTCTAAACTTCGTTCCTTTGAATTCCACACCTTCTAAAGCTTAAACAAGCTATAATATAGAATTTAGATACTTTACTTAGCTATGAAGTAATTCTAAAACTCAAACTATAGACGAAATTGAAGGTAGCATAATGTTACCCTAATCGCGTAGAGCGTTTTGACGCAATCCGTCTTCCGTTTCGTGTCAAAATTGATGTTCTTTCTTCAAAATCAAAAAAAATGGATTCAAACTGAGGAAACCACTGTTTATATCGTGGGTTTACTGGAAATGTCGAGAGAGAGAGAGAAATTTCTCTTTTATAATAAAAACATTTCATTTCTAGCCCTCTTTTGCGCTTATGTCCCTTTTTCTGGTCTGACTTCTGACGCTCATATCTTTTTATCTATAAGTTATATGAGCAAACCGTTAAAAGTGTTGGAAACTACACTCCAAGACCTTCAATTTGGTATATGATATGTCCCCAAAAGACTTCATATAACACATGAAATTAATTGCTGAAAAAGCTCCGTTACAAGGCAATTCCTTAATCGGTTTTTCCGCAACTTAAATCTGATTTTTCCCAAACTTTATATTCAACATATAAACTTCATATATGGTCATATTATTATTTTAAACTCACTTAAATCATTCTTAACATGATATTATAATGATATACGACAATTTAGACGTAGTGTAACAATATTCCCCCGTTAGGAACATTCGTCCTCGAATGTTAAATGAAGTATGTAGAAGCATTAAGCAACGATCTGTTACATACTCGAAGTAATGAAGAGATGTGTATATTTGGCCCTCATGTCATTTTCAGCTTCCCAAGTTATTTCTTCTATATTATTGCTTTGATATAGCATCTTAACTAAAGGAATGTCTTTCGTCCTTACTCGACGAATCTGCCTCTTTAAATTGCAACTGGCACCTCCTTATTAGTCAATTGTTCTGTAATCTGTACATCCTCTACTGGTACAACTCTAGAAGGATCTCTGACACATTTTTTTTAGCATGGAAACATGCAATACTGGATGTACCTCCTGAAGGTCTGCTTGAAGGTCTAACTCGTAGACTACACGCCCAACTTGCCTGATAATCTGATATGGACTAATAAATCTATGGCGAAGCTTTCCCTTCTTTCCAAATCTCATAACGCCTTTCATAGGTGATACTTTCAGGAATACCTAATCGCCAATATGAAATTCTAAATCTCAATGTCGATTATCTGCATAGGACTTCTGTCTGCTCTGCACTGCTAATAATATTTCCCTGATCAACTTGACTTTATCAATTAATTGTTGGATTAAATCTGGACCTATCAATTGAGACTCGCCAACCTTGAACCATCATATAGAAAACCTGCATTTGTGCCCATGCAAAGCTTCATATGGCACCATCTGTATGTTAGAATGATAGCTATTATTATATGCAAACTCTATCAACAGTAGGTGACCATTCCAGCGCCTCTAAAATCTAACACGTAAGCTCTAAGCATATTTTCTAATGTCTGAATGGTCCGCTCAGCCTGTCTGTCTGTCTATGGATGAAATACTGTACTCAGATACACCTGTGTCCCTAAACCTGTCTGGAACGATCTATAGAAATTAGCTGTAAACTGGTGCGTCCCCGTCTGAAATAATAAATACTGGAATACCATGTAGGCGCACTATCTCTCTGATATAAAGTCTGGCATAATCCTCTGCTGTATATGTAGTTCTAACAGGAAAGAAATGAGCTCATTTAGTAAGCCTGTCAACTATAACCCAAATAGAATCATATCTGCTCCGCATACGGGGAAAGCCTGTAATGAAGTCCATATTCACTGCTTCCCATTTCTATGATGGAATCTCGACTTCCTGTAACAAGCCACTAGGTTTTTTTTTTTTTATGCTCGACTTTAACCTGCTGGCAGTTAGCACACTGAGCCACAAATTCTGCTATGTCACGCTTCATTTCGTCTCAACAATAAATCTGCTTAAGATCATGGTAAATCTTAGTCGAATTAGGATGAACAGTGTATTTGGAATAATGTGCATCTGTCATAATCTGTCCACATAAATCTGCAACATCAGGAACACAAAGTCTATCTTTATATATAAGAACCCCGTCACTAGTAACCTATATAATAATTTTGGTTTTCTTGTGGCTATTTGCCTGTATTGAACTAGAACTGGATCCTCATACTGGCGCTGCTTTACTTATGTCACTAGGCAAGTAGTGGTTGCGTTCTGAACTGTAACTCTTGCGTCCTCTGAATCTATTAATCTAACATCCATGCTGGCCAACTGGTAGAGTGTATGAGCTAACTTTATTTTTTCTGGTTGTAAATAAGATAGACTACCCATAGGCTTGCGACTAAGGGAATCAGCAACAACGTTCGCTTTACCCGGATGATAAAGAATATCCATGTCATAGTCCTTCAGCAACTCTAGCCACCGCCTCTATCATAGGGTTAGCTCCTTTTGCTTAAATATGTACTGGAGGCTCTTGTGATCCGTATAAATATCAACATGAACACCGTAAAAATAATGTCTTCAAATCTTCAATGCATGAATGACTGCTGAAAACTCAAGATCATGGATGAGGTAGTTCTGATCGTGCTTTTTCAGCTGCCTAGAAGCATAAGCAATTACTCTTCCATGCTGCATCAAACACAACGAAGACCAATTCGAGAAGCATCACAGTAAATGACATAGCCCTCAGATCCCTCTGGAAGTGTAAGTACTGGAGCTGTTATCAACCTGTTCTTTAGTTCTTGGAAGCTGTGCTCGCAAGAATCAGACCACTCAAATTTAGCTGATTTCTTTGTCAATTTGGTCAGTGGAGCTGCAATGGAGGAAAAACCCTCTATAAACTTTCTGTAATAACCTGCCAAACCCAGAAAACTATGTACTTCAGTTGGCGTCGTAGGCATGGGCCAATTCTTCACAGCCTAGATCTTCTGGTCATCTATTTTAATTCTTTCTGCTGAAACTATGTGGCCAAGAAATGCCACTGAATCTATCTAGAATTTACACTTTGAGAACTTAGCATATAATTGTTGGTCCCGATGAGTACCCAATACTGTGCGTAGGTGCTCTGCATGCTCTGATTCAGACTTTGAATAGATGAGAATATCATCAATAAATATAATCACAAATAAATCTAAATAAGGCCTGAATACGCTGTCCATTAGATCCATAAATACTGCAAAGGCATTAGTGAGTCCAAACAACATCACTAAAAACTCATAATGGCCATTCCTAGTCCTGAATGCAGTCTTAGGTATATCAGATTTTCTAACTCTAACCTGATGGTAGCCTGATCGCAAATCTATATTCGAGAAGCACTTGGCACCCTGGAGCTTTTCAAACTAGACATCAATCCTGGGCAGAGAGTATTTATTCTTAATAATGACTTTATTCAGCTGTCTGTAATCTATGCACATGCGTAGAGAGTCATCTTTCTTTTTTTTTACAAATAGTATCGAGGCTCCCCACGGGGAAATGCTGGGTCTGATGAGGCCTTTATCTAACAAATCCTTCAATTGCTCCTTAAATTCTTTCTGTTATACAGGTGCCATCCTGAAGAACATGCCCCTGATGGCGTGCTGGTGCTGAGCAAGCAACTGCTGATCTAGCTGGCTGGGCTGTACAACTACCACCCCTAGTCGGGCAATCTCTCATGAAATGGCCTGCCTCGCGACAAATATAACAAGTATCAACTCCTAACTGACATGGACCCAAGTGGCGTTTACCACAATCTGAACATCTGGGATATGTCTGACTGGCCAGTATCGAAGTACCACGGCGCTGAAATCCTGAAATCTGTGATGCCTGACTAGCTCTGGACTGAGGAGTTCTATCAGATCTCAGGCCACGAGACTGTGTAGGTATACTAGCTGGTGGTTGTCTAACACACTGCTATCTACTCGCTCCAGACGTCTCTCCAAACGAACCAGAAAATCTGCCCCTCTTGTCTAGCACTTTATCCCTGTCGGCTCTCTATTTTTGCTTCCTCTCCTCAAGTAACAAAGCAAATGCCTGAATGTTATGTTCATACATGACTGCATAGCAACTGTCATACGCTCGTTCACTAGGTGTGGAGCTAGTCCCACTATATATATATACCTATGAATTCTATCCTCTATACTCACTACCACCGTAGGGGCAAACCATGCTAAAGAATTAAAGCAATTATTATACTCTTCTACACTCAAAATTCCATGTCTCAAGGTCAGGAACTGATTAGCACGGGCTCCCTATGTCTCTATAGGCATATACTGATAAAGGAAGGCATCTGAGAATTCCTTCCAAGTCGCCGGAGTAACATCTGACCCTCTAGATAGCTCCCATGTCTGATACCACCCTGCTGCTAAGGTCATGCAATCTGAATGCAGCCAACTCTACTGACTCCGTGTCTGACACGTGCATAACCCTCAACACTCTGGCTATCCTCAATAGAAAATCTTGAGGGTCTTCTCCTGTACGGGATCCAGTAAAGACTGTAGGCTCTAGCCTGATAAAATCATTGATCTTGGATCCAACATCTCCCTGGGCATCTGCACTGTGTTGTCTAGTCTGAGCAACTACAACACTGGTCGATAATCTGATGGCATCCCTCATTTCCTGCCCCTGACTATCAGGCTGAGAAGGTGGAGGTATAGTAGCTGCAGTACCTCTAATATTACCCTGAACTGATAGGATCTGTGAGGCCTCGGATGGAGCCTCAGGTCTGGACTCCTCACTCTCATCCACCTTAGGTGGCACTCTACTAATACCCTGGCCGGCAATAACCTTGCCCTTCTGGGCAGCTGTTAGTTTCTTTGGCGGCATCGCTTTGCTGAAATTACTATTGTTAGAGGGCTGAATTCTATAATCATGGCTCTATCGCACGATCTAGAGAAGAAGGAAAGACAACTGTCCTGAAGTGCCTTGTAGCCTCCTGTTCAAAAGTATGGCGCGCAACATACTCCTAAACAAGACTCTACTAGACACGGCCTGTAGACACCCTAGGACTGAACTGCTCTGATACCACTTTTGTCACAACCCAACTTAGGGCCGCGACGGATGACCAACACTAAGTGTCGATCATCACTAATCCTACTGATAATATGCTAACCATTATAACTGATAAACAGAATAAGCATAAACCTAGCTGATAAGGAGTATGCAATGCAAATAGCTGACAAGGCTAACATAAGCTGACATACATAACATACTGACTGCACCGCACAGGGACATATCTACAGGCCTCTAAGAGTGCTGAACTGAATATACAAAGGACGGGACAAGACCCCGCCATACCCAAACTGGCTGACTGTATACATACCAAAAGATAAGTAACTCCGGGAGTAAGCGGAGTGACTCCAATAGCTGATCGATGGCCTACTACCGTGGTCCAAGCATTGATCTATCTGCACCTGCGCGGCATGAAACGCAGCGCCCCAGAAAAGGGCGTGAGTACGATATGTACCAAGTATGTAAGGCATGAGCATATAATATGTCATAGCTGAATGAAACTGTAGGCTGGAATATAAATATGTAAACATGAGCTGGAGCATAGCAATATAGCTGGAAATCTGAAGAACGTACTAAACATGATATGAATATAAGCTGAAGTCTAGCTGAATCTGAACCTGAAGACTGAGCTGAACTATACTGATAAATAACTGTAATATGACTGATAGCTGGTTACTAGAAACTGGAACTGATAACTGTCAACTAATACTGACGCTAAGAACTGGTGGCTGATAATTGAGAACTGATAACTGTCAACTGATACTGACGCTAAGAACTGGTGGCTGATAACTGAGAACTGATAACTGTCAACTGATACTGACGCTAAGAACTGGTGGCTGATAACTAAGAACTGATAACTGTCAACTGATACTGACGCTAAGAACTGGTGGCTGATAACTGAGAACTGATAACTGTCAACTGGTACTGAGCTAAAGCTGAACTGTTATCTGAACTGGTACCTGTCTGGTGTTATGGGCTATATCCCCCCAAATCAGGTAACTGAACATCTGAACTAGTACCTGTCTGGCGTTATGGGCTGTATCCCCCCAAATCAGGTAACTGAAAACTGGAACTAGCCTCATGTATAATCATGCAGTGCATAATGTGGCTATATACGCGTATATAACAAACCTGGTGGGTGTTATGGGCTATATCCCCCCCAGCCAGTAACATCTAGTCTCTCTGGTCAGAGTGTGTGAATGACACCCGGTCACACTAGGTGTTTCAACTCCCGCCTGAACCAGAGGGGCTGTATCCCCCAGACGGGTAGTATCACACGCGACCGGACTGTGTGTCCAATGTCCAGCCTCTATGGGGGACTCCAAATCACACATAACATGATCACAATATAAGCATAAGCATGTATGAGGCATAACACATGTGGCAACAATATATATGGACTCAAAGGAATGATAAGAAAACTCTGGATGGAATTGTAGACACAACCTGAAACTTAGAATTTGTCTAACTCTTTGATTTTTATAAAAATTTCGGCAGAGTTTCCACTGAAACTGGATGATCCGCAAAACAGAACCAGCACTGTACTATACACGGGAATGGATACCCGGATAAACTGATAACATAAACAAATTAACTGGATAACAAGATGAGAGTGGCGTAACAATTCCACGGATGTACAGAATTTCTAGACAGTACCAGCGTCCTGTATTGCATCATAGTTTTGAGGGTGCAGATAAAAGTTATAGACCTCATGGTCTTCATGAAAGTTGTAGATATATGTATTAGGATTCTGTAGATTCTTAAATCATCTTAATATCAATTTTGTATAAGGAGTTATGATCAATATACTAACAACTGTCCAAAGTTCAAAATAATTTTCCAGATTTTGAAACGTTTTGCCTTTCTGATTTGGACGTCTTTCACCTTGGATTTTAGTACCAAATTAAGTATATACAAGGTTTCCTTGGTACCATACAAGTTTCTCAGAAGAAATACTAAGTTTGAAACTAATAAAAGCTTCAAAATCTAAAAGATACATGCCTTGCCAAAAGAAAGGTTTAGCCTTACATACCTTTGATGTTTCTAGCTTCTAAACTTCGTTCCTTTGAATTCCACACCTTCTAAAGCTTAAACAAGCTATAATATAGAATTTAGATACTTTACTTAGCTATGAAGTAATTCTAAAACTCAAACTATAGACGAAATTGAAGGTAGCATAATGTTACCCTAATCGCGTAGAGCGTTTTGACGCAATCCGTCTTCCGTTTCGTGTCAAAATTGATGTTCTTTCTTCAAAATCAAAAAAAATGGATTCAAACTGAGGAAACCACTGTTTATATCGTGGGTTTACTGGAAATGTCGAGAGAGAGAGAGAAATTTCTCTTTTATAATAAAAACATTTCATTTCTAGCCCTCTTTTGCGCTTATGTCCCTTTTTCTGGTCTGACTTCTGACGCTCATATCTTTTTATCTATAAGTTATATGAGCAAACCGTTAAAAGTGTTGGAAACTACACTCCAAGACCTTCAATTTGGTATATGATATGTCCCCAAAAGACTTCATATAACACATGAAATTAATTGTTGAAAAAGCTCCGTTACAAGGCAATTCCTTAATCGGTTTTTCCGCAACTTAAATCTGATTTTTCCCAAACTTTATATTCAACATATAAACTTCATATATGGTCATATTATTATTTTAAACTCACTTAAATCATTCTTAACATGATATTATAATGATATACGACAATTTAGACGTAGTGTAACAGAGAAAAAGGAAATAAATAGAGAAATTGTGTGGAAAGTTCCATCATTATCTCACTTTGATCCACGTGCCCCCATATGTGAAAAGGAGGTCCAGAAGATCGTTTATTTGTAAAATATAGCAAATCAAATGCCTGATGCATTTACTGATTTGAAAAGGATTACTAAATCACATATCCCTGCAGAGAATGTACCAATTCGGATGGATATCCCAGCAGGACCATCTAGTAGTGTCATAGCCAGTGAACTTAAAGCACGCCTGAAGCGTGGTAGACCACTGGGTTGCAAAGATCGAAATCCTAGAAAAAGGAAAGTGACAAATGATCAAGATGACACCATAAAAGAATCTCTTGAAGAGAACCAAGATCTTATTAATCCTGAATTTCCTGAAGAAATTAATGAACCTGAGACTCAAGTGAGTGAGGAATATTTAATAAATTCCACTGGTGATGGAATAAATTTGAATCGATTAGAAATAGAGGTGGATGATGTTTTTGCATATAGTGTTGCACTTAATATTATGCAAGATAATGAGGATTTTGAACCTCAATCTATTCAACAATGTCGACAAAGAAATGATTGGCCAAAATGGCAAGAGGCAATTCAAGCAGAATTGAGCTCACTTGCCAAACGTGATGTTTTTGGACCTGTAGTCTAAACACCTAATGGTGTAAAACCAGTTGGCTTTAAATGGGTCTTTGTGCGTAAACGAAATGAGAAAGGTGAAATCATAAGATATAAAGCACGTCTTGTTGCACAAGGATTCTCACAAAGACCTGGTGTCGATTATGAAGAAACATATTCACCTGTTATGGATGGGATAACATTTCAATATCTCATCAGTTTAGCTGTACATGAAAAACTTGAAATACACCTGATGGATGTAGTTACAGCATACCTATATGGCTCACTTGATAATGAAATTTATATGAAAATCCCTGAAGGATTTAAAATGCCTGAAGCATATAATTCAAAGTCTCGGGAAATGTACTCAATCAGATTACAAAGATCTTTGTATGGCTTAAAACAATCAGGACGCATGTGGTATAATCGCCTTAGTGAGTACTTGCTAAAGGAAGGATATATAAACAATGTCAAATGTCCATGTATATTCATAAAGAAAACAGCATGATAGTTTGTTATACTTGCTGTTTATGTTGATGACATAAATCTCATTGGAACTCCAGAAGAGCTCCAAAAGGCAATTGATTATTTAAAGAGAGAATTTGAGATGAAAGATCTTAGAAAGACAAAACTTTGTCTTGGTCTACAAATTGAACATTTAGTAGACGGAATTTTTATTCACAATCTGCCTATACAGAAAAGGTCTTGAAACGATTTTACATGGATAAAGCACATCCATTAAGTACTCCAATGATTGTTCGATCCCTTGAAGTGGATAAAGATCCGTTCCGGCCTCAAGAAAAGGATGAGGAACTTCTTGGTCCTGAAGTACCATATCTAATTGCAATTGGTGCACTTATGTATCTTGCTAACTCTACAAGACCTGATATAGCATTTTCTATTAATGTTTTAGCAAGATTTAGTTCTGCTCCTACATATCGACATTGGAAAGGTATCAAACAGGTATTGCGATATCTGAAAGGATCTGTTGATATGGGTTTGTTTTATTCTAACAAATATGGTGCAGATCTTGTTGGTTATGCAGATGCAGGCTATTTATCTGATCCACATAAAGGTCGATCTCAAACTGGTTAGCTTTTTACATGTGGAGGTACGGCCATATCATGGCGTTCTACAAAACAATCAATGGTTGATACTTCTCCAAATCATGCTGAGTTAATAGCTATTGATGAAGCGAGTAGAGAATGTGTATGGTTGAGATCAGTGATTTATTTTATTCGGGAAAGATGTGGTCTGAAGTGTGATACCAAAATACCCACGATCTTATATGAAGACAATACTTCATGCATAACACAGTTGAATGAAGGATTCATAAAAGGAGATAGAACAAAGCACATTTCACCAAAGTTCTTCTTCACAGATGATCTCCAAAAGGATGGTGAAATTGACGTGCAACAAATACATTCATGTGATAATCTGGCAGATTTTTTCACTATATCTTTACCGCCTGCAACTTTTGAAAAGATGGTATACAACATTGGAATGAGGAAACTTAAACACCTAGATCGACGTTTCCATTAAGGGGAGCAAAATACGTGTTGTACTCTTTTTTCCTTAACCATATTTTTACCCACTGGGTTTTCTTGGTAAGGTTTTTAATGAGGCAACTGATAATGCGTATTACAAGACAAGTGTACTCTTTTTCCTTCACTAAGACTTTTTTCTCACAGGGTTTTTGCTTAGTAAGGTTTTAACGAGGCACATTATCTATTAATGAACATCCAAGGGGGATTGTTATGAATATGTTGTATTGTGAATGTCTATTACTCCCATAGCTTCCTGAAGAAGCTTGATTTGCAAGCAGCTTGCAGCTTACAAGCAGCTTACAAGTAGCTTACAAGCAGGTAGCTTACAAGCAGCTTACAAGTAGCTTATGCAGCAACTTCTTTTCTTCTATAAATAGGAAGTCATTTCAGTTTATTATGTACATCAGCTTAAAATGAAATAAGATATCAGTGTCTCTCTCTATATAGTATCTTTGGTTGATTTACTTTGCAGCTTTTATTTTCACAACACATATCAAAATCAATTCTGGCTGGTTACTGTTAACATTTCCTTCTTATATTCAAGAGATTCCTTTCTATTTTCATACCGAGGATTTAATTTGCTACACGCATTACGTTACATTACACAAGAGTTTGATAGCAGCAAACTTGCTAGTTAAATCCATAAAACCATGAATCTACAACAATGAGAAATAACTAATTACAACACTTGTTCTAGGCACCTTCAAAACTGTCAAGACTGCTCCTACTTCTCTCTCATGTAAGAGAGTACATACTGCATACGAAAGAAAATTGGTGTTCCTGCCTGCTCCACAAACCCCAAACATAGCTTTCAAGAGTGACTCTTGTGCAAGTATGAACCTTTCTGTCTACATGGTGTCACCAATCACGCAGATGGGAAATAGTAGTTCAAATTGAAAGGAAGGGAGTAAAATTCCTCACTTCTTGCGTCAACCTTGAAGGACCTGAATCTGTCCCACCAATGCATGCCTATGTCTTTCCCTGTCTGATTATACCTTCTGTGTAGAGTATTGTCCAGGAAATAGGCCATGGTACCCGCAACAAAAGCTTTCGAGGAAAATGGCACATTGACCATGTCGTTGAGCTGAACAATAACAAACCAGGAAAGCTCTTTAAGACATGCTAGAATGCAACATAAGTCATCTGTTCAGATTCATTCAAAAGTTTAAAATGCCAATACCCATCTTTTATGAGTGTGAACCGGTCCATAACCAGCACTGGCAGTATACTCTTTGAAGTACTGTGGCACAGACAAACCCAGAAAGATGGAGAAACCTAATATAAACTTGGTGCGGAAACTATTAAGATTGCAGAACTGAAGGAAGTTTATGCCTCCAGCACCTGCAGAGAATGAACAACACAAGAACCTACAATTCGCGACTATGAATAACATGAAAGATTTTGGCAGTGATCATCTGCATGTGTTTGCTTGCATTACACATATACATACCTATATAAGCAAAGAGAACGCAGTACAAAGCACCTACAACGGGTGCTGGAATTGAAGCCAAGGCTGCTCCAAATTTCCTTGATGATTATAGTGTTGTGAAGAAAAATCCAGAGTGCGGAAAATCAAGTATCCAGATAACCCACAAGAATTGTTCAACAAAACTGTTAGAGGTGATTTACCGAGAATTGAAAAGAAAATCATGAACACAGCAGATATCTGAACAACTCTTCTACTGCCAACACGTGTCAGTGCTAAAAGACCAGCATTCTCACTGAATGTTTTCAAAGGAAACATCTGCTTCTTAGCCAACTAATGCATGTAATAAGAGACCGCCAAGCTGCAGAAGGTTCTTTTCTGGACTTACACAGATACAGAAGATCCATTCCCAGTGCCAAACAATCTTGATAGCAAAATTCCAACTCCCTGAGGTAAAAACAGAAAGTTTTAAAATTAAAAAAAAGCAAGAAGCTAGGTACACCTTCTGAAGAAATTTTGGAAGCAAGGTGGCAAGGGGTAGGGGAATGGAAAGCAAACAATCATACTTCTCATGAACCTCGTTGAGAACAAAAGAGATGTCTTCCTTTTCCAATCTCTAGCCAACCCCCACCCTAAAAAGAATATGACACAAAAGAACCTTTTTTTTCTTCCCTTCCCATGATCCTGAAACACTATTAAATGATGGCAATGGGAAGGTTGCATACGATATACATCCAGCCCACTCTCCCTTCAACCCCCAAAATGGTCTGGCAGCACACTCTGAACTGGGTACCCCCTTTATCGGCTGTCCTTATGGCCTTGTCTTCGTTCAATAAAACTTCCTAATTAATGCTGGTAAGATGTATTGAAAAAAAATATATAGAGAGTGAAAGTTTAACTGGAGGATGCTCCAGTGGCGTGTAACACTTAATTTCCATTTCTCGGTCTCCAAGATAAAAGATTCCTTTGTTAAATGGAAAAGCAGAAAATGAAGATAGAGTGGGACTGTTCCAAACCCTAAGCACATAAAGTATGATATCATCTATCTGATATCATATCCGCCGTGTACTGTCACACCCAAAGTGGATCTGTGCGAAATATCAAGAACAAAATTTATTCAAATAGGCATAGATTCAAATTAATAGTTCCAAGGAAATTAACCAGATCAGACATGTTGGGTTGCAAACTTGCAGATGCGTGGACACTGTATACCCATTTTGACTTGTGTTGTGGAAGAAAGCCATTCTAGTTAGAGTTGGGTACTGGAATTGTTGAACCCTCCCGAGAAATGCACACAAGTATGCATCGGGATTTGATTTCAACAAAATGGAGACTCCAAACGGCTTTCTTTGGAGTCGCCATCTAATTTAAGGATTATTAGGAACCTAAGTTAATTAAAGAGTACAATTTTATTCCTTATTTAAAAGGAAATTATTAAAATCAGAGATTCTTAGGTAAGTAGTTCTTTTAAATTCGAAAGAAGGTCCCTTGCGGGAGCACTTTCGAAAATCCGCTAAATGCGGTTAATCCGGCGGTTTTCACGAATTTGTTAAGGATAATAAGTATATAAAGCTAATTTTATATAAGGATAACAGGAATAATATAAATAAGATAAGATTTTAATTATGCCGATACTTAGATAAATAGATGACCCAATTTAAGATTAATTAAATGGATAATGAAATAATGATCAATTGATTAATTAATAGAATAAGTAAATGTTAAATGAAGTTAGATAATTAAATGAAACAAACTAGATAAATAATTGGATAATAATAGAGGATTAATTAATTAAATAAATAAATAGATAAATGAATAAGCAAATAAATAACTTAATTAAATAAATGAATACTTATTAAATTAATATTAAATAAAGGAGTAAATGAATAATAATTGATTAATTAATTAATTAATTAATTAAATATTTAAATAAATAAATAAATAAATGATTAATTGAAATTAAATAAATTAGATTACGTAAATAAATAAATAAAGGATTAAAATTTAATTGATTAACTAAATAAATAAATTAGATTAGATAAATAAATAATTAAATATTTAATATAATAAATAAAGAAGCAGTTTAAATACGAATTATGACGAGGGTTCGATTTTTAGTCGAATTTGATTTTGCACTCATTAATTGACAAATGATTCTAAACATCCATAAATTAATTGGCGATTCGCAAAGAAATGATACAAAGCATTCATATAAAAAAACAATTTAAGTAATTTACAATAATTATTCACAATTCAAATATCATTTCTATCCTACAGGGCTCCTAATCCAGTCTATGAGGAAGTCCTATACAACATGCATTTTCTAAGGGAGCGGGGAAGGGTGGAGTTTAGAAGATAGAACCCGGAAGCGCAAACTCAATCATTGAGCCTTGCACTTTGAGTTTTTCGTTTTTCTTTTCTCTTTTTTTTACATTTTCGGGAATATCAAGTCCCGAAAATGCGGAGTGGATCCAATAACTCCCAAATGCATACCATCCCAGTTTGTGAGTTTTAGCCAACTCGATCCCGAGGAGTGTTTCATGTCAAGAAAATAAAGGATGAAAAGGAATTAGGATCTGATAAACAAAAGCTCAAACATAGAAACTTAACTATAATCACATTATCAAACAAGTTAAAGCAATTTCAAACAAATGCAGATTTCATTATGACTCAAAACTCATTGACAGTAGTTGCAAGCTCAAATAGAAGCTAAGACATCAGTGGCAAGGGTACAACCTGCTGCTTCTCATGTTCAAAATATAACGGGAAAACAAATCAAAGATTACACGACAGGAAACAACAAAGTGACTAGACAGGACCTAAAACTACAGAATTTACTTCAGGCATAACTTTTCACCTGACCCTGACTTTCATCTCAACTAGCAGGATTTAGGTATAGGGGAAACAGGGGGTAAGAAAACGATGCTAAATAAAATTTGCAACTTGAACACATAACATGAATTAGGACATAGCAGAAACTAATTCAGAACTAATTAGAGAGGAATAGAGATGAGGAAGTGCACGACTAAGGATTGAAACTGATAGAGGAAAGAGAGAAATCTAGACTAAACAAACAACACTACAGCTTATATTTTAAACAGGGGACTTAACTTCTCCTAATAGACACATACCAAGTCAAAAATAGGTCCAAGAGAAACTGGACTAGTCTTATTGATTTCAGACTATTTCATTTTAAGAACTTTCACCACCTCAACCCTTTATGACAAATGCAGAGAGAATCAAGACCAAAGAACCAAACTGACCCTTAAGCTTGAGAAGTAAAACAGCTGCTATCACAACTTTCAACTAACTTATTGAAACACAAGCATCAGGAAAGAAACTAACTTCATAAAGAAACAAACTGTCATCACACCATAGAGGAGCTAGATTAGACCACACTACCTACAAACCAACCTAAACCTCCTCTAACTTCAAAGCTCCTTCACTGAACTTAATTAAAACCTGCAGATTTCCCTCTTAGCCTCCAACACTAAACTTCAACTCTCCTGAACAATCGCAAGCTCCCTCAATTCAATTCCTGCTACTTCTTTTATCAGGCAAGAGCCCAGACCCCAACCTCTGATAGATTCATTCCTGAACTCCCTCAACATCACACAGGCATTCAAGCTAAACCTTAATTCTGCTCCTCTCTTAACAACCATACCCACAAATGCAGACAACAAACTGAACCAACTCCCTAAGACCCCTTCACCCTCTCGCATAACACCTGCATTCCCTCAATGAACAAACAAAGGACCAGACCTCAAATGAACACTCCTGAACTCAAATACCTCCAACCTGAATAGCCTATCAATCCTATACTTCCCTCTAAACTTCTACCATAAACAAAAAAGGATCTCACATGCACATGCTGAACAAAACAACCTTCAGAACCCTTTCACATTGCCAAGAACATATGCAGCCCCTTGACAACCTGCTTCTTCACCACCTGCCTGACTAAACTGCTCCAAGAAACACCCTGAAACAACCTATACAAACTACTAACTTGTAGCTAACTCACAGACCTCCAGAACTCACACTAAACACCTACACCAAAACTGCAGCCTACAAAATCCCTGGATGCCTCTTTAACTCCATGCTGTTACCTGCAGCACCTACACACACTTAAGAACTGCTGACATCCACAAAACACCCCCTTTGAACTCACAACAAACTACTAGTACAAGAACCAAGGTTCCTGCACAACCTGCAATCAGAAAAACATCCAAACAAAAGCCTGCACCTACCTTGAACTTCCTGCACCTACCTTGAACTGCCTGTATTTAACTCACAGCTGCATATTCTCTCACAAGCTGACTAACTAACTGAGATCTAAGCTTCTCTACATAAAGCAGAAACAGGACAAAACCTGTAAATCAACAACAGACCTCTTACAACTACAACAACCCTCCTGAACCTTTACATACACACCTGAACAAAACCTGGACATCATAGCGCACACACACACACATATACCTGCATACACACATACACTGAATAGACACCCCTGCACACCCCTACCTACAACCTGAACACCTCCTTTGGAATACACAAAATCAAACTCCTATCTAAACACCACTTTAAAGGCCCTGGCATCTCCTTCTTCTTTACACTAACCCACACACAACCTATACCACCAAAACAACCTCAAAAATCACCTTCTTACAATCCATCAGGCATTACCAATCAACCTGCAAACCAACGATCATCCACTAACCAACTGAACACAACAGCTGCACACAAAAACCACCTCAGCTTCTAAACCAACTCCTCCATCTAAAAGCATACATTATTACCCTAACACACACAGGACCAGCACCCTGCATATGCACTCACAAAACTAACAGCAAGCATCATATCTGAACAAGAACACACAAATAAAAAAACTACAGATTTACATACATTTTCAAAAGGGAAGAGTAGTACTTTAATTAGTTTTCATATTCTAGCACAAAAGCTTCCATTTTTTACTTGCAATCGATCAACCATTTACTCTATTTAACTTTACAAAGCTTCTACTTCAGGTTTCATAACAACGAGGCTTTATAGAACTATGCTATACTAATCAAATGTTGCTCAAACTGATATAAAGACAAAGAAAACAAAACAAAAAAAAAGGTTGGGATCTTCACCTGTTTTGGAGCAGTGAACTGAGCTTAAACTGAAAAACACGACTCGAAGCGATGCGATGATTTGAACAATAAAGCGACCAAACAATGAAAGGAACAGTGATGCTAAAAGAAACTTAAACTGGAAAGAATGCTGCTGCTGTTTTTCTTTTGTATCTCTTCCTTGTTCAAAACTATTTTTCTACCCCTATGAACCTTCTATTCTCTGCCTCCCCCTTTAAAAATATGCTTAACGATCTATATATATCCACATTTAGGGTTCTAAATTTATAAAAAAATACCCAAACTGACCTCTCTTTTAACGGCTCTTTTAGGGATCAAAAAGTCGAAATCAATCCAGAGCAGGAATCTCCAAACAAAATATTCGAATATTCCCTTCTTCTAGATTGAGTTTGGATTCGAAATCCCCATTTCACCCCTAGAACGGACTGATCTGAATCGTTCCTTGAAAAATCAAGGGCTTAGATTATTTCTCGTACATAGTACGAATGGAGAGAGATAAGGAGAGTGGGGGGACCATGGGTGACGTGGATTTTGGACTGTTGTGCTCGAAATTTGGGGGAAAAGGGAAATCGTCGCGGGTCGATCAGGGGAAAATGGGTTAGGGAAATAGGGAAGAGGGTTGTGGGCAACTGACTTTGGAAGAGAAATGGTGTTGTAATGTGTATATATCTTTTTTGCACGGGATAGGTTGGAATGGGATGGGGCTTGCTCATTTCGCCCCTCTTTAAGTTAAATTATTAAAATAGGGATGTTGCATGTCTAGGCTGAATTTAAGATATAGGAATAAAATTAGCCCTTTCTTAGGTTAATTGGAAATTGAAGGGTTTGCACGGGTAGGCTGAAATTGAGCTATGCTTTGCGAAACTTAGCTTTTCTTCCAAATTTCATTAATTCACTTTTAAAATTTTGAAATTGACTTTTATTTAGATAATTAACATTAATTAAAATTTTCGGGACAAAATTGGGTGTCAACAGCTGCCCCTCTATACCCGGAAAAGGATGAAAGAGTTTTCAAGGTAAAAAAGTTGACTGGAAACCAATTTTGTCCTGATAAAACCAAGACTTTTGATTCCAAGGACCAAAATGCGAGGCTTATGGATATGGCCGAACTCCGGTTTCTGAGTTGCCTACATATCTCGGGCTGAAAGAGAATCAGGTCATATGTAGTTCAATGACACTTAGATACGAAGACTCGCACGATTGACAGAAAAGGACGCACGAATAGAAAAGAATTCAAATTGACCCCTAATCTGGAAAGAAAGATTAGGTAAGACTTGCTTGTTCGAGTGCGATTCTTCAGATCCTCGTTGACGAGTCTAGCTCATATCAACGATTGCCCCAGTTCACTGCTAAGAAAAAGTTCCACGTTATGCTCCAAATGTTGCTGCGGTATTGCCAAAATTCTGTAAAGACTTAACAAACGGTAAGCGAGCAACTGCTAATAAACTATAATAATTGGAATAAGAAATAAATAAAGGGATAATATAAAATTGTAAATGCTGGTTGTGATGCTATCAACAAGTTCTTCCTTCAATCAACTGACGAGGCGCTCCGCCCGGAGACCCTCTGGGCTGATCATTATTCTGAAGCAGTAAAATAAAAGCAAGTAAAATAAATTAAAAAAATAAGATAAGCGAGGATGAGTTGTAAAATGCAAGGCGACTCCGCTGGGGATAACGGATGGTTCTAACCATAAGGCTTTCACGAATTTGTTTGTTTGTATTGTTTGACATTGTATGTCGATACTAGTATGCGTAGCTTATTTAATTATTGCGTTTGTATGTTGAAACTAGCATGATTATATCTATTGTTTATTTGCGAGCATGCTTAGTTAATTTAATTGATTGTTGTGTGTCACGAAAGCATGTCACTACACCCTTATTTGTGCACATATATAAACTGACATTCCGTTCATATTTCCCCCACTCCTAGGAACCTCTTGCATTCTCACTCAAATATCCGCGAGGTGTGTGCATACGCACCCGCACTTTCTTCCACTAAAGAACCCTTTGACGAGTTGGTGTACCGGCAGATTGTCGCGGCCGTAATTCGACCACGAAGCCGCCTGCCACTCACCTGTTAGCCTCAACCGTTAACCCACACTTAGAAGGAGCTTTAGGAGCATGCATGCATTTACACCTTAGTCTGGACCCGGTCCTTGGTGCCGCCTCCATAGTTAGGAAACCGCCCTTACGTCAACGGGTTTTTAAAACCCAACGACAATGCATATTATGTGCTATGTGATGACGAATCCTCAGTCCTAACCATATTTTGAGCAAAATCAGATTTAGAATTTTGTCTCCTATGTTGTCTTTTAGGTCATAAAATGGAAGAATTTAGCAGAATCTATGTGGTCATAGCAGTCCACATAGAATTTGAGATCATAGACGGAATTGCAGTCCGGGGAAAGTTAGGCAAATTTGATTGGTTTGTGTTTTAGAGATGGTATGGTGAGTGAGATCTAAGAGGCGAAGCCCCTGGTGTCTTTAAAAGATCAGTGGGGTCCCTCTCGTGAATGGCTTTGCGTGTGTGCAGGCCCATGTTGACTAACCAACTGCAAATTCTTATGGAATGAAGTATGCTTGTCGCATACTAGGAGAGTGAAGCCCCTATGTCTATAAACGACCAATGGGGTCCCTCCTTGAAGACCAGTGCGGTCTTGGCTACCTAGGAAACTGAGAGGCTTGATTAAAGCCGAAGACCAGTGAGGAGCACTATGAACAAGGTCTGTGAGCCTTGCAAAACCTAGGAAGCTGAGAGGCTTGATTAAAGCCGAGGACCAGTGAGGTTTTTATTTTTGAAAGGCCAATTGGCGCCTTTCATGATTTGCAGTCTGGTATTGTGAAGGTAGTTGGAAATCTCACCCTTGGATGTTGTGAGATAATTGGGAGTTGTGCTTGGAGGAACGTTGATGTTTGCAAAAGGTATAGAGGTTTGTTTCGGGTTTAGGCATTTGGGGTTAGAAATTTGGTGCAGATATTGTGGAGAGCATGAGCTATGTTAGAATTTCGAGTTGACACCAACTTTTGGAAGTTAGTTGGGATAACGGAATTGCAGTGTCAAGGCGGAGAGATGATTGTTATCGATTATTGTCATTATTTATTGCTTACTCTAAATCTGAATTGCTCAAAACTGGCATGAACTATTTTTCGTTACCACTTATCTGCGCGTCTTAGGCCCACCTCTGGCACAAAGAGGCACCGTACAGGGTAGGAAATGCTTGCATTTTTATTTACGCTCAACTACTTGTGTTTGCCACATGTCAACTTGTTTAAAATGCAAAGCGCTACGTGATGTGCGCTATGTGACTTGTGTGCAATTTTATGAATGACCTGCAAACTAACATAGTTACCCTTTGAGGTTCCTTGTTTTTTTTATTTCTCTAGCAGAAGTTTGATTTTTAAAAGTGGTTGACCATGCAAATCATGATTCAAGATCTGATTGATGGTAGACACTCTAGCTCGTGAACGATGCAGTACCAGAAGCTAATGGCATTGTTTGAAAGAACTTGGCGATTGAACTTAGTAGCATTATTTTCAATTTTAATTCAGATTGAGGCCCTGAATTGCATTTTACTTTAAAGCTTATGTTAATCTAAATCAACTCATTTTGAGTTTATGAGAGTTGAAATAAAAAGGCATTGCATTCTTATTATATTATTTACGCTTGCATTTGTTTCTGTTTCAAAATTAAAATTGGTAAACCTGCCAAGACTTTGCTTGTGACATAACGAAACAACTGAACAATTTGAGAATGATGCGGTAAAGTTATCTTTTTGCACTTTTTGGATAACAATACTGTTAGAACTTCAACTGAGGCAGCTTTTACAAAGCAATTTGAAGTATCAGAATTCACAACTGGGGCAATTTTTGCAAAGTAAGTTGAAGATTTAGAAGACCATAACTGGGGCAAATTTTTTGCGAGGCAAGTGGAAGATTTAAATAATCATAACTGGGGCAGAATTTTGCAAGAAACACCGTCAATTATCAAAAGATCAATTGGCAAATCCCGAGAATTGGCTAAGCGAATAGTGCAAAGTCTAAGAAAAAGGACGTTCAGTTTGTTTTAAAATATGTTACAAGTTTAAGTCAAGGCAAAATTTTCAAAATGCATCTTTGACTTTATTTGCATGCTTGCTTTACTTACTATATTGCATTAAATTAATTTACCCTTGCCTCTATTTTTCTCAAATTCCCATGCTATTTGAGTTCATGAGCCAAGTTTCTGAAAGCAATTCGCAAATCCAAGTCCAATGAAGACGAGGAAGCAGCAAGATCAGGATGAAGTCTGCACAAGTCAAACGCTTCCGCCTCCCTCCCCAAAACTAACAATTTGTCTTTGAGAGTAGGAACATGAAAGCCTGCAATGAAAGGATCATTCGTATTATGGATGAACAATTTATTTAACACGCATCCAAAGTTGCCTTACAGATTGCGTCGCATTGTCTTTTATAACTTAAAGCATTATGCTTTGTCATGAGTTATTGCCGAACAGGCGGCATTTCTACCCCTATGACTTTCATTCCTAATAGGCGACAAAGCCGAGGCTTGTTTTGTGTTTTCAAAACTAAGCCAAATAGGGCATCGCTTGGTTTCAGGCGATAATCCGCACAATGCCATCCTTTCCGGATTGTCTCGCCAATTGATTTATCAATGGCTATCGCACTGACAACATTTCCGCATTACTTTGCTTTGCACTTGCTTTGAATTATGTCTTCGCGCTTACTTTAAAATTAACACCTTGCTTTACTCTTTCAGGTTGACCATCGGCTACGAGGATTCCCTCTGTTGGACTATCTCGTCTATTGATTCGCCAAATGGCTCTTGCATTGCTCTACATTCCCGCACAGCTTTTCTTTGCACTTGCTTTAAATTATGTCGTCGCACTTGCTTTAAAACTGATGCCTTGCTTTACATTCTTCAGGTTGACCACCAGGCGGGGCTTCTCTCTTGTTGGATTTTCGCGCCTGTTGATTCGCTAAATCGCTTTTGTGTTGCTTTACGTTTCGCGCTAAATTGCTTTGCACTTGCTTTCAATTATGCCTTTGCACTTGCTTTATATTATGACTTGCTTTACTTTTAGTTTAACAGGTTAACAGGTTAGCCCTGAGACCCTCCTTGCTTTGTGCCGGATCGGATCACCAGCTGATTTGTAGACAATCAACTCCAAGACCCTCCTTGCTTCAGGCCCGACCGGCTTGCCAGTTGATTTGTCATGATTGTTGAAAAGGATTTGCACTATGCCTTCGCACTTGCTTTATTGCTTCGCCAATGGATGAGAAGACCATTTATCAAAGATATTGCAGCTTGCACTTACAAATTACGTCCTGCCTACCGTAAGCAATCGGGGGCCTTATTATGAGTCTATCGTGAGCAAGCGAAGACTTCATTAGCATTAAAGCCTACCATAAGCAATTGGAGGCATTATCTGAAGCCTATCATAGACAATTGAAGGCTCTTTTGTTATTGATCCTACCGTAAGCAATCGCGGGAGGGGGGGGGGGTCTTATTATCAAGTCTATCGTGAGCAAGCGAAGACATTATTATTATTTGAAGCCTACCATAAGCAATTGGAGGCATTATTCTGAAGCCTATCATAGACAATTGAAGGCTCTTTTATTATTGATCCTACCGTAAGCAATCGAGGGGGTCTTATTATCGAGTCTATCGTGAGCAAGCGAAAACATTATTATCATTTGAAGCCTACCATAAGCAATTGGTGGCATTATTCTGAAGTCTATCATAGACAATTGAAGGCTCTTTTGTTATTGATCCTACCGTAAGCAATCGAGGGGGTCTTATTATCGAGTCTATCATGAGCAAGCGAAGACATTATTATCATTTGAAGCCTACCATAAGCAATTGGTGGCATTATTCTGAAGCCTATCATAGACAATTGAAGGTTCTTTTGTTATTGATCCTACCGTAAGCAATCGGGGGGTCTTATTATCAAGTCTATCATGAGCAAGCGAAGATATTATTATCATTTGAAGCCTACCATAAGCAATTGGAGGCCTTATTCTAAAGCCTATCATAGACAGTTGAGGGCTCTTTTGTTATTGATCCTACCGTAAGCAATCGGGGGGGTCTTATTATCAAGTCTATCGTGAGCAAGCGAAGACATCATTATCATTTGAAGCCTACCATAAGCAATTGGAAGCATTATTCTGAAGCCTATCATAGACAATTGAAGGCTCTTTTGTTATTGTTCCTACCGTCAACCAAATTGAATATCAGATTCAATATGAACTGAAGGGAGCATTCAATACTTTGCATCACTATCAATACAAGCAACACGACCCGGTTTTGCTTTTTTTTTTTTTTTGCATTATCTTGCCTTAATTAATCCAATTTGCAACTTTGTTTTGCAGGCTGCTATCAAATTTAGGCTCGTTCACTTTATATTGAACGTTTTAGGCTCGTTCGCCTTACAATTGAATGTTTTGGGCTCGTTCGCCTTATAAATGAACGTTATGTTACCTGCGTAGGATATAGATTAGCCAAGTCGACTTGAGATATTATGTCTCGTTAGTCAACTTATCTTATGAAAGCCTTGCACTTTACGATTCGTTCTCGCTTTACTTATTGTCTTGCTTTACTGTTTCAGAATAAGGATCAGCTTAGAGGTTCTCCGGGCAGAGTACTTTGTCAGTTGATCGAAGGAAGAACTTATCGATGATACTGCAACCCGCATTTATAATTTTATCACTTTATCTATTTCTTATTCCAATTATTACAGTTTATTAGCAGTTGCACGCTTACCGCTTGTTGAGATTGTTACAGGATTTTTAGCAGCACCGTAGCAGCTTTTGGAGCATAACATGGAGCTTTTCATAGCAATGAATCGGGGCAATCGTTGATATGAGCTAGACTCGTCAACGAGGACCTGAAGAATCGCACCCGCATAAGTCGTCAACCCCAGAGGTACGTCTCTTGTTAACCTTAGAGTCTGAGGTTTGAGATTGAAGACAAGATGGCTCGGTTATTGATAAGAATCAAACGCGGAAAAAGTAAAAGGATAAAGAACGAGACGTAACTCGATCAATAATCTCAAGTAGCAACGGAGAACTCGTTCCGTTACACCCCGACAGAATGTCAAGAACACCTACGCTAGGCAACTACCCTCGAGCCAACTAGGACCCGCAAGTAGAATGGTCGGGGCGGGGTCGTTGTCCAACTAGAATCCACTAGAAGCACACAAATCCCAATCAAAGGTTGGTTTTCCATAAACCCAAAGAGATCCCTCTTTACAATGTTAATTCATCATTCAAAATAGACTAAGGAATAAAATAAGCTATCTAGCTATTTATAGAGGTTTCTACGCATTAAGTAAAAGGTCTATAATGCCCACAAGCTAGGCTTTAAGCTAAAAGACCATGCAAGGTCAAAATAGACAAAACACACTTAAAATCTCGTGTCTCAGCATTTTGGGCGGGGCGCCCAAGCTTGGGCGGAGCGCCCGAAAAAGTGTGCAGTGGAGGGCCCTGGGCGGAGCGCCTGGGGGCTGGGCGGAGCGCTTGGCCCCTTTGTTTCCTGGGCGGGGCGCCTGGATCTCTAGCCTTCTCCTCTTGCGCTTTGATCACCCGGAACGACTTCAATTCACCTCCAACGCTCTTGACTTCTAGTCTGTTGCTTCTTCCAAGCTTGATACATGTTGGAACGGCGTCTTGGCTCATTTGGATCTTATTATCCTCCCCTTCTTGAGAAGATTTCGTCCTCGAAATCATTGCATTCACGTCCATTGAGTCTTTTCTTCGGGGTGCCCAATGCTCTCCTCCTTTGCAACCCTTGATCGTCACTTTGACATAGGTTTCTTCCAAGGTCTCCTTTGCCTTAACATGGAGCTTAGAACCTACAAGCAACGACAAGCAAACACAAGATTTCCTACCTTGAAGGTAGGTTAGTGCAAGAAGTGTGGAAAACACACTCTTGTGATATAACCAAGCATCAATGTTAAGAACAAATATCAAGTCTCTAAAGAGAACAATAAGTACTTGGTTAAAGATCAACATGCACTCATCACAATAATGAGCAAGTAGGTCATGGGGCCATGGACAATGCAAGACCAAGCTATCAAAATCCCCTTGAACCTTAAGCTGAAGATCAACCAACCAATCCCTCCTGAAAGTGTGATCAACAAGTGGAGTGGAGTGAGTCAAATAACCCAATATGCAAGTAATATCAAGTACTCCACTCCCCTTCTTTAGAGCACACTTACTCACACCAAGGGATTCCTTTTCACCTCCCATTTCATCAGTTAAGCAACCCGTCTCAAAAGACAAACTATCAAGAAAGGTATTGATAATGGCCTCTTCTTCATCATAACCCAAACAAGCAATAGTAGGGTCACTCAAAGAGTCATTTACCTCATTCAAATTCTCACACAAGGGGTTGCCTAAGGGGTCAAACCCTTCACACCATGGAGGTTCCACTTTATTACTCACCCTAGTTCGATACAAGTCATTACCACTAATGAGGATGCCTTCAAACAATGGATTTGTAAAAGCATGCATCTCACCATCATGATCAAGCATAGACAAGTTATCAAGACTAGGTTCATTACCCTCACTTGAGGAGTCATCATAGACATCCTTGTCCAATTCATGCAAGTTGGACTCCTCAAGGCTATTTTCATCCTCACCACAACACATAAACCCACCAAATAGAAGCATATCAACAAGGGTATGATCAACTACCTCATCTACCCCTTTATCAAAGATTGGCGGTGTGTCATAGCAAAGGTCAAATTCATTGTCAACCATCAAGTCTACACTAGTGAGAGATTCATTGAACAATGAGCTCACATCATGATGCGGCTTAGCAAGGCTCTCAACTAATGTCACACAAGCACACACAAGTTGACTATGAGACTCTTCACTAGTAGCATATTCACTAGATGCAACACAAGCACCAACTAGTGTTGAGTCATCACAAGACAAATAACTAGTAGATTCATGAAAGGGTGGAGCAACACTTACATTTGTAGTTCTCCCTTGATCACTCACAAGGCTTGAAGTGTCATGTGCGACTCCTTCTTCATGAAGCTTACATTGGGAGTTTTCTTCCTCTGTCGTTCCTTCAAAGCACATGGTTGAGGCTCCAATGGCTTGTCTTCATTTGTACCTACACAAGAACTAATACAAGAAAGAGTAGAAGATGAAGAATTGTTAGAACAATGGGTGCTCTCACTCTCAATTTTTCTTTCCTCACCTCTCTTCTCTCTCAATTTTACCTCATGATCAAGTGTAGTTGGTGGTGACAATCCACTCACATCACTCCTCAATTCTTCTCCTTTTTCCTCTCTTAGATTGTCACCGGTCACTCCCTCACTTCTCTCTATCTTTTTTCTCTCATTTGAAGTGGAGCGACTCTCATTTTCAACTTGTAATGGGAGGCAACAAGCTTGTTGGCTTCGGGCTCAAGTACCATGGGTGGTCTAGCCTTAGCCACTACCCTCAATTCCCTCATCCGCTTGTAGTCTTCACTAGCTTGTTCAAGAGGTAGAACGTTTCGAATGGGACTTGGAAATTGAATATTTCTTTGGGGATTGCCCAAATTATGGGGAATGCCCACTCGTTGGGGATTGCCCAACACTTGTTCATTTCTATCAAGTTCATCCCTCAACCTTTGTTGCTTAAGAAGCGCGGCAACTTGTTTTGGGGTAAAGGTTGAACCACTCGTGCCTTCTCCGGCTTTGCCTTGGACACTCGGAGTCCCTTCCTCAACTTGGACACTCGGGGTCCCTTGTTTTACTTGGACACTCGGGGTCCCTTGCTTAACTTGGACACTCGGGGTCCCTTCCTTTACTTGGACACTCGGGGTCCCTTGCTTAACTTGGACACGTGAGGTCACTCTTTCAAGAGTTTCAATCCTTAGGCTCATACTATCTAGTTTGGACAAGATAGTAGCCAAGGCACCCTTTATGAAATCATCTCCCTCACTTGCCATTGTGCCTACAAAATCAACAAACATTAGTAAAACACCTCTCACACACCCTCACGTGTATAGCACTCGGTTCACTCATTTAGTGGTGGTGAATATTTCACTCGGACTTGAATACTAATAGCTTCAAGTAGTTGAACAATAATCCTCAACTCAACCAACTATTCACAAGCCAATTGTACTCCGGGGTGAGTGGAGTTGATATGACTCGATGTATGATAAGCACTTTAAAATAAGGACTTGAGTCAAAGGATTCTACGGATCTTCTTGGAGTTCTACTCTCCAACTAAGGCACGAATTACCTAATAGCAATGAAGGATTAGTGCTAATTAAGTAGGGAAGTTACTTAGATAAGCACTAATTAGAGTTTAGACAACAAAGAAATAGGAAAAACCTAAGGAAAACTACCAAATCCACACCTTCAGGGCTTGGGCGGAGCGCCCAGAGATTGGGGCGGAGCGTCTCAAGTTTTCCAACAGTGGGGGGGGGGGGGGGGGCGGGGTCAGGCGGGGCGCCCTAGGGCTGGGCGGGGCACCTGGGGGTCGGGCCCCTGCCTTTCCAACTCCGTTTTTGCTCAATTTCAAGCCAAAATTTGGTCCGATTTCAACGTTTTTTGCACAAATTCAAGGTACCCAAAGTTGTTCCTTGAGACAACCTTCAAACCCCAATCAATTTCACACCCAAACAACCAACAAATAAGGCTCAATCAAGATTCAAAGTTTTCAAGTTTGGGGTTTCAACATGGGTTTCAAGGTTCAAAGGTGGGTTTCGATTCTTCAAAAACAATGTTACCGAACTCCGAATTACACGAAACTTGTTGCAATTGATTCGTTTTTCCAAGGAGATCAAACCCCGGTAATCAATTCCAAAACCCCACAATCACACAACCCAACATCAATCAAATTCATCAAGAACAAGGGTTTGGGAGGGTTTTAACAATATTTGGGGTTTCAATTTTTCAATCCAATCGAATCCAAACAATTTTGGTACCCAAACATCGGGTTTTAAACAAGGATTAAGAATCTCTAACACCCACAACAAGAATCAAACACACCAAAAAGTTACACCAATTTTTTTTTGAATTTTTGAGTTTTTTCAATTTTTTTGTATTTTTCTTCTTCCCAATAACTTCAACAACAAGAAAACTAAAAGAAGATACTAGGCACGAAGAATCAAGGGTCGGGGGTTTGTAGAAACAAAACCCGAGCCTTGCTCTGATACCAAACTGATAAGAATCAAACGCGGAAAAAGTAAAAGGATAAAGAACGAGACGTAACTCGATCAATAATCTCAAGTAGCAACGGAGAACTCGTTCCGTTACACCCCGGGAGAATGTCAAGAACACCTACGCTAGGCAACTACCCTCGAGCCAACTAGGACCCGCAAGTAGAATGGTCGGGGCGGGGTCGTTGTCCAACTAGAATCCACTAGAAGCACACAAATCCCAATCAAAGGTTGGTTTTCCATAAACCCAAAGAGATCCCTCTTTACAATGTTAATTCATCATTCAAAATAGACTAAGGAATAAAATAAGCTATCTAGCTATTTATAGAGGTTTCTATGCATTAAGTAAAAGGTCTATAATGCCCACAAGCTAGGCTTTAAGCTAAAAGACCATGCAAGGTCAAAATAGACAAAACACACTTAAAATCTCGTGTCTCAGCATTTTGGGAGGGGCGCCCAAGCTTGGGCGGAGCGCCCAAAAAAGTGTGCAGTGGAGGGCCCTGGGCGGAGCGCCTGGGGGCTGGGCGGAGCGCTTGGCCCCTTTGGTTCCTGGGCGGGGCGCCTGAAGCTCAGGCGGGGCGCCTGGATCTCTAGCCTTCTCCTCTTGCGCTTTGATCACCTGGAACAACTTCAATTCACCTCCAACGCTCTTGACTTCTAGTCCGTTGCTTCTTCCAAGCTTGATACATGTTGGAACGGCGTCTTGGCTCATTTGGATCTTATCAGTTATCGAGGTGCAGTGGAAGCTATGTCTGTGTAAACCCCTCTTTATGGGTGTGCCGTCGACCACATTTTCATAACTTGGGTGATTACAAGCCTCTTTTCCCGCGCTTGAGTAGTCGTTACTATCTCGTCTTTGATTTTCAAATCGCGTCGAACTACATATGGTCTGATTCTCTTTCAGCCCGAGATATGCAGGCAACTCGGAAACCGGAGCTCGGCCATGTCCATAAGCCTCGCATTTTGATCCCAGGAATTAGAGTCTTGGCTTTACCGTGACAAAATTGGGTTTCACGTCAACTTCTTTACCCTGGAAACTCTTTCATCCTTTCCGGATAAAGAGGGGCAACTGTTGGCACCCAATTTTGTCCCGAAATTTCGAAATTAATTTGCTGACACTTACTTTTTATATAAATCTCAAAATATAGCATTTTGTGTTAATATAAAGCCAAAAATGTCCCTTTTCGAAATAAATTATAAAATTTGACGTTTTGTCGCAATTTGGCTATTGTTTGCAAAGTTTTTCAATATTAGCAACTTGATATTTTCGGCTTTATATTACCTACAACATGTAAAATAGTGGGAGCATTTATCTAATTAGAAAGTTTTTCAAATTGATTTACGAAATTAGTTAAAGCTATTAGTTTTTAGAAAATGGTCAGAATCGTTGTTCATCTTAAATCTCGGCCTATCTACGCAACATTCATATTATACAACGCCCAATTTTTTCTAGCCCAATTTTTAAATAACCTAATCATTATATATATATATATATATATATATCCCAAAACCCTAGCCTCCGAATCATTTTTATCATCATCTTCACTACATCACCCTAAAAATCAGATCTAACCCCAAAAATATACTCCACACATTACCCACACTATTATCATCAACCCCCAGCTGTTGTACCCCACTTTATCCATCATTGAGCTCAATACCTACTACCCCTTCACTCTTCATTTTGGAGATCATTCGAAAATACACATATCTGGAAAAACCCATTCATTCTCACACTTCAACAAAATATTTCCAGATCTGAAAAAGGGACATCGAGGGAGTTGAAAGAGTGGGGAAAGAGGCACCAAAAAAGGAGGGTGGTAGTGATGCCGAGAGCCTCACCGGAGTTCGGCCAGAAAAGCTCACCGGTGGTCGCTCCCCTCTTTCTCTTCCACCAGAAATTGGTCGCCGTTTGCTATGGATTTATTCTTTTGATCCTGGACACGGGCCTCAAGCCGTTTCGACTGGTTGTTATGAACACTGTCCCGCTGGAGTTTAGCCGGATTTTTAACCCGACGATGTTCACTGATGTTTCGCTCATCGGGACCTGGTTGAGTTCGAACCTTTGGTGTTTCCACTGGTTCCTTAGCCTTGTTTGGTGTGACTTGTCCCTCTGTTCTGCTGATCTGTTTGTTTGTCCTCACCGAAAGTTGACCGGAAAACCTATGCTGGTCCCTTGTTCGTTTGCTTCTACTGATTGGACCTCGTTCCAATATGTTATGCCTATTTTCGTTGATTCTGTGACTATTCTGATGTTTGCTCCACCGGAAGTTTAGTCGACGACGCGATTTTATCTCGTTTTAACCTTGAACCATGGTTTTGGGACTTGATTTGCCACTGTAGCCCGTTTGAGCGATTTTTCGACCCGTTTACATTATTTACACTGGACCCGTTTAACCTATTGCATTGCCATGGTTATTTTGGTGCTATTATGGAAATTTGCTATGACTTTGATTGATCAATCTATGTTGTCGGACTGACTTATGCATTGACTGGATTTTCTTAGTGCAGGGATCCATTTTGGATAACTTTTATCCATTATGGAATATTGAATTGATTTGGACAGATACTACGTTAATTGGCCAATGAAAATACATATACACGTATTGAGGCCTCGGGATTGATTTGAACATGATACTACACTTGAACAACCCTGTCCCCGAGTCCCTAAAGCAAAAGGCGATGATGAATGTATGAAATTAATGCAAAGCAAGTCGAATAGAGTGGTGCGTTTGGTACTTGGCATGGCAACCGGCCCGGGCTCCGTGTTTGCAGCCGTACCAAATCCCGAGCCTCTATTCGACGTATCATACAAACCTGAGCCTAAATTTTGCAAAAAACAAACCCCTTTACCATTATTATTATTATTATTATTATTATTACTATTATTACTATTATTATTATTATTTTATTACTTTATTATTAGTATTTTATTCTCATTAATTATTACACTTTATTATCGTACTAATCCAGATTAATTTTCATATTTTTTTGTGAGGTACATTTTGACACGAACAACTTGGGGACGCGTTTGGCTAACATGCAAATGTGGATATACATTGACCTGGACTCAAGTATTCAAAATAAGACTTAGGAATTTTAGAAAATCCAAGGCTCCCGCGAGTGGATCATTTTCTCGGGTTTTATCTTTAACTTTGCCTTTCTTTCCTTAGAGATATTTATGCAAATAAATGTGTAAATTTTTTTATTTATCAATAATATTTGATTGTTTGTATATTGCTTTACTTTATGTTCATTGCCTTTTATTGTGAAGTCGTTATTTAATCTATTGCAAATTGGGCCGTCTTAGCAAATGCGTGCAAGTAAAAAAATATTTTGCAAATAAGCTTTTTATTCGATTAATTATTATTATTATTATTATTATTACTATTTTTTAAAATAATTCTTTTGAAAGGAAAGCGCACTTGTAAATATTTGAAAACCTGTTGGATTAACCGTATTTTACGGAATTTTGGAAGTGCCTTAAAAACCTTCTTCCAAAATTAATAAAACCTCTTACTTAGAATCTCTGAAAAGACCGTCTTTTATAAAAATGGAGTTTTTGCACGCATTTGTTAATTTGGTTCCCTGTTTTCCTTAAATTGGGTGGCGACTCCAAAAACTCCAAAAAAGTTAGTCCATCTTGTCGATATTCCGTAATTCATCCTTTTCGGGGTAATTTTTGGGATTCAAAAGAAATCACCTAAAACAATTCATAATTCTTATGATGAATCATTCATGTGGAAAATGCTGAGAGTAGAAGAGATCGACAATGTTCCAACTTCTAACTACCCTAAAGATCCTAAGCATTTGATTTCGAGTAAAGTTCCACTTCAGTGAATCCAAGAGAACTCTGAACTCTGTTTTACTCTTCTTTGCTTACTTTACAAGAGGGTGAGAGGGTGAGGGAGAGGAAAGATTCAAGGGAAGAAAACCTGTTTACCTGCCAACCAACACCACGACTTAGTATGGATGGGGGGCAAGGGACTGGCACTTGCATATCTTGCAATTGCAATAAAAGCACCAGAGGACTGAACACCAAAGAGTACAAGCGTGAGAGAAAGATAGTTCACGACCTAAAACTTGCAAGCATAGAAGTATCTTTTTCTTCAGAATAATGGCAAAAGAAAAGTAGATTCACATAAAAATTTGAAAAGGAAGCAGAAAAGGTGCGAGTAAAAAGGGGCAGGATAATGAAAGAGAGAATAGATGAAGGTTGATAAGCAACTCATAGACATTTATACCAAAAACCAGAAGTGTCATAATTCCAACTAGCCTTATAAGGCAATCAATATCGTAGTCGAGAAAGCCAAAAAAAAAAAAAAAAAACAACACAAGGAGCAACTTAAACTCAAAATGTCTGCAAATTCCAGAATAAGATGATTAGGAGATTCAGCAATGAGAAGCATGGACTTTGGAGGAACGTGATCTCACAAAAGTATGGGAATCAGGACGAGTGGTCTTCAAGATCAGTTAACTCACCTTTTAGAGTATCTAACTGGAAAGCAATAAGGAGGCAGTGGGATGGACTTTCTAATCACGGAAGATTTAGACATGGTGATGGGAAAAGAATTGCACTCTTGAACGAAAATTGGCTGGGACTTGAACCCCTCAGAGATATTTTTCCAGAAATTTATACTCTCACAAATCAGCCTGAGGTAAAGCTTAAGGAAGTTAGAGATCAACATGGCTGGAATCTCTCCCTTAGAAGATCTCTAAAAGACTCCGAATTCTCAAGGCTAGCAGAACTGTTCAAGATTCTTATAGTGTTTACAAACTTCAATGAGAGTGAAGACATGATGGTATGGAATGTAGGCAGAGGCAAGCTGTGGACTGTAAGAGCAGCTTATTCAGCTTATAACAACCAGGAACAACAGGAGGCGCAATGGCCATGGAAAATGATTTGGAAGACTCAAGTCCCTCTAAAAGTTGCATGTTTCTCTTGCTGGTCGAGGGCTTATCTGACACACGAAAATTAGCAAAGAAGAGAAGTTCAACTAACATCAAGATGTTTTTTATACAATATCAACTCAGAGGATAGCAGCCATTTATTTCTTCACTGCCCTGTCACCTATAATCTGTGGCAATTTTTCTTGTCGATGGCTGGAGTCAAATGTTGTCTTCCTACATACACTCAAGATATGCTATGATCTTGGAACCAACTGGGAGGACAGATCAGACACAAAGTGGAAACTCAATTGTATCTTATTACTTCATTTTTGGTGCAAACAACATTTTCAGTTTTAGAAATTTTTAGATAGCTGCTTTTGTTGTGGACTAAGCAACATCTGTATAGTTTTGTTGGTGCCAGCACAAATTGTGCTGAGAACAATGTTACTATTATCAAAAAAGTTCCAGAATAAGATGATAAAATTCACAAAATTTTACTATATTTGTCCAGGCCTGACGGATAAACAAACCTCTACAAGAGCAACAAAAGTAGCCATCATCATAGCAAGTGCTTCACCGGCATCAAATGAAGGAGTTCCCCATTGTAAGGTGTAAGGAATACTAATCCTGCAGATAAACGCCATCGAGGAAGAAGAGGAGATCGTTAATGTATGTCACGTTACCTTGAAATTTGAGAACAGCATTTTCTTAATGGACGAACAGAAGTAATTGATAACACTACTAAACTAACAATAACAACTTTATGTAAGTCTTAAGTCGATTGGAATGTTGTTCGAACAATGTGCATCCCCTGTTACAACAATAAGACCACTAGTGAAAAAAGACAGTCCAAAATATAAATAACTTTTGTTATGCTCCTATAAAGTAAGAATGAGAATAGTTAAAAAAAATCCAGTTTGCAAAATTGACCAACAAACACACCCATCAGTCTCTCTATTGGTGCATACGTTTCCTTACTGTAGCACCATTGACATATCTGGCAGTTCTGCTCGACATGGGAACTATGGTAATAATCCAGCACAAGTAGTTGTCAGTTGTGACTTAATTGGTGGTAAAAGAAAAGGCATTAAAGATAATCCCATGAAAAGTCATATAGCTCAAACACCTAGACCTATCTCTTTTTTCTTCTCTTGTTTGCCATTGCAATCAAATGACGCAAGGCCTGTTTAAGTGAAAAATTGTAGTCTCTTCTGGTACTATTGCTCACAGGAGCTAGTATCTACTGATGGAATCCACTTTAGAGAGTGCAAAAAGAACACAGCTAATTACACTATAGATTTACTGAAAAAACAATGGCTTATTTCATATGTAAAAAACAAAGTGGTATTATGCTGAAGAATATATGTCATATAGGTTATCAGAAACTACTCCTTGCGACCAACATAAGCACCTAACTATTCTTTTTATGATGTGCCAACTTGTGGCAGTTCCTCACGACACAACTTTTATAGCATACTGTAGAATTGTTGTCGATTTATGCTAGCAACAGAAGCATGATCCACTCTCATACTTACAAAGTTCTAGTTTACATTTGGACCCACATATACTAGAGTACAACATGTCAGTACGTAAGACCATTGTCAGTAACAATAGGAAAGTGAAAAGGGGAAGGGCAGGAAAAGCACTTGCCATGGAGCAACATCAATGAGTCCGGCATGATCAGTTCTACAGCTTGCTTGAGTCTTTGGTGGTTTTCCATTGTAAGCCCCACACACAGTGAGTAAGTGAGCATAAATCCATACAATGGCCACCGCAAAAATAACAGCATATCGACGAATGATATACTGCAATAACCAGTACTATCAACAATGTGCAACGTATATCCTACAATGTCTTCCATGTAAAATAATGATCAAGAGGAATATACGATTTCTAGACAAAGCATCCCACCTGAGAGACAATGACCAAAAAGACAAGTTCTGGCAACCCAACTTCAACACATTTGGCAACCTAAACAAAGATGAAGCATATTCAACAATCATCATAGAGTATCTACCAAGGAACATTGATCTGTTAAGTATCAACGCCACAGAAACACAACTAGGAAAAATATGGTAATGCAAGATAACATCAATATATTTAGTCAGTGTAGCGAGTTCCAATCCGTACCATAGGAAAACCAAACTCATAAAGGCCAAAGCCAACAAGAGAAATTAAAGGAACAACTGAAAGGGGGCTCAGCAACCTATAAGAATTCACAGAAAGTAAAATGTCAATCAGAGCTAGTGTACAGTGTGCTATACCCACATGAGCACTGAACATAACCGAGCAGACCCCATACCACCCAAAAAGTGACCCTTAGAGAAATTACTTGATCATTAGTATAGCATAACAATATCCAAGAGCAGACAACTATGTGCTTAATTGATAGAACAACACCAGATGCTATATGAGAAATCCAGCTCAGATATAGGGAGAGATCTTTTGATATATAACAAACCATGCAACCTTGCGCCAGAGGCCACTGAAGCATAGGACAATCTGAAGCATTGAAGCAACAATAAATGCACCTTGTGTGGCCCGCATTATCTTCTTGAATCTCTGATAAATCATAGTAAAAATCAACAAAAAAAAAAAAAAAAAATTTAATGCCCAATATCATCAAGATGCAAAGGATGACTTCCTCTGTGTCTCCAAACATCTTCTGACTATTAGAGAAGTTAAAGGAATGGCACTGACATGAATCATCAAGCAGATGTCAATTATTATGCATCAGTTTCTTTCAGTTGAGAGTCTTTAGATTTGGTTCTCCGAATGTTATTGTGGAAGATTAGAGTCAATGTTTGGGTTTGGTTCTGGCTAACAGTGGTATTTCGTCTTATCTTCCAAAATTTAATAAGTTATGATTTTTATTCAAATGTTTGGAGGTGTCCACAAGCTATATAACAAAATCAATATCTCTACTTTTGTCTTTGACACTCAAGAAATAAGTTCATTAGATGATCCAAACAATAGATAAGAAAACGACTCAGTGCTTGAAGGCACCAACCAGCGCAGGGTCTTCATCACTCCATCGTCCAGAAAGGATAATCGAGATTGTAGGCGTGACAAAGGTATAAGAACCTCCGACAACAGCAGGCAGTCTGGTCCCAAAGAAAGATTGCAACAAGGTGTTCACCCCAGCAACAAATAGCAATGTCTGAATAACTTTGATTTTTTCCTCCTACAAATGGGTAGGAATCAATTTCATATAAAATCTATAATGTTGCTACTACTTGAGGTCAAGAAGAATTCACATCTTAAGTCCTTAAGCAGGAGCCCTCACATTTCCGCCTCCCATTTGGGGAACTAGAGCTGTAGGGATGATAACTGTGTTACCAACCATAACAAGATAATGTTGAAATCCGAGAAGAATAGCCACAGCTGCATTCCAACAACTAGATAAAGTCAGCATAGCCCATGATACACATAGTGAAGCCAATTTAAACCATTTTATAAAACTTTTAACCTTACCCAATACAGAAAAGCTTTCCACAAGATTTTTGTTCAAAAGCAGTACGTTACTTTGCAGAGTAAATATTTGTCAGCCACCAGAATATAGGCTATACACTCAACTCGTCAGCCACAAAACTCCCATAAGCATGAAAATATTTCATATGAGACTACACAACAACAACATACCCAGAGTGTTGTCCTACAAGTAGGGACTGGGTCGAAGTGGGGTAACGTTACGGGCATTAGAAATTACTTTTATTGTTATTATTTTCCTCTTAGCCTACTAATTTGCGCCACAAAATATGTGAGAAATCCACTTACTTCTCTGTGAAAATATTTTCCAGTTCTAGAAAATGTTTTCCTCCATACTAAATACACCATAAAACAAGTGATGTTTGATACACCCAGTAAAAGGAAACGCACATTGGTACCGTGCTCTAAACCAAAGACCACTTCATTTCCGGTGCTCGCTCGAACTCGATGTTACCCTTGGCTTTTACTAGTATTGTTGTTCCATTCCCCCTAGTTAGCTTTAGTATTTTGAGGTCACTGTTCTTTTTTAACTTGGCATTTCCATATGTGCATTTTATTCTTATATCTTTTTCCTTCCATTTTCCAATCCCGCCCGTTTTCGAAACTTTTGTTCTTGAGTGGAGGGTCTATCAGAAACAGCCTCTCTACTTCACTTATGGGATTATTCTGGGGTATGTTGTTCTTGTTGTTGCTTTAAGAATTGGAGTAGTTCCCCATACACCAAAACGTTTGGTGCATGGTGAACCAAATAATTACTCATACGCCTTAAACCATTAAAACAACAATTAACAGTGCAGCAGGTTCCTCTGAAACCCAAAAGATAAAAAAGCAAAGGGGGATATATCATATAGTGGGTAGTAATCAAATAAAGGGAAGTAGTGTAGACTTACGCCACGGGGGAGGAGAATCAATGCAGTAGTAAACATTGGGAAGTTGATCTCTTGGTAGATGTGGCGGTATACGGTCACTTGCTGGAGCTGCTCCTGCCATTTCTTCCTCTCTTCAATATTTCTACTGCAAAGTTACTTGAGACTAGACAGCACCAAGCTATTAAAAGTATTAGCAAAATAAACCAAAAGAAAATGAGAAAAAGGCAATACTAAATAGAGAAAAGACTAAGTTTAGAGGGCTGCTCGGATGGCAAGTGTTAGACCCTTAGACATGTGGGATTAGGCCATGGCATGAGTTGGGCATGTTGGCTCGGCCATAGGTCCAATACGGGCAAAGAACAACATGAACGATGTGGGTTTGTACAAGCTAAAGTCAAGATGTCTTGATGATGGGCAAGACGAGAGTGGGACTGACTTGACAAACGTGTGGGGCATGAAGTTGGCATGTGGGCATGTCAACCTAATGATGGAATGAAGCCGAGGCAGTGCCAAGGGTGGCACACGGGCGAGACGATGTCAAGAGTGGCATTTTTGCACCTTGAGCGGGACAAGGTGTCAAACAGGTTGGCAAATGACTCAGCATGAGTTTGGGGCATCATGACTTGGTGGAATGACACTAAAGTGAGCTACGGGAACGTATACATGGACAAGAAGTGGACCAGCCGAGACAAATGTATTTGACATGAGTGTATCGCGCAAGCAATGCAAACGGCACAACTTAGCGGCTAGCGGTATCGGCATGTGTGTGGGTTGCCGTGTTGCGTGTCAATCAGCTTGGGGGCAAGCCCTGGAACCTAAAGACTGTTAAGACACATACATGCTTGGCAGGGGCGTGATTTTCACATGGGCAGCGGTTATAATACATGTGCACAGCACATGACTCTCGGCTGGATCTTGGTCCAGCCTACTACGAGTGCACCTGTCGTGTGACCAGTTGGTCCTAAGCTACGGCGGTTATAAGCGATTTCTTGTCATGATTTGAACGTGTGGCTTATTATTGGCTAAGTATTTGGCATGTTTTTATTACCCTAAGTAGTGAGAGATGTCTACTACATATTAGGGTAGTTGTGGGTTGATTTTATGACAAGTGTAAAAGGGTACAACCTATTATATAAGGGCATGTAGTCCTTAAATTATAGAATTCAGCATTTTGAGAGCAATGTGATAGACTAAAGAGTTGGTCTCATGTCTAGGCTTTAGAAGGGAGTCTAGGCCAACTTGAGTCATGAAAAAATATGTGTCATGCCTTGTCAAAATAGTGGGGTTGAGGCGTCTTAGGCTGGGGGCCGAGGGATAGACGACTTGGCCAAAATATTAGCACTTTTGTAAGGCAATGCAACCTAGTGTTGGTGGTATTGTGCAAACTCGGAATTTCTTTGTTATTTGTGAATAATAAAAGGTTGGAAAAGAGTTCTCGTAATTGTATTGTGTTCTTATTACATTTATATTGCTGCCTATGTTGATTTCTAAGTTACAAACCTCTCAAAACGACCCTATAACCAAACTAAGTGTTGGGTAGGCTGGGTCATGTCGGGGCATGACCGCTGCATGGGTAGTTGTTTTTATGTGTTGAAAACCACCATGTGACAGTAAGCATCCTTCATTTATTTTACATGGTCTAACAAATTTTCAGGTCCATAGATTAAGGATTATATTATTATGTCTACACAATTTCTTTGAAGTATTGTTACAGTTCAGATAATTTCCAATTACTATTTAGAACGTAATCTAAAACTACTATACAAATAAATAAATTATAATTGATTCCATTTAGTTAACTAAGCACACGATATTAAAGGCCAACAATGATATCATACTTCGATTGAATATTATTTCATTCGATTTTATTTTAAATTGTTATATGTTTCTGCAAATCCACCAAACTAATGTTGTTAATGCGGGCACCAATTTTAATTATATACTGGTCCAAATATTAAATTTGGTAGGATCTCAAATGCGTTATAAAAAGGGTTGATTTTCTTTAAAATGTGTAAAGTATATTATCTAGTTTATGTAAATTCATTAATATAAAAAGTCGTCGTAACTCTAAAATTTTGGTTGCTAGTATATAGTAGGAACGTAGATGCAATATAACTATATTATAGATGTAAAATAGATTTTAGTTACTTAGACCTGACTAGTCAATTTCATTTTGAGCTCTGGTTTACGAGCGAACCAGTTCCTATAGCTCTATTTTATCTTTTATGACTAGTACGAAAATTTTGAAATGATTTTGAGGTTGTTTGGCTGGTTTTGAAAATTTTACATGGTATAGATATTTATAAGAGTTATCAACACAAAATAAACATATTCTTCCCTTTTTATGATTTATAGACATTTAACCTTAGGTATTCCACTATTAATAGTCATGACACACCTATGAAACATTTAGCATAAAACACGTCTATATTTATGGGAGTTGATGGGTCATCACACTATTTTTAAGGGGACACCCGGATATGTTTCCTCATTAATTAGTGATATCTACTAAATTTTGAAATGATTTTGAGGTTGTTTGGTCGGTTTTGAAAATTTTACATGGTATAGATATTTATAAGAGTTATCAACACAAAATAAACACATTCTTCCCTTTTTATGATTTATAGATATTTAAACTTAGGTATTCTACTATTAATAGTCATGACACACCTATGAAACATTTAGCATAAAACACGTTTATATTTATGGGAGTTAATGGGTCATCACACTATTTTTAAGGGGACACCCGGATATGTTTCCTCATTAATTAGTGATATCTACTAAATAATTTTTCTCAATCTGATGCAGCCCGAATCCACGCTGATCAGATATTCAACCCATCGAGGCCAGTGACATGAAGCCAAGTCAAGCTCTTGCACAATGTGCACATTCAGCTGGCGTGGTTAGGAGGAAGCGCTTGTTCGGATGCTGAGTGGCCGAGTACAAGATACGAAGGCAATATCTGTAAGCTCGAGCCCGAAGAAGGAAGTGACCGAACACTCAACCTTGACGCCGAGCACTGATTGACCGAAGGGCTACAATTGTGCCCGAGGCAAGTGAGCGTCTGATGTCAAACATGTCGAGCTGAGCAACCGAGCACCGAAGTCAAGAGAGCCGAGCACATGAATCACTTCGGCCCCACGTGGCCTTGTCTTATTGGTCGCCTGTGACCATAATTACTTTAGTACCCTTGGGGATATCCAGATAAACCCCTTAGTATTTCATTTGTGGATATCTTGTTGTTTATGAATATTGAATTTAGTTGTATGCTATTTGAGTCTCCGTCGTGGACCGAAACCCGTCGTGGGAATGATATAAGAACTTGGGTCAATCGGTGAAACCCGTTTGAACAACTTCTTCTTTGATCATTCAATTTGCAAGAAGCATGAGTTCTTCTTGAGGATTGTTGCTTAGCATTATTTGTATCTTTTGTTTCCCATTGTTTGGACCGAGACTAGTTCCTCGGATTCATTCTAACGAAGTTGAGATCCGTCTTGCTTCTATCTTGTTTTCTTTGTTTTCCGTTGTTCTTCGGTTGCTAAGCTTCTTCTCTGAATTATCTTGCACCATCTTGGTATCAGAGCACAGTTTGGGTTTGTTCTTACAACCCCAATCCTGTTCTTTATCTTTATTTCGTGCGTATTGTGTCTTTGTTTTCGTTTTCGTGTTCTTGTGTTTTGTTACTGTTGGTGTTCTTACTTTAACAAAAAAAAAAAAAAGTAGAAAGAAGAAAATTCAAAATTTTTGGTTGATTGTTGTTTGTTTGGAAAACCAATCACATATTTGGAATCAATTCATATGAGCACCAGTCGTACATGATCGGTCGACTAGGGTTTCTCATTGCTTTGGACTGTTCTTGACGTGGTGTTGTTGTTGAAACCCCAGTTTGAATTTTGGTTGTTTTTTGTTGAATATTGGTGGTTTTTTAATTGATTTGGGTCAAAGTTTTGAGCTTAAAACTCGAAGTTCTTTCTTTAAGCCACCATCCATACGCCGAAAAATTGTTACATTGTAACAGTGTACGGACGACGAAGTGAAGCTGTTCTTAGCTCGGCTTTGGAACTTAGATCTTCTCTGACGTCGAAAGGTTTATCGGAGTGAAATCTGTGTTGATTCATGGACTGTGAACAAAAGTTGAAAAGTTGTCCATACACCAGAGCTAAGTTCACTGTTCCATTGGAAAGTAGGGGAAAGGCGTCGTGCCAAAACCCCAGGAGAAACTTTGTCTCCAAGGAAAAGGGAAAGTGGATAAGGTTAAACCCTAATCCGTACCAAGGAGGGACCACTTTTGTCCATATAAGGGTGACGTATCCGAGGTTTCCATAAGAGGAAATGAAGGGTAGATTCTCCTAGGATATCTTCTTTCTTGTGGTCGATAAATCTTGTAAGTGGATCTCTGGAGTAAATCTTTCTACTCGAGGTCGTACTAACTTGTTTAGCTTATAGGAATTCGTGCACGGGGTGACCGAAGTCCAAATATCGTTGAAAATTCTTTGACTTCTCATCCGCAGTTAAAATAGCATCTGTTCCTTCGAGTCAACATCAATTCACTCTTCCCGAAGGAGACAGTGTGACTTGTTAAATTTGAAGGATCTTAGAGAGATTGATCAACCGAGGAAGCCATTGGCAACAAGTTCTTGAGTGACCAAACTTATAAATTGAGTGGACCCGAGCGCGGCTGCAACTTGCCTGCATGAAGTCGGAATCGCTAGTAATCGCCGATCAGCCATACGACTGTGAAGCAAGCGGCGCCCCCTATGTTGGAAAGTTGGGGGAAGAGTGCATATCCATCGCGAAAGAAAACTTCTAGGGAATCAAATTTCTTTCGAACCCCCTATTCTATTTATATACGGTCCTAACCTTGCTACTCTTACTTTTGCTTGACTGCACTCACTTCAGAGACGAAAAAAAAGAATAAGAAATGGGCGTAGCAGCCGGAAAGAGGGGGACGCATGAGCGTTGGATAATGGAAAGAAGGTAGAATTGCTCGGGACCTAGTGATTCGAATTTCTTTTTCATCTGATCCCACAGCCGCTACCAAGGTGGCATTCATTCAATCAAATCTTTTATGCCTATGCCAGCCCAAACTAATTGACCATCCCCTAGTGTATTTACCCAAGATCTATCCCTCATAGAAGACTTGAAGGAAGGAAGGTTTTTAAATTCCCAGGTAGATCAACGGAGGGAAAGGAATATCAGAACTGGGACACCTGGACTCGGTCTTTCTGGAGTTGCTTGAAAGCAAACTAAATTACATAGGTGAATGTAGAGATCACCGGTGTCCTACTCGAGACGAAGTACTTGTCATCCCCAAACCAAGTGAAGAAGGTATCAGATCACTTTTGAGAGCCCATTCATCCGAAATAGTATTTTAGTAAAGAAGCGCGAAGAGCTAAGCCACTAATGTCGTGGCGAAGGTTAGACCTCATAAACCCAATAAAAGTGAGGGAGTGTGTGAGGTGATTTCTAACCTTAACATTTTCTTGGTCTTTAATTTGTGCAGGAACCATGGCTGGGAATGGAGGCGATGGAAAAGGCGTTGAGTCGCTCGAGATGTTGTTAGCCGATCTCTTGGCTACGATACAAGGCATCAGTGCCAAGGTAAGAAGAGTGAGTGCTCGAGTAGCAAACCTCTAGCAAGAGAAAGCATATGTGGCCTTGCCTAGGTCCAGCGCTGGACCTAGCAACTCCACTCCTATGAAATCGGAGCAATTTGATGAGCTGGTTCGACAACACCGGTTTAAGAACGAGGTTGTTCGAAATGAAGCTATGGGCAATCCCTGAGCTGAACAACACTTGGGCATTCCCCAAGCTGGACAATACAACTTGGGAAATCCCCAAGCGAAACAATAAAACTTGGGCAATCCCTAAGCTGATCATCAAAACTTGGGCACTCCCCGAGGTGAAAGATTAGCACTTCCGAGGGCCCAAAGACAAATTATGGTCGTTGATGAAGGGGTTGAGGATGGAGAGTTTCCCGAGGTTGAAGCTGAGTATGAGCCACCGTTCATTCAACGAAGGCATGTTCAACGAGGTCGTGGAAATTACCGAGGTCGAGGCCGAGGCACAAATATTGATTAATATTTTGAGCATGAGGCTGATGACTATTATGAAGAGTATCCAGAGCCGATTTGAGGTGCTCGTGACTCAAATTTGAACAGTGTCAAGATCACTATCCCACCCTTTAGAGGAACTAGTGATCCAGACCAATATTTTGATTGGAAGATTCAATTGGAACGAATCTTTGAAACAAATGAGATGACTGAAGAGAGAAAAGTTGCACATACTATTGCTTCGTTCGAGGCATATGCATCAACATGGTGGGAAGCTGACAAAATATTGAGGGGAAAGAATGCTTATCCCGAGGTCACCACATGGTTGCAGCTAAAGAGAGCAATAGATGCTAAGTATATGACAGCTAAATATCGACAGGAACAACTTCAGAAGCTTTTCGAGTTAAAACAAGGGTCCAAATCAGTTGAAGAATACTATGATGAGTTTGAAAGAATTCGATTGGCTCTTGATATGGAATAAGATGATGAGCAAGCCATCATTCGATTAAAAACGGCTTGATTCGAGATGTGTCAACTCAATTGAGACTGCATGTGTAACAAACTTTGGAAGATGTGTTTCATGCAGCCGTCAAAGCTGAAAAATGAGTGGAGGACAACAAAGCAAGCCGGTACCGAGGAGTCACTACTTCAACTTCTTTAAACCGAGGTAAAGATTGGAAGAGTCCGAATCCTACAAGTGCCAACAATGGCTGAGATCAGAAGAGACCCTTCGAAAGGGGAGTGACCATTAACAACTCCAAGGAAGTGGGAGGTAAAGTTCAAATGAATACTCCTAGTGCTTCAAATATTTATTGTCATAAATGCAGGGGTTATGGTCACATGGCAAAAGAGTGTCCAACTCACAAAGTTATGCTTTTGCTCAAAGATGGAACCATCCATGAGCAAGCGAGTGACACCGAGGAAGAAAATGTCGAGGAGGCTGATCGAGCTGAAAATGATGATGGTCATGAAGCAGCCGAAGCTGACCATCCAGAAATGTTTCTTGTGGCTCGAAGGAACTTGAGCTATATGACTCTTGAAGAAAAGGACAGCCAAAGCGAAATCTTTTCCATGCAAGGTGTCGAGTGAGGGGGAAAGTTTGTTCGATGATTATATATTTGGGTAGTTGTGCAAATGTAGTAAGCCAAACTTTGGTTTCACAAATTGGATTACCTATCTCGAAGCACCCTGATCCCTACCGTTTGTAATGGTTGAATGAATGTGGAGAATTGAAAGTTGTCAAACAAGTGTTGGTCAAGTTCAAAGTGGGAGAATATCAAGATTAGATGATGTTCGATGTGATATCGATGAAAGCTTGTCATTTTCTATTGGGTCGACCATGGCAGTAGGATCGGTCGATTATACATAATGGACGATCCAACACTTCACTGCTAAGCTCGGAGGGGAGAGTTTCATACTCAAACCATTGTCTCCAAAACAAGTCACGAGGACTATAAACGAATGAAGGAGCTGAAAGAAGCGGCCAAAGCAAAGTCTCCCGTTGGGACACCAATTTTGGCCGAGGACTGAAATCTACCGCCCGAGGTAAACAATATTTGTGCAATCATGCAACCGGGTGAGTATCTACGAGGCAATGACAACGGTCAGTTGATGATTTGCCTCGTGCATAAGGGTATCCTTCTAAACTCTAATGATGATTTTTCTAACGATAACCCTTTGCCTAGTGCTGTTCAAAGTGTTTTGTAGGACTTCGAGACATGTTCCCTGAAGAAATTCCAGGTGGATTACCTCCGTTGAGAGGAATCGAGCACCAAATTGACTTCGTTCCGGGGTCTCAAATCCCCAACAAACCTGCATATCAGTATAATTCTGAAGACACCAAAGAGCTCCAGCGGTAGGTGGATGAACTTCTGAATAAAGGCCTTATTCGAGAGAGCTTGAGTCTTTGCGTCGTTCCTGTTATCCTTGTCCCGAAGAAAGATGGAACGTGGCAAATGTGTGTTGATTGCCGAGCAGTCAACAAGATAACTGTAAAGTATCGTCATCCTATCCCTCGATTAGATGATATGCTAGATGAGTTGAGTGGTTCTTCATGTTTTTCGAAGATAGACCTCAGGTTCAGTTACCACCATATTTGAATGAAACTGGGTGATGAGTGGAAAACCACATTCAAGACCAAATTCGGTCTCTATGAGTGGTTAGTGATGTCTTTTGGCCTGTCTAACACACCGAGCACTTTCATACGATTGATGAACCATATGTTAAAACCGTTCATAAATAAGTTTGTTATTGTTTACTTCGATGACATACTTATTTACAGTAAATCTGTGGATGAACATGTCGAACACTTAAGGCTAGTGCTTGATAAACTTAGAGAAGAAAAGTTATATGCTAACTTCAAAAAGTGTGCCTTTTGTGTTGAACGTGTAGTCTTTCTAGGATTTGTTGTGAGTGTTAATGGTGTTGAAGTCGATGAGTCAAAAGTCGAAGCCATCAAAGATTGGCCAACTCCAACCTCGGTATTTCAAGTTCATAGCTTCCATGGTTTACCTAGCTTTTACCGAAGGTTTGTTCGTGACTTTAGCACCGTGGAAGCTCCTTTAACCGAGTTAGTAAAGAAAGACTATCTGTTTGTGTGGGGAGAGCCCCAAGAGAGAGATTTCCAAGAGTTGAAATGGAGGATAAGTTCTGCCCCATTGTTGCAACTCTCTGACTTCGGCAAAGTGTTCGAGGTTGAATGTGATGCGTCCGGAGTTGGGATCGGAGGAGTGCTTCTGCAAGAATCGAAGCCGATCGCTTACTTCAGCGAAAAGCTTAAGGGTGCAACCTTGAATTACTCAACGTATGACAAGGAATTGTTTGCCCTCGTTCGAGCACTCGCCCATTGGCAGCATTATTTGTGGCCAAGAGAGTTTGCGATTAAAAGTGATCAAGAGTCTTTTAAACATCTCCGAGGCCAGGAGAAATTAAATCGAAGATATGCCAAGTGGGTGGAATTTATTGAGAGCTTTCCCTATGTAATTCATTACAAAAAGGGAAAAGACAATGTTTTGGCCGATACGCTATCAAGAAAATTTGCCTTAGCGACTACTCTCGCCTCAAGGCTCATGGGATTCGAAAGGAACGAAATTTAATAATTTCTGATAATAATAATTATAATTTGCAAAAGGAACGAAATTTAATACAACTCTTGAACACTATGCTAGGGAAATTGATGAAAATTTACCTTTTTAAAGTTGTTTTGCTAAGCAATAGAGAAACATGAATAGTGATTTTTTTTCAAAGAATATCTCATAGATACAGTTATAAGAGGAAGAGACGGTGAAATTTTGCCTAATTATCAAGGTACATGGGATATAGGAAAATAAAGATTTCTATTATGATTAAGATTCCCAATATACGCTGATTCAGTTAATTGTTTAACGTTACTCATGCTAGTTTTAAGGAACAAAATATGGTAAACATATCTGTATAAGATAAATATTGGCTAGCCTCTTGCAATAGTCCTGATGTCTATTTGAAAGTAGGGTCAGACTTGCTTTTGGCTATATACATAAAAGATCCTAAAAAGTTATCTTTCAATCAGTTAAGAACTTATTGATATTTTGGTTTGTGTAATTATATTTCGTTTTACATATATATGTTGTATCATTTATGATTCGTGTACAAAGTTTAGTTGGATTTTCAAGTAATTTTATATGTTTTGGTACAAAAAATCATTTAATTTGCGATCAATAAAGAAATCTGCGGCAACCTGACCTCTCAATTTATACATTTGTCAGTGGAATAAAGTTTTGTAGGCACATGTATATCTACTTTTTCATTTATGACTCATAGGAACTGATTTATTCGAATTATAGGTATAGTTGAGGTGCTTCGGACAATAAGAAATGATTCCAAAAGTTTTAGAGTTTTGGTTGGTTTCTGGTGCGACCGTTAAATCGATGGTTGACTGCTAAAATGGTCGATGATGAAAACTGACCGACCCTTAAATCGATGGTCGAACGTTGAAGGAGTTGACGACTGCAAAAGTAATAACTGTTAGTTTATTAAGCCCCATTTGTTTGCACTTAACCGTGGCAATTTGATCGATCTGTTATCCACAACAGTCGAACTAATACTTACACTGCTAAGCTCGGAGGGGAGAGTTTTCTACTCAAATCTTTGTCTCTGAAACAAGTCAGTGAGGACTATAAACGGATGAGAGAGCTGAAGGAAGCGGCCAAAGCCAAGACTCCTGTCGAAGCGCCAATTGTAGCCGAAGCTAAAACTACACCACCCGAGGTCAACAATATATGTGCAATCATGCAACCAGGGGAGTACTTACGAGGCAACGACAACGGTCGAATGATGATTTGCCTCGTGCACAAGGGTATCTATTCTAAACTCTAATGGTGATTTTTCTAACGATAACCCTTTGCCAAGTGTTGTACAAAGTGATTTGCAGGACTTCGGAGACATATTTCCCGAAGAAATGCCAGGTGGATCGCCTCCGTTGAGAGGAATCGAGCACCAAATTGACTTCGTATCGGGGTCTCAAATCCCCAACAAACCTGCATATCGGTGTAATCCCAAAGACACCAAAGAGCTCCAAAGGCAGGTTGATGAATTGCTGAACAAGGGCCTTGTTCGAGAAAGCTTGAGTCCTTGCGTCGTTCCTGTTATCCTTGTCCCAAAGAAAGATGGAACATGGCGAATGTGCGTTGATTGCCGAGCAGTCTACTAAATCACGGTAAAGTATCATCATCCTATCCCTCGATTAGATGACATGCTAGATGAGTTAAGTGGTTCTTCATGCTTTTCGAAGATAGACCTCAGGTCCGGTTACCACCAAATCCGAATGAAGCGTGGAAACCTCATTCAAGACCAAATTCATTCTCTATGAATGGTTGGTGATGCCTTTTGGCCTATCCAACGCACCGAGCACATTCATGCGACTGATGAACCATGTGCTCAAGCCGTTCATAAATAAGTTTGTTGTCGTTTACTTCGATGACATACTTTTTTACAGTAAATCTATGGATGAACATGTCGAACACCTAAGGCTAGTGCTTGCTAAGCTTAGAGAAGAGAAGGTATATGCTAACTTCAAGAAATGTGCCTTTTGTGTCGAGCGTGTAGTCTTTCTTGGATTCGTTGTGAGTGCTAATAATGTTGAAGTCGATGAGTCAAAAGTCGAAGCCATCAAAGATTGGCCAACTCCAACCTCGGTATCGCAAGTTCGTAGCTTCCATGGTTTAGCTAGCTTTTACCGAAGGTTTGTTCGTGACTTTAGCACCGTGGCAGCTCCTTTGACCGAGCTAGTAAAGAAAGACCATCCATTTGTGTGGGGAGAGTCCCAAGATAGGGCTTTCCAAGAGTTGAAATGGAGGCTTTGCTCTGCCCCGTTATTGCAACTCCCTGACTTCGGCAAAGCATTTGAGATCGACTGTGATGCGTCCGGAGTTGGGATTGGATGAGTGCTTATGCGAGAATCGAAGCTGATCGCTTACTTCAGCGAAAAGCTTAAGGGTGCAGCCTTGAATTACTCGACGTATGACAAGAACTTGTATGCCCTCGTTCGAGCACTCGCCCAGTGGCAGCATTATTTTTAGCCTCGAGACTTTGTGATTAAAAGTGATCATGAATCTTTGAAGCATCTCCGAGGTCAGGAGAAATTGAACCGAAGACATGCCAAATGGGTTAAATTCATTGAACATTTTCCCTATGTAATAACATACAAAAAGGAAAAAGATAATGTTGTGGCCGATGCGCTATCGAGGAAATTTGCCTTAGCGACCACTCTAGCCTCGAGGCTCATGGGATTCGAAAGCATCAAACCGATGTACGAAGACGATCCCAAGCTGAAAAGCGTTCGTGATGCAATCACGAGTGGCCGAAAGGTTGAGAAGTATCAGTGGCATGATGGCTACCTCTTCAAGAATGGGAGGGTTTGTGTGTCTGTGTCATCGTGGAGAGAGCTTTTGGTTCGAGAAGCTCACTCTGGAAGCTTGACGGGACACTTCGGTGTCGACAAAACTCTTGGTATCTTAAGCGAGCAGTTCCATTAGCCAAAAATGCGAAGAGACGTGGAAAAGCTTTGCAACGCTTGTATAGATTGCAAGAAAGCTAAATCAAGGTCCAACCCTCATGGTTTGTATACTCCATTACCTGTTCCTAATCGACCGTGGGTTGATATATCCATGGATTTTGTTATGGGGTTACCGAGGTCGGGGGGTGGACATGATAGCATCTTTGTCGTAGTCGACCGTTTTTCCAAAATGGCTCACTTTATTCCTTGCAAAAAGTGTGATGATGCACAACATGTAGCTACTTTGTTTATTTCTAATGTGTTGAAATTGCATGGTGTGCCTCGTACTATTGTAAGTGATCGAGACTCAAAATTCTTGAGTCATTTTTGGAAATGTTTATGGGGTGCCCTCGGCACCAAATTACTATTCTCGACGTCTCACCATCCTCAGACTGATGGGCAGACCGAGGTAGTCAACCAAACCTTGGGATCTTTGCTTCGAGCAATGACCAAAGGCAAGGTCGGAAACTGGGCTGATGGTTTGCCCGTGATGGAATTCGCATACAATTGAACATTGCATCAAATGATTGGCATGACTCCGTTTGAATGTGTGTATGGTTTTAACCCTTTGATTCCACTTGATTCAACCCCATTGCCTCGAGATTCTGTTATTGATTTTGAAGGTACTCGGCGAGCCACTGCCTTGATCGAGTTGCGTGCAAAGGTGAAGAAGAACCTCGAGGAAGCTTATGCAAAAATTACATCGAAGAAAAACAAGGGGCGCAAAAAGTTGGAATTAAAGAAGGGAGATTGGGTTTTGGGTTCACTTCCGAAAGGAATGCTTCCCGAACCAAAGGAAAGGAAAGTTGGCTCCTCGAGGGGATGGTCCATTTCAAGTGATGAGCAAGATCAACAACAATGCTTATGTGATCGACCTCCCTGGTGAGTATAACGTGTCCAACACCTTTAATGTTGCTGACTTAGTTCCTTGTGTTGTAGGTCAAACTTCGGAGGATGAAGAGGGCTCGATTTCGAGGACGAAATCTTCTCAAGAAGGGGAGGATGATGCAGCCCGGACACGTGCTGATCAAGTGTTCGATCCACTGAGGCCGATGACACGAAAACAAGCCAAGTTGTTGCACGACGTCCATATTCAATTGGCTTGGTCGGGAGAAAACAACCGCTCCGAAGCTGAGTGGCCGAGCTCAAGAACCGAAGGCTTCATCTATAAGCTTGAGCTCGAAGAAGGGCGTGACCGAACCCAAACCAAGCACTAAACCTCGACGCCGAAGTAAATCAAACAGACAATCGAAGAGAGAGCGACCGAAGTCAGCTTAAGCCGAGTCAAGAGCACCGAAGTCAAGAGCTGGAGCTGAATTGTTTGAATTTCAAGTGTTCGGTTGAAGGAGTGACCGAACACTCAGGTATCCACCCCTGCGTGGCTTACTCCTATTGGTCGCTTGTGACTATTTACTGTCTTATCCCTTGCATAATCTATATATACTCCTTTACATTTCATTGTAAGTAGCTAGTTTTGGATATTGATTATTGAATGAGAATTGCTGTGGGCATTTACTCTTTTTAGTCTCTGATGTGAGCAAACCTGATGGGGTCTTCCAAATTTGTGGCTTTTGGTGAAATCCAATCGAACAATTCCTATTTGATCATTTAGTTCGCAAGAGGCATTATTCTCTTGAGGATTGTTGCATAGTTTAGGTGCTCTTTCCTTCTACTTGAATCGTACCGAGACCAGTTCCTCGGTGCCGTTCAAGCAAGTAAAGTTGTGTCAAACTTTTATCTTACTTCTCGTTGTTGATTCGGTTGCTTAGCTTCATCTTCGGATTTAGCTTGCACCAGTAGTTGTTAGACCAGCTATGTTGGGGCAGAGTGTTGGCCAGTCAAGAACTCGCACATTCAGAAGATGAACGTGGTAGAAATGAAAATGCTTAAGTGGATCTGTGGTCGTACCAGGATGGACAAGATTAAGAATTAAGTCATTTGCGACGAGGTGGGCTTGGCCCTAGTGGTTGAGAAGATACGAGAAGCGAGGTTGTGATGGTTCGACCACATGAGGAGGAGGAGTGCTGATGCTCTGGTTAGGAGGTGTGAGAGGTTGGTAGTGCTGGGGTCTACGGAGAAAGAGGTAGACCGAAGAAGAACTGGGCTGAGGTAATTCGTCATGATATGGCCCATATCCAGATCACCGAGGACATGACATTAGATAGGAGTGTATGGATGTCGAGGATTAGGGTAGAAGGATAAGTAGTAGTCAAGTGTCTGTTCTCTTATTAGACGCAATATTATATGTATATAAACGATTCTCATCTTAGTCCCCACCTTTATGTTTTTTTGTATATTTATTTTGGATATGTTTTAGTTTTATCTTTCGTCTTAGCATTATATGGATGTCTTGATTTTCTAAGTACTTTTCTAAAATATCTCTATTTTCCTAGCCGAGGGTCTATCGGAAACAGTCTCTCCACTTTGGTGGGGATAAGGTCTGTGTACATCTCACCCTTCCCAGACCTTACTTGTGAGATATACTGGGTATGTTGTTGTTGTTGTAATGGATAGAAAGTTGTGAGCCACAAACCAAAATAACAGTTAAAGAACAACTGCAGATATCACTGAAGCAAATATCACCTTCAGTGCTATATGATAATCATGGAAACGAGTATTATACCAATTTTACAATAGATTAAAGCTGACTTGGTGAATCAAAAATTAAGAAAACAATAGGATGGGAAAGATATGAAAATTAAACGAGTTTATTTTCAATCTTTAATAATTCTTGTTTAACCTAGATCCGATTTTAGGCCAATTAACAATTAAATTTGTATTTGTGGAGTCACGATCAATAGTTGAGAATAAAAGTTTAAACGACGAATCAAAGCGGTGATAGATTTGCAAACAATACGAGAACGAGATATAAGTATGAATTAATAAAGATAAAGCGTAGACAAAAATAAGAAGAAGTAACCGTGTCATATCGCTTATCCCAGGAGAGAGTTCATCGATACCAGTCGTACTTAGAAGATCAAAGAACTAAGATACTAGGCAAATATGAGCAAAGAGTAATATCTGAGCAAGAGTGATAGAGTATTCTTATTGATATTGTAGGCAGGAAGTAAAATTGTGTTCAATGGTTTAGAGCAAATGCTATTTATAAGTCTGATAGGCACCCGTTGGGATTCGTAACCGCTGGGCATGGATCCATCTGGATATGTAACTGCTGGGCACGTATCCGTTGGATGTATAACCGCTGGGTTGTAATGATTGCCTTTATGACCATTAATTGAATGATCGTGAATGATCAGGTTAATAACTGCTCACTCAGATCGGGTTGGCTGATGAAGTGTTTCGCAACTCCTTTGGGTCTGCACGTGATAATTGTCTGTCCGTTAGATGTCTGTCCGTCTAGATATGTAACTGCTGGGCACGTATCCGTTGGATGTATAACCGCTGGGTTGTAATGATTGCCTTTATGACCATTAATTGAATGATCGTGAATGATCAGGTTAATAACTGCTCACTTAGATCGGGTTGGCTGATGAAGTATTTCGCAACTCCTTTGGGTCTGTTCGTGATAATTGTCTGTCTGTTAGATGTCTGTCCGTTGGAACTTCTGTCCGTGCCACGTGGTGGACACGTGTCACCTTTCAAGTGCTGTCAGCTTTTATCCAATACAGTTCTCTCATGATTAGGAAGAATCTGTTATCTATTACTCCTACTTTAGAAGAAAACTTTTAGACTGGAAAATGAATCTCTACGGAGAACAGAAAATCTAAATGTATTTTTAACAATGCAGACATCATACTTTTACTTAAAGAGATTCATAGACGACATCACTCATCCCTAGCAAGTAATCTCCGGTGACTCGGAGTTGGATCCTGACGGGAATTGTGAGGAGGCTGTAGAGGCACATGCTCACCTTTCTTCCCAAGGAATTTGTGTGGGATATTACAACTATCATTTCTCCTCATACCAAATACTGGAGTAATATCTTTTGCCACGTTAAAGTGGATCCAATTTAAAACGGCAAAGTAGTTTAATAGAGACGAGAAAAAAACTAATGCCCTTCTCGTGAGATAAAAACACAGTAATATTTTAGCATGATTAGATAGCTTATATTGTATTGTAGTATAATAATTAAGTAAATAGTGGGCAATTTGGGGTTTTTAGATGTGAGTTTAATTCTAACTGTCCGCACCTTTTCTTTTTACCTTTCCTAATCCATATAATCGACACTTTTTTTCTTTTTTTAATCAAAGGTACTCTCTTTGTTCAATGACAATGACATACTTTTTTATTAGTCCATTCTAAAAAGTGTGATACATTTTTAAATTTTAAAATAATTTAATTTTAAAATTCTATTTTTATCCTTATGAGATGATCTTAATTTTTAGTTTCATAAATATACCACTCATTTTAAGCCATAAATTTCAACGTCTTTAATTTTTATTTTCTTTAATATTGTATTAAGTCAAACTGCGACTTATAAATTAAAATGAATAGAGTACTAGTCGACCATTTTTTGCATATGATTTGAAAATGACCCCTCTAGTAGGCATATTTTTTTAAACAAAAGAGTCAACTAGGTATAGTACCTAGTGACCATTTTTATTAATAATAAAATAACAAAAACAATTGTCTTTACGATTTGAGCACATCAAATGCATAACAAAGTAAAACCTAGCTCCCAAATAAATTGTACCATATTCATATTCTACTCCTATCTCCTTGGGTTGAGTACCATATAGTACTAATACCATATTCATATTCTACTCCTATCTCCCAAACATAAAACCCTAATTTCGTCCCCCCTCTCTCTCTCTCTCCCCCTCCTCCACCTATCCACCCACCCACCGCTGTTGTCCCCCTCTCCCTCGCTGTCCCCTTTACTATCGTCGTCCTCCTCCACCATCGCCGATGTTTCGCTGCCACGGCGTCGCTGCCCTACCAGAGTTTTCATTCCAGATCTTTTCCCTGCCCTACATCGTTGCTGCAGTGCAGCGACGTCGCTCCTCTGCGGAGGCGGTGCTGCACTATAGCGCCGGCAGCTCCGATCTGCGATTTCCCGATCTACTCCTTTTTTTTTCTCCTTTTGTATGTGTATGTTTTGATGTGTGTGTGTGTGTGTGTGTGTGTATATATATATATATATATATATATATATATATATATATATTTGTATATTTTGTATATAAATACGTATGTTCTTGTATTTTTTGTCTATAAATATCTATCTCCCACTGGTGTATATTTTTATATGTTGTTGTATGTTAGTGTATGTGTATGTGTGGACTGAAAAATTATTTGTATATCTTTGTATGTTTGTGTATATTTTTATATGTTTGTGTATGTTTGACTATGTAAATTCAAAATAATAATTCATATGAAGTTCTATATATATATATATATGTGTGTGTGTGTGTGTGTGTGTGTGTCTGTCTGTCTCTCTGTGTGTGTGTGTGTGTGTGTGTGTGTGTGTGTGTGTGTGTGTATCTTGTATGTTCCTTTTGTAGATCAAAAAAACAAAAAAAAAAATACAAATTCGGCGACCTGCCGCCGCCGGTCAGCAGCTGACCGGCGGCGACCGGTCACTGGCGTCGCTGCTGTGAGCCTGTGACAGAAACAGTGAGGAGGGAGATGGTAAGACCCTAAGTTGTATGGTTTAAATGCATTTTGTATATGCTATGTAAAATAAGGATTGTTATTTTTTGTAAAGTGGTATAGTGTTGTTATGTTTTGTAAATATAGTATTAGATTTGTATATTTTTGTAATTGTCCCTAAAAAAAGAGGAGAAATAATGTCAAATCTCTTTTTAGCTATATTCGTACCATGAAAATAAAGAACATAGGGAAATTTTGATGACTGACTGGTTTTCACACCATCTAGAAAGAATCAACCAATAATTATAAATTTTTAAAAAGTAGATAGATTTTAAAAACACACATTTTTTTTTAAAACTAGTCACAGTACAAATATATGAGAATTTGAACAAACCTTCAGTAAAAAAATATGGAGCTTAGTTCAAAGTTTCAGAAAAAAATTCCAGGAGCTTCATATTTAAAGTCCTAGTATTTTTTACTGAGACTTTTGAACTAACATATTCAAAGTCCCAGTATTTTTACTGGAATTTCATATTTAAGTAATTCCAATATAAAATACTGAAATTTTGAAAAATTAGTTCAAAAATCCCAGTATAAAATACTGAAATTTTTGTGTGTTTCTCGAATCTTGCTAGTTTTCTAAAAGTTTTGAAACGTTGGCTAGTTTTCATTTAGCATGGTGCAAACAAACTATGGGGCCAAATATTTACAGAACATACTACTAAAGATTTTAGGCCCCATTTTTTCATAGAATTTGGGAGATGTATTTGAAATATGATTTCAAATTTTGTTTGTTCATAGGATTTGTGAAAAATTTGAAAACCACAATATCAAATACCCAAATTATGCAGGTTGATAGTAGTATTTGGGAGATTTAGAAAAAAAATATTTTTTCACTCATAAAACTTCAACTTTTTTTCAATTGAAATGCATGTCCAAACACAACTTCAAGTTAAAAGAACTATTTTTCAACTCAACTTCAAATACTCAAATTTTCAAGTTCCGTTTCAACCAAATCTATGTCCAAACACTAGGTAAGTAGTAATTCACATGCTACGATATCCACTTGAAACCAAATATAAGCTTGGTTGGTTTTGATATTTTTCGTTCTTACGGATTAATTTTTCTATTGTTCAATAGTGTCATATTAAAAAAATGGAATTTTTACAGAAAAGTACCTTTTTTAGAAGTTATTTACAAAACATAGGAATATTTTAGCAAAGTTACCCTATATAGAGGAAAACAAAAGTTGATTACAAATATAGGAATCACGCCCAACTACGTCCTATAAAAGAGACTAAGCGGTCGCGACAAATATAGCTTGGTACTTAAAGTCCCGAGGTCGAATCCCACAGAGAACATGACTCCTAGCAGTTAGTCTAGCTAAAGTATCTACCCAATCAACTTCAAGTTTATATCCTTTATTTGGTTTTATACTAACACTATTAAACAAGAAAGTAAACAACAAGTGAAGAAAGATAGATTTGATTCAAGAGATGGAAAGCCTAGGATTGATTTCCTCAACTCCTAACTTGTGCTAAAGTATTGTGCTATAAATTTCACCTAACTCTTCCTATTGAACAAGTGCTCCAAGTTTACAACTACCCACTTCCATTAAGTAATCATAACTTTTATTAATTAACTATTCGAATTAACTAATGAAGATAGGGAGGACTACATTTATGGTTCACAGGAAGGATCAATATTCTTAATTCACCGTTTTGACAACCTAAGTATTGTTTTTGTTTGAAGTTGAAATATTGCTATGTGTTTAACCCTAACTCATGAATCTATTCCTAGTAATCACAAGAATAAAGGGGACAATTAATTGGGATCCTACCAATTAACCAACATAAATTTGTAAACAACATAGATAGGAAGAATTAACAAGGTCCATTCATAAAACAATAATCACCACCATACAAGCATGTAGAGTGGTTCAATCAACCCTAGAGTGGGTGATTTAGCCATTAATAATCATATTCTAAGAGAAGAAATAATTATAAGTATGTAAAAATCACAATAAGGTGGAAATGTGGATGTAGTAGAGCCTTAAATCTTGATCTCCTCTCTTCCTAGCCTCCTTTTGATGTAGAATAGGTCCAAAGTTATGTTCTAGAGGGTTTCAAGGTGTATTTATAGTGTTATGAAAAACCTAGGTAAAAATAGCCATTTCCTGCTCGAGCTAGGACTTCTCAAGTTAAGCGCTACTTCTGTTGATTCTTGACAGCGTGCTGGCTGCACGCTGGCACAAGCTCTGCTTTGTGTGCTAAGTAGATGCTGGCGCAAAGCTGGCACAAGGTGCTGAATATATTCTCTGCATGCTAGAATTATGGTGGCACGACTTTCGCACAAGGTTCTGAGAGTTAATTTCCTGTGCTCAAGTTGTGCCGGCATGACATTGGCACGACTTACTCCAATTTCAAAATTCATTCATGAAATGCTCTAAATCATCAATTCTCTTGCTATTTTCATCAAAATCAACACTTACACATTCAAACACCATTATTAAGTTAAATTTACTATCACAATCAATTTAAGCTCATAAAGATCACTAAGATACGGGTAAAAATCACTAAAACACACACACACACACACACATATATATGTATATATATATATATATACACACACACACACACACACACACACACACACACACACACACACACACACACACACACATCTTTTTAGCCCAATATTACTACTCCACACTTAGATATTTGCTATTCCTCGAGCAACTTACACCTTAAATCAAGATACACCAAAACAACTTACACAATGACTTGGGTTTATATAAACACTTAACAAGTTGCATATGCACTCATTATGCCTTATTCACATAAAATCCATGTCAAGAATATTTAAAAACAATGAAGTGTACCAAATCAACCCCCCAATCCCACATCAACTATAGACTCACTTAATAAGTCATGCAAGTACTCACTCTATTCAACTAATAAAAAATCCCACTTATCGTAAACCATGTGCCCTCACAATCAAATCAAAAATTAGAGAATGAATTTACTCAAGAGAATGATCATGAACAAAAAGTTCACATATACATTAAACACTCACTCTCAGAAAAGAACTCACATGTAACACAAGACGTACCATAAGCTTGCCCTTAGTATAGGACTCGACTAATGTCCATCTACTCGGCTAAAATCAACTATGACTTCTTTTGGCTGTAATGCAGGCACTGGAATAGGTAGGATACATATAGATAATAGTGACTAACCACCCTAAGAAATTTAATACAATACAATTAATTCAAGAATTTTTTCTCCCAATCAATCTTTCTCTTACCAGCACAGAGTCAACCTTTACAAACCTTCTTCTTTAAGCAAAGTAGAAGCTAATGATAAGGACTACTCTTTGTTTTCATCCATCTTTCAAATATTTTTTTTCTCAATACATTTTTCAACTATTGCACAATACTCTAAGCTTTCACTTTTTTTTTCTTTTTTTTTTGTTTTTAGTAAATTCTCTAATAGCATCCTCCTACGCACCATTTGTCTTCCTCCAACAAACACAATTTTCTCACTTCATTAACTAGTCTTTTAGACTCATAACACCACAAGTAAAACTCACAGATATTTTTCACAAGAAATAGGAATCCTAATGGCCATCAAAGAAAAGGCTACAGGATCAAAAGGGTTAACTAAGGCCAAATTTCACTGGTAAACATCTAACTCTGAGGCTTCAAATAAATTGGCTATGAAAGGAAAGCCAATATCACTTCCTAGCCAATCAAACTTCTCATTTCGCTTTGCACACACACCGGGCAAGTTCTAGACATCAAGTATTAAACATGGAGAAAACAAAATCCTCACTCCCGCATGACACATAACCTACTCAAAACGGCTCAATTCCCGCTCTAAAACAAAGCAAACACAAGCAAACTCTCAAGCAAATCTAGAGTCAACATCATGATCATAGGCTTCAAACAATGCACTCAACGTTTCTCAAGGCAAGTGGATCATAGTAGAATATATGCATGAAATTCACATACCCCAAATTAAGTATCTATATAAAACTAGTCAAATCATGGAGCGAAAATCCTCCCATTCAATTACTACACTCTAATCCTAAAAAAAAATCTACATATACCCGTTTCAAACTACTTCCTTTGGAAAAGCACCAATGCATAAAGAAAAATCAAAGGGGATTATTAACAAAAATAAGAAAACTCCCTCCCCACACTTAAACTCATGCATTGTCCTCAATGCATTAAAAATAAAAACTAAGGATGATAGAGAAACTCCTTGTGGATCTAAGCCCGAAGAACATCTATGTGAGCTTCCTTAGAACACGAGGTACTCAGACTTCCCCCAAGTAGGACATCCTCATCCAATCGTACGAGGTTGCAAGCACCCCCTGGCTTAGATTTCAAACCAGTCGAACCTACAAAACAAAGAATTTCACCAAGTAATATTCTTCAAAGATAACAATTTTGTTTTTTGTATTTTTTTCATTTTTTTTTAAATTGTATACAATTACAATCATGGGTTGCCTCCCGAGAAGCGCCTTATTTAATGTCGTGGCACGACATAACCCAAAACTTTTTCCTCCAACTCGAGCTCATGTATTGCCTCCATAATTTTAATTCAGCTCTCCGGTTATGCTCTTGAGATGACACAAGTTCTTGCATGCCAAAAATCAAGAATCTCCTTTTGTGCGTAGCCGCTAACTCAGAATTATCTTTAAATTGTCGGCTATGCTCTTGGTCAAGCACCAAATATACCATTTTGAACTCCTTGATTGGCAAACGAGGATTATCATCTCGCCTAGATGGCAAAAAAAATTCTAGAGTACAAGCATCATACACATCATCCTTCAACTCTTCAATCGGCTCAGAAGGATCAATTTCATGTCCATGTCTAAAATCAATGTAGAAAAGTGTCCAGAATGCGGTGCAACCCACTCACACTTTGATTCGTTACTCACATCCTCTTTCTGGCACGACTTAGAGTCAACTAGAATTTCAGCTTCATTCTTTGTGTCTGACTCTAGTACCACATCTTCATCCTCAGCATCGTCCCACACTATATGGCTAGGTGGTTGGCTTTCAACCCTTGACTCCTCCAATGAAAATTCACATTTTAGATTTTCAACTATAGCCATGATTTCTTCTTCTAATTCCATGTCTTCTTAGCTAGGCTGCTGAATTCCCAACAATGCAGCCAACCGATTCACTTAAACTTCTATGCGGCATAGTTGTGCTCTACGTCTGTCCCAAATCTTCTTCAATTCAGCTTCATATTCTTCCTCATCATCCTCCACTTCATTGCACCTACTATTATCATAAGAGAAAGAAAAATCATCATAATAGGGGCTCGGGGAAGAATAAGATGTATTAGCATAACCATAATAATGATCACCTAGCCACATATTATTTCCTGATGCTATATTTTTTTATAATTTTTTTATAAACTAAATAAATATGTACATGAACGAAGTTAATTGAACTAACAACTCAGATATCCTAGAAAGCTAGAAATACACCGTGTTCCCCAGCAATGGCGGCAAAATTTAATCACGGTCAACTACGTCCTATAAAAGAGACTAAGCGGTCGCGGAAAATATAGCTCGATAATTAAAGTCCCGAGGTCGAATCCCACAAAAAACACGACTCCTAGCAATTAATCTAGCTAAACTATTTTTCTGATCAACTTCAAGTTTATATCCTTGGTTTGGTTTTATACTAACACTACTAAACAAGAAAGTAAACAACAAGTGGCTTTGACACACGACCAGTGGCACTATATGTAACACTCCAGCTAAGGGTTAAGTGTCCCACATCGGCATAACACATGAGAGATGTTGGGTATACAAGTTAACTAGCCTTCGACTGGCCCGCTAGTGATATTGTCCGCTCTGGGCCTAGGCCCGTACGGGTTTAAAACGCGTCATTAGAGTCTAAGGCCAGTTAACTTATATACCCAGCATCTCTCATGTGTTATGCCGATGTGGGACACTTAACCCCAGCACCCTTAGCTGGGGTGTTACATACACCTCCTCTTATGGACTCAGCATCCTCGCTGTGGTTTGCCCCGCGTACTGGGATTCACCTAGACTCACCACGGAGGTTTGCCCCGCGTACCGGGATTCGCCTAGACTCAGCCCTGAACTTTGACCTACATCGACAAGGCTGACACGGAGTAGCTCTGATACCATCTGTAACAGCCCAGCCCGCTAGTGATACTGTCTGCTCTAGGCCTAGGCCCGCACGGGTTTAAAACGCGTCACTATGGTCTATGTAACAGCCCAAGCCCGCTAGTAATACTGTCCGCTTTGGGCCTAGGCCCGCACGGGTTTAAAACGCGTCACTAGAGTCTAAGGCTAGTTAACTTATATACCCAGCATCTCTCCTGTGTTATGCCGATGTGGGATACTTAACCCTTAGCTGGGGTGTGATATACACCCCCTCTTATGGACTCAGCGTCTTTGCTGATGTTTGCCCCGCGTATCGGGATTCGCCTAGACTCACCACGGAGGTCCTCATGTATAATGTTTTTTTTCTCATTATTTATTTTATTTCAACTTTCCAAATTATTGCTCCCTGTTTCACGCGTATCTCGCCCGTTTCAGCGTTGTTTATACCTGTATCTTATTGTATCAGTGTCAGTTTTTCCTTAGTTTTCTCCCCCACGTTCTCCGCTTTCTATCCGGTATCTAAATTGTTCTCAACCGTTTCTAATCTATTCTTCAATGTTTAAATTGACGATTTTTTTTTTCATTTTTTATGGTTTTCTTCACTTCTGTTTCAACTTTTTTTATTTCAATAATTGATTGTAGTCTGTCGTCTGATACTAGGGAATGTAGGAGTAAAATGAAACATGATAAAAATATTTCAAAAAGTGGGTCCAAATCAACAGTAAAACTTAAACTTCATGTTTCTAAGTAGACTGAAACCCCAAAATCAGTAAAACATGTAACACGCTCGTCTCATCTCCTTCTACGGGTAAAGGTAAAGGTAAAGTCGTTTGTGGCGATGATGATTTGGTGTAAGATGCTCCACCATTGAAGAAAGTCGGATTTCTTTGTTGGCTGATGTAGCATTACAGGTACTTTTGTTTCTTTTTCTGTATTCTGTTTTAACCTGTTTTATTTTTTCTGTATCTATTGTTTATTTGTTGTATCTTGTTGTATCTGTAGTGGTGTTGCTTGTGTTTGTAGTGTATTTTTACTGTTTCTGTAGTGTATTTTACTGTGTCTGTAGTGGTATTCATGTATCTGTAGTGTATCTATTGTTTGTTTTACTGTATCTTGTTTTGTCTGTAGTGGTCTTGATTGTATCTGTATTGTAATTTTACTGTATTTGCTGTTTTTTTATTATGTATTTATGGAATATTTATTGTTCTCCATTTGTGTATCATGTTTTGTTGTGTGTTTTGTTGTATCTGTGTATGTATCCAAGAATGTGTTTCATTATGTATTTATGTGTTTCATTGTACTTGATGTTTTTTAACTGCGTTCGGTTTTTTTATTTTAGAGTGTGTCATTTTATATACTCCAAGCTTTTATGCGAAAAAAATTCCGTTTACGGATTACCACAGATGAAAATATCGGTTTGCATTTAAAGATACATTAATTCCCGTCCAGTTGGAACGGTTTAAAAACACCTGCTTTAATTATTTGTTGGAGTTAGAACATTTTCCCGTGCAAAATCAATTGATTCGACCGTTGATGGTGTGGGATAAGGCTGTCCACCAGTCCGGTCCGGTTCCGGCGCGCCTTGCCAGTTTTTGACCGGTCTGGCTTAAAAAAAAATTCGATCGCCGGTACCGGTCCGGTCTACCGGTGTAGCTGCTCCCCTGCCATGTCAAAACCAATACCGACAAGGGAGAAACGGTCCGGTACCGATTCGACCCGGTCCAGTACCGGTTCGGTTCGAAATATTTTTTTTTTGATTTTTTGAAATAGATTAAAAAATTATTGTAGATAAAAATAAACAACACAACAAAAATATTTTATTCAACAATACGAAAATACGTTAAGTTGGAAATACATAATTAAAGTGACATACTAGAAAATAAAAACTAGAAACTAGAAAAATATATAAATCATAGAAATTTCTCAAGTGCTTCATGCCTTCTTCAACGACTCAATTCATGTCACGCAGATATATTCCCCCAGCACGAGCAGCCCATACTGTGCTATGTTGGTTTTGCAAGTGAGTCCTAAAATTCTCTGTCCTTCCATGAAGTGGTCCAGTTTGATAATTCCAAACTTTCTTGCAAAGATTATACTGAGCAGTGTTAGTATCATGATTTTTCATGATAAATTTCCAAACTTCGGATACAGCTCTTGGTCGGGAAAGGACTTAAGCACCTTGAGCTTGAATAGGTTGATTTCCAGACATTTTGATAGAAAATTAAGAAAATAGCCTTTGATAGAAAATTTTAGAGAGAAATGGATAGAAAATATTGAATTGTAATTAATTTGATGAAATATGGGAGTATTTATAGGAAAAAATAGGTTGGGAGGAAGGGGGGGGGGGACTGTTGGGGCGTTTGAGGGGGTGGGAGAAGGAAAAATAGCCGTTTATGGCCGTTGCCAACAGCTATTTTTTAAAAGGAGAGATCTGATTTTTTTGGGTTGGGCCGGTCCGGTCCGGTCAGGCTCGGTTTTTGACGACTTAATTTTTTTTATTTATTTTAAAGTAGTTTTGGAATTTTAAATTAAGTATATGGCATTTATAAATTAATAGCAAGGCCTATAACTTATTATTTTTTATATAGTATATAGCTATAAGATTTAATATTTTCTATTTTGAGTATTTACTATTTTACTAACATAGCTAAATAAAATTGCAAAACTATTTATTAATAAGAAATTATGACAAACAATTATAACTTAACAGTAAGACATACAAATTATTATTTTTTTCAAAGTAAAATACTAAATAGTAAGTTAGTATACGTATTTAGTATTTTAGTATTTAAGTATTAACTATTTGCTACCATAGCTAAATAAAATTGCAAAACTATTTATTAATCAGAAATTATGACAAACAATTATAACTTAATAGCAAGGCATAGCACTTGTTATTTTTTTTTAAAGTAAAATACTAAAGTTAGTATAAGTATTTAGTATTTTAGTATTTACTATTTGCTACCATAGCTAAATAAAATTGCAAAACTATTTATTAATAATAAAATATAACAAACAATAATAACTTAATAGCAAGGCATAACACTTGTTATTTTTTTCAAAATAAATACTAAGTATTAAGTTAGTATTTAGTATTTAAGTATTGCATTGCAAAAATAAATAACAAAGGATAATTGAACTAAAGGAAAAAAGTCGAAGAATATAACAAAGAATGATAACTTAATAGCAAGGCGTAATACATTTTATTGAATAATTTTTTATTTTTTTGCAAAGTACATAGATATTAAATTGCAAAACTACATATTAATAAAAAAAACTTCTCATTTTCTGAATAATTTCTACTGGCACCTCAGGAGGAGCTGGTGGCAAAGATTCATCTTCTTCATAATAATTTTTATTTTCCACACTTCCACCACCTGATAAGATTTCAGATGAATATATTGTATCTGTTTGTTCATTTTCTTCAAGAAATCCAAAATTTCTTCGCTCTGATTTAATCCAATCTCTGAATAATACGGCCATCTCCATTGCTTCTTCCTTCAATGAATTTCTATAATCTCCAATTTGTAATCTTCCTTGGCTAAACGCGCTTTCTGAAGCAACTGATGATGCTTGAATTGTTAGACTATCCCGCGCCATTTTTGATAAACTGGAAACTGTGCTTGTTGATCCTTCCAAAACTGCAGTAGTTGATCACGTCCAAAATATTTCCTTGCAACCATGAATTAAATAAACATCAAGCTCGTTGAACCCTCCGCTACTCGATTGCCTGTTAGAAAGCCTTTGATTAAGACTGGAAAAACTTTCCAATCTGGCTGCAACTCTTTTACTCGCAAGCGTTGAACTTGAACCAGCCCCACTTGGAACAACATTATCAGCTGCACTCCTATATCTTTCATAAATCCGTTGGCAATCTGGAAATACCTACGCACAAGCTTGTTCTACATTTGGTGTTTCATCAGCAGTAATACCTACGCACAAGCTTGTTCTACACTTAGGAACTCTTCTAGGTTCCAAACCTTCTTTCATACACTCTACCTTAAAGTCCCTCCATCTATATGATTTTTTAGATTTAAAAATATAACTAATTGCGAGTCTGACCTTCACAATAGTAGGATCAAATAACTTAAGGTCTTCTTTTACAACTAAATTATATATATGACATTCACATCTAACATGAAACAATTCTTCAAAAGGGAGGTTCAACTTTGGTTTTAAGTGACCAATAGCATAATCATTGTTTGAAGCATTATCAGCAGTTACACTTAAAAAAATTTCACTAATAAAATACGCCTTATAAATATCATTTACTTCTCTCTTAATAAATGTTCTGTATGTGGTTCATCAACAGCTTTATATGCTAAAATTCTTTTTTGCATTACCCAGTTAGGATCTATCCAATGGCAAGTAAGTGTTAAATAATCATACCCATTAACACCACGACCCAAATCAATAGTAAGACAAACTCTACAATCAAAGTGATAAAACTTATATCGTAAATATTGTCTATATTCATTTTTAAATTTTATAATATCACTTCTAACCGTAGTTTTTGGACAAACCTTGAAAAATGGATTATATACGGTTTGAATATAACGAACAAAACCAGTACAAGAAGCACATGTAAAAGGTAAGCACTCTACCACAATCATTTTTTCCATTTGTTCCCTATCTTTCTTCTTATCATAATGCATAAGCCCCCCCTCCCTCCACCCCTCACTGGATTAATTTCCTGTGAACTCCACTACCTTGAGATGGAGCCATTCTGTTCCCTGATTGAGTGCCACCCGGCCTCTTTTTCTATTCTTCCTTATGATGGTTTTCTAAGTATGTTCTCAACTTTCCTATCCCACCATGATACTTGCCGTTTTTAAAATTCCAAACTTTTTTACAAAATTACATTTAGCGCTCTGAGCCGGAACATTTTTAGTTATAAATTTCCACACATCCGATCTTTTCGGTCGTTTAGCTGGTTCTCTACTAGGAGGCATAGGTGGTAATATAGATTCAGTTTCTTCAGGTTCACCATGAAATTGACTAGTAGTTGTTTCATTATCTAAATTAACCACTTCAGTATTTTCTTGAAATTGTGCCTCTAACATATCATTATCTAGTGGGTGATCAAAATCTACATCATGATAAAAATTGCGTGTCATCTTCCTGAGTAAAATCATCTAGATGAGTAGGAGCACTAGAACAACCAATTGGTCCTTTGCCTAGAGCACGACTACGTCTATCATCCCCTCACTGGTTACCACATGATCTACGACCACTACCCGTACACCTAGTAAGTATTCTCCACACCCAGACATTATTATAAGTAAATCAAAATAAATTACTAAAATATGGGTATATGCTAAAAATAATATTGCAAAAAAATTAAAATAGATAATAAGAAGTAAGAACGAGTTTACTTGATGTCACGTTAGAACTTATAACTTAGAACATAGAAGTGAAAGTTGAAACTTGACCGGAACTGCACCGAACAATTTTCCACTCCACTCCAAATATTTTGTATAATGCAATTTAGAACTTAAACCCTTTTTGTGAGAGCAATTTTAAATTATTTAACAAATAGCCTTTGTAGAAATAAGAGAGATTGAGACAGATTTAGAGAGAATATTAGAGAAATTGTGAATAAATTGATGAAAAATTGTGGTATTTATAGAAAAAATAGGTTGGGGGTATGGGGGTGCCTAGGGGGTGGGGGAGCAAAAAAAGCCATTTTTTGTCGTTGGCCAACGGCAGTTGGTGAAAAGAGCCATTGCCAACTACTATATTCCAAGCAGCCCACAACAGTTTTTTTTAATTTTTTCGGTCCGGTCCGGTTCCAGTCCATTTTTATCAGGTCCAGTCGGTGCAAATTGGTGGTGACGGGTCGGGGGACAGATCGTTTGGGGACTTGGTTAATTGCCCGGTTTGCGCCGGTCCGATCCGGTGCAAACCGGACTGCTGGACAGCCTTAGTTTTGAGGTTTATATGAATGGTACGCGATTGGAGTTTGGTTTACGTGAGTTTGCATTAGTTTCAGGGTAAAGTGCTATGATGATATTCTAGAATCATCTTGATACGACCACCCCAAATCGTTTGATGGCTAGGTACTTCCCAAATGTGGATAAAGTGCCTCGTGTAGATGTTAAGAATGCTTTTACTCAATAGAAGTAGATTGATGATGTTGATGTTGTCAAGATAGTTGTTTTATACGTTATTGTTCATTTTGTGACATCTGTGTCCAATGTGCAATATGTTCCAAAGAAATATTTCGATTTGGTTGAGTCTGGCGCTTACGAGGACTATCCAAGGGGTATAGTTTCTTTCAATGAATTGTTTGATATTCTTCACAAGAACCTGAAAATTACTAGTACATATTTTTGTATGGTTAGTTCAATTTCTGCGTTGCAAGTATGGATTTATAAGTGCTGGACAAACATTCATTCATCAATAGCCATACGTGTTAGGCGTCGAACTCCTCGTATCTTGAACTGAAAAGTGACGGGTAATCTGACATTTTAAAAGAGAGTTTGTAAAATTTTAGATGCCCCAGGCAACAAGGTATAGTTTCATTCTTTATATATATGTTTCATTGTGCATCCATGCCATCTTTTATGCTTTTAAATCGACTGTTCTACTGCTATGTATGGTGCAGGCGGTTCTAGGCCTATTCGACCTAAGCTGCTGAGTTGGCAAGTTTGGAGTTGGTTGTGGATACGGACGTACCTATAGCGGATGATAAGCAGGATCCTTCTGAGGATGATGTTTTTCTCTGCCATGTAGGGCAGCATCCCTCCTCTCCTGCTACTTTCGTATCCAGCCATTCTAAAGATGCTGGAAAGCAAGCACAATCAATTTTGTCAAAATCGGCGCAAGAGGTTGATTATGGCGCTAGGATTGAGAAGTTGAGTAATTCAGTTGACAAGGTATGTTTAATTTTTTAAAGTAGTTGAAACATTTAGAAATATCAAGATACAACTTTGAACTAATTTGTACCTAGGATTTAAATACCCAGTCCTGAAACTGTTAGAAACATTGTGATTTTATTTTGAAATAGTCTGATACAAGTTTGTTACGTTGGATTTAAAGCTAACTGTCCTTTGATTTTTCTGTTTTGTTTCAGCTCATTACTGACCTTGCCTTATTCAAGACTCATGTAAGTATCGTATTTTTATACTGTTATGTTTGTGTTTTTCTTATTTTGCTCGGTTTGTAGTTTGACTTTGTTTCTTTTGAAAGTTGATGATAAGTTTAAGGATGTTAAGCAATTCTTTTGTGAGGAGGTTCGTAAAGTTGTTGATCAAATTAAGCTACTTGCGCAGGGACATGTATTGTGTATCTTTATTTTTGTTGAGTATTATATTGTGCATGTAATGTTGGCTTGAATTTTTTTTTTTTTTTTTGGAAATAGGGTATTCGACAGTGAATTTCATGAGCAAGATTCACCAAATTCACCTGCAGGCATTGCTGCTACAGACATGTTCAAGTCAGACGATTTTGGTGATACAGAGAAGTTCAAAGCAGATGAGTATGGGGATACAAAATTTTAATGTAGATAGGGCCAATATCACGATATGTACCTTAGTGCACTTATCTTGATACAAATAGATATAGGTAGATAAAACTAGACACAATGAAAAAACCCAAAGAAACAGTACAACTACAGTTTCTTATTGATATGAGTTTTTTTCTTTTATGGCCATCTGCTACTGGTGGAATGTACGATGTAGCAGGCGGCAGCGGAAAACCTGTTTCTATGCTGTCTGATACAATTCAAACTAAGGTTGTTGTAATAACTGACGTTGATGGATCTGTTAGTTGTGGAGTGAGTAATGTTTCAGCAGCTAACACTGGCAAACCTGTCCCAGTGCCTGCGACAATTGATGTTAAGGTTCATGTGACCCCTTCATTTGCTAGTTCTAAGTTGCAATTCCCGAATTTCAACCTGGGTTTGAATTTCAATCAAGAGTTTTTGAAGACTCCTAAACCTAATGAGGTGCGTGTTTGCCCTTTTTTCCGAACTTCTTGTATCATTCCTATTTTCAAATTGTATCATGTCCTGCACAGTGTTTCTTGATAGTTTAATTTTCATATCTTCAGGGTTTATAGGAGTTTTTTCTTATTCATGTTTCATTTCTGCATGTTCTTTTGTATCAATTTATTGGAGGTTATTCAGTTGATGCTGTTGGAATTTGTAACAAAGAGACTTCCTGACCTTCTCATCCCACCAAGTATGCTGCGGGTGGATCTATTAAACCCCTGCTTTCGATGATGATCCTTTTGAAAATTGGACTGAGGACGAGTTTGTGGAGATTGACTGTACTATCGCTGCTACCATTCACAATGTAACAAAGAATATTGGCACAACTAACACTGCTGGTGAAGAGCCTGTTGAGCATGGCACTGATGAGCTTCATTATGCCGATAACGTTGATGAGTCAGTGAGCTATCCGACGTTGTGTTGGTTGATAGTGACCCCTGAGAATGAGCAGGCACGCCCACGAGTGTATACAACTACACCTTCACAGGTGTTGGTAAGATTGTGGCGTCCTAGTAAATATGTTATGTCGCTTTTTCTGCATGAGTTTCATTCTGGTGCCAACATCAGTTGTGTATCGCCAAAACCTTTGATGTTGCAAAGGCATCCCTTTAGTATTGGTGTCACTGAGGATGTTGATGAAGATATAGCAAATAGGTTTTTAGCATTTGTTGGTGGTCCAGCTAAACCCAAAAGTGGAAGGTATGTGACTTATTAATGCTTGTTTACTGGTACCGTTTATTGTGTGGATACTCTTATAATTCATGTTTTTTTAGTTTATATTGTTAGGATTTGTGCCTACTCCAAAGTCGACAATGTACTTGCTGATGAGTTTGACTTTGAAGTTGAAACAGTGTCGACTCGAAAATGGTTCTACATTCTGTTGCATGGTGGTCATACTTTGAATGATACAGTAAGTTGTACAAAATTTATCACTTTGTGTTCCTTTCTTTTTCTTTTCAGTTTGTGTGTGTCTTGTATCTTTAGTGTATCTATTTGTTTCTTTTAGAGTATGTTTGTGTGGCTCTGTTATCTTTAATGTATCTTTGTGTTTCTTTTTAGTGTGTGTTTATGTCTTGTATCTTTACTGTATCTTTTTGCTTCTTTTAGTGTGTGTGTGTGTGCGCGTGTGTATGTGTTTATGTTTCTTTTAAGTGTCTTTGTGTGCCTTGTGGTTGTAGTGTATCTTTTTTTTTCTTTTCGTATGTTTTTTTTTGTGTGTGTGTTATCTCTATTGTATCTTTTTTGTTTCTTTTAAGTGTGTGTGCCTTGTATCTATACTATTTCATTGTTGTATACCCATTGTGTAGTCCATCAACTGTATCTTTTTTCTCTTCGTCACTATATATGTATTGGGTTATCCAATTTATCGAACTGTACCTTTTTTCATTTGTTCAATGTATCTATAATATTTCATCTATTTATATCATTTGTATCTTTCCTCTCTATGTGAACTGTATCTCTAATTTATACGATTTATTTTATGTTTTTAATTTTTCAACATGTGGATGTTGTATTCTACTACTTGCGTAAGCAAGGCAAGTATCGACCCAAGACACTCTTAACCTTTACTACGACTGACTGTTGGTTTAAAAACATAATCGAGATCATGTATGAGAAATATGTGAATAGTTGGAATGATATTACCGTGCTGGCTGATGTGGATTTTGTTGCTAGCAACATTCGAGGATGCAAGATTCCTGCAAATGTGCCTTGGACGGAGGTTGATTATATTCTGCTATCCATCAATATCAAAGATTTATGTCATTGGGTGTTGGGTGTGGTGTCATTCAAGGATAAGTGTATTGCGATATATGATTCAATGAGTACTGGTGTTGGTGCTCGTCACAATGCGGCTGTTGTTGCAGTTGTTGAAAAGATTGATGTGTTGTTGCCTCAGTATCTTTTACTGACTGATTTTTACCATTGTAACACCCCGATATTTTATAATACTTAATTTATTTTATTTAAATTTGAGTTAGAGAAAAAGCTAGAAAATTAATTAGATAACTTTTGGACAAATAGATAGTTTCTTATACTAGTTGGACCCCAAAATAAAAAGTAAAAAAGTTGTGGACTAGGCCCACAACTCTTTTGGTAGCCCATACTTCTAGGGCATATATATATATATATATATATATATATATATATATATATATATATATATATATATATATATATATATATATATATATATATATATATATATATATATATATATATATATATAAGATCATTGTCTTGATATATGGGGTAAAAGGAAATTATTGAAGAAGAGACTTGTAAGGTGCGACGGAAGTCGAGCAACTTGAACTGCCGCTAAGGATTTATGTAGGTTTGCTTCCAGGTTTCCTTCCTTACTAGCTAGTTACTTTATTATTTTTATTTAGTGATGATAAAAATGATTAAGAAAGGAGCATGGTTGGATTCTAATCGAGTTAGTGGATTATTCTAATAGAAATAGATGATTGATTTATATATAGTGGGAAACATATTGATTTCACCCTAATTAATATCCATGGATATGAAGTATAGAATTGTGAAACTTCACTGATGGTTTCGTTTGATATTATTTGTGCGTCCATGGTTCGACTAGTTTTCTCTTATGAATTGATTTGCTATTCTCTTTTGATTACTATCTTAATGACTAATTATTGATATGTTTAACATAGCTAGCTAATTATTGAGTGTAAATGAGGTATTTGAATGGGTATTAACATCCAATTCGAGCTTGATTCATAGGAAATTCGGGTTTTAGGCCTAAACATAAGAATTGGTACTTTGTAAAATTAGATGGCTAGATGTCACTAAAATATGAACCTAATTATATATTTGAACTAGATAGCGTATGGGTGACTCAGAAATGTACTTGATTTTGGAGTGTGACTATGTGGGTCCGGGGTTAACTTTTTAAGTTGATTTATTAAGCCTTTTAGCTTAAGTTTGGAATATGTAGCTTTTAGCTTTGGTGTTGATTGTATTATGCATTATTTTTCATAGAGCGGAATCATTTGGAGGAAATTAAGCGAGGAAAGGCTATCGTTGATTAGCTAGTGTGCATCGGACCCCAAGGTAGTGATTTTATTCCTTTTCTTCGGTGAAATTCTTTCACTTGGGATTTTGTACATATGTTTTTTTTATGTACACTGCCCTAGGTATAGTTCGTATACCTATTCTTCGCATTTTGATCTATGATTTTATATTGTAGTGATTTTTCTAAAATTGTTAGTGTATAATCGTAATTGGCTTGTTACATAATACCCTTAGAGTATGATTTGAGTTATTAGTTCATGTGGTTCATGGCGTGTTGGTATTTGATACACACACACACACACACACACACACATATATATATATATATATATATATATATATATATATATATATATATATATATTCATATTGTCGAGGCATGAAACCCGAGATACGAGCCAGACATATATAGGCAAACTGAGATACGGTATACATACCGCATATATAAAACACAACACGATAGTCACACAATAGTCAGCACGCGGTGCAATGAAATGGGATGAATGCAGTATGATGCAATGGTGTCACATGTGCCAAATAGATGGAGCAGAATCCTCCTGCTCCGAGGGCGGAATCCTCCTACCCTCAATATAATGCAATGGAGCGGAATCCTCCTGCTCCGAGGGCGGAATCCTCCTATCCTCAATATGATGCAATGGAGCGGAATCACCCTGCTCCGAGGGCGGAATCCTCCTACCCTCAATATGATGCAATGGAGCGGAATCCTCCTGCTCCGAGGGCGGAATCCTCCTACCCTCAATGTGATGCAATGGAGCGGAATCCTCCTGCTCCGAGGGCGGAATCCTCCTACCCTCAATGTGATGCAATGTGCATACGAATGCAACATGATGTAATAATAACTCATCACCAGCGCGGGACTCTCATCGACAGCTGGAAAGTATATACCAACTCACAGCCAAAGTACAATACTCAGATTCTCAATGCAATACCAATAACAGGACATAACATATAATATAAAATATAAGTTCAAAGCTAAGGCGTAATGAGTACGCCTATCGGCAGCTACACACGTAAGGAACACGTGGTAGAAAATCCACGATGCCAGGTGCCTCCAAAGAAATGGATATAAACACTTACCTCTTCCAAAGTTAACACTGCTGCCCAACAACCGCTTTATTCTTTTGGATTCATTGCCAAACGATCCCACTGTGTTCAATGAGCAGAAAAATATATCAAATAGGGATAAAGGCTTCATTCCTCACATCTTAGGGCAATCCGGGTAGGAACCTGACACCCTATTCGCATACACAATACGCATGCCAGGCCTATGTACAGGGTTTATGGTCACATAACCAAACCCCAAATAAATTACATTTATATGTTGTCCATAATGCACTGAGTACGGATATATAATTAATTCCATTATCGGGGTCCATTTGACCCTTTAAACTATCAATTTACGTCATTAGGGCGATGTCTAATATCCCTATTTTTACCGTAAAAATATATTCAAACATATGTAATAAATTCAAATAATATATTAGGATCATTACCTGAATATTTCAGGGTGAAAATTCTACTCTTTTCCAGCCCCTTTTCTCATTTTCTGGCATTTTTCCCTCACTGACGTTTTTACATTTCTCTCTGCTTCTGCATCACTTTTCATTATGTCCGTACTTAGCTACTTAAAGTAGCATATATGACTTTATGCCACCGCCATTATTAACTTTTGAATTTTTCTATTTTTTTGTTGTTGTTTTAATTATATTTTCTTTTCTTAACGAAAATTGAAACTGTTAGCTTGGATAAGCTTGGAGTTTTGACTGATGACTGAGGAACGGATTCAAAGGACCTGTTCCTTTGAATCACTGAAGCAGAATAGATAATTCATGCAAAATCATTTAATTGAGATATCATTATTTATCCTAATACTGACGTGTATCTTGGTAATTATGCAGGCCTAATCAATTACGAAAAGATTGCATAACTAAGGGATAAAGGATTCGAGGTAGAATCCAATTAGGATTCAAAGTCAAGGGAGCTTTGGAATTCTAATTCATTGAGACTTCTTGGCTGCTGGAAACTATAAAGCGTGAAGACTATCAGCCATAGAAGCAATACACAAATACAGAGAGCATCGAGCAAAAGCTGAGAAGTATTATTAGCTTATTTGTGTAATCAGTTAGCTACAGTAGAACTAAGTGAGAACCTGTTCCTTAGATTGAATCTTGTAAAAGTTCGAGTCTCAGTTCAATTGTAGTAAGCAAAAATCGAGTTGTAAACTTTCTGGTTCAAGTCGTGGACTTGACACAACTTCACTGATTGTGAGAAAGATCACTAAAGGATTAGAGTTAGTCCTAGGTTAGTAAGAGTGAGTCTTGTAACCAAGTGGGTCTTTTTACATAGTGAAGTTGAAATCCTACTTGAGAAGTAGGTCGTGGTTTTTTGATCCCGTGTCTAGGGGTTTTTCCACGCTAATATCTGGTGTTCAATTACTTACAGTTTTAATTCCGCATATCGTAAAGTAAAGGAACACATTTTAAGGAACTGGTCCTTAAAGTAGTAAAGTGGTGTAATCGTGGGAAATAACAATTGGTATCAGAGCAGGTTATCCTTGAAAAGGCTAACACCTAGGATTAGATGAGTACATCACGAGAGAACAGTGAGGGTCAGTCAATGGTTAGAGCACCTTACTTCAATGGAAAATACTATTCATGGTGGAAAGAGAGGATGCGTGATCACCTTCAAGCAGAGGATTACGAATTGTGGGACATAGTAACTGAAGGTCCCATGATCCCAATGAAGAAAGATGCTGATGGGAAGGATGTTCCCAAAACCAAGAAGGAATGCAATGCTGAAGATATAAAGCAATGGGAAAAGAATGCTAAGGCAAGGAAGTGGCTGGTTGGTGGACTTAGTCCTGACGAATGCACAAGGATCAGAGGGTATGCCACTGCAAAGGAGATTTGAGATGCTCTACAAGTTGCACACGAAGGAACAAGTCAGGTAAAAAGGTCTAGAGGTACACTTCTTTATGCTGAATATGAAAGCTTTAAAATGAAAGAAGAAGAATCAATTTCTGAAATGTATACTAGATTTAATGCCATTGCTTCTGAACTTATATCTTTTGGGAAGGGTTTTAACTGTGGAAGATAGGGTAGAAAAGATTTTAACTAGGGTTCTTCCAGATTCTTGGGAGATCAAAGCTTGTGCTATCATTGAAAGTAAAGATTTAACCACTTTATCCTTAGATGAGCTTATAGGCAATCTAAAGACTTATGAACTGAGGAAAAAGGTTAAAAACATAGGAGCACCAGTTAAAACTGAACCCAACCTAGCCTTGACTGCTGGTGAAAGAATCATGGATGATAAGGAACTGGTCCTTATCGCTAAAAGTGTTCAGAAATATTTGAATAAGAAAAGAGAAATTAGTGGACAGGGTAGGTCTACTAACATGAAACAGGCTGGAGAATGTCACAAATGTGGAAGCTCGGAGCACTACATCAGCAAATGCCCAATTATGGAAGGAGAATGGAGGAAGAAGTTCATTTATGAAAGAAAGAAGGCTAGGGAACAGGTCCACAAGAAAAGTGGAAATCCCAAAGCGCTGGTTGCAGAATGGCAAGACAGTGAAGATGAAATAACTGATGATGATCTGGATGAGGATCTTGCTCTAATGGAACTTGGAGATTCAGAAAATGAAGAAGATCCTGAGGCTAGAGTGAAGGAGACAAACCACAAATGGTACATGGACAGTGGTTGCTCAAGACATATGACAGGACATAAAGAACTATTCCTTTCACTCTCAGCCTTCCAAGGAGGAAATGTTTCCTTCGGTAATGGTAAGAAAGGGGAAATTATTGGAATTGGAAAGGTAGGTAGGTCTGATTCACACTGTATAGATAATGTATTTCTAGTAGATGGGCTGAAGTACTACTTATTAAGCATATCTCAATTGTGTGACAAAGGTAATAATGTTAACTTCTCATCCACTGGATGCACTGTGACTAATCAAGCTTCTGGAGAGGTTATTTTGCAGGGAAACAGACATGGAAACATCTACAAAGTAGACTTGCTGACATTATCTGATGGAAGCTTGAGCTGCTTAAGTGTGGTGCAAAATGATCCCCTCCTATGGCACAAAAGACTAGGACATGCTAGTCTTTCACAATTGAACAAACTTGTGTCAAAGGACTTGGTGATAGGTCTTCCTAACATCAGGTTTAATGAAGAAAAAGTATGTGAAGCATGTGCCAGGGGGAAGCAGGTAAAATCCTCCTTCAAATCGAAGAAACAGGTAAGTACCACTAAACCTTTGGAACTGGTCCATATGGATTTATGTGGTCCTATGAGAACAATGAGCCGTGGAGGTAAGAAGTATGTCATGGTATTGGTGGATGATTACTCCAGATTTACACGGACTATATTTCTTGCATCTAAAGAAGAAGCATTTAATGCATTTTCAATTTTTGCTAAGAAAGCTCAAAGAACTCTAGATAACCATATTGTTGCCATTAGGTCAGATCATGGAACTGAATTTGAAAATCATATGTTTTCCAATTTTTGTAATGAAAATGGCATTAATCATAATTTTTCCTCACCTAGAACTCCACAACAAAATGGTGTAATGGAAAGGAAAAATAGGACTCTAGAAGAAATGGCAAGGACTATGTTGATATCTGGAAATCTTCCACAGAACTTTTGGGCTGAGGCTATTAATACTGCATGTTACATAATAAATAGATGTATGAAAAGACCTTTAATAGAAAAGACCCATATGAATTGCTTAAAGGAAGAAAACCAAACATTTCTCATCTTAGGGCTTTTGGTTGCAAATGCTTCATACACAACAATGGGAAGGATGCCTTAGGAAAATTTGATCCTAGAAGTGATGAGGGAATATTTGTGGGTTATTCTTTAAATAGTAAATCTTATAGGGTGTTTAACAAGAAAACATTGAAAATTGAAGAAAGCATGCATGTTAAATTTAATGAAACTGACAGTCTCTCTCAAGAACAGGTACAGGAGGATGAAGAAATTGGAATGCTGAAAGAGTTTGAACTTAATCCACAAATGCAGATTCTGGATATGAGAAGTGAACTGCAAGGAACTGTTCCTCAGGACAGAACTGAGAAGAGTAGCACTGAAACAGGGGGAACAAGTGTTGGTTCCACTTCAGAAACTGGAAACACCACTCTATCAGGAACTGTTCCTCAGCAGAGGACTTCTGACAATGGATTGACACCCAAGCCTTTCAAGTATCAAAGGTCACATCCTGTGGATCAAATAATCTCAGATAAGGCTGCCGGAGTTCAAACTAGGTCAGCAGTCAAGAATCACAATCTGTGTGCCTTTAGTGCCTTCTTATCTCTTGTTGAACCTAAAAATGTGAAAGAAGCACTGAAGGATGCAGATTGGATTAATGCTATGCAGGAAGAACTGAATCAATTCAAAAGGAGTCAAGTTTGGCATCTGGAACCCAAGCCAAGGAACAGGTCCATAATTGGAACAAAATGGGTTTTCAGAAACAAACTTGATGAGGATGGCATGGTAACAAGAAACAAGGCCAGGCTAGTTGTTCAGGGATACAGTCAAGAGGAAGGCATCGACTATGATGAGACTTTTGCTCCAGTTGCAAGACTGGAAACAATAAGACTTCTTATAGCCTTTGCTACATACATGGAATTTACTCTACATCAAATGGATGTTAAGAGTACGTTTCTGAATGGTTACTTGAAAGAAGAAGTGTATGTCAAGCAACCTCCAGGTTTTGAAAGCAAACAGTTCCCTGAACATGTGTACAAGTTGGACAAGGCCTTGTATGGGCTCAAGCAGGCACCAAGAGCATGGTATGAGAGGCTATCAAAATTTCTAATCCAGCATGGATATAAGAGAGGTAAAATTGATAGTACTTTGTTCTTAAAAGAAAAAGGTAAGGATCTCTTAATTGTACAAATCTATGTAGATGATATAATTTTTGGTGCCACGTGTGAAAATTTAAGTAAGGAATTTGCAAACTTAATGGGGAGTGAATTTGAGATGAGCATGATGGGTGAACTCAATTTCTTTTTGGGTTTACAAATTAAGCAAACCTCAAATGGAACTATGATCCATCAACAAAAGTATGTTAAGGAATTACTTAAAAGGTTTGATATGGATAATGCTAAGGAAATTGACACACCTATTGCCACTGCCAAAAAATTGGATCTTGATGAACATGCAATATCAGTTGATCAAAAATTGTATAGGGGTATGATAGGTTCTCTACTTTATCTAACTGCTAGTAGACCTGATATTGTATTCAGTGTTGGTTTGTGTGCTAGGTTCCAATCAGATCCTAAAGAATCTCATTTGAAAGCTGTTAAAAAAATATTGAGGTATCTGAAAGGAATAGGTCCCTTGGGACTTTGGTATCCAAAAGGTGGTAGTTTTAATCTTGTTGGATATACTGATGCTGACTATGCAGGTTTCCTTGTTGATAGAAAAAGTACCTCAGGTATGGCACATTTTCTTGGTGAATGTTTGGTTTCTTGGGGAACTAAGAAACAGAATTCAGTGGCACTTTCCACTGCTGAGGCTGAATGTGTTGCAGCTGCTTCATGTTGTTCACAGTTGTTATGGATCAAATAACAATTACAGGATTTTGGTGTTGATGTAGGAACTGTTCCTATATATTGTGATAACACTAGTGCTATTAATATGACAAAGAATCCAGTGCATCACAAAAGGACTAAACACATTGATATAAGACATCATTTCCTAAGAGACAATTATGAAAAAGGTTTGATCACCATAGCATTTTGTCCTACTGAAAAGCAAATAGCTGACATTTTTACTAAATCTCTAGGTAGAGATGATTTTGAAAGAAATAGACTGGAGTTAGGGATGATTAAATTCACATAAAATCTTCAATGCTTTACTTCATAATTGGCTAGAAAATTGCTCTTAAAACAAATTTTATTCAAGTCATTATGAATTATTCAGTCCAGTTTTCATACTTAAATGTATACTCTGATGCTACATATCTTATTTAGAGTTGCTAAAATTGAATGATGTTACCCTTATGCTCTTAGAATTTCAGATGATCAAAAATTGCAAATTGGAAGGACACTGAATTGTGGTGTTAAAAATAGGTATGCACTCATAATTATTCAATTAATTTAGAAGTATAAAGGCTATAGGTAACTTGTGTTTATGATAAATCCCACTAAGTTTCCTACCCATATCCAAATTGCAAAAGAGTCCCATCGGAGGAACAGTTCCTGTTCTGAAAAGGTATTCTGAAGCCTAACGGCTCTTTTTCTCCGGGAGACTCCCAAGAGTCCTTAGCCGTTGCATGTTGTGCTGAGGTAAGTTGATCGTTTTCCACTCTAACTCCACTACTTATTTCATCCTATAAATACACTTCTTCTTCCTCATTAGTCTTTTACATTGTTCATCAAATTAAAACTTTCACAATTTCAGAAAGACTAGTAAATTATTTGTTAATTCGAATTGCAAAGATGTCTCTTGCTTCTGATAATTCTTCAACTGCACCTACTGATGACCAACCACAAAATCTTAATCCTCCCTCACCCATGGAAACCACTAACCTAAACCCAGAAATCCCTGAACCAATTCCAGACGTACCTGAACATGAAATTCAGGGGGAAGGATCAGTTCCCACGGCTGAATCAATTGCTGAGCAAGTTGAGGATTTATCTCGTGCTATGGTGTTGTATCAGTATCAGGTAAACTTTACCTACCCTTTGAATGTTATAGACGAGGAAGAAAAGGGAGAGGGGTCTGAGGCTGCTCTTGAGGGGGAACCTATTAAGAGGTTGGAAGCACCCATGCATGGGTCATCGGGGTCTCCAGAGGCTGCTTTTAGAGCACCCATGGAGAATGTGATAGATGTTGAGGAGGCTATAAGCGATAGTGACAGGCCCCTAGTGGATTTGATCAATATTAGGAGTCTGAGAAGAAAATTGGCTAGGAAGGGACCCATTGATGAACATGTGACTGCTGAAATTGCTGCTAAATTGAAGAAAATAGGTGATAATTACAAGCCTGGAAATAAAAAGAAAGCTGAAAGTTCCTCTAAGGCAAAAGGACCTGTTCCTTCTGCCTTAACCCCTGCTTCTGGGGGTAGGAGGACAAGAAGTGCTGCCAAAGCTGCTGATGAACAACTAGCTGCTGCCTTGGAAAGGAGCAGAAAAGGGAAAGGAAAACAGGTAGTTGAGGAGGAAGAAGTGGATGATATTGATGATATTGATCTTGCTGATTTTTCTGAGGATGATGAGATGGTTGAGGCTGAGGAGGTGGTGCCTCAGTCAAAGAAAAGAAAAGTTCCTGAGAGAAGAGTAACAAGAAGTCCAGTTAAAGCTGCTGAGAAAGTTGCTAAGAGGACCAGGTCCTCCAAGAGAGTGGTTGTTTCTGAAGACTCTGCTAGTGACAGTGATGAGTTTGTTGCTGAAGATGAGAGTGATAGTGATGCTAAAGGTGGTGAGTCTGTGCACTGTGTTCATGAAGACATGTTGACCAGGAAGGTGTTGAAAGGTTGGGTCATGACTGATGTGCATGAAGAAGGAATGGTATGGCTGCTGCAAAAACTGCATGCTCAGGGTTGGAGGGACACGGTCCTTAAGATCTCTGGGAGATGTGCTAAGGGAATGGTGCAAGAGTTCTACAAGAACTGCTCCATCAGAGAAGATAGACTGACTACCTCTGTCAATGACAATGTCATTATGTTTGACACACGGGAACTTGGTGAGCTGTTGGGGATTCCTGCTACTGGTATGCTAGCTATGTCAAGACTGTTTGGCCTGACTTGACAAACTTGCCTACTGATCTAGAGATCACTAGGAAGTTTGCTGAGAATGATGGTGAAGAGAAACCCAGGGCTGTGCAGAAGAGTGAGATGCACCCACAGCACCAAGTGTTATTTGAGTTTGTGAACAAGATAGTGATGCCAAGGCAGGAGAAGAGAGGAGTTGCCAGTTTCATGGACCTGGTCCTTATGGAACTGTTGGACACTGAAAAGCAGATCAATTGGCCCAGCTTTATGATCCACCTGATAAAAAGGGTGATTGCTGGGAAGAGAAAACACTCCCTGCCGTTTGGTTTTATTCTGACTGATGTCTTTGCCAAGTTGAAGATTCCCTTGGAAGGGTTTGTGAAGGCTACAAAGAAGGAGAAGTTTGGCTGTGCCACTTTGATAAGCTGTGACTTGCCAGTTCAGGCTGATCCTCCACAGGCTGGTATTGGAAGGCAGCCTCTGAACAACAAAGTGAGGGCACTTAGGCAATAGGTTGCTATGCAGGCTGCTGAGATAGCAAGGTTGGAAGAGGAGAGGAATTACTGGAAGGCAGAGGCCTCAAAAGCAAAGGAGACCAATGAGGGAATGCTCAAGCAGATGTTTGATCTGCTTAACAAGTCTCAGGGACCTGGTCCTTCCACATCCTGACCACCTTAGCCTTAGCCTTAGTCTTAGCCTTTAGCCATCTTTTGTCCAGTGGGATCTAGCCTAGCCTAGTGCCTTAGTCTTTTCTTCTTCTTTAGTAGTTGGATAATTCTGTAGTACTTGCTTGTATCCCCTGATTTTAATATTTGGTTAAATGAATTGTCTTTGATGGCTAATATCATTGTCTTGCAGTTGCTTTGATTTGATTTATGTTTGCGTTTTGAGTTGCCTCAATGGCTATGAGCTGATTAATTCTAACACTTGAGTTATATTTTTATATGCAACCTTTTCAATGATGCCAAAAGGGGAAAGAGTAAGGTCTGATTTTGCATGATTTTATACCTAATAAAAATCTGTTCCTTAATGAATTAATTCTCCACTGATTGATTGTCTTTTTGAGCTTAAGGTGTACTTCAGGACATTAAGGAGATGAAGCTATAAGTATGAATTTGTCATCATCAAAAAGGGGGAAATTGTTAGCTTGGATAAGCTTGGAGTTTTGACTGATGACTGAGGAACGGATTCAAAGGACCTGTTCCTTTGAATCACTGAAGCAGAATAGATAATTCATGCAAAATCATTTAATTGAGATATCATTATTTATCCTAATACTGACGTGTATCTTGGTAATTATGCAGGCCTAATCAGATACGAAAAGATTGCATAACTAAGGGATAAAGGATTCGAGGTAGAATCCAATTAGGATTCAAAGTCAAGGGAGCTTTGGAATTCTAATTCATTGAGACTTCTTGGCTGCTGGAAACTATAAAGCGTGAAGACTATCAGCCATAGAAGCAATACACAAATACAGAGAGCATCGAGCAAAAGCTGAGAAGTATTATTAGCTTATTTGTGTAATCAGTTAGCTACAGTAGAACTAAGTGAGAACCTGTTCCTTAGATTGAATCTTGTAAAAGTTCGAGTCTCAGTTCAATTGTAGTAAGCAAAAATTGAGTTGTAAACTTTCTGGTTCAAGTCGTGGACTTGACACAACTTCACTGATCATGAGAAAGATCACTAAAGGATTAGAGTTAGTCCTAGGTTAGTAAGAGTGAGTCTTGTAACCAAGTGGGTCTTTTTACATAGTGAAGTTGAAATCCTACTTGAGAAGTAGGTCGTGGTTTTTTGATCCCGTGTCTAGGGATTTTTCCACGCTTATATCTGGTGTTCAATTACTTACAGTTTTAGTTCCGCATATCGTAAAGTAAAGGAACACATTTTAAGGAACTGGTCCTTAAAGTAGTAAAGTGGTGTAATCGTGGGAAATAACAGAAACGGTGCCCTACAATATTCGAAATAATTCCAACTTTTGCATACAAGTTATACAAAATATATGTAACATACTCGCGAAGAAGGATCTCAAATTGGACTCCCGAAACATAAGATGCGAATTTAAATAAAAAGAAGTCAAATTATTTAACTTTCGCATTTTAGCGGAAACTAGCCGAACAACATTGAAATTCACTTTCGAAAGTTCACACAAAAATCAAAAATAATCATACGAACCTAACGGCGCTTTCGGATTTCGAATTGGAGCTCATTCGGCAAAACCGAGCTCGAAAATCTCTTTTTAATATTTATTGCCAATAAAAACTGAATCCTTCTTCCGATGCCTACCAAACGAGATCTGATTTAGCTCAAATTTTACAGACAGGTTCTGATGGACTTACGAATATTTTAAAATTATCGGCACGCCAATCGGAGTCCTAACTTCCGAAACGACCGACCGAAGTCGTTTCATTCTCCTCCACTTAAACTCTCGTTCGTCCTCGAACGAACCTAAATCTAAAGCAAGATTTACGCAGATAACAAGAGAACTTGCACAACCTTCATAAACTACTCCACGGATATTATCTCATAATTACAGAATCAGAGTTATAACACGCACATCAAACTCTTGGTTAAAACATATTTGGATAATATGATAACATCATTGCCCAACTTATTCGGACTAAGCCGACCCTTTCTCAATCATGAGAGAGGAGTTTTATATTTTCGAAACAAAGATACACGAAACTTTGAATGGGTTAACATGATTCAGCTGATAATTACCTCTTCGATATACCTTTCGGTGTAGAACAGGTCGATGGAACTAAGAATTAGCTTACGTTTCAGCAACGCCTTAGAGATTTAATATTATGATTCGGTATCAATTGGAGGAAGACTCCTCCACTTAAAGCATAAACTCATACAACTAATTTGAATAGAAATAGTCATCCTCGCACAACCTGCTGGATTAAAGAAGACCTAGCTAAAAGCTGAACATAGGCAGACCTAAACTACCAAACTACCCTTTCGAGTTGCCAACTAGCTGCAACTCTGGAATTCACAACTCCATACCTTTTCCGTAAACACCACCACCCGATGGATGGTACTTCTATATAAAAATTTCGGCAGAGTTTTCCCTGAACCATTATTATATAATCGGAGTTAGTCCATAATTATATTTTGGAGTTGGTCCATTTCGTATATAATTCGAAGTTGGTCTATTTAATGTGATATACACGTATATTGATTTCTTTTGGTTGATTTATTGGTGATTGTGATGTTTATTGAGTTGCTTGAGAATTGAGTTAAATACATACTTCTTTTCTCTCATTTCTTTCTATCATTCTTTGCTAGACCTATTTCTTGTTATTTTAGAAGCTCGTCTACCCACCTACTAGTCCTTTCGACTTACGTTGTTTCTGTTTATATTTGTTATTTTATTTACTTTGTTCGGGCAGGTTCGGATCCGTGTTCTAGCGAGCTTCGTGGCTGAGTTAGAGGTTCTTCGAGAGTCCACCGGTAAACCAACCATCCTTGCTTCATGGTGGCACACCTTTCATTTTTCAGTACTTATGTCGTTTCTAGATTCGGACATATTGATATTTTCAGTATTCTCTCATTTAGATATTCATGGCTTATATTGAGGATCTAGACTATTTTTGTTCATGGAATATTCCGCATATTTATTCTATCTATGGATAACATTTGAATTTTAGTATAATTATCTTTATTAAATTATTATGAATTGTTTTTAATTCAAGTGGGTTCGCCCTATAAGGTAGATTCGGGTGCCGTCACGACCAGTCTAAAATTAAGGGTCGTGACAACCAGTCAAGCCCTGATATTGATATTCTTACAAGCGCAACGTATGTCGATGCAAATCTTGAGGATCCATTTGGCTTTTTCTTTGTTCAAGGACTTCCTCAACCGAGTTCTGGTCACTGTATGCCTTTTTCCCCTTTATTATTTAAGATTATGTCAATCACATTTGTTACATAATTACTAACTATATGTATTGTCCTCTTTTTTTTTTGTCACTGTTTTAAGGATTATGGAGTGTTTATGATGGCGTATGCAGAATATTTTATTGCTTCTGCTAATATCACAACTGCTGCTGACTTTGATATTGGTCTTTACCGTGCGCTTCTTGCAATGTTGCTTTGAGAATATGAGAAAGGGAAGATTGATTTAGATGCAGTCAGTGCATCTGAAAATCAAAGCTGGCTTGCTAAGAGAAAGGGCGCTATAAAGCATCGGTTACGAGTTCCCAAGAATTAGGGGTTGTGTTTCATTTGTCTTGTGGATGTTTCAATGTTTATGTTTCTAGGACCGGATGTTTTGACAATGTAGTTATTTTATATTTTTATCCTGTTTGTATGTGAATGTTGAATAATTTATGTTTCTGATACCATATGTTGTTTGTTGTGGTTAGTATTTATGTAATGACAGTTTCAGAATGTTTAGCTTATAGTATTTGTGTTTAGTCTTGTTTCTTTTTCAATTGTAAAATAATTTGATATAATCATGAAACATTCTGATACAGGCAGCTAAATTGATAAACAAACAGTAAAAAGTACTTTGATACAATCAGGAAACACTTTTGAAACTAAAACAGTTTTAATCTGACAGATTCAATGAGAAAGAAACAGTTAAAATTTTTTTGATACAATCACGAAACACTGATATATGGAACTACATTAAGAAAGAAACAATACGAAACAGTTAGATACAACGACGAAAAAATTAGATGCAGTTATGAAACAGTTTGGTGCATAACCATGGATGTTAAGTTGATTTGGAAATATGCAGATACACGCATGAGCAACATTGTCTTTCAACAGTAGATACGTAGCAGCTACATAAACGCTAGACAAAATAACGAAATATAAGAAACACAGTTTATTGCATCTTCATCAATACTAAAGCTGTCTATTTTTATGAGAATAATAAAGGAAATCCCAATGTATCGAAGAATTGTAAGAATTTGTTTTATTTGGCCTTCAGAGGATGTGTGCAAGACCTTTCCTCTTTAGAATAGCCAAAGCATGCACACAGGGCATTTCTTCCATTTAAAATCTTCCACAACAGCATGTCAGCTCTTCAGGTCAACAATGAATTTCTTGTCACCATCATAGAGAGTTGCTTGTTGTCCTGTTGAATGTATCTACGATACAAAGATGATACATATTTGAAATAGAAAGATACAAGGAAGATACTAGATGAAACAACTGAGATACATGGGGAATGAAACAGTTTCTATACCACCTTCAGCTGTATAGATGTGCTTCTATACCCATCCAGTATCGTGTGGTACTTGTATCTAAGAGGTGTGAATGTCTCGTGTACTTTCTTCCTGTTATCATCGCTCCAAGTCCCTACCAGTGATTGCATGTAGTACATAAATTCAACTACGGGCATATCACGCGTATCCCTATTCACAGAATTCAAGGATTCCGCAATGTTTGATGTTATTGTAAATCTCCTATTTACTGTTGAATGAGCCCTTGACCACTTATGGTATCCGACATTTACCAAGTATTATTTGATCTGTTTATCCATTTTTTCCACCTTTTTCATGTATGTATCAAATTCATGTATGGTAATGCCTTGGCCAAACTGAAGAATGTCTCATGGAGCTTCTCTTCACATTTCTTGAACTTAGTTTTGAGCTTGTTCCAAAAGTTCCATATGCATGCATAGTGTGGGACTTGAGGATATATGATCATAATAGCCTTGATTATGCTCCCATTACCGCCCCAGACAACGCATATATTTTCCCTCTCACCGTAAGCATCTCTAAACCTCTCGAAGAACCACTGCTATGAGGCATCGACAATCGCGTGTGCAAGTGGCAAGTATGCTCCTATGGAAAGAAACAGTAAGATACATATCCGAAACAGTATGATACACATATAAAGCTGAAACAGTCTGATTCAAATAAAAAGTGGAAACAGTAAAATATGGGCTGAGACATTCTGATACCAACATGAAACAGTCTGATACAACAAACAGCATAGACAGTTTGCATAAGAAACACTTAGAAACAGGCAGTAGCGTTCGAAATATTACTTGCTGCATCTAATGTACTAGCGGCTAAGAATGTTCCTTTATGCGCTGCTCTAAGGAAGCTACCATCAACGACCACGATTGACTTACAATGCTGAAATCCCTTTATGGAAGTACTCAAAGCAACAAAAGCGTACTTGAAGAAATGATCTTCAGTCGCGTGCAAACCAACAATTGACCTCGGGTTTCTTTGCTCTAACATATACAGGTAGCTTGGCAGCATTTTGTAGGATTCACTTGGGCCTCCCTCTGATCATTGTAATGACCATTTCTTTTGATCGCCATGCCTTTATGCAATCTATGTGTACACTGTAACATCTCTGCATATCGTCCCATTATCTCTTTAGGCTTGTAGGTCTACTTTAGGTCAATCACCCTATCCTTGATGATCGTACGGATCATTCGTGGTGTAACTTGCGCTTGTCCATAATCTCTATCTTTGTATGCACACGTGTGTTCATTTGTGAATTGTCTAACATTGAACAAAGTTGATGAATTCAAGCAGGATGCCCTAAATTTTCATTTTCTATTTTCGCCTTTGCATATGATGCAGTAGCTACATATACAAAAAGATACAGAGAACAGTTACATGATACATAAAGATACATGATGATACACATAAGATTCACTTAGGTTCTAAAATGCTTACATGATGCATATTAGATACAAAGTTATACGCACACGTATGATATAGTCAGACATGGGAGAGTTATATATCAGATACAATGTGATAGATAATTCACATTCGACAATTTTGTACGATATAGTGAGATACAGACTGTTAGGAACAGAGAGGTTGTGGACACACAAAATACACATATCAGTTACAAAGATATCCAGAACATGTTTTAAACTGCTTAAGATACAGTCAGACACAGACATATACATTCAAGCTGCTAAACTATAGAAAACACAGGAAAGATATAGTGTGAAACAAATTGATAATGTAGATTGCAGATACACATAAGACACATATCATATACAAAGATATTCAGAGCATCTCTTAGACTCCTTAAGATACAGTTAGACACAAACTAGTACATTCAAACTGGTAAACTATAGAAAACACAGGTAAGATACAGTGTGAAACAATTTGATACAATATGATACAAAACACAAAATATAGAGATTGCACGTAGAAAAAACTGAGATTTAACCTTGTTGCACTTGATCTCTCAAGCTTAAACTGAACATTTTCTCTTATCGCAAACCCTTTCAGTGCCATCACTACTGTCTTTTTATCGAGGTATACTTGGCTCTCTAATATCTCGATCTACGCACTATTCATAATTACCCCAACTTAATCCACCTCATGCTCGTCGCAAGTTCCTTCAATCAGCAGTTCCGTAGTTTTAGCACTATTTATAATTGTATCATCAATGTTTCTGTCGCTAGTCCGACTGTTTCTGTCTGTATCAACTCCATTTCTTTTTTTATCTGGACTGTATCTTTCTGTATCTCTATTTCTTATGCTTTGTCTATCACACCAGATACCTTGATCCTCAATAATATCCTCGAGTGTGATACAAAGCGGATATATTTTGATCCCTTTTTCTAGTTCTAATCCTGTATAAACTAAAACACCCATGTCGTTGTGAATCTCCAAACCTAGACCTTTTTCTATTATTTTATACTTCATTTTAATAATTTTCCTAGCCAGATCAATTTTCAATTGTTTCGCAACTGTATCACAAAGTATCTGAAAATTTGCTTCTAAATTTATTGCAATCGCATCAACAACAAAATTGATATAATTGTTGAATTTGTCCCATCATCCATTATGCTTTAACAGAATTTGTATATGTGCTATTGAAAACAAATTCTACTTTAAATTTATGATTTTTTTTTTTTTTTTGGTTTAAAATGTAGAAACGTGTAGAAACACGGGAGAAAAAGTAGTAGTGTCTTTAAAGCTTCGATCGAAAACATGAGAGAACGTGTAGAAACAGAAAAGATACAAACTTGAGAAGAAGAAGAATCGTGAAACAGAAAAAATTTGTAAGGAGAACGGTGGAAAAGTATAAAGCAGGAACATAGTACAAACAAAGTGAAAGAAAAAGTGTTTCACCGGAGCTGTTGAAACTGAATGAAACAGTGTTTTGAAAACTATTTATACTTTGTTATTTGCTAGGAAAAATATTGCTATGTGTTGTAATTTGTAAAATATTGCTATTTTTTTTGTAATTTAGGGGTGTAGGTTTATATGTATGTGAAAAAAATCCTTAAAAAGTTGAATCTACTATGATCAAATCCTTATATTTGAATGTCAAATAATGAATGACTATTAGAAAAAATGAGGAAAAATAACGTCAAATCTCTTTTTACCTATATTCGTATGATTGAAATAAAGAACATACTACTAAAGATTAAGTAGTAATTCACATGCTATGATTCCTTTACTTACCACACACCTATTATGAAGTATAGTAATTCACATGAAGTAATTGCATGACTCGCCATGACTTGTATTCATTAGAAATTTGTTTTCACATTCTAGTGTTGGGCTATTTTTGCGAAACTTAGATAAACGGTGCCAAAGTTAAATGGTGGAATTCAAGTATCCTATTTACAAATGGGCTTTTTACACAAATATACAAACTTGCACCCCTATATTACAAAAAATAGCAATATTCTACAAATTATGAAATTTTCAAATTTCCCAAATCTCAATCAAACTAAACCCTTTCAGCCCCACAAAAGAAAACCTTCATCTCCGTCAACCTCACGCGACAAGCCATCTCTGGAAAGAAGAAATCACCGCCGACTGTAATGGACGTGAGGATACAACTAGTCTCATGCCTGAGGCCAATCCATTATCTATTGGTGGTGATGTTTTAACGGTGCCAATTTCGGTGGAGGAATTGGATATTGACTTGGGTTGGGTCATGTGAGCAGCCAGATTACGAAAATGGGAAGGTGGCAAATTTGTCGGGGTGGGGGTGGTATCAGGGCCAAATCAAGCCAAGCTGAAATAGATCAAAACGAAATTCAGGAGCTCGAGATGTTCTAGATACAAGCTGATGAGTCGACTTGACTCTTTGTCCAGGTGCATTTGTTTTGTTGATATACATGAGCATAACAAATGTCAGACGATGCAGCAGCGAAAGGCATTCCAATGAGAAATAAATCCAATCACTAGCTTCCACCTATAACAATGCCATCCACTTAGCTTTGCTATCATTATGTATCCTATCTGCATAAGTCGAATAATCTCATATTCTGTTGATGGAAACTTTAGTGGAGTAGCTAAATGTCTAAAATTCCCTCCTTTAATTCTATTTTGAGTAATAGATTAATTAAAAATAACCGATATATAATATAAAAATAATTTATAGATAATATGTGATTTCAGCTAGATACAATGCAGAAACAGTCGAGAAACAGTTAGATACAATGCAGAAACAGTGCAAAAACCCAGAAATAATTAGATACAGTGTAAAATAGTGCAGATACAGCGAGATACGAGGTGGATGGTAGTTGAGATACAACGAGATACTAGGTGGTTGGTTTATGAGCTAAGCTGAAATACAGCGAGATACATCGAGATACGAGGTGGTTAGTTTCTGCTAATATTTTAAAAGGTGTGGGCATGAGGCTAGCCGTTTTACCTGATACGGAGCGAGACATAAGCCCCGAGGCTCCGACCGTAAGTCCCACGGATCTTTAATATTTAATATTTTATAAAATAAAATGATTGATATAAATATTTTTAAAAAATATAAATCATATAAAAAGGGAAAAAATATGTAAAAACTCTAGAAATTCAAAAATTATGTTAGGGTAAGAGTAAAAAATTATGTAGAACTAAGAAATAATTAAAAAAATTGATAATTTAATTAGCAAGTTGATATTTCAGTGTCGTCATTAGATAGAAAATTTATAGATAATTTTTTTAAATTTTAATTTTTTTTGGGACTTACGTCCCGAGACTCGCCCAACGCCTAAATGCATGCCCCAATACGCCCCAAATTATGGGACTTACACCTTCAGGATCTACACCCCGCCAAAACACCGAGTTTTGGTACGCCTTGCCTCGGGAGTCGCCTCGAAAATGCCTTTAAAAATGCTGGTTTCTGGTGTAAGCTGAGATATAACGAGATATGAAGTGGCTAGTCGTTGAGATACAACGAGATACAACAAGATACGAGGTGGTTTGTGGTTGATATATATCGAGTGATGTTTGGTAATTTTATATGATTTTGAGGGTGTTTTTACCATGTTATGATAGTTATGTTAAGAGTTTATATGCAAAAACTAGTATGATTTGATACTAATTGAGTTTTTTGGATTTATAGGATGTGAACATGCTGATTTGAGATAAAAGTACAAGTTTTGGCTTAAAAAGTGGAGGTATTGAAGATGTCAAGTGATCCGTGTGCCACGCGAGTGACACGGGAAGAAATGGAGCTTTTACCAAGAAGTGAAGAAAAAATTCAGCACATTTAGGCCTAATACGCGAGCACCACGCGAGTTGAATTGTTGAAGAAATTGAGTCCACGTGGCACGCGAGCGCCACGCGAATCAGAAAAACTAAGGCAAAATTTAAAGGGTATTTTGGACTGTTTGGCTATTTTCCTACATGGTATAAAAGCTTTCTTTGCCTCCTTTATTACCGATCTTGACCTGGGAAGGCTATACCACCATTGTTGAAGCACTTTGGAGCTTGGAAACGCATCAAAACCATTGGAACTGAAGAATCAAAGAGTTTTTCTCAACTTTTCTTATTCTCTTTTCCTATGAGTGTTGTTTTGACTATGAATTCATTATTGTTTAATACAATTATGAGTAGCTAAATTTCTACTCTAAGATTTTGATGAACCCATTATTGGGGTAGTTTTGAGTAACTCCAAGATTGAGTAATACAATATTCTATTTATTTGGCTGTATTTTTATTGAATTCAATTGTTAGGCCTGCAACTAGTTGTGCCCTTTTTACTTGAATGATCTTGGGAAAGATGTTTGAGTTAGGTTCAGTCAAATAACATTCAGGTTATGATAAGAGATTACTTAAACTGATTTAAAGTCATTATAGGGATATCATGATTCGACTGTTTAATGGTCTTGATTATTTTGGGAAAATAGCTCAAGAACGGTGTTGTTGGTAGTTGGGAAACTCTAGCAAACAAGTTTAAGTTCAAGGCCAATAGAATAGTATTTCGTGCAAGTTTGGAGTGAACTCAGGACTAACCCGGTAATAGGAGAATTCATTATCCTAGACTTTTTAACCTCTGCAAGTTCAAATTATATCATTCTTAGTTGATCTTAGTTAATTGTTAGTTAAATTATTAGCTCATCACTTAAAATATTATTGTTGAACTTTGAATCATTGGCTATTAAAGTTACTATAACTTGACGTTGCTCCCTGTGGGTTCGACTCCGGAGTTAAAAATCGGATTATATTTGCAGCGACCGCTTATCCTTTTTAGGACGAGTCTTGGGCGTGATCAAATTTTGCAGCGCGATACAAGGTGATTAGGGGTGGGAGGAGGAAAAGTGAAATTGGGGGAAATTAGAGGAAGAATGTAAGGTTTTGCTATGTTATACTATATTTTGCTATGTTTTGTAATTAACTTTCCCTTTCCTCTATATTGGGTAATTTTGTTAAATTATTGCTATATTTTGTAAATAACTTCTAAAAATTATACAATTCTGTAAAAAAAATTTGCAAATCACTCAAACCTTTTAGGCTTAGAGACAGATGGGCTTATGGTGTGCTACTTTGATAATATCGAAATTAGCATATCTAACCAAACGTTTTGGTATTTCAATGTCGATATTTTCGTATTTGATACGATATTCAGTATTCATAAAAGATATTGAACTGAATAACCAGTGATGGATTCAGGATATTAGGATCGTTCCCAAGAGATTCGAATACTGTCCCTTCAAGCACTCAATAGCCTCAAAGCTAATGTCCCTAGCCACAACACTAAACTAGTCTTTTTATTATGAGTGCTCATAATTTAGTATATAAGTTTTTCAAAATTTTATATATAAATTAATGTTGTAAGACCGTGGGTTAATGGGTATTCAAGCACCAAAATTTAGTACATGGATCCGCCCATGTGAATAACGTGCCGAAACATTGTTCGGTAACGTATCAAAATACTTAATTAGTAGTACCATACAATATATATATATATATATATATATATATATATATATATATATATATATATATATATATATATATATGTAAATTATATTATTATTATTATCGACAATAACGATTTAATAAATCAAAATATAAACTAAAAAGAAATTCTAAATTTAAATGTTAAAGATTTTAGTGTAAGATAAGTACAGTAAAGTAGATTGTGCTTAATTTTAGGTTTTGACTGGGTTTGGACAAGATTATAATTTGACCAATTTCCCAATTTGATATTTTACCAATTTTTATGTTTGGGAAAACATGTAGCTTCTGCTTTCTAACCCACTCGTTCAACAACAAAGTGCAGTAAGTAATTTGAATTTTGCTGGCTCAGTTTGTGTCAATCTGCAGTAGCTTTTAACTGTATTCTCCCCAGTAAAACCAGGTAAACTTAAGTAAAAATCTAATAATACTCATGCTTTCTCTGCTTTTTAAGTTCATATTGTCCCACCAATTATCTATACTATGATCAGAAAAAAAATTAAAAGAGGAGCATAAGTATTTAGAAATATTCAGAATATTGTTACACCAGTCAAATAAATAGATAGAGATTCATTTCTTGCTATTATATAAATAGAGAAGAGAAGAGTTCTGCTAGAAATTGGGCTTGGCAGGTCGCCCATGTGGACTGACCCGACCCGACCCATGACCCATATCTAAAAAGGATAAGATCAGGAGTTACATAGAAGTTACCCTGGCAGTTTAAAACACACCACTATTATTAATAGTGGGAAAAAGAACATGAAAAAGTGGAGAAAGTAAAATCCAGAAAGAAACTGCTCCTCTCTATCATATATCTGCAGAGAAAACAAAGTATTCTTAAACTTCCAAAAAGAACTTTTTTTTTCTTTCTTCAATAATACACTTAGAGTAAAAGGGGCATCTAGTTTGTGGAAACCTACCTTGTTTCCTTGTGATTCAAGACCTGACTTGGGGCAAACATCAAACAATATTCTGTTGTGTTGATTACGTTGACAGGTACACAAATTTATTCCTGTTACAGTATTTAATTACTAACAATTGGTATCAGAGCCTAGGGTTGAATTTGCTCCTAGTCTACCGTGATGAAAAAGTTATGAGCATAGAATTCTTGTTTTTTGTTAGATTTTTGATATAAATTTAAAGATGGTTTAACTTTTGTTTTGGCATCAAAATTAATGGAATGATACCCGTCACTGCTAAGGCTGTCCAACGGTCCGGTTTGCACCGGAACGGACCGGACCGGCGTAAACCGGACAAAATAAAAAAAAATCGGCACGGTTCGTCCCCCGACCCGTCACCCCCAAAATGAGCCAACCAAACCGGACCAATTTGGACCGGAACCAGACTGGAAAAAAAAAAGTGGGCTGGCTAGTGCAAAAATAGCCATTGGGCAACGGCTCTTTCACCCACAGCCGTTGGTCCAACGGCCAAAAACGGCCATATTTGTTCCCCCACCCCCCTAGGCGCCCCCATACCCCCAACCTATTTTTCTATAAATACCACCATTTTTCATCAATGTATTCACAATTTCTCTAATATTCTCTCTAAATCTCTCTCAATCTCTCTTATTTCTACAAAGGCTATTTGCTAAATAATTCAAATTTGCTCTCGCAAAAAGGGTTTAAGTGCTAATAAATTGCATTACAAAAAAATATTTGGAGTGAAGTGGAAAATTGTTCGGTGCGGTTCCGGTCAAGTTTCAACTTTCACTTCCTAAGTTCTACATTCTAAGTTCACGACATCAAGTAAACTCGTTCTTACTTCTTATTATCTATTTTAATTTTTGTGCAATATTGTTTCTAGCATATTTTAGTAATTTATTTGTTTGCTTTACTTATAAATTATAATAATGTCTGGACTGTGGAGATCAATTACTGGGCGTACGGGTAGCGATCGTAGATCACGTGCTTCTAACCGAGGGGGAGATGATAGACGTAGTCGTGCTTTAGGTAAAAGACCAATTGGTACTTCTAGCGCTCCTTCTCATCTAGATGATTTTACTCAGGAAGATGACACGCAATTTTATCATGATTTTGATTTTGATCAACCACTAGATAATGATATGTTAGAGGCACGATATCAAGAAACTACCGAAGGGGTTAATTTAGAAGATGAAACACCCACTAGTCAATTTCATGGTGAACCTGAAGAAACTGAATCTGAATTATCACCTATGCCTCCTAGTAGAGAACCAGCGGTACGACCGGATAGACCGGATGTGTGGAAATTTATGACTAAAAATGTTCCAGCTCAGACCGCTAAATATAATCTTTGTAAAAAAGTTTGGGATTTTAAAACCGGCAGTCACCATGGTGGGATAGGGAAGTTGAGAACACACTTAGAAAACCATCATAAGGATGAATGGGAAAAGAGGCCGGGTGGCACTCGATCAGGGAACAGAATGGCTCCATCGCAGGGTAGTGGAGTTCAACAGGAAATTAACCCAGTGACGAGGGGGCTTATACATTATGATAAGAAGAAAGATAGGGAACAAATGACAAAAATGATTGCGGTAGAGTGCTTACCTTTTACATTTGCTTTTTGTCAAGGTTTTGTTCGTTATATTCAAACCGTATATAATCCATCTTTTCAAGGTTTTCCAAAAACTACGGTTAGAAGTGATATTATAAATTTTAAAAATAAATATAGACACTTTTTACGATATATATTTTATCACTTTGATTGTAGAGTTTGTCTTACTCCTGATTTGGGTCGTGGTGTTAATGGGTATGACTATTTAACACTTACTTGTCATTGGATAGATCCTAACTGGGTAATGCAAAAAAGAATTTTAGCATATTGCGCTGTCGATGAACACACACGGGAACATTTATTAAGAGAGAAGTTTCTGATATTTGTAAGGCGTATTTTATTAGTGACAAAATTTTAAGTATAACTCTTGATAATGCCGCAAACAATGATTTTACTATTGGTAAGTTAAGACCCGCATTGCATCCCCCTTTTGAAGAATTTTTTCATGTTAGATGTGCATGTCATATATATAATTTAGTTGTAAAAGATGGCATTCAGTTATTTGATCATACTATTGTGAAGGTTAGACTTGCTATTAGTTATATTTTTAAATCTAAAAAAACGGATAGATGGAGGGACTTTCAGGTAGAGTGTATGAAAGAAGGTTTGCAGCCTAGAAGAGTTCCTAAGGAAGTTTCAACTAGGTGGAACACTGTATATGACTCTTTGTCTGTTGCTTACACTTTACGAGCAGCTATAACTAGTTATTTTAATGGCAAAGTGGCTGTAGAGTATCACCTAGAAGAATCTGATTGGAAACTTGTTGAGCGTCTTCTTCTTTTTTTAGAAAAGTTTTTTTATAGTACTAAAAAAAAATTTGGTCAATATTATCCTACAGTTACTACCATGTTGTATATTATAGCTGGAATAGCATAATTACTTAACGATTATAGATTAATGCATGGTTATGAACAAGTCGTAGAAGCAATGATTGAAAAATTTTAAAAATATTTTTTTCCTATTCCACCACTTTATTGCATTGCTTCTGTATTACATCCCTGTTTTAAACGGTTTAATACCGAAATGCTTATTAGAGAAATTTATCGGAGTTTGAGAATTACTGATGAAGAAACACCAAGTGTAGAAACAGCTTGTGCGCAGGTAATTGTAGATTGCCAACGGATTTATGAAAGATATAGGAGTGCAGCTGATAATATTGTTCCAAGTGTTCCAAGTGGAGCTGGATCAAGTTCAACTCAGGCGAGTAAAAGAGCTGCAGCCGGATTGAGAAATTTTTCCAGCCTTAATCAAAGGCTTTCTAGCAAGAAATCGAGTAGCGGAGGGTTCAACAAGCTTGATTTTATTTACTTCATGGTTGTAAGAAAATTGAGTATTTTGGAAGCGATCAACTACTGCCATTTTGGAAGGATCAACAAGCACAGTTTCCAGTTTTAGCAAAAATGGCGTGCGATATTCTAACAATTCAAGCATCATCAGTTGCTTCAGAAAGCGCATTTAGCCAAGGAAGACTACAAATTGGAGATCATAGACATTCATTGAAGGAAGAAGCAATGGAGACGGCCGTATTATTCAGAGATTGGATTAGATTGGAGCGAAGAAATTTTGGATTTGCAGAAGATGAAGTAGCAGATGCAGAAGCAGCAACCAAAATTTTATTAGGTGATGGAAGTGTGGACAATGAAAATGATTATGAAGAAGATGAATCTTTGCCACCGGTTCCTCCAGAGGTGCCAGAAGAAATTATTCAGAAAATGAGAAGTTTTTTTATTAATATGTAGTTTTGCAATTTAATATCTATGTAGTGTGTACTATGTACTTTGCAAAAAAAATTATTCAATTATTCAATAAAATGTGTTACGCCTTGCTATTAAGTTATAATCCTTTGTTATATTCTCAATTATCCTTTGTTATACCTCTTTGCAATCCAATACTTAAATACTAAATACTAAATACTAAATACTACTCCCTCCGTCCCAATTTATGTGGCACCATTTGACCGAACACGGAGTTTAAGAAAATAGAGGTTGACCTTGTTAAGTATCAATTTTACCCTTGAAAAAGCAAGAGAGAGAAGATTTGAGTAACAAAAAAGTTGTTGGTAGGTTTAAAAGTATGTAAGGCCCAACAAGGGTAAAATAGAGATGATGCATTAAATAGTTGTCAAATAAGGAAAGGTGCCACTTATTTTGGGACAAACAAAAAAGGAAATGGTGTCACATAAATTGGGACGGAGGGAGTACTAACTTAACACTTAGTATTTATTTTGAAAAAATAACAAGTGCTATGTCTTGCTATTAAGTTATCATCCTTTGTTATATTCTCAATTATCCTTTGTTATATCTTTTGCAATTCAATACTTAAATACTAACTAGTAAATACTAAATACTAAATAGTAAATACTAAAATACTAAATACTACTAACTTAATACTTAGTATTAAGTTTGAAAAAATAACAAGTGTTATGTCTTGCTATTAAGTTATCATTGTTTTATATATTGTCAATTATATTTTTGCAATTTAATACTTAAATACTAAATACTAAAGTACTAAATACTTAATACTAGTAGTATAATAAGTTATTACATAAAAAATAGCAAGTTATATGCCTTGCTATCAATTTATAAGTTTTTATTATTTTTATTTAGTCATATACTTAATTTAAAATTCAAAAACTACTTTCAAATTAAAAATAAAAAGATAACAAAAAAAAAATCATCCACACCGGGCCGGACCAGACCGGCCCAACACAAAAATTTCAGCTCCCTTTGAAAAATAGCCGTTGGCAACGGCAATAAACGGCTATTTTTCCCTCCCCCACCCCCATAAACGCCCCAACAGCCCTCCCCCCACCTATTTTTCCTATAAATACTCCCATATTTCATCAAATTAATCACAATTCAATATTTTCTATTCCTTTCTCTCTAAATTTTCTATCAAAGGCTATTTAATAAATTTTCTATCAAAAATAGCTGCAAATGCAAATACTCCTACTCAAGCTCAAAGTGCTACTACTGAAGGTCCCTCCAACCCAAGAACTAGAAGATCCAAAGTTTGGGAATTTATCACGAAAAATCATGATACTGGCACTGCTAAGTGTACTCTTTGTCAGAGAACTTAGATTTATCAAACTGGAGCAAATCATGGAGGGACGGGGAAGTTTAAGACTCACTTGGAAACCCACAATAGCCCTGAATGGGCAGCTCGTGGTGGTGGAAAATATCTGCGCGAGCGCGATAATTGAGTCGTTGAAATTGAAGATTTATGTATTTTTCTAATTTCTAGTCTATTTTCTAGTTTTTATTTTCTAGTATGTCATTTTAAGTCTTTAAGTCTTTAATTATGCATTTCCAACTTAATATAGTGTCGTATTATTGAATAAAATGTGTGTTTTGTGTTGTTTATTTAGTCTACCATATTTTTTTTATCTATTTCAAAGAATCAAAAAATTAAGTGAAAAAAATAAAAATACACGAACCGAACCGGTACCAGACCGGGTCGAACCGGAACCGGACCGGTCTCCCCTTGCCGGTACCGGTTCTGACCCGGCATTGGTGGAAATGCGCCGTTAGACCGGACCGGTACCGGGCCTGTTTCAATTTTTTTTTTTCATTTAGGCCGGACAGGACCGAACAGCCAAGGCACGCCGGAACCGGACCGGACCGGGCCAGTGGACAGCCTTATCACTGCCACCAAATATTGTAAAAAAAAAAAAAAAAAAAAAAAAAAAGGTTTACTGATTTTGGAGGTATTAACAGATACAATATTTTTTTTTTATTCTGAGCGACTTTGAGAGCGGATAACTTGAGAAATATATGGACTTCGTGAGGGAGATGAGAACTTACATTCATAATTGATAATGGGGTCCATCAATGGTATATTTCTCTGCAATGGTCATACATGGTATTGAACTACTATACTTGTAAGATTTACCTTTAAAGAATAAAAATTATAAATGTGGGACATCAACGGATGTTCAGAGAATGAAGTGATTCTTCATGGTACTGTTCGACACTACCAGTATAAGATTAAATTTGTTTGCTTCTGTGTGTGGCTCATTGGTCAAAAAGGTTGCTGGGGAATCTATTTTTGCAATAAAACCCAATGGAAGATTCCTGAAAAGTAGTATTCTAATCCTCAAGTCTCTTCATAGTAGTTGTTTTGTAACATCAATATGCAATACCTATGTAGTGTTGCAGAAATCAATTGCAAGGATAATTAGAATATTATTTTCATGTAAAATGCGACATTGAATATGGAAAAAAGTAATAAATAGAAGAATTAAAATATATTTTTTCTTTCTCCTCTTCGAATGACTTCCTAATAGCCACACTATTATAATGGTATATGACTCTTAAATGTAATATTCTACGAGAAAATATGGCATATGTTGTCGCATTGAATGCTATGTCCATTCTTATTGTTTCATTGTTCCTATTTTAGACATGGCTGGACAGGAACAAGCTCGACTTACTCCAAGTGGGAGTGGTGTTGGAAATCGAGCAAGAGGACAACGTAGAAGAGTACGTCGTCATATGACATATTCCCGAGGACGTGAAGTCATAAGGAATGGTATCTTCAGGGCGATGCAAAATCTGCTAAGGGATGAAAGGGCTAAATGAAGAGAAAGAGAAAAGAAATTCAAAGAGCTTAGGGCTTCACTGGCTGATCAAATTGAACTTTATCGATTTACACGAGATGCACTAGCTAATTCTATCAATGAAATTGAAATTTCGGATTGGGAAGCTTTACCAATTTTAGTAGATTTCCTTGGAGAACCTTTGGGTAGTATTTTAAATGATATTTATCTCAAGGTTTGGCCAAGTAAACCTCTTTGGTGTATGTTCAAATATTTGAAGCCGAGTGGGAGAATCGTCTCTTTAACTACTTGTAATTTTTTATTTATTAATAAAATTACGTCATTTGTTTGCAAGATTACATGTTATTTTATTTATTTATTTCTATGTGTGGTACTTAAAATAAAAATGACATGAAATTGAAAAAAAAAATCTTGACGTACTACACACTATGAGAAATAATTTTATAAAATATTAATTGAACATTTAGCTGTAGATGATGAATGGAAACATAGTAACCTTTCGATTCTACACTAAGTGTAAACTTAATATTTTATTTAATTGATTTGCCTAAGTGTGTATATCACATGCGAGAATGATGAGTAATAAATACACTTGCATTATTGTTTCATTTAACAGACTATGACATCAAAAACTATCATTGCTGACTTAAACAAGGATGACAAACTGAACGACGAAAATTATGATATTTGGAGCCGTAAGATGTGGTATGTGCTGGAAGAGCAAGATGCTCTAGAAGCCATTAACCATGTCATGGATTGCCCAGAGGAGGGTAACACTGCCTAACATAGGAGAGATCTTGAGGCTTACAATTTCTGGAAAAAGAAAGATGTCACTGCTCGTGGAATCATTGTAAGCTCAGTTGTGGATGATTTCATTCATGAATGTGAACAATTCGCTACTGCTCATGCCATGTGGGCACATTTGAGAGAAACATATGGGGGTACTACTGTGACCCGCCTTAGACAGCTGACTATCGAATTTGACACTTACAAGAAACGTCATGACCACAGTGTCAAACAACACCTTAGGGTGATGTCAAACATGATAGCTCAACTCAAAAGTGCTAGTCATATTCTCTCTGATGAGCAGTAGGTTCAGGCAGTGATCCGGTCTCTTCCCAATAATTGGGAACATCTGAAAGTAAACTTAACCTACAATGGCAGCATCAAAACTTTTGTTGATGTTGCCCGCCATGTGGAGCTTGAAGATGAGTGGCTTGGTGCTGCAAAAGCTATACCCAGTGCCTATGTGGCAGAATCAAGTGGTAAAAAGGCTTCAGGATTCAAGCGCAAAAATGACTGGAAGAAAGGCGGAAAGGGCAAGGAGACTGGTGAGGGACCCTCAAAGAAAAGAAACAAACCAAACTCTAAGAAAGGAAGACGGCTCTTTAACAAGAAAGACAAGAGCAAAATGAAATGCTACAACTGCCAAGTACCGAGACACTTTTCTCATGAATGCACTGAGCCAAAAAAGGTAGCATTTCAAAACGCAGCTCTAACTGCTACATTTATTTCTAGCACAGTTTTATTAACTGAATCTTATCCTGTGTGAATTGTAGACTCAGGGGGCCACCGATCATATGACCCATGATCGAGAAGTGTTTGTGGAGTACCGTCGAGTTCCATCTGGATCAAGGTGGATATATGTAAGAAATAATGAGAAGGTTGAAGTCAAAGGTCTTGGCACTTGCAGGATTGACTTGTGTGGTGGCCGTACTTTGACGTTGCATGACGTCCTATATACTCCAGAAATTCGACGGTACTTAATATCTTTGTCTGTTCTTCTTAATTTAGGTTTCTGTTTGAACTTTAGTCGCAATGTTGTGAGAATTACTCATGACAATGTATTTTATGGTTCTGGACATCTTTATGATGGTTTCTTTCTGTTAAGTTGTAATCCTTCTACTTATGGCATATTTTTCTAATAATAGAGAGGTTGATATTATTACATGGCATGCTAGATTAGGTCATATTGGGCAAGATCGAATGGATAGATTGGCTAAGGAAGGACACTTGAGTTCTTTCTCGAAAATTGAAATGCCAACTTGTGAACAATGTCTTGCCAAAAAATTACACGTAAACCTTTTGGGAAAGCTAAAAGAGCTGATTTCCCATTGCAATTAATCCATTCATATATCTGTGATCTAATGAACGTGAAGGCAAAATCTGGTGCCTTGTATTTCATTACGTTTGTTGATAATTTCACGCATTTTGGTTATGTTTATTTGATTTCTCATAAATCATAAGGACTTGAGTGCTTCAAATGATACATGAATGAAGTTGAGAATCAACTAGACAAGAGTATTAAAATCTAAGAACTGATAGATGGTGTGAATAACTATCAAGACAATTTAATGAATTGTGTAGTGAAAAATGCATCACCAGACAATTAACTATTCCTTATACACCTCAGCAAAATGGTGTAGGATAAAGGAGGAATAGAACTCTATTGGACATAACTAGGTCCATGATGGCACAAGCTAATTTACCCTGGAACAAGCAAATTTACCTTTTTTTTTTTTGGGAGATGCGTTATTAATTGCAGCCTATATATTGAATACAGTGACTTCTAAGTCAGTTCCTTCCCCTCCTTATGAGCTATGGACCGGCCAAAAACCAAACTTGGATCAATTACGACCTTGGGGTTGTACTGCATTTATAAGAGATTCTTTTAACAAGTTTGGTAAACTGGGTCCAAAAGGCAAGATATGCATCTTTATAAGATACTCAGAATACTCTAAAGGGTACGTGTTCATTGGTGAATTGGAGGATGGAAGTGTTACTGAAATTGAATCACGAGATGTCACATTTCTGGAAAATGATTTTCCTAAGAAGGGTGAAGTAAAGGATGGAGAGCCTCTTTATGAAATGTTGAAGTCAGATGGTCAGCAAGTGTCTTCTGACACATTTGATGATCTAATTGATCAAGAGTATGGTGCTGATCCGAGTGGGAGCTTTTCAATGCAAGATCCTTCTTGTGAGTCTCAACTAAAAAAGAGTACCAGGAAAGGTGTACCTAAACGTACTTATGACATTGAGGATTACGTTTACCTAGTATTGGCATCGGAAGTGAATGAGCCAAATATCATTGCTGAGGCTTTATCGAGCCCTGAAAAGGATGAATGGATGAAAGCAACGAAAGAAGAGTTAGAGTCCATGAGAACCAATAAAGTCTGGGACTTAGTTGATCTTCCGCCTGAGTGTAAAAAAATTAAGAACAAATGGATTCTGAAAATTAAACGTAAAGCGGATGGATCAATAGAAAGATACAATGCACGATTGGTAGCAAAAGGCTTTACTCAGCAAGCAGGAATTGATTATGAGTATACTTTTTCGCCAGTTGTGAAGTTTACCTCAATTCGCTTACTTTTAGCTATTATTGCACGTTTGGATCTGGAATTACATCAAATGGACGTAAAGACAGCTTTTCTCAATGGAGAACTGAATGAGGAGATCTACATGGAACAACCTGTAGGTTTCATCGTTAAGGGCCAAGAAAATAAGGTATGTAAATTGAAAAGATATATCTACGGTCTAAAGCAGTCTTCAAGGCAATGGTACTTGAGATTTCACAAAGAAATTATCTCATATGATTTTACTATGTTTGATGAAGACCATTGCATATATGTTAAAAGGTCCAATGATATGTTTGTAATTCTTTCTCTTTACGTGGATGATATATTGATGGCTGGAAATAATTTGGAGTACCTGAAGATTATCAAGTCATGGCTTTCTAGGTCATTTGACATGAAAGATATGGGAGAAACAGACTATATTCTTAGAGTTAAGATCCAAAGAAACCGTTCCAAAAAGTTATTGAGTCTGTCTCGAGAAACATATATAAAGAAAATTCTAGAATACTTTTGAATGAGTGACTTCAAACCCATGGATACTTCTGTAGCGAAAGGTGAAGCTTTATGCCTTGAAATGTGTCCACAGACTCAAAGAGAAAAAGAAGAAATGTCTCGAGTTCCATACTCAAGTGCTATCGGGAGCTTGATGTACGCTATGTTGTGTACTCGCCCTGATATTTGTTATGTCGTAGGTCTAATTAGCAGGTATCAATCTAATCCTGAAGAGATCATTGGAAAGCAGTAAAGAGGATATTCCGATTGAGCTGGTGATTTGGATGTAAGAAAGTCAACATCTGGATATGTTTTCTTACTTAATAGTGGAGCCATTTCATGGAAAAGTAAGAAAAAAACTTGTATTGCTCTTTCGATGATGGAAGCTGAGTTCGTAGCTCATAAATATACAGTATAAGAAGTTATTTAGTTGAAGAGATTCTTTGAGCATGTAGATATTTCAAAGAACCCTCAAGGATCGATAATTTTATATTGTGATAGTCAGCCGACCATTGATTTTATAAAAGATCCTAAGCATTATGAAAAGACCAAACACATTGACACCAAGTATAAGTATTTGAGAAACATAGTTGCAAGTGGTGAAGTTTCAATACAATACATGCCTACGCTGAAAATGGTAGCTGATCCTTTTACAAAGGTGATATCTAGAGACCAGTTTGAGAAACATGTTATGGCTCTAGGTTTGCATAGAATATTACTATGTTTACGTATTGTAAAATGATTTGAATGTTATGCTCATCAATATATTACTATTTGTGTTATATGCATATGATGAAATTTGTTTATGTTAAGAGTGTCGAACGAGTCACGAGATCGGCTCTCTCATACGAGTGATCGCCTCTGACGTCGAGGAACATGCAGAGATGAGACAAATTGAACCTTGATTTGTACAAGGTCATTCAGATTTTTATTAAAATGTTCGGTCTTGATTAGAGTTCGGACTTATGGATTCGAACATCCTATATGATTTGTTTTGCAAGCCAGATGTGAGTTTTTCAGAAGATTGAATTTGAGGATTGTTTGAAGAAAAACTCCGGTCAGACGTTTAGAAGTGTCTAGACCAAGATCTGTACGGTGTTTATATATTTTGAAATGAGACGCACACGCTGAATTAGGCAAGAGCACCGTAATACGTGTTTCATACCACGTATACTAATCGGCCAATAGGATAATAGAAGAATGGATCCCTGCTTCTTCAATGTGTGAGACCCTAAGAAAAATCAATGTGATTTTTCATTGGAATACCCTTTAACCTTTAATTGTTTCTTGAAGTACCAATCTGTGTTGCTACTTTAGCATGTTACTAATAGCCATGAGTGATTCGGCAATGCGGTACATGTCTAGGAAAGCAACTGATTTGGAATGAATAGATTCGAGTAGAAAGGAAAGACAATTAAAATAATTTATAACTTAACTTGTATTCACAGGTCGACATTACATTTACCATGAGGATTTCAAGTGTAATTGTGGTACAAAGTTAAATAAGAACTCGAGTTCTCCTCGTTCGAGGATGAGGGATCGGATAACTAGCTATTGGAGTAGCTTCATGAGGTCCGGGGTATTGCGAGTAAAAGATCCTCATGTTAATAATGAATCCTTTCTGTATGTGATTGGATTCCTTCATGGAGCTTTTTGTACAACCTTAATAGGTATAGCTCTTGATAGCGCTCGCAAGTCGCACGAACTATTTGTCTGTATGAATTATGTGTGTTATTGACATGGAACTAGTTCGGATCCAGTCCATCATGTGTGAAGTGGGAGATGTTAGAAATTGGGCTTGGCGGGTTGCCCATGTGGACTGACCCGACCCGATCCATGACCCATTTATAAAAAATATAAGATCAGGAGTTATATGGAAGTTACCCTAGTAGTTTAAAACACACCACTATTATTAATAGTGGGAAAAAGAACGTGAAAAAGTGGAGAAAGTGAAATCCAGAAAGAAACTGTTCCTCTCTATCATATATCTGCAAAGAAAACAAAGTATTGTCAAACTTCTAAAAAGAACTCCTTTCTTTTTCTTCTATAATAGTACACATAGAGTAAAAGGGGCATCTAGTTTGTGGAAACCTACCTTGTTTCCTTGTGAGGCCTAATTTGGGGAAAACATCAAACGATCTTCCGATGTGTTGATTATGTTGACATGTACTCAAATTTATTACAGTTACGGTATTTAATTACTAACAAGTTCTAAAGGAAGGGAAAAGTATAAACATTTTTTCATGCATGTTTGAAAACATATACCTACTAAACTAACAGTGCTTCTTTCAAGACCTTACATTCCATTTATTTATTGGCATTGTTTGAGGGAAACTGCCGAGGGACCAGACCACAACTTGAACTTCTTTTTTAATACAACTAGTAAAAGACAAACACGCCTGAAGGGTTATTGGCTTCTTCTTCAGGTTCTTCATCATTTCTTCTTTTACTTGGGAGATCTAGTCTTATGATATCTTTGCAGGTTTTGTTTTGATCAATCCGCAGAAGCACTTACAATAACACCAACAATATACCCAGTGTGATCCCACGAGTGGAGTAATCCGCAGACCGCAGAAACATTTAACTGTTAAATTTTTCCAGCTTAATCTAGGTAAAGCTTTGATCAATGAGGCTTAGCACTCCTTATTAACTCTTGCTTTTTCCTGTTCCCTAAGTTAATATTTTGTTTGATCTAGGATTCCGACTAATTATAGAGATGGCTTATGTTGCTGTGATTTCTCTCCTACAAACTTTGGAGGAACTCGTGCAGCAAAAGCCACATTGGATAAGTGATGAAACTAGAGAAATGGTGGACTCTCTCCTTGATAGTCTTGAGTATTTCCAAGACTTTCTTGAGAACACTAGCAAGAGAAGGCAACATTGTGGAAAGGTTGAAGAGTTGGAGAGAGAGATTAGAAGTGCAATTGATGAAGCGGAGGATGTGCTTGAACTAAAAGTAAATGAAACAATAAAAAGAGAGGCATTTTTCAAGACTTTCTTGGGAACAATTGCAAAAAAGATCAGTGCTTTGAAGAAGGAGGTGATGGAATGTAGGTTTGGTAAAAATAAAGTCATTGATGAAGCAATGGAAAGAAAGGCATTATGTGAAACCTTGTCTCCACTTGTAGAAAAGATTGATGCTTTGAAGAGGAACTTGATGGGGAGTAGTTTTCCTACAGATGAAGTTCAAAGCTCTGGTGATCCTTCAAATGAAGATCTGCAAACAAGTGCTTCCTTTCTCGGTCAGTCATCTAGACATGTTGCAAAACTGAATCCAGAAAGTATTGTCGTGGGTCTTGAAGATGACTTGATGCGAATCATGAGTAGACTAAAAGGGTCGATGCCTACACGAGAGATTATTCCCATTCTTGGAATGGGGGGAATAGGCAAAACAACTCTTGCTAGAAAGGCATATGATGATCCAGAAATCAAGCATCATTTTGACATCCATGTTTGGGTGACAGTATCTCAGGAATATCGTATAAGAGATTTGTTGCTACGTGTTTTTTCTTGTATTTCTGAGCTGACAAATGAGATCAAAGAAAAGGCCGATGATAAACTGATGGAAATGATATACCAAAAGTTAAAGGCTCGGAGGTATCTTGTTGTCATGGACGATATTTGGAGCAGTGACGTCTGGGATCTTATGTCTAGAAATTTTCCAGACGACAACAATGGTAGTCGAATTATTTTAACTAGTAGACTCAATGAGGTGGCTATGCATATCGACCCTGACAGCACTCCTCATGAGATAAGCCTCTTGAACTTAGATGAAAGTTGGAAGTTACTTCATGACAAGGTGTTTGGGGTACAACAACAGATTTGTCCTCCTGAACTAGAGGATGTAGCGAAGCAAGTAGCACAAAAATGCCAAGGACTACCTTTAGCTCTTCTAGTGGTTGCAGGGCATCTCTCTAAAATTGCTAGTACCCAAGAAAGTTGGAAAGATGTTGCCAAAAGTGTAAGTAAAGTTGTCGCTTATGAATCAGATATAAGTCTAGGAGTGCTCTCTCTGAGTTACAATTACTTACCTAATTATCTTAAACCATGTTTCCTTTACATGGGAGTCTTTCCAGAAGATATGGAGGTCGACATCAAGGTATTGATCAACTTATGGGTTTCTGAGTGTTTTCCACGGAAAGAAAGGGTCAAAAGCTTGGAAGAAGTAGGAAGAGATTGTTTGGAGGATCTTGTTAGCAGAAATCTGTTAATGGTTAGAAAAAGGAGATTGAATGGCGAGTGGAGAACATGTGGTGTCCATGATCTGGTTCGGGACTTGATTTTAAGAGAAGCTAAGAAAGAGAAGTTCCTGCAGGTTAGTAGAATTCATGAAGCCACGAATTCTTCAACAGATAAGCTTCGTGTTCGTCGCTATAGTTACCAGTCATATGTTATTGATGATGCGGATTGCTGGGAGTCGTTATCCAGTATCACTCGAACCGTGCACTTCTATGGATTTTTTCACGATTCTATTTTGGAGCACTTCAAACTGCTAAGAGTGCTGGCAATCAGTGATTCTGAGTTTTATTATTTTCCACTTGAGATAACAAAATTAGTACACCTCAGATACCTTCAATTCAACTGTCGTGAGGATCTTCACTGTTCAGTATCAGAACTTTATAATTTGCAAACCTTGATTTTTCGTCACCGAAGTCGAGCAACTATACCTGCGTCCATCTGGAAGATGAAACATTTGAGGCATATCGACGTAAGTCCTTATTGCTTCATATGGTCAATAGATGTAAAGTCTGGTTTCAAGCTAGAAAATCTGGAGGGACTTTCCCATCTATATCTGTCCAGCTGTAGTGTTAATTTGTTTTCTGCTATTCCAAATCTTAAGAGGCTCAATTCAGTTATTATAGGTGACGAGAATTCCCATCACCTAAATAGCCTATCCTGTTTAAAAGAACTTGAAATACTGAAGATCAGTGGCGGCAGACTAATTCCGGGAATCCCAAGTGAGCATGCTTTGCCTACGTCTCTGAAGAGGTTGACTTTAACAAAAACTTATGTGCCATGGAAAGACATGGCAAATATCGTAGCATTGCCAAATCTCCAAGTGCTTAAAATTAAACATAAAGGATTTGATGGTGATGAGTGGATATTAAATGATGAAGAGATTTTCAATGAACTTCAGTTTCTCCTAATAGAGAGCACAAATTTAAAGCGCTGGGAACTAGCTGGCAGTGATAACTTCCCAAAGCTGCAATGCCTAGTTTTAAAAGAATGCAGATATCTGGAGGAAGTCCCTAAAGACTTTGGGGAAGTTTATACCTTGGAGTCAATAGAGTTGCATAATTGCAGAACTACCACTGCAGAATCCGTCAAAGAAATTCAAGAAGAGCAATTGAGCATGCGAATTGCCTCAGTATCGTCATCAATGGTTGTCGTTAAGACTCACATGGTTGTTATTGCTTGCTAATCTTTAGAAAAATTTTCTGGCTTTATTTTATATATGTGCTCCGTTTCTTCTTTTACGTGATTCAAACTTAACAATTTAAGCATTGATCATATAGTAACCATGACGAGTTCCTTCTCATTGTAGGGATTGAATATTGCTAAGCTCAAGAAAGCTGCCCATGCTAGTTAAGTGAAAGTGCTGCGCATATGATGACTCTCAATCAGTGGGAAGCAAGTGAAGTCTCTTTCTATCATACTATTATACCAATCTACCTAAGTAAAAAATGAAAGACTTTTTTGCCCTTAAAGCAAACACTATAAATATACATTTTAATAAATAATACATAAGTATTTAATTATTATATATAAAAAGATACTAATTCCTAGGAGTAGCAAACTAGCAATCGTTGTAATAATTACGTGCTATTGTTGTATACCACTTGAGCAGATTCATGCATCGGAACAATTACGGCTCAAATTCGAATAATCCACAAAAAGTAAATGAAAAGGCTATTACTAAATCTTTTATGTTATGTAAGACGATGAGAAGCATTATACAGGAAGTCATATGTCTATTTATACTTAACGTAACTCTTTCTTTATAAACACAAGGAATAAGTAACATTCAATTAACAATTACTCAACGGTAATGCTTAGACTTCTATGTTCTAAAACTTATTTGTCAACTTATGTGCTGATAATTGTATTACTATATATTTAGCTCCATCACCAAAAATTCTATTTATTGTATATGAGATCTATAACATTTGAATTTATGTTGCCTAGAACGGTAGAGCCCACTACTGTGTCAGTTTGTTAGATGCATCTCTCTAAGCTATGGAAGATTTAGCCAGCATCCAGAAGCACTTTTTTATAAAGCATCGCGTGAAAAAATTTATGTGCCACCATTACACCAAACTATCTTTTATTGAACTACTTTCAAGGTATTTCTGATCATTTATTTATGCCTTTGCTTATTTTGGAAATAGAAGATGTAACGTTGTTCATTCTACTAAAAAAAGATTGTGCAATCTATAAGTTTAATTTCAAACAATAGTTTGAGAAAATAGTCGCTTTAAAGTCTCCATAAGTGTCAAGTTGTCAAAGAGATCTCTTAGCTTGTGTTGTTTGTCTAGGCACCCCTTACTGATATATAAATAAACTGTGCTCAACTCTTCAGATTTTAGGAGACATATCTTTGTAAGGGAGTAAAATCAAGGGAAAATGGGGGTCAAATTTGGTAACTTGGAAAAGTTAACGAATGGATAAAAAGATTGTACCAGTTTATAACTTTGCTGCATGGACGAGGGTATCATTTTATATGTTTGATCTTACTTTTCTTCCATTAGAATTTTGTGTAGGTTATCGCACTCATATTCTATGTATTGGTTAGCATGAATCACGCGCAATGCGCGTGCCCAAATACTAGTTCCTTATAATCACTGAAGGACCTACATTTACATGGATTGAGTTACCTAGTTATTGTTCTTTATTTTTGTAACTTTCTTGCTGGATAGACATTAATGATTGGATGGATTCTTGCAATAGACAATATATATAACTTGGCTTCTCAATTTAGTAGCATTAAAGCATGCTTATTGAGATGCGAAGTCAAAAGCATTTTCTCACAGAATTATTGTGTTTTTCTGTTTCGGCTAATGAAGGACGCAAAATGGAGGAAAGGTGTAAGAATTTTCTTGAACTATAGCTATTTCTTTCTATTTTACACAGACCAAAAGAAATTGATAAATAGAAGGAAAAGAATTCTTGAAAATTGTTCTCTGAGTTGCAACTCGCGGAATATAAACTGGAAGTTTTAAGTTTACAGCCTAGGGAATGTGGGCTGTGTCACGGTAATTAACAAGAGAGACAAGATGGAGCCTTACTCTCCCTGTTCACTCTGAGCAAATAGTTCTGTTGACTCAAGTGAGGAACATCATGCAGGGAATATGGAACCATAAAGACGAAGTGACTGGGACACTAGGTGATTTAAACTGGTCGTAAACCATGGATGATTAGATTCTCTAGGAAACCTCGTACACGCTTTGGTGTTTGATCAATATGAATTTGGCCTAGGAAGTTTCACTTTCCAAAGGGATACAACACTTCATACTAAAGGTTCATTGATATAGTTGGAACTGAAACTTTTAGTTAATGATTGAAATGTATATCTCTCCACCACAATATATAGTGATTTGTTTGTTGGATCGGTTAGAAGTGCCTGCCTTACTCAATTGAAAATGTTTCATTTGGTGAGTTATAGTCTGTTTGACATTGCTTGTCCAAAGTCAAAAGTGATTTTTTTTTTTCAAAAAATATACTTTTTTTGGAACTGAGGTGTTTGGCAAAAGAAAAAAAAGTACTTTTAGTGGGAGAAGCAGATATTTGTAGCTTCTCCCAAGAAGCAGAAGCAGTTTCTTAATTTTTTTCAAGACAAAATATTATTACAAAAAATTCTTATTTACCAAATTATCCCTCATTAATTAACCACAAATATCTCAAAATAAAATTATATTTCTCTTTTTTATTTTTTTCTTTCTACGTACTTTTACAAATACTCTTTCTCTAGGACTAGTTTTTATTTCTAAGTATTTCACTCAACCCTATACAGTCTTTCTCTCTACCAAAGCTACAACTACAATAACAAATTTCTTGAGTCAGTTAACAATTTATTAAGGTATGTAATCTTTTTAATTTGCTTCAAATATAATTTCAAAATTGTATTTATTTAGATCTTTTACTTAAAATACAAGTGGTGGATTAGTATATATTGATTTTTAGAGTGATATTTCTAAATTTATTTTGAATGATTTTTTTTGAAATATTTAATTTATCTTTTAAATGTAAGTAATTACTAAAATCATAATTACATTATCACTTTGATGTAACTATATTTTTGTGGTTTAAAAACTTAAATTTCAACCTTTTACTTTATGTTTTATATTTTAACTAAATATTTTTTTTAAATTAAAGCCTTTTATGATAAATATTTAATATTATTTTCTTATTTCTAATAGTCCAAATATAAAATGAACTTGAATGTCCTTTTCATAATTTGACACTCAAAAGTACTTTTTCGTAAGGATTAACAAACACAATTATTTATCAAAAGTATTTTTCTAATGAGTTGTCCAAACACAAACTGCTTATTATCCAAAAGTACTTTTTTTAAAAATAAGCAGTTTTTTGCACCAATCCTAAAATGGCCATTAATCATACTAAAAAATTCTCCCCTTAATTGAAAACGTTTCATTTAAGAGAGTTAAGGTGCGAGGTCATACTAAAAGATTAATGTTTGAGTAGTTATAAAAGTTGTTTTATGTTGTGAGGAAGAAATCTCTTAATCCTTAGAAGTATAAAGCAGCCACTATTTTTATTTTCACGATCAACAAAATTTTAACAGTAATTAATGTTTAGGAAACTTCCATTAATACGGGCAAAAACTGACTTATGCATTGTCAAAGCATACAATTCTACTTCTACAATCCAAGTTCTCGTAAAAATACGCTATCTCAATCTCAAAATTAATATTTATATTTCAATAATTAAATTTGAAAAAACTACTAAAATCTATGATAATATTATTTATTATATTAATAACAATTTTAAGTGAATCTTTGCAAAAAAAAAAAAAAAAAAAAAAAAATCATAACTTGACTCACAAAAAGCATTATGGAAAGAAATTAAAAAATTGACTAAACATAAGCTAATAGTATTTCGAGAATATTTTTTTGAAATAAACTCCATTTGATAAATAAGTATACAACCAAACCTCTCAATAGTGGCAGCGTTTGTCTGTAACTTTGATGGCCGCTATAATGAGGTGTTGTTATACATGTATACTGACATTTGATGTTTAGATCTCATTTAGCTATTATAGTAAAAAAAAAAAAGTTCGTAAAAAAATACATGTTAAATTTAAAATCTAGATAAGTTTTCATATTTCATTAATTAAAAATTGAAAAGGTTAATATATTATTGATAAATCTACAACTAGTTGTACTGTACCAATAAAAAATTAAAATCTAATGAATATATGTGTTTAAAATCAATTGAAACTGTAAAAAAATAAAGTTTTACGTAAGAATTTTACGGTACGAATGTAAAAAAGACAATATATTTATGTTATGAATGATTATCATAAATATATTTATTTTATTTTATACATAATATATCTCTTACAAAATATTATTATGCAATATTTGGCTATGGCCGTTATAGAAAGGTAATTTTATAAAGAGTGTACCACTATAATGAACGGCATTGTTGTTATAGGTAAAATGATGTTATAAAGAGGTAAAACATAACATGAAAAATTGATTTTGGAGAAAATTAAGTTGTTATACTGAAATGTTATTATAACGAAGGGTTGCTATAGAAAGGTTTGGTTGTAGTACTTTTAATTACCCAAACTAGAGAGGATAAAGAGAGATAACATGTTAATCCTTTCGTCTCAATTTAACTCTACCTTTCTCTTTTAATCTATCTAAAAAAATATTTTTGTTTTGCATACTTGGTAGGCACCCGTTCACATTGCACAGATTTTTAATTTAGATGTCTAGTTTATTTTTTTAAATTCGATCAAATTTAGAACCAGGGGTATATAAGAGGAAAAAACTGAAAAGATCCCTTATCTATGCCTTGTGGAATCTTTTTGTCCCTTTTATATAGATAGGGATATAATGAACGGCATTGTTGTTATAGGTAAAATGATGTTATAAATAGGTAAAATATAACATGAAAAATCGATTTTGGAGAAAATTAAGTTGTTATACTGAAATGTTATTATAACGAAGGGTTGCTATAGAAAGGTTTGGTTGTAGTACTTTTAATTACCCAAACTAGAGAGGATAAAAAGAGACAACATGTTAATCCCTTCGTCTCAATTTAACTCTACCTTTCTCTTTTAATTTATCTAAAAAAATATTTTTGTTTTGCATACTTGGTAGGCACCCGTTCACATTACACAGATTTTTAATTTAGATGTCTAGTTTATTTTTTTAAATTCGATCAAATTTAGAACCAGGAATATATAAGAGGAAAAAACTGAAAAGATCCCTTATCTATGCCTTGTGGAATCTTTTTGTCCCTTATATATAGATAGGGATATAAAACATCCCTCAAGTATATAAAAGTGGATAAAAATAGTTTAAGTCTTTAACTAGAACTTCTAAACTAACTCAAGTTAGGTTAACTTAACACAACTAACAGAACTCTGTTAGTAAGTTCTACATAAGCCAACGTGCTCCTCTCATCTCCCCCAAAATTATCTCTTTTTCTTGTAAAACCCTTCTCGTCACCCTTTTTCTCAAATCAGTTTCTTTTCCATTGACCATTTTCTGTCAAAATTAGATTTTAATTAGTTCATCAACAAATCATGCCCTAAAAGATGTTAAAAATTGAAGTTTTAAAGAAAGAAGTGTGTTTCGAGCCCTAATTTTGTGCCATCCATCTATTATTGTAGAGAAGAACCTACAATATCTTCAGTTAGTCTAAGTAGGTTGTGCTTCGATGAAAATGATCCTATATTGAACGAAGAAGTGAAATGTAACCATGAAAAAGTTTTGCCATTGATGAATGTTTGGACAAAATACAACCCTGAACGAAGATATTGGGCATGTCCTTACTTTGGGGCAAGCTTATAGTAATAAAATTAATTATTTCGTGTACTCTTAACTGAGCACTTTTAAAGCGACGACGACAAAGTATTTGTTGAACAAATTTTTTGCACATATGTTCTTGAAATGCAAATCTGTGTTCTTGAAATATTTGTTAGGCGACGACGACGACAACACTTGACACTGATGTTATTATTCTTTATGATTGTAATGATCAAGATCTTGCAAATTTTTTTGTTGGAGGGATGAAGAAATATATGAAAGATCTATATTTGTGATTCCAAAATTAATGGAGAAAATAGGAGAACTTGAAGTTAAATTGAAAGCAGATCAAAACGCCGAGAAGCAAAGGCCAAATAAGATAGCTGAAGAGCAAAAAAAGAGAGATGGAGTTGAAATTTTGTATTGTTTTGTGTACTCTTGCATTAGGAGTAACTTATAGCTTGCAACTCATCAACTTGGAAGATGAAATGAGAGAGTTGCCACTACTATAACTAGTTTTAGATGAATCTCTGGATGTAATTATGACTATCTTATTTATGAATGGTTAATGTTTGTGCATCTTTAATCTATTATCATTTTGTAATTGCGACTATCTTATTAATGAATGGTTGATGTTTACAAAAGACTCACTTCTTGTTATGAAACTTGTAGATATTGATGTAGTTGGTACAATCAGTGAATTCCCATTTGAAATGTGTTACAAAAGATAGTTAGTAAATATGCATCCTAGGCCTGACCATGACATTTATCTCTCATTGTTTCATTATTCTTTATTAAGATTGAACAATTCTGGATGCAGCACAGAAAGTTCATGGCACACAAAATAATATATGTGGCCTCAAAGTGGTCGAGTGTTAACTGTGAACACTATGAATATCCTTATCCGGATTGTTATAAAATTTCCGCTGAGCTTGATCCACCTGGGAGTTAACAAAAATGGGAACTCTATATTCATTCTTGTCACGACCCAATTTCCAAGGGCTCGTGATGGCACCTAAACAACATTTGCCTAGGCGAACCAATGAAACAAGATGCGGAAAAGAACAATAATGTAAAAAGATCATAAATGGATATATAAATATAAAAGGGTGAAGTCCAAAAGAATATATCCACAAAAGAATTGGAGCATTCTAAGAGTGACTCAATAAAGTATGAATATACATCAAAGAAATCTGAGTCCTATCTCTAAGTGACTCCGGCGGTATGCCACCACGGTCTGTGTGGTCGGCTCACCTCAATCAAAAGTCTCAGAAGCCTCGGGAACCGCTAACGTCCGGGCTGCTGACTGGATGAAGGACCTGCGCACGTAGCAGAGTAAGTTATGAGCCGAAGCCCAGTAAGATCACCGACAGGCCCGCTAAGGTACCCTTGCGGGACAAGTCGCTACATGCATCATAAGCAACAACATACTATAGTAATCATACAATAAAGTAGTGAAATCACAAATAGATGTAACACATTCCATACACACAAGTAGTAACCAGAAGTCTCAAGGATTATGCCCATCCAACGTAAGGCATAGGTCAACTCAGCGGCGGTTTGGAGGTCCAATCTCTACTCCCGTGCCGACTAACCTAGACCTACGATGGACTAGCAACACCACTACTAAGTATCAACCATATACCGTGACCCGAAGTCACTATCACAATCATGAATAAGTAGACCAACGACCCGTAGTCGTTGGCTCATCTCAAATCTGTCTACGATCGCACCACACCCCCTGTCAAGTGCGTCGTATCTCAATAAATCAAGTGACCACACCACACCCCCTGTCAAGTGTGTCACATCTCAAAGATCAAGTGTCCACACCACACCCCCTGTCAAGTGTGACACATCTCATAGTATAGGCGACACCACACCCCCTGTCAAGTGTCCCTCTAACAGTATTAATATCCACGACATTAATAACAATAACATAAATAATAACAGAAATATTAATAACGATAATATTTCACAGTCACCGTAACCCAGGTTGGTTATGCTAGCTGAACGTAAGGCGAAGGTTAACCCGACCACAGTTTGGGGGTACAATCCCTACTCCCATGTCGTCCAACCCAAGGTTACGTATAGACAGCACTACCCAACCCGGCACGTGAACAAATCAAGTACCAATATCATACAAAAGCCGGCAAAATCCTCGGCAAGACATTTATCATGACATGCCGGCAACATCCTCGGCCATGTCTCAAGTTCTTGCTATCTAAGCATGGCGTAGCAAGCGTTACTACGATATAAATTTAAGCTACCTCGACGTAGCGTTTAGACCGGCACATACCTCGGTCGAGTCACAATCTCGCTATTTATAACAAACAATAATAGCAAGTAATTCACATCATTAATCCTAAACATTGTTAGGTATATATATGCGTACATGAAGCATACTAGCATGAAGGAAGAGTCCACAAGCACAATAGAGGTCAAGTCTCACTTACCTCGAAATTCGGGCTCAAATACCGGGAAGAATCTCCTTTCCCGCTCGCCTTGTCCGCGAAGGACTCTCCACTAGGTCTATTAAGACAAGATATAGCACATATGAGTGCTCAATTATAGCTATTTAAGCCTATAGGCATCCTAGGGTAAAAATTACCAAAATGCCCCCGGGTAGGGCCGAGCCCTAAATTTACAAAATATACTTTTCCGGACTCCCCACGCTCCCATGAGTCCAAAAGTACACTTAGATTCCACATGCGAGCCTTGCTCGATGTCTTTCCCCAATTCTTAAGAATCTAGGGTTCAAACCCATTTCCAAGAATCAACCCTTTGATTCTTGTGTTAATCAACATAAAGATGGATTGAAAGGGCTTACCTTAAGTGTAAGTATGATTGGGTCTTCAAGAAATACCCAAAAATCGCCTCAAGAGCTCACCAAATGATTTTTATAAGTTATGAACCGAAATGGCCCGAAATAGCCTTTTTATAGCAGTTTTTGCCTCTGTGACAGCTTCTTTTGAAAAAATCATAAATTTTGATAGGAATGTCCAAATGACGTGAAACTGGTGCCATTAGAACCACAACTCAAAGGGCTAAAACTTTAATGTTTTGAGTTTTTCCTAATTCCTTACGGATTGGCCGGAAAATCAGCTTTTATCCGGCTGTTTGTGCCAAAACAGAACAGAAAAGTCGCACCAGATTTTCTACTGTTTTAGGGGCAAAACGGGACCCTACGAAGCTCGGAATGATCCCAAATTTTGCACACAAGCTATAAAATACTTGGGTGACATGCTCGTCAAGACGGAACTCAATTCGGACCTCCAGAACTCAAAAACTGGGTCCCACGGCAAAGGTTCAATTTTCGACTTTCGCCAAAATAGCGAAATTTAACCAAACGACCTCGGAATCCAATTCCGAAAGTTGCTACAAGTCACAAATGACTATACGAACCTAACGGAACTTTCGGATCTCTCATCGGAGCTCATTTGCTCAAATCGAGCTCGGAAACCTCTTTTAACTCTTTTAAACTTCCGAAACGGGGACTTTATCAAAAGTCCTATCAAACGAGGTCCGTTTTCAATTTTGAAGGTTGCTACATATCATAAATGACGAGACGGACCTAGCGGTGCGCTCGGATTTTCCATCGGGGTTCGTTTACTCAAAACGACCTATCGAAACCCCAAATTCCTTTCCGGAATTTCATAAACGGATCCTTTTCTCGAAAACCTATCAAACGGACTCCGTTTCGGCTCAGATTTCACAGACGGATCATAAATGACCTAACGGAGTTTTTGGGACTGTCGACACACAAATCGAGGTCCCAGATCCCGTAACGACTATTTGAGGGTCGTTACAATTCTCTTGTGTTAGCTTTCTAGACTCAACTTTGCGCAGTGAGGTATTTGAACTAGACGTGCAGCCATGTGGCTGCTCAACTGGATGCAATACAGGAAGCTATCTTGAGAAAATACACCTCGTCGCATTACCCTACGCAATTCAATTGTTTAACTCAGCTATAACAAATTTAATACAACCACAAAAAAATAAAGGACATCCTAACTACTAAAGTACTTAGAGAACAACCTAACTACTAAAGTACAGTACCTATGGTGACTGTAACTACAACCACAAGGAAAAAGAAATAAAGGACTGGAAACATCATATTAAATGTGGATGAAGTGACCAACCTTCCATAAGAGACCTCTAAGGAAAGGGAACATGTTGACAAAGTCAAGTAACATCCTCCTGGAGCATTAAAGTGGAGAATTTGGGTAGCAGTTATAATTCCGTTACTTTACACTTGGTAAAGCACAGAGCATATCAACTAAGCAAAAATGCAAAAGCTTACTGTTAGCTTGAAGTTTTGACTGATGATGCAGGAACAGATTGAAGGACTTGTTCCTTACCCTACGGCAGCAGGATTAATAATATTGCAAAATCAGTTAAGCAGGAAATTAATCAGTATCCTAGTATCTAATGTTTATCTTGGTATTCATGCAGATTCATACGCGATAAGAAAAGATTGCATAAGCTTTTAGATAAGACTTGGAGATAAGGAAGGAGTTCTATTAGGACTCAAACACATGGAGACTTTGAAGTTCTAATCAAGCAAGACTCTTCAGATTTCGAGTGTACAAATCAAGGAGGTCTTCAGTTGTTAAAGTACGCACAAATACAGAGATAAAAAGAGCTTTAGCTTTGTCAAGTTGAAGTTATATTTGAGCAGTCATTAAGCTATAGGGAACTAAGTGAAGAACATGTTCCTTAGATTGAGTCTTGTTAAAACTCTGTCTTAGTTCATCTGTAGTAGGACATATCAAGTTGTACTATTTGCTTTCTCAAGAAGTTCTGTAGTAGTACTGATTATTCAAGTCTTGTTACTTGGAAGAACTTCACTAGTTGTGAAGGGGTCACTATAGGATTAGAGTTAGTCCTAGGTTAGTAAGAGAGTGGTCTTGTAACCAAGTGAATCTTTCAAAATAGTGAAGTTGAAATCCTACTTGAGAAAGTAGGTCGTGGTTTTTTATCCCAAGTTTAAGGGATTTTTCCATGCTAAAATCGGTGTCCTTTTACTTAAGTTTGACTTAATTCCACAATTTATAAGTAAAGGAACACACCGAAGGAACTGGTCCTTCAGTGGTGACTCTTGGAAAAACAACAATTGGTATCAGAGCAGGTTATACTTGAAAAGGCTAACACCTAGGATTAGAATGAGTTCATCACAAGGAAATGGTGAAGGACAATCTACTGTGAGAGCACCCTTGTTCAATGGGAAGTATTATTCATGATGGAAAGAGAGGATGAGAGATCATCTTCAAGTTGAGGATTATAAACTATGAGATATAGTTACTGAGGGTCCTATGATTCCCATGAAAAAGGATGCTGAAGGTAATGAAGTTCCCAAAACAATAAGGGAATTAAGACAATGGGAGAAAAATGCTAAAGCCAGAAAGTGGCTTGTGTGTGGTCTTAGTCCTGATGAGTGCACTAGGATTAGAGGGTGTACTACTGCCAAAGAAATTTGGGATGCATTGCAGGTTGCTCATGAAGGAACAAGTCAGGTAAAAAGATCTAGAGGTACACTTCTTTTTGCTGAGTTTGAAAGCTTTAAAATGAAAGAAAATGAGTCTATCTCTGAAATGTACACTAGGTTTAATATGATTGCGTATGAACTTACCTCACTAGGAAGGGTCTTAACTGTTGAGGATAGGGTTGAGAAGATTCTAACAAGAGTTCTCCCAGATTCATGGGAAATTAAGACATGTGCTATAATAGAAAGTAAGGATCTTACTACGCTATCACTAGATGAGTTAATAGGCAATCTAAAAACCTATGAACTAAGAAGGAAGGTTAAAAACTTAAGAGAATCAGTGAAAACTGAACCTAACTTAGCCTTAACTGCTGCAAACAAGGCTGTTGATGATAAGGAACTGGTCCTTATAGCTAAAAGTGTTCAAAGATACTTAAATAAGAAAAAGGGGGCTAGTGGACAGGGTAGGTCTTCTGACATGAAACAGGCTGGAGAATGCTTCAAATGTGGAAGCATGGAACATTACATCAACAAATGTCCAGTTATGGAGGAAGAATGGAGAAAAAGATATGTTGAGCAAAGAAAGAAGGCAAGGGAACAGGTCCGTCGGAAAACTGGAACAACTAAAGCAATGATTGCTGGCCTGCAAGATAGTGAAGATGAGCAATCTGATGATGACTTGGATGATGAGCTGGCTCTAATGGCTCTTGAAGATTCAGAAAATGAAGAAGATGTTGAGGTATTTGTTTCTAAACTCAAAAAGGATGTGAAAACATGCCTAGGGAAAAATTAGTCAAAGTATTTCACACAGTACTAAATAAGCTAAAAACTCGAACGGATAGTAAAGATCAATTGCATGATGAAATTGAGAATTTAGAAACTCAATACAAAAAGGTAGTTATAAAGAATGACACTTTGAAAAGAGAAAATAGCATGCTAAAAGAACAGGTCCTTGATCTTGAATCAGCTGTTCAGGAAATTCAGCATGAAACTTTAGAAGTTAGGACAGATGGAAAAGGTAAAAGCATTGCTGATTCTCATCATCTCATTGCTGAAGAAAATTTGACAATTGCAATCGATGAAGTTCTTGAAAAGGATGAAAAGATAAAATACTTGGAAGAGGACTTGATTAGAACAAAAGAAGAACTGAATAAAAATGTCAAGTGGAATAAGTCTTCTAAGGAATTATAATGGTTACAAGAAAATCAGAGTAGTAATAGAAGAGGTATTGGGTTTGAAAAATCCCAATCTTCAACTCAATGGGATCCTAAAAGTAAGTATCTGACACTCTCTGAAAATTGGTTATGCACACATTGTGGGAACACTGGTCATTTAAAGGAAAATTGTCAATCTCTTAAAAAAGTTGTGCTAAGGAACGGGTCCTTTAAACTTGTTCATAGCTCTGTGGCAAAGAAAATTGTTCACAAGAGGAAAGCATTACCACCTTGGGCTAAGAAAAACTTGATTCATCCTTTTTCTCAAGGAAGAGAACCCAAACTAGTTTGGGTTCTTAAAATTAACCCTCAGTTTTCTTTTGCAGGCTAGAGTGAAGGTGAGGAACCACAAGTGGTACATGGACAGTGGTTGCTCAAGACACATGACTGGATACAAGGAACTGTTCCTTTCACACTCAGCTTTCCAAGGAGGAAGTGTTTCCTTTGGTAATGGTAAGAAAGGGAAAATAATTGGCATTGGAAATGTAGGAAAATCTGATTCACATAGCATAGATAAAGTATTTTTTGTAGATGGACTGAAGCATTGCTTATTGAGTATATCTCAATTATGTGACAAAGGTAATAATGTTAACTTTTCATCTACTGAATGCACTGTTAGTAATCAAGCTTCTGGAGAGATTATTTTGCAGGGAAGCAGACAAGGAAATATCTATAAAGTGGACTTACTCAAACTATCTGATGGCAGCTTAAGTTGCCTAAGTGTCATGCAAAATGATCCTCTCCTGTGGCACAAAAGACTTGGTCATGCAAGTCTCTCACAGTTGAATAAACTGGTTTCCAAGGACTTGGTAATAGGACTTTCTAACATCAGGTTTAAGGAAGAAAAGGTTTGTGAGACTTGTGCTAGGGGGAAGCAGGTAAAATCTTCTTTCAAATCTAAGAAGCAGGTAAGTACCACTAAACCCTTGGAACTGGTCCATATGGATCTTTGTGGAGTATGTTATGGTATTAGTAGATGACTATTCTAGATTTACATGGACCCTATTTCTTACATCTAAGGAAGAAGCATTTAGTGTATTTTCAATATTTGTCAAGAAAATTCAAAAAACACTAAATAGTCATGTTATTGCTATAAGGTCAGATCATGGAACTGAATTTGAGAATCAAATGTTCTTTAATTTTTGCAATGAAAATAGTATTGATCATAATTTCTCCTCTCCTAGAACTCCACAGCAAAATGGAGTAGTGGAAAGGAAAAATAAAACTTTTGAAGAAATGGCTAGGACCATGTTACTATCTGAAAATCTTCCACAAAGTTTTTGGGCTGAAGCCATTAATACTACATGTTATACAATTAATAGATGCATGACCAGGCCAATAATAGAAAAGGCACCCTATGAATTGCTTAAAGGAAGAAAACCAAATATTTCACATCTTAGGACCTTTGATTGTAAATGCTTCATACACAATAATGGAAAGGATGCCTTAGGAAAATTTGATGCTAAAAGTGATGAAGGAATTTTTGTTGGTTATTCTTCAAATAGTAAATCTTATAGGGTCTTTAACAAGAAAACATCTAAAATTGAAGAGAGCATACATGTCAAATTTGATGAATCTGACAACTTATCTCAAAAACAGGTACAGGAAGATGAAGAAATTGGAATGCAGAGGCATGATGAACTTAATCCTCAGAAAATTCAAGCCTTAGATGGGTGTAATGTAAGAAGTGAATTGCAAGGAACTATTCCTTCAGACAATACTGAGAAAACAGCACAGAAACAGGGGGAACAAATGTTGAATCCACTTCCTCAGGAACTGTTCCTCAGCAAAGGATCATTGAAGATGGGTTAATTCTCAAACTTTACAAGTATCAAGGTTCACATCCTGTGGATCAGACTATTTCAGATAAGACTACTAGAATTCAAACTAGATCATCTGTCAAGAACCATAATCTGTGTACATTTAGTGCCTTCTTATCTCTGGTTGAACCCAAAAATGTAAAAGAGGCACTGAAGGATGCAGATTGGATCAATGCTATGCAAGAAGATTTGAATCAATTTCAAAGAAGTCAAGTTTGGCATCTGGAGCCCAAGCCAAGGAACAGGTTCATCATAGGAACCAAATGGATTTTTAGAAACAAGCTTGATGAGGATGGTATGGTAACCAGAAACAAAGCCAGATTGGTTGTTCAAGGATATAGTCAAGAAGAGGGCATTGATTATGATGAGACTTTGCTCCTGTTGGAAGATTGGAAGCAATAAGACTTCTCATAGCCTTTGCTACTTAGATTTCACTCTACATCAGATGGATGTTAAGAGTGCATTTCTGAATGGCTATTTAAAGGAGGAAGTATATGTCAAACAACCACCAGGTTTTGAGAATGAACAGTTCCCTGAGCATGTGTACAAATTGGATAAAGCCTTATATGGACTCAAGCAGGCACCAAGAGCTTGGTATGAACGTCTATCAAAATTTCTCCTTCAGCATGGCTACAAAAGAGGTAAGATTGATAACACACTGTTCTTGAAAGAAAAAGGTAAACATCTTTTATTTGTTCAAATATATGTAGATGACATAATTTTTGGTACTACTTGTAAAAATTTGAGTAAGGAATTTGCAAATTTGATGGGAAGTAAGTTTGAGATGAGCATGATAGGTGAACTCAATTTCTTTTTGGGTTTACAAATTAAGCAAACCTCAAATGGAACTATGATACATCAACAAAAATATGTTAAGGAACTGCTCAAAAGGTTTGACATGGATAAAGCTAAAGAAATTGATACACCAATTGCCACTGCTACAAAATTGGACCTAGATGAATATGGTAATTCAGTGTATCAAAAAATGTATAGAGGCATGATTGGTTCTTTACTTTACTTAACTGCTAGTAGACCTGGCATTGTGTTTAGTGTTGGCTTATGTGCTAGATTTCAGTCAGATCCTAAAGAATCTCATTTGAAGGCTGTGAAAAGAATTTTGATATATTTGAAAGGAACAGGTTCCTTGGGACTTTGGTATCCAAAAGGTGGTAGTTTTAATCTTGTTGGATATAATGATGCTGACTATGCAGGTTTTCTTGTTGATAGGAAGACTACCTCAGGTATGGCACACTTTCTTGGTGAGTGCTTGGTTGCATAGGGAACCAAGAAACAAAACTCAGTGGCTCTTTCCACTGCAGAGGCTGAATATGTGGCAGCTGCCTTGTGTTGTTCAAAATTATTATGGATAAAACAACAATTACAAGATTTTGGTGTGGATGTAGGAACTGTTCCTATCTATTGTGATAATAGCAATACTATAAACATGACAAAAAATCAAGTACATCACAAAAGGATTAAGCATATTGACATTAGACATCATTTCTTGAGAGACAATTATAAGAAGGGATTAATAACAATAACCTTTTGTCCTACTGAAAAATAAATTGCTGACATCTTCACAAATCCCTTAGGAAGAGATCATTTTGAAAGGAACAGGTTAGAATTAGGAATGTTTAAATTCACCTAAAGTCTACCTCCTCAAAATTTGGCTAAGAAAGTGGGCTTGAATTGAATGTTATGAAAAATCAAAGTGAATTTTCAACTCAGTACAATACTTAATTGTATACTCTAATGCTATAATTACTTCTTGAATGTGCTAAATCAAAATTATGTTACCCTTATGTTCCTAGAATTTCAGATCATGGAAATTGATTATACATTGGGGTCTACGGAACAGTTCCATTGCACAGGTATGTACTCCTTTATTATTTCAAAAATTATAAAGTTTGTAAAGTGTATGTATCTAGATAAGCTTAAATGCCACTAAAACTCTAATTTCTGCAAACCAATTCCCTCAAGTAACCGTCCCTTGATTAGACTCCCACTAGGACTCATCATTATAACGGCTAAAAATTTGAAACGATCGAGATACCTAGAACAACTACACTTCTTTCTAATCACAAACAGGCAAGAACAACACTCCTTCTTAACCACAAATTCTTCTTCTATATATATCCATAATCCTCATTCATATTTTCCCATTCACGTTTCAAAATTTCAGAAAAAATTATGAATTTTCTTCTTAAGCAAATTTTAGCCATGTCTCTCAACACTGATTCAAACCCTACTTCTGATCAACCCTCTTCACCCATGCAAACAGAAAATCCCCAAAGTTCTGAAACTCCATCTTCACCTATGCAAGCCACAATCAACCCTGAAAATCCCAAGACTTCAGAACCTGAACCACAAACTCAGGAGGAAGGATCAGTTCCTGTTCCTGAAATAGAATTTGAATCTCAAACTCAGGGGAAAGGATCCGATCCTACAGCTGAAACCATACTGGAACAAATGGAGGATTTATCCAGAGCAATGATATTGTATGAGTTCAAGGTAAATTATACGGAACCCATTAATGTTGTTGATCCTGATGATACTGAGTCAAGCATAGAAATTGTTAAGGTTTCTGAAAAACAAGGGGATGATGTTCATATGGGAGAAGCTGATACACCCATGGCTGCTCCTAGAGCCCCTATGGCTGATGATGACACGGTGGATATATTTGGAAGTGACAGTGAGGATGAGACTTCTATCATCAATTTGCTAAATTTGAAAAGAGTGAAAAGAAAGTTGAAGAAAAGAGGGTTGAGTGATCCCAATGTGGCTGCTGACATTAATGCCAAATTAAAGAAAATAAGTGACAGTTATAAACATGCTCTTAAGAAAAAACAAGGTGAGCCTTCAGGAAAAGGGAAGGAACCAGTTCCTTCTACTAGAGCTACTAGAGCAAGTGTCAGGATGGCAGATGAGAGATTGCATGCAGCAATGGAGAAAAGTAGGAAAGGAAAAGGGAAACAAGTGGTTGATTCTAATGACACAGTGAAACCTGTGACTGTTGAAAAGGAACCAGTGGCTGTGGAGAGTGACTCTCCTGTTGAAGAGGAACCTAGTGCACCTCTTGCTAAGAAAAGAAAAACTTGTCTGAGAAGAACTCCTCAAAGAGCTGCGGTTGCTTCTAGGACTGGTTAGTCTTCAAAAAGGACCAGGTCCTCCAAGAGAGCCTTAGTTGATGAAAGTTCAGAAACAGACTCTGAAAAATCTGCTGGGGATGACAGTGAAAGTGACTATACAGGAGTGGTGGAAATAGGTGATCAACCTGTTGTTCATGATGACTTTATGACAAGAAATTTTGTTAAGAGGAGAGTGATGTCTGATTTAGAAGAAGAAGAAGAAGGAATGGTCTGGCTTGTCCAGAAGTTGGAAGTCCATGGGTGGAAGGACAGATCACAGGGAGGTGTTCAAAAGTCATGGTTAGAGAATTTTTCTTTAACTGTTCTATCAGTGAAGATAGGGTTACATCTTCTGTGAATGGCAAGGAAATCAGTTTTGACACCAAAGAACTGGGTGAACTGCTTAGTATCCCTTCACAGGGCTATAGTGATTACATCAAGCTAGTTTGGCCTGATCTAACTGGTCTCCCAACTGATTTGGAAATAACAAGGAAGTTTTCTGAGAATCCTAATGAGGAAAAGTCTAGGGCTGTGCAGAAGAGTGAGATGCATCCACAACACCAGCTCTTGTTTGAATTTGTGAACAAAATCCTGTTTCCAAGATAGGAAAAGAGAGGTATAGCTAGCTTCATGGACCTGGTCCTTATGGAGCTGTTGGACACAGAAAAATTTATTAAATGGCCTAGGTTCATCATTCATCTGATAATAAGAGTGGTCACTGGGAAGAAAAAGCATTCTCTGCCTTTTGGCTTTCTTCTCGCAGACCTGTTTGCCAGGCTTGGTATTCCTTTGGTTGATGTGAAGCTGGCTACCAAAAAGGAAAGGCTGGGAGTAGCCACTTTGCTGAGCTGTGATCTGCCTGTTCAAGCTGAACTTCCCACAGCTGGTGGAAGCAAGCAGCCTCTGAATAGCAAAGTGAGGCCTTAAGGCAACAAGTGAATCTGCAAGCTGTTGAAATTGCTCGGTTGGAAGCTGACAAGGACTTTTGGAAAGCTGAAGCTTCTAAGGCTAAGGAGATGAATGAAGGGATGCTTAAGCAGATGTTGGACATTATGAAGGGTGTTCCTCCAGGAACTGTTCCTTCTAACACCTGACCTTCCAAAAACCCTTAGCCATCCTTTTTAACAAGTGGGATTTAACTTAGTCTTAGTTGCTACTCTTTGCACTCTTTTATTTGGGTTAATTTAGTTGTATTTACATGTACCCCTAGTGATAATTATTTTTGCTGATAATGAATTATCCTGGATGGATAATATCATCTTTATGCAGTCCTTTCAGTTTTATTCAGTTTGCACTTTGAGTTACCTATATTGGCTATGAGTTGCTAATTTCTTTGCTTTATATTGTTCTAACTTATGCAACCTTTTCAATGATGCCAAAAGGGGGAAGATAAGTATGATTTTGCTTGCGACATTTATTAACCTGCTCCTTAATGATAAAATTGATTTCTACTAATTGGGCTTAAGTTGAAAAGTGTGAATCAGGGCACTAAGGACATGCACCAAAGGTTATGTGTTTTATGTTTGTCATCATCAAAAAGGGGGAAAATGTTAGCTTGAAGTTTTGACTGATGATGCAGGAACAGATTGAAGGACTTGTTCCTTACCCTACGGCAGCAGGATTAATAATATTACAAAATCAATTAAGCAGGAAATTAATCATTATCCTAGTATCTAATGTTTATCTTTGTAGACTCATACGCGATAAGAAAAGATTGCATAAGCTTTTAGATAAGACTTGGAGATAAGGAAGGAGTTCTATTAGGACTCAAACACATGGAGACTTTGAAGTTTTAATCAAGCAAGACTCTTCAAATTTCGTGGCTATAAATCAAGTAGGTTTTCAGTTGTTAAAGTACGCACAAAACAGAGACAAAAGAGCTTTAACTTTGTCGAGTTGAAGTTGTATTTGAGCAGTCATTAAGCACACGGAACTAAGTGAAGAACCTATTCCTTAGATTGAGTCTTGTTAAAACTCTGTCTTAGTTCATCTGTAGTAGGACATATCAAGTTGTACTATTTACTTTCTCAAGAAGTTCTGTGATAGTACTGATTATTCAAGTCTTGTTACTTGGAAGAACTTCACTAGTTGTGAAAGGGGTCACTACAGGATTAGAGTTAGTCCTAGGTTAGTAAGAGAGTGGTCTTGTAACCAAGTGAGTCTTTCAAAATAGTGAAGTTGAAATCCTACTTGAGAAAGTAGGTCGTGGTTTTTTGATTCCAAGTTTAAGGATTTTTCCACGCTAAAATTGTGTCCTTTTACTTAAGTTTGACTTAATTCCGCAATTTATAAGTAAAGGACATAGGGGTGGGCGTTCGGTTCTTCGGTTTGGTTTTTAGAAGTAGGAGTCCGTTACTTCGGTCTTCGGTTCGGTTTGAAGTGTAGAAAAGTCCGTAATTTTTATACTTCGGTTCGGTTCGGTTTTTTAGTTCGGTACTTCGGTTCGGTACTTCGGTGTTTCGGTTTAAACCAAAGTTTATAGCCAAAGAAAAAAAGGCCGAACAAGAAAGGGAAAGGAAAGGCAAAGTACATACCTGTTCAAAGTCAAAAAATAAGATTAACAAAAATACATCAAATTACCAAATATAAATGATTGAATACTCGTAATATCATATCGCGATGACTTAACATAAATGATTTATTCAAACTAAAGGGATGTTCAGCTAATTTATCATTTCCTAATGAATTTTTAGTTCAATTATTTAATTTTTTATATATGTTGCATTTAATCACTAATTAGACATTAAAATACAATAAGCAAAAAAGGGAAATTATACGAATCAATCTAGGAAATATACGTAATATGTAATGGTGGATGTTTTTTGTTAATGGTTTTAAAAAAAGAAGAAAAAAAAAAAAAAAAAAAAACTTCGGTTTTTTCGGAATTTCGGGGCCCGAAGTTCCGGGGAGCCCGAAACCGAAGACCGAAGTTCAAAAAAATTTCTAAGACCGAACCCGAACCGAAAAACCGAAAAACCGAACCCGAAGTACCGAATTAGTTCGGTTCGGTTCGGTATTTCGGTTTTTTCGGTTTTGTGCCCACCCCTAAAAGGACACACCGAAGGAACTGGTCCTTCAGTGGTGACTCTTGGAAAAACGACACTTACCCTGCATAATACTTCAGTTACCAGCACTTCACTCTTGTTTTACAACTAATCAATCATCTCGCACACCAAGTATCTCGTATTCGATAGTGTATAACACAAAAATATCTCATCTTGGCAGTGGAGATTATGTTTTCGCTCAACTAAAAGGGGCAAGAACAAGTTTAACTTATGTCATTAATAGACATTGCAACGACAGAATATAGAAAGGAGGGCTAATTCATACAATTTAATTGGGACGCAGCACATGGCACATCACTAAATTACTTGCCAAAAAGTAGCCCAGGTTCCCAATGTCTTCCATCAAGCAGGAAAAACATACATATAAGGACGATAAAAGATAGTATCAGTAAATAAAAAACTATGACTATTACTAGTGCTTCATATCTAAAACTATAGAGCTTGAATATTCAGCCAAAAAAAGCTCCAAGTTCAATCCTAAACCAAAAAAAGCTTCAGTCTTGCCATCTAAAATGCACTAGGTAGCTTCATCCTTCAAACATCACTTCTTTGTCCAACTTCTCCTCTTCTAACCTACAAAAAGATGAGAAATATCGATTAAATTTTATAGGGTGAAGCAGATAGGCAACTCAAGTATTACATTTAATTAACATTATCGATAGTTTTTCAGGTGCTCTTGATGTAGTTGATTACCAAAAAGTTGACTCGTTTATTTCAGATTCTTTCTCCACATAGTTAAACTTGCAAGTTCTCTTATTATGCCCCGGCTAATGAAAAACACTACAATCAACGGATGTTTGTTTCCTTTTCATTCTTGTTCTACTTGCTCCAACTTCAAAAAATTTCTTTCTCCTCAATTTTTGTTGTCTTCCTTTCTTTTGTTTCACAATCAATGGAGGCAAAAGAGGAATATTATTAGATTTAGGCCGCAATTGCGATCCATTAATTAGTAGAATAGCATGATATAAATTTTCCTATATGTTTCTACCTTATAACAGTCATCGACATAGCTAATAACATCATCATTTTTTCCCCAAATAGCTGAAATGGCATGCTTGCAAGGGTAACTAGTTAAAGTCCACTTCCTACAACTGCATTCTCGACTGTAGAGGTCCAATGCCCAATTGTCATCATCGTTTGCTCGAAGGATTTGATAGTTCCAGTGATCTGATTTTTGAGGAATAAACGCAGCAGCAGCAGACTCATTTTTAAGCAAAATATCCTTGATCCTGGAACAAACATCACCAAGAATCCATCTCTCTCCTTTATCCCTATTAGTTTGCATCCGAGCCATCATTAAGGATTTTAATTTCTCCAACAATGTTATAATGAGTTTTTCTCGGGCCTCGAGTATCATGCTATTAAAGCACTCGCACAGGTTATTCAACATGATATCACACTTAGCAATTAGAGTGAAATACGATCGAGACCATTCGCTAGGTTCTTTGTCATTTAACCAAGCAGCAACATCTGAATCTAACTTATAAAGTTCATCCATGTGATCATTAAAGAACTCAATTGTTGTACTTGATGCAGCAGCCCAAAGTGCACTCCTCAAGGATGAACCACTAAATCCAGCCCTCCTAAAATTGCTATAAAGGTGACTCACATAGAACCTATGGCAAACAAATGGCAAAATGTCATTAAATGATTCAATAAGACCTTTTTTCTTATCCGACATGAAAATCCAACCACCATGATCATCAATCTCCAAATCACCAGCTAAGTACATAAAAAACCATGACCATGTATCCCTCGATTCCTTTTCAACAATTGCATATGCTATGAGAAATATATTATTATTAGCATCGAGTCCAGCAGCAGTTAACAATTGTGTTCCATACATCAGGCCCTTTAACCAACAAGCATCAACACCTACAAGCCTTCGACAACTAGTCTTAAATCCTTCTTTGCAAGCACCAAAGCATATATATATTCTCTGAAATCTATGTGGCTTGTTAGGGATTTCATTTTCTGTTAGTTTCACATAAATAGAAGTACTTGGATTTATCCTCTCAAGCTCATTGCAGTAGTCCCACAATCTAAAAAATTGATCTTTAATATCACCATCAACTAATGCAATAGCTAATTTTTTAGCCCTCCTAGCTTGGTTTGAACTAACTTGAGCTTTAAGTTGTCGACTGACAATGTCTCTGAATTTTGACACTTTCCATGTCCTATTTGAACCAACTAAATAACGATATCTTTTTGCAATGAAGGAAGATGTGATTGTCTTATTCCTGTGATGCCAATTTTTACAAGTATGCACTGAATCGTAAGTTTTTATTTGAAACCCTTTGTCCCTGTGCATTTTTGATGCCATGATTTTCCATTTACAAGTAGGGTGTATGCAAACAGCCCTCATCCTTGTCATGTCATTTTTGCGCCACTATATGTACCTTCCTTCATTTATTTCATGAGTTTCCACAGCACTTTTAAATTCATTCTTATTCCCAAGAGTACATTCAAGAGCAAGTACTGGATTCATCCAATCTGTTTTAGGATTATGCAGTGGAAAATCAAAAGTTTCATCGGGATCACTATCTAAGCTCAAAGTGTCTAAAGAATTCACGATATCTAAATCTGCATCTTCATTTGCCATCTTCTTCTGAAGATCAACATCAACAAGCTTACTACAATTTTCAAAGCTTTGTTTCCCGAGATCACATTTGTCACTTGTTGCAATAAAATCTGAAATTTCATTTTCAGAATCAACAAACTCATCATAGCTAGATGAGTTCTCTGTTTCACCTAGTTTCTCAAGAGCTTTACCACCAGTATGTTGCATATTTGAAGTGCTGAATTTTTGAGCTTCATTGTCAAGTTCCATCTCTGGCATTCCAATGTACGAGTCTAAATCCTCAAAGCATATCTCAACTACTTTATCTTTGGGAATAAATTTGATTATTTTGCGAGCTTCAACTTCAGTCGATACTACTCTTAATATGTTACCAAACTTGCCGGTTTTGTGCCAGAATATCACAAAATCATTGACGTAACCACAAAGCTCGACCATTTTTCTCAAGTTAGTCATATTGTGATCTGTTGGTGAGACATTGTCAAAGTGGTCGACCATACCTCCATTATAATATTTAGTTGGTTGATATTTCAACAAACCATCATGATATACTTTAATGGTGAAACATGACGCTGCAGGCACCCGCTCTGTCAATAGAAAATAACAAATTTTATTACGATTCCGAACTAAAAATTTGTTGAGACAAAGAATAGGACCATTTACTTAAATCTAATAAATAAAGAATTTTGTACTAAAATAATCTAATGCTTTCTAAGCAAGAATATAAAAAGCTGCTTATAGTCCGACAAGGTTGAGTTTTGATATGTCGGCATCGAATAAGAAAATAAAAAGTATCTAAAATTAGAGACAAACATGTCGGATCTTGAACAAATATTATAAACCAGATTTTTACAATGTTTGGCTTCTATTTGGTTGTTTCTTTTGACGAACATTATTGTAGACTAGACAAACTAAATGTCAATTCTTTGCCTTTAGAAAAGTATTTTGGCGCCAAAAGAGAAGAGATTAGGGATTTTTTTATGCCAATGATACTTTTAAAGAGAGAAGGACTTTTGCCAGTCAGTTCCACGTTAGATTCTGTTAGTTGTGTTAAGTTAGCCTAATTTGAGTTAGTTAGAAACTCTAGTTAAAGACTTAAAATTATTTTTATCCACTTTTGTATACTTGAGGAATGTTTTATATCTCTATCTATATATAAGGGACAAAAAGCTTCCACAAGGCATAGATAAGGGACTTTAACAGCTTGTTTGGATGGTTGTAACTCATGGTATGGTATTGTATTGTTACTATGGGTACGACGTTTGTTTTAGTTGTTTCTTTAATTAACATTGTATGGTATCTTTAAATTCATGGTTATGTAACCATGAAAACTGTCACTTTATGTAACGATCGATTTGGTGGTATCGCGTCGTTACTTATTTTTCTTACCCATCATGTCTTCACTTATTATTTAATATTCCCATTTTACCATTTACCTTATTTCCAATTATTAAACCATGGTAATAATAGAGTCTATTCAAATATTGTACAACACAATATGATACATACAATACAATACAATACAACACATGAACACATTATGAAACGATGGTAACAACCATCCAAACGGAGTGTGTTTTTTCCTCGGTATATAACATGAGAACATAGATAGTAGTTCCAAAGTAGCTACCCAAAGAGAGCGAAAATGGAGGAAAGAGAGAAAGAAAGCATGAAAGGTGCATCTGAAGAGATCTCCAGAGAATTCAGAAGCTTAGTAAATGCTCAGGATTTGGAATCTTTGAAGCAATTGCAACACCTCATGTATGCACTTCTTTTTTTTCATTTTCTTTTGGAATCACATAATCTGAACTCGTATAACCTAATTATATTAGTCACTACACTTCTCTTTATTGACCTTAATTATGACTTGGGTTTACCTTAATTTTGCTGAATAATAATGGATTACTAAGATAACAAATGTTGAATCAGATGATACTTTGCTGGTCTGATGGATTTGTGCTTCCTTTTTAACTTTTAGCCTCTGGATGAATAAATGAGTGTAACAGCATAAGTGATATGCTGGTATGAACAATGAGTAAATCAAAAGTTGTTCTCACCGACGATGTAGAGAACTAATAAAGTCAGCCATAGCCTCTACAATGTAACAATCATGTACATCTGCAATGTTCGTCCAAAAAAGAAAGTAAAGAAATGCAATTAAACTTAAGACTAAAACTATTCTCCTTTTTGTCTTTAAATATCCTTGAGTTTTTTGCTTTCCATATAATCCACCAAGTTGTTGCTGGTATTGCATTACAAACTCTCGAGTCAATACCCCTCAAACCTCTTTGCCACCCATGTAGAAGCCCCAATGTGGCTTTTGGCAAGTTGCGCAGTAATTTTGCAATGCAAAAAAAGATGATCGGTGTCTTCTGGCTGCTCTTCACACGAAGGGCATTTACTGCAGATGTTCAGACCTCTTCTTTGCAAGTTTGTTTGTGTTAAACAAGCATTCTTGCCTACTAACCAAGTGAAACACTGAACCCTCTATGGGGCCCTGCTGTGCCAGATCTGTTTCAAAGGCTACATAAGTGCGGCATTCTGTGAATTAAGCTGGAGAGTATAGCAAGACTTAAGCAAAAAGATGCCATCCTTTTTGCCTTTCCAACATAGGCTATCTTTAAGCACGTCTGCTGGGCTCCTAGCTGTTGAATCAAATTGCACATTCTTTCCAATTCCCAATCATTACAGTTTCATCTGAAGATGATGTGCCAGTCATGATTTGTATAGTAATCTGATACAGAGGCGTCCTGGTTGGATGACAGAGTAAAAACAACCAGGAAACTCCACTTGAGAGGTTGTCATCATATCGTATTATCATCCCGTTGTCACGTTTGAGTTCGTGAGACCCATCCAGGAGTCATGCCAAAAGCTAATCTTCCTTCCATCTCCAAGCTTGAAACGTGTTTTGCTTTTGAAGTCATCCTAAATTTTCCCAATACTTTTCAAACAGAGAAAGCATAGGAGTTGCATGGCATCTTAGTTATCCACTTATCTTGCATGCCATTTTTGGTTTGGAATTAAATGACATTTCTCCACTAAGAACCTTCCTCATTTGTGAACCTCCACAACCATTTGTTAAGGAGGCTAACACTATGCGTTTTCAAATCCCTAACCCCAAGGCCACCATCTTTTTTCCCCTTCAAAACTGACTCCCAATTGACAAGATTGAAAGATTTCTTGTCTCTACTTCACTGCCATAGGAAATCTCTTTGCATCTAGTCAATTTTTTCTTTTCCAAAATAGTGGCTGGAATAGGGAATAATGACATAGTGTAAGTAGGGAGTGAGTCCAACACACTGTTTGTTAGGACTAATCTTCCACAAGATGATGGATACTGTCATTTCCATTTAGACAACTTTTCACATATCTCAAGAATACCATCCCAGATCGAAATCGACCTGTGTTTATGCCCCAGAGGTAGTCCCAAATAAGTGAAAGGTAGTCCAAATTATTTTGACAGCAACTAGATGGGAAGATATTCAGTGGATATTTCAAAAATCCAAAGTTTCCTTTGTTGCAGAAGAAAAAGAGTCTATCTTACAGAGTTGTGGAGTCGAAAGCAAATGCAATTGTTACATATAGAAGCATTCAGTATTCGATGTGAGACATCTTTGTGTTTCATATTAATGTATCAGACTCGTACCTTTCCTTCTTTAAATATGTAAATATTTCTTTCACCTCTACCCATTACAACAATTTAATCATCAAAAGCGCATTTCTATAATACTGGGGTCTTTACCCTTTATATTAGAAAGAAAATTTTTCCCAGCAGTATTGGAATCCAGCAACCTAGTAATAAGGATGATGAGGCAAATTATATAGAAACCAAAAGATTACCTCCTTTATGACCCTTTATGATATTCTCATTTGATTGGAAAAATTTTCCTAAAGGTTTTATTTCAGTCACTTATCAAGGAAAGAAGAAAAAAAGAGAAGTAAGTTGAGGCAATGCTTATTAGTGTAAATTTCACAGAGGAAACTCCTATTAAAGTTGTTGCCAGGAAGCCCGTAAAACATCTTATCTCTTGTTTGAAACTCTGCTTCTGCTTGAGGCTCGTTGTTTCTCTATGAAGTCACCCGTATACTCCATTCAGAACTTGCTCAAAGCTTGTCTGGGATCATGATTTTACATGAGCACTAAAGAAAATTATGTTCTTATAAAGCTTTTCTACTGGTGATTAGAATGTGTGTCATGAATAACAGCCTGTTCCTAAGTCTTCGAAGCTTCCACCTCCTTCGAACTTAACTTTCTGCCACTTCTGTTATAGCTATTTGTCATTATTCTTGAAGCGGTCTTTTACCATGTAATTCATTGTAGTTTAGTCTTTTTTTATCTTCTTATTGTCTTTCTTGGTGCTCTCTAATTACCTTATGTCTTGTATACTCAATATGCAGATTGGGAAGGTTGCAGGACAGCAATGCAGTTCTTTCCCACTTCAATGAGTATTCAGAACATTGTTTTGCAGAGGTCTCGGGAGATTTCTCTAGGAACACACGTCTCTTAAAATCCATGAAGTCAGACCTTGATTACATATTTCAGAAGTTGAGGTATGAATATGATCTTCCTTTTCCTCCCCCTTGTTTTCCTCTTCTTTCTGAATTTCAGTATCAGTTTCAACAATTGCTAAGTAGTTGGATTTGCCTTGACTATTCTGTATGCTTGCACCTAAGTAATTATCTTTACTGATTTTCTAGAGATGAACTACTCAGCTCATTATTTAAACATTCAACTAGAATCTACCCAACCCAAAAGTTTCAACACATAAGTTGATGGTGCTTCTTTCTGATTTTCGTTTACAAGATGCAGTTTGAATCAAAGCCATCGTCTTCCTTTTCTTCAATTCTAGCGTGTGATACTTTGTGCTTCCATTTCTGAAGTTTGATCCAACCTCTTGGTTGTCAGTTTAAGTTCTTGTTTGCGAAAGGGCAACACTTTCGAAGAAAACAAAAGAAATCCCATATTGTCATTTTGCACAATCAGCCAGGCGTCCATCCCATTTGGCTTGGTTATGTGAATCTTTTGAACCATTAACCAATTCCACTATATTTGCTCCGATGTCTATTCCTGTCGCTTTTATATTTTTATTTCATTTTTAGGAGCATGAAGGCAAGAATCATGTCAACGTACCCAGATGCACTTCCAGATAATACGACAATTCAGGCACTTGATCAGAGGCCCGATCTTGAAATGCCACAATAAGTGATGCACTTCCAGATAATACAGCAATTCAGGCACTTGATCAGAGGCCAGATCTTGAAATGCCACAATAATGTTGGTACCTGTAAATGTTGAGGAAATGCTGGTTCTTCTATTTCTTCCATTGTCGATGTGAAAGTGTGTTCTTGGGGTGGATATTTTATGATATCGCTCAACTGTTTTTATTTGACAGTTCTGTTATATTTCAATGAGTATTCTGATTAGTTGTGGTCTCTCCTGAACAAAATTTCTAATTTGAGATAACTCAGGTATAGCTATATGTGACTGTTAAACTTATGCCAGTAGTGGCAGAGTATTTAAACTTTCTCCTCATGATAGCCAAGTTTCTTTTGTTCTCAACTAAAACAACCAAGCTCGCTAGTGATATTGTCCTCTTTTTGGGTGGGCTTCGGCCTGTACAACTTTAAAACACGTAACTACGGTGTAAGGCGTACTTCCTTGTATACCTATCTCTTATGTTTTGTCAATGTGAGATTTGCTTTGGGGCTTGGGCATTACATTGATGGTCATATACTTCCCGTTCATGAGTTCTGTTGTAGGATCCTTGAAACTGTTAAGGTGTTGCACCTCATGTTGGTCTCTCATTGAAGCTAGGAAATCTAAGAAATTGATTACTCCCAACGCTGGTAGCATCCAATACAAGTAATCCAGCTTACCTTTGTTTTAATCGCACTCTAGGTAATAAACGTCTTTCCTTCTGTGCCTCCTTGATTGAAAACTCAAGCCGAACAACATAGGCAAAAGCTTGCTTAGCACCTACAGGCTACAATCAAGAACCACGAGACTAACTAGAATGTTCTTATGATTATGAAGGTAGCTCGTTAGATGCTAAAAAGAACCACGGACAAGGAGCTTGCACCGATAACGAAGTTGCAGACCTTTTCTCTTTATGAAGGTAGCTTGTGCAGAAGTGAAGGTGATTAATCATATGTGTGTGTACTGTCCAGAAAAGTTTGAATGTAGACCATAACCAAATCAGGTTAAGCACTAGTTTCACTATCTTCAATTTCAACTTGAGCAACTGATGAAATTGTCTGAGGCAGAGACGGATGAAGCTTTGTTCGATGGATTCAATGGATTTAGTAGGTCCGTAGGAACATATATATGTATGCCCAAAACTACTAAAATTTGTATGAATACTAAAATATGCACGCATATCAAAAGTGCAGTGGATCCCATATTAGGAATTTATAAGTTGAACTCATCAAATTTAAATTTTGAATAGACGTTTCGATTTAGTGCAATGGATCCAAAGTTACGTACTTATATGTTGAATTCATCAGACTTAAACTCTGAATGGATGTCTTGACGTATGTTACTGTTAACGTCTGCCGCTGTATAGTCATCACGAATGGCTGGCTACCTTGTCAAGACACCTATTCAATATCAAGTAGAGATACTGATTGGTTGCTATACTGAAATCATAGGACATTACCTCAAATTGGCATAGCAGGTTAACGGTTGGACGTTGGAACAAACATTTGTAACTCCATTTGTTACTAACTTGCGGTAGTCAACTAAGCCTAGTTGAAACTTGAGTACCGGACTGGGGAAATTATTGTTTTTGGTTGGTCCAATATCACTTCTATTTTTGGTTTGGTTCACAAATTGAAGGACCAACTTTAGTAAAGAGGAAATATGAATTTTTTATGGGTTATCTAATAATGAAAATAGAAAAGTTTAATTCGAATGAAAGAAATGCCGTAATAACAAGCTCTTTTTTTTTGGGGGGGGGGGGGGGGGGGGGGGTAATAAAAGAGTACTAGCTTTCATTAAAACAAATTAAGAGTACAAAGAGCATTTGTTGGCGATTGCGTCATAGTACAAAAACCAGCTATTTCAGGTGTAGCTGGATGGGAAGTGGAGGGATGATCTTTAGTCAGATCATTACAAAAAGGGAGCTTAGACATTTGCTCCGGAGTACTATCTAATACATAGTTTCCTACAGAAATACATCTAGATGTAGTGAAGCCATCATGATCCTCTTAATATACGGATCTAGCAAAATATGGTGGCATCTGATACATAACAGGCGATGATCCTAAACACAAGTGCTTCCCATGTTGCGCAAGACAATCAGCAAGTGCATTTTGCTCTCTATACACATGAGTAACCAGTGGATCAGCCAGCCTGTGCAGGAGGGACCTGCAATCAAAGATTAAGCAAGAGTTATTAGTATCTGGTTTGTTGAGAATAGTAAGGACTTCCTGCGAGTCTACTTCCACAATTAAAAGGAGATATTGGTGTTCTATGGCAAGTTGAAGACCCTTGTTGACACCCAATTTTGTCCCTCCATTTTTCGCAATTTGGCTATATTTAATTAAAATCGACAATAGTAATTTTCCAAGCAAAACTGCATTAGACAACATGCATTTACGTGTGTGATATTATTATTAATCCCCTATTTATATAATATTTATTTAATTGTGATTATAATTACGTAATTGCATTCATTTAAGCTATTTTCTAAAATACGTGTGCTACTTGTGAAATTTAACGCATTATGACATTATTTAATAATTATTGGTGGCTATTTATATCTAATAAGTATTATTTGTGGTCATTTATATTTATTTATAATTAAATATATTTATTTATAATTATTTACAAAATTTTCTATTTTTATACTAATTATTAATATTTATAAGTATTTTAATTAAATACTAGTCATTTTGCTATTTTACAATCCCATTCCTATTACATTCAGTCCACGTCATTGCCTTTTGTCCACGTGTACGCCATCTAAGCTCCACATAAGCTTATACCTCACCAAATACACTTTTAGCACGAAGTACTACTCTCCAAAAGTGCGCGTACAACTCACTTCTGCACGCGGTATAACCCCTCAAAGCGCCTATAACCTTACACATTAGCATATATCAGATATACAATCCTACACACATATATACACCACATACACGCGCGCTTACGTGGCTTAATCGGATCCCTTCATCCTCCAGATCCAACGGCCCTAGTTAAATCCTACCTTCTAATATTGCACACCACACCCCTCACTAGAAAACCCTAAAATCAGTCCCCTCCCCCCCCCCCCCCAACTCCCTCACACTCACAGCCGCCGTCCCTTTCCCTTCTCTCCCCCTTTCCCCTAAAAACCGACCAAACACACCGCGGCATCTCCGCTACTCTCTCCGCTGTCGACGCCGCCATCAGCGCCGCTGGTCACGATCTCTCTCTCTCTCTCTCTCTCTCTCTCTCTCTCTCTCTCTCTCTCTCTCTCTCTCCTATCTCCAAAAGCGGGAATCAATCTCTCTTCCTCTCTCTTGTATACGAAATCGAAAAAGAAAATGAGAAAATCAAGTACAAATCATCCGAATCTGAATCATACAAGGCAAGAAGAGAAGATTTGGGCAAGTCTTTACTAGTCAAGAAATTAACTGGCAGAAATGGACAAGTTCAACCCGGCCCGTTCCATGCTCGACCCGACCCGACACAGAACGGGTAACAGCTTTCCATTTTTATTCTTTTTTTTATCATCTGATTCATTGAAATCCCATGAAAATAGCATGTTTGTCACTTGGTTAATCCATTCTTAGGTGCTCAATTGTTCATGCCTTAGACTATATAGTTTAAATCAGTTCTAGCCATGTTAATTAGCCTAAGTTTGAATCATTGCTTTAATATTCTAAAAATAAAGTCGACAACGCGACATTTACGAGAACACATTGAATGGGTTATTCTCTTAATGTAAGGTTGGAATCTGCCTTTGTGAATTGAGTTTAAAAAAGTGTCTGCTCGTTTGACAACTTGTTGAGCGCTTAACCTTGATACTGTGCAAATAAACTGGCTGCGATACCCGCGTGTATACATATGCACCTTTATGCAAGATTTTTTGTTAGAAAAATAGAAGTGTAGGAAGTATACCTTTTAATCTACTTTCCTTCTACAATAGTTACATATCTCCTGCATATTTTCCTAACAATAAAGCAATTTCGTTTTCCCTAAATTAGCTCAACTGATTTGCATAATTTTAGCTTTCTCCTTTTACATCTTAGACTGAATAATTCTCTCTTTTATTCAAAGCTAATATCTCTTATTTCCTTGTACACAAATAGGATTTTCTTTTGCCATTTTTATAAAAGATTTGAACATTTGAAAATGATTTTTGCCTTACAAGCCTAGAGTCATGCTACTCATATTTTTTCACTATAAATACCACTCTTCTTTAGACTTAAAGGGGGGACGGGAGCATTTCTTCTCATCTCTTTTCTTTTCATTCTCTACACTTCTATAAGCTAACAATACTGAAAACACCTTCAGACCTCCATCTACAACTTAGACAGGGGATCTACACACACTTTACACTTTGTAAAACCTTTCTCCCTCTCCGTTGAAGAGCACTCTCTTTTCTTTGTACTACTACTGTTATTCACTACTGAAAGTGATTGAAAGATTATTCTTCTCAAGTTCTCGCTTAAAATTGCTATTTTGTGGTTAATAAACCAAGGAAAAACTTGGTTAATTCTTGGTCTGGTTGCTATTTACTATTGACATTAATTCAACTACTCGTTCTAGCTGTTTAGGCATCATTAAGGTACTACTATAAAGTAAGTAAACGCTTCTTTTAATTTCATACTGATGTATATTGTCAACTACGTATGAACCTGTTTGTAATGGCTGATTGCTTGCCCTGCTGCTTCTCTGTTTATGTATGTTCATGAGGGCTGTCTTTGTGCCCTACTTCTAATCCCCTTTTTGCAAAGTTCATAGTCCAATACGGACAAAAGTGAGGATAGCTCTATGGCTATACCATGTCTAACCCTTTGCAGGTATTCAAGTGAGCTAAAGATAGCCAAAAGGCTATGCTTCTGTTACAATCTTTTCCTACATGTTCATGGACTTGACAGAATCTTCGGATTCAAGGGATTCAGGGTGGATTCAAGGAATAATCTGTCATGCAAATGGGACAAAGGCCCTACTCTTACTTCTTTCATTTACTTTATTAATTTTATTTTGTAATTAGAAAAATTAACACTTTAGAGTTATGTATTTGCTTGACTAAATGCTTGTACTTAAGCACCACAAGGTGCCACTGGTTGACAAAGACATGATTTATGTGTGCAAGTTGCTGATACCAATAGTAAAGGGTTAAATAAAGGTCGTTTCTCATCCTTCTCTGTATGTGTACTTAAGGGCTAAAACTGAAATGGGCTGCTAAATAGTCGTCTGCTGCAATCTGTTAATTTTGGAAATTATAACAGGACATTTTTACGCTAATTGACGCATTAAACAGTGAAATTACAAAAAATACCGACATTATTAAGAAATTAGACAACATAACGACATTTGTATGAATTTTACAAAACATACCATTTTATCATTTTCCTTTCTCTCTCTAATCTAAAGCCCTAACTTCTCCCTCTCTCTCTTTCTCTCCTCTCCTCCACCCACCCTCTCTCCCACCCACCCACCTCCCGTCGTTCCCCACCCTCAGTTTCCCGTCGCCGCCGCTGCTACAGCACCTCCGGCGAGACTAGAGCCTCCTGTTTCTCGATCTTCTCTTCTTTTTCCTTTTTTTTGGTTTCATTTTGTATGGGTATATGTGTGTATTTTATGTATATATATGTATTTTTTATATATTCTTCAGATCTGCTTCTCCTCCTTCTTTTTTTTTAATTTTGAATATACATATTCAGATATTCAGATGCAGATGTATGTATTTGTATGTTCGTGTATATACATGTAATGTTTTTAAGCACACAAGTGTATAAACGTGTATGTTACTATATGAACATGTATATCTGAGCATCTATTGTATGTTTTGTGTTTGTTTTTGTGTGTATGCCGAGTGTATGTGTGACATACATAAATTTGTATGTTTAATTTGTAGATCCATAGATCCTTGTATGTATGTGTGTGTCTAGTGTATGTAAAATATTTTTTTTGTGTATTTACATGTATTTTTTGTTTATATGTATGTTGCAAGTGTATTTTCAAAGAGAAATCAATGCTTATATGTGTATTTCATATTTTAAATACAAAAAAAAAAAAAAAAAAAAAAAAAAAAAAAAATCTGGTGGGTGGCCGGCGGCGCCGCCGCCGCCTGGGGTGGTGGCAGTTGGGGGGGAGTAGGAAGAAGGAGGAACCCTAATTTGTTAATTTTGTTGGTTTTGTATATAATGGGTAAAGAAATGTTGGTATTTTATGTAAATTGGAATAATGTTGTTATTTTTTGTAATTTTGGTGTTAGGATTGTATATATTTGTGATTATCCCTTATAACAGCTTAATGTGGATGTGATGCCTATTTCAAAACTACAGTAGGTTTCAAATTTGACCTTGGAAGGTCGAAATTGTAAGGAAAAAAATGAAAACAGATTATTTGTACAAATCTTTGAAATCATGAGCTTGTGTTCAACGTGAATAATTTCTTGAAATGCAATAGGTTCAGTAATAGTCAAGACAGAAATTTAAAGTTTTGTAAACTGAATGTTTTCTGCAAAGGGTTAAAATCGCAATTCTGTCTGAAAATGAGATTGCTTCTGCAAATTCAAGTTTCTGAAATGTGACAGTTGCAGACGTTGAAACATGGATTTTGTTTAAACTAAAGGCCTATTTTCGCACGGTAATGTAAATAGATTTTTTTTACATACATCTTTCCGAGCTAATTAATAACTCGTGGGAGATGTAGACTTTGGAGGTCAAGTCCTCAATTTATTATTTTTTACAAAAGTTCTGAAGTTAATATTACAATATTTATTCCCTAAATATTATGTTCACCCTCTACTCAATTTACATACCTATACGAATTTATTATTATTTGCGTGCTATACTAATATTTTCTAAGACTCGGCATTAAGATATATATTTAGATGTGTGTTTATTATAATTTACTCATATATTTGCTCAATATTCGTTTAAAGAAAAGACTGTGTATATATATATTTTTATATACGAAATTTAAAACTAAGTTATTTTAAAAGCGACCTCTCATTAAAAGTCGCCACCAAAGTTAAAGGTATGTGACCAATAATGTCACGATGCCATCCTTTAGTGGCGCACATTTTTTTTTACTATATATTTACTCCAAATTGTAGCTATATATGTATGATGTCTGTAAATTGAGACTGTTTATAGGGAACTACCTATTTTCATATCTTTTAACTTGTTTGCATACATGTCCTCTTTGCTTATTTTATTTAATTTTTTATCCTCTTAATTTCCTTACATGTGAAAATCCAATATAAAAAAAATCGACCGGGAGCCACGTTTAGTGGAACTTAGAAGGTGTCTAACCCCTTCTTTCTAAGTTAACTTGAACACTTACCCAAGTCTCTGATTAGTAGACCAACCCGGAGTTATTATTTGAATTAGAAATTAATAGGTGACCTAATATGCCTAGAATAATTTATTAGGTGGCGACTCCAAAAAACCCAACTCCAAACGAGTTACCCAAGTCGGACAACACTTACTTTATTTTAAAGTGGGGTGCGACAGAATGGCGACTCCGCTGGGGATTAAATGTTCTAACCATTATGATTTTTATATTGGGTTTATTATTTCTTCTATTATTTTTTATTCAATTCTAACTTTTTCTCTTTGCAGGTGTGTAGCCTTTTATATTTTTGTTACAATTTTTGATAATGTGATATTTAATATATTATTATTTGTTGCATTTCGTTCATATTCCTCCACTCCAGGAATATTGACACTTACACACACACAAACGATTACGTAGATCTCACGGTCGTTTCACTCTCAAATAACCCTTTAGGAGGAACGGTTAGAATCTAGTTGGTCCGTGGTACAGCCAACAATTCCAAACGTTCCCACCCCTTGGTTGTCCGCCTGGGGGGAACCACGTCCTTGTCTAGATTACCCAACTCTTAGTTACACTCTGTTTAGAAATTATGCATCATGTCATATATAGGAAAATTTTGACTTCGACTCATGTTTAAGTCTACTAGTTCACCATATTTGAATGAACCAAACGAGTTTTCGACCCTAAGGTACATTTAAATGTGTTACGTGTGCATTTATATAAAGTTGAATGTGTCTAATGTAGACTATTTGTTCTCAAAAGTGTGGATCATCAAATTATTTTTTGTTGGTTGATGTCACAAGCCATGAAAATTTGGAAGATCAAAGAAAGCAGACTTTAAATTGATTTTTCTATTTTTTTGTAACAAAATCAATTATTTATTTATATATATAAAAAATGTCATAATACCGGACGAGAACTAAGGGACCAGTTACAACTCCTCCCCCCTCACAAACTAGAAGAAAAGGAAAGCGACACATCATGACTGAGTTGAATAACGCTGCTCTTAGTGACGATAACATTGGGAATAATGGGACACCCCGCAAACTCGCTTTGGTTGGGTATGATGAACATGTTGCTACTTTAGAGCAAAAAATTAAAGAACTTGAAGAGAAACTGACAATGGTCAATTTACCCGTTGGAAACTCCGCCCATTCAAGGGAATCAGTCGATCCAAGTGGGTCAGCCCGCCCTAATGGAAAGGACCCTACAAACCCAACTGATCCCCCTGTTGTTTACCAAACAACACAACCAGCTCCTTACCAAACAACACCACCTGCTACCTACCAAAGCGCACCAACCGCCACATATCAAGCACCGCCTCCCTATCCAGCACCACCATCTACTTATCAAGCACCACCTCCTACATACCCTACTTACCCAAACACAAGCCTACCTCACACCAACACTGCATATCCACAGCCTTACAATCCCATGTTTACTGCCGAGACCAAACAACTCACTTCACCAAAAAAAGACCATGACAACTATGAATGGGCGGAGGATGAGACCAATGATGATGGGACGAAAGAGAAAGTTCGTAAGCTAGAGGCAGCCTTTAAGAAGTTTGAGTTAGGCAAAACTACTAAAGGTTTAGCTTATGAAGACTTGTGCATCTATCCTACTTTGAAATTACCAGACGGATACAAGATACCAAAGTTTGACCTGTTCAATGGAACTGGAGACCCTATGGCACATCTGAGAACATATTGTGACAAGTTGATTGGAGCAGGGGAAGATGAGAAAGTACGAGTGAAGTTGTTCAGTCGAAGCTTGACCGGAGAGGCTTTGAGTTGGTTCTCTAAGCAGAAGCCTGGCACATGGCTCAGCTGGGAAGACATGGCAGCAGATTTCGTAGAACGATTTGGGTACAATACTGAAATGGTACCAGATCGTTTCTACCTGGAAAAGTTGAAAAAGAAATCCACAGAGACGTTTAGAGAATATGCTACGAGCTGGAGAGCAGAAGCTGCCAAGGTGCAACTCGCTATGGATGAAAGGGAAATAGTGATTATATTCATCCGCATTCAAGAGGATGTCTATTACGATAAGCTGCTGCATATGAAAAATCAAAAATTTGCCGATGTAGTGTTGATGGGAGATGACGTAGAAGAAGGGCTGAAAAGTGGAAAGATTATTAGCCTAGCTGCACTACAAGCAACTAATAAGGCCATCCAGTCTGGAAATGTGAGCCTTTCCAAAAAGAAGAAAGATGAAGTCTCTTTTGCGGCAACCATTCAAGACCCTGCTTTCAATCACTATCATCAAACACCGCCACCATTCTATCCCTACCATCACATACCACATGAATATTCCGTTTACAACACTCAGATCACTCGACCTATATTCCACACTCCAGCACCAAATCGTCCACCATACCAGCAAAACACTCAACCCAACTACCGAAATGCACCATCATACCCCTCTAGGCCTCGCCCTGAGGCAAACCAAAGACCCAAAAGGAACTACACTCCACTAGCTGAATCTCGCACTCATTTGTTTGAGAGATTGAAAGCTGCCGGGCTTATCGTCCCGATACCTCAAAAGATGCCAGACAACCCTTCACCTAACTTTGATTACAGTAAAAGGTGTGCATATCACTCAGGTGGACCGGGGCATGAGACGGAGAGATGTTTTGCACTAAGAGACAAGATTCAAGACCTAATAGATGAAAAAGCCATTAATTTGAAGGCGCCAAATGTGCACAAAAACCCACTACCCAATCATGGGGATGAGAAGGTGAATATGATCGACTTCAGCAAAGAATGCAATCTGGAAGGCATAATCATAAAAGAAAAAACAGTGTTTGATGAATACAAGTTTGGCCTGGGGTACATCTTGGTTTGCAAAGGAAAAAGTACTACAAAAGATACAAGAGGTTATCGTTCACTAGAGCAGTTTGCTCCAACTCTGAAACAAGCATCCATCTTTTCAAGCTGCATGAAAACTCTTCAGGGAGAAGGACTTGCCGAAGGTGTTCACGGTATAGAAGATGAGTTGATCGGTCTAAAGGAGCTATTCATGGGAGAATATGATGCAACTCTTGAAAAGAATACTGAAGCCCTGAACACCTAGAGAGCTGAAGCTGAACAACTGAATCTACAGCACATTCTGAGCATGCCGAGAACCTTAGTGGAGCTGGGGCATTAGTTATTTTCTTAAATAAAACACGACTCCGAGTCGTTAGTTTTTGTTTTCTTTGTTGTTCAACTTTGTTGCATCGTTGTTTCCTTTCGAAGATTTTTTCTGAAGTACAATAATAAAATCATTTCCATTTTTATTTTAAGCATGCATCATTCACTTTCAGCAAAATTATTTTAATTCCATTGAATCTGCGACTGCTATGTGAGGAACCAGTCCAAAACGACGAGTAGAAGCCAGAGTACGGTGATTCGACAGAGGACATTCAAGGAACTTCATAGTTAATCGTGGAAATCTTATAGCAGACAACTGAGACAAGAACATATTGAGGAAGATGGCTTACCATCCAAGGAGAAATATTAGAAATATATATAAAAAGTAGAATTAGACAATCCGGGATGGATCAAAAGCATACTCGAGCAAGTGACGCTCATAGATAACGAAGTATGAATACAACAAGCAATAATATGACAAAGGCATTTATCCAGGAAGTTAGAGCAAAACAGTTTATCCTAAAGTGGAATTCTCTAAATCGAGATTAAATTAACAAGATCCTTTACTCATATACAATCAAGAGACATTACAAGTCAAGCAACATTCATCCTTTTTGGATTTGAACTACGTAGCGACCTGATTCCCAAAAGGGATACGTAGGCAGCCTACTCAAGGCACGGTCACATCATAAGAGAATTTTATTGGATACTGGGGCAGAATTTTTTGAGTTTCTCTCAAAAAATTCGTAGAATACATTACAACACACTGGGGCAGAATTTTTGAGGGACCTCAAAAAATTCAAGGAAAATACAAGCAGCACACTTCCCTCAAAATTTCAAAGTGGATGATCTTTGAGCAGCAAACGGATGTAGAAGAGATTATGTCCAAGCCACACATCGCAGTCTATGATTCAATGGAACAAATTTGCATTACTTTTAAAAAATAATTTTCACAAAATACATGCATATCCCATTTCCTTACCCCTTCTGCTCACAGCTCGAATAAGGTTTGACACTCGAAAGGGAGTATTACAAGGAGGCAAGCATGCAAGATGCAACAACAAAGCGAATGCGCAAGTCAACCTCCTCCCCCCACAATACTCACAAATTTTCTTTGATCGCAGGTTTACACAGGTACCGAGTATACCTAACAACTCTTGCAAAGCAAAATTCATCAAAATATCAAGTATAGAATCCATGTCGGTGGATATATAGGGTCCGCATCGGTGGACATGATATCATTTGAAGGAGCATAGAATCTGCGTCGGCAGATATATAAGGTTCGCAATGGTGTACATGACAACAATTTGCAATAGAGCAAAGTCCGCATCGGTGGGCATACTATTGGAAAGACATTTGGATGAGACATCAATCAAATAAGTATCAGACAAAACAACCCCTCCGCTCAACAGGAAAGTTTACTTTACTTTATCTTTACATCTATTGCATTTATCATGATTTTGCTGCAGGGTACGCCCCGATTTCTCGACAAAGCCCTGTGTCATACTCTCACGCCTGCTCCTAAACATCACGGCCAACCATGTAACCTCAAAATCTCTAACACATACAAAGCAAAGCCTAACCCTACAGACAATGCCTTTTTTCTACACCCGCAAGCTACCTATCTTGCCGAGTTCCAAGCTACAATTCCATACCCGCACCAGTGGTCTACCCAATCCTTCCTTGTCGATTGAGTGTCAGTTTCGTATTACATCCTATTCGTATCTATCTGTGTCAATCGTGCGCATTTTTCGTGCTTAATCGTGCCCGTCTGCTTGAATCGTGCGCATTCATAAAACTCGCTCCCCAAATGTTCCCAGCTTTGGTCAAGGCAATATTGAAGGCGAGATTTATCGAGATGAAGTGGAAAATATGTCCTTGTAAACTCCTCTTTATGGGTGTGTCGTGCACCACATCTTCATAACTAGGATGATTATAAACCTCTTTTCCTACGCTCGATCTATCGATGCTATTTCATCTCTGATAATACATTTGCTTTATTCTTCATTCATCTTGCCAAAAGGCAAAACATACACGAATCTAAACTTTACATATTTGGATAAGTTTAGTTTGTACATCCAAAATCGTTCGTCATAAACATCTCACACACGCAACATGCCATTCTAGAACTACACACGGCCTGATTCTCGTGAAACCCGAGATATGTAGGCAACTCAGAGACCGGGGTTCGGCCAAAAACACCCCAAAACTCCCATTTCCCCTTTCCAAATCATTCCGCCTACTGGTCGTGACAAAATTGGTTATTCCGTCAACTATCTTTGCCCGAAGACTCTTTCAACATCTCCGGGCAAAGAGGGGCAGCTGTTGACACCCAATTTTGTCCCTCCATTTTTCGCAATTTGGCTATATTTAATTAAAATCGACAATAGTAATTTTCCAAGCAAAACTGCATTAGACAACATGCATTTACGTGTGTGATATTATTATTAATCCCCTATTTATATAATATTTATTTAATTGTGATTATAATTACGTAATTGCATTCATTTAAGCTATTTTCTAAAATACGTGTGCTACTTGTGAAATTTAACGCATTATGACATTATTTAATAATTATTGGTGGCTATTTATATCTAATAAGTATTATTTGTGGTCATTTATATTTATTTATAATTAAATATATTTATTTATAATTATTTACAAAATTTTCTATTTTTATACTAATTATTAATATTTATAAGTATTTTAATTAAATACTAGTCATTTTGCTATTTTACAATCCCATTCCTATTACATTCAGTCCACGTCATTGCCTTTTGTCCACGTGTACGCCATCTAAGCTCCACATAAGCTTATACCTCACCAAATACACTTTTAGCACGAAGTACTACTCTCCAAAAGTGCGCGTACAACTCACTTCTGCACGCGGTATAACCCCTCAAAGCGCCTATAACCTTACACATTAGCATATATCAGATATACAATCCTACACACATATATACACCACATACACGCGCGCTTACGTGGCTTAATCTGATCCCTTCATCCTCCAGATCCAACGGCCCTAGTTAAATCCTACCTTCTAATATTGCACACCACACCCCTCACTAGAAAATCCTAAAATCAGTCCCCCCCCCCCCAACTCCCTCACACTCACAGCCGCCGTCCCTTTCCCTTCTCTCCCCCTTTCCCCTAAAAACCGACCAAACACACCGCGGCATCTCCGCTACTCTCTCCGCTGTCGACGCCGCCATCAGCGCCGCTGGTCACGATCTCTCTCTCTCTCTCTCTCTCTCTCTCTCTCTCTCTCTCCTATCTCCAAAAGCGGGAATCAATCTCTCTTCCTCTCTCTTGTATACGAAATCGAAAAAGAAAATGAGAAAATCAAGTACAAATCATCCGAATCTGAATCATACAAGGCAAGAAGAGAAGATTTGGGCAAGTCTTTACTAGTCAAGAAATTAACTGGCAGAAATGGACAAGTTCAACCCGGCCCGTTCCATGCTCGACCCGACCCGACACAGAACGGGTAACAGCTTTCCATTTTTATTCTTTTTTTTATCATCTGATTCATTGAAATCCCATGAAAATAGCATGTTTGTCACTTGGTTAATCCATTCTTAGGTGCTCAATTGTTCATGCCTTAGACTATATAGTTTAAATCAGTTCTAGCCATGTTAATTAGCCTAAGTTTGAATCATTGCTTTAATATTCTAAAAATAAAGTCGACAACGCGACATTTACGAGAACACATTGAATGGGTTATTCTCTTAATGTAAGGTTGGAATCTGCCTTTGTGAATTGAGTTTAAAAAAGTGTCTGCTCGTTTGACAACTTGTTGAGCGCTTAACCTTGATACTGTGCAAATAAACTGGCTGCGATACCCGCGTGTATACATATGCACCTTTATGCAAGATTTTTTGTTAGAAAAATAGAAGTGTAGGAAGTATACCTTTTAATCTACTTTCCTTCTACAACAGTTACATATCTCCTGCATATTTTCCTAACAGTAAAGCAATTTCGTTTTCCCTAAATTAGCTCAACTGATTTGCATAATTTTAGCTTCCTCCTTTTACATCTTAGACTGAATAATTCTCTCTTTTATTCAAAGCTAATATCTCTTATTTCCTTGTACACAAATAGGATTTTCTTTTGCCATTTTTATAAAAGATTTGAACATTTGAAAATGATTTTTGCCTTACAAGCCTAGAGTCATGCTACTCATATTTTTTCACTATAAATACCACTCTTCTTTAGACTTAAAGGGGGGACGGGAGCATTTCTTCTCATCTCTTTTCTTTTCATTCTCTACACTTCTATAAGCTAACAATACTGAAAACACCTTCAGACCTCCATCTACAACTTAGACAGGGGATCTACACACACTTTACACTTTGTAAAACCTTTCTCCCTCTCCGTTGAAGAGCACTCTCTTTTCTTTGTACTACTACTGTTATTCACTACTGAAAGTGATTGAAAGATTATTCTTCTCAAGTTCTCGCTTAAAATTGCTATTTTGTGGTTAATAAACCAAGGAAAAACTTGGTTAATTCTTGGTCTGGTTGCTATTTACTATTGACATTAATTCAACTACTCGTTCTAGCTGTTTAGGCATCATTAAGGTACTACTATAAAGTAAGTGAACGCTTCTTTTAATTTCATACTGATGTATATTGTCAACTACGTATGAACCTGTTTGTAATGGCTGATTGCTTGCCCTGCTGCTTCTCTGTTTATGTATGTTCATGAGGGCTGTCTTTGTGCCCTACTTCTAATCCCCTTTTTGCAAAGTTCATAATCCAATACGGACAAAAGTGAGGATAGCTCTATGGCTATACCATCTCTAACCCTTTGCAGGTATTCAAGTGAGCTAAAGATAGCCAAAAGGCTATGCTTCTGTTACAATCTTTTCCTACATGTTCATGGACTTGACAGAATCTTCAGATTCAAGGGATTCAGGGTGGATTCAAGGAATAATCTGTCAAGCAAATGGGACAAAGGCCCTACTCTTACTTCTTTCATTTACTTTATTAATTTTATTTTGTAATTAGAAAAATTAACACTTTAGAGTTATGTATTTGCTTGACTAAATGCTTGTACTTAAGCACCACAAGGTGCCACTGGTTGACAAAGACATGATTTATGTGTGCAAGTTGCTGATACCAATAGTAAAGGGTTAAATAAAGGTCGTTTCTCATCCTTCTCTGTATGTGTACTTAAGGGCTAAAACTGAAATGGGCTGCTAAATAGTCGTCTGCTGCAATCTGTTAATTTTGGAAATTATAACAGCTTAATGTAGATGTGATGCCTATTTCAAAACTACAGCAGGTTTCAAATTAGACCTTGGAAGGTCCAAATTGTAAGGAAAAAAATGAAAACAGATTATTTGTACAAATCTTTGAAATCATGAGCTTGTGTTCAACGTGAATAATTTCTTGAAATGCAATAGGTTCAGTAATAGTCAAGACAGAAATTTAAAGTTTTGTAAACTGAATGTTTTCTGCAAAGGGTTAAAATCGCAATTCTGTCTGAAAATGAGATTGCTTCTGCAAATTCAAGTTTCTGAAATGTGATAGTTGCAGACATTGAAACATGGATTTTGTTTAAACTAAAGGCCTATTTTCGCACGGTAATGTAAATAGATTTTTTTTACATACATCTTTCCGAGCTAGTTAATAATTCGTGGGAGATGTAGACTTTGGAGGTCAAGTCCTCAATTTATTATTTTTTACAAAAGTTCTGAAGTTAATATTACAATATGTATTCCCTAAATATTATGTTCACCCTCTACTCAATTTACATACCTATACAAATTTATTATTATTTGCGTGCTATACTAATATTTTCTAAGACTTGGCATTAAGATATATATTTAGATGTGTGTTTATTATTATTTACTCATATATTTGCTCAATATTTGTTTAAAGAATAGACTGTGTATATATATATTTTTTTATATACGAAATTTTAAACTAAGTTATTTTAAACGCGACCTCTCATTAAAAGTCGCCACCAAAGTTAAAGGTATGTGACCAATAATGTCACGATGCCATCCTTTAGTGGCGCACATTTTTTTTTACTATATATTTACTCCAAATTGTAGCTATATATGTATGATGTCTGTAAATTGAGACTGTTTATACGGAACTGCCTATTTTCATATCTTTTAACTTGTTTGCATACATGTCCTCTTTGCTTATTTTATTTAATTTTTTATCCTCTTAATTTCCTTACATGTGAAAATCCAATATAAAAAAAATCGACCGGGAGCCACGTTTAGTGGAACTTAGGAGGTGCCTAACCCCTTCTTTCTAAGTTAACTTGAACACTTACCCAAATCTCTGATTAGTAGACCAACCCGGAGTTATTATTTGAATTAGAAATTAATAGGTGACCTAATACGCCTAGAATAATTTATTAGGTGGCGACTCCAGAAAACCCAACTCCAAACGAGTTACCCAAGTCGGACAACACTTACTTTATTTTAAAGTGGGGTGCGACAGAATGGTGACTCCGCTGGGGATTAAATGTTCTAACCATTATGATTTTTATATTGGGTTTATTATTTCTTCTATTATTTTTTATTCAATACTAACTTTTTCTCTTTGCAGGTGTGTAGCCTTTTATATTTTTGTTACAATTTTTGATAATGTGATATTTAATATATTATTATTTGTTGTATTTCGTTCATATTCCTCCACTCCAGGAATATTGACACTTACACACACACAAACGATTACGTGGATCTCACGGTCGTTTCACTCTCAAATAACCCTTTAGGAGGAACGGTTAGAATCTAGTTGGTCCGTGGTATAGCCAACGATTCCAAACGTTCCCACCCCTTGGTTGTCCGCCTGGGGGAACCACGTCCTTGTCTAGATTACCCAACTCTTAGTTACACTCTGTTTAGAAATTATGCATCATGTCATATATAGGAAAATTTTGACTTCGACTCATGTTTAAGTCTACTAGTTCACCATATTTGAATGAACCAAACGAGTTTTCGACCCTAAGGTACATTTAAATGTGTTACGTGTGCATTTATATAAAGTTGAAGGTGTCTAATGTAGACTATTTATTCTCAAAAGTGTAGATCATCCAATTATTTTTTGTTGGATGATGTCACAAGCCATGAAAATTTGGAAGATCAAAGAAAACAGACTTTAAATTGATTTTTCTATTTTTTTGTAACAAAATTAATTATTTATTTATATAAATAAAAAATGTCATAGAAATCAATTATTTATTTCTATTTACGTATGAAATTTTTTATTTCTACATTCATACAAACCAATTACTTTATAAAATTATTTTTTTGGGATACGAAGGAAATTAATTTTTACACAAATTTCTTCTACTTTTAATGTAGCAAGATCAATTAGTGTTCCTATTTACCCAAAAGATGTTATTTATACAATAAAATCAATTATTTTATAAAATTATTTTTCTACAAATTTTAGGTTATGAGAACAAATGGGATGACACACGATACACGTTCAATTTTAAATACCATACTCAAACTTAGGAAGATTTAACATCCTTGGCATGTTAAAGTCCATTAGCCAACTTCGTCCAAATGACGCCTATCATGCATCTTATATGTATTGGTCTTGTTAGGCCCACCTCTGATACAAGAGAGGTCCCTTGCATTATAAGGAGTGATATATTTTGCAATTATTACCTCGACACTAACTTATTGTTTTTGTGTTTAAGTTTTACTCCCACTCCTGAGGTTGACCTGTGCATTCTGGCAGAGCATCAGTACCGGACGAGAACTAAGGGACCAGTTACAACTCCTCCCCCCTCACAAACTAGAAGAAAAGGAAAGCGAAACATCATGACTGAGTTGAATAACGCTGCTCTTAGTGACGATAACATTGGGAATAATGGGACACCCCGCAAACTCGCTTTGGTTGGGTTTGATGAACATGTTGCTACTTTAGAGCAAAAAATTAAAGAACTTGAAGAGAAACTGACAATGGTCAGTTTACCCGTTGGAAACTCCGCCCATTCAAGGGAATCAGTCGATCCAAGTGGGTCAGCCCGCCCTAATGGAAAGGACTCTACAAACCCAACTTATCCCCCTATTGTTTACCAAACAACACAACCAGCTCCTTACCAAACAACACCACCTGCTACCTACCAAAGCGCACCAACCGCCACATATCAAGCACCGCCTCCCTATCCAGCACCACCATCTACTTATCAAGCACCACCTCCTACATACCCTACTTACCCAAACACAAGCCTACCTCACACCAACACTGCATATCCGCAGCCTTACAATCCCATGTTTACTGCCGAGACCAAACAACTCACTTCACCCATCAAAGACCATGACAACTATGAATGGGCGGAGGATGAGACCAATGATGATGGGACGAAAGAGAAAGTTCGTAAGCTAGAGGCAGCCTTTAAGAAGTTTGAGTTAGGCAAAACTACTAAAGGTTTAGCTTATGAAGACTTGTGCATCTATCCTACTTTGAAATTGCCAGACGGATATAAGATACCAAAGTTTGACCTGTTCAATAGAACTGGAGACCCTATGGCGCATCTGAGAACATATTGTGACAAGTTGATTGGAGCAGGGGAAGATGAGAAAGTACGAGTGAAATTGTTCAGTCGAAGCTTGACCGGAGAGGCTTTGAGTTGGTTCTCTAAGCAGAAGCCTGGCACATGGCAGGGCTGGGAAGACATGGCAGCAGATTTCGTAGAACGATTTGGGTACAATACTGAAATGGTACCAGATCGTTTCTACCCGGAAAAGTTGAAAAAGAAATCCACAGAGACGTTTAGAGAATATGCTACAAGGTGGAGAGCAGAAGCTGCCAAGGTGCAACCCGCTATGGATGAAAGGGAAATAGTGAATATATTCATCCGCATTCAAGAGGATGTCTATTACGATAAGCTGCTGCATATGAAAAATCAAAAATTTGCCGATGTAGTGTTGATGGGAGATGACGTAGAAGAAGGGTTGAAAAGTGGAAAGACTATTAGCCTAACTGCACTACAAGCTACTAATAAGGCCATCCAGTCTGGAAATGTGAGCCTTTCCAAAAATAAGAAAGATGAAGTCTCTTTTGCGGCAACCATTCAAGACCCTGCTTTCAATCACTATCATCAAACACCGCCACCATTCTATCCCTACCATCACATACCACATGAATATTCCGTTTACAACACTCAGGCCACTCGACCTATATTCCACACTCCAGCACCAAATCGTCCACCATACCAGCAAAACACTCAACCCAACTACCGAAATGCACCATCATACCCCTCTAAGGACCATCGCCATTGTCTTTCTTTTTTTGTCTTTTTCTTTTTTTCATTTTTTTTAATTTCCTTTTCACGACGAAAATTAAAACGGTACCCTACGATATTCGAAATAATTCCAACTTTTGCATACAAGTTATACAAAATATATGTAACATACTCGCGAAGATGGATCTCAAATTGGACTCCCGAAACTCAAGATGCGAATTTAAATAGAAAAAGTTAAATTATTTAACTTTCGGCATTTTAGCGGAAATTAGCCGAACAACATCGAAATTCACTTTCGAAAGTTTACAAAAATTACAAATAATCATACGAACCTAACGGCGCTTTCGGATTTCGAATCGGAGCTCATTCGGCAAAACCGAGCTCGAAAATCTCTTTTTAATATTTATCGCCAATAAAAACTGAAATCTTCTTCCGATGCCTATCAAACGAGGTCTGATTTAGCTCAAATTTTCCAGACAGGTTCTAATGGACATTATGAATATTTTAAAATTATCGGCACGCCAATCAGAGTCCTAACTTCCGAAACGACTGACCGAGGTCATTTCATTCTCATCCACTTAAACTCTCGTTCGTCCTCGAACTAGCCTAAATCTAAAGCAAGATTTACGTAGATAACAAGAGAACTTGCACAACCTTCATAAAATACTCCACGAACATTATCTCATAATTACAGAATCAGAGTTATAACACGCACATCAAACTCTTGGATAAAACATATTTGGATAATATGATAACATCATTGCCCAACTTATTCGGACTAAGCCGACCCTTTCTCGATCATGAGAGAGGAGTTCTATATTTTCGAAATGAAGATACACGCAACTCTTGATGGGCTAACATGATTCCACCAACGAATCACCTCGTCGATATACTTTTGATATAGAACAGGTCGATGAAACAAAGAATTAGCTCACACTTGATGTAGTAGGGGAACCTTTTGAGGTACCTTATCACTACACACTATAGAAGATTTGATGCAAGCTATATTATTTTTACGAACGCACTATGCAACATCTCAGTTGATGTTAGGGTTGTTCCGCAAGCTCCTTGTGGGAATGTAGTTACTCATATCCTAATGTATGTCAAAGGTTCATCTGAACATGGTTTATCATATAAGGATAAGGATCATGCAACTACTACTGGATAGTATGATGTAGACCAAGAATGATCTTCAGACTGAACATCTGCTTCAGGGTATTGTCTTTGAATTAGAAGAATTATGATTTGAGAAAGTGAAAATAAAAGAGACATGTAGTTGGACCATGAGCTGAGGCAGAATACCAGCAACAAAGTTGATTACATGTGCACTTATAACGCTAAAGTAACTTCTTAAAGAGTTGAGGTGTGAAAGAGATTTACATACCAATGATGGATTGTCGACAAGCTGCACTAGACCTTTAACTCTAAATTTCCATGAAGTAAAACAACGTCAGTATGAGGATCCAGTTCTAGTTGAATACAGACAGATAGCCAAAAGAAAACCGGAGTAGCCATATAGGGTTACTACTGACGGTGTTTTCATATATAAAGATAGACTTTATGTTCCTGATGTTGCAGATTTACATGGACAAATTATGATAGAGGCACATTATTCCAAATACATTGTTCATCCAGGTTCGACTAAGATGTACCATGATCTTAAGCAGATTTATTGGTGGGACAGAATGAAGGGTGACATAGCAGAATTTGTGGCCCAATGTTCTAATTGCCAGCAAGTTAAAGTCGTGTCATCTTTCCAGACTTTATGCTTTCAGCAGATAGGTACATATATATAATCAGGTTACCAGCTTATCTCTGTCATTAATAGATTATTAGTGGGTTTAGCAATGATCGACACTCATTGTAGGTTTCTGTCGTGGCCCTAGGTTGGCTCGTGACAAAAGTGGTATCAACGCCTTAGAGATTTAGTATTACCATTCAGTATTTGGAGGAAGACTCCTCCAGTTAAAGCACAAACTCATGCAGCCATTTGAATAGGAATAACCATCCTCGCACAGTCTGCCGGACTAGAGAAGATTTAGCTAAAAACTGAACGTACAAACTACCCTTACGAGTTGCCAAACAGCTGTAACTCTCAAGTTCACAACTCCATACCTTTGCCGTAAACACCACCGCCTGATGGATGGTACTTCTATATAAAAATTTCGGCAGAATTTCCCCTGAAACTGGATGATCCGCAAAAACAGAACCAGCACTATACTATACATAGGAATGGATACCCGGATAAACTGATATCCAAAACAATAATATACTTACCCTGCTACAATAACACATACTCTGGCTCAACACAGGGAACGTCACAAGCGGCTACCAATCGCCTAAGCTCACTAGTGCCGGACGAAGAAGAAATGGAAATAGATCGAGGATAGAAATAATTAGAGCTTCAGGAAGTTCATCTTCTTATTTGCTTGACTACCAAAGCTAGACTACTTCTGCGTCAGGCGAGCCAAAAAATCGCAATTGAAGAGATAGATATTAAATAAGCTTTATGGAAAAACATCCATACCAATTTTAACCTTCCAATAAGAAGGAAATTCTGACAATTTACCATAAACCCTTTTATAACCCGGATAAGCTCATGGGATAACATGACTCTACAAACATCTTGAACCATGGAAGACACATAGATCAAACATTACTTACTAACCACTTTACACCAGAAGAAACGATAACACTTTCTGATGGTGACGAATTGGGATCTCATTATCCTACCAACACGGAATTCCGAGAAGAGAGGTACACTAATTTGATATAATAATAAAATGTGGCACAACAAGATGCCAGGCAGACGATACCGACACTCACTCCCAAATCTCTCACATTTAGACCAAATAAATTAGTAGGGTCATCATAAATGCCAGGAATAAATCATATCAGAAACTCACCCCTCTACCGCAACCGATTCTTAATAGAAACGACATCCAAGGAAACCATTGAAACATGATAAGACACACCATTTCCAGATCGATCAAAAGAATCAAATCTTACTCACATTTAAGAGAAGAAGAAATACATGGGTGTACTACATCAGATACCTCAACATCCTGCCAGACTAGCAGTTCATAGAACTGCCTCTGCAGCTGAGTCAAGCCACTACCCTGATAATTACTTCTAGAAGAACCACTGCCACCACACTCTCAACCTCTACTGGATGGTGGAATTTCTTTTGCTGATTGAGATCTACATGAAATTCCCTGCGACGGTGCAGGTGCCTAATAACGAGAGAAAAGACGACTGCCTACTTGTCGGAGTAAGGAAAAATCCTCAAAGAATAGCCAGATTCACGACAATGATACCATCTTTTGGCTGAAAAGTGGAAGCGGGAAAGATTGTTGACAGCTATAAAGAAGAAAAAAAAAATTGGGTCTGATCTTGATGAACTACTGGCGCACTCTGAGAATCACGTGACACAAGCTGAGATCACTGGAAGGTGACCTCCCAAAATAATCCGAACTCTTACCTCCAAATGAGGTACCATGTTGCGCACTAGGACCACAAGATCTCTTACTCTCCCGCTCTAACTTATGGTATGCCTCGTACCTTCGAGCAATATAAACAACACATCAAATGGAATCCCGACCTCAATCTCTTGATCCATCTGGGATCTCGAGGAAAAAGAAAGGTCATCATGGACTAGTTTGAATGCATATTCAGCCATTCTATAGAATTCAATCTCATATTCTGAAACCAACAGGCTAACCGACAGGCTACCCTATCTAATCCACTCAAACTGGCAACTCTTTTCATTTCACTCGCTGTACGAAAGAAAATTTTTTCCGAATCTAGAAGAAAGATCGAACCAAGTTAGCTAATAAGAGAGCGGCCCACCAATTCAAGGCTGGACCCTGAAACTGGAAAGCAGAATAATACACGGCATATTGCTCGAGATAACCAACAGCCTGAAGGATATGCTGACATCATTTTATTTTTAAAAAGAATCACGAGGTTTATCTGATGCATTGCTTAAGAATATCGGAAGGTTCAACCGCGTAAAATAATGGAACCTCTTTGGGCACTCAAATCTAACCGTTACCTCGGCTGGCTAACCAGCCAGAACAATTGGTGGCGCAACATATGCTTCTTCTAGAACATAATTCACTGCAACAATATTAAGAACTGGAATAGGAACTCTCTAAGTCCGAACATCTGCATATACGGCGACTTGATAAGCTGCCTAGCGAATAATAGGTTCTTGCAGTATATGCATTGCCAAGATCCTCGTAAAAACATCGTAGAGAGCCTAGGGAATCGCAAGGCCCTGCTCCCTTGCCCATCGCGAGCTCTTATAGCTAGGACCTCCGTAACTAGATCGTCAGCACGATCAAAACACTCGGGGCTTCGTCAGTGCTAACCCCAGGTCAGACTGCTTCGTCTTGAACTCATACCGTTTGCTGATTTGTGGCACGAGGGTCCAATATTACCATGAAGGAATTAACGAAACTACTTTTGCATCCTAGACCGACGCATGATCAAAAAAAAAGTAAGTGAAACTTCCTAAATGCCATCATAGCCTCTCGTAGATAAGTACGAACGTCTACGTACCCATCAGCAAGACTCTACTAGACACTGTCTTAGTATGGATAGACTCTAAACCGGGCTCTGATACCAACTGACACGTCCCGGAATCCGGTTAGGCCGTGCGGGCACCCGATATCCTCCCCTAGACCCGTCGAGCGAACCCTTACCAATTAAATTAGGAAAATAAATATAATAGTTCATAAATAAGGACAAGACTTAAAAAACACAGACATATTGACACTTCTAAGCTGTACGAAAGAAAATTACAGCTAACTACCCAACATACTAAGTTTAGGGCTATCCAGACTAGACATCTAAGAGTACAAAAGAAGACAAATACCTCCTGAAGGGAGCAAAATGCAACTGAAATAATAACCAATAAACTGGTAGCCATCCGGGATAAAAGCTGGCTCACCCTGACAGCTGAAGTCGTCTTCGCTCCTTCACAACGTGGCAAACTCAATCCTGGAGCGAACCTGCCGAAACGAAATCGATAGACAAGAAACAAACAACAAAGAAGGGTGAGTCAAAAGGACTCAATAACTGGGGCAGACTAGCCACATCAAAGAATAGGATAGCTAGCCAGGGAGAAGAAAAACAGATAAACTAAATCCATCTTATTTGAACTATAAACAGGTAAAGCCAAATAATAACTGAAAACACGTATGGAATCATAAACAGCCAGGGACATAAGGTAGACAGAACATATAGATATCCTGAACATGTCGACAATCAGAAATACATCCTGTTGCGGCGTGCAACCCGATCCATATATTCATACTGTTGCGGCGTGCAACCCGATTCGTATATTTATATTGTTGCGGCGTGCAACCCGATCCGTATATTTATACTGTTGCGGCTTGCAACCCGATCCGATCCATGTATTTATATTGTCGCGACGTGCAACCCGGGATATGAGCCAGAAATATATAGGCAAACTGAGATACGGTATACATACCGCATATATAAAACACAACACGATAGTCACACAATAGTCAGCACACGGTGCAATGAAATGGGATGAATGTAGTATGATGCAATGGTGTCACCTGTGCCAAATAGATGGAGCGGAATCCTCCTGCTCCGGGGGCGGAATCCTCCTACCCTCAATATGATGCAATGGAGCGGAATCCTCCTGCTCCGAGGGCGGAATCCTCCTACCCTCAATATGATGGAATGTGCATACGAATGCAACATGATGCAATAATAACCCATCACCAGCGCGGGACTCTCATTGACAGCTGGAAAGTATACACCAACTCACAACCAAAGTACAATACTCAGATTCTCAATGCAATACCAATAACAGGACATAATATATAATATAAAATATAAATCCAAAGCTAAGACGTAATGAGTACGCCTATCGGCAGCTACACACGTAAGGAACACGTGGTAGAAAATCCATGAGGCCAGGTGCCTCCAAAGAAATGGATATAAACACTTACCTTGTTACAAAGTTAGTACATCCACTCAATAACCGCTTGCCCTTTGGTTTCATTGCCAAACGATCCCAATTAAATTACATTTATATGTTGCCCATAACTCACTGAGTACAAATATATAATCAATTTCCATTATCGGGGTCCATTTGACCCTTTAAACTATTAATTGAACTTATTAAAACGATGTCTAATATTCCAAGATTTACCGTTAAAACATATTCAAACACACGTAATAAACTCAAATAATGCATTAGGATCATTACCTGAATATTTCAGGGTGAAAATTCTATCTTTTCTCTGGCTCTTTTCTCATTTTCTGGCAGTTTTTTTGCCTGCATTTCGCGTTCTCATTTCTGATCAGTTTTTGAGCGTTTTAATGGTTTCTGCTGGTCCTTAGCAATTATGCTAAGGACCACCGCCATTGTCTTTCTTTTTTTCATTTTTTTTAATTTCCTTTTCACGACGAAAATTAAAACGGTACCCTACGATATTTCGAAATAATTCCAACTTTTGCATACAAGTTATACAAAATATATGTAACATACTCGCGAAGGTGGATCTCAAATTGGACTCCCGAAACTCAAGATGCGAATTTAAATAGAAAAAGTCAAATTATTTAACTTTCGGCATTTTAGCGGAAACTAGCCGAACAACATCGAAATTCACTTTCAAAAGTTTACAAAAATCACAAATAATCATACGAACCTAACGGCGCTTTCGGATTTTGAATCGGAGCTCATTCGGCAAAACCGAGCTCGAAAATCTCTTTTTAATATTTATCGCCAATAAAAACTGAAACCTTCTTCCGATGCCTACCAAACGAGGTCTGATTTAGCTCAAATTTTACAGACAGGTTCTAATGGACATTACAAATATTTTAAAATTATCGGCACGCCAATCAGAGTCCTAACTTCCGAAACGACTGACCGAGGTCGTTTCACATGTCGAATTGTTGGTGAATCCATGGGATCCCTGCTATGAACGGAGGGTAAAATGGAAGGTCCAGTGGGTTGGTTCCATGTGGAAGAGGTAGTTGTGTGAAGTGCAGCATCAGAGATGGTGCATTGGCTAGTGCCCATTGGTATTGGTTGTAAAAGTCCGTGGATACACGCATTCCCTCGGTCACAATCTGGGCTACATCGAATGGATTGGTGATCTTGACTATGAATTCCTGATTATTCACCACCATTGTGAAGATGAGGGCATGGTGGTGGATCCCCATCTCCAACCAGGATTAGAGTGGTAGTTTCATGGATGGTTGGGTGGTGTAGATCAGTAGAGCATTATTCAGATTCTGCATGGTTGTTGGAAGAGGTGATATGGGGTGTTGTTGTGGGAGTAGTGGAATTGAGAGTCTTCTGAGAGGAAAGGATCGATGGTTGATGGATTGAAAGTGGTAAGGTTGCATAGCTAGTAGTTGCGTATGGGTTATATGAGTATTGGGATTAGTTGAAGTTGAGGTAGTAGTAAGTAATGATTTTAGTGTGCTATTTGTAGTGTGAGTAGATGGAGTTGAAGGTGGTTGACGTGAAGGTGTGGAAGGTGACGTAGGAGGGGGTGAGATGTCACGTGCCTGGAGATCTTTGTTGGGCTTAAAAGATTGTGAAATCTGATGATCAGTTATGTTGTGAATTGTTATTGGGTTAAGAGCAGGTAATGGGCTTGAATGAGGAGTTTGAGAGATGTGATGGTTTGACCCGATACATTGATTGGATGAGGAGGGAGGTGTAATTGAGGTGGCGCCTGAATGAATTGAGTGTGTATGGAGGGAGTTGTGGTGTATTATTGGGTTAACTGACGCGTGGTCAAATGGACGCATGTCCTTCAAAGATGAAGGATTAGGAGTGGGTTGATTCATAGTGACTATACTTGCATTAGGAGTCATTATTATAGCATCACTAGTGTGTAAAGTGAGATTAGAGTTAGAATTAAGCTGCCGATCCATTGTAGTATCATTAGGAACATTAGGATTTGGATTGGTGGAATTAAAATTAATTGTATCATCAATTTTTTGCAAGACATCCACTGCTATGTTGTCTAAATCATTTACTAAACTAGCAAAACAATTTGAAATTGGAATAGTAGTAGCCTTAGTGGATGGCGTTAATTTTAGAATGTAAGTGTGAGTGTGAGCGCGTGATTGGTGGGACCTAGACTTAGGGAACTTACCTGATCCATGTGTGACTCCTCGCATACCTGATTGGCTTGACACAGATTCATCTTTGGAGGTGGTCCCCTCTTGGATGTTTGAGGAGAATTTTGGAGGTGATGTGTGAGCACCGGATTGGTGCTTAATATTCTTCTTTGGAAATTCAACTAATTTCCATTGGCTCTCTGCATTCATCAAAAAAGGATGTTTATGAGTGGTTGAGGGCGACTGAGTCGGTGCATTTTCAGTGGGATAATAGGGTTGTAAAGGAGCATGAGCTAGAATTACGGTCGAAGCGTCCACAAAGAGTACATAATAAAATCAAGCCCTCATATAAAATTTGTTGGCGATGAGTTTCAAGAAAAACATGAGTTTTTAAAGGGCATTCTAACGGAACCTCAACGCAAACACGTGCATATCGATCCTTGTAGTCGAGGATGTGCACGTATTTATTTTAAGCAATTTACCCAGAGTGTTTCATATTTTTTGAAGGATATCATGATCATAAAATTCAGTGGGAAGTTATGGGAGGCGCATTCAAAGCACTGAGTAGGTAAGTTGTGTGTTTGACGCGACAAATTTTGGTTCCCACCGTCTCACCGTTAAGAAGTGATTAAGGATGAACCGTGGTCCCTCATGTAATGCACGCAACATATTCTCCTCTTTTGGAATTTAACAAGGAAAAAGTCGGAGCCTAAATCAATTAAAGGGATAGGTTCTATTGGCTTCCATAGTTGATTAAGATTTTGCTTGAGTGTTTGGTGTCCTATCCTTCTCCCAAAAAGTTTGATAATAATCGAGAATCGCCATGGGAGATATAGTTGTGCTTTGTCAGTGCTGGATATGGGAATAAAATTTTTGTGGGTATGGGATGCCACTACTTCATCGGATAAATCTACTGATGAAACAGTAACATGATTAGTAGTGGGTAAGGTAGTAAATTGAGAGTGTGAGATGAGAGTGTCTTTGAAACTAGGGTTTGTTTGTGGAGAGTGATGAGAGGGATCATTAATATGCATTGAGCTGAGATCCGGACGGTCATGGGAAGGGAAATCGATATGGTCAGTCATAGTATTAGGATATTGAAGTGGGGAGATTGAACGAATTAGATCAAATAAACTTAAGGAGAAGTAGAGAGAATGGAGAGAATTTTCTCACTCTAACCCATCTTTCTTCCATTTTGGAAGCTTTTTTGTTTATTAATGAAGTATCTTTTTTAAATGGCTTAAATCAATTACAAAATATAATGGTCCAATTTTATCGAGTTTTGTTTAATAATATCAGAAAAGAATATTATGATTGAAAATTTATGTTACGGAGATCACATTTTTATTTTAAATTTGTCTAAGTAAATGTATTTGAACATCTAAAAATTGTAATAGTCGTGTATAAAATAATATCAATAATGCTATAATTTTTTTCTTGAAATGTCAAAATAGAAATGATATCATGTAAATCGTAAAGAGGAGAGTTTAAAGAAAGTAGAGTAAAAATATACTACTACCCTATTTGCTTGACAACGAAAATACATATTGTATTGGGTAAAAATCGACCACGGCGATTTGCCCCGGTCACGTAAATCTTAGACGACCGAACACGTCACAACTAAACAACTGCCGAAGCGATTGAGCAAGTCGCCGAGGCCTTGAAACCGAGGATGCGTCACCGAAGGCGAGCCGCGAGCCGAGCTTCGGTAACCTTCACCTCGGTCAAGCAACAGGTCCAAGCCACCGAGGTCGTCAGCTCTCACCTCGGTGGATCCCCTCGGTTTAAGCGGCTTTGCAGCCCACTACTCCACCCCACTACCTCAGCCACTACACACCAAGATCGTGGGACAACATGGTAGCAGATAGTGGAGATCGTGGGCAAAGCTCATACCTATAAATAGTGTTTCATTTTATGTAATAGGCATTCAGAAATATATACCGAAACTCTGCCCAAATTTGTACTCAATATCCATATATTGAAATCAAGTTACTTTTACGCATTTACGTCTACTTTTGCACGTTTATTCAAGCTTTGATACAAAGATCTGTTTATATTCGAATCCAAATTCGATTTGTGTACCTAAACTGATTTAGGCCCATACAAATTGGCGCCGTCTGTGGGGAATATAAGCAGTAACGCTTTGTTCCAAAGTTAAAAATCTGTTTTTTGTCGAATATTTATGATCCAACGTTATGGCTGATAACAACAACGGCGGTAACAGCGATCGGGTTGACGTTCCGACGAACCAACAATCCTTCACCCCAATGACAGCTGAAGAATTTCAAATGTATGTTGTCACCACACTAAGGGCTCTCCAAAGTAAGCAGGATGAGCAGGCTAGTATCAACGCTGAGTTTTGCGCTTCGTTGGAAGTGAGAAATAGCGCTGCCCCAAACAGCGCCCAGCCTTCCGCTCCCAGTGGAGGCACCCCGCCTTTCGCTCCTCCGGGCGCGAAAACAGGGGGACCTCATAATGGAGCCACGTCTGGGGGCTCGGGGAATAACCCAACTGCATCGCCACACTTCGGGACGTTTCCCACCGTGGCTGAGACAACGTCCTCAGTTGACGTTGAAAGAATGAGTAGAGAAATCGAGGCGCGCGTGGAAAAGCGCCTCGAAGGCTTACCGGGGATAAGCAAGGAGGAAGATGATCTTGACATCGAGCAATATAGGGAGCAGCCCTATAAGCCCGAAGCAGCTCCAGCTCCAACTCCTGTGGGCTTCAAGCTCACATTCCTTAAAAAGTATGATGGGACAACTGATCCCAAGGAGCACATCAGGGAATACATGTCCATGGTAAAGAGCAACGACTTGACATCCACACAGCTCGAGTCGATGTTCTTAAAGAAGTGAATGGCGTGAACTTTGCCGCTGCCAAAAAGTTCGCTAAGCTCTCGATCACTATGGAGAAAAGGACTCGAGTTGGAGGCTCGGGCAAAGATATTATTTTCGATGACGATGATTGTGATGGGATGATGTTCCCCCATCACGACGCGCTAGTCATCATGTTGAGGATCAATGACTCCGATATCAAAAGAGTCTTGATCGACCCCGGGAGCTCAGTCAACATAATCAGCTACGGGGCCGTTAAGAAGATGTGGTTGAAGGGTGAAGTTGTTCCCAAGTCAACAGTGTTAGCTGGCTTTAACAACTCCACGGAGAAGACTTTGGGTAAGATCAAACTCAAAATGTTCGCCGAGGGGGTTACCAAGGAGACACTGTTCCAAGTTATGCCCGAGGATCTAGCTTACAATGTGATCCTCGGAAGGCCATGGATCCACTCCATGGAGTCTGTTCCTTCCACTCTACATCAAGTGATCAAATTCCCTACACCTTGGGGGATTAGATCGATCAAAGGGGAGCAGCGAGTAGCAAGAGAATGCTATTCAGTTGCACTAAAAAGTGGAGTCGCCCCGGTTGGGCCAAAACAATAGCAACTACAGGATTCGGGGTCAAGCGGGGAGGACGCCCGAGGAGGAGTCGAAAAGCTTCCAGCCTGTGTTCAAGAGCCTCGGAAGCAAAAGGCCGAGGACTCAACTATTGAAGAGTTGGAATCTTTCACTCTATCGAAAGATTTCCCCGATAGGAAGGTATTTGTCGGCTCGGAGTTGGACCCGGAGTCGAAAAAAGCAATAATAGAAGTTTTGAAGTCCAACCACGATTGTTTTGCTTGGTCGCACTCAGACATGACGGGTATCGATCCGGAGATCATGACCCACAAATTGACTGTAGACCCAAAGTTTACCCCGGTGAAACAGAAGAAAAGACCTCACGCCGGGGTCAAAAAGAAAGCGATCGAAGATGAAACCGCCAAATTGCAAGAGAATGGCTTCATCAGAGAAGTGAAGTATCCCGAGTGGTTGGCCAATGTTGTGGTGGTGCCAAAGAAGAATGGCAAGTGGAGAATGTGCGTAGATTACACTGACTTGAACAAAGCTTGCCCCAAAGATTCATACCCACTGCCACAAATTGACAGGTTAATAGACTCCACGGCTGGACATAAACTATTAACTTTTCTAGATGCATACTCGGGGTACAACCAAATTCTCATGGACCCGAAGGACGAAGAGAAAACCTCGTTCATCACAGACCGAGGTACCTTCTGTTACAAAGTAATGCCCTTCGGTCTAAAGAACGCCGGGGCGACATACCAAAGGCTGGTGTGTCGCATGTTTAAAGAGTACATCGGGAAGTCTATAGAGGTCTACATAGACGACATGCTCATCAAATCGATCCAAATCGAGGATCATTTGAATCATCTGTGGGAAGCTTTTGCTGTATTGAGACAATATGGTATGAAATTGAACCCTGAGAAGTGCGCCTTCGGCGTAGGATCAGGCAAATTCTTGGGTTTTATTGTCTCCGAACGAGGGATCGAAGCAAACCCAGATAAAATCAGAGCCATCGAAGAAATCCCCGAGGAGTTAACCGGGGTAAAGGAAGTTCAACGCCTAACTGGCCGAGTCGCTGCCTTGAGTCGCTTTATCTCGAGGTCCTCAGAGCGATGCCACAACTTTTTCTCCGTTCTGAGAAAGAACAATCACTTCGAGTGGACACCGGAGTGTAAACAGGCGTTGAAAGATTTGAAGCAATACTTGGCTAACGCACCGTTGCTTGCCAAGCCGAAGGAAGGAGAGACATTGCTGGTATACTTAGCAGTGTCCGAGGTATCAGTCAGTGCGGTGCTGGTTCGAGAGGAAGAGGGCAAACAATAGCCCATCTATTATGTAAGCAAGACACTCCTCGATGCTGAAACCAGGTACCCACACTTGGAAAAATTAGCTCTTGCCTTACTAATTACTGCTCGAAAACTGCGCCCCTACTTTCAATGCCACCCAATAGCAGTAGTTTCAACTTTCCCCTTGAGAAATATATTGCATAAACCAGAGTTGTCGGGGAGACTATCCAAATGGGCGGTTGAGCTAAGTGAATATGACATCACTTATCAACCTCGAACTGCCATTAAGTCCCAAGTCTTGGCGGACTTCGTGGCTGATTTTAGCATTGGAATTTTGCCCGAGGCGGAAAAGGAGAACTCCATGGCAAAAGGATCCCCCTCGGGACTGTGGGTACTGCACACCAATGGGGCAACAAATTCAAAAGGTTCGGGGTTAGGCATTCTATTGAGGGCACCCACCGGGGAGAAGATCAGGCATTCAGTTCGGTTAAAAAAAGTAACCAACAACGAAGCAGAGTATGAAGCGGCTCTAGCAGGCTTAGAGCTAGCCAAAGAAATGGGGGTTGAAAGAATCGAATTAAGGTGCGATTCACAATTGGTGGTCAACCAAATCCTCGGTGATTATACGGCTCGAGAGCCCAGAATGCAGCTATACTTGGATCGAGCACAAAGGATTTTAACACAATTCCAAGAATGGCAGATTAAACAAATACCTCGGGAGGAGAACACCGAGGCTGATGCCTTGGCGAATCTTGGTTCGGCAATCGATGAAGCCCACTCGGGGACTGACTCGGTGGTTCGATTGCTAACAGCACAAATGAGAGAGATGAAATTACAAGTTAATTCCGTGGATAATCGTTGGGATTGGCGATGCAAATTCATCTCCTACTTTGACTCGGGGACTGTACCCCAAAATAGAAAAGAAGCAAGGAAGCTGAGAACTCAAGCGGCCTCGTATCACTTGATCGAGGGCAATTAGTACAAAAGACTGTATTGCGGCCCGATGGCTAAATGCTTGGGCCCCGATGAGGCAAGGTATGTGATGGCCGAAGTGCACGAAGGCGAATGTGGCAACCACTCGGGGGGAAAGTCCCTTGTGCGTAAATTGCTAAGTGCTGGGTATTACTGGCCCATAATAAGTGCCGATGTGAAAGCCTTCGTGCAAAAATATGATAAATGCCAACGCCACGGATCAATGATTCACCAACAGGCCGAGCCTCTTCATTCGGTAGTGTCACCGTGGCCCTTCATGAAATGGGGAATGGATGCCGTGGGACCGTTGCCCAAAGGAAAATGTGGTGTTCGTTTCATCTTAGTGTGACCGATTACTTTACAAAATGGGTGGAAGCGGCAGCTCTCACCGAAGTGAAGCAAAAACAAGTAATCGATTTCATCAAAAAGAACATCATCTATAGGTTCGGCGTACCAAGAGAGATCGCTTGTGACAACGGCAAACAATTCATGGGGGCAGCTATCACTGACTTTTTCAAACAATGGGGAATCAAAAGAATAGCCTCGACTCCATATCATCCAAGTGCTAATGGCCAAGCTGAGTCTTCAAATAGGATCATAATCGAAAATTTGAAGAAACGACTCGATGAGAAGAACGGTCCTTGGCCCGAAGAGCTGCCCGGGGTGTTGTGGGCCATGCGAACAACTGAGAAGAACAGCACCGGTGAGACCCCCTTTTCACTAGCCTATGGCATGGATTCTCTCATCCCGGTAGAAATGGGCGAACCAAGCCTTCGGTACGCTCATACGACCGAAGATGCCAATCAAGAGGCGATGCGCATTGAGCTAGATTTGCTTGAAGAAAAGAGAGAATTAGCTTTGGTTCGGCTTGTTGCCAAAAAAAGGCAGATCGAGGCTTACCTCAACAGGAAAGCTAAATTTAGAGATTTCAAGGTGGGAGATTATGTGCTGAAAACTGTTAACCAATCAACAAAGGAGGATAATGGGGGGAAGCTTATCGCAATTTGGGAAGGACCCTACAGGGTCAAAGCAATCGTTGGAAAAGGCTCTTATCAAATCGAGTCTCTTCAAGGCGAACCCGAACCTCTGAATTGGAATGTCTCTCATCTGAAGCGATATTACTTTTAGCCGAGGTAAATATCTTTCAATTTTTTTTTAAATTAAACAGCCCCGAGCCGAACAACGCTCCCATGGCATTGATAGTACAATGTACTAACTTACTCCTCGTTCCATCTTTTTGCTTGACCTTTTCAGGAAGCGAAGCGAACCGACTCCAGTGCTCGGATCTTCATCAAGATTCACAACCGAACACTGGGGGGGAGTGAGAGGGGTTGATAGCGAGGTCGACATCGAGCCTCCCAACCGAAGCTTATCTATCCGATAACCGGGGACTGATGCCCGAGGATTAGATTTAGTGCATTGTAATTAGCCCGATAGCGGCATGTTTTTGTTTTTACTTTTTCTACCCAAGGTCCGCCCCGACTTGGTTTTTTGTACATAACCTTTGGCTCGCCGATATCAATAAAACGACTTCGTTTGCACTCATTTTATCTGTGTGAATCTTACATTTTTTAGCCGCGCAATGCATCGACTCGAGGGCGAGACGTCGTCCTAAGTTTGCATCGGTCAAATTCTGCTTAAAGTCTTGCAAGCAAACATTAAAATACAAATCAAAGTGTTCGGTATATGTAAAAAACCATCACACGAAGTAAAGATGCAAAAACTTTCATTAAAGGCCCAAAGGCCGAACATTTACATTCAAAAATGACCCGAAGGTCGAAAAGTCCAAACTTAAAGAAGTGCTATAAGCGACTTATGACTTATGCCTCGGGAGAATCATCTCCATCCTCGGAGCCCCCCTCGGCATCTTCATCTTCCTCTTCGTCTTCACCACCGCTCGAAGCTTCACTTGATGGAAGCTCATCAATGATCGCTTGAGCCTCCGCTGATTTTACCTCGGCTTTGGCAATCTCTTCATCCAGATCAATCTCCCCGGCGCGACATCGCTTGAGCAGCCTTAGCCGAGACTTGATAATGGCCCACCGCTTGTCCAGTTCGGCCCTTTTCACCTAAAGTGCAGCCCTATCTTTTCGATCAGTGATCTCATCCTTCAGGGCTGCAATCTGAGTATCCTTAGCTGAAAGTTTGAAAGCTTCGCCCTCTAGCTTCTTAATATGAAGCAAGTGATCTTTCAACTGCTCATGGTGCTTCTTGGCCATATTCACAGCCTCGTTTTTGGTTCGGGACAGCTCATCATCCAACCTCGCGACTTCTTCAGCCAACCTCGAGCGTTCAGCTTGAAAATCATCACGGAGGATCTTAATCTTGGCCTCGGAATTCGCTTCGGCTTCGCGAAGATCGGCCTGGGACTTGGCTAGATCAGCTTTCAGCAAAGCTATCTGGGCATTGAATTTATCCTTTTGCTGATCCCATAGGCGAGCCACGCGCCGAACCTCGGCAGTCCTCGAGGACTCAACCTCGATGGCTTTCAGAGGAAGGATGAAGGTCTAAGCAAAGATCAAACAAACCGAAGTCAAAAATAACCCGAAGGTAAAGACAAAGTTAAATTCTTTGGTCTCTTTGAGTTTCAAGTATGACGAAACTTACCCTTACTGCGTTGGAGGCCATGGTGCTGTATAACTGGTCAGAGGTAAACTCTTGCATGAGTCTGTCTTCGGTTGGCCCTAGCAAGGGTGTGAGCCTAAAAAGGTCCTCGGGGCTGCAGCCTAGCAGATTTGAAGAGATTGGCACCTCAAGTTTCCGATAAGACCCCACCGAGGAAGAAATCCTCGCGGGTTCGGAATGTGCTCTTACTGATCCGGTGCCAGCCTCTCCAACGAATGCAGCAGCACCAGCCTCGGTGACTTTAGCCTTGCCCTTGGCTTTTTCCGCAGCAGAGGCGGATTCGAGTTCTTGGCCCTCAAGGTCGATAACGTCAACTTCCCTTTGAGTCCAAATCCCAAAAGCTTCATCCTCGGGCTCATCCACTAATCCTCGGCGCCTTTCAGCTGTCGCTTCGGGCTGGCGAGGAATCTCCACCTCGGTACGAGGGGTCACCAAGCGGGATGGCTTTTTCGAGGTAGCCCTCTTCCGCTTCACGCCTGCGATCAAGGGAAAAGTTTTTTAAGTAAGAAAACGGAAAAGGAATGTTAATTCATGACATCGACCGAGGAGAAATGTTACCTTTGGAAGTCCCTTGATCGGGGGCTCCCTTGGAAGTTTTTGAAGACTTGGAAGCCTTCACGCCTTTGTATTCTCCCGCCACCGCAGCCAGATCATCATCTGACTCGGTCTCCTCTCCATCTTTCTTTTCCTCCTCCTTCTTCTTCTTGCTCTTCTTGGTATTGGCGGCACGGTTTGGAAAACCTAGCACCGAGGGAAGAAAGCTCAGAAAAATAAAATCGGAATCCAAAGTGACCCACCTATCAAAGCTTCGTTCAAAACTCACCGTGCCTCTTGCACTGCCAGCCATGTTCGGCGGCCATCTTCATCCACGTCCTTATGGGGCGTTTGAGAGCCCCGGTCATCGCTTTGACCCATGCGGTCAGCCCTGCCGGGGGCACGATGTCCACCTTATTGGCTGAAGAAACAATAGAGAGACGAGGTCAGTAAAGTATGGATAGCCATCGAGGAGTAAAATGTAAGAAGAAAGGCACTTACGTGTGTTATTCCACCGTTCGGGGAAATTGGGCTCGGGGGATAAAACCTTAGTCTCCAACAAGATGTACCGCTCACTTCAGCCTCGGTCTCCGTGGTCCTCACTCTTGTGGAGGAGGGCAAACTTGCCTCGGTTGTTGAGCGCCACCACCCCAGCTTTGTGGAAGTAAGGGTAGTAAAGAGAAATAAGGTGTTGCAAAGTGAAGTCCACCTTCGCCTCCTTGCTCAGCCAATCCATGCATTGGACGACTCTCCAGACACCGGGGCCAAGTTGGGCCAGACACAAATTGTAGGCCCGGCAGAAATCGTCAATGACTTTGTGGACCGGGAGAGAGAAACCGATGGTGAAGGGGTATGTATAAGCAAAAGACATACCCTCGATGTTGTGGCACACCCTACTAGCTGGATCGGGGATGATAACCTTCACCTCGGGCTCAAATCGACACTGCCTCCGAACCCGCTCTATGTGAGCTTGAGTTATGAGCGTCGGGGTGGTGTTAACGGGGACATTCCTGTTCTTCCCCTCTTGCTCAGCCGTCTGAGCTTGTAGCTTTAGGTCCTTGGAGTTGTCAAAGTGGGAAGGGATTATCTGGTGAGGTTCGAGCTCTTGCTCGAGGGGAATCACAGGGCTCGAAGATCCCCCCTCGGTAGCAACCCCTCTCTCTCCACCGCCCGCGGCGTCGTCGCCCTCGGCGCCTTCTCCCCCATGTGCAACATCTTCTTCCTCCAAGCTGATGTCGTCGTCTCCAGCGGCTATTTCATGCCTGACTCTTTGCCTCCGCCACCCAGAGGCGCCGACGTCGGAGGTCACCTCCTCACCGCCCTCCGCCTCCACCATCTGAAGCGGCGGCACGGTGGTAACAAACTCACCACTAGCGGTGATGGCAGCAAGTTGATCAGCTCTGGCTCTCTCGCCAGAATCGCTAGAATCTTGTCTAGAAATTGTTGTAGACATGGTGGCAGAAATAAAAGCTAAGTTTTCAATGTTGATCGGAAACTTGGAAAGATTTTGAAAGGGTTATGGGGTTTTTTGCACTGTTGATCGTTCAAAGAGAAGTGAAGAAAGCGTTCAACAAAGCACTCCTTTTATAGGTGTGGGTGACGAGGGGAAGTGACGTCATCGTCATCATTGTAACGTTGGGAGAAGCGAAGACTTCGGCGTGGAAGTTCAAAGGCCCAATGGATGAATGCCACGTGTCCACAAGAAGTGACCTGATGGGACGCGAACCGTTGACAACTTTTGAAACGCTTGGATAAGATCGAGCCACGTCACTCTCCCGCTAAACTTCATTCCACTCCTCGGTCACCTCGGTATGCAACCGAGGAGTGGAGGGACTATCTGTATTGGGTAAAAATCGACCACGGCGATTTGCCCCGGTCACGTAAATCTTAGACGACCGAACACGTCACAACTAAACAACTGCCGAAGCGATTGAGCAAGTCGCCGAGGCCTTGAAACCGAGGATGCGTCACCGAAGGCGAGACGCGAGCCGAGCTTCGGTAACCTTCACCTCGGTCAAGCAACAGGGCCAAGCCACCGAGGTCGTCAGCTCTCACCTCGGTGGATCCCCTCGGTTTAAGCGGCTTTGCAGCCCACTACTCCACCCCACTAACTCAGCCACTACACACCAAGATCGTGGGACAACATGGTAGCAGATAGTGGAGATCGTGGGCAAAGCTCATACCTATAAATAGTGTTTCATTTTATGTAATAGGCATTCAGAAATATATACCGAAACTCTGCCCAAATTTGTACTCAATATCCATATATTGAAATCAAGTTACTTTTACGCATTTACGTCTACTTTTGCACGTTTATTCAAGCTTTGATACAAAGATCTGTTTATATTCGAATCCAAATTCGATTTGTGTACCTAAACTGATTTAGGCCCATACACATATATCTTGCATTTATTTGTTAGATGTAAATATACTCGTTGCGAGTGAATTTTACTTAAAAAAAAGTTCACATAAATCCTAATAAATTAAAATTTTGTTCATGTTAGTTTTTTCGGTTTGAAGTGTTAGAAACGAGAAGTGTAGTATAGAATTTTGTATATATTTTAATGGATACAAAGTTTATATTATTTTACACCAGTTGCATCTACGAGATAACATCCATATATTAATCATACTTGGATAAAATACCTAAAGAGATTTAAAAAACAACATTGTGGCAAATTTAATTTCTATACAATTAATTAACTAAACACAGTATAACTATTTTAGTCCGTGCCACATTTAGGAAGTTGACATTTTAGCCAAATTGACGGATCCATTCTTTCGTCGGAAAAACCACAATGGCGATGAACGGGGAGATTGAAGAGGGCGATGTTGTAGTGGAAATGGTGAGCCCACCGTCGATCACAGCCGTTGAATCCATTACGGAGGATGATGATGATGATGATCAAATAGCTCCGCTGTTGAGCCAATCAGTGAGGCCTAAAATCAACATCTTCACCCTCTCTTATCCTCGCAATAATAAGCCAAACACTAATAAGGTAAACAACTCCTTATTCTCACAATATTTTATTAGTGGTAAGAGCCGAGCTTGTGATCTGTAGTTTAGGTGCACGTCAATGGTAACCAGTGGCGGACACAATTTTTTTGCCTAAGGAGCTCAAAAAGTACAATTCTTGTGCATGTGATTCAAACTAAGGACCTAAATTATAAGTTTAATACCCCTTCACCACTAGCCTGGACAATCTTATGTTGCTAACGGGACTCAAAAATAGTTTATATCCATATAAAAATAATTATTTACCTATATATCCAGTGTAATTTTTCGACAAAGGTGTATCAATTAATACCCCTTAAGCATATGTAGGTCCGCTAACCTTGCCACATACAAAAGGCCAGGTATTTAGGTGGAGAAGGTAGAGGGCAGACCTATTATCAACCGAGTTTCTAACCAGCAATTTCATCTGTCTATGTCAGATCAGATTGCGATGCCATCACTTTATGCTCTTGTTTGGTTCTAGCTAATGTTCTATTGCTCTTTGTAAACATAAATGGTTAGAAATAATTAGGTAATATTTGAAAATGGTAATAACATTTTAATAAGTAGAAGTACATAACATGGTGAATATACAGAAATACATTGTGATTATTTTCCATACTTAAAGAGGGGTAGTGGGGTACATAGGGATTTAAAGTACTCTAAGTCATCAGTCAAGCATTCTCAATATGTTATCAATCTTAGTTTGGTTTGTTAACAATAGAATTTTAGTCTTGCTTTTATATATTTTTCTTTTTATGTTTTGTTTCCCAACTATGGATGTAAATTTTGAATTTTTTTATGATCGTAGTGTCTGGGCCAGCTTGTGCGCACCTCGACTAATTCCACGAGGTACATGTGCCTCTCCCTAGCATAGTTACTGGGTAACTCTGACCCATGCTTGGATAGATGGAAAGAATCACCTAGTGTTTTTGCTTCCACTGATTTGATCCTGAGACCTCATGGTTCTTATCCACTTCATCGGCTACTAGGCCACACAATTTTAAAGAGAAATATTCCATCTTAAACTTTTCCCCTACAGTTGAGGCACATTCAATGGCGGATGTAAGCTTGTATATGTGGGTTCGGCATAACGCAGTAGCTTTGGCTTAAGAAAACTTCTACATATGTATAAAAACTAGAATTCAAAAATCCAAGTTACTATCGCCTTTGGTCGCTGTCGTAGAATCCAGAAACTATAAAGATCTGCCTTTGGGCACATTGTGAACATGTGTAAGTATTACTGGTCATCAAACAATGAGAATTGTCTTGATACTGTCAAGTGACAGAAATGTAGCATCATTTCTACCATGTCATGTTTTTCACTGAACTCTGGAGTACTGCTATATAACTACAAAGTATTTTTCTGTGTCATCGATGTTTTTAAGTATATTATAATTCTACAACTCTTTCATGCTGAAATATGTTTTGATTACCTGCAGGAGGAAGTGATAAGAGTAGGTGACCCCGACAAATCACCCTTTTTGCAGTTTATTTATTGGCTCTGGAGTGGATCGAGGTACTCTGGTCTGCTCTGCGTGGTCTTGTCATCTATAATCTACTCCACAATGGAAGTTATGTCAGATGTTTTTACCGGTCAGTGACAAACCATTTTCACATGTATCATACATTTTTACGAGAGTGAAGCTACCAATAACTTAGAAAGACAGAGACTTTTTGTACCTTTCTGCTACTCAAAACTGATTGTCAGCGAAGCCCATGAGCTTCCATGTGTAAGCAACTGTTTTTTAATACATTCAACATGGTCATGTAGATTGATTAGTTAGATTTTCCCCATCCACCCAGTGGCGGAGCGCAGCCAATAAAGGAGGTTCAATTGAATTCCTCGTTTCCCCACTATACCCAGCCACAGAGGAGAAGGGGGGAGGGAGAGGGGAGACTGGGTTTGTGAGGGGGGGGGGGGGGGGCTTAATACTGATTCCCCTGGTGTATTGTGTGTGCCTTGAAAAGACAAGATAATGCATGTCATATCCAAGCAATTGTTGCAGTGCTCCTTGACAGTGGGTTGTCTGGAGATTAATTAAGGCTTGGTATGTGCTATGTCTTATTTGTTTGACCTTTTGACAGTGTGCATACCAAGAGTCAGGTTACTTTGGAATTGTGCGAGTTTTAGCAAATTATTGGGATGTTTGTTTAAGCATATTACATGGATTCATTCTATAAATAAAATACAATTCTGCTATGAAGTTGGCATTATAGGGATTTTTGGTGTATTTTGAAGGATCTATACAAAGTACTCATTCCCATGTTGTAGCTGATAGCTATGAGTATGTGATAGACCAATGAGGACAGGACATGGGTTTGAGCAGAAAGCGGTAATTCTTGAAAGAATTAAATGCCCTGCACTTACATCTAAGAGAGGAAAGTTTTGTAGGTTCAGTGGGCAATATTACTAATTATTCCTTTTAAGAGTCCAAGGACCTGGACTCATTGCTTATCTAGTTATCCCCTATTGATGCAATATGGTTCAGACAGTACATGGTTTTGACTTATTGCTGTATGCTTCTGGTTCTGCCTTTGAATAAGCAATCACTATGCAACTTTAGATTTTTATATCAAGTTCCTTGAGCAAGGTTTTGGTGTTATCACAATTCTAAGTCAATATATTATGTAAGATGTTTATAATCCTTTATGATAGCTTTTAGCCATGCATTCCTTTAACACTAATACATTTTTTCATCTTTTTCAAAAATGGCAGCTCAATCAATACCTCTTTTTGAGATAGCCTTCGCAAGATGTACAGTAGTCCTAATTCTTTCCTTTGTGTGGTTGAGGAGAAGTAGCCAACCAATATTTGGGCCAACTAGTGTCAGGAAACTTTTGGTCTTAAGAGCTCTTGCTGGATACATCTCGGTGATGAGTTTCATCTACAGGTAAGCAGTGTTCTTAGACAGGAAAAGAACACCCAAATCCCTCCCTCCACAAAGAACAAGAAGCAAACTAAGCGTTAGAAGTCTTTCTCAATGGACCATATCAATCTAATAAGAGAAATATTTCTGTGGATGCTGAAACACAATCTTTTGACATTCATGATTTATGAAATGAAATCTTTTTTTTTTTTTTTTTTTGGCTCTGCTTTAAGCTTCATTATACTCATAGACTAGACTCTTGAGGGTTTGAATAACATTGGTGCATCTGCAGACCTGAAAAGGTAGTTTACTATTTTGCAGAATAGCTAAAAGAAGACTAGTACTTATCCAACCTATCTCGAATCAAGCTGTTATTTAACTTATGGAGTTCATAAGTTAATTATACTAAACTCTAATTTTAATGTTGAAAATGAAATGGGTGTCAATATAAATTGGCAATAAGAAACATATAGAAGGTGTTAGAATTGTTTTAATGCATGTCTGTACTATAGATAAGAAGTAGGATATATCTTTCCCCAAAATTTATGGGAGTTGACAAGTTGAAATGAAGAAAGAAAGTGAGGTGTAGCTATAGAGCTCAGAAATGGATCCTCATGGTTGAAACTCTCCTTCATTCACATTCAGTGGGATGCCACTGCTTGTGTACACTCTAATTTTGCTATTATTGTCTCCTTTTTCCTATTCATTCCATATCTCCCCTATTGTTTTGTAAATTAGACAGTGTAGAGCATGATTTGCTAGTAACCATGAAACAGTCAATTTTACTTTTCAGCATCCAGAGGTTACCTATGTCCCAGGCTATCACATTGAGCTTTGCTGCTCCAATTATAGCTTCAATTGTCGCTAGGATCACATTGCATGAGAAGTTAAAAATTGCAGAAATAGGAGGTATGTTTATGCACAATCAATGGATCTCCAGGTTGAAACTTTTTTTTGTTTCTATGAATTTTGGTGGCATTTGCCTGCTTTGATATTATAACATGATTGAGGTAATTGAAGCTGATACTCATACCATTTCTTTTTAGCGTCTCAGCCTTTTGGACTCACAGATGTTGAAAATCTGAAATTTTTCTCAACCTGTGAAATGGGAGAAATTATGAACTTCGGGGTCGTTTGGTTTACCACACTAACAAAAACAATCTCAGCATAAGATTCCACAAAAGTCAATACCACATTTGGTTGGTTGTACAAGGAAAACAAATTGCCACATAACTTAATACAATGTCTGGTTGGCCTTATTAAACTTCGCATTGTTAATACACACATAAGTTATACGGGCACCTTGGAATTATTTTATGCGGGATAGAATGTGGAATAAGATACGTGTTTAGAGATGTGTGGATAAAAGTGAATAAAGACAAAAAGTTCCTTAAGTACTCAAATCTCTTTTGAGAATGAAAGAGATTGAGTACTTAAGGAACTTTTTGTCTTTATTCACTCTTATCCACACATCTCTAAACACGTGTCTTTACTGCATTAAGTACTCAATCTCTTTATGACAGTCCCTACATTATCATTTACTGCATAACAATCCATACATAATAATTCACGGTATAAACATTTCTTGCATTATAATCCTTGCATAACTACTACGTGAACCAAAAGAAACCCCTATTGTTCATGCATTCACCATAACACTTTTGCAAACTGGTGGCGACTTCTGGTCCTTTTCTTTTTCTTGTAGACTGCCCTTTGGCAGGGTAAGGAGATACTTGAAGACCTGAAGCTTTTGTTGACCCCTATAAAACTGAAAGATTAATGGAGATAATACATTAATCTTGCACTCACCATGACAACATACTAAGTCTATCACAACGTCTGTCCTTTTATCTTGTTTCCTTCTTTTTTTTTCCGATGAAGTCAGTAATTTCATTGAATGATCTTGTTTTCTATGCAGAAACCTAAGTTTGTAGGGGTTTTGTGGTTTGGGGAGATGGGAGGGGGAGAGCGTGCATATGCATCTGAAGTTTTTCTTAACCATATAATAATAGTAATGCTAAAAAAAGTAAATAAACATAATATATCTTTCTTGCATTCAGTAATGCCCCTCTAATGTGCTGCTAGCTTAAGGGATCTGGATCATCAAGAGTTCCTTCACCGCTTCCAGTTTGACTAACAGTTGAACCATGGTTCAATTTCCCATTCTTGACAATTTCTCCTTTATGATATACTCATCTATTACCTTGTTATACTTTAAGCAGTGGTGGCTTCAGTGATAATGGCTTAACTGCCCAAGCTACGAATTGGTTTTTGGAGGAACATGTTTCTGATGGTGTTTTGCTATTGGCAATCATGATTTATATGCTTTTTAGAGGACCTTTATATAGTTTTCTGTCTCTTGACTCTCTTGTTGCAGGTTTAGCTAGCAGCTTCTTTGGTGTGCTTTTTATTTTTCAGCCAATGGTCAGAACACAAGGTACCGATGTTAGTAACTATCTGTGACTTACTGTTTGTGAACTATCAAAGTCTTATGGAAAGTTGTTACCAAACAATTAGAAGCTTAGAACTGAAATTTTTGTGAATATTAAACCACAAGACAGTGACCTTTTGATAGAAAGTGGACTTGAATTTTGACGTCTGATGATTCAAGTTGATTGAAATCTACAATAAATGTTGCCGGCCCCACCCGTGTCTCTAATAGAGATCTCGATGAACTAGTGCCTGACTATGGCTTGTCCCTTCCTTGACTCGTTGAACCCAAGGCTAATTTCTGTAATAGGTCCTTTTAGTTTCAATCATAGACCTGTTTGAATGAGAGCTCTTGGGGGTGGGGAGAATTAACTTGGAAGAAAGTGCTTTATTTTCATACAGTAATTGTTTGACTTCTTGGAAGGAGTTACTAATGTTTTCTCCTCAACATCCAGATTTATTTGAATAATCCTCGAACTGCATTGTTATTGATATTATCCATCTATGCTTATATTAGTGATACTATACTTTCTTAACACACGTCTTTCATTTCAGCACAATAATCTTGCTCGTCTAGTGAATTTTGATACAACGCATTTCATTCATTTCCCTGTATGTAAAGATTTATCATATCTAGAGGGTTGCAAGCCATGGCTGATTGGCTGTTTACTTATATAATTCATGACAATACAAAAAGAACATTCCGAAAAGATATCTTCAACATAAGCAATCTGTTCTAATGATAAAATTGTGCAAGAATGCATGTGATCGCTAATTCTACACTAAGACAAGAATTCAAGAAGAGTTAGGTGATTCCTCTTCATGGCATGTTAGAGAACTGCAAATTTGAAGGATTTCTTATTTGATAGTCAAGCATTATTTTTTTCCTTAATGAAAGCTCGTGATGTGGTTGTTAATAAGGCTGCTGCTTTCTTTCCCTCAGCTTTCACTTCCTTCTTTCAGTCATGATTTGCACCTTTTTACCTATTGTCCGCCAGGTAACTGAAACTGCTACTTCATATCGGTTCTGAGTAGACTTATATTATCTTCATTCTTCACCTCTTGACTCCCTTCCCTGAGGATGAGTGATGGATGATTTTGTTTGTTCTTTCTGCTAATAGATGACAACGATCAACCTAGAAGATTTGATCATTCCCATAGATCCTCTGATGTAGCTTTTTTAGTCTTATGTTGTCAATATTTGCTGATTGTGCTGCCACTGTTACTGTTTGGCGGTGCAGAAACTGTTTTCACATGCTCATGTTTGTGAAAACTTGACTAGAGCCCTGGTGCCCCAAAAATGTCACATTTTCTAGTTTCTTGCTAGTGGAATGTGATAGACTGATTTGCTATTCGCTGGTCTCTCTTCCTTCCACAAAGATTGTCCAGACTAATCCTTATCCCTTAACCATACCAGTATCCAACTTATGAGTACCACTTTTGGACTTGTGACTGTCTTCCTCATTCTGGCATTCTCTGGGGTATCTTGGAAAGAGTTTCCTCCTTTTTTAGCTCTGGCAGATGTGTTTTCCTTACCCCCCCCCCCCCCCCCCCCCTCTCTGCTGTAGTTTATTTACTTGTACCAACTGATCTTAAAGCCCTCTGTTTATGAAGTCTATGTTTAGATTTGTATTTATATTGGAGGTCATTTGATTGTAATTCTTTTACATTTTAAAACAATTCAACCAGTTGGGACGGTTGGTTGAACTAGTAGACAGCTAACCTACAGGCCCTCGCCAATTTGACATATTGATACATGAAAAGGATAATTTGAGCCAACTCAGAAACAGTTGGAAGCCAAGTCAGCAAAAACAGTTAATTGGGGCCCAGGTCACAAAAGCAGTTATGGTAGTTAGGAAGGAATCAATTCAGTTAGTTCAGTTAGAGGATTTTATTCAATATAGTCAATATCTTTGTTAGCTAATACATCTTTACTTTAGTATAAATACATGTAATAGTCATTAATTGATCATCTGTGAATATACAAGTACTTTCTCTCTAAATCTTCTTCTTCCCATTACATTTTCCCCATTAGTGTAACTGTCAACTCGAGTTTCTCTGTAAAACTCCTGTTCAGTTGAGATTTCCTCGAATTATTCTGAATTCCTGGAATTCTGATAACATTGGTATCAGAGCCAATCAATCCTTGGCAATCATGACGAAAAACACGAGATCAAATGAAAGTTCTTTGAGTGAAATGGGTGAAATTAAAGAAATGATGCAAAAAATGTTAGGGGAAATCACTACTCTCAGCGGGGAAGTTTCTAATTTGAAGAAACTGGATCATGCAGTAGCAGAATTAAATGAGCAATTGGGGAATTCTAAATGCAGTAGAGGTGAAGAAGAACGGGGGAGGAGAGGAGCTGGGCCTTCCATGGACAGACAATCAGAAGAACATGAAGAAGGGATACACCAGTTCAAGGAAAAGGGTTCTACAAATTTTAATAATTCATACTTCTCTAGGTTATCAAAATTAGAATTCCCAAGATTTTCTGGGGATGACCTTAGATCCTGGCGGTACAAGGTCGATCAATTCTTTACCATTGATGATATACCTTTGAGTCAAAGAGTCAAAATTGCAGCGGTGCACATGGAAGGAGATGCAATACAGTGGCATCAAGCTTACATGAGGACTAGAAGGTATTCTATACCACCTACTTGGAGTGATTATGTTTTAGCATTAATAGAAAGATTTGGGTCTGATTACGATGATCCCATGGAGGAATTAAAATAGTTTACCCAAACTGGTGCTGTTCAAGAGTACCAAAAATAGGTGGATAGAATTCTTACTAGAGTTAACATTGAACCAGAAAATGCATTAAGTTGCTTCTTCGGGGAGGGGGGGGGGGGGTGGGTTGAAGCCAAATTTGAATAAAGTAGTAAGAATGGCTAATCCCCAAACATTATATGAAGCTTATAAATTGGTTAGAATGCAAGAATCCCTAAATGAAGAAAATTCTAAAGAGTACAGACAGCCTGTTACAGTTACTAACCATAAACCTGCATTTAAGACCACTTTTGATACCAGATACCAGAACAAACCCCTTCTACCTACACCAAGAACTGACAACACCTACCAGAACTTCAAAAATGACCATTCCAACCCTCACAAAACCACCAACAGAAGAACACTAAGCATGGAGGAAATGAATGAAAAAAGGGCACAGGGGTTGTGTTATTTTTGCAATGAAAAGTACACCTTAGGTCACAAATGCAAGAATGTAAAGCAGTTGTATCTTATTGAGTTGGAGGAACATGAGGAGATAATAGAACAAGAGTTGGAAGCTGAAGATCAGACCATTGAACTTGAGCAGCCTATGGAACAAAAATGGCTATATCTGTACATGCTTTGAATGGCTCGTTGGGGTTCAAAACTATGAGGGTCACTGGTTACCATTGTAAGAAGCCATTACACATACTGATTGATAGTGGTAGTACCCACAATTTTATAGATGAGGATCTGGTCAACTGATTGGGATGTCCTACTCGCTCTACTACTCCTCAAGTAGTGGCTGTTGCTAATGGTAGCATGATGAAAGTTGATAGAGGTTGTCAGCTCTCTTGGTTGCTGCAGGTAGCTGAATTCACAACTAAATTCTTGTTATTACCCAATGGCTATTAACACTAGGGGACATCAAGATGAACTTCAGTTCTCTTACCATGGAATTCAAATATCAAGGGACGAGACATGTCCTAAGGGGTGCAGGCAATCAAATCAAATCCGCTAGTGCTACTAAGCTGTCAAAACTTTCAGGTATTAACTCTCAACTAGCCATGATTCAAGTGATGCCTTGTGATGAAAATATTGGTCAATGGTACTCCCTAGAAGCTCATGAAGTTATTGATAAGGATCCTAAGTTGTTGCAATTGTTAAGTGAGTTTCAAGATCTGTAGGAGCCTGCAACACTACCCCCTTCCAGAGGTGTTTTTGACCATAGAATTGAATTGCAACCTGGTATTGAACCAATCAGCAAAAGACCTTACAAATACCCTGCTGTTAAAAAAGATATTATTGAAACATTAGTGCAGCAGATGTTGGAACAAGGGACAATTCAACCTAGGAGGTTGTGTGTGGACTATAGAGATTTGAACAAGCACACTGTTAAGAACAAATTCCCTATTCCCATTGTAGAAGACTTATTGGATGAGTTAGCAGGTTCAAAGATCTTTTCTAAAATAGATCTAAGGTCTGGCTATCATCAGTTGAGAATGGCTACCAATGACATTCCTAAGACTGCATTTAGGACTCACTCTGGTCATTTTGAATATCTGGTAATGCCTTTTGGCTTGTCAAACGCACCTGCTACCTTCCAGGGGTTAATGAACAGTGTTTTCCATGCTTTCCTTAGAAAGTATGTCTTGGTATTTTTTGATGATATACTCATATATAGTAGGAGTATAGAGGAGCACTTAATCCATCTAAGGTCAGTATTTAATGAAATGAGGAAATATGAGTTGTTTGCCAAGAAGAGTAAATGTTTCTTTGGAGTTAATAGGATAGAATATTTGGGACATTTCATTACTGCAGAGGGTGTTTCAACTGACCTTCAAAAGATTGCAGCTGTGAAGAATTGGCCGCTACCTGCTACTCTTAAGCAACTAAGAGGGTTTTTGGGGTTAGCTGGTTATTACAAAAGGTTCATAAGAAGCTTTGGCCTGATAAGCAAGCCTTTAACAGACCTACTAAAGAAGGATAACTTCAGATGGAACACAGAAGCTTCTACTGCTTTTGATCAGCTAAAGCAAGCTTTGACTGAAGCTCCAGTGCTGGCACTTCCAGATGCTAGCAAAACTTTTGTTAATGAAACAGATGCAAGCGGTTATGGAATGGCTGTCTTGATGCAAGGAGGTCATCTTATAGCCATTATTAGCAAGGCTCTTTCACCTAGACATGCTGCTTTATCAGTATATGATAGAGAGCTTTTGGCAATACCGCAATAGTTGATGCAGTAACTAAATGGTCTCAATATCTTTTGGGACAGAAGTTCATCATCCGGACTGATCAAAAGGCACTAAAGTTCTTGATGGAGCAGAAGTTGCACACAAATTCTCAGCTTATGTGGCTGGCCAAGTTGATGCCTTTTGACTATGTCATTGAATACAAAAAAGGGGTGGAGAACAAGGTTGCTGATGCTCTTTCTAGGGTATCTAGTGCTGAGCTGTTATCATTGATTATATCTGCTAACAACACTATCTACTTCAGGCCATAACTAATAGTCAGGATCTGCATCCTGAGGTCAAACTACTTATTGAGCAACTGCAAGCTAACCGTTCAGCTCAATCACAATATATATGGACCAATAATCAGTTAAGAAGAAAAGGGAAGCTAGTCGTCGGTAAAGTCCAGCAATTAAGGAAGGATATCATACAACTATGGCACTCAACACTTCAAGGGGGCCATTCAAGGGTAGAAGCAACTCTGAAGAGATTGATGACTCTATTCTACTGGAAGGAAATAAGGAAGGATGTCAAATTCTTTGTCCAATCTTGTGATATCTGTCAAAAAAGCAAAGCTGATCTTGCAGCATACCCTGGGTTGCTGCAACCATTACTAGTTCCTGAAGTTGTATGGTCTCAAATTAGCATGGATTTTATTGATGGTCTTCCAAAATCTCATGGCCATGAGGTGATTCTAGTAGTGGTGGACAGATTGAGTAAATTTGGCCACTTTATTCCACTGAAACATCCTTATTCAGCTCAGACTATGGCCAAGGCATTTATGGATATTGTGTACAGATTACATGGGCTTCCTGATACTATCACAAGTGATAGAGATGCAGTCTTCCTTAGCACCTTTTGGCAAGAGTTGTTCTCACTACAAGGTGTCCAGCTAAACACTTCTTCTTCTTACCATCCTCAGTCTGATGGCCAGACTGAAGTGTTAAACAGATGTTTAGAGACATACTTAAGGTGTTTTTATTCTGAGGATCCTACTAGCTGGTATGATTGCATCCCCATGACTGAATATTGGTATAACTCATCTTATCATTCAGCTATCAAAACCACTCCCTATGAAGCTCTTTATAGGAGGCCACCTCCATTACACCTGCCTTATTTACCTGGGGAATCCTCATCGACTGAAGTTGACAATGCCCTACTTAATAGAGAGCTCAAACTGCAGTTATTAAAGCATCACTTAAATAGAGCTCAATTAAGGATGAAGCTACATGCTGATTCTCATAGAAGTGGCAGAAATTTTAATGTGGGTGATTGGGTGTACTTTAAAGCTCAGCCTTACAAACAGATTAGCGTGACTCCTCAACCTTTCCACAAGTTAGCTGCCAAGTACTATGGTCCATTTCATATTGTCAAGAAAGTTGGTCCAGTTGCATACTCTTTTGTTCCTTCTTCAGTCAAGATACACCCTACACCCTACCGTTCATGTGTCCTCATTAAAAAATTGTCATGACTTACCTGAACAAATTACATACCCCCCTGTCCTCGATATTGCCAACCCAGTGTTTTGGATGGCGTAAGGCGACAAAAGGCGACAAGGGTCAATTTCACCGAGGCGATAGGCGAGAGGCGAGGCGCTTGCCTTTTTGATGTGAGGCGCCAATTAATTAAAAAAATCAAAATATTATAGTGCATATAGAAATAACCAAAATCTCAATAGCAATAGCATAATAACAAACATTTCAATTTAAAAACTAAAATAGATAGTCATAGTAGATACTAAAAGTCTAGAACTTGAAGTCATTTACTGTTTTTAGTAGCTACCACTATCCTCTGAAGCCAATTTACTGTTTCTAAGAAGAAAAGAAAAGCTGTGAGCAGAACAGGAAAGAAGAAAAAGGAACATGAAAATAATGAAGCATGAAAAAAGAAGAGGAAGAAGAAAAAAGAAAAGAAAGAGTCTGCTATAAACTTGAAAGAAGAGAGGAGAAAGAAGAAAAAAGAAGAGGAAAATAATGAAGTAAGAAAGAAAGAAGAACAGTAGAGAAGAAACGTACAATAAAGAGAACTCAGACAGCTTTTTTTTTTGTTTGGTTTTATGAAACACTAATCGTGGGCTTTTTATGTTTGAAAGTGTTAGCAGTCCCTTTTGAAAAAAAATAAAAAGGCGATTGAGGCGCTGAGGCGAGGCGAGAAAAAGGCGAGAAAGGCGTCGCCTTTTTACACCCACGTCGCCTCACTGTCCAAAGGCGAGAACCCATCGCCTCGCCTCGCCTTTTCGCCTTAGGCGAGAGGCGCTCGCCTTTCACAACACTGTGCCAACCCTCATTGCCCCATCCCGGAGTCCATTTTACAAAGGCGCATGGTCAAGAGAGGCAACAAATCAGTGGCTCAGGTGTTAGTTAAATGGACAGGATTGAGTGCAGATGCAGCTACTTGGGAGTATGTTAATGAGTTGTAGACACGCTTTCCACATTTTGATCCTTGTGGTCAAGGATCTTTCTCAGGGGGAAGTATTGATACATGAAAAGGATAATTTGAGCCAACTCAGAAACAGTTGGAAGCCAAGTCAGCAAAAACAGTTAATTGGGGCCCAAGTCACAAAAGCAGTTATGGTAGTTAGGAAGGAATCAATTCAGTTAGTTCAGTTAGAGGATTTTATTCAGTGTAGTCAATATCTTTGTTAGCTAATACATCTTTTTACTTTAGTATAAATACATGTAATAGTCATTAATTGATCTTCTGTGAATATACAAGTACTTTCTCTCTCTAAATCTTCTTCTTCCCATTACATTTTCCCCATTAGTGTAACTGTCAACTCGAGTTTCTCTGTAAAACTCCTGTTCAGTTGAGATTTCCTCGAATTATTCTGTATTCCTGGAATTCTGATAACACATATGGGCCTAGTTTAATTACTATGGTTATGGGAAAAGATGAACACCATCCACTTGTATTACTGAAAAATTGCACCTTTTATATTTGGAAAGACTGATAAACTCGAGCAAAAGCTTAAAATATCATGTGATTTCTTATTGAGTTTTCGAAGTATCAGCAAAGGAACTTTTTTTTTTTACAGGAGTTCTGCAAAATGCCCTTCAAACAAATGAATCTCATTCCAAGGGTAGCCATCATATCTTTGCTGTCCTGGTTGGGTTATTTTCATCTATAGCCAGTGGAATCGCCTACTGCCTTACAAGAGCAGGAGCCAGGGCAGCAGATCAACCAGTGTAAGATTGTTGCTTCTGTAATCTAAGAATGGGTTGTTGCATCATTATCTATATGCATAAACTTGGTTTACAGATATAGTGGAAGAGCTTCTCTCTCTCTCTCTCTCTCTCTGCCCCTTCTCCCTTTTCCTCTCTCTCCCCGCTAATGATAAAAGAAGGTTTAGTACTTGAATTGTAGTTTATGGACATAGCCTTACAGTTCTATGTAGGTCAGTCTAGGGAATAATATCTTTAACAGTTTAAATCACAAGAGGACAAGAAAATTGATCAATTTGATGTATGGCATTAAAGGTTATTATGCATGAGATAGTGGTAAGTTGAGAACCAGAACAAAGGGATTTCCATTTGTGCTTAGTTCACAGCACAACCCTTGATGTAAACTCACAATCATGGTTCCTCAAATGATTTATAGAATCTCAATGACATGTAGAAAACAGAGTTTCCTTTCTGGTCCCGAATCTTTGATGCCTGAAGCTCAACAATAGAGGAATTCGGCTTGATTTTTCAAAGGTTCTTTAACAGTTGTGATTATGTATCCTCTGCAAAAGAACAGTGTATATGATAACTAGTCAAAGGCTGAACGATATGTAAGGATGTCTATTAACTCTGGTTGTACCTTTTAGTTTATCTTCCACTGACCCTTTCCTATCCTAAAATGATTCTTAAGCATCTTTTTTTTTCCCAGGCTTACAGTTTTTTCATTTGGTCTGCTTGCTAGTCCTGCTGCTGCAATATCTACATTTGCCTTTGAAGTAAGATATAGTATATTTTTGTTCGTCCTTTGTGAAATGTAGACACAAATGCATTAAATTTTAGTAGATTAATACTGTTGCACGTTGCATATGAAGCTTTGCTGAGATAAATATTTCACTTGCATTCAGTTTATGGAATGTACATTAATGCTATTATGGAAATGTCATACGTAATTGTTTGCGTGTGACCCTCCTCTCCATGTTAAATTGAGAAAGTTTCTTCCATTTATTTTGTTCAGAAAATACACGGCCATCTTTAAATATTGTAAAGTTTGAATTGCAAATCATTTACCTCTTTCCTATTAAAAAGAACTTATATATGAAGCTACTGACTTTATGTTGAAGAGGGTGATTTTGCAATTTTTATTGTATTATTGAAAAAATAATAATATTTGAGAGCACCCTACAAGAAAAGTAGAAGGATATTTTGCAGAGTTCAGTTTTCATAGGCCTGTATCTATCTATCTGTATTCACGAGTTAGTTTTAAGTTGAGTCTGTTTGTACTTATCTTCCTTGGAAGAATGTAGTGGATAATTATCCTTCTGGATTCTTGGTAATATCTTTGTCCTAATTGTCCTATTTTGTTGAATGCAGAACTTTGTACTCCCTAGTTTGTACTCTTTCCTTCTAATGGTTGTACTGGGTGTACTAGCTTTCTCTGCTGAGGTACTATGCTGAACTCTATTTTTTTTATGTGATCCAACTTTCTGATTCTTTAGACACATACTCCAGCTGAATTTGTGTTATAACCCATTTACTGTCCGTAGATAACTTTAGCACGTGCACTTCAGCTTGAGAAAACCAGCAGAGTTGCCAATATCCAGTTTATTGAGGTCTGGATCTCATCACACTTTTTGTTTCTTGTATAGAGAAGCTTTATATGCTATGGAATTGCCTTGTCTTCTCATTTTCCTTTTTTGTTAGGTAATTATCTGCACAAAATGTTAGAAGATCAAACAGTTGTGCTATCCTGTTTCTTATAATTTGTCAGAATATCACAGATATATAGTGACATTTTAGGGAGAATGGAAGGTTTCTTTATGTTAAGAAATATAATAAACAAAGTGTCTCCTCTAGAAGTTTATGCTATGAAATGAGGTGGTCAAACAATTCTAAATAATATCGAGGTAGCAGGTCGTACATCTATTACCAACATTTGCACATGTTTAGCTCACAAAAAATGCAGGGTGCAGTTGTGGCCTGTTAGAGGTATAAAGTAAACAATAGTGTCATTTTTGAAATCTTTAAGCTTTTAGATAATGTAGTCACACAATTGCACACTTAACTCAAAAAACTCCAACTAGCAGTTCTAAATATGCGAATGGGTAGGATAGGTGATTTGTGAAACACACTGCTATTCAGCTATGCATAGTGCTACATCACCAGAGACTGGAGAACATAACCCTGTTCACTGCGACTGCATTCTCATATACTTATCTGCATGAAGTAGCAAATTAGTTTTGATACTACACATTGTAGTGGTGTGTCGAAGTCGAGTTTCCTTTCTGTTATCCTACTATATTATGTTGAGGCCTCCTTAGGCTGTGCTAAATGATGCTCCTATCATTTTGTATTTCAGGCTGCGCTATCACAATTTCTAGGAATGGGCTCTTCAAGAGTCTTGCCGTCTTTTGGTAGATTAGTTGGGTGCATACTTATTTTAATTTCAGCATGTTGTACCATGTATATTGGACCCGAGAAAGAGATTGAATGACAATCTTGATCAGTCCTTTTTATTTAAAAGCATGTTGTATGTCTAATGTGCACGAATTCTTCCTTATATTTTACCTATGTTAATTCATCTTGTCCGATGAAGCTTCAAAGGACCACGTTTCTGCAGGACTGCTATGAATGCAGTCTCGGCCAAGATTGTATCACACACCATCCCATGCTCTAGTAGTGACAGCTCTCGACTTCAGCCCCGAGTTGCAAGAAAGTGGGAAAACTTTACTGTTGTGGTCCACCAAATCATCAAAAAGGATGAATATGACTGTTCCCTTTTTAGATTCCAAGGAATTGAAAATAGCTCTCATTCGTTTCGCTTGTGCGGCTAACGAATTTTGCATGGCATGGGTTAACTATGCTATTTGTGTTCCCTATGCATGGCTTCTAAATTAGCTAGTTTTGGAGTAAGGCTCATCTGAATCACTAGGTGAGGAAGTTTTCCCAATCTCGCAGACTCAGCATTTTCTCTATCAACGATGATAGGATTACTAGGAACAAACAAAAGCCTCGAGTTGACTTCGATCATTCCAACTAAACTAATGATAGAGAAAACTTAAAGGAGATGGCATTTTCATGATTATGAAGAGCAGTAACTATAAAACGAGCAGGTGCAACTCAAGTAACGGGACCATATTCATTACATTATACCAGACATAGAGTAACACAACTTTGCCTCGTTTAAGTTAAAAATCTGGAAACATGCTAATATGTCCATGTCGGAAAAGATACTAATATGTCCATGAAAATTAAGGGGGGGAGAGGGGGGTGTTCAAAAGCTTGTGCCTCCAGTTTGATGCAACATAGCATCAATTTCATCACCATCTTCCATCTCCAGCTGAAGCAAAGAAGAAAAATCATTAGAAAATACTCCAATTTGATCTACTCTGTGTGTGTGTGTGCGCGCGTGCGCGTGCGAGAGAGAGAGAGAGAGCAACAGACCTCATCTGGAGTCTGCTCCGCTCGAAGGCGCCTACCATCAAACAAGAAGGCAATTGAATTGAAATCAACTGACTGCCTGTCACAATATGCATTCATCAATTTCTTAAGCTGAGTACTTCTTTTGATTCTGAAAAATACTTCGTTGCCATCCTGCAACCAATAAACCAAACCAAATAAATCATTCTGTCAGACCATCTTCCTCCTCATTAGTGTGTGCATACATACATTTTTTCCTTAAAACTTTAATAGGCTGCCCTCATCCATACAACGACTTAAGGGGGAGAGATAAATGAAGGGAAAAGCAAACAAAATCCACTGCAGATTGTTAACTAGTACTATGATATGTGGGTAAATCAAACTATATTTCTCTAGGCAAAGACAAGATTGTAATGACTAGCAAAAGAAAATAAAGCCTGAAAGAGAAGTGTATGTTTCTAACTAATGGTACTTTCCAGTCGACCCACGTTTACCGTGTAATGACAGGAAGAACTACACAGATACACGACACGTAAATCATAGTTTATAGCTACTGTCCTCTTTTGCCAATGGCAAAGAAAGTTGATAAATTTCTATGATATCATCCATAAAAACATCTAGCTCCACAGTAAAGCAACACGAGAACCGACCAATTAACACAAGACACTAATGGGATCCATCACTGACGAATACCAGGAACCACTACATGGTCCTTTGCATCCACGATGTTAACCTAGACTAAAGTTGGTTTAGCATTGATCAAACAAAATTGCACTCAAGCTCTGAGAAAGCCAATTTACCACAATACAAAAGCAACAAGTGGTACACCCCACCGTCCACAGTCACCAAATGTTTGTGTATGGAAACTGAAACTGGCATATCCAAATAAAATAAGTGACAGACATACAGAAGATCCTTTTCGTCCCAAAGGAATACCTGGATACATTTACTCTCATATCGATTCTCTGTAAAAGAAGCCTAAATACCATATTTTTCATCAGTTCTCTAACTTCATAGAGAAACTTAATCGAAGACTCTACCATATTTAAATGTTTGTTTGCAGATCAACTGAAAAGGCAGTAGCACCCAGTTGTCTACTTCTAAATCTGGTACAAGTTGGTGCTCTTTTCTCTTTTCTTCTAATTCATTCTCTGTTAGTGACTTCCTTTCTTAAGATTTTCAAACGTAAAATAAATCAACGATTAGCGTTTAAAATGAGGCCTTTATGCCTTGGCACGTACAGCTCTAGCCTCTAACTTCATGAAAGAGGGAAAACTTAAGTAAACTTTTTTTTTTTTTCCTTTTTTGATAGGTATAAGTAAACTTTTTCTCTTGAGCAAGAAATAAAGATGAGTAAAGTTTGAGGTACCCTAAATTGTTAGACGGTCTGTTTTTCTTTTTGAAAATTTAATAATGTGTTTTACAGAAAAGACGAGTTAAAACATCGTAAAACAGGTTAACACAAATGCCTTATGAGACAACTTAGATTCTTTTTGAGAATGATAAAAGCCAATGATTAGATAAAACACTAATTTTTTTTATAGTTTTCCGTGCCACATGCCAACAAGATATAACATATACTTGCAGTGCTGTCAAGTTGTATTGAGAACCATGGGAGATCAAGGTTCAAGTTTCAGTAAAGACAACAAAACTAAGGTGTTTGCTTCCCGATTTGCCTAAACTTTGGTGAGCAAGATCAACCCGTACATGTACGGGTGTGAGGATGCAGCCAATGGACTAGTTGAGGTGCACAAGCTTGTGGGACAACGCCATTTCAAAAAGTTAACCATATACTTGTAATGACAAAGTAATATGAGGGGAGTCAACCCAATAAACCACGAGATTGCTAATCATTGAATTTTCACCAAATTACAATTTTCCAGTAGACTAGAATCAAGGTGATTTGGTGCAACTAAATGTACTGAATTGGATTTCTTAAAGAATGTAATGTCACAAGTCATAAAAGAAAAACAATCCCACAATTAAAGCTAAACAACCACTCAAGTCTGCAAAAGATTTACACTGCCGGATTATTTGACATTCAATTACAGGTAACTTATGTTACCCCCACCAAGGTGGAGAGGGAGTGCAAATAACTTAAATCCATAAATGGAATAGAAGAAAAAAACAAACAAAACATTCAAACGCTATTTGCGGAAACCAGAGTTGAAAAGTGGGTGGATAATGTGCCTGGCCCTCTACTTTCTCCAGTTAAATAGCAGGATTTTGTGAGGGACAGGGTTCAAATACATAACATGTGTCACAACTAGTAGTGGGATAGGGAAAAGGTGAAAGAGACAAAACCTGGCCTTTGACTTTGAGATTGATGTGAGCAGCTTGATCCCCGCTTGGCTTCTTGTCTTCCTCTCCTCCTCCTGCTTGCGACATTCTTTTTCTTTTCTCTGTGTGTGTAGGCTGTACCTAACCAAGCAAAACAATACTAATATCATGTTTTTATACTCGACTTCTTTTTCGGCCGAATTGCACGAGTAACATATATTTACGGGCAAAGTGCGCGAATACCCACTTACGCCACTGCTATTTGGTTTTAGGCTACTTTTTGAAAAACTTGATAACTAGCCATTTTGGACGTCCTACGTGAGTTTTATCCCGTTCCAAAATTAATTAAAAAATAGCCAAAAATTACACACACTTACTCTCCATTAGCATTAGCAAATACTCCTAACTAAATTCAGTATTTTATACTGAGATATTAACATTGGCAAACACCCCTGACTAAATTCAATATTTTATATTGGGACTTTGAACTAATTTTATACTGGTAGAGCTGTCAAAATGGGCTGCCCAGCCCAACCCAACCCAGCCCTTGCAGGCTACGAAATTTGATGGGTTAGGACGGGCCAACCCTTCTTCCGAAAGGGCCTTAAAAATCTGGACCCAACCCAACCCTAGGCGGGTCGCGGGTTAGCACGGGCTAGCCCTTCAATAAAATTAAGTTGAAACGAGAATAATATAGATGCAAAACTAACAGTAACATAACTTCAAAATAACATAATAGAGGTGGAACAATAACTTCAGAATAACATAATAGATCCATGCACCATTCAAACTTTCTAATAGATACACGCAGCAAGAGTAACATAACTCAATGCAACTATGCAAGAAACAACAAAACCAAATAATGAGCCTTTTAAAAGGAATAAACACGGTGCACCCGTTCAGAACTTCAATTGGAATCAAGTAGATCATTACATGTCATTGATGTTAACAAAACAAATTACTTAAATAAAAAGATTGAATCCATAACCATAAATGTACTAAAGTTTTACCAAATTCAATAAAAGTAGTCCTAAAAGAGTTTAGAACTAGAATACTTAAAGTAAAACCCTAAGTTAGTTTTTTTTTATAGTCCTTTCTTTTTACTATATTAGCACATCATTTTACTATTTTTGTGAATTATGGTAAGACTATAATTAATTAATTAATTAATTAATTAATTATGATTTGGGCCTCACGGGCCTAATTTCAGCCCAACCCTTGAGGCTGGCGGGTCAAGAGAGGCTGGTGTTTTTGGCCTCACTTCTAAAAGGGCTAATAAAACTTTGACCCAACTCTACTTAATTAAAGGGCTGGGTTGGGCTGGCCTCACGGGCCAAGCCCATTTTGACGACTCTATATACTGGAATTCATGTTCAAAGTCCCTGAAGCTTTATTACTACTATTAATAAAGGGGAAGACCCCAAATTTTGTCATCCTCACAGCAAATTGCTACCCCAACTTCACTCCTAAGTCCCCACGTGTCAATATTTCTTATGACAGTTCTTTATGGGAATTTTTGCCCCTGTATTGGTGCATAACTACATCTACCATTGTACAATCAAGTTAATAAAGGAAACGTTTGAGGGCATTTGCTATGCCCACGTCGAAAGCCAACATGTCCTCTTTTTCCATAAGAAAAAGTTCCTTCACCTTCTTGTATTGTTTGTGTGAAAATATTGAAAGGTTTCACAAATCATTTTAAGCTTTAAAAATAACTTTTTTCGTCTCACTATCAATCTTAACTCTCATATTAAAAACAAGAATAAGATTTTTTGGACTTTCATTTTTGTGCCAAAATTTTGTTTAGGTAAACCACTTTAAATTTAGTAGTGTTGTAAAATTAATAGGAAAGTAGAACAAGAACAAAAACAAGATAAGATAAGATATATGAGGAGGAGAATGAAGAACTTATTTTATTCTCAAGTGCGTTTTTCATAGAGCAAAATATCCTCTACTTATGTCATCCCAAAAGTTACGAGAATTAAGAGGTGCCTAAATGAGAATTAAGCATGAGGACTAAGTGGAGTATTAAGCCATAGGTTACCAGTAAATAAATGGTGGATAGTGATCATCCACATTTACAATAAATACATGAATTTGTAACAAAAAGGTGATTTTAGATAACTCATTCAATTGTAATGGTCATATTGTTTTGGATATGAAAACAACCTTACATGGGTTAAAAATAATTTAATATGTCAAAAAATCATGCGTAATACATATCTTAAAATTTCTATTTTGGGTAGCTGAACAATATTTTATGTTACAAATTTTCTTGAAAAACTAAATTGATTCATGAAATTTGTTTAACTAGGTTTTTATTGAAATTCGTCTAAAATCAAGGATATATCACCATAATAACTAATATGAACTCAATTGTCTCCTCAAATTACGAGTAAATATTTAACAAATATCAAAATATATGTTTCTATCTGATAGTAATGAAGTCATATGCTCATAATTCATAGAAATGCTAAAAATTTCATTTCCCAATTTATGATCATAACTTGAAATTAGTTTATGGATTTTATATCGTTTTGGTTTATCAGATATCAAGTTTCTTGTGTCTTGTATATGCATCTTCCTTGTCCCAAATTACCACTTTCCCATCTTATATTTACGGGCATCCGTTTTACCCCCCTTAATAAGTTTGAAGTGATACTCATTCCACCTTTAAATCTAACGTGGCAAAGAGAATATAACTATCTCATTAAATAGAGAGAGAGGTACAAAAATATAATTTAAACCGAATTAAATTGGACACATGTCAATATTCAATTGGACATCTATACTAGTTAAACTTAATAATTTGTGGACCCTCCTTTTTTTTTCTCTTTCTTATTCTTTATTTTATCATCTTTTTCTTTCATTTCTCAATTCGCATCAGAGCCTCAAACCCCACCCTTTCTCTGCCCACCACACCTCAATTCCTCCCACCAACCAACGTCAAACACCATCTTAACCACGACAATTTCTCTGTCATTTTTTCCTTTCTGTTTCAGTTGTCTCTTTTTTATGTCAAATTTTTTAAAAGAGCTGAAGTCATGGCCGTCACCAAATCCATTTCCCATTTAAACATCTCTCACAATTTCCTCAAATAATGCAACTGAAACAATGACCGATAAACTGGTGGCCATTCGGAATAAAAGCTGGCTCACCCTGACAGCTGAAGTCGTCTTCGCTCCTTCACAACGTGGCGAACTCAATCCTGGAGCGAACCTGCCGAAACGAAATAGATAGACAAGAAACAAACAACAAACAAGGGTGAGTCAAAAGGACTCAATAAGTGGGGCAGACTAGCCACCTCAAAGAATATGATAGCTAGCCAGGGAGAAAAGAAACAAATAAACCAAATTTCTCTTATTTAAATTATGACAAGGCAGAGCCAGATAATAGCTAGAAATATGCATGGAATCACAAACTCATTAACAAGCAGGAACGTAAGATAGCCAGAACATATAAACATCCCGAACATATCAACAATCAGAAATACATCCTGTACCGGCGTGCAACTCAATCCATATATTCATCCTGTTGCGGCGTGCAACCCGATCCATATATTTATACCGTTGCGGCGTGCAACCCGATCCATATATTTATACTGTTGCAGTGTGCAACCCGATCCATATATTTATACTGTTGCGGCGTGTGACCCGATCCCCGCAACCCAGAATACGAGCCAGAAATATATAGGCAAATACGCAATGCACGTAGAAGCAGAACAATAGTTATGTACCTCAAGTCTACACAATGGTATGAAATGAAATAAAATGAGATAAAATGAAGTGAAATGAAATATGATGCAAATGGTCACATGTGCCCGTAATCCCATCCCGAAGCGGAATACTCCTGCATTCGAGGAGAAGCCAATCTGATAACCAACTGGAGCGGAATACTCCTGCTCCTGGGGCGGAATACTCCTGCACCCGATATAATATAAACCAGAGGCGGAATACTCCTGCACTCTCCTGGGGCGGAATACTCCTGCACCCAATATAATGTAAACCAGAGGCGGAATACTCCTGCACTCAATATCTGACATAAGAGCGGAATACTCATGCTCTTGGGCGGAATCCTCCTACCCTCAATATGATACATGGAGCGGAATCCTCCTGCTCCTGGGGCGGAATACTCATGCACCCAATATGATATGCAATGTAATGCATATGAATGACATATAATGTGTATGAATGCAATGTGATGCAATAATAACCCTTCACCGGCGCGGGACTCTCATCGACAGCCGGGAAGTAGATGCAAACTTACAGCCAGGGTACAATGCTCAGATTCTCAATGCAATACCAATAGTAGGGCATAGCATATAATATACAATATAAATCCAAAGCTAAGGCGTAATGAGTATGCCTATCGGTAGCTACACACGTAAGGAACACGTGGTAGAAAATCCACGAGGCCATGTGCCTCCAAAGAAATGGATATAATCACTTACCTCTTCCAAAGTTAACACTGATGTCCAACAACCGCTTTATTCTTTTGGATTCATTGCCAAACGATCCCACTCTATTCAATAAGCAGAAAAATATATCAAATAGGCTAAAGGCTTCATTCCTCACATCTTAGGGCAATCCAGGTAGGAACCTGATACCCTATTCGCATACGCAATACGCAGGCCATGCCTATATACAGGGTTTAAGGTCACATAACCAAACCCCAAATAAATTACATTTACATGTTGCCCATAATTCACTGAGTACGAATATATATTCAATTCCATTATCGAGGTCCATTTGACCCTTTAAACTATCAATTTACATCATTAGAGCGATGTCTAATATCCCTATTTTTACCGTAAAAATATATTCAAACATACGTAATAAACTCAAATAATATATTAAGATCATTACCTGAATGTTCTGGGGTGAAAATACTATTTTTCTCCGGCCCCTTTTCTCATTTTCTGGCATTTTTTTCCATTTCTGCGCCATTTTGTTTTTCTCTGCTCTGAAATCGTTTACTGCTTCTGCTAAGAGCTTTAGCATATATGCAGTGCATATATGCTACACCGCCCAACTTTTTTGTCTCCTTTTCCTTTTTTTTTTCTTTTTCTTTTAAAATTCGCTGTTACGGTAAAAATTAAAACGGTACCCTACGATATTCAAAATAATTCCAACTTTTGCATACAAGTTATACAAAATATATGTAACATACTCGCGAAGGCGGATCTCAAATCGGATTCCCGAAACTCAAGATGCGAATTTAAATGAAAAGAAGTCAAATTATTTAACTTTCGGCATTTTAGCGGAAACTAGCCGAACAATATCGAAATTCACTTTCGAAAGTTTACAAAAATCACAAATAATCATACGAACCTAACGACGCTTTTGGATTTTGAATCGGAGCTCATTCGGCAAAACCGAGCTCGAAAATATCTTTTTAATATTTATCGCCAATAAAAACTGAAACATTCTTCCGATGCCTACCAAACGAGGTTTGATTTAGCTCAAATGTTACAGACAAGTCCTAATGGACATTACGAATATTTTAAAATTATCGACACGTCAATCGGAGTCCTAATTTCTGAAACGACTACCGAGGTCGTTTCAAATACACTCTCTACCGTGCAACTGGGTGAGAGTCAGTGAGGAGGGAACTAATATCATTTGGAAGTTGCGGGGAGGGGGGGGGGGGGGGGAGGAAACAGATGCCCGTAAAGATAAGATGAGAAAGTGGTAACTTGGGACAAATTTAGGGGTAAACAACCTATTCCGCCAAATTTTTACCCACTTTTTTCTTGGTTGTGCAAAGTAGTCACTTTTTGAAATTTTAATCCTTGTAGGCTAAACTTCATACCACAAGGGCTGAACTTTTAGGTATAAAATGCGAAAACTTCAACCCTTGTGGTATGAAGTTCAACCCACAAGAATTGAATTTCTAAAAATTAGCTATTTTTATTCAACCAAAGAATAAGTGGCCTAAAACCAAACAGTAGTGTCAAAAGTGGTCTCTGAACGATTTTTAACTAAATTTAAACCCTTTTACAATGTTAGCCACATTTTGCCACATCTTTACAAAGGTTGCTCACATTGCTGATCTTTGTAACACCAAGGTTGAAATTCAAGTCAAAACTATTTGCAAGTATAACCATCCATTTTCATGCCATCAGGGTTAAAATTATGTACCCCGCCATCCCACATATTTATTATAGTTTGACTTGGCATAAAAATTAATAAAAGACGAAAAATTTTTAAAACTTGTAGTCTAAAATAATTTATATATATTTGTTTGGCTGTAAATAAGTAATTTGAGAAAGTTGGGCTTAAATTGTTTCCAAACTTTGACATAGAATTTTTTTTGAACGGTTAATAAGGAAAGTACGATAAATAAAATAGGACTGTATGAGTATTTAATTTCAAACTCATGACGTAAAGTTCACTCAACATAAATTTTTGGGTCTCAAAATGAGACAAATTGAATCCAAAAGTATGAAGTTTAACTCAAACCTTTAACTTTCAAATTGAGCAAAATATAGCAAATTCTAACTTTTCACCAAAATAATGCTATGAGCCCGTTTGGGTAAGCTTAAAAGCAGCTTAAAAGTACATATCTGCCTTTTGAGTGTTTGGTAATTCAAAAAATAATGAGCTTATAAGCTCTTTTGTATTTAAAATAAATCTAATTTCTACAAAGTGACTTATAAGCAACTTATGATTTATAAGCTACTTATAATAAGCTCACCTAAATGAGGTGTAAAGCTAGCTTAAATTGCAGTCTAAAGTGGGCAGAAGGCATGCCCAAAAATGACTTAAAACTGTAATGACGTGCCCAAAAGTGGTAGGCGTGCGCTTCCCCAGTTCTCCTCTCCTCACAACAACACTTGTGCTGCTATTCTTGTGTGTGTGAAGAAGAAATAAAAATGGGGTCATCACACAAGGCATGGAGAATAATCCCAAGACCCATTTTAGAAACAGTACTTAACAACCATGCTCAACACCACCGTGTCCCTCAACCCCTCTTCCTTCACGGCCCTCGTGGTGTCGGCAAAACCACTCTCCTCCTCGAACGTAAGCATTCAACTTTACATTTTTCATTTCTATGTTTATTTCATATAACACTAGTCGAGGGTCTATCAGAAACAGCCTTTCCACCTTGCTGGAGGTCAGGTCTGCTTACATCTCACCCGCCCCATACCCCACTTGGTATATCATTGTTGTTGATGTTTATTTCATACAACAACTATATATGTTTTAATTGTACAGGTCTTATGAACAAATGGAACAGTGGTCCTCATGTAACAGGCTATGTAGACTTTGCTGAATCTATTAAAGATCATCACCCAATTCATGGTCAATCATTTCCTTGGACTTCTTGGTCCAATTGTCCGCCTCCTCCACTGCCTGTCCTTCGAGCCCAGCTCGAAAATACCCTCGAGTTGTTGGCTCGAAAGGGTATTAAGTTAGGTACTATAAGTTCCAATAACATTTTTACTGTGTTAAGTAAATGGTATGGACTTAGTACTGCACTTAAACACATATTAAGTAATGGTAGTGTGGCTACGGATTCGAAAAAGAAGGGTGTTTTGGTTAGGAATGGTTCTGTGTTGAATTTATGGGAAAGGGCGGTTTTTGCTCAAAGTGTTCGATTGAATGCTAAAGAGAGTGGCGGGTTAAGTTTGGAGGAGGAAACGTATTATAAGGAAGCTATGGCGGCTTTGGATTTGGCTAAGGAGGTTATTGGTGTGCAGCAGAAGTGGAGAGCTAATGCTATCAAGCATTTGAATCAGACTGGTGGGTTTTCGAGATCTTTGGCTAGTTCGGCGACTGATTGGCCCTGTTTGTTATTGGAACTCCTTTCATCCGCGGCTGAAATGGATTATTTTCAGGTAATGAGGATGGATTTTGGTTTCCGGTTTCGTGCGATTGTAGGAGCTTAAAATGTTTTTTATTTAAGAAAAACTGATGTTCATATGTATTGGTGAAAAGTAATCGTAGAGAGCTAAAAATGATCTGTGCCTATTAAGCACATTCAGAAACACTACGTTGAGTTAAATGATTAGCTTGTTTCTTGTGCTTTACCTAATATGATGTTTTCTTGGTTGGACATGTTAAAATAAGTAGCCGAAGCTGGTGATAAACAATATTGAAGTTCTAAAGAATGCAGTACTGACGGATGATTCTACAGTTGGCGCGCCCATGTACCACGATAGTCTGATATGGAGAATAATTGCCTTGGGTGCAAACGAGAGATGTCTTCCAGTTATTCTTGTAACATCTGATAGGTAATGAAACTTAACCTTTTCTTTAGCCTAGGACCTGCATCTGTCATAGATCTCAGTGGACCAACTTGCCGAACTCTCCATTATATAATCTTCAGTTGCATCATGTGTTTGCAATGCATGCATTACACCTCAATTATATCTAGCATCTAGATATATCATAGCGAATTAGAATTTAGATTTTGTCTCTCTCCGTTCAGAACAATTATAATAGTCACAGAATAAGCGCCAACCGCCCAGGGCTTTATTCTAATGGTAAAAAAATGCAATGCGTGATGTGCTGGTTAGGTGCACGTCACGGGTTTGAATCCTGCCAAAGATGAAAGAGTGGAGAAGGGTAGATGGGTTGTCCCATTATCCACGAGTTTCAAACTGTGTGGCAGTAGCTGTCGGGGATTTCTCGGTTATCCAAAAAAAAGATAGTTACGTGATATTGATCAAAAAAAGAAGAAATAACACCCCAACTTCCTTAGTCAATAAAAGAAATGCTTTATACTGATAAGTTCTTTTGTGCTTGAAGTGCATGGAGTGTTGAGTAGTAATTGGTGTGAGGTGGTTTGTGAGAAGTGCTACTTATCCTACTTGGCACATATCATGCATGTTTGAACCTATAAGCATCCTTCATTTTTTTTTTCCTTTTGTGAATTAGGAAGCTAAACTATGAGTCAGTTTTTATTGAGTAGGTTCCAAAAGAATGAACTACATCCCTGCATTTGCACAAAATGCATCCCTTGATTGAGAAAGGTGAATTTCTGAAAGCTTCAGTGTCTAAGAGAATGTTTTGCAGGTGAAATTTATTGTAGTGTCAGTAGTGAAACTTAATGCATAATTTGTAGCGTACATGATTCATTACCATTTGCTTGTCTAACGGGGGAAATTGATGCCTGTGTAGGACAAATGCATATCTTGCATGTAATAGCACTTGCAATATAGTTATCATTCCGGCAGAATGAAACTGCTTTTGCTATCTCACTAGCCGTTCAGTAGTTACACTCAGATTTTTGACTGTTATATGCGTTGAGAAATTATTTTTAAGTTTCTTTTTAATTCAATTTGGAGATTCTACACTCATCAAGAAAATTATTGCAGCTACTATTCATATCGTGCCTATATGGATTTTGGATTTCCAGACATTTTCATCTCACGTGAGGTAAACACATCATAATTCTTTAAACTTGTCCACCTCAATGGTTGTGAACTTTCTAAGTATCAGCTTATCAAGAAAAAAAGGGATGTGAAGCTTTTGCCCAATTTGTTTTAAATTATGCTATGGTAATTTCCAAATTTGTTATGATACAATTTATCCAGTTTAAACCTTTTTGTCCTGCCTTGTCTTGACTGGATCTATAAAACTATAAAGGATTTTCTCAAGTGCATGCTTCTTGCATGATTTTCTTCAGTTCCCTCTAGATATTACTTATTAAAATACAGGTTTCTTTATTGAAGTGATACCTGCTTAATCTTTCCCTGCATTGGTCAAATTTAATCTATACTTGGGAGTGCATGGTTTCTGTTATCTTACAGGTCTAGCTAAAATTAGCTATTTTTTTTGTGAACTATGGTACATCTCACCTTGTTGGAAATGCAGACATTTGGGTGGACTCCTGCAGAAGCTAAAATGCATATGGTTGGTGACTATTTTAGTCAGTTAGAGGTATAGCTTTCTTTACACTAGAAACACAATTATAAGAATATGCTTTTTGGTTCAAGTTTTAACATCATGAATTTAAGATGGGCTGATATTTGTCATGCTTCGTCTGCAGTGGAATGTGATTGTGGAGGTGCTAGGGCCGAATCCAAGGCATCTATTCGAGATTTATGCACTCAAGCTAAGTAATTACTACCAGAAGTGAGTACTTATAGATGCTATGTTCATGTTTACAATTGATCTGCAACAATAGAGGCTTGTGATTGTCATATAAGATTCTGATATCCTGTCAATATAGATGAGATGTTGATCTGGGGTTGTTTTTCTCATGAGAACATAAAAGTTCCAAATATGCACTCCACAGTGAAGGGGATTGAGGTTAACCAGTTTCTTAGGTATATCAAAACAAACAATTTCTCTAAGAGAAGCCTAGCGTACAGGTCATTTTTGTGATTATGCACTTTAGGACTTTCTAAAGGAGCTCCCTATGGCATGTGGTCCACAACAATTACCTATTACTTTTACCAACGCACACGCAAGTATACGCGGTCGATAAGTAATAGAGTGATAAGTCAAGTATCGTTCCCACGAGGACTAAGTGTAGACTGATGCTTAACAAACAATTTCTAACTAACTATCCAGGGATCTTTTTCAATGGTGAGAATTTTATTAACTAAAGAACAATAATTTAAATGGTGGAAATTCAATCAAACAACAGGGCAAACTTTGGTTGTAAACAATATTAATGAGACGGTCCAGGGTCAGAGCTACGACCAATCCAGTTTGGTTTTCCAATTGATTCCACTCCTCGAATACCGGATTACTAACTAACAGGTTAAATGTACCCGTGAAAACCTTTCGATTCTTCACGGTCTATGCAGGCTACTCAAATCCCTATATGTCTATGGGTTGAATCACGTGCACGCATTAACGAATTCTGTGATTAGTTAAGCTAGACGAGCAAGTATATGTCTATCATACTCACAAATTGGTTCCCCAATGCCCAGGTTCACAATCTAGCCCTACTCTTTCTTATTGCGTTCATAAATTCCCTCTTTCGAGTTCAATCTAAGAACCATAGGTAATGCCTAATTATCGGGCCCTAATAATTAAACAAATGAAATCAAGAAAGAATAAATAATCCGTTATGGGATTCAATATGTGGAATTCAATCTTCAAACATCAACCTTCATGAAACGCTCTAACCCTAGAACGAAGGATTTAGTCACGCATACTCATAATCACAAGACAATGATTTGATGAAATAATGATGAAATGATTAATAGATGAAAGAATATGAATTAAACCCTTGTTCAATAAAGTATGGTGCTCAATAAATGCTCCCAAAATCTCAACTCTCAATCAAGCAAATAGGGTGCAACTTGTGGGAATTTAAGCACTAATGCACAAGTTCACAACAAAGTCAAGTGAGTGGACTCTAAGCATCTCAAGGGGGTCATTCAATTTTTTCTAGGCATGAATCACAGTTTTAAAACCAAAACGACACCACAAGTATCACATGCAATAGGTTCAAGTCCACCGGTATCAAACAAATCAAAGGCACCTAGCAGTCTACCTATTTCTTTCGTCTAGGGCCACCTATAACTAACTACTCTAATCCTAAAAAGAAAGAAAATAAAAAAAACTATCCGGTTCAAAGGCTTCCCCGTGGAAAAGAACCGAGGCCATAAGAAAAACCACGGGGTGGATGACATGTACCACTACAAAGCCTATAAAGAAAATCTTTTTGCATCTTTCTAATAAAACAAAAGCAAATACTAAAAAGAAAAACAAAATGTCAAATGACAAAAGAAAAATCCTAACGGTACATGCATCCCTAACCTCAAAAATAAAGGGGAGTTCCCCCACCCCACACTTAAATCAAGCAATGTCCTCAGTGCTAAAAATTAGAAAGTGCAAGGGTAAAGAAAACTTCCCTGAGGGCCAATCGGCCTACAATGGACGGTGCGGTGGAGTGCGGTCCTCATCCTCCTCCTCCTCCACGTCTGTGGCACCTCCCTCTGCATCTGTCTCCACACCATCACTGTTCGGATCACGGTTTATGATGTCCGAATCAGTGTTCTGATCCTCCTCCGGGGGTAGCTCCACCGTCTGAGTCATACCCAGCAGGCGTCTCGAAGAATCCAATAAAGGAACTGCGCGATCAAGCGTAGCCATATCCATGCCGGCCTGCCGGGCCATATGCTCCATCATCAGGTACTGACGCGCGGACAAGTTAGCGTCTGTGTCCCGCCACTCGTCCGCTGTCAGTCGCACTGGTGCGGTGGTGGTCACATTCTTCACCGCTGCAATATCAAAAGTCATCTCAATGTCGGGGGCAATGCGATCCCCGACCTCATCAACCGGGACTCCCTCCTTTTCTAGATACCTGGTGAGAATGTTCCCAAAGTACAATCGACTACACTTCTTCTTGTTCCTTTGTTGCTTCATCACTTTCAGCATATAGTAGCCAATGTTAACCGGCCTCCCGGTCATGAAGAAGTAGATCATGCACGCCCGAGTCTTGTTGACCTCGGTATAATGGGCCGCAGGTAGAATGCGTGCATTGATTAACCTCATCCATACTCGAACTGTCTCCTAGAACTGCGAAAAGAGCAAGTGTATGTGTCTACCTGTCTCAGATCGCTCCCATCGATGAGTGGAGCCCTCGCCACACAGTGCCTCTCGCATGGCCTTGTAATCAGGCCTCTTTATGAACTCCCTCAGCTCGTCATAATCCGGGCCCTCTACCCCAAGAAGGTGTTCAAGGCAGTGGGATCCAATTTCACCTTCTTTCCCCGAATTGAGACCATGTCGTCATCTTTCCACGCTTCATTTGGGTCCCAATTGGCATAGAACTCTTGCACAAGGTCGAGGTTAGCGTGGTCCGGACTCTCAAAGACCGAGTCCCAATGCAAGGCGTGAATGGCCTCTCTCACACCCCGACACTTCTCCATCAACTTCCTCTCATCAATGGCTTGCTCGGGAATATATCTCGCAAGCCGCACGTTTTTGTACAATGTTTGGCTTTCGCCCTTCTTGACAAAGTAGAGGCCGAACCTCGTCCTACAACCGGGCCTTGGGATAGGCACCGCATCTTTGGGAACTCTAGCCTTGACCTTGGCCTTGGCCGGTGCCTTACCCTTTGCTTTGCTCAATGAGGCCTCGGCTTGTAGTGATCTTTTAGGAGCCGGGGCGGAGGAAGAACCCGCTTTGTTGGATGTTCTAACCATGGTGCCTACATCAAACAAAAATGCCAATGTGAGATTTCAATTCAAGCACAAAGTCAATTGGGTGGGTCAACACCCCACACTTATCGCTCATTAAATTCATCAACAATTCAACTCATAACCACGAGCGACCCCACACTTAGCGAAAACAAGCATTGCAAAAATTGCCACGGGCGTGGACTTCATGATCAAGCTAGTGGAGGTTACAAAATAGCCAATTCTACGCATGTGTGACACCCAATGTTCAACTTAAGCCTAATGGTACCATTGCTATTCAAGAATTCACAAGGTTAAATATTTTTCATAATTGATGCATTTTATCAAACACTTGGTGTGCACAATTTTCAATTTGCAATTTCAATGGCTAAAGTAATGTATCAACCCTCCCAAATTATTGGGAGATCCCTTTTTGCAAGTATACAAGCCAAACATTAAGCACAATTCATGAATATAAGCAATTAATTGATTGTGATAGCTCCTTAAGATCAAGAGAAGACTACATTTACTTGTCCATATGGCACCTATGCATTTAGGAGGATGCCGTTTGGATTATGTAATGCCCCTGGGACTTTTCAGCGATGCATGATGGCTATTTTCACCGACATGGTGGAAAAATTTGTTGAGGTTGGAATTGGATTGAGGATTGGATCGAGCACACGAAGGCACGACGCGACGCAAGCTGCGGACAAAGAAAAACTGGAATTGGCTTGGCGCCATGAGGGGCGCGCCGCGCCTGCTGCAGCGCCCAGTGTCCTCCACTTGCGTCGCGTCGTGCCTTCGTGTGCTCGATCCAATCCTCAATCCAATTCCAGCCTTTTCTTGCTCGATCATGCTCTTTAAAGCTTCAATTGCACTTCATAACAACCTACAATCATACGACATAAAATCAGTGCAACATCATGCTCATCAACTAGAAAATGTGCGAATAAAGTATCCAAACGTGAGGAAATATTAAAGAAATATAGGCATAAAATGGCAAACATCACATGTTGTCCACAGCAATTACCTATTACTTTTACCTTTGAGAAAGGAGAAGGATAAAGGGATTTTTTTTTTGGGGGGGGGGGGGGGGGTTGGGGGGAGTAAACTAAGGTAGGAGTCATTGTCATATGATAGCTTTACATCCCGTGCTGTCCAGAGGAAAGAAATTCCAGTGCGACCTCTAAACCAGTCATCATTTTACCTGTTATGATATGTGGAATACTGTGAAAGATAGTTTTTCTGCTTGAGCCATCCTCTATTAATTGATAATCACATTCTAAGCCACTCCCAAATTTTGTTGAATCTAGGGTCATGAGTGACAAGAGCAGTAAATTTGAGGATATCGTGGACGCATACTTAACATCATGCTCATCAACTAGAAAATGTGCGAATAAAGTATCCAAACGTGAGGAAATATTAAGGAAATATAGGCATAAAATGGCAAACATCACATGTGGTCCACAACAATTACCTATTACTTTTACCTTTGAGAAAGGAGAAGGATAAAGGGATTTTTTTTGGGGGGAGGGGGGGGTTGGGGGGAGTAAACTAAGGTAGGAGTCATTGTCATATGATAGCTTTACATCCCGTGCTGTCCAGAGGAAAGAAATTCCAGTGCGACCTCTAAACCAGTCATCATTTTACCTTTTTTTTTTTTGGGGGGGGGGGGGGGGGGTGCTACATAGTACTTTTTCTTTGAGTTGGCTGAAATATTTTTCTATCTTTATTCGTTCCTACTATTGTGTTTTGTTCCCCTTTTCTTTTATAAGAGGGTTGACTCTCAGTTATTTATGGTCTTCTCCTGTTATGATATGTGGAATACTGTGAAAGATAGTTTTTCTGCTTGAGCCATCCTCTACTAATTGATAATCACATTCTAAGCCACTCCCAAATTTTGTTGAATCTAGGGTCATGAGTGACAAGAGCAGTAAATTTGAGGATATCGTGGACGCATACTTAACATCATGCTCATCAACTAGAAAATGTGCGAATAAAGTATCCAAACGTGAGGAAATATTAAGGAAATATAGGCATAAAATGGCAAACATCACATGTGGTCCACAGCAATTACCTATTACTTTTACCTTTGAGAAAGGAGAAGGATAAAGGGATTTTTTTTTTTGGGGGGGGGGGGGGGTTGGGGGGAGTAAACTAAGGTAGGAGTCATTGTCATATGATAGCTTTACATCCCGTGCTGTCCAGAGGAAAGAAATTCCAGTGCGACCTCTAAACCAGTCATCATTTTACCTTTTTTTTTTTTTTTTTTGGGGGGGGGGGGGGGTGCTACATAGTACTTTTTCTTTGAGTTGGCTGAAATATTTTTCTATCTTTATTCGTTCCTACTATTGTGTTTTGTTCCCCTTTTCTTTTATAAGAGGGTTGACTCTCAGTTATTTACGGTCTTCTCCTGTTATGATATGTGGAATACTGTGAAAGATAGTTTTTCTGCTTGAGCCATCCTCTACTAATTGATAATCACATTCTAAGCCACTCCCAAATTTTGTTGAATCTAGGGTCATGAGTGACAAGAGCAGTAAATTTGAGGATATCGTGGACGCATACTTAGCATATCTTCAAGTAAGTTACAGAATAAATTCCAATTTCCTTTGTAATTGTTTTTAACATGTTTCAGCTGTGGAACCCCATATATAGAAGCTGAAGTTTGTGAGTCAGATAAATATAAAAATAAAAAAGGGAAACCAACTTCTCAAAATCTTCTCATCTTAGGATTACTTTAAACCTGTTAATTTTGATCAGGGGTGCTTCTTTTGAGTGCATCCAGAAAAGGTGAAGACATGCTTCAGTTATTTTGGGAGGACGCAACATGAACTAGGACTTTTAAGAGAATTAAAACAATATACAGAAAGATAAATGCAGAAATCTACTGGATAGGGACTCATAGGTTAATTAAAACAATATGCACGTCATACATATGTGTATAATCAGCTGCAAATGAGATCAAGCAGACTTCTTAAATATGTACAACATCTGAACTTTCTGAAAGTTTTTCACGGCCAGTATATGAGAACTAACAAATGTTTACAATCTTCAATGAAGTCTAAGCCCTTGTCTGCTATTCTTATCTGTACTGTAGGTAACAGTAGTTAATCCTGCCATGGAGAGAGCATTGTCACTTCTGCAGAAGTTTGCGGTTGATACACAAAGTGGAAGAATTTTGAAGGACAAGCTATGTTTTGGTGCTCCCTGGAGACACCCTCCATCTTCTGATGATCCTACATTGTGTCGTCAATGGGCTAAAATTCAGCTTATGGACTTTGTGCAGTCTCTTGTGAATGCAGAATTTGGGGTATCGTTCATCTTGTTCTAGCTTTTAGCATATTAGCTGTTGCTAGCTCTAACTGTTTAATATTATACAAACATTGCACTGAATTATTCAATGTAAAGAGCTTCATTTCTTTCCCTATGTGCAGGTAGGCAGAGCTATTATTTACATGCTACTCTGTCGTTTTTCATTTTCACTTAGGAATCATGTAGTGATGCCTCTTCGTGAGACTTACTAGTCTAATTATCAAAATGTGCAGAAGTATGAATATGCTACGACCATCATAACAACTTAAAAACATGAATTATTCTGTTTGTGATAGTCCACACGTCTCATTATGTAATGCTATATGTTAACAATGACCTTTACTTAATTGGGACATTGCTGTGTAAAGGAATAAAATAAAAAACAACCGTTGATGCCATGTTTTTGTGCTTCTGTGGTTTGGAATGAAGACATTCCAAAACCTGTCTCCTAAATTTTGAAGGTAAAATGTGATTACAGCTTTAAGAGCCGTAGTAGCATCATAGATACTTAGTCAAATTTATTTGCATTGCTTTTTATTTTTTGCTCTAATTTGCAGGTAAACTATCTGGGTGACTGTAGTCTTGAAATCTTTGATGATCCATCTGCTATTGCATTACTAGAGGTACTACATACAAGTCAAGTATACCTTTTTATTGGGGGTATTTTTGTGCTTTTCTGCAGTTTTCATTTTTTATCATGACTTTGATGTTCTTCCTGCATTTTTTATGAATATCAGTTGCACATTAGGTTAACTAAATTCTATAAACATAAAGGCACTGTTTGCCGAAAGATGTGAACAAAGACCTGAATTCCTGTCCCAAGAGGAAACAAAGATATATATATATTTTTTTTTTAAAAATGGAAGCTCTACCTATTACATTATCTAAATGTTTTGAATATTTTTTAGGTTGGTCTGCTGTATACACAACGGGATCCATCATTCATTCGTCCTGTTTCTCGGGGAATTCAGAGATGCCTTGTGAGATGGTATGATTTGCATTCTCATTCAGCCTGGTTTTAGAACCATAAGAAACCTCCACGCGATTTTACTCTTTTCCTTGTGCTACAGGCTTGTTCAAGAGCGAATGCAACTGCAGTCAAAGAATTCACTCCAATATCTCTGGCAGCGAGTCATACGTGGGCGCAGCTATCGCCATCTGATGTTAGAAGTAGGATACAAGTAGCTCGTCAAGGTAATAGTTGCTAATGAAAATTTCAAAGGGACTGGTTTGTGTCAAGGGCCTGTGAACATATATCTACGGGGTAGCCTCGTTAATGCTATGAATTTTAACCATCCATATTCTAGAACCACTCTGAGTCAATGGTAATGATATACATTTTGTCACAATTTACTTGCTCACTAAGATGTAAGAAAGCACTATAGAAGCTATGGCTATTTCTATTCAATTCACATTTTTTTAATTTTTTTTAAAAAGTAATGATTGTATTAATGAGTAGCACAAAGAGTGCTAGTTTTCTGTACAAGTTAAATTGTGCATTTAAATGTGGTATTCAACTTTATTTCATTTTCCTTGCGCTTTTTGATGGCTAACATACCATGGGCAACATTTTGTCTAATAGGGTTATGGTGAATCAGTTACTGTTTGTCGAGCATTTTGATGGATATATCTTTACCTTAGGTTAGATTTCGATTGTTTTTTTTCCCTTGAGCGACACTCTGTTTCTTAACATAACTCTTTCATTTGATGTCACACTAGATAATAGCTTTTTATTGCTGCATTTCAGGTCATTTGGGGTCACACCCATGCTTACAGTGATGAGATGTCCTTTGATCATTTAAACAAATTGTAAGTAAATCTTGAAGACTATTATTAAATTTACCATATTCTGCATAAGTCTCAGGTCTTCTGTTGAGAGGATCTTTCCTCTGAATCTGAATATCCATCAAAGATTTATTATTGCAAATGTCAAGTGTTAAGTTTGAAAAAGCCGAAGAGGGGAGATATTCCTACATTTTTCCTTCTAAAAGAACTGATTAAAATTTCGGTGAAAGAAAACCATTCGTGGTGTTTCATTCTCAAAGGCTCAGAATGAGATTAGTCTGGGGTCCAGAATGATTTCGTTGCCTGATCATCATATTTTTGCTTTATTTTCGTACTAATGCTTCTTGGGCTTGAAATCCCTAGTGCCCTAATAAAAACTACATACTGAATTATATTATACGCTGACTGGTCTTTTCATTTGGGATTCAAGTATAATCTCCTTTAAGGGACTAACTATGACTTGTCTTGCTGTGAATTTTTCAGTTCTTGGTACTCCTGCTGCTTCTTGTATTTGTTTTTCTGTGTTTCCCTTGGTTTTTACTTATAGTTTCCTTGAGTATTGAGGATCTCTCGCTTCTGTATTGATTGAGCTAAAGTGATATGTGCAGTGCAGCGTCAGTTGGAGAGGTTACAGTGTCGGTTGGAGCAGTTACATTTTTATCTGAGTCCAATATGTTCTCACTCATCATCTGTGATCCTTGAGCTAGTCCCATCTTTGGTTGAATGTAATATCTCAACCGGAGATTTGGAATGGCATACAATAAACCTGGAAAGTAGAAACATCCACACTAAAGCGCAACTTTAAAGTCAATCGTGGATGCTTTTCTTATTGGAGCTGGTGATCTTCAGTACTTGAAGTCGGACTTTTTCTTTATTTCTTTGATTTTACCCTCTCCATAGGTATGGAGGATTTTGTTTAATTTTTGGGTGTTAAGAGGAATGGACAGAGAGGGGACCATACTGTTACCTTGAAGATCAGCCCACGTTGATTCACCACGGTCATTCACGAATAGTGTTCATGTTATGGAAGGCGTATATACCAAGACACTATTTCCTTCCTCTCCAGCCCAGGGAGAGACAGTTTGATTTGGTGCTTCCATAACCAACGGCTTCACAAATATACTAATATTATAGGAAGGACTAAATTTATGCATGTACAGGAAGAAAGTTCACATTTATTGCTGCAGGACATCTACTTCTCTCAACCTGCTAGGGTAAGGCAATTGGGAAACATTGCTTCCTTTTAATACTTCAAATGGTTTGTAAGCAAGGTCTGATTTAATTCTTCTTATTTCTCGTAATGTAAACTTTACGATTTGTTATATATTTGTTTCACTGCAGCAGTTCCCATAATCTTCATCCCTTGGCATATTTCTCTTCGCCACTTTGTAGAGGAAAAGATGAACATGGATCGAACATAAAGCAATTCAAATTTTAAAAACTTACAATCTAGGTAATTGGAAACATGATAAGTACATAGTAATTACATGCTTCAACTTTCCCCATTGCAAACACATGAAACAAAAAACTGTTGAGTGAACTATCTCTTTATGTTGTGTCGAATTAAAAACATAATCCTTAAATGTACTTGTCCTCGATAGATAAATGACTAGAAATATTGTATAAGCAAGGGAAAAGGAGTACGGGAAGGACGAATGAGAATGAAACTGTGCTGAAAATGGAAATAGAGAATCCAATGTGACCAAATGGCAAAGCAGCAAAGGAGATAAGTATTTGATTCCCCCACAAAAGATCATCGACAGAGAAGCAAGTCATGAATGTTTCAATTGATAGAAATAAAGAACTACGTCTGATTTCGACTTTCCATCAATTAGATTAAGCCACATCAAATAAAAACTTGATATTGAACTAGATGCATAAACCAAGAGTTGTAAAGCAAGGAAATATCAAATTAAATACAAAAGTTTTTGAGAAAATTGCAAGGCGAGAATATGCCTGTAATCACCTAATTTTGGCACACAAAATTAAAAAATGCTCAAAATATTCGTATTAGATTCTTAGGACGCGTCGTCAATTTTTTCTGGACTTCTAGTGTTTGTTCTTAACTAAATTTGTTTCTAATTAGGACGCTAAAATTTGAAAATTAACAAAAATCACTTGTTATGTGCTTATTATTTTGATTCTATAGTTTAAATATGATAGTGTTGTAAAATATGTGGTTTAATTTTAGTTAGTTGTGTGTGTATAAATCATTTTTGTGGCTATATGTAAAAAAAATATGTAGCCCAATGCCAAGACCCATCAGCCCAAAATGTTAACCCAAGCCCACACCTCAAATATATATACACAAAAATCCATTTCTCCCATTTCACACCCTTTTAGTCAAGAGACTAGGGCCACCATGCCAAATTTTTCTCTCAACTCGCCGGAAATTGCTCCACGGCGGAGCCACCGGTCGGCCACCGCACTGCCGCCGCCGGCCACCACCTCTGGTGGCCGGAAAAATACCAAAATACACCATCTTAAAGATCTCGACCCCCTTGTTCCATTTCCGCTATTATTTTCTTCAAAATCCCGACGGTTTAGAGTAGATCGACGGTCAAAGCTCGGTCAAACTTCAAAATCCGGTGAGTTTTCTTTTAGTTTTTCTCTATTCTCTTTCTTTCCCCTTACTCCTCTCTTTCCACCCTCATATCCCATTTTCCCAATACCCCGCCCCTTCCCCCGTTTTGTCCCCTGTCCCGTTTTCTTTCCTATCTTCTTTCTTCTTCTCATTTTTTTTTCTTTCTTTGTTTCTGTTATGGCTGAGTTGATTGACGTTTGGAGGGAGGCCGTGGAGATTATTGAATCATGTAGGGGGGCTGTTCAGTTTTTTTTTTTAACGGGGGGCAGTGGGGAGTTTGTGATTGTTGGATTGTCGAGGGATTTTGTTTGAGTTTTTGAATGGAGGGGCTGTTTTGGAGTTTGAGGGAGACAATGTTGTGGTTGAACCCCGGGCTGCTATGGTGATTCTGCTGAGGTGACGAGACAGTGAGGCAGTAGCGAGGCAGCAGAGGAGGCTGTGATGTTTAGCTTAGGTGCGTAGGAGTTTGTTGAAGCTGTTTCAGTCGTTTAATGGAGGCAATGCTCGTGGTGAGCAAACGCAGCAACAATGACGCAACGAAGGTAGCGGTGACGCTGATTCAGTTTAAACGGGCAGCTATGAGACGAGGCAACGATGATGGTGATGTTGATAAATCCAGGCAGCAAGCATAGCGTCGTGGACGTTTTTGGCCTCGACGGGTTAGAAGCAAGGAAATCCCTCTTTGTTTTCACTTTCCATGCTTATTTTTTTGATTAATGAGTGATTATACTTGCTTAGTTCATAATTAACCTATAATAATTCATTGAAATGTTTATGAATTGAAGCAATCTGAAATGTATGTATATGTATGCCCATTGAGTTAATGATTTGTATCGCTCACTGTCACATAATAGAAATGGTGTGTTTGTTTGGCTGATCATGATCTGAACCTGTTTCTATCAAGCTTAAAGTGAAATTTCAGTTCAAGATATTCATTGCTCATAATCTTGTTGTCTGCCTTAGCTTGGTTTGAACACATTTTTAACTTTTGGTTAGTTCTGTTAAGTAAATGATCCAAAGTTAGCGAAGAATATGTGTTAAGTACGAACTCGCTGAATGTTTGATTAAGGATGGAGTAAACTGCTTGGTGTAGCCCCTGGGTAAGCGTTAAGTTTCAATGTGAAATTTGTCTCTCTATCTTGTTAAGCATGTGTTGGTGTTCGTTTGTTCAATAGTGAACGTGAGCCTGCTTTATTCTTGTTTAGTTCTGGTTCATGTTGAGCTCGTGAGGGAGTATTTAACTTGGAAAGTGATTAATCTTGTTTTGATTTTGCCAAGCATGTGTTGGCTAAGGTCTGTTTACTTTAGTTTAGTTCTAAGTTTAATTTGGTCTTTTAGTTTAGTTTGGTTGGCCAGTAGGTATAATTTAGTTGCAAATTAATTAAGTTAGAGTACAATTCAGTCAGTTTAGGGGGGCGTTTAGGGGCTGTTTTAGTTTGGTTTAATTGATAATTTAGTTAGAATTTGGTTGCTCTCTAGTTTAGTTTTGGTTAGTTTTGGGGCTGATTTAGTTTGTGTAGTTGGTCCTAGTTTCTTCTAATTAATGTAATGAGTATTGGGAGTCCTTTTAAAGGACCCTACTTGTATTATTTCAGCCTTAGGACTGTTTTAGGGGGCTGAAATAGTGCCCTATAGCTGCTGTACTTATGCTGAAAATAGGCCTAAAAGTAAGCTAGTACACTCAAGTTTGGAGGGGTGTGGGCTTGTACTTTTGTACAAGTCTACACTCCACCCCTTTGCCTTCACTTTTAGCTATAAAAAGGCATTGAATGCCCTCATTTAATATACAACTATCAGCTGAAAAGAACACCAACTGCCTGCTGAAATTTACTGAAAATAGTGAGCAAAAATACTTTAAAAAATAGTAAGTTTGGAGAGTTAGATTTAGAACCAAAAGCCTTTACATCTAAGGTCTTTTGGGGCATAAATCTCAAGGTTTTAAAGGTTGAATAGGGGTATAAAAGGGGCTGTTGTAGCTGCTGATTTGGGGTATTAAGTTGCTTGCTTTGGTTTGGTCTTGCTATTTCATTTGCTTCACTAGCTTGGAAATTTCTACACAAGGTAAACACATGAACCTTGTATTTTCTTTTGAGCCATTTGGCCATGAATTGAAGTAAAGATAGCATGTCTTTTCTTTAGGGATCTAGAAATTCCGTATATGTTGGCTTATAACTAAACATGTGATGCTATAGTGAGTACCGAAATGCCTCGATTATTATTACATGTTTCTCTCTACATTTTTATATCATGTTTTTGTTGTTTTTTTGAGCAAGTATGCATGAAAGAGGAGAAACGAAATTTTGCTAGACCATTTTTTATCAAGTAAAGATTTTAGCTAATTGGGTTGTTTATGCAAACTGATCATATCTGCAAATTTGAAAATTCTGGAAATTGTTTTAACACTGCAAGAAACTTGAAATATATATATAAGCGCACAGTTATCGTAAAAGTGCAAAATCTGGCCGTTTTATAAACTGGTCCGTTTTTGCAAATCTGGCCGTTTTTTATAAACTGACACGTTTTCTGCAAATCTGAGGAACTATGAAAAATCTGGATAAAAATGAGAAATCAAGGGCTGAAAAAGGACAATTTATGCAAAATTAAAAGTGTAGGCAATTTTAGGACCCATTGGATATTTATTTACAAAACTGAACTAAAAATAGCGCTCGAATTTTAAGCATGTGTCATTCTTTTGTGAAGGCGGCTTTGCTTACATATGTAAATCTTTTTTCGTAAAATTTGGCTATTTAACAAGATTTAAATTCGATTCTAAAGGGTTATGCAAAATAGCGAAAGTTCTTGACAATCAACTACTTTGTGGGTATATAAATATAACGACTTTGTAAAGCAGCTCATTTTCGAAAATAGTTCAGCCCACTCCAAACGTAAGGCTTATTTGTTGTGATTTGACAATAGCCACCTGCTTTTAACAAAATAGTCCTTAATTTGGCAAAAAAACCGTATTTTGGTAAGAGAGATGCATAATTGTTTAAGTTTTGTTACATTTAATCTAATTCATATAAATAATTTCACTCTAAAGATTAGACTTGAAATGGTTTGATTTATATAGTCCATTAATTTAGCTACTATTCATTAAATATTTTAACTAAGAATTACTTAACAAAATAAAACGCGATTAGACAAAATAGATAAGTATGATTTGTGATCTACTTATTAGGCTAAAAGAAAAATTAAATTGAGTTAAACTAATTCTAAATTAATTATTATTTTAAGCTAATTAAATTCTTTTTTTTAAAAAAAAAGTAGACGAGCCCTTTATAAGGTTTGGGAAATACGTAATAAATTTTTATTATCTTTTTATTCATTTATTTACTATGAAACAAAGTGTAAATTAGTCCAGTCCTCCGTGAGGCTGGATAAGAATAACACTTTTAATTTTCTTAAATCAAAGTATCATATTCAAATTAACGGCATTAATATAACAACCATATTTTAATAAGTTAAAATTGCGACAATAAAGCAACTGTGCTTGGCACAGGACTCGAGGGTGCCTAATACCTTCCCGAGAGTAAACTGAGAACCTTACCCGAATCTCTAACGCAGACCATTAGACGAGTCAGAGGTGTTTCCAAGGTACCTTCTGGTGACTTGGCACACCTTAAACTATGTCAAGTGGCGACTCCGAGTTTTCTCTAAATAATTTTGTACCTTTTGAACACCAGTCACGAGCCTTTAAATAAATAAACTCGCAAACGCACAGTTTAATATAAAATTTTTAGGGCGTGACAGCTTGGTGACTCTGCTGGAGAAATTAGTGAAAACTAGAATCTCCGGCTTCGATAAATTGTCGCATGTTTTAATTTATTAAATATTTGGTTGTTATATTTTATTGCTGTTATCGCCTGAAAAGTTGAATGTTACTGCTTTGATATTGTTGAACTGTATATATAAACTGTCTTCCTCCGCAACCCTCTGAGTCTTTGAAACACACACACACGTGCACTTACCAGATTACTTGTGGCATCTGGGACTTTCTTACTAAATTGCCCATGATTTAGGAGGAAGGCGTGACAGGGTTTTAGGCCGGACACACTGTCTCCGGATGGCCCTGATGCGCTTTCCGCCCGGTTTGTCCACCGAGTTTTCAGCCAGTCTAGACACTGAGTCAGTTGTGTCACCTAGAGTTAAACCTTTAGGCCCAATTATCTGCATCATATCCGACTTAATGAGATGCGATACACCGGTATTGCACTTGTCTAGGTTGACTACCTTTTCTCTAAACGGGACCCACTTCCCGGGAAAGATTTGTCTAAAAGGCATTCTATGTGTTGCATGCGACTAGGAAAGGTTGTTATGCTGACCAAATTGGGGAGAGACGGATTTCAAAAGAAAAAAAAAAAAGAAAAAGAAAGAAAAAAAAAATGAAAGGAAAAGTGAGGAAGCAGGGTGAATTTTATGTTTTAAATGTAAATGTTTTGTCATTTTTATAAAATTGAGTCATACTGCTGTAGTGGCAAATCTTTTGTAAAAACGCCAGTGTTGGCCGTCTTTTGTAGATATCAGTTTGGTCTCGTTATAACAACGAAAATTTTACAAAAAAAAAAAAAAAATACATACTTAGTAGTTAGAAAGTCGAAAAATTTTGGTGTCAGTTTTCACGTCGTTATAATGGCGAATTTTTAGAAAAAGGCTCGTATATCGATGTTGGAAGTTTTTGGGATTCAGTCTTTCACGTCGTTATGCTGGCGAATTTTTTGCAAAATACTGTAGTGTCATCACTGGAATGAATTTTTTGTTTTGATGTCAATGTGGCGTCGTTGTAACGTCGAATTTTTTCTTTTATAAATTACATCTAAATACCATTGTTGATAATTTCCTGGAGTCAGTCCTGATGCCGTTGTGATGGCAAAATTTTTCGATTCTCTTAGGGTCAACTTTACGTCATTACAATGACAAAAGTTTTGTTGAAAATTGGAGTTTCGAATTAGCAGTTTAGGCATCTGTTTTGCTCTGTCGGTCAGTTGTTTTAAGTTGTTTTCAGGCTTTCAAATATTTGACACATTTTTTTTATTAGGAACAATGGCTGCATCATCTTCTAGGACAGTCAAGAGAAAATACCTTGCTGATGCCATTCCACCCTCTATTATGATGACTGATGGCCCACCCAAATCGGATAAATCTCTAAAGTCTTGGTGGGACACAATGAGTAAAATGCAGAAAGATATAGTCCAGGAAAAGATTGGTTTTCTGACTGACTTTGTGACTAAACCTATTGTCCCGCGGTGAGACTTGATCAGTGCACTAGTTGGGTTTTGGAACCCAAACAAAAATACCTTCTGTTTTAAGGGGTTTGAGATGACGCCGACCTTCGAGGAAATAGCTGGGCTTCTTAAGCTGGATTTTGAGAAAAAGAATATGATTGCTCCGAGGAAGGTTAATGAGCGTGATTTTTTCAGTAATATCAAGGTACGAACGGACCTCTCAATCGCTAGTGTTCGTCAAGGCTGGATTTCATTTGATTACCTTTATGATCGTTTTGGGGCCGATAATGGTTTTAAGAAGTATGGATTCGAGTTCCACGACAAGCTGAAATATGAAGATTGGGTACACCTCTGTCCTAAGGTCTTTGTGTTCGCTTTGCTAGGGTTGTTGGTTTTCCCACTACCGGATAGAGCGATATCCATTAAGGTCAGTTGGACCACGACAGCTTTATATGGTGGAGCACCAGACGCCACTATCATCCCGACGATTCTAGGTAGTATATTTCATGCTTTGACTCGATGCCACTTGGAGCATGTACGCCCTTGCCCACCTCGTAATATTCTTAGGTGCTGTGACATCGATTATCTTGAATACCATCTCGAACACATCGAGAGGTATAAATTCCCAGAAAGTGAGCCAAATTGGAGGTCTTTCTTGAACTCTCTCACGCCGGACAAGATTTTGTGGCAGTGTAGCTGGTTTCCTAAGAGGGAGGTTGTACACAGATGCGTGGATCGTCTTTTTCTCGTTCTGATGGGTTTGACAGCATCCCAGCCTTATGTTCCTCTGCGTGTACTTAGGCAGTTGGGTCGAAAGCAGGAGATCCCAATAGTTGAGGACATGAGTGCATATGTCTCAGACTATCCTCTCAACCCAGCTACTCTTAGAGGTGAGATCTTGCGCTTGTGGGATACTAGGAGGCACCTCGCAGAAAGCACACAGGTTCAGGATGGACTTAAGGGCGAGGTCGTTCGGGAGTACAAGTTCTGGTATTACCACCAGCCCATACCTAGAGAGATGCCCGCGAGGCATGGTTGACACTGAGGCCAGGCTGGATATGCAGGTTCAGCTTGCTAGGCACGAGATTGGGAAGGAATACCGTGCTACCATACAAAGCTTAATTGCAGAGAGGGATGCCGCCAGAGCTGCTCAGTCAGAGAGTGAGGGTTTCGCGCATCAGCACCTAGACACAGTCAGACGACTCCGTGTCATGCACTCACAGGCATTGACAGAGCGGGATGCCGACAGGGCAGCTTTGTTGGAAAGCAGGAGAAGGGAGGATTATCATCGCCAGGATGCCATAGATTCTCGAGCTCGACTTGACAGGGCATTAGAGCAGGGTGAGCAGCTCAGAGGGCTAGCACAGGACCGAATTCGAGATATACAGGCTGCAGGACATACCATCAGTGTAGCTTATCGGCAGGTTTATGACTCTGCTACATGTGTTGCACGGTCCATCGATGAGTATAGGAGGCTTCCCGCGGAGGACATACTCCCACATGTGCTTCCCTTCGTCACTAGAGTTGCAGCAGATTTGAATGGATTGCGTCGTACCTTTGTAGAAGGCCCGCCAGTAGATCCGGAGGAGCCATTCGAGTTCGACCCAGAGGAGCCAGCTGACTTTGTGCCCCAGCCACCTTAGTAGATACATCGGGCCAAGATGATGCAGATTATTGTTTTTTGTCATTTATTTTACATCTTGGCTTTGTTGTACTTTATGTCGCTTTTGAATTTGGCATGTTGTAATTTATTTTCACTTTTTTCAGTCATTTGTATGTTTCTTTTGGTCGTGCTCCGGAACCACCGTATGTACTCTTTCTTTTTAAGTAATGAAAATATTTTGCTTTTTTTTAATGTGTCAATTCACTTCACCCTCTAGCCTCACTTAAAAAAAATATACAAAAAAAAAAAAGAAGGAAAAAGAAAAGAAAAGAAAAAAAAAGAGAAGAAAAGAAATCAAATAATACACTTGGGGATCTAATCCAAACCAATTTGGGATGACGCATAACGACCTTAGGCATTGTTTAGGCCGACGAGCAAATTCATGTTCCATGCTATCTTGTTGCACTAACGTGTTTTGATTTGCATAGAGCTTGAGCAACTGCCGTGCTGGCCCCACATTCCTACTCCACCAGAATCAAGGGACCACTGCCTGTTCCAGAAGTGGTTGAAGCACCTCTTCAAGAAAACACTCCATCAACGATGGCCGAAGAAACTGAGAACACTGATCTGCTTCGCTTGGCTGAACAACAGGCTAAGATGGCCGAGGATTTCACGGCCATGAAAGATATGATGATGCAGCTGGTCCGCAACTTGGCAGCAGTTCAGGCACCTCCTGTTCCGCCAGGCGCTGCTGGTTTCATGGCGAATACTCAGCCACCAGGGCAAGGGCAATCTACAATGGTAGAAGACCCCCGTTATCCTCCAGGGTTCGGTCCACATCCAGAAACTGACAACGTAGCTGGACCTTCTACTGTACAACCTGGGGCACAATTCCCACAGCATGGACAACATGGCCAAGCCCAAGTTCCTGCCACAGCGTTCACCGTTCCTGCAGGACACACTTTGCAAAGGTCAAATAGTGACCCACAGTTAAGGGCTCGTGATCAACAATTCGACCAAACTCGGGGTAATGTACTCCGCCTCACTGAGTCGTATGATCATGGACACCACCCAGAGTCACATGCTGATGTCGAAAGATTGGGGAAAACAGAAGAGGCTGACTTTGCTCGGAAATTGAAAAGCTTGGAGCAAACTGTGAAAAATATACAAGGGCAAGGGGGTAAAGCAAGTATTTCATCCAAAGACATGTGCTTATTCCCTCATGTGCCATTGCCTGAGGGTTTTGTTGTGCCCAAATTTGATCCGTACACTGGACAAAGTGATCCAAGGATCCATGTGAAGATATACCTTAACAAAATGAGGGGTATCGAGAAGGATGAATTATTGATGGCGTACTTTTCGGACAGTTTGGGAGGACCGGACACAGAATGGTTTGTGCAACAAGATGTTTCGAAGTGGGTCACCTTTGACGACATGACCAGCGCTTTCCTGAACCATTATGGTTACAAAATGGAGGCTGCTCCTGATCGTTCTTCTTTGAAGACGATCACAAAGAAACCAGGTGAAAGTTTCAGAGAGTATGCCTACAGGTGGCACGAACAGGCGGCGCGTGTGAGCCCTTTGATCCCAGACGATAAAATGGTTGAAGAATTCGTCGAAGTACTTGACGAAACATACTACCAAGCGATGGCCTCTGCCCTTGGGAAGCAATTCAGTGAAGCAGTAAAAATTGGGGAGATGATTGAGAGATGAATCAAAGCAGGCAAGATTGTTAGCCAAACATCTTTGAGAGCCACGATCCAAGCGTTGCAATCAGGGTCAGGTGCTTTTGGGAAGAAGAAGGAAAAGAAAGATGAAGTGGCAATGGTTGTTCCTGGACCGAGAGGAAATGATGGAAGATACAATGACTGTCAAGGGTACATTCAAGCACCCCTGCCACAACAATTCTATCCAACTCACGGCCAACAGTTTTCCATGCCGCAGTTCTCATTCCCTGTCAATGCAGCATCTTATGCTCAGCCGCTATCTGGTCCACAATGGCGTCCACCCCCTGCTCCAGTCCAATATAACAATCAACAGGCACATACTCAGTTCCAGGCTCACCAGGAGATGCCTTATCGACCACGAGGTCCGCAGGGTTTTCGTCCAAACATGCAGCAGAGAAACATGCAACAAGAGAAAAGGCAGTTCACCCCACTGGGGGAAACTTACACTAATTTATTTGAAAAGTTGCAACAAGCCAATCTGTTGAAGCCAATCTCGGGAAAAGTGAACCCCAATGGAAGAGTTGATCATTCACGCCATTGTGCGTTTCATTCTGGAACACGACACAGAATCCTGCTGGGAACTCAAAAGGGTAATCCAGGCAATGATAGACAATAGGGGTGGCCAGCGGTCCGGTCCGGAACCGGTACCGGGCCAAAAAAATTTCAAAACCGGCGTGGTACCGGTCTACCGGTCCGGTCCGTGCCAGTTATATAAATTGGTGCCGGATCGGAACCGGTTCCGGCGACCGTTAAGCCGGTCGGTTAAACGGTTTTTTTAATTTTTTTTTGTTTTTTTAAGGCAAATAAAGTTAAAATTTGAAAAACTTAATAATTTATTTAAACATTATTTGTGATAATTATGTAAATTATATTTTTTAATGAAACAAAATAATTATGTAAATTATATTTTAAAATTTATTAATGTAAAGTAAATAAATAAACACAAAACAAACGTTTATTGAATGTGAAATAAATAATTGAAATGACAAAACAAACTAGAAATCGAAAAATTACAAAGATACTAAATAAACTAGAAATTCGAAAATACATAATTGAAATAGATATTCCCTTAGCCATCTCCTCAAATTTTCAATCACGCGGAATAAAGCCATTTATTCTATCCCATTCGGTTTTGTGTTTTTTTTCTAAGTGTTGCCTAAACTTTCCCGTCCCTCCATTGTTGGGTCCACTGTAAAATTTCCACTCTTTGTTACAGAGGCTACATTTAGCTTTCTGAGTTTCAGTATCTTTCATAATAAGTTCCCACACTATAGAACGACGTCTTCGTTCCGCTATTCTTGTTTCAGTAGGACCGGGAGCAGCGGGAGCTTGATTTTCAGCCATTATAATTGTTTGGATTTTGGAAGAAATTTAGAAAATAGCCTTTGAGAGTAATTTGAGAAATAAATTGATAGAAAGTGCTAAATTGTGTGATATAATGATGAAATATTATAGTATATATAGATAAAAATAGGTTGGGGGGTATGGGGGGAATTTTGGGGGGGGGGGGGGGTGATAGGCAAATATAGCCGTTTTTAGCCGTTGGCCAACGGCTATATTTGAAAGAGAGCCGCTGGCCCAATCTGCTGGTCCGGTCCGGTCCGGCAGTTCGGCCCAAATAAGTTTTTTTTTTTTTTTTTTTTTTTTTTTTTTTTTTTTTTTGTTTTTTTGTTTTTTCATTGAGTTTTAGTATTTAAAGTGGTGGAAACTTTGAAAAATATTACAACAAAATATTATTTAGTTTTTACTTGTACATATTAAAGTTTAAACTTAGAATTAAAAAACTTGTAGTATTTTTTATAATTTGAACTTTGAAGTAATGAAATTTTTGAAGTGATGATTCAAATTTCAAACTTTTGAATTAATTTGTTAAGTTCAATATTCAAACTTTGAATTAATTTTAGTAAATTCAAATTTTGAATTAATTTGTTAAGTTCAAAATTCAATATTTGAACTAATTTACAAACTAGTAATTAATTGTAGTATTTTTTGCGCAAACTATAAATTAAAAATAAAAAGTATGAAGACAATAATTGTGATTGAATTCCAAGACTTGGAGCAATTTTATTGAATTGTTTAAGATATAAGTAGTGCAAATTACATCTAAATTTCAAACTTGTAAATTCAAAATTCTTATTTAGAAAATTACATTCTTTTAAACATATTAGCTAGTTTCTTGAGGATAGTTGTAGGCTTTTCTTTTGGAACTGGCCGTTGTTGATCTTGTTCATCATCTCCTTCTGGTTCTTCGTCGTCTTCTTCTTCTTCTTCTTCATTGCCGGTTTGACTTCCTTCACTTGTTCCGTCGCTCAAAATTTGATCGATATATGCTCTGCCCCTTTCCTTAGTAAGTTCTGGTAGACCAAAGTTTCTTCGCTCTGCTCTGATCCAATCCCTGAATAAAACTCCTGTCTCCATTGCCTCCTCTCTCAACGAATATCTGTGATCTCCAATATGAAATCTTCCTTGGCTAAAAGCGCTTTCCGATGCAACTGATGAAGCTTGAATTGTTAATATATCCCGGGCCATTTTTACAAGAATTGGAAATTGCGATTCTTGATTCTTCCAATAATCCAACAAATTCGCAGTTCCAAAGTTGTTAAGTTTCTTTGGATATTGAATTAAATACACTTGGAACTCGCTGTATTCCTCTTCGTACTCGTCCTGTTCTGAAAGCAACTTTTCGTCAAGTCCCCCAAAAGTGCTCATTCCTGCTCCTGCCTGTGAAGAACTTTGCCCGGTGGATAGTATTGGTTCCGTTGGTGTAGCAGTGTCTGCCCAAGCTCTATACTTTGCAAAAACAGCCACGGTATCTGCATAAACTTTAGCAATAGCCTCGTCTACACTTGGATACCCATTAGTAGCAATTTCATCTGGAGTAATTTATAAATTTGCATATACTTCTCTAACAAGTCGTTCAGTTAACTTAATTTTAAAAGCAGGATGCAACACAGAAGCAATGTAAAAAAGAGAAGGAATTGGAAAAAAATATTTTCTAAACTTTTCAATCATTAACTCTACAGCCGGTAAGTAAACTTCATATTGTTTATACATTTTCAATAATTCCGATATTCCAGCTATATAATATAACATGGTAGGAGTAGTTGGATAATATTGACCGGAAAATTCTAAAGTAGCTTGATAAAATTTATGTAAAAACTGAAGAAGATGTTGAACAAGTTGCCAATCTTGATCTTGAAGGTGATAGATTTGGATAAAATGTTTATTATACATTTGAGAAATAGGCAGTCTATATTCATAAGCAACTTTCAATGCCTCATATAAAGTGTTCCACCTAGTACAAACTTCCTTTGGGACTCTCCTAACTGGCATTCCTAATTCTACACATTTTCTTTCCCATTCTCGTTTTCTTTCTTGGTTTTTATTTCTAAAAATATAAGTAATAGATATCTGCACCTTTGCGATAATTTCGTTAAACAAGACAAGACCATCTCTTACTACTAAGTTGTAAATATGACATGCACACCTAACATGAAAAAATTCAGGAAAAGGAGGGTTCAAAATAGGTATCAAGTTCCTAAGTGCTTCTGTGTTGTTTGTAGCATTATCTACCGTAATACTAAAAACTTTGTTAGACAAACAGTACGTACGACAAATTGATGAAACTTTGTTACAAATATAATTTCTCATGTGTGGTTCATCAACAATTTTATAAGCAATAATACGTTTTTGAAAAACCCAATCAGGATCTATCCAATGAACAGTCACAGTAATATAATCACATCCATTAGTAGAACGACCCATATCCGTAGTAAGACATACTCTAGTGTCAAAGTTATCAAACATATATCGCAAATAATCCTGATATTTGTTCTTAAATTTAATAATATCATTTTTAACAGTAGTTCTTGGAAAACCTCTAAAAGAGGGATTATATATAGCCTGAACATAACGAACAAAACCAGTAGAATAAGGAAAACTATAAGGTAAACCCTCGAGGGCAACTAGTTTAGCAATAGCTTCCCTATCCTTTTGTTTATCATAAGTAAGAAGCCCTCCTGTTGTTTGGTTAATTCTTGTTTGGATACCCGAAGATTGGTCATGCGCTACTCCCCCATGTTCGGTCCCTAAATATATACCACCCGCCCGCGTTGCCCATTCTTTAGGATGTTTCTTTTGTAAGTGCTGCCTAAGTTTACCCGTCCCACCCTCATTACCCCCAGTTCTAAAAACCCACACCTTATCACAAAGCCCGCAGGAGGCCGTCTGCGCTGCAACATTCTTTGATGCAAAATCCCACACATCAGATCTTTCCTTACGTTTAGCCGGTATTCTAGTAGGAGGTTCAGGAGGCAAGTCTGACTGAACTTTGGGTGGACTAGCTTGAAATTCAGGTGTTTCTTCTAAATTAACCCCGCTTTGATTCCTATATCGTGTTTCTAACATTTCGTGATCAAGCATATTATCAGCGCTAACATTATGATAATATTGAGAATCATCTATGTGGGTGAACTGACTGGAACTACCAGCAATTTCTTTACCCCTATTTCCCCTACGACCACGTGCCCGCCCCCCACTACTAGTTCCAATTGAACCTCGTTGAGACATAATAATAGCAAATAAAATAAATATATATGACAAAAAAATAATAAAAGAGTAGAAGTAGGAACGACCAACCAAATATAACCGTATAATTGAGGTGAAGTTGAAACTTGAGCCTCCACTTCAATTAATTAGTTGAATACTTGATAATCAAAAAATTGCAAAAATAGCCAAATTGATATTTTCAACCACGTAGCGCCTCCAATTGACCCAATACTTGATATTTATAAACTTCACCAAGTAGCCAAATATAACTTTGATAGAAACTCCAAATAGAACTTGATAAAGTAGCCAAATTATAAATTTTTAACAAATAGCCAAAGTAGAATAATAGCAATATTGTAGAAAATTTGAGAGAATTAGAGAGAATTGGAAGATTTGTGTGAAAAATATGATGAAATAATGAGGTATTTATAGAAAAAAAATAGTTAGGGGGGTGGTTATGGGGTGGTAGAGGGGTGTAATTGGCCGTTGGACAACGGCTAGGGGGTCAAAAGAGCCGTTGCCCAACGGCTAGAAACGGCCAGAATTTTCCTTTTTTTTTTATTTTTTTTATTTTTTTGACCGGTCCGGTCCGGCCGGTTCCGGTCCAAAATTTTACCGGTTCATCCGGTTTTTTTTCGTGGCACCGGTTCGGTACCGAAACCGGGGCCCGTTAGTGACCAACGGTCCGGTTTCAACCGGTCCGAGCCGGTTTCCGGCCCAAATCCGGTCCGGTCCGGTCAAAACCGGATCGTTAGCCACCCTTAATAGACAATAATAAGATAAAAGTCGTGGGGGATGAAACACAAAATGTGAATCAAAATCCTTTACCAGCTCATGATGTTCAAAACAACGTACCCATGGTAGGGATTATATGCATAGAAAAGGACTTGAAAGGGAAACCGCCAAGCAGATTGTGGTAGTTGGTCCCTCCCCAGACATCAAAGGCCCTGAGCCATTTATTGTTGTAATCAGGGGAAAGTCAAGTGCGTCTGTTGTCAACAAAGCAAAGCAAGATACTGCTGTTGAGCCAAGTTTCACAATTCCGGCTGCAAAGCAGGGAAAAGTTCATGACAGTGCACCAACATTTATTGTGCAAGGGGCATCATGCCAGAAAACTCCGATCTTCGAGGTTAAGGCAAAGAAGTGTGAACCGGTTATCATCACTCAAGCAGCGCAACTCCCTGTCAAAAGTACAAATGCTGTTCCTTGGAACTACAACAAGACAATTGTGTCTTACAACGGGAAAGAAATCATGGAGGTTGCTGCAGATGTAAATGGTCTAACTCGGTCCGGGAGATGTTTACCCCGGAAGAATTGAGAAAGGCAAAGCCAGGTCGAGAAGACCAAGGACCCATCAAAGAGCCGGTGTCTGAGAAAGAAGCTGAAGAATTTTTGAAGAAAATGAGATCGACAGATTATTCTATCGTCGAGCAATTGAGAAAGACTCCAGCTCAGATATCACTCTTGTCTCTACTTATGAACTCTGAAGCACATCGCAATGCACTGTTGAAAATACTGAATGAGGCCTACATTCCTGAACAAACTACTGTGGCTAATCTGGAAGCACTTGCTGGCAGAGTATTTGAGACTAATCGTGTGATGTTCACCGATGAGGAGCTGCCAGCAGAAGGAACCGGTCATAATCGAGCGCTTCATGTCTTAGTTAAGTGTGAAACCTCCTATGTCACACGTGTTCTAATAGATGGTGGCGCGGGATTGAACATTTGCCTTCTGTCTACATTGAAGAGTCTAAGGGTGGATATGAGCAAAATCAGGGCAAGTTCCTCTGCTGTTCGTGCTTTTGATGGTGGAGTTCGAGAATCTTTGGGCATCATCAATCTTGAGTTAACCATTGGTCCCGCTACCTTCAGCATTGAGTTCTAAGTCATGGAAATGGATGCATCGTACAATCTGTTATTGGGCCGACCATGGATTCACATGGCTTCTGCAGTACCATCCACAGTTCATCAGGTGGTCAAGTTTACTTGGGGTAATCAAGCTGTCGTAGTTTATGGAGAGGATGACTTACAGTTTAACGATAGCCTGGACGTACCAGCCCTTGAAGTCGTCACCACACGCCCGACCATCATGTATCAAACCTCCGATGTGGTGTATGTGGAAAAAGTAACAGAAGGGAAACCTATACCCATCCCAAGAGTGTCGGAGACGTCTATCATGATGGCATCCGAGATGTTAAAGCATGGTTTCCAATTTGGAAAGGGCTTGGGAGCATCACTACAAGGCAGGGTAAATCCAGTTTATTCAAATGGTGTGCAAGGCACGTGGGGACTAGGGTTCAAGCCAAAAGCAGCTGATCGCAAGCAAGCAAAGAAAAAGAAGTCGGAAGTTTGGTCTCTCCCAAAGCCAATTCCGTGTCTCGCTCAGTCTTTTGTGGGTTATGTTATGAAACCAAAGGTTGTCGCTACAAACGTCAACACAATGGAAGACAATCAGGATGCACCATTTGATCTAGGTGGCATTTTTGAAATCTGCATGGTACAGTCGGGTGAAGGCTCCAGTAATGCTTCAATTCAGTACATTGGCCCGGACGTGCACCTGACTAACTGGAATGCAACTCCCTTCCCCATCAGGAAGGGGTCTTGGTAGACTGTTGTTTTGCAGTTTTTCTTTTGAATACACTTGGATATTCTAAGGGTTGTATGCCAAGTGTATTATTTTGCTCATCTTTCTTTTTGTAATTCAAACCCTTTTTCATTAATGAAAGGCCTAAGAGCCAAGCTTTCCTTTAATCTCTGTTCATATTCTTAATTTTATTCTATTTTTGTTTATCTGTAGTGATATATCTGCTGGTCCTGATATCATGACATGTTCAAGGAACTTATCGTCCATCCAGGGACCGCAATCTGATTTTGGCCCCATAACCATAGTTGAGGTTGAAAGTGACGAAGAAAACATTGAGGAATCTGTTAATGAGATCGAATATGACGGGGAACAGGCAGATTTTGAAATAGGCCTGGAAGTTGAATGCCATGAGGGCAAGCCTAAACCCAATTTGGCTGATACAGAGGATGTTAATCTTGGGAGCCCTGATGATGTGAGGGAAACCAAGATAAGCATGTGTGCCCTACCTGAAGTGAAGAACGATATTCGGAAAGTGCTCTTTGAATATCGAGATGTTTTTGCATGGTCGTATGATGAGATGCCGGGTTTGAGTTCCGAATTGATAGTCCATGAATTGCCAATTCAACCTGGTTTCCCTCCAGTGAGACAAATGCAACGGAAGTTCAAAACTGATATGATCAAGAAAATCCATGATGAAATAATGAAACAGCTGGATGCAAAAGTGATTCAATCGGTTCAGTACACTACTTGGGTTGCAAATGTTGTTCCGGTTCCTAAGAAGGATGGAAAAACAAGGATATGTGTCGACTATCGAGATTTGAACAAGGCGAGTCCCAAAGACAATTTTCCATTGCCTAATATTCACACCCTCGTAGACAATTGTGCCAAACATGAGATACAATCCTTTGTTGACTGCTATGCTGGATATCACCAAATCCAGATGGATGAAGATGATGCATACAAAACGGCATTCACTACGCATTGGGGAACTTATTACTATAGAGTGATGCCGTTTGGTTTGAAAAATGGTTGGGCAACCTACGTGAGGGCTATGACTGCCATTTTCCATGATATGATGCATAAAGAAATAGAAGTGTACGTGGATGACGTGATCATCAAGTCTAGAACTGCTGAAGACCACGTGAGAGATCTCAGAAAGTTCTTTGAAAGGCTCCGTAGGTACAATCTGAAGCTGAATCCAGCCAAGTGTGCATTTGCTGTGCCTGCTGGAAAATTGCTGGGTTTCATTGTTAGTAGGCGAGGTATTGAACTGGATCCCGCAAAGATCAAAGCAATACAAGAACTACCTCCGCCTCGAACCAAGAAGGATGTTAAAAGCTTTCTAGGCAGGCTAAATTACATCAGTAGGTTCGTTGCTCAACTTACCACAATATGTGAGCCGATCCTCAAGTTGTTGAAAAAGAATGCATCAATTGCATGGACCGAGGAGTGCCAAGAAGCCTTTGACAAGATCAAGCAATACTTGTCAAATCCTCCTGTTTTGGTTCCGCCTGAGCCTGGCCGACCATTGTTTTTGTATTTGTCAGTCAACGAAAATTCCTTTGGTTGTGTACTGGGGCAACATGATGCCTCGGGAAAGAAAGAACAAGCCATTTATTATCTGAGCAAGAAATTCACGGATTGCGAGGCCAGATACACCTTGTTGGAAATGACGTGTTGTGCCCTAACTTGGGTTGCACAAAAGTTGAAACATTATCTTTTGTCCTATACCACTTATTTGATTTCCCGGATGGACCCATTGAAGTACATATTTCAAAAGCCAATGCCAACGGGCAAACTTGCAAAATGGCAAATCCTGCTCACAGAATTTGACATAGTTTATGTCACTAGAACTGCAATGAAAGCTCAAGCTTTAGCTGATCATTTGGCTGAAAATCTGGTGGATGATGATTATGAGCCATTGAAGACTTACTTCCCTGATGAGGAGGTAGATGTGCTTGAAGAGTTGATTAATGAAGAAGAGCACGTGTGGAAAATGTACTTTGACGGTGCTTCTAACTCAAAGGGTCATGGCATTGGAGCAGTCCTCATCTCTCCCACGGGACATTACTATCCGGCAGCTGCCCAACTTCGTTTCAGTTGTACTAATAACACATCTGAGTATGAAGCATGCATAATGGGTTTGCGTATGGCTCTAGACATGGACATCAAAGAATTGCTGGTGATCGGAGATTCAGATCTTTTGATACGCCAAATGAAGGGTGAATGGGAAACTCGAGACCTTAAGCTGATCATGTACAAGCAGTGTATGGACGATCTTTGCCAAAAGTTTGATGTTCTAAAGTTTAGACATGTTCTCAGAATACATAATGAGCTGGCTGACGCATTGGCTATATTAGCCTCAATGCTTGTCCATCCTGATAAAGCTCATATTGATCCGTTAGAGATTCAGGTCCAAAGCCAACATGCATACTGCAATATGGTTGAAGAAGAAATTGACGGTCAACCGTGGTACTTTGATGTCAAGAATTTCCTTCAAGATGGGACGTATCCTCCATTGGCGGAAAATAATCAAATGAGAACCCTTCGACGACTAGCAAGTGGTTTCTTTTTGAGTGGAGGGGTGGTGTACAAAAGAACACCCGATTTGGGACTACTAAGATGCGTGGATGCAACTGAAGCCACGAAGATTCTCAATGACATGCATTCGGGGATCTGCGGACCCCACATGAGCGGGCACGTGTTAGCTAAGAAAGTACTCAGAGCAGGATACTTCTGGCTTACCATGGAACATGACTGCATTACTTTTGTGCGAAAGTGTCATCAATGCCAAGTACACGATGATTTGATACATTCACCCCCTGTAGAGTTGCACACAATGTCAGCCCCTTGGCCTTTCACAGCATGGGGGATGGATGTTATCGGGCCTATTGAACCAAGAGCATCAAATGGGCACAGATTCATTTTGGTTGCGATAGATTACTTCACCAAATGGGTTGAGGCCGTCACTCTCAAATCCGTGACCAAGAAAGCCGTGGTGGATGTTGTTCATTCTAACATTATTTGTCGCTTTGGTATCCCAAGTACCATCATTATCGACAATGCGGCAAATCTGAACAGTCATTTAATGAATGACGTGTGTGAAAGATTCAAGATCATGCACCGAAATTCCACACCTTATCGACCAAAGGCAAATGGCGCGGTTGAAGCAGCCAATAAGAATATCAAGAAGATCCTTAGGAAAATGATACAAGGATCTCGTGATTGGCATGAGAAGTTGTCTTTCGCTTTGCTTGGTTACCGCACAACTGTGCGCACTTCCATAGGTGCAACCCCGTATTCATTGGTATACGGAACTGAAGCGGTCATACCCGCTGAAGTTGAAATACCATCTCTCAGGATCATTGTGGAAGCAGAAATTGAGGACACGGAATGGGTCAAAACCCGATTGGAACAGTTGTCATTCATTGATGAAAAGAGGCTCAATGCAGTTTGTCATGGTCAATTGTATCAGCAAAGAATGGCCCGAGCCTACAACAAGAAAGTGCGCCTCCGCGACTTAAAAGAAGGGCAATTAGTCTTGAAAAGAATCTTTCCTCATCAGGAAGAAGCTAAAGGAAAATTTGCTCCAAATTGGCAAGGGCCATACCTGGTAAAGAAAGTATTGCCAAATGGCGCCTTGTACCTTACAGATCCGGAAGGCAGGACAACTGAAATACCCGTCAATGCAGACGCGGTCAAGAGATACTACATTTGACTCCAAGCTGGCTTTTCAAATCGGGATGAATGCAAGATTTTGTTCTCTTTTGCTATCCCAAATTGTATCCCTTATTAGCATTTTGAACATTGTACTTTCGAGACATATTCTCAATGGGAATCAATGTAATTGTACCAAAATGAAATGAAACTGAAAAGCATCCAAAAAAAAAAAAAAAACATGGGCATTTGCCTAGAGCTACGTCTGACCTGATTCCTCTCAAGAGGATACGTAGGCAACCATTTCGGTGCGGTCGCAATAAGAGAAAATTCCTCTTTCCCTTTCTACTTTTATTCGCGCAAGGTTTGCCTCCAGGCTTGCAGAATATGTCAAGAAAACAAGAGACCCCAGTTTATCCTAAACTAGGGCAGAAGTTGTTTTTGTTTTTAAAGAAAATGGAGAAAATTCAATATTCCTCCCCATTTTCTTTATGTTCACAATAAGAGAAAATTCCTCTTTCCCTGTCTTCATTTATTGACGCAAAACTTGCCTCCAAGTTTGCGGCCAACATCAAAAGAAATTTAGATCCCCATTTTATGCTAAACTGGGGCAGAAGTTTGTTTTTATTTTATTTAACATATAAAATAAAATAAAATAAAAACAAACTTCTATTTTTGTAACATTCATTCACATGTTTCATGAGATGTCTGGCATGCCAGTCTCGAAGTCAAGGAAGAAACCAAAGCGCCCCAGTTTATTCTAAACAGTTAGTCGAGGTTTGTTTTTGTTGTAAGTTGAATTGAAGAAAAAAGGAAGAAAAGGAAAAAGAAAAGAAAGAAAAAAAAAGAAAGAGAAAAAAAGAAAAAAAGAAGTCTTGCCGGTGAAAACTTGAGAAGGCGCCGCAAGACAAACAGTGAGGCAAAAGATTAAAGAGAGAGGCTAGTTGGCGAAAACCCGAAAGGGCGCTACTAGTCGACTTGAGAATCACCTCAACTTGGTTATGGTTTGATATCTCCCGTGGATCAACTCTGAACAAACAAGTGGCACTAGTCGGACGAGGTCATCCAAGATACATGTCATGATCATCAAGGCCGCCAGTATATTACCAGATAAGTTTCCCTCTTCAGAAAGACGTTCCCTGTCCAAACGTCTTTTTCCCTTAAACTTTTTATTCCATTTTGTACATCTTGCCTCATCATTAATTCCTCGCCCTTGCGGCGCTAACCTCACATGAGCAACAAAAGAAAATTGCAAAACTATCTTTCAGGATTCAAGTTTAATTCCAGCGAGCAAGGCACACCCTCGACAATGGAAAAGTTCTCAGTAAGTCATGATCAACATTGATAATTGGAGCCTAGCACCGCACATCAGGCCGGAAGGACGACATACCAAAATTTCATCATGAAGATGTGGATATGTTTGGGAGAAGCTTTAGGCGTTGTTCATCCCACAGTACTGCGAAGAATAGAACAAGAGTCACTAAGCTTATTTGCAAGATCCGAAACAGGGTGTATCCACGATGCAGAAAGTAAGTGTGACATTTGCTATGTTGCCAAGAAAGAGCTAGGACCACTTGAATTGGGGTAGGTGCGCCAGATATCAGACGGAACTCCATTCTCTTTTCGAGTCAATTCCTGCTAAAAGACAGCGTCATTTCTTTCCCATATCAAGATCTGCTGAAAGATAGCGATCATTTCCTTTTCGAGTTAGTTCGCCCAAAGATAGCGTCATTTCCTTTCAATGTCAAGATCTGCTAAAAGATAGCGATCATTTCCTTTTCGAGTCAATTCGCTCAAAGATAGCGTCATTTCCTTTCAATGTCAAGATCTGCTAAAAGATAGCGATCATTCCCTTTTCGAGTCAGTTCGCTCAAAGATAGCGTCATTTCCTTTCCATATCAAGATCTGCTAAAAGATAGTGATCATTTCCTTTTCGAGTCAGTTCGCTCAAAGATAGCGTCATTTCTTTTCCATATCAAGATCTGCTAAAAGATAGCGATCATTTCCTTTTCAAGTCAGTTTCGCTCAAAGATAGCATCATTTCCTTTCCATGTCAAGATCTGCTAAAAGATAGCGATCATCTCTTTTTCGAGTCAGTTTCGCTCAAAGATAGCGTCATTTCCTTTCCATATCAGGATCTGCTAAAAGATAGCGATCATTTCCTTTTCGAGTCAGTTTCACTCAAAGATAGCGTCATTTCCTTTCCATGTCAAGATCTGCTAAAAGATAGCGATCATTTCCTTTTCGAGTTAGTTTCGCTCAAAGATAGCGTCATTTCCTTTCCATGTCAAGATCTGCTAAAAGATAGCGATCATTTTCCTTTCAAGTCAGTTTTGCTAGAAGATAGTACTCACATTTAGTTCAAGTCATTTGCGCTCAAAGATAGCAACCACTTCCTTTTCAAGTTAGTCCTGCTCGAAGATAGCAACCATCCCCAGCTTCAAGTCAAGACCTGTTTGAAACAGATGCGACTATTTCAAGTTTCAAATGGTGCTTGCCCATACAACGGGCGATGGAGTTTGTCTTTCAAGCCAAGATTTACCTCAAGGAAGCATGAAGATTTAGGCTAGGGATTGTAATTTTACATTTTTCCTTGTATTTCCATTCCTTGTAAAGCAACGACCACCAGCAAGCGACCAGTACTCAGTAACGAAAGCCTTTGTGTACCTAAGAGTGTCTAGTATCAGCCCCAAGTGTGTCTAGAAGAGTCTCTAGTTTGTCTTAAGTAGTCTAGAGTGTCTAGGTTTGTCTTAGTGAGTCTAGAAGAGTCTAGCGTCTGTTTGAATGCGGTAGTCCCAGCTGCCGCACATGAGGAACTACACTGACCTGATTCCTTAGTCCGGGGATATGTAGGTAACTTTGTTCTCGGTTAGAACCGAAATTCAAGGTACGGTCACCGTTTTGAAAAGCGTGCTCTCAGCTAGAACCGAAAAGCCAAAATTAGTTTGTCGATTACTTCTTTGTCTGAAAACTCTTCGTGTTCCCAGACAAAGAGGGGCAGCTGTAATCACCTAATTTTGGCACACAAAATTAAAAAATGCTCAAAATATTCGTATTAGATTCTTAGGACGCGTCGTCAATTTTTTCTGGACTTCTAGTATTTGTTCTTAACTAAATTTGTTTCTAATTAGGACGCTAAAATTTGAAAATTAACAAAAATCACTTGTTACGTGCTTATTGTTTTGATTCTATAGTTTAAATATGATAGTATTGTAAAATATGAGGTTTAATTTTAGTTAGTTGTGTGTGTATAAATCATTTTTGTGGCTATATGTAAAAAAAATATGTAGCCCAATGCCAAGACCCATCAGCCCAAAATGTTAACCCAAGCCCACACCTCAAATATATATACACAAAAATCCATTTCTCCCATTTCACACCCTTTTAGTCAAGAGACTAGGGCCACCATGCCAAATTTTTCTCTCAACTCGCCGGAAATTGCTCCACGGCGGAGCCACCGGTCGGCCACCGCACTGCCGCCGCCGGCCACCACCTCCGGTGGCCGGAAAAATACCAAAATACACCATCTTAAAGATCTCGGCCCCCTCGTTCCTTTTTCGCTATTATTTTCTTCAAAATCCCGACGGTTTAGAGTAGATCGACGGTCAAAGCTCGGTCAAACTTCAAAATCCGGTGAGTTTTCTTTTAGTTTTTCTCTATTCTCTTTCTTTCCCCTTACTCCTCTCTTTCCACCCTCATATCCCATTTTCCCAATACCCCGCCCCTTCCCCCGTTTTGTCCCCTGTCCCGTTTTCTTTCCTCTCTTCTTTCTTCTTCTCATTTTTTTTTTCTTTCTTTGTTTCTGTTATGGCTGAGTTAATTGACGTTTGGAGGGAGGCCGTGGAGATTATTGAATCATGTAGGGGGCTGTTCAGTTTTTTTTAACGGGGGGCAGTGGGGAGTTTGTGATTGTTGGATTGTCGAGGGATTTTGTTTGAGTTTTTGAATGGAGGGGCTGTTTTGGAGTTTGAGGGAGACAATGTAGTGGTTGAACCCCGGGCTGCTATGGTGATTCTGCGGAGGTGACGAGACAGTGATGCAGTAGCGAGGCAGCAGAGGAGGCTGTGATGTTTAGCTTAGGTGCGTAGGAGTTTGTTGAAGCTGTTTCAGTCGTTTAATGGAGGCAATGCTCGTGGTGAGCAAACGCAGCAGCAATGACGCAGCGAAGGTAGCGGTGACGCTGATTCAGTTTAAACGGGCAGCTATGAGACGAGGCAACGATGATGGTGATGTTGATAGATCCAGGCAGCAAGCATAGCGTCGTGGACGTTTTTGGCCTCGACGGGTTAGAAGCAAGGAAATCCCTCTTTGTTTTCACTTTCCATGCTTATTTTTTTGGATTAATGAGTGATTATACTTGCTTAGTTCAGAATTAACCTATAATAATTCATTGAAATGTTTATGAATTGAAGCAATCTGAAATGTATGTATATGTATGCCCATTGAGTTAATGATTTGTATCGCTCACTGTCACATAATAGAAATGGTGTGTTTGTTTGGCTGATCATGATCTGAACCTGTTTCTATCAAGCTTAAAGTGAAATTTCAGTTCAAGATATTCATTGCTCATAAGCTTGTTGTCTGCCTTAGCTTGGTTTGAACACATTTTTAACTTTTGGTTAGTTCTGTTAAGTAAATAATCCAAAGTTAACGAAGAATCTGTGTTAAGTACGAACTCGCTGAATGTTTGATTAAGGATGGAGTAAACTGCTTGGTGTAGCCCCTGGGTAAGCGTTAAGTTTCAATGTGAAATTTGTCTCTCTATCTTGTTAAGCATGTGTTGGTGTTCGTTTGTTCAATAGTGAACGTGAGCCTGCTTTATTCTTGTTTAGTTCTGGTTCATGTTGAGCTCGTGAGGGAGTATTTAACTTGGAAAGTGATTAATCTTGTTTTGATTTTGCCAAGCATGTGTTGGCTAAGGTCTGTTTACTTTAGTTTAGTTCTAAGTTTAATTTGGTCTTTTAGTTTAGTTTGGTTGGCCAGTAGGTATAATTTAGTTGCAAATTAATTAAGTTAGAGTACAATTCAGTCAGTTTAGGTGGGGCGTTTAGGGGGCTGTTTTAGTTTGGTTTAATTGATAATTTAGTTAGAATTTGTTTGCTCTCTAGTTTAGATTTGGTTAGTTTTGGGGCTGATTTAGTTTGTGTAGTTGGTCCTAGTTTCTTCTAATTAATGTAATGAGTATTGGGGGTCCTTTTAAAGGACCCAACTTGTATTATTTCAGCCTTAGGACTATTTTAGGGGGCTGAAATAGTGCCCTATAGCTGCTGTACTTATGCTGAAAATAGGCCTAAAAGTAAGCTAGTACACTCAAGTTTGGAGGGGTGTGGGCTTGTACTTTTGTACAAGTCTACACTCCACCCATTTGCCTTCACTTTTAGCTATAAAAAGGCATTTAATGCCCTCATTTAATACACAACTATCAGCTGAAAAGAACACCAACTGCCTGCTGAAATTTACTGAAAATAGTGAGCAAAAACACTTAAAAAATAGTAAGTTTGGAGAGTTAGATTTAGAACCAAAAGCCTTTACATCTAAGGTCTTTTGGGGCATAAATCTCAAGGTTTTAAAGGTTGAATAGGGGTATAAAAGGGGCTGTTGTAGCTGCTGATTTGGGGTATTAAGTTGCTTGCTTTGGTTTGGTCTTGCTATTTCATTTGCTTCACTAGCTTGGAAATTTCTACACAAGGTAAACACATGAACCTTGTATTTTCTTTTGAGCCATTTGGCCATGAATTGAAGTAAAGATAGCATGTCTTTTCTTTAGGGATCTAGAAATTCCGTATATGTTGGGTTATAACTAAACATGTGATGCTATAGTGAGTACCGAAATGCCTCGATTATTATTACATGTTTCTCTCTACATTTTTATATCATGTTTTTGTTGTTTTTTTTGAGCAAGTATGCATGAAAGAGGAGAAACGAAATTTTGCTAGACCATTTTTAATCAAGTAAAGATTTTAGCTAATTGGGCTGTTTATGCAAACTGATCATATCTGCAAATTTGAAAATTCTGGAAATTGTTTTAACACTGCAAGAAACTTGAAATATATATATAAGCGCACAGTTATCGTAAAAGTGCAAAATCTGGCCGTTTTATAAACTGGTCCGTTTTTGCAAATCTGGCCGTTTTTTATAAACTGACACGTTTTCTGCAAATCTGAGGAACTATGAAAAATCTGGATAAAAATGAGAAATCAAGGGCTGAAAAAGGTCAATTTATGCAAAATTAAAAGTGTAGGCAATTTTAGGACCCATTGGATATTTATTTACAAAACTGAACTAAAAATAGCGCTCGAATTTTAAGCATGTGTCATTCTTTTGTGAAGGCGGCTTTGCTTACATATGTAAATCTTTTTTTGTAAAATTTGGTTATTTAACAAGATTTAAATTCGATTCTAAAGGGTTATGCAAAATAGCGAAAGTTCTGGACAATCAACTACTTTGTGGGTATATAAATATAAAGACTTTGTAAAGCAGCTCATTTTCGAAAATAGTTCAGCCCACTCCAAACGTAAGGCTTACTTGTGTTGATTTGATAAGAATAACGCTTTTAATTTTCTTAAATCAAAGTATCATATTCAAATTAACGGCATTAATATAACAACCATATTTTAATAAGTTAAAATTGCGACAATAAAGCAACTGTGCTTGGCACAGGACTCGAGGGTGCCTAATACCTTCCCGAGAGTAAACTGAGAACCTTACCCGAATCTCTAACGCAGACCATTAGACGAGTCAGAGGTGTTTCCAAGGTACCTTCTGGTGACTTGGCACACCTTAAACTATGTCAAGTGGCGACTCCGAGTTTTCTCTAAATAATTTTGTACCTTTTGAACACCAGTCACGAGCCTTTAAATAAATAAACTCGCAAACGCGCAGTTTAATATAAATTTTTTAGGGCGTGACAGCTTGGCGACTCTGCTGGGGAAATTAGTGAAAACTAGAATCTCCGGCTTCGATAAATTGTCGCATGTTTTAATTTATTAAATATTTGGTTGTTATATTTTATTGCCGTTATCGCCTGAAAGGTTGAATGTTACTGCTTTGATATTGTTGAACTGTATATATAAACTGTATTCCTCCGCAACCCTCTGAGTCTTTGAAACACACACACACGTGCACTTACCAGATTGCTTGTGGCATCTGGGACTTTCTTACTAAATTGCCCATGATTTAGGAGGAAGGCGTGACGGGGTTTTAGGCCGGACACACTGTCTCCGGATGACCCTGATGCGCTTTCCGCCCGGTTTGTCCACCGGGTTTTCAGCCAGTCTAGACACTGAGTCAGTTGTGTCACCTAGAGTTAAACCTTTAGGCCCAATTATCTGCATCATATCCGACTTAATGAGGTGCGATACACCGGTATTGCACTTGTCTAGGTTGACTACCTTTTGTCTAAACGGGACCCACTTCCGGGAAAGATTTGTCGAAAAGGCATTCTATGTGTTGCATGCAACTAGGAAAGGTTGTTATGCTGACCAAATTGGGGAGAGACGGATTTCAAAAGAAAAAAAAAAGAAAAAGAAAGAAAAAAAAATGAAAGGAAAAGTGAGGAAGCAGGGTGAATTTTATGTTTTAAATGTAAATGTTTTGTCATTTTTATAAAATTGAGTCATACTGCTGTAATGGCAAATCTTTTGTAAAAACGCCAGTGTTGGCCGTCTTTTGTAGATATAAGTTTGGTGTCGTTATAACAACGAAAATTTTACAAAAAAAAAAAAAATACATACTTAGTAGTTAGAAAGTCGAAAAATTTTGGTGTCAGTTTTCACGTCGTTATAATGGCGAATTTTTAGAAAAAGGCTCGTATATCGCTGTTGGATGTTTTTGGGATCCAGTCTTTCACGTCGTTATGCTGGCGAATTTTTTGCAAAATACTGTAGTGTCATCACTGGAATGAATTTTTTGTTTTGATGTCAATGTGGCGTCGTTGTAACGTTGAATTTTTTCTTTTATAAATTACATCTAAATACCATTGTTGATAATTTCCTGGAGTCAGTCCTGATGCCGTTGTGATGGCAAAATTTTTCGATTCTCTTAGGGTCAACTTTACGTCATTACAATGACAAAAGTTTTGTTGAAAATTGGAGTTTCGAATTAGCAGTTTAGGCATCTGTTTTGCTCTGTCGGTCAGTTGTTTTAAGTTGTTTTCAGGCTTTCAAATATTTGACACATTTTTTTTATTAGGAACAATGGCTACATCATCTTCTAGGACAGTCAAGAGAAAATACCCTGCTGATGCCATTCCACCCTCTATTATGATGACTGATGGCCCACCCAAATCGGATAAATCACTAAAGTCTTGGTGGGGCACAATGAGTAAAATGCAGAAAGATATGGTCCAGGAAAAGATTTCTGACTGACTTTGTGACTAAACATATTGTCCCGCGGCGAGACTTGATCAGTGCACTATTTGGGTTTTGGAACCCAAACCAAAATACCTTCTGTTTTAAGGGGTTTGAGATGACGCCGACCCTCAAGGAAATAGCTGGGCTTCTTAAGCTGGATTTTGAGAAAAAGAATATGATTGCTCCGAGGAAGGTTAATGAGCGTGATTTTTTCAGTAATATCAAGGTACGAACGGACCTCTCAATCGCTAGTGTTCGTCAAGGCTGGATTTCATTTGATTACCTTCATGATCGTTTTGGGGCCGATAATGGTTTTAAGAAGTATGGATTCGAGTTCCACGACAAGCTGAAATATGAAGATTGGGTACACCTCTGTCCTAAGGTCTTTGTGTTCGCTTTGCTAGGGTTGTTGGTTTTCCCACAACCGGATAGAGCGACATCCATTAAGGTCAGTTGTACCACGACAGCTTTATATGGTGGAGCACCAGACGCCACTATCATCCCGACGATTCTAGGTAGTATATTTCATGCTTTGACTCGATGCCACAAGGGAGAAAACGGTTTCTTTGAGGGGTGTAACCTTCTGTTACAGGCCTGGTTCTTGGAGCATGTACGCCCTTGCCCACCTCGTAATATTCTTAGGTGCTGTGACATCGATTATCTTGAATACCATCTCGAACACATCGAGAGGTATAAATTCCCAGAAAGTGAGCCAAATTGGAGGTCTTTCTTGAACTCTCTCACGCCGGACAAGATTTTGTGGCAGTGTAGCTGGTTTCCTAAGAGGGAGGTTGTACACAGATGCGTGGATCGTCCTTTTCTCGTTCTGATGGGTTTGACAGCATCCCAGCCTTATGTTTCTCTGCGTGTACTTAGGCAGTTGGGTCGAAAGCTGGAGATCCCAATAGTTGAGGACATGAGTGCATATGTCTCAGACTATCCTCTCAACCCAGCTACTCTTAGAGGTGAGATCTTGCGCTTGTGGGATACTAGGAGGCACCTCGCAGAAAGCACACAGGTTCAGGATGGACTTAAGGGCGAGGTCGTTCGGGAGTACAAGTTCTGGTATTAGCACTAGCCCATACCCAGAGAGATGCCCGCGAGGTCGAGAGCAGGCATGGTTGACACTGAGGCCAGGCTGGATATGCAGGTTCAGCTTGCTAGGCACGAGATTGGGAAGGAATATCGTGCTACCATATAAAGCTTAATTGCAGAGAGGGATGCCGCCAGAGCTGCTCAGTCAGAGAGTGAGGTTTCGTGCATCAGCACCTAGACACAGTCAGACGACTCCGTGTCATGCACTCACAGGAATTGACAGAGCGGGATGCCGACAGGGCAGCTTTGTTGGAAAGCAGGAGAAGGGAGGATTATCATCGCCAGGATGCCATAGATTCTCGAGCTCGACTTGACAGGGCATTAGAGCAGGGTGAGCAGCTCAGAGGGCTAGCACAGGACCGACTTCGAGATATACAGGCTGCAGGACAGACCATCAGTGTAGCTTATCGGCAGGTTTATGACTCTGCTACATATGTTGCACGGTCCATCGATGAGTATAGGAGGCTTCCCGCGGAGGACATACTCCCACATGTGCTTTCCTTCGTCACTAGAGTTGCAGCAGATTTGAATGGATTGCGTCGTACCTTTGTAGAAGGCCCGCCAGTAGATCCAGAGGAGCCATTCGAGTTCGACCCAGAGGAGCCAGCTGACTTTGTGCCCCAGCCACCTTAGTAGATACATCGGGCCAAGATGATGCAGATTATTGTTTTTTGTCATTTATTTTACATCTTGGCTTTGTTGTACTTTATGTCGCTTTTGAATTTGGCATATTGTAATTTATTTTCACTTTTTTCAGTCATTTGTATGTTTCTTTTGATCGTGCTCCGGTAGCACCGTATGTACTCTTTCTTTTTAAGTAATGAAAATATTTTGCTTATTTTTAATGTGTCAATTCACTTCACCCTCTAGCCTCACTTAAAAAAAATATACAAAAAAAAAAAAGAAGGAAAAAGAAAAGAAAAGAAAAAAAAAGAGAAGAAAAGAAATCAAATAATACACTTGGGGATCTAATCCAAACCAATTTGGGATGACGCATAACGACCTTAGGCATTGTTTAGGCCGACGAGCAAATTCATGTTCCATGCTATCTTGTTGCACTGACGTGTTTTGATTTGCATAGAGCTTGAGCAACTGCCGTGCTAGCCCCACATTCTTACTCCACCAGAATCAAGGGACCACTGCCTGTTCCAGAAGTGGTTGAAGCACCTCTTCAAGAAATCACTCCAACAACGATGGCCGAAGAAACTGAGAACACTGAGCTGGTTAGCTTGGCTGAACAACAGGCTAAGATGGCCGAGGATTTCACGGCCATGAAAGATATGATGATGCAGCTTGTCCGCAACTTGGCAGCAGTTCAGGCACCTCCTATTCCGCCAGGCGCTGCTGGTTTCATGGCGAATACTCAGCCACCAGGGCAAGGGCAATCTACAATGGTAGAAGACCCCCGTTATCCTCCAGGGTTCGGTCCACATCCAGAAACTGACAACGTAGCTGGACCTTCTACTGTACAACCTGGGGCACAATTCCCACAGCATGGACAACATGGCCAAGCCCAAGTTCCTGCCACAGCGTTCACCGTTCCTGCAGGACACACTTTGCAAAGGTCAAACAGTGACCCACAGTTAAGGGCTCGTGATCAACAATTCGACCAAACTCGGGGTAATGTACTCCGCCCCACTGAGTCGTATGATCATGGACACCACCCAGAGTCACATGCTGATGTCGAAAGATTGGGGAAAACAGAAGAGGCTGACTTTGCTCGGAAATTGAAAAGCTTGGAGCAAACTGTGAAAAACATACAAGGGCAAGGGGGTAAAGCAAGTATTTCATACAAAGACATGTGCTTATTCCCTCATGTGCCATTGCCTGAGGGTTTTGTTGTGCCCAAATTTGATCCGTACACTGGACAAAGTGATCCAAGGATCCATGTAAAGATATACCTTAATAAAATGAGGGGTATCGAGAAGGATGAATTATTGATGGCGTACTTTGCGGACAGTTTGGGAGGACCGGCCACAGAATGGTTTGTGCAGCAAGATGTTTCGAAGTGGGTCACCTTTGACGACATGGCCAGCGCTTTCCTGAACCATTATGGTTACAAAATGGAGGCTGCTCCTGATCATTCTTCTTTGAAGACGATCACAAAGAAACCAGGTGAAAGTTTCAGAGAGTATGCCTACAGGTGGCGCGAACAGGCGGCGCGTGTGAGCCCTTTGATCCCAGACGATAAAATGGTTGAAGAATTCGTCGAAGTACTTGACGAAACATACTACCAAGCGATGGCCTCTGCCCTTGGGAAGCAATTCAGTGAAGCAGTTGGGGAGATGATTGAGAGAGGAATCAAAGCAGGCAAGATTGTTAGCCAAACAACTTTGAGAGCCACGACCCAAGCGTTGCAATCAGGGTCTGGTGCTTTTGGGAAGAAGAAGGAAAAGAAAGATGAAGTGGCAATGGTTGGTCCTGGACCGAGAAGAAATGATGGAAGATACAATGACTGTCAAGGGTACATTCAAGCACCCCCGCCACAACAATTCTATCCAACTCACGGCCAACAGTTTGCCATGCCGCAGTTCTCATTCCCTGTAAATGCAGCATCTTATGCTCAGCCGCTATCTGGTCCACAATGGCGTCCACCCCCTGCTCCAGTCCAATATAACAATCAACAGGCACATACTCAGTTCCAGGCTCACCAGGAGATGCCTTATCGACCATGAGGTCCGCAGGGTTTTCGTCCAAACATGCAGCAGAGAAACATGCAACAAGAGAAAAGGCAGTTCACCCTACTGGGGGAAACTTACACTAATTTGTTTGAACAGTTGCAGCAAGCCAATCTGTTGAAGCCAATCCCGGGAAAAGTGAACCCCAATGGAAGAGTTGATCATTCACGCCATTGTGCGTTTCATTCTGGAACACGACACACATCCTGCTGGGAACTCAAAAGGGTAATCAAGGCAATGATAGACAATAATCAGATAAAAGTCGTGGGGGGATGAAACACAAAATGTGAATCAAAATCCATTCCCAGCTCATGATGTTCAAAACAACGTACCCATGGTAGGGATGGTATGCATAGAAAAGGACTTTAAAGGGAAAGCCGCCAAGCAGATTGTGGTAGTTGGTCCCTCCCCAGACATCAAAGGCCCTGAGCCATTTATTGTTGTAATCAGGGGAAAGTCAAGTGCGTCTGTTGTCAACAAAGCAAAGCAAGATACTGCTGTTGAGCCAAGTTTCACAATTCCGGCTGCAAAGTAGGGAAAAGTTCATGACAGTGCACCAACATTTATTGTGCAATGAGCATCATGCCAGAAAACTCCGGTCTTCGAGGTTAAGGCAAAGAAGTGTGAACCGGTTATCATCACTCAAGCAGCGCAACTCCCTGTCAAAAGTACAAAGGCTGTTCCTTGGAACTACAACAAGACAATTGTGTCTTACAACGGGAAAGAAATCATGGAGGTTGCTGCAGATGTAAATGGTCTAACTCGGTCCGGGAGATGTTTACCCCGGAAGAATTGAGAAAGGCAAAGCCAGGTCGAGAAGACCAAGGACCCATCAAAGAGTCGGTGTCTGAGAAAGAAGCTGAAGAATTTTTGAAGAAAATGAGATCGACAGATTATTCTATCGTCGAGCAATTGAGAAAGACTCCAGCTCAGATATCACTCTTGTCTCTACTTATGAACTCTGAAGCACATCGCAATGCACTGTTGAAAATACTGAATGAGGCCTACATTCCTGAACAAACTACTGTGGCTAATCTGGAAGCACTTGCTGGCAGAGTATTTGAGACTAATCGTGTGATGTTCACCGATGAGGAGCTGCCAGCAGAAGGAACCGGTCATAATCGAGCGCTTCATGTCTTAGTTAAGTGTGAAGACTCCTATGTCACACGTGTTCTAATAGATGGTGGCGCGGGATTGAACATTTGCCTTCTGTCTACATTGAAGAGTCTAAGGGTGGATATGAGCAAAATCAGGGCAAGTTCCTCTGCTGTTCGTGCTTTTGATGGTGGAGTTCGAGAATCTTTGGGCATCATCAATCTTGAGTTAACCATTGGTCCCGCTACCTTCAGCATTGAGTTCCAAGTCATGGAAATGGATGCATCGTACAATCTGTTATTGGGCCGACCATGGATTCACATGGCTTGTGCAGTACCATCCACAGTTCATCAGGTGGTCAAGTTTACTTGGGGTAATCAAGCTGTCGTAGTTTATGGAGAGGATGACTTACAGTTTAACGATAGCCTGGACGTACCAGCCCTTGAAGTCGTCACCACACGCCCGACCATCATGTATCAAACCTCCGATGTGGTGTATGTGGAAAAAGTAACAGAAGGGAAACCTATACCCATCCCAAGAGTGTCGGAGACGTCTATCATGATGGCATCCGAGATGTTAAAGCATGGTTTCCAATTTGGAAAGGGCTTGGGAGCATCACTACAAGGCAGGGTAAATCCAGTTTATTCAAATGGTGTGCAAGGCACGTGGGGACTAGGGTTCAAGCCAAAAGCAGCTGATCGCAAGCAAGCAAAGAAAAAGAAGTCGGAAGTTTGGTCTCTCCCAAAGCCAATTCCGTGTCTCGCTCAGTCTTTTGTGGGTTATGTTATGAAACCAAAGGTTGTCGCTACAAACGTCAACACAATGGAAGACAATCAGGATGCACCATTTGATCTAGGTGGCATTTTTGAAATCTGTATGGTACAGTCGGGTGAAGGCTCCAGTAATGCTTCAATTCAGTACATTGGCCCGGACGTGCACCTGACTAACTGGAATGCAACTCCCTTCCCCATCAGGAAGGGGTCTTGGTAGACTGTTGTTTTGCAGTTTTTCTTTTGAATACACTTGGATATTCTAAGGGTTGTATGCCAAGTGTATTATTTTGCTCATCTTTCTTTTTGTAATTCAAACCCTTTTTCATTAATGAAAGGCCTAAGAGCCAAGCTTTCCTTTAATCTCTGTTCATATTCTTAATTTTATTCTATTTTTGTTTATCTGTAGTGATATATCTGCTGGTCCTGATATCATGACATGTTCAAGGAACTTATCGTCCATCCAGGGACCGCAATAGGATTTTGGCCCCATAACCATAGTTGAGGTTGAAAGTGACGAAGAAAACATTGAGGAATCTGTTAATGAGATCGAATATGACGGGGAACAGGCAGATTTTGAAATAGTCCTGGAAGTTGAACGCCATGAGGGCAAGCCTAAACCTGATTTGGCTAATACGGAGGATGTTAATCTTGAGAGCCCTGATGATGTGAGGGAAACCAAGATAAGCATGTGTGCCCTACCTGAAGTGAAGAACGATATTCGGAAAGTGCTCTTTGAATATCGAGATGTTTTTGCATGGTCGCATGATGAGATGCCGGGTTTGAGTTCCGAATTGATAGTCCATGAATTGCCAATTCAACCTGGTTTCCCTCCAGTGAGACAAATGCAACGGAAGTTCAAAACTGATATGATCAAGAAAATCCATGATGAAATAATGAAACAGTGTAACGACCCTCAAATAGTCGTTACGGGATCCGGGACCTCGATTTGCATGTCGACAGTCCCAAAAGCTCCGTTAGGTCATTTATGACCCGTCTGTGAAATCTGAGTCGAAACGGAGTCCGTTTGATAGGTTTTCGAGAAAAGGATCCGTTTATGAAATTCCGGAAAGGAATTTGGGGTTTCGATAGGTCATTTTGAGTAAACGAACCCCGATGGAAAATCCGAGCGCACCGTTAGGTCCGTCTCGTCATTCATGATATGTAGCAACCTTCAAAATTGAAAACGGACCTCGTTTGATAGGACTTTTGATAAAGTCCCCGTTTCGGAAGTTTAAAAGAGTTAAAAGAGGTTTTCGAGCTCGATTTGAGCAAATGAGCTCCGATGAGAGATCCGAAAGTTCCGTTAGGTTCGTATAGTCATTTGTGACTTGTAGCAACTTTCGGAATTGGATTCCGAGGTCGCTTGGTTAAATTTCGCTATTTTGGCGAAAGTCGAAAATTGAACCTTTGCCGTGGGACCCACTTTTTGAGTTCTGGAGGTCCGAATTGAGTTCCATCTTGACGAGCATGTCACCCAAGTATTTTATGACTTCTGTGCAAAATTTGGGATCATTCCGAGCTTCGTAGGGTCCCGTTTTGCCCCTAAAACAGTAGAAAATCTGGTGCGACTTTTCTGTTCTGTTTTGGCGCAAACAGCCGGATAAAAGCTGATTTTTCGGCCAATCCGTAAGGAATTAGGAAAAACTCAAAACATTAAAGTTGTAGCCCTTTGAGTTTTGGTTCTAATAGCACCGGTTTTAGGTCATTTGGACATTCCTATCAAAAGTTATAATTTTTTCAAAAGAAGCTGTCACAGAGGCAAAAAAAAAAAAAAAACTGCTATAAAAAGGCCATTTCGGTTCATAACTTATAAAAATCATTTGGTGGGCTCTTGAGGCGATTTTTGGGTATTTCTTGAAGACCCAATCATACTTACACTTAAGGTAAGCCCTTTCAATCCATCTTTATGTTGATTAACACAAGAATCAAAGGGTTGATTCTTGGAAATGGGTTAGAACCCTAGATTCTTAAGAATTGGGGAAAGACATCGAGCAAGGCTCGCATGTGGAATCTAAGTGTACTTTTGGACTCACGGGAGCGTGGGGAGTCCGGAAAAGTACATTTTGTAAATTTAGGGCTCGGCCCTACCCGGGGGCATTTTGGTAATTTTTACCCTAAGATGCCTATAGGCTTAAATAGCTATAATTGAGCACTCATATGTGCTATATCTTGTCTTAATAGACCTAGTGGAGAGTCCTTCGCGGACAAGGCGAGCGGGAAAGGAGATTCTTCCCGGCATTTGAGCCCGAATTTCGAGGTAAGTGAGACTTGACCTCTATTGTGCTTGTGGACTCTTCCTTCATGCTAGTATGCTTCATGTACGCATATATATACCTAACAATGGTTAGGATTAATGATGTGAATTACTTGCTATTATTGTTTGTTATAAATAGTGAGATTGTGACTCGACCGAGGTATGTGCCGGTCTAAACGCTACGTCGAGGTAGCTTAAATTTATATCGTAGTAACGCTTGCTACGCCATGCTTAGATAGCAAGAACTTGGGACATGGCCGAGGATGTTGTCGGCATGTCATGATAAATGTCTTGCCGAGGATTTTGACGGCTTTTGTATGATATTGGTACTTGATTTGTTCACGTGCCGGGTTGGGTAGTGCTGTCTATACGTAACCTTGGGTTGGACGACATGGGAGTAGGGATTGTACCCCCAGACCGTGGTCGGGTTAACCTTCGCCTTACGTTCAGCTAGCATAACCAACATGGGTTAAGGTGACTGTGAAATATTATCGTTATTAATATATCTGTTATTATTTCTGTTATTGTTATTAATGTCGTGGATATTAATACTGTTAGAGGGACACTTGACAGGGGGTGTGGTGTCGCCTATACTATGAGATGTGTCACACTCGACAGGGGGTGTGGTGTGGACACTTGATCTTTGAGATGTGACACACTTGACAGGGGGTGTGGTGTGGTCACTTGATTTATTGAGATACGATGCACTTGACAGGGGTGTGGTGCGATCGTAGACAGATTTGAGATGAGCCAACGACTACGGTTCGTTGGTCTACTTATTCATGATTGTGATAGTGACTTCGGGTCACGGTATATGGTTGATACTTAGTAGTGGTGTTGCTAGTCCATCGTAGGTCTAGGTTAGTCGGCACGGGAGTAGAGATTGGACCTTCAAACCGCCGCTGAGTTGACCTATGCCTTACGTTGGATGGACATAATCCTTGAGACTTCTGGTTACTACTTGTGTGTATGGAATGTGTTACATCTATTTGTGATTTCACTACTTTATTGTATGATTACTATAGTATGTTGTTGCTTATGATGCATGTAGCGACTTGTCCCGCAAGGGTACCTTAGCGGGCCTGTCGGTGATCTTACTGGGCTTCGGCTCATAACTTACTCTGCTACGTGCGCAGGTCCTTCATCCAGTCAGCAGCCCGGACGTTAGCGGTTCCCAAGGCTTCTGATTCTTTTGATTGAGGTGAGCCGACCACACAGACCGTGGTGGCATACCGCCGGAGTCACTTAGAGATAGGACTCAGATTTCTTTGATGTATATTCATACTTTATTGAGTCACTCTTAGAATGCTCCAATTCTTTTGTGGATATATTCTTTTGACTTCACCCTTTTATATTTATATATCCATTTATGATCTTTTCACATTATTGTTCTTTTCCGCATCTTGTTTCATTGGTTCGCCTAGGCAAATATTGTTTAGGTGCCATCACGAGCCCTTGGAAATTGGGTCGTGACAGTTTGGTATCAGAGCCCTAGGTTCTAATTTGAGTCCTAGGAGTCTTGGAGCAGTGTCTGAGTAGAGTCTTGCTTATGGGTATGTTGTCGACCATACTTATGAGCGAGAGGCTACAAGGGCATGTTAGGAAATGTTTTCCCTTCGTTTCATCTCGATTCGTGCTGAGTAGCTTATATGGGTGCTGACCCTTTTTCGTGTATTGTATCAGATGGCGAGGACGCGAGCATCCTCAGCCAGGAGGGCTGCATCTTCTACACCCGCGTCTGCGGGAGAGCCATCAGCACCTACGCAGCCGTCAGCTGCTAAGAGGACTCGGGCAGGTCGCCCGTCAGCCACTAGGCAGGACACAGCTATCCCTGCGGTGTCCGCAGCGACTCTGTCAGCATCTATTCCCCCTGTGCCTGCTGTTGTGCCAGGCACCGTTGTGATCTCTTCAGAGGAGTATATGAGACGGATGGCCTTGTCTAGCCATCAGGTCCTTGTCAGAGATGATGTTGCAGCTCCTGTTTCGGCTCCTCAGCCGACCACACCTGTTATGAGCACGCCTACTTCTGAGGCTGCTCCTGATCATATTGCCCAGCCTTCTGCTTCTGCTCCTCAGGCAGGTCCTGTTATTTCTACTCCTCCTATGGGCACTGAGGAGGTTGCCAGGAGGATAGAGTCATTCATGAAGCTTCAGCCTCCAGAGTTCGACGGTACCTCAGCTACATGTACTGCCCAGAGGTACATTCAGAAGTGTGAGAAGATTTTGACAGTTCTTGGTACTAGAGACACCTTAGGGGTGCAGTGTGATTCTTTCAGATTATCGGGAGATGCGGAGACATGGTGGGTCTCCATGATGAAGCAGAGGTCTAGTGACCTCCCTCCTTTGTCTTGGGCTGAGTTCGTGTCTATGTTCATGAGCAGGTTCGTGCCCCAGAGTCAGCACGATGCTCAGAGGCGCGAGTTTGAGGGGTTGAGGCAGGGAAACCTGTCTGTTTCAGAGTATGACACCAGGTTCTTGTGGTTGTCTCAGTTTGCGCCGGCTATGGTGGCTCAGGAGAGGGACAAGGTCCTCCAGTTTGTTGAGGGTCTTCATCCCCGCTTGCAGGTAGCTGTTGCCCCTGATATGGGCAACAAGTCATATTTTGAGATAGTTGATGTGGCGCGGCGGATGGAGGATATCTTCGCCAGGGCTGACGCGGAGAGGGCGGCCAAGAGGTCGCGTCAGTCTGGTGGGTATAGTGGATCCGCTCTGAGGGGTCAGGGTCATCAGGGCCGTTCTCAGTCTAGGCCCCAGGCTGCTGCTTTGCCTGCCCAGGATTTTTCTTCAGAGACCCCAAGGCCTCAGTCATCCCAGAGGCGGGGTGGCTCTTCGCAGTCTGGTCCGCCGCAGTGCGGGAGGTGCCATCAGAGGCATCATGGGAGGTGTTCGTCTGGAGGTGGTCGTGGCAGAGGTGGTAGAGGCGGTAGAGGAGGTAGAGGTGATGGATGTTTTGAGTGTGGGTCTCCAGAGCACTATGTCTGGAGTTGCCCTTATGTTTCATCAGGTCGCCAGGGATCCGCAGCTATGGTACCATCTGGTCCTCAGGCCGCCAGGCCCGTTTCTCAGATTCCTCCTAGACAGCAGTCTCAGAGAGCTCCGGGTTCAGGAGGCTCGGCGCAGGTCTATGCTATGACTCGTCAGGATGCTGAGGCATCCAATGATGTCATCACAGGTATTATTTCTGTCTGTGGCCGCGATGCTTATGCTCTTATTGATCCGGGGTCTACCTATTCGTATGTGTCGCCGGGATTTGCCCCTTTCTTGGGCAGGGATCTGGTCTTCTTAGATGATCCCTTTATGGTTGCCACCCCTGTCGGGTCTTCTATATGTGTAGATAGGGGTTATCGGCAGTGTATGATCTCCATCTGTGGTGTAGAGTCCTTAGTGGACCTGATGCTGCTCGATATGTCTGATTTCGATGTCATTATGGGTATGGATTGGCTGGCTTCCTGTCATGCGACTTTGGATTGCCATGCCAAGTCCGTGACGATCGGGGCAGAGGGTGAGTCTCGGGTTGTATGGAGAGGTTCCATGCCTTCTCCGAAGAGTAGGATCATTTCTTTCTTGGAGGCGCAGATGATGATATCTAGTGGGTGCGAGGGATATATTGCTTCAGTTCGAGATGTCCGGGCAGAGGAGTTATCCCTTGATAGAGTTCCGGTTGTTTGTGAGTATCCGGATGTGTTTCCTGATGATTTGCCGGGTTTGCCGCCTATGCGGGAGATAGAGTTTTGCATTGATCTATTGCCAGGCACTCAGCCTAAATCTATTCCCCCGTATCGTATGGCTCCTGTTGAGTTGAGGGAGCTGAAGGAGCAGATTCAGGATTTGCTCGATAAGGGCTTCATTAGGCCCAGTGTGTCTCCATGGGGTGCCCCGGTATTATTTGTGAAGAAGAAGGATGGCTCTATGCGGATGTGTATTGATTACCGGCAGCTGAATAAGGTTACTATCAAGAATAGGTATCCTTTGCCGCGTATTGATGATTTGTTTGATCAGCTTCAGGGTGCTACCTTCTTCTCGAAGATTGATTTGTGGTCGGGGTATCATCAGTTGAGGATTCGGTCCGAGGACGTTTCCAAGACTGCTTTTCGTACCCGATATGGCCACTATGAGTTTCTGGTGATGTCTTTCGGGCTTACGAATGCCCCAGCTGCTTTCATGGATCTGATGAACCGAGTGTTCAAGGCCTACCTTGACTCCTTCGTCATTGTGTTTATCGATGATATCTTGGTTTATTCGAGGAGCAGGGAGGAGCATGAGCAGCATTTGAGAGTTGTTCTTCGAACTCTGAGGGATCAGCAGTTGTATGCCAAATTCTCCAAGTGTGAATTTTGGCTCAGTTCTGTATCTTTCCTAGGTCACGTGGTGACCAAGGATGGGGTGTGTGTTGATCCGAAGAAGATAGAGGCCGTTCAGAGTTGGCCTAGGCCTACTTCTCCTACAGAGATTCGGAGTTTCTTAGGCTTGGCAGGTTATTATCGGCGGTTCGTCGAGGGGTTTTCTTCTATTTCAGCACCTCTGACGAAGTTGACCCAGAAGAATGTTCCTTTCCTGTGGTCCGATGCCTGTGAGTCTAGCTTTCATAAGCTTAAGACTCTGTTGACTTCAGCGCCAGTGTTGGCCTTGCCTAGTGGATCCGGGGGATTCACCGTATATTGTGATGCTTCGGGTGTTGGCCTGGGTAGCGTTCTGATGCAGGAGGGTAAGGTGATAGCTTATGCCTCGAGACAGCTGAAGGTCCATGAGAAGAATTATCCTGTCCATGATTTGGAGCTGTTAGCTGTCGTGTTTGCACTGAAGTTGTGGAGGCACTATCTTTATGGCGAGCCATGTGAGATATTCACCGATCATAAGAGTCTCCAGTACTTGTTCACTTAGAAGGACTTGAACGGGAGACAGCGCCGCTGGTTAGAGCTGCTGAAGGATTATGATCTTTCTATCCGGTATCATCCCGGAAAGGCTAATGTTGTAGCCGATGCCTTGAGTAGGAAGTCCATGGGTAGCCTCGCCTATCTTGATGCTGATATGAGGCCGTTGGCCCGTGAGTTGCAGGCTTTGTCCATTAGTGGGGTTCGGTTTGATGATTCTGTTCCAGGCCGGGTGCTTGCATATGTGGGGTCTCAGTCGTCTTTAGCTTCCCAGATTCGGGAAAGGCAGTTCGAGGATCCTTATCTGAGAGATCTCCGGGACAGGGTCCTGAGTGGGGGAGTGTCCTCGTTCGTGATTGGTGATGATGGTGCTTTGCGGCTTAACGGCCGGGTATGTGTTCCAGCCATTGTGGAGCTGAGGCAGATGATTTTGGCAGAGGCTCCCAGTTCGAGATATTCCATTCATCCGGGTACTGCGAAGATGTATCATGATCTTCGAGAGCTGTATTGGTGGAAAGTGATGAAGAGGGATGTTGCTGATTATGTATCTCGGTGTTTGAATTGCCAGCAGGTGAAGTATGAGCACCGGAGGCCAGCCGGGGTGACCCAGTCTATGCCCATTCCCGAGTGGAAGTGGGAGCAGATCACTATGGATTTCGTAGTTGGTTTGCCGCTGACCGTGGGTAAGCATGATTCGGTGTGGGTAGTAGTTGATCGACTGACGAAGTCGGCTCACTTCATTCCAGTGAGGACTACTTATACCTCGGAGCGTCTGGCTCGTATCTTCATTGAGCAGATTGTGAGATTGCATGGTGCTCCTGTTTCTATCATTTCTGACCGAGGTGCTCAGTTCACAGCTCAGTTTTGGAGATCTTTTCAGAGAGAGCTGGGTACTCGGGTCGATCTCAGCACTGCATTTCACCCGCAGACTGATGGCCAGTCTGAGCGGACCATTCAGATCCTCGAGGATATGTTGAGGGCGTGTGCTATTGATTTTGGAGGCTATTGGGATAGCCATTTGCCGCTAGCAGAGTTTGCGTATAATAATAGCTATCAGGCTTCTATCCAGATGGCTCAGTTTGAGGCATTGTATGGTCGGAGATGTCGCTCGCCTATCGGTTGGTTCGAGTCTGGTGAGGTCCAGGTGTTGGGGCCCGATTTGGTGCAGCAGACCTTAGATAAGGTCCGGGTTATTCAGGATCGACTCCGCACGGCTCAGAGCCGGCAGATATCGTATGCAGATCGGAGGCGGAGAGATCTTGAGTTCATGGTTGGGGACCGGGTATTCCTCAGAGTGTCGCCCATGAAGGGTGTTATGAGATTTGGGAAGAAAGGCAAGCTCAGTCCTAGGTTCATTGGGCCTTTTGAGATATTGGAGCGCGTTGGCGCCGTTGCTTATAGACTGGCTTTGCCTCCCTCTCTGTCTGTTCATCCGGTGTTCCATGTGTCCATGCTCCGGAAGTATGTTCACGATCTGTCTCATGTGATCGATATGGTTTCCGTGGAGGTAGATGGCGACTTAGCTTATTCGGAGGAGCCTATTGCTATTGTGGCTAGAGAGGTCCGTAAGATGAGATCGAAGGTGATCCCGCTTGTGAGAGTTCAGTGGGGGCATCACTCCATTGCCGAGGCCACTTGGGAGCTTGAGTCCGAGATGCGTGAGAGGCATCCGCGCTTGTTCGATGATTCAGGTATGAAATCCTTGTATTTTCTAAGCCTGAATTTGCATTTTTAAGTTTTATTGATTTCGGGTGGTATCGAGGGGTCCTCGAAATCTGTGCCAGCTCCGTGGCTAGTGTGTGGATCCTACCTTAGACTTAGGCTCGTCCGAGGACGGCCGAGAGTCTAAGTGGGGGAGAATGTAACGACCCTCAAATAGTCGTTACGGGATCTGGGACCTCGATTTGCGTGTCGACAGTCCCAAAAGCTCCGTTAGGTCATTTATGACCTGTATGTGAAATCTGAGTCGAAACGGAGTCCGTTTGATAGGTTTTCGAGAAAAGGATCCGTTTATGAAATTCTGGAAAGGAATTTGGGGTTTCGATAGGTCGTTTTGAGTAAACGAACCCCGATGGAAAATCCGAGCGCACCGTTAGGTCCGTCTCGTCATTCATGATATGTAGCAACCTTCAAAATTGAAAACGGACCTCGTTTGATAGGACTTTTGATAAAGTCTCCGTTTCGGAAGTTTAAAAGAGTTAAAAGAGGTTTTCGAGCTCGATTTGAGCAAATGAGCTCCGATGAGAGATCCGAAAGTTCCGTTAGGTTCGTATAGTCATTTGTGACTTGTAGCAACTTTCGGAATTGGATTCCGAGGTCGCTTGGTTAAATTTCGCTATTTTGGCGAAAGTCGAAAATTGAACCTTGGCCGTGGGACCCACTTTTTGAGTTCTGGTGGTCCGAATTGAGTTCCGTCTTGACGAGCATGTCACCCAAGTATTTTATGACTTGTGTGCAAAATTTGGGATCATTCCGAGCTTCGTAGGGTCCCGTTTTGCCCCTAAAACAGTAGAAAATCTGGTGCGACTTTTCTGTTCTGTTTTGGCGCAAACAGCCGGATAAAAGCTGATTTCCGGCCAATCCGTAAGGAATTAGGAAAAACTCAAAACATGAAAGTTGTAGCTCTTTGAGTTTTGGTTCTAATGGCACCGGTTTTAGGTCATTTGGACATTCCTATCAAAAGTTATAATTTTTTCAAAAGAAGCTGTCACAGAGGCAAAAAAAAAAAAAAACTGCTATAAAAAGGCCATTTCGGTTCATAACTTATAAAAATCATTTGGTGGGCTCTTGAGGTGATTTTTGGGTATTTCTTGAAGACCCAATCATACTTACACTTAAGGTAAGCCCTTTCAATCCATCTTTATGTTGATTAACACAAGAATCAAAGGGTTGATTCTTGGAAATGGGTTAGAACCCTAGATTCTTAAGAATTGGGGAAAGACATCGAGCAAGGCTCGCATGTGGAATCTAAGTGTACTTTTGGACTCACGGGAGCGTGGGGAGTCCGGAAAAGTACATTTTGTAAATTTAGGGCTCGGCCCTACCCGGGGGCATTTTGGTAATTTTTACCCTAAGATGCCTATAGACTTAAATAGCTATAATTGAGCACTCATATGTGCTATATCTTGTCTTAATAGACCTAGTGGAGAGTCCTTCGCGGACAAGGCGAGCGGGAAAGGAGATTCTTCCCGGCATTTGAGCCCGAATTTCGAGGTAAGTGAGACTTGACCTCTATTGTGCTTGTGGACTCTTCCTTCATGCTAGTATGCTTCATGTACGCATATATATACCTAACAATTGTTAGGATTAATGATGTGAATTACTTGCTATTATTGTTTGTTATAAATAGCGAGATTGTGACTCGACCGAGGTATGTGCCGGTCTAAACGCTACGTCGAGGTAGCTTAAATTTATATCGTAGTAACGCTTGCTACGCCATGCTTAGATAGCAAGAACTTGGGACATGGCCGAGGATGTTGTCGGCATGTCATGATAAATGTCTTGCCGAGGATTTTGCCGGCTTTTGTATGATATTGGTACTTGATTTGTTCACGTGCCGGGTTGGGTAGTGCTGTCTATACGTAACCTTGGGTTGGACGACATGGGAGTAGGGATTGTACCCCCAAACTGTGGTCGGATTAACCTTCGCCTTACGTTCAGCTAGCATAACCAACATGGGTTACGGTGACTGTGAAATATTATCGTTATTAATATTTCTGTTATTATTTCTGTTATTGTTATTAATGTCGTGGATATTAATACTGTTAGAGGGACACTTGACAGGGGGTGTGGTGTCGCCTATACTATGAGATGTGTCACACTCGACAGGGGGTGTGGTGTGGACACTTGATCTTTGAGATGTGACACACTTGACAGGGGGTGTGGTGTGGTCACTTGATTTATTGAGATACGATGCACTTGACAGGGGTGTGGTGCGATCGTAGACAGATTTGAGATGAGCCAACGACTACGGGTCGTTGGTCTACTTATTCATGATTGTGATAGTGACTTCGGGTCACGGTATATGGTTGATACTTAGTAGTGGTGTTGCTAGTCCATCGTAGGTCTAGGTTAGTCGGCACGGGAGTAGAGATTGGACCTTCAAACCGCCGCTGAGTTGACCTATGCCTTACGTTGGATGGACATAATCCTTGAGACTTCTGGTTACTACTTGTGTGTATGGAATGTGTTACATCTATTTGTGATTTCACTACTTTATTGTATGATTACTATAGTATGTTGTTGCTTATGATGCATGTAGCAACTTGTCCCGCAAGGGTACCTTAGCGGGCCTGTCGGTGATCTTACTGGGCTTCGGCTCATAACTTACTCTGCTACGTGCGCAGGTCCTTCATCCAGTCAGCAGCCCGGACGTTAGCGGTTCCCGAGGCTTCTGAGACTTTTGATTGAGGTGAGCCGACCACACAGACCGTGGTGGCATACCGCCGGAGTCACTTAGAGATAGGACTCAGATTTCTTTGATGTATATTCATACTTTATTGAGTCACTCTTAGAATGCTCCAATTCTTTTGTGGATATATTCTTTTGGACTTCACCCTTTTATATTTATATATCCATTTATGATCTTTTCACATTATTGTTCTTTTCCGCATCTTGTTTCATTGGTTCGCCTAGGCAAATGTTGTTTAGGTGCCATCACGAGCCCTTGGAAATTGGGTCGTGACAAACAGCTGGATGCAAAAGTGATTCAATCGGTTCAGTACACTACTTGGGTTGCAAATGTTGTTCCGGTTCCTAAGAAGGATGGAAAAATAAGGATATGTGTCGACTATCGAGATTTGAACAAGGCGAGTCCCAAAGACAATTTTCCATTGCCTAATATTCACACCCTCGTAGACAATTGTGCCAAACATGAGATACAATCCTTTGTTGACTGCTATGCTGGATATCACCAAATCCAGATGGATGAAGATGATGCATACAAAACGGCATTCACTACGCATTGGGGAACTTATTGCTATAGAGTGATGCCGTTTGGTTTGAAAAATGTTGGGGCAACCTACGTGAGGGCTATGACTGCCATTTTCCATGATATGATGCATAAAGAAATAGAAGTGTACGTGGATGATGTGATCATCAAGTCTAGAACTGCTGAAGACCACGTGAGAGATCTCAGAAAGTTCTTTGAAAGGCTCCGTAGGTACAATCTGAAGCTGAATCCAGCCAAGTGTGCATTTGGTGTGCCTGCTGGAAAATTGCTGGGTTTCATTGTTAGTAGGCGAGGTATTGAACTGGATCCCGCAAAGATCAAAGCAATACAAGAACTACCTCCGCCTCGAACCAAGAAGGATGTTAAAAGCTTTCTAGGCAGGCTAAATTACATCAGTAGGTTCGTTGCTCAACTTACCACAATATGTGAGCCGATCCTCAAGTTGTTGAAAAAAAATGCATCAATTGCATGGACCGAGGAGTGCCAAGAAGCCTTTGACAAGATCAAGCAATACTTGTCAAATCCTCCTGCTTTGGTTCCGCCTGAGCCTGGCCGACCATTGTTTTTGTATTTGTCAGTCAACGAAAATTCCTTTGGTTGTGTACTGGGGCAACATGATGCCTCGGGAAAGAAAGAACAGGCCATTTATTATCTGAGCAAGAAATTCACGGATTGCGAGGCCAGATACACCTTGTTGGAAAGGACGTGTTGTGCCCTAACTTGGGTTGCACAAAAGTTGAAACATTATCTTTTGTCCTATACCACTTATTTGATTTTCCGGATGGACCCATTGAAGTACATATTTCAAAAGCCAATGCCAACGGGCAAACTTGCAAAATGGCAAATCCTGCTCACAGAATTTGACATAGTTTATGTCACCAGAACTGCAATGAAAGCTCAAGCTTTAGCTGATCATTTGGCTGAAAATCCGGTGGATGATGATTATGAGCCATTGAAGACTTACTTCCCTGATGAGGAGGTAGATATGCTTGAAGAGTTGATTAATGAAGAAGAGCACGTGTGGAAAATGTACTTTGACGGTGCTTCTAACTCAAAGGGTCATGGCATTGGAGCAGTCCTCATCTCTCCCACGGGACATTACTATCCGGCAGCTGCCCAACTTCGTTTCAGTTGTACTAATAACACATCTGAGTATGAAGCATGCATAATGGGTTTGCGTATGGCTCTAGACATGGACATCAAAGAATTGCTGGTGATCGGAGATTCAGATCTTTTGATACGCCAAATGAAGGGTGAATGGGAAACTCGAGACCTTAAGCTGATCATGTACAAGCAGTGTATGGACGATCTTCGCCAAAAGTTCGATGTTCTAAAGTTTAGACATGTTCTCAGAATACATAATGAGCTGGCTGACGCAGTGGCTATATTAGCCTCAATGCTTGTCCATCCTGATAAAGCCCATATTGATCCGTTAGAGATTCAGGTCCAAAGCCAACATGCATACTGCAATATGGTTGAAGAAGAAATTGACGTTCAACCGTGGTACTTTGATGTCAAGAATTTCCTTCAAGATGGGACGTATCCTCAATTGGCGGAAAACAATCAAAAGAGAACCCTTCGACGACTAGCAAGTGGTTTCTTTTTGAGTGGAGGGGTGGTGTACAAAAGAACACCCGATTTGGGACTACTAAGATGCGTGAATGCAACTGAAGCCACGAAGATTCTCAATGACATGCATTCGGGGATCTGCGGACCCCACATGAGCGGGCACATGTTAGCTAAGAAAGTACTCAGAGCAGGATACTTCTGGCTTACCATGGAACATGACTGCATTACTTTTGTGCGAAAGTGTCATCAATGCCAAGTACACGATGATTTGATACATTCACCCCCTGTAGAGTTGCACACAATGTCAGCCCCTTGGCCTTTCACAACATGGGGGATGGATGTTATCGGGCCTATTGAACCAAGAGCATCAAATGGGCACAGATTCATTTTGGTTGCGATAGATTACTTCACCAAATGGGTTGAGGCTGTCACTCTCAAATCCGTGACCAAGAAAGCCGTGGTGGATGTTGTTCATTCTAACATTATTTGTCGCTTTGGTATCCCAAGTACCATCATTACCGACAATGCGGCAAATCTGAACAGTCATTTAATGAATGACGTGTGTGAAAGATTCAAGATCATGCACCGAAATTCCACACCTTACCGACCAAAGGCAAATGGCGCGGTTGAAGCAGCCAATAAGAATATCAAGAAGATCCTTAGAAAAATGATACAAGGATCTCGTGATTGGCATGAGAAGTTGTCTTTCGCTTTGCTTGGTTACCGCACAACTGTGCGCACTTCCATAGGTGCAACCCCGTATTCATATGTATACGAAACTGAAGCAGTCATACCTGCTGAAGTTGAAATACCATCTCTCAGGATCATTATGGAAGCAGAAATTGAGGACACGGAATGGGTCAAAACCCGATTGGAACAGTTGTCATTCATTGATGAAAAGAGGCTCAATGCAGTTTGTCATGGTCAATTGTATCAGCAAAGAATGGCCCGAGCCTACAACAAGAAAGTGCGCCTCCGCGACTTAAAAGAAGGGCAATTAGTCTTGAAAAGAATCTTTCCTCATCAGGAAGAAGCTACAGGAAAATTTGCTCCAAATTGGCAAGGGCCATACCTGGTAAAGAAAGTATTGCCAAATGGCGCCTTGTATCTTACAGATCCGGAAGGCAGGACAACTGAAATACCCGTCAATGCAGACGCGGTCAAGAGATACTACATTTGACTCCAAGCTGGCTTTTCAAATCGGGATGAATGCAAGATTTTGTTCTCTTTTGCTATCCCAAATTGTATCCCTTATTAGCATTTTGAACATTGTACTTTCGAGACATATTCTCAATGGGAATCAATGTAATTGTACCAAAATGAAATGAAACTGAAAAGCATCAAAAAAAAAAAAAAAAACCTGGGCATTTGCCTAGAGCTACGTCTGACCTGATTCCTCTCAAGAGGATACGTAGGCAACCATTTCGGTGCGATCGCAATAAGAGAAAATTCCTCTTTCCCTTTCTACTTTTATTCGCGCAAGGTTTGCCTCCAGGCCTGCAGAATATGTCAAGAAAACAAGAGACCCCAGTTTATCCTAAACTAGGGCAGAAGTTGTTTTTGTTTTTAAAGAAAATGGAGGAAATTCAATATTCCTCCCCATTTTCTTTATGTTCACAATAAGAGAAAATTCCTCTTTCCCTGTCTTCATTTATTGACGCAAAACTTGCCTCCAAGTTTGCGGCCAACATCAAAAGAAACTTAGATCCCCATTTTATGCTAAACTGGGGCAGAAGTTTGTTTTTATTTTATTTCACAAATAAAATAAAATAAAAACAAACTTCTATTTTTGTAACATTCATTCACATGTTTCATGAGATGTCTGGCATGCCAGTCTCGAAGTCAAGGAAGAAACCAAAGCGCCCCAGTTTATTCTAAACAGTTAGTCGAGGTTTGTTTTTGTTGTAAGTTGAATTGAAGAAAAAAGGAAGAAAAGGAAAAAGAAAAGAAAGAAAAAAAAAGAAAGAGAAAAAAAGAAAAAAAGAAGTCTTGCCGGTGAAAACCTGAGAAGGCGCCGCAAGACAAACAGTGAGGCAAAAGATTAAAGAGAGAGGCTAGTTGGCGAAAACCCGAAAGGGCGCTACTAGTCGACTTGAGAATCACCTCAACTTGGTTATGGTTTGATATCTCCCGTGGATCAACTCTGAACAAACAAGTGGCACTGGTCGGACGAGGTCATCCAAGATACATGTCATGATCATCAAGGCCGCCAGTATATTGCCAGATAAGTTTCCCTCTTCACAAAGACGTTCCCTGTCCAAACGACTTTTGCCCTTAAACTTTTTATTCCATTTTGTACATCTTGCCTCATCATTAATTCCTCGCCCTTGCGGCGCTAACCTCACATGAGCAACAAAAGAAAATTGCAAAACTCTGTCTTTCAGGATTCAGGTTTAATTCCAGCGAGCAGGGCACACCCTCGACAATGGAAAAGTTCTCAGCAAGTCATGATCAACATTGATAATTGGAGTCCAGCACCGCACATCAGGCCGGAAGGACGACATACCAAAATTGCATCATGAAGATGTGGATATGTTTGGGAGAAGCTTTAGGCGTTGTTCATCCCACAGTACTGCGAAGAATAGAACAAGAGTCACTAAGCTTATTTGCAAGATCCGAAACAGGGTGTATCCACGATGCAGAAAGTAAGTGTGACATTTGCTATGTTGCCAAGAAAGAGCTAGGACCACTTGAATTGGGGTAGGTGCGCCAGATATCAGACGGAGCTCCATTCTCTTTTCGAGTCAATTCCTGCTAAAAGACAGCGTCATTTCTTTCCCATATCAAGATCTGCTGAAAGATAGCGATCATTTCCTTTTCGAGTTAGTTCGCTCAAAGATAGCGTCATTTCCTTTCAATGTCAAGATCTGCTAAAAGATAGCGATCATTTCCTTTTCGAGTCAATTCGCTCAAAGATAGCGTCATTTCCTTTCAATGTCAAGATCTGCTAAAAGATAGCGATCATTCCCTTTTTGAGTCAGTTCGCTCAAAGATAGCGTCATTTCCTTTCCATATCAAGATCTGCTAAAAGATAGCGATCATTTCCTTTTCGAGTCAGTTCGCTCAAAGATAGGGTCATTTCTTTTCCATATCAAGATCTGCTAAAAGATAGCGATCATTTCCTTTTCAAGTCAGTTTCGCTCAAAGATAACATCATTTCCTTTTCATGTCAAGATCTGCTAAAAGATAGCGATCATCTCTTTTTCAAGTCAGTTTCGCTCAAAGATAGCCTCATTTCCTTTCCATATCAAGATCTGCTAAAAGATAGCGATCATTTCCTTTTCGAGTCAGTTTCGCTCAAAGATAGCGTCATTTCCTTTCCATGTCAAGATCTGCTAAAAGATAGCGATCATTTCCTTTTCAAGTTAGTTTCGCTCAAAGATAGCGTCATTTCCTTTCCATGTCAAGATCTGCTAAAAGATAGCGATCATTTTCCTTTCAAGTCAGTTTTGCTAGAAGATAGTACTCACATTTAGTTCAAGTCATTTGCGCTCAAAGATAGCAACCACTTCCTTTTCAAGTTTGTCCTGCTCGAAGATAGCAACCATCCCAAGCTTCAATTCAAGACCTGTTTGAAACAGATGCGACCATTTCAAGTTTCAAATGGTGCTTGCCCATACAACGGGCGATGGAGTTTGTCTTTCAAGCCAAGATTTACCTCAAGGAAGCATGAAGATTTAGGCTAGGGATTGTAATTTTACATTTTTCCTTGTATTTCCATTCCTTGTAAAGCATCGACCACCAGCAAGCGACCAGTACTCAGCAACGACAGCCTTTGTGTACCTAAGAGTGTCTAGTATCAGCCCCAAGTGTGTCTAGAAGAGTCTCTAGTTTGTCTTAAGTAGTCTAGAGTGTCTAGGTTTGTCTTAGTGAGTCTAGAAGAGTCTAGCGTCTGTTTGAATGCGGTAGTCCCAGCTGCCGCACATGAGGAACTACACTGACCTGATTCCTTAGTCCGGGGATATGTAGGTAACTTTGTTCTCGGTTAGAACCAAAATTCAAGGTACGGTCACCATTTTGAAAAGCGTGCTCTCAGCTAGAACCGAAAAGCCAAAATTAGTTTGTCGATTACTTCTTTGTCTGAAAACTCTTCGTGTTCCCAAACAAAGAGGGGTAGCTGTAATCACCTAATTTTGGCACACAAAATTCAAAAATGCTCAAAATATTCGTATTAGATTCTTAGGACGCGTTGTCAATTTTTTCTGGACTTCTAGTGTTTGTTCTTAACTAAATTTGTTTCTAATTAGGACGCTAAAATTTGAAAATTAACAAAAATCACTTGTTACGTGCTTATTGTTTTGATTCTATAGTTTAAATATGATAGTGTTGTAAAATATGTGGTTTAATTTTAGTTAGTTGTGTGTGTATAAATAATTTTTGTGGCTATATGTAAAAAAAATATGTAGCCAATGCCAAGACCCATCAGCCCAAAATGTTAACCCAAGCCCACACCTCAAATATATATACACAAAAATCTATTTCTCCCATTTCACACCCTTTTAGTCAAGAGACTAGGGCCACCATGCCAAATTTTTCTCTCAACTCGCCGGAAATCGCTCCACGGCGGAGCCACCGGTAGGCCACCGCACTGCCGCCGCCGGCCACCACCTCCGGTGGCCGGAAAAATACCAAAATACACCATCTTAAAGATCTCGGCCCCCTCATTCCATTTCCGCTATTATTTTCTTCAAAATCCCGACGGTTTAGAGTAGATCGACGGTCAAAGCTCGGTCAAACTTCAAAATCCGGTGAGTTTTCTTTTAGTTTTTCTCTATTCTCTTTCTTTCCCCTTACTCCTCTCTTTCCACCCTCATATCCCATTTTCCCAATACCCCGCCGCCCCTTCCCCCGTTTTGTCCCCTGTCCCGTTTTCTTTCCTCTCTTCTTTCTTCTTCTCATTTTTTTTTTCTTTCTTTGTTTCTGTTATGGCTGAGTTGATTGATGTTTGGAGGGAGGCCGTGGAGATTATTGAATCATGTAGGGGGGCTGTTCAGTTTTTTTTTAACGGGGGGCAGTGGGGAGCTTGTGATTGTTGGATTGTCGAGGGATTTTGTTTGAGTTTTTGAATGGAGGGGCTGTTTTGGAGTTTGAGGGAGACAATGTTGTGGTTGAACCCCGGGCTGCTATGGTGATTCTGCGGAGGTGACGAGACAGTGAGGCAGTAGCGAGGCAGCAGAGGAGGCTGTGATGTTTAGCTTAGGTGCGTAGGAGTTTGTTGAAGCTGTTTCAGTCGTTTAATGGAGGCAATGCTCGTGGTGAGCAAACGCAGCAGCAATGACGCAGCGAAGGTAGCGGTGACGCTGATTCAGTTTAAACGGGCAGCTATGAGACGAGGCAACGATGATGGTGATGTTGATAGATCCAGGCAGCAAGCATAGCGTCGTGGACATTTTTGGCCTCGACGGGTTAGAAGCAAGGAAATCCCTCTTTGTTTTCACTTTCCATGCTTATTTTTTTTGATTAATGAGTGATTATACTTGCTTAGTTCAGAATTAACCTATAATAATTCATTGAAATGTTTATGAATTGAAGCAATCTGAAATGTATGTATATGTATGCCCATTGAGTTAATGATTTGTATCGCTCACTGTCACATAATAGAAATGGTGTGTTTGTTTGGCTGATCATGATCTGAACCTGTTTCTATCAAGCTTAAAGTGAAATTTCAGTTCAAGATATTCATTGCTCATAAGCTTGTTGTCTGCCTTAGCTTGGTTTGAACACATTTTTAACTTTTGGTTAGTTCTGTTAAGTAAATGATCCAAAGTTAACGAAGAATCTGTGTTAAGTACGAACTCGCTGAATGTTTGATTAAGGATGGAGTAAACTGCTTGGTGTAGCCCCTGGGTAAGCGTTAAGTTTCAATGTGAAATTTGTCTCTCTATCTTGTTAAGCATGTGTTGGTGTTCGTTTGTTCAATAGTGAACGTGAGCCTGCTTTATTCTTGTTTAGTTCTGGTTCATGTTGAGCTCGTGAGGGAGTATTTAACTTGGAAAGTGATTAATCTTGTTTTGATTTTGCCAAGCATGTGTTGGCTAAGGTCTGTTTACTTTAGTTTAGTTCTAAGTTTAATTTGGTCTTTTAGTTTAGTTTGGTTGGCCAGTAGGTATAATTTAGTTGCAAATTAATTAAGTTAGAGTACAATTCAGTCAGTTTAGGGGGGGCGTTTAGGGGGCTATTTTAGTTTGGTTTAATTGATAATTTAGTTAGAATTTGGTTGCTCTCTAGTTTAGTTTTGGTTAGTTTTGGGGCTGATTTAGTTTGTATAGTTGGTCCTAGTTTCTTCTAATTAATGTAATGAGTATTGGGGGTCCTTTTAAAGGACCCTACTTGTATTATTTCAGCCTTAGGACTGTTTTAGAGGGCTGAAATAGTGCCCTATAGCTGTTGTACTTATGCTGAAAATAGGCCTAAAAGTAAGCTAGTACACTCAAGTTTGGGTTCTTTACATAAATAGCAGCCCATATGAAAATATTTACTATTCTTTAGCCCTTACTTTTGGTAGCCACAACATTTACACTAAAATAATAAAAAAAAATCCTAGTGTTAATAATTATATACTAATACTATTTTTCTTAAATAAAAGATATATATCAATGCTAAAAAAATAAAATATATATCACCTAAAAAGAAGAATTTGCATAATACTATTTTTTATTTTTTATATTTTAGTCGTCATATTTAATATTTGCATAAACAAAACACATATCACCTAAAAATAATAATAAAAAATACTAAAATAAATAAATATTAAATATAGACCATATTCAAATAGTGATATATTGTATTAAAATTGTAAATATTGATATTAATATTTATTTATTAGATATTTAAAATATATTACATATCTTATATTTAATATTTAATCACTTAATATTTTAAAATATGTATTTAATATTTATTGAATTATTATTTTATATATTAATATTTATTAGATACAAAATATATGTATGATCTTTAATATTTATTTTATATCTATTAATATATATTAGATACACCATATAATTATGAAATTTTTATATTTTTATTTAAATGATACACAATATATTTATGATATTAATATTTTATATATTTTATTAGATATTTATAAAATGTTATTATTTTATATATTAATATTTATTAGATACACGATATATGTATGATATTTTAATATTTATTTGATATACAATATATGTATGATATTTATATTTTATATATTTTATTAGATATCTCTAAAAATATTAATATTTTATATATTAATATTTATTAGATATCAATAAAATTTTAATATTATTTATTTGATATACGATATATGTATGATATCTATATTTTTTTTATTACATATTGTGTATTTAATATTTAATCACTTAATATTTAATATATTGTGTATGTAATATTTATTTAATTAGAATTTATATATTAATATTAATATCTAATTAATATTTATATATTAACATATTGTGTATGTAATATTTATTTAGTTACTAAATGTATCAAAAATTTAGATATTATTTAATATTTCAAATTGTGGTTAATCCCTAAATACAGTGGAAAAATATTTTTTTATGAAATACAGTTAATAATATATAAATAAATATTCTTAAGTAATCTTAAAATACTTGCATATCTAATATTTTAATATTTTAACATATTATTGTCTATGTCCTGTTTATTGTACATAAACAAATAGTAAAGAACCCTACACAAAAGTACATAAACAATATCATGTATTTAATATTTATTAATTAAATGTACAATATCTGATATCATATATATCGTGTATTTAAATAATTATTCTCTTAATTTGTTAAAATATTAAGTATGTATTGTTTATATATTATTAATATTTATTTTATATGTACACACATGGGGAGGATTTAAATCGTTAAAAAGTTGATTTTGCGCTAAATATAGTATATAGGCGATTTTAGGGTCAAAACACAATTAACAAATTCATTATGATCTCTACATAAATACACAATTATTTTTTAAATATAATAACACAATAATATGAATAAGATTATAAATATTAGAAAAATAAGTAAAATATGCTCTATATGTGTGTGTGTAATATACTGAATTATTATTATATTATAACTATTAAAAATAATTCTTGAAATATTCATTTTGTACTTTTAAAATATAAACATAAATAAATATGCAATGAGAAAGAAAATATAAAAGAGTTGAATTTGATAGTTATGGAAATATTATATGTTCTTACGCATACTAACTAATAGAAAGAAAATATTTTATTAACTAGCAGTAAAAAAAATAATAAAGAGATTTTAAAAAATAATAATAATAGACTCCTATAATAAATCATGTCTTTAATTCTTAAAACAACATTAACAAATATGAGATCAGCATTAACTAAACCCTTAAATTAAGGGATAAATTTTTTTATTATTTATAAAATAGGTGAATTAATTTATAAATTAACTAATGGCTAGAGAAAGAAAGGGAGTGAAAAGTGGGGCTAGGATCAGTAAATAAGTACTACTCATGTGCTTATTGAGTAATTTTCTCCTCAAGTTTGGAGGGGTGTGGGCTTGTACTTTTGTACAAGTCTACACTCCACCCCTTTGCCTTCACTTTTAGCTATAAAAAGGCATTGAATGCCCTCATTTAATACACAACTATCAGCTGAAAAGAACACCAACTGCCTGCTGAAATTTACTGAAAATAGTGAGCAAAAACACTTTAAAAAAATAGTAAGTTTGGAGAGTTAGATTTAGAACCAAAAGCCTTTACATCTAAGGTCTTTTGGGGCATAAATCTCAAGGTTTTAGAGGTTGAATAGGGGTATAAAAGGGGCTGTTGTAGCTGCTGATTTGGGGTATTAAGTTGCTTGCTTTGGTTTGGTCTTGCTATTTCATTTGTTTCACTAGCTTGGAAATTTCTACACAAGGTAAACACATGAACCTTGTATTTTCTTTTGAGCCATTTGGCCATGAATTGAAGTAAAGATAGCATGTCTTTTCTTTAGGGATCTAGAAATTCCGTATATGTTGGTTTATAACTAAACATGTGATGCTATAGTGAGTACCGAAATGCCTCGATTATTATTACATGTTTCTCTCTATATTTTTATATCATGTTTTTGTTGTTTTTTTTTGAGCAAGTATGCATGAAAGAGGAGAAACGAAATTTTGCTAGACCATTTTTAATCAAGTAAAGATTTTAGCTAATTGGGCTGTTTATGCAAACTGATCATATCTGCAAATTTGAAAATTCTGGAAATTGTTTTAACACTGCAAGAAACTTGAAATATATATATAAGCGCACAGTTATCGTAAAAGTGCAAAATCTGGCCGCTTTATAAACTGGTCCATTTTTGCAAATCTGGCCGTTTTTTATAAACTGACACGTTTTCTGCAAATCTGAGGAACTATGAAAAATCTGGATAAAAATGAGAAATCAAGGGCTGAAAAAGGACAATTTATGCAAAATTAAAAGTGTAGGCAATTTTAGGACCCATTGGATATTTATTTACAAAACTGAACTAAAAATAGCGCTCGAATTTTAAGCATGTGTCATTCTTTTGTGAAGGCGGCTTTGCTTACATATGTAAATCTTTTTTTGTAAAATTTGGCTATTTAACAAGATTTAAATTCGATTCTAAAGGGTTATGCAAAATAGCGAAAGTTCTTGACAATCAACTACTTTGTGGGTATATAAATATAACGACTTTGTAAAGCAGCTCATTTTCGAAAATAGTTCAGCCCACTCCAAACGTAAGGCTTACTTGTTGTGATTTGACAATAGCCACCTGCTTTTAACAAAATAGTCCTTAATTTGGCAAAAAAAACCGTATTTTGGTAAGAGAGACGCATAATTGTTTAAGTTTTGTTACATTTAATCTAATTCATATAAATAATTTCACTCTAAAGATTAGACTTGAAATGGTTTGATTTATATAGTCCATTAATTTAGCTACTATTCATTAAACATTTTAACTAAGAATTACTTAACAAAATAAAACGCGATTAGACAAAATAGATAAGTATGATTTGTGATCTACTTATTAGGCTAAAAAAAATTAAATTGAGTTAAACTAATTCTAAATTAATTATTATTTTAAGCTAATTAAATTCCTTTTTTTTTTAAAAAAAAGTAGACGAGCCCTTTATAAGGTTTGGGAAATACGTAATAAATTTTTATTATCTTTTTTATTCATTTATTTACTATGAAACAAAGTGTAAATTCGTCCAGTCCTCCGTGAGGCTGGATAAGAATAACGCTTTTAATTTTCTTAAATCAAAGTATCATATTCAAATTAACGGCATTAATATAACAACCATATTTTAATAAGTTAAAATTGCGACAATAAAGCAACTGTGCTTGGCACATGACTCGAGGGTGCCTAATACCTTCCCGAGAGTCAACTGAGAACCTTACCCGAATCTCTAACGCAGACCATTAGACGAGTCAGAGGTGTTTCCAAGGTACCTTCTGGTGACTTGGCACACCTTAAACTATGTCAAGTGGCGACTCCGAGTTTTCTCTAAATAATTTTGTACCTTTTGAACACCAGTCACGAGCCTTTAAATAAATAAACTCGCAAACGCGCAGTTTAATATAAAATTTTTAGGGCATGACAATGCCTGGTTGTGTATAGTTTAATAATTAAAATATTACAGTTTACATTGTAATGTCAAGAATTCAAATTATTAATTTTGTGGCTATTGCTAATTCATCGATAAAATAAGTCTTGAACAATGATTAGACCTGCCTAATGGTGGACTAGAAGATAAAACGAAGGGCCCTTGGGACCCTCATGTTTTGATAATTTCAAATTGGTCAGAAAACTGAGGCCTGTATCATGGTAAATGAGGCATTTAGTCAAGAGATTTGATAAGGGATCTTTATATTTCTTTACAGAAATCAAAATCCAATCATAATCAAGATCTTCAATTTCTTTGGCTCCTTTTTACAGCTTTAGTTCCCACTTGAGCACTATAACTATAGCACCTATTCTCTATATGAGTGATAACCGATCCAGATCCAAAGCACGAAAAAAGATTAATCAAGTCAATCTGGTTAAATTTAGCAAGGATTAAGAACGGACAAGTTGTAATTTGATAAATATTTACAAGGATGAAGACTATTATGATTAAGAAGTCATATATATTACAGCATATTTTTAGTATTAATAACAATGGACTGCAATGTTCTTTTTTACTTCTTGAATATCTTAGTATTAAAGTTTTATGAAAAGGGTAGAATATGAATGTAATATAATTTAGTTTATATAATGCGTTAATGAAACTTTTCTATTCTACAAGATGATACCTTTCTGAAATAACTTAAGAAAGGACAAATTGTGACGTGGTAAAATAACTTACAAGGAGGAAGACAAGAATTTTATGTATATGCTCGTTTGCCAAGTAATTTTACACATTGCTCTAATATCATCGTCACTAAATATCAATTTTGCGGGACATTGGAAAATTATTGATAGAATGCAATTGAAGTCATCAGACAAGTAGTTATTTTTCTTGTCAATGAGATCTAGCTTGGCCTAACAATTAGTAGAAGTTTATTGCCCTAATTTTATGAGACGTTAAGTTCACATTGTATGATATTCGCTATTGCCCTTATTTTTAATGTCTTGTAGTTTTTTATTCCTTATTATCATTATTTTGAGCTATGACTTGTTGTTTACTGAAAAAATATATGCTTAGTTTAGTCATTCTTTTATTGATGAAAAACATATTTTATCTTGCATATTATCTGACCAGTTTAGTTAGTGAATTAAAATGAGTTCTTAGATTTATGCACCATTTTTGAGAATATGAGTTGCTATAAATTTTAAGGAATAATTAACTGTTTAAATCAGGTAACCAACTTCGGGGAAAATGAGAAGAGATCATATTGATATTTTTTGTGTTATTTTTTCAGGGTAGTATCACTAGTATGCTAAAGAAAGAAAAGGCAAGAGTATCTATCACGTAATATGATATTATAAGCATCCTATTTCTTATTAAAATCTATCGTATTAATATGATAGCATAAAGTTTTTATTAAAGTACATCACATTTGTTCAGGAATATAGAGGAAAATCACCAAAACAACTTTTAGTTCACATAATACATGCTTTAGTAGTTATAACTTGTTTATACTAAAACACAAAACCACTAATTATTCCAATGGTGAAAAACCTTTGCCAAATTCTCATTTTCCAGTCAATGAGCTGTAACCTTGTTTACTAACCACCAAATCTAGTCATACTTTTGAAACAATCCCTCCCTTCATTTTCAAACATCCTTTTTTTTTTCAAACATCTTCAACCTCTTCATACATAGATAACATTTTCTCCATTTCTCATATTCTGTTTATTAAAATCCACAAACTTTAATTTCTCTTCTTCATATATCCTTCTCTTTCTCCTTACACAGAGAAGGAAAGGCGAAAAGAAGAAGAAACCCCTTCTAGGTTCTTTGTGGAGACACAAAAAACCATCCTTTTCATCATATATCCAAAGCTTTTCTTGCATATACCTTTAAAAAAATTAGTCATTCACATGTTATATATAGTATATATATAGGTAATGTCCTTCTCCATGCGAAAGTTTATCTTATTGACATCTTTTTTTTTTGTTCTCAATCCTGAATAAGGAAGCATAGCACATGTTAGCCTCGACATAAAAATAAAAGTTGTGATACTTTGATGATCAACATATAAACAATAGATACAAATTCACATTGTCAACCCAATTAATTTAGGTTTGAGGTATAGTTAGTATAGTATTTGTTTTCTTGCTAAATTTTGATTTAACATAATCGGGCATAAACAAACAATCGAAAAGTCAAAGGGGGTGGAGGATTCAACGAGAAGAAAATGGACGGCCAAGAGAGGCCAAAGACGTTGTGGAAGAATTTGAAGAAACGGCTAAGATTCACCGGACTAGCTTGCTGTGGGCCCTCTTGGAACATGAGAGTATCTGACGTGGCAGTCGAGGAGGCCCAATTGTACGAAGAAGAAGAGTACATGATCGAGGCCCATGAAGGACGGATGAATTTGGCAATGGTGTTGGCCGCTGAGCGAATGGGGAGCATAACTCCCACGACGCAATTCAAGACGTTGATGAGATTGTTTGAAGAAATGGACGATAGACATGAGAATAATAATAACACGCGTCATAGTAATGGAGGAGGTGGAATTGAAGCTGTGTGTTGCGTTTGCATGGAGAGGAATAAAGGCGCTGCTTTTATACCCTGTGGACATACCTATTGTAGGATTTGTTCAAGACAACTTTGGTTGAACAGAGGCTTGTGCCCTCTTTGTAATTGTGCTATTGATGATATTCTTGACATTTTCTAATACTGTAATTCTCTCAATTTTTTCCTTGTTGTTTTCCTTTTGAAGATGCTAAGTTATATTTCTTCAATTCTAGATTATATAAAAAGGGAGTTAAAACACTCCATAGATGTGTTCTCTAGGAATGTTTTGCGGGAAAAAGTGTGAAGAAAATAAAAGGAATGAAAGTAAAATAAGGAAAAGGAGAAACGAATTGGGAGAGATTCTAATTCTATGGAGTATTATGTGGTGTTATATTCAGCCTATCACATATTGCTGGAATTAGTTAATGATCAATTCATCACAACTCGAACTACAATATCAAAAGTTTAAACGTCCATAAATACTGTATAGGGAAATTCTAGGGGAAAACGGTAGGGGCATCGATAGCTTTTTTCCGCCACTGCTAGCTTAAAGCTTGTAAGGTAAACATGATACATCGTATCTCATCAATGTTCCAAGAATACAAGATCCTTGACCCGTGTGTTAATAGAAGGTACCCCTATGTATTTCTCAAAATTTCCATCTGACTAAAGTCGTCCAACAAAATGTACTACTTACAAAGAAGCTGCACCAAAATTTAGATTACTAGGCTAAAGTTGTTAGGAATCAACCAAAAACGCCTTGAAATCGTAATTGAAGAAACTTTAAAGTCTTAGAACAAACTAAACTACCTATTAAACATTATATGACCAAACTTTAGACCACTAGGCTAAAGTTGTTATGTGAGGGACCACAGCGATGGTAAAATTTTCGTTTTAATTGTATTGGAGAGCTTAGGCTATATTTGGAAAACTTTTTAGAACAAGGATAAATTAGAAAGTATTTCCTCTAAAAGGCTATTAGAAAAAAATCAGCTGCAAATGGGACTCTACTGGGAAATCTACACGAATAGGATGATTTTATGGCATTATTTAAATGTTGTGCATGTTTAAGAAATTTGTGCATAAATAGCCACAAATGCACAAATTTAAAGTTACGATAGACGTATTAGACTTCATCACATGTATTGACGGATCTTCTAAAGTTCATGTATCCACAAGTTTGTCAAACGGTCCACACATGCTTGTAAGTTATTTTCAAAAATGGCCTCAAGTGTTGCTGATTAAACAAAACTTACGAACAATTGAACTTTTTAAGTTATATTTTAACTTATGATAAGATTGTTCACAGATTTTATCTTGTTTATCAGAACTTAAAAATTGGAGTTATTTTTGCTCAAATTCCTTAGATGGGGTCAAACTTTAAAAGCCCATGGACATTCGGTGAAATTTTGGACCGAAAAATAAGGGTAATTTTGATGACTAGTCAGTTTTTAAATTGGTTAAAGAAAAACGGCCAATAATTACAAAATTTAGAAAAGTAGCCATATTTTAAAACAAACGTGTTTTTTTTTTTTTTTTTTTTTTTTTTTAAAATTAGTAACAAGAAAAAACTCTAAGAATTTGAACTAAACCCTAGTTTTGTTGGGAATATATATTGTTATGAAAGTTGCGAATTGTTCACCCTTTTCTCTCTAGGCGACAGGCGATTAGGAGAAGATTTACACGAAGCTCACTTGGCCTCTTCCATGGCCACTAGACAGCCCCTACTGGGGTTGTCCAGTCCCCTACTAACACTATACAACCTGCTCCACCCTCGCCATCCCCAGACTCTTATGCATCTAAACTAAAATCCTCAGCTGAACCTTTTGTCATGCCTTCTTTACCATTGCGGATTTTTACCATGGGGAACCACAATTTTGTATGGATTGATAAAGATGTTGATAATATGGTAGTTAAGGAGGAATTACAATATGCAGTCGTGGGGAAATTTTCCTATGACATGCCTGATTATCATGAAGTGAAGAACAACTTCTATTGCAACTTGAGATTAAAGTAGAATGCACAATTGGTTTCTTGGACCCACGACATGTGTTAATTAGGTTATCGTTGCTTGAAGATTATGTTCACCTTTTATCACGTCCAGCTTATTATGTTAAGATTGGTCATGTGTTTCATTAGATGATGGGGCTTAAATATGATGTATGGTTTGATCCAAAGGAGGAAATATCAACAACAATAGTGTGGATCTCATTCCCTGGGCTCCCTCCAGTTTTCTTTGTGAAAGAAGCTGTTTTTGCCCTAGCTACAGCGGTTGGTAAATCCTTACAACTTGATGCGGCTACCATGGCAAAATCAAGACCTAGTTGTGCTAAGGTGAAGGTGGAAGTCGATCTCTTAAGCCCTAAACCCCAGCGTGTCAGAATTGGCATAAAAAATTCAACAACTGGAGAAACAAGGTTTAAATGGGTGCGTATTAATTATGATTATATTCCTAAGTATTGCAAGACGTGTAGATTACAAGGTCATGACGAGGAAGAATGTTTTGTGGCTCATCCTGATTTATTACCACATGATGAGGCAGAAGAGGGTGAGATCGGTAAACAAAACCCTATCAAGATCTTGCAAAGTTGTAAAATTGTGGGCAATATTAATAACGATAAGGAGGAAGGTGTTAAATCTGTACAAGAAAAGAATGTTCAAGTGCAAGATCAAATTAAACAAAGGAAACCTTTCAAAAAGTTTGTACCACCTAATAGGGACCCTAATGCGTGGACTAGGGTTGATCAAAGGAAAAAATCAACTAAAGAAGTTGAAGTGAATAATGAGGAGGATGCAGTTGTGACTACGAATGCTTTTGCCATGCTGGAGAACAATGATGAAGACCATGCTGATGGGGAGAGTCAAAATGATCAAATTCAAGCTGCTTTGCACCACACTCAACGGGGAATTGAGCACACAAATTTAACTACTTCAGCTCCATCCAAACAGCTGAGTGCACCTATTAATACTGTTGCTAAAACTGGGAGATTAAGTGTTGAGGATCCTAAGGATGTTGGGACAAAAAATTGGGTTTTGAACACTTTTAAGGATCAGTCAAATGTTGATGAATTAGGGGATTCTATTATTGCGAATAAAATTTCTCCTAGGGTTAATTTTGAAGCTGAAGGTAATGGGGACAAGGATGATGTAGAATTGATTAATGATGCTGGGAGACACGACATTGATCGTGCTTTGATTATTGCCCCTCAAAGTGCTACCTCATTTAATGGTGGAAAATCTGGATTTATTAATGAGGCTGTATTAAATGAGCTGAAGGTTGTTAATCCTGAAGCTTTTTCTTTAATGCATCAGGCATTAGGGCTATTGACCAACCGATCCCAGCCTATGGGAAAGGAATTAGCTAATATACTACCTCTGGCCCTAATTGTTTCTGCAGCCGATGTGGGAGATAAGTTGCCAAATAATACTTTAACTTGTGAGCTAAATACTACGGCATACATAGTGCCTAGTCACTCTCAGGATGATGATATTGCTAGAGGTTCATCCTTGGTTCCTGTAGACCTTGCACGTAATTCTAATGATGCTGATTTTATAGCCAAAATGCCTTTGCAGCTGTTAGTTAATGATGTACAACAACAAGACAGAATAAAATTGGTGGATGGGCCTGTGAGCCCTGGCAGGCTTGCTGCTGATGAATTGGAAGAGGATTCAACTGCACATAACTTTGATAATGTGGCTCGTGCAGGTGATTTGTCCCCCGGAAGAGGGGTGGACACTATTCGGATTAAACCGAAAAATCAAACCGAACTTGGTTTCGGATTTCAAATCATAGAAACCGAAAAAATCGAAATATATATATACACACACAAAAGAAAGGCTCTCATATTATCTCTTAACCTAAACTTGTTTAAGGGTTTTAGAGTTTGAATATTTCAATAATTTAACCTATTATGGTATAATACGTGTGAAGCTTTCATCAAAAGTTTCAATCAGTTTTTACCTCTTGAATGGTAAGATCTCCTTTTACTTAGGATTCATGTTATCTCTTTATCTAGAATTATGATTTAGATTTAATGTTTAATATTTTGACTTGTATTTATATTCTTTTAAGTATTTCATTTTAAAGTTTGTCTTATATGACAAAACCGAAAAAACCGAAAAAAACCGAACCGAAAAGAGAAAAACCGAACGAAACCAAATTTATTTTGGTTTGGATTGGATTGAAGTTTTTCAAAATCGAAAACCGAAAAATCAAAACCGAATAGTTAAAAACCGAACCGAAAAACCGAATGCCCACCCCTACCCAGAAGTGTCAAGTCCTAGAAACAATTACTCTCACCTGCTCCTTTAGAGAAACCTGATCAACAAAAGCTACAACAAAAAAGAAGCAAGAAGAATTATAGCCAAGATCCTAATAAGATCCAATCACTGAGATCAACTTTAACAAAGAAAAATTAGATGGATAAGCTGCTAATTTGGAATATTAGGTCAGTGAACACACAAGAGGCATTTGATAGGCGAATCACATTGCATCAAAGGAAGTATTTTCAAGTCATAGGGTTGATGGAACCATTCCAGAGTGTGCATACAATAAATAGCTATAAGAGAAGACTTGGGATGGAACACTATTTTCACAATGACAATAGAAAGATTTGGGTATTTGCTACATCTGATTTTGAAGTGGATTAAGTGATGAATGATGAAAAACTCACATTATCCTTTTTGAACCAACAGTTTGAAGAAGAGGTGGTCATTACCTTTGTTTATGCTAAGACAAATCCTGGGGATAGATTCTTTTTGTGGGAGGCAATGCAATACTTTACTATTGATAATTTGAGGCCTTGGCTTGTTGCTGGGGACTTCAATGTCATCCTCTCAAAGAATGAGAAGTATGGGGGAAGGCCAGTTTTCATGCCCGAGTATGAGGAATTTTCCTCAACACTTGCAAACTGTCAACTCATGGATTTAGGCTTTAATTCAGGGAGTATTTTTACTATGTGGAATGGGAGAGTTGAGGAGGACTTTATTCTCAAGAGGTTAGATAGGTATTTGGGCAATTAGCAGCTCCTGGACATGTGCACGAAGATTAAAGTGGATCACCTTGCTAGAGTGGGATCAGACCACTCTCTTTTGCTTATCAGCTTCTCACAAGATCCCACCCCTACTGTAAAGCCATCTAAATTCCTCAATTTCTGAGCTTCACATGATGAGTTTCTTAACTTAGTTAGGGAACACTGGGATGTACAAGTAAATGGAGATCCATTTGGAGTTATGAATGCAAAGCTGAAATCATTGAAGAAGAAGCTTTCTGCTTGGAGTAAAGCAATATATGGTAACATCTTTCAGCAGGTTTATACATTGGAGGATATAATTTTGGCTCATGAGTTTCAGCTTGAAACCGCTCCTACACCTGAAAATAGAGAGGTTCTCAAGAATGCAGAAGCTGAGCTGAAAAGATACTTATCTTTAAAAGCTGAGTTTTGAAAGCAAAAGGCAGGCATGCAGTGGTTCAAGGAGGGTGATGCTAACTCTAAATTCTTTCATTACCATGTCAATGGTAAAAGAAAGAAGCTACATGTCAGCAGGATACAAAATAGGGAGGGAAAATGGATTAACTCTCAAGAAGCTATGGAAAATGAGGCGCTATGGTTCTATGAGAAGCAGTTTGCTACTGAAGAGGTGTCAAACAATTATGATCTTTTGATGAATGTTGCAGTCATGATTTCAGAAGAGCAGAATGAGGAATTTACCAAAGTTTCTTAGGAAGAAGAAGTGAAGCCGACAGTCTTTGGTCTCAATGGGGACAGTGCTAGTGGGCCTGATGGCTACAGTGGCGGGTTCTTTCATGTTGCTTGGGATATAATCAAGGATGATATTGTGAAGATGGTGCATGCATTATTCAGTGGAAGGGAAATACCTAGATATGTCACACATACTAATCTGGTCCTGATTCCAAAGAAGCAAAATGTGAAAACATTTTCAGACCTCACGTCTTTTAGTCTTAGCAACTTCATTAACAAAATTCTTTCAAGGGTGGTGCACAACAGGTTAGTTGGAGTTCTTCATTCTGTCAGCTCTCAGAATCAGTCAGGTTTTGTAAAAAGAAGCATTGTGGAGAATGTACTACTTGCACAGGAGATCATTCATGACATAAATGAAAGAGGAGAAGATGCCAATGTTGTGATTGAATTAGACATGATGAAGGCCTATGATAGTGTTTCTTGGCCTTTCTTGACTATGGTGCTGAGAAAGATGCGATTTTGTCATGAATTTATAGATGTTATCTTCCAGTTAGTGTCCTCAAACTGGTACTCAATTCTCTTCAATGGTCAGAGCTATGGATTCTTTTACTCAGGCATGGGGTTGAAGCAAGGTGATCCATTATCACCAACTCTCTTTATTCTCACAGATGAAGTTCTCTCTAGAAGCTTGAATTCACTAAACACTCACAGTTTCTATAGGGGTTAGGCTATGCCTAAGTGGAGCCCTTACCTCAACCACTTAGCATATGCTGATGATACCATACTGTTCACTTCATCTCATGAAGACTCTTTGCATTTGAACACGGATGTTTTACAAGCTTATGAGGCAGTTTCTAGTTAGAGAATTAACAAAGACAAGAGTGCTATTTACTTACATGGATCAGTGAATAATGATGTGGTGGATAAGGTAGAAATGATCACTAGAATTCATAGAAATGAGTTCTCTTTTACTTATCTTGGATGCAATCTTTTATGGTAGAAGGAAGAAGGTATACTATGAAGATTTAGTAGGGAAAATGACTGCCAGGCTGCATAGTTGGAGTGCAAAAATGTTGTCTTTTGGGGGAAGACTATACCGATCAAGCATGTGCTTCAAAGCATACAAATACACATCCTCTCTGCAGTTAATCCTTTAGATAGTGTCATCAATCAACTGCATATATTGTTTGCAAAGTTCTTTTGGGATAACTCACAGGAAGGTTCAAGCAGACATTGGTCATCTTGGAAAAACTTATGCCTGCCAGTTGATGAAGGTGGCATGGGGTTCAGATCCCTCTTTGATGTATCAAATGCTTTGTTTTCGAAGCTTTGGTGGAACTTCAGAACTGGCGATTCATTATGGGTAATTTATATGACTAACAAGTATTGCAAGAAACTGCATAAAGCCATTGTTCCACATAAAAAAGGCTCTTATGTGTGAAGGAAAATAATACAAGCAAGAGAGGCTATTGACCATGAGATTTACTGGCAGGTTAGGCAAGGCTCAACTCATCTATGGTATGATAACTGGACAGGTTTAGGTCCATTGTATTTTATAGTGCCATATATATTTGAGTGTGACCTGTGGTATAACAGTGTGAAGGAGCTCATTCAGGGGGGGAGGGGGAGGGGAGGGGCAATGGAATGCTGAGTTGCTAAATCAGCTGCTACCAAATGATATAGTGGATCACATTGTTCATAATGTGTCTTTGTTAGGTGCTGATCAGAGAAGAGACAAGCCTTGGTGGTGTTTAACTTCTAATAACATGTTTTCAGTGAGCAGTGCATGGAATTACCTGAGAGTAAAGCAGTATAAGGTGCCAATTGCTAAGTTCCTATGGGTTAAAGGTATGCCTATCAAGGTGTCATTCATGATGTGGAGAATGTGAAAGTTCAAGCTTCATCTTAATGATGAACTGAAGAGAATGAGATATCACTTCCCTTCTAGATGCTGGTGTTGCTTCATGCCTAAGGTAGAAACTAGGGAGAACTTATTTTGGACAAGTCCAGTGGCCACAAGCTTATGGAAATTCTTTGCTCAACCTGCTGGGATCCAGTTAAACAATTGCAAATTGCATCAGGTTTGCTTTAAATGGTGGAGACAATGGCCTAAGCCATGGATTCAAGCTATTTTTCACACTGTTCCCTCCTTTATTGTTTGGTCTTTATGGAAGAGAAGAAATGCTATAAGACATGATAAAACTGCTTCATATTCTAGGATGATTTATGAGGTTACTAGTAGCATTTTCTATTTTATTAAAGTGAGATTTCCTTACATCTCTGTGGGGAGTCAATTATGGCCAGAAATACTGAATGCATTAGAGAGCTATTTGCCTAGGTTTAGATATATCAAAGTGGGGTGGAAGGTACCTAATCCTGGTGTATTGAAAGTTAACACTGATGGTGCTTCTAAGGACAATCCAGGCCCTAGTTCTATAGCCTTTTGCGTGAGGAATGGTGAAGGTGATGTGGTGTTTGCATTTGCTAAATTGATTGGAGAGCATAATAATATGGTGGCTGAGGCTATGGCCATAAGAGAGGCTATGAAATATTGTGTGGAGCATGCTTTGACTCCTATAGTTATTGAAACTGGCTACTTGGTGGTTAAACAGGTGATAGAAGGCCATTAGCAATCTCTGTAGTCTATAGCATCTATTGTTGAAGATATTCAAAGATGGAGGCAGTTGGGGGAGTTTCAATTTCAACACACTTTGCCTGAGGGTAACAAACTAGCTGATTGTCTTGCTAACCTTGCCTATGATTTGCCTAGTGTCAGTTTTACATCATATGCTCAGTTGCCTATCAAAGTTGAGTTGATTGTTAATTTTGACAAACATCATTTTGTGGAGTATAGAGCTAAGCCATGGAGAGGAGCATGATGACAAGAAGTACGGGGGAAATTAGGGAAGCTTGACCTGGACAATGACCCCTATGATCAAGACTGTATAATGGAGATCATAGGGATTATTTCACTAACTCTCTCTTCTTTTTTGCAGGTACAATTTCAAAAGAAATATACATGATATGCTGGAATTTTGTGATGAACAACGCAGGTATACAAGCTGGCATTATTCTTGATTTGGTCCTATTTTTCATTCAGCTTGGAATTGTTCCTTTGATTGTTTCAACATACATAAAGATGGTTCCACTACTTTTCAGTTTATGTGCTAGTCTTAGCTCATACTTTGAGCTGCTGTTTCAGTTGTTCTCATTGCTTTTGGTGCCAGATCTTTAGTTCATTTTTGTAGGGGATGGGAGTGCTGTAGTCTTGATGATTGCTTTCATGCTTCAAGGAGCTGCTTCATCAGTAACTAGGCCTCATATGCTATGGATCAGTTTTCAGCCTTTGAGATGCTGCTTGTGTGATGTCATTGGTTTGCTATTAGCCTGCAAGCATAAATGAAGTACAAGAGTAGTTAGGGTATTAGTTTTAATTGCAAGTTATAGCTTAGTAGCTCACAACTTTAGTATGTTGCTAGCCAATAAGTCATTTTTAGTGAAGTACCAAGTTTATGTGTTACCTTTATGTTACTTGGTGGTATTAGTGCTAATTAGCAGTCAACCCAAGAATGTGAGGGTAATATGTAAACAAGGTGCTAATTTAGTTAGACTTGGCTTGATTCTAGTATTGCACTTGCTAGGTGCACATCTTGTAAAGACAATTTATTTTTCTTGCTTTGCTATTAATAAAAATGGTTACTAGGTGTAATGCCTAGTTGACTCTTTATTTTTTATTTTTTTAAAAAAACCTAGTTTTGTTGGGGTTTAGTTCAAAGTTCGAAGGAATTTGTTGGAGCTTCAAATTTGAAGTCGTTGTGAAGTTTTGGGAAGTTTACATAAATATCTGCCCATCAACTAATATTTACTTTTAGTTGTCCATAATTTTTTCTATCAAAAAACTTAATATATAATTATATATCCGAACTATTTAAAATATATAAAATATATATCTGAAATATATATTAAATATATATCCAAGATACATAATATTAAATATATATTCGAAATATTTAAAATGTATTTTAAAAAGAGAAAATGGTTATGGCAAGAAAGAAATAACAAAAGGTGGACAAAAACAAATAATTATTCTTTTCCAACGGTTATGTGGCGTAATTTTTCCTAATTTTTTCTAGGATTTTTGAACTAAAATTTTTAAAGTCCCGATCCCAAAAAAATTTTACTGGGACTTTAAAAATTTAGTTCAAAATTTCAGTATTTTTTTATGGATTCTTCTATGTTTTTTGAATCTAGCTACTTTTTTAAAAAGTTTTCAATCGCTGACTAGTTCTCATTTAGCACGGTACAAACTGACTACGGGGTCGAATTTTTACGACAATTAAAGTTTTTAGCCATACCCACTAGGGTAAATGACACAAGTATGATACCTATGTGACAAATTTTGCATTTTTGACCTCAGTTAACATAATTTAGTAAAATTGACCCGCATTTGATTTAATGAATAATATTTGAGCAGCAATACCCTTCAACACCAAATCAATAATGCGTGTTCTCCCTTACTCTCTCTCCAGCTAAACTGCCTTAGAAGTCTTGGCAGACTAACACTTGCCATCAACCCCTTCTATTGTGTCCAACTAAATACCCTTGAAAACTAGGCAAATAGATAACACTTGTCTCGAGCCCTTCACCCTTTCCTCACTAAATTGCCTTGAAGTCTTGGCAGGTTAACACTTGTCAATCAACCTCTCTTACCCTTGTCCAACGAAATTACCTTTAAATCTTGGCAAATATGCAACACTTGCCCTCGATCCCTTCACACCTCCCAACCGGTTTCCAACTGAGAGCGTGTTTGGGTGAGCTTATTTTAAGCAGTTTATAAGCCAAATGTGTCTTATAAGCCACTTTTTGAGAAACTAGAAAATCCTAACTTCTCACTTTTGACTTTTTTAAGCACGTAAGGGTTTATAAGCCCATGAACTTTTGAGTTACCAAATATTTATTAATTGAGTTATAAGCTTATAAGCCACTTAAAAGCTCACCCAAATGAGCTCTAAATTGTCTTGAAGTCTTGGCAAGGCAATACTTTCCCTCGATGCCTTCCCCTATTGATAAGTTGGTATTTTGCCAACTTAAAGACTACTCTAAGCTTTCGTTTTTGGATCCAAATGCAACGTTTGGTGTTTATTAATATCGTGAACTGCGTAGTTTCAGGTTATATAAAGTTATATGAACATCGATTGAAAATTGAAGCTAAAGAGCAAGAATTAGAGCCAAAGAGGCAAGAATTGTGTCACAGCTCGAGGCGCTCCGTCTAAATACTCAGGAGGAGCGCCTGAAGAGAAGAAGAAGCCATGATTTTGATGTCCAAACCTAGGCGCTCCGCCTGGCGTGATAGACGCTGCGCCCAAAGTGCGCACTGGTTAGGCGCTCCGCCTGGAAATGAGGCGCTCCGCCTGAAATGGCCACTGCCAAAGAAGGAAAATTATCCAGGCGCTCCGCCTGAGTTGGACACTGCCAAGGAATGAATATTTCCCAGGCGCTCTGCCTGGCTCTGAGGCTCTCCGCCTGAAACACGGGATTCTGGTCTTGGATAAATACTAAAAGCTAGGGTTTTAACAATATCCAAATTCATACATACACTCTATAACTAGTAAGCTTGTTATCTTGCACTTTTGAATCATTAATCCATTATCAAATATAAATTCATGTTTGAATCCATTTCATCTCTTCATTACATGTTTTGTTGTTGGACTCAAACCCCTAGTATGAGTAGCTAAACTCATAACTAGGGGTGTAAACATGCTATAACACTAGAAAATCAATGGGTGTAGTTCCATTTCATTATCCATAACACAAGTATCAATTATCCAATTCCTCATTACAATAACATCAAAATTTTAATATCCATGATATTTGGAATTTCTTGTCTACTTTACTAATTAAAGACTTAGGAGAGATTAGTTAGTGTAGAATAGTGGAATTGGCGAGGATTTGGGTTGATAGGCTATTTGTATAGACTAACTCATCTAAAAGGAGTTACGCTCGAAAGAGGTCTCCTTTCTTCGGGTCTTTGAGTAGTGCTTAAGCATTCAACTAAGGCTTTAATGAGCGGATTGTGAAAGATCTCTTCTAGGACGGAACGATTCTACAGATCATAATAGAAAGACTCGACCATAATTATACTTGTGTTGTGAATGTGAAGTAACTACACCAGTTGATTGGAAATTGCTATTACCTGTTTATACTCCTAGTCTCGTAATATCGAATCAACTTACTTGCTTAATTTGTATGCTTTGTAGTTAATTGTAGCGTTACTTAAAACAAACCCCATTTCTAGGACTCAAGATTGAACTTTGTTTGAATTTGTACTTGCTACTCTCTTACTTGACAAGCTAGTTTCCTTGGGAAATCGACCCTGACTCACATCGGGTATTATACTTTGACGACCGCCCCTCACTATTAAAAGTGTAGGATTGAGTGTGGATCACCTGTCTCCATCTAAATTGCCTTGAAATCTTGGTAAAGAGTCAACACTTATCCTCGATCACTTCACCCACTTCTCCCAACTAAATTGCATTGATATTTTGGAAAATAGGCAATACTTGCCTCGACCCTTTTACTCCACCTCTCCCAGCTAAATTATCTTGAAATCTTGATATGACAACTGTTGACACCCAATTTTATCCCGAAAATTCTAATTAAAAGATGGTTATTTTAAATTAAAATCAATTTTTGAAAGTTAAAGGTAATTGATTAATTTGGAAGAAAAGAGGCCAAAATTACAAGACATAGCCTATATCCTAGCCTACCCTGTGCAACACTTCTATTTTATTCAATTAACACTAAAAAGGGCTAATTTCGTTCTTGCTCCTTAAAATTAGACCATCTGCGTAAACAATACATACACACACACGCAACACAAAGCACGCATAGTCCCTCCCTAAATCAGTTTAACCCCAACCCGCGACCCAATTTCCCTAATCCCTGACCCGCTTCAACCCGCGATTTTCCTTTCCCCCCCCCCAGAATTTTGAGCCAAATCCGTCCAAAAGGTGTACTCGCTGGTCCCCCCCGCTTTACCATCTCTCACCAGTACAACTATTGAATCTCACACGTCCATTTCAAAGTCGTTCAATCCAAGCCGTGGATACTCTTCCAACGGACATTTTTTTTGGAAGATAAGGATGAAAATCGTATATCCTTTAGGGTATTGACGATTTTCACCCCGATCTTTGAAGTAAAATGTCCGATTTAGGGCTAAATTTAAAGATAATATCTCTCAATCCAAACCCTAACATTCAGGTATAAAAATGTGAGGTTCTTCTTAATTTTTGGGGGGTTTTAAGTTTTAAAAAAGCGGCAGTAGCATATAGAAGTTGATAGCAACATCAGCAGCACTCTTTAGAGTTTAAGTTTTATTAGTGTCACTGTTTCTATATTGTCTTGGATTTGTTTATCGCTTTTTGTGCTCGAGTCGTCGACCTTGCTCGAGTTATCGCGCTTAGTCGAGTCGCATTTGTTTCGGATCCTCGCCCCTTTTCACTGCCCTGCAGCAGGTAAAAATCTTAATTTTTGTTGTTGTTTCCTTGTTTTCATATCAACTACTTGCAGTATTTGCTTAATATATCTCAGTTAGTTGAAATCTAATGTACGAAGCTGTGAATGAAACTGAACTGGATTAGGTGTGAAGATTTAGAACCTTGAATGATAAAGTTTTGAGTCTTTAACATTTTATTGTGGTTTTTCATATGAATTTTTGATTATTTTAAGTCAAAAGAGCCTGTTTATACTATCTAATTTCCGTTCTAGGTATGTAGGTTCAGGATCCTGGTATGTTGCATATTTGTGATTGTGCAGTTTGTTAGGGGGAAAAGAAGGAAGTCTTGAGAGATAGTTTGGTTGTTTGGAGGCTTCGTGTGTCCATAGAGTAGTGCAGTTTCAAAATGGTTTTAAGGGCTTGTCAAGTGGGAGTTCTGGTTCTTGTTGGGTTCTGTAAGTGTGTGGGAGCATTGCAGGCAGGGTCAGGGAGTTTCTCAGGTAGTTAAGGGAGTTGTTCATGGTATTAAGGATGTTAGGTGTTGTTAAGCAGCAGCAGAGGTATGTTTATGCAGTTTTTAGTAGGTTATTTCTTAGTTCAGGTCCTGGTTCTTGGTTCTGGATGCTTGAAGGTTGTTTCAGGTAGGAGTTAGAAGTTTCAGGGAGGAGAATAGGGAGTAGCAGGTTGATTCTGGATGTTTGGAGTTGGATCTGACTTAGCTTTGGCCTTTGTGAGTATATGCAGATCCTTCTCGTTATCTTCTAGTTGTTCGAGGGAGTTTATGTGAGAGTTGGTGTTTTGCAGCACTAGTAGGGATGCTAGGGAGTCTTAAGGAGCAGGGTTGCCTTTCTTGTGTCTGTGAGGGGCTATATTTTTCAGCAGCATGCAGGTTATGTAATATGAAGTTTTAGGGTCCATGTGATGGTGAAGGTTGAGAGGGGCTCCAGTTTTATGGTTGTCCAGGTTCTAGGAAGTTTGTGTAGGGATGTATTGTGAGGATGTGCGATTGCAGGTTCTGTTAGTAAGTTCTTTTTAAGTTGAAAAGAATGCTAGTCTGTAAAGAGGTTCAGGAGGTAGAAATGTTTGCTAGGTTTAGCTTTAGTGGTGTTTGGAGTTGGTCAGGTTGTTTCAAAGGTGATATGAGTGGTCTTTGGTAATAACAGGGAGTTCACGAGTTTCCAGGTGAGTGTTTAGGCTCGTAGGTTAAGTGAGGGATGTTTGGTGTGAGCTTGAGGGGCAATAGGTGTGCAGATTGTGTAGGTGCAGAGGCTCATGTTCCTAGTTTAGGTTCTGGGTCCAAAGAGTCTAAGTTTATTTTCTTGGTTTCTGTTGGAAAGGAAAATAGCAGGGGGCTCCGAGTAAATGAATAGAGTCTCTAGGTCTTGATGCCTGATGAGTTGATGCAGGGGTTAGGGGTTTTGTTTAGTTCAGTTCTTGGATTAGTGAAGATTGAAGGAGGGAATAGGTAGCAGTGTAGGTGTGCAGCAGTTAGAGGGTGTATATGTGCAGTTAGTTGTTTGAGATGCAGGTGTGAGGGAGTTCTGTGAGTCTTTAAGTGTGAGGTTCTGTGTGAAGGTTTAGGGAGTTTGTTTTTCTGTCTCGTGATTAGTAAATGCATTGTGTGTGTAAAGGATATGCATGTAGATTGATCCTTTTATTGCTCTCCTGGTTACATCTCTGCATCAGCCTGCTAGAATTCATTAGATGTATATTTCTTATTCCCTTAATCTGTCGCTACGAGTGTGTATCCCTATTCCTTCAGCTTTGATTAAGCAAGGGTCAGACAAGTTAGTTTTCTGTCTTGGTTTATCAAAGTATTCCCTACCTCAGTTTCTCTATTTTGAGTACAATCCTATAGTCTTTAAGTAATTTGTTCTCATTTTTTAGAAGCTCATTAGCGCTACAATATTTATGCTCAGTTAATACATTTACATAATTAGCTTTCTGGTTGATAAAGCAAAAGGAAATATTGTATCTTTATCTCATTGCTCGCTGATGTTCTTAACTGCATCTCCTATCTAACTTTGTAACCTTAATCATTGTTGAAAAGTTGTTCACCCGACATAGCTATATTTGTTTAATTGTTCCATCATTAGTCTATTGCCAAACAAAGAAGAATAGATTAATATCTTGCCTGAGATCATCCTTGTACTTGTTGCTCTATTTCGTTGACTTGTTCAATTTTCATAGATACTAATTTTTATTTTTATTTTTTTTGAAATGAACACTCGCTTTGGGACGAGTTCGGCTAAGACTCACAAATTGGGATGACATGCATTCGGAAGTCATTCGATCCGCTCCACATTTTCGTGACTTGATATCCCCGAAAATATAAAAGAAAAAATGAAAACCTTGTGAAATACAGGGCTTGTATTGAGTTTGCTATCCGGGTTCTACCTTCTAAACTCCTTCTTTCCCGTCCCCTTTAGAAAAGCATGTTTTAGGAGCCCTGTAGAATAGAAATGGTATTTGAATTGTGAATAATTATTGTAAATTACTTAAATTGTTTTTATATGAATGCTTTGCATCATTTCCTTGCGAATCGCCAATTAATTTATGGATGTTTAGAATCATTTGTCAATTAATGAGTGCAAAATCAAATTCGACTAAAAATCGTAGCCTCGTCATAATTCGCATTTGAATTGCTTCTTTATTTATTATATTAAATATTCAATTATTTATTTATCTAATCTAATTTATTTCTTTAGTTAATCAATTAAATTTTAATCCTCTATTATTTATTTACTTAATCTAATTTATTTAATTTTAATTAATTATTTATTTAATCAATTAAATATTTATTTATTTAATTAATCAATTATTATTCATTTACTCCTTTATTTAATTAAAATTGATAAGTATTCATTTATTTAATTAAGTTATTTATTTATCTATTTATTTAATCAATTAATTAAACATTTATTATTATTATCCAATTATTTATCTAGTTTGTTTTATTTAATTATCTAACTTCATTTAACCTTTACTTATTCTATTAATTAATCAATTGATCATTATTTCATTATCCATTTAATTAATTTTAAATTGGGTCATCTATTTATCTAAGTATCGGCATAATTAAAATCTTATCTTATTTATATTATTCCTATTATTCTTATATAAAATTAGCTTTATATACTTATTATCCTTAACAAATTCGTGAAAACTGCCGGTTTAACCGCATTTAGCGGATTTTCGAAAGTGCTCCCGCTAGGGACCTTCTTTCGAATTTAAAAGAACCACTTACCTAAGAATCACTGAAATATTTTTTCTTTTAAAAGGAAGAAATGCACTCATTAATTAACAATTTGTTCTTAATAATCCTTAAATTAGGTGGCGACTCCAAAGAAGCCCTTTGGAGTCTCATTTTGTTGAAAATACATCCCGATGCATACTTGTGTATATTTCTCGGGAGGATTCAACAGCGTGGCGACTCCGATGGGGATAGCATTTTATGGTTCTAACCAAAAGGCTTTCACGAATTTGTTTGTTTGTATTGTTTGAATTGTATGCCAATATTAGTATGCGTGGCTTATTTAATTATTATTGAAACTAGCATGATTATATCTATTATTTATTTGCAAGCATGCTTAGATTAATTTAATTGATTGCTGTGTGTCACGAAAGTATGTCACTACACCCTTATTTTTGCACATATATAAACTGGCATTCCGTTCATACTTCCCCCACTCCTGGGAACCTCTTGCATTTTCACCCCAAATATCCGTGAGGTACGCTCATGCGTACCCGCACTTCCACTAAAGAACCCTATGAAGAGTTGGTACACCAGCGGTTGTCGTGGGAGTAATTCGACTGCGAGGCCGCTTGCCGCTCATCTGTTAGCCTCAACCGTTAACCCACTCTTAGACAGAGCTTTAGGAGCATGCATGCATTTATACCTTAGTCTGGACCCGGTCCTTGGTACCGCCTCCATAGTTAGGAAACCGCCCTTACGTCAACGGGTTTTTGAAACCCAAGGACAATGCATATTATGTGCTATGTGATAACGAATCCTCAGTCTAACCATGTTTTGAGCAAAATCAGATTTGGAATTTTGTCTCCTATGTTGTCTTTTAGGTCAGAAAATGGAAGAATTTAGAAGAATCTATGTGGTCATAGCAGTCCACATAGAATTTGAGATCATAGACAGAATTGCAGTCCAGGGAAAGTTAGGCAGATTTGGTTGGTTTGTGTTTTGGAGATGGTATGGTATGGTGAGATCTAAGAGGCGAAGCCCCTGGTGTCCTTAAAAGATCAGTGTGGCCCCTCTCGTGAATGACTTTGCGTGTGTGCAGGCCCATGTTGACTAACCAGCTGCAAATTCTTATGGAATGAAGTATGTTTGTCGCATACTAGGAGAGTGAAGCCCCTGCACCTTTAAATGACTAGTGGGACCCCTCCTTGAAGACCAGTGCGGTCTTGGCTACCTAGGAAACTGAGAGGCTTGATTAAAGCCGAGGACCAGTGAGGAGCCGTATGAGCGAGATCTGTGAGCCTTGCAAAAACCTAGGAAACTGAGAGGCTTGACTAAAGCCGAGGACTAGTGAGGTTTTTATTTTTTGAAAGGCCAATTGGCGCCTTTCATGATTTACAGTCTGGTATTGTGAAGGCAGTTGGAAATCTCACCCCTGGAAGTTATGAAATAATTGGGAGTTGTGCTTGGAGGAGCGTTGATGTTTGCAAAAGGTATAGAGGTTTGTTTCGGGTTTTAGGCATTTGGGTTTAGAAATTTGGTACAGATGTTGTGGAGAGCATGAACTGTGTTAGAATTTCGAGTTGACACCAACTTTTGGAAGATAGTTGGGATGACAGAATTGCAGTGTCTAGGCGGAGAGCTGATTGTTATCAATTATTGTTATTATTTATTGCTTACTCTAAATCTGAATTGCTCAAAACTGGCATGAACTATTTTTTGTTACCACTTATTTGCGCGATTAGGCTTACCTCTAGCACAAAGAGGTACTTTACAGGGTAGGACGCGTTTGTATTTTACTTACGCTCAATTACTTGTGTTTGCCACATGTTAAATTATCTGTCTAATATGCGATTAATCGCTAAATATGTGCTGCTTGCCTGAAATTTGTTGGTACTGATTGCGCTGTGATTGAATTTGTTCGGTGGTATGGTAAGATTAACGTTATGTTACTTCAATCTATTTTTTGTAAAAGTTAACCGCTTTATGAAGTTGTTTATTCATCTATCATCTGAATTCATGCATACCATTATTTAAAATACCTTTAAAATGTTATTTTGTTTATCTTAACCCTAGTCTTGTCATTTTGTAAAATATTGTTTAGCATCATATTTTAAAGTATTCGCAACCGCGTATGGGTTGCTTTAACAAAATAAGTGTCCTGCTCTAAATTTTGGGTCTTTTCAGTACAGTCTCAATTTATCCATTTTGGAATAAATTGACCCGTCAGTTTCATCTTTAATAAATTTTTTATTAAATTCGGTATGCGTTGCTAAAGGGTTAATTATTTGAACATCAACATCAGGACCTATGGCTCGTCATGTGATTGACTTGACTGAAAATGATGAATCCCACCAAGACAAGGTTAACAAGCTTGAAGCAACTGTGGCAAGTTTGAAAAAGAGACTTGATAGCCTTACTGATTTGGTTGTCGCGCTCATGGATGCTCGCAACCCAGCGCGTAATGTACCAAGCCCAGGACCAAGTGCTCCTATTTATACTGTTGCACCTCCTATAATGCAAGTAGCTCCAGTATTTGAGTGCGATGCTCAACAGTTCCCTAATTTGCATGCATTCTTGTTGGAAAAGGAATTTAGTGGCTTCTCAAAGACAAGCAATGAGAAAAGCAAGAGGGAAGGGCTTCCCAATGCTAAAGATAGCAATGGCACAATGATAGATGAGAATGCTCTACCATCTCAAGCAGGTTTAGGTAAAGCAGAAAAAGAAAATGTGAATGTTCTTGACATGGTTGATCCACCAGTGTATGATGGGATAGGAGATCCTCATGATCATTTGAAAGAATTTGTTGATTGGGTGGCAATATTTGGAAAAAGCAATGGAATCAAGCTGAGGTTATTTGTTAAGACGCTAGCGGGGCCGGCTTTAACGTGGTTTGCACTACAAGACCTTGGAAAGCGATTCACATGGGATGACTTGGCTCGTAACTTTATCAAGCAGTACGAACTCCCTAACCTGACCTTTGCAAGGGGCAATCCACTGAAAAGAAAATCTGTAGAACTTCAGGAACACCCGTTTGCAATAATTTCCGACAAGAGAAAGTGTGAATTGGTTGAGGCACAGTCCAAAGACAAAGGAAAAGTTGTCATGTCAAAACCTTTGCCAGCCATAGCAGGGGAACCTAGTGCACACGGGCAAGTAATTGTCAATCCAAGTTCACTGTCAAACCGCTCCAAAAGATCTGCTTTTGCATTCACACGGCTCCCAGAATCTTACACAAGATTGTTTGAAAGGCTCAAGGGATTCAATTTGGTACATCCTATAGAATCAAAGCCGTATTGGTCACATAAGCCTGACAATTTGGGAAAATTTTGTGCTTACCATTCAGGGATGCATGGGCATAGTATTGAGGAATGCACTTTATTTAAGCAGAAAGTTGAAAGCTTGATCAACTCTGGCCAGGTCAAAATTCTACCTACAAATGGCACTGGCGAACCTTTTGTCGCAATCTTTCCATATGCAAAGGGAGGTTCCTCGAAGAAGGGCATTTAGGCACCTATCAAGTTCCAGAAAAGCAGTAGAGTTGCAAAAGCAGAAGCTAGTTTATTTGCATTATTAGGAAGTAACTATTGTAATTTTTTTTTGTTAGTTTTGTTGAAAGAAAAGAAAGAATATCAAATTATGAAAGTTTGAATCTATTTCTATGTAAGCAAACTGCTATAACCGGTTTCCCAAGGCGGGAAGCGTAGGCAAGTCATATCGAGTTTCGGTTACACCAGCATTTGAAAAATCTCTTTTTTTTTGTAAGCAGAACTACGCATGGTCTGATTCCCAAGGAGGGATACGTAGGCTCCTCCATCGGGCTCGACCCTTTAGTATTTAAATTTTAATTTTCCCAAAGATAGAAACTGGGGCAAATTTTGCAAAGCAAGTAGAAAACGCGAGAGATTGCAACTGGGGCAGATTTTGCAAAGGAAGGTGAAATGTTGAAGTCATAACTGGGGCAGAATTTTGTAAAAAGCAAGTTGAAGACATTGAGTTGGTTTGGTCGTTAGTAGAAGCAGTTTTCAAGGGATTGGTGCAGACTGTTGTTTCGCAAGAAGAATCGATAGTCGAGCAAAGCATTGATATTCAAAATAAGCCGACCATTTTAGCAATTTGTGTCAAAATTGTCTAGCACACATACTAATTTAGTAAAAACTTTTAAAGTTGTTTTTTTCCTGAATTCGCGTCTTGAAAAATTAAATTTTATTGATCATTGAGTTTCGCACTCTTAAGTATTTTACTCCTTTGTTGAGTCGGGATTTGGGTCCCATCCATTCGGTCCAATGGCCTATTTTATACTTGAAATTTTATGCATGCATTGCTATTTTACGTATTGACTTGCTTTTTTTCAATGTGTAGAATTCATTTGTTAAAGGGTTGCTAGCATTGAACATTGAAATGGCTGAAAATCTGCATCAAGGACAAAACAACATGGCAAAGCAGCTTCAGGCAACCAGTTCTGGTATGGGTATCTTGCAAGCGCAGAATGATGATGTTGAAGGACATGTGATCCAAAGGAATAGGATTGTCAACTTTGTCAACAATAGCAAGCCTTTGCCAAATACAAGCTTTACCTCCAATCCACCTTACTTAACAATACCTAATTACCCAATGCCTATTCATACCATATATCCACAAATCCCACAAGAATATCTTACAAATCCAAATGCTTGGCCAACTGCAACTTTATACCAACCACCTTTTATCACTATGCCTGTTGTGGAGAGTCAATCAAATTAATTGATAATACGTTCACTAGAATTGCCTGAGAAAGTAGTTGAGACAACTTATCCTCACAATGTGGATGAAAAGATTTTGAGAAAGATTATTGGAAAAGAATTGCACTCTAGGAACATTCAGAGTTTATGTTATGAAGACTTGTGCATTCATCCGGATATTGAGCTTCCACGTGGGTACATCATACCAAAACTCAACACTTTCGATGGAAAAGGAAATCTCTACATTCATTTGAAAGATTATTGCGGCAGATTGATCGGAATTGGGAAGAATGAAGCTTTGCTGATGAGACTATTTAGTCAGAGTTTGTCAGGAATGGCACTTGTATGGTATACTAAGCAGGATTTTACCAAATGGCACACATGGGAAGACATGGCTCGAGACTTTGTGGAACAATACAAGTTCAACATAGTAAGAGATCCTTATCTAATTGATATGCGCAGAATCAAGAAGATGCCGCATGAGTCTGTTGCAGAATTTGCTGTAAGATGGAGGCTAGAGGCTTCTAAGATACATCCTCCATTGCCTGAAGATGAGCTGATAGCAACTTTCATTGACCTTCAAGAAGGCATATTTTATGAAAAACTACTTTTTGCCAATTTAAAGGATTTTTCCAGTTTAATTCGGTATGCAAAGATTTTGGAAGAAAAGTTTCAAATCGGAAGGTTGATTGACTATGACACTACAGTGCCAGTTTTTAATTATTATGATGCACCTAAAAATATTCAAAACTCCCGGCTTTCGCAAATGCACTACAATCATGATATGCAGAATTTAAGTCATCGGCATCGATCTTATCAGGCGCCATCTGGTCATCAAAGCACGAAGAAGTTTAGACCTCGTACTTTCACTCCTCTATATGAATCATTGTCAGACATATTCGTGAGATTGAAAGCAGAAGGGCTACTGCAAGCAAAGAGGGGATAGATCCTAGAAAATCCACCGCAAGGATTTGATTTATCAAAAAGGTGTGCATACCACTCAAATATTCAAGGCCATGATACAGAAGAATGTTCGGCACTTAAGCACAAAATCCAGAATATGATTGAAAAGTGCAAGATAAGTGTGAAGCAAGAGCAAACAAGTAATTATGGTCATTCAGCAGCAAATGCAATTATCATCAGAGGTGATTCATCAAAATTGGCACCAAGGCATTTGAAAAGGAAGCGTGACGCTTAGCAAGAAGATTAAATGACAACACTTTGTTTTTTTTTTAAAAAAAATGGCATTTCCCTGCCTAACTATCTTATGTTTGCCTACTCTTTTGAAGTTTATGTAATGAACTATCTTATACCCTTTATTGGGCTTTTAATCCCGAAATCAATGAAAATCCATTTTCTCCAAAATAAGCCAAGCCAAAGCAATTTTGGATGATATCCTTTTGTGCAAAAGAAGAATTTCAAGAACATCAAACTCTCGCAACAGTAGTACATCGGAGCGCCATACAAGAAGATGCAGATTTGAAGCCACATTAGGTGTTCAATCAAGCCAGCCACTATTTGTCCAAAAACTAACAACTTTTTCTTTGGAAACAGGGCAAAATGTATTTGCATGATACCGAAGAATTCAGCATCAAGATAAGAGGAGCAAAGCAAATTGCTAAGGCTTCGTACAGTTTAGAATTCACGACTTTTTCTTTGAGTGCAGGAATTCCACAAAATAGAAGAATGAGGAGAACTAGCAACCATCAGTTTCTCGGAGATTATTCGCCTTGAATTGAACATCAAATCCAATATGAACTGAAGGTAGCATTCAACACTTTGCAGCACTATCAATACAAGAAACACGACCCAGCTTTACTTATTGGTTTTGTATTATCTTGCCTTAATTAATTCAATTTGTAACTTTGTTTCGCAGGCTGCTATCAAATTTAGGCTCGTTCACCTTATATTCGAACGTGTTGGGCTCGTTCGCCTTATAAATGAATGTTTTGGGCCCGTTCGCCTTAAAAATGAACAATCCGGGTTTATCCACCCGTAAATCGGATATGCAGATTTACTTCAAGTCATTTTGGAATGTTGGATGCTTCAAGACTGGACGTATCATTTGCTTTATCAAATGATTGGAGCACAGTTCAAGATCACATTGCAGATTGCCACTAGATAATTAAAGCATTACGCTTTATCATGGTTTATTGCCGAAAGGCGGCATTTCTCTTTCCTATAATTCTTGCAATTGTTAAAATATCAGTTTCATTTCTATTCCGCTATGAGAGCATTTACTAAAATTCTATTGTTGTAATTTGCAAATATTGCTAAGTTTGAAGAAGCACATGCATTAATAAATTTGTGTCTTTTGCTTTATCTTATGATTTGGGCTCATTCATCTTATATTTGAATGTTTTGGGCTTGTTCACCTTATAAATGAACGTTTTGGGCCCGTTCGCCTTATAAATGAACAATGCGGGTTCATCCACCTGTAAATAGGATATGCAGGTTTTTCCAAGTTGCGCTAGGACGTTGGATGCTTCATGACCCGACGTCTCATTGCTTTATCAATTGAATGGAGCACATTCCGAGATTGCATTGTAGACTACCCTTCATGATTTAAAGCGTTATGCTTTGTCATGGTTTATTGTCGAAAGGCGGCATTTCTATCTCCTATAATTCTTGCAAGTTGTTAAACATATCCGTTTCATTTCTATTTCGCTATGAGAACATTTACTAAATTTCCATTGTTGTGATTTGCAGATATTGCTAAGTTTGAAGAAACACATGCATTAATGAATTTTGTGTCTTTTGCTTTATCTTATGATTTGTGCTCGTTCATCTTATGATTGAATTTTTTTGGGCTCGTTCGCCTTATAATTGAACATTTTGGGTTCGTTCGCCTTATAAATGAATGTTTTGGGCCCGTTCGCCTTAAAAATGAACAATCGGGATTCATCCACCCGTAAATAGGATATGCAGGTTTATTCAAAGTTGCATTGAGACATTGGATACTTCAGGAGCAGATGTCTCATTTGTTTTATCAAGTGATTGGAGCACAATCCAAGATCGCGTTGCAAACTACCTCTTCATGATTAAAAGCGTTACGCTTATCATAGTTTATTGCCGAATAGGTGGCATTTCTATCTTTATGATTCTTATTTCAAAATAAACATTATGTTGAAGCCTACATAGATTAGAGATAGACAAATTGACTTGAGACATTATGTCTCGTTAGTCGATTTATTTTGTAATAGCCTTGCATTCTGCAATTCGTACCGGCTTTACTTATTGTTTTGCTTTACTGTTTCAGAATAATGATCAACCTAGAGGTTCCCTGGGCGGAGCGCCTCGTCAGTTGATCGAAAGAAGAACTTATTGATGATATCACAACCCGCATTTACAATTTATGTTATCACTTTATTCCTTATTTCAATTATTACAGTTTATTAGCAGTTGCTCGCTTATCGTTTGTCAAGTTTATTACAGGATATTAGCAGCACCGCAACAGTATTTGGAGCATAATGTGGAACTCTTTCTTAGCAGTGAACTGGGGCAATCGTTGATATGAGCTAGACTCGTCAACAAGGATCTGAAGAATCGCACTCGAACAAGCAAATCTTACATAATCTTTCATTCCAGATTAGGAATCAGTCTGAATTCTTTCTTATTCGTGCGTCCTTTTCTGCTGGTCGTGCGAGTCTTCGTATCTAAGTGTCGTTGAACTACATATGGCCTGATTCTCTTTCAACCCGAGATATGTAGGCAACTCGGAAACAGGAGTTCGGCCATAAGCCTCGCCTTTTGGTCCTTGGAATCAAAAGTCTTGGCTTTATCGTGACAAAATTGGCTTTCCCGTCAACTTCTTTACCCTGAAAACTCTTTCATCCTTTTCGGGTAAAGAGGGGCAGCTGTTGACACCCAATTTTGTCCCGAAAATTCCAATTAAAAGATGATTATTTTAAATTAAAATCAATTTTTGAAAGTTAAAGGTAATTGATTAATTTGGAAGAAAAGAGGCCAAAATTACAAGATATAGCCTATATCCTAGCCTACCCTGTGCAACACTTCTATTTTATTAACACTAAAAAGGGCTAATTTCGTTCTTGCTCCTTAAAATTAGACCATCTGCGTAAACAATACATACACGCACACAACATAAAGCACGCATAGTCCCTCCCTAAATCAGTTTACCCCAAACCCGCGACCCAATTTCCCTAATCCCTGACCCGCTTCAACCCGCGATTTTCCTTTCCCCACCAGAATTTTGAGCTAAATCCGTCCAAAAGGTGTACACGCTGCCCCCCCCCCCCCCCCCCCCGCTTTACCCTCTCTCACCAGTACAACTATTGAATCTCACACGTCCATTTCAAAGTCGTTCAATCCAAGCCGTGGATACTCTGCTAACGGACATTTTTTTTGGAAGATAAGGATGAAAATCGTATATCCTTTAGGGTATTGATGATTTTCACCCCGATCTTTGAAGGAAAATGTCCGATTTAGGGCTAAATTTGAAGATAATATCTCTCAGTCCAAACCCTAACATTCAGGTATAAAAAGGTGAGGTTCTTCTTCATTTTTGAGGGGTTTGAAATTTTAAAAAAGAGGCAGTAGCATATAGAAGTTGATAGCAACATCAGCAGCACTCTTTAGAGTTTAAGTTTTATTAGTGTCACTGTTTCTTTATTGTCTTGGACTTGTTTATCGCTTTTTGTGCTCGAGTCGTCGACCTTAGTCGAGTCGCATTTGTTTCGGATCCTCGCCCCTTTTCACTGCCCTGCAGCAGGTAAAAATCTTAATTCTTTTGTTGTTTCCTTGTTTTCATATCAACTACTAGCAGTATTTGCTTAATATATCATAGTTAGTTGAAATCTAATGTACGAAGCTGTGAATGACACTGAACTGGATTAGGTGTGAAGATTTAGAACCTTGAATGATAAAGTTTTGAGTCTTTAACATTTTATGGTGGTTTTTCATATGAATTTTTGATTATTTTAAGTCAAAAGAGCCTGTTTATACTATCTAATTTCAGTTCTACGTATGTAGGTTCAGGGTCCTAGTATGTTGCATATTTGTGATTGTGCAGTTTGTTAGGGGGAAAAGAAGGAAGTCTTGAGAGATAGTTTTGTTGTTTTGGAGGCTGCGTGTGTCCATAGAGTAGTGCAGTTTCAAAATGGTGTTAAGGGCCTGTCAAGTGGGAGTTCTGGTTCTTGTTGGGTTCTGTAAGTGTGTGGGAGCATTGCAGGCAGGGTCAGGGAGTTTCTCAGGTAGTTAAGGGAGTTGTTCCTGGTAGTAAGGATGTTAGGTGTTGTTAAGCAGCAGCAGAGGTATGTTTATGCAGTTTTTAGTAGGTTGTTTCTTAGTTCAGGTCCTGGTTCTTGGTTCTGGATGCTTGAAGGTTGTTTCAGGTAGGAGTTAGAAGTTTCAGGGAGGAGAATAGGGAGTAGCAGGTTGATTCTGGATGTTTGGAGTTGGATCTGACTTAGCTTTGGCCTTTGCGAGTATATGCATGTCCTTCTTGTTAGCTTCTAGTTGTTCGAGGGTGTTTATGTGAGAGTTGGTGTTTTGCAGCACTAGTAGGGATGCTAGGGAGTCTTAAGGAGCAGGGTTGCCTTTCTTGTGTCTGTGAGGGGCTGTATTTTTCAGCAGCATGCAGGTTATGTAATATGAAGTTTTAGGGTCCATGTGATGGTGCAGGTTGAAAGGGGCTCCAGTTTTGTGGTTGTCCAGGTTCTAGGAAGTTTGTGTAGGGATGTATTGTGAGGATGTGCGGCTGCAGGTTCTGTTAGTAAGTTCTTTTTAAGTTGAAAAGAATGCTAGTCTGTAAAGAGGTTCAGGAGGTAGAAATGTTTGCTAGGTTTAGCTTTAGTGGTGTTTGGAGTTAGTCAGGTTGTTTCAAAGGTGATAGGAGTGGTCTTTGGTAATAGCAGGGAGTTCATGAGTTTCCAGGTGAGTGTTTAGGCTCGTAGGTTAAGTGAGGGATGTTTGGTGTGAGCTTGAGGGGCAATAGGTGTGCAGATTGTGTAGGTGCAGAGGCTCAGGTTCCTAGTTTAGGTTTTGGGTCCAAAGAGTCTAAGTTTGTTTTCTTGGTTTCTGTTGGAAAGGAAAATAGCAGGGGGCTCCGTGTAAATGAAGAGAGTCTGTAGGTCTTGATGCCTGATGAGTTGATGCAGGGGTGAGGGGTTTTGTTTAGTTCAGTTCTTGGATTAGTGAAGATTGAAGGAGGGAATAGGTAGCAGTGTAGGTGTGCAGCAGTTAGAGGGTGTATATGTGCAGTTAGTTGTTTGAGATGCAGGTGTGAGGGAGTTTTGTAAGTCTGTAAGTGTGAGCTTCTGTGTGAAGGTTCAGGGAGTGTGTTTTCTGTCTGGTGATTAGTAAATGCATAGTGTGTGTAAAGGATATGCATGTAGAATGATCCTTTTATTGCTCTCCTGGTTACATCTCTGCATCAGCCTGTTAGAATTCATTAGATGTATATTTCTTATTCCCTTAATCTGTCGCTACGAGTGTGTATGCCTATTCCTTCAGCTTTGATTAAGCAAGGGTCAGTCAAGTTAGTTTTCTGTCTTGGTTTATCAAAGTATTCCCTACCTCAGTTTCTCTATTTTGAGTACAATCCTATAGTCTTTTAAGTAATTTGTTCTCATTTTTTAGAAGCTCATTAACTCTACAATCTTTATGCTCAGTTAATACATTTACATAATTAGCTTTCTGGTTTATAAAGCAAAAGGAAATATTGTATGTTTATCTCATTGCTCGCTGATGTTCTTAACTGCATTTCTCCTATCTAACTTTGTAACCTTAATCATTGTTGAAAAGTTGTTCACCCGACATAGGTATATTTGTTTAATTGTTCCATCATTAGTCTATTGCCAAACAAAGAAGAATATATTAATATCTTGCCTGAGATAATCCTTATACTTGTTGCTCTATTTCGTTCACTTGTTCAATTTTCATAGATACTAATTTTTATTTTTATTTTCTTTGACATGAACACTCACTTTGGGACGAGTTCGGCTAAAACTCACAAATTGGGATGACATGCATTCGGAAGTCATTCGATCCGCTCCACATTTTCGGGACTTGATATCCCCGAAAATGTAAAAGAAAAGAAAAAATGAAAACCTTGTGAAATACAGGGCTTGTATTGAGTTTGTTATCCGGGTTCTACCTTCTAAACTCCTTCTTTCCCGTCCCCTTTAGAAAAGCATGTTTTAGGAGCCCTGTAGAATAGAAATGGTATTTGAATTGTGAATAATTATTGTCGATTACTTAAATTGTTTTTATATGAATGCTTTGCATCATTTCCTTGCGAATCGCCAATTAATTTATGGATGTTTAGAATCATTTGTCAATTAATGAGTGCAAAATCAAATTCGACTAAAAATCGTACCCTCGTCATAATTCGCATTTGAATTGCTTCTTTATTTATTATATTAAATATTCAATTATTTATTTATCTAATCTAATTTATTTCTTTAGTTAATCAATTAAATTTTAATCCTCTATTTATTTATTTATTTACTTAATCTAATTTATTTAATTTTTTAATCTAATTTATTTAATTTTAATTAATTATTTATTTAATCAATTAAATATTTATTTATTTAATTAATCAATTATTATTCATTTACTCCTTTATTTAATTAAAATTGATAAGTATTTATTTATTTAATTAAGTTATTTATTTATCTATTTATTCAATCAATTAATTAATTATTTATTATTATCCAATTATTTATCTAGTTTATTTTATTTAATTATCTAACTTCATTTAACCATCACTCATTCTAATAATTAATCAATTGATCATTATTTCATTATCCATTTAATTAATTTTAAATTGGGTCATCTATTTATCTTAGTATCGGCATAATTAAAATCTTATCTTATTTATATTATTCCTATTATCCTTATATAAAATTAGCTTTATATACTTATTATCCTTAACAAATTCGTGAAAACTGCCGGATTAACCGCATTTAGTGGATTTTCGAAAGTGCTCCCGCTAGGGACCTTCTTTCGAATTTAAAAGAACCACTTACCTAAGAATCTCTGAAATATTTTTTCTTTTAAAAATAAGGAAGAAATGCACTCATTAATTAACAATTGATTCCTAATAATCCTTAAATTAGGTGGCGACTCCAAAGAAGCCCTTTGGAGTCCCATTTTGTTGAAAATACATCCCGATGCATACTTGTGTGTATTTCTCGGGAGGGTTCAACAACAACACTTGTTATCGACCCCTTCCCCTATCTCCAACTAAATTGCGTTGAAATTTAGGCAAATAGGTAACAATTGCTAATGGACAAAATTACGTCACCCTAATGGAGAAGCGGACGGTGGTGGGTTGGGAGGGATTCATATAGAGTGTTGATAGGTTTCTAGATGGAGAAAGCATCTTTTTCTATATTAAAAAACATCAGGGTGGGGGGAGGGGGTGCAATTTATGTAAAACTATGGAAAACGGGGACAACCCTCCAACTAGTCATTTTTGGGGTTACCAGGTGAAGTGTTATGTACCCACTAAGACTTAGAGGTGTTTGAGTCGGTTTAAAAGCTGGTCAGCTTTTAAGCCACTTTAATATGATAGAACTATTTGGCTACCTAAAAGCTGCTTGTTTAACATAGATCCGACTTTAGGCCAATTAACAATTAAATTTGTATTTGCGGAGTCACGGTCAATAGTTGAGATTAAGAGTTTATACGGTAAGCTAAGATGATGATAATACAAGAGCGAGATGCGAATATTAACTAGTAAAAACAAAGCGTAAATGGAAACAAGGAGAAGTAACCGTATCGTATCGCTCGTCTTCAGAGAGAGTTCTTCGATATCAATCGCACTTCGGATGATCAAAGAACTAAAGCAGTAATCAAAATATAAGCAAAGAGAGAATCTGAGCGAGAGCAAGAGAGTATTCTTATTGATATTGTAGACAGGAAGTAAAGTTGTCTTTTTTTACAATCGATTAAGGCGAATGCTATTTATAAGCCTCGTAGACACCCGTTGGGATTTTTTAACCGCTGGGCATGAATCCGTCTGGATAAGTAACTGCTGGTCATATATCCGTTGGAGTCATAACCTCTGCGTTGTAATGATTGCCTTAATGACCACTAATTGATTGATCGTGGATGATCATGTTAATAACTGCTCATTTAGACCGTGTTGACTGTTGAAGTGTTTCATAACTCCTTTAGGTCTGCTCGTGATGAATGTCTGTCCGTTGGAATGTCTGCTCGTGCCACGTGGAAGACACGTGTCACCTTTTCAAGTCCAGTCAGCTTTTATCCAATACAGATAGTCCCCGCACTTCTCGAGCAGAGTATCTGTTCGAGGAGTGGATATGAATTATGGCGGGAATTTCTTGCAAATTTTTGTCTCTGTGTGATGTATCTCGATGACGTACGAGCCTTATCAGCTAAGTGACAAGCCCTCATGACGTGCGCATTTAACGCGCCGTATTAAAAAGTAACTGCAGCTGGCACGTCTGCGGAACTGGAGGCCATTCTGAAGTGACTATTGCGTGCCCCAAGGGTAAAAGTAATGATTTTAACCGCTTCAGTCACGTGCACACGTCGTCTGTTGATTGCGAGGTGCCTGCTACTCTTCAGAATAATGATGATGCTATAAAGTTTTGATGACCTTTTCTCTTTCCCTCGACGGCCAGATCTGATCGAGGTTTCTCTGATGGCCTCCACGTGTCTCGAAAGAAGTTTGTGGGGCTGAATTTTCACTCCTATAAATAGGGGTTTGCCTGATGAGAAACCTTTTACTTGACTTTATTTCTTCTCCGTTTTTCTTTGAAAATACTTTGAACTAGCTTTTGAATTCTTCTTGATAACTTCATATTTTCCCTGCAACTATGACTTCAAGATCTAGGAAAAATCAGAGCACTAATGTTGCTGGTAGTTCTTCGGCGGCCACTCCCAGGCCCCGGGCTACTCAAGCTACTGTTGCAGAAATAATCCCCAAGAAATGGGGTGAACTTGAGGCGGATTGTAACATTAAGTCCTTCCATAATAGAGAGGGAGATACGCGCAACTGGCCGGCGTATAGGTTTAAATCTGGGATCACGAAAGAGGTGATCCCACGAGTGAGGACGGACTGCCACTTGGGCGATGAGGTTCCCCTCTTGCTGGTCTCCGAGGAGGAGAATATTACTTCCCATAGGGCTGGGTGGACAGCCATGTGCACCTATCCTTTCACAGTGGGATGTAGATTACCCCTGCATCCTGTATTGGAGAGGCTCTGCAGGGAGTACCTCCTCTGTCCGGGGCAACTGAGCCCCAGTATATATAGAATAGTTACTCTTTTGGATTGGTTCGCGGCAGGAATCGATCAATCTTTTGGCTATGAGCATTTTATTTCTTTGTATAGTATACAAATTTTTAAGGACGGCTATGTAAATGCCAGAATGCGCGGAAGCAAAGGCTTAGTGCGTAGTTCTAAGGATACTGGTGACCGAGGCTGGGTGCACCGGTATCTGTTTGTGCGCTCTTCGGCCTTAATTTTTGACGACAAGGCTTATCTTCCAGAAGTCTGGAATAAAAAGCGTAAGTCCCCGAGTATTTTTTGAAGTTCTTTGTGCTCTTTCTTCTTCTTGTCTTCTAACTCCGTTCAATTTCTGTAGCGGCCAAGCAACCCTACGACGGACTCATTTCTGTTGAAGATTTGACCGCGTGGGTTGAACTAATTCTGAAGGAGTTTACTCCAGAGAAGAGAGAGTGGGCATATTTTGCCGCTCAGAAGAGTTTGATTGTACAAAAACATGGTGAGAATATCTCTGCTTTCATGATCGTTCTTCTTCTTTGAAACTTCTTCATGTCTGACCGTTTCGCCTTTTTATAGGTTTGGGCACTTCGGGAGATTTCTTTCCTGCTCCCCCCCAAGATGGGCCTTCCGAGCCTGTTGCTGACCCAGAAGCTGAAGTTGAGGCTATACTAGCTTCAGTGGGTGCTCTGCGCAGCAGGGAGGGGGGGGCGAAGAACTCCTGTCCGGTGGACTGGGTTCCCTGAAGAGGAAGAAGAGGAGCCAAGGCGAGGGTGGAGCAAGGAAGAAGTCTGTTCGTAAGACTTCCGTGGCTGCCGGGCAAACCTCGTCGGCTGGTGGTGATCCTTCTTCTAGAGCCAGTGTACCGGAGCCTGTAGAAGAGAATGCCGATGCTGCTGCTGGAGTCCCCGAGTCTGTACGAGGAGAGGGTGTAGCCAAGGAGGTTATCGATCTTTTGGACACTGAGGCCGAAGTTGATGTTCCTCTTAGGCGAAGGCCTCATCTTCGTAGTGACAGAAGAAGGGCTGAGGAGGAGGCTGTCCGTACTCCGCAGAGGAGTCCCCGAGTTGATAACGGGGCGGAGGCAGGTCCTTCTCGTGTAGACAAGGGGAAGAGAAAAGTAGGTGAAGAAGAAGAAGAAGAGGTGAAAAAAGAAGTAAGAGAAGAAGCTTCCCAAGAGGGTAGCCAGGGTCCTCGTGTTTTTCGTTTCGAGGATCTGGAGAATGTGGCTACTGAGGGGGCGACACCTGTTGGTCTTCGTGAATGTGAGACAATAAATCCTGGAGTGGAAGGTGACTTTAACCTTTCCTCGTCAAGATTCGTTTGGCGGTCAGTCATTGGTGGCCGGACAGAGTTAAATGATATCAGGGGGGTGCGTTACAAGTTTGGGCCAAATTATCGTCTGAGCAGGCGGTCTCCTCGCTCATCGGTCCTCGTGAAGAATGGGTGCTGAGAGAGCTGAGCGATGAGGAGTTAGCCTTCCAGATTGCTTCTGACTCTGCCCGGGTAAGTATTTTCCGCTTTGTTTTGGGAATAACTTTAGCCTCGGACTTCTAACTCTGACTTACTTTGCTTTTTCAGTTGAGTATGCTAGTTGCCGAGCTCATGTTTCGCTCCAGGCTTAACAACGTCGATCAAGTGGTTGAAATAAAGAAAGAGTTGCTGGAAGCTTTGAAGGAGAACAAGACTCTGATAGAGCAGTGTGGCCTCCTTGGTGGTGAGGTTAATCGGTTGACTGATGTCAACAACGAACGTGTTGAGCAAATCAACACACTCACCAGGGAGAAGGACCTTCTTCTCGAAGAGAGAGAAGGGTTCGCACGCTCTGCCCAAGGTTTAGAGAGACTGCTTGAAGATTGTCGAAATTCTTTGAACGGTGCTATCGAAGATCGTGCATCCCTTAAGATGGATCTGCAGAGAGCTAATGAAGGGTCTGTTAAAGCTAAGACTGATCTCCAGGCTGCCAAGGATCAGGTCGCTCAATTAATGAGTGCTCAGACCGCATTAACCAAGGACTTGGCAAACCTGTGTGATCAATCTGAAATCAAAACCAAGCTTGTTGCTCTTGAGGCCAAGCGTACATTGCTCGTGCAGATTCAGGCTGGACAAGTTAATGTCGAGGAGATGCTGCAGACAACAAAGAATGCTGTTTGAAGAATAAAACAAGCATTGGGTCTCTCTCCTGAGGAGTCTGAAGGTGACGATGATGATGAAGACGAAGATGACGGCGAGAATTCAGGGGACGACGACAGAACTGAAGGAGCTGGTGCGTCGAGTTCTGGTCGTAGCCCTAAATGTTAATGCCCTTTTCTCAATTTGTGATTGATGTACTTTTTTTTATTGTCTGGCGAGAGCCGGACTTGTTTGTTTGGTGGACAGAAGTCTAGCAAAGACTTTCTGGTCCTTTGTATGGCCAGTTTCGTTTGGCCTTTGAACACTCTGCAAATTTCTGTCAGCCGTTTTCGGCATTTTATCAATTTGCAGTATAATGTATATATGCTACTTAGATCTGTTCAGTGACTATATTTAGTTTGAACTTCTTGATCTTTTTGTTTGCATGTGTTGTGGCTTTCGTGCCTTGTGATTGGGAGCTTTCTGAAGTTTGAACTTTATTAAGTTCGTATCTCCAAGAGTCTGCCCGAATGTTTTTAACTTAGCCTTTCGTTAGGAAGAGGTCGTAAGTTGTAGTTAATCTGACCGAATCGTGGTCGTTTAGAGTTTTGGCCGAATCATTGCTCTGTGCGTATAACTTTGCTTATCGTTTTGATAGTTAAAAGTTGTTGCATGGCTTTGTAGATTGGCTGGCCGAGTCGTTGGCCTTGTGAACGACTTCTCTTATTTTCGTGGAAGCCTTGTCACATAAAGGTTTTTGTTTTGTGAATGACTCCTCTTATTTACCGTGGAAGTCTTATCACGTAAAAGTTTTTATCTTGTGAATGACTCCTCTTATTTGCAGTGGAAGTCTTGTCACGTAAAAGTTTTTGTCTTGTGAATGACTCCTCTTATTTGCCGTGGAAGTCTTGTCACGTAAAAGTTTTTTGAAAAACTTTAAAAATTCACCTTTTGGTAAGGTCTTTTACCTTTATGAAGGTCTTATCTGGCCTATAGGGGCCTCTCACCACCCCCTTGTTTTTATATTGGAGCACGTAAAGTGACAACATGAAAAAAGTTTTCGGTGAGTTGCACATAGAACACATATAACCAAACGAGGAGTGTGTCCGTTGTGGGATTCGAACCCACAGCCGCGAAGTTGAAGAACTTCGAGCTCTACCAGTTGAGCTAAACGGATCTGACCTTGTTTAGGTCGTTAGTACCATTTAGAGAGAATATACAAAAGTAAGAACTTTTGTAAAGATAAAAGGTAAGTGTAAGATAACTAACCGTTTTACCACTTAAAAGTGATACCTTTTGAGGTGAACCACATTCCAACTGTTCGGGACAGTGGAGCCGTCTGGTCGTGCCAAACGATAAGATCCTTTGCCGACCGAAGCAATTATTTTGTAGGGGCCTTCCCAGTTAGGACCAAGCTTCCCTGAATTTGTTTCTTGTGTGCTCTGGGAGACTTTTCTGAGTACAAGGTCCCCGACTTGGAAGCTTCGTACGCACAGTCCCCGATTGTAGTATTGCTCGATTCGTTCTTTTTGAGCGACTACTCGTACGAGAGCTAGTTCTCTGCATTCTTCGAGGAGGTCCAGTTCATCAGATAGGTTGACTGAGTTTGATTCCTCAGTGGCTTGTGCGTATCGTAAGCTGGGCTCTCCGATTTCAACTGGGATTAGAGCATCCGCACCATACACTAATGAGTAAGGAGTTTCTCCGGTACTCATTTTTATAGTTGTGCGATAAGCCCATAGTACTCCTGGTAATTCCTCTACCCAACATCCCTTTGCCTGTTCGAGGCGTTTTTTAAGGGACTCAACGATGATTTTGTTGGTAGACTCTGCCTGTCCATTAGCAACAGGATGATATGGAGAGGAAGTGATCCTCTTGATGTGTAGATCGTCGAGGAACCTAGTCACTTTCTGGCCGATGAATTGTGGACCGTTGTCCATGACTATTTTCTTAGGTGCTCCAAAGCGACATACTATAAAACGCCAGAGGAAGTCAACGACTTCCGTTTGTCGTATCCTTGAATATGCTGCCGCTTCGACCCACTTTATGAAGTAGTCGGTGATGATCAATAAGAAGCGCATCCCCCTTGGTGCTGTGGGAAGAGGACCAACGATGTCCATCCCCCATTTCATGAAGGGCCACGGGGAGATTATTGAATGTAGTGGTTCCGCTGGCTGATGGAGAAGATGGGCGTACCTCTGGCATTTGTCACAGTTCTTGACAAATTCGTTCGTATCTTTCTCTATTTTGTCCCAATAGTAACCTGCACGAATAAGCTTCCGGGTTAATGCCTTACCCCCGGAATGATTTCCGCAACAGCCTTCGTGGACTTCTCTCATCACGTAATTGATCTGATTAGGTCCAAGGCATTTTGCGAGAGGTCTTGCGACATCCTCCGGTAAAGCTCGCCGTTGAGGATTGTATATCGAGCAGCTTTCACTTGGAGTTTGTGTGCAGCTTTTGCATCTGTAGGTAGAGTTCCATGGATAAGATAATTTGTTATCTCATTCCGCCAGTCCCAAGTAGCGTTGATGGTGTTGACTTCGAACTTTTCTCTGTCCATAGTTGTGTAGAGAAGTTGAACAACAGCTGAAGAGCTGGCTGCCCCTATCTCTGCCACTGATCCCATGTTTGCAAGAGCATCAGCTTCATGGTTCTCTTCCCGTGGAATCTAGACTGCTTCCCATTCGCCAAACTGTGCTAGGAGCTCTTTCACTCGGGCGAGGTATACTTGCATCCTGGATTCTCGTGCAATGAAACCTCCATTGATCTGATTGACCACGAGCTGAGAGTCGCTTTTTAGTTTGACGATGGTTGCTCCATAACTTCGGGCTAGTTCCAATCCTGCAATAACGGCCTCATATTCGGCCTCATTGTTAGTAATAAATGGGCACTTGATAGCCTGTCTTACCATTTCGCCGGATGGAGCAACAAGAACCAGTCCAAGGCCGGACCCTTTGATGCTCGATGAGCCGTCTGTGTGAAGGGTCCATGTGCCAGGAGCTTGCCCTGCATAAAGAATAGCTTCCCTTTCTGCTTCAGGGTATATGTTAGTGCTGAAGTCTGCCACGAAGTCTGCTAGGACTTGTGACTTTATTGCTACTCTAGGCTGATAGGTGATATCAAATTCAGATAATTCTATAGCCCATTTTACCAGCCTTCTTGAGAATTCAGGTTTGTGCAGAACATTTCGCAAAGGAAAGGTTGTAACCACATCTATCGAATGACTTTGAAAATAAGGGCGTAACTCACGAGCAGCAGTTACTAGTGCCAGTGCCAATTTTTCTAAAGGTTGATAGCGTGTTTCTGCATCAATTAGAGCTTTGCTAATGTAATAGATAGGAAGTTGTTTACCTTTTTCTTCCCGAACTAGTACAGCGCTTACCGATGATTCTGAGACTCCAAATAAATCAGCAGCTGCTCACCTTCCTGAGGCGTGGAGAGCAGTGGAGGATTAGATAAATACTTTTTCAGATCCTTCAATACTTGCTGGCATTTAGGAGTCCACTCGAACTCCTTGTTCTGCTTTAAGACATCGAAGAAACTCTTGCAACTGTCTGATGATCGGGAAATGAATCTGCGTAGAGCTGCCACTCTTCCCGTAAGTTTCATGACATCTTTCCTGTTGTACATCTGGGATTGATTCAATGACTTTAATCTGAGCGGGATTGACTTCAATGCCACGCTGAGAAATAATGAATCCTAGAAACTTCCCCGATCTGACTCCGAAAGCGCATTTCTCTGGATTCAGCTTCATGTTATACTGATCCAAGATTCGGAAAGCTTCTTTCAGATGTGCTAGATAGTCTTCTGCTCGTTTAGATTTGATCAGCATGTCATCGATGTACATTTCCATAGTCTTTCCGATATGGTCATGGAACATTCGATTGACTAGACGCTGATAGGTTGCACCTGCATTTTTCTCCTAGTCTTCACGATCCATCAATATCTGGTTATATCCGGAGTACGCGTCGAGGAAGGTTAGCACCTCGTGTCCGGCTGTTGCATCGATCAGTTGATCTATCCTGGGGAGAGGATATGAATGCTTCGGTCAGGCTTTATTTATATCCGTGAAGTCAATGCAGACTCGCCATTTGTCGTTCTTTTTGCGTATGACAACCACATTGGCTAGCCAGTCGGGATACTTGACTTCACGTACTGAACCAATTTTCAGCAGCCGATCGACCTCGTCATTGATGACCTGGTTCCGAAAGGCTCCTTGCTGGCGCGTCTTTTGTTTCACCGGGCGGTGATACGGATCAACGTTCAACCTGTGAGTAATGATGTCAGGAGAAATACCTATCATATCTACGTGAGACCAGGCGAATGTTGTATGCCGTTCCTTGAGGAACTGGAGGATATCTTCTCGTAGGCACTTGTTCAGCTCGGTCCCTAGATACACCTTCCGCTATTGCTTATCGGCGAACAGTTCTTCGGGTTCAAAGCTTCTACGGTTGGCATGTGATTTTCTCTTTCATCCATCTTCGTAAGGAATTCCGGGACCTCGTACTTAGCCTCTTCAGGCGGTATGTCTGGCCCCGGTCGCTGTAATTGCTATTTTTTCTCTTCGGGTAGTTTGAGAGCCACATAATAGCAGTCTCGGGCAGAGCGTTGCTCTCCTCGGACCTCACATACTCCCCATTCAGATGGGAACTTCAATAATTGATGATAAGTAGAAGGAACAGCTTGCATGTCGTGGATCCAAGGCCTACCCAAAATGATGTTGTAGGCTAGATCCGCATCGACAACATGGAAAGTTGTTTCCTTTGCTACCCCTTCGGCAAGAGTCGTCAGGGTAATCTCCCCGAGAATCTTCTCGCTTGAGTTATTGAAGCTGGATAGAACTCGAGATATGGGCACGATCTTGTCTGACAGCTGCATCTCTCTGACAACCCGTGATTGGATAATGTTCGCGGAGCTGCCCGCATCAATGAGTACTCTCTTGACGTCGAACTCCGCCACGCGTAACGTTATGACTAACGCATCAGCATGTGGGAATTGCGAGCCATTTGCATCAGAGTCCTCAAATGTGATTACTTCTTCTGATCGTGGGTGCTTGTTGTTTGTGATGGAGACCTTTGCATACTTCTTTGCTGTGAAAGTAACGGAGTCCACCTCGATCCCACCTGAAATAACATTAAATGTCCTCCTCGGAGAGGATGCTCGTAGAGGGCCCGGTTTGTTCTGCTGTGCCTTCGCATGACTCTACTTTCCCTTCTCGGTCAGGAACTCCTTCAAGAATCCCTGTTTCAACAAATGAGTAATTTCATACCTGAGGGCTTTGCAGTCTTCGGTGGAATGGCCATGGTCACGATGGAAATCGCACCATAGGTCCTGGTTTCGCTTGCTTGGGTCGGTCTTCATGTCTTTCGGCCATTTGACCTTCTCTCCCATGTCTTTGAGTGCTGCCAGTTCTTCAGACGTTTCCACATTGAAACTCGGCAGGCTTGGGGCTCCACGGAGGCCTGATTCTGAATCATCTCTCCGGGACAACCCTTTGTTGTTGCGATTGCGTCCTTTGGAATGGCTGCGTGACTGATCAGGGTACGGTTCATAACGTACGTCTGTTCTCTCAGTCTCTGCCTTTCCGCCGGATCCACCGCTACGTGCCTGAGCTCTTCCTCGAGTACCTGTTCCAATCAATTTATCTTCATCAATACGTACCTTAGAATTGTAACGGTTGTAGACGTCTGACCAACTGGCTGCTGGAAACTCGCGAAGAGACTCGTAAAGTCTACGCGTAGCCTATGAGCTCCTGATATCCAGGCTGTTGTTAAACGCGATTGCTGCCCATCTGTCTGGTACTTTGGGGAGCAACATACGTTCTCTCTGGAAGCGATCCACGTACTTGCGGAGAGACTCGTCGGGTCTTTGCTTGATTTCAAAGATGTCCTCAACGCGGGTCTCCGTCTTCTGAGCACTTGTGTGTGCCTTCACGAACAATTCGGCCATTTCTGCGAAAGATCCAATGGAGTTTGGTGGCAACATTAAATACCATCGCAGAGCTCCATCTGCTAGGGTTTCCACGAACTTCTTTAATTGGACAGATTCGATCTCCTCGTCGGTGAGATCGCTAGCTTTGATAAAGTTGCTGAACATCATGAGATGGTCGTTGGGATCAGATGTTTCACGATACCTAGGGATGTTTGGCATTTTAAACGTCTTAGGTATCGCTTTTGGGGCTGCCTCCTTCTTCCAGGGTCGCTGTGAATAACGCTGGACATCGACTTTCTTCAGTGTGGGTGGAGCGCCTGGTATCTGATCAATTCTCTCGTGGAGAGACTTCTGAAGTGCTTCCTGGCTTTCTTTGAATTGTTTGGTGAGAGCTTCCACGACAAGGCTCACATCCGTAGGCGCCATAGACCCTCCGTTCTGATTCTGATTGACTTGGGTCGTAGGGTCTGCGGTACCACCGTTGTTCCGCTCTCCACCTTGCCTCGAGGTATGTGAAGATGGTGCGTCACGACCAGGTGCCGCAGCGTCAACTCTTGCAGTTGAAGGGTTACTCCTTCGGAGAGAAGTGAGTGCCTCGTTTATTCCTCGGTTTACTTCTGCCTGATCCTGCATGAAAGCAAAGAGTGTTTCTTGGAGGTTCCCTCGGCCAGGGGAGAGACTCCTATGGCGTCGTCTCCTGGGTGGGGTAGTGCTCTGAGAGCGCATACGCCTGTATCGCTGCCTGACCGGTCCTTGGGAAGATTGTTGCTGCCCATCGGACTAATAATCGGGAGAATAATCAGGAGAGTAATTAGGACTGAGTGAAGGAGTATTTACCTGTTCTCCGCCTACGATAGTTCGTTGAGAGTTGCTTTCTGCCATGTTAGTTATAGAGCAAAAAGATAGACGAAAATAGGTATAATATCAAAGATAAACTATTAACCTACGAAGGCTATTGACCGGCTCCCACTGTGGTCGCCAAATTGTTTAACCTAGATTCGATTTTAGGCCAATTAACAATTAAATTTATATTTGCGGAGTCACGGTCAATAGTTGAGATTAATAGTTTATACGGTGAGCTAAGATGATGATAATACGAGAGCGAGATGCGAATATTCACTAGTAAAAACAAAGCGTAAACGGAAACAAGGAGAAGTAACCGTATCGTATCGCTCGTCTTCAGAGGGAGTTCTTCGATACCAATCGCACTTTGGATGATCAAAGAACTAAAGCAGTAATCAAAATATGAGCAAAGAGAGTATCTGAGCGAGAGCAAGAGAGTATTCTTATTGATATTGTAGACAAGAAGTAAAGTTGTCTTTTTTTACAATCGATTAAGGCGAATGCTATTTATAAGCCTGGTAGGCACCCGTTAGGATTTTGTAACCGCTGGGCGTGAATCCATCTGGATAAGTAACTACTGGTCACATATCCGTTGGAGTCATAACCGCTGGGTTGTAATGATTGCCTTAATGACCATTAATAGATTGATCATGGATGATCATGTTAATAACTGCTCATTTAGACCGTGTTGACGGTTGAAGTGTTTCATAACTCCTTTAAGTCTGTTCGTGATGAATGTCAGTCCGTTGGATGTCTGTCCGTTGAAATGTCTGCTCGTGCCATGTGGAAGACACGTGTCACTTTTCCAAGTCCAGTCAGTTTTTATCCAATACACTGCTTAAAAACACTTAACTTTTAAGCCTAAATTTACAAGTTGGGTACTCTTAACTTTTTGCTTTTTGCTTAAAAAAATGTTATAGTTTGATCAATTATTTTACCTTTTTATCCCTTATATATATATTTTTCAATTCCACTCATACTCTCATTAGCAAATGCCCTAAGTTGTCCTCCCTTTTTCTTTTATTCTTTTTAAGAATATTTTAATAATTTTAACATAAAATAATTTGTTTTATTAAAAACCTCAATAGTTTTTTTTTTTCAGTTCCAGCACTTTTATCCAAATAGTAACTGCTTATTTAATAAAATAAATTTTAATTGCTTTTAAGCAACTGCACCTTTTTTTTTTCAGCCAAGCCAAACGGGCTCTTAGATATAAAAGAGATCGACTGATAATACGCCCGAACACAAATTTAAACATTTCTCAAATTGTATCCTTAAAATTATCCACGGTTCAATGGAGTTGTGCGTAGTTGGTTATATTGTTTGTTGAACACAAATGGTTGAACACAACTTGAATTTTATTATTGTAAACTAGGAAGCAACTTTGATCTTACAAATATTTTACAATGTTTCACTCACACTCTAGCACCTCTCTTTATTTTCTCTCTTTAACTCTCACTTTTGCTCTCACTCTTTCTCTCTTGATTTGCTTTGCTTTTCTTGCCTGCTTGGTTACAGCTCAAATGATCCACCTCTATTTATAGGTGGTGATGGAAGGATCTAGTGAAGGGCTTTCTACTACCCTTCTCTAGAATATTCCTAACTACATATTCTAGACATGTACTTTCTAGAATTTTTCTAGAATAATCATTCTAGCCTAGCACTTTGAATTTTCTAGAATTGTTCTAGATTTTTTCTTCCTTTACATTATCTTGACTACTCTAGAATATTCTAAGAAGTTCACAAATAAAGTTGGTGATGATATTATTATATTTTAACACTCCCCCTCAGCACCAACTTTATTTGGTCTTGCAATCATCCCAAGTCTGATTTTACTTCAAGGCTAGAATCTCCTCCTCCATTGCCTTTCTCCATTCACTGCTCTTTGAAGCTTCTTCAAAGGTAGTGGGCTCCTTGATCTTGTCAACCTCGACTAGTGCTGCATTTGCATACTTAGGATTTGAGAATTTCTTTCGGGTAGACCTTCTTAGTTGAGGTTGATGTACTTCTCCAGCTTCTTCTTGAAACTCCTCGGGGGTTTCATACACTCCAGTTTGCCATGAAATCCTGTTCTCCTCTTGCGAAGATACCTGTGATGTTGGCAATTCAGGTTCTCCTCTTGCCTCTTTGTTAATTTCTATCTTGTTTCCTTCTTCATCTTCTTTAAGCTTATTTTTCACCTTTTGCTCTAGTGCTGTTGGGTCTGGAAGAGTGACTTCTTGTGACCACCATGATGATGCCTCATCAAATACCACGTTTCTTGAAACGTATGTTCGATTAGTGGTTGGATCACAACATCTCCATCCTTTTCTTTGTTCGTCGTATCCGACAAAGATACATCGAACTGCTTTCTTATCAAACTTACTGCGGAGATGATCTGGCACAAACACATAGCACACACATCCGAATACTCGAAAGTGACTTACAGTGGGTATCATCTTCCGGAGCTTCTCGAACGGCGAGGTAAATCCAAGTCGCGCCTGTGGTAGCCTAGTAGTGATGTGAGCAACAGTCTTCATACATTCCGCCCAGAACCTTGCTGGTACATTCATGCTGTGCAGCATAGTCCTACATATCTCTGCGAGATGTCTGTTTTTCCTCTCTGCTACTCCATTTTGTTGTGGGGGTGTTTGGACATGTCAACTGTCGCCTTATCATTTGCTCTCTGAGGTAGCCATTAAACACTCGTGATGTGTATTCTCCCCCATTATCGGTGCGGAGACACTTGATTTTCCTTCCCATATCATTCTCCACCATGTGTTGGAACTCTTTAAACTTCTCAAATACTTCAGACTTCTCCTTTAAGAAGTAAATCCACACATACCTTGAGAAGTCGTCGATGAATGTCACCATGTATCGGTAACCACTGATGGAAGGTTGTTTGACTGGTCCAAACACGTCTGAGTGCACCAGCTCCAGTGGCTCTTTAGCTTGATACTTCGATTCTTGATAGGGAAGTTGATGTGCTTTCCCATACTGACATCCGGCACAAATAGTATCTCCTCTAATCTCAAGTTGGGGAAGCCCTTTCAACTTTGACTGTTGCATCATGACTTTCAACTTGCTGTAACTCACGTGCCCAAGGCGTTCATGCCATAGGTCAGCTGTCTCATTACTCCGAGTCTTCTCCACATAAGCTGTCTCTGCTGACATGACATAGATTGATTCTAATCTTCTTCCCTCCATGATTGGCGAGCTTGTGACTTTCAAGTCTCGATACACTTTTACGTCATTCGATCCAAACACGACATAATTGCCTGAAGCTGTTAGTTGCGATACAGACAACAAGTTCTTCTTCATACCTGGCACGTGGTAGACATTCTGAAGCTGCACTTGTCTCGAGCTGTGACGAGGCACGAACACTGTCTTGCCAATGTGAGATATTGGCATTCTTGAGTTATTTGCAGTCACCACTACTCGACCACCCTTGTATTCACTCATGTTGATCAGCTTCTTTTCATCACCAGTCATATGATTGGAGCATCCCGAATCAACGATCCAATCATGGTCATAATCTACTAATTTTTCACTTACAGTTGCAAGCGCGAGTTCTTGATCCAACTCAGCTCGGTGCGAGGTGATGGGCTCTTCCTTATTGTTACTTTCATCAACTGCATAGGAAGTTTCAAAATCCCAATCTTCTTCCTCGTCTTGCTTTTTCTGAGTAGAAGTGGCTATGTTACCTTCAACTTTCTTGTACCAGCAGTCTCTGGCATAGTGTCCCTTCTTCCCGCAATTGTAGCACTTGTCTCGTTGCCGATTGTTGGCTCCTTGGTCCGCCTTCTTGTTGGGTCGATGACTTCCTTGACGCCGATCATGTTGATCTCCCCCTGGTTGCGAGCTTCTCGCTTCACCTCTTCTTTGGTAGCCTTGATTTTTGCTTGATCCATCGTTTCTTCTTCCTTGAGCATTGTAGCTTTGCCCTTTATTAAAGAGCGCCTTTTCTTCATCTTTTGTAGAAAGGCCTGAAAGTTGTTTCTCCAAGTTTTCTTCATTTGCCAACAGATTCTCCAACTCTGATAAAGTTGGTTCCGTGGCCCACCCGCGTGTTGCAGTAACTATGCCTTTGTACTCCGGCCTCAAACCATGAGTGATAATTCTCTTCTTCCTTGTCTCTGTGATAGCATTCTCTGGATCCAATTTTGATATTTCATCACACAGAGACTTAACCTTTGTGAAATACTGACTGATTGTCATATTCCGTTGCGAGATCGACAAAAGCTCATTTTCTAGTCTTTGTAATCTTGCATCATTTTTCTTGGTAAAGATTGTTGCCAACGTGTCCCAAGCTTCTTTGGGCGTCTTGGCATTCTTGATCCTCTGCAAGAACTTGTCCTCAACTGTTACTGTGAGAGCATACATGGCCTTTCCTGCTTTGACCTTCCATTTTTTTGCTTCTTCAGCATTTGTTGGTGATGTTGTTTCAGAGCCACCAACAATGTCCCATAGATCTTGGCCGAGAAAATAGTATTGCATCCTTGTGCTCCACGATCCATAATTGCTTGCGTTGAGCTTCTCAACGCTACTAAGGGTGCTTGCAAAATCCGCCATGGATTGGTGCCTCTTGACTTGTAGCCTCGAGTAGTAGCTTGTTGAATCTCTCTTGGATGACTACCGCTCTTGATCCACCAGGCTCTGATACCACTTGTTGAACACAAATGGTTGAACACAACTTGAATTTTATTATTGTAAACTAGGAAGCAACTTTGATCTTACAAATATTTTACAATGTTTCACTCACACTCTAGCACCTCTCTTTATTTTCTCTCTTTAACTCTCACTTTTGCTCTCACTCTTTCTCTCTTGATTTGCTTTGCTTTTCTTGCTTGCTTGGTTACAACTCAAATGATCCACCTCTATTTATAGGTGGTGATGGAAGGATCTAGTGAAGGGCTTTCTACTACCCTTCTCTAGAATATTCCTAACTACATATTCTAGACATGTACTTTCTAGAATTTTTCTAGAATTCTCATTCTAGCCTAGCACTTTGAATTTTCTAGAATTGTTCTAGATTTTTTCTTCCTTTACATTATCTTGACTACTCTAGAATATTCTAAGAAGTTCACAAATAAAGTTGGTGATGATATTATTATATTTTAACATTGTTGCACGTAGGCAATTGCATAGTTTTTTGATAAATATTTGATTCATTAGACTAGATATATATGATATAATATACTCTATATCCTTGTAACCAGATTACCCCAAACTCTTTGGTTGTGAGACGCCAAGGTTTTGACGATTAAAATTGAATCTATGTAAAACGAGAAAGGATAAACTTTAGATAATACTTTTTGTTTCAGCTTCAAAAGAAAAGGAATGAAGATAAAAAAACAACAAACTCGGAGGCGATCCAACAATAGGCAATGGATGTATATATAAAAGCATCAATACAATATTTCGAACTCGAATCAATTACAGTATCTGTATAAGAATATATAAACATATATAATTCTTGTCACCATCATGGTTGACTTCTGTTAAATTATGAATTTGCCTCTGATCCAATGGATAACCTAGTGACCAACAACGACGACCTCTGGACCAAACTGATCTTCAGCCTCATTGAAATTGCCACCAGACATGTAATTCTCGTCACCATCATGGTTGCTATCTGCATCATCTTTTGTACTTGGTGTTGTTGGAGTTCCTACAGGATTTTGATTTTCACTTACCGCTGTTGGATTTTCTTCCTCATCTGCCCATGTTCTTGTAACAAGGAGAGAACAAATCATGAGTGTTAGGACAGACAAACCAAGAATTCTTTTATCCATATTGCTAGCTTTATTTAGTCGAACTTTTTTTGGTTGAAAATTAAGTTGAGAATTTTCTTCTTGCTTTCTTTCTATTTCTTTGTTTTGGGTGCTTAACAAATGTGGAAAAGGTTGGAATTTAAAGGAGATACTTTTCTACTTGGAGAAAATTAAGGAGTGGAGTTGTAAAAACATGTCGTTGAGCTAATTTTAAGGAGTATGTCCACATGAGGAGCACATAATTGTTTGTCTACCAGCCGCTGGTTTTAATTTTGTTGTGCTTAAAAAACAACCATTAACTTCTCCTCATAACGAGTGCTAGAGCATGCATAAATCTGATAAGTGTAAGAAATTTTACATGCTCAATATAACTCAACTAACTAATTGTGACAAACACTTTTTCAGGTTGTCCAAACATTTATAACAGAGTTTACAAGTGATAGCCAATTCTTAATTGATATGATTGTGTAAAAAAATTTACATTGTTATTGCATAAATAAAATTGAAAAAGAATGTTACTCGTAGATTTTATCAATTTTGCATGTAATTAATTAAGTTTCTCGTTCCTACGCTTTCTTATTGGTATGTCGCCTTAATCTATTTCTAGAGTTAGACAAAATTAATACTTCAAACGTCCTTCACTTTGACAACTTGTTCTTTAACTAATTTGCCATCCAATTTGGAGTATGAGATTGTCTGAGAGCGAATATATCACTCATCAGTCATGAGGGCACATGGACCGACCCAACGAGAGAAGCAAGGGTCTTTTCGGTTATAATTCCATGCTAATGCATGTGAGCAAAGAAGTAAGTAGTAATTAAAATATGTAATAGGCGTTCGAGTAAAATTTGATTGAAGTTCAAAAAATTATATTAGTGCGTGATTGAGGTTGATAGAAACTATTTAAAAGTTATGTTTAAAGTTGTATTTAGATATTAACTTCGTTTGAGGAAAAAAAAAAGAGAAAAAAAAACTTTGTAAAAGTTGAAGACTTTGTAAATGACAATCATTACATTTCACTTAAAATACTTCTAAATTAAATATTCCAGTAGTTTAACAATATTTCATACGTTGAATTATGTATTGGGTGAAAAATCATGCGAGCCTCGAGCCCGTGGTTCAGCAGGGGCTCTCAGAATTAATTTCTCAGGATCAAAGGTTCCACAGCAAGCCTTGACGAAGGTTAAGCTTCGAGCAGTTGAAGACGCAACTTCCTGAGGCAAATGATCTAACCCTCGGGGAGGCGTGGCCTTTAGTAAGACAGTTTTTGTAACTGATGCCCATTACAGTGGCATCTAAAAGAAAGATCATGGGCTGGCCATGATCATGCGTGGGAGTAATGACCATTAATTACATTTATTACTTTGGTATCCATGTAAACTATACATAGTTATTTTGTAATACTGGTAATGGATTCAGAATCCAATATAGAATCATAAAATTACGTTTGCTACTTTTCTTTTCAGCTAATCCCAATTCTTTTCGGTCAATTATCCTCACTACTAGAAATTAATCATTCTGCGTCAAAGTTTGGAGACGGAATTCCGTCTCTGAGCGTCCTTCGCTTTTAAGTGCGTCGTTGGACTGCTTGGAGACGGAATTCCGTCTCCAAATGCAAAAGTAGCTGACACACTGACACATTCTTGGAGACGGAACTGTGTCAGTACGCGTGAACTTTTGCAAATTTTATATATTATTTTTATTGTTTAGAGACGGAATTCCCTCTCCAATTAAAATTTTAAAAATTATTTTTGTTGTTTAGAGACGGAATTCCGTCTCTAAAAAAATTATTTAATTTTTTTTGGTTGGATAGAGACGGAAACTATACAAATCCTGCTAAACAAAAATATTAGAAATTCGGTACAAAGCAACCAAATACCAAAAACAACCTGTTTAACATAAAATACCTGTTTAACATAAAACAAAGCCACCACGGCCAATAAAACAATACTACATATTGTTTCATCAATAACCATTCAACACAAATAAAAACTAAAATATTTAGAAACATGTTCACAACTTAACAAACCATGAGAGTACTAATCCGCTCCTTGGGACGAGCCACTTCCTTGCTCCTTATCTCTCCAAATCTTTGCCACAATATCCTGTAGTTTCTTCACATTCTCACGGTCTTCTAACCGTTGCCTTTCACTATCTTGTAGCCTTTGCTCCATTTCCGCCAATCTAGCGCGCAACTCATCATCCGCAGCTTGTGGTGCATGTGAAGAAGAAGAAGAACAATTAGCATTGACAATACCTGCACGAGAAGGCTTCTTGTACCTCGAAGGACCAAGGCCATAGGCTCGATTTTTGCTAGTATAGCCACCACCTGCCTAAACGAACATTGCATTTTCTTCATCTTGGGTGGGTTTAGGAGAGCCTTCATCGACTTGTGACCCTTGGCTCTCAAGCCATTCTTGGTGTAAAGCTTTGTAGTTCTCCTAAAATACACGACGCGATTAGAATAATTAATTAAAAAATAATTTAAAAAAAATAAAATTATTTATGATATCTCACCTCTAGTTGTTGTGCACGTGGCTCGACCCATCCCACCTCATTTCCTTGTTCGTCATATAAATAATGGAACAAACGGAAAAAATCATAATCACTAACTTTTCCATGTTCCGCTTCCTACACAATGCAAATTTGTTAATGCTAAATCAAAATGGTTTTAAGTTTTTAATTTAAATAAAAATTAGATTGACTTACATATCGTGCCCGATGGGTGGCCAAACTAACTGAACCACAAGTGTGCTTCGATCCTCCCCTTGCGGATGCTCTGTTTTTCTTAGCCTGCTCGCTCTGGGCTAAGAATTCAGGTGTTTCCCAATAAATTTTGAGTTTATCCCAATTTTGTTTATAAATCCATTTGGGAACTTTACCATTTTGCCTGTATTTTGACAGGGAATCACTTAGCCTTTTAGCCGCCTTTTTCTCAAAAACTGCTCGGACTTGATCATCATATATAGGATCCCACGAACACTTGTGCTGAAACAATAACAATATAATAAGTGAAAACTAATAAAACACATATAATAATCAAATGACAAAAGCTTCATAAGTATAGTTAATACCGTAAAAGCTTCAAACATGTGGTTCCTAACAGGTACTGGCACCTTTCCCCAGGTCGACCAACCATCAGTAAAGTGTGGTGTCATAGATTTAACAACAAGTTTCACTGCCTTGTCTGGTGCAATGCAATTCCCGAAGGGAAGCTTAGCACAAACGCGGAACAAGAACAATTAAAGAAGAAGATAAAAGCAAGACAAAACTTGCTTCTTTCGAAAGAACAGAGGGGAACCTGTCCCTAAGCTCGATCAAAAGGGAGACAAGAATCACCCTAACTATGCAACAATCCTCAAGAGAACATTGCCTCTTGCAAACTGAATGATCAAGAGGAATGTTCAATCGGACTAACCGAAAGCCACAAGTCCTTAAAAGCCCTCACCGGGGTTTTGCTCACGACGGAGACAAGAAGAAATGTGCTCGGCACTTTCATTCACTTCAATATCCAAAAAACAACTAACTACAATGAAAGGAAACAGTGTTTATATAGGAAATACTAAGGGTAAACTAGTAAATAGGTCACAGTTGACCAATAGAAATAAGCCACGCAGGGCTGAGTTAAAATGTGTTCGGCAGACTTTGACTTCGGTAAGCCTTGGCTTCGGTTCTCGATTGTCTGCTCGAACACACACTTGTTGCCTTCGGACGCTCAATTGTCTTCGAGCTCATTGTCCTCGGTCACTTTGCCTTCGGGCTCAAATCTGAAGATAATGCCTTCGATTCTTGAGCTCGGCCACTCAGCTTCGGAGCAATTGTTTTCCTTCGGCCAGGCTAAGTGAACGTGCACATCGTGCAGCAGCTTGGCTTGGCTTCTTGTCATCGGTCTCCTCGGTGGATCGATCACTTGATCAGCACGTGATCGGGCTGCATCATCCTCCCCTTCTTGAGAAGATTTCGTCCTCGAAATCAAGCCCTCCTCGTCCTCCGAAGTTGGACCTACAACACAAGGAACTAAGTCAGCAACATTAAAGGTGTTGGACACGTTATACTCACCAGGGAGGTCGATCACGTAGGCATTGTTGTTGATCTTGGTCAACACTTGAAATGGACCATCCCCTCGAGGAGCCAACTTTCCTTTCCTTTGGTTCGGGAAGCGTTCCTTTCGGAAGTGAACCCAAACCCAATCTCCCTTCTTTAATTCCAACTTTTTACGCCCCTTGTTTTTCTTTAAGGCAACCTTTGCATAGGCCTCCTCGAGGTTCTTCTTCACCTTTGCATGCAATTCGATCAAGGCAGCTGCTCTTCGAGTACCTTCAAAATCAAGAACAGAATCTCGAGGCAATGGGGTTAAATCAAGTGGAATTAAAGGATTAAAGCCATACACACATTCAAACGGGGTCATGTTGATCATTCTATGCACCGTTCGATTGTATGCGAACTCCATCATGGGCAAACGATCAGCCCAGTTTCCAACCTTCCCTTTGGTCATTGCCCGAAGCAAAGATCCCAAGGTTCGGTTAACTACCTCGGTCTGTCCATCAGTCTGAGGATGGTGAGACGTCGAGAATAGTAGCTTGGTGCCGAGGGCACCCCACAAACACTTCCAAAAATGACTCAAGAACTTCGAGTCTCGATCACTTACAATAGTACGAGGTACACCATGCAATTTTAACACGTTAGAAACAAACAATGTAGCTACATGCTGTGCATCATCACACTTTTTGCAAGGAATAAAGTGAGCCATTTTTGAAAAACGGTCAACCACAACGAAAATGCTATCATGTCCTCCCCCCGACCTCGGTAACCCCAAGACAAAGTCCATGGATATATCAACCCAAGGTCGATCAGGCACAGGCAACGGGGTGTACAAACCATGAGGGTTGGACTTCGATTTTGCTTTCTTGCAAACGAGACAAGCGTTGCAAAGCTTTTCCACATCTCGTCGCATTTTGGGCCAATGGAACTGCTCGGTCAAGATACCAAGAGTTTTATCGACACCGAAGTGTCCCATCAGTCCACCTGAGTGAGCTTCTCGAACCAAGAGCTCTCTCCACGATGACACTGGCACACAAACCCTCCCATTTTTGAAGAGGTAGCCATCATGCCATTGATATTTCTCAACCTTTCGGCCACTCAAGATTGCGTCTCGAACACATTTCAGCTTGGGATCGTCCTCGTACATCGACTTGATGCTTTCGAATCCCATGAGCCTAGAGGCGAGAGTGGTCGCTAAGGCAAATTTCCTTGATAGCGCATCGGCCACAACATTATCTCTTCCCTTTTTGTAATGAATTACATAGGGAAAGCTTTCAATGAATTCAACCCACTTGGCATGTCTTCGATTCAATTTCTCCTGACCTCGGAGATGTTTCAAAGACTCATGATCACTTTTGATCACAAACTCTCGAGGCCACAAATAATGCTGCCAATGGGCGAGTGCTCGAACGAGGGCATACAACTCTTTGTCATACGTAGAGTAATTCAAAGTTGCACCCTTAAGCTTTTCGCTAAAGTAAGCGATCGGCTTCGAGTCTTGCATCAGCACTCCTCCGATCCCAACTCCAGACGCATCACACTCGACTTCGAATGCTTTGCCGAAGTCAGGGAGTTGCAACAACGGGGCAGAACAAAGCCTCCGCTTCAACTCTTGAAAAGCCCTCTCTTGGGACTCTCCCCACACAAATGGATTGTCTTTCTTTACCAGCTCGGTTAAAGGAGCTGCTATGGTGCTAAAGTCACGAACAAACCTTCGGTAAAAGCTAGCTAAGCCATGGAAGCTACGAACTTGTGATACCGAGGTTGGAGTTGGCCAATCTTTGATGGCTTCGACTTTTGATTCGTCGACTTCGACACCATTAGCACTGACAACAAATCCAAGAAAGACTACACGATCGACACCAAAGGCGCATTTCTTGAAGTTGGCATACAACTTCTCTTCTCGAAGCTTTTCAAGGACTTGCCTTAGGTGGTCGACATGTTCATCCACGGTTCTGCTATAAACAAGTATGTCATCGAAATAAACGACAACAAACTTATTTATGAACGGTTTGAGCACATGGTTCATCAGTCGCATGAATGTGCTCGGTGCATTGGATAAGCCAAAAGGCATCACCAACCATTCATAGAGACCGAATTTGGTCTTGAATGCGGTTTTCCACTCGTCCCCGGGTTTCATTCGGATCTGATGGTAACCGGACCTGAGGTCTATCTTCGAAAAGCATGAAGAACCACTTAACTCATCTAGCATGTCATCTAATCGAGGGATAGGATGACGATACTTTACCGTTATTTTGTTGACTGCTCGACAGTCAACACACATTCGCCATGTTCCATCCTTCTTCGGAACAAGGATAACAGGAACGGCGCAAGGACTCAAGCTCTCACGAACGAGGCCCTTGTTCAGCAATTCATCAACCTGCCGTTGGAGCTCTTTGGTGTCTTCGGGATTACACCGGTATGCAGGTTTGTTAGGGATTTGAGACCCTGGTACGAAGTCAATTTGGTGCTCGATTCCTCTCAACGGAGGCAATCCACCTGGCATTTCTTCGGGAAACATGTCCTCGAAGTCCTGCAAAACTTTTTGAACAAACAAAGGCAAAGGGTTATCATTAGAAAAATCATCATTAGAGTTTAGAAAGATACCCTTGTGCACGAGGCAAATCATCATCTGACCGTGGTCGTTGCCTCGGAAGATCTCACCGGGTTGCATGATTGCACAAATTCCTTTCACTTCAGTCGGTGAGTTTATCTCTTCGGGCCCCAATTTTGCTCCCATCGGAAGCTTAGCTTTGGCTGCTTCTTTCAATTCTTTCATTCGTTTATAGTCCTCGGTGACTTGTTTTGGAGACAAGGGTTTGAGTATAAAACTCTTCCCATCAAGCTTCACAGTGTAAGTGTTGGATCTGCCATTGTGAACAGCTGTTCGGTCATACTGCCACGGTCGACCCAATAGCAAATGACAAGCTTGCATCGGAACCACATCGAATATCATCTCATCTTGATACTCTCCGATTTTGAACTTGATCCACACCTGTTTGACAACTCTCAATTCTCCACACTCATTCAGCCATTGTAACTTGTAAGGGTGGGGATGCTTCATCGTAGGTAATCCCATTTGTGAAACCAAAGTTTGGCTCACTACATTGGCACAACTACCGGAGTCAATGATCATCGAACACACCTTTCCCCTCACTCGACATCGGGCATGAAAGAGGTTTTCTCTTTGGTTGTCCTCTTCTTCAAGAGTCATGCAGCTCAAATTCCTTCGAACCACAAGAAACATTTCCGGGTGATCAGCTTCGGCAGCCTCATGATCAACTTCAGCTCGATCAGTCTCCTCGATAATTTCCTCCTCGGTGTCACTCGCTTGCTCATGGACAGTTCCATCTTCGAGCAGAAGCATAACTTTGCGAGTTGGACACTCTTTTGCCATGTGACCATAACCTTTGCATTTGTGACACTGAACATTTGAAGCACTAGGAGAGTTGAGTTGAACTTTACCTCCCACTTCTCTTGGTTGGTTAACGGTCACACCTCTTTCGAAGGGTCTCTTCGAATCTCGAACAGCGTTAGCACTTGTTTGGTTTGGACTCTTCCATTCTTTACCTCGGTTCAAAGGAGTAGAAGTAGTGACTCCTCGATACCTGTTTGCCTTATCGTCCTTCACCAATTTTTCAGCTTCGGTGGCAGCATCGAACAGATCTTCCAACGTGTGGTACACGTGGAGTCTCAACTGAGATGACACATCCCTAGCCAAGCCATTTTTAAATCTGATAATGGCTTGCTCTTCGTCTTCGACCAGATCAAGATTCAATCGAACCTTTTCAAACTCATCGTGGTACTCTTGGACGGACTTGGACCCTTGCTTTAACTCATAGAGTTTTTGCATTTGAGTCTGCCTGTATTTGGCACTCAAGTATTTACCATCCATCGCTCTCATCAACTGTGGCCACGTATTGACTGCTGGATAGTCATTTCTTCTTCTATGCCTTTTGTCAGATTCCCACCATGTTGATGCATAAGCTTCGAACGAAGCAATGGCATGGGCAGCTTTTCTCTCATCGGTCATCTCATTGGTTTCAAAGATGCGCTCCATTTTAAGCTTCCATTCAAGATACTCATCGGGATCACTAGTTCCTTTAAAGGGTGGAATAGTGATCTTGACACTGTTCAAATTTGAGTCTCGAACAGCTCTAGCCTGTTCGGGAAACTCATCTTCTCGATCATCAGCCTCACGCTCAATATTTCTTTCGACATTTGCGCCTCGGCCTCGACCTCGGAAATTCCCACGACCTCGGTGAGCTTGCCTTCGTTGAGCGAATGGCGGCTCACGCTCATATTCGTCCTCGGGAAATTCCTCTTCATCAATCTCCTCGGTTACAGCTCCAAGTTCTCTTCGGGTCCTTGGAAGTGGTAACCTCTCTCCTCGGGGAATGCCCAAGTTTTGTTTTCCAGCTTGGGGATTGCCCAAGTTTTGTTGTGCTTGGGGATTGCCCAAGTTAAGCTCTCTTCGAATTGCTTCACTTGTCAACTGATGTTGTCGTACAAGCTCAGCATACAGCTCAGGTTTCATCGGAGTGGATTGGCTCGTTCCCACGCCGGACCCATTCATGGCCACGGACGCGTTTCCCTGCTCGAGGTTAGCTACTCGAGCACTCACTCCTCTTACTTCGGCACTGATGCCTTGTATCGCAGCCATGAGATCGGCTAACGACAATTCAGGCTTTTCAATGCTTTTGCCATCATTTCCAGCCATTGTACCTGCACAAGTCAAAGATCAATCAAAATGTTAGGGTTAGAAATCACCTCACACACTCCCTCACCTTTGATGGGTGGCACTCGGGTCCACTCAATTTATGGGTTCGGTTTTTTTGATCACTCAAGGACTTGTTAACAGTGGCTCGTCTGATTGATCGGTCCTCTAAGATCCTTCAAGTTCGACAATAGTCACTGCCTCTTCGGGAAGAGTGAAGTGATGTTCGACTCGATGGAACGGACGCTTTTTAACTGAGCTCGGGGAGTCGAGAATTTCTACGAAAATTTGGACTTCGGTCACCCCTTCGCACGAGTTCCTATCAGCTTAAAAGAGTTAGTACGACCTTGAGTAGAACAAATACTCAAAAGATCCACTAACTAGAATTTTGACACGAAAGAAAGTGAGAACCTAGGAGAATCTACCCTTTTGATTCCCTTTTGGAATCTTTTTCGATCACACCCACTCCTGTCCGTACAAAAGTGGTCCCTCCTTGGTACGGATAGGGTTTTACCTTATCCACTTTCCCTTTTCAGCCGACAAATTTCACCTGGGGCTTTGATGTTAAAATTTTAACCCCTTTCTTCTTCAATGGAACAGTGACCTTGCTCCGGCGTACGGACACAACGACTTCGGTTTACTGACCACGAAATTCAACAGATCTGAGTTGCTCTTTCAACTCCGGTTCCAAACAACAACGGAGGAAATCAAACGAAGTTCTTCGAGCTAAGATCCAGCTCGTTCGAGTCGTACACTGTTACGATTTGTAACAAGTTTCCGGCGTACGGACTTCGAATTAAACCCAGAACTTCGATTCTTAAGCAACAAACAAACCCAAATCACTCAAGAACCACCAATCTTCACCGGTTTCTTCCAAACACGGTGGGGTTCGAGTTCCGTCACCATTAAAGCTCAAAACAGTCCAAAAATTCACCAAGAAACCCTAGTCACGAAATCAGTACGTCGGGTATTCGTTGGAATCAGAACTCGATGGTGAACAAGAATCCAAGATTGTTTTTCCCAAACAACCAACAATCAAACACAATTTTTGAATTTTCTTTTAACACCTTTTTTTTTTTTTTTTTTTTTTGTAAAATAACAACACCAACAGTAACAAAACCAAATCAAGAACACGAAACGGAAAACAGAGACACAATCGCACGAAAATAAAGATAACGTAAACAGGATTTGGGGTTGTAGATACAAGCCCAAACCGTGCTCTGATACCAAGATGGTGCAATGCAATTCCCGAAGGGAAGCTTAGCACAAACGCGGAACAAGAACAATTAAAGAAGAAGATAAAAGCAAGACAAAACTTGCTTCTTTCGAAAGAACAGAGGGGAACCTGTCCCTAAGCTCGATCAAAAGGGAGACAAGAATCACCCTAACTATGCAACAATCCTCAAGAGAACATTGCCTCTTGCAAACTGAATGATCAAGAGGAATGTTCAATCGGACTAACCGAAAGCCACAAGTCCTTAAAAGCCCTCACCGGGGTTTTGCTCACGACGGAGACAAGAAGAAATGTGCTCGGCACTTTCATTCACTTCAATATCCAAAAAACAACTAACTACAATGAAAGGAAACAGTGTTTATATAGGAAATACTAAGGGTAAACTAGTAAATAGGTCACAGTTGACCAATAGAAATAAGCCACGCAGGGCTGAGTTAAAATGTGTTCGGCAGACTTTGACTTCGGTAAGCCTTGGCTTCGGTTCTCGATTGTCTGCTCGAACACACACTTGTTGCCTTCGGACGCTCAATTGTCTTCGAGCTCATTGTCCTCGGTCACTTTGCCTTCGGGCTCAAATCTGAAGATAATGCCTTCGATTCTTGAGCTCGGCCACTCAGCTTCGGAGCAATTGTTTTCCTTCGGCCAGGCTAAGTGAACGTGCACATCGTGCAGCAGCTTGGCTTGGCTTCTTGTCATCGGTCTCCTCGGTGGATCGATCACTTGATCAGCACGTGATCGGGCTGCATCATTGTCCGATGGAACAAACCTGCATTAAATTTAACATACAAAATTATGTTGATAAATATATATTGCATTCAATTCAAAAGTTTATAATTTAAAAGTTAATGAATAAATCTTACCCTTCTTTGCTGTCAGGCATGATAATCAACCTCCCAGACTCATCGAGAGATCCAATACCACCGGGCAACTGAACTGTAGCGCTAGTACGCTTTTTCCTACCCTTTCGCGCTGTAGTGGTGACAGATGGAGAGGACTCTGGCTGAGTCTCTGGTACGGGTGTACTCGAACTGGGGCATGCCGATGATGATGCAGATGGAACAGTACTCGAAATGGAAGGTGTAGCAGATGGCAAACTATGTGGATGCATACTAGGAGTAGGTATCATCATCAGCTGTGAAGGGCCCGGTGCGCCGAATGGCTGAAATGTAGGGGCCCGTACATGCACAGACTGAGGGGATGTGCCTACCATAGGCATGGAATGGAAAGAGGGACCAGCAGGCTGGCCAAACTGATAGTGTTGCCCCATATGTGGCATGGTCTATGCAGATATACTAGGGGCCTGTGACTGATGGAATAGTGGGTTACTAGGGAGACCAGCAAAAAATGTAGGCGGATAATTACCTAGCTGTGAGAGCAACTCAGAGGTAGGGGTCACCACCGGAAGTGGAGAAGTAGTATGACCTGTGGAAGTATGGCCACCACGGGTCTTAGGTCCTTTCCTACCTCGAGATGACATATCTGCAAATTAATGTTAAATTCAATAGAATTAGATATTTAATAAAGTGTATCATCGTTAATTAAATACCACAAACAACCAATGTAACGCACAAATATTCAACTACTAACATCAATCATCATCGCTTCCTTCTAGTTCATCAAGCAATTCATCCTCAGAGGTATCATTTTCATCTATGTACTCCCCTTCTTCATTTCCCAATGATGTTTCCATGGTTTGATTGAGCACCGACATATCAAATTCTTCAAAATAATCCACACCCTGATGCAACTCGCCGGGTAATTCTTCATCTACAATTTCTTGAACAGTTGAAATGTCATTTTGGTATGCTTCATCTAATGCATCATCCACCTCAATTCTTCCAACCGGTTTGGCTTTCAAAACAACCCACCAATTTGCTTTTGCCTTGTTCTTCAGTTTATTTTTGCACTTTGGATAAGGAACGTAGTACACTTGTTTCACATTTTGAGCAATGATAAATGGATCATAATGTGCATACGTTATTTTGTGATTGATTTCAACTATTTTATATACTGGATGCACCTTTGTACCCCGAAGTGGTGTTGGATCAAACCATTTACACCGAAAGAGCACCAACTATTTCCTTGGATGACCATTAAACTCTAGCTCTAATATTTCATGTATTACACCATAATAGTCAAACTCTCCATCACCAGTGCCTGCATTCACCCACACTCCGCAGTTATATGTTTTCTTCCCCATGGACCATTCTTCAGTATGAAACTTATAGCCATTGATGAAGTACTTAGACATTTGTCTGTACTTATAAATAGGGCCCAATGATAAATCACAAAACAGTGGATGGTTGACGCCGTTTTCAGGATTGTGCACCTAACATGCATACAATTGTAGATTTATAAGTTAAAACATACTTGCGTATATTATTCACCAACGGGATATGTGCCACTAAAATACTTACATATTCTCTAAACCACTCTGAAAATTTGGTCGTCACAGCATCGTGCCCAAAGTTAGTGACAAATAAACTGCTATGCATAACAACAATATTTAGGATGTAAAAATTAATATATATGTATTAACCTTTTTTTTTATGTGGAAACTGACAAATACCTATAAAAAGGTTGCACTTCTGGGCAATTCAGCAGTACATGTGTCGTAGCAACTTGTCTATCGATGTCGCTGAATGGTTTTGTGCAACCTTTTTCTGACCCTCGACCGGGATGATTGAATATGGAAAAATGAGGATACAGTGAATTGCCGCTTCCACTATCATCATGTCGGTTAGGCCTGCAACTTAGAGAAGGTACTTCGGCTCCAAAATAATAAGAACAGAAATGCGACGTTTCCCTAACAAGATAAGCCTCACATATCGACCCCTCAATCCTATTCCTATTTTTTGCAGTCCGCTTACATTTGCCAATAGTCCTGTATAACATAGATAGCCATATAATTTAATAATGAATTAAAAAATATTAAATATAGGAGGAAATCTATGATATGCATTACCTTTCAGTAGGATACATCCACCTTCCCTGAACCGGGCCTCCAAGTCTTGCTTCTTCAACAAGGTGCATAGGCAGATGTTCCATAACATTGAAGAAACCAGGGGGAAATATCTTGGTCAATTTAGTAGAGATCACAGGAATATTACTTTCCATCAATTGTAGATTTTCTTCCCTCAATGTACTAGAACACAAGTCCTTGAAAAACACACTCATTTCAGTGAGTGGTTTCCAAATTGTATCAGGCAAGCCATTGAACGCAATTGGCAACAAATTTTCCATGAAAACATGACAATCATGGCTTTTCATTGCCGTAAGCTTACCTTCTGTCATGTCGACACATTTGGATATATTCGATGCGCAACCATCAGGAAACTTAATATTCTGTATCCACTCACAAATCATTCTTCTCTCCTCCAAGTCAAAAGTGTAGTTCGCTGATGGCTTGCGCACCTTAACCCCATCTGATTGTAGGTGCAATTCAGGTTGTCGACAATATGCCTGAACATCTAACCTTGCCTTCAAGTTGTCCTTTCTTTTGTTATTGACATCCATCACAGTGTTAAAGACAGCATCAAAAAAGTTTTTTTCAATATGCATTGGATCCAGATTATGCCTAAGAAGATTGTCCTTCCAATAAGGAAGTTCCCAAAATATGCTCTGCTTTGTCCAATTATGTGTAACACCAAAACCTGCTATTCTAGGCAATGGTTGCTGCTCCGTTGCCTTGTAATACCCCTGAACCCGAGACCAAACTTCATGCCCCGTCAACCTCTGTGGAGGATCATCAAAATCCTCCTTATTCTTCATGAATGCACTAGTGTTTCTCCTAAATGGATGGTCATCTGGTACAAACTGGCGCTGACAGTCGAACCATGTGTGCTTACGCCCATGTTTCAAATAAAATGCTTCTGTATCTTCCATACAAATAGGACAAGATAGCTTACCAGCAGTGGACCAACCAGACAACATGCCATATGCAGGGAAATCATTAATTGTCCACATCAAACAAGCATGCAATCTAAAGTTTTGTTTCAAGGAACAATCATATGTTACAACACCATCACACCACAATATTTGTAACTCATCAATCAAAGGCTGCAAGAATACATCAATAGAGCTTTTTGGGTTACTAGGACCAGGGATAATACAAGTCAGGAAAATATATGGACTTGTCATACACATTTCTGGGGGTAGATTATACGGTGTGACGAATACAGGCCAGCAAGAATATGGTGCAGCAGAGACAGCAAACGGAGTAAACCCATCAGAACTCAAACCCAACCTGATGTTTCTAGGTTCACTTGCAAATTCAGGATACACTCTATCAAAATGCTTCCATGCTTCTCCATCAGACGGATGACATAGAATGCCAGATTGTCGTTTACGTTCAGGATGCCATCTCATATGAGGAGCAGAACTCATTGATGCATACAACCTCTTTAACCTTGGTATAAGAGGTAAGTAATGCATCGCTTTTACTGGGACCTGTTTCTGTTTAGAATTTTTGACTGGCTTGTAGCGAGCCTCACCGCAAAACGTACAAAATTTCTTATCTTTGTTTTCTTTGTAGTATAACATGCAACCTTTTTTACAGCAGTGAATTCTTTCTGAAGATAGCCCTAAAAACGAAACCAACTTTTTTGCATCGTAGTACGAGGAAGGAAATCCCAAGTTACTTATGTTTAGTTCATTCAAGAGTCCAATGATCTCATCCATGCCTCCTTGAGATATGTTATAATCTGATTTAATACTAAGCAACCTAACTGCCACCGACAGCTTTGAATGACTTGCCCCCTCGTAAAATGGGCGACTTGCTTCTTCCAACTGTTCATAGAAGAGTTTCGCCTCATTATTGGGAATCTCCTCAACATTCGGTTGAGAGGGTTCCCCTTGGTACATTCCAAACGCATCATTCAACATCTCATTCATAGGATAGTTATACCCGACATAGTCATTTTGGAAGTTCTCTCTATGGACACTAGGGTTACACTCTCCATGTGCAGTCCACACAAAATAATTTGGCATAAATCCTTTTCTATAAAGGTGCAACACGACAGTTTCAATTGGTTGCACGTGGCTACACTTGTATTTCACACAAGGACATTTGATTGACCCCCCTCGTATATATTCAGGAAGTAATTTAGCTTTAGCAATAAACCCATCAACCCCATCTACATAACTTTTCCTCAAACCCATATTTTCATAGAACATATTGTACATCCAACTACGATTTTCATCATGTTCCATCTACAAAAGTTGCACACAAATAAATATAAATCAATGCAACAAATTATAGCAATCTTTCTAGCAAACTATAGGTGTATAACATTATTGTTAAATTATGTTGTATATTAATTTTTTAATTAACTAACTAAATCAAACTCCCTACATTTATTTTATTTGTCATGTTCAATAACATTGTTCTTAATTATTTCTTTCTAATTATTCTTGAATTAAATTTATCTACTTTATATTATTTTTCTAACTATTTCTAGAACTAATGACATTTAATTTCTAATAATCCAATCTAACAAATATTAAACAAGTATACAAACATGATAGTTGGGGTGTTAAAGTTGGTATTGGGGTGGGGAAAATGGGGGTCGAATTCATGGATGAAAAAAATGGGGAGGGAAAAATAATATGAATTATAGCTAAAAATAATGGGAAAGATGAAGAAAAAACTTACTTGAATAAATTGGGGATGATTGGGGATGTTTTTGCCGGGGATGGAAGAAATTCGCCGGAGGCAGTGATGTTTTCGCCGGAGGCAGTGATGTTTTCGCCGTGGGGGGGTTTGGGGGTTTTTTAATTTTGGGAGAAGAGATACTGAATGTGGAAGAGAGAAGGAGCGGGGTAATTATTATGGGTTGGAGACGGAATTCCGTCTCCAACTCTAAAAAATTTTATTATATTTTTATTCTTTCTGTGATTGGAGAGGGAATTACACTGATTGGAGACGGAATTCCTTCTCCAATCAATTAGAGAGGGAATTCCGTCTCAACCCTCTTTGTAGCATTTTCAACGATACAACTAATTGCTTGTTAACCCAATTACAAATTCGATTTATTGTCCTAATACGATCTAGGCCAACACAAATTGGCACCGCAATAGTGTTGTTCCAAAGCTGCGTGTCGTGATAACCTGTTTCTCTTTGCTAATTTTTAACAATGGCTGATAACACTAATAACACGGTTGAGCAAGTTACAGATGAAACTCAAGTTCCATCTACCCAACCAGGCAATGGAACACCAATTGGCGCAACTCTACCAGTTGGTACAACTCTACTTATTGGCACGACTCCACCAATTGGTATGACTCCGCCAATTGCACCACCAATTGATTCCTCTTCATATGTATCAAATGACCCCTTCCAAACTTTTATGATCCCTACAACGACTCCAGGCACAGTTTGCTGTGCAAGAAGGTTTCAATGCCGAATTTCGTAATTCATTACAAACTACAAACTATCTCTAGAAACCCACGAAACACAGCAAATCCCACTGTTACTCAGCCTGCAGTTCTTAATGGAAGCATCCCGAACGTTGTTCCTATAGGCGCAACGACAGGGGGACTTCCAAATGGAGCTGCCTCTGAAGGCTCGGGGACTACCCCTATGGGTACCCAACCCTTCGGGACGGCTCCTACAGTGGAAGAAACCAGCGTCTCGTTAGACCTGAAAAAATGGAAGAAAGATTTCGAAACCCAATTTGGGAAACGACTCAAAAAATTTCTCGGGGACAGGAAGCCCCAACGAGTGTTGGACATTGATTGGTGTAGGCAGCAACCTTTCAAGCCCGAGGCTGCTCCTGCCTCCATTCCCAAGCATTTCAAGATGCAGATCTTGAAGAAACATAATGGAACGACTAATCCAGCTGACCATATAACTAAATACACAGCTATAGTCAAAAGTAACGACTTGACCCTGGTGTAAGAGAATCTATGTTAATTAAAAAAATTCGGGGATACCCTCGAAAAAGGAGCGCTGTGTTGGTGTATGCACCTCCCATCCGAGTCGATCTCAAACTTCTAGGAGTTAGCTGACTTGTTTATCAAGGCTCACACTGGGGCTCAGAAAATCCTTAAATGAAGAGAGGATATCTTCGAGGTTAAGCAAAGATACCTCAAGCTTATCAATGACTTTCAGGAGTGCTTTCAGGCTTAAAGGATGGACCTACCAATAATGGGTGAGGACTTGGCAGTTATGGCATTTGAGAAAAATATAAATATCAGCAACTCCGAGGCTGCTACTCCGAGGTTAAGGGATGACAGATCAAGGCGTGAGGTTACCGAAGGATATGAGGACACTCCCCGGGAAGAGAGACCAAAACCTATATTGTGAGTTCCATGTTGATTATGGACACACTACCGAAGATTGCAAAGCTCTTCATCTCGAGGTAACTCATCTGCTCAAGAAGGGGTTGTTGGCAAAGTTTCTCACAGACAAGGGGGTAATCAGCCTCCAAGGGATCCATCCCCTAAGAGAGTCGTGAATGTGATAATCGGGGGATCAAAGATGAATGGTGTAAACTTTGCTACCGCGAAGAAATTTGTGAAACTTTCAATTACCATCAAGAAAAGGACTCGAACAGATGGTTCGGGTAAAGCGATGATGATGATTGTGATAGAATGATGTTTCCCCATCATGACACTCTAAGCGAGTCTTGATCGACCCCGGTAGCTCGGTTAATATTATCACGTATGGAGCTATGAAGAAGATATGGCCTACAATGTTATACTCGCGAAATCCGAGGCGAGCAACGAGTGACGTGGGAGTGCTACTTGGTTGCTATGAAGAATGGAATCGCTCCGAGCGGGCCATCCAAATAGCAATTAATCTACTCGGGGTCCGGTGAAGAAGTGAGTTTAGTTCTCGAAGTGGGCTCTCAGAAAGAGTTGAGAAGATCCCGGCATACAAACAAGAGCCTCGGAAGCAGAAAGCCGAGGATTCAACGATTGAAGAATTGGAATCCGAGAGGAAGATGTTCGTAGGCAAAGGTTCTTTCCAGTTTGAAGATCTCCGAGGCAAGCAAGAACCTTTACATTGGAATGTCACCAATTCGAAGCTTTTCACCTACACCATCGAGCCGCTGACGCTCCAACGCTTTGGTCGAATAATTTTAACCCCTTGGTTTTCTTTGCTTGACCTTTTCAGGAAGTGGAGGGAATGACATACAGTGCTCGGGTCTTCATCAATTCATACCCGACTACTAGGGGGACAAGATGCAGTCGAGATTGACTTGAAGCCTCTCGAACGGACTTAAAGTGGACCCGAAGGCTAGCTATTTGAATACCGGGGACTAACTCCTGAAGACTAGCTTGGTTGATTAACTTTTTGCCCGAAGTGGCTTGCCTTTCAAAATTTTGAATTTGCCTGTGTCTCACTGACTAGGTCTTATGTAATTATGGCTTAACTTCGTTAATGAAATAAACTTGATTCGAACATCTATTTATTTCAATGTTAAGTTTATGAAATTATAAATGCTTTCCTTTTGCCACAGCTTGAGAACGGTACGTCGTTCTAAGCTAGCGTCGGTATAAAGTAAACTTTGTTTAAGTATTGCAAGCAAAAATACCCTTAAAGTGACTTGTCGAAACACTTTCAAAGCAAATTAAAGACTAGCACTTGTCAGAAATTCAAATTCATTGATAAAGGCCCGAAGGCCACAAAAGTTATTTACAGAAGGCTCGATGGCCTTAGCTAAAAAAACAAAAAGAACAAAAGCAGAAAAGGGGTCATCACTTATCGGGCTCTTTCTCACTTGAAGTCTCAGCCTCAGTGGCTTCGTTGTCTTCCTAATCATCCGAGCTCTCACTGCTCGAGGGAAGTTTGTCTATGAGCTTTTGAGCCTTGGTGGCATCAGCTTTGACCTTGGCTATCTCACTATCCAAATCCATCTCTGCTTTGCATTATTTGAGAGTTTTCAGCCTGGTTCGTATAATGACCCAGTTCTTGCTGACACCCAATTTTATCATTCTTTTTTCACATTTGTCTGTATCTAAATTCCAAAATGCAATTGCAATTTTTCAGACAAATTGCTTTAATTATCATTCAATTGCCCATGTCACCCTTATCATTGATCTCCTATTCATGCTCACACTCATTCAATACATTTATATTGCATAAATGCACCACTTAGGTCATTTTTAAAGACACTTGCATAATATGTGTCTATTTATACAATTTTACTCATTTTTCAATTATCTATATTACTAAATCTGTCCATAATTATTTAAAATTACTTGGTATTTTTTTAAGTCACCAATAGTATGCCCTACATTTTATAAACTATTTCTTGCATTTTAAAGATATTTTTACTCTTTTATAAGCATTTATACATATTTTATATATATATATATATATGTATATATATATATAAACACACTTGGCACCCCACAATATCACACATGCTACAAATACACATCAGCCCATACGTGCACCATGTATCTGAACCATCCACACGCTCACCCATTTGGCCCATATCCAATTTTCAATTTTTCTTTAACCAAACACACCTCTTCCCCATAATAAACCATAAAAACATTTCCCCTATTCCCCTCACAAATCCAGCCGCCACCCCCTTCGTCCAAAACCCGACCAAATACAAGTCAAAACTGCCGCTACACCTCCCCCTCCGCCATTAACGCTACTATCTACTCCCTCTCTCATCTCTATCCCTTCCGCACCATGGAAAAGGAATCAAATCCTTATCTCTTTTTATCACTCTTTAATCCGAAAAAGAAAAACAAGGAAAAATGAGATTTTGGATACTAAATCAAGCAAAATGGGTAGAAAGCAAACGAGTCAATTTTGACCCTACCCGATTCGACCTCGGCCCCACCCGACAAAATTCAGTAACGTCTTTCGATTTTTTTTGTTTTCTTTTATCTTTTTAAAATAATAAAATGTTGGATAACATGCTTACATTCAGCTTTTGAACACTAGACTTGTTCATATTATCCCTTTTTATGTATTCGAATCCTCATGTGAAAATATGCTATAGAGTTCTATTCTTTGAATATGCTGCTTTGATGATAGGATAACACTATTTGGATTCTAGTTCAATCCATATACCAGAAATAGTTAAAATGAAAATCGAGAATATGACTAGTATGAGTTGTTTGTTCATCATGTTAATCTGTTTCAGCTTTTAAATTTCTCTTCCATGCTTACTAAAGAATGAAAGTAAACATCTACATATGGGAAGAAATATCATAAAGCCACTTTCTCAGCTGATTTTAGGCCAGTCGCTGAACACCTAGACTTGTCTTTGAAAGATGTTCTCACTCGAATGTAAAACAAGGAACTTATTTCCTGTCGCTTGAATTTCAAATATATTTGAAATATTTTTAGAAGTAAATCATGGTGTTTGAATATAAGCATAGCTGGGATTTCACCCATAAGAGGATCTATCCAATTATATGTTAAAGATGCACTGCACTTGAGTATACTGACAGAATTTTGAAGTAAACTTGCTTTAATTCAACGATATTTTGATTTTAAATCGAATTAGGATTTTTTTTAGGGAAGATAAGTGAAAAATTAGTAGACTAATTATTGATTTTGTAGCTCTGTGGGTATTGGTTAAAAGGGAAAACCTTTTTCTTCTTCAATTTTCGAAATTGTAGCTTAGACTATTTAAGAAAACCTCTTCTTTTTTAATAATTTTTGAAATTACTGCTACTCTTTGTTTGTGGGATTGTATAAAAGAAAAGATTACTTTACTTTGAGAAGATAACTAAATTTTCCTTGATTTTATTTTGTAAACAGAATATCTCCTCTTTTCCTTTTAAAAAAAATAATTTACTTCCTTTTCATTCCCTTTTCATGCTAGATAATTAAGGCCTTAAACCCCCACCCCATTACTATATAAATCAGTCCCCACAGGCCCTTAAAGGACACACATACATACTGAAACAATCCATAACACTCTTTTCTCCATTCTAGGCAAGAAACCTCCTTTCAAGCAAAAGACACTTTTTTTTTACATCAATTGCAAGTTATACCCTGCTCTACTAAGTTTCCCGTTTCATCTCTTTCAAGGTGAGGATCTGGGCCTGAATTATGAGGTTCCTGTGATACTTATCTATTTATATATGTGTGATAGCCATTAGCTGGTTTGTTTGTGATGTCTTGGTCTTCTTTGAAGGCACGAATTGAAGGTTTGTAAAGACCACACACGCTAGCCTTTCCATGCAGGGAATATGATGGCTTAAAAGTCATACCAAATTAACATCTTTGCAGGTTTACATAAGTTTGATGAAAAGTTTCAGCCTAAGGGCAAATGCAGAAGACTTGTTATGGTGCATACATAGCATCCTCCTTCTCTTTTCTTTAAATTGACATTCCTTTGAATTCCTATAGACATCCCTTGTATGTATTCGATAGGAGCTCCTGCTTGTATCTGTATTGTTTTAACAGGGAAAGAATGGTAAATCCACAATCCCAACAAAGGGGGAGCTGTAAAACGCAGCAATGGGCTGCTATGAATAGGCTAAACGGGGCCCCTTTTTCTTAAGCTTTCTCTTTTGTGGTGCATTGTTGTTTGGAAGTGGGTATAAGTTGATTGTTCTTCAAGTACAAAACAGGGTTTAAAGTTAGCTCAAAATGTGTTTTAGAGGTCTGAAAACAAAGGAGGCATAATCTGAAATTTTCTGAAACAAAGGTCATTTTTGCAAATCCGTCTTAATTAATGTCTACGAAAACGTGAGTCTAGCCGGTTTTAAAATCTGCAGCCAATTTTTTCGTAAAAGAAAAAAATTCTTTTGAAAAGCTTTCCTCTTTAATATGTGTTCTTGGAAAATTAGTTCTAAAAATGTTGCATGTTTTTTTCAAGACTAATTCGCTGCACATATTTACAGAAATAAACTGATTTTGGATTCTTCTTGCATTTTTGACCTCTCTGGAGCTAAAGGTTAAACTTGGGGGCTATAACTACGACTAGACAGTGGGCTTAGGCCGTAAATGTAAATTCAGAATTATTTAAAAGACTTTGCCGCAACAGTGAGCCTAATTTAAATTATTTTGCGTAGAATATTATTTTAATATTTAGTATTAACCTTTTAGCCTGATTTTTGGGTTGGACACTCCTAAGCTTGATTTGCACTATTAGCTTATAATCCACCTTAATCTAGAATTACTTTAAAAGCTTTGCATATTTGAACTTATATGGTTAATTTATGATCCCAAAACATAAACCCGATCGGGAACCACATTTCATGAGACTCAAAAATGCCTAACACATTCTTCCCGAGTCACAAGGACTTCTTACCTAGAATCTCTAAAAGTAAGACTTTTCGGAGTTTAATTTATACCCTTAGACATATTAGGGCCTTATATGAAGTTATTAGGTGGCGACTCCAAAACTGACTCAAACGAGTCACCTAGTCAAATCCAACCTTTGACACGATCCGAGTTAAAAAAAAGGGTGCGAAAGAATGGCGACTCCACTGGGGATAATGTCGCACCCCCTTTTTTCCTAACTCGGAGTGAGTCAAGGTTTGGGTTTGACTAGGTAACTTGGTTGAGTTGGTTTTGGAGTCGCCATCTGATAAGTTATTCTAAGGTGTATTAGGTCACCTAAAATATCTAAGGGTCATTGATTTACTCCGGAAGTCATGCTTACAGAGATTCTAAGGGTAAGAAGTCCTAGTGACTCAATAATAAAGTATTAGGCACTTATCGAGTCCCACGAAAGATGGTTCCTGCCCAAGTTTTAATTTTAGGATATAAAGGTGTAACAAGGCTATAAGTGACTAATTTCTAAAAGTATAATTTTAATTCTAAAGTCATTTTATAAATCTAAGGCTAAAAAGTTGAACTCAAACAAGTAAAAGAGCCATTTATGTAAAAGAAATAAGTAGGCAGTGATAGTATATAGTTAAAAAGGATATGGGCCATTCGTAATTTTACAAATACGGGCTAAGCCCACTGCCTAATCGCATGTATGGCTGGTCAATTGCATATATCGACTCATTGAGGCTAGATTCGCAAGAAATATTCACCGATAATTTATTTATGCAAATTTAGTACTTGAGCTAATTGCAAAAATAGGCAGATTTTCAATAATTGTTTCCAAAATAACACAAAAAAATCAAATTGTGGTTAATATGTTAAGGAAATGTAAGCCATTTTGGGTCGGGGTGTTTTTGACACTGATTGTCAAACACTAGCCCTAACACACACACACACACACACACAGATATATATATATATATATATATATATATATATATATATATATATATATATATATATATTGGAGTAGGCTATTTTTATGCACTGTAATGAGCCAACTGGTCTATATATATATATATATTGGAGTAGGCTATTTTTATGCACTGTAATGAGCCAACTGGTCTATGCTTTGTTTAGGCCAACATTTAGACCATGATAGCCTCATCCCTGCACATGATCAATTAGTAACATAGGGCATTTTCTGCCCTTTTCACATAGCCTTGCATCCCTGTTAACAAGAATATCAGGGTATAGTCCTAAGACTATCCCAAAAATATGCAAATAAGATTAGGTGGCCAAAAGGAGGCCCACACAGTAGCACTCAGTCAAAAAACCATGCATCATTCTTTACATGCTTATAGAGTGAAGAGAAAACTGTATACCTTTTATAACTTTTGAACAGACAAGCCAAAGAGAAACGGTGATAACGCAGCCAATTAGAAGCCTTCACAAATAATGTCAAAGCTTCTCTTTTCAGTGGCAAAACCAGAGGGAAACAGTGAGAGCTTTTCAGAGTAATTAGGAGAAGAAGAAAGAGTATTTTCAGCAGTGTGTGTTATTCAAAGGGTTCTGTGTGTGTTAGAATGAAAAACACATAGGTTTATGTAAGTCTGGAGGGGTAGGATTTTGAATTCAAACGGGTAAGGTAAACATGGTTTCTCAGAATTAAAGGGAAGCCTTGGTACACTTTCCAAACATGGATCAATTAGGGCCCTATAATCAGGATAAATCTCCTAGACAAGATCCTGTGGAAAACTAAAAACTTCCTATCCTTTTCAACTTTCAAGAAAGGAGTCTAGGTTCAGAAATCAGTGCATAGGAATGCTATACCTAATTTGGGATCCGGAATCCCTTGATTACCTTAACAAATTCCAATCAATCCTAAGTTGATACTCCTCTAATCACTAAAACAAATTTCCATTCAAATATCAATCATAGATTCCAATTTGCACAAATCAGACTTCCCCTAATCATGCACATCAAATTACCATTCTAACTTCAAACTAGACAGATCATATATTCATGAAAATTGTGTATTTTAACAAAGCAAGTGACCAGATACACATAGGGCGATCATAACTAATTTCAAAGTTGTTAACAAATTTTAAGGGCCAATACTCAGCACCAGATAAGCAGCATACTTTACAGAAATTTAATCACCCTAAGTTCTACTATGAACAGGGATAGGAAAAAAGTATGACTGTACAGTTTTCACTCTAATTGACTTAGACGTAATAATTAAGTAATTGAATCATTCGTAAAACTTATTAATCAACCAAAAAAGAATAAAATTAATCATGAACAATCACACGACAAATTGTAGCAAAGAATAAAAGGGGAGAAAATACCTGTTTGGAATTGATATCGGGTCAGTCTTGATCCGCCTTTTCGGTCGTGTATGTATGAGAGTTCTCACCCCATAAGATAGTGATGCTTAGGTTTTGCAGAAATACCACTGGAGTCCCTTTTTCCGACAACAGCGATAGGGTCGACAAAGGGTCAAGTGCTTGACCTCGTAGTTTGTGAGGAATTTCCATGGGGGGTTTTTGTTTCGGACAGTGAGAGGAGCAAGAAAATATAGATTTCATGGTTTTTGGTGGACGGAGGTGGCCGAAATCGGCTTCGACAGTAGTGGAGTTAGGGTTTTAGGCGAGAGAGGAGTGGGGGGAGGGGGGGCGTGTCTTTTTGAAGGGAAAAGAGGGAAATGAGTTAAGGTGTTAGGGTTTGGGGGTTTGGGGTGTAGTTAAAAATGGAAAGGGGTCATTTGGCCATTGGATTAGCCAATTGTACGGTCAAGATGAAGCCACGTAGGCGTGATGTGGAGCTGATGTGTATAAGTGATGGGGTGTAAGGTGTATAAGTGTATTGGTGTATATATTGTGTGTAATATGGTATAAAAACGTGTATAAATGTGTATAAAAATAGGTATAAAACTGTAAAAAATTACAAAATTAATTTTAAAAATGCTAAAATGATTAAAGAAATGCAGAAAATATCATCATGAGATTTAAAATAATTTTGAGCAATTTTATTGAAAATATAGGTAATTGTAAAATTCGTAATTGAACGTGCACATTTTCTAAATAGCCATAATTTGTGATGATGTCTTTAAAAATAGCCTAATTGGCGTACTTGTGTGAAATAAGGATTTTGGATAGTGGTCAAAGTGAAGATGATTGTATGGTTATCAGTGCAATTTTTTCCGAAAATGACTATTGAAACAGGAGGGACAAAATTGAGTGTAAACAGATAACTTGAAAAGTCCCAACCACAATGGGTTTTTAATTTTGGGATTATTATTATTATTATTATTATTATTATTATTGTTATTATTATTATTTAGTTATTATTTTTTACTACTTTGGACTAATTTGTTCTTTTATGTTTTTTTTAAAATAATTTGTACGATTAATGTTTTTATGTAATATTTTGGCATTCCGCTCATCCTCCTCCGCTCCTGCAAAATTGACACTCGCACACACATACAAACGATTACATGGATCTCACGGTCGTTTCACTTTCAAAAAATCCTTTAGGGGAACAGTTGAAATGTAATTGGTCCATGGTACAACCAACAATTCTAAACGTTCCTACCCTTTAGTTGTCCGCCTGGGGGAACCATGTCTAGAATTACCCAACTCTTGTAATGTAATAATACATGCATCATGTTGTAGGAAGGCTTCATGCAAGCCAATTAGTTTCAACTTGTTTAGACTGTTTTGACGGGTTTTCAACTCTGAAAGGACCGTTTGAACATGACTATGTGCATTTGAAAAAAAATGAGAAAGATAAGAAAGAAGAGAGGCAAAAAAAGCAAGCATTTTGATGTCCAATTGTTCTTAAAAGGGGTTGGGTATTTCATTCATTTTCTTTTTTTTGTATGTCATTATGAGTCAAAAGTTTCACCGGTTTGGGATAATTTTGGGTGCACCTCCTATGTTGACTCGTTGGTGGAATAATTTGTCATTGCATGAACAGGTTGAAGTACGTAAACACTTGGGGCATTTGATATCTTTGTTAGAAATGGAACCTTGTCGAGAGGTTATTGAGGCATCAATGACATTTTGGGATGATAAATTGATTTTTTTTTAAGATTTGGGGACGTTGAAATGACACCTTTGGTAGAAGAAATAGGAGAATTCATATCATTTTTGGGGTTGAAAAAAACATCGATGGCAGGGGGATGGTATCTTAGCTCCTGATGTCCCTATGCCGGGAGAATTTCATGACAAATTTGGGATGGTGGCAAATGTTGATGTGGGATTTTCACCACAAAAGAAGATACCATTTTCCTGTCTCTATAACATGTTTGGGTATTTGGATGCTTTTGATAACTGTAGGAAGGAGTTCAAGTCCTATAATGATTGGAGAATTGCTAGACCATTTGCATTTGCTGTCAGTCTCTTAGGAATTATGGTATTTCCTGAAAGCTCAGATCATAACATATATTCGAGGCTTGTTATGGCCATTGATGCATTGTTCAATAGAATTGGTGTCTACCGATACACAATTGTTCCTATGATCGTTTCAGACATTTACCGGGCTTTGGGTTGTTGCAAAAGAGGGGCAAAATACTTTCAGGGGTGTAAACTTTTGTTAGATGCATGGTTCAAAGAGCATTTGAGGAAAGTTGGAGGATTGCAAGAGTTACCCAAACCATCTGGCTCAAATTAGTTAGTCAGAGATCGTTATGGGGGTCCAAAATTTAGACAACCAAGCAGCACAGAAAAATGGGTGAAATTGTTTGAAAGTCTGATGGAAGATTCAATTCAGTGGATTTTTTTATTGGTTTTTTCACCAGATTTCATCATCTGCTCTGAAAAGGTGTCCTTTTTTATACTCATGAGTCTGAGAGGCATCCAACCCTACCTTTGATTAAGGGTCATGAGACAAGCAGGAAGAAAGCAGATCGTACCATTTTTTCCAGACAAAAAGGAATAGCAATTTGATTACACTAGAGATATAGTCCCTAGAGTTAAAAGTATCAGAAAATCATGGGAAGGAAGACAAGTCATAGGGGAGAAGTTAATAGCACCAGAAAGATACAATGCCGATTGTGAGCCAAACTACATTAGTTGGTTGCTTTTCGGCGTAAAGTGATGCCGGGCAAATCAAGCTAAGAAACCTTTCCAACATGTATCAAGCTAGGAAGATGCAAAGGACCACAAGTCAAGAGCGTTGGAGGTGAATTGAAGCCGTTCCGGAAGATCCCAGCTGAGGCGCCCCGCCTAGGCCATTCAGGCGCCCCGCCCAGGAAGCAAAAGGGCCAGGCGCTCCCGCCACCCAGCCCCCTCTACTGCACAAGTTCACGGGCGCTCCGCCCCAAAAGCTGAGTCACGGGAATTTAAGTCTGTTTTGTCTATTTTGACCATACGTGGTCTTTTAAGCTTAGAGCCTAAGTGTGGGCATTCTAGACATTTTACTTAGTGCCTAAAAATCTCTATAAATAGCTAGATAGCTTATTTCATTCCTTAGCTTTGTTGAATGATGAATAAATATTGTAAAGAGTGGATCTCTTTGGGTTTATGAAAACCAACCTATGTTTGGGATTTGTGTGCTTCTAGTGGATTCTAGTTGGACAACGACCCTGCCCCGATCATTCTACTTGCGTGCTCACGTTAGCTCGAGAGTATTTTCCTAGCGTAGGTATTCTTGACATTCTCTCGTGGTTTGGATTGGAATCAAGAGATTTGAAATTTTGAAACCCCAAAATTGTTAAACCCTTCCAAAACCCTTGTTCTTGATGATTCTTGGATGATTCATGGGTTTGATGATAGTTGATTGTTGATTTGGTTATAGGGATTTTTTCTACATTGAAAAACAAAGGATTTGAAACAAATTTCATGTGAATCGGAGTTGTATAACATCAAAAGTAAAGAATCAAAACCCACTTTGAACCCTTGTTGAAAAACCCTTGTTCAAACTCTGCTTAATGATTGTTCTGGATTTGTTGGGTGTTTAGATGTGAAAATCATTGGGGTTTGAAGATATTATCATTATACAACTTTGGGTACCTTGAATTTGTGAAAAACACGTTGAAATCGGACCAAATTTTGGCTTGAAATTGAGGAAATCGGAGTTGGTAAAGCAGGGGAAACACCCAGTAGGCGCTCCGCCCCACCCCAGGGAGCCCCGCCTGCCCCTCCCCCCCACTGATGGTTTGGGTAGGCGCTCTGCCCCATACCCTAGGCGGTCCTGCCCAATTCCTGAAGTTGTGTATTGGTAGTTTTTCCTAAGTTTTCCTATTTCTTTGTTGTTTAAACTCTAATTAGTGCTTATCTAAGTAACTTTCCTACTTAATTAGCACTAATTCATTATTCCTATTAGTAATTCGTGCCTTAGTTGGAGAGTAGAACTCCAATAAGATCCGTAGAATCCTTTGACTCAAGTCCTTACTTAAAGTTCGTATCGTACATCGAGTCACGTTAACTCCACTCACCCCGGAGTACACTTGACTTGTGAGTTGATTGATTGAGTTGAGGATTGTTGTCCAACTACTTGAAGATTTTAGAACTCAAGTCCGAGTGAAATATCCACCACCACTAAACGAGTGACCCGAGTGCTATACACGTGAGCGTTTGTGTGAGGTGCTTTCACTAACATTTGTTCTTCTTGTAGGTGCAATGGCTAACGAAAGTCAAGATTTTATCAAGGATGCCTTGGCTAACATTCTTGCCAAGATGGATGTCATGGGCCAAAAGATTGAAACTCTTGAAAAGGTGACTTCAAGTCTCCATGTTGATCAAGGGACCCCGAGTGTCCAGGTTGAGAAAGGGACCCCGAGTGTTCAAGTTGAAGCCGATGAAGTCTCAAGTTGTCCTAACTTTACCCCGGAACAAGTTGTTGAGTTGCTTAATCAACAACGGGTGAAGAAAGATCGTGAGTGGTATGAACAAATCTTGGGCAATACCCAACGAACGGGCATTCCCCACCTAGGGATCAACCCTAACCTTATGGGCAATCCCCAAAATAATGTTCCTCTTCCAATGGCTATTCGAAATGTGAGACCTCTTGAACAAGTAGGGGAAGTTCAAGAAGAGGAGGAGGAAGAATATGGAGGTGATGACTATGGAGTTCCTAATCCAAATGGGAAAGCCATGAATTGGAAACACAATGTTGATAGGGGTAGAGGCTGAGGTCGAGGGCCACCCATAGGAGATGATAGGGATGTTGGAGGGAATGCTAGATGTGATTTTGGTAGTTATGGAGGCAACTTTGGAGGCCAACCGGAGCCTTACAAAAGGGGTCGAGATAACAACAATCTTAATCGTGTGAAGCTTACTATTCCTTCCTTCAAAGGGAGTAGTGACCCGGTGGAGTACATTGAGTGGAAATTGGCTATGGATAGAATATTTGACGCCAATGATATGACCGAAGAGAAGAAGGCCAAGTATGAAATATCTTCTTTTGAGTCCTTTTCTTCTACTTGGTGGGAATCGGTCAAGAGAAATAGAAGGAGGAATGCTATGCCAATCAATGTGACTTGGAGTTAATTGATTCGTGTGATGGATGAGAAGCACTTGACTCATCAATACCGTGTGGACCAATACAAGCATCTCTATGAGTTAAAGCAAGGTTCAAGTCGGTTGGGGAGTAGTTCAATGAATTTGAGCAAATTCGGATGTCCCAAGATTTGGATATCGAAGATGATGAACAAGCCGTGATTAGATTTCTAAGTGGTTTGAATCGAGACATAGCCTCTCAAGTGAAGTTTCACAAGTATGGAAACCACTATGAACTCTTTAATGATGCGGTTGAAGCCGAGAAATGGCTCAAGGATGAGAAGTCCACCAACTATAAGAGCAACACTTCTACTTCCACAAGCAAGCCAAAGGAGTGGAAGACCTCAAATGCAAACTTTCCAAGTGGAAGTGGTGCAAGTGCTAGCAAAGAAGTGAAGAGAACATATGAGAAGTCTACACCACCATTGGGAGGTAATTCTAAAAACCACTAGAGCAATCCTACTTCTACTTGTACTCAATGCTATAAGTGTAAGGTGTATGGAAATATTGCTAAAGATTGTCCTACAAAAAGAACCATGGTTGTGGTAGGCAATTTGGTGTATGAACAAGATAGTGAGACCAAAAATGAGGAGGATGAGGAGATTGCTTGTGAGGAGGGTATAGAGGAAGGGGATGATCCTCAAATGTTCTTGGTGGTTAGGAGGAGTTTGAGTACCATTCTCATGGAAGAGGAGGAGGAGAATGGTCAAAGAGAAAACCTCTTTCATGCTAGATGCCGAGTCATGGGTAAAGTTTGTTCCATGATTGTTGACTCAGGAAGTTGTGCCAAAATAGTGAGCCAAACATTGATTTCCCAATTGAAGATACCCACCTTGAAACACCCCAACCCATATTGTTTACAATGGCTAAGAGAGTGCGGGGGGTTGAAGGTGATGGAGCAAGCATTGATTGAGCTTGGCATGGGAAGCTATAAAAGGTAAAATCTTGTTTGATGTTGTCCCGATGCAAGCATGCTATCAATTATTTGGGAGACCATGGCAACATGATAGATGTGTGGTGCACGATGGCCGGACCAATTCATATACGGTCAAGAAAGATGGGAGGAAATATGTGCTTAAACCTTTGACTCTAAGGCAAGTAAGGGAAAACTACAAGCGAATGAGGGAGTTAAGGGAAGCGGCTAAAGCAAAGTCACCCATTGTACTTGAACCCGAGGCAAAAAATCTTGTTATCTTGCCATTGCATGGTAAAAATGAGAGTCATTCCACTTCAAATGAGAGAGACAAGATAGAGAAAAGTGAGGGAATGACCGGTGACAATCTAAGAGAGGAAAAAGGAGATGAGTTGAGGAGTGATGTGAGTAGATTGTCACCACAGAGTACACTTGACCATGAGGTAAAATTTAGAGAGAAGAGAGGTGAGGAAAGAAAAATTGAGAGTGAGAGCACCCATTGTTCTAACAATTCTTCATCTTCTACTCTTTCTTGTGTTAGTTCTTGTGTAGGTACAAATGAAGACAAGCCATTGGAGCCTCAGCCATGTGCTTGGAAGAAAGGACAAGACGAAGAAAATCTTCAAAGTGAGCTTCATGAAGAAGGAGTTACACATATCACTTCAAGCCTTGTGGCTGATCAAGGAAATACTACAAATGTAAGTGTTGCTCCACTATTTCATGAGCCTACTAGCTATTCATCTTGTGATGACTCAACACTAGTTGGAGCTTGTGATGCATCTAGTGAATATGCCACTAATGATGAGTCTAGTAGTCAACTTGTGTATGATTGTGTATCACTAGTTGAGAGAAATGCCAAGCCACATCATGATGTGAGCTCATTGTTAAATGAATCTCTCACTAGTGTAGATTTGATAGTTGACAATGATTGTGACCTTTGCTATGATACACCACCAATCTTTGACAAAGTGAAAGATGAGATAGTTGATCATACCCTTATTGACATGCTTCTATTTGGTGGACCTATGTGTCGTAATTAGGATAGTTGTGACCTTGAGGAGTCTCTTGAGTGTGAGATGGATCAATTTGTTTTCGATGACTCCTCGAGTGTGGGTAAAGAACCTAGCCTTGATACCATGCTTTTGTGTGACCATGAATTTGAGGTGCATGCTTTTACATTTCCATTACTTGAAGATAATCTCATTTGTGGTAGCGCATTGTATCGGACTAGGGTTGATAGTAAGATGGAACCTCCATGGTGTGAAGGATTTGACTCTTTAAGCAACCCATTGTGTGAAGACTTGATTGAGGTAAATGGCTCTTTGAGTTTATGATGAAGAAGAGGCCATTATCAATACCTTTCTTGATAGTTTGTCTTTTGCGAAGGGTTGCTTAGGTGATGAAATGGGAGGTGAAAGGGAATCCCTTGGTGTGAGTAAGTGTGATCTAAAGAAGGGGAGTGGAGTACTTGATATTGCTTGTAGATTGGGTTATTTGACTCACTCCACTCAACATGTTGATCACACTTTGAGGAGGGATTGGTTTGTTGATCTTGAGCTTAAGGTTTAAGGGGATTTTGATAGCTTGATCTTGCATTTTTCATGTCCCCATTACCTACTTGCTCATTATTGTGTTGCGTGCATATTCTCATTGAACCAAGCACTTGATGATCTCCTTGGGGATTTGGTATTTGTTCTTAACATTGATGCTTGGTTATATCACAAGAGTGTGTTTTCCACACTTCTTGCACTAACCTACTTTCGAGTAGGAAACTCTTGTGTTTGCTTGTCATTGCTTGTAGGTTCTAAGCTCCATATTAAGGCAAGGGAGATCTTGGAAAAGGCCTATGTCAAAGTGACGATCAAGGGTTGAAAGGGAGGAGAACTTTTGGCACCCCGAAGAGAAGATGCCATGGACGTGGATGCATTGATTTCGAGGACGAAATCTCTTTAAGAAGGGGAGGATGATGCTGGGCAAATCAAGCCAAGACACCTTTCCAACATGTATCAAACTTGTAAGATGCAAAGGACCACAAGTCAAGAGCGTTGGCGGTGAATTGAAGCCGTTCCGGAAGATCCCAGCTGAGGCGCCCCGCCTAGACCATTCAGGCTCCCCGCCCAGGAAGCAAAGGGGCCAGGCGCTCCACCCACCTAGGGGGCGCTCCGCCCAGCCCCCTCCACTGCACAAGTTCACGGACGCTCTGCCCAAGGAGAGGCGCTCCACCCCAAAAGTTGAGTCACGGGAATTTAAGTGTGTTTTGTCTATTTTGACCCTACTTGGTCTTTTAAGCTTAGAGCCTAAGTGTGGGCACTCTAGACATTTTACTTAGTGCCTAAAAACCTCTATAAATAGCTAGATAGCTTATTTCATTCCTTAGCTTTGTTGAATGATGAATGAATATTGTAAAGAGTGGATCTCTTTGGCTTTATGAAACCAACCTATGTTTGGGATTTGTGTGCTTCTAGTGGATTCTAGTTGGACAACGACCCCGTCCCGATCATTCTACTTGCGTTCTCACGTTAGCTCGAGGGTATTTGCCTATGGTAGGTGTTCTTGACATTCTCTCGGGGTGTTACGGAACGAGTTCTCCGTTGCTACTTGAGATTATTGTTCGAGTTACGTCTCGTTCTTTATCTTGTTTACTTTTTCCGCGTTTTCCCTACATCATTTGGTATCAGAGCAAGGCTCAGGTTTTGTTTCTACAAACCCCCGACCCTTGGTTCTTCGTGCCTAGTATCTTCTTTTAGTTTTCTTGTTGTTGAAGTTATTAGAAAGAAGAAAAACACAAAAAAAATAGAAAAGTGAAAAAAATACAAAAATTGTCGAAACTTTTTGGTGTGATTGATTCTTGTTATGGGTGTTATAGATTCTTGATCCTTGTTGAAAATCCGTTGTTTGGGTACCACAATCTCGTGGTTTGGATTGGAATCAAGAGACTTGAAATTTTGAAACCCCAAAATTATTAAACCTACCAAAACCCTTGTTCTTTATGATCCTTGGATGATTCATGGGTTAGATGATTGCTGATTGTTGATTTGGTTATAGGGGTTGGTTATACATTGAAAATCAAAGGATTTGAAACAAATTTCATGTGAATCGGAGTTATATAACATCAAAAGTGAAGAATCAAAACCCACTTTGAACCCTTGTTGAAAAACCCTTGTTCAAACTCTGCTTAATGATTGTTCTTGATTTGTTGGGTGTTTTGATGTGAAAATCATTGGGATTTGAAGATATTATCATTATACAACTTTGGGTACCTTGGATTTGTGCAAAACACGTTGAAATCGGACAAAATTTTGGCTTAAAATCGAGGAAATCGGAGTTGGGACAGCAGGGGAAACACCCAGTAGGCGCTCCGCCCCACCCCAGGGCGCCCTACCTGCCCCCTACTGATGGTTCGGGGAGGCGCTCTGCCCCATTCCCTAGTCGGTCCGCCCCAATTCCTGAAGGTATGTATTGGTAGTTTTTCCCAGGTTTTCCTATTTCTTTGTTGTTTAAACTCTAATTAGTGCTTATCTAAGTAACTTTCCTACTTAATTAGCACTAATTCTTTATTGCTATTAGGTAATTCGTGCCTTAGTTGGAGAGTAGAACTCCAAGAAGATCCGTAGAATCCTTTGACTAAAGTCCTTACTTAAAGTGCTTATCGTACATCGAGTAACATTAACTCCACTCACCCCGGAGTACACTTGACTTGTGAGTTGATTGATTGAGTTGAGGATTGTTGTCCAACTACATGAAGCTTTTAGAACTCAAGTCCGAGTGAAATATCCACCACCACTAAACGAGTGACCCGAGTGCTATACACGTGAGGGTGGGTGTGAGGTGTTTTCACTAACGTTTGTTCTTCTTGTAGGTGCAATGGCTAACGAAAGTCAAGATTTTATCAAGGATGCCTTGGCTAACATTCTTGCCAAGATAGATGTCATGGGCCAAAAGATTGAAACTCTTGAAAAGGTGACTTCAAGTCTCCATGTTGATCAAGGGACCCCGAGTGTTCAAGTTGAAGCTGGTGAAGGCTCAAGTTGTCCTAACTTTACCCCGGAACAAGTTGTTGAGTTGCTTAATCAACAACGGGTGAAGGAAGATCGTGAGAGGTATGAACAAATACTGGGCAATACCCAACGAACGGGCATTCCCCACCTAGGGATCAACCCTATCGTAATGGGCAATCCCCAAAATAATGTTCCTCTTCCAATGGCTATTCGAAATGTGAGACCTCTTGAACAAGTTGGGGAAGTTCAAGAAGGGGAGAAGGAAGAATATGGAGGTGATGACTATGGAGTTCCTAATCCAAATGGGAGAGCCATGAATTGGGAACACATTGTTGATAGAGGTAGAGGCCGAGGTCGAGGGCTACCCATAGGAGATGATAGGGATGTTGGAGGGAATGCTAGAAGGGATTTTGGTGGTTATGGAGGCAACTTTGGAGGCCAACCGGAGCCTTACCAAGGGGATCGAGATAACAACAATCTTAATAGTGTGAAGCTCACTATTCCTTCTTTCAAAGGGAGTAGTGACCCGGTGGAGTACATTGAGTGGAAATTGGCAATGGAGAGAATATTTGACACCAATGATATGACCGAAGAGAAGAAGGCCAAGTATGCAATATCTTCTTTTGAGTCCTTTTCTTCTACTTGGTGGGAATCGGTCAAGAGAAATAGAAAGAGGAATGCTATGCCAATCAATGTGACTTGGGGTGAATTGATTCGTGTGATGGAAGAGAAGTACTTGACTCATCAATACCGTGTGGACCAATACAAGCGTCTCTATGAGTTAAAGCAAGGTTCCAAGACGGTTGAGGAGTACTTCAATGAATTGGAGCAAATCCGGATGTCCCCAGATTTGGATAGGAAAGATGATGAACAAGCCGTGATTAGATTTCTAAGTGGTTTGAATCGAGACATAGCCTCTCAAGTGAAGTTTCACAAGTATGGAAACCACTATGAACTCTTTAATGATGCGGTTGAAGCCGAGAAATGGCTCAAGGATGAGAAGTCCACCAACTACAAGAGCAACACTTCTACTTCCACAAGCAAGCCAAAGGAGTGGAAGACCTCAAATGCAAACTTTCCAAGTGCAAGTGGTGCAAGTGCTAGCAAAGAAGTGAAGAGAACATATGAGAAGTCTACACCACCATTGGGAGGTAATTCTAATACTCACTAGAGCAATCCTACTTCTACTTGTACTCAATGCTATAAGTGTAAGGGGTATGGACATATTGCTAAAGATTGTCCTACAAAAAGAACCATGGTTGTGGTAGGCAATTTGGTGTATGAGCAAGATAGTGAGCCCGAAAATGAGGAGGATGAGGATATTGCTTGTGAGGAGGGTATAGAGGAAGGGGATGATCCTCAAATGTTCTTGGTGGTTAGGAGGAGTTTGAGTACCATTCTCATGGAAGAGATGGAGGAGAATGGTCAAAGAGAAAACCTTTTTCATGCTAGATGCCGAGTCATGGGTAAAGTTTGTTCCATGATTGTTGACTCGGGAAGTTGTGCCAACATAGTGAGCCAATCATTGATTTCCCAATTGAAGATACCCACCTTGAAACACCCCAACCCATATCGTTTACAATGGCTAAGTGAGTGTGGGGAGTTGAAGGTGATGGAGCAATCATTGATTGAGCTTGGCATGGGAAGCTATAAAGGTAAAATCTTATTTGATGTTGTCCCGATGCAAGCATGCCATCTATTATTTGGGAGACCATGGCAACATGATAGATGTGTGGTGCACGATGGCCGGACCAATTCATATACGGTCAAGAAAGATGGGAGGAAATATGTGCTTAAACCTTTGACTCTAAGGCAAGTAAGGGAAAACTACTAGCGAATGAGGGAGTTAAGGGAAGCGGCTAAAGCAAAGTCACCCATTGTACTTGAACCCGAGGCAAAAAATCTTGTTGTCTTGCCATTGGATGGTGAAAATGAGAGTCACTCCACTTCAAATGAGAGAGAAAAGATAGACAGAAGTGAGGGAGTGACCGGTGACAATCTAAGAGAGGAAAAAGGAGATGAATTGAGGAGTGGTGTGAGTGGATTGTCACCACCAACTACACTTGACCATGAGGCAAAATTGAGAGAGAAGAGAGGTGAGGAAAGAAAAATTGAGAGTGAGAGCACCCATTATTCTGACAATTCTTCATCTTCTACTCTTTCTTGTGTTAGTTCTTGTGTAGGTACAAATGAAGACAAGCCATTGGAGCCTCAACCATGTGCTTGGAAGAAAGGACAAGAAGAAAAAAATCTTCAAAGTGAGCTTCATGAAGAAGGAGTTACACATGACACTTCAAGCCTTGTGAGTGATCAAGGAAAATACTACAAATGTAAGTGTTGCTCCACTATTTCATGAGCCTACTAGCTATTCGTCTTGTGATGACTCAACACTAGTTGGAGCTTGTGATGCATCTAGTGAATATGCCACTAGTGATGAGTCTAGGAGTCAACTTGTGTGTGATTGTGTATCACTAGTTGAGAGATATGCCAAGCCACATCATGATGTGAGCTCATTGTTCAATGAATCTCTCACTAGTGTAGATTTGATAGTTGACAATGATTGTGACCTTTGCTATGATACACCACCAACCTTTGACAAAGTGAAAGATAAGATAGTTGATCATACCCTTATTTACATGCTTCTATTTGGTGGACCTATGTGTCGTAGTGAGGATAGTTGTGACCTTGAGGAGTCTCTTGAGTGTGAGATGGATCGATTTATTTTTGATGACTCCTCGAGTGTGGGTAAAGAACCTAGCCTTGATACCATGCTTTTGTGTGACCATGAATTTGAGGTGCACGCTTTTACATTTCCATTACTTGAAGATAATCTCATTTGTGGTAGCGCATTGTATCGGACTAGGGTTGATAGTAAGATGGAACCTCCATGGTGTGAAGAATTTGACTCTTTAGGCAACCCATTGTGTGAAGACTTGATTGAGGTAAATAACTCTTTGAGTTTATGATGAAGAAGAAGCCATTATCAATACCTTTCTTGATAGTTTGTCTTTTGAGAAGGGTTGCTTAAGTGATGAAATGGGAGGTGAAAGGGAATCCCCTGGTGTGAGTAAGTGTGCTCTAAAGAAGGGGAGTGGAATACTTGATATTGCTTGTAGATTGGGTTATTTGACTCACTCCACTCCACATGTTGATCACACTTTGAGGAGGGATTTGTTTGTTGATCTTGAGCTTAAGGTTCAAGGGGATTTTGATAGCTTGATCTTGCATTTTTCATGTCCCCATGTCCTACTTGCTCATTATTGTGTTACGTGCATATTCTCATTGAACCAAGCACTTGATGATCTCCTTGGAGATTTGGTATTTGTTCTTAACATTGATGCTTTGTTATATCACAAGAGTGTGTTTTCCACACTTCTTGCACTAACCTACTTTCGAGTAGGAAACTCTTGTGTTTGCTTGTCATTGCTTCTAGGTTCTAAGCTCCATATTAAGGCAAGGGAGATCTTGGAAAAGGCCTATGTCAAAGTGACGATCAAGGGTCTAAAGGGAGGAGCGCTTTGGGCACCCCAAAGAGAAGATGCCATGGACGTGGATGCATTGATTTCAAGGACGAAATCTCTTCAATAAGGGGAGGATGATGCCGGGAAAATCAAGCCAAGACACCTTTCCAACATGTATCAAGCTTGGAAGATGCAAAGGACTACAAGTCAAGAGCGTTGGAGGTGAATTGAAGCCGTTCCGGAAGATCCCAGCTGAGGCGCTCCGCCTAGGCCATTCAGGCGCCCTGCCCAGGAAGCAAAGCGGCCAGGCGCTCCGCCCACCTAGGGGGCGCTCCGCCCAGCCCCCTCCACTGCACAAGTTCACGGACGCTCTGCCCAAGGAGAGGCGCTCCGCCCCAAAAGCTGAGTCTCGGTAATTTAAGTGTGTTTTGTCTATTTTTACCCTACGTGGTCTTTTAAGCTTAGAGCCTAAGTGTGGGCATTCTAGACATTTCACTTAGTGCCTAAAACCTCTATAAATAGCTAGATAGTTTATTTCATTCCTTAGCTTTGTTGAATGATGAATGAATATTGTAAAGAGTAGATCTCTTTGGGTTTATGAAAACCAACCTATGTTTGGGATTTGTGTGTTTCTAGTGGGTTCTAGTTGGACAACGACCCCGCCCCGATCATTCTACTTGCGTGCTCACGTTAGCTCGAGGGTAGTTGCCTGGCGTAGGTGTTCTTGACATTCTCTCGGGGTGTAACGGAACGAGTTCTCCGTTGCTACTTGAGATTATTGATCGAGTTACGTCTCGTTCTTTATCTTGTTTACTTTTTCCGCGTTTTCCCTACATCATAAAGGGAAATGTTGTGGTCAGGCCATGCTAAGGGAATGATGTAAGGAATATAGAAGTAGAGGCTCAAATTCGATACTATGAGTTTATGTTAAAAGCCATAAAGTTATAAAAAGAAAACAAGGAGGAGATCGAGACATGGAGGAAACATGCATTGAAGTTAGAAGGAAAAGTGGAGGGATTGGCGATAAAACTTGAATAATGGAACTCTGGATATGACGTAGTAGATATCGTACATCTTGTTACGGCCAAAAGACACTTAGCCAAAGTTGTGGTAGAAGCTAAGGAGATTGTGCAAGGAGCAAAGAGAGCCAGACTTGGGGAGGAGCATGCTGCTTAGTCTAGTTTTATTATCTTTTATTTTTAAAAGTCTTCATGTGTTGAACTTTAAAATCATTTTTTGAGGAAATCATTTATTTCTTATTTTTAAAAGTCTTCACATGTATATTTTCCTTTTCATCATGACAAACTTAGGAAGACTGGACGTCTTTGGCATGTCACAGTCCATTAGCAAACCTCGTCCAAACGAAAAAAGGGTCCACGACCCGAAAAAGATAAATTTGCATCATTACATGGATTTGAAGAAATTCTTGCGCCGAATATTGATCGTTTACTTCTGTTTAATCAAAATAGTAGGATTATTTTGGTCTTTTTTTTTCTTTTTTTTTTCAGACTATGGCTGCAAGATGCTCACTGCAATTCGATGCGCTTGTCCAAGCTCCATATCTGATCAAACTTTGGTGGGATGATCTAACCAAGGCTAGGAAAGAGTGTGTACAAAAGGTATTGGGTGATCTGTTGGTCCTTATGTGGTGCGAAGCAATGCCGAGTTTGTTTGAAGCGGAAGATCATTTCTAGAATTACAAAAGGGTTGTGTTTCACTTTAACGGCATAGATTTGGCACCGATGTTGAAAGAAATTAGGGGTTTGGCAGGGTTAACATCTGGACCTGAAACTATGATTTACCCTCGAGAAGTGGAACTCGTTGAATTCCTCGACCTTCTGCGAGTCCCATATATACCATACCTTAATGGGATTTAAGAAGCGAAAGTTACCTTAATGGGTGATGGGCATCATGCTGAAGCAAGGTTACAAATCGGGAAAAGGTTCGGGCAGGAATTTGGATAGCATGGCGGAACCCATTCCGATCGTGATAAGACATGACTAGGATAAATCCGGCATAGGATACTTCGTGGGTTATAAAGAGAGAATGGAAGAGGCATCCTTGGATTTCAAGTACTATAAAAGATCTTTCAAATCTCTGCTAAATAGTTTTGTCTCGTCTGGTTTCTTAGATGGACACAAGAGGGAGGTACTGCAGTGCGAGAAGATAAATCAGAGGTTGTTGATGCTAAAAAGGACTTACTAGGAAGCATGCAGAAGTTGTTCTTATCTGATGAAGATTGTTGTGTGATTTTGGAAGAACATATTGAACCCCTCGGTCTTGCAAAAGTTGAACCTAGAGCTGCACTGAACAATTAGACCAGCAACTTGGCTCGAGCATATCGCGGACTTTAGCAGAACTGGGGGCATTGATTTTCTTTTTCATGTTTTTTAAAATAAAATACGACCCCGAGTCGTTAGAATTGCACTTTCCTTTTCCTCCTTAGTTTTCATGAATAGATGTTTTCCTACAAATATTATTTTGCAAAGATTCATAAATAAAGCACTACTCTTTTTCTTTACTTTTGTTAACCTTTTAATTATGCATTACTTTTCTTTTTTAGCACCCAAACTATAATTTCATTGAATCTGCAACTGCAACGTGTAACGAAACAACTGAATTTAAGTGGTCTGATCCTGATTATGATGAGTTTGATGAGGCAACACAAGAAGAAATGAAGAAATGAAGAAATAAGCCTAAACCAAACTTGGAACAGAAGTGGTAAATAAGGGCAATGATGAAATGGTGAAAGAAATAAGAATTAGTGTGCATTTCACTCCAGAACATAGAAAGCAATACATCGAATTCCTTAACGAGTAAGAGGATGTATTTGCATGATCATATGATGACATAACAGGCATAAGCACAGATGTTGTGACACACAAATTTCCCATTGATCCGGGCTTCCCGCTGGTGAAGCAAAAGGCTCGGACTTTCAGGTCGTCAACCTTAATACAAATTGGAGAGGAGGTGACCAAACAGCTCAATGCAGGAATTTTGAAAACAGTCGAGTACCCGACCTGGTTGGCCAATATCGTACCAATGCTGAAGAAAGATGGGAAAATCAGAGTTTGTGTGGATTACAGAGACCTGAATAAAGCAAGCCTAAAAGATGACTTTTCTTTGCCAAATATACACATCCTCATTGACAACTGTTCAAAACATGAGCTACGATCCTTCATAGATTGCTTCGCAGGTTATCATCAAGTGCTTATGGATGAGGAGGATGCAGAAAGATAACTTTCACTACTTCTTGGGGAATATACTGCTACAAAGTGATGCCGTTCGGTTTGAAGAATGCTAAAGCTACTTACATGAGGGAAACGACTACCATATTTCATGACTTAATGCACAAGAAGACCAAGGTATATGTGGATGGCGTGATCATTAAGTAAAGGGAAAGTACATAGCATCTGGATAATTTGTGCAAGTTTTTCGATCGCTTTGTAGATACAACCTGAAGTTGAACTCAACAAAGTGGGTTTTCGGTGTACCAGCAGGAAAGTTACTAGGTGTCATAGTTAGCAGAAGAGGCATTGAGTTGGATCTAGCTAAGATCAAAGCCATCAGAGAATTTCCACCGTCAAAGAGTAAGAAAGAATTCATGAGTTTCCTGGGACGACTCAACTATATCAGACGATTCAGTCTACCGTTACCTGTGAGCCGATTATCAAATTGCTAAGGAAAGATGCACTGATTGAGTGGACGGAAGATTGCCGAAAAGCATTTGACAGAATAAAGGAGTACTTGTCTAGCCCGCCCATACTGGTGCCATCCGAACCAAGGCGGCCTTTGATACTATACTTGTCAGTGATAGATTCAGTGTTTGGATGTGTATTGGGACAACATGACTCAACAGGAAGAAAGGAGAAGACAATATATTATTTGAGTAAGAAATTTACTCCTTACGAGGCTAAATACACACTGCTGGAATGCACTTGTTGTGCATTGACCTGGGTAGCACAGAAGATGAGACACTATTTGACATATTATGCAACCTTATTAATCTCGAGGATGGATCCTCTCAAGTATATCTTCCAGAAGCCGATGCCTACTGAAAAATTGGCCAAATGGCAAATGTTGCTCAGTGAGTTTGACATCACCTTTGTCAATCAGAAGGCGGTGAAAGCTCAAGCCTTAGCAGATCACATGGCCAAGAATCCTGTGGATGACGACTATGAGCCTTTGCACACTTATTTCCTAAACGAGAAGGTCATGTTCGTTGGGGAAGACATTGCAGAAGAATACGATGGTTGGAGACTATTCTTTGACGGAGCCGTGAACTTCAAAAGAGTTGGCATTGGGACAATATTGGTTTCTGAGACGGGCCAACATTATCCTGTCACAGCTAAACTCAGTGCACTAACAACATGGCAGAATATTAGACTTGCATTTTGGGACTTAGAATAACGATAGACATGAACATACAAGAGTTATTAGCGATCAGAGATTCTGATATGTTAATTCATCAAGTACGAGGAGAATAGGCAGCAAAGAGTTCCAAGATATTACCATACTTGGAGTGCATAAAAGAATTGAGTTAGAAGTTCACCAAGATAGAATTTCGGCATGTGCCTAGACTAAAGAATGAGTTCGTTGATGCCTTGACTACCATATCTTCCATGATTCAACATCCCGATAAGAACTACATTAATTCAATACCCGTAGCAGTGACAGAACAACCAGCATATTGTTTCCACATAGAAGAAGAGTTGGACGGAAAGCCATAGTTCTACGTCATCAGGAAATTTCTCAAGGAAAGAACTTATCTGCAAAATGCTACAAGCCTTCAGAAGAAGACGTTGAGGAGATTGACAAATGGTTTCTTTCTGAACGGTGAGGTCCTGTACAAAAGAACACCCAATTTGGGTTTGATGAGATGTATAAATGCCAAAGAAGCTGCGAGATAGTTAGAAAAAGTGCATGAGGGGACATGTAGCCCACACATGAATGGTTTTGTGCTTGCAAAGAAGATCTTAAGGGCAAGTTACTTCTGGATGATTATGGAGTGTGATTGCATAAAACACGTGAAAAGGTGTCATCAGTGCCAAGTCCATGGAGACATGATTCGGGTACCTCCAAGTGAGCTGAACGTTATGGGGTCACCCTGGCCCTTTGCTACTTTGGGAATGGACGTTATAGGGTCAATTGAACCCGCCGCGTCAAATGGGCACATGTTCATATTGGTAGCTATTGACTACTTTACCAAATAGGAGGAAGCTGCATCATACAAGGCAATAACAAAGAAAGTGGTAGCTGATTTTGTCCGTGATAAAATGATCTATCGATTTGGTATTCCCGAGTCAATCATAACTGATAACAGGTCCAATCTTAATAGTGATTTGATGAAAGCAACTTGTGACACTTTCAAGATCAAACACCATAATTCTACTGCATATAGGCTGCGGATGAATGGAGCAGTCGAGGTAGGCAATAAGAACATCAAGAAAATACTGCGTAAGATGATCGACAATTCAAAATAATGGAATGAGAATCTACGCTATGCATTATTGGGATATCGCACCATTGTAAGAACATCAACACGAGCCGCCCCTTACTTATTAGTTTATGGAATTGAGGCAGACCAACGGAAGTAGAGATACCTTCTCTAAGACTTATTCAGGTAGTAGAATTGGAAAATGCCGAATGAGTTAGAAGAAGGATAGAACAATTGGCGCTCATTACGGCAAAAAGATTAATGCAATATGCCACGGACAGTTATATCAGAAAAGGATGGCAAAAGCATTCAATAAAAAAGTTTGGGTGAGACCTTTCGAACCAGGGCAGTTGGGCCTGAAAAAGATATTTCTTAATCAAGAAGAGGCAAAAGGCAAGTTCGCACCAAATTGGCAAGGGTCATACATGGTTCATCGAGTTCTGAATGGATGAGCATTGATATTGGCAGAAATGGATGGATAAATTTTGCCAAAGCCAATCAATGGAGACTCTATCAAGAGATATTACATTTGAAGACCTGCGCTAGCTAGTAGCTTTAACCTTTATACAAAATCTCATGTAATCTAGAACTACGTAACGATTTGATTCCCAAAGATGGGATACGTAGGAAACCTACTCCAAGGTTCGGTCGCATCAATACAAAAATTTATTTTCCCCACGAAGTAGACACTGTCACGCCCTAAAAAAAATTAATTCCTGAGGTGCGGGTAGGGTGTATTATTTAAAGGCTCGTGACTGATCTTCAAAAAGGTATGAATTTATTTAGAGAACTCGGAGTCGCCACTTGACATAGTTTAAGATGTGCCAAGTCACCAAAAGGTACCTTGTAACACCTCTGACTCGTCTAATGGTCTGCGTTAGAGATTCGGGTAAGGTTCTCAGTTGACTCTCGAGAAAGTATTAGGCACCCTCGAGTCCTATGCCAAGCACAGTTGCTTTATTGTCGCAATTTTAATTTATTAAATATGGTTGTTATATTAATACCGTTAATTTAAATTTGTAATTTGATTTAATTGAAATTAAAAAGCGTTATTCTTATCCAACCTCACGGAGGACTGGACGAATTTACACTTTGATTCAGGAAAAACAAACTTAAAAGCGTTATTCTTATCCAACCTCACGGAGGACAGGATGAATTTACACTTTGATTCATAGTAAATGAATAATTAGATAAATAGATAAGTAAAATTTACTACGCATTTCAACCTCACAAAGGATTTGTCTAAAAAAAATTAATTAACTTTATTGAGACTATTTATTAAAAAGTGAGTTGTTTGCGAAAAATCATAGTGGGCTATCCCTTTTGCATTAATAAGCTACCGTAAAGATTATTTGCCCAAAATTATCATGACTTTAATGGAATTAATTTCCTTTAGCCTAATAAGCAGACCGCGAGTCATACTTATTATTAAACTCAATCATGAAAACTCTTCTCGCTCCTATTTAGTTTGCCTAATCAATTATATTCCGCTATTAAATAATAATAAAATTTAACATAAATGAGCTGGAAACCCAAATAACTCTATGAAAATATGACTATTTATAAAAATAATGACTGTTTATCCAAGAATTACCAAATAATAGACTTTTTTGCAAAAAATATTAGGCCCAATTAACTTTCAGAAAAATGATAGGTTAAATACCTTACCTTTTGTGCAGAACAGCCCACTACTGTCATTCTCTTGAGATTTTGACCTAAGTTTTACAATTTTTAGATTTGATAAAAAAAGGGTTACTTTGCACAAATAGGTCGTTTTAAATAATTGAGTTCAAATAGGTGCTGCTTCCGCAAATCGTCATTTTTTTTAATTTCAAGTAATCTAATTGGCCAAACAAATCATCATCCAATTTTTACAACCTGTTTACTTCGATTTTGCTAACCAATGTTCAAGACTTTCAATTAAAGGGGTACTTGTTTACACGTTGTTTTGCGCCTGAAAATTTGCCTACCATTTCCAATTTTTTTAGCTTTGGTCCCATTTTACACAAGTAATCATATTTCCCAGATTCGGTGCAACTTTGAGCAACGCGAATTTTAAAACAGAAACAAGAAGTGAAATGTCCAAAATTATCTCAACATAAAGTCATTGTTATCAGCATAATGTGGTTAAAGAACTTTAACCAATTCAAATCCTTTTACCCTTTTTCAATCATGACAACAAATATACAACATGCTAAAAAAAAACGTCAACATAAATGGATAAGAATTCGTTAGGCTTGGCTTAAGCCATTTCATACACACCAGTAAAATTTCCAAGGAAAATACAAGGTGAAATATTTACCTAGTATATAGAAATTTCCTCAAGTCCAACATGCAATCCTTAAGCAAACGACCAAAACCAAAGCAAACAAAAAGACAACGCAGTCCAGCAACAGCCCGCTCTTTACCCTTTCTTTGACTTAAAATTGAAGAATTTACAACCCCAAAGACTCTTAAGAGTAGTAGTCTTAGGTTCTAAATTCTTTGATCTAACTTGCTTATTTTTGTTTACTCTCTCTCTCAATGTTTTTCAGCAGGTTCCCCTGTGTATTTTCAGCCCGCAGTTGTGTCTTAAAATGGGTAGTAAATGCTCTATTTATGGCTGAAATTGAGAGCCAAAAGGTGGGGTGTGGACATGTACGAAAGTACAAGCCCATACCCCTACTACTTGAGTGTTTTGGTACTATTTTCAACAAAGGTACAACAGCTATAACCACTGTTTTCAGCCCTCTAAAACAGTCCCAAAAGCTGAAAATATACAAGTGGTGTCCTTTAAAAGGACACCCAATACTCATTACACTAACTAGAAGAAACTAGGACCAATTAAACCAATTAAATCAGCCCCAAACTAACTAAATGACCAAACTAACTTAGAATTAAACTAAAAAGTAACCAGATCCTAAGCTAAACCAAAACTCAGACCAAAACAAGAACAAACAACTGAACTACACAAAGATATTCATTACTTAAGATCATAAGCAGAATCATGGCTAAAAAAGGCATTGAACAACTCAACCAAACACACATACACTTCTATTATCCGATTAACAAAGATAAACTTCAATATAACGGAACTCATTCATGTTAAACAAGTTTAGACAACAACAATAATCAGCCCAGCTGGATTCTCATATATGCCATCAACCTACAATATGAATTTTAGCAAATTGAACCTCAATAACACCCTAAAACTAAACAGCCACATGAATACGACCATAAGCCAACTGGTTCACAGCTAAAAAAACAAGTACTAAAATATTTTCCATTATTATCAAAGATCTAGACAAAAAGGAAGAAAGCATCAAGGACTGAATCTGCTAACCCGTCGAGCCACAACCGCTCTCATTACCATTGCTATGTCGTTGCCGAGCCTCGATTCATTGGCCACCATCACAGCTACTGCATCAACGTCACAGGACCGACATTACCATTTCACTACAGTTGGATCAAACTCGAACATTACACCACTATTACAACGACGCCACAATCGCTGCCATCGAACTACTATCGCAGCACCTTCACCAACGCCATTCACATAGCAACAGCCCTCGGAAATAATCAAGAAAACCAAAACCAATCACCCAAATAAATAACCTCGCCCTCGGTACTGCCTCGTCCCTCGGATCTGCTGCATCACCCAAACAATCTATGTGAAAACAGCCCTCTAAGTCAAGAAAATCATCACCATTCTTCCCTCAACTCCACGAAAATAAATCAAAACAGCCCCCCTACGGCATCAACCTCTGTCCTCACTCACCACTGCATCCATACACCCTCAAAACTCAGGGAATAAAAAACATTTATCATCACAGCCTCACAAACTCACGAACTCGCGACATCAAACATCACAGCCCCACAAAACTCACTGCCTAATCAAACATAACAGCCCCTCCATCAATCATCACAAACAGCCACCATCATTTCCAAACATAAACATAGCAGCGGCAACACCATAATAGAGAAAAGAAAACGGAAAAAATAAGAAGAAGAAAGGAAGAAAAAAAAAAGAAAACGGACTAAAAAAAGAACGGGACTAGGGATGGATTTTTTTTTTGGGAAATAGGGTATGGGAGGTGAAAGAGGAGGGTGAGAGGAAGAAGAAGAAACAAAAACTTACCGGAAAGAGCAAAAGTCGCTTTGACTCCCGATCTATGCCTAACGGTTCACTTTTTGAAGAAACCAACGACATAAATGGAAAGAGGGGCTCGAAAGGAATCGAGTGATATATTTTTTATATTTTTTCGGCCACCGGAGGAGGTGCCCGGCGGCGGCACAGCGGTTGTAGGCGAATTCCGGCGGGTGGTGGGAATTTCAGCATAGTTTCCCTAGCCAAGAAGACTAAAGGGTGTAAAGAGTGAAATATGAGCTTTTGGGGCTTATATAGTGTGGGTTTGGGCTTTGTCAAAAGAAATGGGCTAAGGTAGTGGGCTTGATGGCTAACATTTTTGTTCATTTTCTGAATTAGATTGAGTTATTAGCCATAACATGTTAAAAACTGGACGACTCTAAGATTTAATTAGTTATACTAGGCAAAACTTATTAATTAAATAAATCCTAAACAACACGATATTATACTAATCACACTATCGAAAATAGCAAATGCACAATTAAACATGAGAATTATTTTATCTATAAGCTAATTTCCTATCAATGAAAACAAATCCAGGAAAATTAGGCAAACAATCCGAGAAGATTAACATGGCTTATTTGAGCGATTTTTTTTTCGAATTTCTATGCCAAAATTAGGTGATTACAGCTGCCCCTCTTTGATCGGAAATACGATGAGTTTTTGGACAAAAAAGTAATCGACAACTAATTTTGGCTTTTTCGGTTCTAGCCGAGAGCATGCTTTTCAAAATGGTGACCGTACCTTGAATTTCGGTTCTAACCGAGAACAAGGTTACCTACATATCCTTGTACTAAGGAATCCGGTCAGTGTAGTTCCTCACGTGCGGTAGCTGGGACTACCGCATTCAAACAGACACTAGACACTTCTGGACTCACTAAGACAACACCAGACACTCAAGACTACTAAGACAGACTAGAGACTCTTTTGGACACACTTGGGGCTGATACTAGCACTCTTAGGCACCAAAAAGGCTGTTGTTGGTGATTACTGGTCGCTTACTGATGGTCGTTGCTTTACAACGAATGAAAATACAAGGAAAAAATGTAAAATTACAATATCTAGCCTAAATCTTCATGCTTCCTGGAGGTAAATCTTTGCTTGAAAGACGACTCTGTTGCCCATTGTATGGGCAAGCACTATCTGAAACTTGAAATGGTTGCATCTGTTTCTAGCAGGTCTTGACTTGAAGCTGGGGATAGTTGCTATCTTGGAGCAGGAGTAACTTGAAAAGGAAGTGATTTCTATCTTTGAGCACAAATGACTTGAACTGAATGTGAGTGCTATCTTCTAGCAAAACTGACTTGAAAGGAAAATGATCGCTATCTTTTAGCAGATCTTGTCATGAAAAGAAAATGATGCTATCTTTAAGCGAAACTGATTCTAAGAGAAACTGATTGCTGCCTTTTAGCAGATCTTGACATGGAAAGGAAATGACGCTATCTTTGAACGAAACTGACTCGAAAAGGAAATGATCGCTATATTTTAGCACATCTTGACATGGACAGGAAATGACGCTATCTTTGAGAGAAACTGACTTGAAAAGAAAATGATCGCTATCTTTTAGCAGATCTTGACATGGAAAGAAAATGACGCTATTCTTTGAGCGACACTGACTTGAAAAGAAAATGATCGCTATCATTTAGCAGATCTTGACATGGAAAGGAAATGACGCTATTCTTTGAGCGAAACTGACTTGAAAAGAAAATGATCGTTATCTTTTAGCAGATCTTGACATGGAAAGGAAATGGCGCTATCTTTCAGCGAAACTGACTTGAAAAGAAAATGATTGCTATCTTTTAGCAGATCTTGACATGGAAAGGACATGACGCTATTCTTTGAGCGAAACTGACTTGGAAAGAAAAGGATCGCTATCTTTTAGTAGATCTTGACATGGAAAGGAAATGACGCTATCTTTGAGCGAAACTGACTTGAAAAGAAAATGATCGCTATCTTTTAGCAGATCTTGGCATGGAAAGGAAATGACGCTATCCTTGATCGAAACTGAGTTGAAAAGACAATGATCGCTATCTTTTAGCAGATCTTGACATAGAAAGGAAATGATGCTATCTTTGAGCGAAACTGACTTGAAAAGAAAATGATCGCTATCTTTTAACAGATCTTGACATGGAAAGGAAATGATGCTATTCTTTGAGCGAAACTGACTTGAATAGAAAATGATCGTTAACTTTTAGCAGATCTTGACATGGAAAGGAAATGACGCTATCTTTGAGCGAAACTGACTTGAAAAGAAAATGATCGCTATCTTTTAGCAGATTTTGGCATGGAAAGGAAATGACGCGATCTTTGAGCGAAACTGACTCAAAAAGGAAATGGAGTTCCATCTGACATCTAGCGCAACTTCCCCAATTCAAGTGGTCCTATCTCTTTCTTGGCGACATAGCAAATGTCACATTGACCCTCTGCATCATGGATACACTCTGTTTCTGATCTTGCAAGTAAGCTTGGTGATTCTTGTTCTATTCTTCACAATAATATGGGATGAACAAATGCCTAAAGCTTCTCCCAAACATGTCCACTCTTCATGATACAATTCGGTATGCCGTTCCCCTGGCCTGATGTGCGGTGCTCCATTATCAAGGTTGGTCATGACTCGCTGAAACCTTTCCATTGTCGAGGGTGTGCCCTGCTTGCTGGAATTAACCCTGAATCCTGAAAAACAGAGTTTTGCAATTTTCTTTTGTTGCTCATGTGAGGTTAGCGCCGAAAGGGTGAGGAATTAGTGGTGAGGCAAGATGCACAAAATGGAATAAAAAGCTTAAGGACGAAAGTCGTTTGGACAGGGAACGTCTTTCTGAAAAGGGAAACTTATCTGGCAATATACTGGCGGCCTTGATGATCATGACATGTATCGTGGGTGACCTCGTCCGACCAGTGCCACTCGTTTTTTGAGAGTTTCTCCATGGAAGATATCAAACCATAACCAAGTTGAGGTGACTCTCAAGTCGACTAGTAGCGCCCTTTCGAGTTTTCGCCAACTAGCCTCTCTCTTTAATCTTTTGCCTCATTGTTTGTCTTGCGGTGCCTTCTCAGTTTTTCACCGGCAAGACTTTTTTTTCTCTTTTTTTTTCTTTTCTCTTCTTTTTTTTTCAATTCAATTTACAACACAAACATCTCTTTCGATGGCATCATCGACTTGTCATAAAGGAAAATTTGACATAAGCTCTCCAAAACGCATCATGAGGTGATTGCGTACAATTCGCTCCCCTTTAGACATATTTTCTGCGTACAATCCGCTCCCCTTTGGACATATTTTCTTTTAAAAGATAAAAACTTTTGCCCCATAGAATGAACTGGGGCGCTTTGTTTTTCTTCCTTGACTTCGAGAGTGGTATGCCAAACATCTCATGAAACATGTGAATAGATGAAACAAAAATAATAGAAGTTCGTTTTTATTTTATTTTATTTATGAAATAAAATTAAAACAAACTTCTGCCCCAGTTTAGCATAAAAGAGGGATCTAAATTTCTTTTGATGTTGGACGCAAACTTGGAGGCAAGTTTTGCATCAATATGAAACAGAAAAGAATGAACTTTTCACTGTTACGAACACAAAGAAAATGGGGAGGAATACTTAATTTCCTCCATTTTCTTAAAAATAAAAACAACTTCTGCCCTGTTTAGGATAAACTGGGGTCCTTGATTTTATTGACATACCCCGCAAGCCTGGAGGCAAGCTTTGCGCGAATAAAAATAGACAGGGAAAGAGGAATTTTCTCTTGTTGCGATCGCACCGGAATGGATGCCTACGTATCCTTTTGAGAGGAATCAGGTCAGACGTAGCTCTAGGCAAACGCCTAAGTTTCTTTTGATGCTTTTCAGTTTCATTTCATTTTGGTACAATTACATTAATTCCAACTGAGAACATTCCTCAAAGTACAAGGTGCTAATAAGGGATACATTTTGGGACAGAAAAAGAGAACAAAAGCCTTGCATTCATCCCAATTTGAAAGCCATATTGGAGTTAAATGTAATACCTCTTGACCGCGTCTGCATTGACGGGTATTTCGGTTGTCTTGCCTTCTGGATCTGTAAGGTACAAGGCGCCATTTGGCAATACTTTCTTTACCAGATATGGCCCTTGCCAATTAGGAGCAAATTTCCCTTTAGCTTCTTCCTGATGAGGAAAGATTCTTTTCAAGACTAATTGCCCTTCTTTCAAGTCGCGGAGGCGCACTTTCTTGTTGTAGGCTCGGGCCATTCTTTGCTGATACAAATGACCGTGACAAACTGCATTGAGCCTTTTTTTTTGTCAATGAATGATAACTGTTCCAATCGGGTTTTGACCCACTCTGTGTCCTCAATCTCTGCTTCCACAATGATCATAAGAGATGGTATTTCAACTTCAGCGGGTATGTCTGCTTCAATTCCATATAACAATGAATACGGGATCGCACCTATGGAAGTGCGCACAGTTGTGCGGCAACCAAGCAAAGCAAAAGACAACTTCTCATGCTAATCACGAGATCCTTGTATCATTTTCCTAAGGATCTTCTTGATATTCTTATTGGCTGCTTCGACTGCGCTATTTTCCTTTGGTTGGTAAGGTGTGGAACTTCGATGTATGATCTTGAATCTTTCACACACTTCATTCATTAAATGACTGTTCAGATTTTCCGCATTATCGGTGATGATGGTACTCGGGATACCAAAGCGACAAATAATGTTAGAATGAACAAAATCCACCACGGCTTTCTTGGTCACGGACTTGAGAGTGACGGCCTCAACCTATTTGGTAAAGTAATCTATTGCAACCAAAATGAATCTGTACCCATTTGATGCTTTTGGCTCAATAGGCCCGATAACATCTATCCCCTATGCTGTAAAAGGCCAAGAGGCTGACATTGTGTGCAGCTCTAAAGGGGGTGAATGTATCAAATCACCGTGTACTTGGCATCGATGACACTTTCGCACAAAAGTAATGCACTCATGTTCCATGGTAAGCCAGAAGTATCCTGCTCTGACTACTTTCTTAGCTAGCACGTGCCCGCTCATGTGGGGTCCGCAGATCCCTGAATGCAAGTCATTGAGAATCCTCGTGGCTTCAGTTGCATCCACGCATCTTAACAATCCCAGATCTGGTGTCCTTTTGTACACCACCCCTCCACTAAAAAAGAAACCACTTGCCAATCGTCGAAGGGTTCTCTTTTGATTGTTTTCTGCCATTGGCGGATACGTCCCGTTTTGAAGGAAATTATTGACATCAAAATACCATCGTTTACCGTCAATTTCTTCTTCAACCACATTGCAGTATGCATGTTGACTTTGGACCTGAATCTCTAACGGATCAATATGGGCTTTATCAGGATGGACAAACGTTGAGGCTAATGTAGCCAATGCGTCAGCCAGCTCATTATGTATTCTGAGAACATGTCTAAACTTTAGAACATCGAACTTTTGGCGAAGATCGTCCATACACTGCTTGTACATGATCAGCTTAAGGTCTTGAGTTTCTCATTCACCCTTCGTTTGGCGTATCAAAAGATCTGAATCTCCGATCACCAGTAATTCTTTGATGTCCATGTCTAGCGCCATACGCAAACCCATTATGCATGATTCATACTCAGATGTATTATTAGTACAACTAAAATGAAGTTGGGCAGGTGCCGGATAATAATGTCCCGTGGGAGAGATGAGGACCGCTCCAATACCATGTCCTTTTGAGTTGGAAGCACAGTCAAAGTACATTTTCCACACGTGCTCTTCTTCATTAATCAATTCTTCAAGCATATCTATCTCCTCATCAGGAAAGTAAGCCTTCAATGGATCATAATCATCATCCCAAATGATCAGCTAAGGCTTAAGATTTCATTGCAGTTCTTGTGACATAAACTATGTTAAATTCTGTGAGCAGGATCTGCCATTTTGCAAGTTTGCCGGTTGGAATTGGCTTCTGAAATATGTACTTCAATGGGTCCATCCGGAAAATCAGATAAGTGGTATAGGACAAAAGATAATGTTTCAATTTTTGTGCTACCCAAGTTAGGGCACAACACGTCCGTTCCAACAAAGTGTATCTGGCCTCACAATCTGTGAACTTTTTGCTCAGATAATAAATTGCCTGCTCTTTCTTTCCTGAGGCATCATGTTGCCCCAGTACACTACCGAAGGAGTTTTCATTGACTGACAAGTACAAAAATAATGGTCAGCCAGGCTCAGGCGGAACCAAAACAGGGTGATTTGACAAGTATTGCTTGATCTTGTCAAAGGCTTCTTGGCACTCTTCGGTCCATGCAATTGATGCATTCTTTTTCAAAAACTTGAGGATCGGCTCACATATTGTGGTAAGTTGAGCAACGAACCTGCTAATGTAATTTAGCCTGCCTAGAAAGCTTTTAACATCCTTCTTGGTTCGAGGCGGAGGTAATTCTTGTATTGCTTTGATCTTTGCGGGATCCAATTCAATACCTCGCCTGCTAAATAACAACTTTCCAGCAGGCACACCAAATGCACACTTGGCTGGATTCAGCTTCAGATTGTACCTACGGAGCCTTTCAAAGAACTTCCTGAGATCTCTCACGTGTTCTTCAGCCTTTCTAGACTTGATAATCATGTCATCCACATACACTTCTATTTCTTTATGCATCATATCATGGAAAATTGCAGTCATAGCCCTCACGTAGGTTTCCCCAGCATTTTTCAAGCCAAACGACATCACTCTATAGCAATACATTCCCCAAGGCGTAGTGGATGTTGTTTCGTATGCATCATCTTTATCCATATGGATTTGGTGGTATCCGGCATAGCAATCAACAAAGGATTGTATCTCATGTTTGGCACAATTATCTACGAGAGTGTAAATATTAGGCAGCGGGAAGTTATCTTTGGGACTTGCCTCGTTCAAATCTCGATAGTCGACACATATCCTTGTTTTTCCATCTTTCTTAGGAACCGGAACAACATTTGCAACCCAAGTAGTGTATTGAACCGATTGAATCACTTTTGCATCCAACTGTTTCATTATTTCATCATGAATTTTCTTGATCATATCAGTTTTGAACTTCCGTTGCATTTGCCTCACTGGGGGGAAACCAGGTTGAATTGGCAATTTGTGGACTATCAATTCAGAACTAAAACCCGGCATCTCATCATATGACCATGCAAAAACATCCCGATATTCAAAAAGCACTTTCCGAATATCTTTCTTCACTTCAAGTCGGGCATACATGCTTATCTTGGTTTCCCTCACATCATCAGGGCTCCCAAGATTAACATCCTCTGTATCAGCCAAATTGGGTTTAGGCCTGCCCTCATGGCGTCCAACTTCCAGGCCTATTTCAAAATAAGCATGTTCCCCATCATATGCAATCTCGTTAACAAACTCCTCAATATTTTTTTCATCACTTTCAACCTCAACTATGTTTATGGAGCCAAAATCAGATTGCGGTCCCTGGATGGACGATAAGCTCCTTGAACATGTCATGATATCAGGACCAGGAGATATATCACTACAGATAAATAAAAGTAGAATAAAATTAGGAATATGAACAGAGATTGAAGGAAAGCTTGGCTCTTAGGCCTTTCATTAATGAAAAAAAGGGTTTGAATTACAAAAGGAAAGATGAGCAAAATAATACACTTGGCATACAACCCTTAGAATATCCAAGTGTATTCAAAAGAAAACTGTAAAACAACAGTCTACCAAGACCCCTTCCTGATGGGGAAAGGAGTTGCATTCCAGTAAGTCAGGTGCACGTCCGGGCCAATGTACTATATTGAAGCATTGCTGGAACCTTCACCCGGCTGCACCATGCAGATTTCAATATGCCACCTAGATCAAATGGTGCATCCTAATTGTCTTCCACTGTGTTGACATTTGTAGCGACAACCTTTGGTTTCATGACATAACCCACAAAAGACTGAGCGAGACACGGAATTGGCTTTGGGAGAGACCAAACTTCCGATTTCTTTTTCTTGAACCCTAGTCCCCACGTGCCTTGCACACCATTTGGATAAACTGGATTTACCCTGCCTTGTAGTGATGCTCCCAGACCCTTTCCAAATTGGAAACCATGCTTTATCATTTCAGATGCCATCATAATAGACGTCTCTGACACTATTGGGATGGGTATAGGTTTCCCCTCTGTTACTTTTCCCACATACACCACATCAGAGGTTTTATACATGATGGTCGGGCATGTGGTGAAAATTTCGAGGGCTGGTACGTCCAGGCTATTGTTAAACTATAAGTCACCCTCTCCATAAACTACGACAGCTTGATTATCCTAAGTAAACTTGACCACCTGATGAACTGTAGAGGGTACAACACAAGCCATGTGAATCCATGGTCGGCCCAATAACAGATTGTACGATGCATCTGTTTCCATGACTTGAAACTCAATGCTGAAGGTAGCGGGACCAATGGTTAACTCAAGATTGATGATGCTCAAAGATTCTCGAACTCCACCATCAAAAGCACGAACAGCAGAGAAACTTGCCCTGATTTTGCTCATATCCACCTTTAGACTCTTCAATGTAGACAGAGGGCAAATGTTTAATCTTGCGTCGCCATCTATTAGAACACGTGTGACATAGGAGTCTTCACACTTGGATGAGACATGAAGCGCCCGATTATGACCGGTTCCTTCTGCTGGCAGCTCCTCATCGGTGAACATCACACGATTAGTCTCAAATACTCTGCCAGCAAGTGCTTCCAAATTAGCCACAGTAGTTTGTTTAGGAATGTAGGCCTCATTTAGTATTTTCAACAGAGCGTTGCGATGTGCTACAGAGTTCATAAGTAGAGACAAGAGTGATATCTGAGCTGGAGTCTTTCTCAATTGCTCGACGATAGAATAATCTGTCGATCTCATTTTCTTCAAAAATTCTTCAGCTTCTTTCTCGGACACTGGCTCTTTGATGGGTCCTTGGTCTTCTCAACCTGGCTTTGCCTTTCTCAATTCTTCCGAGGTAAAACATCTCCCGGATTGAGTTAGACCATTTACATCTGCAACGACCTCCATGATTTCTTTCCCGTTGTAAGACACAATTGTCTTGTTGTAGTTCCAAGGAATAGCTTTTGTGCTTTTGACAGGGAGTTGCGCTGCTTGAGTGATGATAACCGGTTCACACTTCTTTGTCTTAACCTCGAAGACCAGAGTTTTCTGGCATGATGCCTCTTGCACAATAAATGTTGGTACACTGTCATGAACTTTTTCCTGCTTTGCAGCCGGAATTGTGAAACTTGGCTCAACAGCTACATCTTGCTTTGCTTTGTTGACAACAGGCGCTCTTGACTTTCCCCCGATTACAATAATAAATGGCTCAGGGCCTTTGATGTCTGGGGAGGGACCAACTGCCACAATCTGCTTGGCGGATTTCCTTTTCATGTCTTCTTCTGTGCATACCATCCCTACCATGTGTACGTTGTTTTGAACATCATGAGCTGGTAAAGGATTTTAATTCAAATTTTGTGTTTCATCCCCCATGAATTTTATCTGATTGTTGTCTATCATTGCCTGGATTGCCCTTTTGAGTTCCCAGCAGGATTCTGTGTCGTGTCCAGGTGCTCTAGAATGAAATGCACAATGGCGTGAATGATCAACTCTTCCGTTGGGGTTCACTTTTCCCGGGATTGGTTTCAACAGATTGGCTTGTTGCAACTTTTCAAACAAATTAGTGTAAGTTTCCCCCAATGGGGTGAACTCCCTTTTCTCTTGTTGCATGTTTCTCTGTTGCATGTTCGGACGTAAGCCCGGTGGACCTCGTGGTCGATAAGGCATCTCCTGCTGAGCCGGGAATTGAGCATGTGCCTGTTGATTATTATAGTGGACTGGAGCAGGGGGTGCACGCCATTGTGGACAAGATAGCGGCTGAGAATAAGATGCTGCATTGACAGGGATGAGAACTGCGGCATGGCAAATTGTTGGCCATGAGGTGGATAGAATTGTTGTGGCGGGGGTATCTGAATGTACCCTTGACGGTCTTTGTATCTTCCGTCATTTCTTCTCGGTCCAGGACCAACCATTGCTACTTCATCCTTCTTTTCTTTCTTCTTCCCAAAAGCACCTAACCTTGATTGCAACGCTTGGGTAGTGGCTCTCAAAGCTGTTTGGCTGACAATCTTGCCTGCCTTGATTCCTCTCACAATCATCTCCCCAATTCTCACTGCTTCCCAATGGCAGAGGCCATCACTTGATAGTATGTTTCATCGAGCACTTCGACGAATTCTTCAACCATATATCATCTGGGATCAAAAGGCTCACACGTGCCGCCTGTTCGCGCCACCTGTAGGCATACTCTCTGAAACTTTCACTTGATTTTTTTGTGATCGTCATCAAAGAAGAACGATCAGGAGCAACCTCTATTTTGTAACCATAATGGTTTAGGAAAGCGCTGGCCATGTCATCAAAGGTGACCCACTTCGAAACATCTTGTTGTACAAATAATTCTGTTGCCGGTCCTCCCAAACTGTCAGCAAAGTATGCCATCAACAATTCATCCTTCTCGATGCCCCTCATTTTGTTAAGGTAGATGAGGGAACAAAAACCTTCAGGCAATGGCACATGAGGGAACAAACACATGTCTTTATATGAAATATTGGTTTTACACCCTTGCCCTTGTATGTTTTTCATAGTTTGCTCCAAGCTTTTCAATTTCCGAGCAAAGTCATTCTCTTATATTTTTCCCAACCTCTCGATATCAGCATGTGATTCTGGGTGGTGTCTGTGATCATACGACTCGATTTGGTGGCACATATTACCCTGACCTTGGTCAAACTGTTGATCACGGGCCCTTAACTGTAGGTCACTGCGATCTTTGCAGAGTGTGTCCTGCAGGAACGGTGAATGTTGTGGCAGGAACTTAGGGTTGGCCATGTTGTCCATGCTGTGGGAATTGTACCCAGGTTGTACAGTAAAAGGTCCGGCTGCGTTGTCAGTTTCCGGATGTGGACCAAATCCCGGGGGGTAACGGGGGTCTTCTACCATTGTGGATTGCCCTTGCCCTGGTAGCTGAGTATTTTCCATGAAACCAGCAGCACCTGGTGGAACAGGAGGTGCCTGAACTGTTGCCAAGTTACGAACCAGCTGCATCATCATTTCTTTCATAGCCGTGAAGTCTCCGGCCATCTTAGCCTGTTGCTCAGCTAAACGAACCAGCTCAGTGTTCTCAGTTTCCTCTGCCATCGTTGTTGGAGTGTTTTCCTGAAGAGGTGCTTCAACCATTTCCGGAACAGGCAGTGGTCCCTTGATTCTGGTGGAATAGGAATGTGGGGCTAGCACTGCAGTTGCTCAAGCTCTATTGAATCAAAAACACGTTAGTGCAACAAGATAGTATGGAACATGAATTTGCTCGTCAGCCTAACCAATGCCTAAGGTCGTTATGCGTCATCCCGAATTGGTTTAGATTAGATCCCCAAGTGTATTGTTTGATTTCTTTTTCTTCTTCTCTTTCTTTCATTCTCTTTTTTTTTCTTTTTGTATTTTTTTTTCAAGTGAGGCTAGAGGGTGAAATAAATTGATACATAAAAATAAGCAAAAGATTTTAATTACCAAAAAAAAAAAAAAAAGAGTACATACAGTGCTTCCGGAGCACGACAAAAAGAAACGTACAAATGACTGAAAAAAGTGAAAATAAATTATAACATGCTAAATTCAAAAGCGACATAAAGTACAACATGCCAAGATGTAAAATAAATGACAAAAGGTAATAATCTGCATCATCTTGGCCTGATGTATCTACTAAGGTGACTGGGGCACAAAGTCAGCTGGCTCCTCTGGGTCGAACTCGAATGGCTCCTCGGGATCTCCCTCGGCTGGTGGCAAAGGCTGGCTCAAAGCATCACGCAATATGTCCACTTGCCGTGCTACATTCCTCACATAATCAGGGAGCTTCAATGAGGATAGTCCTATTAGGCGAGTTATTATGGTCTATGCACATCTGAGCCAAATAGTATGCCAACTCCAACACCCATTCCTGACCTCGATCAATGACTCCCCCTTGACACGGCTATTTGTTGAAGCTGGGTAGTGGCCAATCTCAATGCATCATTCTTCAAAATCACTGCCTGATCAAGTTGTTTATGCAATCGGTCAACGTTCCTAAGGCACTTCTGTACGAATCTGTCGCTCTCAGCTTGGGCAGTTAGAGCGGTGTCCCTCTCTGTCAATGCTCTATGATGCAAGTCATGAAGACGACCTGATAGTATCTGAGTGCTGATGTGTTAAATCCCCAGTCTCTGACTGAGCAGCTCTGGCGGCGTCCCTCTCTGCAATCAAGCTTTGCATGGTAGCGCGGTATTCCTCCCCAATCTCACGCCTAGCAAGCTGAACCTGTATATCCAACCTGGCCTCAATGTCAACCGTGCCTGCTCTCGACCACGCGGGAATCTCTCTGGGTATGGGCTGGTGGTAATACCATAATTTGTACTCCCGAACGACCCCCCCCCCCTAAGTCTATCCTGGACCTGTGTAATTTCTGCGAGGCACCTCCTAGTATCCCACAAGCGCAAGATATCACTTCTAAGGGTAGTTGGGTGGAATGGATATAGCCTGAGACGTATGCACTCATGTCCTCAACTATTGGGATCTCCTGCTTTCGACCCAGCTGTCTAAGCACACGCTGAGGAGCATAAGGTTGTGATACCGTCAAACCCATCAGAACTAGAAAAGGACGGTCCACACATCTATGCACAACTTCCACCTTGGGAAGCCAGCTATACTGCCATAAAACCCTGTCCAGCGTGAGAGAGTTCAAGAAAGACCTCCAATCTGGCTCATTTTTTGGGAATTTATACTTCTCGATATGTTCGAGATGGTACCCGAGATAATCAGTGTCACAGTATCTAACAGTATCACGAGGTGGGCAAGGGCGGACATGCTCCAAGAACCAGACCTGTAATAGGAGGTTACACCCCTCAAAGAAACCGCTTTCTCCTTTTGTGACATTGGGTCAAAGCATGAAATATACTACCCAGAATTGTCGGGATGATAGTAGCATTCGGTGCTCCACTATATAAAGCTGGATCCAACTGACCTTAATAGATATCTCTTTATCCGGTAGAGGAAAAACTAGTAACCCCAGTAAAGTGAACACAAAGACCTCAGGACAAAGTTGCACCCTATCTTCATATTTCAGTTTGTCATGGAACTCAAATCCATGCTTTTTAAAACCATTGTTGGCCCCAAACGAACATAAAGGTAGTCAAAAGAAATCCAGCCTTGACGAACACTAGAGATTGAGAGGTCTGTTCGTACCTTGAGGTTACTAAAAAAGTCGTACTCATTAACCTTCTTCGGAGAGATCATGTTCTTTTTCTCAAAATCTAGCTTAATAAGCCCACCTATTTCCTCGAGGGTCGGTGTCATCTCGAACCCCTTAAAACGGAAAGTATTTTGGTTTGGGTTCCAAAACCCAACTAGTGCACTGATCAACTCTCGACGTGGGACAATAGGTTTAGTCACAAGGTCAGTCAGAAAACCAATCTTATCCTGGATTAATTTCTTCTGCATATTATTCATTATGTCCCACCAAGACTTCAAAGATTTATCCGATTTGGGTGGGCCATCAGTGATCATGATAGAGGGTGGAATCAGTAGGGTATTTTCTCTTGATCGACCTAGAAGATAATGCATCCATTGTACCTAATGAAAAAATGTGTCAAATGTTTGAAAGCCTGAAAACAACTTAAAACAACTGACCGACAGAGCAAAACATATGCCTAAACTTCTAATTCGAAAGTCCAATTTTCAACAAAACTTTTGTCATTGTAACGACGTAAAGTTGACTCGAAGAGAATCGAAAAATTTTGCCATCATAACGGCATCAGGACTGACTCCAGAAAATTACCAACATTGATATTTAGATGTAATTTACAAAAGAAAAAATTCGACGTTACATCGACGCAACATTGACATCAAAAAAAAATTCATGAATGTAATGAAACTACAGTATTTGTTTTGCAAAAAATTTGCAAGCATAACGACGTGAAGAACTAGATCCCAAAAACTTCCGACATTGATATACGAGCCTTTTCTAAAAATTCGCCATTATAACGACGTGAAAACTGACACCAAAAATCTTTTCCGACTTCTAACTGCTAAGTATATATTTTTTTGTAAAATTTTCGTCATTATAACGACGCAAAACTGACATCTACAAAAGACGATCAACACTGGCGCTTTACAGAAATTTGCCATTACAGTAGTATGACTCGATTTTATAAAAGTACAAGACATTTACATTTAAAACATAAAATTCACCCTACTTCCTCACTTTTCCTTTCATTCATCATTTTTTTTGATTTCTTTTGAAATCCGTCTCTCTCCAAATTGGTCAGCATAACTGTTTTTTCTAGACGCATGCAAAACATAAAATGCCTTGGACATGTCTCTTTTGAGAAGTGGGTCCCGCTTGGACAAAAGGGTAGTCATCCTAGACAAGTGCAATATCGGTGTACTGCACCTCATTAGGTCAAATATGATTCAGATAATTGGGCCTAAAGGTTTAACTCTAGGTGACACAACTGACATAGTGTCTAGACTGGCTGAAAAAACCCGGCGGACAAACCGAGCGGAAAGCGCATCAGGGCCATCCGGAGACAGTTTGTCCGGCCTAAAATCCCGTCACGCCTTCCTCCTAAATCATGGGTAATTTAGTAAGAAGTCCCAGATGCCACAAGCAATCTGATAAGTGCACGTGTGCGTGTGTTTCAGAGACTTAGATGGTTGCGGAGGAAGACAATTTATATACAGTTCAACGATATCAAAGCAGTAACATTCAACTTTTCATGTGATAACGGAAAGAATATAATAACTAAATATTTAATAAATTAAAACATGCGATAATTTTATCAAAAAGCCGGAGATTCTAGTTTTCACTAATTTCCCCAGCAGAGTCGTCAAGCTGTCACGCCCTAAAAATAATTCATTCCTGAGGTGCGGGTAGGGTGTATATATAAAGGCTCGTGACTGGTGTTCAAAAAGGTACGAATTTATTTAGAGAACTCGGAGTCGCTACTTGACATAGTTTAAGATGTGCCAAGTCACCAAAAGGTACCTTGGAACACCTCTGACTCGTCTAATGGTCTGCGTTAGAGATTTGGGTAAGGTTCTCAGTTGACTCTCGAGAAAGTATTAGGCACCCTCGAGTCCTGTGCCAAGCACAGTTGCTTTATTGTCGTAATTTTAATTTATTAAATATAGTTGTTATATTAATGTCATTAATTTAAATGTGTACTTTGATTTAAGAGAAATTAAAAAGCGTTCTTCTTATCCAACCTCACGGAGGACTGGACGAATTTACACATTGATTCAGAAAAAAAAAAAACTTAAAAGCGTTATTCTTATCCAATCTCACGGAGGACATGACGAATTTACACTTTGATTCATAGTAAATGAATAATTAGATAAATAGATAAGTAAAATTTATTACGCATTTCCAACTTCACAAAGGATTTGTCTAAAAAAATTTAATCAACTTTATTGAGACTATTTATTAAAATGTGAGTTGTTTGCGAAAAATCATAGTGGGCTATCCCTTTTGCATTAATAAGCTACCGTAAAAGATTATTTGCAAAAAATTATCATGGCTTTAATAGAATTAATTTCCTTTAGCCTAATAAGCAGACCGCGAGTCATACTTATTATTAAACTCAATCATGAAAACTCTTCTCGCTCCTATTTAGTTTGCCTAATCGATTATATTCCGCTATTAAATAGTAATAAAATTTAACAAAAATGAGTTGGAAACCCAAATAACTCTATAAAAATATGACTATTTTTAAAAATAATGACTGTTTATCCAAGAATTACCAAATAATAAACCTTTTTTGCAAAAAATATTAGGCCCAATAAGCTTTTAGAAAAACGATAGGTTAAATACCTTACCTTTTGTGTAGAACAGCCCACTACTGTAATTCTCTTGAGATTTTGACATAACTTTTACAATTATTAGATTTGATTAAAAAAAAAAGGGTTACTTTGCACAAATAGGTCGTTTTAAATAATTGAGTTCAAATAGGTGCTGCCTCCGCAAATTATTATTTTTTTTTTTAATTTCAAGTAATCTAATTGGCCAAACAAATCATCATCCAATTTTTACAACCTGTTTACTTCGATTTTGCTAACCAATTTTCAAAACTTTCAATTAAAGGGGTACTTGTTTACACGTTTTGCGCCCGAAAATTTGCCTACCATTTCCAATTTTTTAGCTCTGGTCCCATTTTACACAAATAATCATATTTCCCAGATTCGGTGCAACTTTGAGCAACGCCAATTTTAAACAGAAACAAGAAGTGAAATATCCAAAATTATCTCAACATAAAGTCATTGTTTTCAGCATAATGTGGTTAAAGAATTTTAACCAATTCAAATCCTTTTACCCTTTTTCAATCATGACAACAAAATACAACATGCTAAAAAAAATGTCAACACAAATGGATAAGAATTCTTTAGGCTTGGCTTAAGCCATTTCATACACACCAGTAAACTTTCAAAGGAAAATACAAGGTGAAATATTTACCTAGTGTATAGAAATTTCCTCAAGGCCAACATATAATCCTTAAGCAAACGACCAAGACCAAAGCAAACAAAAAGACAACGCAGTCCAGCAAAATCCAGCAACAGCCCACTCTTTACCCTTTCTTTGACTTAAAACTCAAGAATTTACAACCCCAAAGACTCTTAAGAGTAGTAGTCTTTGGTTCTAAATTCTTTGATCTAACTTGCTTATCTTTTTTTACTCTCTCTCTCTCTCTCTCAATGTTTTTCAGCTGGTTCCCCTGTGTATTTTCAGCCAGCAGTTCTGTCTTAAAAAGTAGTAAATGCTCTATTTATGGCTGAAATTGAGAGCCAAAAGGTGGGGTGTGGACTTGTACGAAAGTACAAGCCCATACCCCTACTACTTGAGTGTTTTGGTACAATTTTCAACAAAGGTACATCAACTATAGCCACTGTTTTCAGCCCTCTAAAATAGTACCAAAAGCTGAAAATATATAAGTGGAGTCCTTTAAAAGAACACCCAATACTCATTACACTAACTAGAAGAAACTAGGACCAACTAAGCCAACTAAATCAGCCCCAAACTAACTAAATGACCAAACTAACTTAGAATTAAACTAAAAAGTAACCAGATCTTAAGCTAAACCAAAACTCAGACCAAAACAAGAACAAACAACTGAACGACACAAAGATATTCATTACTTAAGATCATAAGCAGAATCATGGCTAAAAAGGGCATTGAACAACTCAACCAGACACGCATACACTTCTATTATCCGATTAACAAAGATGAACTTCAATATAACGGAACTCATTCATGCTAAACAAGTTTAGACAACAACAATAATTAGCCCAGTTGGATTCTCATATATGCCATTAACCTACAACATGAATTTTAGCAAATTGAACCTCAATAACACCCTAAAACTAAACAGCCACATGAATACGACCATAAGCCAACTGGTTTACAGCTTAAAAAACAAGTACTAAAATATTTTCCACTATTATCAAAGATCTAGACAAAAAGGAAGAAAGCATCAAGGACTAAATCTGCTAACCCGTCGAGCCAGAACCGCTCTCATTACTATTGCTATTTCGTTGCCGAGCCTCGATTCATTGGCCACCATCACAGCTACTGCATCAATGTCACAGGACCGGCATTACTATTTCACCACAGTTGGATCAAACTCAAACATTACACCACTATTACAACGACGCCACTATTGCTGCCATCGAACTACTATCGCAGCACCTTCACCAACACCATTCACATAGCAACAGCCCTCGAAAATCATCAAGAAAACCAAAACCAATCTCCCAAATAAACAGCCTCGCCCTTGGTACTGCCTCGTACCTTGGATCTACTGCATGACCAAACAATCTATGTGAAAACAGCCCTCTAAGTCAAGCAAATCATCACCACTCCTCCCTTAACTCCACGAAAACAAATCAAAACAGCACCCCCCCTACGGTATCAACCTCAGTCCTCACTCACAACTGCATCCATACACCCTCAAAACTCACGGAATCGATAACATTTATCATCACAGTCTCACGAACTCACGACATCAAACATCACAGCCCCACAAAAATCACTGCCTAATCAAACATAACAGCCGCTCCAATCATCACAAACAGCCACCATCATTTCCAAACATAAAACATAGCAGCGGCAACACCATAACAGAGAAAAGAAAACGGAAAAAATAAGAAGAAAAAAGGAAGAAAAAAACCAGAAAACAGACTAAAAAAGAACGGGACTAGGGACGGGTTTTTTTGGGGGAAATGGGGTATGGGAGGTGAAAGAGGAGGATGAGAGGAAGAAGAAGAAACAAAAACTTACCGGTAATAGCAAAAGTCGCCGGAGTTAAGCTTTGAACGAGGATTTGACTCCCGATCTATGCCAAACGGTTCACTTTTTGAAGAAACCAATGACGGAAATGGAAAGAGGGGCTCGAAAGGAATCGAGTGATATATTTTTCATATTTTTCCGGCCACCGGAGATGGTAGCCAGCGGCGGCACAGCGGTGGTAGGCGAATTCCGGCGGGTGGTGGGAATTTCAGCATAGTTTCCCTAGCCAAGAAGACTAAAGGGTGTAAAGAGTGAAATGTGAGCTTTTAGGGTTTATAGTGTGGGTTTGGGCTTTGTCAAAAGAGATAGGCTAAGGTAGTGGGCTTGATGGCTAACATTTTTGTTCATTTTCTGAATTAGATTGAGTCATTAGCCATAACATGTTAAAAACTGGATGACTCTAAGATTTAATTAGTTACATTAAGCAAAACTTATTAATTAGATAAACCCTAAACAACACGATATTATACTAATCACACTATTGAAAATAGCAAATGCACAATTAAACATGAGAATTATTTTATCTGTAAGCTAATTACCTATCAATGACAACAAATCCAGGAAAATTAGGCAAACAATCCGAGAAGATTAACATGGCTTATTTGAGCGATTTTTTTTTTTTTTGAATTTCTGTGCCAAAATTAGGTGATTACAGACACTGGGTCAGAATTTTTTAGGATCTTTCAAAAATTCAAAAGGACAGGCAGAGATCGATACTGGGGCAGAAATTTTTGAGTTTCTCCCAAAAATGTCAGGAAAGGCAAAGTGCAGAAACTGGGGCATAATTTTGTGGACTCCTCAAAATTCACCAAGGATTGGTTTAGTGAGGTGTGAGAAGCAACAATTGCAATATTGTACTTGTACTACACAATGCGGTCTATTATTCAATGGAATAAAACGTATTTTTACTAATTCATTTTTCAAAATACATGGATGTTTTCTTTTCGCTTTTTTCCTTTTTATACATATTACACATAGCTTGACCAAGGTCCAGCATTTGCAAAAGAAGACACCACAAAAGGCAGGCGCGAGGCAGATAATGAATGCACAAATCACACCACCCCCCCCCCCCCCCCACACACACAACTTACAAATTTTACTTTTAGCGCAGGCATTGTAAAGCAAGAGCACGATAACATTTCGAGCGACATTGCAGACACGGTAACATCATTTTATTTAAGCACTTCACTTTACTCGTTGTATGCAGGGTATACAGCCCGACGCACCAGACACATATCTCCTGACGAGAGGCACTTAGTAGCTCCTGACGAGCAAACAAATATCTCCTGATCAGAATTACTTAGCAGCTCCTGACGAGCATATAGACATCTCCTGACGAAAGGCACTTAGCAATTCCAGACGAGCAAATAAATATCTCCTGAGGAGAGGTACTTACCAGCTCTTGATGAGAAGATAGGTATCTCCTGACGAGAGGCACTTAGGAGCTCCTGACGAGCAAATAAATATCTCCTGGCGAGAGACACTTAGCAGCTCCTGACGAGCATATAGATATCTCCTGACGAGATGCATTAGTAAGACAATCCAATGACTGGAAAGTCTATTTTATATGAATATTATTTGCAACAAGCCCACTTTTTTTGAAGGAAACCTTCCGGCGTCTTGGAAACACCACAAAATCGCAATTTTTGTGCATCATTCCTAGACAGGCACAATTCCTAACTACACTTTCCAAAAACCATGATAAAATTGGCTGCTCATCAACATCTTTGCCCGAAGACTCTTTCATCATCCTCGGGCAAAGAGGGACAGCTGTTGACACCCAATTTTGTCTTCTTTTTTTTTTTTTTTTTTACATATGTCTGTATCTAAATTCCAAAATACAATAGTAATTTTTCAGACAAAATTGCGTTAATTATCATGCAATTGCCCATGTCACCCTTATCATTGATCTCCTATTCATGCTAACACTCATTCAATACATTTATGTTGCATAAATGCACCACTTGAGTCATTTTTAAAGACGCTTGCATAATCTGCGACTATTTATATAATTTTACTCATTTTCCAATTATCCATATTATCTAAATATATTCATAATTATTTAAAATTATTTGTTATTTTTTAAAGTCACCAATAGTATCCCTTACATTTTTATTAATTATTTCTTGCATTTCATTGACATTTTAAAGATGTTTGTACGCTTCTCTACGCATTGTATACACATTTTATACAGTTTATATATACTTATGCACATATACACTTGGCACCCCCACAATATCACAATGCTACATATACACATCAGCCCACACGTGCACACATGGCTCGCATCTGAACCATGCACGCGCTCACCCATTTGGCCCTTATCCACTTTCCAATGTTTCTTTAACCAAACACACCTCTTCCCTAAAATAAACCCTAAAAATATTTCCCCTTTCGCCCAAAACCCGACTAAATACACGTCAAACTGCCGCTACACCTCCCCCCCTTTCGCCAGTAATGCGACCATCTACTCCCTCTCTCACCTATGTCCCTTCCACCCTATGGTAAAGGATCAAATCCTTATTTCTTTCTCTCACTTTTTAACCTGAAAAAAGAAAACAAGATTGGACACAAATTTCTACTAATCAGGAGTACCCAATGCAAGGAAAATGAGATTTTGGATACTAGATCAAGCAAAACGGGCAGAAAGCAAATAGGTCAATTTTGACCCGGCCTGAATCGACCTCAGCCCGACCCGACGAAATCCAGTAATGTCTTCCCATTTTTTTTGTTTTCTTTTATCTTTTTAAAATAATGAAACTTTGATAACATGCTTACATTCAGCTTTTGAACTGTGGGTTTGTTCATATTATCCCTTTTTGTGTGTTTGAATCCTCATGTGAAAATATGTTATAGAACTCTATTCTTTGAATGTTTTTATGCTGCTTTGATGATAGGATAATACTACTTGGGTTCTAGTTCAATCCATGTAATAGAAATAGTTAAAATACAAATCGAGAATACGACTAGTATGATTTGTTTGTTCATCATGTTAATCTGTTTCAGCTTTTAAATTGCTCTTTCATGCTTACTAAAGAATGAAAGTAAACATATACAGAATCTTGAAGTAAACTTGTTTTAGTTCAACGATATTTTGATTTTCAATCGAATTAGGATTTGTTATAGGAAAATAATTGGAAAATTAGTAGACTAATTGCTGATTTGTAGCTCTGTGGGTTCTGGTTAAAAGGAAAAATTTTTTATCTTCTCCAATTTTCGAAATTGTAGCTAAGACTATTTAAGGAAACCTATCCTTTTTAATAATTTTAAAATTAATGCTACCCTTTGTTTTTTGGAATTGTATAAAAGAAAACATGGCTTTATTTTTAGAAGATAACTTAATTTTCCTTGATTTTATTTTATTGACATAATATCTCTTCTTTTTCTTTTTAAAAAAATAATTTACTTCCTTTTCTTTTCCTTTTCACGCTAGGTAATTAAGGCCTTAAACCCCCACCCCATTACTGTATAAATCAGTCCCCACAGACCCTTAAAGGACATGTATACATACTGAAACAATCAGTAACACTCTTTTCTCCCTTTTAGGCAAGAAACCTCCTTTCAAGTAAAAGGCTCTTTCTTTTTTACATTAATTACAAGTTATACCCCGCTCTACTAAGTTTCTTGTTACATCTATTTCAAGGTAAGGATCTGGGCCTCAATAATGAGGTTCCCTATCTGTTTGTATGCGTGTGATAGCCATTAGCTTGTTGGTTTGTGATGTCTTGGTCTTTTTTGAAGGCACGAATTGAAGGTTTTTAAAGACCACCCATGCTAACCTTTCCATGCAGGGAATAAGATGACTTAAAAGTCATACCAAATTAACATCTTTGCAGGTTTACATAAATTTGATGAAAAGTTTCAGCCTAAGGGCTAACGCAGAAGACTTGTTATGGTGGATACGTGGCATCCTCCTTTTTTGTTTTTTTAAATTGACATTCTTTTGAATCCCTTTAGACCTCTCTTGTGTGTACTCGATAGGATCTCTTTCTTGTATCTTTGTTCTTTTAACAGGGAAAGAATAGTAAGTCCACAACCCCAATAAAAGGGGGCTGTAAAACGCAGCAAAGGTCTGCTATGAATAGGCTAAACGGGGGATCTGTTTCTTAACCTTTCTCTTATTTGGTGCATTGTTGTTTGGAAGTGGGTATAAGTTGATTATTGTTCAAGTACAAAACAGGTTTATAGTCAGCTCAAAATAGGTTTTAGAGGTCAGAAAATAAAGGGGCATAATCTAAAATTTTCTAAATTAGAAGTTATTTTCACAAATCTATCTTAATTAAGGTTTATTTCTGCAAAAACATGAGTCTGGCCGGTTTTAAAATCTGGAGCCAAATTTTTCATAAAATAAATAAATCATTTTGAAAAGCTAACACCTTCTTTACACTAATAAATAGTGAATAAGGGGTAGTATGAGCTTCGTGGGTCAGGCTGTACAAATAGGTATAAAGAACTATTTTTGAAGGTATAACAATAAGGGTAATAGCACGAATCTGCATAAGTTTTTAATATTTAGTCATTATATATATAAAAGTATTTTGAAAAGCGATCCGAAACACAACATGCCTTTTTGGAATGTGTTTGACAATTAATGTCATAACACCCTACCAAAAATGGTTAACATTCCCTCAATACAATAGTTTTCCGTTGTCCCTATATTTGACTATTGCGTACTTGGGAAATTAATTCTAAAAATGTTGCATGTTTTTTAGAAAACTGATTTGCTTTACATATTTGCAGAAATAAACTGATTTTGAGTCCTTGCGTTTTTGGCTTCTCTAGAGTTAAAGGTTAAAATTGGAGGCTAAAACTGCGACTAAACAGTGGGCTTAGGCAAAAATGCAAATTCAAAATTGTTTAAAAGACTTTGCCGCAAAAGTGAGCCTAATTTAAGTTGTTTTTCATAGAATATTTTTTTTAATATTTAATATTAATTTTTTAGCCTGATTTTTGGGTTAGACACCCTAAGCTTGATTTGCACTATTAGCTTATAATCTTATAGCTTTAATCTAGAATTACTTTAAAAGCTTTGCATGTTTGAACTTATATGTTTAGCTTATGATCCCAAAACATAAACCCGGTCAGAAACCATCTTTCGTGGGACTCGATAAATGTCTAACACCTTCTTCCCGAGTCACAAGAACTTCTTACCTAGAATCTCTATAAATACTTCCCGGAGTTTAATTTATACCCTTAGACTTATTAGGTGATGTAATACGCCTTAGATGAAGTTATTAGGTGGCGACTCCAAAACTGACTCAAATGAGTCAAGTAGTCAAACCCAACCTTTGACTCGATCTGAGTTAAAAAAAAAAAAGAAAAAAAAAAGGTGTGCGACAGTTGTTATCCACTCAAGACCTGGTGGCCTTTAACTTGAGCTTGCCAAGAGGATGCTTCCTTGCCAAGAAGAGTTCCAACCTCAGCCTCGAACGACTACTTCTCGGCTGCCAACTTGTTCATTTTAACCATATACGCCTTCAGTTTTTCATGGTATTCCTCGGCGACTCTTGTAACTTCGGTGTTGGCTTCATCTGTTAACTTTTAGATTTCGGTCCGATGGTTTTCCTCTTATTTTCTCATTTGTGCCTCGAAAGAAGGAGCATATTCGTGAGCTTTGGTTAACTCGAGGTCAGACTTATCGGCAGCCTTACGGGCTTGATCTAGCTCAAGGCTGGAGTTGAGTAGTTTCCCTTGAAGCTCAACCACTTTGGATTGGAGTTCGAACTTTAGACGCTCCCACTCATCTCCAATCCTCTTGAGGGAGGAAGCTCGATTGACTTCAATCTCCAGTGCCTTCATTACATACACATAGCTCTACAAAGGGATTGGACAAAGGTTAAAATATAGCCAAGATAGGTAAAGTTGGAAAAATCACAAGTGTTGGGAGTATACCTTGAAAAAATCGCATGTTGGCCGGAATAAGTCATCAAGTCTGTAATAGGCATCTCCTTGGTTCGATCCCGCTCTAGTTGCCCGAGCAGTCCCCTGAGACACACCGGGACTACTATTTTATCATCTAAGAGGCATAAGTTGGAAGGAATACCAATCCTTCCGAACTCTATTTGTGAGACTGAGTCACTTGAAGGCTCGGAAGCGGCCTATGCAGAACTTGGTGTCCCCCTCTCCCCGGCGCGAGGAAGGTTTTCAGCAACTTTTTCCTTGGAAGGAGCTTTAGCTTCGCCAATTTTGGCTTTATCCCTAAAGTGAGCTGGCTCCTCGAGATCGACCACTTCAATTTCCTCATGAGTTTCCTCATCAGGCTTATCAATCCAACCCCTACGAGGTGCAGTTGTCGCCTCTGGGCCACGAGCAGTTCCACCTCTACTCGAGGCCACTTAGCCTTGGAGGATTTCTTTAAAGCTGATTTTTTCCTCTTCGAATCTGTGAAAGTTTGAATTAGAGATAAAGAAGTAAAGAAGTAAGGAAGGAAATAAGTTAGCTGAGGAAAGATATTGTTACCTATCGAAGTCCCTTGGCCAGGCAACCCTCTGGGGACCTCAGTTTCTGCAAAGGTCCCAATTAGGCCCTCCAGTTCATTCAAACTTTCCCCAGCATCGGGGACTTTCTTCCCTTTTTTCTTTTTCTCTTTCGGCTCGGTAGCCACCCTGTTTGGAAGACCTATAAAAAGCAAAAAAGAGTTAGCAAAAAGAGAGTTCCGAGTGATGTCAGAAAACTGAGCAAGTAAAAGCTTGTCGTGCCGTTTGCATGCCCACTTGTTTGTTTCCAATGCAGTCAAGACCATCCATGATCTTTGATGAGTCCAAAGTGTATAGGGTATTCCTGCTCGTTCTTGTCAAATTATAGTATAGTTTAAGATATTGCCCCACAGAGATTGGATTGTCTATGCTACAACTCGTAATAATTTAAATACTATTTGAGAGAATCAAATTGATGAAACGTGAGTTTAATTTTAATTAACTTTAACTAAAAAAAGATAACTTCGGGAAGATTTCAAATTTAAAAAGAGTTGGGAATCATTGAATTCACTTGATAATATTTTTAATAAAATCTCAATTTTGTAACACGTATTTCTCTAAAGAATAATTGCTTATTGCTAATTCAATTATATTTTGCTCACTAAGAAATAATCAATTAATAAAATACTCCGTGAGAATTAAAACTGAGGTAAAACTAGTGACAATTATATAATCTTGCTTACAACAGTTTCTCCGTGAGAATTAAAACTGAGGTAATCAGGATTATTGGTTTGAAATGATAAATTACTAAAAGTTACTTTCACAGTATTATTTTGTTCATCGGTTATTTATATATTAATTTGCTCCCTGAGAATTACAAAATTAATATATCTATAACTTAAGAGATAATATATATAGATGTGATCATACTTGTTAAGTAAAAAATATCATTCTAGCACAATATGAAAATATGATTGGAAGTATCAAACCAAACATATTCTTAAAATAGAGATAAATATTACAAATATATCAAGATTCATCAACTATCCCAACCATTATGGAGTAACAAACACTACAAAGGAATTTAATAAGACTAAAAATATTTTTACTACAAAGAGAAAAAGTGGCAGACCAAGATTAATTCCTGTCTTTCTAGAGAGAAAAGAAGAAAATGATTATAATGGATAAAAGGGGGCTTCCCCTTCTAAGCAAAATAATGCCTCTACTTATAGTAAAAAGTAGTGGCTAATCATGTCTCTACTTTGGCCAATGTGGATTATCAATGTTGAGTTCTTCCTTCATGTACATTCTCACTTTTGGTTGTTACTTTAGAAAATGTAACTACTTTATTCATTGTTGTCCATATGCTAGCATTCTCCAATTTATTTTGTCCAAAGTGGGAGATCAAAGTAACTAATTTCTTTTAAATTACATGTATGTACTAGCTATCGTCAATATCTTTGGCCAAAGTAGAAAACCAAAGTAACTTTTTCTTCCATTTCTCACATGCCAATTACACATTTGCTATTTTGGAATTTGTTTGCCCAAAGTGGGTCTTCCAACAAGATTACTTTGACAAAAGTGGCTTCTTTCTTCTAGCTTCCGTATTTTTTTTTCTTTTCCAGTATTTCTTTTTCCTGCAAGAATTGTTAGAAAATATGCGGGAATATGATATTAATATTAATATTTTATTTTAAAACTTATATTTTTATATATTAAATTACATGAATAATTTATATCCATCAAATTCCCCGCAGTTGAACTTTTGCTCGTCCTCAAGAAAAAAAAACATTTTTTCAAATTTTCTCTCCAAAGCTAATGACCCTTGTAGGATATAAAATGTATCCAAAATAAATATCGTTCATTATGTTCAATGCAATTATCCTTTTTAAATTCACCAAATGATTTACCTTGTTTTCTAAATTTTGGTTTGATGAACAAAAGCTTGCATTCTTCTTCCCTTGAGTTCTTCAGAATTGATAGTTTTATGACCACTATTTCAATAAGTATCATAGTCTTATCCATAGGCTTGCTCCTCATGTTTATCTCCACTAATATAAATACAACACTGATTTTCAAAATCTTTTAGGACTTTTCTTGCCTTGTAATGTCAAGCTTCATGATATATATATATATATATATATTAATTGTGAAGTGTTTCAAACATGGGCAAAAATATCATTTCTCAACAAAGGTAACTCAATAATTATTCTATTTTACCCAATCAATAATCTTTGTTCTACTCCGTCCTAGAAGTTTTTTTTCTAACAATTGCTCTGCTCTGCTGCTCTCGTTTCTTCTTTTTTTTTTTCATCTCACTAAATTTCTTTTTCCTACCCCTCAAGAATTTCTCCTTTAGAGACATTGCAATGTAGGGATTTTTTATTTTTGAATAATTAATATATCACAAATTAATATACAATGTATAATTAAAAGTATTTATTACAAAAGTAACTCAACAATTATTCTATTTTGCCCAATCAATAACCTTTTTTCTACTTCATCCTATAAGTTTCTTTTCTAACAATTGCTCTGCTTTGCTGTTCTCTATATCACTTTTTTGAATCCCACTGAGTTTCTTTTTCCTACCCCTAAAGAATTTCTCCTTTAGAGGCAATGCATGCATTGCAATGTAAGGGTGGTGTTTTCTTTTTGAATAATTAATATATCACAAATTAATATACAATGTACAATTAAAATATTTATTTATTCTTCATTTAAATTAAAAAAATATTTCTACTATTTTGAGGGTTATTTTTGTTATTTTATAATTTTAATACCCGCATAACTAATACCAGCATTATTATTCCACCTTACATCCCGCTTAAAATAATGCATAGATTCTCTCATTAAGTTATGCAGATTTTATGTATTATATTTTAACCAAATGTGGTACTAATGTTATATCAATATTAAAATTTGAACAAACTAACTGAACATGGTAGTAAATTAGCGCAAGATTTTGTGGGGGTATTACTTTAATACACCCACAACCGAACGACCCCTATGGGTATTCACATTTGATTATTAGTTTACAATTCTACCAATACCAATACCAATTTTTTATCGAAGATTGCAAATTAAAGAGACTAATCAAAGCACGCTGAATGTATCACGTATTGTTAATGTGTAATAAAACTCTCATAGGCATAAAGAATGTACCAGCCTTGCAAGCATACAATATCCAAGAACGAATATTTTGTAATTTTGTACATCTTGGATACTTTTTTATTGCATCTAAATTGTACTATCAAGCTGCAGTGAATTCGTGCGATAAAGTTAGTGTGCTATGCTACTTATATTGAATTTGATAGTCACATACCCAATTTCTCCTATGTAAATCATATAAAAACATATTCAGACAGTTTTAAATTATGTGAAATTATTTGACTTAACACAAAAATTACGTAAAAACCTGACACAACTCGAATACTCCTGCGCCATATATAATATAAACCAGAGGCGGAATACTCCTGCACTCCCCTGGGGCGGAATATTCCTGCACCCGATATTGATATAAACCAAAGGCGGAATACTCCTGCATTCTCTTGGGGCGGAATACTCCTGCACCCGATATGATATAAACCAGAGGCGGAATACTCCTGTACTCTTCTGGGGCGGAATACTCCTACACCCGATATGATATAAACCATAGGCGGAATACTCATGCAGTCTCTTGAGGCGGAATACTCCTGTACCCAATATGACATAAACCAGAGGCGGAATACTCCTAAAATCTCCTGGAGCGGAATACTCCTACACCCAATATGATATAAACCAGAGGCGGAATACTCCCGCACTCTCCTGGGGCGAAAATTCTATCTTTTTTCTGCTCTTTTCCTTTTCTTTTCTCTATTTTCTTTCTCTCGTTATTTTTTTCCTCTACGTTCTGAGTTCCTAATGTTTCTGCTACATTCCAAGCTTTTATAAGCTCAAGGACACCACCGCTTTGGATTCTCATTTTCTTTTCCTTTCGTTTCTTTTTTTTCCTTTTCTTTTCTTTTCTTTTCTTTTATTTAATTTTTTTTCTTTTCGTTTACGTGGCAACAATTAAAACGGAACCGTACGAAATTTGAAATAATCCAAAATTTTGCATACAAGTCATATAAAATATATGTAACATACTCGCTCAAACAGATCTCAAATCGGATTCTCGAAACTCAAGATGCGAATTAAATGAAAAAGATCAAATTCTTTAACTTTCGGCATTTTAGCGGAAACTATCCAAACGACCTTGGGATTCACTTCTGAAAATTCACGCAGGTCACAAATAATTATACGAACCTAACATCGCTTTCGGATTTTAAATCGGAGCTCATTCGCTAAAATGGAGCTCGAAAACCTTTTTTTATGATTTACCGACAATAAAAACTGAAACCTTCTTTCGATACATACCAAACGAAGTCCGATTTAGCTCAAATTCTACAGACTGGTCCCAATGGACCTTATGAAGCTTTAAAAACTATCGGAATGTCAATCTGAGTCCTAACTCCCGAAACGACTACCTAAGGTCGTATCCAAAGCAAAGTTCATTAAATGCTCTAGAGACTAAAATGACCATGTTAAGACTAATATTTTAATTTTCTTCATTATTACTATATAATAAATGTGAAGTGTTTCGACTGTGGGCAAATATGTCATTTTTTAAATAAAAGTAACTCAATAATTATTCTATTTTACCCATTCAATAACCTTTATTCTATTTCGTCCTAGAAGTTTCTTTTCTAACAATTGATCTGCTTTGCTGCTCTCCATATCACTTTTTTCATCTCACTAAATTTCTTTTCCTACCCCTCAAGAATTTATCCATTAGACGAATTGCAATGTAGGGATTTTTTATTTTTGAATAATTAATATATTATAAATTAATATACAATGTATAATTAAAAATATTTATTATAAAAGTAACTCAATAATTATTCTATTTTACCAAATCAATAACCTTTGTTCTACTTCGTCCTAGAAGTTTCTTTTCTAACAATTGCTCTTCTTTGCTGCTCTCTATATCACTTTTTTCAATCTCACTGAATTTCTTTTTCCTACCCCTAAAGAATTTCTCCTTTAGAGGCAATGCATGCATTGCAATGTAAGTGTTTTTCCTTTTTGAATAATTAATAAATCACAAATTAATATACAACGTATAATTAAAAGTATTTATTTATTCTTCAAATAAATTAAAAAAAAATATATATATATATATATATATATATATATATATATATATATATATATATATCATCACTATATTAAAAGTGGGAACCTACTAAGTAAAAAGTGAAAGACCTTTTTGCCCTTCAAGAAAACACAATAAATATATATTCTAATAAATAATACATAAGTATTTAATTATTATACATAAAAAGATACTAATTCGTAGGAGTAGCAAACTAGCAATCATTGTAATAATTACATGCTATTGCTGTACTCCACTTGAGCAAATTCATGCATCGAAACAATTACGGCTCAAGTTCGAATAATCCACAACAAGTAAATGAAAAGGCTATTACTAAATTATTTATGTTACTTAAGACGATGAGAAGCGTTATACAGAAAGTCATATATCTATTTATACTTAACGCAGCTATTTCTTTATGAAAACAAGGAATAAGTAACATTCAAGCACTAGCCTTAGGTGTTCAACATGTTCATCCATAGTTTTGCTATAAACAAGTATGTCATCGAAGTAAACGACAACAAACTTATTTATGAACGGTTAGAGCACATGGTTCATCAGTCACATGAATGTGCTCGGTGCGTTGGATAAGCCAAATGGCATCACCAACCATTCATAGAGATCGAACTTGGTCTTGAATGCGGTTTTCCACTCGTCTCCGGGTTTCATTCGGATTTGGTGGTAACCGGACCTGAGGTCTATCTTCGTAAAGCATGAAGAACCACTTAACTCGTCTAGCATGTCATCTAATCGAGGAATAGGTTGACGATACTTTACCGTTATTTTGTTGACTGCTCGGCAATCAACGCACATTCGCCATGTTCCACCTTTCTTTGGGACAAGTATAACAGGAACGGCGCAAGGACTCAAGCTCTCTTGAACGAGGCCCTTGTTCAGCAACTCATCGACCTGCCTGGTGTCTTCGGGATTACACCGGTATGCAGGTTTGTTGGGGATTTGGGACCCCGGTACGAAGTCGATTTGGTGCTCGATTCCTCTCAACGAGGGCAATCCGCCTGGCATTTCTTCGAGAAACATGTCTCCGAAGTCCTGCAAAACACTTTGAACAGCACTAGGCAAAGGGTTATCCTTAGAAAAATCATCAATAGAGTTTAGAAAGATACCCTTGTGCACGAGGCAAATCATCAGTTGACCGTTGTCGTTGCCTCGTAGATACTCACCCAGTTGCATGATTGCACATATATTTCTTACCTCGGGCGGTGAATTGTTGTCATCGGCCACAATTTTTGTCCCAATTGGCGACTTAGCTTTGGCCGCTTCTTTCAATTCCTTCATTCTTTTATAGTCCTCGCTGACTTGTTTCGGAGACAAGGGTTTGAGTATGAAACTCTTTCCGTCGAGCTTAGCAGTGTAAGTGTTGGATCGTCCGTTATGAACAATCGACCGATTATACTGTCATGGTCGACCCAATAGCAAATGACAAGCTTGAATCGGCATCACATCGAACATCATCTCATCTTGATATTTTCCAACTTTGAATTTGATCCACACTTGCTTGACAATCTTCAATTCTCCACACTCATTCAACCATTGCAATCTGTAAGGATGAGGATGCTTTGAGGTAGTTAATCCCAATTGTGAACCAAGGGTTGGCTCACTACATTTGCACAACTACCCGAATTAATAATCATCGAACAAACTTTCCCCCTTACTCGACATCTTGCATGGAAAATATTCTCTCTTTGGTTGTCCTCTTCTTCGAGAGCCATGCAGCTCGGTCAGTCTCCTCAAAATTTTCTTCCTCGGTGTCACTCGCTTGCTCATGGACGGTTCCATCTTCGAGCAGCAACATAACTTTGCGAGTTGGACACTCTTTTGCCATGTGACCATAACCTCTACATTTGTGACACTAAATACTTGAAGCACTAGGAGTTTTGAGTTGAACTTTACCTCCCGCTTCTCTTGGTTGGTTAACAGTCACTCCCCACTCGAAGGGTTTCTTCGTCTCTCGAACAGTGTTAGCACTTGCTGGATTCGGACTCTTCCATTCTTTATCTCGGTTCAAAGGAGTTGAAGTAGTGACTCCTCAATACCAGTTTGCTTTATCATCCTTCACCCATTTCTCAGCTTCGATGGCAGCATGAAATACATCTTCCAAAGTTTGATACACATGCAGCCTCAATTGTGATGACACATCTCGAGCCAAGCCATTTTTGAATAGAATGATGGCTTGCTCGTCATCTTCTTCCATATCAAGAGCCAATCAAATTCTTTCGAACTCATCATGATACTCTTCAACAGATTTGGACCATTGTTTCAACTCGAAGAGCTTTTGAAGTTGTTCCTGCCGATACTTGGCATTCACATACTTAGCATCCATTGCTCTTTTCAACTGCATCCATGTGGTGACTTCGAGATAAGCATTCATTCGTCTCAACCTTTTGTCAGCCTCCGACCATGTCGATGTATATGCCTCGAACAAAGAAATAGCATGTGCAGCTTTTCTCTCTTCGATCATCTCATTTGTTTCGAAAATTCGTTCCAATCGAATCTTACAATCAAGATATTGGTCCGGATCACTAGTTCCTCTGAAGGGTGGAATAGTGATCTTGACACTGTTCAAGTTTGAATCACGAGCACCTCGGATCGGCTTCGGATACTCATCATAATAGTCATCAGCCTCACGCTTAAAATATCGATCAACATTTGTGCCTCCGCCTCGACCTCGGAGATTTCCGCGACCTCGTTGAACCGGCTTTCATTGAACGAACGGTGGCTCGTATTCAGCTTCGACCTCGGGAAATTCTCCTTCATCGACCCCTTTATCAACGACCACAACTTGTCTAGGGCCCTTGGAGCTGGTACTCTTTCGCCTCGGGGAATGCCCAAATTTAGATGACCAGCTTGGGGATTGCCCAGGTTTTGTTGTTCCACGTGGGTATTTCCCAAGTGTTGATTAGCTCGGGGATTGCCTATAGCTTCATTTGGAACAGCCTTGTCCTTCAACGGTTGTTTTCGAACGAGCTCAGCAAATTGCTTAGGTTTCATCGGAGTGGAGTTGCTAGTACCAGCGCCGGACCCAAGCAAGGCTATAGACACACTCCCTTGCTCGAGGTTAGCTACTCGAGCACTCACTCGTCTTACCTCGGCACTGATGCCTTGTATCACAGCCATGAGATCGGCAAACGACACCTCAGGCGCCTCAATGCCCTTTCCTTCTCCTCCATTCCCAGCCAAAGCACCTGCACAAATCAAAGACCAAGAAAATGTTAACGTTAGAAATCACCTCACACACTCCCTCACCTTTATTGAGTGGTGCTCGGGTCCACTCAATTTATGGGTTCATTTTTGGTCACTCAAGAACTTGTAGCCAATGGCTTCCTCGGTTGATCAACTTCTCTCAGTTCCTTTGAATTTGACAAGTTACACTGTCTCCTTGGGAAGGAGTAAATTGATGTTGACTCGATGGAACGGACGTTATTTAATTGCGCTCGGGAAGTCAAAGAATTTTCTACGAAATTTTGGACTTCGGTCACCCCTCGCACGAGTTCCTATAAGCTCAAATCAATTAGTACGACCTTGAGTAGAAAGATTTACTCCAGAGATCCACTAATTAGATTTATCGAACACAAGAAAAGTGAAAACCTAGGAGAATCTACCCTTCGATTCCTCTTTCGGAATCCTCGAACACACCAATTCTTATACGGACAAAAGTGGTCACTCCTTGGTACGGATAGAGTTTAACCTTATCCACTTTCCCGTTTCTAGCCGACAAATTTTTCACCTGGGTTTTTTGATTTTAACACTTACCCCTTTCTTCTTCAATGGAACAGCGACAACAATTCGACATACGGACAAATTTCAATTTTGTTCACTGACCATGATTCAACAGGCTTTGGGTTGCTTTTCACTCCGGTGACTCTCAACGTCGGAGGAAATAAGTTCCAGAATTTTGAGCTAAGAAAACTTCACTTCGTCCGTACACTGTTACCATGTAACAAGTTTCCGGCTTACGGACGGTGGCACAATCACAGAACTTCGAATTTTAGCTCAAAATACAACACAAATCAAATAAGAACCCCCAGTCTTCAATGATAAATACCAAAACACAATTGGGCTCAATAACAATCAGCACCACGTCAAAAACAGTAAGAAAATAAGAGAAATGCGGAAATCAATAAGGAAATAAGATAGAAGAAAGACAAATCGTGCTTCAAATCAAATGAACATGGAGGACCTAGTCTTGGGTTCGATTGATTTGGATGCAAAGATGTACCTATGCTAAGGAACAATCGTCAAGAAGGCACATGCTTCTTGCAAATTGAATGACCAAAGAAGAAAATGTTCAAACGACTCACACCGAATGACACAAGTTCTTTAAAATTGTACATCGGGGTTTGGATCCATCGGAGATACTCAATAGCAACTGCTATATTCAATCATTCATCAAAAACTAGACTTTTTACAAATGAAATGCAAAAGATTTTATATAAACTACTCTAGGGACAAAATACTAAAATGGTCACAGGCGACCAATAGGAGTAAGCCACGCAGGACTGAATAAACTAAGTGTTCGGTTACTCCTTCAACCGAACACTTGAATTTCAAACACTTCAGCTCGAGCTCTTGACTTCGGTGCTCAGTTGTTCAGCTCGGCACATTTGACATCGGATGCTCTACTTTCGGTTAATTTCTTGCTTTACTAATCAGCCTCGATGTTGAGTGTTTGGTGGGATGCTCAGTCGCTTCCTTCTTCGAGCTCAAACTTGCAGATTAAGCCTTCGATTCTTGAGCTCGGCCAATCATCTTCGGAACGGTTGCTTTCTCCCGACCACGCCAATTGAATATGAACGTCATGCAACAATTTGGCTTGGCTTCGTGTCATCAGCCTCGGTGGATTGAACACTTTATCAGCACGTGTTCGGGCTGCATCAAGAATCCTGCTTCCAAAACTTTAAAGGCAGTCCGATTTACAGCATAGTATCCTCCAAATGCTCCATCACGACAATAATACAAAATCTTGCTCATTTCTTCTTTAGATACACACCTTTGGATAATATTATCTGCACAGTGTTTAAACAAGTAGGGATCATTCCATAGATAATATTTAGCATCAGATATGAGTTTTTTCCTCTACTGGTAAAAGAAATCTTGAGGTGTCCAATTTCACACCAAGTAATTTGCAATGTCTGCAAACCAGGGTGGTTGAGTCACAATTGAGTTGACAAAAAATATATGTTCATCAGGAAACTCTTCTTTTATTTCTCACAACTTATGAGGAGGGTTCTCTAATCTAGAAAAATGGTCAGGTACCTGATTTGCAGTTCCTTTTCTGTCTTTATTTCAAGGTCAAACTCTTGGAGAAGTAAAATCCATCTTAAAAGTCTAAGTCGGGCATATTCTTTGCTAGAGGTATTCTAAAGCTGCATGATCAGTAAAAACAGTGACCTTGGTTCCTATCAAATAGGAACGAAACTTATCGAAAGAAAATACGATTACCGGTAGTTCTTTTTCTATTGTGGTATAATTGAGCTGAGCCTCATTCAATGTCCTACTGGCATAGTAAATGGGACGAAAAATATTATCTTTTCTTTGACCTAAAACAACGCCAACTGCTGTATCACTAGCATCACACATGATCTCAAAAGTTTGGTTCTAGTTAGGGATACAACTACAAGAGCACTTGATAATTTCTCCTTAAGAGTGTCAAATGCTTTCAAACAATCACCTTAAAAATCAAACTTAGCATCTTTCATCAAAAGGTTAGTCAGAGGTTTTGAAATTTTTGAAAAATCTTTTGTGAACCTTCTGTAAAAACCTGCATGTCCAAGAAAACTTCTAATGCCTTTAACAGTTGTTTGGGGGGAGGGGGGGATTAATCCTACTATAAGATCAATCTCAGCCTTATCAACTTCTATCCCTTTAGCAGTAATTTTATGTCCTAAAACTATTCTCTCAGTAATCATAAAATGACATTTTTTCCAATTACGAATCGGGTTTGTTTCTTTACATTTTTTAAGAACTAAGGTCAAGTGGTAAAGACAATCCTCAAATGTTTTACCAAAAAGTGTGAAATCATCCATAAAAATTTTAAAAATCTTTTCAGTCATGTCTGAGAAAATTGCGGACATGAAACATTGAAATGTAGTAGGTGCATTGCATAAACCAAATGTCAATCTCCTATATGCATAGATTCCATGAGGACATGTGAAAGTTGTTTTATTGAGATCTTCTGGTGCAATTGGTATCTGGTTATACCTTGAATATCTATCAAGAAAATAGCAAAAACCATATCCTGCTACTCTTTCCAACATTTGATCTACAAATGGTAAAGAAAAATGGTCTTTCCTTGTGGCATCATTGAGACGTCTGTAATCAATACAGACTCTCCATCCTGTAACTGTTCTGGTAGGTATGAGTTCATTATTTTCATTTTTAACAACTGTCATACATCCTTTCTTTAGTACCACCTGAACGGGACTTACCCAATAGCTGTCAGAAATGGGGTAAATGATACCTGCAACCAAAAGTTTTAATTATTTCATTTTTAACAACTTCCTTCATTGCTGATTCAATCTCCTTTGGGGTTGGACTATTGGCTATGTGCAAATAGCTGGACTAATGCCTTTGATGTCTGCTATAGTCTACCCTAAGGCTCCTTTGTGTGCTCTCAGTACTTCAATCAGTTTATGTTCATGTTCTGCAGTCAGAGAAGATGAAATTATCACACGAAATAATTTGGGCTCAAAATAAACATACTCAAAATGGGAAAGGAGAGTTTTGAGTTCAATTTTTGGTTGATTGTCTACTGATAGCATTACCTCCTCTTCTTCAAAATCATTTTCTAATATTTCAGCTTCACTTCTCGTTGTGGGATCATCATCGTGTGTGGTGCCAGATTTAGCCAAGCATCTTTTCATTGAGTCTAAAATTAATTCGTCATCTTTGAATTCATCTGCAAGATCACTAATCATGTCAATTGAAAAACAAGAAGATGATGTCTCATCTTCTGAAAACTTTAGAATCTTGTGCATATCAAAACTGACTTTTTCTTCATCAACTCTCAAAATTAGTTGTCCTTGATGGACATCTATGATTACTCTGCCTGTAGCAAGAAAAGGTTTACCTAAAATTATTGGTTCATCAGGACACTCTTCCATTTCAAGTACAATGAAATAAACAAGAAAAACAAACATATCTACTGTCACAAGTACATTTTCAATGATTCCCTTAGGTCTCTCAGTACTTTGATTTGCAAGCTGAAGAGAAACAACTATGTTTTTCATCTCACCACGATCCAATTTTCTATAAATAAAAAATGGCACCAAATTTATTGAAGTTCCGGAATCATAAAGTGCTTTTTCAAAATATACCAAAGTACATGGAATTGTAAAACTTCCTGAATCACCGAGTTTTTGTGGTAGCTTATTTTGAAGTATAGCACTGCATTTTTCAGTAAGCATTACTACAAAAACTTCTTCCAATTTCCTTTTACTTGACAAAATTTCTTTCAACAATTTAGCATATGAAGCAATTTGCAATAAAGCATCAATGAACGGAATATTAATATGAGTCTGTTTTAAAATTTCCAAATACTTTGCAAATTGACTATCAAGCTTTTCTCTTTTTCATTTCTTATGGAAAATTGATTGTCACAGGAAGAGGAGTTAGTTTTTCAAAATTCTTTTCTTCATTTTTTTTAATTTCTTTCTCTTCTATTTCAAAAGGTATTTCAGCATTTTTTCCCTTGTGTAATTGTTCTTCTAACTGGTTCTTTTCCTGTATGTTAGCATAGGGTTCAATAAGATTCTTACCTGTTCCTTTGGACTTTTCTCTATATTGCTTGGTAAGGGACCTTAAATCTTTCAGATACAAGAATTGCCAGTTGGCTTACCTGAATTTCAAAATTTTTGAGGGCCGAATTTTGGCGTTCCATTTTCTCGTCAGTGGCCTTAATGTACTTGTACAAAAGGTCATCAAGACTTGGATGGGCTTATTGAGGCCTTTGCTAATATGGAACTATCTGCTGATATGGTCTTTGATTGCCCGTGATTTTGATTCTGGTAACTGGGTGGGCAATGTACTTGTTGCTTCTGGAAGCTTTGAGAGTTCTCAGCACCATTTGGATTGCTCCACTAGAATCCTGGATGTTTCTGCGCCATTGGACTTCCAAAAGGGTACGACTTGTACCCAATGACATTGACATGTTTATCATTTTGCATGGTTGCTTGACACTCATGGTTTTGGTGGTTTCCTCTGCACATGTCACAAGCCTAAGACTGGCTTGGTTGTTGACCATTCACCTGAAAAGATTCAAACTTTTGTGCCAACATAACAATTTGTTGTGTTAGTGTATTTAAAGCATCTGTCTGATTTACCGTAGCGACCTTTTTGATAATTACACGATCAGATGGCCATTGAATAGCATTCTCAGAAATTTCATTCAATAATTTCAATGTTTCAACTGTGGTTTTACCAATTATGGAACCTCCTGCAGCTGCATCTATCACATTTCTAGAAGATGGTTTTAGCCCGTGATAGAAAATGTACAACTGCATATATTCAGGAATGTCATGGTGTGGACATTTTCTTAGCATTGATTTAATCTTTCCCATGCTTGATAAACTGACTCAGTGTCCGCCTGCAAGAAATTAGATATATCTTGTCTTAACTTTGTTGTTTTAGCAAGGAAAAAATATTTGTTTAAAAACTTCTGAGTCATTTGATTCCATGTGGTAATAGGCCCTTGAAGTAAACTTCACAACCAAGTCTTGGCATCACCTTTTAAAGAAAAAGGAAATAGCTTTAACTTGATTGCTTCAACAGGTACTCCATTATATTTAGCAGTTTCAACTAGTTCAAGAAATCAATTAAATGACTATGTGGATCTTCACTTGGATCACCAGTGAAAGTGCAAGATTGTTGAATCGTTTGAATCAGGCTGGTCTTGATTTCAAAGCTATTAGCTGCCACTGGTGATTTCCTGACACTAGATTCACAGTTGAAGCAGTCTGGCCTAGTATAATCCCGTAGGATTCTATCTGCGGGTCTTGGTTCCACTTCATCAAACTGCTCCTCTACATGGACTAGTGGTGGGACTCCCAATGGATCAACACCATCTCCAAGTTGGTGCTCTGTTTGATCGCGAGTTATGTTTTGAGAAGATGAAAATTGTTCTTTCCTGCGCAACCGCAAAAAATTTTCAATTTCAAGATCGTAATTGACCAATTCTTTATTAGAAGAGCGGGTCATAAGCTACTTGAAACTTTGAAAATAAAAATTTAAAATCAAATCTAGTTCCTAAACAGTCGTAATGATAACACTACAAGAAAATTACGAAAAGAGAAATACCAGTAGTAGAAATTATAAAATGAACAGTAGATATAGTATGAGGAAATAAAAGGCGATAAAAGGAAATAATAGTAAAACTGTCAATGAAGAAAAGAGAATAATATTTTCTATTGTTAAAATAGATAACAGTGGTGATAACTACAATAAAAATAGCAATAGTAATTAGTAATAATAACAAAAGGTAGTGAGACTACTAAACATATAATGAAGAGAAAAGAAAACTACTATAATAAGAACAATAGGTAAGGATACTTAAATATGAATGAAAGAAAAGAAAAAAATTGTATAGTAGTAGATAGACTTAATATACTATATTATTATGATAAAGATAAGTAAAACAATTACTAAAAGCAGTTACTAACATTTTTTTAAGTATAATAATAATAATAATAATAATAATAATAGTTATAAATAAAAATACGAAAATTATCATAACATGAAGAAGTATCAATAACGAAAATCAAAATATACTACTATAATGTAGATAAAAGTGCAGGCTGTAAGACTAAAGAAAATTAAGAAAGAGGAAAAAGAAAAAAAAACGACGATAGTAATAAGTAATAGTAGTAGCTAGCATACTAAAATAATATAATAATACTTATAACAATGGTGGAGATAACTATGATGATATAGATTATGCTATAGATGGTAGTATTGGACGGAGACACTAAGATAACAGTATAGGTATATCACTTAACAACGAAACAGGAGAAGTAGTGACAGTAAGTAGCAACAAAAAGAAAGTTAATAATAATAATAATAATAATAATAATAATAATAATAATAATATATACTAAAAGTAATGCAATAAAAATAGAAAGAAAAATATTAGAAGCAATAGTCAATATAATACTGTTAAGGTAAAAGTTAGTAATCCGTAGTTATAGTAGTTATTAGTAGATTATGTCAATATTTGTTATATTAATAAGTTCTCAAATTAGTAGTCAAATATTTAGTCTGAAGTAGATGTATACCAATTCCCGGCAACGGCGTCAAAAATTTGAGAGTCCAAAGTGTATAGAGTATTCATGCTCGTTCTTGTCAAATTATAGTATAGTTTAAGATATCGTCCCACAGAGATTGGATTGTCTATGCTACAGACTCGTAATATTTTAATTACTATTTGAGAGAATCAAATTGATGAAAGGTGAGTTTAATTTTAATTTACTTTAACCGAAAAAAATAATAATAAAATAACTTCAGGAAGATTTCAAATTTAAAAAGAGTTGGGAATCATTGAATTCACTTGATAATATTTATAATAAAATCTCAATTTTGTAACGCGTATTTCTCTAAAGAATGATTGTTTATTGTTAATTCAATTATATTTTTTTCACTAAGAAATAATCAATTAATAAAACACTCCGTGAGGTTATGTAAAATCAATTGAGATAAAACTAGTGATGATCTAACCGAAATAATTTTCTTGCTTGAATTGTGCTAAAAAGTAGTAAAAACTTCGTGAGAATATTTTCACCAAAAATCAATAATCTTGCTTACAACAATTTCTTCGTGAGAATTAAACTGAGGTAATCAGGATTATTAGTTTGAAATGATAAATTACTAAAAATAACTTTCACAGTATTATTTTGTTCATCGGTTATTTATATATTAATTTTACTCCGTTCGAATTATAAAATTAATATATCAGTAACTTAGAGATAAAATATATAGATGTGATCATACTTGTTAAGTAAAAAATATCATTCTAGCACAGTATGAAAATATGATTGGAAGTTTCAAGCCAAATATATTTTTAAAATTGAGATATATATTATAAATATATCAAGATTCATCAACTATCCCAATAAAAGAGATTGCTCCATTATGGAGTAATAAAAACTACAAAAGAATTTAACAAGACTAAATATATTTTTACTACAAAGAAAACAAAAGACAGACCAAAATTAATCCTTATCTTGCTAGAGAGAAAAGAAGAAAATAATTACAGTAGATAAAATGGCCTTCCTCTCCTAAGCAAAATAATGCCTCTATTTATAGTAAAAAGTAGTGGCTAGCTATGTCTTCACTTTGGCCAATCTGGATTATCAATGTAGAGTTCTTCTTTCATGTATATTCCCACTTTTGATTGCTACTTTGGCAAATGTAACTTCTTTCTTCATTCTTGTCCATATGCTAGCATTCTCCAATTTACTTTGCACATCAAAGTAAATTATTTTTTTTAAATTATATGTGTGTACTAGCTATCTTCAATATACTTTGGCCAAAGTGAAAAACCAAAATAACTTTTTCTTCCATTTCCCACATGCCAATTCCACCTTTGCTATTTTGGAGTTTGTTTGCCCAAAGTGGATCTTCCAACAAGATTACTTAGATAAAAGTGGCTTCTCTCTTCTAGCTTCTTTATTTTTTTCTTTTTCAAGTATTTCTTTTTCCTGCAAGAATTATTAGAAAATATGCAGGAATATGATATAAATATTCATATTTTACTAAAACTTATATTTTTATATATTAAATTACATGAATAATTTATACCCATCAATCTTTCCAGCCGCTCTTTAATATCAATTATTGCTTGAACCTAAGGGGTCAAGTCTTTGGGGGGAACAATTGAAATTGGTTCAGCTGAAGAGTTTGAAACAAAAGTTAAAAACTGACAAGTTACGAAGGGAAATCAACAAGAGCCACTGAAGTGAAACTTACGTGTGGGATTCCACGCCTCGGGAAATCTAGGTCAAGGAAATGATATAGGAGATTGGCGGGAGGAGGATGAAGCGATCACACCATCCTCGGTCTTCTATGTCTTCACTTTTTGTGATTAACGAGTACTTTCCTCGTTTGTTGAGTTGAACAATCCCACCTTTGTGCAAAGTGGGGTAGAAGAGAGAAATTAAAATGTTCAAAAGTAAAAGGGACCCCGGCTTCACGACTTAAGTAGTTGAGGCATTGAACAACCCTCTAAATCTCGGGGCCAAGTTGAGCCAAACATAAGTTGTATGTTCGGCAAAAGGTGTCAATTACCTCGTGAACAGACAAGGAGAATCCTATCGTAAAGGGGTAGGTGGACGAAGGATTGCCCTATCGCTCTGTCGCATCTACGGCTCTCCAGGGCAGGAATTCCAATTTGGACCCAGACCCCACTTGCTGTCACGACCCAAAATCTGGATCCGTGATGGCACCTAAACGATATTGCCTAGGCGAACCAACAGAAACAAAAATGCGGGAATAAACTGAAAGAAGAGAAACATGATGAAATATATATATAAAATTGGAATCCAAAAGAAGGTAGACACCCCTGTCTACTATACCCAACAAACACCAATGGAGCATCTATAGAGTGACTCAATCGAAATAAAATACAACAGAAGTGAAGTGGAGTCTATCTCTATACAACACTGGCGGTACGCCACCGTGGACTGTACGGTTGGCTCACCTCAACAAAATAATACAGCAGCCTCGAACGGTCGCTACTGTCTCGATGGCTATCTGGAAGAAGTACCTGCACATGTGGCAGAGTAAGTTATGAGCCGAAGCCCAGTAAGATCACTGACAGGCCCGCTAAATCACCCTTGCGGGACAAGTCATCGCAAGCAACTAAGCACGTCGTTTCTACGTAAATAAATAGCGCAGTCGCACATATTCACAATATAATTATCCAAGTATATATAATTATATATATATATATATATATAATATATATATATATATATATATATATATATATATATATATATATATATATATATCCATACGTATGTACCTATGTACATACAGATAGCATATGTCACATACACATTAAGTAAGCCAGTAGTCTCAGAATATCATACACAAGTCAAAGAGGATTATGCCCACCCAACGTAAGGCCTAGGTCAATCAAACAGTGGTTTGGAGGTCCCATCTCTACTCCCACGCCGACTAACCTAAACCTACGGTAGGCTAGCAACACCGCCAATGGACGTAGGCAACAATACATTCATCACTCAATATCAGCACACACCCTGTGCGGCTCCGTCTATAGGCCATAACGCCATTGTCAACATAAACAACATACCAGTGACCCGTAGTCACTGTCTCAATCATAAGGAGGTAGACCAATGACCCGTAGTCGTTGTCTCATCTCATCTATATACGACCACACCACACCCCCTGTCAAGTGTGTCGTATCTCAACAATCTAGTGACCACACCACACCCCCTGTCAAGTGTGTCACATCTCAAATATCTAGTGACCACACAACACCCCATGTCAAGTGTGTCACATCTCAATAATCAAGTGTCCACATCTCAATAATCAAGTGTGACACATCTCATAGTATAGGCGACACCACACCCCCTGTCAAGTGTCCCTCTGACCGTATTAATATCCACGACATTAATAACAATAACAGAAATAATAACAGAAATATTAATAACGATAATATTACACAGTCACTGTAACCAAGATTGATTATGCTAGCTCAATGTAAAGCGGAGGTTAACGCGACGACGGTTTGGAGGTACAATCCCTACTCCCGTGTCATCTAACCAAAGGTTACGAGGAGTCAGCACTACACAACCCGTCATGATAACCATACAAGTACCAAATTCGTACATAAGCCGGCAGAAACCTCGGCAAGACATAATCAATGATATGCCGGCAACATCCTCGGCCATATCCCCAGGTCCTTGCTATCTAATCATGACATAGCAAGCAATCCCACAATATAAGTCATCGCTATCTCAATGTAGCGTCTAGACCGGCACATACCTCGGTCAACTCATGTACTCACTATTTATGATCAAATAATAGTAAGCAATCCCACAATATAATTAATCGCTATCTCAATATAGCGTCTAGACCGGCACATACCTCGGTCAACTCATGTCTTTACTATTCATATTTAATTAATAGTAATATACCTAGCCAACGCTAGTCAATTCATATTTAACACATAGCCCTAAGCTAATCACATAAGAGTACCCGAAGCGTACTAGCATGCTGGACGTATCCACAAGCAAAGTAGAGGTCAAGTCTCACTTACCTCGAATTCCGGTTCAAAGCTAGGAAGCAATCTCCTTTCCTGCTCTTCTTGTCCTCGGGGAACTTTCCTCTAAGTCTATCAAGACAATATAGCACTCATTAGTGCTCAATTATAGAGAACTAAGCTCATATACGACTTAGGGTAAAATTACCAAAATACCCTCGGGTGGGACCGAGCCCAAAATTAATAAAATATACATTTTCGGACTCCCCACACTCCCGTGAGTCCAAATATGCAAATAGATTTCTCATACGAGCCTTGCTCGTTGATTTTCTCCAAATCTTAAAATTTAGGATTCTAACTCATTTCCTATGAATCAAGCTTTGATTCTCATGATATATGATATGAAATGAGTTATGGAGGCTTACCTTATGATTATACACGTTTTGAACCTTCCAAAATCGCCTCCAAATCGCCTCCTTTGAATAAAAATTCGGTTTCCCGAAATCTGTCCCGAAATGACCCTTTTATAGCAGTTTTTACCACTGTAACAGCCTCTGTTCCAATAATCATAACTTTTGATAGGAATGTCCAAATAACCTGACACCGATGGAATTAAAACCACAACTCAAAGAGCTACAACTTTCATGTTTTGAGTTTTTCCTAATTCCTTACGGATTGGCCAAAAAAATGCCATTTTTCCGGCTGCTCGCAACAGAAACAGTAGCAGAAACAGCAGTTTCGCACCAGAAAAATCCGAACTGTTTTGGGTCCAAACGGGACCCTACGAAGCTCGGAATGACCCCAAATTTTGCACACAAGTCATAAAATACTTGGGTGACATGCTCGTCCAGACGGAACTCAATTCGGACCTCCAGAACTCAAAAAGTGGGTCCCACGGCAAAGGTTCAATTTTTGACTTTCGCCAAAATAGCGAAATTTAACCAAACGAACTCGGAATCCAATTCCGAAAGTTGCTACAAGTCACAAATGACTATACGAACCTAACGGAACTTTCGGATCTCTCATCGGAGCTCATTTGCTCAAATCGAGCTCGGAAACCTCTTTTAACTCTTTTAAATTTCCGAAACGGGGACTTTATCAAAAGTCCTATCAAACGAGGTCCGTTTTCAATTTTGAAGGTTGCTACATATCATAAATGACGAGACGGACCTAACGGTGCGCTCGAATTTTCCATCGGGGTTCGTTTACTCAAAACGACCTATCAAAACCCCAAATTCCTTTCCGGAATTTCATAAACGGATCCTTTTCTCGAAAACCTATCAAACGGACTCCGTTTTGATTCAAATTTCACGAACAGGTCATAAATGACCTAACGGAGCTTTTGAGACAATCGACACGCAGATCGAGATCTCGATTCCCGTAACGACTATTTGAGGGTCGTTACACTTGCATTCTTCCCGAACCAAACCAATGTTAGCTTGAGTAATCAAGCTCGGTGTAGTTTGAACTGGGATGTTTCTATTATTTTCGATGTCGGCAGTTGTTCATTCTTGCAACTTGAAGTCATTAGTAATATCAAGTTTCAAGGGGATGATGTGACAAGGCTCGAGCTCCATGATGGTAGATTTCTTCTTTTTTGATTTTGAAGCTCCAACCTCGGTATCACCACCTGTGGCAGCTTCTCCAGCCGTGGTGGTGTCCTCAGCCATGACGGTGTCTTCTTCTTCCTTAAAAATTATTGCATCAGCGGGGTCACAATTGGCGGTGGCTTTGTGCCGCCTTTGGATTAAGTGACTCGCAGTTGACGTCACCTCAGCATCACCATCAGAGAGTGGAACAATATTGAGTGGTTCTGGAACGTTCACCACTTCATTACCAACGATCATGTTAGCGCCGACAGGGATTATTTCTTCAGAAGGACTAGGAGAATTTGGAACAGAGTGATTTGGTAGGAAGGATGTAGATGAAAAATTCAAAGCCACAAAATTTGCTGTAAATGTTCTTTTTACTGTTGCTCAGAAAATTAGAAGTAAAGAAGAAGAGGGGCAAGTCGAGTTATATATAGGGGAGAATGTCATCATTGCGTTTACATGGGGAAGAAGAAACTAAGGGTCGTGGCTTATCAATGGTCACCACGTGTGATGGGGAATGCAAAGTGACAACCGCCTTTTTAAAATTTCATGGTGCGCGTACGGACACGTCAGCTTCCCGCTAAAATTCATTCCCCTCCTCGGAAGTTCTGTCAACTACACGAGGAGTAGAGGGGACTATCTGTATTGGATGAAAAATCATGCGAGCCCCGTAGTTCAGCATGGACTCTCAGAATTGATTTTTCGAGGTTAGGAATCGAGGTCAAAGGTTTCACAGCAAGTTTTGACGATGGATAAGCTTCGGGCGGTTGAAGGCGCAACTTCCCGAGGCAAAGGATCTAACCCTCGGGGAAGCGTGCCTTTAGTAAGACAGTTTTGTAACTGATGCCCGTTAGAGTGACATTTAAAAGGAAGATCATGGGCTGGCTATGATCTAGGAGTAATGGTCATTAATTAAATTTATTACTTTGGCATCCATGTAAATTATAAATAGTTATTTTGTAATCCTGGTAATGAATTCAGAATCTAATATAGGAGCATAACATTACGTTTGCTACCTTTCTTTTCAGTTAATCCCATTTCTTTTCAGTCAATTATCCTCTTTGATACAACTAATTGCTTGTTAACCCAATTACAAATTCTATTTATTGTTCTAATACAATTTAAGCCAACACAAATTAGGTTTAGTATTTGTGAATACTATTGATCATACCAATATTTGCATATTAAAATTTAGTGTCATAAATATCGAAATATTAGTTGATACCCAAATGCCTTATATCTTACACCTAATTTGAGCAACTAATTACTCAAAATTCTAGACTTGCATTATATTTTATTTATGAGGGAGACTACAAGCTTCGTGAACTCCACCTGGTGGCCCTAATGAAATGACAAGAGAAAGCATGCCTATAGAAGCTGAATAATTGCATCTTAAAACCCACATCCTTGATAGAAATAATAATACTCTGTGACATAAGCGTTTTACTCTCTATATTTTAACCACGTGGGTTTCTTCTACTAGTAAAAGGACCCACGTGAGCCCCAAATTAGGTTATTGTTAATTCAAAGTGAAGGGTGGATCTACAATTTTAAAGCAGCAATGCAAGGTATATTTTGTTTACTTCGTGATAGTGTCAACTTGTTCTTCAAAGTACAAACATAGTTTGAACAGAACGCAGCGGTAATTGGTGAATATTGAGTACATATGTTATCAGAATTTACTTCACAATCTGTTTTCCGGAGTTGAACAAGAAAAGAGATCTAATATGGTGATAAGAAGTAGTACGCCCGTCATAGCATAATCGACCGTGCATGGAATGTCAAAATATAAAGATTTTTTAATTGTGTGGTTTTAAGCATATTTTAAAATTTATATGATGATAAAAATTTTGAAATTTTTTGTCTAAGCATTTCATAAATATTGATGATTATAATAGTTTCTGATAGTAGATAAATGAAAAGCTCCAATTGAATTGTTTCTAAATCTTTGGAGTAAAAGTAATCATTCTTTTTCAAGTAGATAAGAAAAGATAGAACCCAAAAAAAAAAAAAAAAAATGATACAGAGTATAGTTAGGTAAAAACTTACCCGCACCGGATGTTTACATCCAATGTAGTTAATTTAACTATACATAATAAACTTAAGTTTATCAAAAAGTATTTTTTAATAAATAAAAATAATAAATGAAACTAATGTCTTAATTACCTAACGTTAGGTTTGCCATAACATGTAAGCGTCGTTTCTTTCTTTTTTTCTTGTCGTTCGACTTCTCCTATTTATAAGTTTTACATCATCTTTAATCTTATTTACTTCAATCTTTAATTTTATTCTTTATTGAATCAAATTATAAGGCATAGTAACAAATAACGGTTGTGGGAGAGAAGTTTTACAGAACATTACTGATAAAAATTTCTTTCTTAATCTGGGGACAAAGAGAATGGAAGACTCTAATCGTCTTTAAGAAAAATTATTAAAACAGAAGTACAAATCTCATATTTCAGGCCAATTGTGCGATTATCTTTTCATGAATTGTACAACTTTGTGAAGGTTTTTGTATGATTCTATTAGTCTGAGGTAAGTGCTTCTTTATTAAAGTTAAAATAAATGTTGTTAACTTAAGATGAGAAGCACGTAATCTGCATGGCAAGGAAAAAACTTTAATCTGAATGTTTTTAGGTAGTGGGCGCCAGTGGATTAAGTATTTTATATTATTATATTAAGATATGTACAAAATACACGGTGTTAACTATGGTTAACTATTAATAATTCTGGTTGAATAAAAAGACATATCATTTTTTTATTGATGGAGTGTAAATACCCGGTGCGAATAAATTTTTACCTATAATTACATACTGTTATGGAACTTTCTTTTTCAAAATTAAAAAGACGCTCTCTTTGAACAAGGATAAAATAGGTGTTTGTTGGACTCAATTAGTCCCAAAATACTCCTAACAGAATGATATCAACCGCTTAGAATTCCCAAAGGCTTACTAGTTACTACCCTTCTACAGTATACATTTGTAGCTTTCCATATCAACCCTGCTATGAAAACCTCGTGTTGTAGATAAGTTTTAAGGTATTGGAGTTGTATAAAATCTACGTAATACTTATTACTATTTTATAGGAGTATTTCAGTCATTCGAAGCTAAGCATTCACCGAGTGAATGGTGAGTGGCAGAGATACAGTTGTGCAATTTCCGATTCAAAATTAAAGAGAGTGTTGCTGAGAAGTACTGATGAGAATTGAAAAATCACTGAGCCGCTCATTTACGTACCTTTCTTCTTCTTATCAATCCTCATTAATTGCCACAATCAAACTTTACTGGATTTCCCGCTAGCAAATTAAAAATGATTTTTGAAAAAAACACCACATACAACAAAATCACAAATTAAAAACAGAAAAAATGGCCTCTTCTATATAAAGGCTCAAATAATATTATAAGTACATCAATATTCATATAATTTTGCTTTAATTTTAGTTACACATAGTTATTGACCTTTAATAGTAAAAATTTTACCAAAATACTATCCTGTTGAATCCAAATAAGAGCCCCTTTTGAGACTTTTGGCTTCTTTCATTACATAAGCCTATAAATTTTTGAGTTATCAAATCTATATCTATATCTATATATCTATTAATTGAGAAACATAGAAGAGTGATGTGGCATAGCTCAAGTGTCAAGGATTGATCATTTTTGGCTCTTTTTGCTCATTTTCAATTCACTCCTTCAGTTGCAGTTGTCCTCCACTTTGTTCTCCTTTTCGGTTTACTCATTTTCCTGAACGTCTATTTCCATAATGGTCCATAAAGACAATTAACATTAAATATTATAATGAACAATAAAACTGTGCGTAACGTTACAGGTCCTTTTTCTTCCAATCTTTCTGTTACGCATGTTTTCCCTTAATTAGAGTGACTCCATCCTTCTCAAATACAATGTTATAAATAGTTGTATACGTGCAAGTTCAATCCTTTAAGGGAGATTGCTGTTGTAGCTATTAGAAAGGGTTTTAGGTGGTTTATTATTTAAGGATATTGGTTATTATCTTTCTTCGATGTGTAGTTCTTCTATTATGGAAACTTTCAAAAGTTTGAAAGTTTCAAATGTATGAGTAGCAAAGAGGCTGCAGAGTAATGCAAATTACACCTTATGCGTAAGAAAATTTTCTATGTTCTGTTTGGTTAATACATCATAACCACGATGGCTTTATCTATACAGGTGAAATTTTATTTCTCTCCTTTATTTATACATATTTATTTTTAGGTTAAACAGCCATTTGGTTTATCATTTGTGTAATTCTTTCAAACTAAGAACGACACTTGACCAACAACTATTTGATTTCTCGATCATCCCTTTATCTCTGAGAAAGCCAATATAATGAGGTTGAGTTTGATAATTTTTAAGCGATAATAAATATATTTAAATAGTGGCTTTTGTTCAATGATCATTACCTTCTGTTCGAGTTATATTTTTCTTCATTTTCTCCTCTATCTTTACCTTCTGTTAGAGTTATATTTTTAATCAATGTTACGATCGGAGTATATATTGAAGGTAAGTTAATCTAAGACTAAACATTCATTATGTTATTATAAAAATTAAACATAATAAAAGTTATATTAATAATTATTTAGCTATATATTTTTAAAATTTTTAAGGACCGTGAGAGCACGGTAACATTCACTAGTATTATTTATTAATGGACTTATTTGCTTATAAGTCACTTTTAAGCTCATCCAAACGGGCTCTAAGTGTGTTTTAGCAAAATTAATTTGATCCAAAATAAATATTACTTTGAGAAATCAAGAATCCATTAATCTATTTTTCATAATTTTCCCTTGCTCCGTACAAATTTTTAGCAGAGATAATTTAATCAAATAACATACATGATGAGAGGCCTCATTTGATTGCATTAAATGGATTTATGAAACATAATCAAATTCTACAGTTAATTTTTTTTAGTATGACTCTTAATCATTCAGATTTAAACCATTAAGCTAGTGTGTTTATTTTTTTTTTTCTTTTACCACTAATTAAAGGATTTAAATATAACTAAATAACTAAGATTTTGAATAGTCTTCATTAAGTGGTTATTCAAAAAAAGAACTATGAGAATGGCTTCTCATCACCACTGTCTACAACCACAACTAATCATACACAAAATGACTATTATCGTCAACCATCACCCCCACCACTACCTACCACTATTTCCGCGCAATCGACAACCACCATCACCTCTCCTACCACCGCCACCATTACACAATTACTGCCACCACCTCACATGTACCACCACCTTCACCATCACAAAAGTCGTCACTATCATCTAACGCCACCACGACTACCAATGCCATCAACACCACTATCAACCATCCCCCACATTTTACTGTACAACAACCAGCACCATCAACTATCCACCACCAACAAACACCTTACAACCTAATAATATTGTGGACATAATGTTGTAATAATATGTAACTATTTATATTTTTTAACTGTAATAAATATAAATATAAATATAAATATAAATATTAAATATCTTAATATTCAAATATTGTATTCAAAAGAGTATATCTTAATACGAGTATATCTAATTAATACAAATTTTGATATTACGTGTGTCAAAACCTTAAACTGTAGTTACTTGGATCTACAGAAATACTATCATTTGACGTATTACCGATGATATTAGTACACGTCACACTTTTTGGACAATTTGGTTATTTTAAATGAAGATTTTAATTTCCACAAAAAGTATTTCTAAAGTAGATGTTTTTATCTCTCGCCATTAATGAATACCAACAAACTCCTGCCAAGGACCCCCTTTAATTTGCCACCCAATTCACCTGTATAAAAAGTTAATATGCTTCACTCCAATCCCCATAAGCTTAAACAACAGAACCAAAACAAAACAAATCAAAACAAAACATAAAAATGGCTCTCAGCTTCATTCCAAGGCTGATTATAATTCTTGTCCAATTTTTCCTACTAATCACTTCAACTCAAGCAGGAAAAGTTCCAGCAATTATAGTATTTGGTGACTCCTCAGTAGATGCTGGAAACAACAACCAAATTTCCACAGTTCTAAAGAGCAATTTTGAGCCTTATGGTCGTGACTTTTATGACAAAAGGCCAACAGGAAGATTTTGTAATGGACGTATTCCACCAGATTTTATATCTGAGGCTTTTGGTTTAAGACCATTTGTGCCAGCATACTTGGATCCAATGTATAAAATGTCTGATTTTGTTGTTGGTGTTTGCTTTGCTTCTGCTGGTACTGGTTATGATAATGCCACTGCTGATGTTCTTGTAAGTTTCATTCTTTACGTACTTACTACTTCATTCTTACTCCTGCTATGTGAGCACCTAAACATATTGTGATTGGCATAAGCTAATTTTAACGATTATAGGCGGCATAAAAAATTTACTGTTTGATTAAATATTATTGGCGCCATTTAGTGCATTTACTATTCGGGCCTTCGGGATGCAAATAAAGTGCCTCAACAATAATCTACTTCATAGGTGCAAGCATTTTTTAATGATACTTCAAAACGGACAGTATCGCACTATATTAAAAGTATTTTTGAATTGTTTTAGTCTAACACTTAGTTATGCTAGGACCATACATAATGCATAGCTTGTTTATCCAGTGATAAATATTGAAGGAAATATTTTGATGTCATTAATAAGGAAGTGAATGTTATTTACATTACTTTAAAACCACATTTTTTGTCTTTAAAAAACTAATTTTTGCATTACTATAATACATGTATTATATTCTTATTCGAGGTTATATTCGTGCAAAATAATACATAAATTTTCTTATAACTTAATACCGGGGGAGCTAGACAGGGTTCGGGGTTCGGCTAAACCCCCTAACCTCAATCCAAATTAACCATGTATTAAACTTACGAAATTCATATAATATGTATAAATTATTAACTTAGAATCCCGTAACTTCGAAAGAGTAAAACCCTAAATCCTTAACTTCAAAATTTGGCTCTGCCTCTGCGAGTTAATACATGTATTATTTTAATGTTATACTGCCAACCAAAAGACCCTAGAGTAAGCTGAAGAAAGTGAAGAGGAACAAAAGGTAAATCACAGTGATTAATTCTTGAGTATATTAAAGGAAGAAGTTTACTAAATACTAACAATGTGATTTAATTAAAGTAAAGCATGCTACTCTATTTCACAGTTTATCACATCAACTTTAATTTGGTATACATTATTATATGTTATTGTAAGTAAATTTAACATACTATGCAACAAAGCTTGAACTCTTTCCGGGTGAAATAAACCGTGGGTGAAAATAATATATGTAGTGTGGTTGTTGGATGGATGGGACAGTCGCCAGCCACTCTCGTGTGCACACGGGGTTGCTTTTATAAAAGACTTTTTCGAGGTCGACAACAGTTGCTCCGAAATTGAATATTGATGTTTGTCGAAAGGGAATTGTAGTATATATATATACATTATGTAATCCACCTAACTATATAGGTGAGTGGTGCAAATTTATTATTAGTATTATTATCATCACCATCATCATCCACTTTCTAGTACATCTAGTTATAATTGTTGAATAATTTTTCAAGAATTGAGGTAAAACCCAAGTAGCATTTCAACAGAAAGTACAACTTTAACTAAAGCATATCAACTTTACAACTGCTGTTGTCCTTACAGCTGACAAAAATTAAGAGTTTTCATACTTGCTTCTTTAATTTTTGTTGGGCTCTATTGTTATCATTGATTCAATTCTTTGCTTTCCCAAATATATAGCATACGATATAGAAATGACTTTAATTTAAGTTACACACTAACCGTGTAAATTTTTTTTGTTCTATCAGTGCAATTTGCTGGTTATGATAAGTTATAGTATTATCTATTTCAATATTACCATATCTATCAAGGTTGACATGAAAAGCTACTAGGTCAACTCAACCCGATGGTAAATTTATACAACCTCGATTATAATTTGGCTCTCAATTCTTCCTTCACAGAAAGTGATACCTTTGTGGAAGGAAATAGAAAATTACAAGGATTATCAGAAGAAACTAGAAGCATACGCGGGCAGCATGAAAGCCAAATACATAATAGAGGAGGCATTATATCTGGTCAGCATGGGAACAAATGATTTCTTGGAGAATTATTATTCAATGCAAAGCAAACGTGCATCTCAATACAGTGAAGAACAGTTTCAAGGTTTCCTTATTGAACTTGCAGAGAACTTTATAAAGCAAATTTATCAACTGGGAGCTAGAAAAATATCCTTAACTGGACTTCCTCCTATGGGTTGTTTGCCTTTGGAAAGAGCAACAAATTATATAAGAGGAAATGGAGATGGATGTAATGAGAAATACAATAATGTGGCTAAGCATTTTAATGGGATGTTGAGTGGTTTGGTTAAGAAGTTGAACGATGATCTTCCTGGGATTAGAGTTGTTTTTGCCGACTCCTATGATCTCTTACTTCAAATGATCAAAACTCCTTCCTCATTTGGTAAGATTTTATATACTTCTCCTCTTTCTATCTTTTTTTCTTTTGGAATAAATGTATATAATAGACACTAATAGTTTCGGTGAAGTAAAGTCGAATAAAATGATGAACAAAAGGAAATATTTTTAGGCTGGGCGCGAATATATATCCTCCTTTTTCAAGGAAATTTAAGCTCACTATAGTAAAATCTTCATTAGTCCAGCAATAATACAAATGATCGACTTGAGTCTAAATCTCCACGATTAAAATATAAACACTATTCTTTCGACAAATAATACTCTCTTCTTTTGTAGTGAATATGCTAGAGGATTAAACTTTTCTATCTCACTACTCTTGCTTTGGCACAATTACACATCACTTTTACAGTTAACTTTTTTTCACTCACCATGAAGGCAGGAAGACTCGTATATAAATTATATAAAAAAAATATAGCCATTTGATATGAAAAGTGAAAACTATTGTATTTTAATACTGTATTAGTATTAATGGGTTACTTTCTAAATGGTCACTGAACTAATGCATAGTATCTAAAAAGACTACTTTTTTTTTCGTTTGGGATAAAATATCACTCAACTTATCCAAAGTGACTTAAAAAGTCATTCTCCCAAGTTGTGCCTCCAGAAAATATTGATGTGATATTTTATTTTAGTTATTTTTATTAAAAATGGATCCAACAAATATTTTAAATTTAAAAAAATATATATCAAATTATTTATTTATGAGATAATTTACTGGTGGATTATTCATTCTTCGTCTTTATATTATAGGTATTTTTGGTATATCACTGGTGTATATTAATGTCCTATTTTCATATTAATAGTATATTTGATTTCCTACTATTTGCATATTAATAGTAATGTTTGATTTCCTTCAACCGTAAATTGTGCATCATATACTAATTACACATATCTATATAAAGTGTGAGAACTTCATGAGGGCAGAGGGATTATGGAAGTATACTCCCTAGTAATTTGGCATTCGGTTAAGCTAATTTTAAGGAATGCTCATTGGAAAATATCAAAGTGTGGTGAAAATAGCATTATGGTAGTTTTGTAATTAGGTACCACAACAAACATGCTAAAGAGTATAATTAGAAATTATAATTGATGTAGTTATTTGAAATCTTCCCCAACAATTATAGTTGAACTATGTAGCACCACAAGATTTTTTACATATTTTTGGGCATAATAATTATTGAATTTATATGTTTTCGTATGCGGTATATCATTTAAATATTTTGATTAATAAATTTAGTTTTTACTTTAAGTTGAATCTTTTCCCATAGCATATTCTTATTTTTAAAAAAATTAACAAAATTTGAGAGGTTTGAAGTTTGAATTGTCATAGACAAACTTCATATTCAAAGTTTGAAGTTTGATTTATCATGGTCAAACGTCTAAAATTTCGAGGTGGCTAATACCTTAAATTTTGGCTATTGTGTAAAATTTCGAGATGGCTAATACCTTAAATTTGATGTTTTTAAAATATTTAAAATATTTTTTCGGTCCATTTTTAATAAAAATGACTAAAATAAAATGACACATCAGCATTTTCGGTAAACTTTAATGCACAATTTGGGAGAATGACTTTTAAGGTACTTTGGATAAGTTGAGTGATATTTTTGTCTCAGACCAAAGGAAAGTGACTTTTTTAGATACTTTACATTAGTTGAGTGAGCATTTTAGAAATTAACTTATTAAAATGCAAGTACATCCAATAGATAGTGTACAGATTCTTGTATATATTGGTATAGTTTCACTTGTGATACATTACTGATCGATAGCATATTACTTTCTCTAAATCTAATGAACTTGGCTTGCTTTACTTATAATGCAGGATTTGAAGTAGCAGGTATAGCATGTTGTGGGACAGGATTATTTGAAATGGGTTACATGTGTGATAGATTAAATCCATTCACTTGCACAGATGCAAAGAAGTACGTATTTTGGGACGCTTTCCATCTGACAGAGAAAACAAACCTCATTATCACCAATTTCTTGATGAAAAATGTCCTTAATGAATTTGTATAGTTCATCAGTACTTGGAAGTTTCATATCAAGGATTTTGCAGATTTTGGGAGCCTTTATATGTATATCGCGTTATGTTTATCTGTTTAAATAATGATCTACTATATATGTAATATCCAGTGAAAAAATATTGTACATGTTGTTGCCCATATCAAACTTTTGATTTCAATAACTTGTCAATTTCATCACCTTAGTTTTAGGATAAGTAATGTAATTTGTCTTAGCTACTTGAATAGATATTTATTTCTCAATCAAATAATACTCATTTTGGGGACCTCCAATTTTCTTCTCAAGAGTTAAGACCCCATTAGAATAATAATGCCAAGATCATCTAATGGTTCAAACTGCAGCTTGGAACATACTCCAAATGAAGGGAGTATATTCTCCAAGAAATTAACTGTACCTTATGCTTGTAAGTTTACATCAAATCTTAGAAACGTGATAAAAGAAGAAGAAAGGAAAAAAACTGCTGTACGTCTCGCTTTTGGTTCATTCATATTAATACTATTTGAAACTCCTAATTGGCAATAGCTAGCTTGAAAAGTACTCGTGATCTTCTGTTTTGGCTGGCCATTTTTGTCACTTTTCTGCTAAAATCAATCACCAGCTGTAGTATTCGAATGAAGAATTGATCAATGCATAGTAAAGAATTAAGGGTGGCCACATTACTAGTAACGATCACAATTAATATTGAAAATATGAAGTCAACCCTTTCATTATCATTATCTGCAAATATCTTTACTTATAGCTAGTATCCTCATATTTAGGGACAGTCGGACAGATCTACCTAATCTTTTGGGCTAATTATAGTTTTACCAGTGTGGCCAAATTCATGCTTTCCTTTTCATATTGTAGACTTGCATGTGCATACTGCATAGATGGCAATTCATGCGGCAGATTATATACTATAATGGATTTAAGTTATATGCACCAATTAACGTGTAAAACATTCTATTTTATCAATGTAAATTAATTGATTTTAACAAAATATTATTCTAAACTTTTGGTATATTTATCGGTCGTTACCTGTTAGTTTATTATAGGCTACCTAATAGACATGATAATGTAAAAAAATGCTCCAACAAGTTACACAAAACTTAAACTCTGATATGATACAGGAGATTTTAATTTTTTTTTAAGGCAGGAAAAGACCGTTTCTTTCATCCATTTAAAAGAACAAGTTTTTTGTTCATAGTTATCTTTTGGCTCGTTATTCTGAGACTTCCGACTCCCGTAATAGTAGTATTGGATAAAAGCTGACTAGACTTGAAAAGGTGACACGTGTCTTCCACGTGGCACGAGCAGACATTTCAACGGACAGACATCCAACGGACAGACATTCATCACGAGCAGACCTAAAGGAGTTATGAAACACTTCAACAGTCAACACGGTCTAAATGAACAGTTATTAACATGATCATCCACGATCAATCTATTAATGGTCAATAAGGCAATCATTACAACCCAGCGGTTATGACTCCAACGGATACGTGACCGGCAGTTACTTATCCAAACGGATCCATGCCCAGCGGTTACAAAACCCCAACGGGTGCCTACCAGGTTTATAAATAGCATTCGCCTCAATCGATTGTAAAACAAACTTTACTTCATGTCTACAATATCAATAAGAATACTCTCTCGCTCTTGCTCATATACTCTCTTTGCTCATATTTTGGTTACTACTTTAGTTCTTTGATCGTCTGAAGTGCGACTGGTATCGAAGAACTCTCTCCGAAGACGAGCGATACGATACGGTTACTTCTCCTTGTTTCCGTTTATGCTTTGTTTTTATTAGTTGATATTCGTATCTCGCTCTCATATTATCATCATATTAGTTCACCGTATAAACTCTTAATCTCAACTATTGATCGTGACTCCGCAAATACAAATTTAATTGTTAATTGGCCTAAAATCGGATCTAGGTTAAACAATTTGGCGACCACAGTGGGAGCCGGTCAATAGCCTTCGTAGGTTAATAGTTTATCTTTGATATTATACCTAGTTTCGTCTATCTTTTTGCTCTATAACTAACATGGCAGAAAGCAACTCTCAACGAACTATCGTAAGTGGAAGTCAGGAAAATACTCATGCAGCGAATATCTTCGAAGTGAAGCAAAAGCCTGGTGAATCTCTTCGCCAGTATGTAGATCGCTTCCAAAAGAGCGGGCGTCACTTCCCGAGATGCCAGACAGATGGACGATAATCGCATTCACCTACGGTCTGGATATTGGAAGCTCCATAGCTACGCGTCGACTGTACGAATCTCTCCGCGAATCCCCAGCAGTCAGCTGGTCGGACGTTTGTGGTCGTTGCACTTCAAGGGTAAATATTAACGAGCCCGAATGAAAAGATTCTCAGGGAGATTACCCTGACGACTCTTGCCGAAGGGGTAGCAAAGGAAACAACTTTCCATGTTGTCGATGCGGATCTAGCCTACAATATCATTTTGGGTAGACCTTGGATCCACGACATGCAAGCTGTTCCTTCTACCTACCATCAAGTATTGAAGTTCCCATCCGAATGGGGAGTACGTGAGGTTCGAGGAGAGCAACGCTCTGCCCGAGACTGCTATTTTGTGGCTCTCAAACTAGCTAAAGAGAACAAATAGCAATTACAGCGACCGGGACCAGACATACCACCTGAAGAGGCTAAGTACGAGGTCCCGAAATTCATCACGAAGATGGACGAAAGAGAAAACCACATGCCAACCGTAGAAGCTTTGGAACCCGAAGAACTATTCGCCGACAAGCCAGAGCGGAAGGTGTATCTAGGAACCGAGCTGAACGAGTGCCTGCGAGGAGATATCCTCCAGTTCCTCATGGAACAGCATACAACATTCGCCTCGTCTCACGCAGACATGACAGGTATTTCTCCTGACATCATTACTCACAGGTTGAACGTTGATCCGTATCACCGACCGGTAAAATAAAAGACGCGCTAGCAAGGAGCCTTTCGGAACCAAGTCATCAACGACGAGGTCGACCGGCTGCTGAAAATCGGTTCAGTACGTGAAGTCAAGTACCCAGACTGGCTAGCCAACGTGGTTGTCGTACCTAAAAAGAACGGCAAATGGCGAGTCTGCATTGACTTCACAGATCTAAACAAAGCCTGTCCGAAGGATTCATATCCTCTTCCCAGGATAGATCAACTGATCGATGCAACAGCCGGACACGAGGTGCTAACCTTCCTCGACGCGTACTCCGGGTATAACCAGATATTGATGGATCCTGAAGACCAGGAGAAAGCGGCATTCATAACCTGTCGAGGTATGTACTGTTACAAAGTTATGCCTTTTGGACTGAAAAATGCAGGTGCAACCTATCAGCGTCTGGTCAATCGAATGTTCCACGACCATATCGGGAAGACTATGGAAGTGTACATCGATGACATGCTGATAAAATCCAAACGAGCAGAAGACCATCTGGCACATCTGAAAGAAGCTTTCCAAATCTTGGATCAGTATAACATGAAGCTGAATCCAGAGAAATGCGCTTTCAGAATCGGGTCGGGGAAGTTCATGGGATTCATTGTATCTCAGCGTGGCATTGAAGTCAATCCCGCTCAGATTAAAGCCATTGAATCAATCCCAGATGTACTTCACAACAGGAAAGATGTCATGAAACTGACGGGAAGAGTGGCAGCTCTACACAGATTTATTTCCCGATCATCTGACCGATGCAAGAGTTTCTTCGATGTCTTGAAGCAGAATAAGGAGTTCGAATGGACTCCTGAATGCCAGCAAGCATTGAAGGATCTGAAAAAGTATTTATCCAATCCACCACTACTCTCCATGCCTCAGGAAGGTGAGCAGCTGCTGATTTATTTGGCAGTCTCAGAATCATCGGTAAGCGTTGTACTAGTTCGGGAAGAAAAAGGTAAACAACTTCCTATCTATTACATTAGCAAAGCTCTAATTGATGCAGAAACACGCTATCACCTTTAGAAAAATTGGCACTGGCACTAGTAACTGATGCTCGTAAGTTACGCCCTTATTTTCAAAGTCATTCGATAGCTGTGGTTACAACCTTTCCTTTGCGAAATGTTCTGCACAAACCTGAATTCTCAGGAAGGATGGTAAAATGGGCTATAGAGTTATCTGAATTTGATATCACCTATCAGCCTAGAGTAGCAATAAAGTCACAAGTCCTAGCAGACTTCGTGGCAGACTTCAGCACTAACATATACCCTGAAGCAGAAAGGGAAGCTATTCTTTATGCAGGGCAAGCTCCCGGCACATAGACCCTTCACATAGACGGCTCCTCGAGCGTCAAAGGTTCCGGCCTTGGACTGGTTCTTGTTGCTCCATCCGGCGAAACGGTAAGACAGGCTATCAAGTGCCCATTTATTACTAACAGTGAGGCCGAATATGAGGCCGTTATTGCAGGATTAGAACTAGCCCGAAGTTATGGAGCAACCATCGTCAAGCTAAAGAGCGACTCTCAGCTCGTGGTCAATCAAATCAATGGAGGTTTCATTTCACGAGAATCCAGGATGCAAGTGTAACTCACCCGAGTGAAAGAGCTCCTAGCACAGTTTGACAAATGGGAAGCAGTCCAGATTCCACAGGAAAAGAACCATGAAGCTGATGCTCTTGCAAACATGGGATCAGTGGCAGAGATAGGGGCAGCCAGCTCTTCAGCTGTTGTTCAACTTCTCTACACGACCATGGATAGGGAAAAGTTCGAAGTCAACACCATCAACGCTACTTGGGACTGGCGGAATGAGATAACAAATTATCTTATCCATGGAACTCTACCTGCAGATACAAAAGTTGCACGCAAACTCCGAGTGAAAGGTTCCCGATATACAATTCTCAATGGCGAGCTTTACCAGAGGATGTTCGCAGGACCTCTCGCAAAATGCCTTGGACCTAATCAGATCAATTACGTGATGAGAGAAGTCCACGAAGGCTGTTGCGGAAATCATTGACCCGGAAGCTGATTCGAGCAGGTTACTATTGGGACAAAATGGAGAAAGATACGAACGAATTTGTCAAGAAATGTGACAAATGCCAGAGGTTCGCCCATCTTCTCCATCAGCCAGCGGAACCACTCCATTCAATAATCTCCCCGTGGCCCTTCATGAAATGGGGGATGGACATCGTTGGTCCTCTTCCCAAAGTACCAAAGGGGATGCGCTTCCTATTAATCATCACTGACTACTTCACAAAGTGGGTCGAAGCGGCAGCATATTCAAGGATACGACAAACAGAAGTCGTCGACTTCCTCTGGCGTTTTGTCGTGTGTCGCTTTGGAGCGCCTAAGGAAATAGTCATGGACAACGGCCCGCAATTCATCGGCCAGAAAGTGACTAGGTTCCTCGACGATCTGCACATCAAGAGGATCACCTCCTCTACATATCATCCTGTTGCAAATAGACAGGCGGAATCTACCAACAAAATCATCGTTGAATCCCTTAAAAAGTGCCTCGAGCAGACAAAGGGATGTTGGGTAGAGGAGTTACCTGGAGTATTATGGGCTTATCGCACAACTATAAAAATGAGTACCGGAGAAACTCCTTACTCACTAGTGTATGGTGCAGATGCTCTAATCCAAGTTGAAATCGGAGAGCCCAGCTTATGATACGCACATGCCACTGAGGAATCAAACTCAGTCAACCTATCCGAAGAGCTGGACCTCTTCGAAGAACGCAGAGAACTAGCTCTTGTACGAGTAGTCGCTCAAAAAGAACGAATCGAGCAATACTACAATCGGGGACTACGCGTACGAAGCTTCCAAGTCGGGACTTTGTACTCAAAAAAGTCTACCAGAGCACACAAGAGGGAAGCTTGGTCCTAATTGGGAAGGCCCCTACAAAGTAATTGCTTCGGTCGGCAAAGGATCTTATCGTTTGGCACGACCAGACGGCTCCACTGTCCCGAACAGTTAGAATGTGGTTCACCTCAAAAGGTATCACTTTTAAGTGGTAAAACGGTTAGTTATCTTACACTTACCTTTTATCTTTACAAAAAGTTCTTACTTTTATTATATATTCTCTCTAAATGGTACTAACGACCTAAACAAGGTCAGATCCGTTTAGCTCAACTGGTAGAGCTCGAAGTTCTTCAACTTTGCGGCTGTGGGTTCGAATCCCACAACGGACACACTCCTCGTTTGGTTATATGTGTTCTATGCGCAACTCACCGAAAACTCTTTTCATGTTATCACTTTACGTGCTCCAATATAAAAACAAGGAGGGTGGTGAGAGGCCCCTGCATGCCAGATAAGACCTTCATAAAGGCAAAAGACCTTACCAAAAGGCGAATTTTTAAAGTTTTTCAAAAAACTTTTACGTGATAAGACTTCCACGGCAAATAAGAGGAGTCATTCACAAAACAAAAACTTTTACGTGATAAGACTTCCTCGGCAAATAAGAGGAGTCATTCACAAAACAAAAACTTTTATGTGACAAGGCTTCCACGAAAATAAGAGAAGTCGTTCACAAGGCCAACGACTCGGCCAGAGCCAATCTACAAAGCCATGCAACAACTTTCAACTATCGAAACGATAAGCAAAGTTATACGTACAGAGCAATGATTCGGCCAAAACTCTAAACGACCACGATTCGGTCAGACTACCTATAACTTACGACCTCTTCCTAACGAAAGGCTAAGTTAAAAACATTCGGGCAGACTCTTGGAGATACGAACTTAATAAATTTCAAACTTCAGAAAGCTCTCAATCACAAGGCACGAAAGCCACAAACACATGCAAACAAAACGATCAAGAGTTCAAACTAAATATAGTCACTGAACAGATCTAAAGTAGCATATATACATTATACTGTAAATTGATAAAATGCCGAATACGGCTAACAGAAATTTGCAGAGTGTTCAAAGGCCAAACAAACCGGCATACAAAGGACCAGAAAATCTCTACTAGACTTTTGTCCACCAACAAACAAGTCCGGCTCTCGCCAGACAATTAAAAAAAGTACATCAATCACAGATTGAGAAAAGGGCATTAACATTTAGGGCTACGACCAGAACTCGACGCACCAGCCCCGTCAGTCCTGCCGTCGTCCCCTGAATCCTCGCAGTCGTCTTCGTCTTCATCATCATCGTCACCTTCAGACTCCTCAGGAGAGAGACCCAATGCTTATTTTATTCTTCGAACAGCGTTCTTTGTTGTCTGCAGCATCTCCTCGACATTAACTTGTCTAGCCTGAATCTGCACGAGCAATGTACGCTTGGCCTCAAGAGCAGCAAGCTTGGTTTTGATTTCAGACTGATCACGCAGGTTTGCCAAGTCCTTGGTTAATGCGGTCTGAGCACTCATTAATTGAGTGACCTGATCCTTGGCAGCCTGGAGATCAGCCCTGGCTTTAACAGATTCTTCATTAGCTCTCTGCAGATCCATCTCAAGGGATGCACGATCTTCGATAGCACCGTTCAAAGAATTTCGACAATCTTCAAGCAGTCTCTCTAAACCCTGGGCAGAGCGTGCGAACCCTTCTCTCTCTTCGAGAAGAAGGTCCTTCTCCCTGGTGCGTGCGCTGATTTTCTCAACACGTTCATTGTTGACATCAGTCAACCGGTTAACCTCACCACCAAGGAGACCACACTGCTCTATCAGAGTCTTGTTCTCCTTCAGAGCTTCCAGCAACTCTTTCTTTATTTCAACCACTTGATCGACGTTGTTAAGCCTGGAGCGAAACATGAGCTCGGCAGCCAGCATACTCGACTGAAAAAGCAAAGTAAGTAAGAGTTAGAACTCCGAGGCTAAAGTTATTCCTAAAACAAAGCGGAAAATACTTACCCGGGCAGAGTCAGAAGCAATCCGGAAAGCTAACTCCTCATCGCTCAGCTCCCTCAACACCCATTCTTCACGGGGACCGATGAGCGAAGAGACCGCCTTAGCCAAGCTGCGTGGCCTAGTTACGAAGTTAACATCAGGGGCAAGTTTCAAAGTGTGCTTCCTCTCGCAGAACTTGGGTTCCCAAGCCTGCTCAGAGGGATAATTTGGCCCAAACTTGTAACGCACCCCCCGATATCATTCAACTCTGTCCGGCCACTAATGACTGACCGCCAAACGAATCTTGATGAGGAAAGGTTCGAGTCACCTTCCACTCCAGGATTTATTGTCTCACATTCACGATGACCAACGAGAGTCGCCCCCTCAGTAGCCACATTCTCCAGGTCCTCGAAACGAAAAACACGAGGACCTTGGCTACCCTCTTGGGAAGCTTCTTCTCTTACTTCTTCTTTCACTTCTTCACCTACTTTTCTCTTCCCCTTGTCTACACGAGAAGGACCTGCCTCCGCCCCATCATCAACTCGGGGACTCCAGCAGCAGCATCGGCATTCTCTTCTACGGGCTCCGGTACACTGGCCCTAGAAGAAGGATCACCGCCAGCCGACGAGTTTTGCTCGGCAGCCACGAAAGTCTTACGAGCAGACTTCTTCCGTGCTCCGCCCTCGCCTTGGCTCCTCTTCTTCCTCTTCAGGGAGCCCAGTCCACCGGACAGGAGTTCTTCGCCCCCCTCCCTGCTGCGCAGAGCACCCACTGAAGCTAGTATAGCCTCAGCTTCAGCTTCTGGGTCAGCAACAGGCTCGGAAGGCCCATCTTGGGGGGAGCAGGAAAGAAATCTCCCGAAGTGCCCAAACCTATGAAAAGGTTAAACGATCAGACATGAAGAAGTTTCAAATAAGAAGAACGATCATGAAAGCAGAAATATTCTCACCATGATTTTGTACAACCAAACTCTTCTGAGTGGTAAAATACATCCACTCTCTCTTCTCAGGAGTAAACTCCTTCGAAATTGGCTCAACCCACGCGGTCAAATCTTCGACAGAAATGAGTCCGTCGTAGGGTTGCTTGGCCGCTACAAGAATTGAACGGAGTTAGAAGACGAGAATAAGAAAGAGCACAAAGAACTTCAAAAATACTCAGGGACTTACGCTTCATATTCCAGACTTCTGGAAGGTAAGCTTGTCGTCAAAAGTCAAGGCCGAGGAGCGCACAAACAGATACCGGTGTACCCAGCCTCGGTCACCAGTATCCTAAGAACTGCACACCAAGCCCTTGCTTCTGCGCATCCTGGCATTTACATAGCCATCTTTAAAAATTTGTATACTATACAAAGAAATAAAATGCTCATAACCAAAAGATTGATCGGTTCCTGCCGCGAACCAATCCAAAAGAGTAACTATTCTATATATACTGGGGCTAAGTTGCCCCAGACAGAGGAGGTACTCCCTGCAGAGCCTCTCCAATACAGGGTGCAGGGGTAATCTACATCCCACGGTGAAAGGGTAGGTGCACATGGTTGTCCACCCAGCCCTATGGGAAGTAATATTCTCCTCCTCGGAGACCGGAAAGAGGGGAACCTCATCGCCCCAGTGGCAGTCCGTCCTCACTCGTGGGATCACCTCTTTCGTGATCCCAGACTTAAACCTATACGCCGGCCAGTTCAGCGTATCTCCCTCTCTATTATGGAAGGACTTAATGTTACAGTCCGCCTCAAGTTCACCCCACTTCTTGGGGATTATTTCTGCAGCAGTAGCTTGAGTAGCCCGGTGCCTGGGAGTGGCCGCCGAGGAACTACCAGCAACATCAGTGCTCTAAATTTTCTTAGATCTTCAAGTCATGGTTGCAAGGAAAATGTGAAGTTATTAAGAAGAATTCAAAAGCTAGTTCAAAGTATTTTCAAAGAACAGCGGAGAAGGAATAAAGGCAAGTAAAAAGTTTCTCATCAAGCAAACCCCTATTTATCGGAGTCAAAATTCAGCCCCACAAACTTCCTTCGAGACACGTGGAGGCCATCAGAGAAACCTCGATCAGATCTGGCCGTTGAGAGAAATAATGGGGTTCGTCAAAACTTTATAGTATCATCATTATTCTGGAAAGTAGCGGTCACCACGCGATCAACAGACGACGTGTGCACGTGACTGAAGTGGTTAAAATCATTACTTTTACCCTTGGGGCACACAATAGTCACTTCCGAATGGGCTGCAGTCTCGCTGGCGTGCCAGCTGCAGTTACTTTTTTATACGGCGCATTAAATGTGCACGTCATGAGGGCTTTTCACTTAGCTAATAAGGCTCGTACGTCATCAAGATACATCACACGAAGACAAAAGTTCACAAGAAATTCCCGCCAAAATTCATATCCACTCCTCGAACAGATACTCTGCTCGAGAAGTGCGCGGACTATCTGTATTGCTTAAAAGCTGACTAGACTTGAAAAGGTGATACGTGTCTTCCACGTGGCACGAGCAGACATTTCAACGGACAGATATCCAACGAACAGACATTCATCACGAGCAGACCTAAAGGAGTTATGAAATACTTCAACAGTCAACACGGTCTAAATGAGCAGTTATTAACATGATCATCCACGATCAATCTATTAATGGTCATTAAGGCAATCATTACAACCCAGCGGTTATGACTCCAACAGATACGTGACCAGCAGTTACTTATCCAAACGGATCCATGCCCAGCGGTTACAAAACCCCAACGGGTGCCTACCATGCTTATAAATAGCATTCGCCTCAATCGATTGTAAAACAACTTTACTTCCTGTCTACAATATCAATAAGAATACTCTCTCGCTCTTGCTCAGATACTCTCTTTGCTCATATTTTGGTTACTACTTTAGTTCTTTGATCGTCTGAAGTGCGATTGATATCGAAGAACTCTCTCCGAAGACGAGCGATATGATACGGTTACTTCTCCTTGTTTCCGTTTATGCTTTGTTTTTATTAGTTGATATTCGCATCTCGCTCTCATATTATCATCATATTAGCTCACCGTATAAACTCTTAATCTCAACTATTGATTGTGACTCCGCAAATACAAATTTAATTGTTAATTGGCCTAAAATCGGATCTAGGTTAAACAATAGTCTCAATGGCCAGAATTTGCCAGAACTCCTGGCGAATTGCCAACTCCCCTAAAGACTCTTTTTAGTGAATTTTTGATGACTTGCCAAGGAGCTTCTAGTGGCTTCTGGGTATTGAGATTATAAATTAAATAATTTCCTTACAGAAGTCGAAAATGTAAGAGGTGCCAAATGTGCCCTATTTTTGTAAATTTCCCAAGAAAAACACATAGAATTTTTACAGAAAAGTACAATTTATAGAACTTAATTACCAAACATAGCAATATTTTAGTAAAATAATCCTATATAGAAGAAAACACAAGTTAATTACAAACATAGCAAAAACATAGCAATATTTTCCCATAACATACCAAACCCTTACATTTTTCCTCCTATTTCCCTTCACTATCACTTTTGCTCCTCCCATTTCCCCCTATTTCACTTTTCCTCCCACCATTTCCCCCAATTTCACTTTTGCTCCTCCCATTTCCCCATATTTTACTTTTCCTCCCACCAATTCCCCTAATTTCATTTTTGCTCCTCCCATTTTCCCTAATTTCATTATTCCTTATCTCATCCTCACTGTATCTCGTTGTATCTCAACTACCAACCACCTCGTATCTAGCCGTATCTCGCCTACCAACCACATTGTATCTCATTTTATCTCAACTACCAACCACCTTGTATCTAACCGTATCTCGCCTACCAACCACATCGTATCTCATTGTATCTCAACTACCAACCACATCGTATCTCGTTGTATCTCACTGTATCTCAACTACCAATCACCTCGTATCTAACTGTATCTCGCCTACCAACCACATCGTATCTCATTCTATCACAACTACCAACCATCTTGTATCTAACCGTATCTCGCCTACCAACCACATCGTATCTCAACTACCAACCACCTCATATCTAACCGTATCTCGCCTACCAACCACATCGTATCTTATTGTATCTCAACTACCAACCACCTTGTATCTAATAGTATCTCGCCTACCAACCACATCGTGTCTCATTGTATCTCAACTACCAACCACCTCGTATCTAACCGTTTCTGCATCACCTACTAACTGTTTCTGCACCGTTTCAGGTTGTGTTCAGCACTGTATCTAATTATTTCTGCATTATTTTAGGTTGTGTTCCACATTGTATCTAAGAGTTTCTGCACCGTTTCAGGTTATGCTCAACACTGTATCTACGCTGTTTCAGCACCGTTTCATATTGTTTCAGCATCGTTTCAAGTGGTTTTGCACCGTATCTAACTATTTATAGACCGTATCTAGCTGTTTCTAGACTGTTTCGGCATTGTTTCATTCCATTTGTAAGTTGTTTCTCACTGTTTCTAAACTATTTCACCTTTTTGCGTTGCTTAACATTTTTTAAGAGTTTTTCACTAGTTATTTCAGACTGTATCATATTGTTTCAATGTCATTTCAGACTATATCAGACTGTTTCAACAGCTGTTTCAGATTGTTTCAACGCCTTTTCAAACTGTATCAGAATATTTCAACAGTTGTTTCAGATTGTTTCCATGTTGTTTCAGACTGTATCATATTATTTCAACGCTGTTTCATGCTATTTCAACAGCAATTTCAGATTATTTCAACGATTTTTCAACTGTATCATACTGTTTGAAACTGTTTCAGCGTTGTTTCAAGACTGTTTCAGCACTGTTCAAGCTGTTTCAGAATATTTTAGCAGTGTTGCATTTGTTCGGATCAGAAAAATGCAGCAACTATTCTCAAATATGTTCGTATCAATTTCCCTCATACTCAATTTCCAATTCCTTACCGTTCCCACCACTTCACCGCCACAGTGAGACCAATCACCATCGCTCACCACTGCTGCAACACAATCAGAGACACAGTTCCAAATTCAGGAGATGCAGGTACGATTTCCTCTTCTCCTTATCAATCCCGTTCACCCCCCGCCCAAATCTCGATTGCCCCTCTCCCCTATTCGATCTGTCATCTCCCATTTTGCTAACACCTATTTGTTCATAAGTGACATCAGAGGAGAGGAGAATGCTGGCGAAGCCAATGCTAGAGTGCAATCGGTAATCTGACGAAGGCGATGCTGGCGGCGCCGTCGCCGTCGCGACGCTGATATGGATCTGATCCGGAAACATCATGGACGACGAGTTTACTTAACGCCGGTAAATTTGCTTCCAGCATGGATCCGATCAGGCTCGTCCGCTTCGCTACTGTTTTGATCAGTCATAACGAGCTTGAGTTGAGATTCCTCGTTATTGTTTAACTTGGATCGCGGTGGGGGTGATGGTGATAGTCTGCATCGGGGGAGAGGTGGTGGTTCTGTTTCTGTTTGGGATCGGTGGTTGTGGTGCTGGAGTTGTGGATCTGAGAGTGGGTGGTGGCTGATTTGGTTGGGGAAGTGGAGAAAGTGTTTAGGATTTTTAGGAGAGTGGGTGTAAGTGTGTATATTAAATGTTGCCATTTTGCTAAAAATATATTGCTATGCCTTGTAATTTAAAAAGTATTGCTATTTTTTCGTAATTAAGTGTTCAAATTTATATATTTTTGTAAAAAACCCAAAACACATCCATACACAAACGTCCAAAGTATTATGTTTGCTACAAAAATACCGAAATGCTTTCAATACGTGTATAAAGTAGGTCTGACATCCACGAAACTTCCAAAAAGCATCTATCTAATTCACTTTTTATTATGAGAAGCCAACAAAGGAAATGAATGTGGTAAATGTTAGGAAAATATAAGAACAACAAAACATAGAATTGAAGAAGAAAAACTTTAACGTGAATATTATTTTCCTAAAAGAAATATTGCCCGTATTATATTTAGGGTTTGCAAGTAATTTTTTTTCGAGATCCAACAAAGCCTCAAATATACTGCAAATTGGCTTAAGCTACTTCAGGAATGTCGTTGCATTTATAGACTTAAGAAGTAATTTTTTAGAAAAATCTCAAATATTACAAACTATTCCAACAAAAAATCTTGAAGGAAAAACAAAGACAAATTGATCACGAAGGTCGTGAATCTAATCTTAACTTTTGTTTTAGAGCTTAATATCTATATACATGCAATAACTGTGTAAAAATAATCACTTAATAATAAATTTATGTATTGTGCAAAAATCGACGTGTTCGGATAGAACTTCAGTACAACGAACTAAGTACAAACGAGTTGATGCTCCGAAGGAGAATGATCGAAGCAGGCGATCAAATTATCGAAGTCGAGCTTCAATATCATCACAGAAGGCAAGCCGTTAGCTGAGCTTCGGTGACGTCCACTTCGGCTGAGCAGTAAGGTCCCATCACCGAGGTCAAACACTTGAACCTCGATGAAACACCTCGGTCCAAATGGCTCCGCGGCCCACTACTTCAGCCCACTAACTCCCATGATAAATTCCCAGAACGTGGTTGAAGGCATGATCAGTCATGAAGAACGTGGGCAAGGTCCCTTTAGCCTATAAATAGCACTTCATTTTGTATCGTATTCATTGAAAAAAGAGATAGAGAAACTCTAGCAAAATTTGTACTCACTACAATATATTAAAATCACGTTATTTTCTCGCAATTTACGCTTATTCTTAGCATTTTCTTGGCTTTGATACAAAGACTTGCTTGTGTTCCAATCCAAATTCGATTTGTGATCCTAATCTGATTTAGGCCCATACAAATTGGCGCCGTCTGTGGGGATACATGCATAACGCTTTGTTCCAAAGTTAGACGTCCTTTTTCCGTTGAAGCCCATAATCTTTCGACGACGATATGGCCGATAACAGCAGAAATCTTATTGAACACCAGTTAACTCCCGATGGACAGACTGGTATTTAGGGGTAGGCACTAAACCGAAAAAATCGAAATACCGAACTGAACTGAACTAATTCGGTTTTTCGGGTTCGGTATTTCGGTTCGGTTCCGTCCAAGAAATTTTGAAACTTCGGTTTTTCCGTTCGGTCTTCGGTTTCGGACAACACGAAATTTCGGGACCCGAAAAGCCCGAATAATTTTTTTTTTAAAAACATATGCCATTTATTTCCTAAATTCCTAAGTTACCCATTGTTAGTAAGTAACATAATTCTACATATTGACTTATTTAACTAAAGGTTCTGCTATTTTTTCTTTTGAAGAATAAAGAAGTACCTAAATTTTCGTTACTTTTTGTATTATAGTAAACCATAGCCAGGTTACATAAAGTCTACTAATGAATTGATTAGAGCTGCACAATCTCTATGTCTGAAAGTTAAATGTGCTCAATCTATACCATTGCAAACGAAATTATACTTTGCAAAAGGTGCGAGATCAAAAGTGCACAACATACTTGATTTGAGAAAGAAGAATTAATAGAGTTTCTTATTTTTCCTTCAAAATGTATGTTATTGTCATGATCAACTTTAAAGTCTTAGTGTCAAACAAGTTGAATTCGCCTAAAATAATTTATATTCTCAAGTTTCATTTCTGCTGTAATATACTTAGACTGGTATATGAAATGTCTCAGTGTAAAAATCATTCATAGCATAATTATCTACATTGAGACGTTATAAAATTACATCAGTGCCAAGTGACAAAACCAATAATTTTGCTATGAGTGTTTAAGAATTTTCAAAATTTAATATATATCAAGTAATACTCTTATTTGACTTATATATACATTATAGTTTTTCAGTATAACCTTTTACTGATTGTAGCTCCGCCAAGATAATACCAGACTGTACGAAGGGGGTGAATAATTTTATTTCCTGCAATTAGTCATACTTTTAGTACTAATTTTGTTTAAGTTAAAAGAAATTGAAAGAATGAGAAAGTAAGAGGACCAAATTATGGTGTGGTCGAGGGGACCAAATTATCCTAGTTAGTCATAGGCTGTAAATTTTCTTGTTCGGGCTATTTTTTTTTGGGACCATAAACTTTGGTTTAAACCGAAACACCGATGTACCGAACCGAAGTACCGAACTAAAAAACCGAACCGAACCGAAGTATAAAAATTACGGGTTTTCTACACTTCAAACTGAACCGAAGACCGAAGTGCCGAACCGAAGTTTCAAAAAACCGAACCGAAGTACCGAACGCCCGCCCCTACTGGTATTCAACCAGATCCCACTTCTTCATCTCCAATGACAACCGAAGCCTTTCAAGCTTCTGTTGTTGCTTCGTTAAGAGCTCTTCAAGAGCGACAGGATGAACAAGCCAATATCAACGCCGAATTTCGTGCCTCGTTAGAAGCGAGGAACAGCTCGACACTGAATGGCGCTCAGCTTGTAGCTCCAAACGGAGGCATCCCGCTCTTCGTTCCTACGGGCGCGACAACAGGGGGACCTCAAAATGGGGCCACATCTGGGGGTTCGGCAAATATACCGAGCATAACGCCACACTTCGGGACGCTTCCCTCCGTGCCAGAAACTACATCTTCGATTGATGTTGAGAGGTTGACTAAAGAAATTGAAGCCTGAGTCGAGGCTTGCGTCGAAGCGCGCCTGGAAAAGCACCTCGAGAGCATTCCCGGGGTGGCTAAGACCAAAGATGAGCTTGACATCGACCAATATAGGGAGCAGCACCAGCTCCAACTCCCAAAAACTTCAAGCTCCTCTTCCTAAAGAAGTATGATAGGACCACCAATCCCAAAGAGCATATAACTGAGTTCATGGCGATGGTAAAGAGCAATGACTTAACGGCAATAGAGCTCGAGTCAATGTTCTTGAAAAAGTTTGGCGAATCCTTGGAGAAAGGAGCGCTGCGTTGGTACATGCGCTTACCAGCGGGGTCAATTTCCACCTTCAAAGAAATGGTTAACGCCTTCGTTAAGGCCCACACCGTAGCATAAAAAATTCTCCAAAGGAAGGAGGATATATGCGAGGTCAAGCAACGGCCCGGTGAGCCACTTAAGGACTTCCTTAAGCGCTTTCATGCTGAGCGCATGGAGCTACCTCAAATGGATGATACTCTAGCCATTATGGCGTTTGAAAAGGGTATCAATGTTCGCAACTCCGACGCCGCCGCTGAGTTGCGAAAAGAGCTTCAGCAGCATCAAACTCTGAAGTGGGAAGATTTACACAAACGAGCTTACTCCAAGATAAGGCTGGAAGAATCCGAATTTAAAAACAACGGCAGAGGTCATAACTACAAGAATAGAGGCGAATCCTCGTATCGTGCCGAGGCGTCGCGAGGAAACTCGAAGGGGAGGTACGAGCCATACACCTCCACGAGGCAGCCTGTAAGCCAAAAGCTGGAAATTCCTTTGGAAACTCGTTTGTGAGCCCACCTGTAAGCCAACGAATCGGAGAAAGGTTCACCCTAACTCGAACCAAAGAAATTCCTCAGACCCAGCTTCGGTCTCAAAGAATAAAGAATTACCTCGGATCCCTGACTACAACTTTAATATATCAACCTCGGAGCTGGTCAAGGGAACTGCCGGGGTAAGCATACCCAAAGACATAAGAAATCCAGAAGACAAAAGAGATCAAAATTTGCACTGCGAGTTCCATGCGGATTATGGCCATCGAACCGAGGACTGCAAGTATTGCGCCTCGAGGTGGCACATTTTGTTGAAGAAGGGTGTGTTGGCCGACTTCCTTACCGAAAAGGGAAAAGACAACTACACCAAGAACCAAGGTGATGGACATCTACCTCGGGCTCCACCCCCTGAGAGAGTTGTAAATGTTATCACCGAGGGGTCAGAGGTGAACGGGGTGAATTTCGCAGCAGCAAAGAAATTCGCCAAGCTGTTGATCACAATGGAAAAGAGAACTCGAGTGGGATGCTCGGGTAAAGAAATTGTATTTGATGATGACAATTGTGATGGGATGATGTTCCCTCATCACGATGCCTTGGTCATCATGTTGAGAATCAATGACTCGGATATCAAACGAGTCCTGATTGACCCTGGTAGCTCGATCAACATAATTAGCTACGGGGCCATTAAGAAGATGTGTCTTAAAAGGGAAGTTATCCCCAAGGCAACAGTGTTGACTGGCTTTAATAACTCCACGGAGAAGACTTTGGGTGAATCACACTGAAAACATTTGCTGAAGGAGTTAGCAAGGAAACACTATTTCAAGTGCTGCCCGAGAACATAGCATACAATGTGATCCTCGGCAGACCATGGATCCATTCCATGGAGGCTGTCCCATCCACTCTTCATCAAGTGATCAAGTTCCCTACACCTTGGGGGTTCGGTCAATAAAGGGGGAGCAACGAGTAGCAAGAGAATGCTATTCGGTTGCATTGAAAAGTGGAGTCGCCTCGACTGGGCCGAAACAATAGCAACTAATGCAACCGGGGTCAAGCTAGGAGGACCCCCGAGGAGAAATTGAAAAGATCCCGGTATGCATTCAAGAACCTCGGAAACAAAAGGCCGAGGACTCAACCATTGAGGAGTTGGAATCTTTCACCTTATTGAAAGATTTTCCTGAAGGAAGGTATTTTTCGGCTCGGAGTTGGACCCAGAGTCGAAGAAAGCAATCATCGAAGTCTTAAAGTCCAACAACAATTGCTTCGCTTGGTCCTATTCGGACATGATTGGTATCGATCCGGAGATCATGACCCACAAGCTGAATATAGACCCAAAATTCACCCCGGTAAAGCAAAAGAAAAGACCTCACGCCGGGGTCAAAAAGAAAGCAATCGAAAACAAAACCACGAAGCTGCAAGAGAATGGCTTCATAATGGAGGTCAAGTATCCCGATTGGCTAGCTAATGCGGTCGTCGTGCCTAAGAAAAACGGCAAGTGGAGGATGTGCGTAGACTACACTAATCTAAACAAGGCTTGCCCCAAGGACTCCTACCCATTGCTACAGATAGACAGGTCAATAGACTCTACGGCTGGACACAAACTACTAACCTTCTTGGATACTTATTCGGGCTGCAACCAAATCCTCATGGACCTGAAGGATGAAGAGAAGACCTCGTTCATCACTGACCGAGATACTTTTTGCTATAAAGTGATGCCCTTCGATTTGAAAAATGTTGGGGCGACATACCAAAGACTAGTGTGTCGCATGTTCAAGGAGTATATTGGAAAATCTATGGAAGTCTACATAGATGATATGATTATCAAGTCAATTCAAATGGAGGATCATCTGAATCATTTGAGGGAAGCTTTTGCTGTTCTGAGGCAGTATGGCATGAAATTGAACCTTGAGAAGTGTGCCTTCAGCGTAGGGTCGGGAAAATTCTTGGGATTCATAGTCTCTGAACGAGGAATTGAAGCCAACCCAGATAAGATCAAGGTTATCGAAGAGATCCCCGAAGAGTTGACCGGGGTGAAGGAGGTTCAGCGCTTAACTGGCCGAATCGCTATCTTGAGCCGATTCATCTCAAGGTCCTTGGAGCGATGCCACAAGTTCTTTTCCGTCTTGAGAAAGAATAATCACTTCGAGTGGACATCGGAGTGTAAAGAAGCGCTAAGGGAATTGAAACATTATCGGGCTAACGCGTCATTGCTCGCCAAGCCAAAAGATGGTGAAACCCTGCTAGTTTACCTGGCTGTGTCCGAGGTGTCAGTCAGTGTTATGCTGGTTCGAGAGGATGATGGCAAGCAACAGCCCATCTACTATGTGAGCAAGACACTCCTCGACACTGAGACCAGGTATCCTCACTTGGAAAAACTAGCACTTGCTTTAATTGTTACTGCTCAGAAACTACGACCTTATTTCCAATGTCACCCAATAGCAGTAGTTTCAAGTTTCCCCTTGAGAAGTATATTGCATAAACCTGAGTTATCGGGGAGGTTATAAAAATGGTCAGTAGAATTGAGCGAGTATGACATCACTTATCAACCCCGAACAACCATCAAATCCAAGTCTTGGGATCCTACCCAAAGCCGAAAAGGAGAACTCAATGTCGAAAGGAATACTATGGATACTTTACACCGATGGGGAAACTAATTCTAAGGGTTCGGGATTAGGCATAGTGTTGAAAGCGCCCACCGGGGAGAAAATCTGGCACTCTGTTCGGTTCAAAAAGGTGACTAACAACGAAGACGAATACGAAGCAGCCTTAGCAGGCTTGGAATTAGCTAAGGAAATGGGGGTAGAAAGAATTGAGTTGAGATGCGACTCACAGCTAGTAGTAAACTAAGTGCTCGGTCAATACACGGCTCGGGAGCCCAGAATGCAGCTATTCTTGGACCGAGCACAGAGGATTTTGGCCCAATTCCAAGAATGGAAAATTAAAAAAGTACCTCGAGAGGAAAATACCGAAGTTGATCCTTTAGAAAACTTGGGTTCGGCAATCGATGAAGTCCACTCGGGGACTGATTCAGTGGTTCGGTTGCATTCTACGCAAATGAGAGAGATGAACTTGCAAGTCAACTCGGTGGACCACAAATGGGATTGGCGGAGTAAGTTCATCTCTTACTTCAACTCGGGGACTGTCCCCCAAAATAAGAAAGAAGCCAAATAGTTAAGGACACAATCGGCTTCATACTCTATGATCGATGGAAATTTGTACAGAAGATTGTACTGCGGCCCGATGGCCAAGTGTTTGGGTCCAGAAGAAGCAAGATAAGTGATGGCTGAAGTACACGAAGGCGAGCGTGGCAATCATGCGGGAGGAAAATCTTTGGTACGCAAATTACTTAGAGCTGGGTACTATTGGCCCACCATCAGTGCAGATGCAAAGGCCTTCGTGCAAAAATGTGATATGTGTCAACGTCACGCACGAATGATTCATCAACAAGACAAACCCTGAATTCGGTCGTATCACCATGGCCTTTTATGAAATGGGGGATGGATATTGTTGGCCCCTTGCCTAAGGGGAAAGGTGGTGTTCGGTTCATTTTAGTTTTAACCGATTACTTTACAAAATGGGTGGAAGCAGGAGCTCTCACCAAGGTCAGGCAAAAGGAGATAATCGATTTTATTAGAAAGAACATCATCTACAGGTTCGGTGTACCAAGGGAAATCACTTGCGACAATAGTAAACAATTCATGGGAGCATCCATTACTGATTTCTTCAAGAAATGGGGAATCAAAAGAATTGCTTCGACCCCCTATCATCCAAGTGCCAATGGCCAAGCTGAATCTTCAAATAGGGTGATAATTGAAAATCTCAAGAAAAGGCTCGATGAGAAGAAAGGTCCTTGGCCCGAGGAGTTGCCAGGTGTGTTGTGGGCCATGCGGACAACAGAAAAGAACAGCACCAGCGAGACCCTTTTTCACTTGCTTATGGCATGGTTTCCCCTAACCCCGTGGAAGTGGGCGAACCAAGTCTTTGGTATGCCCACACCACTGAGGATGCAATCGGCAAGCCATGCGTATAGAGTTGGACTTGCTCGAGGAGAAAAGAGAATTGGCTTTGGTTCAGCTTGTTGCACAAAAGAGTCAGATTGAGGCATATCTCAATAGGAAGACCAAACTTAGAGATTTTAAAGTTGGCGATTATGTGCTGAAGGCTATGAACCAATCAACGAAAAAGAAGAACGGAGGAAAACTCGTCGCCAACTGGGAGGGACCTTACAAAGTCAGAGCAATTGTTGGGAAAGGATCTTACCAAATTGAAGATCTGCAAGGCGTACCCGAACCCTTGAATTGGAACATCTCCAATTTGAAGCGGTACTACTTCTAATCGAGGTAAACATTCCTTGATCATTTTAAATTTACCCACAACCTCGAGCCGAAAAATGCTCCTAGGGCTTCGGTCGAAATGTACTAACTTGCTCCTCGTTTCATTTTGCTGGACCTTTTCAGGAAGCGGATAAAACGATTTCAAGTGCTCAGATCTTCATCAAGATTCACACACGAATATTGGGGGGAGTAAGAGGCGGGTTACAATCGAGGTCGATACTAAGCCTCTCAACCTAAGTCTATCTGTTCGACAACCGGGGACTGACACCCAGGGATGTTATCAATTTGTTTTTATGCCCAAGGTTCACTTCGACCTGGCCTTATGTAAAAAATCCGATTATGGCTCGGTGATATTATCAATGAAATAAACTCGATTCAACATCTATGTTTCTATGATCTTACTAACCAAAGTTATATCTTGAATGCATTGACTCGAGGACGAGACGTCGTTCTAAGTTCACATCAGTTTTATTTAATTAAGTCTTGCAAGCAAATCATTTCAAATGTTCGGTTCAGACATAAGCTAACACTTAAGGCGAAACGCAAAATCATACCATTTAAAAGCCCGAAGGCTAATTGTTTTCATCAAAAATAAGTTGACCCGAAGGTCAAGATTATATACATCAGAATGCCCAAAAGCTTACATCAAAAGGCATAAAGGCCTAAACAAAAACACAAAACAAAAGACGAACTATTTGTTCCTAAGGGTTCCCCCCTTCGGCATCTTCACCGCCCTCTTCGCCACTTTCGCCCCCCTCATCGCCCTCGGATTCACCATCGTCCGAACCCTCACTCGAGGGAAGGTCATCTACAATCTTTTGAGCTTCGGTGGCAGCATCCCTGGCTTTAGCTATCTCCTTTTTTAGCATAATTTGCCCAGCTTGGACTTGCTCAAGTGTGCTGAGCCTAGTCTTAACGACAGCCCAAGCCTCCTCAAACTTCGCCCTCGTCGCTTTGACTTCGGCCCGCTCGTTGAGCTAAGCATTTCTTTCTTGGAAGAGCAGGCACTTGATCTACTTGGCTTTGCAGACCAACAAGCTTGGCATTATATTCCTCCAGCTTGCCGCGATATTTCTCGCCTGCCTCAATCACTTCGGTTCTGGCTTTGAAGAGTTCTGCTTCAAGTCGAGCGTTTTCGAGGCTCAACCTCGAACTCTCATTGGTAAACTTGTTTGTTACAACCTGAACCCTAGCCTCGGCGGACTCCAAAACCCCATGCAGATCCGTCTCAGCTCTAGCTGATGCCTCGTTGGCATGCTCCAACTCTTCATTCAAAGTAGAAAATTGGGCTTCGAGCTCGGCGATTCTACCCACAAACCCCCTCTTCTGCTCTCCCCAAGCAGCGGTCTCCGCCTGAACTTGCTCTGCTCGTTCGCACTCGAGGTGGATAGCTTGCAATGCGAGCACCAAGCTCTACATGAGGCCAAAAGTGTTAGCATCGAGAGAAAAGAAAAGGTAAATCATGCGAATAAAAGTGCATGAAAGCTTACTCGAAGGGCAGAAGCGGCTGAAACACCCATCAAACTCATAGGGCTGAGATTCCGAAGGGCGTGAACTTCGGTAGACCCAAGCATAGCATCAAGGGCAGCGATGTCCTCTTTGGTGGGATCCAGCAGATTGGCCTCAGGAGCAATTTCCAATGCCCGACGTGCAGCGTTGGAGGTCTTAGCTGAAGCTCGGGAGGCTTTAACCATGCTTTTGATCAAGCCCTCGTTTGCTTTAGCCTAGCCTTTCCGCTTTGCAGCCTCGTGATCAGATTCCCCCACATTTATCACCCTAGGGACCGTGGTAGTTGGGTCTGGAGTCACATCAGGGACTGGCTCTGGAGCTACTTCGGGAGCTATGGGGCGAATCTCCTCGTCACTAGGCTTATCAACAAGACCTTGGCACTTTGTGGCCACTGCTTCGGCAGGAGGAGCGGCAGTCTCCACAACCCGATGTCCTTTCGCCTTAGTGACCCTCTTTGACTCTGCCCTCTTCCTTTTAGAGCCTGGGGAAGGGAGAGAAGCAATCTCATAATTATGATACGTAGTAGGAGTGCGAATGCATAAAAACCGACCTATAAAAACATCATCACCTTGTGAAGTCCCTTGGCCCAACGACCCCTAGGCTTTCTTGTCCTCGGAGAGTTGCTTCGCCAAACTTTCCATCTGAGTGACGCCTTCGGTGGCGTCTATTAACTTCTTCTCCTTTTTTTTCTTCTCTTTCTTATCCCTCTTCTTTTCCCCTTCTCCATCTCCCCTCTCTTCGGTTTCCTCCTCCTCTTCCTCTTCGGCGGCCTTAACAGCCTCGTTGGAGAAACCTAAGTGGGAAAGAAACGAGAACATTGGGATGCAGTGATTCAAAGTAAGTTTTAAGGAGTTATGAGTGTAGATATATAACTTACCATGCTTCTTGCATATCCATCGGTTCCCTTTCAAAGTGGCTAAGATCATCCATTGCCAACGAGGACGCGTCTCCTGCTTCATAACCTCGGTTGCCTATTCTAGCAAATCCCCCGGTGGATTGACTGGAACCTTTTTAGCTGCTAATCACAAACAGGAAGGTAAGCACAAGCTATGGCGATCGAATGCCGAAGGGAAAAGATAACACTTACGTTGAGCATTCCACGCTTGGGGGAAGCCAATTTCGGTTGACAGCAGCCTCGTGGGAATGAGCACGTAACGACCATTCCAACCTCGATCACCGTAGTCTTCACTCTTGCTCAGAATGGAATAGGATCCCCGAGGTAAGAGGGCTACCACCCCGGCTTTGTGAAAATAAAGGGTAATAGAGGGAGATCAAGTGTTGGAAGGTGAAGGGCAACCCAGCTAATTTACTTAAGTACTTAAGGGCTTGTACAACCCTCCAGACCCCGGGCCCCAATTGAGCCAGACACAGATTGTACGATCTACAAAATATGTCGATTATGGGGTGGACTGGCAAATTGAATCCTTTGGTGAAAGGGTATGTGAAAACCGAAGAATACCCTACAACGTGAGTGGAGACAGCTGAGCCCGGAGCTGGAATCCTAATTTCCACTTCGGGGCCCCATCGGCGATCGGCCCGAACGGTTTCAATCACATCCTCAGTTATCACGCTAGGGGTGACATGCACCAGTATATTTCTTTTCATCCCCTTTTGGGTATCGAATTGAGCATGAACCTTTAGGTCCTTGTCATTGTTAAAATTCGAAGGGATGACCAACTGAGGGTCTATCTCCACTTCGAGAGGAATTTTCTTCCTCGATTTCTTTGAAGTGCCAGCTTCGGTCTGAGACCCCTCTTTGCTGGCTTCGGCTTCGCTTCTTTGGCCACTTGCCTCTCTACTGACTTCGGTCTCGCCCGCTGGGCCAACTACCTCCTTGGTGCTGGTGACATCATCACCAGCGATGTCACCTCTGTCATCATCGTGATCGTCATCAGCATCATCGACATCAAAGCTCACTTCAGCCTTGTTGCGACCAGCTCTTCCTTGCGTCGCCTTGGAACGCTGGCCGTTGACGCCGCCTCGTCACCACCTTCTGCTTCAATTATTTGCAGCGTCGCCTTGGAACGCTCCGCCCTCTCGCCAGAGTCGCTAGAGCCATGGCCGAAATTTGTAGCTGACATGATGATTGGACTGGAAAGAAGATTAAGATCAAGAAAGTTGGTTGGAAATTGGAAGCTTTCTTGTCTGTGATTTCTATTGTTGGCAAGAGTTTTGTCAAGTGGAGAAGAAGACCTCAAAGTGAAGTATTTATTGGGATTACACATGTGCAAGTAGCAGAGGCAATGATGACTGTAACGTTGGAGAAAGCGAAAGAGTCAGCGCGACCGTTCGTTAGCCAACCAACGGTCGCCGTGTAATGTGGAACAGTAATTCGAAAAGGCGTGCAACTTTTTGAAACTCTTGGATAGGCTTGAGCCACGTCAGCTTCCCGCTTAAATTCATTCCACTCCTCGGCGACCCTGACGCTCAACCGAGGAGTGGGGGGACTATCTGTATTGAGCAAAAATCGACGTGTTCGGATAGCACTTCGGTACAACAAACCAAGTACAAACGAGCTGATGCTCCGAAGGAGAATGATCGAAGCAGGCGATCAAATTATCGAAGTCGAGCTTCAATGTCATCACCGAAGGCAAGCCGTTAGCTGAGCTTCGGTGAAGTCCACTTCGGCTGAGCAGCAAGGTCCATCACTGAGGTCAAACACTTGAACTTCGGTGAAACATCTCGGTCTAAACGGCTCCACATCCCACTACTTCAGCCTACTAACTCCTATAATAAATGCCCAGAACATGGTTGAAGGCATGATCAGTCATGGAGAACGTGGGCAAGGTCCCTTTAGCCTATAAATAGCACTTCATTTTGTATTGTATTCATTAAAAAAAGAGATAGAGAAACTCTGGCAAAATTTGTACTCACTATAATATATTGAAATCACGTTATTTTCTCGCAATTTACGCTTATTCTTAGCATTTTCTTGGCTTTGATACAAAGACTTGCTTGTGTTCCAACCCAAATTCGATTTGTGATCCTAAAGTGATTTAGGCCCATACAATTTACATATAAGGTATTTATATATAAAATTTCCAGAATAAACATTATTCAGTAACATAAAACATAATTAGTTAAATCTATACATTAAACTAAATGGGTTGTGAGAAAATCGTTATACTCTATATAGATTATAGTCTATGCAGTATATCTGAAATCTTTTCTTAAATTATAAGATATTGGCAATAATGAAATCACTTCTCATAATTTCTTGGTCATCATCATAAAACAGAGGAATTAAAAGAATTCTGATGTCAAATATCTGAAGATACTATAAATTAAAGGATATCAACTACCACCTCCATTTCTGCTCAACAGTACAGTGAATATTCATAATTATTAGTTCTCGAATTAATTATTTTGTTCACTCGTTCGGTGAGGTAGTTGGTGCTACAAAATTTATAGCAACTGTTTGTTAACCAGATGTGACCATTAGCTCAATCTGCATCATATGTCTGATCATTTCTTTTTGTTTCTTTAATTTAGGTCCCTTCTAGATTTTCTTGGTGGACTTTCCAAGCTTCAAAAATTAAATTTCAATTCCTGACTTCTCTCAAGCAAAATCTTTTAAAGGAATTGCAGTTCATCAATTAAGTAATTTATTGTCCCATATCCAACTCTTACGTATCATGAACAAATAGATACGGCATTCAGTACGATGATGCTGACCTCCGTAAAGAAGAAACGAAATCGACAAAAAAGGCGAATTCTCTCTCTCTCTAAATAAAAGTTTTTTTCCCTCTTAAATGCATCACCAAAAATGTTTTAAAAAATTAAAACAAATACGATTTAGCTCTAAATTTATGTGGTACATTAAATTTTGAGAAGTCCATTAATTAAATAGTCCCGCTAATAAGTTAAAAAATGTATTTTTTTTATTTTGTATTACAAAGCCATTCAATTTTTCATATTTGACTCAAATAGTCATTTTTGTTGAAAGTTAGTATCTCCCGCTGAAAATTTAATGACATATTTTTCTAATTCTAAAATATAAAAAAGTTAAACTCATCCCCATTTCAAAAAATTTCACCGGGTGCCCTCTATAAGGAGTAGTTTTGCAAATTTATCCCTGTTTAACAACATTTTAATAAAATATTCTTCTGTTGGTACGGGGCCAAGACTGATGAATACAAGAGGGGGTGAATTGTTTTTACTTATAATTTTAGTCGACTAATCAAGTTATTAGTTGACTTAGGTGATAAGCAGTATGCAGTGCAAAACAAAAGGCAGTAAGTAAGTAAGGAACGACACAGAGTTTTATACTGGTTCAGAACCAAACGGTTCCTAGTCCAGCTCCCTTGGGTCACAAGGGAGTTATCTCTCTTCAAGCTCTTGTAGAACACAAATACAAATATAGTTTATAGTTAACCAAAAACGTCTTCTCACAAGTGATTTTATTCCTTCGCTCACCACAAACGACCTTGTCTGATTTATAGATAATCAGACCAACTTCAGTGACACGACTATTACCTCACTACAAGATCTCTCTTTCTTTTATGTGACACACTCGTAAACACTTAGGAATACAGTACTTGCAAGTAAAAGAATTAGAGAGAGTAGATTATAATTAGAAGCGTGAGTAATATCTTCAGAGACTCCAGTATAAATAGAGAAACACCAGAGAAGCCCGTTGACAAGGATAAGTGACAGATCTTCATGCGAGATTGAATGGAGATGTGATTATCTAGAATTGAGGAGTAGAGAGATTGACGCAAGAGATTTGATTCTCTAGGGGATATGAGTATCTCTTAAGAATAAGGTAAGAGCTGATTTGGGGACAAGTCCCACGAGATAAGCGCGCCTCAATCTCAACATTCCATAGCTGACTCCGTAACAAATCAATCAGCAATCTTCTTTAAACAATTGGGATCTTTGCAGAGGTCGTCCTTGTAGTTCCTGCAAAAGGCACATGGGACTTAAGTGTCGTATTCTTTTTGTCATAATCAAAACATATATTTTAATTAACTTAACAATCTCCCCTTTTTGGTGATGACAAAAAGTAAAGGAGTATGTGCTAGGATACTTCCCTTTGTCGCTTAGTTGACTAGCCAATCCTGATAGCTGACTCCCCCTGACTGAGTGCGTCCTGTAATATCAGAAGGTAGAGGTCTCCAAGGACAAGGAGGTTAGTTGACTCCCCCTGAGTGAGTGACCCTATATATTGTATACTGCAGATATGATAATACCATAATCACATAGATGCAAAATGCACATGGAGGGAATAAGCAATCAGTCTATTCTCCCCCTTGGCATCAACAAAAAGGAACAAAAGAGCAAGTCTAAATTATCCTGAATATTACAGACCCAGAGAATTAGTTTAACGAGGAGCAAGAAAATATGTAAGGGTATTCACAACATTATCAGTCATCATGTCCAGCTTGGTTTGAACATCTGTAGACATAGCAGTAGTTCGGGCCTGAACATCTGTGGAGACAGCATCAGTTCTGGCATGCACCTGTCTAATAGCAGCAGCAGAGTCAGTCACAGCAGTGGTCTAGCTTAAGAAGAGAACCTACCAACATCTAGTTTAAGTTCAGTGATGTCATCAGAGGCCTTTTCACTCTTGAAGTGCAGGCTAAGTAGCAGGTCATTGAGATCAGCCATAGCATCTTTAAGCTTACCAGAAGGCTCATCAGTAACCGGAGCAGATGGCTTGGATGGACCAGCATGGTCATCAGCCGGTTTGGGAGATTTAGGTTCCTAGCGAACCCAGGAGCCATTAATGCGAACATACCCCATCGATGCAAAGTGCGAGAATTATAACATGCAGTCAAAGAGCAGGTTTTCCAAGCAGAGATATCAACTCTATAAAAATACAGGATGCGAGTGATAATGATACCATACGGAAGAGAAGCACATTCAGCAACACTTTCAAGCATATATTCAATAATCCAGGCAGCCAAATCAAGTTTCTTTTTAGTAACCAAGCAGTAAACAATCAGAGTGTCACGTTGTGAGAGGGAACTAAGAGAGCCAATTTGGGGAAGCAGAGTAGTACCAACAATGTGGGCCAGAACACGAATTCAAAGGAGAGGTCTAAGGGACCAAGTTGTCCCTCAGGAACATCAGACTTATCACATAAAAAGGTTTTGGCTTGTTCAAAAGAGACCTCAAAATCAGCAGGCCACGAAATTTTAAAGAACTCAGAATAGCCAGAAAACTTACAACCCAAAATGCGGCATAGTATGGCCTTGGTGACAACAATGCGAGTATTCAGAACCATCGTCTCAAAACCACCGGAGGAGCAAGGGCGAAGATTTGCATTAATGCCTTACCAGATCCTCGGGAATGTCGATGGGTTCAGTAGAGAAGAAGTTGGACCAGTCCTGAGCATCAAACCAAGGATTGAGAGAGCAATTGAGAGATTCCATAACATCCAAGTCAACAAGTCGGCCATGAGCCAGAGGTTTATCCTTGATAGCAGCAAGCTTTTCACAAGCAGAGACATCCCAAAAATCCAGATTTCATCTAAATCAGCAAGGGAGAACTCCTTCTTGGGTCTTTTTACACATTCTTCATTAAGAGACTGCATGGGTCTTTTTCCAGATTTCTTTGAGAGATTAGGGTTTTTTTCAGGGCTTTGATAATTGGACATAGTATTTTCGGAGTGGTCAGAATCCACCTGTACCGAAGTGGTGGAGGCAGCGGGTAACTTTGATTTGGTGCGCTGGCTCCTACGAGCAGAGAAAGAAGTTTTCCTGACCATTTTGATGACGAAGGTTTGAGGAGTGGGTGAGAAGATGAAGGGAATGAGAATGGGGAGAGTTAAAAAGATGGTGGATGAAAATGGAAGAGGTGTCGTGTGAGGTAAAGGAAGCGAAAAAACGTGATGTACTGATGGAAGTGAAAAGACGCAGTGCAGACTCTTGAAACTCGTTTCCACGCCGCCTGACACCTTTTCAAACTAAAGACAAGAAAAGTAATAATGGCATGGAAAAGGTAAAAAGCAATAATGACAAATAAATAGACGTAAAAGCAGTAAAATCCTGAATATGGTAAAATAATAAAACAAATTAGGGGCAATCTTATAAAGTAATATAACGAGATTAACAAGGATCAGGAATAATTCCAAGCAGGTCACGTAGGGCACAAAATCTTTCTTCTAAGAGGGGTTTAGTAAAATTGTCAGCCAATTGAAAATCGGTGCTCACGAATGCAATATCAACATCACCATGATCCCTAATAAAATAATAACGGACATCTATATGCTTTGTCCTAGGGTGATCAACAGGGTTGTAGGATAATTCAATGGCACTAGTGTTATCACACAACATAGGAATAGGTTTAAAAAATAAATCATAATCAGATAATTGCTTGCCCATCCAGAGGAGTTGAGTGCAACAATGTCCTAGAGCGACATATTCCGATTCAGCAGTTGAAAGGGCAGTGCAATCCTGTTTCTTACTGTGCCAAGATACAAGGGATTTCCCAAGAAAGAAACTTGCATCACTGGTGCTTTTTCTATCAATTCTATCACCTGCATAGTCAGCGTCTGAAAAGCCAATGAGATCAAAGAAATTGGTGCATGGGTACCACAAACCATAGTTAACTGTTCCAACTAGATATCTAAGAATTCTTTTAACTACAGTAAGATGGGACACTTTAGGAGCTGACTGAAAGCGAGCACATTTACAAACTGAAAGCATAATATCCGGCCGACTAGAAGTTAGGTAAAGTAATGATCCAATCATACCTCGATAGAGAGAAGCATTCATACTCGTACCTTTGGAGTCACTTACCAGATGAGTAGCAGGACTCATGGGAGTTTTAGCAGAGTTTGCATCATGCATGCCAAATTTAAGAATGAGTTCCTTAGTATATTTAGATTGACATATGAAGATGTCATCGTCGTATTGTTTGATTTGAAGTCCTAGGAAGAATGTTAGTTCACCCATCATACTCATTTCAAACTCCCCCTGCTTTAGCACTTCAAAATTCTTGCATAATTCTGGATTAGTGCTACCAAAAATGATATCATCCACATAAATTTGTATAATGAGAATATCAACAGATGTTTTCTGAATGTATAAGGTTTTGTCACTTTTGCCTCTAGAAAAACCATGTGATAGTAAGAAGGAGCTGAGTCTTTCATACAAGCTCTAGGGGCTTGTTTGGGACCGTAAAGGGCTTTGGAAAGCTTGAAAACATGATGAGGGTAGTCAGAATTTTCAAAACCTGGAGGTTGCTTGACAAAGACTTCTTCTTTAATAAATCCATTTAAGAAAGCACTTTTAACATCCATTTGAAATAGTTTAAAACGTTTGAAAGAAGCAAAAGCTAAAAGCATACGAATAGATTCAAGTCTAGCAACAAGGGCAAATATCTCGTCGTAGTCGACTCCCTCCGTTTGAGAGTAACCTTGAGCCACTAGACGAGCCTTGTTTCTTACCACCTTACCTTCTTCATTTAGCTTGTTTCGAAACACCCATTTTGTGCCAATGACTGATTTTCCCTTGGGTTTGGGAACTAGCTTCCATACCTGACTTTTCTCAAATTGATCGAGCTCCTCTTTCATTGCAAGGACCCAAGATTCATCTTGAAGGGCTTCGTTTATCTTCTTTGGCTCAATCTGTGAGATGAAAGCCAGATTAGATTTAAGAGAGTTTCTCGTTTTCATACCTTCTCGAGGATCTCCAATGATGTACTTTTTTGGATAGTCGGGATCACTTCTCCATTCATTTGGTACCACCACTTCCAGTTCTTTGAGGTTTGCGAGAGTAGTTGACTCAGGCTGTTCTGGGACCGAATCTGACTCCTCAACATTTTGGTCTTTTAGGCTTGGAGGCTCAGAGGTGGTGATTGTGATCTCTGGGGGTGTCGATTGGGTTTGGTGGACTTCTTCTTCATCTGCATCACTACCTTTCTCGACATGGGTCAAAGAATCATCAAAAACAACATGCATAGACTCTTCAACAGATAATTTCCTTTTATTAAACACTCTGTAAGACCTACTGGTAGTAGAGTATCCTAAGAATATACCTTCGTCACTACGAGGATCAAATTTGCCAAGATTATCTTTGCCATTGTTATGAATAAAGCATTTACATCCAAAGGGGTGAAAGTAAATGATATTAGGTCTTTTACCTTTCCAAAGTTCATAGGGGGTCTTATGAAGGATAGGACGAATAAGGCACCTATTTAGAATATGACAAGCAATACTTACAACTTCAGCCCAAAGCTGATTAGGAAGAGAATGTTCAACTAACATGGTTCTGGCCATGTCTTGAAGAGTGCGATTCTTTCTTTCTACAACTCCATTTTGCTGAGGGGTTCGAGGTGAGGAAAAGTTGTGAGTGAACCCTTGAGAATTGCAGTACTTTTCAAATACTTTGCTTTCGAACTCTCCTCCATGGTCACTTCTGATGGTGGAAATGAAGTAACATTTTTCTCTTTGAACTTTCTTGCAAAACACTTCAAAACTTTTAAATGCATCATCTTTATGAGACAGAAACATAACCTAAGTAAAACGAAAATAGTCATCAACAATTACGAATGCATATCTTTTCCCTCATATACTAGTAGTTCTGGTTGGACCGAATAGATCCATATGCAGCAATTCAAGGGGAATGGAAGTAGAGACAATATCTTTTCCTTTAAAAGAAGTTCTAGTTTGCTTCCCTAGCTGACATGCATCACAGATGTGGTCCTTAGAGAAGTTTAGCTTAGGTAAACCAATGACTAATTCATGTTTAGACAATTTCTCGATTAGAGACATACTAGCATGACCTAACTTTCTATGCCATATCCAAGGATCATTAGTAATTGATGCAAGACACAGATGTTTACCTGTTAAAGCTTTACCGTTGTTTAGAACATAAATATTGTTTTCTCTAGAGCCAGAGAGAACAACCTTACCTTTGTTGTCGTGAATGATGCATCTGCTTGATTCAAATTTTACCTTGTACCCACCATCACACAGTTGACTGATGCTAAGAAGATTGTGCTTGAGTCCATCAACCAAGAATGCTTCTTTGATATCACATGAGGGACTTAAAGATATGATTCCAATGCCAACGATCTTTTCTTTGGCATCTCTTCCAAATTTAACAGATCCTCTATCAATCTTTGTTATAGATTTGAACAGTTGTTTGTCACCGGTCATATGTCGGGAGCATCCACTTTCAAGAAACCATTTTCCCATCTTCATTGTCCTTTTATGGTGTCCCCTGCAAAACAAAGTTTTTAAGCATTTTTAGGTACCCAAGCTTGCTTGGGTCCTTGTGGGTTAGCTTTAGAGGTGCTAGCCTCACTTTTAGCCTTTGGTCTCCAAATCCATTTTCCAGTATTTCTCTTCTGACATCTTCTAAACACATGTCCTGGTTCACCACAATGATAGCAAATAGGCATATTTTTAATTTCTCTTGTAGATGTATAAGATCTCGCTGATATATAGAAACTATTTGATCCTATTGAGCTATGACTGGTGGACTTTCTATGACTGTTAAGTTTGAGCTTAAGGTGATTCATTTCTTCCTTTAGGAATTTATTTTCAGTCTCAACTACTTCCAGTTTTATTTCCCATTTCTCTTTCTCTTTACTTAGTCTCTTAATTTTCTTAAGTGCCTTTTCTAGCTCGTCTAGAACTTCATCAAGATTTCTAGAGTTTTCAATACAAAATTCACAGCGTACCTCACTTGAGTCGTTTGATGGGATTCCACTGCTGGTAGAGTTGTCCGAGGCCATGAAACAGATGTTGGCTGCTTCTTCCTGCTCAGCATCAGCTGCATCCTCATCACTCCATGCCGCGTAAGATCTGTTCCTTCCTTTCCTTTTTGCATCAGGACAGTTGTTTGTAATGTGACCTTGTTTGCCATATTCAAAACATCGACCCTCATTTCTGTAGATGGATTGATCTTTCTTGAAGGGAACTTTCCCTTTCCTGAATTGTCTTCTACGATTAACAAGGCCATTTAGGTTTCTGGACATCATAGCAAGCTGTTCTTGAATATCATCTTCTTCAACTTCCTAATCGTAGTATTGAAGGCCACAGTTTTCTTTTTCTCTTCCAAAGCATTTCGTTTTAGATGAGTTTTCTCAAAGGCAATCAGATCACCTCTGAGTTCATCATAAGAAATTTTGTTCAGATCTCCAATTTCTATGTTTATAACCTTAGGTTGCCATGTGGTAGGGAGACTTCTCAGAATCTTTCTTATCTGTTCACCGCTAGTGTAGATCTTTCCGAGTGCTTTGAATTCACCAATGATTTTGCTGAATCTAGCAAACATATTTTCCACAGACTTTCCATCTTTCATTTGAAATAATTCATATTCATAAACTAGAAGTTTAATTCTAGTTTCCTTGACCTTACTGGTTCCTTCATAGGTAACCTCCAATTTATCCCATATTTCTTTGGTTGTTTCATTACTAGATATTTTTTTCATATTATTCACCACTGATAGTGTTGTAAAGAATATTTACAGCCTTGTAATTAAGTTGGATAATCTCTCGTTGTTCGTCAGTATAATCATCCATGTCAACGTCAGTAGGAACATTTTGAGGATCTCCTTCTTTCTTTGTAGCTTTGATAGTGGAAATGTCAAAAGGGCCCTTCTTGATGACACGCCAGACCTTAAAGTCAACCATTTTAACGTATGTTGCCATACGAATCTTCCAATGACCGTAGTGCTTACCATTAAAGTAAGGAGGTCGGGTGGCAGAAGTTCCCTCTTGCAGAAGAGCTCCATTCACAACGTGTGACGACATGATCTTTTCTCACTTGCTGTAAGGCAAAAACAAAAAGTGTGAGTCCAAGCTCCGATACCAATTGATGAATACAAGAGGGGGTGAATTGTTTTTACTTATAATTTTAGTCGACTAATCAAGTTATTAGTTGACTTAGGTGATAAGCAGTATGCAGTGCAAAACAAAAGGCAGTAAGTAAGTAAGGAACGACACAGAGTTTTATACTGGTTCAGAACCAAACGGTTCCTAGTCCAGCCCCCTTGGGTCACAAGGGAGTTATCTCTCTTCAACCTCTTGTAGAACACAAATACAAATATGGTTTATCGTTAACCAAAAACGTCTTCTCACAAGTGGTTTTATTCATTCGCTCACCACAAACGACCTTGTCTGATTTATAGATAATCAGACCAACTTCAGTGACACGACTATTACCTCACTACAAGATCTCTCTTTCTTTTATGTGACACACTCGTAAACACTTAGGAATACAGTACTTGCAAGTAAAAGAATTAGAGAGAGTAGATTGTAATTAGAAGCGTGAGTAATATCTTCAGAGACTCCAGTATAAATAGAGAAACACCAGAGAAGCCCGTTGACAAGGATAAGTGGCAGATCTTCATGCGAGATTGAATGGAGATGTGATTATCTAGAATTGAGGAGTAGAGAGATTGACGCAAGAGATTTGATTCTCTAGGGGATATGAATATCTCCTAAGAATAAGGTAAGAGCTGATTTGGGGATAAGTCCCACGAGATAAGCGCGCCTCAATCTCAACCTTCCATAGATGACTCCGTAACAAATCAATCAGCAATCTTCTTTAAACAATTGGGATCTTTGCAGAGGTCGTCCTTGTAGTTCCTGCAAAAGGCACATGGGACTTAAGTGTCGTATTCTTTTTGTCATAATCAAAACATATATTTTAATTAACTTAACAAAGACTTCAAGGCACAATTTTGCAAGTGTAGGCTTTTAGGCAAGGGGTCAAGGGTTAATGTTGTCTTGCCAACACTTCAAGTTATATGGAGAGAATGCAGGAAGATATTTTAAGAGGCAAGTGTTGCCTTATGCCATTACTTCAAGGGCAAGCGCTGGCAAATAGAGAGGGGTCAAAGGGTAAGTCTTGGCCCCGTGCCAAAAGATTGGCAAGGGTATTTCCGTCAAGAATTTTTTCAATAAATTTAAGGGGGACATTTTTGCAAAATCCTGTTAAGCGCGAGCAAAAAGGCAAACCATTGATTATGGTGCCATATTTCTGCAAAAACACCCATCCATTTAACCAAATATTTATCCATTTATCCAAATAAAATAGACCCAAACAACTCAATGGTCAAATATTTATAATTCAATATAATATTTTGTCTAAGTTCTCGTGGGTTTTATTTAATTATACAAGTCTTATGTTCCATCTTCTCAACAATCATTGTTCCTTATGTTTTATTCTTTTTCTTTTTCTTTTGGTTTCTTCATAACCCAAGTATAATAATTAAAGCTGATGCTATTACTATTTGAGTGAAAGATATAATGAAATAAATAATTAAAGTAAAATTCAACTATTTTCACCAGTGTTAGAAGCTAAATCCAAGTGACTGAATAAACCAAATTAATTTGTGTTGTATTAGTTATAGAAGTTAAGTTCGTAGGGAAGGTAATAGCAATATTTCAGCCGGAGATGAGGGAATAAATATTTGATCCATAAGTTATTCGGTCTTTTATTTGGATAATTAGTCAGATAGTTAGATACATGGATGGTTCAAAAACAAATGTTATGTCATTAAATTTTGAGCCGGATACTCACCTTCGGCAAAAAATATCTATTTGAGTCAAATATACAAAACTGAGTTATTTTTGTGATAAAAAATAAAAAATAATGATTTTGTTAGCATATTTTCAATGATTGAATGATCATTTAAGTAAATTCGACTTTTTAGAGTTAAGTTTTCTTTAACTGATAAACGTTCACGTGCCTTTAAATTTTTTGAATTGTTAAATCATTATGATTTATTGTACTTTTACTAGTTTTAGAAAATGAATATTGGGTAAAGGTCAAAATAGAACATTAAACTAGGTGAACAATTTCATTAATAATTTTTGTTCATCAATGCGCCCCTGTTATCACTTTAAATATGCCATTATATAATTTTTGGCTCGTCCAGGAACTCAAATATGAACCATCCACTAACTATAATGACATAGTTGGTACATCTTAACATAGATGGCCCCTCAAAGTTGTACCCAATTTTCATATAGACACCTCAACTTTCCTAGTGACCAGATAGTCACCTCATGTCGTCCCCACTGTGTCTCGTGAATCCCTCATGGTGACATGGCAATTCAAGTGTATTTCACACAACTCTAAGCGCGTGAATGATCTATTTTTGCCTGTGTTCCTTTTTCTTTTTGGATAATTTTCTTTCATATGGGTTCTACAATATATTTTTCATACAAATATTTTTTACCCATATGTGGGTCCCATCCTAAAAAATAAAACAAAATTTATGTATTCTGCCTTCTTTTTAAAGAACAAATTTAACTGTTACGTGGGTCCCACCCAAAAATTAAACAACAATTATCAACCTTGCAATCTTCCATGGCTGCTAGCAGAGCTCCAATCCGCCACCTTCTACCGCTAAACTCCTCAGCCTTGAATCAACCGCCTCTCTACTATTGTCTATTTAATTGGACAAATAATGATCCCAAAATTCTTAATAAATAGTAACCAGACCATAATTTTCAAAAAAAAAAAATCTAAGCCCATGTCATCAAAATCAAACCTTTAAGCTCACAAATATATTAACCAAAAATATAAACACAAAAGGTATGCATAATCTTGAAAATCATAAAAAAAATTATAGATCTAAAAAATAAAAAAATTATTAAAAAACCAAAGAAAATACATTTCACCAATAAAATTAAATTACTACCTGGCAAAAGCTAAACTTTAAGAAGAAAATTGAAGAAAAAAAAGTTGGGTAAAATTAAACAATTAGTTTCAATTCAATATTTGGGAATTGAAAATTGAAGTAGTGGATTCTGGAAATAGGGGGAACGTGGGTAGCGGGGGGTGGGGGCGTATGAGGATTCATGCATAATGCAACAATGGTGTTTATTCATTTTTTCCCAATTTTTAGGTTGTCTTGAATGTGCTTTGTGTTTTATTGGATGAGTTTCAAGAATTGAAATTGTTGTGTAGTATATATATATATTGTGCAAAGTTCCAATAAGTGATGAGAGGAGGGATTAGAGGATCTGGGGGGTCTGGTAGATTTTGTCAATTTGGGGGAGGTGAGAGTGAAAAGAGGAAGAAGATGGGGAATTTGGTGGGGTGGAAATGTACTTTTAATAATAATTAAAGATTTTCTAAATGTTGGGTATTTTATTTTATACTTATATATAATATACGTGTCAATTTTTTAAATGAAAATACACGTGTCATATTTTGATTTGTTCATTTGACACATCAGCCGCGAGTGTGAATCACGTATTTGGTTTGTCCATCCCAAGTGGTCAGGAGACATACTGGCAACTACCAGAGGTGTTTATCTAATCATTAGGAAAGTTGAGGTATTTATGTGGGAATTTGGTACAACTTAAAAGGGTCATCTATGTATTGTGCCTTTTGAATTAGGTTTAGGTTTAGGATTTTAATAATTTTTAGAGAAATAATTGAATGTCAGAGTATCTCATATAAGCTTACGAAGAGGTGTCACTACGGAGTTGTTGTGCACGTTTCACATTGTGGTTTTAAGTGTTGAAACCATGCTTTAAGTTTTTTTACAGTGTTTTAAGATAACAATTTTAACAGTCATTCAAACAATAAAATGTGATTACATTGCATTCTAGATTAATATGAACTCACTTACTACAGCAAAATAATTTAAAATTAAACTTTATAAAAAGAATACAAAGTTCATTTCTTCACCACTGCAGTCATATGAGGCACTCGAACATCCAATTGTTAAAAAAGAAGAGAAAATAGAATGAAGAATATGATTAAAAAAAATTAAACACTAAAATAAACCTATTAAAAATTGAAGATAGGACCAAATTTGCCTTTATAGTTCTCAAGTTGTTCATATTATGCTCTATACAAGCCACATTATTAAAGAATGACATATTTGGACAAAAATAATTGTTGTTCCTGCACTTGAAATAAATTAGAAGATACAAAAACCTGCAGCAAATAATCTGTTAGTATAGGACGATCCCGAGCCCACAAGTTACTTGTGTCTCCTTAAGAAATCTAACCCCCTCACGATGCCCAAGGTTCACGGGTTAATTTCTCCCAGGATGGAACGGGATAACAGTTCTACCGTAGCGGCACTTCAAACGGTTAGAACACGGCGAACACAAAGAACGGAACAAATCACACGACTCACTTAATATGCAGAAAGGGAGGGGATGCGGTGAGATATGCTTTCTGTCAGCGATTTTCTCTGCCCGAGTGTTTCTATCTTCTGCCCGAGATTGTGTATCCTCTGTCCGAGGTTACTTCTCTTATCTGTCCGAGTTTGAGTCTCTATGGAGTCTCTATCTCAGAGCTTTAGTCTATGTTATCTGTCGTCTGTCTGTCGTGATCAAGGACTGACAAATGATCAGTTTATATAGACATCCAAGGGCAGGTGAAGAGACACACTTGGTGATTAATGAGAAAACGTGGGAGAGTTTAATTGTCCACTAATGACTGACTTCAATGTGGAGCAATTAATCTACCACCACTGACTGACATTAATGTGGAGGAATTAATCTACCACTTCATGACTGACTTTAATGTAAAACGTGGAGGGAAACGTGGAGGAACTAATCTGCTGATGTTGCTTCAGCTGCCCGGGTACTGAACCACTTCAGCTGCCCGTTGCTGACTCACTTCAGCTGCCCGTTACACAACCGGAGCTGCCCGTTGTTGGTCCAAAAATTTAAGTCAATCAATCATATCAATTGACCAAATCCGAATCCGAATCTGAATCCGAAGCCGAAGCCGAAGCCGAGACGAGCGACGACGACGGCGCAAGGCTTCCCTTCTTCTCAACCCTTTTAAGAGCTAAGAGAAGTAAATCTCTATTTAAACCCAACAAAATCCTTTTCCTCTACCAATGTGGGAGAAAGTGCATTTCCCTACAAAAGGGAACCTTTCCCTACAAAAGGGAATCTTTTCACTTTTTACCCATTTCCCATTCACATTCTTCCATTAAATCCAACAATCCCCCACATGAATGGGGAATGGCTGAATGGACATATGCACGACAGACTTGTGTGATTTGCAAGAAAGAATTAGCCGCATCTGGATAAGTAGGTTTCCCTTTGAACTTTCCGTAGTGAACATACATCGGATATACTCGATCAATCGGTAGATTTGATATCTTTGAACCGTCGAACTTTGGTGTATACCTAGACAACGTAAGTCACACAACTAACCCTTAACCGTCTTTGGTTCTCACTGTTGTGTTCATTTCAGCCATGAACACCGCCTGGTTTCATAAGTGCTTAAAGAATTGGCCAACAGAATTCTCCTTGAAGCGGCTTCCACTTCACACTTACATAGGTGATTTCTAAACATGTAATCCTATAGATATACACTGTTTGATAACCACAATATCAAACTTAGATAATCATTAAAAAATGCCTCTAGCATTTTATCCTTGGTACTTGAACATTGTCTCATCACGAGAATGGACCAAACATTTAATTGACAATGTTGAACCGTCATACACAACTTTGTATTCTCCTTGAACCTAGTTCTTGGGATCTCCAGTCTCCTAGGTAGAGTTGCCGCCGTGATGACTTGTCCTTGGCCATAGTCCCATTTCCTTCGATGAACATTCAACCGCCTCTCTAGTTAGGCCTTTTGTAAGCGGATCCGCCACATTATCCCTTGATTTCACGTAATCAATGGTGATAATTCCTCTAGAGAGTAGGTCCCTAACGGTTTTATGCCTTCGTCGTATGTGACGATTCTTACCGTTATACATGACATTCCTCGCTCTTCCTATAGCCGATTGACTATCACAATGTATACAAATTGGTGTCAATGGTTTAGGCCAGAACGGAATGTCTTCCAAAAAGTTCCGAAGCCATTCAGCTTCTTCACCGGCTTTATCTAAGGCTATGAATTCAGCTTCCATAGTAGAGCGGGCAATACATGTTTGCTTGGACGATTTCCAAGACACCGCTCCTCCACTAAGTGCGAAAATATATCCACTTGTGGACTTAGAATCAGTTGTGCCGGTGATCCAATTAGCATCACAATATCCTTCAATGACTGCAGGATACTTGTTATAATGCAATGTAAAGTCTTGAGTGTATTTTAAATACCCCAAAACACGTTTCATTGCCATCCAATGGGTCTGATTGGGATTACTCGTGTATCGACTTAGTTTACTTATAGCACAAGCTATATCTGGTCGAGTACAATTCATGACGTACATCAAACTTCCCAAAACACGTGCATAATCCCGTTGCGACGTGCTTTGACCTTTGTTCTTCTTTAGAGCAAGGTTTACATCAATAGGAGTCTTTGAAATTTTAAAATCCAAATATTTAAATTTTTTCAAGAACACTATTGATGTAGTGAGTTTGAGACAACGCCAGACCTTGAGAAGTTCTATGGATCTTAACACCCAGAATTAAGTCCGCAACTCCTAAGTCTTTCATATCAAATTTGCTAGTCAACATGCGTTTCGTAGCATTTATATTGGCAATGTTATTGCTCATTATCAACATGTCGTCCACATATAAGCAAACAATGACTATAAAGTTATGAGTGTTCTTAATGTAGACACATTTGTCACACTCGTTAATTTTAAAGGCATTTGACAACATTGTATGATCAAATTTCGCATGCCATTGTTTAGGTGCTTGTTTCAGTCCATAAAGTGACTTAACAAGTTTACACACCATCTTTTCTTTACCTGGAACCACGAACCCTTCAGGTTGTTCCATGTAAATTTCTTCCTCCAAATCCCCGTTTAAGAACGCAGTCTTAACGTCCATTTGATGGATTTCTAGACCATACACGGCAGCTAACGCTATTAACATACGAATGGATGTAATTCTGGTTACCGGCGAGTATGTGTCAAAGTAGTCAAGACCTTCTTATTGTCTATATCCTTTAACAACAAGCCTTGCCTTGTACTTGTCAATAGTGCCATCAGCTTTCATTTTCCTTTTGAAAATCCACTTAGAACCTAATGGTTTGTTTCCAGGAGGAAGATCAACCAACTCCCAAGTATGGTTGCTCAAAATAGATTCTATTTCACTATTGACTGCCTCTTTCCAAAATGGAGAGTCTGAAGAAGACGTTGCTTCTTTAAACGTCCGAGGCTCATTTTCCAACAGAAAAGTGACAAAGTCATCTCCAAATGAAGTAGAAGTTCTTTGACGCTTGCTCCGTCTTGGTTCTTCCTCATTTGGTGAATTTTCTTTGGTTCCTCCCTGAGGTCGTTTGGATCTTTCACCAACTGACTCACATTCCTTCTTATACGGATATATCATTTCAAAGAATTCAGCACTATCTGATTCCATCACCGTATTAACATGAATGTCGGGATTTTCTGATTTATGAACCAGAAACCGATATGCTTTACTGTTTATAGCATACCCAATGAAAACACAATCAACTGTTTTCGGTCCAATCTTAACCCTTTTGGGTTTTGGGACTTGCACTTTTGCCAAACACCCCCACACTTTGAAGTAATTCAAGTTGGGCTTCCTTCCTTTCCACTTTTCATATGGAATGGAAAGTGTTTTGCTATGGGGAACTCGATTGAGTATTTGATTAGCCGTGAATAAGGCTTCCCCCCACAAGTTCTGGGGTAGACCCGAACTTATCAACAAGGCATTCATCATCTCCTTTAAGGTTCAATTTTTCCTTTCCGCAATCCCATTAGATTGAGGCGTGTAGGGGGCAGTTGTTTGATGAATAATGCCATATTCCAAACACACTTGTTCAAAAGGAGATTCATATTCTCCACTCCTATCACTTCTTATCATTTTGATCTTTTTGGTAAGTTGTGTTTCAACTTCATTCTTGTATTGCTTGAATGCGTCAATTGCCTCATCTTTACTACTAAGTAAATAAACATAGCAGTAACGAGTGTTATCGTCAATAAAAGTTATGAAATACTTCTTTCCACCGCGAGATGGTATTGACTTCATGTCACAAATGTCCGTATGAATTAAGTCTAATGGTTCCGAATCCCTTTCAATTGACTTGTAAGGGTGTTTCGTATATTTAGACTCAACACATATTTGACATTTTGACTTCTCGCAATCAAATTTAGGCAATACTTCCAAATTGATCATTTTTCGCAAGGTTTTATAATTGACATGTCCCAAACGAGAATGCCATAAATTATTTGACTCAAGTAAGTAAGAAGAAGCTGCAATTTTATTCATAGTGTCAACGACCATTACATTGAATTTGAAAAGGCCCTCAGTCAGGTAACCTTTTCCTACATACAGCTCATTCTTAGTTATTACAACTTTGTCAGAAACAAACACACACTTAAACCCGTTTTTCACAAGAAGTGCAGTAGACACCAAGTTCTTCCTTATTTCAGGAACGTGAAGAACATTGGTCAGAGTCACAACCTTGCCAGACATCATCTTGAGGAATATCTTCCCATATCCTTCAATTTTGGCCGTTGCAGAATTGCCCATAGAGAGCGCCTCATCAGGTCCAGCGGGAGCATATAAAGCAAAGGCTTCCTTCACAGCACAAACATGGCGGGTGGCTCCTGAATCAATCCACCATTCTGTAGGATTTCCAACTAAGTTGCATTCAGAAATCATAGCGCACAGATCAATGTCTTGCACTCCTTGAGCTAATTTTGTCTCTTCAACCATGTTTGCTTGACCTTTTTCCTTTTTCCTGTCCTTCTTTGCAGCACGACAGTCTGCGGACTTATGTCCACTCTTGCCACAGTTGTAGCAATTTCCCATGAACTTTTTCTTGCTGGGGTTGGTCTTCCCTCCAGAAGGCTTCTTTCTCTTATTTTGATTTGGAGTATGCTCAACAATATTTGCTCCCGCTATTGCAGCACTTCCACGAGCCTTCTTTGCAGCAGATTTGTTGTCCTCTTCAATTCTCAAGCGTACAACCAAATCTTCAAGGGTCATCTCCTTGCGCTTGTGTTTCAAGTAATTTTTAAAGTCATTCCATATGGAGGTAACTTTTCAATCATGGCTGCAACTTGAAACGCTTCATTAATCTTCAAACCTTCAAAGAAAAGTTTGTTAGCAACAATATAAATAATACTCTTAACATAAGAATTACTCAGGATCAAACCTTCAGCAAGGAGATCATGGATAAGGACTTGAAGTTCTTGGACTTGGGACACAACAGATTTGTTATCCACCATTTTATAATCCAGAAATTTGGCAGCCACAAATTTCTTCAGTCCAGCGTCTTCAGTCTTATATTTCTTTTCTAGAACATCCCACAGTTTCTTAGACGTTTCAACATTACTGTAGACGTTGTACAGGTCATCTTCCAAGCCACTTAGAATGTAATTCTTGCATAGGAAGTCAGAATGAGTCCAAGCCTCAATCACGAGGAAGCGTTCGTTTTCAGGTGTTTCATCAGTCAGGGCTGGAGCATCCTCCTTAATAAACCTTTGCAGGCTTAAGGTGGTCAGATAAAAGAATATCTTTTGCTGCCATCTCTTAAAGTCCACACCAGAAAACTTCCCCGGCTTTTCTGCAGGTGGCATAACCGTTGCAGCCGCACGGCTAGGCCCAGCAGCACCAGAAACTGCGGTAGCACTAGTATTCACAGCAGGGACAGTTTGTTCCACTCCGTTAGTCATCTCTGCAAGATAACACGGACATAAACAATATCAATAAACTGTTTAAACAATTGGAGTAGAAAAACCACGAAGGCTTTTAGTCTCCACAAACAGATTATTTCACAGTAATTAGGAGTAGAAAAACCATAAAGGTTTTAATCCCCACGAACAGAGTAATATGCAGTACAGGAGCAGAAAAATCACAAAGGTTTTAGCCTCCTCAACCAGTCTCCTTAAACAATATTTATTTAAGCGCAGAAAATAAATATCAGTAGATTTCTTAAGCTTGTTGTTCCTGCACTTGAAATAAATTAGAAGATACAAAAAACTGCAGCAAATAATCTGTTAGTATAGGACGATCCCGAGCCCACAAGTTACTTGTGTCTCCTTAAGAAATCTAACCCCCTCACGATGCCCAAGGTTCACGGGTTAATTTCTCCCAGGATGGAACGGGATAACAGTTCTACCGTAGCGGCACTTCAAACGGTTAGAACACGGCGAACACAAAGAACGGAGCAAATCACACGACTCACTTAATATGCAGAAAGGGAGGGGATGCGGTGAGATATGCTTTCTGTCAGCGTTTTTCTCTGCCCGAGTGTTTCTATCTTCTGCCCGAGATTGTGTATCCTCTGTCCGAGGTTACTTCTCTTATCTGTTCGAGTTTGAGTCTCTGTGGAGTCTCTATCTCAGAGCTTTAGTCTATGTTATCTGTTGTCTGTCTGTCGTGATCAAGGACTGACAAATGATCAGTTTATATAGACATCCAATGGCAGGTGAAGAGACACACCTGGTGATTAATGAAAAAAACGTGGGAGAGTTTAATTGTCCACTAATGACTGACTTCAATGTGGAGCAATTAATCTACCACCACTGACTGACATTAATGTGGAGGAATTAATCTACCACTTCATGACTGACTTTAATGTAAAACGTGGAGGGAAACGTGGAGGAACTAATCTGCTGATGTTGCTTCAGCTGCCCGGTACTGAACCACTTCAGCTGCCCGTTGCTGACTCACTTCAGCTGCCCGTTACACAACCGGAGCTGCCCGGATAAAATATTAATTAATTAATATTTTAGTTTTGTTGGTCCAAAAATTTAAGTCAATCAATCATATCAATTGACCAAATCCGAAGCCGAAGCCGAAGCCGAGACGACGGCGCGAGGCTTCCCTTCTTCTCAACCCTTTTAAGAGCTAAGAGAAGTAAATCTCTATTTAAACCCAACAAAATCCTTTTCCTCTACCAATGTGGGAGAAAGTGTATTTCCCTACAAAAGGGAACATTTCCCTACAAAAGGAAATCTTTTCACTTTTTACCCATTTCCCATTCACATTCTTCCATTAAACCCAACAATAATCACATCTGCATAGATAAGTGGTATTAACATATGGCATATTTGTTGAATCTTGCATAGTTTATAAGGCATATTTAGACCTCTTTTTAATTTTATTCAAAAAATGTAAACATGGAAATGTTCATATCCACGATCAAATTTTAGAAATTTGAATCTAAAAATTTGAACTGTTACATATAAAAATATTAATGTCTTCATGAAGGATCCTTGATCGAGTCCACAAACTATAATGTAGAGACTACATATATAAGCACCCGAGAATATGTCATAAATAAGACCCTTCAACTTAATATGCTGTACTTGTGACTTTTGCATAGAAAAACTTGAGGGAATCTTTTTAGGGAAATTAACAGAAAAGGAACATTCAACCAAAATATTTTTTAGAAAAAGGCTTACCTTACCTAAATTATACTCCATCTAAGTAATTGTTCCTCAAATGCACTCTAGGGTTCTTAGCCTCCCACTTCCTCTTTCTCTCTCTTACTATCACCGTCTCATCCCTCTTCGCCTCTCTTCCCTCAGGCCATCGCCTTCCTATTACTCTCTATTCCCTTCGCTGGTGCCTCCGCATAAGGTGTGATTAACAACAAAATGGAAGTCACTACACCAATAGTGATATCCTTTCGAAGCAACAATTTTGCTAAGAAATTGTCCTACAAATCTCCAACTTCATAAATGATGTTTCTCCCATAAAAATAAAGCATTCAAAAATATTGTAGCATACTCCATTCCTCCATAGTTTTAGCCTAAGTAGGAATATATGGTTTGGCATAATCTCAAGAATACACAAATAAAGGAAATTAAAAAATAGCTGCAATTTTAGCTCTATCGAGCAACTCCTTGAGTCGAGTCAACCAATCAAACACCATTCTTGCATTACGACTTAGTAACTTTAGAGAGCAAATACTTAGTAATAAGGTAAAAATAAACTCAATAGACTTCATATACCTATTGTCGGACGTGTATAATGAAATACCTCCAGGATCAAAACTCATCATACTTTGAACATTTTTCCTTTGAGGACAATAAGAAAATAATGCAACAATAAGATTATTAAGTATTTTTAAAATATCGGAGGCACCTTTCCCCGAAATAAAATGAGGTACTCCCTCCGTTCCACTTTAGATGAACATAATTGACTTTACACGGAGTTTAATAAAGAGAGAAGATTTTTGAAACTTGTGGTCTAAAATAAGTTATAGATATTTGTGTGGCTACAAATCATCTAGGGATGAGTAAAAGTGAATATTTCTTTCCAAATTTAGAAAGAGGTCATTCTTTTTGAAACAGACTAAAAAGGAAATAGGTTCATCCTTTTTGAAACGGAGGGAGTAGTTATCTTAAAAACTTTACAAGGAGGAAACTCCAGTTGCTCACTCTTTTTGACAAACGTTGTTGTCATTCTAGAGTTTTAACTAAGCGTACCAACATTGATGCAGTTCAGAGGGCTTATCTATTGTAGTTAAATTTACCTGAGTCGCTGGTGAGTTCTATGGTACTATGTCAATTTTCATCCTAGTTTCACCTCTTTGAGGACTTCTATCAAACGGCTTTTGCTGCTTACTTTCTCTTTCATCAAGAAATTCAAGTTCCAACACAACTTTGTATGTTCCGTCATTCTCGCCTTGGCCTTCTTGTTCAACCACACACAACCCTTCCATCTTTTCTCTCAAATAATCATCAAGACAAGATTTGCACTAGCAGTCAACACTCCATATGCAAGTTTCTTCCATCTTTTTATTTGAGCAATCAACATAACAAGAGTCGCATACACAATCAACACTTTGTATGCAATTTGTATGCAACTTCTCCAATTTTTTCATATTTGTAGCTGTTCGACCTAGTATTTGTGACAGCTCTTCGATTCTCATATCTACACACAGTTAAGAGGATACTACCACTCTATTACCAATTATGATGGACTTAAAAATTGAAAATAGAAATTGAAGAGAGGGATGAAATGGGAAATATTTTTATTATCAACAATCACAAAAGCACTAATCAAGAATTACAAAAGATTAACTAGTTCTAATGCTTCCTTGAGCCCCATGAATACCACAAATAATGTAGAACTTAGGTAAGAAGAGAGAAGATCGACTGAGAGATAATCAGTAGAGAGAGAAAGTTGTTTAAGAATTTCCAGATCATAACTATCTCTGCTTCTTCCTTAAGCTATGATTTAACTAACTTTCCTTCTAATCTCAGTAGTTGATATGGTGAGCAAATCCTAGCCATCCACTGCATTAATGAACTACCTCATCTCCTATTTTGGGTCAGCTCCCACACATACAATTGCAACTAATCTTATTCCTTATTCTTTTCCTAATTATGAACCTAGGAGATTCAAATATTCTAAAATGCAAACGTAATGGAGCAAACAGAGGAAAAACCCGTCACCTTCCCCCATAGTCCATAGACGAACAGGTAATCCTTACTCCTCTGATCTTTCGCTTGCCTTTTTGTACTTATCTCCTTTCTATTTGCTTGTTTACAAACAATTTATAACCAATTTCCGTTTTTGATTTTGTAAAAGTTCAAACCCTAACCAAAGTGTCTCCGGTCAATTTTCGGTCACCACGACGGCAAATCACTAAATCCTTTACCTTTTTGAGCTCCTCTCAACCTCCCCTACAAAATCCCCTTATCAATTTCATGAAACAAAAAGGTTGAATTTTATCCAAACCCTAGCTGCAGCTCCGGCCAAATTTTCAGGCCATCTCGCCGGTGAACCACTTAAATTCTATACATTTCCAACCTCTCTCAACCTCCTCTACAAAACCCCCTTATCAATTCCATGAAACAAGAAGCTCCAAGTTTAAATTTTTTTGCTATTCCAATTTTTAAAAAATATATAAAATAAAAATTGATTGTCACATTTTCCTCTCTCCATGTGAGAGCTAGAACTCTTGTTTGAATACAAGCCATACTTTTTTGCCTTATTTTTTCACTAAGCGCTATCTTTTTTCACTTCGAATTTTCAATACCAAAATGGCTTCTTCCTCAAAATCAAATATTGACAATACACCACTAGAAGAAAGATGTGCGGGATTGAATAAAAATGATTCTCCAATTGAGTTGGATTATGTTGATGATGAAGACGTTGCTGAGTATGACAAACAGGAAAATATCCCACAATTCTGTATCATCAGTCGTGTGCTTACTGATAGAAATATTGTACTTCGGTCGTTTCAGGACATGATGGGAAATGCTATACGGCCAATGGAAGGTATGATATTGAAAGAACTTGGGAATAATGTTTTCGCCTTTCAATTTTTTGATGAGTTGGATTATGAAAGAGTCTTGGCTGATTCTCCTTGGAAATTTATGCAGAGCCCTATTATTATGAGGCCACTCTTACCGGGACAAAACCCTAGACAGGTTGAATTGACACAGTTGGATATTTGGGTGCAAATACATGGTTTAGTTGGTGGGCTGAGATCTGAGAAGGTTGTTCGAGACATTGGGAATGCCATCGGAGTCTTTATCTCTGCTGATTCAAAAAATCATGACTCCATTTGGAGGGAGTATATGCGAGTTAGGATTGGCATTGATATTCGCAGTCCATTACGGAAGAACATGAAGATCCGGCGACCAGGGGGAACATGTATCGAGGTCACATTTAAATATGAGTGACTGGGAACTTTTTGCTTCTATTGTGGTGTTCTGGGCCACACTGATAAGTTCTGCCGAAAGCTATTTCATGCTCGGGGAGCGGATAAGTCACAATTTCAATATGATATCTCTCTAAGAGCAGAACGCCGGTCATCAAATATTGGGAGTTCTAGATGGATTCGGACAGAGGACTGGACAGAGAAGAAAGGACCGACAAATATGGAAGGCACGTATGGAAAGGCTAAAGAAGATAATTGGGGAAACTCTAGACAAGAGCATACTGGGAAAGAAAAGGTTAGGTATGAGGGAGTAGAAAAAGAAAGAGCGCCGAAAAATCAGGGGGGAGAGACTACTTGTAAAGAGGATAAAGGAGATAAATGTGGTAAGGGAGAAAAGCTGGTAATGGTAAATAGAAGAGGAAATGACGGGGGTAAAGGGATAGACATCACTAATGTGGAGACCAACGTGAATATGAATGTAATTCTGAGAAATAATACAATAGCTCCCTTGGATAAAAAAAGGAAACTTGATGAGGTGGAGGACTTGACCGTTGTAGATGGTTCAAAAAACTTGCTAGTGGCGGGTCCTGTTTCACAGGCCCGCCAGACACAATGAGTTCGCTATTTTGGAATTGTCGTGGGCTTGGGAACCCACAGACAATTCAGGAATTGAAGGACATGGTCTCTTCAAAGCAGCCCAGTATCATTTTTCTCCAAGAGACGAAGACAGGTTGGGCCACTTTAGATAAAATTTGCGCTCAACTAAATTATGAAGGACTTTTTGTTGTAGATCCCGTAGGATCTAGCGGGGGACTGGCACTCTTTTGGAAAGAAAAAAACTCTTGCTCTCTTATTACTTACCACAAGCATCTTATTGATGTAGAAGTGCATATTCCTAGTATTCCTCCGTTCCGTTTTACCGGATTTTATGGTTACCCAGGGTCACATCAAAGACGTGCATCATGGAATTTATTGAAATCTCTGAAAGACAAATCCACTCTCCCATGGTGTATCGCTGGTGACTTTAATGATATACTTGACTACGGGGACAAACTAAGTCGAGTACAACAACCAGAATGGAGGATAAATGGTTTCAGAGCGGCGGTAAATTTTTGTAAAGTTTTTGACCTTGGTTACATCGGTAATCGCTTTACATGGGAAAGAGGTAGAAACACTCGAAGCTGGGTTAGAGAGAGACTAGATCGTGCTATGGCTACAAGAGGTTGGCAAAACAATTTTCCAAATGACAAAGTATTCCATATTGAATCAGCAACAAGTGATCATTCAGGTATCTTTTTAAAATTGGGCATAAAAGTTATCTGTTATGCTGCAAAACCTTTCCGTTTTGAAAATTCATGGATGAGAGAGATTGATGTTAAGCAAGCAGTCCAAACAGCGTGGGAACATGGGAAAGGCCTACCTATTGACGAGATGATAAAAAGTTGTGGTACCTATCTGCTTGAATGGGGAAAGAACAAAAGACAACAGTTCAAGGTCAAGTTAAAGCAAGCCAAAGCACAGATGACAAGATATAGAAACAGTTTACAACCATACCATATGCAGCTATTTAATTCAGCTAAGGAGGCATACATACAGGCACTTGAGCAACAAAATATCTACTGGAAACAAAGAGCTAAACAACATTGGTTGAGAGAAGGTGATACAAATACAAGATTCTTCCATATTATGGCCTCAATAGGCGAAAGAAAAATACCCTCACACAGTTGAAAGATGGGTCAGGACGGTGGTGTGGATGGGATAATGGATTACAAGATGTGATCACGGGTTTCTATGACACTCTGTTCACTTCGGAACAAGGAATTACAGACGCAGTTCTTGAATTGATCGAGAATAAGGTTACGACAGATCATAATTTATCCCTTAGTAGAAATTTTACTGTTGATGAAGTGAAGGAAGCAGTTTTTTCTATGCACCCAGACAAGGCCCCAGGACCTGATGGCCTAAATCCAGGCTTCTATCGCAGTTTCTGATCGGTGGTGGGGAAAGATGTTTCTGACGCGATCTTACACTGTGTAAATGGCAATGGCAACATACCAGGCCAAAACAACACAAAAATTGTCTTAATCCCAAAAAAGAAACAACCTGAGGCACTGTATGATCTTAGGCCTATATCTCTGTGCAATGTGATTGACCGTATTGTTTGTAAAATGATGGCAAACCGAATGAAGCATTGTCTAAATGATATTATCTCTGATGCTCAAAGTGCATTCATTCCAGGTAGATTTATTATTGATAATGCCATGATTTCATTTGAGATAAATCACTACTTAAAGCGGAAAATACAAGGGAAATCAGGTTTTGCGGCTTTGAAAACTGACATGAGCAAGGCCTATAATGGAGTAGAGTGGGATTACTTGAAAAATATTATGCTCAAGCTTGGATTTTCTATGGAGTGGGTCTTAAAAGTCATGAGAATGGTTACTACGGTTTCATACAGAATATCTCATGCGAGCAAGGAATTTGGAAACATTATCCCATCAAGAGGTTTACGCCAAGGTGACCCATTATCGCCCTATTTATTCATCATTGTGGCAAAAGGCCTCTCAGCACTCTTAAGGTTTCATACCCAACGTGGTAGTTTACATGGTGTCAAGATTACACCACATGCCCCCCCCCCCCTATCTCACATCTCTTCTTTGCAGATGACGCACTTTTTTTCTTCAAGGCAAATGATTGTGAAGCAAGTACAATTAAAAATTGCCTTTTGATTTATCAGCAAGCGTCAGGCCAACAAGTGAATTTTCATAAATCAGAGATCTTTTTTAGTAAAAACACTAATGATGCAACAAGAGATTCAATTGCTGCTGCTTTAAATGTACCAATAGTTGATCATCCAGGACAATATCTTGGGCTGCCAGCTATTGTGGGTCGTAGCAAAAAGGAGGTCTTCAGTTATATAGTGGATAAGGTGCGCTCAAAGCTTCAAAGTTGGAAAAGAGCAATACTATCAAGAGCAGGGAAAGAGATTCTATTGAAGACAGTGGTACAAGCAATACCAAATTATCTTATGTCCCTCTTTGCATTGCCTGTAGACATATGCGTTACTATTGAACGAGCTATGAACGATTTTTGGTGGCGCAATGGAGGTAGTGAGGGATCTGGAATTAAATGGATTTCGTGGGATCGGCTTAGTAAACACAAAAGTGACGGTGGTATGGGCTTCCGAAGACTCCAGCATACAAACACAGCACTATTAGCCAAAACAGGCTGGACGATTTTGACTCGACCAAATGCTCTTGTAAGTCGACTTCTTGGTGCTAAATACTATCGCAACTCAGACTTTCTTAGTGCAGGGGAGGGATCAAATCCTAGCTTTATTTGGCGATCACTTTGTGCAGCGAAATATCTTCTCCAAAAGGGTTGTGTTAAGAGAATTGGGAATGGACTAAGTACACGGATATACAGCGACCCATGGTTACCAACAGGCCAATCCATGTTTATCCAAAGTGCTCCAAATGATGATTCTCCGAATCTTTATGTGGCGGACTTGATAAATAGCGATACAAAAACATGGAAGCTACACCTCTTGGAAACTCTCTTTACTATAGAAGAGGTAAATTGTATTAAATCTATTCCTTTGGGGTTTATATTTCAGGATGATCGTTGGATGTGGAGGTTAGATAGACAAGGGAAATACACGGTTAAGAGTGGGTATTTGATGCTACAAAGAGATGATGTTCCTAATCAAGATGGAAATATTTGGAAGAAAATCTGGAAGTTAAAAATGCCACCAAAAGTCCTAAATTTTGTTTGGCGCGCATTGAAAGGAGTACTACCAACCGGGGATAATTTGCTTGCTCGAAAGGTCATTCAACAAAATATCTATCCAGCATGCCTTCAGGAAGCCGAAACCACATTTCATTGCCTAGTACAGTGTGACGCCGCAAAACAGGTATGGCTTAAATCTTCTTTGGGGTGGCGGACTGTGGGGAGCTCGCTACTAGAGTGGTTTATATCAATGGTTCAGACTGTGACGCGTGATCAACTTCATGAGACTATTATGCTCCTCTGGGAGATATGGAATGCTCGCAACAATTTGATCTGGAATGGGAAAAACACGCGATCAAACACTGTTATACATAGAGCCAGTCAATTCTGGCAGGAATGGAAAGCAGCACATATTAATGGTGATTCTTATTTGGTACCTGAACCAAATTTTTATGTTAAATGGTTTCCTCCAGATCCGGGTACTCTGAAATGCAACATTGATGCATCTTATGATATTCACACTGGAAGAACAGGGGCTGGTATGCTAGTCCGGGATGCTCATGGCAATTTTGTTAGAGGTTTTTGTTTACAATTAGAGGCTACATCTGAAGCACTAATGGCTGAAATTCTTTCAGTCCGGGAAGCATTAAGTTGGTTAAAGAAATACTATCACACATCCCCGATCGTTGTTGAAATGGATTGTCTGGTTGCCAAGCAAGCATTGGATAATTCTAAAAGCGACAATTCATACTTTGATATTATTGTGCAAGATTGTAAAGTACTCATGTGTGACTTTACATCTATTTCTCTATTTTTTGTTAAACGGTCAGCGAACCAGTGTGCCCACGTGTTAGCTAGGGCTGCAGGTTCTATGTCTGATGCTATGGAGTGGATTGCGCATCCCCCATGTTTGATTTATGATGTACTCAGTTACGATTTAAATAATAATTGAGCTGATTGCTTATTTTCAAAAAAAAAAAAATTATGAACCTAGATCATAACATAGAGGGTACAGCGTGGAATGGGGGACACGTGATAGGGCAAGGTAGGAAGTAGTTGTAGGGGGTGGAAGGAGACAATGAGTGTGAATTGTCATATTTGACAAATATTTTTTCTACTTTCACAAGGGAAAGCATTTTCTTCCAATTTAAGTAAAATGAGTTGTTATGGAAAAGTTTTCCAAAACTTTTAAGTCAACCAAACATGGAATTGAAATATATTTTTCGAAAAATAATTTCTCCTTTTGTACCAAACACACCCATTATTCGTTAATCACCCTGATTATCTTTACAGCATAATCAACTCCTTGTATTACTAACTATACGTTTACAACATCTAACCATCTGTTACAATCGAAATGACAAAATTGTCCTCTTTCAAATCAGTTCAGTATACTGCTTCAATTTACAAAAACTCATCATCAAAGCCTCTTTATTGAAATAGTGTCTTCGTTCCTTATTAATCTGACACGGTCTTTGTTGGCGACAACGGAGTTCCATTTTAGGGCAACATCAAGAGTTCCAAAGGTGTGTGTTGCCTGATGACATTGCATGTGTTGCTGGTTGCTGCAAGAACTAGTACCCATCTTTGTATAAACACTGGCACTTTGCAGCTGCCATTAGTGGAGGAAGAAGAGTTTGAATAGTGGTTGCATGTGTTCTTCACTTCCCCGGGAAGATATTTGATTTTATTAAAAAGGATTAATCCTTTGTAATATGTAAACACTAAAACTATATACACAAGAATATCTAATTAGTTGCTATTGATGGAGGAGTACAATGTTTGTGTTGCCCAGTTAAACAAAATTTCGATGAGAAAAAACCTACCAAAGTTCAAGTGTAGAATCATAAAATACAACTTTCTATAATTGTAAATCAAAATACTAGTTTAAGTAATACAAAATCTATCCAATTTCTAATACAATGAACTAAACGTTTGACAAAAATAATTCATGCATTATAATTCTTGTATTACTAATTCCTGTATAACTAATCCCTATATTATCATCCCTGCATAACTTGTTTTCCAATCAAATAATTCTTTACAAAGAAGAGGTTATTAGACTGGAAAGGCCCAATTATAAATAAAGGATTCAAGTCTTCCACTTTTTTTTTTCTTTTATTTATTAAGTGAGATTAAGTGTTAAGTGATAACATACCTATTTTGAAACTTCAGGGGTAATAGTCATAATCCAGTAAAATTTTAAACACTAATATTTATGGAACCACCTTAAAGAAAAAAAAGAAATTTAGTTTCCCGCTCTTCTCTCCTACTTCTTCCAGCTTTCATACTTTATTTAAAAATCTCGTTTCCCTCTTTTTCTTCTTCATTCTCCTTTATCTTTTTCTTTTTTCACTATTTCTTCGCTCTTTTACCATAATATTCTTCTTTTTTATTTTTATTTTTATTTTTATTTTTTTTTTTGACGTCAAAAGATATTTTTTTGACCAAAATTGGAACATCTCAAGAGATGTTTCAACCATCTCTTGATTTTCCATCCATATTCTGAACAACATAGAGAGATGTTCGGACATTTCTCAAAATTTCCTAAAATCATGCAAAATGTATGAAAATTTGAAAAAACTTTATAGCATAAGGAGGGGGGAGGGGGGCGGAGAAGGAAAAAGGGATGAGGAAGAGGGTAGATAAGTGAGGAGGAGGGAACGAAAAACAAAGAAATAGAGGGGGTGAGAGGGGGAGGGGGAGGGAGGGGAGGAAGTGGAGGGGGAAATAGGGGGCCTTTATGTAAATAAGAGAGCTTGGGGCTACTAAAATCTTTTCATTAGTACTAATCCTAAATAAATCCTTCTATTTATTAATATTTATTACTTGTGACCAATTATTTTTAAAAAAAAAATATTAAAGGGACTTTTTATGGGAAAATAACATAAAGGGAACATTCAGTCCAAGTCTCTTTCTAGCAAGAATTTAGGATTTTTACCTAGTTTTTTCTAGGCATTCCCCTCGATTGCTCTCTAGGGTTTCTAGCATTTCCTTTCGTCTTCTTTTCTCTTCCCTTTGGCCATCGCCTCCCTCCTCCTCTCCATTCCATCTGCCGCCGCTTCCGCGTCATTCTTCCTTTCCTCTCTTTTGTTCTGTCGCAGTACCTTTTTTCTCTCTTTCTTCGCTCTGTTGCTGCTGGCCCTCCCTCTTCCTCCCCTCTTCGCCCCCGTTGTCCTTTCTCGTCCCTCCATTATCCACCTTATCTTTTTCTTCCTCTCCAGTTTTATTTTTTTTAATATGGTGCTATTAAATGCGTAAACACAACATAATATATTTAACCAAATCCATAACGTATATATATAATGATGTGTACAAAAAATTGAGTGAGTATACAATGTGTATAATTGAGAAAACTAATTATAATGCACTATAAAACTGAGTGTCATAATATGTATAAGTGAATAAACGAATTGTATATACACTGAAATCAATTGTATACATTGTATATTAGCTAATAAGTTCAGCCGCCCGACCTTTCAGGTAATAAACCCACCTTTTAATCCAAATTCCTAACAAATAGTTGATATATCGTATGCGCTGGTGTATTGTACATTTGTACACTTATGAGTGACTGGTTTCCCGTGCTAATTATGAGCCAATATTAAATTAAATTTATAAATTTTCACTCATCTTTTATTTTTTTGGGAAAAAATATTGTATAAATATGCACTAGCATTGTAAATAAAAAAATAAACAAAAAAATAAACAACGAAAATATATGTATAATCAATGTATAATTTTATTAATATATAGATTAAATATTAATTATACACCTGTGGCTATTGTTTATTTTGATGGTTGTCCCGCCGACTAAAAGTGTGAACTTTTATTTGAGGTTCAAATTTCAATTCGCTATTTTATTTTTTAATCGCACTCCTGCCCGCTCTCAAAGCAAATTGTAGTCTTCCAACTTCTTGTTCTACTGTGACTCAAATAAACATGTACAACCTCTTAATTTAGGTGGAAAGTGCTTATTATTAGAGCAAGACTCACTCGTCGATTCACTAAATTTTAGTTTTATTTCAAGTGGCATTTATGTCGATGCACGACTTTAGCTTTCATATTATTGTTTTAATTTTACTCAAATAGTTCGTTTCTTTGTTTACATAAATTTCAACCAATTATTCCGTAAAAGTTCTAAATTTGATTGTTTCACATCCAAGTAAAAATGGTCAACATGATAGAAGTGATAGTTTATGGAACAATGTTATCACTAAAATAAAATAAAAATTACATTAAATCATCTGAACATTAACAATCTCTCGACTAATTCAAGTTAATTTGTATTAATGTTGCACAAATATAAGTTTTTATAAATCTTCAAAATTTCCACAATATGATTTGTTGTGGGATTTATATCTAAGAATTAAAGCCAGGTAAATATTGTCAAATTTTCACACCAAACAAATAAATGAATACATTGTGTTTATACATATCATTTCTCACTTAATTATGGTCAATTATATATTCCAAACTCATTAAAATAATTTTCTTTATTGTAAATCGAGGAACCCGCAGCCGCTATTATTTGAGCATATTCTGAATAAACCTGACTCCTTATGCAATAGCTCGCAAACCATATCAGAAAAGTAAACCTCCTTATTTAACTATAGTATATACGTATGATGATTTGATGTAAAGTGATGTTTTACATTTTTTTTTTTTTTTGATCAATTATCCTAAGTGGTATAAGTTAAACCTTCCTATTTGCTATTCCAAAATTGAACTGCAGCAAAATAGCAAAAGTATCAATTCATGAGCACCTAGACACAACCTGATCACAGTGTGTTTATACATAGACATTTAACTATATAGTAGTATATTGTAAAATTTCAGCCCCATAGTCTGTTTGCACCGCGCTAAATGAATACTAGCCAGCGGTGCAAAACTGTTTGAAGACTAGCCACTTTCGGACAAGTCCCAGTATTTTATATTGAGACTTTGAAAATATTAGTTCAAAATGCCAGTATAAAATATTGGGATCACTTAAACACTAATCCCAGTATAAAATACTGGGACTTTATATATAAAGCTCCAGAGTACTATAAGTATGAAACCCATTATTTTATAATGGGATGTTAGTTCAAAGTCCCAGTATACTAAGACTAGACTTTATATATAAAGCTCCAGGGTACTATAAACATGAATTTCATTATAAAATAATGGGATTTTGAACATGTTCGTTCAAAGTTCCATTATAAAATACTGAGACCAGCCTGGAGTATTTGCCAATGCTAATGGAGTGTACATGTGGCGCGGATCTTTGACTATTTCTCAATTTATTTTGAAATGGTGGATAATTCTCACTTAGCGCGTCCAAAAATGGCTATGCATCAAAATCACACTAGTATGAGCGAAAAAAATTCGCGGGGAAGCCACTTGGCACCCGCTATTTGATGCGTAGCCTCTATTCATAAATTCGCTGAGAAATTAGCCACCACGCGCGTTTTTACAAAAATATAGTGTAACGACATCGTTTTATGTCTTTTGAAAATTCCGCTTTTACCCTTCCTTATTTTTGATTTATTCAAGGGTTTTATTTCTCTCTCTTTGTTACTGTGACTTTTGAATTCTATCAGAAATACACGAACTCTCTTTCGAAATACACCAACTTTCTTTTGGGATTTTTGAAGCTTTTTATTTGGTTAAAAACTTTGTTTTGCTGTTTCGTCTGTTAAGGTAACTGTTTTACTTCGCATTGTTATTTTTCCATTTTTTTATGGGTTATTGGGTTATTAGGTTATGATTTTGTTTCGAAAAATGTTTGGATTTTCCATTGAAGTACAGTATAAGCTTTTGATTCCCTTGTAAATGGTGGGTTTTTTTAAGGGCAACGCTTTCTTTGCGAAACCCTTTGCCCAAGAACTATATTCTGTGAATTTGTATGTGATATGCTACAGTCCCATGATAAAATACTGGGATTGTGTGTTTAAGAGGTACTTGTGTCCATTGTAAATGGTGGATTTTTTAAGGGAGCAACGCTTTTTTTTGTGAAACCCTTTGCCCCAGAACTATATACTGTGACTTTCTAGGGGGATAGACTGTTGTCCCATGATAAAATACTGGGACTGTACATATGAAGTACTTTTTCCCCAGCACAAATTATGGGACTTTGTATAACAAAGCATTATAGTCCCCCCAGCACAAATACTGTGACTTTACATATGAAGTACTTGTGCCCGCAGCACCAATATCTGGGAAGCCAGTCTTGGGAAGGTGGGCCAACAACCTTTTTGTGTGCTCCATAATAAAATACTGGGACTCTTTATTTAACAAGTACTATTGTCCCAGTTCTAAATCATGGGACTTTGTATATCAAAGCATTTCTAGTCCCCTAGCACAAATACTGTGGCTTTACATAAGAAGTACTTTTGCCCCCAACACCAATATCTGTGGGTTTTTAGGTGCAAGCATATAAATGTTATTTTTTTTTTATTCTAATACATGTGCTAATGTTACAGTTATGGAGATTATACCAAATGATGAGGGTATGAATAATTTGCCAAACGACGATGGTATATTGGTTCCATTTGCGCAGTGGAAAAATTGTGATTGCCGATAGAAAGGTGACACAGAGTATCTTGGATTACTTGAAGGGTTGTCTGCCGATCACCTGGAGAAACTTAAGCAAAGGCCATTCAGCAAGTTTATGCTTTTGGAAGATGCTAAATATTCTGGGAGGCTTATAAATTGTGCTCTGCAGCCTCAAAAAGTTTCTTCAGACAACACTAAACTTAGCTTCAAAGTTTTTGGTGATATAAGTATTTTTTAGCTTTCAAAGAGTAGATTAAAGGATAAGTATTTCAGGAATCTTGAAGATGATGTTAATAAAAAGGACAGCAAGTGGACTTTAAATTTATGACTTGCTTGATCTGATTGAACATCATTCCAGTTATGTGATAGTGACTCCAAAGAACAAGGGTAATGTGAATAGAGTGTCAGCTGCACGATTGGATGTTCCATTAGAGCAAGATGATGTTGTTAAACTAGCTGAGGCATATTTGCTTAATTCTGTTTTATTGGGACGGCCATTACCTAGAGTAGTGGATGTTCAACATATGATTATTATTGATGATGAAGAGGTGCATAGCTGTTATCAGTGGGGTACTGAGATATATCGTCAAATGATACACTATTTGCAGTCAATCATAAAGCCAAATTCTTCTAGCACTACTTAATTGTTTCCTGGTATGCCCTTCCTATTCTGTTGTTGGGTGGCAGAGGTGTTCCCTGTATTCAGGCAGTATTTTAGTGTTCGTCATAGGATCAAACCTCTGATGCTTCGTTACACATATAATGTTACCCCGCACTATAATATCTTGTGTGATGAGTACTTTCATAATGAACAGGTGAGTTTTACTAGTAGTTGCTTTTTTTAACTTTTTTGTTGGTTTTGAAATGTATTTTTTAATAGTTTTGGGAGGATGCCTTAGTGGGACCAATAAGGCATAAATCTAAACGTGCTTCAACTTCAAAGTCATCCTCAAAGTCATCTTCAAAGACTAGTTCAACAGCAGAATCTATTGACATGAATGAAGTTGTAAAGGTGAAATCCTTTGTGGGTTTTTTCATTTGATTTCTTTTTCTTATGTGGTTTTAATCTTTTTTCTTTTATCAGAGGTTGACAGCTAATCTCAAAGTAAATTTACCTACTGAGACCAAGATTCAACATATGATCAATTCATCAGAAAGTAGTGTGAAGAAAGATCTTGCTGACATGGAGAAGAGGATTCCAGATAATTTGAATGCAAAGTTTGATTCATTACTGCTTCTTGTTGCAAAATCAAAGACAAGTGATCTTGGAGAAAACTGTGGTGTTTTTGTAAGTAAATCGGACACCAGAAGTAGAAATGAGAAGAGCCAGTTTGTTGATGATTTGAATTATTCATATGGTCGGGATAGTTTTTTTAAAGAGCCAGTTTTATAATCGGTCTGAGCTTGTTGGTAGTGTAGAAAGTGATCAAGGTATTCCAGTTGCTTTACTAGAGAAAAGCAATCAAATGATTGTGGATGTTTTAGAGAATTACAATGATGATACTTGTGACACCATTGATGAAGCAAAAGGTACATATGATTTTGAAAAGGTGCCATTAAATCCAGACCATCATCAAGAAAGTCATGGTAATCAAATAGAGTATTCTATATACTGGTAATCTAAGTAAAAGGGAATATTTTTTTAATGTAATTTTTTTTATGTATATGCAGATAAACAGAATCCTTCATCTGATTTATTGCACAAATGTCGATCTAAAGATGATGATATATCTTTGAATCCAACAGAAGTTCAGCTTAATGGTAAGAAGAAAAAAACTTGTTGGTAGATTCAACCAACATATTATGCAGTATACTCTTTAAAAGAGAGAAAATACTGATGAAGTACTTGTGCCCCCAGCACCAATGTCTGGGAAGTCAGTCTGGAGAGGGTGTGCCCCCAGCACCAATAAAATACTGAGACTCTTTATTTAACAAGTATTGTTGTCCCAGTTCTAAACTATGGGACTTTGTTTAACAAGTACTTGTGTCCCCAACACAAATACTGTGAGTTTACATATGATGTACTTGTGCCCCAGAACCAATGTCTGGAAAGTCTATAGTAATGCAAATCTATTTTAATGTGTGTTTTGGCACTTCTTTTGTCTATAAAAAAATGTAATGTATTGTGCTTATTTACTTTTACAGAAGCTAATAATGGCAAATTTGGGAAAAGTGTTGTGGTTGAAGAAGAAATTGAGGAATTAAACCAGCCTGTTGAAGCTGGTATTTGGACACCAGTAGGTATGTAAAAGTAATTTCTATATAATAATTAGTGTTCATAGTTTTGTAGTTTAAAATGTGTAAAAAATTATCTTTTTTTAAAGTGTCTCAAGAAGGTTCTCAACCAATTAAGCCTGCTGATAATCAAAAAAATTTTACTCCTGGTATGTGAAACATCTTGCATATTTGCATGGTGCACACTCCACCATGAAATACTGTGGTTGTGTCAATGAATAGTGTGCCTTGTGCCATTATTAAATACTGCGACTCATTTGTCTATGCATATGTAATATATTGTTGTTGTCTATTTTTACAGAAGCAAAAAATGTTAAAGCTGATAATGAAGATGTTGTCAATCAACGCAGTCACAGTGCTGAGGTTCGACTTGAAGTTGAGTGTGTCAGTGAGCTTTGCAGAGCTGGTCTTATTTTTACACCAGCAGGTATGTAAACATTTTTTTCATAGTTATTTTGTGTTTTTTATTGTTGACAAATGTGTGATATATTATCTTTATTATAAAGGTTCTCAAGAAGGTTCTAAAGAAGGTCTCAAAGAAGGTGTTGTGCATTCGCCTGTGAAAAAGGCTTTGAAAATATTTTCCAGCAATAAAAGGAAGGAACGTGATAATGATGCTTCTCCTAAAATTGTATCCCCCTCAAAACTAAAATTGTTGAAAAGGTTGTCGAGGGAAGCGGTAGCATCAAGAAAATTGGTCGCACAGATGAACCTTCATTTTCACTTGGCTTGACACAGCCATCGCAAGAGACTGCAGCAGTGATCGATAGTGTCAGGCCAGATTCTAAGGGTGGTACAGAATTGGCATTAATCGAGAAAGATAATTCAAAACTTACGACACTTGCTGATGCATCTGTTGTAGTACTGGAGCAAGAGTCTGCTTTGGATTCAGCCATGAAAATACCTGAACAGTTAATTTTTGCGGAGAAATGGAATGTTGCTGGAAGAGATGTCTCTGCAAGGAATACTGCAGATGTGTGTTCATCTAAACAACAGTCGGCTATGCAGTGTTCAGTGAAAAAAGAGGAAGTTATGGATTTTGCTGTTTTGCCAGACAAACTAGCAAATAATCCACAAGAAGGAGAGCTGTTAGACAGTGGACATAGGGTTCATAAGATTAGCCGCCACTTATTATCACCATTCAGGCCTTTTCAGCCAAAGGAAAAGGGTGATTGGAAGCCTACTTATAGGCGTGTATGCCCTTTTCATAATGTCAATGCCACGTCTAATTGTTTGGAAATTTTTTATCAATGGTCGAAGAAAGGCTTGAAATTGACTGATAAAAACAGCGTCCCTACAGTGTAAGTTATTTTATTTTATTTATTTTTTTAGTTTTTTCGTATTCAGTTAAAAGGTGTTGTAGATTATATTAGTAATTTTGTATTGTTTCTGTTGTTTGTGTTTAACTTTTTCAGGGATGATGATCTTTATGATGACAAAATTGTAGACATCAATTCACAGAAACAAATTAAGTTATATACTTTTTCAGTGAAGAGCAAAATGTGGTTTAGAGAGATTGCAGATAGAAGATATGCACTTACCAATGAGGTTTTCTATAGCTTATTTTTGTTGTTGGTTCTGTAGTTGTTGAACCCTCCCAAAAAAAATATATACACAAGTATATGCATCGGGATGTATTTTTAACAAAATGGGACTTCAAAGGGTTTCTTTGGAGTCGCCACCTAATTTAAGGATTATTAGTAACCTAAGTTAACTAAAGAGTGCAATTTTATTCCCTACTTAAAGGAAAATAATTCAGAGATTCTTAGGTAAGTGGTTCTATTAAATTCGAAAGAAGGTCCCTTGCGGGAGCACTTTCGAAAATCCGCTAAATGCGGTTAATCCGACGGTTTTCACGAATTTGATAGTTTAGATTATTTTAATAATATATAATAAATAAAGGAGTTATAGACAAATAAGTAAAATAAAATCAGGCAAATAAGGGATAATAAATAAGGGAAAATAAGATAAGTGATAATAGGATAAAGGAAAAATAAAAATAAATAAGGATAATAGATAAATAAGGGAAAATAGATAAAGGACAATAAATTGAATAAGGATAAAAATAACCAATGATAGATAAATGATAGGTAATAAATGATTAGAGGATTAATTAAATGAATAATAATAAATGATAATAACTGATTAATTAAATAAATGAATAATTAATTAATTAAAATTCATCAAATTAATAAATAAATACTTATAACTAAACAATTAGTTTAATTAAATAAGTTAGATTAAGTAAATGAATAAGTAAATAAATAAATAAACAGATAATTATAATTAATTAATTAAATATTTAATAAAATAGATAAATAGATAATTTAAAATAAAAAAAGGTACAATTTAATTGAATGTTGATTTGCACTCATTAATTGACAAATGGTTCTTAAGATTCATAAATTAATCGGCGATTCGCAAAGAAAGGATACAAAGCATTCTATAAAAGTAATTCAAGTAATTTACACTAACCAATCATAATTCGATACAATTTCTATCCTACAGGGCTCCTAGTCTGGTCTACGGGAAAGTCCTATACATCGATTTCTAGAGGAGTAGGAAGAGAGAGAGATGAAAAGAACCCGGAAATGCAACTCGCAAAACGAGCCTTGATAACAATGTAATTTTCAACCAAGTTGACGCAAGCGACTCAAGCGACTCCAATGCCAATGAGTCAATCCCAGTTTTGCGAGTTTTAGCCAACTCGTCCCAAGAGGTGTATTATGCAAAAGAAAGAAAAAAATAAGAATTAGGACTTGAAACTTAATAATAAACAAAGTACTTTGCCGAAAACTCAAAAATGTTAAACAAGAAAACACTCCACATCTAAGACATTCAAACCAGTTATAACTACAACTTCATAATGCAATACTTTTTCTAATGAAGTCCACAGATATCTCAAGAACAGACAATCATAAAAGAAAGGTTAACTAAATCTCAACAAAACTTGCAAGACTCTTGATCTGCTATCTTCACACAACAGTATAACCGAACACAATGAAATAACTGGACATGACCAGAGGGGAGACAACAGATAGCTCAAAAGTAATATAAAGGAAAACTTTTTCCTTAATAAGTTGACATTTCATGAATTAAGACATTAACTCAGTATTCATACGAGATGAATATGGACAAGTCAATAAATTTATTTAACTTGCTTTACTAAACATAAACTCAACTCATGCCTTCAAATAATAAATTGTTTCGGCTAAATCTAATGAAGCAAAAATCCATCTTTCTTCTAGGGAATAAATAACAATTTTTAAACCATTTATCCATTCGACTATAGCTAAAAAATACTCTTGATAGGTAATTGATTAGGTTCTTTTTGAAACCAAGCGAAGTATTACGGAATCCTATCAACATATTAAGAATGCTTTTTTTTTTATAACTTTGAACACTATCAATAATTTCACCCTCAAACTTGAAACACCAATTATTTCTTTCATGGCATAAAAGAGTACTCAAGCAAAAGTTGACTAAACTTCAAAACTTAATACATAGCTTACCAGGTTACTTGACATACTAGGAAACACAGTACACATTTCAAAGTATGATTAGAGCAGAATTTATAACGAGATAAACATGTGAATTCTTCACACAGTAAAGACATTAGTCTTTAGAGCTCACACTCATAGATTGAATATATATAGCGGCTGGATGAATTTTATGAGTTAAAGAGAAATGGTTTTAGACAAATACCAATTTTAAATTTTACTAATGAGCATCATTTAACTGAAGCAATACTTAATCATGTTGTCAATTTAGACTGGTGCTACTTATCAAGCCAAGCAAGAATATGTCTTACGTTGAATCTCAAGTCGGACCTCTTTTACAGACTCCCTGAACAAAACTATAACTCCCAGGACTAACCTATAAACATCTACACTCCCTCTAAGCTAACCAACATACCTAAACCAATTGAACTCTATCAAAGACCCTAGAACTAACCTCCAGACCTGCAACAACCCTGCATTTCACTATGCAGCACCCATACCCTTTACACAAATCCATCCCTTGAAAACTGCAACACATACATATATCTCTACACCATCTCTAACAGCTGCGACATACATAACTCCTTCCCACACACTCAAGCCGCCTACAACACCCAAGATAGCCCTCGTATTATCCCTGCAAACCACCAAGACTACACTCCTACAACTCGCCAAATATCCAGAACAACCCTGCTAACACACCCTGAGCTTACCAATACCTGCAACATCACATACGCACTTGCACCACCCTTTAAATCACCATAATACTCTCCTTACAGCCCTGCTACTTCTACACACACAGACAAGCTCACACCCATGCTCATACACATCATTCTATCAACAACAATTCACCCCCTACATCTTGGAACAAACACACAAACATACCCATATTTACTAACTTCACAGACCACCTTCCCTACAACCTAAACACATACAATCCTAACCATAACAAACTCCAGGCTACTCTCATTACCAGACCACCTACTCAAATACTACACACTCCCTGAGCAACCTGCTTACTCCACACAAAAAAAAACTGCAGCAAAAGAACCTTAACTTCAGCCACCTGCAGACCAAACTAGACCAAAAACAGTCCCTGCACAGCAAACGTAAACCTCCAAAACTCACCTAAATAAACCTCAGCTTTACCTGCATACCCTCTCATCAGCTAACCATGCCAGCATACACAAACAGTTTCACTACCCTCTGAAACTGAAACAGAAAATAGCCTGAGCTCCCTGGATAACTTCTCAACCAAAGAAACGACTCCCAAGAACACCTTGCCAGCCCAGAACAAACTTCCAAACATTCATAACCATCACAATCCTTCACATACACAGCCAGACAGATGCAAGAGCAAACAGAAATAACACTAACAGTTTACAATGAAAAGGATCATTTCTTTTATATCATAGAGAAGCTAAGTCACGAAAAGAGAAGTACTTTAACTTAAAAAAATGAGAAATGACTCTTTTAACTTCTTTTCAAAAGAAAACCATATAAAGCTTCAAACTTAGCAAGCTTACTAAAACTACGACCATGCTTAATGAAGTCATGGGACTAATGAACCAGCTAATGGAAATGGAAACCTAGAGTTTTACAACCAAACAAGTATCCAGGAAGACAAGATTTAACTTTTATTTACACAGCGATAGATTCTAAGGTGTAGAGAAACCCTTTGATCACACAAAAACTTCATACTTAGTTATGCAACTCAAGCTAAATAGAAAGCAGATAGACAACATCATTGCAGGTTCAATAATCACTAAACTAACACGAAACAGGCAAACCTCGACATAAAGCTCACTTCTTTCACAGTTCACAGATATAATAATAATCGATCATTACTTTTCTCGCCAACAGCAAACACATAAATAAAAAAATGGAAATTGAAAATGTAACGAGGGTAGGTTTATCACCTTTTGCAGAGCAGTGAAGTGAGGCAAGGGATTCGAAGCGATTCGCGACTCGACTAAGCGACTCGAGCAAGGTCGACGACTCGAGCACAAAAGCGATAAACGAATCCGAAGCCGGGATCAAACCAGAAAACAATAGTAATCCATATATTCTTTTAACTTAAAACTGAGCCCAATTTATGTATGCCTATGCTGCCATTTTTGTATCATATTTTATGTTATTGCCTCCCTCTCTGCTGCTGCTAACCTCCTCTTCCCCGAGCATAACATATATATATATATATATATATATATATAGGGGAAGGTTCTAGGGTTTTGGCCTACAAAAGAAAAGACTAAAGTGACCTCTAACGTACCTTTACAACGTTCGGATTTCAACCTTTTTTATAAGCATTTGAAAAGAAAAAATCAAAAATCAAAAATCAAAAGGAATCCGAATCAAATCGAATTTTCCCTTTCGATTTTGATTTTTTGAATTCAAAGCCTATTTCCTTCGATCCGCGCCCTTGATGATGAGAAGGAGTAGAAACAAACGGTGTAGATCGTGTTTTAACATTGTGGGGTCGCGGTTTTGGGGGGAAACAAAAAGGGGGTCGGGTTGAATGGGATTTTTGCCATGTTGAGGAAGACAAGGAAAGTGGGGACCGGGTCTGGGTGTGGCTGGAAATGGAAATGGAGAGGGTGACGGAGAGGAGATTAGGGTTAGGGTAAAGGGGAAAAGGGGAAAGAAGTGGGTCGGGTAAGGGGAGAAGGCAAACGGGTTTTCTGATTTTGGGAAGTGTATGTATATGTTATATGTACTTTGCACAAATAGGCTGATTTCAAATCCTAGGAATGATTTTAGCCCTTTCGGATACTTAGATAGAATAAAGGTGTTGCACTAATGAGATAAGATTGAGGTTGCGTATTGCAAAGTTAGTCCTTTTCTTCAAAATATTCTTTAATTCATTTTAAATTCAATTAAAATTGACCACTGATTAAATTAATTTGACTTTAAAATTTCGGGACAAAATTGGGTGTCAACAGCTGCCCCTCTTTACCTGGAAAAAGATGAAAGAGTTTTTAGGGTAAAGAAGTTTACGAGAACCCAATTTTGTCACGATAAAGCCAAGGACTTTGGTTCTTAGGACCAAAGTGCGAGGCTTATGGACATGGCCGAACTCCGGTTTCCGAGTTGCCTACATATCTCGGGCTGAAAGAGAATCAGGCCATATGTAGTTCAACGACACTTAGACACGAAAACTCGCACGATTGACAGAAAAGGCTGCACGAATAGGAAAGAATTCAAACTGACGTCCTAATCTGAAACAGAAGATTAGGATAGAATTTGCTTGTTCGAGTGCGATTCTTCAGATCTTCGTTGACGAGTCTAGCTCATATCAACGATTGCCCCAGTTCACTACTAAGAAAGAGTTCCACGTTATGCTCCAAATACTGTTGCGGTGTTGCTAAAATCTTGTAATAAACTTGACAAATGGTAAGCGAGTAACTGGTAATAAACTATAATAAGTGAAATGAGAAATAAAAGAGTGATAACATAAAATTGTAAATGCGGGTTGTGATATCATCAATAAGTTCTTCTTTCGATCAACTGACAAGGTGCTCCGCCCAGTGAACCTCTAGGTTGATCATTATTATCACGAGACACTCCGAAAGTGGTGCCTCAAGCCGACTTGTCTATCGCTATCATCTACTTGAAAGAAACCTGCATATCCTATTTGTGGGTGGAAGGACCCAAAGTATCCTATTTGTGGGTGGAAGGACCCGAGTATCCTATTTGTGGGTGGAAGGACCCGAATATCCTATTTGTGGGTGGAAAGACCCGAACATCCTATTTGTGGGTGGAAGGACCCGAGATATCCTATTTGTGGGTGGAAGGACCCGAATATCCTATTTGTGGGTGGAAGGGCCCGAATATCCTATTTGTGGGTGGAAGGACCCGAATATCCTATTTGTGGATGGAGGGACCCGAATATCCTATTTGTGGGTGGAATGACCCGAATATCCTATTTGTGGGTGGACAGACCCGAAGATATCCTATTTGTGGGTGGAAGAACCCGAGATATCCTATTTGTGGGTGGAAGGACCCAAGATATCCTATTTGTGGGTGGAAGGACCCGAGTATCCTATTTGTGGGTGGAAGGACGCGAGATATCCTATTTGTGAGTGGAAGGACCCGAATATCCTATTTGTGGGTGGAATGACCCGATTATCCTATTTGTGGGTGGACAGACCCGAAGATATCCTATTTGTGGGTGGAAGAACTCGAGATATCCTATTTGTGGGTGGAAGGACCCAAGATATCCTATTTGTGGGTGGAAGGACCCAAAGTATCTTATTTGTGGGTGGAAGGATCCGAGTATCCTATTTGTGGGTGGAAGGACCCGAATATCCTATTTGTGGGTGGAAGGACCCGAACATCCTATTTGTGGGTGGATAAACCCTGTATCTTGCAAAATCTGAAATCGCCTGGCTTGTGCTGGTGATGCGATAATCGAGCAAAAGCTAAAATCACAAAGAGAGAAATAGAGTCGTTCTGCATATGCGATAAGGCAAATATTCTTCGAGGAACTAATAATTGCGAGTTCTTCTCGTTTTGCTGCTTGAGATTTCTGCATTCAAAGAAAAATTGTAAGTACTATAAAATTCCTGGGAAGTCGCGACAATTTACATTGCTCCTTCCACCTTGATGCTGAACTTTGCGGTAAAATACAAAATTTGCCCATGTTTAATCAAAGAACAATTGTTAAGTTTTGATCAAATAACGGTTGGCTTGTTTGAACACCTAATTTGGCTTCAAATCTGCATTTTTCTTGCATGGCAATCAAATGTGTTGTTGCTGCGAAAATCTGACATTCTTGAAACTCTCCCTTTTGCACAAGAGAAACCATCTAAAACTGCTTTGGCTTGGCTTATTTGGGAAAAATGAAATTTCATTGATTTTGGGACTAAACCCAATAAGGGTAGCAAAACATAACGTAGTTCATTACAACTAGGATGAATAAAATTGCGACAGAGTAGTTAAAACATAAGATAGTTGGGCAATGAAATGCTATTTCAAGCTGCAATAATGCGGTCTTTTCAGTCTTCTTAGCTTGCAAACCGCTTCTTCTTTGAATATCTTGGGGCTGATGCCCCGCCTTTAACAAAAATTGTGCATGCGGGAGGAATGCTGCAACAACCACTTAATGGATCTTCTTGCATAATTATTTTGCCGCTATCAATCATGCTTTGAATCTTGTATCTCAAGCCACTGCATTCTTCAGTATCATGACCTTGGATATTTGAATGATAAGCACAATGCTTTAACGAATCAAAATATGGAGGCAGATGCTTAGGTATTGTCCCTTTCTTTGGTTGCAAAAGTCCTTTAGCTTGCAATTTTTCAAATATGCTTGTCACAGACTCATCTAGAGGAGTGAATGTATTCGACTTCCTCTTCTTTGACACCGGATAATCGGAATATGATTGTTGAAACTGACTTTGAGAGCCTTGCAAATTTGAGGGTTTCTCTGATTGAGTAGTGTATCTAAATAAACCAGAAGGTATTTTTCCTGTTGCTATACCTTCTTCTATCATTTTTCCCAGTTGGATCAATTCAGAGAAGCTGCTTGCATTATTGACGACCATTTTGGCATAGTATATGCCTTCTTGCATGTCAATGAAAGCTGCTATTAGCCTTTTCTCAGGCAAGGGATGATGCATCTTAGAAGCCTCTAACCTCCACCTGATAGCATATTCTGCAAAAGATTCATGAGACTTTCTTTTAATGTTGCGCATATCAAACACATCGGGATCTCCTACTATGTTGAACTTGTATTGTTCCACAAAATCATGAGCCATTTCCTCCCATGTGTGCCATTTGGAAAAATCTTATTTGGTATACCATGCAAGTGCCATTCCTGATAAACATTGAATGAAAAATCTCATCCGTAAAGCTTCATTCTTGCCAGTTCCAATCAATCTGCTGCAATAATCCTTCAAATGAGCATAGGGGTTCCCCTTTCCATCGAAAGTGTTGAATTTTGGTATCTTATACCCATGTGGAAGCTCAATATCCGGATGAATGCATAAGTCTTCATAACATAAACTCTGAATGTTCCTAGAGTGCAACTCATCTCTAGTGACCTTGTGCAAATTGCGGATTTGTCTCTTCATGCTATGTGAATCAGTTGTCTCAACTTCTTATCTAGGCAATTCTCGTGGGTGCACTATCACTTGATTTGATTGACTCCCCACAGCAGGCATAGTGCTAAAAGGTGGTTGGCATAAAGTTGCAGCTGGCCAAGCATTTGGATTGGTAAGATATTCTTGTGAGTTTTGTGGATATACGGTATGTATAGGCATTGGGTAATGCGGCATTGTTAAGTAAGGTGGATTAGAGGTAAAGCTTATATTCGGCAAAGGTTTGCTAGTGTTGACAAAGTTGACAATCCTAGTCCTTTGGACCACATGTTCTTCAACATCATCATCCTGTGCTTGCAAGATGCCCATACCAGAACTGGTTGCCTGAGGCTGCTTTGCCATGTTGTTTTGTCCTTGATGCAGATTCTCAGCCATTTCAGCGTTCAATGCTAGCCAACCTTTAATAAATGAATTCTACACATTGAACAAAAGCAAGTTAATACGTAAAATAGCAATGCATGCATAAAGTTTTAAGTATAAAATAGGCCATTAGGCCGAACGGATGGGACCAAAATCTCGAATCAACAAAGGAGTAAAGTATTTGAGAGCTCTGTATTGGATAAAAGTTGACTAGACTTGAAAAGGTGACACGTGTCTTCCACGTGGCACGGGCAGACACTTCAACGGACAGACATCCAACGAACAAACATTCATCACGATCAGACCTAAAGGAGTTATGAAATACTTCAACAGTCAACACGGTCTAAATGAGCAGTTATTAACACGATCATCTACGATCAATCTATTAATGGTCATTAAGGCAATCATTACAACCCAGCGGTTATGACTCCAACGGATATGTGACCGGCAGTTACTTATCAAGACGGATCCACGCCCAGCAGTTACAAAATCCCAATGGGTGCCTACCAGGCTTATAAATAGCATTCGCCTTAATCGATTGTAAAACAACTTTACTTCCTGTCTACACTATCAATAAGAATACTCTCTCGCTCTTGCTTAGATACTCTCTTTGTTCTAATTTTGGTTACTACTTTAATTCTTTGATCGTCCGAAGTGCGACTGATATTGAAGAACTCTCTCCGAGGACGAGTGATACGATACGGTTACTTCTTTCTGTTTCCGTTTGTGCATTACTTTTATTAGTTCATACTTGCATATCATTCTCGTATTATCGTCATCTCAGCTCACCGTTTAAACTCTTAATCACAACTATTGATCGGGACTCCGCAAATACAAATTTAATTGTTAATTGGCCTAAAATCGGATCTAGGTTAAACAATTAGGCGACCACAGTGGGAGCCGGTCAATAGCCTTCGTAGGTTAATAGTTTATCTTCGATATTATATCTATTTTCATCTATCTTTTTGCTCTATAACTAACATGGCAGAAAGCAACTCCCAACGAATTATCGCAAGAGGAAGTCAGGAAAATATTCGCGTAGAGAATATTTTCGAAGTGAAGCAGAAGCCCGGTGAATCTCTTCGCCAGTATATAGATCGCTTCCAGAAAAAGCGAGCAGTACTCCCCGAGATGCCAGACAAGTGGGCGATAATCGCGTTTACTTACGGTCTGGATATGGGAAGCTCCATAGTTACACGTCGATTGTACGAATCTCTCCGCGAATCCCCAGCAGTCAGCTGGACGGACGTTTATGGTCGTTATACTTCAAGGGTAAATGTTAACGAGCCCGAATGAGAAGACTCTCGGGGAGATTACCCTGACGACTCTTGCCGAAGGGGTAGCAAAGGAAACAACTTTCCATGTTGTCGATGCGGATCTAGCCTACAATATCATTTTGGGCAGAACTTGGATCCACGACATGCAAGCTGTTCCTTCTACTTATCATCAAGGGTTATAGTTCCCATCCGAATGGGGAGTACGTGAGGTTCGAGGAGAGCAACGCTCTGCCCGAGATTGCTATTCCGTGGCTCTCAAACTGCCCGAAGAGAACAAATAGCAATTACAGCGACCGGGGCCAGACATACCACCCGAAGCGGCTGAGTACGAGGTCCCGAAATTCATTGCAAAGATGGATGAAAGAGAAAGCCACATGCCAACTGTAGAAGCTTTGGAACCCGAAGAACTGTTCGCCGACAAGCCAGAGCAGAACGTGTATCTAGGAACCGAGCTGAATGAGCGTCTACGAGGAGATATCCTCCAGTTCCTCAAGGAATGGCACACAATGTTCGCCTGGTCTCACGCTGATATGACAGGTATTTCTCCTGACATCATTACTTACAGGTTGAACGTTGATCCGTATCACCGCCCGGTGAAACAAAAGACACACCAGCAAGGAGCATTCCGGAACCAGGTCATCAACGACGAGGTCGAACGGCTGTTGAAAATCGGTTCAGTACATGAAGTCAAGTACCCAGACTGGTTAGCCAACGTGGTTGTCGTACCTAAAAAGAACGGCAAGTGGCGAGTTTGCATTGACTTCACAGATCTAAACAAAGCCTGCCCGAAGGATTCATATCCTCTTCCCAGGATAGATCAACTGATCGATGCAACAGCTGGACACGAGGTGCTAACCTTCCTCGACGCGTACTCCGGGTATAACTAGATATTGATGGATCCTGAAGACCAGGAGAAAACGGCATTCATAACCTGTCGAGGTAGGTACTGTTACAAAGTTATGCCTTTTAGACTGAAAAATGTAGGTGCAACCTATCAGCGTATGGTCAATCGAATGTTCCACGACCATATCGGGAAAACTATGGAAGTATACATCGATGACATGCTGATAAAAACCAAACGAGCAGAAGATCATCTGGCACATCTGAAGGAAGCTTTCCGAATCCTGGATCAATATAACATGAAGCTGAATCCAGAGAAATGCGCTTTCGGAGTTGGATCAGGGAAGTTTCTGGGATTCATTGTTTCTCAGCGTGGCATTGAAGTCAATCCCGCTCAGATTAAAGCCATTGAATCTATCCCAGATGTACTTCACAACAGGAAAGATGTCATGAAACTAACAGTGAGAGTGGCAGCTCTACGCAGATTCATCTCCCGGTCATCTGACCGTTGCAAAAGTTTCTTTGATGTCCTAAAACAAAATAAGCAGTTCGAATGGACTCCCGAATGCCAGCAAGCATTGAGGGATTTGAAAAAGTATCTATCCAATCCTCCACTGCTCTCCACGCCTCAGGAAAGTGAACAGCTGCTGATTTATTTGGCAGTCTCAGAGTCATCGGTAAGCGCTGTGTTAGTTCGGGAAGATAAAGGTAAACAACTTCCTATCTATTACATTAGCAAAGCTCTAATTGATGCAGAAACACGCTATCAACCTTTAGAAAAATTGGCATTGGCACTAGTAACTGCTGCTCGCAAGTTACGCCCTTATTTTCAAAGTCATTCGATAGCTGTGGTTGCAACCTTTCCTTTGCGAAATGTTCTGCATAAACCTGAATTCTCAGGAAGACTTGTAAAATGGGCTATAGAATTATCTGAATTTGATATCACCTATCAGCCTAGAGTAGCAATAAAGTCGCAAGTTCTAGCTGACTTCGTGGCAGACATCAGCACTAACATATACCCTGAAGCAGAAAGGGAATCTATTCTTTATGCAGGGCAAACTCCCGGCACATGGACCCTTCACACAGACAGCTCCTCGAGCGTCAAAGGGTCCGGCCTTGGACTGTTTCTTGTTGCTCCATCCGGCGAAACGGTAAGACAAGCTATCAAGTGCCCATTTATTACTAACAATGAGGCCGAATATGAGGCCGTTATTGCAGGATTGGAACTAGCCCGAAGTTATGGAGCAGCCATCGTCAAACTAAAAGGCGACTCTCAACTCGTGGTCAATCAAATCAATTGAGGTTTCATTGCACGAGAATTCAGGATGCAAGTATACCTCGCCCGAGTGAAAGAGCTCCTAGCACAGTTTGGCGAATGGGAAGCAGTCCAGATTCCACGGGAAGAGAACCACGAAGCCGATGCTCTTGCAAACATGGGATCAGTGGCAGAGATAGGGGAAACCAGCTCTTCAGTTGTTGTTCAACTTCTCTACACGAACATGGATAGAGAAAAGTTCGAATTCAACACCATCAACGCTACTTGGGACTGGAGGAATGAGATAACAAATTATCTTATCCATGGAACTCTACCTACAGATGCAAAAGCTGCACGCGAACTCCGAGTGAAAGCTGCCCGATATACTATTCTCAACGGCGAGCTTTACCGGAGGATGTTCGCAGGACCTCTCGCAAAATGCCTTGGACCTAATCAGATCAATTACGTGATGAGAGAAGTCCACGAAGGCTGTTGCGGAAATCATTCTGGGGGTAAAGCATTAACCTCGAAGCTAATTCGTGCAGGATACTATTGGGACAAAATGGAGAAAGATACGAACGAATTTGTCAAGAAATGTGACAAATGCCAGAGGTTCGCTCATCTTCTCTATCAGCCAGCGGAACCACTACATTCAATAATCTCCCCGTGGCCCTTTATGAAATGGGGGATGGACATCGTTGGTCCTCTTCCCACAACACCAAGGGGGATGCGGTTCCTATTGATCATCACTGACTACTTCACAAAGTGGGTCGAAGCGGCAGCATATTCAAGGATACGACAAACGGAAGTCGTTGACTTCCTCTGGCGTTTTGTCGTGTGTCGCTTTGGAGAGCCTAAGGAAATAGTCATGGACAACGACCCGCAATTCATCGGCCAGAAAGTGACTAGGTTCCTCGATGATCTGCACATCAAGAGGATCACTTCCTCTCCATACCATCCTGTTGCAAATGGACAGGCGGAATCTACCAACAAAATCATCGTTGAATCCCTTAAAAAGCGCCTCGAGCATGCAAAGGGATGTTGGGTAGAGGTGTTACCTGGAGTATTATGGGCTTATCGCACAACTATAAAAATGAGTACTAGAGAAACTCCCTACTGATTAGTGTATGGTGCAGATGCTCTAATCCCAGTTGAAATCGGAGAGCCCAGCTTACGATACGCACATGCCACTGAGGAATCAAACTCAGTCAACCTATCCGAAGAGCTTGACCTCCTCGAGGAACGCAGAGAGCTAGCTCTTGTACGAGTAGTCGCTCAGAAAGAACGAATCGAGTAATACTACAATCGGGGACTGCGCGTACGAAGTTTTCAAGTCGGGGACTTTGTACTCAGAAAAGTCTCCCAGAGCACACAAGAAACAAATTCAGGGAAGCTTGGTCCTAACTTGGAAGGCCCCTACAAAGTAATTGCTTCGGTCAGCAAAGGATCTTATCATTTGGCACGACCAGACGGCTCTACTTTCCCGAACAGTTGGAATGTGGTTCATCTCAAAAGGTATCACTTTTAAGTGGTAAAACGGTTAGTTATCTTGCACTTACCTTTTATCTTTATGAAATTTCTTACTTTTATTATATATTCTCTCTAAATGGTACTAACGACCTGAACAAGGTCAGATCCGTTTAGCTCAACTGGTAGAGCTCGAAGTTCTTCAACTTCGCGGCTGTGGGTTCGAATCCCACAACGGACACACTCCTCGTTTGGTTATATGTGTTCTATATGCAAATCACCGAAAACTCTTTTCATGTTATCACTTTACGTGCTCCAACATAAAAATAAGGAGGGTGGTGAAAGGACCCTGTAGGCCAGATAAGACCTTCATAAAGACAAACGACCTTAACAAAAGGCGAATTTTTAAAGTTTTTCAAAAAACTTTTACGTGATAAGACTTCCAGGGCAAATAAGAGGAGTCATTCACAAAACATTAACTTTTACGTGATAAGACTTCCACGGCAAATAAGAGGAGTCATTCACAAAACAAAAACTTTCATGTGACAAGGCTTCCACGAAAATAAGAGAAGTCGTTTACAAGGCCAACGACTCGGCCAGAGCCAATCTACAAAGCCATGCAACAACTTTCAACTATCGAAACGATAAGCAAAGTTATACGCACAGAGCAAGGATTCGGCAAAAACTCTAAACGACCACATTTCGGTCAGACTACCTACAACTTATGACCTCTTCTTAACGAAAGGCTAAGTTAAAAACATTCGGGCAAATTCTTGGAGATACGAACTTAATAAAGTTCAAACTTCAGAAAGCTCCCAAATCACAAGGCACGAACGCCACAAACATACGCAAACAAAAAGATCAAAAGTTCAAACTAAATATAGTCACTGGACAGATCTAAAGCAGCATATATACATTAAACTGTAAATTGATAAAATGCCGAATACGGCTGACAGAAATTTGCAGAGTGTTCAAGGGCCAAACGGACCGGCCATACAAAGGACTAGAAAGTCTTTGCTAGACTTCTGTCCACCAACAAACAAGTCCGGCTCTCGCCAGACAATAAAAAAGTACATCAATCACAGATAGAGAAAAGGGCATTAACATTTAGGGCTACGACTAGAACTCGACGCACCAGCTCCGTCAGTCCTGCCATTGTCCCCTGAATTCTCGTCGTCGTCTGCGTCTTCATCATCATCGTCACCTTCAGACTCTTCAGGAGAGAGACCCAATACTTTATTTATCCTTCGAACAGTGTTCTTTGTTGTCTGCAGCATCTCCTCGACATTAACTTGTCCAGCCCAAATCTGCACGAGCAATGTACGCTTGGCCTCGAGAGCAGCAAGCTTGGTTTTGATTTCAAACTGATCACGCAGGTTCGCCAAGTCCTTGGTTAATGCGGTCTGAGCACTCATTAACTGAGCGACCTGATCCTTGGCAGCCTGGAGATCAACCCTGGCTTTAACTGATTCCTCATTAGCTCTCTGCAGATCCATTTCAAGGGATGCACGGTCTTCGATAGCACCGTTCAAAGAATTTCGACAATCTTCAAGCAGTCTCTCTAAACCCTGGGCAGAGCGTGCGAACCCTTCTCTCTCTTCGAGAAGAAGGTCCTTCTCTCTGGTGAGTGCGTTGATCTGTTCAACACGTTCGTTGTTGACATCAGTCAACCAGTTAACCTCACCACCAAGGAGACCACACTGCTCTATCAGAGTCTTGTTATCCTTCAGAGCTTCCAGCAACTCCAGCAACTCTTTCTTCACTTCAACCACTTGATTGACGTTGTTAAGCCTGGAACGAAACATGAGCTCGGCAGCCAGCATACTCGACTGAAATCAAGCAAAGTAAGTCAGAGTTAGAAATCTGAGGCCAGAAGTTATTCCCAAAACAAAACGGAAAAAACTTACCCGGGCAGAGTCACAAGCAATCTGGAAGGCCAACTCCTCATCGGTCAGCTCCCTCAGCACCCATTCTTCACGGGGACCATTGAGTGAGGAGACTGCCTTAGCCAAGCTGCGTGGCCTGGTAACGAAGTTGACATCCGGGGCAAGTTTCAAAGTGTGTTTCCTCTCGCAGCACTTGGGTTCCCAAGCCTGCTTGGAGGGATAATTTGGCCCAAACTTGTAGTGCACCCCCCTGATATCATTCAACTCTGTCCGGCCACCAATAACTGACCGCTAAACGAATCTTGACGAGGAAAGGTTAGAGTCACCTTCCACTCCAGGATTTATTGTCTCACATTCACGAAGACCAACGGGAGTCGCCCCCTCAGTAGCCACATTCTCCAGGTCCTCGAAACGAAAAACACGAGGACCTTGGCTACTCTCTTGGGAAGCTTCTTCTCTTACTTCTTCTTTCACCTCTTATTCTTCTTCTTTCACCTCTTCTTCTTCTTCTTCTTCACCTACTTTTCTCTTCCCCTTGTCCACAGGAGAAGGACCTGCCTCCGCCCCATCACCAACTCGGGGACTCCTCTGCGGAGTACGGACAGCTTCCTCCTTGGCCCTTCTCCTGTCACTACGGAGATGAGGCCTTCGCCTAAGAGGAACATCAACTTCGGCCTCAGTGTCCGAAAGAGTGATAACCTCCTTGGCTACGCCCTCTCCTCGTACAGACTCGGGGACTCCAGCAGCAACACCGGCATTCTCTTCTACGGGCTCCGGTACATTGGCCCTAGAAGAAGGATCACAGCCAGCCGATGAGGTTTGCCCGGCAGCCATGGAAGTGTTACGAGCAGACTTCTTCCGTGCTCCGCCCTCGCCTTGGCTCCTCTTCTTCCTCTTCAGGGAGCCAAGTCCACTCGATAGGAGTTCTTCACCCCCCTCCCTGCTGCGCAGAGCACCCACTGAAGCTAGTATAGCCTCAGCTTAAGCTTCTGGGTCAGCAACAGGCTCGGAAGGCCCGTCCTGGGGAGGAGCAGGAAAGAAATCTCCCGAAATGCCCAAACCTATGAAAAGGTGAAGTGATCAGACATGAAGAAGTTTCGAATAAGAAGAACGATCATGAAAGCAGAAATATTCTCACCATGATTTTGTACAACCAAACTCTTCTGAGTGGCAAAATACATCCACTCTCTCTTCTCAGGAGTAAACTCCTTCAAAATTAGCTCAACCCACGCGGTCAAATCTTCGACAGAAATGAGTCTGTCGTAGGGTTGCTTGGCCGCAACAAAAATTGAACGGAGTTAGAAGACGAGAAGAAGAGAAAGCACGAAGAACTTCAAATACTCGGGGACTTACGCTTCTTATTCCAGACTTCTGGAAGGTAAGCCTTGTCATCAAAAGTCAAGGCCGAGGAGCGCACAAACAGATACCGGTGTACCCAGCCTCGGTCACCAGTATCCTCAGAACTGCGCACCAAGCCCTTGCTTCCGCGCATTCTGGCACTTACATAGCCGTCTTTAAAAATTTTATACTATACAAAGAAATAAAATGCTCATAACCAAAAGATTGATCAGTTCCTGCCGTGAACCAATCCAAAAGAGTAACTATTCTATATATACTGGGGCTTAGTTGCCCCGGACAGAGGAGGTACTCCCTGCAGAGCCTCTCCAATACAGGGTGCAGGGGTAATCTACATCCCACTGTGAAAGGGTAGGTGCACATGGCTGTCCACCCAGCCTTGTGGGAAGTAATATTCTCCTCCTCGGAGGCCGGCAAGAGAGGAACCTCATCGCCCCAGTGGCAATCCGTCCTTACTCGTGGGATCACTTCTTTCGTGATCCCAGACTTATACCTATACGCCGGCCAGTTCCGCGTATCTCCCTCTCTATTATGGAAGGACTTAATGTTACAGTCCGCCTCAAGTTCACCCCACTTCTTAGGGATTATCTCTGCAGCAATAGCTTGTGTAGCCCGGGACCTGGGAGTGGCCGCCGAGGAACTACCAGCGACATCAGTACGCTGATTTTTCCTAGATCGTGAAGTCATGGTTGCAAGGAAAATATGAAGTTATCAGGAAGAATTCAAAAGCTAGTTCAAAGTATTTTCAAAGAACGGCGAAGAAGAAATAAAGGCAAGTAAAAGGTTTCTCATCAGGCAAACCCCTATTTATAGGAGTGAAAATTCAGCCCCACCAACTTCCTTCAAGATACGTGGAGGCCATCAGAGAAACCTCGATCAGATCTGGCTGTTGAGAAGAAGAATAGGGTTCGCCAAAACTTTATAGCATCATCATTATTCTGGAAAGTAGCGGTCACCTCGCGATCAACAGACGACGTGTGCACGTGACTGAAGCGGTTAAAATCATTATTTTTACCTTTGGGGCACGCAATAGTCACTTTAGAATGACCTGTAGTCTCGCAGGCATGCAAGCTACAGTTACTTTTTTATACGGCGCATTAAATGCGCACGTCATGAGGGCTTGTCACTTAGCTGATAAGGCTCGTACGTCATCAAGATACATCACACGAAGACAAAAGTTCACAAGAAATTCCCGCCAAAAATCGTATCCACTCCTCGAACAGATACTCTGCTCGAGAAGTGCGGGGACTATCTGTATTGGATAAAAGCTGACTAGACTTGAAAAGGTGACACGTGTCTTCCATGTGGCACGGGCAGACACTTTAACGGACAGACATTCATCACGAGCAGACCTAAAGGAGTTATGAAATACTTCAACAGTCAACACGGTCTAAATGAGCAGTTATTAACATGATCATCCACGATCAATCTATTAATGGTCATTAAAGCAATCATTACAACCCAGCGGTTATGACTCCAACAGATATGTGACCGGCAGTTACTTATCCAGACGGATCCACGCCCAGCGGTTACAAAATCCCAACGGGTGCCTACCAGGCTTATAAATAGCATTGGCTTTAATCGATTGTAAAACAAATTTACTTCTTGTCTACACTATCAATAAGAATACTCTCTCGTTCTTGCTTAGATACTCTCTTTGTTCTAATTTTGGTTACTACTTTAATTCTTTGATCGTCCGAAGTGTGACTGATATTGAAGAACTCTCTCCGAGGACGAGTGATACCTGTTTCCGTTTGTGCATTACTTTTATTAGTTCATACTTGCATATCATTCTCGTATTATCGTCATCTCAGCTCACCGTTTAAACTCTTAATCTCAACTATTGATCGTGACTCCGCAAATACAAATTTAATTGTTAATTGGCCTAAAATCGGATCTAGGTTAAACAAGCTCGAAACTTAATCAAGAAAATTTGATTTTTGAAGATGCGAGTTGAGAAAAATAATTTTGGAAGTTTTTACTAAATCAGTATGCGTGCTAAACCATTTTGGCCCAATTTGCTAAAATGATCGGTTTATTTTGAACATCAATGCTTTGGTCGACTATCGATTCTTGTTTGCAAAATAGCAATCAGCACTAATCCTTGAAAACTGCTCCTGATAATGACCAAACAAACTCAACGTCTTCAACTTGCTTCTTTGCAAAATTCTGCCCCAGTTATGACCTCAACACTTCAACTTGCTTTGCAAAAACTGCCCCAGTTAAAACTTCAAATTGCTTAGCAAAAGCTGCCCCCGGTTGCAATCTCTCACATTTTCTACTTGCTTTATAAAATTTGCCCCAGTTTCTATCTTGGGAAAATTAAAATTTAAATACTAAAGGGTCGAGCCCAATGGAGGAGCCTACGTATCCCTCCTTGGGAATCAGACCGTGCGTAGTTCTGCTTACATAGAAGAGAATTTTCAAATGCTGGTGTAACCGAAACTCGATATGAGTTGCCTACGCTTCCCGCCTTGCGAAACCGGTTACCGTAGTTTTCTTACATAGAAATAGAGTCGAACATTCATAATTTGATATTCTTTCTTCTTTTCTTTCAACGAACTACAAAAGGAAATGACAATAATTACTTCCTAATAATGCAAATAAACTAACTTCTACTTCTGCAACTCTACTGCTTTTCTGGAACTTGATAAGCGCCTAAATGCCATTCTTCGAGGGATTTTCCTTTGCATATGGTAAGATTGCGACAAAAGGTTCGCCAATACCGTTTGTGGGTAGAATTTTGACATGGCAAGATTTGATCAAGTTTTCAACTTTCTTCTTAAATAAAGTGCATTCTTCAATATTGTGCCCCTGCATCCCTGAATGGTAAGCACAAAATTTTCTCAAATTTTCAGGCTTATGTGACTAACACGGCTTTGGTTTTGCAAGATATAACAAACCGACCCTTAGAAGCCTTTCGAACAGGTTTGCATAAGATCCTGGTATTGGTGTGAATGCAACAACAGGTCCTTTGTGGCTGCTTGACTGAAAACCTGGATTGACAATCATTTTCTCGATGTCATAAGGTTTTTATGCTATGGGTGACAAAGAGTTTGGCTTAACAGCTTTTCCTTTGTCTTTAGATTGCGCCTCAGCTAAGCCACATGCTCTCTTGTCGATTGTTGCAACATGCTCCACTTGAAGCTCTGCAGATTTTCTTTTCAACGGACTGCCCTTTGCAAGAATGGGGTTCGAGAATTCATAATGGTTGACAAAGTCCTGGGCTAGGTTATCCCAACTGTCCAATTTCCAAGGACCATGTATTGCAAACCATGTCAAAGATGGTTCCTTAAGTGTCCTAGAAAACATCCTCAACTTGGTTTCATTGCTTGGTCCATACCTTGCGACCCAAGCAAGGTATGCCTTCAAGTGATCACGAGGATTTCCTATCCCATCATACATTGGAGGATCAGCTGGGTCAAGAACACTCACATGTTCACTTTCTGTCTCCCCTAAGCCTGCTTGAGATGGTAGATCATTCTCACCTATCATTGTGTCATTGCTTTCTTTAGCATTGGGAAGCCCTTCCCCGTTGTTTTTCTCATTGCTTGTTTTTTATGAGACACGGAACCCGTTTTCCAACAAGAATGCATGCAGATGGGGGAATTCCTGAGCATCACACTCGAATGCGGGAGCTACTTGACTTGTAGGAGGTGCAACAGTATGGATAGGAGCAACAGGAGCACTTGGTCCTGGGCTTGGCACATTTCGCACTGGTTGCGAGCATCCATGAGCGCGACAACCAATTCAGTAAGGCTATTGAGTCTCTTTTCCAGACTCGCTACGGTTGCTTCAAGCTTGTTAACCTTGTCTTGGTGGAGTTCATCACTTTCAGTCAAATCAATCACAACAGTTTGGCGAGCCATAGGTCCTGATCTTGATGTTCAAAATAATTAACCCTTTAGCAACGCATACTGAATTTAATAAAAAAAAATTTACAGCTCAAACTGACGGGTCAACTCCTTAAAAAATGGAAAAATTGAGATCGTACTGAAAAAGACCCAAAAGTTTGAGCAAGACACTCATTTTGTTAAAGCCAACCAGATGCGAAAACGCTTTTTTAGCTCTAAAGTTATTTTTTCAAAAGGGAAACACACTTGCGAATACTTTAAAATATGACGCAAAATAATATTTTGCAAAACGACAAGACTGGAGTTAAGATGAACAAAATAACATTTGAAAGGTATTTTAAAATAACGGTATGCATGAATTCAGATGATAGATAAATGACTTCATAACGTTAACCTTACCATACCGCTGAACAAATTTAATCACAGCGCAATCAGTACCAACAAATTTCAAGCAAGCAGCGCATATTTAGCAAGTAATCGCATATTAGACCTATAATTTGACATGTGGCAACCACAAGTAATTGAGTGTAAATAAAATGAAAACGCGTCCTACCCTGTAAGGTGCCTCATTTGTGCCAGAGGTAGGCCTAATCGTCAAGTTGCACGCACATGTGGTTATTATAACGACACAAGCCATTTGTCAATACAACATATGAGATAAAAATAAACCGACATAATTGTCAACTTCTCAAACTTGACATGGCAAATGGTTTTGGATTCGTTATAATATCCACGCGATCACATAATATGCAGTGTCATTGGGATTCTATAACCCGTCAACAAAAAGGGTGGTTTCTTAATTCCTGGAAGCGGTACCAAGGACCGGGTCCAAACTAAGGTGTATATGCATGCATGTCCAGAAATCACCTTCTAAGAGTGGCCTAACGGTTGAGGCTGACTCGACCTATGCGGGATAAACCTGGCCTCATAAACCAGTAAAACCGGTCATGACAAAATCAGGCAAACCATACCCCAACTAACTTTGGTGATACGAAATAAATTCAAAGAGTTAGGAAGGACAATGCCCTTCCTGTATTATTGCCCATCAAGAGGGCCCCCGTGATGAAATCGAGGAGATGAAAGAGAATTGACAGGCTCCATGAGGGAGGAAATATGAACGGAATGCGGACCATGCACAAATAAAAATATGCTTCAATACATTCATTCACAACTATAAATTCTACGCATGCACACAAACAAAGAGTTAAGCTACACATACATACAATCAACACATATATAAATAAAGCAAATTCGTGAAAATCTTTTGGTTAGAACCATTTGTGTTATCTCCAGCGGAGTCGCCATGCTGTTGAACCCTTCCAAAAAAAATGTACACACAAGTATATGCATCAGGATGTATTTTCAATAAAATGGGACTTCAAAGGGTTTCTTTGGAGTCGCCACCTAATTTAAGGATTATTAGTAACCTAAGTTAACTAAAGAGTGCAATTTTATTCCTTTCTTAAAGGAAAATAATTCAGAGATTCTTAGGTAAGTGGTTCTATTAAATTCGAAAGAAGGTCCCTTGCGGGAGCACTTTCAAAAATCCGCTAAATGCGGTTAATCCGACGGTTTTCACGAATTTGATAGTTTAGATTATTTTAATAATATATAATAAATAAATAAATAAATAAAGGAGTTATCGATAAATAAGTAAAATAAAATCATGCAAATAAGGGATAATAAATAAGGAAAAATAAGATAAGGGATAATAGGATAAAGGAAAAATAAAAATAAATAAGGATAATAAATAAATAAGGGAAAATAGATAAAGGACAATAAATTGAATAACGATAAAAATAACCAATGATAGATAAATGATAGGTAATAAATGATTAGAGGATTAATTAAATGAATAATAATAAATGATAATAACTGATTAATTAAATAAATGAATAATTAATTAATTAAAATTCATTAAATTAATAAATGAATACTTATAACTAAAAAATTAGTTTAATTACATAAGTTAGATTAAGTAAATGAATAAGTAAATAAATAATTAAACAGATAATTATAATTAATTAAATATTTAATAAAATAGATAAATAGATCATTTAAAATAAAAAAGGTACAATTTAATTGAATGTTGATTTGCACTCATTAATTGACAAATGATTCTTAAGATTCATAAATTAATCGGCGATTCGCAAAGAAAGGATACAAAGCATTCTATAAAATTAATTCAAGTAATTTACACTAACTAATCATAATTCGTTACAATTTCTATCCTACAGGGCTCCTAGTCCGGTCTACGGGGAAGTCCTATACATGGATTTCTAGAGGAGTAGGAAGAGAGAGAGATGAAAAGAACCCGGAAATGCAACTCGCAAAACGAGCCTTGATAACAATATAATTTTCAACCAAGTTGACGCAAGCGGCTCAAGCGACTCCAATGCCAATGAGTCAATCCCAGTTTTGCGAGTTTTAGCCAACTCGTCCCAAGAGGTGTATTATGCAAAAGAAAAAGAAAAATAAGGATTAGGACTCGAAACTTAATAATAAACAAAGTACTTTGCCGAAAACTCAACAATGCTAAACAAGAAAACACTCCACATCTAAGACATTCAAACCAGTTATAACTACAACTTCATAATGCAATGCTTTTCCTAATGAAGTCCACAGATATCTCAAGAACAGACAATCCTAAAAGAAAGGTTAACTAAATCTCAACAAAACTTGCAAGACTCTTGATCTGCTATCTTCACGCAACAGTATGACCGAACACAATGAAATAACTGGACATGACCAGAGGGGAGACAACAAATAGCTCAAAAGTAATATAAAGGAAAACTTTTTCTTTAATAAGTTGACATTTCATGAATTAAGACATTAACTCAGTATTCATACGAGATGAACATGGACTAGTCAATCAATTTATTTAACTTGCTTTACTAAAAATAAACTCAACTTATGCCTTCAAATAATAAATTGTTTTGGCTAAATCTAATCAAGGAAAAATCCATCTTTCTTCCAGGGAACAAATAACAATCTTTAAACCATTTATCCATTCGACTATAGCTAAAAAATACTCTTGATAGGTAATTGATTAGGTTCTTTTTGAAACCAAGTGAAGTATTACGGAATCCTATCAACATATTAAGAATGACTTTTTTTTTTATAGCTTTTGAACACTATCAATAATTTCACCCTCAAACTTGAAACAACAATTATTTCCTTCATGGCATAAATGAGTACTCAAGCAAAAGTTGACTAAACTTCAAAACTTAATACATAGCTTACCAGGTTACTGGACATATTAGGCAACAGAGTACACATTTCAAAGTATGATTAGAGCAGAACTTATAACGAGATAAACATGTGAATTCTTCACACAGTAAAGACATTAGTCTTTAGAGCTCATACTCATAGATTGAATATATATAGCGGCTGGATGAATTTTATGGGTTAAAGAGAAATGGTTTTAGACAAATACCAATTATAAATTTTACTAATGAGCATCATTTAACTGAAGCAAAACTTAATCATTTTGTCAATTTAGACTGGTGCTACTGATCAAGCCAAGTAAGAATATGTCTTACGTTGAATCTCAAGTCGGACCTCTTTTACAGACTCCCTGAACAAAACTATAACTCCCAGGACTAACCTATAAACTTCTACACTCCCTCTAAGCTAGCCAACATACCTAAACCAATTGAACTCTATCACAGACCCTAGAACTAACCTCCGGACCTGCAACAACCCTGCATTTCACTATGCAGCACCCATACCCTTCACACAAACCCATCCCTTGAAAACTGCAACACATACGTATATCTCTACACCATCTCTAACAGCTGCGACATACATAACTCCTTCCCACACACTCAAGCCGCCTACAACACCCAAGATAGCCCTCGCATTATCCCTGCAAACCACCAGGACTACACTCCTACAACTCGCCAAATATCCAGAACAACCCTGCTAACACACCCTGAGCTTACCAATACCTGCAACATCACATACACACTTGCACCACCCTTTAAATCACCAGAATACTCTCATTACAGCCCTGCTACTTCTACACACACAGACAAGTTCACACCCATGCTCATACACATCATTCTATCAACAACAATTCACCCCCCTACATCTTGGAACAAACACACAAACATACCCTTATTTACTAACTTCACAAACCACCTTCCCTACAACCTAAACACACACAATCCTCACCATAACAAACTCCAGGCTACTCTCATCACCTGACCACCTACTCAAATACTACACACTCCCTGAGCAACCTGCTTACTCCATCAAAAAAACTGCAGCAAAAGAACCTTAACTTCAAGCACCTGCAGACCAAACTAGACCAAAAACAGTCCCTGCACAGCAAACGTATACCTCCAAAACTCACCCAAATAAACCTCAGCTTTACCTGCATACCCTCTCATCAGCTAACCATGCCAGCATGCACAAAAAGTTTCACTACCCTCTGAAACTGAAACAGAAAACAGCCTGAACTCCCTGGATACCTTCTCAACCAAAGAAACGACTCCCAAGAACACCTTTCCAGCCCAGGACAAACTTCCAAACATTCATAACCATCACAATCCTTCACATACACAGCCAGACAGATGCAAGAGCAAACAGAAATAACACTAACAGTGAACAATGAAAAAGATCATTTCTTTTATATCATAGAGAAGCTAAGTCACGAAAAGAGAAGTACTTTAACTTTAAAAAAAATGAGAAATGACTCTTTTAACTTCTTTTCAAAAGAAAACCATATAAAACTTCAAACTTAGCAAGCTTACTGAAACTACGACCATGCTTAATGAAGTCATGGGACTAATGAACCAGCTAATGGAAATGGAAACCTAGAGTTTTACAACCAAACAAGTATCCAGGAAGACAAGATTTCACTTTTATTTACACGACGATAGATTCTAAGGCGTAGAGAAACCCTTTGATCACACAAAAACTTCATACTTAGTTATGCAACTCAAGCTAAATAGAAAGCAGATAGACAACATCATTGCAGGTTCAATAATCACTAAACTAACACGAAACAGGCAAACCTCGACATAAAGCTCACTTCTTTCACAGTTCACAGAAATAACAATAATCGATCATTATTTTTCTCGCCAACAGCAAACACATAAATAAAAAAAAATGGAAATTGAAAATGTAACGAGGGTAGGTTTATCACCTTTTGCAGAGCAGTGAAGTGAGGCGAGGGATTCGAAGCGATTCGCGACCCGACTAAGCGACTCGACCAAGGTCGAAGACTCGAGCACAAAAGCGATAAACGAATCCGAAGCGAGGATCAAACCAGAAAACAATAGTAATCCATATATTCTTTTAACTTAAAACTGAGCCCAATTTATGTATGCCTATGCTGCCATTTTTGTCTCATATTTTATGCTATTGCCTCCCTCTCTGCTGCTGCTAACCTCCTCTTCCCCGAGCATAACATATATATATATATATATATATATATATATATATATATATATATATAGATATATATATATATATATATATATATATATATATATAGGGGAAGGTTCTAGGATTTTGACCTACAAATGAAAAGACTAAGTGACCTCTACCGTACCTTTACAATGTTCGGATTTCTACCTTTTTTATGAACATTTGAAAAGAAAAAATCAAAAAACAAAAGGAATCCGAATCAAATCGAATATTCCCTTTCGATTTTGATTTTTTGAATTCAAAGCCTATTTTGCCTTCGATCCGCGCCCTTGATGATGAGAAGGAGTAGAAACAAACGGTGTAGATCGTGTTTTAACATTGTGGGGTCGCGGTTTTGGGGGGAAACGAAAAGGGGGTCGGGTTGAATGGGATTTTTGCCATGTTGAGGAAGACAAGGAAAGTGGGGACCGGGTCTGGGTGTGGCTGGAAATGGAAATGGAGAGGGTGACGGAGAGGAGATTAGGGTTAGGGTAAAGGGGAAAAGGGGAAAGAAGTGGGTCGGGTAAGGGGAGAAGGCAAACGGGTTTTCTGATTTTGGGAAGTGTATGTATATGTTATATGTGCTTTGCACAAATAGGCTGATTTCAAATCATAGGAATGATTTTAGCCCTTTTGGATACTTAGATAGAATAAAGGTGTTGCACTAATGAGATAAGATTGAGGTTGCGTATTGCAAAGTTAGCCCTTTTCTTCAAAATATTCTTTAATTCATTTTAAATTCAATTAAAATTGACCACTGATTAAATTAATTTGACTTTAAAATTTCGAGACAAAATTGGGTGTCAACAGTAGTCATATATATATATATATATATATATATATATATATATATATTTGTTAACTACTTTTTTGTTTGTTTGTATTTGTGATTTTTTCTATCATGCAGCATGTTGATGTTATACTGTACTATCTGAGGAAGAGGCATGTATATCATTTCGCAAACTACTCAGCGATGTTCATAATGACATACTTGAATTTTAATTTTTTTGTAGAGTCGTTGTTCTTTTCAAAGGTCGAATCCTATTTTGATGATATGGCAAAGGAAATGAAGACCCGGAGAATAAAAGAGAAGAAGGATAGAATAGAAGAACAGTGGAAGAAGGATCAAGATTTTGAACAACTGAAGGGGAAGAAGAAAGGAGGAAAAAGGACTCACGCTCAACAAAGGAAAAAAGAATATAAACCTCCAGCAGAAGTTATTTTGGGAATACATGACTTGACAGTAGAGGATTTAGAGAGGATTGAGTAGACTTTTTCTTAGCAGAGTATGAAGGAACTACGCAAAATAACCACAATGAGTGTGTGAACGGGTCTACTAATCAATGTGGCATAGCATGGACACAAGTGAAAAAAGTCTTTATGCCAATTAGGAAGTCTTCAGTTGATCCTAATGATTTCAAGTCTTGCACTCATTATTGGCTGGGAATTTATTCTATAAAAGATCATAGAATAGATGTCTATTATTCAATTTTTGATGGGGACGAAAATTTTGTGAAGATCAAGATGGCAATGTATGCAATTACTATACCTCAGCTACTAAAAGAGATCAAGTTTCATACTAAATATCCTAATTTTGGTACGGAGTACAAGAAACTTGATATTGTTTATCAAAGAGCACCCAAACAAATAGGAGGCATATATTGTGTTCTCTTTGTAACAAGGTTTACTGACCTACTCATGCTCGGACAGGATTTGTTTAAATATGAATAGGGAGTAGAAGCTATTAGTATTTACAGGAGAATTGTTGCTGTTAATCTACTAACGAATGGAAGATCAAAGAGAGATAAAAGCTATGAAACTCCACCAGAGAATTTGAATGATGATTATGGAGAGCATGATGAGAAACTAGCTTGTGGACATGGAAGGCTTCCACTTCTTTGAATCTTTATTTATCCTTTTTGAATTTTACAAATTGTTATTTTTTTATAAACAATGCAATGTACATATTTTTTGAAGTCTGTATACTACATATTGTTATTGTTCTTTGTTATTATTTATTAGCTTTTCAAGTATATAAATAGGGATGCTAGTACTTTAATTCTAGGTAAACATTCCCAGGTATCTATATACTGAGAGTTCACATATGAAGCACGTGTACCTCCAGCACCAATGTCTGGGAGTCAGTACGGGGAGGGATGACCCAAAAAGCTTTGTGTGCCCCAGTTCTAAATACTGGGACGTTGTGTTTAACAAGTAGTTGTGTCCCAGTTCTAAATTATGGGACTTTGTATAGTATAGCATTAAAGCATATATTTTTCTCGCCCCATCACGAATACTGTGAGTTTACACATAAATACTTGTGTTGGGGGGGGGGGGGAAACCTGTTTGTCCATTATAAAATACTGGGACTCTTATTTTTTAAGTACTTGTGCCTCAGTTCAAAATAATGCGACTTTGTATAAAAGCATTTTAGCATACGTTTTCATCCCCCAGCTCAAATATTGTGAGTTCACTTATGAAGTACCAGTGCCCCCAGTTAACATATTGAGAGTATAATTATTTCACCAAAATAACTACGGGTCTGCAGTTATGAGTTGGTTACTAGCATTCCTATTTTTTAGTGGTGCAGTTGTGCAGCATGCATATCTGTCTATAAATACGATCTTTGAATATAGAATCATCACTCAAATTTGTTTAAGATTTTGCAAATTTTTTACTTTCTTGTGCAGCCTTTTAGAAGGAAAAAAATGTCTCTTCCACAGGGAAATGGGCATGTAGTTGAGAATGGACATGCACTTCAAAATGTGCATTCCACTGAGCAAACAACGTGTGATTTATATTGGGAGATTGCAGGTTTGCAGGGAGACATTGAGCAGTTGTCTCGTACTGTAGATCACATCAGATTATTAATTATTCTGAAAAATCAGAGGATTGAAAGGAATGAGCGACAAATAACAAGGATGATGAGGGCAATGAGAGAAATCCCAAACTATAATGAAGTAAATACTCCACCAGGGTCACCAGAGAACTGATTGGCTATGTTTTTTAATGAACTTATGTTGTATTAACTTGATGTTAGAAAAATGTTGGGACTCCACCATTGTTATGTTTTTATGCTTCCATCTGCAAGTGTAATTTATCTGTAATATTTATGTTAACGTTAATGAAAATGCCTGTAAGTTTGTGTTTGTTTTGTGTGAAAAATGTTCTCTAATATGTTGGGGATTCTCCCCAGATGTTTATGCTGGGGCTAGTAGTTTAAGACACATCGATGCCCCAGATATTTTTGCCGGGGCTAGTAGTTTAAGGCATATAGATGTCCCTGATGTTTTTGCTGTGGCTAGTAATTTAAGGCACATGGATCCCAGTGTTCTTATACTGGGACATTTGAGTTTATTTTTTATTTTTGCAATCCTCTTTATAATGAAGTCTTAGTTTGTATCCTGGTCCCAGTTCTCCATCCAAATGGAAAAGAACAAGCAATGTGCAGCTTTTATATAAAGAAAAAAGAATCTTTATTATCATCCAAAAGCAAAAGGACAATACAGTATAATAGAGAATATTTCTTGTATAATTATTTTAATGTAAATAGACCACTTTGTTACGGAAGAGAACATGCAAATATTTTTGTATTTGAAGATGGGAACAGTCATTGAAGCAGTGTTGAATGAATTGGATGCTTAATTAGATCAGTTTGTAAGTTAATCATATCATTTTTTTTAGAATTGTTTTTGTTGTTGTTATTATAAAATAGTGCCTTTCTTCTTTTGTTTTGTTTTGTTTTGTTTTGTAGATTTTGCCAGTATGGTTGACAATTATGCTTCCCAGACGTGATGTGCCAGCCACTCTTATTTGCCGTGGTAATCATTTCCAGATGAACTATCTAAAAGTGAGAAGACAGAGAAAGCTTTGTAATGGATGTGGGAAGTTCGTTCGTACTTGTTACACCCCATATGTCTAAAGTGACGTATATCATTCTAATGACATGTTAAGAATGATTTAAGTGATTTTAAAGTCATAATATGACCATATATGATGTTTATATATTGAATATAAAGTTTGGGAAAAATTGAATTTAAGTTGCGGAAAAACCGACTAAGGAATTGCCTTGTAACAGAGCTTTTTCAGCAATTAATTTCATGTATTATATGAGGTCTTTTGGGGACATATCATATACCAAATTGAAGGTCTTGGAGTATAGTTTCCAACAATTTTAACGGTTTGTTCATACAACTTATAGATAAAAAGATATGAGTGTTAGAAGTCAGGCCAGAAAAAGGGCCATAAGCGCAAAAGAGGACTAAAACTGAAATGTTTGAAGTATAAAAGAGGAAACTCATCATTTTCTCGTCATTTCCAGCAAATTCACGATAGAAACAGTGTGTTCATGAAGGTTAAAGCCAATTTCATGAATTTGAAGGAAGGACGCCGATCGTAACTCGAAATTGAAGACAGATTGCGTCAAAACGCTCTACGCGATTAGGGTAACGTTATGCTACCTTCAATTTCTTCTATAGTTTGAGTTTTAGAATTATTTCATGGCTAAGTAAAGTACCTAAATATTGTATTATAGCTTGTTTAAGCTTTGGGAGGTATGGAATTCAAAGGAAACATGGTTTAGAAGCAAAAAACATCAAAGGTATATAAGACTAAATCTTTCTTTTGGCAAGGCATGTATCTTTTAGCTTTTGAAGCTTTTATTAGTTCTAAACTTAGTATTTCTTCTGAGAAACTTGTATGGTACCAAGGAAACCTTGTATATACTTAATTTGGTACTAAAATCCAAGGTAAAAGATGTCCAAATCAGCAAGAAAAAACGTTTCAAAATCTGGAAAATTGTTTTGATTTTTGGACAGTTGTTAGTATATTGATCATAACTCCTTGTACAAAATTGATATTTAGATTCTTTAAGAATTTCCAGAACCCTAAGACATATATCTACAACTTTCACGTAGACCGTGAAGTCTATATCTTTTATCTACAAAGGCAGGACAGTGGTGTTGTCCAGACATTCTATCTGCGAATTTGTTATGTCATCCAGTTGTCTCATCTTATTATCCGTTTAACATGTTTATGTTATCAGTTTATCCGGGTATCCATTCCCGTGTATAGTATAGTGCTGGTTCTGTTTTGCGGATCATCCAGTTTCAGAGGAAACTCTGCCGAAATTTTTATAAAAGTCAAAGAGTTAGACGAATTCTAAGTTTCAGGTTGTGTCTATAATTCCATCAAGAGTTTTCTTATCATTCCTTTGAGTCCATATCTATTGTTGCCACATGTGTTATGCCTCATACATGCTTATGCTTATATTGTGATCATGTTATGTGTGATTTGGAGTCCCCAATAGAGGCTGGACATTGGACACACAGTCCGGTCGCGTGTGATACTACCCGTCTGGGGGATACAGCCCCTCTGGTTCAAGCGGGAGTTGAAACACCTAGTGTGACCGGGTGTCATTCACACACTCTGACCAGAGAGACTAGATATTACTGGCTTGGGGGGATATAGCCCATAACACCCACCAGGTTTGTTATATACGCGTATATAGCCACATTATGCACTGCATGATTATACATGAGGCTAGTTCAGTTTTTCAGTTACCTGATTTGGGGGGATACAGCCCATAACGCCAGACAGGTACTAGTTCAGATGTTCAGTTACCTGATTTGGGGGGATATAGCCCATAACACCAGACAGGTACCAGTTCAGATAACAGTTCAGTTTTAGCTCAGTACCAGTTATCAGTTCTCAGTTATCAGCCACCAGTTCTTAGCGAGTATCAGTTGACAGTTATCAGTTCCAGTTTCTAGTAACCAACTATCAGTCATATTACAATTATTTATCAGTATAGTTCAGCTCAGTCTTCAGTTCCAGATTCAGCTAGACTTCAGTTTATATTCAGATCATGTTTAGTACATTCTTCAGATTTCCAGCTATATTGCTATGCTCCAGCTCATATTTTCAGATTTATATTCCAGCCTTACAGTTTCATTCAGCTATGATATATTATATGCTCATGCCTTACATACTTGGTACATATCGTACTCACGCCCTTTTCTGGGGCGCTGCGTTTCATGCCGCGCAGGTGCAGATAGATCAACGCTTGGACCATGTTAGTAGGCCATCTATCAGCTATTGGAGTCACTCCGCTTACTCCCGGAGTTACTTATCCTTTGGTATGTGTACAGTCAGCCAGCTTGGATATGTCGGAGCCTTGTCCCGTCTTTTGTATATTCAGATCAGCACTCTTAGAGGCCTGTAGATATGTCCCTGTGTGGTTCTGTCAGTATGTTATGTATGTCAGCTTGTGTTAGCGTTGTTAGCTTTTTTTTCATTGCATAGTTCTTATCAGCTAGGTTTATACTTATTCCGTTTATCAGTTATATTCATGGTTAGCAGATTATCAGCAGAATTAATGATGATCGACACTTAGTGTTGGTCATCCGTCGTGACCCGTGTAATCTTCAATTTTTTCAAGCATCTTGACGTACAATTTGTCAATCTGAGTTCCAGGGCTTTGATTAATCCTGCATGCTGAGATGTTGTCTGGTCCACCTTTTTCGGACTTCAATACTGCTTCAAATGGAGTCCTGACCACCACAATCATTACCAAGCACCCCATCACAAGTTCTTATCAGCTAGGTTTATACTTTTTTATTGAATTGTGTTCAATTTTCAGAGAGAGATGCAAGGAATCTTTACAGCTTTTTTTGAGTTACAATGTCAGCTAAATAGAAGAAATATTCTTTACAGGTTTTTTGTGTTTTTGTTTTCTATAAATTAGACAGTGGTGTTGTTTTTTTACTTGTACAAAATAAATATTATTCCAAAAAAAGAAAAAATAAAAAAACATATAATAAAAAAGGCTTGCAATGATGAAGTAAGAAGACAACAATGGCGCCAGTTGAATAACGATGTTAAGAATTTGAAAAGTGATCTTGAGTTTCTGAAAACTGAGGTATCAGTCGTGAAGAATATTTTGGATGTGTTGTTTGAATTTTTTGTAGCTTTCAGAGGAAAAAACAATAAATATATGGATCGACTTTTTGACAAACTCATGGACATTGAATTACAGAACTTTACAGACTCAACCTCTGGTTCTAGCTCTCGCGTTCCTAGTAATCGTTAATGTTTTACTGTATTTTTTTTATGTGTTTCGGAGTATTCTGTTTTTATGCTTCCATATGCGCGAAGCAAGTGTAATTTATCTTTTCTTGTACTTGAGGATACTTTTTTTTGTATTTTTAGAAGTATCCTTTTATATAATATTTATGTTAGTGTTAATGAAAATGGCTGTAAGTTTGCATTTGTTTGTATGTAAAATGTTGGCTTTTAAATAATGTTTATGTACAGTCCCAGCAATACATGCTGGGGTATAGTAGCCAAGGGACAGGGATCCCCCAGATGTTTGTGCTGGGGCTACTAGTTTAAAGCACATGGATCCACATATTTTTATGCTGGGGCCAGTATTTTAAGGGACATCTGTCCTCAGATTTTTATCCTGAGACGTTATTGTAAATATAGAAGCTGTTCCAGTTTTTAAGAGTGTGTCAGCAAATATCTAGGATACCAGCATTAACCAGGATAACATTGGCAGAAAAATCCTTGTCTCATGATCTATGTACTTATAATATGGTGTCTATTTCCCATTGAATGCAAGAACAATACACTGTTTAGCCATTCCATGCAGTTATAAACACAGTAAAAATACTAAACTAAGTGACAAAGAAAGCCACATGGTAAAATACTGTAATTGTAGCTTAATAATGAAAGCTTAAGAACTGCTAACCTATAAGCTAAATATACATATCCATAGTATAATGGAACTGCACTTTGCTTCAACATAACACTAAGCCCCAGCATTTTATACTGGACAACATGATTTTTTGAAGTGCAGCGTTATAAGCTAAAATATAGCATAGCTACAGGATATTGTAATGTGGCTTTGCTTCAACGTAACACTAAGCTCAAGCATTTTATGCTTGATAACATGTGATTTTGAGGTGCAGCTTTATAAGCTAAAATATAGCATAGCTACAGGATATTGTAATGGGGCTTTGCTTCAACGTAACACTAAGCCCCAGTATTTGATGCTGGACAACAGGTGATTTTGAAGTGCTAAGCTAAAATATAGTCATATCTACAGGATATTGTAATGAGGATTTGCTTCAACGTAACACTAAGCCCCAACATTTAGTGCTGCATACCTTTTGAACTCAATGCAGATTCATATTAAATATATATAACAGTAAATTCGCGTTACAAAAATAAATTCGTTGAATGAATCGCATATTTTACAGTACAAATGAGATCATAATCACGAATTTTTATTTCAAATCATTGTTTTACAGTCACAAAAACAGATATATTTCTGCAAAATAACTGAAATTATGATAATTCAGCACAAAAACTAAGAAAACGCAGCTCATATTACCTTTTACAGTTTGAATTTGAACTTCGGGAGAGAGAGAATGATGATCCGGAGAGAGAATGTGTGCTTTGCTCTTTTTTTTTTCACGCGTGATTTGTATTTATGTTGAGCTGTAGGTTTTGAAGAATAGTTCGGTAAATTCAATATATGGGGTGTTGTTAGCGGCAGTAGCCTGTATCGTACTTGAGTTATTTTTAACTATTTTTCAATGAATTTTGAAAGTGTGGATGGAACTCATTTAAGTTGTCGAAATTTGGCTAGTCATCAAATTCACCAGTATGAGCACCTAGACACAACCCAATACTCCTCAGCCGGAGATTAAAAAACAGAAAAAGAACACATACACTCCGGCGAAGCCATGGATGTTTTATTCAATTCAATCGACGTGCGAGATCTCCTCTCATCATCATCGCCGTCGGGAATCGACGACGTAACCTCGCCATTATCCGCCCCTGATCTCCGCCTTCTAATTGACCGTCTCCAATATCGCTCCGTCGATATTAAATCCAAAGTCCGGCAATACATTCTCTCACATTACTCCGATTTCTCCACACTCTTTTCCCAATGCTCCGACGTCGTTTCCAAATCCGAATATCTTGATTCTCGAGTTTCCGATTTAATCCACGTCATCTCCGATCATCCAGTTGAAGCTAGGGTTAACTGTATAATTGATGATATTGGGGTTAAAAATCGAGAGTTGAAGGAGAAAAAAGAGTTGTTAGGGTTAGTTGATGTGGTTTTGGAGTTGAGTGAGAGATTGAGGTTTGTGAAGGAGGAGGTTGCTAAGGTAGGGAGAATTGAGCTAGCGGCAGAAGCATTATGGGAGTTAAAGGCGGTGTTGGTGATTAGTGGCGATGAAATGGAGACAGAGACGGAGAAGAAGCAGCCTTTGGTTTATGGATTGTTGAAGGATGAGTGGACTGAGTGTTTTGAGGAGGTAATTTTTGGATATTGTTCTATTATATATCGTTTTGTACTGTATTAATTTTTGAGTAGAACATTCGTATAGATTTGTGGTTTAATAACATCTTTACAGGTTGTTTGGATGGTGATGCCCATTGTTTTCATAATGTATTGTTTTGTGAATATTGCTTTTTGATAGATTGTATATTTTGTTGGGGTCTCTCAGTACAACATTGGGATAGACAGTATCTTTTGTTGTGGTTTTGTAACATCTCTACGGGTTGTTTGGATGGTTGTTAGCTATCGCATTAAAGCGGATTAAAGAAATGAATTCGTCTTTCTCACTTATGTTTTTTGGTGAAATATTGAATCTCTAGTGTTAGAAATTGAGGCGCTCACTTATGGTGAACTATTTGGCCACTTATACTGAAAATATGTTTAGATAGATAATAAAAGAAGTCTTTCTGAAAATTTGTTGAGACAGTTAATTTAAAAAATAAGCCTTTGTATTCTGGAAGAGCGATTTATGTCCTTATGAGGATATATTGAAACGTAATGGGCCTGAATAGAGCGAGCCGCCCACTAGTTTGGGATTGAGGCGTAGTGTAGTGATAAAATTTGGTGATATACAGAATAGTTACGGGTTTATTTTGGAGTAGCGATTTGTATGCCCGTGTTGGCATGTGTTGGAGTTAATGGGCCTGTATAGAACTGAATGGATACATAAGGCTCTTAGAAGATTAGTTTCAACTTGGTGCAACAACCAGATGCTTTACTAGCACAGATTTGGAGCCATCATGGGGGGAATGTGACATTTAAAAGATTTCTAAATGACTGGGAAGTGAATAGACTAGCTGAATTTCTTAAAGTGCTGGAAGATTTCAAAGGCCTCTCTGATCAGGAAGATAAGTTCCAATGGGAAATGGACAGCACAGGTATTTTCTCTGTGATATCTGCTTATGTTAGATCTGATGTTTCAGGACAACAAAATGAAATATGGCACTGGAAACACTTGTGGAAATGAAAGTACCTTTTAAGGTGATTTTTTTTTGTTGGTTGGTAGTGAAAGAGGTAGTACTGACACAAGAAAATCTGCAAAGAAGAGGGATGCAATTGTGTGCAAAAGAAAATGAAACCAATAGTCACCTCTTTTTGCACTGCCAGGTTGCATATGGTTTGTGGCATCTATTCTTGAACTTGAAGAAACTAAGGTTGTCAATGCCAAGATTAACCGGAGAACTTCTTGCGTGCTGGAATAATCAGGAAGGAATGTCTAGACAGAAACGAGCATTATCCCGGCTTGCATTTGGTGGACAATATGGAGGGAAAGAAACTCTAGATGTTTTGAAGATATATCTAACCCTGAACAGAGGATCAAGATGGATTGTATATTTTTGTTTCATTTCTGGTGTAAAGAGAGATTCGTAAAAGATGTAGGATCTCTGTTAGATGTTATGGAAAATTTGTAAGGGTTAGATGGTTAGACTTTTGCATTTTTAGGTCTTGCTTATGATGTAAGTATCTGCTCGTAGCACAAACTTTGTGCTTTAGAGCTTTATTTCTCTTAATAAAATCTGTTACCAGTTTCAAAAAAAGATTATTTTAGCTGATTTGATTAAATTACTGAGACATACAAATAGTTTACCGGAGCAGCATTTGCTCCTATAAATCCAATGTGGTGAAGTTAGTACCGTGTGTTGCTTTTGTAACATCTAGTTTGTGCTAGCAAGGAGAGTGCTTTGAATTTTCAATTTCAAAATAGTCCCAAATAGATAGGAATGCGTACAGAGGTTTTTATAGCCCCATCACCTAGTTTGAAATTGAGGCACAGTTGATTGAAAATTAGCAGTTTATCAGATCCTCTTGGTGCAGTTAGTATTCTCTGTTCCTTGTAACATCTACCTGTAGCAGCAAATGGACTGCTTTGAATTTGTCATTTTCAAAATCACTCTTTGCTACTTTATTTGTTCTTCCCTTTCACTATGAGTTTGTTAATGAGCTCTATTGAGAAAACTAGCCAAAATATTGCTGAAGAGACATTTTCTGTAACGTCCGTCTTCTTTTTCTTTTTTCCTGACTGTTTTAGGAGGTTTTTTTTTTTTGGTGTGTGTGTGTGTTGGGGGAGGGGGGTGGTTTCATAGAAGGTATATTTCTGTGATCTTTATTGAGTTTTTGTGATACTTGTTTAGAGGAATTGGATTTGGGTGTGTAGATGCAAAAGGTGCTGTTGCAATGTATGGACAATGCAGTGTCGTTTGAGCAAGAAAGCAATACAGTTCACCTGAAGTGTCAGTCGAGCATCAAAGGAGTTGATAGGATTGAGCTGCACACAGTTTTAAAAGCGATGGATGTGAGTTTGTACTTTCCGCTTCCATTTTCACTTTATCTGAGGGTGTCTGAAATAGAGATATATTTCTGGTAAATCTTAAAGTAAATGCCATTAGTGATTACCTTCTTTCATGTTATCTTTTGTTTTCAGGCAGTTGGTATTATGGATTATGGGCTGGCAAAAGTAGCTGATTTGATGATTAAACATGTAATCGCGCCAGTGGTGAGTTTTAGGTCCACTATTGTGCTGGAAGGGACTAATGAGGAGTCAGGGCGTGGTGCCGAGGCCACTCTGAAGATACTTCCATCTGCTGATCCAAATGTACATGTTTGATGCTCGTACTACAGTTCTTCCTCTTGGCAATTGTATACATCCTTTAAAAGCATCACTTGATGCACTTCATTCAAATCCAAGCATGTTTTATATTGAGAGAGCACAATTTCTTTGACATTCTATATCATTTACAAGAAAGAGTTGAATATTTTTCAAAAGTTAAATGATTGTTGTTTGGATGACGTAATCCACTTACTTGGACATGGTTGGAGTGATTTTCTAATACCTTCTTTTAACCTGTTTTTGCATTTTTTGCCTTAATCTTGATGCTGTAAGCTGAATAATCCAACCCTTTTTGCTTTACCTACCCAAAAGGAAAACAAACAAATACATCCTTTATGGTTTGACATAAAAGAAGACTCTAATTGCTTGTAAGGTTTTAATTATTGAATTTCTTAATAACTCAATTCATGCCTCAACTTGCAGGTTGACAATATGGATGGTGAAAGTATGTACTCTATTCTTGTTGATGTCGTCAAGTTTATTGGTAAATTTTTGTGCTTTGAGAATGGCACATGGATGCTCTGCTTTGGGAGATTAACATGGCCAAGGATGTCAGATTTGATAATATCTAACTTTCTCTCCAAGGTTCAGTTCAATGCCCGTACTCCTTAAAGTAGGAGATGCTCTTTTTTTTTTTTTTGATAAGGTAAATAATTTTATTAATAGAAAAAGGGGGGAAATAACCCCGTCTACAAGGAGTATACCAAAAAGAAAGGAGCCTAGACCAAAATAATGTTCTCTACAAAAGTACCCAATCATCTATATACATCGGAATCTCATGGGTACACCAAAATGATACTAGAAACAAAAAGCTATTTTGCAATTTAATAAAATTACTCTCAACTCCTTCAAAAGCCCTCATATTCCTCTCTTTCCAAAGAATCCACATAATGGCTAACGGAGCGACATCCCATGCTCTCATTCTTCTCTTCCTTCTTGATGCTCTTTCTTATCTAAATTATTAGAAGTTATTACCTATGTGCTAATTATGGATGCTTTGATCCTTCACTGGGAATTGTTTATGACATAATGTTAACTTGGTAGGACCCTTTTGTATGAGAGCTGCAATATTTATCTCAATGACTAGGATATTTGCTATGACTAGCACTGTGCATTATCAGGCTAATGAACGTCGGATAGTTGCTGGTTTTATTCTTCTGGATACCACTTGATAAAGAATATAGTTGGTCAGCACACATAATTCTTACTGTTAACGTGAATTTACAGTTTTATTATTTCTTGTTTCAGAATGTGCCTGATGATGCTTCCAAACTGGCGGACTTTCAAAAAATCGTAAAGTGTACATCTGACTTTGAGGCAAGTTTAAAGGAGTTAAAGTTCATCGCTTCCTCTGATGGCAAGAATGAAAGATTGAGCAAATTCGCAGATAATGTGGAGGTCCATTTTGCATCAAGGAAAAAGGTTGAGATTTTGGCCAAGGCTAGAAATCTACTTTTACAGTCTGACTTCCGCATTCCTGAAGTGAGTATGAAGTGTTGTACTTTTGCATTTTAAATCGTCACTGTTCTAGCTTTTGACTGTGCTGTACTTTCTACAGGAAGGTGCTAGGAGAAACTCTAAAGTTAAGGATGACGAAAGTTCATCTGACCTTGTCGTCGATTTGCTTTTTACATCTGAGAGATGTGTGGTGTCAGAAGCAGCTTCACAACTAATGAAGTTAGTTCATGGAACACTCAAGGTCAGTTTACTGAAGCTAAAAACCTACACTGGTTTTTGTTTATGTGTGCCAACCAAATTGTTTTACTTTCACCTCTCTCCCCTCTTTCTCATGTACTTTCCCTGTTTAACAATCTCAAAGGGACAAAGTTGCTTACTTCTTTTGGCTCTATTTGATGTATTTCATGTAACTATTAGCTGATTAGGCTGACAACTCTTCTTCACTACCTTATCCAAACTATCAAGTAATCTTCACTATTAATGTTCATCCTTTGGTATCAGAAGTGTCTTGATGTAGAAGATGCTCGTATTTGACTTTTCAACAGAAGATGCTTTAGATATAGCTTCTATTCCTGCATTACTGAGTGTATAGGAGAGATGGAATTTTAGTTCTAGAGGTTAAATTGGAATAGCATCAATAATTAATATGTTCTTTTTTTTTTTGAGAATGGTAACATCTTATTCATCAGCACAAGAGTGCTGGAATAAAAAAAAAACTATACATAGAAGTAGCTCTTTCCACAAAAAGCCAGAGCTAACTAAAAGCTTCTAAAAATTGAAGCAGAGACTCAATGTCATTTACAAAATGTTGTTTACACCAAAAGTGAAGTAGTAAAATACAATTCAGCTTTACTTTCTGAGCAGGGTTCCTTATATCATCAAAGCATCTTCCTTATATCATCAAAGCATCTGGAGTTCCTTTCTTTCCAAACCGTCCACCAAATACAGTGAGGAATTGCATTCCACCACTTTTTGTGTCTGATATTTGCTCCCAACTGACTCCACGACCTTAGCACATCCTCGGTGTGTTTAGGTAGACAGCACTTGATTCCAGCCATAATAACTGCCACAGGTTATAGGTGACTGAGCAATGTATAAAAAGGTGGCTATTATCCTCTAAGTGGATATTGCATAGGAAACATCTGGATGACAGTTGAAAACCTCTTTGAAGTATTTCCTGTGTCAGACAAGCCCTTCTACCGACCAGCCATGAGAAACACGCTACTTTTAAAGGAACTTGGGTCTTCCAAATATTTTTCCATGGCCAATGAGACCCCTGCTGTCCCTGATTAGTATAGGATGAGTAAGCTGCCGTCACAGTGAACGGTTTACCCCTACCTGCATTCCATTCTATAGTGTCTTCACAGTCATTGAAGTGTGTAAACCCCTCCAAACTTTTGAATAAATCTGCTATCCTTGAAAATTTCCAATCGTTTAGAGGTCTTCTGAGAGATAGATTCCAACCATTCTGATCTCTAACCTCCCTTAGCTTAGCTTCAGGTTAATTGGTGAGAGAGTATTTCTGGAAAAGCATCTCTGAGTGGTCCATGCCCTAACCAATTGTCACTCCAGAATGCAATTCTCCTCCCATTACCATGTTTGACTTTTATGTGGTTTGAGAATTCATCCTACTGCCTTCTTATTGCTTTCCAATTTGACACTCCAAAAGGTGTGGTAACAGATTTTGTGCACCATTGATGCTGACTTCCATACTTTTGTAAAATCACATTCCTACGGAGTCCATTTTCCTCCATGCTAAATCTCCATAACCATTTAGATAGTAGGCTCTTATTATGCACTTTCAGATTTTTTTTTTTGAATGGTAAATATTTATAATAAACACAGTATCTGGATAATGCTGGGATGATAAGTACAGATCAAAAGTAAACCCAAAGGAGACCCTGATCTATCTATGATTTACAAAAATCCTATAACATCTACTAGGTCCCCATCATTCGCCAAAAACTCCTGTTTACACCAAAAATAAAATAGAGAAAGACAATTCATTCTGATCTTCTGTAGAGAGCTTGCTTTGTCTTCAAAACATCTAGAGTTCCTTTCCTTCCAAGCTATCCACCAAACACAAGCTAGGATGATTTTCCATTTATCTTTTTCTCCTCTTCTTTTTCCAATCAGTTTCCAATTGCTAAGAAGTTCCAGGGTGGTTCTAGGCATGACCCAATTCACTCCCATCATACTAAAGAACATGTTCCACAGATTTGTTGTTGTCTTGCAGTGAATGAACAAGTGAGCATTATCTTCCACTTCATGTCCACACAGAAAACATCTAGAGCAAATCTGAAAACCTCTTCTTTGTAAATTTTCTTGTGTCAAACATGCCTTTTTCACCACTAACCAAACAAAACATGAAACTTTAAATGGAATCTTGACCCTCCAGATGTATTTCCAAGGCCACAGTAGTGACATTGAGGCACTCTGATATTTAGGTTCCAATATGCATTCTTCACTTTAAAAGTGCCACTACTGTTCAGTTTCCAAACCAATTTATCTGTGACTTGTGTTGTTCCCCTGAAAGATTGAATAGTTTGCAGAAAAATAGACACCCTTTCCAATTCCCAATCATTTAAAAATCTTCTGAACTCCAAATTCCAGCCCTGATTGCTCCATACTTGGCTTATTTTTGCCAATTTCTGAAGACTGATAGCATATAGATCTGGGAAAAGAACTTTTAAACTGGCTTCACCCACCCAATGATCATCCCAAAAAGAAGTTTTTAAACCATTGCCAACCTTGATTGGGAAATTATTACTAAAATCTGGCCACAAGTTTCTGATTGTTCTCCAAACACTGCACCCATATGTAGACTTTACCTCATTTGTTGTCCACTGATTCACAGAGCCATATTTTTGCATAATGAAGTTCCTCCATAAGACATTCACATCAGTGTTAAATCTCCACAACTATTTCTGTAAAAGAGCCTGATTATGAAGATTTAGATTTCTGATGCTCAAACCTCCATGTTGCTTGCTTAAAGTCAAATCCTTCCATCTAACCAAATTTATACCTTTGTTGCCTTGCCATAAAAATTCTCTCCTCATGATATTCAATCTCTTTTCCACCTTCTTTGGGATAGGGAACAAGGACATTATATAAGTAGGTAGGGCATCCATGACTGAGTTTATCAAAATTAATCTTCCTCCCAATGACAAGTAATGGCCCTTCCACCTTGCAAGTTTCTTATCACATCTTTCCAGTACTTCATTCCCGATTTCATTAGCTTTATTCTTCGCACCTAAAGGCATACCCAAGTACTTTGTAGGTAACGAACTTACTTGACACCCAAGATTCTGAGCGAGACTCTGTAAGTCTTCTACTTGATTAACAGGGTAGAGAAAGCTTTTCTCCCAATTCACATTCAGACCAGAGATGGCTTCAAAAATGGTCCATACGACCCTAATGTGTCTGAGCTGCTCAGTTTTTGCATCACAAAAGATTAAACAATCATCTGCATACAAAAGGTGAGATATTTGCAAAGAGCTTCCTGTTCTGATGATCCAAAGCCTTGGATCCACCCATTCAACTTTGCTGTCCTGATCATATGATTTAACCCCTCCATGATGAACAAAAAGGGGGACAGAGGGTCCCCTTGTCTCTGTCCTCTTTTGGACGGAAAAAAACCTTGTGGACTACCATTTATCAAAACAGAGAATCTGACACTTGAAATGCAAAAATGAATCCAATTGATCCATTTGTCATCAAACCCCATATCTCTCAAGATCTTTAGAAGAAAATGCCAGTTAACATGATCATATGCTTTCTCTAGGTCTAGTTTGCAAAGAATGCCAGGTTTTTTTTGCTTAAGTCTAGAGTCCACTAGTTCATTAGCTAACAAAGATGCATCCATGATCTGCCTACCCTTGATGAACGCCAACCGGTGAACATCCACCAACTTTCCAATAACTGTTTTTAATCTTTCCACAAGAAGTTTGGATATGATCTTGTATATCACTCCAATAAGACTTATAGGTCTAAAGTCCTTCAGTTCTTCCACTCCCCCTTTCTTTGGAATCAGGGCTACAAAAGTAGCATTGATAGACTTCTCGAAAAATTCATTTTGATGAAAATTATGAACAGTTTGCATCACTTCCCTTTTCAGAATGCTCCAGCAAGCTTTGACAAAACCCATAGTAAAGCCATCCGGGCCTGGAGCCTTATCTACAACACATTGTTTAATGATTTGGAAAACTTCCTCTTCTGTGAAAGGTCTTTGAACCCACTGTTTTTCATCCTGAGAAATTTTTGGACAGCTTGTGTAGTTAAAAGATGGCCTCCACACCTCTGTTTCAGCATATAATTTTGAATAATAGTCCACAATTTTTCCTCTGATCATCTCCAGATCCACAACCTCATCCCCGTTAATCATCAATCTATCAATTGTGTTGTACCTCTTATGAGCTGTTGCCATTCTATGAAAGAACTTGGTATTTTTGTCTCCTTCTTTGAGCCAAAGAACCCTTGATTTCTGCCTCCATTTTGATTCTTCAGTCTTAGCTAACTCTTCCAGTTCTACGGTAACGGTAGCCCTGATCATCAGCTCCTCTTCATTCAAATCCCTATCCTCTTGGATTAGATCTAGTTCAGCTAGTTCCTGTAGTAAATTGTCTTTCTTGCTTTCCAGCTCTCCAAAATTTTGTCTGCTCCACTCCTTTAGCTTTGCTTTCAACAATTTGAGTTTATTAACCAAGACATAGTCAGGGCTACCAATAATATCAAATTCTGACCACCATTGTTCAACCAGGTCATTGAAGCCTTCCACCCCTAGCCACCAGTTTTCAAACTTGAAGTATGTTCTATTCTGCTCCCAGTTTCCACATTGGAGAAGAAGTGGCTTATGGTCTGATCGTGCCCTTGGCAACACCTTTTGCCTTATATATCTAAAAGCTTCTTCCCAATCCCTTGAAAATAAAAATCGATCTAGCCTTGCTGCACTATTGTGATTAGGACCCCTGAACCAAGTGAATTTTCCCCCAATCATTGGTGGATCAAGCAATTCCATGTCTTCTATCCATTCTGTAAAATCAGTCATTGCATTGGTGATTCTGTTACTGTTTCTTCTTTCATACATGAATCTGTTTATGTTAAAATCCCCACACGTCACCCAAGGACCTTCCCATAACCCCCTCGCTGCTGCGACTTCTTCCCAACATAGTTGTCTTTCACCTCTGGTGTGAGGTGCATACACTCCAGTTAGACACCATTTAAAAGGCTGGTGCAAAGATTCAAAACTGTATGTAATTGAATAAATGCCCTTAGTAACCAGCTCCCCTCTCCAGATCCTGCTGTCCCATAGCATTAATATTCCACCACAAGTGCCCTCTGCTTCAATATAACCACACCTCACCCATCTGCATGACCATAATTGCTTGGTCAAATCTTCAATGTCCTTTTCTAATTTAGTTTCCTGGAAGCAATACACATCTGCTTTCCACTTTTGAAGTAAACTCTTAACTAGCTTTCTTTTGGAGAGCTTGTTAAGTCCCCTAACATTCCAAGAGATTAAATTTACCTTCATTTAAATAAAAATAAATTCTTTCCCCTGTTTCTAACTCCCTCCACTTCTTCATTAAGAGCTGATTGCAGGTTCTTTAACTCATTCTTACCAATTCTTGTAGTTGATCTGCACTTACTTCCTTCCCTCTGTTGTTTCTGGTTTTTTCTTCTTGCATCTAACTTCATGAATAAAGCCAAAGCCTCCTTTTCACAACCTCTAAATGCAGCACCATATTGATTGCTAAGCTCCAGTATATTAGAGTGGACCCACTGTGAAGTCTCCGACTCTGTTACATTATCCTGAGGTTGCTGAATTTGAAGTGCCACTGGATCTATGTTCTCAATTTGCCAAAGTTCATCATTATTGGATGGGATAAGTTGCAAATTTTGCTCTACTTGCACCACCTGCTTATGATTATTCAGAGCTTCCATGTCTTCATTCAAATTTGCCACAGTATGCATGCTTGAATTCCCTGGATCATTGTTAAAATTGTGTTTGGTCCGGTAGCATTCGATAATATCCATATCATCATCATCAGGCTCTATAACATCTCTGTTGATTTGCATGTTATTTTGGAGAGAGAGAGAAGAGGGAGAAGTAGAAGAAAACGTGTGTTTGATAGAGTTTGTTTCCCAGTTGGAGAGAGAAGTCAGAAATTTTGTCGCCAATTCCTTTAATTCGGTAAGCATTGGGTCGGATCTTTGGCCCAAATCTGGAGCCCTAATTAAACTCTCAGGTGACTGATCACTCGAGGTTTTAAATACTTTTGGGCTTGTTGCTGGACTTAGGCCCATATCTTGTTGACCCAAACAATTAAAAGGGTTTTGCTCCAGTAAGTTCTCCTCACGTGATGCCTCACGTGCCTCTTCACCAAAATTTGAAAAACCCCCATCTCTCGATGTTCCCACATGCGCAGTGATAAGTCTATTCAGACACCCTGTTTCTCTGACTTCTATGGACCTCTGGATAAAAGGAAGAACTGATTGGGTTGCCTGAACTTCGCCGGAGATTATCACCCCCGGTGATTCACACCAAATTGGTAACCTGAAAACATAGCCATCATTTTCGATCTCCACCACTCCAGGTATTTGTTCAGGGAATGCTTTCACTTTGATGCGAGCCCATTTGATGTGGTTTTTGAGTGTTGTTTCTTCCTCAGTCTGGAGCCAACCTCCACAGAAATCACCAATTGCCTTGAAAACCTGAGGAGCCCAAAGGGTAATAGGAACTCCCAGCACTCTGATCTATGTTTCTATTTTTCTGGACTTCTCAAAAATACAACCAGCCGTAGGATTCCACCAACGTAGGATTCCACCAACTAAGAGAAAGCTTACAGCTTTGGCACCTCCAGTCTCCCATAAAGCGTGTGTTCAGCTGATTTCTTTGAGGGGAATTCAAAGAGAAACTGAGAATTGTTCATCTCAAAGACTTGGATATTTTTTCTCCATATGCTATACACCCATCTTCTGACATCTGTTGCTGTTGGTATTTCTCCCCTCCTTGCTTCAAAAGTTCCGACCAGACATCTTTGCACCACATCATCCCTGGATGGATCAGCTTGCCCTGAGATAATGATTCTGTTGTTATTCAAATCCACCTTGGACTCCCTATCCACTCTTGGTTTCCATCGACTGCAATTAATACTATCATTTTTAACAAACTTGTGTATTTTGTTGGCCAGGTCTTTCCACCCAGCATTAAATGTCACTTCAGGCAGTATAATAACTCCCCTGCTCTCCCCTTGTACACCTATGATGCTGAGAAATCTTCCCCATTTATTAAACTTCTGAGTGCAATAAAAGGTGGCCAGATGGTCTCTGATTTTCCATGTTCTATATGTATTTCCTCTCCCTTCTGAAGCTTTTTGTAATATATCAGTTATCCACTCCATTACTTTCTTGCTGAATGTTAATCTGCGCATCATATTACGTCTCCGCTCCATCCATTCGAACCAGGTTTCTGCTTCTGTCTGGTTTCTTGTGATATCATATGATTTATCCCCACATCTGAAATATATCCTGTTATCCATCTTAAATAAGTTAAAAAGATAAGCTCTGAGAAAAAACTGATCTCCCGGTGACCTACACTTTCAGATTTTTGATGCCTAAACCCCCCTCCTTCTTTGTCTTGATGACATCTGTCCATCTTACCAAGTTGAAACTTTTTTTTTCTGAGTTTCCTCGCCAGAGGAAATTTCTCCTCAAAGCATTGAGTCTCCTCCACTTTAGCTGGTAGCGGAAATAATGACATGACATAGGTTGGAAGTGAGTCCAACACGCTATTGATAAGAACCAATCTACCACCTAGAGATAGGTATTGAGCCTTCCAAATTGCAAGTCTCTTCTCACATTTTTCAATAACCCCATTCCATATCTCCATTGCTTTGTTTTTTGCTCCTAGAGCCAAACCCAAATAAGTGGTCGGTAAATGACCAACCCCACACCCCAAAATCTCTGCTACAATTTGCACATCATCTACTTGATTGACTGGAAAGATTGTACTTTTGTCCCAATTTATATGTAACCCAGAGATGGCTTCAAAAATAGTTAGGATCATTCTAAGCTGCATGACATTTCCCATAGAAGGTTCACAAAAAATAAATGTATCATCTGCATATAGCAAATGAGTTATGCACACACTGTTCTGCTATCAGAACTGCATCCATGATCTGCCTACCTCTTATAAAGGCCATTTGTTGTCTGTCCACCAATTTGTCCATCACCTTCTTCAATCTTTCCGTCAAGACCTTTGAGATAATCTTGTATATGCTTCCTATCAAACTTATCGGTCTATAGTCTTTTAGCTCCTTTGCCCCATTCTTCTTTGGGATCAACACCACATAAGTGGCATTGAAACTTTTTTCAAAAAATTCCTGACTGTGAAAATTTGTCATAGTCTCCATTATATCCCGTTTCACCACATCCCAACAATGAATGAAGAATCCCATAGAAAATCCATCTGGGCCTGGAGCTTTCTTTGTTGCACACATTTTCAGTCCATTGAGCACCTCTTCCTCCCCAAATTCCTTTTGCATTTCTTCTTGTTCTTCTTGAGAAATGGTTTGACCATTCATAAGAGTGAAATTTGGTCTCCAAGACTCAGTTTCTGTATACAAATTTTAGTAAAAGGAAACAGTTGCACTTCTAATTTCCTCCATGTCAGTAATCTCCACACCATTAACCGTCAGCTTATCAATGTGATTAAATCTTCTATGTGCATTTGCCACTTTATGAAAAAACTTTGTGTTTTTATCTCCCTGCTTCAACCACAAGCTTCTAGATCTCTGCCTCCATGCAATCTCCTCATGAGCTGCAATTTCTTCAATTTCCAAAGTCAAATTTGCTTTCAAAATCAACTCATCCTCGGTCAATCTTCTCTGCTCCTGTGTTGAGTCCAGGTGTTGTATGTTTTCCAGAACTCTCTTCTTTTTCATCTCTAGATTTCCATAGTTTGCCAAGTTCCACTGCTTCAACTTTATTTTTAAAATCTTCAGTTTTGTTGCTAAAATAAAATCAGGTCTCCCAGTAACATGAAAAGATTCCCACCATCCTTTAACTAAATCTTTAAAACCTGGTGTCTGGATCCACCAAGTCTCAAACTTGAAATAGGATTTGAGATTGCTCCATTCTCCACACTGAAGTTGTATTGGACAATGATCAGAATCAACCTTCGGCAAGATGGATTGCCTGATAAAATGAAATTGTTCATCCCATTCTGATGAAAACAATATCCTGTCAATCCTGAATGCAGCTCTATGATTATTTCCTTTGTTCCAAGTAAAAGATCCCCCAAAAAGAGGGGGATCAATCAGCTCCAATTCCTGAATGATTTCGGAGAAATCTTTCATCTCACCTGTTAGTCTGTTTCCATTGCTTCTTTCAGTAGGAAATTTGCTAGTGTTAAAATCTCCACAAACTACCCAAGGCCCAGAAAAACAGCCCTCTTGTTGCTGCTAGCTCAAACCATAGTTCCCGTCTTTCTGTTCTGCAATTTGAAGCATATACCCCTGTAATACACCATAAAAAATCCTCTGACTTGACCCTCAATTTGCAAGAAATACATTGAGTGCCAACATTGATCATCTCCCCTTCCATTAGCCTCTTGTCCCACATAATGACTATCCCCCTCTAGTACCACTCGCTTCTAGATAAGCAAAACCAGCCCATCTATTCCCCAAATCTATTTAAAAATAGATTCAACACCCCCCTTCTAGTTTAGTTTCTTGTAATACCACCACATCAGCTTTCCATTCTTTCAATAAACTCTTAACCACCCTCCTTTTATCTACTCTATTCAACCCCCTCACATTCCATGAAATTAATTTTAAATTCATTGATTCAAAATTGCCAGATTCCTCCCCCTTATTCGTGGTTCCCCATCTTTATAAATGACTCCACTTTCCAACCCCTTGACTTCTCTAACTCCTCTTGGCTTAGGAGTAACTAGAGAGGAAGAGCTGGCTTCCCCTCCCTGAGCTTTCCTTCTGTTATCAATTTTCATGAATAGGGAAAAGGCGTCCCATTCACACCCCTGGAAATCAACTCCATATTTCTTGCTCATCTTCATTACATTTTGATGTACCCAAAGACAAGCTTTGGCTTCTGCCCTGTCAATTTTGACCTGAATTGGTGTGGCCTCCTCAGGTTCGAGTGCATCATCAATATTTTGGACTGTAGTCTGCGTCATCTCCCCCCATCTTCAATTAATTCTGCCTCTTGTTCACTTTCCTGATTATTGATGATGAGACTATCTTCTTCAACAGGGCCATGCATGGCTATGGGTTCCAGGGATAGTTGTTCCTCTACAACGATTAGCTCTGTTGAAGTAATTTGATTACCAGGTGAACTGAGTTGACAAAATAACTCACTGGAAAGAGACGAAGAGAAAGACCCATCTTCCAGAAGCATTGGGTCTTTTGCATTAACGTCTTCAAGCAGGTTTACTGGGTGATGAATTGCTTGGATAGAGTAATCTGTCATCTTGGTTTCTTCCCGCTCTGTTGTTGGTTGGGTCTCTGCTGGGTCTATTAATAGTTGGGCCTCCGTGGTTGTTTCTGATAAAATAGAGAGTTCAGCTTCAGTCATGGATTCTAAATTGGGCCTAATGATGTTGGGCCCTTTTCCTAGGTTTAAATCCAGAGGCCCACCTACCTCTTGACCTTGAGGGCCTAACTCATAATTCACCGTTCTTCCACGTGCAATCTCACGTGATGAATTTTTGAATTTAAAACCTAGAAAACACCCCCCCACTTTCTGTCCCATCCACAGCTACCCCCTTTCCCATCACGTCATTATCCTCAACCCTAACTGGAGCAGATCTTTCACCGGCGTTTGGTTTCTAGGAAAAAGTCGTCGGAGTTTCAACCCAAATCGGCATAGAGAAGACGAAATCCCCCCATTCAATGTCCACCGAACGGGGTATTAGTTCTGATTTCCCCCTTACTTGAATCCTTGTCCATTGCATATGGTTTTTGAGTTCAGTCTCCTCCTCTGTCTCAATCCATCCTCCACATCGATTCCCAATTTTCACCATGATTTGTCCATAGATGCACAGGAAGACCCAAAACTCGAATCCAAGTTTCATCAACTGTTTGATTTTCTGGTACACATGCAGAAGTCGGATTCCACCATTGAAGCTTCAGGCAAGCTCTCATTCGTCTCCACTCCCCCACCATGATGTGCTCTGCTTGTTGTTTGTTGGGAAATTCAAACAAAAAATGGCCTCTGCTAAGTTCGAAAACTCCAATCCTGGAACCCCAATTGCTGAGCACCCATCTTCGTATTTCTGGTGGAGTAGGAAGGTCCAACCCCTCAAACTTCCCGACCAGACTTCTGCTCAGTAGCTCATTTACCGGGATATCTGATGGTCCACCAGCTCGAATACAACTCCCTTCTGCGACATCAGACTTTGAAGTACCTGGATTAACTGCCCACCTGCTTTGTTTTATAGCTTCTGAGAATGGACCATCAATTGGTCTGCTATGTATGGCTTGTGATTGTTGTAAATTAATGCTCCTCCTATTAATGAAACTTCCAATCCTTTTTGCTAGTTGGTCCCATGCATTGAATGAGATTTTTGGGAGGATAATTACTGACCTCCTGGTCCCCTGAACTGCTACTATGGAAAAGAATCTTCCAAAGTTATTAAATTTTAAAGAACAATAAAACATAGCTGATTGATCTTTCATATTCCATCTTCTCACCATCTGACCATTGCATTCTGAAGCTTTATGTAATAAATTACATATCCATTTCATTACTTTGCCACTAAGAATCATACGTCTCATAATATTTTTGTTCCTTTCAACCCACTCAAACCATGCTTCTGCTGATGAAGTACAATCTAATATATCAAAAGACTTCCCCCCCAAGTTAAAGTAAATAATGTTTTCCATGTTTTTTTTAATCAATCCAGGATGATTAATAAAAAAATCATGTAAAACACTCACCGGAGAAGAGTAGAATTGTCTTTCTGACTTACCTAGGAACTCGAGCCTGGGAGAGTATTCACTTGTCTTTCTTTAAGCCTATATTGTCTTTCTTGTCCACTATATTGTCAATGAAGTCGAGAGTTGCTCTCTCTTTGATCCCAAATAGTTGTGACAGGCTCACTTGCATATTCTGTCACGACGCGGAATCTTATGGCGGTGGCTGGCACCTAACAACTAGGAGATAACGCTCAAACACACTTAGTAACTGGCGGAACATAATGGAAAAGTAGTATGATACTTAGTCTAAATACCTGATATATAATAGAGGGCATAAATCTCAGACCATATAGAGAAGCATAACATTGTCTCGCATATACTCAATACATCTTAAAGAGTCAAATGGAGCATCTAAAGCATAAGAAATACTGGCGCCGGATTATGGGAACATATCCGAAAATTTTGGAGCTTTTTTCAGACAAATATAGGTTTTCTTCTAGGTGATGGAAGAAAGATCAGGTTTTGGAATGATGCATGGCTGGGTCATGCTCCTCTTAAAGACCAATTTTTGGATCTGTACAATCTATCAGTGAATCACAATGGCACAATTGCAAACTTTTATTGATTACAAGGCTGGAATCTATTCCTGAGAAGGAATATTTATGATTGGGAAGTAGAAAGCTTATGTCTTTTGCTCCAGATGTTAAGCAACATCACTTGGAACCACAACAAAGTTGACACAATCAATTGGAAGGGACAATCCAATGGGTTTTTCTCCGTTAAAAGCTGCTATAAAATGCTGGAATTTAGTAACAACAGAGAATTATGGCCTTGCAAAAATATTTAGTTCAACTTGGCACCTCTAAAGGTCTCCTGCTTCTCTTGGATTGTCACTTGGGAGGCATGTCTTACCCAAACCAACCTTCAAAAGAGGGGTTTCATCTTTGCAGCAGATGCAGTTTGTGTGAAGAACACTCTGAAGATGTTACCCACCTCCTTTTGCATTGTAGGGTAACAAGTCAGTTATGGAACATGTTTCTATCAATATTGGGCATGTCTTGGACAATGCCTTAGTCGATTACAGAATTTTTGAAGTGCTGGACCAGGGAGGGGTTGTGTAAGAAAGTTCAAAAGACTTGGAACACTATTCCTCAAGTCATTTGGTGGACTATTTGGCTTGAAAGAAATTGCAGAAGTTTTGAAGGCAACAAAAAAAACATACATAGCCTTAAACATAGATGCATTTTTTTTAGCTTTTTGGTGCAAATTAGTTATTGTACAAGATGTAGATGCAATGTTGGACACAATAGATGATTTGCAGAACTTGTAATTATGCCTGAAGCACTTGCTTAGTGCAATCATTTATAAATATCTTTTTACCTATCAAAAGAAATACTGTAGGATAATACTAAGGAAAGGTAAACTGATTTAGGCCTCCACAAGAGGAAGGTGGATGATTCATCGTGACTGGAGGGATGTTGGAACCGGTTAGCCACAAGTGCAACTAGAACAGGGAATGCAATCTGCATCCAAAGTTATAAACAGCTCACTAGGGGAGGGGGGGGGGGGGGGGGGTGGGGGAGGAACAAGCCGTTCTATTGTAAGCCATTCTTTTATTTCCTTTTCTCCTTTCTGCGTGAGCCAAACAAGAGAAGATGTCCCTTTACTTCTCTGGTGTCCAGATGTAACTTTGTGTTTGCTTTGGCTGAAGATACTAGTTAGCTTGTTCCTTTTTTGCCGTCCTTCTGGCACAAGGAAACGAAACTTTTCTGCAGGCCATGCTGCTGGTAATGCCTTCAACCACGTGATTGGTTGGCATTTAACTTTGTTTTTATTCATTTTCCTTTAAATTTATACTTTTGAAACTTAAAAATAACAGAACGAATAGAACCACTGATGATACTGGGAATGTTCTCACTTCTCACCAATTGGATGGTGGCTATGCGTACTGTTTAATATTGTTTTGCTGATATAACAAGTTGAATGTGAAGAGTTTAAAATCTCCGTGAATAGAGATAAAGATAGGGATCCATCTAGATCTTGATTCACTATTTCCACACCAATAATTGACAAGCTGGATAAGCCCGGGTCAACATTGTACGTCTCCTCAGTGTAAAATCTTACACCACCAAATCATCCAAAAGAGATTTACAAGTACCTATTCATACAATGTAAGATTAATAATTTTAAAAATAAAGTGAGTTATGAAGGATATAAATATCCTAGAATGTAATAATTCTCTTGAAGTTTATTGATCTCAAAGTTTTTCTTTTCGCCACAACAATAATAGAGGGTAGGGTAGCACCTCTATTTATAATAACAAACAAAGCCTAATTTAACTTTAACTAGAAAACCTATTCTAATATGATTTTACTAAAAACCCTTCTAGACATGAATTAGTGAACTAGTTAATAATAACAGTTGTGCATCAGCTATCTTGCAGTGATCAAAATAGTTCCATCGCCAACGCAGATTGATTATGCTTGCTGTGTTTTGAACTTAATAAAAGCATCTCAGTTGTTGCCAATGCGATGTCATTGCTAGGAAGCATATTAGTATTGTTTGTGCTGAATTTGCTCGTAGAAAGCATGTTCATTCCCCCTGAGCCCCCCACCCCCAAATCCCCAATGCAGACAAAAAAACTGTTTGGTTGGATTCTTGATCACTTTGTAGGGAGTTCGTAATTAATTTATAACGTATTAATATGTGAGTGCAATTCATTTATTTAATGCACCGACGCAGTAATGAGTTTTAAGCTGTAGAGTCTTTTGAAAATTGAAACCAACGGAATAGCTAAGATATTTGGCATATTTTATGCCCGTCATAGTCAGCGCTTTTATCTTGTCAGGTTTTGTTCAAGGAATTTTATTAGTCTTGTTTCTCTGACTGCTCTGCTCATTTTAACTTGATTACTTTACGTCTTCTTCACCTTGTACTTTTCCTACATCCTTTCCTTTAATGACTCGGTAATGGTTCTGTTATGCAGGATGTCTGCTTGTCATCTCCTAGAGTGGGGTTAGAATTCTATCATGCTGCAAGGGATTCTCTACTTCTTTATGAAGCTGTCATACCTGTCAAGGTTAGTGCAGAAAAGAGTTGCATCATAAAGAAGCTTACCCATGCATAACATTCTTTTGTTTTCCCTATCGAGCATTTCCAATTTCTTACACATGCAAACACATTCGAACCAAACTTTTCTCTTTCTTTCCTCGTGGTCAGCTTCAGAGCCTTCAGGGCGAGGCAGTTTAGTGTCTGTTGTTGTGGCTTCTTCATAATTTTAATTCCTATGTTGCTAATGCCTTTTCCTTTTTTTTTTCCTGGTTTTCCTCCCCTTGTTTTTACATAAAAAGTTCGAAAGACAGCTTGATTCCATCAACCATTCAGCCGTTCTTATTCACAATGATTGCCACTATCTGTCTCAGGAGATTCTTGGACTAGCATTTGAGGTAAGAGTGGATAGAAGAATTTCTTAATTTCTATTTTAGTTGATTTGATTTGCTCTGGGGACAACAAGCAAAAATAGTCCCACCATTCCTAACGGGTGTCGTCCTTGATTTGATATGTTTATTTGGAGTATAATAAGACGGCCAGATACATCCACAGACCCTCAAACTTTGCGCGAATTTTCAGTTTGGTACCTCATCTTCGTGGTGTACCTGTTGAACAAACATGTACCTATTGAGCCCTTCAATGATAGGCAGTAAAAAAGATGGAGCGTGTGGACTTCACTGGTGATGACATGGAAAATAGCGAATGAAACAAAGCTACGTGGCTTTTAAGTCCAACTAACCAAAAAACATAAGGGGAAAAAAACCAAAAGACTGCCAATCTCGTCTTCTTCCCCACAAGTACAACCCCTCCTGTCATCTCCTTACCACAACCCCGTCGTCCGATTATCTGCCATCGGCACTCCCCACCCATGACCAATATGAAAATTTTGGCAATGATTCTCGCAGTCCTGCTGGCTATTTGCAAACAAGAATCTCCTACCAAATTCCAAGAATAACTCCTCAGAACTCCACATCAAACCTCATAACTCGAAGACCCCACCACACAATCTTGCCAATTAAAACACAAACCTCTTAAGCCAATGGACAAAAACACCAAGAGGAAAAACTCAAATCAAGAGAGTTTTAATCATTGCCATTTCAGCTGCTTCTGCATTTTTAATCTTGGCAATGGGTTATTTGTCATTTTGTTGTGTCTATAAAAGAGGAGAGAAACAGTGTCTAGGAAGAACAAATGGCTAATCTCAATGCCTAATTAATTACCATTCAGAATCGCCAAATTGCTCATTTTAATTTGATAGAGTCAGTAAATTCATGGGTTGCTGTATTTACTGGTGGAGATTGGTTCATGGTATATTTGTTGAAGGGAGGGGGCTTGGCCTCCCAGTGATTCTTGGATGAAAGTTTCATGCTGCTCTGGTGACGATGGAGTTATTTTCAGGGAGAAACGCAGGGAAAAGATTGGAACACTTGATATTTTTTCTAGGAGAGGAGCCCACTATAGAGTTGTTAGAGTCTATTTTGCGCGCTCATTAGAAGTGACATTGCTTATTACACATCAACAAGTTGTATCAGATGGGCACATTTTGGGCAACATGAAGTGCTCGATAGGTATCACATGAAGATAACGTGCTCAATGTCAAGTTTGAGGGTCTACTATGTAGTTGGCCAATTTAGAAATATGAATTCTTTAGTCTTAAAGAGGGGAACTAGGGGCAACTCATCTTTTTAGCTTTTAGAAATGATAAAAGGAAAAAATATTAAAAGTTGGATCGGCTTGAACCAAGTCATAAAGTGTCCTATCTGACTTTCTTGTTATGTGTAGTATATGGTAAAATTTTATTTTAACAAAGTGGACTTAGTTTTTGGCCGGACCAAATACAAAAAGATAAAAGTTAAATTTTAGGATAGGAGCAAACAAGCAACACGATATATTTACATGATTTACCAAGGCTACGGTAAAATTTTATTTTAACAAAGTGGACTTAGTTTTTGGCCGGACCAAATACAAAAAGATAAAAGTTAAATTTTAGGATAGGAGCAAACAAGCAACACGATATATTTACATGATTTACCAAGGCTATGGCATGTGTTCAGCATGATCACTTATTCTGAACATAGCCATTTCGGATTTTTCGTAAGAGTCCCAGAGGATATATTTGGTCTTTCAAAAACTAGCATTATATTATACAGGTATGCAGGGTGATCCTGTAGTAGTTGCTTAGATCTATGCCAAAACGTTGTTGGATATTCATTGCTAATTAACTTTTGAACCATGTACGGTTTAAGTATGACTTGAGCACGAACAGCATATTTATTGAAGAATTTAAAGGCATTAAATCTCTAGCTCCCTTCTCTTTCTTGATTGTACTACTAGTATTTCCGTACTTGTGATCCATCTGCTCCTCCATTCATTATTTGTTAAAGCTGACAGTTGATTCTTTCAGTACCGGTCAGAGTTTCCATCTTCAATCAAAGAACTTACTGTATTTGCGGATTTAGCTCCAAGATTCCAGCTGCTCGCGGAAGAAGTTTTACAAAGACAAATTAAACTTGTCATTTATAACCTAAAACAGGTAACTATTCCCCAGAGCTTACACAAGCTCGTCTTGGTTTCCTACTGGTAGTTTGTATCTCTGTGATTATATTTGCTTGCAATCACGTGATCCTAGGCTCTTGATGGTGCCGACGGATTTCAAAATACTCACCAAATGAAGCAATATGAATCTGCTAAGTTGAGCATTGACCAGGTACAATTTAGGGATTTGTGCTACCCTGCTGGAAATGGTTTTCCCTTCACTTTTTAATCCTAACAGGACTTGAGCATTTCTCTGCAGGCAATTTTCATACTTGAGAAAGTATATATTATATGGAACCGTTTACTCCTACCTTCTGCCTACAAGAGAAGCATGAGCATGGTGCTGGAGGCAGTCTTTTCTAGAATAGAAAATGATATCCTCCTTCTAGACGATATTGCTGCAGAAGAAACATTGCAGGTAGGAATAAACCTTTTCTGATATTTGACCAGAGAGCTTTGGACTCTGTGTATTTGCTAGCAAGTATAAGTTACCAGATTACTGTAGCAGACAGTTTCTTAAAATTCCTTTACCTTATAGGATAATTTGTTTGTTTACAGCTCCAAAGGCTGATCTATCTGCTATTTGAGAATCTGTCTTCTTTGCTGGATTCTGTATTGGCTATTAAGCAGACAGGAAAGTTGCAGGAATCTCCTACACAAGCTCTTGATGATCTCATACCATCCCTCCGGAAATTACGCAAGCTAGCAGGTAGTGTCCTTGTGGAAAATGTTTCTTCTAAAATAAATTGATTTTCAAACTTACCATTGTTGTCTGCTGAAAAATGTCAATAGATCTCCTGGACATGCCGTTGAAATCTATTACTGCAGCTTGGGAGACTGCTGAACTTGTCAATTGCGGTTTTACACAATCGGAGGTTTGTATAAAGAAATTAAATAACATTTAACCTAGTTCTAGGATCTCATATTTGGTTGGGTTGTGTGCACTGTCTTTCACATCTAGAATGAGGATCTATGGCAGAACATCCTAAAGAAAGAAAAATATTGTAATGCAGTCTGTAATTTGTCAACCAATTAGACTTGAACCAGTGTCTTGTTCGAAGCATTGTGTTCCAGGTTTCCTGTCAGCTGTCGACCAGAGTCGGCTTCCATTTGTTTTTACGGAATGTTTACCTTTAGTAGCGGCAATGGGGCGGGGCGGGGCAAGCCTTGACCCGCTAAATAGTTAACCCCGCCCTGACCTGCCCCATTTAGCATTTAATAAAAAATTTGTCCTGCCCCGCCCCACCCTGCCCCGCCCTGCCCCGCCCTGCCCCGCCCTGCCCCATTTATGTTTCTTTATATATTTTCTTTATTGTTCACATTTCCTTGTAAATTCTTGCAGAATGCATTCTAAATCACTTAATAGGAATTGTTTAAGCTCCAACCATGTATTTAAGTCTTACAAACATGACTCTAAAGCATTCATATTAAGAAAAGTCGAAATAATTATTCTTCCTGATACAGTTTTTTAATTTCGTTATAAATACAGTTAGTAAAATCTATAAATAATTATAACCTTGACTAAAAGAGAAAAATTACATTTTGATATGTAAACAGTGAACCACCGTTTAAAAATAAGAACTAGGTGGAAGAAAGTCCTCGTGTTTGTAATTAATTTGTACTTGGAGCAAAATAACTACCTTGAAGTAAAGTTCTCTCTCTCTCTCTCTCTCTTTTTTTTTTTTTTTTTTTTTTTTAATTAAATTAAAAAAAACGTATTAAAAGAATCTCTGAGTCAAAGTTGTCTGCCTGGAGCTTTTGTAAGATCTGCATCTTTGAAGTTCATAAGCTATTTGCAAGCAGTATTTGACCCATGACCCGCCCTGCCCTGCTATGGATTTGTAACAGAATCACTTTGACGCGCCCTGCCCCGCTAAAGTGTTTGCCCGGCCCTACCTCGCTAAGGCTCTGCCCCGCCCTGGCCTGCCCCTGCCCTGCCCCATTGCCACTCCTACTTACCTTGATGAAATCTGTTTTTCTTGGGCTTGAATATCATGCTCTACTTATTAGCTAGCTTTTTTACAGGTTGAAGACTTTATCAGAGCCATATTTGCAGATTCACCTCTGAGGAAAGAGTGCTTACGAAGAATAGAAAGTACATGTTACTAAAGCTTTTAGTTGCAGCTAACGTTTTGGTGGCTACAGGAGTTTACCTGTGTCAAGGCTTTCTTAGCCTCGATAAGGTAAGCAATCAGATCTTCTTGCCTCAGGAGCCTTCTATAATCCAACGATTATAAGTGATAATCGAAGGAATTGATATCTTAGCGTATTTTACTGGAGTTTGGTAGTTCAAATCAGAGATTATACATGATAGGTTCTTCATGTGAATGGAAGTTAGGTTCATAGTATATCTAATTTTATTTGGAAAGTAAAAAAAAGTTGAGAATATGAGCACAGCATATAACTGACAGACAAGTGACACATTTATATTCGTTAAGTTGATGGAATGAGGGTCGGACTGCATTTTTGCAATTTAGCAATTGATGAAAAGATGTTCCATTTTTCCCCTGTTTCTTTTGAGCTGTTGTATTTTAATCAGTGGTCCTCTTGTAAATTTGTTCGATTTTTGTAACCAGAACATTTGTGCATCATTCTGAATATGTCAATTGTTGAATGCGGATGCCGAGAAACTGCAAACATGTGCATATGCTCGATTGCAGCCTAATAGCTATGGGAACGGAAACCATGTCATACTAGGTTTCACATCTCAGCAAAAGGTAGCTTAAGTTTTGTGATATTTTTCCGCAAGTCCAAAGTTTGGTAGGCAGAGTTATGTGATGCATGTATTGGTGAGAGGGTGTACATATTCAGCAAAACAGGTAATGTGCACAAGCGATCACGATTCATCAAAATTAAAAATTAAGTACACGTAAGGATTGCAAATGCATTGATCGAACTCAACTGAAATGGTTGTCCTCACCACCAAAAGCCTATTCCCTTCTCGACATTGTGCTCCTAATAGCTAAACAACTCGTGATGGTGGCTTCTCAGTTTGGTTGTTGAACAAGTTTATTGATATTATAATGTTGGGGATTATAATATGGGATTAAATAATGTTGGAATTACTTTTTATATACTTGTACTAACAGATATATCATTGGACTATAAATGGGGTACAGTAGAAAACTTTTGTTTGATTTTACATTAGATTATTTTGGATAAACTTTTGTTCAGTTTTAGGTGCCAGGTCTTAGGCTAGTGGTGAGATTTCAACTTATGAAATACTGGCTTTCTAACATGCGCAAAAGTCTTGTATTTAAGTGGAGAATGATATAGAGTATGTAATCATCCACCGAGTTTCAAATCATGTATCATTGGATAGTGAACTTTGAGGATTTTTTGGTTATCAACCAATTTTAACCTTTGGCTGGTGTTTTTAGGACTTTGAAGAGCTTTAGAGAAGGCATCCTTGTCATTTGGTGTTGTCTCTCAGACTTAAGAGCCGGGCGATTATTCCGAGAGTGGTATAAAACACAATTTTGGGTATAAATAATCTTGTAATTTCTTGAAGCAAGAGAAAATAATTTCACATTTTATCATGAGATTGTTATTCCTTATCTCACAAATCAAACAATGAGAACTATTTGTACCTGAGAGTAACTTGTGTTAATCTTATATGGGCTTTGGCAAGCTCTCAAACAACAAATCCACATATAGAAAAAGAAAAAACTACAATACTTATTAGTGGCGAGTGAAATATTATTTGGAAAAGGGCGGGACACGAAGTTAAGACCTAGATCATTTTACTTGCAATATGCACGTCAAAAGAAGAAAACCGAGGACATCATAACAATCTTTCACAATTTACCATATTTAGTAGCCATTTGGGCATGAATGCCAAAAAGTTTTTGAAAAAGAGATCTTAAAGTTAAATTGAAAAATTGTATTTTGAAGTTGAAGCTGTATTTGAGCATAAATTTTACTTTAAAAAAATTTAAATTTTGTGAGTGGAGAAAATTAGCTTTTTGAAAAAACTTGGAAAAATGAACAAAAGCACTTTTTGATTTTTTCAAAAAAAGTTTTTGAAAAAATCTCCAAAAATTGACAATTTTTCATGAACAAACATATTTTTCAAAATTTTTTTGAAAAATGTAAAAAAAATTTCATGAACAAACAAGTCCTTAAATGAAGCAGTAAACATAGTTATATACCAATGTCGTGCTAGGTGGATCTAGAAGCCTGGTTACAAGTTAGCAGAAATTTTGATCAGTAGTCAGTTTTGGACGCGCTCATTGGGGACTATCCAGCGTTTCAAAATTCATTGAAGAATAGCCAAAAATTCGCGCGCACACTTAAGTTCCATTAGCGTTAGAAAAACACCCCAAACTTGTCCCATAACAAAAAAATGGGGCTTTGAACCAAGTATTTTGTTATGAGACTGAAGAAGTCCAATAACAAAATAATCCCATAACAAAATAATGGGACCTTGAACTAACATGTTCAAAGGTCCCATTATTTTGTTATGAGACTTTATCCCCATAACAAAATAATGAGATTTATTCCCATAACAAAGGTCCCATCAAAGGGATAAATCCCATTATTTTATTATGAGACTTTATATATAAAGCTTCATTTCCATAACAAAATGCTGGGGCTGTGAACAAGTTTTATTCATAACCCCCACCCCTATCAATTTCTGAACTCTGTGCAGCTTGCTCAACTACAGGGTTAGTTGATGCAGCTTCTTTCAGGATAAATGGCTGCTCATTTTCTCTGTATTTTGTATGTTCTTCACCTACTGTCCTGTTGTTGCCCCTGTCAGCTTCTGTGCTCAGGACCTCAAAAGAGTTCCCTAAGGTTGCTTGATTAGCCCCCTTTCTGCCTTGACAGTAATTTCTCCACACTCCTCTCCCCCTTCCTCCTCGCTTCCTCTGTTGTTGGTAGAAGCCTTCATATGTTTTGGCTCTTGCTTGTTCTGGGATACCTTCTGCTGTTGTCTTCTCTATAGCCTCTGCATCTCTTTGAGTTTCAATTTGTGCAATTTCACTTTCTGCTTGCTGATATGGTTTGTCTTCATCTGGTTTTTTGTCCTTCCCTTGCTTTATATTCCTTCTAGATTCCATTGTTTCATGGCCATAGTTTTCGCATTTGTCACAAAGCACTGGTTTCCACTAAAAAATCACTTTCTGCTCCACTATGCCTCCCAGTTCATTCTCAAATCTCATAGATGAAGGATATGGTTGGTTAGGTATGACCTCAACTAGTACCCTTGCATATGCAAGCCTCTCCTTGTTTATAGTTGCACGATCTGCCTTTAAAGGTTTCCCATTAGCCCTGTAATTTTTGACAAGGCAGCTTGTCCCCAATATTTTATGTTCAATCCCATCAACCTAATCCTAACAGGAATTTTCTCCATATTCTCCTTGTTGAAATATGTGTCATACCTCTAAGGTTTTACCACCATCGGCTTTCAATCGAACATCCTAACCCCTTCCTCTATCACTTTTGTTCTGCTTTCAATCGTATGAAATCTAACCAGGAAAACTCCCCTGTGCACTTGGGATATTCTATCAATACCCAAATTCCCCCAAACCCTTCGAAAGTAGCCTTCCATCACTGTTTGAGGCGGGTTAGATCCCAATGCATAGCAAATAACAACATTGTTCCAGAATTCAACTTCTTCTTTAATGTCCTGCAGTGTTATATTTATATTTTCTTTTATTTGAGCTTGTTCTAGATCAAATCCCTCATCTACTTGTGTTTTACCTACTATGTTACTCCATGATTTAGGGTTTAAATTGCTCTTACCCGACCTTTTGCTGGTTCTCTTCTTCTTCTGTTTGTGTTGGGGGGTTTTTCCGATGTCTTCTCCTAATTCTGCGAGATCTGCCCATGATTTTGATCCTTGAGTGTTCGAATTTGGGGTATTCTGCTTCAGTTCTACTGCGATATGCCTTGAAGTACATTCAAACTTTTGGATTTTTTTGAATCACCTGTGTTGGGCATTCCTCGTGAGATTTGGTTTAATGGACTGAATTTGGGATTGAGATCTTCCTCCTCCTCTAGATTTTGTTTTCCCCACCATGGCACCAGCGTGAGCTGAGAGGAAATCACATTCTAGAGAGAAAGTTTTTATTCTTCAAAATGAATATCTATATTCTTTTTCCTGGAAAGGAAAACAACAGACGACAACTCTTTTTTGATATGTAATGTATGTTATCATGTTTTTGTACTGGAACATTTATAAATTTTCTTCTTGAATTGAAAAGAATTATTCTTAAAAGTTAATGCCTAATAAGAAAACAAGAAGCTTATGAAAGGGTGGGTCTTGTGTGGATATGGTTAATATCTCTAGTAACCAATAGCTTAATAAGGAGATAAGAAGTTTATGAAAGATTTTAGCGTACCAATATCCTAATGTTTGCACAGGTGTTGATGTATACACAACTATAGGTAAAGTGATTAAGAAGCTAGCAGAAGAAGTATTATCTATTGTTGGCCGCGATCCTTTAGTTGAGGTGAGTTCTACTTATCTAGTCAATTATAAAAAGAGTTAAACAAACATGCATGTTCATTACATTGCAGTGAATGGCAAATAATGAGACAAATTATGGACAATTGCGTGAATGAGTGCATATAAGCCATATAATGTGAAGAATATAAAACATTGTGTAGAGGATGGATATGAGATTGAGGAAATCTTTTTATGCTTGAGAAAGGTGACTAGAATCCATACTGACCCCAAGTTTGATAGATTGTCATTGTCACAACAGTAGAATTAGATTTGTGGCCTCTGTGATTTCCATTTCAAGCTATATTATATTTGAAAGCAAGAACATGGCTTTGTTCCTTATTAATTCTATGTTGACATTAATCCTATGTTGACATGCTTCTAGAACAAAATAGCTTACATACCCTTCAAGTCCTCTGATGGCTCTCAATCTATCTTTGTTTCTCCCTTACCCTTGGTTTTTATCTAGTTTGTTAAAATGGTAATACAAAGGAATCTCCACTAAATTTCTTCTATGATTATTGTGTTAAATTCTTTTTATTGAATTAGATACCGGTTCTCCTTTAGTATTAATGTTTTAATTGCACTTGGTTATCTGTGTATGGGATAAAATCTGACAGCACCTGAAAGATGACACGTGTCAACCACGTGGCACGGGCAGAAGTTCTACCGGACAGATACCCAACGGACAAACAGTTATCGCGAACAGATCCAAAGCAATTATGAAACGCCTCATCAGTCAACACGATCTGAATGAGCAGTTATTAACCAGATCATGTGCAATCATTCAATTAATAGTCATAAAGGCAATCATTACAACCCGGCAGTTATATATCCAACGGATACGTGCCCAGCGGTTACAAAACCCAATGGACGCCTATCAGACCTATAAATAGCATTTGTTCTAAGCCATTGTAACACAACTTTACTTCATGTCTACAATATCAATAAGAATACTCCCTCGCTCTTGCTAAAATACTACTCTTTACTTATACATCCAGCACTTCGTTACCTAATCTTCTAAGTACGACCAGTACCGAAGAACTCTCACTGGGGATAAGCGATTCAACGCGGTTATTTTTATCTGTCTTTATTTACGCTTTATCTTTGTTAATTCCTATTTATATCTCGTTCCCGTATCATTTACAAATCTTATGCTGCTTTAGCTCATCATTTAAACTCTTAATCTAAACTATTGATCGTGACCCCGCAAATATAAATTTAATTATTAATCGGCCTAAAATTGGATCTAGGTTAAACAATTTGGCGACCACAGTGGGAGCCGGTCAATAGCCTTCGTAGGTTAACAGTTTATCTTTTCTGATATTATACCTCTTTTCGTCGATCTTTTTGCTCTACAACTAACATGGCAGAAAGCAGTTCACAACGAACTATCGTAGGCGGAAGTCAGGTAAGTACTCCTCCACCAAGTCCCAATTATTCTCCCGACTATTCATCCGATGGGCAGCAACAATCTTCCTAAGGACCGGTCAGGCAGCGAAATGGGTGTATGCGCTCTCAGAGCACTACCCCACCCAGGAGAAGACGCCATAGGAGTCTCTCCCCTAGCCAAGAGAATCTCCAGGAAACATTCTTTGCATTCATGCAGGAACAGGCAGAGGTGAACCGAGGGATAAACGAGGCACTCAACTCTCTTCGAAGGGGCAATCCTCTGATCGCAAGAGCTGACGCTGCAACACCTGGTCGTGACGTTCCTTCTTCACATACCTCAAGGCAAGGTAAAGAACGAAACAACGGTGGGACTGCACATCCAACGACCCAAGTCAACCTGAATTGGAATGGAGGATCTATGGCGTCTACAGAAATGACCCTTGTTGTGGAAGCTCTAACCAAACAATTCAAGGAAAGCCAGGAAGCACTTCAAAAGTCTCTCCATGAGAGAATTGATCAGATACCAGGCGCTCCGCGCACGCTGAAGAAAGTCGATGTCCAACGGTATTCCCAGCGATCTTGGAAGAAAGAGGCAGCCCCAAAGGCGATACCTAAGACGTTCAAGATGCCAAACATTTCAAGATATTGTGGAACATCTGATCCCAACGACCATCTCATGATGTTCAGCAACTTTATAAAGGCTAGCGATTTCACCGACGAGGAGATCGAATCTGTTCAATTGAAGAAGTTTGTGGAAACCCTAGTAGATGGAGCTCTACGATGGTACTCAATGTTGCCACCAAACTCCATTGGGTCTTTCGCAGAGATGGCTGAGTTGTTCGTGAAGGCACACACAGGCGCTCAGAAGACAGAAACCCGCGTAGAAGATATCTTCGAAATCAAGCAAAGGCCCGACGAGTCTCTCCGCAAATACGTGGATCGCTTCCAAAGAGAGCGAATGATGCTTCCCAAAGTACCGGACAGCTGGGCAGCAATCGCGTTTACTAACAGTCTGGATATTAGGAGCTCAGAGGCCACACACAGACTTTACGAGTCTCTTCGGGAGTTCCCAACAGCCAGCTGGTCGGACATCTACAACCGTTACAACTCAAAGGTTTGTATTGATGAAGATAAATTGATTGGAACAGGTACCCGAGGAAGGACGCAGGCACGCAATGGTGGCCGCGGCAGAAAAGTGGAGACAGAGAGATCAGAAGTACGTTACGAGCTGTACCCTGACCAGTCACGCAGCAATTCCAAAGGACGCAACCGCAACAACAAAGGACTGTCCCGGAGAGATGATTCAGAATCAAGCCTCCGAGGAGCCCCGAGCCTGCCAAGCTTCAACATAGAAGTGTCTGAAGAGGTGGCAGCACTCAAAAACATGTGAGAAAAGGTCAAATGGCGAAAAGACATGAAGACCGACCCAAACAAGCGAAACCAGGACTTGTGGTGTGATTTTCATCGCGACCACGGTCACACCACCGAGGACTGCAAAGCCTTAAGGTATGAAATTGCTCATTTGTTGAAACAGGGATTCTTGAAGGAGTTCCTGACCGAGAAGGGGAAGCAGACTCACGCAAAAGCACAGCAAAACAAACCCGGACCTCCACGAGCGTCTTCTCCAAGGAGGACAGTTAATGTTATTTCAGGTGGAATCGAGGTAGATTTCGTCACCTTCACAGCGAAGAAGTATGCAAAGGTCTCCATCACAAACGCCAAACGCCCACGATCAGAAGGAATAATAACATTCGAGGACTCCAATGCAGATGGTTCACAATTCCCACATGCTGATGCGTTAGTAATAACGTTACGCGTGGCGGAGTTTGACGTCAATAGAGTACTCATTGATGCAGGCAGCTCTGCAAACATTATCCAATCACGGGTTGTGCGGGAGATGCAGTTATCGGATAAGATCGTACCAATATCTCGAGTTCTCTCCGATTTCAACAATTCGAGTGAGAAGACTCTTGGCGAGATTACCCTGACAACTCTCGCCGAAGGAGTAGCGAAGGAGACAAGTTTTCATGTTGTTGATGCGGATCTAGCCTGCAACATCATCATGAGGAGACCTTTGGATCCATGATATGCAAGCTGTTCCCTCAACTTATCATCAGGTATTGAAGTTCCCATCCGAATGAGGGGTACGTGAGGTCCGAGGAGAGCAACGCTCTGCCCGAGATTGCTATTCAGTGGCTCTCAAACAGCCTGAAGAAAACAAATAGCAATTATAGTGACCGGGACCAGATGTGTCGCATGGAGAAATGAAGTACGAGGTCCCGAAATTCATCACGAAGATGGACGAAAGAGAAACCACATGCCGACCGTGAAAGCTTTGGAACCCGAAGAATTGTTCGTAGATAAACCGGAACGGAAAGTATACTTAGGGACCGAATTGAGCGAACGTCTACGAGGAGATATCCTCCAGTTCCTCAAGGAACGGCATACAACGTTCGCCTGGTCTCACGCAGATATGACAGGTATTTCACCAGACATTATTACTCACAGGCTGAACGTCGATCCCTACCATCGCCTGGTAAAACAAAAGACGTGCCAACAAGGAGCTTTTCGGAACCAGGTCATTAATGACGAGGTCGATCGGCTGTTAAAAATTGGATCTGTACGCGAAGTCAAATACCTGGACTGGCTAGCCAACGTGGTCGTTGTGCCCAAGAAAAATGGTAATTAGCGAGTCTGCATTGACTTCAGGGATCTAAACAAAGCCTGCCCGAAGGATTCGTATCCCCTTCCCAGGATAGATCAACTGATCAACGCAACAGCCGGGCACGAGGTGCTCACCTTCCTCGACGCATATTCTGGATATAACCAGATATTGATGGACCCAGAGGACCAGGAGAAAACAACATTCATAACCTGCAGAGGTACGTATTGCTATAAAGTTATGCCATTCGGGTTGAAAAATGCAGGTGCGACATATCAGCGCCTAGTCAATCGAATGTTCCATGAACATATCGGAAAGACTATGGAAGTGTACATTGATGACATGTTGATCAAGTCAAAACGAGCAGAGGACCATCTGACATATCTAAAAGAAGCTTTCCAGATTCTGGATCAGTACAACATGAAGCTGAACCCGGAGAAATGTTCATTCGGAGTCGGATCGGGGAAGTTCCTGGGCTTCATCGTCTCTCAGCGTGGAATTGAAGTCAATCCCGCTCAGATCAAAGCCATTGAATCAATTCCAGACATACTCCACAACCGAAAGGACGTCATGAAATTGACAGGAAGAGTGGCAGCCCTGCGAAGATTCATTTCCTGATCATCCGACCGATGCAATAGTTTCTCTGACGTTTTAAAGCAAAACAAGGAATTCGAGTGGACCCCTGAATGCCAACAGGCGTTGAAAGATCTAAAAAAGTACCTGTCCAATCCACCACTGCTCTCTGCACCTCAGCAGGGGGAGTAGTTGCTGATTTATCTGGAAGTCTCAGAATCGTCGGTAAGCGCCGTTCTAGTTCGGGAAGAAAAAGGTAAACAACTTCCTCTCTATTACATCAGCAAAGCTCTAATTGATGCAGAAACGCGCTATCAACCTTTGGAAAAATTGGCATTAGCACTAGTAACTGTTGCTCATAAGTTACGCCCTTACTTTCAAAGTCATTCAATAGCTGTGGTTACAACCTTTCCTTTGCGAAATGTTTTGTCCAAACCTGAATTTTTAGGAAGGTTAGTAAAATGGGCTATAGAATTAAGTGAATTTGTTATCACCTACCAGCCTAGGATAACAATAAAGTCACAAGTTTTAGCAGACTTCGTGGCAGATTTTAGCGCTAATATATACTCTGAGGCAGAAAAGGAAGCTGTTCTTTATGCTGGGCAGGCTCCTGGCGCGTGGACCCTTTACACTGACGGCTCCTCGAGCGTCAAAATGTTCGGTCTTGGATTGGTTCTCGTCGCTCCGTCCGGAGAGACGGTCAGGCAGGCTATCAAGTGCCTATTTATTACTAACAATGAGGCCGAATATGAGGTCGTTGTTGCAGGATTGGAACTAGCCCGAAGTTATGGAGCAACCATCATCAAACTCAAAAGTGACTCTCAGCGTCAATCAGATAACTGGAGGCTTCAGTGCACGAGAATCCAGGAAGCAGGTATACCTCGCCCGAGTGAAAGAACTCCTAACACAGTTTGATGAGTGGGAGGCACTTTAGATTCCACGGGAAGAGAACTATGAAGCTGATGCTCTCGCGAATCTAGGGTCGGTGGCAGAGATGGGAACAGCCAGCTCTTCAGCTGTTGTTCAACTGCTCTACACAACCATAGACCGAGAAAAGTTCGAAGTCAATACCATCAATGCTACTTGGGACTGGCGGAATGAGATAACAAACAATCTTCTCCTTGGAACTCTACCCGTTGACACAAAAGCCACTCGCAAGCTCCGAATAAAAGCTGCTCGGTATACAATCGTCAACGGCGACCTCTACCGCAAAATGTTTGCAGGACCTCTCGCAAAATGTCTCAGACCAAATCAAATCCACTACGTGATGAGGGAAGTCCATGAAGGCTGTTGTGGAAATCATTCCGGGGGCAAGGCGTTAGCCCGAAAGCTGATTCGCGCAGGTTATTATTGGGACGAAATGGAGAAAGATACGAACGAATTTGTTAAAAAATGTGACAAATGCCAGAGGTTCGCACATCTTCTCCATCAGCCAGCAGAACCGCTCCATTCAATAATCTCTCCGTGGCCCTTCATGAAATGGAGGATGGATATAGTTGGTCCTCTTCCCACAGCGGAAAGAGGAATGCGTTTCTTATTAATCATCACTGATTACTTCATCAAGTGGGTCGAAGCGGCAGCATACACAAGGATACGACAAACAGAGGTTGTCGACTTCCTCTGGCGTTTTATCGTATGTCGCTTTGGAGCACCTAAGGAAATAGTCATGGATAACGGCCCACAAATCATCGGCCAGAAAGTGATTAGGTTCCTCGACGATCTACACATCAAGAGGATCACTTCCTCTCCATATCATCCTGTTGCTAATGGACAAGCAGAATCTACCAACAAAATCATCGTTGAATCCCTCAAAAAGCGCCTCGAGCAGGCAAAGACGTGTTGGGTAGAAGAGTTACCTGGCGTATTATGGGCTTATCACACAACGATAAAAATGAGTACTGGAGAGACTCCTTATTCATTGGTGTACGGTGCAGATGCTTTAATCTCAGTCGAAATCGGCGAACCCAGCTTGCGATACGCACATGCTACTGAAGAATCTAACTCAGTCAACCTCTCCGAAGAGCTGGACCTCCTCGAAGAACGAAGGGAGCTAGCCCTTGTACGAGTGATCACCCAGAAAGAACGAATTGAACAATATTACAATCAGGGACTGCGCGTACGAAGCTTCCATGTTGGAGATTTTCTACTAAGGAAAGTCTCCCAGAGCACACAAGAAACAAATTCTGGGAAGCTTGGCCCTAACTGGGAAGGCCCCTACAAGGTAATCGCTTCAGTCGGCAAGGGATCTTATCGCTTGGCACGACCAGACGACTCATCTGTCCCAAACAGTTGGAATGTGATTCACCTCAAAAGGTATCACTTTTGAGTGGTAAAACGGTTAGTTATCTTGGGCTTGCCTTTTACTTTTACGAAAGTTCTTAATTTTAATATGTTTTTTCTAAATGGTACTAACGGCCTGAACAAGGTCAGATCCGTTTAGCTCAACTGGTAGAGCTCGAAGTTCTTCAACTTCGCGGCTGTGGGTTCGAATCCCACAACGGACACACTCCTCGTTTAGTTATATGTGTTCTTCTATATGCAGCTTGCCTCAACTCTTTTTATGTTATCACTTCCCGTGTTCCAACATAAAAATGAGGAGGGTGGTGAGAGGCCCCTGTAGGCCAGAAAAGATCTTGCCAAAAAGCGAAAGACCTTGCAAAAAGGCGGGTTTTTGAAGTTTGTCAAAATTTTTTACGTGACAAACTTCCACGAAAATAAGAGAAGTCGTTCACAAGGCCAGCGACTCGGCCAGAGCCAATCTACAAAGTCATGCGACGACTTTCGATTATCAAGACGATAAGCAAAGTTATGCGCAAAAGGCAACGATTCGGCCAAAAGTCTAACGACCACGACTCGGTCAGAATAAAAATATCTGCGCAGATTATTCACAACTTACAACCTCTTCCTAAGGAAAGGCTAAGTTAAAACATTCGGGCAGACTTTTGGAGACCAGAACTTAATAAAGTTCAAACTTCAAAAAACTCCTAAACATAAGGCACGAAGGCCACAATACATACAAACAAAAGATCAAAAATTCAGAGTAAATATAGTCATTGAATAGATCTAAAATCATATATATAATCCTGTAAAACGATAAGATGCCGAAAACGGCTGACAGAAGTTTACAGAGTGATCAAAGGCCAAATGGAACCGGCCATACAGAGATCAGAGAGTCTTTACAAGACCTCTATCCACAAAAAATTAAATCCGGCTCTCGCTAGATAAACAAACCCAAAGATTGGGGAAAGGCATCAGCTTTTGGGGCTACGATCAGAACCCGACGCACCAACTCCGTCGATTCTGCTATCGTCTCCCGAACTCTCGCCATCATCTTCATCTTCATCCTCATCTTCACCTTCAGACTCCTCAGGAGAAAGACTTTGTGCTTGTCTTATTCTGCAAACAGCGCTCTTCGTCATCTGCAGCATCTCTTCAACATTAACCTGCTTAGCTTGAATCTGCCCAAGCAATGAACGTTTAGCTTCGAGCGCAGCAAGCTTGGCCTTAATTTCAGATTGATCGCGCAGGTTTGCCAAGTCTTTGGATAGTGCGGTCTGAGAACTCATCGACTGAGCAACCTGATCCTTGGCAGCCTGGAGCTCAGCTCTGGCCCTAACGGATTCTTCGTTAGCCCTTCGCAGATTCATCTCAAGAGATGCGCGATCATCAATAGCACTGTTCAGTGAAGCCTTACATTCTTCAAGTAGACTCTCCAGGCCCTGGGCAGAGCGTGCGAACCCTTCTTTCTCTCTAAAAAGAAGGTCCTTCTCCTTGGTGAGTTCGTTAATCTGCTCAAGTCGCTCATTGCTAACATCAGTTAGTCGATTAACTTCACGCCCTAGGAGACCACACTGCTCTGCCAGGATCCTGTTCTCCTTCAGAGCATCCAGCAACTCTTTCTTTACCTCGAGTACTTGATCGACGTTGTTGATCCTGGAGCGGAACAGGAGTTCGGCAGCCACCATACTTGACTGATAAAATAAAATAAGCTAAAGTTAGAAATCTGAGGTCGAAGTTATTCCCAACGCAGAGCGGTAAAACACTTACCCGGGTGGAATCAACAGCAATCTGAAAGGCTAGCTCCTCATCACTCAGTTCGCTCATCACCCATTCTTCCCGGGGGCCGATGAGTGAAGAGACAGCCTTAGCTAAGCCACCCGGCCCAGATATGAAGTTAACATCAGGGGACAGTTTCATGGTATGCTTCCTCTCACACTACTTGGGTTCCCAAGCCTGTTCAGAAGGATAGTTTGGCCCGAACTTGTAACGCACACCCCTAATATCCTTCAATCCGGTTTGGCCGTCGATGACTGACCGCCAAATGAGCCTTGTTGTTGATAAGTTGGAGTCACCTTCCAGTCCGAGATCTATCGTGTCACACTCGCGAAGACCGACAGGCGTCGCCCCCTCAGTGGCCACATTTTCCAGGTCCTCGAAACGAAAAACACGAGGACCTCGGCCACTCTCTTGGGAAGCCTCTTACCTCGCTTCTTCTTCTTCTTCTTCTTCTTCTTCTTCTTCTTCTTCACCTATTTTCCTTTTCCCTTTGTCCACACGGGAAGGAGCCGCCTTCACCCCTTCATCAACTCGGGGACTCCTCTCCAGAGTACGGGCAGCATCCTCTTCAAGCTTCCTCTTATCACTCCGAAGATAAGGTTTTCGCGCAAGGGGTTCATTGACTTCGATCTCAGTATCTGAAAGATTGATAACCTCCTTGTCTAAACCTTCTCCCCGTGCAGATTCGGGGACTTCAGCAGTAGTCTTGATATTCTCTTCTGCAGACTCTGGTACATTGGCTCTGGGCGAAGGCTCACCCCCAGCAGTTGAGGCTTGCCCGGCAACAACAGAAGTCTTACGAACAGACCTTTTCCGTGCTCTGCCCTCAACCCGGCTCTTCTTCTTTCTTTTCAAAGAACCAAGGCCACCAGACAAGAGTTCCTCGCCACCCTCCCTGCCGCGCAGTGCCTCCACTGAAGCTAGTATAGATGCAGCCTTAACATCTGGATCAACGACAAGCTCGGAAGGTACGTCCTGGGGGGGAGCAGGAAAGAAGTCCCCTTGAGTACCCAGACCTGCAAAAGATAAAACCTTCAGACACGGAGAAGTTACAAATGAGAGGAATAATCACAAAAGAAGAAATACTCTCACCATGAGTTTTCACGATCAGACTCTTCTGCGCAGCAAAATGCGCCCATTCTCTCCTCTCAGGAGAGAACTCCTTCAAAATTGCCTCGACCCACACCGTCAGCTCATCAACAGATATGAGCCCGTCGTAGGGTCGCTTGGCCGCTACAAAAAGCAGTCAAAAAAAGTAAGCAGATAAGAAGAAGAAGAAGAGGAAGAGCACGAAAAATCTCAAAAATACTCGGGGACTTACGCTTCTTGTTCCAAACTTCGAGAAGATAAGTCTTAGAATCAAAAGTCAAGGCCGAGGTGCGCACAAAAACATACCGGTGTAACCAACTCCGGTCACCTGTGTCTTCAGAACTGCGCACCAAGCCCTTGCTCCCGCGCATCCTGGCGTTCACATAGCCATCTTTGAAAATTTGTATACTATACAAAGAAATGAAATGTTAATATCCAAAAGATTGGTCGGTTTCCGTCGCAAACCAATCCAAAAGCGTAACTATTCTATATATACTGGGGCACAGTTGCCCCGGGGCAGAGTAAATATTCCCTGCAAAGCCTTTCCAATACAGGATGCAGGGGTAGTTTACATCCCACCGTGAAAGGGTAGGTGCACATAGCTCTCCACCCAGCCCTGTGGGAGGTAATATTCTCCTCTTCAAAGACCGGCAAGAGGGGAACCCTATCATCCCAGTGGCAGTCCGTCCTGACTCGTGGGATTAGCTCCGATGTGATCCCAGATTTAAATCTATACGCCGGCCAGTTGTGCGTATCCCCATGATGATTATTGAAGGCCTTGATGTTGCAGTCTGCCTCTAACTCACCCCATTTTTTGGGGATAATCTCCGCAGCGGTAGCCTGAGTAGCCCTGGGCCTAGGAGTGGCCGCTGAGGAACTACAAGCCGTGTCTACATTTTGATTTTTTCTAGCTCTTGAAGACATGATTTCAGAAGAGTTAAGAAGTTCGCAAGAAGAATTGAAAGTTGTTCAAAGATTTTCAAGAATTAACAGAGAAGAAATAAAAGCAAGTAAAAGGTTTCTCATTCAGCAAACCCCTATTTATAAGAGTAGAAATTCGGCCCATCAAGGTCCTTCGAAACACGTAAAAGCTATCCAAGAGACCATGATCAGATTCGACCGTCAAAAGAAGGAATAGGTTTCGCCAATTTTTATAGTATCATCATTACCCTGAAGTGCAGCGGTCACCTTGCGATCAACAGCCGACGTGTGCACGTGATTGAGGCAGTTAAAATCATTACTTTTACCCTTGGAACGCGCAGTAGTCACTTCAGAGTGGACTGCAAACGCGCAGGCATGCCGGCTGCAGTTACTTTTTTTTTATACGGCGCATTTAATGCGCACGTCATAAGGGTTTGTCATGTAACTGATAAGATACATACGTCACTAAGCTTCGTCACACAAAGATTGGATTTTACAAAGTAGAAATTCCCACCAGAATTCATATCCACTCCTCGAACAGATACTCTGCTCGAGAAGTACGGGGACTATCTGTACTGGATAAAAGCTTACTACACCTGAAAGATGACACATGTCAACCACGTGGCACGGGCAGAAGTTCTACCGGACAGATACCCAACGGACAGACAGTTATCGCGAACAGATCCAAAGTAATTATGAAACGCCTCATCAGTTAACACGATCTGAATAAGCAGTTACTAACCAGATCATGTGCAATCATTCAATTAATAGTCATAAAGGCAATCATTACAACCCGGCGGTTACATATCCAACGGATACGTGCCCAGCGGTTACAAAACCCAACGGATGCCTATCAGACCTATAAATAGCATTTGTTCTAAGCCATTGTAACACAACTTTACTTCATGTCTATATCAATAAGAATACTCCCTCGCTCTTGCTAAAATACTACTCTTTACTTATATACATCCAACACTTCGTTCCCTAATCTTCTAAGTGCGACCAGTACCGAAGAACTCTCACTGGGGATAAGCGATACAACGCGGTTATTTTTATCTGTCTTTATTTACGCTTTATCATTGTTAATTCTTGTTTATATCTCGTTCCCGTATCATTTAAAAATCTTACGCTGCTTTAGCTTGTCATTTAAACTCTTAATCTAAACTATCGATCGTGACCCCGCAAATATAAATTTAATTATTAATCGGCCTAAAATCGGATCTTGGTTAAACAATCTGTATAGGTAACTTCATGTGAAGTATGTAGGAGTTTGTTTTTCATTTTCTTGCCTATAGCGAGTGATGGAGTAAACCAAAAATTGAAATGCATTAATACAAGTAAACAATGGGCAGTGTTCCTCTGTGGGAAAGTCATAAAATTTGCATGTTTCTAGAATTACAAATGTTTCTACTCCCTCCGTCCCAATTTATGTGGCACTATTTCCTTTTTTGTTTGTCCCAAAATAAGTGGCACCTTTCCTTATTTGACAACTATTTAATACATCATCTCTATTTTACCCTTGTTGGACCCTACATACTTTTAAACATACCAACAACTTTTTTACTACTCAAATCTTCTCTCTCTTACTTTTTCAAGGATAAAATTGATATTTAACAAGGTCAACCTCTATTTTCTTAAACTCCGTGCCCGGTCAAATGGTGCCACATAAATTGGGACGGAGGGAGTATGTTTTTGTTGCTTCTTGTTTATCTGGAAACCATGAGAAAGACTGGTGCTTATATTAAAATACTTATAAACTAAGCCATTAGTGCACATTTCTCTTTAGATCTGATGCTTATGTCTTTTCTTGGTTGTTCTTGTTGTAGGTACCCACGTTTAGCTACTTATTTCCGATGTTTTACTATTTTAAATTTACATAACCCCTGCTCTTATAATCTGTTATTGAATAACAACTTTACCCGGTAGTAGTTTAAGCTTGGATAGAGATATACAATTATTGAGAAAAAGCGTTAAACTTGTGGCTGTCTTGTTGATTAGACATGGGAGTTTGATGCAGCCCGAACACGTGCTGATCAAGTGTTCGATCCACCGAGGCCAATGACACGAAGCCAAGCCAAACTTCTGCACGATGTTCATATTCACTTGGCTTGGCCGAAGGAAAGCAACTACCCCGAAGCTGAATATTCGAGCTCAAGAACCGAAGGCTTCATCTAATAGCTTGAGCTCGAAGAGGGGAGTGATCGAACCTTAACCGAGCACTCAACATCGGTGCCTAAGTAAATCCAATTAACCGAAGGAAGGGCGATCGATGTCAAGATGAGCTGAGCCAAGCGACCAAGCACCGAAGTGAAGAAGCTCGAGCTCAAGTGCCCAAAGTCACGGGTTCGGTTGAAGGAGTGACCGAACACTCACTAAAACAGCCCTGCGTGGCTTGCTCCTATTGGTCGACTATGACCCATCACTATTTTGTCCTTAGCTTAGTCTATAAATACTCCTTTTCCATTTCATTGTAAGTTAGTTATTGTTGAATGATTAAACATAGCAAGTGCTATTGTGAGTCTCCGATGGAGCCAAACCCCGATGTGGGCTTTTAAGAACTTGTGTCATTCGGTGTGAATCGTTTGAACAATCTTCTTCTTTGATCATTCAATTTGCAAGAAGCTTGTTCTTCTTGAGGATTGTTGCATAGCATAGGTGCATCTTGGCCTTCATTCGATCGAGCTTTGAGACAAGTTCCTCACTGTTCTTTTGAATCGAAGCAAGAGTTGTCTTGCTTCTATCATTTATTCTTGTTTTCTTCCGCGTCTTCTTCGTGTTTAGCTTTCCCTCGGGTTTGCTTGCAGCATCTTGGTATCAGAGTAAGGTTTGAGTTTGTTCTTACAACCTCAAATCCTGTTCGTTTATTCGTGCTTGTGTCTCTAGTTTCAGCTTTCTTCCTTGTTGTGGATTGTTGTTGCTGTGGTGTTTATTAAAAAAAAAAGTAGAAAGAAAAATTCAAAAATTTGTTTGACTTGTTGGTTGTTTGAATCAAACAATCATTGATTTGTGTTCACCACTGTCCAAGGATTGATTTGAGCACCCGATGTACAATGTTGGTGACTAGGGTTTCTCGACAAAATTTTGGACTGTTATGAGCTTAGTGGTGACAGATTTCGAACCCGGTGTGTTTTTGGTTGTCTCCGGTGAAGACTGGCGGTTCTTGATTGATTTGGGTTTGTTTTGTGCTTATATTTCGAAGTTCTGTGTTTTGAGTCATCGTCCGTACACCGGAAAATTGTTACGTTTTGTAACAGTGAACGGACGCGAGGAGCTGAGTCTTAGCTTAAAGAACTTTGAACAAAAATTCCTCCGTTGGTTGTTACCGGAGTTGAAAGAAGCAACCCAAACTCTGTTGAAATTCTTGGTCAGTGAACGAAGTTAAGTTGTCCGTACACCGGAGCAAAACTTTACTGTTCCATTGAAGAAGAAAGGGGTAAAGTGTAAAGATCAAAACCCAGGTGAAAAATTTGTCGGCTAGAAAAGGGAATTGGATAAGGTAAAACCCTATCCTTACCAAGGAGGGACCACTCTTGTACGGACAAGAGTTGGTGTATTCGAAAGAGATTCCGAAGAGGAATCGGAGGGTAGATTCTCCTAGGTTTTCACTTTTCTTGTGTTCGATAAATCTAGTTAGTGGATCTTTGAGTAATTCTTCCTACTCGAGGTCGTACTAACTCATTTGAACTTATAGGAACTCGTGCGTGGGGAGACCGAAGTCCAACTTTTGTAGAAAATTCTTTTGACTTCCAGAAGTGCAAGAGTAAAAAAGTGTCCGTTCCATCGAGTCATATCAATTTACTCATCCTGAAGGAGACATTGTAACTTGTCAAATTCGAAGGAACTGAGAGAAGTTGATCAACCGAGGAAGCCATTGGCTACAAGTTCTTGAGTGACCAAAACCGAACCCATAAATTGAGTGGACCCGAGTGCCATCAATCAAAGGTGAAGGAGTGTGTGAGCTGAATTCTAACCTTAACATTCTATTTGGTCTTTGATTTGTGCAGGTACCATGGCTGGGAATAGAGGCGATGGAAAAGGCATTGAGAAGCCCGTAGTGTCGCTAGCCGATCTCATGGCTGCGATACAAGGCATCAGTGCCGAAGTAAGAGGAGTGAGTGCTCGAGTAGCTCAACTCGAGCAAGGAAGTGTGTCCGTGGCCTTACCTGGGTCCGGCGCTGGAACTAGCAGCTCCACTCCGATGAAACCTAAGCTGTTTGCTGAGCTTGTTCGACAACATCAGTTGAAAAGTGAGGCTGTTCGAAAGGAAGTTTTGGGCAATCCCCAAATACAACAAAACTTGGGCAATCCCCAAGCTGGGAAGCAACACTTGGGCATTCCCCGAGGTGAGAGAGTACCACTTCCAATGACCCAAAGACAAATTGAGGTCATTGATGAAGAGGTAGATGAAGGAGAATTCCCTGATGCCGAACCTGAATATGAGCCACCGTTTGATCAACGAAGGCAGGCTCATCGAGGTCGTGGAAATTTCTGAGGACGAGGCCGAGGCGCAAATGTTGAACGACATATTGAGCGTGAGGCTGATGACTACTATGATGAGCATCCCGAACCGGTTCGAGGTGCTCGAGATTCCAACTTGAACAGTGTCAAGATCACTATTCCGCCCTTTAAAGTAACTGGTGATCCGGATGAATATCTTGAGTGGAAGTTTAAAATGGAGCGAATCTTCGAAACCAATGAGATGACCGATGAGAAGAAAGCTGCCTATGCCATTGCTTCATTCGAACCGTATGCATCTACATGGTGGGAAGCTGACAAAAGGCATAGACGAAGGAATGCCTATCCCGAAGTCATTACTTGGGCACAGTTGAAGAGAGCAATGGATGCTAAGTATTTGAGTGCTAAGTATAGGCAAACTCAATTACAAAAGCTCTATGAGCTAATGCAAGGGTCCAAGTCAGTCCAAGAGTATCACGATGAGTTCAAGAGAATTCGATTGAATCTAGATCTGGAAGAAGATGAAGAACAAGCCACTATTCGGTTAAAAAATGGCTTGGCTCGGGATGTGTCATCTCAATTGACGCTACACGTGTACCACACGTTGGAAGATCTGTTCGAAGCTGCCACCGAAGTTGAGAAATTGGTGAAGGATGATAAGGCAAACCGGTATCGAGGAGTCACTACTTTAACTCCTCTGAACCGAGGCAAAGAATGGAAGAGTCCTCATCCAACAAGTGCTAACACTGTTAGAGATTCGAGGAAACCCTTCGAAAGGGTGTGACCGTTAACCAGCTAAGAGAAGTGGGAGGTAAAGTTCAACTAAACTCTCCTAGTGCTTTAAATATTCAGTTCCATAAATGCAAAGGTTATGGTCACATGGCAAAAGAGTGTCCAACTCGCAAGGTTATGCTTGTGCTCGACAATGGAGAAGTTTGTGAGCAGGCGAGTGACACCAAGGAGGAATATATCGAGGAGATTGACCGAGCTGATGATGATGATGGTCGTGAAGCTGCCGAAGCTGATCATCTGGAAATGTTTCTTGTGGTTCGAAGGAATTTGAGCTGCATGACTCTCGAAGAAGAGGACAACCAAAGAGAAAATATTTTCCATGCCCGATGTTGAGTGAGGGGGAAGGTGTGTTCGATGATCATTGATTCGGGTAGTTGTGCGAATGTGGTGAGCCCAACCTTGATTTCACAATTGGGACTACCCACTTTGAAACATCCCCATCCTTACAAATTACAATGGTTGAACGAGTGTGGAGAATTGAAGGTTGCCAAACAAGTGTGGATCAAGTTTAGAATTGGAGAATATCAAGATGAAATGATGTTGGATGTGGTGCCGATGCGAGCTTGTCATTTGCTATTGGGTCGACCATGGCAGTATGATCGGTCGGTTGTTCACAATGGAAGATCCAACACTTACACTGCAAAGCTCGAAGGGAAGAGTTTTATACTCAAACCCTTGTCTCCAAAACAAGTCACCGAGGACTATAAACGGATGAAAGAACTGAAAGAAGCGGCCAAAGCTAAGCTTCCGATGGGAACAAAAATTGGGGCCGAAGACAAAGACTCACTGCCCGAGGTAAGAAATGTCTGTGCAATCATGCAACCGGGTGAGTTCCTATGAGGCAACGACAATGATCAGATGATGGTTTGCCTCGTGCACAAGGGTATCTTTCTAAACTCTAATGATGATTTTTATAACGATAACCTTTTGCCTAGTGCTGTACAAAGTGTTTTGCAGGACTTCGGAGACATGTTTCCCGCAGAAATGCCAGGTGGATTACCTCCGTTGAGAGGAATCGAGCACCAAATCGACTTCGTATCGGGGTCCCAAATCCCCAACAAACCTGCATACCGGTGTAATCCCGAAGACACCAAAGAGCTCCAAAGGCAGGTCGATGAGTTGCTGAACAAGGGCCTCGTTCAAGAGAGCTTGAGTCCTTGCGCCGTTCCTGTTATACTTGTCCCAAAGAAAGGTGGAACATGGCGAATGTGCGTTGATTGCCGAGCAGTCAACAAAATAACGGTAAAGTATCGTCAACCTATTCCTCGATTAGATGGCATGCTAGACGAGTTAAGTGGTTCTTCATGCTTTACGAAGATAGACCTCAGGTCCGGTTACCACCAAATCCGAATGAAACCCGGAGACGAGTGGAAAACCGCATTCAAGATCAAGTTCGATCTCTATGAATGGTTGGTGATGCCATTTGGCTTATCCAACGCACCGAACACATTCATGCGACTGATGAACCATGTGCTCTAACCGTTCATAAATAAGTTTGTTGTCATTTACTTCGATGACATACTTGTTTATAGCAAAACTATGGATGAACATGTTGAACACCTAAGGCTAGTGCTTGATAAGCTTAGAGAAGAGAAGTTATATGCTAACTTCAAGAAATGTGCCTTTTATGTCGAACGTGTAGTCTTTCTAGGATTCGTTGTCAGTACTAATGGTGTTGAAGTCAACGAGTCAAAAGTCGAAGCCATCAAAGATTGGCCAACTCCAACCTCGGTATCACAAGTTCGAAGCTTCCATGGCTTAGCTAGTTTTTACCGAAGGTTTGTTCGTGACTTTAGCACCGTGGAAGCTCCCTTAACCGAGCTGGTTAAGAAAGACCAACCCTTTGTGTGGGGAGAGTCCCAAGAAAGGGCCTTCCAAGAGTTGAAACGGAGGCTTTGCTCTGCCCCGTTGTTGCAACTCCCTGACTTCGACAAAGCATTCGAAGTCGAGGGTGATGCGTCCGGAGTTGGGATCGGAGGAGTGCTGATGCAAGAATCGAAGCCGATCGCTTACTTTAGCGAAAAGTTTAAGGGTGCAACCTTGAACTACTCAATGTATGACAAGGATTTGTATGCCCTCGTTCGAGCACTCGCCCATTGGCAACGCTATTTGTGGCCTCGAGAGTTTATGATTAAAAGTGATCATGAATCTTTGAAACATCTCCGAGATCAGGAGAAATTGAACCGAAGGCATGCCAAGTGGGTAGAATTCATTGAAAGCTTTCCCTATGTAATTCATTACAAAAAGGGAAAAGATAATGTTGTGGCCGATGCGCTATCAAGGAAGTTTGCTTTAGCGACCACTCTCGCCTCAAGGCTCATGGGATTCGAAAGCATCAAATCGATGTACGGAGACGATCCCAAGCTAAAATGCATTCGTGACGCAATCTTGAGTGGCCGAAGGGTTGAGAAATACCACTGGCACAATGGCTACCTCTTCTAAATGGGAGGGTTTGTGTGCCAGTGTCATCGTGGAGAGAGCTCTTAGTTCGAGAAGCTCACTCCGGAGGCTTGATGGGACACTTCGGTGTCGACAAAACTCTTGGTATCTTAACCGAGCAGTTCCATTGGCCCAAAATGCGGAGAGATGTGGAAATTCTTTGCAACACTTGTCTCGGTTGCAAGAAAGCTAAATCGAGGTCCAACCCTCATGGTTTGTATACCCCGCTGCCTATGCCTGATCTACCTTGGGTTGATATATCCTTGGACTTTGTGTTGGGGTTACCGAGGTCGGTGGGTGGACATGATAGTATCTTTGTCGTAGTCGACCGTTTTGCAAAAATGGCTCACTTTATTCCTTGCAAAAAGTGTGATGATGCACAACATGTAGCTACTTTGTTTATTTCTAATGTGATGAAACTGCATGGTGTGCCTCGTACTATTGTGAGTGATCGAGATTCAAAATTCTTGAGTCATTTTTGGAAATGTTTGTGGGGTGCCCTCGGCACTAAGCTACTATTCTCGACCTCTCACTATCCTCAGACTGATGGACAGACCGAGGTAGTTAACCGAACCTTGGGATCTTTGCTTCGAGCAATGACCAAAGGCAAGGTCGGAAACTGGGCTGATCGTTTGCCCATGATGGAATTTGCATACAATAGAACGGTGCATCGAATCATCAATATGACCCCGTTCGAATGTGTGTATGGTTTTAATCCTTTGATTCCACTTGATTTAACCCCATTGCCTCGAGATTCTGTTATAGATTTTGAAGGTACTCGGCGAGCCACTACCTTGATCGAGTTGCATGCAAAGGTGAAGAAGAACCTCGAGGAAGCTTATGCAAATATTGCATCAAAGAAAAACAAGGGGCGTAAAAAGTTGGAATTAAAGAAGGGGGATTGGGTTTGGGTTCACTTCCTAAAGGAACGCTTCCCGAACCAAAGAAAAGGAAAGTTGGCTCCTCGAGGGGATGGTCCATTTCAAGTGTTGACCAAAATCAACAACAATGCTTACGTGATCGACCTCCTTGGTGAGTATAACGTGTCCAACACCTTTAATGTTTCTGACTTAGTTCCTTGTGTTGTAGGTCAGACTTCGGAGGACGAGGAGGGCTCGATTTCGAGGACGAAATCTTCTCAAGAAGGGGAGGATGATGCAGCCCAAACACGTGCTGATCAAGTGTTCGATCCACCGAGGCCAATGACATGAAGCAAAGCCAAACTTCTGCACGATGTTCATATTCACTTGGCTTGGCCGAAGGAAAGCAACTACCCCGAAGCTGAATATTCGAGCTCAAGAACCGAAGCTTCATCTACAAGCTTGAGCTCGAAGAGAGGAGTGACCGAACCTTAACCAAGCACTCAACATAGGTGCCGAAGTAAATCCAATTAACTGAAGGAAGAGCGATCGATGTCAAGACGAGTTGAGCCAAGCGACCAAGCACCGAAGTGAAGAAGCTCGAGCTCAAGTGCCCGGAGTCATGTGTTCGGTTGAAGGAGTGACCGAACACTCACTAAAACAGCCCTGCATGGCTTGCTCCTATTGGTCGCCTGTGACCCTTCACTATTTTGTCCTTAGCTTAGTCTATAAATACTCCTTTTCCATTTCATTGTAAGTTAGTTATTGTTGAATGATTAAACATAGCAAGTGCTATGGTGAGTCTTCGATGGAGCCAAACCCCGACGTGAGCTTTTAAGAACTTGTGTCATTCGGTGTGAATCGTTTGAACAATCTTCTTCTTTGATCATTCAATTTGCAAGAAGCTTGTTCTTCTTGAGGATTGTTGCATAGCATAGGTGCATCTTGGCCTTCATTCGATCGAGCTTTGAGACAAGTTCCTCACTGTTCTTTTGAATCGAAGCAAGATTTGTCTTGCTTCTATCTTTTATTCTTGTTTTCTTCCGCGTCTTCTTCGTGTTTAGCTTTCCCTCGGATTTGCTTGCACCAGAGTTTAACCATCTCATTGTTTGATTTTTATTTTGCTTTCTTAATTGAATTTACCAATTTTAGACATGACAATTTGATAATTTTACTACTTGCATTAATCATAAGAATTGTCAAAGTGATATTGTGTTTTTTTCCTCTTAAAAACAAGGACAAGGTTCTTAAACAATCGGAGATGGCATTGACCAAGGACCTTAAAGGCACTTAGTATTTTGCTTTGGTCATGTGTATATGCTTATAGTAGTGATAACAGCTTGAAGATACTTATTTGTTTTGTTTTTTTGGTCATATATATATAATGCGTACAATGACAATGACAAATGAAATATTTTGTAATTCTTAAGTAAGACTTTCTAGTAATGTAAGTATATATAATATTTGAAAAACTTTTGATATTTTGTTGGATTTATATCGAATGCTTTTAGTATTGGTACACCTTTGATAGAAATCTACATTATATTAACTTCAAAAACAGATTGCAATTGGATTTTGGTAATTATATAGTTGTGGGAAAATAGGCTTTAGTGGCGACTAGATCTTGCCACTAAAACGGTAATGGTTTTTGTGGCGATAGAAGTCGCCACAAAAGAGGTCTATCGCCACAAAAGAGTATTCTATAGTGGTGAACCCCCCTCAAAATTTAATTTGTGGGACCCTTTTTGTTGCATCAAAGTTTCCTTTTTGCAGCGACTATAGTTTCGCCACAATAAGTTCACTTCTAGTGGCAATACACAAAAGTCGGCAGTAAAAATTTTTTAGTTTCGGCTGTGTAGCAACCCTTTGGTCGACACTAAACGTTTTTAGTTGCGAAATTTTTATCTTTAGTGGCGACTTTAGGCGCCACAAAAGGTAAGATTTCTTGTAGACTAACAAACACATAATGAACATGGCTATCCTACACGTTTCTATCAGTCGATAACCATTCAAAAACTTCACCAATGTCATATCATGAATTCATGATGAATTGTTATTTTTTAGCGTATGAAATAAATATCTAAAATTTTAAATGCTACTTTGTTGTATGAGACGCAATGAGGCAAAATCAACAAAATCTTTGCATTCTCGGTGTAATGATAGTCTCTGAAAAAACTAATGAGTTGAGAGACCTAAACTAATTTTATCAGCATTAATCCATGAATCTCGAGAATGCTTTTGTGCGTATTTGCATCTTTCTTTCTATGATGCTTGACAATTTCAAGGGAAAAAAGACAGATTTTTATTTAGGACTTTGTGGAAAAATAAAAAAGAAATTAAAGAAAAAGAAAAGAAGAGAGACACCAAAGTCGTTAACGAATAACATCAACAGTTTTCTCTACCCCATTAAATAGTTAACAAAAGTCGGAGCAAACTACTATGACACCTTATATACAGAGTTATCTGATTCCTTCATAAAAAGGTATTGGAAAATAACATATGAACTTTTAAATGACTAAACAAGTCCATTTTGGTCCTAATTTTCCAGCGTTACGTTGAGCCTTTATTGTAAATAGATTATTGTAAATAGATTAGTTATGTAAATTGTATAATGGGCCAAGCCCGTTAGGTTTACTTGGTCCCTAAGTTAGGTTTAGGGTTAGGTTCTCTAGGTTTCTTTTGTATAAATAGGGGACTCCCCTCATCAATGAAAGCAAGAGTTTTCACCCAAATATTATTTCTCTCGTGTGAGTGTGTTCGGTTTTACATGGTATCAGAGCCATCGTGAAACTCTTCAAGTAGAAAAGTAATGGAGGCTCCAAAAGGTGATGTTGCAGCCGTACGGAAGACAATCTCGCCGTACGATATCACTTCGAATGATAATCCTGGTTTGATTATCACACAGGTCCAGTTGACCAGTGAAAACTATGAGGAATGGGCGCGGTCGGTTAGAACGGCGCTGCGTGCAAGGAAGAAGTTTGGTTTTGTTGACGGATCGATCAAGATGCCCGATGAAAAGTTGATCGATTATGAGGATTGGTGGACTATCAATTCTCTTCTGGTGTCGTGGATTAGGAATTCGATCGAGCCTACTCTTCGGACCACCATATCGCACATGGAAGTAGCGAAAGATCTGTGGGAGAGTATTCGAGAACGTTTCTCCGTGGGAAACGGACCTCGGATTCAGGAATTAAAAGCGGCTTTGGCCGGTTGTAAGCAAAAGGGATTAACTGTTGCTGCTTACTATGGAAAACTGGCTATGTTGTGGGAAGAATTAGGAAATTGTGATAAGTTCCCAACTTGCTCGTGTGGAAACTGCACGTGCAATCTAACGGTTGCACTGGAGAAAAAAAGGGAAGAAGATAGGGTTCACTTATTCCTTATGGGCCTGGATGAAAGCCTTTATGGAACTGTCCGTTCCAATCTCTTGGCTCAGGAGCCGTTGCCATCGATGAATCAAGTCTATCAAAAGGTAATCCAAGATGAACGGGTCAAAGGGATGGCACGAATTCAGGAAGAACGAGGGGAGGTAACGGCGTTTGCTGCACAACGATCACAGCCGCCGAAGACAGGCTATAAGGAGTGTCACTTGTGTGATCGAGGAGGACATCCTCCGGAACGCTGCTATGAAGTCATTGGCTATCCGGAGGGGTGGGTGCATTATCCGAAGCAAGGCACTTCGAATGGAGGACGTGGTAGAGGAAAAGCTGAAGGCAACAAAGGTGGAAGAGGTCGTGGACATCAACAGTTTGGTTCAAATGCTGGTCGGGGACGTGGCAATAATCGAGCAAATGCTGCTCAAGCTGAGCTCGAGAATGGAGAAAATGGACACATGAGTGTGCCCGGACAGGCTAACCTGTCCGGAATAACAGGTGATCAGTTGCAGATGCTGTTCGATTTGCTGAAAAAGGAAAAGGCAAGCACAAGTGAACCTTCGATCGGTAAGAAAACTCATCCTTCATGGATTATTGACACGGGGGCGTCAAATCACATGACCGGTCAGATAAGTATTTTGGAGAATTTACGAACAATACCAAAGTGTCCGGTAGGTCTACCGAACGGAAGCAGTACGATGGCGACTCAGGAAGGATCCATCAGATTTAACGAAGACATGGTTCTTCACAGAGTGTTATATGTGCCCGAAATGACTTGCAACTTGATTTCTGTGTCTCAATTAATTAATCAAGTTGGTTGTAATGTAAATTTCACTAATGATTTGTGTGTTATGCAGGACCGGGTTACGGGGAAGTTGATTGGAGCGGGTGAACAAAAGAATGGACTCTACTACTTTCGGACGATACCCGTGGTGAAAGCTGTGAAGGTCGATGTGGTGGACTTATGGCATCAAAGGTTGGGACATCCTTCGATGCAAGTAACGAAATCTCTTTCAGTCGTAGAAGATAGTGGGAAAGGTAGCTTAGAAGAAAAAGCATGTGATGTATGCCTTAGGGCAAAACAAACTAAAAATGTATTTCCTTCGAGTAATAATAAAGCTGCTGAACCTTTTGATTTTGTTCATTGTGACTTGTGGGGTCCTTATAGAACTGAGTCTTCGTGTGGTGCATCATATTTTTTGACTGTTGTTGATGATTGTTCACGAGGAGTATGGGTGTTCCTGTTAGTCGATAAGAAAGAGGTCGGACAAAAATTGAAGGGTTTCTTTGCAATGGTGGAGAGACAATTCAATAAACGGGTTAAGTGCGTTCGGAGTGATAATGGAACCGAATTTGTAAGTCTGAAAGGGTATTTTCTCGAACAAGGGATCTTGTTCCAAACTTCGTGTGTGGGGACACCCCAGCAAAACGGTAGAGTTGAACGGAAACATAGACATATCTTAAACGTGGCACGGGCGCTGCGTTTTCAAGCTAATTTACCAATTGACTTCTGGGGAGAATGTGTGATGACGGCATGTTATTTGATTAACTGGACACCCACTAAGTTGTTGAATGGGAAGACACCTTACGATATCTTGATGGGTGTGACACCGAATTATGATCATTTGAGGGTGTTCGGTTGCTTATGTTATGCTCGCAATCAAGGACGAACAAGTGACAAGTTTGAAAGTAGGAGTCGTCGATGTGTGTTTTTGGGTTATCCAAATGGGAAGAAAGCATGGAAAATGTATGATTTGGAGACAAAGGAGTTTGTGTTCTCGAGGGATGTGGTGTTTTACGAAAAGGAATTTCCATTCGCCTCCAAGGAGACTGATGCCGAAAAACGGACACAAGATACGGCTTCTGTCACCGTTGCATTGGAGGAGGAAGAGGAGAGTGTGCAAGGAAAGGGGGGTGTTGAACCCGAAGTCGTGACTCCGGTGAGTGTTGAACCCGAAGTCGTAACTCCGGTGAGTGAACCCGAAGAGGTGACTCCGGAAGCTGAACCTGCGGTTGTCCCCGACGTTGAACCCGAAGAGTTGGGTCGGGGAAAACGAACTAAGAAAGAGAATACCTTGCTGAGAGACTTTGTTACTAATACGGTCCAAAAGATGAGTCACCGGGTATCGTCCTGCGTTCGAAAGTCTGCTTGTTCATCTGTTTCTCAACAACCCTCCGGTAAGCCCTATCCTCTAGCACACTATGTCAATTGTGATAATTTCTCTTCGAAACATGTGAGTTTTCTTGCAGCTATAACGCAAGGACATGAGCCTACCTCCTATTCGGAGGCGGTAAAAAGTGACAAATGGAGAACAGCCATGGGGGAAGAATTGAAGGCATTGGAAGCGAACAGAACCTGGGAGATAGTTCCCTTGCCTACCGGGAAGAAGGCCCTCGGATGTCGATGGGTATACAAGATAAAGTACAACTCGGATGGAACTATTGAAAGGTACAAAGCAAGGTTGGTGATTTTTGGAAATCATCAAATCGAAGGGGTTGATTATACGGAGACGTTTGCACCGGTTGCAAAGATGGTGACAGTCCGAGTTTTTCTGGCCGTAGCAGCTGCCAAAAATTGGGAATTGCATCAGATGGATGTGCACAATGCATTTTTACATGGTGATCTTCACGAGGAAGTATATATGAAATTGCCTCTGGGACATCGCATGACGGGGAGAGGAGCTGTGTGTCGCCTTCGAAAATCATTGTATGGTTTAAAACAAGCTCCCCGATGTTGGTTTGCGAAGTTGTCTGCTGCACTTAAGCAATATGGGTTTCGACAATCATATTCGGATTACTCATTGTTTACGATGAAGAAGGGAAATGTGCATTTAAATGTGCTTGTTTATGTGGATGATCTGATTATATCTGGTAATGATTCGAAGGGAATTCGAATTTTTAAGTTATATCTCTCGAAATGTTTCCATATGAAGGATTTAGGTGCCTTGAAATACTTTTTGAGAGTTGAAGTGGCAAGGGCTCCGAAAGGAATCTTCCTGTGTCAGAGGAAGTATGCATTGGATATCATATCGGAAACAGGCTTGTTGGGGGCAAAACCGGTTGGTACGCCGATAGAACAAAACCATCGCTTGGCACTTGCGTCTGGTCGTTTTATCAAAGATCCTGAACGCTATCGGCGACTGGTTGGAAGATTGATTTACTTGTGTTTTACACGACCGGATTTGTCCTATAGTGTGCATGTGTTGTCGCAATTCATGTAGAGTCCCCGTATTGAGCATATGGAAGCGGCACTCAGGGTTGTTCGATATTTGAAAGGCTGTCCGGGACAAGGCATTGTATTTCATTCTCAGTGTGATCTGAGATTGCACGGGTGGTGTGACTCTGATTGGGCAGGCTGTCCGTTGACACGTCGATCGTTAACAGGTTGGTATGTGTCGTTAGGGGACTCACCGATATCTTGGAGAACGAAGAAGCAACAGATCGTGTCGAGGTCCTCCGCTGAGGCAGAATATAGATCGATGGCGATGACTGTGTGTGAATTGAAGTGGTTGAAAGGGATTTTATGGAATCTTGGAATTGATCACGATTCTCCGATGAATTTGAAGTGTGACAGTCAAGCTGCGTTACATATTGCTCGGAATCCAGTCTTTCACGAACGCACTAAACATATCGAAGTCGACTGTCATTTTGTTCGGAATGAAATCATCGGAGGAGTCATTCGTCCCAGCTATGTGCCTACGACCACGCAACTTGCTGATATTTTTACGAAGGCGCTGGGACGCACCCAGTTCGAATTCTTCCTTAACAAGTTGGGCGTAAGGAACCCTCACGCTCCAACTTGAGGGGGGGTATTGTAAATAGATTATTGTAAATAGATTAGTTATGTAAATTGTATAATGGGCCAAGCCCGTTAGGTTTACTTGGTCCCTAAGTTAGGTTTAGGGTTAGGTTCTCTAGGTTTCTTTTGTATAAATAGGGGACTCCCCTCATCAATGAAAGCAAGAGTTTTCACCCAAATATTATTTCTCTCGTGTGAGTGTGTTCGGTTTTTACAGCCTTCTCATTCTTTAGTGATTGAAGTTTGTCTAACCTAGTCATGGATAAGATGACTTGTTTTGTTTAGAAATAATACTTTTTCTGTTTCATCTTATGTGATGTTTTGAACGTGGAGCTTAAGATGTTAAATTGGTTTATACAATATATTAGTAATATTACAATAACTTTCCTCGGTTATTAATCCTCAATAATACTGTTTTTCCATTTAACTCATCTCATTCCTCTTTATAAAAATAAAATAAAAATAAAAATTAGGAGGACCAAAAATCCTTTATAATTTTTAAATGCATATAAGGTCTCTGACAAAGATGTACTAACATGAACAACACGCATTCCCGACTAATTAATAGTATCTCATATATTTCGTGTTCTTTCATTATGATCCATCTTTAGAAAATATTGAAGTCGTGGTTGAAAGCAAACATTAACACATCAAATTTAGAAAAAGAATATTTGTCTAAGTATTTTGAAATATCAAATCCTAAATGAGAGGAGTATCATATAAATTAAACAGGGTAATGTTTATCATAGTTGTATTGGTCGGATTTTGTCCGATCACATATATGACACGTAGTCAGTAACGTAGCAAGATGAGAGCGAATATCGAAGACAATATAAAATGAGATCGGAGGAAGATAGCGTTAATCGATAGAATCTGATCGATTCAACTAAATCGTGATCGGAAGACTTCGAAGACAGTTGCTACATCAGATAAGAATGGTTGATCTTATCCCATTTTGTCAGGCCGTATCCAATAGAGACTGTTAGACGTGGGCAACTACAACTATGTGACTGGTGGAGAAACGTGTGAGAGTGAAGTCCTCCTAGGGTTGGACTCTTTGCACTTCTCATTCTTTAAATAATCCCTCATTCCCGCATTTGTAAGCTTATGTTCTACTGAACAAAGCAAATCCCTTGTTACTTTATTGTTATTATTGCTATATCATCATCATTACAACCATTCACACCATCATTACGTCGCCTCCATTGTAATCAGTGTACTTGTGCAATCGCTGCTTGGTTCATCTCTGGAAGGAGGATTCTTTCCTTTCAACGGAGCACAAGCCTTCGATCAATCAATACAATAAACTTTATCGCTTTCATTTATTTATTCGCTATTTGTTCAATTGCTTACTTGCTATTTCAATTGTTTGTTGTGCCTATCTATCATCATTAATCTTTATTGTTAACCGTTGCTCTGATCGTAACATTGATTAAACAAGATTACTGCTCGGTTCTTAAATCATATTTAAATCGTTTTAATCAAGTAAATCATCATTTGATTCATATTATTCTGCTCATTTTTCATTATTGTCATCGTGAGTCTATAAATATATCTTTCATCGAATTCTAGTTTAAGTCATCTATTCGATACGAAGTCAATTGATAGTTAAATACGTGTTCGACAAGTCGTTGGTCATCTGTTTTGCTTGTAACTCACTTGTTCGGAATCAGTAAGAATCAATCATTCGCAATCAATTACGTGTATTATCGTAATCGATAAACTTGCCACTTATCTTCATTTGTTCTGTTATATCTTTGCCCTCAGATCAAGTTTGTTATTTTGTATATTGTTTAGTTCGTTGTCATTTGTGCCATCGAATCTGCAATCTGCATATCAACATTAGCAAAGTATTCGCTAAATCGATCACCTGTTAACGTAAAACTGTTTATCAATCGATCGAATTAAGATATAAATGGTCGCCTAAGGCTCAACTAAATATAAATTTAATTGTAATACTTGAAACCGATTTTTAAGATATACAATTTGGCGCCTACCGTGGGGCCTAGGATATCGATTTGTTCCGAGATTTGGTCGTTGATACTATTTACGTTTGTTTTAATGTTTTGCAATAGCAGATGAACACAATATTTATGCTACCAATGCTTTGAACGGCCAACAACAGCTTAATCCCAATGACGGGGTTCAAGCTCCAGCGGCTGAAGAAGTGGTCGGTGAATCAATCCAACACGAGCAGGATCCGCCTCACTACCACGTTCCTACCGGTTCACAGTTGAACGCGCCTCAAGGACGTCGACCCGGCAAGGAACACGTGGTCGAAGCTATATCGGTGGATACTAATATGGTATTGATGGAGTATTTGAAGAGACATGATGCGCAGTTTGAAATGATACACAGGCAATCGGAGATTCCGTCTGACTCTATCAGACATGGAGCGCCTACCTCCCCGATCACACCTTCCGTAGGCATTTTGACTTCGGTTCCTCAGGGCGTCGTAACAGGAGGACTTGCAGTGGGGGTTGGATCCGGAGGATTAGGTATGGCTATGGGATTAGGTGTGGCTATGGGAGCTCTGGCCTCCATCATGACAGAAGAAAGAGTGATGGCTAACGTGAGTACAGTTGTGAATGATTTAGTAGAAAGAATGTTCGAAGAAATAAAAGCATTTATGGAAAGGTTGACAGGAGTTCCAAAGTTAACGCAGTTCATCCTCGAAATCGATATCAAAATGACCATTCCCACCAAGTGCGGCTCCTCTGCCAATCCTCAAAACTTTTAAGTTATCGGAGATTCTCCGATATGATGAAACCACGGATCCAACAGATCATGTCAATTTGTTTACGGTCGCAGTACAGGCAAATGACCTGACAGCTGATGAGATAAATTCGGTGAGTCTCAAGAAGACACTCAGAGAGGGAGTGTTGAAGGATGAGTTTTGAAGATGACATAGGACCTGGTGCTAAATGGACCACGAAAAGGTTCACAGTCGAAGTGAGAAGGACAGTTGTTCAAACGAGATATTCAAGTCAGAGCTGAAGAAGGAAAGAAGAGAACAGCTGGAGTCAAAGTTCCAATCCTACCAGAAGTTGAAGAAGCTAGAAGCGGTGCTGAGAAGGACGCGGTTCCTAAACGACAATGGATTGGAACATAAGGCAAATTAACTTAGGTTTTAAATAAGGAAATATATGTAACCTTGTTTAAACTGATTTCAAAGAGGAAAAAGGATTCCTAAACTTAGTTGGATCCGGCTAAGTCTAGTTCCTATATATACAAGTTTATTTGACCAGAATCGGTACGCATAAAAGACATCTCAACAGAGCATATCAAGTACAATCAGATCGTGAGAAGCTTTGTGTGCAAGAACAAAGGCTGAGCAGCAGAACCTGACGAAGGAGCAGTTTTATAGTTAAGTCTGTTGTTTAGGTTCTTTGTTATAGGCTATTGAGTTGTAATCTATTCGCTTGTTTAGAAACATATAGTAGAGATTACTTTTTGAGGTTAAGTAGAGGTAAACTTACCAGCTAACGTGTGGCTTGGAAGGTTTTAGGTACGAGGGGCTTCTAGTTTCTTGATTACATTACGTTGTAGTCTAAAACTTGCTCGGGCTTTCCTTTAGTGGAAGAGTTGAAATTCCAAGAGTTTGGGTCGTGGTTTTTTATCCCTTGAGCAAGAATTTTTCCACGTAAAAATCTCTGTGTTCTTTACGTTTCCGCAATTTGTTTAGTTTCAGAGATAGGTGAAATTTGCAAGGAACCCGGTTCTTTGTGAGTTAGGCGCAGAAAGTTAAAAGCAAGTTTTAGAATTCGAAAATCGGGTAAGGATATTATTCACCCCCTCTAGTGTCTTACGAAGGTGCAACAAGTGCAACAAGTGGTATCAGAGCAGGGACAAACATCTTGAGAAGGATCTGAACAATGAGTGAACCGCCGATAATCACCGAAGGACAATCTGTCAATAGGCCTCCTCAATTCAATGGCCAATACTATGGATGGTGGAAAGGCAGAATGGAAGACTTTATTCAAGCTGAAGACTTTCAGCTATGGATCATTACTAAGGATGGACCTCTAATTCCAAGCAAAACTGTTGGACAGCTACCCAACCAACAAACTGTTCCCAAAGGGATATCTGAGTATACTGATGCTGATTTCAAGATGGTGGAGAATAATGCAAAAGCTAAGAGGCTCATCATATGTGGACTTGGTCCTGATGAATACAACAGAGTTTCTTCATACAGGACTGCCAAAGAACTTTGGGATGCTCTACAAATTGCTCATGAAGGAACTTCACGTGTAAAGAAGTTAAGGATCCAGATGCTGAAGAGAAAGTTCGAGTTGTTTGCTATGAGTGAATCTGAGTCCATCCAGGATATGATGACCAGGTTCACAATCATAACAAATGAGATGAAGTCACTAGGTATGATTCTAACTAATGAAGATTTGGTCGAAAAAGTGATCAGGATTCTACCTGATTCATGGAAATCAAAGGTTACAGCTATCATTGAGTCCAAGGAACTGGACAAGATAGAGCTAGATGAACTCGTTGGTAGTCTGAAAACCCATGAGTTTATGAAACAATCAAGGATGAAGGTGGAAACCAAGAAGGAGAGGAACCTAGCTCTAGTGGCAACTAGAGGTTCTAAGTATGAAGTATCTGAGCACGAGATGGCCTTGGTCAATGCAGTACGAAAAACCATAGGCTTTGAAAGAAGAAGAACCAAAGCCACTCTCGCCAAGAACAACATAATTGAAAATCCTGACTACTCAGGGTGTTTTAAGTGTAACAAGAAGGATCATGCTAAAAAGGACTGCCCATTGTGGGATATTGAGTGGAAAAGGTCTGGGGCTTCAAAGGAGAATGAACCTAAGAAGAACAAACGTCCTCCCAACTTCAGAGCATTAAGGAGAAAAAAGAAAGAGGCGTTCTATGCAACATGGGGACCTTCTGAAAGCGAAAGTGACGAAGAAGAAGAAGAAGAACCAGAAGATGATTCTCTTTTAGCACTAATGGCTGATAATGAACCTTCAATTGATGATACACCTGAGGTAAGTCTCGATGAACTGAAAACTAGACTTCATACTTGTTCTTCTAGGGAATTAAATTTGCTAACCCTGACTTCGATTGAAGAAATTGAATATTTGAGGTCTGAGAAGGAACAAGCACTTTCTGAGAAGGACCAACTTATGTCAGTTGCGTCTGAGTTTTCAATGAGAAATAAAAACTTGGAAAAATCTAAATCTGATCTTAAAAAGGAATTAATTGCTAGTGAAGCTCAAGTTTTGGAACTAAATCAGAAAGCCTCAGCCCTCGAATTAGAAATTCTTCAATTAAAGGAACATGTGCTTTGTGAGAAGAAGCTAGGTTCTGCACTCGAACTTGAGAATCAAAAATTGAAAGAAGTGTCTGGTAAGCAAGGAGTTAGTGAGGCTCAAATCAACCTTGAAACTGAGCTTGAAAAGAAAACCGGGCTCTACATCAGGAAACTGTGAAGAACCGGGTTCTTCAAGAAAAGGTTGGAAAAGCTAACTCTGAGCTTACCAGACTCACTAAATGGAACAAGTCTTCTGAAGCTTTGAATTGTTTACATGGAAATCATAATAGAGGTAAAACTGGATTAGGATAGAGGAAACCTTTGCCTGCCTGGAACCCTAATAGTAAATATGTAGGACTTCCTTGCAACAAACTCTGCTTTCTGTGTGGTAAGATTGGACATATTAAGAATGAATGCAGTGTTGCAAAAGATGCAGTAAAAAGGAATAAAAAATTAGTTTTACCTTATTGGGCTAGAAAAGATTTGATTCATCCATTCGATAACAAAAAGGGGCCCAAGCTAGTCTGGGTTCCTGTTGCTAACTCTTGATTTTCTTTTGCAGGCTGGAGTGAGATGGAACAACCCAAGCTGGATTCTTGATAGTGGATGTTCCAGGCACATGATAGGAGATAGAAGAAACTTTCTCTCACTCGCAGCGTTTCAAGGGGGTAGTGTGGCTTTTGGAGAAGGCAAGAGCGGTGAAATTATTGGTATTGGAAAAGTTGGGAGATCCCTCAATCATGCTATTGACAATGTACTCTGAGTGAATGGATTGAGGCACAATCTTCTAAGTATCTCTCAATTATGTGATAGAGGAAACTCAGTGAGTTTCACATCTGTAGGTTGCACTGTGAAGAACCTGCATACTGGTGAAATCATAATGGAAGGGAAACGAGCTAACAACGTGTACAAGGCGACATTAGGGTCTCTTCCTGAAAATAATTTGACTTGTCTGAATGTGCTGGAGAATGATAGTCAGTTGTGGCACAAGCGACTAAGACATACAAGCTTGACTCAATTGAATAAGTTGGTGTCAAAGGACCTGGTTCGAGGAATGCCAAGCAAGAGGTTTAATGACATCAAGATTTTTTATGCTTGTGTGAGGGGGAAACATGTAAGATCTTCATTCAAGTCAAAGAAAATGGTTAGCACTTCTAAACCACTTGAGCTGGTTCACATGGATTTGTGTGGACCAATGAGGGTAAGGAGCAGAGGAGGTAAGAGATTCATTATGGTAATAGTTGATGACTACTCCAGATACACATGGACCTTATTCCTCAGATCTAAAGATGAAGCACATGATATGTTCCAGGACTGGGTCAGAGTCAATCAGAAGAAACTGGGGCTTCAACTAGTGAGTATAAGGTCCGACTATGGTACAGAATTTGAGAATGCTAAGTTTGCTGAATATTGTAACAAACATGATGTGGATCACAACTTCTCTGCACCAAGGACCCCTCAGCAGAATGGTGTAGTTGAAAGGAAGAACAGGTCCTTGAAGGACATGGCTAGAACAATGTTGCTGTCAAGCAGCTTATCAAAGACTTTTTGGGCTGAAGCGGTCAACACCGCTTGCTACCTGCTGAATCGATGTTCTATCCGTCCTTTGCTAGAGAAAGCTCCCTATGAGCTGATCAGAGGCAGGAAACCTAATATTGCACATCTCAAAGCTTTTGGGTGCAAGTGTTTCGTGCATAACAATGGGAAAGAACCTCTAGGGAAGTTTGATGCTAGAAGTGATGAAGCCATCTGCTTAGGATATTCTTCACAAAGTAAAGCTTATAAAGTGTTCAACAAGAGGACCTTGACTGTAGAAGAAAGTGTGCATGTGGTATTTGATGAATCTGAAGGTGTTACAAACAGACAAGAAGATGACAGTCAGGAGATTGGTCTTGTAAGAGATGAACCTGCGGAAGACCCTGAGAATCTGAGTGGGGTTAAAAGTAATCAGGATGATAAGGATCAAACTCAGGGGGAACTGCAAGATGAAGAAGAGTTAGATGGCTCAGATCCTTCTGGAAATGACACTCAGCAGATTCAGCCTAAACCTTGGAGATATCAAAGTTCTCATCCACTAGAGAACCTCATGTCTGATCTAAATACTGGAGTTGTTACCAGAAGAGCTTTGAAGAACTTCTGTGCATTCTTTACGTTTCTTTCCTCAATAGAACCAAAGAATGTATGTGAAGCACTTGAGGATCCAGACTGGGTGATTGCGATGCAAGAGGAACTTCATCAGTTTGAATGAAGTAAGGTATGACACTTGGTACCTCGACCAACAGACAGGTCCATCATTGGTACTAAATGGGTATTTAGAAAAAAACTGGATGAACATGGCATAGTGACAAGAAACAAGGCAAGACTGGTGGTTCAAGGTTATAGCCAAGAAGAAAGAATCGATTATGATGAAACCTTTGCACCTGTTGCTAGAATGGAGGCCATTAGGATGCTTATTGCTTTTGCACCTTACATGGAGTTTAAGCTGTACCAGATGGATGTGAAGAGTGCATTCCTGAATGAATATTTGAATGAAGAGGTGTATGTGGTTCAACCACCTGGCTTTGAAAGTACAGAGTTTCCTGATCATGTTTACAAACTTGACAAGGCATTGTATGGGTTGAAACAGGCTTCTAGGGCTTAGTATGAAAGGTTGTCTGGGTTCTTATTAAGAATGGGTTTACAAGAGGTAAAATAGACAATACTTTGTTTTTAAGGAAGAAAGCCAAGGACCTGTTAATTGTTCAAGTATACGTAGACGACATCATCTTTGGTGCTACAAATGAGAACCTTTGCAAGGAGTTTGTCGACCTGATGGGAAGTGAATTTGAGATGAGTATGATGGGTGAGCTAAATTTCTTCTTAGGCTTACAAATCAAGCAATCTCACGAAGGCACAATGATCCACCAGCAGAAGTATATCAAAGAGCTGTTAAGGAAGTATGATATGAAGTCTGCTAAGGATATAAACACACCCATTGCTCCTGGAACGAAGTTAGATTTGGATGAAACTGGTGCTTCAATTGATAAAACTAAGTACAGAGGAATGATTGGTTGTTTGCTGTATGTCCAGATATTGTTTATAGTGTGGGTTTGTGCGCAAGGTTCAAATCAAAACCAAAGGAGTCACACTTAACTGCAGTCAAGAGAATCTTGAGATATTTGAAAGGAACTCAAGATCTTGGTCTATGGTACCCAAAAGGCGGAAGTTTTGATCTAATTGGGTATGCAGATGCTGACTATGCTGGTCACTTGGTTGATAGGAAAAGTACATCTGGGATGGCACTCTTCTGAGGTCCTTGTTTAGTTTCATGGGCTACAAAGAAACAAAATTTAGTGGCATTATCCACAGCTGAAGTTGAATATGTAGCAGCTGCTTTATGTTGTTCACAGCTATTATGGATCAAACAGCAGCTGGAAGACTTTGGAATCGAGTGTGGACCAGTTCCAATCTTCTGTGACAATACCAGGGCAGTCAATATTGCCAAGAACCCGGTCCAGCACAAGAGAACAAAGCACATTGATGTTAGGCATCACTTTCTAAGAGACAATGTTGAGAAAGGCCTAATTACTATGAACTTTTGCATGACTGAGGACCGAATTGCTGATATTGCCCTACGGATTTAAGGGGAGGGGAATCCATATTATTAGCACTTAGAATTGATGATTTCGCGCAGTTACCCAAGCACTGGAGAAGGCTTATGTTCACTAAGGCATTGAACAAGGTACAATTTGAAAAGAACAGGCTTGAGCTAGGGATGACCAAGATACAATGAACGAAGCAGCACCTGGTTCTCCCAATGGTTGGCTAGTGAAGTTTCCTTGTTTTACTTAGCTTAACTTTACTTAGTTGATTCTACTGTGAAAACTTAATTTTTTTGCTTGCTAACTTGTTTGGAACCTATTTTCATGACTTAGATACTGGCAAATTTTTGAAATCTATGATAAAATTGAAGAAACTGGTGCATGGACATTCAGGTACACATTCTATATCACTTACTGAATATAACGTTGTCTTACGTGGCCTAATCTGTTACCAATCACCCTCACTTGGCGCCGGATTAGTGTAAAACTTTTAAAATTCAAATTCTTTGAACCTTGATGGCGTCAGCTCCTATGTGCAATAAGTAGCAGCAGCAGCTTTTTCCAATCCCATCAACCCGTTCCCCTTCCCGATAAACCATAACCCGTCTCTATTCCACTGCTTGATCATAGACATTGTTTCTATCGGCTGAAAATTCTAAAAACTCTCTCAAAATATTTCTCTTTATAAAACACAATCCTTTGAAAAAAAACAATGTCGACCAGTTCTAAAGTAGATTCACAACTCTCCTCTCCAAAACTCAAAATTTCTAAACTAAATCAAAAGGTGAAGCAACTGGCCGCGAGTCGTTCTGTGGCTATGGCGAGGAAGTTTGCAAAATTGAGACAGAAGAAGTTGTCGGAGGAAGCAACTAGTAAGGGGGAAAGTGTTCCAGAAACTGATAGGGAGGAAGGGATCTTTGAAGCGACTCAAGAAATCGTCCAAGAAACTGAAAAGGTAAACCCTAGTTCTGCTACTGGTACTGTAGTTGTCCATACTAGTATACCCTTTATGCCTATAGATTTAGAAGAACAAGCTGATAATGAAGTAGGAGATAAGGAGGAGGTAGCTGTAGAAAATCCTGAAAAAGTTGTCGAAACAGAAGTTGTTGTAGTGGTCGCTAAAGAAACTGAGAACATAGTTGAGGAACCTGTTCCTGAGACAGTTCCTATTGTAGAAAAGACTGTTAGTTACAAGGGAGAAGGAAAATCTGCTGAAACTGCTAAGGAAACTGAGAAAGAACCTAGTTCATTCTCTGGTTCTGTAGCTGGTGATGACGCAGATCTAGAGAAATTGATGATTATGTGGAAGAGAATGTAGAAGGTGTAGGCTTTACTGAGCCTTTAGATGTTGAGTTGCCTAAGGCCAATCCCACTCCTCAAGCTAGTGAAGGTGCCTCCAGTGAGACTGATGTTGTGGTGGTGGAGGAACAGAGGAGGTTGGGAAAAAGGCCTGTGGTGCAGGAACAAAAACAAACGGTGAAGAACGAAGGTAGTTCGAAAATGGGTAGTTCTGGAGATGCAGAGGGGATGGGAGAAAGTAGTAGAAAAACAGGGAGTCATGTGAGAAGACATGCGACTCGTGGTTCTATGAGAGAGCAGCATGAGAAGATTGTGGAGGAACCTGAGGTTCGTAGGAGAGGTTCCAAATCAAAGCTGGTGATTGGAGATGACAAGGAAGACAAAAAGAGGAGGGTGGCCTACTTTAGAGGTCTACCAATGGTGAAGGGTAAAATTCTAACTGACCTGGAGCTAGAGGGTATGATTCAACTTGGTGCTAAGTTGAGAGCTCAAGGTTGATTGAACCTATTCAGGGATGGTGCTAGACAGTTGAGGGAGCAGGAGGTTCGAGAATTTTATTCCAACTGCACAGTGAGTGAAGGTATTGTGACAACCATAGTCAAGGGGCTAGTAATCCAGTTAGATTGTGTGGAACTAGGAGAGATTTTGGGTGCTCCTTCTCAGGGCTATAGCGAGTACATGCGGACTCGTGGCCGGCTAGAGGAGATGGTGTGTCTGCTCTGGAGGTGACCCGGAAATTTACAGGGAGACCAAGATTGGCAAGAGCTACACAAGTAAAGAAGAAGGCAATGCAACCCTTCTACCAGTTGCTCTTTGAATTTGTGCTGAAGAACCTACTGTAAAGGTCAGAAAGGAGGAGTGAGGCCAACTTTCTTGATATGACCTATATGGACCTACTAGATCGAGAGGTTCGTATTAATCTACCTAAATTGATGATTAAGCACATAGGTAGGGTAGCTGATATGGGATTAGGCAAACATGCGCTGGTCTATGGGTTTCTTCTGGGGATGGTATTTGATTTCTTTGGGTTGCCTGCTGGTAAGTGGACTGAGCCGAACCACAATGACTTGTTTGGGAGGAATATTCTAAAGTCCTGTGACTATGTGTTGGATGGTGAACCTGCTGATGAACCAGAGCCTATGGAGGATGATGTTGAGGAAAGGAGGAACAACAGAGTAGACAGGAGAATTGAGGGGTTTAGGAGGCAGCTTGAAAGGCAAAATGATGAGCTCGCCTGGATGAATGCTGAAAACACAAGGCTGGATGCAGAGCTGGAGCGTGAAGGCTGAGCAGCAGATCCTGACGAAGGAGCAGTTTCATAGATAAGTCTATTGTTTAGGTTCTTTGTTATAGGCTATTTGTTGACACCCAATTTTGTCCCAATATTTTTAAATATTTTATGGCTAGATTTAATTTTATAGTGTGCTAGTACTTTTATTTGCATTTTTAGTCTTTATACTATTTATCATGCATTTATTTACATAGATATATTTTCTTATTACTGATTCTCGATGCACTCTACTTATTTAATTGTGAGTATATTATGTAATTGCATTGCATCTAGGTTATCCCTTAAATACATGCATTGTTATGGCTAGTCGTGCGATAAATTGCAATCTAGTACATTATATTTACTTCATTATCTTTGGCTATATAAACTCATCAACATTTGTTTGTACAAATTCAAAATATTCCATGATCATATGCATTTACTTGCTTATATTAATTATTATTTTTATCCCTCATTATATATTTATAATATTTTAAATTCAATAGTATCCTAATCTAATTACCTAGTCTGGCTTTAAATAGAACACATTAGACCAAAATCTCAGCAACATATCCCTCATAAGCTACGATTTTCCATCCTAAGCGAAACACTCAAATTGATCCTCATTTAAACTTCTAAAACAATTTTCTCAAATTTGGCCATGACCTCCAACGATTTCCTTACTTATTGGAGTGTCAATATTTTCTTCAAATTCCCTACATCCACTCTCCAAATCAAATCCCTTTGATTCTCCTATTTGTGCAAAGTTTGCCTTTTTTATGTATAACAGAAGGTGAGTTTGAAGGTAATTACCAAGATTTGAGGAGGAGTCTCTTAGAAGAACTTGGACATTACTTTGATATTGATACAAAACTCTTGTGCACTCTTTCCATCTTTTCTAAATTATGTGAAACTGACATTCAAAATCAACGGCTTTGTGCTCTCTCCGTCCTTAATTTTTATTGATTCTAATAGCTATATGATTAGCCTAGTTTTCAGAAGTTTGCCTTTTATTCTTCAATACCTTGCTCCCACTCTTGCACTATAAATACCAATAGTTTTGTTATTGTTGGGGGCATCATCCTCGCCTCTACAACTCCCTCACTTTCTCCTACATGCATTAGTTTTTCCATCTAGTTTTATCCTTCTGTCAAAAAATATAGTTTGTCACTTAGTCAAAAAAGTTTTGTGGAAAACTTTCGAGCTCGAGCTCGTTGTCCAACAGCCAATGCATTCTCCTCTGTCTAAATCCTTGCTTCAAAAGAGTCTCAATGCGAGACTCAATGCTGTCCCGGATCGAAGAGCTTGCTGCATTGTTTGTCCCGGTACATACTTTGTCCGCATTATTATGCTTCCTGCTTTGTTTTATGTTTAAAACCTATCATAGCATGTCTACAAATTAAAATGTCACTAAATTACTCATTGCATGGTCATTCAAAACGTTACAACTTTTAGGCTTTGGACAGTAGTTTAGAATTAACTATTCAGTACAAACTCATTGTATCATATAAAGGGATCACTTCTCGTTCTTCTCTCCCATCATATTCTCCAAGTGTTGAGTTGTAGTTTTCCTAGCTCCTTTTGGCAATGGCGCATCAAGTTTTCTTATTTGCTTGCGCCATTGCTATTCTGGTTTCTTCATTACTAATTTCTGCTGAAGTTATTAAGCATTCTTTTCATGTTATCCTCTTCTTTGTTTCCCATGCAGATTTCCGTGTTCATCAACGTACTCTCAGCTCTCTTGTGTTGAAAAATAGAAATGATATGTACACCAGGGGGTGCATAAATTAAGTTATAGTGGTCTAAAGTCTTTCGTGAAGAAAACAGTCTAATTTTCTGCATGTTGGTTTTGCTACTTGCACAGTTGCACTAGACAAACAATCGATAGCCTAGGCATGCAGTTTTGGTTTATTTCCATCATTCATTCTCTCTTGAATTTAGGATATACTATTGTATGTATATGCAGACTATCACTTGTTAGCGCATCCAAGATCTAGAGTTATGGTTCCGCATAATAATCTTATTATATGTTTAAATTGATTTTTTATATGTTTACATAACTCGAGTTATAAGATCGCGGTTCACTTAATTTGCAAAACCTGCTCTAGATCCGTCTTTGCTTGTTGTATGTTCATTGTACTGCTTTCTAAGCTATAATAGGACTTTAAAAGACTTGGAAACTTATGCCTTCGTTTACTTTTGAAATTAAGAATCTGACTAATATGTTTATTAGTTTGCTTGGTATATATAGGTGCAAAACCTTACAATAAACAGGTTATGCCGTAGACAAGTGATCACTGCAGTAAATGGAAGTCTTCCTGGTCCAACGTTACGTGTACAAGAGGGCGACACCCTTCTCGTTCATGTCTTCAACAAATCACCATACGATCTCACTATTCATTGGTATGTACGTCACTTCACACTGAATTGTAAAAGAGAGAGATTATACTTATGTACACTAATGATGGAAACAGATTTTCACCATATTACTCTATTTTAAATAATTATAGCGAGTTACTTGTATTTTTTAAAATAACTAATGCTACTTATTATCGATGATTACTTATAAGTATCTTTTAAATAATCTAATGATGTAAAAGTACTTTATAGTACTACACAAGTTAAACTCGAGAAGGATTTAACAAGCTAAGTAGATTCTAAAAGAACTAAAACATTTGTCCATGGTGAGGATCTTGACAAGTGTAACTGTTTTTATTTTTTCCCTTCCTTTCAAATTTCCTTTTTCATCAGTGTTGTTTTCGCCTTGTTTTAATAATTAATAGTCAATCGTGCAAAGTAGGAGTAGTTGATATTTAATATTCTAAAACAATAAAGACAATTTGAACATTCTCTTTCATCTTATTGCTGATCTTAGTCATTGATACGCGGTGGATTCAAGGAATCAGATCTCAGCGTTGCAAATTTAAAAAATTCCATCCACGCGGAATAAAAAATAGCTAAAACTTAAAAGTACTATCGTGTCATATGCATGCGTTGAGTTACGTAAGTATTTAATTGAATAAAACTTAAACAGCGTTGCTTAGCCAGTAATCATATGTTTCAATCATTATTTTTCAGGTTAATCACAATTAATTCACATATGTTCATAATTGACAATTATATGTTTCCTCTATCTCAATTTATGTATCACACTTTCCTTTTTGGTCTGATCCAAATATGATGTCACATTTTTATAAGTAGAAACAATTTACTAAAATTTTATCCACACTAATTTCTTATATGTGATAGTAATATGCAGGCACGGAGTTTTCCAGCTACTGAGCGGGTGGGCAGATGGACCTGAATTTGCGACCCAATGCACGATCCGAACCGGGCAGAGCTACACCTACAAGTTTAACCTAACGAGTCAGGAAGGAACATTGTGGTGGCATGCACACGTCTCATGGCTTCGAGCCACGGTTCATGGTGCCCTTATCATTCGCCCTAAACATGGTCGCTCCTACCTTTTCCCTAAACCTCATAGAGAAGTACCCATCCTCTTAGGTACCTAATTAACCTCCTAATTCACATTGTATTTTTCTAGTTATAGTGTATGATACTGAGGGTACATACTTCATCCGTTTCAATTTATCTGTGCAACTTTTCTTCTTAAATAAATGTCTTATGTCTTGATTTAGTACTTCATCTCACGTTCCAATTTACACGTGTAACAAAATTCCAGAAAGAAAGAAAGACGAATTTGTGGTCTAAAACAAGCCATGAAGAGTTGCAGGGCTAAAAATCATCTCATTGATGATAAAATGGAAAGATTAAAGTTGAATTGTTTCTAAATATAGAAAGGTGCATGTCATTCATTTTGAAACAAACTAAAAAAGAATTGCAAGTTTTAAATTTCTAATATTTTTATTTTGCCGTTAATAGTCGGTTTTAAGAAGTTACTTCTCATGTTTTCTAGAAACTAAACTATTCAATCCTAAAAAAGTTAGTAATGAAAATGTGCAATTGTAGGAGAATGGTGGAATGCGAATGTGGTGGATGTGGAGAATGAAGGGCTAGCTATTGGAGCTGCACCTAATAACTCATATGCTTATACCATAAATGGCCAACCAGGCGATCTCTAATAGTAAGAAACGTGTTCACACCATGAGTTAATTTCCTTATTCTTTACATAATCTCTTTTTGTATCTAACTTTGTTTTTGTTCATTTCCATTAGAAACATATAAGCTAAAGGTGAAACAAGGGAAAACATATCTCCTTCGAATCATCAATGCTGCACTCAATAACGAGCTCTTTTTCAAGATTGCCAATCATAATATGAAAGTTGTCGCAGTTGATGCTGCTTACACCAACCCTTATATCACTGATGTAGTTGTTGTTGCACCTGGCCAAACCACTGATGTCCTCCTAACAGCTAATCAAGCCCCTGCTTCCTATTACATGGCTGCAAGTCCCTACGCTAGTGCGGCTAGAGTACCATTTGACAATACTACTACCACAAGATTCATCGTCTATGAAGGTATCGCTCTTATCCTCTACCATTTTCTACTATTTCTTGTTAGTTTAGTAAGTGGATTTAAGTTATATATGCTGAGTAAACATATTGCATATTCATAAATAATTATGTCGTCTCAATCCCTGATAAGTTGGGGGAGGCTAGATGAATTTTCATTAATTATATCGCTTCAAGCTAATTTTAAAATCGATATTTTACAAAATAAAATAAAAAGTAGTAGTAGCTCGAAGTTCTCTATATTTTCGACTATAAATCATAAATCGGCTTTAAAAACTCCTACAGACAAATGACCTAAAGTAGATCTACTGATCATGTGATTAAAACTTACTTTCTTAACTATTGGTATTCTTTGCCTATATTGATCTTTTATTCCATTTAGTCCTACTTCTTACTAAGCCTGAAGGAATAACCCGTTATAACATGTTAGTTAAGTATTATATTTATCAGGTTATATATAATAGAGATACACTTGTAATTAAATTACAAGTGACCTGTAAGTAACCCCATTCTACAAATAACTTTTACCTTTAGTGCACCGAATTTACATTAAATTTATGTCATCTTCGAGTTGTTTTATTAAGAACTTTTTGCTTGTTCGTATGAAGGTGCAAAACCATCAACCCCAAAAATGCCAATCATGTCAGCGTTCAATGACACACCAACAGCCCACAAATTCTTCACAAATCTGACTATGCTTGTAACTGGGCCATTTTGGATTCCTCCCCCTCGTCAAGTAGATGAGTATATGTTTGTCACAGTTGGGTTGGGCCTAGCTGCTTGTGGAAGTGCAGGAAATGCAACATGTGCAGGTCCAAATGGGCAAAGATTAGCTGCAAGCATGAACAATGCATCTTTTCAATTCCCCACCAAGATGTCAATGTTAGAAGCATTTTTCAACAATGTGGATGGACTCTACACTACTGATTTTCCAGACCAACCACCATTGATGTTTGACTATACAAATCCTAATGCTAGTTTTAATCCTGCACTTATAATGACTACAAAGTCCACAAAGGTGAAGAAACTTAAGTTCAATGCCATAGTTAAGATTGTAATGCAAAACACTGCTTTGATTAGGATAAAAACCATCCAATTCATTTGCATGGATTTAATTTCCATGTCTTGGCTCAAGGTTTTGGTAACTACAACCCCACAATTGACCAACCCCACAATTGACCAAAAAAAATTTAATCTTGTCAACCCACAAGAGTGCAACACTATTGCTGTCCCAGTTGGAGGATGGGCTGTTGTTAGATTTCGAGCTAACAATCCAGGTAAATATTTTATTTTCTTCCAATGGCGACAATCTAATGAGAAAAAAGTCACCATTCAATGTAGAATCACAAATTTTATTGATCTGAACTTTATTCTTTACACCATACAGTATAATAGAGGGTGCTACTTCTATTTATAATAATAAACAAAATCTACTTTAACTAGAAAATCTATTCTAATATAGTTTTACTAAAAAACCTAACTAGGCATGAACTAAATAAACTACTTAATAACCTTATCAAATTAGGTTTCCATATCAACTTTGAATTATATATCTTCAACATTCTCCTTAATTCAAAGTTATATATGTCTTTATTTTTGTTGAAGCACTTTCTCTTCAACAACGTTGATTGTAATCAATGCCCTGTTTTGTTTTTGTCGAAGCGCTTTAATTTCTCTTCAACAACGTTGATTCTATGGTAATCAACGCCCTATTTTTGTTATGGAAGTTGAAGCACTTTCTCTCCAACTTTAACGTTGATTCTCTTGTAATCAACGCCCTATTTTGTTGATGAACCTATCACCAACTCCTCTTGCTTATTTTCTTTTTAAACACACTTCTCCCTAATTTTTAGAGAAAAGTTTCTTCCTCTTGAGAAATATTTGTTTGCTCCTCTTCAAGCTAGCAATTTTTTTCAATCCTTCTTTCAGCATATTGTTTTCTTGCATCTGTTTTTTGCATGTGATTGTTTTGGCCAGCGGACAGCATATATTGGCAGTGCCGCCCGCCGGTGGCAGAAGCTATATGAATCTCTACCAAGATCGTAGAGACTCTGATACCACGTAGAATCTCAAATTTTATTGATTTGTACTTTATTCTTTGCACCATACAATATAATAGAGGGTATCACCCCTATTTATAATAACAAACAAAGTCTACTTTAACTATAATTAGAAAACCTATTCTAATAGGGTTTTACTAAAAATCTAACTAGGCATCAACTAAATAAACTACTTAATAATGAAACCTAGTCTCTAGTTTTTTATACAATATTTGAATCTCAGAGGGAGACATTCAAGCATTTACAAGGAATTTAAAAAGTGTTTTATGGATGAATGATTGAGAGGAATAGTCGTCTTGACATAAAAAGTCAAGAGGGAGCAAACTTGATCCTCTTCCCCAGAGATCTCAGAGGGAACCCTGGGAGAGCCGCCGACTCCAACTACCATTCTCATATTTACTTTGATTATCTTCAACATTCAAATCATATGATGTAATGCAAGAGGCTTAATCCTACTACATATATAGCTATGTACATTATTGAAGGCTGGTCAGTTAAAGACCACGCTCCTAAAAATAATAGTGTGTTTATAATTTATAGGTTAAGTAATACTTTGAATACATAAATATAAATATTCAACATTCATGAACACCCTAAGCGAAATTTTTGATTTCTCCCCTTGTATAACTACTCCTAATTTAGTCTTCCAAGCTCTCTGTCAACTACGTAGAAAAGATTATTTGATTTTAAAATGGACAATGAGAACTTTATTTTTTTTTTAAAAAAGTTGATAGAAACATTTGATATAAACTGACCTGTAATTGGAACTAATGAACTTTATGAAGGGATAACTAACACAAAGTCATTTTGATGATGATGTATTTATCTTCTCTTTGTGATAATTTATTTGTCTATATATAACAGGTGTATGGTTGATGCATTGTCATTTGGATGTTAACTTGCCTTGGGGTTTAGCAACAACTTTTGTTGTTGAGAATGGGCCAACACCATCAACTAGGCTACCTCCACCACCACCGGATCTACCAAAATTCTCGTCGCCATGATAGTGCTTTGCTATTTTTTCATCAGTTTATAATTTTTTCATGCTTCAAATTAATTATTTTTTTCTTGGTTAATCTTTTGTTTTCCAATTGTACTACGAGTCAGATCATTTACCTTTGTCTAATTTCAACACAAGGGTTGTATTTAACCGTAATTCTTTAAAATTTTGTTGATTATATATTTGAATCATTCTTATTTTGTCAATGCTCTCTGATTATGAAGCTACACTTTCTAAATGTTCTTCTTTTGGTAAACCAGTACAAATGAAAAAATCACTTGTTGGATTCTCAGAAGGGTTAGAAAAAATGAATTGAGAAAGGGCGGGGATAGAAACCTGAGTTTGCTCATAAACTTATGTGCTCCATCCGTAAGAATGACTCAATTTGGGAACTAATTTAACTCTGAACTTATATTTTATCATTATTGAGATGATTTGCAGCCATACAAATATTTATAGCTTATTTTAGAGCCTAAATTTTAAAAGTATTACTCTAATTTCCTTTTTTAAATTTCCTGTCAAAACAAGCTATGCCTATAAATTGAAATAGAGGAGTACTTATTTTGAACAAGAGATTTTTAAATTATGATATTAGTAAGTAGCAATGCTGCGGCAGGATAGTAGTTAGTTACTCTCTCCCTTTCATATTATGTGTCATAGTTTCAATTGCCACAGAGTATAATAAATAATAAATGACTTTTGATATTTGTAGTCTAAAATAAACTATAAATTTAATGTGTTTATAAAATTCATTTCATTAAGGATAAGTAGTAATTTGAAGTTAAATTATTTTCATAGTTACAAAATTATCATTCTTTTTAGAACAGACTAATACGATGATATTGTTACATAAATAAAAATAGATGGAGCAGTTAGGAGGTGAAAAGGACAATTAAATAAAGACTATAGCTATAAGAGCAATTAGTGAAAGTTGATAACTAACTCCAAGTGTAGGGCGTGTGTGTGTGTGTGTATATATATATATTGTAGTAATAGTTTACTTTCCAAATTCTTAGACGAAGGAAATTGAGTCTTTTTTTCATGTTCCGATTTAATGGCTCTATTCATAAACATGGAAGATAATAGAGTTCCTCGAAAGGAGATCTAACCTTAGGATCGTCAAAGGGAGCTGTAACCTTAGGCTAGTTAAAGAGAATTCCAACTTTAAGACTTATGAAGAGTGGGTCTCACAGCTCTACGGTTTTGTTAAAATTATGCTTACTATTATTATTCTATGATTTGTGCTCATTAATTAAATAGAAATAACAGATTATTATTCTTCGATTTATGCTTTTTAAATAGAGATTACAGAATCCTAAAATGGGAAAATCTGTCTAACTAACCAATTCTACTATAAACAATAAACTCAAAATAAAAGAAACCTAATAACTTATATAAAATTAAACTTAATAACCTTAAATAAATTATAAAACCATTGACTAAGTAACATAAATAATATTAAAGGAACTTACAACAATTAAACACCGATGAAAAAGTTCTCTCCAAGATGAGTTGTTCTATCTTTTAATTGCTTGTTTTCTAAGCTGAGTTTGTGCATTTTATCATGGTATCGGAGAAGTGAATCAATGAATTGATTTACATTTCAATCAAATCTGGGAAGAAATAATGGCGGGAGTTAAAGAAGTCCGAGTGAAAAAGATGCAAGCTGAACAAGGCCCACTTTTGGTACCAGTAAAGCTCTTAGGTGTAGAAAACTATGAAGTATGGAGCAGATCCATGAAGATTGCTCTGGGAGTTTAAGTTAGGCCTCGTTGACAAAACCAATAAGAAGGAGCACTCTGAACCATAACTACAAGGGCAATAAGAGAGGTGCAGTACGACAGTGATTTCATGGATAATGAACACTATATGCCGAATCTATTTAGTAGCGTGGTTTATGCAACATATGCGAGTTAAGTGTGGGGTTATATGAAGGAATAATTTGACAAAATAAATGGATCCAAAATCTTTCTAAGTCTATAAATAAATTCAAGAATTAATCAAGGTACTAGCTCGATCACTATTTATTTTTTGAAATTAAGGACACTTTGGGATTAGAACGAGGCACTGGCACCTCCGCCAAGTTGTGATTGTAACCAACCGAAGGCTTTTGTTGCTCATATACATGCAACAATTGAAGCTAATGCATTTCCTCACAAGCTTGAACAAATCGTATAGTCAGGGCAACCTCAAATTACTTACAATGCTAATACCAACAATGAACCAGGTTTATAACATGGCGATGATTCAAATGGAGAGTGATTGCCAACAGTACCAATGAGATGAAGATCAAAGGTGTGTGTGGCAACTTTCTGTGAAAGCTACTTGTATTGGTGAAATTATAGTTTGGATACGTGCCAGTCGGGGCGTAAAGCTCAGGGCGATAGTCAGATGAATCATATGATGGCCACTAGAATGATATAAGGATAACCGAGGCTAAGTCGTGCGATCAAGATTTCTCGAACCACGGGATGCGGTCACTTCGGTCATATAAATAGTTTGAGGCCCCGAGGCAGATGGATCGAAGCCGCGAGGTAAAAGGTTCAACTTCAGCATAACTAAAGCCCCATGAGCTCAGTCCTATGATCTCACCTACAATCTAAGTGTGGGGGAATGGGCGAGTTAATGCCCACCATTCTCTCAAGCCTATTTTCTAGAAATAGCACTTACGTATCAATGTAAAGACATTCACAAATATTGCCGAAACTCTGTCAAATTTTACTCTCAAAGATAATATATTGAAATCGTTTGTTCTTGCACTATTTTCTATTATTGTTTCGTATTCGTAGTCTGTTGTTTGCGAACTTGATACAAGGTATTTCTTGTAACCCAAAACTAATTTCATTGTATTCTAAAGTCAGATTTAGAGGCATACAATATGACGCCATCTGTGGGGATCTTATTCCAAGGTTGTTACGTACATTTATCCACACCCATTTCGACCTTATAAGATAGCCGATAACACCAAAAGCATTGTAGGAGATCAACAACGTCCTGGTTGACAAACTGACACTACTGATGATGCATTTATTTCTCCTCCACCACTTACTAACCCCACTTCGTCGGGGTTAAATGACTCTTGAAATATGTATGTTATAGATTTTATGCCACAAGTTCGAGAACAATTTGCCCAACAAGGTAGAGTTAATACTGGAATGCATGCAGTTCATTGCAAACCATCTCAGAAAGTGTGAGGACCAATACTACTCCCACCAATACTCTACTTGTGGCCCCTAATGGAAGCATCCCGAATTTTATTCCTTCTGGCGCAACAACAGGGGTACTTCCAAATGGTGCCGTATTTAGAGACTCGGGGACTGCTCCTAATGGCACCCCGCCCTTTGGAACAACTCCCACGATGGCAGAAACAGCACCCGTGGCTCCAACCAGCATCCCGACAGACCTAGAGAAATGTAAAAAGGATCTCGAATCTTCTTTTGAAAAATGGTCTGAGAAAATCCCCAGGGTCAGAAATGCCCAAAAAGGTGCTGGATATTGAAAAATGTAGGCCAAACTAGAAGAAGCCCCGACTCCAATTTCAAAAGACTTCAAGCTGCAAATCTTGAAGAAATACGGCGGTATGACAGACCTAGCAGATCACGTGGCTGAATATATGGCCATGGTAAGAGGAAATGATCTAACGTTGGTGGAATTTGAATCCATGTTCCTAAAGAAGTGTGGGGAGACACTTGAGAAAGGAGCACTGCGCTGGTACTTGCACTTACCCTCCGAGTTAGTCGCAAACTTTGATAAAATGGCTGATCTATTCATTAAGGCACATATTGGTGCTCAAAAGATCCTCAAGAGAAAGGAGGATATCTTCCAAGTGAAACAGTGGTACAATGAGCCACTTAGAGATTTTCTTGAGCGCTTCCAAGCAGAGAGGATGAAGCTGCCTCCAATGGTAGATAGCTTGGCTATCATGGTATTTGAAAGGAATGTAAATGCAAGTAACTCCGAGGCCTCCACAAAATTGAAGAAAGATCTCCAATAATGGCAAGCTCAAATTTGGGATGAAGTTCATGATAGAACTTCTGCCAAGTTAGGTTGGAAGAAGAAGAATGGAAGTTTGCAGGCCAGAATACAAGGTATAAAGGTCGCCCAGAGTCATCTCGATGCGTCGACACGTAGCAAGGGAACTAAAAGGATAGTTATGAACTCTACAACTCCCAAAGACATCATGTGAACCAAAGGCTGGAAGGTAAGGTTAGCACTACTGCTAATCATAGGAACGCCACGGGTCCATCCTTGTATTCGGCATCAGAAGATTCTTCTCAAAGCTCCTCAGTTAAATAGTTTAACAGAGAGGATGAATATAAAACTTGTTGAGAGGGTTACATGTTTGCTTTCAGAGGCTAAGCTGCCAGATTCCTTTTGGGCAGAAGCACTTAATACTACAACTTATGCTATCAATTTATCTCCAACTGTTGCTTTGGATGGTGATGTCCCTGATAGAGTTTGGTTTGGTAAGGATGTTTCCTATAATCATTTGAGAGTCTTTGGCTGTGGAGCATTTTTGCATGTCTCTAAAGATGAAAGGTCAAAGCTGGATGTTAAAACTAGGCAGTGTATTGTCATTAGTTATGGTCAGGATGAATTCGACTATCGTTTCTATAATCCAGTTGAGAAGAAACTTGTTAGAATTCGTGATGTTGTGTTCTTTGAAGACCAAACAATTGAAGAGTTTGACAAGGCTGAGAAAGTTTATTCTCAGAGCAGTGGGTGCTTAGTTGATATTGATCCAGTTCTAGTGACTGTTGCACCTGAAGAAAATATTGAAATTCAGGTTGATGATCATGTTCAGAATGACCAGCATATTGATGATATTATTGATGCTCCAGTTGATGATAATGTGGTTTTCCAGCAACCAATCATTGTTGATGCTCCAGAGAGTTCACTCAAAAGATCTTCTAGAGTGAGTGTACCTTCATCTCGGTATCCTCTCGGTGAGTGGGTACTCTTGACTGACCGGGGAGAACCTGAATGTTTTGAAGAGGCCATGCAAAGTAAAGAAAAAGAAAAGTGGTTCTATGCTATGGAAGATGAGATGAATTCCTTGCATGATACTCATACCTTTGATTTGGTTAAGCTTCCTAAAAACGGAAAAGCTTTGAAAAACAGGTGGGTTTCCAGGGTAAAACATGAAGATGGTAACCCAGTTCTATTGTACAAGGCTAGATTGGTGTTCAAGGACTATAATCAGGAAAAAAAGAGTTGATTTTAGTAAGATATTTGCTCCTGTTGTGAAGATGTCTTCTATTCGTGTTGTTCTAGGCTTAACTGCAAGTCTAGATTTTGAGCAAATGGATGTTAAAACTGCTTTTCTCCATGGTGATTTAGATGAAGAAATTTATATAGAGTAGCCTGAAGGTTTTGAAGTCAAGAAAAAGGAGAATTATGTTTGCAGATTGAAGAAGAACTTGTATGGCTTGAAACAAGCTCCTAGGCAGTGGTACAGGAAGTTTGGGCCTTTTATGCAGTAGCAGGGTTTCAAGAAGACTTCTTCAAATCATTGTGCTTTTTTGCAAAAATTCTATGATAATGACTTTATTATTTTATTGCTTTATATTGATGACATACTTGTTGTTGGTTATAATGCTTGCAGGATTCTGAAGTTGAAGCAAGAGTTGAACAAGTCTTTCGCTATGAAAGACTTCGGACCAGCGAAGCAGATTCTTGGCATGCAGATTGTCCGTGACAGAGAGGCCAAAAAGTTGTGGTTATCACAGGAGAAGTACATTCAGAAGGTATTTCGCAGATTTAGCATGGATAAAGTTAAGGCTGCCAGTACATAGTTGGCTATGCACTTCAAGTTGAGCAGGAAGCAGTGTCCTTCCAGTATTGATGAGAAAGAAGATATGAAGAAATTTCCTTATGCTTCAGCTGTTGGCAGTTTGATGTATATGATTTGCATGAGACAAGATATTACTCATGCTGTTGGTATTGTTAGCCGTTATCTTTCTAATCCAGGAAGAGAGCATTGGAATGCAGTGAAATGGATTATGAGATATCTTTATGGCACTACTAGTCAGAGTTTATATTTTGGTACAGAGAAACCAATTCTTCGTGGTTACAGTGATTCTGACATGGCTAGTGATGTTGATACTCACAAGTCTACTTCTGGCTACTTGATTACTTATAGAGGGAAAGCTGTGTCTTGGCAATCTAGGTTGCGAAAATGTGTTGCTCTATCTCCTACAGAAGCTGAGCTTATTGCTGTCGTTGAAGGTTGTAAAGAGTTGCTTTGGATGAAGCGATGTTTGAAGGAACTTGGCTTTGCTCAAAAGAAATATGTCCTTATTTTGACAGTCAGAGTGCTATTCATCTTGGCAAGAATTCTATATTTCATGGTAGGTCGAAGCATATTGATGTGAGGTACCATTAGATTCGGGATGTGTTGGATGTTAAGTTGTTTTCAGTTGAGAAGATCCACATTAATGACAATGGTTTAGACATGCTTACTAAATCTTTTCCAAGAGGAAAATTTGAAGAATGCTGCATGAACGCCGGGATGATGGCCTCCTCGACATAGTCATGAGGGGGAGAATTGTTAGGTTTTTGGGCTTTTCCCTTCCTCTGTGGATAAATAAAGAACTCTTTTGGACCAAGCCCACTTCATACCCTAAGCCCACTAATATTACCACATATAAAAAGACCAAATTTAGGTATGAGTTTGGTTGAAACACAAGAGATATAGCAGCCATAGAGAGAGAAAAAGTGAGGGAAAGAGAGCAGATTTTTATGCACAACTTTAGCCATAGCAACCATCTTTAAAACGCGATTTCTACTTCGTTTCTTGTCTGATTAAGCTGAATTTGGACAACACATGCTTCTCATCTTGATCTTTGATTAAGAACTGGTGGAGATCGATTTGGAGTTTCGTAGCCCCGGATTTTAGCTCGTGAGCAGTAGCAGCATTTTGGTGAAATTTACTCATTTCTTCTCTAGTTTTGGTGTTTTGGTATATATATTGTTGCTCCATGTTTGGCACTTGTTGTGTAGCTATTTTGGAGAATATTTGTACTTTTGCTGATTGATTAGTGGAGTTTTTGTATACATTGATCCCATGATTTTTTACCTCTTCACATTGAAGGATTTTCCACGTAAAATTTGGTGTCTCGTATTGTTGATTACTTTACTTGCTATTCGTTTGTGTGTGTGGCGTAGCTGCTGCCCCAAATTACCATTTGTGTGCATTTTAGTTTGCTCCTCGTGTCCAAATAGTGTAGAAAATTAGACTTGGGTATTCCTTCCGCTTTTACCTTGTCGTGCAACTTTGGTATTACTTGTTTCTTCCCAACACGTAGAGCCTTCTTATTCTTTTAGTGATAAAAGTTTATTTCATAGATAAGACGACTTTGTGTGAAAATATTAATTTTTTCACTTTATTTTATGTGCCGTTTTGACTGTGAATAGAGTTAACATATCAAATTTCTTTATACAATATATTAGTAATACAACAATAAATTTCATAACAAGTTATGATTGGATAAGAATCCTCAATAATTGTGTTTCTCCATTTAGCCCATCTCATGCTCTATTATACAAAATAAAATAACAGAGATAGGGGTGCAACAAAAAGTATTCAAAAAGGGCGCCGGAGGCCTCAAAAAGTGTGAAACTCATTTTGAAGCTGAAAACCCGCACTAAGTATTGCTTATGTGGCAGGGTACGTGACAGAATGTAGCTAAACTAAAATAAAGAAGTCGAAGCTAAAGAAGGAGATCTCGAAGAATGAAAGGAGAGTATACTTACCAAAGTTCCAGGATATCAGAGTTCAACAGAAAAGATTCTCAAGCCAATCAAGGGGAGCTAACTAAGGAAGGATATCAACTGAAGATCTTAGAAATAAATGCCACCAGAGCTAGCGGCTTATATGGGAACGGAATCAGTGTGAACACACGCATCTAGCTCGCCCTTATTCATAAAGGATTCTATAAAGAATCTTTTAAGGATACAATCTCTTGGGTCACAGTATCTCTCTTGCAATATGTATTGCAAGCAGTCACAAGAAAAGGATTACTAAGATCATGAATCAAATCAAACCTCGCGAGATCATCAATCAAGGCAGCAGATTGGAATCAACCCTACTCAACGGCTACTTGATAAACAACTATAAAAGGACTACTCAAGACTCAACATAAGCTACACTCTCTATTTACTGTCTACACAATTCTCTAGCTTTTACTTATAGCCATCATTGTATTCTTGAGAGTTTACGAGGGTTCAAAAGAAAAGAAAGAGAAGATCAAGGTAGAGGTAATAGTGGTGTTAAGGTGAAGTTTGTCTGATTAGCTATAAATCAGGCTTGGTCGTTGTTTGTGAATGCATATCCAAAACCAAACAGGGTATCATTGCTGGCGAACGATAAACTATACGGTGTAACTTGAATTAACAAGAGCTAGAAGAGATACGCTTCTTTGTGACCCAAGGGGACTGGATTAAGAACTACATTGGCTCTGAACCAGTATAAAATCACATATGTCAAAGCTTTACATTCTGCATTTACTTTACGCGTTAATTATTGTTATTTCTATCGATAATCAACTGCCAAATCGCCTAAATCGGCTAATAATGTTTAAAAAAAACAATTCACCCCTTCTTATACTTTTAATTGGTATCAGAGCTTGGTCTCACAATTTTATTTTGTTTTGCCTAACAACAAGTGAGAAGATCATATCTTCGCACGTTGCCAATGGAGCGCTGCTGCAAGAGGGAACTTCTACCACCAGCCCACCTTACTTCAATAGTAAGCATTATGGTCATTAGAAGATTCATATGAAAATATATATCAAATCAATTGACTATAAGGTCTGGCATGTAATCAAGAAGTGACCCTACGACTTGCCTTCCTCGAATCCCTCTAAAAAGGTTGAAGGTGACACATCTGTCACTCCTATTGCTCTGGACGTGGATGACTATACTGACGAGCAGCGGAAGATTATTCAACTTAATTACAAAGCGACCAATATTCTCTACAATGCTATCAGTGGTGAAGAGTATGAGAAAATATCCAGCTGTGAAACTGCGAAAGAAATATGGGATAAACTGGTAGTTACCTATGAAGGAACAAGCAAAGTGAAGGAGACTAGAATAAACCTTCTAGTTTATGAGTATGAGCTGTTCCAGATGAAAGAGGGAGAATCTGTGGAAGAAATGTTTGCTAGATTCAAAAAGATTCTTGGTGAACTAAAGACCCTTGGAAAAGTCTGCACAAACTGAGAACAAGTCAGGAAGATTCTCAGAAGCCTTCCTACCATATGGCAGCCAAAGGTGATCAATATCAAAAGTGGCGACTTGAACAAACTGTCATATGATGAACTGCGTGGTGATCTAATTGCTTTTGAGAAAACTCATCTCAAAAGGAATGTTCAAGAGGACAAGAAAAAAACTGTGGCATTCAATACTACAACTGAGTAAGTCGACTGTGAATACCCTGAGGAGGATGACTTTCAAGAGGAACTTGCCATGATGTCCAAAAACATTAGCAACCTTATGAATAGAAGAAGGAAGTTCAGCAAAGGCAGGCCTCAATTCAATCAAAACAACAAAAATGAAGGAATATGATATGAATGTGGAAAGACTGGGCACATGCAGCCAACTATCCTGAAGCCAAGAAAAAGCAATTCAAGGGCAAAAACAGATCTTATACAGCCTGGAGCGATGAAGAAGTCTGAAGGATCAAGTAGAAAATACGAACATCTGTTTTATGGCTACCAGTGATTCAAATGAATGAGGCATGGCTTCAAATGACTCCAGTGAGGTACGTTGTGAATTTTGTATAGAAAATTCTAGAAACCTTGATGAAGTACTAGATGAAATGGAAACGCTTCTAATAAAAGTAAAAGATCTAACCATGGAAAAGGAGGACCTTATCAAGGAAAAGAAGGACTGGGAGGTTAAAATAGAAGTAGTTGAAGTTGAAAGAGACTTCCTTCGAGGAAGTCCAGCAACTAAAACTTAAGCTAAATGGACTAAGAAAGTCAACTAGTCATAGTTCTGTTTGATCAAATAGATCTTCCTTTCATAATAAAAGATCTGGTTACAAAACATCTTCAAGCTCTTCTAGTATTGATACTAAGAATTTACCTACTTGCTATTAAGGTGGTAAACTTGGTCATACTAAAAATAAGTGCAAAATCAGATGAGAAAATCCAGGTAAATGGGTTTGGAGACCTAAAGTCAACTCAGAGGCTAGCACCTCAAAAACTAACCCCCGAGGACCTAAGCAAGCTTGGGTACCTAAAAATCTGTATATATATTATTTTGCAGGAACACCTCAAACGTGCACACAGAAAAGAAAAATGGTTCCTAGATAGTGGATGTTCGGGTTACAAGCAACTATTCAAATCAGTCACCAAAATTGATGGAGGATCAGTTAAGTTCGGAGGAGATGCGAGAGAAAAAATTGTTGGCATAGGGATAATCTGTCTCAGTCCATCATGTTAAATTAAAGAGGCTTTCCTGGTAGATGGTCTAAAACATAACCTATTGAGCATTAGTCAACTCTATGACGGTGGATACAAAGTCAAATTTAAATCCTCAAGATGTATAATCCACGACACCAAAGGTAAGGTTTTTCTCTCAGGTATCAGGGAGAACAATATCTACGTTCTTAACAATGGAGGTTCATCTAAGGGTAAGCATTTATGTTCAGCATCTATCTCTAATCATCCATAGACATGGCATAGAAAGCTTGTTCACGTTAGCATGTATTTAATTGAAGAACTTCCAAAGCGAGATATAGTTATAAGTCTTCCTAGACTGAATTTTTCAACAAATCATATTTGTGATGCATGTCAACTTGGAAAGCAAACTAGATCTTCATTTAAATCTAAGGACATCGTTACCACCTCTAAACCCCTTGAACTAGTGCACATGGATCTCTTTGGTCCCACAAGGACAACTAGCATTGGTGGTAAAAGATATGCTTTTGTTATTGTTGATGACTACTCACGTTTTAGTTGGGTAATTTTCTTATCTCATAAGATGAAGCACTAAAAAACTTTGAAGTGTTTTGCAAGAGAGTACAGAGAGAGAAAGGCTACTACATCTCAACCATCCGAAGTGATCATGGTGGAGAATTTGAGAGCAAGATGTTTGAAGAGTTCTGCAATAATCAAGGATACACTCACAACTTCTTATCTCCAAGAACTCCTCAGCAGAATGGAGTTGTCGAGAGAAAAGAATAGAATTCTCCAAGACATGGCCAGGACTATGCTGATTGAACACTCTCTCCCAAATCACTTCTGGGCTAAAGCGGTAAGTATTGCATGCCATATTTTGAATAGATGTCTAATTCGGCCTATTCTAAAGAAAACCCCTTATAAGTTATGTAAAGGGAAATGGCCTAATATAAACTACTTTAATCCATTTGGATGCAAATGCTTCATACATAATAAGGGAAATGATAACCTTGGTAAATTTGATCCTAGAAGTGACAAAGGACTTTTTCTTGGATATTCTAACACTAGTCGGTCGTACTAAGTCTTTAATAAAAGAACATTATTTGTTGAAGAATCTATGCATGTAGTTTTTGATGACTGTTGGCAAAATGTCGAGAAAGGTATTGTAACAGGTGACGAAAAAGAAGCTTAACCTCAACAACCTAAGGGCCAACGCCAAGATCAACCAGCTGAAAAGACCTCCACTGATCCACAACCTACTGTTGAGGACAAGACAGCTGAGTCAACTGTAGAACATGAAGTTGTGGTTTCAAATAAATAGATGAGTGAACTAGAATATCCTCAGAAGTTCATCATTGGAGATCCACTCAATAGTATGAAAACCCGAAGGTCCTTTAAATCTAACCTTGCCTTTATCTCACAGATTGAACCTAAAAGAATTGATGAGGCTCTTCAAGATGAATTTTGGATTCTTGCCATGAAATAAGAACTGGAACAATTTGAAAAGAATCTAGTTTGGAAACTTGTTCCAAGACCCAAAGGTACTTCTATAATCAGAACAAAGTGGGTCTTCCGCAACAAGCTCAACAAATAAGGTAAGGTGGTAAGAAATAAAGCTCGTCTAGTCACTCAAGGTTACTCTCAAACTGAAGGAGTCGACTACGATGAGACTTTTGCTCCTGTGGCTAGGTTAGAATCAACTCGCATGTTATTAGCTTATGCCTCCTATAAAAATTTCAAGCTCTATCAAATAGACGTAAAAAGTGCTTTCTTAAATGGCTTCATTAAAGAGGAAGTTTACGTCAAGCAGCCGCCAAGTTTTTGAAAATAGAAAATTTCCTCACCATGTGTTTAAATTATCTAAAACCTGTATGGTCTCAAGCAAGCTCCTAGAGCTTGGTATGAGAGACTAAGCTCTTTTCTCATTAAGCATGATATTTCCCGATGAGTAAGTGATACAACTTTGTTCATCAAACGTACCCCAAAAGGAAACTTAATTCTTCAAATCTATGTAGATATTATCTTTGGCAGCACTAATCAATCTATGTGCAAAGAATTTGAAGCCTTAATACATGGAGAATTTGAAATGAGTATGATGGGAGAGCTAACGTTCTTCCTTGGTCTTCAAATCAAGCAAACTGAGAAGAGAATATTCATTTGTCAATCAAGATACAACTGATAGCCAAGTTTGGTATAAGTGAAGCAAATCCTGCAAAGACTCCCATGAGTCCAGCCATCAGTCTTGTTACAAATGAAAAAGGAACAGATATAGATGCCTCATTGTATAGAGGCATAATTGGCTCTCTTCTTTACTTATCAGCTAGTCGACCGGATATAATATTTTCTATATGTAGATGTACCAGGTTCCAGTCGGCTCCCAAATATCTCATTTGGTAGCAGTCAAGAGAATCATTCGCTACCTTGTTGGAACCATTTCATATGGGCTGTGGTACCCTCGCACTTACCACTTTGATCTTATAGGCTTCTCTGATGCAAATTATGCAGGTGATAGAGTTGATCGCAAAAGTACCAATGAAGCAAGTTTCTTTCTTGGAAAGTCACTTGTCTCTAGGGCATTGTTGCACTCAACTCTTGTGGATGTCCTCTAGTCTATCATACTATGGCTTGCACTTTAAGCCTATTCCGTTATTATGTGACAACACTAGTACTATAAATCTTGCATATAATCTTGTTGATCATCCCAGAATAAAGCATATTGATATTAGATATTATTTTATTAGGGATCATGTTCAATTAAAAGATATTGACATTGCATTTGTGAGCACTGATTTCCAACTAGCTGACATCTTCACAAAGACATTACTTGAGGAACGTTTTTGCAACCTAAGGGAATCTCTTGGCATTACTCTGATCCAAATTGTTAAAACTCACTTCTTATATTCAACCTTGAATATTTTTAGCCTGTCTTTTATTCTACAAACAAAATATGCTCTTTCCTTCTATGTGTCATGCATTACTCCGTGATATAATATTAGTACAATTATTAATTTATCCTTTTGTGTTGGTACAAGTGGTAAGTATTGCATGTAGTACTTTAATATTCCTTAAATATGTGGCTATTAACTGTTTTGCTCTTTTGTACAACTCAGCCGTCAAATCCCATTTGTCATTGGAAAGACAAACTTCTTTTTCCCGCTTCCTAGTGTCATTATTACCTCGTATGTGCAGGCGCAACCCTTGAACTGACCAGATACTTCGATTCAACTCTCAAGAAAATCCCTTCCACTACTTCACTCTTTCATCTTCCTTCGCCTCTACACTATATCTCCCAACATCACTTTCTCTCAAAAATCACCATGGGAAAAGCAAAGAAGCAAACCACAAACACAAGAAAAATCCCTAGAGTTTCATCTAAAATACCTTTGTCCTTCATCTCCCATGCACGTCGATTCTAATTACTTTGAAGATACCCTTAACCTTCTGGAGTAATTGATGGAAAAAACCAAATCTCACCCAAATCAAAGGAAAACGCCCCTTAGAACAAGAGGAAGATGAATCTGTCAAACGTGGTAAAATTGGCTCTCCAAAATTGACGAATTTATTGATTTTTGGGATACCTCATATGCAGACAAATTTCATTCTCTTAAAGACAAACTAATGGATCATGGCCGTGTTGTTGACTTGGATGCTATGGAAGACCTAAACTGTAAGATCAAAACTTTCTTTACTTTTCAAGAATGGATTAGTGATTTCTCTGTGAATCCTGAAGAAGTTTGTGAAGATCTGGTACGTTTTTTCTATACTAATCTCCATCCGTCTGGTGACGATGGTGTGGAAACAGTGGTTCATGGTACTCGCATTGTGGAGAATCCAACCACTCTGGGATGCATTCTTGGCTATAAGTTTTCTGGTTTCTCTGAGTTTTCCAAAGTTTGGCTGGCCCTCTAAGTGTGAGGTAAATTTCGAACAAGCAAAAATATGTGTGAGTGAAAACTATGCTGACATTCCTGAAGGACATCAACTAGGTCCAAATGATTTGTTATTTGAATTTCATTTTATTGCTCATATTATTGGTACTACCATACTCCCTCGCACTGACTCTCTTAGTACCCTGTCTCAGCGAGACACTCTTCTTGTTTATTGCCTGGTTACTAAAAGAAAATTAAATCTTTGTACTTGGATTGTGAACTACATGCTTGAAAGATCATCTGATATGGCCTCTCTTCCCTATGGTATGCTTATTATGCGAATCTTGAAGTTCTATAAAGTCAACCTGTCTGGTTGCAAATTTTTCACTGCTAGTGGGTATTGCAACTCTCGTGCTTTAGCTTCAATGGGTTATATTCGTGTGGAAGGAACGTAGGTTAAAAAGGAAACCCAAAACGGTCCTAAGGGGACCACTGGGAAAATTATGTTCAAAATGATGTGGCTGGTCCCTCAAATCCACCTGGCCCTGGTAACTCTGAAGATTTTACAAAACTGCTTAAAAGAAATTGATAATCTTAAAGACTTTCTGTTGAGTGTCCAGTCCAAATAGGACCAGCTGTCTGCCGCCGTTGCTCAAGTTGAGCTTGACACTGGACGAAACTCGTTGAAAATTGACAATGCAGTCAGGAATTCAGCAGCAGCCATTCGTCAGGTGCATGAATGTATAGATTCAACATCAAGGGATATTCAGGGAAGGATCACCACTCCCTCTACGGATATGCAAGGGAAGTTGGACCGCATGACTGACAATGTGGTCAACACCCTGACATACTTTCTCGCTCCTCGCTGATAATACTATTTATTCTGATAAAATTTAGCCTTAATTTTTTTGTCTGTAAAATTTAAACTGCGTAGTTAAACCTTGCTCTCTTTTTGCTGAGGCCAAAAGGGGAGAAAACTATAGGTAATTTTTGCCACCTAGAATGTAGGGAAATAGGGGGAGTAACTTGGATAAAGTTAACTCTCAAACTTTAACTCATGTCTATATAAGTACTGTGCAGGGAAACAAGGGAAGTCGACTTAGATAAAGTTAACTCTCAAAATAAACAAGTCTATATAAGTATTATGTAGGAAAACAGAGGGAGTCGACTACTTCTGCTGTTGTTCTAACATTAGTAAGCTGAGCAACGAAAAATTGACAAAGAAGTCAACTATGTCAAATAAGGAAATTTCTTTATTTATCCTTCTCTCTCTCTTTTTGTTCTCATAAAAAAAGGGGAGATTGTTAACTCATTTTAAAGCTGACAAAAACCAAACTAAGTATTGCTTATGTGGTAGGTACGCGAAAGAAGGTAGCTAAACTGAAATAAAGAAGTCGAAGCTAAAGAAGGAGATCTCGAAGGATGAAAGGAAATTATACTTACCAAAGTTCCAGGATACCAGAGTTCAATAGAAAAGATTCTCAAGCCAATCAAGGGGAGCTAACTAAGGAAGGATATCAACTGAAGATCTTGGAAATAAATGCTACCAGAGTAGCGGCTTATATGGAAACAAAATCACTGTGAACACGCGCATCTAACTCGTCCTTGTTCTCAAAGGATTCTATCAAGAATCTTTGGAGGATACAATCTCTTGGGTCACAGGATCTCTCTTGCAATAAGGAATATTGCAAGCACTCACAAGAAAAGGAATACTCAGATCACGAATCAAGTCAAACCTCGTGAGGTCATCAATCAAGGCAGTGGATTGGAATCAACCCTACTCAACGGCTCCTTGATAAACGACTATAAAAGGACTGCTTAAGACTCAACATAAACCATGCTCTCTATTTACTGTCTACACAATTCTCTAGCTTTTACTTATAGCCATCACTATATTCTTAAGAGTTTACGAGTGTTCAAAAGAAAAGAAAGAGAATATCAAGATAGAGGTAATAGTGGTGTCAAGGTGAAGTTTGTTTGATTAGCTATAAATCAGGCTTGGTCGTTGTTGGTTAGTGCAGATCCAAAACCAACGAGGGAATCATTAGTGGTGAACGATAAACCACACGGTGCAACTTGAATTAACAAGAGCTAGAAGAGACCCTCCCTTGTGACCCAAGGGGACTGGATTAGGAACCACATTAGTTCTGAACCAGTATAAAATCACCTGTGTCATAACATTACTTTCTGCATTTACTTTACGCGTAAACTATTGTTATTTTTATTGATAGTCAACTTCAAAATCGCCTAAGTCGACTAATAAAGTTTAAAAAGAACAATTCACCCCTCATATACTTTCATAAAGTACTAAAATCCATAATTTCTAAGGACATATAAATATATGACAAGGCTAAGATTAGCATAATATCTAATATAGATGTACTAACATGAAATAAATCGCATTCCCGATTATGTGGTGTCTCATATATGTCGTGTTCTTTCATTGTGACCCGCCTTCAGAAAGTAATAGTCTTAGTTGAAAACAAACATTAACACATCAATGTTAAAGCAAGAATATTTGTCTTTAAGTATTTTGAAATATCAAATCCCAAATGAAAGGAGTATCGCATATAAATTAATCAGGGCAGTGTTTATCATACTATCCAATTTCCAAGAGATCAAAAGAAAACAAGTATCCACAAATAAATATTAGCCCGTAAAGCGTGAGACACCATTCATATAAACTGCGTATTATTAATAATTTTGTTACCATTAAGTGGTCAAACTTCATCCTAGCTATAGGTTTTATTTATAAACTTTTGAGGTCGTGTGACTTTTGAGGCTACTGATGATTAGATTAAACAGCTGGGATGATGTGTATCAGGGCAACTTCCTTTTGTCTCTCTTAAGATTGAAGTGAGATTTGGAAAGAGACTTTCAATTAATTAGTTTTCTTCCTTCCTTATTTATTTACCATTATCTTCATGCCTGATAGCTGGTCTCTGATTTTTCTTTTTACATATACTAATTGTCAACTCTTTTTAGGGAAAGAAAATTGTGATTGGTTGGGTAGTGGGATCAACGTGTTGATATTTCAAATAGCTTCCATATCTCTCCAAGAATTAGCCTCGATTAAATATTCATTAGATATTAGTAAAATATAATGACTATAGAATGGACAATTTGTGTATGTCAGCTAACAAACCACTTCTAAACGCAACAAGATATTGATAATATTATAACAACAATAAAAATATGTTATATTCTTCTCTTTCCTATTCTTTATTATTTTCATTCGTTGGCTTATGATTTACTCCAGTTTCATTCTATGTCATTATGTTTAATGTTATAATGAGTTTAAGAAAGGAAAATTTTCTTGTTGAAATTTACGGAAATTAGATATAATGTTTGTGTGGTAAATCTTGTCATTAATGATAAAAAGTGAGTTTATGTAGTTGCATTATTTTCAAATTATAATGAAAAGTCAGTCTTTATATTTAAAAGGTAATAGGATCACGGAGGGAGTAACATTATAATGCGATGACCTTTTATTTGATAAAAAAATAAAGATAATTTTTCTGCTTTACAACCAGGGTGAAATTATCTAGGGGGTTTGCTAAATATGTAGAAATATTCCGAATTCACTTTCTAAAATTGTCGATGTGTCCAATAGCATCGTGAATTTATAAACTTCAAGTCCTGATCACTCCATGCTTAAAATTTGTACGACTACTTCTTTGCCGCCAGACCACTTTAACTTGTTTATCATCGTACTTATAAATAATGCAAATATCTTCTACTGCACTTGTAGTAATAATCAGTTTGTCCCTCGCTAATGAGCTTGACTTAGCCTCAGAGGTGCATGCAATCTCCTAATACACTCCTTTGTGATAATAGCAAGGTGGGAGTTTAGCATACTGTATATATTTTTGTTTTCTAACTATCAATATTAGTATATAATTTGAATAAAAAACATTGGATAACTGTGTGCAATAAAGTACGTTCGGCTTGTATAAGTTAAATGTCAGTAAAATCTTTACTAGAGATGAAAGTTGAAACACCCAGCTTTGAGTAAAAAGAAGCTGATGATGATTACAATTAGTTCATATGTTCCACTTCATGTTATAATATAGAGCATGAAGGTCAAAGTAGTTAATTTTGATGGTAAAGTCCGACATTGATTTTCCATGTTTCTGGAAATAAAATATGCATATTTAGAAACTGAATAAAAATAATATAGTACCATAAGTTAAAATAGTAGATAATGTAAAATATTTACAAAAATTTAAGGAAAAGGGGGTAAAAAAAATAAATCTCTTTGTCTCTTCAAATAAGCAATTGTGACATTATCAATTCGAACAGCGTGTATAGAAATTAAAGGTGTGCAAGATATAAATACCCAATCAAATTCAACAATTATAATTATCAAGATTATTTGACTGCAAGAAATTCTACTCCTACAGTAGAGGACAACATTCGATGTATTAAAATTTCCCAATGGAGCTTCAAAGGTCTTATTCGTTCTACTTATTTGCGAGAAAATAGCATAAATTGTCCTTTAATTTTAGGAGTTGATCTAAAATTGTCCTTTAAATATACAGTGAAGCAGTTTTAGTCCTTTAACTTTACAAAAACTTGTCAGTTTTAGTCTCCGTCCAAACAAATTAACGGAAGCGGCTATTTTTAACGGACCCCTCATGTCCAAATGTTAAAACAAACTTAAAATCTCAGTTCTCTTTTCCTCTCCCAAATTCACTCCGTAAATTAAATCCTCAGTTTATTTACTCATCAATCTACACCAACAACCATAAAGAAACTACCAATTTCTGCCATTTTCTCGTTCAATGGCCAGAGATGCTAACTTTTTGTATCAAAGAGTGGGAGTTAAAGAAGAAAAGTTAATGATCACTTCCTTTTTCTCAGTATCTTCTTTTTCCCTTTATCTTTTTCAGAACACTTTTGTTGAACAGTTATTGTGTCTTGAATTGCCTATGACAAAACAATGTCTTGAATTGTTAAGCACGTGATCTACAAGCTAATTATAACGATTTTAGAAACAAATACCAAAATTGGAAATGCCACGGTATCGTATGATCGAATTTTACTTTCTCTTTTATGTAAATTTCCTTTTTCCTCTATCGGGCACATTTGATTATTGATTGTTTGGTACTAACACTTTTAGATGATAGGCATAGTTGGAATCGAATGATGACAAACATCACCCACGAATACTTGAGCTCGAAACGCTCCAATCGGGGTCGATAAGTCTGACGAATACTCTAACGTGGTCTTTATCTTTAAGGCTTTCCCATGTTGTTTATTTTTTCAACGTATTCGTTTCAAATATCACCAAACAAAGTCTACGGTTCGATTGCTCATACTTCACACCCAAACACTTGGGGGTGGAGGTAGTAAGATGATTGCGTACTCGAGGACTGGGGATTGCCCAGAAACCAGGGACTTCTTTCGAAGATGAAATCGTGATCGTTTGAAGAAGAAACAGGGGACTCACTCGAATCCGAAGGAAAAGTTCAAGCTCCAATGTTTTCAAACATTCACACTAGGGACTGTTTGTTTAGATCAAACATAGGCAAAATGTAAACGGTCCATTAGCGATCAAGGAATCTTTTTAAGTGTTAGCGCCTTTAAACATCCATATTTTGTAATCGATCGAATTGATGGATCGAGTGATATATCGAGCGCCCAACAACGGCCAATACTTTAATAAAATACAACAGTCATTTTATCAATCCTTATATTGTTGAATTTTACAATTTCGATAATGACTAAGTGTTAAATTGCGAATTCCCGAACTTAAAATGTTCGAAGAGTGCACTACGTGAAAATAAGACGTTATTCTTCACTATGCGCTAAGTACATTGGGCCCCAATCACTTCATCATTTTTCGACAACTATTGCTAAAACATTGGAACTTCGAACGATTGAATTAACTTGTCTTTCGGAATAAAAAAGCCAAGACAAAATTCTATCTTCGAAAAAGCAATACTTGAAGAAATAGATGGAAAAGAAAAATTCACAAATAATTCACAAATATAGCAAAGATAAATTCATTTATTCAAACAATATATTTACATTAATCGACCAATGGCCTCATCATTCCTAAACAAAAGCAACCAAACTACTGGTCGGAAAACCTAAACATAAGCAAAATGAAAACCAAGTCTTGAGGCTTTCAGTCATCATCCCCATCAGAGCCTTCATCGGAGGAACTTCGGGGGACGCCGAGGTCCTCACGAGTAAGCCTCACAATGGCTATGGCTTCATCCAACTCAGTGGGAACGTCAACACTGCGCTCGAGCATCTCCTTTAGCACATCGCGCCTCGATTCAGCAAGGATCAGGTCATTCTTTTTCTCAAATTCTCCTTCGAGGTCGCGCTTCAGAGTGATCGATTCCCATTGAAGAACCTGATTTCTCTCTGTTAAGCTGCTGACTTAAGCATTTAGATCTTCATTGCTCCCAGGGAGAGTTTGGAGTTCTTCAGACAGTTTAGCAAGCTCTCGATCTTTGCATTCCAAGGGAGAATTCAGTTCGGCACACTTGCTTTCCATGATGGCCTCGTGCTGACTAAGCTAATCGTTCAAAGCTTGAATCTGAGATTCCAATTCGGATTCACGAAGAGCATGTTCCTTCATGTTCTTATCAAAGTTGGCTTCAAGTTCAACGTGTTCCGCCTCCAATATCTTCAATTTTCTATGCCACTCCTCCCCAGCCGAGGTAAGCTGAACGATTTGCTCGTTCAAAACCTTGGCCCTATCTTGGAGTTGGCGAATGCGATCAGCTGTTTTGATATCCATCATTGTGTTCTGAAAGTAGACCAGAGTAAGAAAGAATTAAAAAACTATTGCTATATTCGAAGGAAATTAAAAATAAAAAATAAAAAGCCAGAAAAATTAGCTTGCGACCAACAAAGGCGATTTGCGAAGGAAGGCTCAAATTGCTATGCACATTCAATCGAGCCTTCTCCATCGGGCCCATCACCTCGAAGAGGTAGTCAGCAAGGCATTGTGGGCATCGAAGCAAGTCAACTCTGCTGGGCACGGTCACTATGACCAACCTCTCACCCAACTCCTCGGCAGCTACCAAAGCAGCAAAGGCTGCAGCTTCCTCACTTTGAGGGAAAGGAAACAACGGATCAGCATGATCCACGACAAAAAATAATGAACCTGTACTCTCATCGTATTTTGACCCTGTAGTGGTCATTGGCCGATCTAGAGCCAGCATCTTCCCTTTTCTCGGATCTCTCTCTTTGAGGCTTTGGTCCATCGCTTCGATCAATGTTTCCCCGATTTCGGGGATAACGCCTAAAGAAACGATGGCACTATTTCTGCTGGGCAAACCCTCAAACCCTGATGTAACCTCCAAACCTTTAGTTATTGGAGACAAAGGAAGACGACTTTCACCCCCAAGGTCAGCTGAAGATTCCCCGGTTTGCTCAGCCACTCTAAGTTGAATAGCTGTCTCTTGAAGCCTTTCCTGCACCGACTTCTTGGGGTGCCTCACTAACTGTTCGGACCCCGATTCCTCTCCCACCTCATCATCGAGGACCACACAAACAGGTGTAGTTTCTTCGGCAGCCCTTGCCGTTGCAACGACTGAAGTCGCCCCAACCACCACTTACTCGATGGATTGGGCTTTGGTCAATGAGCCATCCCTTTGACCTTTTGCAACACTCTTGGCAAGGTACTTGCTTTTGAGATCCTTAAACGACTTCTTCTTCTTCGGAGGAGGAGGAGGAGGAGGAGGAGGAGGAGCGTCATTGGTTTTCTCTTCCTCCTCAACGTCATCCTCTTCATTGCTTGGCTCACCTCCAGCACCGGTAACGCCTACGTAAAATTCAATTTAGTGGAAGGAACAATCCGAATACATTTATCATTGAAAAGAACGAGGCATATCATGATTTTTGGCCTTCAACATCAACAGAGCCGCAATCAGTTTCCAAGCTCTTTCGTCGTTAGTTGTCTTATCCAAAACCTTAATTAATCATTGTTCGATGTCAGGAAGTAGCTCGAAAAAAACCCCATCAGCTGAAGATGCGAAAATATAAGGAGATTAGAAGTTTAGACTATTTTTTTTAGAAAAAAGCATAAGATGATCGAACACTTACGAGTTTGGTTCCACACGCTGGGAAGTGGCTCTGCTCCAGGGGAATTTAATTGATCTGTAGGGATGAAAACAAAGTGTTAATCCCATCCTCGGAGATCATCATCGTTATCGGAGATCAAAGCCTTTTGACCTCGTTTAGCAAGAGTAATCACTCCCGCTTGTAAACTCGAGGGGAGTAGATGTTGAGAATGGGATGAAGTGTCAGCTCCACTTTAGCCTTCATTGCAATGAAACGCATTATCACTACCATTCGCCATAACGACGGTGAGAGTTGTCCAACACATAATTGTACATTCGACAAAACTCTTCCATCAAAGGATCGATCAGAAGAGTAAAACCGATTGTAAACGGATAAGTTAACACCACTGAATGGCCTTCATGGTAAGTGGACAATGTGGACCATATCCACTTTCCAACCACAGTCCTCCCGAACTCTTGACATCGAATCAGGGGTGATTGCACTAAACACAGAGTCGATAAAGATGTTTTTCTTCTTCCTTTTCTCCGCTTCATTTTGAACGTTGACCTTGCAATCGTTGTCGAAGGTAAACTTCTTCGGAAGAATCTCCGAATAAAGCTTTTTTGGGCCAAAATCTTTTGATTTTCTCTCCTTTTGCTTTTTTCCCTTTTTATCCTCAGAAGGGCCAACGGCGGCTGCGACTTGTTCCACCACCGCGACAGACTTCGGCGGTGTCACAACATCAGGAGTGGTGGAAATGGTAACATCAACAATATCTTGAGCAGATGAAGTAGAAGACATTTTGAGCAAGTTCAAAGGGGTAGTAACAAAGATTAAAGATTCAAAATGGATGATTTGCAGCAAGAATTTGAAGAACACGACAAGAATTTTTGAGAATGATTTGATCAATGAGCTGTAAAAGTTTGGAAATTTGGTTTAAGGGGTGATATTTATAAGGCAAAGAGTCATCATTGCCTCGGTAACCGGTGAAAAATTGTCGCCCGCACAATGTTTGACACGTGCAATGATGGAAAGTTGAAGTGACGGTTTGACGTTTCAAAATAAAGGGCCACAAACGCTCCACGTGTTTTCCCGCTTTAAGTTTCATGCCACTTGCCAAGTTTTTCGAACACTCACTTAGCAAGTGGGGGGACTATCTGTATTGGTCGGATTTTGTCCGATCACATATGTGACACGTAGTCAGCAACATGGCAAGATGGGAGCGAATATCGAAGACAATATAAAATGAGATGGGAGGAAGATAGCGCTAATCGATAGACTCTGATCGATTCAACTGAATCGTGATCGGAAGACTTCGAAGACAGTTGCTACATCAGATAAGAAGGGTTGATATTATCACGCTTTTGTCGGGCCGTATCCAATGGAGCCTGTTAGACGTGGGCAGCACAACTATGTGGCTGATGGAGAAACGGGTGAGAGTAGAGTTCTCCTTGGGTTGGACTCTCTGCACTTCTCATCCTATAAATAATCCCTCATCCCCTCATTTGTAAGCTTACGTTCTACTGAACAAAGCAAACATCTTGTTAATTTATTGCTATTATTGCTATATTATCATTATTACCACCATTCACACCATCATTACGCCGCCACCATTGATGTGTACTTGTGCAATCGCTGCTTGGTTCAACTCTGGAAGGAGGATTTTTTTCTTTCAACGGAGCACAAGCCTTCGATCAATCAATACAATAAGCTTTATCGCTTTCATTTATTTATTCGCTATTTGTTCAATTGCTTACTTGCTATTTCAATTGTTTGTTGTGCCTATCTATCATCGTTAATCTTGATTGTTAACCGTTGCTCTGATCGTAATATTGATTAAACAAGATTACTGCTCGGTTCTTAAATCATATTTACATTGTTTTAATCAAGTAAATCATCATCTGATTCGTATTATTCTACTCATTTATCAGTATTGCCAACGGGAATCTATAAAAATATCTTTCATCGAATTCTAGTTTAAGTCATCTGTTCGATACGAAGTCAATTGATAATTAAATACGTGTTCGACAAGTCGTTGCTCATCTGTTTTGTTTGTAACTCACTTGTTCGGAATTAGTAAGAATCAATCATTTGCAATCAATTACGTGCATTATCGTAATCGATAAACTTGCCACTTATTTTCGTTTGTTCGGTTATATCTTTGCCCTCGGATCAAGTTTGTTATTTCATATATTATTTAGTTCGTTGTCATTTGTGCTATCAAATCTGTAATCTGCATATCAACATCGGCAAAATATTCGCTAAATCGATCACCTGTTAACGTAAAACTGTTTATCAATCGATCGAATCAAGATACAAATGGTTGACTAAGGCTCAACTAAATATAAATTTAATTGTAATAGCTGAAACCGATTTTTAGGATATACAATACTATCAAATTTCCTACAGATAAAAAGAAAGCAAGTATCAAAACATCAATATTAACCCGTAAAGCGTGAGACATCATGCATATAAACTACTTATCATTAATGAATTTTGTTACCATTATGTGGTCAAACTCCATCCTAGCTGTAGGTTTTATTTATCAACATTTGAGGACGTGTGACTTTTGAAGTTGCTGATGATTAGATTGAACAGTTGGCATGAGCGTATCAGCGATAACCGCCAACTTCCTGTTGTCTCTCTTAAGATCGGAGTGAGATTTGGAATGAGAATTTCAAGTAATATGTTTTGTTTCTTATTTATTTACCATTATATTCATTCTTAGCATATCCGGTCTCTGATTTTTCTTTTTATATTAAATTGTCATTTCTTTTGGGGAAAGAGTAGTGGGAACAACGTGTTGATATTTCAACTAGCTTCCTACTCTCTCTCCAATATTTGGATTAAATAATATATACTCAAGAATTAGCGTCGATTCAATATTCATTAGATATTAAAATAAAATGACTAATTAAATAGAATGGACAACTTGTGTATGTCAGCTAACAAACCAACCGCAACAAGATAATGATAATATTATCACAAACAATGAAAATATGTTATGTTCTTCTGATCATTCATATTCTTTGTTATTGTCATTTTTATTGGCTTATGATTTACTCCTTCAGTTTCATATTATGCCATTACATTTAATTAGATACTGAGTTTAAGATAAGACGAATTTCTTTTTGAAACTTTATGAAAACATGACATAACTTTTGTGTGTTAAGTTAATAAATTTGTGATTTTAAATTTGCGCAACATTTTTGTAGCGATAAAAACTTATTATTAAAGAAAAAAGTGAAAGTGTAATAGTTGCATTATTTTCAAATTATGAAGGAGTCAGTCTTTACATTAAAAACATAAGAAATTTTTACGCTAGTTGACACATTAAATCCCAAAATTACAAAATATATCGATATTTTTAAATATTTACAAAATATACCAATATTTTTCAATTTATTACCCAACATATACCCTTTTTCATTTCCACTCTTCCAAAAACAAAATCCTATCTTCCCCTCTCTCTCCCTTCCTCCACCCACCCACCTACCCACCCGCTGGACCTGCTCTACAGTCAATGTCGATGTGCCGCCGAGCAGCACTCCGATATGCTATTGTGCTGCTCCGATCTGCTTCTTCTCCTTCTTTTTTTTTGTTTAGATTCGTGTATACTTTTTTATACTTATGTATGTGTATGTCTGGGGTGGTTGTTGGTAATTGTTGGTGGTTGTTTGAAGGTGCAAGCAAGTGTATGTTTGGTTTTGCGCAGGTATATGTATCTGTATGTATATGAATATCTTTTACAAGTGCAATGTGTGTGTATATGTATATCATTGTATGAATATATTTTTCTAAGTATATATTGTATATTTTTGTATGTTTTATGTGTGTGTATGTAAGTCCAAGCTTGGCACACATAAATTTGTATGTATAATTCATATATCTGTAGATCCGTGTATGTATGTGAGTGTTTAGTATATGCATAACATATTTTTTTTGTGTATGTGTATGCGTATGTATTTTTTGTTTAAATATATTTAGCAACGGTTATTTTTTTTTTAAAAAATAATGAACATATGTGTATTTAGTATTTTTCATCTTTTAGATCCAAAAAATTAAAAATAAAAAACTGGCGGGTAGCTGGCGGCGGCTGGTGGTGACTAGGTGGCGCCGCGGACTAGGGTGGTAGCAGTGGGAGGGGGAAGTAGGAAGAAGGAGGAGTTTTATTGGTTTTGTATATAATGTGTAAAAAAATATTGATATTTTTTGTAAAGTGGATTAATGTTGTTATTTTTTGTAATTTTGATGTTAGGGTTATATATTTTGTAATTAGTCCAAAACATAATAGAATCACGGAGGGAGTAATATTTTTAATGCCAGGTCCTTTAATTTGATCAAATAAAATAAAGGTAATTTTTCTACTTTACAACCAGGGCAAGTAGTTTTGGGTTTGGAGATTGTTTAAATTGAGTAGTCAGGAGCGTGTCAATCAAATTTGTGACCTAAAGTCAAATTTTGGTAAGAAGCCTTAACCACAATATTTAATCAAATATATACATATGTCTTGTTGAAGTTATTTGTCTAGCTTTTGAGATATGTTAGTCACTAATATAAGTAAGTTTTAATTAAGTTCTTCAAAGTTTTACTTTAAATTGATAATATATTCAATATGCCTAATATACTTTTAGGCATTACTGATATTAGGTATGATATTATTAATTTTAATTTGAAAAAATTATTTCTATTGCGGCTAATATTATAAAAATTATGAACATTTTGTTATGAGTAATATGTTCAATTTGGTAACAATATTCAGTTATAGAATTATGTAGATCAACAAATGCCCACAAAAAGTAGCGTAAAATTCAAATTGGAGGACACCAAAAATTAGAGTTTCACAAATATATATATTCACAATGTTTTAATGTATGGGTTCGCTGGGATTTCAAAAAACAAGTGTCTTTACTTTTTAATCTCAAAGGGCTTACTCTCTAACTTATGAATCAATTAAAGGTGACAAAACGAAATAGTTAATTTGGAATAATAATTAAAATTGAAAATAGAAAACGAGCTTGTTATAAACAGGAAAAATGAATGTATGTGAAAAATGATAATTAAAATTAGAAAGGAAAACAAGTTAAAATAAAAACTTATCTTCCTTTGCTCTCATTCAAAAATTTCAACCTAATCTAGATTAAAAAAAATTCAAATCCTTTTATAATAATAATAATAATATTATTATTATAAGTATTATATTATTTATAAATTTTGGGGCCTTCAAAATGTGGGGCCTAAAGCCTTAGTGGTTGTATTGGTCAGAAATTGACGTGCTTGGACTCACCTCGGCGCGATAAGCCGAAGATAATCGAACTGATGTTCCGTGGCAGAAATATCGAAGTGAGTGAGTAAACTATCCAAGTCGAGCATCAATGTCACAACCAAAGATGAGCCGCAAGCTAAACTTCGATGACACAGGCTCCGACCGGACGACGGGACCATGCCACTGAATCCATGTATTCGAACTTGGGTGAATCGCTTCGGTTTCAGCGGCTCAGCAGCCCACTAACTCCTTCAATAAATGCCCAGAACGTGGGTTTGAGCATGTCTGATGGTGGAGAACGTGGGTGAAGTCTCTTTGGTCTATAAATAGCATTAGTTTTTACTTTGTAATTATTCAGAAATATATATAGAAACGTTGTCAAAATTTGTACTCACTACGATATATTGAAATCAAGCTGTTTTCTTGCGTTTTACGATTTTTCTTAGCATTTTTATCGACTTTGATACGAAGATTTGCTTGTATTCCGACCCAAATTCAATTTGTGATCCTAAACTGATTTAGGCCCATACAAATTGTGGGAAGCTTTTCCTGTTCTGAGGCAATATGGCATGAAATTAGACCCTGAGAAGTGTGCCTTCGGCGTGGGGTCAGGCAAATTCTTGGGATTCATTGTCTCTGAACGAGGAATCGTAGCCAGCCCAGACAAGATTAATGCTATCGAAGAGATCCCCGAGGAGATGACCGGGGTGAAGGAAGTTCAGCGCTTAACTGGCCAAATCGCTGCCTTGAATCGATTCATTTCAAGGTCCTCGGAGCGATGCCACAAATTCTTCTCTGTCTTGAGGAAGAATAGCCACTTCGAATGGACACCGGAGTGCAAAGAAGCGCTGAGAGACTTGAAACGCTATCTGGCTGACGTGTCGTTGCTCGCCAAGCCAAAAGATGGTGAAACATTACTGGTCTACTTGGCGGTGTCTGAGGTGTCAGTCAGCGCTGTGCTGGTTCGTGAGGAAGATGGCAAGCAGCAGCCCATCTATTATGTGAGCAAGACACTCCTCGACGCTGAGACCAGGTATCCTCACTTGGAAAAACTAGCACTTGCCTTAATTGTTACTGCTCGGAATATACGACCTTACTTCCAATGTCACCCAATAGCGGTAGTTTCAACTTTCCCCTTAAGAAGTATATTGCACAAACCTGAGTTATCGGGGAGGTTGTCAAAATGGGCAGCAGAATTGAGCGAGTATGACATCACTTATCAGCCCCGAATAACCATCAAATCCCAAGTCTTGGCTGACTTCGTAGCAGATTTTAGTGTTGGGATCCTACCTGAAGCCGAAAAGGAGAACTCAATATCGAAATGAATGGCTTCGGGACTATAGATACTTGACACCGATGGGGCAACTAATTCCAAGGGTTCGGGATTAGGCATAGTGTTAAAAGCACCCACCGGGAAGAAAATCAGACACTCCGTTCGGTTAAAAAAGGTAACTAATAATGAGGCTGAATACGAAGCGGCTTTAGCAGGCTTGGAGTTAGCTAAGGAAATAGGGGTGGAAAGAATTGAGTTGAGATGCGACTCACAGCTAGTACTAAACCAAGTGCTCGGTGAATACACGGCCCGGGAGCCTAGAATGCAGCTATTCTTGGACCGAGCACAGAGGATTTTGGCCCAATTCCAAGAATGGCGAATTAAAAAAGTGCCTCGAGAGGAAAATGCAGAGGCCGATACCTAGCAAACTTAGGTTCGGCGGTAGATGAAACACACTCGGGGACTGACTCAGTGGTTCGGTGGCTCTCTGCGCAAATGAGAGAGATGAAATTGCAAGTCAATTCGGTGGACCACAAATGGGATTGGCGGAGTAAGTTTATCTCTTACTTCGACTCGGGGACTGTTCCCCAAAATAATAAAGAAGCCAAAAAGTTAAGGACCTTAGCGGCTTCATATCATATGATCGAGGGAAACTTGTATAAAAGATTATACTGCGGCCCGATGGCCAAATGTTTGGGTCTAGACGAACCCAGATACGTGATGGCTGAAGTGCACGAGGGCGAGTGTGGCAACTACTCGGGAAAAAAATCTTTGGTGCGCAAAATACTTAGAGCTGGGTACTACTGGCCCACCATCAGCACAGATGCAAAAGCCTTCGTGCAAAAGTATGACAAATGCCAGCGCCACGCAAGAATGATACATCAATAAGTCGAACCCTTACATTCGGTCATGTCACCGTGGCCTTTTATGAAATATAGGATGGATGTTGTTGGCCCCTTGCTGAAGGGAAAAGGTGGTGTTCGGTTCATCCTCATCTTAACTGATTACTTTATAAAATAGGTGGAAGCAGGAGCTCTCACCAAGGTTAAACAGAAAGAAGTAATCGATTTCATTAGGAAGAACATCATCTACAGATTCGGTGTCCCAAGGGAAATTGCTTGCGACGATGGTAAACAGTTCATGGGAGCAACCATCACTGATTTCTTCAAGCAATGGGGGATCAAAAGAATTGCTTCGACCCCCTATCACCCAAGTGCCAATGGCCAAGCTGAGTCTTCAAACAGGATAATAATTGAAAATCTCAAGAAAAGGCTCGATGAGAAGAAAGGCCCTTGGCGCGAGGAGTTGCCAGGTGTGTTGTGGGCCATGCTAACAACATAAAAGAACAGCACCGGTGAGACCCCTTTCTCACTTGCTTACGGCATGGATTCTCCTATCCCCGTGGAAGTGAGCGAACCAAGTCTTCGGTACGCTCACACCACCGAGGAAGCGAATCAGCAAGACATGCGCATAGAGTTGGACTTGCTCGAGGAGAAAAGAGAGTTGGCGTTGGTTCGGCTAGTTGCCCAAAAAAGGCAGATCGAGGCATATCTCAATAGGAAGGCCAAACTTAAAGATTTCAATGTTGGCGATTATGTGCTAAAAGTTACGAACCAATCAACAAAGGAGAAAAGCGGGGGAAAGCACTTCGCAAACTGGGAAGGACCTTACAGAGTCAAAGCAATTGTTGGGAAAGGATCTTATCAAATTAAAGATCTGCAGGGCACACTCGAACCTTAAATTGGAACATCTCCAATTTAAAGCGGTACTACTTCTGATATCGAGGTCAGCATTCCTCGATGACTTAAACTTATATTCAGCCTCGAGCCGAAAAACGCTCCTAGGGCCTCTATTGAAATGTACTAATTTGCCCCTCGTTTCGTTTTGCTTGACCTTTTCAGGAAGCGCATAAAACGATTTCCAGTGCCCGGATCTTCATCAAGATTCACACCTGAACAATGGGGGGAGTAAGAGGCGGGTTGCAACCGAGGTCGACACTGAGCCTCCCAACCGAAGTCTACCTATTCGACAACCGGGGAGTGATACCCGAGGAATATATTAGTACGTTGTAGTTACACCCGATAATGGCATGTTGTCAACTTGTTCCCAAGGTCTATTCCGACTTGGCTTATTGTAAAAGCCGATTATGGCTCGTTGATACTATCAATGAAATAACTTTATCAATATCTCTTTGTTTCTATGACTTTACTAACCAAGGTTATATTTTAAATGCATTGACTCGAGGGCGAGACGTCGCTCTAAATTCGCATCGCTTTCATTTAATTAAGTCTGCAAGCAAATTACTTTCAGTGTTCGGCTTACACAAGAGCTAACACAAGGTGAAACGCAAAATCATATCATTAAAAGGCCCGAAGGCCAATTATTTACACCAAAAGTAAGTGGAACCGACGGTCAAGAATATATACATACGAAAGCCCGAAGGCTTATGTCTAAAGGCACAAGGGCCTAAACAAAGATGCAAAACAAAAGACGAACTACTAGTTCCTAAGGGTTCCCCCCCTTCGGCATCTTCACTGCCCTCTCCGGCACCTTTGCCCTCCCCAACGCCTTCGGATTCACCATCATCCAAGCCTTCACTCGAGGGAAGGTCATCTACAATCTTTTGAGCTTCGCAGCAGCATCCATGGCTTTAGCTATCTCCTCCTCGAGCACAATTCCTCCAGCTTGGACTTGCTCGAGTGTGCTGAGCCTAATCTTAACGACAGCCCAAGCCTCCTCGAACATCGCCCTTGTTGCTTTGACTTCGGCCCGGTTGTTGAGGTAAGCAACTCTTTCTTGGAGTTTTGAGATCTGGCCCCGAAGAGCAAGTACTTGATATACTTGGCTTTGCAGCCCAGCAAGCTTGCGTTGTATTCCTCCAGCTTGCCACGATACTTTTCGCCAGCTTCAATCACTTCGGTTCTAGCCTTAAAGAATTCAGCTTCAAGTCGAGCATTTTCGAGGCTCAGCCTCGAACGATCATTGTTAAACTCGTTGGTCACAGCCTGAACCCTGGCCTCGGTAGATTTCAAAACCCCATGCAGGTCAGCTTTAGCCGATGGTTTGTTTGCGCGCTCTAACTCTTCATTCAAAGTAGCAAATGTGGCTTCGAGCTCGGCGATTCTACCTACAAATCCCCTCTTTTGCTCTCCCCAAGCAGCGGTCGCCGCCTGAACTTGCTCTACTTGGTCGCGCTCGAGGTGGATAGCATGCAATGCAAGCACCAAGCTCTACATAAAACCCAAGTGTTAGAATCAGGAGAAAGGAAAAAGTAAATCGTGTGAACAAAAGTTCATGAAAATTTACCCGAAGGGCAGAAGCGGCTGAAACGCCCATCTAACTCATAGGTCTAAGATTCCGAAGGGCGTGGGCCTCGGTAGACCCAAGCATAGCGTCAAGGGCGGCAACGTCCTCTTTGGTAGGATCCAGAAGGTTGGCCTTGGGAGCGATTTCCAATGCCCGAGGTGCGACGTTGGAGGTCTTAGCTTAAGCGCGGGAAGCTTTAACCATGCTTTTGATCAAGCCCTCGTTTGCCTTAGCCTTGCCTTTCCACTTTGCAGCCTCTTGATCAGATTCCTCCACATTTATCACTTCGGTCGCCCTAGGGACCTCGGTAGCTGGTTCTGGAATCATCTCGGGAGTTGGCTCTGGGGCTACCTCGGGAGCCGCTGGACGAACCTCTTCGTCGCTAGGTTCATCGACAAGACCTCGACGCTTTGCAGCTGGCGCTTCGGTAGCGGGAACAGCAGCTTCCTCGACCCGCAGCCCTTTTGCTTTAGTGGCTATCTTCGACTCGGCCTTCTTCCTTTTGGAGCCTGGGGAAGGGGGAGGAGCAATCTCATAAGTATAAGACGAAGTGAAAGTGAGTTTACATACAAATCGACCTATAAAGATATCATCACCTTGTGAAGATCCTTGGCCCGCCGAGCCTTTAGTGTTCCTGTCCCGACGAGCTTCTTAGCCAAGCTTGCCATTTTGTTGACACCTACGGTGATGTCGATCACCTTCTTTTCTTTCTGTTTCTTCTCTGTCTTATCCTTCTTCTCTTCCCCTTCCCCATCGCCCCTCTCTTCGGTTTCCTCTTCCTCTTCTTCTTCCTCCTCGGTATCCTTAACAGCCCTGTTGGAGAAACCTAAATGGGAAAGGGAAGAAGACGTCGGGATACAGTAATTCAAAGTAAGTTTTAAGGAACTATGAGCGCAGATATACAACTTACCATACCTCTTGCATATCCACCGGTTCCCTTTCAGAGCAGCTAAAATCATCCAGTGCCGACGTGGACGCGTCTCTTGCTTCATGACCTCGGTGGCCCATTCAAGCAAATTCCCCGGTGGATTAACTGGAACCTTTTCAGCTGCAAAATCATAAATAGGAAAGTAAGCGCAGGCTATAGCGATCAAAGGCCGAAGGGAAACTAATAACACTTACACTGAGCATTCCACGCTTCGGGAAAGCTAGGTTCAGTTGACAGCAGCCTCGTAGGAATGAGCACATAGCGGTCATTCCAACCTTGATCGCCGTGGTCTTCACTCTTACTCAGGATGGCGTAGGACCCCCGAGGTAAGAGGGCTACCACCCCGGTTTTATGAAAATAGGGGTAATAGAGGGAGATCAAGTGTTGGAAGGTGAAGGGCAACCCAGCTAAGTTGCTCAAATACTCAAGGGCTTGTACAACCCTCCAGACCCCGGGTCCCAATTGAGCCAAGCACAAATTGTACGACCTACAAAATGTGTCAATTATGGGGTGAACTGGCAAGTTGAATCCTATGGTGAATGGGTATGTGAAGACCGAAGAGTACCCTTCGACGTAAGTAGAAACAGCCGCGTCCGGGGCTAGAACCCTAATCTCTACCTCGGGCCCCCAACGACAGTCTGCCCGAACAATCTCAATCACATCTTTGGTTATGACACTCGGGGTGACGTGAACCCGTATGTTCCTTTTCTTCCCCTTTTGAGCATCGGATTGAGCATGAACCTTCAAGTCCTTGTCATTGTTAAAATTCGAAGGGATGACCAATTGTGGGTCTATCTCCACTTCGAAGGGAATTTTCTTCCTCGATTTCTTTGAAGGGCCAGCTTCGGTTTGAGACCCCTCCGTGCTGGCTTCAGTTTCGCCTCTTTGGCCACTGACCTCTCCACTTACTTCGGTTCCGCCAGCTGGGCCACCTACCTCTTTCGCACTGGTGACGTCATCAACCTCGACTTCATCCCTGTCATTGTCGTGGTCCTCGATGTCGACGCCATAACTGACCTCCGCCCTGTCGCGACCAGCTCTCTCCTGGTGCCGCCTAGGAGCAGTAGCTTCCGACGTAGCTTCTCAACCACCTTCCGCCTCAATCATCTACAGCAGCGGAACGGTGGGAAAAATATCTCCACTCATTATCGCGGTGGCAAAACGATCGGCCCTCTCGCCGGAATCACTAGACCCTTGTCCAGATGTCGCCATTGATATAAATGTTAGGCTGGGAAGAAAATCAAGATCAAGGAAGCTGGTTAAGAAATGGAAGCTTTACTTTTTGCGATTTCATTGTGTATCAAATATTTTCAGGTGAAGAAGAAAACTGCCGAGTGAAGTATTTATAGGGGATGTACACGTGCAAGTTGCGGAAGCAATGATGACTGTAACATTGGAGAAAGCGAAAAGCCGGTGCGACCGTTCGTTAGCCAACCAACAGTCGCCACGTAATGTGGAACAGTAATTCAAAGACGTGCAACTTTTTGAAATTCTTGGATAAGGTTGAGCCACGTCGGCTTCCCGCTTAAATTCATTCCACTCCTCGATGTCATCGGCGCTCACCCGAGGAGTGGGGGGACTATCTGTATTGATCATAAATTGACGTGCTCGTACAGCACCTCGGCGCGATAAGCCAAAGATAATAAAACTGATGTTCCGTTGCAGAAAGATCGAAGCGAGTGAGTAAACTACCGAAGTCGAGCATCAATGTAATAACCAAAGACGAGCCGCAAGCTGAACTTCGGTGACAAACGCTCCGACCGGACGACGGGACCATGCCACCGAAGCCATGCATTTGAACTTCGGTGAATCGCTTCGGTTCTAGCGGCTCAGCAGCCCACTATTTCAGCCCACTAACTCCTTCAATTAATGCCCAGAACATGGGTTTGAGCATGCCTGATGGTGGAGAACGTGGGTGAAGCCTCTTTAGCCTATAAATAACATCAGTTTTTACTTTGTAATTATTCAGAAATATATACAGAAACTCTGGCAAAATTTGTACTCACTACGATATATTGAAATCAAGCTATTTTCTTGCGTTTTACGATTATTCTTAGTATTTTTATCGACTTTGATACGAAGATTTGCTTGTATTCCGTCCCAAATTCGATTTGTGAACTGATTTTGCCCCATACAGTGGCCTTATGGTTTGGCCGGCCCTGCGAGTAACTTTTGGCCTGTCTATGTGTTAGAAATACGCTAAATATGTAAAAATATTAAATTTCGAACTCAATTTTAAATTCTTTTAGCTTTTAGCCTATTAAATAGCATTATGAATCCATAAACTTTAAATTCCGACTCCACCTTTATTTAAAGTTGGTACGACTACTTCTTTGCCAGGCGCTATAACTTGTTTATCATCGTACTTAAAAATTATGAAAATATATTCTACCGTACTTATAGTAATAATCTGTTTGTCCCTAGTTAATAAGCTTGACTTGGCCTTGGAGGTGCATCCAATCTCCTAATATACTCCATTTTTTTGTGATGATAGGTGGTAGTTTAGTATTTTGTATATACAGTATTTAACTATCAATATTATAGTTTGAATCGAAAACATTAAATAAGCTTGCACTTGCTGCTGCAATAAAGTATATCCGACTTTGTTTAACTTAAATGTCAGTAAAACCTTTACTATAGATGAAAGTTGAAACACCCAGCTTCGAGTAAATAGAAGCTGATGATTGCAATTACCCCATCTGTTTAACTTTATAATTCGGAGTATGAAGTGCAAAGTAGTTACTCTGATGGTAAAGTCCGATATTGACTTTCCATGTTTTGGAAATTATTAATTTTTGCATATTTAGAAATTTTAATAAGTAAAAAGTATTTTAAATCAAAGTAGTTGATAATTCAAAATATTCACAAAGATTTAAGAATCAAAAGGGGTCAAAGTAATTATCATTCTTATTTTAACAGAATCGGTAGAAATTAAAAGTATGCTAAATAGAAATACCCAGTCAAAATAAACTACTATAACTATCAAGAGTTGAGTGCGCTAGAAGTTCACTACTACAATAGAGGACGTTCGATGTATAATTAATTTTTCTTAATGTGGCTTGAACGTCTTATTCGTTCTAATTATTTGATGGCCAACTCAAACTGTTCTATAACGAACCTTGTACCAACTTATAATTCATCCCCATTGCAGATCCGTTATTTTTTCAAATGCATATCATCTTAATCTTAAATTAGTCTTTCACGTAATCGTGTGGGTGAGTTTAAGCTAATAGGATTATATATTCAAAACAAAAAAGAAGAAAAAGAAAAGCTGGCTAAGAGAGGCTGTACAACTCTTTTCTCAATTAAATAATTTTCGCCTTCTTGTGACTTGCTTTCTTAATTATGTGTACAAACTCATTGTATCATATAAAGGGATCACTTCTCGTTCTTCTCTCCCATCATATTCTCCAAGTGTTGAGTTGTAGTTTTCCTAGCTCCTTTTGGCAATGGCGTATCAAGTTTTCTTATTTGCTTGCGCCATTGCTATTCTGGCTTCTTCATCACTAATTTTTGCAGAAGTTATTGAGCATTCTTTTCATGTAATCCTCTTCTTTATTTCCCATGCAAATTTACATGTTCACAATACCCTCTTGTGTTGAAAATAAAAGTGATATCTACAGCAGGGTGCAGAAATTAAGTTATAGTAGTCCAAAGTTTTTCGTGAAGAAAATAGTGTAATTTTCTTCAAGTTTTTTGCTTTTTCTTTGTTCTTTTTTGGTTAATCGTGTTGGTTTTGTTACTTGCACTCTAAGGATCGATAGCTTAGGCATGAAATTTTAATTCATTTATCATAAGTTTATCTCCATCAATTCTTTCGGAAAAACTTCTTTCTCTCTTGAAGCCTCTTAGTACGAAGATTCATCATGCATTTTTAGGATATACTATTGTATATGCAGACTATCACTTGTTAGCGCATCCAAGATCTACAGTTATGGGTTCGGCATGAGTATTATATTTTTACTATATGTTTTAAATTGATCTTTTATATGTTTACATAGCTCGAGTTATAAGTAGCAGGTTCAGTTAAATTTGTAAAGTTCTAGATCGACCTTTGCTTGTTGTGTGTGTATTCTACTGCTTGCAAAAGCTGTAAATAAGACTTCAAAAAAAATTGGAAACCTATGCCTTCATTGACCTTAAATTAATTCTTAATTGTAATATGTTTATTAATTTACTTGGTATAGGTGCAAAATCTTACAATAAACAGGCTGTGCCGTAGACAAGTGATCACAGCAGTAAATGGAAGTCTTCCTGGTCCAACGCTGAAAGTACGAGAGGGCGACACCCTTGTTGTTCATGTGTTCAACAAATCACCGTACGATCTCACTATTCATTGGTATGTCCCCTTCACATTGAAATGGAAAGGAGTTTATATCTCATATACACTGATGGCAGAAATTAATTTTCATTGTATATGTAATTTATTGTATTTCCTCAAATTACTCTTTACTAATGCCACTTATTTATGATGGTTGCTATGATTATCTTTTAAATGATCCGATGATGTAAAAAATATTTAATACTATACAAGTTAAACTCTGAAAGGATTTAACTAGTAGTTTCCGAAATAACTAAAACATGCGTACATGGTCAAGATATTGACAAGTATAACTGTTTTTATATTTAGTTAATTCCTTTCGAATTTCCTATTTGTCGGTGCTTTTTTCTTGTTTTAATGATAGTAAATCGTGCAAAGTAGTTTTCTGTTTTTTATAATATATATTTAGAACAATAATGATTATTTCAACATTTTCTCATCGTATTGTTGATCTTAGTCATTGATACACGGTGTATTCAGGGAATCAGATCTCGCGTTGAAATTTAAAAACTGCCTTTCACGGCTACGTGACTACGTCAGTCGCATCTATAACTTATTATACTCGTTAGTTAATGTAAAAGAATTAAAAAAATAGCTAAACTTAAAAGTACTAATTTGTCATATGCATGCATTAACTTACGCAAGTATATAATTGGTAAAACTTAAACAGCGAAACTTAACCAGTTATCATATATTTCTATCATTATTTTTCAGGTTAATCTCCGTTAATAATTCACATATGTTCTCAATTGACAACTTTATATCCCCGTAGTCTTATTTATGTGCCACAATTTTTTTTTAATTATGTTTCAAAAACAATATCATATTTTTAATAGAAGCAATTTATCTTTATCAAATAATTTTTATCTATACAAATTTCTACATTAGGCACGGAGTTTTCCAGCTATTGAGCGGGTGGGCAGATGGACCCGAATTTGCGACCCAATGTGCGATCCAACCCGGGCAGAGCTACACCTATAGGTTTAACCTAACGAGTCAGGAAGGAACACTGTGGTGGCATGCACACGTCTCATGGCTTCGAGCCACAGTTCATGGTGCCCTCATCATTCGCCCTAAGCATGGTCGGCCTTATCCTTTTCCTAAACCTTACAGAGAAGTTCCCATCCTCTTAGGTACCTAATTAACCTTCTTCCATTTCAATTTATGTGTGTTATATTTCTTTTTAGTTTGTTTAAAAGTGAATGTCATCTATCTGTATTTAATAATTTTTTTTTTGGTGATTATTTCATTTTACCCTTAAAAGAAGTTACTTGTCCTGTTTTCTAGAAACTAATTAATTACTCAATCATTATATTCTAAATATGAAATTGTGGTTATAGGAGAATGGTGGAATGCCAATGTTGTGGACGTGGAGAATGAAGGGCTAGCTACTGGTGCTGCACCTAATAACTCAGATGCTTATACCATTAATGGCCAGCCAGGCGATCTTTACCCTTGCTCTTCTAACAGTAAGAAATATGGACACACCATGAATTTAATTTCCTTGATTTGTTTTATGTCTAACTTTATTTTTGTTTTTCATTTCCATTAGAAACATACAAGCTAAAGGTGAAACAAGGGAAAACATATCTCATTCGAATCATCAATGCTGCACTCAATAACGAGCTCTTTTTCAAGATTGCCAATCATAATATGAAAGTTGTCGCAGTTGATGCTGCTTACACCAACCCTTATATCACTGATGTAGTTGTTGTTGCACCTGGCCAAACCACTGATGTCCTCCTAACAGCTAATCAAGCCCCTGCTTCCTATTACATGGTTGCAAGTCCCTACGCTAGTGCGGCTGGAGTACCATTTGACAACACTACTACCACAGGAATCATCGTCTATGAAGGTATCGCTCTTATCCTCTACCATTTTCTACTATTTCTTGTTAGTTTAGTAAGTGGATTTAAGTTATATATGCTGAGTAAACATATTGCATATTCATAAACAACTATGTCGTCTCAATCCCTGATAAGTTAGGATAGGCTAGATGGATTTTCATTAATTATGTCGCTTCAAGCTAATTGTAAAATCGATATTTTACAAAATAAAGTAAAAAATAGTAGTAGCTCGAAGTTCTCTATATTATCGACTATAAATCTCAAATAGGCTTAAATGACTCCTACCGACAAAGACCTAAAGTAGATGTACTGATCATGTGATTAAAACTTACTTTCTTTACTATTGGTATTCTGTACCTATATTGATCTTTTTATTCCATTTAGTCCTACTTCTTACTAAGCCTGAAGGAATAACCCGTTCTAACATGTTAGTTAAGTATTATATTTATCAGGTTATATATAATAGAGATACACTTATAATTAAATCACAAGTGACCTGTAAGTAACCCCATTCTACAAATAACTTTTACCTTTAGTGCACCAAATTACATTAAATTTATGTCATCTTCCAGTTGTTTTATTAAGAACTTTTGCTTGTTTTTATGAAGGTGCAATACCATCAACCCCAAAAATGCCAATCATGCCAGCCTTCAATGACACACCAACAGCCCACAAATTCTTCACAAATCTGACTGGGCTTGTAACTGGGCCATTTTGGATTCCTCCCCCTAGTCAAGTAGATGAACATATGTTTGTCACAGTTGGGTTGGGCCTAGCTGCTTGTGGAAGTGCAGGAAATGCAACATGTGCAGGTCCAAATGGGCAAAGATTAGCTGCAAGCATGAACAATGCATCTTTTCAATTTCCCACCAAGATGTCAATGTTAGAAGCATTTTTCCACAATGTGGATGAAATCTACACTACTGATTTTCCAGACCAACCACCATTGAAGTTTGACTATACAAATCCTAATACTAGTTTTAACCCTGCACTTATAATGACTACAAAGTCCACAAAGGTGAAGAAACTCAAGTTCAATGCCACAGTTGAGATTGTAATGCAAAACACTGCTTTGATTGGGATAGAAAACCATCCAATTCACTTGCATGGATTCAATTTCCATGTCTTGGCTCAAGGTTTTGGTAACTACAACCCCACAATTGACCAAAAGAAATTTAATCTTGTCAACCCACAAGAGCGCAACACTATTGCTGTCCCAGTTGGAGGATGGGCTGTTGTTAGATTTCGAGCTAACAATCCAGGTAAATATTTTGTTCTCTTCCAATGGCGACAATCTAATGATACAAAAGTCACCATTCAAATCATACGGTGCATGAGGCTTAATCATATTACATATATAGCTATGTACCACGCTCCTAAAAATGATAGTGTGTTTATAATTTACAGGTTTAGTATTACTTTGAATACATAAATATAAATATTCAACATTGATGAACATCCTAAGCGAAATTTCTGATTTCTCCCCTTGTATAACTACTCCTAATTTGGTCTTCCAAGCTCTCTGTTAACTATGTAGAAAAGATTATTTGATTTCAAGATGGACTATGAGAACTTTATTATTTTTTTTAAAAAAAGTTGATAGAAACATGAGATATAAACTGACCTACAATTGGAACTAATGAACTTTATGAAGGGATTACAAACACAAAGTCATTTTGATGATGATGTATTTATTTTCTCCTTGTGAAAATTTATTTGGCTATATATAACAGGCGTATGGTTGATGCATTGCCATTTGGATGTTCACTTGCCTTGGGGTTTAGCAACAGCTTTTGTTGTTGAGAATGGGCCAATACCATCAACTAGGCTACCTCCACCACCACCGGATCTACCGAAATGCTCGTCACTATGATAGTGCTTTGCTATTTTTTCATCAGTTCATAATTTTTTCATGCTTCAAATTAATTATTTTTTTCTTGGTTAATCTTGTCTTTTTCAATTGTACTACAAGTCAGATCATTTAACCTTTGTCTCATTTCAACACAAGGGTTGTATTTAGCCGTAATTCTTTAAAAAAAATTGATTGTATATTTGAATCATTCTTATTTTGCCAATGCTCTCTTATTATGAAGCTACACTTTCTAAATTTTCTACTTTTGGTTAAGCAGTACAAATGAAAAAATCGCTTGTTGAGTTCTCAGAAGGATTAGAAAAAGTGAATTGAGAAAGGGCTGGGATAGAAACCTGATTTATTTATAAACTTATGTGCTCCATCCGTAAGAATGACTCTATTTGAGAAGTAATTTAACTCTGGACTTATATCTTATCATTATTGAGATGATTTGCAGCCACACAAATATTTATTGTTTATTTTGGCTCATTTGCAAAAATATGACATGGGAAGCTTTGGTTTGCCAAAATGTCGTCACTAACAGATGTTTAGCAAAAATGCCCTCATTAGTTTAATGAAACTCTTTTCGGACCAAAATATCCCTACAAACCAATAAAAAGACGCGCCCTATACTCTCCCCTTCCTTTTCTCCATTCACGCTATCAAGAAAACCATAAAACCCCATTCCTTTTACAGATTGCTCTGTTCAAGAGCAGATTCAACGTAAGATTTTTTCAAGTTGCAAGGGTAAAGTTCTCTGCAACTATTGCCAAGAGTTTAAGCTCCAGTGCAATCAGTATCCTACATACACTTCTTGCCTATTGCCAAGACTCTATGGCCTGTTGCAACTGCCAACTTGCATAGAAAGTCTCTGCAACCCTTGGCTTATAGCTAGGAGTTTAAGCTCTGGTGCAATGGGCACCTGGGAGAGACTTCTTGGCTATTGCCAAGACTTTAAGCCCTCTTGCACTGGCCAACTTCAGGAAAGCCAAGACTTTAAGGTCTGCTGCAAAGGGAAACTTACACTGAAAATCTCTAAAGTATTGGCAATAGCCAAGACTTTAAACTCTACTGCAATGGGAGGCTTGTAGAGACTTCTTGCCTATTGCCAAGACTTTAAGTCATGTTGCCATTGGTCTCTACAACTACAGAAAAAGTCTCTACAACTATTGCCAATAGCCAACACTTTAAACTCCAGTAGAAGGGGCAACTTGTACAAATAGTCTCTACAACTATTTGCAAGTATTGACAATTGTCAGGACTTTAAACTCCAGTGGCAGGAGCAACTTGTACAAATAGTCTCTGCAAGTATTGGCAATTGCCAAGACTTTTACTTATATTGCAGTGCAAAACTTGTAGAGAAAGTCTCTGCAACTCTTGGCAATAGCCAAGACTTTAAGTTCTGCTGCAAGGGGGACCTTACACTAAAAATTTCTAAGAGTATTGGCAATTTCCAAGACTTCTACCTCTACTGCAGTGAACAAGTTGGAGACAAAGTCTCTGCAACTCTTGGCAATTTCCAAGACTTTAAACTCTACTGCAATAAGCACCTTGCAGAGAAAGTCTATGCAACTCTTAGTCATGGTCAAGATTTTAAGCTCTATGCAAAACATGAATATCTAATAGCCATAGGCAATAACTTCAAATCACTGGAATCAAGCAAACACAAGAAAAAATCCTAAATTTTCAGCACACAAAGAAGAAAGAAGGAGGCCAGGAATGGGGAAAGAGAGAAGGAAACATGTTCAGCGTGAATTAAATAAGTTGGGGCAATATAGTCCTTTCATAAGAGGGGTATGATGTAGAGAGCATTTACTTAAAACATTTGTAAGTAGGGGAAATTAGGTAAGACGATGTCTTATTGAGGGCGCTAGGTGAAATTTTTTGGTTTATTTTAGATCATAAATTTCAAAAGTATTACTCTAATTTCCTTTTTAAATTTTCTGTCAAAACAAGCTATGCCTATAAATTGAAATAGAGGGAGTACTTTTTTTGAACAAGAGATTGTTAAATTATGATATTAGTAAGTAGTGATGATGTGGCAGGATAGTAGTTATTTACTCTCTCCATTCCATATTATGTATCATAGTTTCAATTGCCGCTGAGTTTAAGAAATAATAAATGACTTTTGATATTTGTAGTCTAAAATAAACTATAAATTTAATGTATTTATAGAAATCATTACATTAAGGGTAAGTAATAATTTGAAGTTAAATTATTTTCATAGTTATAAAGCTATCATTCCTATTAGAACAGACTAATACAATGATATTGTTGCATAAATAAGAATAGATAGAGCAGCTAGGAGGTGAAAAGGACAAGTAAATAAAGACCATAGGTGTAAGTGCAATTAGTGAAAGTTGATAACTAACTCCAAGTGTAGGACACATGTATATATCAGTAGGAGTATGATATTTTGTAGTAATAGTTTACTTTCCAAATTTTTAGATGAAGGAAATTGAGTCTTCTTTTTTGTTCCGATTTTATGGCTCTATTCATAAACATGGAAGATAAAAGAGTTCCTTGAAAGGAGCTCTAACCTTAGACTCGTCAAAGGGAGCTCTAACCTTAGGCTAGTTAAAGGGAGTGCCAATTTTAAGACTTATGAAGAGTGGGTCTCATAGCTCTACGGTTTCGTTAAAATTATGCTTACTATTATTATTTTTTGATTTGTGCTCATTAATAGAGATAACAGATTATTATTCTTCGATTTGTGCTTTTTAATTAGAGATTACAGAACTCTAAAAAAGAAAATTTGTCTAACTAGCCAATTCTACTATAAACAATTAACTCAAAATAAAAGAAACCTAATAACTTATATAAACTTAAACTTAATAACCTTAAATAAGTTATAAAATCATTGACTAAGTAACATTAATAATATTAAAGAAACCTACAAAAATTAAACACTGACGGAAAAGTTCTCTCCAAAATGAGTTGTTCTACCTTTTAATTGCTTGTTTTCTATGCTGAGTTTGTGCATTTTATCCTGGTATCGGAGAAGTAAATCAACGAATTGATTTACATTTCAATCAAATCCGGGAAGAAATAATGGCGGGAGTTAAAGAAGTTGAAGTGCAAAAGATGCAAGTTGAACAAGGCCCACTTTTGGTACCAGTAAAGCTCTTAGGTGCAGAAAACTATGCGGTATGGAGCAGATCCATGAAGATTCCTTAAATTAGGCCTCGTTGACGAAACCAATAAGAGGGAGCACTCTGGACCATAACTACAAGAGCAGTAAGAGAGTTGCAGTACGATAGTGATTTAATTGATAATGAACACTATACACCGAATCTATTCAGTAGCGTAGTTTATGCAACATATGCGAGTTAGGTGCGGGGTTATATGAAGGAACATTTGACAAAATGGATCCAAAATTTTTCATGTCTATAAAGAAATTCTAGAATTAATCAAGGCACTTGCTCGATCAGTATTTGTTTTTCGAAATTAAGGACACTTTAGGATGAGAACGAGGTATTGACACCTCCACCGAGTTGTGATTGTAACAAATCGAAGGCTCTTATTGCTCATATACATGAAAAAATTGAAGCTAATGCATTTCCTCACAAGCTTGAACAAATCGTATAGTCAGGCGCGACCTCAAATACTACTTATTAAGCTAATACCAACTGTGAACAAGGTTTATAACATGGTAATGATTCAAATGGAGAGTGACTATCAACAGTGCCAATGAGATGAAGAGCCAAGGTCTGTGTGGCAACTTTCTGCGAAAGCTACTTGTATTGGTAACATTATAGCTTGGATACATGTCAGTCGGGGCGTAAAGTTCGGGGCGATAGCCAGGTGAATTATCTGACGACCACGAGAATGATACAAGGATAACCGAGGCTAAGTCCCGCGATCAAGATTGCTCGAACCACGGGATGCAGTCACTTTGGACAGATAAATGGTTTGAGGCCCCGAGGCAGATGGATTGAGTCCCCGAGGCAAGCGGTTCAACTTCAGCATAACTAAAGCCCCACGAGCTTAGCCTCATGATCTTAGTGTTTAATGAGGGGTAGATCATGGGTCACCCACGATCTAAGTGTGGGAAAGTGGGCGAGTTAATGCCCACCATTATCTCAAGCCTATTTTCTAGAAATAACACTTATGTATCAATATAAAGACATTCACAAATATAGCCGAAACTCTGTCAAATTGTTCTCTCAAAGATAATATATTGAAACTATTTGATCTTGCATTATTCTCTATTATTGCTTTGTATTCTTAATCAGTTATTTGCGATCTTGATACGAAGTATTTCTTGTAACCCAAAATAAATTTAATTGTATTCTAAAGTCAGATTTAGAAGCATATAATATGACGCTGTCTGTGGGGATTAAGCAATTACCCTTTGTTCCAAGGTTGTGCCGTACGTTTATCCACATCTATTTCGACCTTATAAGATAGCTGATAACACCAAAAGTGTGGTAAGAGATCAACAACGTCCCATTGGACAAACTGACACTACTGATGATGCATTTATTCCTCCTCCACCGCTAATTGACCCCACTTCGTCGGGGTCAAATGACTCTTGGAATATGTATGTTATGGATTTATGCGACTAGTTCTAGAGCAATTTGCTGAACAAGGTAAAGTTACTGCTGAAATGCATAGTTCATTGCAAACCATATCAGAAAGTGTGAGGACCAATACTACTCCCACCAATACTCCACTTGTGGCACCTAATGGAAGCATCCCGAATATTGTTCCTTCGGGCGCAACAACAGGAGGACTTCCAAATTGTGCCGCATTTGGAGGCTTGGGTACTGCTCCTAATGGCACCCGGCAATTTGAACAACTCCCACGGTGGCAGAAACAGCACCCGTGGCTCCAAACAGTGTCCCGACGGACCTAGAAAAATTAAAAAAATGATCTCGAAGCTTCTTTTGAAAAATGGTTGGAGAAAATCCCCGGGGTCAGAAAGGCCCAAAGGGTGCTAGATATTAAAAAGTGGAGGCAACAGGCCTTCAAAGTAGAAGCAGCCCCGGCTACAATTTCGAAGGACTTCAAGCTGCAAATATTGAAGAAATAAAACGATACGACAGACCTAGCAGACCACGTGACTGAATATATGGCCATGGTGAAAGGAAATGATATGACACCGGTGGAATTGGAATCCATGTTCCTAAAGAAGTTCGAGGACACACTTGAGAAAGGAGCACTACGCTGGTACTTGCACTTACCCTCCGAGTCAGACGCAAACTTCGATGAATTGGTTGATCTATTCATTAAGGCACACACTGGTGCTCAAAAGATCCTCAAGAGAAATGAGGATATCTACCAAGTGAAGCAGTGGTACAATGAGCCACTTAGAGATTTTATTGAGCTCTTCCAAGCAGAGAGGGTGGAGCTGTCTCCAATGGAAGATAGCGTAGCTATCATGGCGTTTGAAAAGAATGTAAACGCAAGTAACTCCGAGGCCACCACCGAATTTAAGAAAGATCTTCAAAAATGGCAAGCTCAAACTTGGGGTGAAGTTTATGCCAGAACTTCTACCAAAGTTAGGTTGGAAGAAGAAGAATGGAGGTTTGCAGGCCAGAATACGGGGTGCCGCACCCCCACTTTAAATAAGTGGTGTCCGACTTGGGGTAACTCGTTTGGAGTTGGAGTTTTGGAGTCACGACCTAATAAAATTATTCTTGGCGTATTAGGTCACCTATTAATTTCTACTTCTATTTAAAGAATAACTCCGGGTTGATCTGCTAATCAAATATTCGCGTAAGTGTTGAAGTTAACCTAGAAGGAATGGGTTAGGCACCTCCAAATTCCCACAAATGTAGTTCCCGGTCGATTTCTTTATTGAGTTTTGATATATCATTCAGTTAAAGGGATAAAAATTAAATAAAATAAATAAAGAGAACATGTGCACAAACAAGTTAAGATATATAAGAGTAGGCAGTTTAATATAACAAACGAGCTTAAATAATAATTATATTGCATAACAACCACAATCGCATAAATTAAATAACAAACCAATAAAAGACCCTAGATTTTATCATCTTATTCGGATCAGAACCCGACTTTCGTAAGGGACGATAGTTTCAAAATCCATTATCGAATGTATAGCTCGGGTAGTTTCCATCATGTCCGAGAGGCTTAATTCCCTTAACCCCCATACCCTCTTTAAGTATTTAACTAAAGCGAATTCCTAATATTTTAAGCGTCCTAAGGGTTTTGCTACCGTCCTAACTTAAAGTCTCGGAGGCCATTGAAACACTACTTTAAATATCTAAACATCTTAAGTAAATTGATTGTCCCGAACTAGACACGCTAGGCGTCAAACAATATACGGTCATACAAATTAGAACATACATACAAAACAAGATTAAGTAAAACAACTTTAAACTTAAAATAGGCCTCCAAATTAACAAAATAATAATCCCTTCTCTCTAGTTTCAACATCTGTTGCTATTGTAGCGTTACGAAAATGTAACATTTGTACATATAGTTCTGTTTTAAGCACTGCCCTCACTTACAGCCTCTTATAACAAAACAGTGACAGTAAAAATCTCAGATTTGCAGAAATAAGCTGCTTTTCGGCATTAATTTAATATTAGCCACTGTCATAGGAAAAAACATACTGTTACGTTCTAGATTTTCAGAATTTGCAGAGATAAGCTAGCCTTCAATAGTGATTACAGCTCTAGCTACTTTATGATATTACATGTAACCTGTTAAATTTTGAGAGACCAGTACTTTGCAAAAACAGTCTATTTTCTAATTTTCAGGAAAGCAACCCCTAGTATAATTCAATTTTAAAACCTGTTATGTTCTAAACTCACAAAATTTCCAGCTTTCACGCCTAATGTAAGTGCCATGGTTATAAACTTAAAACTTTGCATAAATAGATCAGTTTTAAACCTGTATGTCGAATTAAACTTCAAACATATAAAAATAAGGAGTAAGGTTAAAGAAAGGCCCCTGTGAGCCAATTCTCAATGCCCTCAGCAATGGACAACACCTGCAACACAGGTGCTTATACAAAACTAGGAATCCTAATAAATACATAAGCATGGGGTCTAAGAGGTTAACAAAAGAGAAAAAGAGATTAGTGCCCTGTATAAAGTTTGAATGAACTATTTAGCTTATCAAGTTTGTGTAGCCAAGGCATACTAGATCATATGCCTTTTTCAACAGAAATGGACATCAATTTAACCACCAGGGGCTGATTACAACCTTTAGACATTCTCAAGAATGGTATGGCTTGTCAGCCATCCTAATAGAGCCTGCAAAAAAAGATTAGAGGGTGGCCTAAAACAGCCCAGACAGTGATATATACACAAACAACTTGTGGTCCGCTAGCAGAGTAAGGCAAGGCAATACAAAAGATCATTTTATTCAGTTTGGATGCGTACCTTATGAGATTTTAAATGACTAGAAACAAAGATGCTAACATAGGTACCAGGATAACAGACAATAACAAGAACAACCAGGGACGTAGTATGAAATAATGGCACTTGAAACAAGCATTACCACAAATTTCAATCTCTTAGTTATCAGCCAGCAGAGACAGAATAGAGAAAAAGAAGGCAGCCTTTAATGCTTTTAGTGGAGAGGAAATAAGTAGAGAAAGAGGTCTTCCAGGTGTAAAGTGTAGGTGTATCAGTCTACATATAGTTGTATTAGAGGTGTAGAAGGTGTTTTTCAGCCTGTCCCTCTTTGAAGGTGAAGAGAATGGTCTGTAGGTGTTCCCTAAAGGATGAGGGATGACTGTTATTTATAGGTGTAGGATAGAGTTGTATACCTTACAAGGAAAAGACTACAAAAATACTCAAACTTTCACTATAAAAGGTGGATGAAAATTCTGTTTTCATATAAAAGGAAACCCAATATTTGATATAGCTAAATTTAAGAGAAATATTCTATCAATAAGAATTCAAGAAAGGAAAATTTAGGTGTGAAAAGGAGTAGATGATGTCAATCTCGTTTACAAAGAAACAATACCAATGGAGATGTATATTCAGTTTTGGTTTACAAGGAAATCAAGAACAATTCAAAATATCATAATTAAGCAAGGAAAGATTTGCATTTTTATTAAAGGGGGAAGCATGTCAAATCTGCTCCTATCTCTTTTCACTTTCAGTAAATCAAGGAATATGTATACATGTGCGTAAGTATATGCTTCATAATTAACGGGAAATCATAGTCATACTAATTGTGCACAGTATCGACATCAAACTAAAACAAAACTGCTAACAGTAAATCAATAGACGGGCGGATACTTTGAGTTCAAACTAAACCAATGCGAATATACTTTCAAACTAATTTGAAATAATTCGAGCAGTCACTCCACGAATCAAATTGGACCAAGCTTTAACTAGTCAACATAATTAAACTATTTTAATTTTAATCCTAAACACTTTAACATATAATCATGGATAAAACTAATAGGCATGTGATAAAAGAATAAGCATGTTATTCACAATTAGCATAGAAATAGAACGAAAATAGAAAAACAATAGAAAGATATTACCCGGGTTCAACACGGGTCGGGTTCAAGCTGACTTAGGTCCTGCTTTGATTTTCAGAGATTCGAGTTTGAATCCTTTGATCCTTTCCTTGTCCATGTTAAATCAGTGTGTATCATGCTTGGATTTGACAAGATTCGCTCAATCTCTTCTTCTTCCTTTTCGGTTTCCATAGAAACAGGGAGAAGAGTGATTTGTTCCCTTTTCCGTGTGAAAGATACAAGGGAAAGAGAGGGACGAGCGGAGTTGTGGCATTAATGGCGGAGATGAGGCACTAAAGGGGTGTATCGGGGCTGGTTTAGGGGGAAGAGGGAGAGAGAGTGTTTTGAGGTGTTGGCTGATTTTAGAAAAATGGGATAGGGGAAATAATTTAGGGTTTGGGGGATGAGGGATGTGTGTGCAATATTAAAAGGTGGGATTTAACTAGAGCCGTTGGATCTGGAAGATGAAGGGATCAGATTAAGCCCCGTAAGCGCATATAAATACATGTGTATTATGTATTGTTGAGGTGTAAGGGGATCAAGTGCTCTGGGGAGTTGTACAACATGCTAGAGTGACTTGTACACACGTCTAATATGTGTATATAGATTGTGGGAGTGTGTTTTTGAGAGGTGTAGGCTTATGTGGATCTTAGGTGGTATATATGTGGATAAAAATAATGACGGAGAATTTGTGTAGTATAATATAGGTTTGTAAATTGACAAATTGGCTAGTATTTAATTAAAATATTTATAAATATAAATAATTAGTATAAAAATAGGAAATATTATAAATAATTATAAGTAAATATATTTAATCGTAAATAAATATAGATGATCTCGAATAATATTAGTTAAATATAATTAGTCACAGATAATCAATTAAACGGTGTCGTAATGCATTAGATTCCGCAAATAGAATATGTATTTTGAAAAATAGCCTAAATGATGCAATTACGTAATATAATCACAATTAAGTAAGGATAACATAAATAGAGGATTAATAATAGTATTACGCACATAAATGAAGGTTATAATGCAATTTTGTTTGAAAAATTACTATTATCGATTTTAATTAAATATAGCCAAATTGAGAAAAACGGAGGGATAAAATTGGATGTCAATACGGGGTATAGGGGTCGCCCCGAGTCATCTCGACGCACCGACATGCCGCGAGGGAACTAAAAAGGCCGGTATGAACCGTACAACTCCCAAAGGCATCATGTGTACCAAAGGCTATGAGGTAAGGTTAGCAATACTTCTAATCAGAGGAACACCACGGGGCCATCCTTAGCACCTAAGGAAAAGGATCCACCCTATATTTCTGAGTATAATTTTAATGTTTCAAGCACGGATTTGGTAAGTGTGCTGAAATGGATGAGTGATAACAGAATAAAGCTCCCGAAGGATATGAGATCTGCCCCAGGTAAGAGGGACCAGAGCCTCTATTTTCATTTTCACGAAAATCATGGGCACCTTACCGAGGACTGCAAGGCCCAGCAGTACTGGGTGACCCAGTTACTCGAAAAAGGCACGTTAAAGGAATTTTTAACCGACAAGGGGAAGCAAACCCTTGTAAATAATAGGGGAAGAAGGACAATGCGGAGTGCTCCATCCCCTAAGAGAGTTGTTAATGTAATTACCGGGGGATCGGAGGTGGACGACGTGAATGTCGCTGCTGCTAAGAAGTCTGCAAAGCTCTCCAGCTAGAGGCTCGAGGAATGAAATCGTGTTTGATGAAGATGATTATGAGGGATGATGTTCCCTCACCACGATGCCCTGGTAATAATGTTAAGGATCAACGATTCAAAATATCAAACGAGTCTTGATAGACCCTGGGAGCTTTGTAAATATCATAAGTTATGAAGCGGTGAAGAAAATGTGGTTGAAGGACATGATAGTCCAACGGCAACCATATTAACTGTGTGGGCAGAAATACGCCGCATATTGTTACGGGGATATGAGCCCAGCTAGCGAGACTAGAATTATCCTACAAGTCTCCGAGCACACTGGATAAATTCCTGTCTATGAGTTACGGTCGTTCTTGCGGTACGGGCGTAAAACGCAAGACATACATCATGCTGTCTTAGGGTTACAGTCTCCTAGTTAGGGTTTTGTATATACCACCGCCTTGAGTTTATAGGCTCATGAGCCTTATTAGTCTTTGTATTTTACCATAATTAGACTGAGTATCCACTAATATAAATACCTATCCTTACATTGTATTGTACATGAAGCGATTCTTCACTAAAGCCGATTATTCTCAAAGGATAAAAGCTCTTTACTTTCTTGTCTATTATTTTTCTCTCTATTTACTTACTTTTTGTCGTATTTTACTGTATTGCTTGTGACCCCTTCATAAATTTAAGCGTTTAACTTAGATGTATAAATTTAGGCATAAAAATTAATTGGCTTCAACAACTCCATTGAGAATACGTTGGGTGAGATCACTCTCACCACCTATGCAGAAGGAGTTGCCAAAGAAACTGCGATTCCAAGTAATTCCCAAGGATATAACTTATAATGTTATCCTCGAGAGGCGAATGGATATATGCGATGGAGGTTGTGCCCTCCACTCTTCATCAAGTTATTAAGTTCCCTACCTCATTGGTGTTTGTTCCATTCGGGATGAACAAAGAACGGCTATGGAGTGCTATTCATTTGCCTTGAAGAATGGAATCATTTTGAGGGAATAGCAACCAATATGCCCGGGATCTGAAGAAGAAATGGGTCTTTTACCTGAAACGGACATATAAAATGATATGATTGAAAAGACCTCGATATGTATTCAGGAGCCTCGAAAATAAAATGCGGAAGATTCGACTATTGAAGAGTTGGAATTGGTCACGTTTTCAATGAAGTTTTTGGAGAGGAAAGTATTTGTTGGTTCGGAGTTAGACCCGGATTAAAAAATGGTTGGTTGTTGCATTGTTAAAGACCAACGATGATTGTTTTGCTTGGTACCACGCCAACATGGGTGGGATCGACCCGGACATTATGACGCATAAACTTTACGTGGATCCTCACAATGCTCCAGTAAATCAAAAGAAAAGGCCACATGATGGCGTTAGAAAAAAGGTGATCGAGGATGAAACAAATAAACTACTTGACAAAGGTTTTGTTCGAGAAGTCAAGTTCCTGGAGCGGCTGGCCAATGTTGTGGTCGTGCTAAAAAAGAATAGGAAATAGATGTGCATAGACTATACAGACTTGAATAAGGCTTGCCCCAAAGATTCATATCTGTTGCCACAAATCGACAGGTTAATAGACTCCACGGCTGGACATAAACTATTAACCTTTCTGGATGCTTACTCGGGGTATAACCAGATCTTGATGGAGCAAAAGGCTGAAGAGAAAAATTCCTTTATCATTGACCGAGGCATGTATTGTTATAAGTTGATGCCCTTTGGCCTCACGTCCGGACAACATATCAAAAGGTTGGTGTGCCGCATGTTCAAGGATGACATCGGGAAGTTGATGGAAGTGTACATTGACGATATGCTGGTAAAGTCAGTACGGATAGAAGATCACTTGAACCAATTAAGGGAAGCTTATTTTTCCTTCCTAAGGCAGTATAACATAAAGTTAAACCCTAAGAAATGTGCTTTTGGTGTTGGTTCGGGTATGTTTTTTTGGCTTCATTATCACCGAGTGGGGAACTGAAGCAAACCCCGAAAATATTAGAGCAATCGAGGAAATTCCCGAGGTTCTCTCAGGGACCAAAGAAGTTCATTGCTTAACTGGCCGAATTGCAGCCTTGAGTAGGCTTATCTCAAGGTTGTCGGAGCGCTATCACAAGTTCTTCTAAATTTTAAAGAAGAATACATCTTTCGAATGGACTCCAAAGTGTAGGCAAGAGCTGAGAGAATTGAAGTTTTATTTGGCTAACACACAGTTGCTTTCCAAGACGAAGGATGGGGAAACACTATTGTTTTACTTGGTCGTATTTGAAGTGTCCATGAACGCAATCGTTGTTCAAGAGGAGGATTGGAAAATAATACCTAGTATATTATGTTAGCAAGTCGCTACTCGATGCTGAAACCAGGTATCCTCATTTAGAGAAAGTGGCTCTTGCTTAGTTATTACTGCACGCAAACTTCGGGCTTATTTTCAATGTCATCCCATAGTTGTAGTCACTACCTTCCCGTTAAGAAATATACTTTACAAACATGAATTTTCCGGGAGGTTGGCTAAGTGGACTGTCGAGCTGGGCGAGTAAGATATTACTTATCAACCTTGCACAGCCATAAAAATCCCAAGTGCTAGCTGATTTTAGTGCTAAGATACTCCCCGAGGCAGAGCAGGAGGAGTTGATGTCTAAGGGGCTGGTTTCTGAGATTTGGACACTTTACATCGATGGAGCTACTAATTCAAAGGGCTCGGGGCTCGGGGCTCGGGGCTCGGGGCTCGGGGCTCGGGGCTCGGGGCTCGGGGCTCGGGGCTCGGGGCTCGGGGCTCGGCATAGTATTAGTAGCTCCGATAGGGGAACGAGTAAGACACTACATTAGATTCAAGCAAGTAACTAACAATGAAGCAGAGTTCGATGCAGTGACAACAGGGCTAGAATTAGCTATGGAACTGGGAGTGCAAAGAGTTGAGTTGAAAAGTGATTCACAACCCGTGGTGAATTAAATACTCGGGGACTTTTTGGCTCGGGAGCCTAGAATGCATCAAATCTTAGCTCAGGCTCAGCGAATCTTGTCTAAGTTTCGATAGTGGAGAGTTAAACAGATTCCCCGAGAGGAGAACACCGAAGCAGATGCCTTAGCAAATCTAGGCTCTATTATCAAGGAAAGTAACTCGGGGATTGATTCAGTTGTTCGTCTCCTTACATCAGCTGTGGAAAGTATTAAGCTTGAAGTTAACTCGGTGAGTAACTCTTGGGATTGGCGTACCAAGTTCATTTCTTACTTGGACTTGAGGACTCTACCAAATGATAAGAAGGAGGTTAAAAAGCTTAGAATTCAAACTCTCGCACACTCATTGATCCAAGGAAAATTGTATAAAAAGTTGCACTGCGGCCCGTTGGCAATATGTCTGTGTTCGGGGAACACCGAATATGTGATGAGAGAGGTGCACGAGGGCGAGTGAGATATTGATTCAGGTGGAAAGGCACTAGAACCTAAATTGCTTTGAGTAGGATATTATTGGTTAGATATCGGCGCAAATGCCTATGCCTTTTTTAAGAAATGTGGTAAATGTCAACGCCATGCTCGAATGATTCATCAATAGGATGAGCCTCTGTATTCAGTTATGTCCTCGTGGCCCTTCATGAAATTGGGTATGGATATAGTTGGGTCACTCCCCAAAGCTAAATGAGGGGTTCGGTTTCTTCTGGTGCCCACTGATTACTTCTCTAGATGGGTGGAAGTGAGGCATTTTGCCCAAGTTAGGCAGAAAAAAAGTTATTAACTTTATTTAGAAGAATATTATTTATAGATTCGGGATCCCGGGAAATAACATGCGAAAATGGCCCGCAATTTGTTGGCTCGATTGTCACTCACTTCCTTGGTAATTGGGGTATTAAAGGGGTGGTATCAACCCCGTACCATCTTAGTGCAAATGGAAAAGCCGAATCTTCGAAAAGAGTAATCATTGAGAACTAGAGAAAGAGGCTCGACGAAGCAAATGGTCGGTGGCCTAATGAGTCCCCTGGTATATTATAGGCATATCGCACAGTAAAGAAGAACAACACTGGAGAAACCCCTTTTTCTCTTGTCTACGGGATGGATGCTTTAATTCCCCTGAAAGTTGGTGAACCAAGTCTCCGATACACTCATGCTACCTAGGAGTCAAATCAACAAACAATGCCAGTCGACATAGATTTCCTCGGTTGCTGGAAGGAGTTAGCCTTGATTTGGATAACGGCTCAAAAGAGGTAGATCGAAAGCTATGTCAAAAAGAAATGCATCCTCAGAGCTTTCAGGGTTGGGAATTATGTGTTGAAGACCTCGAACCAAACAACTAAGGAGCACAACGCTGGGAAGTTGTTAGCCAATTGGGTAGAACTCTACCGGATCAGAGCTATTTAGTGCAAGGGGTCTTATCAGTTGGAAGATATGAATAGATAATTGGAAGCCTCAAATTAGAATATCTCCAATTTAAAGTGGTATTACTTTTAAGTCTAAGGTACGATACCTTATAAAATTTCACCTACAGTACCGAGCCTTCAATGATCCGATGCTTGGGTCGAATGAGTCAACTAACCCCTATTTTTTTTTGCTTGACCTTTTCAGGAAGCGGAGGAAGGAGAATACAGTGCTCGGTTCCTCATCACTCACACATCAATACTAGGGGAATTGAAGAGATGGTGTGTATTCTGATGCGACTCGAAGCCCCTCATAGCGAGGACTACCAATGGACCCAAAGACTAGAAATCTTCACATGGGGGACTGTCGTCTGAAGATTAGCTTAGTGTTATGTGTATAGTTCCTGATAGCGGCTTTTTCTAAATTTTGCCTGTGTCACTACGGCTAGGTTCAATGTAATGCCAACCACGCCTTATTATCAATAAAGTGAATTTTGACTCTACATCTCTTTTTTTGAATATTTAACTCCCGAGGTTATGTTGCACAATTAAGATTTCCTTTTGTGCCTCGGTACACGAACGGGATGTTGTTCCAGCTAGCATCAATTTATTGTAAAATTTCTTAAGTCTTGCAAGCAAAAAAATATTCTAAGCACTTAAGTGCGCATCCCGACGAGATCAAAAAGCAGAACACTTAAACTAAATTCGAATTTCATTAAAACAGTCTAGAAGACCCCAAAAGTTATTTACAATTTTAGGCCCGAAGGCCACAACAAAACAAAAAGAAAAAGAAAAAGCTACTAGCATGGGGGTCAACATTATCTCCCTAAGAGGAATCTTCTGCGTTACCAGAGGCCCCGTCACCATCGCCGCTTTCTTCTTCTTCTTCCTCCATCAATGGCCTCATACTCGCCATCATCTGAATCATCACTCGAGGAGAGCTCATCCATGATTTCTTGAGCCCGAGTCACACGCTCCTTGGCCTTGGCGATCTCTTTATCCAATTTTATTTCCTCTGCTTTATACTGCTTGAAGGCCCAACTTTGGTCAAATTCAGCTCTCTTGGCTTTGGCCTTAAAATTTTCCACTAGGGTAACATTCTCGTTCCGAAGACGAGCGACCATGCCCTCAATTGTTGGAATTCACCACGTTGGCCCTCTAATTCCTTTATTTTGAGCATATTTAGGGTCAAATTATTGTGATAATCTTGTGCGGCATTAACCAACTTCGGGTTTGCTAGGTCATGTTTTTCTTGCAGCTGTTGGGCTCTGGTTGACTATCTTGAGCTCTCAGCAGAATGGGCATCCCTCAGGGCCTGTATTTTTTCATCAAAGGTTGTGAAAGCTTGGGGTCATCCTCCCAAGCTCGACATCTGCCTCGGGCAGATGGGTTTTGAGGTTGAGAATTTCATTTCTCTGCTTTGCATCTTTCTCACCCCAGGCATTTTTCAATATGTGGAGCTGTGCCACTTGAAAATGCTCGTGTTGTACCGACTTTAGTGAGTACAAGAGACTTTTCGAGAAAAATAAAAAAGGAAATCAGAAGGAGAGACTAAATTAAAAGAGTCAGAATAAGCGCAATATTTATCCGAAGAACGCAAACGGCAGATTAGCCCATTGCAGTCTCTATAGATGCTGATCTAAGATGATCCTCCTCCTACGGCCCAAGCAGTTAAGCAAGACACGTGGGGACTTTGGCTGAGCTAGCAAAAAGGCTTAGATACGAAGGAATTTTAACTCTTCTCACTGCCCTCTCGAACCTCGAGGCGTTGGGCGACTTAGATGTTGCACGGGCCACGCTCATGGCTACTCTCTTCTAGACTTGAAGGAGATTGGGGCTAGCCTCACAAATTTTGGCTTTACCCTTAGCTTTAGCAGCAAGGTAGTCGGATCCCTCGAGATCCACTACCTTAATTTCCTCGGGGGCCTTGGGGTCTTCATCGATTGGCTCATCCCTAAGTCCAAACTCAGACCTAAAAGCTGCCTTGGCGCCAGAAGTAATATTCTCCTCAGTGTGAGGGCGCACGGCTCAGCTTTTCTTTGAGGCTGTCCTTTTCCTCTTGGGATCAGCCGAAACAGAAGTTTGAGCTTTGGCAACTGTAGATTGGCGGACGATGCTACCAAGGAAAATATCATCCTCATCTCGAAAAAAAGGCCTAGTCCAGATGAATCCTTCGATGCTTTGGACTTCTTAAGGGAAGTCACCAAGTTTGTCATACCAAACTCGCATCAGGGTCGGTCACTTCCTTCTCATTTTTATTCCCCTTTCTATTCTTCTTCTCGTTAGGCTCTTTGCGCTTAGCAGTAGACGCCTTAGAAAGAAGACCTGCAATCCAAGAGAAAGTTGTTGAGAAGAAAAGTAAGAAAAGCTCCCCGAAGGAGTTGAAATGCGAAGAAAACTCACCATGCCTCTTGGTCACCCATTTGTTTGCGGCGGTGATGCGCACCCAAGTCCTATCAGGCCGGGGGCGAATGGAAATTATCGCTCGAACCCAATCTGTTAAATCAGTTGGGGAACAATCTAATCTTTGTTGGCTGTGAATGAAGACAATATGTGAGAAACAAATCATGGTTAAAAGAACCGAGGAAGCAATTAAGCAAAAATTGAAGGGAGGATAACTTACTCTTTTCCACACCTCAAAAAACCCTGGCTCGGCTAAACTTGAACGGTCGGGAGTAGAACATAGTGATTTGCCCATCCATGGTCCGTGGTGTCTTTGTTGACACCCAATTTTGCACCCTCCCCCCCCCCTCCTGATAATTGGCTTTATTTAACCTAAAAGTGCAATATTGATTGCTAAACAAAATTTGCATTAGAAAGCATGTATTTACGTGTGTTATCACCTATTTATATATTAAATATATATAATTGCGATAATATTATGTAATTTTACAAAATTTAGACTATTTGTTGAGTACGTATTAAATTGTGATTATTTGTGCAAATTACTGCATTTATAACATTTAGAAAATGCGTGTGATTATTTGTATTTAAATAATTTATATTAATTATTGCTATAAGTACATTTTATATAATATGTATATCTATACTCAGTCAGCACCTTTAGTTAAATATATGTCCAGTTAAAACACATGCCGTCTAAATTTTATTCTATATATACAATTCATTTACCTCATAATTTTGGCATTTGAATTTGAATTTTTCTTTTTAAATCTATATACATCCATATTCCCAATTCCTTTTGAACTTGGCCAAAATTCTAAGCAAGATACATCCATATTTATAACACTCCCCAACAAATCCCTTAAGACCCGTTCATAAATGTGTCAATGGTTACTTTTAAACCGATCATAACCGACCAAATCAATCCGTACCGAACCGATCATGACATTTTTCTCTTAAAATCGTAGGTTTAAATTTATAAGTTATAACCATACCGAGAATTAGGTTAAGTTTTTTACTTTACAAAAATAAACTGAAAAAATATTGAACCGAGCCGAATAAAATTATACACATAAAATATATTTTTATACAATAGATATATGTATAAATATTTCTATATATTTCATAATAAAGTTTTAACATTTAAATGCAAAAAATATTTAATCTATGGGCTTGAGCCTTATGGTGTAATCGGTAACCCCAAGGTCTAACCTACTGTATTACTACAAATACTACTATTCCAAAACTACCGTGCTTCGATACCGAAGTATATTCGCTAATTCTCGATTCCAATATCCTTTAAATCTAGTTCCCGTGAAGTGACAGATTTTATTTTATAAGGTTTTCGCGGGTTGTTTGCGTTGGTCTTATAAAGTTTCATTTATTTTAGAGTTTAGATGATGGTCTTAATCTATTTATAGGTTATACCAAATTATCTGAGTTTTAAATTTATATTAATGCAGAATAGTAGATGATTTCTAAATATCTAGATGAAATACACGAATGAACTTGAGTTTGACAATCAAAATATTTTCAATGTTAGTATAATCTTATTTTTTGTTTATGCATACATACCCACTCTTTGAAAATGTAGTCTTGAGAATTTGTATTTTAAAATATTTCACATCCTCCATATTTCTCATGAATTCTTTTTAGGCACCATCATATCAAACATACAACTGGAATATGATATCATTATTGCTTTATAATATTATTATCTTGGTAGTATGTGAGCAAAAATATGCCACCTACTATTACGGGCATACGAGTCCAGCTGGAGAGTACGCGCTCGTCTCTTGGGCCAACGACTGTTCAGGCGACACGGCCATAGGACGCAAGCCATACGTCCCACCGCCTTAAGTTTACAGTCTCCTAGTTAGGGTGTAGTATATGCTACCGCCTTGAGTTATAGGCCTATAAACTTATTAGTCTTTGTATTTTACCTTAATTGGGACTGGGTATCCACTACTACAAACACCTCTTCTTTACATCGTATTTTACAGCAGAGCGATTCACCATAGAATCCGGCTATTCTCAAGGAATAAGACTACTTTACTTTTCTTGCTCATTATTTCTCTCTTTTACTTACTTTTTCGTTGTATTTACTGTATTGCTTGTGACCTTATTCTAAATGTATGGTTTGTGATGCAGCCCGAACATGTGCTGATCAAGTGTTCGATCCACCGAGGCCAATGACACGAAGCCAAGCCAAGCTGCTGCACGATGTTCACATTCACTTGGCCTGGTCGAAGGAAAGCAATTGCAATTGCTCCGAAGCTGAGTGGCCGGGCTCAAGAACCGAAGGCGTCATCTTCAAATTTGAGCCCGAGGATAAAGTGACCGAACACCAATAAATTGTGTTCGAAGTCAAGTGAGCGCCCGAGGACAAATGAGTTCGAGCAAGCAACCACGCACCGAAGTCGAGGCTGCCGAACACACATTAGCTCAGCCCTGCGTGGCTTGTTTTTATTAGTCACTTGTGACTATTTACTATTTTATCCTTAGCATAGCCTATAAATACTCTATTTTCATTTCATTGTAAGATATTCAGTTAAGTTGTATGAAAAACATAGCAAGTGCTATTGTGAGTCTCCGATGGATCCGAACCCCGACGTGGGCTTTTAAAGAACTTGTGTCAATCGGTGTTATTCGTTTGAACATTTTCTTCTTGGTCATTTAATTTGAAAGAAGCGTGTCGTTCTTGAGGATTGTTGCTTAGTATAGGTAATTCTTGACCTTCATTCGATCGAGCTTGAGACAAGTTCCTCACTGTTCTTTCGAATCGAAGCAAGTTTTGTCTTGCTTCTATCTTTTATTTTCTTGTTGATTTCCGCGTTTCATTGTGTCTAGCTTTCCCTCGGGTTTGCTTGCACCATCTTGGTATCAGAGCAAGGTTTGAGTTTGTTCTTACAACCTCAAGTCCTGTTCATTAAATCGTGCTTGTGTCTCCAGTTTCAGCTTTCTTCCTCGTTGTTGATTGTTGTTGCTGTGGTGTTTACAAAAAAAAAAAAAAAAAAAGTACAAAAAGAAAATTCAAAAATTATGATTGATTGTTGGTTGTTTAGATTAAACAACCATTGATTCTTGTTCACCATTGTTCCATGATTCCAACGAGTACCCGACGTACAACATTCGTGACTAGGGTTTCTTGGTGAAATTTTGGACTGTTTTGAGTTTGGTGGTGAATGAATTCGAACCCCAGTGTGTTTTGGCTGTTACCGATGAAGATTGGTGGTTCTTGAGTGATTTGGGTTTGTTTTGTGCTTAAATTTTGAAGTTCTATGTTTGAATCCGTCGTCCGTACACCGGAAAATTGTTACGATTTGTAACAGTGTACGAACACGAACGAGCTGGTTCTTAGCTCGAAGAACTTGAACTGATTTCCTCCGTTATTGTTGGAACCGGAGTTGAAAGAAGCAACCCAAACTCTGTTGAAATTATTGGTCAGTGAACGAGGTTAACGTTGACCGTACACCGGAGCAAAACCTTCACTGTTCCATTAAAGAAGAAAGGGGTAAAGTGTAAAAATCAAAACCCCAGGTGAAAAGTTGTCGACTAGAAAAGGGAATTGGATAAGGTAAAACCCTATCCGTACCAAGGAGGGACCACTCTTGTACGGACAAGAGTTGGTGTGTTCGAAAAAGATTCCGAAGAGGAATCAAAGGGTAGAATCTCCTAGGTTTTCACTTTTCTTGTGTTCGAAAATTCTAGCTAGTGGATCTTTTGAGTAATTCTTCCTACTCGAGGTCGTACTAACTCATTTGAGCTTATAGGAACTCATGCGTGGGGTGACCGAAGTCCAACTTTCGTAGAAAATTCTTTGACTTCCCGAAGCGCAAGAGTAAATAGCGTCCGTTTCATTGAGTCAAATCAACTCACTCATCCCGAAGGAGACATTGTAACTTGTCAAATTCGAAGGAACTGAGAGAAGTTAATCAACCAAGGAAGCCATTGGCTACAAGTTCTTGAGTGACCAAAGCCGAACCCATAAATTGAGTGGACCCGAGTGCCACCCATCAAAGGTGAGGGAGTGTGAGAGGTGATTTCTAACCTTAACAATTGTTTGGTCTTTGATTCGTGCAGGTACCATGGCTGGGAATGGAGGCGATGGCAAAGGCATTGAGAAGCCCGAAGTGTCGTTAGTCGATCTCATGGCTGCGATACAAGGCATCAGTGCCGAAGTAAGAGGAGTGAGTGCTCGAGTAGCTCAACTCGAGCAAGGAAGTGTGTCCGTGGCCTTACCTGGGTCCGGCGCTGGAACTAGCAACTCCACTCCGATGAAACCTGAGTTGTATGCTGAGCTTATTCGACAACATCAGTTGAAAAGCGAGGCAATTCGAAGAGAAGTTTTGGGCAATCTCCAAACACAACAAAACTTGGGCAATCCCCAAGCTGAGACTCAACACTTGGGTATTCCCCGAAGTGAAAGAATACCACTTCCAATGGTCCGAAGACAAATTGAGGTCGTTGACGAAGAGGTGGATGAAGAAGAATTTCCTGGTGTTGAACCTGATTATGAGCAGCCATTCGCTCAATGAAGGCAAGCTCACCGAGGTCGTGGAATTTTCCGAGGTCGAGGCCGAGGCGCAAATGTTGAACGACATATTGAGCGTGAGGCTGATGATCGCTATGATGAGTATCCCGAACAGGTTCGTGGTGTTCGAGACTCAAACTTGAGCAGTGTCAAGATCACTATTCCACCCTTTAAAGGAACTAGTGATCCAGATGAATATCTTGAATGGAAGCTTAAAATGGAGCGAATCTTCGAAACCAATGAGATGAACGAAGAGAGAAAAGCTGCCCATGCCATTGCTTCGTTCGAAGCATATGCATCTACATGGTGGGAAGCTGACAAAAGGCATAGACGAAGGAATGCCTATCCCGAAGTCATTACTTGGCCACAGTTGAAGAGAGCAATGGATGCGAAGTATTTGAGTGCCAAGTACAGGCAAACTCAATTAAAAAAGCTCTATGAGTTAAAGCAAAGGTCCAAGTCAGTCCAAGAGTATCATGATGAGTTCGAAAGAGTTCGATTGAATCTTGATCTTGTAGAAGATGAAGAGCAAGCCACTATTCGATTCAAGAATGGCTTGGCTCGGGATATGTCATCTCAATTGAGGCTACACGTGTACCACACGTTGGAAGATCTGTTCGAAGCTGCCACCGAAGCTGCGAAATTGGTGAAGGACGATAAGGCAAACCGGTATCGAGGAGTCACTACTTCTACTCCTTTGAACCGAGGTAAAGAATGGAAGAGTCCTAACCAAACAAGTGGCAACACTGTTCGACATTCGAAGAGACCCTTCGAGAGGGGTGTGACCATTAACCAGTCAAGAGAAGTGGGAGGTAAAGTTCAACTAAACTCTCCTAGTGCTTCAAATATTAAGAGTCATAAATACAAAGGTTATGGTCACATGACAAAGGAGTGTCCAACTCGCAAAGTTATACTTTTGCTCGAAGATTGAACCGTCCATGAGCAAGCGAGTGACACCGAGGAGGAATTTATCGAGGAGATTGAATGAGCTGAAGGTAATGATGATCGTGAAGCTGCCGAAGCTGATCATCCGGAAATATTTCTTGTAGTTCGAAGGAATTTGAGCTGCATGACTGTTGAAGAAGAGGACAACCAAAGAGAAAATCTTTTCCATGCCCGATGTCGAGTAAGGGGAAAGGTGTGTTCGATGATCATTGACTCAGGTAGTTGTGCAAATGTAGTGAGCCAAACCTTGGTTTCACAAATGGGACTAGCTACGTTGAGGCATCCCCACCCTTACAAATTGCAATGGCTGAATGAGTGTGGAGAATTGCGGGTTGTCAAACAAGTGTGGATCAAGTTTAGAATTGGAGAATATCAAGATGAAATAATGTTTGATGTGGTGCCGATGCAAGCTTGTCATTTGCTATTGGGAAGACCATGGCAGAATGACCGGTCGGTCATTCACAATGGAAGATCCAACACTTGCACTGCAAAGCTCGAAGGGAAGAGTTTCATACTCAAACCCTTGTCTCCAAACCAAGTCACCGAGGAATATAAACGGATGAAAGAATTGAAAGAAGCGGCCAAAGCTAAGCTTCCACTGGGAGCAAAATTGGGGGCCGAAGACACAAACTCACTGCCCGAAGTGAAAGGAATCTGTGCAATCATGCAACCGGGTGAGTTTCCACGAGGCAACGACAACGATCAAATGATGATCTGCCTCATGCACAAGGGTATCTTTCTAAACTCTAATGATGATTTTTCTAACGATAACCCTTTGCCTAGTGCTGTACAAAGTGTTTTGCGGGACTTCGGAGACATGTTTCCTGAAGAAATGCCAGGTGGATTACCTCCGTTAAGAGGAATCGAGCACCAAATTGACTTCGTACTGGGGTCTCAAATCCCCAACAAACCTGCATACCGGTGTAATCCCGAAGACACCAAAGAGCTCTAAAGGCAGGTTGATGAATTGCTGAACAATGGCCTTGTTCGAGAGAGCTTGAGTCCCTGCGCCGTTCCTGTTATACTTGTCCCAAAGAAAGATGGAACATGGCGAATGTGTGTTGATTGCCGAGCAGTCAACAAAATAACGGTAAAGTATCATCATCCTATAAGATGACATGCTAGACGAGTTAAGTGGTTCTTCATGCTTTACGAAGATAGATCTCAGGTCTGGTTACCACCAAATCCGAATGAAACCCAAAGACGAGTGGAAAACCGCATTCAAGACCAAGTTTGGTCTCTATGAATGGTTGGTGATACCTTTTGGCTTATCCAATGCACCGAGCACATTCATGTGACTGATGAACCATGTGCTCAAACCGTTCATAAATAAGTTTGTTGTCGTTTACTTCGATGACATACTTGTTTATAGTAAATCTGTGGATGAACATGTTGAACATCTAAGGCTAGTGCTTGATAAGCTTAGAGAGAGAAGTTATATGCTAACTTCAAGAAATGTGCCTTTTGTGTTGAACGTGTAGTCTTTCTAGGATTCGTGTCAGTGCTAATGGTGTTGAAGTCGACGAGTCAAAGGTCGAAGCCATCAAAGATTGGCCAACTCCAACCTCGGTGTCACAAGTTCGTAGCTTCCATGGCTTAGCTAGCTTTTATCGAAGGTTTGTTCGGGACTTTAGCACCGTGGCAGCTCCTTTAATCGAGCTGGTTAAGAAAGACCATCCATTTGTATAGGGAGAGTCCCAAGAAAGGGCTTTCCAAGAGTTGAAACGGAGGCTATGCTCGGCCCCGTTGTTGCAACTCCCTGACTTCGGCAAAGCATTCGAAGTCGAGTGTGATGCGTCTGGAGTTGGGATTGGAGGAGTGCTGATGCAAGAATCGAAGCTGATCGCTTACTTTAGCGAAAAGCTTAAGGGTGCAACCTTGAACTACTCAACGTATGACAAGGAGTTGTATGCCCTCGTTTGAGCACTCGCCCATTGGCAGCACTATTTGCGGCCTCGAGAGTTTGTGATTAAAAGTGATCATGAATCTTTGAAACATCTCCGAGGTCAGGAGAAACTAAATCGAATGCATGCCAAGTGGGTTGAATTCATTGAGAGTTTTCCCTATGTGATTCATTACAAAAGGAGAAAAGGCAATGTTGTGGCCGATGCGCTATCAAGGAAGTTTGCCTTAGCGACCACTCTCGCCTCTAGGCTCATGGGATTTGAAAGCATCAAGTCGATGTACGAAGACGATCCCAAGCTGAAATGCGTTCGTGACGCAATCTTGAGTGGCCGAAGGGTTGAGAAATATCAGTGGCACGATGGCTACCTCTTCAAGAATGGGAGGGTTTGTGTGCCAGTGTCATCCTGGAGAGAGCTCTTAGTTCGAGAAGCTCACTCCAGAGGTCTGATGGGACACTTCGGTGTCGACAAAACTCTTGGTATCTTAACCGAGCAGTTCCATTGGCCCAAAATGCGACGAGATGTGGAAAAGCTTTGTAACGCTTGTCTCGTTTGCAACAAAGCAAAATCGAAGTCCAACCCTGATGGTTTGTATACCCCGTTGCCTATGCCTGATTGACCTTAGGTTGATATATCCATGGACTTTGTGTTGGGGTTACCGAGGTCGGGGGGAGGACATGATAGCATCTTTGTCGTAGTCGACCGTTTTTCAAAAATGGCTCGCTTTATTCCTTGCAAAAAGTGTGATGATGCACAACATGTAGCTACCTTGTTTGTTTCTAATGTGTTGAAATTGAATGGTGTGCCCCGTACTATTGTGAGTGATCGAGACTCAAAATTCTTGAGTCATTTTTGGAAATGTTTGTGGGGTGCCCTCGGCACCAAGTTACTATTCTCGACGTCTCACCATTCTCAGACTGATGGACAGACCAAGGTAGTTAACCGAATCTTTGCTTCGAGCAATGACCAAAGGCAAGGTTGGAAACTGGGCTGATCGTTTGCCCATGATGGAGTTTGCATACAAACGAACGGTGCATCGAATGATCCATATGACCCCGTTCGAATGCGTGTATGGTTTTAATCCTTTGATTTCACTTGATTTAACCCATTGCCTCGAGATTCTGTTGTTGATTTTGAAGGTACTCGGCGAGCCACTGCCTTGATCGAGTTGCATGCAAAGGTGAAGAAGAACCTCGAGGAAGCTTATGCAAAAGTTGCATTAAAGAAAAACAAGGGGCGTAAAAAGTTGGAATTAAAGAATGGGGATTGGGTTTGGGTTCACTTCCGAAAGGAACGCTTCCCGAACCAAAGGAAAGGAAAGTTGGCTCCTCGAGGGGATGGTCCATTTCAAGTATTGACCAAGATCAACAATAATCCTTACGTGATCGACCTCCCTAGTGAGTATAACGTGTCCAACACCTTTAATGTTGTTGACTTAGTTCCTTGTGTTGTAGGTCCAATTTCGGAGGATGAAGAAGGCTCGATTTCGAGGACGAAATCTTCTCAAGAAGGGGAGGATGATGCAGCCCAAACACGTGCTGATCAAGTGTTCGATCCACCGAGGCCAATGACACGAAGCCAAGCCAAGCTGCTGCACGATGTTCACATTCACTTGGCCTAGTCGAAGGAAAGCAATTGCAATTGCTCCGAAGCTGAGTGGCTGGGCTCAAGAACCGAAGGCGTCATCTTCAAATTTGAGCCCGAGGACAAAGTGACCGAACACCAATAAATTGTGTTCGAAGTCAAGTGAGCGCCCGAGGACAAATGAGTTCGAGAAAGCAACCACGCACCGAAGTCGAGGCTGCCGAACACACATTTAGCTCAGCCCTGCATGGCTTATTTTTATTAGTCACTTGTGACTATTTACTATTTTATCCTTAGCATAGCCTATAAATACTCTATTTTCATTTCATTGTAAGATATTCAGTTAAGTTGTATGAAAAACATAGCAAGTGCTATTGTGAGTCTCCGATAGAGCCGAACCCCGACGTGGGCTTTTTAAAGAACTTGTGTCAATCGGTGTTATTCGTTTGAACTTTTCTTCTTGGTCATTCAATTTGCAAGAAGCGTGTCGTTCTTGAGGATTGTTGCTTAGTATAGGTGATTCTTGACCTTCATTCGATCGAGCTTGAGACAAGTTCCTCACTGTTCTTTCGAATCGAAGCAAGTTTTGTCTTGCTTCTATCTTTTATTTTCTTTTTGATTTCCGCATTTCATTGTATCTAGGTTTCCCTCGGGTTTGCTTGCACCAGTTTGGTAAATGGAATCAATGTTATGGTTTGGTCACATGAATGTATGAGTTTTTTAATGAAGATGATACACCTTTTTCAAAGTTAAGACTTTTATGCAAAAGTACATATTTGTTTGTAGGAAGTTTTAGATTACGTCTTAAAAAAATCGATAATTAATCAAACCGTACCGAAATCAAAGAGAAATCGAGATTACTAGGACGATTTCGAAAATTTAAATTTTGGTTATACATAGTAGAATAACCAAAAAATTAATATGGTAAAAAGTTTTCAAAATAATCAACTGAACCGAACCATTGACACCCCTACCCATCCATATCCCTCTTCTTCTCCATATAAAATTTCATCATCTGATAAGTTCAGAGACAATCCCATAAATCTCTCCCATTCCCTTCTAAAATGAAATCCAGCAATCCCCTTTTCCATAATATGAATCCCTCCTCCAATGGCTATTGATTTCAAAACAATCCATAAAAAAAAGCCCTCTCCTCTATCTATTAGACATAGTTAAAGAGAACTCCTCCACCTCTTTCACACACAACCCTCATCTTCTTTTTTACTCTCCACACACACCATTAACAGAGACACGAGTACATGTACATAAACAGAGGGTGGAGGCAAAACACCACCACTACGGGCAGTGTGGAGATGGAAGTGAAAACGAAAAGGGACCCCTTCATCTTCCGCTTTCTCAAAACCAATTCCAAGCAAGAATCAGAGATACATACACCATCGCTACACGAGGAAAACAGGGATAGAACCAGTGAGGGAAACAAAAAAAAAGATGGGGTAAGGGAGATCTGTTGTAGAACCAGAGAGAGGCCACCGGAAAAAGGGTGATGAAACAGTAGCGACGCCGCCAGTGGTGGATCGGCGGTCGTTTCTTTCTCCTTCTCTGTTTGTTCTGTTCAATTCAATATCACTGGTGTTTCTCATCGGAATCTGACTGGTTTCTTTACTTTTGGGGGTGATTGGTTATGTTTCATTGTTCGGAGATAGATTTTTCTTGACTTTTGCGGGTGACTGGTGATGTTTCATTGTTCGGAGATAGATTTTGCTTAATTGATTATTGTTCCCGAATAGATGGATCCGCCTCTCTGGTTACTGCTCCATTCGCTGTTACCATCGAAAAATCGGCTGGGATTTTTAGCTGGCGACGCCTCATTGTTCCTTGCACGCCCTTCGCCACTACTGTTTGATACATGCATTTGTTGTTATTAACCTTATTCAATATCTGTGATACGTCTTGCTTTGTTTGCTCATGGATACAGTTTGATAAATGGGAAATTTTCAGAAATAGGAAGTCAGCCTAAAATTACAAACAACCGGTCATATTTCTTTTTCATGCATAGCACCTATTTCTAAAATTGCAAATTTAAGCACTCATTCAAAATAAAAAATCCTAGATACCAAATCTCCTCCTCCCCTGCCACTGAGCTGCCGCCAGACACCCTCCCTACCGGCAGTGTCGTTGCTTTTTTGTATTCCAGTGAAGTTATGTTCTTGATTTTATTTATATCATTGCTTTGGGAAAATTTATGCACTCAAATATCCCTCAAAAAATAAATTATACATGAATATACATAGATAAATGTATAGGCAAGGAGAGAAATACAAAAATATAAACAAAAAAGTAAAACTTCATATAAACATCCTTAATACTAAAGAAATCTAAAAATTTATACAGATCTATTCACTCGCATATACATACTTATACAAATTTATACAATTTTATACACATGTATAACCTTGTATAAAATTGTATAAACTTGTGGCAGGCTGCTATCTCGGGAAAAGGGTGATATTTTGAGTATGATTCACAAATAGGGGCTATTTTTTGTAATTTTTGTGTGTTGCTTGTCTTTTAGTGTAAAAATTCTTTGATAAATTATGGCTTGGTTCAAGTTTATGGACCTTTTGACATTCTTGGTGGTAAAAATTTTGTGTAGGGGCCTGTTTGGCGCGCGCTAATTGATTTGTAGGCGTAAAAATCAAATTCGGTGAGAAATAGCGACCTCCGGACAAATTCCAGTATAAATACTGGTTGTTCAAAGCCCCAGTATTTATACTGGGAAGCTTCAGTAAACTAACCCCAGTATAAAATACTGCGGCTCTGAACAAGTTTTGTTCAAGGCCCCAACATTTTGTTATGGGACTTTGTATAAAGCTTCAGCCATAACAAAATGTTGGGGCTGTGAACAAAACTTGTTCAAAGCCCCAGCATTTTGTTATGGGACTGAAGCTTTATATATAAAGTTCCATAACAAAATAATGGGATTTATCCTTTTGATGGGATTTTTGTTATGGGATAAATTCCATTATAAAGTCCCATAACAAAATAATGGGACCTTTGAACATGTTAGTTCAAGGTCCCATTATTTTATTATGGGATTATTTTGTTATGGGACTTTGTATAAAGCTTCAGTCCCATAACAAAATACTTGGGCTTTGAACAAGTTTTGTACAAAGCCCCAGTATTTTGTTATGGGACTAGTCTGGGGTATTTTTTCAACACTAAGTGTGCGCGCGAATTTTTGGCTATTTCTCAATGAATTTTGAAACGGTGGATAAAATTCTTTGAGTGCGTCCAAAAATGGCTACGCATCAAAATTTCCCTTCTTGGTGTGATTGGTGCAGTTGACCCGTTACTTTTTGTGTTATTTTGCAGCTTTAAACTGTTACAATTCTTATGCAGCTTGTTCCGTTTGCTCAGTTGAATTATTTGGTTATGCAACTTTGACCAGTTTACAATTTTTATGCGGCTTGATCTGTTTGCTCGATTAGATTGTTTATTTATGCAACTTTGACCAATTTACAATTGTTATGCAGCTTTGCCTATAAAAGTAATTAATTTGAGGTACTTGCAAATGATTTGAACTTGATACTACATGACCAATGCCGTTTTGGAGGCCAGTACAGTCCCGTCCCAATTGCAACAACATTCCTTTATGATTTTTGCCCTTCCGAAAATAAATAGACGATGACGATACATATACACACATTATTGCAAAACAAATGGGATAGACAACGAGATCCGCACCTGACATGGTAACATGACCGGTCGGCGTTTTTGCAGCTGTGACTTATCTTTAACCTCTATCACCCAATCTGAGCCTAAATATTTTAAAAACACCATTGTATTCCCCTTATTTTACTTTGGTAAATATCACTTTATTTCTTTTTATTCTATTTTATTATCATTAAATCATAATCGTACTAACAATTTTTTTATATTTTTTTGCAAGGTACAGTTGAATGAAATTTATTAAAAGATGATACATTTGGAGTGGCCGATACATTGTTATTTTTACCTTATTTCATTACTTACTATTGATTTTGATTCGCACTAACAATTGGTTTCATTTGTGAGATACACTCGGATAAAGCCAGGAGGAAGTCGTTGGAGAAGAAGAGAAACATTTATTTTATTTTATATGCAAACTAGGGAATTTGACTGTGCTCGTGCGTTCATTGGAAAATTGAAAAAGTATATATCTAAATAACCATTGATATTACTTTTATAATAACATAATAAATTTTTACTCTTAGATTAATTTCATTTTTAATATATACTCCAATCATAATACTACCAATTATTCATTGATATATATAGCTGTATTCTCAAGGTTGATTACTATTTTAAAAATATTTTAAGTAAGCTTTTTCTCATTTTACATATATGGGATCAAAGCCTACATTGTACTCTTTCTCAAAGACACCGTCAGCCGATACAAAGGTTTGTATTAGAATGCAAAAATCTTCTTGGCTATAGAAATAAAAATAAATGATTAAATAAGCTGATATATCAGTTAACAAAATGAAGTAATAATTATAGCAGAAATTAATCATATAAAGTCACAAATCCAACAATCACACCATTTCCAAAAGTGAAAGAAAAAGATGTCATAAATTTTAATTCTTAATACACGACATGATCTTCTTTTTTTTTTTTTAAATATATATCTAAATACTGAGAATAACAAAGTTTATTTTTGTCAACACTTAAATTATTGAGAATACACCAACATGAGGAAATCTTACATTTTGATAACTTTTGTCCTCTCAATGTTTCCAACTGTATATTTTGTTCCTAAATGTAATTGCATCGAGCTTTATGATATTCAAGTTTTTTTTTGTTTACATTCTATTTTCTTAAAGAATATAACTCTTTCAACTTCTTTTCTCAAAAACCTAAACAATGTAAATATTTTCTCGTATAAGCTGGAGATCAGAACTTGCATTTGAGTCACATTTGTATTACTTTTTGAGAATAAAACTAATCAAGAATAATATTTCACCACAATTTACAAATGAGGAATCACCCTAACACTTTCCAAGTATTAAATGATATGATGAAAAGTAAAACCACTGTACTGGTCGAAATTCGTCCGAACACGTAGTAACACGTGTTCGTCGATATGGCGAGCTGGGAACAGACTCCGGAGACAGGTCAGCTAAGGATCACGAAGAATGGGCAACAACTAGGGATGACTGCCCGTTTTGCAATACCGTTCGAAATCAGATTTTCCAAGGACGTGAGAAAGGACGTTGTGAGCAGATATTCTTGATCAACCAAATTCCTTCATATTCTGAGGGCGTTGGACATGGATAACAACCTCATCTGATAATGGAGAGACGTGCATGGAATGAAGTCTAATTAAGGTTGGAGGTCTTGTGCCTATAAATAGAATCCCCCTATCCCCATTGTAAAGTTACGTTCTTCTAAACATAACTCTCCCTTAAGCGATCACAGCCACCACCATTATTGTTATTTCACCGCCATTATTCATATTCGGCCACCACTGTCATTTACTCATTATTATCACGCCATTGTAATCAAGCTTCACTTCAGAGGAGACATTCACCTTCTTCAACGGAGCCCGAGCATATGATCTGCAATATAATAAGCTTTATTATTTCATTTCTTATTTCCATAATTTCTCATTCGACTGCTTGATTGTTTGTTTGCTATATTGACTCGCTAATCACTGCCATCACAATTAATCATTAAATACGCTTTGATCAGAATCTTATCTAGACGTAGGCTTTGATTAATCACTGATTCATATCCATACTCATAATTCACTAAATTGCTGATTATTGATCGTTTAAGCATTTAACTGTTTTCATAAACTACGGATCAAACTGTTCGTTTATTCTATTTGTCCAATCTAGAAAATGTCACACCCCACTTTTAAGTAAGTAAGTGGTTTTACAATTTGGGGTAACTCGTTTGGAATTAGATTTTTGGAGTTGCCACCTAATAAATTTTCTAGGCGTATTAGGTCAACTATTAATTTTCAATTCAAATTAAAGAATAACTCCGGATTGGTCTACTAATCAGAGATTCGGGTAAATGTTCAAGTTAACCTAGAAGGAAGGTGTTAGACACCTCCTAAGTTCCACTAAATGTGGTTCTTGACCGATTTCTATATTGTGTTTAACATATTGCTTAGGAAAGGACGAATGCTAAATAAAATAAATAGAAGAGATATGGGATAAAGTAGCAGTTATCATACATTTGTATAAGTAATCTAAATAATAATTATATTGTAAAAATAGCCATAAATTAAATAATAAATGACCAATTAAATATTTAAATAAATAACCCTAGGTTTTATTATCCTATTCGGATCAGAACCCGGATTTCGTAAGGGATGATAGTTTCAGAATCCACTATCAAATTTATAGCTTGGGTGATTTCCATCATTTCCGAGGGACTTAGTTTTCCCTTAACCCCCATACCCTCTTTAAGTATTTAAACTAAAGTACCTGCTAACATTTTAAACGTCCTAAAGGTTGCCTAGCGTCCCAACTTAAAGTTCCGAAGGCCATTAGGACAACTAATTAAAATGTAGAATGTCTAGACCCTTATATTTATTGATGCCCCAAGTCTAGACATCTAGGCGCCACAAAGATACGGTCATGCTATTTTAAACATTCACAAATTGCTTAAATTGAAGTAAAAGAATTTTAACCAGATTTAAGATGAAAAAAGAAAGCCTTCAAGTTAAATTTAGGGATAATTATACTAAAAGACAAGCAAAAGACGCAAAATTACCAAAAATGACCTATATTTTTGAATCTTACCCAAGCTGTCACCATTTTTCCGAGATAGCAGTCTGCCGCAATTTTATCCAAGTTTATACAATGTTATACAACTTTATACACATGTATAAAATTTTATAATTTTGTATAAGTGTGTATATGTGAGTGAATAAATCTGTATATTAAGAATGTTTATATGAATTTTTATTTTTTTGTGTATATTTTTGTATTTCTCTCATTGCTACGCATTTATCTATGTATATTCGTGTATAATTTATTTTTTGGGAGGAGATTTGTGTGTATAAACTTGTCCAAAGTAATGATTTAAACGCAATAAACAACATAAATTCAGTAAAATACAAAAAAGTAACGACACCACTGGTGAGGAAGTGTGTCTGCCGGCGGCTTAGTGGCTGGAGTAGGAAAAATTTGGTAGCTAGAATATTTTTTATGAAGGAGTGCTAAAATTTATAACTTTAAGGATGGGTGCTATGCATAAAAAAAAATATAGCCTCCTATTTGTAATTTTTGATAGTGGTCTGCCTATTTTTAAAAAGTTCTCTTAAATTTAAATATGAAATTTGGGCTATGACGCTGCAACTCTTTACTGCATTTCCGAATGTAAACATTTGCAGAAACAGTCCAATTTTGAAAGTCTCGCAGTTTTAGCCTCTGCCAAAAATAGCCTAGTTTCAGAGTTTAAATTGCATAAACAGTCTAGATATACCTTGAATTTTTTAGTTTTAGTCCTGTTATGCACTACTGCACTTTTCAGTTTTAACTTTTGTACAAATAAGCCAGTTTTCAGTATGTACTGCAATTTTAGCCATTTTTTTGAATTTCAGCAAAACAGCCCCTGTTATAAATCTAATTTTAAAAGCCTGTCATATTGGATTAATTTTCAGATTATGCACACAACACTTAACTATCCAGTTTCCACATCATGTTACACAAATAACCTAATTTCAAGTAAACTAAAAGAGCAGGGATAGAGAGAGCCCCTGTTATAGCCAATTTGTTGTTTATAATAACAACATACTGCCACAACCTGCCCTAATCACTAACTGGCACCTTATGGTGCTTAGTACAACCAAGGGATCCTAATAAATACATAACAGGTCTAGGGGGGTGAACAAGTATATGTAAGAGAGGGAAAGAATGTGTGCCCTGTTTGCACTTGAAATGAGCTTCTGTTCATTTAGTCAATAGTATCCGGACTTTTAAAAGATCTACTCTCCTTTTATCAAAACAAACTATTTTCAAGTCTGTTCACCTTGCGTATGAATATCAACTCCCTGCAATTAAAGTTTCAACCATGGTATAGCTTTTTGGCTATCCAGTATTAAACCGAGCTAGACTTGGCCTCAAACAAAGCTGCAGAAAAAGTTAGTGGATTGCCTCAAAAAGGCCCAGACAGTTACACAACTCATACAACAACAGGCAATAGGAAGAGTTGTCATAGATATATGTTAGATGCAGAAGAACAGTAGCATGCCCTTAACACAGTAAACTTACCTTAGTTGTAGAACAAACAGAAATAGAAAAAAGGACAACCAACTGAGGAGAATAGCAAGAGATAGACTCAAACAAAGTGATGTTTTGGCCTTGATGAAGCAACAACAGAATAAAGAACTAGAGAGCAGGTAGATGTTATGCCTACAGAAGAGTGTACAGCGTGTAGATGTGAGAGGAAGAGAGTATTGTAGTATTTTTTAGTGTCTCCAAAAGTGTGTAAATTGTGATGATTTAAATAGATGTAGTGTGAGGTGTTTGAAATTTGAAATAACTAGTGTAGAAAGAAAACAAAGAATTGGTTTCTTAAAGAAGGAAACATAATATCTTGATTAACAAAAAGGAAGGGAGAATGTCTAGTAGATATAGTGTATGATTTGCCAAGATTAAGGAGAAATTCAGTTCTCAACAATAAGGAAAAATATCATTAATATTGGAGAGAAAGAATAAGAAAATAATCAGTTAAAAGTTGTAAATTCCAATAAAATTCTCTATATGGTAAATGTGCCAACAGAAAATAATAACAGGTAAATCATTCCTTTTTAAACTTAGGCAAACAGATTGTACACATATGTAAGTATATGTGTGCACTTATCAGATCCGTATAACTCAGTATACACAATAGCTATACCAAGTCCAAAGCAAAACAATTAGCAGTATATTAACCAGGATGGACAGGCGCTTCTCAACTTGATAATTCGAATTTGAAAATTAAACATGATTGATGCTTAACTAACTTGAAGCGGTCCAAATACTTATTCAATGACTCAATTCGCAGACATTAATAACATAATAAGATAAACTAAGCATGGTTTCAATCCTAGTAACAAGAATGAGCATGTATTTTCATAATTTTTAGCAAGCAAATAGAAAAAATGAATAAAGGATAGTTTTACCTGTTTATCACTGTTGGGTCAGGTCGAGATTGACCCATTTCGAATCTGCCCGTTTCAATTAGATTTGATTTCCAATTTTCGATCTTTCCCTTATACGATGTGCACCTGTTGAGTATCTCCATGATTCTTGCTTCGTTTGTGCTTTGATTTGGAAGATTAGTGTCCAATGTTCATTTCTTTTTCGGTTTCATAGAGAGAGAGAGAGAGAGAGAGATGAGAGATTGATTCCCGTTTTTCGTGATAGGAGAGAGAGAACACAAGGATCCCCGCTGTGATTCATGGAGTTTGGTGGCGTGGGATGTATTTGGTCGAGTTTGAGGAAGAAGAGGGGAGAGAATGTGACAAAAGGGGGGCAGCGGATCTTAGGAGGGAGAAAGGGAAAAGTGTTTAGGGTTTGGGAGTGTGAAGGGCTGAAGTGTAATATTAAAAAGCTAGGTTTAATTTGAGCCAATGGATTTGGGAGATTGAGGGTCACGATCGCGCCACCTCATGCGCGTATACATACGTATATGTACACGTATGACTCTATTTTCTTAGATAGATGAGGACAAAGTGTTAAATGGTGCTTTGAGAGGTGGTACAATGTGCTAGAACGAGTTGTAAATGTGGTTAAAGTGTGTATTAGTGAGATGTAGACTTATGTGGTGCTTAGGTGGTGTATATGTGGAAACAAGACGAGGACTAAACGCAGTAGAAATAGAATTGTAATTTGACAAATTGACTAATATTTAATTAAAATGCTCATAGATATAAATAATTAGTATACAAATAGAAAAAACTGTAAATAATTATAAATAAATATATTTAATCACGAATAAATATAGATGAGTTCAAATAAAGCAAAGTAGATATAAATAGCCACATATAATCATTAAATAACGTCGTAATGCATTAAATTGTGCAAATAGCATACGTATTTTAGAAAATAGTCTAAATAATGCAATTATGTAATATAGTCACAATTAAGCAAGTATAATATAAATAGAGGATTAATAATAGTATTACACACATAAATGCAGGTTATAATGCAATTTGTTTGAAAAATTACAATTATCAATTTTAATTAAATATAGCTAAATTGCGAAAAACGGAGGGACAAAATTGGGTGTCAACAGTAAATCATAGACAATTAATGATATGAGCGACCGGCTCCTCGAAGGGTCGAAAATGACAGGCGAAACTCCAGTGTTCAACAGTTCGAGCCCTACGATTTCCCTTGTCAAAGTAGAAATGGACACGAAGCTAGCAGTTCAAGGAGTCAGCCGAAGAAAGAGCAGCCGGGTCCATCTTTGGCTCTGAAGGACCCACTGCCTCCAAATATTTTAGAATATAATTTTTGTGTTTCGACAGCAAGTTTGGTGAATGCATTGAGGGGAATGGGTGAAAAAGTGGTGAAATTCCCCGGTCGCATGAAAACTTATACGAATAGAAGAGATGATAACTTGTGGTGTGCTTTCCATCATGATCATGGACACAAGACCGAAGAATGTAAGGCTCTGCATTATGAGGTAGCTAAGTTGCTTGAGAGTGGACATTTGACGGAGTTTTTAACAGAGAGAGGAAAAGAGAACTTTAATAAGAAGAAAGATGACCATCAACCGCCAAAACCTCTGGCTCCAAGGAAAATGGTGAATGTCATCGCCGGAGGAGCTGAGGTCCTCGGAGTGACGTATACAATGAAAAAGTATGTGAAGGTATCATTTACAAGGGATAAACAGACGAGAGAAGTTATGAATGACGATATTGTTTTCGGGATTATGATTTCGATGAAAGGATACATCGCCATCATGATGCCTTGGTATTCACAATGAGAGCGGAAGATGCCGATGTAAGACGAGTTTTGATCGATGCTGGCAGTTTGGTCAACATAATACAGTCAAGAGTGGTTGAGCAGTTGCAGCTGACCGATAAAATTGTGCCCAGATCTGTAGTGTTATCGGGATTCAATAATTCAAGTGAAACGATATTAGGGGAAATTATGGCTTACAACGTAATTTTGGGTCGACCGTGGATCCACACCATGGGACCGGTCCAGTCAACTTTGCATCAAGTTGCCAAGTTCCCAACCCCATGGGAAATAAGAGAAGTTAGAGGTGAATAACATACATCCCGAGAATGTTATTTAGTGGCCGTGAAAGGAGGTGCTAGTTCGATTGCCCCACAATAGCAATTACAGTCACCGGAATTCTTGGCTGAAGGAAACAAAACAGAGCCAAGCCCAACAAACAAGGACTTCGCCAAGATTCCGGCATGTGTGAGGGAGCCTAATAAATAGAAAGATGGGGACTCAATGATAGAAGAATTAGAGGAAGTGGTTCTTTTTGAAGATAAACTGGAGCAGAAAGTGTACGTTGGGGCAGAGTTGGACCCTGATATAAAAACACAAGTAATTTGTTTTATCAAGGATAATGCTGATTGTTTTGCTTGGTCCAATACGGACATGAAAGGGATAGACCCAAAGGTTGCTACTCACAAGTTGAAGATCGATCCGTCACATCGACAGGTGAAGTAGAAGAAGCAACCTAACTGGGGATTCAGAAGTAAAGTTATTGATGATGAAGTGGATAAATTATTGGAAAACGAATTTATCAGAGAAGTGAAATATCCAGAGTGGCTAGCTAACACGGTCGTAGTCCCAAAGAATAATGGGAAATAGAGAGTGTGTGCGGACTACACCGATTTAAACAAGGTCTGTCCAATGGATTCATTCTCACTGCCTCATATCGACCGGCTGATCAATTCGATGGCAGCGCACGAAATGCTGAGTTTTTTGGATGCATTCAGGATACAATCCGATATTGATGAAGCCGGAGGATCAAGAAAAAACGTCATTCATAACAGACAGAGGGACCTACTATTATACGATCATGCCCTTCGGTCTCAAGAACGCTAGGGCTACCTATCAAACGATTGGTCACGACCATGTTCAAAGATTTGATCGAAAAGACTATGGAAGTTTATATATATGATATGTTGGTGAAGTTCTTGAAAGCAAAAAAATCACTTGGATCATTTGAAGGAGACATTCGCAATATTGAGGCAATTCGACATGAGGCTGAACCAGGAGAAGTGCGCGTTTGAGTTCAGATCTGGCAAGTTCTTGGTATTCATCGTATCTCAAAGAGGGATCGAAGAAAATCCAGAAAAATCAAAGCAATCGAGGTCATCCGAACGGTCGGGTAGCCTATCTCAGCAGGTTCATCTCGAGGTCATCCGAATGGTGTCACAAATTCTTTTAAATCTAGAAGAAAAATACAAGCTTTGATTGGACGCCGGAATGCAAGCAGGCCCTAAAAGATTTGAAGCAATACTTATCAAACCCTCAACTACTCTCAAAACTGGTGGATGGGGAAGTGTTGCTTCTCTACCTTGCTGTCTCAGAAGTGGCCGTAAGTGCAGTGCTCGTCCGTGAGGACGGAGGTAAATAAACCCCTACTTATTATGTTAGTAAAACTCTACTTGATGTGGAAACAACATACCCACATTTAGAAAAACTAGCATTAGCAATTGTTATAGCTGCACGAAAACTAAGGCCATATATTCAATGCGATGCTATATCTGTTGTAACTACATTTCCTTTACAAAGCATTTTACATCGACAAGAATTATCCGGTCGATTAATGAAATGGGCGATCGAGCTGAGTGAGTACGATATCACTTAGCAGCCTCGCACCGCCATCAAATCACAAGTGTTGGGTTATTTTGTAGCAGATTTTAGTGCAAATATTCTTCCGAAGGCGAAGAAAAAGGAGCTAATAATGAGGGACCTGGACCCTGGGGTGTGGATGCTTTATACGGACGGCTCCTCAAACGTTAAAAGGATCGGCCTCGAAATTTTGATTATCGCCCCAACGGGTAAGAAACTGAGGCACACTATTAAATTACATGCTAAAACTAACAACGGGGCCGAATATGAGGGCGTTGCTGCAGTTCTCGAAATAGCCAAGGACTTGAAAATCGAACGGTTGGAAATCAGGAGCGATTCCCAGCTAGTGGTGAACCAAGTTCAAGGAGAGTTCAACACTCGACATGCAAGAATGCAGCAACTATTGGCCAAGGTACAAAATCTCCTAATTTCTTTTCAGGATTGGAAGATAATGCAAATCCTAAGGGAGAAAAATGTTGAGGCCGATGCCTTAGCCACCCTTGGTTCTACTGCTGATACCAAAGGCAATCTAAGTGAAACAATCGTACACCGGTATGAATCACCACTCAACCGAGTCCGGAATGAGGTAAACAATGTCAACCATACTAGAATTGGACAAATATCTATCTTATTGTCAGGCGAGCACTCTCCCCAAAGACAAGAAAGCCGCCCGAGCCCTCAAAGCCAAAGCAACCCGATATTTCCTTATGGATGAGAAACTCTATTGGCGAATGTTCAGTGCCCCTTTGGCAAAATGCATCGCACCGGGAGAAGTAGGCTATGTAATGAGGGATGTTCATGAAGGCGAGTGTGGCAATCACTCCGGAAGTAAATACTTGGTGCGTAATTTGAACAGAGCCGACTACTATTGACCGAAAATGGGAGAAGATGCCAAGTCCTTCATCCAAAAATGTGACAAGTGTCAACATCATGGCAACCTTATTCATCAGCAAGCAGAGCCCCTTCATTCAGTCACGTCACTGTGGCCATTCATGAAATGAGGGGTGGATTTGGTCAGGCCACTTCCAACAGTGCTCGGTGGGGTAAAATTTATTTTAATCTTAACTGATTATTTTTCTAAGTGGGTAGAAGCAGTTGCCTGTCGTCAAGTTTATCCACCAGAATATCATGTGCGGTTTTGGGATCCCGAAGGAGACCACCTGCAAAATAGCAAACAACTCGTTAGGAAGCAAATCACAGCTTTATTCAAAAAGTAGGAAATCAAGCGAATCGCATCAACTCCATATCATCCCAGCGCAAACGGACAGGCTGAGTCTTCTAACAAGACAATAATTGAGTATTTGAAAAAGAGGATGGACGAGTCAAAAGGCAACTGTCCCGATGAACTCCCAGGTGCACTATGGTCTCATCGAACAACGGTGAAAAACAACACTGGCAAGACTCCATTTTCACATGTCTATGGAGCGGAATCATTGATTCTGGTGGAAGTTAGCGAACCAAGCCTTCGATTTGCTCATACCACCGATGAATTAAACAAAGAGGCCATGTTAATAGACTTGGATTTGCTCGAAGGGAATAGAGGCATGGCGTTGATCCGAATACAAGCACAAAAACAAAGGGTAGAAAACTACCTCAACAGAAAGATCAGGTATCGAACTTTTAATGCAGGTGATTATGTATTGAAGAAGAAGCGGCCAAAGAAGGATGAACCCAACGAAGGCAAGTTGGGAGTAATTTGGGAGGGAACCTATTCGGGTCAAAGCAGTGGTCGGTAAAGGGTCTTATCAGCTGGAAACATAGACTTGAAATCGGTCGAGTTCAATTGGAATATCACCCAGTTGAAGAAATACTACTTCTAAAATCGTATAACCCTACTTTTTATATCTATTTTTACTCCTTATTCCAATTCGGACATACTTTCTTATAATTTTTGGTACTGACACTTTTAGATGATAGGTATAAGTGGAATCGAAGGATGACATACATCACCCATGAATGCAATGAGCTCGAATCACTCCAAGTCGGGGTTAATAAGTCTGACGAACAGTCTAACGTCATCTTCATCTTTAAGTCCACTCCGTTCTTCTTTGCATCCTTGTTTCAGGAAACATGAAGATCACATAACGGAGACATTAAACCAGTGTCCGACTACTCATACTTCGCACTCGAACACTAGGGGGGATGGAGAAGGAGGAAGGATTTTTCACGATTTTTCACCAATAGCTTGCGGACTGGGGACTGCCGAGCCTAAAGTTGACGACCGCTCGAAGAAGTATTGGGTACTGCCCAAACACCGGGGACTGCCCCAAAATGTTTCATCCAAAAACATACGCCTTAACGAATGAAGAAGGGCCACAAACACTAGGGACTGTTCGAAGTTTAGGTTCTCAAGTCAAATGAAATGTAAATGGCCTGTTAGCGGCCAAAGTGTTAATATTCAAGAGCGCCTTAAAACGGCCATGTCTTGAAATCGATTGCGACAATAGATCGGATAATACGTACAATGTGCCCGATAGCGACTAATATTACAATTAATGCAATACTTCTTGTGTAACACTCGACATTACTTTTTACGCTAGTTAAAATGGCTCAAGTGTTGAAAATATTTTTCTGAACTAAATGTTCGAGGAGTGCATCCGCATGAAAGTGAGACGTCATTCTTCATTACGCACTATTTACATTGGGACCCAATTACTCAACTCTTTCCGATAACAAAAAAAGAAGTTGTTAAAAAGACGAATGATGGAAACATAACTTATCTTTTGAAAAAACAATACGAAAAAATAGAGTCATTGAACTTTTGAGATGATAAAACATATTCTATCTTCGAAATAAATATATGCGATAACAAGGGAAAGAAGAGCTTTTTCATTAAAAAATGGCCATAGGCCCCATTGTCTTTACAAAAAATGACCATCGTATTTGGTCGGAAATACTAGAACAAAATATGCCATCTAAAACCAAGATATCTTGGAAGAATCATTCTTCTTCATTGGACTCCTCTTCTTCGGAAGAACTTGGAGGAAGGCCGAGGTCTTCATGAGCAAGCCTCACAGTTTGAAGGGCTTTCTATAGTTCAGCGGCTACATCAACTGTGTGCTCTGACATCTCTTGGAGGACGTCTCGATGAGGTTCAGCAACGATCAACTCTTTGCGACTCTCGAACATATCTTCCAACGACCTCTTCTGACTAGCCAATTCGATCTCCAAGTCTTGATTTTGCTTCACAAGGCTTCGATTCTTCTCAATCAAGTCCTTGTTCTCAGCAACGAAAGCTTCTTTATCACCTTGCAAAGCATGAAGATCATCTCCCAGCTTAGCAATCTCTAAGTCCATGTTCGATTGCTCAAACTCCAGCTTAGTACATTTACCTCCCATATAAACTTTGTAGCGCTCGAACTGCTTGTTCAGCGCCACAATCTGCGACTCCAACTCTGATTCACGGAGAGCATGAGCTGCTGCCTTTTTATTTGAATCGGCCTCAAGCTTAGAGTACTTCACCTGCTGGACCTTGAGATTTTGGTTATGTAAACGTTCGATTTCAGCCTTGAGTTACCGGATTCGGTCTACTAATTCAATCGCCATTATAGTTGTCTGAAGTATGAAAATAACTAAGTCAGGAAAAATTTAAATAAAAAAGAATTCACAATATGAAAAGGATATGACCCGAAAGGCATTAAAGGCAACATGGGAGGCAAGGTTCAAGTCACTTCGACAATTCATTCGGGCCTTCTCCATCGGCCCAGTGATGTCGTACAAGTAATCTGCAAGATGCCTTGGAAATCTGAGCAGATCAATGTAGCCAGGAACTGTCACATTGATCGATCTCTCCTTTATCTCCCCAGCAGCATCAGCCCTTTTGTAAGCGGCGTAGGAAGCCGCGTCCTCGCCTCTTGGCAACGAAGTTATAGGTTCATCGTGATCTGTAATAAAGAACGACATAGTTGCAATTATAGTGGAACTAGATGAGGATTGTAGGGCACCCGATGACAGCATTTCATTTACTATTATTTCAGACATTTATGATTTTAACATTTCCAAATCAAAGTGAGTAATACTGAAATGGCAGCTCTCATGAGGATTTCCAAGCCACTCAGAGATACTCATAGAAGCAATACAAAAGTAACTTCTCTCCTTAAAGTGAACAACCCATTTAATTGTCCAGAGATCTCAACATCAAGAATAGCGTCAAGTCTCTTCGTAGGAGTTGAGGGATGTTTGCTCTCATTCTCTTTCGCAAGGCCGAAAGCTTCACAATCTCATCATAGGTCTGCTTCAAACCTACTCTGATGTCACAGCCTCCCGACATATGCTTGCATTTGTTTTGGTATTTCAACCTTATCAGAGACCTTGACAAGGATCGTAAAACAGTAAAGCTACATTCAACATTACTTCTCAATTTTTTCCAGTAATCAGGATAGGAGATGATGTCTGTGTATATTAAAGCTGAAATATGCAGTTTAACATCTTTTACACATTGCATATTTATTATGACCAATAATAGTTTATGTTTGACATCTCTATAATTTCTCACACTATAGGAGCATAAACGTTTCATCAATAAAGAAATGTTAATCTATAGCTTTCAAAGGGAAATTTATTGAAAGGATAACATGTAGAAACTCTAACTCATGTAGCTGGCGCATAAAGTTCTTACTGAAGTAACAAAAATTGCCATCGCTGAAAAAGATCGTTTAATATACGTGATATTTTACCAAAAATTGTAACATTTACTCAGAAACACAATATTATTACATGATGAAAGTGTAATTCTTGTACTTTATAGAAACCAAGAGAATATTAATATTACATCTTGCACTCCTAAATATACTGGATACGTTATCCCACATGAACTATCTAGACCACAATTACAAATGAGAGAGATCGTTTCTTCTGTTATCTTCCTTACTACTTGAGAATAGCAAAGAATCTTAATTACATTTGTTCCATGAGCACAGTGGCCATCAAAAGTGTAAAGAATCAAGACATGCTTTACGTGCAAATATTTTTACACACCAAAAATACAAATCACAACATATCGAGGTAAAAATTAAAGACTATTGGCTACTGCAAAGAATAGTGAAATACTTCTAATTAATAGTAATAACTTACAGCTCCAAATATACCTCTTTGGACCAAAGCAAGACGATTATTTATTATGAATATGAGATTTGTATGTACATATAAAGTCTACATGGTTATGTGCGGGGACTAGATCTATGACTTGTATTAGACAAGCAACATTTTAGTAAAAAAAATCATCTACTACTTCAAGGTATGGCACTTATAATTTTTTATGAAAAAAATATTACATTAGGCTATCATACTCGATTGTAATTGTGCAACTCACAGATTCCTGAGAGCCTACGCAACATCTATGCAAAAGGATGCTGTCAAACTTACTTCGGCCAAGCGAAACATGGTAGAGGTATTGTCAATCCTCCATATTACATAAAAGAATAGCCGAGGATCACAATAAATTGATAAGCAATGGGGAGGGAGATACATATATTATTAATGAAGCTGTTCAGGTACGTTCTTGAACAAAACATGCATGTTCAAACAACAATGCAGCTTTGGTCATTCCTAATTTAATTAGGTTCTCTGTTTTCCATCCTACATTTCCCTTCTCGTTTGCACCCATTTCCCATAATCTTTACGCTCATTCTACAACACAAAAATAATAACGCTAGCATATTGATTATCATGTGTAGACCTTTTATTTTATGTTCAAATTCTGTATATCACAGAAGGCACTATCTATTACTTTAAAATTGTTTAACTTTGAAGGATAAACAGTAGCAATATCCTTTATCCTAATTTGCATTCTTTATGATTAAATATTGAAAAATGTTATGTTGATGTTACACCTTCACTGCAGAAGATTGATACAGGTTAAGACGGCGTTAGGGTTTGGTTTGTGTGGTGATGGTCAAATGACCCAAGGGAGAAGCTGTACTGGAAACAATAGAGAGGGTCTTCTCGCTTTTGGTCTAGCCATGTGTCACCATCTGTTCCTTTGATCATAGCTTACATGTTGTATTCTAAACCACACGATATAAGTGGTGTACGACTAGATATTTTCTATTTTGACTTACTGTGACTTGTACATAGGATTAATTAGTTAGAGGATCTACCCTGTGTATATATACCCTTAGCTTCCATCAGAAGCAAGGCAGTTATGGAATAATATTTCATTTCTCATTTGCAAAATTTTTCACTCTAGTTTTTCATCAATTTTCACAGGTTATTTGTTATTCTTTGCTGAAACATGTATCACAATTTTAAGCAAAGCTGCATAAGGAGATAATAAACACAAAGATAGATGAACATCCTCTTAATATTAGATGTTCATTGCCACATAAAAAATGGATTTACTTTAATAGAACTCTAAAATTTTCTTCTCTATTCTTATCTCTTACCTGATGCAACATAACTTGGAGTAATAGCAATTTCTTAGCATGACGATCCTGAGTACTAAAACTTCCCTGACATACTTGTAGACCAAAGCATCCATCACTGCAGCTGCTTCTACCTAGGATCAATATGCTTCGTGCACACTACTTTAGTAATAGCCTAGAATCATATTTATACCATGTCATAAGTTCTAATACGTATAGTTGGAGTTAGCTAATAAAGACAATTAAATCCTGATATAGATAAGTCACATCGAAAACTACTGCTAATTTCCTTAAGAAAATCCAATTGTAGGTTCTTCGGGGAACAAATCCATGAGGCTGGATAAAAATTATCAAATTTGCTAGGCATTACCACTTCATTTATTTGGTCAATTACTTGTATATTTCAACTATTCTCAAAGTAACTTGATTCTGATTGAAGTGAGAAACTGATACTTGCATAAACTAATTGAGATGCATCAAAAATTCACTAAATTATTCATTTGAAATAAGTACATAGAGGTACTCTAAAAATAATTCATGCACATTTGGGAAAACAACAACCAAAAGCAGTTAAATTAACTGGAATCCTGACACGACCCGTAATCCGGCTAGACCGTGCGGGCACCCGACATCCTCCACTAGACCCGTCGGGCGAACCCTTACCAATTAAATTAGAAAAATAAATATAATTCAATTCATAAATAAGAACAAGACTTAGAAAAAAATACAGACATACTGATACCTCTGAGCTGTAGAAAAGAAATTACAGCTGACTACCTAACATACTTGATTTAGGGCTATCCATACTCGACATCTAAGAGTACAAAAGAAGACAGATACCTCCTGAAGGAAGCAAAATACATAACACTGGTGGCCATTCTGAATAAAAGCTGGCTCACCCCGACAGCTGAAGTCGTCTCCGCTCCTTTACAATGTCGCGAACTCAATCCTGGAGCGAACCTTCCGAAATGAAATAGATAGACAAGAAACAATAACAAACAAGGGTGAGTCTAAAGGACTCAATAAATGGGGCAGAGTAGCCACCTCAAAGAATAGGATAGCTAGCCAGGGAGAAAAGAAACAGATAAACCAAATTCCTCTAATTTAAATTATGAAAAGGCAAAACTAGATAATAACTGGAAACACGTATGGAATCATAAATTTATTAACAACCAGGAACATAAGATAGCTAGAACATATAGGTATCCCGAACATATCAACAATCAGAATACATCCTGTTGCGGCGTACAACCCGATCCATACATTCATCCTGTTGCGCTGTTGCGGCGTGCAACCTGATCCATATTTTCATACTGTGGTGTGCAACCCGATCCATATATTTATACCGTTGCGGCGTGCAACCCGATCCCCGCAACCCAGAATACGAGCCAGAAATATATAAGCAAACAGAAATATGTCCACAACATGGTATACATACCGCAAACAAAAAAAAAAAAAAAACAACACAATACACATAATAGTCAGTATACGGTGCAATAAGATGTGATGAATGCGGTACGATGCAATGCATTCACATATGCCTGATACCTATCTCCGGCGCGAGACTCTCATCGTCTACCAGGAGATATATGCAATAATGACCCTTCACCGGCTCGGGACTCTCATCGATTACCGGGAAGTATATGCAATGATGACCCTTCACCGGCTCAGGACTCTCATCGATTATCGGGAAGTATATGCGATGATGACCCTTCACCGGTGCAGGATTCTCATCGCCAACCGGGAAGTATATGCAATAATGACCCTTCACCGGCTCGGGACTCTCATCGATTACCGGAAAGTACATGTAATAATGACCCTTCACCGGTACGGGACTCTCATCGTTAACCGGGAAGTATATGCAATGATGACCCTTCACCGGTGCAGGATTCTCATCGCCAACCGGGAAGTATATGCAATAATGACCCTTCACTGGCTCGGGACTCTCATCGATTACCGGGAAGTACATGTAATAATGACCCTTCACCGGTACGGGACTCTCATCGCTAACCGGGAAGTATATGCAATAATGATCCTTCACCGGCTCGGGACTCTCATCGGTTACGGGAAAGTATATGTAATATTGACCTTTCACCGGTGCGGGACTCTCATCGCCAACCGGGAAGTTTATGCAATAATGATCTTTCACCGGCTCGGGACTCTCATCGATTACCTGGAAGTATATGTAATAATGACCCTTCACCGGTGCGTGACTCTCATCGCCAACTGGGAAGTATACGCAATGCTCATATGCTCAATGCAATACCAACAATAGGACATAACATATAATATACAATGTAAACTCAAAGCTAAGGCGTAATGCGTACGCCTATCGGCAGCTACACACGTAAGGAACACGTGGTAGAAAATCCACGAGGTCAGGTGCCTTCAAAGAATTGGATATAAACACTTACCTTGTTACAAAGTTAGCACAGCTACTCAACAACCACTTTGCCCTTTGGATTCATTGCCAAACGATCCCACTGTGTTCCATAAGCAGAAAAATATATTACATAAGGCTAAAGGCTTCATTCCTTACGTCTTAAGGCAATCCGGTTAGAAACCTGATACCATATTCGCATACGCAATATGTAGGCCAGGCCTACGTACAGGGTTTAAGGTCACATAACCAAACCCTAAATAAATTACATTTATATGTTGCTCATAACTCACTGAGTACGAATATATAATCAATTCCACTATCGTGGTCCAATTGACCCTTACTATTAATTGAACTTATTAAAATGATGTCTAATATCTCAATTTTTACCGTAAAAATATATTCAAACATACATAATAAACTCAAATAATATATTAAGATCATTACCTGAATGTTTTAGGGTAAAAATTCTACTTTTCTCCGGCTCTTTTCTCATTTTCTGGTATTTTTTTCCTTCTCCGTGTTCTGCTCCGTTTTCTGTTTTTATGTTGTTGTTTCTGCTTTCAGCTCATCTCAAATGGAAGTGCAGCTAATGGATTATTAATCCATATGGCCCACCGCCTTTATTATTTCATTTTTCTTTTTTTCCTTTTCCTTTTTTTCCTTTTTCCTTTAAAATTCGCTGCTACGGTAAAAATTAAAACGAAGACCTACGAAATTCGAAATAATTCTAAATTTTTCAAGTAAGTTGTACAAAATATATGTAACGCACTTGCTAAGGCGGATCTCAAATTAGAATCCCGAAGCTCAATATATAAATTAAATGAAAAAAGGTCAAATTATTTAACTTTCGACATTTTAGCGGAAACTAGCTGAACAACCTCGAAATTCACTTTCGAAAGTTTACAAAAGTCACAAATAATCATACGAACCTAACGGCACTTTCAGATTTCAAATCGGAGTTAATTCACCAAAACCGAGCTTGAAAATCCCTTTTTAACATTTATCGACAATAAAACCTGAAATCTTCTTCCGATACGTACCAAATGAGGTCTGATTTAGCTCTGAAACGACCTCGGTCTGTAAAATCCATCAGAACCTGTCTGTAAAATTTGAGCTAAATCAGACCTCGTTTGGTAGGCGTCGGAAGAAGGTTTCAGTTTTTATTGTCGATAAATATTAAAAAGAGATTTTCGAGCTCGGTTTGGGCGAACGAGCTTCGATTCGAAATCCGAAAGCGCCGTTAGGTTTGTATGATTATTTTTGATTTTTGTGAACTTTCGAAAGTAAATATCGATGTTGTTCGGCTAGTTTCCGCTAAAATGTCGAAAGTTAAATAATTTGACCTTTTTCCATTTATTTTTCATATTGAGTTTGGGGAGTCTGATTTGAGATCCGTCTTATCGAGTATGTTACATATATTTTGTATAACTTGTATGCAAAAGTTGAAATTATTTCGAATATTGTAATGTACAGTTTTAATTTTTACCGTAGCAGCGAATTTTAAAAGAAATAAATGAAAAGGCGGTGGGGGATGGTCCTTAGCCTAGCTAAGGACGAACATAAGTAGTGAAATCAAACAGAAGCAAAAGACGAAACAGAGAAACGAGAACAGGGAAGAGAAAAGCGCAGTGAGGTAAAAAAATGCTAGAAAATGAGAAAAAACCCGAGAAAATAGTAGAATTTTACCCCGAAACATTCAGGTAATGATCTTAATGCATTATTTATGTTTATTACGTGTGTTTGAATATGTTTTGACGGTAAAAATTGGGATATTAGATATCGTTTTAATATGTTTACGTAATAATTTAAAGGGTCAATTGGACCCCGATAATGGAATTGATTATATATTCATACTCAGTGAGTTATGAGCAACATATAAATGTAATTTATTTAGGGTTTGGTTATGTGACCTTAAACTGTACATAGGCCTGGCCTGCGTATTGCGTATGTGAATAGGGTATCAGGTTCCAAACCGGATTGCCCTAAGATATGAGGAATGAAGCCTTTAGCCTAAATTGATATATTTTTCTGCTTATTGAATAGAGTGGGATCGTTTGGCAAGGAAAATAAAGGATAAAGCGGTTCTTGATTAGCCATACTAACTTTTGGAAGAGGTAAGTGTTTATATCTATTTCTTTGGAGGCACCTGGCCTCGTGGATTTTCTACTATGTGTTCTTTACGTGTGTAGCTGCCGATAGGCGTACTCATTACGCCTTAGCTTTGAATTTACATTATATATTATATGTTATATCCTGTTGTTGGTATTGCTTTGAGGATCTCAGCATTGTACTCTGGCTGTGAGTTGGCATCTGCTTTGAGGATCTCAGCATTGTACTCTGGCTGTGAGTTGGCATCTACTTCCCGGCTGTCGATGAGAGTCCCGCGCCGGTGAAGGGTTATTATTGCATCACATTGCATTCATATGCATTATATGTCATTCATATGCATTACATTGCATATCATATTGGGTGCAGGAGTATTCCACCCCAGGAGCAGGAGGATTCCGCTCCATTGTATCATATTGAGGGTAGGAGGATTCCGCCCCAGGAGTAGGAGTATTCCGCTCTTATGTCAGATAATGAGTGCAGGAGTATTCCGCCTCAGCTTTACATTATAGCGAGTGTAGGAGTATTTCGCCCCAGAAGAGTGCAGGAGTATTCCGCCTCTGGTTTTATCATATCGGGTGCAGGACTATTCCGCCCCAGGAGCAGGAGTATTCCGCTCCATTTGGTTATCAGATTGGATTCCCCTCGATTGCAGGAGTATTCCGCTTCGAGATGGGATGACGGGTACATGTGACCCTTTGCATCATATTTCATTTCATCTCAATTCATACCATTGTGTAGACTTGCGGTACATGACTACTGTTCTGCTTATACGTGCATTGCTTATTTATTGATATGTTTCTGGCTCGCATCCTTGGTTGAGTTAATAAGATTCTTACATGTTTCCGGTTGTTATCTGGCTCTGCCTTTTTATAATTTAAACAAAAAGAATTTGGTTTGTCTATTTCTTCTCCCTGGCTAGCTATCCTATTCTTTGAGCTGGCTAGTCTGCCCCACTTATTGAGTCCTTTTGACTCACCCTTGTCTGTTGTTTGTTTCTTGTCTATCTATTTCGTTTCGGCAGGTTCGCTCCAGGATTGAGTTCGCCACGTAGTGAAGGAGCGAAGACGACTTCAGCTATCAGGTTGAGCCTGCTTTTATTCCGGATGGCCACCAGTTTATTGTTTATTATTTTAGTTGCATTTTGCTCCATCCAGAAGGTATCCGTCTTCTTTTGTACTCTTAGATGTCTAGTTTGGATAGCCCTAAACCTAGTATGTTCGGTAGTCAGCTGTAATTTCTTTTGTACAGCTTAGAGGTATCAGTATGTCTGTGTTTTTTTTTTTTTTTTAAGTCTTATCCTTATTTATGAATAATTATATTTATTTTCTAATTTAATTGGTAAGGGTTCGCCCGACGGGTCTAGGGGAGGATATCGGGTGCCCGCACGGCCTAACTAGATTCCGGGTCGTGTCAGTTGGTATCAGAGCCCGATTTAGAGTCTATCAAGACTAAGACAGTGTCTAGTAGAGTCTCGCTGATGGGTACGTAGACGTCCGTACTTATCTACGAGGGGCTATGATGGCATTTAGAAAGTTTCACTTCCTTCATTTTTGATCGTTCGTCGGTCTAGGATTCTAAAGTATTTTTGTTAATTCCTTCGTGGTAACTGTGAACCCTCGTGCGATAAATCAGCAAACGGTATGAGTGCAAGACGAATTCGTCTAGCCTGGGGCTAGCATTGACGAAGCCCCGAGAGTTTTTGATCGTGCTGACAATCTAGTTACGGAGGTCCTAGCTGTACGAGCTCGCGATGGGCCAGGGAGCAGGGCCTTGTGGTTCCCTTGGCTCTCTATGATGCTTTTACGAGAATCTTGGCGATGCAGATACCGCAAGAACCTATTATTCGCTAGGCAGCTTATCAGGTTGCCGCAGATGCAGACGTTCAGTCTCAGGGAGCTCCTACTCCAGTTCTTAATATTGCCGCAGTAAATTATGTTGTGGAGACAGCATGTGATGTGCCTCTAGTTATTCTGGCTAGTTAGCTAGCCCGAGTAATGGCTCGGTCCGAGTATCTGAAAAGGCTGCATTATTTTACCCAATTGAACCTTCCGATATTCTTAAGCCATGCATCAGATAATCCCTGCGTAAACTTTTAAAATACAATGATTTCAGGTATCCTTCAGGCTCTTGATTATATCGAGCAGTATGGTGTTTATTATTCTGCTTTCCAGTTTCAAGGTCCAGCCCTGAATTGGTGGGCCGCTCTCTTATTAATTAACTTGGTTCGATTTTTCTTCTAGATTCGTGGAAAAGTTCCTTTCGAGTAGCGAGCGAGATGAAAACTGTTGCCAGTTTGAGTGGATTGGACAGGGTAGCCTGTCGGATAGCCTGTTGGTGTTTCAGAATATGAGCTTGAATTCTATAGAATGGCTGAATATACATTAGAACTAGTCCGTGAGCCTTTCGAGAGATTCAAAGATTTATTGATGACCTTTCTCCTTCCTTGAGATCCCAGATGGCTCGAAAAATTTAGGTTGGGCTCATTTGATGTCGTTGTTGATATTACCCGAAGGTACGAGGCATACCATAAGTTAGAGCAGGAGAAGTTAGAGCGGGAGAGCAAGAGATCCCGTGTCCCTAGTGGGCAACCATGGTACCTCATTTAGAGGTAAGAGTTCTGATTATTTTGGGAGGTCAACTGCCAGGTTATTTCAGCTGGTAGAGCGTAATTCTTAAAATGCGGTAGTAGTTCATTAAGATAGACCCATTTTTCTCTTTATAGCTATCAACAACCTGTCCAGCTTCCATTTTCACTGAAAAGGTGTTATCATTATCGTGAGCCTGTCATTTTTAATGTAGTTCTCCCTTAGTCCGGCAAGTTGGCAGTCGTCTTTTCTCTCGTTATCAGGCATCTGCATAGTCGCATGGGATTTTATTTAAATCTCAATCAGCCAGAGAAATTCCATGATCCAGTAAAGGTTGAGAGCGTGGTGGTATTTATTCTTCAGAAGGTAATTATCAGTGTAGCGGCTTAGCTCAGCCGCAGGGGCAGTTCTATGAAATTCCAGTCTGGCAGGCCCAAGTATTTCGTCTTCCCTTATAGGTGAATACGATTTGATTCTTCCGATCGATCTAGAAATGGTTTGTCTTGTCATGTTTCCATATTTTCTTTAGATATCGTAGTCTATTAAGAATCGGTTGTGGTAGAGGAGTGAGCTTCTAGTATGATTTATTCAAGAAATTTATGAGACCCTACTAGTTTTTCTAGTGTAAATATGAGAGATTTGTGAGTGAGTATCGATATTGTTTGCTTGGCATCTTGTTGTGCTTCATTCTGTCATAATGTCAAGTTAGTCTACCTCTCTTTGGAACTCAGTATCGGTAGGATGATGGGATTCTTATTCGTCACCATCAGAAAGTGTCATTGTTTCTTCCGGTGTAAAGTGATTAGTAAGTAATATTCGATCTACGCATCTCCTCTTGGTTCGAGACTTTAGTGACGTTATCTTATCCTATGAGCTTATCTGGGTTATAAAAGGGTTTTTTAGTAAATTTACAGAGTTTCCTTCTTATTGGGAGGTTAAATTGGCATAGATGTCATTCCATAAAGCTTATTTAATGTCTATCTCTTCAATTGCAATTCTTTGGTTAGCCTGACTCGGAAGTAATATAGCTCTGGGAGCCAAGTAAATAAAAAGATGAGCTTCCTGAAGCTCTAATTATTTCTATCCTCAGTCCATTGCCATCTCTTCTTTGTTCGGCACTAGTGAGCTTAGGCGGTTAGTAGCCTCTTATGATGTTCCCTGTGTGGAGCCAGAGTGTGTGTCAAGGTAGCCGGGCATGCACATTATTGTGTTTCAAGGCTACTAAGGGTAATAGAGGCGTCATTTGACCTTTGATTTGATCCATCATGCAGTGGTGCTTATAGAAAATGTATGGAGTTGTGACTTGAGAGTTGCAGCTGTTTGGCAACTCGAAAGGGTAGCTGGTAGCTTAGGTCTGCCTATGTTTGGCTTTTAGCTAAATCTTCTTTAGTCCAGCAGACTGTGTGGGGATGGTTATTCCTATTCAAATAGCTGTATGAGTTTATGCTCTAAGTGGAGGAGTCTTCCACCAATTGATACCGAATCATAATATTAAATCTCTAAGGCGTTGATACCACTTTTGTCACGACCCAACCCAGGGCCACGACAGATAAGTGTCGATCATTGCTAAACCCACTAATAATCTATTAATGCTAGAGATAAGCTGGCAACATGATCATATATACGTACCTGTCTGCTGAAAGCATAAAGTCTGGAATGATGACACGACTTTAACTTGCTAGCAATTAGAACACTGAGCCACAAATTCTGCTGTGTCACACGTCATTGCGTCCCACCAATAAATCCGCTTAAGATCATGGTGCATTTTAGTCGAACCTGGATGAACAATGTATTTGGAATAATGTGCCTCTATCATAATCTGTCCACGTAAATCTGCAACATCAGAAACACAATGTCTTTCTTTATACATGAGAAAACCGTCAGTAGTTACCCTTTATGTTGACTCCAGTTTTCTTCTGGCTATCTATCTGTATTCAACTAGAACTGGATCCTCATACTGACACTGTTTTACTTCATGAAAATTTAGAGTTAAAGGTCTAGTGCAGCTTATCGTCCATCCATCATTGGCATATCTCCTTGACACCTCATTTCTTTGAGATGTTACTTTAGCATTATAAGTGCACATGCAATCAACTTTGTTGCTGGTATTCAGCCTCAGCTCATGGTCCAACTACATGTCTCTTTTATTTTTACTTTTTCAAGTCATAATATTTCCAACTCAAAGACAATACCCTAAAGTAGATGTTCAGTCTTAAGATCATCCCTGATCTGCATCATACTATCCAGTAGTATTTGCATGATCCTTATTCTTATATGACAGACCTTGTTCAGATGAACCTTTGACATACATTAAGATATGAGTAACCACATTCCCACAAGGAGCTTGTGGAACAACACTAACATCAACTGAGATGTTGCATAGTGCGTTCGTAAAAATAATATAGCTTGCATCAAATCTTCTATAGTGTGTAGTGACAAGGTACTTCAAAAGCTCCCCCTATTGCATCAAGCGTGAGCTAATTCTTAGTTCCATCGACGTATTATATATCAAAAGGTATATCGAAGAGGTGATTATCGGCTAAATCATGTTAATCCATCCAGAGTTTCATATATCTTTGTTTCGAAAAAGTAGAGCTCTCATATGTGATCGAGGAAAGATTAGCTTAGTCAGAATAAGCTGGGTAATGGTGTTATGATGTTATCCAGATATATTTTATTCCAAAAGTTCAATATGTGTGTTATAATTTTGATCCTGCAATCAGGATATAATACTAGTGGAGTAGCTTATGAAGGTCGTGCAAGTTCTCTTGTTATCCACGCGAATTTTTTTTCTTTAGACTTAGGCTCGTTCGAGGACGAACGAGAGTATAAGTGGAGGAGAATGAAACGACCTCAAACAGTCATTTCAGAAGTTAGGACTCCGATTAGCGTGCCGATAATTTTAAAATATTTATAATATCCATTAGGACCTGTCTGTAAAATTTGAGCTAAATCAGACCTCGTTTGGTAGGCATCGGAAGAAGGTTTCAGTTTTTATTGTCGATAAATATTAAGAAGAGATTTTCGAGCTCGGTTTTGGCGAACGAGCTCCGATTCGAAATCCAAAAGTGCCGTTAGGTTCGTATGATTATTTGTGACTTTTGTGAACTTTCGAAAGTAAATTTCGATTTTGTTCGGCTAGTTTCTGCTAAAATGCCGAAAGTTAAATAATTTGACATTTTTCCATTTAATTTGCATATTGAGTTTCGGAAGTCCGATTTGAGATCCGCCTTAGCGAGTATGTTACATATATTTTTTTATAACTTGTATGCAAAAGTTGGAATTATTTCGAATATTGTAGAATACAGTTTTATTTTTTACCGTAGCAGCGAAATTTAAAAGAAAAAAAAGGGAAAAATAAAAGAAATAAATGGAAAGGCGGTGGGGGATGGTCCTTAGCCTTTTTAAGGACGAACATAAGTAGTGAAATCAAACAGAAGCAAAAGACGAAACAGAGAAGCGAGAACAGAGAAGAAAAAAGCATAGTGAGGTAAAAAAATGCCCGAAAATGAGAAAAGAGCCGGGAAAATAGTAGAATTTTTACCCCGAAACATTCAGGTAATGATCTTAATGTATTATTTATGTTTATTATGTGTGTTTGAATATGTTTTGACGGTAAAAATTGGGATATTAGACATCGTTTTAATAAGTTCACTTAATAGTTTAAAAGGTCAATTGGACCCCGATAATGTAATTGATTATATATTCGTACTCAGTGAGTTATGAGCAACATATAAATGTAATGTATTTGGGGTTTTGTTATGTGACTTTAAACCCTGTACATAGGCCTGACCTGCGTATTGCGTATGCGAATAGGATATCAGGTTCCTAACCGGATTACCCTAAGATGTGAGGAATGAAGCATTTAGCAAAAATTGATATATTTTTCTGCTTATTGAATAGAGTTGGATCGTTTGGCAAGGAAACTAAAGGATAAAGCGGTTGTTGATTAGTCGTACTAACTTTTGGAAGAGGTAAGTGTTTATATCTATTTCTTTGGAGGCACCTGGCCTCGTGGATTTTCTACCACGTGTTCTTTACGTGTGTAGCTGCCGATTTATTCCTTAGCTTTGAATTTACATTATATATTATATGTTATATCCTGTTATTGGTATTGCTTTGAGGATCTCAGCATTGTACTCTGAATGTGAGTTGGCATCTACTTCCTGGATGTCGATGAGAGTCCCGCGCCGGTGAAGGGTTATTATTGCATCACATTACATTCATATGCATTATATGTCATTCCTATGCATTACATTGCATATCATATAGGGTGCAGGAGTATTCCGCCCCAGGAGCAGGAGGATTCCGCTCCATTGTATCATATTGAGGGGAGGAGGATTCCGCCCCAGGAGCAGGAGTATTCCGCTCTTATGTCAGATACTGAGTGCAGGAGTATTCCACCTCAACTTTACATTATATCGGGTGCATGAGTATTCCGCCTCTAGTTTATATCATATCGGGTGCAGGAGTATTCCACCCCAGGAGCAGGAATATTCCGCTCCAGTTGGTTATCAGATATGATTCCCCTCGAATGCAGGAGTATTCCTCTTCGAGATGGGCTGACGGGCACATGTGACCCTTTGCATCATATTTCATTTCATTTCATCTCAATTCATACCATTGTGTAGACTTCCGGTACATGACTACTGTTCTGCTTATATGTGCATTGTTTATTTGTTGATATGTTTCTGGCTCGCATCCTTGGTTGAGATTATAAATTTCTTATGTGTTTCGGTTGTTATCTGGCTTTGCTTTTTTATAATTTAAATAAAAGGAATTTGGTTTTTCTGTTTCTTCTCCCTGGCTAGCTATCCTATTCTTTGATGTGGCTAGTCTGCCCCACTTATTGAATCCTTTTGACTCATCCTTGTTTATTGTTTGTTTCTTGTCTATCTATTTCGTTTCGGCAGGTTCGCTCCAGGATTGAGTTCGCCACGTGGTGAAGGAGCGAAGACAACTTCAGCTGTCAGGGTGAGCCAGCTTTTATTCCGGATGGCCACTAGTTTATTGTTTATTATTTCAGTTGCATTTTGCTCTCTCCAGGAGGTATCCGTCTTCTTTTGTACTCTTAGATGTCCTGTCTGGATAGCCCTAAACCTAGTATGTTGGGTAGTCAGCTGTAATTTCTTTTGTACAGCTTAGAAGTATCAGTATGTCCATGATTTTTTTTGAGTCTTATCCTTATTTATGAATTGTTATATTTATTTTCCTAATTTAATTGGTAAGGGTTGGCCAGACGGGTCTAGGGGAAGATGTCGGGTGCCCGCACGGCCTAACAAGATTCCGGGTCGTGTCAAGCTCAAATTTTACAGACAGGTCCTAATGGACATTACGAAGTTTTTCAAATTATCGGCACGCCCATCGGGGTCCTAATTCCCAAAACGACTACCTAAGATCGTTTCATTCTCCTCCACTTATACTCTTGTTCGTCTTCGAACGAGCCCAAGTTTAAAGAGAAATTTACACAAATAACAAAAGAACTTGAACGACTTTCAGCAACTACTCCATGGACATTCTCTCATGATTGCAGAATCATAATTATAACACGCACATCGAACTCTTGGGAATAAATATTTCTGAATTATATCATAACGCCATTGCCCTGCTTATTCTGACTAAGCTAATCCTTCCTCGATCACGAGAGGAGAGCTCTACATTTTCGAAACAAAGATACACAAAACTCTGGATGGATTAACATGATTCCGCAGACGAATCCCCTCATCGATATACTTTACGATGTAGAACAGTTTGATGGTACTAATAGTTAGCTTACGCTTCAGCAACGCCTTCGAGATTTAATATTAGCATTCTGTATTGGACGAAGACTCCTCCACATAGAGCATAAACTCATACAACTAATTTGAATAGGAATAATCATCCTCGCACAACATGCTGGATTAAGAAAGACTTAGCTAAAACATAATACGACTCAGACCTGAGCTACCAAATTACCTTCTCGAGTTTCCAAACAGCTGCAACTCTCGAGTTCACAACTCCATACCTTTGCCATAAGCACCACTGCCTGATGGATCAAATAAGAGGTCAAATGATGCCCCTTATTACCCTTAGTATACTTGAAAAACAACAATGTACTTACCCGTCTACCTTGACACGCATTCTAGCTCAATACAGGGAACATCACAAGAGGCTGCTGACCGCCTAAGCTCATTAGTGCCAGACAAAGAAGAGATGGCAACGGACTGAGGATAGGAATAATTAGAGCTTCAGGAAGCTTTTCTTCTTTTTTATTTGGCTACCAGAGCTAGGCTACTTTCGAGTCAGGCTAAACGAAGAATCGCAATTGAAGAAATAGACATTAAATGAGCTTTACGGAACAACATCTATGTCAATTTAACCTCCCAATAAGAAGAAAACTCTGACAATTTACCAGAAAACCTTTTTAAAATCGAGATAAGCTCATAGAATAACATGATTCTACTAGCGCCTCGAACCATGAGGAGATACGTAGATCGACTATTACTTACTTATCACTTGTACCGAAGAAAAGATAACACTTTCTGATGGTGACGAATTAGGATCCTATTATCCTACCAACATTGAATTCCGACGAGAAAGGTAAACTGAGTTGACATAATAATTAAAGGTGGCACAAAAAGATTCCAAGCAGACTATACCGACACTCTCTCCCAAATTTCTCACATTTAAACAAGATCAACTAGTAGGGTCTCTCGAATGCCAGGAATAAATCATACTAGAAGCTCACCCCCACCACAACCGATTCTTAATAGAAACGACATCTAATGAAACCATCGAAACATGATAAGACACACCATTTCCAGATCGATCGAAAGAATCAAATTTTACTCACATTTAAGGGAAGAAGAAATCCAGGGTCTACTACATCGGATACTTTAGCATCCCGCCAGACTAGCAGTTTATAGAACTGCCTCTGCTGCTGAGCTGAGCCACTACCCTGATAATCACCTTCTAAAAACAACTGCCACCACGCTCTCAACCTCTACTGGATGGTGGCATTTCTCTGGCTGATGGAGATCTAAATGAAAACCTCTGCGACTATGCAGGTGCCTGATAATAAGAGAAAAGACGACTGCCTACTTGCCGGAGTAACGAAAAACTCCTCAAAGGATAACCAGACTCATGCCAATGATAACAGGAAAACTCCTCAAAGGATAATCAGACTCACGACAATGATAACAGCTTTTTGCTGAACATGGAAGCTGGACAGATTGTTGAAAGCTACAAAGAGAAAGCTGAGTCTAATCTTGATGAACTACCCGCGCACTCTAAGAAGCACGTGACACAAGCTGAGATAACCTGTAAGGTGACCTCCCAAAATAATCAGAACTCTTACCTCCAAATGAGGTACCATGGTTGCCCACTAGGGCCACGGGATTTCTTGCTCTCCCGCTCTAACTCTTCCGGCTCTAATTTGTGGTATGCCTAATACCTCTGACCAATATCAACAACAACATCAAATGAAGTCCCAACCTAAATTTTCTCGAGCCATCTAGGATCTCAAGGAAGGAGAAAGGTCACCAATAAATCTTTGAACATTTTCGGAAGGTTTATAGACTAGTTCTAGTGCATATCTAGCCATCCTAAAGAATTTAATATCATATTCTAAAATCTGACAAGCGACCCTATCAAATCCACTCAAATTGGTGACTCTTTTCATCTCGCTCGCTGCGCGAAAGGAACTTTTCCACTAATCTAGAAGAAAAATCGAACCAAGTTAGCTAACAAGAGAGCGGCCCACCAATTCAAAGCTGGACCCCTGAAACTGGAAAGAGAAATAATCAATACCATACCACTCGATATAATCAAGAGCCTGAAGGATATGCTGACATCATTTTATTTCCAAAACTACACATGGATTATCTGATGCATGGCTTAAGAATATCAGAAGGTTCAGTTGAGTAGAATAATGCAGCCTCTTCAGACACTCGAACCGAGCCATTACTCGGGCTAGCTAACCAGCCAGAATAACTAGAGGCACAACACATGCTGCTTCTGGAACATAAATTATTGGGGCACCATCAGGGACTGGAACAGGAGCTCCCTGAGATCGAACATCTGCATCTGCGGCAACCTAATAAGTTGCCTAGCGAATAATAGGTTCTTGTGGTGTCTGCGTCGCCAAGATTCTCATAAAAGCATCCTAGAGAGCCAAAGAGAACCATAAGGCCCTGCTCTTTTGCCCATCGCGAGTTCGTACAGCTGGGACCTCCGTAACTAGATCGTCAGCACGATAAAAAACTCTCGGGGCTTCGTCAGTGCTAGCCCCAGGCTAGACTGCTTCGTCTTGAACTCATACCGTTTGCTGATTTGTCGCACGAGGTTTCACAATTACCACGAAGGAATTAATGAAAATACTTTTGCATTCTAGATAGATGCACGATCACGAAAGAAGGAAGTGAAACTTCCTAAATGCCATCATAGCCTCTCGTAGATAAGTACGAAATACTTTTGCATTCTAGACAGATACACGATCACGAAAGAAGGAAGTGAAACTTCCTAAATGCCATCATAGCCTCTCGTAGATAAGTGCGAACGTCTACGTACGCATCAACGAGACTCTACTAGACACTGCCTTAGTCTGGATAGACTCTAAACCGGGCTCTGATACCAACTGACATGACCCATAATCCGGCTAAGCCGTGCGGGCACTCGATATCCTCCCCTAAACCCGTTGGGCGAACCCTTACCAATCAAATTAGGAAAATAAATATAATTCAATTCATAAATAAGAATAAGACTTAGAAAAAAACACAGACATACTGTACCTCTAAGCTGTACAAAAGAAATTATAGCTGACTACCCAACATACTAGGTTTAGGGCTATCCATACTAGACATCTAAGAGTACAAAAGAAGACAGATACCTCCTGAAGGGAGCAAAATACATAACACTGGTGGCCATTATGAATAAAAGCTAGCTCACCCCGACAGCTGAAGTCGTCTTCGCTCCTTTACAACGTGGTGAACTCAATCCTAGAGCGAACCTTCCGAAACGAAATAGATAGACAAGAAACAACAACAAACAAGGGTAAGTCTAAAGGACTCAATAAGTGGGGTAGACTAGCCACCTCAAAGAATAGGATAGCTAGTCAGGGAGAAAAGAAACAGATAAACCAAATTCCTCTTATTTAAATTATGAAAAGGCAGAACTAGATAATAACTGGAAACACGTATGGAATCATAAATTTATTAACAACCACAGACCCTTGTTTATTGTTTATTTCGTTTCGGCAGGTTCGCTCCAGGATTGAGTTCGCCACGTGGTGAAGTAGCGAAGACGACTTCAGCTGTCAGGGTGAGCCAGCTTTTATTCCGGATGGCCACCAGTTTATTGTTTATTATTTTAGTTGCATTTTGCTCCCTCCAGGAGGTCTCCGTCTTCTTTTGTACTCTTAGATGTCTAGTCTGGACAGCCGTAAACCTAGTATGTTGGATAGTCAGCTGTAATTTTTTTGTACAGCTTAGAGGTATCAGTATGTCTGTGTTTTTTTTTTTTTAAGTCTTATCCTTATTTATGAATAATTATATTTATTTTCTAATTTAATTGGTAAGGGTTCGCCCGACGGGTCTAGGGGAGGATATCGGGTGCCCGCACGGCCTAACTAGATTCCGGGTCGTGTCAGTTGGTATCAGAGCCCGATTTAGAGTCTATCCAGACTAAGACAGTGTCTAGTAGAGTCTCGCTGATGGGTATGTAGACGTCCGTACTTATCTACGAGGGGCTATGATGGCATTTAGGAAGTTTTACTTCCTTCATTTTTGATCGTTCGTCGGTCTAGGATTCTAAAGTATTTTTGGTTAATTCCTTCGTGGTAACTGTGAACCCTCGTGCGATAAATCAGCAAACGGTATGAGTGCAAGACGAATTCGTCTAGCCTGGGGCTAGCATTGACGAAGCCCCGAGAGTTTTTGATCGTGCTGACAATCTAGTTACGGAGGTCCTAGCTGTACGAGCTCGCGATGGGCCAGGGAGCAGGGCCTTGTGGTTCCCTTGGCTCTCTATGATGCTTTTACGAGAATCTTGGCGATGCAGATACCGCAAGAACCTATTATTCGCTAGGCAGCTTATCAGGTTGCCGCAGATGCAGACGTTCAGTCTCAGGGAGCTCCTACTCCAGTTCTTAATATTGCCGCAGTAAATTATGTTGTGGAGACAGCATGTGATGTGCCTCTAGTTATTCTGGCTAGTTAGCTAGCCCGAGTAATGGCTCGGTCCGAGTATCTGAAAAGGCTGCATTATTTTACCCAATTGAACCTTCCGATATTCTTAAGCCATGCATCAGATAACCCCTGCGTAAACTTTTAAAATACAATGATTTCAGGTATCCTTCAGGCTCTTGATTATATCGAGCAGTATGGTGTTTATTATTCTGCTTTCCAGTTTCAAGGTCCAGTCCTGAATTGGTGGGCCGCTCTCTTATTAATTAACTTGATTTGATTTTTCTTCTAGATTCGTGGAAAAGTTCCTTTCGAGTAGCGAGCGAGATGAAAACTGTTGCCAGTTTGAGTGGATTGGACAGGGTAGCCTGTCGGATAGCCTGTTGGTGTTTCAGAATATGAGATTGAATTCTATAGAATGGCTGAATATGCATTAGAACTAGTCCGTGAGCCTTTCGAGAGATTCAAAGAATTATTGATGACCTTTCTCCTTCCTTGAGATCCCAGATGGCTCGAAAAATTAGGTTGGGTTCATTTGATGTCGTTGTTGATATTACCTGAAGGTACGAGGCATACCATAGATTAGAGCAGGAGGAGTTAGAATGGGAGAGCAAGAGATTCTGTGGCCCTAGTGGGAACCCATAGTACCTCATTTAGAGGTAAGAGTTTCGATTATTTTGGGAGGTCAACTGCCAGGTTATCTCAGCTGGTAGAGCGTAATTCTTAAAATGCGGTAGTAGTTCATTAAGATAGACCCAGTTTTTCTCTTTATAGCTATCAACAACCTGTCCAAACCATTTTCACTGAAAAGGTGTTATCATTGTCGTGAGCCTCTCATTTTAATGTAGTTCTCCCTTAGTCCGGCAAGTAGGGAGTCGTCTTTTATCTTGTTATCAGGAATCTGCGTAGTCGCAGGGGATTTTATTTAAATCTTAATCAGCCAGAGAAATTTCACGATCCAGTAAAGGTTGAGAGTGTGGTGGCAGTTATTCTTCAGAAGGTAATTATCAGTGTAGCGGCTTAGCGCAGCCGCAGGGGTAGTTCTATGAACTTCCAGTCTGGCCGGCCTAAGTATTTCGTCTTCCCTTATAGGTGAGTAAGATTTGATTCTTTCGATCGATCTAGAAATGGTTTGTCCTGTCATGTTTCCATATTTTCTTTAGATATCGTAGTCTATTAAGAATCGGTTGTGGTAGAGAGGTGAGCTTCTAGTATGATTTATTCAGGAAATTGGTGAGACCCTACTAGTTTTTCTGGTGTAAATATGAGAGATTTGTGAGTGAGCATCGGTATTGTTTGCTTGGCATCTTGTTGTGCCTCATTCTCTCATAATGTCAAGTTAGTCTACCTTTCTTTGGAACTCAGTATCGGTTAGATGATGGGATTCTTATTCATCACCATCAGAAAGTGTCATTGTTTCTTCCGGTGTAAACTGATTAGTAAGTAATATTCGATCTACGCATCTCCTCTTGGTTTGAGACGCTAGTGACGTTATGTTATCTTATGAGCTTATCTGGGTTATAAAAGGGTTTTCTGGTAAATTGTCAGAGTTTCCTTCTTATTGGGAGGTTAAATTGGCACAGATGTCATTCCATAAAGCTTATTTAATGTCTATCTCTTCAATTGCGATTCTTTGGTTAGCTTGACTCGGATGTAATATAGCTCTAAGAGCCAAATAAATAAAAAGATGAGCTTCCTGAAGCTCTAATTATTTCTATCCTCAGTCCATTGCCATCTCTTTTTTGTTCGGCACTAGTAAGCTTAGGCGGTCAGTAGCCTCTTATGATGTTCCCTGTGTGGAGCCATAGTGCGTGTCAAGGTACCCGGGCATGCACATTATTGTGTTTCAAGGCTAATAAGGGTAATAGTGGCGTCATTTGACCTTTGATTTGATCCATCATGCAGTGGTGCTTATAGAAAATGTATGGAGTTGTGACTCGAGAGTTGCAGCTGTTTGGCAACTCGAAAGGGTAGTTGATAGCTTAGGTCTGCCTACGTTTAGCTTTTAGCTAAATCTTCTTTAGTCCAGCAGACTGTGTGGGGATGGTTATTCCTATTCAAATAGCTGTATGAGTTTATGCTCTAAGTGGAGGAGTCTTCCACCAATTGATACCGAATCATAATATTAAATCTCTAAGGCGTTGATACCACTTTTGTCACGACCCAACCCAGGGCCACGACAGAAACCTACAATAAGTGTCGATCATTGCTAAACCCACTAATAATATATTAATGCTAGAGATAAGCTGGCAACCTGATCATATATACGTACCTGTCTGCTGAAAGCATAATGTCTCGAATGATGACACGTCTTTAACTTGCTGGAAATTAGAACACTGAGCCACAAATTCTGCTGTGTCACACTTCATTGCGTCCCACCAATAAATCCGCTTAAGATCATGGTGAATCTTAGTCGAACCTGGATGAACAATGTATTTGGAATAATGTGTCTCTATCATAATCTGTCCACGTAAATCTGCAACATCAGAAACAAGAAGTCTTTCTTTATACATCAGAACACCGTCAGTAGTAACCCTTTATGGTGACTCCAGTTTTCTTTTGGCTATCTATCTGTATTCAACTAGAACTGGATCCTCATACTGACACTGTTTTACTTCATGAAAATTTAGAGTTAAAGGTCTAGTGCAGCTTATCGTCCATCCATCATTGGCATATCTCCTTCACACCTCAACTTTTTGAGAAGCTACTTTAGCATTATAAGTGCACATGCAATCAGCTTTGTTGCTGGTATTCTGCCTCAGCTCATGGTCCAACTACATGTCTCTTTTATTTTTACTTTTTCAAGTCATAATATTTCCAACTCAAAGACAATACCCTAAAGTAGATGTTCAGTCTTAAGATCATCCCTGGTCTGCATCATACTATCCAGTAGTATTTGCATGATCCTTATCCTTATATGATAGACCCTGTTCAGATGAACCTTTGACATACATTAGGATATGAGTAACTACATTCCGTCAAGGAGCTTGCGGAACAACACTAACATCAACTGAGATGTCTCATAGTGTGTTCGTAAAAATAACATAGCTTGCATCAAATCTTCTATAGTGTGTAGTGGCAAGGTACTTCAAAAGCTCCCCCTATTGCATCAAGCATGAGCTAATTCTTAGTTCCATCGACCTATTCTATATCAAAAGGTATATCGAAGAGGTGGTTATCGGCTGAATCATGTTAATCCATCCAGAGTTCCGTATATCTTTGTTTTGAAAAAGTAGAGCTCTCCTCTCGTGATCGAGAAAAGATCAGCTTAGTCAGAATAAGCTGGGCAATGGTGTTATGATGTTATCCAGATATATTTTATTCCAAAAGTTCAATATGCGTGTTATAATTCTGATCCTGCAATCAGGAGATAATGCCACTAGAGTAGCTTATGAAGGTTGTCCAAGTTCTCTTGTTATCCACACGAATTTTTTTTCTTTAGACTTAGGCTCATTCGAGGACGAACGATAGTATAAGTGGAGGAGAATGAAACGATCTTAGTCAGTCATTTCAGAAGTTAGGACTCCGATTGGCATGCCGATAATTTTAAAATATTTATAATATCCATTAGTACATGTCTCTTAAATTTGAGCTAAATCAGACGTCGTTTGGTAGGCGTCGGAAGAAGGTTTCAGTTTTTATTGTCGATAAATATTAAAAAGATATTTTTGAGCTCGGTTTTGGCGAACGAGCTCTGATTCGAAATCCGAAAGCGCCGTTAGGTTCGTATGATTATTTGTGACTTTTGTGAACTTTCGAAAGTGAATTTCGATGTTGTTCGGCTAGTTTCCGCTAAAATGCCGAAAGTTAAATAATTTGACCTTTTTCCATTTAATTTGCATATTGAGTTTCGGGAGTCCGATTTGAGATCTGCGTTAGCAAGTATGTTACATATATTTTGTATAACTTTTATGCAAAAAGTTGAAATTATTTCGAGTATTTTAGAGTACAGTTTTAATTTTTATCGTAGCAGCGAATTTTAAGAGAAAAAAAAGGGAAAAAACAAAAGAAATAAATTAAAAGGCGGTGGGGGATGGTCCTTAGCCTTGCTAAGGACGAATATAAGTGGTGAAATCAAACAGAAGCAAAAGACGAAACAGAGAAGTGAGAACAGAGAAGAGAAAAGTGCAGTGAGGTAAAAAAATGCCAGAAAATGAGAAAAGAGCCGGGAAAATAGTAGAATTTTTACCCCGAAACATTCAGGTAATGATCTTAATGCATTATTTTAGTTTATTACGTGTGTTTGAATATGTTTTGACGGTAAAAATTGAGATATTAGACATCATTTTAATAAGTTCACTTAATAGTTTAAAGGGTCAATTGGACCCCATAATGGAATTGATTATATATTCGTACTCAGTGAGTTATGAGCAACATATAAATGTAATTTATTTGGGATTTGGTTATGTGACCTTAAACCCTGTATATACGCCTGACCTGCGTATTCCGTATGCGAATAGGGTATCAGGTTCCTTACCGGATTGCCCTAAGATGTGAGGAATGAAGCCTTTAGCCTAAATTGATATATTTTTCTGCTTATTGAATAGAGTGGGATCGTTTGGCAAGGAAACTAAAGGATAAAGCAGTTGTTGATTAGTCGTACTAACTTTTGGAAGAGGTAAGTATTTATATCAATTTCTTTGGAGGCACCTGGCCTCGTGGATTTTCTACCACGTGTTCTTTACGTGTGTAGCTGCCGATTTATGCCTTAGCTTTGAATTTACATTATATATTATATGTTATATCCTGTTGTTGGTATTGTATTGAGGATCTCAGCATTGTACTCTGGCTGTGAGTTGGCATCTACTTCCCGGCTGTCGATGAGAGTACCGCACCGGTGAAAGGTTATTATTGCATCACATTTCATTCATATGCATTATATGTCATTCATATGCATTACATTGCATATCATATTGGGTGCAGGAGTATTCCGCCCCAGGAGCAGGAGGATTCCGCTCTATTGTATCATATTAAGGGTAGGAGGGTTCCGCCCCAGGAGCAGGAGTATTCCGCTCTTGTGTCAGATACTGAGTGCAGGAGTATTCCGCCTCAGCTTTACATTATATCGGGTGCAAGAGTATTCCGCCCCAGGAGAGTGCAGTAGTATTCCGCCTCTGATTTATATCATATCGGGTGCAGGAGTATTCCGCCCCAGGAGCAGCAGTATTCCGCTCCAGTTGGTTATCAGATTGGATTCCTCTCGAATGCAAGAGTATTCCGCTTCGAGATGGGAAGACGGGCACATGTGACCCTTTGCATCATATTTCATTTCATTTCATTTCATCTCAATTCATACCATTGTGTAAACTTGCAGTACATGACTACTGTTCTGCTTATATGTGCATTGCTTATTTTTTGATATGTTTTTGGCTCCCATCCTTGGTTGAGCTTATAAATTTCTTACGTGTTTCCGGTTGTTATTTGGCTCTGCCTTTTTATAATATAAATAAAAGGAATTTGGTTTTTCTGTTTCTTCTCCCTGGCTAGCTATCCTATTCTTTGAGGTGGCTAGTCTGCCCCACTTATTGAATCCTTTTGACTCACCCTTGTTTGTTGTTTGTTTCTTGTCTATCTATTTCGTTTCGCCAGGTTCGCTCCAGGATTGAGTTCGCCACGTGGTGAAGGAGCGAAGACGACTTCAGCTGTCAGGGTGAGCCAGCTTTTATTCTGGATGGCCACCAGTTTATTGTTTGTTATTTCAGTTGCATTTTGCTCTCTCCAGGAGGTATCCCTCTTCTTTTGTACTCCTAGATGTCTAGTCTGGATAGCCCTAAACCTAGTATGTTCGGTAGTCAGCTGTAATTTCTTTTGTACAACTTAGAGGTATCAGTATGTCCGTGCTTTTTTTTTTTTAAGTCTTATCCTTATTTATGAATTGTTATATTTATTTTCCTAATTTAATTGGTAAGGGTTTGCCTGACGGGTCTAAGGGAGAATGTCGGGTGCCTGCACAGCCTAACTAGATTCCGGGTCGTGTCAAGCTCAAATTTTACAGACAGGTCCTAATGGACATTACGAAGTTTTTCAAATTATCGGCACTCCCAATGGGGTCCTAATTCCCAAAACGACTACCTAAGATCGTTTCATTCTCCTCCACTTATACTCTTGTTCGTCCTCGAACGAGCCCAAGTTGAAAGAAAAATTTACACATAGAACAAAAGAACTTGAACGACTTTCAGCAACTACTCCATCGACATTATCTCATGATTGCAGAATCATAATTATAACACGCACATCGAACTCTTGGGAATAAATATTTCTAAATTATATCATAACGCCATTGACCAGCTTATTCTGACTAAGCTGATCCTTCCTCGATCACGAGAGGAGAGCTCTACATTTTCGAAATAAAAATACACAAAATTCTGGATGGATTAACATGATTCCGCAGACGAATCACCTCATCGATATACTTTACGATGTAGAACAGTTTGATGGTACTAATAGTTAGCTTACGCTTCAGCAACGCCTTCGAGATTTAATATTAGCATTCTGTATTGGAGGAAGACTCCTCCACAAAGAGCATAAACTCAGACAACTAATTTGAATAGGAATAATCATCCTCGCACAACATGCTGGATTAAGAAAGACTTAGCTAAAACATAATGCGACTCAGACCTGAGCTACCAAATTACCCTCTCGAGTTGCCAAACAGCTGCAACTCTCGAGTTCACAACTCCATACCTTTGCCATAAGCACCACCGCCCGATGGATCAAATCAGAGATCAAATGCTGCCCCTTATTACCCTTAGTTGCCTTGGAAAACAACAATGTACTTACCCGGCTACCTTGACACGCATTCTGGCTCAATACAGGGAACATCACAAGAGGCTACTGACCGCCTAAGCTCATTAGTGTCGGACAAAGAAGAGATGACAACGGACGGAGGATAGAAATAATTAGAGCTTCAGCAAGCTGTTCTTCTTATTTATTTGGCTACCAGAGCTAGGCTACTTTCGAGTCAGGCTAACCGAAGAATCGCAATTGAAGAAATAGACATTAAATGAGCTTTACGGAACAACATCTATGTCAATTTAACCTCCCCAATAAGAAGAAAACTCTGAAAATTTACCAGAAAACCTTTTTAAAATCGAGATAAGCTCATAGAATAACATGACTCTACTAGCGCCTCGAACCATGAGGAGATACGTAGATTGAGTATTACTTACTTATCACTTGCACCGGAAGAAAAGATAACACTTTCTGATGGTGACGAATTAGGATACCATTATCCTACCAACATTGAATTCTGACGAGAAAGGTAAACTGAGTTGACATAATAATTGAAGGTGGCACAAAAAGATTCCAAGCAGACCATACCGACACTCTCTCCCAAATTTCTCAAATTTAAAACAGATCAACTAGTAGGGTCTCCCGAATGCCAGGAATAAATCATACCAGAAGCTCACCCCCTACTACAACCGATTCTTAATAGAAACGACATCTAAGGAAACCATCGAAACATGATAAGACACATCATTTCCAGATCGATCAAAAGAATCAAATTTTACTCACATTTAAGGGAAGAATTTGCTAGGTCGTGGTTTTAAGATCCCGAGTTCAAGGGATTTTTCCACGCTAATATTGGGTGTTCATTTACTTACAGTTTGAATTCCGCACATAACATAGTAAAGGAACACATATTAAGGAACTTGTCCTTAAAACAATAAAGTGGTATATCTTGGGAATTTTAAATTGGTATCAGAGCGGGTTATCCTTGAAAAGGCTAAAACCTAGGATTAGATGAGTACATCACGAGAGAACAGTGAGGGTCAGTCAATGGTTATGAGTTTGTCATCATCAAAAAGGGGGAAAATATTAGATTGGATAAGCTTGGAGTTTTGACTGATGACTGAGGAACGGATTCAAAGGACCTGTTCCTTTGAATCACTGCAGCTAAACAGATAATTCATGCAAAATCATTTAAGCTGAGATATTATTAATTATCCTTAGACTAATGTTTATCTTGGTAATTATGCAGGTCTAAACGTGAGATGAAAAGATTGCATAAATAATGGATAAAGGCTAAAAGATCCGGATGCTTAAAGTGAAGAGTTCAATTAGGACTCAAACTCTTGGAAGCTTTGGAGTTCTAATTGCTCAAGTCTTCTTGGTTGCTGAAGCTATAAAACGAGGAGCATATCAGCCATTGAAGAACACACAAATATAGAGAGAATCGTGCTTGAGCAAAGCACTAAAAGAGTCATTATCTTATTTGTGTAATCAGTAAGCTACAATGGTACTAAGTTAGAACCTGTTCCTTAGATTGAGTCTTGTAAAAGTTCAGTCTTAGTTCAACTGTAGTAGGCATTATCGAGTTTTATATTTTTAGTTCAAGTCGTGTACTTGACAAAGCTTCACTGATCGTGAAAGAGGTCACTAAAGGATTAGAGTTAGTCCTAGGTTAGTAAGAAGGTAGTCTTGTAACCAAGTGAGTCTTTTACATAGTGAAGTTGAAATCCTACTTAGAAGAGTAGGTCGTGGTTTTAAGATCCCGAGTTCAAGGGATTTTTCCACGCTAATATTGGGTGTTCATTTACTTACAGTTTGAATTCCGCACATAACATAGTAAAGGAACACATTTTAAGGAACTTGTCCTTAAAACAATAAAGTGGTGTATCTTGGAAATTTTAAATTGGTATCAGAGCGGGTTATCCTTGAAAAGGCTAAAACCTAGGATTAGATGAGTACATCACGAGAGAACAGTGAGGGTCAGTCAATGGTTATGAGTTTGTCATCATCAAAAAGGGGGAAAATAGTAGATTGGATAAGCTTGGAGTTTTGACTGATGACTGAGGAACGGATTCAAAGGACCTGTTCCTTTGAATCACTGCAGCTAAACAGATAATTCATGCAAAATCACTTAAGCTGAGATATTATTAATTATCCTTAGACTAATGTTTATCTTGGTAATTATGCAGGTCTAAACGTGAGATGAAAAGATTGCATAAATAATGGATAAAGGCTAAAAGATCCGGATGCTTAAAGTGAAGAGTTCAATTAGGACTCAAACTCTTGGGAGCTTTGGAGTTCTAATTGCTCAAGACTTCTTGGTTGCTGAAGCTATAAAACGAGGAGCATATCAGCCATTGAAGAACACACAAATATAGAGAGAATCGTGCTTGAGCAAAGCACTAAAAGAGTCATTATCTTATTTGTGTAATCAGTAAGCTACAATGGTACTAAGTTAGAACCTGTTCCTTAGATTGAGTCTTGTAAAAGTTCAGTCTTAATTCAACTGTAGTAGGCATTATCAAGTTGTATATTTTTAGTTCAAGTCGTGTACTTGACAAAGCTTCACTGATCGTGCAAGAGGTCACTAAAGGATTAGAGTTAGTCCTAGGTTAGTAAGAAGGTAGTCTTGTAACCAAGTGAGTCTTTTACATAGTGAAGTTGAAATCCTACTTGGAAGAGTAGGTCGTGGTTTTAAGATCCCGAGTTCAAGGGATTTTTCCACGCTAATATTGGGTGTTCATTTACTTACAGTTTGAATTCCGCACATAACATAGTAAAGGAACACATTTTAAGGAACTTGTCCTTAAAACAATAAAGTGGTGTATCTTGGGAATTATAAATTGGTATCAGAGCGGGTTATCCTTGAAAAGGCTAAAACCTAGGATTAGATGAGTACATCATGAGAGAACAGTGAGGGTCAGTCATTGGTTAGAGCACCTTTGTTCAATGGAAAATATTATTCATGGTGGAAGGAAAGGATGCGATATCATCTTCAAGTTGAGGACTATGAATTATGGGACATAGTGACTGAAGGTCCCATGATTCCAATGAAAAAGGATGCTGAGGGAAATGATGTTCCCAAAACCAGAAGAGAATGTAATGTTGAAGACATAAGGCAATGGGAAAAGAATGCAAAAGCTAGGAAGTGGCTTGTTGGTGGACTAAGTCCTGACGAGTACACTAGAATTAGAGGGTATACCACTGCAAAGGAAATTTGGGATGCTCTACAAGTTGCACATGAAGGAACAAGTCAGGTAAAAAGGTCTAGAGGTACACTTCTTTTTGCTGAATATGAAAGTTTTAAAATGAAAGAAGAAGAATCAATCTCTGAAATGTATACTAGATTTAATGCCATTGCATCTGAACTTATTTCTTTGGGAAGGGTTTTAACTGTGGAAGATAGAGTGGAAAAGATCCTAACTAGGATTCTTCTAGATTCTTGGGAGATCAAAGCTTGTGCTATCATAGAAAGCAAGGATCTGACCACCTTATCCTTAGATGAGCTTATGTGAAATTTAAAGACTTATGAACTAAGGAAAAAGGTTAAAAACATAGGAGTACCAGTTAAAACTGAACCTAATCTAGCCTTGACTGCTGCTGATAAGCCTATTGATGATAAGGAACTGGTCCTTATCTCTAAAAGTGTTCAAAAATATTTGAATAAGAAAAAGGGGATTAGTGGACAGGGTAGTTCTTCTAACATGAAACAGGCTGGAGAATGCTTCAAATGTGGCAGCATGGAGCACTACATCAGCAAATGTCCAATCATGGAAGGAGAATGGAGGAAGAGATATATTAAGGAAAGGAAAAAGGCTAGGGAACAGGTCCGTAAGAAAAGTAGAAATCCCAAAGCAATGGTTGCAGGATGGCAAGATAGTGAGGATGAAGTATCTGATGATGATCTGGATGAGGATCTTGCTCTAATGGCTCTTGAAGACTCAGATAATGAAGAAGATACTGAGGTATTTGTTTCTAAACTTAGACAAGATGTGAAAAGCATGCCTAGAGAGAAATTAGTTAAAGTATTTCATACTGTGTTAAATGAGTTTAAATCTCTAAGGGATGGCAAACATCAACTGCATGATGAAATTGATAGTTTAGGAGCAGAATACAAAAAGGCAGTAATTAAAAATGACTATCTGAAAAGAAAGATTAGCATGCTTGAGGAACAGGTCCTCACACTTGAATCAACTGTTCAGGAATTAGAAAATGGTAAAACAGTTGAAAAGGGTAAAGGCATTGCTAATTCTCATCAGATTATTGCTGAAGAGAAACTGAAAGTCACAGTTGATGAATTGTGCAAAAAAGATGAGAAGATAAGATCTTTGGAAGAAGACTTGGTTAAAACAAAAATGGAGTTAGGAAAAACTGTAAAATGGAACAAGTCTTCTGAAGCACTAGAATGGTTACAGGAAAATCATAGTAGTAACAGGAAGGGTATTGGATTCATGAAAACACAGTCTTCATCTAAATGGGATCCAAAGAGTAAGTACCTATCACTTCCTGAAAACTGGCTATGCACTCATTGTGCGAACACTGGTCACTGGAAAGAAAATTGCAAATCTTTAAAAATGGCTGCACAGAGGAACATGGCCTATAAACCTGTTCAAAATTCTCTAAGAAAGAAAACTATTCACATAAAGAAACCATTACCATTCTGGGCTAGGAGAGATCTGATTCATCCTTTTTCTAAAGGAAAGGAACCCAAACTTTTGGGTTCTTAAAATTAACCCCTAGTTTTCTTTTGCAGGCTAGAGTGAAGGAGAGAAACCACAAATGGTACATGGACAGTAGTTGCTCAAGGCACATGACAGGACATAAGGAACTGTTTCTTTCACTCTCAGCCTTCTAAGGTGGAAGCGTTTCCTTCGGTAATGGTAAGAAAGGGGAAATCATTGGCATTGGTAAGGTAGGTAGGTCTGATACACATAGTGTAGACAATGTGTTTCTAGTAGATGGGTTGAAGTATTGCTTATTGAGTATATCTCAATTGTGTGACAAAGGTAATAATGTTAATTTCTCATCTACTAGATGCACTGTGACTAATCAAACTTCTGGAGAGATTATTTTGCAGGGAAATAGACATGGAAACATCTACAAGGTAGACTTGTTGATACTATCTGATGGAAGCTTGAGTTGCTTAAGTGTGGTGCAAAATGATCCCCTCATATGGCACAAAAGACTTGGCCATGCTAGTCTTTCACAACTGAACAAACTTGTGTCCAAGGATTTGGTGATAGGTCTTCCTAACATCAAGTTTAAGGATGAAAAAGTATGTGAAGCATCTGCCAGGGGGAAGCAGGTAAAATCCTCCTTCAATCCAAAGAAACAGGTAAGTACCACTAAACCTTTGGAACTGGTCCATATGGATTTATGTGGACCAATGAGAACAATGAGTCGTGGAGGTAAGAAGTATGTTATGGAATTGGTGGATGATTACTCTAGATTTACATGGACTATATTTCTTGCATATAAAGAAGAAGCATTCAATGCATTTTCAATTTTTGCTAAGAAAGCTCAAAGAACTCTAGATAGTCATATTGTTGCCATTAGGTCATATCATGGAACTGAATTCGAAAATCATATTGTTTTCAATTTTTGTAATGAAAATGGCATTAATCGTAATTTTTCTTCACCTAGAACTCCACAACAAAATGGTGTAGTGGAAAGGAAAAATAGGACTCTAGAGGAAATGGCAAGGACTATGCTAATATCTAGAAATCTTCCACATAATTTTTGGGCTGAAGCCATCAATACTGCATGATACATAATAAATAGGTGTATGACAAGGCCTTTAATAGAAAAAACTCCCTATGAGCTGCTTAAGGGAAGAAAACCAAATATATCTCATCTTAGGGCTTTTGGTTGCAAATGTTTTATACACAACAATGGAAAAGATGCCTTAGGAAAATTTGATCCTAGAGGTGATGAGGGAATCTTTGTTGGTTATTCTTTAAATAGTAAATCTTATAGAGTTTTTAACAAGAAAACATTGAATATTGAAGAAAGCATGCATGTTAAATTTGATGAAACTGACTGTCTTACTCAAGAACAGGTACAGGAGGATGAAGAGATTGGTATGCTGAAACATAATGAACTTGATCCACAAATGCAACACGTGGATGGGGATACCGTGAGAAGTGAACTGCAAGGAACTGTTCCTCAGGACAGAACTGGTAAGAGTGGCACAGAAACAGGGGGAATAAATGTTTGTTCCACCTCACAAACTGGAAGTACCACTCCCTCAGGAACTGCTCCTCAGCAAGGGACCTCTGATAATGAATTGATACTCAAGCCTTACAAGTATCAAGGGTCACATCCTGTGGATCAAATAATTTCAGATAAAACTATTGGAATACAAACTAGATCAGCAGTCAAAAACCATAATCTGTGTGCCTTTAGTGCTTTCCTATCTCTTGTTGAACCCAAAAATGTGAAAGAAGTACTGAATGATGAAGATTGGATCAATGCTATGCAGGAAGAATTGAATCAATTCCAAAGAAGTCAAGTTTGGCATCTGGAACCCAAGCCAAGGAACAGGTCCATAATAGGAACTAAATGGATTTTCAGAAAAAAAACTCGATGAGGATGACATGGTAACAAGAAATAAGGCCAGGTTAGTTGTTCAGGGGTATAGTTAAGAGGAGGGCATCGACTATGATGAGACTTTTTCTCCAGTTGTAAGACTGAAAACAATAAGACTTCTCAAAGCCTTTGCTACATACATGGAATTTACTCTACATCAAATGGATGTTAAGAGTGCATTTCTGAATGGTTACTTAAAAGAAGAAGTGCATGTTAAGCAACCTCCAAGCTTTGAGAATGAACAGTTCCCTGAACATGTGTACAAATTGGACAAGGCCTTGTATGGACTCAAGCATGCACCAAGAGCATGGTATGAAAGGCTATCAAAATTTCTACTTCAGCATAGATACAAAAGAGGTAAAATTGATAGCACATTGTTTTTGAAAGAAAAAGGTAAGCATCTCTTAATTGTTCAAATTTATGTAGATGATATAATCTTTGGTGCTACTTGTGAAAATTTAAGTAAGGAGTTTGCAAACTTGATGGGGGGTGAGTTTGAGATGAGCATGATGGGTGAACTCAATTTCTTTTTGGGTTTACAAATTAAGCAAACCTCAAATGGAACTATGATCCATCAATAAAAATATGTTAAGGAATTACTTAAAAGGTTTGATATGGATAATGCTAAGGAAATTGACACACCAATTGCCACTGCCAGAAAATTGGATCTTGATGAACATGGATTATCAGTTGATCGAAAATTGTATAAAGGTATGATTGGTTCTCTACTTTATCTAACTGCTAGTAGACCTGATATTGTGTTCAGTGTTGGTTTTTGTGCTAGATTTAAGTCAGATCCTAAGGAATCTCATTTGAAAGCTGTTAAGAGAATATTGAGGTATCTGAAAGGAACAAGTCCCCCGGGACTTTGGTATCCAAAAGGTGGTAGTTTTAATCTTGTTGGATATACTGATGCTGACAATGCAGGTTTCTTTGTTGATAGAAAAATTACCTCTGGTATGACACATTTTCTTGGTGAGTGTTTAGTCTCTTGGGGAACCAAGAAACAAAATTCAGTGGCACTTTCCACTGCTGAAGCTGAATATGTGTCAACTGCATCATGTTGTTCACAGTTGTTATGGATTAAACAACAATTACAGAATTTTGGTGTTGATGTAGGAACTGTTCTTATTTTTTGTGACAACACTAGTGCTATTAACATGACAAAAAATCCAGGCATCACAAAAGAACCGAACACATTGATATAAGACATCATTTCTTAAGAGATAACTATGAAAAGGGTTTGATCACCATAATATTTTGTCCTACTGAAAAGCAAATTGTTGACATCTTTACAAAAGCTTTAGGAAGAGATGATTTTGAAAGAAATAGGTTGGAATTAGGGATGATTAAATTCATTTAAATTCATCTATGCTTTACTTCATAATTGGCTAGAAAATTGCACATAGGATGAATTTTATTCAAGTCAATTTGAAATTTTCAGTCCAGCTTAATACTTCATTGTATACTCTTATGCCATAATTTTTGTTTAGAGTTGCTAAAATTGAATGATGTTACCCTTATTCTCTTAGAATTTCAGATTGAACAAAAGTGTTGCAAATTGGAAGGACACTGATTTTTCGTGTTAAAATCAGGTATGTACTCCTTATTATTCATTTATCATAGAATATTAAGGCTATAGGTAACTTGCAATTAGGATAAATCAAACTAAGAATCTAATCATATCCAAACTGCATAAGAGTCCCATCGGAGGAACAGTTCCCATTCTGAAAAGGTAACTTGAAAGCCTAACGGCTCTATTTTTCTGGGAGACTCCCAAGAGTCCAATAACGGCTGCATGTCTTTCCATGAGGTAATTGTGACCGTTTAACACTCAACCTCCACTACCTATTTCATTCTATAAATACACTCTTTCTCCCTATTATTCTTTCACTTTGTTTTACAATTGCACTCTCAAAATTTCAGAACGAATAATCACATATCTCCTGCAAATTCTTCATCTGCACCTACTTCTGATCAACCACAAAATCTCAACCCTCCTTCACCTATGGACACCACTGACCCAAACCCTGAAATTCCTGAAACAATCCAAAAAGTACCTGAACCAGAAATTCAGGGGGAAGGACCAGTTCCCATGGCTGAATCAATTGTTGAACAGGTTGAGGACTTGTCAAGGGCAATGATCATTTATCAGTGTCATGTAAATTTTGCCTATCCCTTAAACGTAGTTGAGAATGAAGGGGAGAAGGAAGAGGGGTCTGAAGTTGTTCCTGAGGGGGAAGGGAAAAATGTAAAAAGGTTGGAACCACTCATGCATGAACCCTGTGGGTCTCTTGAGGATGATTTTTGAGCACCCATGGAAGATGTGATAAATATTGAGGAAGCCTTGAGTGATAGTGATAGACCTCTTATTGATTTGATCAACATTAGGAGCTTAAAAAGAAAACTTGCTAGGAAAGGACCCATAGATGACCAAGTGTGTGCTGAGATTGCTGCTAAGTTAAGGAAAATCAGTGATAGTTACAAGCCAGGGATTAAGAAGAAAGGTGAAAGTTCCTCCAAGGCAAAAGGACCTGATCCTTCTGTCTTAACTCCTGCTTCTGGGGTTAGGAGGACAAGGAGTGCTGCCAAAGCTGCTGATGAGAACTTAGTTGCTGCTCTAGAAAGAAGCAGAAAAGGGAAAGGGAAACAGGTTGTTGATCCTGTTGAGGAGGAAGAAGTTGAGGTGATAGAAACTGATGCTGTTGGGGATGAAGATGATGAGATGGAAGATGTTGAGGAGTTTGTGCCTCAATCAAAGAAAAGGAAATTTGCACAGAGGCGTGTGCCAAGAAGCTCTATGAAAGCTGCAGCAGAAAAGTATTCTAAGAGGACCAGGTCCTCCACAAGGACTTTGGTGGATGAAAGTTCTGCTGATAATAGTGACAGTGATGAATCTTTTGCTGGTGATGATAGTGAGAGTGAGGCTGAGGGAGAAGAAGTCCTACATTGTGTTCATGATGACATGTTGACTAGGAAAGTGTTGAAAGGGAGAGTGCTCTCTGATATGGGAGAAGAAGGTATGATGTGGTTGCTGTAGAAATTGCAAGTTCAGGGCTGGAGGGACATGGTCCTTCAGATTTCTGGAAGGTGTGCAAAGGGGATGGTGCAGGAGTTCTACAAGAACTGCTCTATCAAGGATGATAGGATTACCACCTCTGTCCATGAGAATGTGATCACTTTTGACACTAGGGAACTTGGTGAGTTGTTGGGGATTCCATTTGCTGGATATGACAGCTATGTCAAGAAAGTATGGCCTGACTTGACAAACTTGCCTACTGGATTGGAAATCACAAGGAAGTTTGCTGAGAATGAAGGGGAAGAAAAACCAAGAGCTGTGCAGAAAAGTGAGATGCATCCACAACACCAAGTGCTATTTGAGTTTGTGAACAAGATTGTGATGCCAAGGCAGGAAAAAAGAGGAATTGCCAGTTTCATGGACCTGGTCCTTATGGAACTGCTTGACACTGATAAGCAGATCAACTGGCCCAGGTTTATGATCCATCTGATAAAAAGGGTTATAGCTGGGAAGAGGAAGCACTCTTTGCCATTTGGTTTCATCTTAACTGACTTGTTTGCAGAGTTGAAGATTCCATTGGAGTGGGTAGTAAAGGCTACCAAAAAGGAGAAGTTTGGATGTGATACATTGATTAGCTGTGACTTGCCTGTTTAAGCTGATCCTCCACAGGCTGGTGTTGGGAGACAGCCTTTGAACAACAAGGTAAGGGCACTGAGGCAACAAGTTGCCATACAAGCTGCTGAAATAGCAAGGCTTGAAGAGGAGAAAAACTACTGGAAGGCAGAGGCTAAAAAGGCAAAGGAGACTAATGAGGGAATGCTCAAATAGATGTTTGAGTTGCTTAAATGTCTCAGGGACCTGGTCCTTCCACATCCTGATCACCTTAGCCATAAGCCATCTTTTGTCCAGTGGGATTTAGACTAGTTCTAGTGCCTTAGTCTTTTCCTTTTCTAGTTTCTGAATAATTCTGTAGTACTTGCTTGTATCCCCTGGTTTAACCTTTTGTTAATGATGACTTGTCTTTGATGGCTAATATCATTGTTTTGCAGTTGCTTTAATCTGAATTGTTTTTGCATTTTGAGTTGCCTCAATGGCCATGTGCTGATTATTCTAACACTTGAGTTATATTTTTATGCAACCTTTTCAATGATGCCAAAAGCGGGAAGAGTACGTCTGATTTTGCGTGAACTTTATACCTAATTGAAAATCTGATCCTTAATGATAAATAAGTCTCTACTAATTGCTTTTGAGCTTTTAAGTTGTACTTCAGGACATTAAGGATATGCAGCTATGCTTATGAATTTGTCATCATCAAAAAGAGGGAAAATAAGGAACGAATTCAAAGGACCCGTTCCTTTGAATCACTGCAGCTAAATAGATAATTCATGCAAAATCATTTAAGCGGAGATATTATTAATTATCCTTAGACTAATATTTATCTTGACAATTATGCAGGTCTAAACGTGAGATGAAAAGATTGCATAAATAATGGATAAAGGCTAAAAGATCCGGATGCTTAAAGTGAAGAGTTCAATTAGGACTCAAACTCTTGGGAGTTTTGGAGTTCTAATTGCTCAAGACTTCTTGGTTGCTGAAGCTATAAAATGAGGAGCATATCAGCCATTAAAGAACACAAAAATATAGAGAGAATCAAGCAAAGCACTAAAAGAGTCATTATCTTATTTGTGTAATCAGTGAGCTACAGTGGAACTAAGTTAGAACCTATTCCTTAGATTGAGTCTTGTAAAAGTTTAGTCTTAGTTCAACTGTAGTAGGCATATCGAGTTGTATCTTTTAAGTTCAAGTCGTGTACTTGACAAAGCTTCACTGATCATGAAAGAGGTCACTAAAGGATTAGAGTTAGTCCTAGGTTAGTAAGAATGTAGTCTTGTAACCAAGTGAGTCTTTTACATAGTGAAGTTGAAATCCTACTTGGAAGAGTAGGTCGTGGTTTTTCGATCCCGAGTTCAAGGGATTTTTCCACGCAAATATTGGGTATTCATTTACTTACAGTTTGAATTCCACACATAACATAGTAAAGGAACACATTTTAAGGAACTGGTCCTTAAAACAGTAAAGTGGTGTATCTTGGGAATTATCACAGCAGCATCCATGGCTTTAGCTATCTCCTCCTCGAGCACAATTCCTCCAGCTTGGACTTGCTTGAGTGTGCTGAGCCTAGTCTTAACGACAGCCCAAGCCTCCTCGAACTTTGCCCTTGTCGCTTTGACTTCGGCCCACTCGTATAGGTAAGAAACTCTTTCTTGGAGTTTTGAGATCTGGCCCCAAAGAGCAGGTACTTGATATACTTGTCTTTGCAGCCCAGCAAGCTTGCGTTGTATTCCTCCAGCTTGCCACGATACTTTTCGCCAGCTTCAATCACTTCGGTTCTGGCATTAAAGAATTCAGCTTCAAGTCGAGCATTTTCGAGGCTCAGCCTCGAACGCTCATTGGTAAACTCATTGGTCACAGCCTGAACCCTGGCCTCGGTAGATTTCAAAACCCCATGCAGGTCAGCTTCAGCTTTAGCCGATGCTTCGTTGGCGCGCTCTAACTCTTCATTCAAAGTAGCAAATTTGGCTTCAAGCTCTGTGATTCTACCTACAAATCCCCTCTTTTGCTCTCCCCAAGCAGCGGTCGCCGCCTGAACTTGCTCTACTTGGTCGCGCTCGAGGTGGATAGCTTGCAATGCAAGCACCAAGCTCTACATAAAACCCAAGTGTTAGCATCAAGAGAAGGAAAAAGTAAATCCTGTGAACAAAAGTTCATGAAAATTTACCCAAAGGGCAGAAGTGGCTGAAACGCCCATCAAACTCATAGGGCTAAGATTCCGAAGGGCGTGGGCCTCGGTAGACCAGAGCTTAGCGTCAAGGGCGGCAACATCCTCTTTGGTGGGATCCAGCAGGTTGGCCTCGGGAGCGATTTCCAATGCCCGAGGTGCGGCGTTGGAGGTCTTAGCTGAAGCGCGGGAAGCTTTAACCATGCTTTTGTACAAGCCCTCATTTGCCTTAGCCTTGCCTTTCCGCTTTGCAGCCTCTAGATCAGATTCCTCCACATTTATCACTTCGGTCGCCCTAGGGGCCTCGGTAGCTGGTTCTCGAATCATCTCAACAGTTGGCTCTGGGGCTGCCTCGGGAGCCGCTGGATGAACCTCTTCGTCGCTAGGTTCATCGACAAGACCTCGACGCTTTGCAGCTGGCGGTTCGGTAGCAGGAACAGCAACTTCCTCGACCCGCGGCCCTTTTGCTTTAGTGGCTCTCTTCGACTCGGCCCTCTTCCTTTTGGAGCCTGGGGAAGGGAGAGGAGCAATCTCATAAGCATAAGATGAAGTGAAAGTGGGTTTACATACAAATCGACCTATAAAGATATCATCACCTTGTGAAGATCCTTGGCCCGCGAGCCTTTAGTTTTCCTGTCCCGATGAGCTTCTTAGCCAAGCTCGCCATTTTGTTGACACCTTCGGTGATGTCGATCACCTTCTTTTCTTTCTTTTTCTTCTCTTTCTTATCCTTCTTCTCTTCCCCTTCCCCATCTCCCATCTCTTCGGTTTCCTCTTCCTCTTCCTCCTCGGCATCCTTAACAGCCGTGTCGGAGAAACCTAAATGGGAAAGGGAAGAAGACGCCGGGATGCAGTAATTCAAAGTAAGTTTTAAGGAACTCTGAGCGCAGATATACAACTTACCATACCTCTTGCATATCCACCGGTTCCCTTTCAGAGCAGCTAAAATCATCCAGTGCCGACGTGGATGCGTCTCTTGCTTCATGACCTCGGTGGCCCATTCAAGCAAATTCTCCAGTGGATTAACTGGAACCTTTTCAGTTGCAAAATCATAAATAGGAAAGTAAGCGCAGGCTATAGTGATCAAAGGCCAAAGGGAAAATAATAACACTTACGCTGAGCATTCCACGCTTCGGAAAAGCCAGGTTCGGTTGACAACAGCCTCGTAGGAATGAGCACATAGCGGTCATTCCAACCTCGATCGCCGTGGTCTTCACTCTTAATCAGGATGGCGTAGGACCCCCAAGGTAAGAGGGCTACCACCCCGGTTTTATGAAAATAGGGGTAATAGAGGGAGATCAAGTGTTGGAAGGTGAAGGGCAACCCAGCTAAGTTGCTCAAATACTCAAGGGCTTGTACAACCCTCTAGACCCTGGGCCCCAATTGTGCCAAGCACAAATTGTACGACCTACAAAATGTGTCAATTATGGGGTGAACTGGCAAGTTGAATCCTATGGTGAATGGGTATGTGAAGACCGAAGAGTACCCTTCGACGTAAGTAGAAACAGCCGCGTCCAGGGTTGGAACCCTAATCTCTACCTCGGGCCCCCAACGACAGTCAACCCGAACAATCTCAATCACGTCTTTGGTTATGATACTCAGGGTGACGTGAACCAGTATGTTCCTTTTCTTCCCCTTTTGAGCATCGGATTGAGAATGAACCTTCAAGTACTTGTCATTGTTAAAATTCGAAGGGATGACCAATTGTGGGTCTATCTCCACTTCGAGGGGAATTTTCTTCCTCGATTTCTTTGAAGGGCCAGCTTCGGTTTGAGACCCCTCCTTGCTGGCTTCAGTTTCGCCCCTTTGGCCACTGACCTCTCCACTTACTTCGGTTCCGCCAGCTGGGCCACCTACCTCCTTGGCACTGGTGACGTCATCCCCCTCGACATCATCCCTATCATCGCCGTGGTTGTCACCACCAACCTCAATGTCGACGCCATAACTGACCTCCGCCCTGTCGCGACCAGCTCTCTCCTAGTGCCGCCTAGGAGCAGTAGCTGTCGATGTAGCTTCTCAACCACCTTCCGCCTCAATCATCTGCAGCGACGGAACGGTGGGAAAAATATCTCCACTCATTATCGCGGTGGCAAAACGATCGGCCCTCTCGCCGGAATCACTAGACCCTTGTCCAGATGTCGTCATTGATATAAATGTTAGGCTGGGAAGGAAATCAAGATCAAGGAAGCTGGTTAAGAAATGGAAGCTTTACTTTTTGTGATTTCACTTTGTATCAAATATTTTTAGGTGAAGAAGAAAACTGTCGGGTGAAGTATTTTTAGGGGATGTACACGTGCAAGTTGCGAAAGCAATGATGACTGTAACATTGGAGAAAGCAAAAAGCCGGCGCGACCGTTCGGTAGCCAACCAACGGTCGCCACGTAATGTGGAACAGTAATTCAAAAGGCGTGCAACTTTTTGAAATTCTTGGATAAGGTTGAGCCACGTCGGCTTTCTGCTTAAATTCATTCCACTCCTCGATGACCTCGGCGCTCACCCGAGGAGTGGGGGGACTATCTGCATTGGTCAGAAATTGACGTGCTCGGACAGCACCTCGGCGCGATAAACAGAAGATAATCAAACTGATGTCGAGCATCTATGTCATAACCGAAGACGAGCCGCAAGCTGAACTTCGGTGACACACGCTCCGACCGGACGACGGGACCATGCCACCGAAGCCATGTATTTGAACTTCGGTGAATCGCTTCGGTTCCAATGGCTCAGCAGCCCACTATTTCAGCCCACTAACTCCTTCAATTAATTCCCAGAACATGGGTTTGAGCATGTCTGATGGTGGAGAACGTGGGTGAAGCCTCTTTGGCCTATAAATAGCATTAGTTTTTACTTTGTAATTATTCAGAAATATATACAGAAACTTTAAAAAAATTTGTACTCACTACGATATATTGAAATCAAGCTATTTTCTTGCATTTTACGATTATTCTTAGTATTTTTATCGACTTTGATACGAAAATTTGCTTGTATTCCGACCGAAATTCGATTTGTGATCCTAAACTGATTTAGCCCCATACAGTGGCCTTATGGTTTGGCCGGCCCTGGGAGTAACTTTTGGCCTGTCTATGTGTTAAAAATACGCTAAATATGTAAAAATATTAAATTTCGAACTCAATTTTAAATTCTTTTAGCTTTTAGCCTGTTAAATAGCATTATGAACGCATAAACTTTAAATTCCGACTCCACCTTCATTTAAAGTTGGTATGACTACTTCTTTGCCAGGCGCTATAACTTGTTTATCATCGTACTTATATGTTATGAAAATATATACTACCGTACTTATTGGAATAATCTGTTTGTCCCTAGTTAATAAGCTTGACTTGGCCTTGGAGGTGCATCCAATCTCCTAATACACTCCATTTTTTTGTGATGATAGGTGGTAGTTTAGTATTTTGTATATACAGTATTTAACTATCAATATTATAGTTTGAATCGAAAACATTAAATAAGCTTGCACTTGCTGCTGCAATAAAGTATATCCGACTTTGTTTAACTTAAATGTCAGTAAAACCTTTACTACAGAAGAAAGTTGAAACACCCAGCTTCGAGTAAAAAGAAGCTGATGATTGCAATTACCCCATCTGTTTAACTTTATAATTCGGAGTATGAAGTGCAAAGTAGTTACTTTGATGGTAAGTCCGACATTGACTTTCCATGTTTTGGAAATTATTAATTTTTGCATATTTAGAAATTTTAATAAGTAAAAAGTATTTTAAATCAAAGTAGTTGATAATTCAAAATATTCACAAAGATTTAAGGAAAAAAAGGGGTCAAAGTAATTATCATTCTTTTTTTAACAGAGTCGGTAGAAATTAAAAGTATGCTAAATAGAAATACCCAGTCAAAATAAACTACTATAACTATCAAGAGTTGAGTGCGCTAGAAGTTCACTACTACAATAGAGGACGTTCGATGTATAATTAATTTTTCTTAATGTGGCTTGAAGGTCTTATTCGTTCTACTTATTTGATGGCCAACTCAAACTGTTCTATAACGAACCTTGTACCAACTTATAATTCATCCCCATTGCAGATCCGTTATTTTTTCAAATGCATATCATCTTAATCTTAAAATAGTCTTTCACGTAATCGTGTGGGTGAGTTTAAGCTAATAGGATTATATATTCAAAACAAAAAAGAAGAAAAAGAAAAGCTGGCTAAGAGAGGCTGTACAACTCTTTTCTCAATTAAATAATTTTCGCCTTCTTGTGACTTGCTTTCTTAATTATGTGTACAAACTCATTATATCATATAAAGGGATCACTTCTCGTTCTTCTCTCCCATCATATTCTCCAAGTGTTGAGTTGTAGTTTTCCTAGCTCCTTTTGGCAATGGCGCATCAAGTTTTCTTATTTGCTTGCGCCATTGCTATTCTGGTTTCTTCATTACTAATTTCTGCTGAAGTTATTAAGCATTCTTTTCATGTTATCCTCTTCTTTGTTTCCCATGCAGATTTCCGTGTTCATCAACGTACTCTCAGCTCTCTTGTGTTGAAAAATAGAAATGATATGTACACCAGGGGGTGCACAAATTAAGTTATAGTGGTCTAAAGTCTTTCGTGAAGAAAACAGTCTAATTTTCTGCATGTTGGTTTTGCTACTTGCACAGTTGCACTAGACAAACAATCGATAGCCTAGGCATGCAGTTTTGGTTTATTTCCATCATTCATTCTCTCTTGAATTTAGGATATACTATTGTATGTATATGCAGACTATCACTTGTTAGCGCATCCAAGATCTAGAGTTATGGTTCCGCATAATAATCTTATTATATGTTTAAATTGATTTTTTATATGTTTACATAACTCGAGTTATAAGATCGCGGTTCACTTAATTTGCAAAACCTGCTCTAGATCCGTCTTTGCTTGTTGTATGTTCATTGTACTGCTTTCTAAGCTATAATAGGACTTTAAAAGACTTGGAAACTTATGCCTTCGTTTACTTTTGAAATTAAGAATCTGACTAATATGTTTATTAGTTTGCTTGGTATATATAGGTGCAAAACCTTACAATAAACAGGTTATGCCGTAGACAAGTGATCACTGCAGTAAATGGAAGTCTTCCTGGTCCAACGTTACGTGTACAAGAGGGCGACACCCTTGTCGTTCATGTCTTCAACAAATCACCATACGATCTCACTATTCATTGGTATGTACGTCACTTCACACTGAATTGTAAAAGAGAGAGATTATACTTATGTACACTAATGATGGAAACAGATTTTCACCATATTACTCTATTTTAAATAATTATAGCGAGTTACTTGTATTTTTTAAAATAACTAATGCTACTTATTATCGATGATTACTTATAAGTATCTTTTAAATAATCTAATGATGTAAAAGTACTTTATAGTACTACACAAGTTAAACTCGAGAAGGATTTAACAAGCTAAGTAGATTCTAAAAGAACTAAAACATTTGTCCATGGTGAGGATCTTGACAAGTGTAACTGTTTTTATTTTTTCCCTTCCTTTCAAATTTCCTTTTTCATCAGTGTTGTTTTCGCCTTGTTTTAATAATTAATAGTCAATCGTGCAAAGTAGGAGTAGTTGATTTTTAATATTCTAAAACAATAAAGACAATTTGAACATTCTCTTTCATCTTATTGCTGATCTTAGTCATTGATACGCGGTGGATTCAAGGAATCAGATCTCAGCGTTGCAAATTTAAAAAATTCCATCCACGCGGAATAAAAAATAGCTAAAACTTAAAAGTACTATCGTGTCATATGCATGTGTTGAGTTACGTAAGTATTTAATTGAATAAAACTTAAACAGCGTTGCTTAGCCAGTAATCATATGTTTCAATCATTATTTTTCAGGTTAATCACAATTAATTCACATATGTTCATAATTGACAATTATATGTTTCCTCTATCTCAATTTATGTATCACACTTTCCTTTTTGGTCTGTTCCAAAAATGATGTCACATTTTTATAAGTAGAAACAATTTACTTAAATTTTATCCACACTAATTTCTTATATGTTATAGTAATATGCAGGCACGGAGTTTTCCAGCTACTGAGTGGGTGGGCAGATGGACCTGAATTTGCGACCCAATGCACGATCCGAACCGGGCAGAGCTACACCTACAAGTTTAACCTAATGAGTCAGGAAGGAACATTGTGGTGGCATGCACACGTCTCATGGCTTCGAGCCACGGTTCATGGTGCCCTTATCATTCGCCCTAAACATGGTCGCTCCTACCCTTTCCCTAAACCTCATAGAGAAGTACCCATCCTCTTAGGTACCTAATTAACCTCCTAATTCACATTGTATTTTTCTAGTTATAGTGTAAGATACTGAGGGTACATACTTCATCCGTTTCAATTTATCTGTGCAACTTTTCTTCTTTGATAAATATCTTATGTCTTGATTTAGTACTTCATCTCACGTTCCAATTTACATGTGTAACAAAATTCCAGAAAGAAAGAAAGACGAATTTGTGGTCTAAAACAAGCCATGAAGAGTTGCAGGGCTAAAAATCATCTCATTGATGATAAAATGGAAAGATTAAAGTTGAATTGTTTCTAAATATAGAAAGGTGCATGTCATTCATTTTGAAACAAACTAAAAAAGAATTGCAAGTTTTAAATTTCTAATATTTTTATTTTGTCGTTAATAGCCGGTTTTAAGAAGTTACTTCTCATGTTTTCTAGAAACTAAATTATTCAATCCTAAAAAAGTTAGTAATGAAAATGTGCAATTGTAGGAGAATGGTGGAATGCGAATGTGGTGGATGTGGAGAATGAAGGGCTAGCTATTGGAGCTGCACCTAATAACTCATATGCTTATACCATAAATGGGCAACCAGGCGATCTTTACCCTTGCTCTTCTAATAGTAAGAAACGTGTTCACACCATGAGTTAATTTCCTTATTCTTTACATAATCTCTTTTTGTATCTAACTTTGTTTTTGTTCATTTCCATTAGAAACATATAAGCTAAAGGTGAAACAAGGGAAAACATATCTCCTTCGAATCATCAATGCTGCACTCAATAACGAGCTCTTTTTCAAGATTGCCAATCATAATATGAAAGTTGTCGCAGTTGATGATGCTGCTTACACCAACCCTTATATCACTGATGTAGTTGTTGTTGCACCTGGCCAAACCACTGATGTCCTCCTAACAGCTAATCAAGCCACTGCTTCCTATTACATGGCTGCAAGTCCCTACGCTAGTGCGGCTGGAGTACCATTTGACAACACTACTACCACAGGATTCATCGTCTATGAAGGTATCGCTCTTATCCTCTACCATTTTCTACTATTTCTTGTTAGTTTAGTAAGTGGATTTGAGTTATATATGCTGAGTAAACATATTGCATATTCATAAATAATTATGTCGTCTCAATCCCTGAAGGTGCAAAACCATCAACCCCAAAAATGCCAATCATGTCAGCGTTCAATGACACACCAACAGCCCACAAATTCTTCACAAATCTGACTAGGCTTGTAACTGGGCCATTTTGGATTCCTCCCCCTCGTCAAGTAGATGAGTATATGTTTGTCACAGTTGGGTTGGGCCTAGCTGCTTGTGGAAGTGCAGGAAATGCAACATGTGCAGGTCCAAATGGGCAAAGATTAGCTGCAAGCATGAACAATGCATCTTTTCAATTCCCCACCAAGATGTCAATGTTAGAAGCATTTTTCAACAATGTGGATGGACTCTACACTACTGATTTTCCAGACCAACCACCATTGATGTTTGACTATACAAATCCTAATGCTAGTTTTAATCCTGCACTTATAATGACTACAAAGTCCACAAAGGTGAAGAAACTTAAGTTCAATGCCATAGTTAAGATTGTAATGCAAAACACTGCTTTGATTAGGATAAAAACCATCCAATTCATTTGCATGGATTTAATTTCCATGTCTTGGCTCAAGGTTTTGGTAACTACAACCCCACAATTGACCAACCCCACAATTGACCAAAAAAATTTAATCTTGTCAACCCAAAAGAGTGCAACACTATTGCTGTCCCAATTGGAGGATGGGCTGTTGTTAGATTTCGAGCTAACAATCCAGGTAAATATTTTATTTTCTTCCAATGGCGACAATCTAATGAGAAAAAAGTCACCATTCAATGTAGAATCACAAATTTTATTGATCTGAACTTTATTCTTTACACCATACAGTATAATAGAGGGTGCTACTTCTATTTATAATAATAAACAAAATCTACTTTAACTAGAAAATCTATTCTAATATAGTTTTACTAAAAAACCTAACTAGGCATGAACTAAATAAATTACTTAATAACCTTATCAAATTAGGTTTCCATATCAACTTTGAATTATATATCTTCAACATTCTCCTTAATTCAAAGTTATATATGTCTTTATTTTTGTTGAAGCACTTTCTCTTCAACAACGTTGATTGTAATCAATGCCCTGTTTTGTTTTTGTCGAAGCGCTTTAATTTCTATTCAACAACGTTGATTCTATGGTAATCAACGCCCTATTTTTGTTATGGAAGTTGAAGCACTTTCTCTCCAACTTTAACGTTGATTCTCTTGTAATCAACGCCCTATTTTGTTGATGAACCTATCACCAACTCCTCTTGCTTATTTTCTTTTTAAACACACTTCTCCCTAATTTTTAGAGAAAAGTTTCTTCCTCTTGAGAAATATTTGTTTGCTCCTCTTCAAACTAGCAATTTTTTTCAATCCTTCTTTCAGCATATTGTTTTCTTGCATCTGTTTTTTGCATGTGATTGTTTTGGCCAGCGGACAGCATATATTGGCAGTGCCGCCCGCCGGTGGCAGAAGCTATATGAATCTCTACCAAGATCGTAGAGACTCTGATACCACGTAGAATCTCAAATTTTATTGATTTGTACTTTATTCTTTGCACCATACAATATAATAGAGGGTATCACCCCTATTTATAATAACAAACAAAGTCTACTTTAACTCTAATTAGAAAACCTATTCTAATAGGGTTTTACTAAAAATCTAACTAGGCATCAACTAAATAAACTACTTAATAATGAAACCTAGTCTCTAGTTTTTTATACAATATTTGAATCTCAGAGGGAGACATTCAAGCATTTACAAGGAATTTAAAAAGTATTTTATGATGAATGATTGAGAGGAATAGTCGTCTTGACATAAAAAGTCAAGAGGGAGCAAACTTGATCCTCTTCCCCAGAGATCTCATAGGGAACCCTGGGAGAGCCGCCGACTCCAACTACCATTCTCATATTTACTTTGATTATCTTCAACATTCAAATCATATGATGTAATGCAAGAGGCTTAATCCTACTACATATATAGCTATGTACATTATTGAAGGCTGGTCAGTTAAAGACCACGCTCCTAAAAATAATAGTGTGTTTATAATTTATAGGTTAAGTAATACTTTGAATACATAAATATAAATATTCAACATTCATGAACACCCTAAGCGAAATTTTTGATTTCTCCCCTTGTATAACCACTCCTAATTTAGTCTTCCAAGCTCTCTGTCAACTACGTAGAAAAGATTATTTGATTTTAAAATGGACAATGAGAACTTTATTTTTTTTTAAAAAAAAGTTGATAGAAACATTTGATATAAACTGACCTATAATTGGAACTAATGAACTTTATGAAGGGATAACTAACACAAAGTCATTTTGATGATGATGTATTTATCTTGTCTTTGTGATAATTTATTTGTCTATATATAACAGGTGTATGGTTGATGCATTGTCATTTGGATGTTAACTTGCCTTGGGGTTTAGCAACAACTTTTGTTGTTGAGAATGGGCCAACACCATCAACTAGGCTACTTCCACCACCACCGGATCTACCGAAATTCTCGTCGCCATGATAGTGCTTTGCTATTTTTTCATCAGTTTATAATTTTTTCATGCTTCAAATTAATTATTTTTTTCTTGGTTAATCTTTTGTTTTCCAATTGTACTACGAGTCAGATCATTTACCTTTGTCTAATTTCAACACAAGGGTTGTATTTAACCGTAATTCTTTAAAATTTTGTTGATTGTATATTTGAATCATTCTTATTTTGTCAATGCTCTCTGTGAAGCTACACTTTCTAAATGTTCTTCTTTTGGTAAACCAGTACAAATGAAAAAATCACTTGTTGGATTCTCAGAAGGGTTAGAAAAAATGAATTGAGAAAGGGCTGGGATAGAAACCTGAGTTTGCTCATAAACTTATGTGCTCCATCCGTAAGAATGACTCAATTTGGGAACTAATTTAACTCTGAACTTATATTTTATCATTATTGAGATGATTGCAGCCATACAAATATTTATAGCTTATTTTAGAGCCTAAATTTTAAAAGTATTACTTTAATTTCCTTTTTTAAATTTCCTTTCAAAACAAGCTATGCCTATAAATTGAAATAGAGGAGTACTTATTTTGAACAAGAGATTTTTAAATTATGATATTAGTAAGTAGCAATGATGCGGCAGGATAGTAGTTAGTTACTCTCTCCCTTTCATATTATGTGTCATAGTTTCAATTGCCACAGAGTATAATAAATAATAAATGACTTTTGATATTTGTAGTCTAAAATAAACTATAAATTTAATGTGTTTATAAAATTCATTTCATTAAGGATAAGTAGTAATTTGAAGTTAAATTATTTTCATAGTTACAAAATTATCATTCTTTTTAGAACAGACTAATACGATGATATTGTTACATAAATAAAAATAGATGGAGCAGTTAGGAGGTGAAAAGGACAATTAAATAAAGACTATAGCTGTAAGTGCAATTAGTGAAAGTTGATAACTAACTCCAAGTGTAGGGCGTATATATATATATATACATATTGTAGTAATAGTTTACTTTCCAAATTCTTAGACGAAGGAAATTGAGTCTTTTTTTCATGTTCCGATTTAATGGCTCTATTCATAAACATGGAAGATAATAGAGTTCCTCGAAAGGAGATCTAACCTTAGGATCGTCAAAGGGAGCTGTAACCTTAGGCTAGTTAAAGAGAATTCCAACTTTAAGACTTATGAAGAGTGGGTCTCACAGCTCTACGGTTTTGTTAAAATTATGCTTACTATTATTATTCTATGATTTGTGCTCATTAATTAAATAGAAATAACAGATTATTATTCTTCGATTTATGCTTTTTAAATAGAGATTACAGAATCCTAAAATGGGAAAATCTGTCTAACTAACCAATTCTACTATAAACAATAAACTCAAAATAAAAGAAACCTAATAACTTATATAAAATTAAACTTAATAACCTTAAATAAATTATAAAACCATTGACTAAGTAACATAAATAATATTAAAGGAACTTACAACAATTAAACACCGATGAAAAAGTTCTCTCCAAGATGAGTTGTTCTATCTTTTAATTGCTTGTTTTCTAAGCTGAGTTTGTGCATTTTATCATGGTATCGGAGAAGTGAATCAATGAATTGATTTACATTTCAATCAAATCTGGGAAGAAATAATGGTGGGAGTTAAAGAAGTCCGAGTGAAAAAGATGCAAGCTGAACAAGGCCCACTTTTGGTACCAGTAAAGCTCTTAGGTGTAGAAAACTATGAAGTATGGAGCAGATCCATGAAGATTGCTCTGGGAGTTTAAGTTAGGCCTCGTTGACAAAAACAATAAGAAGGAGCACTCTGAACGATAACTACAAGGGCAATAAGAGAGGTGCAGTACGACAGTGATTTCATGGATAATGAACACTATATGCCGAATCTATTTAGTAGCGTGGTTTATGCAACATATGCGAGTTAAGTGTGGGGTTATATGAAGGAGTAATTTGACAAAATAAATGGATCCAAAATCTTTCTAAGTCTATAAATAAATTCAAGAATTAATCAAGGTACTAGCTCGATCACTATTTATTTTTTGAAATTAAGGACACTTTGGGATTAGAACGAGGCACTAGCACCTCCGCCAAGTTGTGATTGTAACCAACCGAAGGCTTTTGTTGCTCATATACATGCAACAATTGAAGCTAATGCATTTCCTCACAAGCTTGAACAAATCGTATAGTCAGGGCAACCTCAAATTACTTACAATGCTAATACCAACAATGAACCAGGTTTATAACATGGCGATGATTCAAATGGAGAGTGATTGCCAACAGTACCAATGAGATGAAGATCAAACGTGTGTGGCAACTTTCTGCGAAAGCTACTTGTATTGGTGAAATTATAGTTTGGATACGTGCCAGTCGGGGCGTAAAGCTCAGGGCGATAGTCAGATGAATCATATGATGGCCACTAGAATGATATAAGGATAACCGAGGCTAAGTCGTGCGATCAAGATTTCTCGAACCACGGGATGCGGTCACTTCGGTCATGTAAATAGTTTGAGGCCCCGAGGCAGATGGATCGAAGCCGCGAGGTAAAAGGTTCAACTTCAGCATAACTAAAGCCCCATGAGCTTAGTCCTATGATCTCACCTACAATCTAAGTGTGGGGGAGTGGGCGAGTTAATGCCCACCATTCTCTCAAGCCTATTTTCTAGAAATAGCACTTACGTATCAATGTAAAGACATTCACAAATATTGCCGAAACTCTGTCAAATTTTACTCTCAAAGATAATATATTGAAACCGTTTGTTCTTGCACTATTTTCTATTATTGTTTCGTATTCGTAGTCTGTTGTTTGCGAACTTGATACAAGGTATTTCTTGTAACCCAAAACTAATTTCATTGTATTTTAAAGTCAGATTTAGAGGCATACAATATGACGCCATCTGTGGGGATCTTATTCCAAGGTTGTTACGTACATTTATCCACACCCATTTCGACCTTATAAGATAGCCGATAACACCAAAAGCATTGTAGGAGATCAACAACGTCCTGGTTGACAAACTGACACTACTGATGATGCATTTATTTCTCCTCCATCACTTACTAACCCCACTTCGTCGGGGTTAAATGACTCTTGAAATATGTATGTTATAGATTTTATGCCACAAGTTCGAGAACAATTTGCCCAACAAGGTAGAGTTAATGCTGGAATGCATGCAGTTCATTGCAAACCATCTCAGAAAGTGTGAGGACCAATACTACTCCTACCAATACTCCACTTGTGGCCCCTAATGGAAGCATCCCGAATTTTATTCCTTCTGGCGCAACAACAGGGGTACTTCCAAATGGTGCCGTATTTAGAGACTCGGGGACTGCTCCTAATGGAGCCCCGCCCATTGGAACAACTCCCACGATGGCAGAAACAGCACCCGTGGCTCCAACCAGCATCCCGACAGACCTAGAGAAATGTAAAAAGGATCTCGAATCTTCTTTTGAAAAATGGTCTGAGAAAATCCCCAGGGTCAGAAATGCCCAAAAAGGTGCTGGATATTGAAAAATGTAGGTCAAACTAGAAGAAGCCCCGACTCCAATTTCAAAAGACTTCAAGCTGCAAATCTTGAAGAAATACGGCGGTATGACAGACCTAGCAGATCACGTGGCTGAATATATGGCCATGGTAAGAGGAAATGATCTAACGTTGGTGGAATTTGAATCCATGTTCCTAAAGAAGTGTGGGGAGACACTTGAGAAAGGAGCACTGCGCTGGTACTTGCACTTACCCTCCGAGTCAGTCGCAAACTTTGATAAAATGGCTGATCTATTCATTAAGGCACATATTGGTGCTCAAAAGATCCTCAAGAGAAAGGAGGATATCTTCCAAGTGAAACAGTGGTACAATGAGCCACTTAGAGATTTTCTTGAGCGCTTCCAAGCAGAGAGGATGAAGCTGCCTCCAACGGTAGATAGCTTGGCTATCATGGTATTTGAAAGGAATGTAAATGCAAGTAACTCCGAGGCCTCCACAAAATTGAAGAAAGATCTCCAATAATGGCAAGCTCAAACTTGGGATGAAGTTCATGATAGAACTTCTGCCAAGTTAGGTTTGAAGAAGAAGAATGGAAGTTTGCAGGCCAGAATACAAGGTATAAAGGTCGCCCAGAGTCATCTCGATGCGTCGACACGTAGCAAGGGAACTAAAAGGATAGGTATGAACTCTACAACTCCCAAAGACATCATGTGAACCAAAGGCTGGGAGGTAAGGTTAGCACTACTGCTAATCATAGGAACGCCACGGGGCCATCCTTGTATTCGGCATCAGAAGATTCTTCTCAAAGCTCCTCAGTTAAATAGTTTAACAGAGAGGATGAATATAAAAATTGTTGAGAGGGTTACATGTTTGCTTTCAGAGGCTAAGCTGCCAGATTCCTTTTAGGCAGAAGCACTTAATACTACAACTTATGCTATCAATTTATCTCCAACTGTTGTTTTGGATGGTGATGTCCCTGATAGAGTTTGTTTTGGTAAGGATGTTTCCTATAATCATTTGAGAGTCTTTGGCTGTGGAGCTTTTTTGCATGTCTCTAAAGATGAAAGGTCAAAGCTGGATGTTAAAACTAGGCAGTGTATTGTCATTAGTTATGGTCAGGATGAATTCGACTATCGTTTCTATAATCCAGTTGAGAAGAAACTTGTTAGAATTCGTGATGTTGTGTTCTTTGAAGACCAAACAATTGAAGAGTTTGCCAAGGCTGAGAAAGTTTATTCTCAGAGCAGTGGGTGCTTAGTTGATATTGATCGAGTTCTAGTGACTGTTGCACCTGAAGAAAATATTGAAATTCAGGTTGATGATCATGTTCAGAATGACCAGCATATTGATGATATTATTGATGCTCCAGTTGATGATAATGTGGTTTTCCAGCAACTAATCATTGTTGATGCTCCAGAGAGTTCACTCAAAAGATCTTCTAGAGTGAGTGTACCTTCATCTCGGTATCCTCTCGGTGAGTGGGTACTCTTGACTGACCGGGGAGAACCTGAATGTTTTGAAGAGGCCATGCAAAGTAAAGAAAAAGAAAAGTGGTTCTATGCTATGGAAGATGAGATGAATTCCTTGCATGATACTCATACCTTTGATTTGGTTAAGCTTCCTAAAAACGGAAAAGCTTTGAAAAACAGGTGGGTTTCCAGGGTAAAACATGAAGATGGTAACCCAGTTCTATTGTACAAGGCTAGATTGGTTGTCAAGGACTATAATCAGGAAAAAAAGAGTTGATTTTAGTAAGATATTTGCTCCTGTTGTGAAGATGTCTTCTATTCGTGTTGTTCTAGGCTTAACTGCAAGTCTAGATTTTGAGCAAATGGATGTTAAAACTGCTTTTCTCCATGGTGATTTAGATGAAGAAATTTATATAGAGTAGCCTGAAGGTTTTGAAGTCAAGAAAAAAGAGAATTATGTTTGCAGATTGAAGAAGAACTTGTATGGCTTGAAACAAGCTCCTAGGCAGTGGTACAGGAAGTTTGGGTCTTTTATGCAGTAGCAGGGTTTCAAGAAGACTTCTTCAAATCATTGTGCTTTTTTGCAAAAATTCTATGATAATGACTTTATTATTTTATTGCTTTATATTGATGACATACTTGTTGTTGGTTATAATGCTTGCAGGATTCTGAAGTTGAAGCAAGAGTTGAACAAGTCTTTCGCTATGAAAGACTTCGGACCAGCGAAGCGAATTCTTGGCATGCAGATTGTCCGTGACAGAGAGGCCAAAAAGTTGTGGTTATCACAGGAGAAGTACATTCAGAAGGTATTTCGCAGATTTAGCATGGATAAAGTTAAGGCTGCCAGTACATAGTTGGCTATGCACTTCAAGTTGAGCAGGAAGCAGTGTCCTTCCAGTATTGATGAGAAAGAAGATATGAAGAAATTTCCTTATGCTTCAGCTGTTGGCAGTTTGATGTATATGATTTGCATGAGACAAGATATTACTCATGCTGTTGGTATTGTTAGCCGTTATCTTTCTAATCCAGGAAGAGAGCATTGGAATGCGGTGAAATGGATTATGAGATATCTTTATGGCACTACTAGTCAGAGTTTATATTTTGGTACAGAGAAACCAATTCTTCGTGGTTACAGTGATTCTGACATGGCTAGTGATGTTGATACTCACAAGTCTACTTCTGGCTACTTGATTACTTATACAGGGAAAGCTGTGTCTTGGCAATCTAGGTTGCGAAAATGTGTTGCTCTATCTCCTGCAGAAGCTGAGCTTATCGCTGTCGTTGAAGGTTGTAAAGAGTTGCTTTGGATGAAGCGATGTTTGAAGGAACTTGGCTTTGCTCAAAAGAAATATGTCCTTATTTTGACAGTCAGAGTGATATTCATCTTGGCAAGAATTCTATATTTCATGGTAGGTCGAAGCATATTGATGTGAGGTACCATTAGATTCGGGATGTGTTGGATGTTAAGTTGTTTTCAGTTGAGAAGATCCACATTAATGACAATGGTTCAGACATGCTTACTAAATCTTTTCCAAGAGGAAAATTTGAAGAGTGCTGCATGAACGCCGGGATGATGGCCTCCTCGACATAGTCATGAGGGGGAGAATTGTTAGGATTTTGGGCTTTTCCCTTCCTCTGTGGATAAATAAAGAACTCTTTTGGACCAAGCCCACTTCATACCCTAAGCCCACTAATATTACCACATATAAAAAGACCAAATTTAGGTATGAGTTTGGTTGAAACACAAGAGATATAGCAGCCATAGAGAGAAAAAGTGAGGGAAAGAGAGCAGATTTTTATGCACAACTTTAGCCATAGCAACCATCTTTAAAACGCGATTTCTGCTTCGTTTCTAGTCTGATTAAGCTGAATTTGGACAACACATGCTTCTCATCTTGATCTTTGATTAAGAACTGGTGGAGATCGATTTGGAGTTTCGTAGCCCCGGATTTTAGCTCGTGAGCAGTAGCAGCATTTTGGTGAAATTTACTCCTTTCTTCTCTAGTTTTGGTGTTTTGGTATATATATTGTTGCTCCATGTTTGGCACTTGTTGTGTAGCTATTTTGGAGAATATTTGTACTTTTGCTGATTGATTAGTGTAGTTTCTGTAGACATTGGTCCCATAATTTTTTACCTCTTCACATTGAAGGATTTTCCACGTAAAATTTGGTGTCTCGTATTGTTGATTACTTTACTTGCTATTCGTTTGTGTGTGTGGCGTAGCTGCTGCCCCAAATTACCATTTGTGTGCATTTTAGTTTGCTCCTCCTGTCCAAATAGTGTAGAAAATTAGACTTGGGTATTCCTTCCGCTTTTACCTTGTCGTGCAACTTTGGTATTACTTGTTTCTTCCCAACACGTAGAGCCTTCTTATTCTTTTAGTGATAAAAGTTTATTTCATAGATAAGACGACTTTGTGTGAAAATATTAATTTTTTCACTTTATTTTATGTGCCGTTTTGACTGTGAATAGAGTTAACATATCAAATTTCTTTATACAATATATTAGTAATACAACAATAAATTTCATAACAAGTTATGATTGGATAAGAATTCTCAATAATTGTGTTTCTCCATTTAGCCCATCTCATGCTCTATTATACAAAATAAAATAACAGAGACAGGGGCGCAACAAAAAGTATTCAAAAAGGGCGCCGGAGGCCTCAAAAAGTGTGAAACTCATTTTGAAGCTGAAAACCCGCACTAAGTATTGCTTATGTGGCAGGGTACGTGACAGAATGTAGCTAAACTAAAATAAAGAAGTCGAAGCTAAAGAAGGAGATCTCGAAGAATGCAAGGAGAGTATACTTACCAAAGTTCCAGGATACCAGAGTTCAACAGAAAAGATTCTCAAGCCAATCAAGGGGAGCTAACTAAGGAAGGATATCAACTGAAGATCTTAGAAATAAATGCCACCAGAGCTAGCGGCTTATATGGGAACGGAATCAGTGTGAACACACGCATCTAGCTCGCCCTTATTCATAAAGGATTCTATAAAGAATCTTTTAAGGATACAATCTCTTGGGTCACAGTATCTCACTTGCAATAAGGAATATTGCAAGCAGTCACAAGAAAAGGATTACTAAGATCATGAATCAAATCAAACCTCGCGAGATCATCAATCAAGGCAGCAGATTGGAATCAACCCTACTCAACGGCTACTTGATAAACAACTATAAAAGGACTACTCAAGACTCAACATAAGCTACACTCTCTATTTACTGTCTACACAATTCTCTAGCTTTTACTTATAGCCATCACTGTATTCTTGAGAGTTTACGAGGGTTCAAAAGAAAAGAAAGAGAAGATCAAGGTAGAGGTAATAGTGGTGTCAAGGTGAAGTTTGTCTGATTAGCTATAAATCAGGCTTGGTCGTTGTTTGTGAATGCATATCCAAAACCAAACAGGGTATCATTGCTGGCGAACGATAAACTATACGGTGTAACTTGAAATAACAAGAGCTAGAAGAGATACGCTTCTTTGTGACCCAAGGGGACTGGATTAAGAACTACATTGGTTCTGAACCAGTATAAAATCACATATGTCAAAGCTTTACATTCTGCATTTATTTTACGCGTTAATTATTGTTATTTCTATCGATAATCAACTGCCAAATCGCCTAACTCGGTTAATAATGTTTAAAAAGAACAATTCACCCCTTCTTATACTTTTAATTGGTATCAGAGCTTGGTCTCACAATTTTATTTTGTTTTGCCTAACAACAAGTGAGAAGATCATATCTTCGCACGTTGCCAATGGAGCGCTGCTGCAAGAGGGAACTTCTACCACCAGCCCACCTTACTTCAATAGTAAGCATTATGGTCATTAGAAGATTCATATGAAAACATATATCAAATCAATTGACTATAAGGTCTGGCATGTAATCAAGAAGTGACCCTACGACTTGCCTTCCTCGAATCCCTCTAAAAAGGTTGAAGGTGACACATCTGTCACTCCTATTGCTCTGGACGTGGATGACTATACTGACGAGCAGCGGAAGATTATTCAACTTAATTACAAAGCGACCAATATTCTCTACAATGCTATCAGTGGTGAAGAGTATGAGAAAATATCCAGCTGTGAAACTGCGAAAGAAATATGGGATAAACTGGTAGTTACCTATGAAGGAACGAGCAAAGTGAAGGAGACTAGAATAAACCTTCTAGTTTATGAGTATGAGCTGTTCCAGATGAAAGAGGGAGAATCTGTGGAAGAAATGTTTGCTAGATTCAAAAAGATTCTTGGTGAACTAAAGACCCTTGGAAAAGTCTACACAAACTGAGAACAAGTCAGGAAGATTCTCAGAAGCCTTCCTACCATATGGCAGCCAAAGGTGATCAATATCAAAAGTGGCGACTTGAACAAACTGTCATATGATGAACTGCGTGGTGATTTAATTGCTTTTGAGAAAACTCATCTCAAAAGGAATGTTCAAGAGGACAAGAAAAAAACTATGGCATTCAATACTACAACTGAGTAAGTCGACTGTGAATACCCTGAGGAGGATGACTTTCAAGAGGAACTTGCCATGATGTCCAAAAACATTAGCAACCTTATGAACAGAAGAAGGAAGTTCAGCAAAGGCAGGCCTCAATTCAGAAAAGACAATCAAAACAACAAAAATGAAGGAATATGATATGAATGTGGAAAGACTGGGCACATGCAGCCAACTACCCTGAAGCCAAGAAAAAGCAATTCAAGGGCAAAAACAGATCTTATACAGCCTGGAGCGATGAAGAAGTCCGAAGGATCAAGTAGAAAATACGAACATCTGTTTTATGGCTACCAGTGATTCAAATGAATGAGGCATGGCTTCAAATGACTCCAGTGAGGTACGCTGTGAATTTTGTATAGAAAATTCTAGAAACCTTGATGAAGTACTAGATGAAATGGAAACGCTTCTAATAAAAGTAAAAGATCTAACCAAGGAAAAGGAGGACCTTATCAAGGAAAAGGAGGACTGGGAGGTTAAAATAGAAGTAGTTGAAGTTGAAAGAGACTTCCTCCAGCAACTAAAACTTAAGCTAAATGGACTAAGAAAGTCAACTAGTCATAGTTATGTTTGATCAAATAGATCTTCCTTTCATAATAAAAGATCTGGTTACAAAACATCTTCAAGCTCTTCTAGTATTGATACTAAGAATTTACCTACTTGCTATTAAGGTGGTAAACTTGTCATACTAAAAATAAGTGCAAAATCAGATGAGAAAATCCAGGTAAATGGGTTTGGAGACCTAAAGTCAACTCAGAGGCTAGCACCTCAAAAACTAACCCCCGAGGACCTAAGCAAGCTTGGGTACCTAAAAATCTGTATATATATTATTTTGCAGGAACACCTCAAACGTGCACACAGAAAAGAAAAATGGTTCCTAGATAGTGGATGTTCGGGTTACAAGCAACTGTTCAAATCAGTCACCAAAATTGATGGAGGATCAGTTAAGTTCGGAGGAGATGCGAGAGAAAAAATTATTGGCATAGGGATAATCTGTCTCAGTCCATCATGTTAAATTAAAGAGGCTTTCCTGGTAGATGGTCTAAAACATAACCTATTGAGCATTAGTCAACTCTATGACGGTGGATACAAAGTCAAATTTAAATCCTCAAGATGTATAATCCACGACACCAAAGGTAAGGTTTTTCTCTCAGGTATCAGGGAGAACAATATCTACGTTCTTAACAATGGAGGTTCATCTAACGGTAAGCATTTATGTTCAGCATCTATCTCTAATCATCCATAGACATGGCATAGAAAGCTTGTTCACGTTAGCATGTATTTAATTGAAGAACTTCCAAAGCGAGATATAGTTATAGGTCTTCCTAGACTGAATTTTTCAACAAATCATATTTGTGATGCATGTCAACTTGGAAAGCAAACTAGATCTTCATTTAAATCTAAGGACATCGTTACCACCTCTAAACCTCTTGAACTAGTGCACATGGATCTCTTTGGTCCCACAAGGACAACTACCATTGGTGGTAAAAGATATGCTTTTGTTATTGTTGATGACTACTCACGTTTTAGTTGGGTAATTTTCTTATCTCATAAGATGAAGCACTAAAAAACTTTGAAGTGTTTTGCAAGAGAGTACAGAGAGAGAAAGGCTACTACATCTCAACCATCCGAAGTGATCATGGTGGAGAATTTGAGAGCAAGATGTTTGAAGAGTTCTGCAATGATCAAGGATACACTCACAACTTCTTATCTCCAAGAACTTCTCAGCAGAATGGAGTTGTCGAGAGAAAAGAATAGAATTCTCCAAGACATGGCCAGGACTATGCTGATTGAACACTCTCTCCCAAATCACTTCTGGGCTAAAGCGGTAAGTATTGCATGCCATATTTTGAATAGATGTCTAATTCGGCCTATTCTAAAGAAAACCCCTTATAAGTTATGTAAAGCGAAATGGCCTAATATAAACTACTTTAATCCATTTGGATGCAAATGCTTCATACATAATAAGGGAAATGATAACCTTGGTAAATTTGATCCTAGAAGTGACAAAGGACTTTTTCTTGGATATTCTAACACTAGTCGGTCGTACTAAGTCTTTAATAAAAGAACATTATTTGTTGAAGAATCTATGCATATAGTTTTTGATGACTGTTGGCAAAATGTCGAGAAAGGTATTGTAACAGGTGACGAAAAAGAAGCTTAACCTCAACAACCTAAGGGCCAACGCCAAGATCAACCAGCTGAAAAGACCTCCACTGATCCACAACCTACTGTTGAGGACAAGACAGCTGAGTCAACTGTAGAACATGAAGTTGTGGTTTCAAATAAATAGATGAGTGAACTAGAATATCCTCAGAAGTTCATCATTGGAGATCCACTCAATAGTATGAAAACCCGAAGGTCCATTAAATCTAACCTTGCCTTTATCTCACAGATTGAACCTAAAAGAATTGATGAGGCTCTTCAAGATGAATTTTGGATTCTTGCCATGAAATAAGAACTGGAACAATTTGAAAAGAATCAAGTTTGGAAACTTGTTCCAAGACCAAAAGGTACTTCTATAATCAGAACAAAGTGGGTCTTCTGCAACAAGCTCAACAAATAAGGTAAGGTGGTAAGAAATAAAGCTCGTCTAGTCACTCAAGGTTACTCTCAAACTGAAGGAGTCGACTACGATGAGACTTTTGCTCCTGTGGCTAGGTTAGAATCAACTCGCATGTTATTAGCTTATGCCTCCTATAAAAATTTCAAGCTCTATCAAATAGACGTAAAAAGTGCTTTCTTAAATGGCTTCATTAAAGAGGAAGTTTACGTCAAGCAGCCGCCAAGTTTTTGAAAATAGAAAATTTCCTCACCATGTGTTTAAATTATCTAAAGCCTGTATGGTCTCAAGCAAGCTCCTAGAGCTTGGTATGAGAGACTAAGTTCTTTTCTCATTAAGCATGATATTTCCCGATGAGTAAGTGATACAACTTTGTTCATCAAACGTACCCCAAAAGGAAACTTAATTCTTCAAATCTATGTAGATATTATCTTTGGCAGCACTAATCAATCTATGTGCAAAGAATTTGAAGCCTTAATACATGGAGAATTTGAAATGAGTATGATGGGAGAGCTAACGTTCTTCCTTGGTCTTCAAATCAAGCAAACTGAGAAGAGAATATTCATTTGTCAATCAAGATACAACTGATAGCCAAGTTTGGTATAAGTGAAGCAAATCCTGCAAAGACTCCCATGAGTCCAGCCATCAGTCTTGTTACAAATGAAAAAGGAACAGATATAGATGCCTCATTGTATAGAGGCATAATTGGCTCTCTTCTTTACTTATCAGCTAGTCGACCGGATATAATATTTTCTATATGTAGATGTACCAGGTTCCAGTCGGCTCCCAAATATCTCATTTGGTAGCAGTCAAGAGAATCATTCGCTACCTTGTTGGAACCATTTCATATGGGCTGTGGTACCCTCGCACTTACCACTTTGATCTTATAGGCCTCTCTGATGCAAATTATGCAGGTGATAGAGTTGATCGCAAAAGTACCAATGAAGCAAGTTTCTTTCTTGGAAAGTCACTTGTCTCTAGGGCATTGTTGCACTCAACTCTTGTGGATGTCCTCTAGTCTATCATACTATGGCTTGCACTTTAAGCCTATTCCGTTATTATGTGACAACACTAGTACTATAAATCTTGCATATAATCTTGTTGATCATCCCAGAATAAAGCATATTGATATTAGATATTATTTTATTAGGGATCATGTTCAATTAAAAAATATTGACATTGCATTTGTGAGCACTGATTTCCAACTAGCTGACATCTTCACAAAGACATTACTTGAGGAACGTTTTTGCAACCTAAGGGAATCTCTTGGCATTACTCTGATCCAAATTGTTAAAACTCACTTCTTATATTCAACCTTGAATATTTTTAGCCTGTCTTTTATTCTACAAACAAAATATGCTCTTTCCTTCTATGTGTCATGCATTACTCCGTGATATAATATTAGTACAATTATTAATTTATCCTTTTGTGTTGGTACAAGTGGTAAGTATTGCATGTAGTACTTTAATATTCCTTAAATATGTGGCTATTAACTGTTTTGGTCTTTTGTACAACTCAGCCGTCAAATCCCATTTGTCATTGGAAAGACAAACTTCTTTTTCCCGCTTCCTAGTGTCATTATTACCTCGTATGTGCAGGCGCAACCCTTGAACTGACCAGATACTTCGATTCAACTCTCAAGAAAATCCCTTCCACTACTTCACTCTTTCATCTTCCTTCGCCTCTACACTATATCTCCCAACATCACTTTCTCTCAAAAATCACCATGGGCAAAGCAAAGAAGCAAACCACCAACACAAGAAAAATCCCTAGAGTTTCATCTAAAATACCTTTGTCCTTCATCTCCCATGCACGTCGATTCTAATTACTTTGAAGATACCCTTAACCTTCTGGAGAAATTGATGGAAAAACCAAATCTCACCCAAATCAAAGGAAAACGCCCCTTAGAACAGGAGGAAATTGAATCTGTCAAACGTGGTAAAATTGGCTCTCCAAAATTGACGAATTTATTGATTTTTGGGATACCTCATATGCAGACAAATTTCATTCTCTCAAAGACAAACTAATGGATCATGGCCGTGTTGTTGACTTGGATGCTATGGAAGACCTAAACTGTAAGATCAAAACTTTCTTTACTTTTCAAGAATGGATTAGTGATTTCTCTGTGAATCCTGAAGAAGTTTGTGAAGATCTGGTACGTTTTTTCTATACTAATCTCCATCCGTCTGGTGACGATGGTGTGGAAACAGTGGTTCATGGTACTCGCATTGTGGTGAATCCAACCACTCTGGGATGCATTCTTGGCTATAAGTTTTCTGGTTTCTCTGAGTTTTCCAAAGTTTGGCTGGCCCTCTAAGTGTGAGGTAAATTTCGAACAAGCAAAAATATGTGTGAGTGAAAACTATGCTGACATTCCTGAAGGACATCAACTAGGTCCAAATGATTTGTCATTTGAATTTCGTTTTATTGCTCATATTATTGGTACTACCATACTCCCTCGCACTGACTCTCTTAGTACCCTGTCTCAGCGAGACACTCTTCTTGTTTATTGCCTGGTTACTAAAAGAAAATTAAACTTTGTACTTGGATTGTGAACTACATGCTTGAAAGATCATCTGATATGGCCTCTCTTCCCTATGGTATGCTTATTATGCGAATCTTGAAGTTCTATAAAGTCAACCTGTCTGGTTGCAAATTTTTCACTGCTAGTGGGTATTGCAACTCTCGTGCTTTAGCTTCAATGGGTTATATTCGTGTGGAAGGAACGTAGGTTAAAAAGGAAACCCAAAACGGTCCTAAGGGGACCACTGGGAAAACTATGTTCAAAATGATGTGGCTGGTCCCTCAAATCCACCTGGCCCTGGTAACTCTGAAGATTTTACAAAACTGCTTAAAAGAAATTGATAATCTTAAAGACCTTCTGTTGAGTGTCCAGTCCAAATAGGACCAGCTGTCTGCCGCCGTTGCTCAAGTTGAGCTTGACACTGGACGAAACTCGTTGAAAATTGACAATGCAGTCAGGGATTCAGCAGCAGCCATTCGTCAGGTGCATGAATGTATAGATTCAACATCAAGGGATATTCAGGGAAGGATCACCACTCCCTCTACGGATATGCAAGGGAAGTTGGACCGCATGACTGACAATGTGGTCAACACCTTGACATACTTTCTCGCTCCTCGCTGATAATACTGTTTATTCTGATAAAATTTAGCCTTAATTTTTTTGTCTGTAAAATTTAAACTGCGTAGTTAAACCTTGCTCTCTTTTTGCTGAGGCCAAAAGGGGAGAAAACTATAGGTAATTTTTGCCACCTAGAATGTAGGGAAATAGGGGGAGTAACTTAGATAAAGTTAACTCTCAAACTTTAACTCATGTCTATATAAGTACTGTGCAGGGAAACAAGGGAAGTCGACTTAGATAAAGTTAACTCTCAAAATAAACAAGTCTATATAAGTATTATGTAGGAAAACAGAGGGAGTCGACTACTTCTGCTGTTGTTCTAACATCAGTAAGCTGAGCAACGAAAAATTGACAAAGAAGTCAACTATGTCAAATAAGGAAGTTTCTTTATTTATCCTTCTCTCTCTCTTTTTGTCATCATAAAAAAAGGGGAGATTGTTAAACTCATTTTAAAGCTGACAAAAACCAAACTAAGTATTGCTTATGTGGTAGGTACGCGAAAGAAGGTAGCTAAACTGAAATAAAGAAGTCGAAGCTAAAGAAGGAGATCTCGAAGGATGAAAGGAAATTATACTTACCAAAGTTCCAGGATACCAGAGTTCAATAGAAAAGATTCTCAAGCCAATCAAGGGGAGCTAACTAAGGAAGGATATCAACTGAAGATCTTGGAAATAAATGCTACCAGAGCTAGCGGCTTATATGGAAACAAAATCACTGTGAACACGCGCATCTAGCTCGTCCTTGTTCTTAAAGGATTCTATCAAGAATCTTTGGAGGATACAATCTCTTGGGTCACAGGATCTCTCTTGCAATAAGGAATATTGCAAGCACTCACAAGAAAAGGAATACTCAGATCACGAATCAAGTCAAACCTCGCGAGGTCATCAATCAAGGCAGTGGATTGGAATCAACCCTACTCAACGGCTCCTTGATAAACGACTATAAAAGGACTGCTTAAGACTCAACATAAACCATGCTCTCTATTTACTGTCTACACAATTCTCTAGCTTTTACTTATAGCCATTACTATATTCTTAATAGTTTACGAGTGTTCAAAAGAAAAGAAAGAGAAGATCAAGATAGAGGTAATAGTGGTGTCAAGGTGAAGTTTGTTTGATTAGCTATAAATCAGGCTTGGTCGTTGTTGGTTAGTGCAGATCCAAAACCAACGAGGGAATCATTAGTGGTGAACGATAAACCACACGGTGCAACTTGAATTAACAAGAGCTAGAAGAGACCCTCCCTTGTGACCCAAGGGGACTGGATTAGGAACCACATTAGTTCTGAACCAGTATAAAATCACCTGTGTCATAACATTACTTTCTGCATTTACTTTACGCGTAAACTATTGTTATTTTTATTAATAGTCAACCTCAAAATCGCCTAAGTCGACTAATAAAGTTTAAAAAGAACAATTCACCCCCTCTTATACTTTCTAAAAGTACTAAAATCCATAATTTCTAAGGACATATAAATATATGACAAGGCTAAGATTAGCATAATACCTAATATAGATGTACTAACATGAAATAAAACGCATTCCCGATTATGTGGTGTCTCATATATGTCGTGTTCTTTCATTGTGACCCGCCTTCAGAAAGTAATAGTCTTAGTTGAAAACAAACATTAACACATCAATGTTAAAGCAAGAATATTTGTCTTTAAGTATTTTGAAATATCAAATCCCAAATGAAAGGAGTATCGCATATAAATTAATCAGGGCAGTGTTTATCATACTATCCAATTTCCAAGAGATCAAAAGAAAACAAGTATCCACAAATAAATATTAGCCCGTAAAGCGTGAGACACCATTCATATAAACTGCGTATTATTAATAATTTTGTTACCATTAAGTGGTCAAACTTCATCCTAGCTATAGGTTTTATTTATAAACTTTTGAGGTCGTGTGACTTTTGAGGTTACTGATGATTAGATTAAACAGCTGGGATGATGTGTATCAGGGCAACTTCCTTTTGTCTCTCTTAAGATTGAAGTGAGATTTGGAAAGAGACTTTCAATTAATTAGTTTTCTTCCTTCCTTATTTATTTACCATTATCTTCATGCCTGATAGCTGGTCTCTGATTTTTCTTTTTACATATACTAATTGTCAACTCTTTTTAGGGAAAGAAAATTGTGATTGGTTGGGTAGTGGGATCAACGTGTTGATATTTCAAATAGCTTCCATATCTCTCCAAGAATTAGCCTCGATTAAATATTCATTAGATATTAGTAAAATATAATGACTATAGAATGGACAACTTGTGTATGTCAGCTAACAAACCACTTCTAAACGCAACAAGATATTGATAATATTATAACAACAATAAAAATATGTTATATTCTTCTCTTTCCTATTCTTTATTATTTTCATTCGTTGGCTTATGATTTACTCCAGTTTCATTTTATGTCATTATGTTTGTTATAATGAGTTTACGAAAGGAAAATTTTCTTGTTGAAATTTACGGAAATTAGATATAATGTTTGTGTGGTAAATCTTGTCATTAATGATAAAAAGTGAGTTTATGTAGTTGCATTATTTTCAAATTATAATGAAAAGTCAGTCATTATATTTAAAAGGTAATAGGATCACGGAGGGAGTAACATTATAATGCGATGACCTTTTATTTGATAAAAAAATAAAGATAATTTTTCTGCTTTACAACCAGGGTGAAATTATCTAGGGGGTTTGCTAAATATGTAGAAATACTAAATTCCGAATTCACTTTCTAAAATTGTCGATGTGTCCAATAGCATCGTGAATTCATAAACTTCAAGTCCTGATCACTCCATGCTTAAAATTTGTACGACTACTTCTTTGCCGCCAGACCACTTTAACTTGTTTATCATCGTACTTATAAATAATGCAAATATCTTCTACTGCACTTGTAGTAATAATCAGTTTGTCCCTCGCTAATGAGCTTGACTTAGCCTCAGAGGTGCATGCAATCTCCTAATACACTCCTTTGTGATAATAGCAAGGTGGGAGTTTAGCATACTGTATATATTTTTGTTTTCTAACTATCAATATTAGTATATAATTTGAATAAAAAACATTGGATAACTGTGTGCAATAAAGTACGTTCGGCTTGTATAAGTTAAATGTCAGTAAAATCTTTACTAGAGATGAAAGTTGAAACACCCAGCTTTGAGTAAAAAGAAGCTGATGATGATTACAATTAGTTCATATGTTCCACTTCATGTTATAATATAGAGCATGAAGGTCAAAGTAGTTAATTTTGATGGTAAAGTCCGACATTGATTTTCCATGTTTCTGGAAATAAAATATGCATATTTAGAAACTGAATAAAAATAATATAGTACCATAAGTCAAAATAGTAGATAATGTAAAATATTTACAAAAATTTAAGGAAAAGGGGGTAAAAAAAATAAATCTCTTTGTCTCTTCAAATAAGCAATTGTGACATTATCAATTCGAACAGCGTGTATAGAAATTAAAGGTGTGCAAGATATAAATACCCAATCAAATTCAACAATTATAATTATCAAGATTATTTGACTGTGCAAGAAATTCTACTCCTACAGTAGAGGACAACATTCGATGTATTAAAATTTCCCAATGGAGCTTCAAAGGTCTTATTCGTTCTACTTATTTGCGAGAAAATAGCATAAATTGTCCTTTAATTTTAGGAGTTGATCTAAAATTGTTCTTTAAATATACAGTGAAGCAGTTTTAGTCCTTTAATTTTACAAAAATTTGTCAGTTTTAGTCTCCGTCCAAACAAATTAACGGAAGCGGCTATTTTTAACGGACCCCTCATGTCCAAATGTTAAAACAAACTTAAAATCTCAGTTCTCTTTTCCTCTCCCAAATTCACTCCGTAAATTAAATCCTCAGTTTATTTACTCATCAATCTACACCAACAACCATAAAGAAACTACCAATTTCTGCCATTTTCTCGTTCAATGGCCAGAGATGCTAACTTTTTGTATCAAAGAGTGGGAGTTAAAGAAGAAAAGTTAATGATCACTTCCTTTTTCTCAGTATCTTCTTTTTCCCTTTATCTTTTTCAGAACACTTTTGTTGAACAGTTATTGTGTCTTGAATTGCCTATGACAAAACAATGTTTTGAATTGTTAAGCACGTGATCTACAAGCTAATTATAACGATTTTAAAAACAAATACCAAAATTGGAAATGCCACGGTATCGTATGATCGAATTTTACTTTCTCTTTTATGTAAATTTCCTTTTTCCTCTATCGGGCACATTTCCTCTAACACTTTTAGATGATAGGCATAGTTGGAATCGAATGATGACAAACATCACCCACAAATACTTGAGCTCGAAACGCTCCAATCGGGGTCGATAAGTCTGACGAATACTCTAACGTGGTCTTTATCTTTAAGGCTTTCCCATGTTGTTTATTTTTTCAACGTATTCGTTTCAAATATCACCAAACAAAGTCTACTGTTCGATTGCTCATACTTCACACCCAAACACTTGGGGGGTGGAGGTAGTAAGATGATTGCGTACTCGAGGACTGGGGACTGCCCAGAAACCAGGGACTTCTTTCGAAGATGAAATCGTGATCGTTTGAAGAAGAAACAGGGGACTCGCTCGAATCCGAAGGAAAAGTTCAAGCTCCAATGTTTTCAAACATTCACACTAGGGACTGTTTGTTTAGATCAAACATAGGCAAAATGTAAACGGTCCATTAGCGATCAAGGAATCTTTTTAAGTGTTAGCGCCTTTAAACATCCATATTTTGTAATCGATCGAATTGATGGATCGAGTGATATATCGAGCGCCCAACAACGGCCAATACTTTAATAAAATACAACAGTCATTTTATCAATCCTTATATTGTTGAATTTTACAATTTCGATAATGACTAAGTGTTAAATTGCGAATTCCCGAACTTAAAATATTCGAAGAGTGCACTACGTGAAAATAAGACGTTATTCTTCACTATGCACTAAGTACATTGGGCCCCAATCACTTCATCCTTTTTAGACAACTATTGCTAAAACATTGGAACTTCGAACGATTGAATTAACTTGTCTTTCGGAATAAAAAAGCCAAGACAAAATTCTATCTTCGAAAAAGCAATACTTGAAGAAATAGATGGAAAAGAAAAATTCACAAATAATTCACAAATATAGCAAAGATAAATTCATTTATTCAAACAATATATTTACATTAATCGACCAATGGCCTCATCATTCCTAAACAAAAGCAACCAAACTACTGGTCGAAAAACCTAAACATAAGCAAAATGAAAACCAAGTCTTGAGGCTTTCAGTCATCATCCCCATCAGAGCCTTTATCGGAGGAACTTCGGGGGACGCCGAGGTCCTCACGAGTAAGCCTCACAATGGCTATGGCTTCATCCAACTCAGTGGGAATCTCAACACTGCGCTCGAGCATCTCCTTTAGCACATCGCGCCTCGATTCAGCAAGGATCAGGTCCTTCTTTTTCTCAAATTCTCCTTCGAGGTCGCGCTTCAGAGTGATCGATTCCCATTGAAGAACCTGATTTCTCTCTGTTAAGCTGCTGACTTAAGCATTTAGATCTTCATTGCTCCCAGGGAGAGTTTGGAGTTCTTCAGACAATTTAGCAAGCTCTCGATCTTTGCTTTCCAAGGGAGAATTCAGTTCGGCACACTTGCTTTCCATGATGGCCTCGTGCTGACTAAGCTGATCGTTCAAAGCTTGAATCTGAGATTCCAATTCAGATTCACGAAGAGCATGTTCCTTCATGTTCTTATCAAAGTTGGCTTCAAGTTCAACGTGTTCCGCCTCCAATATCTTCAATTTTCTATGCAACTCCTCCCCAGCCGAGGTAAGCTGAACGATTTGCTCGTTCAAAACCTTGGCCCTATCTTGGAGTTGGCGAATGCGATCAGCTGTTTTGATATCCATCATTGTGTTCTGAAAGTAGACCAGAGTAAGAAAGAATTAAAAAACTATTGCTATATTCGAAGGAAATTAAAAAAAAAATAAAAAAGCCAGAAAAATTAGCTTGCGACCAGCAAAGGCGATTTGCGAAGGAATGCTCAAATTGCTATGCACATTCAATCGAGCCTTCTCCATCGGGCCCATCACCTCGAAGAGGTAGTCAGCAAGGCATTGTGGGCATCGAAGCAAGTCAACTCTGCTGGGCACGGTCACTATGACCGACCTCTCACCCAACTCCTCGGCAGCTACCAAAGCAGCAAAGGCTGCAGCTTCCTCACTTTGAGGGAAAGGAAACAACGGATCAGCATGATCCACGACAAAAAATGATGAACCTGTACTCTCATCGTATTTTGACCCTGTAGTGGTCATTGGCCGATCTAGAGCCAGCATCTTCCCTTTTCTCGGATCTCTCTCTTTGAGGCTTTGGTCCATCGCTTCGATCAATGTTTCCCCGATTTCGGGGATAACGCCTAAAGAAACGATGGCACTATTTCTGCTGGGCAAACCCTCAAACCCTGATGTAACCTCCAAACCTTTAGTTATTGGAGACAAAGGAAGACGACTTTCACCCCCAAGGTCAGCTGAAGATTCCCCGGTTTGCTCAGCCACTCTAAGTTGAATAGCTGTCTCTTGAAGCCTTTCCTGCACCGACTTCTTGGGGTGCCTCACTAACTGTTCGGACCCCGATTCCTCTCCCACCTCATCATCGAGGACCACACAAACAGGTGTAGTTTCTTCGGCAGCCCTTGCCGTTGCAACGACTGAAGTCGCCCCAACCACCACTTACTCGATGGATTGGGCTTTGGTCAATGAGCCATCCCTTTGACCTTTTGCAACACTCTTGGCAAGGTACTTGCTTTTGAGATCCTTAAACGACTTCGGAGGAGGAGGAGCGTCATTGGTTTTCTCTTCCTCCTCAACGTCATCCACTTCATTGCTTGGCTCGCCTCCAGCACCGGTAACGCCTACGGAAAATTCAATTTAGTGGAAGGAACAATCCGAATACATTTATCATTGAAAAGAACGAGGCATATCATGATTTTTGGCCTTCAACATCAACAGAGCCGCAATCAGTTTCCAAGCTCTTTCGTCGTTAGTTGTCTTATCCAAAACCTTAATTAATCATTGTTCGATGTCAGGAAGTAGCTCGAAAAAAACCCCATCAGCTGAAGATGCGAAAATATAAGGAGATTAGAAGTTTAGACTATTTTTTTTAGAAAAAAGCATAAGATGATCGAACACTTACGAGTTTGGTTCCACACGCTGGGAAGTGGCTCTGCTCCAGGGGAATTTAATTGATCTGTAGGGATGAAAACAAAGTGTTAATCCCATCCTCGGAGATCATCATCGTTATCGGAGATCAAAGCCTTTTGACCTCGTTTAGCAAGAGTAATCACTCCCGCTTGTAAACTCGAGGGGAGTAGATGTTGAGAATGGGACGAAGTGTCAGCTCCACTTTAGCCTTCATTGCAATGAAACGCATTATCACTACCATTCGCCATAACGACGGTGAGAGTTGTCCAAAACATAATTGTACATTCGACAAAACTCTTTGATCAAAGGATCGATCAGAAGAGTAAAACCGATTGTAAACGGATAAGTTAACACCACTGAATGGCCTTCATGGTAAGTGGACAATGTGGACCATATCCACTTTCCAACCACAGTCCTCCCGAACTCTTGACATCGAATCAGGGGTGATTGCACTACACACAGAGTCGATAAGGATGTTTTTCTTCTTCCTTTTCTCCGCTTCATTTTGAACGTTGACCTTGCAATCGTTGTCGAAGGTAAACTTCTTCGGAAGAATCTCCGAATAAAGCTTTTTTGGGCCAAAATCTTTTGATTTTCTCTCCTTTTGCTTTTTTCCCTTTTTATCCTCAGAAGGGCCAACGGCGGCTGCGACTTGTTCCACCACCGCGACAGACTGCGGCGGTGTCACAACATCAGGGGTGGTGGAAATGGTAACATCAACAATATCTTGAGCAGATGAAGCAGAAGACATTTTGAGCAAGTTCAAAGGGGTAGTAACAAAGATTGAAGCTTCAAAATGGAAGATTTGCAGCAAGAATTTGAAGAACACGACAAGAATTTTTTAGAATGATTTGATCAATGAGTTGTAAAAGTTTGGAAATTTGGTTTAAGGGGTGATATTTATAAGGCAAAGAGTCATCATTGCCTCAGTAACCGGTGAAAAATTGTCGTCCGCACAATGTTTGACACGTGCAATGATGGAAAGTTGAAGTGACGGTTTGACGTTTCAAAATAAAGGGCCACAAACGCTCCACGTGTTTTCCCGCTTTAAGTTTCATGCCACTTGCCAAGTTTTTCGAACACTCACTTAGCAAGTGGGAGGACTATCTGTATTGGTCGGATTTTGTCCGATCACATATGTGACACGTAGTCAGCAACATGGCAAGATGGGAGCGAATATCGAAGACAATATAAAATGAGATGGGAGGAAGATAGCGCTAATCGATAGAGTCTGATCGATTCAACTGAATCGTGATCGGAAGACTTCGAAGACAGTTGCTATATCAGATAAGAAGGGTTGATATTATCCCGCTTTTGTCGGGCCGTATCCAATGGAGCCTGTTAGACGTGGGCAGCACAACTATGTGGCTGATGGAGAAACGTGTGAGAGTAGAGTCCTCCTAGGGTTGGACTCTTTGCACTTCTCATCCTATAAATAATCCCTCATCCCCTCATTTGTAAGCTTACGTTCTACTGAACAAAGCAAACACCTTGTTAATTTATTGCTATTATTGCTATATCATCATTATTACCACCATTCACACCATCATTACGCCGCCACCATTGATGTGTACTTGTGCAATCGCTGCTTGGTTCAACTCTGGAAGGAGGATTTTTTTCTTTCAACGGAGCACAAGCCTTCGATCAATCAATACAATAAGCTTTATCGCTTTCATTTATTTATTCGCTATTTGTTCAATTGCTTACTTGCTATTTCAATTGTTTGTTGTGCCTATCTATCATCGTTAATCTTGATTGTTAACCGTTGCTCTGATCGTAATATTGATTAAACAAGATTACTGCTCGGTTCTTAAATCATATTTACATTGTTTTAATCAAGTAAATCATCATTTGATTCGTATTATTCTACTCATTTATCAGTATTGCCAACGGGAATCTATAAAAATATCTTTCATCGAATTCTAGTTTAAGTCATCTGTTCGATACGAAGTCAATTGATAATTAAATACGTGTTCGACAAGTCGTTGCTCATCTGTTTTGTTTGTAACTCACTTGTTCGGAATTAGTAAGAATCAATCATTTGCAATCAATTACGTGCATTATCGTAATCGATAAACTTGCCACTTATTTTCGTTTGGTCGGTTATATCTTTGCCCTCGGATCAAGTTTGTTATTTCATATATTATTTAGTTCGTTGTCATTTGTGCTATCAAATCTGTAATCTGCATATCAACATCGGCAAAATATTCGCTAAATCGATCACCTGTTAACGTAAAACTGTTTATCAATCGATCGAATCAAGATACAAACGGTTGACTAAGGCTCAACTAAATATAAATTTAATTGTAATAGCTGAAACCGATTTTTAGGATATACAATACTATCAAATTTCCTAGAGATAAAAAGAAAGCAAGTATCAAAACATCAATATTAACCCGTAAAGCGTGAGACATCATGCATATAAACTACTTATCATTAATGAATTTTGTTACCATTATGTGGTCAAACTCCATCCTAGCTGTAGGTTTTATTTATCAACATTTGAGGTCGTGTGACTTTTGAAGTTGCTGATGATTAGATTGAACAGTTGGCATGAGCGTATCAGCGATAACCGCCAACTTCCTGTTGTCTCTCTTAAGATCGGAGTGAGATTTGGAATGAGAATTTCAAGTAATATGTTTTGTTTCTTATTTATTTACCATTATATTCATTCTTAGCATATCCGGTCTCTGATTTTTCTTTTTATATTAAATTGTCATTTCTTTTGGGGAAAGAGTAGTGGGAACAACGTGTTGATATTTCAACTAGCTTCCTACTCTCTCTCCAATATTTGGATTAAATAATATATACTCAAGAATTAGCGTCGATTCAATATTCATTAGATATTAAAATAAAATGACTAATTAAATAGAATGGACAACTTGTGTATGTCAGCTAACAAACCAACCGCAACAAGATAATGATAATATTATCACAAACAATAAAAATATGTTATGTTCTTCTGATCATTCATATTCTTCGTTATTGTCATTTTTATTGGCTTATGATTTACTCCTTCAGTTTCATATTATGCCATTACATTTAATTAGATACTGAGTTTAAGATAAGACGAATTTCTTTTTGAAACTTTATGAAAACATGACATAACTTTTGTGTGTTAAGTTAATAAATTTGTGATTTTAAATTTGCGCAACATTTTTGTAGCGATAAAAACTTATTATTAAAGAAAAAAGTGAAAGTGTAATAGTTGCATTATTTTCAAATTATGAAGGAGTCAGTCTTTACATTAAAAACATAAGAAATTTTTACGCTAGTTGACACATTAAATCCCAAAATTACAAAATATATCGATATTTTTAAATATTTACAAAATATACCAATATTTTTCAATTTATTACCCAACATATACCCTTTTTCATTTCCACTCTTCCAAAAACAAAATCCTATCTTCCCCTCTCTCTCCCTTCCTCCACCCACCCACCTACCCACCCGCTGGACCTGCTCCACCGTCAATGTCGATGTGCCGCCGAGTAGCACTCCGATATGCTATTGTGCTGCTCCGATCTGCTTCTTCTCCTTCTTTTTTTTTTTTGTTTAGATTCGTGTATACTTTTTTATACTTATGTATGTGTATGTCTGGGGTGGTTGTTGGTAATTGTTGGTGGTTGTTTGAAGGTGCAAGCAAGTGTATGTTTGGTTTTGCGCAGGTATATGTATCTGTATGTATATGAATATCTTTTACAAGTGCAATGTGTGTGTATATGTATATCATTGTATGAATATATTTTTCTGAGTATATATTGTATATTTTTGTATGTTTTATGTGTGTGTATGTAAGTCCAAGCTTGGCACACATAAATTTGTATGTATAATTCATAGATCTGTAGATCCGTGTATGTATGTGAGTGTTTAGTATATGCATAACATATTTTTTTTTGTGTATGTGTATGCGTATGTATTTTTTGTTTAAATATATTTAGCAACGGTTATTTTTTAAAAAAAAAAAAAAATAATGAACATATGTGTATTTAGTATTTTTCATCTTTTAGATCCAAAAAATTAAAAAAAAAAAAAAACTGGCGGGTAGCTGGCGGCGGCTGGTGGTGACTAGGTGGCGCCGCGGACTAGGGTGGTAGCAGTGGGAGGGGGAAGTAGGAAGAAGGAGGAGTTTTATTGGTTTTGTATATAATGTGTAAAAAAATATTGATATTTTTTGTAAAGTGGATTAATGTTGTTATTTTTTGTAATTTTGATGTTAGGGTTATATATTTTGTAATTAGTCCAAAACATAATAGAATCACGGAGGGAGTAATATTTTTAATGCCAGGTCCTTTAATTTGATCAAATAAAATAAAGGTAATTTTTCTACTTTACAACCAGGGCAAGTAGTTTTGGGTTTGGAGATTGTTTAAATTGAGTAGTCAGGAGCGTGTCAATCAAATTTGTGACCTAAAGTCAAATTTTGGTAAGAAGCCTTAACCACAATATTTAATCAAATATATACATATGTCTTGTTGAAGTTATTTGTCTAGCTTTTGAGATATGTTAGTCACTAATATAAGTAAGTTTTAATTAAGTTCTTCAAAGTTTTACTTTTAATTGATAATATATTCAATATGCCTAATATACTTTTAGGCATTACTGATATTAGGTATGAAATTATTAATTTTAATTTGAACAAATTATTTCTATTGCGGCTAATATTATAAAAATTATGAACATTTTGTTATGAGTAATATGTTCAATTTGGTAACAATATTCAGTTATAGAATTATGTAGATCAACAAATGCCCACAAAAAGTAGCGTAAAATTCAAATTGGAGGACACCAAAAATTAGAGTTTCACAAATATATATATTCACAATGTTTTAATGTATGGGTTCGCTGGGATTTCAAAAAACAAGTGTCTTTACTTTTTAATCTCAAAGGGCTTACTTTCTAACTTATGAATCAATTAAAGGTGACAAAACGAAATAGTTAATTTGGAATAATAATTAAAATTGAAAATAGAAAACGAGCTTGTTATAAACAGGAAAAATGAATGAATGTATGTGAAAAATGATAATTAAAATTAGAAAGGCAAACAAGTTAAAATAAAAACTTATCTTCCTTTGCTCTCATTCAAAAATTTCAACCTAATCTAGATTAAAAAAAATTCAAATCCTTTTATAATAATAATTATTATAATTATTATTATTATAAGTATTATATTATTTATAAATTTTGGGGCCTTCAAAATGTGGGGCCTAAAGCCTTAGTGGTTGTATTGGTCAGAAATTGACGTGCTTGGACTCACCTCGGCGCGATAAGTCGAAGATAATTGAACTGATGTTCCGTGGCAGAAATATCGAAGTGAGTGAGTAAACTATCCAAGTCGAGCATCAATGTCACAACCAAAGATGAGCCGCAAGCTAAACTTCGATGACACAGGCTCCGACCGGACGACGGGACCATGCCACTGAATCCATGTATTCGAACTTGGGTGAATCGCTTCGGTTCCAGCGGCTCAGCAGCCCACTAACTCCTTCAATAAATGCCCAGAACGTGGGTTTGAGCATGTCTGATGGTGGAGAACGTGGGTGAAGTCTCTTTGGTCTATAAATAGCATTAGTTTTTACTTTGTAATTATTCAGAAATATATATAGAAACGTTGTCAAAATTTGTACTCACTACGATATATTGAAATCAAGCTGTTTTCTTGCGTTTTACGATTTTTCTTAGCATTTTTATCGACTTTGATACGAAGATTTGCTTGTATTCCGACCCAAATTCAATTTGTGATCCTAAACTGATTTAGGCCCATACAAATTGTGGGAAGCTTTTCCTGTTCTGAGGCAATATGGCATGAAATTAGACCCTGAGAAGTGTGCCTTCGGCGTGGGGTCAGGCAAAATTCTTGGGATTCATTGTCTCTGAACGAGGAATCGTAGCCAGCCCAGACAAGATTAATGCTATCGAAGAGATCCCGAGGATATGACTGGGGTGAAGGAAGTTCAGCGCTTAACTGGCCAAATCGCTGCCTTGAATCGATTCATTTCAAGGTCCTCAGAGCGATGCCACAAATTCTTCTCTGTCTTGAGGAAGAATAGCCACTTCGAATGGACACCGGAGTGCAAAGAAGCGCTGAGAGACTTGAAATGCTATCTGGCTGACGTGTCGTTGCTCGCCAAGCCAAAAGATGGTGAAACATTGCTGGTCTACTTGGCGGTGTCTGAGGTGTCAGTCAGCGCTGTGCTTGTTCGTGAGGAAGATGGCAAGCAGCAGCCCATCTATTATGTGAGTAAGACACTCCTCGACGCTGAGACCAGGTATCCTCACTTGGAAAAACTAGCACTTGCCTTAATTGTTACTGCTCGGAATATACGACCTTACTTCCAATGTCACCCAATAGCGGTAGTTTCAACTTTCCCCTTAAGAAGTATATTGCACAAACCTGAGTTATCGGGGAGGTTGTCAAAATGGGCAGCAGAATTGAGCGAGTATGACATCACTTATCAGCCCCGAATAACCATCAAATCCCAAGTCTTGGCTGACTTCGTAGCAGATTTTAGTGTTGGGATCCTACCCGAAGCCGAAAAGGAGAACTCAATATCGAAAGGAATGGCTTCGGGACTATAGATACTTGACACCGATGGGGCAACTAATTCCAAGGGTTCGGGATTAGGCATAGTGTTAAAAACGCCCACCGGGAAGAAAATCAGACACTCCGTTCGGTTAAAAAAGGTAACTAATAATGAGGCTGAATACGAAGCGGCTTTAGCAGGCTTGGAGTTAGCTAAGGAAATAGGGGTGGAAAGAATTGAGTTGAGATGCGACTCACAGCTAGTACTAAACCAAGTGCTCAGTGAATACACGGCTCGGGAGCCTAGAATGCAGCTATTCTTGGACCGAGCACAGAGGATTTTGGCCCAATTCCAAGAATGGCGAATTAAAAAAGTGCCTCGAGAGGAAAATACAGAGGCCGATACCTAGCAAACTTAGGTTCGGCGGTAGATGAAACACACTCGGGGACTGACTCAGTGGTTCGGTGGCTCTCTGCGCAAATGAGAGAGATGAAATTGCAAGTCAATTCGGTGGACCACAAATGGGATTGGCGGAGTAAGTTTATCTCTTACTTCGACTCGGGGACTGTTCCCCAAAATAATAAAGAAGCCAAAAAGTTAAGGACCTTAGCGGCTTCATATCATATGATCGAGGGAAACTTGTATAAAAGATTATACTGCGGCCCGATGGCCAAATGTTTGGATCTAGACGAACCCAGATACGTGATGGCTGAAGTGCACGAGGGCGAGTGTGGCAACTACTTGGGAAAAAAATCTTTGGTGCGCAAAATACTTAGAGCTGGGTACTACTGGCCCACCATCAGCACAGATACAAAAGCCTTCGTGCAAAAGTATGACAAATGCCAGCGCCACGCAAGAATGATACATCAACAAGTCGAACCCTTACATTCGGTCATGTCACCGTGGCCTTTTATGAAATATAGGATGGATGTTGTTGGCCCCTTGCTGAAGGGAAAAGGTGGTGTTCGGTTCATCCTCATCTTAACTGATTACTTTACAAAATAGGTGGAAGCAGGAGCTCTCACCAAGGTTAAACAGAAAGAAGTAATCGATTTCATTAGGAAGAACATCATCTACAGATTCGGTGTCCCAAGGGAAATTGCTTGCGACGATGGTAAACAGTTCATGGGAGCAACCATCACTGATTTCTTCAAGCAATGGGGGATCAAAAGAATTGCTTCGACCCCCTATCACCCAAGTGCCAATGGCCAAGCTGAGTCTTCAAACAGGATAATAATTGAAAATCTCAAGAAAAGGCTCGATGAGAAGAAAGGCCCTTGGCGCGAGGAGTTGCCAGGTGTGTTGTGGGCCATGCTAACAACATAAAAGAACAGCACCGGTGAGACCCCTTTCTCACTTGCTTACGGCATGGATTCTCTTATCCCCGTGGAAGTGAGCGAACCAAGTCTTCGGTACGCTCACACCACCGAGGACGCGAATCAGCAAGACATGCGCATAAAGTTGGACTTGCTCGAGGAGAAAAGAGAGTTGGCGTTGGTTCGGCTAGTTGCCCAAAAAAGGCAGATCGAGGCATATCTCAATAGGAAGGCCAAACTTAAAGATTTCAACGTTGGCGATTATGTGCTAAAAGTTACGAACCAATCAACAAAGGAGAAAAGCGGGGGAAAGCTCTTTGCAAACTGGGAAGGACCTTACAGAGTCAAAGCAATTGTTGGGAAAGGATCTTATCAAATTAAAGATCTGCAGGGCACACTCGAACCTTAAATTGGAACATCTCCAATTTAAAGCGGTACTACTTCTGATATCGAGGTAAGCATTCCTCGATGACTTAAACTTATATTCAGCCTCAAGCCGAAAAACGCTCCTAGGGCCTCTATTGAAATGTACTAATTTGCCCCTCGTTTCGTTTTGCTTGACCTTTTCAGGAAGCGCATAAAACGATTTCCAGTGCCCGGATCTTCATCAAGATTCACACCTGAACAATGGGGGGGAGTAAGAGGCGGGTTGCAACCGAGGTCGACACTGAGCCTCCCAACCGAAGTCTACCTATTCGACAACCGGGGAGTGATACCCGAGGAATAGATTAGTACGTTGTAGTTACACCCGATAATGGCATGTTGTTAACTTGTTCCCAAGGTCTATTCCGACTTGGCTTATTGTAAAAGCCGATTATGGCTCGTTGATATTATCAATGAAATAACTTTATCAATATCTCTTTGTTTCTATGACTTTACTAACCAAGGTTATATTTTAAATGCATTGACTCGAGGGCGAGACGTCGCTCTAAATTCGCATCGCTTTCATTTAATTAAGTCTGCAAGCAAATTACTTTCAGTGTTCGGCTTACACAAGAGCTAACACAAGGTGAAACGCAAAATCATATCATTAAAAGGCCCGAAGGCCAATTGTTTACACCAAAAGTAAGTGGAACCGACAGTCAAGAATATATACATACGAAAGCCCGAAGGCTTATGTCTAAAGGCACAAGGGCCTAAACAAAGATGCAAAACAAAAGATGAACTACTAGTTCCTAAGGGTTCCCCCCCTTCGGCATCTTCACTGCCCTCTTCGGCACCTTTGCCCTCCCCAACGCCTTCGGATTCACCATCATCCGAGCCTTCACTCGAGGGAAGGTCATCTACAATCTTTTGAGCTTCGCAGCAGCATCCATGGCTTTAGCTATCTCCTCCTCGAGCACAATTCCTCCAGCTTGGACTTGCTCGAGTGTGCTGAGCCTAGTCTTAACGACAGCCCAAGCCTCCTCGAACATCGCCCTTGTTGCTTTGACTTGCCCGGTTGTTGAGGTAAGCAACTCTTTCTTTGAGTTTTGAGGTCTGGCCCCGAAGAGCAACTACTTGATATACTTGGCTTTGCAGCCCAGCAAGCTTGCGTTGTATTCCTCCAGCTTGCCACGATACTTTTCGCCAGCTTCAATCACTTCGGTTCTAGCCTTAAAGAGTTCAGCTTCAAGTCGAGCATTTTCGAGGCTCAGCCTCGAACGTTCATTGTTAAACTCGTTGGTCACAGCCTGAACCCTGGCCTCGGCAGATTTCAAAACCCCATGCAGGTCAGCTTCAGCTTTAGCCGATGCTTTGTTTGCGCGCTCTAACTCTTCATTCAAAGTAGCAAATGTGGCTTCGAGCTCGGCGATTCTACCTACAAATCCCCTCTTTTGCTCTCCCCAAGCAGCGGTCGCCGCCTGAACTTGCTCTACTTGGTCGCGCTCGAGGTGGATAGCATGCAATGCAAGCACCAAGCTCTACATAAAACCCAAGTGTTAGCATCAGGAGAAAGGAAAAAGTAAATCGTGTGAACAAAAGTTCATGAAAATTTACCCGAAGGGCAGAAGCGGCTGAAACGCCCATCTAACTCATAGGTCTAAGATTCCGAAGGGCGTGGGCCTCGGTAGACCCAAGCATAGCGTCAAGGGCGGCAACGTCCTCTTTGGTGGGATCCAGAAGGTTGGCCTTGGGAGCGATTTCCAATGCCCGAGGTGCGACGTTGGAGGTCTTAGCTTAAGCGCGGGAAGCTTTAACCATGCTTTTGATCAAGCCCTCCTTGCCTTTCCACTTTGCAGCCTCTTGATCAAATTCCTCCACATTTATCACTTCGGTCGCCCTAGGGACCTCGGTAGCTGGTTCTGGAATCATCTCAGGAGTTGGCTCTGGGGCTACCTCGGGAGCCGCTGGATGAACCTCTTCGTCGTTAGGTTCATCGACAAGACCTCGACGCTTTGCAGCTGGCGCTTCGGTAGCGGGAACAGCAGCTTCCTCGACCCGCAGCCCTTTTGCTTTAGTAGCTATCTTCGACTCGGCCTTCTTCCTTTTGGAGCCTGGGGAAGGGGGAGGAGCAATCTCATAAGTATAAGACGAAGTGAAAGTGAGTTTACATACAAATCGACCTATAAAGATATCATCACCTTGTGAAGATCCTTGGCCCGCCGAGCCTTTAGTGTTCCTGTCCCGACGAGCTTCTTAGCCAAGCTCGCCATTTTGTTGACACCTTCGGTGATGTCGATCACCTTCTTTTCTTTCTGTTTCTTCTCTGTCTTATCCTTCTTCTCTTCCCCTTACCCATCTCCCCTCTCTTCGGTTTCCTCTTCCTCTTCTTCTTCCTCCTCGGTATCCTTAACAGCCCTGTTGGAGAAACCTAAATGGGAAAGGGAAGAAGACGTCGGGATACAGTAATTCAAAGTAAGTTTTAAGGAACTATGAGCGCAGATATACAACTTACCATACCTCTTGCATATCCACCGGTTCCCTTTCAGAGCAGCTAAAATCATCCAGTGCCGACGTGGACGCGTCTCTTGCTTCATGACCTCGGTGGCCCATTCAAGCAAATTCCCCGGTGGATTAACTGGAACCTTTTCAGCTGCAAAATCATAAATAGGAAAGTAAGCGCAGGCTATAGCGATCAAAGGCCGAAGGGAAACTAATAACACTTACACTGAGCATTCCACGCTTCGGGAAAGCTAGGTTCAGTTGACAGCAGCCTCGTAGGAATGAGCACATAGCGGTCATTCCAACCTTGATCGCCGTGGTCTTCACTCTTACTCAGGATGGCGTAGGACCCCCGAGGTAAGAGGGCTACCACCCCGGTTTATGAAAATAGGGGTAATAGAGGGAGATCAAGTGTTGGAAGGTGAAGGGCAACCCAGCTAAGTTGCTCAAATACTCAAGGGCTTGTACAACCCTCCAGACCCCGGGCCCCAATTGAGCCAAGCACAAATTGTACGACCTACAAAATGTGTCAATTATGGGGTGAACTGGCAAGTTGAATCCTATGGTGAATGGGTATGTGAAGACCGAAGAGTACCCTTCGACGTAAGTAGAAACAGCCGCGTCCGGGGCTAGAACCCTAATCTCTACCTCGGGCCCCCAACGACAGTCTGCCCGAACAATCTCAATCACATCTTTGGTTATGACACTCGGGGTGACGTGAACCAGTATGTTCCTTTTCTTCCCCTTTTGAGCATCGGATTGAGCATGAACCTTCAAGTCCTTGTCATTGTTAAAATTCGAAGGGATGACCAATTGTGGGTCTATCTCCACTTCGAAGGGAATTTTCTTCCTCGATTTCTTTGAAGGGCCAGCTTCGGTTTGAGACCCCTCCGTGCTGGCTTCAGTTTCGCCTCTTTGGCCACTGACCTCTCCACTTACTTCGGTTCCGCCAGCTGGGCCACCTACCTCTTTCGCACTGGTGACGTCATCAACCTCGACTTCATCCCTGTCATTGTCGTGGTCGTCAGCACCAACCTCGATGTCGACGCCATAACTGACCTCCGCCCTGTCGCGACCAGCTCTCTCCTGGTGCCGCCTAGGAGCAGTAGCTGCCGACGTAGCTTCTCAACCACCTTCCGCCTCAATCATCTACAGCAGCGGAACGGTGGGAAAAATATCTCCACTCATTATCGCGGTGGCAAAACGATCGGCCCTCTCGCCGGAATCACTAGACCCTTGTCCAGATGTCGCCATTGATATAAATGTTAGGCGGGGAAGAAAATCAAGATCAAGGAAGCTGGTTAAGAAATGGAAGCTTTACTTTTTGTGATTTCATTATGTATCAAATATTTTCAGGTGAAGAAGAAAACTGCCGAGTGAAGTATTTATAGGGGATGTACACGTACAAGTTGCGGAAGCAATGATGACTGTAACATTGGAGAAAGCGAAAAGCCGGTGCGACCGTTCGTTAGCCAACCAACAGTCGCCACGTAATGTGGAACAGTAATTCAAAGACGTGCAACTTTTTGAAATTCTTGGATAAGGTTGAGCCACGTCGGCTTCCCGCTTAAATTCATTCCACTCCTCGATGTCATCGGTGCTCACCCGAGGAGTGGGGGGACTATCTGTATTGATCATAAATTGACGTGCTCGTACAGCACCTCGGCGCGATAAGCCAAAGATAATAAAACTAATGTTCCGTTGCAGAAAGATCGAAGTGAGTGAGTAAACTACCGAAGTCGAGCATCAATGTAATAACCAAAGACGAGCTGCAAGCTGAACTTCGGTGACAAACGCTCCGACCGGACGACGGGACCATGCCACCGAAGCCATGCATTTGAACTTCGGTGAATCGCTTCGGTTCTAGCGGCTCAGCAGCCCACTATTTCAGCCCACTAACTCCTTCAATTAATGCCCAGAACATGGGTTTGAGCATGCCTGATGGTGGAGAACGTGGGTGAAGCCTCTTTAGCCTATAAATAACATCAGTTTTTACTTTGTAATTATTCAGAAATATATACAGAAACTCTGTCAAAATTTGTACTCACTACGATATATTGAAATCAAGCTATTTTCTTGCGTTTTACGATTATTCTTAGTATTTTTATCGACTTTGATACGAAGATTTGCTTGTATTCCGTCCCAAATTCGATTTGTGAACTGATTTTGCCCCCATACAGTGGCCTTATGGTTTGGCCGGCCCTGCGAGTAACTTTTGGCCTGTCTATGTGTTAGAAATACGCTAAATATGTAAAAATATTAAATTTCGAACTCAATTTTAAATTCTTTTAGCTTTTAGCCTATTAAATAGCATTATGAATCCATAAACTTTAAATTCCGACTCCACCTTTATTTAAAGTTGGTACGACTACTTCTTTGCCAGGCGCTATAACTTGTTTATCATCGTACTTAAAAATTATGAAAATATATTCTACCGTACTTATAGTAATAATCTGTTTGTCCCTAGTTAATAAGCTTGACTTGGCCTTGGAGGTGCATCCAATCTCCTAATATACTCCATTTTTTTGTGATGATAGGTGGTAGTTTAGTATTTTGTATATACAGTATTTAACTATCAATATTATAGTTTGAATCGAAAACATTAAATAAGCTTGCACTTGCTGCTGCAATAAAGTATATCCGACTTTGTTTAACTTAAATGTCAGTAAAACCTTTACTATAGATGAAAGTTGAAACACCCAGCTTCGAGTAAAAAGAAGCTGATGATTGCAATTACCCCATCTGTTTAACTTTATAATTCGGAGTATGAAGTGCAAAGTAGTTACTCTGATGGTAAAGTCCGATATTGACTTTCCATGTTTTGGAAATTATTAATTTTTGCATATTTAGAAATTTTAATAAGTAAAAAGTATTTTAAATCAAAGTAGTTGATAATTCAAAATATTCACAAAGATTTAAGGATCAAAAGGGGTCAAAGTAATTATCATTCTTTTTTTAACAGAATCGGTAGAAATTAAAAGTATGCTAAATAGAAATACCCAGTCAAAATAAACTACTATAACTATCAAGAGTTGAGTGCGCTAGAAGTTCACTACTACAATAGAGGACGTTCGATGTATAATTAATTTTTCTTAATGTGGCTTGAAGGTCTTATTCGTTCTAATTATTTGATGGCCAACTCAAACTGTTCTATAACGAACCTTGTACCAACTTATAATTCATCCCCATTGCAGATCCGTTATTTTTTCAAATGCATATCATCTTAATCTTAAATTAGTCTTTCACGTAATCGTGTGGGTGAGTTTAAGCTAATAGGATTATATATTCAAAACAAAAAAGAAGAAAAAGAAAAGCTGGCTAAGAGAGGCTGTACAACTCTTTTCTCAATTAAATAATTTTCGCCTTCTTGTGACTTGCTTTCTTAATTATGTGTACAAACTCATTGTATCATATAAAGGGATCACTTCTCGTTCTTCTCTCCCATCATATTCTCCAAGTGTTGAGTTGTAGTTTTCCTAGCTCCTTTTGGCAATGGCGTATCAAGTTTTCTTATTTGCTTGCGCCATTGCTATTCTGGCTTCTTCATCACTAATTTCTGCAGAAGTTATTGAGCATTCTTTTCATGTAATCCTCTTCTTTATTTCCCATGCAAATTTACATGTTCACCATACCCTCTTGTGTTGAAAATAAAAGTGATATCTACAGCAGGGTGCAGAAATTAAGTTATAGTAGTCCAAAGTTTTTCGTGAAGAAAATAGTGTAATTTTCTTCAAGTTTTTTGCTTTTTCTTTGTTCTTTTTTGGTTAATCGTGTTGGTTTTGTTACTTGCACTAAACTAAGGATCGATAGCTTAGGCATGAAATTTTAATTCATTTATCATAAGTTTATCTCCATCAATTCTTTCGGAAAAACTTCTTTCTCTCTTGAAGCCTCTTAGTACGAAGATTCATCATGCATTTTTAGGATATACTATTGTATATGCAGACTATCACTTGTTAGCGCATCCAAGATCTAGAGTTATGGGTTCGGCATGAGTATTATATTTTTACTATATGTTTTAAATTGATCTTTTATATGTTTACATAGCTCGAGTTATAAGTAGCAGGTTCAGTTAAATTTGTAAAGTTCTAGATCGACCTTTGCTTGTTGTGTGTGTATTCTACTGCTTGCAAAAGCTGTAAATAAGACTTCAAAAAAAATTGGAAACCTATGCCTTCATTGACCTTAAATTAATTCTTAATTGTAATATGTTTATTAATTTACTTGGTATAGGTGCAAAATCATACAATAAACAGGCTATGCCGTAGACAAGTGATCACAGCAGTAAATGGAAGTCTTCCTGGTCCAACGCTGAAAGTACGAGAGGGCGACACCCTTGTTGTTCATGTGTTCAACAAATCACCGTACGATCTCACTATTCATTGGTATGTCCCCTTCACATTGAAATGGAAAGGAGTATAGATATACACTGATGGCAGAAATTAATTTTCATTGTATATGTAATTTATTGTATTTCCTCAAATTACTCTTTACTAATGCCACTTATTTATGATGGTTGCTATGATTATCTTTTAAATGATCCGATGATGTAAAAAATATTTAATACTATACAAGTTAAACTCTGAAAGGATTTAACTAGTAGTTTCCGAAATAACTAAAACATGCGTACATGGTCAAGATATTGACAAGTATAACTGTTTTTATATTTAGTTAATTCCTTTCGAATTTCCTATTTGTCGGTGCTTTTTTCTTGTTTTAATGATAGTAAATCGTGCAAAGTAGTTTTCTGTTTTTTATAATATATATTTAGAACAATAATGATTATTTCAACATTTTCTCATCGTATTGTTGATCTTAGTCATTGATACACGGTGTATTCAGGGAATCAGATCTCGCGTTGAAATTTAAAAACTGCCTTTCACGGCTACGTGACTACGTCAGTCGCATCTATAACTTATTATACTCGTTAGTTAATGTAAAAGAATTAAAAAAATAGCTAAACTTAAAAGTACTAATTTGTCATATGCATGCATTGACTTATGCAAGTATATAATTGGTAAAACTTAAACAGCGAAACTTAACCAGTTATCATATATTTCAATCATTATTTTTCAGGTTAATCTCCGTTAATAATTCACATATGTTCTCAATTGACAACTTTATATCCCCGTAGTCTTACTTATGTGCCACAATTTTTTTTTAATTATGTTTCAAAAACAATATCATATTTTTAATAGAAGCAATTTATCTTTATCAAATAATTTTTATCCATACAAATTTCTACATTAGGCACGGAGTTTTCCAGCTATTGAGCGGGTGGGCAGATGGACCCGAATTTGCGACCCAATGTGCGATCCAACCCGGGCAGAGCTACACCTATAGGTTTAACCTAACGAGTCAGGAAGGAACACTGTGGTGGCATGCACACGTCTCATGGCTTCGAGCCACAGTTCATGGTGCCCTCATCATTCGCCCTAAGCATGGTCGGCCTTATCCTTTTCCTAAACCTTACAGAGAAGTTCCCATCCTCTTAGGTACCTAATTAACCTTCTTCCATTTCAATTTATGTGTGTTATATTTCTTTTTAGTTTGTTTAAAAGTGAACGTCATCTATCTGTATTTAATAATTTTTTTTTTTTTTTTTGGTGATTATTTCATTTTACCCTTAAAAGAAGTTACTTGTCCTGTTTTCTAGAAACTAATTAATTACTCAATCATTATATTCTAAATATGAAATTGTGGTTATAGGAGAATGGTGGAATGCCAATGTTGTGGACGTGGAGAATGAAGGGCTAGCTACTGGTGCTGCACCTAATAACTCAGATGCTTATACCATTAATGGCTAGCCAGGCGATCTTTACCCTTGCTCTTCTAACAGTAAGAAATATGGACACACCATGAATTTAATTTCCTTGATTTGTTTTATGTCTAACTTTATTTTTGTTTTTCATTTCCATTAGAAACATACAAGCTAAAGGTGAAACAAGGGAAAACATATCTCCTTTGAATCATCAATGCTGCACTCAATAACGAGCTCTTTTTCAAGATTGCCAATCATAATATGAAAGTTGTCGCAGTTGATGCTGCTTACACCAACCCTTATATCACTGATGTAGTTGTTGTTGCACCTGGCCAAACCACTGATGTCCTCCTAACAGCTAATCAAGCCCCTGCTTCCTATTACATGGCTGCAAGTCCCTACGCTAGTGCGGCTGGAGTACCATTTGACAACACTACTACCACAGGAATCATCGTCTATGAAGGTATCGCTCTTATCCTCTACCATTTTCTACTATTTCTTGTTAGTTTAGTAAGTGGATTTAAGTTATATATGCTGAGTAAACATATTGCATATTCATAAACAACTATGTCGTCTCAATCCCTGATAAGTTAGGATAGGCTAGATGGATTTTCATTAATTATGTCGCTTCAAGCTAATTGTAAAATCGATATTTTACAAAATAAAGTAAAAAATAGTAGTAGCTCGAAGTTCTCTATATTATCGACTATAAATCTCAAATAGGCTTAAATGACTCCTACCGACAAAGACCTAAAGTAGATGTACTGATCATGTGATTAAAACTTACTTTCTTTACTATTGGTATTCTGTACCTATATTGATCTTTTTATTCCATTTAGTCCTACTTCTTACTAAGCCTGAAGGAATAACCCGTTCTAACATGTTAGTTAAGTATTATATTTATCAGGTTATATATAATAGAGATACACTTATAATTAAATCACAAGTGACCTGTAAGTAACCCCATTCTAGAAATAACTTTTACCTTTAGTGCACCAAATTACATTAAATTTATGTCATCTTCCAGTTGTTTTATTAAGAACTTTTGCTTGTTTTTATGAAGGTGCAATACCATCAACCCCAAAAATGCCAATCATGCCAGCCTTCAATGACACACCAACAGCCCACAGATTCTTCACAAATCTGACTGGGCTTGTAACTGGGCCATTTTGGATTCCTCCCCCTAGTCAAGTAGATGAGCATATGTTTGTCACAGTTGGGTTGGGCCTAGCTGCTTGTGGAAGTGCAGGAAATGCAACATGTGCAGGTCCAAATGGGCAAAGATTAGCTGCAAGCATGAACAATGCATCTTTTCAATTTCCCACCAAGATGTCAATGTTAGAAGCATTTTTCCACAATGTGGATGGAATCTACACTACTAATTTTCCAGACCAACCACCATTGAAGTTTGACTATACAAATCCTAATACTAGTTTTAACCCTGCACTTATAATGACTACAAAGTCCACAAAGGTGAAGAAACTCAAGTTCAATGCCACAGTTGAGATTGTAATGCAAAACACTGCTTTGATTGGGATAGAAAACCATCCAATTCACTTGAATGGATTCAATTTCCATGTCTTGGCTCAAGGTTTTGGTAACTACAACCCCACAATTGACCAAAAGAAATTTAATCTTGTCAACCCACAAGAGCGCAACACTATTGCTGTCCCAGTTGGAGGATGGGCTGTTGTTAGATTTCGAGCTAACAATCCAGGTAAATATTTTGTTCTCTTCCAATGGCGACAATCTAATGATACAAAAGTCACCATTCAAATCATACGGTGCATGAGGCTTAATCATACTACATATATAGCTATGTACCACGCTCCTAAAAATGATAGTGTGTTTATAATTTACAGGTTTAGTATTACTTTGAATACATAAATATAAATATTCAACATTGATGAACATCCTAAGCGAAATTTCTGATTTCTCCCCTTGTATAACTACTCCTAATTTGGTCTTCCAAGCTCTCTGTTAACTATGTAGAAAAGATTATTTGATTTCAAGATGGACTATGAGAACTTTATTATTTTTTTAAAAAAAAAGTTGATAGAAACATGAGATATAAACTGACCTACAATTGGAACTAATGAACTTTATGAAGGGATTACAAACACAAAGTCATTTTGATGATGATGTATTTATTTTCTCCTTGTGAAAATTTATTTGGCTATATATAACAGGCGTATGGTTGATGCATTGCCATTTGGATGTTCACTTGCCTTGGGGTTTAGCAACAGCTTTTGTTGTTGAGAATGGGCCAATACCATCAACTAGGCTACCTCCACCACCACCGGATCTACCGAAATGCTCGTCACTATGATAGTGCTTTGCTATTTTTTCATCAGTTCATAATTTTTTCATGCTTCAAATTAATTATTTTTTTCTTGGTTAATCTTGTCTTTTTCAATTGTACTACAAGTCAGATCATTTAACCTTTGTCTCATTTCAACACAAGGGTTGTATTTAGCCGTAATTCTTTAAAAAAAATTTGATTGTATATTTGAATCATTCTTATTTTGCCAATGCTCTCTTATTATGAAGCTACACTTTCTAAATTTTCTACTTTTGGTTAAGCAGTACAAATGAAAAAATCGCTTGTTGAGTTCTCAGAAGGATTAGAAAAAGTGAATTGAGAAATGGCTGGGATAGAAACCTGATTTATTTATAAACTTATGTGCTCCATCCGTAAGAATGACTCTATTTGAGAAGTAATTTAACTCTGGACTTATATCTTATCATTATTGAGATGATTTGCAGCCACACAAATATTTATTGTTTATTTTGGCTCATTTGCAAAAATATGACACGGGAAGCTTTGGTTTGCCAAAATGTCGTCACTAACAGATGTTTAGCAAAAATGCCCTCATTAGTTTAATGAAACTCTTTTCGACCAAAATACCCCTACAAACCAATAAAAAGACGCGCCCTAGTCTCTCCCCTTCCTTTTCTCCATTCACGCTATCAAGAAAACCATAAAACCCCATTCATTTTACAGATTGCTCTGTTCAAGAGCAGATTCAACGTAAGATTTTTTCAAGTTGCAAGGGTAAAGTTCTCTGCAACTATTGCCAAGAGTTTAAGCTCCAGTGCAATCAGCATCCTACATACACTTCTTGCCTATTGCCAAGACTCTATGGCCTGTTGCAACTGCCAACTTGCATAGAAAGTCTCTGCAACCCTTGGCTTATAGCTAGGAGTTTAAGCTCTGGTGCAATGGGCACCTGGGAGAGACTTCTTGGCTATTGCCAAGACTTTAAGCCCTCTTGCACTGGCCAACTTCAGGAAAGCCAAGACTTTAAGGTCTGCTGCAAAGGGAAACTTACACTGAAAATCTCTAAAGTATTGGCAATAGCCAAGACTTTAAACTCTACTGCAATGGGAGGCTTGTAGAGACTTCTTGCCTATTGTCAAGACTTTAAGCCATGTTGCCATTGGTCTCTACAACTATAGAAAAAGTCTCTACAACTATTGCCAATAGCCAACACTTTAAACTCCAGTAGAAGGGGCAACTTGTACAAATAGTCTCTACAACTATTTGCAAGTATTGACAATTGTCAGGACTTTAAACTCCAGTGGCAGGAGCAACTTGTACAAATAGTCTCTGCAAGTATTGGCAATTGCCAAAACTTTTACTTATATTGCAGTGCAAACTTGTAGAGAAAGTCTCTGCAACTCTTGGCAATAGCCAAGACTTTTTAAGTTCTGCTGCAAGGGGGACCTTACACTAAAAATTTCTAAGAGTATTGGCAATTTCCAAGACTTCTACCTCTACTGCAATGAACAAGTTGGAGACAAAGTCTCTGCAACTCTTGGCAATAGCCAAGACTTTAAACTCTACTGCAATAAGCACCTTGCAGAGAAAGTCTATGCAACTCTTAGTCATGGTCAAGATTTTAAGCTCTATGCAAAATATGAATATCTAATAGCCATAGGCAATAACTTCAAATCACTGGAATCAAGCAAACACAAGAAAAAATCCTAAATTTTCAGCACACAAAGAAGAAAGAAGGAGGCCAGGAATGGGGAAAGAGAGAAGGAAACATGTTCAGCGTGAATTAAATAAGTTGGGGCAATATAGTCCTTTCATAAGAGGGGTATGATGTAGAGAGCATTTACTTAAAATATTTGTAAGTAGGGGAAATTAGGTAAGACGATGTCTTATTGAGGGCGCTAGGTGAAATTTTTTGGTTTATTTTAGATCATAAATTTCAAAAGTATTACTCTAATTTCCTTTTTAAATTTTCTGTCAAAAGCTATGCCTATAAATTGAAATAGAGGGAGTACTTTTTTTGAACAAGAGATTGTTAAATTATGATATTAGTAAGTAGTGATGATGTGGCAGGATAGTAGTTATTTACTCTCTCCATTCCATATTATGTGTCATAGTTTCAATTGCCGCTGAGTTTAAGAAATAATAAATGACTTTTGATATTTGTAGTCTAAAATAAACTATAAATTTAATGTATTTATAGAAATCATTACATTAAGGGTAAGTAATAATTTGAAGTTAAATTATTTTCATAGTTATAAAGCTATCATTCCTATTAGAACAGACTAATACAATGATATTGTTGCATAAATAAGAATAGATAGAGCAGCTAGGAGGTGAAAAGGACAAGTAAATAAAGACCATAGGTGTAAGTGCAATTAGTGAAAGTTGATAACTAACTCCAAGTGTAGGACACATGTATATATCAGTAGGAGTATGATATTTTGTAGTAATACTTTACTTTCCAAATTTTTAGATGAAGGAAATTGAGTCTTCTTTTTTGTTCCGATTTTATGGGTCTATTCATAAACATGGAAGATAAAAGAGTTCCTTGAAAGGAGCTCTAACCTTAGACTCGTCAAAGGGAGCTCTAACCTTAGGCTAGTTAAAGGGAGTGCCAATTTTAAGACTTATGAAGAGTGGGTCTCACAGCTCTACGGTTTCGTTAAAATTATGCTTACTATTATTATTTTTTGATTTGTGCTCATTAATAGAGATAACAGATTATTATTCTTCGATTTGTGCTTTTTAATTAGAGATTACAGAACTCTAAAAAAGAAAATTTGTCTAACTAGCCAATTCTACTATAAACAATTAACTCAAAATAAAAGAAACCTAATAACTTATATAAACTTAAACTTAATAACCTTAAATAAGTTATAAAATCATTGACGAAGTAACATTAATAATATTAAAGAAACCTACAACAATTAAACACTGACGGAAAAGTTCTCTCCAAAATGAGTTGTTCTACCTTTTAATTGCTTGTTTTCTATGCTGAGTTTGTGCATTTTATCCTGGTATCGGAGAAGTAAATCAACGAATTGATTTACATTTCAATCAAATCCGGGAAGAAATAATGGCGGGAGTTAAAGAAGTCGAAGTGCAAAAGATGCAAGTTGAACAAGGCCCACTTTTGGTACCAGTAAAGCTCTTAGGTGCAGAAAACTATGCGGTATGGAGCAGATCCATGAAGATTCCTTAAATTAGGCCTCGTTGACGAAACTAATAAGAGGGAGCACTCTGGACCATAACTACAAGAGCAGTAAGAGAGTTGCAGTACGATAGTGATTTAATTGATAATGAACACTATACACCGAATCTATTCAGTAGCGTAGTTTATGCAACATATGCGAGTTAGGTGCGGGGTTATATGAAGGAACATTTGACAAAATGGATCCAAAATTTTTCATGTCTATAAAGAAATTCTAGAATTAATCAAGGCACTTGCTCGATCAGTATTTGTTTTTCGAAATTAAGGACACTTTAGGATGAGAACGAGGTATTGACACCTCCACCGAGTTGTGATTGTAACAAATCGAAGGCTCTTATTGCTCATATACATGAAAAAATTGAAGCTAATGCATTTCCTCACAAGCTTGAACAAATCGTATAGTCAGGGGCGACCTCAAATACTACTTATTAAGCTAATACCAACTGTGAACAAGGTTTATAACATGGTGATGATTCAAATGGAGAGTGACTATCAACAGTGCCAATGAGATGAAGAGCCAAGGTCTGTGTGGCAACTTTCTGCGAAAGCTACTTGTATTGGTAACATTATAGCTTGGATACATGTCAGTCGGGGCGTAAAGTTCGGGGCGATAGCCATGTGAATTATCTGACGGCCACGAGAATGATACAAGGATAACCGAGGCTAAGTCCCGCGATCAAGATTGCTCAAACCACGGGATGCAGTCACTTTGGATAGATAAATGGTTTGAGGCCCCGAGGCAGATGGATTGAGTCCCCGAGGCAAGCGGTTCAACTTCAGCATAACTAAAGCCCCACGAGCTTAGCCTCATGATCTTAGTGTTTAATGAGGGGTAGATCATGGGTCACCCACGATCTAAGTGTGGGAAAGTGGGCGAGTTAATGCCCACCATTATCTCAAGCCTATTTTCTAGAAATAACACTTATGTATCAATATAAAGACATTCACAAATATAGCCGAAACTCTGTCAAATTGTTCTCTCAAAGATAATATATTGAAACTATTTGATCTTGCATTATTCTCTATTATTGCTTTGTATTCTTAATCAGTTATTTGCGATCTTGATACGAAGTATTTCTTGTAACCCAAAATAAATTTAATTGTATTCTAAAGTCAGATTTAGAAGCATATAATATGACGCCGTCTGTGGGGATTAAGCAATTACCCTTTGTTCCAAGGTTGTGCCGTACGTTTATCCACATCTATTTCGACCTTATAAGATAGCTGATAACACCAAAAGTGTGGTAAGAGATCAACAACGTCCCATTGGACAAACTGACACTACTGATGATGCATTTATTCCTCCTCCACCGCTAATTGACCCCACTTCGTCGGGGTCAAATGACTCTTGGAATATGTATGTTATGGATTTATGCGACTAGTTCTAGAGCAATTTGCTGAACAAGGTAAAGTTACTGCTGAAATGCATAGTTCATTGCAAACCATATCAGAAAGTGTGAGGACCAATACTACTCCCACCAATACTCCACTTGTGGCACCTAATGGAAGCATCCCGAATATTGTTCCTTCGGGCGCAACAACAGGAGGACTTCCAAATAGTGCCGCATTTGGAGGCTTGGGTACTGCTCCTAATGGCACCCGGCAATTTGAACAACTCCCACGGTGGCAGAAACAGCACCCGTGGCTCCAAACAGTGTCCCGACGGACCTAGAAAAATTAAAAAAATGATCTCGAAGCTTCTTTTGAAAAATGGTTGGAGAAAATCCCCGGGGTCAGAAAGGCCCAAAGGGTGCTAGATATTAAAAAGTGGAGGCAACAGGCCTTCAAAGTAGAAGCAGCCCCGGCTACAATTTCGAAGGACTTCAAGCTGCAAATATTGAAGAAATAAAACGATACGACAGACCTAGCAGACCACGTGACTGAATATATGGCCATGGTGAAAGGAAATGATATGACACCGGTGGAATTGGAATCCATGTTCCTAAAGAAGTTCGAGGACACACTTGAGAAAGGAGCACTACGCTGGTACTTGCACTTACCCTCCGAGTCAGACACAAACTTCGATGAATTGGTTGATCTATTCATTAAGGCACACACTGGTGCTCAAAAGATCCTCAAGAGAAATGAGGATATCTACCAAGTGAAGCAGTGGTACAATGAGCCACTTAGAGATTTTATTGAGCTCTTCCAAGCAGAGAGGGTGGAGCTGTCTCCAATGGAAGATAGCGTAGCTATCATGGCGTTTGAAAAGAATGTAAACGCAAGTAACTCCGAGGCCACCACCGAATTGAAGAAAGATCTTCAAAAATGGCAAGCTCAAACTTGGGGTGAAGTTTATGCCAGAACTTCTACCAAAGTTAGGTTGGAAGAAGAAGAATGGAGGTTTGCAGGCCAGAATACGGGGTGCCGCACCCCCACTTTAAATAAGTGGTGTCCGACTTGGGGTAACTCGTTTGGAGTTGGAGTTTTGGAGTCACCACCTAATAAAATTATTCTTGGCGTATTAGGTCACCTATTAATTTCTACTTCTATTTAAAGAATAACTCCGGGTTGATCTGCTAATCAAATATTCGCGTAAGTGTTGAAGTTAACCTAGAAGGAATGGGTTAGGCACCTCCAAATTCCCACAAATGTAGTTCCCGGTCGATTTCTTTATTGAGTTTTGATATATAATTCAGTTAAAGGGATAAAAATTAAATAAAATAAATAAAGAGAACATGTGCACAAACAAGTTAAGATATATAAGAGTAGGCAGTTTAATATAACAAACGAGCTTAAATAATAATTATATTGCATAACAACCACAATCGCATAAATTAAATAACAAACCAATAAAAGACCCTAGATTCTATCATCTTATTCGGATCAGAACCCGACTTTCGTAAGGGACGATAGTTTCAAAATCCATTATCGAATGTATAGCTTGGGTAGTTTCCATCATGTCCGAGAGGCTTAATTCCCTTAACCCCCATACCCTCTTTAAGTATTTAACTAAAGCGAATTCCTAATATTTTAAGCGTCCTAAGGGTTTTGCTACCGTCCTAACTTAAAGTCTCGGAGGCCATTGGAACACTACTTTAAATATCTAAACATCTTAAGTACATTGATTGTCCCGAACTAGACACGCTACGCGTCAAACAATATACGGTCATACAAATTAGAACATACATACAAAACAAGATTAAGTAAAACAACTTTAAACTTAAAATAGGCCTCCAAATTAACAAAATAATAATCCCTTCTCTCTAGTTTCAACATCTGTTGCTATTGTAGCGTTACGAAAATGTAACATTTGTACATATAGTTCTGTTTTAAGCACTGCCCTCACTTACAGCCTCTTATAACAAAACAGTGACAGTAAAAATCTAAGATTTGCAGAAATAAGCTGCTTTTCGGCATTAATTTAATATTAGCCACTGTCATAGGAAAAAACATACTGTTACGTTCTAGATTTTCAGAATTTGCAGAGATAAGCTAGCCTTCAATAGTGATTACAGCTCTAGCTACTTTATGATATTACATGTAACCTGTTAAATTTTGAGAGACCAGTATTTTGCAAAAACAGTCTATTTTCTAATTTTCAGCAAAGCAACCCCTAGTATAATTCAATTTTAAAACCTGTTATGTTCTAAACTCACAAAATTTCCAGCTTTCACGCCTAATGTAAGTGCCATGGTTATAAACTTAAAACTTTGCATAAATAGATCAGTTTTAAACCTGTATGTCGAATTAAACTTCAAACATATAAAAATAAGGAGTAAGGTTAAAGAAAGGCCCCTGTGAGCCAATTCTCAATGCCCTCAGCAATGGACAACACCTGCAACACAGGTGCTTATACAAAACTAGGAATCCTAATAAATACATAAGCATGGGGTCTAAGAGGTTAACAAAAGAGAAAAAGAGATTAGTGCCCTGTATAAAGTTTGAATGAACTATTTAGCTTATCAAGTTTGTGTAGCCAAGGCATACTAGATCATATGCCTTTTTCAACAGAAATGGACATCAATTTAACCACCAGGGGCTGATTACAACCTTTAGACATTCTCAAGAATGGTATGGCTTGTCAGCCATCCTAATAGAGCCTGCAAAAAAAGATTAGAGGGTGGCCTAAAACAGCCCAGACAGTGATATATACACAAACAACTTGTGGTCCGCTAGCAGAGTAAGGCAAGGCAATACAAAAGATCATTTTATTCAGTTTGGATGCGTACCTTATGAGATTTTAAATGACTAGAAACAAAGATGCTAACATAGGTGCCAGGATAACAGACAATAACAAGAACAACCAGGGACGTAGTATGCAATAATGGCACTTGAAACAAGCATTACCACAAATTTCAATCTCTTAGTTATCAGCCAGCAGAGACAGAATAGAGAAAAAGAAGGCAGCCTTTTATGCTTTTAGTGGAGAGGAAAGAAGTAGAGAAAGAGGTCTTCCAGGTGTAAAGTGTAGGTGTATCAGTCTACATATAGTTGTATTAGAGGTGTAGAAGGTGTTTTTCAGCCTGTCCCTCTTTGAAGGTGAAGAGAATGGTCTGTAGGTGTTCCCTAAAGGATGAGGGATGACTGTTATTTATAGGTGTAGGATAGAGTTGTATACCTTACAAGGAAAAGACTACAAAAATACTCAAACTTTCACTATAAAAGGTGGATGAAAATTCTGTTTTCATATAAAAGGAAACCCAATATTTGATATAGCTAAATTTAAGAGAAATATTCTATCAATAAGAATTCAAGAAAGGAAAATTTAGGTGTGAAAAGGAGTAGATGATGTCAATCTCGTTTACAAAGAAACAATACCAATGGAGATGTATATTCAGTTTTGGTTTACAAGGAAATCAAGAACAATTCAAAATATCATAATTAAGCAAGGAAAGATTTGCATTTTTATTAAAGGGGGAAGCATGTCAAATCTGCTCCTATCTCTTTTCACTTTCAGTAAATCAAGGAATATGTATACATGTGCGTAAGTATATGCTTCATAATTAACGGGAAATCATAGTCATACTAATTGTGCACAGTATCGACATCAAACTAAAACAAAACTGCTAACAGTAAATCAATAGACGGGCGGATACTTTGAGTTCAAACTAAACCAATGCGAATATACTTTCAAACTAATTTGAAATAATTCGAGCAGTCAATCCACGAATCAAATTGGACCAAGCTTTAACTAGTCAACATAATTAAACTATTTTAATTTTAATCCTAAACACTTTAACATATAATTATGGATAAAACTAATAGGCATGTGATAAAAGAATAAGCATGTTATTCACAATTGGCATAGAAATAGAACGAAAATAGAAAAACAATAGAAAGATATTACCCGGGTTCAACACGGGTCGGGTTCAAGCTGACTCAGGTCCTGCTTTGATTTTCAGAGATTCGAGTTTGAATCCTTTGATCCTTTCCTTGTCCATGTTAAATCAGTGTGTATCATGCTTGGATTTGACGAGATTCGCTCAATCTCTTCTTTTTCCTTTTCGGTTTCCATAGAAACAGGGAGAAGAGTGATTTGTTCCCTTTTTCCGTGTGAAAGATACAAGGGAGAGAGAGGGACGAGCGGAGTTGTGGCATTAATGGCGGAGATGAGGCACTAAAGGGGTGTATCGGGGCTGGTTTAGGGGGAAGAGGGAGAGAGAGTGTTTGGAGGTGTTGGCTGATTTTAGAAAAATGGGATAGGGGAAATAATTTAGGGTTTGGGGGATGAGGGATGTGTGTGCAATATTAAAAGGTGGGATTTAACTAGAGCCGTTGGATCTGGAGGATGAAGGGATCAGATTAAGCCCCGTAAGCGCATATAAATACATGTGTATTATGTATTGTTGAGGTGTAAGGGGATCAAGTGCTCTGGGGAGTTGTACAACATGCTAGAGTGACTTGTACACACGTCTAATATGTGTATATAGATTGTGGGAGTGTGTTTTTGAGAGGTGTAGGCTTATGTGGATCTTAGGTGGTATATATGTGGATAAAAATAATGACGGAGAATTTGTGTAGTATAATATAGGTTTGTAAATTTACAAATTGGCTAGTATTTAATTAAAATATTTATAAATATAAATAATTAGTATAAAAATAGGAAATATTATAAATAATTATAAGTAAATATATTTAATCGTAAATAAATATAGATGATCTCGAATAATACTAGTTAAATATAATTAGTCACAGATAATCAATTAAACGGTGTCGTAATGCATTAGATTCCGCAAATAGAATATGTATTTTGAAAAATAGCCTAAATGATGCAATTACGTAATATAATAACAATTAAGTAAGGATAACATAAATAGAGGATTAATAATAGTATTACGCACATAAATGCAGGTTATAATGCAATTTTGTTTGAAAAATTACTATTATCGATTTTAATTAAATATAGCCAAATTGCGAAAAACGGAGGGATAAAATTGGGTGTCAATACGGGGTATAGGGGTCGCCCCGAGTCATCTCGACGCACCGACATGCCGCGAGGGAACTAAAAAGGCCGGTATGAACCGTACAACTCCCAAAGGCATCATGTGTACCAAAGGCTATGAGGTAAGGTTAGCAATACTTCTAATCAGAGGAACACCACGGGGCCATCCTTAGCACCTAAGGAAAAGGATCCACCCTATATTTCTGAGTATAATTTTAGTGTTTCAAGCACGGATTTGGTAAGTGTGATGAAATGGATGAGTGATAACAGAATAAAGCTCCCGAAGGATATGAGATCTGCCCCAGGTAAGAGGGACCAGAGCCTCTATTTTCATTTTCACGAAAATCATGGGCACCTTACCGAGGACTGCAAGGCCCAGCAGTACTGGGTGACCCAGTTACTCGAAAAAGGCACGTTGAAGGAATTTTTAACCGACAAGGGGAAGCAAACCCTTGTAAATAATAGGGGAAGAAGGACAATGCGGAGTGCTCCATCCCCTAAGAGAGTTGTTAATGTAATTACCGGGGGATCGGAGGTGGACGACGTGAATGTCGATGCTGCTAAGAAGTCTGCAAAGCTCTCCAGCTAGAGGCTCGAGGAATGAAATCGTGTTTGATGAAGATGATTATGAGGGATGATGTTCCCTCACCACGATGCACTGGTAATAATGTTAAGGATCAACGATTCAAAATATCAAACGAGTCTTGATAGACCCTGGGAGCTTTGTAAATATCATAAGTTATGAAGCGGTGAAGAAAATGTGGTTGAAGGACATGATAGTCCAACGGCAACCATATTAACTGTGTGGGCAGAAATACGCCGCATATTGTTACGGGGATATGAGCCCAGCTAGCGAGACTAGAATTATCCTACAAGTCTCCGAGCACACTGGATAAATTCCTGTCTATGAGTTACGGTCGTTCTTGCGGTACGGGCGTAAAACGCAAGACATACATCATGCTGTCTTAGGGTTACAGTCTCCTAGTTAGGGTTTTGTATATACCACCGCCTTGAGTTTATAGGCTCATGAGCCTTATTAGTCTTCGTATTTTACCATAATTAGACTGAGTATCCACTAATATAAATACCTATCCTTACATTGTATTGTACATGAAGCGATTCTTCACTAAAGCCGATTATTCTCAAAGGATAAAAGCTCTTTACTTTCTTGTCTATTATTTTTCTCTCTATTTACTTACTTTTCATCGTATTTTACTGTATTGCTTGTGACCCCTTCATAAATTTAAGCGTTTAACTTAGATGTATAAATTTAGGCATAAAAATTAATTGGCTTCAACAACTCCATTGAGAATACGTTGGGTGAGATCACTCTCACCACCTATGCAGAAGGAGTTGCCAAACAAACTGCGATTCCAAGTAATTCCCAAGGATATAACTTATAATGTTATCCTCGAGAGGCGAATGGATACATGCGATGGAGGTTGTGCCCTCCACTCTTCATCAAGTTATTAAGTTCCCTACCTCATTGGTGTTTGTTCCATTCGGGATGAACAAAGAACGGCTATGGAGTGCTATTCATTTGCCTTGAAGAATGGAATCATTTTGAGAGAATAGCAACCAATATGCCCAGGATCTGAAGAAGAAATGGGTCTTTTACCTGAAACGGACATATAAAATGATATGATTGAAAAGACCTCGATATGTATTCAGGAGCCTCGAAAATAAAATGCGGAAGATTCGACTATTGAAGAGTTGGAATTGGTCACGTTTTCAATGAAGTTTCTGGAGAGGAAAGTATTTGTTGGTTCGGAGTTAGACCCGCATTAAAAAATGGTTGGTTGTTGCATTGTTAAAGACCAACGATGATTGTTTTGCTTGGTACCACGCGAACATGGGTGGGATCGACCCGGACATTATGACGCATAAACTTTACGTGGATCCTGACAATGCTCCAGTAAATCAAAAGAAAAGGCCACATGATGGCGTTAGAAAAAAGGTGATCGAGGATGAAACAAATAAACTACTTGACAAAGGTTTTGTTCGAGAAGTCAAGTTCCTGGAGCGGCTGGCCAATGTTGTGGTCGTGCTAAAAAAGAATAGGAAATGGATGTGCATAGACTATACAGACTTGAATAAGGCTTGCCCCAAAGATTCATATCTGTTGCCACAAATCGACAGGTTAATAGACTCCACGGCTGGACATAAACTATTAACCTTTCTGGATGCTTACTCGGGGTATAACCAGATCTTGATGGAGCAAAAGGCTGAAGAGAAAAATTCCTTTATCATTGACCGAGGCATGTATTGTTATAAGTTGATGCCCTTTGGCCTCACGTCCGGACAACATATCAAAAGGTTGGTGTGCCGCATGTTCAAGGATGACATCGGGAAGTTGATGGAAGTGTACATTGACGATATGCTGGTAAAGTCAGTACGGATAGAAGATCACTTGAACCAATTAAGGGAAGCTTATTTTTCCTTCCTAAGGCAGTATAACATAAAGTTAAACCCCAAGAAATGTGCTTTTGGTGTTGGTTCGGGTATGTTTTTTTGGCTTCATTATCACCGAGCGAGGAACTGAAGCAAACCCCGAAAATATTAGAGCAATCGAGGAAATTCCCGAGGTTCTCTCAGGGACCAAAGAAGTTCATTGCTTAACTGGCCGAATTGCAGCCTTGAGTAGGCTTATCTCAAGGTTGTCGGAGCGCTATCACAAGTTCTTCTAAATTTTAAAGAAGAATACATCTTTCGAATGGACTCCGAAGTGTAGGCAAGCGCTGAGAGAATTGAAGTTTTATTTGGCTAACACACAGTTGCTTTCCAAGACGAAGGATGGGGAAACACTATTGTTTTACTTGGTCGTATTTGAAGTGTCCATGAACGCAATCGTTGTTCAAGAGGAGGATTGGAAAATAATACCTAGTATATTATGTTAGCAAGTCGCTACTCGATGCTGAAACCAGGTATCCTCATTTAGAGAAAGTGGCTCTTGCTTAGTTATTACTGCACGCAAACTTCGGGCTTATTTTCAATGTCATCCCATAGTTGTAGTCACTACCTTCCCGTTAAGAAATATACTTTACAAACATGAATTTTCCGGGAGGTTGGCTAAGTGGACTGTCGAGCTGGGCGAGTAAGATATTACTTATCAACCTTGCACAGCCATAAAAATCCCAAGTGCTAGCTGATTTTAGTGCTAAGATACTCCCCGAGGCAGAGCAGGAGGAGTTGATGTCTAAGGGGCTGGTTTCTGAGATTTGGACACTTTACATCGATGGAGCTACTAATTCAAAGGGCTCAGGGCTCGGGGCTCGGCATAGTATTAGTAGCTCCGATAGGGGAACGAGTAAGACACTACATTAGATTCAAGCAAGTAACTAACAATGAAGCAGAGTTCGATGCAGTGACAACAGGGTTAGAATTAGCTATGGAACTGGGAGTGCAAAGAGTTGAGTTGAAAAGTGATTCACAACCCGTGGTGAATTAAATACTCGGGGACTAAGGCTGTCTAATAGCCCGGTTTGGGCCGGGCCGAACCGGACCGGACCGGAAACCGGTCCGGACCGGTCCGGACCGGCTCAAATCGGGCCAAATATAAAAAAAAAAAAAATCCGACCCGATTTCGATCCGGCACGTCCAAAATGGACCGGACGAACCGGACCAAAATGGACCGGAACCGGACCGGACCGGACCGGACCGGAACCGGACCGGACCGGATGACTGATGGGCTTAGCAAAAACTAGCCGTTGGGCAATGGCTATTTCACTTTTGGCCGTTGCCCCAACGGCCAAAAATGGCTATTTTGGCCCCCCACCCCCCTAGGGCGCCCCCATACCCCCCGTATCTATTTTTTCTATAAATACCATCATTTTTCATCAATTTATTCACAATTTCTCTTATATTCTCTCTAAATCTCTATCAATCTCTCTTATTTCTACAAAAGGCTATTTGCTAAATTGCATACTAAAAAAATATTTGGAGTAAAGTGGAAATATTGTTCGGTGCGGTTCCGGTCAAGTTTCAACTTTCACTTCCTAAGTTCTACATTCTAAGTTCACGATATCAAGTAAACTCGTTCTTACTTTTTATTATCTATTTTATTTTTGTGCAATATTATTGTTTGTAGCATATTTTAGTAATTTGTTTGAAGCATATTTTAGTAATTATAAAAAATGTCTGGAATTTGGAGATCAATTACTGGGCGTACGGGTAGCGGTCGTAGATCAAGTGCTTCTAACCGGGGGGGGATGATAGACGTAGTCGTGCTTTAGGTAAAAGACCAGTTGGTACTTCTAGCGCTCCTTCTCTTCTAGATGATTTTACTCAGGAAGATGACTCGCAATTTTTGCATGATATAAATGTTGGTGCACCACTAGATAATGATATGTTAGAGACACAATATGAAGAGTTTACCGAAGGGGCTAATTTAGATGAAACACCCACTAATCAATTTCAAGGCGAACAACATGAAGAAACTGAATTACCACCTATGCCTCCTAGTAGAGAACGATATGCACGACCCAAAAGATCGGATGTGTGGCAATTTATGACTAAAGATATTCCGGCTCAGAAAGCTAAATGTAATATTTGTAAAAAAGTTTGGGAATTTAAAACCGGCAGCCATAATAGTGGGACGGGAAAGTTGAGAACACACTTAGAAAACCATCATAAGGAAAAATGGGAAGCAAGGGCGGGTGGCCCTCGTTCAGGGAATAGAATGGCTCCATCGCAAGGTAGTGGAATCCAACAGGAAATTAACCCAGTGACGGGGGGGCTTTTGCATTATGATAAAAAGAAAGATAGGGAACAAATGGCAAAAATGATTGCGGTAGAGTGCTTACCTTTTACATTTGCTTCTTGTCAAGGTTTTATTCGTTATATTCAAACCGTATATAATCCATCTTTTCAAGGTTTTCCAAAAACTACGGTTAGAACTGATATTATAAAATTCAAAAATGAATATAGACAATATTTACGATATATATTTTATCACTTTGATTGTAGAGTTTGTCTTACTTCTGATTTGGGTCGTGGTGTAAATGGGTATGAGTATTTAACAGTTACTTGTCATTGGATAGATCTTAACTGGGTAATGCAAAAAAGAATTTTAGCATATTCTGCTGTCGATGAACCACACACGGGAAATTTTATTAAGGGAGAAGTTTCGGATATTTGTAAGGCGTATTATCTTAGTGATAAAGTTTTAAGTATAACTCTTGATAATGCAACTAACAATGATTATGCTATTACTAAGTTAATACCCGCATTGCATCCCCCTTTTGAAGAATTGTTTCATGTTAGATGTGCATGTCATATATATAATTTAGTTGTAAAAGATGGACTTAAGTTATTTGATCCTACTATTATGAAGGTTAAACTCGCAATTAGTTATATTTTTAAATCTAAAAAACCGGATAGATGGAGGGACTTTCAAGTAGATTGTCTGAAAGAAGGTATAGCTCCTAGAAAAGTTCCAAAGGAAGTTTCAACTAGGTGGAACACTGTATATGACTCTTTGAATGTTGCTTACACTTTACGAGTGCCTATTACTAATTATTTTAATCGCAAAGTAGCTGACGTGTATCACCTAGAAGAAACAGATTGGCAAGATGTTGAGCGTCTTCTTCAATTTTTAGCAAAGTTTTTTTATGCTACTAAAGAATTTTCCGGTCAATATTATCCTACAATCACTACCATGTTGTATTTTATAGCTGGAATAGCAGAATTACTTAACGATTATAGAGTAGTGCCTGGTTATGAAGTTGCGGTAGAAGCAATGCTTGAAAAATTTAAAAAATATTTTTTTCCGATTCCACCACTTTATTACATTGCATCTGTATTACATCCATGTTTTAAACGTTTTAATACGGAAATGTTCATTAGAGAAATTTATGGGAATTTGAGAATTACTGATGAAGAAACACCAAGTGTAGAAACAGTTTGTGCGCAGGTAATTGTAGATTGCCAACGGATTTATGAAAGGTATAGGAGTGCAGCTGATAATGTTGTTCCAAGTGTTCCAAGTGGAGCTGGATCAAGTTCAACGCAGGCTCCCAAAAGACCTGCAACCGGATTGGGAAGTTTTTCCAGCCTTAATCAAAGGCTTTCTAGCAGGCAGTCGAGTAGCAGCGGAGGGTTCAACGAGCTGGATGTTTATTTACTTCATGGTTGCAAGGAAATTGAGTATTTTGGAAGCGATCAACTACTGCCATTTTGGAAGGATCAACAAGCACAGTTTCCAGTTTTAGCAAAAATGGCGCGGGATATTCTAACTATTCAAGCATCATCTGTTGCTTCAGAAAGCGCGTTTAGCCAAGGAAGATTACAAATTGGAGATCATAGACATTCATTGAAGGAAGAAGCAATGGAGACGGCCGTATTATTCAGAGATTGGATTAGATCGGAGCGAAGAAATTTTGGATTTGCAGAAGATAAAGTAGCCGATTCAGAAGCATCATCAGAAATTTTATCAGGCGATGGAAGTTTGGACAATGAAACTGAATATGAACAAGATGACTCTTTGCCACCGGTTCCTCCAGAGGTGCCAGACGAAATTATTCAGAAAATGAGAAGTTTTTTTATTAATATGTAGTTTTTGCAATTTAATATCTATGTACTTTGCAAAAAATCAACCATTATCCATTATTCAATAAAATGCGTTACGCCTTGCTATTAAGTAAATCCTTTGTTATATTCTCAAGTATCCTTTGCTATTAAGTTACCTCTTTGCAATTCAATACTAAAATACTAAATACTAAAATACTAAATACTAAAATACTAAAAACTAAAAACTAAATACTAAATACTAAAAACTAAAATACTAAAATACTAAATACTATTATACTACTAACTTAGTATTAAGTTTGAAAAAATAACAATTTATTAAGTTATACTAGATTACTAAGTTTTATAAAAAACTACTCAATTATACTTTTATAATACTAAAATACTACATTACATAATAGTTAATATTTTAATACTAGATTACTAGTATTATATAAAAGTTATTAAATAAAACTAAAATTTAAACAAAACAAATAACCAAAAAACAAAAAACAAAAAAAAAATAAAGAAACCGACAAAACCGGGCCGGACCGGACCGGACCGGACCGGCCCACTTCAAATTTATGTCCAAATCCGCTCCATTTTGAAAAATAGCCGTTGGCAACGGCCATAAACGGCTATTTTTCCCACCCCCACACCCATAAACGCCCCTACAACCCTCCCCTACCTATTTTGCCTATAAATACTCCCATATTTCATCAAATTAATAACAATTCAATATTTTCTATTCATTTCTCTTTAAAAAAAAGCTATTTTATTAAACTTTCTATCAACATGGCTGCAAATGCAAATAATGCAAATCAAGTTCAAGGTGCTACTAACGTAGGTCCGTCTGCTGCTCCAAAAAGAACTAAACGATCCGAAGTTTGGGAATTTATCACAAAAAATAATGATACCGGCAAAGCTCAATGTACTCTTTGTCAGAAAGTTTGGAATTGGGAAGATGGAACAAATACTGGAGGGACAATGAGGTTTAAGACCCACTTGGAAAACCATCATGACCCCGAATGGGCAGCTCGTGCTGGTGGCAAATATCTGCAACCACGTGATGACTGATGACTGATGATTGAGTTGAGTCAGTGTTGAGTCGATGAACTTGAAAATTTATGTATTTTTCTAATTTCTAGTCTATTTTCATGTTTTTATTTTCTAATTATGCATTTTCATTTTCCAACATAATGTAATGTGTGTATTGTTGAATATATTATATGTGTTTTGTGTTGTTTATTTAGATTTTAGTATTTTAAAAAATAAAAAATTTAATTTAAAACAAAAAAAATAATAATTAACGAACCGAACCGAACCGGATCAAACCGGACCGGGACCGGTACAATATCCGGCTGCCGGTTCCGGTTCCGATCCGACATTGGTGCAATTGCACCGGTGCACCGGACCGGAACCGGGCCGGTGTCGGATTTTTTTTGCCAACAAAACACCGGACCGGACAAGCCGAACCGGGACCGGACCGGACCGGGTCAATAGACACCCTTATCGGGGACTTTTTGGCTCGGGAGCCTAGAATGCATCAAATCTTAGCTCAGGCTCAGCGAATCTTGTCTAAGTTTCGATAGTGGAGAGTTAAACAGATTCCCCGAGAGGAGAACACCGAAGCAGATGCCTTAGCAAATCTAGGCTCTATTATCGAGGAAAGTAACTCGGGGATTGATTCAGTTGTTCGTCTCCTTACATCAGCTGTGGAAAGTATTAAGCTTGAAGTTAACTCGGTGAGTAACTCTTGGGATTGGCGTACCAAGTTCATTTCTTACTTGGACTTGAGGACTCTACCAAATGATAAGAAGGAGGTTAAAAAGCTTAGAATTCAAACTCTCGCACACTCATTGATCCAAGGAAAATTGTATAAAAAGTTGCACTGCGGCCCGTTGGCAATATGTCTGTGTTCGGGGAACACCGAATATGTGATGAGAGAGGTGCACGAGGGCGAGTGAGATATTGATTCATGTGGAAAGGCACTAGAACCTAAGTTGCTTTGAGTAGGATATTATTGGTTAGATATCGGCGCAAATGCCTATGCCTTTTTTAAGAAATGTGGTAAATATCAACGCCATGCTCGAATGATTCATCAACAGGACGAGCCTCTGTATTCAGTTATGTCCTCGTGGACCTTCATGAAATTGGGTATGGATATAGTTGGGTCACTCCCCAAAGCTAAATGAAGGGTTCGGTTTCTTCTGGTGCCCACTGATTACTTCTCTAGATGGGTGGAAGTGAGGCATTTTGCCCAAGTTAGGCAGAAAAAAAGTTATTAACTTTATTTAGAAGAATATCATTTGTAGATTCGGGATCCCGGGAAATAACATGCGAAAATGGCCCGCAATTTGTTGGCTCGATTATCACTCACTTCCTTGGTAAGTGGGGTATTAAAGGGGTGGTATCAACCCCGTACCATCTAAGTGCAAATGGAAAAGCCGAATCTTCGAAAAGAGTAATCATTGAGAACTAGAAAAAGAGGCTCGACGAAGCAAATGGCCGGTGGCCTAATGAGTCCCCTGGTATATTATAGGCATATCGCACAGTAAAGAAGAACAACACTGGAGAAACCCCTTTTTCTCTTGTCTACGGGATGGATGCTTTAATTCCCCTGAAAGTTGGTGAACCAAGTCTCCGATACACTCATGCTACCTAGGAGTCAAATCAACAAACAATGCCAGTCGACATAGATTTCCTCGGTTGCTGGAAGGAGTTAGCCTTGATTTGGATAACGGCTCAAAAGAGGTAGATCGAAAGCTATGTCAAAAAGAAATGCATCCTCAGAGCTTTCAAGATTGGGAATTATGTGTTGAAGACCTCGAACCAAACAACTAAGGAGCACAACGCTGGGAAGTTGTTAGCCAATTGGGTAGAACTCTACCGGATCAGAGCTATTTAGTGCAAGGGGTCTTATCAGTTGGAAGATATGAATAGATAATTGGAAGCCTCAAATTAGAATATCTCCAATTTAAAGTGGTATTACTTTTAAGTCTAAGGTACGATACCTTATAAAATTTCACCTACAGTACCGAGCCTTCAATGATCCGATGCTTGGGTCGAATGAGTCAACTAACCCCTATTTTTTTTTGCTTGACCTTTTCAGGAAGCGGAGGGAGGAGAATACAGTGCTCGGTTCCTCATCACTCATACATCAATACTAGGGGAATTGAAGAGATGGTGTGTATTCTGATGCGACTCGAAGCCCCTCATAGCGAGGACTACCAATGGACCCGAAGACTAGAAATCTTCACATGGGGGACTGTCGTCTGAAGATTAGCTTAGTGTTATGTGTATAGTTCCTGATAGCGGCTTTTTCTAAATTTTGCCTGTGTCACTACGGCTAGGTTCAATGTAATGCCAACCACGCCTTATTATCAATAAAGTGAATTTTGACTCTACATCTCTTTTTTTGAATATTTAACTCCCGAGGTTATGTTGCACAATTAAGATTTCCTTTTGTGCCTCGGTACACGAACGGGATGTTGTTCCAGCTAGCATCAATTTATTGTAAAATTTCTTAAGTCTTGCAAGCAAAAAAATATTCTAAGCACTTAAGTGCGCATCCCGACGAGATCAAAAAGCAGAACACTTAAACTAAATTCGAATTTCATTAAAACAGTCTAGAAGACCCCAAAAGTTATTTACAATTTTAGGCCCGAAGGCCACAACAAAACAAAAAGAAAAAGAAAAAGCTACTAGCATGGGGGTCAACATTATCTCCCTAAGAGGAATCTTCTGCGTTACCAGAGGCCCCGTCACCATCGCCGCTTTCTTCTTCTTCTTCCTCCATCAATGGCCTCATACTCGCCATCATCTGAATCATCACTCGAGGAGAGCTCATCCATGATTTCTTGAGCCCGAGTCACACGCTCCTTGGCCTTGGCGATCTCTTTATCCAATTTTATTTCCTCAGCTTTATACTGCTTGAAGGCCCAACTTTGGTCAAATTCAGCTCTCTTGGCTTTGGCCTTAAAATTTTCCACTAGGGTAACATTCTCGTTCCGAAGACGAGCGACCATGCCCTCAATTGTTGGAATTCACCACGTTGGCCCTCTAATTCCTTTATTTTGAGCATATTTAGGGTCAAATTATTGTGATAATCTTGTGCGGCATTAACCAACTTCGGGTTGGCTAGGTCATGTTTTTCTTGCAGCTGTTAGGCTCTGGTTGACTATCTCGAGCTCTCAGCAGAATGGGCATCCCTCAGGGCCTGTATTTTTTCATCAAAGGTTGTGAAAGCTTGGGGTCATCCTCCCAAGCTCGACATCTGCCTCGGGCAGATGGGTTTTGAGGTTGAGAATTTCATTTCTCTGCTTTGCATCTTTCTCACCCCAGGCATTTTTCAATATGTGGAGCTGTGCCACTTGAAAATGCTCGTGTTGTACCGACTTTAGTGAGTACAAGAGACTTTTCGAGAAAAATAAAAAAGGAAATCAAAAGGAGAGACTAAATTAAAAGAGTCAGAATAAGCGCAATATTTACCCGAAGAACGCAAACGGCAGATTAGCCCATTGCAGTCTCTATAGATGTTGATCTAAGATGATCCTCCTCCTACGGCCCAAGCAGTTAAGCAAGACACGTGGGGACTTTGGCTGAGCTAGCAAAAAGGCTTAGATACGAAGGAATTTTAACTCTTCTCACTGCCCTCTCGAACCTCGAGGCGTTGGGCGACTTAGATGTTGCACGGGCCACGCTCATGGCTACTCTCTCCTAGACTTGAGGGAGATTGGGGCTAGCCTCACAAATTTTGGCTTTTCCCTTGGCTTTAGCAGCAAGGTAGTCGGATCCCTCGAGATCCACTACCTTAATTTCCTCGGGGGCCTTGGGGTCTTCATCGATTGGCTCATCCCTAAGTCCAAACTCAGACCTAAAAGCTGCCTTGGCGCCAGAAGTAATATTCTCCTCAGTGTGAGGGCGCACGACTCAACTTTTCTTTGAGGCTGTCCTTTTCCTCTTGGGATCAGCCGAAGCAGAAGTTTGAGGCTTGGCAACGGTAGATTGGCGGACGATGCTACCAAGGAAAATATCATCCTCATCTCGAAAAAAAGGCCTAGTCTAGATGAATCCTTCGATGCTTTGGACTTCTTAAGGGAAGTCACCAAGTTTGTCATGCCAAACTCGCATCAGGGTCGGTCACTTCCTTCTCATTTTTATTCCCCTTTCTATTCTTCTTCTCGTTAGGCTCTTTGCACTTAGCAGTAGACGCCTTAGAAAGAAGACCTGCAATCCAAGAGAAAGTTGTTGAGAAGAAAAGTAAGAAAAGCTCCCCGAAGGAGTTGAAATGCGAAGAAAACTCACCATGCCTCTTGGTCACCCATTTGTTTGCGGCGGTGATGCGCACCCAAGTCCTATCAGGCCGGGGGCGAATGGAAATTATCGCTCGAACCCAATCTGTTAAATCAGTTGGGGAACAATCTAATCTTTGTTGGCTGTGAATGAAGACAATATGTGAGAAACAAATCATGGTTAAAAGAACCGAGGAAGCAATTAAGCAAAAATTGAAGGGAGGATAACTTACTCTTTTCCACACCTCAAAAAACCCTGGCTCGGCTAAACTTGAGCGGTCGGGAGTAGAACATAGTGATTTGCCCATCCATGGTCCGTGGTGTCCTTGTTGACACCCAATTTTGCACCCTCCCCCCCCCCCCCCCTCCTGATAATTGGTTTTATTTAACCTAAAAGTGCAATATTGATTGCTAAACAAAATTTGCATTAGAAAGCATGTATTTACGTGTGTTATCACCTATTTATATATTAAATATATATAATTGCGATAATATTATGTAATTTTACAAAATTTAGACTATTTGTTGAGTACGTATTAAATTGTGATTATTTGTGCAAATTACTGCATTTATAACATTTAGCAAATGCGTGTGATTATTTGTATTTAAATAATTTATATTAATTATTGCTATAAGTACATTTTATATAATATGTATATCTATACTCAGTCAGCACCTTTAGTTAAATATATGTCCAGTTAAAACACATGCCGTCTAAATTTTATTCTATATATACAATTCATTTACCTCATAATTTTGGCATTTGAATTTGAATTTTTCTTTTTAAATCTATATACATCCATATTCCCAATTCCTTTTGAACTTGGCCAAAATTCTAAGCAAGATACATCCATATTTATAACACTCCCCAACAAATCCCTTAAGACCCGTTCATAAATGTGTCAATGGTTACTTTTAAACCGATCATAACCGACCAAATCAATCCGTACCGAACCGATCATGACATTTTTCTCTTAAAATCGTAGGTTTAAATTTAAAGTTATAACCATACCGAGAATTAGGTTAAGTTTTTTACTTTACAAAAATAAACTGAAAAAATATTGAACCGAGCCGAATAAAATTATACACATAAAATATATTTTTATACAATAGATATATGTATAAATATTTCTATATATTTCATAATAAAGTTTTAACATTTAAATGCAAAAAATATTTAATCTATGGGCTTGAGCCTTATGGTGTAATCGGTAACCCCAAGGTCTAACCTACTGTATTACTACAAATACTACTATTCTAAAACTACCGTGCTTCGATACCGAAGTATATTCGCTAATTCTCGATTCCAATCTCCTTTAAATCTAGTTCCCGTGAAGTGACAGATTTTATTTTATAAGGTTTTCGCGAGTTGTTTGCGTTGGTCTTATAAAGTTTCATTTATTTTAGAGTTTAGATGATGGTCTTAATCTATTTATAGGTTATACCAAATTATCTGAGTTTTAAATTTATATTAATGCAGAATAGTAGATGATTTCTAAATATCTAGATGAAATACACGAATGAACTTGAGTTTGACAATCAAAATATTTTCAATGTTAGTATAATCTTATTTTTTGTTTATGCATACATACCCACTCTTTGAAAATGTAGTCTTGAGAATTTGTATTTTAAAATATTTCACATCCTCAATATTGCTCATGAATTCTTTTTAGGCACCATCATATCAAACATACAACTGGAATATGATATCATCATTGCTTTATAATATTATTATCTTGGTAGTATGTGAGCAAAAATATGCCACCTACTATTACGGGCATACGAGTCCAGCTGGAGAGTACGCGCTCGTCTCTTGGGCCAACGACTGTTCAGGCGACACAGCCATAGGACGCAAGCCATACGTCCCACCGCCTTAAGTTTACAGTCTCCTAGTTAGGGTGTAGTATATGCTACCGCCTTGAGTTATAGGCCTATAAACTTATTAGTCTTTGTATTTTACCTTAATTGGGACTGGGTATCCACTACTACAAACACCTCTTCTTTACATCGTATTTTACAGCAGAGCGATTCACCATAGAATCCGGCTATTCTCAAGGAATAAGACTACTTTACTTTTCTTGCTCATTATTTCTCTCTTTTACTTACTTTTTCGTTGTATTTACTGTATTGCTTGTGACCTTATTCTAAATGTATGGTTTGTGATGCAGCCCGAACATGTGCTGATCAAGTGTTCGATCCATCGAGGCCAATGACACGAAGCCAAGCCAAGCTGTTGCACGATGTTCACATTCACTTGGCCTGGTCGAAGGAAAGCAATTGCAATTGCTCCGAAGCTGAGTGGCCGGGCTCAAGAACCGAAGGCGTCATCTTCAAATTTGAGCCCGAGGATAAAGTGACCGAACACCAATAAATTGTGTTCAAAGTCAAGTGAGCGCCCGAGGACAAATGAGTTCGAGCAAGCAACCACGCACCGAAGTTGAGGCTGCCGAACACACATTTAGCTCAGCCCTGCGTGGCTTGTTTTTATTAGTCACTTGTGACTATTTACTATTTTATCCTTAGCATAGCCTATAAATACTCTATTTTCATTTCATTGTAAGATATTCAGTTAAGTTGTATGAAAAACATAGCAAGTGCTATTGTGAGTCTCCGGTGGATCCGAACCCCGACGTGGGCTTTTAAAGAACTTGTGTCAATCGGTGTTATTCGTTTGAACATTTTCTTCTTGGTCATTTAATTTGAAAGAAGCGTGTCGTTCTTGAGGATTGTTGCTTAGTATAGGTGATTCTTGACCTTCATTCGATCGAGCTTGAGACAAGTTCCTCACTGTTCTTTCGAATCGAAGCAAGTTTTGTCTTGCTTCTATCTTTTATTTTCTTGTTGATTTCCGCGTTTCATTGTGTCTAGCTTTCCCTCGGGTTTGCTTGCACCATCTTGGTATCAGAGCAAGGTTTGAGTTTGTTCTTACAACCTCAAGTCCTGTTCATTAAATCGTGCTTGTGTCTCCAGTTTCAGCTTTCTTCCTCGTTGTTGATTGTTGTTGATGTGGTGTTTACCAAAAAAAAAAGTACAAAAAGAAAATTCAAAAATTATGATTGATTGTTGGTTGTTTAGATTAAACAACCATTGATTCTTGTTCACCATTGTTCCCTGATTCCAACGAGTACCCGACGTACAACATTCGTGACTAGGGTTTCTTGGTGAAATTTTGGACTGTTTTGAGTTTGGTGGTGAATGAATTCGAACCCCAGTGTGTTTTGGCTGTTACCGATGAAGATTGGTGGTTCTTGAGTGATTTGGGTTTGTTTTGTGCTTAAATTTTGAAGTTCTATGTTTGAATCCATCGTCCGTACACCGGAAAATTGTTACGATTTGTAACAGTGTACGAACACGAACGAGCTGGTTCTTAGCTCGAAGAACTTGAACTGATTTCCTCCGTTATTGTTGGAACCGGAGTTGAAAGAAGCAACCCAAACTCTGTTGAAATTATTGGTCAGTGAACGAGGTTAACGTTGACCGTACACCGGAGCAAAACCTTCACTGTTCCATTAAAGAAGAAAGGGGTAAAGTGTAAAAATTAAAACCCCAGGTGAAAAGTTGTCGACTAGAAAAGGGAATTAGATAAGGTAAAACCCTATCCGTACCAAGGAGGGACCACTCTTGTACGGACAAGAGTTGGTGTGTTCGAAAAAGATTCCGAAGAGGAATCAAAGGGTAGAATCTCCTAGGTTTTCACTTTTCTTGTGTTCGAAAATTCTAGCTAGTGGATCTTTTGAGTAATTCTTCCTACTCGAGGTCGTACTAACTCATTTGAGCTTATAGGAACTCATGCGTGGGGTGACCGAAGTCCAACTTTCGTAGAAAATTCTTTGACTTCCCGAAGCGCAAGAGTAAATAGCGTCTGTTTCATTGAGTCAAATCAACTCACTCATCCCGAAAGAGACATTGTAACTTGTCAAATTCGAAGGAACTGAGAGAAGTTAATCAACCAAGGAAGCCATTGGCTACAAGTTCTTGAGTGACCAAAGCCGAACCCATAAATTGAGTGGACCCGAGTGCCACCCGTCAAAGGTGAGGGAGTGTGAGAGGTGATTTCTAACCTTAACAATTGTTTGGTCTTTGATTCGTGCAGGTACCATGGCTGGGAATGGAGGCGATGGCAAAGGCATTGAGAAGCCCGAAGTGTCGTTAGTCGATCTCATGGCTGCGATACAAGGCATCAGTGCCGAAGTAAGAGGAGTGAGTGCTCGAGTAGCTCAACTCGAGCAAGGAAGTGTATCCGTGGCCTTACCTGGGTCCGGCGCTGGAACTAGCAACTCCACTCCGATGAAACCTAAGTTGTATGCTGAGCTTATTCGACAACATCAGTTGAAAAGCGAGGCAATTCGAAGAGAAGTTTTGGGCAATCGCCAAACACAACAAAACTTGGGCAATCCCCAAGCTGAGACTCAACACTTGGGTATTCCCCGAAGTGAAAGAATACCACTTCCAATGGTCCGAAGACAAATTGAGGTCGTTGACGAAGAGGTGGATGAAGAAGAATTTCCTGGTGTTGAACCTGATTATGAGCAGCCATTCGCTCAATGAAGGCAAGCTCATCGAGGTCGTGGAATTTTCCGAGGTCGAGGCCGAGGCGCAAATGTTGAACGACATATTGAGCGTGAGGCTGATGATCGCTATGATGAGTATCCCGAACAGGTTCATGGTGTTCGAGACTCAAACTTGAGCAGTGTCAAGATCACTATTCCACCCTTTAAAGGAACTAGTGATCAAGATGAATATCTTGAATGGAAGCTTAAAATGGAGCGAATCTTCGAAACCAATGAGATGAACGAAGAGAGAAAAGCTGCCCATGCCATTGCTTCGTTCGAAGCATATGCATCTACATGGTGGGAAGCTGACAAAAGGCATAGACGAAGGAATGCCTATCCCGAAGTCATTACTTGGCCACAGTTGAAGAGAGCAATGGATGCTAAGTATTTGAGTGCCAAGTACAGGCAAACTCAATTAAAAAAGCTCTATGAGTTAAAGCAAGGGTCCAAGTCAATCCAAGAGTATCATGATGAGTTCGAAAGAGTTCGATTGAATCTTGATCTTGTAGAAGATGAAGAGCAAGCCACTATTCGATTCAAGAATGGCTTGGCTCTGGATATGTCATCTCAATTGAGGCTACACGTGTACCACACGTTGGAAGATCTGTTCGAAGCTGCCACCGAAGCTGCGAAATTGGTGAAGGACGATAAGGCAAACCGGTATCGAGGAGTCACTACTTCTACTCCTTTGAACCGAGGTAAAGAATGGAAGAGTCCTAACCAAACAAGTGGCAACACTGTTCGAGATTCGAAGAGACCCTTCGAGAGGGGTGTGACCATTAACCAGTCAAGAGAAGTGGGAGGTAAAGTTCAACTAAACTCTCCTAGTGCTTCAAATATTAAGTGTCATAAATACAAAGGTTATGGTCACATGACAAAGGAGTGTCCAACTCGCAAAGTTATACTTTTGCTCGAAGATGGAACCGTCCATGAGCAAGCGAGTGACACCGAGGAGGAATTTATCGAGGAGATTGAATGAGCTGAAGGTGATGATGATCGTGAAGCTGCCGAAGCTGATCATCCGGAAATATTTCTTGTAGTTCGAAGGAATTTGAGCTGCATGACTCTTGAAGAAGAGGACAACCAAAGAGAAAATCTTTTCCATGCCCGATGTCGAGTAAGGGGAAAGGTGTGTTCGATGATCATTGACTCAGGTAGTTGTGCAAATGTAGTGAGCCAAACCTTGGTTTCACAAATGGGACTACCTACGTTGAGGCATCCCCACCCTTACAAATTGCAATGGCTGAATGAGTGTGGAGAATTGAGGGTTGTCAAACAAGTGTGGATCAAGTTTAGAATTGGAGAATATCAAGATGAAATAATATTTGATGTGGTGCCGATGCAAGCTTGTCATTTGCTATTGGGAAGACCATGGCAGAATGACCGGTCGGTCATTCACAATGGAAGATCCAACACTTGCACTGCAAAGCTCGAAGGGAAGAGTTTGATACTCAAACCCTTGTCTCCAAACCAAGTCACCGAGGAATATAAACGGATGAAAGAATTGAAAGAAGCGGCCAAAGCTAAGCTTCCACTGGGAGCAAAATTGGGGGCCGAAGACACAAACTCACTGCCCGAAGTGAAAGGAATCTGTGCAATCATGCAACCGGGTGAGTTTCCACGAGGCAACGACAACGATCAAATGATGATCTGCCTCATGCACAAGGGTATCTTTCTAAACTCTAATGATGATTTTTCTAACGATAACCCTTTGCCTAGTGCTGTACAAAGTGTTTTGCGGGACTTCGGAGACATGTTTCCTGAAGAAATGCCAGGTGGATTACCTCCGTTAAGAGGAATCGAGCACCAAATTGACTTCGTACTGGGGTCTCAAATCCCCAACAAACCTGCATACCGGTGTAATCCCAAAGACACCAAAGAGCTCTAAAGGCAGGTTGATGAATTGCTGAACAAGGGCCTTGTTCGAGAGAGCTTGAGTCCCTGCGCCGTTCCTGTTATACTTGTCCCAAAGAAAGATGGAACATGGCGAATGTGTGTTGATTGCCGAGCAGTCAACAAAATAACGGTAAAGTATCATCATCCTATAAGATGACATGCTAGACGAGTTAAGTGGTTCTTCATTCTTTACGAAGATAGATCTCAGGTCTGGTTACCACCAAATCCGAATGAAACCCAGAGACGAGTGGAAAACCGCATTCAAGACCAAGTTTGGTCTCTATGAATGGTTGGTGATGCCTTTTGGCTTATCCAATGCACCGAGCACATTCATGCGACTGATGAACCATTTGCTCAAACCGTTCATAAATAAGTTTGTTGTCGTTTACTTCGATGACATACTTGTTTATAGTAAATCTGTGGATGAACATGTTGAACATCTAAGGCTAGTGCTTGATAAGCTTAGAGAAGAGAAGTTATATGCTAACTTCAAGAAATGTGCCTTTTGTGTTGAACGTGTAGTCTTTCTAGGATTCGTGTCAGTGCTAATGGTGTTGAAGTCGACGAGTCAAAGGTCGAAGCCATCAAAGATTGGCCAACTCCAACCTCGGTGTCACAAGTTCGTAGCTTCCATGGCTTAGCTAGCTTTTACCGAAGGTTTGTTCATGACTTTAGCACCGTGGCAGCTCCTTTCATCGAGCTGGTTAAGAAAGATCATCCATTTGTATGAGGAGAGTCCCAAGAAAGGGCTTTCCAAGAGTTGAAACGGAGGCTATGCTCGGCCCCGTTGTTGCAACTCCCTGACTTCGGCAAAGCATTCGAAGTCGAGTGTGATGCATCTGGAGTTGGGATTGGAGGAGTGCTGATGTAAGAATCGAAGCCGATCGCTTACTTTAGCGAAAAGCTTAAGGGTGCAACCTTGAACTACTCAACGTATGACAAGGAGTTGTATGCCCTCGTTTGAGCACTCGCCCATTGGCAGCACTATTTGTGGCCTCGAGAGTTTGTGATTAAAAGTGATCATGAATCTTTGAAACATCTCCGAGGTCAGGAGAAACTAAATCGAATGCATGCCAAGTGGGTTGAATTCATTGAGAGTTTTCCCTATGTGATTCATTACAAAAGGGGAAAAGGCAATGTTGTGGCCGATGCGCTATCAAGGAAGTTTGCCTTAGCGACCACTCTCGCCTCTAGGCTCATGGGATTTGAAAGCATCAAGTCGATGTACGAAGACGATCCCAAGCTGAAATGCGTTCGTGACGCAATCTTGAGTGGCCGAAGGGTTGAGAAATATCAGTGGCACGATGGCTACCTCTTCAAGAATGGGAGGGTTTGTGTGCCAGTGTCATCCTGGAGAGAGCTCTTAGTTCGAGAAGCTCACTCCAGAGGTCTGATGGGACACTTCGGTGTCGACAAAACTCTTGGTATCTTAACCGAGCAGTTCCATTGGCCCAAAATGCGACGAGATGTGGAAAAGCTTTGTAACGCTTGTCTCGTTTGCAACAAAGCGAAATTGAAGTCCAACCCTGATGGTTTGTATACCCCGTTGCCTATGCCTGATTGACCTTAGGTTGATATATCCATGGACTTTGTGTTGGGGTTACCGAGGTCGGGGGGAGGACATGATAGCATCTTTGTCGTAGTCGACCGTTTTTCAAAAATGGCTCGCTTTATTCCTTGCAAAAAGTGTTATGATGCACAACATGTAACTACCTTGTTTGTTTCTAATGTGTTGAAATTGAATGGTGTGCCCCGTACTATTGTGAGTGATCGAGACTCAAAATTCTTGAGTCATTTTTGGAAATGTTTGTGGGGTGCCCTCGGCACCAAGTTACTATTCTCGACGTCTCACCATTCTCAGACTGATGGACAGACCAAGGTAGTTAACCGAATCTTTGCTTCGAGCAATGACCAAAGGCAAGGTTGGAAACTGGGCTGATCGTTTGCCCATGATGGAGTTTGCATACAATCGAACGGTGCATCGAATGATCCATATGACCCCGTTCGAATGCGTGTATGGTTTTAATCCTTTGATTCCACTTGATTTAACCCATTGCCTCGAGATTCTGTTGTTGATTTTGAAGGTACTCGGTAAGCCACTGCCTTGATCGAGTTGCATGCAAAGGTGAAGAAGAACCTCGAGGAAGCTTATGCAAAAGTTGCATTAAAGAAAAACAAGGGGCGTAAAAAGTTGGAATTAAAGAATGGGGATTGGGTTTGGGTTCACTTCCGAAAGGAACGCTTCCCGAACCAAAGGAAAGGAAAGTTTGCTCCTCGAGGGGATGGTCCATTTCAAGTATTGACCAAGATCAACAATAATCCTTACGTGATCGACCTCCCTAGTGAGTATAACGTGTCCAACACCTTTAATGTTGTTGACTTAGTTCCTTGTGTTGTAGGTCCAATTTCGGAGGATGAAGAAGGCTCGATTTCGAGGATGAAATCTTCTCAAGAAGGGGAGGATGATGCAGCCCAAACACGTGCTGATCAAGTGTTAGATCCACCGAGGCCAATGACACGAAGCCAAGCCAAGCTGCTGCACGATGTTCACATTCACTTGGCCTAGTCGAAGGAAAGCAATTGCAATTGCTCCGAAGCTGAGTGGCCGGGCTCAAGAACCGAAGGCGTCATCTTCAAATTTGAGCCCGAGGACAAAGTGACCGAACACCAATAAATTGTGTTCGAAGTCAAGTGAGCGCCCGAGGACAAATGAGTTCGAGCAAGCAACCACGCACCGAAGTCGAGGCTGCCGAACACACATTTAGCTCAGCCCTGCATGGCTTATTTTTATTAGTCACTTGTGGCTATTTACTATTTTATCCTTAGCATAGCCTATAAATACTCTATTTTCATTTCATTGTAAGATATTCAGTTAAGTTGTATGAAAAACATAGCAAGTGCTATTGTGAGTCTCCGATAGAGCCGAACCCCGACGTGGGCTTTTTAAAGAACTTGTGTCAATCGGTGTTATTCGTTTGAACTTTTCTTCTTGGTCATTCAATTTGCAAGAAGCGTGTCGTTCTTGAGGATTGTTGCTTAGTATAGGTGATTCTTGACCTTCATTCGATCGAGGTTGAGACAAGTTCCTCACTGTTCTTTCGAATCGAAGCAAGTTTTGTCTTGCTTCTATCTTTTATTTTCTTTTTGATTTCCGCATTTCATTGTATCTAGCTTTCCCTCGGGTTTGCTTGCACCAGTTTGGTAAATGGAATCAATGTTATGGTTTGGTCACATGAATGTATGAGTTTTTTAATGAAGATGATACACCTTTTTCAAAGTTAAGACTTTTATGCAAAAGTACATATTTGTTTGTAGGAAGTTTTAGATTACGTCTTAAAAAAATCGATAATTAATCAAACCGTACCGAAATCAAAGAGAAATCGAGATTACTAGGACGATTTCGAAAATTTAAATTTTGGTTATACATAGTAGAATAACCAAAAAATTAATATGGTAAAAATTTTTCAAAATAATCAACTGAACCGAACCATTGACACCCCTACCCATCCATATCCCTCTTCTTCTCCATATAAAATTTCATCATCTGATAAGTTCAGAGACAATCCCATAAATCTCTCCCATTCCCTTCTAAAATGAAATCCAGCAATCCCCTTTTCCATAATATGAATCCCTCCTCCAATGGCTATTGATTTCAAAACAATCCATAAAAAAAAGCCCTCTCCTCTATCTATTAGACATAGTTAAAGAGAACTCCTCCACCTCTTTCACACACAACCCTCATCTTCTTTTTTACTCTCCACACACACCATTAACAGAGACACGAGTACATGTACATAAACAGAGGGTGGAGGCAAAACACCACCACTACGGGCAGTGTGGAGATGGAAGTGAAAACGAAAAGGGACCCCTTCATCTTCCGCTTTCTCAAAACCAATTCCAAGCAAGAATCAGAGATACATACACCATCGCTACACGAGGAAAACAGGGATAGAACCAGTGAGGGAAATAAAAAAAAGATGGGGTAAGGGAGATCTGTTGTAGAACCAGAGAGAGGCCACCGGAAAAAGGGTGATGAAACAGTAGCGACGCCGCCAGTGGTGGATCGGCGGTCGTTCCTTTCTCCTTCTCTGTTTGTTCTGTTCAGTTCAATATCACTGGTGTTTCTCATCGGAATCTGACTGGTTTCTTTACTTTTGGGGGTGATTGGTTATGTTTCATTGTTCGGAGATAGATTTTTCTTGACTTTTGCGGGTGACTGGTGATGTTTCATTGTTCGGAGATAGATTTTGCTTAATTGATTATTGTTCCCGAATAGATGGATCCGCCTCTCTGGTTACTGCTCCATTCGCTGTTACCATCGGAAAATCGGCTGGGATTTTTAGCCGGCGACGCCTCATTGTTCCTTGCACGCCCTTCGCCACTACTGTTTGATACATGCATTTGTTGTTATTAACCTTATTCAATATCTGTGATACGTCTTGCTTTGTTTGCTCATGGATACAGTTTGATAAATGGGAAATTTTCAGAAATAGGAAGTCAGCCTAAAATTACAAACAACCGGTCATATTTCTTTTTCATGCATAGCACCTATTTCTAAAATTGTAAATTTAAGCACTCATTCAAAATAAAAAATCCTAGATACCAAATCTCCTCCTCCCCTGCCACTGAGCTGCCGCCAGACACCCTCCCTACCGGCAGTGTCGTTGCTTTTTTGTATTCCAGTGAAGTTATGTTCTTGATTTTATTTATATCATTGCTTTGGGAAAATTTATGCACTCAAATATCCCTCAAAAAATAAATTATACATGAATATACATAGATAAATGTATAGGCAAGGAGAGAAATACAAAAATATAAACAAAAAAGTAAAACTTCATATAAACATCCTTAATACTAAAGAAATCTAAAAATTTATACAGATCTATTCACTCGCATATACATACTTATACAAATTTATACAATTTTATACACATGTATAACCTTGTATAAAATTGTATAAACTTGTGGCAGGCTGCTATCTCGGGAAAAGGGTGATATTTTAAGTATGATTCACAAATAGGGGCTATTTTTTGTAATTTTTGTGTGTTGCTTGTCTTTTAGTGTAAAAATTCTTTGATAAATTATGGCTTGGTTCAAGTTTATGGACCTTTTGACATTCTTGGTGATAAAAATTTTGTGTAGGGGCCTGTTTGGCGCGCGCTAATTGATTTGTAGGCGTAAAAATCAAATTCGGTGAGAAATAGCCACCTCCGGACAAATTCCAGCATAAATACTGGTTGTTCAAAGCCCCAGTATTTATACTGGGAAGCTTCAGTAAACTAACCCCAGTATAAAATACTGCGGCTCTGAACAAGTTTTGTTCAAGGCCCCAACATTTTGTTATGGGACTTTGTATAAAGCTTCAGCCATAACAAAATGTTGGGGCTGTGAACAAAACTTGTTCAAAGCCCCAGCATTTTGTTATGGGACTGAAGCTTTATATATAAAGTTCCATAACAAAATAATGGGATTTATCATTTTGATGGGATTTTTGTTATGGGATAAATTCCATTATTTTGTTATGGGACAAAAATAATGGGACCTTTGAACATGTTAGTTCAAGGTCCCATTATTTTATTATGGGATTATTTTGTTATGGGACTTTGTATAAAGCTTCAGTCCCATAACAAAATACTTGGGCTTTGAACAAGTTTTGTACAAAGCCCCAGTATTTTGTTATGGGACTAGTCTGGGGTGTTTTTTCAACACTAAGTGTGCGCGCGAATTTTTGGCTATTTCTCAATGAATTTTGAAACGGTGGATAAAATTCTTTGAGTGCGTCCAAAAATGGCTACGCATCAAAATTTCCCTTCTTGGTGTGATTGGTGCAGTTGACCCGTTACTTTTTGTGTTATTTTGCAGCTTTAAACTGTTTACAATTCTTATGCAGCTTGTTCCGTTTACTCAGTTGAATTATTTGGTTATGCAACTTTGACCAGTTTACAATTTTTATGCGGCTTGATCGGTTTGCTCGATTAGATTGTTTATTTATGCAACTTTGACCAATTTACAATTGTTATGCAGCTTTGCCTATAAAAGTAATTAATTTGAGGCACTTGCAAATGATTTGAACTTGATACTACATGACCAATGCCGTTTTGGAGGCCAGTACAGTCCCGTCCCAATTGCAACAACATTCCTTTATGATTTTTGCCCTTCCGAAAATAAATAGACGATGACGATACATATATACACATTATTGCAAAACAAATGGGATAGACAACGAGATCCGCACCTGACATGGTAACATGACCGGTCGGCGTTTTTGCAGCTGTGACTTATCTTTAACCTCTATCACCCAATCTGCGCCTAAATATTTTAAAAACACCATTGTATTCCCCTTATTTTACTTTGGTAAATATCACTTTATTTCTTTTTATTCTATTTTATTATCATTAAATTATAATCGTACTAACAATTTTTTTATATTTTTTTGCGAGGTACAGTTGAATGAAATTTATTAAAAGATGATACATTTGGAGTGGCCGATACATTGTTATTTTTACCTTATTTCATTACTTACTATTGATTTTGATTCGCACTAACAATTGGTTTCATTTGTGAGATACACTCGGATAAAGCCAGGAGGAAGTCGTTGGAGAAGAAGAGAAACATTTATTTTATTTTATATGCAAACTAGGGAATTTTGCTGTGCTCGTGCGTTCATTGGAAAATTGAAAAAGTATATATCTAAATAACCATTGATATTACTTTTATAATAACATAATAAATTTTTACTCTTAGATTAATTTCATTTTTAATATATACTCCAATCATAATACTACCAATTATTCATTGATATATATAGCTGTATTCTCAAGGTTGATTACTATTTTAAAAATATTTTAAGTAAACTTTTTCTCATTTTACATATATGGGATCAAAGCCTACATTGTACTCTTTCTCAAAGACACCGTCAGCCGATACAAAGGTTTGTATTAGAATGCAAAAATCTTCTTGGCTATAGAAATAAAAATAAATGATTAAATAAGCTGATATATCAGTTAACAAAATGAAGTAATAATTATAGCAGAAATTAATCATATAAAGTCACAAACCCAACAATCACAAAAGATGTCATAAATTTTAATTCTTAATACACGACATGATCTTCTTTTTTTTTAAATATATATCTAAATACTGAGAATAACAAAGTTTATTCTTGTCAACACTTAAATTATTGAGAATACACCAACATGGGGAAATCTTACATTTTGATAACTTTTGTCCTCTCAATGTTTCCAACTGTATATTTTGTTCCTAAATGTAATTGCATCGAGCTTTATGATATTCAAGTTTTTTTTTGTTTACATTCTATTTTCTTAAAGAATATAACTCTTTCAACTTCTTTTCTCAAAAACCTAAACAATGTAAATATTTTCTCGTATAAGCTGGAGATCAGAACTTGCATTTGAGTCACATTTGTATTACTTTTTGAGAATAAAACTAATCAAGAATAATATTTCACCACAATTTACAAATGAGGATATCACCCTAATACTTTCCAAGTATTAAATGATATTATGAAAAGTAAAACCACTGTACTGGTCGAAATTCGTCCGAACACGTAGTAACACGTGTTCGTCGATATGGCGATCTGGGAACAGACTCCGGAGACAGGTCAGCTAAGGATCACGAAGAATGGGCAACAACTAGGGATGACTGCCCGTTTTGCAATACCGTTCGAAATCAGATTTTCCAAGGACGTGAGAAAGGACGTTGTGAGCAGATATGCTTGATCAACCAAATTCCTTCATATTCTGAGGGCGTTGGACATGGATAACAACCTCATCTGATAATGGAGAGACGTGCATGGAATGAAGTCTAATTAAGGTTGGGGGTCTTGTGCCTATAAATAGAATCCCCCTATCCCCATTGTAAAGTTACGTTCTTCTAAACATAACTCTCCCTTAAGCGATCACAGCCACCACCATTATTGTTATTTCACCGCCATTATTCATATTCGGCCACCACTGTCATTTACTCATTATTATCACGCCATTGTAATCAAGCTTCACTTCAGAGGAGACATTCACCTTCTTCAACGGAGCCCGAGCATATGATCTGCAATATAATAAGCTTTATTATTTCATTTCTTATTTCCATAATTTCTCATTCGACTGCTAGATTGTTTGTTTGCTATATTGACTCGCTAATCACTGCCGTCACAATTAATCATTAAATACGTTTTGATCAGAATCTTATCTAGACGTAGGCTTTGATTAATCGCTGATTCATATCCATACTCATAATTCACTAAATTGCTGATTATTGATCGTTTAAGCATTTAACTATTTTCATAAACTACCGATCAAACTGTTCGTTTATTCTATTTGTCCAATCTAGAAAATGTCACACCCCACTTTTAAGTAAGTAAGTGGTTTTACAATTTGGGGTAACTCGTTTGGAATTAGAGTTTTGGAGTTGCCACCTAATAAATTTTCTAGGCGTATTAGGTCAACTATTAATTTCCAATTCAAATTAAAGAATAACTCCGGGTTGGTCTACTAATCAGAGATTCGGGTTAATGTTCAAGTTAACCTAGAAGGAATGTGTTAGGCACCTCTTAAGTTCCATTAAATGTGGTTCCTGACCGATTTCTATATTGGGTTTAACATATTGCTTAGGAAAGGACGAATGCTAAATAAAATAAATAGAAGAGATATGGGATAAAGTAGCAATTATCATACATTTGTATAAGTAATCTAAATAATAATTATATTGTAAAAATAGCCATAAATTAAATAATAAATGACCAATTAAATATTTAGATAAATAACCCTAGGTTTTATTATCTTATTCGGAAGAACCCGGATTTCGTAAGGGATGATAGTTTCAGAATCCACTATCAAATTTATAGCTTGGGTGATTTCCATCATTTCCGAGGGGCTTAGTTTTCCCTTAACCCCCATACCCTCTTTAAGTATTTAAACTAAAGTACCTGCTAACATTTTAAACGTCCTAAAGGTTGCCTAGCGTCCCAACTTAAAGTTCCGAAGGCCATTAGGACAACTAATTAAAATGTAGAATGTCTAGACCCTTATATTTATTGATGCCCCAAGTCTAGACATCTAGGCGCCACAAAGATACGGTCATGCTATTTTAAACATTCACAAATTGCTTAAATTGAAGTAAAAGAATTTTAACCAGATTTAAGATGAAAAAAGAAAGCCTTCAAGTTAAATTTAGGGATAATTATACTAAAATACAAGCAAAAGACGCAAAATTACGAAAAATGACCTATATTTTTGAATTTTACCCGAGCTGTCACCATTTTTCCGAGATAGCAGTCTGCCGCAATTTTATACAAGTTTATACAATGTTATACAACTTTATACACATGTATAAAATTTTATAATTTTGTATAAGTGTGTATATGTGAGTGAATAAATCTGTATATTAAGAATGTTTATATGAATTTTTATTTTTTTGTGTATATTTTTGTATTTCTCTCATTGCTACGCATTTATCTATGTATATTCGTGTATAATTTATTTTTTGGGGGAGATTTGTGTGTATAAGCTTGTCCAAAGTAATGATTTAGACGCAATAAACAACATAAATTCAGTAAAATACAAAAAAGTAACGACACCACTGGTGAGGGAAGGTGTCTGCCGGCGGCTTAGTGGCTGGAGTGGGGAAAATTTGGTAGCTAGAATATTTTTTATGAAGAAGTGCTAAAATTTATAACTTTAAGGATGGGTGCTATGCATGAAAAAAAATATAGCCTCCTATTTATAATTTTTGATAGTGGGCTGCCTATTTTTGAAAAGTTCTCTTAAATTTAAATATGAAATTTGGGCTATGACGCTGCAACTCTTTACTGCATTTCCGAATGTAAACATTTGCAGAAACAGTCCAATTTTGAAATAGTCTTGCAGTTTTAGCCTCTGCCAAAAATAGCCTAGTTTCAGAGTTCAAATTGCATAAACAGTCTAGATATACCTTGAATTTTTAGTTTTAGTCCTGTTATGCACTGCTGCACTTTTCAGTTTTAACTTTTGTACAAATAAGCCAGTTTTCAGTATGTACTGCAATTTTAGCCATTTTTTTGAATTTCAGCAAAACAGCCCCCTGTTATAAATCTAATTTTAAAAGCCTGTCATATTGGATTAATTTTCAGATTATGCACACAACACTTAACTATCCAGTTTCCACATCATGTTACACAAATAACCTAATTTCAAGTAAACTAAAAGAGCAGGGATAGAGAGAGCCCCTGTTATAGCCAATTTGTTGTTTATAATAACAACATACTGCCACAACCTGCCCTAATCACTAACTGGCACCTTATGGTGCTTAGTACAACCAAGGGATCCTAATAAATACATATCAGGTCTAGGGGGGTGAACAAGTATATGTAAGAGAGGGAAAGAATGTGTGCCCTGTTTGCACTTGAAATGAGCTTCTGTTCATTTAGTCAATAGTATCCGGACTTTTAAAAGATCTACTCTCCTTTTATCAAAACAAACTATTTTCAAGTCTGTTCACCTTGCGTATGAATATCAACTCCCTGCAATTAAAGTTTCAACCATGGTATAGCTTTTTGGCTATCCAGTATTAAACCGAGCTAGACTTGGCCTCAAACAAAGCTGCAGAAAAAGTTAGTGGATTGCCTCAAAAAGGCCCAGACAGTTACACAACTCATACAACAACAGGCAATAGGAAGAGTTGTCATAGATATATGTTAGATGCAGAAGAACAGTAGCATGCCCTTAACACAGTAAACTTACCTTAGTTGTAGAACAAACAGAAATAGAAAAAAGGACAACCAACTCAGGAGAATAGCAAGAGATAGACTCAAACAAAGTGATGTTTTGGCCTTGATGAAGCAACAACAGAATAAAGAACTAGAGAGCAGGTAGATGTTATGCCTACAGAAGAGTGTACAGTGTGTAGATGTGAGAGGAAGAGAGTATTGTAGTATTTTTTAGTGTCTCCAAAAGTGTGTAAATTGTGATGATTTAAATAGATGTAGTGTGAGGTGTTTGAAATTTGAAATAACTAGTGTAGAAAGAAAACAAAGAATTGGTTTCTTAAAGAAGGAAACATAATATCTTGATTAACAAAAAGGAAGGGAGAATGTCTAGTAGATATAGTGTATGATTTGCCAAGATTAAGGAGAAATTCAGTTCTCAACAATAAGGAAAAATATCATTAATATTGGAGAGAAAGAATAAGAAAATAATCAGTTAAAAGTTGTAAATTCCAATAAAATTCTCTATATGGTAAATGTGCCAACAGAAAATAATAACAGGGAAATCATTCCTTTTTAAACTTAGGCAAACAGATTGTACACATATGTAAGTATATGTGTGCACTTATCAGATCCGTATAACTCAGTATACACAATAGCTATACCAAGTCCAAAGCAAAACAATTAGCAGTATATTAACCAGGATGGACAGGCGCTTCTCAACTTGATAATTCGATTTTGAAAATTAAACATGATTGATGCTTAACTAACTTGAAGCGGTCCAAATACTTATTCAATGACTCAATTCGCAGACATTAATAACATAATAAGATAAACTAAGCATGGTTTCAATCCTAGTAACAAGAATGAGCATGTATTTTCATAATTTTTAGCAAGCAAATAGAAAAAATGAATAAAGGATAGTTTTACCTGTTTATCACTGTTGGGTCAGGTCGAGATTGACCCATTTCGAATCTGCCCGTTTTCAATTAGATTTGATTTCCAATTTTCGATCTTTCCCTTATACGATGTGCACCTGTTGAGTATCTCCATGATTCTTGCTTCGTTTGTGCTTTGATTTGGAAGATTAGTGTCCAATGTTCATTTCTTTTTCGGTTTCATAGAGAGAGAGATTGATTCCCGTTTTTCGTGATAGGAGAGAGAGAACACAAGGATCCCCGCTGTGATTCATGGAGTTTGGTGGCGTGGGATGTATTTGGTCGAGTTTGAGGAAGAAGAGGGGAGAGAATGTGACAAAAGGGGGGCAGCGGATCTTAGGAGGGAGAAAGGGAAAAGTGTTTAGGGTTTGGGAGTGTGAAGGGCTGAAGTATAATATTAAAAAGCTAGGTTTAATTTGAGCCAATGGATTTGGGAGATTGAGGGTCACGATCGCGCCACCTCATGCGCGTATACATACGTATATGTACACGTATGACTCTATTTTCTTAGATAGATGAGGACAAAGTGTTAAATGGTGCTTTGAGAGGTGGTACAATGTGCTAGAACGAGTTGTAAATGTGGTTAAAGTGTGTATTAGTGAGATGTAGACTTATGTGGTGCTTAGGTGGTGTATATGTGGAAACAAGATGAGGACTAAACGCAGTAGAAATAGAATTGTAATTTGACAAATTGACTAATATTTAATTAAAATGCTCATAGATATAAATAATTAGTATACAAATAGAAAAAACTGTAAATAATTATAAATAAATATATTTAATCACGAATAAATATAGATGAGTTCAAATAAAGCAAAGTAGATATAAATAGCCACATATAATCATTAAATAACGTCGTAATGCATTAAATTGTGCAAATAGCATACGTATTTTAGAAAATAGTCTAAATAATGCAATTATGTAATATAGTCACAATTAATATAGATAGATGAGGACAAAGTGTTAAATGGTGCTTTGAGAGGTGGTACAATGTGCTAGAACGAGTTGTAAATGTGGTTAAAGTGTGTATTAGTGAGATGTAGACTTATGTGGTGCTTAGGTGGTGTATATGTGGAAACAAGACGAGGACTAAACGCAGTAGAAATAGAATTGTAATTTGACAAATTGACTAATATTTAATTAAAATGCTCATAGATATAAATAATTAGTATACAAATAGAAAAAACTGTAAATAATTATAAATAAATATATTTAATCACGAATAAATATAGATGAGTTCAAATAAAGCAAAGTAGATATAAATAGCCACATATAATCATTAAATAACGTCGTAATGCATTAAATTGTGCAAATAGTATCTCCATGATTCTTGCTTCGTTTGTGCTTTGATTTGGAAGATTAGTGTCCAATGTTCATTTCTTTTTCGGTTTCATAGAGAGAGAGAGAGAGATGAGAGATTGATTCCCGTTTTTCGTGATAGGAGAGAGAGAACACAAGGATCCCCGCTGTGATTCATGGAGTTTGGTGGCGTGGGATGTATTTGGTCGAGTTTGAGGAAGAAGAGGGGAGAGAATGTGACAAAAGGGGGGCAGCGGATCTTAGGAGGGAGAAAGGGAAAAGTGTTTAGGGTTTGGGAGTGTGAAGGGCTGAAGTGTAATATTAAAAAGCTAGGTTTAATTTGAGCCAATGGATTTGGGAGATTGAGGGTCACGATCGCGCCACCTCATGCGCGTATACATACGTATATGTACACGTATGACTCTATTTTCTTAGATAGATGAGGACAAAGTGTTAAATGGTGCTTTGAGAGGTGGTACAATGTGCTAGAACGAGTTGTAAATGTGGTTAAAGTGTGTATTAGTGAGATGTAGACTTATGTGGTGCTTAGGTGGTGTATATGTGGAAACAAGACGAGGACTAAACGCAGTAGAAATAGAATTGTAATTTGACAAATTGACTAATATTTAATTAAAATGCTCATAGATATAAATAATTAGTATACAAATAGAAAAAACTGTAAATAATTATAAATAAATATATTTAATCACGAATAAATATAGATGAGTTCAAATAAAGCAAAGTAGATATAAATAGCCACATATAATCATTAAATAACGTCGTAATGCATTAAATTGTGCAAATAGCATACGTATTTTAGAAAATAGTCTAAATAATGCAATTATGTAATATAGTCACAATTAAGCAAGGATAATATAAATAGAGGATTAATAATAGTATTACACACATAAATGCAGGTTATAATGCAATTTGTTTGAAAAATTACAATTATCAATTTTAATTAAATATAGCTAAATTGCGAAAAACGGAGGGACAAAATTGGGTGTCAACAGTAAATCATAGACAATTATCGTTCATTTATTCTTTAAGTGAATACTCATATCTTTGTGGCTGATCGGATAATCTGCCTGATCAACTTGTTCGGATTTTAGTTGCTTATGTCGTCGTTCTTTAAGTACACTATTCGTTTAATCTGCTGTTCGTCGTTTGTCGTTTTGTGTTACTGTTCGAATATATCTACAGTTAGACTCCGTTAAATATTCATCAAAACGGATAAGCTTGTGAACGTAAGATTAGCGATCAACCATCAAATTTTGATATAAAACGATTGCTTGTGGCTCAACTAAATATAAATTTAATTGTAATACTTGAAGGCATATTTTAGGAAATACAACTTGGCGCCCACCGTGGGGCCTAAACAATCGATTTGTTCCGAAATTTATTGTTGATTCTACTTATATTTATTCTTTTTATGTGAAATGGCAGACGATCAAAGCATCAATGCTAATAATGCCAACACTGTTGCCCGAGATGGCGCACTTAGCCCTACCCCGCTGATAGGGTCCAGCTTCCAGTCGCCGGGGAGGAGGTCGGTGAATCATCACACCATGAACAGGATCCGCCCTTGATTTTCACTGCGGCTGGTTCACAGTCGAATACACCTCAAGGACGTCGACCTGGCAAGGAACCCGCGGTCGAGGCAACGTCAACTGATACGAACACTTTGCTGCGGGAATTTTCGATGAAGCAGAATCAACATATAGAGACGATAAGTGAACACTTGAAGCTTCTGTCTGGCTCTGTAAGTCATAGAGCGCATGCTTTCCCAGTAGTATCCTCCGCGGCACTCTGATCTCTGTTCCTCAGGGCGCAGTAATAGGGGGACCTGAACCAGGGGTGGGACTTAGAGGGTTGGGCACGACTGCCATGGCTTCGGGAGCTCTGGGCTCTGTCAGGACAGAAGCAAGGATGTTGGCTACAATGTAGACGTTGTTGAATGATACAGTGGAGAAGAGGTTTAACGAGGTGAAGTCGTTTATGGAAAAGTTGCCAGGAGTTCTAAAGTTAATGGAGGACGCCGCTATGAAGTCAATCTCAAAGCAGCCGTTTCCACTAAGTGCAGCCCCATTGCCGATTCCTAAGACTTTCAAGCTACCGGAGAGTCTGAGGTATTATGGAGCCACTGATCCGAGGGATCACGTAGATATGTTCGCAATCGCAGTACAGTGGAATGATTTGACAATGGATGAGATCAACTCGGCGAGTCTAAAGAAATTTTGTAAACCACTAAGGGGAGGAGCACTGAAGTGGTACATGCAATTGCCTAAGAATAGGAGAACAAATTTCGATGACATGGAAGTGAAATTTATTCGGGCTCACACTGGGTCCAAAAAGATAGAACGGAGAGTAGAAGATATATTGAATATCAGGCAGCGGTCCAATGAAACGATCAAAGAATTTTTGGAACGGTTTAATGCAGAAAAGTTGAGCATCACATATGTAGAGGATAGATGGGCTTGTCTGTATTTTATAAACAATTTGAGTAACAACGCATCGGAGGCGTGTAGGAAGTTGAAAGATCGGTTGAGGGAAATCACTCTGACCAACTTCGATGATCTGCATCATGAATGTGAGCCAAAGATTAGGGAAAAGGAAGAGGAGTTGAAATTGTCCTTTTACAACCAATGATATGAGCGACCGGCTCCTCGAAGGGTCGAAAATGACAGGCGAAACTCCAGTGTTCAACGGTTCGAGCCCTACGATTTCCCTTGTCAAAGTAGAAATGGACACGAAGCTAGCAGTTCAAGGAGTCAGCCGAAGAAGGAGCAGCCGGGTCCATCTTTGGCTCTGAAGGACCCACTGCCTCCAAATATTTTAGAATATAATTTTTGTGTTTCGACAGCAAGTTTGGTGAATGCATTGAGGGGAATGGGTGAAAAAGTGGTGAAATTCCCCGGTCGCATGAAAACTTATACGAATAGAAGAGATGATAACTTGTGGTGTGCTTTCCATCATGATCATGGACACAAGACCGAAGAATGTAAGGCTCTGCATTATGAGGTAGCTAAGTTGCTTGAGAGTGGACATTTGACGGAGTTTTTAACAGAGAGAGGAAAAGAGAACTTTAATAAGAAGAAAGATGACCATCAACCGCCAAAACCTCTGGCTCCAAGGAAAATGGTGAATGTCATCGCCGGAGGAGCTGAGGTCCTCGGAGTGACGTATACAATGAAAAAGTATGTGAAGGTATCATTTACAAGGGATAAACAGACGAGAGAAGTTATTCACTATAATATGGTGGATCTGATTTGATGTTGAGAGGTTATACAGATGCTGATTGGGCTGGTGACTTGGATGAACGAAAGTCAACATCTGGATGTGCTTTCTTACTAAATGGTGGGGCCATTTCATGGAAAAGTAAGAAATAAACTTGTATTGCTCTTTCAACTATGGAAGCTGAGTTTGTAGCTTATACATATGCAGTACAAAAAGCTGTTTGGTTGAAGAGATTCTTTGAGCATCTAGATATTGCAAAGAACCCTCAAGGATCGATAATTTTATATTGTCATAGTTAGGTGGCTATTGATTTTATAAAAGATCCTAAGCATCATGAAAAGACCAAACACATTGATACCAAGTATAAGTACTTGAGAAACATAGTTGCAAGTGGTGAAGTTCCAATACAATACATGCCTACACTAAAAATAGTAGCTGATCCTTTTACAAAGGCAATATCTAGAGACCAGTTTGAGAAACATGTAATGGCTCTAGGTTTGCGTAGGATATGACTAAATTTATGTATTGTAGAACAATTTGAATGTTATACTCATCTATATATATTATTGAGTTTGTATTAAATCTCATGTGCATGTGATGGAATTTATTTGTGATAAGTGTGTCGAACAAGTCGCGAGATCGGCTCTCTCACACGGGCGATCGCCTCTAACGTCGAGGAACGTGCAGAGATGAGACCAATTAGAACCTTGAATTGTACAAGGTCATAAATAGTTTAAATGGTCGGTATTGATTAGATTTCAGACTTATGGATTAGTATATCCTATATGACTTGTTTTTATAAGCCAGATGTGAGTTTTTTCAAACAAATTGGATTTGAGGATTGCTTGAAGAAAAACTCTGGTTAGACATGTAAGAGTGTCTAGACCAAGATTTGTACGGTGTTTATATATTTAGAAATAAGACACACGCACCAAATTAGGCAAGAACACCGTAGCACGTGTTTCATACCACGTGTGCTGATCGACCAATAGGGTAATAGAAGAAAAGATTCCTGCTTCTTCATTGTGTAAGACCCTAAGAAAAATCAATATGATTTTTCATTGGAATACCCTTTGACCTTTTACTGTCTCTTGAAGTACCAATCTGTGTTGCTACTTTAGCATGTTACTAATAGCCACGAGTGCTTCGGCAATGCGGTGCATGTCTAGGAAAGCAGCTGATTTGGGATGAATAGATTCAAGTAAAAAGGGAAGACAATTAAAACAATTTACAACTTAACTTGTATTCACAGGTCGACTATTACATTTACCATGAGGGTTTCAAGTGTAATTGTGATACAAAGTTAAATAGGAACTCGAGTTCACCTCGTTCGAGGATGAGGGATCGGATAACTAGCTACTGGAGTAGCGTATAAAGTCTGGGGGTATTGCGAGTAATAAGATCCTCGTGTTTATAATAAATCCTTTCCGTATGTGATTGGATTTTTATATGAAGCTATTGTACAACCTTAATAGGTTTAGCTCATCATAACGCTCGCAGGTCGCGCGAACTATTTGTCTGTATGAATTTTGTGTGTTATTGGCATGGTACTGGTATGAGTTCAGTCCACCATGTGCGAAGTGGGAAATGTTGGATATTTTTGTATTGGGTGGGTCACCCATATGGACTGACCCGATCCGGTTAGAAGAGTTAAATACAAAATAAAATAAATAAATAAATAAATTTTATTTAATTGGGAAGTTACTGAATTTGGGAGACCACTAACCCATGTTCAGGAAAACATGGAAAGTGAGTTTTCCCATAATCTCCAGTAACCACTCTTCTACAATAAAAGGAGGTTCTTTTACTTTTTTCTAAATACAATATCATTCCAAAAAGAACGGTGATCTCTAACTTCTAAAAGAAAAACACACAAGTTAGGACATTTAGTTTGTGGTATTTATGCTTCGTTTCCTTTGTGATTTGAAGTCCGACTTGGGACAAACATCAAACAAACTTCCGCTGTGTTGATTACGTTGACAGGTACGCAAATTTGTTCCTATTACGGTATTTAAGTTCTTACAGTATGGTTCGGTATTTTCATGTTCGATTTCGGTAACTTTCGGTACTGTAAGCCGGTAACCAAAGTTTATTCGACTCCGACTTACATATAGTAGATATATATGTTTCAAAGGAATATTAAAGGAACTGGGACACTTCATTCGACAATCGACAATTAACAGTGGAACTTCGCAATGCACTAGCGCAAAATACAAAACACCACGAAACATGTATCAAAATTCCAAAATACAAATAACGCAAGCCCAATCTAAACTTAAACACAATCTTACTGCACAAGCTTAATATTTATTAGTTTTAGTTAAATATAAAATCATATCACAAGTTTTAGACATTCTCTAATTTAAAATTCTATTATCTCATATTTAGTTTAATTAAATTATTATAATTTATATAAATATAATATATTTTATTTTTATATGTAATTAAGTATTTCGGTATTTCAATATCTTTTTATAAATACCGAAGAACATACTAAATACCAAAAATTTTAAAATTACATACTAAACACCACCAAATACCAAAATACCGATACCAAAATTAAAATTGTTTCAATATAGTATGGTAATTCGGTATTTACCATACTATGATAAGCCCTAAACTAGACACTTCGCTTACTTTCGGAGATGGGAAATGTGAAATTTAAAGCCTGTCTTTGTGTTTTCCTTCCTCTGGTCCCATTTTAAGTACCTACTCCCACGGGTCCTTTTTAGTTGTAAGGTTTTCCACTTATAGATAGTCCAAAATGTTTGTCAATTTAGAATATCAAGATAAAATTTATTATTTCTTCCCATAATACCTCTAATATTAATTGTTCTTAAAAAATATATGTCATTAATAGGAAAACATTTATAAAACAAATAAAAAGGTAAATTAGAAAAAATATTATGTCTATTTATAATTTTTTAAAGAGTGTGTAAAATCAAATCTTACAACTAAAAATGATCGGAGGGAGTATTTGCCAAGTAGTCAAAGTTTTTCCACGTGTAATGCGAAAGCTCTTTTTTTTCGTTAATTTATATACTTATGGTACCACGTGGAAGATCAGTTATTGTCTTATTGTCTAACTATTTCAATTATATTACTGGAACATCAATTATAACGTGCACACCTACCGCAATGTGTTTTCATCCACTCATTTGTTATCCGTTTTAGGAATCCGTTAAATTGCATTCACGTCGAAAAGTTATACTCCCTCCGTCTTACTTTGTTTGTTATAGTTCGGATTTCGAGAGTCAAACGAGTTTATCTTTGACCGTAATTTTTATATATATCTTTTAAATATTTTGAGTTATAATTTATTGTGACTTATAGTACTTTTCATGTAGTTTTCAAATATGTAAATTTTATTTTAAAAAAGTTAAAAATTTTATATCCTAATCTACGGTCAAATTTAAGAAGTTTGACTCTTGAAACAGTAACTGTGACAAATAAAATGGAACAGAGGGAATAGTTTAATTAAAATATTCCCTACTAATAACGTGTGCATCCTCAAAATTTTTTGATTAATTACATAAATACTTACCACTCTCCACAACTATGGATCATTGATGGTACCATCACCTACCGCATTGGCCTCCATTTGTTTTCCACCTACCCCTTAGTAAAACTTACATTGTTTAGCAGAGAATGCAATAAGGGGAAAAAAATGTTGCGACTGACATATTTCCAAGAAAAAAAAGCTTGAGAGCGACTTTTATGAATAAGTTAACTATTGTAATTTTGAAAACTATCTAAACACTACATTAAAATTTGTTTTTCAAAAGCATCACTCGAAAGTTTATAAAAGGAAAAGTGTTCTAGTTGAAAATTTTCTTTTTTTTTTCCAACTCCAACTTAATTAGTTAGTCCTAAAGAACAGATAGATATTTACCGTAAATTCCAGCTCATGTAAAAAGAAAAATATCCCAGTTTACTTTATTTCTTCCTCTCGTAACCATTCAAAAGTTCTTAGTTTGTATGTTTTGTCAATCAGCCATTTGATTCCGTGCAAAAATGGGGAATTTTAAAAGATGGACACGTTATTGCTTCCAAATCAATCTTCAGAAGGCAAGAGTGTTCATCCCTTTTCGAAGGATATACTTTATTCCACGCTTTATTAAACAGTTTAACTTTATCAACTGACACTTGAAATTAGTTGTAGTAACTAATTTAATGTTTCAGAAAAAAAGTTACTGTATTTATTACTTTATATTTTAAATCTATCATCATTGTACTAATACTGAAGTATCGATTAGTTGAGATATATAAAGATAAATTAGACAAATACTCTAATAATTGAAGATATTATATAAATATCTTAATAACGATGTGTGTACTCTTACTCCCTCCTGTCCACTTTATAAGATGTTTTGGATATTTTCACGCGTATTAAGAAAATCATCTTTTTAGCATTATAGCAATATAATTGATTATATTAGCCCTTATCCAAACTATTATTAATTACTATATTTTACGTTATTTATTAACAAGGGCGACGTTGGAGAAAACCTTCTTGCTTTCTGGAAAGATCTAATATTGTGTACAAAAAAAAGGCCAAAACATCTTATAAAGTGAATCGAAGAGGGTAAAAGACAGAAAATATGAACCAACAAAGTGTATAAAAAGTTTTTGGATAAATAATTCGAGAAACTGATCTAATATATTGATGGCCGACGTTGCTAGTAGACCATGCATGCATCAACCTACATCTCGAGCCAGAGAAATTTATAGAGTAATTTAAAGAATTGATGTTTCTTTTGGATATAGCATTATGAGGTAGCAACTACTTTAACGAGCTAGGACTCATTTGTTATTGTGAGCCCTAGAAATTCATAGTATCATTTTAATGGTAGTTCCATTTATAAGTCGTCTGGTTGCAATGTAGGACGAGATAATCCCCACATGGGGGATCTTGCATTATTTTAAAGCGTAACATTGTCAATTGTTTTGATCATGTTATTTTTTTCATAACTAATATTCGCATATATTAAAATGTGGAATAAGAATGTGTAAGTTTAACAATACGTGGATTAAGACTATTAAATGACAAAAAAAATCCTTATGCTGTAAATAGTTTTATTTTATTAGTTAAAAAGTGAACAACTGTTGTAAATTATACTCTATATATAATGCTATTTTTTATTTAACAATCAAATATATAGTACTCATTTCGTTTCAATTTATGTGACAGCATTTCTTTATTTGTCTGTTCAAAAAAGAATGACAATATTCTAAATTTGATAACAATTTAATTTCAAAATTATAGTTTTGCTATTACTGAAATGATTTACAACTACACAAACATCTTTATCTTATTTTACACCACAAGTTTCAAAAGTCTTCATTTATTTCTTAAACTTTGTGTCGTATCAAACTATGACACATAAAATAGAACGGAGGGAGTAATAAATAATACCTATATTTATTACTCCTTGCATAATGACTTGGCTTCAAACCAAATGACCCCTTATTTACTGGGGAACAATTGTATAGTGGAATGCATATTCCTAAGAGTTTCATGAATGATGAGTGTGAGTGTGTGTGTATATATATATGAAATGATGAGTACTACAAAATTAACACATATAATCTAAAACCTTCAAATTCAAGTAATAATAAGAAGTGGTCTTGCTTTCTTTCTCCTGTCAATTTTGATATTAAACTATTCAACAATTGATACTACTCGATATGGTCATTGTTCCATTTTGAAAGGAATGGATAATATTTAACTTTTTTCCGCACGTGTAATATGTGATATATATGCAATATAATAATCAAGTACTACTACTTTATTCACAGTATACCTACCACATGGTAATTTGCATAATAATCAAGTACTACTATTTTATTCAAAGTATACCTACCACATGGTAACTCTAATTAATAAACAGTATATATAGATGGGTAGTAGCTCATTTCATTGTAGCACACAAACCTTGAGTGAAAATGACAACTATGAAAAGAAACTTCACAATGCTCATGTTAATGGTGGCTGCAATTTTATTTTGCAGCCAGCAACAAGTGGTCGTGGGGCGAGAAGTGGTCGACGTGGCTGATGATAACAACGGATTACAACCCTACCCATGGGAGTGGCCATGTTATTTGCCGTGGCCGTTCCCATTCCCACGACCATGGCCATGCCCTGGTCCTCCTCCACCCCCACCCCCACCCCCAAGTCCCCCTCCACCCCCACCCCCATGTCCTCCCCCTCCCCCTCCAAAATCGAGCTGCTCGGCTGGTGACAAAGAAAAAGTGAAGAAGTGCATGTTTAACACAACTTCACTTGATGCATGCTGCCCAACATTTAAGAGCATACTTGGTACTAGTTGCTCTTGCTACAAATATGCTGAGGATTTGGACAATCTAGTTTTGATCACTCTTGAAGCTTATTGTGATGTCACGAGTCCTTGCACCCCTCCTCCAAAATCGAGCTGCGCGGCTGGTGACAAAGAAAAAGTGAAGAAGTGCATGTTTAACACAACTTCAATTGATGCATGCTGCCCAACATTTAAAAGCATACTTGGTACTAGTTGCTCTTGCTACAAATATGCTGAGGATTTGGACAATCAAGTTCTAATTACTCTTGAAGCTTATTGTGATGTCACTAGTCCTTGCAAGGGTGTGCAAGTAAGTTTCGATCTTCTACTTCTTCTAGTTTAATTCTTTCCCTAATAGTAATTAACTGGGGAGATAAGAGCTGCGAAATGAAAGGCAATTGGACGTACCCGTATTTTTATCAAAGTATGTGCTAAAATGAGTAAAATAAATTTTGTCTCAAGTATTTAACATGCGACATTGCAAAAATATCCACCATCAATATTGTTATTTAACATGTTTCAGGATGTTATCAGATCCCACACTTCGCAAAAAAAACTATAATGTACATAATTGTTTCGAAAATAATATGTATACAAATACACCCCCTCACATATTTACTGTCACCTTTTCCCCTTGAAAAGGAGGTCCATACTTGGCAGATGAATTATTTTCCACTACCTTTCTCTTTGAAATATGCAAGTTGTCAATATAGAGGTCGTACTAATCATTAACTTTATATTCCAGCTAAGTCTTTAACTACATTCACAAGTTAGATAAGCTCTTTATGTTATTAATTGTGCGAAAAGATAAATTCCTAATTGGTTAAGAATTTCTTTCATTTATGAATTCATTTCCGTACCTAATGTTGCATTATATGTTTATTAATTTCAGGTGATTAAGCTATCCAAGGAGGAGTAAAAGTAAAGCATTGGTGCTTAATTCCAGATCATGTGTTAGATGATTTCCTGTTTCTGTAGAAAATTAAAGTCTCTAGGTTATGTTTTAGTCTTCCATGTTGCAAGACTTTTGTAATTTCTGAGGATGCACTTGTAGTGTTATGTTTCAGCAATAATTTGGCATATCTTGTCAAAATCATTGTACTATCGAAGGGATATAATAGTACTCATTCCGTGCTCCAACGTCTACATTAGTGTTAATTTCATTTATATTTTTCCCCATTCTTATTTCAAGATAAGATGACTGTTGTTAGATGAGGATGTGGTGGAATGATATAGGTTTTGAGATTCCCATTTGAGCTTTAAAAATGATACTTAAATTTGACCATAATGAGCACGAAAATCCCTCACAGTAGACTTTATAAGGCACGATTCCAGATTAATCGATCAATGAACTTTGATTTTAAACAGAAAGCTTCCAGATCTACTAGACAATAGTGTTGGACAAACCGTTCAAGACAATGTTGATACAACGACTGGAATATAAGAGGTTCGTGTGTTGATTGCCTGAAGTAGTAATAAATACACTGATTGTTGAGTGAATTTGAATTTCAATAATACTCTATTAGATATGTTTGAATTTGTTATTTGACAGAAGCTTTTATTTGCTTGATTAATAAAATAAAAGAAAAGTTAAAAGGAATGAAATTTGCCAAGAAGTCAAATATAGTTCTATTTTTCCACGTGAAATGCGAAAGCTCTTTTTTTCCGTTAATTTATATACTTATGGTACTACGTGGAAGATCAGTTATTGTCCTATTGTCTAACTATTTCAATTGTATTACTGGAACATCACTTATTATGTGCACACCTACCGCAATGTGTTTTCATCCACTCATTTGTTATCCGTTTTAGGAATCTGTTAAATTGCATTCACTTCGAAAAGTTATAATCCCTTCGTCTCACTTTGTTTGTTATAGTTCGAATTTCGAGAGTCAAACGAATTTATTTTTTACCGTAATTTTTATATATATCTTTTAAATATTTTGAGTTATAATTTATTGTAACTTATAGTACTTTTCATGTAGTTTTCAAATATGTAAATTTTATTTTTAAAAAGTTAAAGATTTTATATCCTAATCTACGGTCAAATTTAAGAAATTTGACTCTTGAAACAGTAACTATGAAAAATAAAATGGGACAAAGGGAATAATTTAATTTAAATTATTCCCTACTAATAACGTGTGAATCCTCAAAAATTTCTGATTAATTGCATAAATACTTACCACTCTCCACAACTATGGATCATTGATTGTACCATCACCTACCGCATTGGCCTCCATTTGTTTCCCACCTACCCTATAGTAAAACTTACTTTGTTTGGCAGAGAAAGCAAAAGGGGGAAAAAAATGTTGCGACTGACATATTTCCAGGAAAAAAAAGCTTGAGAGCGACTTTTATGAATAAGTTAACTATTGTAATTTTGAAAACTATCTAAACACTACATTAAAAATTGTTTTTCAAAAGCATCACTCGAAAGTTTATAAAAGAAAAAGTGTTCTAGTTGAAGAATTTCTTTTTTGCCATCTCCAACTTAATTAGTTAGTCCTAAAGAACAGATAGGTATTTACCGTAAATTCCAGCTCCAATAAAAAGAAAAATATCCCAGTTTACTTTATTTCTGCCTCTCGTAACCATTCAAAAGTTCATAGTTTGTATGTTTTTTCAATCAGCCATTTGGTTCCGTGTGAAAATGGCAGATTTTAAAAGATGGACAAGTTATTGCTTCCAAATCTATCTTCAAAAGGCAAGAGTGTTCATCACTTTTTGAAGTATATACTTTATTCCACGCTTTATTAAATAGTTTAATTTTATCAACTGAGACTTGAATTAGTTGTAGTAAGTAATTTAATGTTTCAGAAAAAAAGTTATTTATTACTTTATATTTTAAATCTATCATCATTGTACTAATACTGAAGTATCAATTAGTTGAGATATATAAAGGTAAATTAGACTAGGAATGTGTTTCCGTTGAGCGAGAATAGAGCCTCCAAGAGTTTTGAATTGATACACTGTGACTTGTGGGGTCCATATAGAACTGGAACTTCATGTGGTGCCTCATATTTTTTAACAATTGTTAATGATTTTTCTCGAGTTCTGTGGGAATTTTTGTTTGTTGAAAAGAAAGAGGTCCGAAGAGCTTTGAAAGACTTCTCTGCAATGGTCGAAAGACAATTTCATAAATATGTCAAGATTGTCCGAAGTAATAATGGAACTGAGTTTATAAGTATGTAAGCCTATTTTCGGGAACAAGGAATTCTCTTTCAAACCTCGTGTGTAGGGACACCACAATAAAATAAAAGACTTGAAAGAAAGAACCGACATACTTTGAATGTTGCTCGTGCGCTCCGATTTCGAGCACATTTGACGATTGAATTTTGGGGAGAGTGTATAATGACAACTGTTTATTTGATCAATCGGACTCCTTCATCAATGTTGAATGGGAAGACACCGTATGATATTTTGATGCATATGACACCGAACTATGATCACTTGAGAGTGTTCGGGTAGTTATGTTATGTGCGCAATCACGGACGAATGAATGATAAGTTTAAAAGCAGAAGTCATCGCTGTGTATTTTTAGGCTATCCGAATGGGAAAAATGCATGAAAGATGTATGATTTGGATACCAAAGAGTACTTTATGTCTCGGGATGTTACGTTCTATGAGAACGAGTTTCCGTATGCACCAACGGATGGTGTGAAAGAGCGCCCGAGTCCAAGTTTTGAGACCGACCGAGTGGATGAAGCTGCTGAAGAAGAGAACAATTTTAGAGTGGGGGGCGGGGGTATTGAGATTTCCCTAGTACATGTTGTGGATGAAGCTCAAGTGGAAGAAGAAATGAATTTGGACAATGAGGGGCCGAATCAAGATGACCTAAACCAAGGTGTCATTCCAAGACACTTGGAAGCGAAAGCGATGGAAGAAGAGTTGGCCTGAGTAAAGAGAACTAAGATGGAAAGTGTCGTTTGCCAAATTACGTGACCAATACTGTCCGGAAACAGAGTCATCGTGTATCGACTTGTGCCCGGATGTCTGATAGCTCATGTGTCCGAAGTTCTAAGAGTTTACTCGAGCCTCGGCAAACCTCAGGTGCGCCTTATCCGTTGGCACACTATGTTAACCGTGATAATTTCTCCCTGAAGCTTGTGTGCTTCCTTGCAACAATAGTAGAGGGACATGAACCGGCGTCCTTCTCCTAAGCAGTAAAAGATGAAATGTGGCGGACAACTATGCAACCAGAGTTGCAAGCTTTGGAAGCAAACACGACATGGAAAATCGAGCGCTTGCCTCAGGGAAAGAACGTACTCGAATGTCGATGGTTGTATAAGATTAAGTACAACTCTGATGGTACCGTTGAGCGGTACAAAGCTAGGCTGGTGATATTTGGTAATCATTAAATTGAAGGAAATGACTACACGGAGACATTTGCACCGGTAGCTCAAATGGTGACTGTCCGTGTCTTCTTGGCGGTAGCTGCGGCTAAGAATTGGGAATTGCATCAGATGGATGTTCATAATGCTTTTCTCCACGGTTATCTTCATGAGGAGGTATATATAAAGTTGCCTCCGGGGTATCGAAATGATGGGCCCGGCAAAGTGTGTCGTCTCCGAAAATCTTTGTATGGATTGAAGCAAGCTCTGAAGTGTTGGTTTGCAAAGTTATCAACAGCTCTTAATAAAATTATGGTTTTCGACAGTCATATTCTGATTACTCATTATTTATGATGAAGAAGGGAAATGTGCACTTTAGTGTACTTGTGTATGTGGATGATCTGATTATCTCTGGAAATGATCCGAAGGCGATACGACTTTTCAAGTTGTATCTCTCTGTTTATTTTCACATGAAAGATCTCGGACGGCTGAAGTATTTTTTGGGAGTTGAAGTAGTGAGAGGTCCTAAAGGGATATTCTTATGTTAGCGCAAGTATTAATTGGATATCATTTCAGAGGTCGGATTGTTGGGGGCAAAGCCGGTAGGTACACCAATAGAGTAGAATAATCGTTTGGCACTCGCGACCGGCCATTTTGTCAAAGATCCCGAACGTTTTAGAAGACGGGTTGGAAGATTGATTTATTTGTGTTTTACGCGTCTGGATTTGTCGTATAATGTACACGTACTATCGCAATTCATGCAGAGTCTATGTGTTGAGCATATGGAAGCGGCACTCCCTGTGGTTAGATACTTGAATGGGCGTCTGGGTCAAGGCATTGTAATGAGTTCTCGGTGTGATCTGTGCTTGCACGGGTGGTGTGACTCTTATTTGGAGGGAGGGGATTCCCTTGACACGTCGCTCAATGACTGGATGGTATGTGTCTTTAGGGACTAACTTAGGTTTTCTATTTTACACTTGTATTTATATGCTTATTCATTAATAGAAAATGTGAGAGGTTCTTCACCCAATTTGTGTCATGTCTTGTTAATTTTAACACATATCATTCTAAAATAAAAGAGGGTATTAGCGCTCCAGATAAGGGAAAAGGCCAGGTTAAAGGGTAAGAGGTTAAGTTTTTTGCTAAGAAAAAATCATCTTGTTCCAACTCTTGAGTTCGAAATTATACGGAGTAGTTTATAGAGTTCTCCACATCATTACTCTTTTCCCTTAGCTGACAGGTGCGGAGTCAGGATTCCCAAATCTTTATCATTGTTGCTAAGCTCTAACCCACATCTTTTTTCTAATAAACCCCAGAAGGGCCCCTCAATCTTCTTAAAATTTTAGGATGGAGAATCATTATTGTGAGGAAAATGAAGAGGTTGTGAAGTTCTTGATAGACTTAAATTTTTAGGGACAGTGTCATTTGTGGTCACTATAATTTCTAAGATCCTTAAACGATTGTGTACCAAATTACGGAAGTTCAATGTGGAAGTAGTTCAAGATCACAAGGTATCTCATAAATCTATTGTACGCATGATACAAAGGACGAAAGGAGGAATTTCTGAGGACTCGCATCTACTAGTAATCTTAAGGATTCATGAAGCAGAACTTATGCTATTTCAACCTCATTCTTTTCCATTCTAGTAAAGTGCCTGGCCGTTAACAGAAAGGAGAAGGTATATCAATAGAAGATTATGGAACTAATTGGTAAGTATTTAAAAAGAGCAATAGAATCTATTATTGACATTTTACTATCACAAAGGAATTATTCAAAATAAAGAAAATATTTGCCAAGGTTGAGATTCTTCGAATTCCGTCCGGTTGGCCTCCCCATATTCAAGTTATGGGGACTCACAGAGACAAATTACTGTATTGGGAAGAACTAAAGAAATATCAAAGTTGCACGACGAGGTAAAAGCAGAAGAATATCCAAGTCAAAACTTTCATACTATTTGAACATGTGGAGCTAACCAATTCAAGCATAAATGGAATACAGGTAGCCTACTATACTACACATATAAACGAATATAGCAAGATAAAGTAATCAATGCAAGAGACACCAAATTTTAGTGGAAAACTCCTTCTATATGAAGAGGGAAAAACCACGGGACCAAAGTCTACTAAAGCTCCACTAATCAATCAATAAAATTTCAAATTTTCTCCAAAATGGCTACATAAGAAGTGCCATACACGGAGCAACAATACATATACCAAAACACAAAAACTAGAGAAGAAATGAGTAAATTTCACAAGAATACAACTACTGTTCATGAGTCAAAATTCGGGGCTATGGAACTTCAAATCGACCACCGTTAGTTCTCAATCAAAGATCAAGATGAGAGGAATATGCTATCCAAAAATCAGCTCAATCAGACAAGGAACAAAGCACGAATCGCCTTTCAAAGTTCACTGTTGTGGCTGAAGTTATGCAGAGAAATCTGCTCTCTCTCCCTCATTTTTTCTCTCTCTATGGATGCTATATTCTCTTGTATATGTTCAAAAATTATACCTAAGTTGGTCTTTTATATGTGGTAATATTAGTGGGCTTAGGCATGAAGTGGGCTTGATTCAAAAGGGTTGTTATTTATCCACATAGGAAGGGAAAAGCCTAAAAACCCCAACAATTCTCCCCCTCCCGACTATATGGAGAAGACTGCCATCCCAGCGATCAAACAAAACTCTTCAAACTTTCCTCTTGGAAAAGATTTAGTAAACATGTCTGAACCATTGCCATTAGTGTGAATCTTCTCAAGTGAAAGCAACTTAGCATCCAACACATCCCGAATTCAATGGTACCCATATCAATATGCTTCGTTCTACCATGAAATGTAGAATTCTTACCAAGATGAATAACACTCTGACTATCACAATAAAGCACATATTTCTTCTGAGCAAAGCCAATTTCCTTCCAAAATCGCTTCATCCAAAGCAACTCTTTACAATCTTCAACGATAAAAATAAGCTTAGTTTTTGTAGTAGATAGAGCAACACATTTCTGCAACCTAGACTGCTAAGACACAGCTCTTCCTGCATAAGTAATCATGTAGCCAGAAGTAGACTTGCGAGTATCAACATCACCAACCATGTCTGAATCAGTGTAGCCACAAAGAACAAGTTTTCCTGTACCAAAACACAAAATCTACTAGTAGTGCCACAAAGATATCTCATAATCCACTTCACTGCATTCCAATGCTCTCTTCGTAGATTAGAAAGATAACGACTAACAATACCACATCACGAGAAATATCAGGTCTCGTGCAAATCAATGCATATATCAAACTGCCAACAACTGAAGCATAAGGAACTTTCTTCATATCTTCCTTCTCATCAACACTGGAAGGACATTGCTTTCTGCTTAACTTGAAGTCCATAGCTAACGGTGTACTGACAGCCTTAGCTTTATCCATGCTGAATATGCGAGGTACCCTCTGGATGTACTTCTCCTGTGATAACACAACTTCTTGGCCTCTCTGTCACGGACAATCTGCCTACCTAGAATCTACTTCGCTGGTCCTAATACTTTCATGGCAAAGACTTTTTCAACTCTTGTTTCAACTTCTGAATCCTGCAAGCATTATGGCAAACAACAAGCATGTCATCAACATAAAACAATAAATAATAAAGTCATTGTTAGAGAATTTTTGCACAACAAAAAAAAAAAAACAATGGTCTGAAGAAGTCTTCTTGAAACCCTGTTGCTGCATAAAAGACCAAAACTTCCTGTACCACTGCCTGATAGCTTAGTTCAAGCCATACAAGCTCTTCTTCAACCTGCAAACATAATTCTCTTTACCTTTGATTTCAAAGCCTTCATGCTACTCCATATGAATTTCTTTATCTAAATCACCATGGAGAAAAGTAGTTTTTACATTCATTTTCTCAACCTCTAAATCTAGACTTGCAGCTAAGCCTAGTACAATACAAATGGAAGACATCTTCTCAACAGGAGCAAGTATCTCACTAAAATCAAGTCCCTTTTATTTTTTTATTAAAGCCCTTAACGTCCAATCTAGCCTTGTACCATAGAACTGGGTACCATCTTCATGTTTCACCCTGAAAACCCAACTGTTTTTCAAATCTTTTTTGTCTTTAGGAAGCTTAACCAAATCAAAGGTATGATTCTCATGCAAGGAATTTATTTCATCTTCTATAGAACCAAATCACTTTTCTTTTTCATCACTTTCCATGGCCTCTTCAAAATATTCAGGTTCTCCCCCATTAGTCAAGAGTACCCACTCATTGGGAGGATACTGAGATGAAGGTCTACTCACTCTAGAAGTTCTTCTGAGTGAAGATTCTGGAGCATCAACAATGATTGGTTGCTGACCAACCACATTATCATCAACTGGAGCATCAACAATTTAATCAACTTGCTGATCATTCTGAACATGATCACCATTTTTATTATCAACATGAATGTCAACATTTTGAAAATTTTCTTCAGATGCAATAGTCATAGAAACAAGATCAACATTAACTAAGCTCTTACTACCCTGAGAATCAACTTTCTCAGCTTTATCAAAATCTTCAATTGTTTGGTCTTCAAAGAACACAACATCACGGCTTCTAACAAGTTTCATTTCAACTGGACCATAGAAATGATAGTCGAATTCGTCCTGACCATAACCAATGAAAATACACTGTCTAGTTTTAACAACCACCTTTGACCTTTCATTTTTAGGAACATGCACAAAGGCTTTACAAGCAAAGACTCTCAAATGATCATAGAAAACATCTGTACCAAACCAAACTCTGTCTGGGACATCACCATCCATAGCAACAGGACGAGACAATTGATAACATAAGCTGCAGTATTAAGTGCTTCTGCCCAAAAGGAATCTGAAAACTTAGCTTCTGAAAGCAAACATCTAACCTTCTCAAGACGTGTTTTGTTCATCCCCTCTGCTAAACCATTTAACTGAGGAGTCTTAGGAGGAGTTTTCTGATGCAGAATACCCTGCGCTCTGTAATAGTTTCCAAAATGACCAATATATTCACCATCATTGTCTGTGCAGATGCATTTCAATTTATTCCATGTTTCTCTCTCAACCAAGGCCTGAAAATCCTTGAAAACATCAAGTACTTGATCCTTGGACTTCAAAGGAGATATCTAGAGCTTGCAAGAATGGTTATCAATAAAAGTCACAAAATAAAATGCACCACCTTTAGATATTTCTTTAAAAGGACCACACAATTCCACCGTTTTTATAATTTCATCCATACCAGTTACTAGCATTTAAGTATTTAGTTTCTCAGGGCTAGATATGAGGTCTAAAGCAGTAATACTAGTCTGGGTTGAGTCAGGTATTACCTCAACTGTTTGCATGTCAGAAACAACAGGTACAGTCATCTAAGCAGAGGGTTTTGATGTTGTCTTCCTGGATATCTTTTTCCCAACCTTCTTATGAATCTTTGATCGTGCCCTTACGATTTTTTCAGCCAAGGTAGTGGATGGAAGTTTAAGAGAGGGTTTCTGGGAGGTTTGAGTCTCTGATGTTTTTGTCGGCGAGACAGAGGAAGATTGTGCTTGAGACATTGTGATGATTTTCTTGAAGTTGGTTATTGAGTGAGAGGGGTTTTCTTGTTTTGAACTTTAGGAAAAGAGCAGAGAGACTCTAAAAGGAAAGTTTCTCTTAATTCTGATGAATTATGAGAAAAAGAGATATGAAGAAGAGAGGTTAAGGTGATCTAGGGAATATGGTATAATGATGACGATAAAAGTTGAACACCTTTTTGAGTTCTTGGGAAACCAGGAAAGGTTGGATGTGATGGTTATGAAGGGATATCCACTAAGTCCCCTAGAGTAAAGGATAGATTTAAATTTTGAAAGTGAAACCAAAAAGGGAATTGTTCCTATAAAGTTGGGCGGTTACACAAACATGGAAGGTGTTCAAGATGCACGTTCATGAACAAATCAATTCCAGTCATAATACTTAACATATATAGCTACATAGACGTACCTGAACATGGTTCCTCATGCTGAACATGGTTCCTTCTAAGTATTGAGTTAGTTCTTCGATGGGAACTCATAAGATATTACACTGTAGAGCCTAGTAAACCATGTATACTTACAAAGTATAGTTTTTTTTTACTGGATTATAAAAATAATATTCAGTATAGTACAATAAAAACCAACAAAGGGAGACTGCGACTCCCACACCACAAACACACGCTCTACAAAGGCCAATCCATCAAAGTTAGCTCCATGTCTGTCGAAAAGAAAAGCACGAAACATGAAGGCATCCCATCACAACCTAAGACAAATACTATTTTTGACAACCTTCCAATCCGGCAAATCCAAATATCAAACCCCAGTCCGGGTATGAAAAATATCCACATACTCATAGCCATCAATACACTCAATCGTCACACTAAAGGACGAATGCAGATTTCTAGCTAATACATTTGGTGTTTAGTGTAATGCAACCACCTTTTCTCGGTGATCTGTCATAAATAATAAACTGGGGGAGAATTTTTGAGTTCCCCACAAAAATTTCAAAAGACGCAAACTTGACATTGGGGCAGAAATTTTTGAGGTCCCTTAAGAAATTTCAAGAGATGTCCTTAACACAGCAACATGATAGCCTCCTTAGCACATCGCATGACATAAATATAACATTCTACTTGTTGCACTTTACTTTACTCTTAATACATCGACTGAGGTTACAGAGCCCGATGTCGAATCTGTCATTTAAATTAACTAAGGATACACAGCCTGAATCATCGATTGAGGGTACATAGCCCGATATCGATTTGCATTTACATTAGCTGAGGGTACACAGCCCGAAGCGTCGGTTGAGGGTATACAGCCCGATATCGATTCGCATTTACATTTAGCTGAGGGTACACAGCCCGAAGCGTCGGTTGAGGGTACACAGCCCGAAGCGTCGGTTGAGGGTACACAGCCCGGTCGATTCGCCTTTACATTTAGCTGAGGGTACACAGTCCGAAGCGTCGGTTGAGGGTACACAGCCCCATATCGATTTGCATTTATATTAGCTGAGGGTACACAGCCCGTAGCGCCGATTGAGGGTACACAGCTCGACATCGATTTGCATTAAAATTAGTTGTGGGAACACATCCCGAAGCGTCGGTTGAGGGTACACAGCCCGATATCGATTCGCATTTACATTAACTGAGGGTACACAGCCCGAAGCGTCGATTGAGGGTACACAGCCCGATATCGATTTGTATTTAATTTTGCTGAGGGTACATAGCCCGAAGCATCGACGGAGGGTACACTGCCCGATGTCGAAACTGACACCGCGGAGGGTACCTAGCCCAATGCAAATTTTGACATTGTAACAGGAAGACAGCCTGGAGGGTAGACAGTCTGTTTAAAGGACAACATGACAAAAGGTGTGCAACCAAATGAAGGAATGATAGGCAACCCTCATGCAAAGATACACATCTCAATACAAAAAGAGTATACAGCCCGACGTGACAAGCACACATTTAAAGGACAAAAAAAATGGACATACAATTCGGCGTGGCACCGGCAAGATGATTCAACAACAGCCCGACACGACAAAGCATTTACCTCCTGATGAGAAGAACTTAGCAAATAAATATTCCCAGAGGAGAGGCACACATTCCCTAGCACTGAGCACTGGAAGTACACCAGACAAAGGAGAGCTCAACTAAACAGGGAAGTTTACTTTATCTTCATCTTTATCTTTATTTGCATTCATCCTGATTCTGCTATAGGGACTCCCCGATTTCTCGACGAATCCTTGCACCATACTCTCACACCTACTCCCAAAATCACTACCAACTGTGCAACCACAAAGCCTCAAATATACCTCAAAACATCATCCCGAGAGCCAATTTAAAAGGCCTAATCCTACAGACAAAGGCTCTGCTTCCTATTTTGCCGAGTTCCAAAACGCTCAAAGCTACGATCCTATACTCGCACCAGTGATCTACCTAATCTTTCCTCACCGATTGGGTACCAGCTTCGTGCTCCTTCCTATTCGTGCCTATCCGTTTGAATCATGTATATGCATCATGCTTTATTCCTCAATATTCCTCAATTCATTCAAGACAATGTTGAACCCAAGATGATTTGTTTATCGAGCTGTAGTGGAAACTATGTGCATATTAACTCCTCTTTATGGGTGTGTAGCGCGCTACATTTTCATAACCAGGACGATTATAAGCCTCTTTTCCCACGCTCGATCTATTGAGGTTATCTCACCTTCTCAAGTGCCTTTACTTCATTCTTCATTTATCTCGCCAAAAGGCAAAGCATACACGAATCTAAACTTTACATACTTGGATAAGTTTAGTCTTCATTCAAAATCGTGCATCATAAACATCTCACACAGGCAACATGCCATTCTAGAACTACACACGGCCTGATTCTCGTGAAACCCGAGATATGTAGGCAACTCAGAGACCGGGGTTCGGCCAAAAACACCCCAAGACTTCCATTTCCCCTTCAATCATTGTTACCTACCATTCATGACAAAATTGGCTACTCCGTCAACTATTTTTGCCCGAAGATTCTTTTATCATCCCCGGGCAAAGAGGGGCAGCTGTTGACACCCAATTTTGTCCCTCCTTTCTCTAAAATTAGCTATAATTTAACTTAAAGGTGTACTTTGGCTATTTTTGCATTTACGTGAGTTATCCCCTACTTATATATTACATACCTAAATATGGCTATATTATATAATTTTGCATCATTTAGGCTATATATCAAAATTATGACTATTTGTGCAAATTTGTACATTTATAATATTCGTTGCTATATTATATAATTGCATCACTTAGGCTACATGTCAAATTTATTTCAATTTATGATTACTTGCGTTAATTAGTAATTATCTGTGATTACCTATATTTAAATAATTTTATTTGAGTTTATCTAAAAATTATATGTGCATTTTATAAAATACATATATCTATATTTTTTATTTACACCTCTAAGTTGAATGTTGGCCAATTTAAAAGAAAATGTCCGTTTTTTATTTACTAATTTTCCTTTTCCTTTTGTTATTTTCTACGAACCTGGACAAAAGTCCGTCTAGGTACATCCATTCTGTTAGAAATCAATTGCGATTTTCTTCCAATCATTTAGTTCAAATTCTCTTGAATATTCATATAATTATTTTATTCTAAAATATTTCTTTTCTATTATTTTAAAATCCTCCTCTATACCTAGACAAAGGTTCGTCTAGATACGTACACCGTTGTATTTAAAATTTCATTATCTTCCTATTTTATTTTTGAATTAAATCATTCCTAAATTCCTATAACCATTTCGTGTTGAACCTAGCCAAGTTTCTTAACCAAATACATCTTTTATTTGAATTTCAAATGATTTCCATAATTTCTTCCTAAATCTTCCCTTAATATTTCTAATCCCTAAAATCCCTTCCCAATCTTCCTAATGGATTTTTCTTCAATATCCCTAATAATCCCCCGAATCACTCGAATTCCCCAACATCTATCTCTCCCCCTAATCCTATATACAACATCAGACAATCTCCCTCTCCTTTCTTCATCCTCAATACACAAACACGCATAGAATGCACACCAAAAACCAAGACCCTATACGCAGACCCCACTTCCCCTCCTTCTCAATTTAGATAGACGACCAGATACACATCCCAATTTTGACCTTCTTCCCCATTACAAAATACTCACTAACTCTCCTTCTCCCTCACAACATACACGATAGAGGACATATGTTGAAAGTACAAAAAATCCCTGGGATCTTCTTCTTCAATACACCATCATCATCACTCATTCAAAATCAATATACAAATACTTACACACAATCAATCACAATCAGACATTTTTATACACACGGCAGACCCAATCCCACTAGTCTCCCCCACACGACTTCTCCTTTCTCCAACAACGCACAGTACACCTCCCTTGGGTCTTCTTCTTACATCAACAACACACCATAGACAAACATTGAGAGTACCACACAATGGCACAAAGAAACACGCACTAAGAGTACATCTCCCCTCATGATTCTTCTTCTCACACGAACAAAATACACAGCAGAAACCCATTACAATCCTCTCTCTCTCAACCTTCATACACATAGTACACCTCATCTCCTCCTCCTTTCTCAATTCCAACACAAAAATACACAGTAAAACGGTCATCCCCGCTGTAGAAACCAACCACCACCGAAAAACCCATTTCTAATCGATCTCGTGCTATAACCTATCGTTAGGATCCCTGGTCTCTCCTGTGATTCCCGTTGATTCGTGATTAAAGGGGAGTTGCAGCGATATCACCAATTGACAGTCGCTCCTCCGCCTATTCTTGACTGCTACGGTTCCATTGATTCATCTATTGTGTTTCATTGTCTACTATTTCTCGTTGTTTGCCTCTGTCTCGTTTATTACAGATCGAAAAAGTGAGGTGGAGGGAAATTGGTAGCCACGATGGCGCTTCCGGCTTCTCGCCGGTGAAGCTTGGCAGTCGCGCCACCTCTCTTTGTTTGCCATCGCCGGAGAATTGAAATTTCATCTCCCATCACGTTGGTTAATGGAGGGTGACTGGTTTGTTTCGTCGTTTGGTTTTATTGACGATGTTGCTATTATCGTCTGCTTTCTGAAGATATGTTTGACCGTGTTTGACTGGGTTTTTGTGTTATACCATTATAGTAATTTGTTTATTTTTGACAAATTGTTATGTTTACACTGTTAATAACGCACCACTGATTTGTTTCCGAGATTTTGCAGTTCCAGGCATTTACTTCGTTAAAGGCCATTGAAAAATATATATTTACATATATTGAGGCCTAGGACTGATTTGAAGATGATACTACACTTGAACGACATATTCCCGTGTCCCTAAAACAAAACAAAAGGCTATGATGACGTGTATAAGCCGTGATTACAAAACGAACCGGTGATGGAGTGATGAGACCGACACTTGGCATGGCAACACGACCGGCCGGCGTGTTCGCAGTCGTACCGACATTCCTAACCTCCACCCAATTCATACACACCTGAGCCGACACTATATAAAAATCTCTTTCTCCTTTATTTTAAATAATTATTATTATTATTATCATTAATAACATTATTAAAATTAATATTAACATTATTATCAATTACTTCTTTATTATTATTATTATTGATACTAACCTTATTTTCTTTATATTTTTTGCGAGGTAAACTTGGATGAGAGACGACGTTCTAGTTTGAAAAAGAGCAAAGAAAATCATTTTATTACTATTATTATTCTCATTACTAATATTTTCTTATCATTATTATTATTGCTATTAATTACAACGCTAACCTATTTTCTTTATATTTTACAAGGAAAATTTTGATGGGAGACAATTTGGAAGAAAAAAATTAAAAGAAAATAACCTTTTATTATGATTATCATTAATATTATTATTATCACTAACATTTTATTTTCATCACTATTATCATTATTCTCATCATTATTTATTGTCGCACTAACTCCTTTCCGTTTTTATTGCGAGGTACCTTTGTAAAAAGCCAATTAGTAAATTTAAATATTTTTCATTATTATATGCATATAAATGATTATTTAATTATTTGCCTTTTTTTAGTTAGTTATTTATTCTTTTATAATTCTTAGAATTCCAATTATTTAGTCCGGCCGGTAACCACATGTGGTGGAGCTTGAGAGGTGCCTAACCCCTTCCTCTCGGGTTTACTTGAACCCTTACCTAGAATTTCTGGTTCGTAGACTAAGTTTCGGAGTTAATTGTAAAATTAGCTAGAAACAAAATAGGTGTCCTAATACGCCTAGTTAAAAATATGTTAGGTGGCGACTTCAACTCTTTACCCGTGAGTTACCTGCTATTTCGAGTCCTATTTCGAACTTTAACCGGTTCGGGTAAAAATAGGATGCGACAGGTGGTTGTATGACATATACTTCCTCATTCAAATAACCTTTTAAAAATACACTTTTTACAACCATCTAATATAATATAAATTCCATATATGTAGCAAAGGAAATCAGCATTCTTATGGCTTCCATCCCCGCAACTAGTGCAAAGGTCTCATCATAGTCAATTCTTTCCTCTTGGATGCAACCCTGAACCAACCTGATTTTATTCCTGGTAACTATGTCATGCTTATCCGGACTTATATTGGATGTAACCCTATTTCGAACTTTAACTGGTTCGGGTAAAAATAGGATGCGACAGAATGGCGACTCCGCTTGAGATATCAAGGTTCAAACCATAACAGACTTATATTGGGATTCTTTATTTGCTTTATTTTCTTGCCATTCATTTTGATACTAACTTTTCTTCTTTTTCTTTTTGCAGGGATTAAGGTTATTTTTTGAATTTTTAAATTTTGTGGTTTTGTTCTTTAATTGTTTGATTATATTTTCTTTATTATTGTTTATATCACTCACACTTCCCCCACTCCTGGAAAATGACACTTTGCACACACACAGGCGATTACATGGATCCCACGATTGCTTCACCACAAAAAACCTTTGAGGAGGGACATTTTGAAATATAGTTGGTTCGTGGTATAACCAATGATTTTAAATGGTCCCACTCTTTGGCCGTCTGCCTTAGGGAACCGTGTCTAGAATTACCCAACTCTTAGTGGAGACTCTTGTCTAAGAACCATGCATCATGTCATGATTAGGAAAATTTGACTTCGGCCCATGTCTAAGTCTATTAGTTCACCATATTTGAATGAACCGAACGAGTTTTAGACCCGAAGGGACATTTAAATATGTTATATGTGCATTTGTCTAAAGTTGAACGTGTCTAGTGTGGACCATTTGTTCATATAAAAGTGGGTTCTCATAACAAAATCAATTATTTATTTCTAAAATTGTTATTTCTACAAACAAAACCAATTATTTTATAAAATTATTTTTTGGGTTATGAACGAAATTAATTTTCCTACTTTTATGAAAACAAAATCATATATTTTAAATTAATTTCTTCTACTTTTTATGTAGCAAGATCAATTATTATTTCTATTTACCTAAAGCAAAAATGTTATTTCTACATTTTTACAATAAAATTAATTATTTTATAAAATTATTTTCTGTTAATTTTGGGTTATGAGAACAATTGGGATGATAAAGAATACACGTTCAATTTTAAATACCATAATCAAATTAGGAAGGCTTAATATCCTTGGTATGTTAAAGTCCATTAGCCACTTTTGTCCAAAAGCGTCATCATATGACGCCTATCATGCATATTATGTGTTTTGTATATAAAATTATTATCTCAACACTAACTTATTGTTTCATGTGTTAGTTTTACTCCCACTCCCGTGGTTGACTTGTGCATTTATTTTCAAAATTTGTGCATTTTTAAACTTGTGGATATCATGCATACCTTCCGCCACTCCTGACAACTTTCTAAAATCGTACATTGAAAACACGGTGGTTACAACCACATCTTCCCTCACATAAAAATTCCTTTAGGGGGAACGACTTGGAATCTATTTGGTCCGAGACGTTCCCGCTCCCGAGCCATCTGGTTGGAAGGATAATAAAATCCAGTCTAGCTAACTCCATTCCTTAGTAGCGGCGCTAGGAATCATGCATCATAACATGTCATTAGTCGACTTGTTCTCAAGTCCGATAGGTCAACTTGTTCAAATAATCCGAACGGGTTTTCTGACCCAAGGGAATGTTGAACATGACTTATTTGCATTTGCTTAAGAGATCAAACGTGCAAAATGTGGACCGTTCATTGGCGTTGTTCTGCATTCAGTGCCATTCAAAGGCATGAAGGTAACCCAATGGGTGTTAAAAGCCCAAACTGAATCAGATATGATTGTTTATCTATAATAATTTGCATTATTCTGTATTCAATGTCATTGAAAGGCATAAAGGTTATTTAAGAGGCGTCAAAAGCCCAAATTGAACCAGGAATGATTTTTGTTCATAGACAGTCGAAATTATTCTGTATTCAATGCAATTCAAAGGCGCGTAGGTAACCTAAGAGGCGTCAAAAGCCCAAATTGAATCAAAAATTATTGTTTGTTCATAGACAGTCGAAATTATTCTGTATTCAATGCCATTCAAAGGCATGTAGGTAACCTAAGAGGCGTCAAAATCCCAAATTGAATCAGAAACGACGGTTTATTCCCAAAGAATTGGAATCATTCTGTATTCAATGTTGTTCAAAGGTTTAAATGGTAACCGAAGAGGCATTAAAAGCCCAATTTCGAAGCAGAAATAACCGCTCGATATATAGGAGGACACATAACACACGTTTATCTTTTAAGCATTATATAAGACTTGACGTCCTTGGCATGTCACAAGTCTATTAGCAATTTCCTTCTAAAGTGTCTAAAGGGTTCTCAACTCACAACGACAGCTCCTCATATGCTCTGTTGCATTGTTTTCAAAAACTTGTGCCACACATTAATCATTTCTTAGGCATTTCTCTTCCCCATTTCCGTGTCGTCCTTCACCTTTTCCAAAAGACTATAGCCACTAGAACATTTGACATGGTTGTTGAAATCCCTCAGTTGCTTAGAGATTGGTGAGAAAACCTAAGCACAGATCAACAAGACCGAGTTAAAGTGGTGTTGGGGAACCTGATTTCATTAATGGAGCACACTGCAGTGGAAAGGATGAAAGAAGCAGCACTACACTTTTGGGATGCAGCCGAGCAGTTTTTCACTTTGGGATTGTAGATTTGACACCACTACTGGAGAAAATAGGCAGGTTAAGTCAATTGCCATTTGAAAGTAAAGAAGTCTTGATGCCTAAGAACACTACAGCTGAGGGGTTCTTCGAAATGGTAGGGTTTAAGCCCGAATTATGCATAGACAGTATACGGCAATTGGGAATTTCTCTAACTTCCCTCTACATCAAATTTGGGTATGAAGAAGCATTTCAAGAATCTGAAGGCTATTTTAACATTGACCAATGCAAATTGGCAAGAGCAAAGGGTACTCGCTTTGGTCACCAGCTTTTTAGGGACTGTCGTCTTTCTACAACACAAATGACGAGTTGATGTTTGCATGGTCTCAATTGCTGATGCCTTACTCAAAGACACTAATAAGAAATACACTTTGGTACCGATGATTGTTGCAGAAATGTACCGAGATTTAGAAAGATGCAAGAAGGCTGCTGGTTTCTTTGAAGGTTGCAATTTACTTTTACAAATTTGGTTGATTGAGCATTTGCAAAGGATGGATAACACAGACCAACCTTTCCATTCCATACCGAAAGAAAACTACATCTTGACTCATACCGCCCGCATGGACAATGTTTTTTGGAAATGGGACCAACCAACAACTACCAATGGTTGGCACCACATTTCTGTCAACTGACACCTGAAAACATTCAATGGATGTTTGATTACTTTTCCAGCACAACAGTAATCACGCGGTCCGAAAACGACTCATTCCTCATCTTAGTGGGCTTTAGAGGATTTTATCCATACACTTATTTAAGGACACTTAGACAAGTAGGGAGAAAGCAGACAATGCCCCAAATGGCAGATATCAGAAGTTTCGAAGCAAATATTCTCGGAGAGTGATTCCTTTTAAAGACAAGATAATAGGACTTTGGAAAGAAAGGCAACAAATAGGGATCGAGACTATTGGACGAGACATGTTTGATGCTGGCTATGATGAAGACTATCTAGACTGGCTTAGGAAAGACATAGCTAGGGCAATTCAACCAAGTACAACAACAAAAAGGAAAAGAAACGCTGATGAGTTAGAATCCGAGTACAAAAGGTTACGCAAACAACTGGCAAAGGCACGAGGGAAAATAGAAAAGAAACAAAGTTTGGACGAAGTAAAGAACGAAGAAAAAATCAAATGGCGCAGTAAGGCATAACTCCTGACAAAGCGCATAGAGTCTATCGGCGTATGGGCTAGCGAGGGCATGAACTCTGTGGCAAACAAAGGGATAGAAGAGAAAGGAAGAAAGGCTTGGGAAATGTTGAAGAACTTCACATTCGACATATCCCGGCTCTTAATTGATGCAGACAATATCATCTTCCAAGGATACTCATCAGAGGCAAGTTTGTCTGAAGAAGACTCGTCCGAGGAAGAAGAAGAATGAGAATCTTCTGGGGAAGGATCAGCATAAAAGATGTTCACCTGGCCATGATCTAACCCTCTAATAGTGTTTTCCACCTTTTCATTATTTCAATGTCAGCCAATAAAACAAAAATCCAATAAATGCAATATTACCTTTTATGTACCGCATTTTGTTAGCAAACAAAATGATACATGTGGCACAAAGCGTTTTTCAAAATCATCGTGCGTAAAACGGTCCTTCATATTATAGGATGCATTTCTTACTTGATATGTGTGCATTGCATGAATTTGTTTTTTGTTCCGAGTCTTTTTCTACCTAAGAAATCTCTCATCCAAATTCAAATATCCTATCGAGGCACCTCCTCTCCCTGCTATATGCCCAAATCCTGATATCCAAAATCTTTCGCATGTCCAAACTATCTCTAACTCACTACCAAACTCAAAGTCTATTACCCAAAAGGATGGCCCGAGTTGAATACCAAGGCAAAAGATATGGTTGAGCAAGTGCACTCGTCAGAGATTTTCACAACAATTCCCACCAGTTCTCTCCTCTCTCCACGACTTCTCCACTACACTACAAACTACCAATAAAGCTAGCCAGTCTGGAAATATGAGCCTTTCCAAAAGAAGATGAAGTCTCTTTAACTGCAACCATTCAAGACCCTACCTTCAACCACTAAGCAGCGCCACTATTTTATCCCTACCCTCATATACCACCTAAATATCCCGCTCAGCCCACTCGACATATATCCCACATCCCAGCACCAAATCATCCACCATATCAGCAAAACACTCAAGCCAACTACCAAAATACACCATCATGCCCTCCTAGGCCTCGCCCTGATGCAAACTAATGACCAAAAAGAAACTACACTCCACTAGCCAAATCCTATACTCAATTGCTCGAGATATTGGAAGGGCTTATTGTCCCGGTACCTCAAATTGTTCCAGCAAGCACCATGCACATGGAGAAGAAAATTGACAAAGCAAGAAAAATGTTGGTCAAACTCGAAGGCACATATGACTCACCTTAAGACATTTTGACACCAACATTCAAAGATCGCCTTTGTTGCTCTAGTCTAGATAGTCACACCACCTGCAATATATGACTGTGATTCAAAGAACTTTCCAACTTGCTCCTAGAATTCAAAGGGCTAGTGAAAAACAACATTGGAAAGATAGAGGTGCAACGAAGACTTGTGCACAAACAACCAAAAATAAGCAAACCAATTCAATTGGAAAAGGAGAGGCAAAGACACAATGACAAAACCATCATTATACGACAAACCTGGAGACCCCTGGAGCATTTAGAAGCATATCCCTATCCACTAGCAAAGATAAAGCAAGACAATGAGGTTATTCGACACCCTTACCATAGCAAAGGTTGAACTGATAATAAAGCACAGACGCATAGACTTCTTGGAGCAACCTTGGTCGAAGGCTTTACTGGGGTGATATGAAGTCTTAAGATGACCACTATAAAAGGACGTAGCAATCTAAGAATAAACATGATACGTAGCAAACCTACATCGAGTTCAACGGCTCAGCAATAAGATATTATCCAACAAGAGAAGTTGGTGCAAGGACTATATTGCAGCAATTGGTTGGCAAGTATGAAAGACACTAAGTATCTCTTCGAGGACACATAGCCATCATGACAGATAAGTTTGCAAGGAACGATGACAAATGCACTCAAGGTCTTGGTATTCAACAAAAACCAACATCCCTTTCTGTTACACAACACAATCTATTCCTTACATAACATCCTTTACCGCCTTTCATTGACATGCAACTCCTCATCTCCTGCTTAAACAAGCGTCGGTCATTTGGCCAAACCTTGCATGGACTGCTATACAAAGCACTTAGGCAATCTCTTGTGATATCCATCCGATCCATCATAACCTCTTCATTCAAGCGCTAATCCGTCATCCGCGGTCTAGGCATTCTCTTAAGCTCATGTGTCATTTTTTCTCCAAGTCTTTGCTGACATGCCCACACTCTTTTGTGCATTTCACCACGTTGTTAAGTTCTCTTCGCGTTTGAACACTGAAATTGGTCAAGAATCTGCATTCGAAAATGCCGAAACGGCAAGCCGAGTTGAAAACACTTTCTCCTACTATAAAGTCCTTTGAACCATCCCAATGCCGTACAACCTGCATAAGGGTCACAACCAAGAAGTCCAATCACTGTACAACTGAAGCTGACAAAACTCACAACCTCATACTGCACCCAATTCACACGATAAACAACCTCCCATCTGTCAAGACTTTCAACAACAACCTTAGCAGGCTCAACACAATCAAGGATAGACCCAAATGACAAAACCTCACGCCTTCGTTCCATTTAGCCCAATCGAATGACATTGCAACCAGCAGACAAACTACTCCCTGGATACCCATTTCCCAATTCGATCCAACAAGACCTAAACTCATCACTCAAACATTCCATACCATGACACTGCGAGACATCCAACACTGAAACACAAAGTCCATAGTCCGATTGACCAAAGCAAGACGATAGTACAATAAAAACCAACAAAGGGAGACTGCGACTCCCAAACCACAAACACACTCTCTACAAAAGCCAATCCATCAAAGTTAGCTCCATGACCGTCGAAAAGAAAAGCACGAAACATGAAGGCATCTCATCACAACCTAAGACAAATACCATTTTTGACAACCTACAAATCCGGTAATACCGAAATATCAAACCCCAATCCGGGTATGCCAAATATCCATATACTCATAGTCATCAATACCCTCAATCGTCACATTAAAGGACGAATGCAGATTTCTAGCCAATACATTTGGTGTTCAGTGTAATGCAACCACCTTCTCTCGGTGATCTGTCATAAACAATAAACTGGGGTAGAATTTTTGAGGTCCCCTCAAAAATTCCAAACGACACAAACTTGACACTAGGCCAAAAATTTTTGAGGGGACCTCAAAAATTTCAAGAAAAGTCCTTACAACAGCAACATGATAGCCTCTTTAGCACATCGCATGACATAAATATAGCATTCTACTTGTTGCACTTTACTTTACTCTTAATACATCGACTGAGGTACACAGCCCGATGTCGAATCTGTCATTTAAATTAACTGAGGATACACAGCCTGAAGCGTCGATTGAGGGTACATAGCCCGATATCGATTTGCATTTACATTAGCTGAGGGTATACAGCCCGAAGCATCGGTTGAGGCTACACAGCCCGATATCGATTCGCATTTACATTTAGCTGAGGGTACACAGCCGAAGCGTCGGTTGAGGGTAACAGCCCGATATCGATTCGCCTTTACATTTAGCTGAGGGTACACAACCCAAAGCATCGGTTGAGGGTACACAACCGCCTTTAGCTGAGGGTACACCGCCCGAAGCGTCGGTTGAGGGTACACAACCCTATATTGATTCGCATTTACATTAGCTGAGGGTACACAGCTCGAACCATCGATTGAGGGTACACAGCCTGACATCGATTTGCATTTAAATTAGCTGAGGGAACACAGCCCGAAGCGTCGGTTAAGGGTACACAGCCCGATATCGATTCGCATTTACATTAGCTGAGGGTACACAGCCCGAAGCATCGATTGAGGGTACACAGCCCGATATCGATTTGCATTTAATTTTGATGAGGGTACACAGCCCGAAGCATCGAAGGAGGATACACAGCCCGATGTCGAAACTGACACTGCGGAGGGTGCACAGCCCGATGGATATTTTGACATTGTAACAGGAAGAAAGCCTGGAGGGTAGACAGCCCGTTGAAAGGACAACATGACAAAAGATGTGCAACCAAATGAAGGAATGATAGGCAACCCTGCATAGAAAGATACACAGCTCAATACAAAAGGAGTATACAACCCGACGTGACAAGCACACATTTAAAGGACAAAAAGCAATGGCCATACAATCCGGCGTGGCACTGGCAAGATAAATCAACAACAGTGCGGCACGACAAAACAATTACCTTCTGACGAGAAGCACTTAGCAAATGGATATCCCCCAGAGGAGAGGCACACATTCCCTAGCACAGAGCACTGAAAGCTGACCTGACAAAGGAGAGCTCAACTAAACAGGGAAGTTTACTTTATCTTCGTCTTTACCTTTATTTGCATTCATCTTGATTCTGCTATAGGGACTCCCCGATCTCTCGACGAATCCTTGCACCATACTCTCACACCTACTCCCAAAATCACTACTAATTGTGCAACCACAAAGCCTCAAATATACCTCAAAACCTCATCCCGAGACCCAATTCAAAAGGCCTAATCCTACAGACAATGGCTCTGATTCCTATTTTTCCGAGTTCCAAAACGCTTAAAGCTACGATCCTATACTCGCACCAGTGATCTACCTAATCTTTCCTCACCGATTGGGTACCAGCTTCATACTCCTTCCTATTCGTGCTATCCGTTTGAATCGTGCATATTCATCATGCTTTACTCCTCAATATTCCTCAGTTCATTCAAGACAATGTTGAAGCCAAGATGATTTGTTTATCGACTGTAGTGGAAACTATGTACATATAAACTTCTCTTTATGGGTGTGTAGCGTGCCACATTTTTATAACCAGGACGATTATAAGCCTTTCCCACACTCGATCTGTTGAGGTTATCTCACCTTCTCCAGTGCCTTTACTTCATTCTTCATTTATCTCGCCAAAAGGCTTAGCATACACGAATCTAAACTTTACATACTTGGATAAGTTTAGTCTTCATCCAAAATCGTGCATCATAAACATCTCACACAGGCAACATGCCATTCTAGAACTACACACAGCCTGATTCTCGTGAAACCCGAGATATGTAGGCAACTCAGAGACCGGGGTTCGGCCAAAAACACCCCAAGACTTCCATTTCCCCTTCAATCATTGTTACCTACCATTCATGACAAAATTGGCTACTTCGTCAACTATTTTTGCCCGAAGACTCTTTCATCATCCCCGGGCAAAGAGGGGCAGCTGTTGACATCCAATTTTGTCCCTCCTTTCTCTAAAATTAGCTATAATTTAACTTAAAGGTGTATTTTGGCTATTTTTGCAAAAATATGCATTAGAAAGCATGCATTTATGTGAGTTATCCCCTACTTATATATTACATACCTAAATATGACTATATTATATAATTTTGTATCATTTAGGCTATATATCAAAACTATGAATATTTGTGCAAATTAGTACATTTATAATATTCGTTGCTATATTATATAATTGCATCCCTTTGGTTACATGTCAAATTTATTTCAATTTATGATTATTTGCGTAAATTAGTAATTATCTGTGATTATCTATATTTAAATAATTTTATTTGAGTTTATCTAATAATTATATGTGCATTTTATAAAATACGTATATCTATATTTTTTATTTATACCTCTAAGTTGAATGTTGGCCAATTTAAAAGAAAATGTCCATTTTTTATTTACTAATTTTCCTTATCCTTTTGTTAAAAAATTTCTACGAACCTGGACAAAAGTCCGTCTAGGTACATCCATTCTGTTAGAAATCAACTGCGATTTTCTTCCAATCATTTAGTTCAAATTCTCTTGAATATTCATATAATTATTCTATTCCAAAACATTTCTTTTTTATTATTTTAAAATCCTCTTCATCCTGAACCTAGACAAAGGTTCGTCTAGATACGTACACAGTTGTATTTAAAATTTCATTATCTTTCTATTTTATTTTTGAATTAAATCATTCTTAAATTCCTATAACCATTTCGTGTTGAACCTAGCCAAGTTTCTTAACTAAATACATCTTCTCCACACGACTTCTCCTTTCTCCAAAAACGAACAGTACACCTCCCTTGAGTCTTCTTCTTACATCAACAACACACCATAGACAAACATTCAGAGTACCACACAATGGCACACAGAAACACGCATTCAGAGTACATCCCCCCTCATGATTCTTCTTCTCACACGAACAATATACACAGCAGAAACCCATTACAATCCTCTCTCTCTCAACCATCATACACATAGTACACCTCATCTCCTCCTCCTTTCTCAATTCCAAAACAAAAATACACAGTAAAATGGTCATCCCTGCTGCAGAAACCAACCACCACCGGAAAATACAAATCTAATCGATCTCGTGCTATAACCCATCGTTAGGATCCCTGGTCTCTCCTCTGATTCCCGTTGATTCGTGATTAAAGGGGAGTTGCAGCGATGTCACCAATTGACAGTCGCTCCTCCGCCTATTCTTGACTGCTACGGTTCCTTTGATTCATCTATTGTGTTTCATTGTCTACTGTTTCTCGCTGTTTGCCTCTGTCTCGTTTATTGCAGATCGGAAAAGTGAGGCGGAGGGAAATTGGTAGCCGCGATGCTGCTGCCGGCTTCTCGCCAGTGAAGCTTGGCAGTCGTGCCACCTCTCTTTGTTTTCCATCGCCGGAGAATTGAAATTCCGATCTCCCATCACGTTGGTTAATGGAGGGTGACTGGTTTTCCTCGTCGTTTGGTTTTGTTAATGATGTTGCTATTATCGTCTGCTTTCTGAAGATATGTTTGACTGTGTTTGAATGGATTTTTATGTTATACCATTATACTAATTTGTTTATTTTTTCCTAATTGTTATGTTGACACTGTTAATAACGTACCACTGATTTGTTTTCGAGATTTTGCAGTTCCAGGCATTTACTACGTTGAAGGCCAATAAAAATATATATTTACATATATTGAGGCCTAGGACTGATTTAAACACGATACTACACTTGAACGACCTACTTCCGTGTCCCTAAAACAAAACAAAAGGCTATGATGACGTGTATAAGTCGTGATTACAAAACGAGCCGATGATGGAGTGATGGGACCGACACTTGGCATGGCAACACGACCGGTCGGCATGTTCGCAGCCGTACCGACGTCCCTAACCTCCACTCAATTCATACACACTTGAGCCGACACTTTATAAAAATTCCTTTCCCGTTTATTTTAAATTATTATTATTATTATTATTATTATCATTACTAACATTATTATTATTAATATTAACATTATTATCAATTACTTCTATATTATTATTGATACTAACCTTATTTTCTTTATATTTTTTGCGAGGTAAACTTGTATGAGAGACGACGTTCTAGTTTGAAAAAGAGCAAAGAAAATTATTTTATTACCATTATTATTGTCATTACTAATATTTTCTTATCATTATTAGTATTGCTATTAATTACAGTGATAACCTATTTTCTTTATATTTTGCAAGGAAAATTTGGATGGGAGACAATTTGGAAGAAAACAATTAAATGAAAATAACCTTTTATTATGATTATCATTAATGTTATTATCATTACTAACATTTTATTTTCATCACTATTATTATCATTATTCTCATCATTATTAATTGTCGCACTAACTCCTTTTTATTTTTTATTGCGAGGTACCTTTAGAAAAAGTCAATTAGTGAATTTAAATATTTTTCATTATTATATGCGTATAAATGATTATTTAATTATTTGCCTATTTTTATTTAGTTATTTATTCTTTTATAATTCTTAGAATCCCAATTATTTAGTCTGGCTGGTAACCACATGTGGTGGAGCCTGATAGGTGCCTAACCCCTTCCTCTAGGGTTTACTTCAACCCTTACCTAGAATTTCTGGTTCGTAGACTAAGTTTCGGAGTTAATTGTAAAATTAGCTAGACACAAAATAGGTGCCCTAATACGGCTAGTTAAAAATATGTTAGGTGGCGACTCCAACTCTTTACCTGTGAGTTACCTACTAAGTCGAGCCCTATTTCGAACTTTAACCGGTTCCGGTAAAAATAGGATGCGACATGTGGTTGTATCACATATACTTCCTCATTCAAATAGCCATTTAAGAATGCAGTTTTTACATCCATCAAATACAATGTAAATTCCATATATATAGCAAAGGAAATCAGCATTCTTATGGCTTCTATCCTACCAACTAGTTCAAAGGTCTCATCATAGTCAATTCCTTCCTCTTGGATGTAACCCTGAACTACCAACCCGACCTTATTCCTGGTAATTATGTCATGCTTATCCAATTTATTTTTGAACACCCATTTGGTTCCAATGATTGATATGTCCTTAGGTCCCGGAACCAGATGTCACACCTTTCTCCTCTCAAATTGATGCAGCTCCTCCTGTGTTGCTATCACCCAATCTGGATCCTCAAGAGCTTCCTTCACATTCTTTAGTTCCATAGAGGATAGGAAGGCAAGTAACGCGTAGATGTTCTTCAACGCAAACCTGATCATAATCCCAGCATCCAATTCAAATAACACATTTTCTAAAGGATGTGAGCTTTTGTACTTCCAGGGTCTTGAATGTATTTGATGAGAAGAGCTTGCAGCTGCACTTTGAGTAGGTCCTTCTTTCTCAGTTGATTCATCATCTTGGTCGGCCGTTCCCTCCTGACATATTGACTCTATGTTCCCCCTGAGTGAATTCTTCATTTTCATGATCTGGCTCTTCCTTTCCTTCTGGATTCTCCAAGCTTTCAGCAGGGTCTTCTCGTGCAAGACCTATAGCCTGATCATCTCCTTCATTTTCAGCAACTGTTTTGTCTGACTCATTAAGCACCACATACATGCTTTCCTCAACTGTCTGAGTTCTTTTGTTGAACACTTTATAAGCTTTACTCTGGGTGGAATATCCCAGGAATATCGCTTCATCACTTCTTGCATCAAATTTACCCCAAAGCCTCCTTACCATTATTGTGTACAAAACACTTGCACCCAAATGGCCTCAAGTGAGCAATATTTGGCTTTCTTCCTCTTAGCAATTCATAGGGGGATCTTGTCAAGAATAGCTCTTATGGAACACCTGTTCAACAAGTAACATGATGTGTTGACTGCTTCAGCCTAAAAATTTCTTGCAAGACCCCTTGATAACCGAATGGTTCCTGCCATATCTTCCAGAGATCTATTCTTCCTCTCTACAACTCCATTTTGTTGTGGAGTTCTTGGTGCTGAGAAGTTGTGATCAATACTGTATTTGATACAGTACTCAAAGAACTTGGCATTTTAAAATTTTGTGTCATGATCTGATCTGATGCTAATCAATTCCAAGTTTAATCTTTTTTGCACAATCCCAGCCCATTCTTCGAAACTGACAAATGCTTCATCTTTGGATTCTAGGAACGGAGTCCATGTATATCTCGAGTAATCATCAACTATCACGAATACGAACCTCTTTCCCCCTCTGCTTCTGACTCTCATCGGTCCATATAACTCCATATAAATTAGCTCGAGTGTGTTTAGAAGTGCTCACCACTTTATTTGACTTGAAGGATGATCTCACATGTTTCCCCCTGACACAGGCATCACACATCTTAATCTCTTCAAACTTCTTTGTGGGCAGTCTACGAAGCAGTTCCTTCGATAGTGGCTTATTAAGCTGTGAAAGACTAGCATACCCCAACCTTTTAAGCCACAGCTGTGAATCACTCTCTTGAACATTTAAACAGGTTAACTTGTTCTCAGGAAGTGATTCCAATGATGCCTTGTAGACATTGTTCACTCTCTTTCTTTCTATGACCACTTCTTCACTCTGTAGGTTCTTCACAATACATCCCACAGATGAAAAATGACTTCATTTCCTCTGTCACATAGTTGAGAAATACTCAGTAGATTGTGTCTGAGACCATCAATGCAATATAAATTTCCAATATCACGATCCAAGGATCTCCCAACTTTTCCTATGCCAACAATCTGTCCACTCTTTCCTCCTCCGAAGGCTACACTGCCTTCTTGAAATGCTGCAAGTGAGAGAAAATTTCTTCTGTCTCCTATCATATGCCCTGAACACTGACTATCTAGAATCAGCTTAGGTTGTTTACTCTCAGTCCAGCCTGTAAAACAAATCAAGAGTTAGATTTAGTAACCCAGACAAGCTTGGGTCCCTTTTTATGAGAGAATGGATGAATCAAGTCCTTCTTAGCCCAATCAGGTAAAACAAATTTTTTATTTTTAAATTTAGCCTTTCTCATTTTTATGCAGATTTCTTTTAGGTGACATGTATTACCACAGAAGGTGCAAAGCATGTTGCCAGGCAGACCTACATATTTGCTTTTGGGACTATAGGGAGGCAGTGGTTTCCTATAACCTAGACCTATTTTTCCTTGGACTTGGTTTTCAAGAACCGATTTCATTTTCTCAGAAGATTTTTTCCACTTGGTTAATCTGGTGAGTTTCAATCAGCCTTCTCAGCCTTTTCTATAAGAATTCTGTTCTTTTAAGTTTCCTGACAAAGAATTTCATTTGTTCTTTTAAGCTCATTATCGAGAAAAGTTTGAACCTCACTAATCACCTGCTTACTATTTGCATTTTCATTTTATTTAGCTCAAGTTCAAGTTCTGAGATCTTAAAATTAGATACAAGAGCATGTCCCTTTAGAGAAACATTTATTTCTTCAAATTCAGCATTTGTTTCTTCAAGGTTCTTGCATCTAGTTTTCAAGTTAAACAAGACATCAGATAGCTTATCTTTCTCAGACTCTACCTTTTCATAGCCCTCGGTAGCAGTTATGAGTATCAGATTGTTAGGTGAGTATGTCTGCAATTTTTCTTTCCATTCAGAGAAACATACCTCAGCAGAGTGAGCATCTTCCTCTCCATCAGTTGCCATGAGAGCAACTTCACCCAGATTTGCTTGGCATATTTACAATCCATCACCTTAGATAGTACATCAAAAGTCATTCCATTCTTGAGATACAACATAGCTTTGGCGTTTGCTTGAAGCCCGTCTAAGTCTTGTGGGTCCAGTTCTTCTACCAGTTTTGGAACCAGGGATCCATTTTCAACTCTCTTTAGAGGGATATGAGGTCCTCGTTTTACAATAAATCAAAGATTGTAGTCCCTGTCCTGAAGAAATACTTTCATTTGCTTCCTCCATCTTTCATAACTCATTTCATCAAACAAGGGAGGTCTGAAAGGATTTCTTTCTTCTCTTATTTCAAATGAACCAGCCTCATCTAAGTCTTCACCTGTTAGTTCTGTCAACGGTAGAGGGGATTCATCCTAAGATTCCTTTTCTCCATCAGACTCACTATCAGTTGGTCCCCAGGTTGCATAAAAAGCTTCTTTTATCTTCCTTCTTTCTGCTCTGAAATTGGGTGGATGTCTGGCTTTTATTTTGTCCTTGTGGCTATCTTTGGAAGGCTCCTTCTCTTTCTCCTTTGTGGCTCTATTTCATCCACTCAACTTCCCACATAGAGCAATCCACAACTGCATGATCCTTCTTGAAGCATTTAAAGCACCCTGAATAATCTGGACTGTCAACTATGTTCTTTCTCCTAGCATTATCTTTGGTGTTTTTCTTGAACCCCTTGAAATTACCCAAATTGAACTTCTGTCTGAGAGCACTAACCATAGCTGCATCAACTGATTGTAAATCCACGTACGCTTCAGGCTCTTCAGTTTCCTCAAGTGCGAGGATCTTGACCTTCTTAGTAACTGATTTGTTCTTCGACTCCTTCATCATCTCATGAGTCTTCAAACTATCCACTAGTTTTTCTAACTTGATAGATTTCAGTAGTTTTGACTCGGTTATAGCAGTCATCTTTGGTTCCCAAGCGTCAGGAAGAACATTCAGCACTGTATCAACCATTTCAACTTCTGCGAGTTCCATATCCAGAGATCTCATCTCATTTGTGATGATGGTTAGTCTTGTCATCATATCCTGTATTGACTCATTTTCACCTATTGTGAACAACTCAAATTGTCTTTTTAGCATTCTTCTTTTTGAGTCCTTGACTTCAGTAGTTCCTTCATGAGCAACTACCAAGGAATCCCAGATTTCTTTAGCGGTTTTATAAGATGAAACCATGTTGAACTCTTTAGGACCTAATCCACATATTACAAGCCTCTTGGCCTTGTGATTCTTTTCTATCTTCTTGTAATCAGCATCAGTATACTACGATCTTACCTTTGGTTCAGTACGAGCAGCAACTCCTTCACCAACAACTTTGGTCGGAGTCAGATTTCCTTCAGAAACTATTATCCATAGTTGATAGTCTTCTGCATAGATGTAATTCTCAATTCTGTTCTTCCACCAAGCGTAGTATTGCCCATTGAATTGTGGAGGCCTCAAAACCAATTGTCCTTCAGTAATTGTAGGTGGCGCACTCATGATTTGATCCTTCTCAAGGTGTTAACCTAAAACGAGAAGACCTGGTCTAATACCTCTTATTATACTCTAAGCACCTCATATGGACACTAGAAGAGGGGTTGAATAGTGTCCTCTGATTTTCGCTGAAGAACCTAACTCTTAATCGCAAGAACCCTGTTCTTGAATCTGTTGCCTCCACAAAAAAAAAAAAAAAAAAAAAAAACACAGAATTAAACCACAACCTAAACGAGATAGTATTTTACGTGGAAACCTCCTTGCTCAAAGGAGAAAAAAATCACGACCCACACTCTGGGATTTTGAAATAACTTCATTAATATAAAGAGCAAGTTTTAGATTACAAACTCTGCAACCAAGGGGATACACTCCAGACCCTAATCACTCAACAAAGCTAAACTCTAGCTTTACAAAGTAAACACTCGAAGTTCACCTATTACAATAGCTTCTAATATAAGCAGATAGGTAATACAATCAAAACATATAAACTATGACCACTACAATCAAGAACCTAAACTAGTTCACTGCTTCTGCTCTTGGTTCTTCACTAGTTGTCTGCAATAGTTATGTCACTTTAAGAGTTATTTAATTTTCCTTATGTTTTCTCTGAACTCTCGTTGTGAATAACTGAGATCGGCAGCCTCAATTACTTGCTTTTTTATATGGGCTTTGTAACCTTAGCAGTGTTGCACTAGGAATCCTTGTAAACATAGCAAGTCCAGATTTCCTTGTGATAATTTCCTTGTTTAGCACTAACTCAAGTTCACACTTTAAAGAGACAGCCCCGACACAACTTCTTGTAGCTGACTAGGATGCGTATTAGTTTACGGGCCACTATTACTAGTTCTTTAGGAATTTGCATTCCACAAAATCTTTTTGATCAGCCGTGCCCTTCTTACGAAGGAATAAGTTCTTCTTCAAATCACTAAGTCCTTCGTTTGTCATTCTTCAAACATCCAGCTCAACACCTCACAACTTTATAGGTGAGTGGATTGAGCGTGGATCAAATTTTGGCTCGGTTGCCGGGGAGCTGTGGTGCATCTATTAGATTTGATATTTTGTGTTCTTGTCTTGTGAGTTATTCCTACCATTTTATCTCTTTCTTTGGTTTTACCGTGTGTAGGTGAATATTAGCAATGAGAAGATCCAAATTGAGCTATACAGAACCCCCTCTACAGTCGTGCAAATGAGGAAGCTCCATTTCTAAATGCTCTAATTACTCCAAATAATTATGATGGAGAAACCGAGGAAGATTATGATGACACTTCTCTTAGTGAGAAGAGTTACGGAATTCATGATGTGTTTGAAGAGAATGATCAACCTCAAGTTGAAGATAGTGCCCCAATTGATGGAAAATTTCTTGGCAATAATCAAGCCAATAAGGGAGTTAATGTTGGTAACAATATTGTTGTTGCAGGAAATGCACATCAAAGAGGCAGCAATGCTAACTGAGGAGGTCGAGGTGTTCACCGAGGTGTTCGTGTTAATCAACCTAATAAAAGAGCCAATCGAGTGAATGTTTGTAATGTCAACTGGAACCAAAGGAATGCAATGGGTGCCCGAAATGCAAATCCACCGGTACAAGATGTGGAAGAGTCCGATGAAGAAGTGAATATGGAAATTTTTGCTAGTACAATTGTTCCTCCACCCATTCGTGGTAATGTTACTTTCAACACTCCACAAGTGATCTTACATGGACATAACCAAAATGGATACTTTTGTGGGAGCAAGCATGATGATCCAAATGAATATTTGAGAAATTTATCCAAACATGCCATCTCTACAAGTTGGCCCTTTGCTCGGAAGAATCTTTACGCCTAAGGGTCTTTCCCTATTCTCTATCCGGGAAGGTCAAGACATGGTTGAACAAGCTACCAAAGAACTTAATTCATACTTGGGAGGAACTTGTAAAGCAATTCTTTGTGAAATTCTTGCCTAAGGGTAAGAAAGCTTCAATGAGGGACAAGGTTTATATGTTCGGAAGCTTTTCAAGAAGTCTTACTACATTGTCCAACTCATGGTTTAGAAATGATATGATCCTACAATGTTTCTACCAAGGGCTCCACAAGATCAACTAATCGGCCGTGAACAATTTGTGTGGAGGTGCTATCATGGATAAGACTTATCAAGAAAAGGAAATTCTCAACAAAGTTTCTAAATACTCTCAAGATTGGCAATCTAGAGCCCAAAACCCAACCGGTGATGGAGGAATGAATCCAATGATGACGAAGAGATTGAAGATCAAGAAGAGCAAATGGCTCGAATCCTTAGCAACATTGAGCTTCTTAGAGGTGCCAAGGAAGATAATGAGAAGAAAGTGAACAAGGTGGAAAATCTTCAAGTTATAAATGCCGGTCATCAAGTAGCCCCTGTGGGTTATGTAAACCTCGGAGCTCTACCTCTTGCTCTTCTCTAAAGAGGACAAGAAGAATACTTTCTGGAAGAATGTTTCAATGTACATGGTGAAGAAAAAGCCAATTAAGAAGAAAGTGAACAAGGTGGAAAATCTTCAAGTTACAAATGCCGGTCATGAAGTAGCCCCTATGGGTTATGTGAACCTAGTAGCTCTACCTAATTAAGGTGGTTATTGTCACGACCCAACTTAGGGCTGCGACGGATGACCAACACTAATTATCGATCATCGCTAAACCTACTAATAATCTATGAATTATAGAGATGAGCTGGCAACCTTGTTATAAATACATACATATTTACTGAAAACATAAAGTCTGGAAAGATGACAAGGCTAGGTTAATATACATAACATACTTACTGCACCACACAGGGACATATCTACAGGCCTCTAAGAGTGCTGAACTGAATATACAAAGGACGAGACAAGGCCCCACCATACCCAAACTGCCTGACTGAACACATACCAAAAGATAAGTAACTCCGGGAGTAAGCGGGTGACTCCAATAGCTGATAGATGGCCTACTAACGTGGTCCAAGCATTGATCTATCTGTACCTGCGCGGCATGAAACGCAGCGCCCCAGAAAAGGGCGTGAGTACGATATGTACCAAGTATGTAAGGCATGAACATATAATATATCATAGCTGAATGAAACTGTAAGGCTGGAATATAAATATGTAAATATGAGCTGGGGCATAGCAATATAGCTGGAAATCTGAAGAACGCACTAAACATGATCTGAATATAAACTGAAGTCTAGCTGAATCTGAAACTGAAGACTGAAATGAACTATACTGATAAATAACTGTAATATGACTGATAACTGGTAACTAGAAACTGGAACTGATAACTGTCAACTGATCCTGGCGCTAAGAACTGGTGGCTGAAAACTGAGAACTGATAACTGGTACTGAGCTAAAACTGAACTGTTATCTGAACTGGTACCTGTCTGGTGTTATGGGCTATATCCCCCCCAAATCAGGTAACTGAACATCTGAACTAGTACCTGTCTGGTGTTATGGGCTGTATCCTCCCAAATCAGGTAACTGAAAACCGGAACTAGCCTCATGTATAATCATGCAGTGTATATTGTGGCTATATACCCGTATATAACAAACTTGGCGGGTGTTTTGGGCTATATTCCCCCCAGCCAGTAATATCTAGTCTCTCTGGTCAGAGTGTGTGAATGAAACCCGGTCACACTAGGTGTTTCAACTCCCGCCTGAACCGGAGGGGCTGTATCCCCCAGACGGGTAGTATCACATGCGACCGGACTGTGTGTCCCATGTCTAGCCTCTATGGGGGACTCCAAATCACACATAACATGATCACAATATAAGCATAAGCATGTATGAGGCATAACACATGTGGAAACAATAGATATGGACTCAAAGGAATGATAAGAAAACTCTGGATAGAATTATAGACAAAACCTAGAACTCTGAATTTGTCCAACTCTTTGAACTTTATTAAAATTTCGGCTGAGTTTCTTCTGAAACTAGATGATCCGCAAAAACAGAACCAGCACTATACTATACACGGGAAAGGATACCCGGATAAACTGATAACATAAACATGTTAAATGGATAACAAGATGAGACAACTGGATGACATAACAAATCTGCAGATAGAATGTCTGGACAGCACCACTGTCCTGACTTTCAACCTAATTTTCAGAGTGTAGATCAAAGTTATAGACTTTATAGTCATCATGAAAGTTTTAGATATATGTCTTAGGGTTCTGGGGATTCTTAAATAATGTAAATATCAATTTTGTACAAGGAGTTATGATCAATATACCAACAACTGTCCAAAGATCAAAACAATTTTCTAGATTTTTAAACGTTTTGTCTTGCTAATTTAGACGTCTTTCACCTTGGATTTTAGTACCAAATAAAGTATATACAAGGTTTCCTTAATGATATACAAGTACCCAACAAGAAACACCATGTTTGGAACTAAGAAAAGCTTCAAAAGCTACAAGATATATGCCTTGCCAAAAGAACGGTTTAACCTTACATACCTTTGATGTTTCTTGCTTCTAAACCTTGTTTCCTTAGAATTCCACACCTTCTAAAGCTTAAACAAGCTATAAAATAGAATTTAGGTACTTTACTTAGCCATGAATTAACTCTAAAACTCAAACTATAAACGAAATTGAAGATAGCATAACGTTACCTTAATCGCGTAGAGCGTTTTGACGCAATTTGTCTTGAATTTCGAGTTAAGATTGATGTCCATCCCTCAAAACCACATTAATGGCTTCAATACATAAGAACACACTGTTTCTATCATGAAGTTGCTGGAAATAACGAAAATGATGATATTTTTTCCTATTATACTCGACACATTTCAGTTCTAGCCCTCTTTTGCGCTTATGTCCCTTCTTCTGGCCTGACTTCTGATGCTCATATCTTTTTATCCAAATATTGTATGAACAAACTGTCAAAAGTGTTGGAACTAAACTCCAAGACCTTCAATTTGGTATATGATATGTCTCCAAAAGACCTCATATAATACATGAAATTAATTGCTGAAAAAGCTTCGTTACAAGGCAATTCCTTAGTCGGTTTTTCCGCAACTTAAATCCGATTTTTCCCAAACTTTATATTCAACATATAAACATCATATATGGTCATATTATGACTTTAAAATCACTTAAATCATTCTTAACATGTCATCAGAATGATATACGTCACTTTAGACATACGGGGTGTAACAGTTATCAAAGGCCTTATCAACAAGGCCAATAGAGGCAAGATAGAGGAAGATAAAATTGGAGCAACAATCAAGATGGGAGAGGAGTTGGTACCTCTCAAAGCTATGTACCAAGAGCTCCATACAAGCAAGGTGAAAATGAAGGAAAAGGTCCAACTAAGTTGGAAGAAATGATGGGAGAAGTGCTTAGAATCAAGAAAGTTACTCCGGTGGCATCATATATCAAGCAAGCGGTCACATCTCACAACATTTACATCAAGGCTCTTGAATCTCAAATGAATAGCCTTTCTCACCAAGTGAATCAAAGACCTCAAGGAGCACTACCAAGTGATACAGTGGTGAATCCTAAGAAGAATGGAAAAGATCATGTGATGGAAATTATAACCCAAAGTGGAAAAATATGGGATGATCCTAAAGCAAAAGATGATGATGTGGAACTATAGGTGCAAGATCATGAGCAAAAAAATGGGGAAGAGTTGAATCAAGGCAATGCAATTGATGTGGATGTAGAGATCCCAAGGCATGAAATTGATGATGAGGTAATCCTTTAAGAACTAAATCCCCAAGTCACTACCACTCAAAAAGCCAAACAAAGAAAACTCCACCACCCAAACAAAGCCCTCCTAGTCCAAGCTCCATTCGCAAAATTCCACTTCTTTTCCCATAAAAGAGTGTCAAGCAAAAGACAAGCATCACAATCCAAGAAGATTTGGGATAAAATAGCAACAACATCAATCAACCTCTCTTTGGTTGATGCATTAAGCCAAATGCCAAATGTTGCTAAACTCATGAAAGATCTTGTTACCAAGAAGACCTATGAAGATTAGAAGCCAAACAAGGTGACTCATCAATGTAGTTCAATTGTCTCAAAGCATATGGAAAGAAAGATGAAGGACCCCGGAGCCTTTATGGTCCCGTGTACAATTAGAGGGGCACATTACCCTAAAGCTCTATGTGACCTTGGAGCAAGCACCAATTTGATGCCATATGCGGTGTACAAGACTTTGACTACCAAGGAAGTTCCAAAAGAGACAACAATGAACTTGAAAATGGCCGACCGTTCCATGAAGCAACCAATTGGAGCTGTCACAAATGTTCTAGTTAAGGTGGAAAAGTTCATCTTCCCAGCGAATTTTATAATTCTTAATTGCCCGGTGGACTTTGATGTCCCCATTATTCTTGGGCGTCCATTTCTAGCTACCGAAAGAGCATTATGTGAAGGTTGTGTTCCATATATGCAAAGCATTAAAACAACATATGGAGGAGGAAGCCACTTGTTCTTATGTGGATATGGTTCTGGATGCACTTGTAGAAAATGAGTGTTCTAGTGAGTCAAGCGGATGTAATGGCCGCGACAATATAGAACATGGACATTGACAATTAGGAGAGTATTACCGAGTATGTGAAGGCATTGGAAGGATTTGGCACTAGACCCTATGTTCCAAAAAAGCTCTCCCTCGATCTTGAAAATCGAACTGCTCCACCTACAAAATCATCCATTGAAGAACCTCGTACTCTTGAACTAAAAATCCTACTAACTCATATGAGATATACCTTCCTAGGTCCAAACTCTACTCTTCCCATAATCATTTCTTCCCACTTAACTAAAGAACAAGAAGACCAATTAGTTGAAGTGGTGATAAGGAGAATTAAAGCTATTATGTGGACTCTTGCGGATATAAGGGGAGTTCATCCGGGAGTTTGCGCTCACAAGATTCTACTTGAAGAAGGTTGAAAACCAATGGTGGAGCATGAAAGGAGGCTGACTCCTCCAATGCAAGAAGTTGTCAAGAAAAAGATCATAAAGTTGTTAGATGCGGGGGTGATTGTTCCACTCTCTGATAGTGAATGGGTCTCACCCATTCAATGTGTGCCCAAGAAAGGAGGGATGACGGTAGTTCACAATGAGAAAGATGAAGCTATATGAACTCAAACCGAGACCGGTTGGCGAGTATGTATGGACTACCGAAAGCTCAACAATGCAACAAGAAAAGATCATTTTTCCCTACCTTTCATTGACCAAATGTTTGATCATCTGGTGGGCCGTGCTTATTATTGTTTCCTTGTTGGATGCTCGGGATACAATCAAATCTCAATTGAAGCAAATGATCAAGATAAGATAACCTTTACATGCCCATATGGCACTTTTGCATTTCGCAAGATGCCATTTGGACTTTGCAATGCCCCATCTACTTTTCAAATGTGCATGCTTTCACTTTTCCATGATATAGTGGAGAACTTCTTGGAAGTATTCATGGATGATTTCTTGGTAGTCGGTGATTCCTTTAAAGATTCCTTTGGTAGAGAGGTGTGAAGAGACAAAACTTATTCTAAATTAGGAGAAATGTCATTTCCTTGTTTAAGAAGGAATAGTCCTAGGGCACAAAGTCTCCAAGAAGAAAATTGAAGTTGATCATGCCAAGATTGAAGTTATCTCTAAACTTCCACCTCCTACAATCATCACAAGAGTGAGAAGATTCTTGGGACATGCGGGTTTATCGCCACTTTATTAAAGACTTTTTCAAGATTATGAATCCTTTGTGTAAATTTCTAGAAAAAGATGCCAAGTTTGAATTCAATGAGGCATGCTTGAAAGCCTTTGAAGAGGTAAAGAAGAGATTGACAACCGCACCGGTGATAGTGAGCCCAAGATGGGATCTTCCATTTAAACTTATGTGTGATGCTATCAATGTAGCATTGGGGGCCGTGCTTGGCCAAAGAGTTGAGAAGATGTTTCATCCAATCTATTATGCCAACAAGACCATGAATGGGGCTCAATTAAACTATACGGTAACAGAGAAGGAGTTATTTGCCATTGTATTTACTTTTGAGAAATTTTGATCTAATTTAGTGGGATCCAAGGTCATTTTGCACACCAACTACTCCGCTATCTGGTATTTGATGGCCAAGAAGGACTCAAAAGGGGTACTCTTGTTACAAGAATTTGATCTTGAGGTGCTTGATAGAAAGTGAACCAAGAATCAAGTGGCGGACCACTTATCGCATTTGGAGGAGAAGGGTTGCCCAAAAGAAACCATTGAGATCAATGACTATTTTCCCAATGAGAGAATATTGGCGGTATATTGGGAAGAAATCCCTTAGTATGCTGACGTAGCGAATTTTGTTCCATGTTGTGAGGTCCCAAAGGACTTCTCATTCGATCAAAGAAGAAGTTGATGAAAGATGCACTTTTGGGATGAGCCCTTTCTATTCAAAGTATGTGTCAATGGAATGATAAGAACTTGTGTTGCCGAAGCCGAGCAAGGGGCCATTCTTAAAAGATATCACTCTGCTCCATATGGAGGACATCATGGTGGTATTAGAACGGCGGCGAAAGTACTTGAATGTGGTTTCTTTTGGTTACTTTGTACAAGGATGCTCAAGAATACACAAAGAGTTGTGACCAATGTCAAAGAACGGGGGGAATCTCATAAAGGCACGAAATCCTCAAAATCCCACTGTGGAAATAAAACTCTCTGATATATGGGGAATTGATTTCATGGGTCCTTTTCCAAGTTCCTATAGTATGAAATACATCTTTGTGGCGGTTGATTATATCTCCAAATGGGTTGAGGAATTTTCCTTGCTAAACAATGAAGCTAGAAGCATCATCGTCTTCCTCAAGAAAAGTATTTTCACAAGATTTGGCACCCCTCGCACAATCATAAAAGACGGGGGAACCCACTTTTGCAACCGATTTTTTAATTTCTTATTGAAAAAATATGGGGTAAGACACAAGGTTGCTACACCTTATCATCCCCAAACTAGTGGTCAAGTGGAAGTATCAAATCGTGAGATAAATCAAATTTTAGCCAAGTCGGTTAATGTGAACCGGACGGATTGGGCTAAGAAGTTGGATGATGCTTTATGTGCATATCGCACAGAAAACAAGACCCCGATTGGGATGTCACCGTTCCGGTTAGTTTTTGGCAAAGCTTTCCACCTCCCCATCGATTTGGAGCACAAAGCCTATAGGGCATTGAAGAAGCTTAACATGAATTAGGAAGCATCCAAATCACAGGTGGAAAAATTGCATGAACTAAAGGAGATGATGTTTCTTGCTTATGAGAATGCCAAGCTCTATAAGGAGAAGATGGAGATCATTCATGACAAGAAGATCTGGAACCCTGCACTAAAAAAAGTTGGACAATCAAGGTGTCGCTATACCCTTTTCAATAGAATCCTTGTATAAGTTCTCTCCCATTCTAATTCTTGCGTTGTTTCACCACAAAAAAGTTGAATGAATGTTTTTCTATGTTTCATTTTTCTTTTGGGACCAAGATGCAAGGATTTGCAGGCTTTAAGGGTCTTCTAAGCAATACATTTACTAAATTACACTGAAAAAGTAATAAATGCAGCTTATTTGTTTCCCAACTATTTGTTCTCCTAACCAAGCACAGAATTAAAATAAGCCACAAAGTTGAAAATTCTTTGAGTAAGTTTTTTTCTACAGACTATATATGCATTAATTAATAGAGTACGTTCAGACTTTAATGTTCACTGAATCATGTTTGATTAATATGGTGGTAGATAAAACAAGAGGTAGACTTATATTTCTCTCTATCCGCAATCCGCCACAATGACAAAGAAAAATGAAACAAGAGCGACACATCTAGTCAATGAAGATAGTGAGATCTTGAGAAGGTTTATGCATACATAGAAATATTGTAGCATCAAAAAGAAGGAAAAAGAATTAGGAGAAGAACACACATAATGGACAAGTAAGAGAAATCGCTCATGATATTTTTCTTTTTAATCAATTGAACCATCTAACAATGTATAAGAAGGGTCCGCTTTATACATAGGTTGGCAAGCACAAGATAATCCTAAAATAATACTTAATTTATCTCTAACTAAGAGATAAGACAACATTAAATAAATGATAAATATAAGACCAATAAAAAGACAATTAAGATTTGATCTGATCTGATCTAGCTGGATGACCATACATATATGGTCTATTCTTAGTAGATAATATCTCAAGTTAATAAAATAAAATACTAAATCATTTGCTCCCTCCGTCATAATTTATGTGACGGTGTTTGATTATGCATGAAGTTTAAGCAATAAAGATTGACCTTGGAATATTTCAAATTTACCCTTGAAAAAGTAAGAAAGAGAAGATTGAAATAATTAAAAAGTTGTTGGTAGCTTTTAAAGTAAGTAGGGCCCAACAAGAATAAAGTAGATATAGTACATTAAATAGTTGTCAAATAAAAAAGTGCGATATTCTTTTTAGGACAGACTAAAAAAATAAACAGTGCTACATAATTTAGGACAAAGGGAGTAATTCTTATGTGATGTAACTCTGACTCCGACATTATTCTAGAACATATTGATCAAGCAAAAAAGTACTCTTCTTTACTAATCAGTGTAACATTATATATTGGGTGATTCTTTTATTGAACACATTATTTTTTGCTCTAACCACACACGGTAAGTATATATGTTGAACTATAAGTAATAAAGTGATAAGATCAACTTTCATTCAGACTTATGATTCACTAAATCAAAAAATATATACCTGATTATCTAACAAGAAGGATTTGATAGTTGTTGAGTTTAATAAGGCTGAAATTTAAATAACAAAATTAAGGAGTTAACAAACGAACTAGAACATGCAAATTTGGATTTTTAATGGGAGAAAATTATTTTTATGATTATAGGAGATCTACCAATCCTGTTGAATTCTTCAGTTAATTTATTCAAGCTATGAATCAACATTTTTAATCTTTCTCATAGGAATCTTTCGTATTCCTATTCGTTTATTCAGTTTAATCTAACACGTGTATAAATGTGAAATTAGAATTAACAATAACTTATTAATAATTCCAATAACAATACTAAGAAAGGCTATTAGATATATGTCTATCCTAATTGCGAATCTATTTCCTGATGTCCAAGTTCAATAACTCACCTTCTTCAGACATATTGCAATCAAAAGAAAGATTTGAAATGAAAAGACATTGTGCTTTAAAATGAGCATACAGATAAGCAGATTCTGGTGCACAGGGAAGCAATAACCCCAATTGCAGTAAATATTAGACGTGTAACAGGAATCCATCTTTTCTAGAATCTCTCCAATAACCTCTAATGCCTCTTATTTCCTGTAAATCACAAGCAGTTCATAGAGACAAAAACAAAAACAAAACAAAATGACAACACAACAAGCCTCAACCAAAAAAAAAAAAAAAACAGTTAGGAACAATATAGAACTAGTTAGGAACCGTATCAATCGTATATACCCACTTAATGAGAAACAATCAAACCAAATACAAGAAACCAAGGAATACCCTTTCACTTGATATTAAAACAATAACAACATGCCTCAATCCTAAATAGGTTGGAATCTGCTAGATGAATCCTTATATGACCATTGTACTCCATTAAAACCCATCTCATGTCAATATTATGCAAATATTTTTAAAGAAAGAATATATATATAGCCCCTTAAACTTGTCTATTTTTTTCATTTAGACACTTGAACTAAGGGTTGTACCATTTGCACACTTGAACTTAAACCATAATGTAACTAGTGAACACATGTTGCTGATGTGGCATAGCATGTGTATTACACTCTCCTTTTAGAGAGTGAAAAGTCCCATTCTTCTCGTCCTCCATCTTCTTCTTTTATTCTTTTTTTTGTTTTCCTTTTTTGTAGTTCTTTCTCCTTCAATCTCAATTTTGCCCAGCATTGCAACTTCCTCAGCAACTACACACACCTATTCCCAATCTTGGTCAAGGGAACTTTTCGACCAATATTTTATTTCTAATATTCGTACCAACATTACTTGCTTCATCACATTGTCCTTAATATAAGTAAAATACTAAAAACTAATGTGATCTCAAAAAAGAAAGAAATTAGGCTTGTCACTAGGAACCCCTTTTTTGTAGGGTCTCACTAATAACCTCCAATGCCTCTTAGTTCCTGCAAACCACAAGCAGTTCAAGAGAAAAAAAAAATAAACAAAATAAGCCCCAATCAATACTAGTCATGATCAATTAACCATATCAATCGTCCATGGCCGCTTTACGAGAAACAATAAAACAAAACTCAAGAAACCAAGGAATACACTCTGACAGAATATTACAATGATAACAACTATGCCTCAATCATGAAACAGTTAGAGTCAGCTATATGAATTCACACTGGCCAATATACTCCATTTAAACTCATCTCATGCCAATATTATGTAAATACAGATAATATTTTCTAAATGCATATGCAAAAGAAATATGACCTATGGTAAAACTGTTAACATTCTAGTGTGATCAAGCTAAAGAGTTTCATGATAAAATGTTCATCATTGTCTATATAAGCTCGAAGAGGAGATCGATGTGTCATAAGATGTGTCACAACACTAACAACATGTGCCAAAAAGAAAAAAAGGCAAAAACTAACAATATTTCAATAAGAAAGTTTAAATGAAAAGTTAAGCATAAATATATAAATTTTCCTAGGACCTCTACCTCAAAATTTCCTCCTTCAAAATCCCACAGATTTTTCCCTGTTCATAAGTTAGGGAGTCCTCTTGATTCCTAGCCATATTGTGCATTTCAAGAATTATATATAGGACTTTCTCTTCTCAGGGGCTTGATTTAGAAGGAATTATTTTTTCCTCGCTTTGCTACGTCACGAGCTCTGTTGGAAGATTCAACCTCGACTTCTAAATGATATGCTGATTTCTTTTGCATATCCAAATAAACTCTTCTTTTTGTTAGGTGTATATAGGCTGTTTGTAATGGCTTTATATAGAAAAAAAGGTCGGAAGATGGAATTTGAAGAGAGTTTTTACTTTTATTGCTAATTTATTTGTTACCATTATTTTGATTGTTATGGCAAATCATTAATTAGTAATTACTGTAGCGGTTTCATTCTACTTCAACATATTCTTTGAACTTTTTTGATTCATTTGTGTGGATGTTTAACCGTTTCACTTTCTTTATATTTTGTACTCTTCTTTGAGCGGTTTTTTCGTAAAGTAAATTTTAAATAGTATTCATTTGGAGTAAATACTTTTAAAATTAAAGTTTTCACACGCTGGAAAGTAAGGATAGTGGAGAAAGAAAATCATAAAACACATTGAATGATAAAGAGAGGAAAGATGTTACAAATACATGTATGTAACATAAATATGGATGACCACTACTACTCTTCATTTATTCACTTGTAACATATGATTTACTACCTTATTTTCTCCTACTTAATTCCTCCCCACTTTCTCCTACTTAATTCCTCATTTAGGGATAACTTGTAACTTCCTATGCATTGGAGTCCTATAAATAGAGGACACTTTGTCTATGGAAGATACACTTGAAATACTTTGAGTATACAAGTTCTTCTTTCTCCTCTCATATACTTTTGTCTTATTCTTATACTATTTTACTATTATTTTACAACACGTTATCAGCACGAAGAGCTCTAATATTCTATAAGTCAAGTTTCAATCTTTCCCAGCGGTAAGTCTAGGTATAATTTCTACTAATCTTTTTCAGCTTCATGTCTCTAAGTATAATTTTGTTATAGATTAATATATAAATAAGAAAAGTGAACACCTTATGCTACAAATGAACTACAACTAGCAACTTGCTTGACCAATGAATTATTTAACCTTTTTTTTTGTCTTCGCATATATATATTATATATATATATATATATAGGGTCTTGCTAACATACTACAATGTTGTAGTATGTTAGCATTGTATGCAACTTTGAGTTCTCAAAAATAACCTCATTATTTGTTGACACCATTTTCAATTTAAGGGCTCATTTGTCATTTTAAATAAAATCCAGCTTTTTACATTTCCCTCTCTACAATTGCTCTGGCGGGAAGAATAGATTATAGGTGGCCCTTTATTTTTCTTCTTCATTCTCCAGTCATGGTTCTCAATATTTAAAATTTTTTTCTTTTCAATTACTCTTGATTCACAATACAAATTCTATGATGAAGGTAAGAAGTTTGTTATTCTAATATCTCTATCCATATCTTTGTAGCTTTTTATTCATCCCTATTCTAAATTTGTATTGTACTTTGTAAAATCTAACAATTACTTTATTGACAAATTTTTGGTGGTTCTCAAATTACAGATTATTAATAATACTTCGAATGGTTGTACGGTAGAAGTATCAAGAAGCCAATGTCTATGTGGTGATAATGAATGCTATATTCATGGAGACATAGTTGGAGGAATTACAGAAAGATCAAATGACGAACTTGGATCAGAAAATGTTGACATAGGTAACACTAATCTACACAAAGGAAAATTTTTTAATAGTAATGACGAGGCTTATAATTGCTATGTGAATTTTGCAAAACTTGTTGGTTTCTCAGTAAGACGAGACCGTTATTTTGGAAGTTCAGAACATCATATGGGAATCTATAGGAGAGATTACATTTGTCATCGAGCTGGTAATCCTCGTCCTCAAAAGGTTGTCGAGAAAGAGCGAGAACGTGATCAAAAATCTTCCCGATGTAATTGTAATGCTAAGATGTCTGTTGCTAAAGAAATAATTGATGGAATCACTCGTTGGATTGTGATGTATTTTGACAATACCCACAACCATAAACTGTTGAATGATAAGGAAGTTAAATATCTTCCGGCTTATCGAAATATTGACTATATTGATCAAAAGAGGATTTCGCTTCTTGCAAAAGCCGGATGTCCAATAAGTTTAATTCGAAGAGTGCTTGAATTAGAAAAGAGTGTAGATGTAGGCCAATTATCTTTTACAGAAAAAGATATTAGGAATTTTCTTCAATCAGGAAGTTCTACTAATATTGAGCATGATGCGTTGGAGCTATTAAAAATATGCAAGATTTTGAAAGACAAAGGTGTTGATTTCCAGTACGATTTCACAGTTGATTCATGTCACAGACTTGAAAATATTATTTGGGCATTTGGAGACTCTATCCGTGCTTATGAACTTTTTGGAGATGTAGTTGTTTTTGATACTACTTATCGCTTGAATCGTTATGAGATGCCTCTAGGAGTTTGGTTGGTGTGAACAATCATGAAAATACCATTTTTTTTTGTTGCGTCCTGTTACGAAATGAGAAAGCATCTTCTTTTTCTTGGGCTTTGAAGGTGAATTTCATTTTGTTCTCAAAATCTTTGTTACTAATATTTTCTTGCCTTATTGCTAATGTCTTTTTATTTGTAGAGTTTCTTACGGATCATGAATGGGAAGCATCCACAAACCATATTAACTGATCAAGATCTTGGTTTAACAGAAGCAATCGCTAATGATTTACCTCTCACAAAGCATGCCTTTTGTATATGGCACATTACATCTAAGTTCTCTACTTGGTTTTCTTTTGTTCTTGGTTCAAGTTATCTGCAATTTAAATCTGAATTTCACAGAATTTATGAACTTGGTAGTATAGAAGAATTTGAGCGTCAGTGGGATGAATTGATTTCTGAATTTGGTCTTGAATCTGATAGGCATATCAAATTTCTTTACGCAAACCCTGCAACATGGGCATTGCCATACTTGAAAGGATATTTTTTTGCTGGAATGACAACCACCGGACGCTCAGAATCTATTAATGCGTATTTGAAAAGATTTTTACATGCACGAACAAGTTTAAAAGAATTTGTTGAGCAGGTTGGCACAGCGGTCAGTATAAGGAACCAAGCTGGTGAAGAGGCAACAATGCGTCAAAAGTATTACAATCCTCAAATCAAGACATTCATGCCAATGGAGAAGCATGCATCAAAAGTTCTCTCACCTTTCGCCTTTAAGTTGTTACAAGATGAGATGATCCTTTCAGCTGAATATGGTCTATTTTCAAATAATGATGGATCATATATTGTGCGGCACTACAGCAAAATAGATGGGGGGCGTTATGTCTATTGGAATCCACAAGAAGAAGTTGTTCAATGTTCCTGCCAAGAGTTTGAATTTTCAGGAATTTTGTGCAGGCATTCTATTCGAGTACTTACCGCTCATAACTATTTCATGCTGCCAGAGAAGTACTTCTTAGCTAGATGGAGGCAAGAGAATTCATTGGTTCCACAATTTACTCATATGATGAATCCTGGTAGTATGACAATGAGTTTCAAAGTCTGCAATCTATGGTCAGGGATTTAACTCATGAATCAATGAAGACCAAAAGTCGTCTTGAATATGTTAAAAAGGAAGTAGAAAGAGTGCTGCAAATTGTTCAATATCTTCCTGAAAATGAGCAAGTTAATGAAGAACAGGGACATGTTGTGATTAGTCATTCCACAGAAGATAATTCTCGAGATGAAGATTATCACATCGAAAATCCCCAACAATCTCAAACAAAAGGAAGGAAAAAAGGAAAAAGGTTAGTTGGTGGCATTGAAGCTGCTAAAAAAATAAGATATTGTCATGTTCCTAATTGTGGTGGAACTGGTCATGACTCAAGAAATTGTCCGCTCAAAAGAAAAACAGTTGAAATTCCAGTATCTCAATCTCCTCACAAGTAAGTGACTGTTTCATTATGACCGATCTCTTGTGGAAATGCTAGGTACTCATAAAGAAAAATATTTTGATTTTAGGATTCCCAAAGGATGGACAAAGAAGCTCTAAGTTGGTTCAACTGTTATGGAGTCATTTTTCTCATGGAGTCATTTTGCTCATTGGAACAATTCACTGTACACCAGATTCCATTGATATGAAGTCTTAGTACAATAGGAAGATTAGAAGAGATCATTTTGTGGATAAGAATATAAACTATTTTTGCTATTGGAACAAGAACTTGTATAACAGATCATCTTTCATTTCAAACATTTTGAGATGTTTACAAAAGGAGGGGGACTTCAAGCCTAACCTCCAATGTATAGATAAAAGAGAACATCCTCTCTTCTTTCACAAATAAGCTACTAATTTCTAAACACCACAATCATGGAGGAGACTCTCCTCATTTTAAGAATTACAAGAGATGGATCTAAAATATTATATAGCAGCCAGAGAACATCAGTCCATGGATGGAAAAAAAAATTGTTGAGTTCAGAGTTCCAATTGCTTCTTGTCCATCTTCAATTGACTAGTATCCTGCAAAAGCTTTAAGTAAAAATTTTATTTGTCAAAGGTAGATAGTGAGATCAAAATATAGGTGCATATAATGTATAAATTATTCAAAGTGCATCATCCTGTTTAGCACAATAATATTAAATACATAACTAACTCAAGTTCAACTAAATTCTAATATGAAGGACACTTTTTGATAGACCATTGCTAATTAATAAGACTAGACTGCATAAGGATTGTTTCCTGAATTATTTGAGATGGCAATGCCACTTGGGATACTTGAGAAATGGATCTAAGTAGCCTAGAAAAGTATAAGCTTATCAAATTCAATGTCACGAAGATGAGAGCAGTCTAAGTTAATAACCAAAAGCCAAATATGCTGCAACCATGCTTACCAAAGAAACAGAGATGTTACTGTCCATTGTTCCAATAATAGGGAGGGACTCCAGCACAATTGCTATTAATGACACCAAAGCTACTCTTTCTACAGTTAAAACCCAATCCAATTTGAAATATCCAGGGCTGAGAAGTAATAGAGCATCCTTTAACCACTTAAAGTCTAGTATCAGCATAAACAAACATAGAGAGGCTACCAACCCAACTTCTCTATTTATTATAAGGGATCTTTACGGACCCAAACCTTTTTCGAACAATATCAGCAATTCTACATAACAATTCAAGCTATAAGTATTATCTCTAATCCAATATACAATAAGCTTTTTCTCGTTGAAGAACAAATTGAGAGTAATATTATCACCCCCAGAACATCAATCATATTCATCAATTCACGAATTAAATAATATAGCAGAAAGAAACATGATTTTTTGGAGAAAAATTAAGTAAAACTCCCAAAAGCAAGTAGGGAACAGAGGCAACAATAATTTTCCACAAAAAAAATGTTTTTTGGTGAATCGATTATATTATCGAGATCTATTTTAATCCACCACTGTAAAATTCAAACTCTACCAAGAATTTAAAAACCCATTTCGATGAAGAAACATGAAGAATTGGAGAAATTTAGGTGAAATAAATGACGATTTAGATTGGGCTTACAAAGCTAATCTTGAAAATAGAAGATGAAAGCTCATTTTCCTTCGATTACATCTCTGCAGATCGTTAAATTGTCTCATCTCTGGGATAGAATGAGAGTGGAAAAGGGATAGAAGAGAAAGAGGTGAAGGATTTACGGGCAAATGTGGTGGGGGTTTAATCTTTTAGTTTAAAAGCTGGATTTTATTTAAAATGACAAATGCGCCCTTAAATTTAAAGTGGTGGCAACAAATAATGAGGTTATTTTTGAGAACTCAAAGTTGCATATAATGCTAACATACTACAACATTATAGTATGTTAGCAAGACCCATATATATATATATATATATATATATATATATATATATATATATATATATATATATATATATATATCCTATAATGCACTGTAGCATATTTACATTTAATAAGAAATAGAGTATTAGACATTCTTGTTTTGATTGATAATAATTCTAATCTATTTTATTTTCTTTTATAGTTTCATTATGTCAAATTTATCAAAGCTTGAATTTGTGGCACTTGACATATCCGGCAAAAACTATTTGTCATGAGTGCTTGATCCCGGAATACATTTGGATTCCAAAGGTCTTGGTGATACTATCAAAGAAGGAAATGAGACATCAAGCCAAGATAAGGCTAAAGCCATGATTTTCCTTCGCCATCATCTTGATGAAGGATTAGAAACAGAATATTTAACTGTAAAAGATCCACTTGAATTATGGACTAACTGAAAAGAACGGTATGATCACCTTAAAGCCATGGTACTACCAAGGGCTCAGGATGAATGGATTCATTTACGGTTACAAGATTTTAAAACTGTAACCGAATATAATTCTGCTGTTTTCAGGATCAGTTCTCAACTGAAATTATATGGAGAAAATATTGATGATGCTATGTTGTTGGAAAAGACACTCTCCACTTTCCATGCATCGAACATGGTATTACAGCAGCAATACCGTGAAAAGGGATTTACCAAATATTCTGAGTTGATCTCATGCCTTCTGGTGGTTGAGCAACAGAATTCTCTGTTGATTAAAAATCATGAAGCCCGTCCCACTGGATATGCTCCGTTCTCTAAGGTGAATGTGGGAGCACATGCTCCATTCCCTGAGGCGAATGTTGTAGCAACAAATAATGTGCCTGAAAGAAGGCAAAATAATTACCGTGGTAAAGGCCATGGTCGTTGGCGCGGCAAGGGACGAAATAATACTCGTCGTCACGATGGAAATAAATATGAGAACAATAAGGGTTCTTAAGCTAATCCTTCAAAAGGCAAGAATAATAATATTTGCTATCGATGTGGTGTGAAAGGTCATTGGGCGAAAATTTGACGTACGCCGGAACATCTTGTCAAGCTTTATCAAGCTTCGCTCAAAAGAAATGAAAATAATGTGGAGGCACATTTGACCTTTCAGAATAATGACAATGGGACACATCTGACACATCTTACTGACAAGCATGATGCGACGGAGGCGTATCTTGCCGTAAAAGATGATGATCTTTTTTAAGGCCTCCCAAATATTACTCATTTAGAAGCTCAAGACTTCTTTGAGAATCGTAACTGAAGAACTGATGTTGTAACTGGGGAATAAAAATAATAAAAAATAGTTTTTCTTTATTTTATGTTTTAAAGTTAGAAAAAAAATGTCATCTTTATTTATGTTTCAATGTTTAAAAGTACTTTTCTTGTACTTTATTTTTAGTATTTCTTACTATGTAATTTTTATATTTTTATGAAGAAAATATAAATTTCCCAGTCTTCAGTTGGATTCGAGCTCAATAACAAAGATATATATCTCTTGGATAGTGCTACAACGCACACAATTTTAAAGGATAAGAAATATTTTTCTTATTTGATTAATAAAGAGTCCAATGTTAGTACAATATGTGGTAGTACAAATTTGGTTGAAGGTTATGGCAAAGCCAATTTATTATTACCTGGAGGAACTAGTTTGGCTATTGATGAAGCCATGTATTGTAGTAAATCTCAAAGAAACTTGTTAAGTTTCAAGGATATTCGCCAAAATGGCTATCATATTGAGACTAAAACTGATGGAAAGATTGAATATCTTTATATTACTACAATAAAGTCGGGTGAGAAATATGTTCTTGAAAAGCTCCCTGCTCTTTCCTCCGGTTTGTACTGCACAAACATTGGTACAATTGAATCACATGCCATAGTAAACAAAAGGTTTACTGAATCAAATGATTTTATTATTTAGCATGACCGGTTGGACCATCCCGGATATAACATGATGCGCAATATAATTGAGTATTCAAATGGGCATACATTGAAGAACCAAAAGATTCTTCAATTTAAAGAATTCTCTTGTGCTGCTTGTTCTCAAGGAAAGCTTATTACTAGAGCATCTAAAGTTGGGATCAGGATCCCTGCATTTCTGGAACGCATACAGGGTGATATATGTGGGCCCATACACCCTCCATGTGGACCATTCAGATATTTTATGATTTTAATAGATTCATCTACAAGATTGTCACATGTGTGCTTATTATCAACCCGCAATATGGCCTTTGCGAGGTTGCTTGCTCAAATAATAAGATTGAGAGCACAATTTCCAAATTATGCTACTAAGATAATTCGTCTTGATAATGTTGGTGAGTTTACATATCAAGCATTTAATGATTATTGTAAGTCAACTGGGATTACAGTTGAACATCCAGTTGCTCATGTTCATACTCAAAATGGTCTAGCAGAATCAAAAAGCCTCCAATTAATGGCTAGACCAATGCTTATGAGAACACAATTACCCATTTCAGTATGGGGTCATGCTATTTTGCATGCGGCAGCTCTTGTTCGGATTAGGCCGACAAGTTATCATAAATTCTCCCACTACAATTGGCTTTTGGTCAGGAGCCAAATATTTCTCATCTTAGAATTTTTGGATGTGCGGTATATGTGCCAATTGCTCCACCACAACGCACAAAGATGGGACTCCAAAGAAGGTTGAGAATATATGTTGGGTATGAATCTCCGTCTATTATTAAATATCTTGAGCCCATGACGGAAGATTTATTCATCGCAAGATTTGCTGATTGTCATTTTGACGAATTAGCTTTCCCAACATTAGGGGGAGAGAATATGCAGCTAGAAAAAGATATTGACTGGAATGCATTAACACTATCTCATTTAGATCCTCGTACAAATCAATGTGAACAAGAAGTTCAAAAGATAGTGTATTTGCAAAATATTGCAAATCGACTGCCAGATGCATTCACTGACCTACCAAGTGCTACTAAATCCTACAATCCAGCTGCAAATGCTCCTGTTCGAGTTGATATCCCGGTAGGACAATCTATAAGTGGAAGTGAGTCTAAGGCACGCTTGAAGTGTGGTAGACCACCCGGTTCCAAATATAAAAATCCTCGAAAAAGAAAAGGAGCAATTGATCAAAAAGATCAAAATATGGAGGTAATTGCTCAAGAAGAGCATAAAGACATAACAATTGGTAAGTACTCTTCAGGAGAAGCTCGGGTACCTGAAAATACTAAAATCGAAGAGATCTCAATGAATTATGTCTCTACCGGAAAAATATAGAACCGGAATGATATTGTTGTCGACAACACCTTTGCATATAATGTTGCTGTTGAAGTGATGCAACATAATGAGGATATTGAACCAAAATCTGTCAATGAATGTAGACAGAGAATGACTGACCAAAATGGAAAGATGCAATTCAATCAGAATTGGCTTCACTTGAAAAACGTGAAGTTTTCAGACCAATTATCCGAACACCTGAAGGTGTAAAGCCAGTGGGTTATAAGTGGGTATTTGTGCAAAAACGAAATGAGAAAAATGAAGTCGTTCGATATAAAGCACGACTTGTGGCACAAGGATTTTCGCAAAGACCTAACATTGATTATATGGAAATATATTCTCCCGTGGTGGATGCAATCACCTTCAGGTATCTCGTAAGTCTGGTAGTATGAGAAAAACATGATATGCATCTAATGGATGTTGTCACAACCTATTTATATGGTTCATTGGACAACGAAATTTTCATGAAAATCCCCGAAGGGTTCAAAATGCCTGAGGCATTTAAAGGCTCCCGAGAAGCTTGTTCAATAAAGGTTCAAAAATCCTTGCATGGTTTGAAACAATCGGGACGCATGTGGTATAATCTCCTTAGCAAATACCTGTTGAAATAAGGATACAAAAATAACCCAGTTTGTCCTTGTGTTTTTATAAAAAGGTCTGGGTCTGGCTATGTCATAATAGCTCTGTATGTGAATGATTTGAATATCATTGGGACTCCTGAAGAGCTCCCAAAGGCAATGGAATGCTTAAAGAAAGAATTTGAGATGAAAGACCTTGGAAAGACAAAATTTTGTCTTGGCCTACAAATTGAGCAATTACCTAAAGGAATATTTGTTCATCAATCTACATATATACAGAAAAGGTCTTGAAAAGATTTTACATGGATAAATCACATCCGTTGAGCACTCCAATGATTGTGAGATCACTTGATGTGAATAAAGACCCGTTTCGACCTTGTGACATTGATGAAGAATTTTTTGGTGCTGAAGTACCATATCTTAGTGCAATTGGTGCACTGATGTGCCTTGCCAACAATACTCGGCCAGATATAGCTTTTGCTGTAAGCTTATTGGCAAGGTTTAGTTCTTCTCCAACTCAAAGACATTGGGATGATATTAAGCATATACGTAAATACCTCCAAGGCACTATTGATAAGGGTTTGTTCTATTCGAACGAATCCAAGTCACAATTGATTGGTTATGCCGATGCTGGTTATTTATCTGATCCACATAAAGGTCGGTCCCAAACGGGCTATTTGTTTATATGTGGAGGTACAGCTATTTCATGGCGTTCAGTAAAACAAACTATTGCTGCTACTTCTTCAAATCATGCAGAGATATTGGCTATTCATGAAGCAAGTCGGGAATGCATTTGGTTGAGATTAATGACTCAACATATTCAGCACATTTGTGGTTTTCCTTTGAAGAAGATTCCAACAATATTATATTAAGACAATAGCGCATGCACTGAGCAACTGAAAGAAGGATATATTAAGGGAGACAGAATAAAACACATTTCACCAATATTCTTTTTCACTCATGATACTCAGAGTATTGGTGAAATAGATGTTCAACAAATACGGTCGAGTGATAATCTGGCGGATTTGTTTACCAAGGCATTGCCAACCTCAACATTTGAGAAGCTTGTTTACAAGATTGGAATGCGTCGTCTTCGAGATGTCAAGGAGTGTCTTCATCAGAGGGAGTAAAATACGCGTTGTACTCTTTTTTCCTTAACAAGGTTTTATCCCATTTGAGTTTTACTTGTAAGGTTTTTAAATGAGGCAGCTCTAAATGCGTATTACAGGAAATGTGTACTCTTTTTCCTTCACTAGGCTTTTTTCCACCGGATTTTTCCTAGTAAGGTTTTAACGAGGCACATTATCTTCGAAATGGTCATCCAAGGGGGAGTGTTACAAATACATGTATGTAACATAAATATGGATGACCACTACTACTCTCCATTTATTCACTTGCAACATATGATTTACTACCCCACTTTCTCCTACTTAGTTCCTCCCCACTTTTTCCTACTTAATTCCTCATTTAGGGATGACTTGTAACTTCCTATGTATTGGAGTCCTATAAATAGAGGACACTTTGTCTATGGAAGACACACTTGAAACACTTTGAGTATACAAGTTCTTCTTTCTCCTCTCATATACTTTTGTCTTATTCTTGTACTATTTTACTATTATTTTACAACAAAAAAAATATTGTTAGAAATACTTGTTTTTTATACATTTTGATGGAATGGTGGCTATATTGTTATGCCACATCACTTTCCTATAGTTCTCAATTAGAAGATAGATAGATAGATAAATATAGATATAGATATAGATATTGATTTATCTCTAACTAAGAGATAAGACAACATTAAATATGTGATAAATATAAAACCAATAAAAAGACAAGAAAGATTTGATTTAATCTAGCTGGATGATGATACATATAAGGTCTATTCTAAGTAGATAGTATCCCAAGTTAATAAAATGAAATACTAAATCATTTAATTCTTTAGTGATTTACATCTTTCTCTTCAGTAAAATAAACTCGACTTCGACGAGAGAGATTGCTGATATTATTCCAGAACATATTGATCAAGCAAAATTGTACACATCCTTACTAATCGATGTAACATTACATATTTGTTGATTCTTTCATTAAACACGATATTTTTTACTCCAAACACACACATAAGTATATATGTTGATCTATAAGTAATAAAGTGATAAGATAAACTTTCGTTCCCGTAGACAGAGGCGGATTTATAGCGTCTGGGGTGGTTCATGTGAACCCATGGTCCGCTGAATAATTTATCATGTACATATTTCTAAAATTGAGTCAAATATTACTTATGTGCACCTATGTTTTATAATGCTTAACTGGTTGGATAGTTATCTTTTTACATTGAGCACAATGGTTCGAATCCTAAAAGTAATAATTTTTTTGGTCTTTGTAAAATTTTATATCATGGTGAACCCATAGTCTTGAAATCCTAGATCCTCTGCCCGTGGAGACTTATGATGAACTACTAACTAAATCAAACAATATGTTCCAAATTATCTAAACAAGAAGGATTTGATAGTTGTTGAGTATTAATAAGGTTGAATTTTAAATAACAAAATTAAGGAGTTAACAAAAAACTAGAACATGCAAATTTGGATTTTTAATGGGAGAAAATATTTCATGGTTATTGCAGATCTACCAACCCTGTGAATTCTTCAGTTAATTTGACTAATTAATTTACCCATGTTATAAATCAACATGTTTAATTTTTTTACATAGGAATCTTTCGTGTTCCTATTCGTTTATTCAAGTTAATCTAACACGTGTATATCTGTGAAATTAGAATTTAACAATAACTCATTAATAATACCAATAACAAGATTAAGAAAGGCTATTAGGTATATATCTATCCTAATTTCAAATTTATTTCCTGATGCCCAAGTTCCATAACTTACCTTATTCAAACATATTGCAATCAAAAGGAAAATCTGAAATAAAAAGACATTGTGCTTGAAAAAGAGTATACAGATAAGCAGATTCTGATTCACATGGAAGAAATAACCCCAATTGCAATAAAAATTAGACGCGTAACAAGGAATCCATTTTTTCTAGAATCTCACCAATAACTCCAATACTTCTTATTTCATGCAAATCACAAGCAGTTCACGGAGACAAAATGACAACACAATAAGCCTTAACAAAAGAATAGAACCATATAGAACTAGTTAGGAACCATATCAATTGCCTATAACCAATGAGAAACAATCAAACCAAATACAGGAAACAAAGGAATACCCTCTCACATGATATTAAAATAATAACAACATGCCTCAATCCCAAATAGGTTGGAGTCCGCTAGATGAATCCTCATATGACCATTGTACTCCATTAAAACTCATCTCATTTCAATATTATGCAAATAATTTTTGAAGACAGAATACATATAAGCCCCTTAAACTTGTGTATTTTTGCCATTTAGACATCTGAACTAAGGTTTGTACCATTCAAACACTTGAACTTGAACCATAATGCATACCTAGTGAACACATATTACTGACGTGGCATAGCATGTGTATTACACTCTCCTTTCGGAGAGTGAAAAGCCCCCATTCTTCTAGTCCTCCTTTCCTGTTTTTCAATTGTTTCCTTTTTGGTAGTTCTTTCTCCTTCAACCTCAATTTTGCCACCACATAGCCACTTCCTCAGCAGCTGCACACGTCTATTCCCAATCTTGGTCAAGGAAACTTTGCAACCACTATTTTATATTTGGCAAAGGGCCAAATATACCCATGAACTATTCGATATTGCACAGATTTACCCCTCGTTAACTCAAAGTCTCATTCGTACCCTTGCTGTTACTCCTTTGGCCCAACTATATCCCTGTCCCTAACTTTATACTAACGCCCCTTATTTTCTAATTTTTAAAATTGTTTTTAACCAATTTTTATTAATAATAACCAAAAAAAAAACACATGTGGACCCCACCTAGTTTTGTTTTAGCTTTTTTTTCCTAATCTTTTAAAGTAAGTAATTACTATTATTTTTCTTTTTCCCTTCCTTTTGTTTCTTCGTCCTTTTCCTCCTCCACCGTCACCATTGAAGCAACCACCAAGCCACTGTTTATCTCATCTTCCACCACCTCCATTTCTCTCTTCCCCTGTTGCCACTATTTCTGCTATTCCTCGTCAATTTTTTACACCAAAATTAAAAGAAAAACAAAAAGAACAAGCTCTAATTAAAACTTCTATATATTATCTTTAAAATTTAAGCTAATATATAGAACACTCATTGATTTCAATAATAAATATAAGAACAAGCTCGACTTTTCAGTTTTAGATTTGTAAAATGCCAAAGAACCCAGTTCGTGACTCGAGCTTGTAAAAATAGCGTCGTGGTGGATTGTTCCTTATTTAAGCCTAATTTTGTTTTGATGATAAAAGAGAGCACATAAAGTCAATTATAAAGTTGAAGATTTTAGAAGTTTTAATTAGTGAATTTGAATTTATGACTAACAAAGAAGAAAAAGGTTCAATGATGCAAAGAGGGGGGTTGAAGAAGAAAGCAAAAAAATAAAGAACTGAAGGGGCTGGGACTTGGGGTAAAAGCATGGGGAAGGTGGGGAGAGGGGAGGGGGAGGAGTTGATCTAGTAAAAAATTAGCAGGTAGGGTTAGTTCCATGTGGCAGTTGGAGGGGTCCATTTTAGTTGCCCCATGGCTTTTTAAAATACTTATCAATTTTTACCCATTTAGAAATTGTTTTCACTAATACATATATAGGGCCGTTAGTATAAAATTGGGGACAGGGATATAGTTGGGCCAAACGGGTAACGACAGGGGTATGAATGAGACTTTGAGTAAACGAGGGGTAAATTTGCACAATATCGAATAGTTCAGGGGTATATTTGGCCTTTTGCCGTTTTATATTTATACCAAGATTACTTGCTTCATCACATTGTCCTAAATATAAGTAGAATACTGAGAACTACAGTGATCTCGAAAAAGAAAGAAATTAGACTTGTCACTAGAAACCCCATTTTTGTAGCGTCTCACTAATAATCCCCAATGCCTCTTATTTCCTGCAAACTACAAGCAGTTCACGAAAATAAAAACAAACAAAATAAGCCTCAATCTATAGTAGTCAGGATCAATTAACCTTATCAATCGTCCATGCCCGCTTTACGAGCAACAATTAAACAAAACTCAAGAAACCAAGAAATACACTCGGATAGAGTATTACAATAATGACAACTATGCCTCAATCATGAAACAGTTAGAGTCGGATATAGAATTCACACTGATCATTATACTCCAGTTAAACTCCTCTCATGCCAATATTATGTAAATAACAATATGTTTTTAAATGTATATGCGAAAGGAATATGACCTATGGTGAAAGTACTAACATGACTAAAATATATTCTTTTATTTTGCCTCTTCTTAACGAAATGTCTAAGCCTACATTAGACGTACAGACTTTGAAATTGAACCAGAACAAGTTGATGTAATCTATATAATACAGTAACTGATATATGTTGAACCCCCAAAAATATTAGCCCCGAAGGGCTAAAATTCAGGAATATCGACAGGATGGACTAACTCTTTTGGAGTTTTTGGAGTCGCCACCCAATTTAAGGAAAAACAGGGAACCAGATAAACAAATGCGTGCAAAACTCCGTTTTTATAAAAAAGACGGTCTTTCGTTCAGAGATTCTAAAGGTAAGAGGTTTTGCTAATTTCGAAAGAAGGTTTTTAAGGCACTTTCGAAATTCCGTTAAAAACGGTTAATCCGACAGGTTTCCAAAATATTTGCAAGTGCTATTTATGCGCTTTTTCTAAAAATAATTAATTGAACTATTAATTAATTTAACTAAATAAATTTAGTAAGTTTTCAAAAGATTTGAAATTTATTTGAAAGCTTTAACTATATTTTTTTCAAAATAAAATAAAGTAAAACAAAAGCGCATTTTCTTTTGAAAAAGGAGCGATTTGATCGTCCTAATTTCTTTGCCAACTCGTATGTAATAGCGCGTAAATGGCACTTGCTCAATTTCAACTTTAAAACCCAAGTGTCTCATCATAAGATGGAACTCAGATTTCAGTCGCTTTTTACAAAGTTGTTTCGGGACATTTAGAAGTTAATTAAAACTTCTTTATGAATTTTGACTTTTTTTAAAGAAACTACTTCCTCATAGTCATTTATTAAGCGTATTTTTTAAAAAAAATTATGAAATTTTGCACGCATTTGCCTAAATGGCCTGATTTGCAATAAATTAAATACTGACTTCAAAATAAAGATAATGAACATAAAGTAAATCAAATAACTCAAACAAATCATTATATATATTAAAACGAAATATTTCTACAGAGTTTACGTAAAACATTCTAAAGGGAAAGAAAGATAAGAGTTAAAAGATAGAACCCGGAAAGCAAACTCGCGAAACAAGTCTTGGATTTCTAAATTTTCTAAAGTCTTGAAAACTTGAATGTTCGAGCTCGAATTCCATCCCAAATGACTCCAATATCGATAAGCCATCCCATTTGTGAGTTATCCCGAACTCATTCCCAAGAGTTCATGTCAAAGAAGCAAAGAAGTAAATATAAGTATCATTTTAGAGAGGGAATTTGTAGAGCATACTAAACATGTAAAAAAAATTAAAGTAAAGAAATTAAGTGAACAAACAGAAAGATAAAATTTAGGAAAGATTAAACAAGCCAGGTGATGCTTGTGGTTACTGGAATAAGGAATAAACTAATAACAAATGACTTTAGAGCCAAAACACAAATGAGACCATTATCAACTGCCAAGGAGCGAAGATCTCGACTAAATAAAGAAAGCCAAACTCATTGCAGAAAAGGTGGACATGGATCATAACTATTACTTGGTCTATATCGGGACTTCTAGATGTCCAAACACTATTTGCATAGGAGCAGCTAAATACGCTAAAGACCAATCCAAATCCCACTTTCTGAAATTTGCTAGAACAACTAACATATTAAAATGTTAAAATTACATTCTATAACCAGACTTTAGTCTAAATGCAGAAGGGAGGCTAATTATCTCAAGATTATTTAAATGCATGAAACTTATTCAAAAGCTATGGAGACACGGCAAGATACTAACTCAGACATGAAACCATGACCAACTTAAACATGCTTAAGTTTAAAACGTCCACCAGTACATCAATTTCTTCTTTTTAAAAAAAGTACTTTCTTTTCCCTTTTAACAAAATTAGTCTATGAAATTAACTTAGACCATATCATTTCTCAATAAAAGTGAGCAGAACAGGAGGTGAGGACTAGACTATCATCCTCTCAAGAATAAAACTTTTACTGAACTAACTGAATATCAAAATAATGTTATTTCAAGAGAGAAATAAGTCACAACCCAAGGCAACATTAACAAGTTTATAATTAGCTAAGATTTTATACATTACCCCCATTCAATATATAGAAGAAAATGCAATACTCCTTCGAATGTCAATAGCAGGATCTAAAAGACTGAGCATGACTAGAAATGCACTTAGCTTTAGTGTAAATGACTTGAACCCAGAACTTACACTAGGGAATGTTAGATAGAATCAGGAAGGAGGTAAAACAGATTTACATTGCTAACGCTATGACCCTAAAACTACTGCATGACCTCACACCTGCTCATTGATCTTTCTTTACTAATTAACAAGGAAACAGGCAGAGCAAAGCACTCCTTTCTAGCTGAACTCCCTATTCAACTCACAACAAAACAGAAACAGCCATAGCAGGCCTCTGCACACCAGAAACAAAATTCACACCCCCTGGATTTCCTCAACTCCTACAGGAAACATATAGAAATTCCCAAAAAAAAACAGTGGAACCCAACATCATTCCATTGCGATTTATCAATCTAGGCATGTCAATAAGCTGCTAAAGGATTTTCATTTTTTAAATACACTTCTTAATCCAAGACCTACACTAAACCTCTAAAACTCCAGCTAGCACACACTCATTTTGAACACACCCACACATTTGAGACATCCCTCACAATCTGGACACTCACGCACTAAACTACTCTCTGAATCCCTGCAGCACCCTTTCAAAACCTTCACCACCTCACAGCTGCATGTACCTGCACACACACACACACACCCCTCACCTGCACTTCTTCAAACAAGCAAGAACAACACCTCACATTCACTAAACCACTCCCTGCCACCTAGCCAAATTCCCATCAGCCTTTACTAGTGGCCTGAAGCCTCTTTCTTAAAACAAAACTAGATCAGACTCACTCTTACACCTCTCAGCTCACAGCATACCAGAAACAACTAAACAAACCTCGGCTACCACTAGAAATCAGCTGGAACACCAACATCCTCACACTCTCACACTTCACAGACCTCTACACTCAATGCATGTATGTTATAGGTCTAAAACAACATATCATACTTGGAAGTACAAGACATCGCATTAGCACTGAACTATATGTCTGTTGCCTATAGATGCACCACAGGAGTGCTAAACAGGCTAAAACAGGAGAAGCAAATCTCATTTTCCTTTCATTTATGAAATTATTTTCCAATTTCATAATTTCATAACATTCCTAGAAGTTGTAATCCACAAGAAAAATGGTCCAGGAATTCAGTTACTTGACATTAGACCAAACTGATTTCAAACTCATTTAGCATGGGTATGTGTCTGAAGTCCAAATTGATCTGGACTTAACTACATATTCAGTTCAAACTTCATATAAATTTCTCAGGTTGTTTCTAAAAATTCCCTAATTCCATACAACAAATTTCACTTCACTGGAGTCTAAAAACTTCTATCTAAGCCAGACTGTAAAAATAGAAAAAAGGACACGAAATTAAGGACTTATACTACAAACAAGATTCATTAGCAGACTGCAACTAAATCTCAAGGAGAAGAAACCATAAAGTTTCATCCTTTCCTAAATAGTCTTCCATTTAAATAATCACTTGAACATAAATGACTTCACACATCTCTTAACAAACCACATGAAAATCTAACAAAAAGAGTCTTATGAACCTCAAACTAATGCAGCAATCTCCAAACTATTTAAACGGATACAAAGCTCAAAACTTTGCAATCTTAGGGTCGATCTACTCATTTAGGCTATGAAGATATAGAACTGAACCTCAAGCTCAAAACTTTGTAATCAATCTATTCTAGTGAACACTGAAGATTAATAATAATTTAAAAACTTCAAAACCATTTCATGCTTATAAACAAAAAGAACTACTCAAACACTGCATAGATCATACACTACTACAACATCTCATTCACACATTTAGTCAAAACAAAATGAACAAGAAGGTTAGATGCTAAAATAAAAAAAGTTTTCCTTTTTGCGAGCAGCGGACAAGGGCGTCGATCCGAAGAATGCAACTCGGACAATGTCGTCGACTCGAGCGAGGTCGACGACTCGACTTACGAAGAAGCGGTCAAACGAGACGGCGAAGCGACGACACAACCAAAATCAACCGAAATAGTGACACTGTGTTTTGTTTATAAACTTACAGGCTAAGAAAAGACATGTATCTCTGTATGTTGGTGTATTATGCCCTGCCTCTTTTTGAACTTTTTAACTCCCTTTTCTGCTGCTGCTCAATACCTTTCACTCCATTAACGGCTGCCTAAAAATCCTCCATTTTTGCTTAGCTTTACCCGGTTCTTTCCATATTATTTCCTATTTTAAACTTGAAACCTTAGAACAAAAACTCGAACCCCTTTTTTTACCTCTATTCACGGCTGCCGAATCCCCCTTTCCCTCCTCTAAAACTGTCGCTTATATATGAACTATTAGGGCATTTCAGGTGGTGAGAAAATACCAAAAACGACCCTCTAACGGGCTCTAAAGGATAAGGTTTTTATCACCTCGTACAAGAAAGGACAGTGGTGTTGGCTTCTGATTCGTTGCTTGTACGGAGAAGAAGAAGATGGGTTTTGGATCGGGTTTTTGGTTCTGAATTGGGAACGGGCTGAAGGGGGGTAATTGGGAATAACGGGTTGGGACACTGATCTGGGGTTGAGGTTTTTTAGTTTATAAGGGTTTTGCAAAGGTGGGATAGAAATTAGTCTATCTTTTACAAAATTTGGCCCTTTTCCTCAGAAATTAAACATATTACATTTATTTTTCAAATTGTCATTTTATTTAGCCATTTAATTAAAATTTTCGGACAAAATTGGGTGTAAACAGCTGCCCCTCTTTACCTGGAAAAGGATGAAAGAGTTTTTAGGGTAAAGAAGTTGACGAGAAACCAATTTTGTCACGACAAAGCCAAGTACTTCGATTTTACGAACCAAAGTACGAGGCTTATGGACATGGCCGAACTTCGGTTTCTGAGTTGCCTACATATCTCGAGCTGAAAGAGAATCAGACCATATGTAGTTCGACGATACTTATACACGAAGACTCGCACGATTGACAGAAAAGACATACAAATAGGAAAGAAACCAGACTGACACCCTAATCCGAAATGAAAGATTAGGAGACTTGCTTGTTCGAGTGCGATTCTTCAGATCCTCGTTGACGAGTCTAGCTCATATCAATGATTGCCCCAGTTCACTGCTAAAAAAGAGTTCCACGTTATGCTCCAAATGCTGCTGCGATGCTACTGCGGTGCTGCTAATATCCTGTAATAAACTCGACAAACGGTAAGCGTGTAACTGCAAATAAGGCTTAATAAATAGAGTAAAAAATAGATAATGAATAAAATTTGTAGATGATGGTTTCAATGTCAATGACAAGCTCGTCTCCAATCAACTAGAAGAAATCCGGCTTTGTGAGGCAAGATGACTTCAGGGCCGTTGGTAGACTGAAAATAAAACAATAAAGGACTTCAATCCATAGAAACATAAAGAAGATTTAAATAAAATATAAGGATAAAAATGCCGCCTTTCGGCAATGACTCATGATCGAGTCTCCAGTTGTCTATGGTAGGATTCATAACAATAGTGCCTTCGATTGTCTATGATAAGCTTTATATAAAGGCCTCCAATTATTTATGATAGGCTTCAAATGATAGTGACGTCTTCGATTGTTTACGATAGACTGCACAATAAGGCCCCCGATTGTTTACGGTAAGCTTCATAACAATAGCGCCTTCGATTGTCTACGATAGGCTTCATAAAAAGGCCTCCAATTGTTTATGGAAGGCTTTAAATGATAGTGACGTCTTTGATTGTTTACGATAGACTTCATAATGAGGCCCCCGATTGTTTACGGTAGGTTTGGTAAATGTGATGTCTCCGATTGTTTACGGTAGACTTCATAACAATAGCGCCTTCGATTGTCTACGATAGGCTTCATAAAAAGGCCTCCAATTATTTATGGAAGGCTTTAAATGATAATGACGTCTTCGATTGTTTACGATAGACTTCATAATGAGGCCCCCGATTGTTTACGGTAGGCTCCATAACAATAGCGCCTTCGATTGTCTACGATAGGCTTCATAAAAGGCCTCCAATTTTTTATGGTAGGCTTCAATGATAATGTCTTCGATTGTATACGATAGACTTGATAAAGAACCACGTCTCCGATTGTCTACAGTAGACTTGGTAAATGTAATGTCTCCAATTGTTTATGGTAGACTTCATAATAGGGCCTCCAATTGTCTATGGTAGGCTTCAAATGATAAGGCCTTCGATTGTCTACGATATGCTTCGATAATAATGTCTTCGATTGTCTACGATAGACTTGATAAAGAACCACGCCTCCGATCGTCTACGGTAGACTTGGTAAATGTGATGTCTCCGATTGTTTACGGTAGACTTCCAAAATAACGTCTCTGATTGTACACATTAGACTTGATGAAGTAGCTTCTTCGGTTGTATACGATAGACTGGATTATAAAACTATCATAATAAAACCGTTGAGATAATAAATCGATTGCATACGATTAATCCGATATAAACACCAATTATATATGATGGATCCAATAGAAGAAAGCCATTAGAATAATATCACCAATGGTATATGATTGATCAAATATAATAAGGTCATTGGAAATATACCACCAATTGTATACGATGATTTCAATATTGAAAGTCATTTGAATAATACCATCGATTGTGTGCAGTAGATCTAAAATAGAAGGCCATTGAAATAATACCATCGATTGTTACAGTAGATCTAAAATAGAAGGCCATTGAAATAATACCATCGATTGTGTACGATGGATCTAATATAAAACTCATGGTCTTTGATAATAACATCCTTGATGGTCTGCGGCACCAATGATACCTCAATCAAATGTCTATGACAAGTTTTGATAACAATTTTGTAAAAATAATATCACCAGTTGTCTATGGTAAATAATGACAATAAAGTGATGTCTTCGGTTGTCACCAATAGACTTGATGTTGATACTTGTAAAATAAATGGCCTGCAAAACAAAATTTTCATTAAATTCATATAAACAGGAAAATGTCAAAGATAAAGGGAGATGTAAAGCAAGAGTTTAAGCCGTCCGGCTTATATTTGGTGACGCCATAAAGGGTTGAATGTTGCTCTTGAGTAAAACTGAAGTTAATGCTTAATTCCTGCAAAGAGTAAAGTAAAGTTGTTAGTAAAACAATAAGGTTTTGATTTAAGCAAGGGCAAAATAGAGGGAACAATAAAATTGTTTCGCGTATGCGATGAATCAAATAATGCTTCCAATCTCGGTTGATTATCTTGGCAACATTGTCCAATGTGTATGACAAATGGTTGCAAATTTTCCTCATTTTGCTGCTTTTGAGAATTCCTGCATTCAAAGAAAAATTGTTAGTTTTGGGAGGGAGGGTGAAGCGTTTGATTCATGCTGACTCGAGCCTTCATCCTGCAACTGCCTAGATTTGTGATCCGTCTTTTGAGACTTGGCTAATGAATTCTGTCGTATTTCAGATGGTGACATATATTGAACATATTGAACATCCTTTATATTTTCAATTCTGCATTATCCTTCAAAATAACTCTCGAAACTTCGCCAATTTATCTTTGTCAAGCAATACGGCTTTTGCAAAATCTGCCCCAGTTATGATCTTTACGCCTTCAACTCGCTTTGCAAAATCCGCCCCAGTTGCTATCTTTCAAATTTTTCAACTTATTTTGCAAAATTTGTCCCCTTTCTATCTTCCATATCTTCGAATTATTTTTGCAAAATTGTCCCAGTTGCTATCTTTCAAACTTTCAAAATATCTTGCAAAATTGCCCCAGTTGCTTGCCTTAGGGGAGACTGAAAATTTTTAATATTATAGAGTCGAGCCCGTTGAGAGCGCCTACGTATCCCTCCTTGGGAATCAGACCGTCCGTAGTTCTGCTTACATTAATTTTTGGGGAATATGGCAATCTAAGCACGAAACCGCATCCGGATTGGAAAACCTACACATCTGCTCAAATGCGTAGTTCGGAATTACATCATAAAAGATAAACAAGCCTAAAGAGTTTCAATAATTTGATCGAGTCCGATGTGGATTGCTTACTTATCCTGTTGCCATTCCAGGAATCAGACCAAAAGTAGTTCAGAATTACATAAAAGAGGAAATAGGGGAATCCTACGCTAGTGTAACCGAGCTCTATGTGAGTTGCTTACGTATCCCGCCTTGGGAATCAGGTTACGCGTAGTTCACATTACATAGAAAATTACATTGACATGAAAAGACTGATTTGCCACTTGTCAAATGTAGTATCTCTTGATTGTTCTTGATTTGATATTGGCTAGGGATTTACTTTACCTTCTTTGGCAACAAAATTTCTTCAATAAAATCTGCCCCAGTTTGGGTTTGTCTTGATTTGTCCTCTGTGTTGAAAGCTTTTGGTCCTCCCGACTTTGTAAGTTCGAGAGCTCTTCTTTGTTGTTTGGCTCTTTGGGATCCCAATGGTCCCTTTTTCAGCCTCATCAACTGATACCAAGTGTATGCCATACTCATCATTTAAGAAAGGGTTATTATCAGCAGGTGTATTCCCAATGAGTTGAATCGAACCTTCTTGGATTAGAGTTTCAACAACATTTTTTAGACTGTGGCAATTTTCAGTGTCATGCCCTGGAGCCCCTGAATGATAGGTACAATGTTTAGTTCCATCGAACCATTTTGGAAGAGGATTAGGAGTCGCATCAGCAATAGGGTGAATAACTCCAGCTGCCCTTAGCCTTTCATAAAGCTGACTGTAAGGTTCCGCTAAAGGCGTGTAGGTTTTATATGTCTTCTTGACAGGATTAGCGCGTGGCTTTGGTACAGCTAGGCGATTTTGAAAAGTGCGGACTTGGGGATTGGTAATTTCTGATTGGTGGCCAAATGATTGCTGGTAGTAAACGGGTTGAGCATTGTAGCCTGGATGTGGATTGCTTTGGTGAGTAGGCTGGGATAATGAGTTCTTGGTAGTAATAATGCCAACTTCCTTCTCTTTTTCCTCTAAATTTCCCAAACCAGTCTGGATGGCTTGCGCAGTTGCTTTCACTGTAGCAAAACTTACAATTCTCCCCGTCTTAATCCCTTCTTCAATCATTTCTCCCATCATAAGAAGTTCAGAATAGGGTTTACCCATCATAGGGAGCAAGTGCATGTAATAAAAATCATTTTGAGCTCGGATGAAGTACTTTACCATGTTTTCCTCAGTCATTGGTGGTTGCACCCTTGCAGCCTGTTCACGCCATCTCAATGCGTATTCCCTAAAGGTTTCTATTGGTTTCTTCTTCAGATTGGACAAGGTTATAAGGTCAGGAGCCATCTTGACATTGTACTCAAACTGCTTTGTAAAATCATTGACTATGTCATCAAACTCACGCCACTTGCTTATATCCTTTCTTGCAAACCATTCAGCAGCAATACCTTACAGACTATGACTGAAGAAGGCCATCAGAAGTTCCTCTTTACCTCCCGCAACCCTCATTTGGTTGAGATATTTGGTCAAATGAACAAATGGGTCACTATGACCATCATACATATCAAATTTTGGCACCTTAAACCCGGGAGGAAGAGTAACGTCAGGGTATAGATAAAGATTGCGGTAGGAGATGCTTTGACGTCCTCTAAACACTTGCAAATCCTTGATGGATTGCTGCATGATTTTCATCGTTTGGATTATCTCCTCTTGCTCAACTGTCTTTCCCTGCTTTTCTACAGTTACGGGCACTTCAATGGGTGCTTTGGATTGTGGAGGACAAGGAGTATCTTTGGCAGGTAAGTATTGATAGTAAGGCAAGTTGTTGTGGTTAATGAATGCATTTGGGATGTTGTTAACTGGTGCAAGCATACGAATGACACTGGAATTTAAACGCGTGTTGGGATTGGCAGTTTCAACATTGGGGTTCAGAGTTGACAGCACGGCTGGCGCGCTTTGGTGGCTCGACCCTTTCATTCTGTCTAGTTCAGCTTGCATACACTCAATCTGCTTAGCCATTCTAGCAATTTGTTCATCAAGAACAACAACTGATTGCTCATTAGAAGATGCAGGGATACTAGTCTGATTATCAGTCATTGCTTACTTCACTTTAGATTAGACACTTAACCAACTCGGGAGTCAACACGAATCAAACTCTCTCTGTTTCGGGGAATAATCAAACAAAAGAAAAATTCAAAATGTAAACTATGTTAGTTTGCGTGTTATTAACAAAATTGCATACAATCACGTAGCGCGCGTCACGTAGCGCTTTGCATTTTAAGCAAGTTTGACATGTGGCAATCACAATTAGTTGAGCGTAAATGAAAATGGGGGCGCGTCCTACCCTGTAAGATGCCTCTTTGTGCTAGAGGTAAGCCTAATCGCGCAAACAAGTGGTAACGAAAAATAGTTCATGCCAGTTTGAGCAATTCAGATTTAGAGTAAGCAACAATAACAATAATTGATAACAATCATCTCTCCGCCTTGACACTGCAATTTTGTTATCCCAACTACCTTCCAAAGTTGGTATCAACTCCAAATTCCAACACAGCTCGTGCTCTTCACAACATTTGCACAAAATTCTAAACCCAAATGCCTAAAACCTGAAACAACCCCCATACACCTTTTGTAAACATCCACACTTCTCCAAACACAACTCCCAATTATTTACAACATCCAGGGGTGAAATTTCCAACTGCCTTCATAATACCAGACTGCAAATCATAAAAAGTACTAATTGACCTTTTACAAATAAAACCTCACTGGTCCTTGGCTTTGGACAAGCCTCTCAGCTTCCTAGGTTTTGCAAGGCTCACAGATCTTGTTCATAGGGCTCCTCACTGGTCCTCGGCTTTGATCAAGCCTCTCAGTTTCCTAGGTAGCCAAGACCGCACTGGTCTTAAGGAGGGACCCCATTGGTCGTTTATAGACATAGGGGCTTCACTCTCCTAGTATGCGACAAGCATACTTCAATTATCATGAATGCAGCTGGACAGTCAATATAGGCCTGCACACACGCAAAGCCATTTACGAGAGGGACCCCACTGATCCTTTCAAAGACACCAGGGGCTTCGCCTCTTAGATCTCACTACACCAGGCCATCTCCAAAACATAAATCAACCAAATCTGCCGAACTTTCCCCCGGACTGCAATTTTATCTATGATCTCAATTCTGCTAAATTCTTCCATTTTCTAACCTAAAAGACAACATAGGAGATAAAATTCCAAATCTGATTTTGCTCAAAACATGGTTAGGACTGAGGATTCGTCATCACACAGCACATAATATGCACTGTCGTTGGGTTTCAAGAACCTGCTGACGTAAGGGCGGTTTCCTAACTATGGAGGCGGTACCAAGGACCGGGTCCAGACTAAGGTGTAAATGCATGCATGCTCCTAAAAGCTCCATCTAAGAGTGGGCTAACGGTTGAGGCTGACTCGACCTATGCGGGATAGACCTGGCCTCACAACGCAGTAGAACTGGCCATGACAAAACCAGGCAATCTCAATATCCCGAACTAACTTTTGGTGACACGAAAGAAGTTTCAAAGAGTGAGGTAAGGGCAATGCCCTTCTTGCATAACTACCCGTCAAGCGGGTACCCCGTGATGAAATCGAGGAGGTGAAAGAGAATTGACAGGCTCCATGAGGGAGGAAATATGAACAGAATGCAGACTATGCACAAATAGATACAATACATGCTTTATAAGGCAAACCAAACAAACAGATATAATAAAGCAAATAAATTAAGCATGCTAGTTGCAAACAATTGGAAACCTTTATGGTCAAAACCTTTATTGCTCCCCAGCAGAGTCGCCATGCTGTTGAACCCCCAAAAATATTAGCCCCGAAGGGCTAAAATTCAGGAATATCGACAGGATGGACTAACTCTTTTGGACTTTTTGGAGTCGCCACCCAATTTAAGGAAAAACAGGGACCAGATAAACAAATGCGTGCAAAACTCCGTTTTTATAAAAAAGACGGTCTTTCGTTCAGAGATTCTAAAGGTAAGAGGTTTTGCTAATTTCAAAAGAAGGTTTTTAAGGCACTTTCGAAATTCCGTTAAAAACGGCTAATCCGACAGGTTTCCAAAATATTTGCAAGTGCTATTTATGCGCTTTTTCTAAAAATAATTAATTGAACTATTAATTAATTCAACTAAATAAATTTAGTAAGTTTTCAAAAGATTTGAAATTTATTTGAAAGCTTTAACTATATTTTTTTCAAAATAAAATAAAGTAAAACAAAAGCGCATTTTCTTTTGAAAAAGGAGCGATTTGATCGTCCTAATTTCTTTGCCAACTCGTATGTAATAGCGCGTAAATGGCACTTGCTCAATTTCAACTTTAAAACCCAAGTGTCTCATCATAAGATGGAACTCAGATTTCAAGTCGCTTTTTACAAAGTTGTTTCGGGACATTTAGAAGTTAATTAAAACTTCTTTATGAATTTTGACTTTTTTAAAGAAACTACTTCGCATCAATAAGATAGAAGTCCTTCCTCATAGTTATTTATTAAGCGTATTTTTTTAAAAAAATTATGAAATTTTGCACGCATTTGCCTAAATGGCCTGATTTGCAATAAATTAAATACTGACTTCAAAATAAAGATAATGAACATAAAGTAAATCAAATAACTCAAACAAATCATTATATATATTAAAACGAAATATTTCTACAGAGTTTACGTAAAACATTCTAAAGGGAAAGAAAGATAAGAGTTAAAAGATAGAACCCGGAAAGCAAACTCGCGAAACGAGTCTTGGATTTCTAAATTTTCTAAAGTCTTGAAAACTTGAATGCTCGAGCTCGAATTCCATCCCAAATGACTCCAATATCGATAAGCCATCCCATTTGTGAGTTATCCCGAACTCATTCCCAAGAGTTCATGTCAAAGAAGCAAAGAAGTAAAGATAAGTATCATTTTAGAGAGGGAATTTGTAGAGCATACTAAACATGTAAAAAAAATTAAAGTAAAGAAATTAAGTGAACAAACAGAAAGATAAAATTTAGGAAAGATTAAACAAGCCAGGTGATGCTTGTGGTTACTGGAATAAGGAATAAACTAATAACAAATGAATTTAGAGCCAAAACACAAATGAGACCATTATCAACTGCCAAGGAGCGAAGATCTCGACTAAATAAAGAAAGCCAAACTCATTGCAGAAGAGGTGGACATGGATCATAACTATTACTTGGTCTATATCGGGACTTCTAGATGTCCAAACACTATTTGCATAGGAGCAGCTAAATACGCTAAAGACCAATCCAAATCCCACTTTCTGAAATTTGCTAGAACAGCTAACATATTAAAATGTTAAAATTACATTCTATAACCAGACTTTAGTCTAAATGCAGAAGGGAGGCTAATTATCTCAAGATTATTTAAATGCATGAAACTTATTCAAAAGCTATGGAGACAAGGCAAGATACTAACTCAGACATGAAACCATGACCAACTTAAACATGCTTAAGTTTAAAACGTCCACCAGTACATCAATTTCTTCTTTTTAAAAAAAGTACTTTCTTTTCCCTTTTAACAAAATTAGTCTATGAAGTTAACTTAGACCATATCATTTCTCAATAAAAGTGAGCAGAACAGGAGGTGAGGACTAGACTATCATCCTCTCAAGAATAAAACTTTTACTGAACTAACTGAATATCAAAATAATGTTATTTCAAGTGAGAAATAAGTCACAACCCAAGGCAACATTAACAAGTTTATAATTAGCTAAGATTTTATACATTACCCCCATTCAATATATAGAAGAAAATGCAATACTCCTTCGAATGTCAATAGCAGGATCTAAAAGACTGAGCATGACTGGAAATGCACTTAGCTTTAGGATAAATGACTTGAACCCAGAACTTACACTAGGGAATGTTAGATAGAATCAGGAAGGAGGTAAAACAGATTTACATTGCTAACGCTATGACCCTAAAACTACTGCATGACCTCACACCTGCTCATTGATCTTTCTTTACTAATTAACAAGGAAACAGGCAGAGCAAAGCACTCCTTTCTAGCTGAACTCCCTATTCAACTCACAACAAAACAGAAACAGCCATAGCAGGCCTCTGCACACCAGAAACAAAATTCACACCCCCTGGATTTTCTCAACTCCTACAGGAAACATATAGAAATTCCCAAAAAAAAAACAGTGGAACCCAACATCATTCCATTGCGATTTATCAATCTAGGCATGTCAATAAGCTGCTGAAGGATTTTCATTTTTTAAATACACTTCTTAAGCCAAGACCTACACTAAACCTCTAAAACTCCAGCTAGCACACACTCATTTTGAACACACCTACACATTTGAGACATCCCTCACAATCTGGACACTCACGCACTGAACTATTCTTTGAATCCCTGCAGCACCCTTTCAAAACCTTCACCACCTCACAGCTGCATATACCTGCACACACACACACCCCTCACCTGCACTTCTTCAAACAAGCAAGAACAACACCTCACATTCACTAAACCACTCCCTGCCACCTAGCCAAATTACCATCAGCCTTAACTAGTGGCCTGAAGCCTCTTTCTTAAAACAAAACTAGATCAGACTCACTCTTACACCTCTCAGCTCACAGCATACCAGAAACAACTAAACAAACCTCGGCTACCACTAGAAATCAGCTGGAACACCAACATCCTCACACTCTCACACCTCACAAACCTCTACACTCAATGCATGTATGTTATAGGTCTAAAACAAAATATCATACTTGAAAGTACAAGACATCCCATTAGCACTGAACTATATGTCTGTTGCCTATAGATGCACCACAGGAGTGCTAAACAGGCTAAAACAGGAGAAGCAAATCTCATTTTCCTTTCAGTTATGAAATTATGTTCCAATTTCATAATTTCATAACATTCCTAGAAGTTGTAATCCACAAGAAAGAAGGTCTAGGAATTCAGTTACTGGACATTAGACCAAACAGATTTCAAACTCATTTAGCATGGGTATGTGTCTGAAGTCCAAATTGATCTGGACTTAACTACATATTCAGTTCAAACTTCATATAAATTTCTCAGGTTGTTTCTAATAATTCCCTAATTCCATACAACAAATTTCACTTCACTGGAGTCTAAAAACTTCTATCTAAGCCAGACTGTAAAAATAGAAAAATGGACAAGAAATTAAAGACTTATACTACAAACAAGATTCATTAGCAGACTGCAACTAAATCTCAAGGAGAAGAAACCATAAAGTTTCATCCTTTCCTAAATAGTCTTCCATTTAAATAATCACTTGAACATAAATGACTTCACACATCTCTTAACAAACCACATGAAAATCTAACAAAAAGAGTCTTATGAACCTCAAACTAATGCAGCAAGCTCCAAACTATTTAAACGGATACAAAGCTCAAAAGTTTGCAATCTTAGGGTCGATCTACTCATTTAGGCTTTGAAGATATATAACTGAACCTCAAGCTCAAAACTTTGTAATCAATCTATTCTAGTGAACACTGAAGATTAATAATAATTTAAAAACTTCAAAACCATTTCATGCTTATAAACAAAAAGAACTACTCAAACACTGCATAGATCATACACTACTACAACATCTCATTCACACATTTAGTCAAAACAAAATGAACAAGAAGGTTAGATGCTAAAATAAAAAAAGTTTACCTTTTTGCGAGCAGCGGACAAGGGCGTCGATTCGAAGAATGCAACTCGGACAATGTCGTCGACTCGAGCGAGGTCGACGACTCGACTTACGAAGAAGCGATCAAACGAGACGGCGAAGCGACGACACAACCAAAATCAACCGAAATAGTGACACTGTGTTTTGTTTATAAACTTACAGGCTAAGAAAAGACATGTATCTCTGTATGTTGGTGTATTATGCCCTGCCTCTTTTTGAACTTTTTAGCTCCCTTTTCTGCTGCTGCTCAATACCTTTCACTCCATTAACGGCTGCCTAAAAATCCTCCATTTTTTCTTAGCTTTACCCGGTTCTTTCCATATTATTTCCTATTTTAAACTTGAAACCTTAGAACAAAAACTCAAACCCCTTTTTTTACCTCTATTCACGGCTGCCGAATCCCCTTTCCCTCCTCTAAAACTGTCGCTTATATATGAACTATTAGGGCATTTCAGGTGGTGAGAAAATACCAAAAACGACCCTCTAACGGGCTCTAAAGGATAAGGTTTTTACCACCTCGTACAAGAAAGAACAATGGTGTTGGCTTCTGATTCGTTGCTTGTACGGAGAAGAAGAAGATGGGTTTTGGATCGGGTTTTTGGTTCTGAATTGGGAACGGGCTAAAGGGGGTAATTGGGAATAACGGGTTGGGAAACTGATCTTGGGTTGAGGTTTTTTAGTTTATAAGGGTTTTGCAAAGGTGGGATAGAAATTAGTCTATCTTTTACAAAATTTGGCCCTTTTCCTCAAAAATTAAACATATTACATTTATTTTTCAAATTGTCATTTTATTTAGCCATTTAATTAAAATTTCGGGACAAAATTGGGTGTCAACAGCTGCCCCTCTTTAGTAACATTCTTCTACTAAAAAATAAGTATTTTAAAAAATTCAGCTTTACAACATTATCTACTTATTAGGGACAAAGTTATTTCTTTCATTAGAGTGTGATATTTTGAAAGAAGCATAAGGTAAAAAAGATTTTTATAGGAAAGATATTTGATGTCATACTAAAAATCACATCACTAATTTCCTATTGTTTTCCTACTTTACCATACACAAAGGTTCCTTTTCATTAGCTTTCCTAGTTTGCATTAGTAAATTAGTTGTTAAACCACTCTGTCCCAACATTCTCTCTCTGCTGACTCTGTAAACCCTAGTAATGATTTAAACGCAGACAAACCCCACACACACACACTCCAATTTCTCGCTGTCTCTGTCCGCAACCTCCTTTCTTCAATATTATAGCATAAATAAACCCTAGATATCTTTCTAGGGTTTAATATGGATCTTCAGAACCTTGCTCTCATTCTCCGTGGTGCTCTTAGTCCCAATCCTGATGAACAGTTTCAGTATACTCCCCAGTGGAGTCGCCATGATGTTGAACCCCCAAAAATATTAGCCCCGAAGGGCTAAAATTCAGGAATATCGACAGGATGGACTAACTCTTTTGGAGTTTTTGGAGTCGCCACCCAATTTAAGGAAAAACAGGGAACCAGATAAACAAATGCGTGCAAAACTCCGTTTTTATAAAAAAAAGACGGTCTTTCGTTCAGAGATTCTAAAGGTAAGAGGTTTTGCTAATTTCGAAAGAAGGTTTTTAAGGCACTTTCGAAATTCCGTTAAAAACGGTTAATCCGACAGGTTTCCAAAATATTTGCAAGTGCTATTTATGCGCTTTTTCTAAAAATAATTAATTGAACTATTAATTAATTCAACTAAATAAATTTAGTAAGTTTTCAAAAGATTTGAAATTTATTTGAAAGCTTTAACTATATTTTTTTTTAAAATAAAATAAAGTAAAACAAAAGCGCATTTTCTTTTGAAAAATGAGCGATTTGATCGTCCTAATTTCTTTGCCAACTCGTATGTAATAGCGCGTAAATGGCACTTGCTCAATTTCAACTTTAAAACCCAAGTGTCTCATCATAAGATGGAACTCAGATTTCAAGTCGCTGTTTACAAAGTTGTTTCGGGACATTTAGAAGTTAATTAAAACTTCTTTATGAATTTCGACTTTTTTAAAGAAACTACTTCGCATAAATAAGATAGAAGTCCTTCCTCATAGTCATTTATTAAGCGTATTTTTTAAAAAAAATTATGAAATTTTGCACGCATTTGCCTAAATGGCCTGATTTGCAATAAATTAAATACTGACTTCAAAATAAAGATAATGAACATAAAGTAAATCAAATAACTCAAACAAATCATTATATATATTAAAACGAAATATTTCTACAGAGTTTACGTAAAACATTCTAAAGGGAAAGAAAGATAAGAGTTAAAAGATAGAACCCGGAAAGCAAACTCGCGAAACGAGTCTTGGATTTCTAAATTTTCTAAAGTCTTGAAAACTTGAATGCTCGAGCTCGAATTCCATCCCAAATGACTCCAATATCGATAAGCCATCCCATTTGTGAGTTATCCCGAACTCATTCCCAAGAGTTCATGTCAAAGAAGCAAAGAAGTAAAGATAAGTATCATTTTAGAGAGGGAATTTGTAGAGCATACTAAACATGTAAAAAAATTAAAGTAAAGAAATTAAGTGAACAAACAGAAAGATAAATTTAGGAAAGATTAAACAAGCCAGGTGATGCTTGTGGTTACTGGAATAAGGAATAAACTAATAACAAATGAATTTAGAGCCAAAACACAAATGAGACCATTATCAACTGCCAAGGAGCGAAGATCTCGACTAAATAAAGAAAGCCAAACTCATTGCAGAAGAGGTGGACATGGATCATAACTATTACTTGGTCTATATCGGGACTTCTAGATGTCCAAACACTATTTGCATAGGAGCAGCTAAATACGCTAAAGACCAATCCAAATCCCACTTTCTGAAATTTGCTAGAACAGCTAACATATTAAAATGTTAAAATTACATTCTATAACCAGACTTTAGTCTAAATGCAGAAGGGAGGCTAATTATCTCAAGATTATTTAAATGCATGAAACTTATTCAAAAGCTATGGAGACAAGGCAAGATACTAACTCAGACATGAAACCATGACCAACTTAAACATGCTTAAGTTTAAAACGTCCACCAGTACATCAATTTCTTCTTTTTAAAAAAAGTACTTTCTTTTCCCTTTTAACAAAATTAGTCTATGAAATTAACTTAGACCATATCATTTCTCAATAAAAGTGAGCAGAACAGGAGGTGAGGACTAGACTATCATCCTCTCAAGAATAAAACTTTTACTGAACTAACTGAATATCAAAATAATGTTATTTCAAGAGGGAAATAAGTCACAACCCAAGGCAACATTAACAAGTTTATAATTAGCTAAGATTTTATACATTACCCCCATTCAATATATAGAAGAAAATGCAATACTCCTTCGAATGTCAATAGCAGGATCTAAAAGACTGAGCATGACTGGAAATGCACTTAGCTTTAGGATAAATGACTTGAACCCAGAACTTACACTAGGGAATGTTAGATAGAATCAGGAAGGAGGTAAAACAGATTTACATTGCTAACGCTATGACCCTAAAACTACTGCATGACCTCACACCTGCTCATTGATCTTTCTTTACTAATTAACAAGGAAACAGGCAGAGCAAAGCACTCCTTTCTAGCTGAACTCCCTATTCAACTCACAACAAAACAGAAACAGCCATAGCAGGCCTCTGCACACCAGAAACAAAATTCGCACCCCCTGGATTTCCTCAACTCCTACAGGAAACATACAGAAATTCCCAAAAAAAACAGTGGAACCCAACATCATTCCATTACGATTTATCAATCTAGGCATGTCAATAAGCTGATAAAGGATTTTCATTTTTTAAATACACTTCTTAAGCCAAGACCTGCACTAAACCTCTAAAACTCCAGCTAGCACACACTCATTTTGAACACACCCACACAGTTGAGACATCCCTCACATCTGGACACTCACGCACTGAACTATTCTTTGAATCCCTGCAGCACCCTTTCAAAACCTTCACCACCTCACAGCTGCATATACCTGCACACACACACACCCCTCACCTGCACTTCTTCAAACAAGCAAGAACAACACCTCACATTCACTAAACCACTCCCTGCCACCTAGCCAAATTCCCATCAGCCTTAACTAGTGGCCTGAAGCCTCTTTCTTAAAACAAAACTAGATCAGACTCACTCTTACACCTCTCAGCTCACAGCATACCAGAAACAACTAAACAAACCTCGGCTACCACTAGAAATCAGCTGGAACACCAACATCCTCACACTCTCACACCTCACAAACCTCTACACTCAATGCATGTATGTTATAGGTCTAAAACAAAATATCATACTTGAAAGTACAAGACATCCCATTAACACTGAACTATATGTCTGTTGCCTATAGATGCACCACAGGAGTGCTAAACAGGCTAAAACAGGAGAAGCAAATCTCATTTTCCTTTCAGTTATGAAATTATGTTCCAATTTCATAATTTCATAACATTCCTAGAAGTTGTAATCCACAAGAAAAAAGGTCTAGGAATTCACTTACTGGACATTAGACCAAACAGATTTCAAACTCATTTAGCATGGGTATGTGTCTGAAGTCCAAATTGATCTGGACTTAACTACATATTCAGTTCAAACTTCATATAAATTTCTCAGGTTGTTTCTAAAAATTCCCTAATTCCATACAACAAATTTCACTTCACTGGAGTCTAAAAACTTCTATCTAAGCCAGACTGTAAAAATAGAAAAATGGACAAGAAATTAAGGACTTATACTAAAAACAAGATTCATTAGCAGACTGCAACTAAATCTCAAGGAGAAGAAACCATAAATTTTCATCCTTTCCTAAATAGTCTTCCATTTAAATAATCACTTGAACATAAATGACTTCACACATCTCTTAACAAACCACATGAAAATCTAACAAAAAGAGTCTTATGAACCTCAAACTAATGCAGCAAGCTCCAAACTATTTAAACGGATACAAAGCTCAAAACTTTGCAATCTTAGGGTCGAATTACTCATTTAGGCTATGAAGATATATAACTGAACCTCAAGCTCAAAACTTTGTAATCAATCTATTCTAGTGAACAGTGAAGATTAATAATAATTTAAAAACTTCAAAACCATTTCATGCTTATAAACAAAAAGAACTACTCAAACACTGCATAGATCATACACTACTACAACATCTCATTCACACATTTAGTCAAAACAAAATGAACAAGAAGGTTAGATGCTAAAATAAAAAAAGTTTACCTTTTTGCGAGCAGCGGACAAGGGCGTCGATCCGAAGAATGCAACTCGGACAATGTCGTCGACTCGAGCGAGGTCGACGACTCGACTTACGAAGAAGCGATCAAACGAGACGGCGAAGCGACGACACAACCAAAATCAACTGAAATAGTGACACTGTGTTTTGTTTATAAACTTACAGGCTAAGAAAATACATGTATCTCTGTATGTTGGTGTATTATGCCCTGCCTCTTTTTGAACTTTTTAACTCCCTTTTCTGCTGCTGCTCAATATTATTTCCTATTTTAAACTTGAAACCTTAGAACAAAAACTCGAACCCCTTTTTTTACCTCTATTCACGGCTGCCGAATCCCCCTTTCCCTCCTCTAAAACTGTCGCTTATATATGAACTATTAGGGCATTTCAGGTGGTGAGAAAATACCAAAAACGACCCTCTAACGGGCTCTAAAGGATAAGGTTTTTACCACCTCGTACAAGAAAGGACAGTGGTGTTGGCTTCTGATTCGTTGCTTGTACGGAGAAGAATAAGATGGGTTTTAGATCGGGTTTTTGGTTCTGAATTGGGAACGGGCTGAAGGGGGTAATTGGGAATAACGGGTTGGGAAACTGATCTGGGGTTGAAGTTTTTTAGTTTATAAGGGTTTTGCAAAGGTGGGATAGAAATTAGTCTATCTTTTACAAAATTTGGCCCTTTTCCTCAGAATTAAACATATTACATTTATTTTTCAAATTGTCATTTTATTTAGCCATTTAATTAAAATTTCGGGACAAAATTGGGTGTCAACAATATATAATCTAGAGATTGAATAAAACATTAAAAGAAAAGGATAGTTATAGTTATGGATCAATTTTCTATGACCAATCATTAATTATTGATTCTATTCAGAAATATAATGCATCGGGTAATACAGATAATTTTAGTGGAGCCAAGAGAGACCCCTATAGTTTCAGAAATTCTAATACGCCCCGTTTACTTGTAAAGTTATTTACAAGTTTAACATTCACATATGATACTACATCCAAATACATGATGATTATACTAATGTCCTGTTGAATACCTTTGAATTGTACATTTTCTGCCCAACTTTTGCTTAATCAGCCATGTTTTCATTTTTGCCTAATGTCTTCTCTATTAGAATTGTTCACACTAGCTGACTACCTGCCAACAATTTATGATGCCATGAGTCCATGACGTCTCAAGATATCACTAGATTCCTATCTTTCTTGTTTTCCTTTGTCTTTGTGGAGGATTGGAGATAGAGGCAACCAAAGTCTACTTTCAATTTGGCTACCACAATATTAATTAACCAGGCTGAAGTCTAAGTCAATAAATGCGTTAATGCAGCCGCCCTGCCCAAATTTATATAGGCCAAGATGGATTGGGTTAAGACTTAAGATGAACTAAATGATTAATGACTCATAGTCTAACCCGTCCAACATGACATATCAATTTTATAATTTCAAAATTATATTTCTTAAAGTGGGAATTCCTTTTGATAAAAAGTGAACACAATTTTGCACATCAATCAAATATTATTCTAATTGTAATTGTGTGCAAGAAAGTAAATACACAATCAAATAAATAAACAATTATTGAAGAATAAATTATAAAACAAGGATTTAAATTCAATGATAAAAAAAATGAAGGTTATGAGTTGCATTGGTAATCCGAGCATCAGCCAAATGTCTCGGCCGTATTCCTTTTCAAATCGCTGGCACTGAAGTTATCCCGTAAAAGCATATTTGATCAGCTAAAATACTTCTTGGAAAATGGAACTGAACATTTCTAAGTGTACATGTGACTAAGGCTGTCCACCGGCCCGGTCCGGTCCGGTTCATGCGCGTCTTTACCGGTCCGGTCCGGTGTTAAATAAAAAAAAAGTCGAAACCGGTCCGGTTCAACGGTGCATTTGCACCAATGCCGGATCAGAACCGGAACCGACAAGGTGAGACCGTTCCGGTCCCGGTTCGAACCGGTCCGGTCCGGTCCTGTTTCGTTAATTTTTTTGTTTTTTAACTTATATTTTTGATTGTTTGAAATAGATTAAAAAAAATATGGTAGACTAAATAAACAACACAAAACACACATTTTATTCAACAATACGACAGTACATTAAGTTGGAAATGCATAATTAGAAAATAAAAACTAGAAAATAGACTAGAAATTAGAAAAATACATAAATCTTCAACTTCAACGACTCAATTATCACGTGGTTGCAGATATATGCCACCACCACGAGCTGCCCATTCGGGGGTATGATGGTATTTCAAGTGAGTCTTAAACTTCCCCATCCCTCCATAATTTGATCCAGTTTCATCATTCCAATTCCAAACTTTCTTACAAAGAGTACATTGAGCCTTGCCGGTATTATTATTTTTTGTTATAAATTCTCAAACTTGGGATCTTCCAGTTCTTGGACTAGACGGACCTTCTGTAGTAGCACCTTGAACTTGAGTAGGATTATTTGCATTTGCAGCCATTTTGATAGAAAATTTATAAAAATAGCCTTTGTTAGAAAGTTTTTAAGAGAAATGAATAGAAAATATTGAATTGTGATTAGTTTGATGAAATATGAGAGTATTTATAGGAAAAATAGGTAGGGGAGGGCTGTTGGGGCGTTTATGGGTGTGGGGGTGGGAAAAATAGCCGTTTTTTGGCCGTTGCCAACGGCTATTTTCAAAAGGGAGCTGATTTGGAGTTTTTGTTGTGTTGGGCCGATCCTGCCCGGTTTGGACGTTTATTTTATTTTATTTTTTTTGGTTTTTATTTTTATTTTTATTTTTAATAGCCTTTGTAGTTTTTGAATTTTAAATTAAAAAATAATAACAAAATATTAATTGATTGCAAGGCATCTATTTTTTATGTAATAACTTATATAATACTAGGTATTAAAGTATTAAGTATGCAGTATTTTAGTATTTAATATTTAAGTATTAAATTGCAAAAATATAATTGAGATATATATATAAACAATGGTAACTTAGTAGCAAGACATAACACTTGTTATTTTTTCAAAGTAGTATTTATTATTTAGTATTTTTAGTATTTAGTATTTAGTATTTAAGTATTAAATTGTAAAAGTATAATTGAGAATATATAAAACAATGATAACTTAGTAGCAAGACATAACACTTGTTATTTTTTCAAACTTAATACTAAGTTAGTAATATAATAGTATTTAGTAATTAGTTTTTAGTATTTAGTATTTTAGTATTAAGTATTTAGTATTTAGTATTTACTCTTTAGTATTTACTAGTAGTATTTAAGTATTGAATTGCAAAGAGGTAACTTAATAACAAAGGATAATTGAGAATATAACAAAGGATTATAATTTATAACTTAATAGCAACGCGTAACGCATTTTATTGAATAATGGTTGAATTTTTTTTTTGCAAAGTACATACTACATAGATATTAAATTGCAAAACTACATATTAATAAAAAAACTTCTCATTTTCTGAATAATTTCTTCTGGCACCTCTGGAGGAACCGGTGGCAAAGATTCATCTTCTTCATAATCATTTTCATTGTCCACACTTCCATCGCCTGATAAAATTTCGGTTGCTGCTTCTGCATCTGCTAGTTCATCTTCTGCAAATCCAAATTTTCTTCGCTCCGATCTAATCCAATCTCTGAATAATACGGCCGTCTCCATTGCTTCTTCCTTCAATGAATGTCTATGATCTCCAATTTGTAATCTTCCTTGGCTAAATGCGCTTTCTGAAGCAACTGATGATGCTTGAATAGTTAGAATATCCCGTGCCATTTTTGCTAAAGCTGGAAACTGTGCTTGTTGATTCTTCCAAAATGGCAGTAGTTGATCGCTTCCAAAATAATCAATTTCCTTGCGACCATGAAGTAAATAAACATCAAGCTCTTTGAATCCTCCGCTGCTTCTCGAATGCCTGCTAGAAAGCCTTTGATTAAGGCTGGAAAAACTTCCCAATCCGGCTGCAGCTCTTTTACTCGCCTGCGTTGAACTTGATCCAGCTCCACTTGGAACACTTGGAACAACATTATCAGCTGCACTCCTATATCTTTCATAAATCCGTTGGCAATCTACAATTACCTGCGCACAAGCTGTATCTACACTTGGTGTTTCTTCATCAGTAATTCTCAAACTTTGATAAATTTCTCTAATAAGCATTTCGGTATTAAAACGTTTAAAACAGGGATGTAATATAGAAGCAATGCAATAAAGTGGTGGAATAGGAAAAAAATATTTTTTAATTTTTCAATCATTGCTTCTACGTCTTGTTCATAACCAGGCACTACTCGATAATCGTTAAGTAATTCTGCTATTCCAGCTATAAAATACAACATGGTAGTAACTGTAGGATAATATTGACCGGAAAATTCTTTAGTAGCATAAAAAAACTTTTCTATAAAAAGAAGAAGATACTCAACAAGTTGCCAATCAGATTCTTCTAGGTGATACTCTACAGCCACTTTGCCATTAAAATAACTAGTTATAGGCGCTCGTAAAGTGTAAGCAACAGACAAAGAGTCATATACAGTGTTCCAACTAGTTGAAACTTCCTTAGGAACTCTTCTAGGCCGCAAACCTTCATTCACACACTCTACCTGAAAGTCCCTCCATCTATCCGGTTTTTTAGATTTAAAAATATAACTAATTGCGTGTCTAACCTTCAAAATAGTAGGATCAAATAACTGAAGGCCATCTTTTACAACTAAATTATATATATGACATGCACATCTAACATGAACACAATTCTTCAAAATGGGGATGCAATGCGGGTCTTAACTTACCAATAGAAAAATCATTGTTTGCAGCATTATCAAGAGTTATACTTAAAATTTTGTTACTAATAAAATACGCGTTACAAATATTAGAAACTTCTCTCTTAATAAATGCTCCCGTGTGTGGTTCATCGACAGCGCAATATGCTAAAATTCTTTTTTGCATTACCCAGTTAAGATCTATCCAATGACAAGTAGCTGGTAAATACTCATACCCATTAACACCACGACCCAAATCAGTAGTAAGACAAACTCTACAATCAAAGTAATAAAATATATATCGTAAATATTGTCTATATTAATTTTTAAATTTTATAATATCACTTCTAACCGTAGTTTTTGGAAAACCTTGCAAAGATGGATTATATACGGTTTGAATATAACGAATAAAACCTTGACAAGAAGCAAATGTAAAAGGTAAGCACTCTACCGCAATCATTTTTGTCATTTGTTCCCTATCTTTCTTCTTATCATAATGCATAACCCCCCCCCCCCCTCCCGTCACTGGGTTAATTTCCTATTGGACTCCTCTACCTTGCGATGGAGCCATTCTGTTCCCTGAACGAGTGCCACCCGGCCTCTTTTTCCATTCATCCTTATGATGGTTTTCTAAGTGTGTTCTCAACTTTCCCGTCCCAATATTATGCTTGCCGGTTTTAAAATCCCAAACTTTTTTACAAATATTACATTTAGCGGTCTGAGCCGGAACATTTTTAGTCATAAATTTCCACACATTCGATCTTTCGGGTCGTACCGCTGGTTCTCTACTAGGAGGTATAGGTGGTAATTCAGTTTCTTCAGGTTAACCATGAAATTGACTAGTGGGTGTTTCATCTTCTAAATTAGCCCCTTCGGTATTTTCTTGATATCGTGCCTCTAATATATCATTTTCTAGTAGTTGATCAAAATCAAAATCATGATAAAATTGCGTGTCATCTTCCTGAGTAAAATCATCTAGATGAGAAGGAGCGCTAGAAGTACCAATTGGTCTTTTACCTAAAGCACGACTACGTCTATTATCCTCCCCTCGGTTAGAAGCACGTGATCTACGACCGCTACCCGTACGCCCAGTAATTGATCTCCACAGTCCAGATATTTTTATAATTTATAAGTAAATCAAACAAATAAATTACTAAAATATGCTACAAACAATATTGCACAAAAATTAAAATAGATACCGCACCGAACAATTTTCCACGTCACTCCAAATATTTTTTTTGTAATGCAATTTAGCACTTAAATCCTTTTTGCAAGAGCAACTTTGAATTATTTAGCAAATAGCCTTGGTAGAAATAAGAGAAATTGAGAGAGATTTAGAGAGAATATTAGAGAAATTGTGAATAAATTGATGAAAAATAATGGTATTTATAAAAAAATAGGTTGGGAGGGGGGGCATAGGGGCGCCTAGGGGGTGGGGGAGCAAATATGGCCGTTTTTGGCCGTTGGGCCAACGGCTGTGCGTGAAAGAGCCGTTGCCCAACGGCTATTTTTTGCACAAGCCCACCTGAATTTTTTTTTATTTTTCCGGTCCGGGTCCGGTTCCGGTCCATTTTTTTCCCGGTTCGGTCGGTTCATTTTGGGGGTGACGGATCGGGGAACGAACCGCGTAATTTTTTTTTCATTTGGTCCGGCTTGCGCCGGTCCGGTCCGGTGCAAACCGGACCATTGGACAGCCTTACATGTGACTCTTAGTTATTGTGATAAATATGACGAAGTCCAAACAATGTGTCTTCTGAAATTCATACATCACTGTTAGATGTACTTTGCCTAAGCATAATTATATATACTTCAAAGTTTTTTCAATAAGCTATTCTATTACACAGTATTTTTTTTTTTCATTAGTTGCGTATGGTTGCTTTAGAAAGGAGACAGCAGCTTCGTGGTGCATCAGTACCAAATTTTATAAGCACCGAACAGATAAATTCTTGGAAATAACTGCGTCTTTATATCACCGATTATAGTTTTGGCAATGTTTATGGGAGGAAAGTTTGGCTTACAAATTTTGCCACTCACGACGACTTGAACACTTTTACTTCATGTAAGTTCTATGTGTTTATGTAAACAAATTCATCTGTGTTTCTAAATTAAAATTAATTTAAGTTACTGACATTATTAAATTGTATGTGAAATAAAATTTCTTTAGTTGTTGAATTAGTTTTTCGGCTTAACCACTTATTATTGTAATTGCTCAAAATATTAATCGATGAAAATAAACTATTATACCCTGAAAAGCTGAAATATTTCATCGAGTAGATACTTCCAAGATTAGAAAGAACGAAGAGTAATTTTAGGACGTTGAAGTCAATTATTTTTATAGTTTTTTCCTTTAAATTTGTAAAGGACGTGAAGTTTCAATGTTATATCAACTTTATATATACTCCATTCGTCTCGTTTTATTTGTTTTATTTATTTTTACATGCCCCTTAAGAAAATATTATTGAGGAGATATTTTTGACTAATTTACCCACCATATTATTCTCTCTCCAATAAATATTAACTCTTGTTTCTACATTCAAGATCAATTAATACTATGGGCAAAGTGGGAAAAAATAGTTAATTTTGCTTTGAACTCCTAAATGGACAAATAATTTGAGAGGACTATTTATAGTAAGGAGGACAAATAAAACGAGACGGAGAGAGTATTAGCTAATAGATACTAGGAATTAGTGTAGGGTTAAGTCATTCTTCATGTACTAATGTGAAGTATATATATTCTGCATTGGATAAAAATCACCAAGGTCTCGAGTAAGACCTCGAGGTGTAACACGAAGATCGCTCCACGAGGTGAATTCCCGAGGAAGGACTGCATAGTTCCTCACCCCGGTAAATTGCCTGAGGATATGAGAGGAAGTTAGCTTGAAGTATCAAGCTCGGACAAAATCTCGTCACCTCGAGCGGATGTCACGCCTCGGAGACAAGGGTCAATCTTTGTAACCGTCCACCATTGCTCTAGCATTAAAGAGAAAGATCGTGGGTCAATTAAGATTAAAAATGGCCATAAAGGCACAATTATGATATTTGCAACGTCATTTCTTCTCCTGATTATAAATAGGGTTCATATGTAAACAACAGGACATGATCAATACAATATTCAACTTTACTTTCTATTCGTTGTCTCGTTTATCTTTCTAAATATTTCTTGCCTCGTTGTTTTCTAAAGCTTTTTGCTCAGTTCGAATTCAACTAGCTCAAACGTCACTTCGATACAAGCAAATTACCAGTTAAACCCAATACAAATTCGACTTGTTGTCCTATCCTGATTTAGGCCAACACAAATTGGCGCCATCTGTGGGGATCTGGTAATAACATATATTCCGAAGTCCGTAGTTTCGATCTTTTCATCAAAAACAAAATACCGGACGCTGTCAATGACAGCATGACTATTCAAGTGCCAGACCAGACAATGGGTGACACCGAGACAAATAGTAGAATCCTATTACACCCAACTGGCTCGACACCGCCCATTAGCCCCATCCCAACGAACACCTCAGATCCATTAGTTGGGTTGACTCCCCCAAGCGGGTCCACTCCACCGATCTGTCCGGTACCTCATGTAGGAGCTGTTGACACCCATTTTTTGCCCGAATCGGTTATAGTTTGAAAGAGGACTCGACTTATTAGAACTCACGGGTAAATACTTGGAGTCGCCACCTAACATATTTTTTAACTAGGCGTATTAAAGCACCTACTTTATTTCTAGCCAATTTTAATGTTAACTCCGAAACTTGATCTACGAACTGGATATTTTGAGTAAGGGTTCAAATTAACCTAAGCGGAAGGTGTTAGGCACCTCTCAGATTCCACCAAATGCGGTTCCCCACCGAACTAAATAATTGAGATTCAAAACAAGCAGCTAAGCAAATAAACTAAGTAACTAAGAATAGACAAATAATTTAAATGACTAGTAAAATATGCATATGGTATTAAGTAAAAGATGTGATTTTCTAATGGCTTCCTCTCTGGAGAATTACAGCTTGCAAAAAGATGAAAATGAATTAGTAAAATAAAAATAATAGTAATAAATACCAATACTAATAATAATAAGAATAAAATAATAATAATAACAATAAAAGGGTTTTTCTTTGAATTGTTCTCTTCCAAAATAGACTGTCGTCTCTAATCCAATTTTACCTTGCAAAATATAAAGAAAATGAGTTACTAAAAATAATGATAATAGTGACAACAACAACAACAATAATAATAATAATAATAATAATAATAATAATAATAATAATAATAATAAAGGGGAAAGAGATTTTTTTTATAAAAATATAGGCTCAGGTTTGTATGAATCGGCTTGAGGTTAGAGACGTTGCTACGGCTGCAAACACGCCGGCGGCTGTGTTGCCATGCCAAGTACCGGTCCCACCACTCCATCCTCAGCTCGTTTTTGCAATTACAGCTCATACACGTCATCATAGCCTATTTGTTTTAGGGACGCGGGGTGTGTAACGGGACTGATCAAGTGTAGTATCATGTTCAAATTAATCCCGAGGCCTCGATATATGTAAATATATTTTTCATTGGTCGTGATTGGTATAACATTCGTCAATTCGTTACATATCCATCAATTCCTTGTATATTCGTCAATTTAATATGTGTAGGCCTCAAAGTAAGAAATATTTTCATAGGCCAACAGTGTAATATTTGTATCCTCGATTCTTAGGTATTGCCGAACATACCCAGAAATACGTCATGTCCTGTACTCAAAGATTTAATCAGTGTATAAATCAATCCAACGACATCAAGATAAATCAACTAATAGTATTATTTAGTTGACATAAATCCACGAAATGGGTTAGTGCAATAAACGGTCAAAGGCAACAAAATATTAAGACCAGAAAACGAACAGAGTGGGTTAGTGCAATGATCAGCCAAAGGCTACAAAATATCAAATCTAGAAAACAAGAAGAATGGGGACAAGAAACAGGCACGCCGGAAACATGATTTTCCGCTGAAGTCCATGACTACTAAACAGACCGGAGCACACCAACGAATCAGAGGGAGAGGAGCGACTTCCCAATGGCGTCACTACCACTGTCCCTAGCCCAAAAAATCACGACTACATGATGTAGCCAACTGAATCTGCAAAACTCGACAAAAAATTAGCGGAACCAATATGAAGGAACAAAAACAGAGCAACGAGGAAAACTGCCAGTGAGAAGGGCCTTTTCTAGTCGCCGAAGCAGACGACTAAACTCCTTTTCGCCATTGATTTTTTATCTATGATACTCCTGTATCACCCCCAATATCGCACCCAATGTCCTCTTTTCGATCTCACGTTTTTGTAGTTTTGGATCTTTAACCCCCGTGCTCGATCTCCCCTGTTCTGATATGTTTTTGGTATGTGTTTCTGGATCTGTAGGTAATAACATATGTGTGTGTTCATCAAATAACCACCGTTTTCCCTCTGTTACTGCTGCCACTGGTGGTGGTGGTGGTATTGATGATGTGTATGAGAGAGTGGATGATGGTGTATGACGGTGTCTCTGTATATTGTATAAGAAAGAATTAGGAGAAAAGGTAATGGGATCGGGACCCCTTCCTCTCTGGTGTATGTATTTGTATGTTTTTGATCTGTGTATGGTGTTTGGTGGTTTTAATGGTGTGTATGTGTGTTCCCTATTTTCTGTACTGTTCTTGTATATGCTGTGTATGGTATTGTGTGGGATAGATGAGAGAGTGTGAGGTGGGGTATGCTGGTGTGTGTTTTGGCTGAAGAAGACAAGCCAGAGGAGAGAGACCGGGGTATTGTTTGTGAGGTCTCTGTATATGTTCTCGTGTAGATGTAGTGTATGTATGGATTGTGTTAGTACTGATCTCCCTTTTCAAAATAAAGAGATAATTACTTATAGCAGGAGTCTCAAAGAGCCGTAAGGATGAGGAATCAATTAAGCCATGGAGATTGCGGGAGAGATTTTAGGTAATTGAGGGATTTGATTTTAATTGAGAGATTGAGGGAGTGATAGGTGGAAAGGAAAATCATTTTGAAAATTTGTTTAAAATAAAATAGGAGGAAAAGGAAAAAGGTATAGTGTAATTGATGAACGTATCTAGACGAGCACTCGTCTATGTTCAAAGTGAAAAGATTCGAATTTCAAATAACTGTGAAAAATTATGAATAAAATAGGACTGGGATATTCTAATTGGAACAAAATTCAACTAAAGGCGCTGAAATAAAAATATAAATATACGTATATTATATATAATAAAATGCTCACATAAAATGATCAGGGTCAAATCAAATTAATTAAGTATAAATAATTATAAATAAATACAAAATATTAAAATGTATTAATTTGCACAAGCCAACACAAATTGACACGTATTTAACAAACATCCTAAATGATGCAAGGTACACTATATGATCACATTTAAATATATAGTGTATAAATAGGGCATAATCACACTTAAATGCATGCCTTCTAATGCAAATTTGCTCAAACAATTAAATTGCACATTTAAGTTAAATATAGCCAATTTTAGAAAAATGAGGGACGAAATTGGGTGTCAACAGTTGCCCCTCTTTGCCCGAGGATGATGAAAAAATCTTCGAGCAAAGATAATTGACGGAGTATCCAATTTTGTCACGACGGAGAGTTTTGGAGGTATTTTGGCCGAACCCCGGTCTCTGAGTTGCCTACATATCTCGGGTTTCACGAGAATCAGGCCGTGTGTAGTTCTAGAATGGCATGTTGCCTGTGTGAGATATTTATGGCGCACGATTTTGGATGTAAAGACTAAACTTATCCAAGTGTGTAAAGTTTAGATTTGTATATGCTTTGCCTCTTGGCGAGATAAATGATTAAAGAATAAAACAGAGGCACTATCGAAGACGAGATATCGCCAATAGATCGAGCATGAGAAAAGAACTTGTAATCATCCTAATTATGAAGATTTGGTGCACGACACACCCATAAAGAGAAGTTTATACGGACATAGTCTCCACTTCATCTCGATAAATAGGTCATCTTGCCTTCAATATTGCCTTGACTGAGCTGGGAGACATTTGAAGAACGGCCTTTATAAGTACGCACGATTCAAATAGATGGGCACGATTAAGTATGAGAACATGCACGATTCACAGATAGGCTTGAATAGGAAGGAATACAAAACTGACATCCAATCGGCAAGGAAAGTTTAGGTAGATCACTGGTGCAAGTAGGGAAATATAGATTTGAGTGCTTTAGAACTCCGCAGAATAGATAGTTTGTGGGTGTAACAAAAGCATTATTTGTAGGGTTAGGCTTCTTGAATTGGGTTTTGGTATGATGCCTTGTATGTATTTGAGGTTTTGCGGTGGCACAAATTCATGTGCGATAGTGATTTTTTAGGGAGAAAGTGTAAGGGTATGTGAAATGGACGCTTTATCAAGGGGTCTGTCAAGGGGTCGGAGAGTGTCCTGCAACAAAAGTAGGATAACTGCAACCAAAGATAATGATAAAGTAAACTCCCCTATAGAGTTGAGCTCTCCTTTGTCATGTAGTTGTCTACTGTTTCCAGGTGCTTTGAGTGTTAGGAAATATATGCTTCTCCTCTGGGTATATTCATTTAGGTGCGTCTTGTCAAGAGATAATTATTTTTCGTGTCGGGCTGTATACCCTGGGACACTGTCACGCTGTTTCCTGCAATAATGGTGAGCTTGTTGAAAATAATATTTGTAAATGTAAAGTAGACTCTCCTGTCATTGGATCGTCTTGCCAGTGCCTCTTGTAAAGAGACATGCGTGCTCATCAGCATTGCCATTACCTCCTTGTAAAAAGGACCTACTGCTACTGCCTCTCGTCATGAAATGCGTGTCTGTCGCGTCAGGCTGTGTACCCTGCGAACAAAATATAGTGCAAGAGAAGAAAAGAAGTTCCTCTCGTCGAGAGAATTGCCAGCTCATTGGGAGCTATTTGCTTGCTCGTCAGGAGCTACTAACTGCCTTTCATCAGGAGATATTTGCCTGTTCATCAGGAGCTGCATACTCTGCATACAACGAGTGAAGAGCCTGTCGCCGGGCTGTGTACCTTGCGAACAAAAAGTAAAGTGCATGTCGCCGGGCTGTGTACCCTGCGAACAAAAAGTAAAGTGCCTGTCGTCGGGCTGTGTACCCTGCGAAAAAAAAGTAAATTGCCTGTCGTCGGGCGGTGTATCCTGCGAACAAAAAGTAAAGTGCTTGTCGCTGGGCTGTGTACCCTGTGAACAAAAAGTAAAGTAAAGTGCTAAAAATAAAATGACATTATCATGTCTGCAATGCTGCTAAGAAGGTCGTCGTGTTTCTACTTTTATAATGCCTGCACTCAAAGAAAAAAATTTGTGAATTGCGGGGGAGAGGTTTGATTTGTGCATTCCTCATCTGCCCCGCATCTTCTTCCTGTAGTGCCTTCTTTTATGAATGCTAGGCCTTGGTCAAGCTTCCTTCAGTGAATTCCCAGTTTCTATACTTCGTCTCTTTTGAAATTTTTTAGGGGATCTCAAAAATTTAAGCCCCAGTTTCAGCTTGCGTCTTTTGGAATATTTGAGGGGATCCTCAAAAATTCTGCCACAGTTTATTGCCTTTGATAGATCATCACATTATAGTAGTGCCTGCAAAACAAACATAAAATATGTGTGTATGTCAACTTTCAAGGCAGACTGGCCTATTATAGTGGTGCTTGCAAAACAAAATATGTGAGCTTGTCCTATTTTAAGCCGGACAGGGCTGATTATAGTAGTGCTTGCAAAACAGAAAGAATGAGTATGTCCAATTCTAAGGCGAACGGGCCTAATTGTCATATTCGAAGCCTGACAGGACTAGCCATCATATTATAAGCTTGACGGGGCTAATCATCAATTCTAAGCCCGACGAGGCTGATCGTCATATTCTAATCCTGACGTGGCTGATCTTCATATTCTAAGTCTGACGTGGCTGATCGTCTTATTATAAGCCTGACGTGGCTAGTCGTCATATTTTAAGCCTGACGTGGCTGGTCGTCATATTAGAAGCCTGACGTGGCTAAAGTGCTATCATGTCTGTTGTGATTGCCTGCAAATCTTGTGTTTCTATTGAAAGGTCTACTATCAATGAAAGATTCATCAGTCGAAACAAAGTGGTTGCATTGCACTGAACACTAATGTATTGGCTTGAATCCGCATCAATCCTTCAGTGTGATTATTAGATATCTCAATGACTGTGATTATGTAGGTACTTGCATACTTAGACCGAGGTTTGGTGTTTAGATGAGCCGGATTGGAGGTTATCCAAAATTGTATTTTGTCTTGCGCTGTTATGGGTGTCTTCATGTTTCTTGCTTATTTTTGATAGATTGGTCTGTGTAGAAAATGTAGTTGTGGCTCGAGAGTTTTGCAACTTCCATTTGTTGGTTCTTGTTGTATCAGTGTTTGGCCTTTGCCAATCAGGCTTCAAATTTTATGTTTCAGTGTTGGGTATTTCGCGATATCAGGGTATTGAATATTTGAGTGAAGGGTGTAGATCTTTATTGGATCGATTTTCGGAATGGGTATCTAGGGAGTAGTTTGTATGTTGGTTGCAATATCTTTTGAATGAGCTAAAGGAGTAAAGGTGTGAGGTTTTGTCTTTTCGTTTGTCCTTAATTGTGTTGAGCCTTTGAAAGTCTTGACAGAAGGGAGATTATTTATTGCGTAAGTTGGGTGCAGTGTGGGGTTGTGGGTTTTGCAGGTTCTGGTTGTGTAGTGATTGGATCTCTTTCTTGTGATACTTGTATAGATATACCGCTGGTTGATCTTGTTTGTCTATCACAAAGAACTTGCATAGTGGTAGGATTTTTTGAATTCTCTCGGTGTCATGTGCTCATGGTTCGAAAGACTTTGTTCCAGAAGTAAATATTTTTGGCTCGGTTTGCCATTTCGGCTTCTCCTTAATGCAGATTTTTTACCAACTTCAGTGTTCAAATGCAAAGCAACCGTAATAAAGTGACAAAATACGCAAAACTGTGTTATCATTTTAGTAAAGATTAGATGCAAAAACAATACATAGAGCTTAAGAGAATGTCTAGACTACGGATGATAGATTATCCTTTGGGTTGGAGACTATGATAGAATGCACAGATATCGGAAAATATTTCCTGAGTACTTTATGTAGCAGTCAAGACAAGGATTTTGGTTAAATGATTGATGCTTGCTTAAGCAGGAGATGGGTCTGTTTAGATCCCAATCCAAAGTTGACAAAAATTTCAGGTAAGGGGTATATATATGACTGAAAAGGAAGTTGGCTTTTGTCGAACACCAAGACGTTAGTGCATTTGTCATCCTTTCTTGCAAATTTGTGTGTCATGATACCCATGTGTCTTCGAGAGAGATACTTAATGTCTCTCATACTTGTCAACCAACTGCTACAATTCAATCTTTGCCTCAACTTTTGCTTGTCAGGTAGATTTCGTTGCAAAGAGACCGATCTCGGTGTATCATGTATATTCTTAGATCGCTGCTTCAGTCAAGACCGTTTTAGAGGTTAACCATATTGTATTCCTTGCTCAATTTAGTTGTTGTCATAAAGCTTTTGACCAAAATTGCTCCAAGAAATCTGTCTGCCCCTGTTTTTGTATCAAATTAATTCATGGTCTTGTAAGTGTCTCAAATAGCTTCATCTTGAGTTCATCGTGTCGTCCCACACTTGCTAGTTGGTAAGGATATACTTTCAATACTCAGCAAGAGTTTCTAGATCCATCATATAATAGAATTTTTGTCACTGCGTCTTTGCATTCTTCTCCAAATCGAATCAGCCTGCTAATTTTGGTTGCTATGCATAAACCCTTGTATCATCAATCGGGTTCCGATCATTTCTCACTTCCTTATTGCCTTGTGATAACCCTTTGAACGTCTTTTTGGCCATGAATAGGTGCAAATTTGGAAATATTTTTGATTGCATTAAATCTATTACAATATGAACTAGATCGACAAAATGATCCTCAAACATTGTGCCAAAATAAAATATTTCGGTAAGTCATGTATGCCTTTGAGTTTGACCAACAAATCTCTTGCCCTATTAATTTTTCGCTTTTTGTGTATAGTGCCTGCTAGTACAAACTCTTCTTGTTTTGAAAAAATCCCTGATAAGTGCATTTTGCTTAACCAAATCTTCTGCCTTAGTATTTAACTTAATCCAACCTTTTGGATAATAGATTTTTGAGTTTGTGAGGGATAGGGAATATCAGGACATGCGAAAAATTCTGATATCATAATTTGGGCATGGAGCAGGGAGATGAGGTGTCTTGATAGGAGATTGGATTTGGGAAGGGATTGACTTAGGTATAAAAAGTCCTAGAGCAAGAAACAAAATCATGCAATGCACACATATCAGATAAGAAATGCATCCTACAATGCAAAAGACTGCTTGACGATTTGAGAAGTACTTTGTGCCACATGTATCACTTCATTTGCTAACAATGGGGAGAGCCTAAAAGATAAATATTATTTTATTGGTCTTTATTACTTTGGCTGATATTAAAATAGCGTAAGAGAAGGAAAAGACTAAACATTGCTGGGAGATTAAATCATGACCAATTGAACATCTTTCATGTTGATCCATCCCCAGAAGAAACCTCCTCTTCTTCGAATGAGTCTCCCTCGGACAAGCTTGCCTCTGATGAATCTCCTTGGGATATGATATTGTCTTGCATCAGTTAAGAGCCGGGATATGTCAAATGTGAAATTCTTCAACATTTCCCAAGCCTTCCTTCCTTTTTCCTCTATTCCTTTGCCAGCCACAGAATTCATTCCTTCGCTAGCCCATACACCTATAGACTCTATTCGTTTTATCAGGAGTTCTGCCTTTTTGCGCCATTTGTCCTTTTCTTTGTTCTTTGCTTCGACCAAACCTCACTTTTTTGCAATTTTCTCTCATGCCTTTGCCAGTTGTTTGTGTAGCCTTTTGCACTCAGATTCTAATTCATTGGCATTTCTTTACCTTTTTCTTGTTGCTCTTGGTTGAACTGCCTTTGCTATGTCTTTCCTGAGCCAGTCTGGGTAGTCTTCATCATAGCCTGCATCAAACCTGTCTCGTCCAATAGTCTCGAACTCCATTCGGTGTCTTCCTTTCCAAAGTTCTAATATCTTGTCTTTGAATGGTACCATTCCTCCGAAAATATCTGCTTTGAACTTCTTATGTCAACAATTTGGGGTACAGTCTGCTTTCTCCCTGCTTGTCTAAGTACCCTTAAAGGAGTGTATGGGTAAACTCCTCTAAAGCCTACTAAAATGAGAAATGAGTCCCTTTCCGACCGTGTGATCACTGTAGTGCTGGGAAAGTAATCGAACATCCATTGTATACTCTCGGATGTCAACTGACAGAAAATGTGGTGCAAACCAATTGCAGTTATCAGCCGGTTCCACTTCCCAAGAGCATTGTCCATGAGGGCAGTATGAGCCAAGACGTAGTTTTCTCTTGGTATGGAATGGAAAGCTTGCTCTGTGTTATCCATCTTTTGTAAATGCTCCATCAGCCAAATTTGTAAAAGCAAATTGCAATCCTCGAAAAAGCTAGCACATTTCTTGCATTTTTCTAAAGCTCGGTACATTTCTGCAATAATCATCGGTACCAAAGTGTATTTTTTGTTGAAGTCCTTGAGTTAGGTATCGGCAATTGATACCATGTAAACATCAACTCGTCCTTTGTGTTCTGGAAACACGACAGTCCCTAAAAAGCTGGTGATAAAAGCAAGTACCCTCCGCTCTTGCCAATCTACCTTGGTAATGCTGAAATAGTCTTTGAATTCTTGAAATGCTTCTCCATACCCAAATTTGATGTAGAGGGAATTCAGAGAAATTTCCAGCTGCTTTATACTGTCTGTGCATAGCTCGGGCTTAAACCCTACCTCGGGTGCAATGTTCTTAGGCATCAAGACTTCTTCACTTTCGAATGGTAATTGGGTTAACCAACCTATTTCTTCTAGTAATGGTGTCAACTCTAAACTCCCAAAGTGAAAAACTGCTCGGTCTGCATCCCAATAATGTACTGCTGCTTCTACTATCCCTCTCACTGCCGTGTGCTCCATTAGTGAAATCAGGTTCCCCAACACCACTTTAACTCGGTCTTGTTGATCTATGCTTAAGTTTCCCCACCAATCTCTGAGTAACTGAGGGATTTCAGTAACCATGTCAAATGTTCTATCGACCATGATCTGTTGGAAAAGGTGAAGAACGATAGGAAAAGGGAGAAGAAAATGCCTAAAAGTCACTTTACTGTAAATAAATGATCAACTTGCACAAGCTTTTGAAAACAATGCAACAAAGAATATGAAGAGATGTGTCGCTGTGGGTTGAGAACCCTTTAGACACTTTAAACAGAAGTTTCTAATGGACTTTGACAAACCACGGATGAAAAATCTTTATATAATGCCTAAAGGATAAATGCGCATTATGTGTCATCCCATCTATCAAGCGGTCATTTCTGCTTCAAATTGGGCCTTTAATGCCTTTTTTATTACCATTTAGGCCTTTGAATAGAATTGAATACAGAATGATTCCAATCTTTTGGGAATAAAAGGTTGTTTCTTATTCAATTTAGGCTTTCAATGCCTCTTAGGTTACCTACGTGCCTTTGAATGTCATTGAATACAGAATAATTTCGACTGTCTATGAACAAACAATCATTTCTGATTCAATTTGGGATTTTAATGCCCGTTGGGTAACCTTCGTGCCTCTGAATAGCACTGAATGCAGAACAATGTCAATAAACGATCCACATTTTGCACATTCAACCCTTTAAGTAAATGCAAATAAATCATGTTCAACGCTCTTTGGAGGTTCAAAACCCGTTCGGATTGTTTGACCAAGTTGGCCTATCGGACTTGAGAACAAGTCGACTAATGACATGTCATGATGAATGATTCCTAATGCCGCTACTAAGGAATGAAGTTAGCTAAACCGGGTTTTATTATCCTCCCAAACGGACAGCTCGGGAGCGGAAACGTCTCGGACCAAATAGGTTCCGAGTCCTTCCCCCTAAAGAAATTTTTCGTGAGGAAAGAAGTGGTTGTAACCACCACTTTTTTTCAACGCACGATTTTGCAATTGCCAGGAGTGGCGGAGGTGTGAGTGGCATGCACAAGTTTAAAAATATACAAGTTTTGAAAGAAATGCACATATTTTTAAAAATGCATGAGTTTTGAAAGAGAATGCACATGTTTAAGTAGTTCAAAAAAATAAATTAAAAAACAAAAAGGAAAGCCAAAGGTAACAAGTTAGTTCTAAAAATGAAATAATCAAGCAAGCATAATTTAAAACGATAAAAAGAATTTAAAACATTGAGTATGATGTATGCTTCCAATGGCATCTAAGAGTGGGTTTCTAGACAAAGTTTCTCCCAAGCGAATAACTTGAAAGTCGAAAGTCGAAAATTGCCAAAAGCTTCGCTAGTTGGCTAATTTTGCGTAGTTTCCCTAAAGGGTGCTTTGATAGTGGAACGACCGTAGGGTCCACGCAATCGTTCATGGTGTGTGCAAGTGTAAATATTCCAGGAGTGGAGGAAGTGCAAATAAAAATAAATAGAACAATGAATTTAGAGAAAGAGCGCTAAAAATTTAAACTTCTAAAGATAAACATCAATCCTGTGAAAGGGAAAGAAAGAAAAGTTAGTATTCAAAATGATAAGAAAAGAAAATAAACGCAAGGAATCCAAATCAAAAGTCTGTTATGGTAGAACCTTGATATCCCCAGTGGAGTCGCCATTCTGTAGACATCCATTTTTCTCCGAATCGGTTAAAGTTTGAAAAAGGGCTAGACTTATTGGAACTCACGGGTAAAGACTTGAAGTCGCCACCTAGCATATTTTTTAACTAGGCGTAATAGGGCACCTACTTTGTTTCTAGCCGATTTAATTGTTAACTCCGAAACTTGATCTACGAACCGGATACTCTGAGTAAGAGTTCAAATTAACCCAAGAGGAAGGTGTTAGGCACCTCTCAGATTCCACCAAATGTGGTTCCCGGCCGAACTAAATAATTGAGATTCAAAACAAGCAGCTAAGCAAATAAACTAAGTAACTAAGAATAGAAAAATAATTTGAATGACTAGTAAAATATGCATGTGGTATTAAGTAAAAGGTGTGATTTGCTAATGGCTTCCTCCTTGGAGAATTACACCTTGCAAAAAGATAAAAATGAATTAGTAAAATAAAAATAATAATAATAAATACTAATAATAATAATAATAATAATAATAATAATAATAATGATAATGATAATAATAAAATAATAATAATAATAACAATAAAAGGGTTTTTCTTTGAATTGTTCTCTTCCAAAATAGACTGTCCTCTCTCATCCAATTTTACCTCGCAAAATATAAAGAACATGAGTTAGTAAAAATAATAATAATAGTGACAACAACAACAACAACAACAACAACAACAACAACAATAATAATAATGATAATAATAATAATAATTTAAAATAAAGGAGAAATGGATTTTCTTATAAAAGTATAGGCCCAGGTGTGTATGAATCGGCTTGAGGGTAGATACGTTGGTACGGCTGCAAACACGCGGGCCGGCTGTGTTGCCATGCAGAGTACCGGTCCCACCACTCCATCGTCGCCTTGTTTGTGCAATTACAGCTCATACACGTCAGCATAGCCTATTTGTTTTAGGGACGCGGGGTGTGTAACGGCACTGATCAAGTGTAGTATCATGTTCAAATTAATCCCGAGGCCTCATTATATGTAAATATATTTTTCATTGGCCGTGATTGGTATAACATTCGTCAATTCATTGTATATCCGTCAATTTCTTATATATTCGTCAATTTAATATGTGTAGGCCTCAAATTAAGAAATATTTTCATAGGCCAACACTGTAATATTTGTATCCTCGATTCTTAGGTATTGCCGAACATACACAGAAATACGTCATGTCCTGTACTCAAAGATTTAATCAGTGTATAAATCAATCCAACGACATCAGTATAAATCAACTAACAGTATTATTTAGTCGACATAAATTCACGAAATGGGTTAGTGCAATAAACGGGCAAACGCAACAAAATATCAAGTTAAAAAAATGAACAGAGTGGGTTAGTGCAATAATCAGTCAAAGGCTACAAAATATTAAATCTAGAAAACAAGCAGAATGGGGACAAGAAACAGGCACGCCGGAAACATGATTTTCCGGTGAAATCCATCACTACTAAACAGACCGGAGCACACAACAAATCAGAGGGGGAAGATCGACTACACTATATAGCCAACTGAATCTGGAAAACTCGATAAAAATTAGCGGAACTAGTGTGAAGGAAAAAAAAAGAGCAACGAGGAAAACTGCCGACCTCAAGGGCCTTTTCCAGTCGCCGGAGAAGACGACGAAACTCCCTTTCGCCATTGATTTTTGATCTATGATACTCCTATATCACCCCCAATATCGCGCCCGATGTCCTCTTTTCGATCTCGCTTTTTTTTTTAGTTTTGGATCTTTAACCCCGTCCCAATCTCCCCTGTTCTGATATGTTTTTGGCGTGTGTTTCTGGATCTGTAGGTGATAACGTATGTGTGTGCTCATCAAATAACCACCGTTTTCCCTCTGTTACTGCTGCCACCGGTGGTGGTGGTGGTATTGATGATGTGTGTGAGAGAGTGGATGTTGGTGTATGATGGTGTGTCTGTATATTGTGTAAGAAAGAATTAGGAGAAAAGGTACTGGGATCGGGACCTCTTCCACTCCAGTGTATGTATTTGTAAGTTTCTGATCTATGTATGGTGTTTGGTGGTTTTAATGGTGTGTATGCGTGTTCCCCATTTTCTGTACTGTTCTTGTGTATGTTACGTATGGTATTGTGTGGGGATATGAGAGAGTGTAAGGTGGGGTATGCTGGTGTGTGTGTTGGCTGAAGAAGATAAGCCAGAGGAGAGAGACTGGGATGTGGTTTGTGGGGTCTCTATATATGTTCTCGTGTAGATGTAGCGTATGTATGGATTGTTTTAGTACTGATCTCCCTTTTCAAAACAAAGAGATAATTACTTATAGCAGGAGTCTCAAAGAGCCGTTAGGATGAGGAATCAATTAAGTTATGGAGATTGCAGGAGAGATTTTAGGTAATTGAGGGATTTGATTTTAATTGAGAGATTGAGGGAGTGATAGGTGGAAAGGAAAATTTGAAAATTTGTTTAAAATAAAATATGTGCAATAGGAAAAAGGTATAGTGTAATTGATGAATGTATCTAGACGAGCACTCTTCTAGGTTCAAAGTGAAAATATTCGAATTTCAAATAACTGTGGAAAATTATGAATAAAATAGGACTGAAATATTCTAATTGGACTAAAATTCAACTAAAGGTGCTGAAATACAAAATATAAGTATGCGTATATTATATATAATAAAATGCACACATAAAATGATCAGGGTCAAATCAAATTAATTAAGTATAAATAATTATAAATATATACTAAATATTAAACTGTATTAATTTGCACAAGCCAACACAAATTGACACGTATTTAACAAACATCCTAAATGATGTAAGGTACACTATATGATCACATTTAAATATATAGTGTATAAATAGGGCATAATCACGCGTAAATGCATGCTTTTTATTGCAAATTTGCTCAAACAATTAATATTGCACCTTTAGGTTAAATATAGCCAATTTTAGAAAAAGGAGGGACAAAATTGGGTGTCAACAGGAGCATTGGCCACCAAACCAACATCCTCATATTCTGGCGACCCCTTCCAACAGTTCATGGTAAACTCACTACAGTAGATGCGAGAGCAGGCCCCCGCTCAAGCAGCCATACAAGCTCAATTTAATGAGCAATTTCAGAGTTCCTTGCAATCCCTCATTGGGAACGGAAGAGTTCACTCTACCCTCGGTAATGTTCCCTGCATGATGTTTAATGAATGGAACCACACCACTACTCCTGTTGGAAGAAATACAAGAGAACTCCTGAATGGGATCTCGTCTAGGGTCTCGGAGACTATAGCTCCCACAGCGTCTTAAACAAGCATCGCGTCTAACTTTGAAAAGTGGAAGAAGGAATTCGAGGCCAGCATGGAGAAACGACTCGAGAACGTACAAGGGGTCCGCAAACCCCAACGAGCACTGTACATTGAAAAATATCGCCAATTACCCTTCAAGCCTGAAGCTGCTCCAGCGCCTTTCCCAAAATATTTCAAATTACAAATTCTGAAGAAGTATGACGGGACGACGAACCCAATTGACCATATTATGGAATACATGGCTATGGTCAAAAGGAATTACCTAACCCCGATTGAAAAAGAATACATGTTCTTGAAGAAATTTGCTGACACCCTAGAAAAAGAGGAGTTGCGTTGGTACATGCTCCTCCCATCTGAGTCCATTTCCAGCTTCGATTAATTGGCAGATATGTTCATTAAAGCTCATACTGGAGCTCAAAAGATCCTTAAAATAAAGGAAGACATCTTTGACGTAAAGTAAGGATACCTCGAGCCCATCAAGGACTTCCTCGAGCGCTTTCAAGCCAAGATGATGGACCTACAAAAAATAGACGATAGCCTGGCAGTCATAGCTTTTGAAAAGAACCTTAATGTGAGTAATTCAGAAGCTGCGTTTGAGTTGAAGAAAGAGCTCCAGCAATGGCAAGCTCAAACCTGGGATGAATTGCATGACCGAGCCACATCAAAGATCAAGCTCGAGGAAGAGGAGTGGAGAAGAACGGGACGAGGTCATTCCTACCGAGGTCGATTCAAGTCCTCTCGATGTGCCGATGCACCACGAGGGAATTCAAAAGGATGATATAAGCCGCACAGCGGAACTCAAAGGCAGCACGTAAGTCAATGCCTTCGGGGGCATCAGCACGTGAGCCAAAGGCTCAGAGGAAAAAATGGATCATCCTCTAACGTAAAATCTTCGGGCCCATCTTTGGTACCCAAGGAGAAAGATCTGCCTCGAATCTCTGCGTACAAATTCAATATATCCACTTCCGAGATAGTGAACACGATCAAGGGAATGACGGACCAAGGAGTGAGGCTCCCGAAAGACATGAGAACGCCACCGAGCAAGAGGGACCAAACCCAACATTGTGAATTTCACATGGACTACGGAAACGCAACTGAAGAATGCAAAGCATTAGGTCTCGAGGTGGCACACCTGCTCAAGAAGGGTGTGTTAGCAGAATACCTAACTGACAAAGGGAAGCACAATTATTCGAAGAACAGAAGATAAAAGCAACCACCTCGAGCATAGTCGCCGAAGTGGGTAGTGAATGTCATCACTTGGGGCTTGGAAGTGAATGGAATAAACTTTGCTGCAGCAAAGAAAGTGGCGAAATCATCCATTACAACGGAGAAGAGAGCAAGAGCAGGAGAGTCGAGCAAAGAGATGGTATTCAGCAAAAAGGTCTGTAGTAGGATAATGTTTCCCCATCACGATGCGCTAGTGATCATGCTCAGGATCAACGACTATGATGTCAAACTAGCTTTGGTTGACCCTGGAAGCTCGGTGAACATCATCAACTATGGAGCGATCAAAAAGATATGGTTAAAAGACTTAGTCGTACCAAAGGAAACCATACTGACAGGGTTCAACAATTCCACTGAGAAGACTTTGGGAGAGATAACCCTCACAACTACTGCAGAGGGAGTTAACAAGCAAACCACCTTTCAGGTTATAGCCCTATAACGTCATTCTTGGGAGGCCTTGGATCCACAAAATGGAGGTTGTGCTATCCACTTTGCATTAAGTGATCAAGTTCCCAACCCCATGAGGAATAAGAGCCATCCGAGGAGAACAACAAATATCATGAGAGTGTTATTCAATCGCAAAGAAGAGTACAGTCGCCCCGATCGGGCCAAGAAAGTAGCAGCAAGCAAAAATTCAACAGCCAGGGACTTCTCCAGGCAAAGCCCTCGGAACACGAGCAGTTACCTCGACAAAGGGACTGGTTCGAATAAACTTATGACATTCTATTTTCTTTCATCTAAGTCCTGTCATAACCAGGCAACTATTGTAATAAAAATATGCAGATCTGATCAGTGGAATAAACTAAGATTCGACATCTCTTTATTCTCATTTGAATATGCATAGTTAATCTTAAGTGAAGCCTACGACTCAAGGGCGAAATGTCGTCCTAAGCTAGCTCGAAATAATGAAAAAAGCCTTGCAACCAACAATTGTACAAAAGGGAATTTTCATTAATAAAAGGCTCGAAAGGCCCAAGTATTTACAAGGAAACGGCACGAAGGCCTCAACCAAAAAGAAAATAAAAGCTCTACTCTAAGCCACCGCTTCGAAGTCATTACCTCCCCCGTCTGAACTCTCACTGCTCGAGGGGAGATTTTCCAACAGCCTCTGGGCCACAGCAGCATTGCTCTCGGCCTAGGCAATCTCAGCATTAAGGTCAAGCCCGCCGCGCACTCCTTCAGAGACTTCAGCCTCGTCTGAATAACGGCCCAATTCTTATCAACTTTGGCCCGAGTCCTCCTCATTCTCCGCCTCGAGGAGAAAGAATCAGCCTTGCCTCTCAAGAACTTGACCTCGCTCTCGAGTTGACTATTCTCCTTGGCCAATTGTTCTTTCTCTGCGGCCATTTCATTTATCTTAAGCATCTTCTTCTTTAAGTCGTTATGAAACTTTTTGGCCCTCTCACAAATAGCTGACTGAGCCTCGTTCCTTACTCTCTTCAGCTCGGCGTCACAAAGATCCTTCAAATGAGCCATCTTCCCTTCAATGTAAGATTTAGCCTCGAGGGCTTTGGTGTTGAACCCCAAAAATTACCCTTTCTTTAAGAAAAGATAGGTTTCGGGTATAATGTTCAACAATATGGGACTCCAAAGGGCTTTCTTTGCAGTCGCCACCTAATTTAGGAGAATTAGGAACCAATTAATTAAATAGTGTGTGCAAGCACTCCGTTTTAAGGAAAATGATCTTTTCAGAGATTCTAAGTAAGAGGTTCAATTATTTTCGAAAGAAGGTTTTCATTTAAAAAGCACTTTTGAAAATCCACAAAATGTGGTTAATCCTTCGGTTTTTACAAAATAGCTCTATAAATGCAAGTTTACAAAATTTAGTTCAAAACTTTAAAATTAATGCTAAAATCTAAGATTGTAATAAATTACGCTTTAAATAAATATGAATTTAAATGTAATAATAATAATAATAATAATAATAATAATAATAATGTACTTTGGGAAGAGGTAAGAAAATTAATTAATATGGGGAAATCTCAATTGAAGTTGCAATTTAAGGGATTTGGAACAAAGTTACTACTTTTATTATTTTCAAATTTTATTGCACGCACTATTTAACTAAAAGGTACGAAATTCCTAGATAAGATGGAAATTCAAAGAAATAAATATTCACAAAATAACTCAATAAATAAATAAACATTCATTCATAAATAGCAAATTATTCTAGGAAAATTTCTATAGACATGGATTTCTACGGGATAAGGAAAGAGAAGGGTTAGAAGGTAGAACCCGGAGATTGCGGATTGAATGACTATTTTTATTTTTTACATTATGCCCATGAGCGTAAGTTATATTAAGCGGCTCAACAAAGCACTTTCTATGATCTTCACTTCTTGAATCTTGAGCCCGGACTCGACCCCAATGTGACTCCAACGCAATTGATTATTCCCATTTGAGTTTTAACCAACTAGTCCCAAGGGGTATTCATGCAAAGTGAAAGGGAGATAAAGATTAGAAATCTATCCAGAGGGAAAAGATAACAACTAAATAAATGACATGTGATTCAAATAGAAATGAAGAAGGCAGAAACGTGAACTAAAGCACACCGAGTAACGACTTCCTAGGAAAATCTTTCCAACAATTAACTGAGTGCAGACATAGTAATATGACCATGCACCAATATTTCAGACATAGAGAAAGACGATTAACTCATTCCATGAGATACAAGCTGCAATCTTATTGAGTCAAACTTAAACTAACATAACTGAATTCTAAGCAGATACTTAGCAAGTGACCAAAACTCATTAAAATACAAATGAATATCTGTTACACCAGCTAAGAAAAATTTCAGGATATAAATTTTGTAGGATTTCAAACTAATAACTTAGATCATGCATCTCCAATGGTTACAGCAAACGGATGTACACATCTTTGTTAAAATGCAAAGCTTAAAAGACAATTTATCCAAATGAGAGCGGATTCCAATATGTCAAACTAAAAAAAAGACCTTGACAGTGACCAAGTTATTTAAAACTGAAGCAATAGAATTATCAGGAAGTATTTCTAGCACCTATACTAAGCTAGTAGAAACCCACGGGGACTTTAATACGATATTTCAGATCAGATGACAAACACGCCAAAGCAAGATTGCATTTTTTTAAAGAACATGAACACACCAGAACCATAAATGCTATGCTACTCAAATAAAAAGTTGAGCATCCGAGAAAACAGATGATTCGACTCCCTTTTCAAAAACCAATTACAAGACGGATCAGACAAAATAAAACTTCAACCTTGCTGCGCCACAATCCACTCTATACATTAATTAACACTCAAAAACAGAACAAACCATTACTTCCAAAAGAATTGAATTGGAAAGAAGACTGAACGAGACTTGAAGGAAGAACCTAGGACATCTAAACAAGTCTACAACCACTCTGAATGCAGACCAGAAGAACTAAGGGAAATCAGACTAGGAACCAAAGGGATTCAGGATGGACTGAGAACAAGGAAAAGCTTAGGGAAATCTGAAGCAAAACTGCATACACACCCTCACATATACACTGATCCTAGGCTCCTACTACCACCTAAAGCACCTACTGAACTACCTGCTAAAACTACCCTGAACCAACTACTCCTACTCTGCTCCTTCGACTACTTCAAATCCTCCAAAAAACAACATGAACCAGCAACTAAAGCTCTTATACTTTTTCCCCAAGCTAGACAACAAACTATACACTTACTGCCACCTCTTACTTACAGCAAACAACTTAACCTCCATCATCCTACACTTTAACAAAGTCAGAACCAATCATCTTATGCAGCAGGCATACGGCCAGATCTACTGCCCTTTTTCACACCTGGAGATGACCCTGAAACAGACCTCACTTACCATCCCTTAGGCCCTGAACAGCTCTGGAACTAGCTGAACAATACCTGCATATCTGCCCTATTCAAATCAAACATACATACCTCATCAAGCAATCTGCACTAAGCCTCTTTCTCACAGCATCTCAAACAACCACCTGACTCCCTCTTGAAACAACACCAGCTCACCAAGAACAGCCCCTGCACACTTTCATCACCTCACACACACACTCTGCTTCTATATCAGCCCCTACAGGCCTCCCTGAATTCACCAAAACAGACCCTACATACTCCCTCTTTCTCACAATACTTCACAAATGCACCAGGAACCAAGCATACTACTCTGAATCACCAGGAGCCACTCAAACAGCCAGATACCCAGACAATGAACAAAATAAGAATAAAATTTCCAACTGAACCAGCCAAGACTAGGGGATTCCAAAACAAAGCAGATTTGACATATCATCTAACTAAGTAAGGTCAAGCTTGAACTCTAAACATCAGGCATGATAAAGTTGCGTACTTTACACATTTCAAGTTCAGTTGAAAACATTTCATAGTTTTCAAAATCAAGCAGTTAACTTTATGAGACATGAACTACTTCATGAGTTCAACACAGTTTACCACTAGTTATACAATTGATCCTTAGTTTTACGTTTCATCCAGTCGAAGAGAGAAAACTTTTCACCTGTTTTATTCTCGAACACAGATTTAAATGATCAAAAACTAAAATATATTCAAAACATTGAAAAATCAATGCCTTATGCAACCTGACTTAAATAAAATTAATTTCAAACTAACTTAACCTGATTCCTACATAATAATACTTCAACTTCCAGAAACAACAAAAAGAAACAGTAAACGAAAATAGAAAGTAATGAATGTTACCTTTTGCGAAGCAGTGAATGGAGCGTAGAATCTGAAAAACAAGGTCGAGCAAAAGCGACGCGAAGACACAAACGCAATAACAGTATTCTTGACCCCAAACCAGAAACAGTAAAAACTATGAATGTATGGATGTTTTTTTACTTAAAAACTTTGAAAATATTTTGTATCTAATGCTGCTGCTTCTCTGTGAACTTTCTCTGCCTCCTTCAAAAAAATGAGAATAAAGATGATTATATACCTCTCCAGCTAGGGTTTTCGAGTGAGCTATTTCGAATTTCAAATTTGGTTAAAATGGACATTCTCTCTGTAGGATAAGGGAGAAAACAGTCCAACCCCACAAAGATCGTACAGTTTCCCTCTTATCCTCAAAGATTTTGCCCGTTTGAAACCAAATTGACGCTCCAGATTTGATCCGCGAAAAATGCAGGCACACGATCGATACAGCTATATCCTAGTACGGGAAGATGATGTGGAGGAACGTGGGGGACCATTTGGGTACGAATTCTTGGCTGTTTGTGAGAATCAAAGGGGAAAATTTGAAAGGGAATCGGGTAAATTGGATCGGGTCTAGGGATTAAGGGGATTGGAGTTGACTGAAATAGGTAAGGGAAATAGGCAAAAATTGGGTGTGGGCCGGGTTATGTAATGGGCTGATGGGCCAGGGAGATGTAGTGTGTGCTGTATGTATTGTATATGTGGGTCTTGCATGAATGGACTGGCAATTAGGACTAGGAGCGATTTTAGCCTTTTTTTGGTGAATTAATTGAAATTTAGGCAATTGCACGGGGTAGGCTAGGGATTAGGCTAAGTATTTCGATTTTACCCTTTTTTAATCAAGATTTCAATTATTTCACTTTTAAATTTACAAATTGACTTTATTTTAAATAATTAGATATCTATTAAACTTTCGGGACAAAATTGGGTGTCAGCAGCTGCCCCTCTTTACCCGGAAAAGGATGAAAGAGTTTTAGGGTAAAGATGTTGACGAGAAAGCCAATTTTTTCACGATAAAGCCAAAGACTTTTGATTCCAAGAACCAAAAGGCGAGGCTTATGGACATGGCCGAACTTCGATTTTCGAGTTGCCTACATATCTCGGGCTGAAAGAGAATCAGGCCATATGTAGTTCAACGACACTTAGACACGAAAACTCGCACGATTGACAGAAAATGACGCACGAATTGGAAAGAATTCAAACTGACTCCTAATCTGAAACAAAAGATTAGGATAGAATTTGCTTGTTCGAGTGCGATTCTTCAGATCCTCGTTGACGAGTCTAGCTCATATCAACGGTTGCCCCAGTTCACTGCTAAGAAAAAGTTCCACGTTATGCTCCAAATGCTGCTGCAGTATTGCAAAAATTCTGTAATGACTTAACAAACGGTAAGCGAGCAACTATTAATAAAGCCTGATAATCAAAAGTAAAGAATGATCAAATATTGATGATACGGATTTGCAAGTGCGGGTTGCGATAACATTGATAAGTTGTCTTCCAATCAACTGGCAAAGCAATAAAGCAAGTGCGAAGGCATAATGCAAAGCATTTTCAACAATCTTGACAAATCAACTGGCAAGCCAGTCGGGCATGAAGCAAGGAAGGTCTTGGGGTTGATTGTCGAACAAATCAGCTGGCGTACCGGTCCGGCACGAAGCAAGGAGGGTCTCGGGACTGACCTTGTAACCTGTTAAGCTAAAAGTAAGGCGGTTCATAATATAAGGCAAGTGCAAAGTAATAATTGAAAGCAAGTGCAAGGCCATTTGAACATCTTGACGAATCAACTGGCAAGCCGGTCGGGCACGCAGCAAGGAGGGTCTTGGAATTGATTGTCTACAAATCAGCTGGCGAACCGGTCCGGCACGAAGCAAGGAGGGTCTCGGGGCTGACCAGTTAACCTGCTAAGCTAAAAGTAAAGCGGTTCATGATATAAAGCAAGTGCAAAGTCATAATTGAAAGCAAGTGCAAGGCAATTTGAAAATCTTGACAAATCAACTGGCAAGCCGGTCGGGCACGCAGCAAGGAGGGTCTTGGAATTGATTGTCTATAAATCAGCTGGCGAACCGGTGTGGCACGAAGCAAGGAGGGTGTCGGGGCTGACCTGTTAACCTGCTAAGCTAAAAGTAAAGCGGTTCATAATATAAAGCAAATGCAAAGTCATAATTTAAAGCAAGTGCAAGGCAATTTGAACATCTTTACAAATCAACTGGCAAGCCGGTCGGGCACGCAGCAAGAGGGGTCTTGGAATTGATTGTCTACAAATCAGCTGGCGAACCGGTCCGACACGAAGCAAGGAGGGTCTCGGGACTGACCTGTTAACCTGAAAAGTAAAACAAGACATCAATTTTAAAGCAAGTGCGACGACATAATTTAAAGCAAGTGCAAAGAAAAGCAATGCGGGAATGTAGAGCAATGCAAGAGCCATTTGGCGAATCAATGAGATAGTCCAACAAAGGGGATCCTCGTAGCCGATGGTCAACCTGGAGGAGTAAAGCAAGGCGTTAATTTTAAAGCAAGTGCGAAGACATAATTCAAAACAAGTTCAGAGCGAAGTAGTGCGGAAATGTAGTGGGTGCGATAGCCATTGATAAATCAATTGGCGAGACAATCCAGCAAGGATGGCCTTGTGCGGATTATAACCCGGAGCAATGTGATGCCCTGTTTGGCTTAGTTTTGAAAACACAAAACAAGCCTCGGCTTTGTCACCTATTAGGAATAAAAATCATAGAGGTAGAAATGCCGCCTGTTCGGCAATAACTCATGACAAAGCATAATGCTTTAAGTCATAAAAAGGGCAATGCGACGCAATTTGCAAGGCAACTTTGGATGCGTGTTCAAATAATTGTTCGTCCGTAGTTGTGAATAATCCTTTCATTGCAAGCTTTCTTGTTCCTACTCTCAAAGAAAAATTTGTTAGTTTTGGGTAGGGGCGTTTGATTTGTGCTGATTCATCTTGAACTTGCTGCCACTGCTCCCTCGTTCTTCTTCAGACTTGGGCTTGCAAATTATACTCAGAGACTTGATTTATGAACTCAATATTGTATAATATTTCAAGATAGAGGCAAACTAAAGTAATTTGATAAAATATTAAACAAATAATCATTGATATGCAACCGAAAGTTATAATGCATTTAAAAATTTCTGCTTTAACTCAAACTCATGACATATCTTGAACCAAACTGAACGTCCTTTGTCTTTGCGACTTGTGCTAATCTTGATTACTTTAAAACTCTGCCACTTCATCCTTTGATAGGTAATACCAATTTTGCAAAAATCTGCCCCAGTTATAATCTTTATGCCTTCGAACTCTTTTTGCAAAATTTGCCCCAGTTTCTATCTTCCATATCTTCAATTCATCTTGCAAAATTTGCCCCAGTTGCTTGCTTTAGGGAAAACTAAAAATTTCAATATTATAGAGTCGAGCCCGTTAAGAGCGCCTACGTATCCCTCCACGGGAATCAGACTGTGCGTAGATCTGCTTACATAAAATTTTGGGGAAGTATGACAATCTAAGTACGAAACCGCATCCGAATTGGAAAACATATACATCTGCCCAGATGCATAGTTCGGAATTACATAAAAGATAAACAAGCTTAAAGTGTTACAATATTTTGACCGAATCCGACGGGCATTGCCTACTTATCCTGTTGCCATTCCAGGAATCAGGTCAGAAGTAGTTCAAACTTACATAAAAGAGGAAATAGGGGATTCCTATGCTAGTGTAACCGAGCTCTATACGAGTTGCTTAAATATCCCAGCCCTGGGAATCAGGTTACGCGTAGTTCGCATTACATCAAAGATTACATTCGGACCAATGCTAACTTGCGGTTGCTTCAGACATGGTATCTTTGACGGCATCTGCATTGATTACCTTTGGCCAAACTTGATTTATAAATATCTGCCAGGATTAGTGTTCTTCCACATAATGACATTGCCAACTTGGCGCAAATTTTCCCGTTGCTTCTCTTAGTTAGGAAAGAGATTCTTCAACACCAATTGCCCCGGTTTGAAGTAAACTATTCAAATCTTCTCTTTGCGCATTCAACATCTTCCAACTTATCTTCTTGAATGGTTTCTCAAATAAAGGTCTTCCATTTGTATAGATAAAACGCTTCGGCTCCAATTGCCGGCAAATAAAGCTGCCCCAGTTTGAAGTTCTAACGGTAATGTAATATCCAAAGAGTGCAAGAGTAACTTTCCAATGCATCATCCTTAAATTGTTCAGTTGTTTCGTTATAGGTCACAAGCCAAGTTCAAGCAGGTTTTGTTATTTTTAATTTGAAACAATAGTAAGTATATTAATCAAAAGAAAATAATAAAGCCCATGAATAATTAAAGTATAGCAAAAATAATAAGATAGGAATGCAGTGCATTTGTTTATTCAAAACCTAATTTAGGGAGGCATACAACATAAAAGTAAACATGCAGGATTTAAAAAAAATTATTTGAAAGACATAGACATAAACATAAAGCAAAACACAGTTCAGGGCCTCAAGCTGACTGTGATGCCAAAACAAAAATAACGAGTTCATTCATCAAGTCTCTTTTGGACCACAAGTCCAATTAGCCATCACATCACTTGGTTCAGCATTCTGCACATGTGGCTCTTTCTCAAAATCTTCAATAGTTGCACTACATTTCAATCCATAATTCAAGAGTAGGCTGCCAACACCTTCAATCAAATTCTGCATGGCCATTTCTGGTGCTTGGACAAATGACTAGTTCAATGGTAAAAGAGGCTGTAGCATGACACTAGTCGGCTTCTTCTCAGACTCAACCTTTTCCATCTTTCCTTCAGCGGGGTTGCCACCTAGGCCAAAAGTTCCTTCATTCTTTGGCAATAGAGTTAGTGCTTGCTTAGGTACCTTAAAAGCAATATTATCAACCTTTACATCATAGATAGAGACTATGGTGCCCTTCAGATTTGGTTCTTCCTCAAGAGAAATCATATTAACTGCATTGTTACCATGATTGGGAAGAGGATTATCATGCACATTTGGCTGAGTGCCGGTGAGTTGAATGGTGCCTGCTTTGATTAAACCCTCGACCTTGTCTTTGAAAGTATAACATCTCTCAATATCATGGCCGGCTGCCCCTGAGTGATAAGCACAGTGCTTATTTGCATCATACCATTTTGGAGGTGGGTTTGGAGTGTTATCAGGGATAGGCTGCACAACTCCCGCATTTCTTAATCTCTCAAAAAGCTGGCCATATGACTCGGCTAGGGGAGTATAGGTTTTGGTTGCTCTCCTTTCGTAATTCTGATTAATCCCTTGCACATTGGGACGAACAGGAGGACGAGGCTGGTAATTCTGGGGTGCTTGAAAATTTGGCTGACGAGGGTATTGATTAGGTGCATGTGCTCTAGGTTGGTAGTAATTTGCTTGTGCATTATAAACCGGATAAGGAACAGGTGGCATCTGGTAGTGAGTGGGGGTAATTTGGGTAATATGGGCTTTGGTAGGTGGGAAAAGCAGACGAATTGTCAAAATTCAACTTTCCAGCTGGTCGACGCTCGATGTCTCCCACAATAACTCCCACTTCTTCTTTCTTTTTCTTGTTAAAACCATTACCGGACCCAGACTGGATTGCCTTATTTGTAGCTTGCAAAGCGGCCAAATTTGTGATCCTACCAGATTTCAAACCAGCTTCATACATCTCCCCCGTTTTCACTAGATTGGCAAAAGTAGAGTTAGTCATGGATGCCAGTCGATCATAGTGGAATTCATCCAATGTCTCGATGAAATGTCCCACAAACTCTTCCTCACTCATGGGAGGCTTAACTTTGGCAGCCTCACTCCTCCAACGTACCGCGTATTCCCTAAAGGTCTCGGTCGACTTCTTCCTAAACCTTGCAATAGCCAACCGATCTAATGGTATTTCAGCATGGAAACCAAAATGCTCCATGAAGTCGTGAGCCATACTCCTCTAGTTAATCCATTTTGAGGGATCCTGCTCGGAGTACCAGTCTAAAGCTTCGCCTTCAAGACTATGAATGAATAATTTCATACGGAGCTCTTCATTCTTCCCCACTCCCAAGGTTTCACAGTACCTTCTCAAATGGGCTCGGGGGTTGCCTTTGCCATCAAACTTAACAAACTTTGGTACTTTGTACCCTTCTGGGTATTCAATCCCAGGATGAACACACAAGTCTTCATATTCTAGACTTTCCTTGTCCTTGCCTTTTGATGCTTTGCTAAGAGCACTCATCACCCAACCTTGTACCTTTTTCTCCAAATCTTCACCCCCATCGACTGCTTTTTCGGCTCTTCTAACACCATTTTGAAACTTCACATAAGGAGGATTGGTGTAATCATCAATTTTCACAATAGGAACATCTTGCCCACCAGATACCGCCACTTGGACTAATGGTGCGGATGGATTTTCAGTATAAGCTTGTGGGATGGGTTCATTTTGGTAAGTTGAGGTTTGGTATGGATATGGAGTGTGTGTCTAATAATAAGTATTGGCAGGGTGCGGGGTGTATGATGGGTATTGTTGATGTGATAGGTAGATGGGTGGTTAGTTGATTGTTTGGCTAGATTGAGCGTTATTTGGAGGTGGAGCTTGGACAAGTGGCAAGTTGCTTTGGTGGACGGGTGCTTTTAGAGAATTGTGGGCGTTCAAAGGTGTGTTCATATTGGCGACCCCATCAATTGAGTTCAGAGATTGCCCCATTTGACCCAGAGAATGGGATGCATCGGGCCCACGCAACGGCGTGTTTTTAGGAGTTTGCCCTCTTACCGCAGCCAGTTCATCCTTTAGCATCTGTAGTTCCTTAGCCATTTCAAGAATCAGTTCGTCTTGAGCAATAATGACATTTCCTCTTGATGATTTAGGAGTTGCAAGATTTTTCTCGGTATTGCGAGGTTTATCATCTATTCCAGTCATTGTCAGTTGAGGAAATGTGTACCAGTATGCAGATTGGTCTTTTGCCCTTGTGTAATAGGAGTGATCGGCCAGCTTAAATCAGCACAAATCAAACCTCTGTTTTAGGGATAAACAAAACAAAAGAAAAAGTTCAAAAGTAACCATGTTAGTTTACATGTCATTGGAAAAATTGCACACAAATCACGTAGCGCGCATCACGTAGCGCTTTGAATTTTAAACAAGTTGACATGTGGCAAACACAAGTAGTTGAGCGTAAATAAAAATACAAGCGCATCCTACCCTGTACGGGGCCTCTTTGTGCCAGAGGTGAGCCTAAGACGCCAAATAGGTGATAATGAAAAGTAGTCCAAGCCGGTTTTGCAATAATCGAATTTAGAGTAAGTGACAATAACAGTAATAATAATTTCCTTTCATTATAACTTGATTTTGAGTACATCATTGTTACATAAAAATAGGAGGTGCCAGACATAATTTAAATACATCGTTTTGAGTATAATGGAAATAACTGCTATAACTACACTGCATCAGGCTCGAGGAGGCAATGAAACTGAAGTGCGGGCCTGGTTAGGGTCAATCCTTGCTTGCTTGCACAATCGGTGTAATTTCTGACATCTGGTCCCAAATGTGGTTTACATCTAAAGACTTGCTTGAATCAAACATCGATCAAATGGATCGAACGTCTTATCGTCCTTTCGACGTCTCTTGCCCCAACTTGTTATCTTCTTCCAAGTATCTTCACAATTTCAACTTGATGACTATTTGAAATACCTCTTGAATTCAAGCGTCTTCTAGTCTACAAAATTAATAAAAGTATTCTAAATTTAATTAATTGCAAAACCTGGCTTGGAGTGGAAGTTCCGTTATCACATAAACACATAATATGCACTGTTGTTGGGTTTAAACCCGTCAATGAAAAAGGGTGGTTTTCCTAACTATGGAGGCGGTACCAAGGACCGGGTCCAATCTAAGGCTTATGCATGCATGTTCCTAACGAAAACTCTAGAGTGGGTTTACTAGACACAAGGCTGTTTTGAGTGGCAAGCGGTCACGCGGTAGTAAACCTATCCGCTCACCCCGCAGGTACGCGCACTCTTACTTAAAGGGTTTTTTGTGAGTTGCGGGTGTATATGCATACACCTCGCGGGTATAAGTAACCATGAAGAAGCTCCCAGGAGTGGGAGAAATATGAACGGAATGCCAGTTTTATATGTGCGCAAATAAAAGTGTAGTGACATGCTTTCAGTGACAAACAATTGCAAATAATCAATTTAACTAATCATGCTATTTTTTGCAAATAATAATAAACAAATAAAGAGTTATCTTGTGAAAACCTTGCGGTTAGAACCTTAAGGTAATCCCCAGCGGAGTCGCCACGCTGTTGAACCCCAAAAATTACTCTTTCTTTAAGAAAAGATAGGTTTCGGGTATAATGTTCAATAATATGGGACTCCAAAGGGCTTTTTTTTGGAGTCGCCACCTAATTTAGGAGAATTAGGAACCAATTAATTAAATAGTGCGTGCAAGCACTCCGTTTTAAGGAAAATGGTCTTTTCAGAGATTCTAAGTAAGAGGTTCAATAATTTTCGAAAGAAGGTTTTCATTTGAAAAGCACTTTCGAAAATCCACAAAATGTGGTTAATTCTTCGGTTTTCACAAAATAGCTCTATAAATGCAAGTTTACAAAATTTAGTTCAAAACTTTAAAATTAATGCTAAAATCTAAGATTGTAATAAATTACGCTTTAAATAAATATGAATTTAAATGTAATAATAATAATAATAATAATAATAATAATAATAATAATAATAATAATAATAATAATAATAATGTACTTTGGGAAGAGGTAAGAAAATTAATTAATATGGGGAAATCTCAATTGAAGTTGCAATTTAAGGGATTTGGAACAAAGTTACTACTTTTATTATTTTCAAATTTTATTGCACGCACTATTTAACTAAAAGGTACGAAATTCCTAGATAAGATGGAAATTCAAAGAAATAAATATTCACAAAATAACTCAATAAATAAATAAACATTCATTCATAAATAGAAAATTATTCTATGAAAATTTCTATAGACATGGATTTCTACGGGATAAGGAAAGAGAGGAGTTAGAAGGTAGAACCTGGAGATTGCGGATTGAATGACTATTTTTATTTTTTACATTATGCCCATGAGCGTAAGTTATATTAAGCGGCTCAACAAAGTACTTTCTATGATCTTCACTTCTTGAATCTTGAACCCGGATTCGATCCGAATGTGACTCCAACGCAATTGATTATCCCCATTTGAGTTTTAACCAACTCGTCCCAAGGGGTATTCATGCAAAGAGAAAGGGAGATAAAGATTAGAAATCTATCCAGAGGGAAAAGATAACAACTAAATAAATGACATGTGATTCAAATAGAAATGAAGAAGGCAGAAACGTGAACTAAAGCACACCGAGTAACGACTTCCTAGGAAAATCTTTCCAACAATTAACTGAGTGCAGACATAGTAATATGACCATGCACCAATATTTCAGACATAGAGAAAGACGATTAACTCATTCCATGAGATACAAGCTGCAATCTTATTGAGTCAAACTTAAACTAACATAACTGAATTCTAAGCAGATACTTAGCAAGTGACCAAAACTCATTAAAATACAAATGAATATCTGTTACACCAGCTAAGAAAAATTTCAGGATATAAATTTTGTAGGATTTCAAACTAATAACTTAGATCATGCATCTCCAATGGTTACAGCAAACGGATGTACACATCTCTGTTAAAATGCAAAGCTTAAAAGACAATTTATCCAAATGAGAGCGGATTCCAACATGTCAGACTAAAAAAAAGACATTGACAGTGACCAAGTTATTTAAAACTGAAGCAATAGAATTATCAGGAAGTATTTCTAGCACCTATACTAAGCTAGTAGAAACCCACGGGGACTTTAATACGATATTTCAGATCAGATGACAAACACGCCAAAGCAAGATTGCATTTTTTTAAAGAACATGAACACACCAGAACCATAAATGCTATGCTACTCAAATAAAAAGTTGAGCATCCGAGAAAACAGATGATTCGACTCCCTTTTCAAAAACCAATTACAAGACGGATCAGACAAAATAAAACTTCAACCTTGCTGCGCCACAATCCACTCTATACATTAATTAACACTCAAAAACAGAACAAACCATTACTTCCAAAAGAATTGAATTGGAAAGAAGACTGAACGAGACTTGAAGGAAGAACCTAGGACATCTAAACAAGTCTACAACCACTCTGAATGCAGACCAGAAGAACTAAGGGAAATCAGACTAGGAACCAAAGGGATTCAGGATGGACTGAGAACAAGGAAAAGCTTAGGGAAATCTGAAGCAAAACTGCATACACACCCTCACATATACACTGATCCTAGGCTCCTACTACCACCTAAAGCACCTACTGAACTACCTGCTAAAACTACCCTGAACCAACTACTCCTACTCTGCTCCTTCGACTACTTCAAATCCTCCAAAAAACAACATGAACCAGCAACTAAAGCTCTTATACTTTTTCCCCAAGCTAGACAACAAACTATACACTTACTGCCACCTCTTACTTACAGCAAACAACTTAACCTCCATCATCCTACACTTTAACAAAGTCAGAACCAATCATCTTATGCAGCAGGCATACGGCCAGATCTACTGCCCTTTTTCACACCTGGAGATGACCCTGAAACAGACCTCACTTACCATCCCTTAGGCCCTGAACAGCTCTGGAACTAGCTGAACAATACCTGCATATCTGCCCTATTCAAATCAAACATACATACCTCATCAAGCAATCTGCACTAAGCCTCTTTCTCACAGCATCTCAAACAACCACCTGACTCCCTCTTGAAACAACACCAGCTCACCAAGAACAGCCCCTGCACACTTTCATCACCTCACACACACACTCTGCTTCTATATCAGCCCCTACAGGCCTCCCTGAATTCACCAAAACAGACCCTACATACTCCCTCTTTCTCACAATACTTCACAAATGCACCAGGAACCAAGCATACTACTCTGAATCACCAGGAGCCACTCAAACAGCCAGATACCCAGACAATGAACAAAATAAGAATAAAATTTCCAACTGAACCAGCCAAGACTAGGGGATTCCAAAACAAAGCAGATTTGACATATCATCTAACTAAGTAAGGTCAAGCTTGAACTCTAAACATCAGGCATGATAAAGTTGCGTACTTTACACATTTCAAGTTTAGGGTGAAAACATTTCATAGTTTTCAAAATCAAGCAGTTAACTTTATGAGACATGAACTACTTCATGAGTTCAACACAGTTTACCACTAGTTATACAATTGATCCTTAGTTTTACGTTTCATCCAGTCGAAGAGAGAAAACTTTTCACCTGTTTTATTCTCGAACACAGATTTAAATGATCAAAAACTGAAATATATTCAAAACATTGAAAAATCAATGCCTTATGCAACCTGACTTAAATAAAATTAATTTCAAACTAACTTAACCTGATTCCTACATAATAATACTTCAACTTCCAGAAACAACGAAAAGAAACAGTAAACGAAAATAGAAAGTAATGAATGTTACCTTTTGCGAAGCAGTGAATGGAGCGTAGAATCTGAAAAACAAGGTTGAGCAAAAGCGACGCGAAGACACAAACGCAATAACAGTATTCTTGACCCCAAACCAGAAACAGTAAAAACTATGAATGTATGGATGTTTTTTTTACTTTAAAACTGAGAAAATATTTTGTATCTAATGCTGCCGCTTCTCTGTGAACATCCTCTGCCTCCTTCAAAAAAATGAGAATAAAGATGATTATATACCTCTCCAGCTAGGGTTTTCGAGTGAGCTATTTTGAATTTCAAATTTGGTTAAAATGGACATTCTCTCTGTAGGATAAGGGAGAAAACAGTCCAACCCCACAAAGATCGTACAGTTTCCCTCTTATCCTCAAAGATTTTGCCCATTTGAAACCAAATTGACGCTCCAGATTTGATCCGCGAAAAATGCAGGCACACGATCGATACAGCTATATCCTAGTACGGGAAGATGATGTGGAGGAACGTGGGGGACCATTCGGGTACGAATTCTTGGCTGTTTTTGAGAATCAAAGAGGAAAATTTGAAAGGGAATCGGGTAAATTGGATCGGGTCTAGGGATTGAGGGGATTGGAGTTGACTGAAATGGGTGAGGGAAATAGGCAAAAATTGGGTGTGGGCCGGGTTATGTAATGGGCTGATGGGCCAGGGAGATGTAGTGTGTGTTGTATGTATTGTATCTGTGGGTCTTGCATGAATGGACTGGCTGTTGAACCCCAAAAATTACCCTTTCTTTAGGAAAAGGTAGGTTTCGGAATATTTCAACAAAGTGGGATTCCAAAGGGTTTCTTTGGAGTCGCCACCTAATTTAAGGATTATTAGGAACCTAAGTTAACTAAGGAGTGCAATTTAACCTTTATTTAAAAGAAATTAAATTAAATTCAGAGATTCTTAGGTAAGTGGTTCTGTTAAATTCGAAAGAAGGTCCTTATTACGGGAGCGCTTTCGAAAATCCGCCAAAGGCGGTTAATCCGGCGATTTTCACGAATTTTACTTGAAATTTAGTTTGGGATAAATTTTAAATAAAATAAATAGGTAATAAATAATACAGAGAAGATAAAATTGATTATGACAATACTTGAACAGAATTTAAGATTAATTAAATGAATAATGAGATAAGGGTTGATTGATTGACTAAATAAATAAGGGCTAATTAAAATTAAATAAATAAATTTAACAAATGATTGAATAAGAATAATAATTGATTGATTAATTAATTAGATAAATAAATAAATAGATAAATGACTTAAGTAGATAAATAAATATTTATATGCTTTCAATTAGGTAAAGGATGAACGACAGTAATTAGCTAATTAAATAAATAAATACAATTGATTAAACAAATAAATAATTAATTAGAATTAATTAATTAAATAAATAAATAGAATGAATAAATAAAATAATAAATAAATACCACTTAAATAACTTTGTAGATAAATGAATAAATAAGTAAATAAATAATTATAATTGATTAGGTAGATAAATGATTAATTAAAATTAAACAGATAAATTAATAATAAATGCCACTTAATTAATTTAATTAATGAATAAATAAATAAATTTAATAAATGGATAAATAATTGACTAAATATAAATAATGAGTAAATAGGTACAATTTTAATTTTATTTCTTTTGCACTCGAAAATCAACTAAAGGTTTCTACTATTTTAAATTAACCGGCGAGTCCCAAAGAGACGAGATATGCAATTTATAAACAATCAAAACAATAAGATAACAATTCAGTTAAAGCGACTAATCTACCAGGCTTCTAATCATTCAAAGTCCTAAAACATGCTTTCTAAAAAAAGGACGGGAGAGAAGGAGTTTTAGAAAGTAGAACCCGGAATAGCGAACTTAATGCGAGCCCTATATTTCACAAGGCTTTTCATTTATTCATTTCTTTTGTTTTACATTTTCGGGGATATCAAGTCCCGAAAATGCGGAGCGATTCAAGTAACATCCAAATACACGCCACCCCATTTGTGAGTTTTCATTCAACTCATCCCAAGTGTTCATGCCAAGGAAAAATAAGAGGATAAGAATTAGTAAAAGTCCAAGAATCAAATACAATCGCATAAATTGAGTAAATGAAATGAAACTGAAAGCATAGCCAGGCACTGTGACAAATTAATGAGGAGAACGAAACAAAATCTTGCATTTTGAGATACGATCATGAAAACTATGAATTTTACCCGTCGGCCATCAAACTAAAGAAGCACTTACATGCCAAATAATAAAGCTCTCATACCATCATACATTTTTCTTAGCAAAGTAGACAGACTTTAAACAGTTAGAGGGACCAAATATTCCAATTATATTAATGTCTTATGACATCTCAATAACGAGCCAAACTTCAAATATATCTTTTAAATAAACTATATATGTAAATCATATTTTTTGCTTCGGCAGAACAGAGGGTCAACTTAGCATTATTTCATCGTGAACAGGTTCTTTATCCCTTTTTCTTCATCTTCCTTTGGTTCAAACAAATGTTTTTTAGCTTAAGTTTTGGTTGCACTAAACATACTGTAAGCAATACAATATGCTGCTGACTCTAATCCAAATTCTTATCGATGTCGAGTGTTCTGGAAATTACTAACTATTCATGGAATCTTTAGAGCCGTCAGATCCTCATGCACAGCTCTTGCATTTTCAAGATTGAAAACTGAGCAAGAAAATTCAAGAATACATTCCAGAATTGATACAAACTGCTACCACCATCCACTCAAACCCTTACCTATAATCCCTGCCTGCTTCTATTTTCTTGTTAACCAAACAGAGAGAACCAGGGACCAAAGATGAAATCTTGGAGACAAAACATTTATCACAACTACAACATGAAAGAATAATTCTTTTTAACACCAAGCTAATCAATTATGACAAACCTAGGCAAAGAATTTAAACTTTATTGCAATAAAGGTAGTCCAAAACTCAATGAGAAAATAACAGGTTTAATTTAAAAAGGTGTTAGCACTTTTGAAAACAAGAACAATGGGAAATTTCAAGAAAGGAAACGAATCAAACAAACTGATTTATCAATACAAAACCTCACCCCTGCTGCATACACCTGAACTTTTGCACATATATAAACATCCCTCTGCTGATTCTATGCCTGACCCCAACACAAATACAACCTGCACACTCAACCTATTCCTAAATACCCTGTATAAGCACCTGGAACATCCTCTTTGCATCACCCCAGCTCCTAAACTGCCTGAACACCTAGACTCCCTCAAATTCCCGGACTTCCTGGACCTCTTCACCAGAACACCACTGAACTTATTAGGACAGAACAGAAACCTGCAGCACCCTTCTCATACTCTCTGAACTGCCTGCCACCTCTCCAATCAATTCCAAATTCAACTCAGCCTCTACACCTAGTCCTACTTGGAAACCAGACTAGAACCAAACCCAGATCCCTGCTGAACAACCACATACTCTGGCTGCACTACACTCTTGAAATCCAGGCAGACCAGGAGACTCACAAGCTCACTTCCTGTTCCCCAAAACACCCCAGAACAGACTCACTAACTCCCTCACAGCAACATGACATCCAGGTCCTATAACAACTCCTACTATCTCACTCAAACTACAGCATCAGAACTTCTCCAGAGCTGCCTAGTCTCCTTTTGACAAACAGAAACATTCACAGAAGTCCCTGCTACCACTACACTCCTTGCATACCCCTGAACACCTCACAGCCTACACTATCTCCATTAATACCTGAAACAAACTCCTCACTTGAATAAATTGAGCAGCAGCTCCCTCCAAACAACCAAGACCAATTCCACAGACCACAAGAAACCCAAGGAACATTGAAACAGATGCATGAGAAACAGAAGTTGTTTCAACCATTTAAAGACTAGTTATACTGACCATTGCCTCTTTAAAGGGTAGCAGCACACTTATCATTTTACTTCTACCTACATTCAAACTTTGGAGCAGCTTTTCAATCAACACAGTGGTTTAACTAATCAGGAAAATAGAACCGAAACATCTAATCTACACAGGATGTAAACTTTCCATGATACTAGATTAGCTTTCATATAAGTTTAGGAGAAAAATGCTTATCGAGACCCAAAGATTGCAACTTTAGAAACTACTCATGCTAGCAGGACAAATTTCTGAGTTTATGAATCAATTAATCAACTCATATCATTCTCCCCACCAGTTCTAACAAATTTCACATGGTTACCTGCTTATTAACCTTTTAAAAAAACTCACTTTCATAGACTAACAGTAAAGGCAGTATTAACCAATGTTCACAAAGCCATTAATTATCAAATCGATTCTCAATCATATACAGTCAACAAGATACGATAATATGATAACTCAAGATGCTTATTTCGGATAGTCTAAAAAAAAACAGTAATGAATCCTTCTTTATTATATTATCAGGAAAATACCACTCGCATAATCTTAACAATGAACCAGATAAAGAAATGGTAATAATCAAAGTGTGTTACCTTTTTGCGGGCAGCGACTAGGGCGACGATCCGAAGAAGTGAGACTCGAACGACTAGTAGTCGACTCGATCAACGATGAAGCGACTCGACTAAACTAATGAAAGCGAGAACAGGAAACAATGCTAAGAAACCCTTAGAACAGTAAAACTATCTCCCTTTTTTTAAAACTAGAAGGAAAATGTTTTTTTTTTTCCTTATCAATGCTGCCGTTTTTTCAATGTCAAAAATCAGAACCTCTCTAAATGAACAAGATAAGGAATATATATACCTGAGCTTTAGGGTTTTCTGCTGAGATAATCCTCCTCAATTTAAAACCTAAATCGGACATTTTACCTGAAAAATAGGGGTGAAAATCGTAAAATCCCTTCAAGGATCGTACGTTTTCCATCCTTATCTTTCAAGAAGGATCCGTTACCTTCAATGAACGAATCAGATCGATTTAATTTGAAATGGACGCTTGAGATTCGATCCAGCAAGGCTTTGGTACGGTGGAGATGAGGTGGAGGGGTGAGGGACCACTAGGGGTACGAATTCTTTGGACTGATTCGGAGAGAATCCGAGGAAAATCAAGAAAGGGAACGGATTTGAAACGGGTCGCGCGCTGGGAAAACGGGTCAAGGGAAATGGAAAGAACTGAAAGGGGGACTGATTATGTGTATATGTATTATATGTTATATATTGCTTGCATGGGTAGGCTGGGATTGCATGGGCTTGCACATTTAGCCCCCTTTTAAGTCAAATTGAATTAAGATAGGGATGTTGCACGGGTAGGAAAATCTCTAGGACTTTGAACGAAATTAACCTTCTTTTGAAATTAGTTAATTTACTTTAATTAAATTTGATTAATTTGAACTCAATTCAAATAACTTTAATTATCTAAATCGAATTTTAATTTATTTTCATAATTGATTCTCATTTAAATAATTTAGCCGCTAATTAAATCTTGGGACGAAATTGGGTGTCAACAGCTGCCCCTCTTTACCCGGAAAAGGATGAAAGAGTTTTCAGGGTAAAGAAGTTGACATAAAGCCAATTTTGTCACGATAAAGCCAAGGACTTCTGATTCCATGGACCAAAAGGCGAGGCTTATGGGTATGGCCGAACTCCGGTTGCCGAGTTGCCTACATATCTCGGGCTGAAAGAGAATCAGGCCATATGTAGTTCGACGGCGCTTAGATAAGAAACTTGCACGATTGACAAAAGAAAAGACGCACGAATAGGAAAGAATTCAAACTGACGCCTAATCGGAAATGAAAGATTAGGTAAAACTTGCTTGTCCGAGTGCGATTCTTCAGATCCTCGTTGACGAGTCTAGCTCATATCAACGATTGCCCCAGTTCACTGCTAAGAAAAGGTTCCACATTATACTCCAAATGCTGCTGCGATGCCGCTAAAATTCTGTAAAGACTTAACAAACGGTAAGCGAGCAACTGCTAATACACTATAATAATTGAAATAAGAAATAAATAACGGTATAATATAAAATTGTAAATGCTGGTTGTGACGCTCAATAAGTTCTTCTCTCGATCAACTGACGAGATGCTCCGCCCGGAGAACCTCTAGGCTGATCATTATTCTGAAACAGTAAAGTAAGACAATAAGTAAAGCGAAAATGAATGGTAAAAATGCAAGGCTTTCATAAGATAAGTTTGACTAACAAGACATAATGTCTCAAGCCGAATCATGTATTTCAAATACAATATGTCGATATTGCAAGACAACCGACATTGCGAAATACTCCGAAAGCGGTGTTCCAGCCGACTTGCCTTAAACTATCAATATAAAATGCCAATATTGCGAGACAACCGACATTGCGAAACACTCCGAAAGCGGTGTTCCAGCCGACTTGTCTTAAACTATTAATAAATACCAAATATAAAATACCAATATTGCAAGACAACCGACATCGCGAAACACTCCGAAAGCGGTGTTCCAGCCGACTTGTCTTAAGTTATCAATCTATTTTAAATATAACATGCCAACATTGCAGGACAACCGACATCGCGAAACACTCCGAAAGCGGTGTTCCAGCCGACTTGTCTTAAACGATCCATAAATTTTAAATATAAAATGCCAATATTGCAAGACAACCGACATCGCGAAACACTCCGAAAGCGGTGTTCCAGCCGACTTGTCTTAGATTATCAATCTACTTTAAACATAACATGCCAATATTGCAGGACAACCGACATCGCGAAACACTCCGAAAGCGGTGTTCCAGCCGACTTGTCTTAAACAATCCATAAATTTTAAATTTAAAATGCCAATATTGCAAGACAACCGACATCGCGAAACACTCCGAAAGTGGTGTTCCACCCGACTTGCCTCAAACTATTAATAAATTTTAAAATATAAAATGCCAATATTGCAAGACAACCGACATCGCGAAACACTCCGAAAGCGGTGTTCCAGCCGACTTGTCTTAAATATTGCGAGATAAATTCCACAAGAATGTTAAGATTTGAGAAAAGAAAAGCGCCGCCTTTTCGGCAATAATCTAATGTGATGCTTAGATGCCGCAAGAGTAAATTTGAATGATCTGTCAAGCCAAATCATTTGCATTGTCAACTTGATTGGTGTTGCTTGTATGGATAGTGGTGCAAAGTTTTGAATGCCCTCTTCAGTTCATATCGGATCTGATGTTCAATTCTTTGAATGCGCGTTCCATAAATTGTTCATCCATAGTGCGAATGATCCTTCCATTGCAAGCTTTCAGGTTCCTGCTCTCAAAGAAAATTTTGTTAGTTTTGGGGAGGGGTGTTTGATTTGTGCTGATTCATCTTGAATTCACTGCTATCGCTTCCTATTCTTCGTGAGACTTGGGCTTTGAAATCCATCCTCGGAAACTTGGTTTATGAACTCAATAGCATAACTCATCTCATTATAGAGGCAAAATAAAATAATTTGATAAAATAATAAGCAAGCAATCATTGATATGCAAGTGAAAAGTTTATAATGCATGTAAAATTCCTGCTTTATCTCCAACTCATGACATATCTCGAAACAAACTGAACATCCTTTGTATTGCAACTTGTGCTAATCTTGAATACTTTCATAACTTTACTGTTTCATCCTTTGAAAAGCAAACCAACTTGCAAAGATCAGCCCCAGTTATGAACTTCCGAATCTTCAACTCATTTTGCAAAATTTGCCCCAGTGGATATCTTTCAAATCTTCGAATTACCTTGCAAAATTGCCCCAGTTTTATCTTCCATATCTTCAAATTATCTTTGCAAAAATTGCCCCAGTTGATTGCCTTAGGGGAGACTGAAAATTTTAATATTATAGAGTCGAGCCCGTTAAGAGCGCCTACGTATCCCTCCACGGGAATCAGACCGTGCGTAGTTCTGCTTACATAAAGATTTTTGGGAAAGTATGGCAATCTAAGTATGAAGCCGTATCCGAATTGGAAAATCCACACATCTGCCCAGATGCATAGTTCGGCATTACATCATAAAAGATAAACAAGCCTAAAGGGTTACAATATTTTGACCGAATCCGACGAGGATTGCCTACTTATCCTGTTGCCATTCCAGGAATCAGGTCAGAAGTAGTTCAAACTTACACAAAAGAGGGAATAGGGGAAATTCTTATATCAATGCAACCAAACTCTATGTGAGTTACTACGTATCCCGCCTTGGGACTCAGGTCACGCGTAGTTCCCATTACATCAAAGATTACATTCAAAACCCTGCTAACTTGCGATCGCCTCAAATATAGTATCTTTTGACGGCATCTGCGTTGATTGCTTTTGGCCAAACTTGACCATCCATTTCTGCCAGAATCAGTGCTCCTCCGGATAAAACCCGATGAACCACATATGGACCCTGCCAATTTGGTGCAAATTTGCCCCTTGCTTCTTCTTGATTAGGAAAGATCTTCTTTAGCACCAATTGCCCCGGTTTGAAGTCTCTCACTCTCACTTTCTTGCCAAAAGACTTGATCATGCGATTTTGGTAAAGTTGCCCATGACAAATTGCATTCATTCTTTTCTCATCAATAAGCATCAACTGTTCACATCTGATCTTCACCCATTCAGCATTTTCCAATTCAGCTTCTTGAATGATTCTCAAGGAAGGAATTTCTACCTCCGCGGGTAAGACTGCTTCTGTGCCATACACCAAAAGATAGGGAGTTGCCCCAGTTGAAGTTCTAGTGGTGGTGCGGTACCCAAGAAGTGCAAATGGCAACTTTTCATGCCAATATCTATAATTATCAATCATCTTGCGAAGAATACGCTTGATGTTCTTATTCGCCGCTTCAACAGCTCCATTCATTTGAGGACGGTATGCAGTAGAGTTGCGATGAGTAACCTTGAAACTCTCACAAGTCGCTCTCATCAAATCACTATTCAAGTTTGCACCATTATCAGTGATGATTGATTCAGGAACTCCGAATCTACAAATGATATTGTTGCGCACGAAATTCGTCACCACTTTCTTGGTTACAGACTTGTGAGAAGTTGCTTCCACCCACTTGGTGAAGTAATCAATAGCCACTAAAATAAAGCGATGTCCATTTGAAGCGGCCGGTTCAATAGGACCAATAACATCCATTCCCCAAGCAACAAAAGGCCAAGGAGAACTCATTGCATGAAGTTCAGAAGGAGGTCTTTTGATCATATCTCCGTGAATTTGACATTGATGGCATTTCTGCACAACTGAACACAATCAGTTTCCATAGTTAGCCAAAAATAACCGGCTCTCAAGATCTTCTTTGCCAATACAAAACCATTCATATGCGGCCCACAAACTCCCGCATGCACTTCCGTAAGCAATTTATTTGCTTCAACTGCATCAACACATCTTAAGAGTCCTAAGTCTGGGGTCCTCCTATATAGGATTTCACCGCTTAGAAAGAATTGATTTGCTAACCTCCGGATGCTCTTCTTTTGGACACCTGTTGTATTTTCGGGATAACTCCCGACCTTGAGATAATTCTTGATATCAAAATACCAAGGATGGCCATCCCGCTCTTCCTCAACTTGAAAACAATAAGCTGGCCTATCATGCAATTCAATTTCGATAGGATCAATATAATTCTTGTCAGGATGTTGGATCATAGAAGATAAAGTTGCCAAAGCATCGGCAAACTCATTTTGAAGTCTTGGAACATGCTTGAACTCAATCTTTGCAAACCTTTTGCACAATTCCTTGACACAAGCCAACCATCATATTCGGAAGAGATGTCTTCACCCAGAAACAAGACCTCTTCATCGGGAAAGTAAGTTCTCAATGGTTCATAGTTGTCATCAACAGGATTTTCAGCTAAATGATCCGCCAATGCTTGTGCCTTTACCGCCCTTTGGGTGACATAAACTATGTCAAATTCACTTAACAGAATCTACCATTTTGCTAATTTTCCCGTGGGCATCGGCTTTTGAAAAATATACTTCAAAGGATCCATCCTCGAGATAAGATAAGTTGTATATGATGAAAGATAGTGCCTTAACCTTTGTGCAGTCCAAGTCAAGGCGCAACAAGTTCGCTCCAAGAGAGTGTACCTGGCTTCATAAGGAGTGAACTTCTTGCTTAGATAATAAATGGCTTGTTCTTTCTTCCCGGTCTTGTCATGTTGCCCCAAGACACATCCAAATGCATTTTCCGAGACAGACAAATATAAGATCAATGGTCTTCCGGGTTCAGGAGGAACTAACACAGGCGGATTAGATAGATACTCTTTGATCCTATCAAAAGCCTTTTGACAATCTTCCGTCCACTCAATAACAGCATCTTTCTTCAACAACTTGATTATTGATTCACAAATAACCGTGGATTGTGCAATGAAGCGGCTTATGTAGTTCAAGCGGCCAAGAAAGCTCATCACATCCTTCCGGCTCTTTGGAGGAGGCAAGTCTTGGATAGTCTTGATTTTAGACGGATCCAATTCTATACCCCTCCGGCTTACAATGAAACCCAACATCTTACCGGCGGGAACACCAAATGCATATTTCGTAGGATTAAGCTTCAAGTTATACCGCCGAAGGCGGTTGAAGAACTTTCTCAAATCGGTCAAATGCTCTTCTTTCTTCTTTGACTTGATAACAACATCATCTACATAGACTTCAATCTCTTTGTGAATCATATCATGGAAAAGAGTTGTCATTGCTCTCATATATGTTGCCCCGGCATTCTTCAAACCGAAAGGCATAACTCTATAACAAAACACACCCCAAGGCGTGATGAAGGCGGTCTTTTCAGCATCATCTTCATCCATCAGGATCTGGTGATAACCGGCAAAACAATCGACAAAAGACTGAAGCTCATGTTTTGCACAGCTATCAATAAGGATATGAATATTTGGCAATGGAAAATCATCCTTTGGACTTGCTTTGTTGAGATCACGATAATCAACACAAACTCTAACCTTTCCGTCCTTCTTGGGCACCGGCACAATATTTGCTAACCAAGTGGGATATTTGAGAGATCGAATTACCTTAGCGGTCAATTGCTTTTGCACTTCTTCCAATATTTGTTTGCTTGTGGAAGTTTTGAAGTTTCTCTTCTTTTGCTTAACAGGCGGAAATGAAGGATCAGTTGGCAACTTGTGAGTGACAAGATCGGTACTCAAACCGGGCATATCATCATAAGACCAAGCAAAGATGTCTCGATACTCGTTCAATAGTGAAATATAAGCTCTTCTTTCTTCCGAGGTTAAATGAACACTGATTCTGGTTTCTCTAACATCTTCTGAAGTCCCCAAGTTGATTGACTCGGTTTCTTCCAAGTTAGGCTTTGGTTTGTTCTCAAATTGATCCACTTCTCTTGTTATTTCATCAGGAACAAAATCTTCATCAAACTCCCCAATACTCAATGCATCAGTACCAGTTTGTTCAGTTGTTTCGTTATATGTCACAAGCAAAGTTTCGGCAGTTTTGTTAAGTGGGAAGCTGAAACAGAAACGAACATTAATCAAAAGCGTAAAATAAAGTAAATAATTAAAGCATATCAAAATAATAGTAGGGAGAATGCAATGCATTTTATTTGTTTCAAAAATCTAGTTTAGGGAGGCATACATTAAAGTAAAACATGCAGAATGTAAACAGATTATTTTGAAGACATAAACGTAAACCAAAAGCGAAACACAGTTCAGGGCCTCAATCTGACTGTGACGCCAAAATAAACTGTTGAGTTCATTCACCAGGTCTCTTCCACTGGGACACAGGTCCAATTGGCCATCGGATCCTTTGCCTCAACATTCTGCACAGGTGACTCCTCAGCACAGTCTTCAATAATAACATCGCATTCCAAATCATCACTCAGAAACAAATCGCCAACTCCCTCTATCAGATCCGGTATAATGACCTCCGGTGCCTTGACAAATGACTGGTACAAGGAAGGAATGGGTTCTGGCATGGCAATGACTGGTTTCCTTTTGGCCTTCTCAATCTCCTTTTTGGTGGGACAGTAACCCAAGCCAAAGGTACCCAGATTCTTGGGCAAGCAGATGGGTTTAGTTATGCCTTTCAGATTTGCTCCCAATCCCGAACCAGGTTTGAAACCATTTTTCAACATTTCCACAGCAATCATCTTGGGGACTCTGGGTAGGGTACCTTTCTTCGAATCATCCTTAGATGCTCGGGTCACATTCATTAGCTCAACCGTGTGGAAAGTAGTTCCATCAAGCTCTGCGGCATCCCATCATAGGACACCTTGTGAGGTTCTAAGATTTGGCCAACAAAGACGGCCAAGCTTTCACCCGTGGTCTCAGCGGGCACCTCTGCTTCCTTGAGCACTTTCAACAATGCATTTCTATGCGTTTCAGAGCTCATCAACAAAGCCATAATGGATATGCGGGAAGGAGTATTCTTTAGGTGCTCCAGAATAGAGTATTCCTTTGACTGCATTTTCCTCCAGAAGTCCTCAGCTTCGGTGTCAGTCACTCTTCTTACAATGCCCTCCTTTTCCCCACGGCCTCGACCCAACTCCTCAGGCGTATAGAATCTACCAGATCTGGTCATGCCTTGTGCAGCAGCAACAACAACAGTTACCTTTCCACTTCTGATAGGCACTTCAGAATAGTTCCAAGGAACCCTCTTGCTATCGTATTAGAAGGGGTGAGGCAAGCATGACGGTGACAGTTGGCCTCGGGATACCCGCTTGCACCAGAATGGGAGCCCTAACTTGCACAGATACTTTGGCCTCGTTAGCAACCCTCACATTGCTAACGGGAACAATGGTCCCTTTCAAATCGACTCCCTCCTCAAGGGAAATGACATTGACAGCATTGTTTCCATAGGCGGGAAGAGGATTATCTTGCACATTAGGCTGAGTTCCAGTAAGCTGGATAGTGCCTGATTTGATCAAAGCTTCCACTCTATCCTTGAAGGCATAACACCTTTCCACATCATGGCCCGCAGCCCCAGAATGATAAACACAATGCTTATTAACATCATACCACCTTGGAGGAGGATTTGGAGTATTGTCAGGAACAGGCTGCACAACTCCGGCGCTTCTTAGTCTTTCAAATAATTGACCATAAGATTCAGCTATAGGAGTATAGGTTTTGGGTGCTCTCCTCTCATAGCTTTGGTTAGGTCCTTGCATATTTGGACGGACAGGAGCACAGGGTTGGTAATTTTGTGGGCGAGGAGGGTATTGTTGTGGTGCTGGTGCTCGTGGTGGATATTAACTGGGTTGTGCTTGATAGACAGGATATGGAGCAGGAGGAATTTGATAGTGACTAGGGTAGTTTGGGGGTGGTGCATTTGGGTAGGGAGAAGGAATATTTGGGTAATGAGGAGGTGCATTTAGGTAATGAGGAGGTGCATTTGGGTAATGAGGCGGGACGTTTTGGTAAGTAGGGTAGGCTGGTGAATTATCAAAGTTCAACCTCCTAGCCGGGCGGCGGTCAATGTCTGTGGCAACCGCTGTGACTTCTTCCCTCTTCTCTCTTCTTCTAGAATTGTTTGGGCTGGCCTGAGCATTTTGAGCACTTGACTTCATTTCAGCAAAGCTCACAATCCGACCGGATTTGATGCCTTCTTCCACCATCTCCCCTATTGTGAGAAGTTCAGCATAAGGTGCACCCATCATAGGAAGCATATGCATGTAATAGGAGTCGTCTTGAGCCCGAATAAAGTACTTCACCATATCTCTCTCAGTCATCGGGGGTTGCACCCGTGCAGCCTGTTCACGCCACCTCAAGGCGTATTCCCTAAAAGATTCTGTTGGTTTCTTCTTCAAATTGGCCAAGGTTATGAGGTCAGGGACCATCGCCACATTGTATTCAAACTGCTTTGTGAAATCACCAGCTATATCATCGAATTCGTGCCATTTGCTTATGTCTTGTCTGGCAAACCATTCAGCAGCAATACCTTCCAGACTGTGGCTAAAGTAAGCCATCAGAAGTTCTTCTTTGCCTCCCGCCGCCCTCATTCTGTTGAGGTACTTGGTTAAATGAGCAAATGGGTCACCATGACCATCATACATGTCAAACTTCGGCACTTTAAAACCGGGAGGAGGAGTAATGTCCGGGAATAGATAAAGACTGCGATATGAAGTGCTTTGCTGTTTCTTAGTCACCTGCAAGTCCTTAATAGATTGTTGCATGACTTTCATTGCTTGGATTATCTCATCTTGTTCGCTTGTCCTTCCCTGTTTTTCCACAGCTGTGGGCACTTCATTCTGTGGCGGATAGTCTGTGAAGTCCGCATTCTTCCCATTAGGGTCATGCTCATAATATAACGCCTCGGGATATCCCTGCCTTGGATCATTGGCGTTTGGAGGAGCAACGGCTATAGGAATGGGCGCTTGAGATTGTGGAGGACGGGGAGTGTCTTTAGCAGGCAAATATTGGTAGTGAGGAGGAGTGGGGTCGTTAGGATACGGATAATATGAGGGATAACCAGCGGGCTAGGTATTTTGCTGAGCGGGCGGGGTATTTTGACTAACTTGTGGGCGGTTTTGTGGTGGTGGTGTTTGATTAAGTGGGTTATTTTGGTATGTGGGTACATTGTGAACAGGATTGGCGTTTAAAGGTACGTTTTGAGGGGTTTGCCCTTTAATGGCTGCTAGCTCATCGCTCAGCATCTGTATTTGTTTGGTCAGATTCAAAATAAGGTCATCCTGAGCAAGGAGGATGTTTCCCCTCGAAGATCCGGGAGTTTCGAGAGTCTTATCATTGAGAACGGGAGGCTGATCATCACTACCGGACATTTTGTCGAAATTCTGAAGTGTATATCAATGTGCAGAGGAAAGCCTTTGGATCAGCTCAATCAGCACAAATCAAACCTCTGTTTGGGAATAAACAAAACAAAAGAAAAATTCAAAAGGTAACTGTGTTAGTTTGCATGTTGTTGGTAAAATTTGCACGTAAGCACATAGCGCGCGTCACGTAGCGCTTTTGCATTTTAAACGGGCGATAAATTAGGCATGTGGCAACCACAAATAGTGTGCGTAAAATAAAATGCGGACGCGTCCTACCCTGTAGGGTGCCTCTTTATGCTAGAGGTGAGCCTAATCGCGCAAATAAATGATAACGAAAAATAGTCAAAGCCATTTTTGAGCAATTAAAATTTAGAGTAAGATATTTCATTAAAATAGATAAAATTGATACAAAATTGTCTTTCATAACATAACATCATACTTTCATCCTCTTCTTTCTTTCTTTCTTTTTTCCTTCTTCTTTTCTTTCTCTTTTTTTTCTTTTTTCTTTTCTTTCTTTTTCTTTCTTTTCTTTCTTCATACATAATCCTTACATAGCAAATGAAAAATACAATAAATATAAAGACATAATTGAGAATACATCAAAACTAAAATAAAAGCCGTCACTCTGCCGATCAACTGCATCATGCCGGTGTAGGTGCACTGTTGTGACTGAATTCTGCTTTCTTTGCTTCATCTTCATCATCAGGTCTGCATCATTGTAATCAACTTCTTTCATTCTTTCCTGCCTTCTTTTCCCTTTTCTCTTTTCTTTTCTCTTCTTCTTTTTTTTCTTTTTTTTTTTTTTTTTTCAATACATCATCATTACATAATAAGTGAAAATACAACAACAGAAAGCATAATAGAAAGTACATCAAAAGTAAATAAATAAACTGCCATTTGTCCAAGTTATGCATCATGTTCCCGCTTGCTTAATCTTCTTGCTTGTTGGAGCGGATGTTTCATCAAGACCGGTTTCTGCACTTGCCTGTCTCATTTTCTTTGTCATATCAGTGTCTTCATAGCCAACTCTTCCTGGAGGACTGAGACCTAAGCGCCGCTCTTCTTTGATCCAGACGAAATATTCTGGTGTGCTGCTCTGGTGCTTTGTTGACACTTCTATCGGTTGCAAACCCTTCCAATCCTCGAGGATTTCTCTTTTCCTTGGAATTGCATTCTGCAGGTTGAAAGGAGTTTCTGACTTCGACATATCCGCACAAAGGGGAATAAATTGTTCCATCCCAAATTGACAGAGGACCCTCAAAGGTGCGTACGGTTGAAGCCCCGTTAAACCCGGCAACTCGATGTAGTATCGCTTGGAAGTCCTAAGCGCAATCTCATCTTTAGGAACATAACTTAACTTCCACATTACTCTCTTATCAGTAAGGCGGGCTAAGAAATCATACCATCCGGCAAAACTTTCAGGTTTTTCACACCACCTCGTTCTTATGTTTTGGGTAGCAATAGGATTTACTAATTTCCGGCTATCTAACATTTTACAAATATCCACCATGGGGTTTCGACGGCACACTTGGTCTATCGCCCATACCTGAAGGAGAAGATTACAACCTTCGAAATACATCGACCCCCTTCTGCATTCATTCAGAGCCCGATACATTTCTGCTAGAATCATAGGAACTATGGTGGTAGATTTGTTCCCATTGATCCCTTCAAACATCACCCGAACTACGGAACCAATGCAAGTCCTAATGTGTCCATTCTTTGTTGGGAAGACCACAGTCCCTAAGAATGCGATGACAAAAGCCCTTACACGCCGGTCTCTCCAAGTCTTCTCACCATAGTTAAATTCCTGCTCAAAATCATCAAAACCCGTTATGCGCCCAAACCTGGTGTACAGATAATCCAGATGAACCCATTTGTTTTCGATGCATCCCAAACTATCATTCCTTACCAATCCTAGTCTCTCTTGGAATTTCTTCCCTGTTTGACTGTTTGGAAGGATTATCTCTTGGCCCAGACACTTCAATCCCGTTAGCCCAACTATTTCTCCTAAAGTGGGAGTCAACTCAAAGTCTTTGAACCTGAATACAGCTCGCGTCGGGCGCCAATACGCAATAAGAGCTTGGACTAGATCACGGTTTGGATGAACATCAATCAGCTCTACCAACCTTCCTAATTTCCCCTCAACTGTCTTTCTCTCCTCCTCACAAAAGTTACCCCACCATAATTTTAACTTCTCTGGGACCTCTACAACCATGTAGACTTTGTCAAACTGTTGTTCCATTCTTTACCCTACAAGATAATGAAAACAAAATTCTAAATTTGATTGTGCTCAAAATTCAGCTGGGACTGGAGATTCGTTATCACAAAACACATAATATGCGGGTCAACGGGTTATAAGGACCCATTGACACAAGGGCGGATTCCTGACTATGAAGGCGGTACCAAGGACCGGGTCCAGACTAAGGTGTGAATGCATGCATGCTCCTAAAGTTCCATCAAAAGTGGGTTAACGGTTGAGGCTAACAGACGAGTGGCAGGCGGCTTCGTGGTCGAATAACTTCCACGACAATCCGCCGGTACACCAACTCGTCAAAGGGTTTTCTAAGAGTGGGTTAACGGTTGAGGCTAACAGGTGAGTGGCAGGCGGCTTCGTGGTCGAATAACTCCCACGACAATCCGCCGGTATACCAACTCGTCAAAGGGTTCTTTAGTGGAAGAAATTGCGGGTGCGTATGCACACACCTCGCGGATATTTAAGTGAGAATGCAAGAGGTTCCCAGGAGTGGGGGAAGTATGAACGGAATGCCAGTTTATATGTGCGCAAATAGGGTGTAGTGACATGCTTTCGTGACACACAGCAATCAATTAGATTAATCTAAGCATGCTCGCAAATAAACAGTAGATATAATCATGCTAGTTTTCAACGATAAATAAATAAGTCACACATACTAATATCGTCATACAATTCAAACAAACAAACAAAAGAAATTTGTGAAAGCCTTTTGGTTAGAACCATTTGCGTATCCCCAGCGGAGTCGCCACGCTGTTGAACCCCAAAAATTACCCTTTCTTTAGGAAAAGGTAGGTTTCGGAATATTTCAACAAAGTGGGATTCCAAAGGGTTTCTTTGGAGTCGCCACCTAATTTAAGGATTATTAGGAACCTAAGTTAACTAAGGAGTGCAATTTAACCTTTATTTAAAAGAAATTAAATTAAATTCAGAGATTCTTAGGTAAGTGGTTCTGTTAAATTCGAAAGAAGGTCCTTATTACAGGAGCGCTTTCGAAAATCCGCCAAAGGCGGTTAATCCGGCGATTTTCACGAATTTTACTTGAAATTTAGTTTGGGATAAATTTTAAATAAAATAAATAGGTAATAAATAATACAGAGAAGATAAAATTGATTATGACAATACTTGAACAGAATTTAAGATTAATTAAATGAATAATGAGATAAGGGTTGATTGATTGACTAAATAAATAAGGGCTAATTAAAATTAAATAAATAAATTTAACAAATGATTGAATAAGAATAATAATTGATTGATTAATTAATTAGATAAATAAATAAATAGATAAATGACTTAAGTAGATAAATAAATATTTATATGCTTTCAATTAGGTAAAGGATGAACGACAATAATTAGCTAATTAAATAAATAAATACAATTGATTAAACAAATAAATAATTAATTAGAATTAATTAATTAAATAAATAAATAGAATGAATAAATAAAATAATAAATAAATACCACTTAAATAACTTTGTAGATAAATGAATAAATAAGTAAATAAATAATTATAATTGATTAGGTAGATAAATGATTAATTAAAATTAAACAGATAAATTAATAATAAATGCCACTTAATTAATTTAATTAATGAATAAATAAATAAATTTAATAAATGGATAAATAATTGACTAAATATAAATAATGAGTAAATAGGTACACTTTTAATTTTATTTCTTTTGCACTCGAAAATCAACTAAAGGTTTCTACTATTTTAAATTAACCGGCGAGTCCCAAAGAGACGAGATATGCAATTTATAAACAATCAAAACAATAAGATAACAATTCAGTTAAAGCGACTAATCTACCAGGCTTCTAATCATTCAAAGTCCTAAAACATGCTTTCTAAAAAAAGGACGGGAGAGAAGGAGTTTTAGAAAGTAGAACCCGGAATAGCGAACTTAATGCGAGCCCTATATTTCACAAGGCTTTTCATTTATTCATTTCTTTTGTTTTACATTTTCGGGGATATCAAGTCCCGAAAATGCGGAGCGATTCAAGTAACATCCAAATGCACGACACCCCATTTGTGAGTTTTCATTCAACTCATCCCAAGTGTTCATGCCAAGGAAAAATAAGAGGATAAGAATTAGTAAAAGTCCAAGAATCAAATACAATCGCATAAATTGAGTAAATGAAATGAAACTGAAAGCATAGCCAGGCACTGTGACAAATTAATGAGGAGAACGAAACAAAATCTTGCATTTTGAGATACGATCATGAAAACTATGAATTTTACCCGTCGGCCATCAAACTAAAGAAGCACTTACATGCCAAATAATAAAGCTCTCATACCATCATGCATTTTTCTTAGCAAAGTAGACAGACTTTAAACAGTTAGAGGGACCAAATATTCCAATTATATTAATGTCTTATGACATCTCAATAACGAGCCAAACTTCAAATATATCTTTTAAATAAACTATATATGTAAATCACATTTTTTGCTTCGGCAGAACAGAGGGTCAACTTAGCATTATTTCATCGTGAACAGGTTCTTTATCCCTTTTTCTTCATCTTCCTTTGGTTCAAACAAATGTTTTTTAGCTTAAGTTTTGGTTGCACTAAACATACTGTAAGCAATACAATATGCTGCTGACTCTAATCCAAATTCTTATCGATGTCGAGTGTTCTGGAAATTACTAACTATTCATGGAATCTTTAGAGCCGTCAGATCCTCATGCACAGCTCTTGCATTTTCAAGATTGAAAACTGAGCAACAAAATTCAAGAATACATTCCAGAATTGATACAAACTGCTACCACCATCCACTCAAACCCTTACCTATAATCCCTGCCTGCTTCTATTTTCTTGTTAACCAAACAGAGAGAACCAGGGACCAAAGATGAAATCTTGGAGACAAAACATTTATCACAACTACAACATGAAAGAATAATTCTTTTTAACACCAAGCTAATCAATTATGACAAACCTAGGCAAAGAATTTAAACTTTATTGTAATAAAGGTAGTCCAAAACTCAATGAGAAAATAACAGGTTTAATTTAAAAAGGTGTTAGCACTTTTGAAAACAAGAACAATGGGAAATTTCAAGAAAGGAAACGAATCAAACAAACTGATTTATCAATACAAAACCTCACCCCTGCTGCATACACCTGAACTTCTGCACATATATAAACATCCCTCTGCTGATTCTATGCCTGACCCCAACACAAATACAACCTGCACACTCAACCTATTCCTAAATACCCTGTATAAGCACCTGGAACATCCTCTTTGCATCACCCCAGCTCCTAAACTGCCTGAACACCTAGACTCCCTCAAATTCCCGGACTTCCTGGACCTCTTCACCAGAACACCACTGAACTTATTAGGACAGAACAGAAACCTGCAGCACCCTTCTCATACTCTCTGAACTGCCTGCCACCTCTCCAATCAATTCCAAATTCAACTCAGCCTCTACACCTAGTCCTACTTGGAAACCAGACTAGAACCAAACCCAGATCCCTGCTGAACAACCACATACTCTGGCTGCACTACACTCTTGAAATCCAGGCAGACCAGGAGACTCACAAGCTCACTTCCTGTTCCCCAAAACACCCCAGAACAGACTCACTAACTCCCTCACAGCAACATGACATCCAGGTCCTATAACAACTCCTACTATCTCACTCAAACTACAGCATCAGAACTTCTCCAGAGCTGCCTAGTCTCCTTTTGACAAACAGAAACATTCACAGAACTCCCTGCTACCACTACACTCCTTGCATACCCCTGAACACCTCACAGCCTACACTATCTCCATTAATACCTGAAACAAACTCCTCACTTGAATAAATTGAGCAGCAGCTCCCTCCAAACAACCAAGACCAATTCCACAGACCACAAGAAACCCAAGGAACATTGAAACAGATGCATGAGAAACAGAAGTTGTTTCAACCATTTAAAGACTAGTTATACTGACCATTGCCTCTTTAAAGGGTAGCAGCACACTTATCATTTTACTTCTAGCTACATTCAAACTTTGGAGCAGCTTTTCAATCAACACAGTGGTTTAACTAATCAGGAAAATAGAACCGAAACATCTAATCTACACAGGATGTAAACTTTCCATGATACTAGATTAGCTTTCATATAAGTTTAGGAGAAAAATGCTTATCGAGACCCAAAGATTGCAACTTTAGAAACTACTCATGCTAGCAGGACAAATTTCTGAGTTTATGAATCAATTAATCAACTCATATCATTCTCCCCACCATTTCTAACAAATTTCACATGGTTACCTGCTTATTAACCTTTTAAAAAAACTCACTTTCATAGACTAACAGTAAAGGCAGTATTAACCAATGTTCACAAAGCCATTAATTATCAAATCGATTCTCAATCATATACAGTCAACAAGATACGATAATATGATAACTCAAGATGCTTATTTCGGATAGTCTAAAAAAAACAGTAATGAATCCTTCTTTATTATATTATCAGGAAAATACCACTCGCATAATCTTAACAATGAACCAGATAAAGAAATGGTAATAATCAAAGTGTGTTACCTTTTTGCGGGCAGCGACTAGGGCGACGATCCGAAGAAGTGAGACTCGAACGACTAGTAGTCGACTCGATCAACGATGAAGCGACTCGACTAAACTAATGAAAGCGAGAACAGGAAACAATGCTAAGAAACCCTTAGAACAGTAAAACTATCTCCCTTTTTTTAAAACTAGAAGGAAAATGTTTTTTTTTTCCTTATCAATGCTGCCGTTTTTTCAATGTCAAAAATCAGAACCTCTCTAAATGAACAAGATAAGGAATATATATACCTGAGCTTTAGGGTTTTCTGCTGAGATAATCCTCCTCAATTTAAAACCTAAATCGGACATTTTACCTGAAAAATAGGGGTGAAAATCGTAAAATCCCTTCAAGGATCGTACGTTTTCCATCCTTATCTTTCAAGAAGGATCCGTTACCTTCAATGAACGAATCAGATCGATTTAATTTGAAATGGATGCTTGAGATTCGATCCAGCAAGGCTTTGGTACGGTGGAGATGAGGTGGAGGGGTGAGGGACCACTAGGGGTACGAATTCTTTGGACTGATTCGGAGAGAATCCGAGGAAAATCAAGAAAGGGAACGGATTTGAAACGGGTCGCGCGCTGGGAAAACGGGTCAGGGGAAATGGAAAGAACTGAAAGGGGGACTGATTATGTGTATATGTATTATATGTTATATATTGCTTGCATGGGTAGGTTGGGATTGCATGGGCTTGCACATTTAGCCCCCTTTTAAGTCAAATTGAATTAAGATAGGGATGTTGCACGGGTAGGAAAATCTCTAGGACTTTGAACGAAATTAACCTTCTTTTGAAATTAGTTAATTTACTTTCATTAAATTTGATTAATTTGAACTCAATTCAAATAATTTTAATTATCTAAATCGAATTTTAATTTATTTTCATAATTGATTCTCATTTAAATAATTTAGCCGCTAATTAAATCTTGGGACGAAATTGGGTGTCAACACTGGCAAGTAGGACTAGGAGCGATTTTAGCCTCTTTTAGGTAAATTAATTGAAATTTAGACAATTGCACGGGGTAGGCTAGGGATTAGGCTAAGTATTACGATTTTACTCTTTCTTAATCAAGATTTCAATTATTTCACTTTTAAATTTACAAATTGACTTTATTTTAAATAATTAGATATCTATTAAACTTTCGGGACAAAATTGTTCTTTCTCCGCGGCCATTTCATTCATCTTAAGCATCTTCTGCTTTAAGTCGTTATGAAACTTTTTGGCCCTCTCACAAATAGCTGACTGAGCCTCGTTCCTTACTCTCTTCAGCTCGGCGTCACAAAGTTCCTTCAAATGAGCCATCTTCCCTTCAATGTAAGATTTAGCCTCGAGGGCTTTGGTAATTTCGAAATTAGATTTGTTGGCAGCATTTTTAGCTTGCTCCAACTCGAGCCTTGCATTCATTAACTCCTTCCCAAGGCCACTCATTTGAACCTCGAGACTCGCTCGCTCTCGCCTCCTTCCAGCGTTCAATTGCCGAAGCTTTTCGTCTCGGCTGCAGTCTATCTCGGCAGCCCTGATAGAGTTAATGTAACACTGCAAAAAGCAATTCTAAAAAAATCAAAGAAGGAAGTAAAACGCCGAATTGAAAAGAGAAAATTAGAGCGAGAATACATGAATGGCATGCTGAGCAGCGTCAACCATCAAATCGGAGATGGGAGACTCCTTGAGACGATCGCGTTCCTTAGGATCTAGGAGTCCACGGAGGCTGATCGGGACTTGGATGTCGCCATCTAAGAGATAAAGCTGGGAAGGAATTTCAATATAGCGAAACTGCCTCCAAGAAGACGCCAAGGGGGGAATGCATGTTCCCCTCGTCTTTATAAGCAACCTGAACTGGTTCAGGCTCATGAGTAGAGGGAACCACAACTTCACCCTGCTTTTGCTTTGCCTCGTCAGCAGGAGAGAGCTCGGGGAAAGGGACAGGCTCAAGTCTAACCAGTTTTGCTTCAGGAGTTTCCCTCAAGGACAACTCTTTCTTTCTCAAAACTGAAAGAAGAAAAGAAGGGGTGACAAACGGGAAAAAACGAAACAAAAGGGTGAAATCAAGAGGAAGGACACTCTGCCTGTTTTGGCCCCAAGGTCCGGTGACCCCTCGGGGGCCATCTTTTTCTTCTCCTTATCATTTTCCTTTCCGCTCTTCCCCTTCGAAAGGCTTCCAATAAAATCTTCGAGGGCATTCAAGGCATCTCCAACCTCGGGAACCTCCTCCTTCTTGTCCTTCCTCTCTTTCTTTCGTTTCTTCTCTTTTAGTGCGGTGATCGCCCTCTTGGGGCGACCTACAACAAAGAAGAAACAGTCGGACATCTAGGCACGGGGCCTCAAAAAACTAGGCCTGACTTAAAGTTGGATAAAAAATAGTTCACTATGCCGTTTACATGCCCATTTGTTCTCCTCCAAAGCAGCCAAAACCATCCACGACCTTTCTGCCTAGGTTTGGCATCAATAATAGCCTGCACCCATTGAACCAAATTCTTTGAGCGAACAATTGGGACCGCCTCGACTAGAAAGACAAGAACAAGGGGGTCAAGAAGGGAAAAAGTGAAACAAAACTAAAAGAGGAAAGAAACACTTACGGGCTCGATTCCACCTCTCGGGGAAATCAGGCTTCAACAAGAGAAGATCAGTAGGCAAGAGGACGAAGCCCTCGTTCCACCCACGGTCCTCGAGATCCTTGCTTTTTGTAATCAGCGAGTACGAGCCCTGCTTGTTGAGTTGAACAACTCCATCCTTGTGAAGGGAAGGAGAAAACAGATACAAGAGATGATCGAGGGTAAAAGGTACCCCCGCCAGTTTACTCAAAAATTTGAGGCACTGAATGTGTCTCCATACCCCAGGTCCAATTTGGTCTAGACACGCTTGGAAGGTTCGGCAAAAATTATCCAACACTTCGGGGATAGGGAGAGAGAAACCGATCGTAAAAAGATAAGTGAAAACAAAGGAACGCCCCTCGACTCGATCACACACTCGGCTCTCGGGGGTGGGATACCAACCCTCACCTCGAGGCAACAGTTGCAATCAGAGCGAACCAAATAAATGTTCGCTTGAGTGATCAAGCACGGCGTGTCCCCCACATGAATGCTCCTTCTTCTCCTAGCCTCCGACTTAGTTTGAAGCTGCATAACAAAATCTTTTGAAAAGATCAATTCTGGAAGGAATAACCTGGTGGGCTTGAGTTGTCATCAGAAAGGGGGTCATCATCGCCCACACCCCTCGTGGCGACCTCCTCCTCCTCCTCCTCCATAACTACTCCGGCGGTCGCAGCTATAGCTGAGCGGTGTTCTTGATCTACACCGCTGGGATAAGAAAGATCTTCCATGTTGAAGTCAGGAGGAACAACAACATCCAGCGGTTCAGGGACATTAACTAGTTCCCTACCAAGAATCATGGTGTCAACAGGTGGAGAACGTGGTGAATTTTGGTGAGACATTCTTCAAAGATCTTTTGGGTTGGAAAAGAGGGGAAAATTCAAGAGTTTTTACTGTAGAAGACAAGTAGAAGAAAAAGGCAAGGCTCGGCTATATATAGGTTAAAAACGCCATGACTACAGCCGCATGGGGAAGACAAAACAGGGAAATGTGCCCAATCAGCGATCGTCACGCATGATTAATGGGAATTCAAAGTGACATCCATTTTTAAAATTCGCGGTGCAAAAACAGCCACGTCAATCTCCCGCCTAAAGTTCATTCCACTCCCCAACAGATTTGGCTATCTCTCGAGGAGTGGGGGGACTATCTGTATTGAATAAAAATCACCGAGGTCTCGAGTTAGACCTCGAGGTGTAACACGAAGATCGCTCCACGAGACGAATTCCCGAGGAAGGACTGCACAGTTCCCCACCCCGGTAAATTGCCTACTATCTGTATTGGATAACAATCACCGAGGTCTCGAGTAAGACCTCGAGGTGTAACATGAAGATCGCTCCATGAGAAGAATTCCCGAGGAAGGACTACATAGTTCCCCACCCCACTAAATTGCCTTAGGAAACGAGAGGAAGTTAGCTCGAAGTATCAAGCTCGGACAAAATCTTGTCACATCGAGCGGATGTCATGCCTCGGAGACAAGGGCCAATCTTTGTAAACGTCGACCGGTTCTCTAGCATTAAAGGGAAAGATCGTGGGTCAATTAAGATTAAAAATGGCCATAAAGGCACATTTATGATATTTACAACGTCATTTTTTCTTCTGATTATAAATAAGGTTCATCAGTAAACAACTAGACAGGATCAATACAATAGTCAACTTTACTTTCTATTTGTTGTCTCATTTATCTTTTTAATATTTCTTGCCTCGTTGTTTTCTAAAGCTTTTCACTCAGTTCGAAATCAACTAGCTCGAACGTCACTTCAATACAAGCAAATTACCAGCTAAACCCAATACAAATTCGATTTGTTGTCCTATCCTGATTTAGGCCAACACATATTCACTTTCACATTTTTCACTAATCAGTTAATTTTGTTATACTTATCAATAACTGATCCACGCACCCTGTGCGTGCCAGAAAACTAGTTTTATACCATATAAGAATACCTATCACATAAAGAAAATACTGACTTAATGCATTATTGTTTAAATTTTGAGCATACTAATTTAATTTAATCCAATATAGAGTAGTTCCTCTTTCCCATATTATGTGAAGGTTTTGCTTTTCGAGAGTTAAACAAGTTTTACTTTGACCGCAATTTTTTCATAATCTTTTTGGTAGTTTTGAATTGTTAATTATTGTAACTTATAGTACTTTTTATGTAACTATTAAATATTTAAATTTTATTTTAAAAAATTTAAAGATTTCATGTCCGAATATAAAGTTAAAATTGAAAAGTTTGACTCTCAAAATACGACTGTCACATAAATTGAGACGAATGAAATATAAAATAAGCTAAAATTGAGATTTCATGGGTCAAAGTTGGGTATAACCATGCGATTGATTTTGAAGTTTTTACACAAGATGGACACTTCCGGCACACCGCTGGTACAATTTTGACCCCTGAAAGAAAAAGCATACAAAAATATTTCTGACAATCACTAGATATTTTTATTAACAATGACCTAGCGATGCTATACTGAAAATCGGATGTCTTTGCTAATAGAGAAGTCTAGTAATCGCCTTGTAAGACTTTTCTCTTACGGGATCAAAACTCTGACGGGCCACAGAAAATGTCTTATTTTTCTGAACTCCAAAATCGGCCCATCATAGAAAACACTTTAACCCAAACCCATCCATACCTGGACGGGTTGACTAGGTTAAATGGGTTTGGACCAATTCCCTAATTAGTCCTAGTTCATTGAATATTAAAGTTTTGCAATTTATATGCGTACAAATAATTCATGTCTGTAAAAAGAAATTTAATTAAGGAGTTTCAACTTGGGGTTTATTTTATTTTCGTGCTTAGTTAGGACCACAACTAATAATGGAAAAACAAATAAGCTGCATTTATTACTTTTTCAGTTGTAATGATTCAGTAATTTGGATTGCTTTGATAACTCCTAAATCCTAAAGCCTACATATCTTTTCGCCTTAGGTGTGTCTCCTCAAAAGAAAAGATTGAAATCAAACAATATTTATTCAACTTTTTTGTGGGAGAGAACTAGCACAAGAATTCTATTGTTAGGGCTATGAGCACATGCGTGTTTGCTCTTATGTTGGGCAAACAAGGTGCCGAATCTCGATACCCTTATCAATAAAATTCTTATCTAAGTTCTCTCCCATTCTAATTCTTTTTCTTTTTCACATGGAAAATAGTTGAATGAATATTTTTCTATGTTCCATTTTCTTTTGAAACGAAGACAAAAAGATTTGCAGGCTCTAGGGATCTTCAAAGCAATACAGTAACTAGATTACACTGAAAAAGTAATAAATACAGCTTACTTGTTTGGTTCTCCTAAATAAGGAGAGAACCAAAATAGGCCACAAAGTTGAAAGTCTTTGAGTTAGTTTCTTTCTACAGACGTAATCATGTTTATATATACATTAACACAGTACAATCAAACTTTAGTGTTCAATGAATCACGTATGATTAATATGGTGGTAGACAAAACAAAAGGAAGAGTATGTTTCTCTCTATCTCAATCCACCACAATGACAAAGAAAAAATAAACATGAACGACGCATCTAATCAACGAATATAATGAAATCTTGAGAAGATTTATGCATACCTGGTGATATTGTAGCATAAAAAGAAGGAGAATGAATTAGGAGAACACACATAAAGGACAAGTAAGAGAGGGGAATCACTCATGATATATTTTGCTTATCCATTGAAGTGTCTAACTATAAGGAGGGTCCGCTTTATAGATAGTCTGCCAAGCATAAGATCATCCTAAAATAGTATAAAATTTATAAAGAGATCACAAAACATTAAATATGTAATAAATATAAGAACAATAGAAAGACATCAAAGATTTTATTTAATCTAGCTGGATGGTGATATATGTACTCCCTCCGTCTCAAAATATTTGTCTTCTTACTAGGTCGTCTCAAAATAATTGTCCAGTTAGGAGTTCAAGATAAAACTTCTCATTTGTTTCCATTTTATCCTTAGTAATTATTGTTCTTGAAAATACAACTAGAAATAATATTTATTGAAGAGAAGATAATAAAGTGGGTAAAATAGTCAATAATTCCCCTTCATTAATGATTTCTTAAGCAGCGTGCAAAAGTGAAGATGACAAATAATTTTGAGACGGAGGGAGTATATGGTCTACTACGTAGATAATATCCCAATATAATAAAATAAAATAATATATCATTTAAATCTTTTATGATTTGCATCTTTATGATTTGCATCTTTCTCTTCTGCTGAAAGAAAACTCGACTCGGACGAATGAGATTGCTAATTGATCAAGTAATTAGAACCCATCCTAACTAATCGATGTAACATAATACATTGGTTGATTCTTTTAATGAACATGATATTTGTAGCTCCAAACGCACACGTAAGTATATATATGCGACTCGATAAGTAATAAAGTGATAATAAGATCAACTATCATTCTCATAGAGGCTTATGATTAACCACTAACTAAATCAAAACAATATATTCATGATTGTCTAGACAATAAGGTGTTGATAGATGTTGAGAATGAACATATCTGAAATTTAAATAGAAAAATTAAGGAGTTAACTAAAAAACTCGAACATGCAAATTTGGATTTAGGAGAAAATGTTTCACAGTTATTGGAGACCTATCAATCCTCTTGGATTCTTCAGTTAATTTGACTAATTAATTTATCTAGGTTATCAATTGAAATGTTCAATTAAAGATCGTGTCAATAGACACTCGGCCTAATTAGAATCACACCATCCGTGTAAATGGAGATCACAACTGGAGCTCATCACAATTCCTTGAGCCAGACATCCTTTAAATAATGAACCACTCATAGAGCTGCATCACAATGCTTAGCACATGGTTATTGTATAAATTGGGACAAAACATGAACACTACAAAGTTAGATCCGGGCATGTGAAGCAAAGATAACTTAGATGCCTGGCTAATCTTTGATAATGTTTGGATCATAAGAAAATGGTCAATCGCAAGAGCCAATCGATGGTTCTGCTCCATACAGGTACCAACTGGTCGGGCACCCAGCAAACCGACCTTAGAAATAATCCAACGCATACTTTCTTTGGTAGAGAAAAATCTATTCAGAACCTCTCGCTACTTCAACTCCTAAAAACTATTATAGAATATCCAAATCTGTCATATGTAAACAAGGAGATATACATCTTGAAAATTTGAATGGCGCGGGAAATATTGCCTGAGATTGTCAAAACATCCACATAAACGAGCATATTTTAACTGTATTGTTCCCTTATTCAAAGTTTAAAAAAAAAAGAATAATTTATTGTCCAAAAACTACAATTTTCCAATTTTGTCGGTAACTTAGCAAACCAATACTATGTTTCCAGTTTCAAACCATACAATGATTTCCGGAGATGACAAATATTTTCAGAATCATCATTCTGATAACCTGTAGGAAACTTTATATAAACTTCTTCGCGTAGATCACCATGAAGAAATGCATTATGTATATCCATCTGTTGCAAGTCCCAATATGTAGCCGCAAACTACTCCCAAGAAAATATAGACCGTCACCATCTTGTCAACTGGTGCAAAATCTCTGTGTAATCGATTCCTTCAACGTGGTGAATACTGAAAATAATCAATCATGCCTTCTACCTCTCAATGGTACCATCAAAGTTTTATTTAATGTTGTACACCTATCTATCCGAGTGCTTTATTTTTCAGAGGTAAATGTCCGATCACCCAAGTTTCATTAGCTTCCAGTGCTTGCAACTTTTGTTGCATGACTTTATCCATCTTTCATCATTTACGGCTTCAGAGAATGAGTTTGGCTCATGATAGGATGTGATAGTTGTAAGGAAGTTTACATGTCCCAGAGAAAAATTATCACAAATAACATAGTATGCTAAAGGATAGGGTGTACCTGAGGGTCGCTGAGACTCGAGCGAACGATCAGATTCTCGTACTTCAGTTGATACCCGGTTACCTTTCCCGACTGTATTTGTGATAAAATCATGCTAACAGACCTTCACCTTCTTAGTTCGCTTTCCTCGGCCCAACTCTATTCCTTCGCTCGAGTTCTCGGCAAAAGTTTCTATGTCTGGATTGTTTTATTCAGTTTTCAGATTCGCTTCGTCCTCCACTTGAAGTTCGCCCATCATATTTTTAGACACATTCTGCGCTAAGGGAGTCTAATATCCCCCCACCCCTCCCCCATCCTTATATCAATAGTGTCCTCTTCTCTGGCTACTATGTCGTCCCTAACTGTATCTTGATTCGGGTACTTGTTTACACCATTCTTTGGTGCAAAAGGAAATTTTGTCTCACAAAAAGTGACATCTCTTGACATCAAAAACTCCCTAGTGTCCAACGCCTATAATGTTAATGCCTTCTTTCCATACAGGATATCCAAAAAGAACATACTGATGTCTCCTACTTGCAAACTTATTTCTCATACGTCCTTGATTATGGGCATAACACTAGTACCCGAACACTCTCCAATGAGTATAACTTGGTGTCTTTCCAAACAATATATCATAAGGACTCTGTTTTTGTATTATTAAATAGGGAGTCCGACTGATTAAATAATAAGTTGTCAAGACATACTCTCCCTGAAATTCAATCAGAAAGAGGCTTGGAACCTAAGCATCTGGGCTATGTCTAAGATGTATCAATATTTTCTTTCTACTCTCCCATTTTGCTATGGTGTCCCAGGATACGACCTTTGAAAAATAATTCTTTGTTCAAGAAAATAGGTTTTCATACTTGTAAACTCTGTTCCATTATTACTTGTAACAATCATGACTTAGTTATTAAATTTTTGTTCCACCATGATAAAGTAATTTGTTAATGTTTGACTTACTTATTTTTTTATAAATCAACAAAGAAATACCAACACAGCCCGAGAACAATTATCAGAAATTATGATGCACTACATGAAAATTCAGTTCTATAAAAACCCCACAAATCACAATGAATAAACTCAAAAATTTCGGAACCTAATTATCACTCAAAAGAAACACACTCGGTGGCATACATCATATGTTTTTTGCATTCAACCAACTATTAATATCCCTAAGTTCTTGAACCGAAGGATATTTTGTATCAAAGGGCGTCGTAACCTCTGATGCCATAAGTCCAACACATCAACTTTCAATGTTGTTGCTACGGTCCGAATATAGTATAATCCATACTTTCCTTCACTCGCACCAATCAACATCTCCATGGTTCAATCCTGCATAACACATAAGTTATTAGTAAATTATACATTTCAATCAAATTGATCAATTAATTAAGACATTAAGATCAAATTCAATGTCATCCTGGGCACGTAAAAAGCTTCTCTAAGAATGAAATGTTCATTGAGCTTGATCTATCCTTCTATGGTAGCTATACAACTGCTTCCGTTGGGAAACCCCACCTTAAACTATAAAATTTCCAATAGGTCCCCCCAAAATATTAAACTCTCTGGTCATATAATTTGAAGATTTTGTGTCAATTATCCACGAAAAATGAACTATCTTACTATTCAATCGATTACTTGTGCCCAGCTTCTCTTGATTCAGTAATCCAATCAATATTCTCCATTGCTCACTGCTTAGTCTAGGGACACTAGGTTATTTGGATTCCGTACCCAATTCATGCTTTGTTTGGGCTACATTAGCTCGAGTACCACTACGTTGGCATAAAAAAAATGGCCTATTCAGTGGTTTTTGTCCACGACCACCCATATCATTCTTATTCATACCTCTGCCACGACCACCCAACTTGTTCTCGGTTTTAGGAAAATGAATTTACCAATCTGGATACCCTTTGAATCTATTACAACATTCGAGATGATGCTCAATACGATCACAGTGAGGACAGTTTATGCCTCTGTCTTTGTTTTCAGAATTTCTCTGATGGGTGAATGCACTTAGAGCAACAAAAACCATAGGTTACCCTGGCTCTTCATGTCCCCGGGCAACTCCCTTACTAGTTCATCTTGCACTAACTTTTGATATACTTTATTACACGATGAAAACAGATCTTGCGCCCAAATTGAAACGAACTATTCCATAAACATTCTCATCTAATCCCATAAGAAAAAGATGCACCTTTTTTTCTTCCTTCTTCTTTTCCAAGGAAACAGTGAGGGTGGAAGTGCACTTTCCACACGAACAGGTAGCGACGGCAGTGGCTAAGGGTGGGGTGGGTTGAGACTAACCCGTAAAACTTTTGATCCGCCCTACCCTACATCGCTTAACCATTTTATATTTTTCTTTTCAGTTTTTCTACTTTGTAATCTTTATAGAATATGTTATAGACTATAAGTGTATTCCTTTTTTGCTCAACTCAATAACACAGGATTATTACTAAAGCCTAGTATAGTTTTTACTTTCACCAGTAATAATTTAAAATAAGAAAAAATTATAAGAACAGAGTGCAAGAATAATTAAAAGAAATAAATTTTGTGGTCTTTCACTCCAACTTAAAGTAAATGCTCATCAGGTGGGTTCTACGAGAATAGAAAAGCTTTACCAACCTCTTTTCCTAGATCAACACAAAACAGTCTAAGTTGTAAGCAAATCAAGCCCGTACCTCGTTTAACTATTTTCAAGAAACTGTTTTGACCTGCCTCGGCCGGCAGTTTGCCTAAACCAGGCCCACCCCGCATGAGCTTAAACTTTCCCCATCTTACTGTCGTCCGTACAAACATGTCGAAAACTGCTATTTTTGAGTTTTTTCCACATAGACGTCAACTTTCCGTAATAATCCACAATAGTCATATTTTTTTCTTGCATTCGGCAAGTCTGCCTTCAAGTCTTGAATTTTCAGTCCATCACCCACTGAGAATATTTTGTGGATACTCTCCCGTAGACCTCTAGCCACATCCGTATATGAGATGCTGGTCCGGAGAGTGGGTTCAATGAAATTCTGGATCCATGATAGTAACAATGAATTTATGATCCACCAATCCTCCAAATTCGTTTAATTCTCATAAAGTTTTGTGATTATTCCATCTACAAAATTGAATTTCTTCCGAACTTTAAGGACTGTTCGGATTGACCACCCCCCATTCATCATATTTCTCACCTATCAATTGTACCTGAGTAATGACGAGTGTGGACTTATCATTCAACATAATTTTATATGGAGAAATTTTCTTTCATACAACAGTTGGCACCTGGAGCTTTCGGTGTGTCACCCATAACTGTTTTGATTCAAGAAATTAATGGAAAAATCTCACAATTTTAATTCAATGGATCAGCCAAAGGCTCTAGTACCATGCTAAAATTGAAATAGACCAAACAAAATTCTGAGGGTAAATTTCTCATTCTCATTAAAGAAGTGGAGTATTTATATAAGTGAATCATGACCTATCCTAAACTTGGTGCTCAAGACAAAGTAAACTAAAGAAAAAAACTAAATACTGAAAAAAACTAAATACTTGTATTCCTGAGTACACAAATTTCCTACAAACCTACTCTATTGTAGAAAAATAAAATATTTCTCTCAAATTTTATTTTTCTCAAATTTATTCTGTACACCACAATACAATAGATCTATTTATAATAACAAACAAAGCCTACTTTAGCTTTAACTAGTAAAATTATTTTAACATGGTTTTAACTAAAAATATAAATAGACATGAATTAAATAACTACTTAATAATAAAACCTAATCAAATTAGGTTTCCGATATCAACTTTGAATTATTTTCAACATTCTTCCTTAAATTCAAAGTTGTATATGTCTTCTTTTTTTGGAAGCACTTTCTCTTCAACCTCTATCGTTGAGCACAATTTTTTTTTTTTTTTGGTTAAATCACTTTCTCTTTAGCTTCAAAAGTTGATTCACTTGTAATCAATGCCCTATTTTGTTGATGCACCTGTCACCAACTCCACTTGTCTCGAACTCCCAATTTTCGATTCACAAGTAATCAGCTTCCAATTGTTGATGCACTTTGTCACCAACTCTTTTTTTTCTAAGCCCACTTCTCCCTAATTTTTAGAGAAGAGTTTCTTTCTATTGAGTCATATTTGTTTGCTCCTCTTTAAACTAGCAAATTTTTTGTCATTCTCACCATGATTGTTTTTCTTGCATCTATCTTTGGTCTGGCGATTGTTTGGCCAGCAGGCGGCACATGGGCCGGCACCGCCCGTCGATGGCAGAATTACTCGAGTCTCTCCCAAAATCTTATAGCTCTGATACCATATAGAAAAAATAAAATAAAATTATTCTCTCAAATTTAAATGATCTTAAATTTATTCTCTACACTATTATAGAATAGAGGGTAGCACTCTATTTATAATAACAAATAAAGCTTACTTTAACTTTAACTAGAAAGCCTATTCTAATATGGCTTTAAATAAAAATCTAAATAGGCATGAATTAAATAAACTACTTAATTAAAACCTAATCAATTTAGGTTTCCCAAAGGCTGTAGTACCATGCTAAAATCGAAATAGAGAAGACAAGATTATGAGGGTGAATTTCTCCCTTTTTCTCATTAACGAAGTGGAGTATTTAAATAAGGGAATCATGAGTTGACCCTAAACTTAGTGACAAAATTAAAAAAAAAAATACTTATTTTCCTAACAACGCAAATTCCCCACGAACCTACTCTATTCACATGTTTATATTTATATCATATGTCATTAAAACATATTGCAATAAAGAAATTCTCACTTTCAAGTCAAATTCAACATTTATAAATAGTACTATTCATTTTTTGATCAAACAATTGAATAATTAAAAAGAAAATTTTATAAATAACCTAATACGATAAAATAATAAAGTAAAGTTAACATCAAAATATAAAATAATTCACGAAAAACCCCACAATTCTACAACTAATAAACTAAAGAACTAATGAAAAAGAGGTTGGCTTTCATAAATAGCCTTTTTCCGGACTTGTGAACAGGAGGGTGGGGTGCTATGGCTAAAAGACCCCAATATAGTAAAGCTAGGGAATAACCCTCAAATTTTAATTATTAGGTGTATAACCCTTTAATTCACTAATCACCATTTTCACTTAACCTACTTTATCAAGTTTGAAAGCTTTAAACCCCCAGCTCCCAAGTTATAAAAAATACACTTTAGTCTACTATATAAACTATAACTATTTTATTAAAATAGCAAAAAGAAAAAATAAATAAAAAAATAAACATTCCCACCAAAAACCCCTAGGAGCCATTTTCCTCTTCCCTTCCAAGCTCTCCCTCCCAAAATCACTCGTGCCTTCCATGACTACTTGAGCTTCGATTTTTGCTCCATTTCACTCATCAAGAACTATCTCGTCTCGATTTCTAACTATTTTGTCTTTGGATCCCGTTTTTTCTGGATTTTTGTTATAGCTGCTGTAACGTATTAATACGTGTAATATGGATGGATATCCGAGGTAAATTGGATTGGGTGTTCGTCTTTGCACATATATCCGTAGATTTCTTCAGTTGGTAAGAAGTTCAAGCTCTTTTTTATTTGTTCGCTATTGTTGCAAAACTACTGTATTCTTTCATCGATCATCGACACATGTGGTTGATCATAGACTTTTTTGAAGTAGATGGGGGGTTTGATAGTAGTAGGTGCTGACATTTTGGATGAATGGTTTCAGACATCAAAATACTGGAATTAGCAATCTAAGACAAAGACAATAGTACCTATTGCATTAAGTTTGGACTGTACCTACGATCATTTAATTGACCAATTAATTGATCGCGGTAATTTAACGTGCCATCGCAGCAACTTGTCAATTAGTTATGTTTTTAGTGTTGCTCCTACTAAGGGTAAGGTGGCTCCTTCTTTTATAAGGAATGACAATGATTTGCATGTCTATATGCTCGATGTTAGAAATAATGGTAGTAGGCCTATTTTAAAGATATTTGTTGCCGAGAGCTCTTAAGCAGGTTCAAATTCTGCCATTAATGTTGCTGCTTCTGCAAGACCACCACGACCATCACTATTCAATGAGAGTACGGATGATTATGGAAGTGATGCTGGAGTTGGTGATACTACTGGTGATATGGATAGTGATGAAGAAAATGCTATTGAAGATCTAGAGGTTGGAGAAGATCCCGCTTTAAATGCGAGCAACTGTGTTGGTGAATCTGCTCCCACTCAAGGCAGTAACTTGGATGAGGTCAATGATTGCATAGGTTTTCATACTGGGAAAACCTTCGATACCAAGAAGAACCTGATTGTGGCTTTGAAGCTGGGCTCAATGAAAAAGCCATTCACATTCAAAACAAAGAAGAGTACTAAATCCCTGTATGTCGTGGCGTGTATAGAAGTTCGTTGCAGGTGGATGGTGCGCGCCATGACGTATGTTAATTCCAACAGGTTTGTTATCATCAAATACATTAAAGATCACACATGTGGGGCGCAACATCTACCAAGAAATCATCCACATGCTTCAGCGATATCATCGGAGAATAATTCAATAACAGGTTTATTGAAGGCAAATGGTTGACGACAAAAGATATCAAGAATTCTTTAGATCAACAACTGAATAGCAAGATAAGTTAGTGGAAGTGCTAGAAAGGAAGAGAAATTGCAAAGGCTTTAGTCAGGGGCAGTCCGGAGCATGGATACGCAGTTTTAGATGTGTATAGTTTTGTGTTGGAAAACTTAAATCCTGCCAGCAAAACTGGGTTGAGGGTTGATGAACAGGGGAAGTTCAAGTATTTTTTTTGTAGCTTACAAAGCTTAGATTAGTGGGTTGACATATATGAGGAAGGTGATATCAATCAATGGGACACATTTATCGTCCAGCTACAGCGGTGTTTTGTTGACGGATGTTGCGCAGGACTCGGAGAACCACATTTATCCATTAGCTTTCAGTGTGGTAGACAAAGACTGCGATGAATTTTTTCAATTCTTCTTTGAACAGTTGGCTCACATAGTCCGCAATACACCGGATTTGTACATAATTTCCGATCGTGCCAAGACCATAGCAAATAGGATTAAAATGGTGTACGCCTTAGCCCATCATGGTTGTTGCACCAAGAACCTTGCTGAGAACTTGCGCGTAAGGTTCAAGTGTGGATCATTTCTGAAGGATAATTTTACCGCAGCGAAGGCGTACCGTTTTGACGTGTTCAGCAATGCTTTTAACTCGCTTGCGACAAAAATGTCCTGCTGCAGCTGCTTGTCTTTAGGAAGAAGTGGGCTTTCACGGGTGGACCAGAGCATTTTTCCCTGGAAACAGGTACGATGTAATGACCACTAATCTTTCTGAGTCCCTCATCGCAGTGTTTAAGGACGAAAGAGAATACCCCATGTTGGACCTGTGCAATACTATTACTCGCAGGTTTACCTAGAAGTTCAATGAGAGGCATGAGGCAATGAAGAAACAAAACACCATTTTGGTGCCCAGTGCTAAAAAAATTGGAAAAGAATATGCTTGAAGGCAAAAAATTGATTGTGTATCACGCAGGCGGGAATGTGGAAGTACTGAAGTACATTGTGGTTGGAGATGGCATCTCCCACACTGTCAATCTTCATTTCAGAACATGTACATGCCGGGAGTTTGACCTGGACATGATACCATGCAAGCACGCATTTGCAGTGTTAAGAATACGGTAAGGAGATGAATATGGTGTTAGCTCGTACCATTACACTTGTCCATTTTATAGGCTTTAGACTTACTGATGCAGCGCAAATCGAGCCTAAGGCACTTCCCATCAAGAGCCGGCATTGGAGGATGCAAAGGACGAGAGGTCAAGAGCAACAGGGAAGAGTTCGGGAGCATTTTGAAGATCAAAGCGCTGGCTCCAGGCCTAGGCGCCCCGCCCAGGCAAAGCAGGCGCTCCACCCTTGCAAGGAGCAGCCCAGGCGCTCCGTCCAGATGACACAACTGCCCAAAAATGGGACAAGTCTAGGCACTCCGCCTCCCTTCCAGGCGCTCCGCCTACTTGACTAGCATTCCGGGATTTTAGTCTAGTTATTTACTACTTTAGCCCTACGTGGCCTATTATGTGAAATAAACTTATAGGGGCTTTTATGTCATTTCATTAAGAGTGTGTAACATCTATAAATACCACACTTAGTCATTTTATTTCATAAGCTAGATTTTGAGATTGAAGAATAGAATTTAGAAGAGACTTGGTCCTTCTTGTTGAAGCTTGGCTTCATGTATCTCTTACTTGGAATCCATGGCGGATCGACCTACTGTGATCCCATGATTGGTTCAAGTTTCTTTCTCTCTCATGGATATTCAAATCATGGAATGATTCGATTATCCTTTCTTTCTTCTATTTATGTTCTTCCTCGTCCCTTATTTCTTGGTTATCGTGTTTTACTTCTTGCTTCCGCTCGTTTACCCTGCATCAGTTTGGTATCAGAGCAAGGCTCGGGATTTATTCTTAAAAGCCCTCGATCGTTGTTCATCTTATCTTTTAGTTTAGTTTATTGTTATTGTTGTTCTTGTCCTTGGAGAAAAGAAGAAAAAACAAAAAAATTGAAAAAGTTGAAAAATCCAAAAATTTGGCATATCTTGTTGGTGTGATTGAATCTTGATATGGGTGTTATTTGCGATTGATCCTTGTTGAAACCCAGTTGTTTTGATACCTAAATCACGAGATTTTAAGTTGTATTACGGATTTTTGAAGATTTGAATTCCAACTTCAAAAACCCTTGAAAATCCCTTGTTCTTGAATTTCATGGCTTGTGATTCTTGGATTTGATGACCCGTTGATTGATTGATAGCAGGGATTGTTCTATATCATTTTTCCGTTGATTTGGTACCAATTTTACATGATTTAGAGTTGTGAATCAAAAGTTCAAGAAAATTGAAACCCAATTCGAAACCCTTGTATAAACTGCTTTGAATCTCGATTGTGATCTTGTTTTTGGTTGTTTGGACTTCAAAATTCATCTGGCATTGATGGGAAATACTAAACACAACTTTGGGTACCAAGGGATTTTAGAATTGGGTTGAAGACGTCGAGATTTTGGGTCAAAAACCCATTTTCGGAAAAGTTGGAGCAAGGGCCCAGGCGGACCGCCCACCCCCTAGGCAGACCGCCCAATTGAGCTACTGGTCAGCCCCTATACGGACCGCCCACCCACCTAGGCAGACCGCCCAAAACACTGGCTGGTTCAATTGGCTTCGTTTCGTGTGTTTTCGTGTTCCGTTTGTTTCCGAACTTCTTGGTTAGTGTTTCTAAGGTATTTGTCCTACTTTATTGACACTAATCTTTGAGCTTTTAGGGTGTTGTGTGTCTTGGAGTCTTACTTAAAGTCGTAGAACTTGCTTGCTTCAAGTGAGCATTTAAATAGCTTCCGTACATAGAGTTACATAAACTCCATTCTGAGCTATTACTTGGGTGTACTAGTTGTTGATCTTGCCATTGTGGTTCCTAAGAGAACAAGAAGGTCTTGAGTGGAAAAAGGCTTGAGTGGTGAGAAAAATAGTGTGTGGTCACAAAAGCCAACGACCTTGAGTGTATACACAAGTGGAAAGAAAATTGAGTGTCATCTTTTGAGTGATCCACGTGACGGAGTGAAATTGTGAGGTCCTTTACTCTTTATTGTTACAACTATGGCTTCGGATGATGATTGTGGAGGATACGACTTATGTGGGGATGACGGAGACTATGGTTCCTATGATGATGATGATGGGTATTGCTATGATGGGTCACTATATTGATTATGAAGGTGAAGAAGACTATGAGGCTTACGAAGAGTCTTATGCTTCTAGCCAAGAAAACGAAGATGGTGACACTTCAAGGTATGATGAACCTACTTACTCTTCTTGTGATGAATTTGAACATGATGATAGTGACATAGAGAGAACGGATGGTGAAGTTGATTATATGAATTGTTCATATGTATCTTCTCTTGGTGTTGCTTGTGGAGTACAAGGGAGTAGTAGAAGTCCTTCCATTAGCATGGGAGGAGGTGGTGGTTGTTCCATGGGAAAAGGGAAGCTTGCCTACCCTACTTGTGCTAAAGGGGTAAATGCTCCTAATTCCCATGTGAAATGTGGATTGACAAATGGTGTTGCTCTTACTGCTAATGGAGTGTATTGTTCTAGTAGAGTGGTAGGAGCAGTGCTATGGGCTATGGAACCAAGACGAGAGGCACTTATGGGTTCCATAGTGGTACTCCTTCTTCGAATTTCAACAACACTTCTAATGTTGGAAGAGTGATGGGACGTGGAAGTTATCCTAGTGGAGTTGCAAGGAGAGGAGGGACAAGGGAGACTCGAGTTGATGGTAATGCTAGTCTTGGACATTTAAGCTCTTCCTTGGATGTACCTATACGAAACTTGGGTAGAAGTAGGTTCGTTATTGAGATAAATGGTGTTGGAGGAATCTTGCTCCAAATTGGTGAATCTGATGCCAATTACATTAGCCCTTCTTTAGTTGATATGCTAAGGATACCATGCTATGCTTTAAAGTATCCATATGAGTACAAAGGAGTTTGGATTTCCAAGGAGGCGCGAGTACGCATATCTCATAAGGGTTACAATGAATATATTTGGTGTGATGTGTGACCCATGCCAAATTTGGGTGTTTGGCTACGTGAACCATGGTTGCACAACAAGGAGTTGCAATATAATGCTAAGCGGGATATATATCTAGTGGCCACGGGTCAAGGGGTTTATGAGTTTGCACCCTATGGAGTGAGGGGCAAGATGTCCGCTGAAATGCAAGCTTGGATTATGCAAAGGAGAAGGGAGCGAGAACTTCAATCCATGGTTGAAATTGAGCAATTAAGAAGCCCTACGAACATGAGAAATAGTGGGACACCATTGAGGAGAAGTCCTACAATCACAAGCAATGGTGGGACTCGTGCAATAAAAGAGTTGACAAATGTGAACAAGGTGAACCAAAAACCACAAGCTCCAAAGTCAAGTAGTTCACCAACAAAGAAGAACCGGAGCTCAAGTGATGAGTCTCCAAGTCTTTGATTCCGGGTTGATGTTAAGAGTCCACCTACTCTAGCTATGGGTATTCTTGGGCCTCGTCCCAGCTCACCCGAACATGAGAGACAAAAGATTGAGAGGAGTAAGGGAGTGATCGGTGACATTCCACGAGTGGAAAAAGGAGAGGATGTGTTGAGTTATGTGAGTGAGATGTCACCACCCGAATCTACACCCGACCTTGAAAAGAAAATGAGGGAAAAGAAAGAGGGAAAAAGAACCATTGAGAGTGAGGACACCCCTTATTCTAACTTTAACCCTTTATCTTTCTCTTCTACTTATTTGAATTCTTGTGTAGGTACTGTTGGACGCAAACCAATGGAGCCTCAATCATGTTCCAAGAAGGAAGGACAAGGTGAAGAAGATTTTCAATGTGACCTTCAAGGTGGAGGGATAATTCATGACACTTCAAGTGCATTGAGTGAGCAAGATGGACACTCAAAGGTATGTGATAGTTCTTCCCTTGAGCATGTTACTTCCTTGTCTCATGATAGTGTTTGTGAAAACTCTATACTAGTTGATGAATTGTGCGATTACATTGTATTTGCAACTAGTGAAGAGTCTTTTGGTCAACTTATGTGGGAATGTGAACCACTAGTTGAGAGGAATGATAAGCCACATCATGATGTGAGCTCGGTTTTTATTGAACCTCTCTATAGTGAAGATATTGTGGTTGACCTAGATTGTGGACCTTGTAATTACACACCACCTATCTTTGACAAAGGGGAAAATGAGATAGTTGACCATACCCTTGTTGATATGCTTCTCTTTAGTGGACCTATGTGTTATGGCAAGGATGATAATGACCTTCAGGAGTCCGAATTGAATGAATTGGACAAGGTTGCCTATAATGACTCCTTGAGTGAGAGTGAAGAACCTAGTCTTGATACTATGCTTTTGTTTGACCATGAAATTGAGGTGCATGCTTTTACATTTCTATTGTTTGAAGACAATCTCATTTGTGATAGTGAATTATATCGGACTAGGGTTGGTAGTAAAATAGAACCTCCATGGTTTGTAAAGTTAGACTCTATGGACGATCCATTGTTTGGAACTCTAAGTGAGATGAGTAGTCTTGATATTGGTTGTGTTGAAATATCTTCTAGTAGTCCTAGCCTTCATTGTGTGGACTATAATGATGAAGAACCTATTCTGGAGACCTTCCTTTGGAGTTTGTCAAGTGAGGGAGATTGTCTTGAAGGTGGATTTGGAGGTGAGGAAGTCACTCTTGATGTGTGTAAGAGTGCTTCCAAGAAGGGCAGTGGAGTATTTGTTGTTAGTTGCCAATTAAACTATTTTGTTTACTCCACCCCATATGTTGATCACACCCTGGGTGTTGAGCATGCCAAAGCCAATGAGTCACATTGTGATAGTAATGCGTTGAAGGCTTGGTGTGTTGACCATAAGCTTGGAGGTCATAAGGAACTTAGTTGCTTAATCTTGTATGTTCCATGTCTTATTGATCTCTTTGCTTGTTATAGTAGTGAATGCTTAACATTGTTGAGCCAAGAACTTGTTGTTTCCTTTGGAGACCTATAAATTTTGATTGGTATTGATACTTGGCTCTATTACAAAAGTGTGATTTTCACATCACTTACACTCACTCTTGTTGGACTTGCCTACTCTTGTAGTGGGAAGTTTTGGTGTGTTCTTAAGGATCATAGGAATTTTTATGGCTTGATCTTGCATATTCCCTACCCTATTGATCCCTTTGATGAATCTTTTGTTGAGTACACCCGTTGGGGAAGCCAAGTACTTATTGTTTTCTTTGGAAACATGCGCTTTATCATTGTCATTGATACTTGGTTATACCATAAGAGTGTGTTTTCCACACTACTTGCACTAACCTACTCTTGTAGTAGGAGCTTTTGGATGTGCTTGTCTTTGGATGTAGGTCTTGATGGTTTGATTTCGAGGACGAAATTCTTTCAATAAGTGGAGGATAATGTAGGGCAAATCGAGCCTAAGGCACTTACCATCAAGAGCCGGGATTGGAGGATGCAAAGGACGAGAGGTCAAGAGCATCAGGGAAGAGTTCGGGAGCATTTTGAAGATCAAGGTGTTGGCTCCAGGCCTAGGCACCCCGCCCAGGCAAAGCAGGCGCTCCGCCCACTTGACCAGGCGCTCCGCCCAGATGACACAACTGCCCAAAAATGGGACAAGTCTAGGCGCTCTGCCTCCCTTCCAGGCGCTCCGCCTACTTGACTAGCATTCCAGGGTTTTAGTCTAGTTGTTTACTACTTTAGCCCTATGTGGCCTATAATGTGTAATAAACTTGTAGGGGCTTTTATATCATTTCATTAGGAGTGTGGAACATCTATAAATACCACACTTAGTCATTTTATTTCATAAGCTAGATTTAGAGATTGAAGAATAGAATTTACAAGAGACTTGGTCCTTCTTGTTGAAGCTTTGCTTCATGTATCTCTTACTTGAAATCCATGGCGTATCGACCTAGTGTGATCCCGTGATTGGTTCAACTTAATTTCTCTCTCATGGATATTCAAATCATGGTTTGATTCGATTATCCTTTCTTTCTTCTATTTCTGTTCTTCTCTGTCCCTTATTTCTTAGTTATCGTGTTTTACTTCTTGCTTATGCTACTTTTATTGCTTCCGCTCGTTTACCCTGCAAGAGTGGATGGTTTCCCCCGAGGTAGTTGAGAGAAGAATTCTTTCGCCGATGGTCGATCCCAAAAAAAGGTAGAAGGAGAATTAATCGTTTTCCCTCACTTGGTAAATCATTTTTCTCAAGGAAGAGGAAAAATAGATGTTCAAACTGCAAGAGAAGTGGCCATAAGAGGACAACATGTCCCGCGTTGTTACGAGGTTGATAATCAACTTTTTAATTTTGATTTGGTGTATTAGCTTAAGTTGGAACAATATGGTGTGTTTTAGTAATGTTAAATGCGTTTGTTTTAATTTGGTACTGTGATAGTCGTTGGAACAATTTGAAGTGATTGTAATAATTTTATTAATGTAGTTTATTTCTAGTTTAAGTATTTTTTATTAAATGGCATTATTTATTTCACCAAATGCTGGACATATTTATAATCAATAGAGAATTTACATTTTCGACTAATAGATATATAGTGAGTTGATTATGAAAAAAAGAAGAAGCTATGCGTAGATTAATTGACACAATGAAATTGATAAAGTGACTGAACGCATTTAATACAGGTGTGCATGACGTCACTAAAAACAGCCGGAATTGGGTTAAATGAAGTGGTTGTTTATAATTGCCAGTGGAAATGATGAGACCTTTTCTGGGAACACCAAAGATTGCATTGATTGGAATCATTTGGTGCCTATAAATAGAGGCATTCAGATCCAATGAATCAACAACACAACTCAAGAATCACTCTCAAATTAAAATGGCAAGAGCTCCAGGCGCTCCAAGTAGAAGTGGAAGTACCACCAGAAACAACAACAACAATGGCAATGGAGGAATTCTCTCTTTGGAACAACGACCTAGAGGTGCTGCCGAATCGTGCTGATATAGATAGACTTATCTGCCTCTTGTCTGATGATCGTAGGAGGCAGGAGATGAACATCCGCCTTATGGCTAGGATGTTGAGGGTGCTCATGGAGCGGGCATGGGAGGATCTGGACAACTACATCACCCCTCCCCCTCCCCTCGTAATAATTACTTTCTTTTTTTTAATTTTAAAATGTAAAAAACAAAAAAGTTTTCATTATAATTTATTTTTAAAAAAAATTATTATTAATGAAAAGCCCCTGGGCATTATTATTATTATTATTATTATTATTATTATTATTATTATTATTATTATTATTATTATTATTATTATTATTATTATAATAATAATATCTGGTTGTTCCTTTAATTTCTCGTTCAATTTTCTGTTCCCCTATTTTTTTTGTGCATATTCTTGATGAACTGTCCAAACTCCATTTTGTGTATAATCAACCAACACCAAGTAGATGAATCGATAGATAGATTCGCAAAATGAAAATAATCAGAAAAGGAGCAAAAAAAAAGTAATACAAAAATGAAATAAATAGAAAAAGATAAAAGTAAAATAATAAATAACTATAATATTTAAATAATAGAAAAAGTGAATTTTACTGAAAAGGAAAATAAAATAAATATTAAGTAATAAGGAAAATATTTAAGTAAGGGGAGAATTATCTGAAATAAGAAAACGTATCAGAAAAGTCGAGACATGACTGGACAAAGGTAATCTACTATTAACCAAATCAACCAATAGACACGTTGATTATCAACCTTGTTCAATTTCACATTAAATCAGTTATAAACTTACAACGGATCCCAAATAAGGTCCAAAAAAATGCCAGACTTGACTGCACATGGGTCCTTAATCGACTATCAACTTACAGAGCAGTCAATGAACGAATATAAATATGACACACAATTTGTCTAAACAAATGTGCGAGATCGATAATCGACTATTAACCAACTCAACCACAAAAATGTTGATTATCGACCTAGTGTAATTTCACATAAATTTTTTTAAAAAAACATGACTAATGTGTTTTGTTACACCTCAAATGTTGGTATATTGTACCCATTTGAGCATTATAGATCACATTGATACATTAAAATAACATATTGATGCCTAAAAGGGTAAAACTCATGTATATATAAGCCTACTATGTCTATTCTTTTTAAGCAATGCCTTAGTGTTACGACTCATATGTCTTGCTATACCCAAATGTTGGTATAATGTGCTCATCTAATGTTACTGCCCACTTTAATACATTATAACAACCCATTGATGCCTACAAGGGTATAACTCATCTATACATAAGCCTATTATGTCAATTCTTGTTAAACAATGCCTAAGTGTTACGACTTATATGTCTTGTTACACCATGAATGATTGGATAAATACTACATAACTTAAGTATAAGCATGTATTAAGTCAGTGCAATCCATTTACAACATCATTTATACACTTTACAATGAATAATTACAGTATTACCTGTTTTGGATTCGAGAAAAATTCCATATATTAATTTTTAAGAGACAAGGTTGATTATCTGCTACTATTCATCGATTATCGCTAACCCTAACCCTAAACCTTAACCCCAAACCCCAAACCCAAAACCCCAAACACTTAACACGTCACGCTCCAGGGCACGTGGCTTAGACCAAAGTGAAAAATTTAAGCGGCAATGCACCCCCAATTTCGCGCCTCTTAAACAAAAAATTGAATATTTTAACACAACCTCCCAAATATATAAAAGCTAATTTTTTTTCTTAAAACCCAAAAATTAAAAGTTCTATTTTACAAATCAAACCCAGCCCCTAAAATATAAACAGTCCTCGTCTTCAATTCATCAAAATCTTCTCATCCACTCGCATAACTTCACAAGTCCAATAACATCATGAGTCAACGTTCAACGAGCTCCAATGTACCAGAGGAACCTGATGTCTTTCCTTGTGGCTAATATACGAGATTGAAGACCTCTCGTACTGTGACAAATCCTGGCTGCAGATTCTGGAGTTGTAAAACTCCAAAAGTGTGTTATTCATACATTATAGTTCTGTGTTTGTTTTCGCTTTAATTATTACTGTACTGATTTTTTCTTGGGTTTTGTTAAACAATATAACAAAGTGGTGGGTGCGACTATTTTAGGTGGTTTGATGGACCACTACCTGAATCAGCATCAAGGGTGATTGGAAGCTTAGTTAGAAAGCTAAAAGAAACTAAAGAAAATTGTGCTCTAGTGAGAGAACTATTGAGTGAGTGTAAAGAGAAAAAGAATTTTCTGAAAATCGCGCTGGGAGAAGCTGAAATGAAGAGGGAAGAAGCTGAAATGAAGATGGATCGATTGAAGAAGTTGATTAAGTCAATGGTTGGTGGTTGTGTAATCTGCTCTTTTATTAAATGGATATCCTCTTAGTTCCCTAGTTTTATTATGTAAATATTGGTGTTTTAGATAATATATTGACACCGTGTAAATTTTGTAATCTACCCGGATATGTATTATATTTTGACACAGTGTAAATTTTGTAATCTACCCTAAGATGTATAATATTTTGACACACTAATTGTTGTGTTCGTATGGCTGTTCAAGTTTAAAAGGCTTCGATATTGTTTAAGTTGCAAGCACATAATGTTGAGAGCTGGTTTTGAAGCATGACAAACAGGAAGGACTCCCAGGTTCCCACTAAGGACAAGGTCCTTAGAATGAAGGGCACAGGTGATCGAAAAGATTACGGGTTGCAAATCCCTACGGAACTAGGAGTAGTGGCGCGTGATTGAACATATATCCTCGTCAGACTAAAAGAAGCTGTGTCCAGGCTGTGTCGGCGAAGTGTGAAAAGGATTTGGACTTCAACAAGGAAAGGAGTTGCTGGGAATCCTGCCTTGCCTTAATTAAAATGATTCCTTGTAGAACTCTACTAGGGTAAAAGAGACCCATATATATACAAGTAGCAGCAACAGCCGAAATTGATTATTCACAAATAGAGAGTTGAGAGCATACAAAGGCGATCCAGCATCTTTCTACGTGGGTAATCAGCAGAAGACAACTTGTGTGCAAGCAGAGTAACGAGACTAGATTTTCTGTCTAGGTTCGTCAAATTGCAAGTTGGCTTAAATTAGATCTTTCATAGTTTTACCTATTAGCTTATTCAGAAGCACATGTATTAGGTGAATCGTTGTGTATTTACTGAGAAGGTAGAGTTTAGCTTTGAGTAGTAAGTAGGGTCTAGAGTGTAGCCCCTTGGTTACAGAGTTTGTAATCAGAAACATTGCTCTTGTGTTAGTGGATTCAGTGCTAAAATCCCAGAGTGTGGGTCGTGGTTTTTTCTCCCTTGAGCAAGGAGTTTTTCCACGTAAAAATCCTTGTGTTCTTGTGTGTATGTTTTGTGTGGTTCAGTGTTCCAGGTAGCAGGAGAGAAAATCTGAGAACTAGGTTCTTCTCCAGAAGAACAGGGTTCTTGAACGAAAATCGGAGGACACTATTCAACCCTCCCTTCTAGTGTCTCAAGGAGGTGCATAAAGTGTAACACATAAGTACAAACATGTTATCAGTTGCAAACAAAAATTGAAACATTGAACAATGAACTACGTGTTTGAATTCCTAACAAGTTGCATTAATAAACCAATACTTAATATCCGAAAACTAACCAAAAACAAGGTTAGCCACCATAGACTTGTCTATGGCTAACCATAATATCCAAAAAAATATCAGGTTCTAAGTTAACTGTCAATTAATTCAACTGTCAACTACTGTCACCAATAAAACAAAACAACAACCAATTCAACTATCAACTTATACAAAACCAATCATTAATACTGTCAAATATTATCTGCTCCACTATCCTCTGAAGCCAATTGATCATTCAGACTCACATGCACTTGATTTACAAAGACATCAGCTTCATCCACCTACACTACTACTTGTGTCTCTCGATTCTCTTCAACAATCACATTCTTTACAATCTCTTCACTCTCTGCTCTGTTATCCCCACCTTCATCTCCAGTAACATCCCTTTCATTCATCTCTGCAACTTCTCCATCAATTGGAGCTTCATCAGCAACCCTTTCTTGCATCTCTGCATCTTCTCAATCAACTGGAGCTTCATTATTTGCTTCTTCCTCAACTGCAGCATCTTTCTCATTCACCTCTCTGGTCATCTCTTCATCTTCTCCATCAACTGGAGCTTCATTATTTGCTTCTTCCTCAACTGCAGCATCTTTCTCATTCACCTCTCTAGTCATCTCTTCATCTTCTCCATCAACTGGAGCTTCATTATTTGCTTCTTCCTCAACTGCAGCATCTTTCTCATTCACCTCTCTAGTCATCTCTTCATCTTCTCCATCAACTGGAGCTTCATTCTTTGCTTCTTCTTCAACTGCAGCATCTCTGCCATTCAACTCTCCAGTCATCTCTTCATCTGCTCCATCAACTTGAGCATCATTTTTGGCTTCTTCTTCAACTGCAGCATCTCTTTCATTCAACTCTCCAGTCATCTCTTCATCTGCTTCATCAACTTGAGCATTATTTTTCTCTTTTTCTTTTCGACTGCAGCATATTTTTCTCTAAACTCCTCATCCTTCTCTTCATCATTCTTCTCTTCATTCTTTTCTTCCTCCTCCACTTCAACATGCACTACAAGTAAATAGAAATACTTAGATACACACAAAATAAATCAAAATATCAGTAATTGAGGTACATACCTTTCTTTTTCTCTTCACAATCTTCCTCAGCTTGAATAGCTTCCTCTTCATCAACTTCCTCGACTTGGTTTTGCTTTTCCTCCTCTCATTTTCCTCTTTCATCAACTTTAAAATCTCTTCATTCACTACCAGCATTCTTTCCAGCACACTTTCCACATGGCTACAATGCCTGCAAGTTCCTCTCCTACCACCATCACCACCACCCTCTTCCTGGTTCTCCATTGCTTCCCCATCATCATACTCCTCTACAATGTACCTTATGCCTGTGACCCCCTCCAGCTGAGCCTTTAACTTGTCCAGTGCATCATCCTTGACCTCATCAGCATGAGGAGCTACAAATCTTTTGCAGCCCTCAAGTTCTTGCATTGTTGGGATCAAGAAAGTGTGCAAAACCTGTCATTTTACATACATTAAAAGAATTATATAACCAAACATCATCATTAAATGATAAAATAGTTAAGGAAATGAAATTGACACATATACATGTGTAGCTCCTTGTTGGGCTGCATGAACATCTCCAACATGTTTTCTTGTTTGGTGCCACCTCAAGATCCTTGGGATTGGCAGTGGAGACTGTTCAGACTTGCCAGCCGTACGGCCAACTAAGGGGACTGCCTCATATATCCATGTCTGTCATGAATGCCACAGTCACAATACAGAAGTTTTAACATAATCATACTTAAGAAAACTGGATAATAAGGAAGGCCCAGGAGAATCCAAATAGAGCAAAACCAGCAACTTTTCCCTCTGCATACTATCGATAGGATTTTGCCAAATCAACTTTGTTGTAGAGGTATTCAACTGTCAGGTCATAGAACAGCCTACCCCAAGGGCACTTGCTAAAGAACTCCAGGTCATCCACACACTGAATCCACCATTTCTCCACATTCTTGGTTTTGTCCTTGGCCATCAATACAGTATGCAGGAACCACAGAAAGCTAGCTTCAGCTTCTCTTGCTTTGAAAAATTTGACTGTTCCATCAAATATAGCAGATTTTCAGCCCTCACATCCCCACCTCCACACCTCTTCTCCAAAAAGCCTTCACTCTTTGTCAAGTACTTGGCCTTCACTTTCTTATCTGGCTTTTGACAACAATTCAAGCTAGTTATCAAATAAAACTCCCTCAAGTCAAAACAAACTGGCTTCCTATCCAGCAAGAACCACATTTCATGCCTTTTCTTGGACTGCCTTATAGTTCTCAAAAGTACCGAATGCACCAACTGACTATTAAAGGTCCAATTCCAAAAAATGCTTAAGAAATCACCAAAAACTGAGTTCCTAAATATCTTCTCAATCCCCAATTTTGTCAACTTTTTCTTAAAGTCATAAAACTTGTTAATTGAAGATCTCACAGAGATCTTCTCATTAAAAGATTCAAATGATGACAGCCAGGTTTTGAACCTGAAGCTGCTCACATCTATGTCAATGATCTTCTTTGGTATACTCAACCTATCAAAAGGATGCACATCCTCTTTATCTTCTTCATCCTCTCTGTTCTCTTTTTCCTCTTTCTTTTTGTTCTCAGCACTAGAATCATCCTCATCAACCCCTTCATCAACTCCATCATCCCCTTCCAGTGCATGTACAGCATTTTGCTCCTTCTCTTCATGTTCTCTTCTCTCTTGCCTTGCACTCTTCGTGCCTACCTCTCCAGACTCATCATCATCATCATCATCATCAATATCAATAACAGTCTTTTCTTTTTGTTTTTTTTATAGAAGAACCACCACCAACACCAACATCAGCCTCAGACTCGTCTCCAAAGGCATCGATTTGTTCAAACGTATCAGTAGATGCTCGTTTTGAACCCAGGAACTCAGAATTGTCACCCGCTTCTATTTGACCTCCACCAACATCTTTATCGGTGGTTGTCTCATCACTATCATTATGTTTCTCCATCCTTCTTTTTTCCTTATGGACAAATTTTTTGGGGATGTTCGCAGACACCCAAGCGTCTTGTGCTGATTTACGCAGGGATCACTGATGTGTACGTATATTTTTTCTTGATCTCTCTTCCTTTATTCCTCATCCACTCTACGCCGATCCCAAGTTCGTGGACCTTTACCCTTTGGAACGGTGTGCTTTATCCTAGGCATTTAAACACCTACACAAGAATTACCCACAAATCACATTTTTATTAGGAAAGGTAAACGAAAAATCCCCAAAGTTAAACCCTAAATCCTAAATTGGCTCTCGCGTATAAAACAGTAAAATAACCAAATCCACAACCTCAAATCTCAATGTAAAGATGCACAATAGCCATTAATCTAATAAAATAGTTAAATTTCAACTAAACACCCTAACGAAATCGAGTTACGTACCTGATTCTGGTCTTGCTCGACAATATGCAATGAACCCACAACGATGCTTTTAATAACTCAAACTGGACACTCACGGATGTTGCGAGACCGTGCAGACGATTTTCAGAGAGAAAATAGGGGAGTTTGAGAGAAAAAATGGGAATGGTTCTTTGGCTGTGTACGATCGACCTAGTTGACTAGATGAAGTATCTGTTATGTTTAATTTACCTGGTAGGTTCTTTCAATTCAAATGATTTCACAATAGTTTTTTATGTTTTGCACCCAAAAGATTTAATATTTTGCACCCACAAGTTTCTAAGAATTTTAGTTCAGCCCTTGGTCCCCACTTAAATCCACTTAACATTTTCTCTCTTCAAAAATAAGTCAAAAAGAAATAGAAGGGTAAATTTTTTGTTCAACGCTTTTAGGGGTCTTTTGGCTAATTCTTCTCAGGAGAGTGTGGCCCCATTTTTTTATAAATCTTAAAGAAATGATCTTTTTAGGTTTAATGCAACTCTTTTGCACAAAAAAAAAAAGGAAAAAATACCCATATCCTTCTTCCCAGCGTCTCAAGTCATTAATTGGTAATACTTGAGTGTTCCAGGAACTAATGAAGAGAATCAAGAATATGCTCTCAGTCACACACATAGTCACAAATTTTCCAAGTCCTCTGACCTTCTGATGCATCCATATTTGTCGAAAATAGAGCAATTTATAGTTTCTAATGTTGTTTGTAGATATAACTTTGAGAAAAATTAGTAATTCCTTTATTTTAAAAATGATGACATTATTTTCTTATTAGTACATTAAAAAAAGACATAATTCTAAAATTGGAAATAATTTTACTTCAAACTTGCCACTTTACCATAATGAGATGCTTTGCCACACACTTATCTATGATTTATTTTAGACCACAAGTTCCAAATATATTCTTTTATTTCTTAAACTCCGATTCAAGTCAAGTTATGACATACTTCGTGTAACAAAGAGAGTACTCGCTTTTGCAATCTGGTTTTAGATTCATGTTTAGTAGTAATTTATCCTATAATTCTTCAACTCTTGTTAACTACAATAGCTCCAAAGGCTTTTTCCATGTGTTTGTAATTCATGGTTTTCCCATCTTCGACTTCCTCTATTTTCTCTAATTTCTTCTTGCCCCTGTAAAATAAATGGCAATTGACAGAGGTTAGATAGCTCTTACCGGAGGAAGAGGGTTCAGGTCACCCGTCCCCTTGACAGATCCTTTCATTTTTCCTTTTTCGCAAGCAGAAATCGAACTTGCGCTAGCGGATCAAGTCACAAGCTTATAGACCAACGAGGATAAAAAACTTTTTTTACTTTTTTTGGTTACATCTTTGGAGGCCTTTCCAAAGAAAGTATGTCGTTCATTTTGTGACCAGTACTCCACTCTCTGTTCCCGTTGCTTTTTAACACCTTTTCTTCGCCGTTAAATTGACCTCTATATAATCACATTCTTAATTCACTTAATGATTTTTTTAAGTTGAATTTCTATTTATGATTCTTTCTTATCACAAAATGAGTAATAAGTCTCCTCATGTGTTTCATAATTGTTGACGTCAAGGAGGAAAAGATGACCGTGAGATCTTTTTTTGCATTGTAGAATGTAACTTAAATTCTTCACGAAATTCTGTCTGATTGGCCGACTTTGTGTTATATTTATTCCACCTATTTATTAAATTGTTCATAAATTTTACCGGGTTGACATGACTTATAGTGTCAATTGTTTATCAAACCCCGACATATCGGCGATAGTTTGTGTTAGGCATGTTATTCTTGCGTTAAAAAAATATTAGAAAAATAGAAACAGAAATACGATATGATTATAGACTACAAAAAATCCCGAGCCCACAAGTTTTTTGTGTCTTCTTAAGGAATCTAACTCATTCACTGTCTCCAAGATTAACGGGCCAGGATATAATGGAATAACATCTCTATGGTAGCGGCACTTCAAAATGTAGAATTCGACGAACTCAAAAATGTGGAACAAATCACATGACACTTACTTTTCAATTGAAGTAATGTAGATGAAAATGAGGAGACAATCCAAAATTTTTCGTAAGGAAAAAAAGGGAAGGCTGGAATGAAGAGACAACATCAGAAATATTAATATTAGATATTAATATTATTTAATATATTTAGTTTTTGTTGGTGTAAAGAATTAAGTTAATCAATCATATCTATTGACCGAGTCCGAAGCCGAAGCCGAAGCGATGCCGTAGCCGAGCCACGACGACGACGGCGTGAGGCTCCCCTTCTTCTCAACCCTTTTAAGAATTAGAAGAAGTGTTTCTCTATTTAAACCCAACAAAAGCCTTTTCCTCTACCAGTATGGGAGAAAGTGCATTTCTTTTATAAAATGAACCTTTTCACCTTTCCCCCCATTTCTCATTCACACTCTTCATCTTCCAAAACCCAACAATCCCCCACATGAATGGGGAATGGCTATATTATAGGAATATGCATGACAGACTTGTGTGATTCGCATGAAAGAATTAGCTGTATCGGGATAAGTAGGCTTGCCTTTGAACTTTCTGTAGTGAACATACATCGGATATACCCGGTCAATCAGTAGATTTGATATCTTTGAACCGTCGAGCTTTGGTGTAAACTGAGATAATGTAAGTCACACAACTAACCCTTAACCATCTTTGGTTCTCACTATTGTGTTCGTTTCAGTAATGAACACCGCCTGATTTTATAAGTGCGTAGAGAATTGGCTTTACAGAACTCTCCCTGAAGCGGCTTGCACTTCACACTTACATAGGTGATTCTTAAACGTGTAATCCCATAGATGTACACTATTTGATAATTCTATATCAAACTTAGGTAATCATTAAAAAGCCTTCAGCACTTTATCCTTGGTACTTGAACATTGTCACATCACGAGAATGGACAAAAAAAATTAGTTTGACAATGTTGAACTATCATGCACAACTTTGTATTCTCCTTGAACCTAGTTCTTGGGACCTCCAGTTTTCTAGGTAGAGTTTCCGCTGTGATGACTTATCCTCGGTCATAGTCTCATTCCCTTCGATGAAAACTCAACTGCCTCTCTAGTTAGGCCTTACGTAAGCGGAATCCGACACATTATCACTTGCCTTCATGTAATCAATATTGATAATTCTCCTAGAGAGTAGGTCCCTAACGATTTTATATCTTCGTCGTATATGACGATTCTTGCCGTTATACATAACATTCCTAGCCCGTCCTATAGCTGATTGGCTATCACAATGTATACAAATTGGTGTCAACAACTTGGGCCATAACGGAATATCTTCCAAGAAATTCCGAAGTCATTCAGCTTCTTCGTCGGCCTTATCTAAAGCTATGAACTCAGCTTCCATTGTAGAGCGGAGAATACATATTTGTTTGGACGATTTCAAAGATACCGCTCCTCTACCAAGTGTAAAAATGTACCTACTTGTGGAGCTAGAATCAGTTGTGTCGGTGATCCAATTGGCATCAAAATATCCTTCAATGACCGCAGGATACTTGTTAAAATGAAATGCAAAGTCTTGGGTATATTTTAAATATCCCAAAACATATTTCATCGCCATCCAATGAGTTTGAATAGGATTACTCGTGTATCAACTCAGTTTACTTATAGCACAAGCTATATCTGGACGAGTACAATTCATGATGTACATCAAACTTCCCAAAACACGAGTGTAATCCCGCTGAGACGTGCTTTGACATTTTTTCTTTTTAAGAACGAGGTCTTGAGATGTGCTTTGACATTTTTTCTTTTTAAGAACAAAGTTTATATCTATTGGAGTCCTTGGAATTTTAAAGTTTTCAAGCACACTATTGATGTAATGAGACTGAGACAAAGACAGACCTTGAGGAGTCTTATGGATCTTAACACCTAAAATTAAGTCGGCAACGCCTAACTTTCATATAAAATTTGCTAATTAACATGTGTTTTGTAGCATTTACTTTGGCAATGTCATTACTCATTATCAACATGTCATCCATATATAAGCAAACAATGACTATATAATTAGGAGTATTTTTAATGTGAACAAATTTATCACATTCATTAATTTTAAAGCCATTTGACAACATTGTATGGTCAAAGTTTGCATACCATCATTTAGGTTCTTGTTTTAGTCCATTAAGCGACCTAACAAGTTTACAAACCCTCTTTTATTTTGGGGACCACAAATCCTTGAGGTTGTTCCATGTAATATTTTCCTCCAAAGCCCTATTTAATAATATTGTCTTAACGTCTATTTGATGGATTTCAAGACCATACACGGCGGTCAACACTATTAACATACATATGGTTGTAATTTTTGTTACCGGCGAGTATGTGTCAATGAAGTCAAGGCCTTCTTGTTGTCTATAACCTTCGGCAACAAGTCTGGTCTTATACTTATCACTAGTTGATAGGATCCAAAACACTAAGAATGGAGAAATAAGCAATCAAACGACATAAAGTAAAGGATAAACGGGATAGAGAACAGGTAGAAGAAAGAAAGAAATAAAATCCCACGATTGTAAGTAAATTAGAACACTACAAACAAATTGTAATATCCTAATTTAGACTAATACAACCAAAGATCAATCTCCGAGGGAAAAGAGAGTTGAACTCAAGCAATGGATCTCTCACACAAGAGAATCCAAGAGAGATCCAAGAAGAGAAAAAGGGATTAAACCCATACACACTCTCACAAGAGTAATGTCAATCATTCATTATCCAAAATCTCTAATGACTAAACTCTAATTTAGGCTATTTATAGTAGTTACTAAATACAATGAAGGAATGGACTAAAAAGCCCCTAATGCTGATTCTGGAAATCTAGCCTGGTCGTCATCGAGCCTGGTCGTCATCGCGACCACGTTTTTGACGTCGCGATCGCGCCATGTGTTCATGAGCTTCATCACAATCGTGCGGAGTGTCTCGGGATCGCGCAATGGATTTGACTACTTCTGCGCAGTCGCGTTTGTTGCCTCGCGATCGTGTGGACCCAAATTCCAGTAAGCTCCCATTGTCTTGTTTGGCCAATCCTTTGGCTTGATTCTTGGCTTCCAAGCCCTGTTGAAGCATTCCAAGATCCGGATGTTAAGCATGAATCTTCCATGGCTTCAAGTACTAATCTGGATCGCATAAAAAGCAATCAAACGACATAAAGTATAGGATAAACGAGATAGGGAATAGGTAGAAGAAAGAAAGGAATTTAATCCCATGATTGTAAGTAAATTGGAACATTACAAACAAATTGTAATACCCTAATTTAGACGAAAACAACAAAAGATCAATCTCCGAGGGGGAAGAGACTTGAACTCAAGCAATGGATCTCTCAACAAGAGAATCCAAGAGCGATCCAAGAAGAGGAAAAGGGATTAAACCCATACACACTATCACAAGAGAAATGTCAATCATTCATTATCCAAAATCTCTAATGACTAAACTCTAAATTAGGCTATTTATAGTAGTTACTAAATACAATGAAGGAATGGACTAAAAAGCCCATAATGATGATCTTAGAAATCTGGCCTGGCCGTCCTTCATTGCGAGTGCGTTTTGGACGTCCCATAGCGCCAGGTGTTCATAAGCTTCATCGCAATCACGTGGAGTTTCTCGCAATCGTGCATGGATTTGATTGCTTTTGCGCGATCGCGCATGTTGCCTCGCGATCGCATTGACCCAAATTCCAGTAAGCTCCTATTTTCTTGTTTGGCCAATCCTTTGGCTTGATTCTTTGCTTCCAAGCCCTTTTGAAGTATTCCAAGCTCTGGATGTTGAGCGTGAACCCATGGCTTCGGGTACTAATCCGGATCGCATAACAAGCAATCAAACGATATAAAGTAAAGGATAAACAGAATAGGGAATAGGTATAAGAAAGAAAGGAATCAAATCCCCTGATTGTAAGTAAAGTAGAACACTACAAACAAATTTTAATACCCTAATTTAGATGAATACAACCAAAGATCAATCTCCGAGGGGGAAGAGACTTGAACTCAAGCAATTGATCTCTCACACAAGAGAGTCCAAAAGAGATCCAAAAAGAAGAAAAGGGATTAAACCCATACACACTCTCACAAAAGTAATGTCAATCATTCATTATCAAAAATTTCCAATGACTAAACTCTAAATTAGGCTATTTATAGTAATTACTATATATAATGAAGGAATTGACTAAAAAACCCATAATGTTGATTCTAGAAACCTGTCCTGGCTATCATTCATCGCGACCGCATTTTGGACGTCGCGATCGCGCCATGTCTTCATGAGCTTCATCGCGATCGTGTGGAGTGTCTCGCGATCGCGCAATGGATTTAACTGCTTCTGAACGATCGGGCATGTTGCCTCGCGATCGCGTGGACCCAAATTCCAGTAAGATCCCATTTTCTTGTTTGGCCAATCTTTTGGCTTCCAAGCCCTTTTGAAGCATTCCAAGCTCCGGATGTTGAGCGTGAACCCTCCATGGCTTCGGGTACTAATCCAGATCGCATTATTCCTTCCTTCTTTATTCATCCTCGAATTTGTACCTTGCAAAACCATGACACGAATAAGTACCAACTCAATAACTTTTCAAGCACTACACAACAAAGAGAATGGAACAACACTCATATACTCATGCTCAAAGTGCACACTCTTATGATATAGCCAAGCATCAAAATTATCCATAAAGAATATTTTTTCAATTCTAACATCAACAACTAGGCTAGAAAAGCAACAACAATCATGTTCATTCACAAAACAATTTTTATTTTTAAGCTCATTCAACTCATGTCAAGCCTCCATGGATAATTAATCACTCTTAACATTGGAAGCTCTAGCAAAGTCTACTCTAAATATATGCTCTAAACTAGCAATAGAGCAAGTAAACAAATTGACACTAGAGCTAGTGTCTATCAATTTACCAGTACTATCACTAGTGCCTCCCTCCTTTTTTAAAAGAACACTCTTCATTTTTGGAGGACTTTCCAGTATTAGACAAACTTTCAGCAAATATTTTGGTAGTTAGCTTGCTAACATCCACACAATTAGTATTATCAAACAAGTCACAAGAATCATTTTCACAAGTTATGCACCCTTTAAGCATTGACTTATCATTTTCATCAAGTGCAAACAAGTCCAAAATAAAGATATAACTCAAGGAAACATCATCAAGTATGCCCTCATATTCAAGCTCTCTTTTAAGTACACACTCACTCAACAATTCATAACAAGATTCATAATCACAAAGGAAGATAATTCAATGTCGTCCAAAGATAATTCATCAACTATTTCACTTCCCTCAAGCAAGTATACACCTTCCAATCCATCACTATTTTCAACTTGACACAAGCAACCACCACAATCAAGAATGCTATTAAATGTTATCACATCAAGATGAAGAAATTTATTTTCACATTTATCGAACAAAGGTCGAGTGTCAAACCAAAATTTTTTTTTGTTCAAGCTCGCCCATTTGTACATCACTAGTATGGAACAATTCACACACACAAAAACCAACAATTTTCTTTTCACAAGTGTGTCCAACTAGTGCATGCTCACAACAATCGTTTTGACTATTAACAATGTGTTGAGAATTGGTTTTGAAAAATGACAAACAAGGAGGACTCTGTGGTTTTGGAGGAGAACCTAGTCCTTGAATAGAAGGGCACGACTGGTCGAATAGATCTGAGGGTTGCAAATCCCTGCGGAACTAAGAGTAGTGGCGCGTGAATGGATATGCATCCTAGTCAGACTAAAAGAGGCGGTGCCCAGGCCGTGTCTTCGAAGTACGAATAAGAGTTAGACTTCAACATGGAAAGAGTTACAAGGAATCTTGTCTTACCATAATTACGAGGATTCCTTCTGGGACTCAACTAGGGTTGTAAAGCCCATATAAATACAAGTAGTTGATACAGCCGAAATCAGTTATTCACAAACAGAGAGTTGAGAGCATACAAAGGCGATCAAGCAGCTTTCTACGTGAGATAACTGAAGAAGACAACTGGTGGAGCTAAATAGATTGAGTCTAGATATTCTGTCTAGGTTCTTGAATAGTAAGTTGTCTTGTTTTGTGCGATTGTTATTTTTACCTATTAGCTTATCTTAAAAGCAATTGTATTAGGTAAACTCTTGAGAGATTACTTTGTAAAGTTAGAGTTTAGCTTTGTTGAGTGATTAGGGTCTAGAGTGTAGCCCCTCGGTTACAGAGTCTTGTAATCAGAAAGCTGCTCGTGTTGTTAGTGGATTGAGTTCTAAAATCCCAGAGTTTGGGTCGTGGTTTTTCTCCCTTGAGCAAAGAGTTTTCCACGTAAAATCCTTGTGTTCCTTGTGTCTGTGATTGGCGCGTGTTTTGGTGTTCAATTAGCAAAACTGTATAGGCAAAAATAGGGTTCTTGACTCAGGAGAATCGAGTTCTTGAATCGAAAATCGGTGGACACTATTCAACCCCCCCTTCTAGTGTCCTTAGGAGGTGCAGAGATTATAACAAGTGGTATCAGAGCAGGTCTTCTCGTGCTAGATTAACACCTTGAGAAGGATCAGAATTATTAGTGCACCGCCTACCATCACTGAAGGACAGTCAGTTCAGAGCCCCCACAGTTCAATAGGCAGTACTATGCTTGGTGGAAGAACAGGATGGAAAATTACATATGTGCTGAGGACTACCAGCTATGGCTTATAGTATCCGAGGGGAATTTGATTCCTACTAAAATAGTTGGTGAGGGAGCTGCTGCCAAACAATAACCTAAGTTGAAAGAGGAGTTCAATAAGACGGACTATAAGATGATTGAAAAGAATCACAAAGCCAAACGTTTGGTAATTTGTGGTCTTGGCCCTGAGGAGTTTAACAGAGTATCATCTTACAAGACTGCCAAGGAAATATGGGATGCCTTGCAGGTTGCGCATGAAGGAACTACTGAAGTGAAGGACTCCAAGAGAAGAATACTGAAGAGGCAATTTGAGCTGTTCTCTATGGGATAGAAGGAATCAATCCAGGATATGATGACCAGGTTGACCATTATTACTAATGAGATGAGATCCCTAGATATGGAGTTGCTTGAAGTAGAGATGGTGGATAAGATTCTGAATGTGCTACCTGAGGCTTGGGAACCCAAGATGACTGCTATCATTGAGTCTAAACCTCTAAGATATATTAAACTTGAAGAACTGGTTGGTAGCCTGAAAACTCATGAGATGATGAAAGATTCAAAAACTAAACTAGCTCTCAAGAAGGACAAGACCCTTGCACTCGAAGCAACGGATGAAGCTAATGATTATGTTGATCTACAATCAGTTGAAGCAGCAACGGTTAGTGCCTTGAGACAAAAGCTTAACTTGGGAAGGTTTAAAGGCTTCAAAAGAAGTGGCAAGGAAAACTCTGGAAGGAAGAACATAGTCGATAGTCCTGACTACCCAGGATGCTTTAAGTGCTTCAAGAAGGATCATGCGGTTATGGATTGTCCTATGTGGGAAGCAGAATGGATGAAAAATAGAGCAACTAAGGAAAAGGAAAAGGAGGCGTCAAAGGAGAATGACAAAGATAAAAAGAAGGCAAGACGACCTCCAAACTTCAGAGCTGAAAGAAGGAAGAGAAAGGAAGCTTTCTATGCTACATAGGGACCAACTGATAGTGAATCTGATCATGAAAAAGAATCTGGAGATGAATCACCACTAGCACTGATGGGATTGACAGACATCAGTTCTGATGAGGAAGACCCTCGGGAGTTCAGAGGAGGAAGAGATTCTTCAAAGCCACCTGTGTTCAACGGGACTGATTACAAGTGCTGGAAGAAACAGATGAAAAACTTCCTTCAAGCAATAGATTACAGTCTCTGGTTGATTGTGAAGAGAGGACCTCACGTTCCGTAAAGAGAGCAGCAAATGGAGTTCTGATGCCAAAGAAGGTAGAAGAACTAGATCCTCAAGATCTAGACTGGCTACAGGCAAATTCCAAAGCTGAATTGTACCTGAGAAGAGGGCTGACTACTGATGTGTTGGCAAGGGTACTTGAATACAAGTCTGCTAAGGAAGTATGGGAAAAGCTGAAAGAGTTGTACACAGGTGACGACCAAAAGAAGGACTCTGTCCTTATGGCAACTAATGAAGCTGAAGCTGCTCATTCAGCAGAGGTATGTCTATCTGATCTTAAGGAAAATCTACATACATACTCTACTGAAAATTTGATTCTAATCACAGCCACTTTGATTGAGGGTTATGAAAAAAAGAAAATTGAAAAGGATAAATTAACTGAAGAGTTAAGTGATCTCAGAACTAAGCACAAGAGTCTTCAAGAACAAAATATTGAACTGGAAGAAATCAATGTCATTTTAAAAGGGCATACTCTTGTGTCAAACTCTAAGATCACAGAATTGGGACTGGAACTTAATCAGTTAAAAGAGAGTATAAATGGTAAGCAAGTAATAAGTGAAGTTCAAACCTTTCTTGAAAACGAACTTAAAAGAACAAATGAAATTCTGCATCAAGAAACTGAAAAAAATAGGATTTTAAATCAAAAGGTTGAAAAATCTGAATATGAGCTTACCAGATTAACAAAATGGATTTAATCTTCTGAGGCAATGAATTGGGTTCTTGAAAATCAAAACAAGGGAAAACAAGGACTAGGATTCAAGAAACCATTGCCTCCATATAATCCTAAGAGCAAGTATGTGGGTTTGCCTTGCAACATGTTGTGTACCTTTTGTGGTGAAACTGGACACTACAAACAAAGGTGCATGAATGCAAGCAAGGCGAAGGCCAAGAATAAAAGAAGTGTTCTACCTAAATGGGCTAAATAGGATTTGATTTATCCATTCTCTCATAAGAAGGGACCCAAGCTTGTCTGGGTTCCTAAAGCTAAAACTTAATCTGTTTTGCAGGCTGGAGTGAGGGAGAACAACCCAAGCTGGATTCTTGATAGCGGTTGTTCAAGGCATATGACAGGAGATAGAAGAAATTTTCTCTCACTCGCAGCATTTCAAGGAGGCAGTGCAGCCTTCGGAGGAGGAAGAAGTGGTCAAATTATAGGAATTGGAAAAGTTGGGAGAACTCTGGATCATGCAATTGAGAACGTATACTGTGTCGATGGTCTCAGACACAACCTTCTGAGTATCTCTCAACTGTGTGATAGAGGAAATGAAGTAAGTTTCTCATCTGTAGGGTGCATTGTGAAGAATCTACAGAGTGGAGAAATTGTTATGGAATGAAAAAAGGTGAACAATGTGTACAAAGCATCACTGAAATCACTGCTTGAAAACAACCTAACATGCTTGAACGTGCAAGAAAGTGATTCTCAGCTGTGGCACAAAAGAATGGGTCATGCAAGTCTTTCACAACTAAACAAACTTGTATCTAAGGAGCTAGTTCGTGGACTGCCTAGCAAGAGATTTGAAAATATAAAAATGTGTGATGCTTGTGTAAGGGGGAAGCATGTGAAATCATCTTTTAAATCAAAGAAGGTGGTAAGTACATCAAAACCACTAGAACTGTTGCATATGGATCTGTGTGGACCTGTGAGAGTCAGGAGCAGAGGAGGAAAGAGGTTTGTGTTCGTAATTGTTGATGACTATTCTAGGTACACATGGACCTTGTTCTTGGCATCTAAAGATGAAGCCTTTGACAGCTTCAAAGACTAGGCTGGTGTTCTACAGAAAAGTTTAAGCATGGAACTTATCAGTATTAGATCTTATCATGGAACGGAGTTTGAAAAATCAAAATTCTCTGAGTATTGTGCAAAATACAGCATTGATCATAATTTCTCTGCACCAATAACTCCACAGCAAAATAGAGTGGTTGAAAGGAAGAACAGGTCTCTGGAGGATATGGCAAGGACTATGCTGCTGTCAAGTGGGCTTGCAAGAAACTTTTGGGCTGAAGCAATAAACACTGCATGCTATTTGCTAAACAGATGCTCCATCAAAGCTATTCTTGACAAGACCCCATATGAGCTACTCAGAGGAAGGAAACCAAATATTGCACATCTGAGACCCTTTGGTTGTAAATGCTTTGTCCACAACAATGAAAAGGAACCATTGGAAAAATTTGATGCTAGAAGTGATGAGGCAATATTCCTTGGTTATTCTACTCAAAGCAAAGCATACAAAGTGTTTAATAAAAGAACACAAACAGTGGAGGAAAGTATGTATGTGGTATTTGATGAATTCGATAAGGTATTAGGTGAAACTGAAGTAGATGATCAAGCGATTGGCCTCAGTCGAGAAAATGGTGCAGCTGACTCTGAAGATCCAGAAGACAAAGAAAACTCAGCTGAGGATTCAACTTCATGAGAACAAGGAGTCAATATGACAGAGGGAACATCAGATGAAGTCGATGATCCAGCAAGTCAGGATAAACCTACCCAAAGTAATGCTGAAGGTTCTTCTCTTCATATTTAACCCAGGCCATGGAATACCAAAGCTCTCATCCTTTGGAGAATGTTTTATCAGAACTGGATACTGGAATCATGACCAGGTCAGTCTTGAAGAACTTCTGTGCATTCTTTGCATTCCTTTCATCTCTGGAACCAAAGAATGTAAAAGAAGCTCTAGAAAATCCCGATTGGATTTTAGCCATGTAGGATGAACTTCATCAGTTTGAGAGAAGCAAAGTGTGGCACCTGGTTCCTAAGCCGAAGGACAGATCAATAGTTGAAACAAATGGGTGTTCCGAAACAAACTGGATGAGCATGGTATAGTGACAAGGAACAAGGAAAGAGTAGTAGTTCAAGGATACAGTCAGGAAGAAGAAATCGATTATGATGAAATTTTTGCACCAGTGGCAAGAATGGAGGCCATTAAAATGTTGATTGCCTTTGCTACATACATGGAGTTCATACTGTATCAGATGGATGTGAAGAGTGCCTTTTTTTGAATAGCTATCTAAATGAAGAAGTCTATGGACAAACTGGACAAGGCACTCTATGGATTAAAGCAAGCTCCTAGAGCCCGGTATGAAAGACTTTCAGGATTCCTACTAAAGAATGGTTTTTCAAGAGGAAAGATTGATAATACATTATTCCTGAAGAAGAAAGAAAAGGATCTCTTGGTGGTTCAACTATATGTTGATGATATCATTTTTAGAGCCACTGATGAGGAGCTATGCAAGGGGTTTGCTGATCTGATGGGAAGTGAATTTGAAATGAGCATGATGGGTGAACTAAATTTCTTCCTAGGACTGCAGATAAAGCAGACGCCTGAAGGGACCATGATTCATCAACAAAAATATGTCAAGAAACTTCTGAAGAAATTTGACATGGACGGAGCAAAAGAAATGACTACTCCTATTGCTCCTGGAACCAAGCTGGATATGGATGAACTAGGTACTTCGAACAATGAGAAAAAATATAGAGGAATCATAGGTTCACTTCTCTATCTCACAATGTATATAGTGTGGGACTGTGTGCTACATTTCAGTCCAAGCCTAAGGAGTCACATTTGACAGCTGTGAAGAGGATCTTGAGATACTTGAAAGGAACTCAGGATCTATGTCTATGGTACCCAAGGGGAGGTACTTTTGAACTAATTGGTTTTGCTGATGCAGACTATGCAGGTCACTTGGTAGACAGGAAGAGCACTTAAGGAATGGCACACTTTCTTGGTCCTTGCTTAGTTTCTTGTGCAACAAAGAAGCAGAATTCAGTAGCTTTGTCTACTGTTGAAGCTGAGTATGTAGCAGCTGCATCATGCTGCTCACAATTGCTATGGATCAAACAAGTTGGAGGACTTTGGAATTAAACGTGGAGCAGTACCAATTTTCTATGATAACACAAGTGCAGTCAATATTGCCAAGAACCCAGTCCAACATAAAAGAACAAAGCACATTATATTAGACACCATTTTCTTAGAGATAATATAGAAAAAAGTCTGATTACTATGAATTCTTGCAGGACTGAAGACCAGATTGCTGACATATTTACCAAAGCATTGAATAAAGTGCAGTTTGAGAGGAACATGTTGGAGTTAGGGATGAACAAAATACACGGATGACCTAGCAGTTGTCCCTCAGTGATTGGTTAGTTAAGTGTTCAATGATTTGTTTGTAACATTTGTTATTATTGTCCAGTCTAATGTTGTACTTTATTAAGTATACTTGTTCATCTGATGAGCACCAGGTTGGGCTAATGTGATCCCATGAAGAACCTACTATGTACTTAGAGGGAGCCAAACTAAGCATGAGGAATCATGTCTAGGTACAGTCACACAGCCTTGTATGATAGGAGTCATAACTGAAAGTAATTGTCAATTTATACGTGTGTCAAGGGAGGCTTTCCATGTTCTTGTAACTGTCCTAAATTATAGGAACACATTCCTATTTTGGTTATACTTCTATTAGACCTTACTGGACCCCATTTATTTAAAAAGGCCTTATTTGGGCAAGTCCATGTAACCGTCAAATCAGCATTCCTCTCCCGGTTCTCAAAAAGTTTAAAAAGCTGCTTTTTCACTTTCTCAGCCATCATTACTTCAGTTCCCGAGAAATCTCTCATCACCATAACTTCTTCTCACCCCTCTTGTTCGATAAACACAAAACACATACACTCGCCAACAATTTTCCTCTACTCCACCAAATTTCTGTCTCTAAAGAATCAAACCGAACAAACTCCATCATCCTATTTTTCAAAACCCTAATTACTCTCATCATGTCTCAAGAACAGTCTACCTCAACATCACCTCCCAAAACCTCCAAACCACTCACATTAAATAAATCTACACCAAAACCCCCTCCATATACTCTTGCAGAAAGATTTGTTGTGGCTAGGACAAAGTTTTTCAAAAAGGAGGAAAAGAAATTAGTCAAGAAGATAATGGCCAGATCCTTGTCGTCAATGCCTACAGAACAAATCTTCGCTGAAGGACCGGTTGAGGTAATATCTGATTCTACTCTATCTACTTCTGATGCATTAGAAGTTGTAAAAAGTCCTGAAAAAGCAAGTACTGAGATTTTGGTAAAAGGACTGGATGATTTAGTAGGAAAGGTAGAGTCTGGGGATACTTCTTGTAGGGAAGGTAGTGGAGGAGAAAAAACAGGATGTTCAAGAGGAACCTATGGCTAGTATGCATGTGCCTTTAGAAGCTGAGACTGTGTTGGAGGTTGCTGTAGTGGGAAAGGTGGTAGAAAAGCTGAGAGAAGAGGATTCTGCTGAATTCCTTAAAGAACAGGCTGGTGAACCCAGTTCTAGTGTCGTTCTTACTGAGAAAATTCAAGGGTTGCCTGTACTTGAGGGTCCAGTTATTGGGGGACCTAGTTCTGCTGAGGCTTCACAGGATTTGTGCAAAGAACCTGGTTCTTGCCCAGATCCTACAGAGGCTGATGATGCAGAACTCAAGTGGACAGACTCTGAAGAGAAAAGGATGAGGAAGTTGTAGAAAAAGAAGGTGAAAGTAAGGAAGTTGCAGAGAAAGCTGAAGAAACAAAGAAGAAAAGTATGAAAAGAAGGTTTGGTGAGGACGATGAAAGGCTGATAAATGAAGGAGAAGAAGAAGAAGTGGTGTTGTGAGTGAGACTAGAGTGGAGCCTGAAAAGAGAAGAAGGTTGTTGAAAAGGGGAAAATCTGTGCCAAAAAGCAGGCTTGTGGATGAAAGCAGTGAGGACTCGCTAGAGGAAAGAACTGAGAGTGATGACAAGATTGTGGCAGAACCAGTGCCAAGAAGAGTAGGAACTAGGTCTGCTCTGAAACAACAACTGGTGAAAGTGGGAAAGCTTGAAAAAACAGTTAAAAATGTGAGGGATAAAGAAGAGCAGAAAAAGAAGAAGACTGAGAAATAGGATGTTGAAGCCAAAGAAGAAAGTGATGAAACTGGTAGCTATATGGAGCCAAGTGACTCTGAGACTGATTGTGAGATGGAGAGCAGGAAAAGAAGAAGAGGCTCTGAGGAAGAGGTTTACGGGTAGCCTTCTTTGCCATGCACCAGGTGCTTGCTAGCAGCATTCTGCATGATGAGAAAGAGCATTACATGAAACCCTTGCTCAGGATGATCGGTGATCAGGGGTGGCTGAGCTTATTTGGTAACAAAGACAGGATGTTGTTCTCTGATGAGGTCAAGGAATTTTATACAAATTGCAGGGTTGTAGCCAGGAGGGTGTTCACAGTGGTGAAGGGAGTTGAAATTGAGTTTGGAAGAACTGAGCTGGGGGTGATCCTTGATGTGCCTGCTGAAGGTTATTGCAGGTACATTAAGCTGAAGTGGCCAAAGAGGACGGACGGGGTAACTCCTCTTAGTATGGTCAAGAAATTTTCAGGAAAACCAAAGCTCAGGAAAGAAAGGAAAGTAGACAAAAAGGAGATGGAACCAGCACATTAGTTGCTCTTTGAGTTTGTGCATCAGTTCCTCCTGCCTAGGGGAGAGAGAAACAGTGAAACCAGTGCTCTGGACTTAACCTATATGGATTTGCTGGATAGGGGGGTAAGAATCAACTTGCCTGGGCTAATAATCAGACATATTAAGAGGATTACAGATACGGACCAAAAGCCACATTTATTAGTGCATTCCTACGTCCTTCAGCAGGTTCTAGAGCATTTCGGGGTTCCATTGGGAGCAGGGAAGAAGCCCATAATTCATCAAATGTTTGGGTATAATGTGCTTAAAAGCTGTGACTTCTTCAAATAAAGGAGAGCTTCCAAGAAACCCATGCAGGTTAAGCAAGAGCAATCTGAGGAAAGTGAGGATTATGGACCCGAGGAGGCCATTACAACTATGAAGGAACTGGAGAGCCATGTTCTTGAGGTAAACACAGAAAGCTGGAGTTGAAGGGTCAAGAAATTGATTTTGAAGATAGATTGCCACAAGTATGAGGCCGAGCTGGTGATGGAGAGGGCCAAAAATACAAAGAACCTTGAGGCACTTATCAAACACTTCAACTTACAGCCCTGAGTCCTCTTGTCCTACCTTCTTGTCCTTTCTCCTAATTGCCTTTATCTCTTCCTACTCTCCCTTGATATGTGATGATATTTAAGACAATTTATTTTGTGTTGTGTACTTCTTAATGGGGTTGTGCTATTGTCACACCCTGGATGATGATTTTAAATTTCTCTTGTTTACGTCTGTTTTTGCTCTATGGTACTTGGTTCTTGTTGGGCCCTTAGCCTTATCTCTGTGTGTTTACATTATAACTGACATGTTGCCGTGTGCTCTAGACTGGATAGTACTAACTGGTTTATGCAGGTATTTGAATCTTTTTGATGATGCCAAAAGGGGGAAGAAGGAAATGTTGGGGTTTTTGTGACCTAACTCATCTGTTTAAATTTTTTTCAAACTGTTATTCTTGTTCTTGTGTTTTTGGAAATTTTTTCTTCTTCAGGTTCTTTGGAAACATTTGTTTGTCATCATCAAAAATGGGGAATTTATTGAGAATTGGTTTCGAAGAATGACAAACAAGAAGGACTCTGTGGTTTCGGAGGAGAACCTATTCCTTGAATAGAAGGGCACGACTGGTCGAAAAGATCTGAGGGTTGCAAATCCCTACGGAACTAGGAGTAGTGGCGCGTGAATGGATATGCATCCTAGTCAGACTAAAAGAGGCGGTGCCCAGGCTGTGTCTTCGAAGTACGAATAAGTGTTGGACTTTAACAAGGAAAGAGTTACAAGGAATCTTGTCATACCATAATTATAAGGATTCCTTCTGGGACTTAACTAGGGTTGTAAAGCCCATATAAGTACAAGTAGTTAATACAGCCGAAATCAGTTATTCACAAACAGAGAGTTGAAAGCATACAAAGGCGATCAAGCAGCTTTCTACGTGAGATAACTGAAGAAGACAACTGATGGAGCTAATTAGATTGAGTCTAGATATTCTGTCTAGGTTCTTGAATTGTAAGTTGTCTTGTTTTACCTATTAGCTTATCTTAGAAGCAATTTTATTAGGTGAATTCTTGAGAGATTACTTTGTAAAGCTAGATTTTAGCTTTTTTGAGTGATTAGGGTCTAGAGTGTAGCCCCTTGGTTATAGAGTCTTATAATCAGAAAGTTGCTCTGTTGTTAGTGGATTGAGTTTTAAAATCCCAGAGTGTGGGTCGTGGTTTTTTCCCTTGAGCAAGGAGTTTTCCACGTAAAATCCTTGTGTTCCTTGTATCTGTGATTGGCGTGTGTTGTGGTGTTCAATTAGCAAAACTGTAGAGGCAAGAACAGGGTTCTTGACTCAGGAAAATTGAGTTCTTGAATCGAAAATCGGTGGACACTATTCAACCCCCCTTTTAGTGTCCTTAGGAGGTGCAGAGATTATAACACAATGCAAGATAAAGAATCATCAATCCCACAAAAGGTAAAGCTATCAACACTACTCAAGTATCCATCAAACTCAACCAAAGAAATACAAGAGTTAGGATTAGCTCTGTTACCTTGTAGCACACCTAAAGATTCTTCTTTACCTTGGTTCTTCAAATGTAAGCTCACTTGTTCATTTGGAGACTTCACCTTGGTCTCCTCTTTTTCTTCCAAGCATGGAACCACTTTCATAGAAGGATTCCCACATTTAGCTTCTCCAAGAGTACCTTCAAGAGACACCAAACAACTAGAGAAACAGAAAGGTTAGAATCATAAGAATAAGGAAAATCCTCACCGTCACTCTTTTGTTTTCTCTCTTTCTTTTCTCTCAGTTATTCTCCACACTCTCCTCTCTTTTCTTGTGACAACTCACTCACTTCACTCAACTCAAGCTCTCATTTTTCCTCTCTTGAGTTGTCACTTGCCACTCCCTTACTCCTCTCAATCTTTTCTCTCTCAAGTGTATTTGGACTAGGATATGTGCCAAGAATCGCTTTGGAAGGAGTAGGAGTACTCTTCACCTCAACCTTCAACTTTTCTCCTTGAGAATCTTCACCTAACCTTTGTCTCACCCTTTTTGCTTTTGCCTTTCGTGCCGCTTCTAGCATTTTCAAATAAACCTCTTTGGTTTTCATTAGAGGAGAATCGTTAAGAATAAACTTTTGGTCTATTAACGTGAGAGCATACTTTCCCAACTCCTCACTATACTTGGCATTTCTAGTAAGCTTCAATGATTTTCCCAATAATAAGTGACAAACCCATCTTTATTTTATGGGAATCACATCACATAGCACTTTATCTTGATAATTACCAATTTTGAACTTTACCCACACTTGTTGCGTAATGACCACAAACCCGTCTTCATTCAACCAAGGCCACCTATAGGGGAAGGGATGGCTACAAGTTTCCAAGTTTAATTGCTCAACCATAGAAACACTTGCAATATTAGTACGAGTCTTATAATCAATGGTGTGGAAGAATTTCTTTCTTTCCTCCCAAAATTGCTCCACACAAACTTCATCACACTCATGATTGTCTACAAAATGATTCCATTTAAACAAAGTTCTCAAAGCATCATTAGAACAAGACAAATCATTTGTAGCACTTTTTATCACCTTAGGCCTCAAGTCGCCTTTCACATAAGAATTATAGTCATTGAACCTTTTAGAACAATTAGGAAATACAAGCTCTCTTTTTCTCATGCAGTGATTACCACTTCTTTTTAATCCAATAGAAAGACCACTACTACTCTCTTGTTTATTTTTAGAAACACAAAGAGAAGATACAAATGAACAATATTTATAATAAACTTCGTCATCAACTCTCTCTATGTCACTATCTACATTTTCAAGTTCATCACAAGAATATTAAGTAGGAACATTATACCTTAAAGCGTCACTATCATCAACTCCAAGACTAGAAGCATAGGATTTTTCATCATCACATTCATCCCCGTAAGCCTCATAGTCTCCATAAGCTCAATGATCACCATAGTAACTCGCTTCATTACCATAAGAGCCATAGTTCCCCGAATCATCATAGAAACTCCCGACATCATCATAGGAACAATAGTCTCCATAATCATCATAGCAACTCCCGTCATCTCCATATGAGTCATAACCTCTGCAATCATCATCCGAGGACATAGTTGCAACAATAAAGAGAAAAAGACCTCATAAATTAACTCCCTCACGTGTATCACACAATATATAAACACTCAATTTTCTTTCCACTCGTGTATACACTCAAGGTCAATGGCTTTTGTGACCACACTGTAATGATCTCACTACTCAAGCCTTTTTCCACTCAAGGGTTTCCTTTAATCTCTTCAAGGTTTTACAACATCAAATCCTCAAGGAAAGTGTCCATGCTTCGGTTCAGAGTGGAGTTTATAAGACACCAAAGAAACGGACAAAGACACACAAACGGACTAGGAACAAATAAATACGCAATGAAACTAAAAAGAGAAAAAGCACGAACTGAATTGGCACGAAATGATATTAGAATTGGATGAAATTTTGTGTGTGATCTAGAAACTTATTGTATTTGATGATATGAAAGGGGTTTGGGTGATTTGATATTGTTTAGGAGATGTTCTGAGCAATATGTAAAGAGACTGTTTTTCAACTCTACGCTATCGTGTGGGTTTGGGCGCTATCGCGGAGAAGAAGTTAACAACTCTGCGATTTCGTCACGTGATCGCGAAGAGCAATAAATCAACAGGCCTTCGCGATCGCGAAGAACAAATTCTAGGTTTGATGCAGAATTTGAAGCCCAAATTTCTGGAAATTTTTTGTTTCAGTTGAATCTTTACAAATCAACTTGTTTTTGCTCCAAATTTGAGATATAAGCTTCTTATAAGTCCGTGAACAAACCACAATGATCAATTCTTCAAAACCAATACCTAAAATACAAAAGCCCCAAATCATTTGTTGATGAACTTGAAGAACTCTTGATTTTGATTCTTCAAATTGATGCCTCAAACGTTGTTTGTTGTTCAATTCCATCAAGATACAACTTCTAGAATCATCACCCAACAATTGGTAACAAAGATTTCATCCAAAGAAACCCTAAATCTATCACTCAATTTTTTTAAAAAAAATTTTAAATTTTTTTTGTGATTTTCAAATTTAAAAAATCAAAACCTAGATAGTGTTTGTAGAAACAAACACCGATACGAGCTCTGATACGAAATGATAGGATCCAAAACACTAAGAATAGAAAAACAAGCAATCAAACGACATAAAGTAAAGGATAAACGGAATAGGGAATAGGTAGAAAAAAGAAAGAAATCAAATTCCACGATTGTAAGTAAATTAGAATACTACAAATAAATAGTAATAGCCTAATTTAGATGAATATACAACTAAAGATCAATCTCTGAAGGAGAAGAGACTTGAACTCAAGCAATGAATCTCTCAAACAAGAGAATCTAAGAGAGATCCAAGAAGAGGAAAAGGGATTAAACCCATACAATGTCAATCATTCATTATCCAAAATCTATAATGACTAAACTCTAAATTAGGCTATTTATAGTAGTTACTAAATACAATGAAGAAATGGACTAAAAAGCCCCTAATGCTGATGTAACAACTAAATTCGCGTCAAGAAAATAAATATCGAGACAAGAAAATATTGCAACAATATATTTTATTTATCAAAATATGAGTGTTACAATCTCTATGATTCCTCTGATTCGTCTTTTCAAAATAATAACTTCAAGGGCTTTTGAGCTTGATCTTGAAGTTTGGATTTGGGTTTGGATTTGGACTTGATCTTGATCTTGACTTGATGAGTTCAAGGGCTTTGGAGCTTTGTCTTGAACTTGGTCTTGATCTTGAACTTGTACTTGGATTCAAGGGCTTGAAGCTTGATCTTGAATCTTCGTCTTGATCTCTAGAACTTTGTAGAGAAATATTTGAGTGTTTGCAGCTTTTGTAGAAATCTCTTGCTTTGATCCACGAGCTCTTTCTTGCTTCTTATTATGGATTCTTGCTTCTGATTTCTTCTTCTCAAATGAGAGATTTGACCCCTTTATATAGATATGGGGTGGAGTAGCCTTCAAGAAACCCTGACGGGCCTTGGCCCGTGGACCGGCCAATCAGATTTAAGCAGTGACTAGGCCGTTTTTTATTGGCCATAATATGTCACATGTCCACATGGCATATTTTTATTGGTCTTGGGGTTTGACTTGGATTGCCACATCATTTGACGTGTGGCATGATCCAATTGGCTATTTTATTTGACTTGGCGCCACGTCACTTGCCATGTGGCACATTTTTGGGCCTCTAGGAAAACTTATATCCATTGGGCCTTAGGCTAATTTGGGCTAGCCTTTCAAGATCGGGCTTTTATTATATTTAAATAATTAGCCACATTATATTAGTCCATAATATTTATTTGGACCAATATGTCTTCAATTTAATATGTAGCCATATTATTTCATGGATTTAAATCCAACAAAATTTACTTGTCTACAAATGCCCCCTACTTCAAGGCTTGTCGGGGTTTAATTTGTTTGCACCCGAAGACTAGGCTTGAAGTAATTTCTTTGGTCATGTGACTATTTCCAGTTAATGACAGACAGCTACTATTTGATAAGAAAATTGAGCAAAAGTCAGCTATTTTCCAGTTAACAGCCCACAAAAGTCGCTACTTTTTCATTATGCCAAAAGTGGCTACCTTCCAGTTACTGGCATAAAAAAAGGGCTACCAAACAATAAAGTATCAAAAAGTGGCTACCATTCAGTTAACAGTAATAAAAGTGGCTGTTGGTCCAAATTTCCCCAATCAATTTCGCCGCCTGATTCCTCTTTCTTTTCTATTTTCTTTTTCTTTTTCTTTTCCTATATTTTCACTGCATGTGGTCTTCCTATTCCAATTTGGTTACAGTGCCTACTTCTTTTTGGACTCCAACAAAGACCTTCAAATTTGTATCAAATTAGAACTTTTCCACATCATTAGTTCTCTATAAATAGAGGTCTGAGATCCTTATTTATTTAATTCGCTTGAGGCAGCACCTGGGTATATCTTTTGCAGAGGCAAGTATTTTTTTATTCTTTTATGCTCCTTTTTGTTGTATGAGAAATATTCTATTCAAATTAACACTTTCTTGAAAACTCTTTTTTTTTCTTCTTCTTTTTTTTTTGTTTTTTTTTTCTTCGTGCCTATTTTCCGTAACTTGCACCCTTTTTTTTTTTTTTTTTTTTTTTTTGTAACTTTATTTATTCATTCTTCCTTTTTGTTTCCAGCAAGTAAAAGAGGACTTCTGCAGCTTGAATTTTTTTCTTCTCTTGTCAGGTAAAAAATACTTTCTCCTTTTTGTATTTTTTTTTTCTTCTTTGCTCTTCTTTTTCTTTTATGTAGGCCAAAAGATGATTCTAAAGAAGTCAGCCCTTACTTTAACGAGGACAACCCATTGAAGACTTATTTGGGAGCGATACTCATGGGAACGTCAAGTTTAAAGTGATTGGGGTGGTAACGCACTCCCACTTTAACAACGACAATCCCATGGAAGATTTATTTGGAGCGATACTCGTGGGGAAGTCAAGTTTAAGGTGATTGGAGTGGCAACGCACTCCCACTTTAACGACGACAATCCCATGGAAGACTTATTTGGAGCGATACTCATGGGAAAGTCAAGTTTAAGGTGATTGGGGCGGCAACGCACTCCCACTTTAACGACGACAATCCCATGGAAGAAGCCATTTGGAAGAGCAACTTCATGACCGACGAATATGAAAGCCCCATCCCAAGACTCGATAAACTCGAAGGCTCTTTAAATTAAGTACTTCAACTTTGAAGACTTTCCGTACCTGAATGACATTGACTTGAAGACCGATGGACTTGAAGACTTCAACCTGTAGACTTTGTCAAACTTGGAAGAGTCGAAGACCTTAACTTGAAAGATTGTCAAATTTGAAGATCCCACTTGAAGACTTGGCAAACTTGAAGACCCCAACTTGAAGACTTGACGTATATTTGAAGACATCAGCTTGAAGACTTGGAGAATTTGGAGACTCCAACTCAAAGACTTAGAAAATTTGAAGTTTGTAGACTCCAACTCGAAGACACAAACTTGGAGACTCTAACTTGAACACTTGATAAATGTGAAGACTCTAACTAGAAGACTTGCAAATTTAAAGACTCGCAAATTTGAAGATTCTAACTTGAAGACTTGGCAGATTTAGAGACTCCAACTCCGAGGAAGATTCTACTTGAAGACTTGACCAACTCCAACTTGAAAACTTGGAGAATATGAAGATTCAAGCTTAAAGACTTGGAAGACTTGCGAATTTGAAGGCTCAAACTTGAAGACTTGATGAATTCGAAGACTCCAAGATGAAGACTTGGTAGCCTGAAGGACAACCACCATTTTTCTTTGGAGGGTTGCCCATATCAAACCATCACTGTTTGAATCCCGAGGGTCATCTCTCACTTGCCATGCTTGAAGTATATGAGAGAGCAGAAGAGATATCCTCCCTCCAGAAATCTAATATCTTGAGCCGAATCTCTCTAAACTTTCAGAATTTGAAACACCCTGGCAGGTAATCACGTTTTCTCTCTACGTTGCAAGCTTTAACAATTTAAACTTGATCTATAAATAACAATGTGAAACTTGACAAGGAAAAGAACTTTTCTTCTTTTTGGGCGACTGGACTTAGAATTTGAGCTCTAAGCTGCCTACGTACCTCGATGAAGAGGATCAAGTCATTACGTAGTTCATAGTAGAAGAAGTTTTTTTTTTTTTTTTTTTTTTTTTTGTCCTAACTTTTGCCTAGGCCGCCTCTTTCGAGGTTTTCAACCTAGCGGACATTTTTTTTTATTAGGCCGTGCACAGTTTAGACTCTTGCGGGCCAGGAGTTTTATGCAGTTTATGCTCGTGCATCAAAGGAGCGTAGTGATTTGCAGTTTAAGCTCATGCTTCTAGGAGCATATCAACTTGCAGTTTAGGCTCGTGCGTTGAGGAGCGTGTCAACTTGCAGTTTAGGCTCGTGCGTTGAGGAGCATGTCAACTTGCAGTTTAGGCTCGTGCGTTGAGGAGCATGTCAACTTGCAGTTTAGGCTCGTGCGTTGAGGAGCATATGAACTTGCAGTTTAGGCTCGTGCGTCGAGGAGCGTTTCAACTTGCAGTTTAGGCTCGTGCGTTGAGGAGCATATCAACTTGCAGTTTAGGCTCGTGCGTTGAGGAGCATGTCAACTTGCAGTTTAGGCTCGTGCGTTGAGGAGCATGTCAACTTGCAGTTTAGGCTCGTGCGTTGAGGAGCATATCAACTTGCAGTTTAGGCTCGTGCGTTGAGGAGCATGTCAACTTGCAGTTTAGGCTCGTGCGTTGAGGAGCATGTCAACTTCAAGGATAGTACTTCTTCAAGAATTTCCCGTTAATGGGACCGAGTCTTTTGCCTTCAGCATCAATAAGCTTATAAGCACCACTTGAATAGACTTCTTGCACAACATACGGTCCGTCCCATTTTGCAGTGAACTTGCCCCCAGATTTATGGGAAGTGATGATGGGTCTTCTTACCGCAAGGACTTGATCACCAACCTGGAAAGATCTTGGGCGAACCTTTTTATTGAAAGCACGAGATAGACGAGCTTGATAACATTCAAGGCTTTGCTGAGCTTCGAGTCTTTTCTCATCGAGAGCCTCCAACTCTTCAAGGCGTAAGCGAGCATTTTCTTCATCAGTGAGCCCTTCTTGGAGAGCAAGTCTCAAGGATGGTATTTGACGCTCCAGCGGCAACACAGCTTCAACTCCATAAACAAGCGAGTAAGGGGTTGCTCGCGTTGGTGTGCGGTGAGTTGTCCTATACGCCCATAAAGCTTCTTCCATCCTTTCATGCCAATCTCGCTTGGATTTGGAAACAACCTTATTAAGCAAATTGCACAAGGTCTTGTTGAATGCTTCGGCTAGGCCATTGGCGGCAGCATTGTACATGGAAGATTTGCGCTGCTTGAAGCCAAAGAGATCACATATTTTATTCATCAGTCTATTATCGAATGGCTTGCCATTATCCGTTATTATATAACGAGGGATACCGAAGCGGTAAATAATGTTTACTCGAATGAAGTTTGCAACCTTTTCCTTCTTTACTTCCTTGAGAGCGACAGCTTCTGCCCATTTTGAGAAGTAATCAGTTGCAGCTAATATGAACACGTGTCCTTCAGAAGACTTCGGCAACGGTCCAACAATGTCTAGTCCCCAAGCATCAAATGGCCAAGACGCGACTGTTGGGTGCAATACTTCAGGTGGTTGATGTATGAAGTTTGCATGGAGCTGACAAGCTTTGCATCTCCGAGCATGGTCCAAGCAATCCTTCACCATTGTTGGCCAGTAGTACCCCATCCTTTTTATATGGAAGTGAAGCTTCGGCCCAGACTGGTGTGATCCACATACCCCAGAGTGTGCTTCTTCCAGAGCTTGAAGTGTTTCATCATCTCCTAAACATCGCAAAAGTACTCCCTCAAATGATCTTCTATATAGAGTGTCCTTGTAGTAAAGGAAACGGGGTGCTCTACGACGGATTTCGGCTCTCCTTCTCGTATTTTCTGGAAGGGTTCCGTGACTGAGGTAATCAATTATAGGTTTCCGCCAGTCTTCCTTCTCAGCCTCGGAAACAGCAACAAGACGCTGAAGTTCATTTTCACCATCCACGCCTTCATCAAATGGTGGTACTACCCATTTTTGGCAGATAGTAACTTGTGTCTGTTCAGGCAAGGTAAGTGTTGACGCCAAAGCCGCTAAGGCATCAGCTTTCTTATTTTCCTTCCTCGGCACATGCTGGAGGGTTACATCCCCAAGCCATCCTATTAACTTCTGTGCATAGTTGTGATAGGGTTGTAACTCTGGTTTCCTTACCTCATAGCTACCCAAAAGCTGATTAATTACCAATTTAGAGTCTCCATATACTTGCAGCTGTAATTGCTTCATGTCGACTGCCATTTCGAGGCCAAGTATGAGTGCTTGGTACTCTGCGACGTTATTAGAGCAATGTTGTGTCAGCGTGAAAGAATATGGGAAAACCTCTCCTTCGGAAGTTACAAAAACCACACCAGCCCCAGCTCCATCACGACGTGCAGCACCGTCGAAGTACATCTTCCACGATGGTTGAACTTCGACGACCATTGCATCTTCATCAGGTAATTCATCAGTGAGCTCCCAATCGTCAGGTATCGGATGGTCTGCCAAGAAGTCTGCTAATGCTTGTCCTTTCACCGCTTTCTGAGGGACGTACACAATCTCAAATTGTTGAAACTGGAGGTACCACCTCGCCAAACGATCACTAAGGACTGGTTTCGACATCACAAATTTTATAGGATTTGCTTTGGAAATGAGTCGGACGACGTGAGCTTGAAAGTAGTGTTTCAACTTTTGAATGGAGAAGACAAGCGCCAAACACAACTTTTCGATTGGCAAGTACTTCAACTCATTTGGTGTCATCATCCTACTTAAATAGTAAAGGGAATTTTCTTTCCTTTCACTATTCTCTTGAGCCAAAAGCGCTCCAACAGACCTTTCTTGCGCTGCAATATATAATATCAGCGGCTTTCCAGGTATAGGTGCAGCTAAAACTGGAGGTTTCATCAGGTACGACTTGATGCTCTCGAATGCGTTGCTGCAAGCTTGATCCCATTCGAAAGGGACACCTTTCTTCATAAGACGGCTGAATGGTTGACATCTTCCGGCCAGATTTGAAATGAATCTCCTAAGATACGCCAACTTTCCTTGTAGACTCTTTAGTTCATGAATATTTCTAGGCTCGGGCATCTTCAAAATCGCATCGACTTTAGCTTGATCAATTTCAATCCCTCGGTGTCGAACAATGAAACCAAGGAATTTACCAGAAGTAACTCCGAATGCGCACTTTAAAGGATTCATCCGAAGTTGGTATCTTCGCAGCAATTCAAACACCGTTCTCAAGTCCTGTAGGTGATCCTTCTTGTTTCTCGATTTCACCACCAAGTCATCAACATAGCACTCGACACTTTTGTGAAGCATGCTGTCAAAGATATTTTGCATCGCTCTTTGATAGGTAGCTCCAGCATTCTTCAGGCCAAATGGCATCACCTTGTAGCAGTAAATTCCCTTAGGAGTTCGAAACGCTGTGAGTTCTTCATCCTTAGGAGACATGCGAATCTGGTTATAGCCAGATGAGCCATCCATAAAAGACATTGCCTCATATCCAGTAGTGGCGTCAATCATGAGTTCTGGGATGGGGAGTGGAAATTCATCCTTAGGACATGCATTGTTGAGATCTCTAAAATCAACACAAACTCGAATTTGGCCATTTTTCTTCCTTACAGGGACTATACTTGAAATCCAAGTAGGATACTTGACTTCCCGAATAAAACCAGCCTCAATAAGCTTGTTGACTTCATTCTCGATCAAGGGTACCAGCTCTGACCTGAAGCGGCGTTGGCTTTGCTTAACAGGACGAGCACCATTTCTAACCGCCAGATGATGAACCGCTACTTTGGGGTCTAAACCAGGCATCTCTTTGTAGCTCCAAGCAAAGACATCTCTATACTCTTTCAGCAGCTCTACATAAGCACTTTCTTCATCCTTCATCAGCAAAGCACTTATATATGTGGGTCTTGGTTCTTTATCTGTGCCGAGGTTGATTTCTTTCAATGCGTCAACTGTCGCCTTCACTCCTTCTTCAAGCTCAGGTGGAGCATCTTTAGCATCTTCATCATCTTCATCTTCCTGCAGATCTCCGTCATTGAAAGATATGTGGTGACACCAAGAAATATCCTCCGACTCATTCTTGACATTATTTGGATATGAAGCATTATGCTCTTCTTCTGCAACGACGTAATATGAAGATCCTACACTTTCTTCATCTTCCTCACGCTCCCTTGTGTGGACTATAGTGTGAGTCTTTGCCTTTAACACTTCTCCACATGAAACTACTAGTTTTGCTTGACGCTTCATCCTTGAAGGGATCAGACTTTGGCAACCTCTCGAAAGTTTTGGGTTGTCAGGAGAAATGGTTATTTTCGCCTTTACATCACCCTTTTGGAGCTTGTTCCTCTTCTTCAATGGTCCCAATCTATCAAAGACAGAAGTTCTTGCAGTTGGTTCTCCGAGCCGATCAAAGACAGACTTTCTTTTATTCGAAGGAACGGACTCATCCTCAGCACCGACATAATTGATGCTTGCCCTCCTTATAGAGATGCGAACTGGTGGAGGTTTTTCGAAACCCAAGCCTTCACGTGATTTCTTCATTGATCCTTCTGGTAGGAGCTTCCCTAACTTAGATGGTTCGTTGGGATCGTACCCAGCCTTTGCAAATAGTTTATAAGCATTTGGATCAAAACCCTCGTTTGTGCGCTTTGTGGGGAGTGCAATATTCTCTGGCAGATTTCGGGCCACAAACTTTCCAAGCAAATTCGAGGATAACTTTAAAGCATCAAGCCGCTTGATAGGGAGGGTTAATCCATTCAGCACGTCACTTTGCAGGTCAGATGATTGGTCTTTCTTCTCCTTCAGTTTTGGGACGTAGCGGAGTATAGGTCCCGTCTTCTTGCCTGAAGGTGCAAAGTATTGCTTATGTGGTTTCCTTTGAATAGAGTGGCTGCTATCTTCATCCTCTACAACTTTTGCTTTCCCAGCTGCAATCTCAGCCTTCTTTATTGCAATCTTAGGATCCAATGTCTTGGCGATGTTATCAACCCTGACTTCATTCACGATATTCTTCAAGTAAAATTTAGCGTCAGCACAGTACGCTTCAGATTCAGTGAATGGCTTGTCATCAGCAACGATTTTCTTCTCAATACCATCTTCGTGATACTTAAGGCATTGGTGATAAGTGGATGGGACGACTTTATTCTCATGTATCCTCGGCCTTCCCAGTAAGATGTTATAGGAAGTTTTTGCATCGATCACATGCAACCATGCGCTTGAAGTCATTTCTCCAATAGCGAGGTCAATTTTTGTAGCACCTATGGCCCTTTGCCCCCCTTGGTTGAATCCATGAATCATCAAACGGCTTTCAATCAAATCCTCTCTTGAAATGCCAAGTTCGTTCATTGTGTGAATAGGCAGAATGTTGATTCCGGATCCTCCGTCAATCAAGATTCTATTCACTCTTTGTTCATTCACATATCCAACCATGAACAATGGACGATTGTGAGGAACTTCCCCAAGTAGGATATCATCACTTGTGAATGTGATCTTTGCTTCACAAGTATTTGCTTCTCCGGCTGTAGATTCAGTGAGTTTTTCTGACTTCGCAGGTGAAGATGGCTTTGGACTTTCATTGTTCTCCTCTACTTTATCAGCATTACAACATGAGGCCTTCGTATCATCTTTAGGGATCTTTGTATCATCTTTAGGGATCTTCATGCGGAACCAACTTGGTAGAAACTCCTCTAAGGTTACTGGCTGACGCGACTTTTGGTGATGGTAAACCTCCACCTTTGCCTCTCGCGGACGTCCGATCGCCTTTTGCTTCCTCGGCTTCCTTACCATCTTCTTCCTTGTTGGTCTCTCAGCTGGTTCATCTCGTGGGCTTGCCTTACGACGCCTCCGTCGAGTCACCAATATCCAACCATCATCATCTTCCTCGAGCGATGCTTTCTTCATACTTTGTTCACACAGCTTTGGGGGAGAAAATGATCCTTTTGCTGGAACGGGTTCGAAGTCGCCAAACTTGATCATGACATCTTGCCCTTCGAATCCTTCAGTGAAGTTGCAGATCGCAATGGGATCTTGTGAGCCAAAGATGATGGAAACTTGGTTTGCATTTTCCTTTTCATCTTCGAGTATGATCTCCCCTTTGTCGGCCAACTCCATGACTTTGTCCTTAAAGACAAAACATTTTTCAAGAGAGTGACCTAAAAGCCGATGGTACTTGCAGTAGTTTGGATCATTCGTTCTTCCAGCTTCATTAGGACGCTTCATCTCTGGTAGCTCAATGAGCTTTAGTTCCAGAAGTTCATCGAAGATTGCAGGAACATCAGAATCAAGGAATGGGTATTCCCTATCTTGCATCTCTCTCAAAGTTGATTTCCGACCTGTCTTATCCTTGAAAGAAGTCGTCTTCACACTTTGTTTCTTGCTAAACTTTGTGGTGAACTTCACAGGTTTGGCATCAACATTCATGGACTCTTTGCTTTCAACCTTGGGTACGACTTTGCTCCATCTCTTGACTTCTTGCTTGTCTTTTCCCTTGCGAGGTTCGGTGAGTGGTGGCCCTTCTTTTCCAGTAGATGCCATGCTTAGCTCCATATCATGAGCACGTGTTGCCAACTCTTCAAAAGTCCTTGGCTTTATGCCTTGCAAGATGTAGCGAAGCCCCCAATGCATACCTTGAATGCACATCTCAATTCCTGAAGCTTCACTGAGTCTATCTTTGCAGTTGAGACTTGCATTCCTCCATCGGTTGATGAAGTCAATGACTGGTTCTTCCTTTCGCTGCTGCGTGTTTGTAAGCTCTATCATGCTTACGGTACGCCTTGTACTGTAAAAGCGATTGAGGAACTCATGTTCCAGCTGCTCCCAGCTATCAATTGAACCAGACTCAAGGTCTGTATACCAATCGAAAGCATTCCCTTTGAGGGAACGGACGAACTGCTTGACGAGATAATCGCCGTAGGTTCCAGCATTGTTGCATGTCTCAACGAAGTGCGCCACATGCTGCTTTGGGTTTCCTTTGCCATCGAACTGCTGAAATTTTGGGGGTTGATAACCAATTGGCATCTTCAAGCTATCGATTCTTGCGGTGTATGGCTTCTCATATGCAAGCGAAGACTTGGAAGAAACCTCGTACTTATCCTTGATTGTTCCCATAATAAACTCCTTCAGTTGGTCAATTTGAATCACCCCATCAGCAGAAACTTGGATTTCCTTAGCAGGTGTTACTTGCTTCGCTGGAGTATTAATCACCTCTTGAACTTCTGGACGTTTTCCTGGTGCATGGCTAGATTCTCCCTCCATCATGCTTTCCATCTTGTTGATGCGAGCGTCTTGATCCTTGACATAGTTTGATAAGTTATCAATCGCCTTTGTCAAGTTTGCAAGTTGTTCCTCCATCGTTAAAGTATTAATCGCCATCGTTTGCACGGCTATTGGAGATGATGGAGAATAACATGGATTCTCCCATAGATTGATCTTTGACTGGAATGACTCGCGCAGCGTGGTTGGAGAGGATCCAATGCTTGAAACTTCATCGTCTTTCTTCACTACTGGACTTCTGGATCTGCAGAGCCTAAGTCGAGCCAAAGTGTTTTCAACAATCTCAGCGATATTTTCTCCTTTTTCCAATGGCTCAGCAGATGATCCTGCTCCTTTGGAAGATGAAGAACCGAAAATTGGAGTTGATACGGGCGGCACCTGATGTGCTTGTTGTCCCATCAAGTTTGCTTTGTTTCTTGTAACTGGTCCAAAGCTTCCCTTAGTAGCATTCATGCAGCTTTGAACCTCATAAGAGAACTTGGAATTGGCATCAAGGTCATGAGGCCAGACAGATTTTGCAACGACAGATTTTGAGTTGGTGTTCTTGGAAGCCATCTCAGTGTTGCTGAACTTTGTGAGTTGAAAAGTTGAGATGAGAGGTAGAGATTGTCCCACTGGGCGTGCCAGAATTTGTAACAACTAAATTCGCGTCAAGAAAATAAATATCGAGACAAGAAAATATTGCAACAATATATTTTATTTATCAAAATATGAGTGTTACAATCTCTATGATTCCTCTGATTCGTCTTTTCAAAATAATAACTTCAAGGGCTTTTGAGCTTGATCTTGAAGTTTGGATTTGGGTTTGGATTTGGACTTGATCTTGATCTTGACTTGATGAGTTCAAGGGCTTTGGAGCTTTGTCTTGAACTTGGTCTTGATCTTGAACTTGTACTTGGATTCAAGGGCTTGAAGCTTGATCTTGAATCTTCGTCTTGATCTCTAGAACTTTGTAGAGAAATATTTGAGTGTTTGCAGCTTTTGTAGAAATCTCTTGCTTTGATCCACGAGCTCTTTCTTGCTTCTTATTATGGATTCTTGCTTCTGATTTCTTCTTCTCAAATGAGAGATTTGACCCCTTTATATAGATATGGGGTGGAGTAGCCTTCAAGAAACCCTGACGGGCCTTGGCCCGTGGACCGGCCAATCAGATTTAAGCAGTGACTAGGCCGTTTTTGATTGGCCATAATATGTCACATGTCCACATGGCATATTTTTATTGGTCTTGGGGTTTGACTTGGATTGCCACATCATTTGACGTGTGGCATGATCCAATTGGCTATTTTATTTGACTTGGCGCCACGTCACTTGCCATGTGGCACATTTTTGGGCCTCTAGGAAAACTTATATCCATTGGGCCTTAGGCTAATTTGGGCTAGCCTTTCAAGATCGGGCTTTTATTATATTTAAATAATTAGCCACATTATATTAGTCCATAATATTTATTTGGACCAATATGTCTTCAATTTAATATGTAGCCATATTATTTCATGGATTTAAATCCAACAAAATTTACTTGTCTACAGCTGATTCTGAAAATCTGGCCTGGCCGTCCTTCATCGCGACTGCATTTTGGATGCCGCAATCGCACCATGTGTTCATGAGCTTCATCGCGATCGCGTGGAGTGTCTCGTAATTGCGCAATGGATTTGACTGCTTCTGCGCGATCGCACCTGTTGCCTTGCGACCGCGTTAACCCAAATTCCAGTAAGCTTCCATTTTGTTGTCTGGCCAATCCTTTGGCTTGATTTTTGGCTTCCAAGCTCCGAATATTGACCGTGAACCCTCCATGGCTTTGGGTACTAATCCGGATCGCATTAATAGTGCCATCATCTTTCATTTTCCATTCGAAAATCCATTTATAACCTAAAGATTTGTTCCAGGAGGAAGATCAGCCAATTCCCAAGTATGGTTGTTCAAAATAGATTCTATCTCACTATTGACTGTCTCTTTCCAAAATGATGACTCTGAAGAAGACATGACTTCTTTTAAAGTTTGAGGCTCATTTTCCAATAGAAAAGGGACAAAGCCATCTCCAAATGAAGTAGAAATTCTTTGACGCTTGCTACGTCTTGGTTCTTCGTCATTTGGTGTACTTTCTTTAGTTCCTTCCCGAGGTCGTTTGGATCTTTTATCAACTGACTCACCTTCCTTCTTATACGGATATATATTTTTAAAAAATTCAGCACTATTGGATTCCATCACCGTATTAACATAAAGGACGATATTTTTTGATTTATTAATTAGAAATCGATATGTTTTACTGTTTGTAGCATATCCAATGAAAACACAATCAAATATTTTCGATCTTATTTTAGCCCTTTTGGATTTTGGGACTTGTACGTTTGCCAAACACCCCTACACTTTGAAATAATTCAAGTAGGGCCTCATTCCTTTCCACTTTTCATAAGGAATGGAAAGTGTTTTGCTATGGGCCACTCGATTGAATATTTGATTAGCCGTGAGTATAGCTTTCCCCCACAAGTTCTGGGGTAAACCCTAACTTATTAACAAGGCATTCATCATCTTCTTTAATGTTCAATTTTTCTTTCCGCAATCCTATTAGATTGAGGCGTGTATGGGGCAGTTGTTTGATGAATAATGCCATATTCCAAACATATTTATTCAGAAGGAGATTCATATTCGCGCCCCTATCACTTCTTATCATTTTGATCTTTTTGTTAAGTTGCGTTTCAACTTCATTTTTGTATTGCTTGAATGCATCAGTTGCCTCATATTTACTACTAAATAAATAAACATAGCAATAATGAGTGCTATTGTCAATAAAAATTATGAAATACTTCTTTCCACCTTGAGATGGTATTGACTTCATGTCACAAATATCCGTATGGATTAAGTCTAATAGTTCAAAATCTCTTTCAATTGACTTGTAAGGATGTTTAGCGTATTTAGACTCAACACATACTCGACATTTTGACTTTTCGTAATCAAATTTAGGCAAACATGCAAATTGATCATTTTTCGCAAGGTTTTATGATCGACATGTCCAAAACGAGAATGTCATAAATCATTTGACTCAAGAAAGTAAGAAGAAGCTAAAATTTTATTCATATTGCCAACGACCGTTACATTAAGTTTGAAAAGGCCCTCAGCAACACATCAACAGTGGCAGCAACCTTTGCTGGAAAAACAAACCAGCAGCAACAACACTTGTCGGAGAAACGCAGCGCAGCAGCGCGCCGTTGCCGGAGATGGTGGTTGTGACAATGATGACAAGGGGATTTTAACCACTCAGCAAGCTCTATAGAAAAATCGAAATGCTGAACTTTATATAGAACAAATTATCTTTGTAAGAAAAATCATAGTATAAATATTTGAACAATTTACTATGGAAAAGATCTAAGAAAGCAAAATCAACAAAGCTTTAAAAATGATTTTCAAGAGAGAGAAACAGTGACCAGGCCCGGGCGACTGTTTACCAAAAACACATGTCTCCACAAAGTCGTAAGACCATGTATGGGGGCTGACGCCTGCCCAGTGCCGGAAGGTCAAGGAAGTTGGTGACTTGATGACAGGGGAGCCGGCGACCGAAGCCCCAGTGAACGGCGGCCGTAACTATAACGGTCCTAAGGTAGCGAAATTCCTTGTCGGGTAAGAACCGCGCGAAATGGTCGCCTATTACATGGCTCACTAACTCTGCCTGGCTGATAGAGAAGGTTGGACCAATCGAGGGAGGGAGTGAGGCTTTCAACCGGACCGGGGGGGGGGGGGTCGGGTTGAATGTGAACAGAAACAAGTCTCGAGCAGGTGAAAGATCGGTGACAAGGTTGGTGATGGAGAAGTAAAAGGGGAATGTGTGTTGACGGCTGTGAGTGAGAGAGAAGATAAGGAGGTATTAGGGTTAGGGATTTTATTTTACACACACTTTTTAGTTTTTTGCTATATTTTGTAATAAAATATTTAAAAAATCGCTATTTTTTTTTAAGAAATCAAAGTATCTCTATGTTTGTTAATAAGTTTCAAAAAGTTATATATAGTGTAATTAATCCAATTATAAAATAACAACTAAAAATGACCGGATGGATAGGTACTCCTATAATTTAACTAGAAAACATTTAAAAAAAAAAAGTGATAATTTAAGCAGTGATTTTGACCATTACCCCAAACAATATTAGAAATCCCCACAAGAAGTGAAGGCATGATCTCAAGTTGTAAAATATTCGTTCCAATAGTCAAACCTACACCCTTCTTCTCAGTAGCTAGAACACTCTCTCCTCATCTCTTTCAGGTTCGCGCAATGGCTACTGATTCTGTTACTACTCCCTTTAAGAAAGTTCAGATTCAAAGGGATGATACCGTAAGTATTTCTCTCCATTTTTATCCAATCGTCTCATTTCCATCCATAAAGTTAGGATTACGTACCTCCACCGAGTGTTTACACCAGACGGATAAACTTAACTTTAGCTATTAAAAGTTATAAAGTAAAAATTGATAATCCCTTTCTCTCAATTTATGTGAAGGTGGTTAACGGGGCTCGAAGTTTAAAAAATACTTAAAAGAATACTTTTGAACTTGTAGTTTAAAACAAACCTTCGAAATTTGTGTGGCCATGAATTAGCTCATAACATTAAATTGTTACTATAACATTAAATTGTTACTAAATATAGAAATATGTTATTGTTTTTGGGACTGGTGAAAAAGGAAAGTCCTTCAAATAAAATGGGAATGGGACGGAGGGAGTATTACCTTACTATTGTTGAGTGATAAATGTGTATATAAAAGAAAACATGTCTTGCTTTTATTGGTTTAGTGTTAACACTCGGTGAGGACAAGTTTTTATCAGAAGGTCTCAACTGGAGATAAGAATTGGACTGACCAGTAAGTACAAAAAAGAAAGATCTTCTTGCTGCTGATTCTTTTGAGTGGTCTTATTGTGCAGACATTTGATGCATATGTAATTGGAAAAGATGATGCCCCTGGAATCGTTGTGCTTCAAGAATGGTGGGGTGTTGATTTTGAGATAAAAAATCATGCTCAAAAAATTTCTCAGTTTGATTCTGGCTACAAAGCACTTATCCCTGAGTAAGACTACTTTTATCACACATTAACTTCAACTTGACGAATATCAGATGGTTAATGTATTTATTTATTCTTTCTTTCTTTCTTACTTTGTGATTTAAGTTTGTACCGTGGGAAAGTTGGGCTAGATGCTGAAGAAGCACAACATCTGATGGATGGTCTTGACTGGCAAGGGGCTGTAAAAGATATTCAGGCTTCAGTTAACTGGCTTAAGTCAAACGGTTCCAACAAGGTACTATTGGTGACTTAAAAGCATTAGAAGATGTGGCTTATTTGAGCATATTCTTTTGGTGTTTGCCTGTGAAACTTCATATCAGTTGTTTCTACATTAGCAGTTATTTATTTTGCAACATACTTTTAATGCCTCTATACTTCAAACTGTATATTAATATACAGTCTCTTTGTCAAAGTGAATTGTGTCATTCCTTGTTTGACCTATCTCAAGGTAATATCAAAAATATTAGGGGAGTGTTTTATCATCTGTCCCCTAGTTTCTTTTTGATTGAGATGATGACACGGCTTTTCTTCCTAACTATAACATACTCTGCATATTTCATAGAAGGAACATGCTAAATTGATCAAGATCTGAACCACTGATACCTACTTATTTATTTTCTTGTTTATTTAAATGAAACCCACTATATATTATTAACCTCACTTCCAGAAGCTTTCATTTTTTCGTGAAACACATGACATCGTCATTGCACATGTCTCTCAAGCATGTCAATCTCTTTCATCTAGTGTCTCTTCGCTCATACCTCAGAATATGCTGAATGACGATCCTTCAGCTACAATCTTCAAAAAGTGTAGTAACTGTTAATTGACCAATATTTTAATTGCAAAAGGCAAACTTTTGAAAGCTAGACCGCTGATTTCTTCCCTGCGTAAGTGGATTATTAGAGAAATATGAACTTTTAAGTTATAAGATTATAACCGGGTCTCTGATGGGTAACATGTTCTTTTCTTTCATAAGTCAATAGTGCTGAGTGCTGACATGCATTTTGAAAAGTCTTAGCACTGTTAATGTTAGATGTCCCTTAGTTAATTTTTCCCTTCCTAATCTAACCAAAGATGTGAAGTGAATTCATTCTTTTTAATCATGGTGGTATTCGGGCCAGCTTACGTGCATCTTGACTATTTTATCGGGTACTTGCTACCTTCCATCAGCACAGGTACTAGGTAACCATACCAACCAAGGCTTACGTAGATAAAAAAAAATCACCTAGTGGTTTTTCTCTCTCTGTGCTGGGATTTGAACTTGAGACCTCATGGTTTTTTCTCCCACTTCATTGGCCACTAGGCCACACCCTTGGGTGGGAGAAGCTAATTCTTCTCTCTTTCACTTCTCCCTTCTTTTTTTGTTCTTTTCTAAGATCCATCCATGCCCTAAAAGTGTGCCAACTTCCAAATGATGCACTGATTTTATTCATGAAATGTTGTAAACCAGATTTTGGGTTTCCTTTAAGTTTTTACTTTTTAAAGCTTACAGTGCTAAGGTCATCTTCTCACGAATCACAGAGTTCTTTCTTGTTGGATTTCACCAATCTGTAGCATGTTCTCTTCAATATTTTTTACCTCATTATATGCTTGATTAGTTGTCTGGATATAACAGGGTGTTTTTTTTTTTTTTTTAAAAAAAGATTAATTTTAAAAATCAGTAATAAAGAATTAATTAGAGATTCTGTGGACGTAACAGAGTTGTCAATGATATTTAACTGAGTTTTGTCATGTGAGAGCTTACGATTTACAGATATGTGGTTTTAGGTTGGTGTTACTGGGTACTGCATGGGTGGTGCTCTTGCCATTGCAAGTTCTGTTTTGGTCCCAGGGGTTGACGCAGTTGTAGCCTTCTATGGAGTTCCTTCACCACAGCTTGCTGATCCTGTTAATGCTAAGGCACCTGTACAGGCTCATTTTGGTGAAGATGATGCTATTGCTGGATTTTCAGATGTAAAGGTACATTCCACCAAACAGTTTTTTTCCCTCAGCTTGCAGTTGTTGTTGCAACTTTTGCTTCTGTGATCTGTATGTTGCTGTTATGAAGTTGTGGTTATGCTGCGTTATTGTGCATTTTGAACAGTCATTTTGTTTATTCACCCATCCCGCTTTTCTTGGCCTTCTTTGGCTGGTGCTACTACCATAATGCATGCTGAATGAATGCTTGGTTTGCAACTATGGTGGATAGTGAGAGGGGTTAGCAGCTAAAGATATACTACATCATTACACATATTATTGCAACACTATGAAGATGCAGTTGCAGTAGATACAAACAACTGTAGAGTAGTTATGGTTTTTGTTTATATATCAACATAGAGTTGTGAGTATTTCACATAGGTTGTCCAAGAGCCACAAGTAAAACAGTAAATTATAAGAAGAAAAAGAAAAAAGGAAATTCAGACGAGGTTCAACTAGATTAGAATTAACTCTTTTGGATTGAGTTCTCCATATCCTCATGGATTGATGTAACATATAGAAAAGGGATGATAGAGAAATTGAAGATAACATCATAAAAATGAAAGGGAGTCCTTCCTGAGGTACTTGTTAGATAGTTGTAGGGCAATGATTATAGCTGTGTTGCATGTTACGGTCATCCCAGTTTAACTCCAGTTGATATTGTATCTACTGTACTTTAGCTGGTCTTGAAATGCGGTATTGAGCATCTTCAGCACTTAATTCTCCCTGTAATATAGAGATGGTTAATTTGGACAGATATATATACATACAGTTCATGTGATTCATAAAAATGAAAGGGAGTCCTTCCTGAGGTACTTGTTAGATAGTTGTAGGGCAATGATTATAGCTGTGTTGCATGTTACGGTCATCCCAGTTTAACTCCAGTTGATATTGTATCTACTGTACTTTAGCTGGTCTTGAAATGCGGTATTGAGCATCTTCAGCACTTAATTCTCCCTGTAATATAGAGATGGTTAATTTGGACAGATATATATACATACAGTTCATGTGATTGTGAGTACAAATTAACCTTTCCTTGATATGGTTTCTAGACTGGGAAAGCGTTAGAGGAGAAACTGAAGACATCTGGAGTTCCAAACGAGGTTTACTTCTATTCAAAGACTGGACATGCATTCATGAACAAGTCGCCAGAGGGTGTTGAGAGGAGGAAAAAGATGGGGATGCCTGACGTAGAAGATGCTGCTGTCGAGCAAGCTTGGTCCCGCTTCCGCTCATGGATGAGTCGCTTCTTGTCTGCCTAAGTAATGTTACTTCTGTTCTGATCCCAGGATAGGTAGGTTATCCCTTGGTTACTATAAATAATCTGATGTGTCTCAATGCTCTAGAATGTTTACTGGAAGCTTGCCTTTGGCCCTCGATTCCTACGTTTCATCTATGACCTGAATGTTCTGGAGATTGGATATATAGGATTGTGTTCTACAGAGATTTCTGGATTACTCCAAATTAGTGCACTGTTTATTGAAAAATAAGCTCGGTTTGTTATTGTCATTGTAGTTGGTGTGTCTATGCAGATTGCAGAATAACCTTGGTTATCAGTTGACAAGTTGCTGTTTTTCCTTTTTTAACTTGTCTTATTAAGAGGGGCCCATTCCCTATGTTGTAGCGACGTATATTTAACAGTCGAACCAAGTGCTAGTTATCCACAAACTACATTTGGTACATACACATCACTGGACACTCCAGCAGTTTATTTACTTAGTGGATACTCACGTTAGAATTTTTATGTATCTTTTAATGAGATCAATATTTAGGTAATTAATTACCTTGTCTCCTAATTAAGTAATGAATCAGGTAATATTCTATACTCATGTAAATATATCCGATAGTTTCCTTGTCGTGAGGAAAGTTTTATTAGTAGTCCTTTGGTTAAACGTATTTTTGTGAGAAGTCCATGAGTTATGATTTTTATTAAAGAGTTTCTAGCAATACTATATAAATGCTAGTGAGATTATATGAGTTGAAAGCTAATTTGAATACATCACTTGAACAACAATGGCAGAAGGTATGTTCCAACTACTTAATATTCTGTTGTGATTGCATATATTTGACCTTATATCTCAAGACGTGGTATTCAGAGCTCAGTAGAACTGCTGAGTTGCAGTACTTAGTAACTAGTACTCAATCATTGACACGCGCGCGCGCACACACACCACACACATATACTTTATATGGATACTTGATTGATTGAATATGGCATGGGTTAGCGCCTGGAGTGACCCTAAGTAATCTAAGTATTCTGGTTGATTGGGCTTGAATTGACAACATTGAAGCAAATATTCAAGATCCAAAATTGCTAATGGTTTCACTGTCTTTGTGTTGTTTCCGTGGTACTTGTCTTTGTGTTGTTTCCGCCGTACTTGTGTTCGTCTCTGGGATTGCTCTTGATGTTGGGAACTTATTATTCTGGAATATATTTCTTTAGTCGTTCTTTCGTTTCTCTAAGCATTCTAAACTATGTTTTACTTGGTTGAACGCTAAACTTCCAGATTTGAATACACGTGCCTGTGGCTAACTATTTACTGACAATAGGTATTCAAAGTAATTTAGGGTCCGTTTGGAAACCACAGTAATTACACAGTTTAGCAATTACAATGACTTGTTTGTTTGCCATAATGTAATTACAGTGTAATTACCTGTATCGTGTTTGGTTAACATGTGTAATTACATAAATATTTTTTTTATTTTTAGTGAAAGTTAATTATCAAAAATTACATAGAACTATTAAAAGTGAACATATAATCACATTTTAATGTGTAACAAAAATAGGTGTATGTAAGAAATATTAATTATCATATTTTATTAGGTATTTAGAGAACAAGATGCAGTCAAACATATATGTTCTAGTTGATTAAACAATTGCTTGAGTGGGTTAAAAATGAAAGCACAGTTGTAAAAATATTGCAAAGATGGTGAATAATTTATAAACTAAAAAATATAAAGAACTAACAGTGAATAACGATGTAATATCCACTTGATTAATATAGATTTATAGTTTGGTTTTGATTAACTCACATGAAAGTATGAGTAACAAAATAGAAGTTGCATAATAAAGAAGTGAAATAAAAGAGTCAAAAGATAAATATAATTAAAAAATAAAAAAGTAACCTTGTAATTACACTATGTAATTACATTCAATTCTCACCTCCCCTTGAGAATTGGAGAGTGTAATTGGCCCACTATAATTACACCCAATTTCATGCTTACCAAGTAATTACTTGGTTTGACAAACATGTCAAACTATGTAATTATACTCAATTACACTTAAATTCAATTACAAGGTGGCTTTCCAAACAAGCCTTTAATTATGTCCTGAAGGATTTACTTTTGAGAAAATTTTGGCGTGAACATCCTGGTGGTTAGTTTTCTAATGTATTGTTTGCCAGCATCTTTGGGAAGTTCTTATAGTAATATTAAGTTCAATTATAAGAATAAAAGGTTTGGGGCTTTATAAGCATTGAGCTTAATATTTGATCGATGAACTTGCGGTTTAAGTTGATATATTTGTGTAAGATGTCATTGTCGACTTTTATTTATGTCGTGCTTGAGAGTGGCCACAACATCTTGAATATTTGATATAAAAGAAATTAAATTGGTTAATCACATAAACTTGAATGATTGAAATTATACTGTCATATGTTTAATCTAGTTATCTCACTAAAATGATAATACAGCGTCAACGTGTGAAACCATTTTGATGAGATTAATTGGAATGAGTTACTAAACTTTTCGGTTTGAATATATTCTATGCCCACGTGTACAGATACTTTTCTAGTTTAATTATTGGCTTATTAGGCTTACAAAAAAAAAAGTAAATTTAGTGCATGGATGCACCTCTGCCCATAGGAAGGTCTATAATTTACTTAAAATTGGTATTACGTGATTTATTTTTATGTTTTATACATTTATAACATTATTTGGTACTTTCATAACATATAAATGTGTACCCTTGTTTTTTGTTCCCACAACATTTCCTACTACCATTTTTTGGACTGGAAGTGCTCCAATTCCAATACTTTCCCGTGGCAACTATGCTAAATAGAGTAGAATTAACTCCAAATTTTAAGGTGATCGGACTTCGACATGGCAATCCATGTGGATGGACTACATATTCTCACATAATCAAGTGCGCTAGCTAGAGGCTAAGGCTTATTATGAGTGGTGAAGCGATCTAATTGCCTACGATTAATTCTCATAAAGTCCAAAAAAGCCATTGTACTAGGGATTCTATCCCTATTTGCGATAGGTCAAACTTTGGATGCAGGCGATCAATAGTCAATTCATATGTTTTGGCAAGGTCCAGCACCATTATGAAGAGGCTCCGAGCTACGACTTTTGAGCCAAGTTGTTCGGTGTGTGAGCATGTTATGAAGATGAGAAATAATGCTGCTAAACTCAACTCCCTTGATCTTGAACATTTTCATTCTCAACTATCTTTCTCCGAAATATAATCATTTAAAAAAAATTAGTATAGTATCTGTGCGATGCGCGGTAAATATACCCACAGAAACTAATTGTTGCAAATTTAATTAGCAACATATTATAAAAATAATTCATGAATTTTATGATAAAATTTAAATAGTTAAAGAATTCGAGTAACAAAACAAAACAATATGAGGCTTAATGTATTTTCTATTTAAAAATAATTATTTTGAAGACTTGAGGTGTTTGGCCAAAAAAATTGTGCTATTAGGTAGAAACGTAAGTCGTTTTGCACTGCTGAGAAGAAACTACAAATTTTTACCTTTTCGAATAATAATTGATAGTAGGATTAATTTATACCTTTCAATGTTCAAATTTTCTCAAATTTAAATATCTTCACAGCTTCACTTCAATATTTTTGGTTGTTGGTTTTATCTATCACGTGTTTACTTGTGTTATGTTATCCACAATATTTTTTTACTTATCCTTCTTTATTCTGAATAATAAGATATTATCAAAATTTTACCTTATTCTTCCTTATTTTGAATAAAAAAATATTATCAAAGATTCGTCCCACACCACAAACTTGTATTCTCTAACACTCCTAACATTTGTGTCAAAATGTAAATTGACCCATAAACTATTTCCTTGTCATCCGTAGACGTAGTTAACTAATATACTTAAATTACAGTATACCACTAAATCTCCAGACTTTTATTCAATTCACAAAAACTATTTTAACTTTTTACTTCACCTAATTATCATAAGTAAAAGTTCTTCTAGTTAGCAATAAATAACTTGGCCTTTGTCTTGTTCTTTCTGCCACTTTTATTAATTACACATATTATTTTGGCTGCTTCTTTCAACTAGCAAGTGATTGAAATAAGAGTGATCATTGAACTTATTTAGAATGGAAACGAAGCAGAAATTAGAGTTCAACTACTACTTACCAATGAAATGATGCTAAACCAAATGATCGGGCATTTCATGTAAACAAATTTTACAATTAACATACATAACAAAATGCTCAATTCTTTCAAATTTCCTTGCTCCCAATTCTTGTATCCAGAGTAGGTAAAGAAACTTCCTGTGAAAACCGACAACACAAACCAATCCTTTAACTATTAGCATAACATACATTTCATCCAGGTAAAAACCCACAAGTGAGGATAAGCTACAAAGGATTGGCTAATAAAAGTTCCTATTATCACTCTCATGATTATAAAGTAAAAAATCTACATTTAAATCCAAATACCTCTACCGATGTGGACACAGAATTTTCACAACATAAACAACAGCTAGAAATCATTAAATTCTTCTTTTCATAAATATTGAATGTGTTATTCAAAGAACAAACATGAAGCAAATTCCCTACTCAATGAGATGTTGAAAACATAAATTTGAGAAACAGGTTATGGTGAGAGGTCAATTTTTTCTTGGAACAAATGAAACAACAAATTTCAAAATGCATTTATTGAAACACTATCATTGTTGCACTTTGGTATAAAAGGATCATCAGTATAATGTAAACACTAATACAGAATTCCGCAAAATCATGAATAGGAAATATGTGTATAATTCGACATCAACTGCTAATACATTAATGAAAATAAGCTAATTATGAAATTACATTTAAAGAAACAATATTTGAACTATTCTATTTATACACATATATATTTTCAAACACTTCCTAATTAAACTATGTTAAAGATCTATAAACAAAGAAGAAATGGATCTTTACTTGTGTATACACCAGTAGGAACCGTAGCTTTAGCAAACACTCAATTTGATAGACTACTACATAATCAATACATGTAAACAACAACCATTTTAACGAATATTAGAACCCCCATTTGCATTTAAAAAAAGAATACAAAAGATGCCAAAATTCACTAATCACATGCAACATTGAAATGTAACATAATCTTTTATAAATCAATTTATGAGGATGAAAGTAAATTTTTAAATTATTTTTTTATTTTAATTATTGAAATAAATTTGATAGATAAACAGATATAACAGCTGCCATTCAGATAAAACTAACTTCAATCAATATTACGTAATTCTTCACCGTGTAATAAATGTTCATCTCCAGCTATTATTATGGCTTCTTCATGTTAATCCGGCAATAGAAGCAAAACACGTATTAGATTGTTCTTAAGTCAAATTATATATACACAATTCTACACAAACATAGTTTCAAGAGCGAGAAAGTTTAGAAATGTACAACGATACATGACGAAATTGATTGTCCTCGGTGGGTCTTCAGTTTGGCATCCACTTGCCACTTTACTCGCTCCTCCAAATGCGTGTAGAATAACTTCAGATAGAAATCACTAGAAAGAATAGCAACTTACGCTTTCAATATATATGGCACAAGGGACTAACTTACATTATGGTTTCATGTCAATAAAACTCTCTCTTCTTCATTGCCTTAACAACTTTTGCCAAAACATGACAGAAAAAACCAATGTAGGAAACACTATATTAATGCACATGGCTTCACAACGGAGATTAAATAGAGCCTACAATGAATTAATGTAAAAGACCATCATTCACGTTAAATGCAACTCCGTCGTTCACATTAACTTCATAAACCAAACCACCAATCTTCAATATTAAACAAATTTGTGAATTTTATATATGTTATTATTAGGAAAAAAGAAATATAGCAGTTCTTACTCAATTCATAAACAAAACCACCAATCTTCAATATATAGAAATTACCTTGACCAAGCATAAACTTAAACGGTGTGCCACGTTTAGGGCTTGAATCCAATTGGGTTCCATCAAGCAATGTCCCACATAATGAACTGCAAAATATTTACAATCAAATACATAATTGTCATAGAAAATAATTTGAAAAGTTGCACAATGTAACTTCCGTTAGTATGATCAGACTCCTCAATCATTATTAAGCATTGCATTCTAAAGCGGTCTAAATATTTTGACAGTTCAATTTTCGTAGTAGATCCACAAATTCAATAACCATAGGAGAAAAAGCTAAACAAAAGTAATGAAAGACAAAATTAATTAAAAGAAATAAAAGGAAAGAAATTCACCAGATTTTCATAAACTTTCCAAGTACTTCTGAGTCAACACCTTTGTTATAGTACATCACTCGTTTGGAGTTTTGCTTTTCCAATTGAAAAAATTCAAAAGTTTTAACCACATAATTACAGCTTGTATAAGATTTAATTTGTTTTGTTTTGTATGTGGTTAAAACTTGTCGTGAAAAGGAATCAGTTCCATGATCCTAAACCGCTTTAAATACTGATTTGGATAACTATAAGAACGTGTGTTGATACAGTAGTTCCTGCCCAAAAAAAAGTGCAAGTTATGCCACTTGGCTAATTTCTGCTCGCTCCTAATTCTAAATTTAAAAGAATTAGTTATCTTGTAATTAAAATTTGATTTGCACTATACAGCCCTAATTAGGAGATAGCTAGTAACTGATGATAACTGATATGCCTATCCGCCCACTACTTTGTCATTGTCTCTTTTTTCCTCAAAATACGTAGGCTTAAGTTTAGGTTTGAACACTCTTTCAGTTTTTTTCCTTAACTTCCTCTATCATTTATATTCTTTAAATTCAAATCTTAAATCTAACACCCAATCTGTAAATTTTCTTTTTCAAAATTCAAATTTTAACAAATTAACTCGTATTCAACTAATTAGTTAGTTGTATGCCCTAACAAAAAATATGTGGTGCTTTCATGCTTTGACACTTGGCTAGTTTCCATAGGCTTACTACCCTTCTTTTAATATATTACTAGTATAGCACCCGCGCGATGCGCTGTTGGTATTGAAAGAAATTAATTGTAGCATATTTATATACTATAAAGTAGCATACATAAAAGTTTTATATGATTTTAGTATTTACCAATGTAGTTCCTTATTTTTTTTTTCTTTTAGTTGAAACCAAACCCTTAAGATGCCACAATATGAAAATTTGGATATATCAAGTGATCCTTTGTTTGATATCAACAAAGTTGTGATTTTGTATATTTGAGCACTTTAATTTAATTACTTTATTAAATTTTAACTATCTTCTTGATTTTATACAGATGTACACCTATTAATATAAAATGATATAAAATTAGAGGAACAAATTTATAATGAATGAATTAATAACCATTTGGTAGAAATTACCAATACAACAACCCTCAAAATTGTATTTTCAAATTAGTTTAAATCTCAAACAGAGAACTTATTTTTAATAAATAGAATATTCATTAATGTTGTTGAATACATTTATGTATTTCCTTATTTTATTTATTTATTTACTTATTCCTTTAACTCCGTAACAAAATTTTTAATTTATTGCTAAACTTTTTTGTTATACAAAATTGTTTCAGTGTTTAGAGTCATCAAATAATATTTGAATATCATTTATTTAATTTATGTTATTTTTTAATTTTTTATTTTTATATTAAGTGTTCTAAGTTTAATATCTACTTTTTTGAAACTTTGATTTTGTCGTTTTGTATTATTTTTTGTAAAACCAAAATACTCTCATCTAATTTCATTTTAGTTTAAATTCTAGTCCTGATATACCTAAATCAGCCTATGGGTATATTCTAAGTTTCTTGAGAAATCTCACATAGTCATTACAATACTATTGATGTAATTATTAAAAAATATATAATGCTATTTTCAAGATTGTTAATTTAGTATTGAGTGCACTAAATATGTACGCACATAATATCTCTTTCGGTGTATGTATGCATATTTATCTAAATTTTACTTTATATCTTTAGTATATAAATTTTTGAGTTATGATTATCACAAATGAAATTAAACGATAATTCTGTTTATCTCTTCATTCTTCCCTTTGGTTTGTTATCCGTAATTCGGGTGCCTTGGTTGCGTATTTCTATAACGTAGGTTTTTTCGTATCTGCTTAATGTATTTGATGATTAAGAAGTATGTAGCAGAACTCTATTTGGATCTTGAATATTGCTAAATTTTGAGAAAGTCATATTTTGACATGCTTTTTGATCTCTTTTTGAATATTCCAAGCGTTATGGGATGCATGAGATAAAAATATGTAGTTCTCCATTGCTATTATAATACAGTGCTTAAATAATAATCCTAGTACATAAGCTTCCAACAATGGGCAAGCTTTACTCTTATCGTCTTAAATTAAACCGATATTATATATTCATATTTCAATATTTGATTTGAGTTCCTTTATATACAATCCATTAGTCAGTTTTCCTTCCGTTATCATAATTATATGTGCTTATAATAATAAATAATAGTTATTTGGTTGTTCTAACTAAATTTTAGTGCGTTGGCTAATAATTTATGATACACTTAAATTGATGAGATAGGGATTGGCTATACACTTAACCCATTTACATACTCTCTGTTACATTTAAATTTAATGTAAAAAAAATTATTTTCTAATTTGTGAAAAAATAAGAGTTGATTGCCTCTATGGTCACTCAACTTTGGGTAATTGGCCACTATGGTCACTTATCTTTGCTTTGTCTTTCTATGGTCACTCAACTTTGGGTAATTAGCTACCATGGTCACTTATCTTTGCTTTGTCTTTCTATAGTCACTCAACTTTGCCCAAGTAGCTCCTATGGTCATCCAACACAAAAATTCTAATGTCCGTTAAATTTCGCTGACGTGGCAGCTACAAAATATTTTGGCAAGATACATAAATAGAAAAAAAATAAATTATTTAAGACCAACCCAATTAAAATTAAACCCCACCCAAGGTTCTTGTTTGAAGTGCCCATTTTTGCAAAAAATAACTCCTTTTTCTTTAAATCTATCAAAAAAGCCTTCTGGTACACCCAAATGAATTAGTGTCTGGCCTTAACGAATCAGCGGCTTTTGACGCTTCTATAAGCTGAAATTTTTATTGAAGTGACATAAATTTTTTATTTATTATATAGTATCTCACAGTTTGTTTAAGTAATACTATTTTTGTTTAGCAAAACTGGTTCAAGAGATTCTGCATTCTCAGATATTTTCCTTAAGGACTATACAGCAAAGCAACTCCAACTCGGTGTCGAGATGAACAACTTCTTGGGACCAAATTTTGCTTTCAATGGATTTGCAATATCCCATGATATTATTTTAATTAATATTTGTAATAAAATTGAAGGGAAGTATGTGGATTATCTCTCAACTCTAAGCAAAAAAAAGGGTCACATCTGTAGGACCACTTATTCATGAAATTAAAACAACAATAGAGAATGAGGAAAGATCCAGAATTATTCGATGGCTAATTAAGAAGAAAGAGTTTTCGTATTTTTATGTTTCATTTGTAAGTGAATGAGCTAAGTGAGGCGAACTTCATTTGGGTGCTCAGATTTTCATTAGGTGAAGAAATTAATGTTGAAAATGTGTTACCAGAAGGCTTTCTTGATAGACTAAAAAAAAAAGAGTCATTTTTTTTTTGAAAAAATGGACACCTCAAGCAAGAACTCTTGGGTGTGGTTTAATTTTAATTGGGTTGGTCTTGAATAATTTAATTTTTTCTATTTATGTAACTTGCCAAAATATTTTTGTAGTTGTCATGTCAGTAAAATTTAACGGACTTAAGATTTCTGTGTTGGATGACCATAGGAGCTACTTGGGTAAAGTTGAGTGACCATAGAAAGACAAAGCAAAGATAAGTGACCATGGTGGCCAATTACCCAAAGTTGAGTGACCATAGAAAGACAAAACAAAAATAAGTGATAATGATGGCCAATTATCCAAAGTTGAGTGACCATAGAGGCAATCAACTCGAAAAAATAATAGTTATGATATTATTTCTGGAACTGATATTTTCATTTGACAGTTAATAATATTACTTTAGAGCTATTGATATTAAATTGATCAATGCGAAAAATAATAATTGGAGATCAATGAATAAAGTCATGCACATTTAAAAGATAAATGGAGTAGAAGAAATGGAAAATGAAGTATGTAAAGGAATATTTTTAAAACAAAAAATTATCTAAATTGTTCTCTTATAGTCTTTTGTGCTTACTCAGCTCTTCTCTAATGGAATTTTATATTTACACCAACTTCATGAATACTTACTTTTGCAGTGCAACTCCAATTGTTCATAGTTAATAGAAAGAGTTCAGTATACAAAATGACATCTTTCATGTAAGATATTGGCCGAGTGTGCTGTTGCTCAGACTCCAAAGTTTTAATCAAGTCTTCAATTGTTTGGTGAAAATATTTTGTTAGATACATGGTACACCAATATGAAGATAAGCCTTTATTGATAACAACTGCCACACACTCCAAAGTCCACAGGATCACTGGATCGGAGCAAACAAAAACTAAATCACATGTAACTATAATCACTTTCCGATTACAATGGAAGATCTAAATAAAACTGCAACTATGCATGTACAATTTCATTTGTTTAATTAAGAAGTAAGTAAATGAAATTGTTCCGCAACATGAATGCACTACGAAAATGCAAAAAATGCTAACTTGTCTTCATTTCAGATAGTATATTCTTAATAGTACCCAATACACTTTGTTTTGCTTTCTTTATCAAACTATGGTAAGTCTGCCAAAGAAAAACATTGCATTTACAAAAATCCCTGTATGAAGTTATGGTAAAGGAAAAGACACACATGCGATCGTAAGATCCATGAAGTTAGTATCTCATAAGATAAAAGCAAATAAAATAAAACAACACAAAATAAGCTATTACTTCGTACAAATTAAGTTATGATCAATTTGAGTAAATGTTTGTCAAAGTGTTATAGAATCATACAACTCATGAATTTTTCTCCTTTTTAACCACTCTATTGACCTTGTTGGTAGAGAGTTGCGCAAGATCATCATCAACATTTATTATGAGTGCTCCATTCTCGATCTACTTTTCTACCATGGGGTCTTTGACAGGAGAGACCATCTTTATAAGTCACATAATGCACAACACAAACATTCAAAGATTCATTATTTAAATCTTTAACTTGACTGAAGTTTTTTATTTCAGTGTATTTACCTTCATACTTACCTCGTTACAATCTACACATAAATACCAACCCCAACAACTACTCAATAAATTTGGCTTTTGAAAAATCTGTGAGAACCGTTCCAGTTATAAAGCTATGATAACAACCCCACAAAGCTAACGTAATGACAAATTAGGAAAGTAACAAATAAGCTTTGAACTACATATCACTCACCTCATGACAAACAATATATTGCATGATATTGTTGGTGTAAACCATAAACAATATGATGTTCTGGAATAAGATGAAACATTATTTATAGAAAATATGTGACGAACAAACATACCATAAAAGAGATGATGATGCTGGAGCCCTAGAAAATCAAAGACAACCATGCCATAAACAGCATGACAAAGGAGCCTCCCTTCTGTTTTTATATCTTGCAACAGCAAGCCAAGTCCATAGCAGGACAGTAAGCATCTGGATCTCCAAATCTAATATACCTGTAAGAATTTTGAATTAAAAAAATTACTCCACCGTGCACAACAGAACACTACATGGAAATTTTAAGTGTTTAATATTGTGCTTACCATATGCAATCCAAGCTCTTGTCCGTCTCTTTAGTTTAAAGACCTTATTTAGAGAAAATTAGTCATAATATCAATCATTGCAAGCATTATTTTGAATAGAAGATAACAAACAACTTTCTTGCAATAGTGTTCTCCTTTTAAAGGTCAAACCAAAGATCATCAGTGTTCTCTTTGTAGATCTACATATATGAGACTCAGAATAATAAGAAACTCTCTATTGCTTGCAAGAAAAACATGAATTGTGAGTGAAAGAAAAGAGAATTTTCTTCATATAAAAACAGAAAGTGAAAACTATGTTGTATACTGCCAGCAACTAAGATGTATAAGAACTAAGACTGACAAAATCCTCTTATAGTTGCTTCATCCACACAACATGATCTACAATTATTCATGCGTGTAATATCAATATGAACAATTACTACTATTTTTTTATGTAATAAAGATATAAATGAATTATAGGAAACCTGGATTATGCAACAGATCAATAACATCAATTTAATTAATTTGCTTGGATATTAAGTAAGTTTCCTGCAAAATAAAAAAAAGAATATAATCGAACAAAGCATGTTAAGCATGAAAAGAAAAGAAAAATCTATGAACTTCCACTGTCGGATCACCTATGAGCCACAACCTTACAGTTTAATCACTGTAAGAGATTGAAAAGTGGCAAGAAAGTGTGTAAACAACAAAATATTTTATGAAGCCTTGAAAGAAATTTTGTTGCTTCAGTGATTCGGCAGGTCTCCATCATCATGGTTACTAAGATGCACGTATAAAAGAAACCAACAGAAGGCAAGCCCTATTTTTGGGAGACAACGTGGTTTATAGGTTTTAAAACTGTAACATGTAGTTATTAATTACTTTTTTTGTTAAATTTAAATTGGACTTATCTATTAATAATAAATTATTATAGAATAAAAACTTGTGCGTGCAGAGTCTAACATAGGTACATTAACCGTTTATCCTCAGGTTTAAAGTTTAAACTTAATTTATCTATTCATATATAGCATTTTGAAACATTAAATAAGGGATTGGGCATTGCTTACTATTATGGTAACATGTTCCATGATTATATTGAGTTTAAATTAAAATAATAATAATAATTAACAGTGTAATCCAAATGATAAAAAAATAAGGCACATATATTTTTCACTTCAAATATAAAAGTTAATAAATTTAGGCAACTTTAGGGAGCACGTCCCATATTCGCCAATTTATAGGAGCACGTCCTATGTTATCGTTATGTAACTTGCTTTCTTATTTTTTAAATTAAATAAAATGAATAAGTAATGAGCAAGTTAGTAAATTTACGGAAAGTAAATCTGACCTGCACATGATATGTCCATTAGGGTTTCGATTCAAATTTTAAAATTTAAATATCCAACTAAATTAAGATATGCATGTGGCATTCTCAAGTGCTGCCACTTTTTTTTAGATAGATAATATATTTTAGATTAATAGTTAGAATTGTGCCACTTGTTAATATTTAAACTAATTTAAACTATATTTCAAATGTAGTAACTAATAACTAACTTTTGTCTTAAAATTTCCACGTGTCTTTTTAATTTATTGCCACTTGGCTAATTATTAATGACTACTACTATTGGCGGAGCTCCAGTTACAGGGTCATTGAACAATAAAGAAGAAGATGGAGCTCTGCGTATGAACGACGATGATGTTTTCTTTGGATCTGGAAAAGTCTTGAGAAATGGAAATGAAGTTGGAAAGCCAGACAAAAGCTTTGAAGTCTCCTAGTTTGTATCGAAGTGTTTGACCGTCATTTGGGCCGGGTCACAGATGACAGATGGGCTGAAATGCAAAATATCAATTGGGCTAATTGTGGGCCTTGCCTGTTCTTCAGAATTTCAAGTGGGCTTTCTTTTTTTAATTATACACACAAATTTGATTTATGTATAAAGACTTAATTAGATTGTAGATAAAATCTTCTAGAATAATCTAGAAACATGCCATAATTTGTTTAGCTATTTTGTCTTGTAGCTAGGAGTTAGTTATAGATTTATTCCTTACTAGATTGTATAAATATAGGACATTGTACATGGTTTTATTCATTCAGATTCAAGGAAAAGTAAGGCAATTCATTTGAAAAATATTGTCTTCTTTCATGGTATCAGAGCAGTAAGCTCCAGAACCTGAATCCATCTTCGTTTTTCTTTGAACTGAATCATCATGTCTACCACAACCGTTGATGGATCTGGGCTGTTAGTTGATGGATCATCATCTTCTGCTAATGGCTCAAAGATTATTGATGCCTCTCATCCATATTTCCTTGCTGTATCAGATTCACCTGGAATGAGTCTAGTTAATACTATATTTGATGGATCTAGTTATGAGAACTGGAAAAGAGGAATTCTGATATCATTGTCTGCTAAAAACAAACTAGGCTTTATTAATGGTGATTTTAAGAAACCTGAGATTGATGATTCCACCTCTGACCAATGGAGAAGATGCAATGACATAGTCCTTGCATGGTTACTGAACTCTTTAAGCAAAGAAATTGCTGAAAGTGTCTTGTATTCCCAAACTGCACAGGAGTTGTGGGTTGAATTAGAACAACGTTATGGTCAGATTGATGGAACTAAAATATTTCAATTACAAAGAGACATGAATAATATGTCTCAAGGAAACAATGATATTGCAGGTCTATTTTAATAAGCTGAAAAAGCTTTGGGATCAGTTGAAATTGCTCAACAGATTTATGACTTGTAGATGTGAATGCAAATGTGATGCTAAGGCATATAATGCGAAAATGCAAGAAGATCAGCAGCTTATCCAGTTCCTCATGGGACTAAATGAGGCATATTCAGGTATAAAAGGTAACATCCTGATGATGAAACCTCTCCCTACCACTGCTCAAGCCTTTTCTATCCTGCTGCATGAGGAAACTCAGAGAGAATCCCACACTGTGAATACAACAAACAATGATTCTGCAGCTTTCTATGCAAACACACCAAGGGGAAATCAAGGCCTTAATTCCCAAAGGAACAACTATGATAATAGGGGAAGGAACTATAATCCTAACAACAGGGGTTTTAATGGTGATGGAAGAAAGAACAGTACCTACAAGTATTGTACTTATTGTAAGATTGTAGGTCATGTGAACAATAATTGTCGCAAGTTAAAAGCCAAGAAGAATAATGCAAACACACAGGCTTATGCAGCAATGGAAGAAGGAAACATATCCAGGAATGGTGGTTCAAGAGATAATACTCCCAGCAATCTCCACACAGGAATCAGTCCTTCTGTTAATGCACAGGGATTTACCAAGGAACAGTGTGACCATTTGATCAATTTGCTTCAGTCTGTTCATACCAGTGGACCTTCAAATGCATCAAATTCTGAAGTTAATGGCAATGCCAATTTTGTGGGTAAAACTGCAGCCTATCACACCTATACATCTTATATTTCTACATCAACATCCAATTTTTGGATTGATTCAGGAGCCACACAACACATGACATATGACAGAACTATTTTTGGATTAGGGATTTAGAAACTCCTATTATGATTAATTTACCTAATTTCTATAAGGTCAAAGTTACATATGTAGGATCAGTTAATCTAATCCTTAATGTCAAGCTTGAAACTGTTTTATATGTTCCAACATTCAAACACAACTTATTATCTGTTAATCAATTGTGTAAAGAACATGATTGTAGTCTCATTTTCACTAACACAGATTGTGTGCTTCAGGTCCATTCTCTGAAGAGGCAGATGGTGTTTGGTAAAGCTAATGCAAGTCTCTATGTACTGGAGGTACAGTGAGTCCTCAGTCCTGTTTTGAGTCAGTTTCTAAGTCTACAGAGTCTTTTCAGTCTAATGTAATTGGAGTTATCCCATCTGAATCAAATCCCACTATGAATAAAATTGTTGTTTCCGATCATTTAGATTATAATAAGTTGTGGCACTTAAGACTTGGGCATTTACCCTACCATGCTATTGAAACTATTCAGACTATTCCCATGGCTACAATTGACAAGCAGACTCTCCCTTGTGACATCTGCTCAATGGCAAGGCAATCTAAGTTGCCATTTCCCACCAGCACAATATCTTCCACCCATTGTTTTGAGATGATTCATATAGATACCTGGGAACCCTATGATGTTCCAACTTATAAAGGGGAAAGATATTTCTTAACTATTGTGGATGACTACTCCAGGGCTACTTGGGCTTATTTTTTGACTACTAAGTCCAATGCCTTCACTACCTTCAAGGCATTTTTAGTGCTAGTTGAAAGACAATTTTCTACCAAAGTCAAGGTTATTAGGTCAGACAATGCTTTTGAATTAGGGTCTGGGCACATACAATCAGATTTTTTCTCTTCTTTGGGCATTGTGCATCAGACCACCTGTGTAGCCACCCCACAACAAAATGGGGTGGTGGAGAGGAAGCACAAGCCTCCGTTGGAAACATGCGGGGCCCTCCTCTACCAATCTCATTTGCCCAAGAAGTTTTTGGGGGATTGTCTCCTAACTGCAACATACCCATTGAACAGATTTCCTTCTAAAGTCTTGGGTCATAAGTCACCATATGAGGTTCTATTTGGGCAGAAGCCATCTTATTCTCATTTAAAAGCTTTTGGATGTCTTTGTTTTGTCTCCACTCTAGGCAGAGACAGGAATAAATTGATGCCTAGAGCTTTTCCTGGTATTTTCTTAGGATATCCTTTTGGCAAGAAAGGATATAAGGTTCTTAACCTACAAACTAACCAAATTTCTGTCTCCACGGATGTTAAAGTTTATGAGTCCATCTTCCCTTTCTCTTCTTCTACGCCTTTGTCTAAGCTATTTCCATTTTCTTTTTCCTCTGATGAGGACAACACTCCTATTTTTTCTCCTGGTCTTAATTCAGCATTCCCTTCTTCCCCTGTTTCCCAGTCACCTAGTCCACAGTTCTCTAGTCATTCCCCCACTACCTGTGTATCTAATGCAGCACCTATCTCTCCTACACATTGTCCCATTTCCCCGTCTTTGCAGGTTCATGGGACTCCAGTACAAGGGCTGCGTAAGAGAACCAGGACATCACACCCTCCTGCCTACCTATCAGATTTTGTATGTAACACAGTTTACTCACACAATTCCATGCATTCCCCTATACTACCTTTTCATTCGTATTGTTTTACTGCTTTGTCCTCTCATAACCAGAAAATCTTAAACACTATCACACATATCACTGAACCCAACATTTACTAGCAAGCTGTAGTTCACCTTGGTTGGCAGGCTGCAATCGCTAAAGAGCTTGAGGCTTTGAGTTACAATCGCACTTGGGACGTGGTTCCACTGCCTCCAGGAAAAAGGTCCTTACCCTGCAAATGGGTGTACAAAGTTAAACTTAAGTCAGATGGAAGTTTGGAGAGATTAAAATCTCGTTTAGTTATACGAGGTGATATACATAAAGAAGTTGTTGATTATACAGAGACGTTCTCACCAGTTGTTAAAATGACAACAATCCGCTGCCTGTTGACTGTTGCTATGAAAAAGGGTTGGACTTTGTTCCAGCTTGACGTTAACAACGCCTTCCTCCATGGTGATTTAGCAGAGGAGGTGTTCATGAAATTTACCCCAGGCTTTCCTGCTCCACTTCCCAATCATGCTTGTTTGCTTCGTAAGTCGTTGCATGGCCTTAAGCAGGCTTCCCGTCAGTGGTATGCCTGTTTATCCTCTACTTTAGGAACACGCAGGTTCACTTCCTCTCTAAATGATTACTCCCTGTTTCATAAAAAGGTTGGATCTTTAATTACTAGTATTGCCGTTTATGTGGATGACATCTTAATCACAGGGAATAATACTACAGAAATCAGCGACATGAAGCATTTTTTAAACACTGAGTTTCGCATCAAAGATTTAGGGGAAGCAAATTATTTTTTGGGTATGGAAATCTTAAATGATCATGGAGGTCTGATAGTCACACAACACAAATTTGCCATGGACCTGCTATCAGAATTTGATACTGCTCCATCTCGTGTTGTGAGTACTCCACTTGATCCAAGTTCCAAACTTTGTGCCGATATGGGTACTCTTTTGGCAGATCCAACTCTTTATTGGCATCTTTTGGGGAAACTGAATTACCTCACTCATACGCGGCCAGATTTGTCTTATGTCGTTCAAACTTTAAGCCAATACATGCAGGACCCTACATCGGGTCATTTGGATGCTGCCTTACACACTCTTCGTTACATACGAAGTAACCGTGGTCAGGGACTTTTCATTCCTTCAGATCCGTCCTTTCAACTTTTGGGTTTTTGTGATGCCGATTGGGCGTCTTGTTCTGATTCTCGCCGATCCGTGAGTGGGTTTTTCTTGAGTTTAGGGGGATCTCCCATTTCTTGGAAGTCCAAAAGCAGCAAGTTGTCTCTCTCTCCTCAGCCGAAGCAGAGTACTGTTCAATCCGGCGATTGGTGGCTGAAGTCGCTTGGATTGTTCGTCTTCTTTCAGATCTACATGTTGATTTCTCCATTCCGTTGCCTGTTCGGTGTGACAATCAGGTTGCGATTCATATCGCTAAAAACCCTGCTTTTCACGAACGAACGAAGCACATCGAATTAGATTGCCACTTCGTTCGTGAAAAACTTCTTGATGGGCCTGTTTCTTTGTCTTTTACCCCATCTTCTTCGCAGGATGCTGACATTTTTACGAAAGAATTGTCAGGACTGCTTCATCGGATGTTTTTGAGCAAGTTAGGAGTCCGTTCATCGGACTCCACCTTGAAGGGGGGTGTTGGCGGAGCTCCAGTTACAGGGTCATTGAACAATAAAGAAGATGATGGAGCTCCGCGTATGAACGACGATGATGTTTTCTTTGGATCTGGAAAAGTCCTGAGAAATGGAAATGAAGTTGGAAAGCCAGACAAAAGCTTTGAAGTCTCCTAGTTTGTATCGAAGTGTTTGACCGTTGTTTGGGCCGGGTCACAGATGACGGATAGGCTGAAATGCAAAATATCAATTGGGCTAATTGTGGGCCTTGCCTGTTCTTTAGAATTTCAAGTGGGCTTCCTTTTTTTAATTATACACACGGATTTGATTTATGTATAAAGACTTAATTAGATTGTAGATAAAATCTTCTAGAATAATTTAGAAAGATGCCATAGTTTGTTTAGCTATTTTGTCTCGTAGCTAGGAGTTAGTTATAGATTTATTTCTTACTAGATTGTATAAATATAGGACATTGTACATGATTTTATTCATTCAGATTCTAGGAAAAGTAAGGCAATTCATTCGAAAAATGTTGTCTTTCTTTCAACTACATACCCTTTAATATATATATAGATTATAGAAGATTATAGATACCCAAAAAGTTAAAGTGGTCAATTAATATATTTATTTTTGGACCATCTGTGTTCAAGAGTAAGAGAGGTTGACTTGCAGCTTCCGCATGGAAATCCCCAAGAATTAGGATTCTTGCGTATGAAGTGGTCAATTAATATTTCCTTGAGAATGTTTAATAACTTTTGCAAAAAAAAAAAAAAAAACCCGCAAACAAATTACAGATTAAAATCTGTAAGTAACATACTTGGGATATAAAATCACCTAGAAAGTTAATTGAAGATTTTCAAAATCAGTTGGTAACAGTTTTACCCACTAGCGTTTTATCTGGGAGTATGTTTCCTTGCAGGAAAGTTCAATAGCAAATCAAGTTCCCTAATTTTCCTATAAAATCCTAAGAAAAGTCCTGTAATATGCAATTTTCTCGAAACAGATCTCATCTTTCAACATCTCTTCTTAAAAACACGTGGAAAAGAATTTGTTTATTGATCATTTAACTTGCGTATGTTCTCTTTAACGGATTATTTCGCATGATGAGAGTTGATAATGAAAATGCTCAAGAACGACTGAGACATATCATCCTCAAGAAACTTATGTTTTAGCAGCAATAGTTTTCATCTCCGTTATGTGCTCATGCACCTTCTGTTGAAAGTCATAGTTCCGAGTCTATTCATAAAGGTACTGGCCAATACCTTGTCAGAGCATACGAAGGATCATCGATCGAGACATGCAAGGTCTAACACAATCACGATTAGGGATAGAAGCTCTAATACTTTGGCTATGTGGACTTTTATGAGCATTAAACTTAAAGTAATTAGATAGCTCGAACCACTCATAAGCCTTTAGCCTCTTAAATGCACTTGATTCCATGAGGACATGTGATTCTTTTACACAAATTGTCAGATCCAAATCAGAGCAGAAGGGGTTCTCCTTCAATTTAGCATAGTTGTCACCAGAAAGTACTGGAATTGGAGCATTTTTATTGAAAAAGATGGTAGACTTAGGGGCCATTTGTTTTTATTAAGATTAAGACGTCTGAACCTGAATACACATCTGAATATTAAGATATGATATCTAGAACTGAATATTAACTAATTAAGACTGTTTGTTTTCAACATCTGAATCTGAATTACGCCCATTTCTATTTTTTGCTTCTATTCTTCTTAAATAATATTTTGAAATGGATCTTGTTAAACTCCAAATTTGAAGATGAAAAATATGATTAGAAAAAGGATTTACGTTTGTAAATTCCAATTCTAAAATTTTCAGTAAAGTTTTGAGGTATATTAGTACTTTTGGCTTTGGTAGTTGGAGAGAGAAAGAGAATATCACTTTTAAGAGTCTGTATGGTATAAAGACATGATTAAAGATCTTATTTATTAAGAGTTAATAAGGTCTATTAAGAACTTTTCAAGAATAAAAAACAAATGCACTTAATAGGTAGTTATCTGAATTATTCAGATTCAGACCCCCATTAAGTGCAAATAAATGAGGCCTTAGTAGTAGGAAAAGCTGCGAGAACAACAAAACAAAGAATACTCATATAGTATAAACTATAAAATGCAAACTACCAAAGTGAATTGCATAATACTGATTCTAAGTCTAACTATAGCACACCTTTCTATGAGGAGAAGCTGCAATTCAGGCACAAAATTTACATAACTTTACAAGGCTAGTAAACCCCAAGCCTAAATAAAACTATCCATACAAGTAGTATAATTTTCAAATAAAAAAGTTTACTTTAACTTATTCTAATTTACCTCACCAGTAGTTACATCCTGTGAGGTTGGATTACCATTTCAATAAGATAACTGGATTAGACTGATGTTATAATATGTCATCAAATAACTTATTTTATATTAAGTACTCAAGATGCCCTTCCTATCCGCAATCACATAGTGTAAATGAAAGTCGAAAATTATAACACCTAATTAGAAAAGAGAGGGTCCAATAGTTCTAGTAAAAATGTATTTGTGTGACCTATATGTCACGGGTTCAAGTCGTGTGAACATTCATTATCAAAGCATGCATTAGATTAGGCTGCGTACATCTGTTATAATCTATGCACCTCCTAAGGACACTAGAAGGGGGGGTTGAATAGTGTCCACCGATTTTCGTTTCAAGAACTCGATTCTCCGGAGTCAAGAACCATGTTCTTGCCTCTATAGTTTTTCTAATTGAACACCCCAACCCACGCCAATCACATGCACAAGGAACACATGGATTTTACGTGGAAAACTCCTTGCTCAAGGGAGAAAAACCACGACCCACACTCTGGGATTTTAGAACTCAATCCACTAACAACAAGAGCAAGTTTCTGATTACAAAACTCTGTAACCAAGGGGATCCACTCTAGACCCTAATCACTTGATAAAGCTAAACTCTAGCTTCACAAAGTAATCTCTCAAAGATTCACCTAATACAAATGCTTCTACGATAAGCTAATAGGTAAAAACAATGATCGCACAAAACAAGATAACTTACAATTCAAGAACCTTGACAGAATATCTAGACTCAATCTATTTAGCTCCACCAGTTGTCTTCTTCAGTTATCTCACGTAGAAAGCTGCTTGATCGCCTTTGTATGCTCTCAACTCTCTGTTTGTGAATAACTGTTTTTTGATGTATCAACAACTTGTATTTATATGGGCTTTACAACCCTAGTCGAGTCCTACAAGGAATTCTTGTAATTATGGTAAGACAAAATTCCTTGTAACTCTTTCCTTGTTGAAGTCCAACTCTTATTCGTACTTCGAAGACACAGCCTGGGCACCGCCTCTTTTAGTCTGACTAGGATGCATATTCATTCACGCGCCACTACTCCTAACTCCGCAGGGATTTGCAACCCTTAGATCTTTTCGACCAGTCGTGCCCTTCTATTCAAGGACTAGGTTCTTCTCCGAAACCACTGAGTCCTTCTTGTTTGTCATTCTTCAAAACCAATTCTCAACAAATTCCGCCTTTTTGATGAAGGCAAACAAATGTTTCCAAAGAACCTGAACAGACAAAATTTCCAAAACACAAAAACAAGAATAACAGTTTGAAAAATTTAAAACAGATGAGTTAGGTCACAAACACCCCAACATTTCCTTCTTCCCCCTTTTGGCATCATCGAAAAGATTCAAATACCTGCATGAACTAGTTAGTACTATCCAGTTTAGAGCACATAGCAACAAGTCAGCTAAAATTTAAACACACAGAGATAAGGCTAAGGGCCCAATAAGAACCAAGTACCATAGAGCAAAAATAAACGTAAACAAGAGAAATTTAAAATCATCATCCAGCGCGCGACAGCAGCACAACCCCATTCAAAAGTACACAACTGAAAATAAATTGTCTTAAACAACAACACATATGCAGGGAGAGTAGGAAGAGATAAAGGCAATTAGGAGAAAGGACATGAAGGTAGGACAGGAGGACGCAGGGCTGTAAGTTGAAGTATTTGATAAGTGCCTCAAGGTTCTTTGTATTTTTGGCCCTCTCCATCACCAGCTCGGCCTCATACTTGTGGCAATCTATCTTCAAACGATCAATCTCTTGATCCTTCAACTCCAGCTTTCTTTGAAGCTCAGCATTTTCTGTGTTTACTTCAAGAACATGGCTCTCCAGTTCCTTCACAGCTGTAATGGCCTCCTCGGGTCCATAATCCTCACTTTCCTCAGTCTGCTCTTGCTTAACCTGCATGGGCTTCTTGGAAGCTCTCCTTTCTTTGAAGAAGTCACAGCTCTTAAACACATTATACCTAAACATCTGATGAATTGTAGGCTTCTTCCCTGCTTCCAATGGAACCCCAAAATGCTCTAGAACTTGCTGAAGGACATAGGAATTCACTAATGAATGTGGCTTTTGGTCAGTATCTGCAATCCTCTTGATATGTCTGATAATTAGACCAGGCAAGTTGATTCTCACCCCCTATCCAGCAAGTCCATATAGGTTAAGTCCAGAGCACTGGCTTCACTGTTTCTTTCTCCCCTAGGCAGGAGGAACCGATGCACAAACTTAAAGAGCAACTGATGTGCTGGTTCCATCTCATTTTTGTCTACTTTCCTTTCTTTCCTGAGCTTTGGTTTCCCTGAAAATTTCTTGACCACACTAAGAGGAGTTACCCTGTCTGTCCTCTTTGGCCACTTCAGCTTAATGTACCTGCAATAACCTTCAGCAGGCACATCAACGATCACCCCAGCTAAGTTCTTCCAAACTCAATTTCAACTCCCTTCACCATTGTGAACACTCTTCTGGCTACAACCCTGCAATTTGTATAAAATTCCCTGGTCTCATCAGAGAACAACATCCTGTCTTTGTTTCCAAACAAGCTCAGCCACCCTTGATCACCAATCATCCTGAGTAAGGGTTTCATGTGATGCTCCTTCTCATCATGCAGAATGCTGCCAGCTAGCACCTGGTGCTTTGCAAAGAAGGCCACCCGGTCAACCTCTTCCTCAAAACCTCTTCTTCTTTTCTTGCTCTCCATCTCACTATCAGTCTTAGAGTCACTTGGCTCCACATAGCTACCGGCTTCATCACTTTCTTCTTTGGCCTTCTCAACAATTTTATCATTCTTCTTCTGTTTTTCCACTTCTCTATCCCTCAAATTTTTAACTGTTTTTTCAAGCTTCCCCACTTTCACCAGCTGTTATTTTAGAGCAGACCTGGTTCCTACTCTTCTTGCCACTGGCGCTGCCACAGCTTTGCCATCACTCTCCTCACTTGATTCATCCACTAACCAACTTTTAGATACCGACATTCCACCTCTCACCAATCTTCTTCTCTTGTCAGGCTCCACTCTGTTCTCACTCACAAACACCACTTCTTCTTCCTCACCTTCACATATCAGCCTTTCATCCTCCTCACCAAACCTTCTTTTCACACTTTTTCTCTTTGTTTCCTCAGCTTTCTCTGTAATTTCCTTACTTTCACCTTTTTCTTCTACAACTTCCTCATCCTTCTCCTCTTCAGAGTCTGTCAACTTCAGTTCTGCGTCATCAGCCTCTGTAGGATCTGGGCAAGAACCAGGTTCTTTGCTCAAATCCTGTGAGGCCTCAGCAGATCTAGGTCCTCTAACATCTAGACCTTCAAGTACAGACAACCCTTGACTTTTCTCAGTAAGAACAGCACTAGAATTGGGTTCATCAACATGTTCTTAAAGGGACTCAACAGAATCCTCTTCCCTCAGCTTTTCTAACACTTTTCCCACTACATCAACCTTCAACACAGTCTCAACTACTACAGGCACATGCATACCGGCCTTAGGTTCCTCCTGAACATCCTGTTGTTTCTCCTCAACTACCTTCCCCCTATCAATTTTATCACAGGACTCTACTTTTCCTACGATTTCATCTAGTCCTTTTACTAATGTTTCGGTACTCACCTTTCCAGGACTTTTTACACCTTCTAGATCGACAGAAGTAGATAGAGTGGAGTCAGGTATTACCTCAACCGGTCTTTCAGAGAAAACTTTTTTTGTAGGCGTAGTTGACAAAGATCTGGCCATCATCTTCTTGACCAACTTTTTTTCTCCTTTTTTGAGAAACTTTGACCTAGCCCTGACAATTCTCTCTGCAAGAGTGGAGGGAGGGAGTTTTGGAGTTGATTTCTTGAGGGTTCGGTAGGTGATGTTGAGATGGACTGTTCTTGAGACATGATGAGAGTAATTAGGGTTTTGAAAATAGGACGACGGAGTTTGTTCGGTTTGATTTTAGAGAGAGAAGTTTGGCGGAGTAAAGGGAAATTGTTGGCGAATGTATGTATTTTGTGTTGTGTTTTCGGCCAAAATGGTCCTTAATGTATTGGATTTCCTTTATTTTCGTCCTTAAAGTATCCCTCATGAGATGTATAGTCCTTGAAGTATGTAAAAAAGTGAGGGATTTGGTCCATTAACTTAAAAAGTAACGAAACTTTTTAAATACCTGTTAGTTTTAACTCCCTCAAGTTTTGAATCAAATTTGCGCCATTTATTTGTTTGGTGTTAATGTTGTTTATGCACCAGATTAATTTTTCAATCAGATAATTTTGCCACAGATAATTTAAGGATTGAGGATATTTTCTATTGCCGCAGATAATTTTGTCACAGATATGGGTCCTTTCTGTTCAAGGTTTATTAAGCTGTGTGATATTGAATGAAGCATGAAGTTGTGAACCAGAGAATACATGGTAGTGAAAAACAGAACAAAGTGATCGTGTACTGCTTAGAGAACACCATGTCTTAGTTTTTAAAAGCCTAAAAACTATCAGGGTACAATTTTTTTGTTTAAGCGCTTGGGACTACAGAAGTTATATTTGAAGAAACATGATATCTTTATTCTTTGGATCATATTTTTTGACCAACACGGATGATGCCATCTCGAGTCTATGAGCTTGCAATTCAAATATCATTTTTTTTGTTTGACATTTTTTTTAAACCCCACACCTTCCCCTCTTTCGGAATAAATAGTGGCCCTCCCACTTTTTGCTCCAAAACTAACAGGTATTTAAAAAGTTCCGTTACTTTTTAAGTTAATGGACCAAATCCCTCACTTTTTTATATACTTCAAGGACTATACATCTCATGAGGGATACTTTAAGGACGAAAATAAAGTAAATCCAATACATTAAGGACCATTTTAGCCGAGAACTCATTTTGTGTTTGTCAAACAAGGAAGAGAGAACGGGTAAGGGTGATGAGAGGTTGTCTGGGGAACACAAAGTAATGATGGCAGAATCAATGCAAAAATAGCCTTTTGAACTTTTTGAGAACCGGGAAAAAAGTTACAGATTTGACGGTTACTAGACTTGCCCAAATAAAACCTTTTCAAGTAGTGGGGACCATTAAAAGTCTAATAGAAGTCTAACCCAAAAAGGAATGTGTTCCTATAATTTAGGACAGTTATAAGAACATGGAAAGTTTCCCTCGACACACGTATAATTGACAATTGATTTCAGTTATGGCTCATATCATGCAAGGTAGTGTGACTGTACCTGGACATGATTCCTCATACTTCAGTCGGTTCCCTCTAAGTACATAGTAGGTTCTTCATGGGATCACATTAGCCTCACCTGGTTCTCATCAGCTGAATAAGTATACTTAATAAAGTACAATATTAGGCTGGACAATAATAACAAATGTTACAAACAAATCATTGAACACTTAACTAACCAATCATTGAGGGACAACCGCTGGGTCATCCGTGTATTTTGGTCATCCCTAACTCCAACCTGTTCCTCTCAAACTGCACTTTGTTCAATGCTTTGGTAAATATGTCAGCAATCTGGTCTTCAGTCCACGAACCAGCTCCTTAGATACAAGCTTATTGAGTTGTGAGAGACTTGCATGACCCATTCTTTTATGCCACAGCTGAGAATCACTTTCTTGCACGTTCAAGCATGTTAAGTTGTTTTCAGGCAGTAATTTTAGTGATGTTTTGTACACATTGTTCACCCTTTTTCCTTTCATAACAATTTCTCCACTATGTAGATTCTTCACAATACATCCTACAGAGGAGAAACTCACTTTATTTCCTCTATCACAAAGTTGAGAGATACTCAGCAGGTTGTGTCTGAGACCATCGACACAGTATACGTTTTCAATTGCGTGATCCAGAGTTCTCCCAACTTTTCCAATTCCTACGATTTGACCACTTTTACCTCCTCCGAAGGCTACACTGCCTCCTTGAAATGCTGCGAGTGAGAGAAATTTTCTTCTATCTCCTGTCATGTGCCTTGAACAACCGCTATCAAGAATCCAGCTTGGGTTGTTCTCCCTCACTCCAGCCTGCAAAACAGATTAAGGGTTAGCTTTAGGAACCCAGACAAGCTTGGGTCCCTTCTTATGAGAGAATGGATAAATCAAATCCTGTTTAGCCCATTTAGGTAGAACACTTCTTTTATTCTTGGCCTTTGCCTTGCTTGCATTCGTGCACCTTTGTTTGTAGTGTCCAGTTTTACCACAAAAGGTACACATGTTGCAAGGCAATCCCACATAATTGTTCTTAGGATTATATGGAGGCAATGGTTTCTTGAATCCTAATCCTTGTTTTCCTTTGTTTTGATTTTCAAGAACCTAGTTCATTGCCTAATTCAGATTTTTCAACCTTTTGATTTAAAATCCTGTTCTTTTCAGTTTCCTGATACAGAATCTCATTTGTTCTTTTAAGTTCATTTTCAAGAAAGGTTTGAACTTCACTTATTACTTGCTTACCATTTATACTCTCTTTTAGCTTATTAAGTTCCAATTCCAGTTCAGTGATGTTAGAGTTTGACACAAGAGTCTGCCCTTTTAAAATGGCATTGATTTCTTCCAGTTCAATGTTTTGTTCTTGAAGACTCTTGTGCTTAGTTCTAAGATCACTTAACTCTTCAGTTAATCTATCTTTTTCAATTTTCTCCTTTTCATAGCCCTCAATTAAAGTGGCAGTGATTAAGATCAAATTTTCAGTAGAGTATATATGAAGATTTTCCTTAAGATCATATAGACATACCTCTGTTGAATGAGGAGCTTCAACTCCATCAGTTGCCATAAGGGCTGAGTCCTTCTTCTGGTCGTCGTCTGTGTACATCTCTTTCAGCTTTTCCCATACTTCCTTAGTAGACTTATATTCAAGTATCCTTGCCAGCACATCAGTAGTTAGCCTTCTTCTCAGGTACAATTCAAATTTGGAGTTTTCCTGTAGCCAGTCTAGATCTTAAGGATCTAATTCTTCTACTTTCTTTGGCACCAGAACCCCGTTTTCTGCTCTCTTTACAAGAACGTGAGGTCCTCTTTTACGATCAACCAGAGACTGTAATCTATTTCTTGAAGAAAGTTTTTCATCTACTTCTTCCAGCACTTGTAGTTAGTCCCATTGAACACATGTGGCTTTGAGGGATCTCTTCCTCCTCTGAACTCCCGAGGATCTTCTTCATCTGAACCAACATTTGTCAGCCCCATCAGTGCTAGTGGTGTCTCATATCTAGATTCCCTCTCTTGATCAGACTCACTGTCAGTAGGTCCCCTTGTTGCATAGAAAGCTTCCTTTCTTTTCCTTCTTTCTGCTCTGAAGTTCGGAGGTCGTCTCACCTTCTTCTTTTCTTTGTCATTCTCCTTTGACGCCTCCTTTTCCTTTTCCTTAGTTGCTCTGTTTTTCATCCATTCTGCTTCCCACATAGGACAATCCATAACAACATGATCCTTCTTGAAGCACTTAAAGCATCCTGAGTAGCCAGGACTGTCGACTATGTTCTTCCTTCCAGAGTTTTCCTTGCCATTTCTTTTGAAACCTTTAAACCTTTCCAAGTTAAGCTTCTGTCTCAAGGCGCTAACCATTGCAGCTTCAACTGATTGCAGATCCACATAATCATCAGCTTCATCCGTTGCTTCGAGTGCAAGAGCCTTGTCCTTCTTGAGAGCTGGTTTTGTTTTCGAATCTTTCATCATCTCATGAGTTTTCAGGCTACCAACCAGTTCTTCAAGTTTAATGGATCTTAGAGGTTTAGACTCAATGATAGCAGTCATCTTGGGTTCCCAAGCCTCAGGTAACACATTTAAAATCTTATCCACCATCTCTACTTCTGGCAACTCCATATCCAGGGATCTCATCTCATTAGTAATAATGGTCAACCTGGTCATCATATCCTGGATTGATTCCTTCTCTCCCATAGAGAACAACTCAAATTGTCTCTTCAACATTCTTCTCTTTGAGTCCTTCACTTCATTGGTTCTTTCATACGCAATCTGCAAGGCATCCCAGATTTCCTTGGCAGTCTTGTAAGATGATACTCTATTAAAATCCTCAGGGCCAAGACCACAAATTACCAGACGTTTGGCTTTGTGATTCTTTTTAATCATCTTATAGTCCGCCTCATTGGACTCCTCTTTCAACTTAGGTTCTTGTTTGGCAGCAGCTCCCTCGCCAACTATTTTAGTAGGAATCAAGTTTCCTTCTGATACTATAAGCCATAGTTGGTAGTCTTCAGCACATATGTAATTTTCCATCCTATTCTTCCACCAAGCATAGTACTGCCCATTGAACTGTGGGGGCCTCTGAACTGACTGTCCTTCAGTGATGATAGGTGGTGCACTCATAATTCTGATCCTTCTCAAGGTGTTAACCTTGCACGAGAAGATCCGCTCTGATACCACTTGTTATAATCTATGCACCTCCTAAGGACACTAGAAGGGGGATTGAATAGTGTCCGCCGATTTTCGTTTCAAGAACTCGATTCTCCAAAGTTAAGAACCCTGTTCTTGCCTCTATAGTTTTGCAAATTGAACACCCCAACCCACGCCAGTCACATGCACTAGGAACACAAGGATTTTACGTGGAAAAATCCTTGCTCAAGGGAGAAAAACCACGACCCACACTCTGGGATTTTAGAACTCAATCCACTAACAACAAGAGCAAGTTTCTGATTAGAAAACTCTATAACCAAGGGGCTACACTCTAGAACCTAATCACTTAACAAAGCTAAACTCTAGCTTTACAAAGTAATCTCTCAAAGATTCACCTAATACAAATGCTTCTATGATAAGTTAATAGGTAAAAACAATGATCGCACAAAACAAGAAAACTTACAATTCAAGAACCTAGACAGAATATCTAGACTCAATCTATTTAGCTCCTCCAGTTGTCTTCTTCAGTTATCTCACGTAGAAAGTTGCTTGATCACCTTTGTATGCTCTCAACTCTCTGTTTGTGAATAACTGTTTTCGGCTGTATCAACTACATGTATTTATATGGGCTTTAAAACCCTAGTTGAGTCCCACAAGGAATCCTTGTAATTATGGTAAGACAAGATTCCTTGTAATTTTTCCTTGTTAAAGTCCAACTCTTATTCGTACTTCGAAGACACAGTCTGGGCACGCCTCTTTTAGTCTGACTAGGATGCATCTTCATTTATGCACCACCACTCCTAGTTCCACAGGGATTTGCAACCCTCAGATCTTTTCGACCAGTCATGCCTTTCTATTCAAGGACAAGGTTCTTCTCCGAAACCATTGAGTCCTTCTTGTTTGTTATTCTTCAAAACCAATTCTCAACAACATAACACCCTTAGGGGTGCGGCCCTTCCCCGAAGATTGCGTGAACACGAGATGCTTTGTACACTTGGCAGCCCTTTTTTTTAAATGGGGTCCTATTTGATCAAATAGGCAGTAATAGTTGAATATATACTGGAAACTGCAAACTAAGAATTGCAAATGGTTTTAACAGAAGAACTCACATGCATAGCAATTAGCAAAAGAAGGACGCAGTCATAGACTCGCAATATATAAGTAAACATGTATTAGCTAATAACTACTCATACCATGCAATTAAGAGCCTCCCAACTTCAAAAGAAAGATAGGCATCAAGGCATGCATAGATTATCTGGTTATGGCTAAGCCAACAGTGATCCCAACTAGTCAAAGTCACACTCTTTGGCTTCTCTATCTCTTTTCCAACAACTTCCTTCACCAAATCTTTAAGCCCCGCACTGAGAAGATACTTCTTGCTCAATTCTCCTGCAGCCCTATGCCTTAGATCAACTCTGTTCGTCACTTCAAGTCCATAATCGTTACTCAGCTTCTTTGCATCTTTATGAATACCAACCCCAACAAATTTTTATGTTTCATTGCTGAGGAATTTCTGGAGTAAGCGTGGGATATTGGGAGCGTGAAGAATTTGGTAGACGAGACAGGATTTTCCAACACATAGTTGGAGGGTGGCAACAGGGGTTTGTGTTGAGGAGTTAAAGATTGGGTTCCACTCAATGTCAAGCCCGACAATCAAGCGATAGAGACGGGATGGGTTTGAGCTTTCGATGTCGTGGATCCATACACAGACCCGATAGGGATCGTGAGTAACAACGGTGTCAATTTCTGTGGTGTCGTCCAGTATGACATCGTAGCATCTGTGACCGTTGTAGGTCAATTCGTAGTCTCTGATCTTCAATGTCATGGCGTTCTAAAGCAAAAGAATGAATGCCTCCAAGTAGAATCGGACTCTGAATTTTGAAGTCTGAGTAAGAAATAAAGTAGGAGTTTTTTCAAGGCAAACTAAATATGCAAAGTGTATTGGGTAAAAATCGGCTCACTATGAGTCGCCCCGGTAAGATAAATTGACAACCGCCGAGCACGTGACGACAGACCAATGACCGAAGCAATGGAGTTGATCACCGAAGTCAGACATCGAGGTCGCCGCTGAAGGCGAGCCGTAAGCTGAGCTTTGGTGACGTCTACCTCGGTCAAACAGCAAGGCCTCACAACCGAAGTCACATACATGTACCTCGGTGAATCGTCTCAGTTCCAGCGGCTTTGCAGCCCACTACTTCAGCCCACTAACTCCTTCTATTAGTGCCAAGAATGTGGGTCTAAGCATGACTGATGGTAGAGAACGTGGGCAAGACCCCTAGGCATATAAATAGCACTTCATTTTGTATTGTACGCATTCAGAAATACATACATAAACTCTACCACATTTGTACTCACTGCAATATATTGAAATCCAGTTATTATCTCGCATTTTACGCTTATTCTTGGCATTTTATCGACTTTGATGCGAAGTTTTGCTTATATTCTAACCCAAATTCGATTTGTGATCCTAAATCGATTTAGGCCCATACAAATTGGCGCCGTCTGTGGGGATTTAAGCAGAAACGCTTTGTTCCAAAGTTGAACGCTCTTTTTTCGTTAAAGCCTGTAATTCTGTTGACAACGATATGGCTGACAACAGTAGAGATTTAGATAATCAGACTAACGTTCCGTTGAACCAACAGTCCTCATCTCCAATGACAACTGAAGCTTTCCATTCGCTCAAAGCTCTCCAAGAACGGCAGGATGAGCAAGCATACATCAATGCCGAATTCCGTGCCTCGTAGAGGCGAGGAATAGTTCAGCACCGAATGGCACCCAGCCTTCGGTTCCAAATGGAGGCATCCCGATATTCGTTCTTACGGGTGCGGTAACAGGGGGACCTCCCAATGGGGCCAAGTCTGGGGGTTCGAGAAACAAACCAGGCGCAACGCCACACTTCGGGACGATTCCCACAGTGGCAGAAACTTCATCATCGGTCGACGTTGAGAGGTTGACCAGGGAGATTGAGGCACGCGTCGAGGCGTGTGTCGAAGCTTGCATCGAGGCACGTGTAGAAAAGCACCTCGAGAGCGTACCAGGGATAACAAAGATCGAAGACGAACTTGACATAGACCAATACAGGGAGTTGCCATTTAAGCTCGAAACGACTCTAGCTCCAACCCCTAAAAACTTCAAGCTCATGTTCTTGAAAAAGTACGATGGGACCACTGATCCCAAAGAGCACGTAAGGGAGCATATGGTGATGGTAAAGAGTAATGACTTAACGGCAATAGAGCTCGAGTCAATGTTCTTAACAAAGTTAGGCGAATCCTTGGAGAAAGGAGCGCTGCGCTGGTACATGTGTCTACCAGCGGGGTCATTTCCACCTTCAAAGAAATGACCAACGCCTTCATTAAGGCTCACACTGGGGCTCAAAAAATTCTCCAGAGGAAGGAGGATATATGCGAGGTCAAACAGCGGCCTGGTGAGCCACTTAAGGAGTTCCTTGAGCTCTTTCATGCTGAGCGCATGGAGCTACCTCGGATGGATGATACTTTTGCCATCATGGCATTTGAAAATGGTATCAATATTCGCAATTCTGACGCCGCTGCTGAATTGCGAAAGGAGCTCCAACAGTACAAAGTTTTGACATGGGAAGATCTACTCAAACGGGCTTACTCCAAGATCAGGTTGGAGGAGGCTGAGTTCAAAAGCCGAGGTTATGATTACAAAAATCGAGGTGAATCCTCACATTGCGCCGAGGCGCCGCGCGGAAATCCGAAGGGGAGGTCTGAACCATACACCTCCACAAGGCAGCCTGTCAGCCAAAGGCTGGGAAACTCCTTCGAGAATTCATTCACAAGCCCACATATAAGCCAACGGCTCGGAGAGAAGGTTCATTCCAACACGAACCAAGAAATTCCTCAAGCCCAGCTTCGGTTTCGAAGAAGGAACTACCTCGGATCCCTGACTAAAATTTCAACATATCGACCTCGGAGCTGGTCAGCGTAGTCAAGGGGACTGCCGGGGTGAGAGTGCCCAAAGACATGAGAACTCCAGCGGATATGAGAGACCAAAACTTGTACTGTGAGTTCCACGCGGATTATGGCCATCGAACCAAGGATTGCAAAGCATTGCGCCTCGAGGTGGCTCATTTGTTGAAGAAAGGAGTGTTAGTCGAATTCCTTACTGACGAGGGAAAGGACAATTACTCTAAGAATCGAGGTGATGGACAGCCACCTCGAGCTCCCCCCCCCCCCAAGAGAGAGTTGTAAATATTATCACCGGGGGGTCAGAGGTGAACGGGGTGAATTTCGCAGCTGCGAAGATATTCACCAAATTATCAATCAGAATGGAAAAGAGAACTCGAGTTGGGGGCTCGGGTAAAGAGATCGTATTTGATGATGACGATTGTGATGGGATGATGTTCCCTCATCACGATGCCTTGGTCATCATGTTAAGAATCAACGACTCCGATATCAAGCGAGTCTTGATCGACCCCGGTAGCTCGGTCAACATAATCTGCTACCGGGCTGTCAAGAAGATGTGGCTCAAAGGGAAAGTCGGCCCCAAAGCGATAGTGTTTGCTGGTTTTAAGAACTCCACGGAGAAAACTTTGGGTGAGATTACACTCAAAACGTTCGCTCAAGGACTCAGCAAAGAAACACTGTTTAAAGTGTTACCCGAGGACATTGCCTACAACGTGATCCTCGGCAGACCATGGATTCACTCCATGGAGGCTGTTCCCTCCACACTGTATCAAGTGATCAAATTCCCTACGCCTTGGGGAGTTCGATCAATAAAAGGGGAGCAACGAGTAGCAAGAGAGTGCTATTCGGTTGCGTTGAGAAGTGGAGTCAACCCGACCGGGCCAAAATAATAGCAACTAATGCAACCGGGGTCGAGCGAGGAGGACCTCCGAGGAGAAGTTGAAAAGATCCCGGTTTGCATTCAAGAGCCTCGAAAACAAAAAGCCGAGGACTCCACCATTGAGGAATTGGAGTCTTTCACCTTATTGAAAGATTTTCCCGAAAGAAAGGTATTTGTCGGCTCGGAGTTGGACCCGGAGTCGAAGAAAGAAATCATTGAAGTTTTAAAGACCACCAACGATTGCTTCGCCTGGTCTCATTCAGACATGATTGTTATCGATCCAGAGATCATGACCTACAAGCTAAATGTAGACCCGAAATTCACCCCAGTGAAGCAGAAGAAAAGACCTTACGCCGGGGTAAAAAAGAAAGCAATCGAAGATGAAACCACAAAGTTGCAAGAAAATGATTTCATAAGGGAGGTAAAGTACCCTGAATGGCTGGCTAATATGGTCGTCGTACCAAAGAAAAATGGCAAGTGGAGGATGTGCATGAATTACACTGATTTGAACAAGGCTTACCCCAAAAGACTCCTACCCATTGCCACAAATAGACAGGTTAATAGACTCTACGGCTGGACATAAATTATTAACCTTCTTGGATGCTTAATCGGGCTACAACTAGATCCTCATGGATCCGAAGGACGAAGAAAAAACTTTGTTCATCACTGACCGAGGCACCTTCTGCTATAAGGTGATGCCCTTCGATTTGAAAAACGCTGGAGCGACGTATCAGAGGTTGGTATGTCGCATGTTCAAAGAGTACATCGAAAATTCTATGGAGGTCTACATAGATGATATGCTCATCAAGTCAATTCGAATGGAGGATCATCTCAATCATCTGAGGAAAGCTTTTGCAATTCTGAGGCAATACGGCATGAAATTGAACCCTGATAAATCTGCCTTCGGTGTTTGGGTCAGGCAAATTCTTGGGATTCATTGTCTCCAAATGGGGAATCGAAGCAAACCCTAATAAGATCAAAGCCATAGAGGAAATCCCCGAAGAGTTGACCGGGGTAAAAGAAGTTCAGCACTTAACTGGCCGAATCGCTGCCTTGAGTCGATTCATCTCAAGGTCCTCGGAGCGATGCCACAAATTATTCTCTGTTTTGAGAAAGAACAATCACTTTGAATGGACACCGGAGTGTAAAGAAGCGCTGAAAGATTTGAAACGCTACTTGGCTAACGCGTCGTTGCTCGCCAAGCCTAAGGATGGTGAAACATTGCTAGTTTACTTGGCTGTGTCCGAGGTGCCAGTCAGTGCGGTGCTGGTTCGAGAGGAAGATGGCAAGCAGCAGCCCATCTACTATGTGAGCAAGACACTCCTCGACGCTGAGACCAGGTACCCACATTTGGAAAAACTAGCACTTTCTTTAATTGTTACGGCCCGAAAACTACGACCTTATTTTCAATGTCACCCAATAGCGGTAGTTTCAACCTTCCCTTTGAAAAGTATATTGCACAAACCTGAGCTATCGGGGAGGTTATCAAAATGGGCGGTAGAGTTAAGCGAATATGACATCACCTATCAACCCTGAACAGCCATCAAATCCCAAGTCTTGGCCGACTTCGTAGCTGATTTTAGTGTTGGGATTCTGCCCGATGCCGAAAAGGAGAACTCAATATCGAAAGGGACAACTTCGGGGCTGTGGATACTTCACACCGATGGGGCAACTAATTCCAAGGGCTTGGGATTAGGCATAGTGTTGAAAGCACCCACCGGGGAGAAAATCAGGCACTCGGTTCGGTTCAAAAAAGTGACCAACAATAGGGCTGAATATGAAGTGGCCCTAGCAGGCTTGGAGTTGGCTAAAGAAATGGGGGTGGAGAGAATTGAGCTAAGGTGAAACTCCTAGTTTGTGGTAAATCAAGTGCTCAGCGAATACACGGTTCGAGAGCCCAGAATGAAGCTATTCTTAGGCTGAGCACAAAGGATTTTGGCACAATTCCAAGAGTGGCAAGTTAAACAAGTGCCTCGGGAAGAAAATACCGAGGCCAATGCCCTGGCAAATTTGGGTTCGGCGGTCGATGAAGCCCACTCGGGGACTGATTCAGTGGTTCGGTTGTTGTCTGCGCAAATGAGAGAAATGAAATTGCAGGTCAACTCGATGGACCACAAATGAGATTGGCGGAGTAAGTTCATCTCTTACTTCGACTCGGGGAATGTTCCCCAAGACAAAAAGGAGGCCAAAAAGTTGAGGACCCAAGCGACTTCATACCACTTGATCGAGGGTAATTTGTACAAGAGGTTATATTGCGGCCCGATGGCCAAGTGTCTGGGTCCCGATGAGGCTAGATATGCGATGGCCGAGGTGCACGAAGGCGAGTGTGGCAATCACTCAGGGGGAAAGTCTTTGGTGCGCAAGTTACTTAGAGCTGGGTAGTATTGGGCCACCATCAGCGTAGATGCAAAGGCCTTCGTGCAAAAATGCGATAAGTGTCAACGCCACACACGGATGATCCATCAACAAGCCGAACCTCTACATTCGGTCGTGTCACCATGGCCTTTCATGAAGTAGGGGATGGATGTTGTCGGTCCATTACCAAAAGGAAAAGGTGGTGTTTCGGTTTATTCTAGTGCTAATCGATTACTTTACAAAATGGGTGGAAGCAGGAGCTCTCACCGAGGTTAACCAAAAACAAGTAATCGATTTCATCAAGAAAAACATCATCTACAGGTTCGGAGTCCCGAGGGAAATTGCTTGCGATAATGGTAAACAGTTCATGGGCGCAGCCATCACGGATTTCTTCAAACAATGAGGAATCAAAAGAATTGCTTCGACCCCTTATCACCCAAGTGCCAATGGCCATGCTGAGTCTTCAAATAGAATTATAATCGAAAATCTCAAGAAAAGGCTCGATGAGAAAAAAGGTCCTTAGCCCGACGAGTTGCCAGGTGTATTGTGGGCCATGCGGACAACAGAGAAGAACAGCACCGGTGAGACTCCTTTTTCACTTGCTTATGGTATGGATTCCCTCATCCCCGTAGAGGTGGGTGAACCAAGTCTTTAGTATGCTCACACCACCGAAGATGCGAATCAACAAGCCATGCGCATAGAATTGGACCTGCTCGAAGAGAAAAGAGAGTTGGCTTTGGACCGGCTAGTTGCTCAAAAAAGAAAGATCTAAGCATATCTTAATAGGAAGGCCAAACTTAGGCATTTTAAAGTTGGCGATTATGTGCTAAAGGATACAAACCAATCGACGAAGGAAGAAAATGGGGGAAAGCTTGTTGAGAACTGGGGAGGACCTTACAAAGTCAAAGCAATTGTTGGGATATGATCTTATCAAATTGAAGATCTGCAGGGTACGCCCGAACCCTTTAATTGGAACATCTCCAATATAAAGCGGTAGTACTTCTGAAATTGAGGTAAATATCACTTGCCCATTTAAAAGTTTACCCCTAGCCAGGGCTTCGGTCGAAATGTACTAATTTGCTCCTCGTTTCATTTTGCTTGACCTTTTCAGGAAGCAGATTAAACGATTTCCAGTGCTTGGGTCTTCATCAAGATTCACATCCGAACACTGGGGGGAGTAAGGGGCGAGTTGCAACCGAGGTCGAAAATGCGCCTCCCAACCGAAGACCATCTATTTGACAACCGGGGACTGACACCCGAGAAATAGATTTAGTACATTGTAAATTCACCCGGTAGTGGCATATTGTTAATTCGTTTTTTCACCCAAGGTCCGCTTCGATTTGGTTTCATGTAAAGGCCAATTTCAGCTTGTTAATGTTGTCAATAAAATAAACTTGATTCCACATCTATTTGTTTCTATAATTTTGTACTCTGAAGTTTCACTTTAAATGCATCGACTCGAGGATGAGACGTCGTTCTAAGTTTGCATCGGTTTAATTCAATCAAGTCTTGCAAGCAATCTATCTATCCTAAAGTGTTCGGTACATGCAAAAACTAACATTTAAAGATAAAAGGTACTAATTCATTTCATTAGTATGCCCGAAGGCTGAAAGTATTTACATCAAAAAGACCCGAAGGTCTAAAACATAAACATAAAAGCCCAAAGGCTAACAAAAAAAAAATACAAACAGAAGTCTAAGCCTCAGGGGCGTCACTCCCTTCCTCGGAGTTCCCCTCGGCATCTTCTTCATCTTCCTCTTCACTCATCGCTTGAGGCTTCATTGATGGGAGGTCATCAATGATAGCTTGAGCCTTTTTTGCCTTCTCTTCGGCTTTGACAATCTCTTCTTCCAAGTTGAGCTAGCCAGCGCGGCACTGCTTGAGCAGCTTCAATCGAGACTTGATAATGGCCCATTGCTTATCCAGCTCGGCCCTTTTAGCCTTGATCTTAGCTCTATCTTTACGATCGGCAATTTCATCCCGAAGAGCTTCAACCTCGGCCTCACGAGCTGAAAGTTAAGAGGTTTCACCCTCCAACTTCTGAATATGGAGCACATGCTTTCTCAACTGCTCATGATGTTTTTTGGCCATCTCCTCGGCCTTGCCCCTCGCTTGAACCAGCTCGGCATTTAACTTTGTAGCTTCAGCCTCCAGCCTCGAACGTTCAACTTGAAAGCCATCATCGAGGGGTTTAATCTTCACTTCGGAGGCAGCTTCGTGCGAATCAGATTGGGATTTGGACAACTTAGCCTGCAGTTCCGCGATTTGTGCATTGAAGCTGCCCTTTTGCCTATCCCATACACGAGCGACGTGCCGAACCTCTTCATCCCTCGAGGTCTCAATCTCGATAGCCCTCAATAAAAGAACAAAACTCCGAATGGAAGCCAATCAAAAAATCAATTGTTAGCCACGGATCGAGGACGAAGATAAAAAGTAAAACTAGAAGGCGCTGAAGCTTACTCTCATAGCGTTGGCAGCAATAGTGTTATATATCTGGCCTCGGGAGAAAGCTTGCACGACTTTGTCCTCTACTGGGCCGAGCAAAGGGGTGAGACTCAAGATATCACCCCGGTCGCAGGCCAGAAGGTTTGAAGAAGCTGGCACTTCAAGCCTCCAAAAAGACCCCACCGAGGATGAAATCCTCGCGAGTTCGGATTGTGCTCGAACCACGCCAGCTTCACCCTCCATTCTGACAGAAGCAGATCCAACCTCCCCAACTTTGGCCTTGCCCTTGGCCTTAGCAACCATCGCCCCGGTATCTTGCTCCTAATCCTCAAGATCCACGACCTCAACTGCCCTTTGGGTCGCTATGTCCTCGGCAGCGACATCGTCAGGCTCGTCGATCAGCCTTCGACGCGGTTCCGCCACAACCTCAGACCCAGGAAAAAATTGCTACCTCGGTGCGAGGAGCCACATAACGGGAGGGCTTCTTGGAAACTGCTCTCTTCCTTTTCACGCTTGCAAAAGGTAACACGAAAGAATTTTAAGCAAAAGATTAAAGAGAAACAAGGATCGGCAAGAGTACCCTTGACCGGGGGCCCCTTTAAGACTTTTGAAGACTTTGAAACCTTCAACTCCATCAGGTCATCTGGCAGACCTGTCACCGAAGCCAGATCGTCATCGGACTCGGTATCCTTTTCATCTTTCTTCTTCTTCTTCTTCTTCTTCTCATCTTTCTTCTTCTTGCCTTTCTTCGTGTTAATAGCACGGTTTGGAAAACCTAACACCGCGGAGAGGGAGGTCAATAAACGAAGAAAAAACTCCAAAATAACACATCAAGTAAAATACCACAAGGAACTTACCATGCCGCTTACACTGCCAACCAAATTCAGTAGCCATCTTCATCCACGTTCTCTCTGGGTGCTCACGAGCCCCGGTCATAGCTTTCACCCATTCAGTCAGCCCCTCGGGAGGAATGACGTCTACCTTGTTGGCTAAGAAGCAAAAATGAAACGGGGTTAGCAAAAACATGAATAGTCACCGGGGATGAAGTAAAAGCGAAGGGACACTTACGTGTGTTGTTCCATTGCTCTGGAAAATCGAGCTAGGTGGATAAAACACTAGTCTCCAAAAGGACATAGCGATCACTCCAGCCTCGGTTCCCATGGTCCTCGCTCTTATGGAGGAGCGCATATTTACCTTGGTTGTTTAAGACCACAACTCCGGCATTGTGAAAGTAAGGGTAGTAGAGGGAGATGAGGTGCTGCAAGGTGAAGTCCACCCCAGATTTCTTGCTCAGCCAATCCATGCACTGAACAACTCTCCAGACGCCGAGGCCTAGTTGAGCAAAGCATAGGTTGTATTGTATGCTCAGCAAAAATCATCAATGATTCTATGAACAGGAAGGGAGAAACCGAGGGTGAGCGGGTAAGTATATGCAAAGGATAGCCCCTCCACGTGGTGGCACACCCTACTAGTGGGGTCGGGGATAATGACCTTCACCTCGGCTCCGAATCCACAATCCTCCGAACCCGCTCTATGTGAGCTTGCGTTATGCGAGTTGGAGTTGTGTTCACCGGTATATTCCTATTTTTCTCCTCTTGATCTGCAGATTGCACTTGCAGCTTGAGGTCTTTGCTGTTGTCGAAGTGAGAGAGAATGATTTGGTGAGGCTCGAGCTCTTGCTCAAGGGTAATCATCGGGCCCGAGGGTCCTACCTCGGCGGTACTTCCACCCTCGCCGTCGCCCTAGGCTTCATCATCTCTACGGGCGACATCACCCTCACCTACCTCCATGGCGTCATCACCCATGAGGTCATCATCCCCCTCCAGGCTGACGTCCTCACTTATCGCGGCGACGTTATGCCTAGCTCTTTCCTTGCGCCGCTGGGCGCCACTACCTCCATGGCGTCATTACCCATGAGGTCATCATCCCCCTCCAGGCTGACGTCCTCACTTACTGCGGGGACGTCATGCCTAGCTCTTTCCTTGCGCTGCTGGGCGCCACCAGCACTAGAAGTCACCTCTTCGCCTACCTCTGCCTCTATCACCTGCAGGGCCGGCACGATGGTGATGAACTCGCCGCTGGATATAATGGCGGCGTAGCGTGCGATCTTTGCCCTCTCACCTGAATCGCTTGAATCCTGTCTAGAGTTTGTTGCAGACATGGTTATGGAGTCAAAAGCTTGAGATTTGTAACAAAGGAGAATCGATCAGAAAGGGGAATGGGAGTTCTCTCTTTCTTTTCTTGCTACTGTTGATTGCAAATATTGGAAATGGGGAGAAGAGTTTGCTGAGAGGGTATTTATATAGTTGGTGGGGAGACAAGTGGCAAAGGGTCATCATCGTAACGTTTGAAAATGAGAGAAAAACGGCGTGGCCATTCGATGCCCAATGAACGAATGCCACGCGTCCTTGAATAGTAATCTGAAAGGACGCGCACTGTTGACAATATTTGAAACGCTTGGATAAGATCAAGCCACGTCGCTTTCCCGCGGAATTTCATTCCACTCCTCGATATCTTCGGTAATTGACTGAGGAGTGGGGGGACTATCTGTATTGGGTAAAAATCGGCTCCCTATGAGTCGCCCCGGTAAGATAAATTGACAACCGGCGAGCACGTGACGATAGACCAATGACCGAAGCAATGGAGTTGATCACTTGAAGTCAGACATCGAGGTCGTCGCTGTAGGCGAGCCGTAAGCTGAGCTGCGGTGACGTCCACCTCGGTCAACAGCAAGACCTCACCACCGAGGTCACATACATATACCCCGGTGAATCGCCTCGTTTCCAGCGGCTTTGCAGCCCACTAACTCCTTCTATTAGTGCCAAGAACGTGGGTCTAAGCATGACTGATCATGGAGAACATGGGCAAGACCCCTAGGTCTATAAATAGCACTTCACTTTGTATTGTACGCATTCAGAAATACATACAGAAACTCTGCCAAATTTTGTACTCATTGCAATATATTGAAATCCAGTTATTTTCTCGCATTTTACGCTTATTCTTGGCAGTTTATCGACTTTGATGCGAAGTTTTGCTTATATTCTAACCCAAATTCGATTTGTGATCATAAACTGCTTTAGGCCCATACACAAAGTTTACAAGTTAATTTACCGCCCCTACTCCTTTCTAATAGGATTTTCAACCGACACCCTTTTTCCGTAAGTTTACTCGCTAATTCGTATTTTTTTTCCTTCTTTCCTTATGAACCTATTTCTTTCTTGATTGTATTTTCAAGATACTTCCGTATTAAGCATATTTTATAACGAAAGTTTTTCGCGAACCGTAAATTCCTATATCTTTTTTTTTGTTGGTTTTGACTTTCGTGTTTATAGTTTTTAACGACTAGTGGATAGGGTGGAAAACCATTCCTAGATTCTAGGCACTAACCTCTTGATTTGTGGGAAATGGTTCTCATAACCTCGGTTGAGGGATGTGAAGTCGCAACTGTTATAAGAAGTGCTCTCTCGAATTCTATTAAGCTACAGAGGGACTTATAACTAATAACCATGACAAATGGTCTAGTTGACTTTAAGGTATGACCTAAATTTACCAACACATGATCGAATTTGGTTTCTGATTTAATCGATTTTTTACTCTTTCGGCTCATTGTGGTTTTGTATGGGCCTAAATCAGTTTAGGATCACAAATCGAATTTGGGTTAGAATATAAGCAAAGCTTTGTATCAAAGTCGATAAAATGCCAATAATAAGCGTAAAATGCGAGAAAATAACTGGATTTCAATATATTGCAATGAATACAAAATTTGGCAAAGTTTCTGTACGTATTTCTGAATCTCTACAATACAAAATGAAGTACTATTTATAGGCCTAGAAGCCTTGCCCACGTTTTCCACTATCAGTCATGCTTTGACCCACGTTCTTGGCATTAAAAGGAAGAGTTAGGGGGCTGAAGTAGTGGGCTGCAAAGTCGCTGGAACCGAGGCGATTCACCGAGGTGCATATATGTGACCTCGGTGGTGAGGCCTTGCTGTTCGATCGAGGTAGACGTCACCGAAGCTCAGCTTACGGCTCGCCTTCGGTGACGACCCCAGTGACTGACTTCGGTTATTAACTCTGTTCCTTCGGTTATTGGTTTGTCATCACGTGCCTGGTGGTCGTCAATTTATTTCATCGGGGCGATTCATAAGCAAGCTGATTTTTACCCAATACAGATAGTCCCCCCACTCCTCGGTTGATTACCGAAGCAACCGAGGAGTGGTAAAATGGAATGGATCGTTTCTGCCAACGAAATGAATGCGGAGCCCGTTCCGAATGCTTCTACGATCCGGAAGTTCTCGCGAAGAGAATAAGATGATGCTCCCCTTCCCTCTTTCTTTTCCCGCTTTGCTAATCTTCCCCTCTAACTCGGGCCGGGCGGCGACGGGCGCGGGAGGAAGAAACCTAATGGCATTTTTTGGATGATCGGACTTATCTACCCCCTAGCCCAGCCTCCGGCTACAGCCTTTGAAAATAAACAGAGACTTCTGGAAATAGGTCGAATTCTTATCTGGTCGGAAGAGGTTCTGAAAAAAACAACGCCCCCATTCTTTCTCAGGAAAAATTTTTACCAGGCTCTAACCGAGAGAAGAATAGAACCTACGAGTTCCCCAATGATGAGTTGGGCAGAGAAGAATTGCTTAGGAAAGCGGATGTACACCTTGCTTAAATAAAGTGGATGCCGTGGAATGCCTAGAGGTATGGCATCTAAGGTACCGATGTCCACAGGTTTATCTCACTGCATCATGTCTGGAATCGGTTATACAATCGCTGATCCAGCATAAGCCTATTTGCTTAGATCGGTAAGTTGTGATCGTACTGGTTTGTAATCCTTCCCGATCGTCTTTCTTGCTTACGGCCTTTGCCTTGAGACAGGGAAACCCCTGAAAAGTTTGCGCTAATTGATCCCTAGATTATGAGCTTACTGATTCAAAGCTCTCTCATGAGATCTCGTTGGCATGCCCTACCAAGGAAGAGCAAGTTATGAGTTAGAATTCCTCGACTCTGTTCCTATTTATTAGCATTTTTTCTACTTCAACATAAACTTTGTTAGCTAACTAAGTTGTTGATCCTCGCCCATCCATCTTTGGCTGCCTGTGAGGAGGTTGGACCTAGAGCGAGATTCCGTGGGAGAGTGACGTGGCTTGATCTTATCCAAGCATTTCAAATTTTGTCAATGGTTCGCATCTCTTCAGATCACTATTCCTTGACACGTGTCGTCTGTCCGTTGGTTAATCAAATAGCCACGCTGCTTTTTTTGTTTTTCCCCAACGTTACAATGATGACATTTTACCACTTGATTCATCCCACACCTATAAATACTTCTTCCCCAGTCCATTTTCATTACTTCCTTTACTTGCAAACAACAATAACCAAAAAGCTTGAAAAGCTTCCATTTCCATCTCGTTCAATCCCTTTCTTCCAGATCTAAGTACTTTAGAACTACAGTCATGTCTACCACGCATTTTAAGCAAGACTCGAGCGATTCAGGCAAAAGAGTGAGAACCTCACGCTCAGTTGCTGCTATTGCTAGTGGTGGCACCGTCGCTGCTGCACCGACGGTTCAAATGGTTGTAGCGGAGGGTGGAGAGGTAACCTCTAGTGTGGGAGGCCCTATGCCTCGTAAGGAGAGAGCTAGGCGTGACTTGGCCGTAGTGAGTGATGACGTGGACATAGAGGAGGAGGGTGACCTCATGTTTTATGACACCATGGTAGCAGGTGGCTCTAGTGACATCATCCATAAGAATGGTGACGGCGATGATGCCGAGGGCGATGATGCCGTGGGCGAGGGTGAAGGCAGAAATACTGCCGAGGTGGGACCCTCGGGCCCGATGATTCCCCTCGAGCAGGAGCTCGAGCCTCATCAAATCATCCCCTCTCACTTCGACAACAGCAAAGACCTCAAGCTGCAAGTGCAATCTGCAGATCAAGAGGAGAAAAATAGGAACATACCGGTGAACACAACTCCAACTCGCATAACGCAAGCCCATTGGAGCGGGTCCGGAAGAATTGTGGATTTGGAGCCGAGGTGAAGGTTATCATCCCCGACCCCACTAGTAGCGTGTGTCACCACGTGGAGGGGCTATCCTTTGCATATACTTACTCATTCACCTCGGTTTCTCCCTTCCTGTTCATGGGATCATCGATGATTTTTGCCGAGCATACAATTTATGCTTGGCTCAACTAGCCCCCAGCATCTGGAGAGTTGTTCAGTGCATGGATTGGTTGAGCAAGAAAGCCGGGGTTGATTTCACCTTGCAGCATCTCATCTCCCTCTACTATCCTTACTTTCACAACGCAGGGGTTGTGGCCTTAAACAACCGAGGCAAATATGTGCCCCTCCATAAGAGCGAGGACCATGGGGACCGAGGCTGGAGTGATCGCTACGTCCTTTTGGAAACTAGTGTTTTATCCACCGAGCCCGATTTTTCGGAGCGATGGAACAACACACGTAAGTGTCCCTTTGATTTTCTTTCATCCTCGGTGATCATTCGTACTTGCTAAACCCGTTTCATTTTTGCTTCTTAGCCAACAAGGTTGACATTGTTCCTCCCGAGGGGCTGACTGAATGGGAAAAAGCTATGACCGGGGCTTGCGAGCGCCCAGAGAGATCGTGGATGAAGATGGCTGTTAAATTTGGTTGGCAGTGCAAACGGCATGGTAAGTTCCTTGTGATTTTTTTGTTTTGGAGTTTCTTCTTCGTTTGTTGGCCTCCCTCTCCTTGGTGTTAGGTTTCCCAAACCGTGCTGTTAATATGAAGAAAAGCAAGAAGAAGAAAGACGAAAAGAAGAAGAAGAAGAAGAAAGATGAAGAGGATACTGAGTCAGATGACGATCTGGCTTCGGTGGCAGGTGATCTGAAGGAATTGAAGGCTGTGAAGTCTTCAAAAGTTTCAAAGGGGGCCCCCGGTCAGGGGACCTCCAAAGATAACCACCATTCTTATCATCTTGCTGATCCTTGCTTCTATTCATTCTTTTGTTTATTAAAATTCTTTCATGTTCCCTTTTGTAGGCGTGAAAAGGAAGAGGGCAGCCTCCAAGAAACCCTCCCGCTCTGTGGCTCCTCGCACCGAGGCAGCAACTTCTCCTAGGCCCGAGGTTGCGACGGAACCACGCCGAAGGGTGATCGATGAACCTGACGATGCTGCAGCCATGGACTTGGCAATTCGAAGAACGGTCGAGGTGGTGGACCTCGAGGACCAGGAGTTGGAAGCCGAGGCAGCGATTGCTAAGTCTAGGGGCAAAGCAAAAGTTGGAGAGGCTAGGTCTGCTGCTACCGAGGGGAGAGCTGAAGTTGGCGCGGTTCGGGCGCAATCCGAACCCGCGAGGATTTCATCCTCGGTTGGGTCCTTTCGAAAGCTCGAGGTGTCAACTTCTTCAAACTTGCTGTCAAGCAGTCGAGGAGATATATTGAGCCTTATGCCCCTGCTTCGTCCAGAAGAAGATAAAGTGGTGCAGTCATTCCCTCCAGCTCAACTGGTCACTACCCTCGCCTCCAATGCTCTCAAAGTAAGCTTTGATCTTTTTAATTCAATTCTTCTTTGGGATGCTCCTTCATGCTAATCTTCGATAAACTTTTTCCCAGGGATTTGTCCTGTCATTGAGAGCTATTGAGCTCGAGACTACGAGGGCCGAGGAGGTGCAGCGCGTGGCTCATGCTTGGGACAAGCAGAAGGACAGCTTCAAGGCGCAAATAGCCGAACCGAAGGCTAGATTATCCAAGTCCCAGTCTGATTTGCTTGAGGCCGAAGTTTCTTTCGAGTAAAAAAGTAAAGCCCTTGACGATGGCTTCCAAGTTGAACGTTCGAGGCTGGAAGCTGAAGCTGCTAGACTAAGTGCCGAGCTGACTCAAGCGAAGGGCAAGGCCGAGGAGATGGCCAAAAAAAAAATGAGCAGCTGAGAAAGCATGTGCTCCATATCCAGAAGTTGGAGGGCGAGGCCTCCAAACTTTCAGCTCGTGAAGCCGAGGTCGAACTCTTCGAGACGAAATCGCCGATCGTAAAAATAGAACTAAGATCAAGGTTAAGAGGGCTGAGCTGGATAAGCAGTGGGCCATCATTAATTCTCGGTTGAAGCTGCTCAAGCAGTGCCGCACTGGCGAGCTCAACTTGGAAGAAGAGATTTTCAAGGCCGAAGGGAAGGCAGCAAAGGCCCAAGCTATCATTGATGATCTCCCATCAAGTAAGGCCTCGAGCGACGACGAAGATGAGGAGGATGAAGAAGATGCCGAGGGGGGCTCCGAGGAGGGAGGTGATGCTCCCGAGGCTTAGACTTCTGATAGCACTTTTTTGTTTTCGTGTAAGCCTTCGGGCTTTTTTATGTTTGTGTTTTGGACCTTCGGGTCCTTTTGATGTAGATACTTTCAGCCTTTGGGCTTACTAATGAAATGACTTAGTACCTTTTATCTTAAGTGTTAGTTTTTGTATGTACCGAATACTTTTAGAATAGATAGCTTGCTTGCAAGACTTAATTGAATTAAACCGATGCGAACTTAGAACGACGTCTCGTCCACGAGTCAATGCATTTACAGTGCAATTTCGGAGTGCAAAATTATAGAAACAAAGAGCTATGGAATAAATTTTATTTCATTGATAATATTAACAAGCCAAAATTGGCTTTTACATGAAACCAAGTTGAAGCGGACCTTGGGTGAAAAAACAAATTAATAATGTGCCACTACCTGGCGAAATTACAATGTACTAAATCTATTACTCGGGTATCAGTCCCCGGTTGTCAAATAGATGGTCTTCGGTTGGGAGGCGCATTTTCAACCTCGATTGCAACTCACCCCTTACTCCCCCCAGTGTTCGGGTGTGAATCTTGATGAAGACCCGGGCACTAGAAATCGTTTAATCTGCTTCCTGAAAAGGTCAAGCAAAATGAAATTAGGAGCAAGCTAGTACATTTCGACCGAAGCCTTAGGAGCGTTGTTCTGCTCAAGGTTGTGGGTAAAAATTTTAAGCGAGCAAGGGATATTTACCTCGATTAGAAGTAGTACCGCTTTAAATTGGAAATGTTCGAATTTAAGGGTTCGGGCACACCTTGCAGATCTTCAATTTGATAAGATATTTTCCCAACAATTGCTTTGACTCTGTAAGGTCATTCCCAATCTGCGACAAGCTTTCCCCCATTTTCTTCATTCGTTGACTGGTTTGTAGACTTCAGCACATAATCGCCAACTTTAAAATCTCTAAGTTTGGCCTTCTTATTGAGATATGCTTCGATCTGCCTCTTTTGACAACCTAGCCGGACCAAAGCCAACTCTCTTTGCTCTTCCAGCAAGTCCAGTTCTATGCGCATGGCTTGTTGATTCGCATCTTCGGTGGTGTGAGCATACCGAAGACTTGGTTCGCCTAGCTCCACGGGGATGAGGGAATCCATACCATGAGCAAGTGAAAAAGGAGTCTCACCGGTACTGTTTTCTCTGTTGTCCGCATGGCCCACAACACCCCTGGCAACTCCTCGGTCCAAGGACCTTTTTTTTCATCGAGCCTTTTCTTGAGATTTTTTATTATAATTCTATTTGAAGACTCAGCTTGGCCATTGGCACTTGGGTGGTAAGGGGTCGAAGAAATTCTTTTGATTCCCCATTGTTTGAAGAAATCAGTGATGGCTGCTCCCATGAATTGTTTACCATTGTCGGAAGCAATTTCCCTCGGGACACCGAACCTGTAGATGATGTTTTTCTTGATAAAATCGATTACTTGTTTTTGTTTAACCTCGGTGAGAGCTCCTGCTTCCACCCATTTCGTAAAGTAATCGGTTAACACTAGGATAAAACGAACACCACCTTTTCCCTTTGGTAATGGACCAAAAATATCCATCCCCCACTTCATGAAAGGCCATGGCGACAGGACCGAATGCAAAGGTTCGGCCTGTTGATGGATCATCCATGTGTGGCGTTGGCACTTATCACATTTTTGCACGAAGGCCTTTACATCTGCGCTGATGGTGGGCCAATAATACCCAGCTCTAAGTAACTTGCGCACCAAAGACTTTCCCCCTGAGTGATTGCCACACTCACCTTCGTGCACCTCGGCCATCGCATATCTAGCCTCATCGGGACCCAGACACTTGGCCATCGGGCCGCAATATAACCTCTTGTACAAATTACCCTCGATCAAGTGGTATGAAGCCGCTTGGGTCCTCAACTTTTTGGCCTCCTTTTTGTCTTGGGGAACAGTCCCTGAGTCAAAGTAAGAGATGAACTTAGTCCGCCAATTCCATTTGTGGTCCACCGAGTTGATTTGCAATTTCATCTCTCTCATTTGTGCGGACAACAACCAAACCACTGAATTAGTCCCCGAGTAGGCTTCATCGACCGCCGAACCCAAATTTGTCAGGGCATCAGCCTCGGTGTTTTCCTCCAAAGGCACTTGTTTAACTTGCCACTCTTAGAATTGTGCCAAGATCCTTTGTGCTCGGCCTAAGAATAGCTTCATTCTGGGCTCTCGAGCCGTGTATTCGCCGAGCACTTGATTTACCACAAACTAGGAGTTTCACCTTAGCTCAATTCTCTCCACCCCCATTTCTTTAGCCAACTCCAAGCCTGCTAGGGCCACTTCATATTCAGCCCTATTGTTGGTCACTTTTTTGAACCGAACCGAGTGCTTGATTTTCTCCCCGGTTGGTGCTTTCAAACTATGCCTAACCTCGAAGCCTTGGAATTATTTGCCCATCGGTGTGAAGTATCCATCACCCCGAAGCCGTTCCTTCTGATATTGAGTTCTCCTTTTCAGCTTCGGGCAGAATCCCAACACTAAAATCAGCTACGAAGTCGGCCAAGACTTGGGATTTGATGGCTGTTCGGGATTGATAGGTGATGTCATACTCACTTAATTCTACCGCCCATTTTGATAACCTCCCCGATAACTCAGGTTTGTGCAATATACTTCTCAAGGGGAAGGTTGAAACTACCGCTATTGGGTGACATTGGAAATAAGGTCGTAGTTTTCGGGCCGTAACAATTAAAGCAAGTGCTAGTTTTTCCAAGTGTGTGTACCTGGTCTCAACGTCGAGAAGTCTTTTGCTCACATAATAGATGGGCTGCTGCTTGCCATCTTTCTCCCGAACCAGTACCGCACTGACTGACACCTCGGACACAGCCAAGTAAACTAGCAATGTTTCACCATCCTTAGGCTTCGGGAGCAACGGCGCGTTAGCCAAGTAGCGTTTCAAATCTTTCAGCGCTTCTTTACACTCCGGTGTCCATTCGAAGTGATTGTTCTTTCTCAAAACTGAGAAGAATTTGTGGCATCGCTCCGAAGATCTTGAGATGAATCGACTCAAGGCAGCGATTCGGCCAGTTAAGCGTTGAACTTCTTTCACCCCGGTCATCTCTTCAGGGATCTCCTCGATTGCTTTAATCTTATCGGGGTTTGCTTCGATACCTCGTTCAGAGACAATGAATCCCAAGAATTTGCCTGACCCAACACCAAAGGCACACTTCTCAGGGTTCAACTTCATGCCATATTGCCTCAGAACAGCAATATCTTCCCTTAGATGATTCAAATGATCCTACATTCGAACCGATTTGATGAGCATATCATATATGTAGACCTCCATAGATTTTCCAATATACTCTTTGAATATGCGACACACCAACCTTTGATACGTCGCCCCAGCATTTTTCAGAACGAAGGGCATTACTTCATAGCAGAAAGTACCTTGGTAAGTGATGAACGAGGTTTTCTCTTCGTTCTTCGGGTCCATGAGCATCTGGTTGTAGCCCGAATAAGCATCCAAGAAGGTTAATAATTTGTGTCCAGCCGTGGAGTCTATTAACCTGTCTATTCGCTGCAATGGGTAGGAGTCTTTGGGGTAAGCCTTGTTCAAATCAGTGTGATGTACACACATCCTCCACTTGCCATTTTGCTTCGGTACGACAACCACATTAGCCAGCCACTCGGGGTACTTTACCTCCCTTATGAAACCATTTTCTTGCAACTTTGTGGTTTCATCCTCGATTGCTTTCTTTTTAACCTCAGCGTGAGGTCTCTTCTTCTGCTTCACCGGGGTGAACTTTGGGTCCACATTCAGCTTGTGGGTCATGATCTCCGGATCGATACCAATCATGTCTGAATGACACCAAGCGAAGCAATCGTTGTTGGACTTTAAAACTTCAATGATTGCTTTCTTCGACTCTGGGTCCAACTCCGAGCTGACAAATACCTTTCTTTTGGGAAAATCTTTCAATAATGTGAAAGACTCCAATTCCTCAATGGTGGAGTCCTCGGCTTTTTGTTTCTGAGGCTCTTGAATGCAAACCGGGATCTTTTCAACTTCTCCTCGGAGGTCCTCCTTGCTCGACCCCAGTTTCATTAGTTGCTATTTGTTTGGCCCGGTAGGGGCGATGCAACTTCTCAACGCAACTGAATAGCACTCTCTTGCCAGTCGTTGCTCCCCTTTTATTGATCGAACCCCCCAAGGCGTAAGGAATTTGATCAGTTGATGCAGAGTGGAAGGAACAGCCTCCATGGAGTTGATCCACGGTCTGCCGAGGATCAAATTGTAGACTATGTCCTCGGGGAACACTTGGAACAGTGTTTCCTTGCTTACTCCTTCCGCAAATATTTTGAGTGTAATTTCACCCAAAGTTTTCTCTATGGAGTTGTTGAAACCAGTCAACACTATTGCTTTGGGGACAACTTCCCCTTTGAGCCACATCATCTTAACGGCCTCGTAGCTGATTATGTTGACCGAGCTACCGGGGTCGATCAGGACTCGCTTGTGACACGACCTAGAATTCGGCTAGGCCGTGCGGGACCCGATATCCTCTCCTAGACCCGTCGAGCGAACCCTTACCAATTAAATTAAGAAAATAAATATAATAATTCATAAATAAGGACAAGACTTAAAAAAATACAGAGATACTGATACCTCTAAGCTGTACAAAAGAAATTACAGCTGACTACCCAATATACTAGGTTTAGGACTATCCAGACTAGACATCTAAGAGTACAAAAGAAGACAAATACCTCCTGAAGGGAGAAAAATACAACTGAAATAATAACCAATAAACTGGTGGCCATCCGGAATAAAAGCTGGCTCACCCTGACACCTGAAGTCGTCTTCGCTCCTTCACAACGTGGCGAACTCAATACTGGAGCGAACCTGCCGCAACGAAATAGATAAACAAGGGTGAGTCAAAAGGACTCAATAAGTGGGGCAGACTAGCCACCTCAAAGAATAGGATAGCTAGCCAGGGGGAAAAGATATAGATAGACCAAATTCCTTTTATTTAAATTATAAAAAGGCATATCCAGATAACAACCGGAAACACGTAAGAAACTTATAAACCCAACCAAGGATGCGTGCCAGAAACATATCAACAAATAAGCAATGCACATATGAGCAGAACAGTAGTCATGTACTGCAAGTCTACACAATAGTATGAATTGAGATGAAATGAAATGAAGTGAGATGAAATGAAATATGATGCGAAGGGTCACATGTGCCCGTAATCCCATCCCGAAGCAGAATACTCCTGCATTCGAGGGGAATCCAATCTGATAACCAACTGGAGCGGAATACTCCTGCTCCTGGGGCGGAATACTCCTGCACCCGATATAATATAAACCAGAGGCGGAATACTCATGCACTCTCCTGGGGCGGAATACTCCTGCACCCGATATAATGTAAACTTGAGGCGGAATACTCCTGCACTCAATATCTGACATAAGAGCGGAATCCTCCTACTCTTGGGGCAGAATCCTCCTACCCTTAATATGATACAATGGAGCGGAATCCTCTTGCTCCTGGGGCGGAATACTCCTGCACCCAATATGATATGCAATGTAATGCATATGAATGACATATAATGCATATGAATGCAATGTGATGCAATAATAACCCTTCACCGGCGCGGGACTCTCATCGACAACCGGGAAGTACATGCCAACTCACAGCCAGAATACAATGCTCAGATCCTCAATGCAATACCAGCAACAGGACATAACATATAATATACAATGTAAATCCAAAGCTAAGGCGTAATGAGTACACCTATCGGCAGCTACACACGTGAGGAACACGTGGTAGAAAATCCACGAGACCAAGTGCATCCAAAGAAATGGATATAAACACTTACCTTTTTACAAAGTTAGCACAATTACTCAATAACCGCTTTGTCCTTTGGATTCATTGCCAAACGATCCCACTGTGTTCAATAACCAGAAAAATATATCACATAAAGCTAAAGGCTTCATTCCTCACATCTTAGGGCAATCTGGTTAGGAACCTGATACCCTATTCGCATCCGCAATACGCAGGCCAGGCCTATGTACAGGGTTTAAGGTCACATAACCAAACCCCAAATAATTCACATTTATATGTTGCCCATAACTCACTGAGTACGAATATATAATCAATTTCGTTATCGGGGTCCATTTGACCCTTTAACTATTAATTGAACTTATTAAAATGATGTATAATATTTCAAGTTTTACCGTTAAAACATATTCAAACACACGTAATAAATTTCAAGTTTTACCGTTAAAACATATTCAAACACACGTAATAAACTAAAATAATATATTAGGATCATTACCTGAATGTTTTAGGGTGAAAATTCTACTTTTTTCCGGCCCCTTATCTCATTTTCTGGCATTTTTTCCCTTACTGCGTTTTTTCATTTCTCTCCGCTTCAAATCATTTTTCCTTCCTGTTTCCCGTACTTAGATATGCTTAAGTAGCATATATGCAGTCATATGGACGAACTATTGGCGCACTCCAAGAATCGCGTGACACAAGCTGAGATAACCTGAAAGGTGACCTCCCAAACTAATCAGAACTCTTACCTCCAAATGAGGTATCATGGTTGCCCATTAGGGCCACGAGATCTCTTGCTCTCCCGCTCTGACTCTTCCCCCTCTAACTTATGGTATGCCTAATACCTTTGAGCAATATCAATAACGATATCAAATGAAGTTCCAACTTCAATTTTTCGAGCCCTCTGGGATCTCAAGGAGGGAGAAGGATCATTAATAAATCTTTGAATCTCTCGAAAGGCTCATGGACTAGTTCTAATGCATATTCAGCCATTCTATAGAATTCAATCTCATATTCTGAAACACCGACAGGCTAACCGACAAGCTACCCTGTCTAATCCACTCAAACTGGCAACACTTTTCATCTCGCTCGCCACTCGAAAGGAACTTTTCCACGAATCTAGAAGAAAACCCGAACCAAGTTAGCTAATAAGAGAGCAGTCCACCAGTCCAGGGCTGGACCTTGAAACTGGAAAGAAGAATAATCAACACCATACCGCTCAATATAATCAAGAGCCTGAAGGATACGTTGACATCATTTTATTTTAAAAATTTACGCAAGGATTATCTGATGCATGGCTTAAGAATATCGGAGGGCTCAATTGGGTAAAATAATGCAGCCTTTTCAGATACTCGGACCGAGCCATTACTCGGGCTAGCTAACCAGCCAGAATAACTAGATGCACAACACATGCTGCCTCCGGAACATACTTTACTGCGGCAATATTAAGAACTGGAATAGAAGCTCCCTGAGACCGAACATCTGCATCTGCGACAACCTGATAAGCTTCCTAGCAAATAATAGGTTCTTACGGTATCTGCATCACCAAGATTCTCATAAAAGCATCGTAGAAGGCCAAGGGAACCACAAGGCCCTGCTCCCTTGCCCATCGGGAGCTCGTACAGTTGGGACCTCCGTAACTAGATCGTCAGCACGATCAACAACTCTGGGAGCTTCGTCAGTGCTAGCCCCACGCTAGACCGCTTCGTCTTGAACTCATACCGTTTGCTGATTTATCGCATGAAGGTTCACAATTACCACGAAAGAATTAACAAAAATACTTTTGCATCCTAGACCGACGCACGATCAGAAAAGAAGAAAGTGAAACTTCCTAAATGCCATCATAGCCTTTCGTAGATAAGTACGGACGTCTACGTACCCATCAGCGAGACTCTACTAGACATTGTCTTAGTCTGGATAGACTCTAAACCGGGCTCTGATACCAACTGACACGACCTAGAATCCGGCTAGGCCGTGCGGGCACCCGACATCCTCCCTAGACCCGTAGGGCAAACCCTTACTAATTAAATTAGGAAAATAAATATAATAATTCATAAATAAGGACAAGACTTAAAATAACACAGAGATACTGATACCTCTAAGCTGTACAAAAGAAATTACAGTTGACTACCCAATATACTAGGTTTAGGGCTATCCAGACTAGACATCTAAGAGTACAAAAGAAGACAAATACCTCCTGAAGGGAGAAAAATAAAACTGAAATAATAACCAATAAACTGGTGGCCATCCTGAATAAAAGCTGGCTCACCCTGACAGCTGAAGTCTTCTTCGCTCCTTCACAACGTGGCAAACTCAATCCTGGAGCGAACCTGCCGCAACGAAACAGATAGAAAAGAAACAAACACAAACAAGGGTGAGTCAAAAGGATTCAATAAGTGGGGCAGACTAGCCACCTCAAAGAATAGGATAGCTAGCCAGGGAGAAAAGATATAGATAGACCAAATTCCTTTTATTTAAATTATAAAAAGGCAGATCCAGATAACTACCGAAAACACGTAAGAAACTTATAAACCCAACCAAGGATGCGTGCCAGAAACATATCAACAAATAAGCAATGCACATATGAGCAGAACAGTAGTCATGTACTGCAAGTCTACACAATAGTATGAATTGAGATGAAATGAAATGAAGTGAGATGAAATGAAATATGATGCGAAGGGTCACATGTGCCCGTAATCCCATCCCCGAAGCGGAATACTCCTGCATTCGAGGGGGATCCAATCTGATAACCAACTGGAGCGGAATACTCCTGCTCCTGGGGCGGAATACTCCTGCACCCGATATAATATAAACCAGAGGCGGAATACTCATGCACTTTCCTGGGGCGGAATACTCCTGCACCCGATATAATGTAAACTTGAGGCGGAATACTCCTGCACTCAATATCTGACATAAGAGCGGAATCCTCCTGCTCTTGGGGCAGAATCCTCCTACCCTCAATATGATACAATGGAGCGGAATCCTCTTGCTCCTGGGGCGGAATACTCCTGCACCCAATATGATATGCAATGTAATGCATATGAATGACATATAATGCATATGAATGCAATGTGATGCAATAATAACCCTTCACCGGCGCGGGACTCTCAACGACAACCGGGAAGTACATGCCAACTCACAGCCAGAATACAATGCTCAGATCCTCAATGCAATACCAGCAACAGGACATAACATATAATATACAACGTAAATCCAAAGCTAAGGCGTAATGAGTACACCTATCGGCAGCTACACACGCGAGGAACACGTAGTAGAAAATCCACGAGACCAAGTGCATCCAAAGAAATGGATATAAACACTTACCTTTTTACAAAGTTAGCACAATTACTCAATAACCGCTTTGTCCTTTGGATTCATTGCCAAACGATCACACTGTGTTCAATAACCAGAAAAATATATCACATAAGGCTAAAGGCTTCATTCCTCACATCTTAGGGCAATCCGGTTAGGAACCTAATACCCTATTCGCATCCGCAATACGCAGGCCAGGCCTATATACAGGGTTTAAGGTCACATAACCAAACCCCAAATAATTCACATTTATATGTTGTCCATAACTCACTGAGTACGAATATATAATCAATTTCGTTATCGGGATCCATTTGACCCTTTAACTATTAATTGAACTTATTAAAATGATGTATAATATTTCAAATTTTACCGTTAAAACATATTCAAACACACATAATAAACTCAAATAATATATTAGGATCATTACGTGAATGTTTCAGGGTGAAAATTCTACTTTTTTCCGGCCCCTTTTCTCATTTTCTGGCATTTTTTCCCTTACTGCATTTTTTCATTTCTCTCCGCTTCAAATCATTTTTCCTTCCTGTTTCCCATACTTAGATATGCTTAAGTAGCATATATGCAGTCATATGCCACCGCCATTCAATTTAACTTTTTGTCTTTTTCCCTTTTTTTTTTTGTTGTTTTCTTTTATTTTATTTTCTCTTAACAAAAATTAAAAAAGTTCCCTACGGTATTCGAAATAATTCCAACTTTTGCATACAAGTTGTACAAAATATATGTAACATACTCGCGAAGGCGGATCTCAAATCAGACTCCCAAAACTCAAGATGCGAATTTAAATGAAAAGAAGTCAAATTATTTAACTTTCGGCATTTTAGCGGAAACTAGCCGAACAATATCGAAATTCACTTTCGAAAGTTTATAAAAATCACAAATAATCATACGAACCTAACGGCGCTTTCGGAATTCGAATCGGGGCTCATTCGGCAAAACCGAGCTCGAAAATCTCTTTTTAATATTTATTGCCAATAAAAACTGAAACCTTCTTCCGATGCTTACCAAACGAGGTCTGATTTAGCTCAAATTTTATATCATCCCATCACAATCGTCATCATCAAATACGATCTCTTAATGGACATTACAAATATTTTAAAATTATCGGCACGCCAATCGGAGTCCTAACTTCCGAAAAGACTGACCGATGTCGTTTCAGCTTGATGTCGAAGTCGTTGATTCTTAACATGATGACCAAGGCATCGTGATGAGGGAACATCATCCCATCACAATCGTCATCATCAAATACGATCTCTTTACCCGAACCCCCAACTCGGGTTCTCTTTTCCATTGTGATCGATAATTTGGCGAATTTCTTTGCAGCTGCGAAATTCAGCCCGTTCACCTCTGATCCTCCGGTGAAGACATTTACAACTCTATCTGGGGGTGGAGCCTGAGGTTGCTGCCCATCACCTCGGTTCTTGGAGTAGTTTTCCTTTCCCTTGTCGGTAAGCAATTCAGCCAACATTCTTTTCTTCAACAAATGAGCCACCTCGAGGCACAATGCTTTGCAATCCTCCGTTCGCTGGCCATAATCCGCGTGGAACTCACAGTGCAAGTTTTGGTCTCTCTTATCCACTGGAGTTCTCATGTCTTTCGGCAACCTTACCCCGGCAGTCCCCTTGACTACGCTGACCAGCTCCGAGGTTGATATGTTAAAATTGTAGTCAGTGATCCGAGGTAGTTCCTTTTTCGAGGCCGAAGCTGGGCCCGAGGAATTTCTTTGGTTCGTGTTGGAGTGAACCTTTCCTCCGAGCCGTTGGCTTATGTGTGGGCTGGTGAATGAGTTTTCGAAGGAGTTTCTCAGCCTTTGGCTGATAGGCTGCCTTGTAGAGGTGTATGGTTCATACCTCCCCTTCGGATTTTCTCGCGACGCCTTGGCACGATGTGAGGATTTGCCTCGGTTTTTGTAATCGTAACCTCGGCTTTTAAACTCAGCTTCCTCCAACCTGATCTTGGAGTAAGCCCGTTTGTGTAGATCTTCCCATGTCAAAACTTGGTACTCTTGGAGCTCCTTTCGTAATTCAGCAGCGGCGTCAGAATTTCGAACATTGATACCCTTTTCAAATATCATGATGGCCAGAGTATCATCCATCCGAGGTAGCTCCATGCGCTCAGCATGAAAGCGCTCAAGGAACTCCTTAAGTGGCTCACCGGGCCGTTGTTTGACCTCGCATATATCCTTCTTCCTTTGGAGAATTTTTGGGCCCCGGCATGGGCCTTAACGAAGGCGTTAGTCATTTCCTTGAAGGTGGAAATCGACCCCGCTGGTAGACACATGTACCAGAGCAACGCTCCTTTCTCCAAGGACTCGCCAAACTTCTTTAAGAACATTGACTCGAGCTCTATTGCCATTAAGTCATTGCTCTTCACCATCGCCATGTATTCCCTCGCATGCTCTTTGGGATCGGTGGTCCCATCATACTTTTTTAAGAACATGAGCTTGAAATTCTTAGGAGTTGGGGGTGGAGCTGCTTCGGGCTTGAAGGGAAACTCCCTGTATTGATCTATGTCAAGCTCGTCTTCGGTCTTTGTTATCCTCGGTACACTCTCGAGGCGCTTTTCTATGCATGCCTCGATGCGTGCCTCAATCTCCCTGGTCAACCTCTCAATATCGACCGAGGATGTTGTTTCTGCCACGGTAGAAATCGTCCCGAAGTGTGCTGTTGCGCCTGGTATGTTTCCCGAACCCCCAGACGTGGCCCCATTGGGAAGTCCCCCTGTTATCGTGCCTATAGGAGCGAAGATCGGGATGCCTCTATTTGGAACCGAAGGCTGGGTGCCGTTCAGCGCTGAACTGTTCCTCGCCTCCAACGAGGCACGGAACTCGGCGTTGATGTGTGTTTGCTCATCCTGCCGTTCTTGAAGGGACAAAAGCTTGAAAGGCTTCAGTTGTCATTAGAGATGATGACTGCTGGTTCGACGGAACGTTAGTCTGATCATCTAGATCTCTACTGTTGTCAGCCATGTCGTTGTCGAGCAAATTACAGGCTTTGACGAAAAAAGAGCGTTTAACTTTGGAACAAAGCGTTTCTGCTTATATCCCCACAGATGACGCCAATTTGTACTGGCCTAATTTAGTTTAGGATCACAAATCGAATTTGGGTTAGAATATAAGCAAAGCTTCGTATCAAAGTCGATAAAGTTCCAATAATAACCGTAAAATGCGAGAAAATAACTGGATTTCAATATATTGCAATGAGTACAAAATTCGGCAGAGTTTCTATATGTGATTCTGAATCTCTACAATACAAAATGAAGTACTATTTATAGGCCTAGGAGCCTTGCGTACGTTTTCCACAATCAGTCATGCTTTGACCCACGTTCTTGGCATTAATAGGAGGAGTTTGTGGGCTGAAGTAGTGGGCTGCAAAGTCACTGGAACCGAGGCAATTCACCGCGGTGCATATATGTGACCTCGGTGGAGAGGACTTGCTATTCGATCGAGGTGGACGTCACCGAAGCTCAGCTTACGGCTCGCCTTCGGTGACGACCCCGGTGACTGGCTTCGGTGATTACTCTGTTGCTTTGGTTATTGGTTTGTCATCACGTGCCCGGTGGTCGTCAATTTATCTCATCGGGGCGATTCATAAGCAAGCTGATTTTTACCCAATACAGGTTTTGACGTGTTTTTAAAGCCAAATTGTATAACATCATTTTTCATGGAGACTATTATAAATTACTCTACTCCCGAGTAAGATGGCGACCACGAGCAACATTGGTTAATTGAATCACATTTTAATTTCCTATTGCCATGCCAATTAAAATAAATGGATGTTATTTTTCTTTGGGAACAGTGTTTTTTGTGTGTGTGTGGGGGGGGGGTGCTGGACCCTACTTGTTGGAACTTTGATTTGTTTCTTTCTCTTCGATGTTACATCAAGTTTTACCTTCACCTATATTAAGTGAAGATCTAGGGATCAACATCCTTTAATGTAGCTCCAATAAGCAACAAAATTTTGAAGTACAAATTTTGCCCATCTGTCTGGCGATCAATTGTTGAAAGAAATAAAAAAGAAGAGAAGAGGAGGCAGAGATGAGTAGAAGCGACGGCGCTGCGTCTCCCATCAGAGAAGCCAATCTAGCAGTCGCTCCTCCTATCCCTGAATTTTTTATTCGACGGTCCCATTATCCCACAGTTCATTGGTTGTTTCTGGAATTATTTTGTTTCCCTCAGACTCGATTTGCTTGAGGATCCCCTTTACTTGTTCTGGGATATATCAATGGCGTTATTATTCTTATGATTTTCGAGATTGTCTGTGGCATTATTGATGCTTTATTATTCTGGAGATGCCTGGCATTACTGTTGCTTATTTTATCTTTGATACATTGTGGCTATGATGAATTTAAGTTGCCTGGCTTTTTCTTCGACGTTTGACTAAGAATTTCTGATTTTTGAAGTTGACCGGAGGATTATTATTAGTTTGGATTCTAGCAATTTTGACAGTTATTGCAAGCCAATAAAAATATTTTATTTTGAGGCTTACAAACTAATTTGAAACAGATACTACACGAACACTGACGTTTGGAGGCCAATACAAGTCCCTTCCCATATTTATCGTCCCTTACGTGTCCCGAAAACAAACAAAAAAATGGCGATGATGATGAGTATACACTTTGCAAAATGAACATAGTGTGTAGGACCGATACTTGGCATGGCAACATGGTTGGCCACCGTTGTTTGACTCTCGAGCCACAACTACATTTTCTACACAGACAAATCCATCAAAAATAAGCAAGAAACATAAAGACACCCCCATCACAGCAGAAGACAAATACAATTTTGGATAACCTCTAATCCGGCTCATCTAAATACAAAACCTCATCCTAAAGATGCAAGTATCCACATAACCAGAGTCATCGAGATACCCCAATCATTACACTAAAGGACGAATGAAGATTCAAGCCAATGCATTAATGTTCAGTGCAATGCAACCACTTTGTTTCGAATAACGAATCTTTCTTTGAAAGCAGATCCTTCAGCACAAACACAAGACTAGTAGGCAATCACAACGGACATGATAGCACTTTAGCCACATCACGCTTATAATATGACGACAAGCCACGACAGGCTTATAATATGACGATTAGCCCTGTCAGGCTTAAAATATGATGATTAGGCTCGTCAGGCTTAAAATATGACGACAAGCCTCATCATGCTTAAACTATGACGATTAGCCCCGTTAGGCTTATAATATGACGATCAGCCACGTTAGGCTTATAATATGACGTCGTCAGGCTTAGAATATGACGATCAGCCACGCCAGGCTTAAAATATGACGACCAGCTACGTCAGGCTTAAAATATGACGGCCAGCCTCGTCAGACTTAGAATATGACGACCAGCCACGTCAGGCTTATAATATGGCCACCAGTCGCGTCAGGCTTAAAATATGACGACTAGCCACGTTAGGCTTATAATATGACGACCAGATCTGTCCGGCTTAAAATAGGACAAACTTATATATTTTGTTTTGCAGGCACCACTACAATAGGCTCGTCGGCCTTAGAATTGGACATACACACGTATTTTTTGTTTATTTTGCAGGCACTATCATAATATGATGATCTATCAAAGAAAATAAACTGGGGAATAATTTTTGAGGATCTCCTCAAAAATTCCAAAAAAGACGCAAGCTGACACGGGCAGAAATTTTTGAGATTCCCTCAAAAATTTCAAGAGAGACGAAGTACACAATTGGGAATTCACCGAAGAAAGCTTAACCAAGTCCTAGGATTCATGAAAGAAGGCATTACAGGAGGAAGGCATGGAACAGATGAAGAATGCACAAATCTAACCCTTCTTCCCGCAACTCACAAAATTTTTTCTTTGAGGGCAGGCATTATAAATGCACAAACACGACGAATTTCTTACCAACATTGCAGACATGATAATGTCATTTTATTTTTAGCACTTTACTTTACTTTTTGCTCGCAGGGTACACAGCCTGACGCGACAGGCACTTTACTTTTTGTTCGCAGGGTACACAGCCCGGCGACAGGCACTTTACTTTTTGTTCGCATGGTACACAGCCCGGCTACAGGCACTTTACTTTTTGTTCACAGGGTACACAGCCTGGCGACAGGCACTTCACTCGTTGTATGCAGAGTATATAGCTCCGACGAGCAGGCAAATATCTCCTGACGAGAGGCACTTAGTAGCTCCTGACAAGTAGGTAAATAGCTCCCGACGAGTAAGCAAATATCTCCTGACGAGAGGCACTTAGTAGCTGCTGACGAGCAGGCAAATACCTCCTCATGAGAGGCACTTAGTAGCTCCTGATGAGCAGGCAAATAGCTCCCGACGAGCTGGCAAATATCTCCTAACGAGAGGCACTTAGCAGCTCCTGACGAGCTGACAAATATCTCCTGACGAGAGGCATTTAGTAGCTCCTGACGAGCATGCAAATATCTCCTGATGAGAGGCACTTAGGAGCTCCTGACGAGCAAGAAAATAGCTGCAGACAAGTAGGAAAATATCTCCCGACGAGAGGCACCTCTTTTCTTCTCTTGTACTATATTTTTGTTCGCAGGGTACACAGCCCGACGCGACATGCATACATCTCATGATGAGAGGCGGTAGCAGCAGGTCCTTTTTACAAGGAGGCAGTAGCGGTTTTCTTTAAATGCAAGTAGGTCCTTTTTACAAGGAGGCAGTAGCAGTGCTGATGAGCGCATAGGTCTCTTTACGAGAGGCACAGGCAAGACGATCCAACGACAGGAGAGTCTACTTTACATTGACCATTATTGCATGAAACAGGGTGACAGTGTCTCAGCGTATACGGCCCAATACGACAAACAATTATTTCCTAACAAGATGCACCTAAATAAATATCCCAGAGGAGAAGAATTTATTTCCTAACACTCAAAGCACCTGGAAATAGACTAGACAACTACATGACAAAGGAGAGCTCAATTCCACAGGGGAGTTTACTTTATCATTATATTTGGTTGCACTTATCCTACTTTTGTTGCAGGACACTCTCCGACCCCTTGACAGACCCTTTGACAAACCCCTGCTCCATTTCACATACCCTTACACTTTCTCTCCAGAAAATCACTATCTTACATGAATTTGTACAACCGCATAACGTCAAATGCATACTATGCACCATTCTGGAACACCATTCAAGAAGCTTAATCTCACAGACAATGCTTTTGCTATACCCACAAACTATCTATTTTTGCTGAGTTCCAAAGCACTCAAATCTATATTTCCATACTTGCATAAGTGATCCACCTAATCTTTCATTCCTGATTGGATGCCAGTTTGTGTTCCTTCCTATTCAAGCCTATCTGTGTCAATTGTGCGTGTTTTCGTGCTTAATCGGGCCCATCTATTTGAATCGTGCATACTTATTGTGCTTTACTCCTCAATATTCCCCAGCTCATTCAAGACAATATTGAAGGCAAGATGACCCATTTATCGAGATGAAGTGAAAACTATGTTCGTGTAAACTCTTCTTTATGGGTGTGTCGTGCACCACATCTTCATAACTAGGATGATTACAAGCTCTTTTCCCACGCTCGAACTATTGACGATATATCGTCTTCGATAGTGTCTCTGCTTAATTCTTCAATCATTTATATTGCCAAGAGGCAAAACATATACAAATTTGAACTTCACGTACTTGGACAAGTTAATTCTTGACACCTCAATCGTACGTCATAAACATCTCACAGAGACGACATGTCATTCTAGAACTACACACGGCCTGATTCTCGTGAAATCTGAGATATGTAGAACTAAGAGATCGGGGTTCGGCTGAAACACCCCCAAAACTCTCATTTTCTATTCCTACCATTTTTCTCGCCAGTCGTGACAAAATTGGCTACTCCGCCAACTATCTTTCCCCGAAGATTCTTTTCATCATCCCCGGGCAAAGAGGGGCAGCTGTTGACACCCAAATGTTGTCCCTACGTTTTCTATAATTGACTATATTTAATCTGAAGGTGCAATATTGACTGTTTGAGTAAAATTTGCATTAGAAGGCAAGCATTTACGTGTGTTGTCCCCTATTTATACATTATATATATAATTGTGGCTATATTACATAATTTCATCATTTTAGACTATTTGTTAAGTACGTCTCAAATTATAGCTATTTGTGCAATTTAACTGCATTTACGATATTTAATAATTATTTATGGATATTTATACGTAATTAATTTAATCTGATAAAATTTGTTTGTATGTGCGCACTTCTTTCTTTTGTATGTACAATATACATATTTATATTTATTTAGCGCCTTTCTGTTAAATTTCAATCCAATTATATATTCATAATTTGACATATTTCTTTTGAAAATGCGAATCCTCCTCACCTCGAACTTGGACAAAATGCGTAACCAACTACATTTGAAAATTCCTACTACTCTAAAATATATTCTCTTCTTTTGTCTCTTTAATTTGCGAACTTGGACATAATATCTAGCCAGATACATCCCCTATTTTTTAAAGTAATTTGTATTTCTCTTCTACTCAATATTAGAAATCATTTCCTTTTAATCCTTTTAATTGTCCCCTAATCTTTCTAAATATTCCCCAAATCCCTCTCCATTGCAATCAGACCCCAAGATTGAGGTCAATTACCCAACAGCTATTTTTGAATCTCTTTTCTTTTAAAAATAGAAACCCACAACACAATAGAGGGACCAGCATATACATCCAGAGCAGACCAAACATATACATACATACAAAGTACTACACTACACCTCTTGTCTTTCAAAAAAATCATCAATATACAACATATATCAAACCCCCAATTCCCACCGTCTTCTCCGTAACACCCATTACATACACCCTACACATACAGTACACTCCACAGTGACACACACACACTCCACAATACCCATCATCTCCAAACAAACACGCCCACAGATCCAAAGACATTACCACACATATCATTCTTCTCAAATACACAAAAAACACACACAGTGATACACACTCACCCTTCCTCTCTCTCACATGCCATTGACACCACCACCGCCGAAACAGACACACACAGTACATCACAACCTTTCTTCTTTCTCTATTACACCTCACACCAAACCCACAGACACAAACAACCATCATCTTCCCCCTCTCCAATACACATACCCACCAAATGAACAAGAAACAATACACCACACATACACAATACCAGTAGTAAGATACAAAAGTCAAAATAGATGAAGTGATATAGATCGGAAATAGTGGTGGAAATCACCACCACCACTGGAGAAGAACAGACATATACACGCATCCCCATAAATACAATGCCAAAAAAATAGAGGGAGTGTGGAGTCACAGATCGAAAAAGGGTCATCGGAAAAAATTACATCACCACCGGTGGAAGCAGCGGCGGAACGTCACCATCGCCGGTGACCTTATCATTTTTCCCATCTGTCTGGCGATCTATTGTTGAAAGAAATAAAAAGAAGAGAAGAGGAGCCGGAGATGAGTAGAAGCAACGGCGCTGCATCTCCCATCAGAGAAGCCAAGCTAGCAGTCGCTCCTCCTATCCCTGAATTTTTTCTTCGACGGTCCCATTATCCCACTGTTCATTGGCTGTTTCTGGAATTATTTTGTTTCCCTCAGACTTGATTTGCTTGAGGATCCCCTTCACTTGTTCTGGGATTTATCAATGGTGTTATTATTCTTATGATTTTCGGGATTGTCTGTGGCATTATTGATGCTTTATTATTCTGGAGATGCCTGATATTACTGTTGCTTATGTTATCTTTGATACATCTTGGCTATGATGAATTTATGTTGCCTGGCTTTGTCTTCGACGTTTGACTAAGAATTTCTGATTTTTGCAGTTGACCGGAGGATTATTATTAGTTTGGATCTGAGAAATTTTGATAGTTATTGCAAGCCAATGAAAATATTTTGTTTTGAGACTTACAGACTGATTTGAATCAGATACTACTCGGCCAATGACGTTTGGAGGCCAATACAAGTCCATCCCATATTTACCGTCCCGTACGTGTTCCGAAAAACAAACAAAAAAAAAGGGCGATAATGATGAGTATACACTTTTCAAATGAACATAGAGTGTGTAGGACTGGTACCTGGCATGGCAACACGGCCGGCAACCATTGTTTGCAGCCGTATCGACGTCCTTAAACCTGTACCCGATATGACGAAATCTGAGCCTAAATCTTTTAAAAAATCTATTTTCCCTTTATTATCTTTTATTTTTTATTATTATTATTATTATTATTATTACTATTTATTATCATTATTTTATTATTATTGCACTAATTCATTTTCCTCATTTTTGCAAGGTATTTCTCGACGAATTCATTGAAGGAAGACATTATTGGAAAATGCAAATATTTTGAATATTATCATCATTTCCTATATCTTTGTTTTATTTCATTACTTATATTTTTGTATATTGACATACTAACTAATTTTTTTTAATTGTTAGGTACAATCCTAAAAGGATGAAGTCTTTGGCGAAGATGAATATTCATTGCTTATACAATTATTTGTACTCAAATTGTCTATTATAGTAGAGTTATTTTGATTGACTTTAGTTTGAATCCCAATTATTTAGTCCAGATGGGAACTACACTTGGTGGAATCTGAGAGGTGCCTAACACCTTCCTCTTGGGTTAATTTGAACCCTTACTCAAAATATCCGGTTTGTAGATCAAGTTTCGGAGTTAACATTAAAATCGGCTAGAAACAAAGTAGGTGCTCTAATACGCCTAGTTAAAAAATATATTAGGTGGCAACTCCAAGTCTTTACCCATGAGTTCCAATAAGTCGAGCCCTTTTTTGAACTTTAACCGGTTCGGAAAAAAATGGGTGCCGACAGAATGGCTACTCCGCTGGGGACTTCTAAGGTTCTAAACATAACGGACTTCTAATTGGGATTCTTTTCATTTATTATCTTTTTATTTCTCGAAACTAAAATTTCTTCTTTTTTTTCTTTTGCAGGTTTGAAGGTTATCTTTCTATTTCATTGGCATTTTCTTTTGTCTATCATTTTTATTACATCCACCACTTTGGCAAAGTTTACTCGTACGCTATATTTGAAAGACGGTTGTATCGGTTTGAAGGCCGTTCTTACTCCTACAAAACACACCTTTGAAAAAAATTTGGGATTGGTCGAGTCCGTGGTAAAACTGACGGTTTCAAACTTTTTCACTTCCAAACAGTCCATTCGGGAGAACCTTGTCTAAACCTCACTCTTAGAAAACTCCATTAGGAGCATACATCGCATTCCATATTTTAAAAATCTTTTTTACATCATCATTTCAAATTTTCCTTCCCGATTATGTCATTTTCGGAACTAACTTGTTTGTTTTGCTATCCCTTTTTCCTTCCCTTCTATTAAACTTATTTTTATTTTAAACAGATTTTATTTCAACTTGTGCATATTTTAAAATTTGTGCATTTTTTCCATACGCCCGCCACTCCTGGCAACTTCGAAATCGTGCGTTGAAAATACGGTGGTTACAACCGCCCCTTTCCTCACAAAATTTCTTTTTAGGGGAAACGACTTGGAATCTAGTTGGTCCGAGACATTCCCGCTGCCGAGTCATCCGGTTGGGAGGATAATAAAACTCGGTCTAAGTCAACCCAGCTCTTAGTGGTGACTCTATCCTAACATATCATTAGTCGACTTGTTCTCAAGTCTGATAGGCCAACATGCTTAAATAATCTGAACGGGTTTTTGACCCCCCAAAGAGCGTTAAACATGATTTATTGGCATATACTTAAAGGATTGAACGTGAAAATGTGGACCGTTTATTGAAATTATTCTGCATTCAATGCCATTTAAAGGCAGAAATGGTAATCGAAACGGTATCAAAGCCCAAATTGAATCGGAAACGACTGTTTATTCTTAAAGGTTGGAATCATTCTGTATTCAATGCCATTCAAAGGCACAAATGGTAACCGAAACGGCATCAAAGCCCAAATTGAATCAGAAACGACCATTTATTCCTAAGCGGTTAAAATCATTCTGTGTTCAGTGTCATTCAAAGGTACAAATGGTAACCGAAGAGGCATCAAAGCCCAAATTGAATCAGACACGACTGTTTATTCCTAAGCGGTTGGAGTCATTCTGTATTCAATGTTATTCAAACGCGCAAAAGGTAACCGAAAAAATATTAAAGGCCCAATTTGAAGCAGAAATGACCACTTGATAAATGGGATGACACATAATGCGCATTTATCCTTTACGCATTATATAAAGACTTGTCATCCGTAGTTTGTCAAAAGTCCATTAGCAACTTTCATCTAAAGTGTCTAAAATGTTCACAACCCACGAGGACGTATCTCTTCATACTCGCTGTTGCATTGTTTTCAAAAGCTTGTGCGCACGTTGATCATTTGTTTGCAATAAAGCGAATTTAGGTATTTTCTTCTCCCTTTTTCCTATCGTCCTTCACCTTTTCCAAAAGATCATGGCCAATAGAACATTTGATATGGTTACTGAAATCCCTCAACTACTTAGAGATTGGTGGGGAAACCTAAGCATGGATCAACAAAACTGAGTTAAAGTGGTGTTGGGGAACCTGATTTCACTAATGGAGCACACGGCAATGAGAGGGATAGTCGAAGCAGCAGTACACTATTGGGATGCAGACCGAGCAGTTTTTCACTTTGGGAATGTAGATCTTACACCAGTACTGGAAGAAATAGATAGGTTAAATCAATTACCATTCGAAATTGAAGAAGTCTTGATGCCTAAGAACATTGCACCCAAGGAGTTCTTCGAAATGGCAGGGTTTAAGCCCGAGTAATGCACAGACAGTTAAGGCAGTCGGCAATTTCTCTAACTGCCCTCTACATCAAATTTGGGTATGGCGAAGCATTTCAAGAAGCCGAAGACTATTTCAACATTAACCTGGCAGATTGGCAAGAGCAGAGGGTAATTGATTTTGTCACCAGCTTTTTAGGGACTGCCGTGTTTACAGAACACAAAGGACGAGTTGATGTTTGCAGGGTATCAATTGCTGATATCTTACTCAAGGACTTCAACAAAAAATAAACTTTGGTACCAATAATTGTTGCAGAAATATACCGAGCTTTTGAAAGATGCAAGAAGGGCGCTAGCTTTTTCGAAGGTTGCAATTTGCTTCTACAAATTTAGTTGAAGGAGCATTTGCACAAGAAGAACAGCACAGACCAAGCCTTCTACTCCATACCAAGAAAAAAACTACATCTTGACATATACTGCCCGCATGGACAGTGCTCTTGAAAAGTGGGACCGGCCAACAACCACCAAAGGCTGGAACCACAGGCTTTCTTAGTTGACATCCGAAAATATACAATGGATGTTTGATTATTTTCTCAGCACTACAGTTATCACAAGGTCGGAAATGGACTCATTTCTCATTTTAGTAGGCTTTAGAGGAGTTTACCCATACACTTCTTTAAGGGCACTTAGACAAGTAGGGAGAAAGTAGACTGCACCCCCAAATTGCAGACATCAGAAGTTTCAAAGCAGATATCTTCGGAGGAGTGGTATCGCTCAAAGACAAGATATTAGAACTTTGGAAAGAAAGGCAACAAATGGGATTTGAAACTATTGGACGAGACAGGTTTGATGCAGGCTATGATGAAGATTATCCAGACTGGCTAAGGAAAGACATAGCAAAGGCAGTTCAACCAAGAGCAACAAGAAAAAGGAAAAAAAATGCTGATGAATTGGAATCTGAGTGCAAGAGGCTACACAAACCACTGGCAAAGGCACGAGAGAAAATAGTTAAAAAGCAAAGATTGGTCGAAGCAAAGAACAAATAAAAAAGACAAATGGCGCAATAAGGCAGAACTTCTGATAAAACATAGAGTCAATCAGTGTATGGGCTAGCGAAGAAATGGACTCTGTGGCTGACAAAAGAATAGAGGAGAAAGGAAGGAGGGCTTGGGAAATCTTGAAAAGCTTCACATTCGACATATCCCGGATCTTAACTGACGCAGACAGTATCATCTTCCAAGGAGACTCGTCAAGGGAAAGTTCATCTAACAAAGATTCGTCCGAAGAGGAAGAAAATAGATCTTCTGAGGTAGGATCAACGTGAAGAATGCTCGCTCGGGCCATGATCTAATTTCCTAGGAAAGTTTAGTCATAACCTTCTCTTACGATGTTTCAATATCAACCATTCTAATAAAGACCAATATTCGATAAATGCAATATTCTCTTTTAGACTCCGCATTTTGTAGCAAATGAAATGATACATGTGGCACCAAACACTTTCCAAATCATCATGCATAAAGCAGTTAGGATACATTTTTATTTGCTAGGTGTGCATTACGTGAATTTTCTTGATTGCTCTAGGTATCTTTCCGCCTAAGTCAATCCCTTTCCAAATCCAATCTCCTACCAAAGCACCTCATCTCCCTACTCTATGCCCAAATCCTGATGTTAGAAATCTTTCGTATGTCTTGATTTCCCCTATCCCCTACGAACTCAAAAACCTATTATCCAAAAGGTTGGCTTAAGTGAATACCAAGGCAGAAGATTTGGTTAAGCAAAGTGCACGTACCAGGGATTTCTCAAAACATGAAGAGTTTATAATAGCAGGCACTATACACACAAAGCAGAAAATTGACAGGGCAAGAGATTTGCTGGTCAAACTCAAAGGCACACATAACTTATCGAAATACTTTGTTTTGACACAATGTCTGAGGATCATTTTGTCGGTCTAGTCCATATTGTAATACATTTAAGGAAATCCAAAATATTTCCAAACTTGCACCTATTCATAGCTAAAAAGACGTTCAATGGGTTATCACAAGGCAATAAGGAAGTGTGAAATGATCGAAACCCGCTTGATGATACAAAGGTTTATGCATAACAACCAAAATTAACAGGCTGATTCGATTTGGAAAAGAATGCAAAGGCGCAGTGACAAAAATTCCATTTTATGACGGAGCTAGAAACTCTTGCTGAGTATTGAAAGCATATCCCTACCAACTAGCAAGTGTGGGACGAGACGATGAACTCAAGATGAAGCTATTTGAGACACTTACCAGACCATGAAATAATTTGATACAAAATAGGGCAGACGGATTTCTTGGAGCGATTTTGGTCAAAAGCTTTATTTGAATAAATTTTCATGACAACAACTACATTGAGCAAGGAATACAATATGGTCAATCTCTAAAACGGTCTTGACTGAAGCATGCGATCTAAGAATATACATAATACACCAGGATCGGTCTCTTGGCAACAAAATCTACCTGACAAGGAAAGTTGAGGCAAAGATTGGATTGCATTAATTGGTTGGCAAATATGAAAATTATTGAATATCTCTTTCAAAAAATCACAAACATCGCAACGGGCCTATATTCGCAAGGAAGGATGACAAATGGACTTAAGACCTTGGTCTTCAACAAAAGCCAACCTCCCTTTCTGTCACACAACACAGCCTATCGCAACATCTTTATCTACATTCAACTCCTCATCTCCTGTGTAAAAAAGCATAAGTCATTTAACCGAAATCCTTGTCTTGACAGCTACATAAAGTACGCAAGCAATCTTTTGGAATCTCTATACAATTTATCATAATTTCCAAATTCAAGCGTTAATTTATCATCTGTTGTCTAGGCATTCTCTTATGCTTTATGTGTTATTTTTTGCTTCAAATCTTTGCTAAAGTGCTAACCCAGTTTGTGCATGTTGTCACCTTAATATGGTTGCTTTGCATTTGAACAGAGAAATTGGTTAAAAATCTGCATTAAGAAGAAGCCGAAATGGCAAAACGACCTGACAAACGACTGTTTATTCCTAAAGGTTGGAATCATTCTGCATTCAATTCCATTCAAAGGCACAAATGGTAACCGAAACGGCATCAAAGCCCAAATTGAATCAGAAACGACCATTTATTCCTAAGCGGTTAAAATCATTCTGTGTTCAATGTCTTTCAAAGGTACAAAAGGTAACCGAAGAGGCATCAAAGCCGAAATTGAATCAGACACGACTGTTTATTCCTAAGCGGTTGGAATCATTCTGTATTCAATGTTATTCAAACGCGCAAAAGGTAACCGAAAAAACATTAAAGGCCCAATTTGAAGCAGAAATGACCGCTTGATAAACGGGATGACACATAATGCGCATTTATCCTTTACGCATTATATAAAGACTTGCTATCCGTAGTTTGTCAAAAGTCCATTAGCAACTTTCATCTAAAGTGTCTAAAATGTTCACAACCCACGAGGATGTATCTCTTCATACTCTCTGTTGCATTGTTTTCAAAACCTTGTGCACACGTTGATCATTTGTTTGCAATAAAGCGAATTTTAGGTACTTTCTTCTCCCCTTTTCCTAGCGTCCTTCACCTTTTCCAAAAGATCATGGCCAATAGAACATTTGATATGGTTACTGAAATCCCTCAATTACTCAGAGATTGGTGGGGAAACCTAAGCATAGATCAACAAAACCGAGTTAAAGTGGTGTTGGGGAACCTGATTTCACTAATGGAGCACACGGCAATGAGAGGGATAGTCGAAGCAGCAGTACACTATTAGGATGCAGACCGAGCAGTTTTTCACTTTGGGAGTGTAGAGTTTACATCATTACTGGAAGAAATAGATAGGTTAAATCAATTATCATTTGAAATTGAAGAAGTCTTGATGCCTAAGAACATTGCACCCAAGGAGTTCTTCGAAATGGTAGGGTTTAAGCCCGAGTAATGCACAGACAGTTAAGGCAGTCGGCAATTTCTCTTGCTTCCCTCTACATCAAATTTGGGTATGGAGAAGCATTTCAAGAAGCCGAAGACTATTTCAACATTAACCAGGCAGATTGGCAAGAGCAGAGGGACTGTCGTGTTTCCAGAACACAAAGGACGAGTCGATGTTTGCATGGTATCGATTGTCGATACCTTACTCAAGCACTTCAACAAAAAATAAACTTTGGTACCAATGATTATTGCAGAAATATACCGAGCTTTTGAAAGATGCAAGAAGGGCGCTAGCTTTTTCGAAGGTTGCAATTTGCTTCTACAAATTTAGTTGAAGGAGCATTTGCACAAGAAGAACAGCACAGACCAAGCCTTCGACTCCATACCAAGAAAAAACTACATCTTGACATATACCGCCCGCATGGACAGTGCTCTTGAAAAGTGGGACGGGCCAACAACCACCAAAGGCTGGCACCACAAGATTTCTTAGTTGACATCCGAAAATATACAATGGATGTTTGATTATTTTCTCAGCACTACAGTTATCACACGGTCGGAAATGGACTCATTTCTCATTTTAGTAGGCTTTAGAGGAGTTTACCCATACACTTCTACTTAGACAATGAAACGACCTCGGTCAGTTATTTCGGAAGTTAGGACTCTGATTGGCGTACCGATAATTTTAAAATATTCGTAATATCCATTAGGACCTGTCTGTAAAATTTGAGCTAAATCAGACTTTGTTCGGTAGGCATCGGAAGAAGGTTTCAGTTTTTATCGTCGATAAATATTAAAAAGAGATTTACGAGATCGGTATTGGCGAATGAGCTCTGATTCGAAATCCGAAAGTGCCATTAGGTTCGTATGATTATTTCTGACTTTTGTGATTTTTCGAAAGTGAATTTCGATATTGTTCGGCTAGTTTCCGCTAAAATGCCGAAAGTTAAATAATTTGACATTTTCTATTTAAATTTGCATCTTGAGTTTCGGGAGTCCAATTTGAGATCCGCCTTCGCGAGTATGTTACATATATTTTGTATAACTTGTATGCAAAATTTGGAATTATTTCGAATATCGTAGGATACCGTTTTAATTTTTATCGTAGCAGCGAATTTAAAAAAAAAAGAAAATGACAAAACGTTAAAATGAAGTTAGGCGGTGGGGGATATATATCCCCCTAATCAATTTGGACAACAGAAACATACGTACATACATACACAGAAACATAAAATGGAAAATACGCAGTGGAAAAATGCCAAAAAATGAGAAAAGAGCCGGGAAATTAGTAGTATTTTTACCCCGAAACATTCAGGTAATGATCTTAATATATTATTTGAGTTTATTACGTATGTTTGAATATATTTTTACGGTAAAAATAGGGATCTTAGACATCGCCCTAATGACGTAAATTGATAGTTTAAAGGGTCAAATGGACCCCGATAATGAAATTGATTATATATTCGTACTCAGTGAGTTATGGGCAACTTATAAATGTTATTTATTTGGGGTTTGGTTATGTGGCCTTAAACCTTGTATATAGGCCTGGCCTGCGTATTGCGTATGCGAATAGGGTATCAGGTTCCTAACCAGATTGCCCTAAGATGTGAGGAATGAAGCCTTTAGCCTAATTTGATATATTTTTCTGCTTATTGAATAGAGTGGGATCGTTTAGAAATGAAACCAAAGGACAAGCGGTCATTGAGTGGATGTACTAACTTTGTAACAATGTAAGTGTTTATATCCATTTCTTTGGAGGCACCTGGCCTCGTGGATTTTCTACCACGTGTTCCTTACGTGTGTAGCTGCCGATAGGCGTACTCATCACACCTTAGCTTTGGAATTATATTGTGTATTATATGTTATGCCCTGTTGTTGGTATTGCATTGAGCATATGAGCATTGCACTCTGGTTTTGAGTATCACATATACTTCCCGGTAATCGATGAGAGTCCCGAGCCGGTGAAGGATCATTATTACATATACTTCCCGACACCGGTGAAGGGTCATGATTACATATACTTCCCGGTTGGCGATGAGAGTCCCGCACTGGTGAAGGATCATCATTGCATATACTTCCCGGTAATCGATGAGAGTCCCGAGCCGGTGAAGGGTCATTATTGTATATATCTCCCGGTAGACGATGAGAGTCCCGCGCCGGAGGTAGGTATCAGGCATATGTGACTGCATTATTCATCCGTTCTCATTGCCCCGCATACTGACTATTGTGTGTATTGTGTTGTGTTTTATGTATGCGGTATGTATACTATGTCGTAGACATATCTCATTTTGCCTATATATTTCTGGCTCGTATTCTGGGTTGCGGGGATCAGGTTGCATGCCGCAATGGTATAAATATATGGATCGGGTTGCACGCCGCGACACGATAAATATATGGATCGGGTTGCACACCGCAACAGGATGTATTTCTGATTGTTGATGTGTTCGGGATACCTATATGTTTTGGTTATCTTACGTTCATGGTTGTCGATGAGTTTTTCATTCCACACGTGTTTCCGGTTATTATCTGGCTCTGCCTTTTTTTAATTTAAATAAGAGGAATTTGGTTTATCTGTTTCATCTCCTAGACTAGCTATCCTATTCTTTGAGGTGGCTAGTCTGCCCCACTTATTGAGTCCTTTTGACTCACCCTTGTTTGTTGTTTGTTTTTGTCTATCTATTTCGTTTCGGCAGGTTCGCTCCAGGATTGAGTTCGCCGCGTTGTTCAGGAGCGAAGACGACTTCAGCTGTCATGGTTTGCCAGCTTTATTCCGGATGGCCACCAGTTTATGGTTTATTATTTCAGTTGCATTTTGCTCCCTTCAAGAGGTATCTGTTTTCTTTTGTACTCTTAGATGTCTGGTTTGGATATCCCTAAACCTAGTATGTTGGGTAGTCAGCTGTAATTTCTTTTGTACAACTTAGGGGTACTAGTATGTCTGTGTTTTTTTTTAAAAAAAAAAGCCTTGTTCTTATTTATGAATTGTTATATTTATTTTTCTAATTTGATTGGTAAGTGGTTAGTAAGTAATATTCGATCTACGTATCTCATCTTGGTTCAGAATGCTAGTAAAGTCATGTTATCCTATGAGTTTATCTGGGTTATAACATGGTTTCTGGTAAATTGTCAGAGTTTCCTTCTTATTGGGAGGTTAAATTGGCATGGATGTTGTTCCATAGAGCTAATTTAATATCTATTTCTTCAATTGTGATTCTTTGGCTAGCTTGACTCGTAGTCTAGGTCTGGTAGCCAAATAAATAAGATGATGAGCTTCATAAAGATCTAATTATTTCTATCCTCAGTTTATTGCCATCTCTTCTTCTTTCGACACTGGTGAGCTTAGGCGATCAGTAACCTATTGTGATGTTCCCTGTGTTGAGCCAGAGTGCATGTCAAGGTAACCGGGTAAGCATATTATTGTTTTGGATACAAACACTTACTCTTCCAAACGATAGCACTGCTAAGAACCACGGTAAAAGATGTCCAAAATAGTAGCACAAAATGTTTCAAAATCTGGAAAATTATTTTTATCTTCGGACAGCTGTTAGTAGTTTGCACATAACTCCTTGTACAAAATTGATATTAAGATGCTTTAAGATTCCCTGGAACCCTAAGACATATATCTAAAACTTTTATGAAGTCTATAACTTTGATCTATACTCTGAAAATTAGGTTGAAAATCAGGACAGTGGTGCTGTCCAGACATTCTATCTGCGGATTTGTTATGTCATCCAGTTGTCTCATCTTGTTATCCGTTTAACATGTTTATGTTATCAACTTATCCGGGTATCCATTCCCATGTACAGTATAATGCTGGTTCTGTTTTGTGGATCATCCAGTTTCAGAAGAAACTCTGTCGAAATTTTTATATAGAAGTACCATCCATCAGGCGGTGGTGTTTATGACAAAGGTATGGAGTTGTGAACTCGAGAGTTGCAGCTGTTTGGCAACTCGAAAGGTTAGTTTGGTAGCTTAGGTCTGCCTACATTCAGTTTTTAGCCAAATCTTCTTTAGGCCAACAGGTTGTGCGGGGATGATTATTCCTATTCAAAATTATTTGTATGAGTTTATGCTCTAAGTGGAGGAGTCTTCCTCCAATTGATGTCGAATCATAATATTAAATCTCTAAGGCGTTGCTGAAGCGTAAGCTAATTCTTTGTTTCATCGTCCTATTCTATATCGAAAGTATATCGATGAGGTGATTCGTTGGTGGAATCATGTTAGCCCATCAAAAGTTACGTGTATCTTCATTTCGAAAATATAGAACTCTTCTCTCATGATTGAGAAAGGGTCAGCTTAGTCCGAATAAGTTGGGCAATGATGTTATCATATTATCCAGCTATGTTTTTATCTAAGAGTTCGATATGCGTGTTATAATTCTGATCCTGTAATCAGGAAATAATGCCCGTGGAGTAGCTCATGAAGGTCGTGCAAGTTCTCTTGTTATCTGCGTGAATCTTGCTTTGGACTTAGGCTCGTTCGAGGACGAACGAGAGTATAAGTGGAGGAGAATGAAACGACCTCGGTCAGTCGTTTCGGAAGTTAGGACTCTGATTGGCGTACCGATAATTTTAAAATATTCGTAATATCCATTAGGACCTGTCTGTAAAATTTGAGCTAAATCAGACTTCGTTTGGTAGGTATCGGAAGAAGGTTTCAGTTTTTATCGTCGATAAATATTAAAAAGAGATTTACGAGCTCGGTATTGGCGAATGAGCTCTGATTTGAAATCCGAAAGAGCCATTAGGTTCATCTGATTATTTGCGACTTTTGTGATTTTTCGAAAGAGAATTTCGATATTGTTCGGCTAGTTTCCGCTAAAATGCCGAAAGTTAAATAATTTGACTTTTTCTATTTAAATTCGCATCTTGAGTTTCGGGAGTCCAATTTGAGATCCGCCTTCGTGAGTATGTTACATATATTTTGTATAACTTGTATGCAAAAGTTGGGATTATTTCGAATATCGTAGGGTACCGTTTTAATTTTTATCGTAGCAGCGAATTTAAAAAAAAAAGGAAAATGACAAAACGTTAAAAGGAAGTTAGGCGGTGGGGGATATATATCCCCCTAATCAATTTGGACAACAGAAACATACGTACATACATACACATAAACATAAATTGAAGAACACGCAGTGAAAAAATGCCAGAAAATGAGAAAAGAACCGGAAAAATAGTAGAATTTTTACCCCGAAACATTCAGGTAATGATCTTAATATATTATTTGTGTTTATTACGTATGTTTGAATATATTTTTACGGTAAAATTAGAGATCTTAGACATCGTCCTAATGACGTAAATTGATAGTTTAAAGGGTCAAATGGACCCCGATAATGAAATTGATTATATATTCGTACTCAGTGAGTTATGGGCAACATATAAATGCAATTTATTTGGGGTTTGGTTATGTGGCCTTAAACCCTGTATATAGGCCTGGCCTGCGTATTGCGTATGCGAATAGGGTATCAGGTTCCTAACCAGATTGCCCTAAGATGTGAGGAATGAAGCATTTAGCCTAATTTGATATATTTTTCTGCTTATTGAATAGAGTGGGATCGTTTGGAAATGAAACCAAAGGACAAGCGGTCATTGGGTGGATGTACAAACTTTGTAACAAGGTAAGTATTTATATCCATTCTTTGGAGGCACCTGGCCTCGTGGATTTTCTACCACGTGTTCCTTACGTGTGTAGCTGCCGATAGGCGTACTCATCACGCCTTAGCTTTGGAATTATATTGTGCATTATATGTTATGCCCTGTTGTTGGTATTGCATTGAGCATATGAGCATGGCACTCTGGTTTTGAGTATCGCATATACTTCCCGGTAATCGATGAGAGTCCCGAGCCGGTGAAGGATCATTATTACATATACTTCCCGGTTGGCGATGAGAGTCCCGCACCGGTGAAGGGTCATTATTACATATACTTCCCGGTTGGCGATGAGAGTCCCGTACCGGTGAAGGATCATCATTGCATATGCTTCCCGGTTGGCGATGAGAGTCCCGCACCGGTGAAGGATCATCATTGCATATACTTCCCGGTAATCGATGAGAGTCCCAAGCCGGTGAAGGGTCATTATTGCATATATCTCCCGGTAGACGATGAGAGTCCCGCGTCCGAGAAAGGTATCAGGCATATGTGACTGCATTATTCATCCCATCTCGTTGCCCCGCAAACTGACTATTGTGTGTATTGTGTTGTGTTTTATGTATGCGGTATGTATACTATGTCGTAGACATATCTCATTTTGCCTATATATTTCTGGCTCGTATTCTGGGTTGCGGGGATCAGGTTGCACGCCGCAATGGTATAAATATATAGATCGGGTTGCACGCCGCGACACGATGAATATATGGATCGGGTTGCACGCCGCAACAGGATGTATTTCTGATTGTTGATGTGTTCGGGATACCTATATGTTTTGGTTATCTTACGATCCTGGTTGTCGATGAGTTTGTCATTCCATACGTGATTTCGGTTATTATCTGGCTCTGCCTTTTTATAATTTAAATAAGAGGAATTTGGTTTATCTGTTTCATCTCCCTGACTAGCTATCCTATTCTTTGAGGTGGCTAGTCTGCCCTACTTATTGAGTCCTTTTGACTCACCCTTGTTTGTTGTTTGTTTTTGTCTATCTATTTAATTTCGACAGGTTCGCTCCAGGATTGAGTTCGCCGCGTTGTTCAGGAGCGAAGACGACTTCAGCTGTCAGGGTGAGCCAGCTTTATTCCGTATGGCCACCAGTTTATAGTTTATTATTTCAGTTGCATTTTGCTCCCTTCAAGAGGTACTTGTTTTCTTTTGTACTCTTAGATGTCTGGTCTGGATAGCCCTAAACCTAGTATGTTGGGTAGTCAGCTGTAATTTCTTTTGTACAGCTTAGGGGTATCAGTATGTCTGTATTTTTTTTAAAAAAGGCTTGTTCTTATTTATAAATTGTTATATTTATTTTCCTAATTTGATTGGTAAGGGTTCGCCCGACGAGTCTAGGGGAGGATGCCGGGTGCCTGCACGGCCTACTTGGATTTCGAGTCGCGTCAGACAAGCAGGGAGAAAGTAGACTGCACCCCCAAATTGCAGACATCAGAAGTTTCAAAGCAGATATCTTCGGAGGAGTGGTACCGCTCAAAGACAAGATATTAGAACTTTGGAAAGAAAGGCAACAAATAGGATTTGAAACTATTGGACGAGACAGGTTTGATGCAGGCTATGATGAAGATTATCCAGACTGGCTAAGGAAAGACATAGCAAAGGCAGTTCAACCAAGAGCAACAAAAAAAAGGAAAAAAATGCTGATGAATTGGAATCTGAGTGCAAGAGCCTACACAAACAACTGGCAAAGGCACGAGAGAAAATAGTGAAAAAGCAAAGATTGTTCGAAGCAAAGAACAAATAAAAAGACAAATGGCGCAATAAGGCAGAACTCCTGATAAAACGCATAAAGTCTATCAGTGTATGGGCTAGCGAAGGAATGGACTCTGTGGCTGACAAAAGAATAGAGGAGAAAGGAAGGAGGGCTTGGGAAATGTTGAAAAGCTTCACATTCGACATATCCTGGATCTTAACTAACGCAGACAATATCATCTTCCAAGGAGACTCGTCAAGGGAAAGTTCGTCTAACAAAGATTCGTCCGAAGAGGAAGAAAATGGATCTTCTGAGGTTGGATCAATGTGAAGAATGCTCGCTCGGGCCATGATCTAATTTCCTAGCAATGTTTAGTCATTTCCTTCTCTTATGATGTTTCAATATCAACCATTCTAATAAAGACCAATATTCGATAAATGCAATATTCTCTTTTAGACTCCGCATTTTGTAGCAAATGAAATGATACATGTGGCTCAAAACTCTTTCCAAATCATCATGCATAAAGCAGTTAGGATACATTTTTATTTGCTAGGTGTGCATTACGTGAATTTTCTTGATTGCTCTAGGTATCTTTCTGCCTAAGTCAATCCCTTTCCAAATCCAATCTCCTACCAAGGCACCTCATCTCCCTACTCTATGCCCAAATCCTGATGTTAGAAATCTTTCGTATGTCTTGATTTCCCCTATCCCCTACGAACTCAAAATCCTATTATCCAAATGGTTGGCTTAAGTTGAATACCAAGGCAGAAGATTTGGTTAAGCAAAGTGCACGTATCAGGGATTTCTCAAAACATGAAGAGTTTGTAATAGCAGGCACTATACACACAAAGCGGAAAATTGACAAGGCAAGAGATTTGCTGGTCAAACTCAAAGGCACACATGACTTATCGAAATACTTTGTTTTGACACAATGTCTGAGGATCATTTTGTCGGTCTAGTCCATATTGTAATACATTTAAGGAAATCCAAAATATTTCCAAACTTGCACCTATTCATGGCTTAAAATATGTTCAAGGGTTTATCACAAGGCAATAAGGAAGTGTGAAATGATCGAAACCCGCTTGATGATACAAAGGTTTATGCATAACAACCAAAATTAGTAGGTTGATTCAATTTGGAAAAGAATGCAAAGGCACAGTGACAAAAATTCCATTATATGACGGAGCTAGAAACTCTTGCTGAGTATTGAAAGCATATCCCTACCAACTAGCAAGTGTGGGACGAGACGATGAACTCAAGATAAAGCTATTTGAGACACTTACAAGACCATGAATTAATTTGATACAAAATAGGGGCAGGCAGATTTCTTGGAGCGATTTTGCCAAAAGCTTTATTTGAATAAATTTTCATGACAACAACTACATTGAGCAAGGAATACAATAAGTCAACCTCTAAAACGGTCTTGACTGAAGCATGTGATCTAAGAATATACATGATACACTAGGATTGGTCTCTTGGCAACAAAATCTACCTGACAAGGAAAGTTGAGGCAAAGATTGGATTGTAGTAGTTGGTTGGCAAATATGAAAATCATTATCTATCTCTTTCAAAAAAGCACAAACTCGCAACAGGCCTAAATTCGCAAGGAAGGATGACAAATGGACTTAAGACCTTGATCTTCAACAAAAGCCGACCTCCCTTTCTGTCACACAACACAGTCTATCGCAACATCTTTATCGACATTCAACTCCTCATCTCCTGTGTAAAAAAGCAAAGTCATTTAACTAAAATCCTTGTATTGACTGCTACATAAAGTACTCAAGCAATCTTTTGGAATCTCTATACAATTTATCATAATTTCCAAATTCAAGCGTTAATCCATCATCCGCTGTCTAGGCATTCTCTTATGTTTTATGTGTTATCTTTTGCTTCAAATCTTTGCTAAAGTGCTAACCCAGTGTGTGCATGTTGTCACCTTATTATGGTTGCTTTGTATTTGAACACAGAAATTGGTTAAAAATCTGCATTAAGAAGAAGCCGAAATCGCAAACCGAGCCGACAATATTTACTTCTGGAACAAAGTCTTTCCAACCATGGGCACATGACACCGAAAAAATTCAAACAATCCTACCACTATGCAAGTTCTTTGTGTTAGACAAACAAGATCAGCCAGCGGTATACCCACACAAGTGTCACAAGAAAGAGATCCAATCACTACACAACCAGAGCCCGCAAAACCCATAGCCCTACACTGCACCCAACTTACGCAATAAACAATCTCCCCTCTGTCAAGACTTTCAAAGGCTCAACACAATCAAGGACAGACGAAAAGATAAAACCTCATACTTTTACTCTTTTAGCTCATTCAAAAGATATTGCAACCAACATACAAACTACTCCCTAGATACCCATTCCGAAAATCGATCCAAGAAAGATCTACACCCTTCACTCAAATATTCAACACCCTGATATCGCAAAATACCCGGCACCGAAACACAAAATTCGAAGCCTCATTGGCGAAGGCCAAACAATGAAACAACAAGAACCAACAAATGGAAGTTGCAAAACTCTCGAGCCACAACTAAATTTTCTACACAGACCAATCCATCAAAAATAAGCAAGAAACATGAAGACACCCCATCACAGTGCAAGACAAATAAAATTTTGGATAACCTCTAATCCGGCTCATCTAAATACAAAACCTCAGTCTAAATATGCAAGTATCCACATAATCAGAGTCATCGAGATACCCAATCATTACACTAAACGACGAATGCAGATTCAAGCCAATGCATTAATGTTCAGTGCAATGCAACCACATTGTTTCGACTAATGAATCTTTCTTTGAAAACAGATCCTTCAGCACAAACATAAGACTAGCAGGCAATCACAACGGACATGATAGCACTTTAGCCACGTCACGCTTATAATATGACGACAAGCCACGATAGGCTTAAAATATGACGGTTAGCCCTGTCAGGCTTAAAATATGATGATTAGCCTCGTCAGGCTTAAAATATGACGACCAGCCTCGTCATGCTTAAAATATGATGATTAGCCGCGTCAAGCTTTTAATATGACGCTCAGCCACGTTAGGCTTATAATATGATGACCAGCCTCGTCAGGCTTATAATATGACGACCAGCCTCGTCAGGCTTAAAATATGATGACCAGCCTCGTCAGGCTTAAAATATGACGATTAGTCCCGTCAGGCTTATAATATGACGATCAGCCTTGTCAGGCTTATGATATGACGACCAGCCTCGTCAGGCTTAGAATATGACGATCAGCCACGTCAGGCTTAGAATATGACGATCAGCCACGTCAGGCTTAAAATATGACGACCAGCGTCGTCAGGCTTAGAATATGACGACCAGCCTCGTCAGGCTTATAATATGACGATCAGCCACGCCAGGCTTAAAATATGACGACTAGCCTCGCCAGGCTTATAATATGGCGACTAGCCTCGTCAGGCTTAAAATATGACGATCAGCTCTGTCCAGCTTAAAATAGGACAAACTCATATATTTTGTTTTGCAGGCACCACTACAATAGGGTCGTCCGGCTTAAAATTGGACATACACACGTATTTTTTGTTTATTTTGCAGGCACTACCATAACATGATGATCTATCAAAGACAATGAACTGGGCAGAATATTTGAGGATCTCCTCAAAAATTCCAAAAAAGACGCAAGCTGAAACTAGGGCAGAAATTTTTGAGATTCCCTCAAAAATTTCAAGAGAGACGAAGTACAAAATTGGGAATTCACCGAAGAAAGCTTGACCAAGGCCCAGGATTCATAAAAGAAGGCACAACAGGAGGAAGGTACGGAACAGATGAAGAATGCACACATCTAACCCTTCCTCCCGCAACACACAAAATTTTTTCTTTTGAGTGCAGGCGTGATAAATGCAAAAACGCGACGAATTTCTTAGCAACATTGCAGACATGATAATGTCATTTTATTTTTATCACCTTACTTTACTTTTTGCTTGCAGGGTACACAGCTCGACGCGATAGGCACTTTACTTTTTGTTCGCAGTGTACATAGGCCGGCAACAGGCACTTTACTTTTGGTTCGCAGGGTACACAACCTAGCGACAGGCACTTTACTTTTGGTTCGCAGGGTACACATCCCGGCGACAAGCACTTTACTTTTTGTTGGCAGGGTACACAGCCCGGCGACATGCACTTTACTTTTTGTTCGCAGGGTACACAGGCTGGCGACATGCACTACACTCGTTATATGCAGAGTATATAGCTCCCGATGAGCAGACAAATATCTCCTGACAAGAGGCACTTAGTAGCTCCGACGAGCAGGCAAATAGCTCCCGACGAGCAGGCAAATATCTCCTGACGAGAGGGACACTTAGTAGCTCCGACGAGCAGGAAAATATCTCCTGACGAGAGGTACTTAGCAGCTCTTGACGAGCAGGCAAATATCTCCTGACGAGAGGCACTTAGCAGCTCCTGACGAGCAGGCAAATATCTCCTAACGAGAGGCACTTAGTAGCTCCTGACGAGCAAGCAAATAGTTCCCGACGAGTAGGAAAATATCTCCTGACGAGAGGCACTTCTTTTCTTCTCTTTCACTATATTTTTATTCACAGGGTATACAGCCCGACGCGACATAAATACATCTCATGACGAGAGGCAGTAGCAGTTGGTCCTTTTTACAAGGAGGCAGTAGCAGTTTTCTTTTCATGCAAGTAGGTCCTTTATACAAGGAGGCAGTAGCAGTGCTGATGAGCGCATAGGTCTCTTTACGAGAGGCACTGGCAAGACGATCCAACGAAAGGAGAGTCTACTTTACATTTATAAATATTATTTGCAACAAGCTCACCATTATTGCAGGAAACAGTGTGACAGTGTCCCAAGGTATAAAGCCCGACACGACAAACAAATGAATATCCCAGAAGAGAAGCATTTATTTCCTAACACTCAAAGCACCTGGAAACAGACTACACAACTACATGACAAAGGAGAGCTCAACTCTACAGGGGAGTTTGCTTTGTCATTATCTTTGGTTGCACTTATCCTACTTTTGTTACAGAACACTCTCCGACCCCTTGACAGACCCCTTGACAAACCCCTGCTCCATTTCACATACCCTTGCACTTGCTCCCCAGAAAATAACTATCGCACAAATTTCAACCGCAAAACCTCAAATGCACACTATGCACCATTCTGGAACACCATTCAAGAAGCTTAATCTCACTGACAATGCTTTTTCTATACCCACAAACTATCTATTTTTGCTGAGTTCCAAAGCACTCAAATCTATATTTCCATACTCGCACAAGTGATCCACCTAATCTTTCATTCCTGATTGGATGCCAGTTTGTGTTCCTTCCTATTCATGACTATCTGTGTCAATTGTGCATGTTTTCGTGCTTAATCGGGCCCATCTGTTTGAATCGTGCATAGTTATTGTGCTTTACTCCTCAATATTCCCCAGCTCAGTTAAGACAATATTGAAGGCAAGATGACCCATTTATCGAGATGAAGTGTAAACTATGTCCGTGTAAACTCCTCTTTATGGGTGTGTCGTGCACCACATCTTCATAACTTGGATGATTAAAAGCTCTTTTCTCATGCTCGATCTATTGACCATATCTCGTCTTTGATAGTGCCTCTGCTTTATTCTTCAATCATTTATCTCGCCAAGAGGCAAAACATACACAAAACTGGGGTTCGACCGAGACACCCCAAAGCTCTCATTTTCTTTCCTACCATTTTGCTTGCCAGTCGTGACAAAGCTGGCTACTCCGTCAACTTTCTTTGCCCGAAAATTCTTTTCATCATCCCCGGGCGAAGAGGGGCAGCTGTTGACACCCAATTATGTCCAACCATTATCTATAATTGACTATATTTAACCTGAAGGTGCAATATTGACTGTTTGAGTAAAATTTGCATTAGAAGGAAAGCATTTACGTGTGTTATCCCCTATTTATGCATTATATATAATTTTGGCTATATTATATAATTTTATCATTTTAGGCTATTTATTAAAAACGTCTCAAATTATAGCTATTTGTGAAATTTAAATGTATTTACAATATTTAATAATTATTTATGGATATTTATACGTAATTAATTTATTTTGATACAATTTGTTTGTATGTGTGCACTTCTTTCTTTTGTATATACAATATACATATTTATATTTATTTAGTGCCTTTAAGTAAATTTCAATCCAATATACAATATACCTCGAACTTAGACAAAATGCGTAAGCAAATACATTTGAAAATCCCTACCATTCTAAAATATATTCTCTTCTTTTGTCTCTTTAATTTTCGAACTTGGACATATTATCTAGCGTGATACATCCCCTATTTTTTAAAGTAATTTGTATTTCTCTTCTACTCAATATCAGAAATCATTTCCTTTTAATCCCTTTAATTGACCCCTAATCTTTCTAATTATTCCCTAAATCCCTCTCCATTATAATCAGATCCCAAGATTGAGGTCAATCACCCAATATCTATTTCTGAATCTCTTTTCTTTTAAAAAGAGAAACCCACAACACAACAGAGGGACCAGCATATGCAGACAACTACACGCAAACCCCACTCTTTCTGAGTCTTCTTCTTCCCCACACACATCCAGAGCAGACCAAACATACACACACATACACAGTACTACACTACACCTCTTGTCTTCAAAAAACTCATCAATATACAGCATATAACAAACCCCCAATTCCCACCGTCTTCTCCGTAACACCCATTACATACACCCTACACATACAGTACACTCCACAGTGATGCACACACACTCCACAATACCCATCATCTCCAAACAAACACACCCACAGATCCAAAGACATTACCTCACGTATCATTCTTCTCCAATACACAAAACACGCACACGATTATACACTAACAGTGATACACACTCACCCCTCCTATCTTTCACACTCCATTGACACTACCACCGCAGAAACAGACACACATAGTACATCACAGTCTTTCTTCTTCCTCTATTATACCCCCACGCCAAACCCACAGATACAAACAACCATCATCTTCCCCTCTCCAATACACACACCCATCAAATGAACAAGAAACAATACACCATACATACACAATACCAGTAGTAAGATACAAAAGTCAAAATAGATGAATTGGTACAGATTGGAAATAGTGGTGGAAATCACCACCACCACTGGAGAAGAACAAACATATACACGCATCCCCATAAATACAGTACCAAAAAAATAGAGGGAGTGGGGGGGTCATAGATCGAAAAAGGGTCATCGGAGAAAATACTCCACCACCGGTAGAAGCAGCGGCGGAACATCACCATCGCCGGTGACCTTATCATTTTGCCCATCTAGCTGGCGATCTATTGTTGAAAGAACTAAAAAGAAGATTAGAGGAGGCGGAGATGAATAGAAGCGATGCCGCTGAGTCTCCCATCGGAGAAGCCAAGCTAGCAGTCGCTCCTCATATCCCTGAATCTTTTCCTTCGACGGTCCCATTATCCCATAGTTCATTGGCTGTTTCTGGAATTATTTTGTTTCCCTCAGACTCGATTTTCTTGAGGATTCCCTTCACTGGTTCTGGGATTTATCAATGGCGTTATTATTCCTATGATTTTTGGGATTGCCTATGGCATTGGCGTTACTGTTGCTTATGTTATCTTTGATACATTATGTCAATGATGAATTTATGTTGCCTGGCTTTGTCTTCGACGTTTGACTAAGAATTTCTGATTTTTGAAGTTGACAGGAGGATTATTATTAGTTTGGATGTGAGCAATTTTGACAGTTATTGCAAGCCAATGAAAATATTTTATTTTGAGGCTTAAAGAGGGATTTGAAACAGATACTACATGGCCAATGACGTTTGGAGACCAATACAAGTCCCTTCCCGTATTTACCGCCCATTACGTGTCCCGACAACAAACAAAAAAAAAAGGCGATGATGATGAGTATACACTTTGCAAAGTGAACATAGAGTGTGTAGGACCGGTACCTGGCATGGCAACACGGTCGGCCACCATTGTTTGCAGCGGTATCGACGTCCTTAAACCTCTACCCGATACAACGAATTTGAGCCTAAATCTTAAAAAAAATAATCTATTTTCCCTTTTTTATATTATTATTATTATTATTATTATTATTATTATTATTATTATTATTATTACTATTTATTGTCATTATTATTATTATTTTATTATTATTGTACTAATTCATTTTTCTCATTTTTGCGAGGTATTATTGGAAAATGCGAACATTTTGAATATTATCATCATTTCCTATATCTTTGTTTTATTTAATTACTTATATTTTTGTGTATTGACATACTAACTAATTTGTTTTAATTGTCATGTACAATCCTACAAAGTGGAAGTCTTTGGCGAAGATGAATATTCATTTCTTATACAACTTTTTGTACCTAAATTGTATATTATAGTAGAGTTAATTTTGATTAACTTTAGTTTGAATCCCAATTATTTAGTTCGGCCAGGAACCACACTTGGTGGAATGTGAGAGGTGTCTAAAACCTTCCTCTTGGGTTAATTTGAACCCTTACTCAGAATATCCGACTCGTAGATCAAGTTTCAGAGTTAATATTAAAATCGGCTAGAATCAAAATAGGTGCCCTAATACGCCTAGTTAAAAAATATGTTAAGTGGCGACTCCAAGTCTTTACCCGTGAGTTTCAATAAGTCGAGCCATTTTTCGAACTTTAACTGATTCGGAAAAAAATGGGTGTCGACAATAAATACGCTTCTTCGGTAGCTACACACATAAAAGATACGTGCGAAGAACATCCATAAAGGCCGAAGGCCGTCAAAGAAATGATGAAACCACTTACCTTTTAGTCTTGGACCGAATGGACTATTGAACAAACTTCTTTCCTTCCTGACGCCTCTTGGAACCACTTTCCTCTAAGCCAAACAAGATATTTTGCATAAATAAGCACTTACAAACTGAATCGCAAGCTATAAGCCGAAGATAGAAGGAAATTACGAAAATGCCCCTAAGTTGGGCTTAGCCAAATATCCAAAAAATTTATATTTCCGGACTCCTCATACTCTCGCGATTTCAAATATACTATTAGATTATATTTTCGAATTCATTTCACATAAATTCCCCAATTTCGAAAGTTAGGGTTCTAACCCTCTTTCTTCTCAAGATTAATTCATAAGATTCTAACTCAGATGCATGAATTAAAAAAAAATAGCTAGCTTGGAATTCGTACCTAAGGATATCCTCTGATTTGGTACATTAAATTTGGATCGAAAACCCCTTGGAAATACTTGGAATTGGATATGGAACAATATAAGCCGACAGGGCCATTTAGTACCCAAAAACTGGCGCGGTCGCGCTACCCCGCATGCCTACACACCACCCTTTCTTCGCGGTCGCGCTCCTGAGCGCGCCACTGCAATTTGGGAAAGAAACAACCAGCGTGCATGCACCCCCACGAGCGCGATCGCGCATGCTACACCAGAAGGTGGGAATTCTGCACCAGCACTTGTTGGTGCTGGGATTTGGGTCCAAATGTGACAATTACCTCAAATTTTGTACACAAGTTACAAAAACTTATATAACATGCTCACGAAGACGGATCATAAATCAAATCTCCGTAACTCAAGATGTGGGTCCCACGGGAAGAGGTTAATTTCTTGACTTTCGGGACACTAGTAAAAACAATCCAAACGACCTCGGTTTTCACTTTCGAAAGTTTCAATATGTTACAAATGGCCATACGAACCTAATGCAACCTTCAAATTTTAAATCGGGGCTCATTTACTCAAATCGAGCTCGGAAACCTCTTTTAGGCTTTACCGACAACCGAAACAGCAACCTTCTCAGAAAACCTACCAAACAAGGTCCGAATCAGCTCAAATTTTGCAAACAAGTCCTAATCGACCTTATAGAGCTATTAAGGCTTTCAGCACATTAATTGGAGTCCTAACTCCCGAGACGACTTATCGAGGTTGTTTCACAATGGTTCGATCAATTATTTTAAAATTTTTATTATACACCAATTTTTCAGTTATTTTAGTATATATAATCAAAATTTAAATTTTTAAAATCATCCCAATTATTTCGGCTTCTCTTCAATTTCGATACTGTTGGTTAATTTTTTATTTTTATTTATGTAATCTAAAACTACCTACCATCAAAGATGTATTTTTTCATACTAGTCAGTAACATTGAAAACGATATATTACTCTATTTATAAAACTCATATGTTTAGGTGACCGAATCAAAACACTGATTCCATCTTAACTAAGTAAAGATATTATATTCCAGTTGAATATTTGAGGGGTGCCTAAAAATGATTCATGAGCAATATGGGGGATGTGAAGCGTTTTAAAATACAAAATCTCAAGACTTCATTTCTAAAGAGTGGGTGTGAATGCATAGAATAAAAAATGAGACAAAACTAAACATTGAGATTATTTCAATGTCAAACTCAAGCTCATTCATTTCTTCAAACATATACCCGACTATCATCTATTGTTCTACACTAAATTAATTATTAAATGTAGATTATTTGGTATAAATCTATGAAGAGTAAACCTTTATCCAAATTGGACAAACTTTATAAGACCAACACAAATAATTATCCACAAAAAATTTATAAAATATATCTACCAGGTCATGGAGAATATATTTAACGGAGGTTGGAATCGAAAAATTCCGAATATACTTTATTGTTGAAGCACAATAGTTTCATGGTTGAATAGCAGTATTTGTAGTACTACAATTGATTGGACATTAGGGTTACTGGGTCTTTTTATTATTAGTGTCCTTTGAGTTTTTTATTGTAGGATAGGTGACTCAAGTTTTAAGTATTGGCTATATGTACCTTTTTTAATTTTGATATTAATGATACATATTTTTAAAACCCCAGTATTTTTTTATTTACACACAGTCCCCTACCTCCCTCTTCTCTTTTTCCCTCCCCTATCCCTTTCCACTCGGCCCCTCCTCCTCCACTACCTCCACCTACCTCCCTCTCCCTTCAATGTTCACCTACTCCATCTCCACTTTTTCGCCTCATTTCAGCCTTCTCATCCTCCACCATCTCCATCTCCATCTCCTCCTCGCCGATCTCCACATTCTTCTTCACCCCCTCTCCTCCTCCTCATTCTCAGCTACAAAAACTCATTTTTAACAAAAACTAACACGAAACAACAATAGTTTCAATTATCGCAATAAATTGAGTAATTTGTTGCAACAACTTTGCAAAGTTGCTGAAACAAGATAGAATTTGTGCAACAACTTTTGAATTTGTTGCAACAACTTTCTAAAGTTGTTGAGACAAATCAAAATTTGTTCAGCAACTTCCTAAAGTTGTTGCAACTAATCAAAATTTGTGCAACAACTTTTGAATTTGTTGAATCGATGTCAGATTCTCTTCTAATGGTTAAAGATATTTTATTTCTGAAATTTTCTCCAAAAATCTTAATACGATTAAAATATAAACATACTTTACATTAAGAAAAAGGAAAAAAAAAAGGACAACAATGGCCATAAATTCAGAAGAATAAAGAGATAGGAGGAGGAGGAGGAGGAGGAGGAGGAGGAGGAGGAGGAGGAGAAGAAGAAGAAGAAGAAGAAGAAGAAGAAGATACTATAAACATACTTTACATTAAGAAAAAGGAAAAAAAAAAGACAACAATGGCCATAAATTCAGAAGAAGAAAGAGATAGGAGGAGAAGAAGAAGAAGAAGAAGAAGAAGAAGAAGAAGAAGAAGAAGGAGGTATAAGGAAGGAGAAAAAACATGCAGAAGAGAAAATGAAAAGAAGATGAAAGAGAGAAGACAGAATTTGAAATTTTAAAATATGAGATTTGAGAATGGATATTTGAAATTCAAAATTTTTAGATTTTTAATATTACTCCAAAGTTTTAATAATTATAATTGGACCCCAAAATTACTTAACTAGTGTTAGTTATGTTTGACCTAGTCAAGGACATTTTTTTTAATTCAATAAGCTTCCACCTTAAGGCTCAAGCCCAAAGGTGAAATATTTCTCTAACTTTTATTTTAAAGGTTAGCTAGAAACATATAAATATATTAATACATAAATATCTAATATATAAAATATATTTTATGCATATGATTTTATTTGGTTTGATTCCGTACTTTTTTGGATTATTTTTGTAAAATAAATCTAACCAAATTCCTCAGTACAGTTACAACTTTAAATTGAACCCTACGCTTTAAAAAAAAAACCTCACAATCTGTATGATACAGTTCGATTTGATTCGGTTTGTAAATAGGGGTTTTTACATTGTATGCCCACAAAAATAACTTATTTACGTTTTTATACCCATTAAGAATTGCTTTTCACCCACTACACATTCGACCCATCTTATTTACGTCTATACCCAACCAGCCCAATTTATTTACACTCAATACACATTCTTTTGCAAAACTGAAGACACGCTCATTCTTTATCAAAAGACAGTCGATCTATCCATCTTCCTAAACGATTTTCTACTACCGTAAAAGCCCTAAATGAATCGACGATTCCCAAACGATTCTTCATCATTTAGGGTAATAAATAAGATAATTTAAACTCTCTGGATCTGGTTTTGGTTCAATTTTAAAGATAGTTTCTTCGGGAAAATTTTGTTCGAAAACTTGTTGGAGTCCTTTATATGAAATCCTTTATATTGTTCTGAATTAAGCCAAATTAAGAGATGGGTCTAAAATCGAACAAAATTGATGTAGAGGATTTCACATAAGTGATTCCAACTAGTGTACAAAAGAGCAGATAGATTCATTCTTTAGAGCAATCTACCCAGGAATATTTTATATCAATGGTAGTGACAAACAATGAGGAGGTAATTACCATATCTGACATTCTTGTACTGTTTCAGTAGTCTATTATTGTGGATAGTTGTGTTGTTTACACATGCTCGTTTCATAAAATGTACTCTACATTTAATGCATAGATATTTGTCATGATTGTTATTATATGTGTAGTGGAAGAATGTACCATTTTGTCTTGTAGAATAATTGTGTTATATGGAATATGGATGATTAAGACAACACCAGTTATTATGAATGTGTAAATGTGCTTGTGTGATCAATTCCCTTAGTTGTTCCGTCGCAAAATTTTCAATTCTCTTGTTGATTTACTATGTGTGATTTATTAGGTGCGCAAAATTTACAAGAGTTAGAAGCGTATAAAAAGAAGCTCGCACGCGCTGAAGCCATCTAAGCAGAGTCAAAGAAAACAAACCCTGATGCACTAAAACCTTCACACAAAAGTGATTTTCTTGATATTATTTGTGAAAAATTAGATTCAATTGAATTCTATAATGATTAGATTAAGGAGTTGATATAACAGCTTGAAGCTGAACAGAAGGTCCACTCTCAAAGATTAACTTTGGAAAATGATAGCACATGAAAGAAGTTTTTGTGATGTCCCTTTTTGTATTAACTAAGCAAAAATTATGTTCTGTAACATTAAAATAATTGAGCTATATATGTCTTTCTAAGAAGATACAAATAACCCGGAGATCGAATTTTTTCACACTCTCTAAATCTTGTCTTATTGCTCATTGCAGGTATTTGCAAGTCCAACGTATGAGTACATGGATACCAAAATATGGAATTAAAGGAAATGAAGTGGCTTTTCGAAATCTAGCGCTCTGAACTGCAGTTAGAGGTGGTTATCTAGCATTTACCATTTTCTTGTCTGCTCTGTTACCTTTTCTTGGAGATTTCATGAGCTTTACTGGTGCTATTAGTATATTTTCACTCACAGTTATTCTTTCAAACCACATGTACATTGTTGCTATGAGAAATCAACTTTTGTTATTACAGAAAAGCCGGAACTAGTTCAATATTGTCTGCTTGAAACAGTGACCAAAAACTAGGTTAGGCAATAGTTTTATTAAGATGGAAAATTGCTTGAAATAGTGCGTCAATTAAATCTGGAGATGCTAAAATCTGGTGCAAAGGATAGTACTCAAGCTGATTGTATTCAAGAGGGAAAAGGGCACGCAGTAGGTTCGGATGTCTAGTATACCAGTATTGTTGAAACTGGAATACGGAATATTGTTGCATCAGGTTTCCCATCCAAATTGGCACATCAATTCGTGTGCAAGTTGAAGAGAAAGGAGATGTAGCAGCTGTTATTAAACCTGCTGCTTACTGCTACTAACATTGATAAAAAGGTTGGTGTAGTTAATACTCCAAAGCAACCTGGGCGTGACAATATTGTTAATAGGATGAAGGGGCGGCTTCTACACCATATAATCGAGAATGATTGTAAACATATAGGTTCTTCTGTTGCGTTTTCTGGAGATGGTGAAAAAGATATTGTTGGTTCTTTTATTGCAGGTCTAGAGGAAAAGGATATATGATGAACGCTACAGCGCATACAACAACTGGGAAAGAGTCGTCAATTACATCTCCCAACCAAGCAGGGAAACCCAAAGGTGCAGATATTAACGCATCTCCCAAACTAACTTCGACTGGGAAGTCGAAAAAATTTTCTGTTGTACGTGGAAAAGATTCTAAAGGTGCTGCTACTGTTACTGAATTTAATGCTGCAGTAGGTCATGATTCGGGCAATGATAAGGACAAGCTTTAGGGCGTGACTGTTCCAATAGCTGCTGCAACAAGTGAAGGTTCGAAATGATGTTGAAAAGCTGCGAAAACCTGATGCGTACATGACCATTGAAGCTGAGGAAAAAGAGGTTCTTGGACAAATTGTTGAAGCGGGCAAATTAGTAAGTATGGAGAACAGATCCATACAAACTATACCGTAACAAGTTGATAGTGTGGACAGATTTAAATACCTTGAAGTTGTGAAGATGAATATGAGGTTGACATGCAGGCTTATAATTTGTTTACTTAAAAGCTAAGAGTTAATATCATTTCAGTTTTTGTTTTGAGATCAATAGATGAAGTGCTATAAGACCTAGAATATATGATGTTTTAATTGATGTTTTTGTTTATATTATGTATTTTTGTTGTTTATTTTGAATCTGTGAGATGAGGTTATTTTCGGATTGAATTTTATGAAGATTTTTCAAAGATTCCTTAGCTCTGGATTTTCCTAGATCTAGCTCTGGCAGTGCCTTGGTGGTGTTGCGATGATGAACCAATGATGGAAATGATGTCTTGACAGTGGCGATGGCAAGTTTTGTGGCTACGCGATAGTGGAAATGGCTTGGTGGTGCTGATGAAGCAGATTGTTGGCCGTGTCGTGGGGCTGCTTATGAGCTTGTGGGGCTGTTATGAGCTTGTGGCGATAATGTGCAGCGGTAGAGTAACTACTTTGTGAGTCGGTGAGTAGTGGAACAATGGTGTTGCGGCGTCGAAGAAGCTTTAGTGGTGGTACAGCAGCTAGGTTTCACTGGTTACGTAGAAAAAATCAATCATTCCTTCTTTTTCCATTTTTAGTTGGAACATTCATTTAAAGAAAACCACGTTCAGTGTATTGTTTAGCATAATACCATCCCTGATTCGTATATAGAAGTCCACTGCCTCACTAGTGTGAAAAGTGTTGTGAAGCTGAAAATCGGAATTTGATAAGGAATGAATTTTAGCAATGTTTGAAAGATGGAAATGGGGAAGGAGATAGTGGACAAAATAGGAGGAAAATTAACAGTGACTATCATTTTCTCGACTTTCTTTTTTACTTTCAATGTTGCTTCTATCATTGACATTGATAATTTTGATTTGTCTCTCAATTGTGAAGTGCATGTAGATTAGTCTTTTTTCTTTTTATTTTTGTTTTGGAGCTAAGAGAAATAGGCTTCTTTCTCAGTTCATGAAATTGTGGAGTATGGATATAGATTGGTCTCTTTTTGTATTATTAATGTAACAATTGCATAGCTCTTCTTTCATATAGGTGGTTCCGTGAGATTAATTTGTGTCATATTTTATTCGATTGATCTTCCTGCTATTGTTCTTGTAATTATAATGTAACATAGCCCTTCTTATATAAAACAATATCAATTCTCCTTTGCTAACATTTCTTGACCATAAATTTCTTAACGCCAACAGCTTCATGTCCTAAAATAACTACTACATAATATAACACTGATGGTTTTTACAATATCATGTAATTCTCCATTGAAAGGAAAAGACAAAAAAGGTTGATGCACACTCTTACTTAGCTATAAGGAATGTCTTATCGTATTCAGACAAAATATTATCTTTCTCCAAGCTATAGATCTATTTAAAACAAACAAAAATAGAACTTACTTTAAAGAAATCTAAATGGATGCCACCATTAATTTTTGCACTTTCAATTCATGTTTCTTAATACTTTTCACACTTTCAACTAAAACCCCAATTTACAAATCACCAAACAAAGCTAAAGTTCCAATCTTTATTGAATGAAAGCTACATATTTAGCAAACTAGGCCATTTTCAACAATACCAAGATTAGCATACTTAATATCTGGTTCAGTTGGTGATGGAGTAAGCTTAAAGAGAACATTAAAAGTATTGTATCATCCATTAAATCAATATGTAGTACATTTAGACCTTGAAGGTTCAGTTTAAGAGAGATTAGAGTTAGTTTAGTTTGTTAAAAATGAACCTTTGTTTGTTAAAGTTAGTAATGCTAGAGTATATGTGAGATCTAATTTGGTTACTTATAGAGGTCCTACTATGGTTAGTAATACACTTCAAGCTGCTGCTATTTTGCTTAAAGATGGTGGTGATTGGGATTGGTTTATCAATCTTAATGCTTCTGATTATCCTTTTGTATTTGGATCAAAATGCGCGATGCTATCGAGCGAATAAATATTTAAGTTTTTGTTGTTTTTAACAAAGTATACCCTTTTGGTATACTTTATACTCTTCCGACATATCCTTTTATGTTTGGATCAAAGTGCACGATGCTACCGAGCGAATAAATATTTCAGTTTTTGTTGTTTTGAACAAAGTATACACTTTTGATATACTGTATATTCTTCCGGTATACCCTTTTGTGTTTGGATGCTACCGAGCGAATAAATATTTCAGTTTTTGTTGTTTTGAATAAAGTATACCCTTTTGGTATACTGTATACTCTTCCGGTATACCCTTTTGTATGTGTATCAAAGTACGCGATGCTACCGAGCGAATAAATATTTAAGTTTTTGTTGATTTGAACAAAGTATACCCTTTTGGTATACTGTATACTCTTCTGGTATACCCTTTTGTGTTTGGAAGGTATACTGTATACTCTTCCGGTATGCCCTTTTGTGTTTGGATGCTACCGAGCGAATAAATATTTCAGGTTTTGTTATTTTGAACAAAGTATACCCTTTTGGTATACTGTATACTCTTCTGGTATACCCTTTTGTGTGTGGATAAAAGTGCGCGATGCTACCGAGCGAATAAATATTTCAGTTTTTGTTGTTTGAACAAAGTATACCTTTTTGGTACACTGTATACTCTTTCGGTATACCCTTTTGTGTTTGGATGCTACCGAGCGAATAAATATTTCAGTTTTTGTTGTTTTGAACAAAGTATACCCTTTTGGTATACTGTATACTCTTCTGGTATACCCTTTTGTGTTTGGATGCTACCGAGCGAATAAATATTTTAGTTTAGATTTTTTTGAACAAAGTATACCCTTTTGGTATACTGTATACTCTTCCGGTATACCCTTTTATGTGTGGATAAAAGTGCGCGATGCTACCGAGCGAATAAATATTTCAGTTTTTGTTGTTTTGAACAAAGTATACCCTTTTGGTATACTGTATACTCTTCTGGTATACCCTTTTGTGTTTGGATGCTACCGAGCGAATAAATATTTTAGTTTAGATTTTTTTGAACAAAGTATACCCTTTAGTATACTAAAAACTCTTCTGGTATACCCTTTTGTGTTTGGATCCAAGTGTGTGATGCTACCGAGTGAATAAATATTTTAGTTTATGTTGTTTTTGAACATATTATACCCTTTTGATATACTGTATACTCTTCCGATATATCCTTTTGTGTTTGGATCAAAGTGCACGATGCTACCGAGCGAATAAATAGTTCAGCTTTCTTTGTTTTGAACAAAGTATACTATATTGGTATATTGTATACTCTTCCTGTATATCCATGCTACCGAGCGAGTAAATATTTCAGTTTTTGTATTTTTGAACAAAGTATACCCTTTTGGTATAATGTATACTCTTCTGGTATACCCTTTTGTGTTTAGATGCTACCGAGCGAATAAATATTTCAGTTTTTATTTTGAACAAAGTATACCCTTTTGGTATACTGTATACTCTTCCGGTATACCCTTTTATGTGTGGATCAAAGTGCGCGATACTACCTAGCGAATAAGTATTTTAGTTTTTGTTGTTTTTGAAAAAAGTATACCCTTTATATATACTGTATACTCTTCTTGTATACCCTTTTGTGTTTGAATCAACGTGCACGATGCTACCGAGCGAATAAATATTTCAGTTTTTGTTATTTTGAACAAAGTATACCCTTTTGGTAAACTGTATACTCTTCCGGTATACCCTTTTGTATGTGGATCAAAGTGCGCGATGCTACCAAGCGAATGCATATTTCAGTTTTTGTTGTTTGAACAAGGTATACCTTTTTGGTATACTGTATACTCCTCCGGTATACCCTTTTGTGTTTGGATTAAAGTGCGCAATCCTACCGAGCGAATAAATATTTCAGCTTTTGTTGTTTTCAACAGAGTATATCTTTTTGGTATACTGGATACTCTTCCGGTAAATCCTTTTGTGTTTGGATGCTACCGAGCGAATAAATTTTTCAGGTTTTTTTGTTTTGAATAAAGTATACCCTTTTGGTATACTGTATTCTCTTCCGGGATATTCTTTTGTGTGTGGATAAAAGTGCGCGATGCTATCGAGCGAATAAATATTTCAGTTTTTGTTGTTTTGAACAAAGTATTCCCTTTTGGTATACTGTATACTCTTCTGGTATACCCTTTTGTGTTTGGATGCTACCGAGCGAATAAATATTTTAGTTTAGGTTTTTTTAACAAAGTATACCCTTTAGTATACTAAAAACTCCTCTGGTATACTCTTTTGTGTTTGGATCCAAGTGTGTGATGCTACCGAGTTAGTAAATGTTCAAGTTTATGTTGTTTTAGAACAAATTATGCCCTTTTGATATACTGTATACTCTTCTGATATATCCTTTTATGTTTGGATCAAAGTGCACGATGCTTCCGAGCGAATAAATATTTCAGCTTTCTTTGTTTTGAACTAATTATACTATATTGGTATACTGGATACTCTTCCGGTATACCCATGCTACCGAGCGAGTAAATATTTCAGTTTTTGTATTTTTGAACAAAGTATACCCTTTTGGTATAATGTATACTCTTCCGGCATACCCTTTTGTGTTTGGATGCTGCCGAGCGAATAAATATTTCAGTTTTTATTTAGAACAAAGTATACCGTTTTGGTATTCTGTATACTCTTCCGGTATATCCTTTTATGTGTGGATCAAAGTGCGCGATACTACCTAGAGAATAAATATTTCAGTTGTTGTTATTTTGAACAAAGTATACCCTATTGGTATACTGTATACTCTTCTGGTATACCCTTTTGTGTTTGGATGCTACCGAGCGAATAAATATTTCAATTTTTGTTGTTTTGAACATAGTATACCCTTTTGGTATACGGTATACTCTTCTGGTATATTCTTTTGTGTTTAGATCTAAGATGCGATGCTATCGAGCAAATAAATATTTTAGTTTTTGTTGTTTCTGAACAAAGTATACCTTTTTGGTATACTGTATACTCATTCGATATACCATTTTACGTTTGGATCAAAGTGCGCGATGCTACCTCGCGAATAAATATTTCAATTTTTTTTTATTTGAATAAAGTATAGCCTTTTGGTATACTGTATACTCTTTCGGCAGACCCTTTTGTGCGCGGGTCAAAGTGCGCGATGCTACTGAGCAAATAAATATTTCAGTTTTTATTGTTTTGAACAAAGTATACTCTTTTTGTATACTGTATACTCTTCCGGTATACACTTTTGGTAAACTGTATACTCTTCCGGTATACCCTTTTGTGTTTGGATGCTACCGAGCGAATAAATATTTCAGGTTTTGTTGTTTTGAACAAAGTATACCCTTTTGGTATACTGTATACTCTTCCGGTATACCCTTTTATGCGTGGATAAAAGTGCGCGATGCTACCGAGCGAATAAATATTTCAATTTTTGTTGTTTTGAACAAAGTATACCCTTTTCGTATATTGTATACTCTTCTGGTGTACCTTTTTGTGTTTGGATGCTACCGAGCGAATAAATATTTTAGTTTAGGTTTTTTTGAACAAAGTATACCCTTTAGTATACTAAAAACTCTTCTGGTATACCCTTTTGTGTTTGGATCCAAGTGTGTGATGCTACTGAGTGAATAAATATTTTAGTTTATGTTGTTTTTGAACAAATTATACCCTTTTGATATACTGTATACTCTTTCGATATATCCTTTTGTGTTTGGATCAAAGTGCACGATGCTACCGAGCAAGTAAATATTTCAGTTTTTGTATTTTTGAACAAAGTTTACTATATTGTTATACTGTATACTCTTCCGGTATACCGATACTACCGAGCGAGTAAATATTTCAGTTTTTGTATTTTTGAACAAAGTATACCCTTTTGGTATAATGTATACTCTTCCGGTATACCCTTTTGTGTTTGGATGCTACCGAGCGAATACATATTTCAGTTTTTAGTTTGAACAAAGTATACCCTTTTGGTATACTGTATACTCTTCCGGTATACCCTTTTATGTGTGGATCAAAGAGCGCGATACTACCTAGCGAATAAATATTTTAGTTTTTGTTGTTTTTGAACAAAGTATACCCTTTTGCTATACTGTATACTCTTCTTGTATACCCTTTTGTATTTGGATCAAAGTGCGCGATGCTACCGAGCGAATAAATATTTCAGTTGTTGTTATTTTGAACAAAGTATACCCTTTTAGTAAACTGTATACTCTTCCGGTATACCCTTTTGTATGTGGATCAAAGTGCGCGATGCTACCGAGCGAATACATTTTTCAGTTTTTGTTGTTTGAACAAGGTATACCTATTTGGTATACTCTTTACTCTTCCGGTATACCCTTTTGTGTTTGGATTAAAGTGCGCAATCCTACCGAGCGAATAAATATTTCAGCTTTTGTTGTTTTGAATAGAGTATACCTTTTTTGTATACTGTATATTCTTCCGGTATGCCCTTTTGTGTTCGGATGCTACCGAGCGAATAAATATTTCAGGTTTTGTTGTTTTGAACAAAGTATACCCTTTTGGTATACTGTATACTCTTCTGATATGCCCTTTTGCGTGTGGATAAAAGTGCGCAATGCTATCCAGCGAATAAATATTTCAGTTTTTGTTGTTTTGAATAAAGTATACCCTTTTGGTATACTGTATACTCTTATGGTATACCCTTTTTTGTTTGGATGCTACCGAGCGAATAAATATTTTAGTTTAGGTTGTTTTGAACAAAGTATACCCTTTAGTATACTAAAAACTCTTCTGGTATACCCTTTTGAGTTTGGATCCAAATGTGATGCTACCAAGTGAATAAATATTTTAGTTTATGTTGTTTTTGAACAAATTATACCATTTTGATATACTGTATACTCTTCCGATATATCCTTTTGTGTTTGGATCAAACTGCACGATGCTACCGAGCGAATAAATATTTCAGCTTTTGTTGTTTTGAACAAAGTATACTATATTGGTATACTGTATACTCTTCCGGTATACCCATGCTACCGAGCGAATAAATATTTCAGTTTTTGTATTTTTGAACAAAGTATACCCTTTTGGTATAATTTCTACTCTTCCGTTATACCCTTTTGTGTTTGGATGCTACCGAGCAAATAAATATTTCAGTTTTTATTTTGAACAAAGTATACCCTTTTGGTATACTGTATACTCTTCCGGTATACCCTTTTATGTGTGGATCAAAGTGCGTGATGCTACCTAGAGAATAAATATTTCAGTTTTTGTTGTTTTTAACAAAGTATACCCTTTTGGTATACTGTATACTCTTCTGGTATACCCTTTTGTGTTTGGATGCTACCGAGCGAATAAATATTTCAGTTTTTGTTGTTTTGAACATAGTATACTCTTTTGGTATACTGTATACTCTTCTGGTATACTCTTTTGTGTTTGGATCTAAGATGCGATGCTACCGAGCAAACAAATATTTTAGTTTTTGTTGTTTCAGAACAAAGTATACCTTTTTGGTATACTGTACACTCTTTCGATATACCCTTCTGTGTTTGGATCAAAGTGCGCGATGCTACCTAGCGAATAAATATTTCAGTTTTTTTTGTTTGAATAAAGTATAGCCTTTTGGTATACTGTATACTCTTTCGGCATACCCTTTTGTGCGTGGGTCAAAGTGCGCGATGCTACTGAGCAAATATATATTTCAGTTTTTACTGTTTTGAACAAAGTATACTCTTTTGGTATACTGTATACTCTTCCGGTATACCTTTTTTTGTTTTGATCAAAGTGTGCGATGCTACCGAGCGAAAAAAATATTTCAGTTTTTGTTGTTTTTGACAAAGCATACTCTTTTGGTATATTGTATACTCTTCCAGTATACCCTTTTGTGTTTGGATTAAAGTGCGCGATGCTACCGAGCGAAAAAATATTTCAGTTTTTGTTGTTTTGAACAAAGTATACCCTTTTGGTATACTGTATACTCTTCTGGTTTACCCTTTTGTGTTTGAATGCTACCGAGCGAATAAATATTTTAGTTTAGGTTGTTTTGAACAAAGTATACCATTTAGTATACTCAAAACTCTTCTGGTATACCCTCTTGAGTTTGGATCCAAGTGTGTGAGTCTACCGAGTGAATAAATATTTTAGTTTATGTTGTTTTTGAACAAATTAAACCATTTTGATATACTGTATTCTCTTCTGATATATCCTTTTGTGTTTGGATCAAAGTGCACGATGCTACCGAGCGAATAAATATTTTAGCTTTTGTTGTTTTGAACAAAGTATACTATATTGGTATACTGTATACTCTTCCGATATACCCATGCTACCGAGTGAATAAATATTTTAGTTTTTGTATTTTTGAACAAAGTATACCCTTTTGGTATAATGTATGCTCTTCTGGTATACCCTTTTGTGTTTGGATGCTACCGAGCGAATAAATATTTTAGTTTTTATTTTGATCAAAGTATACCCTTTTGGTATACTGTATACTCTTCGGTATACCCTTTTAAGTGTGGATCAAAGTGCGCGATGCTACCTAGAGAATAAATATTTCAGTTTTTGTTGTTTTGAACAAAGTATACCCTTTTGGTATACTGTATACTCTTCTGGTGTACCCTTTTGTGTTTGGATGCTACCGAGCGAATAAATATTTCAATTTTTGTTATTTTGAACATAGTATACCCTTTTGGTATACTGTATACTCTTCTGGTATACTCTTTTGTGTTTGGATCTAAAATGCGATGCTACCGAGCAAATAAATATTTTAGTTTTTGTTGTTTCAGAACAAAGTATACCCTTTTGGTATACTGTATACTCTTTCGATATATAATTTTGTGTTTGGATCAAAATGCGCGATGCTACCTAGCGAATAAATATTTCAGTTTTTTTTTTGTTTGAATAAAGTATAGCCTTTTGGTAAACTGTATACTCTTCCGGTATACCCTTTTGTGTGTGGATCAAAGTGCGCGATGCTACCGAACGAATACAAATTTAAGTTTTTGTTGTTTAAACAAAGTATACTTTTTGGTACACTGTATACTCTTCCAGTATACCCTTTTGTGTTTGGATTAAAGTGCGCAATCCTACCGATCGAATAAATATTTCAGCTTTTATTGTTTTCAACAGAGTATATCTTTTTGGTATACTGGATACTCTTCCGGTAAATCCTTTTGTGTTTGGATGCTACCGAGCGAATAAATTTTTCAGGTTTTTTTGTTTTGAATAAAGTATACCCTTTTGGTATACTGTATTCTTTTCCGGGATATCCTTTTGTGTGTGGATAAAAGTGCGGGATGCTACCGAGCGAATAAATATTTCAGTTTTTGTTGTTTTGAACAAAGTATTCCCTTTTGGTATACTGTATACTCTTCTGGTATACCCTTTTGTGTTTGGATGCTACCGAGCGAATAAATATTTTAGTTTAGGTTTTTTTAACAAAGTATACCCTTTAGTATACTAAAAACTCCTCTGGTATACTCTTTTGTGTTTGGATCCAAGTGTGTGATGCTACCGAGTTAGTAAATGTTCAAGTTTATGTTGTTTTAGAACAAATTATGCCCTTTTGATATACTGTATACTCTTCTGATATATCCTTTTATGTTTGGATCAAAGTGCACGATGCTTCCGAGCGAATAAATATTTCAGCTTTCTTTGTTTTGAACTAATTATACTATATTGGTATACTGGATACTCTTCCGGTATACCCATGCTACCGAGCGAGTAAATATTTCAGTTTTTGTATTTTTGAACAAAGTTACCCTTTTGGTATAATATATACTCTTCCGGTATACCCTTTTGTGTTTGGATGCTGCCGAGCGAATAAATATTTCAGTTTTTATTTTGAACAAAGTATACCGTTTTGGTATTCTGTATACTCTTCCGGTATACCCTTTTATGTGTGGATCAAAGTGCGCGATACTACCTAGAGAATAAATATTTCAGTTGTTGTTATTTTGAACAAAGTATACCCTATTGGTATACTGTATACTCTTCTGGTATACCCTTTTGTGTTTGGATGCTACCGAGCGAATAAATATTTCAATTTTTGTTGTTTTGAACATAGTATACCCTTTTGGTATACGGTATACTCTTCTGGTATATTCTTTTGTGTTTAGATCTAAGATGCGATGCTATCGAGCAAATAAATATTTTAGTTTTTGTTGTTTCTGAACAAAGTATACCTTTTTGGTATACTGTATACTCATTCGATATACCATTTTACGTTTGGATCAAAGTGCGCGATGCTACCTAGCGAATAAATATTTCAATTTTTTTTTATTTGAATAAAGTATAGCCTTTTGGTATACTGTATACTCTTCCGGTATACCCTTTTATGTGTGGATAAAAGTGCGCGATGCCACCGAGCGAATAAATATTTCAGTTTTTGTTGTTTTGAACAAAGTATACCCTTTTTGTATACTGTATACTCTTCTGGTGTACCTTTTTGTGTTTGGATGCTACCGAGCGAATAAATATTTTAGTTTAGGTTTTTTTGAACAAAGTATACCCTTTAGTATACTAAAAAATCTTCTGGTATACCCTTTTGTGTTTGGATCCAAGTGTGTGATGCTACCGAGTGAATAAATATTTTAGTTTATGTTGTTTTTGAACAAATTATACCCTTTTGATATACTGCATACTCTTTCGATATATCCTTTTGTGTTTGGATCAAAGTGCACGGTGCTACCGAGCGAATAAATATTTCAGCTTTCTTTGTTTTGAACAAAGTATACTATATTGGTATACTGTATACTCTTTCGGTATACCCATGCTACCGAGCAAGTAAATATTTCAGTTTTTGTATTTTTGAACATAGTTTACTATATTGGTATACTGTATACTCTTCCGGTATACCCATACTACCGAGCGAGTAAATATTTCAGTTTTTGTATTTTTGAACAAAGTATACCCTTTTGGTATAATGTATACTCTTCCGGTATACCCTTTTGTGTTTGGATGCTACCGAACGAATAAATATTTCAGTTTTTATTTTGAACAAAGTATACCCTTTTGGTATACTGTATACTCTTCCGGTATTCCCTTTTATGTGTGGATCAAAGAGCGCGATACTACCTAGCGAATAAATATTTTAGTTTTTGTTGTTTTTGAACAAAGTATACCCTTAGCTATACTGTATACTCTTCTTGTATACCCTTTTGTGTTTGGATCAAAGTGCGCGATGCTACCGAGCGAATAAATATTTCAGTTTTTGTTATTTTGAACACAGTATACCCTTTTGGTAAACTGTATACTCTTCCGGTTTACCCTTTTGTATATGGATCAAAGTGCGCGATGCTACCGAGCGAATACATTTTTCAGTTTTTGTTGTTTGAACAAGGTATACCTTTTTGGTATACTCTTTACTCTTCCGGTATACCCTTTTGTGTTTGGATTAATGTGCACAATCCTACCGAGCGAATAAATATTTCAGCTTATGTTGTTTTGAATAGAGTATACCTTTTTGGTATACTGTATACTCTTCCGGTATGCCCTTTTGTGTTCGGATGCTACCGAGCGAATAAATATTTCAGGTTTTGTTGTTTTGAACAAAGTATACCCTTTTGGTATACTGTATACTCTTCTGATATGCCCTTTTGTGTGTGGATAAAAGTGCGCAATGCTATCGAGCGAATAAATATTTCAGTTTTTGTTGTTTTGAATAAAGTATACCCTTTTGGTATACTGTATACTCTTATGGTATACCCTTTTGTGTTTGGATGCTACCGAGCGAATAAATATTTTAGTTTAGGTTGTTTTAAACAAAGTATACCCTTTAGTATACTAAAAACTCTTCTGGTATACCCTTTTGAGTTTGGATCCAAGTGTGTGATGCTACCAAGTGAATAAATATTTTAGTTTATGTTGTTTTTGAACAAATTATACCATTTTGATATACTGTATAGTCTTCTTATATATCCTTTTGTGTTTGGATCAAAGTGCACGATGCTACCGAGCGAATAAATATTTCAGCTTTTGTTGTTTTGAACAAAGTATCCTATATTGGTATACTGTATACTCTTCCGGTATACCCATGTTACCGAGCGAATAAATATTTCAGTTTTTGTATTTTTTAACAAAGTATACCCTTTTGGTATAATGTCTACTCTTCCGTTATACCCTTTTGTGTTTGGATGCTACCGAGCAAATAAATATTTCAGTTTTTATTTTGAACAAAGTATACCCTTTTGGTATACTGTATACTCTTCCGGTATACCCTTTTATGTGTGGATCAAAGTGCGTGATGCTACCTAGAGAATAAATATTTCAGTTTTTGTTGTTTTTAACAAAGTATACCCTTTTGGTATACTGTATACTCTTCTGGTATACCCTTTTGTGTTTTGATGCTACCGAGCGAATAAATATTTCAGTTTTTGTTGTTTTGAACAAAGTATACTCTTTTGGTATACTATATACTCTTCCGGTATACCTTTTTTTGTTTTGATCAAAGTATGCGATGCTACCGAGCAAAAAAAATATTTCAGTTTTTGTTGTTTTTGACAAAGCATACTTTTTTGGTATATTGTATACTCTTCCAGTATACCCTTTTGTATTTGGATTAAAGTGCGCGATGCTACCGAGCGAATAAATATTCCAGTTTTTGTTGTTTTGAACAAAGTATACCCTTTTGGTATACTGTATACTCTTCTGGTATACCCTTTTGTGTTTGAATGCTACCGAGCGAATAAATATTTTAGTTTAGGTTGTTTTGAACAAAGTATACCATTTAGTATACTCAAAACTCTTCTGGTATACCCTCTTGAGTTTGGATCCAAGTGTGTGAGTCTACCGAGTGAATAAATATTTTAGTTTATGTTGTTTTTGAACAAATTATACCATTTTGATATACTGCATACTCTTCCGATATATCCTTTTGTGTTTGGATCAAAGTGCACGATGCTACCGAGCGAATAAATATTTCAGCTTTTGTTGTTTTGAACAAAGTATACTATATTGGTATACTGTATACTCTTCCGGTATACCCATGCTACCGAGTGAATAAATATTTTAGTTTTTGTATTTTTGAACAAAGTATACCCTTTTGGTATAATGTATACTCTTCCGGTATACCCTTTTGTGTTTGGATGCTACCGAGCGAAAAAATATTTTAGTTTTTATTTTGATCAAAGTATACCCTTTTGGTATACTGTATACTCTTCCGGTATACCCTTTTAAGTGTGGATCAAAGTGCGCGATGCTACCTAGAGAATAAATATTTCAGTTTTTGTTGTTTTGAACAAAGTATACCCTTTTGGTATACTGTATACTCTTCTGGTATACCCTTTTGTGTTTGGATGCTACCGAGCGAATAAATATTTCAATTTTTGCTGTTTTGAACATAGTATACCCTTTTGGTATACTGTATACTCTTCTGGTATACTCTTTTGTGTTTGGATCTAAGATGCGATGCTACCGAGCAAATAAATATTTTAGTTTTTGTTGTTTCAGAACAAAGTATACCCTTTCGGTATACTATATACTCTTTCGATATATAATTTTGTGTTTGGATCAAAGTGCGCGATGCTGCCTAGCGAATAAATATTTCAGTTTTTTTTTTTTGTTTGAATGAAGTATAGCCTTTTGGTAAATTGTATACTCTTCCGGTATACCCTTTTGTGTGTGGATCAAAGTGCGCGATGCTACCGAACGAATACAAATTTCAGTTTTTGTTGTTTGAACAAAGTATACTTTTTGGTACAATGTATACTCTTCCAGTATACCCTTTTGTGTTTTTGATTAAAGTGCGCGATCCTACCGATCGAATAAATATTTCAGCTTTTATTGTTTTGAACAGAGTATATCTTTTTGGTATACTGGATACTCTTCCGGGAAACCCTTTTGTGTTTGGATGCTACCGAGCGAATAAATATTTCAGGTTTTTTTGTTTTGAATAAAGTATACCCTTTTGGTATACTGTATTCTCTTCCGGGATATCCTTTTGTGTGTGGATAAAAGTGCGCGATTCTACCGAGCGAATAAATATTTCAGTTTTTGTTGTTTTGAACGAAGTATTCCCTTTTGGTATACTGTATACTCTTCTGGTATACCCTTTTGTGTTTGGATTCTACCGAGCGAATAAATATTTTAGTTTAGGTTTTTTTAACAAAGTATTACCTTTAGTATACTAAAAACTCCTCTGGTATACTCTTTTGTGTTTAGATCCAAGGGTGTGATGCTACCGAGTTCGTAAATGTTTTAGTTTATGTTGTTTTAGAAAAAATTATGCCCTTTTGATATACTGTATACTCTTCTGATATATCCTTTTGTGTTTGGATCAAAGTGCACGATGCTTCCGAGCGAATAAATATTTCAGCTTTCTTTGTTTTGAACTAATTATACTATATTGGTATACTGGATACTCTTCCGGTATACCCATGCTACCGAGCGAGTAAATATTTCAGTTTTTGTATTTTTGAACAAAGTTACCCTTTTGGTATAATGTATACTCTTCTGGTATACCCTTTTGTGTTTGGATGCTACAGAGCGAATAAATATTTCAGTTTTTATTTTGAATAAAGTATACCCTTTTGGTATACTGTATACTCTTCCGGTATACCCTTTTGTGTGTGGATAAAAGTGCGCGATGCTACTGAGCGAATAAATATTTCAGTTTTTGTTGTTTTGAACAAAGTATACCCTTTTTGTATACTGTATACTCTTCTGGAATACCTTTATGTGTTAGGATGCTACCGAGCGAATAAATATTTTAGTTTAGGTTTTTTTGAATAAAGTATACCCTTTAGTATACTAAAAACTCTTCTGGTATACCCTTTTGTGTTTGGATCCAAGTGCGTGATGCTACCGAGTGAATAAATATTTTAGTTTATGTTGTTTTTGAACAAATTATACCCTTTTGATATACTGTATACTCTTCCGATATATCCTTTGTGTTTGGATCAAAGTGCACGATACTACCGAGCGAATAAATATTTCAGATTTCTTTGTTTTGAACAAAGTATACTATATTGGTATACTGTATACTCTTCCGGTATACCCATACTACCGAGCGAGTAAATTTTCAGTTTTTGTATTTTTGAACAAAGTATATCCTTTTGGTATAATATATACTCTTCCGGTATACCCTTTTGTGTTTGGAGTCTACCGAGCGAATAAATATTTCAGTTTTTATTTTGAACAAAGTGTACCCTTTTGGTATACTGTATCCTCTTCTGGTATACCCTTTTATGTGTGGATCAAAGTGCGCGATACTATCTAGCGAATAAATATTTTAGTTTTTGTTGTTTTTGAACAAAGTATACCATTTTGATATACAGTATACTCTTCTGGTATACCCTTTTGTTTTTGGATCAAAGTGCGCGATGCTACTGAGCGAATAAATATTTCAGTTTTTGTTATTTTGAACAAAGTATACTCTTTTGGTAAACTGTATACTCTTCCGGTATACCCTTTTGTCTGTGGATCAAAGTTCGCGATGCTACCGAGCGAATACATATTTCATTTTTTGTTGTTTGAACAAGGTATACCTATTTGGTATACTGTATACTCTTCCGGTATACCCTTTTGTGTTTGGATTAAAGTGCGCAATCCTACCGAGCGAATAAATATTTCTGCTTTTGTTGTTTTGAGCAGAGTATAACTTTTTGGTATACTGTATACTCTTCTGGGATACCCTTTTGTGTTTGGATACTACCGAGCAAATAAATATTTCAGTTTTTTTTGTTTTGAACCAAGTATACCCTTTTGGTATACTGTATACTCTTCCGGTATGCCCTTTTATGTGTGGATAAAAGTGCGCGATGCTATCGAGCGAATAAATATTTTAGTTTTTATTGTTTTGAACAAAATATACCCTTTCGGTATACTGTATACTCTTCTGGTATACACTTTTTTGTTTGGATGCTATCGAGCGAATAAATTATTTAGTTTAGGTTGTTTTGAACAAAGTGTCCCCTTTAGTATACTAAAAACTGTTCTGGTATACCCTTTTGAGTTTGGATCGAAATGTGTGATGCTACCGAGTGAATAAATATGTTAGTTTATGTTGTTTTTGAAAGAATTATACCCTTTTGATATACTGTATACTCTTCCGATATATCCTTTTGTGTTTGGATCAAAGTGCACGATGCTACCGAGCGAATAAATATTTCAGCTTTTGTTATTTTGAACAAAGTATACTATATTGGTATACTGTATACTCTTCCGGTATACCCATGTTACCGAGCGAATAAATATTTTAGTTTTTGCATTTTTGAACAAAGTATACCCTTTTGGTATAATGTATACTCTTCCAGTATACCCTTTTGTGTTTGGATGCTACCGAGCGAATAAATATTTTATTTTTTATTTTGAACAAAGTATATCTTTTTTTTATACTTTATACGCTTCCGGTATACCCTTTTATGTGTGGATCAAATTGCGCGATGCTACCTAGAGAATAAATTTTTCAGTTTTTGTTGTTTTGAACAAAGTATACCCTTTTGGTATACCGTATGCTCTTCTGGTATACCCTTTTGTGTTTGGATGCTACCGAGCGAATAAATATTTCAGTTTTTGTTGTTTTGAACATAGTATACCCTTTTGGTATACTGTATACTCTTCTGGTATACTCTTTTGTGTTTGGATCTAAGATGCGATGTTACCGAGCAAATAAATATTTTAGTTTTTGTTGTTTCAGAACAAAGTATACCTTTTTGGTATACTGTATACTCTTTCGATATACCCTTTTGTGTTTGGATCAAAGTGCGCGATGCTACCTAGCGAATAAATATTTCAGTTTTTTTTTGTTTGAATAAAGTATAGCCTTTTGGTATACTGTAAACTCTTTTAGCATACCCTTTTGTGCGTGGGTCAAAGTTCGCGATGCTACTAAGCAAATAAATATTTCAGTTTTTATTGTTTTGAACAAAGTATACTCTTTTGGTATATTTTATACTCTTCCGGTATACCCTTTTTTGCTTTGATCAAAGTGTGCGATGCTGCCGACCGAAAAAATATTTCAGTTTTTGTTGTTTTGGACAAAGTATACTCTTTTGGTATATTTTATACTCTTCCGGTATACACTTTTGTGTTTGGATCAAAGTGCGTGATGCTACCGAGCAATTAAATATTTCAATTTTTGTTGTTTTGAACAAAGTATACCCTTTTAGTAAACTGTATACTCTTCCGGTATACCCTTTTGTGTGTGGATCAAAGTGCGCGATACTACCGAGCGAATACATATTTCAGTTTTTGTTGTTTGTACAAAGTATACCTTTTTGGTACACATTATCTCTTCCGGTATACCCTTTTGTGTCAGGATTAAAGTGCGCGATCCTACTGAGCGAATAAATATTTTAGTTTTTGTTATTTTGAACAAGGTATACCCTTTTGGTAAACTGTATACTCTACCAGTATACTCTTTTGTGTGTGGAACAAAGTGGGCGATGCTATCGAGCGAATAAATATTTCAGTTTGGGTTGTTTTGGACAAAGTATACCCTTTTGGTATATTGTATATTCTTTCGGTATACCCTTTTGTGTTTGGATGCTACCGAGCGAATAAATATTTCAGTTTTTGTTGTTTTGAATAAAGTATACCCTTTTGGTATACTGTATACTCTTCCAGTATACCCTTTTGTGTGTGTATCAAAGTGCACGATGTTACCGAGCGAATAAATATTTAAGTTTTTTTTGTTTTGAACAAAGTATACCCTTTTGGTATACTGTATACTCTTCTGGTATACCCTTTTGTGTTTGGATGCTACCGAGCGAATAAATATTTCAGTTTTTTTTTTGTTTTGAACAAAGTATACCTTTTTGGTATACTGCATAGTCTTCTGGTATACCCTTTTGTGTTTGGATCCAAGTGTGCGATGCTACCGAGCAAATAAATATTTTAGTTTTTGTTGTTTTTGAACAAAGTATTCCCTTTTGATATACTGTATACTCTTCTGGTATACCCTTTTGTTTTTGGATCAAAGTGCGCGATGCTACCGAGCGAATAAATATTTCAGTTTTTGTTATTTTGAACAAAGTATACCCTTTTGGTAAACTGTATACTCTTCCGGTATACTCTTTTGTGTGGATAAAAGTGCGCGATGCTACCGAGCGAATACAAATTTCAGTTTTTGTTGTTTGAACAAAGTATACCTTTTTGGTACACTGTATTCTCTTCCGATATACCCTTTTGTGTTTGGATTATAGTGCGCGATCCTACCGAGCGAATAAATATTTCAGCTTTTGTTGTTTTGAACAGAGTATACCTTTTTGGTATACTGTATGTTCTTCCGGCATACCCTTTTGTGTTTGGATGCTACCGAGCGAATAAATATTTCAGGTTTTGTTGTTTTGAACAAAGTATACCCTTTTGGTATACTGTATACTCTTCCGGTATACCCTTTTGTGTGTGTATAAAAGTGCGCGATTCTACCGAGCGAATAAAGATTTCAGTTATTGTTGTTTTGAACAAAGTATACCCTTTTTGTATACTGTATACTGTTTTGTGTTTGGATGATACCGAGCGAATAAATATTTTAGTTTATATTTTTTTGAACGAAGTATACCCTTTAGTATACTGAAAACTCTTATGGTATGCCCTTTTGTGTTTGGATCCAAGTGTGTGATGCTATCGAGTGAGTAAATATTTTAGTTTATGTTGTTTTTGAACAAATTATACCCTTTTGATATACTGTATACTCTTCCGATATATCCTTTTGTGTTTGGATCAAAGTGCACGATGCTACCGAGCGAACAAATATTTCAGCTTTCTTTGTTTTGAATAAAGTATACTATATTGGTATACTGTATACTCTTCCGGTATACCCATGCTACCGAGCGAGTATATATTTCAGTTTTTCTATTTTTGAACAAAGTATACCCTTTTGGTATAATATATACTCTTCTGGTATACCCTTTTGTGTTTGGATGCTACCGAGCGAATAAATATTTCATTTTTTATTTTGAACAAAGTATACCTTTTTGGTACATTGTATACTCTTCCGGTATACCCTTTTATGTGTGGATCAAAGTGCGCGATGCTACCTAGCGAATAAATATTTCAGTTTTTGTAGTTTTGAACAAAGTATACCCTTTTGGTATACTGTATACTCTTCTGGTATACCCTTTTTATGTTTGGATGCTACCGAGCAAATAAGTATTTCTGTTTTTGTTGTTTTGAACATAGTATACCCTTTTGGTATACTGTATACTCTTCTGGTATACTTTTTTGTGTTTGAATCCAAGATGCGATACTACCGAGCAAATAAATATTTTAGTTTTTGTTGTTTCTGAACAAAGTATACCTTTTTGGTATACTGTATACTCTTTTGATATACCCTTTTGTGTTTGGATCAAAGTGCGCGATGCTACCTAGCGAATAAATATTTCAGTTTTTTTTGGTTTGAATAAAGTATACCCTTTTGGTATACTGTATATTCTTTCGGCATACTCTTTTGTGCGTGGATCAAAGTGCGCGATGCTACTGAGCAAATAAATATTTTAGTTTTTATTGTTTTGAACAAAGTATACTCTTTTGGTATACTGTATACTCTTCCGGTATACCCTTTTGTGTTTTGATCAAAGTGTGCGATGCTACCGAGCGAATAAATATTTCAGTTTTTGTTGTTTTGGGATCAAAAAGTGTGCGATGCTACCGAGCGAATAAATATTTCAGTTTTTGTTGTTTTGGACAAAGTATACCCTTTTGGTATATGGTATACTCTTCCGGTATACGTTTTGTGTTTGGATCAAAGTGCGCGATGCTATTGAGCGAATAAATATTTTAATTTTTGTTGTTTTGAACAAAGAATGAGTTTTTGAAGAACGAAAAAAAATGAGTATAATAAGATTACGAAAAAGAAAATAAATAAAAAAATGGGGAGACACGAATAGTGCTAGAAACAATAGAAGAAAAAAGAAAGAAAATAGAAATAAAAAGGAATGAAAAATGAAGAATAGTAAAAACAGAGAAGGAGAAAAGAATAATAAAAACAGATAAAAAAAGGAAAAAAAAAATAATACAAGATATGTGGAGAGAGTTGAACTTGAGTTCCTTGTTTTATGTATCAAAATAAGAAGATAATTAGTTAATAGGTGTAGAGTGTAAATAAGTTATGGGTATAAATATAATGGGTAAAACTAAATAAATAAAATAAAATGTATGTGTATTTTTTTAAATCCGACCCCGTAAATAACCATGGAGACTCCTAGTGAGGAGGAAGATGAAAGTCCGACGTGGCAAGGTATCGGTCCCTGAAAGTTCGTTGACTCTTTAACTGTCCAAAAGAAGACCCAAATTTAGGATTCAGCGGTGGGTCCTCACGAGAAAGTGTCGGGCTCTTTAAGGCGGTGAATTTTTTGGAACGCGTCAATCTCATTCTCCATTGACCAAACACACACATACATATTCCACTGTCTAATTTTCTCAAAGCTTTACGTGGGTCAATTTGAATTGTCCCAAAACAACGTCTCAACTTGGACAGCTCACCTCAAGTGGGGTCATTTGACTTCTTTTCCAATTATGACTATTTCTTTTTTCTTTTCATACATTTAGCTGCGTTTGGACATAAATTCTCAAATATTTTTTAAAAAATATTTTTTGGATGAAGTTTGATATGAAAATAAAAAAGTGTTTGGATACTTTTTGGGAACAATTTTTTGGCTCAAAAGAGCCTTTGAGCTCTTATGAAAATGAAATCTGATGAGTAAATGTTTAGTTTTTTGCCCAAAAACAGTTCAAGACCAGTTTTTGAGTTTTTTGGGACAAGTTTTGCTCAAAAAGCATAAACAAACACTTTTTGGCCCAAAAATTCTCAAAAACTCTCTCCAAAAACTATGTCCAAACGGGAGCTAAGTATTCAATTTTTTTATAAACCATTTGATATCGAACTACCAACTGCGCTAATTTAGATTTGCATTGCACATGATTCACCGAAGAGAAGAGTTTCCTACAATTTTTTTTAATTTACGCGATTAATTTTGAAATTTCTAATTAAGAATGAAAAGTCTTATCCATAATACAACATTTCTTTGTAAGTACTTATCTTTTTCCTTAGAACGGTAAGAATAAAAGTGTATGCACTAAAATTGTATTTAAACAATATACTAATTGATTTTATATTTAAGTGGATAAAAGGTAAGGATTTGTATCAAGTTAACTAACCTTATTTTCTTTCTATTACTTATATCTAGGAGCTAAACCAAATACGTCTTTGACTAAAATGAAAATAACAATACGATTAAGTAATAAACGAGAGCAAAAAATAGCTAATTAGAGAAAATCTTATGGAAGATTTCAAAAAATTAAGGCAAAGCCAATTGCTCCTTTTTCCAAAACTGTTGTTCACAGAGAATATTTAGGTAAGAGTGTAATGTAAACTTTCAAATTGTAAAAGATTATTGTTACAAAAATTGTTATAAGGATAATTACATTATTTTTTAATCATAGAGGTTCCCTATACCTCTTTTCAAGATAAGATTTTTCCTCTTTAATTAGAAATAGTGTGAAAAATAGTGTCAGTATACGACCAGATAACATTCCTCGTTCTACTCCCTCCGTATCAAAACGAGTGACACAATGTTCTTATTAGTCAGCTTCAAAAAGAATGGTACGATTATAATTTTGGAAATAATTTAACTTCAAGCTTACCACTTTATCCTTAATGAGATGCTTTATAGCCACATATGTATCTAAAGCTTATTTTAGACCACAAGTTTCAAAAGTTTTCTCCATTTCTTCAACTTCCAACCAAGTCAAACTATATCATCCTTTGTGGAACAGAGGGAGTAGTACAACTGGCATAACCACCATCTTTTTGTGTCTGGTCTTATATAATCCAATGCCGGCCTTAGCTGTTGTGGTCGGTGGCTTTCGTGCCTGGGGCCTGCTTTGGTCTCGTTAACTTTCCCCTGCTTTTTGACTAAATCCTTATTCTTTGAGTCATGTCATCTTCAAGTTGCCTTTCCTCTGATGCCACGTGGTTGATCTGGGTGCTTATGTGGCTAGTGCAAATTTACCCAATACAGAAAGCATGAAACATTATTTTTAGAGTTAGAGTTTTATACAAAAGTTAGTAAAAAGCTTCTAGAGTGTCGGAACCGGGTTCGCATGAATCCAATAGTTCTAGTGACTAGAGTCTAGTCCATACCCTATGTTTGAAATTAATCTAATATGGACAAAATATTAGTTTAAAATTATATAACTAAAAATGACTAGAATTCTGAACTCGCAAGTTTTAAATTCTCTCTCCGTCTCTGTTAAATATGTACATATTTTCTCCCATATTTGGTTTAGTGCAAAGAGTGGAACTTTAGGTAGGTTAGTTGAATACACGTCACAAATTTGAGCCCGATTATATATAAAAGCTAAGCATTTAAGTGAAAAGGGAGGACCATAGGCTATTATCCGTCAAGTTCTAAGCGTTCGCCAATAATCTGTCAAGATTTATCACTTACTGAAAAAAAAACATGTAATTTATCAGACTACATGTATATTTGTCCTCATTTTTGAAGGAATATAAACACAGCGGAAGCAATTCCAGGATCACGAACTCACATGTAATCTAGACAAACTAGCATGCTATTAAGTTTTACATAAACATAAAACGGAATACCTCTTGAAGTGTGACTTCAACCTTGAAACAAATCTTCAATCACGAGCAGGATCATCTACGGGGTCGTCCTCCAGTTCCATGATCTTCTGTCGTGTGCCCGAACAATACCCAGACTAGTAATCACTTGGGTGGAACAAGTGTTTTAGAGAGAGAAAAACTATTTAGGGGTTTTTTTTTTGTGTTTTTTCTATCCTTCCTTTTTGGCCAAGAATCCCCTTTATATAGTTTTAAGAGTAAAACCCTTTTCCAAAACTGTATAGGATTCTTTTCCACCAAGAAACCTCTCTCCTAGTCCTAATTGGATTCGGTCACAACAGGGACCACATAATTAATTAATGAGGCTTCCAATTATGGAATTAATTCTTTTTCTCTAGAATTAATCTTTCCATAATAAATTACAAATTATTTCCACTAGAAATTCGTAATTGCACTCCTCCGTTGAATTTCGAATTCTTCCATCAAATCTTATTTAACTCCCCACGTTAAGATTACAGACACCAATCAATAATATCAAATTACTGACAATTTAATATATTGACTAAATATACATATCCTTTAGAGTTCCGCTTAACTTATTCCATGTGCCGGATACAAAATCCACTGGCCAGATTTACACATAGAAACTTATAAGCTTTCATAAAGGGGTGTCATCAATCTCTATATCGAGACGTGGATTCTATCAACTAGCTATTACTTCGCAAATGCATATTATCATTATCCAACTTATCAGGAATTATTTGACCCAAATATCCTGGACCTCACCTATTGATAAATCAAGACAATGAATAATATACATCACTAATAATAACTATATCAAGATTAAGAGTATAAGTACATCTGATGAGCTAGAGAGTTTATTTTATATAGTCAGCATAAAAATACTTATCTCTACTTGGTCCGTTCAATGCACACAAAGCGCACTAGCACAAGAAGTTGGAATTATACCATTCCCATAATGAAGATAAATTATATATAATCTTGTACTACAATCATACCGATGGCTTTGTCCAATTTCCATCTTAGATTGTGAACATTACTTTATTACTTATAAGAACCGATGATTTAATCATCCGTGTATAAGTTTGGCTCTACACACTAAATCAACTACTATATAAATAATAGGACACACATGACACAATTGATCTAAATAAATAATAATTCATTATCTTTAGTAAATGAATGACCAATTGTTAAACTGGGAATAATCTAACTAAAACCGCATGGTTATTAGTATATCCCAACAATCTCCCACTTATACTTATAACCATGCCATTGTTATAATACATACTATGTCTAAACACATGGTTAATAGTATATATCCCATCAAACTCCCACTTAGACTTTAACCATGCACCTACAACTTTCACAAGCATTCCTTTTACATGAATAATAAAAGGATCTAGCCAAGTTATTTTCTAATGCAATCATTGTCCAACAGTGCTTTTAGATTACTAATCGGTCGGTCTTAACCTCTGCAGGATCCAGTCATGAAACTATCCCAAGAGTGCTAACCGAACAATTTTCATTCTTTTCTCCCACTACGACAAAGTACTACTACTAAGTCACACTACCATGTTCTTGTGGTGAAACCACCCAACAATTAGAGCCTTAAGTCTCAATATTCTTCTCTTACCTTTCGGTATAAGAATACGAACAACTTCATCTTGTAGTGTATATTAATGTCTTTTCAAAAATTCACTCCCACTACTTTGGAGTAGTGGATTTCCAATCATCTTTTGTCTATTGACATTTCTCCCACTATTTAAATACAATGGAATGTCAATTCCAACATGTCGATTGGATTTCAATTGAACTTTTGGATTTTCAGGTGAATCACTTGTTATTTCTTTGTACAGTTCCAGCAAATAAAATTTACTTCTATGAGCATTGTTTATTAAATAGTCATATTTTAGAAATATGGTATTTATACTAAACAAATACCTTCTTTTCATTATGACAGGTAAATAAACTTCTTTCGTCCCCTTTGGATAGCCAGTAAAACATATACACATTCATCCTTGATTCCAACTAATCAGTTTTCCCTTTAAAAGGTACTAACATAGAAGGATTACATTTAGAATGTAATTTAATTTTTTTAAGGCATATTCCCAATGCGAAAGTGAATAACAAGTTTGAATAACTTCACATTGATCTAATCATCTCCATAAGAGTCTAATATATCCTTTCTACTACACCATTTTGTTATAACGTCCCATGTGTAGATATAATTCCTTATTCTGATAAATAATGGATGAACAATGCAGAGAGGTATCAGCAACACGATCAGATCACAATGACTTAATATATTTTCCATGACGCTTTTCCTTTTCAGTCTTAAACTCCTTGATTTCTCAAAGTATTAAGACTTATAATGCTCAAATAAATATATTCATATTTTAAGTAATCATTTATGAATGTCATAAAAATACTCAAAAATACCTCTTGCATGTATGTTCATCAGACTATACTAATCAGAACGAATTAATTCTAACTTATCACTAGCTCTATTCTCTTTTAAGAGGAAGTATCACTTAGTCATATTTCCTTTTAATAAGAATTCACAGGGTTGGTAGTGTCTCCACTTTCAATGAACCTTAAAGATCCATCCATAACCAACCACAATATTCTATTAAAATACATATGACCTTGAAACAAGAGCAACAGATAAGTGTGATTCAATTTCAAAGAAAACTTTTTCTTATGGGGCAGATTAATATCGTGAAATTCAGAAGACATATTAAATGAAAAAGTTTTACAACATTGTACCACAAGAGATAAACATTTATTAACCTCAATAACACCAAAGTTATTGGTAAAATAAATTGAATATCCATCTCTTATTAAGCTAGAAACTGGAATCAGATTTCTTTCTAACTTAACATACATATAATGTCTCCTTTAAATTAATGTCTTGTCGTCACCAAAATAAACCCTAGAACATTTAGTTTTGTGAGAAAATAGCACTTAGAAAATTGAAATAAAGACATATCTAATTAGTGAGACAAAATAATTTAAATAAATCAACTCAGGTCATGTAACATTGAATAATCAAATTCAAAACACATCACACATATATTTCATGTAGCTTGAATAGCCAAATTCGTTGGGAAAGTAACTACTCATGCACCATATACATGCAAAGTCAGATTTCACTCATTAAATTAAATAATATCAAACTCAGTTGGAGAGTATACTATCAATTTAATTCAAGTAAATATCAATTATTGAATAGCCCTAGTCTCATTGACTCAACATGCAATTCTCAGTTGGAGAGATATATACAAGTCATCAACAACTAGTGATTAAATATAGTATTCCAACAATATATTTATCCGTTAGGGAGGAAGACCTATTGTCAACACGTAAATATTCATTTATACTAGTATTTAATCATGGATACCATAAGGATTTTTAAGCTAAGTATACTTAACAATAAATTTATCCGTTAGGGAGGAAGACCTATTGTCAACACGTAAACTTATTGTTTATACTAGTATATGATCATGGAGATCATATAAAATAATCTCTATTATCACTGGGTGCCAACCATTAACTTTTCGTAGAAAAATCATTTCCAAAAAATAGAAAAACGCCAAAAACACCATCTTAACAGCCTCAAACTGCCGAAAAATGGCATGGTTCACTGCATGGCAGTGAGTTCTTCTCATTGGGCCGTTTCCGATGAACCTACCAAATTTTAGGTCAATCGAAGTCCGTCAAAGTATCTGATCTCCAAAACTATGACCAAATTCAGACAAAAATTGTTTTCACGTTTTTAGGATTTAAAATATATCTGTTGCTTGTTCAAATCATATATCAACAAGTAACCTGTTGATATCCATGAATCAAGATCAAACAACATATTTTAAAAATCTATATTTCATTAAAACAGTGCAACTCTTACGTTTTTAAGAATATAAAATATGAACTATATTCTTATCATATATCAACATATATTAAATAATCATGCATTATCATGTCCCAAATTTAATATAAACCAAAATTGATATATAGAATGACTTTTCATATTTAATTCACGTTTAAATCCAACACACTACCTAAAATTCCATCCAAACGACCTTCAAAAATGTCAAAAAACGACACCACTCATTGCAAAGCAGTGAAAATTTCTTACTAGATTGTTTCTGATGTTTGGCATTTTATGCCTATATTTCCTTAATATTTCCTTACGTTTGGATACTTTATTCGCTCGTTTTATGGTTTATGAATGTGGTTTTGCACTAATTTTATGTCGTGTGTATGTAGGTTGTTACATCAATGTATTTGGAGCTTTTAGGAGCATGATTGAGCAAGAAAAGATTTGATTTTGATTGAGGATTGGATCGAGCACACGAAGGCGCGACACGAGCGAGCAAAAGAGCAAGGAACGAAGCAGATTGGCTGGGCGCTGTGGGCCACGCGCCGCGCCCCCCAGCGCGCGCCACCCCCAAGCGCGGTTCTCCATGCGGCGCATGGCCAAGGCGGACTGATTTTGGCGTCCTCTGTCCAAGCTCACGCGTTCCGAGGCGCGGGGCGCCCGTTATAGCGCCCCTTGTGCGCGTTTTCACTTCCTATTTCGTCTAGGATTGGGTCTAACTTATTACTAGGTGTTTGTAAACACTATAAATACTCTTTTACTTAGTTTTTGATGGGAGTTCAGACCTTTGGAGCAAGTTTTGGAGGAGAGGGGAGGAGCCCTAGATGTCTTCTACACAAGTTCTTTCTCTCTTTCTCTTATTCTTCTCTTTAATTCTATAGTTTGTTTGTTCTCGGGTTAGAGTAAATACATGAAGGTTGATGTTTGAAAGTTGATTTCTATATATTGATTTACCATTATGGATTGTTTATTCCTTCTTGATCATAATTGTTTGATTATTGAGGCCTGATAATTGAACACTATCTATGGTTTTTAGATTGAACTCGAAAGAGAGAATTTAATTACGCAATAAGAAAGAATAGAACTAGTTTGTGAACCGGGCATCGGGGAACCAATTTGTGAGTAGGATAGACATATACTTGCTCGCCTAGTTTAACTCATTACAGAATTCGTTAATGCGTGCACGTGATTCAACCCATAGACATATAGGGATTGGAGTAGCCTGCATAGACCGTGAAGAATCGAAAGGTTTTCATGGGTACATTTAACCTGTAGTTAGCAATCTAGGAAATCAAGAAGTAGAATCAACTGGAAAACTCAACTGGATTGTTCGTAACTCTGACCCGGGACCGTCATCTTTTATTGATAACAACGTAGAATTTGCTCTGTTACTTGATTTCAATTACTTGTTTTTATTACTGCATTTAGTTAGTAAATTCTCAACAATTGGAAAAAGATCCCTGAATAGTTTTTAGGAAATTGTTTGCTAGGATTTAGTCTGAATAGTCCTCGTGGGAACGATACTCTACTTATCACTTTATTACTTGTCGACCACGTATACTTGCGTGTGCGTTGGGAGCAACAAGTTTTTGGCGCCGTTGCCGGGGACTAAATTGACTGTTTTCTTTTTGAACAATTTATTATTTTCTATTCAGGTTTAATTTTTTTTAATTTTATTTTTAATTTATTATTTTATTACTAGTTTACATGGCATCTTTTAATGAAAGTGGGTTGAATGATGGTTGCTCAAATTTTGTTGATTCTTGTCTACTTTGTGGAGGACATCATTTTTGGGAAAATTGCCCGAGTCTTCCAACCCTGCGAGACTGGTTATGTGAATTTTCTAGCACATTTGATTGGAATTTTTGTAAATTGTGTGGTGGTCGGTGGAATGATTGTCCTAAGTGTCATGCTCCTTCCCCCAATAATTTTTGTGATGATTCTAATGATGTTTGTGAGTTTGACAGGAGCGATAAAGTGCAAGTTGTTAGCGAAACTTGGCTAATGGAGCAAGCCAAACTCTTAGAAGCTTATGGGGATTTCAGGAGTGAACTTACAAATATGACGATGCAATTTATGGAAGAAAGAGTTGAGCTCGGGCAAGAGATCGACGAATTTGGCTTGACTATTCACGACTTGGAGGAGAATTTGAGTGATATGGTTGAGGTGTCTGAAGCCCAATTATCAGTTGTCGTAAATAGTAGATTTGAGATAGAAGAGCTTAGAAGCCAATTTGAGGAGCAAAAAGTGAAATTCCTACCACTCGACCAAATATTAGTTGATGATGCCAAGGTTGAGGAAATCACATTAGAGTCAAGTGAGGAAATAGAAAACATCATATGTGAGGACTCTAGTGTTTGTGCAAGTGAGGGTGTCAAAAGTAATGCAACTTTAGAATTGAAGCGCATTGGACCTCATTCCAATCATTTTTCAACATTGTGTTTGGATGGTGACATGAAAATTGATCCACCTGAGCCTATGAAGAAACAAAAGGAGGAGGAACAAGGTGCCTATATTTTAGAGTTTGTGATGCCGAGGAGACAAAACGACATCCCTCATTTAAAGGCTAAGAAGTGCAAAATGCGGCATTGTTTACTTGGTCCTGTTGTATTTTTGCCACCACCCCAATACCATAGTTGTAAACTTGAGGCAAAGTTGGGGATTCAATTCATTAGTTCAAGGTGGAGGAAAAAGTGATGAAGTTGTCTTCGTCGTGCCACGACGTTAACTAAGGCGCTTCTTGGGAGGCAACCCAATTTGTTTGCTTTACTTTTATTTATTTTTATTAGTATTTTTATGGTTGTATATTACTTTGGGTGATTCTTTGGATTGCAGGTTCATGTAATGTCAAGGCTAAGTGTGGGGTGTCCTCACCCTTGCCCAATATTGATGACCTGATGAGGGAAGTCTGAGTACCTCATACTATATGGAAGCTTGGAGGATGCTAGCACCAAGGACTAGAATCTTCAGGGAAGTTTTCTTTACCTTGCACTTGCTTATTTTTAGCACTGAGGACAGTGCTTAGTTTAAGTGTGGGGTGGGGAACTACCCTTTTATTTATTTTTGAGGTTAGGGATACATGTACCATAGGATTTTTTTTGTTTTGTCACTTGACTTTATTTTTATTTGTTTCTTGCTTTAATATATGAAAAAAAAAAATTAGAAAACCAATGAAAAATTCCAAAAAGATTTTCCTTTTAGTTTTATTAGTGGTACATGTCATCCGCCCTGTGGTTTTTCTTATGGTCACGGTTCTTTTCCACGGGGAGGCCTTTTGAACCGGGTAGTTTTTTCTTTTAGGATTAGGATAGTTAGTTGTAGGTGACCCTAGATGAAGGAAAGAGGTAGAATGCTAGGTGCCTTTGATTTGTTTGATACCGGTGGACTTGGACTTGAGTGCATGTACTATTTGTGGTGTCCTTGAGTTTTAATTTTGATGCATGCCTAGGAAAAACATGGAACGACCCCCTTGACCCCTTGAGATGCTTGAGTCCGCTTGCTTGACTTGATTGTTAACCTTTGTGCATGAGTGCTTAAATTTTCCACAAGTTGCATTCTAGATGCTTAGTTGAGAGTTGTTGATGGAACCTTTTTGTGTGGATTGTGTGCAATGTGTGTTGTGAGGCATGTTCTTGTTTACTCCATGTTGCATATTAATGTCTAGAACTTGCCCCGTGTGTGTGCAAAGCGAAATCCTAGGTTTGCTCTAGTCGGGAAATGATACAAGGCCTTCTTTTGAGTTGCCTACCCTTACATATATACCTTGAAAAAAAATTGTTGTTGTGATTTCTTTGACCCTTTTTGTTGGTACCCACACCCCGAGCCTACCCATTTGTTCTAAATTGTCTCTTTTGGCCCTTTACTCCTTAAGCACTTTATTGATATTGTGTTGTTATGTTGGAGTTGTGGTTGGAATTGGGAGGTTTTTTAGTGGAGCTAATGAAGAGGGATAATTGAAAAATTTGTGAAGTAGTGAAAGGCATTGGCAAGGTTGGATGAAATTAAAAATTGAAAAAATAGCAAAGTTGAAAAGAAAAGAAAAAGAAAAAATTGTGGAAAAAAAAAAAAATAAAAAGAGAAAAGAATATCCATTCCTTGCTAGTGTGTGCTTAAAAGAAAAAATGCTACTTGTTGAGAATGTGTATGTGTAGAAGAGTTGATTGGGTGGCTTGATGAGATTTGTGCTTAATTAATTGTGATGTATTAAAGTGCTTAGGGATGTAGTCACTATTACCATATGTATCCTACCTGCCCCTTAGCCTACATTACGACCTTTCTAAAGTCCTAGTTAATCCCGATTGGAGTGAGCTTACATTAGTGGAGTCCTACACTACGGGCAAGCCTATGGTACATTGTGTGTGACATGTGAGATTTTCATGAGAGTGAGTGAATTCATTTATCGCCCCCGTTCTATTCATGATATTTATTGTTGTGTGTGATCTTTGGGGGGCACTCTTTTGCTTCATATTGGTGAGGGCACGTGGTTTGCATGAAATAGGTGAAGTTGGTGGCTTCTTGGTTGAGTAGATAAGTGTGATTTTGTGGGAGCATGGTTGCATTAAGTTGAGTTTGTGCATTTGAGCTATTTTGGGGTGGTTGTTCTCATATTTTTGATTTTGATAAATTGTTGGCATGTTTGTGGATCCATAGTAGTCATGTGCGCATTTGTTCAATGATCGGTATCAACCATAGTCATGGGAAGACCTATTCTACCTAGGTTGGAAGTTAATTTTGATTGCTCGAGGGCGAGCAAAGGTTCAAGTGTGGGGTGGTGATGTTTGGCATTTTATGCCTATATTTCCTTAATATTTCCTTACGTTTGGATACTTTATTCGCTCGTTTTATGGTTTATGAATGTGGTTTTGTACTAATTTTATGTCGTGTGTATGTAGGTTGTTACGCAATGTATTTGGAGCTTTTAGGAGCTTGATTGAGCAAGAAAAGATTTGATTTTGATTGAGGATTGGATCGAGCACACGAAGGTACGACACGAGCGAGCAAAAGAGCAAGGAACGAAGCAGATTGGCTGGGCGCTGTGGGCCACGCGCCGTGCCCCCCAGCGCGCGCCACCCCCAAGCGCGGTTCTCCATGCGGCGCATGGCCAAGGCGGACTGATTTTGGCGTCCTCTGTCCAAGCTCACGCGTTCCGAGGCGCGGGGCGCCCGTTATAGCGCCCCTTGTGCGCGTTTTCACTTCCTATTTCGTCTAGGATTGGGTCTAACTTATTACTAGGTGTTTGTAAACACTATAAATACTCTTTTACTTAGTTTTTGATGGGAGTTCAGACCTTTGGAGCAAGTTTTGGAGGAGAGGGGAGGAGCCCTAGATGTCTTCTACACAAGTTCTTTCTCTCTTTCTCTTATTCTTCTCTTTAATTCTATAGTTTGTTTGTTCTCGGGTTAGAGTAAATACATGAAGGTTGATGTTTGAAAGTTGATTTCTATATATTGATTTACCATTATGGATTGTTTATTCCTTCTTGATCATAATTGTTTGATTATTGAGGCCTGATAATTGAACACTATCTATGGTTTTTAGATTGAACTCGAAAGAGAGAATTTAATTACGCAATAAGAAAGAATAGAACTAGTTTGTGAACCCGGGCATCGGGGAACCATTTGTGAGTAGGATAGACATATACTTGCTCGCCTAGTTTAACTCATTACAGAATTCGTTAATGCGTGCACGTGATTCAACCCATAGACATATAGGGATTGGAGTAGCCTGCATAGACCGTGAAGAATCGAAAGGTTTTCATGGGTACATTTAACCTGTAGTTAGAAATCTAGGAAATCAAGAAGTAGAATCAACTGGAAAACTCAACTGGATTGTTCGTAACTCTGACCCGGGACCGTCATCTTTTATTGATAACAACGTAGAATTTGCTCTGTTACTTGATTTCAATTACTTGTTTTTATTACTGCATTTAGTTAGTAAATTCTCAACAATTGGAAAAAGATCCCTGAATAGTTTTTAGGAAATTGTTTGCTAGGATTTAGTCTGAATAGTCCTCGTGGGAACGATACTCTACTTATCACTTTATTACTTGTCGACCACGTATACTTGCGTGTGCGTTGGGAGCAACAGTTTCCGATGTCTCTTTCGAATTTCAGGTCAATCAGAGATCATGAATTCTTGATCGCAAAGCTATGACCAAATTCGAAAGATAACTTTTTAGGCGTTTTTGTGAATTAATGCAAACACGATGCTCGTTTACATTCTCTTTATAATTATCCCATGAGCATAAGGTATTCATGTGTTACTTCTTTGACTAAGATACACAAAACCTCATCCTACGTCAAATTGTCCTCCTAATTAATACACGTGAGAATCCAAGATATTATTTTCTCCTATTAGGTGAAAATTTCAATATCTTATCTCATAAATTAATTTAGCGTTTCTAGTATCACGAAATTAATCTTTCTTTTCAAGTAGATAAAATTTCACTACTAACATACACTTACCAAGAGACAATTTATACATGGTACATTGAGGAAAAAAAATACAATGACTCAAATAAATAGATCACTTTCGCAAATCCTATTTATTAATCATAACTCTCAATTCATCCATTGACATAATTTCACATGTATAAAGCTTTAAGAATTTTCAATCATTCTGAATAAATACTCCACTTTGGAGGTAACCATTTATTCATCATAAACTCCTGATCCATATACAATGTCAGATTTCACTTATTAAACTTAATAGATCTAACTCAGTTGGAGAGTGTACTATCAATTTAATTCAAGTGAATATCAATTATCTTGCAGCCCTAGTCTCATTGACACAACATGTAATTCTCAGTTGGAGAGATATATACAAGTCATCAAAAACTAGTGATTAAACCTAGTATACCAATATTATATTTATCCGTTGGGGAGGAAGACCATATTGTCAACACGTAAATATATTATTTATACTAAAATTTAATCATAGAGAACTCAGGGATTGATCCCTAACACCATAGGATTATAACAGATACGTTTTCTCTTAAAATTAAATTTCAGAAAATAGAAAAACATCCAAAACACCATCTTAACGACCTCATTCGGCCAAAAATAGACCTTGGTCATTGCAAAGCAATGTGTATTGCTCAGAAGATCGTTTCCGATGGACCCACCAAATTTCAGGTCAATCAGAGTCTGAAAATTTTCAAACTCCAAATCTGTGACCAAATTGGTTAGGAAAAATCGTTTTTCATGTTTCAGGATTCAAAATATTTTTAGTTTATAATCTAATCATGCAACAACATATTATAAACTGATATCCATGAATCAAGATCAACCACATATTTTGAAATTTTCGTTTTCACAAAAATACTGTTTTCTTTTTCAGAAAAACAAACAATACAAGTTCATGTTTTTCAAAAAAAAAAAAAAACTGCATGCATGCAAGTAATTTTTTTATGAAACCCTAGTCATCTAGTTAGACGTGAGTAGGCTCTGATACCAATTGAAGGAATATAAACACAGCGGAAGCAATTCCAGGATCACGAACTCACATGTAATCTAGACAAACTAGCAGGCTATTAAGTTTTACATAAACATAAAACGGAATACCTCTTGAAGTGTGACTTCAACCTTGAAAAAAATCTTCAATCACGAGCAGGATCATCTACGGGGTCGTCTTCCAGTTCCATGATCTTCTGTCGTGTGCCCGAACAATACCCAGACTAGTAATCACTTGGGTGGAACAAGTGTTTCATAGAGAGAAAAACTATTTAGGGTTTTTTTTTTGTGTTTTTTCTATCCTGTCTTTTTGGCCAAGAATCCCCTTTATATAGTTTTAAGAGTAAAACCCTTTTCCAAAACTGTATAGGATTCTTTCCACCAAGAAACCTCTCTCCTAGTCCTAATTGGATTCGGTCACAACAGGGACCACAGAATTAATTAATGAGGCTTCCAATTATGGAATTAATTCTTTTTCTCTAGAATTAATCTTTCCATAATAAATTACAAATTATTTCCACTAGAAATTCGTAATTGCACTCCTCAGTTGAATTTCGAATTCTTCCATCAAATCTTATTTAACTCCCCACGTTAAGATTACAGACACCAATCAATAATATCAAATTACTGACAATTTAATATATTGACTAAATATACATATCCTTTAGAGTTCCGCTTAACTTATTCCATGTGCCGGATACAAAATCCACTGGCCAGATTTACACATAGAAACTTATAAGCTTTCATAAAGGGGTGTCATCAATCTCTATATCGAGACGTGGATTCTATCAACTAGCTATTACTTCGCAAATGCATATTATCATTATCCAACTTATCAGGAATTATTTGACCCAAATATCCTGGACCTCACCTATTGATAAATCAAGATAATGAATAATATACATCACTAATAATAACTATATCAAGATTAAGAGTATAAGTACATCTGATGAGCTAGAGAGTTTATTTTATATAGTCAGTATAAAAATACTTATCTCTACTTGGTCCGTTCAATGCACACAAAGCGCACTAGCACAAGAAGTTGGAATTATACCATTCCCATAATGAAGATAAATTATATATAATCTTGTACTACAATCATACCGATGGCTTTGTCCAATTTCCATCTTAGATTGTGAACATTACTTTATTACTTATAAGAACCGATGATTTAATCTTCCGTGTATAAGTTTGGCTCTACACACTAAATCAACTACTATATAAATAATAGGACACACATGACACAATTGATCTAAATAAATAATAATTCATTATCTTTAGTAAATGAATGACCAATTGTTAAACTGGGAATAATCTAACTAAAACCGCATGGTTATTAGTATATCCCAACAATCTTCCACTTATACTTATAACCATGCCATTGTTATAATACATACTATGTCTAAACACATGGTTAATAGTATATATCCCATCAATTTTAAGTTGTCATATCCATATTTCATGCACATATTCGCGACTGACTTTTAAACGTTTTGATATTGTCAATGGCATTATATAAAAACTTATATTGAGTATTCTTTATCTCCATTAATATAGTGATTTAGTAAATTTAACGTAGAGACTTCCATTGAATTCAATAACAATATATTCGACCGAGTTTAAATAAAGGGAGTTGTGAAGCCTCTTTACTCTAGCCTCAAATAAGTCGAGCAAGTCTTGCTTATTAATTTATTTTTAATGTTGTTACTTAAATATCTATTTCGCAGATGATATAAATACAAGAGACATTATTAAGCACAGGAAAATCACAAGCCACAAACACCTAATAGCCTAGCTAGTCTACAACATCACATTAATTTCTTTGACTCCGTCCTCGAAGCGAATTAAAACAAATCTCCGTTTTATTATTATCTCCTATTTATAAATATAATAATAAATCACCTTCTTTATTCCTCTAAAAAAATCTCATTTTCTTCCATTTATAATTTTATTTGAAAGTGTACTATGCTATAACATATAAGGTTTACAGAAATACACCTACATTTATACATGTATTGGGTAAAAACTCAGTCGCCTCGGTGCAAAAGCTTAAACCACGAGACAGTTAAGTTTCACCGAGGACAACCTCTCGAGGAAGGTGGTTTTCACCTCCACCTGGAGCAAGATCAAGCCAAGTACAAGATCAGAACTCGAAAAGATTGAAGAATGATCAATACAGCGACCCCTCGAGGGAGCATATTGCCTCGTCAAATGGCCAAAACTAATTATAACCGTCGACTGTTGTATAACCGTTGCTCGAGCATTAAAAAGAGAGACCGTTAGCTGGCAATGAATGAATACCGAATAATTACCATTGAACGCAATGTCGACACCCATTTTTCCCCGAACCCCGGTTAGAGTTCGAAACAGGGCTCGACTTATCGGGACTCGCGGGTAAAGACTTGGAGTCGCCACCTAACATATTTTAACTAGGCGTATTAGGGAACCTACTTTGTTTCTAGCCAATTTTAATATTAACTCCGATACTTGATCTACGAACCGAAAATTCTGAGTAAGGGTTCAGATTAACCCAAGAGGAAGGTGTTAGGCACCTATCAGGTTCCACAAAGTGTGGTTCCCGACCGAACTAAATAATTGGGATTTAATAATAACTAAAGGCAAGTAAAATAAATTCTACTATATTTTAAACACAAATAATTGCATAAATAAATAAATATTCAATATTCGCCATGAACTTCGTTCTTTGTAGGAATGTACCTCGCAAAAAGCATAAAGATGAAGTTAGTATTACAATTGATGAACTAATGCAAAACTAAAAGTAGAATAAAGTAATAATAGTAGCAGTAGTAATAATAATAATAATAATAATAATAATAATAATAATAATAATGATAATAATAATAATAAGAAAGTAATAATAATAATGATAATAGTAAAAATAAAAAATAATGGTAATGATAATAAAAAATAAAAAAAGGTTAGTAGTAATAAAAAATAATAGTCATAATAATAATAGTAATAAAGGGAAAACAAGAGGAAAAAGGGAATTTTTGAAAGTTTAGGCTCAGAATATGTATTGCGCCAAGCAGAGGTTAGGGATGTCGGTGCGGCTGCAAATACGGAGCCGGTCGTGTTGCCGTGCCAAGCACCTTCAATCCCACCACTCCACTATCGCTTACTTTGCAAAGTGACATGCATCGTCATAGCCTTTTTTGTTTTAGGAACGCGGGTTTGGGACTGTAGTATCTGTTTGAATCAGCCAATAGGCCTCAAAAAAATGATTATTTTCCTTGGGCATAATCAATAAAGCATTTTCTGTTCAAATCAGTCTCAATATTATGCAAGGGACAAATTGCGCAAAAAGCATCCAGAAGAAGACCTTCCTGCACTCAAAATTTTAATTAGTGTATATCAAAATAAGCCTGCACGTCAGTGACAAGTCCTAAACAGAATTCAACAATAACAAAGGGCCAAAACAAAACGCAGAAACTCTGAGCCAAGGACGAAAGCTCTGTAGTCAACCATGACAAACAGTCGCCAATCTGCAGCGAAAATCAGAAACACGGCGCCAAGGTCGAGGAAAGCGAAGGAGCAACGCTAGCAGTGTCGCTACGACTCCGCCACTTCCGTTCAATCCCAAAAGTTAATCCATGAACCATGACTTCGCGGGACTGAATAGAGCCCCAAAACACCACCGGGGAAGGAATTCCGGCAATGACAGCGGAGTAACGGCTGTTGCAAACAAACTCAGAAACATTTATGAATAATCAATGACAGTAAATGGGACAACGCCAAAACAGAAATATGACGAGGAGGAACGACTGCCAAAAGATTTTCCGATGAAATTTTCCGGTGTCACTGCCACTCTTCGATCTCCTTGTCCCCATAGCTGGTTTTGATATTGGTGGGGGTGAATAGTCCCCGTTCCGACTCATTCACCATTCCCCAAACCAAATCCCCATTTTCGATCTGCGAATCCCCATGCCCGATCTCGATCTATTTCCATTTTTCTGTTTTGATGTTTTGTGTGTGGGTGTTTGGTTTGTACTGTGATTGTTATGTTTGTAGGTGGAGATTTTTGGGGAAGAAGATAAAGGAAAGGGATGTGTGTGACACTGTGTGCGTGTAGATTTGTGTGAATGGTGTTAAATAGTCAAGATCCCAATGGGCAAGAACTCAAAAATAGAAACGGAATAATGGCAGATTTCAATAGAGATTTAGGGGTGATTAGGATGAGATTGGGCTAATTTCAGGGGATTGGGGCTAATGGAGAGAGGATTTTGGAGATTTTTGGGGCAACTTAATAAGGAATAATGAAAAAATGTGTGGCAAAAATATAAAGAGTGTATTTGGTTATGAAGTTTGTCTAGGTTCAAAGTAAAACCAATTTGATAAAAGGAAAGTGAATAAATAAAATGAATAAATAATATAGCAAATTTTTGGTAAAGGATTGAAAAATCGAATTATTTAAAATGTATGGAAGAAAGAAAAAGTTTATGGTATCAAGTGGATGTATCTGGTCGAACTTTTGTCCAGATGCAAAGAAAATTTTGAAAATTGAATTCAAATTAACATGTCAATATTATAAAATGAAAATGGGTGGTATGGGATTTTGATCGGACATTTTAATTAGGCCGCTGTTTAATTTAAAGGTGCGAGATAAAAGATTATAATAAAATATACGTAAAGTATATACAAAAGAAGAGAAATATGCAAACATAAAACAATTGGGGTCAACTTAAGTTAAATACGTATAAATAGTCACAAATAATTTTTATTTATGCAATAAATTACACAAATAACCACAGTTTCATAGATAGCCTTAATGATGCGAATTGCATAATATAATCACAATTAAGTATATAGTGTATAATTAGTGGATAATCACAGGTAACTGCATGTTTCCTAATGCATATTTTGTTCAAACAGTCGATATCGCACCTTTAAACTAAATATAGCCAATTATAAAAAAATGAGGGACAAAATTGGGTGTCAACAGCTGCTCCTCTTTGCCTGGGGATGATGAAAGAATCTTTGGGCAAAGATAGTTGACGGAGTAGCCAATTTTGTCACGACGGACAGACAAAGCAAAAGGAAAATGAGAGTTTTGGGGTATTTTTGCCGAACCCCGATCTCTGAATTGCCTACATATCTCGGGTTTCACGAGAATCAGGCCGTGTGTAGTTCTGGAATGGCATGTTACCCGTGTCAGATGTTTATGAAGCACGATTTTGGATATCAGGACTAAACTTATCCACGTATGAAAAGTTTGGATTGTGTATGCTTTGCCTTTTGGCGAGATAAATGAAGAATAGAGCAAATGTACTATCAAAGATGAGATAACATCAATAGATCGAGCGTGGTAAAAGAGGCTTATAATCATCCTAGTTATGAAAATGTGGCGCGCTACACACCCATAAAGAGGAGTTTATACGTACATAATTTCCAGTTCATCTCGATAATCGAGTCATTGCCCTGACCAAACTGCGGAATATTAAGAAGTGAAACACGATATATGCGCTTGATTCAAATAGATGGGCACGATTAAACACGAAAGTACGCACGATTGATACAGACAGGCTTGAATAGGAAGGAACACATACTGGCATCCAATCAGGGATGAAAAGTGTGAGTAGGGAACTTTAGCTCTGAGAGCTTTGGAACTCGAATAGATAGTTTGCGGGTATAGCAAAAGCATTATCTGTGAGATTAAGCTTCTTGAATGGTGTTCTAGAATGGTGCATAGTATGCATTTGAGGTTTTGCTGATCGCACAATTTCGTGTGTGGTAGTGACTTTCGGGGCAAGTATGGAAATATAGGAATTAGCTCAAGGGTCTGTCAAGGGGTCGAAGAGTGTCATGCAACAAAAGTAGGATAAGTGCAACCAAAGATGATGATAAAGTAAACTCCCTGTAAAGTTGAGCTCTCTTTTGTCATGTAGTTGTCTAGTTTGTTTTCAGGTGCTTTGAGTGTTAGGAAATATATGCTTCTCCTCTGGGGATATTCATTTATGTGCATCTTGTCAGGAGATAATTGTTTTTCGTGTCGGGTTGTATACCTTAGAACACTGTCCCGCTGTTTCCTGCAATAAAGTGTGAGCTTTTGCAAATAATATTTGTAAATGTAAAATGGACTTTCCTGTCGTTGGATTGTCAACTGTCAATGTGTCGTGGTCTCTTGTTATGAGATATTTGTGTATCATAAGTGCCTGCTCGTCAGGAGCTATTTTGCCTGCTCGTCATGAGCTATTTTGCCTGCTCTTCAAGAGCTATTTTGCCTGATCCTCAAGAGCTATTTGCCTGCTCGTCAAGAGCTATTTTTCCTGCTCGTCAAGAGCTATTTTGCCTGCTCGTCAGGAGCTATTTTGCCTGCTCGTCATGAGCTATTTGCCTGTTGTGTTGAGTTGTATACCCTGCATGCAACGAGTAACATAAAGTGATAAATATAGAGATATTACCATGTCTGTAGGACTGCCTGAAATGTTGTTATGCTGATTGTCACATCGTTCGTCTTTGGGTGGCCTACACTCAAAGGAAATTTTGTAAGTTTTTGGGGAGGAAGGTTTCGATTGTGCATTCTTCGCTTGACTCACGCCTTTCTTTTGTGGTGTCTTCTTTCGCGAATGCCGGACCTTGGTCAAACTATGGGGAGCAAGAGAAAAAAGAGCAAAGAGAAAGTAGGCATGCGTTTTTTTTAAAGAAGAGGTTCGTGAAAAAATGTATTTTATTCCATCGAATCATAGACCGCGTTGTGTAATACAAGCACAATGCTGCAATTGTTGTTTATCAGATTGTACTAAAACATCCTTGAGGAATTTTGAGGTCAGGGCCTCAAAATTCTGCCCCAGTTTTTGCACTTAGCTTTCTCCTGAAATTTTTGAGAGAATCTCAAAAATTTCTGCCCCAATATTGATCTCAGTTTGTCCTTTTGAATTTTTGAGAGATCCTAAAAAATTCTACCCAGTGTCTACTTCGTGGGGAAAATAAAATTTTTGTATTAATGCGACCGAACATTGGGTAGGTTGCCTATGTATCCCACTTGGGGAATCAGATCGTAACGTAGTTCCAGCTTACATGAGATATTGCATAAGAATAAAGCTATTAGCTAGTGCAGGTTCTCAGATGTAATATCTTTTGAATGAGCTAAAGGACTGAGGTTTCATTTTTTGTCTGTCCTTGATGGTGTTGAGACTTTGAAAGTCTTGACATATGGGAGATTGTTTATTGCGTAGGTTGGGTGCAGTGTGTGGTTGTAGGTTTTGTCAGTTTTGGTTGTATAGTAATTGGATTTCTTTCTCGTGTCTTATGTGTGGGTGCTGGTGGTTCAAAGACTTTATTCTAGAAGAAAATGTTTCCAGCTCGGTTTGCCATTTCGGCTTTTTCGGAATGCAGATTCTTGACCAACTTTCAGTTTTCAAATGCAAAGCAACCGTAATAAAGTGACAAAATGCGGAAAACTGTGCTAGGACATTCAACAAAATTTGATGCAAAAACAACACATATAGCTTAAGAGAATGCCTAGATCGCAGATGATAGATTAGCATTTGAATTTGGAGATTATGACGAATTGTATAGAGATTCTAAAAGATTGCTCGAGTGCTTTATGTAGCAGTCAAGACAAGGATTTTGGTCTAATGACCAATGTTTGTTTAAGCACGAGATGGGTCTGGTTGGATCTCAATCAAAATTTGACAAAGATTTCAGGTAAGGGGTATATATATGACTGAAAAGGAAGTCGGCTTTTGTCGAACACCAAGACCTCAGTGCATTTGTCACCCTTTCTTGTAAATTTGTGTGTCATGATGCCCATGTGTCTTTGAGAGAGATACTCAATATCTCTCATACTTGTCAACCGAATGCTTTAATTCAATCTTTGCCTTAACTTTTGCTTATCAGGTAGATTTTGTTGCGAAGAGTCTAATCTCGGTGTATCATGTATATTCGTAGATCACTGCTTCAGTCAAGACTGTTATAAAATTAATTCATGGTTTTGTAAGTGTCTCAAATAGCTTTATCTTGAGATCATCGTCCCGTCCCACACTTACTAGTTGGTAGGGATATGCTTCCAATACTCGGCAAGAGCTTCTAGCTCCGTCATATAATGGAAATTTTGTCACCGCGCCTTTGCATTTTTTTTTTCAAATTGAATCAGCCTGCTAATTTTGGTTGTTATGCATAAACTTTTGTATCATCAAGCGGGTTCCAATCATTTCTCACTTCCTTATTGCCTTGTGATAACCCTTTGAACGTCTTTTTGGCCATGAATAGGTGCAAGTTTTGAAAATATTTTGGATTGCCTCAATATGGACTAGACCGACAAAATAATCCTCAGACATTGTGTCAAAACAAAGTATTTTGGTAAGTCATGTGTGCCTTTGAGTTTGACCAACAAATCTCTTCCCCTGTCAATTTTCTGCTTTGGTTTGTATAGTGCCTGCTATTACAAACTCTTCTTGCTTTGAAAAATCCTTGATTAGTGCACTTTGCTTAGCCAAATCTTCTGCCTTGGTATTCAACTTAAGCCAACCTTTTGGATAATAGGTTTTGAGTTCATAAGGGATAGGGAATTATCAAGACATGCAAAAGATTTCTGATATCATGATTTGGGCATAGAGTAAGGAGATGTGGTGCCTTGGTAGGAGATTGGATTTTCGGAAGGGATTTGCTTAGGTAGAAAGAGACCTAGAGCAATCAAGCAAATTCACGCAATGCACACATATCAAATAAGAAATGTATTCTATAATATAAAGGATCGTTTTACGCACGATGATTTGAAAAGTGCTTTGTGCCACAAGTATCGGTTCATTTGCTAACAATGCAGAGAGCCTAAAAGAGAAATATTGCTTTATTGGAAATTAGTCTTTATTACAATAGTTGATATTGAAACAACGTAACAGAAGGAAAGGACTAAACATCGCTAGAAAATCAGGTCATGGCCTGGGCGAGCATTCTTCATGTTGGTCCATCCTTAGAAGATTCATCTTCTTCCTCTTCGGACGAACCTTCGCTAGACGAACTTGCCCCCGACGAGTCTCATTGGAAGATGATATTGTCTGCATCAGTTAAGAGCCGGGATATGTCGAATGTGAAGTTTTTCAACATTTCCCAAGCCTTCCTTTCTCCTCTATTCCTTTGTTAGCCACAAAGCCCATTCCTTCGCTAGCCCATACACCGATAGACTGTATGCGTTTTGTCAGAAGTTACGCCTTATTGCGCCATTTGTCTTTTGCTTTGTCCTTTGCTTCGACCAAACTTTACTTCTTCGTTATTTTCTCTCGTGCCTTTGCCAGTTGTTTGTGTAGCCTCTTGCACTCAGATTCCAATTCATCGGCATTTCTTTTCCTTTTTCTTGTTGATCTTGGTTGAACTTCCTTTGCTATGTCTTTCCTTAGCCAGTCTGGATAATCTTCATCATAGCCTGCATCAAATATGTCTCGTCCAATAGTCTCGATTCCCATTCGTTGCCTTTATTTCCAAAGTTCTAGTATCTTGTCTTTGAATGGTACCACTCCTCTAAGAATATCTGCTTTGAAACTTCTGTTGTCTGCAATTTGGGGGTGCAATTTATTTTCTCTCCGCTTGCCTAAGTGCTCTTAAAGAAGTGTATGGGTAAACTTCTCTAAAGCCCACTAAGATGAGAAACAAGTCTTTTTCGGATCGTGTGATTACTGTTGTGCTAGAAAAGTAATCAAACATCCATTGTATGTTTTCAGATGACAACTGAGAAAGCCTGTGGTGCCAGCTTATGGCAGTTGTTGGCCCGTCCCACTTCTCGAGAGCGTTGTTCATGCGGGCGGTATGAGTCAATATGCAGTGTTATCTTGGTATGGGGTGAAAGGCTTGCTCTGTGCTATCCATCTTTTGAAAATGCTCCATCAGCCAAATTTGTAAAAGCAAATTACAACCCTCGAAAAAACTAACACCCCTCTTGCATTTTTCTAAAGCTCGGTATATTTCTGCAACAATCATGGGTACAAAAGTGTACTTCTTGTCAAAGTCCTTGAGTAGGACATCAACAATTGATACCATGCAAACGTCGACTCGTCCTTTGTGTTGTGAAAATACGACAGTCCCTAAAAAGCTGGTGACAAAAGCAAGTACTCTCCGCTCTTGCCACTCTGCCTGGTTAATGCTGAAATAGTCTTCGGCTTCTTGAAATGCTTCTCCATACCCAAATTTGATGTAGAGGGAAGTCAAAAAAATTCCCGACTGCCTTATACTGTCTGTGCATAACTCGGGCTTAAACCCTACCATTTCGAAGAACTCATCGGGTGCGATGTTTTTAGGCACCAAGACTTCTTCATTTCGAATGTTAATTGAGTTAACCCAGCTATTTCCTCCAGTAGTGGTGTCAACTCTACACTCCCGAAATGAAAGACCGCTTGGTCCGCATCCCAATAGTGTACTGCTGCTTCTACTATCCCTTTTACTGCAGTGTGCTCCATTAGTGAAACTAGGTTCCCCAACACCACTTTAACTCGGTCTTGCTGATCTATGCTTAGGTTTTCCCACCAATCTCTGAGCAACTGAGAAATTTCAACAACCATGTCAAATGTTCTAGTGGCCATAATCTTTTGGAAAAGGTGGAGGGTGATAGGAAAAAGAAAAAGAAAAGATGCCTAAGATTTGCTTTATTGTGAGCAAATTGATCAGCGTGTGGCACAAGCTTTTGAAAACAATGCAACAGAGGATATAAGGAGATGTGTCGTTATGAGTTGAGAACCCTTTAGACACTTTAGAAGGAAAATGCTAATGGACTTCTGACATGCCAAGGATGTCAAGTCTTTATATAATGCTTAAAGGATAAACGTGCGCTATGTGTCATCCCTTCTATCGAGCGGTTATTTCTGCCTCGAAATTGGGCTTTTAATGCCTCTTCGGTTACCATTTACGCCTTTGAATAGCATTGAATACGGAATGATTCCAAATCTTTAGGAATAAACGGTCGTTTCTGATTCAATTTGGGCTTTTAATGCCTCTTAGGTTACCCCCGTGCCTTTGAATGGCATTGAATACAGAATAATTACGACTGTTCGTGAATAAATAATCATTTCCGATTCAATTTAGGCTTTTGACACCTGTTAGATAACCTTTATCTTTGAATGACACTAAATGCAGAATAATGCCAATAAATAGTCCACATTTGCACGTTCGATCCTTTAAGTAAATGCAAATAAATCATGTTCAACGCTCCTTGGGGTCAAAAACCCGTTGAGATTGTTTGAACAAGTCGACTAATGATATGTCATGATGCATGCTAACGCTGCTACTAAAGAGTGGAGTTAGATAGACTGAGTTTTATTATACTCCCAAGCGGACAAGTCGGGAGCGGGAACGTCTCGGACCAAATAGATTCCAAGTCATTCCCCCTAAAGGAGTTTTTTGTGAGGGAAGAGGTAGTCGTAAGCACCGCACGATTTAGAAACTTGCCAGGAGCAGCGGAAGGTATGCATGATATGCACAAGTTTAAAAAAAATGCACAAGTTTTTGAAAGAAATGCATATGTTTTGTAAAATGATATACACATATTGGAGTATTTCGTAAAATGATTTTAGAAGGATAAGAATAAAACAAACGCGTTAGTTTCGAAAGATAGGATTAATATAAACTAGACAATATTAAAAATCACGAAAAAAAAAGATGCACATATTGAAATATATTACCAACTTTTAAAAGAGGGAAAGACAAATCAAACAAGTTAATTTTAAAAAGTAGGTTAATAGAGTTAGGCGATATATTTTCAAAAATGCGAAAAGAATTATGAAGTGAAACCTGTTTTAAGAAAAAGATTTGGCAAATTTATGAAAATAGTACACATATCGAAATATTTTTAAAAATAAATTTTAAAAGGGAGAAACAAACAAGTTAATTCTGGAAAATAGGTTGAAATTTTCGAAAAAAGGCAAAAGAATTATGAAGTGAAACTGTTTTAAAGAAAAAGATTTTAGAAGATTCGAAAATAACTGAAGTTTAGGACATGTTGTGTTATCCTAAAAGAACCTTCTAAGAGTGTGTTAGTCTAGACAAGGATATAGTTCCTCTAGCGGACAACCAAAGGGTGGGATCGTTTGAAGGGGTTGGTTGTACCACGGACCAACTATAATCCAAACGTCCCTCCTAAAGGGTTTTTTAGAGTGAAACGGCCGTGGAATCCACGTAACCGTTTATGGTGTGTGCAAGTATAAAAAATTTCCAGGAGTGGAGGAAGTGTTAGCAACATAAACAATTACAAAAGAGGATACAACTAAGCAATCATGTGGCGCCAAAATTCTAGAATTTAAAAATAACCTTAAACCTGCAAAAAGGAAAGGAAGAAAAATTAGTATTAAAATAAATGGAAAGAAAATAAAGCAATTAAAGAATCCCAATTTAAATTCCGTTATGGTTTGAACTTTGATATCCCAGCGGAGTCGCCATTCTGTCGACACCCATTTTTCCCCGAACCCCGGTTAGAGTTCGAAACAGGACTCGACTTATCGGGACTCGCGGGTAAAGACATGGAGTCGCCACCTAACATATTTTAACTAGGCGTATTAGGGCACCTACTTTGTTTCTAGCCAATTTTAGTATTAAATCCGATACTTGATCTACGAATCGAGAATTCTGAGTAAGGGTTCAGATTAACCCAAGAGGAAGGTGTTAGGCACCTCTCAGGTTCCACAAAGTGTGGTTCCCGACCGTACTAAATAATTGAGATTTAATAATAACTAAAGGCAAGTAAAATATTTCTATTATATTTTAAACACAAATAATTGCATAAATAAATAAATATTCACTATTCGCCATGAACTTCGTTCTTTGTAGGAATGTACCTCGCAAAAAGCATAAAGATGAAGTTAGTATTACAATTGATGAACTAATGCAAAACTAAAAGTAATATAAAGTAATAATAGTAGTAGTAGTAGTAGTAGTAGTAGTAGTAGTAGTAGTAATAATAATAATAATAATAATAATAATAATAATAATAATAATAATAATCATAATCAAGTAATAATAATAATAATGATAATAGTAATTATAAAGAATAATGGTAACGATAATAAAAAATAAAAAAAGGTTAGTAGTAATAAAAAATAATAGTCATAATAATAATAGTAATAAAGGGAAAATAAGAGGAAAAAGGGAATTTTTGAAAGTTTAGGCTCAGAATATGTATTGCGCCAAGCAGAGGTTAGGGATGTCGGTGCGGCTGCAAATACGGAGCCGGTCGTATTGTCATGCCAAGCACCTTCAGTCCCACCACTCCACTATCGCTTACTTTGCAAAGTGATATGCATCGTCATAGCCTTTTTTGTTTTAGGAACGCGGGAATGGGACTGTAGTATCCATTTGAATCAGTCAATAGGCCTCAAATAAATGATTATTTTCTTTGGCCATAATCAATAAAGCATTTTCTGTTCAAATCAGTCTCAATATTATGCAAGGGACAAATTGCGCAAAAAGCATCCAGAAGAAGACCTTCCTGCACTCAAAATTTTAATTAGTGTATATCAAAATAAGCCTGCACGTCAGTGACAAGTCCTAAACAGAATTCAACAATAACAAAGGGCCAAAACAAAATGCAGAAACTCTGAGCCAAGGACGAAAGCTCAGTAGTCAACCACGACAAACAGTCGCCAATCTGCAGTGAAAATCAGAAACACGGCGCCAAGGTCGAGGAAAGCGGAGGAGCAACGCTAGCAGTGTCGCTACGACTCCGCCACTTCCGTTCAATCCCAACAGTTAATCCATGAACCATGACTTCGCGGGACTGAATAGAGCCCCAAAAACCACCGAGGTAGGAATTCCGGTGATGACAGCGGCGTAACGGCTGTTGCAAACAAACTCAGAAACATTTATGAATAATCAATGACAGTAAATGGGACAACGCCAAAACAGAAATATGACGAGGAGGAACGACTGCCAAGAGATTTTCTAATGAAATTTTTCGGTGTCACTGCCACTCTTCGATCTCCTTGTCCCCATAGCTGGTTTTGATATTGGTGGGGGTGAATAGTCTCCGTTCCGACTCATTCACCGTTCCCCAGACCAAATCCCCATTTTCGATCTGCGAATCCCCATACCCGATCTCGATCTATTTCCGTTTTTCTGTTTTGATGTTTTGTGTGTGGGTGTTTTGTTTGTACTGTGATTGTTATGTGTGTAGGTGGAGATTTTTGGGGAAGAAGATAAAGGAAAGGGATGTGTGTGACACTGTGTGCGTGTAGATTTGTGTGAATGGTGTTAAATTGTCAAGATCCCAACGGGCAAGAACTCAAAAATGGAAAGAGAATAATGGCAGATTTCAATAGAGATTTAGGGGTGATTAGGATGAGATTGGGCTAATTTCAGGGGATTGGGGGCTAATGGAGAGAGGATTTTGGAGATTTTTTGGGCAACTTAATAAGGAATAATGGAAAAATGTGTGGCAAAAATATAAAGAGTGTATTTGATTATGAAGTTTGTCTAGGTTCAAAGTATAACCAATTTGATAAAAAGAAAGTGAATAAATAAAATGAATAAATAATATAGCAAATTTTTGGTAAAGGATTGAAAAATCGAATTATTTAAAATGTATGGAAGAAAGAAAAAGCTTATGGTATCAAGTGGATGTATCCGGTCGAACTTTTGTCCAGATGCAAAGAAAATTTTGAAAATTAAATTCAAATTAACATGTCAATATTATAAAATGAAAATGGGTGGTATGAGATTTTGATCGGATATTTTAATTAGGCCGCTATTTAATTTAAAGGTGCGAGATAAAAGATTATAATAAAATATACGTAAATTATATACAAAAGAAGAGAAATATGCACACATAAAACAATTGGGGTCAACTTAAGTTAAATACGTATAAATAGTCACAAATAATTTTTATTTATGCAATAAATTACACAAATAACCACAGTTTCGTAGATAGCCTTAATGATGCGAATTACATAATATAATCATAATTAAGTATATAGTGTATAATTAATGGATAATCACAGGTAACTGCAACGCAGATTTTGTTCAAACAATCGATATTGCACCTTTAAACTAAATATAGCCAATTATGAAAAAATGAGGGACAAAATTGGGTGTCAACACGCAATTGTAATCTTCTCGCTCCTATCAACTATAAATAGAAACCCCTTTGCAATCAAGAAGGGCATTCAGAAATACAACTTCTGATTTATTTTCTTTCTCTTGAGTTTTGTTTCGCTTTGTCCACATTACTGTTCGTTTATTTTTTGCCTCATTTATTTCTTTCCATTAAGCATTTTCCTCATTTAAATTTAATTTTGGCTCGGTCTTAACTATGATACAAGTAAATTATCAATCAAACCCAAAACAAATTCGAGTTGTTGTCCTAGCTCGATTTTAGGCCAACACAAATTGGCGCCGTCTGTGGGGATTTTGGTAATAACGCTTGTTCCAAAGTCGAATCTTTTCCAGATCTTAGTAAGATGTCAATCATCCCGATGCCACGAAAACGTGTGAACATCATAACCGGCGGCATGGAAGTAAACGGTGTCAGTCTCTCCTCGGTGAGAAAGTTTTTCAAATTCTCAACCGTTACGGAAAGAAGAACCCAAGTTGGAGGAAAAGACAATGAAATCATTTTTGACGAGGGGGATTTCTACGAAATGATGACCCCTCATCACGATGCTCTGGTTATTACCTTGAGGATCAATGACTCAGACGTAAAACGAGTTTTAATAGATCCTGGGAGCTTTATGAGTATCATAAGTCATAAAGCCATTGAATAAATGTGGTTAAAGGATCTCATCATTCCAAAACCAATCATTTTAGTAGGGTTCAACAATTCTGTGGAAAGAACCTTAGGGGAAATCACCCTTGAAACCACCGCCGAGGGGGTTGAAAAGAAAGCAACTTTTCAAGTAATGAATGAGGATATGGCTTACAACGCTATCCTTGGAAGGCATTGGATTCATAGAATGGAGGTCGTACCGTCAACTCTCCACCAGGTGATCAAATTTTCTACCCTGTGGGGAATTCGTGCAATCCGAGGTGACCAATTAAGAGCTCGAAAAAGCTACTGAGTCACCATAAAAAGTGGGAATGCCCCGATCGAGCAACTAAAATCAAAACCAAGCGGCTCGGAGCCCCGCAAAGAGGAGAGCTCGATTCAAGATGTAGCTCATCCAAAGCAGGAAGAGAGGATCCTAACTTTTATTCAAGAACCTCGGAAGCAAAAGGCCGGGGACTCAACGGTGGAAGAGCTGGAATCTTATGCCTTGTCAGAAGAGTTTCCAGAAAGGAAAATATTTGTAGGCTCGGAGCTGGATGCTGAGTCTAAGAAAGCTCTGCTTGAATTGTTAAAAGCCAACAATGATTGCTTTGCTTGGTCTCATGCAGATATGGTAGGGATCGATCCCGAAATCATGATACACAAGTTGAATGTAGATCCCAACCACTGCCCGTTAAAACAAACAAAAAAAAGATCCCACGCTGGAGTAAAGAAGAAGGCGATCCAAGACGAGACCAAGAGGTTGCTCGACAATGGATTCATAAGAGAAGTCAAGTACCTAGATTGGCTTTCTAATGTGGTAGTGGTACCCATGAAAAACAACAAGTGGAGAATGTGTGTCGACTATACCGACCTAAATAAAGCTTGCCCTAAAGACTCCTACCCTTTGCCCCAAATAGATAGGTTAATAGACTCCACGGCTGGACAGAAATTCTTAACCTTTTTGGATGCATATTCGGGGTACAGTCAGATCTTAGTGGACCCCAGTGATAAAGAAAAAACTTCCTTTATCACGGATGAAGGAACCTATTGTTACAAGGTGGTGCCCTTCGGTCTCAAAAATGCCGGAGCAAATTATCAAAGGGTGGTATGCCAAATGTTTAAGGATTACATCAGAAAAATAATGGAAGCATATATCGATGATATGGTGGTGAAATCTGTCCGATTGGAAGATCATTTGAAACAATTAAAGGAGGCCTTTGCGATTTTGAGACAATATTCCATGAAGCTTAACCCCGAAAAGTGTGCTTTTGGGGTCAGCTCGGGGAATTTTCTATGCTTTATTGTCATGGAGAGAGGTATCGAGTCAAATCACGACAAGATCAAAGCTATACAAGGAATCCCCAAAGAATTGTTAAGCCCAAAGGAAGTCCAACACTTAACTGGCCGATTAGCCGCTCTGAGTAGATTTATTTCAAGGTCATCCGAGTGCCACCGACTTTTTTCCGTCTTGAAAAAAACACTTTCTTTGAATGGACTCCCGAGTGCAGGGAGGCTATGAGAGAGTTGAAACATTATTTGGCCAACGCCCCATTATTGGCCAAACCAAAAGATGGCGAGACGTTGTTGGTATATTTGGCCGTCTCCGAAGTGTCGGTCAGCGAAGTTCTGGTTTGAGAGGAAGAAGGAAACCAACAATCAATATACTATGTTAGCAAAGCTCTCCTCGATGCTGAAACAAGGTACCCCCATTTAGTAAAGTTAGCGCTTGCATAGTCATTGCTTCTCGAAAATTACGCCCTTATTTCCAATGGCATCCAATAGCCGTATTAACAACCTTCCCCTTGAGAAATATATTACGTAAGCCAAAATTGTCAGGGAGATTATCTAGGTGGGCGGTCGAGCTTAGTGAGTATGACATTGTATTCCAACCCCGCACAACCATAAAATCTCAAGTGTTAGCTGATTATGTAGATGATTTTAGGGCTAAACTACTTCCCGAGGCGAAAAAAGAGAATCTAGTCCCAAAGGATCCCACCCATGGGGTATGGAAGCTTTACACAGATGGGGTATCTAATTCCAACGGCTTGAGGCTTGGAATAGTGGTCGTAGCTCCTATAGGGGGAAAGCTAAGGCACTCGATGAAATTCGAGAGGCTAACCAACAACGAAGCTGAGTACGAGGCCGCTACAGCAGGATTAAAGCTGGCCAAAGAAATGGAAACTGAGAATGTAGAGCTAAGGGTGATTCACAACTAGTGGTGAATCAAGTCCTCGGTGGATATTCGGCTTGGGAGCCCAGAATGAAACAGTTCATGGTAAGAATGCAGCAAGCGCTTGGCTCCTTTGAAGAAAGGAAGGTCATGCAAATACCACAAGAGAAAAACGTCAAGGCCGATGCCTTGGCGAACTTGGCCTTGGCAGTTGAAACAGATGACTCAAGGACTGATGCCACAGTTAGGATTTTCACATAAGCAATGGGAAAGATGAAGCTGGAAGTAAGTGTGGTGAATCAACATTGGGATTGGTGAACAAATTTCATCTCTTATATGGAGTTAGGGATTCTACCACCAGACAAAAAAGAAGCGGCAAAATTCAGGAAGCAAGCAGTCCCATACACGATAATATATGGACAGTTGTACAAGAAGCTTTATTGCGGCCCGATGGCCAAATGTCTAGGCCTAGGAGAGTATGAATATGTGATGAAAGAAGTGCATGAAGGAATGTGTGGTAATCACTTTGGAGCTAAATCCCTCGTGCAAAAGCTCCTCCGAGCTGGCTGCTATTGGCCCGAAATGAGTGAGCATGCCAGAGTATTCGTTAGGAATTGCGACAAGTGTCAAAGGCATGCCTCCATGATTCAATCAGCAGGCCGAGGCCTTGCACTCAATGGTCTCACTGTGGCCCTTGATGAAATGGGGAATGGATATCGTGGGACCATTCCCCAAAGCGAAGGGCAGTGTTAAATACATCCTCGTGCTCACTGATTATTTTTTCAAATGGATCGAAGCAGGAGATTTTGCTAAAGTCGGGCAAAAGGAAGTCATCGAATTCATATGAAAAAACATCATATGCCGATTTGGAGTTCCAAGAGAGATCACTTGTGATGGCAGCACACAATTCGTTGGCTCGGAGGTCACGACTTTTTTTGCAAAATGGGGGATCAAAAGGGTGGCTTCAACACCCTACAACCTCAGTACCAATGGACAAGCTGAGTCCTCAAATAGAATAATCGTCGACAATTTCAAAAAGAGAATGAACAAAGTAAAAGGCTTATGGCCTGATGAGTTACCAGAAGTGTTGTGGGCAATGAGGATCATAGAGAAGAATAGCACTAGCGAAACCCCATTTTCTCTTGTTTACGGGGTAGATTCGCTAATTCCTGTCGAGGTTGGTGAACCAAGTCTTCGCTATGTTCATTCAAACAAAGAGTCAAATCAAGAAGCTGTGGGAGTGGAATTGGATATGCTCGAAGGACGAAGAGAGATGGCCTTAGTGCGGTTGACAGCTCAAAAATGGAAAATCGATGCCTACTTTAACAAAAAGGCCAAGTTGTGAAAATTCAAGGTTGGCGACTATGTTTTGAGGGCCTCAAATCAAACGACCAAAGAGAAAAACACAGGGAAATTGGCCGCCAATTGGGAAGGCCCCTACTGAGTAGATGCAATCGTAGGGAAATGGTCTTATCAACTAGAAAACCTCGAGGGTAAGAAAGAGCCGTTAAATTAGAACATATCCAATTTAAAGAAATATTACTTCTAGCATCAACGAGATATCTCTACGAAGTCGACAGTGCTCGAGTCCTCATCTTTCACACTCAATCACTGGGGGTGCAAAGGGGTGAGGTCAGTCTGCAATTGACTCATAGACTCATAGCTCAAGTTCTTAAAAAAAAAAACTCAAACTCGAGGACTTAACTTGAGAACTTCAAAACATGGAGATCGCCGGAGGCCTAGCTAAACCTACATCAGGGACTGGCCCCATAGGAATACATTTGATTACTCATATTTATTGCCTTAAATGGCTTTTGTAAATTAAATTTACCTAAGTACAACTAGGCTCTATGTAAACCGGCTCAATTTTTATCAATGGAATAAAAATCGATTCATCATCTTTTTATCCATTAAGCCTTGTTTAAGCCTCAGTTCGAGGACAAGATGTTGTCCTAAGTAAGCTAACTTCATAATATACTTAAAGTCTTGCAAGCAAATAAAAACTCGAAAAGACATTGAAACAGTTAACATTCAATATTCATATATTCATAAGGCTCGAAGGCAAGAAGAATTACAAAGAAAATGACTCGAAGGCCCAAAATAAACAAACGAGCTGTCACCCACTAGCCTCACTATCACTATCCGAATTTTTTCCTGTAGACGAGCTCTCACTGCTCGAAGGAAGTTGATCTAAAAACTTTCGAGCTGTAACAACATCTATCTCAGCCTTGGCAATCTCGTCATCCAAACTAACCCCCTCTTTACATTGTTCGAGGGTCTTCAACTTGGTCTGAATAATTGCCATATTTTTGTCACCTTTGGCTCGGGTAGCTCTCAAGTACAGCTTGACCTTGAACTTGGACTTTAGCTCAGAATAGGAGATTGGTTTTTTGGCCAGAAGGATCTTCATTTCAGCTTCAAGAACCTCGTTCTTGGCTTCAACCTCTTTCATCTTCGTGGCAAGCAGCGAAGTTCTCTCCTCCAATTGCTCGGTTAGCCCTTTGAGCACTACATCTGTTGCATCAACCTTCTTCTGAAGCTCGGCTCGATGGTTCTCCTCTTGAGACCTCTTCTCGGCCCTAAGATTGGCAATCTCTCCACGAGCCTGCGAGAGTTGAGCGCTCCAAGTCAAGGAGTTGCTTTTCCAGCTTAGAAACACGAGCTTCGAGCACAATCCTTCTTCGATCCACTCATCCCCGACCTGTTTAAGGTACGCTGCTCGTTTGGCCTAGATCTCAGCCGCTTTCATAGCATAGACATAGCCATACAGCCAGAAAAGAGGAAATCAGAAGTGGGAAAAACAATTAAAATAAAAAAAACGGTGAAGCAAATAATTTTTTTCCACATGAATCATATGCTGAGCCGAATAAGCCATCAAATCTTCCGAGAGCACGTTCTTGAGCCGCCCATTTTCTAAAGGCCCAAGCAGCCCCTTGCAACTAATGAAAACCTTCATGTCGTCATCTAGCAAGCAGACATCAATCAGAATTGGGATTCTCCTAATTCCTTGAGGAAGGGTTGTCTTAGCTTGAGTTAAATCGGGGCTCGCCCCCTTTGTAGATGGAGCCCCTTCGGCAGGCTTGGGCCCGATCTCCTCACGAACCTTATCAAAAACTTGACTCGGTTGCTTGATGTTTACCACCTCGACCTTGTCTCGAACACAGACATCGTCTGGCTCGTCAATTATTCTTCGTCAAGGGGCTTTAGGCAATTGAACCCGAGGGATTTTAGCCTTGAATGGCTTCTTGGGCATATCCCTTTTCCTTTTCGAACCTGAAAAGAGAAAACGTGTCATTCAAAGGAAAAGAAAACAAGAAGATATACGAAGGATAAACGAGGATACCTTTCGGGGCCTGATTGAGAGTCTGAACAGAATCTTCCAAGGACTACAAACTAGCCTCGACATCAGAGACCTCGGCGACATCCTCTCGTCGTCCCTGCTTCTTCTTCTTCTTCTTCTTCTTCTTCTTCTTCTTCTTCTTCTTCTTCTTCTTCTTCTTCCTTCCTCGCCTCGGCAGGCAACTCGTTAAAATCTGATAAACAAAAGGAGTAAGACCAAAAGAGGATGCACTTAAAAAAGGAAATATCAAACTTGGAAACACACTAACCAAGTCGTTTGCCCGACCAATTGTTCTCCTCACGAGCAGCCAAGACCATCCAATCCCTCTCCGGCCTCCTCTCAGCAAGCCGCTAAGTCCTCGGGAGGATTGATTAGAAGCTTCCTAGCTAAAAGGAAAATGAAAAATTAGTTTTCTCGCATTTATAGAAGCCATGTAAAAAACGATACTAGAAGAAAACTTACGTGTTTTGTTCCACACCACGGGGAATCCAGGCCTGGCGTAGAGAGAAGAAGTGGGAAAGAGAACAAACCAATGACACCAGCTACGATCCTCTGTGTCATCGCTCTTGGTAATGATAGAGAACTGGCCTCGCTTGTTTAACTTCACAATACCATCTTTATGCAGAGAGGGAGAAAACAAAGAAATCAAGTAGTCATATCCAAATGTGACCCCGGCTTTATGACTAATATAGTTGACACGACCTGAAATCCGGCTAGGCCGTGCGGGCACCCGACATCCTCCCCTTGACCCGTCGGGCGAAACCCTTAAAAATTAAATTAGGAAAATAAATATAATTCAATCCATAAATAAGAACAAGACTTAGAGAAAAAAATTCAGACATACTGATACCTCTAAGTTGTACAAAAGAAATTATAGTTGACTACCCAACATACTAGGTTTAGGGCTATCCAGACTAGACATCTAAGAGTACAAAAGAAGACAGATACCTCCTGAAGGGAGCAAAATGCAACTGAAATAAAAACCAATAAACTGGTGGCCATCCGGAATAAAAGTTGGCTCACCCTGACAGCTGAAGTCGTCTTCGCTCCTTCACAACGTGTCGAACTCAATCCTGGAGCGAACCTGCCGAAACGAAATAGATAGGCAAGAAACAAACAACAAACAAGGGTGAGTCAAAAGGACTCAATAAGTGGGGCAAACTAGCCACCTCAAAGAATAGGATAGCTAGCCAGGGAGAAGAAACAGATAAACCAAATTCCTCTTATTTAAATTATAAAAAGGCAGAGCCAGATAATAACCGGAAACATGTATGAAACCATAAACTCAACCAGGAATACGAGCTAGAAACATATCAACAAATAAGCAATACACGTATAAGCAGAACAGTAGTTATGTACCACAAGTTTACACAATGGTATGAAATGAAATGAAATGAGATGAAATGAAATATGATGCAAAGGGTCACATGTGCCCGTAATCCCATCTCGAAGCGAAATACTCCTGCATTCAAGGGGAATCTAATCTGATAACCAATTGGAGCGGAATACTGCTGCACCCGGGGCGGAATACTCCTGCACCCAATATAATATAAACCAGAGGCGGAATACTCCTGCACTCTCCTGGGGCGGAATACTCCTGCACCCGATATAACGAAAAGCTGAGGCGGAATACTCATGCACTCAGTATTTGACATAAGAGCGGAATACTCCTGCTCCTGGGGCGGAATACTCCTGCACCCAATATGATATAAACCAGAGACGGAATAATCCTGCACTCTCCTGGGGCGGAATACTCCTGCACCCGATAAAATGTAAACCAGAGGTGGAATACTCCTGCACTCTCCAGGGGTGGGATACTCCTGCACCCGATATGATATGCAATGTAATACATATGAATGCAATATGATGCAATAATAATCCTTCACCAGCACGGGACTCTCATCGACAGCCGGGAAGTAGATGCCAACTCACAGCCAGAGTACAATGCTCAGATCCTCAATGCAATACCAATAACAGGACATAACATATAATATACAATGTAAATCCAAAGTTAAGGCGTAATGAGTACGCCTATCGGCAGCTACACACGTAAGGAACACGTGGTAGAAAATCCACGAGGCCAGGTGCTTCCAAAGTAATGGATATAAACACTTACCTCTTCCAAAAGTTAGTACTGCTAATCAACAACCGCTTTATTCTTTGGTTTCCTTGCCAAACGATCCCACTATATTCAATAAGCAGAAAAATATATCAAATTAGGCAAAAGGATTCATTCCTCACATCTTAGGGCAATCCGGTTAGGAACCTGATACCCTATTTGCATACGCAATGCGCAGGCCAGGCTTATGTACAGGGTTTAAGGTCACATAACCAAACACTACATAAATTACATTTATATGTTGCCCATAACTAACCGAGTACGAATATATATACAATTCCATTATCGGGGACCATTTGACCCTTTAAACTATTAATTAAACTTATTAGGACGATGTCTAATATCCCAATTTCTACCGTCAAAATATATTTAAAAACACGTAATAAACTAAAATAATGCATTAAGATCATTACCTGAATGTCCCGGGATAAAAATTCTACTTTTCTCCGGCTCTTTTCTCATTTTCTGTTATTTTTCTTTCTCCTTCGCGCTCTCGTTTGATGTTCCTGAACGTTCTTATGTTTCTGTACGTTTTCTCTGTTTCTATACAATTTGAGCTTTTATTAAGCTCAGCCACCACCATCATTTCATTCGTTTTCTTTTCCTTTCTTGTCTTTTTCTCTTTTTCTTTCTTTTCCTTTTTCATTTTAATTTTTTTATCATTTCTTTTCTTTTCGAAAATTAAAATGGTACCCTATGATACTCGAAATAATTCCAACTTTTGCATACAAGTTGCAAAAAATATATGTAACACACTTGCTAGGTGGATCTCAAATCGGATTTCCGAAACTCAATATGAAAATTAAATGGAAAAAAAGTCAAATTATTTAACTTTCGGCATTTTAGCAGAAACTAGCCGAACAACCTCGAAATTCACTTTCGAAAGTTCACAAAAGTCATAAATATTCATACGAAACCAACAGCACTTTCGGATTTTGAATCGGAGTTCATTCGCCAAAATTGAGCTCGAAAACCTCTTTTTAATATTTATCGACAATAAAACTGAAATCTTCTTCTGATACGTACCAAACGAGGTCTGATTTAACTCAAATTTTACAGAAAAGTTCTAATAGACTTTATGAATATTTTAAAATTATCGGCACGTCAATCGGAGTCCTAACTTCCGAAACGACTGACCGAGGTCATTTCATTCTCCTCCACTTATACTCTCGTTCGTCCTCGAACGAGCCTAAGTTTAAAGCAAGATTCACGCAGATAACAAGAGAACTTGCACAACCTTCATAAACTACGAACAAACATTATCTCATAATTACAGAATCAGAATTATAACACACACATCAAACTCTTGGATAAAAACATAGCTGGATAATATCATAACGCCATTGCCTAGCTTATTCTGACTAAGGTGACCCTTCCTCGATCACAAGAAGAGAGTTCTACATTTTCGAAACAAAGATACACGGAACTTTGGATGGGTTAACCTGATTCAGCCGAAAATCACCTCTTTCATATACCTTTCGATATTAAACAGGTCGATGAAACTAAGAATTAGCTCACGCTTGATACAATAGGGGGAGCTTTTGAAGTACTTTATCACTACTCACTATAGAAGATTTGATGCAAGCTATATTATTTTTACGAACGCACTATGCAACATCTCAGTTGATGTTAGTGTTGTTCCGCAAGCTCCTTGTGGGAATGTAGTTACTCATATCGTAATGTACGTCAAAGGTTCATCTGAACAGGGTCTATCATATAAGGATAAGGATCATGCAAATACTACTGGATAGTATGATGCAAACCAGGAATGATCTTTAGGCTGAACATCTATTTCAAGGTATTGTCTTTGAATTGGAAATATTTTGACTTAAAAAAAGTAAAAATAAAAGAGACATGTAGTTGGACTATGAACTGAGGCAGAATACCAGCAACAAAGTTGATTACATGTGTACTTATAACGCTAAAGTAACTTCTCAAAGAGTTGAGGTGTGAAGGAGATATGCCAATGATGGATGGACGATAAGCTGCACTAGACCTTTAACTCTAAATTTCCATGAAGTAAAACAACGTCAGTATGAGGATCCAGTTCTAGTTGAATACAGACAAATAGCTAGAAGAAAACTGGAGTCATCATACAGGGTTACTACTGACGGTGTTCTCATATATAAAGATAAACTTTGTGTTTCTGATGTTGCAGATTTACGTGGACAGATTATGATAGAGGCACATTATTCCAAATACACTGTTCATCCAGGTTCGACTAAGATGTACCATGATCTTAAGCAGATTTCTTGGTGGGACAGAATGAAGTGTGACATAGCAGAATTTATGGCTCAGTGTTCTAATTGCCAGCAAGTTAAAAGTCGTGTCATCTTTCCAGACTTTATGCTTTCAACAGATATGTACGTATATATGATCAGGTTGACAGCTTATCTCTATCATTAATAGATTATTAGTGGGTTTAGCAATGATCGACACTCATTGTAGGTTTCTGTCGTGGTCCTAGGTTGGGTCGTGACAAAAGTGGTATCAACGCCTTAGAGATTTAGTATTACCATTCAGTATTTGGAGGAAGACTCCTCCACTTAAAGCACAAAAGCATGCAGCTATTTGAATAGGAATAACCATCCCCGCACAGTCTGCTGGACTAAAGAAGATTTAGCTAAAAACAGAATGCGGCTTAGACCTGAGCTACCAAAGTACCCTCTCGAGTTGCCAAATGACTGCAACTCCCGAGTTCACAACTCCATACCTTTGTCATAAGCGCCACCGCTTGATGGATCAATTCACGGGTCGGACGACACTCTCCATTACCTTTAGTAGCCTTATAACACAACAAATTGCTTACCCGGCTATTTTGATACATATTTTAGCTCAAGAGAGGAAACATCACAAGTGGCTACTAACCGCCCAAGCTCACTAGTTCCGAACAAAGAAGAGATGGCAACAGACTGATGATATAAATAATTAGAGCTTTAGGAAGCTCTTTTCTTATTTATTTGGCTACCAGAGCTAGACTACTTTCGAGTCAGGCTAACCGAAGAATCGCAATTGAAGAAATAGACATTAAATGAGCTTTATGGAACAACATCTATGTTTTAACCTTCCTATAAAAAGGAAACTCCGATAATTTACCAGAAAACCCTTTTATACCGAGACAAACTTGTAGAATAATATGACTCTACTAGCATCTCGAACCAAGAGGAGACAGATAGATCGAGTATTACTTACTAACCACTTTACACCAGAAGAAACAATGACATTTAAAGATGGTGACGAATAAGAATCCCATCATCCTACCGACACTGAGTTCCAAAGAGAGGTAAACTGACTTGACATTATAACAGAATGAGGCACAACAAGATGCCAAGCAAACAATACCGATACTCACTCACAAATCTCTCACATTTAAACCAGATAAGTAGTAGGGTCATCATAAATGCCAGGAATAAATCATATCAGAAGCTCACCCCTCTATCGCAAAAGATTCTTAATAGAAACGACATCCAAAGAAACTATGGAAACATGATAAGACAAACCATATCCAGATCGATCGGAAGAATCAAATCTTACTCACATATAAGGGAAGAATAAATACTTGGGTCTACTACATCAGATACCTCAACATCCTGCCAGACTGGTAGTTCTTAGAACTGCCTCTGCGGCTGAGCCGAGCCGCTACCCTGATAATTACTTCTAAAAGAACCACTACCCCCACGCTCTTGACCTCTATCGAATGAGGGCATACCTATGGTTGATTAAGATCAAAATGAAATTCCCTACGACTGTGCAGGTACCTGACGATGAGAGAAAGGACGACTGCCTGCTTACCGGAGTAAGGAAAAACTACTCAAAGGATAACCAGACTCACAACAATGATAACACCTTTTCACTGAAAATGGAAGCTGGAGAGAATGTTGATAGCTATAAAGAGAAAAACTGGGTCTGATCTTGACGAACTACTGGCGCACTTTAAGAATCACGTGACACAAGATGAGATAACCTGGAAGATGACCTCCCAAAATAATCAGAACTTTTACCTCCAAATGAGGTACCATGGTTGTCCACCAGGGCTACGGAATTTCTTGCTCTCCCACTTTAACTCTTCCCCCTCTAACTTATGGTATGCCTAATACCTTTGAGCAATATCAACAACAACATTAAATGAAATCCCGACCTCAATCTCTCGAGCCATCTGGGATCTCAAAGAAAAAAGAAAGGTCATCAATAAATCTTTGAATCTCTCGAAAGGCTCATGGACTAGTTCTAATGCATATTCAGCCATTCTATCGAATTCAATCTCATATTCTAAAACACCAACAGGCTAACCGACAGCCTACCCTGTCCAATCCACTCAAACTGGCAATACTTTTCATCTCGCTCGCTACTCGAAAGGAACGTTCCACGAATCTAGAAGAAAAATCGAACCAAGTTAGCTAATAAGAGAGCGGTCCACCAATTCAAGGCTGGACCCCTGAAACTGGAAATCAGAATAATCAACACCATACCGCTCGATATAATCAAGACCCTGAAGGATACGCTGACATCATTTTATTTTTAAAAAAGACTTGTAAAAGCATCGTAGAGAGCCAAGGGAACTACAAGGCCCTGCTCCTTTGCCCATCGGGAGCTCGTACAGCTGGGACCTCCATAACTAGATCGTCAGCACGATAAAAAACTCTCGGGGCTTCGTTAGTGCTAGCCCCATGCTAGACTGCTTTGTCTTGAACTCATACCGTTTGCTGATTTGTCGCACGAGGGTACACAATTACCACGATGGAATTCAAGAAGGAAGTAAAACCTCCTAAATGCCATCATAGCCTCTCGTGGATAAGTACGGACGTCTACGTACCCATCAGCGAGACTCTACTAGACACAGTCTTAGTTTGGATAGAATCTAAACCGGGCTCTGATACCAACTGACACGATCCGGAATCCGGCTAGGCTGTGCGGGCACCCGACATCCTTCCCTAGACCCGTCGGGCGAATCCTTACCAATTAAATTAGGAAAATAAATATAATTCAATTCATAAATAAGAACAAGACTTAGAGAAAAAAACACACAAACATATTGATACCTCTAAGCTGTACAAAAGAAATTACAGCTGACTACCCAACATACTAGGTTTAGGGCTATCCAGACCAGACATCTAAGAGTACAACAGAAGACGGATACCTCTTAAAGGGAACAAAATGCAACTGAAATTATATCCAATAAACTGGTGGCCATCCGGAATAAAAGTTGGCTCACCCTGACAGCTGAAGTCGTCTTCGCTCCTTCACAACGTGTCGAACTCAATCCTGGAGCGAACCTGCCGAAACGAAATAGATAGGCAAGAAACAAACAACAAACAAGGGTGAGTCAAAAGGACTCAATAAGTGGGGCAAACTAGCCACCTCAAAGAATAGGATAGCTAGCCAGGGAGAAGAAACAGATAAACCAAATTTCTCTTATTTAAATTATAAAAAGGCAGAAGCAGATAATAACCGGAAACACGTATGAAACCATAAACTCAACCAGGAATACGAGCCAAAAACATATCAACAAATAAGCAATGCACGTATAAGCAGAACAGTAGTTATGTACCACAAGTTTACACAATGGTATGAAATGAAATGAAATATGATGCAAAGGGTCACATGTGCCCGTAATCCCATCTCGAAGCGGAATACTCCTGCATTCGAGGGGAATCCAATCTGATAACCAACTGGAGCGGAATACTCCTGCTCCTGGGGCGGAATACTTCTGCACCCAATATAATATAAACCAGAGGCGGAATACTCCTGCACTCTCCTGGGGCGGATTACTCCTGCACCCGATATAATGTAAAGCTGAGGCGGAATACTCCTGCACTCAGTATCTGACATAAGAGCGGAATACTCCTGCTCCTGAGGCGGAATACTCCTGCACCCAATATGATATAAACCAAAGGCGGAATACTCCTGCACTCTCCTGGGGCTGAATACTCCTGCACCCGATAAAATGTAAACCAGAGGCGGAATACTCCTGCACTCTCCTGGGGCGGAATACTCCTGCACCCGATATGATATGCAATGCAATGCATATGAATGCAATATGATGCAATAATAATCCTTCACCAGCGCGGGACTCTCATCGACAGCCGGGAAGTAGATGCCAACTCACAACCAGAGTATAATGCTCAGATCCTCAATGCAATACCAATAACAGGACATAACATATAATATACAATGTAAATCTAAAGCTAAGGCGTAATGAGTACGCCTACCAGCAGCTACACACGTAAGGAACACGTGGTAGAAAATCCACGAGGCCAGCTGCCTCCAAAGAAATGGATTAAACACTTACCTCTTCCAAAAGTTAGTACTACTAATCAACAACCGTTTTATCCTTTGGTTTCCTTTCCAAACGATCCCACTCTATTAAATAAGCTGAAAAATATATCAAATTAGGCTAAAGGCTTCATTCCTCACATCTTAGGGCAATCCGGTTAGGAACCTGATACCCTAGTCGCATACGCAATACGCATGCCATTCCTATGTATAGGGTTTAAGGTCACATAACCAAACCCTACATAAATTATATTTATATGTTGCCCATAACTAACTGAGTATGAATATATATTCAATTCTATTTTCGGGGTCTATTTGACCCTTTAAACTATTAATTGAACTTATTAGGACGATGTCTAATATCCCAATTTCTATCGTCAAAATATATTTAAACACACGTAATAAACTAAAATAATGCATTAAAATCATTATCTGAATGTTCCGTGGGTAAAAATTCTACTTTTCTCCAGCTCTTTTCTCATTTTCTGCCATTTTTCTTTCTCCTTCGCGCTCTCGTTTTATGTCTCTGAACGATCTTATGTTTCGGTACGTTTTCTCTATTTCTATACATTTTGAGCTTTATATAAGCTCAGCCACCGCCATCATATCATTTGTTTTCTTTTCCTTTCTTGTCTTATTCTCTTTTTAGTTTCTTTTCCTTTTTCATTTTATTTTCTTTTATCATTTTTTTCTTTTCAAAAATTAAAACGGTACCCTATGATACTCGAAATAATTTCAACTTTTATATACAAGTTAAAAAAAAAAAAGTAACACACTTGCTAAGACGGATCTCAAATCGGATTCCCAAAACTCAATATGCAAATTAAATAAAAAAAAATCAAATTATTTAACTTTCGGCATTTTAGCGGAAACTAGCCGAACAACCTCGAATTCACTTTCGAAAGTTCACAAAAGTCATAAATGATCATACGAACGCAACACCGCTTTTGGATTTCAAATCGGAGTTCATTCGCCAAAATTGAGCTCGAAAACCTCTTTTTAGTATTTATCGACAATAAAACTGAAATCTTCTTTCGATACGTACCAAACGAGGTCTGATTTAACTCAAATTTTACAGACAAGTCCTAATGGACCTTACGAATATTTTAAAATTATTGGCATGTCAATCGGAGTCCTAACTTCCGAAACGACTGACCGAGGTCGTTTCAATAGTCGAGACACTGAATGACCCTCCAGAAGCCGGGGCCTAGCTTAGCCAAACAAACATTATGTGAATGACACGATCCGGAATACGGTTAGACCGTGCGGGTACCCGACATCCTTCCCTAGACCCGTCGGGCGAACCCTTATCAATTAAATTAGGAAAAATAAGTATAATTCAATTTATAAATAATAACAAGACTTAGAAAAAAGAAGCAAAGACATACTGATACCTCTAAGCTGTACAAAACAAATTACAGCTGACTACCTACATACTAGGTTTAGGGCTATCCAGACTAGACATCTAAGAGTACAAAAGAAGACGGATACCTTCTGGATGGAGCAAAATGCAACTAAAATAATAACCAATAAACTGGTGGCCATCCGGAATAAAAGCTGGCTCACCCTGACAGCTGAAGTCGTCTTCGCTCCTTCACAATGTGGCGAACTCAATCCTGGAGCGAACCTGCCGAAACGAAATAGATAGACAAGAAACAAACAACAAACATGGCTGAGTCAAAAGGACTCAGTAAGTGGGGCAGACTAGCCACCTCAAAGAATATGATAGCTAGCCAGGGAGAAGAAACAGATAAACCAAATTCCTCTTATTTAAATTATAAAAAGGCAGAGCCAGATAACAACCGGAAACACGTATGAAACCATAAACTCAACTAGGGATACGAGCCAGAAACATATCAATAAATAAGCAATGCACATATAAGCAGGACGGTAGTCTTGTATCGTAAGTCTACACAATGGTATGAAATGAGATGAAATGAAATGAAATGTGATGCACAGGGTCACATGTGCCCATAATCCCATCCCGAAGCGGAATACTCCTGCATTCGGGGGGAATCCAATCTGATAACCAACTGGAGCGGAATACTCCTGCTCCTGGGGCGGAATACTCCTGCACTCGATATAGTATAAACCAGAGGCGGAATACTCCTGCACTCTTTTGGGGCGGAATACTCCTGCACCCGATATAATGTAAAGCTGAGGCGGAATACTCCTGCACTCTCCTAGGGCGGAATCCTCCCACCCTCAATATGATACAATGGAGCGGAATACTCCTGCTCCTGGGGCAGAATACTCCTACCCTCAATATGATACAATGGAGCGGAATACTCCTGCTCCTGGGGCGGAATACTCCTGCACCCAATATGATATGCAATGTAATGCATATGAATGACATATAATGCATATGATGCAATGTGATGCAATAATAACCCTTCACCGGCGCGGGACTCTCATCGATAGCCGGGAAGTAGATGCCAACTCACAACAAGAGTACAATGCTCAGTTCCTCAATGCAATACCAACATCATGACATAACATATAATATACAATGTAAATCCAAAGCTAAGGCGTAACGAGTACGCCTATCGGCAGCTACACACGTAAGGAACACGTGGTAGAAAATCCACGAGGCCAGGTGCCTCCAAAGAAATGGATATAAACACTTACCTTGTTACAAAGTTAGCACAATTACTCAACAACCGCTTTATCCTTTGGATTCACTGCCAAACGATCCTGCTGTATTCAATAAGTAGAAAAATATATCAAATTAGGCTAAAGGCTTCATTCCTCACATCTTAGGGCAATCCGGTTAGGAACCTGATACTCTATTCGCATACGCAATACGCAGGCCAGGCCTATGTACAGGGTTTAAGGTCACATAACCAAACCCTAAATAAATTACATTTATAAGTTGCCCATAACTCACTGAGTACTAATATATAATCGATTCCATTATCTGGGTCCAATTGACCCTTTACATTATAAGTTGAACTTATTAAAACGATGTCTAATATTCCAAGTTTTACCGTTAAAATATATTCAAACACATGTAATAAACTCAAATAATATATTAGGATCATTACCTGAATGTTTCGGGGTGAAAATTCTACTTTTCTCCGGCTCCTTTCTCATTTTCTGGCAATTTTTTTCCTCACTGCGTTTTTCCATTTTGCTTCTCTGATTCTCGTTTAAGTCATTTCTCTGCTTTATCGTTCTAAGGTCCTGCTAAGACCACCGCCCATATATTTGTCTTTTTGTCCTTTTTCTCTTTTTTTTTTTGTTTTCTTTTATTATATTTTCTTTTCTTAACGAAAATTAAAACGGTGCCCTACGATATTCGAAATAATTCCAACTTTTGCATACGAGTTATACAAAATACATGTAATATACTTGCGAAGGCGGATTTCAAATCGGGTTCCCGAAACTCAAGATGAGAATTTAAATAGAAAAATGTCAAATTATTTAACTTTCGGCATTTTAGTGGAAACTAGCCGAACAACATCGAAATTCACTTTCGAAAAAATCACAAATAATCATACGAACCTGACGGCGCTTTCGGATTTTAAATCGGAGTTCATTCGCCAAAACCGAGCTCGAAAATCTCTTTTTAATATTTATTGACAATAAAAACTGACACATTTTTTTGATGTCTACCAAACGAGTTCTAATTTAGCTCAAATTTTACAGACATGTCCTAATGGATCTTACGAATATTTTAAAATTATCGGCACGCCAATCGGAGTCCTAACTTCCGAAACGACTGACCGATGTCGTTTCAATGAACTACCGAAAGTATCTACTACGGGATGAAGGGAAAGAGTAAAACCTATCAAAAATGGGTAAGCATAAACAAAGGATTGCCCTGGAACAGTGTCGCATGTGCGGTGCTCGGGAGCAAGAATTGAAATTGGAACCTCGGAGCCCCAATTACACTCCTCTCGGATCAAGGCTATGTGTTCTTCCGACGCAAGGATCGAAGAAAGTTGAACGGGGAGATTCCTTTCCGAGGCTGTTTGTCCCCTCATCCTAAAATGTTTGTTGGAATCAAACTTCTTTGGGATAACCCATTGAGGTTTGAGTTCGCCAAGATAAACCTTCTTCTTTTTCTTCTTTGGAGGCGAGGTCTCAACTACCTCGTTGTCGTCGTCATCATCAACGACTTCTTCAGTTTCCACCTCATCATCATCAATGGGAGGTTCTTGACTGGCGACGCTATGACTGTCATCTAATGGGAGGAAGTTGCCAATGGAGAAGAATTTATCAATTCATCAGTTGATGCCAAAACACCGGCATCAACGGCATTTTCACGATGAGGAGAAGAAGACATGGTGAAATTTTTAGAAGGAAAAGAAACGCTGGAAAAAGCAAGAACGGTTCAAGGGAAAATATGAAATGGTAAGGATGATGACAAAAAGTGGGTAATTTATAGCAAAATGCGAGTGGATTAAAATGCCATCATGGCATTTATATGGGGAAGATAAAATGAATGGTTGTTGCCGTTAAAAACAATGCCACGTGCGAGGGCTATGACATCGAAGCGACGGTTGCCTTTTCAAATCTCCTGGCCGATAACATGTCACGTCATTTTTCCGCTTAATTCAAATCCACCCCTAGAGAAATTTTGACAATTGTCCAAGGGGTAGGGGGACTATCTGTATTGGGTAAAAATCCCGTTGCCTCGGTGCAAAAGCTTAAACCACGAGACAGTTAATTTTCACTGAGGACAACTTTTCGAGGAAGGTGGTTTTCACCTCCACCTCGAGCAAAATCGAGCCAAGTACAAGATCAGAACTCAGAAAGATTGAAGAATGATCAATATAGCGACCCCTCGAGGGAGCATATTGCCTCGGCAAGCGGCCACGACTAATTATAACCGTCGACCATTGTATGATCGTTGCTCGAGCATTAAAAAGAGAGACTGCTAGCTGGCAATGAATGAATACAGAATAATTACCATTGAATGCAATTGTAATCTTTTCGCTCCTATCAACTACAAATAGGAGCCCTTTTGCAATCAAGAAGGGCATCCAGAAATACAACCTTTGACTTATTTTCTTTCTCTTAAGTTTTGTTTCGCTTTGTTCACATTACTGCTCGTTTATTTTTTGCCTCGTTTATTTCATTTCATTAAGCAGTTGCCTCGTTTAAATTCAATCTCGGTTCGGTCATAACTTTGATACAAGCAAATTATTAATCAAACCCAAAACAAATTAAATTTGTTGTCCTAGCTCGATTTAGGCCAACACAATACACTAATTAGTTTGACAAAGGCAAAATAAACTAAGATTATACTAACTAGCTAGGAGTAGTACTAGTGATAGACTGGTAGTATCATTTGTGGTCATTGAGCAATTAATTCAACTTGAGACTTTTATTGAATTCAATAACAATAAATTCGATCAAAATTTAAATTAAGGCAGTTGTGAATGCTGAAGTGTTTGAACTACAAATAAGTCAAGGAAGTATTGCTAAAATAGTTTTAATAATGTTAAATGTCTAGCTCACACATAATAATGAGAGACATTATTAGCTGAACACAAGAAAAACCACAAGCTAAAAACACCTAAAAACCTTCCAAGTCTACAACTGCACATTAATTTCTTTGACTTAGCCCTCGAAAAAGAAACTCATTTTATCATCTCCAAGTTATGAATGTAATGTTGAATCAACTTCTTCATTCCCTCCAGAAAAATCTCACTTTCTTCAATTATAATGTTTTATTTGAAGTGTACTATGCTATATAAATTTTAAGGTTTTAATTCTACTAAGTACTACTCCTATTAGACCGACATATTTATGACATATTTAGGTACGTGTTTGTTCGAATATGTATGTGTGTGTACACAAATATACCTACATTTATACGTCCACATTAGATTGACAGAGGCAAAGTGAACTAGACTACTAGCAGTAGTATTAGCGGTAGTATTTTTATAGAAGATAGAGGGACTAGACAGGAACCATATATACATTTTCTCCTAATAAGTCTCAAAGTCCTCAAAAATCAAATCCTATCAATTTCTCTTGCAAAAAAACACACCACTCTTTCAGTCTTCAGTTCCACCCCACCCACCCACCCCCCTCTCAACTACCCCCCTTGTATTTGGTCTTCCTATTCTAGTCTCAACTTCCCCTTTTTATTGCCGAGTCCATTGCTGTATTATTCAAAGCATATCTCTTATTCTGTTTCTTAATTTGTTCATATATGGCCAAAGGAAGTGGACTCTTCTTTGATCCAGATCCCACAACACAACTGATCAACTCTTTTCTTGATCCCTTAAAAGACCATAATTTTAGTTTCTACCACCAATATCCTAACAAGTTACTCAAGCTTGAACCTTTGTCATCATCATCCAATATGGAATCCCCTAGCAAGAACATGTCACCACCTCCCACTATTCATTTCCCAGTGAACCTTATTAACTGCGTAAATGATCAAGAACAACAACCAAAAAGACCAGTTCTTGATGAGATGGACTTCTTTGCTCATGATAAAAAAGATGGTACCTCTATAACAACAGAAAGTGCCACGGACACTGGCAGAAAAGAATCCAATATACCTCTTGATTTAGACTTCAGCATAAATGTAAGCTAAAGTATATTTTTTTTAATCAGTAATTAGTTTTGATACTGAATTCTGATTAAATTCTCTGAATCTGTAGACTGGTTTACATCTTCACACTGCAAACACTAGTAGTGATCAGTCCATAGTAGAAGATGGCTTATCCCCTAATGTTGAAGATAGAAGATCAAAAGCTGAGGTAAGAATTATATCTTTTAACTAGTAGTAGTAGTGATTAGTCTGCATATTACCCCGTCCGTTTCATTCTATGTGAAGGTGTTTGAATATAAGATAGACTTTTGGAATTTGTGGTGTTATAACATCTTCTATGTTTATAAAATCATGTGATCATCGAGCGTAAATAATAAACAGTTTAAGATTGTCTCTAAATATAAAAATGACAGTCATAACGTAAAGTCAAATAAAATGGAATAAAGCTGAGTAGTTTTTTTCTGCTTCTAACCTGGAATCTGCAACGTAACTTATTTTTTCGGTTTCAGTTAGCAGTACTTCAGGCTGAATTGGAAAGAATAAATGGAGAAAATAGACATTTAAGGGACATGTTAAATCAGGCTACAACAAATTATAGTGGTCTACAAATGCATTTGATGAAAGTGATGCAGCTGAAGCAACATAATGAGCATGACAAAGGTGAAGAAATCAAGAAGCAATTACACCAACATAGTCAAAATGGTCATGGAGGATCAGGAGAAAAGAGGCCTAGGCAATTTATGGATCTTGGCCTAGCAGATGAGGCATCATTGTCTTCGTCCGAGGGACGAAGTGGCCGGGAACAGTCACGATCGCCTACGACGAATATTGTGGAATCTGGTTCCACTAGTACTGGTGGACTAATTGATAGTCATGAGGGTAGTCCTGAGAAAAGTTTATCTTGTTGGGGTCCTAATAATAAGCTTCCTAGAGTACATGGCAATGATCAGTCCAAGATTAGTGTTGATGAAACCACTGAAGCCACCATAAGAAAGGCTCGTGTTTCTGTCAGGGCTCGATCTGAAGCTCCCATGGTATGAAACTTGATTGAATTAGTACCTTTCCACGTTTTATTTATATGACATTGTTTAACATTTTTTAGGTAATTTTTTAATTAAGAATGAATTTGTTTTGGCACAAACAAAAATTACCCTTTGACTAATGATCTTAAGCATGGAATGATTTTTTTATGATTGTTAAAACATGTCATCATGGTAAAAGGAAAATTTTATAGTAATAGTTAAGGAATTTACAGATATAAAAAATGTTTTTTATTTTGAAACAGACTATACATGCAAAAGTGACTTATAAAACGGAGTAAAAAGGGAATATAATTTACAAGTTTTTGCTTTGCTTGAATTTTTTAAGAAATTTTCCCAGCTATTTATACTTTGTCTGCTATGTGGCTTGCTTGAATTTATTTCAAAATCAATATACTATAAATTATAAACCAGTAGAGGCAATAACTTATAGTAGTACTCCTAATTGCTATAGTGTTTAATTAGCTTTAAGCCGTCAAATCTTTCGTGGAATAAATGGATGGTTTTTTGGTTTCACCTATAGATTACAGATGGTTGCCAATGGAGGAAGTATGGGCAGAAAATGGCCAAGGGAAACCCGTGTCCTCGGGCATATTATCGGTGCACCATGGCAGCTGGTTGCCCTGTTCGGAAGCAAGTATGTCTTTTTCTTCTTATTTTTTCAATCATATAATTCTGTACTTACTTTTGACTTTCAAGAGTATATTAGTCAATCATAGTGGTCAGCAATCTTTGTGAAATTTTGAATAATCTACATTTATAATAAAAATCTCAGTTGCAGGCCTTGTGTAATTGTCACTCGATATCCACTACTGATTTGTTACAACTAGTTGGTGTTAGGTTGCTACTGCCCTTGTTTCATCAAATACAAAATATGTTTTTATACCAATAATCAATCAAGAAAGAATCTTTTGTAGGAAGTACTATCAGGTTTTACATTTTTTTGTTGATCATGAGAAATGGTATATACAATACAATACTATATTACAGCAAACAAAACAAGGAATTCTTTCTTTTTGTTATGCAGTTTAGTACTGCCTCTAGTCCGAGATATTAGTGATTTTGACAAAGAAAATCTATTTTAAAATATTTGATATTTAAAAAAAAAGTCATTTATTACTGTTATTCTAGGTTTACCTTTACTGTCCAATTTGTGAAATGTTAACTAAGAGATGCTTAAGGAGAGGTAATGGTAATTTAGACAAATACTATCATGATTAAAGCTATTTAAAAAGTAATATTTTTGTTAAGGACTGTACAAAAATATTAAAAAATAAATAATATGGACCGGAAGTAATATCTTTTTTTATTCCATGAAGTCCTAAGAGACTTAAGAACCTGAATTTTGCTGCATTGACAGGTTCAAAGATGTGCAGAGGACAGAACCATCCTGATCACAACCTATGAAGGGAATCACAACCACCCGTTGCCGCCTACTGCAGCAGCAATGGCTTCAGCCACTTCCTCAGCAGCAAGAATGCTGCTCTCAGGTTCCATGCCAAGTGCAGATGGCTTGATGAACTCAAATATCCTAGCCAGAACTCTCCTTCCTTGTTCCTCTAGTATGGCTACAATTTCTGCTTCCGCACCATTTCCTACTGTTACTTTGGACCTAACTCAACCCCCAAATTCTTCGCAATTTAAAGGACCCTCTAACCAATTCCAAGTCCCCTTCCAAAATTCACCACACAGTTTCCCTGGAAATCCAGCTGCACTTTTACCTCAAATTTTTGGCCAGGCTTTACATAATCAGTCCAAATTCTCTGGCCTCCAAATGTCCCAGGACTTGGGAAGTGCCCAATTGGGACAAAACCCCTCAACATTGCCATCAATTGGTGACACAGTGAGTGCTCTTACTGCTGATCCTAATTTTTCAGCAGCACTAGTAGCAGCCATCACTTCCCTTATTGGAAATTCCCCCCATTCCAACAATGTTACTAACAACAATAATACCGCCACAATGACCACCTGTAGCAACAGTAATGGCACAGTAAACAGTAGCAATAACACTAGCAATGGCAACAATAAAGTCAATAGTTCAAGTTTTCCAGCAAATTGATAGCAAGTCAGATTGGCGAGCTTTTGTTTAGTAGTTAGCAATACTACCAACTGGTAGGTTCAGGTTTGAGTCACGTGGAAGGCAGGTGGAAACACTATTAATCTTCCCGAGTTGGTGGTGGACGGTTAAAAGACCAATGGCAAGCCATGCTGCTTTTCACCTTATTCTTTTTTCCCTTTTATTCTTTAATGTCCTTAATATTTTGTCCAAGATATGTATTTTCCTCAGTTAGCACAGGGAAAATCAGTATACATGTCAATTATTTTTAATGTTCTAAGTGGCTGGAACATATATCTTTCATTCTTTTCTTGGTTGAATAATGTAATTCAAAGTACTAGTCAATACAAGAGAAATATTGGGGAAGAAAATGTTAAAATTCAATTCTTTTCTTGCAAATATAATTTTGCCAATATTGATTCTTTGTATGCCTTTTCAACATGAAGGCAGAAGATTATTACATGGAGACTTTTATATAATGTTTGAAATACTCTCAACTTGGAAAAGAGAGCATATAATAGCTAGCCCAAGTGGAGTAAAGGTGTTCAATGATCAATTTTCATTAATTCTCGGATGTTGTCAGTGCATTTAATTACTTTGAGGTGTCTGCTTTTGCAAGGAAAAGAAATGGTTTGATAACTAGCAAGACGATCACTTTAGCAGTGTAAATCTCAATGAAGATTACATTGATTGACTCTCGTATTTCAACATCCACATGCAATTGGATTACAAGATCTTTTATGACTCTTCGAGTATTAAAATCTAAACTAATTTGGATAACTAGCTTTTTGGTCCTCGCTAGTTCATGCAAAATCCGGAAGCACCAGGAGCTTTCAAGGAGGGGCCAGGATTTCAAGTTCTGTTCTGTAGCCATGGATTCTTTTATAAGACTTTAAGAAATTTCGCAAGAAATCTCTCAAGTGAGAAGTTATCACGGACGAGCCACATGCCGAGAAACTTTCCTTGAAATTTCTTTTTGATAAGGTTAGCACTACAAAAACAAGATACATAGCGAGTAAGTCAAGGCTAAGTTGAAATAGTCTGAAAATAAGTCAAGTTCCAATATATATACGAGCGTGTCAAAATTTTTGTTCTCAAAATAGTGTAAACTCCATAAGGTCTGGAGTGTTTTATAAAAACTTAAACGGCCTAGACCTAACGGACCATTTGTTCTATGTATAAGGAAAATTCCATTCGGCAAGTAGCTTTTTTTTATAAAATATAAAAATGTGAAAACTACTTATAGGATGGAGTTTTTTCAAGCTGTCAATTGATAGTCAGCCTTTTCATTCACCATATATAGAAAATTTTAATTTACAAGACTATATATATTTGATCTCATATTATACATGTAAAAATACTATATATAATATGATAAAGAAAGAAAGTGAGATATTCAAACTAATGAAACTCTGTTAATAAGATACATAAGTCAAAGAGTTTACTAAAAATAATAAATGCTATATCAATGTGTGCCACATCCCCTAGGATGAATATTAGTTCAACACCTATGGTTGTGTTGTGCAACACCATGAAGTGATGAGCTTTGAAGATATGATTTTCTCGTTTGGATTATTTGATTGGGCTTTCAGTAGGATTGTCTGGCCTCGTCACCCTAACTCCTATGCCATCAACAACTCGTGATCTGCCTTTACTTGATGACTTTCCTATTGGCCTACCTCCACCCCGACCTCAACCAACACACGTTAAGTTAAATTATCATCCTTGTCAAAGGAAAATGACACTGCATTAGTAGGATTAGTAGGATGTTGTCGTTCTAGCACAGTGGCCGAGGCAACTGACGCATGTTGAATAAACTCTGAATCCATCCTAAGTAAGGACTGGTATGGCATGTGAGGTAAATATCACATAACTGGATCATCCATATCACTGAAACTCCACCCAAAGATTAGATCTAGCAGAAGAACTATCTAGTACATCATGTGTACGTGAAGCACCTAGCATATACTCCAAAGTGAGATGCAACTGAGTTTCAAAAGGATGTGACTATGTCAAATGAGAGTGTATATCAGTCTGCTCTCTCTATTCACGATGACGACTAGCTTGTGCACCAGTTCTATACCACGTTAGTGCCTAAGAGGTGGTGGGGAGTCAAGACAGTCATCGCCTTATGGATAGTGCTGTCAATCTGATCGCTACCATAATAACACGCTGAAACAAATGCCTTAAAAAACAACCCTAAAAATAAAACACCTGTTATACCCTATTTTCACCAAGTTAAAGAAGGATACTCCGTAAATTTAAAAGATAAGTTAAGACTTAAAAATATAAATAATATGAAGCAACAAAGCAAATGTGCACATATATACTTCATCCAATGAAGGAAAAGTTAAATAAATGAGAATTTAATAAAAAAAATGTACACATATATATTTCATCAAACAAATATGAACACATATTGTATATGTGCACATTTGTTTTGTTGCTTCTTTAAATAATATTTCATCAAACAAATGTGCACATATATATTTCAGATCTCTTAGAATTTTCGCAAAGTCTTCTTTATAAATTGAACTATCCAAAAGTTTCAATCTGTATGAATACGCATAAGAGTATCTTGATAATTTATAATCAATTGTGGCCCCTAAGCACTTAAAATTCATAAAACCATCATAATATCTCAAGTTTTCACTAAAACATAATAATAAGTGGAACACTTTGCATGATAATATGTAGTATCTTCTTTTGCATGATAATATGTAGTGTCTTCAAGTTAAACAAACAAGACTTTATTTGCGCTCCTAATATTCACATATAAAGAGTAAACCTCATATGCAAGATTAAAAATTATTGGATATAAGTAGATAAAATGAGACTACAAAATATTATTTCAATAGTTGAGGGGTAAGAAATATGTGTCAACAATACCGATTTCACAATAAAGTTGTTCGTGGAGAATCAATAAAAAATTTTCTTCACAAAAAAAAAAAAAAAACCGATTTCACATACTGCATGAATTTTATTAAACACTAACCCGAGCAAATCCCTATGAACCCGATGCAATATCTATCCTAGGAAAGTAAAAATAAAAGTTAAAATAAGTATTTACATATCAAGGATAAAAAGAGTTGAATAATGAAACTTTAGGAATCTTACCAAACACTCGTGGGAACCGGCTAAGGTTTGATATCTGGATGATGTGTGATTGTGTTATACCAATTAACATACTCATCATCTACCTTCTCACCAATTCAAACTTCTCCAACTGCTAATCGGTCCCTCCCTTCATTCACCATGACCTTCTCTTGAATTCTCAAAAAACCTATCACAAGGGACCCAACTTGGCACAACATCTTATTTCGTTGGTGTCACTGGGCAGCATCCCAAGCAATGAGAGTACAATCGCAAGCCAAATCTCTTGTTCCTATCTACAGTAATCTAGCAGTGCCACTAAGATATTGGCATTGTAAGGCTGCCAATATAACATTTTCAACAACAAACAAGAAATCAATTAGAATAACTTAGTGACAAAAGCTCAATTACTAGATCATCTATAACCTTTTCAGAAGTTCAATAAGAAAAGAGTATAAGATTTCCATTAATGAAGTGACACGACTCGAATTTCTAAATAGATTGTGCGGACACCCGACTAGCTCCTCTAGACCTGTTGGGCGAATCCTATAACTTAACTCAAGACTTCTATAAACTTTACTTGAAAATACATGAAAAGCAACTTAATTAACATAAGATGGCTCAAATATATATATATATATATATATATATATATATATATCTGTGTGTGTGTGTGTGTGTGTGTGTGTGCCCCACACACACACACACACACACACACACACACATACACACACACATATATATACAAGCTATCTGAGTAAACACAGCTGAGTACCCAAAATACAAGTCAAGAGGTTTTCAGATCCGACATCTATGCAGTCAAAGAATATATACATCTCCCAAAGGGAGCAAAATGGGATAAAACTATAGTATCTACAGCTGGCAGCCTCAATGAACAAGCTGGTTCACTACAGACAGCTAGAAATGTCTTGCTCCTCAATCACACTGCGACTGGCTAGGTCCTGGAGCAGAATCTACCGAAACAAATGACACAACAATCAATAAAAGAGGATGAGTAATAAGGATTCAGTAAGTAAGGAATAACTAGCGACCTCGAGGGATAAGTACGCTAGTAAGGGGAAAACAGAATCTTGGCAACCAAGCAACTACGTCCTCACAAGCAAACAATGCAACAAGTCCATACAGCTCAGAAACACACACAACGATATGAAATGAATGTATTCTGATCCAATGGGGTCAAATTTTTCCAACACCTATCTCTGGTGCGGGACTCTCATCGTCTATCAGGAGATATATGCAAGAATAACCCTTCACCGGTGTGGGACTCTCATCGATTGCTGGGAAGTACATACCAAACCCGTAACTGGGTACACCACTCCTATGTTTAATGCAATACCAATAACAAGTCATAACAGATGAGGTACAATGCAAACTCGAAACTAAGGCATTGAAAGTATGCCTATTGGCAGCTACACACGTAAGGAACAAGAAGTAGAACATCCCTAAGGCCAACGGTCTTCAAGAAGATGGATATACTCACTTACCTTTAGTCTTGGGTCAGAATAGCTACTAAGCGACCTCATTTTCTTTTTGACACCTCTCAAAATAATTCCTTTCTGAGCCTAACATGTTCAATCACACATATAAGTGCCCATATGATGATTATTTAACGTTTAAATGAAGAAATGAGGGAAATTACCAAAATACTCCTGAGTCGGGCTTAGCCTAAAACCCGTAAATTATACATTTTCAGACTCCTCATAGTTCCACGAGTCCAAAGATGTTATTAGTTTCCATAAATGAGCTTAATTGGATTAAATTCACCTATTTTACAAGTTAGGATTCAAACCCTACTTTTAACTAAATTTTTAAGAAATCCCGCTTAAGAATCTTGAATCAACATAATCAAATAGATTGGAATAATTACATGATGAATTAAGATGATTTAATAGTGAAATTTCACCCTAAGTCGAACCCAATTTGATGAAAAATTAATTGAAGTTAAAATAACCGACAAAAGCCTTTATATACTGACTTGAAAAACTGCTACACTGCTGAATTTTTCACCATTGCGACGTTTTGGATCCAAATGGGACCCTATGAAGCTCGTATTCACCACAAATTTTGCACGCAAGTTATAGAACACTACTGTGACGTACTCGCAAAGACATATCCCGAATTGGATTCTCGAAACATAGGATACGGGTCCACGGAAAGAGGTCAAATTCTTACCTTTTGGGATTTCAGCGAAAACTATACGAACGACGTCGGAATACTTCCGAAAGTTCATACAAGTCACAAATGACCAGAGAACCTAACATCACTTTCGGATTTCGGATCAGAGCTCCTTTGCTAAAATCGAGCTCAAAAACTCGTTTGAGTGTTACTGACAGCTGAAACTACTAGTCAAGGTCGATTTATTCTTCTCCACTTAGACTCTCGTTTGTCCTCGAATGGACCAGAGTTTAGAGCAGATTTCACATGACTGATGGAAATTCTTATAGAAACTCTCAACGATTATTCAACAGACATTATCATACCATTATAGAACTAGAAAGATAAACACTGATAAAGACTTTGAAGATTTAGGAATCAAGATCATACCTGAGTCATTGAAGAGATAAGGATATCTCTCATGCATGCTAAACTCAAGCTCCCAAGTATCCTCCTAGTGAGGATGTTTAAGCCATCGAACTCGAACCATCAGAATCTGCCTCGAACGAAGCTCCAGGAAATCTCTGGCAACTATGGCTACTTGGAACTCATAGGCTAGATTCAAATCTAGCTGAGTAGGGTCAAACTCAATCACTTCAGAAGGGTCTCGAATACACTTCCATGGAATCGATACATGAAACACCGGATGAACTGGCATAGAAGCTGGCAAACCGAGTTGATCAACCCCATTACCAATATGCCTCTCGATACAAAAAAGGCCAAGGAATCTGGGACTATGCTTTCCTTTCCTCCCAAATCTCCACACCGGACATCGACGACTCTTTCCAAAATATCATGTCGCTGACCTCGAACTCTAACTCTCGACTAATCCATTTGGAATACGAAATATGAGCGCTCTGAGCGGTCTGGAGACGATCTTGAATAACACGAATAATATCCGAAGTCCGCCGAACCATTTCTGAACTCATCACCTTAATATCTCATTACTCGAACCAACTGATAGGAGAATGACATCAATGGCCATACGAGGCCTCAAATGAAGCTATTTGAATGGAGGACTGATAGCTATTATTAGAAGAAAACTCCACTAAGGCCAAATGATCATCCTAGTGGCTTCTGAAGTCCAAAGCGCAAGCTCTCAGCATGTCCTCTAGAACCTGAATAACTTGCTCGGATTGACTATCACTCTGAGGATGGAATGTCGTGCTAAGCTACACCTGGGTCCCTTACTCTAAATAGAAAGACCTACTAGAACTGGGAAGTGAACTGGGAACCATGATCAAATATGATAGACACAGGAGCGCCATTCAGCCTAACCACATGCTCAATGAAAATTCGAGCCAATCTATGAGATAAATCAACATTCTTCGCAGAAATAAAGTGAGCTGATTTAGTTAGTCTGTCAACAATAACCTAGACTGAGTTATGTCGTCGTAGGGTCCTTGGCAGACCAACTACAAAATTCATAGTGATCAGCTCTCACTTCCATTCGGGACCGGGTAATACTTGAGCCAACCCTTCAGGTCTCCGATGCTCGAACTTAACTTGGTGACAATTCAAGCAACGAGAAACATAATCGAACATGTCCCTCTTCATCCCCTTCGACCAATATAGCACTCGGAGGTTCTGATATATCTTAGTAATGCCAGGATGAATAGAATAACGCGAGTTATGGGACTCACGGAGCACTGGCTGCCTCAGATATCTAACATCACGGACAGAGAGTTGGCCATTAAATCGAAGAACACCATCTGAATCAAGCTCGAATAAAGGAACTCCTCCACTTAGGCAATAACCACGCAGCTCTTGCAAATGCGAATCCTCGAATTGTCTTCCTTTAATTTGACCGACTAAGGAAGACTGGGCTGTAATACATGCCAACACTCGGCCCGAGTCTAGGCGAAGAAATATTACATCAGATTCAGCAAGGGACTACAACTCTCAGGCCAAAGGTTACATGTCAGCATAAAGAAAAGCCATGGTGCCCATGGACTTCCTGCTCAAAGCATCTGCTACTATATTTGTTTTCCCAGTATGATAGCGGATAGTGAGATCATAATCTTTAATCAAGTCAAGCCACCTCGACTTCCGTCCATTAAGACTATTCTAAGACAAGCGATACAACAAGCTCTTGTGATCGGTATACACCTTACAAGAGTCGCCATAAAGATAGTGCCTCTAGATCTTTAGAGCGAAGACCACAACTGCCAACCCTAGATGATGAGTCAGATAATTCTTCTCATTTGGCTTCAGCTGCCTAGAAGCATAAGCAATCACTCTCCTGTGCTACATAAGAACATAACCGAGGCCTACACAGGATGTATCACAGTATACTACAAATCCACCGGTGCTTGAAGGAAGAGATAGAACTCGGGTTGAAGTCAATAAGACCTTGAGCTTCTGAAAGCTTGCCTTGCATTGATCAGAATATAGAAACTGAATTGCTGGGTCGGGCGTGTCAGGGGAGCTGCAATAGTGGAGAAGTTCTCCACGAACCTCCGATAATAACCTGTCAGACCAAAAAAGTTATGAATCTCAGTCGGCGAGGTAGGATGAGGCCATTCTACACCACCTCAATCTTCTTTAGATCTACCTTGATACCCTCACTGGATACCACATGACCCAAGAATGACACAGAATCAAGTCAGAACTCACATTTTAAAAACTAAGTATACAACTCACAATCATGGAGGGTCTATGTCATGCCATCTTTTTTTCTAAAATAACTATTAAAAAAAGTTTATTTAAAAGGTAATAACTTGTGTTTTAAGGTATAAAAGCATTAAAAACTCAAAGCCTCCACATGGAAAGTTAAAAGTGTGTAAAGTCACCAAAGTGGTGTACCTAGAATATCTTTGACTCGTCAAATGGTCTGCGTCGGAAATTCGACTAAGGTCCTCAGTTGACTCTCGAGAAGGTATTAGGCATCCTCCAACCTTGTGCCGAGCATAGTTGCTTTATTGTTACAAATTAATTTAAGAAATATTGGTTGAAATATATTTTCCGTTAGTTTGAAATCATACTTTGATTATTCGAAGTAAAAATGCTCGAACACCCAACTCATTGATTTAAATCCCAACTCCAAAATAAATCACAATTATATTGATTAAAATATAACTAACTTAAACGGATTAGTTAAACGTGGATCATTTTAGCAAAAGTGTGGTTGTTTATTAGAGTAGGGGCTGTTTGTCGAAGATAGGTTGCTCGTCAAAAAGTGTTGGCCCGTTATGCAATTGCTTTGCAGTTCAAAACTTTACAAGCCCAAAACTCCCTTTATCTTTTTGTTTTCAAAATTTGTCCACTTAATGTTTGCATTTCCAGTCCTATTTTCCTATGTCAATTTCACATCTCTCTACATTTCCTAAATCAGTTTATTAACAAAGGCTGGTTTTATATAAAAAAGAAAACTCCTAAATTTGCCTATTCTTGGATATGTCCAGATTTAGCAAAGTTTATGTGGCTTTTTTTTTTTTTTTTTTTTTTTTTTTTTTTTTTTTGCAGAAAATGGGTCCAAATTTAAAAGGGCCCAAATTTGTACAAGGTGAAAAAAATACACTTCAAATTACATCCAAACGCGTTACCTGTTATGTAGATATAACATAACAAATTTCATGATTTTGGAAATTATATTCATGCGAGTTAGGTGACCCATTCTATTATACTCATTTCACTATTTTAAATTTTAAAGCATAAACAAAACATGTAACTCGTGAATATAAATACAAGTTCATGTAAACTCCATAAAAGCCTTAAACATGTCGGTTTCCATATTATTTCATGGCGAAATATTAAGTAGACAAAGTTGTTTTGTTCACCTATGATACGAGACCTTAGAGCACAACAATGACGACCCAAATGAAGCTAAAATGAGGCACGTACACAGCAAAACAACAACTGGACAGCCTTTAAAACCCTTTAAACCTTGACTCAAACTTGAGCTTGTACCCCAAAAGACTCTTATTTTTGGTTCAAAACCTCTACCTATAAACACTAAGTATTATTTTTTTACTCTTACTATTTTTGCCTTTAAAACTTTTTCTCTATTGGCTTAGCAACTTCCCCGGTGAGTTCCTTCTCTCTAACTATTGGTTCTTTCAGATCGATGTTGGTGTTAAATAAGGATAGTAAATGCCTTATTTAAAGCTAAAAAGTGAAGGCCAAAGGGTGGAGTGTAAACTTGTACCAAAGTACAAACCCATACCTCCTACTACTTGAGTATATCAAACAAAATCCCCCAATTTAAGCCATTCCAACAATGCACAGCCATACTACTCGTCTAGTAGGTTGTCCTAGTTGCGTCTAATGGGACCTAATACCTACTTGCTAAAAGTTAAATCCCAACCATTCCTCTAAAATTACAGATCTAAAACTAAAGAAATTACTACTAAAACAGCCCTAAAATCACTCAAATTCACCTGTCGGATCTCAGTCAAGTCCCAGCTTGACTTTGGTCCAAAACGACACTTAAAACTAAAAAAAAAAATAGGACATCGGGTTCACTTACAAGGAAAGACACAAAGCTGTGTTTTAATACAAACTCAACACTTGAGACAAACATTTTACTCCTAGGTAGTATTGATAAATTCATACCATCTCCACAACTTAACATATACTTATCCTAACTAAGCCATGAGGTAATAAAACTAGCTTTTCACTCTGAAAAATATACATATCTCATAAAGACATATACTGGACTTCAAACAACGAATTAACACTCAGAACATACTTAACACTAAATAAATAATCACACTTAAACTAAACTCAACTAGCGGGCTTGAGAAATTTCATGTTTGGGATAGTAAGTAAGACACACAAATCATGCTCACGCAAGTAACAAACACAATATAATAACTCATTAGGGACGATAGCAAAAAATGGGTGAAACCTTGATAAAAGATGGACAATTTTAGCATACAAAACATTTACATACTTCTCGTGCTAGGCTATAACTTGAACATTGCATTCCAAGGGCTAAACAAGTTTCATTAACACAATGACATAAAGAAATAGAGAGGATTAATTTTAATCTAACCTGTCGAACTAATACTTCACATCATGGATCAGCCTCACCAAACCATGACTAAACGATGTGCCACTGTTATTGACATAACCTCACCAAGGCTGCTGCACCACATCAAAACCATAGAAGCACCAACAGGCGTCACGACCCCGTCATAGCTAACGCACCATCAAGGCAGCCCCTAAGCTCAAAACTTCAGCAATAAAATCACAAAATCAAACAGCCCCCTTAAGTCAACACTATACACACACCATCACAACAAATACACTAAAGCAAAATGAAATCACCACCACGACGAGGCAAGAGAAAAAGGAACAGAAGGAAAAAAGAAAAGAGAAAGAATGAAAGAAAAAAAGGATATTGGAAGGGAAAAAAGTCTAGAAACATGAAGAGAAGAGCGGGACAAGCCTGGTGAAATATGGTTCGGCCAGAGAAAGTCGCCAGTTGCCGAAACTAGTGTTTGACCAAAAATTTGAAGCCCGATATATGCAGAACGGTGAGGATTTTGAGAAAACTAGTGCCGGAATGGAAAGAGGAGGTCGACAGCTCTCTGAAAAGGTATGGTTTTGTACTTTTCGGCAATCGACAACGGAGCTGTGGTGGCGTGGTGGTTTCTCCGGTGGGCTGGAGAAATTTTGCCAAGGCTTCACTAGGCTAGGCGACTAGAGAGGAATGAGAAAAGTGGGAGGGTTTTAAGGTTTATACAGGTGGGATTTTGGGTTAAGTCATGGAAATTGCGCTAGCGGGTTGAGGGTGTTTGGACTTCTCTTTTGTTTTTACTCATTTCTCAGAATTTATAGCCTAAAATGCCGTTAATCCAAACCATACCCAATTGGTAAACTAAGCCAAAATAATTAACTTCTACCAATTAAAAATAAATTACTGCTAAAACACAACTAAACATGAAAAACACAATTTGAGAATTAAATATCCTATAAATAATTTTTGGACAACTATCTCTATTTTTATGTATTAATTAGGCTAAAATGCTAGAAGACATGAGAAAAAATTTAGAAAAACCAGCTAAACTTTAAGAAAATTGGCACGACTATTTTTTAGGACTTTATTATAAATTCATGCCAAAATTAGATGATTACAGTCTAAAGAACCACCCTCAAATGATAATCTTGCTCCTCGCGACTGCGAGAATAAGGATGCTATCGATAAAGACAATGACAAAGGAATCGAGGAATTACTTGAATATCCAGTTCATGAGATCCATAAAACTGCAGGAGCATTAGTCTGCCCAAATGATATAACTAAGAACTCGTAATGGACGTAATGAGTCTTGATAGCAGTCTTCCAGATATTTGACTCCCGAATCTTCAACTGATGATAGCCAGACTGCAAATCGATCTTAAAAAAGAATCTGGCACCCTGAAATTGATCAAACAAATCATCACTACGAGGTAAGGGGTACTTAATCTTAATGGTGACCTTATTCAGCTGCCGATAATCAATACACATTCGTATGAAATCTCCATAGTAGTATCTCGAACCATGGTAAGATACGCCAAACACCCATTATTCATCATGCACCTCGCCTGCAAAAAAGAGATAATATACCCTGTATGCGGAATTAAGAACCTTGCCACACTACCAATGATGACCGAATGGATTTGGCATGACAATTCAAAGTTGCGTAATACAACGCCGACCAGTCCATGCTAATAATGACATTAAAGTCTACCATATCGAGCACCAAAAGGTCTACCAGGATCTCACGACCCCCAAAAAATGCAGTACATGCTGGATAAACTCTATTCACCATAATAGTATCTCTGATGGGGGTAGAAACACAAAGCAAAATAATGAGATACATATGAAGAGTTAGATCCTGGATCCACCAAAGAATATGCATGTCAGTACCTCTAACAATAACTGGAGATGTCTCGACATCCTGCCTGGCTGTCAATGCATATAGTTGTCTATATAGCTGAGGTGAGCTGCCACTCTGAATACCACCTCTGGAGGGGCCACCAGAACCACGCCCTTGACCTCTGTGGGGCGGTGGTGCACCTTTAGCTGACTGAGACCATGAAGGGACACCCTGAGGCTGTTGTTGCATACGTATCAGAGGTTGAGAGAACATATGGCTACAACCTTGCTGATGAAGATAAAGGTAATCCTTTTTATGGTGCCCTGGATCACAATAATAAAAACACCCTGAGCCATACTAGCGCTGCACGAATAACTGATGACTGCTAGGAGGAAACTGGGGCTGACCCTGCCAAGGCCCTAATGCGTTCTGAAAACCATGTGCTGGGAAGTGAACTAGCCTAACAGGAGGCCAACTATGTTGTTGATAACTCCTACCTCCATATGAGGTACTAGAATGCTCTGGACCACGAGATCTCTTACTCTCCCGCTCTAAATCCTCCAGCTCCAATTTATGATATGCCTCATATCTCCAAGCAATATCAACGACGACATCAATGGAGTCTCGGCCTCAATCTTTCGAGCCATCGTGGATCGTAATTGAGGAGAAAGCCCATTAATAAAATGTCTGAACCTCTCGGAGGGCTTCTACATAAGATCTCGAGCATACCCGGACATCTCGGAAAACAAGAGCTCATACTATGAGACTAACAGGTTACCCTATCCAATCATCTCGAACTGCCTTCTCTTCTCATCTATTTGACTGCAAGGAAGTAACTTCTCCATAAATCGGCGAGAAAACTCACTCCAGGTTAGCTTAGGCAAGCTCTGCCTAGTTGATCGAAGACCGGTCCACCATGCCAAGGTTAGACCCTCAAACTGAAAGGCAGTATAATCAACTCCATACTTCTCAAGATAACCAAGGGCCTCTAGAATATGCTGGCATCAATCAAGAGATTCACGAGGTTTATTTGATATATGTCCTAGGAATATCGGGGGATTAAGTCTGAAAAATAATGCAGCCTCTCTGAATTCTCGACCTGGACTGGTTGAACAACTTGAACAACTAGAGGCATAACAAATACTGCCTCTGGAACATGGCCACCTAGAGCATGAACTTCTAGAGCTACATCTGGAACTGGAATGGGGACTCCCTAAGCCTGAGCACCAGTATATACAGCATCCCGAGGAGTTGCCAAACAAATAGGAGCATCTACAACAGCCTAAGGAGTTGTCTGAGGAATAGGTCCATAGGGCACCTACATTGCCAAGAATCTCGTAAGAGCATCATGAAGTGCCGGGGGAACTAGTAAGCGCTACTACCCCTGCCCACAAGGAGTTTGCACTGCTCGGACCTCAGCAATTGGATTAGCATGATATACCACCCTCGCGGTCTGGGCAGCTCTACTTCTTCCTCGACGATGACCTCTACCATGGCCAACACCACCTCCTTGCGGAGCAGTAGACATAGCAGCTGGCTCTGGCTCCTCCACCTCCCGCTAAGCAGTTGCACGCGTTCTCACCATTTACTACGAAGAGTTAACAGAGAAATTATAATTTTACATATGAAGACTCACGCACTGCAGGGAAAGGAAGAAAATGAACTACCTAAATGCCACCATAGCCTCTCGTAGATAGGTACAAATGTTTCCGCTCAATCATCGAGACTCTACTAGACATTGTCATGATCTGGAAAGACTCTAATCGAGCTCTGATACTAATTGACACGACTCGAATTTTTGAATAAACTGTGCAGGCACCGGACTACCTCCCCTAGACCTGTCGAGTGAACCGTATAACTTAACTCGAGACAAATGCTATAAACTTTACTTGAAAATCATCTTAATTAACATAAGATGACTCAAGTCATATAATATAAATACGAACATATATATATAAACACACACACACACACACCTACAAGTTGTCTAAATAAACACAGCTGACTACCCAAAATACAAGTTAAGATGTTTTCAGATTCGGCATTTATGAAGTCAAAAAATATATACATCTCTCGAAGGGAGAAAAATAGGGTAAAACTATAGTATGTACAGCTGACAGCCTCAATGAATAAGCTGGCTCACCACAGACAGCTAAAAACATCATGCTCCTCGATCATGTTGCGTCTGGCTAGGTCCTGGAGCGGAATCTATGGAAACAAAAGATAAACAAGAAAGAATATGGAGTGAGTCATAAAGACTAGTAAGTAAGGAATAATTAGCGACCTCAAGGGATAAGTACGCTAGTCAAGGAAAACAGAATCATGGCAACCAATCAACTATGTCAATCATAAGTAAACAATATAACAAGTCCATGTATACAGCTCAGAAAACACACACAACGATATGAAATGAATTTATTATGATGAATTGGGGCCACTCGTGCCGGACACCTATCTCCGGCGCAGGACTCTCATCTTCCACCAGGAGATATGTGCAATGATAATCCTTCATCAGCGGGGGATTCTCATCGACTGCCGGGAAGCGCATATCAAACTCATAACTAGAGTACAACACTTTTATGCTCAATGAAATACCAATAACCAATCATAACAGATGAGGTATAATGCAAACCCGAAGCAAAGGCATCGAAAGTATGCCTATCGGTAGCTACACACGTAAAAAGGAACACATGGTAGAACATCCATAAGACCAAAGACCGTCAAGAAGATGAATATATTCACTTACCTTTAGTCCTGTGTGAGAATTAGGGGTGTGCATAATTTGGTATATACCGAATTTCCGAACCAAAATCAAAAATTTTGGTATTTGATATTGATAACGGTATACATTTTATAAAATATTGGTAATTGGTATAGTATTTGATTTTCTTAAAAAGAATATCGAAATACTGAATACCATACCGAAATAATTGATATATTAAATAAATTATTATATTATATATAAATAATAAAAATAAAATATAAATATTGATGACTAGTGGTAGAAATTTGCTGTTAGGCTACTAGTGGAAGTTTTTTAGTGTTTTAGCTTTGGAAAGTGTGATTTTCTAGTTAGTTTGCTTGTTAATTGGAAGCTATCTTAAGTATGTACAGATTGTTCAAATATGAAGTAGCAAATCTGGTATCATCTACTATGAATCAAGCTGTTAACTTAAGTAAATATATTCAGTTCAACAAATTTATATAATTTTATGCAAGTTTATTAAAACATAAAGACGAAAGAGAATTTAATTTATCTAACATTTTCCTATTTAAGGTTCAAACCGAACTACCGGAATTACCATACCGAAAAAAATTAAAATAAAAAAGAGAAACACCGAACCATACCGAATTTCATTTGGTTTGGGATTGGTATAACATTTTATAAAATCAAATACAGAACAAAAATTCATTAATATCGTACCATACCGACCCACCCACACCCCTAGTGATAATAGCTACTGAACGACCTCATTTCTTTTTCGACGTCTTTCAAAATAATTCCTCTCTGAGTCAAACAAGTTCAATCATATATACAAATGCCCATATGATGATTATTTAATGTTTAAATGAAGAAATGAGGGAAATTACCATAATACTCCTGAGCCGGGCCTAGCCAAAAATCCATAAATTATACATTTTCGGACACATCATAGTTCCACGAGTCCAAAGATGTTTTTATTTTTCACAATTGAGTTTAATTTGATTAAATTCCCCAATTTTACAAGTTAGGGTTCAAAGCCTACTTTTAACTCAATTTTTAAGAAATTCCGCTTAAGAATCTTGAATCAACATAATCAAATTAGAATCATTACCTGCTGAATTGAGATGATTTAATACTAAAAGTTTACCGTAAACAGACCTCAATTGATAGAAAATGGGTTGAAGTTAAAATAACTGACAAAAGCCTTTATATACTGACTTGGAAAGCTGCTACACTGTTGAATTTAACACTAGCAACAACTAGAGCTGGTGTGACATTTCGGATCCAAACTGGACCCTACGAAGATCGGATGGATCCCAAATTCTTGCACACAACATATATAACACTTATATGACGTACTCACAAAGACTGATCTCGAATCGGATCTCAAAAACACAACGTAGGAGTCCCATAGAAAGATGTCAAATTCTTAACTTTCGTGTTACACTGTTGAATTTAACACTAGCAACAACTAGAGCTGGTGTGACATTTCGGATCCAAAGTGGACCCTACGAAGCTCGGATTGACCCCAAATTCTTGCACACAACATATATAACACTTATATGATGTACTCATAAAGACTGATCTCGAATCAGATCCAAGAAACACAATGTAGGAGTCCCATAGAAAGATGTCAAATTCTTAATTTTCGTGATTTTAACGAAAACTATCCGAACAACCTCGGATTAAACTTTCGAAATTCACGCAGGTTACAAATGACCATAAGAACCTGACAGCTCTTTCGAAATTTGAATCAGGGCTCATTTACTCAAATCGAGCTCGAAAACTCTTTTAAATGTGACCGACAATCGAAATGGACACCTTCTTCGAAAACCTATCAAACAAGGTCCGCATCAGTTCAAATTTTAGAGACATTTTCTAACGGGTCTTATGGAACTTTGAAGACAATAGGTATGCCAATCAGAGTCCTAACTCTCAAAACGACTAGCGAAGGTCGTTTCATGAAGTATAAAGAAAATACGAAATTAATAATAAATCTTATTATAATGTACTACAATGACATTGAATATTTAATATTGTTGTTTATGTACATATTTCATTTAAGGTTTGTAGTTGAATACATTGATTAGTATTTTTTCTTTTTCCAATCTTTACGTGAGTAAACATACGCCACCTACGTTTACGGGAATACAAGTCCAGCTGGCGAAGACTAGACTTACTCTATAGGTCACCGGACGCTGAGGATACACGCCTGATCTACAAGCCATGGCCACTCAGTAGACACGTGCCAAGGGATGTAAGGCATACATCCCGTCACCTTAGGGTTTACAATCTCCTAGTTAAGGTTAATTAGTATCACCACCTTGAGTAAACAGACTCACAGCCTATAGTCATTGTATTTTACCATAATTAGGACTGGGGTAAACCTATAACTATAAATATCCATCTCCTCTTTGTATTAATCATCAAGCGATCTCAAGAATCCGACTATTCTCAAGGAATACAATCTCTTACTTTTTTACTTTATTTACTTTTCCTTAGAATGTACTATATTGCTTGTGACTGTAATCACCTAATTTTGGCACAAAATATCAAAAATGTGTAAAATAATGTTGTTATTATGATGTGATTTTATTAGATTTTTGCCCTTTTATTTAGCCACTTTTAGTTGATTAACTAGGAGAAAAATATAAAAAAAAATTGTTGTTGTTCAATGCTTATTTGGTTAATTAACTATCTATCCTAATTTTGTGTGATCTTTCTTGACTAAGTTAATTGAGTTTGTAGTAGTCAATTAAGGTTTGCAGTTTAGCTAATTTTGAAAAGTTTCCATTGGACCGGCTAAAATTTAAGGGGGGTTTACAAAAATACACATACATCTAATTTTATTTACATGGCTCTGCCCATTACATTTATACCCATAACTTATTTACACTCTATACCCATTAGCTAATTACCTTCTTATTTTGAGGCATAAAACAAGGAGCTCAAGTTCTTCTCTCTCCTCATATCTTGTACTATTTTTTTCTCCCTTTTTTGGTCATTCTTTTCTCCTTCTCCGTTTTCACTATTCTTTTTTTTTTCATTTTTTATTCTTTTTTCTTTCTTTTTTCTTTCTCCTATTTCTAGCACTATTCATGTCTCCCCATGTTTTTATTTTTTAATTTATTTTCTTTCTCCGTAATCATATTATACTCTTTTTTTTTTCTTTCTCCAAAAAGACATACTTTGTTCACAGACACAAAAACTAAAATATTTTATTTGCTCGATAGTATCTTACACTTTTATCCAAACATAACAAGGTATACCGAAAGAGTATACAGTATACCAAAAAAGTATATTCTATTCAAAATAACGACAATTAGAATACTCATTTGCTCGATAGCATTGCACACTTTGATCCAAACACAAAAGGATATACCAAAAGATAATACAGTATACCAAAAAGGTATAGTTCTTTAAAAATAATAAAAATTAAAATAAATATGTCTTCTGAAATATTTTGTACTTCGATTCGAATACAAATAAGTATACCAGAAGAGTATACAGTATACCAAAAGGATATACTTTGTTCAAAACAACAAAAACTGAAATATTTATTCGCTCGATAGCATCGCACACTTGGATCCAAACACAAAAAGGTATACCAGAAGCGTATACAGTATACCAAAAGAGTATACTTTATTCAAACCAACAAAAACTGAAATATTTATTCGCTCGGTAGCATCGCACACTTGGATCCAAACACAAAAGAGTATACCAGAAGAGTATACAATATACCAAAAATGTATACTTTATTCAAAACAACAAAAACTGAAATATTTATTCGCGCGGTAGCATCGCACATGAAACGACCTCGGTCAGTCGTTTCGGAAGTTAGGACTCCGATTGGCATGCCGGTAATTTTAAAATACTCATAATGTCCATTAGGACCTGTCTGTAAAATTTGAGCTGAATCAGACCTCGTTTGGTAGGCATCGGAAGAAGGTTTCAGTTTTTATTGGCGATAAATATTAAAAAGAGATTTTCGAGCTCGGTTTTTGCCGAATGAGCTCCGATTCGAAATCCGAAAGCGCCATTAAGTTCGTATGATTATTTGTGATTTTTATAAGCTTTCGAAAGTGAATTTCGATGTTGTTCGGCTAGTTTCCGCTAAAATGCCGAAAGTTAAATAATTTGACTTCTTTTCATTTAAATTCGCATCTTGAGTTTCGGGAGTCTGATTTGAGATCCGCCTTCGCGAGTATGTTACATATATTTTGTATAACTTGTATGCAAAAGTTGGGATTATTCCAAATATCGTAGGGTACCGTTTTAATTTTTACCGTAACAGCAAATTTTAAAGGAAAAAAAAAAAAAAAAAAAAAGAGGAAAAGGACAAAAATACAAAATTTAATGGCGGTGGTCCTTAGCAATGTGCTAAGGACGAGCAGAAACAATTATATCGCTCAAAAAACTTAACAGAAAAGATAACGCGAAACGCAGGCGAATAAAATTCCAGAAAATGAGAAAAGAGGCCGGGAAAAAGTAGAATTTTCACCCTGAAACATTCAGGTAATGATCCTAATATATTATTTGAGTTTATTACGTGTGTTTAAATACATTTTAACGGTAAAACTTGGATTATTAGACATCGTTTTAACAAGTTCAACTAATGGTTTAAAGGGTCAATTGGACCCCGATAATGAAATTGATTATATATTCGTGCTCAGTGAGTTATGGGCAACTTATAAATATAATTTATTTGGGATTTGGTTATGTGGCCTTAAACCCTGTATATAGGCCTGACCTGCGTATTGCGTATGTGAATAGGGTATCAGGTTCCTACCTGGATTGCCCTAAGATGTGAGGAATGAAGCCTTTAGCCTGATGTGATATATTTTTCTGCTTATTGATCACAGTGGGATCGTTTGGCAATGAATTCAAAAAATAACGCGGTTGTTGGTCGCAATGCTAACTTTTGAGAGAGGTAAGTGTTTATATCCATTTCTTTGGAGGCACCTGGCCTCGTGGATTTTCTACCACGTGTTCCTTACGTGTGTAGCTGATGATAGGCGTACTCATTACGCCTTAGCTTTGAACTTATATTTTATATTATATGTTATGTCCTGTTATTGGTATTGCATTGAGAATCTGAGTATTGTACTTTGGTTGTGAGTTGACATATACTTCCCGGCAGTCGATGAGAGTCCCGCGCCGGTGAAGGGTTACCATTGCATCATATTGAGGGTAGGAGGATTCCGCCCTCGGAGCAGGAGGATTCCGCTCCATTGCATCATATTGAGGGTAGGAGGATTCCGCCCTCGGAGCAGGAGGATTCCGCTCCATTGCATCATATTGAGGGTAGGAGGATTCCGCCCTCGGAGCAGGAGGATTCCGCTCCATTGCATCATATTGAGGGTAGGAGGATTCCGCCCTCGGAGCAGGAGGATTCCGCTCCATTGCATCATATTGAGGGTAGGAGGATTCCGCCCTCGGAGCAGGAGGATTCCGCTCCATTGCATCATATTGAGGGTAGGAGGATTCCGCCCCCGGAGCAGGAGGATTCCGCTCCATCTATTTGGCACATGTGACTGCATTGCATCGTACAACATTCATCCCATCTCATTGCACCGCATACTGACTATTGTGTGTACTGTGTTGTGTTTTATGTATGCGGTATATATATACTATGACGTGGACATATCTCAGTTTACCTATATATTTCTGGCTCGTATCCCGGGTTGCGAGAATCGAGTTGCACGCCGTAACGGTACAAATATATGGATCGGGTTGCACGCCGCAATGGTATAAATCTATGGATCGGGTTGCACGCCGCAACAGGATGAATATATGGATCGGGTTGTACGCCGCAACAGGATATATTTCTGATTGTTGATGTGTTCGGGATACCTATATGTTTTGGTTATCTTACGTTCCTGGTTGTTAATGAGTTTGTCATCCCATACGTGTTTCTAGATATTATCTGGCTCTGCGTTGTTATAATTTAAATAAGAGGAATCTTGTTTATCTGTTTCTTCTCCCTGGCTAGCTATCCTATTCTTTGAGGTGGCTAGTCTGCCCCACTTATTGAGTCCTTTTGACTCACCCTTGTTTGTTGTTTGTTTCTTGTCTATCTGTTTCGTTTCGGCAGGTTCGCTCCAGGATTGAGTTCGCCACGTTGTGAAGGAGCGAAGACGACTTCAGCTGTCAGGGTGAGCCAGCTTTTATTCCGGATGGCCACCAGTTTATTGGTTATTATTTCAGTTGCATTTTGCTCCCTTCAGAAGGTATTTTTCTTCTTTTGCACTCTTAGATGTCTAGTCTGGATAGCCCTAAACCTAGCATGTTGGGTAGTCAGCTGTAATTTCTTTTGTACAGCTTAGAAGTATCAGTATGTCTGTAAATTTTTTTTTTTAGTCTTGTCCTTATTTATGAACTATTATATTTATTTTCCTAATTTAATTGGTAAGGGTTCGCCCGACGGGTCTAGGGGAGGATGTCGGGTGCCCGCACGGCCTAACCGGATTTTGGGTCGTGTCAGTTGGTATCAGAGCCATGTTTAGAGTCTATCCAGACTAAGACAGTGTCTAGTAGAGTCTCGCTGATGGGTACGTAGACGTCCGTACTTATCTACGAGAGGCTATGATGGCATTTAGGAAGTTTCACTTCCTTCTTTTCTGATCGTGCGTCGGTCTGGGATGAAAAAGTATTTTCGTTAATTTATTCGTGGTAATTGCGAACCCTCGCACGATAAATCAGCAAATAGTATGAGTTCAAGATGAAGCAGTCTAGCATGGGGTTGGCACTGACGAAGTCCGAGTGTTTTGATCGTGCTGACGATCTAGTTAAGGAGGTCCCAGTTGTACAAGCTCGCGATGGGCAAGGGAGCAGGGCCTTGTGATTCCCTTGACTCTCTACGATGCTTTACGAGAATCTTGGAAACGCAGATACCACAACAACCTATTATTCGCTGGACGGCCTATCAGGTTGCTGCAGATGCAGACGTTCGGTCTCAGGGAGCTCCTATTCCGGTTCTTAATATTACTGCAGTAAATTATATTCCGGAGGTAGTATGTGTTGTACCTCTAATTGTTCTGGCTGGTTAGCTAGCCGAGGTAACAGTTCGGTCCGAGTGCCCAAAGAGGGTATATTATTTTACGCGGTTGAACATCTCGATATTCCAAGGCCATGCATCAAATAATCCCTGTGTAAGTTTTTTAAAAAAAAAAAAAAAAAAAAAAAAAAAAAAAAAAAAAAAAAAAAAAAAAATGATGCCAGCATATTATTAAGGCTCTTGATCATATCGAGCGGTATGATGTTGATTATTCTTCTTTCTAGTTTCAGGGTTCAGCCTTGAATTGGTAAGCCGCTGTCTTATTAGCTAACTTGATTCGGTTTTCTTTCTAGATTCGTGGAAAAGTTCCTTTCGAGTAGCGAGCGAGATGAAAAGTGTTGCCAGTTTGAGTGGATTGGACAGGGTACCCTGCCGGTTAGCCTGTTGGTGTTTCAGAATATGAGATTAAATTCTATAGAATGGCTGGATATGCATTAGAACTAGTTTATGAGCCTTTCGAGAGATTCAAAGATTTATTGATGACCTTTATTTTTCCTTGAAATCCCAGATGGCTAGGGAAATTGAGGTTTGGCTTTTATTTAATGTTGTCGTTAATATTGCCCGAAGGTTCGAGGCATACCATAAGTTAGAGCGGGAAAGTAAGAGATACCACGGCCCTGGTGGGTAACCATGGTACCTCATTTGGAGGTAAGAGTTCTGATTATTTTGGGAGGTCACTTTCCAGGTTATCTCAGCTTGTAGAGCGCGATTCTCAGACTGCACGGGTAGTTCATCAAGATTAGACTTAGCTTTCTCTTTGTAGCTATCAATAATCTGTCCAGTTCCATTTTTAGAGAAAAGGGTGTTATTATTGTCATGAGACTGGTTATCCTTTAAGGAGTTTTCCTTCACTCCGGCAAGTAGGCAGTCGTCTTTTCTCTCGTCATCAAGCACCTGCACAATCGCAGGGGATTTTATTTAGATTACAATCAGCTAAAGAAATGCCACCATCCAATAGAGGTTGAGATTGTGGTGGCAGTGGTTCTCCAGAAAGTGCTTGTCAGGGTATTGGCTCAGCTCAGCTGCAGAGGCAGTGCTATGAACTGCTAGTCTGGCAGGATGCTGAGGCATCCGATGTAGTAGACCCGTGTGTTTCTTCTTCCCTTATCTGTAAGTAAGATTTATCTTTCCGATCGATCTAGAAATGGTGTGTCTTATCATGTTTCGACGGTTTCCTTGGATATTGTCGTAATTAAGAATCGGTTGCGGTAGAGGGGTGAGTTTCTGATACGATTTATTCCTGGCATTTATTATGACCCTACTAGTTTATCTGGTCTAAATATGAGAAATTTGGTAGTAAGTGGCGGTATTGTCTGCCTGATATCTTGCTGTTCCACCTTCTGTTATCATGTCAATTCAGTTTACCGCACCTCGGAAATTAGTGTTGGTAGGATGATGGGATTCTTATTCGTCCCCATCAGGAAGTGTCGTTGCTTCTTTCGGTGTAAAGTAGCTGGTAAGTAATACTCGATCTACGTATCTCCTATTGGTTCAAAACTCTAGTAAAGTTATGTTATCCTATGAGCTTGTCTGGGTTATAAAAGGGTTTCTGGTAAATTGTCAGAGTTTCTTTTTATTGGGAGGTTAAATTGGTATGGATGTTTTTCATAAAGCTTATTTAATGTCTATCTCTTCAATTGCGATTCTTTGGCTCGCCTGACTCGGAAGTAGTCTAGCTTTGGCAGCCAAGCAAATAAGAAGAAGAAATTTTCGAAGCTCTAATTATTTCTATCCTCGATCCATTTCCATTTCTTCTTCGTTCGGCACTAGTGAGCTTGGGCGGTTAGTAGCCACTCGTGATGTTTCCTATGTTGAGCCAGAGTGCGTGTCAAGGTAGTTGGGTAAGCATATTGTTGTTATTCAAGGCTACTAAGGGTAGTGAGAGGCATCATTTGACCTTTGATTTGATCTACACTCTGAAAATTAGGTTGAAAATCAGGACAGTAGTGTTGTCCAGAGATTCTATCTGCAGATTTGTTATGTCATCCAGTTGTCTCATCTTGTTATCTGGTTAACATGTTTATGTTATCAGTTTATCCGGGTATCCATTCCCATGTATAGTATAGTGTTGGTTTTGTTTTTGCGGTTCATCCAGTTTCAGGGGAAACTCTGCCGAAATATTTATATAGAAGTACCATCCATCAGGCGGTGGTGTTTACGGCAAAGGTATGGAATTGTGAACTCGAGAATTGCAGCTAGTTGGCAACTCGAAAGGGTAGTTTGGTAGTTTAGGTATGCCTATGTTCAGCTTTTAGCTAAGTCTTCTTTAATTCAGCAGGTTGTGCGAGGATGACTATTTCTATTCAAATTAGTTGTATGAGTTTATGCTTTAAGTGGAGGAGTCTTCCTCCAATTGATACCGAATCATAATATTAAATCTCTAAGGCGTTGCTGAAGCGTAAGCTAATTCTTAGTTCCATCGACCTGTTCTATATCGAAAGGTATATCGAAGAGGTAACTATCGGCTGAATCATGTTAACCCATTCAAAGTTTCGTATATCTTTATTTCGAAGATATAGAACTCCTCTCTCATGATCGAGAAAGGGCCGGCTTAGTCCGAATAAGTTGGGCAATGATGCTATCATATTATCATAATATGTTTTATCCAAGAGTTTGATGTGCGTGTTATAATTCTAATTCTGTAATCATGAGATAATATCCGTGGAATAGTTTATGAAAGCTGTGTAAGTTCTCTTGCTATCTGCGTGAATCTTGCTTTAGACTTAGGCTCGTTCGAGGACGAACGAGAGTTTAAGTGGAGGAGAATGAAACGACCTCGGTCAGTCGTTTCGGAAGTTAGGACTCCGATTGGCATGCCGGTAATTTTAAAATACTCATAATGTCCATTAGGACCTGTCTGTAAAATTTGAGCTGAATCAGACCTCGTTTGGTAGGCATCGGAAGAAGGTTTCAGTTTTTATTGGCGATAAATATTAAAAAGAGATTTTCGAGCTCGGTTTTTGCCGAATGAGCTCCGATTCGAAATCCGAAAGCGCCATTAAGTTCGTATGATTATTTGTGATTTTTATAAGCTTTCGAAAGTGAATTTCGATGTTGTTCGGCTAGTTTCCGCTAAAATGCCGAAAGTTAAATAATTTGACTTCTTTTCATTTAAATTCGCATCTTGAGTTTCGGGAGTCTGATTTGAGATCCGCCTTCGCGAGTATGTTACATATATTTTGTATAACTTGTATGCAAAAGTTGGGATTATTCCAAATATCGTAGGGTACCGTTTTAATTTTTACCGTAACAGCAAATTTTAAAGGAAAAAAAAAAAAAAAAAAAAAGAGGAAAAGGACAAAAATACAAAATTTAATGGCGGTGGTCCTTAGCAATGTGCTAAGGACGAGCAGAAACAATTATATCGCTCAAAAAACTTAACAGAAAAGATAACGCGAAACGCAGGCGAATAAAATTCCAGAAAATGAGAAAAGAGGCCGGGAAAAAGTAGAATTTTCACCCTGAAACATTCAGGTAATGATCCTAATATATTATTTGAGTTTATTACGTGTGTTTAAATACATTTTAACGGTAAAACTTGGATTATTAGACATCGTTTTAACAAGTTCAACTAATGGTTTAAAGGGTCAATTGGACCCCGATAATGAAATTGATTATATATTCGTGCTCAGTGAGTTATGGGCAACTTATAAATATAATTTATTTGGGATTTGGTTATGTGGCCTTAAACCCTGTATATAGGCCTGACCTGCGTATTGCGTATGTGAATAGGGTATCAGGTTCCTACCTGGATTGCCCTAAGATGTGAGGAATGAAGCCTTTAGCCTGATGTGATATATTTTTCTGCTTATTGATCACAGTGGGATCGTTTGGCAATGAATTCAAAAAATAACGCGGTTGTTGGTCGCAATGCTAACTTTTGAGAGAGGTAAGTGTTTATATCCATTTCTTTGGAGGCACCTGGCCTCGTGGATTTTCTACCACGTGTTCCTTACGTGTGTAGCTGATGATAGGCGTACTCATTACGCCTTAGCTTTGAACTTATATTTTATATTATATGTTATGTCCTGTTATTGGTATTGCATTGAGAATCTGAGTATTGTACTTTGGTTGTGAGTTGACATATACTTCCCGGCAGTCGATGAGAGTCCCGCGCCGGTGAAGGGTTACCATTGCATCATATTGAGGGTAGGAGGATTCCGCCCTCGGAGCAGGAGGATTCCGCTCCATTGCATCATATTGAGGGTAGGAGGATTCCGCCCTCGGAGCAGGAGGATTCCGCTCCATTGCATCATATTGAGGGTAGGAGGATTCCGCCCTCGGAGCAGGAGGATTCCGCTCCATTGCATCATATTGAGGGTAGGAGGATTCCGCCCTCGGAGCAGGAGGATTCCGCTCCATTGCATCATATTGAGGGTAGGAGGATTCCGCCCTCGGAGCAGGAGGATTCCGCTCCATTGCATCATATTGAGGGTAGGAGGATTCCGCCCCCGGAGCAGGAGGATTCCGCTCCATCTATTTGGCACATGTGACTGCATTGCATCGTACAACATTCATCCCATCTCATTGCACCGCATACTGACTATTGTGTGTACTGTGTTGTGTTTTATGTATGCGGTATATATATACTATGACGTGGACATATCTCAGTTTACCTATATATTTCTGGCTCGTATCCCGGGTTGCGAGAATCGAGTTGCACGCCGTAACGGTACAAATATATGGATCGGGTTGCACGCCGCAATGGTATAAATCTATGGATCGGGTTGCACGCCGCAACAGGATGAATATATGGATCGGGTTGTACGCCGCAACAGGATATATTTCTGATTGTTGATGTGTTCGGGATACCTATATGTTTTGGTTATCTTACGTTCCTGGTTGTTAATGAGTTTGTCATCCCATACGTGTTTCTAGATATTATCTGGCTCTGCGTTGTTATAATTTAAATAAGAGGAATCTTGTTTATCTGTTTCTTCTCCCTGGCTAGCTATCCTATTCTTTGAGGTGGCTAGTCTGCCCCACTTATTGAGTCCTTTTGACTCACCCTTGTTTGTTGTTTGTTTCTTGTCTATCTGTTTCGTTTCGGCAGGTTCGCTCCAGGATTGAGTTCGCCACGTTGTGAAGGAGCGAAGACGACTTCAGCTGTCAGGGTGAGCCAGCTTTTATTCCGGATGGCCACCAGTTTATTGGTTATTATTTCAGTTGCATTTTGCTCCCTTCAGAAGGTATTTTTCTTCTTTTGCACTCTTAGATGTCTAGTCTGGATAGCCCTAAACCTAGCATGTTGGGTAGTCAGCTGTAATTTCTTTTGTACAGCTTAGAAGTATCAGTATGTCTGTAAATTTTTTTTTTTAGTCTTGTCCTTATTTATGAACTATTATATTTATTTTCCTAATTTAATTGGTAAGGGTTCGCCCGACGGGTCTAGGGGAGGATGTCGGGTGCCCGCACGGCCTAACCGGATTTTGGGTCGTGTCAGCACACTTGGATCCAAACACAAAAAGGTATACCAGAAGAGTATGCAGTATACCAAAAGAGTATAATTTATTCAAAACAATAAAATTTGAAATATTTATTCGCTCAACAGCATCGCACACTTGAATCCAAACACAAAAGGGTATACCAAAGAGTATACAGTATACCAAAAGGGTATACTTTGTTCAAAACCAAAAACTGAAATATTTATTCGCTCGGTAGCATCGTACACTTGGATCCAAACACAAAAGGTTACATCAGAAGAGTACACAGTATACCAAAAGGGTATACTTTGTTCAAAACAATAAAAATTGAAATATTTACTCACTCGATAGCATCACACACTTGGATCCAAACACAAAAAGGTATACCAAAAGGGTATACAGTATACCAAAAGGGTATACTTTATTCAGAACAACAAAAACTAAAATATTTATTTGCTCAATATCATCACACACTTGGATCCAAACACAAAAGGGTATACCAGAAGAGTATACAATATACTAAAAAGGTATACTTTGTTCAAAACAACAAAAACTGAAATATTTATTCGCTCGGTAGCATCGCACACTTGGATCCAAACACAAAAGGGTATACCTGAAGTATATGCAGTATACCAAAAGAGTATACTTTGTTCAAAACAATAAAGACTGAAATATTTATTCGCTCGATAGCATCGCACACTTGGATCCAATCACAAAAGGGTATACCAGAAGAGTATACAGTACACCAAAAGGATATACTTTGTTCAAAACAACAAAAACTGAAATATTTATTCGCTCGGTAGCATCCACACTTGGATCCAAACACAAAAGGGTATACCAGAAGATTATACAGTATGTCAAAAGGGTATACTTTGTTCAAAAGAATAAAAATTGAAATATTTATTCGCTTGGTAGCATCACACAATTGGATCCAAACGCAAAAGGGTATACCAAAAGAGTATACAGTAGACCAAAAGAGTATACTTAATTCAAAATAACAAAAACTGAAATTTTTTTTCGCTCAGTAGCATCGCACACTTGAATCCAAACACAAAAGGGTCTACCAGAAGAGTATACAGTACACCAAAAGGGTATACTTTGTTCAAAACAAAAAACTGAAATATTTATTTACTCAGTAGCATCGCACACTTGGATCGAAACACAAAAAGGTATACCAGAAGAGTATACAGTATACCAAAAGGATATACTGTGTTCAAAATAAAAAAAAACTGAAGTATTTATTCGCTCGGTAGCATCGCACACTTGGATCCAATCACAAAAGGGTATACCAGAAGAGTATACAATATACTAAAAAGGTATACTTTGTTCAAAACAACAAAAACTGAAATATTTATTCGCACGGTAGCATCGCACACTTGGATCCAAACACAAAAGGGTATACCAGAAGAGTATACAGTATACCAAAAGGATATACTTTGTTCAAAACAACAAAGACTGAAATATTTATTTCCTCGATAGCATCGCACACATTGATCCAAATTTAAAAGGGTATACCAAAAGGTGTACAATATACCAAAAGGATATACTTTGTAAAAAAATAAAAAACTGAAATATTTATTTGCTCAATAGGGTCACACCCTTTAATGCAAATACAAAAGAGTATACTCAAGAGTATACAGTATACCAAAAGGGTATACTTTGTTCAAAACAATAAAAACTGAAATATTTATTTGCTCGATAGCATCGCACACTTTGATCCAAACACAAAAGGGTATACCAAAAAAGAGTATACGGTATACCAAAAGGGTATACTTTGTTCAAAACAACAAAAACTGAAATATTTATCACATTTTGATCCAAACGCAAAAGGATATACCAAAAAGAGTATACAGTATACCAAAAGGGTATACTTTATTCAAAACAACAAAAACTGAAATATTTATTTCCTCCATAGCATCGTATACTTTGATCCAAACACAAAAGGGTATACCAAAAGAGTATACAATATACAAAAAATATATACTTCTTTAAAAACAATAAAAATATCTATGTGTTATGTAACATCTCGCATTTCGATCCGAACATAACTAGCTATACCAAAAAAACATACAATATACTAAAAAGGTTTACTTTTTTCAAAACAACAAAAATTAAAAATATTTATTTGCTCGATAGTATCGTACACTTTCATCCAAACACAAAAGGGTTTACTAAAAGAGTATAAAATATTTGTATACCAAAAAGATATACTTTTTTAAAAATAATAAAAATTAAAATATCTATATTTGCCATAGAATAATTGGCTCTCAATGGCCTTTTTAGTTATACTCTTAGTGACAACTATTGCTTGCCACAAATATTACTTAGTATATATTTGTAGCATTCCCTAACAAAACGCTACTATATAAGAGCACCATTAATACAAAGATTACAAGTCATTTCCCAATAAGAACTTTTCATTACTTTAATGTCATAATATAAAGTAAACAACACAATCATGACACATTGTCATTATATTATATTTACACATGGGAGAGAAAAGAGCCACAAAGTATCTTAACCCCTTGTCAATAAGTCCCATTATTGAAGATGCCTTGTCCCTGAAAGAAAAAAAAAGTATGTAAAGACTCACTTTAAACATTCGATATTAAGTAAGAAATGATTTCAAAAACTCTAGCACCTTTTGAAAGATATGAGAAGATATGAGAAGATAAAATGAATTTAGTTAATAACTTCTTCCAAGTAACAAGACTTACTAAAATAAATTAGTTACAAGCTTATACTCAGTCAACCATTCATTATATAGACGAACACAGTCGCTAATAAAATAGGTAATGGATGGTCCTCATATTCTCAAACTAATAATATTTAAATAGACCAACTTCCGAATTATCACATACTCACAGCTATCACATCTTCCAACACTTAAACTCAAAATTCACAAAAAAAGATAGCAACTAATTCAAGTCTGTTGTTAAACTCTAATTAAACAAATATATGAACAACCCAATAAACAAATACAAGCATCAATTTTACCTGAAACTGCATTAAAGCCAGTGATTACTCCACCTGCACCTATGTGAAAAATAGCAGCTTGCCTCCTTAATGGAGTTGCATCCTAGGAGAAGCTTATTAGCAATGGAGTCATTCAAGTCAGACAGAGCTCCATAGAACAGTACTTTACATTCGACCTGATAAGAAAACAAAAGGGAAAATGTTCATCAAATCACACTGTACCACTCCACCTAATTTGGAAATAAAATGGGAAACTCATAGCGACCTCAGGAAACCGCAACATTCTAGTGTAATCCTTTTAATAGATTTTAGATTATTGAAACTAAATTACAGAAATACGACAAAAATATTTTTAGTACCACTTATTTAAAGAGGCGACATAATCCTAATAGAAATAATTATTTAATAGACAAGCCCTAGAAAACCCCTTAATAAATAATTCCAATCAACCGTTCATTAAAGTTGTTGTCCTTACAAAAATAACCAACATCCTACAAGTTCAAATTCATGATGAGCTCTCTACTTATTCATCATGCTACATTCTATATTTCAAATTAGTGTTAGTGCAAAGCAAGAGGTAGAAAGCCTTGTAAGTTAAAAAGGAAAGCACAAGCTCGTACCCCTAAAAATAATTGGATCTTTTGGTCATAACTTTCACGCAAGGTGCAGATCCTATGGCAAAGCCAAGATCCATAATTGGGAAGATAAGGATTGAGTCTCTTTCCTTGAAACTGATAGAGTTTACACGCATTCATATTCTTTCATATTGTTGGCATAGGCAGGGGGGGAATAAGATGGAAAAATTTCAATTTGCTGTGAGGTTTTCTTGTTCATTTCTATGCAGCAAGGTTGGTTATTTACTCTCAACCCATATTGCCTACTCTACATTAACTTCCCTCATTTAGTTGTTCAGCATTCCAGTTGGTACCATCCAATATATGGAGATCATAGATCAAGTGATTAACTTAGAACCTAATAAAATTCGAATCAAAATAATTAACAATGTTACGACATCAAGTGAGATTAAACATCAAATAAATTATTTCAATCTAATGTCCTCAGAAGAGAACTAAGATTTACAAACTTAATTGTATAAATACATATTAAAAGAGAATTTTAAATTACCCAAATATGACACAATAACACAGCTTGAGAACCTAAGGATACAACTTCAAGTAAACTCAAGCAACTACAAAGCCAACCATCTTCTATATACACTGTAAAAGACATAACAAAATATTATAGTGAATTAAATTATCTTTGATTAAAATACAGTGACAGGTGTCACCTTTGTACCCTAATCCAAGGCTGCTCTTCTTCTGGAACAGTTTCTAATTGACGTTCTCTGTCATCTTTTGAGCAGGTTTCAAAGTTGCTTTTCCTTTGCCCTTCAAAGAGATTCCATCTTCTTCCTGCTCTGACTCCTTATAATTATATTAAAATTAACAGCTAACCTGGATTGTGCAGAATGACGATGAGATACAGAGATGAGACGGGACATAGATGGAGATGAAGCACCTCAAGAATTAAATTTTAGTCTAACAATACATCATATTGTAGCTTTCAAGATCCCTAAATTGACAAATTCACAAGACAAATCAAATATTTAAAGATAATACTTAATAAATAAGTAAAAAAATATAAATCATATTTCTTCTAGTGTCGCCACCACCACATCTTCCCCACGATAATACCATAACTCTGCCAACAACCTTGGAGATAATTAAGATGCAACTTTAGTGTGTAAAATTCTACCAAGATAAATAGTACAAACACATTAAAAAGCCTAACATTAGGCGAAAGTGCATTGCGGACTTGATAACTCATGCCTTCAGATATTAGCATCTAATACACTCATTTAAATATAAATGCAGATACTAAACATGCTAGAGTAAAATTTAGATACGACCAGGTTTTTCCTTTAAACAAATCACTCAACTAGGAGAAGAAACAAGATTTAAAGAAGTGCTTCTTTTCTTCACAAAATATCTTGGCAGAGTAAACAGATCACACGAGGAGAAGGTTTAAGGGACAGTTTGCCAACTCCACTTCAAAAGTAATTGATAGTCAGGCAAACCAAGGCTAAAAGCTAACTTGACTAAATATCCTATAGATCAAGCAGCCGCTTCATTAATGAAAAGCAACATGGAGTGGTCAAAGATCAGAACTGGACAAAACGAATTTTATCTTATCTGAAAGTTTCATAATTATTCAATTTTACCAAATCAAAGAGCCAAGTTTTAAGAAACAAAGAAAATAAGGTCTTATCCTGAGCTCAAACCAACTAAACGAGTTTAAAAAATCATTGACAGAAATCATACTTAGACAGATTCCAACAACACTTTCATGACTATGGATTATAGAGCGTCACCCAAGCTCACTCCCTCGTTATCGCAGCACCATTCCTCCGCCAAGAACCACCGCAGGAACACCATCATAACAGTGGTGGAATTAGAAAAATGGAAATAAAATGGGAAAAAGAACGGGGCAGTGTGAGCGGAAACGGAAAACTAAAGGGGTTTTAGGGGATATTACCTTGAGAAATGCGTAGAGTAGAGTGAGGCGAGGCTGTTGTTGTAAGATTTGGCCGGAAAAGCTATGGGTCGCCGGTGTTAGGGTTTGGTAGCCCTATTAAACCTCGATCTAGCCAAATCAATGATTCTTTGGGGAAAGCAATGCCATATTGGAGAAGAGGATGCCAAGACCGTTCCGAAAAGGTATAACTTAGGTGGAGAAGGTGACAATCGATGGTGGTCTGCGGCATAGGAATGACAGTTTAACGGTGGAAGACGGTGGTAGCTAATATGCCAGTGGCTGTTAAGAGGCTTAAGAGGTGCGAGTCAAAATATGAGGGAATGAGGTTTATTGATTATTCAAAAATTGGAGAAATGGGTATTCATGTAAATAAAATTGATTGAATGGGCATGAGATATAAATAAAGTTGATTGAATGGGCGTGGGGTGAAATCAAGTTTAAAATGAGTAAGAATGTGTAATATTTTACCATGTATGGGCATGTGGTGCAAAAATCCCAAAATTTAAAGGAAATTTTACAGTGTATAGACATTTATTAGTGTTATTTAAATAAAATAGACACATTCATGGTAATTTATGGTTTATAGACCTTTACCCTTTGGTATTCCACTTTTATAACCATTTTAAAAAACTGATCAATTTCTCTCATTATGCCTATTTTCTTGAGAAATCGTGTTTACTAACTGACTTTATTGCATTCATCTAATTAAAAGGCTGCTAGTAACTTCCTTTTACACGCTTTATCTTCTCCAACATCTATTTATTTTTATCTTCTCTAACTTCTTTTTATTTTCATATCTCTTTGATATTCATTGAATTCATGAACTAACTTCTTATTGCAACTACAAGATTTGTTATTCGACATATACATATTAATGCTACTTATTAATAATAGAAACAACATATATAAACCGACTGGTACCAAAAAATATATACCTTATATCTCAAAAATATGTTCGTACGGGTACCAAAAAAATATGCATGTTATATAAATTGGTATTAAAAAAAAAGCACGTTATATAAAATGATATTCAAAAAATATGCATCTTATATAAACAGGTGTCCAAAAAATATGCAAGTTATATAAACTGGTATCCAAAAAATATGCACTTTATATAATCTAAAAAAACAGGTTAGAAAATGGCAAAGGTCGTGCATACGTGACTAGTGGCCTTCCTTAATTATAGTTGTGTTTTCCTTAATTGTAGTTCTGTTAAGATTCTTTTTCTATCCCTCATTACATGCAGTTTATTTAGGATTTAGGATAACATGAACCTATTTGTTGGATATTTTTGTCTAGCCATTTTTATATGTTAAATGTGTCTATTAAATTGTAAGTCTATGTTATATATTAGGCTAATTTTGAAATTTTCCCAAATTTAAAGGAAAGAGCAGCCTACACAACCCTTGGCTCGGCCCATCTTCGCTTTAATTTCCCAAATCTCCCCTTCGTTTCCCTACACCCAAAAATCAGAACAAAGCTCTGCCAAATTATCACTAATCACCAGAGACCCCCGGTCCTTCGGCTCTGATGGTGGCGACAACCATCCTTTCCGGAAAGATCTTATATCAAGGGCTTCATTTCAGTCTCCTCCACATATTTCTAGAGGTAATGTTGATTGGAAAACACCTTCTTCTTCTCCGTCAATCCCCGCTGCCCGTTTCAATTTTTTCTTTGAGTTTTTCTGCCCGTGGCAGTGTGAACTGTTAGCTGTGGAGTGAGAGGGGGTAAAAAGCACGACTAGTCTATAATTGTGTTCTTGGTGGCATGACGGAGCAATAGGGAAGTTTTGTGGTGGCGCATCGATTGGCTTGACGTTAAGACTCTGATGACATGAATTTAGTATCGAGATGATGGCTTGATAGCCATATTGTATGCTGCTGCGGTGATGCTGGGATGACTGATGGAGGCAGTGGAAGGGTGAACGGAGCCATGATGAGGTGGTGGTGACCAGGACCGTCTCAACAAAATTGGGGGCCTTAAGCCAAATTCACAGAGAGGCCCTATTTTTTTTTTTTTTTTAAAAAAAAAACACCGCCGTATATATTTTTATTTAAAATATACTTTTCTATTTTTTAGATGCGAAGTCATTGATTGCTGTTTGATAGTTGATTTTCTCTAATAATTCATTTTCAATTGATGATATAGCTATTACATTCCATCTCTCTTGACAAATGTTGATCTTAAATAAGATTTTATCAATTTTAATTTTGAAAAACTTCTTTCGGCTGAGGCAACAATTACATAAACTATTAACATTAGTCTATAAGCAATATGTGTATTTGGAAAAGATCTCATCTTTTTATTTGATTGAGTATTTCGATTAGATGATTTCTTTTTCTCGTGTATTTCTGTTAGCACTTCTAAAAATAAGTCTAAACTATCAAATATCATAATAACTATTACTATTTGGTAAAGAAAATACAAGGTTAAGATAGTTTTTTGTACAATTATCATTATTTAGTGATCTCAAAAGTTTACGATTGAACCAAAAATATTTTCAGACCTTCAAAAATGTTATGGTACTTTCTTCTCAAAAGTTTTTCTCAAATTTAATACATTACGATTTTCTTTAAATAATGTATATAGGAGTACATGTTTAGATAAAAATGGGCCCCCCAAAAAGTTGGGGCCCCAAGCCATTGCCTTAGTGGCTTTATAGTTAAGCCGGCCCTGGTGGTGATAGGGCAGTGCGGCGATATATTACCGTCGAAATGGTGATGAGGCGATGCAAAGCGTTGGCGTCGAGGCTGTGATTTATGTCATGGTGGTACCCGGGTGTTTAATCAGTGTTGTTGCAGCAGTGATATGGTGTGTTGGAGGCAGTTTGGTTTGCTTCATGGTTTCTATGGTTTTGCGTGGGAGGAGATGAGGTTATAGAGAGGCTGCGATGCAGCAGTCCTTTGGTGGCGATGCGAGGCTGTGGTGATGCTTTAGCTTAGTGTTGGTGTAGTAGTGGTTCTTTACGTGCTGTTTACAGTGGTGAATACGTAAGGCTAAGCAAGGCAATCGTGGTGCAACAGTTGGTGGCATATTCGTTGAGGCAGTGCACGCAGCGAGGTAGTAGTGTTGGTACAGCGAAGCAATGGTGGCTGCAGCTTCGACACCTTGGATTAGAGTAAATTATCTTTTCTATTTCTTATTTACATTGATTGTGTAGCTTGTTTAACCATAAGTTAGTAATGTTTAGTGTTAACTTTTGTTTAGCTTTAGCTCATTCTTATAAGCCAAAGTATCTCGTCTTCATTGTTCGCTTGTAGTATTTGGTGTGTGAAATAAATCATCAGGTTATAGTCCAATGTTTCGTTGTGAATAAATATTAGTTTGTTGCCATCCTTGTTAATTAATGATTACGAATGGTATGTTAGCCTATGGAGTTAGTGAGAAAGTTGTTTTTTTTTTAGTCGTAGCCCTTCTTCATGAGCTTAAGTAGTTTGTTCTATCTTTGATTAAGCGTGAACTTGATGTGAACCCGTTTAAGCGCGAATTTGTGTAAGTTTTGTCTCTTTAGGACAGTTTAGGGCATTCAGTCGTGTTTGTTTTGCTAGTTCTGCCTAATGTAAGCTTAGTTACTTTCCTGGTGAATTGGGTGACAAAGTTTGTTACTCGATTTGTCAAAAAATTGACAATAAGCATAAAATCAGTGTGTGAGTTGTCGTCTAGCCATAAATTTGTTCATTGAGTTTGAAGAGTTCAATTTTTAGTATGTTTAGTTGTAGTATTTAGCATTTGTATTTGGTTTCTGGAGTCGTTCAAGTGGAATTAGTGATATTTGGTCATATAAGTTCTATTAGAGTGAATTTGGTCTCAATTTAGTTTATGCGTCTTTAAGTTTAAAAGTGTGTCAAAAAGTCAAATAAGAGTACAATGTAGCAGTAAAAGAGAGGGAACTTTCACATGGGTTTTGTACCATTTTTCTGAAAAAGTGAAATATCACATATGGGATGCTTCTATTATCCCCAACTCTTCACTCCACCATTCTCTAATTTAAAGAGGGTCTTTACTTGTTCACAAGAAAGGGGGGGGGGGGGGGGGGGAGATTACATACAGAGATCTGAAAAAACACTTCTTCATTTTGAAAAGAAAACAGAGATAAGATCTGAAAATTGAGAGAGAGCTAGTAGTTGGAGTAAAAACTACTCCCTCTGTCCCAATTTATGTGGCACTTTTCGCTTTTCGAGATTCAAACTGCCTGAATTTTGACCAACATTTCAAGACGTATTTTTTCACCAAAATAATATGAGAAAAGTTGTAACTTAAAGTACGTTTCAAGTAGTTTTCAAAAATATAAATTTCAATGTTAAAATATTGAGTTAATCTAATCCAATTTAGCTTCAAAGTTTAGTCAAATTGACTCTCGAAAAGCGAAAAGTGCCACATAAATTGGGACGGAGGGAGTAAGAGTTAGTAGGAAAAATAGAGTGAAAAAAGAGATAGAAAATAGTAAGAAATAAAGAGAAAAGCATAGTTTAGAGTTTTGAGTTTAGTTTAAAGAGAAATATTTCCAAAGGGCTGTTGAAGGTTTGGTTGTTGCTGTGTCGCTTTTGCTGCTGGTTCTGCGACTGATTTGATTGCTCTTGAAGTTCATTTATTGTTTCTTGAAAATTTTATCTTCACTAGGTATTTATTTCCAATCCTTGTATGTATTTTTGTCCTGAAAAATTATGTATATCAGCCTGTTAAAGGCCCCGAAATCATGAAGAATTTTGGCCTGGTCCAGATCTGAAATTATGTTTGAAAGTAGACCAGACCCAATAGATCTTATATGCTTTATATGTTCATTCACAAGTTTTTATTCCTGCCATCACAATTAAATTGTTAATTGTTTGAGTGGTATAGTAAAAGAAGTAAAGGGTGCAAATGAGACTTTAGTTTTTGACTCATTGAAATGGTAGAGAATTTTCTTGGTGGGGTTTGAACCCACAGGGACATAGAGAGCTAGTTTGTATAAGCTTGATCTGGAAAAACATAAAAAATTCAAAATTTGCAATAAGTTTATTTAAACTCATAAATTAAAGAGTGATTGAATAAAGTATGATGCGACAGCTTAAAATAGGCAAATGCAGGACCTCAAGATTAGCAAGCTGTTTTTTTTTTTTTTTTTTGGTAAAAGTGGTCTACATAAAAAAAAAATAAAATAGAAAAACTGCTATGTATGTTTGTTTCTGCATAAAATATTAATCAAAAGTTAAATAATGCATAAGAAAGAAAGGAGACTCCTTCGATTAGGCGTTTATAAGTATTATTTGTGATCTACTTATTAGATAAAAGAAAAAATAAATTTATTCGAAAAATAAGTAGGATTTATGATCTGTTTATTAGGCAAAGAGAAATAAATTGAGAAAGTTAAGTCGATTTAAAGATGAGTACAATAGATAAGTATGATTTGTGATCTACTTATTAATAAACTAAATTGAAAAGCAAATTTGCTCCAAGGTATACCCTGCAGGTTACTGGATACAATCTTTAGTTCAAACAGTCAAAGCGTGACGACAAGAGGCAATAAACAACAAATATGTTTTTTAAGAGTCAGAAAGCGTAAAAAAGCAGCTGTGCTTGCACATGATTCGAGGGTGCCTAACACCTTCCAGAGAGTCAATCGAGATCCTTACCCGGAACTCCGACGCAGACCACTAGCGAGTCATAGGTGTTCTAGGTACACCATTTTGGTGACTTGGCACACCTTTAACTTATTAAGTGGCGATTCTGAATCTCTTAAATAATTTGTGTACCTTTTGAACATCAGTCACGACTTTTTAAACATACAATTTTTTCATTGTTTTGAAAAGAAAGAGTCGTTACAGCTTGGCGACTCTGCTAGGAAGAAAGTAAAAATTGAGTCTCAAGCTTTTATATTGTTGTTGTTTGTTGCCATGCTTTAATGTTACCGCTTTGATATTGTTAGACTGTGAATATTGTTAATGTTTATTGCCATGCTTTGAATGTTACCGCTTTGATATTGTTGGACTGTATATAAAAGTGTCTTCTCACGCACATCTCTGAATCTTCTGGAACACATGCACACATGCACTTACCAGTATTGCCTGCGGCATCTGGGAACTTTCTTGCTAAATTGTCCATTATTTAGGAGGAAGGTGTGACGGGGTTTTAAGCCGGACACACTACTACCGGATGGCCCTGACGCGCTTTCCGCCCGGTTTGTCCACCGGGTTCTTCGGCCAGTCTAGACATCGAGTCAATTGCGTCACCTAGAATTAAACCTTTAGGCCTAATTATCAGCATCATATCCAACTTAGTGAGGTGCGGTATACCGGTACCGCACTTGTGCTGACCCCATTTTTGGAAAGTTGGGCCCGCGTCCCGAATTGACTCGTCATTAGCATCTTATGTGTTGCATTTATTCTAGAAATAGGGTTGTTATGCTGACCGATCAGCAGGGGTAGAGTGTAAAATTTTGAAAGAAAAATGGGGTTCGGTCCCGTGCCTGAAAATATCTTTTGGTTGTCATTTACGCTGTTATAATGGAAATTTTTTTATGAACTCTTTAAGTCTAAATTTGTGTCAGAATTTGGTCCCAAGTATTAGAAAACAGTTTTGTCATCGTTAGCATCGTTATTATGGCCAAGTTTTGGGGTCATTCTGTATTTGAGTCTGCATCCAAGTCTAGTCTTGAGTTAATCAATGTTAATATTTTGTTTTGGGGTCGTTGTCGTGTCACTAAAATGGAGGGATTTTATAAATACTTTAAAATTCATTTTTTAAATTAGACTGAAAAGTTTTCGTGCCGAATCTTTTATTGTCGTAATGTACGATTTTGGAGTCTCTTTTCACATTTTTTTAAAAATTTTGTTTTCATAATCTGGTTTTAAGTTTGTTCGAATCTGGTGTTGAGTCTCAATTATTTATTAAAAATTTGTTTTAGGGTCCCACTTTATTTCATTTTTTCTAAGGTCAAATCAGGGTAAGGACGATAAATTGCAACTACCTGAGTTGTATTTTGAGTCGATCTCGTGGAATAATCTGGCTCCACTCGAATGTTGAGTCTCGTTATTTTTACAGTCAGGGTGGACCTGCCTATTATCATGTCAGTCTGTTTAGATCTTTTGACTCGTGGGTCATATTGAATATTATTTTTGAGTCCATCTTGTGTCATTTAAATATATTTGTTGTGTCAACTAGGATATTCGAAAAAATAAAAACAACGAAAAAGAAGAAAAAAATATAACCCAAGCTTGTCTTTGTTTGAAATTACGTGTCACTTTGATTCGCATCATGATTTTGTCTAATGCGACATGTATAAAAGCTTTCTTGGGTATGATCGATACACGCGGCTTGCACTGTGAACGATTTCGAGATGACACATAACAACCCTATGCTTGAATTTTGTGATTTCTTATGTGCTAACCCGGGTTGTTGCCCATGAGCTTTTGGAAGTTTGTGTCGGTTGAACTGCGCTCCGGCATTGATTCTTATGAGGGTTTGAGGAGGCAAAATGAGAGGTCAACCAAGGAGACAAAACTATGAAAACATTGATGGCGGACAAGGGTCACACCATTATTTTGGGAATGGTTGTTCAAGAATCCTATCCATTGCCTTGTCCAATCTTTCACAAGGTCCAAAGGAGGCAAGTTCACACCCAAAGCTGAAGAGAATAAAAAACGACTTAAGCTGTTGTTGCATCTAAGGCATGTCTTTGGCATAAACATAGTATAAATTTGTGAAGGACTCAGCAATGCATAGGTCCAAAATCAATCCCGACGAGCAACTGTGCAACTGAGAATCGTTATAGCTTGTTTTGTTATCCTTTCTATTTACTTGGTTATTTTAGGCTTGTAATCCAAGTGAGATTCACATCTCGTCTCAATTTTCTGTCTTTTATCTTTCCTAATTTTGTCCTTTTAGTTTTTCTGTTATATGTTTGTCGGCTTTAATAACATGACATACGTGCGGAATTTTTATTTGATCTTAACACATAGTCTGACGTTGTGGTCAAACTGAATTGTAAGGAGGGATATGACAAATAGTGAAGCAAATAGGGTATTAGTCAATAATCATTTGATATGGGAGGTATAGGAAAGGTGTGGGGGAAAAATACGCTACCTATTATTATGGGGATATGAATTCAGCTGGCGAGACAAGACTTATCTTACAAGTCACCGGGCACTGAGGATATACACTCGCTCCTAGAGCCAATGACCATTTAGGTGGTTTGGTCATAGGGCGCAGGGCACACATCCCGCCGCCTAGGATTTACAGTCTGCTAGTTAGGATTTAGTATACCACCGCCTTGAGTTGTAGGCCCATGGTCTTATTAGTATTTGTATTTTACCTTGTTTAGGACTGGGTATCACTACTATAAATACCCTTCTTATATTGTATTTTACACAAGACACAATTTGCCACCGAAGTCGGCTACTCTCAAGGAATAAGAATTACTTTGCTTGCTCTATTATTTCCTGCTAAGTTACTTGTCTTTACTTTCATCGTATTTACTTGTTCTTTTCATAGTAATTTACCGTATTACCTGCAAACTCATTCATAATTAGTTGTTTAACCTAGACGTACAAATTTAGGCATAAAAAATTTGGCGCCCACCAGAGAGCCCAGACAAGTGTAGTTATTCTACGAAGGAAAATGCGCAATCATGTCTGATGACGACAGCAGCGTTCCAAAGTACACCGCAGATGGAGTGGACGAGTCTGTGAAGGATCTTGACGATCCCAGCATCTAATAAAAGAATTCGGCCGAGCAGTCAAAAGATTCTTCTCAAGAACAATTGCACCTACACGTCGATGGGGACGTCTGTCCGCATAGTGCCAGAAACTCTTAAATACTCTAGTAACTAAGCGAAGACGTTTTACCTCAAAACGCAAAAGGACCTTTTCCACACGGGCTAAAGTCATCCTATTATGGGTGCAAACATCCATCTGCTACAGATGCAACCTAGCATCCGTCAATCGGTGCAGAACAGACGTAATTGCTCAAGAAAGGCATACTGACACACGTTCTTAAATAACTAGAATAGTCAGGATGATCGAAAACCATCTAACTCTTAGGTGCAAATGCCCATGGATGCATAACTTAGCATTACTTATTGTTTACGGCAAAAATTAAAAAACGTCACAAACAAAGGCACAAGTAATTTAAGTTAATACGCCACAAAACGGGCCCAAAATTTAAATTAAACATCTGCATACGTGGATAAAGGTCTAATCACCAGATGCGTAAAAAAAAAGCATCAAACCGTGGAGGGATTTATCATTCCTCTCTTGGAAGAATTCCTTCATCGGCAACACTCGTGAAGGTCCTGCTTCACCAGCTGGAGGTTCCCCAGTCGGCGTCTCCTCTCTTTCTCCACTCATCTATTCAGAGCCTTCCTCAAGATCAGGACCAAGTTAGCATCTTCCTAGGCAACAAGGCCAGTATACGAGGTAATCTCAACGGCTAGGTCAAAATTAGGGTCGTCACGAACCCAGAGAAGAGTGGAAAGAGCAACTGCGATGTTGGCACGATCAACTTCTGCTATACAACGAGCATTCATAGCTTCTCTCTATTGATCTTTCAGGTGGCACTCATTGCAAAAGTTGTCACGAATTCATTCAAGTGACACCACTTTACCTTTCAGCCTGTCGTTCTCGTCTTGAAGGAAGGCGGAGAGACCCTGAGCATCTGAGACGTACTTCTCAGCGCCATTCAGTCTTTCCTCCATGCCGGATAGTTGGTGCCGCAGATCTTTCACGATCTGCTCCAGAAGATTCACGTTGCTGAGATGAAGCTGCTCTAAGACCTTGGCATCTATGAGGGATGAATAAAGGCCTCCACATCCCGCTTGTGCTTGCGCACTTGACTAGCCAACGCCTTCTCCAAATTCCTGCTCTTCAGAACCTTTGTGCGATAGGCATCACGAGTGGCTGCAGCTCACCCTTCAACTCCTCAGCCTTCTTGTTATAATCTATGCACCTCCCAAAGACACTAGAAGAGGGGGGGGGGTTGAATAGTGTCTATCGATTTTCGTTTCAAGAACCTTGTTCTTCTGAATATAGAACCTGGTTCTTACCTTTGCAATTATACTGTTTCAACCACTGCAACACGCCACACTACACACACGGAAAACACAAGGAATTTTACGTGGAAAACTCCTTGCTCAAGGGAGAAAAAACCACGACCCACACTCTGGGATTTTAGAACTCAATCCACTAACACAAGAGCAAAGTTTCTGATTACAAACTCTGTAACCAAGGGGCTACACTCTAGACCCTAATCACCACTCAAATCTAAACTCTAGCTTTTCGAGTAATTACAGAAGAGTTCACCTAATACATATGCTTCTGCAATAAGCCAATAGGTAAAAACTATGAATGCTCAAACTAAGACAACTTACAACTCAATGAACCTAGACAGAATATCTAGACTCAATACACTGCACGCACTTCAGTTGTCTTCTCCAGTTTACTCACGTAGAAAGATGCTAGATTGCCTTTGTATGCTCTCAACTCTCTGTTTGTGAATAACTGCTTTACGGCTGTCTCAACTACTTGTATTTATATGGGTCTTGAAACCCTAGTTGAGTCCTACAAGGAATCCTTTTAATTAAGGCATGTCAGGATTCCTAGTAACTCTTTTCCTTGTTGAAGTCCAACTCCTTTTCACACTTCGAAGACACAGCATGGGCACCGCCTTTTTTAGTTTAAGTAGGATACATATTCATTCACACGCTACTACTCCTAGTTCCGCAGGGATTTGCAACCCGCAATTCTTTTCGATCAATCGTGCCCTTCTTTACAAAGACTAGGTTCGTCGTGAGAACCTCTAAGTCCTTTACGTTTGTCATTCTTCAAAACCAGCTCTCAACACTTCTCTAGAAAGGGCTGCAAGCTACCTACTTGTCCATGTAAAGCATTAGCCTCCTCGACCAGATTGCCTTTTAAGCCTCCCCGATGGAGTATCTCATGATACACCATCAACCTCTGGGTAATGGTAGGAACAGGAGTTCGGTAAAGGAAAAATGATGTTGAACTTGACACTGTGGTGGCTGGGAACTTACCCAAAGGGAGCATCCGGTGGTGACCTGAAGCAGCTCGTGACTGCTATAGCCAGAGAGGTGTTCTTTTTCTGCAGGGCCGATTAGTTCATTGGTATGGTCTTTTAAAACCCGTGGAGTCTTCATCAGGTTAACCCCCACAGCAATAGGGATTACAACCTCTACAACCACTTCTTTGCATGGGCGACGCTGAAAGGATTCAGAGCCTTCAAGAGACAGAGCAGTGGCAACAAGTTTTAAACATAAACGGATGATGTCAGCCTTTGAAGTCAACAAAGAAAGAGTGTTATTTTAATAAACGAAGCCCAAACCTAGAAGTTGCGAATCAGAAGGTATGGCAGGAAGTAAGACATCATTCTCCACACTAGGTTCTTCCTCAGCTTTGGGAGTTTCTTCGATCATATGGCTACGCTTTCGTGAAGAAGGACAAACTTCAACAGCAGCAGACGGGGTTATTCAGCAGCCTTGGACATAGGCACTCGGGGGACTTCTCCCTCACCATCAGAAATCACAAGGGTTTCACTAGCAATGGAAACGATGGTCGGCCTAGAGGTCCTCCTCCTCTTTGAGGAACGGATCGGCTTGCCCTCTCCAGAATTCTTCCACCAGATGCCTGCACATCGGGTAAAGGAGCAATATACGGAGCAGCGATCTGAATCTCCTCTTTATGGGTGTGTCGTCGACCACATCTTCATAACTTGGGTGATTACAAGCCTCTTTTCCCGCGCTCGAGTAGTCGTTACTATCTCGTCTTTGATTTCAATTCGCTTCGAACTACATATGGCCTGATTCTATTACAGCCCGAGATATGTAGGCAACTCCGAAACCGAAGTTCGGCCATGTCCATAAGCCTCGCATTTTGATCCGAGGAATCAGAGTCTTGGCTTTGTCGTGACAAAATGGGTTTCATGTCAACTTTCTTTACCCTGAAAACTCTTTCACCCTTTTCGGGTAAAGAGGAGCAGCTGTTGACACCAAATTTTGTCCAGAATTTTTTCAAATTTAATAAATTATGGCAAAATTTTTATAATCGAGGTTAATTTAAAAATAAAATAAAATAATGACAATAAAAGATGATCAACTGCAGTTTCAAAGAAAAGTGCTAAATTTGAAAAATCCCACAAATTTTAATTCACTCGTGCAACCCATTAATTTTTTTTAATTAATTCTAAAATTATGGCTAAATCCGCTCCCCCCTAAGCACTAGCCTATTTGTGCAAATCCTCACCCATATATATACCCTTAAACCCTAGCCCCCATGGATTATTCATTCATCAACTTCATTATAATCAAAAATCAGATCTACAAAAATATGACCCACTATTCATGCATCATTCCCACAACCCCAAAATTTTCAGATCTACACATACAACCTCTCTCCTCCTCTTCTCCAATACCACACACACACACCACCAGCAGCAAGCATATACGCACATACCTATACAGAACCCCAGACCTTTCTTCTTCCTCCTTTATACACCCCACACACAAAAATAAGATCAGACACACACAAAATCCAAAAACACCAACACACGCAGAAACATATAAAAAGCAAGGGAGAAAGCAGATCGGGATTCAAAGGGGGTTTCTGGATTTTTGTTGTTGTAGTTGTTCCTGACTGGTATTAGGAGAGGGGAGATCGGGAAACGGAGAAAAAGGAAATGGGAAATATTAGAAACGGAGAGTGGCAGTGACGCCGCGAGCTTCACCGGAGTTACGCCGGAAAATGTCACCGGCGGTCGCTCCTCTCCGTATGTCGACTGTGCCGTTTGTTCACTCTGTCGATTGTTTTTTTCCTCTCCTATATTGCGCTTCGATTTGTCGAGTTTCGAATGGGGTTTTCTTTTGACCAGCGATGGTCACTGGTCTAGATCTACTTTATTTCTCCGTATGCAGTTCCGGCTGATTCTCTACTGTTATCGCTGCTATTACCACTCTTTAGTCTCACCAAAAAGAAAGAATTTTTATCCAAGAATGGAGTTTTTGTGTAGAAATGAAAACTAGGCACATTGCTATAATTGTTTCCAATGGGGAAGGTAGAGGAACAAGAACCAATACCCAATTCATTGGATGAACAAAATGTAGATGATTTTAGGTGCTGTAAGTTAAAGGGGTTGTTGAGTTTTAAATGTGTATTTGTATTGCTTCTTGGTGTTGGAGTCTTGTTGTCAGTTATCTTCTTGTTGCCATTTTTCAAGAATAAAGATCTAAGGGATCTGGATCTTGATAACAAGTATAAAGGTCATGATATAGTTGCCAGTTTTGTGCTTGAGAAGCCAGTTTCCTTTATTGAGGATAACATTTTGCAACTTGCAGATGATATTTTTGATGAAATAAGTGTTTCCAATACTAAAGTGGAGATAATATCATTAGAAAATATAGCTGGATCAAACATGACGGAGGTCGTCTTTGCAGTTGACTCTGACGTGAAAATATAAGGGTCTCTCCAACTGCTCTGAGTTTAGTCAGCAAGTGCAGATTCTTTTCAACTTCACCTTGAACTTCTCAATTGATGAAATTCAAGATAATTTTCATGAACTAACAAGCCAGCTCAAATCCGGGTTACGTCTTTCATCATATGAGTGGATTGTTGATTGAAGTTGAAGGGAGGCATCGGGGTTGCAGCGACGCCACTCATTGGTGGTCGCTCCTTCGTCTTGCTGCTTGATTCTGGCCGGCGATGACACTTTACCTTGGTCTTTGATTGATCGTTGTTGCACTTGAATTTTGGCACAAGCTCTAGATAGTTACCATTGATAAAATAACCTATGGACTGATATTGAACCGATACTACACTGGCCAATGAAAAAATACATATGCACGTATTGAGGCCTCGGGATTAATTTGAACATGATACTACACTTGAACCGTCCCATTTCCCGTGTCCCTAAAGCAAAAGGCGATGATGAATGTATGAAATTAATGCAACGCAAGTCGAATAGAGTGGTGGGTTTGGTACTTGGCATGGCAATCGGCCCGGGCTCCGTGTTTGCAACCGTACCAAATCCCGAGCCTCTATTCGACGCGCCATACAAACCTGAGCCTAAATTTTGCAAAAAAACAAAAAAAACAAAACCCCTTACTATTATTATTATTATTATTATTATTATTATTATTATTATATTTATTATTATTATTATTATTATGATTACTTTATTATTGTTATTTTATTTTCATTAGTTATTATGCTTTATTATCGTACTAATTCAATTTCATTTTCATAATTTATGCGAGGTACATTTTTGCACGAAAACTTGGGGACGTGTTTGGCTAACTTACAAATGTGGATAGTCCATTGCATTGGAGTCGTTTGGGCTTAAATTCGAACTCAAGCAGTTAAGACATAAGACCTTAGAAAATTCAAGGCTCCCGCGAGTTGATCAATATCTCGGGTTCTATCTTTAACTTTGCATTTCTTTCCTTAGATATTTATGCAAATAAATATGTAAAATATGTTATTTATCAATAATATGTGATTGTTTGTATATTGTTTTACTATATGTTCATTGCCTTTTATTGTGAAGTCGTTATTTAATTTATTGAAAATTGGGGCCATCTTAGCAAATGCGTGCAAGTAAAATATATATTTTTTGCAAATAAACTTTTTATTTAATTGATTATTATTATTATTATTATTATTATTATTATTATTATTATTATTATTATTATTATTATTATTATTATTATTATTATTACTATTATTCAAATAATTCTTTTGAAAGAAAAGCGCACTTGTAAATATTTGGAAACCTGTCGGATTAACCGTATTTTACGGAATTTCGAAAGTGCCTTAAAAACCTTCTTCCGAAATTAATAAAACCTCTTACCTTTAGAATCTCTGAAAGAAAGACCGTCTTTTTATAAAAACGGAGTTTTTGCACGCATTTGCTAATTTGGTTTCCTGTTTTCCTTAAATTGGGTGGCGACTCCAAAAACTCCAAAAGAGTTAGTCCATCCTGTCGATATTCAGGAATTTATCCTTCTCGGGGTAATTTTTGGGGTTCAACAGCATGGCGACTCCGCTGGGGAGCAATAAAGGTTTTGACCATAAAGGTTTCCAATTATTTGCAACTAGCATGCTTAATTTATTTTCCTTTATTATATATGTTTGTTTGTGTGCCACGAAAAGCATGTCACTACACTCTTATTTGTGCACATATAAACTGGCATTCCGTTCATACTTCCCCCACTCCTGGGAACCTCTTGCATTTTCACCCCAAATATACGTGAGGTACGCTCATGCGTACCCGTACTTTCTTCTACTAAAGATCCCTTCTGACGAGTTGGTACATCGGCGGTTGTCGTGGAAGTAATTCGACTGCGAGGCCGCTTGCCACTCACCTGTTAGCCTCAACTGTTAACCCACTCTTAGACGGAGCTTTAGGAGCATGCATGCATTTACACCTTAGTCTGGACCCGGTCCTTGGTACCGCCTACATAGTTAGGAAACCGCCCTTACGTCAACGAGTTCTTGAAACCCAACGACAATGCATATTATGTGCTTTGTGATAACGAATCCTCAGTCCTAACCATGTTTTGAGCAAAATCATATTTGGAATTTTGTCTCCTATGTTGTCTTTTAGGTCAGAAAATGGAAGAATTTAGCAGAATTGAGATCATAGACAGAATTGCAGTCCGGGGAAAGTTAGACAGATTTGGTTAGTTTGTGTTTTGGAGATGACCTGATGTAGTGAGATCTAAGAGGCGAAGCCCCTGGTGTCTTTAAAAGGATCAGTAGGATCCCTCTCGTGAATGGCTTTGCGTGTGTCCTATGTTGATTATCCAGCTGCAACTTTATAAAAATTGAAGTATGCTTGTCGCATACTAGGAGAGCGAAGCCTCTGTGTCTTTGAATGACCAGTGGGGTCCCTCCTTGAAGACCAGTGCGGTCTTGGCTACCTAGGAAACTGAGAGGCTTGATTAAAGCCGAGGACTAGTGAGGAGCCCTATGAACAAGGTCGGTGAGCCTTGCAAAACCTAGGAAGCTGAGAGGCTTGTCTGAAGCTAAGAGGCTTATCTAAAGCCGAGGACCAGTGAGGTTTTATTTTGAAAGGCCAATTGGCGCCTTTCATGATTTGCAGTCTGGTATTGTGGAGGCAGTTGGAAATTTCTCCCTGGATGTTGTAAAACAATTGGGAGTTGTGCTTGGAGGAGTGTGGATGTTTGCAAAATCTATGGAGGATTATTTCGGGTTTTAGGCATTTGGGTTTAGAATTTTGTGCAGTTACTGTGGAGAGCATGAGCTGTGTTAAAATTTTGAGTTGACACCAACTTTTGGAAGTTAGTTGGGATAACGGAATTGCAGTGTCAAGGCGGAGAGATGATTGTTATCGATTATTGTTATTATTTATTGCTTACTCTAAGTCTGAATTGCTCAGAACTGGCATGAACTATTTTTCGTTACCACTTGTTTGCGCGATTAGGCTTACCTCTAGCACAAAGAGGCACCTTACAGGGTAGGACGCGTTTTCATATTTATTTACGCTCAACTACTTGTGATTGTCACATGTTAATTGTTGGCCTTGCTTTATTTGCTCAAAATGCGTTAAATACTAGGTGTTGTTTGCTTGTATGCAATCCTATGAATAACATGCAAACTATTTTAGTTACCCTTTAAGAGGTTTCTTTTGTTTTGTTTATTTCCCGGCAAATAATGGATTTGTGAAGTGGCTGACCATTCACCACGCAAAGGATTTGAGATCTGATTGATGGTAGATGCTCTAGCTCGTGATCGATACAGCACCAGAAGCTAATGGCATTGTTTGAAAGAACTTGGCAATTGAACTTAGTAGCATTATTTTCAATTTTTAATTCAGATTGAGGCCCTTAATTGCATTGTACTTTAAAGCTTATGTTAATCTGAATCAACTCATTTTGAATTTATGAAAGTTGAAATAAAACGCATCGCATTCTTATTATATTATTTATATTTGCATTTGTTCTTGTTTCAAAGTTAAAATTGGTAAACCTGCCAAATCTTTGCTTGTGACGTATGGCAAAACAACTGAACAGTTTGAAACGACGCACTGGAAAGTTATTGTCTGTGCTCTTTGGATATCGCACTATCTGTTAGAACTTCAACTGGGGCAGCTTTTGTTTGTTGGTATATGGCATTGAAGCAGTGATGCAGATCTACGCACGGTCTGATTCCCAAGAAGGGATACGTAGGCTTCCCCATCGGGCTCGACCCTTTAGCATTTAAATTTTCATTTTTTCCCAAGAAGGACAACTTGGGCAATTTTTGCAAATCGAGTTGGAGATGCGAAAGATAATAACTGGGGCAGAATTTTGCTAGAAGTGGTGTTGGTTATTAAAGATGAGTTGGCAAGAATTCTGTAATTGGTTAAGCAAACAGTGCAAAGTCTAAGACAAAGGACGTTCAGTTTGTTTTAAAATGTGTTACAAGTTTAAGTCAAGGCAAATTTTTCGAAAGGCATCTTTGACTTCATTTGCATGCTTATTTCACTCGCTATATTGCATTAAAATATTTTATCTTGCCTCTATTTTTCAAAGTCTATGCTATTTGAGTTTATGAGCCAAGTTTCTGAAAGCAATTTGCAAATCCAAGTCCAACGAAGACGAGGAAGCAGCAGAAGCGGCAAGATCAGGATGAAGTCTGCACAAATCAAACACTTCCCCTTTCCTCCCCAAATCTAACAATTTTTCTTTGAGAGCAGGAACATGAAAGCTTGCAATGAAAGGATCATTCACATTATGGATGAACAATTTATTGAACTCGCATTTAAAGTTGCCTTGCAGATTGCGTCGCAGTCCCTTTTCATAACTTAAAGCATTATGCTTTGTCATGAGTTATTGCCGAACAGGCGGCATTTCTACCCCTATGACTTTCATTCCTAATAGGCGACAAAGCCGAGGCTTGTTTTGTGTTTTCAAAACTAAGCCAAATAGGGCATCGTTTGGTTTCAGGCGATAATCCGCACAAGGCCATCCTTGCCGGATTGTCTCGCCAATTGATTTATCAATGGCTATCGTACCAACTATATTTCCGCACTACTTTTCTTTGCACTTGCTTTCAATTATGTCTTCACACTTGCTTTAAAATTAACGACTTGCTTTACCCTTTCAGGTTGACCATCGGCTACGAGAATTCCCTTTGTTGGACTATCTCACCTATTGATTCGCCAAATGGCTCTTGCATTGCTCTACATTCCCGCACTGCTTTTCTTTGTACTTGCTTTAAATTATGTCGTCGCACTTGCTTTAAAATTGATGCCTTGCTTTACATTTTTCAGGTTGACCACCAGGCGGGGCTTCTCCCGTGTTGATCTTTCACGCCTATTGATTCGCTAAATCGCTTTTACGTTGCTTTACATTTCACGCTAAATTGCTTTGCACTTGCTTTCAATTATGCCTTTGCACTTGCTTTACTTTCAGGTTAACAGGTCAGCCCTGAGACCCTCCTTGCTTTGTGCCGGATCGGATCACCAGCTGATTTGTAGACAGTCAATTCCAAGACCCTCCTTGCTGCGTGTCCGACCGGCTTACCAGTTGATTTGTCAAGATTGTTCAAATTGCTTTGCACTTGTTTTAAATCATGCCTTCGCATTTTCTTTGTATTACGTCTTGTTTTACTTTTCAGGTTAACAGGTCAGCCCTGAGACCCTCCTTGCTTTGTGCCGGATCGGATCACTAGCTGATTTGTAGGCAATCAACCCCAAGACCCTCCTTGCTTCGTGCCCAACCGGCTTGCCAGTTGATTTGTCATGCTTGTTGAAAAGGATTTGCACTATGCCTTTGCACTTGCTTTATTGCTTCTCCAATTGATTGGAAGACAAGTTATCAAAGATATTGCGCCTTGCACTTACAAATTACGTCATGCCTACCGTAAAATCGGGGGTTTATTATCAAGTCTATCGTGGGCAAGCGAAGACTTCATTAGCATTGAAGCCTACTATAAGCAATTGGAGGCCTTATTCTGAAGCCTATCATAAGCAATTGAAGGCTCTTTTGTTATTGATCCTACCGTAAGCAATCAAGGGTTTTATTATCAAGTCTATCGTGAGCAAGCGAGACTTCATTAGCATTGAAGCCTACCATAAGCAATTGGAGGCCTTATTCTGAAGCCTATCATAAGCAATTGAAGGCTCTTTTGTTATTGATCCTACCGTAAGCAATCGGAGGTTTTATCATCAAGTTTATCGTGAGCAAGCGAAGACTTCATTAGCATTGAAGCCTACCATAAGCAATTGGAGGCATTATTCTGAAGCCTATCATAAGCAATTGAAGGCTCTTTTATTATTGATCCTACCGTAAGCAACCGGAGGTCTTATTATCAAGTCTATCGTGAGCAAGCGAAGACTTCATTAGCATTGAAGCCTACCATAAGCAATTGGAGGCATTATTCTGAAGCCTATCATAAGCAATTGAAGGCTCTTTTGTTATTAATCCTACCGTAAGCAATCGGAGGTCTTATTATCAAGTCTATCGTGAGCAAGCGAAGACATCGTTATCATTTGAAGCCTACCATAAGCAATTGGAGGCATTATTATGAAGCCTATAATAGGCAATTGAAGGCTCTTTTGTTATTGTTCCTACCGTCAATCATCAGTTTCTCAAAGATTATTCGCCTTGTCGCATATGCAGAGCAAATCTATTTTTTCATTATAGCTTTTGCTTTATTATTCACTCGTTTTCTAACACATTTACTTTAAATTTGCAGAAATTGAACATCAGATTCAATAAGAACTGAAGGCATTCAACGCTTTGCAGCAGTATTAATACAAGCAACACGACCCAGTTTTGCTTATTTGTTTTGCATTATCTTGCCTTAATTAATCCAATTTGCAATTTTGTTTTGCAGGCTGCTATCAAATTTAGGCTCGTTCATCTTATATTGAACGTTTTAGGCTCATTCACCTTACAATTGAATGTTTTGGGCTCGTTTGCCTTATAAATGAACGTTATGTTACCTGCGTAGGATATAGATTAGCCGAGTCAACTTGAGATATTATGTCTCGTTAGTCAACTTATTTAATGAAAGTCTTGCATTTTACAATTCGTTCTCGCTTTACTTATTGTCTTGCTTTACTATTTCAGAATAAGGATCAGCTTAGAGGTTCTCCTGGCGGAGTACTTTGTCGGTTGATCGAAGGAAGAACTTATCGATGATACCGCAACCCGCATTTACAATTTTATCACTTTATCTATTTCTTATTCCAATTATTACAGTTTATTAGCAGTTGCACGCTTACCGCTTATTGAGATTATTACCGGATTTTTAGCAGAACCGCAGCAGCGTTTGGAGCATGGAGCTTTTCTTAGCAATGAACCGGGGCAATTATTGATATGAGCTAGACTCGTCAACGGAGACCTTAAGGATCGCACCCGCATAAGTCATCAACTCTAGAGGTAAGTCTCTCGTTAACCCTAGAGTCTGAGGTTTGAGATTGAAGACAAGATGACTCGGTTATCAAGATGCAGTGGAAGCTATGTCCGTGTAAACCCCTCTTTATGGGTGTGTTGTCGACCACATCTTCATAACTTGGGTGATTACAAGCCTCTTTTCCCGCGCTTGAGTAGTCGTTACTATTTTGTCTTTATTTTCAAGTCGCGTCGAACTACATATGGCCTGATTCTCTTTCAGCCCGAGATATGTAGGCAACTCGAAAACCGAAGTTCGGCCATGTCCATAAGCCTCGCATTTTGATCCGAGGAATCAGAGTCTTGGCTTTGTCGTGACAAAATGGGTTTCACGTCAACTTTCTTTACCCTGAAAACTCTTTCATCCTTTTCGGGTAAAGAGGAGCAGCTGTTGACACCCAATTTTGTCCCGAATTTTTTCAAATTTAATAAATTATGGCAAAATTTTTATAATCGAGGTTAATTTGAAAATAAAATAAAATAATGACAATAAAAGATGATCAACTGCAGTTTCAAAGAAAAGTGCTAAATTTGCAAAATCCCACAAATTTTAACCCACTCGTGCAACCCATTCATTTTTTTTAATTAATTCTAAAATTGTGGCCAAATCCGCTCCCCCCTAAGCACTAGCCTATTTGTGCAAATCCTCACCCATATATATACCCTTAAACCCTAGCCCCCATGGATTATTCATTCATTATCTTCATTATAATCAAAAAATCAGATCTACAAAAATATGACCCACTATTCATGCATCATTCCCACAACCCCAAAATTTTCAGATCTACACATACAACCTCTCTCCTCCTCTTCTCCAATACCACACACACACCACCAGCAACAAGCATATACGCACATACCTATACAGAACCCCAGACCTTTCTTCTTCCTCCTTTATACACCCCACACACAAAAATAAGATCAGACACACACAAAATCCAAAAACACCAACACACGCAGAAACATATACAAAGCAAGGGAGAAAGCAGATCGGGATTCAAAGGGGGTTTCTGGATTTTTGTTGTTGTTGTTGTTGTTCCTGACTGGTATTAGGAGAGGGGAGATCGGGAAACGGGGAAAAAGGAAATGGGAAATATTAGAAACGGAGAGTGGCAGTGACGCCGCGAGCTTCACCGGAGTCACGCCGGAAAATGTCGCCGGCGGTCGCTCCTCTCCATATGTCGACTGTGCCGTTTGTTCACTCTGTCGATTGTTTTTTTCCTCTCCTATTTTGCTTCGATTTGTCGAGTTTCGAATGGGGTTTTCTTTTGACCAGCGATAGTCACTGGTCTAGATCTACTTTATTTCTCCGTATGCAGTTCCAGCTGATTCTCTACTGTTATCGCTGCTATTGCCACTCTTTAGTCTCACCAAAAAGAAAGAATTTTTATCCAAGAATGGAGTTTTGTGTAGAAATGAAAACTAGGCACATTGCTATAATTGTTTCCAATGGGGAAGGTAGAGGAACAAGAATCAATACCCAATTCATTGGATGAACAAAATGTAGATGATTTTAGGTGCTGTAAGTTAAAGGGGTTGTTGAGTTTTAAATGTGTATTTGTATTGCTTCTTGGTGTTGGAGTCTTGTTGTCAGTTATCTTCTTGTTGCCATTTTTCAAGAATAAAGATCTAAGGGATCTGGATCTTGATAACAAGTATAAAGGTCATGATATAGTTGCCAGTTTTGTGCTTGAGAAGCCAGTTTCCTTTATTGAGGATAACATTTTGCAACTTGCAGATGATATTTTTGATGAAATAAGTGTTTCCAATACTAAAGTGGAGATAATATCATTAGAAAATATAGCTGGATCAAACATGACGGAGGTCGTCTTTGCAGTTGACTCTGACGTGAAAATATAAGGGTCTCTCCAACTGCTCTGAGTTTAGTCAGCAAGTGCAGATTCTTTTCACCTTCACCTTGAACTTCTCAATTGATGAAATTCAAGATAATTTTCATGAACTAACAAGCCAGCTCAAATCCGGGTTACGTCTTTCATCATATGAGTGGATTGTTGATTGAAGTTGAAGGGAGATATCGGGGTTGCAGCGACGCCACTCATTGGTGGTCGCTCCTTCGTCTTGCTGCTTGATTCTGGCCGGCGATGACACTTTACCTTGGTCTTTGATTGATCGTTGTTGCACTTGAATTTTGGCACAAGCTCTAGATAGTTACCATTGATAAAATAACCTATGGACTGATATTGAACCGATACTACACTGGCCAATGAAAAAATACATATGCACGTATTGAGGCCTCGGGATTAATTTGAACATGATACTACACTTGAACCGTCCCATTTCCCGTGTCCCTAAAGCAAAAGGCGATGATGAATGTATGAAATTAATGCAACGCAAGTCGAATAGAGTGGTGGGTTTGGTACTTGGCATGGCAACCGGCCCGGGCTCCGTGTTTGCAACCGTACCAAATCCCAAGCCTCTATTCGACGCGCCATACAAACCTGAGCCTAAATTTTGCCAAAAAATAAAAAAAACAAAACCCCTTACTATTATTATTATTATTATTATTATTATTACTATTATTATTATTATTATATATTTTATTATTATTATGATTACTTTATTATTATTATTATTATTATTTTATTTTCATTAGTTATTACGCTTTATTATCGTACTAATTCAATTTCTTTTTCATAATTTATGCGAGGTACATTTTGGCACGAAAACTTGGGGACGTATTTGGCTAACTTACAAATGTGGATAGTCCATTGCATTGGAGTCATTTGGGCTTAAATTCGAACTCAAGCAGTCAAGACATAAGACCTTAGAAAATTTAGAAAATTCAAGGCTCCCGCGAGTTGATCAATATCTCGGTTCTATCTTTAACTTTGCATTTCTTTCCTTGGATATTTATGCAAATAAATGTGTAAAATATTTTATTTATCAATAATATGTGATTGTTTGTATATTGATTTACTGTATGTTCATTGCCTTTTATTGTGAAGTCGTTATTTAATTTATTGCAAATTGGGGCCATCTTAGCAAATGCGTGCAAGTAAAATATATATTTTTTTGTAAATAAGCTTTTTATTTAATTGATTATTATTATTATTATTATTATTATTATTATTATTATTATTATTATTATTATTATTATTATTATTATTATTATTATTATTATTATTATTATTATTATTACTATTATTCAAATAATTCTTTTGAAAGAAAAGCGCACTTGTAAATATTTGGAAACCTGTCGGATTAACCGTATTTTACGGAATTTCAGAAGTGCCTTAAAAACCTTCTTCCGAAATTAATAAAACCTCTTACCTTTAGAATCTCCGAAAGAAAGACCATCTTTTTATAAAAATGGAGTTTTTGCACGCGTTTGCTAATTTGGTTTTCTGTTTTCCTTAAATTGGGTGGCGACTCCAAAAACTCCAAAAGAGTTAGTCCATCCTGTCGATATTCCAGAATTTATCCTTCTCGGGGTAATTTTTGGGGTTCAACATTGCCCTCCAGGAATTCGCACTCGCCAAAGCTGAGAAAGTTATGAACTCAGGAGGATTCCTAAAAAAGATGTTGCCGACCCACATACTCCATACATTGTGGCTCAAAGAAACAGTGGACACGATGTTCACTGCTGTTGACACCCAATTTTGTCTCTCCTATTTTCAAAATAAAAAATTTTCAAATTTTACACACGATTGTGTATTCACTCTTGCCTCGTCCATTATTTTCAAATTATCTTCTCATAATAATCTGACAATCAAGGCCATTTTCAAAAGCATCGTCTCAAACCATAGTTATTCTTACAATTTCTGCGATTACCTCTATTTTTGACAAAATTGTCCAAATTGTTTTAAATCCCAAAATTATAATTTTTATACATTTGCTAGCCATCCTAACATTTTAAATCCTAATTTTCCTATATTTTTATATCCATTTTGTACAATTTTTATACATAAATAATGCCTGATATACATTGTTTATACACCATATATACATAAATACAAATATATATATATATATATATATATATATATATATATATATATATATATATATATATATATATATATATATATATATATATATATATATATATATATATATACTACACTTCATAATTTACACATCAGCCACATTTTATACACATCACGCCTACGTGGATCGATCTCGATCGTCCACGTAGACGATCCAACGGCCAGAAACATTTTTTCCTTTTATATTACCAAACGACCCCTAACCCCTGGCCTACCCCCCCCCCCCCCATTTCCCCCGTCTGATTCTAGAATCACCCTCTCTCTTCTCTCTCTTAAGCGAAATGAATCGCCACCACTTTCAATCAATTTCCCGGCCAATTTGGCTGGTGAAAATTGGGGAAAATGGCACTATGGCGCTCTCCTCTTCAAGCGCTACAAAACCCATACATTTTTATGACATTTGGACAACGGCAAGGTTTGACCTTTTGAAAACTAAGCCACCACCGCCGGGAGACGCCTCCGGCAGGGTTCAGGCCATCGAGTTAAAGGTGTTATCACCTAAAAGTGGTAAAAACCCCATGCGAAGTTAAAACTGTGACGGGTCGATTTGACCCGACTTCAGTGTGAACGGGGAAATATTTAATTTTTCTTTTATGTTCTGATTTTACCTAATCACATGCGTGAAATGTTTATTTTTAGTTTAAGTTGTTAGCCTATTAGTTTTTCGCATGATTAAATCGATTATGACCACACCACATGGTTATTATTGTTTGTTTAGGATGTTGATATGCCTAGATAGTCACTCAGTACTTTGAATCTGTTTCTAGTAAATTGTTTATGTCCAAGCATGATCCTAGTAGTCATTGTACCTGTTCTTGCTTGTTTAGCCACCCAATTCAAAACACTTTAGGCTATGTACTTTGTAATGTTATAAACCTATGTAACAATGTATTAAAGCAACAATAAAATCACATTTACTCATACTTTAACAATTGCTCGCATCAGAAGTATATTTTTGGTAATTTTGTAGCATTTTTCTTCCTAATTAATAAATAAAATAGTCAAAAAAAAAATGTAAAATCACATAACAATTAACACACATATTTTATGCATTTTTGTATTTTAGGTGCCAAAATTAGGTGATTACAAGAAGCTCACTCCGGGGCCTTAATGGTATACTTCGGTGTCGATAAAACTCTAGGTATCTTAACCGAGCAGTTTCACTGGCCTAAAATGAGAAAAGATGTGGAAAAGCTTTGCTATGCTTGTATAGATTGCAAGGAAGCTAAATCGAGGTTCAACCGTCATGGTTTGTATACTCCGTTACCTATTCCTAATCGACCATGAGTTGATATATCCATGGATTTTTTTATAGGGTTACTGAGGTCGGAGGGTGGACATGACAGCATCTTTGTCGTAGTCGACCGATTTTCCAAAATGGCTCACTTTATTCCTTGCAAGAAATGTGATGATGCACAACATGTCGCTACTTTGTTCATTTCTAATGTGTTGAAATTTCATGGTGTACCTCGTACTATTGTAAGTGATCGAGACTCTAAATTCTTGAGTCATTTTTGGAAATGTCTACGGGGTGCCCTTGGCACCAAATTACTATTCTCGACGTCTCACCATCCTCAGACTGATGGACAGACCGAGGTGGTCAACCGAACCTTGGGAGCTCTACTTTGTGCCATGACCAAAGGTAAGGTCGGAAACTGGGTTGATCGTTTGCCCGTAATGGAATTTGCATACAACCGTACTGTGCATCGAATGATTGGAATGACTCCGTTTGAGTGTGTGTATAGTTTTAACCCTTTTATTCCACTTGAGTTAACCCCATCGCCTCGAGATGCTATTATTGATTTTGAAGGCACCCGCTGAGCTACTACTTTGCTCGAGCTACGTGCCAGTGAAGAAAAATCTTGAGGAAGCTTATGCCAAGGTGGCATCCAAGAAAAACAAGGGGCGTTAGAAGCTGGAGTTGAAGAAGGGAGATTGGGTTCACTTCAGAATGGAAAGATTCCCGAACCAAAGGAAAGGAAACCTGGCTCCTCGAGGAGATGGCCTGTTTCAAGTGCTGAGCAAGATCAATAGAAATGCTTATATGATCGACCTCCCAAGTGAGTATAACGTGTCCAACACCTTTAATGTTGCTGACTTAACTCCTTGTGTTATAGGCCAAGCATCGAAGACTGAAGAGGGCTCGATTTTGAGGACGAAATCTTCTCAAGAAGAGGAGGATGATGTAGCCCGAACCCGTGCTGATCAGTATTCAACCCATCGAGACCGGTGACACGAAGCCAGGCCAAGCTCTTGCTTGATGTTCACATTCAGCTGGCGTGGCTGGGAGAAAGCAACCGTTTGGATGCTGAGTGGCCGAGCGCAAGATATGAAGGCTACATTTGCAAGCTCGAGCTAGGATAAGAAAGTGATTGAACACTCAACATTGACGCCGAGCAGTGAAGTGACCGAAGGGCTATAAATGCGCCCGAGGTAGGAGAGTGTCCGAATTCAAGTGTTCGAGGTTGAAGAATGACCGAGCACAAGAGCGTCCGAACACTTAAATATTAGCCCTGCATGGCTTGTTTTCATTGGCCGTCTGTGACTATTTCATAGTTTACCCTTGGGGCTATCTATATAAACCCCTTAGTATTCCATTTGTTAGGGCTTTGATTTTAGATATTGAATGATAAGCCAAGTGCTTTTTTTTTTTCTCCGTCGTGAGCCGAACCCCCTCGTGGGATTTGTATGGAACTTGTGTCAATCGGTGGATTCTGTTTGAACATTTTCTTCTTTGATCATTCAGTTTGACAGAAGCATAGTTTGTCTTCTTGAGAATTGTTGTCTAGTTTAGGTGCTTCTTTGATTATCAACTCGAGTGGCCCCAAGACTAGTTCCTTGGGTTCGTTTGGATTAAAGCTTAGAATTGTCTAGCTTCTATCTTTACTTTCTTTTATATTTTTGCTGTTTGTTCGGTTGCTAAGCTTCTCGCCAATTGGCTTACACCACGAGTGTTCGAACTGTTCACAAATCTTATGCGCCTCTGAAGAAACTTTTCAGCATAGTTCTGATTTATAGCATTGAAAAGAGCATCAATTGGAAAGTCTTTTTGATTCATGAACATTGAGTTAACGGACTCGGCAATGTTTGTGGTCATCACATTGAACCTACAATATTAACAAACAATAAAGTTGATATGAACCTGAATCTGAAACCTAGACAACAAAATATGTCACAAGCAATAACAATGTTGTGAATAGACAGAAACATCAATATATATGTTTAAACGTCCACCACAATGTTTCAAATATCAACCACAATGTTTCAAACATCTGTTAAATTGTTGTGAACACATATTAAAAATCAATATATATGTTTCAAATATCTATTAAAATGTTTAGAAATGCAGTCACACATACTGAAACATTCGTTTATATATTTAAACATCCACAATAATATTTAAACATCAGATAAATATTCAAACATCAAAATATATGTTTGGTGTAATTCAGGTACCTGTTTCCAGGGAAGTGTGCTCTGCTCCACTTTTCAACCTCAAGATCAACTAGATATTTGGATACACTTGGGTCAATATCTTCAACTTCTATCAAATGCTTATTGAATAGAGCAACCGTATACGCCTCTGCAACAACAATATAACGACCAATTACATCTCCATAGTAAAAAGTTGTGCGGAGGTTCTCACCAAGGTGCCTCATGCAATAACCATAATTAGCAAAAAAGAAAACCTTAGAAACAGCTTTTTCAATGCTTCTGTGCCTGTCAGAGATGATACACAACTCATCATCGTCGGGGACTGTTCCGACCAATTATTCAAAAAAGAATTCATAAGCAGCATCATACTCTTTGTCAACTACATAAAATGCAGCAGGAAAGATGTGATTTTGAGCATCCTGACTAACAACGGACAACAACACTCCCTCATATAGGCACGTCAAAAAAGTTCCATCAACAACCAACACTTCCCTAATAGTTTTAAACCCCCTAATCCATGCACCATAAGAAACAAAGAAGTAAAGAAACCTCCCTTGTGCATCAAGTTGTAATGTTGTCTTGCTTCCTTCATTTGACTGTCGAATCATATAGCTGTATGCACCAAGAGTGGCATAGCCATGTTCGGGTGACCCTCTTGCCAAACACTTTGCAATGTTACTGTCCCTGAGACACTTCCAATAGCTTATCCTATAACCCAGCTCTGCTAGAACTGTATCCTTGATATCTTTGGTGGATGATGCTTTTCTATCATGAAACATATTATTCATGTACTCGCCAAAAACATTACACGTGGCGTGTGGATGATGGCTTTTAGCATGCTCAGAACCAAAAGTGTGCTCGTTGTTGTAGACTGTGATATAAAACATGTCACAGCTCTTGTACTTCATGGCTCGAATCCATAAGTGGCAATTCTTGTCCGCACATCTAGCATAAAATATATTTTTCTTATTCTTCACATACTGAAAATAGAAAGGCACTCTCACTGCGGCAAGCTTCAACAGTACAACCAACTCACGCTTGTTCTTGAATATTTGCCCTCTATAGAAAATCAGTGTCGTCCTGCCGAATGTGACTGCCTTGTGATGGTATTGAATCAGAAAACTGTACCTCATTTTCTTCTTATATTTCTGCTGCTTCTTCATCTTCTTCCTTCTCAGGCACATTCATATTTAATGTAGCCTCCTCCCCAATCTCATCCAACCCATAATTTAGCATTTTTTTTTATTAGAAATTTTGGGAACCACATTTACCCGTAGAGTGGACCTAGCACCAGATGCATCAACATCAGCCATAAAAAGAGAGATATCATTGTCATTCTTAATGTGAGAGGGTGCAGTCTTTTGCTTTGCGATGCTCAACAAGTACATAATAGAAAGATCCCTCGGTCATCAAGAATTCTCTAACTTTGAATGATTTTTTCAACCAACTCATTATAAGTAACATCCTTACTAACAAGAATATGTCTACTCTTTTCACAATGGGAACCCAAACATAACTTTTAGCTTTCTCCACTCATTCGCTGAGATAATCAACTACCAATAATACGGGCCCCATTAATTGTCCTGAAGATATAAAGAGGGTTCACATTAGGTCCTTATAGCATAAATTTCATAATACAATTGTTTATGGAAGCCATATTCACAAAAAAATTCAGTACTGCTTCAAACATTCTGTAAAAAATTTATAGTGTTTACACATCGATACAAATATTTAAATATTTGAAATCATATTTACACATCACATCCTGAGTGATGTGTAAATATCGTTCAGGATTGTTAAACGTCGATACAAATATTTAAACATATATTTCTGTATGTTTAAACATTTGTGATGATGTTTAAACATCATGCATAGTGTTTAAATATCATTCAGGATTAGTAAACATCATGATGGAAGGTTAAACATAAGTCCAAATGATGTTTAAACATCCTCAATGATGTTTAGGTATCATTCAGTACTACTAAACATCATCCCAAATGTTTAAACATAAGTCCAAATGTTTTAGCATTTGATGGTTCAAACATAGACTCAGCAGCCACATATGTTTAAACATATGATACGATGTGCACAACAACATAAACAGATGTTTAAATCAAACATCTCGTCGACAGATGTTTGACAGAAACTCAAACCCAACATGCAATTCAAGAAATAATTTTTCAATCCCAGTAGCTTCAAAACAAATTTCTCAACTATAAAGTTTAAGAACACTTACCAGAGAGCAAATGTGGCTGAAAATCCACGAGGAATAACTGAGATTGGTGTTGTAAATGGTGGAAAAAATTTAGAAAATGCACAAACTTGTTTTTCAACAAATCGCTTGAAAAAACACAATGTACTTGGAAATGGTAGTTGACTCTACTTTGGGGAGCTCATAATGAACCCAAAATAGTAAAAAATCCGGCTGGAAAGCCACTGGCGGCGGAGCAGTGAGGGGGAGGTAGGGGACGGTGGGGAAAATTTTTTGGGAGGAAAATTGTTCTTTTGCCATTTTTTGGGGGGTGAAATGAGGGTTATGTAGGGGATGCAAAGTGTAAAAAAAAAGAACTTGGGGGTTATTTTTTATATGCCTTTTAAGCTATTAGCACTAATCCTAATGGAGGACTCTTTACCTATTAAAAAACACTTGAGGCCCTTTTCCCTATTATATAACTTGCTTGGCAACTTTTTTAAATTTACTCAAATCATTTAAACCCCCCCCCCCCCCCCCCAACTTTGCTCTAAAAATCAAAATTTTTCCTCAACTATAAACAATAGTCATTCTCCCCCTTTTTCTCAAATAATCTTTTAAAATACCTAATATACCCTCTAGATTATCAAACTTAATCTTTTTTATTTTTTTAATATAATGATATTTTTATAACGTATTATAGATTAACCTATAAAATGAATAATATTATTAAAATAAAAAAGAGTAAGGAATAGTAAATTAGACATATATGTTAATAACGTCAGTAATAAAATAAATTAATTAAACATAAATAAACTGATTCACCTTTGCTTATAGTGATATTTTATAATTAAAAAAACCTTACAATTTGTCTATCAGATGATTAATAATAAATAAAATGAACCCAAAATCATATACTTAATACCTGCAATATATAAAAACGGTACTAAAACAAGCAAAAAATTTTACAACAAACCAAGATATCATATGTTTATAATTTTAGTTTTCAATTTTATTTATGATAATCAAAACTTGAAAAATTCATATATAAAATATAGAATAAGATATAAAGTCAAATTTAGTTAAACATACATGCATGTACAGAGAGAGATACATTATGTACATCGACTCGTAATTAGTGCAATTAATACTAAAATATTTTTAAAAAAAAGGTATCTTATTTAGTAATAATTTAATAAAAAGAATTACTATTTATAATATTTATGAGCTTGAATTACTATAATTAGATATAACATTATTTAAATTTATAATATCTTGGTTAAAACATTATATAATAATATAAAAATATATCACAAAATGGTGAATGGAAATTTCAAGAGTAAAATAGATATTTTATGCGATGAAGGAGGGGGAAGGGGAGAGAGAGAGAGAATGATTATTGTTCATAGTAGAGGGAGAGTTTAATTTTTAGAGTAAAGTTGGGGGTGTAAATGGATTTTACTCAAAAATAAATCACATAATTTTGTGTGGATATGAATCATTTCATAAAGTAAAATAATTACTATGAAATATAGAAATATGGCATTGTTTTTTTGACTGATTATAAAGAAAAGTTTGTCATATAAATTCGAATTAAAGTAAAAAAAATTTGCAAGCTACCTATAAATACGTGTGACATGATCACCTCATCATTCTCTTTGGAATTTATGAAGCATGTCTCATGCTTTCATTTTTACAGTTCTTGTGGCTATATTTATTTTAGGCTGTTGAATTTTGTCCCTACCTAGTAATTTATGTGCAAATGAGAAAATGCAAATTAAGAATAAGAAAAGTAAATAGTGTAAGGCGAAACAGAGAGAAGAGAGATTTATTAACACATAATTTTATTTGCTGAACTGCTGTTATGTGTGTCAAAATTGAGACTGCTAATTACAGCTCCTTGTTGTACACTACAAAAATTACTGAAACAAAAAATGTTATCTTCGCAATCACAGCTGGTGCAACAAGCGTTCGTGCCAGAAACTAACTTGCCATCATCACATTTGTTATCTTCATTGTTTTTCTTAACTGTGATCCAACTTTCAGCCAATTCCCAGTCTGGTTTTCTTGATTGCATTACCAATTCTCTGACCCTTTGTAGAGGTGAAACCATTGAATTAATTGTTTGGATTGAATCATCGATAGTTTCTGATTCCTCCACTGAATTCCAAATGCCTTGATCAAGAATGCTTGTAGGAGTACATGCTATGAAATCTTGATTTGAAGCCTGAAGAAATGGATGCTTGAGGAGCTGTTCAGCAGACCATCTCTGTGTTGGATTTCTTCTCAAGCATTTGCTTAAACAATCTCTTGCTTGGGAAGAGAGAAACTGTGGAATTTCTGGTGTTTGGTTAGAAAATGCAATATGGTAAAACAATGAAACAGGGTCTTTAACATTAGTCCAGGGTGATCCACCAGTGGCCATTTCAATAATTGTGCATCCTAATGCCCATACATCAGCTGGAAAACCCTGCTCTTCGCCATGAGCTACTTCTGGTGCCATGAACATTGGTGTGCCACCAATTGGCGTGGTGGAACGGACGTCTATGCAACCATCCAACTTGACCTGCCTAGCACAACCAAAGTCTGCAATTTTGGTACCACTCTTTCCTAACAGAATGTTGTCCCCCTTAATGTCACAATGCACTATGTCATTTGAGTGTAGGTAGTCTAGTCCTTGAACAATTTGCTTCGTGTGATGTCTGATCAACTGCTCGTTAATCCGGCCACCATGTCTTCGAATTTCATCGGTGAGTGTCCCGTCAGGCATGTACTCCATCATAAGATTGAACATGACCTTGTTGTTCTCTCTGGTTACATCGCACCCCTTGTAACCAACTACGTGAGGGGAGTTCAAAGTTGACAGAATGCTATGCTCCTTTTGCAAGAATTCGAAGCGAGACAGCTCAGTAGACTTGACAGCAAAAATCTCACCAGATCGGCGTGACATGGCGACTGAGACGGTGGCAGAGGAGCCATGGCCTATGGTGTGGCCTCTGGTCCAGTTCATTTGGAGAAGAATTAGGTGGGAGCTAGTTAGGAGGTGTAACGAGTTTTAGGACATGTTCGGTTACAAAGAGGTTTATATAATGGTGAATGTCCAAACTAGTTTGGTAAGGCTTGGGGTGGGCCTTTTTTTCTCTTAAAGACTTGGAAAAGTTTGACGATTCCTTTAATGAAGCCAATTTAGGCAGCTTTGGTTAAGCTTGATGACAGCCCTGACGTGGCCTATTAGGTTGTTGCCACGTGTCAAAATGTTGAATGAGAATGTGAAAATGGTAGCTTAATTTCAATTATGTTTTCAGAACAAATTGGAGTGGGTAGATTGGATTAGATGCTTTGGTTTGTAAGGACTTTTGAAGATTAAGTTTGGGAGATATGGAAGGTGTGAGGGTGGGCTGAACCAACAAAATGGCTGCTATTGGTCTTTTCTTCCTTGGATTATTTCACTTGGTAGGAAGTGCATTCAAAAGTGAGTAGAATTTACCAACCTTTACATGTTTCTACAACAAAATTTACTGTACCATAAACGTTAAAACCTTGGAGAAAGATAAGAAGACAAGCAAACAAGAATAATCTAATACTAATAGATAAAGAAGAATAAATAAGTAGAAAATGATTGGGTGACAGTGCTATCAAATGAAGAATTCCTTAAGTATCATGCAAACCAACTCTTGTTCTATCTTTCATTAATAATCCCTATCACGAAAGATATATACCGAATTTGAAGAAGATGGAGATGAAGAGAGGAGTCCTTGACTTGCAATGACTAGAAGACTTAAAGTAGCACCAACCAAAAAAAAAAAAAAGAGAGAGTGTATTATGCTTCAATGTTACAATCTAAGATACTTAATCTTGAGGCTATTTAGCGCAAAAGAATTAATTAAGAAAAGGTTTAATAGTAAATTTGGTGAAGTAAGGATGAAGGCATTCAATGGACGAAATTAACTGCTGATTATGACATGACAATTACTTTCTAAGTTGTACGCTAATTCAAGATACATGAATATCTTAATGACCTTCTAGAACCAATTAATTATGTGGGATTGCTTTTCATCATGCCAAAGAATGTAGCTTGGAAAAACTTGAGGTTTAAAACATTTCAAACTAGTGACCAAGGCAGTTGTTAGTAGTTGTTCCTAACTTCTAAATCAAGAATCTTGAAAATCCTCCAATGTGGCAAAGTTTTTTATTTGTGCAGAATTGCACTAAAATCATACCTCATATTCAACGATAGCTAATTAGAAAATCTTGCATACATATAGGGTGGGTGTATGCACAAAAGATGGGGTTCGACAGTTTCACTAACAGTGCATTTCTTCTCTTTTCCAATTTTTAACAATGAGATTTACCTGACTTTACTATGATGCATGTACCACCAAGTGTACCTAAATTTGATCCGAATGAGTAACTCTTTGCATTAATTCCGTACCTGTTAATTCTGCTCTCAATAGACTGTCAGGCTAATAGTTGCATTTCTAATGAATTTATCATTAACCAGAACAATAAATTTTCAATAGAATCAAGTGTAAAATACTACATCTGTAGGATGATACTTTTTTCTTAGTTAGTAAGCTAATGGAAAGTGGAAAACTTAATTAGAGTAATGAATGGGATTTTGACATCAAACTCACGATAGTACAGTTTAAGTTTTTATAGATCCTTTTAGTTAATGAGTTGTTCCACCAAGATTTGGATTTGACATCAACGAGGAGTAAAACGGACTGAAAGGAAAAGGCCTAATGGTGTGAACAAAAAGTTCAATTCAGGGTAAAGAAAGAAGTCAACTGTTTTAAATGAGTACTGAATACACCTTCTGTCCAATTTTACATGTTATTTTTACTTTAAAATAATTCTACTTAATTCCACTGTTATTTTTATCAAAAAAAGAGATTTAATGACGTTTTTTGAATGTCAGCCTTATCAATAAATTATTAATTCTCAATAGTCGAATATAAATTTTCAAAGCATATTTAATAAGTATAAGTTAGTAAAATAGCCAATATATTTATGATTTCTTAAAACTTGTGTAAAATCAAAATGTGGCAATTAAAAATGGGAAATGGAGTAGTAACATAATAACCACCAAAGGTTTGTGTGGAGTGCTCCATCTTTAACTAGATGTTTCAGACTAAAATGAAGTCATCTTAGGTAAGAATTGTTTTACCCCTATGTTGAATTATATTTCTCATTGTAAATTCGGATTAATCAAATTCCAAATCGTTTACGTACATCAGGTGGAAAACAAAAAATGTAATAGGTGAGTTTTAGCTGCATGATAAGAGCCAAAAATCACAACAGCACCTCATATGAGTCATGACTTAGCCTCACGTCTTCTGATCAAGCGGTAGAAGTACTAAAAGTTAGTCGGATATATTAATGTAGAATGAGTTCAATTGTTTATACTAGTACATGTAATGAGGATTCTGCAACGAGCAAGGCACGTGCGATTATTTTCCTTCATTTCCTTAGTCCACTGAGGAACATGGAATTTTTAATTTTGCAGTGGGTGTTTGGTGGAATGGGCGTGTGGGGTGAGAAATAGAACGTGCAGTTCTATTTATTCATTCATACAATAAAATGGTGAGTCAAAAATCCAATAACAAAGGAATATTTGGTAAGTGTTTGTTAATGGGAAAAAATTATTACTACTATGATAGTTGAAATTTGAAAACATAAGGAGTTGGTTTGAAGAAGTTAATTTAGGTAATCGAGTTCAAAGAAAAAGGGAAAAATGTTTAAAGAAGCTGCAACTAATTGCACTCTACAAACACCAATAGCAATAGCCAATAGGTAGAGCTTAGTCGTAAAGTGCAAACCAACAAACTTTTAATTATTATTCTGAAAAGGAGTCATAATCTATCATTCTTAATCAGTTAGTTTGATTAGTTGGACAAAAGTATGGCGTGTAACTTGGCAAGTCAAAATATGATTCATTCCCTTTTGCAATGTATATTCTTCTTTTACTCTTTAATCACATTAGCATACGTGAAGATATGCGTAGCTTTACAAGGTTGGTTGGTGATCATTAGTAGACTTTTTTTCTCACACTATCACACTCAATTCAAATTAAATTAAATTAATTTAAACACTGGAATTATCTCTTTCTCACCCTTCAAAACTCCCCACCCACCTCCATCGTAGATAAAACAAGAAAATATCTTGAATAATAAATTCAAAAAATGTAGCATGCAAGTTTTCACTACATTCTATCCATATTATTTGCCGTACAATTATGTCGCAAACTCCTTAAAAAAGATATTCTTAATAATCTTCTTAAGTATATATATATGAGTGTTCGTCTAAACTATCATCTATATCTCTTTTAAATATCTCATTTAATTAACACGTCACTAATTTGAGTAACAACATAAACTCTTCTAAAAGTATAATAAAATGAGTTCCTGTGTTTTCTTAAATGACAATTATTTTGAAACAAATTATATTTTCTAAAATGACTAATTTATAGTACCGAAGGGAGTAATAAGAATCAAAATGTGCAATAAAGTTTCTAATTCGGAATGTGAAAGTATTTTTTTTTTTTTTCAAGAATCAAGTTTCCTACCTTGTAAAGGTAGCCTTCGAACTCCCACCCACAAGAAGGTGGTAGGTTAGTCTGAGTGACTTTATAAGTTTTCATTCTATACAATACTATACTTAACATCCAATGGTTTGATCCAATATCTTACCATTCAAGTGCAAATGAGAAAATGAAAAACAAAAAATAAGAAAGAGTATGCAAATGTAGGTAAAACACAGATATAACCGAATTAATGAATTTTATTTACTCAACTAGTCAACTTATTACTCGTGTATGTCTGTCAAAATTGAGATTGCAATTTACATCTCCATGTTGTATTCTACAAGTACTACAACTAACAAGGTTATCTATGCAACTTATTCCCAACGCCTTACTACCAGAACATCTTTCTGTTGGGATATACTAATAACCATGCGGTTTTAGTTAGATTATTCCCAGTTTAACAATTGGTTATTCATTTACTAAAGATAATGAATTATTATTTATTTAGATCAATTGTGTCATGTGTGTCCTATTATTTATATAGTAGTTGATTTAGTGTGTAGAGCCAAGCTTATACACGGAAGACTAAATCATCGGTTCTTATAAATAATAAAGTAATGTTCACAATCTAAGATGGAAATTGGACAAAGTCATTGGTATGATTGTAGTACAAGATTATATATAATTTATCTTGATTATGGGAATGGTATAGTTCCAACTTCTTGTGCTAGTGCGCTTTGTGTGCATTGAACGGACCAAGTAGAGATAAGTGTTTTTATATGGACTATATTAAACAAACTCTCTAGCTCATCAAATGTACTTATAATCTTAATCTTGATATAGCTATTATTAGTGGTGTATATTATTCATTGTCTTGATTTATCAATAGGTGAGGTCCAGGATATTTGGGTCAAATAATTCCTGATAAGTTGGATAATGATAATATGCATTTGCGAAGTAATAGCTAGTTGATAGAATCCACGTCTCGTTATAGAGATTGATGACACCCCTTTATGAAAGCTTATAAGTTTCTATGTATAAATCTGGCCAGTGGATGTTGTATCCGGCACATGGAATAAGTTAAGCGGAAGTCTAAAGGATATATATTTAGTCAATATATTGAATTGTCAGTAATTTAATAATATTGATTGGTGTCTGTAATCTTAACGTGGGGAGTTAAATAAGATTTGATGGAAGAATTCGAAATTCAACTGAGGAGTGCAATTACGAATTTCTAGTGGAAATAATTTGTAATTTATTATGGAAAGATTAATTCTAGAGAAAAAGAATTAATTCCATAATTGGAAGCCTCATTAATTAATTCTGTGGTCCCTGTTGTGACCGAATCCAATTAGGACTAGGAGAGAGGTTTCTTGGTGGAAAAGAATCCTATACAGTTTTGGAAAAGGGTTTTACTCTTAAAACTATATAAAGGGGATTCTTGGCCAAAAGGAAGAATACACAAACACAACAAAAACCCTAAATAGGTTTTCTCTCTCTGAAACACTTGTTCCACCCACGTGATTATTAGTCTGGGTATTATTCGGGCACACGACAGAAGATCATGGAACTGGAGGACGATCCCGCAGATGATCTTGCTCGTGATTGAAGATTTGTTTCAAGGTTGAAGTCACGCTTCAAGAGGTATTCCGTTTTTATGTTTATGTAAAACTTAATAGCCTGCTAGTTTGTCTAGATTACATGTGAGTTCTTGATCCTGGAATTGCTTCCGCTGTGTTTATATTCCTTCAATTTGTATCAGAGCCTTCTCACATCTAACTAGATGGCTAGGGTTTACAAAAATGAGTTCCTTGCTTGAATCTATCAAGATATCATTAAACGATTTTGTTTGTCTGGTTGTTTGCATCGTTAAATAGTTCAAGCGGCGATGATAGATTTGATAGGTATCTGAAGCTTGTGATTTGTATTTATCTAAAGTTGACAAGGTAAAATCAACATATAGACCATGTTTTGATCGTTATAGGCTTACGGTGGTAGGCGGTTGGATGAAAAGTTTATTCATCATGCTCTAATGTGGTGATTCTATCTCTTGGTATTTTTTTTTTTATATGTTGATTGTGTCATTCTTTAAGAGTGAGCTGGCGTTAGATCCTTTTGATTATGGCTGGTGTCAGACAATAGCCATAAAGGCCTTAGCTTTCAAATTGTAATTGCAATGGAATTAATTTTGCAAATTGGGTAAATAAAATAATAGGATAAAGAGTGCCCAATTTCACGTGAAGTGGTGGCGGAGGACAGTTTAATTTTATCTTGCTAAGAAACTAGAGATAAGATTCCCTTTTACCCAATGGATTGTGGTTTACAATTGAAAAGAGGCTGCACTTTAAACACCAACTCTTCATGGTTTTGAATGTCACGGTAAATATAGTTTTGGGTTTGCATCATTATTTGATTTTATTTTTTATTTTTGATTTAAAGTAATGAAACCCTGTAGTTCTAGTTTTCATTGAGTCCCTGTTTGATTAAGTGGAGGACCGTGATTATTAAAAGAACTAAATTATATGGCACTGTGTTTTCTCAGTCTCACAATATCTTACTATTTATAATAAGAATTCATGATTTAATAAATAGTAACGACCAAGTTGATTTCTTTATTTAGATTCATTAGAAATTCTTAATATCATGTGTTAAGAATTTATGATAAATAAATGATTATATTCAAAGTGGTTTATTTATTTGGAATCATTGAAATTTCTTGGTAGTTTTATACATGGTCATGTACTACATGAATTAAGAATTTAGATTAATAAATAATTACAATCAAATTGATTTATTTATTTGGAATCACGGTAAAATTCTTAATAGTACTTTATAAATGTGTTAAGAATTTTGTGATAAATAAATGGTTGCAATCAAAGTGATTTATTTATTTGGAATCTTTGAAAATTTTAATTTTGTTGTTCATGTGAGATGATATCGTTTAGAGATTAAGAATTTATAATTGATAAATGGTTACCATTTTATGTGGAATATTTATTGAGAGTCATTAAAAATTCTTAATATTATACATGTGAGAGGATATTGTATGGACCAGGAGTTTATGATGAATAAATGGTTACCTCCAAAGTGGAGTATTTATTTGGAATTATTGAAAATTCTTAAAGCTTTATACATGTGATTATATTAATACATGAATTGAGAATTATGATTAATAAATAGGATTCACTAGAGTGATCTATTTATTTGAGTCATTGAACATTCTCAATGTACCATGTGAAAATTGTCTCGTCGTAAAGGTATACTAGTGGTCAAATTTTATCTACTTGAAAAAGAGAATTAATTTCATGATACCAGATACGCTAAATTAATTCATGAGATAAGATATTGAGATTTTCACCTAATAGGAGAAAATAATATCTTGGATTCTCATGTGTATTAATTGAAAGGACAATTTGATGTAAGATGAAGTTATGTATATCTTAGTCAAAGAAGTAACACATGTATACCTTGTGCTCATGGGATAATTATAAGGAGAATGGAAACGGGCATCATGTTTGCTTTAATTCGTAACAATACCTAAACATGTTATCTTTTGAATTTGGTCATAGCTTCACGATCATGAATTCTTAATTTTTGATTGACCTGAAATTTGATAGAGATATCGGAAACGATCCAGTAAGTAATTTTCTCTTCTTTAAAGTGAGTGATGCCAGTTTAATTTTGGAGGTCGTTTAGATGGAGTTTTAGGCAGTGTGTTGGATTTAAACGTGAATTAAATATGAAAAGTCATTCTATATATCAATTCTGGTTTATATTAAATTTAGGACATGATAATGCATGATGGTTTAATATGTGTTGATATATAATAAGAATGTAGTTCATATTTTGAATTCTTAGAAACTTAAGAATCACACTGTTTTATTGAAAAACAAGTTTCAAAATATGTTGTTTGATCTTGGTTCATGGGTATCAAAAAGTTATATGTTGATTTATGATTAGAACAAGCAACAGAGATATTTTAAATTCTAAAAACGTGAAAACAATGTTTGTCCGAATTTGGTCATAGTTTTGGAGATCGGATAATTTGACGGACTCCGATTGACCTGAAATTTGGTAAATTCATCGGAAACGGCCCAATGAGAAAAACTCACTGCTATGCAGTGAACCATGTCGTTTTTCGGCAATTTGAGGTTGTTAAGATGGTGTTTTGAACGTTTTTCTATTTTCTGAAAATTATTTTTCTTCGAAAAGTTAATTGTTGGCACCCAATGGTAATAGGGATTATTCTATATGGTCTCCGTGATCATATACTAGTATAAACAATAAGTTTACGTGTTGACATAGTTCTTCCTCCCTAACGGATGAATTTATTGTTGAGTATACTAGGCTTAAAATTCCCTATGGTATCCATGATTGAATACTAGTGTAAATGATATATTTACGTGTTGACAATAGGTCTTCCTCCCTAACGGATAAATGTATTGTTGGTATACTAGGTTTAATCACTAGTTATTGATGACTTGTATATATCTCTCCAACTGAGAATTGCATGTTGAGTCAATGAGACTAGGGCTATTCAATAATTGATATTCACTTGAATTAAATTGATAGTAGACTCTCCAACAGAGTTTGATATTATTTAATTTAATGAGTGAAATCTAACATTGCATGTATATGGTGCATAAATAGTTACTTTCCCAACGAATTTGGCTATTCAAGCTGCATGAAAATATATGTGTGATGTGTTTTGAATTTGATTATTCAATGTAACATGACCTGAATTGATCTATTTAAATTATTTTATCTCACTAAATAGATATATCCTTATTCAAATACCTAAGTGCTATTCTCTCACAAAACTAAATGTTCTATGATTTATTTTGGTGATGACAAGGCATTAATTTAAAGGATGCATTATATGTATGTTAAGTTAGAAAGAAATTTAATTTCAGTTTCTAGCTTAATAAGAGATGGATATTCAATTTATTCTACCAATAACTTTGGTGTTATTGAGGTTAATAAATATTTATCTCTTGTGGTACATGTTGCAAGGTCCTTTTATTTGATATGTCTTCCGAATTTAACGATATTGATCTGCCCCATAAGAGAAAATATTCTTTGAAATTGAATAACACTTATCTGTTGCTCTTGTATCAAGGTCATATTTATTTTAATAGAATACTTTTGGTTGGTTATGGATGGATCTATAAGGTTCATTGAAAGTGGAGGCACTACCAACCCTGTGAATTCTTGTTAAAAGAAAATATGACTAAGTGATATTTCCCTTTAAAAGGAAATAGAACTAGTGATAAGTTAGAATTAATTCGTTCTGATTAGTATAGTCTGATGAACATACATGCAATAGGTGTTTTGAGTATTTTTATGATATTCATAAATGATTACTCAAAATATGAATATATTTATTTGATACATTATAAGTCTTAATACTTTGAGAAATCAAGGAGTTTAAGACTGAAAAGGAAATGCGTCATGGAAAATATATTACTATATCATTGCGATTTGATCGTGGTGGTGATACCTCTTTGCAAAGTTCACTAATCAGAATAAGGAATTATGTCTACACCTAGGACACTATAACAAAGCGGTATAGAAAAAAAAAATTAAGACTCTTATGGAGATGGCTAGATCAATGTAAAGTTGTTCAAACTTGTTGTTCTCTTTCATATTGGGAATATGCCTTAGAAAATTTAAATTGCATTCTAAATATAGTCCTTCTATGTTAGTACTTTTTAAAGGGAAAACTGGTTAGTTGGAATCAAGGATGAATGTGTATATGTTTACTAGCTATCCAAATGGGACGAAAGAAGTTTATTTACCTGTCATAATGAAAAGAAGGTATTTGTTTAGCATAAATACCAGATTTCTAGAATATGACTATTTAATAAACAATGCTCATAGAAGTAAATTTTATTTACTAGAACTGTACAAAGAAATAACAAGTGATTCACTTGAAAATCCAAAAGTTCAATTGAAATCCAATCGGCATGTTGGAATTGACATTCCATTGTATTTAAATAGTGGGAGAAATGTCAATAGACAAAAGATGATTGGAAATCCACTACTCCAAAGTAGTGGGAGTGAATTTTGAAAAGTCATTAATATACACTACAAGATGAAGTTGTTAGTATTCTTATACCGAAAGGCAAGAAAAGAATATTGAGACTTAAGGCTCTAATTGTTGTGTGGTTTCACCACAAGTACATGGTAGTGTGACTTAGTAGTAGTACTTTGTCGTAGTGGGAGAAAAGAATGAAAATTGTTCGGTTAGCACTCTTGGGATAGTTTCATGACTGGATCCTGCAGAGGTTAAGACCGACCGATTAGTAATCTAAAAGCACTGTTGGACAATGATTGCATCAGAAAATAACTTGGCTAGATCCTTTTATTATTCATGTAAAAGGAATGCTTGTGAAAGTTGTAGGTGCATGGTTAAAGTCTAAGTGGGAGTTTGATGGGATATATACTATTAACCATGTGTTTAGACATAGTATGTATTATAACAATGGCATGGTTATAAGTATAAGTGGGAGATTGTTGGGATATACTAATAACCATTCGGTTTTAGTTAGATTATTCCCAGTTTAACAATTGGTTATTCATTTACTAAAGATAATGAATTATTATTTATTTAGATCAATTGTGTCATGTGTGTCCTATTATTTATATAGTAGTTGATTTAGTGTGTAGAGCCAAGCTTATACACGGAAGATTAAATCATCGGTTCTTATAAATAATAAAGTAATGTTCACAATCTAAGATGGAAATTGGACAAAGCCATTGGTATGATTGTAGTACAAGATTATATATAATTTATCTTGATTATGGGAATGGTATAGTTCCAACTTCTTGTGCTAGTGCGCTTTGTGTGCATTGAACGGACCAAGTAGAGATAAGTGTTTTTATACGGACTATATTAAACAAACTCTCTAGCTCATCAAATGTACTTATAATCTTAATCTTGATATAGCTATTATTAGTGGTGTATATTATTCATTGTCTTGATTTATCAATAGGTGAGGTCCAGGATATTTGGGTCAAATAATTCCTGATAAGTTGGATAATGATAATATGCATTTGCGAAGTAATAGCTAGTTGATAGAATCCACGTCTCGTTATAGAGATTGATGACACCCCTTTATGAAAGCTTATAAGTTTCTATGTGTAAATCTGGCCAGTGGATGTTGTATCCGGCACATGGAATAAGTTAAGCGGAAGTCTAAAGGATATATATTTAGTCAATATATTGAATTGTCAGTAATTTAATAATATTGATTGGTGTCTGTAATCTTAACGTGGGGAGTTAAATAAGATTTGATGGAAGAATTCGAAATTCAACTGAGGAGTGCAATTACGAATTTCTAGTAGAAATAATTTGTAATTTATTATGGAAAGATTAATTCTAGAGAAAAAGAATTAATTCCATAATTGGAAGCCTCATTAATTAATTATGTGGTCCCTGTTGTGACCGAATCCAATTAGGACTAGGAGAGAGGTTTCTTGGTGGAAAAGAATCCTATACAGTTTTGGAAAAGGATTTTACTCTTAAAACTATATAAAGGGGATTCTTGGCCAAAAGGAAGAATACACAAACACAACAAAAACCCTAAATAGGTTTTCTCTCTCTGAAACACTTGTTCCACCCAAGTGATTATTAGTCTGGGTATTATTCGGGCACACGACAGAAGATCATGGAACTGGAGGACGATCCCGCAGATGATCTTGCTCGTGATTGAAGATTTGTATATTCCTTCACTTTCTAGCTTCATTCGATGATTACTACAAAAAGCTATCATCCAACAAACAACATTATTTTCATCTTTTTCGTTAATTTCACTGCAATGTCTAACTGTTATCCAACTTTCATCCCATGTCCACTCTGGTTTTTCCGATTGCAAACTCAATTCTTTTACCCTTTGCAAAGGCGAATTCGTCAAGCTAATTGTTTGAATTGAATCATTTACATTTTCTGAATTCCAAATGCCTTGATCAAGAATGCTTGTTGGAGAACTTGTGATCAAATCTTGATTATTTTTCTTGTTGTATAAAGTTGATTCCTCAAGAAATGGATGTTTGAGAAGCTGTTTAGCAGACCATCTATGCTTTGGATCTCTGCTCAAGCATTTGAGTAAAAAGTCCCTTGCTTGTGAAGAGAGAAATTTTGGAATTTCTGGTGTTTGGTTAGAAAATGCAATATGGTAAAGCAATGAAGCAGGGTTAGTAATAGTAGTCCACGGTGAACCACCCGTGGCCATTTCAATAATTGTGCATCCTAATGCCCATATATCAGCTGGAAATCCTTGTTCTTCGCCACGAGCCACTTCTGGTGCCATGAACATTGGCGTGCCACCAATTGGCACAGCGGAAGCAGTGATCGTGGGATCTACGTGCCTAGAACAACCGAAATCTGCAATTTTGGCACCGGTGTTACCAAGCAGAATGTTGCGCCCCTTAATGTCACAATGCACTATGCCTTTTGAATGTAGGTAGTCTAGTCCTTGAACAATTTGCTTCATGTAATATCTGATCAATGTATCGTTGAGCTGGCCACCGTGTCTCCGAATTTCATCCGTGAGTGTCCCATCAGGCATGTACTCCATCATAATATTGAACATTTCCTTGTTATTCTCTCTTGTAACATCGTATCCTTTGTAGCCAATTATATAAGGGGAATTCAAAGTGGACAAAACGTTCTGCTCTTTTTGCAAGAACTCTGACTGGGATAACTCTGTGGATTTGACGGCAAAAACCTCGCCGGAGCACCATGACATGGCGACTGAGACGGCAGCAGAAGAGCCGTGGCCTATGGTGTGGCCTCTGGTCCAGTCCATTTGGAGAAGAAATTGGTGGGAGCTAAGCTAGGAAGTGTAACAAGTTGTGGACATGTTCTGTTTTTTCTTGTTGGTTGGACACTAAAAAGAGGTTCTTTATATTAATAGTGAATGTCCAAACAAGTTTGGTAAAGCTTAGGTGGCTTTTTTTTCTCTTAAAGACTTGAAAAGTTTGACGATTCCTTTAACGTGCCCAAATGCTTGTGGCCTTTTTAGGCAGCTTTGAGTAGGCAGGAGGACATCAATTACTTGGCAAATTGGGTTGCTGCCACGTGGCAAAATGTGGAACGAGGAAGTGAAAATGTGGAGTATATTTTAATTTCAAAACAGGTTGTTACACTTGGAACGAGTAGATTAGGCTAGATGCTTTGTTTTGTATGGTGTTGTAACGACTTTTGAAGATTGAATTTGGGAGTTAGGGAAAAACAATCCAAAATAAGTAGGATATTGTTGGACATCCTTAGAGGGAAAAACAAGAAAAAGAGGTGTTACGCCCCGAAGATTGCAATCTACCTAACATGTTTCATTTTGAGCATATTTAGAATCAAGTAGTTCTTATTTTTTCAATTAAGACGGGATTAAAAGTCGATTTGCTGAAGCGGAGTGGAAGAAGGCCTCCGATGGACAAGACTAATTAGCAGATGATGCATGATAATTACTTTCTTATTGCTATTTCAAGATCCATTGTCACCTTACTAGATTACCTTCTAGAAGAATATGAGAATTGCTTTTCATCATGCCAAAGCTAGAATCATTCTTGGGAAATCTTGAGGCATAAACCATTCCACAACAGTGACCAAAAGGGGCTGTTAGAAGTGGACTGTAACTTCTAAATCAAGACACTGGAAATCCTCCAATGTGGCAAAGTGTTTAACAAAAAGTGCACCCAAATCATACACACATATCCTTTTTCTTAAGAATAGTAGCGTTGTCAACTTGTGCACACCTCGAATATTCGATCAGGTACCTGTTTTTACCACCAATGTTACACAAATACATGATAATTTTGCCCACCAAAATTTAGACAGATAAAAAAAAGATTATCTATCTTTTTTGCTATGCTAGAATTTGAATCCTGAGCTCCCATATATTCTCTTTTCTGCTTTTCCCTTTCCGTTCTATAAGAGGCATACCATGACTTATATTCTCTTAAATTGGAACTGTTAAATACAAACAACAGATCTCATGCATGCATAGAGAGGGTGTATGCACTAAAAAACAGGTTAGTCAGTTTCAGTACCATTGTATCTGTTTTCCTGATTTGCACTGTTTTACAATGGAACTGACCTAACTTCAATGCATGTGCCAACCCAAATGTATCTGCACTTACACTCGAATGTGCATAACTCTTTGCATTGATATCTTTACTGGTACCATTATTTATGCTTGCATTGGACTACCAGCAGCTATTAGTCCGCTTTCCTAATTAAATACCAGAATTAACAGCAATAAGTTATCTAGAAGAATTTGAATTGTCCAGGGTAAGAAACCCATCTTTCAATAAGATTTGATCGCAAGGAGCAACAAAAGAAATACTCCATTCATTTTAATTTATGTAAACGTACTTGACTAAGCTCGGAGTTTAAAAAAGAAATAGTGAAATTTATCTTCCTAGTTTAAAAAAGAAATAGTAAAATTTATGTTCCTATACAAGTCGTAGCATTTGTGTGACTATTATTTGAAACTTATGGTTTTCAACGTACCATAGTATTTTTCTTTTGACTATTTAAGCTTCTCACTAAGAGTAGAGCTGAAATTTGAGTTAAATTATTTTCAAAATTAAAAAGGAGACATTTTTGAAATATCGTATTTTTGAAGGTTTAAGTTTAATTATTTTCTAATCAAAAAATGATTCATTCTTTTTCGGATGAACTAGAAAAAATAAGTTATGTTGACACGGAGAAGGCATTAGTTAACTTAACTGGGTCTAGCAATAATATATAAGTGGGATTTATAAGTTGTGAATTAAAAGCCTAAAATCAAAAGGTTACTTTAGCTAAGTTCTTACAGAGCAGCAGTTTTAGAATTAAGTTGAATTAGTTGGATACAATCTAGCGTCTTTAATCTAACATGCCGCCATGTATTAAAACGTGGCTCTAGCTTTAGGTAATGATTAACGCAGGCTCTCCAACCTTATGTCACGTCGTGTTTGATTCTTTTTTCTTTTCCTTAGAATTCTTCTTGATCAGGAATGAATGATGAACAACACAAAACTTTAAATCAATAAGAATTCAGATGACATAACTCTTATCCAAGCTCGTTCGTTTTTTGTTTTCATTTATTTTAAGTTTTTTTTTTTTTTTTTTTTTTTTGATAATAATGACTACTTGTTTTATTTATAATCAGTCGTTGTCATTACAAAAGGGGATCTCTCTAGCATTTGTTATGCTAGATTGATCAAGGTTCCAAAATGGAGTACAAAAAATAGGCATAACATTAAAATGTAAAAGTGCATTGGACTGGTACAGAGTGCTCCTAAGAGAGGCAAGCGAATCAGCGAGGGAGTTGGCCTCCTTGAATATGTGCGTGATCATCGGCATCTGCAAAGACTCCAGCAAGTACCTGCAATCATTAATTAGATGTGAGTATGGAGAGTTATCATTAAATAAATTATTACAAAGTACATTTGAATCAATTTCTATGACCAAGGATGTGAAACCCTTTTCAACGTCAATTTGAAGACCAAGAAGCAAAGCCATGGTTTCACTATAAAGGGGTGATGGGCTGAAGAAGCTTTTGGTAAAGCCGAAGATCCAATCCCCTAAATGATTTCTGAATACTCCTCCAGCTGCTCCCTTTCCTGTACTATCGTGATATGATCCATCAATATTAAGTTTGAAAACACCTTCAATAGGTGGCTTTCAAAATTTATGATCCTCACGTGTGGAAACAATGTGGGAAGAAGGGGTAATCGTTTTGAAGGGAGTAGAATCGGTTAGAGAAACAAACTCCACTGCATGTATGATGGCTTGATTAGGGGTGATAAAGTGACCGGAGTCATTAAAAAATTGGTTGTTTCAGTTTTTCCATATAGACCAGGTGATGAAGGATAGTAGAGTAGACGTGGGAAGTTGGACTGAAGCGTAGGTGAGAGAGCAAAGATTGCCTTGACATATGGTTTTGAGCCACATTGTAAAATCATTTGTGAGGGGGGGCTGATGTGTGGAAAGTAGGACCAAAAAGGTAGGACTTTAGGGGAATGTAGAAATATATGATCGATGGTCTCATTGGTGTCCCCACAGGATGAGCATGTTGAATTAGGGATAATTTGCCTGAAGTGTAGAAGATCTGCAGTAGGGAGTTTACCAAGGACGAGAAGCCATAAAAAGGACTTTATTTTAGGCAGAGTATTTGTTTTCCAGATCCAGTGATGGTCAAAGGGGATATATGTGGTGGATGCAAGTTCAAAGTTATCGGTTGGTATGATTTTCGTAACTGATTTTGTAGTGAAAATTCCTGAATTCGTAAGGCTCCAGTAAGGAGAATCAATTGTAGGATTGTTATTTGAACGTAAGTATTGTAGATAAGATTAGAAATGGATGTGGGTAAGGAGAAAGGTAATGTGCCAAGATCCCAATTTCCATTAGTACGCAGACAAGAAACGGTGGCATTTAAATAGTTCTTAGGTAAAGACCCATAGATTAAGGAGCGGAGATTATACTTCCGAAGGATCCAATTATCATTCCAAATGTTAATTTTAGATCCATCACCCACATTCCATATAGTTTCCGTGCAACATAGTTCTTCACCTTTAGAAAGATTTTTCCAAATATATGAGTCAGTATTTGTGGTAAGCGGAGAACCATGTCGTATACGCTGATGCTTGTATTTATTGTGAAGGATGGTAGCCCATAGAGCTGATGGGTGTTTTTTAAATCTCCAAGCTAATGAAGTAATAAGAGAAATATTTTTATTTCTAGCCTTAGAAATACCCAAGCCACCTTTACACTTAGGTAGAGTGACGGTTTCCCAATTGACTAGGTGAATTTTCCTTTTAGTTTTGGTAGATCCCCAAATGAAGTCTCGAGAAATTCGATCAATATTGTTGGTGATGATCACAGGAAGACAACTAATTTGCATAGTATAGGTTGGAATGGATGATAGCACCGATTTTGTGAGAATTGTTCTACCCTCCAAGGATAATAAATTTATTTTCCAACCTTGAAGCCGATTATTCATGCGATCCAAGAGATATTGATAGTCACAAATTTTTGGCTTTGCATTGGTGATTGGAAAGCCTAAGTATTTTCCAATGGAGTTGGTAGATCGAATGCTAAACATTGATGAAATATCATTTTTTGCTTGGTTTGTCACATTTTGGGAGAAGACAATATGCGATTTAGCAAAATTTTTAGCAAAATTTACCAAAATTTTAAGTTCATTCTTTAACTCGTTGAGCCTACTCTATCTTTTCTGCCGATTAAATCCTTAGCCTTCTGCTCATTCCCATATCATCAAAAGGAATAAAGCCAAAAAGAAGGAAAAAAGGGGAATATTCTTAAGTTACATTCGGAAGATAGATTTGGTTTCATTATATAGTCTTGGGGCCATTTTCACTTCATGAGCTAACTGATAAGACTACATCAAATGCCTATTTTTTTTGATATTATTATTATTATTATTATTATTATTATTATTATTATTATTATTATTATTATTATTATTATTATTTTTGCTTAAGAGACATATAATATAAAGTAACTACGTACAGAAAGTGAACCTTTTCCTCAATGTTTGAGTCGAAAGATCATTAATATAATAGTCATATACAAACGGAGGGGGTCAAGTAAAGCGTAGTAGGTGTCATAGGGACGATTTTGAGAAATCAAACCCGCCGAGGTTTGCCCCGTGCGGAAGCCAAGCAGTCCACCCGCAAGGCTCAGCCGTTTCCCACACTTAGAATTTTTTTAGGATCGTTTGTCTTAGATTTCGAAATAGGCAGCAACGCAGTTGTATTTTAGGCAGATGATTGAAGTAGTAAGTAGTAAAGATCATGCACAAGACTGAAATGTAAAGGCATAAACGAAATAGACAGTGTTTACGGGAAAAAATCCCAATCTTTATATTATTCACACCAAATACAAAGTAAAGTCATCAAGGCCAAACGTTTTCTCACCTAAGAAAACTATATAATTCTGTCTAAATGATAAAATAGCCGAAAAAAACTATAAATACAATGGGTGAAATCAGCCAAAGGCTTTACAAGTGGATAGGGGAGTTATTCCTACTAGGTAGGCCATGTAGGCTATGTTTCGGCCAGCTCAGCGCACATTTAGGCCACTTCAGCCCATGTTTTTGCTCACTTCTGCCCATGTCTAGCCGCTCAACTGACCGGTCATGTGCCCTGCACATGCGCCAACACTTGTCCTTTGTCCAGCCGGCTCAGCTCACTCACACAACCGACTTTAGCCTAGTTTCAGCACACTCCGCCCAACACTTATCCAAATGCCATGCACTACATTTAGCTCTTGCCTTGCTTGCCTTGGCATCAAGACACCAAGTCTCGACACCCCATTGCTCACATAGTCGTCTATCCCGCCTTAGCTCGCTTGCCACCCAACAAGTTGCCCGTTTGTCATCTTGACACTCACAAAGGCACAAGGCTGCCTAGCTGTTGCACCAACTTTGCTTGTCAATCAGCCCACATTGCCTTGAATCTGTTCAAGACTGAAATGTAAAGGCATAAACGAAATAGACAGTGTTTGCGGGAAAAAATCCCAACCTTTATATTATTCACACCAAATACAAAGTAAAGTCACCAAGGCCAAACGTTTTCTCACCTAAGAAAACTATATAATTCTGTCTAAATGATAAAATGGCCAAAAACAACTATAAATACAATGGGGAAATCAGCCAAAGGCTTTACAAGTGGATAGGGGAGTTATTCCTACTAGGCAGGCCATGTAGGCTATGTTTCGGCCAGCTCAGCGAACATTTAGGCCATTTCAGCCCACATTTTTGCTCACTTCCGCCCATGTCTAGCCGCTCAACTGACCGGTCATGTGCCCTGCACATGCGCCAACACTTGCGCTTTGTCCAGCCGGCTCAGCTCACTCACACAACCGACTTTAGCCTAGTTTCAACACACTCTGCCCAACACATATCCAAATGCCATCTACTACATTTAGCTCTTGCCTTGCTTGCCTTGGCATCAAGACACCAAGTCTCGACACTCTATTGTCCACATAGTCGTCTATCCCGCCTTAGCTCACTTGCCACCCAACAAGTTTCCCGTTTGTCATCTTGACACTCACAAAGGCACAAGGCTGCCTAGCCGTTATACCAACTTTGCTTGTCAATCAGCCCACATTGCCTTGAATCTGTTCAAGTCAATCTTAGCCCGCCCTTGACAAAATAACCAAAGTTCATGTTGCTTTCAACCCGTATTTAGCCATAACTAGGAGCAATACCCCAAATCCCGTCATAGCCATGCCGTGCCATAATCCACCGAGTCTAAGGGGCTAACAAACCACCCCCACTTGTTGAATTCGATGCCCTCGTCGAACCAATTTCAGCTTTATTCGCAACCAATGGATTACAGAACGCAGAAGCCACATACTCTTCTTCATTTTCTTCCTTAGACTCATCACTATCATTACTAAGTAAAGCATTTAGCTTGGCACGTTTTGGGCAGTCCGCTGCCCTAAAATAGCCTTGTGGTTTGTTCCCTTGCTCCTTAGGCTTATCAAACACTGCCTTCCCTTTGCCACTAGCCTCACCCTTTGCATTGCATTTTTCAGTATTTTTCCACTCATTTCCCTTGTCACCATTCCCCTTTTTGGACTTAGAAGTAGAAAATTCAGCATCCTCACGCCTAAAGTCACCCAATGCATCGGCAGCCGCAATGGCACTAGGGAGGTCTTTCACATTCTGCCTCCTTAGTTCCATTTGAGCCCAACCTTGCAGCCCAAACATGAAGTTGTGCAACTTATCCTCCTAGGACATATTGCCGATACTCAAGATCAAAGAACTAAATTCCTTGACATAATCACTCAAAGAACCGGTTTGTTTCAACCGTTTGAGTTTGTCCCTAGTAATCCAAGCATAATTACTAGGCAAGAATGGATCCTCCAACTCTTTCTTAAGCCGCTCCCACGACTTAATTTTAGGTCTGTCCGCACTCACATCATCCGCAACACGAGTACGCCACCATAGTTTAGCACCATCAGCCAAGTAACGTGTTGTCAAGGACACCTTCTCACCATCATCGACATGGGCTGCCTCAAAATATTGCTCCATGTCCCAAAGAAAATTTTTAAGCACAACAGCGTTACGAGAGCCCTCAAATGCCTTAGAGTTCAGGGATCTTTATCTTAGGACGTTCATCAACCCGTTGAACACCCGTTCCAATAGCCCGCCTAAGCACAACGACTTTCAAGTTCAAATTTTCGTTGTCCTTAGTGAGTTTTTCAATTTCAGCCGCAGCAACACCCTTGAAGGCTTGACTTTCTACCTCAAGACGTTCACAATGAGTCTTAAGACGGGCCAATTGAGCCAGCACATCACCCAGATCCAACCCGTCATCAGTCACTGATGTTTGGCATTTTATGCCTATAATTCCTTAATATTTCCTCACGTTTGGATACTTTATTCGTGCGTTTTCTAGTTAACGAATGTGATTTTGCACTGATTTTATGTCGTATGCTTGTAGGTTGTTATGAAGTGCAATTGGAGCTTTGAAGAGTATAATCAAGCAAGAAAATATTGAATTTGGATTGAGGATTTGATCGATCACACGAAGGCACGACGCGACGCAAGCTGCGAACGACGAAAAGCTGAAATTGGCCCGGCGCGGTATTTCCGGCGCGTTTTGTGGCACGGGACATGGCCATTGCGTGCGAGATTCGACGGACTCTGATTTTTTGCGCGCGTTTTGAGGCGCGGGGCGCCAGCTATAGCGCCTATGGAGCGGTTTTGGAAGTCCTATTTCGTATAGGCTTAGGCGTAACTAATTGCTAGGCTTTTATAAACATTAAAAATACTCTTCTACTTAGTTTTTGAGAGGAGTTCAGATTTTGGAGCACGTAGAGGAGAGGGGAGGAGCCCTAGATGTCTTCTAAACAAGTTCTTTCTCTCTTTCTCTTATTCCTCTCTTTAATTCTATAGTTTGTTCGTTCTAGGGTTAGAGCGAATACATGAAAATTGATGTTTGAAAGTTGAATTATTCCTATTGATTTACCGTTATGGATTGTTTATTCTTTCTTGAGCCTAATTGTTTGGTTATTGATGCCTGATAATTGAACACTATCTATGGTTTACAAGTTGAACTCGACAGAGGGAACTTGTGAACGCAAATAAGAAAGAATAGGGCTTGATTGTGAACCTGGGCATTGAGGAATCAATTTGTGGGTAGGATAGATATATACCTATTCACCTTGCTTAGCTAAATACAGAGTTTCGTTAATGCGTGCATGTGATTAACTCCATAGACATATAGGCGTTAGAGTAGCCTGCATAGACCGTGAAGAATCGAAAGGTTTTCACGAATATAATTAACCTGTTAGTTAGCAATCTAGGAAATCAAGAAGTAGAATCAACTGGAAAACTCAACTGGATTGTTCGTAGCTCTGACCTTGGACCGTTTCTCTTTTATTGATAACAACATAGAATTGGCTCTATTACTCGACTTCAGTTATTTGTTTTAATTATTGTTTTAGTTAGTAAAATCTCAACCATTGGAAAAAGATCCCTGAATAGTTCTTAGGAAATTGTTCGCTAGAATTCAGTCATAACAATAGTCCTCGTGGGAACGATACTCTACTTATCACTTTATTACTTGTCGACCACGTATACTTGCGTGTGCGTTTGGAAGCAACAGTCACACCCACGTATACTTGCGTATCCATATTTAGATAAAATGACTGCCATTCTTCTCTGAAGATGTGTTGCACGTATGGCCCTTCAAGTTCATCAATTAACAACCTGCATTTGGTAAGGATATGTGAATATTTACATTTACTCTATTGAACATAGAGCATACTACTTGAGAGTCAGATTCGATTTGCAAGGATATGATGTTTAGTTCCTGAGCCAGTTGCAAACCATGAAGTAATGCAAGTAGTTCCGCTTGGATAATAGAGGTAGAGTGAGGTGTTTGGAGAAACCAATTATCCAATTACCTGTATTGTCTCTGAAAACACCCCTATACCACATTTTCTAGTAATATTATCATAGTAGCCGTCGACATTTAACTTAAGCACATCATTAGGAGGCATTTGTGATGTTTTATTTGTTATTCCATGCGATTTTTAAACCAACCTAGGTTGTTTAGTTTATAAAAAATGATTGTTTATCAAAATGTGTTTATGATTATAACTTGATCAATAGAAATATATTTATATTTGTAAGTAGAGTCACAAACAATAATAAAATATCAAAAAAGATAAAGTAGGGTTAGCATTTTCAATATTAGATAAAATTGATATAGCTCCCAGTCAACGTTATATTCATTTTTTTCTTTATTCTTCAAAATTGTTTCCATAATCTCCAATTGATTTGTAAATGTCATACTAAAGAAAAGAAGAATTTATGTGAATCCCTCAAACTTGACTTTTACCCTTTAATAATCTCACATCTCTCGTCTTTTTCTACTCAAAATAATTTTTGAGTTGTTCTTTTTGAATTTTTATAAATAAACCTTAATATTCACAATTTTAAGTAGTAATTATTAGAGCTAGAAAAAGAAAAGAAAAATGAAAAAATAAACCTCGATAGAATAATATTGGTAAGAAAAGAAAATAAGAAAACCTAAACCAAAAGAATTTAAGGAAGGATATTACTTTTTTCTTCTAGGAGTAGGATCACTCTTCTTGTTTGCTTTCTTGAATAGGAAAACTAATAATACGAAAGATTAAGAAAATAATGAGAAAAATAATCTTTTTTATTTGCCTTTTTTTTTTTAAAAAAAAAAGTCTTTGTTTTTTCCGTTACTTTTCACGAATGGCACAGTAACGTCCGTTTTTTTTGTTTTTGGCTCAAGATCCCCCCAAGATAATCAAGAACAAAATCTTGATTGAACCTGATTCTGATACCACTTTATAACGCTCAATCAATAGCTTTAGGTTCTCTCAGCTTTACCTTTTCGAAAAATCTAAGCACTGAATGACGTCTTTAGTTATACTCTTTGGAATAAGGAATTAAAACAATTGAATTTCCTATTTTCTTTATTTCCATGTTTTTCCCCTTCTTCCCCTTCAATCTCCACCATCCAAAATCGGCCCCCTACCGTAGAAATTTGTCCCCCACCTCTACAAAGCATAAAAGAAAATGAAAAAGCAAATAATAATAATAATAATAATAATAATAATAATAATAGAAAAAATAAAAAATAAAAAATATGTAAAGGATGTGTAGGGCCGATTTGTAATCCCCAATTTCCTAATTTCAATCTTTTACCCCCTTCTTCAAAATCGATCACCTACCTCTATTAATGCCCCCACCTCCACAAAATTAGAATAAAAAATGTAAAGAATATGTAGTGCCAACAATGCAGTCCCCCAATTTCCTCATTTCAATCTTTTACCTCCTTCAAAATCGCCCCCATCCTAATTTGCGAAATGCTATAGAGAGTGAAAATGCGCTAGGAACAACGATGATATAGAAAAGTGAGAGTCAATCTATAGAAACTAGGGAAGTCAGAGCTCAGAATGACAAAGGAAAATGGATTGATTAGCCTGAATTTCAAGGATCTGGACAAACGCAATGAACAAAGGGATTTCACAGCTGAGAAGATGTAAACAGAAGATCAACCTGAAACATCGTGGGAAAATCTCTTCTCAGGGAACCGAGTTGAGGAAAATGGTATGCCCTTATCTTATATACCCACTAAAATTAAAGAAGGAAAGGTGTGTGTGAAATTAGAGAAATGGAAAGTAGAGAAGGAATTAGAAAAATTGAGTTGTGCCCTAATTACTTATGTAATAGGAGATAACCCTGGATATAGTGCTATGGAGCAATACATTGTTGTCAATTAGAGCCATGTAGGAGAACTTGACTTATTCTTACATGAGGAAGTATGTCATTAAATTTAGAAGCTCCCAGGACTTGATATTCCTAGGAAAGAATTCTCATAGAAGTGAATATCACTAAACCTCTACCCTCAGAAGTTATAGTGGTCATCTGGAAAAGAGATACAACAAGCAATACTATACGACTGGAAGCTTAGGACTGTGATTAATGTCTCCAAATAGGACATGTTTGTCCTACCAAAACTCTGACAAAGCCAGACAATAGGGGTCAAAACAGGAGACAGTAGAGAAAGCCTATGCCTGTGCAGGAATGAAAGAGTAAAAATCCTACCATGTACAACCGGAGAATGGTCCCAGCACTGTACAACCTGAGTAGGAGAAACCTACAACCTCATCACCAGAGCCTAAGCAAACTGCACCAGCTATGCAGTATTCCCAAGCTCTGACATAGGGTATTAAAAGAAATATATCAGGGCACCTCCCACTTCTACCTGATAGATCAGACAAAGGGAAAGCTACGACTACTCTCAAATGGAGAAACCAAGGTATGATTATATAGGGAAGTGCCCTGCCTATGAAGAATGGTTTTGAACCTCTTCACTCAATTAAGTATGGTGAGCTTAACTACCAACCCACTAATGTGACAGCCCCCTGATTCTCAATGACTTCCACAGTATGAAATGTAAGAGGTGTGAACAGTAGATACAAGCAGAAAGAACTTAAATACTTATTACAAACTCATAAAATAAATTTGCAGTTCTAGTAGAAACAAGAGTGAAGGAACATAAAACAGCTGGTATTATGAAGAGATTAATCCTAAACTGGAAAGCTGTAACAAATTATGATCATGCAGTAAATGGTAGAATTTGGGTGGTATGGGACCTACAGGTATATGTATTTAATGTTTTACACAAGGATGCCTAGCAGCTACACTGCCATGCTATAGGGGTGGCCAATCTACTTGATTGCAACATGACATTTGTGTATGGATATAACACTATTGTTAAGGAAATCACTATAGAATAACTTTTATGCTTGGCTCAAAGTGCTACTAGTCCCTGGCTAATGTAGGGATATTTCAATGCTTCCTTTATAGTTAGGACATATTATATGGTGCTGTTGGTACTTTTGCAGAAATCAAAGACATACTGACATGGTAACATAATTGCAGTAGAAGGGGAACTACTACACTTAGAGAAATAGTCAAAGGGGGATGATAGAATATGTTGCAGGCTATATAGAGTCTTGGGAAATGTTGAATGGATGTTGCACTATGGTCGGCTAATACTGGAATATGGTGATCCTATGATACTGCAAATGAAAACTCATAGAAGTTCTATTAAAAGCCCCTTTAGGTTTTTCGATATCTGGGAAACTCATCCTAAGTTCATGAATATAGTGAGATCGGGTTGGAATCATAGAAGCGGCACCCGCAAAATACAAGATGTGTGGAAGAACCTAAAGCAATAAAGTAGTTCTGAAGAACTTTAACAATGAGGAATTTAAAGGGGTTACAGAGAGAATCAACCAAGCAAGGGACATACTCATAAACATTTACCAGTAACTGCACATTGCCTACTGTGATACTTTGTCTGATAAAAAAAAGGAAACATTGATGAACTTCGAAAAATGGTCAATGATAGAAGAAAACATACTTCAGCAGAAGGTTAGGGCATATTGGATTAGGCTTGGGGATGCAAATAACAAGTATTTCATAGCTATGGTGAAAGAGAAATATCACAGGAAACAACTTGCATAGCTTACTTCTCTTGGTGGTATGATACTGAAGGATCATGCAACATTCAAAAGGAAATGGTGTAAGCAACACAAAATCTCCCTGTAGTTAACATGCTTATTATGAAGCAAGGACTAGTCCTCACTCATCAACAAAAACTAGATCTATGTGTTGAGTTTACTGAATGTGAGATATACAAAGGATTGTGTGATATTGGGGATGAAAAATCCCCAGGGATACATGGCTACAATGCAGTATTTTATAAAACTTCTTGGAGTCTTATTAAGGATGATATATGCACATCAGTTTTGGAGTTCTTTCAAACTAGCACTATGTATAAGGGTGTGAACTGTAGTAACATCAATTTCATCCCAAAAGTGTCACAGCCCACCCCAATCAAAGACTTTAGGCCCATAGCCTGTTTTACATTACTTTATAAACTGATCTCTAAAGTCATAACTAATAGATTGCAATGGATGATGCCACACATTGTCTGTCAAGCCCAAGCTGGTTTCATACCAGAGAGGAAAATTGTCGATAACATAATCCTGATGCATGGACTTGTTTTACCAGACAGCTGGAAATACATCTCTCCTATGTGCGTGATTAAGGTTGATCTCCATAAGGCCTATGGCTATGTAAAATGGTGTTATCTTGAATAAGTGATAAAATATTTAGGGTTCCTTGTGATTTTCATCAAATGGGTAGCTGCTTGTGTGCATACTATATGCTACTCTATCTTTATTAATGGAGAACTGACAAAGCCTTTTGCGGCTACCAAATGGCTTAGGCAAGGGAACCCTATTTCCCACTTCTTATTTGCTATTGCTATGGAATAATTGAGTAGAAGCCTCAATGCTCCGAAAGGGAATAAAGCTTTCAAATATCATTCTAGGTGCAGTAAGTTGAGCATTACCAACTTATGCTTTGTTGGTGACTTATTATTTGCCAGGGGTGATCGTGTATCTGTTAAACAACTTCATTGATACTTCCAGTCATTTACATCAGCCTTTACTTTACGTAAATTAAATTTAATCAAATAGTGCAGTTTTTTAGAACTTGAAAAAGAGAGGCCTACAAATTAAATAAACAAACTACTTGTGATTATGATTAAACTATTGCCAAAAAAATTTCAACGCCTGCTATAAACTGGTACGTTTCAGACTAGGGATTTGCAGAAATAGGTGATTTCGACACTGACTATAGTTTTAGCCACTTTATGATATTTTGCAAAAAACATCCCCTATTAGATCAAGCTTTACCAACTTCCCTCTTTATTAAACATCCCAGTATTCAGAACAACAGTTTAACATTTAACTTTGCATAAATAATCTTGTATTATCATTGTTTGCGTTTTCAGCCTCAGAACATATAAAATAAAGATTAAGGATGAGAAACAACCCATACTTAGCCAATTTGCTGCATATAGTAGCGTTCAACACCTGTCCTAAACTACTTGCTTATACAGGCAAACAATCCTAATGAATACAAATTTCAAGTGTTCAACACCAGTTACACAACAGAATATGAAACAGTAGGGCCTTTGTCCCCTTTGGAACTTCTGTAAACTCTTTCTTTTATCATCCATGACCAAACCAACACATCCACTACTTTAAGGTATGACCTTTTAGTCATCCTACTTTAATTGAACACCTGCATAAAGGGTTAGGAGTTTGGTCTTTTACAGACCCACATAATTCACATGACAATCACAGATATGTAACAAGTATGTACTAATAACTAGCTTATTCATTCAGTTTAGGGATACCTCCAAAGCGAGCCGAAGCAAATAAGAAAAGAGAGAAAAGCAAGAGCAAGACCACAACACCAGTACTTGAGTAGGAATTCCAAAAGAGTTTTGCTTTGGTTTTCAACTAGCAAGAAAAGATAAGAGCAAAAGAGGACCAGCGGGGTCTCTTTCACTGTGAAGAAAGGTAGAGGAAGGTGTGTGTTTTCAGTAGGAAAAAACAATGTTGTCCAGAGCTTGTGGTCTAGAGAGGGGAAGAGAGCATTCTTCTGCATGTAGAAGAGTGTAAAAGAAAGTGTTTTCGGCCTGCCAAAGTGTGTCCTTTATGTCTAAGTGAGGGGTGTATTTATAGTACAGAAGGGAAAGGTAGTTAGACTTGTAAATAAGGAAAACTATTCAAAATTCCAATTTGAATTTTAAAAGACAAATCAATTTTACCGGAAAAGGAAGGAAGATATTTAGTTTTCAAATTAGATGTAAAGGAGAAGATTTTGGCAATTATAAAGGGAGTAATCAAAGGAAATATGAAAATTCTACAAAAGGAAGGTGTAATAAAGTAGAGAATAAGTTCTCTATAATACTAATGTCTTCAAAATCCAGAATCAACACATTCACATATTATACATCAAGAATTTAGTCATGATAATACTATTATCAAGTCTAGTAAGCTGATTATCAAGCCAAATACACAACCAAATTTCAAAATGGTTGACGCTTAACTAACTCAAAACAGTCCAAATGGTTGGACGCTTAGGACTCAGATTTTAAATGCAAATTCCAGGCTTATGTTAAAACAATCCAATTCAGTACATTCTCATAAAAGCTGTAACGTCGACTTCATTTTGAAATATTAAAGCAGTGATCCAAACTTTAATTAACATGTTAGGACTATTTTAATTGTATAAATTTAAATATGAACAATCGACCACATAAGCATAAGTCAAGATTAAGAATAGAAAACATGTATTTTCATGGATCAAGCATAGAATTAAATGGAAAATAAAGAAAGGTGTTACCCATTTCACTGTCGAGTAGGGTCGCGAACAAGATGGATTCGGTTAGTCTTGGCTTGACCCATTCTGCCTTGTTTCGCTTGATTTGTGAAGATTTTTTGTTCAATCTCTTTGTGTATATGATTTCCTTTATTCTTGCTTTGTTTGCTCTGATTTGAAGGGGTTTGACAATCCCTTGTTTTCCTTTTAAGAGAGAGAGAGAGAGAGAGAGAGAGGGGGGTCGGTGGTGGAGCCACGGTGGCGCTGTGGTGGAATCTAGACGGCTTTTAGAGAACAGGGGAGAGAGAAAGATGGGATAAAGGGCGACGGGTTTGAGAGAGAGTTAAGGGGGAAATATGTGTAGTGTTTTAGAATGAGAGGATGAAGGGTTGGGATTAGGCCACATGTGACCCGTGTACATGTGTATGTGGGTATCTATAGGAGTATTGCTGAGGTGGATAAGGACAAAGGGTTAAATGGTGCTTTAAAGAGTGGTACAACACGCTTATATGGGCTGTACATATGATATACTTGTGCTAGGAGTGTGTTTAAGTGAGATGTAAGCTTAGGTGGAGCTTATGTAGTGTATGTATGGACAAAAGATAATGACGAAGACTAGATATTGTAGAAATAAAGTTGTAATTTGATAATTTGGCTAGTATTTAATTAAAATGCTCATAAATATGAATAATTAGTATAAAAATAGGAAAAATTGTAAATGAGTATAACAAAATATATTTCACAAATAAATATAAATGACCTCAAATAGTATCAATTAGATATAAATAGTCATATATAGTTGTTAAATAGTAATGTAATGCATTAAATCACACAAATAGCCACAAGCATGATATATATATATATTTTTTTTAAAATAGCCTAAATGATGCTAATTACGTAATATAGTCATAACTAAATAAGTATAATATAATTAGGGGAATAATAATAGGGTTATGCATATAAATGCATGCTATCTAATCCAATTTTGTTTGAAAATATAATATTGAACCTTTTAATTAAATATAGTCAATTTAAAAAAAAAATAAAAATAAAGGGATAAATTGGATGTCAACACATGATTCTGAACAATATGTCAAGGTCAAAAGCTAAATTTACTCAGTGGTTGAACCTATAACAAAGATTCCTAACAACAGATTGACTCATATCTTGGGGAACTACTGATGATCCAAACTGTGTGATGGATAACCAAAGCCCAGAAACAAGTAGCCACCTGTTCCATCATTGCCCCTTTGCAGCCCAACTTTTGGACAATCTATGGCAATGACTCGAGATTAAAAGTACAACAGTGAATCACTTGGAAGATTAATTGATAAGATTGATCAAACAAGCAAAAAGGAGGTCATCTAAGGCACAAGTGCTTAGAATGGTGCTAGCTGAATTCACACATGCTGTATGGATAGAAAGGAAGGCTAGAGTGTTTGAGAAGACCAGCAGGAGAATGTAAAGCCTAGCTTGGGAAGTAGTATGCATTTACAATGTTAGAGCAACAGAGAAGCTGCAATCTTACCTGCACAGTCTAACATACCAGCGAGGAAGAGGATGCAACACTGGTGTCAGGAGAGTATAGGTTAGACAATTTTTTTCTTGTCTTTTATGTCATTTAATATCCTAGTCAAGAGTATAGTGGATCAGATTTTGCCTTGTTAGCTAGCTGAGTTAGTCTAGCTATGAATTCTAAAGGAACTTTGATTATTTAATAAATTTTAATTACCAAAAAAAATCGCCCACTCCCATAAAAAATGGCCCCCCACCTCCACAAAACCAATAAAAAAAAAATAAATAAAAAAAAAAAAATGCAAAGGATTTGTAGTATCGATTCTGTTATTGTCAAGTAAGTACTTTGCCGTTTATTATTTTACTGTAAATTTTGACAACTTTCATGCATTTAGTTAATCTCCAGTGCATTTAGTTAAAGCAAAAGCTCTTGATATGTATTAATATTTAGTGAAAATTTGGAATACTTTTAATTATTTAGTGAAAATTTGGAATACTTTTAATTTTTTTTAACTTTTTCACTATAGATTAGTCTATATGTGGCCGGTCGTACTTCATCACTACGCAGAAGCGCCATGCCTTTTTATTTTTTTCGTGATCATTTCAATTTACTAACGGATGACCAGGTAATATATTAATTGAAAAATTGTGCTCGTCCACATAAAATATTTGAAACTCTAATCAATCTTGTATAATACTTCACATCCTAAACATTATTTAAAAAATGAATCACTATCGATTGTACCATAAAAATTTTAAGTCAAAAAAGGACAATTTGCTTTCTTTCTTTTACTAATCCTACATTTTTTTATAGTTGTAATATAATATGTTTGTGCCATAAAAATTTCTTAATAGGTTAAACAGATAATATTTATAAATACAGTAAATACTAAAGAAAAGTAAATAAAGTAGAAAAGTAAGAGATTGTATTCCTTGAGAATAATCTGATTCTTGGAGAATCGCTTGATGATTAATACAATAGGAGAGAAGGGTATTTATAGTAGGTTTACCCAGTGCTAATTATGGTAAAATACAATGACTATAGGCCGTAGGACTGTTTACTGAAGGCGGTGATACAAATTAACGCTAACCAGGAGACTGTAAACCCTAAGGTGGCGAGATGTATGCCTTACGTCTCTTCGCTCATTCTTGCTGAGCGGTCGTGGCTTGTAGAGCAGGAGTGTATCCTCAGCACCAAGTGACTTATAGAATAAGTCTAGTCTTCGTCAACTGGACTTGTATCCCCGTAAACGTAAGTGGCCTATTTTTATCCACACAATCAGTTCCCCCACTTACTGAGTTCTGACGTAAGCAGTTAGGAAGTCAAAGAGGCGTGATAGGAAACGTCTAGGCCTGCCTAAGCTTGGTACTCGTGCCCTATCTTATCGCATGCCTTGCATTGATGCTAATACTCAAGTACGACGACGTGCAGTTTTGTGATTGGATGATTACGCTTGCATCTTCCCAACGCTAGAACTGTGCCGCCATATCCCGTAATTATGGGGATTTATCACGTAAGATATAATTATCACAATCACATGTCTATAAATTGTTCACTTGCTTTCTAGGACTCATTTTTCGTCAATAAATACATCATAATTTCGAAGAGTCGTCATTCATCCACATACTCCTTTGTAATTTAACTTTTTCAAAAGCTTATGTCGTCTTCAAATCCATTTGTCTCTCAAGGCTCAAGCAAAATTTTTTTTACCTAGAGGTTTCAGAGTTCAAGAGTACATTCATTTGACTCTGAATCATGAAAATGATGGTAAGATGCAGGTGCAAATAGCTAAATAAGAGGGTGAAAACAACAACGTTTCCATCGAGTGTTACACCACTGCTGTCCAACCTGATGATATTTCTCGCATCAGGATTGAATCTGGCTGTCTACAGTTGACATCATTATTCCCTTTGCTATGGATAGTATTTCCTCCCTCCAACCAGGTTATTCATTTGTTCATACTTACCCTTCCACTCTTAGCTTCAACAGTCGCATACATTCGGTTATTAAGTAAGTATGTCGTCAATACAATAGCATTTAGGCCAGAAGAGGCCTTATTTCTGGCGTCTGGTCGTTGTCCTTGACCATTTGGCTACTCACGTGAAATTGGACTTCACTTTCTAGCATCTTCATGCCTTTTACTTCCATTGCCTTTATAAGACGGGCATGCTAAACTACAAGAGGCGAGGGAGGAAGGGCATTGTCTCTAACACCGAAGCTCATAAGGACCATGGCTAGTTTCACCGGTATGTGGCGGTGCATACTCCAACCATTGTTTCATACGTCCCCTTTCAGAAGTCTTTAATAGGAACATAAGCCTCCGTACTTTAATTATGTTAACTCTGATTACTATCATTTGCTCTAATATCCTTCTTTTCCAGTATACCTTGTGATTGATTTTCCGATTTTTCAAGATGCAATGGCTGCATGGTTTACCACAATTTTCACCAAGGAACACTGCTTGGATGATGAATTACACGACCCTAGCCAGTATGATTGGTTGGTGGGCGAAGGATCATGTTACTGTACTTCTTTTTTAATGGCCGCAAATCTTATTTCTTATCTACGCCTAATCTCTCTTCTTCTTTCAGGGTTCTCCCATCATCAAATGCCTGAGCTGAAGGAAATTCCAAATGTTACACCGTACATTTCTTCCCTTCCTGATGTGGTGGCCTCTACAGATAGGGTCACAGTGAGAACCTGTAGTTCCTATTCTTTAAAGAGAAGGAGATCTAATAAGCTGGAATAAGCTGTTGTTGTTGATTCACCCTTGATAATTTATGTCATGGAAGAAGTCTCTCGAGTATTTTAACCTGAGGCCGTTAACCCTCCCACTACTGCTGTCACCCCGGAGTTCGGCCCTTCTGCGCGCAAGCGTAGGCACCCAGTTGATGAGGGCTCTAAGGCTGAGCAGGAGGCCAGCATGGAGGACGAGTTTGTTATCCTAATGGCTTACTTCAAGGCTCCGACTCCAGGTTGGTTTAACCGATTCACCTTTTTTTTTTTTTACTCCTTTGCTTCATGCATTCTACTAATTGCTACTTGACGAATACACATAGCCTGCTGTTGTGGTCCAGGCCCCTAAGCCGACTGATTCTCCCTTCCAGCGTCGTCCTGGCAAGGAGGTTGTTAGAGCAGGTGCTGTCGTTAAGAACCTGTTGATGGGTCCCGTGAGATTGTTATCCCCATTGAGGCGAGAATTAATTTATTCTAGAACCTAGATGATACAATTGGTCACACTGCCGAGCTAATTGGCCCATCCGAGTAGTGTTGCCTCACCAGTTGCAATTATCATGACATGCTGAAGTTTGCTGCTGGATATCCCTTATGGCATGCCTTCATTTCTCACCGGCTTCTTCATTCTACGTTGAATCATGACTTTCACTAAATATCTTCATGGCTCTTATTCAGGGGCTAATGACTTGCCATGAGATTATTCGTCGTGGGAGTGTCGATGAGCACTTGAGGGAAGAGAATGATGACCTTCGGAACCAAGTTGTCAGTCTACAGCTGTTACACCCCGTATGTCTAAAGTGATGTATATTGCGTTTGTGACATGCTAAGTATGACTTAAATAAGTCTAAATTCATAAAATGACCATGTATGACATTAGGATGTTGAATATAAAGTTTGAGGCAAATCAGATTTTAATTACAAAAAATAAAGTGAAGAATTGCCAAGTAACGAGCCATTTTGTGCAATTCAATTAGTAATATTTAGGATGACATTTTTGGGAATATCTTAAACCAAATTGAAGGACTTGGAATATAGTTTCCAATGTTCTTTCCCGTTTGTTTATATGACGTCCGGATAAATAGATATGAGCATCAGAAGTTAGGCAAGAAGAAGGAATATAAGCACAAAAAGGGCTAGAAGTGAAATATTTTGAATATAAAAGAGAAACTTATCTCTTTTCTCGTCATTTCAAGAAAATTCATGATAGGAACAGAGCTTTCATGAAGGTTTTAGCCATTGTTAGGGTTTTGAAGGGAGAATTCTAATCCTAACTCGAAATTGAAGACGGATTGCATCAAAACGCTCTACGCGATTAAGGTAACGTCATGCTACCTTCAATTTCGTCTATAGCTTGAAGTTTGAAGATTCTTCACGACCATTAAGCTTGGAGAAGCTTGGCATGTAGAGGAAATAAGGTTTGAAAGCTAAACTAGTGAGGTATGTGAGGTCTATCTTCTTCTTTCGACTAAGGCATGTCTATAGTAACTTTCCTACCTTGTTTTGCCTTCAAAGTTGGAATATTTCATGGTGAGCTTGTATAGAATCATTTTACACTTGTATAATTAGATTGTACTGACAAAAATCCAGGTATAAGGATTTCAAATCAGCTCCCTAAAGAGCAGCATGAAAGATGGCTCAAAACTGAAAAACTCGTTTTTCACTCCAGATAACTTTTAGTAGTTCGAGCATAACTTCTTATAAACTACTGATATTTGGGTGATTTAGGATTCCTTAGAACCCTAAGAGATACATATACAACTTTCTTGAGACTTTAACGTCTATATTTTCCATTTAAGCCTTAAAAATAATGGTTCAATAAAGGACAGTGGCACTGTCTAGAAATTCTGTGCGGCCATGTAATTATGTCGCCGTCCGATCGTTTTGTTTTTCTATCCATTCAATATTTTATGTAATCCATTAACCTATGCATATCCTATAGCATCCCCTATGAATGTGTAAGCTAATATAGCATGTTTAGGTGCTCAGATTTATCCTAAATCAATAGTAGAAGCTTATATTCGAAGTTATAAAATGATTGGCCGACATTACATTCATAATTCTATTTTGTCGCTTGTTTTATGGATAGCTGAACTTCCTTTTCCTCGATGTTATCATTCTGGCCGGGTATCCATTCACATGTATATTGTAGTGCTGGTTTGTTTTTGCGGATCATCCAGTTTTAGGAAAAATTCTGCCGAATTTTTTTTTGAAAATCTAAAGAGTTGGACGAATTCTGATTTTTAGGTTATGTCTATGATTCCATCTAGAATTTTCTTATCATTCCTTTGAGTTCATATCTATTGTTTCAACATATGTTATGCCTCATACATTCTTATACTTACATTTTGATCACATTATGTGTGATTTAAAGTCCCCCAAAAGAGGCTGGATATTGGACACACAGTCTGGCCACGTGTGATACTACTCGTTTGAGGGATACAACTCCTCTGGTTCAGGCGGGAGTTTAAAAACCTAGTGTGACCAGGTGTCATTCACACCCTCTGATCAAAGAGACTAGATATTACTGGCTGGGGGGACATAGCCCATAACACCCGCTAGGGTTATATATGCGTATATAGCCATAATATGCACTACATGACTACCAGTGAGGCTAGTTTAGTTATCAATTGTCAGTTATCAGCCGATTTTGCAATCAGTTCTCCGTATAGTCTAGTTCTGTCTTCATTTCTATATTCAGTTAGATCGTAGTTTATATTCTGTTCGTATTTTCGATTTCCAGCTATGTTGTTATACTTCAGTACAGATTTACATTCTAGTCTTACAATTTTATTCAGCATTTATGTTGTATATTCTCGCCTTACATATACTTTGTATATATCGTACTGTCACTCCAAATGCACACGCAAGTACACGCGTTCGATCAGGTAATAAAGTGATAAGAAAGTATTGTTCCCACGAGGACTATTGATTAACTATTAATTAGACAAACTTTAATTCAAATATTGTTCAAGAGAGTTTAACCAAATTTCGAGTGTGTTTCATTAACTAATTAACTAAAGGTAATTGAAGTAAATGGAATTCAAGACAATTCAGAGTTTTAGATATCAGTGAGAGAAAATATTCCAGGGTCATGGGACGATCACTAGTCCAGTTGCACTCATCTGCTAATTGAATTAACTTTATTTATCTGAGTTGCTAATCACAGGGTTGATTATACTCATAGAGCTCTTTCGATACCCTGCTCGCCTATTCAAGCCAACCTAACACCTATATGTCTATGGAATTAGAGTTAACAAGAATGCATGTGCTTCTCCTGTATACTGATTAAGCGTGACTGTTACGTATATTTCTATCCTAACTGTGAAACCGTTCCCCGATGCCCGGGTTTAGGAACACGCTTTAGTTAATTCTATTACAACCTAGAGTTCCCACTTTCGAGTTCAACCTTAGGTTCATGGATAGTACTTAACAACTGGCCAGGAAACAAGTAATTCAGAGCAGAATTAAATAAACAACTCAATCTGATAAATTTAATAAGATTCAATCAACTTCAGAGTACAACTTTCATGGTTAACCCATAACCCTAGAATAATGTAGTTTAGCTAATCATAGACAAGATAGCTTTCTCACAAAATTATCTAAAATTCATGTAACAATGAAGAGGAAAGAAGAATTACAACTGAATTGATGAATCTTGGTTCTCTAGCCTCTACTGTGGTTCTTGCCTCCAAAATATCCGTAATTCCCCTTAAAAAAATATGTTTTAAGTTTTTATATATGGAATACAATAAGTGGGAAATATTTTTGGCCTCTCCCAAGTCGTCTAGGACAACTTTCCAGCGCAAACACTGGCTCATGCCCCGCGCCACCCGCTGTTTGCACTGCTGCTCCTTTGTTTTCTTCAATTCTTGCTCTTCCTAGGCGAAACACTGATCTATGCAAAGCATGGATGGCTGTATGCACTGCCACTTCCTTGTTTTCGTCCCAATTAAGCTCTAGTTTCCTTCATTTCATTCCTATAACATTCAATCACCTCAAGTTAGCAATGTATCTCAATTTGATTATTGTTGGGCACATAATATCCTTAAAATAACGCCAAAAGTGGTAAGAATTTAGTTCGAAAACACAAGACATAGGCCCAACATCAACACCCCACACTTAGACTTTGGTCGTCCTTGAACAAACAAACCCAACACACTTGTACTGAATAGATCTCATCCAACCAACTCAAGAATTTGAAGAAAGCGCATCTATGAAATAGGTTGATACTAACAATTAGCCATCAAACATAAAAGCACACAACTTCCCCATATTCACACACCACACATTTAGAAAACAAGGATTATCAAAACAATCAAGTAGCAACATCCAAGCCTCAAGAAACGACTCCTCACTTCAACTTACTCACGACATGCCCGCTCGCTCAAGGTTAGGGCCTAATAAAAGCTCAAACCTCTCATAATCCATGTGCCCTACCAATCAAAGTCTAGTCCCAATCACACAAAAATATATCAAATGAATTATAAGGGACTTTCCAGATAGGAAAAATTCTCTCACACTCGAAAAGAATCTCAAGTGCCATACCATGGTACCATAGGCTTGCCCGTAGTGTAGGACTCCACTAAGGTAGGCTCGCTCCTATTCGGGATTAACTAGGACTTTAAGGGTTGTAATGTAGGCTAAAGGACGGGTATGATATATATGGTAAAAATAGTGACTACCTCCCTAAGCACTTTAATACATCACTTCTACTTTTTATACCTCAACTCTTTACAAAAACAACCGAGCTACCATCCGAACATCAACCCAAAAAATTCCCTCCTTTTAAGTATTTTTTTTATCAACGATGCCCAACACTAGCAAGGATTGAGAATTTTTCTCTTTTGCTTTTTTTTTTATTTTTCACTTTTCATTTTTTTTATTTTCTCTTTTTTTTTTTCCAATTTTTCTCTACCTTGCCAATGTACTTTTCCTCAAAATACCATCATAATTTTTTTTCTCATTGACTCCACTCAAAAGCCAACAAATTCCTCCAACCACAACTCCAATATCAAAAGTATTTTCAATTTAAGTGCTCTAGGGAGTAAGGGTTCAACAAAGGGTAATTAAGAACAAAAGGAATAGGCTTGTAATGTGGGTGTCAAAAAAAGGCTAATAGGCTCAAAAAGGGCTACAAGGGATATATATGAACGGGTAGGCTAATCAAGGCTGCAAAAGAAGGGTTTATCAATGGAAGCCTGTATCATCTTCCGACTAGAGCAAACCTAGGATTTCGCTTTGAAGACACGCGGGGCAAGTTCTAGACCAATAATGCAAGCATGAGAAGAAATAAAAGCACCTCATCACTCATGGCACATGAACTACTCAAGGTGGAACAATTCCAACACCTAACAAAAACAAGCGAGACAAGTCATGCTATTCGGTCAGCACTCAGAGTCAGAAACCTGAGCCGAAGAGTCACTAACAAGACTGACTATCAATCCAATATATAATTCACACCAAAGATTTTTAAGGAAGTTCAACTCACATGTAAAGGAATAAATATGATAGTATCAAACAATTCACAGAAAAGGCACAAGTTCTTACCACTTAGCTACTCCTATTTCCTATTTTTTTTTTTTTGTATTTTAAGTATATATATATATATATATATATATATATATATATATATATATATATATATATATATATATATATATATATATATATATATATATTATTTTTACCTAAAAAAACCTGGTTCAAAACAAAAGGCATCCTCGAGAAAGAACCGTGGCTTGAAGAAAACCTAAGGATTATACCACTAATCTAAAAAAAAAAAATTAACACAGTAAAAATATACAAGTACAAGTCATGATACCCCACCCCATACTTAAAACAGTGCATGGTCCCTACTGCACAAATACAAAAATAAGAACAAGAGTGGGTATCAAGAAAGCTCCGTCAAACTGCAGAGTCTGGAGGTGGTGCAGACCGGTCCGAATCTGCGGTTTGAGCAGTGAAGGGATCTAATAATGTAGTGCCAGCTGCATCCATCGCATCAATCAGCGACCCCTCCATAGTAGTGTCAGAATCCGGAGCTGACTCCACAGTAGTGCCATCAGTGGCACCCAAGATCTCAGCCAATCTATGTATCATCAATGTATCTCGGGCCTCCAACTGAGTCATCAGCAGTCTATCCCGTGCCTCCTGCTCCTGCCTCCATTTGACCAACTCAGCCTCAATTGCCTCAACTCGCATAGCCATAGATCTCCTGTCCTACTTATTAGCCGATGGGTCCTGAACTGATGTGATGTCATGTACCTTTGGTTCCCCCACATACTAATCTGAACCATAAAATGGAACCTTATGTTTCTTCATTAATGCTGTCAAAGTGTGCACAAAATAAAACTTCAGTCTCCTTTTTGCCCGTGGGCGCACCATCTGCTCATCCATGATTTCACTTAGATTCAAGAACATATCAGTCATAATAGCAGACAAGATCAATACCCTCTCCCTAAGCACATTGGTCTGATGCCCAGCTGGCATAAGATGATTAGTAATCCAGTTGTGGCACGCCCACACCTCTCTATGCATGAACCTCTTAGCTAAGGTGGCGTGATCCCTCGAGGTATTACTAACACACTCAAGTTTTTCTCCTCCTTCAGCCGGTTTCTCACATAACACATTAATGATAGCCTCATAATCCGGATTGGCGGACAACCTGTGGAAGTCTTCCATAGCTGCGTTGTTGGTCCTGTAATGAGCATTTATAGCACTAGCGGACAAATCAACATCAACCTCTCGAATCCGTACTATGTCAGTCTTTTCAGGGTCCCAATTAGCATATAATTCTTTCACAGCAGTCACATTGGCCTTACCCTTAGGCCCTTGCATAAACTTCTCCCAATTCCTCTCGTGCAACATTATAAGGATCTCTGGGCATTCTCGCTCACATGCATGGAAATTTAGGCCTTTCTCTCGAGTAATTCTCTTTCCAACGATCCATTGGTTGCCCCTGTAAGCATCCTCACTAACAAATTGATCCTCCCAAAGTGATCTATAAGTAGGAGCGCTTGTGGAAGGTATATCCGAGGGTAGAGGGGTCTCATCATCATCATCATCATTAGCAACCTCATCATCATCAGATTCATCTTCTGCATTCGAACTATCATCCTCAGGTTGAACCGGAGTTTTTCCTTTTCCTTTTACTGCCACTGTCTTTCGCCTCTTGTTTGGTGGCTTATAAGTGCCACCTTCCTTGATAATGACTTGTCTTTCTGGCCCACTTGAAGCTTTTCTCTTCCCCTTGGTTGCCTGAGGAGCGGAGGTGGCTGGAGCATTAGGAGCCAACCTCTTCTTTGCTATTGGGATAACTTCAGGTGCCTCACTAGTCTTCTCCAAGTCCTGGGCCGATATATCTTGCCTTTTCTTTGATCGTTGCTCATTGGTAGCCTTTCCATCTGTTGGTTTCCTTGGTGGTTGACTTTTGGTCCCACCTCCACCGCTCTTGGAAGTTTGCTGTGCGTCGACCATTTTACAGTTAATGCCTACACGAAAACAATGTACCATTAGCCTATGGATTGCAACCAAGTCTTATTAAGATAGAAAAATAACTAGTTCTTTTTGCACTTTGGTCGTAGCTCACTCTGTGCTTATGCACCCCACACTTATGCTCAAGTGTATTACACAGTTTAATAATTTAAGCTCATAGTACACTCATGGTGTCATTCGCGAGGTACTCAGACTTCCCTCGACGCGCATTTCTTTATTCGAAACAATTCTCTTGTTTAAAATTCACTAAAGTATGAAAACGGGGTTCCCACACCCCACACTTGTGCTCTATATCATCTCAACAATATGGAGAAATATTATCTTAAGCAAAACAATTAAGAGCAGCCCGTGAATTGCACGATGGGGCAGCGGCTCGCATAACCAATGCGCAAAACGACCCTCATTATGTGTGAATAATGTGCATTGAGTGTCGTTCAAGTGAAAATACTTTAAACTCAGCCCCAAGCCCTAATTTTAACCAATTTATGTTCAACCTATATCCCCTAATTAATTCGGCTACTCAGACTTTTTCGAATACTTCAAATTTTTTATTGGTGAATTTCATCAAACACCTTACGTGCAGAATTTTGGATAGCTTGTATATGAGCTTTTTGCTTTTGTTTGGACCTCCCAAATCCAGGAGTATACATGTATACTCATCCCGGTGCATCACCGCACCCTCCATAGCAGATACAAAAAAAAAAAATTGAATTCATACCAACTTGTCACCAAAAAAAACTTGAAGTTTAAACTTAAGTCTAAAGGGGAAAAGAGGGGCGGGGGGGGGGGGGGGGGGGACTGAACGCAACAAGTAGGCAGCAGCAGCACTGAGGTCGAATAGAGAGAGAACGAGAGATAAACAAAGTTCATACCTGGAGGTTTTGATTCACAGCCGCTGTTTTTTTTTCCGCGTGAAGATGGACCAAGGGAGTTGTGTTTCTGTTCCAGTTCTTTCTTGCGTTTTTGTTTGTGTGTTGTGTGTGTTAAGATGGAGTATAGATATACTTACTCAAAAAATTGAAAAACTAGGTGATGCTTTATGCTTTTGCCACTGACCCAATTGTATATTTCTCAATTTAATTCGAAACAGCTGTCGGCGCGCAGCCTCAGCTGATGTTTCACTCGTTTTTTTCTTTAGTTTCTGAGCTCCACGCGAAACAGTCGTTGGCGCACAACATGGGTAATTGTTTGGAAAAGTTTTGCTGTCAAAAATTTGAAACACCTGTGCATGCTTTCAACATTGCACACTGATCAAACCAACAATATTTTTTCAAAATTAACGGCTGAAACAGCCCTCCATGCGACGCAGAGGAGGCAGTTTTGCCTGGTGTCATTTCCAAACTCTTATTTTTCTGGTGCAAGTCTTTTCCACTGTCTCCTGCTCATCCAATGCTCCTTTATCACCTGTAAAAATACACTACACATACACACACATTAATACTCGTAAAAATCCTTTTTTTTAAATGAAAACACGGATTAACTAACTATAAAAATTATAAAACATGGGTTGCCTCCCATGAAGCGCTTGATTTAACGTCGCGGCACGACGAGTACATCCCTTTTTGAAGGGTCGACCAAAGAAATGGAGGATTTAAGCCTATCGACTTTACCCCCCCCCCCCCCCCCAATATCGCTTCACTCTTTGCCCATTCACTAGAAACGACTTATCCGAACCCGGGTCTCGCAATACAATCGCTCCATGGAGCATCAACTTAACAAATTCTAACGGACCAGACCACCTCGACTTGAGCTTACCAGGGAAGAGCTTCAACCTGGAGTTAAATAAAAGAACTAGTTGGCCGGCTACAAGTGACGGTGCTGAATACGCTTGTCATGCCACCACTTAATCTTCTCCTTATATAACTTTGCATTTTCATACGCGTGCAACCTAAACTCATCAAGTTCATTGAGTTGAAACAATCTCTTCTCACCCGCCAATTCCATATCAAAATTTAGCTTTTAATCGCCCAATAGGCCTTGTGCTCAAGCTCGACTGGCAAGTGACATGCTTTCCCATATACCAACTTGTATGGTGAAGTCCCAATTGGAGTTTTATAAGCTGTCCTATATGCCCAGAGTGCATCATCGAGCTTGGTAGCCCAATCCTTCCTATTCGCACTAACAGTCTTCTCAAGAATTTGCTTCACCTCTCTATTGGACAACTCAGCCTGCCCGCTAGTTTGCGGATGATAGGCAGTGGCGACCTTATGCTTGATCTCGTATTTAGCTAGAAGGTTGTTTAGCAACTTGTTACAGAAGTGTGTACCTTCATCACTAATCAAAGTCCGCGGAGTTCCAAACCTGGTGAAAATGTTCTTCGCATCATTAGTAGGAAGAGCAACAACCTCTACCCATTTAGACACGTAATCCACTGCCAGTAAAATGTATTTGCTACCATTCGACGAGGGGAAGGGACCCATGAAGTCGATCCCCCACACATTAAAAATCTCCACCTCTAGAATGCCTTGCAGAGGTATCTCTTGCTTCCTTGTGATTGTGCCGGTCCTTTGACACCGATCACACTTCTTTACAAAAGCATGAGCATCTTTGAACAGTGTTGGCCAATAGAAATCAGACTGAAGTACTTTGGTTGCTGTTCTATCACTACCATGATTACCCCCATAAGGAGATGCATGGCACTCTTGCAGAACAACCTCCGTCTCTTCCTCAGGAATGCATCTTCTCACCAACTGATCTGCACACACTCTAAACAGAAACGGCTCATCACACATATAAAATCTCACATCATGGAAGAAACGATGCTTACATTCTACAGTCAGATGTGGTGGCACTGCCTCACTTACCAAATAGTTGACATAGTCAGCATACCATGGGTCCGAGTAATTGGTGATGGCAAAAAGCTGCTAATCAGGGAAAGTTTCTGTGATCAAACATCCCTCATCCACATGCTTGTGGTTCTCCAACCTAGATAGGTGGTCAGCTACTTGATTTTCCTTTCCCTTACTTTCTCGAACCTTCAAGTCAAATTCCTGCAGCAATAACACCCAACGAATTAGTCGAGGCTTACCATCCTTTTTATCAATTAAATACCTGATTGTTGCGTGGCATGTGTAGACAATAACTTTTGTTCCAACCAAGTATGCCTGAAACTTATCAAAGGCATACACTACTGCCAGCAACTCTTTTTCACTAACTGTGTAATTTAATTGGGCGGGATTGAGAGTTTTGCTTGTGTAGTAAATGAAATGGAACACCTTGTTCCTCCTTTGCCCCAGTACTGCAGCAATAGCGACATCGCTAGCATCACACATTAATTCAAATGTTGCAGTCCAATCAGGAGCTACTATTATTGGCGCAGAGACCAATTTCTCTTTAAGCTCATTAAAGGCCCTCATACAGGCCTCATCAAACACAAATACTTCTTCTTTCTCAAGTAACCTGCACAAAGGAGTAGAAATCTTAAAAAAATCTTTCATAACCCTCCTATAGAAGCCAGCATGTCCGAGAAAACTTCGGACTCCCTTCACAGACGTGGGCGGAGGTAATTTTTCAACCGCCTCCACCTTCGCCTTGTCAACCTCAATTTCAGCAGTGGACACCTTGTGTCCCAAAACTGTACCTTCACGAACCATGAAATGGCATTTTTCCCAGTTTAAAACAAGGTTTGTTTCTTCACACCTAGCAAGCACTAGACAAGGGTTAGTTAGACAAGCATCAAAAGAAGAACCAAAGACCAAAAAATCATCCATGACCACTTCGACAAACTTTTCCACCATATCAGTGAAAATTTCCATCATACACCTTTGAAAAGTAGCAGGTGCATTACATAGCCCGAATGCAATCCTCCTATAGGCATAGGTACCATAAGGGCATGTAAAAGTAGTTTTCTCCTGGTCTTCGGGAGCAATCCATATCTGGTTATAGCCAGAGTAACCGTCAAGGAAACAGTAATACTCTTGGCCAGCTAGCATATCTAACATCTGATCAATAAAGGAAAGGGGAAAGTGATCCTTTCGGGTGGCTTTATTCAATTTTTTATCATCAATGCACACCCTCCACCCTGTAACAGTTTTTGTGGGGATAAGTTCATTATTCTCATTTTCGCCACTGTCATCCCTCCCTTTTTAGGGACACATTGCATTGGACTTCCCCACTTGCTGTCAGAGATAGGGAAGATTATACCTGCATCTAACCATTTAATCACCTCTTTCTTTACCACATCTTTCATTATTGGATTGAGGCGACGCTGATGCTCCACACTTGGCTTGTATCCTTCCTCCATAAAGAACTTGTGCATGAAAAAATCCGGGCTTATTCCCTTGATATCAGCTATGGTCCAGCCAATAGCACTCTTATGCTCTCGTAACACTCTCAATAGCTTTTCTACCTGCAGATCAGACAAAAGAGAAGAAATAATCACAGGTAAAGTGTCAGATTGTCCCAAATAAGCATAACAAAGATGAGAAGGTAAAGGTTTTAGCTCAAGCATGGGCACCTCTTCAATAGATGGCTTGCGGGGTGTCCCTAGCGGTCTATCCAGAGGCTCAAACTTGGGAAACCCCTTAATAAAGTCACAAGAGTAGTCTAAAAGCTGCAACATCTCCTCTATATCAGCATCTTCACTAGTTTCTTCTCCCAACATCAGTGCTCGCTGCAAATCATCATTAACATAATTAGCTGGATCACTCGACTTCCCCTCCGGGTCATTTACTGTGATCATGGACAACTCTTCATGATGGTTAGATATTTTTAGAGCCTTGTACACATTGAAAACTGCTTCCTGATCATCCACCTTTATTGTCATTTTTCCCTCCCGGACACAGATCACAGCATCACAAGTGGCTAAGAAAGGCCGACCCAAGATGATAGGGACTTCCTTATCTGCCTCATAATCCAGGCTAACAAAATCAGCGGGCAAAATAAATTGACCAATTTGAACCAATACATCCTCAATCACCTCCTCAGGATAAGTAGTAGACCGATCAGCTAACTGAAGTGAGACTGTTGTTGGCTTTGGAGTACCGAGACCCAGTTGGTTGCACACAGATAATGACATAAGATTTATGCTAGCCCTTAGATCACATAGGGCTCGACCAACTGCTATGTTGCCAACACGAATAGGAATGGTGAAACTACCTGGATCCTTCAACTTCTGAGGGAGTTTGTTATGAACCCAGGAGGTGCACTCTTCAGTAAGTGCCACAGTTTTAAATTCATTGAGTTTCCTCTTTGATGACACTATGTCTTTGATGTACTTGGTATACTTTGGAATTCCTCGGAGCACACCTACTGATGGAATATTGATACTAGTCTGACTGAGTATGCCCAAGATCTTCGTGACTGCAGGATCTTGCAGATTCTTTTGCAACCTTCGAGGGAAGGGAGGTGGCGGTTTAGCATCAATCACTGCCTCTAGCTTTTCTGCCTCCTTCTCGACTTTGACTACTGGCTCTGGTTCTTTTCCTTTGTCAGAGTTAGACTGCTTTGGCTTTTTTCGCAATTCTTCCAGCTCTCTCTCATTTCTTAATGAAACTGCTTGCACTTGTTCCTTGGAATTGGGATCAGTTTTGCTTGTAAATGCACCAATTGGCCTTGTATTTTGATTACTAGCAAGCTGTCCTATTTGTTTTTCTAAAGAGCGAATGGCACTGTCCTGGTTCTGCTGGAGAGTTGAAATTTTTTTATTAAGATCAACAGCCAGTTGTTGTATCATTGCCTCTATTTTTCACGTTTCAGGCTGTTTCTGCTGCGGTGGATTCTGCACTTGCTGAGTATTACCTTGAGGTTGTCTGCTGCCTTGTCTGCCTTGATTACCACCCCATGAGAAATTAGGGTGGTTGCGAAATTTAGGCTGGTAAGTGTTGCCATACTGAGCATTTTGGTTGAAACCCCTGCCCTGCTGACCCACGTAAAATGTAGACTCTTGGTTGTCCATGCAAACATTACTTATATGATCAGATCCACCACACACATCACAGTATGGAGTTGCTTGCACTTGTTAAACCTAGGGAAGAGTCTGTGGCTTTCTTACCTGGACTAGTACTGTATCAAGTTGCTGCTTAACAGAGTGTTGCATTGCTGCCATTTTAGCTCTCATAGCTGTCAGTACATCCACTTCCACCTTTCCACCTAGCTTGATATTTTTGCCTCTGCCTGAGTCACCTTGATAATGTTGACTGCCTTCTGAAATTTTGTTAAGAATGATCTCTACCTCATCATACTGCTTCTCTAGACTTGGTTTGCCACAATAAGCATCCAGCAAGATTTTACTATGCGATTGCAGTCCCTCAACAAAAATATGTCCAAATACCTCTTTTGATTGACCATGATATAGGCAGCTTCTCAACAATGCCTTGAACCTTTCCCATGCTTCACCTATCTCCTCTGATGGAAAGAATTTGATCAGAAACTTCTTTGCCAGTTCGTCCCAAGAGTTAATGGAGTTTGGTGGTTGGACCAAGAGTCACTTCTTTGCTTCACCCAACAAGGTGAATGGAAACATAGTCAACCGTATATACTCATCTGACACGTCAACATATTTGTAAGTGTCACTGATCTCCAGAATATTCTGCATGTGCTGTTGAGGATCTTCATGTGACAAGCCCGCTAATTGACCATTAGACTGGAAAAGTCGGATCATACTCTCTTTCAGCTCAAATTTACCAGTAATGGTGGGCCTCACAATAGCTTTGGCTATGTTATGGATAGTAGGTCTGGCCACATCCAGTATGGCACGGTTTTGATTTTCAGCCATCTCTGCAAGTTCAGAAATAAGAGCTTTCTCTAGCTATGCTTTGAGTCTGGCCTCCTTCCTTAGTCTGTGAAAAAGTCTTTGAAGTTCAGGGTCAAAAGTGTAGAGTTTATCACCACTCTTGCTCCTTCGCATTCAAGCCAAAACCTGAAACACCTAAAGACAACTAAAAAAAATTAATCTTGAACAAATAACAAATAAAAGCTATCTAGAAACTAATTAAATCTTAGTCCCGGGCAGCGGCGCCAAAAACTTGTCTTTCCAAACGCACACGTAAGTATACGCAGTCGATCAAGTAATAAAGTGATAAGAAAGTATCGTTCCAACGAGGAATGAGGACTATTGATTAACTATTAACTAGACAAACTTTAATTCAAATATTGTTCAAGAAAGTTTAACCAGATTTCGAGTGTGTTTCATTAACTAATTAACTAAAGGTAATTGAAGTAAATGAAATACAAGACGATTCAGAGTTTTAGATATCAGTGAGAGGAAATATTCCAGGTCATGGGACGATCATCAGCCTAGTTGCACTCATACGCTAATTGAATTAACTTTATTTATCTGAGTTGCTAATCACAGGATTGATTATACTCACTGAGCTCTTTCGATACCCTACTCGCCTATTCAAGCCAACCTAACGCCTATATGTCTATGGAATTAGAATTAACAAGAATGCATGTGCTTCTCGTGTATACTGATTAGGCGTGACTGTTAGGTATATTTCTATCCTAACCGTGAAACCATTCCCCGCTGCCCGGGTTCAGGAACACGCTTTATTTAATTCTGTTACAACCTATGGTTCCCACTTTCGAGTTCAACCTTAGGTTCATGGATAGTACTTAACAACTGGCCAGGAAACAAGTAATTCAGAGCAGAATTAAATAAACAACTCAATCTGATAAATTTAATAGGATTCAATCAACTTCAGAGTACAACTTTCATGGTTAACCCATAACCCTAGAACAATGGAGTTTAGCTACTCATAGACAAGATAGCTTTCTCACAAAATAATCTAAAATTAATGAAACAATGGAGAGAAAATAAGAATTACAACTCAATTGATGAATCTTAGTTCTCTAGCCTCTACCGTGGTTCTTGCCTCCAAAATATCCGTAATTCCCCTAAAAAAATATGTTTTTAAGGATTTATATATGGAATACAATAAGTGGGAAACATTTTTGGCCTCTCCCAAGTCGTCTAGGACAACTTTCCATCGCAAACACTGGCTCATGCCCCGCGCCACCCGCTGTTTGCACTGCTGCTCCTTTATTTTCTTCAATTCTTGCTCTTCCCATTCGAAACACTGATCCATGCGAAGCATGGATGGCTGTATGTGCTGCCACTTCCTTGTTTTCGTCCATATTAAGCTCTAGTTTCCTTCATTTCATTCGTATAACATCCAAACACCTCAAGTTAGCAATGTATCTCAATTTGATCATTGTTGAGCACATAATATCCTTAAAATAAAGCCAAAAGTGGTAAGAATTTAGTTCCAAATCACAAGACATATGCCCAAGATCACGTACTCACGTCCTCTCTTGGGCACTGTGTTTCATGCCTCACAGGTACAAACAGATCAGGTTTGAGCCATGTTAGTAGGCTATCTACCAGCCATTGGAGTCACTCCGCCTCCTCTCAAAGTTTACTACTTTTTGTATCTTGTACAAACATCTAGTAGGTATGGTAAGGCCTTGTCCCATCCTTTGTATATCTAGTTCAACACTCTTAGAGGCCTGTAGATATGTCCATGTGTAGTTCAGCCTTGTCCTTGAGACTTTATGCTTTCAGCAAATATGTATGTATATATGACCGGGTTGCTAGCTTATCTCTATTATTAGTAGATTCTTAGTAGGTTTAGCGATGATCGGCACTCAGTGTCGGTTATCCGTCGCAGCCCTAGGTTGGGTAGTGATGAAAATGGTATCAGAGCAGTTCAATCCTAGGGTGTCTACATGCCGTGTCTAGTGGAGTCTTGTTAACGAATATGTTGCTCGCCATACTTATGAACAAGAGGCTACATGGCGCTTCTGGATGGTTGTCTTCTTTCTTCTCTAGATCGTGCGATAGGGCCACCATTATATATTCAGCCTTCTAAACATAATGTTTTGAATGCAGCGATGCTGCCGAAGAAACTAACAGCTGCCCAGAAGGGCAAGGCCATTACCGGCCAGGTACCAGCGGAGTGCCACCTGAGGTGGCAGGGAATGAGGAGTCCAGACTAAGGCTGTCTAATAGCCCGGTTTGGGCCGGGCCGAACCGGACCGGCTCAAATCGGGCCAAATATTAAAAAAAAAAATTCGACCCGGTTTCGATCCGGCACGTCCAAAATGGACCGGACGAACCGGACCAAAATGGACCGGAACCGGACCGGACCGGACCGGACCGGATGACTGATGGGCTTAGCGAAAACTAGCCGTTGGGCAACGGCTATTTCACTTTTGGCCGTTGCCCCAACGGCCAAAAACGGCTATTTTGGCCCCCCCACCCCCCTAGGGCGCCCCCATACCCCCTATCTATTTTTTCTATAAATACCATCATTTTTCATCAATTTATTCACAATTTCTCTAATATTCTCTCTAAATCTCTATCAATCTCTCTTATTTCTACAAAAGGCTATTTGCTAAATTGCATACTAAAAAAATATTTGGAGTAAAGTGGAAATATTGTTCGGTGCGGTTCCGGTCAAGTTTCAACTTTCACTTCCTAAGTTCTACATTCTAAGTTCACGATATCAAGTAAACTCGTTCTTACTTTTTATTATCTATTTTATTTTTGTGCAATATTATTGTTTGTAGCATATTTTAGTAATTTGTTTGAAGCATATTTTAGTAATTATAAAAAATGTCTGGAATTTGGAGATCAATTACTGGGCGTACGGGTAGCGGTCGTAGATCAAGTGCTTCTAACCGGGGGGGGGGGGGATGATAGACGTAGTCGTGCTTTAGGTAAAAGACCAGTTGGTACTTCTAGCGCTCCTTCTCTTCTAGATGATTTTACTCAGGAAGATGACTCGCAATTTTTGCATGATATAAATGTTGGTGCACCACTAGATAATGATATGTTAGAGACACAATATGAAGAGTTTACCGAAGGGGCTAATTTAGATGAAACACCCACTAGTCAATTTCAAGGCGAACAACATGAAGAAACTGAATTACCACCTATGCCTCCTAGTAGAGAACGATATGCACGACCCGAAAGATCGGATGTGTGGCAATTTATGACTAAAGATATTCCGGCTCAGAAAGCTAAATGTAATATTTGTAGAAAAGTTTGGGAATTTAAAACCGGCAGCCATAATAGTGGGACGGGAAAGTTGAGAACACACTTAGAAAACCATCATAAGGAAATATGGGAAGCAAGGGCGGGTGGCCCTCGTTCAGGGAATAGAATGGCTCCATCGCAAGGTAGTGGAATCCAACAGGAAATTAACCCAGTGACGGGGGGCTTTTGCATTATGATAAAAAGAAAGATAGGGAACAAATGGCAAAAATGATTGCGGTAGAGTGCTTACCTTTTACATTTGCTTCTTGTCAAGGTTTTATTCGTTATATTCAAACCGTATATAATCCATCTTTTCAAGGTTTTCCAAAAACTACGGTTAGAACTGATATTATAAAATTTAAAAATGAATATAGACAATATTTACGATATATATTTTATCACTTTGATTGTAGAGTTTGTCTTACTTCTGATTTGGGTCGTGGTGTAAATGGGTATGAGTATTTAACAGTTACTTGTCATTGGATAGATCTTAACTGGGTAATGCAAAAAAGAATTTTAGCATATTCTGCTGTCGATGAACCACACACGGGAAATTTTATTAAGGGAGAAGTTTCGGATATTTGTAAGGCGTATTATCTTAGTGATAAAGTTTTAAGTATAACTCTTGATAATGCAACTAACAATGATTATGCTATTACTAAGTTAATACCCGCATTGCATCCCCCTTTTGAAGAATTGTTTCATGTTAGATGTGCATGTCATATATATAATTTAGTTGTAAAAGATGGACTTAAGTTATTTGATCCTACTATTATGAAGGTTAAACTCGCAATTAGTTATATTTTTAAATCTAAAAAACCGGATAGATGGAGGGACTTTCAAGTAGATTGTCTGAAAGAAGGTATAGCTCCTAGAAAAGTTCCAAAGGAAGTTTCAACTAGGTGGAACACTGTATATGACTCTTTGAATGTTGCTTACACTTTAGGAGTGCCTATTACTAATTATTTTAATCGCAAAGTAGCTGACGTGTATCACCTAGAAGAAACAGATTGGCAAGATGTTGAGCGTCTTCTTCAATTTTTAGCAAAGTTTTTTTATGCTACTAAAGAATTTTCCGGTCAATATTATCCTACAATCACTACCATGTTGTATTTTATAGCTGGAATAGCAGAATTACTTAACGATTATAGAGTAGTGCCTGGTTATGAAGTTGCGGTAGAAGCAATGCTTGAAAAATTTAAAAAATATTTTTTTCCGATTCCACCACTTTATTACATTGCATCTGTATTACATCCATGTTTTAAACGTTTTAATACGGAAATGCTCATTAGAGAAATTTATGGGAATTTGAGAATTACTGATGAAGAAACACCAAGTGTAGAAATAGTTTGTGCGCAGGTAATTGTAGATTGCCAACGGATTTATGAAAGGTATAGGAGTGCAGCTGATAATGTTGTTCCAAGTGTTCCAAGTGGAGCTGGATCAAGTTCAACGCAGGCTCCCAAAAGACCTGCAACCGGATTGGGAAGTTTTTCCAGCCTTAATCAAAGGCTTTCTAGCAGGCAGTCGAGTAGCAGCGGAGGGTTCAACGAGCTGGATGTTTATTTACTTCATGGTTGCAAGGAAATTGAGTATTTTGGAAGCGATCAACTACTGCCATTTTGGAAGGATCAACAAGCACAGTTTCCAGTTTTAGCAAAAATGGCGCGGGATATTCTAACTATTCAAGCATCATCTGTTGCTTCAGAAAGCGCGTTTAGCCAAGGAAGATTACAAATTGGAGATCATAGACATTCATTGAAGGAAGAAGCAATGGAGACGGCCGTATTATTCAGAGATTGGATTAGATCGGAGCGAAGAAATTTTGGATTTGCAGAAGATAAAGTAGCCGATTCAGAAGCATCATCAGAAATTTTATCAGGCGATGGAAGTTTGGACAATGAAACTGAATATGAACAAGATGACTCTTTGCCACCGGTTCCTCCAGAGGTGCCAGACGAAATTATTCAGAAAATGAGAAGTTTTTTTATTAATATGTAGTTTTTGCAATTTAATATCTATGTACTTTGCAAAAAATCAACCATTATCCATTATTCAATAAAATGCGTTACGCCTTGCTATTAAGTAAATCCTTTGTTATATTCTCAAGTATCCTTTGCTATTAAGTTACCTCTTTGCAATTCAATACTAAAATACTAAATACTAAAATACTAAATACTAAAATACTAAATACTAAAATACTAAATACTAAAATACTAAAAACTAAAAACTAAATACTAAATACTAAAAACTAAAATACTAAAATACTAAATACTATTATACTACTAACTTAGTATTAAGTTTGAAAAAATAACAATTTATTAAGTTATACTAGATTACTAAGTTTTATAAAAAACTACTCAATTATACTTTTATAATACTAAAATACTACATTACATAATAGTTAATATTTTAATACTAGATTACTAGTATTATATAAAAGTTATTAAATAAAACTAAAATTTAAACAAAACAAATAACCAAAAAATAAAAAACAAAAAAAAAAATAAAGAAACCGACAAAACCGGGCCGGACCGGACCGGACCGGAACCGGACCGGACCGGCCCACTTCAAATTTATGTCCAAATCCGCTCCATTTTGAAAAATAGCCGTTGGCAACAGCCATAAACGGCTATTTTTCCCACCCCCACACCCATAAACGCCCCTACAACCCTCCCCTACCTATTTTGCCTATAAATACTCCCATATTTCATCAAATTAATAACAATTCAATATTTTCTATTCATTTCTCTTAAAAAAAAAGCTATTTTATTAAACTTTCTATCAACATGGCTGCAAATGCAAATAATGCAAATCAAGTTCAAGGTGCTACTAACGTAGGTCCGTCTGCTGCTCCAAAAAGAACTAAACGATCCGAAGTTTGGGAATTTATCACAAAAAATAATGATACCGGCAAAGCTCAATGTACTCTTTGTCAGAAAGTTTGGAATTGGGAAGATGGAACAAATACTGGAGGGACAATGAGGTTTAAGACCCACTTGGAAAACCATCATGACCCCGAATGGGCAGCTCGTGCTGGTGGCAAATATCTGCAACCACGTGATGACTGATGACTGATGATTGAGTTGAGTCAGTGTTGAGTCGATGAACTTGAAAATTTATGTATTTTTCTAATTTCTAGTCTATTTTCATGTTTTTATTTTCTAATTATGCATTTTCATTTTCCAACATAATGTAATGTGTGTATTGTTGAATATATTATATGTGTTTTGTGTTGTTTATTTAGATTTTAGTATTTTAAAAAATAAAAAATTTAATTTAAAACAAAAAAAATAATAATTAACGAACCGAACCGAACCGGATCAAACCGGACCGGGACCGGTACAATATCCGGCTGCCGGTTCCGGTTCCGATCCGGCATTGGTGCAATTGCACCGGTGCACCGGACCGGAACCGGGCCGGTGTCGGATTTTTTTTGCCAACAAAACACCGGACCGGACCGGACCGGACAAGCCGAACCGGGACCGGACCGGACTGGGTCAATAGACACCCTTAGTCCAGACCTGAGGCTCCACCTGAGGCCTCACAGATCCCCTCAGTTCAGGGTGATATTAGAGGTACTGCAGCTACTGTACCTCCAGCTCCTCAGCTTGATAGTCTGGGTAGGAAGTGAGGGATGCCATCAAATTATTGACTAGTCTTGTAGCTGCTCAGGCTAGGCGGCACATTGAAAATACCCAGGGAGATGGCACTATATCCAGAACCATGGATTTTATAAGATTAGAGCCTCCACTCTATACTGGGTACCGTACAGGAGAGGGCCCTCAGGATTTATTAGTGAGGATAGCCAGGGTGTTGAGGGTCATGCACATGTCAGACACAAAGTCAGTAGAGTTAGATGCATTCAGATTACAGGACGTAGCAGCAGGGTGGTATCAAATATGGGAGTTATCTAGAGGGCCAGATGCTACCGCAGCGACTTAGCAGGAATTCTCGGATGCCTTACTTCATCAGTATATGCCTATAGAGAGACAAAGAGCATGTGTTGATCAGTTCCTGACCTTGAGACGGGGAAGCTTGAGTGTAGAAGAGTATAATTATCTCTTTAATTCTTTAACGAGGTTTGCCCCTACGGTAGTGGCGATTATGGAGGATAGAGTTCACAGGTATGTAGTGGGACTAGGTCCACACCTGGTGAACGAGTATATGACTGTTGCTATTCAGCCAGGTATGAGCATATCATGCATTCATGCATTTGCTTTATCACTTGAGGAGAGGATGCAGAAACAGAGGTCCGACAGGGATAGAGGATCACATACGAGGGGCATATTTTCTGGTTAGTTTGGAGAGACATATAGAGTCAGTAGGCAGCATAGTGTCAGGCAACCACAAGCTAGTATATCTCTACAGTTTCATGGCCGAAGATTTGTTAGACATTCTCAGTTCTAGAGCTAGTCAGTATCACACACTTCAGGATTTCAGCATCATGGTACTTCTAGAACGGCCAGTCAGACATATCCCAGATGCAAAGATTGCGATAAACGCCACTTGGGCCCATGTCAGTTAGGAGTTGACACTTGTTATATTTGTCGCGAGATAGGCCATTTCATGCGAGATAGCCCGACTAAGTGTGGTAGTGGTGCAGCCCAGCCCGCTAGATCAGCAGGAGCTTCCTCAGCACCAGCACACCTTTAGGGTCAAGTTCTTCAAGTACCAGCAGGTCGTGGTAAAGGCTGAAGTGGAGCTGCTACAGTAGACCGTCCTAAGAACCGCACATATTTTCTTATTGGTCGACAAGATTAGGTGGCTTCACCAGACGTAGTCACATGTATTCTGTCAATAATTCTCTCGATGTATTTGTGTTGATAGATCCTGGTGTACACTATCGTATGTTACTCCCTTAGTTGTTATTAAATTCAGAATAAAACCAGAGGCTATTATACCTTTCAGGGTAGCCACTTCAGTTGGTGATTTAGTAGTAGCTAGGCGTGTTTACAGAGGTTGCACTGTGATTATTGGTGACCATAGAACTACAACCGACTTAATTGAGTTAGAAATGGTTGATTTCAATGTTATTCTTGGTATGGATTGGTTGTCTTCCTGTTACACTAACGTTGATTGTAGAGCGAAGACAGTCCAGTTTCACTTTTTTAGGATAATTAGCTATAAAGTGGCAGGGTGTTTCGGCATCGCCAAGGGGTGTGTCTATTTCTTACCTTAAGGCAAGGAAGCTAATCGCAAAAGGTTGTTTACATCATATTCTTCATGTTCGACACACAGAGAAGGGGACATCAACTCTTGAATCAGTTCCGGTAGCGAATAAGTTCCCTAATGTGTTTCTAGATGAGTTACTTGGTCTTCCTCTATAGCGGGAGATTGACTTTTCTATTGATGCAGTACTAGGTACGCAACCCATATCGAGTACTAGGTACGCAACCCATATCGATTCCTCCTTATAGGATGGCACCAACATAGATGAAAGAACTTAAGGAGCAACTGAAGGATTTGTTAGATAAATGTCTCATCAGACCTAGCACTTCCCCGTGGGGAGCCCCGATATTATTTTTCAAAAAGAAAGACGGCTCTCTACGCATGTGCATAGATTATCGACAGCTAAATAAAGTCACAATCAAGAATAAATGCCCTCTGCCCAGGATTGATAACTTGGTCGACTAGCTCTAGGGTTCCTAAGACTTCATTCAGGACCAAGTATGGCCATTACGTGTTTTTAGTAATGTCATTCGGGAAAACTAATGCCCCTGCAGTATTTATGGATTTGATGAACAACGTATTAGGCCTTACTTGGATTCATTTGTGATTGCATTTATTGGCGATATTCTCGGCTATTCAAAGTCTAAATCAAAAACATGTGGAGCATCTATGCATAGTATTGGGTAGTCTTCGGGACTCGCAGTTATATGCTAAGTTCTCGAAGTGTGAATTTTGGCTAGATTCAGTGGCATTTCTTGGCCATATAGCTTTAGCAGAAGGAATTAAATTAGATGGCCAGAAGATTGAGGCTGTGAAGAATTGGCCTAGACCTACGACACCAACTGAGGAACATAGTTTATTGGGTTTGGCAGGTTATTACAGAAGGTTCGTAGAGGGGTTTTCTTCTATTGCAGCTCCACTGACCAAATTGATACAGAAAGCAGCCAAATTTCAATTGTCAGACTCTTGTGAGCACAACGTCCAAGAACTGAAGATCAGGTTGATTACAGCTCCAGTATTTACACTTCCTGAGGGATCTAAGGGCTATGTTATTTACTGTGATGCTTCTCAAATTGGTCTTGGTTGTGTATTGATGCAGCGCGGAAAAGCAATTATTTATGCTTCTAGACAGCTAAAAAAGCACGAGCTAAACTACCCTACCTACGATCTGGACCTTTTAGCAGTCATTCATGCATTGAAGATTTGGAGACATTATTTATACGGTGTTCATGTTGATATTTATACAGACCACAAGAGCCTCCAGTACATATCTAAGCAGAAGGAGCTAAACCTATGACAAAGATGGTGGCTAGAGTTGCTGAAGGACTACGACATGGAAATTCTTTATCATCTAGGTAAAGCGAATGTTGTAGCTGATGCCCAGAGTCGTAGGTCCACTGGTAGTTTATCTTATTTGCATCTACAGAAGAGAAAGTTAGTTCATGCACTCCACTAGTTATCTAGTCTTGGAGTCAGATTGATAGATTCAGAGGACACATGATTTAAAGTTCACAACACAACCACTACTTGCCTAGTGATAGAAGTAAAACAACACCAATACGCAGATCAAGTTCTAGTTGAATACAAACATGTAGCCACAAGAAAACCGAAATCACCATACAGGGTTACTAGTGAAGGGATTGTCATGTATAAAGACAGAATTTATGTTCCTGATGTGCTAGATATATGTGGATAGATTATGGCAGAGGCACATTATCCCAGATACACTGTTCATCCAGGTTCGGCTAAGATGTACCATGATCTTAAGCAAATTTACTGGTGGGAAAGAATGAAGCGTGACATAGCAGAACTTGTGGTTCAGTGTCCTAACTACCAGCAAGTTAAAATCAAGCATAAAAAACCTAGTCGCTTATTGCAGGAGATAGAGATTCCATCATGGAAATGGGAAGCAGTGAATATGGACTTCATTGGAGCCTTACCCCGTACTCAGAGCAGGTACAACTCTATCTGGGTTATAGTTGACAGGCTTACCAAATCAGCTCATTTCTTGCCTGTTAGAACTACCTACGCAGTAGAGGATTATGCCAAACTTTATATCAGAGAGATAGTGCGCCTACATGGTATTCCATTATCTATCATTTCAAACAGGGGCGCATATTTTACATCTAATTTCTGGCGATCATTCCAGATAGGTTCGGGGATGTAGGTGAATCTGAGTAAAACATTTCATCCCTAGACAGACGGACAGGCTGAGCAAACTATTCAGATGTTAGAAAATAAGGTTAGAGCTTGTGTGTTAGGTTTTTGGGGCAGCTAGAATGAATATCTACCGTTGATACAATTTCTGTACAATAATAGCTATCGTTCCAGCATATAGGTGGCGCCATATGAAGCTTTGTACGGCCGCAAATGCAAGTCTCCTATAGGATGGTTCGAGTTTGGTGGGTCTCAATTGATAGGTCCAGACTTAATCCAGCATTCAGTTGATAAAATTAAGTTGATCAGGGAAAGATTATTACCAGCGCAGAGCAGACAGAAGTCCTATACAAATAACCAACGTTGAGATTTAGAATTTCAGATTGCTGATTGGGTATTCATAAAGGTATTGCCTATGAGATTCGGCAAGAAGGGCAAGCTTAGCCCTAGATTTATAGGTCCATATCAGATTATTAGACGAGTTGGGCATGTAGCCTACTAGTTAGACCTTCCAGCAGATCTTCAGGAGGTACGTCCAGTATTCAATCTTTCCATGCTCCGAAAATGTGTCGGAGATCTTTCCAGAATTGTACCAATAGATGATGTCCAGATCATAGAGCAGTTGACTTATGAAGAGCGGCCAGTTGAAATATTAGATAGGCTGATTTGTTGGTTAAGGACGAAAGACATTCCTTCAGTTAAGGTGTTGTGGCGAAGCAATAACGTAGAATATATGATATAGGAAACTGAGAAAGATATGAGAGACAAATATCCACAAATCTGCACTACATCAGGTATGTAACAGATCCTTGCTTAATGCTTCTACATACTTATTAAACATTCGAGGACGAATGTTCCTTGTGGGGGGGGGGGGGGGAAAGATTGTTACACCCCATATGTCTAAAGTGACGTATATTGCACTAATGACATGTTAGACATGACTTGAATAAGTCTAAATTCATAATATCACTATATATGACGTTAGGATGTTGAATATAAAGTTTGAGGCAAATCGGATTTACGTTACGGAAAATCAAGTAAAGAATTGCCATGTAACGAACTATTTTGAGCAATTAAATTTGTAATCTTTACGATGTCATTTTGGGACATATCTTATACCAAATTGAAGGTCTTGGAATATAGTTTTCAACACTATTTCTCATTTATTTAAACATCATACAGATAAAGAGATATGAGTGTCGGAATTTTGGAAAGAAGAAGGGATATAAGCGCAAAAAAGGCTAGAAGGGAAATGTTTTGAATATAAAAAGAAAACTTATCTCTTTCTCCTCATTTCAAGAAAATTCACAATAGGAACAGAGCTTTCATTAATTTTTTAGCCATTGTTAGGGTTTTGAAGGGAGAATGCGAATCCTAACTCGAAATTGAAAACAGATTGCATCAAACTACGCGATTAAGATAACATCATGCTACATTCAATTTCGTCTATATCTTGAAGTTTGAAGATGTTTCATAACTAATTTGATGGAATTTAGATCAATTAAGCTTGTGGAAGCTTGACATGTAAAGGAACAAGGTTTAGAAGCTAAACTAGTGAGGTATGTAAGGTCTATCTTCTTCTTTCGACTAAGGCATGTCTATAGTAACTTTCCAAACTTATTTTGCCTTCAAAGTTTGAATTTTTCAAGGTGAGCTGGTATATCATCATTGTACCCTTGTATAAATAGATTTATGTGACAAAAATCCAGGTAGAAGGGTCTCAAATCAGTCCCCAAAGAGCAGCACGAAAGACGGCTCAAAATTGGAAAATATGGTTTTCACTCCTGACATCTGTTAATAGTTCAAGCATAGCTTTTTGTACAATACTGATATTGGGGTAATTGGATTATTTGGAACCCCAAGTGATATATCTACAACTCTCATGTAGACTCTAAAGTATATATTATCCATTTCGGACCTGAAAATAATGATGCAATAGAGGGCCGTGGTACGGTCTAGAAATTATGTGCGACCGTGAAATTGTTTTGCCTGCCGATCGTTTTGTGTTGTTGTCCATTTAATCATTTACGTAATCCTTCAACCTATGCATATCTTATAGAATCCCTTATGAATGTGTAAGCTAATATAGCATGTTTAGGTGCTCAGTTTTATCCTAAGTCAACAATAGAAGCTTATGTTAGAAGTTATAAAATGATTGGCCGACATTACGTTCATAATTCTGTTTTATCACTTGTTTTATTGATAGATAAACTTCCTTTTGCTCGATGATATCATTCTAGCCAGGTATCTATTCCTGTGTATATTGTAGTGCTGGTTTATTTTTGCGGATCATCTAGTTTTAAGGGAAACTCTGCGAATTTATTTTTTGAAAATCAAAAGAGTTGGACAAATTTTGAGTTTCAGGTTGTGTCTATGATTCCATCTAGGGTTTTCTTATCATTCCTTTGAGTTCATATCTATTGTTGCCACATGTGTTATGCCTCAGAAATGCTTATGCTTACATTATGATCATATTATGTATGATTTTGACTCCCCCCAAGAGGCTGGATATTGGACACACAATCCGACATGTGTGATACTACCCGTCTGGGGGACACAACCACTTTGGTTCAGGCGGGGTTTGAAACACCTAGTGTGACCGGGTTTCATTTACACATTATGACAAGAGAGACTAGATATTACTGGCTAGGTGGGGACATAGCTTATGATACCCGCCAGGTTGTTATATACGCGTATATAGCCACAATATGCACTGCATGACTACTAGTGAGACTAGTTCAGTTATCAGCAAAGATTTCACTCAGTTCTCAATATACTTTAGTTTAGTCTTCAGTTCTAGATTCAGCTAGACCGCAATTTATATTCAGTTCACATTTTAGGTTCCAACTATATTGTTATACTTCAGTCTAGATTTACATTCCAATCTTACAGTTTTATTCAGTAGTTATATTATATATACCCGCCTTACATACTTTGTACATATCATGCTCACGTCCTCTCTTGGGCGCTGTGTTTCATGCCTCAAAGGTACAGACATAATAGATCTTGAGCCACGTTAGTAGGCTATCTACCAGCCATTGGAGTTCCTCCGCCTCATCCCGGAGTTTACTACTTTTGGTATCTTGTAAAAACATTTAGTTAGGTATGGTGAGGCCTTGTCTCATCTTTTGTATATTCAGTTCAGCACTCTTAGAGTCCTGTAGATATGTCCCTATCTAGTTCAGTCAGTATGTTATATATGATAGCCTGTGTTAGCCTTGTTGTCCTTCCAGACTTTACTTTCAACAAATATGTATGTATAGATGACATCAGTCGTCAGCTTATGTCCATTATTAGTAGATTATTCGTAGGTTTAGCGATGATCGGCACTTAGTTTCGGTTATCTGATGCGACCCTAGGTTGGGTCGTGACAACAACCTCTTGTTGCCAGAGTAGAAGAGTTTGATGAGGAGGTCCGAGCTACATAGAATGCTCATCGCCTCCAGCAGATGCGGGCTGATCAACTTAGTGCCGCGATGGATGATTAGATCCGTAAGCATAAAGAGGAAGTGGCAGTGCTGTCATCGTCTCTCCATGAGGCTAAAGTAGTTGGGCAAATGCATCGAGCTCAAATGGTTCGTTTAGAGGCAAGTGAAACTACTCAGAGGCAGCAGATATTCTCAACGGAAGAGAGAGCTAAGGCCGCTGAGAAGAAAGCTTTGAAGCTAAGAGCCTCTTTGCTTTCCTTCAGGATGAGAGCGACATGCTGCGGAACAAAGTCAAAACCTTGGAAAAAAACCATGATAAGATTTGCTATGATTCTCACGCACTATCTAAGAATATCAGTGCATTGAATGCTCTGCATGAGGCCGAGCTGGACCGCACGAACTTAGCTGTTGTGCTCGTTACTCTTCAAAGGATTCATACCAGCCTTGGTTTGGATCTTCTGGCTGAGATCAAGAAGATGACAAGGCTGGTATCAGAGGTTGATTCTCAACTGGGATCCGATCCTGAAGATGGTTTAGAAGAGGCAAGTGGTGATGGAGATGATGATCTTCATACTGGGGAACCTGAAGCAGGTGGAGCAGGACCTTCGCAGAGTGTTACCGTAGAGGGAAGTCCTCCGAGAGAGAAATAACACCCCCCCCATTTTTATGACAATGTTTTGAACTCCTACCCGTGTTTTCGGGTATTTAATGAATTTGAATGAAGCTTGCCCGTTTTAAGGCTATTTTAACTTCTATTCTTGTCTTTAGCCAATTCATTCTTTGCCTGTGACGATTTTAACTTTCTCGCCATAAGAAATTTCAATAATGATGTTGGGAGACTTAAGTCTCTGTAGTTTATTGTCGTGCCTATATAGGCACATGTGCGCCGGGTGTCAGCGACTTTTGTTAAGTTGGTAATACACCCTGCTTTATTCTAATGGTTAGAATGTAAGCATATTATTGAGAGCGTGAATTGGCATGTACATATGTTGATAACCAATTTTCACTTGTATGAAGTGGCTATTTAATTTAGGGCATGCCCCACGCCCTCAAGGGGACATCTTTAGCCCGTTGTGATTAACATGACATGTTTGCGTTCAAGCTAAACGAATGTACTTGTCCACTCGAGTGTTTAAGTCTTTAACGACACTATGCATGCAGGCATCCATACCGACATGTTGGTGCAAATATTGAATTGACGATTTCAACATATGATAATACCTAGTGCTCTTAACTAGAATTGATCTTGCTCGAGCGAGTAGTTTACTCTAACTCGCAGTGAGGAGAGAATGTTTTACTTCAACTCAAATATGGCCGAGGGATATGAATAATTGTATTTTTAAAGGATCTTAACATAAAACTGACTAAAATGAACTAGTAGTTTTATTAAGTGATAAAGAAGAGAGCATAGGGCCTATACTGTTGTGGGTGCAGAACCTGTAACATAAGCAAAGACATCAAAAATACTAGAACTAAGTAGAATTGCGAAAACTAGATAAGAACTTATTAAGGTAAATAAACCAGAAGAGTTATACTTCCATATGCACCACTTCTACTCCCCCCCCCCAAACTTTTAATCAATCAAGTGATCAGAACAATCGACTTGATTGATTGATGTTTTGGGGTCTTCTTTATTTTCGTGGGGGCTTGGTCCTTCTTCGTACTAGATTTAGCTACTCTAAGGATGGTTGGTGTATAACATTCCCTTTCCCCAATTCTGTTAGGTATTTGAGCTTTTAAGCACAACCTCCATCTTGTGGATCCACGGTCGTACTACAATAACAATGTAGGGGATGCTTGCTTTCATTACCTAGAATGAGATAGTATGATTAGCTCTAGGTGTGTGCACTGTGAAGTTCACTTCTCCAACGGACCTCTCGCAAGAGTTATTGAAGCCTGCCAGAGTGTAAGTACTCGGTGTCACTTCGTCTTCCACTCCCAGAGCCTGTATAGTCTCCTACTTGATTAGGTTTTTGGCGCTTCCAACATCGACTAGAACACGCTTAACGTCTGTATCGCCTATCCTTAGTGTAATGACCAAGGCATCATGATGGGGAAGGTCGCAAGTGCAAAAGTCCTTATAATCAAACAATATTATTTTATCACGGGCGTGACCTCATTTGAGTTCTGTCCACCTTTGCTTGAGATCGTCAGGTAGCATGGGGTTGCCTATGATGACAATGATAGACCTCTTCAGCTCTGGTAGATCTGGGGGACACTTTGAGCTCTTGTTTTTGGCATACGTGTGCTTCCCTCTCTCTGTCAGTAATTCCTTCAGATACCCCTTGTTGAGCAGGTTCATCACTTCTAGTATCAGGGCCTTACAACCAGCAGTCTCGCGCCCATGGTCTCTTTGGAACTAGCAGAAGTGGTTTGAATCTCTCTTGCCAGGCTCTTCTCTCATATTGTTTGGTCGTTGTACTATGGTATTTCTCATATGATCCCTCATGAATTCAACCGCGTTGAAATGCAGTCCTAACTCCTCAAAACTATCATGAGATCTTGCAATGTTGAGGGATCCGCTATGACTATATGAAGTTTCTTTTTGGGTGTCCTCTCGTTTCTCAACAAGCTTTGGGAGGTCGGCCCTGCTTATACCATGCTTTCATCTATCCCCTAACCGAGGCTCTTCTGTTTGTCCGAGCTTTTTGCTCCGATGGGTATTATCTTTAAGGATCATACGTGCACTGTCATCGAGCGTCTAAGATGGTTTCGGCTCTACATGGAGCTTTTCATTATACCGCTGATGTAGGGCATCCCATGTTGCCACCGAGTGTTGTTTTAGACTCCATTGTAGCTCTCGTGTGGCTAGTGAACCTCGAGAATTTGGGGCTCTTGCTAAAGGCTACTACAGCGATGTTGTTGGGCACTAGGGGAAGCTCCATATACTCTCTCTGGAATCTCTGCAGATAGTCCTTTAGTAGCTCCCGGTCATGCTGGCGGATCTCAAAGATATCTTCACATCTATTTTTCTTGCTTGCGGGAATTGGAGTGCGCTTTCTTGAACAAATCTTGCATTTGGATGAATGATTCAATTTATCCCCGAGGCAACTGAGTGTATCATGTGAGGACCCCCTTGATCAGGGTTGAACCGAACCTTTTTACCGGCACATACTTCTCTTGACGACCGTATAATAGGCAACAATATGCTTATTCTTATCCGGATCTGTGGTCCTATCGTACATAACGTTATCCGGCAGGTGGAAGTGCTTAGGTACGAGGACGGGTGTTGCGCTTGCCTTGTATGCAGCCTTGAAGAACTTCTGCTCATCAACAGCCTTAATCTGGGGTTGAGGACCCAGAACGTTATTGATTCAATCATGGATCACTTTTAGCTCCTTAAGAATATCTTGGATCACGGGCACTCCTTCGAGGCATTGGCTATTGGCTACTTTGGAACTTCCTGGGGTGGTCTCCATGTTGATCCTCCGCCTAGGCATAGAGCCTGGTGAGCTATCCACCGGCTCGAATCCTTGTGAGGATGTTGGCCTTGGAAATGGACCAACGAAGATTGTCTCCAATCGTTTGGCGAGGCTGTCGGCCATGGTGGCCGAGTTATTTGCAGTTCGCTCCTCTTTAGTTTTGAGAAAGTTGGCGATGAGATCCTCGAGCTTGCTGTTTCCACGCAGCGGATGGTTGTCTTTGTCGATGGATTGGACCTTTAGGAGTGTCCTTTAGTTGTCCGCTGAGATCGCTTGGATCTTTTGATGGGTCGTCAACCGCATCAGTGGTGTTCTTTGGGACATTAACATTGACGTTCGACATTTTCATGCTTCTCTTTTGTAAAAACCAACATTTGCCTAGGCTTCACGGTGGGCACCAAACTATTTGTGCCAAAAAATTAACTTAATAGGTTAAAAAAAATAAATTTATTAATGGTCACTGTAACTACTCTTTTTTCCAAAACAAATAAAAAATTGTATGTTTAGAAGGTATGCAAATCATACTTATTTTTTGAGTAAATTTATTTCTTCTTTTACCTAATAAGTACATCACAAATCATACTTATCAATTTCTAATCGAGCGAGTCTTCTTTCTTTCTCTTGCATTATTTAACTTTTGGGTAATATTTTATGCAGAAACAAACAAACATGGCTTTATTTTTATTTTTTATTTTTTATTTTTATTTTATGTGGACCACTTTTACCCAATAAAAATAGCTTGCTAATCTTGAGGTCCTGCATTTGCCTATTTAAACGGTCGCATCATACTTTATTCAATCGCTCTTTAATTTATGAGTTTAAATAAAATCATTGCAAATTTTGAATTTTTTAATTTTTTCCAAATCAAGCTTATACAAACTAGCTCTCTATGTCCAAGTGGGTTCAAACCCCAAAGAGAAAATTCTTTACCATTTCAATGAGTCAAAAACTAACGTCTCATTTACACCCTTTCTTTTACTATACCACTCAAATAATTAATAATTTAATAAAGATGGCAAGAATAAAAACTTGTGAATGAAAATATAAAGGATTTTTTACACAAAAGTACAATTTTTTAGAACTTATTTATCAAACATAACAATATTTTAGTAAAATTACCCAATATAAAGGAAAGGAAGAGTTAATTACAAAATTAGCAAAAACATAGCAATATTTTCCCATAACATATCAAACCCTTACATTCTTCCCCTATTTCCCTCAATGTCACTTTTTCTCCTTCCATTTCCACCTATTTCACTTTTTCTCCCGCCATTTCCCCCAATTTCACTTTTACTCCTTCCATTTCCCCCAATTTTATTTTTTCTCCTCCCATTTCCCCCAGTTTCACCGTATCTCACCTACCAACCACATCGTATCTCATTGTATCTCAATTACCAACTACATCGTATCTTGTTGTGTCTCATCGTATCTCAGCTACCAACCACCTCGTATCTAATCGTATCTCACCTCACAAGTAATATGGTAAATTATGATGAAAAAAAGCAAGTAAATATGATGAAAGTAAAGACAAGTAATTAAGCAGGAAATTGTAGAGAAAGCAAAGTAATTCTTATTCCTTGAGAGCAGCCGACTTCGGTGGCGAATTGTGTCTTGTGTACAATACAATATAAAGGAGGGGTATTTATAGTAGTGATACCCAGTCCTAAATAAGGTAAAATACTAATACTAATAAGGCCATGGGCCTATAACTCAAGGCGGTGGTATACTAAACCCTAACTAGGAGTCTGTAAACCCTAAGCGGCGGGATGTGTGCCCTCCGCCCTATGACCAAACTACCTAAACGGTCGTTGGATTTAGGAGCGGGCGTATATCCTCAGTGCCCGGTGAATTGTAAATAAGTTTAGTCTCGCCAGCAGGATTCATATCCCTGTTACAATAGGTGGCGTTTTTCCCACACAGTCAGTCCCATCACTTGCTGAGTGCTGACGGAAGTAGTTAGGAAGTGAATGAAGTGTGATAGCAGACGTAAAGGTGTGACCGTACATATGCTCATCTCCTTGCCTCTTCGTGTGCGTCGTATTAAATGAAAATTCCTTAGTGTAGCGACGTGTCCCCTAATGATTGGAGGGGTTTTCTGCGTATCTTTCCACTGCTGATGTTGCTCTATTCATATCCCGTAATTATGGGGATACATATAACTTAGACTGCAGTAATCATAATTACGATCCCACTTGATTGAGATCATTACGTTTCCAGCCCAGACGAGTATATATACGTCGTAACTGAGAAAGTTTATTCACAACTTTCCAAAGATTTTCAAGAACTCTACTTTAAACGATAATCTCTTTTTGAATCTCGCTAATCTTATCATCATGGCACGAGGTCCAACCTTTTTCCCAGCTAACTTCAGAGCACATGACTACCTCACCAATTCTTTCAATTTTGAAAATGATGGCTGCATGCTGGGCCAAACCCCTAAATAAGAGGGTGAAAACAACAATCTCTCCATTGAGTTCTACCCTTCTAGTCACGGAGAGTGACATTATGCGCATCAAGCATGAATGCAAACATCCTAATTTCGTCGTCGTTCTTGCTCCTGGCATTAAGGAAATAATTTCTTCCCATCGGTCTGGCTTTTCAATAGTTCCCACGCACCCTTTAACTCTTCATCTCAACAAGAGTGTCCACTTGATAATCGAAGACATATGTCGCCGTAACAATGTTTGTTTGGGCCAGATCAGCCCTTCCTTATGGCTGTGCTTGATCACTTGGCTAACTATGCCCAGGTTGTATTTTGCTTTGATCATCTTCTGACCTTCTACTCCCCTCACCTTCATAAAGTTGGGGTACTGATGTTCATAAAACGAGGGAAGAAAGGTATAGTCCCCGATAGTGAAGATTCCAAAGACCGTAGTTGGGTGCAAAGGTGCGTGGCAGTACGAATGGGGATTTAGTATCCTCTCTTCCCTTTCAAAAGGTCTTCAACAGAAAGTGTAAGTCCACAAAAACTTATCTCCTTGCTTTCAACTGTGGTTTCCTCAAACTAATTTCTTTCTTCTTTGCAGTTGTCATACCCGATTTTGGACTCAACTTGAGCCGAGTCGGGTTTCGGATTTGACTGGGTGAACTCGTTTGAGTTTAAATGTTGGAGTCGCCACCTAATATAATTTCTATGGCGTGTTAGGTCACCTAAGTATCTAAGACCAAATTCAATAAGTCAACTAGTCAATTCAAGAGATTCTATATGGGTAAGAAGTCCAACTGACTCGGGGAAGAGGGTGTTAGGCACTTCCCCGAGTCCCACGAAAAGTGGTTCCCGTCCGAGTCTATGTTTTGGGATACAAATAGTGTATATCATCATAAATACTAACTTGGGAATTAATTCAGCATTCTAGTTCAAAATGTGACACATTCATGCAATTTAGAACACATATACATAAACGGTTTTCATATAAGACCTATATTTGAGCCTAATTGTAGTTTAAGGCCTCCACTATCAAGCGCCTAGTCATAGATAAGTTTAAACATGCAAAGGACGAATTTCAGTTTATTTACGCAGTTCTAACACTTCAAAAGCAATTTTGCATAAATAGTTAAATTTATGAGTAAAATTCAGATTTGGCCAAAAACCGAAAAGGGTGTTGTTTAAAAATGAATTGTTGGCCATTTAGGGTCGGTGTGACTCGTCATTAATTGTAGAGCTCTAACTTTAATGGGTTTTTTTGTGTAGGGGTCAGATTTTGAGAGATATATAAGCGAAGAGGCTGTTTTTGAAAACGGTGGTCACATAAGCACATAAATGCAAATAAAGGTTGTCGCATATAAAGTATAGATATTTATAGGTATAAAACATGCAAATGCATGACTAACTGATAGTTATACTTTAAAAAAATACTTTAAAGTGTATAAATGACACCAATCATTTTATACACCCCTATAGTGTATAGGAGCGTTAGAGTACTAAAAATAAGTTTATGCATGTAAAGGACCCTTTTCGAAAATATTTTTGGGCCCAGACTGTTTATGCAAGTGAGGGCGAGTTTAATTTTCAGAAATAGTCTCATCTAGGCAATTATAACACATACAACCTCTATTTTATTCAAGGTTTCAAATTGTAACGCGAGTTAATCATGCTTCTGATACATCTTAGGTGTAAAAACTTTCAGTAAGGGTGGATTTCAAATATACTGCCAAAAACAATCAGTTTTCAGAGAAGAAAATAATCCAGAATCATTTTCTCAAGCCTAAACATGATGCATTTGCACACGAAGGGAACATGAGTAAGAGAGTAGCTCCTAGATAGCCAATTTGTACAACATCATTGTTGTACCCCTGTTTTAAAGGATACAAGCAGGACACTTAGCAATACAGGTTGGGGGACAGTTCCTAAGGGGAAAAATACAAGGAAAAAGGGGTAACAGTTAAAGGGAGGTGCTCTGTTCTTCAAAGGCCAAAGAAGCCGTTTCAATAGTCAAGGGTTTCTAATTCCAGAATCAGCTTAGAGGGTCCAAACCTTGATCCTATTGAACCCTCAAGGTTTTCCTATAAGCAATGGGATATAGCATAGTCTATGTAAGTCCAAACAAAGCTGCAAGCAAACAGAGTTAGCAGGGGAAATAGGGAAGAGGAAGGCCTGGATCAAAAGGAAATTTGCTAAGAGCTTGTATGATCAGTGCCCTTTTAATAATGTTGACATGTGTTTAACAACTGTGCAGGGCACCCAAAGCATACCAGTGACTAAGTAAAACAGAGATGAGGTAAGATCATGCTGAGGAAACTCACACACATAGATGCACTAAGCAATCAGAAGTGAAGAAAAGTATTACACCTCTAACTGCATCTCAACCATACTGACATGGTTTTAAACAAAGATTTAGAGGTTACTTAGGATACACAGAACCAAGGCAAAATAGAGTACACCAGTAGTTTTAACAGGGACATGATAAGAGTATGCCAGACACACACATATATACAGATGTAATGGGTGATCAGGAGTGAAAAGAAATACCTTTAGGCACTGTGAGGTTAATAGAATGCAGACAAGGGAGAAGAGAAGAAAAATCAGCACCCGCACAAGCAGTAAGCAGTAGTCCTTCGGGAGAGCAAACAAGCAGAAAAAGAATTGTATGCCAGAATAGCTATGTAGAATATTCTAAGTGTATTAGTGTGTGTCTCTGAATTATTTATGTTCAGAAACTTGTCCTTCTAGTTGAAAAGAGAGGAGTTTATATAGGTGATGGGTGGGGATTTCAAAAGCAACGGGTAAGTCCTCATAAGGAAAGAAATACAATCTTCCAAGAGTAACAGGGGGACAAATTTGAGTACCCTTCCAGAAAAAGAGCAATCAATCCCCAAATCTAAGAAAAATCAATCGTAAATTGATTTGGATCCCCTTCTCTCAACCTAACATACTCTAAGTTCAAAAATCTCATCCTAAATAGGTTTGAACTTTGACAGATTTCAAAAACCGACATATCAATAACCACGCCAATTTCCTTTTCTGTTTTCAATTGAAATACCAATCAAACTCCTTCTAAAATTCCAATCTTATCCTATCAGCCCTTCCTCATCCCATTCGGACACATAACCACAAGCAAGAACAGGTACAATGACTACTAGGATCATGCTTGGACACAAACAATTTTCCAGAAACAGATTCAAAGTACTGAGTAACTATCTAGGAATATCAACATACTAAAACAATAATAACCATGTGGTGTGGTTATAATCGATTTAATCATGTGAAAACAAATAGGCTAACAACTTAAACTAAAAATAAACATTTCAGGCATGGGATTAGGCAAAATCAGAACATAAAAGAACAATTAAAGGTTTACTCGTTCACACTGAAGTCGGGTCAAATCGACCCATCACAGTTTTAACTTCGCATGGGGTTCTTTCCAATTTTAGGCGATAACACCTTTAAATCGATGGTCTGAACTCCGCCGGAGGCGTCTCTAGGCGGTGGGGGCTCATATCAAAAGGTCAAACCTTGCCCTTGTCCAAATGTCATAAAAAATGTATGGGTTTTGTAGCGCTTGAAGAGGAGAGTGCCATAGTGCCATTTTCCCCAATTTTCACCAAAATTGGCCGGGAAGTCGATCGACAGTGGTGGCGATTCATTTCGCCAAGAGAGAGAAGAGAGAGGGTGATTCTATAATCAAACGGGGGAAATAGGGGGGGGGGTAGGCCAGGGGTTAGGGGTCGTTTGGTAATTGAAAATGAAAAAATGTTTCTGGCCGTTGGATCGTCTACGTGGAGGATCGAGATCGATCCACGTAGGCGTGACGTGTATAAAACGTGGTTGATGTGTAAATTATGAAGTTTAATACATATATATATATATATATATATATATATATATATATATATATATCTGTGTGTGTGTGTGTGTGTGTATATATATGGTGTATAAACAGTGTATATAAGGCATTATACAGGTATAAAAATTGTACAAATTGGATATAATAATATAGAAAATTAGGAAATTAGTTTTAAATGTTAGGATGGCTAGCTAGATAATGTTTAAAAATTATAATTTTTGGCTTTAAAATAATTTGGACAATTTTGTAAAATAGAGGTAATCGCGAAAATTGTAAGAATAGTTATGGTTTGAGACGATGCTTTTGAAAATGGCCTTGATTATCAGACTATTATGAGAAGGTAATTTTAAAATAATGGACGAGGTAAGAGTGAATACACAATCATGTGTAAAATTAAAAAACTGTTGATTTTGAAAATAGGAAAGACAAAATTGGGTGTCAACAGCTGCCCCTCTTTGCCCGGGGTTGATGAAAGAGTCTTCGGGCAAAGACGTTGATAGTGCGGCCAATTTTGTCATGACTTTAGAGGAGCCTATGACTTAAGAGAATGTAAGGCGTCAGGCTGAGATGCTTTCTTTGCTTGGGGTGTATATCTTGTAATGAAGATGTGCTTGCAACATAATATATACATAAAACGTACCTTCCCGCAAGGATAATTGTCTTTCCAGGATTCTTGCCATATGTGATTGTGTCTGTTATGCCATAATTGCGTGTCTTTTGATGTCAAGTGTTAGATTCGACATTGGGTTGTATGCCCTCCGTCGGTGCATTGGGCTGTGTACCCTACGCAAAAAATAAAAATAACAAATCGGTATCGGATTGTGTACCCTCAACCGATGCCTTGGGCTATGTACCTTAAGCTAATATAAATGCGAATCGATATCGGGTTGTGTACCCTCAACCGACGCATTGGGTTGTGTACCCTCAGCTAGTGTAAAATGCAAATCGATATCGGGCTGTGTACCCTCAATCGACGCCTTGGGTTGTGTACCCTCAGCTAATTGTAAATGCGAATCAATATCGGGCTGTGTACCCTCAACGGATGCCTTGGGCCATGTACCCTCAGCTAATGTAAATGCAAATCGATATAGGGCTGTGTACCCACAACCAACACCTTAGGTTGTGTACCCACAACCAACGCCTTGGGCTGTGTACCCTCAACTAATGTAAAATGAAAATCGATATCGAGTTGTGTACCCTCAATCGACGCCTTGGGCTGTGTACCCTCAGCTAATTGTAAATGCAAATCGATATCGGGCTGTGTACCCTCAACCGACGCCTTGGGCTGTGTACCCTCAGTTAATGTAAATGATGAATTGATATCGGGCTGTGTACCCTCAGTTAATGTAAATGATGAATTGATATCGGGCTGTGTACCCTCAACCGACGCCTTGGGTTGTGTACCCTCATCTAATATAAAATACAAATCGATATCGGGCTGTGTACCCTCAACCGACGCCTTGGGCTGTGTACCCTCAGCTAATTTAAAATACAAATCGATATCGGGCTGTGTACCCTTAACCGATGCATAGGGTTGTGTACCCTCGGCTAATTTAAATGACAAATCAATATCGGGCTATGTACCCTCAACCGACACTTTGGGTTGTGTACCCTCAGCTAATTTAAAATGCAAATCGATCCTAGTAGCATGTTAGTTTTGAATCTGGTTTTTCTAGTTAGATTATGGAGTCAGAAGGTTTAATTTTATCATCTTGGGACTCAAAGAGTTCAAATTAACCATGGGATGGATTTGGGATAATTCAGTAGGTTATTGGGTTTGTATGGGACCAAGGGCCCTTAGCTAGTTATACTGATGCTCTGATGGCTTTTGAGCAATGGACTTGGAGTCCATTTTATGTCGTAGGTAAATCTGAGGAAACTAGAGTAGTTTGTAGTGGTTCAGTAAATAGAAGTTAGCTTGGACTTACTTTAGTTTAAAATCTGAAAATAAAAAGAAAAAAGTTTAAAAAAAAAAGAGTCACAGGTCAACCTTGGGGGCAAGGGTAGCACAAACGATGATAGTTCTGACTTTTGACTTTTGCTTTTTGGTTGGTAGGAGTGGAGCATGAAAAAGGAAATTTGCATTAAAAGAGCCACATTGTGTGTGGTACTTTCTTCTGATAAAGCAAATGGTCACATGTGAGCCTATGTCCGTTACACTTCCCTCGCATTCCACCCCCTCTTACCTATTTAAAACCCCTTTGTCTTTCATTTTTAGGGACTAACACAAGATCTGAAATTACACAATTTCAACCGCTAAAAAAAAATACTTTCTTCAAGAGTAAAAAAGAGAGCCAAAAGATCTGGTAACATCACAATATCTGGAAAAGAGAGTTTCTTTTTTTGATAGAAAGAGTTAAAACCAGAGAGAAAGAAGAGTGAAAAAATAGAGAATTATTAGTGTTCAAGTTTAAGATGAAATGGAGGTTTGTCTGCTTGGTTACTTTGAATTATGCGAGGGTCTATGGGGATGTTAGGCGCTTGCTGCTGCTTAGCTAGTTGTTGTTGACTGGTTTTGCTCGGTTTGGATCTACATAGCTTTGCTTTGGAGTTGCATCTCCACTAGGTAAGTTCTTGAACCTTGTACATACATCTTTTATAGCTTTGTATGAAAAGGGACATGTGTAAAGTCCATAACTTGAAAGTCATGGCTTGAATGATTTATCTTATATACGTTAGTGTGTGTGTTTGCAATGTTTTACGTACTGCTTGTCATGTGTAAAGTAGAAAAAAATAAAATAAGAACAACAATACAGGCCATCTAATTGTTTGAGCTAAAGAATAGCAACACACATTAAAGGATTTGTTAATCTGGGCTGGCCCGTTTCCATGGAACTATCTTCCTTAAAATGCAAACATGTAGGCAACGTAGGACTTGTCTCTTATAAGTAAAAAATCAGTTTCCTTTGTAATTAATTGTACAGTTTAATGGTTCAGAATCGATTAGGCAATTTAGGCCCTTTTCTTCCTTTTAACTTGTATATAAGGCGGAAACATTGAAAAGAAAAAAATAAGTACAAACCACGGTATACCGCAACTTATTAAGGTAAAATAGAGAGTTTAAAACAGTACTCGAAGCGAGTGAACCTGCTAATTATTCAAACAAGCAGCTACGCAAATTATAGGCTGAGATAATTACATAACTCATTTTATTCACTTGAAACTCATTTAAGTCAAGAGATTTCGAACGGCTGAAGTACCTGCACGATCTAATTGATTTAAGTCGGAAGATTTTGAACGAGCGAAGTGCTCGCGCGATTATATCTCGATTTGAATTTTCAGTTGAACGGATAATTAATAATAAATCAAATCGTAACAAACAAAGGCAAATACAACAAACAAATTTAAAGAGTTAAAATGCGTCAATAAAGCAACTGTGCTTGACACAGGGCTCGAGGGTGTCTAACACCTTCCCTCGAGTCAACCGAGATCCTTATCCGGAACTCTGACGCAGACCATTTACGAGTCATAGGTGTTCTAGGTACACCATTTTGGTGATTTAGCACACCTTTAACTTGTCAAGTGGCGACTCCGTAATCTCTTAAATAATCATGTACCTATTAACATCCGTCACAACCTTTTAAAATTAATTTTTTCTTTTAAGTTAAAAAAGGGTCGTGACAGCTTGGCGACTCTGCTGGGAAGAAAGTGAAAACAAAGAGTCTCAGGCTTTAAAATTTGTCGCTTTCGGCTTTTGAATATTGTTTGTATATGTTGCCTTGAATGTTACTGCTTTGATATATTTGAACTGTATATACACAACTGTCTTCTCTTGTACACCTCTGAGTCTTCTGGAACACTGCACACATGCACGCTAGTTTCGCTTCGACATCTGGAATTTCTGTCGTGTCTCAGGACACAAAAAGTTAACCCTTCTTAGGAGGAGGTGTGTTGGGTTAGGCCGTTAGTGCGTTGTCGACCGGTACCCCCGATGCACTTCCAAATTGCCAAAAACTATAAAACATGAACCCATTGAGTCACCTAGAGTTGAACCTGTGCTTTTATCTAGGGCGATTTATTTGCATGTCATTAGACTTAATGAAGTGCGGTAAATCGGTACCGCACTTGTCTAGGCTGACTCCCTCGTACTATAATGGGACCCACGTCCCCAAAAGACACATCATGAGCATATAATGTGTTGTATTTGTTCTAGCCTAAGGGTTGTTATGTTTACCGATCATCGAGGGGCGAGAGCCAAATTTTGAAAAAAAAAATAAAGGAAAATGATAGAAAAATTAGGTTTAGTTCCGTCTCTCGAAATATTTTTTGTTTAGTTTTCATTTTACGCCGTTATAATGACGAATTTTTTCAAGAATTTTTGAGTTTCATCTTGTGTCCGGGTTAGGTCCCAGATATTAGAAAACAATTTGTCATAGTTTTGCGCTGTTATAATGGCAAAATTTTGAGATCCTTTTATGTTTGAATCTATGTCCATCTGTAGTTCATATTTTTTAAAAGTAATTTATTGGGGTTTTGCGCCGTCATAATGGCCAATTTTAAAAACCAATTTTGCATCTAATTTGTGTAATATTTTGTGTCGTTGTGTCATCCTAATTGTCATATTTTGTAAATATTCTAAGATTCTTTCTCGAAATAGATCAAAGAGTTTATTTCAAAAAAAAAATAATAACTGTGTCCGTCTTTGTATTGCCGTAATGTCTGATGTTGGAGTCACCTTTCGGATAAGAATACATAGTTTTTTTCATAATCCCTTCTTAAGTTCCGTTTCGAATCTCCGGTTGAGTCTTAATTTTTCATTAAAAAAAATTATGTTTTAGGGTCCCGCTTTATTTTATTTTGTTTAAGATCAAGTCAGGGTACAGACGATAAATTGCAATTAGCAAAGTTGAATTTTGTGTCGATCCTCGTGGAATAGTCTGACTCCGCTAAAATGTCGAGTCCCATTATTTTCACCGTCTAGGTGTACCCCACCCAATGTGTCAGTTTGTATATATCTTTGACTCATGCATCATGTCAAGCATTTTATTTTCAGTTCGTCTCGTGTCGTTTGTCTAAATTACGTTTGTTTGAGTCCGAAAAATAGGAAAGAAAAAATAATAATCATCCTTGTGCTGATTGAATATCAGTTACAATTTTGTTCTAATTTTTATCAAGGCACATAAGCAATCTTTCGAGGATACGATCGGTACACTCGGCTTACGCCGTTAACCATTTCGGAATGACGCATAACAATCTTAGGCTGCAATCTGTATTTCTTTTGTGCTAACTTGTATGGTTTACAAAGCTTGAGCAACTGCCGTGCTGGCCCCCCATTCCTAAAAGCTTGAGCAACTGCCACGCTGGCCCCAGATTCCTACTCCACCAGAATCAAGGGACCACTGCCTGTACCAGAAGTGGTTGAAGCTCCTCTTCAGGAAAGCACTCAAACAATGATGGCTGAGGAAATTGAGAACACTGAGCTGGTTCGCTTAACTGAACAACAGGCCAAGATGGCCGAGGACTTTGCAGCTATGAAAGAAATGATGACGCAGCTGGTTCATAACTTGGCAGCAGTTCAGGCATCTCCTGTTCCTCCAGGTGCTGCTGGTTTCATGGCAAATACCCAGCCACCAGGGCAAGGCAATCCACAATGGCAGGAGACCCCCGTTACCCTCCAGGATTCGGTCCAACATCTGGCAACTGACAATGCTGCCGGACCCTCTACTATAAAACCTGGGGCACAATTCCCACAACAAGGACAACATGGCAAACCCCAGGTTCCTGCCGCAACATTCACCGTTCCTGCAGGACACACTTTGCAAAGATCGAACAGTGACCCACAGTTAAGGGCCCATGATCAACAATTTGACCAAGCTCAGGGTAATGTCTTCCGCCAAACCGAGTCGTATGATCAGGGACACTACCCAGAATCACATGCTGATATTGACAGGTTGGAAAAAACAGAAGATAATGATTTTGCTCGGAAATTGAAAAGCTTGGAGCAAACTGTGAAAAGCATACAGGGGCATGGTGGTAAAGCTAATGTTTGATACAAAGATCTGTGTTTATTCCCTCATGTGCCTTTACCTGAAGGTTTTGTTGTGCCCAAATTTGATCTGTACATTAGACAAAGTGATCCAAGGATCCACATGAAGATCTACCTTAACAAAATGAGAGGCTTTGAGACGGATAAATTGTTGATGGCATACTTTGCTGACAGTTTGGGAGGACCGGCAACAGAATGGTTTGTACAACAACGTGTTTCGAAGTGGGTCACCTTTGATGACATGGCCAGCGCTTTCCTAAATCATTATGGTTACAAAATTGAGGCTGCTCCTGATCATTCTTCCTTGAAGACGATCACAAAGAAACCAAGTGAAAGTTTCAGAGAGTATGCCTACAGGTGGCGCGAACAAGCAGCACGTGTGAGCCCTTTGATCCCAGATGATAAGATGGTTGAAGAGTTCGTCGAGGTGCTTGATGAGACCTACTACCAAGCAATGGCCTCCGCCATAGGGAAACAATTCAGTGAAGCAGTGATAATTGGGGAGATGATTGAGAAAGGAATCAAGGCAGGCAAGATTGTCAGCCAAACAGCTTTGCGAGCCCAGGCAGGAGCCATGGAGAAGAAGAAGCAAGATGATGTAGCCATGGTGGGTTCGGGTTCACAAAAGTGGAGCGAGAAAAGATACAATCAAACCCACTCATACCAAGCTCTAGAAATATACCCTCCACAACACTACTACACCCCTACAAATCCACAGTATTCTGTCCCTCCATGCTAATACTCAATCCATACAGTGCAGCCATATGCTCCAATATCGTCTTATCCGCAATGGCTTGATCCAGCCCCACATCCTATATATCCCATTCACCAAGCTCCACATAACAAATTCCAGCCTCCACCGGACCTTCCCCACCGACCAAGAGGTCCTCCAGGTTTTCGCCCAGAAGTTGAGTATAAAAGGGTGAATCAAGCAAAAAAGAATGAGTTCACGCCAATTGGGGAATCTTATGTCGAACTTTTTCAGAAGTTGCAAGCTTTGGACATACCGATACCGATCAATGGAGGAAGGATCCTAGGGATAGGGTTGATGGCTCTCGTCAATGTGCTTATCATTCAGGTGCACCGGGGCATGACACTGAGGATTGCAATTTTCTCAAGAAGGATATCCAAGCTTTGATCGATAATGGTCAGATTCAAGTTGAGGGTTCAGATACACCAAGTATAAATAAGAACTCATTTCCTCTCTTTGATGATGTGCATATGGTGGGTATGGTGGGTGTAGAAGATTTGAGAGTTGAATCTGCAATGCCGATAATATTTGTTGGTGATGTGTCAGTTGGGGCCAACGAAATGCTAGTGACAATGAACTGTGTTCCTGAGATTATGCTTGGGGTAGTAGAGAGAGTAAGGGGTGAAGAAATGAAGAAGACGGACATGTCTCTCGAGAAGCCAATTCCAAATCTTACTCGGGCATTCATCAGTCCCAAAGAAGTAAAGTCCACCCTGTTGGGACTTGGAGAAAATAAGGAAAAGAAGAAGAAATTCCTAGATTCAGGGAATTTCTTTGGTATCAGCATGGTGCATCCTTGTGAAGGGCTCAACAAGGCATGAAAAGCAGGAAACAGGCCCTGACTTGCAATTGAGTGACCGTGAAATGTTGTAGCTTGTTTTGCTAATCTTTCTGTCTACCTGGTTATTCAAGGGTTGTAACCCAAGTGCATTATTTTGCTTGTTTTGTTTGTTCAAACCCTTATATCTTCAATTCAATGAAAGAGAGATCCATCTCGTCCTAATATTCGGTCTTTTATGTTTCCTGTTCTTGCCTCCTTAGTTTTTTATTTTATGTTTTGTCGACTTTAATAAAATGACATGCGAGCGGAATTTACGTCTTGATCTAAACACACGCTCTGGTACTGTGAGCTATTTGAGTAGTAAAGAGGGATAAAAGAGGGAGCGAAATAAGTTGGGAATTAATCAGTAGTCATCCGATAAGAGAGATTAGTGAGAAGTTCAAAATCATGTACGGTCGCTTCGACCGAATTTGAAATACCAGTTTTGAGAACCATCGTTGAAGCAGAAGCCGAGGACACGTGTGGATCAATCCAGGTCAATTCGTTGAACCATTATTTGTGCGAGGCATTCTCGGGTCGGGATGACGGACGACTTTCATTTTTGCTACCCAAACACTCTGTCCTTTTGTCAGTCCTTTTTTAGCCTTGTTCTGTGTTTTCTTTGGCCTACCCTCCCTTGGAATCAATTTGATATGACTAAAGAAAAGAAAAAGTAAAAAAAAATGAGGAAAAGAATGAAAAAAAAGAATACAAAAACAAAATCTACCTCAGTGGTAGAGCTACGTCTGATCTGATTTCTCTCAAAAGGATACGTAGGCAACCATTCGGGTGCGGTCATCACAGAGAAAATTTTATTTTTTCCCTGTTCATATTGACGCAAAACTTGCCTCCAAGTTTGCGACCAACGTCAGAAGAAATTTTATTCCCCATTCTATGCTAAACCAGGGCAGAAGTTTGTTTTTATTTTATTTTTTATAAAATAAAATAAAAACAAACTTCTATTTTATCATACCATATATCCGTCTGTTTCATGAGATGTTTGGTATATCAGTCTTGAAGTAAAGGAAAAAACTCAAAGCGCCCCAGTTTAGGATAAACTGGGGCAAAAGTTTATTTTTAAAAAAAAAGAACAAAGAGGAGAAAGTCAACATCCCTTTTCTTTCATTGTGTTCGTCTCGGGGGATAATCTCAATATTCCCTATATTTTCATATTAGAAAATTCAAAAGATAATTCCTCGGTTTCACTAAACCCGGGCTACAGTTTGTTGTTATTTTAAAAGAAATAATTCCAAGGGTTGTATGATTCACCAAGTCATTTCATGAGTTGTTTTCATACCGCTTTTCAAACTAAAGATAAAAACTCAAAAAAAAAAAAAAAATGGAAATAATCCCAAATTTGCCTAAACTTGGGGAAATAAGTTTGTTTTATTTTTAAAAAGCGGTAATTTCATAGTTTGTGATATTCATCTGATCGTCTCATGAGATGTTTCTGAGCTTTTATGTTGAACCCCTTTCTTCATAGCCTAACCAAATCCAATATTACAGTCCAAATAAAGACCCTTCTGACCGATCATTGAGAATGTCAAGCCGAGTATGGTATCAAGGGATAAGTTCCATGCTTTAAAGTTTTATTCTTATAAGCCGACAATCGCATTTAGGAGCTGGGAGCACCAAGGTCATTAAAGGAGAAATTCTCCGAGGAATCAAGATAAAGGCCAAGATTGAAGGAAGAAAAGAAAGACGGGGTCGAGCATCAAGGAAAGATCGGAGGTCGATTGGGAAAGAGCGAAAAACTGAAAGAAATGAAGAAAAAAGAGAAAGAAAAAAAGAAGTCTTGTCGGTGAAAACCTGAAAAGGCGCTGCAAGGCAATAGTGAGTTAAACGAACAAAGAAAGAGGCTAGTTAGTGAAAACCCCGAGGGGCACTACTAGTCGACTGAGGGTCGTGGAATTCGTCATCAAGTTCGGGTTGAGAAAGATTGTCAAACTGGGAGCAAGTTCAGGAATACCCCGTGTGAACGGATCAAGTGTTGATTCCAAGATGCATGTCATGGTTTACTAAGGTTGTCGTTTCACCTCCAAATAAGTTTCTTCTATCTACCAGGAAATCTTTCATTCGATGTCCTCCTTTTGAGTTTCTTCACTTTCCTTTTCATTTATTTCTTTCTCATTATTTTCGGTCATTCAAAAAGGTTTGCAAAACTTGTCTACAAGTTCAGTTGTACCAAGAAAAGTCGAGAATGGGGGTCCAATATCGAGATTGTACCATGAAGATCACTGGGAAATGGTTTGTTATTTCTACAAGGTGTGACCAAAGACCGATATAAGAATTTGGGTTTGGAAATGTGAGAACACAACTACATCAAGTCAGTTTCTCGTCGGGGACAAACTTGAATAGCAGAAAAAGAAATAAAAAAAGAAATCAAGTACCATCTGAACCGGGAGCATCAGTTTTCAACTTTCAAGAAAAGACCCCATTGAGATAATGGGTTGCGAATTTTAGCTTTCTGTCAAAAGAACCATTGGGATAATGGGATAAGTTTTTGACTTTAAACACAAGGATCATTGGGATAATGGGATTCAATTTTCAGAACAAGACCCATCAGAGTGATGGTTTCTAATTTTTAACAAAAGCAAGACCCATCAGAGTGATGGTTTTCAATTTCCAACAGAAGCAAGACTCATCAGAGTGATGGTTTCTAATTTTCAACAAAAAGCAAAACCCATCAAAGTGATGGTTTGTCATCCAGCAGAAGCAAGATCCATCAGAGTGATGGTTTTAAGTTCCAACAAAAGCAAGACCCCTCGGGGTGATGGTTTTCAATTTTCAGTAAAAGCAAGACCCATCAGAGTGATGGTTTTCAATTTTCGGAAGAAGCAAGACCCATCAGAGTGATGGTATTCCAATTTCCAACATAAGCAAGACCCATCAAAGTGATGGTTTTCAATTAGCAAGAACAAGACCCATTAGAGTAATGATTTTCAATTCAACAAGAACAAGACCCATCATAGAGATGGTTTTAATTTTCATCAAAAGAAAGACCCATCAGAGTGATGATTTTCGATTCAGCAAGAACAAGACCCATCAGAGAGATGGTTTTAATTTTCAGCAAAAGCAAGACCTACTAGAGTGGTGGTTCCAGTTTTATCTTTTAAGTCAAAGCCTGCCAAAGCGAAAATTTCAACATTCAAGTCAAAGCCCGTCAAAGCGGTAATTTTAACTTTCAAATTAAAGCCCGCCCGAGCGGCAATTTCAAGTTTTAAGTTAAAGCCTGCCCGAGCAGAAATTCCAAGTTTTCAAGACCCACTTTGTTAATGGGAGCTTCAGACTAGTTTATCAGCTTGAGAAGATTGAAGAGTTAGGTTAGAAATTGTAATTTTTACATTTCAAATGTTGTATTTTTATTTTCCTTTGTAAAGCAATGATCACCAGCCAGCAACCAGCAACAAGTGACCAGCAACAACAGCTCTAGTATGTCAAAGTGTCTTGTGTCAGTCCGAGCAAGTCTAGGAGTATCGATTCAGTCCCAGTTAGTTCTGAATGTGTCTAGAGTTAGTTTGTGTATGTCTAAAGAGTGCTTAGTGTTAGTCTAAGAAAGTCTAGTGTCTGTTTGTATATGATAGTCCCCAGCTATCGCACGCGAGGAACTATACTGATCTGATTCCTTAGTTCGGGGATATGTAAGTAGCCTTGTTCTTGGTTACAACCAAACCGGCAATGTACGGTCACAATTTTGCAAGCGTGGTCTCAGCTAGAACCGAAAAGGCCAAAATTAGCTTACGATTACGTCTTTGTCCGAAAACTCTTCATGTTCCCGAACAAAGAAGGGCGACTGTAATCACCTAATTTTGGCACCTAAAATACAAAAATGCATAAAATATGTGTGTTAATTGTTATGTGATTTTACATTTTCTTTTGACTATTTTAGTTATTAATTAGGAAGAAAAATGCTACAAAATTACCAAAATATACTTCTGATGCAAGCAATTGTTAAAGTATGAGTAAATGTGATTTTATTGTTTCTTTAATACTTTGTTACATAGGTTTATAACGTTACAAAGTACATAGCCTAAAGTGTTTTTAATTGGGTGGCTAAACTTTGAACTAATGGCCATTGGGCCGCCTGAAAATAAAAGAAATACCCACCCTAATACCTATCTGACCAGGCCCACGTTCATGAACAAAGTCCTTTCCAACACATTTTCCCCCATTGCACAAAACTCTCCGATTTTTGTGAGATGCTGGCGAAATTTCCGCCTCTGGCGGACCACCCCCTCCCCGATAAAATTTTACATCACCCGACTCGCCTTGGCCTCCTCATTCCCGATTTGAACTCAATTTATTCCTACAGATTCGTCATAGATCAGAGAAGAAAGTGGCAGATCAATTTTAAATCCGGCGAAATCCCATGTTTGCCTGCCAAGTTTTGCATCTACGGCTTCCTCTCACTTCCCTCTACATGTTTTTTTGAAGGTAATTCCTTACTAAAATCCCTCCATCTTTTCCATCTTACTCACTGTCTCATCTTCCATTTTAAGTCGTTTGTTATGGTGTTTGTTTTGTCTGGGATGTGATGTTGAGATGTCTCGTGGTGGCATTGGTTGAAGGGACTCATTAGTGGTCGTGGTGGCTGATTAGGGCAACAACGATGCTAGGGCAGTTGTAACGCGAGGGCGATGATGATATCTTCATGACTCAGTGGGGAGACGGCTCGGGAAGCAATAGTGAGGCAGTGGTGGTGTCTGAGGATGCGACGAGGGTATAACAGCTGCGAAGTTGACTGTTACGGGGTTGTTCATGGATGGTGACGCTGCATCAATGGTGTCATAGCTGGTTTGACTGGTTTGAAGCTGTGAAACAGCCGTGAACCAGGCAGCAGCTATCTTGTCGTGCTCGGGTATAGCAGCGAGGCAATGGCAGCGAGCTGGTGGTGATGTTTGTTTCAGCTTAACAGGTTAGAAGAAAATCCCCTCCCCTTGCCTCCTCTCCTCTATCAGCATATCTTAACTGTCATAGATTTAACTTAGCATGAAATTGAAGGCATTTTGTAGTTTACATGAACGTATATAGCTTCAGCTTATACATGTGAGTTGCAAATGAATGTTTCTTCATACGTTTAGCTAATTTTATCTTTCATAATCAATGGATGGAATCGTATGTTCGTGTCAAGAAGAATCTGCGTGTTTGTACAAGCTCCTCATTGTTCGTGTGGGACAGTTTGAGTGCGAAAGTTTTGTTCTTGATTGTTTGTGCATGTTTATGTAATAAATGTTTTGTCTTAAGTTCTGTATTAATAATAATTTGTTTGGGTTCTGCATTCAAGCTTAGTTAACTTGTCATCTTATCCGATAGGAGTGACTTGTGAGGTCGTTTCTTGGCTGTGATAGGGTGAACATAATGTGGGACTTGTGAACATGAATATGTATGTTTTGCCCTTTTGTCTAAGTATGTCGCGTGTTTGGTTTTATCACTTCAGAGCTGAAAGTTGTTTCCCCTGCCTTAGTATTGATCGAGCATCTGCGAATAATCTTGTGAGTTGGCTGCCTCTTTGGTTTAAATTAGAAGTTGTTAACATGTCTATGAGGAAGTGTAGCAAGAGAGTTATTTGGTCTACCTTTTTGAGTGATGTCTTACTGTAGTTCCTAGTAGCATGTTAGTTTTGAATCTGGTTGTTCTAGTTAGATTCCGGAGTCAGAAGGTTTAATTTTATCATCTTGGGATTCAAAGAGTTCAAATTAAACATGGGATGGATTTGGGATAATTCAGTAGGTTATTGGGTTTGTATGTGACCAAGAGGTCCTTAACTAGTTATACTGATGCCCTGATGGCTTTTGAGCAATGGACTTGGAGTGCATTTTCTGTCGTAGGTAAATCTGAGGAAACTAGAGTAGTTTGTAGTGGGTCATTAAATAGAAGTTAGCTTGAACTTACTTTAGTTTAAAATCTGAAAATAAAAAGAAAAATTTTTAAAGAAATGGAGTCACAGGTCAACCTTGGGGGCAAGGGTAGCACAAAAGATGATAGTTCTGAATTTTGACTTTTGCTTTTTGGTTGGTAGGAGTGGAGCAAGAAAAAGGAAATTTTCATTAAAAGAGCTACATTGTGTGTGGTAATTTCTTCTCATAAAGCAAATGGTCACATGTGAGCCTTTGTTGTTTACACTCCCCTCACACTCCACACCCTATTACCTATTTAAAACCCCTTTGTCTTTCATTTTTAGGGACTAACACAAGATTTGAAATTACACAACTTAACTCTCTAAAAAAAAAATACTTTCTTCAAGAGTAAAAAAGAGAGCCAACAGATCTGGTAACATCACAATATCTGGAAAAAAGAGTTTCTTTTTTAGAAAGAAAGAGTGAAAAACAGAGAGAAAAAATAGTGAAAAAATAGAGAGTTATTAGTCTGCTTGGTTTGTCTTCTTGGTTTCTTTGGCTTTTGTGAGGGTCTAAGGGGCTGTTAGGCGCTTGCTGCTGCTTAGCTGGTTGTTCTTGACTGGTTTTGCTAGGTTTGGATCTACATAGCTTAGCTTTGGAGTTGCATCTCCACTAGGTAAGTTCTTGAACCTTGTACATACATATTTTATAGGTTTGTATGAAAAGGGACATGTGTAAAGTTCATAACTTGAAAGTCATGGCTTGAATGATTTATCTTATATACGTTAGTGTATGTGTTTGCAATATTTTACATACTGTTTGTCATGTGTAAAGTAGAAAAAAAATAAAATAAGAAAAGCAATACATGCCACGTGATTGTTTGAGCTAAAGAATAGCAACACACATTAAAGGATTTGTTAATCTGGGCTGGCCCGTTTCCATGGAACTATCTTCCATAAAATGCAAACATGTAGGCAACGTGGGACTTGTCTCTTTTAAGTAAAAAATCAGTTTCCTTTGTAATTAATTGTACAGTTTAATGGTTTAGAATCGATTAGGCAATTTAGGCCCTTTTCTTCCTTTTAACTTGTATATAAGGCCGAAACATTGAAAAGAAAAATAAGTACAAACCAAGGTATACCTCAACTTATTAAGGTAAAATAGAGAGTTTAAAACAGTACTCGAAGCGAGTGAACCTGCTAATTATTCAAACAAGCAGCTGCGCAAATTATAGGCCGAGATAATTACATAACTCATTTTATTCAATTGAAACTCATTTAAGTCAAGAGATTTTGAACGGGTGAAGTACCTGCACGATCAAATTGATTTAAGTCGGAAGATTTCGAACGAGCGAAGTGCTCGCATGATTATATCTCGATTTGAGTTTTCATTTGAACAGATAATTAATAATAAATCAAATCGTAACAAACAAAGGCAAATACAACAAACAAATTCAAAGAGTCGAAATGCGTCAATAAAGCAAATGTGCTTGACACAGGACTCGAGGGTGCCTATCACATTCCCGAGATTCAACCGAGATCCTTACCCGGAACTCTGACGCAGACCATTTACGAGTCATAAGTATTCTAAGTACACCATTTTGGTGACTTGGCACACCTTTAACTTGTCAAGTGGCGACTCCGTAATCTCTTAAATAATCGTGTACCTATTAACACCCGTCACAACCTTTTAAAACTAATATTTCTTTTAAGTTAAAAAAAGGTCGTGACACTTCTCGAACCAAAAGCTCTCTCCATGATGACACAGGCACACAAACCCTCCCATTCTTGAAGAGGTAGCCATCGAGCCACTGATACTTCTCTATCCTCCAACCACTCAAGATAATGTCTCGAACACTCTTAAGCTTGGGATCATATTCATACATCTGCTTGATACTTTCGAATCTCATTAATCTCGAAGTGAGAGTGGTCGCTAAGGTGAACTTCCTCGACAGTGCATCGACCACAACATTGTCTTTACCCTTCTTATAATGAATTACATTGGGAAAGCTCTCAATGAATTCTACCCATTTGGCATGCCGTCGGTTCAACTTCTCTTGGACTCGGAGATATTTCAAAGATTCATGATCACTTTTAATCACAAACTCACGGGGCCATAGATCATGTTGCCAATGAACAAGTGCTCGAACGAGGGCATACAATTCCTTATCATATGTAGAGTAGTTCAAGGTTGCACCCTTAAGATTTTCACTGAAGTGAGCGATCAGCTTCGATTGTTGCATAAGCACTCTTCCGATCCCAACTCCGAATGCATCAAATTCTACCTCGAATGCTTTGCCGAAGTCAGAGAGTTGTAGTAATGGGCAGAACTTACCTTCCATTTCAACTCTTGGAAAGCCCTCTTTTGGGACTCTCCCCACACAAACGAATGGTCTTTCTTTATCAGCTCAGTTAAAGGAGCTGCCACGGTGCTAAAGTCACGAACAAACCTATGGTAAAAATTAGCTAACTCATGGAAGATACGAAGTTGAGATACCGAAGTAGGATTCGGCCAATCTTTGATAGCCGTGACTTTTGACTCATCGACTTCAACACCATTAGCACTCACAACGAATCCAAGAAAGACTACACGCTCGACACAAAAGGCACACTTTTTGAAGTTAGCATACAACTTCTTTTTCCTAAGTGTATCAAGCACAAACCTTAAGTGTTCGACATGCTCATCCACAGATTTACTAAAAACAAGTATGTCATTGACATATACAATAACAAACTTATTTATAAACAGTTTAAGCACATGGTTCATCAATCGCATGAAAGTGCTCGGTACGTTAGAAAGGCCAAAAGACATCACTAACTATTCATAAAGACCGAATTTGGTCTTGAATGCAGTTTTCCATTCATCACTCAATTTCATTGGGATTTGGTGGTAACCAGACCTGAGGTCTGTCTTTGAAAAACAAGAAGAACCAATAAATTTGCCTAGCATGTCATCTAATCGAGGGATAGGATGACGATACTTTACTGTTATCTTATTGACTGCTCGACAATCAACACGCATTCGCCATGCTCCATCTTTCTTTGGGACAAGGATAACAGGAACGTCGCAAGGACTCAAGCTCTATTGAACTAAGCCTTTGTTCAGCAATTCGTCCACCTGCCGCTGCAGCTCTTTGGTGTCTTCGAGATTGCACTGGTATGCAGGTTTGTTGGGGATTTGAGACCCCGAAATGAAGTCAATTTGGTGCTCGATTCCTCTCAACGGAGGCAATCTACCTGGCATTTCTTCAGGAAACATGTATCCGAAGTCCTGGAAAACACTTTGAACAACACTAGGCAAAGGGTTATCGTTAGTGAAATCATCATTAGAGTCTATAAGGATACCCTTATACACGAGGCAAATCATCAATCGACCATTTTCGTTGCCTCGTAGATACTCACTCGTTGCATGATTGCACAAATGTTACTTGCCACGGGCGGTGAAATTTTATTTTGGCCAAAATTGGTGTCTCGAAAGCAAGCGTAACGGAGCCCAACCAGCTCCCGCAGTCTAGACTAAAATTGTTTGTCCCTGCAGCTAGCAGAAGGCAGAAGATAGTACATGCCCCGCACCGGATAAAGAAGATCTCGTTGACTTTGGGCCTTACGGAGCGCCAACGAGTAGTAGGATACTACCGCGTCCAAATCCCTCTCAACTCCCCAATCCCCCAGGGTGAGGGGTGAACCTTTTTTTGGGGGGCCCGAGGTGCTGACCGAGGGGTAATTGTATGATTTTCCAAGGTAAAAGAGCTCCTGCTTTGCTACTACTGATATCTCTGTCTCCGTCGCAGCTACTCTTACCTGTGGAAAAGTTTCTTATTGCGAAATGAATGGCATTCTAGAAGCTCTCACTCAAACTCCTTGAAGAACGAAGTCTAGGGTAAAGAAAGAAAGGTAGAGTGGGCGCACTTTGACTGTGCTTGGATTGGCATGGCTGTAATCATCACTACTTTCTCCCGAGGGCATGTCTTGTTCCGGTTCAGAAGAGGCTGCGCACCTTCAGTTACACAAGTAGAAAGGCCAACCTGAGAGCGAGGCAAGCCGGGAACGGGCTCCAACAGAGTCAAAGTCAAATAAGAAGGGCCTTGAGCCCGGTTGTCGAGTGTAAACGCTCCTTTCCCCATCTCGTGGCTTCAAACGGCTGATGGGAACTTAGATGAGTCTCGGAACTAAATTCCCTCAGTCTTTTACGTTGGCGACCAGACTGAACGAATGCGGTGACGCGACTTGTGTAGCGAAGAGCTTTCCGCAGTGAAACCTATCAAGTTCAGTCTATGAATCCACAATGGGACGTTCTCAATCTAAAGTGGACTTTTTTGGGTCAAAGCCTAGACCAAAGCTGCCTAATAGTGTAGGGAGACTAATCGGGCTTGACTCCACTGCTACCCACCCGGAGTCGACTATTGATCCGTCGCCCGAGCCCCTTTCGCAGGAGGCCAAGCATTCTGCCAGACGTCCCGGCCTGCCGTGTTCTGCATGCTGGATCTTCTACTATTCTTTCCATCTTTTTTTTTTTGAATTCAAACTTTTAAGTACCTTCTCCTTTGCTGAGCTAGACCTGATTTGAATATCGGTTTTATGGTCTAGAGCTCATCTTTGTCAGCGGCATTCTCCCTTCTATCTATCTTAAATTGAATTATGGAACTTTCTCCCCGAGCTGCGGAACTAACGAGTCTATTAGAAAGTCGAATTAGCAACTTTTACACGAATTTTCAGTAGATTCGCACCTGAGATCTTTCTACAGATAGTGGGGGTATCCACCCCTATGGCCATTCTATTGATTGAAGTTATTACACTGGCTGATTAAATCTCTTCCTAACGCCTTTAGGGGCTGTGAAGAGAGCCCAGTTCCAGGCCCTCTTTTAAAAAGAAAAAAATGGTACAAAAAGAGGGCTTCATACCGGAGGAGTATTCACGAGGGGTACTGTAAAAAGACCTGGACCTGGTTCACGCAGTCAAGCAGCAAAGACCTCTTTCTCTTCGGGAGACACTTGCTTGTGCTAGCATTTGCCAGCCCGATGGACTTGTGAAGAGGGGGCCATTTTCATTGTTACTGTTCCGGCTGTTAAAATTAGATCCGCCTGTCTAGGACTCGATCTTGGTACTAGTCCATGCACTAACCCAAAAAAAAGGTCTCCCCTATCCTTTAAAGCCTTTTCCGGCTCTTCTCTTCTATGCTTCAGTTGCCGAGTATGATTTGGTATAGTTTCAATGTTTTAAGCTGGAGCCTCAGAACCGTACGTGAGACTTCCACCTCATACGGCCCCGTTTCGAGCTTCCGTCGTCGGCCTTGTCATTAAACCACTATCTATGCATGTATTTACAGCTAACTAATGGAAAGTGCCAATGAATTAATTCCAAGAAAGCGGCCGGCTGGTACAAAGCAGGTCTGGAAGCTTGATATGACAGAAGTTTGAGTCGAACCAGACTAGCAGATAGTGGGGCGATTGGTAGTTTGGGAGGCAATGTGAATTCCTACGACTCCTCTCACTCTCAGGGACGGATTGAACAACGAGCTCTTTTGCTCGCCCCTATCTCTAAAGGGGATCAGGGGGCTTTATGATCGGAGAAAGAGGGAGGTTGAAAATCTGTTACAAAATAAGCTGCTCTTCTTTCATAAGCAAATGTGCTTGGTGCTTAGAAATTCTGAGAGAAATTCATCCTTTCTTCTATCTTTTTTTTCTGAAAGGCGGAGATCCGTTCATTACGAACGTTTTTTCTCGATGTGGACCAAGCTCCGACTTCCTTTTTAGCTTTGGCTCGGAAGTCTAAATTCCTAGCAGTCTTTTTCAGTTGTATTTGTTCCTGAGCTATTTGGAATAAATAAAGGGGGTAAAGTCTTTGGAACACTAATTGCGCAAGCAATGCCCACTCCCATGCTTTCCGTTGGTCAACAACCAAGATATATGCGTGAGACACAATCTACTAATGGATTGCCTCGTGAAATAGCAATAGAACTTTCACACCTCGCGGTGCTTACACCTCTCGCCTATCGGAACACTAAGTCACTTATTTTCTTTCACTAGTCTCAGGTTTACATCAGAGGATTGAGGGACTTGATTCCTCTTCTTCCACTGAGTGCTCGGGGGATAGAAAGCGGGTTGTCGGCAAGCGTGATGAGAGGGCGAGGTTCAAACGTGGAAAGGCTTAGGTGGATACCTAGGCACCCAGAGACGAGGAAGGGCGTAGTAATCGACGAAATGCTTTCTTTGAAGCCCCTACAACATGAGATATTTGAAGAATCCTCTTTCTATTAGTAAGGTTGTCAAAGCCATCGGGGATGTCTAGCATCCAGGCCTTCCCTCTATTATGTCAATGACACCAAAGGGATATTAAATGAATGGAATTGGGATATGGACAATAGTTGTGCGAGTAGAATGACCCAACTGGACCTAGTCAGCCCGAACCGCTTCGAAAAGTTTTTTTTGATGCGTCTGTAATAGCCTATGTGTCCCAAAAAAGAACGTGTTTCAGGGTTAGTTTCACTCTCTTCATCTTGAGGCATATTAACATTTCCCAATTCAAGGGAAAGATATCCGTAGATGAAGTCCTTGATTTCGTTTCAATCTGAACCGGGGAAAGGCGATAACGACCCAGGAAATGGTGAAGTACATGAATCGACTCCCTCTTCGAGTCCAGACCTTTTAACGTAAAATCAAGAATAAGGGACTGACTTCTTTCTTGAGAAGGGGACTTCTCATATTTAGAATCTTTCTACGGTGTGCAGTACTTGGCTCTTCTGTCATTTGATCGGCTTTGACTCTGTTATCTTGCTTTCCTCATTCGCATGAGAGACATCAGAAGTCCTATTCCTCCCAACCAAATAAGCGTTTTGGCGACATGGCCGAGTGGTAAGGTAGAGGACTGCCTTAACAGGTTGGTCATCTGTCAGGACGAGAATGTGAGTTCTTCTTATGGACTCTTCGCTCTATCTGTCGGTGCTCTAGCTGTCCGAAAGCTTGGAGCAGCTACTGGCCTGGACTAATTATGCTTCTCCAACACTTCACGCCAAACGTCCTCGAGCTGCGGAATGAACGAGTCTATTAGAAAGTCGAATTAGCAAATTTTACACAAATTTTCAAGTGGATGAGATCCTTGCTTGAACCTTCTACACCGAACTCAATTCAAAAAATCCCCGTCCGATAGGTGCAGAGTCCAGCCACAATCATTATTGATTCGCCTGGGAGGAGTTCAACCGCTCGAACTCTGTCTTTCGGGTTGTAGGGCGTAGGGCCTCACTCTCGTCTTCAATGGGGTCTGCTCTTTCTCTTTTGGGGTCTTTGATTTCATGCTCCTGAAGATAGGAATCAAAGGTGAGCTGTCGTGTGTTCATACTAGCCGGGAAGGGGCCTAGAACTGCCTACTACGACACCACGGACGATTTTCTCACCTACATGGTATACGAATCCAAGACTTCTAAAAGGTTTTTTTCTTTCTCCGGATATACTCTCAACTTTCCCAGAGAAGCGCCATCAAAAACAGAAGCCAGTTCCAGTAGAGTCCTACGGGAGACTTTGCTTTGGCCGCTTCTTTCAGCTCCTTCATTCGTTTATAGTCTTCACTGACTTGTTTTGGAGACAATGGTTTGAGTATGAAACTCTCTCCTCCGAGCTTAGCAATGTAAGTGTTAGATCGTCCGTTATGTATAACCGATCGATCATACTGCCATGGTCGACCCAATAGTTAATGACAAGCTTGCATCAGTATCACATCGAACATCTTCTCATCTTGATAATATCCTACCTTGAACTTGATCCATACTTGCTTGACAACCTTCAATTCTCCACATTCATTTAGCCATTGCGAATAGTAAGGATGAGGGTGCTTCGAGATAGGTAATCCCATTTGTGAAACCAAGGTTTGGCTTACCACATTTGCATAACTACCCGAATCAATAATCATTGAACAAACTTTCCCCCTCACTCGACACCTCGCATGGAAAAGATTTTCCCTGTGGTTGTCTTCTTCTTCTTCTTCTTCTTCTTCTTCTTCTTCTTCTTCTTCTTCTTCTTCAAGAGTCATACAGCTCAAGTTTCTACGAACCATAAAAAACATTTTCGGATGGTCAGCTTTGGCGGGTTCACAACCATCATCATTTTTAGCTCGGCCAGTCTCCTGTCCATTTTCTTCCTCGATGTCACTCGCTTGCTCATGGGCGGTTCCATCTTCGAGCAAAAGCATAACTTTGTGAGTCGGACACACTTTTGCCATGTGACCATAACTCCTGCATTTATGACACTGAATGTTTGAAGCACTAAGAGTATTGAGTTGAACTTTACCTCCTACTTCGTTTGAGTTATTAACGGTCACTCCCCTTTTGAATGGTCTCTTTGGATCTCGGCCAGTGTTGGCACTAGTAGGATTTGGACTCTTCCAATATTTACCTCGGTTCAAAGGAGTTGAAGTAGTGACTCATCAGTACCGTCTTGCTTTGTCGTCCTTCACCCATTTCTCAACATCAGCGGCTGCATGGAATACATCTTCTGATGTTTGATACACATGAAGTCTCAATTGAGATGACACTTCTCGAGTCAGTCCAATTTTGAATCGAATGATGGTTTGCTCATCATCTTCCTCCATATCAAGAGCCAATCGAATCTTTTCAAACTCATCATAGTACTCTTCGTTCGATTTGGACCCCTGTTTCAAGTCATAGAGCTTTTGCAGTTGCTCTTGCCGATATTTGGCAGTCACATACTTAGCATCCATTACTCTCTTCAGCTGTGTCCAAGTAAGAATCTCAGGATAGACAATTCTTCTCCTCATTATCTTGTCAGCTTCCCACCATGTCGATGCATATGCCTCGAACGAAGCAATGGCATGTGCAGCTTTTCTCTCTTCTGTCATCTGATTTGTCTCAAAGATTCGTTCAAAACGAACCTTCCAATCAAGATATTGGTCCAGATCACTACTTCCTTCAAAGGATGGAAGAGTGATCTTGATACTGTTCAAGTTTGAATCACGAGCACCTCGGATCGGTTCCGGATACTCATCATAATAGTCATCAGCCTCACGCTCAAAATATTGATCAATATTTGCGCCTCGGCCTCGACCACGGAAGTTCCCACGTCCTCGTTGAACCTGCCTTCATTGAACGAAAGGTGTCTCATACTTAGCTTCGACCTCGGGAAACTCTCCATCATCGACCTCTTCATCAACGACCACGACTTGCTTTCGGGCCCTTGGAAGTGGTAATCTATCACCTTGGGAAATGCCCAAGTTTTGATGTTCAGCTTGAGGAATGCCCAAGTTTTGATGTTCACCTCGGGGATCACCCAAGTTTTGTTGCTCTGCCTAGGGAATGCCCATGGCTGCTCTTCGAATGGCCTCATTTTTCAACTGCTGTTGACGAGCCAATTCAGCAAATTGCTCCAATTTCATAGGAGTGGAGTTGCTAGTACCAGCGCCGGACAGGCAAGGCCACGGACGCTTTCTCCTACTCGAGGTTAGCTACTCGAGCACTTACTCCTTTCACCTCGGCACAGATGCCTTGTATCGCAGCCAAGAGATCAACTAACTACACCTCGGGCGCTTCAACACTCTTTCCTTCGTTTCCATTATCAGCCATGGTATCTGCCCAAATCAAAGACAAAGAAAATGTTAAGGATAGAAATCACCTCACACACTCCCTCACTTTGTTTGGGTGGCGCTCAGGGCCACTCAATTTGTAGGTTTGGTCTCTCAAGAACTTGTTAGCAATGGCTTCCTCAGTTTGATCAATTTCTCTAAGACTCTTCGAATTTGACAAGTCACACTACCTCCTTCGGGAAGATTGAATTGATTTCGACTCGATGGAATGGATGCTATTTAACTGCGCACGGGAGGTCAAAGAATTTTCTATGATATTTTGGACTTCGGTCTCCCCACGCACGAGTTCCTATAAGCTCAAACAAATTAGTACTACCTTGAGTAAAAGGATTTACTCTAGAGATCCACTAACGAGATGTATCGACCACAAGAAAAGACGATATCCTAGGAGAATCTACCCTTCATTTTCTCTTTAAGAAACCTCGGACACGTCACCCTTGTACGGACAAAAGTGGTCCCTCCTTGTACGGATTTTTTTTAAATCAAAAGTCAACTAGGCTTTGCAACTAGTGACCATTTTTATTAATAAAGTAAAAAATAAATACAATGGCTTTATAGAATGTGCACAAACTGTGCCTTACCAAGTGTAAACTACTTAATAGCACCAAGTTTACTTATTACCCTCACCCTCTTGGATTGAGTGCCATTGGGCACTAATACCACCAAGTAGAATGAAGATACCTCATATACTTGATGCCTAGCAAAATGAGAGATAGGGACTAATAAACTGACATAACAATGAATACATATGACATAGAGTGCAAAACATGCTCTAACTAATCTTGATCTTGTTTTCTGCTTGCCAGGTGTGAGAATCTCCAGTAATCTCAGGAGAAAAGCACTTTTGAGCTAAACAAGTCGACTAAAGCAGTGGAGCACCACTGATCCTCATATTCAGAGGCTTATGAAGCACTTTTGAGCTGAACAAGACATATTCAGAGGCTTGTGATATTGTACTGATTGAGAAGCTGCCAGCACAAGAATGAGAAAAAAGTGAAGCAATAGCTCACAAATTGAACTAAGTATGCTAACACTAATAAAGAGCAAAGCATTAATCATTTTTAATGCTGAATTAATCCAGGAACTATGAAACATATATAAGATCATGAATAGTGTAGTTCCAGCTTGTAACATTATCTTGTTTGCCAATAAAAGCAGACACCTCATGAGTAACACTTTCCAACTTGTACCTGCAAAAAAGAAGCAATAATTAGTTAAAAAATCCCCTATGATCTCCACTATACAGCCTTGATCATAGGGGGCTTTCTCCCATCTCCAATCAGCTCCTTCTAATCCACTTTCCCCCTTGCTTTTCATAATCATGAGCCCTTCCATCTCATAGCTCTATACTCCACAAAATGGTGTTTATTAAAATTGACATTCAACTTGGCCTTAAAAGGCAATTGTGCAAAGGATGTAAAGCTGACCTTGGGCAACTCATAGGCAAGATTAGCAAGACAATCACCCAGCTTATTACCCTCTCTCAATGTGTGCTGAAACTGGAAATTCCCCAATTACTTCAACTTCAAAATATCATCAATAATAGAAGCTTTGGACCACATAAGCTGCCACACCCCCCTCAATAACTTGTTTAACAACTAGTGAATCAGTTTCAATCACAACTGTCCCTAATGCATTCTCTACACTATACCTCATGGCTTCCCTGATGGTCATTGCTTCAGCATACATATTATTATGCTCCCCAATCAACTTAGCAAAGGCAAAAAGGACATCACCCTCCACATTTCTCACACAGAATGCCATAGAACTAGGGCCTGGATTGCCCCTAGAGGCACCATCAGTGTTCACCTTCAAGACTCCAGGACTTGGTACTTTCCATCCCACTTTAATATACCTAAACTTAGGCAAATAGTTCTCAAGAGCATTAACAATGTAAGGCCATGACTGACTCTCAATAGCAACAAATGGAAAACTCACCTTGACAAAGTAGAATAAGTTGTTAGTGATCTCATCGAGCACCCTAGAGTATGAAACCGTTTTGTCATGCTTGAGAGCATTCCTTCTTTTCCACAAAGACCAAACAATAAAAGAAGGGACTGAATGAAAAACAACTTGTGACCATGGCTTAGGCCACTGCCTCCACCACTTAAAACAAACCTGTTGAAGATTGCAGTTGTCCAGCTGGATTCCTACAGGTTGAGCAAAGAACCTCCAAACATTGTTAGCCACTGAACTTGTTCTAAAAAGATGTTCTCTAGTTTCTACATTAGGAGTAGTGCAACACCAACACCTGGATGGAAAGTGATAGCCCATTCTCTTCAGTTCATCATCAAGTGGAAGCTTAAACTTCCAAAGCGTCCACATCATAAATGACACCTTGATAGGCATTCCTTTAACCCACATAAACCTAACAATAGGGACTTTATGCTGCTTCACCCTCATGTAGTTCCAGGCACTACTCACTGAAAATTTACCATTTGATGTCAAGCCCCACCATGCATTGTCTCTCCTTTGATCAGACCCTAACAAATGCACATTCTGGACAATGTGCTCAATAATGTCTTCAGGCAATAATAGATTTAGAAGTTCAAAATTCTAGCTTCCCTCCTCAAATAATTCCTTGACACTGTTATACCACAAGTCACAATCAAATGTATAAGGTACTATGAAGTACAATGGTCCAAGGCCTGACCAATTGTCATACCACAAATGAGCTGATCCTTGCCTAATCTGCCAATGAATCTCATGATCAATATCCTCTCTAGTATATATCATTTTCCTCCATACATAAGACCCTTATTTGAATGGCACAATGGCCTTATACAGCTTCTTGCAATATTTATTAGACATATAAGTCACCCATAATGAGTCTCCAGTTCTGAAGTTCCACAAAAGTTTAGCAAACAATGCACTTGAAATATCAAACAAAGACCTGAACCCTATGCCACCTCCATCAGCTGGCAGGCAAAGATTTATCTAGGAGGACCAGTGCCTGCTTGATCCTTCTTGCGAACTACCCCAAAAAAAAATTTGTAAAAAGCTTATGCAATTAGTTGAGCACACTGTCTAAGGGATTCACTGCTGAAAGAAGATGAATTGGCATGCTTTGCAAGACATGCTTAATTAATATTTCTCTCCCTCCAAATGATAGCATCTTTGCACTCCAACCATGAATCCTAGCAGTCACCTTCCCTACTAAATCTTCATAGTAAATCTTCTTCCTCCTACCATAGAAGATAGGGCATCCCAAGTAGGTGAAAGGAAACTCCTTTCTCTGAATGCCAGTGATCAATTCCACCTTCTCAACCTCATCATTACTCACTGATCCATGCAGATTGATAGCACTCTTGTCTTTGTTTATTTTCTGGCCTGAAACTGCTTCATAAGTTTGCAAGACTCCAGCAATCAAGTGTAAAGACTCATCATGAGAAGAAGTAAACAAGATGGTATCATCAGCATATGCCAAGTGATTGAGATATGGACTCCACTTAGGCATAGCATAGCTCCTATAGAAACTGTGTGTATTAAGTGAATTCAAAGTTCTAGATAGCACCTCAGCTATGAGAATGAATAGTGTAGGTGACAAAGGATCGCCTTGCTTCAACCCCCTGCCTGAATGAAAGAATCCATAGCTCTGACCATTAAAGAGAACTGAGTACCAATTTGAAGACACCAACTGAAAGATCACATCAATGAATTCATGACAGAATCCCATCTTTCTTAGTACCACTGTCAAAAAAGGCCAAGACACCCTATCATAGGCCTTCATCATGACCAGCTTGATCACAACATTTGCATCAACACCTCTCTCATTTATATCATGTATGATCTCCTATGCAAGTAAAACATTTTCAACTATACTCAATCCCTTAACAAAGACTGCTTGATTTTGAGATATGAGAGTAGGAAGAACATCAACAAGCCTATTATGCACCACTGTTGAAAGAACTTTGTTGATGAAATTACTCAGACTGATTGGCCTGAGGTCTGAAAAGGTTGAAACATTTGGCTTCTTTGGAATCAGGACCAAGTTGGTGTGTGTGACATATCTTGGGATTGCCCTACCACTGAATAGGGCCTGAACCACTCTAACAATGTCATCCTTGATAATATCCCAAGCAGCATGGAAGAACATGCCAGTATATCCATCAGGGCCACTTGCACTATCACCACTAAGGCAAAATACTGCATGCTTGACTTCAGCTTCCCAGGGAACCTTAGTGAATTCTACATTCTACTCATCAGAGATCATTCTTGGAACATTCATCAACAAATCGTAATTGGTAGACACATCTCCAGTAGCAAACTGCTTTTGAAAGAACCATAGAGCCTCATTTGCCATTGCTTCTTGTGAATTGATCCGATTGCCATCCCTATTTTGTATTCTGCTCACATGCAACTTTTTCCTTCTTCCATTCACATGAAAATGAACAAATTTGGAGTTTACATCCCCCTCTTTGAACCATTTCATACCTGCCTTTTGTTTCCAGAATTCAGCTTCTATAGATAGATACCTCTTCAACTCAGCTTCATCCTTTTTCAAGGCTTCTCTATTCTCAGGTGTGGGTGCAAGTTCCAGCTGAAATTCATGTGCCAAAATGATGTCCTCCAAGGTAGGAACTTGTTGAAAGATGTTACCATATGTAGCTTTACTCCAGGCAGACAATTTCTTCTTCAAGGTCTTCACTTTTGTGTTTAAAGCAAAAAATAGATCTCCTGTGACATGTATCTCCCAATGCTCCTTCACTAAGGTAAGAAAATCCTATGTGAAGTCCAGAAATTAAGAAACTTGAAAGGCTTGATAGTAGGAGTAGAATTTTGTGAGAAGTTGACAAGCAAAGGAGAATGATCTGAGCCAACTCTAGCAAGATGATCAATCTCAATCTTTGTGCACATATCAATGAGCTTCTTATTACCCAAGCATCTATCTAGCCTCTTGAGGATGAAGTCCTCTTCACTCCTACCATTCCACCAAGTAAAGATGCTGCCTGAATTGAATCCAAGATCCATGAGCTGACAATTGGTAAGAGTAGAAGCAAAGTCTTCATATTCAGGCATGAACACTGGCAATCCACCATATTTTTCATTCTCTGAAAGAATGACATTAAAATCACCAGCTACCAGCCAAGGCTTGACATTGTCACTAGCAAGATATTGCAAAGCCTCCCAAAGAAAGAACCTATCTCCAGCATTTGTCTTAGCATACACAAAGGTGATGACTACTTCTTCATCAAACTGCTGATTGATAAAGGAGAGTGTGAGTTGCTGCTCATCATTCATCAATTCTTGCACTTCAAAATCAGCATTTGTAAAAACCCAAACCTTCCCATTCTCATTATAAAATCATTGCTCTATCCCAAGCCTAAGCTTATAGCTATTTATAGTGCTAACATCCTGGAATGGATCCATTAATCCTATAACTTGAAAATGCTTTCTTTGATGCAATGTGATAAGCCTATCAAAAGCCTCTTGACTATTCACTGACCTTATATTCCAAATAAGCAGCTTATCCATCTAATTCTTCTTTGTAGAGGTTGATCTCAAAGCTTGAATTTTAGAAGGATATTGGCTATAGTTCTTCTTACTTCTCTTTTGTTGTTGCTCAGGTTTTTTAAGAGGAGCAGGAGAAACTAATTTCTGGGATTTTACACTCCTTGGGGACAAGTCAGCTTCACGAGCAACATTATCAAAGTTGTGTGCAGTTGAATCCTCATCATGTTCTTCCAAGCTTAATCTTCCAGGACTCAAAGGGCAATCAACCATTCTAATTCTATCTTTTTGTTGCATCTCTTTAATTAGTGGTTGCAAGGGCATGTTTGCAATGAGAGCATCCTCAGCCTCACTAAGCTTCTGTACATATTGTTCAGGGATCAAAGATGAGCCTCTAGCATTTTTCATCACATTGAGACTGGCTAGGAATTGTAGAAGCAATCGTATTGAGTGCACAAACAGGAGTACTTGTAATTTGCTTCTCTCCCACATCGACTGAAGGAACAGTAGGAGACTGAGGAATAAAAAGCAATTCCTTCTCACCAACCTGATTACGTGAATTAACTAACCCTAGGGCTTTTTGAATTAATGCACACGCTTCAGGATTAACTCCTCTAAGCTCACCTAACACTGACGTATTAAACATACTGATATTTATTAACCAAATCATCCTTGTTAATTGAGCTTGCACTTTGAGGAGCAATTACTAGGCACGATCTTTGTCCTGAGCCTCATTAATTTCCAGTAAATCAACACCTTCAGCTTCATTTCCAACCCTAGAAGGAATTTCCTTCACAATACTGGATCCCTTGAGCTCGTTAATTTTAGGTTGACCCTGAAAAGTGTTCAACACCCAATTCTTTGTACCAATCACCTTTGGGTCTTCAATGATTGTTTTTCCATTTTTAACTTGTTCACTCACACGAGTTGGGAATTTCAAGTTAGATTGATCAGAAATATTATGAACTTGAGGCACTTCTCCTTGAACTTGATCTCCTTGGTCTTCCTTATCAACATTGTCATCGGCATCAACTTGTAAAATAGCAAAAAGCATTCTTTGCTATCATTTCATTATTCTTTACCACTTCAGCTTCCTTTGTCGAATTTTTCTTGGTGACAACCCTAGTCCAAACATTGGAGTTCCTATTAGGATGTACAAATTTCTTCACACTATTTCTTCTTTGAGTTTGAACTGTTTTTTCAGTGTGCACATTAGCTACAGTCTTCTTCTCCTTTGCATCAACACCATTCAAATTGCCAACCACTTTCCCACTTTGCAAAACCCTAATAGGATTTGTCTTCGAATCTGCCTCAACTTTGCCTTGATCAACTGTTCTATCATCAAGTTCTGGATGTAAAACAAAACAATCATCTCTACACTGTTACAATGTAACAAGTTTTCGGCGTACGGATGGTGGCTAAACGATAGAACTTTAAATTTTAAGCACAAAACTCGACCCAAATCAAACTCCAATCACTAGTCTTCAACAACAAACAACCAAGACTCAACTAGAGTTATCAAAGTTAAACACCATGTCGGAACAGTTCAAAGACAACAAGAAACCCTTGTCGAGCAACAGTGTACGACAAATGCTCGTTTGAATCTCCAAACAATAGTGAACAAGAATCTGGGGTTGCTTAATCCAAACAACCAACCAACAACCAAAATTTTTGATTTTTTTCTTTTTACTTTTTTTTAATAAAATAAGAACACTAACACAACACATTAACAAGAACACAAAACTGAAACAAAAGACACAAATGCACGAAGATAAAGATAAAGAACAGGATTGGAGTTGTAAGAACAAGCCCAAACCGTGCTCTGATACCAATATGGTGCAAGTCAATCGGTGAGAAGCTTAGCAACCGAACAAACAGCAGAAATAAACAAGAAAGTAAAGATAGAAGCTTGACAATTTTAAGCTTCAATCCAAACAAACCCAAGGAACTAGTCTTGGGGCCAGTCGGGTTGATAATCAAAGAAGCACCTAAACTAGGCAACAATCCTCAAGAAGACAAACCATGCTTCTTGCAAATTGAATGATCAAAAAAGAAAATGTTCAAAAGGAATCCACCGATTGACACAAGTTCCATACAAATCCCACGACGGGGTTCGACTCACGACAAAGATACAAAAGCACTCGGCTTATCATTCAATATCTAAAATCAACTCCCTAACAAATGGAATACTAAGGGGTTTATATAGATCGCCCAAGGGTAAACTAGGAAATGGTCACAGACGACCAATGAAAACAAGCCACGTATGGATGATATTTAAGTGTTCGGGTGCTCTTGTGCTCGGTCACTCTTCAGCCTCGAACACTTGAATTCGGACGGTCTCCTGCCTCGGGCACATTTGTAGCCCTTCAGTCACTTCACTGCTCGGCGTCAATATTGAGTATTCGGTCACTTCCTTCTCCGGGCTCGAGCTTGAAAATGTAGCCTTCATATCTTGCACTCGACCACTCAACATCCGAACGGTTGCTTTCTCCCGGCCACGCAAGCTGAATGTGAACATCATGCAAGAGCTTGGCTTGGCTTCGTGTCACCGGCCTCGATAGGTTGAATACTTGATCAGCACGGGTTCGGGCTGCATCACTTGTCTCTCCTTAATTGAAGACGAGATATCAGCTAACAATTTATTGGGCAGCAAACTTCTGGTGTATCGATTGAATACCCATTTTTTCAAAGTAAAAGGAGGAGGTCCAACAAATATGACTTATGAGGTGGACCTACACAATAGGACATGTACTTATAAGCGGTTTGATTTGGACAAGTTACCTTGTCCACGTGCTATGGCAGCTATGAGGGTGAAGTATCCAGATGAGTTTGGGAGGTAAATCTACGAATACAGGTTGCCATATTATTATGTAGATTCTTACTTGCTTGTGTATGCCAAAACAATCTATCACGTTCCGGATGAACAATCTTGGCATGGCTGTCCTCAAGAACTAAAGGAATGAAAATTATCTTACCCTTACTTGAAACTCGGCCGTGGAAGAAGGAGGGTGAAGAGAATTCCATCCATTGGGGAGCGATTCAAAAAGAGGAGAAACAAATTCTGGATCTGCAAAAGGCTTTGGGCACAAAAGAACTACATGCCCAACAGTTACAAGACCAAGTTAGAATGAAGAAACAAGTGTTTAGTTGCTGCTTTGAACAATCCTTTTATTTGGGTGTTTGTTGTTTAATTTCTGAACTTCGTTCTAGACAATTCTTTAATATTTAATTTATGTTTAGACAATCCGTTATTTATGTTCGTATTAAGTTATTAAGTTGTGTCTTATTTTCTCATACTTTGCTTGCCTTTATTTTTAATATAAAATATTTGATCGTACTTGAAACTATTCTAAACATCTTGAACAATGTTTAAACATACAACTAAATATTTAAACATCTAAAATAATGTTCAAACATATGTCAATTGTGTAAATATTAGAACAAATATTTCAACATAGGTTAATATGTTTAAACATCACATGTAATGTCTAAATATATTAGAAAATATTTAAGATTCCACTTAATATATTAAACATTTCACTCGATGTTTAAATATCACGACAGATGTTTCAACATAATTGTGTATTGAGGGGTGTAACTGCTATATGACTACTTTTCATGTCAGGCACATTGCAAAACTGCACATCTACACTGAAAAGACGCATTCAGTCCACAAAGTACCTCTTTAAGTATAAACAATGACTTTTAAAAACCACATTGACAGCCTATAAATACCCAAAACTATATGAACCAACACTATATGCATATTTTCCATCTGTAACAACTTCAATAGAAAAAAAATGTCTGAAGCAGGATCAAACAAACCCTTACAGGTTGGCAATAGTGATCAGAAATCCCATCGAAACTGACCAATACAAAACGCGCAGCAAAGAGACCGACGAGACGATATAAATTGGGAAGTTGCAATTCTAAAGGATGACATGGGGTAGATGAATCGATCCATGGAAACACTACGAGCAGATTCTAGCGTTTAAGGTACAAGCAAGCGAGGGATCACCGAAGGGTCATGCAAGTAATTACAGAAATCTTGGATGAACTGGAAATGGAGATTTCAGAAGGATGAAGTTTAAGATATATTTTAAGTTATTACATATGGTCTAGTTTCCTTATTGAACGTATTATTATCTTGTGAACGTTACAATGCATTTAAGTTTTATATATCATGTAATTTTGATTTCTTCATCGAACGTATTAATATATTACATTCAGTCTTTTAAATAACTAGTCGATTTATGTCTTCTTCTTATGTGTTTCTTGTCATTCTAGTATAAATGCACTGTTAAACAAGCAGGCGGGATCTTAAATATTTAACAATATGTTTAAACATATTTCGTTATATTTAATATCCCACTAATTTATTCAAACATCATGTCATGATGTTTAAACATAACACTCGATGTTTAACCATCACGTGTGATGTTTAAACATAAACCTTTATGTTTAAACATCGCCCCTGATGTTTAAACATAAGACGATATGTTTGAACATCACGGAAAATGTGTAAACATATTGATAAACGTTTAAGATCCTACCAGATATTCTAAACATCATAATCGATGTTTAAACATTTCTTTCCCTCAACTCTTTGGGCATAGGTACGAGGTAAGGGTGCACCTCCTGCAACATAGACTGAACATATTCAAACTCTATAGAGATGTTTAACATCACCAACTATGTTTGTAATATAAACTGAACATCCAAACATCACAGTGTAACACATTATGATGTTTGAAACATATGCAAAGTATTGAAACATCTATATTGATGTTTACACATCACCATTAATGTTTAAACATTTAATGCAGTGTTGAAACATCACCACTAATGTTTAAACATTTAATGCAGTGTAAACATTTGATAATTATGTGTGAAACATCTGCATAGTAAAAAAAGAAAAGCCTTACCGGAGTGTCAACATGCTGGAACACTAGGTCTGGGTCCTTTTCTACCTTATCCATCAATCAACGTTACATCCTTGGTATTTTGTTCTGCTCAGGGTACTCCCTTAGCCTAAGTGTTGGGATAGCCTCGTACACTCATGCCATGAAAGACCAAGGAAATCCATAGAGTGTATAGCTATTTTCAGGGCCTTTAGACTTGTAAAATCCTTCATGAGATAATACAAAGTCAAGTCAAAGCTTTTTCTTCCCCATGGATACTTGTAAAATTATTCAGGGGTGCTCGCTAGACAAACCACTCAATCTTCAACACCACAATTCGAGTTCTTTGAACACAGAACTTGGTGCTCAAACCAAGCCAAACACAAACTGAACCTTACGTCCTCATCCCTCACAACACCTTCAGACTCTATCAATTGCAGAAGATAGTCACCCGACGAAGCCTTCTTCCCCTTCCTTGAAATGAACTCCCATAAATATTTGCCCTTACTACGAGCTTCTTCCAAGAATTCTTCAGGGGGAGGTAGGGAACAGTTCAGCTTTCTCATGAGAGCAAACTCAAGCATTCCAATACGAATAGACAAATCATAGAATACAAACCACACTTCAAACTTCTTCATACATATAACCCTACGAAGTAATATGTTGTGAACAAGCTTTGGAGCAAACACACCCTTGGGCAAATCAATACGGTGCCTGAAAAAGCTTTCCTTGAATCTATCCATTAGCTTAAAATTGTTTGAAGCATCACAAAATCTTTGAAACTTCGAGGCAAGTGACGATCTTAATGTCACTTTCTTTATTGCGAATGCATTATGATATTCCATCCACATCTTCAAAGCACTCAAATCAGGCAAGTCAGTCGTTATACATGGGGTAACCTCATCAGCCAACTCCATCTGTTTTTTTTATAAGAAAAATAATATTACACTGAGTCATATTGCTAATGAAGGAGCACTTGCTTGGTTTAATCACCTAAATGTTCCAAACATCGTATCATATTTTTAAACATAAGTTGTAATGTTTGAAACAAATCCAAACATCATGTATTATGTTTAAACATAAGGTATGATGTTTGATACAAATCCAAACATCGTGTATTATTGACACGATCCAGAATCCGGTTAAGCCGTGCAAGCACCCGACATCCTCTCCTAGACCAGTCGGGCGAACCCTTACCAATTAAATTAGAAAAATAAATATAACAATTCATAAATAAGGACAAGACTTAAAATAAAAATACAGACATACTGATACCTCTAAGCTGTACGAAAGAAATTACAGCTGACTACCCAACATACTAGGTTTAGGGCTATCCAGACTAGATATCTAAGAGTACAAAAAAAAGACAGATACCTCCTGAAGGGAGCAAAATGCAACTGAAATAATAAATAATAAACCGAGGGCCATCCGGAATAAAAGCTGACTCACCTTGACAGCTGAAGTCGTCTTTGCTCCTTCACAATGTGGCGAACTCAATTCTGGAGCGAACCTTCCGAAATGAAATAGATAGACAAGAAACAAAAAACAAACAAGGGTGAGTCAAAAGGACTCAATAAGTGCGGCAGACTAGGCACCTCAAAGAATAGGATAGCTAAACAGGGAGAAGAAACAGATAAAAAAAATTCCTCTTATTTAAATTATAAAAAGGCAGAGCCAGATAATAACTGGAAACATGTATGAAACCATAAACTCAACCAGGAATACGATCCAGAAAAAAATCAACAAATAAGCAATGCATGTATAAGCAGAACAGTAGTTATGTACCACAAGTTTACACAATGGTATGAAATGAAATGAAATGAAATATGATGCAAAGGGTCACATGTGCCCGTAATCTCATCTCGAAGCGGAATACTCCTGCATTCGAGGGGAATCCAATCTGAAAACCAACTGGAGCGGAATACTCCTGCCCCCAGGGCGGAGTACTCCTGCACCCGATATAATATAAACCAGAGACAAAAGATTCCTGTACTCTCCTGGAGCGGAATACTCCTGAACCCGATATAATATAAAGCTGAGGCGGAATACTCCTACACTACGTATCTGACATAAGAGCGGAATACTCCAGCACTCAGTATCTGACATAAAAACGGAATACTCCTGCTCCTGGGGCGGAATACTCCTGCACCCAATATGATATAAACTAGAGGCGGAATAATCCTGCACTCTCCTAGGGCGGAATACTCTTGCACCCGATAAATATGCAATGTAATGCATATGAATGCAATATGATGCAATAATAATCCTTCACCGGTGCAGGACTCTCATCGACAGCCGGGAAGTAGATGCCAACTCACAGCCAGGGTACAATGCTCAGATCCTCAATGCAATACCAACAATAGGACATGACATATAATATACAATGTAAATCCAAAGCTAAGGCGTAATGAGTACACCTATCGGCAGCTACACACATGAGGAACACGTGGTAGAAAATCCACGAGGCCAGGTGCCTAGAAATGGATATAAACACTTGTCTTGTTACAAAGTTAGTACAGCCACTCAATAACCGCTTTGTCCTTTGGATTCATTGCCAAATGATCCCGCTGTGTTCAATAACCAGAAAAATATATCACATAAGGCTAAAGGCTTCATTCCCCACATCTTAGGGTAATCCGGTTAGGAACCTGATACGCTATTCGCATACGCAATACGCAGGCCAGGCCTATGTACAGGCTTTAAGGTCACATAACCAAACCCTAAATAAATTACATTTATATGTTGCACATAACTCACATAGTACGAATATATAATTAATTCCATTATCGGGGTCCAATTGCCCCTTTAAACTATTAATTGAACTTATTAAAATGATGTCTAATATCCCAATTTTACCGTTAAAATATATTCATGTAATAAACTCAAATAATGCATTAAGATCATTACCTGAATATTTCGGAGTTAAAATTCTACTTTTCTCCATTCTTTTCTCATTTTCGGGCATTTTTCTCTTCTGCGGTTTCTCTTTTGCTTCTTTTTTTCCAATTCTGCTTCATTCTCGTTTTTTAAGCTTCAAAATGAAGCATAAGGAATATATATCCTTAACCAGACCCACCGCCATTCCATTTAAATTCCTTTTTTTCCTTTGTCCTTTTTCCTTTTTTCTTTTATTTTATTTCTTTTTTACTTTTATATTTTCTTTTCTTAATCAAAAATTAAAAAAAGGTACCCTATGATACTCAAAATAATTTCAACTTTTGCATACCAGTTATAAAAAATATATGTAACATACTTGCTAAGGCGGATCTCAAAGGGGACTCCTGGAACTCAATATGCAAATTAAATAGAAAAATTTCAAATTATATAACCTTCGACATTTTAGTGGAAACTAGCTGAACAATCTCGAAATTCACTTTCAAAAGTTCAAAAAAGTCACAAATAATCATACGAACCTAACGGCGCTTTTGGATTTCGAATCGAAGCTCATTCGCCAAAACCGAGCTCGAAAATCTCTTTTTAATATTTATCGACAATAAAAACTGAAACCTTTTTCCGATGCCTATCAAACGAGGTCTGATTTAGCTCAAATTTTACAGGCAGGTCCTAATAGATATTACGAAGATTTTAAAATTATTGACATGCAAATCGGAGTCCTATCTCCCGAAACGACTGGCCGAGGTCGTTTCATTCTCCTCCACTTAGACTCTCGTTCGTCCTCGAACGAGCCTAAGTCTAAAGAAAAATTCGCACAGATAACAAGAGAACTTGCACGACCTTCATGAGCTATTCCACAGATATTATCTCATGATTACAGAAACAGAATTATAACACGCACATCAAACTCTTGGATAAAAACATAGCTGGATAATATCATAACGTCATTGCCCCGCTTATTCTGACTAAGTTGAACCTTCCTCGATCACGAGAAGAGAGTTCTACATTTTCGAAACAAAGATACACGGAACTTTGGATGGGTTAACCTGATTCAGCCGATAATCACCTCTTCGATATACCTTTCGATATTAAACAGGTCGATGGAACTAAGAATCAGCTCACGCTTGATGCAATAGGGGGAGCTTTTGAAGTACTTTGTCACTACATACTATAGAAGATTTGATGCAAGCTATATTATTTTTACGAACGCATTATGCAACATCTCAGCTGATGTTAGTGTTGTTCCGCAAGCTCCTTGTAGGAATGTAGTTACTCATATCCTAATGTATGTCAAAGGTTCATCTGAACAGGGTCTATCATATAAGGATAAGGATCATGCAAATACTACTAGATAGTATGATGCAGGCCAGGAGTGATCTTTAGACCGAACATCTACTTCAGGGCATTTTCTTTGAATTGGAAATATTATGACTTGAAAAAGTAAAAAATAAAAGAGGCATGTAGTTGGGCCATGAGCTGAGGCAGAATACCAGCAACAAAGTTGATTACATGTGCACGTATAACGCTAAAGTAACTTGTCAAAGAGTTGAGGTGTGAAGGAGATATGCCAATGATGGATGGACGATAAGCTGCACTAGACCTTTAACTCTAAATTTTCATGAAGTAAAATAATGTCAATTTGAGGAACCAGTTCTAGTTGAATACAGACAGATAGCCAAAAGAAAACTGGAGTCACCATACAGGGTTAATACTAACGGTGTCCTCATGTATAACGATAGACTTTGTGTCCCTGATGTTGCAGATTTACGTGGACAGATTATGATAAAGGCACATTATTCCAAATATACTGTTCATCCAGGTTCGACTAAAATGTATTATGATCTTAAGCAGATTTATTGGTGGAACGGAATGAAGTGTGACATAGTAGAATTTGTGGCTCAGTGTTCTAATTTCCAGCAAGTTAAAGTCGAGTTATCTTTCTAGGCTTTATGCTTTCAGCAGATAGGTACGTATATATATGATCAGGTTGTCAGCTTATCTCTATAATTAATAGATTATTAGTGGGTTTAGCAATGATTGACATCATTGCAGGTTTCTGTTGTGGCCTTAGGTTGGGTCGTGACAAGAGTGGTATCAACGCCTTAGAGATTTAGTATTACGATTCAGTATTTGGAGGAAGACTCCTCCACTTAAAGCACAAACTCATGCAGCTATTTGAACAGGAATAACCATCCCCGCACAGTCTGCTGGACTAAAGAAAATTTAGCTAAAGGCTGAACGTAGGCAGACCTAAGCTACCAACTACCCTTTCGAGTTGCCAAACAACTGCAACTCTCAAGTCATAACTCCATACATTTTGTATAAGCACCACCGCCTGATGGATCAAATCAAAGGTCAAATGACGTCTTTCATTACCCATAGTAGCCTTGAAAACGACAATGTGCTTACTCGGCTACCTTGGCATGCACTCTGGCTCAACGTAGGGAACATCACAATAGGTTACTGAGCGCCTAAGCTCACCAGTGCCGAAAAAATATGGCAACGGACTGAGGATAGAAATAGTTAGAGTTTTAGGAAGCTCTTCTTCTTATTTGTTTGGTTACCAGAGCTAGACTACATATGAGTCAGGCTAACCGAAGAATTGCAATTGAAGAAATAGACATTAAATGAGCTTTATGGAACAAAATGTATGTCAATTTAACCTTCCTATAAAAAGGAAACTCTGACAATTTACTAAAAGCCCTTTTATAACCCAGATAAGCTCATGGGATAATATGACTTTACTAGCGTTTTGAACCAAGAGGAGGTACGTAAATCGAATATTACTTACTAATCACATTACAGTGGAAGAAATGATAACACTTTCTGATGGTGACGAATAAGAATCCCATCATCCTAACAACACTGACTTCCAAAGAGAGGTAGACTGACTTGGCATTATAACAGAATGAGGCACAACAAGATACCAGGCAGACAATACCGACACTTACTGGCATTTAAACTAGATCAACCAAGAGGATCTCAGAAATGCTAGGAATAAATCATACAAGAAGCTCACCACTCTACCGCAACCGATTCTTAATAAAAACGACATCCAAGAAAACCATGGAAACATGATAAGACAACCATTTCCAAATCGATCGGAAGAATCAAAGCTTACTCACATTTAAGAGGAGAAGAAATCTCAGGGTCTACTATATCGGATACCTCAGCATCCCGCCAGACAAGCAGTTTATAGAACTGCCTCTGCAACTGAGCTGAGCCAATACCCTGACAATCACTTTCGGAAGAACCACTACCACCACACTCTCAACCTCTACCGGATGGTGGCATTTCTTTTACTGATTGAGATCTAAATGAAATCCCCTGCGACTGCGCAGATACCTGATGACGAGAAAAAAGACGACTGCCAACTTGTCGGAGTAAGGGAAAACTTCTCAAAGGATAGCCAGACTCGCGACAATGATAACATCTTTTCGCTGAAAATTGAAGCTGGAAAAATTGTTGAAAGCTACAAAGAGAAAGCTGAGTCTAATCCTGATGAACTGCTCACGCACTCTGAGAATCACGCTCTACAAGCTGAGATAGCCTGGCAAGTAACCTCCCAAAATAATTAAAACTCTTACCTCCAAATGAGGTATGGTGCCCACCAGGGCCGTGGGATCTCTTGCTCTCCCGCTCTAACTACTCGCGCTCTAACTTATGGTATGCCTCATACCTCCGAACAATATCAACAACAATATCAAATGAAGTCTCGACCTCAATCTCTCGAACCATCTGGACCTCAAGGAAGGAGAAAGGTCATCAATAGATCTTTGAATCTCTCGAAAGGCTCATGGACTAGTTCTAATGCATATTCAGCCATTCTATAGAATTCAATCTCATATTTTGAAACACCAACACGCTAACTGACAGGCTACACTGTCCAATCCACTCAAACTGGCAACACTTTTCATCTCGTTCACTACTCGAAAGGAACTTTTCCAAGAATCTAGGAGAAAAATCGAACCAAGTTAGTTAATAAGAGAGCGGTCCACCAATTCAAGGCTTGACCCCTGAAACTGGAAAGTAGAATAATCAACACCATACCGCTCTGATATAATCAAGAGCCTGAAGGATACGCTGACATCATTTTATTTTAAAAAGAATCACGAGGTTTATCTGATGCATTGCTTAAGAATATCGGAAGGTTCAATTGGGTAAAATAATGCAGCCTTTTCAGATACACGGATCGAACCATTACTCGGGCTAGCTAACCAGCCAGAATAACTAGAGGAACAACACATGCTGCCTCTGGAACATACTTTACTGCGGTAATATTAAGAACTGGAATAGGAGCTCCCTGAGACCGAACATCTACATCTGCATCTGCGGCAACCTGATAATCTGCCTAGCGAATAATAGGTTCTTGCAGTATCTGCATCGCCAAAATTCTCATAAAAGCATCGTGGAGAGCTAAGGGAACCATAAGGCCCTGCTCCCTTGCCTATCACGAGCTCGTACAGCTGGGGCCTACGCAACTGGTTCGTCAGCACGATCCATAACTCCCGGGGCTTGAGTAGCTCTAGCCCCAAGCTAGACTACTTCGTCATGAACTCCTACGGTTTGCTAATTTGTCACACGAGGGTTCACAATTACAGAACGGATTAACGAAAATACTTTTGCATCCTAGACCAATGCACGATTAGAAAAGAAGGAAGTGAAACTTCCTAGATGCCGTTATAGCCTCTCGTAAATAAGTACGGACGTCTATGTACCCATCAGCGAGACTCTAGTAGACACTGTCTTATTCTGGAACCCTGGATAGACTCTAAACCGGGCTCTGATACCAACTGACACGACCCAGAATCCGGTTAGGCCGTGCGGGCACCCGACACCCTCCCCTAGACCCGTCGCACGAACCCTTACCAATTAAATTAGGAAAATAAATATAACAATTCATAAATAAGGACAAGACTTAAAAAAAAAACACAGACATACTGATAACTCTAAGCTGTACGAAAGAAATTACAGTTGACTACCCAACATACTAGGTTTAGGGCTATCCAGACTAGACATCTAAGAGTGTAAAAGAAGACAGATACCTCCTGAAGGGAGCAAAATGCAACTGAAATAATAAACAATAAACTGGTGGCCATCCGGAATAAAAGCTGGCTCACCCTGGCAGCTGAAGTCGTCTTTGCTCCTTCACAACGTGGCGAACTCAATCCTGGAGCGAACCTGCCGAAACGAAATAGATAGACAAGAAACAAAAAAACAAACAAGGGTGAGTCAAAAGGACTCAATAAGTGCGGCAGACTAGCTACCAAAAAGAATAGGATAGCTAGCCAGGGAGAAGACACAGATAAACCAAATTTCTCTTATTTAAATTATAAAAAGGCAGAGCCAGATAATATCCGGAAACACGTATCAAACCATAAACTCAACTAGGAATACGAGCCAGAAACATATCAACAAATAAGCAATGCACGTACAAGCAGAACAGTAGTTATGTACCACAAGTTTACACAATGGTATGAAATGAAATATGATGCAAAAGGTCATATGTGCTCGTAATCCCATCTCGAAGCAGAATACTCCTGCATTCGAGGGGAATCCAATCTGATAACCAACTGGAGCAAAATACTCCTGCTCCTGGGGCGGAATACTCCTGCACCCAATATAATATAAACCAGAGGCAGAATACTCCTGCACTCTCCTGGGGCGGAATAGTCCTGCACCCGATATAATGTAAAGCTGAGGCAGAATACTCATGCACTCTGTATCAGACATAAGAGCGGAATACTCCTGCTCCTGGAGCGGAATACTCTTGCACCCAATATGATATAAATCAGAGGCGGAATACTCCTGCACTCTCCTAGGGAGGAATACTCCTGCACCCGATAAAATATGCAATGTAATGCATATGAATGCAATATGATGCAATAATAATCCTTCACCGGTGCAGGACTATTATCGACAGCCGGGAAGTAGATGTCAACTCACAGCTAGGGTATAATGCTCAGATCCTCAATGCAATACCAACAACAAGACATAACATATAATATACAATGTAAATCCAAAGCTAAGGCGTAATGAGTACGCCTATCAGCAGCTACACACGTAAGGAACACGTGGTAGAAAATCCACGAGGCCAGGTGCCTCCAAAGAAATGGATATAAATACTTACCTTGTTACAAAGATAGTACAGTCAGCCACTCAATAACCGCTTTGTCCTTTGGATTCATTTCCAAACGATCCCGCTGTGTTCAATAACCAGAAAAATATATCATAAAAGGCTAAAGGCTTCATTCCCCACATATTAGGGTAATCCGGTTCGAAACCTGATACGCTATTCGCATACGCAATACGCAGGTCCGGTCTATTTACAGGATTTAAGGTCACATAACCAAACCCTAAATAAATTATATTTATATGTTGCTCATAACTCACTGAATACGAATATATAATTAATTCCATTATCGGGGTCCAATTGCCCCTTTAAACTATTAATTGAACTTATTAAAACGATGTCTAATATCCCAATTTTTACCGTTAAAATATATTCAGACACACGTAATAAACTCAAATGATGCATTAAGATCATTATCTGAATATTTTGGAGTGAAAATTCTACTTTTCTCCGACTCTTTTCTCATTTTCGGGCATTTTTCTCTTCTGCGTTTTCTCTTTTGCTTTTTGTTTTTCGGTTCTGCTTCATTCTCGTTTTTTCAGCTTCAAAATTAAGCATAAAAAATATATATCCTTGACCAGTCCCCACCGCTATTCCATTTAAATTCCTTTTTGTCCTTTTTCCTTTTTTCTTTTATTTTATTTTCTTTTTACTTTTATATTTTCTTTTCTTAATCGAAAATTAAAACGGTACCCTATGATATTCGAAATAATTCCAACTTTTGCATACTAGTTATATAAAATATATGTAACATACTTGTTCAGGCGGATCTCAAATCGGACTCCTGGAACTCAATATGCAAATTAAATGGAAAAGGTCAAGTTATTTAACTTTCGGTATTTTTGCGGAAACTAGCCGAACAATCTCGAAATTCACTTTTGAAAGTTCACAAAAGTCACAAATAATCATACGAACCTAACGGCGCTTTCGGATTTCGAATCGGAGCTCATTCACCAAAACCGAGCTCGAAATTTTTTTTTTAATATTTATGGACAATAAAAACTGAAACCTTCTTCCGATGCCTATCAAACGAGGTCGGATTTAGCTCAAATTTTACAGACATGTCCTAATGGATATTACGAAGATTTTAAAATTATTGACACGCAAATCGGAGTCCTATCTCCCGAAACAACTGTCCGATGTCGTTTCAATTATGTTTGAAACATAATTCAAAAGTTTGAAACATTCAGAGTGATGTTTAAACATATTTTTATATGTTTCAAACATCATACAAGATGTGTAAACATAAATATCGATGTTACCTCATGTTCTTCTACCTCTTGAGATTGACCCTCTGTTGTTGCTTCTGTTTATGTTTCTGTTTGTGCTTGGGCTGGTTCTATTGGTGCAAGCAAATCATTTAAGACCTTTGCTTCTTCCTTTCCTTGCCCACTAACTCGAGGCAGAGCACCTCTTTGACTTGCCCCTGCTTCCTGAGTCTCGATTACAGATTGACTTGCCCCTTTTTGCTTCTGCATTCATAGTACCTTCTTTACTACTTCTTAATCTTTGTTGTTCCTCTTCATATTCGTTTTGATTTCCACTAAGATCTCTACTAGCACGACTAACACGACTGTTGCTTGGGCTCTCGAAAAGGACCAGAAAAAGCTCTGGTATACCCATGCTTCTTTGTCTTTTTGAACGAGAAGATTCACTTTCGGAATCCATGGGAATTTATCTCTTGTGGCCTGGGTAGTGACCTTCCCGACCTTCTTAGCAGCAGCCGCAGGCTTTACCAGTTGTCCTTTTTTGGGGGACATGTTGCTTACATACACAAATAAACTTCTTTAAACAAACAAACACATATTTCTCATATTTATAAGAACATAACATGGTGCAAAATTTTCGGTAACTAACAAGGGTAGGTCAAATATTCGGAGTCAAACATTACTCATGATGTTTAAAACATCATACATACAGGGAACAAGCATCATGAGTAATGTTTAAACATCACGAGTAATGTTTAAACATCACGGTGAATGTTTGTATTCTAGATGGGCTGATGTTTAAACATCTATATTGGTGTTTAAATCTAGCTAACGTTTCTCCGATTAAACATCTGGTGATATAACCAAACACATCACAGATATTTCAAACATCTCGTAGATGTTTTAAAAATGCGAGATTTTAACCATATCATTGACAACAACACTCGATATTCATTCAAAACTTCATCATTTTCTCCTCACAAAGCAACCCAGACAGAACCATAAAGCATACATAACTTTTAAAATGAAATTCTATGATTTTTTATTTTTAACAAAAATGGAAAAAAAATAACGAAAATGGGTCAAGAAAAATACAATGTAGGTGTCGGAGAAGACTTACAATCGAAAATTGATGACAATCGAACACTTTCACAGTCTGAATTTCGTGAAATCGAGCCGGGTCGAGAAATGGGTCGTGGAGTTGAATCGGGTTTGTGGAGAGATGTTTGGGAGAGTGATGAGATGTTGGGGAATTTTGATTTTTGAAAATGAGTAGTTGGGGTAGTGGGGTAGTGGGAAAGTTTATAAGTTTTAGGTATTTTAATTGTGACTCATGTATTTTTTAAAAACTCTAATCACACTCCCACTTAAACTAAATCACCCATTTGAATTTAAAGAAAAGGAAAAAAAATACAAGGACCCATTTCTTCATTTTACACTTGAGAGGTCCTTTTTGTGGCATTTTCTCAAATGATTTTCCCTCTTTATGTTTAAATCACAAGTTTCAAAAGTTTTCGGATGAAGGGTCAATATTGCTATTGAACTATCAAAAAATATCCAATTATTTCATGAGTTAAAAGTATGGTGCTAATATGCCACTATTATTATACTTTCGGCTAAAAAATATTATTATTTTACGGAAACTATTTATTCTAGTTTTAATTTTTTGAAAACACACAAAATTTTAAAAAATCCTTATTGGGTATTAAATCCCCCTACGCCAACTTAATTTCCGACCCCCATCCCCAACCTCCCCTACTTGTATTTGTTAATATATTTTTTAATTTATCTTGCAATCATCATAATTATTAAATGTTTTTTTTTTAAACATAAGAAGTAACAACATATTAAGCATCAAAGGCTATTTTTGAACTTTTTTCTCTTATGCACACAGACCACAGTCATATCGCTCACTTTGCCTTGTATTTTTTTAACTTTAAATATTTTTTTACACATACTGCTTCATAATTGTCAAAACGATCATACGAAGAAAAATGTAGCTTTACCTCGGATATGAAAATATCCAAAACTTATTTCTTTCTCCTTTTCTACTACTACATTTTAGGTTTTTACAAATTCTTCAAGAAATTATTTCAATGACATTTCAAAATAAATCTAATTGTTTTTAATATTCCGACATGAGAATGAGTTGATTTTGGCAGGGGCGAATTTACTTTGGGGATCGGGTGTCACGACACCCGCTAACTTCAATGATATTTTGTGTGTGATATATATATATATATATATATATATATATATAAGAAAAGCATACAAATAGTGAAACTTGCACCTATAGTGAACAAAGGCACCCTGGTGCTAGTGGTAAAGAGGGTGTGTGTTCATGTATATGATTAGGGTTCGAGTCCCTAACTAGCTTTTTTTTTTTAACTTTTTCCGTCCTCCAACATAAAAGCACATACAGTCTATCCTTGTCCCGCCTAGGCAGGCTTCTATTTTCTAACTTTACTTTCCCATTTATTTTCTAATCTCTCCTAGATCTTCCTTTTCTTCTTCTTTTTTCCTTTGTGTTGTTTGTTTTATTTTTTACTTTTATATATATATATATTTATCTTCTAATCTCTCCTAGATCTTCCTTTTCTTCTTTTTTTTCCTTTGTGTTGTTTGTTTTATTTTTTACTTTTATATATATATATATATATATATATATATATATATATATATATATATATATATATATATATATATATATATATATTATGTCATGAGAAATTTATTTATCATAAATAACTTGAATTAATTTTAATTAATTTATAGTTTGCCGTTTTTTTATCATACGATAATAATCTATACAAATTGGAGAATAATTTGAGCAATATCTTCTTCTACTAACTTTTGAAAAATTAGGTGCCTTGACTAACAGATCTTGTGGGTTAATTCACATAGATTAAAAATTTAGTGATTTTGTTGTGCAAAGAATTGCCATGAAATGTGACTTTTAAAACGAAAAATATAACTCGAAATTACTTAATGAATCTAGTCAAACAAAAAAATACGTAGCAATTAAGCTACTTTTAAGAAATTTTCTAATAACGCTCTTTCATATTGATTTATTTATTTTGCAATGTTCTTTCACGACATAGAATTTATAACAAGTGGGAAAAAAGAATAACTAAATTAAACCTAACTTATTTATCTATTCGGAATAAAAGGCTTAATAAGCCTAGGTGAAGTACCAAAATTTAATCAGCCCGACCAGACCCGCCCTTCGTGTCGATATAAAAAGTAGTACCCCCAGTCTTCGAATCCTGGATCCACTCCTGGATTTTGGTGTATAGCATCAGAATACATTTGCATATTTCGAGATGAAAATAAATTTTGTGTTAAAAAATAAAAGCGAAAAATATGGCAACAGTGAGTGGTTTCGGAAATTAGATTGTGGTGGGTGTTTTAATGGTCAGGTGGCATTTTTAGTAAATTTGTAGTGTTTTTCGAGAATTTAAAAAAAAAAGAATAAATAGGTTCTGTCAGAAATAATGGAAATTTTGAGCCAATAGTTATACATAATGATATTTTTAGCCGAAAGTGTAACGGCAGTGGCATATTAGTACCATATTTTTAACGTGTGGCATAATTAAAAAAAAATTTAATAGTCCAGCGGCCATTTTGGCCTATGCCCAAAGTTTTCATCTCTTTCTTAAACTTTATGCATAGTCAAATTAGGTAACTTAAATTGGGACGAAGGGAGTAACATTTAAACATGGCTTGGAGAAACTTTAAGTTGGAATTTGAAATTAAGGAAACAAATAATCAAATATGTTATGAAATGGGTTGGACTATAGATCATAGCTGAGAGGTAGCTTAATTTTTAAAACAAAGTTGGGGTGTAAATGATTTTCACCATCTATAAAATATAGTACTAGTGGATTTGCATTATAAGTTGTTTTTACCCTTTTTGTTGGTGAAGTTTACTGTTTATGTATGAATAAGTGGAATTTTTACAGAAAATTACGTTTTTGAGAAATTATTTACAAAACATAGCAATATTTAAGCAAAATCACCCAATAGAGAAAATGAAAAGTTAATTACAAAACATAGCAAAAAAATAGCATAAACATATCAAAATCTTACATTTTTCTCCTATTTTCCCCAATTTCACTTTTCCTCTTCCCTTCCCCAAATTTCACTTCCTCCCAACTTGTTTTAATATAAACAGCAGTAGATTAGAGCTGATTTTACTGTTTCTTGCTGTATCTCGTTGTATCTCAACTACCAACCACCTCGTATCTCGTTATATCTCGATGTATCTCAACTTACACCAGAAACCAATCACCTCGTATCTCGTACACCAGAAACCAATCACCTCGTATCTCGTTGTATCTCAACTTACACCAGAAAACTAACTACCTCATATCTCGGTGTATCTGAACTTACACCAGAAAACTAACCACCTCGTATCTCGCTGTATCTCACTGTATCTACATCATTTTTGCACCGTATCTAATTTTTGCACTGTTTTTGCATTGTATCTAACTGTTTTTAGATTGTTTCAGCATTGTATTTTAACTGTTTCTAGATTGTTTCAGCATAGTTTCATCCAGTTTGTGTAGTGGAAAATCATTTTTTTTTAAATTCTCCCAAAGATGTTATGTGCGCCTTTACCATTTCAGCATACACTCATGTGCACATCATCATTCTACTTCAATAGCAGATTCAGATTTCGTGGAAGAGGATCACGGCATCGCCAGGACGGAGGTAGTGGTGGACCGCCCATTGACGACAACTTCTAATCTGCCGATGTGCACCCGTGGTGGGGGTTTCGGTGGCAAAAGGGGTGATTGATGGTGGGGGTTTCGGTGGCAGAAGGGGTGGTTGGTGGTGGGTGTTTCTGATTGTTCCTCTTTGTCTTTGATAGTTGTGAAATGTGCTAGGAAAAATATTGTTATGACTTGTGATTTGTATAATATTACTATTTTTTTATAATATAGGGTTCAAGTTTGTATATTTGGGTAAAAAAAGCCCTTGATAATTTGTGTTAGGGAAGAAATCTGCTCGTTATCTTTCTTGGAGTGTTTGACCAAATAACTAATCATACCATTCTTATTGGACAGTTTAACTAGTTTCTTTTCAGCATATGCTGCAATACTTTTGTTTTTAGTCTCTCTATCTTCTCTAGATAAGTAAAACGTGAACGAATAGAATAGGTGATCTAACTACAGAAGTTTCTTCAATGCTACTTAAAAAGCCTCAACTGAATAGAAATGACAAAAGATCCAACCTAACGAGATTTCCCCTGCCTAATCTTTTGTTAGGTCACCATTACAAAGTCATAATATAATCATGTTACAGTTGACATAACAATGGCCCTGAAGAGCAGATTCTTTGAAAGAGGATTTCCTTCTGCCAGAAGATACATAAGATTCATTAGTTGGGCACTTGGGCTAATGTTATCTCAACCTCTGTACCTACTAGTACTACTCATGGGGAAAGTAAAAGTAAAAAGGGATTCTCGATATACACCGGTAGAAAGCTCTTTTATGTTATGCACTGACGCATTCCTTTCCCTGATTCCCATACCTCGCCTTGTCCATTATTTCAGTTTTTATTAAATATGCACACTAGTTGAGTAGGATGATAATATTACACTGAAACTCCATAATGAACCTCTACGTCAAAAGTGAATGGTTTCAAAAGTTTCATAGATATGGACAACTCAGAACTATACTGTCTCCTCCAACAACTGCCACATCTCTTTCCCTCCCAACCTTGGACCTAGCGCCTTGTATTTGCAGAGTGCTCTCATCCACAGCTGAAGTCACACTGCCCCTAGAAATCAGCTGAGCTTCCATCAAAGCCTTCTATAGTTTGGACCTTTTGTGCAGAAAACAAATCTAGACTTGGATCAGTTTAAAGGTCCCTTCGCTAAGTCCTGTTATTTGGACTTCAGTGGTTTTTGCCCCAACAGACCAATAACTGTGAAGCTTGTTTCTTTAAGCTGGCCAACTTCAGCCTGTACGCATATGAATATGGTAAAAATCCAAATTAAGGATTACTAATCAAGTTAGATAACATTGGCAAAACAAAAATGACTACACAAAAAAGAAGGTATCGTTTCTACATCTTTGTTCAATTCGGCAACATTCAAAAGGAAGATAGTGAACTCCACGATCTTATTATCCTTTGGAGTAGCCAACAAACAAAAACGAAAAAGGAAGATAATAAAGCTTAAGGCTATGAAAATACACATCTCTATCATCAGTTGTCTTTGAGAATTTACACAGGCTATACTATACATACACGGACACGTATCTTTTAAAGGAAGCAAATTTGGTTATTTGTCCTCAACACTGATATAAATCGGCCGACGGTGTCTGGGCGAGGACGATGAACGAATGACAGAGTAAAGGCACCCACCACATTTTGTTATTGACTCCATTACATTCTCAAAATCTACAGTTGCTCCCTTATTTTCAACTGTTCGCCACCCCAGCTGAGATTTCAAATTGGACCTCCTATCTGACTCATCAACTTTCTGGACCTTGTGCCTTATTGGCCACAACTGGTTCCGAAGTGTCTGATTGTAATCAAGCAAACGCTCATATTTAAGACGGAATTTTTCAAGCTGGTTTTTTAATTCTGAAACAGCAGCTCCTGCAGCCTGAGCTCTATTAGCTTTCATCTGACAATCCGTTTCTAGTTTCTTCATTTTAGCTGCCAATGCTGCAACCTTCCCCAGTAAAACTTTGCGATGATCCCACAAATGCAATTTTCTTTCCAGAATAAGTTTCTCTTCAGCCTTGATAGCGTTCCAAACAGGTAGCTGCTCCATTATTATATGATGCAATTTGTCCAACACCAACCATGCAAATAGTGAAAATCCTGCAAATCACAGGCTTAACGTTAAAACCAAAGAAATTTGCAGAAAAACAAAACATCTGGCGCAGATTAGCTGCTCAAGTATATGCATCTGAATTACTTTGACATATGTTACTCCTACTGGGCACACTTCACCTTCAATTTTAGGTAGTATATTTCTAAGTTGCTCGCACTCTCCAAAATACCGCCGTACCCATGTTGGATCCTCCAAAAATGCACTACTTTGGAGGATTTGGCACACACCCGGTGACATTTTTGGAGAGCCGAGCAAAATAGATATATTTTAGAGGGACGGAACACTTCCCCCCTATTTGCTTGGTAATCACGAGATCTTCAGTAATTAACGGGTCAATGTTTTTGTTATAAAGATTGGACAATGAGATTGGTGGATATGCAAGAAGCTACCTCTAAGCTTCACACTTGATTTAGTGACTCATGTCAATACAAGAGGAAGCAGAATGATTCGGCAAGAAACAACCTTTCTTGTTATTATTTGTGGTAATATCTGGTGGATAATGAAATTAACAAAAACATATAAATGGCATTTCTGATGATTAGGAGCGGAGGCAGTAAGCTTACCGTTACAATCGCTAGTTAAACTAGTCGGAAAATATGTTGTCATAAAGCATTGGAGAAACCACCCATTTGAGGAAGAGTAACAGTAACAAACAGGACAAACAAAACTAATTCCAAGTGATTGTGGATACTAGTTCGGATTTCAGAAGATGGAACACCTCATTTCCCTCTGAGCATTTCATGCTCAATAATCAAGTCAACCTGTCACTACGCCACTACAGGTACTTGATATGATTGTAACTTGTAATTAATAAAATTAGTGGCATTTCACCAGTAGAATGACATGCTCCCAAAGATCTTGAGGTTCCTAGGTGCCTTGTTATTTGCTAAGGAATGAAAGGAATAGGAGCTTGATAAAGTCAGATGGAAGAATGAGGACTAGTAGTATAGAAAAAACAGAAGACAGTTGGCCAAAGCTTTGATCAAAAACTGAAAGAGGTTTGTCCAGTTAATTCGATAATAGAAGCGGAAAATGAGAACAAGCATGAGGTATGTTCCTGCTATTTTATATTTCACTGGAAAAGGGGCTCAACCTAAAAGAACGGTTAAGGATATTTTAAAGAAGGTGGAGGTTTTTAGGGAACGTCCTAATCCGAACCGTCCAACAAAGAATATGATGAGAGCAAAGCGCCATTTACGCACAAAGCGCATGTGGAAGCAGCCTAGCTCATTCCCTTGGCTTCTTAGCAAACCTGGAAGAGCGGAAGGTATCTAAGGTTTTTCTGTAACTCGATATTGCAACATCCTCTTGGGTATATAGGGGACTTCCTGGCAATTTATGCAGCTTCACCTTAGACTGAACTGAATACAATTAGATAGTTTTACAGAATACTTTGTTTTATTTTCTTTTATTCCTAATAAGTGGTATATTTACAAAAAGTAACTAGCAAGTCATATCACCGGCTTTTCTTTTTCTTAAAAAAAAAAAAAACATGAAAAGCCTCCTTGACAAAATGAATGGGGTAGCTATAAGCATAATCTGTACTCTTTTCCCTCTACTCAGGTAATATTCAGAGAATTCACATATACACTACTTTTAAGTTGGGCGTCAACCTGCTGTAACCCTCTATTGCCCGGGTTTGGGACTAACTATGCTCTGAGATCAAAGCTACCAATAGTTGTGTCTTCTCTTTTTTCTCCTTTTAAATTTAATTTATTTTATTTTCAAGATTGATCCACATGAGTGACCCAAATTATTTTCCTTCGTCTTTCACTCACACATGGAGGATTAACTCTCATTCTTATTCAACAATATTCATACATAAAGACTAGACCATGTGACGATGAATAATTCGAGAGTTTCACTATCTTACTTCTGTTAGGAGTATATAGCATCTCAATTGATGGAACTCGTAGGAAATCGCAACATGCAGCTCATTACAGATTTATCGAACATTGCACGAAGATCCTTTATGTTCTGGAGTGGAGTTGAAGGAATCTACGCGACATAAAGCTCATTCCCTCTTCCCTTTATTTTTGGATGCAAATGTACTCTATATCATTCATCACATTCATATCTCTCACAATCTCTTTGTCTTAATTTAAGTTCAAAGTTGCTCAGATCCTTCATAAATGTCGCCGCACCCATGTTGGTTCCTCCAAATTGTTTTGTTTTTTGGAGGATACAACACACATCCGGAGACATACTTGAAGAATCAGAGCAACATAGTTTGAGTTCATCAATAACATTCTTGTCTCAAAGACAAACATAATGGACCAATAAATAAATAAAGACAATTAATGTGATACTCCCTCCGTCCCAAAATGAGTGTCTACCTTTCCTTTTTTGTTTGTCCCAAAATGAGTGCCTCTTTCCTTTTATGGCAACTCTTTAAATCTAAGATTTGTTTTAGACCACAGAATTTAAAGACTCTGGCCCACATTACACACACCTTTCATTTTAAACCACATGATTTAAAAGTCTTCTTTATTTTCTTAAATTCTGTGCTCAGTCAAACTCAGACACTCATTTTGGGACAGAGGGAGTAATACTTAATGATCTCGTCCTCATCTCATTGATTCTTTTAATGTCAATTCGTTAAAACGGGAACGAAGGGAGTATTTCTCCATGTCTAAGGGCTTCTTTTTCTTTCTTTATCTTATAAAGACAAATCCCTAGGGCCAATGGCGCAAGACTCAAAACTCAGTGGACGATGGGCCCTAACCTCTACCCTTGTCTACTTAAATACTGATCTTTTGTCTATTGGCAAGGTTCTAACATGACACATACATCACAAGCAGCTGCACTATTACCACGAGACAAAGCGCAAGTATGTAAAAATTAATAATGAAGAGGAATAAAAAAGAAATAAAACATTACCCAAGAGAGAAGCTTGAAGAATGAGGACATTGAAGGCAACCCCATCACTCCAATTGATTGGACCATGAAAAGTCCTCCAGCTATGAAAAATAACAATACTATTGTACACCCAAAACACCAAAACAGCAAATAATAATATCCCAGTAGTTGTTAAGATGAAAGGGCCTTTGCCTTTGTTACTTATGTGAGAAAAGGCCAAAACTATTGGTTCTTGAATAGGGGTCTCAAAGCACATACCAAAGAACACAAGTGTTTCGACCAAAACAAGGAACGCAAGTATGAATAATATGTAGTATGTGGGAAACATCTTCGTGTGTAACTGCGTGTGACGTAAAGAATTGTTTAGGTGAAGGGACTACGGTCCCATCATGTGGACATAACTCATATGGTAGTTGTAGCAGCCTAGCAGACCTGTGCTAGCTCGATCTAAGGTCAGCAATAAAATTAATGTTATAATCTTCCTCTCTGTGTAAAAATTTCGTCTCGAGGCCTGTTTGGCACGCGCTAGTTGATCCGTAGCCGTAAAAAATAACTTAACTGAAAAATAGTCACTTTCGGATAAATCTCAATATTTTATAATGGAATTTTGAACATAATAGTTCAAAGTTCCATTATTTTGCTATGGGACTTTATAGTGGGACCTTTGAACATGATGGTTCAAAGTCTCATTATTTTGTTATAGGACTTTATATATAAAGCTTCAGTCCAGTATAAAATAATGGGACATTTGAACATGTTAGTTCAAAGTCCCAGTATAAAATACCGAGACTAGTCTGGGGTATTTTCCAACGTTAATGGAGCGTAAGAGTGTGAGTGAATTTTTGGCTATTTCTCAATTAATTTTGAAATGGTGTATAAAAATCATTGAACGCGTCAAAAAATAGCTATGCATCAAAATTTTCTGTCTTATTCGGTTATTAAATTATGGGGAAAGTGCACGAAAGGCCACTTTTGCCACTGGTCTTTGGGCACAGGCCACTAATACCAAAATATTTAGTTTGTGGCCACTTTTGCTTAAAGAGATAGAAGTTCAGTCCAGAGGCCGGATTGAAGTTCAGTCCTTAAAGATTGAACTTCAATCCAGGGCCATATGGACTGAAGTTCAGTCCAGTCCTTAAGATGGAACTTCAGTCCAGGGGCCGTATGGACTGAACTTCAGTCAATTATCAGAACTTAAGTCAATATTTATTTAGTAAAGGCCCAAAAGTGGCCTCTAGTGTAAGACCAAAGAAAATAGTGGCCTCAAACCAAATACCAGTGTTAAAAATGGCTGCTGGGCGAAATTTTTACTTAAATTATGGGTTTTTTTACATAAATATACAAATTTTCAACCTTAATTATAAAAAAATAACAATATTTTTTAAATTACAAAGCATAGCAATATTTTTTTAGCACATTTCACAATAAACAAAGCAAATCAGTTTAAAAGGAAAACAAAGTCACTGAAACCCCCATTTCTCCACCCTACCCCACCAAAACCACCCTTCAGCATGTGACATTTATGAGCATCCCAGCAGTGAAGATATTCAAGAAATGATCAAAGAAGTGGATCCTGATGGTGATGGCACTATTTATTTTGAAGATTTATCGAATATCATGGCCAGAAAGCTCAGTAAAAATTAAAGGCCTACCAAATTTCGACCTTTTACGTTGTAATTTAATAGTAGCACTCTTGTAACCAATAGTTTGTTTGTGAACGTAGGAAAATTTAGTAGAGGAGCTAAATAAGGCATTCAACCTATTTAATTGTGATCAAGATGGATTCATATCAGCAAATGAGGTTTATTGCATTCTTCTCATCAATTCATTTCATATATAGTATGCCATGATCATATCTTCTAATTAAGAAAAGATAGAGACCAAACTGAAATGAATTTTTAACAAATTAAAATCTAAACTTTAAGATTACGATATGTGTAAATGCAAATGTTTGATATTCTGAACAAGCAAATATAATCATCAATCAATTCAAGATGATATATGAGTCTAATTAACTAGCTAAACGAGCTCCTAGTCAATCTTGATCTGTATATATATCTTTTGTCTATTCAACAAGTTTTTTCACAAAATCAACTCTTTCAAAGACCTTTTAACATTAATTTATTGTTCGGTCATATTTTATGAATAGCTTGAAGACTTCTAAAATCTTCAGCATGTGACAAGGAATTTTATTTTGCAAAAATAGTACATATATAGTTTGTTTCTTTCATCAACCAATATATATAGTTAGATACGGTGAAAAACAGTCTGAAACGGCGCTGAAGCAGTTTGAAACGGTGCAGACACAGTTTGAAACGATGTTGAAACAGTTTGAAACAGCGCAGAAACAGTTTGATACAGTGCTGCGGAAACAGTTGATACGGTGCAGAAATAGTTTGATACAGTGTTGAACACAACGTGAAACGGTGCAGAAACAGTTTGATACAGTGCTGCAGAAACAGTTGATACGCTGCAGAAACAGTAAGATACAGTGCTGAAAGCAACCTGAAACGGTGCAAAAACGGTTTGATATAGTGCTGCAGAAACAGTTGATACGGTGTAGAAACAGTTAGATACAGTACTGAAATTATGGGTGTCAAACGGGTAGGGGTCTACCCGTCAAAACCCGGACCCGGACTCATTAAAACCCGACCCCACCCGGACCCGCAAAAATCCGGACCCGGACCCGTAGACCCCCTAAAATACCCCTACCCGAACGGGTTTTTTTTTTCTTAACAAATACCCGTATCCGTTAAGACCCGTCAAAATTATGGGGTATTAATGGATATACCCGTACCCGTTAAAATAAACTGAGTAATAAAACTTGTACGTGGAGAGAAATGTATACACAAGTTTTCCACTCATGGTTTAATTTGTTTTGTGTCCATATTGTTAATAGTGAAATATGTTCAAGAGAAACAAATTATTTGTTTAATTAAAAAAATACTTTATATTCTATAATAAATCAACACTTTGAAGTTTGAATATATATTACTCTAATATGGTATAGAACTTCAACTATTAATTTCGATATATACCTCAGAAAATAAGCTACTTGGAGTCGGACAAAGTAATTATGGGATCGTATTTATTAGAAAATATAATTATTTAATTCACTACATAAAATATTTTGAATTACATGTCGTCGCATACAACTAATTGCTTTCTAACAGAAACCATAATTCCTTGGAAGGTGGCCTTTGACAGTTGGAGACTCGCACTAAGGACTTTAGCCCGTTGAAATGGTGGAAGGAGAATGAAAAGCAATATCCGATTCTTGCAGCAATGGCCCGAGATGTTTTAGCTGTACCGGTTTCAACAGTTGCATCAGAAAGTGCATTTAGCCAAGGAAGACAAATGATAGGTGATACCCGCCACTCTTTGGGTAATAATGCTTTGGACGTTCTAGTTTGTTTACGAGACTGGATTCGATCGGAGCGAAGAAATCAAGGAATTGAAGACTCACTAGAACAAGATGATAACCTTGAAGAAATTCTGTTAAGTGATCAAGCACCATCAATGGCAGCTACACCGGAGCATGATGGAAATGACATGGAAGAAATTACACAAAGAATTAGGCATATTTAAATTTGTAATTTGAATTTTCATTATAGTTTTGATGTTGCACTTTTTAAATTTGGAAGTTTAATATTTAAGACTTTAATAGTTCAAGTATCTTAAATAAAGTAACTCTTTGAGTTTTTCCTATTGATCTTTTTTTAATTTGTTTTAAGTATTTAAAATAATATTATTAAAAAATAAAATTATAACCCGTAGCCAAACCCGATTTTGTTAAGACCCGACCCATACCCCTACCCGCTAAGACCCGAACCCGCACGGGTTTTTTTTCTAGCCGAAACCCGTATCCGTTAAAAACCCGTAATTTAAACCCGTACCCGGAACCTGCGGGGTTACAATTTTACAACCCGAATCCGGCCCGTATACCCGTTTGACACCCATAACTGAAATGAACCGAAACAGTCAGATACAGTGCTGCAGAAACAGCTTGATACGGTGCAGAAACAGTTGATACAGTGCTAAAACGAACTGAAACGGTGCAGAAACAGTTAGGTACAGTAAGATACGGTGAGATATAACGAGATACATTAAGGATGGGATGAGGAAAAGTAAAATTGGGGGAAATGGGAGGCGTATAAGTGAAATTGGGAAAATAATTGGAGTAAAAGTGAAATAGAAAAAACTGGGAGGAGCAAAAGTGATAGTGGGGGAAATAGGAGGAAGAATGTAAGGGTTTGGTATGTATGGGAAAATATTGCTATGTTTTTGCTATGTTTGTAATTAACTTGTGTTTTCCTCTATATAGGGTAATTTTGCTAAAAGGTTGCTATGTTTGGTAATTAAGTTCTAAAAATTGTACTTTTGTGTAAAAACCTCTTAAATTATTAAATATAAGCGAAAAAATCATTACTCTTTTATTTAGGGAAAAATATATTTTGTTGTGTAACTCAATATGTTATCATTCTTTCCTTTGTGTTAACAAAGTCACTTCATTTTTGCTTTTTCATTCAAAATATCACTCAAATCAAAGAGTAATACATCCAGCTAGACGCTAGTACCTATTAATGATGTGGCACATGATGTCTACGCATAAAATAATATTTACAACCTGTTGTAAATCCATGTATTTGTGTTAATGTGGATGACCACTACTCACCACTAACTTATGATTTACTACCCCCCACTTTCTCCTACATAATTCCTCCCTACTATGTCCTACTTAATTCTTGTAACCTTTGGGTTGATTTGTAACCTATGTATTTGTATCCTATAAATAGAGCACATTTGGCTATATGGATGAGACACTTGAAACACTTTGAGAATAATACAAGTTCTTCCTTCTCCTCTCATATATTTTGTCTTGTTCTTGCACTACTTTACTATTAGTTTTACAACACGTTATCAGCACGAGTCTCTATTTTATTACACGATTGAGAAGAAATGAAAAGCAAATTATGATGCAATTGATAGAATCCAACATTCTGGTTGCTAACACAAGATAAGTTTTTTTTGTTTCTAAATTTCTTCATATTATGGTTTTTGTTATTCTCAAAATTAATAGTACCCTATTTTCATTTTGTTTTATACCACTTTAAATTGTGGAAACCTTGCACTGACAACTTTTGTCTATTCTTCCATTGTTTGGTTGATTTTGTAGCTATCTTTCGACAACAATTTAAGGGTGCATGGCCTAGCAGCATGATATTGAAGATCAGTTATACTCATGTTTCAAGGTAAACTGCTTGTGAGAGCAAACATGGATTATGTAGTATGGTTAATATTTTACTCTCACATGGATATATGGAATGAAACAAATGTGGTAACTTTTAAAGAATGCTTCTTTGATTTATAGTACGGTATAAATTTTTATACTCTTGGTAAGTGGAGACCGGAGAAATAATGCTTATTTTTTTTATGATCTTTACCCGATATATTAGTGTTATATCATTGATACATGATTATAGTACTATGTTTCAATTACACGAAGCATGAGTACCTTTGAGTATTGTACTTCAAATCGCAACATATGTACACACTTGGCCTATTATGCCATTGGTTAAGGGTAAGACGCTTTTGCGATAATAAGACATCATATTCAACTCCCAACGCATTATGGCATAACACGCTTTTGCGATAATAAGATATTGATGGAATAATGATGATTGAGGCAAACTAAAGTATTATCAAAAAGATAAAGTATTTTTGATAAAAATCATGAAGCCCGTCCACTAAATAGGCTCCATTCATAGAGGTGAATGTGGAAGCAATATATGCTCCATTCCCTAAGATGAATATGGGAGCAAGACAAGCTCCATTCCATAAGATGAATGTGGGAGCACAACATAATGCTCCATTCTCAGATGTGAATGTAGTAGCAATATATAATATGCCTGAAAGAAGGCAAATTATCTTTATGTCTGAAAGAAGACATAACATAATATGCCTGAAAGAAGGCAAAATGTATTTATGTCTGAAAGAAGACACAATATTTTATGTCTGAAAGAAGACAAATAATTTTATGTCTAAAAGACGATAAAATAATTACCATGATAGATACCATGGACGCGGACGTGGCAAGGGATGAAAAAATAGCCATCATTGTGAAATAAATAAGAGAATAATAAGGGTTCTCAAAAAGTAACCGTTCAAACGGTAAATATAATAATTCCTTAAATGTATTATATGAGCATGAGGCAAGTCCATATAATTATGGTCCATTCCTTGTAGTGAATGAGACAACTCATAAAAAAAATTATGAATATAGTCCCGTTCACCGAAGTGAATGTGGCAATATGTGATAAAATATCAAAACTCGCCTCTAGAAGAGGTTCGAAAAAGATGAATATAGACATGCCCATGCGTGGTTGATAAAGTACCACAACTCACCTTTAGAAAAGGTTCGACTATAATAATTCTATTATTTATTATGGCATAAATGGTCATTGCTCTCGTACAAAATGTACGCCATAATTATGTATTATCATGAATTACGTAAGAGCAAGTGAAGCAAAAAATTGATCTTGCCTTTAATGATTTGACCATGAGAAAATAATATGATTTTCTCCTTGAAAGGAGATATTCACCATATGGTTGGTGTAATAAAATATATGGTAGTACAAAGCTATTTGAGTATTCCGGAAGAGCCAAAATATTACTACCTAGATGAATGGGATTGATGAAATATTTATTGTAGTATGTCTCGAAAGAAACTTGTTAAGTTTCAAATACATTTGCCAAAATGGCTAAGAGACTAAATTTGATGAAAGAATATGAATATCTTTATAATACTACAAGAATGTCGGGTGAGATATATGTGATTGAAAAGCTCCCCGCCTCTTCCTCGAGTTTGTACTACACAAAATATAAGTGTGTGCATGCCACAATAAATTTTTAGTTTATTGTTACAAAGCCCATGCTATAGTAAACCAGAAGTTTACTAGATGAATAACTTTATGAGTTGGCATGACCGGTTTGACCATCCCGGTTCAAATATGATGCACAAAGTATATAAATGAGAATTCGCATGGGTATATACTGAAGAATCAGGATTCTTCAAGAATTCTCTTTGTGCTGCTTGTTCTCAAGATAAATAAATTATTCGACCAACTAAATTTGGGATCAGGATCCTGACACTTCTGGAATGTATAAAAGGTGAATATGGGCCCGTTCACCTGCCTTGTGGACCATATAATTATTAATAAATAGATGCATCTATGATAAGTTCACATGTGCATTTTATTACAAACCCGCAATGGTACTTGCGAGGTTAAGTATTTGCTCAAATAAATTTTATTATGAGCATATTTCCAGATTATGCAATCAAGATAAGTTATCTTGATAATGTTGGCAAGCAAGTTTAGCAGATTCATATATTGAAAGCCTCCAATTGCTAAACCATGCATATGAGAACAATGCTACCTAAATCAGGGATGAGGTATGATATATTTATAAAGCAGCACTTGTGTACGACATGCCACAAAATGAATTCCCCATCATAATTGGTTCATGGTCAGGAAACAAATATTTTCCATCTAATAATTTTAATATGCGGTATATTATCAATTGCTCCACCACAATGCACAAAGATGGATCCCATATAAGGTTGGGAACGAATGTTAGTTTGGCTAACATTAGGGGAGAAATTAAAACAGCTGAGGAATAAATAAATTAAATTATCATTTGATTATGATCCTCATATAAAGATAATGCAAGTCACTGCCAGACGCATTACTGACTCAAAGAAAAATATTATATTCCAGCTGCTAATGCTCCTGATGTCCTGGTGAGACAATCTATTTATGTCAATGAGTCTAAGGCACGCCTGAAGCATGGTAGACCATTCGGTTCCAAAGATAAATCCTTGAAAAAGGAAAGGAGCAAATGATTATGATGGTCAAATAAGGAGGTAGGGCTCTAAAATAGCCCACGACATAACACTTCATAAAACCTCATCAGGAGAGGTTCAGGTACCTGAAAATTTATGAATGTGAAGAGATCTCAATATGTTATGTCGGATTTAGAACCGAGATATGAAATTATCGTCGACGATATCTTACATATATTATAAAGCTCAATATTTATATGATTATGAGGATCTTGAGCTTAAGTCTGTTAGGAATACAGACATGAAATGATTGACCAAAAATAGCAAAACGCATTCAAGCAAAAATTGGCTTCACTCGAGTGACATGAAGTTTTTGGACCTATAGTCCAAACACCTGGAGGTGCAAAGCCAGTGGTGTACAAAGATATTTTTGTGCAATATAAAGTACAACTTGAGGCACAAAGATCTGACATTGATTATATGGAGCTATATTCTCCTTTTGGTGGATGCAATCACCTTTAGGTATGTTATATGTCTGGCAGTGCATGAAAGACTTGATATGCGTATGAATATTGCAACAGCCTTTTATATGGCTTATTGAGCAACAATATATTTATCCTTGAAGGATTCAAGATCCTAGAAGCATGTAAAGGTTCCCGGGAAACCTATTCAATGAAGCTCATAAATAGTTATACGGATTAAAACAATCCGGCCACATGTGGAAAAATTGCGTTTGCGAGCTTCTTGATATTGAAATATTATATTTTAATGCAATTGGTGCGTTGAAGTATCTTACCAAATATACTCCACTGGTTATAGCTTTTGTTATAAGCTTATTGGTAAGATATAGTTCTTCCTCAATGCGAAGACATCAGAAGAATACATGGTATCTACTTGATCCACAAAGCCCGATATCAACTTGGTATTTATTTGTTGTGGTAGAATACCTTTATTGTGGAATTTTATAAAATCAATTGTTGCTGCTACATCTTCAATTTATGAAGAGATAATAGCCATGCTTGAAGCTATGCGACAATATTGGTGACTGAGATCAAGGACTCAACATATTCAGCAACAATGTGGTATTTCTTTGAAGACGAAGATTCAGCAATATTATATGAAATATTGCATGGATAGTTCAGCTAAAAGGAAGATACAACTAAAGGAGACAAATATTCAACAAGATTCCTTTTTAGTCGTGATTTTCAAAAGAATGATGAAGTTAATGCTTTCACTCCAGTGATAGTTTAGGGTATCTGTCCACTAAGTCATTGCCAATTTCAACATTTGAGAAGCTGATTTACAAGATTGGAATGTGTCGTCTTCAAGATATTGAATAATGTTTTCGTCAGGGGGGAGTAAAGTACGCGCTGCACTCTTTTTCCCTTAACAAGGTTTTATCCCACTTGGGTTTTACTTGTAAGGTTTTTAATGAGGCAGCTCTAAAGGCGTATTATAGGAAGTGTGCACTCTTTTTCCTTCACTGGGCTTTTTCCCACCGGATTTTTCCTAGTAAAGTTTTAACGAGGTACATTACCTTCAAAATGGTCATCCAAGTGGGAGTGTTGTAGATCCATGTATTTGTGTTAATGTGGATGACCACTACTCACCACTAACTTATGATTTACTACCCCCACTTTCTCATACATAATTCCTCCCTACTATGTCCTACTTAATTCATGTAACCTTTGGGTTGATTTGTAACCTATGTATTTGTATCCTATAAATAGAGCACATTTGGCTATATGGATGAGACACTTGAAACACTTTGAGAATTATACAAGTTCTTCCTTCTCCTCTCATATATTTTGTCTTGTTCTTGAACTACTTTACTATTAGTTTTACAACCATTTTTATCAAGAACCCTATATTCGAGTCGACTTAACACCATCTATATAGTAAAGAAATGACAGTAGTGATAGTAAACTTAAAAAATCATGTGTTTAGCTCTGTGTCTGTACAGTGGAGGAAGAAGAAAATTCAAAAACCAAGTAGCACTCCATCCTTTTTTTATCGCCAAAGTTTACAATGCTCTACAAATAATGAGAGGATTATTTTCAATCCTTGAGTTGTTAATTTTTTGTCACATCTTGATGTTTAAGTACAAAAATCTATGCATAATATTTATACAAGTGTAGAATATGATACTACCATGAGTCTATTTGTATAAGTTCAAATTCAAACACACGGTCCGGGAATTTCACTAATTAGGTGTCGTTTGGTACATTGCATAACTAAGTAATACCTGCATGAAAACCAACACTAGATTAATACATATTTTGGTTACTTCTTTTCTCTGCATAAAAATCTGCATTAGCTGTACCATGTTTGGTAGCTATTTTACTTGTCGGCATAAATATACACGTACTAGTTATGTGGGAATCTATGTATTATGTTGTGCGGCGTAGAAGGTGGAATAATAATGTGGATATTAGCAATACATGTATCAAATTTTAAAAATGACAAAACTAATCCTCATATTAATAGGATTTTCTGGAAATTGTTTAATGAATAAATAATAAAATATTATATATTAATTTGTGATATACCACTGATTTAATAATACAATTCATGTATTACTTATCCCTACACTATAATCCCCACATAGCTAATACCCGCAATATTAATACATGCATTACTAATACCTGCATTATTACTTGGAAAATTTTCAAAAATAGGCAGCCATATATACAAAATTACAAACAGGATGCCATATTTTTTTTCATGCATAGAACCCATCCCTAAAATTACAAATTTTAGCACTCCTTCATAAAAAAACACCCTAGGTACCAAATCTCTCCCTCCCCAGCCACTAATCCACCGGCAAACACCTTCTCCCACCAGTGGTGTCATTACTTTTTATTTTATTTTACTGAATTTATGTTGTTTATTGCTGTATTGGGTGAAAATTGTCGCCTTCGGTCAGCACCTCGGGATGGTAGACCGAAGGAAAAACGAGCTGATGCTCCGAAGAGAAGCAATTGAACTCGTGATTAAGTCACCGAAGCCAAGTTCCAACAACGCGACCGAAGGCAAGTTGGACACCGAGCTTTGGTGACACGCCCTCCTATCCGAACAGTAAGGTCAGATAACCGAAGCCTTGCGACCAAGCTTCGGTTACCACCTCGGTTCCAGCGGCTTTGCAGCCCACTACTTTGCCCCACTAACCCCTCCATATTGATGCTCAGATCGTGGGGGATGCACTTGCTGATGGTGGAGAACGTGGGCAAGGCTCTTAGGCCTATAAATAGTAGTTCATTTTGTATTATAGGGATCCAGAAATTTGTACTGAAACGCTGCCCAAATTTGTAATCACGATCATATATTGAAATACAGTTATTTTCTCGCATTTACATCCTTTTCGCGTATTATTTCAACTTTGATACGAAGAATTGCTTATATTGGAATCCAAATTCGATTTGTATACCTAAACTGATTTAGGCCCATACAAATTGGCGCCGTCTGTGGGGATATAAGCAGTAACGCTTTGTTCCAAAGTTTCACATCCGTTTTTTGTCGAAAGTTTGCGATTCAACGTTATGGCTGATAACAATAACAGTGGTAACAATAACGATCGGGTTGACGTTCCGTTGAACCATCAGCCCATCGCCTCAATGACAACTGAAGAATTCCAGATGTATGATGTCACTACGCTAAGAGCTCTCCAAAGTACACAGGATGAGCATGCGAGCATTAATGCCGAATTCCGCGCTTCGTTAGAGGCGAGGAATAGTGCTGCCCCAAACAGCACCCAGCCTTCGGCTCCTGATGGAGGCATCCCGCTCTTCGTTCCTCCGGGCGCGATAACAGGGGGACCTCACAACAGGGCCACATCTGGGGGCTCGGGGAACAATCCAACTGCCACACCACATTTCGGGACGGTTCCCACCGTGGCGGAGACAACGTCCTCGGTTAACGTTGAAAGAATGAGTAGGGAAATCGAGGTTCGTATCGAGGCGCGCGTGGAAAAGCGCCTCGAAGGCGTGCCAGGGATAACGAAGGAGGAAGACGACCTCGACATCGATCAATACAGGGAGCAGCCCTACAAGCCCGAAGCAGCTCCAGCCCCAACTCCCCTGGGCTTCAAACTCATATTCATGAAGAAATATGATGGGACAACCGATCCCAAAGAGCACATAAGGGAATATATGGCCATGGTGAAGAGCAACGACTTAACGGCTACGCAGCTCGAGTCGATGTTCTTAAAGAAGTTTGGTCAGTCGTTAGAGAAAGGGGCTCTTCGGTGGTATTTGTGCTTGCCAGCGGGGTCGATTTCCTCATTTAAGGAAATGTCCAGTGCCTTTGTCAAGGCACACACCGGGGCGCAAAAGATCCTCCAAAGGAAGGAGGATATATGTGAGGTGAAGCAAAAACCCGGTGAACCACTTAAAGAATTTCTTGAGCGATTCCACGCTGAGCGCATGGAATTTCCTCTGATGGATGATACCTTGGCCATCATGGCATTTGAAAAGGGTATCAATAGTCGCAATTCTGACGCTGCCGTTGAATTACGTAAAGAGCTACAACAATATCAGGTCCTGACGTGGGAGGTACTGCATAGATGCACTTACTCTAAAATTAGATTGGAGGAAGCTGAGTTCAAGAACCGAGGTTACCATCAACGTAACCGAGGTGAATCTTCAAATCGCGCCGAGGCGCCACGAAGTAACTCGAAGGGGAGGTATGAGCCTTACACTTCGACGAGGCAGCACGTCAGCCAGAGGTTGGGGAACACCCTCGGTAATTCATATCCAACCTCTCACATAAGCCAAAGGCTCGGAGGAAAGGTTCAACCAAATGTGAACCAAAGAAACCCCTCAAGCTCCGCTTCGGTCCCAAAAAAGGATCTCCCTCGGATCCAAGACTATAACTTCAACATATCGACCTCGGAGCTGGTCAATGTTGTCAAGGGGACAGCCGGGGTAAGGGTTCCCAAGGATATGAGGACCCTGGCTGACACGACCCGGAATCTGGCTAGACCATGCGGGCACCCAACATCCTCCCTTAGACCCGTCGGGCGAACCCTTACCAATTAAATCAGGATAATAAATATAATCCAATTCATAAATAAAAACAAGACTTAGAAAAAGCACAGACATACTGATACCTCTAAGCTGTACAAAAGACATTACAGCTGACTACCCAATATACTAGGTTTAGGGCTATCCAGACTAGACATCTAAGAGTACAAAGAAAACAGATACCTCCTGAAGGGAGCAAAATGCAACTGAAATGATAACCGATAAACTGGTGGCCATCCGGAATAAAAGCTGGCTCACCCTGACAGTTGAAGTCGTCTTCGCTCCTGAACAACGTGGCGAACTCAATCCTGGAGCGAACCTGCCGAAACGAAATAGATAGACAAAAAAACAAACAACAAACAAGGGTGAGTCAAAAGGACTCAATAAGTGGGGCAGACTAGCCACCTCAAAGAATAGGATAGCTAGCCAGGGAGAAAAGAAATACATAGACCAAATTCTTTTTATTTAAATTATAAAAAGGCAGAGCCAGATAACAATCGGAAACACGTAAGAAACTTATAAACTCAACCAAGGATGCGTGCCAGAAACATATCAACAAATAAGCAATGCACATATAAGCAGAATAGTAGTCATGTACCGCAAGTTTACTCAATGGTATGAATTGAGATGAAATGAAATGAAGTGAGATGAAATGAAATGAAATATGATGCGAAGGGTCACATGTGCCCGTAATCCCATCTCGAAGCGGAATGCTCCTGCATTCGAGGGGAATCCAATCTGATAACCAACTGGAGCGGAATACTCCTGCTCCTGGGGCGGAATACTCCTGCACCCGATATAATATAAACCAGAGGCGGAATACTCCTGCACTCTCCTGGGGCGGAATACTCCTGCACCCGATATAATATAAAGCTGAGGCGGAATACTCATGCACTCTCCTGGGGCGGAATACTCCTGCACCCGATATAATGTAAAGCTGAGGCGGAATACTCCTGCACTCAATATCTGACATAACAGCGGAATACTCCTGCTCTTGGGGCGGAATCCTCCTACCCTCAATATGATACAATGGAGCGGAATCCTCCTGCTCCTGGGGCGGAATACTCCTGCACCCAATATGATATGCAATGTAATGCATATGAATCACATATAATGCGTATGAACGCAATGTGGTGCAATAATAACCCTTCACCGGCGCGGGACTCTCATCGACAGCCGGGAAGTAGATGCCAACTTACAGCCAGGGTACAACGCTCAGAATCTCAATGCAGTACCCACAATAGGACATAGCATATAATATACAATATAAATCCAAAGCTAAGGCGTAATGATTACGCCTATCAGCAGCTACACACGTAAGGAATACGTGGTAGAAAATCCACGAGGCCAGGTGCCTCCAAAGAAATGGATATAAACACTTACCTTGTTACAAAGTTAGCACAATTACTCAACAACCGCTTTGTCCTTTGAATTCATTGCCAAATGATCCCATTCTATTCAATAAGCGGAAAAATATATCAAATTAGGCAAAAGGCTTCATTCCTCACATATCAGGGCAATCCAGGTAGGAACCTGATACCCTATTCGCATACGCAATACGCAGGCCAGGCCTATGTACAGGATTTAAGGTCACATAACCAAACCCTAAATAAATTACATTTATAAGTTGCGCATAACTCACTGAGTACGAATATATAATAAATTCCATTATCGGGGTCCATTTGACCCTTTAAAATATTAATTGAACTTATTAAAACAATGTCTAATATTCCAAGTTTTACCGTTAAAACATATTCAAACATACGTAATAAACTCAAATAATGCATTAAGATCATTACCTGAATGTTTCGGGGTAAAAATTCTACTATTTTCCCGACTCTTTTCTCATTTTCTGGCATTTTTTTCCTTTCCTTGCTTTCGTTTCGTTTTTTGCTTTCTGCTCATCTGTTCTTTGATTTTTGTTCCTCAACTTTAAGGATATGTTTTGTCTTTCTTTCTTTTTCATATTTTATTTTATTTCTTTTTGCGACAAAAATTAAAACGGTACCCTACGATATTCGAAATAATTCTAAATTTTGCATATAAGATATACAAAATATATGTAACATACTCGCAAAGGCGGATCTCAAATTGGACTCCCGAAACTCAAGATGCGAATTTAAATGAAAAAAGTCAAATTATTTAACTTTCGGCATTTTAGCGGAAACTAGCCGAACAATATCGAAATTCACTTTCAAAAGTTCACAAAGGTCCTAAATAATCATACGAACCCAACGGCGCTTTCGGATTTCGAATCGGAGCTCATTCCGCAAAACCGAGCTCGAAAATCTCTTTTTAATATTTATCGCCAATAAAAACTGAAACCTTCTTCCGATGCCTACCAAACGAGGTCTGATTTAGCTCAAATTTTACAGACAGGTCCTAATGGACATTACGAATATTTTAAAATTATCGACACACCAATCGGAGTCCTAACTTCCGAAACGACTGACCGAGGTCGTTTCATTCTCCTCCACTTAAACTCTCGTTCGTCCTCGAACGAGCCTAAATCTAAATCAAGATTCACGCTGATAACAGAAGAACTTGCACGACCTTCATAAACTATCCCACAGAATTTTTCTCATGATTACAGAATTAAAACTATTACACGAACACCGAACTCTTGGAATAAAACATATCTGGATAATATGATAACACCATTACCCGGATTATTCTGACTAAGATGATCCTTCCTCGATGACGAGAGGAGAGTTCTACATTTTTTGAAACAAAGATACACGGGACTTTGAATGGGTTAACATGATTAAGCCGATAATCACCTCTTTAATATACCTTTCGATATAGAGCAAGTTGATGGAACTAGGAATTAGCTTACACTTGATGCAATAGGAGAAGCTTTTGAAGTACCTTGTCACTACTCACTATAGAAGATTTGATGCAAGCTATATTATTTTTACGAATACACTATGCAACATCTCAGTTGATGTTAGTGTTGTTCCGAAAGCTCCTTGTGAGAATGTAGATACTCATATCCTAATGTATGTCAAAGGTTCATCTGAAAAGGGTCTATCGTATAAGGATAAGGATCATGCAACTACTACTGGATAGTATGATGTAGACCAAAAATTATCTTCAGACTGAACATCTCCCTCAGGGTATTGTCTTTGAATTGGAATTATTATGACTTGAAAAAGTAAATATAAAAGAGACATGTAGTTGGACCTTCGGCTGAGGCAGAATACCAGCAACAAAGTTTATTACATGCGCACTTATAACGCTAAAGTAACTTCTCAAAGAGTTGAGGTGTGAAGGAGATATGCCAATGATGAATGGACGACAAGCTGCACTAGACCTTTAACTCTATATTTTCATGAAGTAAAACAACGTCAGTATGAGGATCCAGTTCTAGTTTAATACAGACAGATAGCCAGAAGAAAATCGGAGTCACCATACAGGGTTACTACTGACGGTGTTCTCATGTATAAAGATAGACTTTATGTTCCTGATGTTGTAGATTTACGTGGATAGATTATGATAGAGGCACATTATTCCAAATACACTGTTCATCCAGGTTCGACTAAGATGTACCATGATCTTAAGCAGATTTATTGGTAGGACGGAATGAAGTGTGACATAGCAGAATTTGTGGCTCAATGTTCTAATTGCCAGCAAGTTAAAGTCGTGTCATCTTTCCAGACTTTATGCTTTCAGCAGATAGGTACGTATATATGATCAGGTTGCCAGCTTATCTCGAGCATTAATAGATTATTAGTGGGTTTAGCAATGATCGACACTCATTGTATGTTTCTGTCGTGGCCTTACTTTGGGTCGTGAGAAAAGTGGTATCAACACCTCAGAGATTTAATATTACCATTCAGTATTTGGAGGAAGACTTCTCCACTTAAAGTACAAACTCATGCAGCCATTTGAATAGGAATAACCATCCTCGCACAGTCTACTAGACTAAAGAAGATTTGGCTAAAAGCTGAACGTAAGCAGACCTAAGCTACCAACTACCCTTTCGAGTTGCCAAACAGCTGCAACTCTCAAGTTTACAACTCCATACCTTTGCTGTAAACACCACCGCCTGATGGATGGTACTTCTATATAAAAATTTCGGCAGAGTTTCCCCTGAAACTGGATGATCCGCAAAAACGGAACCAGCACTATACTACACATGGGAATGGATACCCGGATAAACTGATAACATAAACATGTTAAACGGATAACAAGATGAGACAACTGGATGACATAACAAATCCGCAGATAAAATGTCTGGACAGCACGACTGTCCTGATTTTCAACCTAATTTTCAGAGTGTCGATCAAATCAAAGGTCAAATGATGCCTCTCATTACCCTTAGTAGCCTTGAATACCAACTGACACGACCCGGAATCTGGCTAGACCATGCGGGCACCCAACATCCTCCCTTAGACCCGTCGGGCGAACCCTTACCAATTAAATTAGGATAATAAATATAATCCAATTCATAAATAAAAACAAGACTTAGAAAAAGCACAGACATACTGATACCTCTAAGCTGTACAAAAGACATTACAGCTGACTACCCAATATACTAGGTTTAGGGCTATCCAGACTAGACATCTAAGAGTACAAAGAAAACAGATACCTCCTGAAGGGAGCAAAATGCAACTGAAATGATAACCGATAAACTGGTGGCCATCCGGAATAAAAGCTGGCTCACCCTGACAGTTGAAGTCGTCTTCGCTCCTGAACAACGTGGCGAACTCAATCCTGGAGCGAACCTTCCGAAACGAAATAGATAGACAAAAAAACAAACAACAAACAAGGGTGAGTCAAAAGGACTCAATAAGTGGGGCAGACTAGCCACCTCAAAGAATAGGATAGCTAGCCAGGGAGAAAAGAAATACATAGACCAAATTCCTTTTATTTAAATTATAAAAAGGCAGAGCCAGATAACAATCGGAAACACGTAAGAAACTTATAAACTCAACCAAGGATGCGTGCCAGAAACATATCAACAAATAAGCAATGCACATATAAGCAGAATAGTAGTCATGTACCGCAAGTTTACTCAATGGTATGAATTGAGATGAAATGAAATGAAGTGAGATGAAATGAAATGAAATATGATGCGAAGGGTCACATGTGCCCGTAATCCCATCTCGAAGCGGAATGCTCCTGCATTCGAGGGGAATCCAATCTGATAACCAACTGGAGCGGAATACTCCTGCTCCTGGGGCGGAATACTCCTGCACCCGATATAATATAAACCAGAGGCGGAATACTCCTGCACTCTCCTGGGGCGGAATACTCCTGCACCCGATATAATATAAAGCTGAGGCGGAATACTCATGCACTCTCCTGGGGCGGAATACTCCTGCACCCGATATAATGTAAAGCTGAGGCGGAATACTCCTGCACTCAATATCTGACATAACAGCGGAATACTCCTGCTCTTGGGGCGGAATCCTCCTACCCTCAATATGATACAATGGAGCGGAATCCTCCTGCTCCTGGGGCGGAATACTCCTGCACCCAATATGATATGCAATGTAATGCATATGAATCACATATAATGCGTATGAACGCAATGTGGTGCAATAATAACCCTTCACCGGCGCGGGACTCTCATCGACAGCCGGGAAGTAGATGCCAACTTACAGCCAGGGTACAACGCTCAGAATCTCAATGCAGTACCCACAATAGGACATAGCATATAATATACAATATAAATCCAAAGCTAAGGCGTAATGATTACGCCTATCAGCAGCTACACACGTAAGGAATACGTGGTAGAAAATCCACGAGGCCAGGTGCCTCCAAAGAAATGGATATAAACACTTACCTTGTTACAAAGTTAGCACAATTACTCAACAACCGCTTTGTCCTTTGAATTCATTGCCAAATGATCCCATTCTATTCAATAAGCGGAAAAATATATCAAATTAGGCAAAAGGCTTCATTCCTCACATATCAGGGCAATCCAGGTAGGAACCTGATACCCTATTCGCATACGCAATACGCAGGCCAGGCCTATGTACAGGATTTTAGGTCACATAACCAAACCCTAAATAAATTACATTTATAAGTTGCGCATAACTCACTGAGTACGAATATATAATAAATTTCATTATCGGGGTCCATTTGACCCTTTAAAATATTAATTGAACTTATTAAAACGATGTCTAATATTCCAAGTTTTACCGTTAAAACATATTCAAACATACGTAATAAACTCAAATAATGCATTAAGATCATTACCTGAATGTTTCGGAGTAAAAATTCTACTATTTTCCCGACTCTTTTCTCATTTTCTGGCATTTTTTTCCTTTCCTTGCTTTCGTTTCGTTTTTTGCTTTCTGCTCATCTGTTCTTTGATTTTTGTTCCTCAACTTTAAGGATATGTTTTGTCTTTCTTTCTTTTTCATATTTTATTTTATTTCTTTTTGCGACAAAAATTAAAACGGTACCCTACGATATTCGAAATAATTCCAAATTTTGCATATAAGATATACAAAATATATGTAACATACTCGCAAAGGTGGATCTCAAATTGGACTCCCGAAACTCAAGATGCGAATTTAAATGAAAAAAGTCAAATTATTTAACTTTCGGCATTTTAGCGGAAACTAGCCGAACAATATCGAAATTCACTTTCAAAAGTTCACAAAGGTCCTAAATAATCATACGAACCCAACGGCGCTTTCGGATTTCGAATCGGAGCTCATTCGGCAAAACCGAGCTCGAAAATCTCTTTTTAATATTTATCGCCAATAAAAACTGAAACCTTCTTCCGATGCCTACCAAACGAGGTCTGATTTAGCTCAAATTTTACAAACAGATCCTAATGGACATTACGAATATTTTAAAATTATCGACACGCCAATCGGAGTCCTAACTTCTGAAACGACTGACCGAGGTCGTTTCACCGGCGGACAAAAGAGACCACAATCTGCATTGTGAATTCCATGCAAATTATGGCCACAGGACCGAGGACTGCAAAGCCTTGCGCCTCGAGGTAGCTCACCTGCTAAAGAAGGGAGTCTTGGCTGACTTCCTCACTGACAAAGGGAAATATAATTTTTCCAAGAACCGAGGTGATGGGCAACCACCTCGGGCTCCACCCCCGGAAAGAGTAGTGAACGTAATAACCGGGGGGTCAGAGGTGAATGGCGTGAATTTTGCCGCAGCCAAAAAATTTGCCAAGCTCTCCATCACCATGGAGAAAAGAACCCGAGTTGGAGGCTCGGGCAAAGATATTGTGTTCGACGACGATGACTGTGATGGGATGATGTTCCCTCATCACGACGCTCTATTTATCATGTTGAGAATCAACGACTCTGACATCAAAAGAGTCTTGATCGACCCCGGTAGCTCAGTCAATATAATCAGCTACGGGGCTGTTAAGAAGATGTGGCTGAAGGGGGAAGTTGTTCCCAAATCAACGGTGTTAGCTGGCTTCAACAACTCCACGGAGAAAACATTGGGTGAGATCACACTCAAAACATTCGCCGAGGGGATTACCAAAGAAACACTGTTCCAAGTCATGCCCGAGGATCTAGCCTACAATGTGATCCTCGGAAGGCCATGGATCCACTCCATGGAAGCTGTCCCCTCCACTCTACATTAAGTGATCAAATTCCCTACACCTTAGGGAGTTCGATCAATCAAAGGGGAACAACGAGTAGCAAGGGAGTGCTATTCGGTTGCGCTAAAGAGTGGAGTCGCCCCGATCGGGCCAAAACAATAGCAACAACAGGAATCGGGGTCAAGCGGGGAGGACGCCCGAAGAGAAATCGAAAAGGTTCCAGCCTGTATTCAAGAGCCTCGGAAACAAAAGGCCGAAGACTCAACTATTGAAGAACTGGAATCCTTCACTCTATTGAAAGATTTCCTCGACAGGATAGTATTTATCGGCTCGGAGTTGGACCGGAGTCGAAAAAGGCGATTATAGAAGTTTTGAAGTCCAACCATGATTGTTTTGCCTGGTCACATTCAGATATGACGGGTATCGATCCGGAGATCATGACCCACAAACTGAATGTGGATCCAAAATTTACCCCGGTGAAGCAGAAGAAAAGACCTCACGCCGGGGTCAAAAAGAAGGCGATCGAGGATGAGACCGCCAAATTGCAAGAAAACAAATTCATTAGAGAAGTGAAATACCCCGAGTGGCTGGCCAATGTTGTGGTTGTACCGAAGAAGAATGGCAAGTGGAGAATGTGCGTAGATTACACTGACCTAAACAAAGCTTGCCCCAAAGATTCATATCCATTACCACAAATTGACAGGTTAATAGACTCCACGGCTGGACATAAACTATTGACCTTCTTGGATGCATATTCGGGCTATAATCAAATTCTCATGGACCCGAAGGACGAAGAGAAGACCTCGTTCATCACTGACCGAGGTACCTTCTGTTACAAAGTGATGTCTGAAGAATGCCGGGGCGACATACCAAAGGTTGGTGTGTCGCATGTTTAAAGAATATATTGGAAAGTCTGTGGAAGTCAACATAGACGATATGCTCATCAAATCGATCCAAATGGAGGATCATTTGAACCATCTGAGGGAAGCCTTTGCTGTGTTGAGGCAATACGGTATGAAATTGAACCCTGAGAAGTGCGCCTTCGGCGTAGGATCGGGCAAATTTTTAAGTTTCATTGTCTCTGAACGAGGAATCGAGGCCAACCCAGATAAAATCAGAGCTATTGATGAAATCTCCGAGGAGCTAACCGGGGTAAAAGAAGTTCAACGTTTGACTGGCCGAGTCGCTGCCTTGAGTCGTTTCATTTCAAGGTCCTCGGAGCGACGCCACAAGTTCTTCTCCGTTTTGAGGAAAAACAATCACTTCGAGTGGACACCGGAGTGTAAACAAGCGTTGAAAGATTTGAAACAATATTTGGCTAACGCACCGTTGCTTGCCAAGCCAAAAGAAGGAGAGACATTGCTGGTCTACTTGGCGGTGTCCGAGGTATCAGTCAGCGCTGTGCTGGTTCGGGAGGAAGATGGCAAACAACAGCCCATCTATTATGTGAGCAAGACACTCCTCGATGCTGAAACCAGGTACCCAAACTTGGAGAAATTAGCACTTGCTTTACTTACTACTGCTCGGAAACTACGGCCCTATTTTCAATGTCACCCAATAGCAGTAGTTTCCACCTTCCCCTTAAGAAATATATTACACAAACCGGAATTATCGGGGAGGTTATCCAAATGGGCGGTAGAGTTAAGTGAGTATGACGTTACTTATCAACCTCGGACTGCCATTAAGTCTCAAGTCTTGGCAGACTTCGTGGCTGATTTTAGTATTGGAATTTTGCCCGAGACGGAAAAGGAAAACTCCATGGCAAAAGGAGCCTCTTCGGGACTGTGGATACTGTACATCGATGGGGCAACAAACTCTAAAGGTTTGGGGTTAGGCATAGTCTTGAGAGCACCCACCGGGGAAAAAGTCAGGCATTCGGTCCGGTTCAAAAAAGTAACCAACAATGAAGCGGAATATGAGGCAGCTTTAGCAGGTTTGGAGCTGGCTAAGGAAATGGGGGTTGAAAGAATCGAACTGAGATGTGATTCACAATTGGTAGTGAACCAGATCCTCGGCGATTATACGGCTCGAGAGCCCAGAATGCAGCTATACTTGGATCGAGCACAAAGGATCTTAGCACAATTCCAAGAATGGCAAATCAAACAAGTGCCTCGGGAGGAGAATACCGAGGATGATGCCTTGGCGAATCTTGGTTCGGCGATCGACGAAACCCACTCGGGGACTGACTCAGTGGTTCGGTTGCTATCCTCACAAATGAGGGAGATAAAATTGCAAGTTAATTCAGTGGATAACCGATGGGATTGGCGAAGTAAGTTCATCTCCTACTTCGACTCGGGGACTGTCCCCCAAGATAGAAAAGAAGCAAGGAAGCTGAGGACCCAAGTAGCCTCGTATCACTTGATCGAGGGCAACTTATACAAAAGGTTGTACTGTGGCCCGATGGCCAAGTGTTTGGGACCCGAGGAGGCAAGATACGTGATGGCTGAAGTGCACGAAGGCGAATGTGGCAACCACTCGGGGGGAAAGTCCTTGGTGCGTAAGTTATTAAGAGCTGGGTATTATTGGCCCACAATCAGTGCCGATGTGAAAGCCTTCGTGCAGAAATATGATAAATGCCAACGCCATGGGCGGATGATCCACCAACGGGCCGAGCCTCTACATTCAGTGGTATCACCATGGCCCTTCATGAAATGGGGAATGGATGTCGTGGGACCATTACCCAAAGGAAAAGGTGGTGTTCGTTTCATCTTAGTATTGACCGATTACTTTACAAAATGGGTGGAAGCAGCGGCTCTCACCGAGGTAAAGCAAAAGCAAGTAATCGACTTCATCAAAAAGAATATCATCTACAGGTTCGGCATCCCAAGAGAAATTGCTTGTGACAACGGTAAACAATTCATGGGGGCAGCCATCACTGATTTCTTCAAGCAATGGGGGATCAAAAGAATTGCCTCGACTCCTTATCACCCAAGTGCCAATGGCCAAGCTGAGTCTTCGAACAGGATCATAATTGAAAATTTGAAGAAAAGACTCGACGAGAAGAAAGGTCCTTGGCTCGAGGAGTTGCCCGGGGTGCTATGGGCCATGCGAACAACGAAGAAGAACAACACCGGTGAGACTCCTTTTTCACTAGCCTATGGCATGGATTCCCTCATCCCCGTAGAAGTGGGCAAACCAAGTCTCCGGTATGCTCATGCTGACGAAGACGCCAACCAAGAGGCAATGCGTATAGAGCTAGATTTGCTCGAAGAGAAAAGGGAATTGGCTTTGGTTCGGCTAGTTGCCCAAAAAAGGCAGATCGAGGCTTACCTCAATAGGAAAGATAAATTTAGGGACTTCAAGGTTGGAGATTATGTGTTGAAAACTGTGAACCAGTCAACAAAGGAAGACAACGGGGGGAAGCTTATTGCAAATACGGAAGGACCCTATAGAATCAAGGCAATCGTTGGAAAAGGCTCTTATCAAATCGAGAGTCTTCAAGGAGAACCCGAACCTCTGAATTGGAACATCTCCAATCTGAAGCGATACTACTTTTAGCCGAGGTAAATACTTTTCATTCTTTTTCAATTAAACAGCCCCGAGCCGAACAACGCTCCCATGGCGTCGATAGAAAATGTACTAACCTACTCCTCGTTCCATCTCTTTGCTTGACCTTTTCAGGAAGCGAATCGAACCGTTTCCAGTGCTCGGTTCTTCATCAAGATCCAAAACCGAACACTGGGGGGGAGTGAGAAGGGTTGATATCGAGGTCGACATCGAGCCTCCCAACCGAAGCTTATCTATCCGACAATCGGGGACTTACGCCCAAGGATTAGATTTGGTACATTGTAAATTAGCCCGATAGTGGCGTATTGTCAATTTGCTTTTATTGTAAATTTCACCCAAGGTCCGCTTCGACTTGGTTTTTATGTAAATAGCCAACTTCCGGCTCATTGATATCAATAAAATGACTTTGGTTTCATTCATTTTATCTGTGAGAATTTTTCACTTCGAAGCTGCACAATGCATCGACTCGAGGACGAGACGTCGTCCTAAGTTTGCATCGATTAAATTCGTTTTAAGTCTTGCAAGCTATTTATTCTTAACGAAGTGTTCGGCATTTGCGAAGGCCAACATTCAAAACAAAAGTGCGAACGATCAATTTCTACTAAAAGGCCCGAAGGCTGAAAGACATTTACATTAAAAAGGACCCGAAGGTCCAAAGCTATGCATATACGAAAGCCCGAAGGCTAATATCCAAAAAGGCACGAAGGCCAAAAACAAAATAAAAACATCAAAATGTCTGCAAAGCACTAAGGCTACGCCCCATCGGCATCTCCACTGCCCTCTTCGGCACTATCGCCTTCATCATCATCTGAGCCTTCACTCGAGGGAGCTCGTCCACAATCCTTTGAGCCTCGACAGTAGCTTCCCTCGCCTTGAAAATCTCGTCCTCGAGCACAATTTGCCCGGCCTGGACTTGTTCAAGTGCGCTAAGCCTGGTTTTAACAACGGCCCATGTTTCCTCAAACTTTGCCCTTGTTGCCCTAACCTCGGCCCGCTCGTTAAGGTATGCAATTCTGCCCTCGAGCTTGGATATCTTGCCCCGAAGGGCTGGCACTTGATCCACCTGGCTCTGCAACTCGATGAGTTTGGCGTTATACTCCCCAAGCTTACTACGATATTTTTCGCCTGCTTCAAGCACTTCGGTTTTGGCCCTGAAAAGCTCGGCCTCAAGGCGGGAATTTTCAAGGCTTAACCTCGAGCGCTCCGCAATAAACTCATTTGTCACAGCTTGGACTCGAGCTTCGGCAGACTCCACAGCCACACGAAGATCAGCTTCAGCTTTCGCCGAGGCCTCATTAGCGCGTTCCAGCTCATTGTTCAATATAGCTCGGTAACTTGCCCCTTAAGAACCTTCTTCTGATCATCCCAAGCGGCAGCAGCCACTTGAATCTCTTTAGCTCGATCGCGCTCGAGATGAACAGCTTGCAGTGCGAGGACCAAACTCTGTGTTTTAAACACAATGTCAGAACCCGAAAAATAGTGAGATCAATTATGCAAAATACACACTAAGACTTACCCGAAGAGCTGAAGCGGCGGAGACGCCCATCAAACTCATGGGGCTGAGGTTCCGAAGGGCGTGAGCTTCGGCAGGGCCAAGTAAGCCATCAAGGGCCATGATATCCTCTTTTGTGGCGTCCAGCAAATTCGCATCGGGATATATCTCCAAAGCCCGAGATGCAGTGTTGGTAGGCTTTGGCGAGGCTCGGGAAGCTTTAACCGTGCTCTTAATCAGGCCTTCACCCACTCTAGCCTTGCCCTTTCGCTTTGCAGCCTCTTGGTCAGACTCCTCCACGTTTATAACCTCGGTCGTCCCACCGACCTCGGGCCTCGACTCGGGAATGGATTCAGAGGCTGGATCTGGTCTTTCCTCGGGGGCCAAGGGGGGAAGCTCTTCATCGCTGGGTACGTCAACAAGTCCCCGGCGCTTTGTGATCAATGCTTCAGCAGCAGGAGCAACAGCTTCCTCAACCCGAGGTCCTTTCGCTTTGGCCGCCCGCTTCGACGCAACCCGCTTTCTTTTAGAACCTAGGGAAGGAAGGGAAGCAATTTGTTTAACATAAGTGTGTGTGGTGGTGGAAACGCAAGAAAATCGACCCAAGAAAACTTCTTCACCTTGTGAGGTCCCCGGGTTAGATGAACCTTTGGCTTTTTCATCAATGAGCCGCTTCGCCAGGGTCGCCATTTGGGCAACGCCCTCGGCGATATTAAGCACTGTCCTCTCTTCTTTCTTCCTCTCTTTCTTGCCTTTCTCCTCCCTCCCCCCCCCCCCTCGACATCTACTTCGGCTTCGTCTTCCTCATCGGCGTCTCTCATAGCTTTGCTGGAAAGACCTGCATGAATATATCAAACCAAAAGAAGTTAGAACCTAATGGCTCAAAGCAAGTTTAAGGAGCCGAAGTCATCAACGACTCACTATGCCTCTTGCACGCCCATCGGTTCTCTTCCAAACTGGCCAACACTATCCATTGCCGCTCTGGGCGCGTCTTCGTTTGCATAACCTCGGTAACCCAATCAAGCAAATTCCTTGGTGGGTTAACTGAAACCTTTTCAGCTGCAAACCAAAGATGAAAGGATAAGCAACAGTTATGATAATCCAAAGCCGAGGGGAAAACGGAAGCGGGCACTTACGTTGAGCCTTCCATACTTCGGGAAAGCCAAGCTCGGCTGACAACAACCTCGTGGTAATGAGCACATATCGATCATTCCAGCCTCGATCCCCATGATCCTCGCTCTTACTCAGAATGGCGTAAGAACCTCGGGGCAGAAGAGCAACCACCCCGGCCTTGTGGAAGTAAGGATAGTAGAGAGAAATTAAGTGTTGAAAAGTGAAGGGCAAACCAGCTTTGTCGCTCAAGTACTCGAGGGCTTGGACGACCCTCCAAACCCCGGGCCCAAGTTGGGCTAGAAACAAATTATAAGACCTGCAAAATACATCGATGATAGGATGTACTGGCAAGTTGAACCCTATGGTGAAGGGGTAGGTGAAAACCGAGGAGTATCCCTCGACATGCGTAGACACTGCCGAACCAGGCGCTGGGATCCTAATCTCCACCTCGGGACCCCAACGGCAGTCAGCCCGAACAGATTCAAGCCTCTCCTCAGTGATGATACTCGGTGTAACGTGGACGGGAATGTTCCTCTTCTTCCCCTTTTGGGCGTCCGATTGACCATGAACCTTCAAGTCTTTATCGTTGTTAAAACTGGAAGGAATGACCAACCGAGGATCAATCTCAACCTCGAGAGGAATTTTCCTCTTCGACTTTTTTGAAGGACCAGCTTCGGTCTCTCCTCTTGGATCACTCGTCCCGCTAACCTCGGCACCACCCACCGAGCCGCCCACCTCTTTGGCGCTAGTGACGTCATCGCCTCCGACATCACCTTCATCCCTATCGCGATCGTCATCGCCTACGTCATGCTCCACATCGTAGCTTACCTCAGCCAGATCACGGCCAGCCCTCTCTTTCCGCCTTCTGGGAGCGGGAGCTGCATACGTGGCCTCGCCACCAGCCCCCGCCTTAACCACCTGCAATGGTGGCACAGAAACGACAGCTTCGTCGTTCATGGCCATGGCAGCGAAGCGCTCTGCCCTCTCACCAGAGTCGCTTGAGCCATGGCCAGAATTGGTAGCAGAAATAGTAGCAGACATGGTGATAAATAAAGAGAAGAAACGTTTGAGGATTAGAAGAGCAAATGTAGAAGGTGATGATTTAAATTCTTCAAAGTTTTCTGGTCAAGAGCTTCAAGTGGAGTGGGAGGAAATGAAATGATGTATTTATAGGAAGCATACACATGCAAGTTGGAGAAGTAATGATGACAGTAACATTGGAGAAAACAAAAAGACGGCGCGACCGTTTGGTGACCTATCAAAAGCCGCCACGTAATGCGGAACGGCAACCCGATAGATGTGCGACTTTTGAAATTCGTGGATAGGGTTTCGCCACGTCGACTTCCCGCTTAAATTCATTCCACTCTTCGGCGACCTCGACGTCCACCGAGGAGTGGGGGGACTATCTGTATTGGGTGAAAATTGTCGCCTTCGGTCAGCACCTCGGGATGGTAGACCGAAGGGAAAACGAGCTGATGCTCCGAAGAGAAGCAATTGAACTCGTGATTAAGTCACCGAAGCCAAGTTCCAACAACGCGACCGAAGGCAAGTTGGACACCAAGCTTTGGTGACACGCCCTCCTATCCGAACAGTAAGGTCAGATAACTGAAGCCTTGCGACCAAGCTTCGGTTACCACCTCGGTTCCAGCGGCTTTGCAGCCCACTACTTTGCCCCCACTAACCCCTCCATATTGATGCTCAGATCGTGGGGGATGCACTTGCTGATGGTGGAGAACGTGGGCAAGGCTCTTAGGCCTATAAATAGTAGTTTATTTTGTATTATAGGGATCCAGAAATTTGTACTGAAACGCTGCCCAAATTTGTAATCACGATCATATATTGAAATACAGTTATTTTCTCGCATTTACATCCTTTTCGCGTATTATTTCAACTTTGATACGAAGAATTGCTTATGTTCGAATCCAAATTCGATTTGTACACCTAAACTGATTTAGGCCCATACAATTGCGTCTAAATCATTGTTTTGGATACGTTTATACACACAAATCTCCTTCCAAAAATTATATTATACATGAATATATATAGATAAATACGTAGCAATGAGAGAAATACAAAAATATACACAAAAAAAAACAAAAAATCATATAAACATCCTTAATATACAGATTTATTCACTCACATATACACACTTATATAAATTTATACAATTTTATACACGTATATAAATTTATATAAAATTATATAAACTTGTATAAACTTGCGGCAGACTGCTATTTCGGGAAAAGTGTGACAGCTCGGGTAAGATTCGAAAATATGGGTCATTTTTGGTAATTTTCGTCTTTTGCTTGTCTTTTAGTGTAATTATCCCTTATTACTACCCGCATTATTAATACCTACATTACTTACATTGCTAGCATTATTAATACCTACATTATTTATATTGCTAATACCTGCATAAACTGTATTCCAGCCAAACAACCCGTTACAGCACTAAGAATGCCAAGAAATTTAAACTTCACGTGTCAACTACTTTACCGCAATTCTGATGGTGTGAATATCAACTATTTTGTGAAAACTGGCTATATCAAATTAATAACCCAAGACATGGCTGCTTGATTGTCAAGATGTGCAAAAGCTAGCTATATATTCAATTGAAAGACCTAAAAGTGGCTACTATTGAAGTAGACGCGACGCCCACAAACTCCTCTCGATCGCATCTATATAATAGTACGTACTAATTTCAAGGAAAATTTAAACCACATAACTATCCTAATCGCTTAATTACAAAAAATAATGATACTTTTACACTACTTACATAACAGAACAATAGTTTTCCATATTTTCCCGACATAACATTTTCTCATTTCTCCCTTTCTCCTACCACAAACCCTAATTTCTCTCTCTTTTTTTTCCCTCCTCCACCTACCGCCCACCCATCCGTCGTCCTTCCTCCATCTCCGGTGACTAGCACCCACCTGTCGTCCTTCCTCCATCTCCGGCCAACCAGCTCGAGTTTTTTGGTGTTGCTGCTGCTATTTCGTACCTTTTTTGGGAGTTGTGCCGTCGCCGGAGTTGCGGCGCTACTGCTGCTGCTCTGGACGGCGCCGCTGCTCCCAAATCTGTTGCTGGTGGTGTTCGCCAGCCGGATCTGGCGGCTTCGATCTGCTTCTCTCCTTCTTTTTTTTTTCTTTTTTTGTTTGTTTTGGAAGTGTATTAATGTGTATATATGTATATACCTTTTGTATTAATGTGTATGTGTATTTTTTGTGCCTAAATACACATTAAAATCTTTTCAAATGGCTATTGAATTTTTTGTATTGTTATTGTATATTTTTGTATTTTAGCATTTTCAATTGTATGTTTGGAATATTTTTGGTTGTGTATTTGTATATTTTTATATATACTCGTATTTAAGTGTATGTGTATTTTAAGTATATGTGAAAAGTATTTTGCATATCCCCAAATTCATTTTTGTATAGCTTTTGTATGTTGTGGGTGTATATAAACGTATGTTTTGTATATTTTAAATTTTATGTATGTTTATGTATTTTTTTATTGGTTAAATATATTCTTTTTAAAGTATGAATGTGTATTTTTGTATGTTTTATGCTTGTTTTAGATTGTTTTCCAGATTTTTTTCTTTTTTTTAAAACAAAAAAAAAAATTTCTGGCGACCGGCCACCGGCGGCATAGCTGAAACTGAAGCAGTGGGTTGGGGTAGAAGTAAAAGCTTCATTTCCATGGTTTTGTTGAAACTTGTATATGCTTTGTAAAGAAACTAATGCTATGTTTTGTAACATGGAATAGTATCAGTATTTTTTGTAAATTTACTATTAGGGTTGTATATTTGTATAATTCTCCCTGATTTCAATTTTCTGCTTGTGTTGCTGAAATCAAGCAGTATTATTTGGCAACAAAAGATACCTTCAAAGTTCCAAGATGGTATTTTCTTTTTTCACTCGGTGTAGTGTACTTACATAGAGTTTATTTGGTCTAAGTTTTTAGGAAGCAAAAAAGTACTTATTTTAAGGAAAAAAAAATGCTTTTTTGGAGACTTCCATTTTTTGGCGAAACTTTTAAAGGAGAAAAATGCCTTTGAGTGATAGCAAAAGTGATTTTCATTTGGAAGAGCCTAGAAAAAGTAGCATTTTCCAAAAAGTATAAGAAGAAGTGGGTTTTAACTTTTTTTTATGATAACAATATCCTTATCTAAAATGCATGGGAGATTTATAGTAATAGGACATGGCGATTGCGAGGAGTCTTTCTTGTAACTTATGCCGATTGAGCCTAAAGATTATGTAATATCTTATAAGGGCTAAAACTAATAGAAGAACTTCAAAATGTCCGTTAAGCGTAAAAACTTGAAATTGATATGTACCAAACCAACCCTAAGTACTTAAATTAAATCATCTTGAGAAATATAATACTCATATAAATAGTCGAGCGTCATTATATTGATTTAGTTATATTTGTAGTGATTACAAGTTTTAATTCACTTTGGAATTTATTTTTTATATTTATTGCAAGGAAACTGGAAAAATATATTAATCTTCACGATAATTATTTATATAGTTAGATATATTATCTGTTATTGATATTATTTGTAAAGAAATTTTATGTCCTTTTTTGTAATATTATACCCAAAAGTATGGTTTGGAAAAATCGTTCAAATACAAATTGATGCTCTAATATCGACAAAAGTATTTTCATGTGAATTGGCTATAATACTTTTCCAAAAAGCAGTTCTTACAAAATGCACTTTTCAAAATCATCAAATTTTAAAAACTTGGCGAAGTATACTCTAAGTCGAATTCGCATCTACATGTCCTACTTAGCGGTAAAAGCAACGTCATTCTCATGAACAAACTAAGACTTTAATGATGGATACTAGCTCATCGCAAGTTGTAGAGATTTTTTTTTTTCCGTTTTGTTTATCTTCTATTGTTTTTTTTTAAAAAAAAAATCTCGGTGTTTTAAAGTTTCATTTCAATTACACTTTGAATTATTGAAGGTTGATTCACTATTTCATTTTGTCATAATAAATAGAGTAATTTATACCATCTTTGAATAATGTTTTAAGCATATTATATTTCGATCAAAATATTATATCTAAATATCTCTATAAAGTGTTCTGATAATTAATATAAAGCAAATAGATGGGTTGCCCCTTAACCTAGTTACTCTTTTTTTAAAAAAAAAAAATTTGTAACCTAAATTAAATCTATGACATTGGACACGTGAATTATGCTCGGACTGTATATATCGCACACAAACCAGACAACTCTAAACAAAGTTAAGTGCATGAGTATTACTTTGCCTACGACTTGGCAAACAAAACAATGAAAAGCAAACACATCAGTAACAATAAAACATCTAAGAGCTTGGGGAAAGATAGATATGGAAGAGGAATTGGCCAGGAATAAAATTTCGAAAATGCTCCAATTTTTGACAATGTTTTCTGGTAATAATGTTAATAGATGAGTCTAAATAAGAACAAGAATAAAGTCCATTTTTTTGGAATAAGGAAAGAGAAGATAAATTTATCTCGAACAATCAAAAAAGCTGTCTTGATCCCTATATATCAGTATGCACACAAGGACATACATACAGTATACAAGTAACTACGACGATATACAAATGTGCATATATATCAGTACCTGTCATGCATGTGTCTAAGTGCATGCCCAATATATATACATTGACATGCATATGCCATATATTCATATAAAATGATATACAAGTATATATAGAGAAGAAGTTTTGGGAACCAATGGAAAGAACTCCAATAAAGAAGAAAACTCTGGTAAAGATAAAAGCAATGGATTGGTCATATGAGTCTCTAGCAAATCTCCGACAATTTCGGGGTGGTGCGACAATTTCTTGCGACGAGTGACGTAACATCAACATGGAATGGGGACTCGCCGCCTAGGATTTGTGCAAGAGAGTGAAGAAAAAAACTTTTGAAATCCCTAATTTTGTGAAATTTGTTTTGAGTTTGTATACACTGTGAAAATGTTGCTAAACTAGATACTATTGGAGTGCTAGATTATGAAACCAGTGCCCTATTTTTGGATTACTATCAACAACTATATTTTATTATTATTATTACGTCAATAGTATTATCCACAGCTTCTGTGTTTCTGACATCATTTGTTAACTTATAGTAATACTCATTAAACTTCATCTTATATGACCTCTTTCCCTTATTAGTCTGTTCCAAAAGGGAATTACACCTTTGTTCCTTCCATAAACTCCGCACTGAATCAAACACCACATAAATCAGATTCAATAAATCGGAAAGAGTAACAATCTAATTTATCTGTTGGATGGGAGGAAAGCGACAAGAGGTTTGACGGATTTTGCAGTTAGTACCTAGAGGCATTGATCAAGCTTATTAGTTTGAAACCAAGAAGGATATTCTGGAAACAGTATGAACAATTTACAATTCCAGCATATGATCAAATCAAGGTGATTCCAAAACCAAACAGCAGTTCCTTCTAGATAGATTAAACTACATACAACATTCCAGCAAGAAACTAAACAAGATCAAAATGATCTTTTTTTGCTGAACCAAGTAACAGAAACTAATCTAATTTTAGGTTACAAACAAAAATTTCAAGTCTGCCTCTGTCAGTTTTGTCAAAGCCTCCGAAGAGCCACCCACCGTCCTGCACAAAATATCAATACTGGAAAATCAGCACATCACAGAGAAATGGGAGTGGCAGAGTAAAACAGGGAAACCGGAAGCAAAGTGAATTGAGAAAGTTCAACAAGAAGATCTGTCCAAAGGAGAAACTTTTTATTTTTCACAACCGAGAAATCCCCAAGGTCAGTGGTGCATGGTTGAGAACTCGGTGGACAATAAGTCTTCCCCTCTATCCTTATACACTTGAAGTTCCAAGCTTTTGTCAGCAGCAGGGTTTGAACCCGTGACATACTGATGTGCCTACCTGTTTGCGCTATTACCACTAGCCTTGAGGACATATCTTCAAAGATAATCAAGAGGGAAACATTGAAGTCTTTGTAATTCCAACTTACATGATCGACAAAACCTTAACGACCTATTTGAGCTCTCTATGTATGAACCCTATGATAATCCATACCCACCCATTTTATTTATTAGTTGCAAAATATTAGAGCATAAAAATGACTAGATTATCTGATTTATCCTGCGAGATCTATTATGAAGGAAATATGAAAACTCAACTATTGTTCTCTCTGAATATACATGCAACTACCGCAAGGAAGTTGCACAACTTACCCTTCAAAAACTAGTTCCTTCTTCTCTTGCAACTTTAAGATCCTCTCCTCAATAGTGTTCTCAATCACAAATCTCACAACCCTAAAAATGAGAAAACAACAATAAGCTCCCTTCAAAGACATAAAAGGTTGAAGAAACTCGGAACACGTACCTGATTGGTTTATACTGCCCTATTCGATGGATTCTATCTTGGGCTTGCCTCTCCACAGCAGGATTCCACCAAGGATCCATCAAGAAAACCTAGTAAAGCTCAACACAAGAGCAACCGGTCAAGGAAGTGGTCTAGGTTATTCAACGAAAAATTAGAAGTCCAAATAGTATCTAATCTGGTTCTTTAGGTGCACAGAGAAGTGAAGTTAAAATATCTAAAAGAAACCAAATATTTGGAACCTGAAAAGCAGAGGGAATGGAACACTATATTCAAAACACTTAGTGTTGGACAAAAATGAATAGTCTGCATTGACAGCAAAGAAAGAAACCCCTTACATGTGATGCCACTGTGAGGTTGAGAGCAACACCTCCAGCTTTCAAGCTCACAAGAAATATCCTGCAATCTGGATCCTTGGTAAATCTTGTAATTGCAGAATCTTTTGCAGCCATAGTCATGGATCCATCTAATTGAACACAACTGATGCCCGACTGCCAAATGCAAACAAAACATACTTTTTTGCCGTAACTACGGAAAAAAAAGGAGGGGGGGGGGGGGGGGGGGGGGGTGTGCGAAGGGGACAAGGACACCATGTCTTACCTTCTGTAAAGAATAGTGTATCAGATCCAAAAACGATGTGAATTGGCTGAAAACTAATGCTTTTGCAGAACCATCTCTTTCAACCATGAACCTTATTTCTTCTCTCTAGAACCAATAAAACAAGCAATGAGAATCACTTCACATAGGGGTTCTTACTACCATTACAGAGGTACTGTAAATATTCATAAGAATAAGATTAGAAGAGCTTAAGCCACTATGTCAACGGAAACAAATAAGAATGAGACCGCGACGAACATTAATTATTTCGCAATTAGTTTCACTTCAAAGCGGGGTTAGTATTTAATGCAACATTTCGAAATGGTAAACAGAACTCCAATAAACCTCACTTATTCTCCAGGTAGCACACATCCAAATTTTACAAGAAATTCTCATTTTTCCTAGTGCATATAAATCACATCCACCCAGATACAACATCTAGGACAGAAACTAGCATCTTGAACTTCTGCATGCCTAACATCATCTTGGACCTATATCTGGTAAAGTAGATTGTATAGGAATCTTTGGCTACATAACTAGTGCCTGCAAATGATGCAGTTTTACAGCCCCCTGCCCTCTTTGTGGGAAGAAATCAAGAAAAGAAAATCATAAAACAAAAGATAGAAACAAGATAAGATATAGTGATTTATCAGAAAGTAACTATATACCAGAGCATCTATTTTTGTGCTTGTCTGGAAATCATCAAGACGAATTCTGTTCAGTATACTTGCCGACCTAAACCCTTTGATAGTAGCTTTAGTTTTCTGATCCCCCCTATCATATGCAGTGAAATCAACTGTAAGTGGTTTAGAACATGAAGGGCATGACACTTGTCCCACACTTGCAGAAAAATCAATCAGACATGACTTGCAAAAGACATGTGTGCAAGAGGTAACCTGCAACAACAAAAAGAGATGCACAGTGTTACAAGAGAGACGGTTCAAATGACACAAAAATAGTTAAGGTATTCATAGCACTGTAAGTTATCAGAAATGAGGTACAAGAATTAAGATCATGAAGTCCACGAGTTAAATGGAAGCCCTTTTAGGTGTTGAAGGCATTCCTAAAAGCAATTCGACTAAAAAGTTGAGCATCAGTGCTCGAAAAGAGTTTGATGAAGCTCAGGCACTTAAAGAGACTTCTCGAGCTAATTCAGAGCAGCTTTCGAAAAGACGTGCTAAATGCAAGTGAGCAAAAATATGACCAAATTAAGATTTGAAATATCCATCATAGAATATACGAAATACTTACGTCGTGCAAGTAAGAACTCCATCAAATTCAACTTTAGTGAAATATCAAGTTTCTGAATGAGTTTTTTCCTTTTTTCCTTTTACTTTCTTTTTTACTTTTACTTCTTCTTTATGGAAGGGGGAGGAAATGCAAACTCACAACTGGATCTTCTACTGAATCATGACATAAACCACATGGTTGTTCAACATAGCCGGCATCAGCTGTGTTTTCTCTTCTAGCCAAGGCAGTACTAGAGTATACCACAAGGTAAGGATGATCAACTGCCTGCAGTCAGATGAAATATAAAATTTAGTAAAATAAAATCATATCAAATTTAAGCAAAATTTTGTTAGGTGATCACTTTCAAGATAGAAGCATAACATTAATAGAAAGTCAAATTGCTTGCTTTTGTGAAAGAAGTTTGACTAGTTTATTTTGTTAAGGACTTACAATTATAACCGAAAGTAAGAAGAGCAACAGGAGAGGGTAACATTTGTATTAAAGGTCATCTAATGGAGAACATCCCAAATATAGAAAATCTTAGGCCAAGGCATACTAAAAAGTGCAAAATAATCAGATCAACCACTTGCAAAAGGTTCACAAAGAAGACTAATTGAAACGACCTCGGTTAGTCGTTTCGAAAGTTAGGACTTCGATTGGCGTGCCGATATTTTTAAAATATTCGTAAGGTCTATTAGGGTCTGTCTTTAAAATTTGAGTTAAATCAGACCTCGTTTGGTACGTATCGGAAGAAGATTTCAATTCTTTTTATTGGCGATAAATATTAAAAAGAGATTTTCGAGCTCGGTTTTGCCGAATGAGCTCCGTTTCGAAATCCGAAAGCGTCGTTAGGTTCGTATGATTATTTGTGATTTTTGTAAACTTTCGAAAGTGAATTTCGATGTTGTTCGGCTAGTTTCCGCTAAAATGCCGAAAGTTAAATAATTTGACTTCTTTTCATTTAAATTCGCATCTTGAGTTTCGGGAGTCTGATTTGAGATCCGCCTTCGCGAGTATGTTACATATATTTTGTACAACTTGTATGCAAAAGTTGGAATTATTTCGAATATCGTAGGGCACTGTTTTAATTTTTGTTAAGAAAAGAAAATAAAATAAAAGAAAACCAAAAAAAAAAAAAAGGAAAAAGACAAAATATTTAAATGAATGGCGGTGGTGAAGATGAGCACATAAGCTCATCTTCATTAAGTGAAGCAGCAAAACAAACAGAAACATGGAAACAGAGAAAATGGAAAACACGCAGTGGAAAAATGCCAGAAAATAAGAAAAGAGGGCCGGAGAAAAGTAGAATTTTCACCCTGAAACATTCTGGTAATGATCCTAATATATTATTTGAGTTTATTACGTGTGTTTGAATCTGTTTTAACGGTAAAAATAGGGATATTAGACATCGCCCTAATGACGTAAATTGATAGTTTAAAGCGTCAAATGGACCCCGATAATGAAATTAATTATATATTCGTACTCAGTGCATTATGGGCAACATATAAATGCAATTTATTTGGGGTTTGGTTATATGACCATAAACCCTGTACATAGGCCTAGCCTGCGTATTGCGTATGCGAATAGGGGATCAGGTTCCTACCTGGATTGCCCTAAGATGTGAGGAATGAAGCCTTTAGCCTAATGTGATATATTTTTCTGCTTATTGAACACAGTGGGATCGTTTGGCCATGGAACCAAAGGATAAAAGCGGTTATTGATTAGCAATGCTAACTTTTGGGAGAGGTAAGTGTTTATATCCATTTCTTTGGAGGCACCTGGCCTCGTGGATTTTCTACCACGTGTTTCATTATGTGTGTAGCTGCCGATAGGCGTACTCATTACGCCTTAGCTTTGGATTTACATTGTATATTACTCCCTCCGTCCCAATTTGTTTGTCATAGTTTGACTTGGCACAAAGTTTAATAAAGTAAGGAAGACTTTTGAAATTTGTGGTCTAAAATAAGGCATGAATATTTGTGTGGCTATAAATGAGTCAAAAAGTAACTTTAGAGTTGAATTATTGCCAAATTTAGAAATACGACAATCTTTTTGGGACGGACAAATAAGGAAAGTATGACAAACAAAATGGGACAGAGGGAGTATATTTTATGTCCTATTGTTGGTATTACATTGAGAATCTGAGCATTGTACCCTGGCTGTAAGTTGGCATCTACTTCCCGGCTGTCGATGAGAGTCTCGCGCCGGTGAAGGGTTATTATTGCATCACATTGCATTCATACGCATTATATGTCATTCATATGCATTACATTGCATATCATATTGGGTGCAGGAGTATTCCGCCCCAGGAGCAGGAGGATTCCGCTCCATTGTATCATATTGAGGGTAGGAGGATTCCGCCCCAAGAGCAGGAGTATTCCGCTCTTATGTCAGATATTGAGTGCAGGAGTATTCCGCCTCAGCTTTACATTATATCGGGTGCAGGAGTATTCCGCCCCAGGAGAGTTCATGAGTATTCTGCCTCAGCTTTATATTATATCGGGTGCAGGAGTATTCCGCCCCAGGAGAGTGCAGGAGTATTCCGCCTCTGGTTTATATTATATCGGGTGCAGGAGTATTCCGCCCCAGGAGCAGGAGTATTCCGCTCCAGTTGGTTATCAGATTGGATTCCCCTCGAATGCAGGAGCATTCCGCTTCGAGATGGGATTACGGGCACATGTGACCCTTTGCATCATATTTCATTTCATTTCATCTCAATTCATACCATTGTGTAGTTTGAGGTACATGACTACTGTTCTGCTTATATGTGCATTGCTTATTTGTTGATATGTTTCTGGCACGCATCCTTGGTTGAGTTTAGAAGTCCTTACATGTTTTCGGTTGTTATCTGGCTCTGTCTTTTTATAATTTAAATAAAAGAAATTTGGTCTATCTGTTTCTTTCTCCCTGGCTAGCTATCCTATTCTTTGAGGTGGCTAGTCTGCCCCACTTATTGAGTCCTTTTGACTCACCCTTGTTTGTTGTTTGTTTTTTTTTTTTGTCTATCTATTTCGTTTCGGCAGGTTCGCTCCAGGATTGAGTTCGCCACGTTGTTCAGGAGCGAAGACGACTTCAGCTGTCAGGGTGAGCCAGCTTTTATTCCGGATGGCCACCAATTTAGCGGTTATCATTCAGTTGCATTTTGTTCCCTTCAGGAGGTATCTGTTTTCTTTGTACTCTTAGATGTCTAGTCTGGATAGCCCTAAACCTAGTATGTTGGGTAGCCAGCTGTAACTTCTTTTGTACAGCTTAGAGGTATCAGTATGTCTGTGTTTTTGTTTTAAGTGTTGTCCTTATTTATGAATTATTATATTTATTTTCCTAATTTAATTGGCAACGCAGATGCCGCAAGAACCTATTATTCGTTAGGCAGCTCATCTGGTCGCCGCACATGCAGATGTTCGGACTTAGAGAGCTTTTGTTCCAGTTCTTGATGTTGCCCCAGTAAAATATGTTCTGCAGGCAGCATGTGTTGCGCCACTAATTGTTCTGGCTGGTTAGCCAACCGAGGTATCAGTTCGGTCCGAGTGCCTAAAGAGGTTGCATTATTTTATGCGTTGAACCTTCCGATATTCTTAAGCAATGCATCAGATAAACCTCGTGATTTTTTTAAAAAATAAAATAATGCCAGCGTATCATTCAGGCTCTTGATCATATCGAGCAGTATGGTGTTGATTATTCTGCTTTCCAGTTTCAGGGGGTCCAACCCTGAATTGGTGGACCGCTTTCTTATTAGCTAACTTGGTTCGATTTTTCTTCTAGATTCGTGGAAAAGTTCCTTTCGAGTAGCGAGCGAGATGAAAAATATTTCCAGTTTGAGTGGATTAGACAGGGTAGCCTGTCGGTTAGTCTGTTGGTGTTTCAGAATATGAGATTGAATTCTTTAGGATGGCTGGATATGCACGGGAACTAGTCCATGAGCCGTTCGAGAGATTCAAAGATTTATTGATAACCTTTCTTTTTCCTTGAGATCCTAGATAGCTCAAGAGATTGAGGTTGGGACTTTATTTGATGTCGTTGATATTGCTTAAAGGTATTAGGCATACCATAAGTTAGAGCGAGAAGAGTTAGAGCGGGAGAGCATGAGATCTCGTGGCCCTAGTGGGTAACCATGGTACCTCATTTGGAGGTAAAAGTTCTGATTATTTTGAGAGGTCACCTTCCAGGTTATTTCAGCTTGTGTCACTTGATTCTTAGAGTGCGTCAGTAGCTCATCAAGATCAGATTCAGTTTCTCTTTACAACTATCAACAATCTTTGCAGCTTCCTTTTCAGCGAAAAGGTGTTATCACTGTCGTGAGTCTGATTATCCTTTGAGGAATTTTCTCTTAATCTGGCAAGTAGGCAGTCGTCCTCTCTCTTGTCATCAGGCACCTGCACAGTCGCAAGGGATTTCATTTAGATCTTAATCAGCCAGAGAAATGCCACCATCCAGTAGCGGTTGAGAGCGTGGAGGTAGTAGTTCTTCAGAAGGTAATTATCAGTATAGCGGCTTAGTTCAGCTGCAGAGGCAGTTCTATGAACTGCTAGTCTGGCAGGATGCTGAGGCATCCGATGTAGTACACCCATGTAATTCTTCTTCCAGTATATGTGAGTAAGATTTGATTCTTCCGATCGGTCTGAACTTCGTTTATCTTACCATGTTTCCATGGCTTCCTTGGATATTGTTTCTATTAAGAATTGATTGTGGTAGAGGGGTGAGCTTCTAGTATGATTTATTCTTGGCATTTGTGAGACCCTACTAGTTGATCTGGTTTAAATGTGAGAAATTTGGGAGAGGGTGTCGGTATGGTCTGCTCGGCATCTTTTTGTGCCACCCTCTATTATTATGTTAAATCAGTTTATCTCTCTCCTCGAAATTCAATGTTGGTAGGATCATGGGATCCTAATTTGTTACCGTCAGAAAGTGTTGTCGTTTCTTCCTGTGCAAAGTGATTAGTAAGTAATATTCGATCTACGTATATTCTCTTGGTTCAAAACACTAGTAAAGTTTGTTACCCTATGAGCTTATCTGGGTTATAAAAGGGTTTTCTGGTAAATTGTTAGAGTTTCCTTATTATTGGGAGATTAAATTAGCATGGATGTTGTTCCATAAAGCTTATTTAATATTTATTTCTTCGATTGTGATTCTTTGGCTAGCTTGACTCGGAAGTAGTCTAGATCTGGTAGCCAAGCAATAAGAAGATGAGCTTCCTGAAGCTCTAATTATTTCTATCCTCGATCCATTTCCATTTCTTCTTCGTCTGACACTCGTGAGCTTGGGCGATTGGTAGCCGCTTGTGGCATTCCCTGTGTTGAGCTAGAGTACGTGTTATTGTAGACGGGTAAGCATATTATTGTTTTGTAAAACAGTTTATCCGGGTATCCATTCCCATGTATAGTATAGTGTTGGTTCTGTTTTTGCAGATCATCCAGTTTCAGGGGAAACTCTGCCGAAATTTTTATGTAGAAGTACCATCCATCAGGCGGTGGTGCTTATGGAAAAGGTATGGAGTTGTGAACTCGACAGTTGCAGCTGTTTGGCAGCTCGAAAGGGTAGTTGGTAGCTTAGGTCTGCCTACGTTCAGCTTTTAGCTAAATCCTCTTTAGTCCAGCAGGCTGTGCGAGGATGATTATTCCTATTCAAATGGCTGCATGAGTTAGTGCTTTAAGTGGAGGAGTCTTCCTCCAAATACTGAATGGTAATACCAAATCTCTAAGGCATTGGTACCACTTTTGTCACGACTCAACCTAGGGCCATGACACTAAACTCACTATTAATCTATTAATGCCAGAGATAAGCTGGCAACCTGATCATATATACGTACCTATTTGCTGAAAGTATAAATTCTGGAAAGATGACACCACTTTAACTTTCTGGCAATTAGAACATTGAGCCACAAATTTTGCTGTCACATTTCATTCCGTCCCACCAATAAATTTGCTTAAGATTATGGTACATCTTAGTCGAACCTGGATGAACAGTGTATTTGGAATAATGTGCCTCTATCATAATCTGTCCACGTAAATCTGCAACATCAGAAACACAAGGTCTATCTTTATACATGAGAATACCGTCAGTAGTAACCCTGTATTGTGACTCCGATTTTCTTCTGGCTATCTGTCTGTATTCAAATAGAACTGGATCATCATACTGACGCTGTTTTACTTCATGAAAATTTAGAGTTAAAGGTTTAGTGCAGCTTATCGTCCATCCATCATTGGCATATCTCCTTCATACTTCAACTCTTTGAGAAGTTACTTTAGCGTTATAAGTGCACATGTAATCAACTTTGTTGCTGGTATTCTGCCTCAGTTCATGGTCCAACTACATGTCTCTTTTATTTCACTTTTTTTCAAGTCATAATATTTCCAATTCAAAGACAATACCCTGAAGTAGATGTTCAGTCTGGAGATCATTCCTGATCTGCATCATACTATCCAGTAATATCTGCATGATCCTTATCCTTATATGATAGACCCTGTACAGATGAACCTTTGATATACATTAGGATATGAGTAAATACATTCCCACAAGGAGTTTGCGGAACAACACTAACATCAACTGAGATGTTGCATAGTACGTTCGAAAAAAAAAAAATATAGCTTGCATCAAATCTTCCATAGGGTGTAGTGACAAGGTACTTCAAAAGCTCCCCTCTTGTATCAAGGGTGAGTTAATTCCTAGCTCCATCGACCTGTTCTTTATCGAAAGGTATATCGAAGAGGTGATTATCGGATGAATCATGTTAATCAATTCAAAGTTCCGTGTATCTTTGCTTCGAAAATGTAGAACTCTCCTCTCGTGATCGAGGAAGGATTGTCTTAGTCAGAATAATCCGGGCAATGGTATTATCATATTATCCAGATATGTTTTATTCCAAGAGTTCGGTGTTCGTGATATAATTCTGATTCTGCAATCATGAGATAATATCCGTGGAGTAGCTTATGAAGGTAGTGCAAGTTCTTTTGTTATCTGTGCGAATTTTTCTTTGGACTTAGGCTCGTTCGAGGACGAACGAGAGTTTAAGTGGAGGAGAATGAAACGACCTCGGTTAGTCGTTTCGAAAGTTAGGACTTCGATTGGCGTGCCGATATTTTTAAAATATTCGTAAGGTCTATTAGGGCCTGTCTTTAAAATTTGAGTTAAATCAGACCTCGTTTGATACGTATCAGAAGAAGATTTCAATTCTTTTTATTGGCGATAAATATTAAAAAGAGATTTTCGAGCTCGGTTTTGCCGAATGAGCTCCGTTTCGAAATCCGAAAGCGCCGTTAGGTTCGTATGATTATTTGTGATTTTTGTAAACTTTCGAAAGTGAATTTTGATGTTGTTCGGCTAGTTTCCGCTAAAATGCCGAAAGTTAAATAATTTGACTTCTTTTCATTTAAATTCGCATCTTGAGTTTCGGGAGTCTGATTTGAGATCCGCCTTCGCGAGTATGTTACATATATTTTGTACAACTTGTATGCAAAAGTTGGAATTATTTCGAATATCGTAGGGCACTGTTTTAATTTTTGTTAAGAAAAGAAAATAAAATAAAAGAAAACCAAAAAAAAAAAAAAAAAGGAAAAACACAAAAAATTTAAATGAATGGCGGTGGTGAAGATGAGCATATAAGCTCATCTTCATTAAGTGAAGCAACAAAACAAACAGAAACATGGAAACAGAGAAAATGGAAAACACGCAGTGGAAAAATGCCAGAAAATAAGAAAAGAGGGCCGGAGAAAAGTAGAATTTTCACCCTGAAACATTCAGGTAATGATCCTAACATATTATTTGAGTTTATTACGTGTGTTTGAATCTGTTTTAACGGTAAAAATAGGGATATTAGACATCACCCTAATGACGTAAATTGATAATTTAAAGGGTCAAATGGACCCCGATAATGAAATTAATTATATATTCGTACTCAGTGCATTATGGACAACATATAAATGTAATTTATTTGGGGTTTGGTTATGTGACCATAAACCCTGTACATAGGCCTGGCCTGAGTATTGCGTATGCGAATAGGGGATCAGGTTCCTACCTGGATTGCCCTAAGATGTGAGGAATGAAGCCTTTAGCCTAATGTGATATATTTTTCTACTTATTGAACACAGTGGGATCATTTGGCCATGGAACCAAAGGATAAAAGCGGTTATTGATTAGCAATGCTAACTTTTGGAAGAGGTAAGTGTTTATATCCATTTCTTTGGAGGCACCTGGCCTCGTGGATTTTCTACCACGTGTTTCATTATGTGTGTAGCTGCCGATAGGCGTACTCATTACGCCTTAGCTTTGGATTTACATTGTATATTATATTTTATGTCCTATTGTTGGTATTACATTGAGAATCTGAGCATTGTACCCTGGCTGTAAGTTGGCATCTACTTCCCGGCTGTCGATGAGAGTCTCGCGCCGGTGAAGGGTTATTATTGCATCACATTGCATTCATACGCATTATATGTCATTCATATGCATTACATTGCATATCTCATATTAGGTGCAGGAGTATTCCGCCCCAGGAGCAGGAGGATTCCGCTCCATTGTATCATATTGAGGGTAGGAGGATTCCGCCCCAAGAGCAGGAGTATTCCGCTCTTATGTCAGATATTGAGTGCAGGAGTATTCCGCCTCAGCTTTACATTATATCGGGTGCAGGAGTATTCCGCCCCAGGAGAGTGCAGGAGTATTCCGCCTCTGGTTTATATTATATCGGGTGCAGGAGTATTCCGCCCCAGGAGCAGGAGTATTCCGCTCCAGTTGGTTATCAGATTGGATTCCCCTCGAATGCAGGAGTATTCCACTTCGGGATGGGATTACGGGCACATGTGACCCTTTGCATCATATTTCATTTCATTTCATCTCAATTCATACCATTGTGTAGTTTGAGGTACATGACTACTGTTCTGCTTATATGTGCATTGCTTATTTGTTGATATGTTTCTGGCACGCATCCTTGGTTGAGTTTAGAAGTCCTTACGTGTTTTCGGTTGTTATCTGGCTCTGTCTTTTTATAATTTAAATAAAAGAAATTTGGTCTATCTGTTTCTTCTCCCTGGCTAGCTATCCTATTCTTTGAGGTGGCTAGTCTGCCCCACTTATTGAGTCCTTTTGACTCACCCTTGTTTGTTGTTTGTTTTTTTTTTTTTTTGTCTATCTATTTTGTTTCGGCAGGTTCGCTCCAGGATTGAGTTCGCCACGTTGTTCAGGAGCGAAGACGACTTCAGCTGTCAGGGTGAGCCAGCTTTTATTCCGGATGGCCACCAGTTTATCGGTTATCATTCAGTTGCATTTTGTTCCCTTCAGGAGGTATCTGTTTTCTTTGTACTCTTAGATGTCTAGTCTGGATAGCCCTAAACCTAGTATGTTGGGTAGCCAGCTGTAACTTCTTTTGTACAGCTTAGAGGTATCAGTATGGTCTGTGTTTTTGTTTTAAGTGTTGTCCTTATTTATGAATAATTATATTTATTTTCCTAATTTAATTGGTAAGGGTTTGCCCGACGGGTCTAGGGGAGGATGTCGGGTGCCCGCACGGCCTAACCGGATTCCGGGTCGTGTCACTAATGAAGTCAAAGCTCTTTTTTTTTCTTTTGATAAGTAAAGCTCGTTCTTCTTGTTGCTCTGCACTTTTAAAAATAAGAACAACAAAATAGGCACTTTAATATAAAACGAGTTTCAGAAAACAATCACTTTCCATAAATGCATTACGACATATTCCACGTTACTGCTAAAAGGACCCCTTAACTAAACAGGATAATGCGCGATCGTGTCCCTCAAAGTTAGTTTATTAGCAAGGGCTCATAGACCAGATTAAGATCCCTTATCTAACATTTAGTACACTGGATTACACATCACAAGGGTTTTGTATGATCCAAAGCAACAGTGGGTTTAGCATCAAATTGAATTCCTGTCTCAAAAACTCGTTGCCGAATGTTCTTTGATTTTCAGTGATTACACAAACTTCTATTCAATAACAAAAAATCCATCTTTGTGACACTCCCTCCAAATCCAATCATATCTGATACAATCTCGGGAAGTTCGGGATAGTTATTGAGGACTACCAGTCAGTGCGCCGCAATGGCTAGTCAGATTAAAGACCTCATTACAACTAAAGTTGTTGACCTGGAGTGCTAGAGGCAAGGCCCCAATCACCTCACCTCCAAGCCATTGACCAAGGAGTGGCATAAGAAAAGATGTTTAGTGGAGCATCCAGGTTATTGACCTGGACTCTGGCAAGGAGGTCACTAAATCCGATTTTTTTTTTTTTTTTGATAACGGTGGTGTCTGGGCCAGCTTACGCGCACCTCGACTAATTCCACCGGATACCGGTCACCTCCCACCAGCAACAGGTACCAGGTAACTCCATCCACCAAGGCTTGGATAGATAGGAAGAAAGAACCTAGTGTTCTTCATTTACATTAGAAAAATGCATAAGATCCTAGTTAGAAGGTTTAACAATTAACCAACAACAGCAATCAGACTGCCAATCGCAACTATAACAATTAAATACAGTGCCACTACATTATTCAGATCAGTTCAGATTAAAATCATGATATCCATACCTGTCGCAGGCGTGTGAGTAGATCAAAAATGTGAGCATAGTTATTCATCAGAGTACCAGCTTGAATATACCTGCAGCAAAATACATAAGAAAAACTGAATAAGAAGAAAAATATGTTGTTCACTCTGGTTCTCATATTTCACTTTCACAAGGTAAAAGTAAAAAGCACTGAGATTTTCCAGAGCAAAGGTGAAAGATGATAATTTTTCAGGATTCAAGAAATGAACGCCTGGGTTCCAGGATGACTAACACACAGAAATCAGGAGAAAACATAAACCACGCAAGCACTCAATCTAGAGACCAGAGAAAAACACAAGGAAAACCCCATGAAGCCCCCATTGTACAAATCGACTGAGAGAACTTCGCCATGAGTAGCAAATCGGGAGCCAAAAAAGCATAGATGACTTCCAAACAAGAAAAAGTCTAGTTGCATTACTACTGATCAATGTTGATGACATACGTATTAAATTGTGCCTGGCTTTCATTGTACAGTGATGTGTAGTAGTCTTCTTCTTTAACATCCAAAGAATCTTTGCGCAAGGTAACCTGAACAGGCAAAAATAAGTAACAGGCTAAGCTGGAGAGAAAAACAATTATCACTTAAAGCAATGCGTTAAGATGGGACAAAACTTACAATCCTGGGAGGAAGTGCAAGATCAGCAGCCCTTCCCTTTTTAGTACGTCTTAGCAATATGCTTTTCAAAATCTTGTGTTTCAACAAAACCATAGCGTCTCTACCAGTCCCATAATTCCCTTGAGATTGTATGGGTGAGGCAATATACTATAAAAGGGAAGATGTATCAATCTCTCCATGTCAGCAATAATTATTTCCTCACTAGCAAGAAGCACCAAAATAAGCATATCAATTCAATAACTTACTTTATTCCACCAGCAAAAGTGCCGAACAGCTTTGTGGGGGCAATGTGAGCACTCAGTTGAGGAGCTACAGAAAGTACATACACCATAAGAAACAGAATACAAGATATTAAAATGCAGTCAAAAGGAAAAAGAGATAAAAAGTAAGAAAGATTCCAAAAGTCATTGAAACATTAATAACAGATTTTCTGCTAAAAAGGAGAAGAAATAACTGAGTAAATAAGATATATCTTGAGCGATATGTTTCTTTCTCCAACCACGTTAGGTACATACAAAGATCAGAAAGAAGCTTTAAGTATACCTATAGTCCAGTGCTCTGCAATCACAATCTTTGCAAAAGTAATATGAATAAGGAACTATTCGGAGGAGTCGGACCTGTCCAGAAGTATAGAATGTATTTAGTTTCAGGGAATGAGGTTCTGAATTACTTAAACACAAGAGAACACTAATTGCAAGAAACTTACAAGTGAGTACAACTCCCCCACACGATTCTGGAGGGGAGTACCACTTAATGCCCACTTATAAGAAGATTCTAACGCAAGAACAGCTCTTGTAGTGTTGCAGCGTCTATCTTTCACATTATGGGCCTATGTCACAAAAGTACAATAAATTAGAAAACCACAGATGTATGGTTTATATGACACGTAAAGAAAAATTCTAGATGGAGCTGCAACTGGTTCATGCCTTAGTATATTATAATCATAAATCATGTAGGAACAGGCATAAGCTACAAATTAACTGTCAGTCTTATATAAACAGAGAGAACATAATGCTCATGCTTCTTGTGGAGATCAAAATTATCATTACCTTGTCAAAAAAGAAAAAAACGCATGAAGACCAAACTAGAATCCACTAAAATGTACCGTGTCATAAGCAATTGAGCATTGTAATGTGCTTTAGGACAAAGATAAACCTCTTTTCAATATCTCACTATTCTAAAGGCTTAATACATAAAGCCTTGTACAAGACACAGGTGTGCTTTTACCCAGAGTGATACGCAGTTAGCTCTCTCAGTTCCATATACACCGTACCAATATTCATTCTCTAGCTCCTTAAAAATACCATTTTGATCCCCAAATTTCCAGCTTTACATGCTTCATGAATAGCTTGATTGTCTTGAAGAAATCTGGTGCTTGAAAAGCAAATGAGAACCACATCTATGGAAACCAACAAAAACTTATAGGAAGAAAGTGCAAGAAAAGCAGTTGAGAACCATATCTTTTGGAAACCAACAAGTTTCACGCATCAGAACTTAAAAACGTAAACTGTGTGAAGATGCCAGTCAAAAAAAGCAACCATATATAAATGTATGTGCGAGCCTATGAGTCTGTATGTTTGATTACCTCATCCAAAATGATGCGGTTCCATTTCACACAGTGCAAAATTGACCTCCTCATGGACATATCTTCGTCGACACTGGCTGAATCATCAATAGAATCAGCATTGCTCCATCTTTCAGTCTCGCTCTTGCGCTTCATGCCCTTCCCACGACCTCTTATCCCCATATCAATCTCTGAATCACTGTCTATCTTAGCCTTGCCTTTAGTAGAATCTTTTTTCAGCTTTGATGGTTTTCCTCCAGGCTTTGGCTTCTTCTTCTGCTGCTTCGACTGGTTAGCAGTCCTAACAGCACCTGGTCCACAGAAGTACTTCTGGTGAATAGACATCTTTCGTTCATAAAAAGATTTTCCACACCACTGGCATTTTTCTTTTGGTGGCATCACATTTTTCCTATACTCAGCCTCCACAGTGGAGTATGTAGTGATAATAAAATCATATTCTGCAAATTTGTTGATATTTTTCACCCTGTTGGCACCATGGTAAACAAGGATTTTATTACTTCCATAAGTTGTGAAGCGGTCAATCTCACTGACCCACTGAGTCACAGCAACAACAGGACATATGACAAGAGTTCCTTTAACTGCTGGGAGCTCCTGGGAAGTACTAGGGGAAGGTGAGGGTAAACTGGAAGCTGAAGTTACTTGCCCAAATTCACGTTTAGCAAGCACAAGGGCTATGGCTTGAACAGTCTTTCCCATGCCCATCTCATCAGCAAGAATACCGCCTCTAGCTGTAGATTCTTCTTGCTTCAATGCCCAAGCCAGCCACTCTTTCTGGTACCTCAGCAAGGGCATGACCAAAGCAGATGGTGTCTCCGCTGCTTCAGGAACTACCTCATTCTGAGTATCCAAGTCTAAATCATTTGTATAGTTTTCAGCCATCCACCTGTCGTTCTCTTCTTCCCAGATCTCCCACATCAAAGTGGGTCTCTTCTTTTTATTCTTGTCACGGATCTTCTTCCTATCCTCTATCCTCTCCATCAATAAAAGGTAGCCATTATCTACATCACCACCCCATCCTACTGCATTCTTCATCCAATCTGTTGCAGGCTTCTCCTCTTCTTTTGTTTTGATCGTCTTTCTGCCCCTCTTTCTATAGGGTTCCACTTCCCTTGCTTTTATCATCTCGGAAAAAACTTCCTCATTTACATCATTATCAATAACTCCAGTAGTTTGGACTTCATTCAACAAATTATCTAGATCTTCATCTGCATAGAGAATTAAACAAGTTAGCACAATTACATAATTAACCACTAGCTCTAACTATCAAAAGGCACGTCCATGTTTGTCTACATGAGCTTTTTCCTTAAATTAAAACTAACCAATAGGAAGTAGATATCATGCATCAATCACAAAAAAATTTAAAAAAAAAAATAAAAAAGAAACAGCATGATCTGTGGTAACAAAGACTAGAAAAGACCAAATTAAGGACATATCAACTCCGTTTCGTAGGGGAACAGATAACATTTGCATGAAGAATCAAAGTTATACGGAATACCTTCATCACTGCTTCCATTGTAATCTGAATCCGAAGATATAGCAAGAACATCATCCTCATCAGAGCTTTCCAGATGTTGGCTGCTTTGTTCTCCTATTTTCACAATTCAAATTCAAGTCCAGCCAAATCAATTAGCTTTTTCTCGATAAAGTAATCAAATTTATTAACTGAAAGGCAAAAATTGCCCGTATAAAAGAAGTACATCAAAAGGCAGAAAACCCTTACAGAAATATGGTTTTCTGCAAAGGGAACAAAAGGTCATTCCTCAAAATGTACAAAATCCTTCTCCATTCCCTCAAAAGCACATCAATTACCCTTATAAACACGATTTATTTTTGGATATAGGTATGTCTTTACACATGCCATGTAACATAAACACTTTATCACACACAACATTTTGAAACAAAAAGATCGAAAGATAGAATTTTGAAACAAAATAGTCCCATCATCATGTATACAAACTCAAAAAAGAACTTTTGGAAAAATGACAAAGAAGATAACCATCTTGGTTGGATCGATCAAACAATCAATCAATCAACCCGTTAATCCTTAATCACAAGAATCATACAGGGTCAAAAACTCTATTTCATAATAGTGACGTCCAGGCCCATTTGCATACACCTCGACTAATCTCCTAGTGTCATTTCTATTATGTTTCAACCAAAGATGTCACTCTAACTCTGTTAATTTATTATAATCAAGAAATCCCCAACGATTAGAAACTATATGGGCCCGCCCCTCTATCATTCTTCACTTATTCATTTCAAAAAGATCGAAAGATAGATTTTTAAAACAAAACAGCCCCATCATTACGGATACAAAATCAAAAACAGAAGTTATTTTGGGAAAACGACGTAGAAGATATCTATCTTGGTTGGATCAATCAATCAATCAATCAACCCCTTAATCCTTAATCACAAGAATCATTTAGGGTCGAACACTCTATTTATAATAACAAGATGTCCAGGACAACTTATGCACACCTCGACTAATCTCCTAGTGTCATTTCTACTATGTTTCAAACCAAGGATGCCACTCCAACTCTATTCTTTTTTTATATATAATCAAGAATTCGCCAAGGGCTAGTGACGCAACAATTAAAAACTCAGTGGATAAAGGGTCCGCCCATCTATCCTTCTCCACTTATTCATTTTCAATAGTAAATAAGTTTCATTTCACTCAAAAATTCAAGAAAAAAATAAAAATAAAAAAGAAAAGTGGGGATTGAACCTTTGATGGAACGGCGAGAACGGAGATTCATTTTTCTGATTAGGGTTTTTGTTTGCCGATAGAAATAAACAGTGAAAGCAGTTGTCTGTTTCCCTTGGAGAAAGTGAGAGTTGGAAGTTGTGCGGCGGGAAACCTTACTTATATATACTCACGGGTTAATGCAATGGGGATGCTCAACATTATTATTATTATTAATTTTTAATTACATGTTTCGAGTTCAAATTTCAGTTTTAGAAATGAAAAATGATTAATTAGGTAGTGGTTAAGAGTGATATATTATGGAACGAAACAAGAGTTCTTGTTTCAAGCTTGTGAACAAAAATATTTGTTAATCCTTGCCATGATTACTGAGAGATATAACTAGTGTTGATGAAAGTTTATTAAAAATATTGGATTTGAAGTTTGAAAATGAAAAATTATCAAATATTGAGTGTTTGATATGTTATGGACCGTAGAAAGAATTTTAACTTTGTGAAATTCAATTTATAGCTACAAATCTGTAACTTTTTATTTTTTCTGCGACTGATAAATAATTTATTGTCAAATTCTTTTTTAATAGATTTAAAGATTATATAATAGTAGAAAATATCAAGAATCAGTTATTATTAGATAATCTCAATTAATAAAATATTACAAATACATCCAACTAAAGTGCAATGGAAATAACTTGCATCGACATCTCAACTTGTTTAGAATTGATATTTTTAATTCTTACTGATGTTGTTTAATATCGTCAGAGTAAATTAAATACTTAGAAAAACTTTATATAGTTAATTTAATTAATTGGGATTGAAACTGATTGATATAAATGTATATTTCGAGTCGAAAACTCAATACTCCTCCGTCTCATATTAATTGTCTCTTTAGCAAAAAAAATGTGTTCTAAATTAGTTGTTTCTTTAGGATTTTGATACTAAATTTATTTGTTGTTTCCACCTATATTCTTAATAATTAAAAAAAAATTAAATATTAAATAAAAATGACATAGTAAAATATATTATATATTCAATAATTTTCTTAATAAACCTAAAAAAATAAAGAAAATAATTAATATGGACGGATAGAGTACATGAGTCCTTTAAGTATAGTTTGGGTTTGGATGAAAGTGGGTCCTCGTTTTGGGTATGAATGGCAAGTGTCGTACTCAAGAAGCTTGGCAGTGCAGCACTATGGACTGGGGCTGGCCAGCATAGGAAATAGTGAAAATCTTCCCCAACACGCTCTACCATTGGATTTCAGCAATCTTTGTCCTATATAACACAACATTTCTTTAGTAACTGGTTAAAAAGATACATTGTTAGATTTAGAATATGGTTTAAGTTCAAACTTATTATCTTATCCTCTCCACAAATATTTATGTTTTAATTTTAGAGAAAATTATGTTGCATGAACAATACTAGATCAATTTAACAAAAAGTAATCATATTTTTGTATATTTTATGCATAATATGTGCATAATTTATGTATCCTGGTTAGAGCGCTATTTATGTAATTTTTTCATAATTTTAAACCATAAGTATCAAAAAAATTATTTTCATAAATTTTGTGTCAAGTCAAATTTTAAAAAAAAAATTGAAACAAGGAGAATACATACTAAAATATTTTAATGTATTTACAAGTTTAATAGTTTATTTTTATGTTATTGGTAAGTAATTGATATTTGTAGTACTTATTTTATTACTTTGCGTGACACTATTTTTTTTATTTGTTTAGAAAATATAATACTTTATATTTAAAAACTTCTTACTTTAAACATTCAATATTACCTTTAGTAAATGCGTTTATAGCAACATAATAATATATGTTTAGGATCATATGTTATTGACAAACAAAAAGGTAAAGAATTATATTTCTCGGCAAAATGGGGATTTGCTGTAGGAGCAATCCAAGGTTATATTAAAAAGCCATAGATGAAACGATTATGATAGAAAGTCTAGTGAAAATCACACTTTGACGAATCGATTAAGAACTTATTAGAAGATAATTAAACTATAAAAGAATACTATATGCCCAAACCTTGGAAAGCATTTGCAAACGAGTAGTAAGCTTTTCCTGTTCCCACTTATCTACCCCTAATCTTTTCTAATTCTAATTGTTGACCCACAAGTGCTTCAAAAATTGTAAGTACGTTCCTTTAATTTTGTCGCCAAGTCTTTATTTAATGATGGAAAATTCATTCACTTCATACTCGTGTACAAATAAAAATGGCCCCATGACTTGACCTTGTAGCTGGGTAGGAATTTCTTTGCAAGATTTTCTCTTTTATATTTCTCCTATATACGTTGTATTTATGTTGTTTATTTGTCACTTTATACATTTAATTAGAACCCTACTTTTAACAAAATGAAACCTGTAAATTTAATGAATCTTGCTCAACCTGCCTACCCACCTCGAGCTTTTAATTACATTTGACCTGTAAACATTCACTTACATGATATTAAATTCAACATTATCGTCTAATTCTTTGTCATAAATGTCAAGTTAATGAGTTATCCTAGAAATCATTGTTTAAAGAAAATTAAAATGAAGTTAAACGTGTCATGAAATGACGTAATTTCTTTTTCTCGTCATGTAGTAGTATCTTTTTCATATTTTTTATTTTTAATATAGCCGATGAACAGAAAAATTCGCAAAGCATTTTAATAGAAAAAAATTGAAGAATATTTGACCATATTAATAGAATTTCACTTTTCAAGTGTTGCTGTATTGGATAAAAACTGACTGGACTTTGAAGGATGACACGTGTCTTCCACGTGGCACGAACTGACGTTTCAACGGACAGACATTCACCGGACAGATATTTCCCACGGGCAGACCCAAGGAAGTTACGGAACATCTCAACAGTCAACATAGTTTAGATGAGCAGTTATTAGCATTATTGTACGCGATCATTCATTAAATGGTCGTTAAGGCAATCATTACAGCCCAGCGGTTACAACTTCGCTGAATGGGTGCCTGGCAGTTACTTATCCAGACGGTTCCACGCCCAACGGTTACTACAATCCCAACGGGCGCCTTTCAGGCCTATAAATAGCGTTTACCTTAACCAATTGTAACAACTTACTTCTTGTCTACACTATCAATAAGAATACTCTTTCTCTCTTGTTCAGATGTACTCTTTGCTCATATTTCAATTACTATTTTAGCATTTGGATCATCTAAAGGGTGGCGGATATCGACCAACTCTCCCCGGAGACGAAGGATACGTTACGTTTGCCTCTCTTTGTTTTCGCTTATACTTTACCTTTAACGTTCTATATTGTTATTACTTGATTCTTCGTACAAATTCTTAATCTCGACTATTGATCGTGACTCCGCAAATACAAATTTAATTGTTAATTGGCCTAAAATCGGATCTAGGTTAAATAATTTGGCGACCACAGTGGGAGCTGGTCAATAGCTTTCGTAGGTTAAAGAGTCTATCTTTGATATTATATCTATTTCCGTCTATCTTTTTGTTTCATACTCCCTCCGTCCCAATTTATGTGGCACCATTTCCTTTTTTGTTTGTTCCAAAATAAGTGGCACCTTTCCTTATTTGACAACTATTTAATGTATCATCTCTATTTTACCCTTGTTGGGCCCTACGTACTTTTAAACCTACCAACAACTTTTTTATTACTCAAATCTTCTCTCTCTTACTTTTTCAAGGGTAAAATTGATATTTAACAAGGTCAACCTCTATTTTCTTAAACTCCGTGCCCGGTCAAATGGTGCCACATAAATTGGGACGGAGGGAGTAACTAACATGGCAGAAAGCAATTCCCAGCGAACCATCATAGGCGGACAACAAGCAAACACCCCTTCACGCAGTCCTAGTTATTCTCCTGAGTACTCTCCCGATTATTCGTCCGATGGGCAGCAACAATCTTCCCAAGGACCGGTAGGCAATATAGGCGTAGGCGCTCTCAGAGTACTACTCCACCGAGGAGACGACGACATAGGAGTCTCTCCCCTGGCCAAGGGAACCTGCAGAAAACACTTTTTGATTTTATGCAGCAGCATGCAGAAGTAAACCGGGGAATCAACGAAGCACTAACCTCTCTCCGGAGAAGCAATCTTTCAACTGCAAGGGCTGACGCTGCAACACCTAACCCCAATGCACCCTCTTCACATACTTCAAGGCAAGGAGAAGAGCGCAACAACGGTAGTGGTACTGCAGATCCAACGACTCAGGCCAATCAGAACCCGAACGGAGGATCTACGGCACCTACAGATATGAGCCTTGTCGTAGAAACTCTCACCAAACAATTCAAAGAAAGCCAAGAAGCACTTCAAAAGTCTCTTCACGAGAGAATCGATCAGATACCAGGCGCCCCACCTACGCTGAAGAAAGTTGACGTCCAACGTTATTCACAGCGGCCCTGGAAGAAGGAGGCAACTCCAAAAGCGATACCTAAAACGTTCAAAATGCCGAATATTCCAAGGTATCGCGGAACATTTGATCCCAACGATCACCTCATGATGTTCAGCAATTTTATAAAGGCTAGTGATCTCACCGACGAGGAGATCGAATCTGTGCAATTGAAGAAGTTCGTAGAAACCCTGGCAGATGGAGCCCTGCGATGGTATTCAATGTTGCAACCCAACTCCATTGGGTCCTTTGCAGAAATGGCTGAATTGTTCGTGAAGGCACACACAGGTGCTCAGAAGACAGAGATCCGGGTAGAAGATATCTTTGAAATTAAGCAGAGACCCGACGAGTCACTTCGCAAGTACGTGGATCGGTTCCAGAGAGAACGTATGATGCTCCCCAAAGTACCAGATAGGTGGGAAGCAATCGCGTTCACCAACAGCTTGGATGTTAGGAGCTCAGAGGCCACACGAAGACTCTACGAGTCTCTTCGCGAGTTTCCAGCAGCCAGTTGGTCAGACGTCTACAATCGTTACAATTCCAAGGTACGTATCGTTGAAGATAAACTGATTGGAACAGGTGCTCGGGGAAAGGCTCAGGCTCGCAACAGTGGATCCGGTGGAAAAGCAGAAACGGAGAGGTCAGGCACACGGTATGAGCCGTACCCCGACCAATCGCGTAACAATTCCAAGGGACGCAGCCGCAACAGCAATAGAGGACTATCTCGAAGGGAGAATTCTGAATCGAATCCCCATGGAGTCCCAAGCCTGCCAAGCTTCAACGTTGAAATGACGGAGGTCATGGTAGTACTCAAAAACATGGGAGAAAAAGTCAAGTGGCCAAAAGACATGAAGACTGATCCCAGCAAGCGAAATCAAGACCTGTATTGCGAATTCCACCGCGACCATGGGCACACCACCGAAGACTGCAAAGCTTTAAGGTACGAAATTGCTCATTTGTTGAAACAGGGATTCTTGAAGGAATTCCTGACGGAGAAGGGAAAGCAAACTCACGCGAAGGCTCAGCAGAACAAACCTGGTCCACCGCGAGCATCCTCTCCGAAACGAACGGTCAACGTTATTTCGGGTGGGATCGAGGTAGATTCGGTTACCTTCACAGCGAAGAAGTATGCAAAGGTATCCATTACAAACAACTAGCGTCCTCGGTCAGAAGAAGTAATCACCTTTGAGGAATCCGATGCTGATGGGTCACAGTTTCCGCATGCTGATGCGTTAGTCATAATGTTACGCGTGGCGGAGTTCGACGTGAAGAGAGTGCTCACCGATGCAGGCAGCTCTGCGAATATTATCCAGTCGCGGGTTGTAATTGAAATGCAGCTAGCAGATAAGATTGTGCCGGTATCTCGAGTTCTTTCCGGTTTCAACAATTCAAGCGAAAAGACTCTCGGAGAGATCACCTTGATGACTTTGGCTGAGGGGGTAGCAAAGGAGACGATTTTTCATGTTGTCGATGCGGATTTAGCCTACAACATCATTCTGGGCAGACCTTGGATCCACGACATGCAAGTCGTCTTTTACCTATCATCAGGTGTTGAAGTTCCCATCCGAGTGGGGAATACGTGAAGTCCGAGAAGAGAAACGCACTGCCCGAGATTGTTACTCGGTAGCCCTCAAACTACCCGAGGAAAAAAAATAGCAATTACAGCACCCGGGGCCGAATACTACACCTGAGGAGATTAAGTACGAAGTCCCGGAGTTCATCGCCAAGATGGATGAGAAATAAAACCACATGCCAACAGTAGAAGCTCTGGAACCCGAAGAGCTGTTCGCTGATAAACCAGAGCGAAAGGTGTATTTGGGGACTGAGCTGAGCGAACGCCTGCGGGGAGATATCCTACGGTTCCTCAAAGAGCGGCATACAACATTCGCCTGGTCCCATGCAGATATGACAGGTATTTCTCCTGACATCATTACTCACAGGTTGCACGTTGATCCATACCACCGCCCGGTGAAACAGAAGACGCGCCAGCAAGGAGCTTTTCGAAACCAGGTAATCAATGACGAGGTCGATCGGCTGTTAAAGATCGGTTCAGTACGTGAAGTCAAATACCCAGACTGGCTAGCAAACGTGGTTGTCGTACCTAAAAAGAACGGCAAGTGGCGAGTCTGCATTGACTTCACAGATTTGAACAAAGCCTGTCCGAAGGATTCATATCCTCTTCCCAGGATAGATCAGCTAATCGATGCAACAGCCGGACACGAAGTGTTAACCTTCCTCGACGCGTACTCCGGATACAACCAGATACTGATGGACCCTGAAGACCAGGAAAAAACGGCATTCATAACCTGTCGAGGTACGTATTGTTATAAAGTTATGCCATTTGGATTAAAAAAAGCAGGTGCAACCTATCAACGTCTAGTCAATCAAATGTTCCATGACCATATCGGAAAGACTATGGAAGTATACATTGACGACATGCTGATAAAATCTAAACGGGCAGAAGACCATCTGGCACATCTGAAAGAAGCTTTCCGAATTTTGGATCAATATAACATGAAATTGAATCCAGAGAAATGCGCTTTCGGAGTTGGATCGGGAAAATTTCTGGGGTTCATTGTTTCTCAGCGAGGCATTGAAGTCAATCCCGCTCAGATTAAAGCTATTGAATCAATCCCATATGTACTTCGCGATAAGAAAGAGGTCATAAGACTAACGGGGAGAGTAGCAGCTCTACGCAGATTCATTTCCCGGTCATCTGATCGTTGCAAAAGTTACTTTGATGTCTTAAAGCAAAATAAGGAGTTCGAATGGACTCCCGAATGTCAGTAGGCATTGAGGGATCTAAAGAAATATCTATCCAATCATCCACTACTTACCACACCTGTGGAAGGTGAGCAGCTGCTAATCTATCTGGCAGTCTCAGAGTCATCGGTAAGCGCTGTACTAGTTCGAGAAGAAAAAGGTAAACAACTTCCTATCTACTATGTTAGCAAAGCTCTAATTGATTCAGAAACCCGCTATCAACCTTTAGAAAAATTGGCATTAGCTCTAGCAACTGCTGCTCGAAAGTTACGCCCATACTTTCAAAGTCATTCGATAGTTGTGGTTACTACTTTTCCTTTAAGAAATGTCCTGCACAAACTATAATTTTCAGGAAGATTGGTGAAATGGGCTATAGAATTATCCGAATTTGATATCACTTATCAGCCCAGGGTAGCGATAAAGTCACAAGTCTTGGCAGACTTCGTGGCAGACTTCAGCATGAATATATATCCTGAGGCAGAGAAAGAGGCCATTCTCTATGCAGGGCAGGCTCCGGGTACCTGGATCCTCCATACGGACGGTTCCTCGAGTGTAAAAGGGTCAGGACTCGGACTGGTCCTCGTTGCTCCGTCCGGAGAGACGGTAAGGCAAGCTATCAAATGTCCCTTCATTACTAACAATGAGGCCGAATATGAGGCCGTTATTGCAGGATTAATATTGGCACGGAACTATGGGGCAACCATAGTCAAGCTAAAAAGCGATTCTCAGTTAGTGATCAATTAGATCAATGGAGGTTTCGTTGCACGAGAACCCAGGATGCAGGCGTACCTCGGCCGAGTGAAAGAACTCTTGGCACAGTTCGACGACTGGGAAGCAATTCAGATTCCGCGGGAAGAGAATCACGAAGCTGATGCTCTTGCAAACATTGGATCGGTTGCAGAAGTAGGGGCAGCTAGCTCTTCAGCTATTGTTCAACTTCTCTACACAACCATGGACAAGGGAAAGTTTGAAGTCAACGCCGTCAGCACTACCTGGGACTGGAGGAATGAGATAACGAATTATCTTGTCCATGGGACTCTGCCCGCAAATGCAAAGGCTGCTCGTAAACTCCGAGTAAAAGCTGCCCGATACACCATTCTCAATGGCGAGCTGTACTGGAGGATGTTCGCAGGACCCCTCGCAAAATGTCTTGGGCCAAATCAGACTAATTATGTGATGAGAGAAGTCCACGAAGGCTGTTGCGGAAATCATTCCGGAGGTAAGGCATCAACCCGGAAGTTGATACGTGCAGGTTATTATTGGGACAAAATGGAGAAAGATGCAGATGAGTTTGTCAAGAAATGTGACAAATGCCAGAGGTTTGCCCATCTTCTTCATCAGCCAGCCGAACCGTTGCATTCAATAATCTCCCCGTGGCCATTCATGAAATGGGGAATGGACATTGTTGGTCCTCTTCCCACGGCACCAAGGGGGATGCATTTTTTACTGATCATCACTGATTATTTCACAAAGTGGGTCGAGGCAGCAGCATATTCGAAGATACGGCAAACAGAGGTTGTCGATTTTCTCCGGCGCTTTGTCATATGTCGCTTTGGAGCACCTAAGGAAATAGTCATGGACAATGGCCCGCAGTTCGTCGGCCAGAAAGTGACTAGATTCCTTGACAATTTACACATTAAGAGAATCACTTCTTCTCCATATCATCCTGTTGCCAATGGGCAGGCCGAATCTACCAATAAAATCATTGTTGGATCTCTTAAAAAGCGCCTCGAGCAGGCAAAGGGATGTTGGGTAAAAGAGCTACCTGGAGTATTGTGGGCTTATCGCACCACAGTAAAAATGAGTACCGGGGAAACTCCTTACTCATTGGTATATGGTGCGGACGCTCTGATCCCAGTCGAGATAGGAGAACCCAGTCTGCGATATGCACATGCCACTGAGGAATCAAACTCAATTAACCTATCTGAAGAGCTGGATCTCCTTGAAGAACGCAGAGAACTGGCCCTCGTACGAGTGATTGCCCAAAAAGAACGAATCGAAAAATACTACAATCGGGGACTGCGCGTACGAAGCTTCCAAGTCGGGGACTTTGTACTCAGAAAGGTTTCCCAGAGCACACAAGAGACAAATTCGGGGATGCTTGGCCCTAACTGGGAAGGACCCTAAAAAGTGATCGCTTCGGTCGGCAAGGGGTCTTACCGCTTGGCACGACCAGATGGTTCGATTGTCCCGAACAGTTGGAATGTGGTTCACCTCAAAAGGTATCACTTCTAGGTGATAAAAACGGTTAGTTACTCTACACTTACCTTTTTATCTTTACATGAAAGTTCTTACTCTTATTATATATTCTCTCTAAATGGTACTAACGACCTGAACAAGGTCAGATCCGTTTAGCTCAACTGGCAGAGCTCGAAGTTCTTAACTTCGCGGCTGTGGGTTCGAATCCCACAACGGACACACTCTTCGTTTGGTTATATGTGTTCAATATACAACTCACCGAAAACTCTTTTCATATTGTTACTTTACGTGTTCCAACATGAAAAAAGAGGGGTGGTGAGGGCCCTGTAGGCCAGCCCTGTAGGCCATATAAGACCTTCATACAGGCAAAAGACCTTATCTAAAGGCAGCAAATTTTCAAAACTTTTGCGTGATAAGACTTCCACGGCAAATAAGAGAAGTCATTCACAAAACAAAACCCTCATGTGACAAGGCTTCCACGAAAATAAGAGAAGTCGTTCACAAGGCCAACAACTCGGCCAGAGCCAACCTACAATGCCATGCAACAACTTTCGATTATCAAAACGATAAGTAAAGTTATACGCATATAGCAAGGATTTGGCCAAAACTCTAACGACCACAACTCGGTCAAACTACTTACAACTTACGACCCTTTTCCTAATGAAAGGCTAAGTTAAAAACATTCGGGCAGACTTGTGAAAATACGAACTTAATAAAGTTCAAGATTCAAGAAAAGTAACTCCCAATCATAAGGCACGAAAGCCACAGCGTATGCATACAAAAAGATCCAGAATTCAAACTAAATATAGTCACTGAATAGATCTAAAGCAGCATATGTACATTAAACTGTAAATTGATAAAATGCCGAATACGGCTGACAGAAATTTGCAAAGTGTTCAAAAGGCCAAACAAACCGGCCAAGGACCAGAAAGTCTTTGTTAGACTTCTATCCACAAAACAAACAAGTCCGGCTCTCGCCAGACAAAATAAAAATACATCAATTGAGGAAAAAGAGCATTAACTTGAAGGGCCATGACCGGGACTCAACGCACCGGCTCCGTCAGTCCTGCCGTCATTCCCTGAATCCTCGTCTTCATCATCATCATCATCATCATCATCATCGCCTTCAGACTCTTCGGGGGAGAGACCCAATGCTTGGTGTATTCTTCGAACAACGCTCTTTATCGTCTGCAGCATCTCCTCGACATCGACTTGTCCAGCCTGGATCTGCACGAGCAATGTACGCTTGGCTTCAAGGGCCGCAAGCTTGGCCTTGATTTCCGACTGATCACGCAAGTTTGCCAAGTCCTTGGTTAATGTGGTCTCAGCACCCATTAACTGAGTGACCTGGTCCTTAGCAGCTTGGAGATCGGAACGGGCTTTGATTGATTCTTCACTCGCTCTCTGCAGATTCATCTCAAGAGATACACAGTTGTCATTAGCGCTATTCAAGCAATTGCGGCATTCTTCAAGAAGTCTCTCCAAGCCCTGGATAGAGCGTGCGAACCCTTCTTTCTCCTCGGAAAGAAGGTCCTTTTCCCTGGTGAGAGCATTGATCTGCTCAAGACGATCATTGTTAACATCAGTTAACCGATTAACTTCTCCACCAAGGAAACCACACTACTCAACCAGAGTTTTGTTGTCCTTCAGAGCTTCCAGCAGTTCTTTCTTTACCTTTACCACCTGATCGACATTATTAATCCTGGAACGAAACATAAGCTCGGCAGCCAGCATGCTTGACTAAAAAAAAAAATGAAACAAGCTAAGGTTAAGGGTCCGAGGCTAAAGTTACTTCCAACATAAAAACGAAAAATACTTACTCGGGCAGAATCGGCAGCAATCTGAAAGGCCAATTCCTCATCGCTCAGCTCCCTCAGTACCCACTCTTCACGGGGACCGATGAGTGAGGAGACCACCTTAGCCAAGCCGCTTGGCCCAGTTATGAAGTTGACATCCGGGGCAAGTTTCAAAGTGTGCTTCCTCTCACAGTACTTGGGTTCCCAAGCCTGATCGGAAGGGTAATTCGGCCCGAACTTGTAACGGATGCCCCTGATATCCTTCAACTCTGTCCGCCCACTGACAACTGATCGCCAGACAAACCTCGACGACGAGAGGTTAGAGTCATTTTCAGCCCCAGGATTAATTGTCTCACATTCACGAAGACCAACTGGAGTCGCCCCCTTAGTAGCCACATTCTCCAGATCCTCAAAACGAAAAACACGAGGACCTCGGCTACTCTCTTGGGGAACTTCTTCCCTGGCTTCTTCCTCCACTTCTTCTTCATCCACCTTCTTCTTTCCCTTGTCCACACGAGAAGGACATGCCTCCTCCCCATCACCAACTCGGGGACTCCTCTGCGGAGTACGGACGGCTTCCTCCTCGGCCCTTCTTCTGTCACTACGAAGATGAGGTCTCCGCCCGAGAGGAGCATCCACTTCGACTTCAGTGTCCGAAAGATAGATGACTTCCTTGGCTAGACCCTCTCCCCGAGCGGACTCGGGGACTTCAGCAGCCACCTCGGCATTCACTTCTACAGGCCCGGGGACGCTGGCCCTAGGAGGAGGATTGGCACCAGCCAATGAGGATTGCTTGGCAGTCACGGAAGTCTTACGAGCAGACTTCTTTCGTGCTCCTCCCTCTCCTTGGCTCCCTTTCTTCCTCTTCAAGGAGCCTAGTCCATCGGACAAGAGTTCTTCACCCCCCTCCCTGCTGCGCAGAGCACCTACCGAAGCTAGTATAGCTTCAGCCTCAGCTGCTGGGTTAGCAACAGGTTCGGTAGGTCTGTCTTGGGGAGGCGCGGGAAAGAAATCTCCCGAAGTGCCCAAACCTGCAACAAAGATGAAACGGTCAGACATGAGGAGGGCTCAAGAAAGAAGAATTATCAGAGAGACAGAAATATCCTCACCGTGGTGTTTTACAGTCAAACTCTTGAGAGAAGCAAAGTACGCCCACTCTCTTTTCTCTGGTCCGAATTTCTCCAAAATCGGCTCAACCCACGCCGTCAGTTCATCAACAGATATGAACCTGTCGTAAGGTTGCTTGGCCGCTGCACAAAGAAATTGAACGAAGATTAGAGGAAGAAGGAAGGAGAATATAAAAAAAAAAAAACTCGAGGACTTACGCGTCTTATTCTAGACTTCTGGAAGGTATGTCTTGTCATCAAAAGTCAAGGCCGAGGAGCGCACGAATAGATACCGGTGCATCCAGCCTCGGTCACTGGTATCCTCAGAACTGCGCACCAAGCCTTTGGTTCCGCGCATCCTGGCATTTACATAGCCATCTTTAAAAATCTGAACACTATACAAAGAAATAAAGTGCTTGTAGTCAAAAGATTGATCGGTTTCTGTCGCAAACCAATCTAAAAGTGTAACTATCCTATATATACTGGGGCTCAATTGCCCCGGGCAGAGAAGGTACTCCCTGCAAAGCCTCTCCAGCACAGGGTGCAAGGGCAGCCTACATCCCACTGTGAAAGGGTAGGTGCCCATAGCTGTCCACCCAGCCCTGTGGGAAGTAATGTTCTCTCCTTCAGAGACCGGCAAGAGAGGAACTTCATCGCCCCAGTTGCAGTCCATCCTCACATGAGGGATCACCTCCTTCGTGGTCCCCGACTTAAACCTATACGCCGGCCAGTTGCACGTATCTCCCTCCCTGTTATGAAAGGACTTAATATTACAGTCCGCCTCAAGTTCACCCCATTTCTTGGGGATTATTTTCGCAGCAATGGCTTGAGTAGCCCGCGGCCTAGGAGTGGCCGTCGAACTACCAGCAATGTCGGTACTCTGATTTCCCCTAGATCTTAAAGCCATGATTTCAGGAAAAGAATGAAGTTATCAAGAAAAACACAAGAGCTAATTCAGAGGTTTTCAAAGAGCAACACAGAGGAAATAAAAGCAAGTGAAAAGTTTCTCATCAAGTGAATCCCTATTTATAGGAACCAAGGTTCAGATCCCCAACTTCTCTCGAAGACACGTGGAGGTTATCGGAGAAACTACGACCAGATCTGGCCGTCGAAGGAGGAATAAGGGTTAATCAAAACTTTATAGCGCCATCATTATTCTGAAGAGCAGCGGTCACCTCGCAAGCAACAAACGACGTGCGCACGTGGTTGAGGCGGTCAAAATCATTGCTTTTACCCTTGGGATACGCAGTAGTCACTTCAGAGTAAACTGCGGTTCCACAGGCGTGCCAGTTGCAGTTACTTTTTTATACGACGCATTTAATGCGCACAACATAAGGCTTGTCACTTATCCGATAAGATTCATACGTCATCAAGTTACATCATATGGAGACAAAAGTTCGCAAAAAACTCCCGCCAAAACTCTTATCCACTCCTCGGACAGGTACTCTACCCGAGAAGTGCGGTTACTATCTGTATTGGATAAAAACTGACTGGAATTTGAAGGATGACACGCGTCTTCCACGTGGCACGAGCTGACGTTTCAACGGACAGACATTCACCGGACAGATATTTCCCACGGGCAGACCCAAGAAAGTTACGGTACATCTCAACAGTCAACATAGTTTAAATGAGCAGTTATTAGCATTATTATACGCGATCATTCATTAAATGGTCGTTAAGGCAATCATTACAGCCCAGCGGTTACAACTTCGCTGAATGGGTGCCTGGCAGTTACTTATCCAGACGGTTCCACGCCCAACGGTTACTATAATCCCAACGGGCGCCTTTCAGGCCTATAATAGCGTTTACCTTAAGCAATTGTAACAACTTACTTCTTGTCTACACTATCAATAAGAATACTCTTTCTCTCTTGTTCAGATGTACTCTTTGCTCATATTTCAATTACTATTTTAGCGTTTGGATCATCTAAAGGGTGGCGGATATCGACCAACTCTCCCCGGAGACGAAGGATACGATACGTTTGCCTCTCTTTGTTTTCGCTTATACTTTACCTTTAACGTTCTATATTGTTATTACTTGATTCTTCGTACAAATTCTTTATCTCGACTATTGATCGTGACTCCGCAAATACGAATTTAATTGTTAATTGGCCTAAAATCGGATCTAGGTTAAACAGTTGCGTCCCAGATTACTGCAAGATAAAATAATCAAATGAATCAAAGAATGCATGAACCCCTTAATCATGCATTTCCTTTTTGGATATCTTCAATAGTCCAAAAGATAATATCTTTAGGGGAGTGTTTCGCAAGAAGGAAAATATATCTTACGGATACGAAAAATATTTTCTTAATAGTTTTGGTGTTTGTTAATCGAAATAAAACAATTTTCTATTATTTGGTAATGATTACGAAGAATTTTCTAGAAAATAAAGGTGGGTAGGGGTGGGATTGGGGTGAGTGACGGAGTGGATGGGGTGGATAGTATCGACACCCCAATTTTTTCCCGAACCGGTTGGGGTTCGGAAACAGGATTCGACTTATTGGAACTTACGGGTAAAGACTTGGAGTCGTCACCTAACATATTTTTTAACTAGGCGTATTAGGGCACCTATTTTGTTTCTAGCCGATTTTAATGTTAACTCCGAAACTTAATCCACGAACCGGATATTCTGAGTAAGGGTTCAAATTAACCAAAGAGGAAAGTGTTAGGCACCTCTCAGATTCCACCAAAAGTGGTTCCCGACCGGACTAAATAATTGGGATTCAAGCTAAAGTCAATCAAAATCAGCTCTACTATAACACACAATTTAGGTACAAATAATTGTATAAGCAATAAATATTCTTCTTCGCCAAAGACTTCCTCTTTATAGGATTGTACCTGACAATTAAAAATATACAAAAGTATAAGTAATGAAATAAAACAAAGGTATAGGAAATGATGATAATATTCAAAATTTTCGCATTTTCCAATAATGTCTTCCTTTAATGAATTTCACTGAGAAATACCTCGCAAAAATGAGAAAAATAAATTAGTACAATAATAATCAAATAATAATAAGAATAATGATTGTAATGATAATAAGTAGTAGTAATAATAAAAATAATAATAATAATATAATAATAAAAGAAAAATAGATTTTTTTAAAGATTTAGGCTTAGATTTCGTCATATTGGGTGGAGGTTTAAGGACGTCGATACGGCTGCAAACAACGGTGGCCGGCCGTGTTGCCATGCCAGATATCGGTTTTACACACTCTATGCTCATTTTGCAAAGTGTATACTCATCATCATCGCCTTTTGTTTTTTGGGAATACGGGACGTCATATATGTAATGGGAGGGGAATTGTATTGGCCTCCAAACGTCATTGGCCTAACGGTGTAGTATCCATTCAAATCAGTGTATTGCCTCAAATAAAATAATTTCATTGGCTACAAACAGTGTACTGTCTGTTTCAAGATTCCACTTAATGCAATATTTGTTCATGGTAAGGTTCAAACTGTATAACAATGCATAATCAATGGTCAAGCCGCATCACAACTTGAAGGGACCAAAGTTGCATAACAATTTAACACAGTGAACGGGTCAACTAAGGAGCTGCTAACATAAACAAACTCTGGTGAAATGGAAAAATAGCAGCGGCGAGCGAATGAACAGAACAGGAGACGAGGAGGAGGAGCTACGACCACTGTGTCAGGCGTCGCCGCTACGACTCTGCCAATCCCTTTCCAGTTTCGAATCACAGATTCAAATAGAAAAGATGGACAAACAACAATAACGGGTACACCAACAAAATTGGCTAATAATCATCGTTGATCGAGATTTCGATCAGATTCGAACAGTAGCACAGTGGGTCAATCCATCGTATGAGATAACATCAAAATATAATGGTTACATGGAGGAGCGATTGCCAGTGGTTTCTCCGGCGAGCGGTGTATGGCGTCACTGCCACTCCTTTCGCCGTGTATTTCTTTTCCCTTTTTACTTTCAGTTTCAAGAACAGGGCCGACGAGCAAAGAAAGAAACAGAGGAAAGAGGTCCCCGGAGATGGGGTTTTCCGATCTGATAGAATATTGTGTGTGTGTGTGTGTACGAGAGAAAGTGATAGTGGTGTGGAGAAGATGAGGATGCGAGATGTCTTGTAAATCTGTGTGTATTGTGTGTATCTGCTGTGGGGTAGAGTGAAGAAGGTGATGCTGGGGTGAGTATACCGCGTGTGTGGTGTTTGTGTATTGGGTAAAAATCGACGCGCTCGGACAGCACTTCGGTATGACGAACCGAAGACAATCGAACCGATGTTCTGAAGGATGAAGATCGAAGCGAACAACTGAAATACCGAAGACAAGCATCAATATCGTCACCGAAGGTGAGCCCCAAGCTGAGCCTCGGTGACATTCGCCTCGGTGACATTCGCCTCGGTCGAACAGCAAGGCCCTATCACCGAGGTCATACACTTGAACCTCGGTGAAGCGCCTCGGTTCAAGCGGCTTTGCAGCCCACTACTTCAGCCCATTATCTCCATTAATGAGCGTTCAGAACATGGGCTTGAGCACTACCAGACGTGGGAAACATGGGCTAGGCTCTTGTATCTATAAATAGCACTTCATTTTACATTGTACACATTCAGAAAGATATACAGAAACTCTGGCAAAATTTGTACTCACTACGATATATTGAAATCAAGTTATTTCCTCGCATTTTACGCTTATCCTTAGCATTTTCTTGACTTTGATACAAAGATTTGCTTGTATTCCAACCCAAATTCGATTTGTGATCCTAAACTGATTTAGCCCCATACAAATTGGCGCCGTCTATGGGGATATAAGCAGAGACACTTTGTTCCAAAGTAAAACGTTCTTTTTCGTTGAAGCCCATAATCTTTCGACGACGATATGGCTGATAACAGCAGAAATCCTATTGATCGCCAGTTAACTCCCGATGGACAGACTGGCACTCAATCAGATCCTACTTCTTCATCTCCAATGACGATCGAAGCCTTCCAAGCTTTTGTCGTTGCTTCGCTAAAATCCCTTCAAGAACGACATGATGAACAAGTTAACATCAACGCCGAATTCCGCGCCTCGTTAGAGGCGAGGAACAACACAGCACCGAACGGCACTCAGCCTTCGGCTCCAAATAGAGGCATCCCGCCCTTCGTTCCTACGGGCGCGATAACAGGGGGACCTCTAAATAGGACCACGTGTGGGGGTTCGGGAAATATACCGAGCACAACGCCACACTTCGGGACGCTTCCCACCATGGCAGAAACTACATCATCGGTCGATGTTGAGAGGTTGACCAGAGAAATTGAAGCCCGCGTCGAGGCTCGCGTAGAAAAATGCCTTGAGAGCGTCCCCGGGTTGGCTAAGACCGAAGACGAGCTTGACATAGACCAATACAGGGAGTTGCCATTCAAGCTCGAAGCAGCACCAGCTCCAACTCCCAAAAATTTCAAGCTCATCTTCCTAAAGAAGTATGATGGGACCACCGATCCCAAAGAACATGTAACTGAGTTCATGGTGATGGTAAAAAGTAATGACTTAACGGCAATAGAACTCGAGTCAATGTTCTTGAAAAGTTTGGCGAATCTTTGGAGAAAGGAACGCTGCGCTGGTACATGCACTTACCAGCGGGGTCAATTTCCACCTTCAAGGAAATGGTTAATGCCTTCGTAAAGGCCCACACCGGAGCACAAAAGATTCTCCAAAGGAAGGAAGATATTTGCGAGGTCAAGCAACGACCCGGTGAGCCACTTAAGGAGTTCCTTGACGCTTTCATGCTGAGTGCATGGAGCTACCTCGAATGGATGATACTCTAGCCATCACGACATTTAAAAAAGGTATCAATGTTCGCAACTCCGACGCCGCCGCTGAGTTGCGAAAAGAGCTTCAGCAATATTAAGTTATGAAGTGGAAAGATTTACACAAACGAGCCTACTCCAAGATAAGGCTGGAGGAAGCCGAGGTTATAATTACAAAAACCGAGGCGAATCCTCGTATCGCACCGAGGCGTCGCGAGGAAATTCGAAGGGGAGGTACGAGCCATATACCTCCACGAGGCAGCCTGTCAGCTAAAGGTTGAGAAATTCCTTTGGAAATTCGTTTGCAAGCCCACATATAAGCCAACTGCTCGGAGGAAAGGTTCATCCTAACTCGAACCAAAGAAATTCCTCAGGCCCAGCTTCGGTTTCAAAGAATAAAGAATTACCTCGGATCCCTGACTATAACTTTAATATATCGACCTCGGAGCTGGTCAAAGGAACCGCCGAGATAAGAATACCCAAAGACATGAGAACTCTAGTAGGCAAAAGAGATCAAAATTTGCAATGCGAATTCCATGCGGATTATGGCCATCAAACCGGGGACTGCAAAGCATTGCGCCTCGAGGTGGCACATTTGCTGAAGAAGGGTGTGTTGGCTGAATTCCTTACCGACAAGGGAAAAGACAATTACACCAAGAACCGAGGTGATGGACAACTACCTCGGGCTCCACCCCCTGAGAGAGTTGTAAATGTGATCACCGGGGGGTCAGAGGTGAACGGGGTGAATTTCGCAGCTGCTAAGAAATTCGCCAAGCTGTCGATCACAATGGAAAAGAGAACTCGAGTAGGAGGCTCGGGTAAAGAAATTGTATTTGATGATGATGATTGTGATGGGATGATGTTCCCCCATCACGATGCCTTGGTCATCATTGTTGAGAATCAATGACTCGGATATCAAGCAAGTCTTGATTGACCCCGGTAGTTCGGTCAACATAATCAGCTACGGGGCCATTAAGAAGATGTGGCTTAAAGGGGAAGTCATCCCCAAGGCAACAATGTTGACTGGCTTCAACAACTCCACGAAGAAGACTTTGGGTGAAATCACACTCAAAATGTTTACTGAAGAAGTTAGAAAGGAAACACTATTTCAAGTGTTGCCCGAGAACATAGCATACAATGTGATCCTCAGCAGACCATGGATCCACTCCATAGAGGTTGTCCCATCTACTCTTCATCAAGTGATTAATTTCCCTACGCCTTGGGGGGTTCGATCAATAAAGGGAGAGCAACGAGTAGCAAGAGAATGCTATTCGGTTGCGTTAACAAGTAGAGTCGCCCCAACTGGGCCAAAACAATAGCAACTAACGCAAAACATTGAAAAGATCCAGGTGTGCATTCAAGAGCCTCGGAAACAAAAGGCCGAGGACTCAACTATTGAGCAGTTGGAATTTTTCACCCTATTGAAAGATTTTCATGAAAGAAAGGTATTTGTCGGCTCGGAGTTGGACCCAGAGTCGAAGAAAGCAATAATTGAAGTCTTAAGGTCCAACAACGATTGCTTCGCTTGGTCCCATTCGGACATGATTGGTATCGATCCGGAGATCATGACCCACAAGCTGAAGGTAGACCCAAAATTCACCCCGGTGAAGCATAAGAAAAGACTTCACGTCGGGGTTAAAAGAAAGCAATCGAAGATGAAACCACGAAGCTGCAAGAAAATGGTTTCATAAGGGAGGTGAAGTACCCCGAATGGCTGGCCAATGTGGTCGTCGTGCCTAAGAAAAACGACAAGTGGAGGATGTGCGTAGACTACACTGATCTAAACAAGGCTTGCCCCAAAGACTCCTACCCATTGCCACAAATAGACAGGTAATAGACTCCACTGCTGGATACAAACTATTAACCTTCTTGGATGCTTATTCGGGCTCCAACCAAATCCTCATGGATCCGAAGGACGAAGATAAAACCTCGTTCATCACTGACCGAGGCACCTTTTGCTATAAAGTGATGCCTTTTCGGGTTGAAAAATATTGGGGCAACGTACCAAAGGCTGGTGTATCGCATGTTCAAGGAGTATATTGGAAAATCTATGGAACTCTACATAGATGATATGCTCATCAAGTCAATTCGAATGGAGGTTCATCTGAATTATTTGAGGGAAGCTTTTTGCTGTTATGAGGAAATATGGCATGAAATTAAACCCTGGGAAGTGTACCTTTGGCGTAGGGTCAGGAAAATTCTTAGGATTCATTGTCTCTAAATAAGGAATCGAAGCCAACCTAGATAAGATCAAGGCTATCGAAGAGATCCCCGAAGAGTTGACCGGGGTAAAAGAAGTTCAGTGCTTAACTGGCCGAATCGCTGCCTTGAGTCGATTCATCTCAAGGTCCTCGGAGCGATGCCAAAAATTCTTCTCTGTCTTGAGGAAGAATAATCACTTCGAATGGACACCGGAGTGTAAAGAAGCGTTGAAGGAATTGAAACGCTATCTGGCTAACGCGCCGTTGCTTGCCAAGCCAAAAGATGGTGAAACATTGCTGGTATACTTGGCGGTGTCCGAGGTGTCAGTCAGCGCTGTGCTGGTTCGGGAAGAAGATGGAAAGCAGCAGCCCATCTATTATGTGAGCAAGACACTCCTCGACGCTGAGACCAGGTATCCTCACTTGGAAAAACTAGCACTTGCTTTAATTGTTACTGCTCGGAAACTACGACCTTAGTTCCAATGTCACCAAATAGCGGTAGTTTCAACTTTCCCCTTGAGAAGTATATTGCACAAACCTGAGTTATCGGGGAGGTTATCAAAATGGGCAGTAGAATTGAGCGAGTATGATATCACTTATCAGCCCCGAACAGCCATCAAATCCCAAGTTTTGGCTGACTTCGTAGCAGATTTTAGTGTTGGGATCCTACCCGAAGCCGAAAAGGAGAATTCAATGTCAAAAGTAATGGCTTTGGGACTATGGATACTTCACACCTATGGGGCAACTAATTCCAAGGGTTCAGGATTAGGCATAGTGTTTAAAGTGCCCACCGGGGAGAAAATCAGGCACTCCATTCAGTTCAAAAAGGTAACCAATAATGAGGCCGAGTACGAAGCAGCTTTAGCAGGCTTGGAATTTGCTAAAGAAATGGGGGTAGAAAGAATTCAGTTGAGATGCGGCTTACAACTAGTAGTAAACCAAGTGCTCGGCGAATACACGGCTCGGGAGCCCAGAATGCAGCTACTCTTGGACCGAGCACAGAGGATTTTGGCCCAAATCCAAGAATGAAAAATTAGATAAGTGCCTCGAGAGGAAAACACCGAGGCCGATGCCCTAGCAAACTTGGGTTCGGCGGTAGATGAAACGTACTCGGGGACTGATTCAGTGGTTCGGTTTCTCTCTGCGCAAATGAGAGAGATGAAATTGCAAGTCAATACGGTGGCCCACAAGTGGGATTAGCGGAGTAAGTTTATCTCTTACTTCAACTCGGGGACTGTTCCCCAAGATAAGAAAGAAGCCAAAAAGTTAAGGACCCAAGCGGCTTCATATCATATGATCGAGGGAAATTTCTATAAGAGATTATATTGCGGCCCGATGGCCAAATGTTTGGGTTCGGATGAAGTTAGGTATGTGATGGCTGAAATACACGAAGGCGAGTATGGCAACCACTCGGGGGGAAGTCTTTGGTGCGCAAAATACTTAGAGCTGGGTATTATTGGCCCACCATCAGCACATATGCAAAGGCCTTCGTGCGAAAATGTGATAAGTGTCAACGCCATGCACGAATGATTCATCAACAAGCCGAACCCTTACATTCGGTCGTGTCACCATGGCCGTTTATGAAATGGGGGATGGATGTTGTTGGTCCCTACCGAAGGGAAAAGGTGGTGTTCGGTTCATCCTCGTTTTAACTGATTACTTTACAAAATGGGTGGAAGCATGAGCTCTCACCGAGGTCAAACAGAAAGAAGTAATCGATTTTATTAGGAAAACATCATCTACAGGTTCGGTGTCCCAAGGGAAATCGCTTGCGACAATGGTAAACAATTCATGGGGGCGGCCATCACTGATTTCTTCAAGCAATGGGGAATCAAAAGAATCGCTTCGACCCCCTATCATCCAAGTGCCAATGGCCAAGACGAATCTTCAAATAGGATAATAAATGAAAATCTCAAGAAAAGGTTGGACGAGAAGAAAGGTCCTTAGCTCGAGGAGTTGCCAGGTGTGTTGTGGGCCATGCGGACAACAGAAAAGAGCAGCACTAGTGAGACCCCCTTTTCACTTGCTTATGGCATGGATTATCTTATCCCCGTGGAAGTGGGCAAACCAAGTCTTCGGTACGCTCACACCACCGAAGATACAAATCAACAAGCCATGCGCATAGAGTTGGACTTGCTCGAAGAGAAAAGAGAATTGGCTTTGGTTCGTCTAGTTGCACAAAAGAGACAGATCGAGGCATATCTCAATAGGAATGCCAAACTTAGAGATTTTAAAGTTGGCGACTACGTGCTGAAGGCTACGAATCAATCAACGAAAGAGAAGAACGGGGGAAAACTCGTCGCAAACTGGGAAGGACCTTACAAAGTCAGAGCAATTGTTGGGACAGAACAACCTCGATAGCCCTCAACGACAGAACAAAACTCTTAATGAAGATCAATCAAAAAATCATTGTCAGCAGTTGACCAAAGACCAAGGTAAAATTGAAAGACGACGAAACTTACTCCGATAGCATTGGCAGCGATGGTGTTGTATAGCTGACCTCGAGAGAAAGCCTGCACAATTTTGTCTTCCTCTGGGCCAAGCAAAGGCGTAAGGCTCAAGATATCACCTCGGTCGCACGCCAACAGGTTTGAAGAAGATGGCACTTCGAGCTTCCGAAAAGACCCCACCGAGGATGAAATCCTCGTGGGCTCAGATTGCGCCCTAACCGCGCCGATGCCAGCCCCCTCTTCGGTGGCAGCAGCCCCAACTTCCCCACATTTGGCCTTGCCCCTGGCCTTGGCAACTGCCGCCTCAGACTCTTGCTCCCGGTCTTCAAGGTCCACGACCTCGACTGCCCTTCGAGCTACTAAGTCCTCGGTGACAACGTCATCAGGCTCGTCGATTAGCCTTGGGTGCGGTTCTGCCACCACTTCGGGCCTGGGGGAAGTAGCCACCTTGGTGTGGGGGTTCACAGAGCGAGAGGGTTTCTTGGAAACCACCCTCTTCCTTTTCAAACCAACGAAGGGCAACATAAAAGAATTTTTAAGCAAAGGGGATGTATAAAAGTAAAAGCAAGTGAGTTGATCAAGGGTGAGGTTTACCTTTTGAGGATCCTTGACCCGAGGACCCTTTTGAAACCTTCGAAGGCTTTGAAGCCTTCAACTCTTTCAGGTCACCAGCTAGACATGCCACCGAAGCCAGATCATCATCTGACTCGGTATCTTCATTATCTTTTTTCTTTCTTTTTCCTTTTTTCTTATTGTCTTTCTTCGTGTTGATGGCACGATATGGGAAACCTAACACCGGGGGGAGGAAAGTCAGCAACCAAAGCAAAAGCTTCAAAAACAGCATACCAAGTGAGACACCATGGAAAACTTACCGTACCTCTTACACTGCCAACCAAAGTCAGTAGCCATCTTCATCCACGTTCGAGTTGGGCGTTCACGAGCCCCAGTCACAGCCTTGACCCATGCGGTCAACCCCTTGGGAGGAATGATAGCCACCTTGTTAGCTGAAGAACAAAGATGGATCGAGGTTAGTATGCAAGAATAACTACCGAGGAATGAAATTGAAAACGGAGGACCACTTACGTGTATTTTATTCCACTTCTCTAGGAAATTAGGCTCGGTAGACAAAACACTAGTCTCCAAAAGAACGTAGCGATCACTCCAGCCTCGGTCCCCGTGATCCTTGCTTTTATGGAGAAGCGCGTATTTGCCTCGGTTGTTTAAAGCCACAACCCCGACTTTATGGAAGTAGGGGTAATAGAGAGAGATGAGATGTTGCAAGGTGAAATCTACCCCGACTTTTGTGCTCGGCCAATCCAAACATTGCACGACCCTCTAGACGCCAGGGCCTAACTTAGCCAAGCATAGGTTGTACGCTCGGCAGAAGTCGTCAATGATTTTGTGAACAGGTATGGTGAAACCAAGGGTGAATGGGTAAGTGTATGCAAAAGGTAGCCTTTCCACATGCTGGCATATCCTACTAGTTGGGTCAGGAATGATTACTTTCACCTCGGGCCCAAATCCACAATCCTTCGGAACTCACTCAATGTGAGCTTGTGTTATGCGAGTCGGCGTCGTGTTCACTGGTATATTCCTATTCTTCTCCTCCTGATCAGCAGATTGTTTCTGTAGCTTAAAATCTTTGTTGTTGTCGAAGTGAGAAGGGATAATTTGACGAGGTTCGAGCTCTTGCTCGAGGGAAATCTTTGCCAATTCCCTCTCCGGGCCCGAAGGTCCAACCTCGGCATCATGCCCACTTTCGGTTGTGGGTAGCTCACCCCCGATTTCATTCTCGGCCTCGGCGTCGCCCTGGCCCTCGGCGTTGCCACTCTCACCATCGTCATCCCTAGGGGTGGTAGCATCAGCACCAGCTACATCCATGGCTTCATCAAAGATGATGTCATCCTCCTCCTCCACATTGACATCATCGCTCATCGCCGCTAAGTCGCGCCTGGCTTTCTCCTTACGGCGCCTAAGGCCACCAATGCCAGATGTCACTTCACCACCGCCTTCCACCGCGGTAACCTGAACTACCGGCCAGTGGTGGAGATATCTCCACTAGCAGTAGCGGCGACTGAACGTGACTCTCTAACCCTTTCACCAGAGTCGCTTGAATCTTGCTTGGAGTGTGTGGTAGACATGGTTACAGTTCTAAGTGTTTAAAGATCTCTTGAAAGAAGGGATTAATCAAGATGAAAACGGAAGTGTTTTTCCCTTTTTGGTTACTGTTGTTTGCAGGTATTAGAAGTAATGGGAATGGCTTGGTGAAGAAGTATTTATAGGTGAAGGAAAGACAAGTGGTATAGTTCCATCATTGTAACGTTGGGAGAAACAATGAAAGCGGCGTGACCGTTCGATCAGCCAACGGATGGCTTACACGTGTCAATGAATAGTAATCTGAAGGGACGCGAGCTTTTGATAAAGTTTGAAACGCTTGGATAAGATTAAGCCACGTCACTTTCCCGCAGAATTTCACTCCACTCCTCGGTAACTTCGGTAATTAACTGGGGAGTGAGGGGACTATCTGTATTGGGTAAAAATCGACGCGCTCGAACAGCACTTCGGTATGACGAACCGTAGACAATCGAACCGATGTTCCGAAGGATGAAGATCGAAGCGAACAACTGAAATACCAAAGTCAAGCATCAATGTCGTCACTGAAGGCGAGCCCCAAGCTGAGCCTCGGTGACATTCGCCTCGGTCGAACAGCAAGGCCCTATCACCGAGGTCATACACTTGAACCTTATGACCTCGGTGAAGCGCCTCGGTTCAAGCGGCTTTGCAGCCCACTACTTCAGCTCATTATCTCCATCAATGAGCATCAGAACGTGAGTTTGAGCACTACCAGATGTGAGAAACGTGGGCTAGGTTCTTGTATCTATAAATAGCACTTCATTTTACATTGTACGCATTCAGAAAGATATACAGAAACTCTGGAAAAATTTGTACTCACTACGATATATTGAAATCAAGTTATTTCCTCGCATTTTACGCTTATCCTTAGCATTTTCTTGACTTTGATACAAAGATTTGCTTGTATTCCAACCCAAATACGATTTGTGATCCTAAACTGATTTAGGCCCATACAGTTTGTATGCATCGATGTGTGTGTGGTGTTTGTTTGCATCGATGTGCGTGTGTGGGGTGGTGTATGGATGTTATCTGACAGAAAATTGTGGTGAAGAGGAAGAAGAAAGGGGAGATTTTGTGTGTGCGTATATGTCTGCTGCCACCTCCTCCCTATTGTGCTCTGTATTAACTGTATGTATAACAAAGTGTAGAGGAGAATGCCACTGGTAAGTATCCCAATTTCAGGGATTCTATTCCAAAAGTGGAGAGGAATCAAAAGAGACGAGGGAGAGATTGGGGGGGGGGGGGGCCAAAAATGACGTTAGGGGTAGTGAAATAAATGCTGTAATTTTGAGTTAATGTGAGAATGTATAAGAGTGTACAATGAATGTATTTGGTCATATGTCTTCTCTAGGTTCAAAAGGATTTTGAAAATTCAAATTCGAATGAATATGCCGAAATTATGAAATAATATACAAATAAAAGTAAAAATAGAAAAATGGGTGATATATCGCAGACAAAATTTGGACGGGATATTTTTAATTGGACTAATAATTAACTTAAAAGGTGCTGAATAAATAAAAAAATATATAAATATATGAATCGTATATAGAGAAAGTACATACAAAAAAAATGATTGGGGTCGAATAAAATTAATTAAGTATATTTAACAATAAATAATTACTAAATATTATAAATGTATTAAATTGCACAAATAGTCATACTATTTAACAAATAGCCTAAATGATATAAGTTATATAATATAATGACAATTAGATATATAGTATATAAATAAGGGATAACACACGTAAATGCATGCTTCTAATGTAAATTTGCTCAAATAGTCAATATTGCATCTTTAAGTTAAATATAGCAAATTATAGAAAAATGATGGATAAAATTGGGTGTCAACAGATAGGGTTTAGGGTAGGGTGGGGTGGGACAGGGTGAAGTGTTTAAGGGTAGGAAGAAACAATTAGCATTGAACTATCACTTATGGAACTTGTTTTCCTATTTTTATTCGTAAATTCACTTTTTTCATTTCTAAATAACTTATTTTTTTAGATAAAAAATTTTGACCAAGAAAATATGAAAATTTTGGAAATAGTTACCAAAAATTGTTTTTCTCCCTTTAGCAAACTCACCCTTGGTCCAATCTCATTTCTTTTGGGGTCAGATTCTTTAGACACAATCAAAGTGACCGTGTTTGATTTGACATCATGAAAAAGATCTACTACAACTTTGATGAAAATGAGACATCCATACAGGGGCGGATTTACTTGGGATGGACGGGATGTCACGACACCTGGTAACTTCGGTTGAAACTTTGTATAAATAGGCATATATGTGAATTAATGCAAATACATAAATTGGCACCCACAGTTATAATAGCTGGTGCCAGCGGTAAAGGCACATCATTTTCTCCCACTGACCCGGGTTCAAATCTGGATGTAGATGTTTTTTATTAAACATAATGTTGTTTGGCTTCAATCAAACGCCATACTAGGATGCCTCAAAGCCGAAGTGCGGTATCTCTTCTCTTTCTTTTTTTTTCGTTTTTATTTGCTAAAAAATTTCTCCCTTTCTTTTTTTTTTCTTTTTTTTCTTCTTTTTTCTCTTTTTTGTTGTGTTTCTTTATTTTGTTTCTATCAATAAACCTCATCTCATTGACAATTAGTTTGATAAGTGTATCGGATAAAAACTGACGTCATCTAAAAAGTGACACGCATCTGCCACGTGGCACCGGCAGAGGTTTCCCCGGATAGACAGCTAATGGACAGATGACTGGCCAGGCGGTTAAACAACGGGCAGGCCCAGAGCAGTATCGTAACGCTTCCCAGATCAGCACGATTTGAATGAACAATTACCAACCTAATCATGCATGATTGCTTAATGAATGGTCATGAAGGCAACAGTTACACAATCCAGCGGTTACGTATCCAACGGATACGTGCCCAGTGGTTACAAACCCAATGGACACCTATCAGATCTATAAATAGCACTCGTTCCGAATCATTGTAACACACAATTTACTCTCTGTCTACAATATCAATAAGAATACTCTCTCTTACTCTTGCTCAATATTATTCTTTATTTACGTTCGTTGGATACTTTGCCCTCAAGTCTTCAAGTATAATCCGTGATAAGGAATCCTCACGGGGATCAAGTGATCCGACACGGTTCCTTCTGTCTAATCTATTCACTCTTTAATCTTGTTTATTTTCGATTACATCTTATTATTTCCATATCGTTAATTATCATCATTGGAAATCGTGCTTATATTAATAATCTAGTAATTAACATAACCTCATATTTAATTTGGCTAAAGTCTTAATCTAAACTATTGATCGTGACTCCGCAAATATAAATTTAATTATTAATTGGCCTAAAATCGGATCTAGGTTAAATAATTTGGCGACCACAGTGGGAGCCGGTCAATAGCCTATATAGGTTAATAGTTTGTCTTTTTCCTGCATTATATCCTTTTCTGTCGATCCTTTGCTTGAAACTAACATGGCAGAAAGCGATTCTCAACGGACTATGGCGGACAACGGTCAAGAGTGTGCCCCTCAGAAAAGCACTAGTTACTCTCCAGACTACTCATCTGACGGGCAAGAACGTTATTCCGGAAGACCACAGCACAGGCGTGGACAATCTCCAAGTGCAACCCCTCTTAGAAGACGGCGCCATAGGAGTCTCTCCCCTGACCAAAGGAACCACCAGGAGACGATCTCTACATTTATGCGGGAACAAGCGGAGGTCAACAGAGGAATAAACGAGGCGATCAACTCTCTTCGAGGGCAAATCCCTCCAGTTATGGGGACTGATCCTGCAGCCCAAGGTCGAGATGTTCCTTCTTCGCATACTTCGAGGCAAGACGAAGAACGAAATGCGGCTAACAACGGAGGAACCATGGATCCGACGACCCAAGCGAACCAAAATCAGAACGGAGGATCCGCGGTATCCACAGAAATGAGCGTCGTCATGGAGGCACTCGCCAGGCAATTCAAAGAGAGTCAGGAAGCGCTTCAGAAGTCTCTCCACGAGAGGATTGACCAGATACCTGGCGCTCCACCCACACTGAAGAAAATCGACATTCAACGCTACTCGCAGAGGCCTTGGAAGAAGGAAGCAGCACCATAGGCGATCCCAAAAACATTCAAGATGCCAAATATTCCGAGGTATCGTATCCAATGGTCATGAAGGCAACGGTTATACAATCCAGCGGTTACGTATCCAACAGATACGTGCCCAGCGGTTACAAACCCAATGGACGCCTATCAGATCTATAAATAGCACTCGTTCCGAATCATTGTAACACATAATTTACTCTCTGTCTACAATATCAATAAGAATACTCTCTCTTACTCTTGCTCAATATCATTCTTTATTTACGTTCGTTGGATACTTTGCCCTCAAGTCTTCAAGTATAATCCGTGATAAGGAATCCTCACCGGGATCAAGTGATCCGACACGGTTCCTTCTGTCTACTCTATTCACGCTTTAATCTTGTTTATTTTCGATTACATCTTATTATTTCCATACCGTTAATTATCATCATTGGAAATTGTGCTTATATTGATAATCTAGTAATTAACATAACCCCATATTTAATTTGGCTAAACTCTTAATCTAAACTATTGATCGTGACTCCGCAAATATAAATTTAATTATTAATTGGCCTAAAATCGGATCTAGGTTAAACAATAAGTAATTTAAACAAATTTTAGTTAATATATAGTTACTCACATTTTGATGATGCAACGTTAAGTTATACTATATATTAAAATAATTTGAGTAAACTTTTATTGACTTTTAAAAATTAAGTGGTTCTATTAATAGATATTGTGAGTTAATTTTTATAGATTAAAATTTTGAAGTTTTTGTTACCATAAAGCATGACAATTAAAATGAAGAAATTAAAATTATTAAAGGTAAACTAATCTAGTCAAACAAAAAAGTATAAGTTACTTTTAAAAAAATTTCTTCAGGTGCCTTGTCATGAATTTTTCCTATGTTCTTTTATAGTATATGTATTAGATAAAAATTGACATCACCTAAAAAGTGATACGTGTCTGCCACGTGGCACGAGCAGAGGTTTCCCCGGACAGACATCCAGCAGGACAGATAACTAGCCAGGCGGTTACCACGAGCAGACCCAGAGCAGTAATGTAACTCTTCCCAGATCAGCACGATCTGAATGAGCAGTTATTAACCTAATCATGCACGATTGCTTAATGCATGGTCATAAAGGCAGCGATTACACAATCCAGCAGTTACATATCCAACGGATACGTGCTCAGCAGTTACAAACCCAACGGACGCCTATCAGACCTATAAATAGCACTAGCCCCGAATCATTGTAACACACATTACTCTCTGTCTACAACATCAATAAGAATACTCTCTCTTACTCTTGCTCAAATATTGTCTTTCGCTTAGAATTTGCCGGATACTTTGCTCTCTAGTCTTCAAGTATAATCAGTAACGAGGAATCCTCACCGGGATCAAGCGATCCAATACGGTTACCTCTATCTATTTTATTCGCGCTTTACCTTTATTTATTTTCGATTATATCTTATTTCCATATCGTTAATTATCGTCATTGGAAATCGTGCATATATTGATAATCTTGTAATCAACGCCACTCCGTATTAAACTTGGTTAAAATTTTAATCTAAACTATTGATCGTGACTCCGCAAATATAAATCTTATTGTTAATTGGCCTAAAATCGGATATAGGTTAAACAATTTGGCGACCACAGTGGGAGCCGGTCAATAGCCGCTGTAGGTTAATAGTTTATCTTTTTCCTCCATTACATTCCTTTCTGTCGATCTTTTTGCTTAACAACTAACATGGCAGAAAGTGGTTCACAACGAACTATAGTGGGCGGAAGTCAGGTACGTACCCCTTCACCAAGTCCCAATTATTCCCCAGATTACTCGTCCGATGGGCAGGAACAATCTTCCCAAGGACCGTCCGGCGGCGGGACAGGTGTAGGCACTCTCAGAGCGCCACTCCGCCTAGGAGACGACGCCATAGGAGTCTCTCCCCTGACCAAAGGAACCTCTAGGATACGATCTTTGCCTTTATGCAGGAACAAGCGGAGGTCAACAGAGGGATAAACGAGGCGATCAACTCTCTCCGAGGGCAAATCCCTCCAGTCGCAAGAGCTGATGCTGCAGCACCAGGTCGAGATGTTCCTTCTTCGCACACTTCAAGGCAAGGTGGGGAACGAAACAACAGAGGGACCGTGGATCCAACGACCCAAGTCAACCAAAATCGAAACGGAGGATCTATGGCGTCCACTGAAATGAGCATCGTCATGGAGGCCCTCACCAAACAATTCAAGAAGAGCCAGGAAGTGCTTCAGAAATCTCTCCACGAGAGAATTGATCAGATACCAGGTGCTCCACCCACGTTGAAGAAAGTTGATATACATCGCTACTCTCAACGGCCTTGGAAGAAAGATGCGGCACCAAAGGCGATACCGAAGACGTTCAAGATGCCAAACATTCCGAGATATCGTTGGACATCTGACCCCAACGATCATCTCATGATATTCAAAAACTTCATAAAAGCAAGCGATCTCACCGATGAGGAGACCGAGTCAGTTTAACTGAAGAAGTTCGTGGAGACGCTAGCGGACGGAGCTCTATGATGGTACTCAATGTTGCCACCGAACTCCATTGGGTCCTTTGCAGAGATGGCCGAGCTGTTCGTGAAAGCCCACACAGGCGCTCAGAAGACGGAAACTCGCGTGGAAGACATCTTCGAGATTAGGCAAAAGCCCGGCGAGTCTCTCCATAAATATGTGGATCGTTTCCAACGGGAACGCGTGTTGCTGCCCAAAGTACCGGACAGATGGGCGGCCATTGCATTCACCAATAGTTTGGATGTCAAGAGCTCAGAGGCTACGCGTAGGCTATACGAATCCCTTCGCGAATTCCCAGCAGCCAGTTGGTCAGATGTCTACAATCGCTACAACTCAAAGGTACGTATTGATGAAGACAAGCTGATAGGGACCAGTGCCCGAGGGAAGAATCAATCACGAAGCGGTGGCTCTGGTGGAAAAGTGGAATCGAAAAGGTCAGAAGTGCGTTACGAACCATATCCGGACCAGTCACGCAACAACTCCAAAGGACGCAGCCGCAACAACAAAGGGCTATCCCGGAGAGATGACTCAGAATCAAGCCCCCGTGGAGCCCCAAGTTTGCCAAGCTTCAACGAAGAAATGTTTGAAGTAGTTGCGGCACTCAAAGATATGGGTGAGAAGGTTAAATGGCCAAAGGACATGAAAACCGACCCATCCAAGAGAAACCAGGACCTATGGTGCGAATTTCATCGCGACCACGGTCATACCACCGAAGATTGCAAGGCCCTAAGGTACGAAGTTGCACATTTATTGAAACATGGATTCTTGAAGGAGCTTTTAATCGAGAAGGAAAAGCAGACTCATGCGAGGGCTCAACAGAACAGATCTTGCCCTCCACGGGCGTCTTCACCAAAGATGACAGTCAATGTTATCTCAGGCGGGATCGAAGTTGACTCCGTCGTTTTCACAGCGAAGAATACGCAAAGGTCTCCATTACAAAGACCAAGCGTCCACGATCAGAGGAGACGATAACATTCGAAGATTCAGACACAAGTGGTTTGCAGTTCCCACACGCTGACGTGTTAGTCATAACGTTACGCGTGGCAGAATTTGATGTCAAGAGAGTGATCATCGATGCGGGCAGCTCTGCGAATATCATTCAATCACGAGTTGTAAGGGAGATGCAGCTGTCGGGGAAGATCGTGCTGATATCTCGAGTTCTCTCCGTCTTTAAAAACTCAAGTAAGAAGACCCTTGGCGAGATTACTCTTACGACTATTGCCGAAGGGGTAGCGAAACGACATTCCATGTCGTTGACGCGGACTTAGCTTACAACATTATCCTGGGAAGACCTTGGATCCATGATATGCAAGTTGTTCCTTCCACCTATCATCAGGTATTGAAGTTCCCATCAGAATGGGGAGTACGTGAGGTTCGAGAAGAGCAACGCTCTACTCGAGACTGCTATTCGGTGGCCCTCAAGCTGTCCGAAGAGAGAAAATAGCAATTACAGCAACCGAGATCAGACGTGCCAGATGAAGAAGCAAAGTACGAGGTCCCGGAATTCATCACAAAGCTGGAGGCACGGGAAAGTCACACGCCGACCGTGGAAGCTTTTGAGCCCGAAGAATTTTTCATGGACAAGCCGGAGCGGAAGGTCTACTTAGGGACCGAATTGAGCGAGCCCTTACGAGGAGATATCCTCTAGTTCCTCAAGGAGCGGCACACAACGTTCGCCTGGTCTCATGCAGATATGACAGGTATTTCTCCAGATATTATCTCTCACAGGTTGAACGTCGACCCGTACCATCGTCTGGTAAAGCAGAAGAAGCGCCAACAAGGAGCTTTTCAGAATCAGGTCATCAACGATGAGGTCGATCGACTGTTGAAGATCGGATCTGTACGTGAGGTCAAGTATCCAGACTGGCTAGCCAACATGGTCGTTGTGCCCAAGAAAAATGGAAAATAGTGAGTCTGCATTGACTTCACGGATCTGAACAAAGCCTGTCCAAAGAATTCATATCCTCTTCCCAGGATAGATCAACTAATTGGCGCAACAGCCGGGCACGAGGTGCTCACCTTCATCGATGGATACTCCGGGTACAATCAGATATTGATGGACCCCGATGACCAAGAGAAAACATCATTCATAACTTGCAGAGGTACGTATTGTTATAAAGTTATGCCATTTGGACTAAAAAATGCAGGTGCGACGTATCAGCGCCTGGTCAATCGAATGTTCCATGACCATATCGGTAAGACCATTGAAGTATACATCGATGACATGTTGGTCAAGTCCAAACGGGCAGAAGATCATCTAGCGCACCTAAAGGAAGCCTTCCAAATACTCGACCAGTACAACATGAAGCTTAACCCGGAGAAGCGTGCATTTGGGTTCGGGTCAGGAAAATTCCTAGGCTTCATCGTCTCTCAGCGCGGAATTGAAGTCAATCCCGCTCAGATCAAAGCCATTGAGTCAATCCAAGATGTACTCCACAACCGGAAAGACGTCATGAAACTGACTGGAAGAGTAGCAGCCCTGCGAAGATTCATATCCCGCTCGTCAGACCGGTGCAAAAGTTTCTTCGATGTCCTGAAGCAGAACAAGGAGTTTGATTGGACTCCCGCATGTCAGCAAGTGCTGAAGGATCTGAAGAAGTATATGTCCAATCCACCACTGCTCTCTACCCCTCAGCACGGGGAGCAGTTGTTAATTAATCTGGCAGTGTCAGAATCCTCGGTAAGCGCCGTTCTGGTTCGAGAAGAAAAAGGTAAACAACTCCCTATCTATTACATTAGCAAAGCTCCAATTGACGCAGAAACACGCTATCAACCCCTGGAGAAGTTGGCTTTAGCGCTAGTAACTGCTGCCCATAAGTTACGCCCTTATTTTCAAGGTCATTCGATCGCTGTAGTTACAACCTTTCTATTGCGCAATGTCTTGCATAAACCCGAATTTTCGGGAAGGTTAGTTAAATGGGCTATAGAACTAAGTGAATTCGATATTACCTATCAGCCTAGGGTAGCAATAAAATCACAAGCCCTAGCAGACTTCGTAGCAGATTTTAGCGCTAAAATATATCCTGAGGCAGAAAAGGATGCCATTCTATATGCTGGGCAGGCCCCTGGCGTATGGACCCTGTACACTGATGGCTCATCGAGCGTCAAAGGGTCCGGTCTCGGGCTAGTTCTCATCACCCCATCCGGAGAGACCGTCAGGCAGGCCATCAAATGCCCATTTATTACTAACAATGAGGTCGAATATGAGGCCGTAATTGCAGGATTGGAGTTAGCCCGAAGCTATGGAGCAAACGTCATCAAACTTAAGAGTGATTCTCAACTGGTAGTCAACCAGGTGACCGGAGGCTTCATTGCACGAGAATCCAGAATGCAAGTGTACCTTGCCCGTGTGAAAGAACTCCTGGCCCAGTTTGACGAATGGGAGGCACTCCAAATTCTACGGGAAGAGAACCATCAGACCGATGCTCTCGCGAATCTGGGGTCAGTAGCGGAAATGGGGGCGGCCAGTTCCTCGACTGTCGTTCAACTCCCCTGCACGACCATAGATCGGGAAAAGTTCGAAGTTAACGCCATCAACGCAACTTAGGACTGGCAGAATGAAATCACGAACTATATTCTTCATGAAACTCTGCCCGGTGACACGAAAGCTGCTCGCAAGCTCAGGATAAAAGCTGCTCGGTATACAATCATCAACGACGATCTCTACCGCAAGATGTTTGCGGGGCCTCTCGCAAAGTGCCTTGGGCCTAATCAAATCAACTACGTGACGCGAGAGGTCCATGAAGGCTGTTGTGGTAATCATTCCGGAGGCAAGGCATTAGCACGCAAGTTGATTCGCGCAGGGTACTATTGGGATAAGATGGAGAAGGACACGAATGAGTTTGTCAAAAAATGCGATAAGTGTCAAAGGTTCGCACATCTTCTTCATCAACCGGCAGAACCGCTCCATTCAATAATCTCCCCGTGGCCATTCTTGAAATGGGGGATGGACATAGTTGGCCCTCTCCCCGCCGCGCCAAGAGGAGTACGTTTCTTGCTGATCATCACTGATTACTTCACCAAATGGGTCGAAGCGGCAGCCTATGCAAAGATACGACAAACGGAGGTCATTGACTTCCATTGGCGATATGTCGTGTGCCGCTTTGGAGCACCTAAGGAAATAGTCATGGACAACGACCTGCAGTTCATCGGCCAGAAAGTGACTAGGTTCCTCGATGACTTACACATTAAGTGGATTACTTCTTCTCCATACCATCCGGTTGCCAACGGACAAGCAGAATCAACAAACAAAATAATCGTTGAGTCTCTAAAAAAGCGCCTCGAGCAGGCCAAAGGATGTTGGGTAGAAGAGTTGCCCGGTGTGCTATGGGCTTATCGCACGACGATAAAGATGAGTACAGGAGAAACACCTTACTCATTAGTATGCACATGTCACTGAAGAGTCCAACTCGGTCAGTCTCTCCGAAGAGTTGAATTTCCTCGAAGAGCAAAGGGAACTGGCACTCGTACGAGTAGTTGCCAAGAAGGAACGAATTGAACAATATTACAATCAGGGACTGCGCGTACGAAGTTTCCAGGTTGTAGATTTTGTACTGAGGAAAGTATCCCAAAATACGCAAGAAGCAAATTCGGGGAAGCTAGGCCCTAATTGGGAAGGCCCCTACAAGGTAGTCGCTTCAGTCGGCAAGGGATCTTACCGCTTAGCACGACCAGATGGTTCAATTTTCCCAAACAATTGGAACGTGATTCACCTCAAAAGGTATCACTTCTGAGTGGTAAAACGGTTAGTTGTTTTCTTCATACCTTTTACTTTTGTGACAATTATTACTTTTATTATACTTCTTCTAAATGGTACTAACAACCTGAATAAGGCCAGATCCGTTTAGCTCAACTGGTAGAGCTCGAAGTTCTTCAACTTCGCGGCTATGGGTTCGAATCCCACAACGGACACACTCCTCGTTTGGTTATAAGTGTTCTTATATCTACGACCAGCCTTAACTCTTTTTATGTTATCACTTCCTATGTTCCAACATAAAAACAAGGAGGGCGGTGAGAGGCCCCTGTAGGCCAGGTAAGACCTTCATAAAGGCAAAAGACCTTGTGAAAAGGCAAGTTTTTCAAAAAAAAGCTTTTTATGTGACAAGCTTCCACGAAAATAAGAGAAGTTGTTCACAAGGCCAACGACTCGGCCAGAATTAAGTTACAAATTTCCCGCGACAGCTTTCAACTATCAAGGCAATAAGTAAAGTTGTTCGCAAAGGCCAACGTCTATCGACCACGATTCGGTCAGAATAGAATATCTGCGCAGATTATTCACGACTTATGACCTCATGCTTGAGAAAGGCTAAGTTAAAACATTCGGACAGATTTTTGGAGATCAGAACTTAGCAAAGTTCAAACTTCTAAAAAGCTCCTAACATAAGGCACGAAGGCCTCAACGCATACAGACGAAAGATCAAAGATTCAGGCTATATACAGTCATTGAATTAAAAAAAGATATGAAGTTATATACATGATCCTGACAAAATGATAAAATGCCGAAAACGGCTGACAGAAATTTTGCAGAGTGATCAAGGCCAATGGAACCGGCCGAACAAGGATCAGAGAGTCCCTAAGAGACCTCTATCCACAACCAACTATCCGGCTCTCGCCAGATGTACAAACTTACAACCTAGTCAATTTAGGGGGCATCAGTTTTGGGGGCTACGACCAGAACCCGACGCACCAGCTCCGTCGATTCTGTCATCGTCACCCGAACTCTCGTCATCATCCTCATCTTCATCTTCGTCTGCCTCAGACTCTTCGGGAGAAAGATTCAGCACTTGTCTCACTTCACGAACATCGCCCTTTGTTTTCAGCAACATCTCCTCAACGTTGATCTGGCCAGTCTAGACCTGCTCGAGCAGTGTGCGCTTAGCCTCTAGCACAGCAAGTTTCGCCTTGATTTCAGATTGATCACGCAGGTTTGCCAAGTCCTTATAACGCGCTTTGAACGTTCATCGATTGGGCAACCTGATCCTTAGCGGCTTGATGCTCAGTTTTGGCCTTAGCAGACTCTTCACTAACCCTTTGCAGGTCCATCTCAAAAGATCCACGCTCATTGAGCGCTTTGTTCAGTGAAGCCTTGCATTCTTCAAGCAGAGCCTCCAGACCCCGAGCAGATTGTGCGAACCTTTCTTTCTCTTCAGAAAGAATGTCCTTTTCCTTGGTAAGTTCGTTAATGTGCTCAACACGGCTGTTGTTGGCCTCAGCCAACCGATTAACTTCATTCCCAAGGAAACCACACCTCTCCGCTAGGGTCTCATCCTCCCTCAAAGCCTTTAGCAGTTCTTTCTTCAGCTCAAGCACCTGGTCGGGATCATTGATCCTGGAGCGGAACATCAATTCGGCGGCCATCATACTTGACTGAAGAAACAAAAGAAGTAAAGTTAGAAGTCTGAAGTCAAAGTTAATTCCGACGTAAACAATATTAAGGAAAGAACTTACTCGGGTAGAATCGGCAGCGATAGCAAAAGCCAGTTCCTCGTCACTCATCGCCCTCATTGTCCACTCCTCTCGAGGACCAATGAGTGATGAGACTGCTTTGGCCAAACTGCCCGGCCTGGTTACGAAGTTGACATCAGGGGCTAGCTTCATCATGCACTTCCTCTCGCAGTACTTAGGCTCTCTAGCCTGCTCAGAGGGATAGTTCGGTCCAAACTTGTAGCGCACGCCCCGGATGTCCCTTAATCCAGTCGACCACCAATGATGGTTCGCCGAGTGAGCCTTGTCGCTGACATGTCAGAGTCACCCTCCACTCCAGGGTCTCTTGTGTCACACTTGTTATTTCTCAAGATACACCACTTTACTGTTTTAAGGACCAGTTCCTTAAAATGTGTTCTTTTACTATGTTATATGCGGAATTAAAACTGTAAGTAAATGAACACCCAATATTAGCGTGGAAAAATCCCTTGAACTCGGGATCAAAAAACCACGACCTACTCTCTCAAGTAGGATTTCAACTTCACTATTTGAAAGACTCAGTTGGTTACAAGACTTCCCTCTTACTAACCTAGGACTAACTCTAATCCTATAGTGACCCCTTTCATAATCAGTGAAGTTCCTTCAAGTAACAAGACTTGAAAATATGTACTCTTTCAGAACTTCTTGATAAGTAAATAGTACAACTTAATAACTTCTACTACAGATGAACTAAGACTGAATTTTGACAAGACTCAATCTAAGGAACATGTTCTTCACTTAGTTCCCTGTAGCTTAATGACTACACAAATACAATTTCGACTCAACCATGTTATAGCTCTTTTCTCTCTGTATTTGTGTGTAACTTCAACAGCTGAAATGCTCCTCTTCTTATAGCTTTGAAATCTGAGGAGTCTTGAGCAATTAGAACTCCAAAACCTCCAAGAGTTTGAGTCCTAATTGAACTCCTTGCTTATCCTAATCTTATGAAATCTTTTCTTATCACGCACAACTCTGCATAATTATCAAGATAAACATTAGACAATAGGATAATAATTAATTTTGCTGCTTAATTGATTTTGCATAATTATTTATTCAGCTGCAGCGATCCAAAGGAACAGGTCCTTTGAATCCGTTCCTTAATCATCAGTCAAAACTTCCAAGCTTATTCAAGCTAACAACACTCATGTAAACCGACAGGTGCCTCCCCCTCAGCGGCCACATTCTCCAGGTCCTCAAAACGAAAAACACGAGGACCCTGGCCACCTTCTTGGGGGATTTCTTCTTCTTCTTCTTCTTCTTCTTCTTCTTCTTCTTCTTCTTCTTCTTCACCAACCTTCCCTTTCCCCTTATCTGCACGAAAAGGAGCCGCCTTCACCCCGTTATCAACTCGGGAACTCCCCTCCGGAGTACAGGCAGACTCCTCCTCGACCTTCCTCCTATCGCTTCGAAGAAAGGGTTTTCTCACAAGGGGTTCGGCAGTTTCAGTCTCAGCATCTGAAATGTCGATTACCTTCTTATCAAAACCCTCTCCCCGTGCAGACTCGGGGACTTCGGAAGTGGTCTTGGCACTCTCTCCCGCAGGCTCTGGCACACTGGTTGGGCGGGGACTCACCCCCAACAGCTAAGGTTTGCCCGGCAGCAATGGAAGTCTTAGGAGCAGACTTCTTCCGTGCTCCGCCCTCACCTTGGCCCTTCTTCTTCCTCTTCAAGGAACCGAGGCCACTGGACAGAAGCTCCTCACCGCCTTCTCTCCCGTGCAGTGTCTCCACTGAAGCTTTTATAGATGCGACCTCAGCATCGGGATCAAAAGTGGGCCCAGACGGCGCGGCTTGAGAGGAAGGGGCAGGGAAAAAGTCCCTCTGAGTACCCAGACCTGCAAAGGGCAGAACGGTCAGGTACAACAAAACTACAAAGAAAAGAAACAGCTTTAACAACGGAAAGTTCTCAACGTGAGTCTTCACGGTCAGACTCTTCTGCGCAGCAAAGTACGCCCATTCCCTCTGCTCAGGGGAGAACTTATTCAAGATCGCCTCAACTCATACGGTCAGCTCATCAAATGATATGAGCTCGTCATAGGGTCGCTTGGCGGCTGTAAGGAAGAATCAAAGGGAATAAGCAAAAATAAAAAAAAGAAGAGAGAGAATCACGAAAAACTCAAAGAAAAACTCGGGGACTTACGCTTCTTGTTCCAGATCTCGAGGAGAAAAGTCGTAGAGTTGAAGGACAAGGCCTGGGTGCGCACAAATACATACCGGCGTAACCAACCCCGGTCGCTTGTATCCTCAGAGCTGCGCACCAAGCCCTTGCTCCCGCGCATCCTAGCATTTACAAAGCCGTCCTTGAAGATTTGTATACTATACAGGGAAATAAAATGCTCATACTAAAAAATTTGGTCGGTTTCTTCCGCAAAACCAATCCATAAGTGTCACTGTTCTATACATGCTGGGGCACAGTTGCCCCGGGCAGAGTAAATACTCCCTGCAGAGCCTCTCAAGCACAGGGTGCAGGGGTGGTGTGCATCCAACTGTGAATGGGTAGGTGCACATGGCCGTCCACCCAGCCCTATGCGAAGTAATGTTCTCCGCTTCAGATACCGGCAAGAGGGGAACACTCGCATCCCAATTGCAGTCCACTCTAACCCGTGGGATCATTTCCGATGTGATCCCAGATCAAGTCTGTACGCCGGCCAAGCGCGTACATCTCCGTGATTGTTGAAAGCTTTGATGTTGCAGTCCTTTTCCAACTCACCCCATTTTTTGGGGATGATCTCTGCAGCGGTGGCCTGAGCAGCCCTAGGCCTAGGAGTAGAAGAACTACCAGCTGCAGTATCCATGTTCAGGTTTTTCCTAGCCTTTGAAGACATGATTCAAGAAGAATTGAAAATTTTGAAAGGAAGATTGAAGGATATTCAAAGCATTCTCAAGATTTGGCAGCTATAAGATGAAAGCAAGCAAAAGGGTTTTAATTCAACAAACCCCTATTTATAAGAGTAAAAATCCGGCCCATAAAGTTCCCACAAGACACGTGGAGACTATCGAAAAAGCCACGATCAGATCCAACCATCAAAAGAGGAAGTAGGTTTCACCAAATCGAAGTGTCATCATTACCCTGAAGTGCAGCGGTCACCTCGTGATCAACAGCCGACGTGTGCACGTGATTGAGGCGGTTAAAATCATTACTTTTACCCTTGGGACGCGCAGTAGTCACTTCGAAGCTGACGGCTGACGTGCAGATGTGCCAGCTGCAGTTACTTTTTTACCTCGCGCAATTAATGCGCACATCATGGGAACTTGTTATGTAGCTGGTGAAGTGCGTACGTCACCCAGATTCGTCATATAAAGATTGAATTTTGCAAGATGAAACTTCCCGCCAAAATTCACATCCACTCCTCGAGCAGAAACTCTGCTCGAGAAGTGCGGGGACTATCTGTATTGGATAAAAACTGACGTCACCTAAAAAGTGACACGTGTCTGCCACGTGGCACGGGCAGAGGTTTCCCCGGACAAACATCCAGCAGGACAGATAACTAGTCAGGCGGTTACCACGAGCAGACCTAGAGCAGTAATGTAACGCTTCCCAGATCAGCACGATCTGGATGAGCAGTTATTAACCTAATCATGCACGATTGCTTAATGAATGATCATAAAGGTAGCGATTACACAATCCAGCAGTTACATATCCAATGGATACGTGCTCAGCAGTTACAAACCCAACGGACGCCTATCAGACCTATAAATAGCACTAGCCCCGAATCATTGTAACACACATTACTCTCTGTCTACAACATCAATAAGAATACTCTCTCTTACTCTTGCTCAAATATTGTCTTTCGCTTAGAATTTGCCGGATACTTTGCTCTCTAGTCTTCAAGTATAATCAGCAACGAGGAATCCTCACCGGGATCAAGCGATCCAATACGGTTACCTCTATCTATTTTATGCTTTACCTTTATTTATTTTCGATTATATCTTATTTCCATATCGTTAATTATCGTCATTGGAAATCGTGCATATATTGATAATCTAGTAATCAACGCCACCCTGTATTAAACTTGGTTAAACTTTTAATCTAAACTATTGATCGTGACTCCGCAAATATAAATTTAATTGTTAATTGGCCTAAAATCGAATCTAGGGTAAACAGTATAGAATTTAAATCAAGTGTAAAAAGTAATAACTATATTAATCCTAATTTATATTTCTATTGTAAATAAAACGCTTAATCAACCTAGTCGAAGTAACAAAAATTTGACTGATCCGACCCGCTCTTACTATTTGGTCTGTATATATATAAGGGTCGATAAAAAAAAATGACACCCCCAATCTTCGAATCCTGGATCCGTCCCTGCATCCATAAAAATGGGTTCAGTAAGTAGTGATGAATTCCAGGTCCATTGATGGATGGATTTGGCAAGAGATTGTTGAGCTCATTGATCGAGGGATGAAGTTAAATTGAGGCCATGTTTACAGTTCAAGTTGCTGCAACATAGGAATGTGCTCATTAGTTGTCATTCCATAAATATTTAAGAACTGCTATTTCATATTCTTTTCTATAGGTTGTTTTCTACTCTTTACTTAATCATGCTTACATTTTAAAATTAGTTCAGATATCCCTAGCTAGATTTTCGATACAGGATTCACCCAAGGTATGGTTCGGAGAATTAATCGACTTGTGATTATCACGCTCCCTTTTAAGATCGTCTGCCCTTTCTTATAACTGAATCTTCAATGTCAATGCCGTTCAAAATTTGGTTGATAATGATCCAACCTTCTACCCCTCTACATTTAAATATCAATATTTTGTCTATGAATCTATGATGTACAACTTAACCTATACATCACAAGTTAGAATTCTTACCATCAAACCAAAGCTTCAATTTGCATGATATATCCTTGTGACTTCAAGTAAACACCTGAAGCTCATTGGGTGATGATTCATCCACATAATTAAAACCTTAAAGATCATTCTCTCAAAATTAGAATTTCCTTCCATTTGTCTTCTCATTTGCTTTCAAATCTATATTTTTTTAGGGCAATCCAGTGCCCAAAGCATCTCTTATTCACGCATGTATACCACTTTAATTTTTAAAATTAGATAAAACTTTGTCATTAACTCTAAGTCGGCCTTCAAAAGCTAGAACTGGAGGAGCTTTACTCAAATTCGAGGACTGGGTTTCTTTTCAATTCATTTGTAACCCTTTATTTCATTAATCATTAACAAGATGGGGCACGCTAAATGTCCAAATGCACAGAGCAGAAACGTTCTTAATATCTAACCTCAGGGCTCAGAACTGGCCACAGTTTGTCCCTCTCGCAATATCAGTTTCTGCTATAATTTACAGGCTAAGGAAGATAAATCCAGAAAACAGTGATTGAATTAGCAGCTTCCAACTAAAAATTGCCTAACCTTGTCCATCCACGAGCCGTCACAGCTTAATGCTCTTCTCTTTACCTAGGAAGACATTTGAAAAAGTTTTTATAAATACACTATACACATATAAGGATCAAGGATGGTAGGACAGAAATCTCACCAAATATATTCGATTTTAGGGGGAACTTTAGAGATGATCCCTTTAGTTTTATATCTCTGAGATTCCTGCTCCTGCTTGGTTTCTCAGTATTGGCCAGACCATTGCTGCTTTCTCCAGTTGAAGGAACAATTCTTTTCTTAACCTTTTCATGGTACACAGCAGGTGGTGCAAGCCTCAACTGAGGGATATTCTCTATTTGCATCGACTGATTGTTTTTTTGAAGACTAAGCAGGAGGTCAAACTGTACAAATATTGCATGTCATCAGTAGAGTAAGCTTTAGGGGTGAAATGTGGGTGGGAGTGGGTACATGGGAGTACAAAGTGCACAATTAAAGTGAACCCGTACCCTTGAAATGGACTGAAGTCCATAGGAGTTGTCGAAACCATCATTCTCGTGGGGATGTAGAGCAGTCATCCCCTGTGTTCGATGGGATTTGGAAATTATTTTCACTAATCCGTTCTCTGCAAGCACGGATTTACCTCTCGATCTCTCAGAACTCTTTCTTGGCAAACAAATAGGACATCCAGCTGTGTTGCCCCTGTATGATGCTTCATTTTCCTGAGGCTCGCATTGGAGATGCATTGCATGACCACAACTGAAAACTTGAATGCTAGAACCTGAGAAATCTTTTGTGAGGGGACAGTTACAAATGCAACATAGGAGGCTCCGCGGTGCAAATCCATGAGAAGCTCCTCTCTTCAGCAAGCTCAAGGAGGAATATTGATCATCTTCAATCAATGATTTGGCAGTGTCCTGTAACAGTATGTGGAAGTAATCACTATGATAAAACTGCACCTCAGCATTGACTAAGAATCACAGAGCCATAGATAGGTAAATTTAGCCAAGGTCTATATCTTTATCAGAAAAGAGTTGAGCCTGGAAAAACCTAAAGTAAATTTCCTCTCCAACCAACCAAAAGCAACATAACCATAGGAATTTCCAAAAGCAATTTAAATGAATGATGTTCAATCATAATCTCATTGGCACACTGCAGTCAGATAGAAGAGAAGAAGAAAGATAAAAGAAAACCTACCAAAATCTGCCTCTCAAAATCATATGTTCCAAGCATCCCAAGTATAGTAGGTTTAAAGTCACCAAATTCCTGTGTCTCATTATCTGAAAGAAGCTTTAATATGATCCTTGGGAGGCTCACATATCCAATCATTCCTTCAACAATCTCTTTGATAAACACAGAGAGCAATTTCCTGAGGATGCGAGCATTTCTATGAGATTTTGACACCTTCCACTGGATTTTGCAAGCCTGTTCACCTTCTTGCAGCCCTGAGATTTCTTCTTCTTTATATCTTACTTTACCGTTATCGAATGAATCTATCAATGGCTCACAAAAACTGTACCCAGGAATAAAAAGAAAATCAATAAACAGGTGATGCAAGGATCCGTTGCAATTCAGGTTAGTCGAAATTCATCGAGTATATTAAATAAACATGACTTCTAGCTATAATGCTTAAAATAAATGTTATTTATATTTATGCACAAATAAACATAATTTTTAGCTTGCTAGCTCTCTAAGCCTTTTGGTGTGGAAATGAAAATTTACAGGAAGTAGATAGGACGGTTAATTTCTTTAGTTCTTTTCACATGTAGCTAGTGTAGATACATATTGGATATTGCTGGAAATGGAGAAAAGCACGGGCATAAATTTCACAGTTTCTTAGTAATATAACCACCCGTCAGGTAACATTGGGATATTTCCACATGAAGTTAGAGATAATTGTTCAGAAGGTATCCAATACCAACAGGAATACAAAGCTGCGGAAACTGGCAGTAAATGAAGTATAGAACCAAAGATTATCAAGTGACGTAGCAAAGCAAATGATTGCCACCATCAAATGAAGTCCCGTTACTGTGAAACTGGGAAGCACTCAAAGTAAAGCAACACAATTAAGCAAAGGAGATTGACTTACGAATCAAGTAATTGAAACCAGAGACTTTCTGCTTCATCAGGGTCCAATCGGGGGCTGTTCCTCTGGCACAGACCAATACAAGTGCGCAAAATATCTAGTATGTCGGTGACCTGCAACAATATAAGATGCTGAAGAACCATATCTTACAAGCCAAACCTTATCAAGAAGAGTATTATAGAAAAAGAAACCTCTTTCTTGCTTAAAATGGCTCTGAAATGCTCAGGATCCACATCGCAGTGTTCACTTGCAAGAGCAGTATCAAGCAGGCTGAATTTTTCATCCAAAGCAGATATAACAAGTAAAAGGGCACTTCCGGTTTCACCAACCCGTTCAAACAAGAAAGCAGCTGCATCTAATATTCCATGCTCCTGGCATAAACGCAAGCAGTGGTCCACCCTATAGCTTTCGAAAGTCTCTAAGAATCTGAGAACTGACTTACGTTCATACCTACATAATAGCTACACAAAAGGAAAAAAAAATAAAAAAACATTGGAGTTAGATGGCAGTTATGAAACTAAGCACCTGGAGGACCTAAATCATGATTCGTAAGCCTCTATAGGGCTCAGTTACTATTTTTTTTCATCAAAAAGGTAACTAGGTCTCTTTAGGGAAGTGGATTCTAAAGCAGAGTTTTATGCAGAAGATCTAATTTCTGGTTTTATGGCATCTACTCTTGTAACTATAGTCACTAAAGGGAGAGAATTGTAGTAAATATTGCCAGAACTTTATTCAGAAGCAACAAAACACTGACTGAGACAAAAGGATAAAAGGTATACCTCTAATATGGAGAGCTTTTAACAATGACTGAAAGTAGAAGAACAAAAGGTAAGTAAATAAAATTCCAATTCCATGTTTAGACAACATTAGCTTTTACTCGGAACATCCAAAGGCAGCTTTGCTCATAATCAGGTTGAATTATTTATGCAGAAGGTACATAATAGAAGAAGGGGTGTGAATAAGCATAGAGAGGGATTGATTCAGCCTAGAAAAGAGTTGACATTGAAATTAGCACAACCAAGGAGTGGACAAACTTACCTACACAGGAAGAGAGTGACAGAAGGCTGCAAATGTTTAATTGCTAAGAACACTAAAATCTAGCTTAGGTTCATGGTTGAACACAGCACAACAAAGTGGAAGCAAATCACATGAAGGAGCAAAGGATGCCCCTGAAAATTCATATGTACATATTAACCAGCTGAAATTGATATTCACCTCAACATAAAGCTCCGTCATTTCATCATTCAAGTGAATTGGATAATTCTGCAGGACCTTGGGTAAGTCAGACAAGGTTTCCAGGTAGACTTCAGAGGACATATGTCTCGTCTTTCTTCCGCAAGGAAAGTCAGAAACATTATCTTTTCTTAAAGAAGAGAAGTTTAGGGTGCCTGTTGAATGAACTTCAATGAGTGTCTTTAGATAAAGGAAAAGACTTTCCGGATGAGACCGCAGCTGAGACAAAATGTAGTCATTCTCCTCTCCTAAATGAATGACAATAAGGAAAAAAGTTCCTTCCCTGCAAAATCCCAAAATTAGCAAAAACATTTCAGAACTGTGTGATTCTCCTATAAAAGGATTGGTTAAACAGCTTGGCTTTTGCAAAGAATAAACTTCATCTCAGGAAAAGTCAGCTTGATTATGAATGACAAACTTGTGGATTTGCATTACAACCTGTTCAACTTGAGTAGATCTGGAATTCGAGAAATGACAGCTGATCTGAAAGCATCAGATTCTTTTCCTTTCGGTTGCCGCAACATGTCATCAATAAATACGAAGGCAAGAATAGGCTCATCAAAAGCTTTCATATAACTATCCAGAGCAGAAAGATACTGATGACTGATTGCATGAATTAAGCCGCAGACCTACAATAATTAGCATGTCCTCTTAATTAACTTGAATTATGACACTTAATAGAACAGAAAGGAAAAGAAAACAGTTAGCAAGGAAAAGTACCTGATGAAGCTGAGCCCTCTCACACAAATTCAGTAAGTAGTGTGCATCCCAGTCTTCCTCAGGCAAAACTTCCAAAACCGCAATCAGTTGCTTCTGTCTTCTATTGAAGGTTTCGACAATCCGCCCCGACACATTGGGGTAAGTTTCGTTCCCCAGTGTCAGGTACTCAAAAATTTGTCGAAGGGTATCTTTTGAAACCTTAACTTTTTCAGCAGCAATGAAAAAAGCAATAAAATCTAATATGAACTCGATATCTTTCCTAGTAGGCCAAATATCAGTACGTCTTTCATCATTACTGTTAAAAGAACCGCCAGTTTGGAAATAACTCATATCAAGAATGACAGCAAGGAGATCTACTACTTTCTGAACTAAGTTTTCACTTTCAATAGTTGAAATGTCTACTTCAGTTGTTTCCATCTTTGCATTGGTCGGATTCCCTGCAGGAGTGTAACTTTCATTTTCACCTTGTACAAATGCATATCGCAAAACATCTAAGGTGGACTCTGTGTCGAGCTCTAACAGAGAAAGCAGGTTTGGGTTCGGTCCACTGCATGGTACGCGCATAGCTGTTGAAGAATTTGGAGAACTAGCTTCCTCCAACAAAAATTGCACAAGCTCTCTTTTAAGAGACGGCACACGTTTTGGAGGGAGATCTCCACGCCCTACAACACGATTCTTCATCAATTACTTGAGGTTAAACACAAAAGTCACAACTACGTAAAAGATAGTGTGAGAAATACAATGGGAAGGTCCACACAAGAAGCAATGCAAAATAGCTAAAATATAAAAAAATTGATTTCCTTCAGTAACTATCTTCAACAGAACCCCCACAACAGACCAACCTGGAGGAAAAGCAAAACCTTGGAAGCAGTACTTGAGGTAAACAAGCATCTTGTACCTGTTTCCACAAGGAAAGTTAAGTTTGTTTACTTCAAACACCAAAGTGCATTTCAAAGAAAATTTGCATTAGATAGGCGTATCAAACTTGTAGAAGTTCTGAGTATTGCTCAATGCTCATTAGATAATTTACATATACAATAAAACACGTTTATCAACTTACCCAAGAGCAATAGCACTTTCTCTTTTGCTATCCCGCAAAATTAAAAAGAGCTCTTCTAAAGGGGTCCTAAAATCATCAAGACCTTTGTTGAACAAGTAGATTAATGCACCATGTAGCCTATGCTCCCTGCATAGGCGAACAACCTACACAACAAATTAAAAATTTAACAGCTAGTCCAATAAAAAAAATCCAAATCAAGCATGTAATGAAGCTTTATTTCATCCATGCAATTATTTCCCTGTGACGACAACTGTCCATTGCACTCCCTTCTTGTTAACAAACAACTTCCTGTCCCATGAAAACAAGGTAATCGTATAATTTTACATACAAAACGTGCAGCAGTACCTGATTGAAATCCAAGGACAACATGTCCATGTGGAGAACACACTGTTCAACGCGCTGTAACCAACCTTTAGTGCTATAGTGCTCCACTAGTGCTTGCATTATCTTCAGAAATAACAGATCAAAGTAGATCGACATTGTAAGCTTTTATAAAGGAACCGCAAAAAAAAAAAGCCCAATAGTGACACGGTAAAGTAATACCTCAGGTGGTAAAGATCCTAGCATGTCTTTCAATATATATGGCTCCAGAAGCTCCAAAAATGTATCTGTACATGGAAAAATATAACTTGATCACACTTTCAATTTCATTGCAAAACAACATTGCAAATTGAAGAGTAAAATAAGAGAAAAAGCCAGAATTCCATAGGAAAATGGTGTCAAAGAAAATAGATCTTTGGCCTAACTCAACCCCAAAAGCTAGCTCAAGGGGAGGAGGATTGCCCAAGCCATATAAGGAGACCAAGGACACAACACCCCACCGATGTGGGAAACTAACACCCGCTCACGCCCAGGACTGGACATCTGGTGCGTGGACAATATAATATGGGGTTCAACAGCGGTAACAATGAATTAGGGTGAGCCAGGCTCTGATAACATGTCAAAGAAAATGGACCTTGGGCCTAACTCAACCCCAAAAGCTAGCTCAAGGGGAGGAGGATTGCCCAAACCATATAAGGAGACCAAGGACACAACACCCCGCCGATGTGGGAAACTAACAAATGGAATTAAAAGGATTATCTATGTGTTTGACGTCTATTTTCTTTTCCCTTCTTTTTGTAACACGGTCTCCAAACTAGCTTGACTATACCTCAACTAATCTACCAGATACATGGAACAACCCACTACAACAGGAACCCGTAACTCTACCCAATAACAAGACTTTTGAAGTAATCAAAATTTATTAATAGAAAAAGCTCATAAATTGCCCCTGTGCAAGTAGTATACCAAAAACAAAATGTGGCTTTCTACTAATAACACCAACTCCTCTATACTAACGGGAATCTTATGGGTGCACCAAAAAGAAATAAGGATTAAAAAGTTATTTCTTATATGTACAAAATCCCTCTCTATACCCTCAAAAGCTCTCATATTTCTTTTTTTCCAAATGGTCCATATTAGTGCTAGAGGAGCAACATCCCAAACTCTATGTCTTCTCTTCCTCCTCCAGAAAGTCCAACTGAACATTAGCTCTTTGACTGATCCCGGCATCACCCATTGGAGACCAAACCATCCCAGAACTTTTCAACAATGAGACTTAAGCAGATGAGAAGTATTCACCTATTTGAAGTTCCAAGGTAGTACTCCAGTGACAACTAGAGCAATCCCAGGGGGCTTTGTCGGGCGTCAGTTTTCACTATTGTTCGTATCTCTATATAACTTGTTTCAAGAAGAATTATTCTAACTTCGTTTACACAAACATAAAAAGGATATTGAAGGTCTCTATAATGTGGAAACATACGTTCAAACTATGTGTCTCCTTCGATTCAACTTCCTTCTTAATAATATGTATACCCTAGTATATTCGTTTCGTCATAAAATGTTAACCTAGTTAATTCGCTACGGTACAAGGAGGCAATCACTATATTTTTTCAAATGATAAGTAAATAATTTTATTAAGGCAATCAATATTTTATAGTTTTGTGTGTTTTTTTTTAAAGAAGGTAACAATATATTCATCAACATTAAGGAAATGTTGGAAACCATATTTACGAAAGCTAAGCAAAAAACTTGTGCTACTTACAGCGATTCTAAAAGATCTAATACATCTTCAGCTTCTTCCACAAAATACTCTTTACACCAAAAATATAAAGACAATATACAATTCATCTTGATTTTCTGTATAGTGCTTCTGTCGTCTTCGAAACATCTGCTATTCCGCTCCCTCCATATAGTCCACCAAATGCACCCGGGGATAGCTTTCCACCACTTCTTTTGTATTTTGCTGCCTCCTGGTCAGTACCAACATCTAAGTAACTCACATGTTGTCATTGGCATAGTCCATCTTAGACCATTTAAATTTAGATACAATTGCCACAGTTGCAAAGTTACTTTATAGTGAATGAATAAATATTGATTGTCCTTTGTATTCTCCTGACACAAAAAACATCTAGAGCTTATATGAATTCCCCTTTTTTGGATATTCTCTTGAGTAAGACAAGCTTTTTGGCTACCAACCAGCTGAAGCATCTGACTTTAAAAGGAGCTTTTGTTTTCCATATGTTCTTCCATGGCCAGCAGACTTGTTCTTGACCTAAATTTAATAATAGATGATAAGCAGAAGAAACTGAGAACTTCCCAATGCTATCACCCTTCCATTTTAAGTAATCTGCTTCACTTGTTCTTTCCTGAAATAGCTCTAGCTCCCTAGGAAGTTCAGCAACTCTCTCCACCTACCAATCATTCAAAAGTCTTCTAAAACATAGATCCCATCCCTATGGTGTCCAAATTTGATCAATAGTACTATCTGGTGATATAGTTAGAAGGAAAAGATCGGGAAATTTGTCTTTTAAATGGTGATGACCAATCCAAATGTCACTCCAGAATGATGTTTTCCTCCCATTACTCACTTGGATTCTCACATTGTTGTTTTTTATAATTTTGTTATGATAAGCAATTTACTTTTTCATCAGGGAGATATCAAAGATAGAAACAAGCTTGCAAATAGTTGGCATTATGTTATGTTCCCGGGATCGGGTCACAGGGCGGTGAAGATAGTAGGGTTCGTCAAAGGGAGCTCTAACCTTAGGCTCGTCAAAGGGAGCACTAATCTTATGACTCATTGAGAGAGAGTCTCAGACGTCTATGGTTATGTCAAAGTTTCTGCTTATTAGTAATCTTTGAAACATTGCTCTTTAAATAGAGCTTACAAAGAGTCCTAATTGAAATAGAACTAGAAGTTCATAAACCAATAACTTGAACTAAAGAGACCTAATAACCTTAAATAACCTAGACCTAGTAACCCAAATAAACTATTAATTTATTGACTAAATAACATAAATAATGTTAAAAACCTATGTTAATTAAACCACAGCAGCCTAAGCACGTAACATTACTCCCCTCCTGAAAATTAAGCTTGTCCTCAAGCTTGAGATCTGGATAAGTCCGACGAAAATGATCTACATCCTTCCATTTGTTCCTCACTTGTATTGGTCTACCGTCCACTTTTAGCCAAAATAACTTCTTAGATTGATTGGCTGTCGTATAGGACTTATCACATTTGTAACAAAGCCTTTTAGCTCTGGGCCTAACCATCTTTGCCCAGTTTAATTTTTGATGAAGGGCTTCGTTGCAAATTTTGTTGTTTTTCCTGTAGCTCCAACTTGATTTGTGGAAAAGTAATTCGCTTCTCTGTCAGGTTGCAAGGTGTAGCTATTGTTTTCACTTATTTTCTCTTCCTTGAAGACTGATCTACTCATACCTGTAAGGATCATTTGCAACTGGTCTAACTGCGTGGAAATTTGTTTAAGTTGGTTGCCTAAGCGATTCTCCATGTTAGAAACCCTAGCTTTTAGGGCTTCCTCATAGCTGCTAATGCCTCCTCCACAATTAATTTGATTTCATCGCCCTTCGTGTTAGGCTCTAATACCAATTTGTTATGTTTTCGGGATCGGGTCACAGGGCAGTGAAGATAGTAGGGCTCGTCAAATGGAGCTCCAACCTTAGGCTCATCAAAGGGAGTGCTACCCTTAAGACTCATTGAGAGAGTCTCAGACCTCTATGGTTTTGTCAAAATTTCTACTTATTATTAATCTCTGAAATATTGCTCTTTAAATAGAGCTTAATAGAGTCCTAATTGAAATAGAACTAAAAGTCTTATCATAAACCAATAACTTGAACAAAAGAGACCTAATAACCTTATATAACCTAGACCTAGTAACTCAAATAAACTATTAATTTATTGACTAAATAACATAAATTATGTTAAAAACCTATGATAATTAAACCACTACAGCCTAAGCACGTAACACATAATATAAGGCAGGATGTTGAAGTATAAACACATTGCAACATACCCTTGTGATTCACAGCGTCAAACTTTGGAAAAATTTCATCAAATAGAACATCAATTCTCTTGATATGAAGACAGAATTCAACAGAAACACCACCAACCCGAGTGTACTGCTCCTTAATATCAGGATGAACAAAGTCAGCATCATTATTTGACTCATTTGATTGGCCTGAATGCCCACGTTGGTTGCCAGATGCCACTGCCATGTAAGAAAATACCTCATCTACATAGGACAAAAGCAACTGTACAAGATATGGTATAAGAGTCTTCTGGACATCATCCAAATTCCTCGGCAGGTCAATTACTGCATGTGCTTGACCATCATAAAGAGACATTGCCATGTTCAGCGCACTCGTCCAGTCACCTGCTTTATGCAAAACTTCTATCCGTTCCTTCCAGGAAAGAAGGCGTGAAACAAGAAGCTGGGATGGACGAAGAATGTACAAAGTTGCCCCCCTGACACCAATACAATTGTGATAAGCTTTCTCAGGGTTCCCAAAAGCATTGCTGAAGTAGGCATGGTATAATATGAGATCATCTCCACAAGATCCATCCATAGAAAAACTTCTCTGGTGGATCAAATTTCCATCTTTCGAAAACAAACAAAGTTGACCAGTTGCCGTGAGAATTACCAAAATCTGGACAAATAAAGAACCTTTGTAATCATTGTACTTCTGTCCAAAACCAAATGCAAGTACTCCACAAATTGCAGATAAATGTAAAGAAAAGGAAGTTCATGATAAAGCACCAAGAAATTTATATACCTGTTCATCCAACCATGCCAGCCCAACTACCGAGCTATCTGTAGTCCATTTCCAACAAACTTTTAGCTCTGACTTCACCAGTTTGGCAACCTGAACTCTTTGATCCCAAGCTATTGCAAGTAGCGAAACTTTTTCTGATGTTTCAATGGACATACTTTCTGCTGCAACAAAAACAATCTTAGCAAGCCTCAATATAAAGTATCCATTGGCAAAATTCATACAAACCAACTGAAGAAATATGTGATTCATACATTTCCAAGCAGCATAGGGCATCGAACCCTCCCTAACACCATCAGGCCGTGGAATTTTAGAATACACTTTAAATGTGGGGCTTATTTTTGCCTGCAAAAGGCAGTGAAACAAAGGTCTTGAGCAAGAAGTAGGAATGAAGGTCAAACATATCATTTTAAAAGTGTTTGAGCTCAGCGAGTCCGTCCAAAGGCAATAAATCTTTTAAAATGATCATACCACGAGAGCAGATTGGAGTGTGCCAAATATGACCACACCTTCCTCAATCGAAGAAAGGCTGCCTCCCTCTGGAGAAGCCACCATAGCACCTCCATAACTTTCACCAGATAATAGTGGCACAGCACATACTGTAGTGCTATTGCTTTCATTTAGCAGTTCCTGTTTAATAGTATTAAAATATATTAATCAATCTAGTGATGCATGTATATTCATGTCCGTTGATAAGAATGAAAAGGATAATTTTTACCTGTGTCTTCGAAAGTGTAATTGTATTGAACAAGGAATACACTTTAAAACGGCATAACTTAACTACACCTTTAGTATCACCACTGAGCACATTAAACGAACGAGCAAATTGAGAATCCTGCCCTAAAAACAAAAGGTGGACGACTGGAGCTTTATGTTCAGTGACAACTTTATGCACAAAGGCCCTTTGCACATCCCATATAATATAATGTCCATCACCATATCCTGCAAAGAGCAAGTCCCCTTGCTGATTAAAGCTCAAGGAAGTTACAGGGACCTGAGATATATCTCCCGGTAATCCAAATATCAACATCTGAAATGTATACACATTTCTGCTATCAGAAGGTAAGATATTCAATAGTTCAGTACCATTCAAAAGCTTTAATGCAACAAACAAGAAAATGCACCTAAATACAGGTATAGGTACATATAGGGATTCTACAACAAGCAATAAACAATCTTTTTTTCAGAAGTGCATATAGCAAAGATGCATGCAAAACTGCAATCATATAGGATCAAAAAGGAAAGAAAGAATATATACTATTTGGAATAAAATTTTAATGCTTTTTTTAAAAAAAAATAATAATAATAAATCGCAATGTGGTCAGTCACTGTAATAAGGTACTGATGCACAAGGCTGATTAGCAAACCTTAGAATCCATGTCATCAGCATGATGTGGAGAGTATCTGCTTGGCATCACCAGAATTGATCCTTTGGACATTCCCACAGCAATGCAGTTAAGGTGAACAGCCAGGACCTGCGAAGATCCATGTTCTCGCCTGAAAGCTTGAGATGACAGAGTTTGGGTGATAGTATTGTTGTCATCTACATCAACGTAACCCAAGACATTAGAATCCCTATGAACTCCATCAAGCCTCATTGGTTGAGCAGCAGCACCCTCTTCCAAGTGCATACCCCTGAACGCCTGTTTCTTTTCAGCTTCCTCAGCCAATTCTAGGGGCTTCAAGGCAGAGTCGTATTCTTTCTGAGGCTTTGTGCTGTCCCTCATACTTTCCTGCTGTAGAACTAACTCCTCAATGATACTTGCAGCATCATTTAGAGAATCGCTTTCATCTCCACAGGAACTGACCTCTCCTTCTTTAGATTGAGGAATTACATTCTCTTGCTCATGTTTTTCACCAACCTTTTTAGTCAAATCCTCATCAGAAAGAGTTTCATAAACTGGAGAAGAGAGTATCTCCTTCGTAGCAGCTGCTACACTGCTATTGGCACTTACAACATTATCTTCACCTCCAGATAAAGATTGAGCTTGTCTATCTTCAATCTCATCCAACCCAGAGCTCTCATGAAAAATAAAGTCTTTTCCAGTTCTAGCAGGAGACGTCACTCGAATTCCAGTAAAACTTGGAGCTTCCTTCAAATTACTTTTATTCAAAAATTCATCCACCTCAGAAACATAATCTCCATCAGCAACACTCATATTGTCCTGACCAACATCCGTAGTATTAACTTTCCTGCTAGTATCTTCAGTCTCACTTAGCTGAACTTGAGCAGCTTGTAGCTGATCCTTTCTATCACCTTCCAAGTCAGTAGTCCTGGAACGAACCTCTTCTGTAAACCCTGAGTGCCCAAAAGTATCAAGACTTTTCTCAGAAACATCAGCATTAGTACGGGATAGAGGAGCAATAGGAGCCAACTCATCACTTTCCAAAGCCTTTTGCAACACCCTGGTGCTTGCTTTTCTGGATTTTATGGCTGCTGCACGAGGTGCAGGAACAGAGCGCGATGCGGCCACAGCCGCAGCCAAGGCATCTCCGGGCTTTGAATTTGACCTGATGACACCACTGAAAAAAGGTGGCAACACACTCTGGCCTGCCGGCGGTGAAGAAAATTCACTCGATTGCTTGCTACTAGTTGACTCCGCACTTGGCTCCGTAGAGTGCAACTCTAACTGCAGTACTAGGGATTGTGAAGACGAGTCTACGGAGTGACTACGACGACCTTGATAATTGTGTCCATGAGAAGAAGATGGAGAAGAAGGAGGAGAAGGTGATGAAGAAGAGGAGTGGTTGAGGAGAATTTCATCAACAGAGCGTTGGTGCAGTAAGTGATCATCATCGTCGTCGTCAGCATGTGATTCTAAAAATGAATCAAGGTCAAGCTCCATTCAAGTCTTCCACCACTACAGCTTTTTATCTATCACGTTGCAAAAACAGTTGGCTCTTTGTCCCTGAAAACAGGGTCCAGCAAAATTAGTTCATGATGTGAAGACCTCCATTCGAAGTTAGGGGCATAATTAGCTAATATTTCATAATCAAAGAATATCCAATTCTGTGCATTGCGTGAGAAGCTTAACATAATGAGTAGGAAACACCAAATATTTGATGACAGCTAACTGATTTCGAAGAGCTTAACCTCTGCATATCAACAAAGCAAACAATACTACTCCCTGGGAAACATAGCAGGAAAATAAGAGGAATTTATAAAGGTAGCAGTTAGCACTTGCGATAAACAGAAAACACCAAAATAACATTTCTGAAAAGTATGACACACAAAATAAAACATCAGAATATCCATGCATTAATTAAAACCTGTAATATTTGTAATTGGACTTAAAATTTGAACCCACACTCAAACGGTCACTGAGTTCAGTAACATCCCAACCCCATTAAGTTCAAATCTTGGATCCTGCATTGGACTTAAAATAATACGGCAACCCACATACCAACCCCAGGGAAAATTCCAAATACATGCCTAGATCGTTTGTAGAGACAGACTTTTTTGGGCGCTAAGATCCAAAGTCGAGCTGGGAACAGACCAAATCGTATGTAAGGTCCCTAAGCAATCACTTAATGGAAAAGGAAGTGATCAAGCCCGGGGCGGAGGCAGAGAAAATGCGGCCGAAATTTCATTTAATATGGATAAATTATCAATTCAGAACCCAGTAACTTAAAATGACTACAACCCTGAACCCACAATAAGCCGAGCGATGACAACCAGACAATGAAGAGAAATTACAAAAAGACAGCAACTTTAGCTTCAGCTTTTATATATATACTGAGACAGTGGATCTCAGCTAAACTAGAGCATTCCAAGGTTTCTATGAAAAGATAAGGATTAACAATTCTTAAAAAGCACAAGTTAAAATTGTGAAATTCAACAAAAAAAAGGTAAGAAACTGAGGGATGAGATCACCTTGATTGAAACAAGAACTGGAAATTAACAAATCAATAAAGAGTGTAGAATACTTTGCTGTGCTTATTTGGAAGAGTAGTGACAAGTACGGAGAGCGAGAGAACAACAACAACCTAATACGTCCACGTTTAGCACCAAGTATTGGTAACAATAAAAAATCTCCTTTTTTATTTTTATTTTGGAGTAACATTGGCATAATTATATTAAAATTGGGTTGTTCATTTTATTGAGTAGAACTTAAATAATTTTTATTTTGATATTGGTATTTTGGTATTTGGTATGTAATTTTAAAAAACTTAGTATGGTATTTTGGTATTTGGTACGGTATTTGATATGTAATTTTAAAAAATTTAGTATTTGATATGGTATTCGGTATTTATAAAAATGATACCAAAATTTAATTACATATATAAATAATATATATTATATTTATATAAATGATAATAATTTAGTTAATCTAAATATGAGCGAATAAAATCATAAGTTAGAAAATATCTAATACTTGTGATATGATTATATATTTAACTAAAACTAATAAATATTAAGCTTGTGTAGTAATTGGTTTAAGTTTAGATTTTGACTAGTGTTATTTATATTTTGAAACTTTGATACATATTTTGTGGTCTTTTTGTATTTTGCGTTATTGCATTACGAAGATCCATTGTTAATTGTCAAATCAAGTTTCCTAGTTCTTTTAGTATTCGTACCAAAAGTTACCAAAACCGAATATGCAAATACCAAACCATACCGAATTAGTTTGGTATGGTAATGGTATGACATTTTTAAAAATCGAAAACCGGAATTATCGAACCAAAATGTCAAATACGACCGCACCACGGACACCCCTAGTAGAAAACAAATTATCGAATTAAATCAATTTTTTTTATTTAGACTTGCTCAATTAGAGGGAAAAGCAATCTACTACTTACAGCTAACTACACATTGACACCAACAATATGGAACAAAATTTTTAGAAAATAGACACCCTATGCACGTTGTTCCCATAGTAAGGGAAATAACCATTTAAACAATTTTACGAATACTTCTCTTCCTTTGTCTTCTTCCTCCTCCAACTCCTCCAATAGCTCCTATTCTTCCTCCACCTTCAGGATAATGAATAGTTCGTCCTTGCGGACATTAAAGTTTTTTTTTTACTCAACTCACCATTACTTTTTTCCTTCAAGGAATGAAGCAAAATCTGAAGTTTGTCATCAAAGTTTATTCCATTACAGACAATTTTGACGGCTTTAATTGAAGCACAGTCTAAAAGCCTCTTTCTAGTCATCATACGCTTTTGGTGTATGATTTTGAGATAAATCCGGGAGCTCTAGCTCCAAATGAAGCTGAAGCAGAAAAAAATCATGGATTTAATGAATGATAGAAAGAGAAACCTTTTTTTTTTTTTTTTTTGGTATAATGACTTTAAAAAACCAGTAATTAGATTTGGTTTTTATTTTTCTACAAAATTAAAAAAAATTACTTTTTTTAACCCTCTACAAGAGTAGATTGAAATATCAAACTTATATGTTACAATGTAATAATCAAATTATATATTATATTATAATAATCTTATACTATAACTTAAAGGCCAATTTGAGAAGGCCTCTCCAAATTGAACTGAGAGAAATAAGAAAAATAAACGATTAGATAAGCATCCCTATAGACTAATTAAAATTGTCGGTTTTATTACATTAAAATATTTTAGGATACTAGTAGTATTCACGAAGTATATAACTTCTACAAATGGTAGCGTGATTAAAATAAGGTAAAGATGCTCTAAAAGTCCACCAGCTTAGAGATAATAATTCCTGGGACTTCTCTTAGCCTCTCTGTAACTCTCCCTCCTCATATTCTTAGGAGAATTCAAACAACGCATATTTCCTGTGCTCAAAATAATACAAATATTCCTCTGTGGACTTTATATACCAATGGTATTTTCACTATCCATTACTCTTATTCTCTAATTGATCCTAGACAACCAGATAAGGATTTGGAAGCTGAATACTCTCCATAAGATCAAGTTTCTTTTATGGCAATGTTTTCATAATAGGATACCTGTCGTGCCTACTTAGCGCAGATTAGTATACCCTTTGATACAACTTGTCAACTTTGTAATCTTGGAATTGAAGACATCAGTCATATCTTATTGTAGAGATAAATATCGGATTGTATTTATCTTAGGTAAGTGATATAGTTACCCTTGTAAGATAATGTACTTATCTCATACTTATAATTTTCTCTATAAATAAGAATACAACTGGTTCCATAATCATTGAGGCATTCATTAAATCTCACATGGTATCAGATTAGCCAGAAAATCTTTTTCTCCCTAACTTCAATCTCTTCACTTTGCTACTGCAATCCAGTTTTATGAAGCAATTATTTATTGGTTTAGTAACTACCTCTCAATACCTTTCCAGATTACTATTCACTTAAAATAGGAGTTGATTGCCTCTATGGTCACTCAACTTTGGGTAATTGGCCACTATGGTCACTTATCTTTTGTTTGTCTTTCTATGGTCACTCAATTTTGGGTAATTAGTCACCATGGTCACTTATCTTTGCTTTGTCTTTCTATGGTCACTCAACTTTGCCCAAGTAGCTCCTATGGTCATCCAACACACAAATCCTAACGTTCGTTAAAATTTTGCTGACGTGGCAACTACAAAAATATTTTGGCAAGTTACATAAATAGAAAAAAATTAAATTATTTAAGACCAACCCAATTAAAATTAAACCACACCCAAGAGTTCTTGCTTGAGGTGCCCATTTTTCCAAAAAAAAGACTCATTTTTCTTTAAATCTATCAAGAAAGCCTTCTGGTAACACATTTTCAACGTTAATTTCTTCACCTAATGAAAATCTGAGCACCCAAATAAAGTTCGTCTCACTTAGTTCATTCACTTACAAATGAATCATAAACATATGAAGACTCATTCTTCTTAACTAGCCATCGAATAATCCTGGAACTTTCCACATTTTCTATTGTTGTTTTCATTTCATGAATAAGTGGATCTACAGGAGTGACCTTTTTCTTGCTTAGAGTTGAGAGATAATCCACATACTTCCCTTCAATTTCATTACAAATATTGATCAAAATAATATCATGGGATATTGCAAACCCACTGAAAGCCAAATTTGGTCCCAAGAAGTTGTTCATCTTGGCAGCGAGTTGGAGTTGCTTTGCCACATAGTCCTTAAGAAAAATATCTGAGAATGCAAAATCTCTTGAACCAGCTTTGCTAAACAAAACAGTATTACTTAAACAAACTGTGAAATACTATATAATAAATAAAAAATTTATGTCACTTCAATAAAAATTTCAGCTTATAGAAAGCGTCAAAAGCCGCTAATTCGTTAAGGCCAGACACTGATTCATTTGGGTGCTCAAATTTTCATTAGGTGAAGAAATTAACGTTGAAAATGTGTTACCAGAAGGCTTTCTTGATAGATTAAAGAAAAAGGAGTCTCTTTTTTTTTTTGGAAAAATGGGCACCTCAAGCAATAACTCTTGTGTGGAGTTTAATTTTAATTGGCTTGATCTTAAATAATTTAATTTTTTTCTATTTATGTAACTTGCCAAAATATTTTTGTAGTTGCCACGTCAGCAAAATTCTAACGGACGTTGGGATTTCTGTGTTGGATGACCATAGGAGCTACTTGGGCAAAGTTGAGTGACTATAGAAAGACAAAGCAAAGATAAGTGACCATGGTGGCCAATTACCCAAAGTTGAGTGACCATAGAAAGACAAAGTAAAGATAAGTGACCATGGTGGCCAATTACCCAAAGTTGAGTGACCATAGAGACAATCTACTCCTTAAAATAGTTATCAGGCATCCTTTCCTTCCTCTGAGAGACCCACGTCATCTTTCTTTTGCCCTTAGTAAAATACGACTTTATATTCTGAAAGTCATTCTCACCTTGGCTTTAATTTTATCTCCTACAAACCCAAAATTTCACGTACTCTAATTCATAATGGCTTCTTAACCTCTCTCTGTCTCAAATATCCTGTCACCTCTACTGATATTTCTCTTCTAATCTCTACGCCTACTGTCGATCCTGCAACTTCTAGTATGCACTCAACTTTCATCTTCACATCTTTTCCTCTCCCTACTTTGTCATCATCTCATATCATTATGCCAACTTCTTCACTCGAAATTTTTTCTTCTTCTAGTTCATTACCCATATCGAGCAGCACTACTGGCTTGCCATTAATTTCTCCATCTTCCAATACTTTTGATCCAATCTCTTCTACATTTTATTCTACCAGGTCTCTTGCTGCACCAAACATTACCAACCTTGTTACCATAAAACATCAAACTGTTGAGGACTATTTGACATGGCGAACTGACACGACCCGAAATCCGGCTAGGCCGTGCGGGCACCCGACATCCTCCCCTAGACCCGTCGGGCGAATCCTTACCAATTAAATTAGAAAAATAAATATAATTCAATTCATAAATAAGAACAAGACTTAAAAAAAACACTGACATACTGATACCTCTAGGGTGTACAAAAGAATTACAGCTGACTACCCAACATACTAGGTTTAGGGCTGTCCAGACTAGACATCTAAGAGTACAAAAGAAGACAACTACCTCCTGAAGGGAGCAAAATACAACTGAAATAATGAACAATAAACTGGTGGCCATCCGGAATAAAAGCTGGCTCACCCTAACAGCTGAAGTCGTCTTCGCTCCTTCACAACGTGGCAAACTAAATCCTGGAGCGAACCTGCCGAAACGAAATAGATAGAAAAGAAACAAACAACAAAAAATGGTGAGTCAAAAGGACTCAATAAGTGGGGCAGACTAGCCACCTCAAAGAATAGGATAGCTAGCCAGGGAGGAGAAACAGATAAATAAAATTCCTCTTATTTAAATTATAAAAAGACAGAGCCAGGTAATAACTAGAAACACGTATGGAATGACAAACTTATCAATAACCAGGAACGTAAGATAACCAAAACATATAGGCATCCCGAACACATCAACAATCAATAATACATCCTGTTGCGGCGTGCAATCCGATCCATATATTCATCCTGCTGCGGCGTGCAAACTCGATCCCCGCAACCCAGAATACGAGCCAGAAATATATAGGCAAATAAGCAATGCACATATAAGCAGGACAGTAGTCATGTATCGTAAGTCTACCCAATGGTATGAAATGTGATGAAATGAAATGAAATGAAATGTGATGCAAAGGGTCACATGTGCCCGTAATCCCATCCCGAAGCGGAATACTCCTGCATTCGAGGGGAGTCCAATCTGATAACCAACTGGAGCGGAATACTCCTGCTCCTGGGGCGGAATACTCCTGCACCAGATATAATATAAACCAGAGGCGGAATACTTCTGCACTCTCTTGGGCGGAATACTCCTGCACCCGATATAATGTAAAGCTGAGGCGGAATACTCCTGCACTCTCCTGGGGCGGAATCCTCCTACCCTCAATATGATACGATGGAGCGGAATCCTGCTCCTGAGGCGGAATACTCCCACCCTCAATATGATACAATAGAGCGGAATACTCCTGCTCCTGGGGCGGAATACTCCTGCACCCAATATGATATGCAATGTAATGCATATGAATGACATATAATGCATATGAATGCAATGTGGTGCAATAATAACCCTTCACCGGCGCGGGACTCTCATCGACAGCCGGGAAGTAGATGCCAACTCACAGCCAGAGTACAATGCTCAGTTCCTCAATGCAATACCAACAACAGGACATAACATATAATACACAATGTAAATCCAAAGCTAAGGCGTAAGGAGTACGCCTATCGGCAGCTACACACGTAAGGAACACGTGGTAGAAAATCCACGAGGCCAGGTGCCTCCAATGAAATGGATATAAACACTTACTTTGTTACAAAGTTAGCACAGCCACTAAATAACCGCTTTGTCCTTTGGTTTCATTGCCAAACGATCCCACTCTATTCAATAAGTAGAAAAATATATCAAATTAGGCTAAAGGCTTCATTCCTCACATCTTAGGGCAATTCGGTTAGGAACCTGATACCCTATTGGCATACGCAATACGCAGGCCAGGCCTATATACAGGGTTTAAGGTCACACAACCAAACCCCAAATAAATTATATTTATATGTTGCCCATAACTCACTGAGTATGAATATATATTCAATTCCATTATCGGGGTCCATTTGACCCTTTAAACTATTAATTGAACTTATTAGGACGATGTCTAATATCTCAATTTTTACCGTAAAAATATATTCAAACACACGTAATAAACTCAAATAATATATTAGGATCATTACCTGAATATTTTAGGGTGAAAATTCTACTTTTCTCCGGCCTCTTTTCTCATTTTCTGGCATTTTTTTCCATTTCTGCGCCATTTTTTTTCTCTGCTTCTAAATCGTTTTGTTACTGTTTTCATACTTATCATATGCTCATATATGACCAGCATATATGCACCGCCATTCCATTTTTAAGTTTTGTCGATTCCCTTTTTGTTTTCTTTTATATTTTTTCTTTTCGCGATGAAAATTAAAACGGAATTCTATATTCGAAATAATTCCAACTTTTGCATACAAGTTGTACAAAATATATGTAACATACTCGCGAAGGCGGATCTCAAATCAGACTCCCGAAACTCAAGATGCGAATTTAAATGAAAAGAAGTCAAATTATTTAACTTTCGGCATTTTAGCGGAAACTAGCCGAACAACATCGAAATTCACTTTCGAAAGTTTACAAAAATCACAAATAATCATACGAACCTAACGGCACTTTCGGATTTCGAATCAGAGCTCATTCGGCAAAACCAAGCTCGAAAATCTCTTTTTAATATTTATCGCCAATAAAAATTGAAACCTTCTTCCGATGCCTACCAAACGAGGTCTGATTTAGCTCAAATTTTAGAGACAGGTCCTAATGGACATTACGAATATTTTAAAATTATCGGCATGCCAATCGGAGTCCTAACTTCCGAAACGACTGACCGAGGTCGTTTCATTCTCCTCCACTTAAACTCTCGTTCGTCCTCGAACGAGCCTAAGTCAAAAGAAAAATTCGCACAGATAACAAAAAAACTTGCACGACCTTCATAAGCTACTCCACGGACCTTATCTCTTGATTACAGGATCAGAATTATATTACGCACATCGTACTTTTGGAATAAAATATATCTTGATAATATGATAACACCATTGCCCAGCTTATTCTGACTAAGCTGATCCTTCCTCGATCGCGAGAAGAGAGTTTTATATTTTCGAAACAAGGATACACGAAACTTTGAATGGGTTAACATGATTCAGCCGATAATTACCTCTTCGATATACCTTTCGATATAGAACAGATCGATGGAACTAAAAATTAGCTCACGCTTGATGCAATAGGGGAAGCTTTTGAAGTACCTTGTTACTACACACTATGGAAGATTTGATGCAAGCTATATATTTTTTTTTAACGAACACACTATGCAACATCTCAGTTGATGTTAGTGTTGTTCCGCAAGCTCCTTGTGGGAATGTAGTTACTCATATCCTAATGTATGTCAAAGGTTCATCCGAACAGGGTATTGTCTTTGAATTGGAATTATTACGACTTGAGAAAGTAAATATAAAAGAGACATGTAGTTGGACCATGAGCTGAGGTAGAATACTAGCACAAAATTGATTACATGTGCACTTATAACACTAACACTACAACAAATTAGGCCTTTAACCACGATAAAAAAGTGTGGCCTAAAGTATCAGAAAGTGTTGCCTTTCATCAAAGGCCACACTTTTCGCTCTAAGACAACGTTTTTATAGGGGTGGCCTAAAAAGGCGTTACCTTTGCTCTAAGGCAATGCTTTTCGTAAGGTAAAGGCAACGCTTTTCGTAAAACGTTGCCTATGCACTATAACCACACGTTATAAGTGTGGCCGTTGTTACTTTGTAGGCTACGCATGAGAAGCGTGGCTAATGAAGCTAACACTTCTAAAGCGTGGCCTTTGTTACTTTTTAGGCCACGCTGCGAAGTGTGGCTAATAGAGCAACACTTCTAAAACGTGGTATTTGTGCTTGTGTTGTCCAATCCCTATAGCCACACTTTGGAACTATTGACAAATATAGGATATAAATTTCACTATTTTACCAGTCGATTTAGTGATTAAAATTTTTTATTTCTCCGAACATCATGTAATCACATTCATTACAAATAAAGACATTACTATCATATACTTTAAAATTATTGCTCAAGTATTAAGATCTAAAACACTAAATTAATTATACAGTAAACAAAGCATTCAAATGTATATATTTGAAAAAAAAAATACAATATGTATGCTACATAAACTAATATGCTACATAAACTAAGTCATCCTGTTATTACTCGAAGGTATGTACTAGAAATAAACTTTACAAAACTAAATATACCCAAAAGTCTTCATCATTAACTTCCACTAGATCCTAATGGTTTTTTGCCACAATTTCCAATTGCATCAACAGACTTTCCTGTACAAACAAAATGGAATAAGTAATCAGATAGAATCATAGAAACCAAGACTATGCAAGAGTAAACTCTAGGGAATGTGGAAGATTTTCTCCTCAGAAATTTAATTATTGAGAAAGGATGTATGTAATAAATACGATAAGCATGCCAAATTCAAACTAGTAGCAAGACAAATTCAGATTACCAGCTGATGAGATGATGTTATTTACAACCCAGAAAATAATGGGCTTGACGAGTGAGACATTATAACCAATAATCGATGATTAATCAAATTCATTAATAAGTTACATACCGAGAATTTTAATCATATGGTATCTAACTCCTCTATTTAAACAAGAGAACGGGTCAAATTTACTCCTGCACAATCCAAGATAGGCTTGAAACATACATAGTGTATTATGCTAACTTCATAAAATAACCCAGAACAATCAAACTATACCTATAAATGCAAGGTCGCTACACAGAGCATGTTTTAAGAACTCTGCATAGATATCATTTTCATCATTCCAGTGTACCATGGTATATATTTTTTTTAATATAGAAAATAACTTGAAATGAAGAACTCTGGACAGAAATGAAGAAACACTTGCAAAAAAAAAAAGTAGAATGCTGCCTATAAATGCAAGACCGTACTGCAGAATATAACAGTGTCCAATAATACATAAATATTGTGCATATCTTTCCTGAAGAGTTCAGACTGCACAATCCTTCCCCTTTAACACATTCTATTGCCTGTTTACTCCACATTAGGGCAAAAAAGAAAGAAATATTATTGACTGCAAGAAGATCACAACCACTTGAGCAATAATATTTTCGTTCGTTCATAAAGTTCTAATAATACTAAATCTCAAGATAAGCAACATATTGAGACCTACTACTACTACTAGTAAGTTGTTAATAAATCCATATAGAAAGAAGCCATCACCTCATAGGTTAACAATGTATATTTGTAAACATTGGTAACAATTGGTATATCATAGCTGCCAAAAGAAACAAAAAGGCAAGAGTAACTACTAATGGTTAGAACTGAAGTAAGACTAACTGGTATATTATGTGAGATCTACATTGAACAAATAGAGTAGAAGAGTCGGTGGGGCTTACCTTTCTTGTTGAATTAAAGTAGAGGGTGGGCAGAGAAATCCCTTTGAATAAAGAGCTTATTCCACCTCCTAAAGATCTTATGCTGGTGCTTAGGCAACTCTGCTTTCTAACATGCAAACATATGTGCGCTGGCATCGACTAGCAAATGAAGGATAACTAGCTTGACAGGTTAAGAATATGGAGTATAGATTAGATTGAATATGTTGGGCTAATAAATCCGTGTAGATTATCTTCCAACTAAAAGTATTTTCTTTTGAAAACATTTGGTATCCTTGAGGCTAATAGTATCTCACATTACACAAAGGAATCAGAGATATATATGGACAGATATAGGATACATAAAGTTTCTTTCCAGTAACTAGAGTACACTAGATTGAGAAATACAGAAAGAATCATCATCAGCTAGTGAACGAAGTAAAAGACTAAGTAGAAAAAGTAAGCATGTTTAAAGTAAAGTGATTGCACCAAAGTACCTCAATAGGAGGATCCAAAAATCTTATAGTGAAAGACCACGTACAAAAGAGAGTGTCGACCTAATAATGGTAACCAAATCGCCACTTCATGATCTACGGCTCAAGCTAGTTTCTCTACTTCAAGTAGGAACTCATTCTTATACTCTTTCATTTGTTCTTTTTATTTTTAAGAATCTTAATATCACTGTCCCACTTGCCTTATAGCAGAACCATAAAGAAAAGTAATACACCACCAAAATGAGGAGCACAAAGACTATACATCTATATAGTCCACTAGTAGCACAAAACTTATAAATAATTGAATTTAGCTACAAACATAAACTTGATTAGCAAGCTATTGTCTAGCTTCAAACATAAACTTACTATTGCAACTTTGGTGTCTGTAAGATCCTTCCTTTCTCTTGTACCATTTGGAATTAACAAAAATTGATATAGTTCCTCATTGTTATTACAATAAAAGAAAGTAAAAAAAAAAAAAAAACATTAACCATTTAACCAACAAAAAGAGTTGTACAAATTTTCACAAGATGGCTTTCCGATCATCAATCTAAACAATTGTTCTACACGAAAGAAAAGAACTATAAAATTCTATTAATATCTCAAGATCTTGAAAAAATCCTTTATTTTAAGTACCAAAACAGAGCCTTGACCACCCAACCCTTTAGAATCTTTAAGATTTCAGAATAGAAAGAAAGGTAGTGAGTCATCACGTCTCACGTACAATCACAAGACAAAACAAATTCACTGAATATAAACAAAGAATTTAAAAACAATAAGGCATCTTTAGATAAACACATTGCTCATAAATCTACCAATATCTGTAACCTAATCCCATAAACTTGTACAGAAATTCCAATTCAATTTTAGCTTATTTAATTACGATAAAAATGTAATCTTTTCCCCAAGTTGTTCTACAGGACAAAGTAAAAGAAAATGCTTAAATATGTTTGGAACATAGAAAACCGTAAGTGAAAAGTGAATTATAAACCTGTTATTGAATGTGACCACTGATTCGTTTCTGTTTCCGTCCCAACATTGAGCCCAAATAACCTTGCTTTAAAGATGAAGGCAATGTTGTTGAGGGCACTAAAGAACCTAAAAGATTTCAGCGGAGGAACCGAGAAGGAGGAATACCTATGTAAGTTTTCGAGTATTAGGGATTTTAGTTGACGGAAATGTTCAGAAGAGGGAAACCTAAAAGTGTTAGATCCTTTGCCATTCGGAATGAAGAGATATATTTAAAATTTTATTAAAACCTCTCAGAGGGAAAATTTTGGTGATAAATTTATACTAAAAATTTTTAGGGTACAATTGTGAAGTGTTGCCTTTTAGAATAAAAAAAGCCACAATTAGAAAATGTTGAGATATAGGTAGAAAGTGTTGCCAGTTGTTGTACGATTTGGCTACACCTAAATAGTGTTGCCTTTACACTGAAGAAGCACGCTTCTGAAGTGTTGCCGAAAAAGTGTGGCCAAAAGGCCCTATCAAAGACCACCACTCAAAAATCGTGCCCATAGTCATTTTTAGCTACGCTTTTCAAGTGTGGCATAAGACTAGTGTAGCCATAGACCAAATTTGTTGTAGTGTAAAGTAACTTCTCAAATAGTTGAGGTGTGAAGGAGATATACATACCAATGATGGATTGTCGACAAGCTGCACTAGACCTTTAACTCTAAATTTTCATGAAATAAAACAGCATCAATATAAGGATCCAATCCTAGTTAAATACAGACAAATAGCCAAAAGAAAATCGGAGTCACCATACAGGGTTACTACTGACGGTGTTTTCATGTATAAAGATAGACTTTGTGTTCCTGATGTTGCAGATTTAGTTTATGATAAAGGCACATTATTCCAAATACACTGTTCATCCAGGTTCGACTAAGATGTACCATGATCCTAAGCAGATTTATTGGTGGGACGGAATGAAGTGTGACATAGCAGAATTTGTGGCTTAATGTTCTAATTGCCAGCAAGTTAAAGTCGTGCCATCTTTTCAGACTTTATATTTTCAGCAGATAGGTACATATATATAATCAGGTTGTCAGCTTATCTCTGTCATTAATAGATTATTAGTGGGTTTAGCAATGATCGACACTCATTGTAGATTTCTGCCGTGGCCTTACTTTGGGTCGTGAGAAAAGTGGTATCAACACCTCAGAGATTTAATATTACCATTCAGTATTTGGAGGAAGACTCCTCCACTTAAAGCACAAACTCATGCAACCATTTGAATAGGAATAACCATCCTCGCACAGTCTGCTGGACTACAGAAGATTTAGCTAAAAGCTGAACGTAGGCAGACCTAAGCTACCAACTACCCCTTTCGAGTTGCCAAACAGCTGTAACTCTCAAGTTCACAACTCCATACCTTTGCCATAAACACCACCGCCTGATGGATGGTACTTCTATATAAAAATTTCGGCAGAGTTTCCCCTGAAACTGGATGATCCGCAAAAACAGAACCAGCACTATACTATACATAGGAATGGATACCCGGATAAACTTGCTACACCCCGTACGTCTAAATTGACGTATATCATTATAATATCATGTTAAGAATGATTTAAGTGAGCTTAAAGTAATAATATGACCATATATGATGTTTATATGTTGAATATAAAGTTTGGGAAAAATCAGATTTAAGTTGCGGAAAAACCGATTAAGGAATTGCCTTGTAATGGAGCTTTTTCAGCAATTAATTTCATGTGTTATATGAAGTCTTTTGGGGACATATCATATACCAAATTGAAGGTCTTGGAGTGTAGTTTCCAACACTTTTAACGGTTTGCTCATATAACTTATAGATAAAAAGATATGAGCGTCAGAAGTCAGACCAGAAAAAGGGACATAAGTGCAAAAGAGGGCTAGAAATGAAATATTTTTATATTAAAAGAGAAATTTCTCTCTCTCTCTCGACATTTCCAGTAAAAACCATGATATAAACAGAGCTCTTTCAGTTGAATCCATTTTTTTATGATTTTGAAGATAGAACATCAATTTTGACACGAAACGGAAGATGGATTGCGTCAAAACGCTCTACGCGATTAGGGTAACATTATGCTACCTTCAATTTCGTCTATAGCTTGAGTTTTAGAATTACTTCATAGCTAAGTAAAGTATCTAAATTCTATTTTATAGCTTGTTTAAGCTTTAGAAGGTGTGGAATTCAAAGGAAACGAAGTTTAGAAGCTAGAAACATCAAAGGTATGTAAGGCTAAACCTTTCTTTTGGCAAGGCATGTATCTTTTAGATTTTGAAGCTTTTATTAGTTTTAAACTTAGTTTTTCTTGTGAGAAACTTGCATGGTACCAAGGAAACCTTGTATATACTTAATTTGGTACTAAAATCCAAGGTGAAAGACGTCCAAATCAGAAAGGCAAAACGTTTCAAAATCTGGAAATTGTTTTGAACTTTGGACAGTTGTTAGTATATTGATCATAACTCCTTATACAAAATTGATATTAAGATGATTTAAGAATCTCCAGAATCCTAATACATATATCTACAACTTTCATGCAGACCATGAGGTCTATAACTTTTATCTGCACCCTCAAAACTATGATGCAATATAGGACGCTGGTATTGTCTAGAAATTCTGTACATCCGTGGAATTGTTACGCCACTCTCATCTTGTTATCCAGTTAATTTGTTTATGTTATCAGTTTATCCGGGTATCCATTCCCGTGTATAGTATAGTGTTGGTTCTGTTTTGCGGATCATCCAGTTTTAGAGGAAACTCTGCCGAAATTTCTATAAAAATCAAAGAGTTAGACAGATTCTAAGTTTCAGGTTGTGTCTACAATTCCATCCAGAGTTTTCTTATCATTCCTTTGAGTCCATATATATTGTTGCCACATGTGTTATGCCTCATACATGCTTATGCTTATATTGTGATCATGTTATGTGTGATTTGGAGTCCCCCATAGAGGCTGGACATTGGACACACAGTCCGGTCGCGTGTGATACTACCCGTCTGGGGGATACAGCCCCTCTGGTTCAGGCGGGAGTTGAAACACCTAGTGTGACCGGGTGTCATTCACACACTCTGACCAGAGAGACTAGATATTACTGGCTGGGGGGATATAGCCCATAACACCCACCAGGTTTGTTATATATGCGTATATAGCCACAGTATGCACTGCATGATTATACATGAGGCTAGTTCCGATTTTCAGTTACCTGATTTGGGGGGATATAGCCCATAACGCCAGACAGGTACCAGTTCAGATAACAGTTCAGTTTTAGCTCAGTACCAGTTATCAGTTCTCAGTTATCAGCCACCAGTTCTTAGCGTCAGTATCAGTTGACAGTTATCAGTTCTCAGTTATCAGCCACCAGTTCTTAGCGTCAGTATCAGTTGACAGTTATCAGTTCTCAGTTATCAGCCACCAGTTCTTAGCGTCAGTATCAGTTGACAGTTATCAGTTCCAGTTTCTAGTAACCAGCTATCAGTCATATTACAGTTATTTATCAGTATAGTTCAGCTCAGTCTTCAGGTTCAGATTCAGCTAGACTTCAGCTTATATTCATATCATGTTTAGTACGTTCTTCAGATTTCCAGCTATATTGCTATGCTCCAGCTCATGTTTACATATTTATATTCCAGCCTACAGTTTCATTCAGCTATGACATATTATATGCTCATGCCTTACATACTTGGTACATATCGTACTCACGCCCTTTTCTGGGGCGCTGCATTTCATGCCGCGCAGGTGCAGATAGATCAATGCTTGGACCATGTTAGTAGGCCATCTATCAGCTACTGGAGTCACTCCGCTTACTCCCGGAGTTACTTATCTTTTGGTATGTGTACAGTCAGCCAGCTTGGGTAAAGCGGGGCCTTATCTCGTCCTTTTTATATTCAGTTCATCACTCTTAGAGGCCTGTAGATATGTCCCTGTGTGGTGCAGTCAGTATGTTATGTATGTCAGCTTATGTTAGCCTTGTCAGCTATTTGCATCGCATACTCCTTATCAGCTAGGTTTATGCTTATTCTGTTTTTCAGTTATAATGGTTAGCATATTATCAGTAGGATTGGTGATGATCGACACTTAGTGTTGGTCATCCGTCGCGGCCCTAAGTTGGGTCGTGACAAAAGTGGTATCAGAGCAGTTCAGTCCTAGGGTGTCTACAGGCCGTGTCTAGTAGAGTCTTGTTTTGGAGTATGTTGCGCGCCATACTTTTGAACAGGAGGCTACAAGGCACTTCAGGACAGTTGTCTTTCTTTCTTATCTAGATCGTGCGATAGAGCCATGATTATAGAATTCAGCCCTCTAACAATAGTAATTTCAGCAAAGCGATGCCGCCAAAGAAACTAACAGCTGCCCAGAAGGGCAAGGTTATTGCCGGCCAGGGTATTAGTAGAGTGCCACCTAAGGTGGATGAGAGTGAGGAGTCCAGACCTGAGGCTCCATCTGAGGCCTCACAGATCCTATCAATTCAGGGTAATATTAGAGGTACTGCAGCTACTATACCTCCACCTTCTCAGCCTGATAGTCAGGGGCAGGAAATGAGGGATTCCATCAGATTATCGACCAGTGTTGTAGTTGCTCAGACTAGACAACACAGTGCAGATGCCCAGGGAGATGTTGGATCCAGGATCAATGATTTTATCAGGCTAGAGCCTACAGTCTTCACCGGATCCCGTACAGGAGAAGACTCTCAGGATTTTCTATTGAGGATAGCCAGAATGTTGAGGGTTATGCACGTGTCAGACACAGAGTTAGTAGAGTTGGCTGCATTCAGATTGCATAACCTAGCAGCAGGGTGATATCAGACATGGGAGCTATCTAGACGGCCTGATGCTACTCCCATGACTTGGAAGGAATTCTCAGATGCCTTCCTTTATCAGTATATGCCTATAGAGACATAGAGAGCCCGTGCTAATCAGTTCCTGACCTTGAGACAGGGAAGTTTGAGTGTAGAAGAGTATAATTATTGCTTTAATTCTTTAGCATGGTTTGCCCCTGCGGTTGTAGTGAGTATGGAGGATAGAATTCACAGGTATATAGTGGGACTAGCTCCACACCTAGTGAACGAGCGTATGACAGTTGCTATGCAGTCATGTATGAACATCACATTCAGGCATTTGCTTTGTTACTTGAGGAGAGGAAGCAGAAATAGAGAGCCGACAGGGATAAAGTGCTAGACAAGAGGGGCATATTTTCTGGTTCGTTTGGAGAGACGTCTGGAGCGAGTAGATAGCAGAGTGTTAGACAACCACCAGCTAGTATACCTACGTAGTCTCGTGGCTTTAGATCTGATAGAACTCCTTAGTCCAGATCTAGTCACACATCATTGACTTCAAGATTAAAGTGTCGTGGTACTTCTATACCGGCCAATCAGACATATCCCAGATGTTCGGATTGTGGTAGACGCCACTTGGGCCCATGTCAGTTAGGAGTTGATACTTGTTATATTTGTCGCGAGGCAGCTATTTCATGAAAGGTTGCCCGCCTAGGGGTGGCAGTTGTACAGCCCAGCCAGCTAGATCACCAGTTGTTTGCTCAGCATCAGCACGCCATCAGGGGCATGTTCTTCAGGATGGCACCTGTATAACAGAAAGAATTTAAGGAGCAATTGAAGGATTTGTTAGATAAAGGCCTCATCAGACCCAGCATTTCCCCGTGGGGAGCCTCGATGCTATTTGTAAAAAAAAAAAAAAAAAAAGAAAGATGGCTCTCTACGCATGTGCATAGATTACAGACAGCTGAATAAAGTCATTATTAAGAATAAATACTCTCTGCCCAGGATTGATGTCTAGTTTGACAAGCTCCAGGGTGCCAAGTGCTTCTCGAATATAGATTTGCGATCAGGCTACCATCAGGTTAGAGTTAGAAAATCTGATATACCTAAGACTGCATTCAGGACTAGGAATGGCCATTATGAGTTTTTAGTGATGTTGTTTGGACTCACTAATGCCCTTGCTGTATTTATGGATCTAATGGACAGCGTATTCAGGCCTTATTTAGATTTATTTGTGATTATATTTATTGATGATATTCTCATCTATTCAAAGTCTGAATCAGAGCATGCGGAGCACCTGCGCACAGTATTGGGTACTCTTTAGAACCAACAATTATATGCTAAGTTCTCAAAGTGTAAATTCTAGATAGATTCAGTGGAATTTCTTGGCCACATAGTTTTAGCAGAAAGAATTAAAGTAGATGACTAGAAGATCGAGGCTGTGAAGAATTGGCCCATGCCTACGACGCCAACTGAAGTACGTAGTTTTCTGGGTTTGGCAGGTTATTACAGAAAGTTTATAGAGGGTTTTTCCTCCATTGCAGCTCCACTGAACAAATTGACAAAGAAATCAGCTAAATTTGAGTGGTCTGATTCTTGCGAGCACAGCTTCCAAGAACTAAAGAACAGCATGGAAGAGTAATTGCTTATGCTTCTAGGCAGCTGAAAAAGCACGATCAGAACTACCTCATCCATGATCTTGAGCTTTCAGCAGTCATTCATGCATTGAAGATTTGGAGACATTATTTTTACGGTGTTCATGTTGATATTTATATGGATTACAAGAGCCTCCAGTACATATTTAAGCAAAAGGAGCTAACCCTATGATAGAGGCGGTGGCTAGAGTTGCTGAAGGACTATGACATGGACATTCTTTATCATCCGGGTAAAGCGAACGTTGTTGCTGATTCCCTTAGTCGCAAACCTATGGGTAGTCTATCTTATTTACAACCAGAGAAAATAAAGTTAGCTCATACACTCTACCAGTTGGCCAGCATGGATGTCAGATTAATAGATTCAGAGGACGCAAGAGTTACAGTTCAGAACGCAATCACTACTTGCCTAGTGACATAAGTAAAGCAGCGCCAGTATGAGGATCCAGTTCTAGTTCAATACAGGCAGATAGCCAGAAGAAAACCAAAATTATTATATAGGTTACTAGTGACGGGGTTCTTATATATAAAGATAGACTTTGTGTTCCTGATGTTGCAGATTTATGTGGACAGATTATGACAGATGCACATTATTCCAGATACATTGTTCATCCTAATTCGACTAAGATTTACCATGATCTTAAGCAGATTTATTGTTGGGACGAAATGAAGCGTGACATAGCAGAATTTGTGGCTCAGTGTGCTAACTGCCAGCAGGTTAAAGTCGAGCAAAGAAAAAAAAAAAACCTAGTGGCTTGTTACAGGAAGTCGAGATTCCATCATAGAAATGGGAAGCAGTGAATATGGACTTCATTACAGGCTTGCCCCGTATGCGGAGCAGATATGACTCTATTTGGGTTATAGTTGACAGGCTTACTAAATGAGCTCATTTCTTTCCTGTTAGAACTACATATACAGCAGAGGATTATGCCAGACTTTATATCAGAGAGATAGTGCGCCTACATGGTATTCCAGAATTTATTATTTCAGACGGGGGCACACCAGTTTACAGCTAATTTCTATAGATCGTTCCAGACAGGTTTAGGGACACAGGTGTATCTGAGTACAGTATTTCATCCATAGACAGACAGACAGGCTGAGCGGACCATTCAGACATTAGAAAATATGCTTAGAACTTACGTGTTAGATTTTAGAAGCAGCTGGAATGGTCACCTACTGTTAATAGGGTTTGCATATAATAATAGCTATCATTCTAGCATACAGATGGTGCCATATGAAGCTTTGTATGGGCACAAATGCAGGTTTTCTATATGATGGTTCAAGGTTGGCGAGTCTCAATTGATAGGTCCAGACTTAATCCAACAAGTAATTGATAAAGTCAAGTTGATCAGGGAAATATTATTAGCAGTGCAGAGCAGACAGAAGTCCTATGCAGATAATCGACATTGAGATTTAGAATTTCATATTGGCGATTAGGTATTCCTGACAGTATCACCTATGAAAGGCGTTATGAGATTTGGAAAGAAGGAAAAGCTTAGCCCTAGATTTATTAGTCCATATCAGATTATCAGGCGAGTTGGGCGTGTAGCCTACGAGTTAGACCTTCAAGCAGACCTTCAGGAGGTACATCCAGTATTCCATGTTCCCATGCTCAGAAAATGTGTCAGAGATCCTTCTAGAGTTGTACCAGTAGAGGATGTACAGATTACAGAACAGTTGACTAATAAGGAGGTGCCAGTTGCAATTTAAAGAGGCAGATTCTTCGAGTATGTAACAGATCGTTGCTTAATGCTTCTACATACTTCATTTAACATTCGAGGACGAATGTTCCTAACGGGGGAATATTGCTACACCCCGTACGTCTAAATTGACGTATATCATTATAATATCATGTTAAGAATGATTTAAGTGAGCTTAAAGTAATAATATGACCATATATGATGTTTATATGTTGAATATAAAGTTTGGGAAAAATCAGATTTAAGTTGCGGAAAAACCGATTAAGGAATTGCCTTGTAATGGAGCTTTTTCAGCAATTAATTTCATGTGTTATATGAAGTCTTTTGGGGACATATCATATACCAAATTGAAGGTCTTGGAGTGTAGTTTCCAACACTTTTAACGGTTTGCTCATATAACTTATAGATAAAAAGATATGAGCGTCAGAAGTCAGACCAGAAAAAGGGACATAAGTGCAAAAGAGGGCTAGAAATGAAATATTTTTATATTAAAAGAGAAATTTCTCTCTCTCTCTCGACATTTCCAGTAAAAACCATGATATAAACAGAGCTCTTTCAGTTGAATCCATTTTTTTATGATTTTGAAGATAGAACATCAATTTTGACACGAAACGGAAGATGGATTGCGTCAAAACGCTCTACGCGATTAGGGTAACATTATGCTACCTTCAATTTCGTCTATAGCTTGAGTTTTAGAATTACTTCATAGCTAAGTAAAGTATCTAAATTCTATTTTATAGCTTGTTTAAGCTTTAGAAGGTGTGGAATTCAAAGGAAACGAAGTTTAGAAGCTAGAAACATCAAAGGTATGTAAGGCTAAACCTTTCTTTTGGCAAGGCATGTATCTTTTAGATTTTGAAGCTTTTATTAGTTTTAAACTTAGTTTTTCTTGTGAGAAACTTGCATGGTACCAAGGAAACCTTGTATATACTTAATTTGGTACTAAAATCCAAGGTGAAAGACGTCCAAATCAGAAAGGCAAAACGTTTCAAAATCTGGAAAATTGTTTTGAACTTTGGACAGTTGTTAGTATATTGATCATAACTCCTTATACAAAATTGATATTAAGATGATTTAAGAATCTCCAGAATCCTAATACATATATCTACAACTTTCATGCAGACCATGAGGTCTATAACTTTTATCTGCACCCTCAAAACTATGATGCAATATAGGACGCTGGTATTGTCTAGAAATTCTGTACATCCGTGGAATTGTTACGCCACTCTCATCTTGTTATCCAGTTAATTTGTTTATGTTATCAGTTTATCCGGGTATCCATTCCCGTGTATAGTATAGTGTTGGTTCTGTTTTGCGGATCATCCAGTTTTAGAGGAAACTCTGCCGAAATTTCTATAAAAATCAAAGAGTTAGACAGATTCTAAGTTTCAGGTTGTGTCTACAATTCCATCCAGAGTTTTCTTATCATTCCTTTGAGTCCATATATATTGTTGCCACATGTGTTATGCCTCATACATGCTTATGCTTATATTGTGATCATGTTATGTGTGATTTGGAGTCCCCCATAGAGGCTGGACATTAGACACACAGTCCGGTCGCGTGTGATACTACCCGTCTGGGGGATACAGCCCCTCTGGTTCAGGCGGGAGTTGAAACACCTAGTGTGACCGGGTGTCATTCACACACTCTGACCAGAGAGACTAGATATTACTGGCTGGGGGGATATAGCCCATAACACCCACCAGGTTTGTTATATATGCGTATATAGCCACAGTATGCACTGCATGATTATACATGAGGCTAGTTCCGATTTTCAGTTACCTGATTTGGGGGGATATAGCCCATAACGCCAGACAGGTACCAGTTCAGATAACAGTTCAGTTTTAGCTCAGTACCAGTTATCAGTTCTCAGTTATCAGCCACCAGTTCTTAGCGTCAGTATCAGTTGACAGTTATCAGTTCTCAGTTATCAGCCACCAGTTCTTAGCGTCAGTATCAGTTGACAGTTATCAGTTCTCAGTTATCAGCCACCAGTTCTTAGCGTCAGTATCAGTTGACAGTTATCAGTTCCAGTTTCTAGTAACCAGCTATCAGTCATATTACAGTTATTTATCAGTATAGTTCAGCTCAGTCTTCAGGTTCAGATTCAGCTAGACTTCAGCTTATATTCATATCATGTTTAGTACGTTCTTCAGATTTCCAGCTATATTGCTATGCTCCAGCTCATGTTTACATATTTATATTCCAGCCTACAGTTTCATTCAGCTATGACATATTATATGCTCATGCCTTACATACTTGGTACATATCGTACTCACGCCCTTTTCTGGGGCACTGCATTTCATGCCGCGCAGGTGCAGATAGATCAATGCTTGGACCATGTTAGTAGGCCATCTATCAGCTACTGGAGTCACTCCGCTTACTCCCGGAGTTACTTATCTTTTGGTATGTGTACAGTCAGCCAGCTTGGGTAAAGCGGGGCCTTATCTCGTCCTTTTTATATTCAGTTCATCACTCTTAGAGGCCTGTAGATATGTCCCTGTGTGGTGCAGTCAGTATGTTATGTATGTCAGCTTATGTTAGCCTTGTCAGCTATTTGCATCGCATACTCCTTATCAGCTAGGTTTATGCTTATTCTGTTTTTCAGTTATAATGGTTAGCATATTATCAGTAGGATTGGTGATGATCGACACTTAGTGTTGGTCATCCGTCGCGGCCCTAAGTTGGGTCGTGACAAAACTGATATCCAAAACAATAATATGCTTACCCTGCTACAATAACACATGCTCTGGCTCAACACAGGGAACGTTACAAGCGGCTACCAATCGCCCAAGCTCACTAGCGCCGGACGAAGAAGAAATGGAAATGGATCGAGGATAGAAATAATTAGAGCTTCAGGAAATTCATCTTTTTTTTTTTTTTGGCTTGGCTACCAAAGCTAGACTATTTCCGAGTCAGGCGAGCCAAAGAATTACAATTGAAGAGATAGACATTAAATAAACTTTATGGAAAAACATCCATACCAATTTAACCTCCCAATAAGAAGGAAACTCTGACAATTTACCAGAATACCCTTTTATACCGAGACAAACTTGTAGAATAACATGACTCTACTAGCGTCTTGAAGCAAGAGGAGATACGTAGATCGAATATTACTTACTAATCACTTTACACCGGAAGAAACGATACACTTACTGATGGTGAAAAATTAGGTTCCCATTATCCTAGAAACACGAAATTCCGAGAAGAGAGGTAAACTGATTTGACATAATAACAGAAGGTAGAACAACAAGATGCCAGGCAGACAATACCGACACTTACTGCCAAATCTCTCACATTTAGACTAGATAACTAGTAAGGTCTCACAAATGCCAGGAATAAATTATACCAGAAGCTCGCCGCTCTACCGCAACCGATTCTTAACAGAAACAATATCCAAGGAACCCATGAAACATGATATGACAGACCATCTCCAGATTGATCGGAAGAATCAAATCTTAAGGGAAGAAGAAATACATGGGTCTACTACATCGGATACCTCAGCATCCCGCCAGACAAGCAGTTCATAGAACTGCCTCTGCAGCTGAGCTGAGCCACTACCCTGACAATCACTTTCTAAAGAACCACTGCCACCACACTCTCAACCTCTACTAGATGGTGGCTTTTCTCTGGCTAATTGAGATCTATATGAAATCCCCTGCGACTGCGCAGATGCCTGATGACGAGAGAAAAGACGACTGCGTACCTGTCTGAGTAAGGGAAAACTCCTCAAAGAATAGCCAGAGTCATGACAATGATAACACCTTTTCAGTGAAAATGGAAGCTGGACAGATTGTTGATAGCTGTAAAGAGAAGACTGAATCTGATCTTGATGAGCTACTGGCGCACTCTAAAAATCACGTAACACAAGCTGAGATAACCTGGAAGGTGACGTCCCGAAATAATCAGAACTTTTACATCCAAATGAGGTACCATGGTTGCCCACCAAGGCCACAGAATTTCTTGCTCTCCTACTCTAACTCTTCCCGCTCTAACTTATGATATGCCTAATACCTCTGACCAATATCAAATAAAGTCCCAACCTCAATTTTTTCGAGCCATCTGGGATCTCAAGGAAGGAGAAAGGTCACCAATAAATATTTGAATCTCTCGAAAGGCTCATGGACTAGTTCTAATGCATATTCAGCCATTCTATAGAATTCAATCTCATATTCTGAAACCAACAGACTAACCAACAGGCTACCCTGTCTAATCCACTCAAATTGGCAACACTTTTCATCTCGCTCGCTACTCGAAAGGAACTTTTCCACGAATCTGGAAAAAAAAAGTTGAACCAAGTTAGCTAATAAGAGAGCGGCCCACCAATTCAAGGCTAGACCCTGAAGCTGGAAAGAAGGATAATCAACACCATACCACTCGATATAATCAAGAGCCTGAAGGATACGCTGAAATCATTGTATTTTAAAAAAAATCATGAGGTTTATCTGATGCATTGCTTTTAGAATATCGGAAGGTTCAACTGCGTAAAATAATGCAACCTCTTTGGGCACTCGGACCGAACTGATACCTCGGCTGGCTAACCAGCCAGGACAATTAGAGGTAACACATACTACCTCCAGAATATAATTTACTGCAGCAATATTAAGAACCGTAAAAGGAGCTCCCTGAGATCGAACGTCTGCACATGCGGCAACCTGATAGGCTGCCCTGCGAATAATAGGTTCTTACGGTATCTGCGTCACCAAAATTCTCGTAAAATCATCGTAGAGAGCCAAGGGAACCACAAGGCCCTGCTCCCTTGCACATCGCGAGCTCGTACGTCCATAACTAGATCGTAAGCACGATCAAAAACTCTCGAGGCTTCGTCAGTGCTAACCCTAGGCCAGACTACTTCGTCTTGAACTCATACCATTTGCTGATTTATCGCACGAGGGTTTCAGAATTACCATGAAGGAATTAACGAAAATACTTTTGTATCCTAGACTGACGCACGATCAGAAAAGAAGGAAGTGAAACTTCCTAAATGCCATCATAGTCCCTCGTAGATAAGTACGGACGTCTACGTACCCATCAGCGAGACTCTACTAGACACTGTCTTAGTCTGGATAGACTCGAAACCGGGCTCTGATACCAACTGACACGACCCGAAATCCGGCTAGGCCGTGCGGGCACCCGACATCCTCCCCTCGACCCGTCGGGCGAACCCTTACCAATTAAATTAGAAAAATAAATATAATTCAATTCATAAATAAGAACAAGACTTAAAAAAAAACACTGACATACTGATACCTCTAAGCTGTACAAAAGAATTACAGCTGACTACCCAACATACTAGGTTTAGGGCTATCCAGACTAGACATCTAAGAGTACAAAAGAAGACAACTACCTCCTGAAGGGAGCAAAATACAACTGAAATAATGAACAATAAACTGGTGGCCATCCGGAATAAAAGCTGGCTCACCCTAACAGCTGAAGTCGTCTTCGCTCCTTCACAACGTGGCAAACTAAATCCTGGAGCGAACCTGCCGAAACGAAATAGATAGACAAGAAACAAACAACAAAAAAGGGTGAGTCAAAAGGACTCAATAAGTGGGGCAGACTAGCCACCTCAAAGAATAGGATAGCTAGCCAGGGAGGAGATACAGATAAATAAAATTTCTCTTATTTAAATTATAAAAAGACAGAGACAGGTAATAACTAGAAACACGTATGGAATGACAAACTTATCAATAACCAGGAACGTAAGATAACCAAAACATATAGGTATCCCGAACACATCAACAATCAATAATACATCCTGTTGCGGCGTGCAATCCGATCCATATATTCATCCTGCTGCGGCGTGCAAACCCGATCCCCGCAACCCAGAATACGAGCCAGAAATATATAGGCAAATAAGCAATGCACATATAAGCAGGACATTAGTCATGTATCGTAAGTCTACCCAATGGTATGAAATGTGATGCAAAGGGTCACATGTGCCCGTAATCCCATCCCGAAGCGGACTACTCCTGCATTCGAGGGGAGTCCAATCTGATAACCAACTGGAGCAGAATACTCCTGCTCCTGGGGCAGAATACTCCTACACCCGATATAATATAAACCAGAGGCGGAATACTCCTGCACTCTCTTGGGGCGGAATACTCCTGCACCCGATATAATGTAAAGCTGAGGCGGAATACTCGTGCACTCTCCTGGGGCGGAATCCTCCTACCCTCAATATGATACAATGGAGCGGAATACTCCTACTCCTGAGGCGGAATACTCCCACCCTCAATATGATACAATAGAGCGGAATACTCCTGCTCCTGGGGCGGAATACTCATGCACCCAATGTGATATGCAATGTAATGCATATGAATGACATATAATGCATATGAATGCAATGTGGTGCAATAATAACCCTTCACCGGTGCGGGACTCTCATCGACAGCCGGGAAGTAGATGCCAACTCACAGCCAGAGTACAATGCTCAGTTCCTCAATGCAATACCAACAACAAGACATAACATATAATACACAATGTAAATCCAAAGCTAAGGCGTGTGGAGTACGCCTATCGGCAGCTACACACGTAAGGAACACGTGGTAGAAAATCCACGAGGCCAGGTGCCTCCAAAGAAATGGATATAAACACTTACCTTGTTACAAAGTTAGCACAGCCACTCAATAACCGCTTTGTCCTTTGATTTCATTGCCAAACGATCCCACTCTATTCAATAAGTAGAAAAATATATCAAATTAGGCTAAAGGCTTCATTCCTCACATCTTAGGGCAATTCGGTTAGGAACCTGATACCCTATTGGCATACGCAATACGCAGGCCAGGCCTATATACAGGGTTTAAGGTCACACAACCAAACCCCAAATAAATTACATTTATATGTTGCCCATAACTCACTGAGTATGAATATATATTCAATTCCATTATCGGGGTCCATTTGACCCTTTAAACTATTAATTGAACTTATTAGGACGATATCTAATATCTCAATTTTTACCGTAAAAATATATTCAAACACACGTAATAAACTCAAATAATATATTAGGATCATTACCTGAATGTTTTAGGGTGAAAATTCTACTTTTCTCCGGCCTCTTTTCTCATTTTCTGGTATTTTTTTCCATTTCTGCGCCATTTTTTTTCTCTGCTTCTAAATCGTTTTGTTACTGTTTTCATACTTATCATATGCTCATATATGACCAGCATATATGCACCGCCATTCCATTTTTAAGTTTTGTCGTTTCCCTTTTTTTTTCTTTTATTATTTTTTCTTTTCGCGATGAAAATTAAAACGGAACTCTACGATATTCGAAATAATTCCAACTTTTGCATACAAGTTGTACAAAATATATGTAACATACTCACGAAGGCGGATCTCAAATCAGACTCCCGAAACTCAAGATGCGAATTTAAATGAAAAGAAGTCAAATTATTTAACTTTCGGCATTTTAGCGGAAACTAGCCGAACATCATCGAAATTCACTTTCGAAAGTTTAAAAAAATCACAAATAATCGTACGAACCTAACGGCGCTTTCGGATTTCGAATCGGAGCTCATTCGGCAAAACCGAGCTCGAAAATCTCTTTTTAATATTTATCGCCAATAAGAATTGAAACCTTCTTCCGATGCCTACCAAACGAGGTTTGATTTAGTTCAAATTTTACAGACAGGTCCTAATGGACATTACGAATATTTTAAAATTATCGGCATGCCAATCGGAGTCCTAACTTCCGAAACGACTGACCGAAGTCGTTTCACGAACACAGTTTACCTCTCTCTTGATCTCTCATGATTTACTTGGTTTTGTTGATGCTTCTTTTCTGCCTCCAACTTAGTTTGTTTGTGATGCTTCTGGAAATCAGTAGGCAAATCATATGTACCGTTCTTGGCTAGGAGTAGATCAAAGTGTCAGGTCTTTGATTTTCGCTACCTTGTCCTGTGACGTTCTTGTTGATGTGCATCTTCTGCTGTCTTCTCGCGATTTTTGGCTATCTTTACATCGTTGATTCATGGATGCTAGTCAAGCAAAAGCTATTAAATTAAATCGGCAGCTCACCACTTTGCGTAAGTCGAAGTCAACATCCATTGATCAATATTTGTGTGATGCCAAACAAATTGTTGATTCCTTAGCGGCAATTAATTCTTCGGTTTCCCATCAAGATTTTATTGATCATGTTCTACTTGGTCTGGGAGAAGAGTATGATATAGTTGGAATTATTACTCATTTTTCCGGGCAGCTTACGCTTGAAGAATTTCGTTCTAAGTTACTGAGCAACGTCTGAAGCGTTTCAAAGAACCTGATCCACTAGCACTTATTCAAGCTTTTACGGCTCAGCATACACACTCCAGTTCCTCAAATCTCTCAAATATAGTTGTTTCATCTCAAGAAGGTCGTGGTAGGGGTCATGATTTCTCTTCTAAAGGTCGAGGTCGAGATGGTCGAGGTCGTGGCTCAACTGGCAGAGGTCAACAGTATTAAGGATCCACAATGAGCAATTTTACTCGCAATGGCTTTACTGGTCAAGCCACATCAGGTATCGGTAGTGTCTCTCATGTTCCTTATGGCTCACAATCTGCCAATGCAAGTTCTCCATCCTCTGGAGTCTTAGGTTCTCATCCCTCGTCTCAAATTTGTCAAATTTGTGGTTCCCCTGGCCATAATGCATTACAATGTCCAAATCGTTTTAATCATGCTTTCGTGGCTAATGATCTTCCTAAGTCTTTGCTATGTCAGTTAGTGAAACAGATGATGCTACTTCGTATCTTGACTCCGTTGCATCTACTCATATGACTCCATCTGAAGGTAAATTTATACATACCTTCCCTTACACTGGCTATGATCGTGTTTTAGTAGAGAACAGAACGATGCTTGATATTAATAAACTTGGATATTGTCAAATACCAACAACCTCTCGTCCTTTACATTTGCACTCCATATTTCATGTTCCAAATCTTAGTCATTATTTAATACTCCTATCTGTTAAAAATTTATGTGAGGACAATAATTGTGTAGTAAGTTTTGACTCTTCTTCTATTTATATAAAGGACAAAGTGTCGGGCCAACATGTCCTTCAAGCTTCCCGTAAAGGTGATGTTTATTCTCTGTCCCATTGATGCGGGCCAAATCGAGCCTAAACACCAACCGTAAAAGGCCAAGCTTGAAGGACACAAAGTATGGAAGGCCAAACGCTTCGGAGGAGAGTTCGGGAGCGATTTGAAGATGTTTCGTTCGAGCACAGCTTTGGGCAGACCGCCCCAACACCTAGGAGGAGCTCCTAACACTGATTTGAACACTTCTCCACATGCTCCAGGAGGAGGCGGACCGCCTTAAGGGGTGGGTGGACCGCCTACCCCCAATTTGTCCCAAAATGCGGCTAAGGATGGAACTTCCAAATCTCTGAACTTTTGGCCAGGCGCTCCGCCCCAACTCAGAGGTGCTCCGCCTCAGCAGGCTCTCTTACACTAGGCTGAGGACCTAGTCCTGTTCCATGTATGACGGGATTTTAACTAGTTTTATAACTGTTTCCAGTGTTAGCCATGCGTGGCCTATTATGTTTTGACCTAACTTTTGGGCTTTTATGTCATTTATTCCTTAGTGAGATGAACCTATACATACCTCCCTTAGGTCATTTCATTAGGGAGCTCAGTTTTTTAACATTGAAGAATAGAAATAGAAGAGGCAAGCCCTTTCTTGTAGAAGCTTGAAGCTTCATGTTATCTCTTTTGCTTGGAACCTTGTTGATTTCATCACTAGTATGAATCCTTGAATTAGGTTCAATTTTCTCTTTCTCTCTTGGATAATTATTTATGTATTGAATCATTTATCCATTCTTTCTTTTATTTCTGTTCTTCCTCGTCTTGAATTTCTTATTATCTTGTTGATTATCTCTTTATTTGCTTCTGTGTCTACTTTATTGCTTCCGCGTATTTTTACCCCGTATCAGTTTGGTATCAAAACATGGCTCGAATTTTTTCTTACAAATCCTCGTCCTGTTCTTCGTATCCTTTAGTTTATTGTTGTTGTTGCTTTGATAAAAAGAAAAAGAACAAATAAATGAAAATTGAAAAATCACAAAAAAAATCATGGAATGGATTGGATTTGATTCCCCATTCATTGAAAGATGGAATGAATTGGATTTGATTCCCCATTCATTGAAAGTTATTGAGGATTATTATATGATGTATTCCCGTTGTTTTAGTACCCTCATATCACGATTTAGTGTTGTGGATTGAAATTTGAAAATTTGAAACCCCCAATTTGAAACCTTTGCTTAAATTGCTTCAAATCTCAAATCGAAGTTTGTTATTGATTATTTTGACTTGAAAATCATTGCGGTTTGTTGGGAATTATTAATCACAACTTTGGGTACCCTTGAAAGTTGAAAATGGGTGGAAATTGATTGAAAATTTGATGGAAAACGGGTCAAACCCATAGTTGAACCGGGTTGAGAAGTTGCAGGTGAATATGTAGTCGAAGTTTGATGAATGTCATAGCACGATATGTCAATCACTTGAGTGTAAAGGAATACTTCTCCAATGTATGCGTTTGGACCATTGTTAACATCAACCTTGGCATTTTCCTCAAAGGAAGTAAGGAACACAAGTGGAGACTGGAGACAACAAATAAATGGGGTGGAATCTTCCATGAAATAGAAAGTTTTTGGCTATTATCAAGCATTGAGGTGGAAAAACTCATTTAGTTATGCATATTTTCAAATACTTGATAATAATGCATCTTTCATACATAATAAGGTATCAGATAACTGTCAATTAGAGTGGTGAACAAAGATCATATATAAAAATGAGTGAAAATCACTTAACACCCTCAAATTTGCTTTAAAAAATAAACTTCCCCTCCAACGTTGAAGAAAGAACGTAATTACACATTGAACATTGGGAGTGTAATAGCAAACAAACTAAGACGTAAAAGCGTGCATGAGACGGTTATTCAACCTGTTGAGATATTAAATTTACACGGTCACTTCAAAATTTAGAGTTGCATTAGATTCTAAAGTTCTAATAGTAAGATAAAAGTAGTTAAACTCGTGCATCAAACTGTGACCTTGACTCACCAGTTGACATGTGAACATATAATGGTGCACAGGAACAAGTTAGTGACAGGTAAACAACTACCTCTAGCAAGATTGTTTTTCTGGTGGAAGCACTGTAGGTACTAGGTATCATTATCAAGAGCTGCTGTCTTTAGATGATAATGTTACGAAAGTTAATTGGCTTACACTAGCGTGGCATATTATTTTCCTGTGCTTTCTTTTTAGGCAACATAAGCACAAAAGGTGTGGATAAGTAGCCACTCCAGAATATTTGAAACTCTCAAAATTTAGCCAAATTATTCGAACTCATGTATATCCTCTCAGCTCTCTTTGGATAAGGAGTATGATAAACATGCACTGCGTGCATGCAAGTGGTGAGGAGAAAATGAAGAGAATATTGAGCAGATATATAATATAGATATTGATGAGGCTCAATCTGAAGACACATGATCAAAATCATTAAATAGGCATGTGGTTTTTGATTGAGCCGCGTCAATATCTCTTTCTATATTTCTTATGATCAAGGACAATTCTAGCTTTGGTAAGTAACTGAATGTGAAGCTTTGCTTGTCTTCCTGTTTGTAGCTCTTGGCCATCTTTTTGAGTGACTTCTTTTTCTGTTTAACCATTTGCTATTCAAAGCTTGTTCTTTGACTAATTGGCGCTCGTGCCAAGTAAGCCCAGTGAGAAGGATAAAGTAATTCCCACATACAGATTATATTCCGAGAGCTCTACTTTGAAACCTCTGATTAAGAGTAGAAGTTGGATCCAGACGTCCCATCACACCCACTCGATGGTGAGTGATTATATTTTGTGTTCCTTCAACCTTTGTTGCTCTATATCATATTTAACACCTTTCTTAGGTGTTCCGTAATTATAATTATTAATCATTGGTTGCTTATAGGTCTGTATACGTGAAGCATGCAAAGGGGCATGTATCATATACGGGACTCATATAAAATTGACCTTTGTTGCAGGAATCTTATGTTTGCTAACTAGGGAAGTAGTAACCTACTGTTGACTTCTTTCATATTTACCTCCATAAAGTTTGAGAAACTTATGTGCATCATTAGTTTTTCCCTTCCTTTCTCTATATACTGTAGAAACAAAGTATACTTAGGTAATATGAGTTTAATACGATTGAGAAGCAAAGAGAATGTTCGACTTCAAAGTCGAGGGAAATATGCATACAGTATATAGAGAAAGGAAAACAGAAATGGTAACTTCTGAGCTTATAGTTATATGGTAGTTTCATATCTGTTTAACTATTTGCAACTTTGATTTGTCCAGAAAGGAAAGGTTGTTATCCTGCAGAGTATTGAGTACTGATCTTGCTTCTTCAGATGCAAAAGGAGTAAGTGAAATGAACTAGACCTTCAAACAGTTCCAGAAATTCCTCATGTATCTTTATGTTCATTTTACTTACAATTTGGATTGCTCAGGTGAAGTCTACCATTACTTGGCAGGTCGTGAGTCAAAGAAAATTTCATAAACCTCCTCCCTGTCACTTACAATAGGGTAAGGACTAGTTAAGAGATAAAGAATAATACATTTATACCAAAAATGATGGTGTAAAGAGAAAACATGTCATAGACTTTCTGTCTATAATTTTTAGTCACCGCTGAAATCGTTGCAGCAAAAGCTCGTGTTATATGACGAAGCTTTCTCTTCACTCTATCAACTGAACTGCAGCAATAGCTGGTATTGCATCTCGCAATTTTTGAGTAAGAGCTACACGAACTGTCATCACAGAAGCTGCCGGTCCACTAAGCCTAACTTTAACAACGTAGTCATTAATCTGAACAAGCTCCAGTTCTCCACCACCTGCGCCTACTAGATATGGTCTAATCTCTCCAAGAAGCTGACACAATTGAAAATATTGCATTATTTAGCGTCTATTAAAATGTGAAGTAATTATTGGAAATAAATATGCAGAGGCCATGTGTCCTGTACCTTTTCAATATTTTCCTCATTTAACTCTAGGCCAGTTTCAGAGTCGAGAATCTGCTCTACTGCCATTATTTCAGGGATTTTGTCACGAAGGCGAGTTTCAATTCCCATTTTAAGTGTCATTGTTGAACTTGGACAAGATCCACATGCTCCCTGAAGCTTAAGAACTACAACTAAGCCATCGATCTCATGTAGTACCACATTCCCTCCATCTGCCATTAGGCCTGGCCTGACTTCTTCTAGAACCTTCTCAACATTTTCCTCAGTGAGGGGGAGGACACAACTTGGTGATACCACAACACCTTTAGTATCAACAAACAAAATGGAGATACAATCACGATAAGTTAAGGTACATTACGAAATGGAACAGACTTATAGGACAATACAACTCCCATTGACCAACAGTGAACCTACTAACTCATAGCAAGTTCAGAAGATATATGAGAATATCTGAAAGAGAGAATAGAAGAAATTATAAGTCAGAGCAATCAATTCCCCTGTATTGAGAAGGTAAAGTTACTAAAAGGTGAAACTAGAAGCAGTCCACAAAACATTACCAGGATGCTCAAGAGGATTAACTCATCTACCAATTAAACGGTGCAAGAACAAGGACGAACTTAATGTAGTCAATGAAAGGACTTCGTAGGTCATAGATAAGATCAGAGGACAAACAAAAAACAAAATAGGATAGACAATCCATACATTTTTATTCAGAAAAATGGAGCTTGTTTCCGACTGTCTTGCAGGCGGTAGGGAGTGAGTTGTGGGGGAAGGGGGGGGGGGGGGGGGGGTGGGTGAGGATACTGAATCAATCTGTTTAGCAAATGAAAAGGAAAAGTTGAAGGAAAATTTTGCTGGTTTAAAGCATGGGTATTTATTAATTCAGTAGTGGTAGTTATTTCAGCTGAAAAAGGGAAAAAAAAGGCCATTCAGCAATCTGTAAAATTAAACAAGCATAAAAACACGATTAGGTGAATAAGCATGCATCATTTACCTGCATAATTTCTTCTTTTTCCAGTTTCATTGAACCCAAGAAAGCGTCTAACATGAAATTGACCTCTTTGGAAAGAACTTTGCTTTGATGAAAATCGCCTGCCGTGTGAAACAGAGTTCTAGAATAGATAATGAAATCAACATTATGGCATTGGAAATGAAGAAAATCATCTTCATATGTACACAATTCAAAATCAGAGTGCAAATTTGTGGAAAGGAGGTATTGCATATCACAAACATATCCATTAGAGTAATGTGTTTCATAACAGTACAAAATATAGCTATTGAGGTAGGAGCAGGAGAATTTCATTGCATAGAGAAGAATCTACCAACTATAGAACTACATAATTGTGTCTAAGACTAAGGTAACACGATCCTAAAACACGGTAGATACAACATCCTTCTGTAATACGAGTTAATAAAATATGTGAATTATGTTTGATATCACTCCAACAAGCAGAAATTCAGTAGCCATACCTTTGGAAAGGAAGTAGAGGCAGCAGAAAACCATTCTGATGAAGGGCTGGCTGATGCTGATGCCGTGGGCTTGAGACCTTGCGCTTGGGTTGAAATTGCAAACATAATGCGTTTTAGTATCACCAAGTGTGAGGGCTCATGTTTCTCGAGTATATTCCTGGAGTACATGGTTAGTTCGAATCAAGTTAGAACTAGAACTTGAACGTGCCAAGGAGGAAAAGACCAAAGGTTTTCTCTCCTTAAATCACTCTTCATTAATTCTTACCCAGAAATTCAAATGGAAGATCCCTATTCCCTACCAAAAAGTTCTCCATTCCCTACGCTTGGACCCGAGACCTCTCGTTAAAAATTGAGGGATCTTAACCAATCGACCGCACCTCTTAAATGCTATTTAGCTCCTGCTATATCCCCCTTCCATCCCAACACAATGCCCACATGTACAAAAAGAATTTCTTGAATCCTACCCTCAACTGATCTTACTCCTGCAATTCACTTTACACCCCAACAAAATACTCCATTGTTTGAGTCCAAGGTGAATTGACATAACTCCATAAATAACATTATCCTATATAACTATTTTTACAAAATTCAATGATTTGAATTATTCAAATTTGAAATTCAAAATGTCACTTGCCATTTTGGAAGTGATGTTCGACCTCATCTCATGAATAACATTAAGCTTATTTTGTAGTGATTTCTGAATCAACTAACTTTTCAACTATTATTATAAGTAGTATGTTTTACTATGACTATTATAACATGTAAATCAGATTAACATTTTTCACTATATCCATGTGACAGTAGGACTATAATTCAAGTGAATTGCTAATCACTGATACTTGAAGAATCAAGACTCAAGAGTAGAAGATTTTAAACACTCAATTGAAGTAGAAACTAGTGAAGCAATTAAAGAGGAAATTCGGAAAGAATGGTTGTGAAGTAGTGAGTACCTGGAACAACAGGAAAGTGGAAACCAAAGAAGCAATGGAGTTTCGAGTCAAGGTGCCATTTGGAGATTGTCATTGTAAGGTGTAAGGTAGTTATTTAGAGGGAATGGCTGTAGTTTGGACACGGTTTCACTCCTATGTGGCTTTACCATTTGCTCATCTGTCTTCGGTTTTTAAGATCAACTTTATGGTCCGATTAATTTAATTTTAATTTCGTGTAGCCTAGTCACACGAAGGCGCCCTATGTAAATGACATATTCGTTTTATGCACCAATCAACACTTGTAAAGAATAGATGGACGTTGTTATTATACTACCATATAACCTTTAATGCTCTCTGTAACTGAGGGTCTGTTTGGTATTGCTGTAAAAAACTGTATTTTGATAAGTACTTTTAATACAAGTACTTATGTTTGACCAACTCATTGAAAAAATACTTTTGATAAATAATTTGTGTTTGACTAATCTTTACGAAAAGTACTTTTGAGTATTTGGATTAATAGAAACAAAAAATAATTTTAAATATTTATCATAAAAGACTTTAATTAAAAAATTATTTAGTTAAAATATAAAACATAAAGTAAAAGATATAAATTTAAGCTATTGAACAACATAAAATATAGTTAAACCAAAGTGATAATGGATTTAGGAAATTCTAGTAATTACTTGCTTTTAAAAGATGATTTAAAGAATAGAAGATCCTATATACGGTTGATAGAAATACTTAGAAATAAAAACTAGTCCTAAGAGGGAGCGGATTTGTAAAAGTACGTAGTAGGGAAAAAATAGGAAAAAAAGAAATATAATTTTATTTTGAAAGAGATATGGTTAATTAATGAGGAATAATTTGGTAAGGATATTTTGTTTTGAAAAAATTAATAAACTGTTTTTGATTCTTCCAAGAACTAGGTATTTGTAGCTCTCTCCAACAACAAAAAAAATATTTCTGCTTTTACCTAAAAGTCCTTTTGTTTGGTTGCCAAACACCTCAAAATTCCTAAATAATAATAATAATAATAATAATTAAAAAAAATACTTTTGGTTTTGGAGAAGCAATGCCAAACAGGCTATAAAAAAGCTCACATATGCCCTTACCAACAAACAATCGTATATTAAAATTAATTTGTACACAATTAATCTGATTAGTGGCATTAATCATATAAATCTGTTATTAAAAGAGCTCACGTATGCTCAAAATTTAGATATTTAAAAACCTCTATACCCTCAGTCCCTCACTTATAGTCACCCTACCTCTTAACTTGTTGCAATAAACCATACCAATATATCATGCTTAAGTGATTTAATGATCATGAGATAAAACTATATACTATTAATTAAGCATAATTAAATGAAAAGAATGTATGCGCAAACACATGACAAATTAATTATTGATTTGGTACAAATAGACAAATTTTTACCATGTTAGGTACGGGTGGATCTACAGTGTATCCTACGGGTTCAGTAGAACTCAGTAGTTTTTGTGCAAACCATGTATATATATTGAGAAATATAAAGCAAATATATAAAAATTATTAATGCGACCCAATAACAAACTCTCACTTGTAGGGGTGGGCGTTCGGTCGGTTCGGTTCGGTTTAGGACATTTCGGTTTGGTTTTTCGATTTTCGGTTTGGTAATATTAGGAACCAAAACCAAACCAAAATTAATTCGGTTTGGTTCGGTTTTTAAGAATTCGGTTCGGTTTAAATCGGTTTAGTTCGGTTTAGTAGTTCGGTTTTCACATATAAAATAATATGGCAAAATAATTATTTTTCAATTGTATGCTCGAAGAAGAATAAGTACAACAGTAAATCAAAGTTAGCAGTTGAAAATAAAAATAATTTAGCTAAACATATCTTGTAGTAGTTCAGATTAATGACATGACAATCGAACTTGGTACGTACTGGTGCAAACTAAAATATCAAACACTTAGTTCCATGATATTAAGTATGGTACGTACATGATAAGCTTACTTCTTAGTAGACTGCAGATGTTATTATGGGTTTTACACTTTAGTTGACGAAGTTAGAAGGCCTATATTAGGCCTGGTAGCCTGGACTACTAACTAGTTATATAAAAAAAGTTGTGAAATTAATATATATATACATAAAATTCGATTTTTCGGTTTGGTTCGGTTTGTGCGCACCCCAAATCAAAAACCAAACCGTAAAACCGAAAATTTTAAAATGTAAAACCAAACCCAAACCATAAACCGAAAAACCGAAAACCGAATTAAAAAAAAATTCGGTTCGGTTGGTTTTTTCGGTTTGGTTCGGTTTGTGCCCACCCCTATTCACTTGGTTTGCTGCTTGTATGATGCGCTGGCTTTAGTTAAGCTCCAAGACGTCCTCTGTTTGAAACCTAATAAATGCTTAGACCTTTTAGCCTCTGCTTATAATAAACAGAAAAGAGTCAAAAATATCCTTAACCTATTAGAAAGGGTTTAAAAATACCATTCGTTAACCTATAGGGCTAGATATACCCCTGCCGGTTAACCTTTAGGCCCAAATATACCCTCAATGTTTTATTTATGCACAAAATTACCCTTAAAACTAACGGACTTTTAAAAAAGTTAATAATAATTAATAAAATATAATAGTAGGGGATATTTCTTCCCCGTACTATTAAAAAGAGCATTTCAAATCTATTGCCAATAGATAAAGAGAAGTTTTTGCCCTTTTCACTTTAAAAATTATAGGTAAATTTTAAAAATTAGCTCTTGACTTATCGTTTGTTTAAAACAAAGCTTTTGACAAAAGGTATTTACTACTCGCAAATATATATAAATAATATTAATATTAAATAATATAGAGAATACAACTAAGTGCATATGTAATGTATGCAATATCTATATATCATAAAAATCAATTGATGATTTTCCAATAGTATATATAGTTAATATTTTTTTATGATTTCTGGATATTATACATTAATATATATGTGTTTAAATTGTATTTTATTATTCCAAATATGCTTCTAGTTATTTTTTTAGTCGAGGGTCTATCGAAAACAGTCTCTCCACTTTGGTGGATAAGGCCTGCATACATCTTTCCCCAAACCCCACTTGTGGGATTACATTGGATATGTTATTGTTTAAGTTGAACTCTCTATTTTATTTTATATTGTGTATATATATTGGTGATACATAAATACCTTTTATCAAAAGCTTATTTTAAACATATAATAAACCAATAGCTAATTTTCAAATCTACCTATAAATTTTAAACGGAAAAGGACCAAAACTTGTCCTAAACTATTGGTAATAGTTTTGAAATGTCCTTTGTTAATATTACGGGCAAGAAATATCCCCTACTATTATATTTTATTAATTATTTTTTATTTTTTTAAAAGTCCGTTAGTTTTAAGGGTAATTTTGAGCTTAAATAAAACGTTGAGGGTATATTTGGGCCTAAAAGTTAACGACAAAAGTATATTTGGCCCTAAAAGTTAACGAAGGGTATCTTTAAACCCTTTCTAATAGGTTAATGGTATTTTTGACCCTTTCCGTTTAATAAAACGTCAGGCCAATATTTTGGGTTCCTTTTCCTTTTTTAAAACACAACATATATTTATTTCTTTTCAATATTTTCTAAATTAAAGTTAATTTAATTAGGGAAGAAGAACCAAAATTGCCACTGAATTATTGAAAAAGGTCCTACTATGTCACGCGTTTAAAATACGGTGCTAATATGTCATTGCCAGTGCAGTATCGACTCAAAATCGCCATTATTTCTCACGAAAATCATTTATTTTAATTTTTTAAAATTTCAAAAAACACTACATAATTTGAAAAAAATGCCTAATGGGCTTTAAATTCCACTTACCCAACTTAATTTCTGAGCCCCCATCCCCCCGCCAACTGCTAGTAGCATGTGTTAATATTTTTTTCTATTTATCTTGCAATCAACTAAATTTTTTAATGATAATTAAATTCAAAAGAGAGCGGCGACAGACCAAGAACTAAAGGCGATTTTTTTTACCTTCTTCTCTAATTCACAATAATACTCACACTTTAAATATTTCTTCACATGGACTCCTTCATAATTGTTAAAAAGAACATACGAGAAAAATTAGCTCGGCTTTGGATATGAATATACACAACTAATTTTTTTTTTTTTTATACTATTGCAATTCTAAGTTTCACAAATTATTCAAGGAATTTTATTCCAATAAAATTTTAGAAAAAGCCTATTCTGGTATTTTCCAACATAAGAATTGATTGATTTTAGAATATAGATTCTTAATAATTTTAATATATTTGGAGATGAAAATAATATTTGTGCTAAAAAGTAAAAGTGAAAAAAATAGGGTGGGGGTTGGTGGGTTCTGAAATTAGGTTGGGGTGAGGGTTTTAATTTATAGGTGGCATTTTTTAAAGAAAATTGTAGTGTTTATTGAAAATTAAAAATTAGAATAAATGGGTTCCGTCAAAAATAATGGCAATTTTGAGGCGAAAGTTATACATAATGGCATTTTTTAGCAGGAAGTATAACGGAAGTGGCATATTAACACAATATTTTTAACGCATGGCATAATTAGACATTTTTCAATTGTCCAATGAAATTTTGACCCTTCACCCATTTAATAAAGAAGACAAAAGTTATATTTTAGTTTCCTTCCAAGTCCAAACTTACTTTCTAGAAAAATTGAGAGTTAGGGTTTTGTCTTATAAACTTCAATTTTTCAACTTTGTTTCCATCTTTCATTGATTTTGGTGCTGCCATCTTTCATTGATTTCAAATCTTCAATCTGTGAAAATAAAAATTGAACATCGGCTACGACTAGAAGATTCAATTGATGTGGCAAGGTATTTTTTGAAAGAAGAAATATCTTTTCGAGCCCATGATGAGTGTCAAACTTTTACAAGGAGAGGTAAATTTTTAGATTTTTAGAGTGGCATACTGATAAGATTGAAGATTTAAAAAAGATTGCTCTAGAAAATGTTTCAAAAAATAACATGGTGATATCTACAAGAATCCAAAAAGATATTGTGAATTATTGTGCAAAAATAATAAAATCAATTAAAACGACTTGAATGAGGATTACTTTGGTATATTGGTTAATGAATTGAAGGTTGTCTCTCATAAGGAACAAATGACCCTTGTTCTACTATATGTCAACAAAGAGGGTAAACTCATTGAGAGGTTTCTTAGTATTGTTCATGTTAAAGATACATCTTGTTGAAAAATGAGTTTTGAAGATGACAAAGGGTCTGGTGCTAAGTGAACTACGAAAAGGTTCACAGTTGAGTAAGAAGACTGAGCTGCTCAATGGGATATTCGAGTTAGATTTGAAGAAGGAGAACAAGAACAGCCGAAGTCAAAGTTCCGATCCTACCGGGAAAAGAAGAAGCTTGTGGCGGTGCTGAAAAGGATTGTGGTTCCTAAGTAGAAAAAGATTGGGAGCTAAGGCAAATTAACTTATGTTTTAAATAAGGCAATATGGGTAAACCATATTTGAAACGGATTCCAAAGTAGAAAATGAGGTCTAAACTTAGTTGGATCCAGCTATATATACAATTTAATTTGGCCAGAATTGATTTACGCACTCAAGACATCTCAACAGAGCAAATCGAGAACAAACAGATCGTGAGAGGCATTGTGTGCAAGAACAAAGGCTGAGCAGCAGAACCTTATGAAGGAGCAGTTTAATAGTTAAGTCGGTTGTTTTAGTTTTTGTTATAGGCTATCGAGTTGTAATCTATCAGCTTGTTAAGAAGCATATAGTAGATGTTACTCTTTGTTGAAGTAGAGTCAACCTTACAAGCTAACGTGTGGCTTGGAAGGTTCAAGGTACTAGGGAGGTCTAGTTCCTTGATTACATTACGTTGTAGTCTAAAATTTGCTTGGATTTTCCTTTAGTGGAGAGTTGAAATCCCAAGAGTTTGGGTCGTGGTTTTTTATCCCTTGAGCTAGGATTTTTCCACGTAAAAATCTCTGTGTTATTTACGTTTTCGCATTAAGTTTAAGTTTCAAAGATATGTGAAACTTGCAAGGAACCTAGTTCTTTGTAAGTTAGGGGAGAAAAGTTAAAGGCAAGTTTTAGGAATTTAAAATCGGGTAAGGACACTATTCACCCCCTAGTGTCTTACATAAGTGCACCAAGTGCAACAAGTGGTATCAGAGCAGGTTCTCTCGAATAAAGATTAACATTTTGAGAAGGATCTGAACAATGAGTGTACCACCGTTCATGCCCGAAGGACACTCTATCAACAAGCCTCCGCAGTTCAATGGTCAACACTACAAATTCTTAAAGTTTAAGATGGAAATCTTTGTACAGGTAAAGAATTATCAGTTATGGAAAATTAAAAGGAATGGTCCTATGATTTCCACAAAGATTGATGCATCAGGAAACAAGGTTCAAAAGCCTGTAGAAGAATTTAATGAAGGTGACTTCAAACTACTTCAGTTGAATGCAGAAGCCATGAAGATTCTTCAGTGTGGACTAGGATTTAATGTATGTGCAAGTATTCCCAAGTGCTCAACTGCAAAGGAAATCTGGGATATGCTAGACAACGTCTACGATGAAGAAACAGTAAAGTCAGAAGAGAGTTCAATCAAGGTCACTCCTATTAAGAATAGCATGATAGAGAATCTGAACTACTCAGGGTGTTTCAAGTGCTGCAAAAGGACCATATTATTAAAAATTGTCCAACATAGGGACCTTCTGAAAGCAAAAGTGATGATGAAGAAGAAGAACCAGAAGATGACTCTCCATTGGAACTTATGGCTCTTGGTGATGAACCTTCCAGTGATGATCCACCTGAGGTAAGTCTCGATGAACTGAAAACTAGACTTCATACTTGCTCCCCTAGGGAATTGAATTTGCTTGCTCTGACTTTAATTGAAGGCATTGAAAATTTAAGGACTTAGAAGGAACTAGTACTTTCTTAGAAGGACCAACTAATTTTGGTTTTGTCTGATTTTTCAATGAAAAATAAAAACTTGGAAAAAGCTAAATCTGATCTTAAAAAGGAATTAACTGCTAGTGAAGCTCAAGTTTTGGAACTAAAACAGAAAGTCTCAGCCCTTGAATTGGAAGGTCATCAATTAAAGGAACAGGTGCTTAGTGAGCAAAAGAAAGTTTCTGCACTCGAACTTGAAAATAAAAAACTGAAAGAAGTGTCTGGTAAGAAAGGAGTAAGTGAGGCTGAAATCAACCTTGAAGTTGAGCTTAAAAAGAAAAACCAGGTTCTACATCAGGAAACTGAGAAGAGCCGGGTTCTTCAGGAAAAGGTTGAAAAAGCTAACTCTGAGCTCACCAGACTCACTAAATAGAACAAGTCTTCTGAAGCTTTGGATTGGTTGCATGAAAAACATAATAGAGGTAAAACTGGTCTAGGACATCGAAAACCTCTACCTGCTTGGAACCCTAATAGTAAATATGTAGGATTTCCTTGCAACAAACTCTGCTTCTTATGTGGTAAGACTTGGTCATATCAAGAATGAATGCAGTATTGCAAAAGGAGCAGTACTAAAAAATAAAAAATCAGTTTTACCTTGTTGGGCTAGAAAAGATTTGATTCATCCATTCTATAATAAAAAGGGACCCAAGCTTGTCTGGGTTCCTGTTACTAACCCTTGATTTTCTTTTGCAGGCTGGAGTGAGATTTTTAAAACCCAAGCTGGATTCTTGATAGTGGGTGTTCCAGGCATATGACAGGAGATAGAAGAAACTTTCTCTCACTCGCAGCATTTCAAAGGGGTAGTGTGGCTTTTGGAGGAGGCAAGAGGGGTGAAATTGTTGGTATTGGAAAAGTTGGGAGATCCCTCAATCATGCTATTGACATGTACTCTGTGCGGATGGATTGAGGTACAATCTTCTAAGTATCTCTCAACTGTGTGATAGAGGGAATCTGGTTAGTTTCACATCTGTAGGTTGCACTGTAAAGAACCTGCAGACTGGTGAAGTGATAATAGAAGGGAAAAAGGCAAATAATGTGTACAAGGAAACATTAGGTTCCCTTCCTGAGAACAATTTGACTTGTCTGAATATGCTGGAGAATGATAGTCAGTTGTGGCACAAGAGATTAGGACACGCAAGCTTCACTCAGTTGAATAAGTTGGTGTCAAAGGACCTGGTTCGTGGAATGCCAAGCAAGAGGTTCAATGGCATCAAGATTTGTGATGCATGTGTGAGTGAGAAACGTGTAAGATCTTCATTCAAGTCAAAGAAAGTAGTTAGTACTTCCAAACCACTTGAGTTGGTTCACATGGACTTGTGTGGACCAATGAGGGTGAGGAGCAGAGGAGGTAAGAGGTTCGTAATGGTAATAGTTGATGACTACTCCAGATACACATGGACCCTATTTCTCAAATCTAAGGATGAAGCATATGATATGTTCGAGGATTGGGTAAGAGTCAATAAGAAGAAACTGGGGCTTCAACTGGTAAGTATCAGGTCCGACCATGGAACAGAGTTTGAGAATGCTAAGTTTGCAGAGTATTGTAACAAACATAGTGTGGATCACAACCTCTCTGCACCAAGGACCCCTCAGCAGAATGGTGTTGTTGAAAGGAAGAACAGGTCCTTAGAGGACATGGCTAGAACTATACTGCTGTCAAGCGGTCTGTCAAAGAGTTTTTGGGCTGAAGCAGTCAACACCGCTTGCTACTTACTGAATCATTGTTCTATCCGTCCTTTATTAGAGAAAAATTCCTATGAATTGATTAGAGGCAGGAAACCTAATATTGCACATCTCAGAACTTTTGGGTGCAAGTGTTTCGTGCATAACAAAGGGAAAGAACCTCTAGGGAAGTTTGATGCTAGAAGTGATGAAGCCATCTTCTTGGAATATTCTACACATAGTAAAGTTTATAAAGTGTTCAACAAGAGGACCATGATTGTAGAAGAAAGTGTGCATGTGGTATTTGATGAATCTAAAGCTGTTGCAAATAGACAAGAAGATGATGATCAGGAGATTGGCCTTGCAAGAGATGAACCTGCTGAAGACCCTGAGAATCTGTATGGGGATAAAAATAATCATGGTGATAAGGATCAGACTCAGGGGGAACTAGAAGGCAATCAGACAGGGGGAACTGAAGAACAAGATGAAGAGGACTTAGATGACTCAGCTCCTCCTGGAAACACTACTCAGCAGATTCAACCTAAACCTTGGAAGTATCAAAGTTCTCATCCACTGGAGAACCTCATATCTGATTTGAATACTGGAATTGGTACTAGAAGGGCTTTAAAGAATTTATGTGCATTCTTTGCATTTCTGTCCTCAATAGAACCTAAGAATGTACAAGAAACTCTTGAGGATCCAGATTGGGTGATTGCTATGCAAGAGGAACTTCATCAGTTTAAACGGAGTAAGGTATGGCACCTGGTCCCTCGACCAGCGGACAGGTCCATCGTTGGCACTAAATGGGTCTTTAGAAACAAGCTGGATGAACATGGCATAGTAACAAGGAACAAGGCAAGATTGGCGGTTCAAGGTTATAGTCAAGAAGAAGGAATCGATTACGATGAAACCTTTGCACCTGTGGCTAGAATGGAAGCCATTAGAATGTTAATTGCCTTTGCAGCTTACATGGAGTTTAAGCTATACTAGATGGACGTAAAGAGTGCATTCCTTAATGGTTATCTGAATGAAGAGGTGTACGTGGTTCAACCACCTGGATTTGAAAGTACAGATTTTCCTGATCATGTCTACAAACATGACAAGGCACTGTATGGATTGAAACAGGAAGGTTGTTTGGGTTCTTATTGAAGAATGGTTTTACAAGAGGTAAAATAGTCAATACTTTGTTCTTAAGGAAGAAAGCCAAGGACCTGCAAATTGTTCAAGTATATATAGAGGATATCATTTTTGGAGCTACTAATGAGAACCTTTGCAAGGAGTTTGCCGACCTGATGGGAAGTGAATTTGAGATGAGCATGATGGGTGAGCTAAATTTCTTCTTAGGCTTACAAATCAAGCAAGCTCAGGTGTCACGCCCTAAAATTTACTAAAAATAAAAAGGTTGTTTTAAAAGGCTGTGACTAGGTGTTTAATAGGTACACAAATTATTAGAGATTTCAGAGTCGCCACTTGACAAGTTAAATGTGTGCCAAGTCACCAAAGTGGTGTACCTAGAACACTTATGACTCGTTTAGTGGTCTGCGTCAGAGTTCCGGGTAAGGATCTCGGTTGACTCTCGGGAAGGTATTAGGCACCCTCGAGTCCTGTGCAAGCACAGTTGCCTTATTGACGCTCTCCGAGTTTGTGAATTATTGTTTGTTTGTTTAATTGCCAAATTATTATTTTGTTACACTTTGATTTGGATGAAAGTCGCTCGTTCATTGATGAAAATTCTACCAGAGATTAACCGTGGACGCGTTGTCCATTCGAATCTTGATATAAATGAGTTTCATGTAAACATTGGACCTTTGTTATACTTTAATCTTAAGTTACAATCACTCGTTCATGCAAACAAAAACTCAATCGGATGTGATCGCACAAGCACTTTACTTGGACGAAATCTTCCAACTTAAATGAGTTTTGAGTGAACGTATCGGCATTTGTTACGTTACTTAATTTTAACATCGTCTGTTCATTGATGGGTACTCTAATGATAATTAAACCCGAACACAATGTCTGTTCGAATTTTCAATATAAATGAGTTCCATGTAAACATTTGAGCGACTTTGATTTTGTGATTGTTCGGCCTATCACTTGCCTAGTCGCGAGAATCTTTTACACATTTCATTACATTAAAAGAATAAAGGTTGGCCGTATTCCTTTCTTTAAACACAATGTTATTTTTATTTTTTATTTTTTTTTTTAAAAAACTTTGGATGAGACCATTCACGTCATAACATTGTTCTGCCAACCTTTGAATTGTTAGCATGAATTGTTTGCATTTGTATCCTAACTTTGCCTACTTGTTTCATACTTGTCCATTTTATTTTATTTTTTACAAATCTCAGTTATTTAACATGAATATAATTTTTTAGTATTGCCTGAAAATGGCTACAATTTTAACATGCAGCACCAACTTTACTTATCAAACTAAGATTCCCTAAGAAACAGTATATACTACGCAGTAAACAAACACACGAAACATGATTTCTAGCAGAAGCATTATTGGACCGCATTACATTAGTGAATTTGCATGACTGTCCTAGTTGGTCTAGCACTTCTACTCTCGGCCTTGACTGAAGCTTGGACTACCAATTAACAAGCCTTTCCTTTTCCGTACATATTAACTGATGAAATGTAAATTTTTAAAGAATACAACCAACATGAACGTGACAAGATTCAACAACTTCTTGTCACCATTTTTCTTTTTTAACTTTGCAGCAGGTTTAAAGAAAAAAAATTAACATTCATGAGCAAAAATTTTCATTAAGCTCTAAACCATTTCATTCTCAAACACCACAAGTTTTGAAGAAAATACAAGAGGTGAAAATAGTGTTTACCTAGTAGAGATAAAAGTCCCTAGTAACAACAGTGTGATCCACCAGCAACTAAAGTTCTCAACGAACCAGCAACAACCAACGTTAAGCAAGCAACGAACAGCCACTTTTACCTCAAAATTTCAAACTGAAACCCCAACTTTTATTACTCTAAGGTTTTCTCCTTCCCTAGCTTCTTATTTTCTCTATTTCTTTACTCCATATTTTCAGGTTTTTCTTTTTCAAAATTCTTTTTTTTTCTGAGAGAGAAAGTATTTTCCCCCAGATTTTCGTGTGTGTCTGTTTTCAGATTCCTCCGTGTGTAGATATCTTCTTTGAATGAGGGTAAAAAGCCCTCTTAAATAAGCCAAATAAAAGGATGAGTGTGTGGCTAGATGGCGGGACAAGACCATGTGGCCCTTTTTTTACTTTTTAGCCATTTTAATTTTTGAGCATGCTGCCTTATAATAAGGGACAAAAAAGGGTTGGGAATCTTCTACTTTGTGGCATGCCATTGTACTTCACTTTGACTTTGATTCCTCCTTTCTTAACTTTCATATTAACATTAGCCCAATTAATTTAAATTTAGCAATGTACTTAGGTCCACAACTTAACATTTAATGAACGAAAGTCCATATACTCAACAACTACTCATTTTTACATTTAAAAGAAGATGTATTTTTTGAAATAATTTTCGATATTTTCCTATTAATAAAATTAGACTAAATGCTAAAAATCTAAGAAGAATTACTCACAAATTTAGAGAAATTAGCACTACTAATTTAAGCGATTTCTTTTTTTTTTTTTTTAAAAAAAAAAATTTCGTGCCAAAATTAGGTGATTATATCAGGAAGGCACAATGATCCATCAGAAGAAGTACATCAAAGAGCTCTTAAGGAAGTATGATATGAAGTCTTCTAAGGATATGAATATACCCATTGCTCCTAAAATAAAGATAGATCTGGATGAAACTGATGCTTCAATTGATGAAACCAAGTACAGAGGGATGATTGGTTCTTTACTGTATTTAACTGCAAGTCGTCCAGACATTGTTTATAGTGTGAGGTTGTGTGCAAGGTTCCAGTCAAAACCAAAGGAGTCACACTTAACTGCAGTCAAGAGAATCTTGAGATATTTGAAAGAAACTCAGGATCTTGGATTATGATACCCAAAAGGTGGAAGTTTTGATCTAATTGGGTATGCTGATGCTTACTATGCTGATCACTTGATTGATAGAAAAAGTACATCTGGGATGACACACTTCCTAGGTCCTTGTTTAGTCTCGTGGGCTACGAAGAAGCAAAATTCAGTGGCATTATCTACAGCTGAGGCTGAATATGTAGCAACTGCTTTGTGCTGTTCACAGCTATTATGGATCAAGCAGCAGTTGAAGGACTTTGGAATCAAGTGTGGACCAGTTCCAATCTTTTGTGACAATACCAGTGTAGTTAATATAGCCAAGAACCCGGTCCAGCACAAGAGAACAAAGCATATTGATATTAGGCATCACTTTTTAAGGGACAATATTGAAAAAAGCCTAATTACTATGAATTTTTGCAAGACTGAGGATCAAATTGCTGATATCTTCACTAAGGCATTGAACATGTTACAATTTGAAAAGAACAGGCTTGAGTTAAGGATGACCAAGATAGACTAAACGAGCCAGCACATAGTTCACCCAATGACTGGCTAGAGAAGTTTCCTTGTTTTACCTAGCTTAACTTTGTTTAGTTGATTCTATATCTGGAACTTAATTGTTTTGCTTGTTGACCAGTTTGGAACCCGTTTTCATGACTTAGATGCTGGCAAAATTTTGAATAAAGGATATCATTAAAGAAACCGGTGCATGGACATTCAGGTACACATTCTATTTTACTTGCTAAGTATAATACTTGGCTTACATGGCCAATCCGTTACCAATTATCCTCACTTGGCGCCGGATTAGTGGTAGGTGTTTAAAGTTCAAATTCGTTGAACCTGCTGGCGCCAGCTCCTAGATGTAATTATGTGTTAATAGCTTTTTCACATCCCATTACCCGTTCCCCTTCCCAATACAACATATAACCTTCTTTATTCCATTAAGCATTAGAAATACATTGTTTCTATCAGAGTTAACGACTGAAATTCTCTCTAGACGATTTCTCTCATTCTCTCTCTAAGAAAAAACACAACACTCTGTAACAATGTCGACCAGTTCTAAAATCGACTCACACCCCTCATCTCCTAAACTCAAAATTTCTAAACTAAATCAAAAGGCTAAGCAACTAGCTGCGAGTCGCTCTGTAGCGATGGCGAGGAGGTTTGCGAAATTGAGGCAGAAGAAGTTGACAGAGGAAGCAACTAGTAAGGGGGAAAGTGTTTCAGTTGCTGGTACGGAAGAAGGGGTCGCAACTGTTCAAGAAAGTGTTCAAGAAACCGAAAGGGTAAACCCTAGTTCTCCTACTGGTAGTGTTGTTGTAGAAACTAGTTTAACTTCTGAGCATGTATATTTAGGAAAGGAAGTAGTTGCTGAAGTTAGTGTAAAGGAGAGGGAGGTAGGAGGAAATATTGATAAAGAAAAGTCTGTTGATACAGGGGTTGGAACGTGTTCCTGAGACAGTGTCTGTGGTGGAAAAGACCAATAGCGACAAAGGAGAAGAAAAATCTACTGAACCCACCAAGGAACTTGAGAAAGAACCTGGTTCGTTCTCTGGTTCTGTGGCAGGTGATGATGCAGATCTGAATTGATGATTATGTGGAAGAGAATGTCGAGGGTGTAGGCTTTACTAAACCTGTGAATGCGATGTTTCCTGAGGCTAATCCTACTCCTCAAGCTAGTGAAGGTTCCTCCAGTGAAACTGATGTTGTGGTGGTGGAGGAACAAAGAAGATTGGGTAAAAGATCTGTGGTTCAGGAACAGAGACAAACTGTGAAGAAACGAAGGTTGGTAAAGGGAGGAGAATTTGTGGATAGTTCTAATATTGGAGGTTCTGGTGATGCTGAGGGAATGGGAGAAAGTAGTAGGAAAACTGTGAGTCATGCTAGGAGACCTGCTACTCGAGGTTCTATTAGAGAGCAGCATGAGAGGATTGTGGAGGAACCTGAAGTACGTAGGAGAGGTTCAAAGACAAAATTGGTGACTGGAGATGACAAGGAAGACAAGAAGAGGAGAGTAGCTAACTTTAGGAGTCTGCCATTGGTAAAGTGTAAAGTTTTCACTGACCTAGAGCTGGAGGGGATGACATGGCTTGGTGCTAAGCTGAATGCTCAGGGTTGGTTGAACCTGTTCAATGATCGAACTAGATAGCTGAGAGAGCAAAAGGTTCGAGAATTTTACTCTAATTGCACAGTAAGTGAGGGAATTGTGACAGCCATAGTGAAGGGTCTGGTAATCCAGTGTAGAGCTTGGTGAGATTTTAGGTGTTCCTTCTCAGGGCTACAGTGAATACATGAGAAACTCATAGCCTGCTATAGGAGATGGTGTGTCTGCTTTGAAGGTGACCCAAAAATTTGCATGGAGACCTAGGCTAGCAAGGGCAACACAAGTAAAGAAGAAAGCAATGCAACCCTTCTACCAGTTGCTATTTGAATTTATGCTGAAGAACCTGTTGCAGAGGTCGGAGAGGCGCAGTGAGGCCAACTTTCTAGATCTGACCTATATGGACCTGCTAGATCGAGAGGTTCGTATTAATCGACTGAAGTGATGATTAAGCACATTGGTAGGGTAGCTGATATGGGGTTGGGTAAACATGCCTTAGTCTATGGGTTTCTACTGAGCAAGGTATTTGATTTCTTTGGGGTGCCTGTTGGGAAGTGGACTAAGCTGGATCACAATGATGTGTTTGGGAGGAACATTCTGAAATCTTGTGACTATGTGCTGGATAGTGAACTTGCTGACGAACCAGAGCATGTGGGGGAGGAAGCTAAGGAAAGAAGAAATGCTAGAATCGATAGAAAGATTGAGGGGTTCAGGAGGCAGCCTGAAAGACAAAATGATGAGCTGGCCTGGATGAATGCTGAAAACACTAGGCTGGATGCGGAGCTGGAGCGTGAATGTGAAAGAAACTCGCGTTGCCTTGCCTTGTTGCTTGCTCACTTTAACATCCCTGATATTCCCCAATTCTGAACTAGTTCCTTTCCCAAGTCCCCTCTTTGGTTCTTAATATGACCTGGTTTTAAGACAATTATTATATTTTGATTTGTAATATTTGAATGATGTTTTGGATGTTTTTAAGCCGGTTTGGCACTTATGTTGATATAAATATCCTACTTTGCTAGTATTTATTGTCTGAAATAGGTTCCTGACGTCCAAAGGTTGGCTAGCTGCCTATGGCACTAGAATCAACTTGACTTAATCTAAGTTGAGCAGGTTCATACAACTGTGGAACTTTTCAATGATGCCAAAAGGGGGAAGTTAGATGTTGTTTAGTTAGCTGTATGTTTGTGACCTATTTTTGCCTAACAGTATTACCCTGGTTCTTGGTTAGTGTTTGAAATTTTAGTTCTTGTGCTTACATACCCTCGTTAAGACCACAGTGTTTGTCATTATCAAAAAGGGGGAATTTGTTGAAGAATGAGTTTTGAAGATGACAAAAGACCTGATGCTAAGTGAACTACGAAAAGGTTCACAGTTGAGTAAGAAGACTGAGCTGGTCAATGGGATATTTGAGTTAGAGTTTAAGAAGGAGAACAAGAACAACCGAAGTCAAAGTTCCGATCCTACCGGGAAAAGAAGAAGCTTGTGGCGGTGCTGAAAAGGATTCCGGTTCCTAAGTAGAAAAGGATTGGAAACTAAGGCAAATTAACTTAGGTTTTAAATAAGGCAATATGGGTAAACCTTATTTGAAACGGATTCCAAAATAGAAAAAGGAGTTCTAAACTTAGTTGGATCCGGCTAAGTCAAGCTCCTATATATACAAGTTAATTTGGCCAGAATTAATTTACGCACTCAAGACATCTCAACAGAGCAAATCGAGAACAAACAGATCGTGAGAGGAATTGTGTGCAAGAACAAAGGCTGAGCAGCAGAACCTTACGAATGAGCAGTTTCATAGTTAAGTCTGTTGTTTTAGTTTTTGTTATAGTCTATCGAATTGTAATCTATCAGCTTGTTAAGAAACATATAGTAGAGGTTACTCTTTGTTGAAGTAGAGTCAACCTTACAAGCTAATGTGTGGCTTGGAAGGTTCTAGGTACTAGGGAGGTCTAGTTCCTTGATTACATTACGTTGTAGTCTAAAACTTGCTCGGATTTTCCTTTAGTGGAGAGTTGAAATCCCAAGAGTTTGATTCGTGGTTTTTGTATCCCTTGAGTGAGGATTTTTTCCCGTAAAAATCTCTGTATTATTTACGTTTCCGCATTAAGTTTAAGTTTCAGAGATAGATGAAACTTGCAAGGAACCTGGTTCTTTGTAAGTTAGGCGAGAAAAGTTAAAGACCAGTTTTAGGAATTTAAAATCGGGTAAGGACACTATTCACCTCCCTAGTATCTTACATAGGTGCACCAAGTGCAACACATCTGCACGGTCACTAAAAGAAGCGATCTATTCTTTGCTCTTAGAACATTTATTGAGCTTATCTCAAATACGAGGACAAAGTTATGATGGAGCTAGTAATATGCAAGAAAAATTAATGGTCTTAGAACTTTAATTTTGAAAGTTACTCCTTCAGCGCATTGTGTACATTGTTTCGCTCATCAATTGCGATTGACTCTTGTAGCTGTTGCAAAGAAACATTGTGATGTGGATAATTTTTTTGATTTCAATCGCAAGAAGATGCTTCGAGATGATCAAGCAGAAAATTTATCGGAATTACTAGTTCTTGGTGAAATTCACAAAGGAAGTAGATTAAATCAAGAACTTGGGCTTCAAAGATCAAGTGATACCCGTTGGGATCTCATTATAAGACAATACATAATTTTATTAAATTATTCTCATCAATTTCTTATGTACATGGACGCTTTCAAATGAGGGAGTACATTATCTAGAGAAAAAATGGCAAAAACTTTAGTGGATGACAAAACAACTTATGAACTTGTGTATATGTTATATTTGATGTTGAAAGTGTTGGCAATTACTTTTAATTTGCATATGGCTTTGCAAAGAAAAGACCAATATATTGTGAGTGCTATGAATCTTGTTGGTTTCGCAAAGAGACAGTTCCAATCAATGAAAGAGAAGTCTAAATAGGAGGATTTGGCAAAAGACATCTCCTCATTTTGTGACAAACATGACACTGTGTCCCCACCATGGATGAAATCTATGCTCTTGGAAAGTCGAAACGTAATCGCTCAAGTGTTACATATTTACATCATTTGCGATTTGAAGTTTACTATGATATTATTGATTTGCAACTTTCAGATTTTGACAATCGTTTCAATGAGGTAAATACTGATTTGCTTCTTTGTATGGCTAATTTGAGTCAATGTAATTATTTTGCATATTACGATAAAGACAGGATTATGAAACTTGCCACATATTATCTAAATGAGTTTAGTGCTTTCAAACTTGAAGATATTAGTTTTGAGTGTGACTTCTATATTGACTATGTGCGAGAAAAGGATAATGTTTTCTCTAACTTGAAATGACTTGGAGATCTTTCACAAATATTGGTAAAAATAAATATGCACAAGACATGGAAACTTGTTTACTTGCTTGTGAAGTTGAGTTTGATATTACCAGTCGCTACCACAATGGTGGAAAGGGCTTTTTCATCGATGAAGTACGTTAAAAATGATTTGCAAAGCAGAATTCGTGATGAATTTTTGAATGATTATTTGGTTTGCTATATAGAAGATGAAGTATTTGAAAGTGTACCTAATGATACGATCATTGATCATTTTCAAAATATGAAAACTCGCCGAGTGCACTTGTAATGGTAATATTTTTAGACATATATTTTGTTTAAGTAGTTCGTTACTTTTTACATATATATTTTATATCGGTACTTGTTCCTTAATCCTGCTATTACTATATATTAGCTTGAGGTAGTTGTCTTATCTTTAAATTCAGAACCCATACACTTAAATCTTGAATCCATCTCTGTGTTAGGGTGAGGTAAAAAGCTAAGAGAGCGGGTGGGGTGGGGGGGGGGGGGAGGGGAGGGGTTAATGGAAAGAGGTGTATAAAGGTTTTTAATTATTTAATTTTGTACATGCGATAATCATTAGAGCTAATCAAATTAATTATAGACAAATGAGTTTTTAACAGTTACGTTTATCATGAGTAAAGGCATATGTGATCTCTTTCATAATTGCAAGCTAAGGGCGCCATTGACCAACTATTAACGTATTAGGCAAGACAAAACCAGACCATTTGGTATGTTTTATTCTTCAACTAATTGGCATGGTTCATGGACAATTTGAATCTTTCCATTGTCTTCCTTGGTGAAGTGGCTGCACATATTCGGTGGGACATGCTAGACGGATGTTAAAAACATTAAGAAAATGGAATAAATGTATAGATAAAGTCAAACTTGAATATTAGGCATTGGAGAATTACAAGAAATTCCACTCTTGTGAAGATTTTTGTTGATCCCGTCCAAAATGAGTGTCTATCTTTGTTTTTTGGTTTGTCTTCAAATGAGTGTCTATTTTTTTTTATGACAATTTTTAAATTTAGATTTGTTTTGGACCACAGAATTTAAAGACACTGACCCACATTACACACACCTTTCATTTTTAAACCACATGATTTAAAAGTCTTTCTTATTTTTTTAAATTCTGTGTCCAATCAAACCAGACACTCATTTTGGGACGGAGAGAGTAATATAAAACCAAGCCAAGTCAAAATTAAACAATAAGTCAGTTTTTTCCTCAGTTTGTCTATGATTTATTTTTTTCTTCAGTAGTCTTAAGTATAAGGGTCAAAGTACATAAACCACTAAAATATAAGGACTTAACTGAAATTTCACCTAACTTTTGCCATAATTTAGTGGAACCTAACATAACAAAGATTCGTGACAGCAAAGCGTTGAATCCCAATAGGATTGCAATTAAATTCCTTTCTTACAATTGGTCCTTTATATCCTCTTTTCCCATAAAAACAATTACATATTCTCTCTATAGCACTGCTCCATCCATTGAGTTCTTGCAACCCCATCAGTTCCTGGTAAATATCTCATCTTCTCTTCTACTATAATTTTTTTGTTTACTTTTTTGGGTATCTTTATCTTGTTTTGTTGCTCAAGATTCAAATTTAAATGTATTTGGTTGCTCAAGATTCTCAACTTTATTGTATTTGGTTGCACCACAAAAGGTTGTAGTACCGCCCCATCTTTAAGGGTGGTATACTGTTTGAGAAATAAATCGTTTTTGATAGGATTTGTTTTAGCCCTTGGTGATATTTTATCCTAATTAGTCATCTTACCCTTAGCTTTTACTGTTGTTTCATTCATACTGATTACCTTTAATACGTTGATGTCATTGTTTTTCTTTCTGTGGTATTTTCATTTGTCATTTTATTCTTGTATTTTTTTTCCTCCCTTTTCCAAATTGTTTTCCGTTTTTTTTTTTTTTTGAGCTGAGGGTATATAAAAAACTGCATCTCTACCTCGTTTGAAGTAGGGTTAATGTCACGTACACCTCACCCTTGTCAAACCCCACTTGTGGAATCATACCAAATATCATTCTTGTTGAATCCTGATTTATTAGGGAACTAATCTGGCCAAGAAGTGGATACCAAGCACAGATAGAAAAAATATTTGGTCATTAAACTTTATTATATTTGTTTGCTGAAGATTCAAAGTTTATTGTGTATTGGTTTCTCAAAATTCAAGCCTTATTGTGTTTGGTTGCTAATTTTTTTTGAATGTTGTATTTGGTTGCTAAAAAGTCTACATTTTTCATGTTTTGGTGTCCAAAGATAAGAAATATTCAAGAATGGGAAGTAACGGACCAAGTTGGGCAGATCAATGGGGAAGTCAAAATGACATGGAAGAAGAAGATAAGGGGAGCAAGGGAAAAAGCAACGGCGGTGGCAAGAAGTTGACGAAGATGGCATCGGCAAGTTTTGACAAGGCAAAGTCTGCAGCTACTGTGGGAGCTGACAAGGCAAAGTCTGTAGCTGTGGTAGGAGCAAAGAAGTTGAAAAGTGGGACTTCTTTTGGGGTTAAGTGGATTAAGGACAAGTGCCAGAAAGGAAACTCTACAAATTAGTGAAAGGGGACGAATGGGTAAATCAAGGATTTTGTTTAGGTTTTGATCAGTTGAATTACATATAGTACCGATGATAAGAGATTGTTTTGATGAGTCCTCTTCGGGAACTTTGTATTTTGTTTGTTTCAATCCATGTGAATCTATTTCTATTCAACGAACCAAACAATATTTTATTTGACCAAATATGTAATCATATTTCAAAAAATGATTTTAAAAATTTAATGTCCAAACTCAGACCCAAAACTAGCTAGTCAATTTAAGGGTTCATATAAATTCAAAGGTAGGGAGTAGTATTCTTTCTTTTTGTGCGTGTTCATGCATTCCTAGTTGCTGTTCCTACTGCAATAAAGAGGATGAGAAAGAAATACAATGGATTGCATTTACGGACACACGTTTTGCTAGTCTTGCTGACCTTGTGAATTTGACATTGCCTAGTAAATTAAATGAATCAACATCAGTAGGAAAAGTTCTTCCAACAAACTGTAATTTAAAAACATGAACGTGAATATTGTGTCTTCCACTACAGTGATGTATGTAGCTGATCTAATGTATTACTATTAATTTTAGCCGAAATATTATGTGTCATGTATGTGAGAAAATCACTAAATTAGATAGATTTCAAACTCAACAAATCAAATGGGTTGCATTACTTGCATATATTTAGTAAAGTTCAAACTTGAACTTATAATATTTAAATCCTGGATAATTTACTTTTGCATGATGCTTTACTCTCTTTGATTCTACATTGAACAACTGCTATTACAATTACCGTGCAATTGTACAGGTTAACTTTCTTTTCAAATCGTAACTTAAACAACTAAAAATAGATGTTGCCTTTATGTAATGTGCAACTCTTTGAGTAAAGTGGAAGTGGATGGTATACGTCAATAAAAGAATGACAAGGTGTTTCCTACTTGTTCTAAATACATGGTGTACATCCTAAAAGGAGCAACATGGAAAGGTGTTTGCTACTTGCTCTGACAAGATGGTACCACTTTTTGTGTGCAGTGTTCATGTCACGCCCGAGCCAGAATTTTATATAAAAGATTTAAAAATATTATATATAAGAATTAAATTTGTACTTAAAATTATTTTGAATCCCTTTTACTACTTTACGAGAATTTTTCTCATTTCAATGAGGTTTAATAGAATCTATATATAGCAAAAGCTAGTTTGGAGCAAGGAAATTCCACCCCTAGTTGATGCACTGTTGTTGCAGTTCCATTATTGCTTTTCAACTAAGCACTCCATCTCTATTCACAGTTTGGAGTATTAGAGAGTCAACAATAGTTAATTTGATTGTGAATTCATACCATGACTGTATGGGAAAAAATACGCCACCTATTGTTACGGAGATACGAGTCCACCTAGCGAGATTAGACTTATCCTACAAGTTACCGGGCACAGAGGATATACGTCTGCTCCACGAGTTACGACAATTTAAGCGGTACGAGTGTAGGGTGCAAGGCATATATCCCGCCGCCTTAGGATTTACAGTCTCCTAGTTAGGGTTTCGTATATACCACCCCCTTGAGTTTATAGGCCCATAGCCTTTATTAGTCTTTGTGTTTTACCATAATTAGGACTGGGTAATCTCTACCATAGTCCCTCCTTATATTGTATTGCACATAAAGCTATTCCAAAGGGTCATTAGCTACTAGGGAGTTGCAATGGAGTCTAACTCAAAATCATGTGACAACATGGAACGCTTTGCATCAAATATACACCGAGAAGTTGAGCTTGGAGCCTGAACAATCATTCTCCCCCGTTGTAGAAGCTCGCCCAATTGCCGAAGACAACATCTGTCAAAGACACAAATGAGGATATGTCGAAGAGCCTAGAGTTACAAACAAAGGAAAACAGAGTAGGAGAGACTACATGGATGACTTCCCTAGGCCGGTTAAAAAGCGGGAGGATAACAGGAAGGCTCCGACGCCACCTCACAATGGGTCACTCAACATAGATTAGGTACCCAATAGGTTTGAAGAATTGGGACTGCGCATCAACGCCATGGAGTTCGTGAGAGATCACGTGAAGGATGCCCAGTTGCGTTGGCCCAACAATATGAGGGCCGAACCTGGCAGGAGAAACAAAAACCTTAACTGCGACTTTCATAGGGATCATGGACATGAGACTGCTGGCTGCAGGGCCCTAATCTTAGAAGTTATGAATCTACTTAATAAAGGCTATTTGAAGGACCTACTTATTGATAGGGGAAATCACACTTATGCCAAAAGCGTAACTCCAGAGGGACCCCCAGACTTACCGGAGCCTAAGAGGTCCATCAACGTAATAGTCGGCGGCCCAACGTTGCTTGATCGCTCGAAACACGATGAGGCAGTGCCCGACGAGGGCCGCACCCAAGAAGAGATGATCTTATTCAGTTGCGAGGATAGCACTAGCTGCAACACTCATCACCACGATGAATTGGTCATAACGCTTCGAATAGAGGACACAGACGTCAAACGTGTCCTAGTCGACGCCGGCAGCACCGCGAACCTCATTAATTGGGACACCCTGCAGGCGATGTGAGTTGAAGGCAAAATGACGCCGAGTGTCTATACACTGGCAGGCTTTAACAACTCATGCAAAAATTCTGTCAGGGAAGTTAGCCTTGCTACTCACCTCCCGGGGGCAGATTATGTTTCATCTTTTCAGGTAATCAAAGGAGGGGTCCCATATAATGCAATCATAGAATGATCGTGGATTCAACAGGTCAAAGAAGTGCCTTCTATTTGGCATAAAAAACTCAACTACCCCACCAAGTGAGGAATAAAAGAGATCAACAGAGATAAGAAGGCAGTAAGGGAATGCTACATGACAGCGATCCTAGGAGCATCTGACCCCGAACGGGCACCAGAAGCATACCTCCCTGACGCCGATGAAGACCCTGAAACCAGAATAAACCAAAATTACAATTATGATTGTTCGGTTGATTGATGTGTTTTTTTTTTTTTTGGGGGAGGGGGAGGAGTAGGGCACTTGGAAGTATAATTCTTTTCAGTATTTAATTAATTAAGTTTCTAGTTTCTTTTAATTTTGATTGCGGTATTTTCATACTCATCAGCTATGTTATGGGATTTCACCCATAATAGTTCAGGCCTTGCGCCCCTATCTATCAATAAAACTACTACTTTACTTAGTCAGTTTTTTATAAATTTAGATCCATCTACGATCCAAATATTCATAGCCCCGGCCAAACCCATGTTGAGGTAATGCACTCATTTTTTGTGACAAAAGCAGGGTAAACTAGTCGTTTGGAGATAGATTCACGTCTAGCTCAGCCACCAGACATTATTCGTAAGTTGAACTTGTCAATTCAAAAAAATTTGCACCTACATGTCGGTGGAGACGCCCGCCTGAATAGTGCCAGAAAGTCTTTAAATACTCGAGTATACAAGCAAAGACGTTCTAGTTGGAACGCAAAAATGCCTCGTTCCTACACGGACTAAAGACATCCTATTATGGGCGCAAAACAACCGTCTATCATGGACGCAACATAAGCCGCCAAATACTGGCGCACACAACGGACGTAATTGTCCAAGCAGGCTCACTGATAAATTCCTATACATTATAACATATAGGACATCCGAAAGCCGCCTAACCTTTAGGTGCATACACCCTTGAAGGCACGGCTTAGCGAAGACATTGCTTAATAAATTGTTTAAGGCGGAAACTAAAATCGTCACAAATAAATTAACAAGTAATTCAAGTTAAAAAGCCTCAAAGCGGGCCAAAAAAATATCATAACACCTGCAAAACACGGGAAATTGTTCAGAACTTAGATGCAAAAAAAATCTTAAACATCAAAAAAGGGGTTTCTGTTCCTTTCTCGGGGGACTCCTTTCAGCGGCAACACTCCGCGAAAGTCCTGCTTCACTAACTGCAGGTCCCCCAGCCAGCGCTTCATCCCCTCTTTCGCCACTAACCTCTTCAGAACCTTCTTCAAGGTCGAATCCCATCTGAGCATTTGATTGGGCCACAAGCTCGGTCAACGAAGCAATCGCAGCCTCAGGTCCACATTAAGGTCGTCACGGACCTAAAAAAAGATGGCAAGAGCGGCTGCGATGTTAGCACGATCCACTTCAGCTATGCAACGAGCATTCAAGTCATTCATCTAGTCCTCCTTGAGATGAGCATCATTGTAAAGCTTATTGCGAACTCTCTCCAGGGACGCCACTTTGCTTTTTAGCTTGTCATTCTCATCTTGAAGGAAGGCGGAAAGTCCCCTAGCATCAGAGACACTATTTTCAGCAACGTTGATTCTTTCATGTACCCCAGATAGCTTTTGCTGCAGAGCCTCTATAACTGCTTCCAGGTGGGCTGCATTATTACTGTCGCACCCCATTTTTCGAGCTCGGATCGAGTTCGAAGGTCTGGTTTGACTAAGGTGACTCGTTTGGAACGAATTTTGGATTTGCCACCTAATAAATTTGTAAAAAAAGCGTATTAGGTAACCTAAATCATCTAAGTGTCTAAACTAACTCTGGGTAGGTCTTTTTTAAGAGATTCCATAAGTAAGAAGTCCATATGACTCGGGAAGAAGGTAGTAGGTACTTCCCGAGCACCACGAAAAAGTGATTCCCGACCGGATATAGACCAATCATGCAAATAACTTTTATGCGCAAGGAATTCGAAATAATTCTTAACTAAGGCCATGATAAAGCACAAGCTAAACTGAAGGCTAGTGGTGAAAGTCAAACTTAAAAGTATCTAAACCATCGAAAATTAAACTAAAAGACCAAGACAAAGAACTAAAGAGGACATTTGCGCAAGTCCAATAAGGAACGAGCTTACTGTAGCAAACCATTACAGGCAGAGAGATTTAGCTTGTATGAAGATTTGCGCAAACGGCCTACAACTACTGCCTAGTCGCAATCTTAACCATGATTTCACATTTTAGTTTTTCTGGAGGCTAAAAAAATAAAATAATGACTCAGAATTTGATCTACATCTGCAAATCTGAAATGAATTTGTCTCTGGAAAACATTTAAAACAGTAAGAAAACTTAACCTCGATAATACAATTACCTGAATCATAGGGACAAAAAAGAACTATTGTATTTAGAAAATGTAGCTATTTTTGGAGGGATCTTTTGACATTAATTGTCAAATATCTATTCCAAGTGGCATTTTTTGTTTTGGGGGTCACGTTAAAGCAAAAATATCAATATAGTTTTATACAAATGAATATATAAGTAAAAAAACATTTTCTAACTTTGCAAAAAAAGAAAGTTCAATGCACAGAAATAAATACATATATATTTAAGTAAATATATAGTCAACAATTTAGAAAAATACGGTATTTCATGTTACAAAAAAATTGTATCGACTATTTCGCAAAAAATAGCTCTTTTTTTTTTTTGTGCATTGGATTGACCCCAAAGCCTATACTTCCCCTTGTACACTATTAATTAGTGTAAACAGGATGATTAGCTTTTCTAAAATCAGTTTTTCTCGTTATGCTCTCAAAAATTCAGGCCTTGAGATTAAAATTGGCCAGTTTTTATAACTTTGCAGAAACAAATCTCGATTGATGCATAATTGTAAAAATAGCCCCCATTCTGGAAAAATTCAGATTATATCCCTCTCATAACTGTCTTTAAACCTTCCCTGCTTAACATAATTTCAGATTTTATAATTCTGTACAAACTAGTTCAGTTGTCAATTTAAGATTCTATTGATTCTAAGCATTACACATATGGACCTGTTTCAAGTTATATTTTCACTACATGCGAAAAGAAATAAAGAGGAGGTGGGAAGTGGCCACTGTTTAGCCATTGTCTATCACCCTTAGAGCGAGCTTTACTCATGCACCTGTCTTAGCAATACATTCCAAAGCGGAATCCTAATGAATACATAATAAAGTCTAGGGGGGGAAGATACATGTATAAAATATAAAAGAGAGATGGGAATAGTGCCCTGTTTACACATAGATGAACTCCCTAGTTCAATCTTATCCTTAGTACTCTAGACTTTAGAGGATTTATTATCCTTCACCCAAAACATCATCATCCTCAGGTCTATACACCTCGTATTTGAGCATTAATTTCCTACAATTAAAATCTCAACCATGGTATAGCTTTTAAGCTATCCAACATTAAACAAAACCTGCACAAAGGGTTAGTTTTCGGCCGGACAGAGGCCCACCCGAAACAAAGGGTTGCACGCACATAAAGGCAGTTAAAAGATCATGGTTTTGCAACACACATTGGTTCAGTCATAACTATATCATTCATTCAGTAAAGATAGTATACTTACTGAAGAACAACTAGAGAGTAAAAAAGAAAAGAGATCAAGTAGCAAGCATACCAAACTTGGTTCCAATTTTCAAACCAACAAAGTCAAGAAGGAGAAGGCAGGTAAAAGAAGAAACTAGAAGAGCTTTCAGAGAGTTCTTAGAGTCTGCTACGTGAGAGATAGAGAGAAAGTATTGCATGAGTGTTTATAAGTATTTGTAAGTGTGTCAGATATGTTCCAAAGTGTAGGGGGAGGCTGGTTTTTATAGGTGTGGAATAGAGCTATTAGGATTTCAAATCAACAACCGAAAAGGAAAGAAATCAATCACACCTTTATAGGTAAGGTAGAAATTGGTGCTGTCAATCTGTTTAAACTAAGGAAATACCACAACATATAATTTTCGAATAATAAGCCTAGTTGTTTTAAAGTTGTAATCAGAGCAGTGCTTTTCCTTTTATAAAATCACCCCAAAGATAAATAATATGATTGTGTTCACATCCAGGTTCACCTATGTACATGGTAAGATAATATCTATTCTGTCAATTAGTATAAGAAGGAAACTATACAGTCATACATGTAAGCAATTGGGATGCTGATTTGAGAAAACTAATAAGGCAGAAACATATTTTAATTGCAAAATCAATAGGCAAAAGAGAATATTTTCCAGTGCATCTATCAAGCAAAGCGGAGCATATACATAAACATATATTATTGAAGCTAGTGCACAACATCGAAGGTCTCATATTACTGTTTGTATATTTAAAGAATTAATCGTGCAAATTCAAACTCATATGATCATTCGAGAAATCAAGCTAACAACTAAGTTCAGTATATTGTTTTCTATATTTTTTTCATAAAGCAGGTATAGACATATTCCAAAAACTAGCTCGGAATCCCCAAATGATCAGACGCTTCATGACTTGTAAAATAATATACGACTTCAATCCTATAGCAAATTGATCATGACTTTAAACGAATGATTACATTCATTAACTTTCGATTGAAAACTAAGCGGTAGTACCAGTTATGGGCAGGGCAAGATAGGCAAATTAATCATCAAGTAAAGCATGGCATACATATTTTTAAAGAATTAAACAAATTAATCATACAAGAATTTCTTGTAACCCGAATCAGGACACGAAAAGAAAAATAGAAAAGACAAAAGGTGTACCCAGTTGAATATCCGGGTCGGGTTGACCCGATTGACAAAGATTTTGTTTGAAAGACTTGATTCTCGCTGTGTGTGAGTGTAAATTGATACCGAATTCCTTTTTCGAAGCCGTGTGATGTCGGATTCGAAAAGATTCAAGTTGAATCATCTATTTCCTTTTCGAGACCGTGCAAAACGGAGAGAGAGAAGGCAATATTCGCGTGTGCTACCAGCAAAGAGAGAGAACAGGAGGAGCAGGGGGCGTGAATGGTGGAGCTGTGGTGGTATCGAGACTGTTTTTAGGCGAAGGAGGAGAGAGGGAAGGGAGTTATATCGGCGACTGAGTTTTAGGAAGGAGTAGAGGAAATATTTTAGGGTTAGTTTGGTGAGGGGTGTGTTTGGTTAAAGGAAAATGAGAAGAAATATAGTGGGGGGCTGACGTGGACGTGTGATTAGTTGAGGAGGTGCCACGCGGGCCTGCATGGCTGATATGCGTGTGGGTCCAAAATAATATGATGTGTATATGTGGCATTTATTATAGGGTGTATATTAGTGTATATGTAGGTATAATTGCCCAATAATTAGCTTAAAAATACTAATAAATGAGAGAATAATTAATAAAATATGGGGGATAATATTGGGGATTTAGGAAAAAATAATAACTGATTCAAAATAATTATGAATGAATTTAGATAGTATTAATTAAGTGTAAATAATTATAAAATGGATATTGAAGTGTATAAATCGCATAAGTAGTTACAAAATTGTGCAAGTATTTTGAAAACGACCTAAATGATGCAATTATGTAATAAAATAAGCATTTAAATATGTATGTATATGAATAGGGGGACTGAATGATAAGGGCGACAAAAATAAATGCTTGATATAATGCGATTTTTTTTTAGAAGATAATATTGCATTTTCTGAAGTTTGTATGATAAATTGTAAAATAGGAGGGACAAAGTTGGGTGTCAACAGCTGCCCCTCTTTGCCCGGGGATGATGAGAGAATCTTCGGGCAAAGATAATTGATGGAGTAGCCAATTTAGTCACGACAGGCGGGCAAAATGCTGGAAAGAAAAATGAGGGTTTTTGGGTGTTTTGGCCGAATTTTGGTCTTTGAGTTGTCTACATATCTCGGGTTGTATGAGGATAAGACCGTGTGAAGTTCTACAATGGCATGTTTCCTGTGTGAGATGTATATGACGCACGATTCAGGTTTCAAGAGTTAATTTGTCCAAGTATGAAAAGTTCAGATTGGTGTGTGCTTTTAGACTTGATAACATATTAAGGAGTAAGCACGGTAAATTCGCACTATTCAAACGAATTGACACCATTAGGCACAAAGACACGCATGATTAACAAACAGGCAAGCTTCACACGAGGTAAGCCCCAATCAGAAAGAATGCAAACTGCATTCTTTATAAAGGATTAGACAGATTACTTGTTTGCATATGAGAAATTTTAGATTTGAGCGGGAACAAATGATTTGATGAAGTAGCAAAAGCAGAATGAAGGGACTAAGCTTTCCGAATGGAGTTTTAAAATGGTATATAATACGTATTAAAAATTTTGTGATTGCACGATTTCCATATAGGGAACTGATTTTGAAAGCGAGTGTGAGAGAGTAAAGAGCAGCTCAAAGGATTGTCGAAAGATCGAAAAGTGTCTTATAGTGTTGTCATAGATGTTGCCGTGTTTGTTGTTATAATTAGTATTTCGTGCCTGCACTCAAAGAAAGATTTATGAGTTGTAGGGAGAGGGGAGGGTTGATTTGTGCATCCTCTTCGAAACTTGTGTCGTTCTTTGCTGCAATGTAATCCCCTCGTTGCTTCTTCTCGGGCTTGTGAGTATCGATTTTTAATGAATTTTGAGGGAACCTCAAAATTCTGCCCTAGTGTTGACTTGCATCTTTTGGAATTTTTGAGAAATCCTCAAAAGTTCTGCCCAGTTTATTGCCTTTGATAGATCAACTTATTGTAATAGTGCCCGCAAAACAAAACATACGTGCATGTCCAATTCTAAGGCAGACGAGCCTAATAGTAGTGCCTGCAAAATAAAATATATGTGTATATCCAATACTAAGGCGGATGGGCCTAATCGTCATATTTTAAGCCCGACGAGGCTAATCATCATATTATAAGCTTGATGTAGCTAATCGTCATATTTTAAGCCTGACGGGGCTAGTCGTCATACTTTAAGCCTGATGAGGCTAGTCGTCATATTTTAAGCCTGACGTGGCTAGTCGTCATATTTTAAGCCTGACGTGGCTAGTCGTCATATTTTAAGCCTGACGAGGCTAGTCGTCATATATTAAGCCTGACGAGGCTAGTCGTCATATTTTAAGCCTGACATGGCTAGTCGTCATATTTTAATCCTGACAGAGCTAGTCGTCATATTTTAAGGCTGACGGGGCTAGTCGTCATATTTTAAGACTGACGGGGCTAGTCGTTTTATTTTAAGCCTGACGAGGCTAGTCGTCATATTTTAAGCCTGATGTGGCTAGTCGTCATATTTTAAGCCTGACGAGGCTAAGCGTCGTATTTGAGGTTCCATGTCAAAAAGCTTGTAAGTGCCTTCCTCTAGTGCATGTCAGGTATTGGAACTGGAGTTATTCATTCTTAGATTATTGTATTTCCAGCGAGTCTTGTTTTGTAAGAGAAGATCTGCTCTCAAAGAAAAAATTGTTAATTTAAAACAAAGTGGTTGCCTTGCGTTGAACACCCGAGTGTCGGCTCGAAACTGCATTTGTCCTTGGATGTGACATCTTTGAAAATCTTTGTTACCCAATCGATCATGCGAATACTTTTTCCATTTTAGGTTGAAAACTTTTGGGTGCATGTATTGGATTAGGAGGATGTTCCAAAAATTGTGCTTATCTTAGCTAGGAGAAAATGAAAATTTTACTATAATGAAACGCTGCCCAAGTAGGCTGCTTACATATCTTGTCAATACAATAATCAAGTCATACGTAGTTCAGGTACAAAATAGAGAAGAAGAGCAAAAGTGTAGTCAAATGTAGAAATGGTAGGTTTTGCATGGTGACGGGTTGTCTTCATGTGTTGCGCTTTATCTTCAAATGCGTCGGAGCTATCATCGATGGATTGACTTGAACATAGATTGTATTTGCAACTTGAGATTTGGAATTGTCATTTGGTGATTCTTGTTGTACCGTTATCTTTCCTTTTCAATCAAGTTTTGAATTTTGTGCTTCAGTGCTGGACATTCTTTAGTGTCATGACCTTGAATGTTCGAATGATATGCGCAAGTCTTTGATGGATCAAAATCTGAACAAGGAACCCATCCATTTCTCTGCTTCAATATCCCTTAATACCTCATTCTTTCAAATATGTTTGTCAGAGATTCAGCTAGAGGAGTAAATGTGCGAGGCTTCATCCTTTTTATCTGGTGCCGATTGCATTGAGCTTGATAAGGTTTTTGTTGCAAATCCTGACAGTGGGGAGGTTGTCTACTGTGTAAGTCAGGAGTATCATGAAATTGTTGATTCCGTTGAGTCTGGTTGTACGGTGGTTGGTGCCCAGCCACGGCGACTAATGTGTTGTCCTCTTCATTACTTTGCAAATTCTCAAGTGCCTCCGGTTGAAAATGTTGATTAACATAGTGCATTGTTGAACTTCCAATGATCTTCCCTTCTTGAATGCCAATTTCGAGTTCCTTTATTATTCGAATCAGACTAAGAAAGTCGTGTGCCTGAACGCCGAGCAGTTTCTCATAGTAAATCCCTTATTGGATCTGGACAAAATATGTAACTAACTTTCAGGTAAAGGAGGGTGTATCTTTGAAGCTTCGATTCTCCATCGAGTAGCATATTCTTCAAAAGACTCGTGTTGCATTCTTTTGGCTTTGTACATCTCATATAGGTGCACATCCTTTTGGATGTTGAACTTGTATTGCTCCACAAAATCTCGGGCCATATCTTCCCAAATGTGCTATTTTCTGAAATCTTGTTTGGTGTACCAAGTGAGTGACAACCCAAATAAACTTTGGATGAAAAAATGCATTCTGATAGCCTCGATATGTCCAACTCCAATTAATCTACTGCAGTAGTCTTTCAAATGATAGAAGGAATTTCCTTTTTCGTCGATAGTGCTGAATTTTGGAATTTTGTATCCATGCGGTAGCTCAACATATGGATGTAGACACAAATCATTATAGCTCAAACTTTGAATGTTCCTTAAACTCCTCTCTTTTTTTTATGACCATTTCCAAATCATGGAGCTTTTTATTTAGACTTTCGTGTTCATTTGGTTGGATTTCTTTTCTGTACTTTTTATGTGGGTATACTGCCAGCTGTGTCTGCTTGTCCCTTGCCACAACTTGCATAGTAGTAGAATCAGGATTGTCAAATTTGTCTGAAATGTCTTGTTGAGTCTTGTTTCTCTCGATGCCATATGTCTGAGGTTCTGAAGACTTTTGTTCCAAAAGTGAATATTTCATCTTGGCTTATCATCTCAACTTCTTCTTAATGCAGATTCTTGCCAATTTAGGTGTTCAAATGCTAGGCAACCTTTAACAAAATAACAAAATATGCAAAATAGAGTTAGTATATTATAAACTTTGAAACAAAATAGCACATAAAGGCCACATATACAGCTAGGAGGATGCTTAGAAGGCATATGATAGACTAATGCTTGAATTAGAAATTATGACAAATAGTATAGAGATTATAAAGGATTGCTTGAGTGCTTTATGTAGCAGTCAAGGCAAAGAATTTGGTTGATGAATCATTGATAAGGATGTTGTGATAAACTGTGCAAGGTTAAGGAAAAGGTTGGGTGTTGTATGACCAAAATGGAGGTCGGCTCTTGTCGAACATCAAAGACTAGAGTGCAATCATCATTTCCTTTGTAAATTGAGCCTGTACCGGTACATTCTCAAAAGATACTTCGTTATTGTCTTTCATGCTTAGTGCCAGCCAAATGCTTCATTTCCAAACTTCGCATCAACTTTCCTTATTGGGCAAAATAAAAATTTTATTATAAAGGGACCGAACCCGCTGTGGGCTGCCTACGTATCCTGCTACTGACAGGAATCAGGTCAGACACAGTTCAAAATACATAAAAGGGAAATCTTAAAAACAAGTGCCATAAAGCTTGCTAGAAAGTAAGATAAATGTCTCCAAAGATTATACAACTTAGAAGCTCTCTTATTGTATTCAGATGTCTGTCATTAAACTGCTGCCTCTTTGACCTGGTCATCTGCAATTGCTTCATCATTAGCACTTTCAATCTTGATTTTCCCATACTTGATCAGCTCTTCAATCTTCTTTGTAAAAGCAAAACACTTCTCAATATTGTGCCCCGGCATGCCTGATTATTAAACACATGACTTTTTCATATCTGCTTTCCACGGTTCCTTGTAAATTTTCCTTTCAATAGGGTGCACTATCCCTGCATTTTTAAACCTTCCGTATAAACTTGCATATGATCTACCAATGGAAGTGAACTTGCGAGGAGCATCGCGAGAGGAAATCTTAGTGCTATTTGTTGGCTTTTGATAAGAAATTGGGTTAATTGACTGTGAGCAAACTTCAATTGTTAGCATAAAGGCATAGACAATTGGAAGAGATCTGAAAGAAAGATCTCCAGAACTTTCGGCGTCAGACAAAGTTTTCAGAGGTTGGCACTACATAAGTTGAGGTTTTCCCTTTGGCACTTCGACTATCTTACCATTTTCCACTAAACTCTGAATCTCCTTTCTTAGAGTAGTGCACTCATTGGTGTCATGACCTGGTATGTTGGAGTGAAATGCACAATGTTTGGTTGAATCAAAGTGAGGTGGTAGTGGGGTAAAGACTTCCCCACGTTGCGATTGCAACATCCCGATAGACTTAAGTTTCTCAAATATAACAAGAGGTGGTTCATGAAAAGGAATAATCGTTTGGTTATAGAGAGATAATGGGATATGACTTAGGGTTATGGCAATGGTAGCTTTCCCTTTCTTTGCATCGTTCATATCCTTATATTGTGCTTCAGTCAAATTATTACCTAATACCTTTTCAGAAATTGGTTCTATGATATTTTTCCTTTTCAACAAGCTATTGCATGTACGATGGTCGCCATAGGATTTATATCGGTTAATAAAGGCTTCGACCAGGTTGCTTCAAGAAGTCCATTTGCTTGTATCTTGCCCTATGTACCAAATCATAGCTGACCCTGTAAGTATCTTAACAAATAGCTTTCTCTTGAGTTCATTGTCGTGTTCCATACTTTCTAATTGGTGCAGATATGCTCCCAAATGTACATAAGGATTTTTAGTTCCATCATACAACGGAAGTTTCGTCACCTTGCTGATATCCGATTGTTGTGCCTAAATCTTTGCAACATTCGGTGGATTCTCCTCACTTCTCATATCCTGATTGCCTCCTACTAACCCTTTGAATGCTCTTCCAACCATGAGCGAATGTAAATTTAGAAAATGCTTTGGATCACACTCATGTATGGCGGGTGGTGCAATAGTGTAGACCGGAGCACTAAAGTGATCCTCGAACATTGGTTTCGGGAATTCTTGTGGCATGTCAAAGGTGCCATTGAGGCCGACCATCACACCTCTTACCTAGTCAATTTTCTGCTCCATACACATAATACTTGCCGCAACAACCCCATCTTGCTTTGAAAAATCACCAACAAATGCACTCTGCTTAGCCATGTCTTCTATTTTGGTCCTCAAATTGAGCCGACCTTTTGGAGAGGAAGTCTTTGAGTTAGTAATAGGAAATAATCAGAATGTGCAAAAGATTTCAAACATCAGGATTTGAGTATTAGCTTGGAAAGAAAAGTAAGGTTATGTGCATTGGAGAGAGATTGAATTTTGGGAAAAGATTCACTTAGGTAGAGAGAGAGAGAGAGAGAGCGACAGACGAATTCATGCAATGCACACATATCAAGTAACGAATGCATCCTATAATGCGAAGAACCATTTTACACACGATGATTTTGAAAAGGGCTTTGTGCCACGTGCATCATTTCATTTGCTAACAAAATAGGGATCCTAAGAGATAATATTTCATTTATTGGAGTTTATTACATTGGCTGATAGTGAAATAGTGTAAAAAATGGAAAAGACTAAATATCACTAGGAAATTACATCATAGCCAAGTAAACATCTTTCATGCCGATCCATCCCCCGAAGATTCTTCTTCTTCTTCTTTAGATTAGTCTTCCTCGGTCGAACTTGCCCCTGATGAATATCCTTGGAAGATGATACTGTCTGCATCAGTTAAGAGTCGGGATATGCCAAATGTGAAGTTCTTCAACATCTCCTAAGCCTTTCTTTCTTTCTTCTCTATTTCTTTGTTTGCCACAAAGCCCATTCCTTCGCTAGCCCATACACCTATAGACTCTATGCGTTTTGTCAATAGTTCCGCCCTACTGCGCTATTTGCCTCTTTCTTTGTTCTTTGCTTCGATCAAACTTTGATTCTATGCTATTTTCCCTTGTGCCCTTGCCAGTTGTTTGCGTAACCTTTTGTACTCAGATTCTAACTCGTCAGCATTTCTTTTCCTTTTTGTTATTGCTCTTGGTTGAACTGCCCTTGCTATGTCTTTCCTTAGCCAGTCTGGATAATCTTCATCATAGCCTACATCAAACCTGTCTCGTCCAATAGTCTCGAATCTCATTTGTTGCATTTCTTTCTAAAGTTCTAATATCTTGTTTTTGAATGGTATCACTCCTCCAAAAATATCTTCTTTGAAACTTCTGATGTCTGCAATTTGGGGTACAATCTGCTTTCTCCCTGCTTGTCTAAGTGCCCTTAAAAGAGTGTATGGGTAAACTGCCCTAAATCCCACTAAGACAAGAAAAGAAGCTTTTTTGGATCTTATGATTACTGTTGTGCCGGGAAAGTAATCAAACATCCATTGTATGTTTTTAGGTGTCAATTGACAGAATATATGGTGCCAGCCTTTGGCAGTTGTTGGCCGGTCCCATTTCTCGGGGGCGTTGTCCATGCGGGCATTATGAGTTAAGATGTAATTCTATCTTGGTCTGGAATGAAAGGCTTGGTCTGTGCTGTTCATTCTTTGCAAGTGCTCCATTAACAAAATTTGTAGAAGCAAATTGCAACCCTCGAAAAAAGTAACACCCTTCTTGCATGTTTCTAAAGCTCGGTATATTTCTACAACAATCATGGGTACCAAAGTGTACTTCTTGTCAAAGTCCTTGAGTAGGGCATCAACAATTGATACCATGCAAACGACGACTCGTCCTTTGTGTTGTGGAAACACAATAATCCCTAAAAAGCTGGTAACAAAAGCGAGAACTCTCTGTTCTTGCCAATCTGCCTGGTTAATGCTGAAATAGTCTTCGGACTCATGAAATGCTTCTCCATATCCAAATTTGATATAGAGGGAAGTAAGAGAAATTCCCGACTGCTTTATGTTGTATGTGCATAATTCGGGCTTAAACCCTACCATTTCGAAGAACTCATCGGGTTTAATGTTCTTAGGCATAAGACTTCTTCACTTTCAAATGGTAATTGAGTTAACCTGCCTATTTCTTCCCGTAATGGTGTCAACTCTACATTCCCAAAGTGAAAACTGCTCGGTCTGCATCCCAATAGTGCAGTGCTGCTTCTATCATCCCTTCCACTACAGTGTGCTCCATTAGTGAAATCATATTCCCCAACACCACTTTAACTTGGTTTTTTTTGATCTATGCTTAGATTTTCCCATCAATCTCTAAGTAACTGAGGGATTTCAGTAACCATGTCAAATGTTCTGTTGGCCATGGTCGTTTGGAAAAGGTGAAGGATGATAGGAAAAAGGGAGAAGGAAAATGCCTAAAATTCGCTTTATTGTGAGCAAAATGATCAACGTGTGGCACAAGCTTTTGCAACAGAGAATATGAAGAGATGTGTCATTGTAGGTTGAGAACTCTTTAGACGGAAATTGCTAATGGACTTTTGACATGCCAAGGATGTCAAGTCTTTATATAATGCTTAAAGGACAAACGTGCGCTATGTGTCATCCCATCTATCGAGCGGTCATTTCTGCTTCAAAATGAGCTTTTAATGCCTCTTCGGTTACCATTTAAGCCTTTGAATATCATTGAATACAAAATGATTCTAACCGCTTAGGAATAAACGGTCGTTTCTGATTCAATTTGGGCTTTGGTGCTGTTTCGGTTACCATTTGTGCCTTTGAATGGCATTGAATGCATAATAATTCTAACCGCTTAGGAATAAACAGTCGTTTCTGATTCAATTTGGGCTTTGATGCCGTTTCGGTTACCATTTGTGCCTTTGAATGGCATTGAATGCAGAATAATTTCAATAAACGGTCAACATTTGCACGTTCAATCCTTTACTTATATGGCAATAAATCATGTTCAGTGCTCTTTGGGGTAAAAAAAAACCCGTTCAGATTGTTTGAACAAGTTGGCCTATTGGACTTGAGAACAAGTCGACTAATGATATGTCATGATGCATGATTTCTAGCGTTGCTACTAAGAAATGGAGATAGCTAAACCAGGTATTATTATCTTTCCAAGCGGACGACTCGGGAGTGGGAACATCACGGATCAAAAAGATTCTAAGTTGTTCACTTAAAAGAATTTTTTGTGAGGAAAGAAGCGGTTGTAACCACCGTATTTTCAACGCACGATTTTGAAGTTACCAGGAGTGGCGGGCCAATGAGCAAAATGCGCAAGTTTGAAATATGCACAAGTTGAAATAAAATCAGTTTAAAATAAAAAATAAAAAGTTTTAATAAAAGGAAAGGAAAAAGTAAAATAAAACAAGTTAGTTGTGAAAATGAGATAATCAGGCAAGATAATTTAAAACGATGATGTGAAAAAAAATTTAGAACATGGAATGCGGTGAATGCTTCTAATGGTGTTTGCTAAGAGTTAGGTTTAGACAAGGTTCTCCCAAATGGACAATTTGGAAGTTGAAAGCACACAAACTGCCAACAGCTTCGCTAGTTGGCTAATTTTGTGTACTTTCCCTAAATGGTGCTTTAAAAGTGGAACCAGCGTGGGGTCCACGCAATTGTTCGTGGTGTGTGCAAGTGTAAATATTACAGGAGTAGAGGATTATGAGCGGAATGCCCTTTTAAAAATCATACAAAATATTAGTCACATATAATAACAACAACAACAACAACAACAACAACAACAACAACAACAACAACAACAAAAGGCAAAAATGAAGACAAAAGAAAGAGAGTTAGTCCGAAATAATAATATCAAGAATAATAATAACAATAAAATCCCAAAATTTAAACCCGTTGTGGTTAGGACATTTCAAGTTATCCCCAGCGGAGTCGCCATTCTGTCGCACCCCATTTTTCGAGCTCGGATCGAGTTCGAAGGTCTGGTTTGACTAAGGTGACTCGTTTGGAACGAGTTTTGGAGTCGCCACCTAATAAATTTGTATAAAAGGCGTATTAGGTCACCTAAATCGTCTAAGTGTCAAAACTAACTCCGAGTAGATCTTTTCTAAGAGATTTCATAAGTAAGAAGTCCATATGACTTGGGAAGAAGGTATTAGGCACTTCCCGAGTCCCATGAAAAAGTGGTTCCCGATTGGATTTATATTTTGGGATTATAGACCAATCATGCAAATAAGTTTTAAATGCGCAAGGAATTCGAAATAATTCTTAACTAAGGTCATGATAAAGCACAAGCTAAATTGAAGGCTAGTGGTGCAAGTCAAACTTAAAAGTATCTAAACCATCGAAAATTAAACTAAAAGACCAAGAGAAAGAACTAAAGAGGACATTTGCAATAGTCTAATAAGGAACGGGCTTACTGTAGCAAACCATTACAGGCAGGGAGATTTAACTTGTATGAAGATTTGCGCAAACGGCCTACAACAACTGCCTAGTCGCAATTTTAGCCCTGATTTCAGATTTTAGTTTTTCTGGAGGCTTAAAAAATGAAATAATGACTCAGAATTTGATCTACTTCAGCAAATCTGAAATGAATTTGTCTCTGGAAAATATTTAAAACAGTAAGAAAACTTTAAACAATTTTAACCTCCATAATACAATTACCTGAATCATAGGGACAAAAAAAAACTATTGTATGTAGAAAATATAGCTATTTTTGGAGGGATCTTTTGACTTTAATTGTCAAATATCTATTCCAAGTGGCCTTTTTTATTTTGGGGGTCACGTTAAAGCAAAAATATCAATATAGTTTTACACAAATGAATATATAAGTAAAAAAATATTTTCTAACTTTGCAAAAAAAGAAAGTTCAATGCACATAAATAAATACATATATATTTAAGTAAATATATAGTCAACAGTTTAGAAAAATAGGGTATATCATGTTACAAAAAAATTGTATCGACTATTTTATAAAAAATAGCTCATTTTCTAATTTTTTTTTTTTGTGCATTGGATTCACCCCAAAGCCTATACTTCCCCTTGTACACTATTAATTAGTGTAAAGAGCATGATTAGCTTTTCTAAAATCAATTTTTCTCGTTATGCTCTCAGAAATTCAGGCCTTGAGATTAAAGTTGGCCAGTTTTTATAACTTTGCAGAAACAAATCTCGATTGATGCAGAATTGTAAAAATAGCCCCAATTCTGGAAAAATTCAAATTATATCCCTCTCATAACTGTCTTTAAACCATCCCTGCTTAACATAATTTCAGATTTTACAATTCTGTACAAACTAGTTAAGTTGTCAATTTAAGATTCTATTGATTCTAAGCATTACACATATGGACCTGTTTCAAGTTCTATTTTCACTACATTCGAAAAGAAATAAAGAGGAGGTGGGAAGTGGCCACTGTTTAGCCACTGTCTATCACCCTTAGAGCGAGCTTTACTCATGCACCTGTTTTAGCAATACATTCCAAAGCGGAATCCTAATGAATACATAATAAAGTCTAGGGGGAAGATACATGTATAAACATAAAAGAGAGATGGGAATATTGCACTGTTTACACATAGATGAACTCCCTAGTTCAATCTTATCCTTAGTACTCCAGACTTTAGAGGATTTGTTATCCTTTAGACAAAACATCATCATCCTCAGGTCTATACACCTCGTATTTGAGCATTAATTTTCTGCAATTAAAATCTCACCCATGGTATAGCTTTTAAGCTATCCAACTTATACAAGACCTGCATAAAGGGTTAGTTCTTGGCCGGACAGAGGCCCACCCGAAACAGAGGGTTGCACGCACATAAAGGCAGTTAAAAGATCATGCTTTTGCAACACACACTGGTCCAGTCATAACTGTACCATTCATTCAGTAAAAATAGTATACTTACTGAAGAACAACGAGAGAGTAAAAAGAAAAGAGATCAAGTAGCAAGCATACCAAACTTGGTTCCAGTCTTCAAACCAACAAAGTCAAGAAGGAGAAGGCAGGTAAAAGAAGAGCCAGGAAGAGCTTTCAGCGAGTTCTTAGAGTCTGCTACGTGAGAGATAGAAAGAAAGTATTGCATGAGTGTTTTTCAGTATTTGTGAGTGTGTCAGATATGTTCCAAAGTGTAGGGGGAGGCTAGTTTTTATAGGTGTGGAATAGAGCTGTTAGGATTTCAAATCAACAACCGAAAGGAAAAAAATCAATCACACCTTTATATGTAAGGTAGAAATTGGTATTGTCAATCTGTTTAAACTAAGGAAATACCACAACATATAATTTTCGAATAATAAGCCTAGATGTTTGGAAGTTGTAATCAGAGAAGTGCTTTTTCTTTTATAAAATCATCCCAAAGATAAATAATATGATTATGTTCACATCCAGGTTCACCTATGTACATGGTAAGATAATATATATTCTGTCAATTAGTATAAAAAGGAAACTATACAGTCATACATAAGCAATTGGGATGCTGATTTGAGAAAACTAATAAGGCAGAAACACATTTTAATTGCAAAATCAATAGGCAAAAGAGAATACTTTCCAGTGCATCTATCAAGCAAAGCGGAGCATATACACAGACATATATTATTGAAGCTAGTGCACAACATCGAAGGTCTCATATTACTGTTTGTATATTTAAGGAATTAATCATGCAAATTCAAACTCATATGATCATTTGAGAAATCAAGCTAACAACTAAGTTCAGTATATCGTTTTCTCGATTTTTTTACCTAAAGCAGGTATAGACATATTTCAAAAACTAGCTCGAAATCCCCAAACGATCAGACGCTTCATGACTTGTAAAATAATATACGACTTCAATCCTATAGCGAACTGATCATGACTTTAAACGAGTGATTACATTCATTAACTTTCGATTGAAAACTAAGCGGTAGTACCAGTTATGGGCAGGGCCAGATAGGCAAATTAATCATCAAGTAAAGCATGACATACATATTTCCAAAGAATTAAATCAAATTAATCATACAAGAATTTCTTGTAACCCGAATCAGGACACGAAAAGAAAAATAGAAAAGAGAAAGGTGTACCCGTTTGAATATCCGGGTCGGGTTGACCCGATTGGCAAAGATTTTTTTTGAAAGACTTGATTCTCGCTGTGTGTGAGTGTAAATTGATATCGAATTCCTTTTTCGAAGCCCTGTGATGTCGGATTCGAAAAGATTCAAGTTGAATCATCTATTTCCTTTTCGAGACCGTGCAAAACGGAGAGAGAGAAGGCAATATTCGCGTGTGCTACCAGTGATGAGAGAGAACAGGAGGAGCAGGGGGCGTGAATGGTGGAGCTGTAGTGGTATCGAGACTATTTTTGGGCGAAGGAGGAGAGAGGGAAGGGAGTTATATCGGCGGCTGAGTTTTAGGAAGGAGTAGAGGAAATTTTTTAGGGTTAGTTTGGTGAGGGGTGTGTTTGGTTAAAGAAAAATGAGAAGAAATATAGTGGGGGCTGACGTGGACGTGTGATTAGTTTAGGAGGTGCCACGCGGGCCTGCATGGCTGATGTGCGTGTGCGTGGGTCCAAAATAATATGATGTGTATATGTGGCATGTATTATAGGGTGTATATTAGTGTATATGTATGTATAATTGCCCAATAATTAGCTTAAAAATACTAATAAATGAGAGAATAATTAATAAAATATGGGAGATAATATTGGGGACTTAGGAGAAAATTATAAGTGATTCAGAATAATTATAAATGAATTTAGATAGTATTAATTAAGTGTAAATAATTGTAAAATGGATATTCAAGTGTATAAATCGCATAAATAGCTACAAAATTATGCAAGTATTTTGAAAACGACCTAAATGATGCAATTATGTAATAAAATAAGCATTTAAATATGTATGTATATGAATAGGGGGACTGAATGATAAGGACGACACAAACAAATGCCTGATATAATGCGATTTTGTCTGAGAAGATAATATTGCATTTTCTGAAGTTTGTATGGTAAATTATAAAATAGGAGGGACAAAGTTGGGTGTCAACAATTACGCTGAAGCTGCTCTGAAAGCTTGGCCACCGTAAGAGAAGATTGAAGGGTTTCCACAGTCTGTTTGCGCTTACGGATCTTACTTCTCAAATCTTCGTCAAGGGTCTTACTTTTCAGAGATTCCATTTGATAGGCTCTGCGCGTGGTATGAAGCTCCCCTCTCAGTCATTAAACTTCTTCCATAAAGGGCTACAAGCTAGCGACTTATCCCAACAGGGCTTTCAGGATCTCATTCGATCCTCCTCGATGGAGTATCTCATGATAAACCATCAGCCTCTGGATGAATGTTGGAACGAGTATTTAGCAGAGGGAGAGTAAGGATTCAACTCGTAAAGTGCTGAAAAACAGAGATGGAATGTTTACCCGAAGAGAGCACCCTGCAGCGACCTCAAGCAGCTTTTGGCGGCTATAACCTACGGGATGTCTTTGCTCATTAGGACCGATCAAGTCAGCGGTGTGGTCTGTCACAATCCTTGGGGTCTTAAACAGGTTAACTCTCGCAACAATGGGAATAACAACCTCGCGGGCACCATCCACTGGTTCAACTACATCATTTGCATCCACGGCCACCTCCTTTCCAGGATGTCGCTGGAAAAAGTTAATCATCTTGGGGGCCGAAGTCGATATAGTGGGCTCTACATGTATACCAAATATATTTGCTTATGGAGCGCATAAGGAAATTGTACTAATCGGTATACGGTGTGAAGAACTAACCTAATGATTGAGGTTCGAGGTGAGTGGGTGATAGCACTACCTCATCTTCCACGAGAGCTTCTTCTCTGGCCTCAGGAGACTCATCCATCAAGTGTTTGCGCTTTCACGTAAGCGGGCTAGATTCAACAGCAGCAGAAGAAGGAGTCTCAACGGCCTCAGGATCAGGCACTCGGGGGACTTCGCCCTCACCATCAGAAATCACCAAGGCTCATTAACAACCACCACATTGTCAAGAGATCTTTTTCACTTTGAAGAATGGGAGTTGCCCGCCCTCTCAACAATTCTCCCTCCAAACGATTGCATATCGGGCAAGGGAGCAATGTACGAGGCATCAATCAGAATCTCTTTCAGTGGGGGCATCTCACGACGGGAGAACCCTAAGACAAGGAGGAAGTAATGAAGACAGTGGAAGCCAGGGATCACTAGAGAAATTTTGAAGAGTTGACTTACCATGGTCCTTTGGCCAGAGCTGTGAAAGTCGTTGAAGTAGGAGGGTTTCTCGCAAAGATCGCAGTAACCCACATGGTTAACTCATCACTATTTAATTGTATAGCAGTCACAAAATTTGCTACGAAAGATGAAAAGCCAGTTTGAAGAAACAACAAACGCGGAATGTGCTAAGATAAGGGCATAGAAACTTACATATCCTATTAAAGACCTCTGGAAAGGGAAAAAGGGAAATTGTATCTGGCGTCCGCACTGCTATATATCGATGGACCCAGCCGTGGTCTTTGGAGTCTTCATTGTTTGGGACGACACCTTTCTTCCTCTTTTTTATGAACATCAACATGCCCACCTTGTGGAGACGATGAGAGTAGAAAGCAAGAAGATGCCAGAAGGAAAACTTTACCCTGGCATGGTTCGCCAGGTGATCTAACACAACCACCAATCGCATACTAGGGCCCTACTTGACCTAGGCAGATATTTTATTGACGACATATCTCTTCAACGATCAAATGAATATGCTCGTTGAGACACAGAGTTAAAGGGTATATGTGGACCATTGAATAACCAACACGATGAGAGTAAATTATCTCTTCAGCAGTAGGGACAATGATGTCTATGATTTTGGGCCACTGAAAATCAAGCCTGATGCGAGATATGTCATCCCTTACTACTGCGGACGGGTATCACTCGTAGAAATGTTGCTATTTTTACCTTTTTGTTTGACTGTCTGACCTTGCATTCGGCCATCACCTTCAAAATTAAAGGTTGCAGGAAGATAATCTTGAGCTCTGAAGTTTGCAGGAAGGAAATTTGGTCCTTGGGCCATGATAAAGGATAGAATTGTTGTTAAGACTGGAAGAAGGTTTGTCTCTTGAAGAAAAGCTCTTGAACAATTTGGAGATCGATAAAAATCTCTATAATTACAGCGTATATACGCCTAGGAGGATTCTTCGATGGGAAGCTGAACAATATTGGTCACATGGGATCGTGATTATGTGAGATCGTGATTGCAGTTTACATAATGTGTATCCCAATAATTACTGGATATGAACAGAACAGTGGCAGCAATGAGAAGATACGTAGAAAACCCCTCCAATAACGGAGGTACACGTCATTGTACGGAAGAATTTGCATTCAATGCAACGCATGCGAAAGACAAGGGACGAGTATCGGTACATTCACACCTTTACGTCTTTTATCATGCTTCTTTCACTATCTGACTGCTTGTGTCATCACTCAGCAAGTGGGGGGGAGGGGGGTTCTGACTATGTGGGCAAAAATATTCCACCTATTGTTACGGGGGTACGAGTCCAGCTAGCGAGACTTGACTTATCCTACAAGTCACCGGGCATAGAGGACACACGCCTGCTCCACGAGTTATGACCGGTTAGGTGGTGTGGGTGTAGGACGCAAGACATACATCCCGTCGCCTTACCGTTTACAGTCTTCTAGTTAGGCTTTCGTATATACCGCCGCTTTGAGTTTATAGGCCCATAGCCTTTATTAGTTTTTGTATTTTACCATAATTAGGACTGGGTAATCTCTACTATAAATTCCCCTCCTTACATTGTATTGTACATCAAGCGATTTACACTAAATCCGGCCATTCTCAAGGTATAATACTACTTACTTTTTTGTCTATTATTTTCCTCTTTATTTACTTACTTTTTCCATCATTTATACTGTATTGCTTGTGACCCTTTCATAAATTTAATTGTTTAACCTAGACGTACAATTTTTGGCATAAACAATGACTATTCATATAGTTGGAAATATAAATTATATTTTAAAAATTACATAAAGAGCATTAGAGTCAAAATAGTTAATAATTAATTCACAATGGTAATCCTCCTAGATTATTTAACTAATAATTAATTTGTAATATTTCTTTTGAAACAGAAGGAGTAAAAAGAAAATGAAAGGAAATAAAATGGACTACGTATACTGATGCTAGACCTTGTAAATTATCAACTATTACATATCCCCCTTACTAAAAGAGCTCACCTATGCATTTATCAACTAAGGATCAGCTATTAAAATTAACTGTTTATAATTAATCTGATTAGTAGCATTAATGGCACACTAAAAATTAAGATATTTAAAAACCCTTGTATCTATCTCTTTAAGCCACTCCACCTCTTAACTTGTTACACTAAACCACACCAACATATTATAATGAAGTGATTTAATGAAGTAAAACTATATACTATTTAATCATAACTAAATGAAAAGAATGTATGTACAAACACATGACACACATATATTGATGAGAACTTTTCAAAAATAGCACTCTAAACAAAGAAAATTACAAATGAGGGGTCATATTTTTTCTAACATTCATATGCATAGCACATTCATTTAGGCACTGCTTCAAAATAAAAAATCTTAGCTGCCACTTCCCCCCTTACCCTGCCACTGACCTGGTGGCAGACAGTGTTTATGCCTAAATTTGGTCATTTAGGTAAAACAATTAAATTTTGTTAGCACAAGAAATACGGTAAATACACAGGAACAGTAAGTAAAACTGAGATAAAAGTAATAGACAAGAAATTAACGAGTATTATTCGTTGAGAATAGCCGGATTTGTGTGAATCGTTTGATGTACAATACAATGTAAGGAGGGGGTATTTATAGCTAAGATTTACCTAGTCCTAATTATGGTAAAATACAAAGACTAATAAGACCGTGGGTCTATTTACTCAAGGCGATGGTATATAAGAAACCCTAACTTGCAGACTGTAAATCCTAAGGCGGCGGGATGTATACCTTACATCCTACGCCCGCACCAGCTGAGCGGTCGCGGCTTAAGGAGCAGGTGTGTATCCTCTGCCCCCGGTGACTTGTAAGCTAAGTCTAGTCTCGCCAGCTGGACTCGTATCCTCGTAACCATTGTGACATATTTTTTCTAACACAGCCAATCCTCCACTTGCTGAGTATTGTCGTAAGTAGTCAGGAAGTGAAAGAGATATACAAAAAGGATATGAAAATATTTCTCACTTACTTCTTGAAACTCGCAGTCTCTTTGACCGAGACCGACGTTTGATTTCTTCTGAAACTCCACACGTCTTCACTTGATTTGCTAATGTCGATTCCATGTTCCTTTCTCATAAACGCCTTTTACTGCACCAAATCATTTCATATCTCCAGGCCATTATTATGTTGACCGTTTTATGATCTGTTCTTCTCCCATTCTGCATATAAATAGGAGCTTCATAATAAACAAGAGTCACAAACTTTTCTTCAGAAAATACCTTACTTCTTCCAAAGCTTCATGATGAAAGAATAAATCCTCTTCTTAAAAAATGTTTGCCTTTGATCTTGGTTTGATATTCTCAGAACAACTCCTTCATTCAGAATGGATGGTGAATGAGAAAACTATAAACAATATAACTCTCACAGTTTTCTTCCCCTACTTCTCCATCCATGATTGGATGAACGGAATCCTCCAAGTCACGAAGTATGATCAGATCCTAATGGCGTTCTTTGGAATGTCTTCTTTGTGGCATGTGCACTGGTTATGATGCGCTCGTTTTCTAACGCGACGGTTGCTATGATATTCCTCTTGTCATGCGGGGTTAGAATTATTAGCCATTTCAGTTGTCGTGAGGCTTCTCTTCTAGGACGCTGTCGGCGTTCAGGTAGCTTCTTCAGCAACGTTTGGTTGATTCTCCAATGCATGACTGCATTTCTTGGTTGGCAAGGGAATTCAACCTTACACCATCAGCGGATTAAGGAGTCATCAAGCTTTAATTCTGCTAGTGGTTCACGGTTGTCTTTTTGTTTGGCTAAATTGCTATTGCAATGCCTCTTCGACCGCTGGCTGTGGAATACCCGAGGGAAGAGTCCCCTTTTTGGTAGGTTTTGAGCTCAATCCCTCTCTTCTTCAATGAGCTCTACATTGTGCTTGAAGATCCGCGGGGTTATGCACTCCTGTTTGACGATCAGAGGTTGAAGCAGATCTTCGAGTTTATTCGATGTGACGAGAGAAGGTTTCGCCTGTGCTCAGACGCTTCTGAGGTCCTTTGCTTTGGACAAGGTGCTCGGGCCTTGGTTATATATCAGTGACTGCGTACCAAAGAATGCTCGGGCTGACATATCTCCTAATGCCAGGAAAAACTTCAGGTTTCCTGCTAACTAGTAGCTACAATCCAGATGAAAGATCTTGGACGTATCTAATTTAGAGGAACTTGAAGTTTTAGCCTTTTAAAGATCTTTTTTTTTAAGAACGCATGTAATGAACAGTGTTGTATTCGAAAGAACCTTATTGTATATTGTAAACCTACAGGCTGTTGATATTAATGAAACAAACATTCATCAATAATTTATGCGTACTTGTGTAGTTACTTGTAGTGTAGTCAAGCAGCATGTTTTGGTTGCCTTTTGGGGCTAATGTCTTTTAAAGATGGGTATGCGCACTGTTGGGAGCTTCATTTGCATCAGTAAATGACTGCTTTATATTGTGTCTGCGTTAGACGGCTTTTAGGGCAAGGCACACGCCCGCAAGGAGACGTTTTTAGCCCGTTGTATGTAATGGGGCATTTTTGTGTTCAAGCTAGAACGTCTGGGCTTGTTCGCTCGAGTGCTTTAGAACTTTATTGGCACTATCCGGGTGGGCGTTCCCACCAACATGTTGGTGCACTTTGTTGAATCGATGATTCCAACTTACAAATAAAGCTTGGTGGTTGAACTAGAAGTGATCTAGCTTTAAGCGAGTGGTCTACTCTACTTTTTGTAGCGAAAAGTGAGTGTATTACCAGGGCTATGAATATTTAGATTGTAGATGGATCTAATTTGTAAATATGACTAAGTAAAATAGTAGTTTTATTTATAATTGACGTTGGGCCTATGCTGTTATGGATGAAAACCCGTAACATAATTGATAAACATAAAAATATTGTTATGAAAATGCTAAAAAGAAACTAGAGACTTAATTAAAGTAAATACTGAAAAGAATTGTACTTCCAAGTGCCCCACTCCCCCAAAACTTTTAATCAAGCAAATAGCCAGAGTTTTCGTCTTAGTTGATTGAAGTTTCGAGGTCCTCATCAGCTTCAACGAGGTTTTCCGTTGATGCTATGTCGGGCAACACTCCTAGGACAGCTGCCGTATAAAAATCCCTTGTCACTTGTTGATCTATATTGATCTCTTTTACCCCCCTTCGGTAGGGTACTTGAGCTTTTGATGCAGGGTAGAAGGCACTACTTTGACCTAGTTAATACACAGTCGTTCCACAAATGGCGTTATAAGGGACCTCTCATTTGATTACCTGGAAGGACGTAACGTGGTTGCTCCTGGTATGCGTGTTGCAATATCTATTTCTCCAACAGATTTTTTGCAAGAGTCGTTGAAATCGGCCAATGTATAGACACTTGGAGTTACTTTGTCTTCAATTCCCATTGCCCGTAAGGTATCCTATTTGATAAGGTCGGTGCTGCCAGCGTCGACCAGGACGCGTTTGACATATGTATTCCCTATTCTAAGTGTTATGATCGAGGTGTCGTGGTGAGGAATGTTGCAATTAGTGCTATCCTCATCACTGCACAAGATCATCTCATCTCAGGCGTGGCCTTCATCAGGCGCTTCCTCACTCTAATTTGGATCATTAAACTACATTGGGCCGCCAACTATTACATTGATAGACCTCTTTGGTTCCGGCAGATCTGGAGGACCCTCTGAGCTTACCTCTTTGGTTCCGGCAGATCTGGAGGACCCTCTGAGCTTACATTTTTGGCGTACGTCTGCTTTTCCATATACGTCAGAAAATTCTTCAAGTATCCTTTACTGAGCAGACCCATTACTTCTAGAATCAGAGCCCTGTAGCCAGCAGTCTCGTGCCCGTGATCTCTGTGAAAATCATAGTAGAGGTTTACGTCTCTTTTACTGGGCTCCACCCTCATGCTGTTGGCTAGCGTACTTGGGCGTTTTTTCAGATGATCTTTTACGAATTCAATGGTGTTGATACGCAGCCCTAACTTCTCAAACCTATCGGGTATTCTTTCGATGATGAGCGACCCCTTGTGGGGAGCGTCGCTGCTTTGCTGTTGTCCTCCTGTTTTTCAACGCGTTTTGGGAAGTTAGCCCTGTAATTCTCCTGCTTCGCTTCCCTCTGTCTCCAATTCAAGGTTCTTCGATGTATTCCCGCTTTTGCCCTTGATGACTGATGTCCTCAGCGAATGGGCAAGTACCGCCACTGAAGGCCGAGGATTTTTCAGGTTCCAAATGAAACTTCTCAGTATACCTCTGGTGTAAGGCGTTCCATGTAGTCACCAGATGTTGAGTTAGGCTCCATTGCAAGTCTCGATTGGCTAATAAATCCCTGGAGTTTAGACTCTTGCCAAAAGCTACCACAACAATGTTGTCGGGAACTGGAGGGAGCTCCATGCGTCCCATCTAAAATCTCTCCAGGTAGTCTTTCAGAAGCTTGTCGTCGCGTTTTCGGATCCCAAAGATATTTTCCACATGTTTCTCCCGCTTACGGGCTCCGGAATGCGCCTCTTGAACAAATCCTGCATCTGAGTGAATGACTCGGTTGAACCCATTAGTAGTTGAGTGTAGTTTAGGCCGAGCAGAATCTCATCACCAGAGCAGATTGTGTTGCTTCTTCAGTAATCTCGTTGCTTTTGATGACTGTGTAATAAGCAGCAATATGCTCATATGGATCAGTCGTTCCGTCGTACTTAAGGCTATCTGGCAGGCAGAAGTACTTAAGTACGCGGATCGGTGCAGCACTCGCCTTATATAGATACTTATAGAACTTCTGTTCATCTACGGTGGAGCACCCAATACGTTACCAATCTGACTGTGGATGTCTTTCATCTCCTTGAGTATGTCTTATATAATAGGTGTTCCTTTGAGATCTTGATTGTTAACTGTTATGGAGCTCCCAGGGGTGGCATCCATGTTGAGCCTTCAATTAGGAACGAATGTTGGTCCTCGGGAGGGGGGGAGGGGAAGGGGGTGATGCTGGCCTCTGAGACGATCCAACGAACATCACTCCAAACTTCTGGGCCATACTTTCGATCATGTTGGCCGAGTTTTGCTCTACCCGTTCTGCCTGGGTTTTGAAGAGATCAACAAGAAAATCTTTGAACCTGTGGTTGTCTCTGCATGGTTGATGGTCTTCGCCTCCATTGCCTATAGAGATTGGATCTCTGGCGGGATCTTTTGATTGTCTATTAGGATCGCTGGGGTCTTTTACGGAATCGTCTATATCGTTAGCAATGTTATGTAGAATGTTGTCATTGTCATCTGGCATAACTGCACATTTTCGTTCGTAGAAACCTACAATTGCCTGGTCCCCATAGTGGACACCAAACTGCTTAAGCCTAAATTTGGTCATTTAGGTAAAATAATTATATTTGTGAGAGGGTCATAAGAAATACGGTAAATACACATGAAAAATAAGTAAAACTGAGATAAAAGAAATTGACAAGAAAGTAAAGAGTATTATTCCTTGAGAATAGCGGGATTCAGTGTGAATCGCTTGATGTACAATACGATGTAAGGAGTGGTATTTATAGTTAAGATTTACCCAGTCCTAATTATGGTAAAATACAAAGACTAATAAGGTCATTGGCCCATTTACTCAAGCCGGCGGTATATACGAAACCCTAACTTGGAGATTGTAAATCCTAAGGCAGCGGGATGTATACCTTGCATCCTACGCCCACACCGGCTGAGCGATCATGGCTTAAGGAGCAAATTTGTATCCTCTGCGCCCGGTGACTCGTAAGCTAAGTCTAGTCTCGCCAGCTGGACTTGTATCCCAGTAATCATAGTTGGCGTATTTTTGTTCACATAGACACTCTCCTCGCAACGACACGGTTAGTTTTTTTTTTCTCTTTTACTAAAGTTATTTCTGTTGATTTTGTCTATATTATTGTTTTGGACAAGTTTATATACACAAATCTAAAAAAAATAAATTATACATGAATATACATGGATAAATGCGTAGGTAAGGAGATCAATACAAAAATATACAAATAAAAAAACTAAAACTTTATATAAACATCCTGCATAAATATGAAAATTTATACAACTCTATCTCATTTTACATACACACTTATATAGATCTATACACGTTTATACATGTTTACAAAAGTGTATAAACTATGAGCGGGCTGCTATTTTGTGTAATTATTGTCATCTCGTGTAAGAAATGCAAATAGGGGATCATTTCGATAATTTTGTATGTTGCTAGTCTCTTAGTGTAAAAATTCCTATATTGATTTGATATAAGTAGACAAGTTTTTACCATGTTAGGGTGAGGTAAAAATCCCAGAACTAAAAAAAAGGTGGGGTAAAAAAGTTAAGAGAGAGGGTGGGGGGGGGGGGGGGGGGGTTAATGAAAGATGAGGTGTATAAAGGTTTTTAATTTAATTATTTAATTTTGGACATGTGATAATCAGTATAGCTAATCAAATTAATTGTAGACAAATGAGCTTTTAATAGTTAACTTTATCAAGAACAAAGGCATATGTGATCTCCTTTCATAATTGCAAGCTAAGGACGCGATGGACCCCAGCTATTAATATATTACGTAAAACAAAATCAGACTTATTCTTCAACTAATTGGTATGGTTTATGGACAATTTGAATCTTTTCCCTTTCTTTTCCTTGGTGAAGTGGCTGCACATCATCATAATATTCGGTGGGACATGCCTATCTAAACGAATTTTTCGAACATTAAATAAAATGGAACAAATATTTGCATAGATAAAGTCAAAGTTGAACTAATTAACAACAACAATATGCTCATTATATTTTCATAAAATAGAATCTGAAAAAAATGAGATATACACAAATTTTATATTTATTTCGAGAGAGATAAAAGATTGTTTTCTAAATATTTTTTAAGAAACTAATTAAAATAAATGGAGAAAAAGAAAAATATCAACATTAAGAAACTATGATTAAAATATTTTTCGTATAAAATAGTTTTTGTGCTACCAAACACACCATATTTGATATGTTTTCTTCTTTAACTAATTGGTAGGATTCATGGACAATTTAAACTAGCGTTTGGACATAGATTTGGTTGAAACTTGAAAAATTAGTTTAAACCATTTTTAAAGAACTCATCTTCAAAAACTATAACAAACTGCATAAACAAACAATATTTTCAAAATAAATTTTCGGGAGCTTAAATCTATTCCGTACTTTTCCTTGGTGAAGTGGGTGCACATCATCATGTATTCAGTGGGACATGCCTATCTAGACGGATGTTACAAACGTTAATCAGTGAAATATGATCTCAAATACTACTAATTAATAAATTGTAACTGGACACTTAGGCATTGGAGGAATAATCTCACTCTTTGAAATATTTTGTTAACACAAAACTAAACCTAATATTGTCAGTATCCAAACCAAGTACATATACCATAACGAGTTAAACAATTTCACCTAACTTTAGCCACAATTTGCTGGAACCTGACATAAGAAGATTCTTGACAGCAAAGCTTTGAACCCCAATAGGATTGCAATTAAATTCCTTTCTTACAATTGGTCCTTTATATCCTCTTTTCCCATATATCACATTTCCCATAAAAAGAATTAAAATATTCTCCCTATAGCACTGCTCCATCCATTGAATTCTTGCAACCCCCTTTAGTTCCTTACATCATTAATCCCTGGTACAAATCTCATCTTCTCTTCTACTATATTTTCTTGTTTACTCTTTTGGGTAGCCAAAGTTTGTAACTTTATCTTTGTTTTGCTGTTAAAGATTCAAACTGTGTGTTATTTCCCTCGGTTCCACTTTATGTAACAAGGTTTGTAGTATGAGGGTCAAACTTGTTATTTTTTACCGTAAATTTAAGCATAGATTATTTAATTTTTTTTGTTTAAATATTTATAAACTACCTAAAAAATTTATAATTTAAATATTTATAAAATATGTAAGAAAGACCCCCGAACACTTTTCAAATAGTACCCTTTCCACGTAAAGTGAAATGAAGGGAGTATTTGGTTGGTAAGAGATTCTGACTTTATTTTGTTTTGTTGCGAAAAAATTGGTGAATTTAGGGGTCGTTTGGTAGGAAAACAAGTTATACAGGAATTAGTTATACAGGAATTAGTCTTGCAGGGATTAATAATACAGGGATTAGTTATGTTGGGATTGTTTTTATCATGTGTTTGGTACATTATATAAAAAAGTAGTTGTAGATGATATTATTTAATATATGAATTTATTTTTAAGTTTTAAATCAATGTGTTTACAATTTTACCCTTGGATATTCAACTCTCATTGGTTTCTAGGAAAAAGGTAAAGGTAGTTTAGTCTTTTCATACTTTATCCATGTATAAGCAATATATGGATAAATTATTCCATGTTGGTGGTGGAATAATTTAATATACCAATTGATGTATTAAGTTATACCATGTATTAGTTATACCAACTTTGAAATGGCAATCAAACATTGTATAAGTCAATACCAATTTCTATATATGGATTATTAATGCTTATACACTATACCAAACATGCTATTATTGTATTTGGTTGCTAAAGATTCTTTTTGTAAATGTATTTGGTTGCACCACAAAAGGTTACGGTGGGTTTGTAGTACTAGTACTGCTCCATTTTTAAGGAGTGGTCTCCAAGAAATGAAATCACCATTTGACGGGAGGGGATTTATTCATAGGTGAGAGTTTCTAGCATGAATTTTGATTAGTCTGCCTGAAGCGGATGAAGGGGTAGACCCTGAAATTGACAAAAGGAATTCAAATTTTTTTTATTTGTTTGAACTCGTGACTTATAGCAATTTTTTGAATTTTTTTACCATTGCACTTGCATATTTTTTTGTGTTAAAGGGAATAGTGTGTATATAACCAAAAAAGCTTAATTTTTTTATTATTTGCGGGGAATTCCCCTTTTGAGCATTTTATTCCAAGAGGTTTTAATAGTGTATATTGAACTTCTGTGAACAGGTACCAAACATCGGATAGGAAAAAAGATTTGATCAATTATCTTTATTGTGTCTGGATGCTTATTCAAACTTTATTGTGTTTGGTTGGTAAAGATTATAATTACCTTTTTTTGTGTGTTTTGAATGCTAAAATTCAAGATTTGCTGTATTTGGTTGCCAAAATTCAAACTATATTGTATTTGGTCAAAAAAGAATAAACATTCTAACCTTTTTGTGTTAAAGGTTGATAATGATTGTAACTTTATTATATTTGGTTGCTAAAAGTTCTACTAACTCTATTGTGTTCTTAAAAAACGACATGGGAGAAGAAGATAATGAGAGGCAGGAAACAAGCAGCGGCGGTGGCAAGAAGTTGACGGCGGTGGTATCAGCATTCGGAAAGGCAAAGTCTGTGGCTGGCGCGGGGGTTGACAAGGCAAAGTCAGCAGCAAAGAAGTTGAAAAGTAAGACTTATTTGGGGGTTAATTGGGTTAAGGACAAGTGCCATAAAGGAAACTCTACAAATTAGTGAAATCAAGGATTTTGTTTAGTTTCTGCTCATTTGAATTATATAGTACAGATGATGAGAGATTGTTTTGATGAAATGATGTTTGTCCCTCTTCGCGAATGTTTGTATTCCATCCGTTTTAATTTACGTTATAACCAATTATTATTTGAGGAGCCATACAAGATTTTATTCAACTAAATGTGTACTGTTATTACAAATTAAATATTTTATATCTAAATTTACACCCAAAACTGTTAGAATTGATGATTTGAGAGAAAGGCAGTTATAGAGAGAAGTTAGAGAGAGAAAGCTCAAGAGTAAAATTGCATTCTTAGCTCAGTCTTGGCTGGTACAAAGCTTATATACTACAGCTCACTTAACTACCTAACTAACTTAATTAAGCTAATCTAGTCGACATTAATAGCCACTGACAATGTAATAGTTTACTACCTAGCCACATTTCGCTATCTAGCTATATTAGAAACATACTAATTATATACACATATGCATCATTGCACATCAGTACATTTGACCAATTCCTTTACACCCCCCTTCAAGCTAGGAGCTGTGAATATATTCTTCATGCCTAGCTTGGAAATGAGATAGGAATGTTGATGTTGAGGAAGTCCTTTAGTGAAGATATCTGCTGACTGCTCCTGAGATGCTATGTACATAGTGTTCATCAGACCTTGTTGAACCTTTTCCCTAATAAAATGACAGTCAATATCAATATGTTTAGTCCTTTCATGGAAAACTGGGTTTGCTGCTATCTGAATAGCTGATTTGCTTTCACTGTACATCTGAATAGGCAACTGCAAATCAACACCCAACTGCTTGAACAACCCTGCCAGCAAAATCACTTCTGCAACAGTTGAAGCTAAACTCCTATACTCTGCTTCAGCTGAACTCCTGGACACTGTGCTCTGCTTCTTTGACTTCCAGGAAACAGAAGAGTCTCTCAGTTTGATGATATAACCAGTAATGGACCCGCGAGTGTTTATACAAGAAGCCCAATCTGCATCACAGTAGGCTACGAGGGTTTGTGATGCAGATGGTCCCATAAGTACTCCCAGACCTGGTGCTTGTTTTACATAATTCACCACTCTGATTGCTGCTTCCATATGTGACACATTGGGGCAATGCATGAACTGACTCAAAGTCTGGACTGCAAATGAGATGTCAGGTCTAGTAATTGTAAGATACAACAACCTCCCAACCAGTCTCTGGTATTGACTAGGATCTGTTAGTGCAATATCCCTAGTACTTTGTTTTCCAAAATAGTGGTCAAATTCCACAGTGGTTAACTTTTGGTTGAGCTTCAAAGGAGCCCCAACAGGTCTAGAAGCTGAAAGTCCCATAGCTGAGATAAGCTTCAAAGTATACTTTCTCTGTGCATCAATATGCCTTCCTTGCTCCTGGAAAACTCAATGCCTAGAAAATACCTGAGATCTCCTAAATCTTTGATCTTAAAGGTGGATTGCAAAATACACTTAGTCTCCTGAATCATGTCTAGATTACTCCTAGTAATGAGCAGGTCATCAACATAAATGAGAACTATAATTGTGTTGTGGCCTTGCTTCTTGATAAATAATGAATAGTCTAAGTAGCTCTGTGTGAACCCAGAAGTTATCAACGCTGTTGTCAACTTGATGTTTCATTGCCTGGATGCCTGTTTAAGCCCATATAATGACTTAACCAGCCTGCATACCTTAGTTCTATCTCCAGCTTGATTAAAGCCTTGTGGCATCATCATATATACTTCTTCATTCAAATGTCCTTGTAAGAAGGCATTATCTACATCCATTTGTTGAATATGCCAATTCTTCATTGCAGCAATGGAAATGACTTATCTCACAGTGACCATCTTGACTACTGGTGAGAAAGTATCTTAATAGTCAAGCCCCTCATTCTGATTGTAGTCCTTGGCAACTAGCCTTGCTTTAAACCTTTCCACTTCTTCATTTGCTTTGTATTTTATCTTATAAACCCACTTACACTCTATTGCTTTCTTCCCTTTTGGTAATGGGACCGCAACCCAGGTTTTGTTTTCCTCTAATGCCTTTATTTCTGCTTGCATCGCTTCAATCCATCTGTCATCCTTCGCTGCCTCCTGATAGGTCTTAGGTTTAATTTCAACTGAGAACTTGGATACATAGCTTTGATAAGGTGGTGACAAGCTGTCTGATATGGGATATAGACAGGTGCCTGCAACCTGATTCTTCTTCATTGGAGCTACATAATCTTTCATCCAGATAGGAGGCTTGGACACTCTTGTTGGTCTTTGTTGAGGTGCTACAGAGGTATGTGTAACTGGTAGGCCATCAGAGTTGCCATTGTTCTCTATGTCTTGGACTGATGAATTTTCTAAGTTGGTGTTAGCTGAATCTGCTGTTGTGTTTGATGTCTCATTCTCACAATTTGGGGCAACAGGAACATCATCTTCATAGATAGGACCATTAGTAGGTGGTGGTGAACATATATCTGGTAAGACTTCAAATCAGTCCTTGAAGTGTGGTGCTTGGTCTGAATGAAGTTCTGCTTCTTGCTTGAAAGGGAATAACTCCTCATGAAAGACCATATCTCTGCTAATAAAAAAGGTCTTGTGTTGCAAGTCAAAGAGTTTATACCCCTTCCGAATGGAACTGTATCCCATCATTACTACTTTAGTTGCTCTTGGGCTTAGCTTATCAGCTTTAGGTAACTTTGTAGCATAGCACATGCTACCGATAACTCTCATGTGTGACAAGTTTGGTGCTCTGCCATTGAGGATCTCAAATGGTTACTTAATGTGCAGTGCCACAGATGGCACCCTGTTAATCACATAAACTGCCCCTTCTACACACTCACCCCAGAATCTATTGGGTAAACGGCCTTCAAACTTGATTGCTCTAGCAGTCTCCATAATGTGCCTGTGTTTTCTTTCCACCACCCCATTCTGCTGGGGTGTGTGAGGACAAGAAATCTGCTGCAAAATCCCATGTTGCTGAAATAATTCTCTACAGTTACTATTGAAGAATTCAGTGCCATTATCTGATCTAAACACTTTAACATTCTTTCCGTATTGATTCTTTATCATTAGGGTGAAATTTCTCAGCATGAAAATAACATCTGACTTTACTTTCATCAAATATATCCATGTGAATTTAGAATAGTCATCAACCAATGTAAGAAAATATCTCATTCCGTTATGAGTTTGAACTTTGTAGGGCCTCCACACATCCATATGAACCAATTGTAAAATATTATCAGTGCTACTAGTACTAACAGGAAATGGGATTCTGGTCTGCCTTGCCATATGACAGACTTCACAATGATCCAGAAAGAAATGTTTATTGCTAAAAATATGTATTTTCCTAAGAACTGACATTGGCACATGGCCCATTCTCTTGTGCCATGTTTGTGCTCCAACTTGTGTATGTCTTGTTGTAACTTGTATTTGTGCAGTTAAAGACGCTCTTGCTCTTCCCTTTTCAGTACCATGAGACTGTAGAATATAGAGTCTATCCTGCTCCTTACCAATCTCCTTGACCTTCCCAGTCAAGAGATCCTGAAACACACAAAATCTAGGGAAAAATATAACATAGCAATTCATATCTCTGGTCAGTTTTGAAACTGACAATAGGTTGAATTTAAACTGTGGGACACATAAGACATTCTTAATAACAACACCTCCTGTGAGCTGACAATTCCCTATATGAGACACTTCTGCTGATTCTCCATTTGGCATCTGTACCCTGCCTGAATTGGCTATGGATATTTCATTAGCTAGCAGAGAATTATCTCCAATCATGTGATTAGTAGCCCCTGTATCAATTATCCAGTTTTGACTAGTTAGGGCATAGGAGTGTACAGTACATGCCATGTTTACATTGGCTTCTCCTGTAGCAATGTTAGATTTATTCAGCATGTTCATGATCTGATTAAATTGATCTGGAGTGAACAACTGTTATATTCCAGTTCACCTCCTTTATTGTATGATGGTTTGGTATTGCTGTGAGATTCCCTAGGCCTTGCATCAAAACTCTGATGCTGCAAGTTTGATTTGTCTCCCAAGATTGCATTGGCTCTCCTCTTTCCTTTGTAGTCACTAGGGTACCCTTTCTTTTGATAACAATTGTCACTCAAGTGACCCTTCAAACCACAGTAATCACATTTCTTCAAACGGTTGCAATCAGCTTTAGTATGTCCCCTTCTGTCACATATTTCACACTGTACATTATAGTTTCTCCTAAAGTTATGACCAGTGCCCTTGGATACAGACATGGTAGTAGGATCTATATTTTCAATTACTCCAGAATAGCCACCAGTTAATCCTTTCTGGTTTTCATCTTGAATTACCATAGAATAGGCCTGATTAACTGTAGGAGTTGGACTCATCATCAGTATTTGGCTTCTAGCCTGTACATAACCCTCATTCAAGCCCATGAGAAACTGCAGTAGCCTCTGTTTCTCTAGATGTTCCACAAATTCCTTTGATTTTTCACAATTACATGTTGGAAAGGGCACAATCAAGTCATACTCATCCCAAAGATCCTTCAGTTTAGAGTAATACATTGACGCTGATGACACTCCTTGGACTAGGGTTGCTATCTCCTTATGTAAATGATAAACTCTAGACAGGTTCACCTTGTTAAATCTCTTTTTAAGATCATTCTAAACTATACATGCATTAGATCTGAACAGGATTCCACTATTTAATCCACTACTCACATTATTCATTAACAAAGACAATATCATAGCATTACATATGTCCCATTGATGATGTAAATCAGCAAGATATACATCTCTAACAATTTTACCATCTATAAACCCTAATTTATTCTTAGTTAGAAGAGCTACTTTCATTGCACGACTCCAAAGGGTGTAATTCTCCATTCCAATTAATAGAATTCCAATATTCACTGCTCCAGGCGTGTCTGATGGGTGCAAGTACAGAGGATCATTATGATCAAGCTCAGCTAAACAAAATACGGATGATTCACCATTTCTGGGTGTGGAATTTGCCATTGCGATCGAAAAATCTCAGGAAAAATGCTAAAAATTGCTCAGAAAAATCTTTAAAACGAAGCTAAGATAATCAGTGCTACAAATCTCTCGATCTTCTTCTTGTTCTCGTGAAGAAAGATGCCCTAGATTTGTGCGATTACAAGCTCTGATACCATGTTAGAATTGGTGATTTGAGAGAGAGGCAGTTATAGAGAGAAGTTAGAGAGAGAAAGCTCAAGAGGAAAATTGCATTCTTAGCTCAGTCTTAGCTGGTACAAAGCTTATATACTACAGCTCACTTAACTACCTAACTAACCTAATTGAGCTAATCTAGTCGACTAACAGTAATAGCCACTGTACAATGTAATAGTTTACTACCTAGCCACATTTCACTATCTTGCTATATTAAACACATACTAATTATATACACATGTGCATCAGTGCATTTGACCAATTCCTTTACAAAAACTAATCAACTTAACTGTCGTAATCCGAAGGAGTGCACATAAATTAAAATGTAAAGAGTAATACTCTTTCTTTTTGTGAGTATTCATGCATTCCTAGTTGTTGTTACTACTTACTACTGCAATAAAGAAGATGAGAAAGAAATACAATGGATTGCATTTACGGACACACGTTATGCTACTTGCTGTCCTTGTGAATTTGGCATGGCCTAGCAAATTAAATGAATCAACATCAGTAGGAAGAAGTTTTCCAACAAACTGACATTAAAAAACATGAACGTGAATGCAAGAAAACAAAGGAATTCAATGCCACTATAGTGATGTATGTACCTGATCTAGCGTACTACTATTAGTACATGCAGTTTTATCTGAAGCCATTAGTTTTTAGCTGAAATATTATGTGTGTTGAGAAAAGATTAGATAGATTTTAAACTCAATTAATCAAATGAGTTGCATTATTTTGATAAATCTCGAACTTGAACTCATAGTATTTATATCCGGGATAATTTGCTTTTACATGATGCTTTACTCTCTTTGATTCTACATTGAACAACTGCTATTACTATTACCGTGCATTAATTTGTACAGGTAATACTGGAACATTCTTTTCAAATCATAACTTAAAGAACTAAAAATAGATATTGCGTTCATGTAATGTTCAACTCTTTGAGTAAAGTGGAAGTGGATGGTATACATCCTAAAAAGAATGACAAGATGTTTCCTACTTGTTCTAAAAACATGGTATACATCCTGAAAGGAGCAACAAGCAAAGGTGTTTTCCACTTGTTCTGAGAAGATGGTACCACTCTTTCTGTGTCGTGTTCAATGCCAGGTCAGAGCTAGAATTTTATACAAAGATGTTCAAACATATTATATATAGGAATTGAACTTGTGCCTAAACTTATATTGAATCCGTTTTGCCACTGCACTAAATTTTGTTCTCATTTTAAGGAGGTCTATTAGAGAGTCTATCTATATATAGCAAAAGCTAGTTTGGAGCAAGGAAATTCCGTCCCTAGTTGATGCATTCGTTGTTGTTGTTCCATTATTGCTTTTCAACTAAGAGTGAAAAATGAGTTGGTTGGATCGGATATGAGCGGACTAAAAATGGGTTAAAATAATATTGATAAAATATCCGATCGACTCATATTTAATATGGATGAAGATGGATAAACTAGTGGATAATCCATATTATCCATGGCCTATTGAATGGTAATGAGGCTAGCCAACGAAGATTACAATTAATTCTTATGAACCTACTAACTTAGTTGAGCCTGAGATCACATTCATCTCCCCCGTGATAACATGATTTTTTAACCTTAATTGAAAATAGTTTAAATGTGTGTCAACTTTTTCTTCCTAAAAATTTGCAGAGTTCTTCATTAGGCATTGTATGTATCTCATAAGCCAAAGATGTTAGTCCATTCCCATATCATAAACTATGTTTCGAAGAGTATTTGGATGAATTAATTTGGTTAAATATAAAAGATTATTTGAGAATAAACTATACTTTTATGGAACAAACTGTACTTCATGATCACGAAAAAGTAAGTACGGTTTCTATTTTAGCCTTCATAGAGATCACAAGTTTGATAATTTTATATAAATAAATACTGAGTAAACTAATTGAAGAAATTGGAGACATTATGAACTTTTCCATTTTAGCTATGCTTAAGAACCACATATGAGTATTGCGGTTGGTGTGGGGTATGGTGGGTGGATAGGGTGAGCGTGATTGGTAAATGTTGGTGTGGTGGGGGTTGAGCAAGTGTTTGGGGTGAGAGTGATGAAGAAGGGTAGCATGAAAGCGTTTTTGGAAAAAGTTAAAGAGTTTTAGTGAATGATCCATTTTTAATCACTAGTTATTCATATTATCCATTTTTTTTAGCGGATAACATGTATATGATCTATATATTATCAACTTTAAATGAATCAATTATCCGACCTATTTTTAAGTGGATAATATGGACGGATAATTAATATTTTTATCTATTTTGCCGGCTCTATTTTCAACTAAGCCTCCATCTCTATTCACAGTTTGGAGTATTAGAGAGTCAAGAGTAGTTAATTGGGGTTTTTTTAAAAAAAAAAAAAAACTAGCTCCTCAAATCAAGGAAATTACAAATGAGGGACCATAATTTTTTCTTACATGGCATAGCACCCCTTTATTTTAAAAATTAGATAACATAGCACCTCTTTGAACTATCCTTCAAACTAAAAAACTCTAGGTGCCACTCCTCCATCCTCCCCCACCACAGACTTGCCGTCGGCCACCCTATCGCGGCGGTCGGTGGCTGAAAAACTGAAAAATCACCGAATCTCATTGGGACTGCTTATTTTATGTCACCGGAGCTTTATTATTGGTGGTTTTATTTAAATAATTATTTTTTGATAACTTTATACACACAAATCTATCAAAAAATAGTAAATTATACATGTAAATACATAAAAAAAGGGGAGGGGGGAGTATGCAAGAAAAAAATACAAAAATATATACAAAAAATGTGAATGTTATTCAAACATCCATAAATAGTGCACAAATCTGAAATCTATACCACTTTATTCATTGTTCATACACACGTATACAGATTTATACAGCTCTATACAAATTTACGGAATTGTATAGAAATATATTTATTCCCTCTGTATACACACTTATACAGATTTATATATTTTTATACACATTTACAAAATTGTATAAAAATGTATTAACTCACAAAAATAATTTTATACATTGTTTTGGGCATCTTTTACACAAAAGATTAACAAATATCCAAGATTATACAGTTTATACAAAAAAATACTAGATCTAAACATAAAAATTTTTGTATATTAAAACTCTAGTAGATCTCACAGGATTTATATGAAAAAGGTGAAAAAAATAAGAAGAAACATGATAAACAAACTCCTCAATGGAGCTTTGATCGGAATATACAACGGAACATCGACATTGTTATTCAAAAAGCAAAAAGAAAAATTAAAAAAAATAAAAAGAGAAGAAGAAGAAGAAGAAGAAGGCCGCGCAAAGCAAGAGGAAATAGGTATAGGCTGGATCAATAAAAGAAAGATAAGGAAAGTGGAAGAAGAAGAAGAAGAAGAAGAAGAAACAGCGGCGATGGGGGCGGTGGCTTAGAGGAGATGGGATGAAGGTGAGGCAGTGGTGGAAGGGGTGGGAGGGGACGGGGGCGGTATTGTAAGGGGGAAGAGAAGAGAGGAAAAATGGGAAGGAGAGAAGGAGAAGAGAGGAAAAATGGGGGCTAGGATTTTTTTTTTCTTTAAATAGGGAGTGCTATAAGTGAAAGAAAAAATTAAAAAATTGTGGGGGAGGGGGTGACATTTCGGATAAGGTTGTGAAATAGGGACCTTTGATAATTTTCATGAAATGAGTGTCTCTTAATGTAAAAATCCCTAATTAATTTAAATGTGAATTCATACGATCCCTAATTAATTTAACTGTGAATTCACACTGTATCTTCTAAAAATATATTTCAGGTTTCACAATTAAATTTGTATTTAGTTGAGTCTAAGGCGACCATTTATATCTTAATTTGATCGATTGACAGACAATTTACGTTAACGAATAGTCGATTCTCAGGGCCTTAATCCGAATACAGTGCAAGTGTTAAATTCGAAGGAATAAAGTGACAAATCCGATAGCACAATATGATGAGTTCAATTCGAAGGTAAATGTAATTAAACGAACGAAGACAAACAACGAATTCTCAGTTTACGATAATAAATTCTAGCTTAGTTTCGGACAAGGTATGGATAATAATATGCACGATTATTACTTCACCGAAGGTGATTTCGTTTGATAGTGAATAGATGGTTTTAACTAGATTCGATGACAAACGATAGAAATGCGATTGATGAAATATACTTATCAAATTAATCAATACGATTGGAATACAATAATGACGATTTACTTGATGCGATCGATATTAATAAGCAGATTGAACAGTGAATCAGTTGTACGATCAATGCAGTGATAACAGAAACGAAGTCGACAACAATGAATTGATGTATCAAACAATAGAAATAACATGCAAACAACGAAGTAATCAATAATAAATCAATGAATAAAGCAGTAAAGCTTATTATATTGAATAATCGGAGGTTGGTGCTTTGGTGAAAGGGATGACTCCTCCTCCAAGTTTGAACCAAGCCACGATCAATGTTTAATACAGTAGATGCACTTGCAATGACAATAAGGGAATTTTATAACAACAATGATGTAGTGTGTAGTAATATAGCTGATGAATATAAGAGCATTTTTGTTCCGGTGAACGTAAGTTTACAAATGGGGAAATCAGTGTTTATTTATAGGTTGAAGTGGTGAAGTTCCCAACCCTAGAAGAACTCCACTATCTCACGTCTCTCTTAAGTCATGCAACAGCAGTCGCTCACTTTCAACAACTTCCGCCGAGTCCGCTAGATTTGTTCCGATAAAAGTGGGATAAGATCAGCCAAAGTTATCTGCTAGGACAGCTCTCTTCGAAACGTTCCGTTCTCAACACATCATAATCGGTCACACTGTCAAATGAAGCTGCTTCGTGTCGATCTCACCAGATACGTCTTTGAAATCAGTTACAGCTTTGCCACATAATCGAACACGTCTCCTTCGTGATCGGACAGAAATCGACCAATACAGATAGTCCCCCCACTTGTCAAGTCGTGTGTTCGTAAAACTTGGCAAGTGGCTTGAAATTTTAAGCGGGAAAACACGTGGAATGTTCGTGTCCCTCCATTTTGAAACGTCAGGCTGTCATTTCAACTTCCCATCGCCGCACGTGTCAGAAATCGTGCGGGTGGCAGTTTTCATCAGTTTTCGAGGCAATGATGGCTCTTGCTTTATAAATACTAGCTTCAAAATTGTTTTACAACCTTTGTAACTTCCAAAACTCTTAAAAACTCTCCAACTTCTTCAAGCAAATCTCAAAAATTTCTCGTTGATTTTCATCAACTTCTGCTTCAAGCCTTTAAATTAATTGTCCAAATTGTTGAGTTTGTGCTTGACAATGTCTTCATCTTCTCAGAATATAACCGACGGTGAAGTTACTGCTTCTACAGCTATTACTGCCACAGCCCCACCGCAGTCCGGCATAGTGGCGGAGCAGATTTCCACCGTCGCTGGCTCTTCAGTAGACAAGAAGGGCATAAAGCGAAAAGAAAGAAAGGTAAAAGACTTTGGTCCCAAGAAATTATACACGGAAATTCTTCTGAAGAGGTTCACTTACGAGAATGACTGCAAGGTCAGCGTTCAGAGCGAAGCGGAGAAGAATAATAAGAAGAATATTCCGATTGACTCGATATATTGTGCGATCACGCCGGAGTCGATACCACGAGTTCGAGAAGATTGTGGTTGGAGGGTTGGCGAAATCGATGTGATGTGTCCTCCGAGGAAATCAACTTTGGCTACCCACGTCGAAGATCATTCAGTGGTATTGACCTATCCTTTCACCATCGGCTTTGCTCTTCCAGTTGACAACGTGATCGAAGAATTTTGCAAGATGTATAATGTCTGTATCGGACAGCTTTCTCCAGCTATATGGAGAACAGTGGTAATCATGCGATGGATTGCGGAGAAGGTGGAAGTGGAATTGACACTTCGCCACATTCTCAATATCTACTCCTCTTGAGTTTATAAAGGAGGGGTGATTAACTTGGCGAAACGAGGCCAGCGGGCTTTGATTTCTGATAACGATGACGACCTTCGAGGATAGGATCAACGTTTCGTTTTCATCCCAACGGAGCAATTGACCGCCCCTGGAAGGAAGCAACTTCCAAGCATGTGGAACCGAACTCGTGAGCGTTTTGCCCTTTTTTTTTTTTAACATGTAGCTTCAGTCTTGAAAAATTTTATCTTCCCATTTCCAGCCGACAAAGTCTTGTTCGACCAAGTTGCCGACATCATGCCGTGGTTGATCAGAGTGCTAGATAAGACGACCAATGACCAGAGGGCTTGGAAACCGGTCGCAGCTCTGAAAGCCCTTAAAGCAAAAACCATGGTGAGTTTTCTTCTTGAATTCGTACTGAACTATTAGCCTGATTTGTTCCTTCGATGATTTTTAAATTTTCGTAGGCATCACAGGTGCCGGAGGTGAGCCTAGCGACGAGGAAGTTGAAGTCGAAAGGCGGTGAGAAAGTCGATGACACTCCTCGTCCTCCTCCTCCGAAGAAATCCTTTCAAGATTTGAGGAGTAAATATTTGCCCAAGGTAGTAGAAAAAGGGCAAGGGGGTAGCTCATCGGCTACGCCCCAAACCATTGAGGATGTGATTGCTGGGACAAGCTTAGAAATTGCAGCGGTGAAAGCCGTCGAAGGAACGACCTCGGTTATTGACGTCGAGGAAGAAGAAGCTGGGGACGAATCGGGATCTGACCGATTAGTGAGGCGTCCCAAAAAACCCGTGAGAGAGAGACTCCAAGAGACAGCCATCCAACTCAAAGCGGCTGAACAAGGAGATCTTTCGGTTGATGATTTTCACCTTTCTCCTGTAGCTGAAGAAGTCAATTCGGGCTCAGGAGGTTTGCCCAGCAGAGAAGGTGCCATCGTTTCTTTGGGCGTTGTGCCTGAGGTTCGAGAGGCGATGATCGAAGCTTTTGATCGGGACCTCGAGGAAAGAGATCCGGCAAAAGGAAAAATGCCAGCTTTGGATCGGCCGATGGCGACGACAAAGTCTAAGTACGATGAAGAAACGGGTTCATCGTTCTTCGATGCGGATTACGCTGACCCGATCGGACCTCTTCCTCAATGTGAAGAGGCTGCTGCCTTCACTGCTTTGGGAAAGTCTGAAATATTGGGTGACAGATCGTTAACGATTAAAGTGCCGCGTAATGTTGATTTGCTTAGGTGCCCAAAGCGGCTCGCGAATTATCTGTTCGATGTTATTGGCCCGATGGAGCAGGCTCGCCTGAACACGGACGAAGATCTGAGCTTACCTTTACAGATTTCCTTTGGCGCCTTCAGGGTAAATATTCTTATTTTCTTCCTTCGCTTTGCCTTCACTTTGCATAAACTTTTTGATTTTCCTCCTCCTTTTTGTATTTCAATTGTGACTTGTTTCCAGAATTGCATAATAGCAATCGAGACAGCCGATCGGATCCGCCAACTTCAGGATGGGGCCAAAGTTTTAAACGAGCAAATCGTTCATCTTACTTCGGCGGGGGAGGAGTTGCACCAGAAATTGAAGCCGTGGAGGCCAAGCATGCTGAACTTCTGGCCAACTTCGACAGGAGCACGAAGGAGCATGTCCTTCGTCAATCGGAGTTGGAGTCTTAGATTCGAGCTTTAAATGAGCAGCTAAGCGAATACGAAGCCAATTCGGATTTGAAAATGGCCGAACTCAACTCTGCTTTGGAGAGCAAAAATCGGGAGTTGGCTGACATGTTCGATGAGCTGAATGCCCTTCGTAAAGGCAACGATGACTTAAAGGTTCAGGCTGACAATCTATCGGAGAGGAACCTATTGCTTCAAAAAGAATCTACCATCTTAAGGCGCGATCTCGAGGAAGAGTTCGAGAAGAAGAAGGATTTGATCCTTGCTGAGCCGAGGCGCGATGTCCTTAGAGAGATGTTGGATCGGAATATTGACGTTCCTACCGAACTAAATGATGCCGTTGCCATTGTGAGGTTGGCTCGTGAAGATCTTGGTCTACCAGCAAGTTCCTCCGATAAAGGTTCTGATGGAGATGATGAATGAGCTGAAGCTGTTTTCGACTTGGTGGTTTAGTCGTCCGATGATTTTTTATGTAATGTGGTCGTTTGACCAAATATGTAAATACTTTTTAATGAATGAATTATTTTTGATTCCTCTTATCGCCGTGTTGCTTTCCGAAGATTGTTTAGTTCAATCATTCGGAAGTTTTAACGTTTGAACAACAATCGCCGAAAAAATATGATTGAGGCCCAATGTTTAGTGCGTAGTAAAGAATGACGTCTCATTTTCACGCAATGCACTCCTCAAACGTCTTTAGGTTCGGAATGAGAAATTACTTTGAACACTTAGCGAAAAATTGAAATTGTAAAATTCACCAATGTAGCTTAGGAATTGTAAAATTCACCAATGTAGCTTAAAAACACGATATGACAAGTGTAGAGGACGTAAAATGACGGTTAACAAAGACCGATAACAAAAGTCAACAAAAGTCAATGCATAGACCGATAACAAAAGTCAACAAATATGACTAAGTGTTGTATATCATTGAAATGTTGGCCGCTATCGGGCGTTTGATACATTTTAGGATCGGATGATTCGATCGGTTACATGATGTGACCGTTTGAAGGCGTTGAGAAATTTCTTGATTGCTAATGGATCGTTTATATATTACATGACTCATCTAAACGAATACCCCCTAATTTTGAGTAAAGGCGTTTAGGGTTTGAAGCTCTCGACAGACTTGGACCTCTAATTCGATTTAAAGTACGAACTAGTCCCCAGTTCGAGTGAGCATTGGGATCTTGAACTTTTGTCGAATTCTGAACAAGTCCCCAGTATTGTCTTCAATCGACTTCGTTTCGATTTTCGATGGGAAGTCCCCGATTCCTGGGCAATCCCCAGTATTCGAATGTGTGACTATCCAACTAACTCTATCCCCCCCAGTGTTTGGGTGCGAAGTATGAGCAGTCGAACGCTGGCCCTCGAATTTTGACACCTGAAACGAACTCATTAAAAGACAAACACCGAAATAATCGTTATAGATGAAGACCACGTTAGAATGTTCGTCAGACTTATCGACCCCGATTGGAGCATTTCGAGCTCAAGTGTTCGTGGGTGATATTTGTCATAATTCGATTCGAACTATGTCTATCATCTAAAAATGTTAGTATCAAATAATCGATTAAACAATTGCTTCCGATGGAGAGGAAATAAAAATTATGAAAGAAACTGAAAAATGAAATTCGATGATACCGTAAAATTTAAAAGTAATATTTCTTCAATTGTGTGATATTCCAATTGAAGTCGACTAGCTTGGAATCCATTGTTTCGAGTTGGTATGAACCTTTCACGATTACTGCCTTGACCCGATAGGGTCCCTTCCAATTTGCCCCCAGTTTGCCTTCGTTGGGTTCATCCTTCTTCGGCCTTTTGATCCTCAGTACATAGTCACCTACATTAAAAGATCGATACCTGATTTTTTTATTGAGGTAGTTTTCTGCCCTTTGTTTATGTGCTTGTATTCGAACAAATGCCATATCTCTTTTTGCCTCGATCAGGTCTAAATCTATCAACATAGCTTCTTTGTTTGACTCGTCGGTGGAGTGAGCGAACCGAGGACTGGGTTCCCCTACTTCCACCGGAATCAATGCTTCTGTTCCATAGACAAGTGAGAACGGTTTCCCCTGTACTGTGTTTCACCGTTGTTCGATGAGCCTACAGCGCTCCGGGGAGTTCGTTCGGCCAGTTGCCCTTTGACTCGTCCATCCTTTTCTTCAAATACTCAATTATTGTCTTATTGGAAGACTCAGCTTGTCCGTTTGCACTGGGGTGATAAAGTGTTGATACAATCCGCTTGATCCCCCACTTTTCGAAAAAAGCAGTGATTCGTCTCCCTACGAATTGTTTACCGTTTTCGCATGTGATCTCTTTCGGGATCCCAAAACGACAGATGATATTTTGGTGAATGAACTTGATGACTTTCTGTTCACGTATTTTAGCCAAAGCAATTGCTTCTACCCACTTAGAAAAATAATCCGTTAGAATTAAAATAAACTTTACCCCACCGGGTGCTGTTGGAAGCGGCCCGACCAAATCCATTCCTCATTTCATGAACGGCCACGGTGATGTGACCGAATGAAGTGGCTCTTCTTGTTGATGTATGAGGTTTCCAAATCTCACACTTACGAACAAAATCTTCGGCATCATCCGCGATCGTTGGCCAATAGTATCCAGCTCTGATTATCTTTCGAACCAACGACTTGCTGCCGGAGTGATTGCCGCATTCACCTTCGTGAAATTCTTTCAACACGTAACTCGTTCCATCTGGTTCCACACACTTCGCTAAAGGGCCACCGAACATTCATCTGTACAGTTGATTGTCTACGAGGCAATATCTGGCCGCTTTAGCTTTAAGTGATCGGGCAGATTTTTTGTCATCGGGAAGGGTGCCTGCCTGCAAATAAGACCAATATTTGTTTCTCCAATCCCAAGTATGATTAACGTTGTTTACCTCTTTGATGCTTCGACAAAGTGGGGATTCGAATAGATGAACCACTGTTTCGTTGAGTTTTCCATCGATGGCTGCCGCAGAACCGAGGTTGGCCAGGGCGTCTGCTTCGATGTTATCTTCCCTCGGGATCTGGGCTATCTTCCATTCCTGAAAAGAAGTTAGAAGATTTTGTACCTTTTCGAGCAGCTGCTGCATCCTCGAATCTCGAACACAAAAATCCCCTTGGATTTGGTTTACCACTAACTGAGAATCGTTTTTGATGTCTAGTCGTTCGATTTTCAAGTCTTTTGCAATCTTTAAACCTGCGGCGAGGGCCTCATATTCGGCCTCGTTGTTAGTTTTTGCATGTAACTTGATTGCATACCTGAGCTTTTCGCTAGTAGGTGCTATCAATAATATTCCGAGGCCAGTTCCTTTTACGTTTGAAGCTCTATCGGTGTACATTACCCAAACTCCGGGATCTGGATCTCTCATCATCAACTCTTCCTTCTTTGCTTCCGAAAAGATGTTAGCGCTAAAGTCTGCTACAAAATCAGCTAAAACTTGAGATTTGATGGCGGTGCGAGGCTGGTAAGTGATGTCGTACTTAGCTCGACCGCCTACTTCATCAATCGACCAGAAAGATCTGGCCAATGTAAAACATTTCGCAATGGAAAAGTAGTTATAACAGATATTGAATGACATTGGAAATAAGGTCTTAGCTTTCGTGCGGCAGTGACTAGTGCAAGTGCTAGTTTTTCTAGATGTGGATACCTTGTTTATGCATCTAACAATGTTTTGCTAACATAATAGATAGAAAATTGGTTACCTCCGTCCTCGCGAACGAGGACAGCGCTTACAGCCACATCGGAAACGGCCAAGTAGAGCAACAACATTTCTCCTTCGATTGGTTTTGATAGAAGTAGAGGGTTGGACAAATACTGCTTCAATTCTTTGAGAGCCTTTTTGCATTCTGGTGTCCAATCAAAGCTTTTGTTTTTCCTCAGCACCGAAAGAACTTGTGACATCGTTCAGATGACCTCGAGATGAACCTGCTGAGATAAGCTACTCGGCCGGTCAGCTGCTGAACTTTTTTCACCGTTGTCAGGTCTTTGGAATTTCTTTCGATTGCCTTAATTTTGTCTGGATTGGCCTCGATTCCTCTTTACAATACGATGAATCCCAAGAACTTGCCGGACCCGACCCCGAACGTGCATTTCTCCGGGTTCAATCTCATGTTGAAGCGCCTAAATATCGTAAAAGTTTCCTCCAAATGACTCAAATGATCTTTTCTTTCTAACGATTTAACCAACATATCATCAATATACACCTCCATCGTTTTTCCGATCAAATCTTTGAACATGGTGGTAACTAAACGTTGATAAGTAGCCCCAGCATTCTTGAGGCCGAAGGGCATAACTGTGTAACAATAAGTCCCCGTGTCTGTGATGAACGAAGTTTTTTTCCGATCTACTGGATCCATCGAAATTTGATTATAACCTGAATAAGCATCCAAAAAACTCAACATTTCGTGTCCTGCCGTCGAATCAATCAATATGTCGATGTGAGGCAGTGGGAACAAATCTTTTGGGCAAGCTTTGTTAAGGTCGGTATAATCGACGCATACTCTCCACTTGCCATTTTTCTTCGGCACTACGACAGTATTTGCAAGCCATTCTGGATACTTAACCTCTTTAATAAACCCATTCGTTAACAATTTTTCCACTTCATCGTTGATTACTTTCCTTCGGAATCCTCCATTCGGCCGTTTTTTTTTTTTGCTTTACCAGCCGATGTTTTGGATCGACATTTAATTTGTGTGTGGCAACCTTTGGGTCGATCCATACCATATCCGCGTGGGACCAAGCAAAACAATCAGAGTTATTCTTGAGAAAAGATACGATTTTTGCTCTTATCTCAGGATCCGATTCTGCTCCGACATATACTTTCCGATCTGGTATATCATCGAATAATATTACTTCCTCCAATTCTTCTATCGTAGAATCTTCGGCTTTTTGTTTGTATGGTTCTCTAACACATGACGAAATCGGTGCGAATTCGTCTTCGACCGCGGGCTCCAGTAACTGTACTCGTTGAGCACATGACGGAGTCACAGTGAAGTCTTCGACCACGGATTCCGCTAACTATGATTGCTATTTTCGAACGCCATCCTTAACAGCTACCGAGTAACATTCTCGAGAAGCCTGATGTTCACCTCTTATTTCACGAATTCCCCATTGAGTGGGGAATTTCACAACTTGATGTAGAGTCGACGGGACCACTCCCATAGCGTGGATCCACGGTCGACCCAGTATCACGTTGTATGCCATCTCGCCTTTCATTACTTGAAACGATGTCTCACTTTCAACGCCTTCCGCATATGTCTTAATTGTGATTTCTCCAACGGTCACTTCGCTCGAATTATTGAAACCCGATAATACCGTTGAGCGAGGCACGATCTTATCGCTCAACTGCAACTGTTCAACTACTCTGGAATGTATTATGTTAACCGAGCTGCCAGCATCGATTAACACCCTCTTTACGTCGGCATCGTCGATCCTCATCGTTACCACCAATGCATCGTGATGGGGATGAATCCTTTCATCGAAGTCGAAATCCCGAACACAATCTCATCGTTTATATCATCCCGTGTCCGTTTGTCTCGTGTGAGCGAGACCTTTGCATACTTCTTTGTAGTGTAAGTCACTCCACAAACGTCATCTCCTCCAGTAATAACGTTCACCGTTTTCCTAGGAGCAGGGGGTTTTGGTGTTCTTCATCCTTTTTCTTATTAAAATTGTTTCGCCCCATTTCAATCAATAACTCTACCAAGTGCCTTTTTTTGTAATAAACTGGCTACTTCGTATCGCAGCGCCTTACATTTTTCCGTCATATGGCCGAAGTCATGATGAAATGCACACCATAAGTTTTTATCCCTCGTGTTTGGATTTGTTTTTATGCGACCTGGAAATTTTACGATCTTATCACCCATCCCCTTCAAGTGATTCACCAGATTTGGTGTCGATATGCAAAAATTATATTCTGTCACTTTCGGAGGCAGTGGTCGATCTTTTGGAGCCGAAGATGTATTCGACTGCCCCCTCTTCGGTTGAATCTTTGAACCGCCAGCTTCGTGGTTGTTGCTCCCCATTCGAGGGAAACTGTAGGGTTCCCATCGTTGGTCCCTGTAGTTCCGCCTGTCGTTCTCAATTCTCCGTGGTGGTGGTCGATCATACTGATGATTATATTGGGCTAGTTGCAACTCCTCTTCCTCAGCCCTAATCTTTGGTTCACACTCACGATGTAAATCGTCGAAAGTCCATGCGTTGATTTCCCTGAGACGATCTTTCAACTTCGCACACTCTTCCGTTGAATCAGTTCGCAAGTTATTAGCAAAAGTCAAACAAGCTCACCTCTTCTCGAGGTTTGGGATGTGAATCTTTTCATCGTTGAATCGTTTCACAAACTGTTTGATAGTCTCACCGGGTCGCTGCTTAATGTTCAAGATATCTTCCACTCTTGGCTCTATCTTTTTGGCTCCGGTGTGTGCTCGAATGAACTTAGCCGCTATGTCGTCAAAATCTGATATGCCGTTTTCAGGTAGCTGCAAATACCATTTTAACGCTGCCCCTTTCAGCGTTTCGCAGAATTTTTTCAAGCTGACCGAGTTGATCTCATCCGAAGTCAAGTAATTTGACTGAACTAAAACTGAAAACATATCGATGTGATCCCTTGGGTCCGTAGTTCCATCGTATCTCAAGCTTTCAGGCAACTTGAAAGTCTTGGGAATAGGTAGTGGAGCTGAACTTGGTGGAAACGGATGCTTTGAGATCGATTTCTTAGCGACGTCGTCTGTTAACTTTGGAACGCCTGGATCATTCAACAAAGTTTGTATTGTAGCCAACATACTTACTTCTGTCGTAACGGAGGCCGGAGCTCCCATAGCCACGACGGCCGTACCCGATCCTCCAGATCCGACCCTGAGGAACCTCCAGCCCGCTGCAAGTCCCCCTGTTACGGCGCCCTGAGGAACCGAAGTCGGAGTGCTTGCGGGAGGTGTGCTCGGGGAGGTGGGCACTCTGTTTCCGATAGAGCTAAACAAGATCTTCAACTGTTCTTGTATCATTTCAAACTGAGTATCATGCGTTTTCAAATACGCCATCAGCGCCATACTCGTGTCTATCGACTCAGTTTCGACCGCGGGTTTATCGGGCCGCTGTCCTTGAGGCGCGTTCAATCGTGAACCAGCATGAATATTGTCCTGAATCAGATCCTGCTCGTGATTGGTAGACTCATCGACTGCTTCAGCGTTGGTTGAAACATGAATTCCGTCATTGGGATTGAGCTGTTGTTGACCATTCAAAGCGGTGGTAGCATCGATATTACGTTCATCTGCCATTACAAGACAAAAAAGCAAACGTAAGTAGTATCAAACGATTCAAATTTTGGAATAAATCGATTGCCTAGACCCCACGGTGGGTGCCAAATTGTATTTCCTAAAGATATATTTCAGGTTTCACAATTAAATTTGTATTTAGTTGAGTCTAAGGCGACCGTTTATATCTCAATTTGATCGATTGACATGCAATTTACGTTGACGAAAAGTCGATTCTCAGGGCCTTAATCCGAATACAGTGCAAGTGTTAAATTCGAAGGAATAAAGTGACAAATCTGATAGCACAATATGATGAGTTCAATTCGAAGGTAAATGTAATTAAACGAAGGAAGACAAACAACGAATTCTCAGTTTACGATGATAAATTCTAGCTTAGTTTCGGACAAATTATGGATAATAATATGGACGATTATTACTTCATCGAAGGTGATTTCGTTCGATAGTGAATAGATGGTTTTAACTAGATTCGATGATAAACGATAGAAATGCGATTGATGAAATATACTTATCAAATTAATCAATACGATTGGAATGCAATAATGACGATTTACTTGATGCGATCGGTATTAATAAGCAGATTGAACAGTGAATCCGTTGTACGATCAATGCAATGATAACAGATTAACGAAGTCGACAACAACGAATTGATGTATCAAACAATAGAAATAACATGCAAACAACGAAGTAATCAATAATAAATCAATGAATAAAGCAGTAAAGCTTATTGTATTGAAGAATCGGAGGTTGGTGCTTTGGTGAAAGGGATGAGTCCTCCTCCAAGTTTGAACCAAGCCACGATCAATGTTTAATACAGTAGATGTACTTGCAATGACCATAAGGGATTTTTATAACAACAATGATGTAGTGTGTAGTAATATAGCTGATGAATATAATGGCGTTTTTGTTCTGGTAAACGTAAGTTTACAAATGGGGAAATCGGGGTTTATTTATAGGTTGAAGTGGTGAAGTTCCCAACCCTAGAAGAACTCCACTATCTCACGTCTCTCTTAAGTCACGCAACAGCAGTCGCCCACGTTCAATAACTTCCATCGAATCCGCTAGATTTGTTCTGATAAAAGTGGGATAAGATCAGCCAAAGCTATCCGCTAGGACAGCTGTCTTCGAAACGTTCCGATCTCAACACATCATAATCGGTCACACCGTCAAACGAAGCTTCTTCATGTCGATCTCACCAGATACGTCTTCGAAATCAGTTCCAGCTTTGCCACATAATCTAACACGTCCCCTTCGTGATCGGACAGAAATCGACCAATACACATACCATGACTATTCATATAGTTGGAAATAGAAATTATATTTTTAAAGACTACAGAAAGAGCATCAGAGTTAAAATAGTTAATAATTAATTAAAAAATGATAATCCTCCTCGACTATTCAACTAATAATTAATTTGTAATATTTCTTTTGAAATGGAAGGAACTAAAAGAAAAGGAAAAGGAAATAAGATGGATTACGTATACTGCTGCACGTTATGCTGGTCTTGTAGACCTTGTGAATTTGACATGGCTTACTACGTTAGTTATCAACCGTCTCAATAGGGAGACGTTTCTGAACAAACTACAAAAATTCGAAAACATGGGCATGAAACAAGAAATCAAAGGCACTCAATTCAATGCCATAATAGTGATGCTAGGAGCAGATCTTGTGTACTACCTACGAATTCAACCGTAGCTTTGATTGAATTGTATATATATGGTAAGAAAATAACAAAATTAGTGTAAATGGTTAATTTGGAACCAAATAAATTAGGGATAATTACACTAAAAGACAAGCAAAAGACGAAAATTATCAAAAATGATCCATATTTTTAAATCTTACCCGACCTGTCACCCTTTTCCCAAGATAGCAGTCTGTCGCAAGTTTATACAAATTTATACACGTATATAAAACAGTATAAATTTGTATAAGTGTGTATATGCGAGTGAATAAATCTGTACATTAAGGATATTTATATGAATTTTTATTTTTTTTGTGTATATTTTTGTATTTCTCTCATTGCTACATATTTATCTATGTATATTCATGTATAATTTATTTTTTTTGGGGGGGGAGGGGGGGAGTTTTGTGTGTATAAACTTGTCCAAAGCAATGATTTAGACGCAATAAACAACATAAATTCGGTAAAATACAAAAAAATAACGACACCACTGATGGGGAGGGTGTCTGGCGGCGGCTTAGTGGCTGGGGAGGGAGAAATTTGGTAGCTAGGGTGTTTTTTTATGAAGGGGTGCTAAAATTTATAATTTTAGGGATGAGTGATATGCATGAAAAGAAAATATGGCCTCATATTTATAATTTTGGGGAATGGGCTGCCTATGTTTGAAAATTTCCCAATAAATTAAGACAGTTTTACGCTAATTGACATACTAAACCACTTAATTACAGAAAATACTGATACTTTTAAATAATTACCCTACATACCAACACTTTTTCACATTTTACAAAATATACAATTTTTCATTTCCTTTCTTCCCTTTCTACCCAAAACCCTAACTTCTCCCTATCTCTTTCTCTCCTCTCCTCCACCCACCCCACCCACCCCACCCTCCTGCCGTTCCCCACCCCCCTCGCCGGTCGCCGCCGCTGCGTGGCTCCACCGCGGCGAATTGGAGCAGATCTGCTCCTCTTTTTTTTTTTTTTTTTTTCATTTTGTACGTGTATATGTGTGTATTTTTATGTATACACATGTATTTTGTTAATACAAGTCCAGATCTGCTTCTCCTTCTTCTTTTTTGCATTTGAATATACACATTCAAATTCAGATCTGCAAGTGTATGTATCTGTATGTTCGTGTATATACATGTAATAATTTTCAGCACACAAGTGTATGTACGTGTATATCACTGTATGAACGTGTATATCCGAGCATCTATTTGTATTTTTTATATGTATTTTTGTGTGTATGTCAAGTAATAAATGTTACACACATAAATTTGTATGTTTCGTTTGTAGATCTGTAAATTCGTGTATGTATGTGTGTGTTTAGTGTATGTATAACACAATTTTTTTCTGTGTATTTACATGTATTTTTGTTTATATGTATTTTTCAACTTTAATTTCAAAAAAAAAATAATGTTTATATGTGTATTTCATTTTTTAGATTCAAAAACACAAAAAAAAAAAAAAAAAAAAAAAACCGGTGGTGGATGGCGGCGGCCGACGGCAGCATGCGGTGACTAGGCGGCGCCGCCGACTGGGGTGGTAGCAGTGGGGGAGGGGCAGTAGGAAGAAAGAGGAACCCTAATTTATTAGTTTTGTTGATTTTTGTATATAATGTGTAAAAAAATATTGGTATTTTTTGTAAAATGGAATAATGTTATTATTTTTGGTAATTTTGGTGTTAGGATTGTATATATTTGTAAATCGAAAAAGGGTCATATCTACCCTTCTAGTAGTTGATATTAGAATTAGTTAACCTCCATTATATTTTCCGTAGTTTTTTATCCTCACCGTTAACACAATTAAAATTTTTACCCCTCAATCTAACAGACTCTTGGGACCCAGCTTCCATGTCACACATGGCTTCGATCTAAATCCCCAACCAAACCCAACTAAACCCAACTTAATTAAATCATAGGTGGAACCCGATCCATTACCAATTCTTTTAGAACCCATATATACTAATTTGACTTTGACCCAGCCTGCACTTATAGTGCAGCACTTTCTCAATTCAATCTTCCCCGTAACTCCTTTGTATCCCTTCCAAGTTCCAACTTTACAAAAAAAATTTAAGAATTCACATCTCTATCTTTTTTGCATCTCCTCTATCATTCTCAATTTTGGAACTCATATACATGGGTTAACTCCGTTCTCCCGGACAGCGGCTTATGGCCAAGATTATAATTTCTCCGACGTGATTTGAGATTGAGAACAATTTTTAACTGCTACAATTCCTTTGAGATTTGCCTGAGTTCTGAAACCCTTCGGGGAAGATGAAGAGCAATGTAAATGGGTTATAAAAAAAATGGGTATTGAATGATTCCCATTCATATCTCTGCCTCGGCTTGATAAATGAAGAAGATAGAGAGAGGGTGGCAATGGCGATAATGTGTTAATTAATGCAAGAATCATACAATGTTGTTCTTCTCTATAGTCCGTGCTTTGTTTTGGTGCTTCTCTAATTGTTCGTCTGTAGTCCATTCTCTATTTTATAGTCTTCTTCCCCTTCTTTCCTCTTTTTTCCAAGAAGCTGAAAAATTGACTTTAAAAAGATGAAAAATTGACTCTCTCTTGGGTATAAGATATGGTAAATGGAGTGGGTTGCTTTGATATTTATTGTTTACTAGTTTTAGAAAAGAGCAAAAATGCGAAGGGCCTTTCTGAATTGGTGTAGGCAGGGGAAGAACGGAAGAGTACTACTGTTATGGTGTGTCTGAGTTTTTGGTGGAAAGCTCTGTGAATTTTTTCTTAATGGGTCGGGAGTGGGTTCTTTTTTTATTGTTGGTTGGGGAAAATTTTGATCAGTAGCCATTTTTGGACGTGCTCATTGGGGACTATCCGGTGTTTCAAAATTCATTGAAGAATAGCTAAAAATTTGCGCGCACACTTAAGCTCCATTAGCGTTGGAAAAACACCCCAGACTAGTTCCATAACAAAAAACTGGGGCTTTGAACAAAGCTTGTTCAAAGCCCAAGTATTTTGTTATGGGACTGAAGAAGTCCCATAACAAAATAATCCCATAACAAAATAATGGGACCTTGAACTAACATGTTCAAAGGTCCCATAACAAAATAATGGGATTTATTCCCATAACAAAGGTCACATCAAAGGAATAAATCACATTATTTTGTTATGGGACTTTATATATAAAGATTCAGTCCCATAACAAAATGTTGGGGCTGTGAACAAGTTTTGTTCATAGCCCCAGTATTTTGTTATGGGACTGAAGCTTTATAAAAAGTTCCATAACAAAATGCTGGGGCCTTGAACAAAACTTGTTCAAAGCCTCAGTATTTTATACTGGGGTTAGTTTACTGAAGCTTTCCAGTATTTATACTGGAATTTTTCCGGAAGTGGCTATTTTTCAGCGAATTTATTTTTGACGGCTACAAATCAATTAGCACGCGCCAAACAGGTCCCTGCACGAAATTTTTAAGTTGGTTGGGTTAAATGGGTTGGCCTACAAATCTGTGTCACGTGGGGGATAAAGGGGGTTCTATGGGGTCAATCAAAATTAGGGGTAAAAATCTTGTGCTAATGGCAAGGACAAATAACTACGGAAAGTATAACAAAGGTTAACTAATTCTAATATCAACTACTAGAAAGGTAGATGTGATCCTTTTCCGTTTGTAAATCTCCCTTAAATTAAATACATATGATAGAATTCTAAACTCTAACCCATAATAATATTTAAAGTTCAAACCATCTAACTTCTAACTTATGCCTTATTCTCTTTGAATCCACCTACAATCTTGAAGAACTGCTAATATAATTACTGTGCGAACACAAATGTAATAATGTAATAATCTTCTCAAATCATAAACTAAAGAATTGAAATTAGCTGTCGCTTTTACGTAATTTTCAACTCTTTTAAGTTGGTACATGTACATACTAGTAAGAATGATAGGGGAAGGTGCTTTCTAATAAGTATTTCATACGAAATTTCTTTTACTTTCTCTTTTACAAGTTTTGGCTTGCATCTCTCCTTCCTGCTAAATATTTCATTTATTGTTAAACGTATGTGAACTAGATCTGGTTCCTCCATGTACGACCAGCATCTCTTGTTGACCTAAGATTGCCGAATATCTAGGTTTTCCTCGTATTTTGGTAAATTTTAAACTTTATTTGGAGCAAATATTATTATCATCAATATAGCAACATTTTAACTGGGGATATTCCCAAAACCATGATACTAGAGCAATTGGTTTTCCTTTTTGACCCCATAACAGACGCTTGATCTAATGAATATATTGTAGACGAAAATATTCCTAATCACCGCCCCAATTTCTTTGTAAGTACTGCCTAAGGCAATATTTGTATTTGACTCCTTCTTGCCTAGGCAATACTTGAATTTGACATCTTCGCATATTCTCCCAGCTAACTTGAAGTGTACAGTGCCTAGGCAACACTTTCTTTTTGACCTTCTTGCCTAGGCAATACTTGCCCTTGATCTCTTCTCTTATTCTTTTAATCAACTTGAAGTGTTGCCTACAAACGAAATGGATGCCATTTTCTTGAAATAGTCTTAAACGGGGACGAACTCTCGATCTCAGAATCAATCAACTTTGGGGACACTAGTTGGGATTTTTTGTTTTAATTTTTTTCGAAGAGGCCAGGGTTAGCGAGAGCGAGAGGAAAGAGGAGAACTGGGGCTTTGACTGATCACTTCTATTTTTATTATAGATTTGATTTTTCTTTCACAAAAGTGGTCAAATATACCCCTAAATAATTGAAAATAGATTAATTATACCATCCGTTTAATTTTCATATCAAATATGCCCAAGATCACTTCTACTCCTAAGAACTAACAGATCCCACATCATTAATAAACCTACTACAAAAGACTTTATTGTCTAGTTAGAGCTCCAGCCTCCAGCTAAGAAAACATCTCCTTCTTCATTATCTTTCTAACGATACATTTCTCTTGAATTGCTAAAAGATTGCACGACATTTCTTCATTGCCCTTCTAAACTCTAAAAGAGGTTACTGGTCCTTGCCGAAGATTCATAAGCTAAAGAATTTCACAAAGTACATCTTAGTCCACAATGATTAGTAACTATGCATTGAAAAGGCAAAATACATATTTTGGTACCTAAATTTGTTCCGAAAATACAGTTGCACACTCCAATTTTGCGGACGACCCATCACCTTCCTTAACATTTTCGAAGTAGATTTATTTGCCCCTCGAGACATATATAGCCAGTTGCACCATAGAAGGTGTTTCACACCCTCTTTATGATTTGACCACGTGGCAATTTGTCAAAACTAATTTTTTAAAAAGTGCTTTTATCTTTATCATGCTTTTTTTTTTTTTTTAATTTCATTTCTTCTTTTTTCTTATCATTTTTTTTAAAATTTTCTTGTTCTCTCTTTCTTCCCCACCAATCTGCCGCTGCCTGCACCTATCTCCACCAATTCACCGCTGCCTCCACGCTATCTCCACCAATCTGCCGCCACATCCAAACACAAAATGGAAATTTCAATCCAAAACAAACTCAAATAAATTCACCCAAAATTACCCACATACAATACCTCTAACTATCCAAATACCCCAACTCTACAACTCCCAAAACCTTTGTAGATTTAAACCCGTCCCAAATCTTATAGACAAATTTTATCAAACAAACCCAATTAAATCTGTAGAGATGATGAAACTTAAGCAAAAACTTGACGAAATTCATTCCTCTTTTGATTGTAAAACTTGTAGGAAGATTCTTATCAAATGGAGGAGAAGTGAAAATATAATGGTCGATCACTAGTGGAGACACGAAGATCTATCAGTTAGCAGCCACGACGGCGACTGCTTAGATAAAAGTTGATACTATAACTGCAGACACCCATTTTTCCCCGAACCCGTTAAAGTTTGAAATAGAGCTCGACTTATTGGGACTCACGGGTAAAGACTTGGAGTCGCCACCTAACATATTTTTTTACTAGGCGTATTAGGGCACCTACTTTGTTTCTAGCCAATTTTAATATTAACTCCGATAACTTGATCTACGAATCGGAAAGTCTGAGTAAAGGTACAAATTAACCCAAGAGGAAGGTGTTAGGCACCTCTCAGATTCCACCAAGTGTGATTCCCGGCCGGACTAATAATTAGGATTCAATAATAAACTTAGAGTAAATAAAATAATTTCTACTATAATATACAATTTAAATACAAATAATTGCATAACAATAAATAAATAAATATTCAATCTTCGCCATGGACCTCGTTCTTTTGTAGGAATGTACCTCGCAAAAAGCATAAAAATGAAGTTGGTATTATAACTAATGAAAAAAGCAAAAATAAAAGTAGAATAAAGTAATAATAATAATAATAATAATAAGAAAGTAATAATAATAATAATAATAAGGAAGTAATAATAATAATAATAATAATAATAATAATAATAGTAATTAAAAAATAATAGTAACGATAATAATGAAAATAAAAGTGTTAGTAGTAATGAAAGTAGTGATAATAATAATAACAATAATAATAATAATAATAACAATAATAATAATAATAATAATAATAACAACAACAACAAAAGGAAGACAAAAAGGAAAAAAGGAATTTTTGAAAGTTTAGGCTCAGATTCGGGTGATGGGAGGCTAAAGATACCGTCACGGCTGCAAACACTCCGGCCGGTCGTGTTGCCATGCCAAGTGCGAGTCTTGTTGCCTATCCCATTTGTTTTTCAACATTGTATATATAAATGTTATCGTCATCGCCTTTTTTGTTTCACTACTGTTGAACCCCCAAAAAATTAACCCCGAAGGATTAAATTTCAGGAATATCGACAGGATGGACTAACTCTTTTGGAGTTTTTGGAGTCGCCACCCAATTTAAGGAAAAACAGGGAACCAGATAAACAAATGCGTGCAAAACTCCATTTTTATAAAAGGACGGTCTTTCTTTCAGAGATTCTAAAGGTAAGAGGTTTTGCTAATTTCGAAAGAAGGTTTTTAAGGCACTTTCGAAATTCCGTTAAAAACGGTTAATCCGACAGGTTTCCAAAATATTTGCAAGTGCTATTTATGCGCTCTTTCTAAAAATAATTAATTGAACTATTAATTAATTCAACTAATTAAATTTAGTAAGTTTTCAAAACATGTAACAATTTGTTCAAAAGCTTTAATTATTTTCAAAATAAAATAAATAAATAAATAAATAAAGCGCATTTTTCTTTTGAAAAATGAACGATTTGATCGTCCTAATTTCTTCGCCAACTCGTATGTGATAGCGCATAAATGGCACTTGCTTAATTTCAACTTTAGAACCCGAGTCTCTCACCATATGATGGAACTTAGGTTTCAAGTCGCTTTTTGTAAAATAGTTTCGGAACATTTAGAAGTTAATTAAAACTTCATTATAAGTTTTGACTTTTTAAAGAAACTACTTCGTATCAATAAGATAGAAGTCATTTCTTATAGTCATTAATTAATCGTAATTTTGATAATTCATTAAATTTGCACGCATTTGCATAATTGGCCACTATTTTGCAATAAATTAAATAACAACTCCAAAATAAAGGAAATGAACATAAAGTATACAAATAACTCAATTAGTGAAATATTTTTTTTTTCATAAATACATAATTATTCTACAATATTTACATAAATATCCTAAAATAGGCAAAAGAGGACGAGTTAAAAGATAGAACCCGGAATGGCTAGAAGTTGAAGACGCCATGCAAAAGATGGTTAGATGGCTGGTCTTATAATTCTTGTTTCAGGAACCACCAGTGAACAAAGTATAAAATTGGACCAAAGGCTGACTTGGGCTTGAGAAATGCAGCAGTGAAGTCAAAATTAGACTTGGACATAATAGAGTTCAAACTTGAACTCATCCAGACGTAGTATGTCATGCAAAGAAGAACACAGAGATAGAGATTAGCAACTACCTAGGTAAAGGATGAATAATTAAACAAGTACAATAGTAGAAATAGCAAATAAAGAAAATAAAGAAAAATATTTAATGAGTAGTTCCAGAGACAACAGCAAGGGTACCAATTCAAACTTGAGGCAATTATTAAATGAAACTAACAATATGCATTCTCAAATCATAAAGGGCCTGAACTTTATCATTAAGGTCTCAATTATTCAAGTTGACAAGAATTTCTTATAGTATCAGAATACTACTCTATTGACATCTGAACCAAACTAAATGGCTCAAGACATTTTACTTTATACAAGAAAACCTTTTCTTTTCATTGCTTAGATTTAACGAAATTAATGCGAACTGAACCAAACACCTGGCACACTTCTTACTTACAACCATCTTCTATTTGACACCAAGAACCAATTATGATTCCACAGGAACAAGGAGCAATTAACTATCAAGTTCAATCTAAATGAATAAATCAGTTTACAGAAATGTGTTGCATAGCTAATATACCCAAATTAAACCATCCCTAAAGCTTCTAGATTTTATAAAAGCCAAGTTCAAACCTTTAAAGAGGAAGAATATAGTCAAGATCTCACACTAAACTAACGCTACTCACATGAAACAAATGAAGACATCCCATGAAGTGTTAAAAATGGTAGCAACATTTTCAATTTGCTTAAAAGAAAGTTTGGAGCGGGAGATGACATGTTTGAAAGATGCGATTGCAAAAGCAAGAGGTATCTCTGGTTAGTTTTATCACTGACTTCCACTCCCACATATAGTCACCCATATTCTTATACAGTAAATAGGCATAATAAGTGTACATATAATCTGTAGAAAACAAAAGGGGTACATTATATCCACATACTATGAAATTATTATAATCAGTATGATAGGGAACCTAGTTACTCTTAAAGGTACTACATATTCAAGATACCACATACACTTTCTTTATCATTTTATAGCAGAACTTTGGCAGTGAAACGCACCTTATTTTATCTTACGTATTTCTTGGACAGAAAACTGGACAGAACAGGAAATACGAACCAAAGGAACACCTATGATTAGTAGAATGCTTTGGAGAGAAGAGCAGCATGCTAATCAACCAGAATAGCTATGGAAACTAACAAAAATATAAGCCACTACTTAGCAGATCCTAGAGCTAACTCCTTTAATCCCTGCACTCCTATTGCCTCCTAAAGCTTCTGTACAGCCAGAGAACTTCTCACAGGACCTCAAAAAGAGACTCCTGAACTAACTCTAAATACCACCAGAACTAAATCTACTGCCTCACAGCAAAACGAGAACCTGAACTAAACCAGACCAGAACCTGCAAACCACTCTACATAGAACTAGACAATTCAGACCACTTCTAAAACCTTCACAGGTTAGGATAAGCCTCACCTCCTTTTACTGGAATTCCTCAACTCACACAGGAATATCCAGACCATTTCATTATGCATATAGATGAAACTTTGGAAACTTCACACCTGCAACAACCAATACACACCTACCTGAACTCATCCTCATAGAGTACTAGCTGCACATACTTAAACCTCTGAATTCCTCCCAAAACTGAGAACCAAACATCCTCCCTCAACTCCCAAAATTCTTAGACAAAGTAGGGAACCAGAACTGAAACATCACTCCTGAACCACCAGCATACTAACAGACTCCTATGACTCACTGAACTAACTGCAGAAACCAACTAAACAACGCTGCAACAATAATAGGAAAAAGAACCAGAAAAGGAAAACAAGGAGAAGGAATAACTGATTTAGACAAGACTTAACAACAAAGATTTAAACTTTAGCTTCAGTCATTTTATTACAAGGCAAGTCTCTTTAATCATTAGCCAAACTTCATTGCTATGGCTTAAAGAAAACCGACAAACCTACTTGCAACCTATGCAAGTTTAAGCATATACACAGATCATTCCTTTGTCTTAAAATAGTTTAAAGCTATTATAATCATTAATTTTCATGTCGAACAAACTTCATAAAAGCAGCTAAATAATTTAAACATCATACAAAGATTAGTACTAGGCTCAGGACTTGGAAACTGAAATTATATTTGTTAATCCCAATTAACCAAATGAGCTACACATTCCAGTCATGTGATGAAAGAACATCTTGTTCATATTCAAATAAACAACTCTAAAACAGAGTGAATAGTGAAGAAAATTACCTTTCTCGGGGCAGTGAACAAAAAGCGAGGGATCTGAATTCGACTCGAACAAACACACAGACTCGAACGAGGTCGACGACTTGAATGACGAAGCGACGATACCAAAACCAGAATGGAACAGAGACTATGTTTTGTATATTCTTAAAACTAAGACTCAAAAATATGATGTGAGCTCTGCTCCTTGTTCCTATTTTCCTTCACTGCCGCTCCTTATCCCCATTAACGGCTGCCTAGCCTCTATTTCTCCTCTTCTTCTCTTCTATTTATAGCGATCCAAACATTTAGGGTTCTATGGTTGTGAGAAAATCCTCAAAAACCCCTCCAATGGTACCAAAAGCTTGTACGAACAGGATGAGCTGGAGTTTTGGACCGATTCCCGTTCAAAATTAGGGAGGGAAATGGGTTTTGATTTTGGATCGGGTTTAGGGGATTCGGGTATTGAGGTTAACGGGTTCGATTGGGGTAACAGAGAGGAGGAAATGCTTGTATATTATATATATGTGTCTCTGCACGAATAGGCCACATTTTAGGATTAGGAACAAATATAGCCCTCCTATTTAAGATTGAATACGAGGAATTGCATTATTAGGCCTAAATTAGGTTTATGCTTTGCACATTTAGCCTTTATTTCTAAACTTAATCAATTTCCACTTTAAAATTTCAAAATTGACTTCAATTCGAAATAATTAGACATTGATTAAATTTTCCGGGACAAAATTGGGTGTCAACAGCTGCCCCTCTTTACCCGAAAAAGGATGAAAGAGTTTTCAGGGTAAAGAAAGTTGACGTGAAAACCAATTTCGTCACGGTAAAGTCAAGACTTCGATTCCAAGGACCGAAATGCGAGGCTTATGGACATGGCCGAACTCCGGTTTCTGAGTTGCCTACATATCTCGGGCTGAAAGAGAATCAGGCCATATGTAGTTCGACGACACTTAGGCACGAAACTCGCACGATTGACAGAAAAGGACGCACGAATAAGACAGAATTCAAACTGACGCCTAATCTGAAATGAAAGATTAGGTAAAACTTGCTTGTTCGAGTGCGATTCTTCAGATCCTCGTTGACGAGTCTAGCTCATATCAACGATTGCCCTAGTTCACTGCTAAGAAAAAGTTCCACGTTATGCTCCAAATGCTGCTGCGGTATTGCCAAAATTCTGTAAAGACTTAACAAACGGTAAGCGAGCAACTGCTAATAAACTGTAATAATTGGAATGAGAAATAAATAAAGGGATAATATAAAATTGTAAATGCTGGTCGTAATGTTATCAACAAGTTCTTCTCTCGATCAACTGACGAGGTACTCCGCCCGGGGAACCTCTAGGCTGATCATTATTCTGAAACGGTAAAGTGAAACAATAAGTAAAGTAGGAACGAATTCGTAAAATGCAAGGTTTTCATAAGATAAGTTGACTGACAAGATATGGTGTCTCCAGTCGAATCGCCTATCGTTATCATCTACTTTAATTATAACATGCCAATATTGCAAGACAACCGACATCGCGAAACACTCCGAAAGCGGTGCTCCAGCCGACTTGTCTTAGATTATCAATCTACTTTAAACATAACATGTCAATATTGCAAGACAACCGACATCGCGAAACACTCCGAAAGCGGTGTTCCAACCGACTTGTCTTAAACTATCAATCTACTTCAAATATAAAATGCAAATACTGCAAGACAACCGACATCGCGAAACACTCCGAAAGTGGTGTTCCAGCCGACTTGTCTTAAACTATCAATAAATGTCAATATTGCAAGACAACCGACATCGCGAAACACTCCGAAAGCGGTGTTCCAGCAGACTTGTCTATCAATATCGATCTACTTTAAATATAAAATGCAAATACTGCAAGACAACCGACATCGTGAAACACTCCGAAAGTGGTGTTCCAGCCGACTTGTCTTAAACTATCAATAAATGTCAATATTGCAAGACAACCGACATCGCGAAACACTCCGAAAGCGGTGTTCCAGCCGACTTGTCTTAAACTATCAATCTATTTTGAATATAAAATGCAAATACTGCAAGACAACCGACATCGCGAAACACTCCGAAAGCGGTGTTCCAGCCGACTTGTCTTAAACTATCAATCTACTTTGAATATAAAATGCAAATACTGCAAGACAACCGACATCGCGAAACACTCCGAAAGTGGTGTTCCAGCCGACTTGTCTTAGACTATCATCTATGCAAGTTTTAGAATAATGTTTATTTTGAAATAAAGATCATAAAGATAGAAATGCCGCCTGTTCGGCAACAAACCATGAAAAGCATAATGTCTTAATTCATGAAGAGGCAGTCTACAACGCAATCTTGTATTGTGTTTCAATCACTTGTCAAAACAAATGAGAAATCTGGTATTGAAGTATCCAATGTCTCAATGCAACTTGAAAGAAACCTGCTTATCCTATGTACGGTGGATGGACCCGGATCATTAATTTATAAGGCAAACAGGTCTAAAACATTCAATTATAAGGCGAATGAGCCCAAAACGTTTAATTATAAGGCGAACGAGCCTAAGACGTCCATTTATAAGGCGAACGAGCCTAAAACGTCCATTTATAAGGCGAACGAGCCTAAACGTTCAATTATAAGGCGGACGAGCCTAAAACATTCATTTATAAGGCGAACGAACCTACATTTGATAGTAACCTGCGAAAATAAAGTTGTAAATTAGATTAATTAAGATAATGAAAAGTAAATGAGCAAAGCTAGGTCGCGTTGCTTGTATTGATAGAGCTGCAAAGCGTTGAATGCCGCCTTTGGTCCATATTGAAACCGATATTCAATTCTATTCCACTGCTTTTGGAATTCCTGCATCCAAAGAAAAAATCGTGAGTTCTGAAGATAGGTCCAAAAGCCTCAACGTTTTGTTTTGCTCTTTCTGTCTTTATGCTGAACTTTGCAGTAGCTCCAAAATGAATTTGCCCCTGTTTTCAAAGGAAAAGCTGTTAGTTTTTGAACAAATAGCGGCTGGCTTGATTGAACACTTAATGCTGCTTCAAATCTGCATCTTCTTGTATGGAAATCAGATGTATTGCTGCTGCGAGAGTTTGATGCCCTTGAAATGCTTCTTTTGTACACAAGGTATCATCCAAAATTGATTTGGCTTGGCTTATTTGGAAAAATGGATTTTCATTGATTTCGGGATTAAAAACCCAATCAAGGGGTACAAGATAGTTCATTACATAAAACTTTAAAAGAGTAGGAAAACATAAGATAGTCGGGCAATAATGCCATTTCAACAAACAAAGTGTTGTCATTTGATCTTCTTGTTAAGCTTCACACTTCCTCTTCAAATGCCTTGGTGCCAATTTTGATGAATCACATCTGATGACAATTGCATTTGCTGCTGGAGGATCACAATTGCTTGTTTGCCCTTGCTTCATACTTATCTTACCATTTTCAATCATATTCTGGATTTTGTGCTTAAGTGCCAAGCATTCTTCTGTGTCATGGCCTTGAATATTTGAGTGATATGCGCACCTCTTTGATAAATCAAATCCTTGAGGCGGATTTTCTGGGATCCATCCCTTCCTTGCTTGCAATAGTCCTTCAGCTTTCAATCTCTCAAATATGTCTGACAATGATTCATAAAGAGGAGTGAAAGTACGAGGTCTTAACTTCTTCATCCTTTGATGACCAGATGGTGCCTGATAAGATCGATGCTGACGGCTTGAATTCTGCATATCATGATTGTAGTGCACTTGCGAAGGCTGGGAGTCTTGAAAATTTTCAGGTGCATCAGAACAATTGAAAACTGGCACTGTAGTGTCATAGTCAATCAACCTTCTGGTTTGAAACTTTTCTTCCAAAATCTTTGCACACCGGATTAAACTGGGAAAATCCTTTAAATTGGCAAAAAGTAGCTTTTCATAAAATAGGCCTTCTTGAAGGTCAATGAAAGTCGCTATCAGCTCATCTTCAGGCAATGGAGGATGCATCTTAGAAGCCTCTAGCCTCCATCTCATAGCAAATTCTGCAACAGACTCGTGCGGCATCTTCCTGATTTTACGCATATCAATTAGATAAGGATCTCTTTCTATGTTGAACTTGTATTGTTCCACAAAGTCTCGAGCCATGTCTTCCCATGTGTTCCATTTGGTAAAATCCTGCTTAGTGTACCATGCAAGTGCCATTCCTGATAAACTCTGAACAAACAATCTCATACGCAAAGTTTCATCCTTGCCAATTCCAATTAATCTGCTGCAATAATCTTTCAGATGTGCATAGGGGTCCCCTTTTCCATTGAAAGTGTTAAATTTTGGTATCTTGTACCCACTTGGAAGCTCAATGTCCGGGTGAATGCACAAGTCTTCATAGTATAAGCTCTGAATGTTCCTAGAGCGCAATTCTTTTCCCATGATCTTTCTCAAAATCTGTTCATCCACATTGTGAGGATAAGTTGTCTCAGCTTCTCTCTCAGGCAATTCTGGTGAACGCATTATCAATTGATTTGGTTGACTCCCCACAGCAGGCATAGTGATAAAAGGTGGTTGGTATAAAGTTGCAGCTGGCCAAGCATTTGGATTGGTAAGATATTCTTGTGGGATTTGTGGATATTTAGCATGTATAGACGTTGGGTAATTAGGCATTGTTAAGTAAGGTGGATTGGAGGTAAAGCTTGTATTTGGCAAAGGTTTGCTAGTGTTGACAAAGTTGACAATCCTATTCCTTTGTACCCCATGTTCTTCAACATCATCATTTTGCGCTTGCAAGATACCCATACCAGAACTGGTTGCCTGAAGCTGCTTTGCCATGTTGTTTTGTCCTTGATGCAGATTTTCAGCCATTTCAGTGTTCAATGCTAGCCAACCTTTAACAAATGAATTCTACACATTGAACAAAAGCAAGTTAATACGTAAAATGATAATGCATGCGTAAAACTTCAAGTGTAAAATAGGTCATTAGGCCGAATGGATGGGACCAAAATCTCGACTCAACACATGAGTAAAATATTTAAGAGTTCGAAACTCAATGATCAACAAAATTTGATTTTTCAAGACGCGAATTGAGAAAAGCAACTTTGAAAGTTTTTACTAAATTAGTATGCGTGCTAGACCATTTTGACACAAGTTGCTAAAATGGTCGGCTTATTTTGAACATCAATGCTTTGCTCGACTATCGATTCTTGTTTGTCACATAACAATCTGTACCAATTCATAAAAAACCGCTTCTGATAACTATGAAATTAACATCAACGTCTTCAATTTTCCTTTGCACAATTTTGCCCCCGTTATAACTTCAACATCTCAACTTGCTTTGCGAAATTGCCCCAGCTATGACTTTAACATTTCAACTTGTTTTGCAAAAATTGCCCCAGTTATGACTTTCAAAACTTCAAACTACTTATCAAAAGCTGCCCCGGTTGCAATCTCCCACGTCTTCTACTTGTTTTGCAAAATTTGCCCCAGTTTCTATCTTTGGGAAAAATTTAAATTTAAATACTAAAGGGTCGAGCCCGATGGAGGAGCCTACGTATCCCTCCTTGGGAATCAGACCGTGCGTAGTTCTGCTTACATTAATTTTTGGGGAATATGGCAATCTAAGTACGAAGCCGAATCCGAATAGGAATGCCTACACATCTGCCCAGATGCATAGTTCGGAATTACATCATCAAAGATAAACAAGCCTTAAAGCATTACAAAACCTGATCGAATCCGATGTGGATTGCTTACTTATCCTGTTGCCATTCCAGGAATCAGACCAAAAGTAGTTCAAAATTACATAAAAGAGGAAATAGGAGATTCCTATGCTAGTGTAACCGAGCTCTATGTGAGTTGCTTACGTATCCCGCCTTGGGAATCAGGTTACGCGTAGTTCGCATTACAATCAAAATTACATGGAAATGAGAAAAAAATATTTTCTTGAGGCAAAATGATAAAGTTTTAACAAGCATGATTCGAGGCCACAATCTGAATCGAAATTTTGCAAAGTGCTTTTAGTTCACAGCCAAGTCTCCTGCGTTGGTTCACTCAGCTGGATTGTATTGTCTTCAATCAAATCTTGGATCTTATGTTTAAGAAGGACACATTCCTCAGTGTCGTGCTTGGCAAATTCTGCATGGTAAGCACAATACTTGGTCCCAACAACACATTCTGGGGGAGGGTCAAACGTACCAGCTCCTGCTAAAGGGTTTAACACTCCCATATCCTTTAATCTTTCATACAGTTGAGCTTGTGGTTCACCTAAAGAAGTGAATTTTCGGCGCTGTCTCTTTTCATATTTGGGACGAGACCCTGCTGGCGTGGACTGACGGGCTACCGGTAACTGGTGTTGTTGAGGGTAATTGTATGCTTGCGGTTGTGAATAAGGCTGATAAGCGGGCATTCTAAATTGATGGTAATTGGGTTGGGCATTATAGACTGGACATGGCGCGGGTGGATTTTGATGCTGACTTGGATAAGTTGGATATAGTGTGCTTCTGTAAATAGATTGGTTTGATGAGTTTCTGAAGGTTGGCTTTTTGTTTGGCCTTTGGTCGATTTCAACCATATCAATTCCAAATTCATCTTCCCTCTTTCTCTTCTCAAAATTGCCCATACCAGTCTGGATGGCTTGCGTAGTTGCCTTCATTGCAGCAAAACTTACAATTCTCCCTGTCTTAACCCCTTCTTCAACCATCTCTCCCATCACAAGAAGTTCAGAATAAGGCTTACCCATCATAGGGAGCAAGTGCATGTAATAAGAATCATCTTGGGCTCGGATGAAGTATTTTACCATGTCTTTCTCAGTCATTGGTGGTTGCACCCTTCCAGCCTGTTCTCGCCATCTCAGTGCATATTCCCTAAAGGTTTCTGTTGGTTTCTTCTTCAGATTGGACAAGGTTATAAGGTCAGGAGCCACCTCGACATTGTACTCAAACTGCTTTGTAAAATCATTGGTTATGTCATCAAACTCACGCCACTTGCTTATATCCTGTCTTGAAAACTATTCAGCAGCAATACCTTCCAGACTATGACTGAAGAAGACCATCAGAAGTTCCTCTTTACCTCCCACAACCCTCATTCGGTTGAGATATTTGGTCAAATAGACAAATGGGTCACTATGACCATCATACATATCAAATTTTGGCACTTTAAACCCGGGAGGAAGAGTAACGTCAGGGTATAGATAAAGATTGCGATAGGAGATACTTTGACGCCCTCTAGACACTTGCAAATCCTTAATGGATTGTTGCATGATTTTCATCGTTTGGACTATCTCCCCTTGCTCAACTGTCCTTCCCCGCTTTTTCACGGTTACGGGCATTTCACTTTGTGGCACATAGTTAGTGAAATCCACGTTCTTACCATTGGGGTCATGCTCATAGTAGTGGGCTTGGGGATATCCTTGTCTTGGGTCATTGACATTTTGAGGAGCAACAGCCACAGAAATGGGTGCTTTGGATTGTGGAGGACGAGGAGTATCTTTGACAGGTAAATATTGATAGTGAGGCAAGTTGTTCTGGTTAATGAATGCATTTGGGATGTCGTTAACTGGTGCAAGCATATGAATGACACTGGAATTTAAAGGCATGCTTGGATTAGCAATTTCAAAATTGGGATTCAGAGTTGATAGCATGGCTGGCACGTTTCTGTGGCTCGACCCTTTCATTCTCTCTAGTTCAGCTTGCATACATTCAATCTGCTTAGCCATTCTAGCAATTTGTTCATCAGGAACAACAACTGCTTGCTCATTAGAAGATGCAGGGATACCAGTCTGATTACCGGTCAAATCAGTCATTTTCTGCTTCACTTTGGATTAGACGCTTAACCCACTCGGGAGTCAACACGAATCAAACTCTCTCTTTTGGGGGATAATCAAAACAAAAGGAAAAAATCAAAAGGTAACTATGTTAGTTTCCAGATCATTGGCATAATTGCACACAATCACGTAGCGCACATCACGTAGCGCTTTGCATTTTAAACAAGTTTGACATGTGGCAATCACAATTAGGTGAGCGTAAATGAAAATGCGGGCGTGTCCTACCCTGTAAGGTACCTCTTGGTGCTAGAGGTAAGCCTAATCGCGCAAATAAGTGGTAACGAAAAATAGTTCATGCCAGTTCTGAGCAATTCAGATTTAGAGTAAGCAACAATAACAATAATTGATAACAATCATCTCTCCGCCTTCACACTGCAATTCCGTTATCCCAACTGCCTTCCAAAAGTTGGTATCAACTCGAAATTCCAACACAGCTCATGCTCTTCACAACATTTGCACAAAATTCTAAAACCAAACGCCTAAAACCTTAAACAATCCCCATACACCTTTTGTAAACATCCACACTCCTCCAAGCACAACTCCCAATTATTTACAACATCCAGGGGTGAAATTTCCAACGCCTTCACAATACCAGACTGCAAATCATAAAAGGTTCCAATTGACCTTTTTTAAAAAAAAATTAAACCTCGCTGGTCCTTGGCTTTGGACAAGCCTCTCAGCTTCCTAGGTTTTGCAAAGCTCACAGACCTTGTTCATAGGGCTCCTCACTGGTCCTCGGCTTTGATCAAGCCTCTCAGTTTCCTTGGTAGCCAAGACCGCACTGGTCTTAAGGAGGGACCCCATTGGTCGTTTATAGACATAGGGGCTTCACTCTCCTAGTATGCGACAAGCATACTTCAATTATCATGAATGCAGCTGGGCAGTTAACACAGGCCTGCACACACGCAAAGCCATTCACGAGAGGGACCCCACTGATTCTTTTAAAGACACCAGGGGCTTCGCCTCTTAGATCTCACTACACCAGGCCATCTCCAAACACAAACTAACCAAATCTGCCTAACTTTCCCCGGACTGCAATTCTGTCTATGATCTCAATTTTGCTAAATTCTTCCATTTTCCGACCTAAAAGACAACACAGGAGACAAAATTCCAAATCTGATTTTGCTCAAAACATGGTTAGGACTGAGGTCTCGTTATCACACAACACATAATATGCATTGTCATTAGGTTTCAAGAACCCGCTGACGTAAAGGCGGTTTCTTTACTATGGAGGCGGTACCAAGGACCGGGTCCAGACTAAGGTGTAAATGCAGGCATGCTCCTAAAAGCTCCGTCTAAGAGTGGGTTAACGGTTGAGGCTGATTCGACCTATGCGGGATAAACCTGCCCCATAAACCAGTAAAACCGGCCATGACAAAACCAGGCAAACCATATCCCAACTAACTTTGGTGACACGAAAGAAATTCAAAGACTTAGGAAGGGCAATGCCCTTCCTGTATTATTGCCCGTCACGCGGGCCCCCCGTGATGAAATCGAGGAGATGAAAGAGAATTGACAGGCTCCATGAGGGAGGAAATATGAACGGAATGCAGACTATGCATAAATAAATATAATACATGCTTTATAAGGCAAATCAAACAAACAGATATAATAAAGCAAATAAATTAGGCATGCTAGTCGCAAATAATTGGAAACCTTTATGGTCAAAACCTTTATTGATCCCCAACGGAGTCGCCATGCTGTTGAACCCCCAAAAAATTAACCCTGAAGGATTAAATTTCAGGAATATCGACATGATGGACTAACTCTTTTGGAGTTTTTGGAGTCGCCACCCAATTTAAGGAAAAACAGGGAACCAGATAAACAAATGCGTGCAAAAATCCATTTTTATAAAAGGACGGTCTTTCTTTCAGAGATTCTAAAGGTAAGAGGTTTTGGTAATTTCGAAAGAAGGTTTTTAAGGCACTTTCGAAATTCCGTTAAAAACGGTTAATCCGACAGGTTTCCAAAATATTTGCAAGTGCTATTTATGCGCTCTTTCTAAAAATAATTAATTGAACTATTAATTAATTCAACTAATTAAATTTAGTAAGTTTTCAAAACATGTAACAATTTGTTCAAAAGCTTTAATTATTTTCAAAATAAAATAAATAAATAAATAAATAAATCGCATTTTTCTTTTGAAAAATGAACGATTTGATCGTCCTAATTTCTTCGCCAACTCGTATGTGATAGCGCATAAATGGCACTTGCTTAATTTCAACTTTAGAACCCGAGTCTCTCACCATATGATGGAACTTAGGTTTCAAGTCGCTTTTTGTAAAGTAGTTTCGGAACATTTAGAAGTTAATTAAAACTTCATTATAAGTTTTGACTTTTTAAAGAAACTACTTCGTATCAATAAGATAGAAGTCATTTCTTATAGTCATTAATTAATCGTAATTTTGATAATTCATTAAATTTGCACGCATTTGCATAATTGGCCACTATTTTACAATAAATTAAATAACAACTCCAAAATAAAGGAAATGAACATGAAGTATACAAATAACTCAATTAGTGAAATATATTTTTTTTCATAAATACATAATTATTCTACAATATTTACATAAATATCCTAAAATAGGCAAAAGAGGACGAGTTAAAAGATAGAACCCGGAATGGCTAGAAGTTGAAGACGCCATGCAAAAGATGGTTAGATGGCTGGTCTTATAATTCTTGTTTCAGGAACCACCAGTGAACAAAGTATAAAATTGGACCAAAGGCTGACTTGGGCTTGAGAAATGCAGCAGTGAAGTCAAAATTAGACTTGGACATAATAGAGTTCAAACTTGAACTCATCCAGACGTAGTATGTCATGCAAAGAAGAACACAGAGATAGAGATTAGCAACTACCTAGGTAAAGGATGAATAATTAAACAAGTACAATAGTAGAAATAGCAAATAAAGAAAATAAAGAAAAATATTTAATGAGTAGTTCCAGAGACAACAGCAAGGGTACCAATTCAAACTTGAGGCAATTATTAAATGAAACTAACAATATGCATTCTCAAATCATAAAGGGCCTGAACTTTATCATTAAGGTCTCAATTATTCAAGTTGACAAGAATTTCTTATAGTATCAGAATACTACTCTATTGACATCTGAACCAAACTAAATGGCTCAAGACATTTTACTTTATACAAGAAAACCTTTTCTTTTCATTGCTTAGATTTAACGAAATTAATGCGAACTGAACCAAACACCTGGCACACTTCTTACTTACAACCATCTTCTATTTGACACCAAGAACCAATTATGATTCCACAGGAACAAGGAGCAATTAACTATCAAGTTCAATCTAAATGAATAAATCAGTTTACACAAATGTGTTGCATAGCTAATACACCCAAATTAAACCATCCCTAAAGCTTCTAGATTTTATAAAAGCCAAGTTCAAACCTTTAAAGAGGAAGAATATAGTCAAGATCTCACACTAAACTAACGCTACTCACATGAAACAAATGAAGACATCCCATGAAGTGTTAAAAATGGTAGCTAACATTTTCAATTTGCTTAAAAGAAAGTTTGGAGCGGGAGATGACATGTTTGAAAGATGCGATTGCAAAAGCAAGAGGTATCTCTGGTTAGTTTTATCACTGACTTCCACTCCCACATATAGCCACCCATATTCTTATACAGTAAATAGGCATAATAAGTGTACATATAATCTGTAGAAAACAAAAGGGGTACATTATATCCACATACCATGAAATTATTATAATCAGTATGATAGGGAACCTAGTTACTCTTAAAGGTACTACATATTCAAGATACCACATACACTTTCTTTATCATTTTATAGCAGAACTTTGGCAGTGAAACGCACCTTATTTTATCTTACGTATTTCTTGGACAGAAAACTGGACAGAACAGGAAATACGAACCAAAGGAACACCTATGATTAGTAGAATGCTTTGGAGAGAAGAGCAGCATGCTAATCAACCAGAATAGCTATGGAAAGTAACAAAAATATAAGCCACTACTTAGCAGATCCTAGAGCTAACTCCTTTAATCCCTGCACTCCTATTGCCTCCTAAAGCTTCTGTATAGCCAGAGAACTTCTCACAGGACCTCAAAAAGAGACTCCTGAACTAACTCTAAATACCACCAGAACTAAATCTACTGCCTCACAGCAAAACGAGAACCTGAACTAAACCAGACCAGAACCTGCAAACCACTCTACATAGAACTAGACAATTCAGACCACTTCTAAAACCTTCACAGGTTAGGAAAAGCCTCACCTCCTTTTACTGGAATTCCTCAACTCACACAGGAATATCCAGACCATTTCATTATGCATATAGATGAAACTTTGGAAACTTCACACCTGCAACAACCAATACACACCTACCTGAACTCATCCTCATAGAGTACTAGCTGCACATACTTAAACCTCTGAATTCCTCCCAAAACTGAGAACCAAACATCCTCCCTCAACTCCCAAAATTCTTAGACAAAGTAGGGAACCAGAACTGAAACATCACTCCTGAACCACCAGCATACTAACAGACTCCTATGACTCACTGAACTAACTGCAGAAACCAACTAAACAACGCTGCAACAATAATAGGAAAAAGAACCAGAAAAGGAAAACAAGGAGAAGGAATAACTGATTTAGACAAGACTTAACAACAAAGATTTAAATTTTAGCTTCAGTCATTTTATTACAAGGCAAGTCTCTTTAATCATTAGCCAAACTTCATCGCTATGGCTTAAAGAAAACCGACAAACCTACTTGCAACCTATGCAAGTTTAAGCATATACACAGATCATTCCTTTGTCTTAAAACAGTTTAAAGCTATTATAATCATTAATTTTCATGTCGAACAAACTTCATAAAAGCAGCTAAATAATTTAAACATCATACAAAGATTAGTACTAGGCTCAGGACTTGGAAACTGAAATTATATTTGTTAATCCCAATTAACCAAATGAGCTACACATTCCAGTCATGTGATGAAAGAACATCTTGTTCATATTCAAATAAACAACTCTAAAACAGAGTGAATAGTGAAGAAAATTACCTTTCTCGGGGCAGTGAACAAAAAGCGAGGGATCTGAATTCGAATCGAACAAACACGCAGACTCGAACGAGGTCGACGACTTGAATGACGAAGCGACGATACCAAAACCAGAATGGAACAGAGACTATGTTTTGTATATTCTTAAAACTAAGACTCAAAAATATGATGTGAGCTCTGCTCCTTGTTCCTATTTTCCTTCACTGCCGCTCCTTATCCCCATTAACGGCTGCCTAGCCTCTATTTCTCCTCTTCTCCTCTTCTATTTATAGCGATCCAAACATTTAGGGTTCTATGGTTGTGAGAAAATCCCCAAAAACCCCTCCAACGGTACCAAAAGCTTGTACGAACAGGATGAGCTGGAGTTTTGGACCGATTCCCGTTCAAAATTAGGGAGGGAAATGGGTTTTGATTTTGGATCGGGTTTAGGGGATTCGGGTATTGAGGTTAACGGGTTCGATTGGGGTAACAGAGAGGAGGAAATGCTTGTATATTGTATATATGTGTCTCTGCACGAATAGGCCACATTTTAGGATTAGGAACAAATATAGCCCTCCTATTTAAGATTGAATACGAGGAATTGCATTATTAGGCCTAAATTAGGTTTATGCTTTGCACATTTAGCCTTTATTTCTAAACTTAATCAATTTCAAAATTGACTTCAATTCGAAATAATTAGACATTGATTAAATTTTCCGGGACAAAATTGGGTGTCAACAACTACAACACTTTGCATTTATAGCTACGAATTCTCAGCTACGAAAATAAAATTTGTGGCTAATACCTAACAATCGCTACAAAAAGTAAAATTCTGTAGCTATTTTCAATTTAGTTAAATTTCTTAGCCACAAAATCAAAATAAGCAAAGCTAAATACTCACTTTTGCTAGAATTACTAACTATCGTAGCAATAAGCATCTAATTAGCTATAAAATTATTACCAAAAAAAACTTTCGTAGCTAATATTATGTTTTTGCTACGCGTTTATAGTTGTTGTAGCAAAAACACCTAACAATAGCTACAAGAACTAAATTTTTGTGGCTATTTACAATTTCGTTGAATTTCTTAGCCACAAAATTTAAATTGGCAAAGCTAATCTTTTACTTTTGCTACATGTACTAATTTATCGTAGAGTAAGTACCTAATGTTTAACCATAATTTTGTTTTATTGGGTTAAGTCACAATTAAATTTATAAAGCGGAGTCACGGTCAATAATCGAGATTAAATGCTCTTTATGAAAAGATATAGACGACGATAATAAATGCGAAAAAGTAAAGATACAATCAATGCGATGTAATAAATGAATATTTGAACAAAAGGAACCGTGCTCAGGCCGTATAGACTTGATCAAATTCCCTTCCTCGTACTCTTTATGATATTCAAGCAATGGAACAATAAATGAGATCTTTCGATTATCAGTAGTAGTAATAAATATTGACTGAAGATAAAGAATTGGATGTTAGTAAATAGTTGGAATACAAGTGTATGTTCAGAGAAGCATTAGATTCAATGCTTGTGACTTAGATTACAATATATAGATAACTATGTGTTCGTTCACAAGCAGTTGTAACTCCTTAGTCGAGCAGTTGCGTTGTTTATGGATAAGATTTCTATTTTGAACTGGTTTGATTGATGAGCTGCGACTTTTCTGGCCGTGGCGACTGTTCATCTGTCCGTTGTAACTGTCCATCTTCGATTCTATCCATTGCCTTTATGTCCATTCATAGCCACGTGTCGTCTATACGTCGTCCTACGTGGATGCTTAGTCACCAACTTTGGTGACGACGGATTTAACCCAATACAGATAGTCCCCGCACGACTCTGGCAGAGAATCTGGTCGAGGAGTGGAAAGCGAGTTTTGAGCGGGAAAGAACTTTTTGGAATTTATCCCAAGTAACATATTTGAATCCTTGTACTCGTATTTGGATGCTGCCCGTTGAACCCTTCATAGACTTTTGATTGAGTGACGTTTTATCAGTATGAGCATTAAATGCTCCGCTAAAGACAAAACGTGCAAGTTGTCAATTCCATTCCACTTTTTACTGAGAAAGTAACTGTTGCGCGTTCCGAGACTGCAGGTGTGATGATTAAACTGCGCCTACTCACGTCTTGCACGTCCCAAGACAAGAAACCGTCACTCCGATTTTTATTTCATTATTTTCTTTAACAGCTGGATTTATTCACTCCTTGCGCGGATGTTCGCCACGTGTAGGGCGGGTTGGGCTTTACCAACTCTATAAATATGATTTCCACCATCCTAAATTCTTTTACTGCATTCCAAATCTTATTCGAATCTTCAAAGCTTCAAAACGCGCTTTTCAAACCCTCTAAAACGCAGAAAATTCTTCCAACTGTCTGGTTCAAATGTCTCCAAAAGCTAAGAAAAGCTTGAATATGGATGCTGTGGCTACTAGTTCTTCAGCGGCAGCTGGTCAATCCACGAGTTCCCCGACTTTAGTCGCTGATGTGATTCCGAAACTCTGGGGAAATCTTGAAAATGACTGTTCGATCAGCTCGTTCAGTCATTATGGCAACATAAGGTCGTGGCCTTCAAGTCGATTTAAGAGTTCGATTACTCCTGACCTTTTGCCTAAGGTTAAGGAAGATTGCGGCTGGAATGATGATGTTGTAGTTTCTTGCCCTTTTCCGACGGAAAATATTACTTCTACGAGAACTGGGTGGACGGCCATATCTACATATCCATTCACAATAGGTCACACACTCCCGTTGCATCCTGTTGTAGAGGACATTTGTAAATATTATCTTATCTGCCCGGGGCAGCTGTGTCCGAGTATTTATAGGATTGTTTCTTTGCTACAATGGTTTGCCGACGAGACCAAACAGGACTTTAATTTTAAGCATTTTGTCTCTCTGTATAGCCTTCAGGTCACGAGAGATGGATATATCAATGCCCGTATGAGGGGAAGAAAAGCTCTAGTGAGCAAATCTGAAGATATAGGGGATAGAGGTTGGATGCATAGGTATGTCTATGTGCAGTCTAAGCTTCTCACACGTGGCAGCAAAACTAATCTCCGCGAGGTGTGGAATAAAACTCGTAAGTCCTCGAGTCTTTGTATTGAATATTCTCTGAACTACATATTTGCATCTTCTAATTTACACTCTTTGTTGGTTAGCTGACAAGATTCCTTACGATGGTCTGATTACCGAGGAGGAACTGTCTGCTTGGGTTGAACCAATTCTGGTAGAGTTCACTCACGAGCAGAGGCAGTGGTCTCACTATGCTTCCTTAAAGCATTTATCGAACCCCAGCACCCATGGTAGGCTGATTACTTGAATTCCTGCTAACTTATGTAGAACTCATTACAGTATTAATATGCCTCTATTCTCAGGTCTAGGTACTGGTGGTAGCTATTTCCCTGCTCCTCCTCCTGAGGAAGTGATTGTTGACCCTGTGGCTGAGATCAACGAGGAGGCGGCTGCTATTCTTCAGACTGCTGCAGCTATCAAAGCCAGAGAGGGTGGTGAGGAGGTCCTCGCGAATTTAAAGAGAAAGAAATCTGACTCGGAAAAGAGCAGACCCAAGAAGAAAACGAGGACAGCCCGTAAGACTCCTCAGCCCTCCGAGAAAACAGTCGAGATCAATACTGCTGCTGCTGATACGCCCAAGTCTGGGCAAGAGAGTGTTAGAAGCTCGGCGGCTGCCCCTGAATCTGCTGAGCCTGTAATTTTTGATATTTCAGATTCAGATGCTCCCGATGTGAGCTTGACCCGGAGGAAGAGGGCATCTCTTCGAGGTGGTAAGAAGAAGGATGTAGAGACTTCTTCTTATGCTTTCGAGGAGAGTCCCCGAGTCAGTGGTGAAAAAGGAGATAGGTCTGGGGAGGTAGGGGAAGAGGGAGTGCGCGAAGATTTTGCTTTCTTCCCTGAAGGCCACGAGTTGGATGAGCCTGCACGGGTTGGTGGCCAGCAGGGCGAGTCTGAGCAAGTCAGCCACAGGCGGCCTGGCAAAGAGCCGATGAGGGAGGAGGATAAGGAGGAAAACGAGGAGGTTGGTGAGCAGAGGAAGACTGAGGGGGAGGATGAACCTCAGGTTTTTCATTATAAAGATATGATGAACTTGGCTGGCGATCAGGTGGCGCCAGTTTATCTGCAAGAGTGCGACACTCTGGGCCCCGACGAGGCATGTGATATCGAGATCTCTCGCACCAAGCTTACTAGGCGAGTATCTTTAGGAGGGAAGGTTGGGGCGTACTCTGTCAAGGGCATACGCCACAAATTTGGTCCCCAATATCCCTCTGAGCAAGCGAGGGAGCCCAGGCCGTGTATGAGGGAATGCGACTTTTCCATTTCCCCGGACACAGATTTTTTGACGAAGCCTGGTCACTTAGTTAAAGTGATGTCCAACCTGATTGGTCCTCGCGAGGAGTGGAACATGCGCAGTATGAGCGACGAGCAGCTGGCTTATGCAATCGCTGAAGATACTGCTCGGGTAATGTTTCCCCCTTTACTCCTTTACTTTTACTGATACCTTAGTTCTAATTACCTACGCATTTTTACTTGTTGCCAGGCAAGTATGATGGCTGCCGAGATCATGTTCCGTTCCAGGCTGAACAATCAGGAACAAGTCCTTGGCCTTAAGAAAGATCTTTTGAAGGCTCTTCGGAACAATCAGGCCTTAGAAGAGGAAAAGCAAGCTCTGATCGGGGAGAAGCGGGTCCTGGAGGGGAGGCGTGGCTTCTTTGAGGATAAGATAGACAGGTTGGAGAAATCCAACACTGAGGCTAACGACAAGATAAGCACACTCCTCGAGGAGAGGGACCGTCTTCTGGATGAGAAGGAAAGGTTTGCGTTATCTTTTGAAGACTTGAAAGCGAAGATGGATGAGCAAGGTCGTCAGATTTCCCAACTTGCCCATGAGCTTAATATGAAAGAAGTTACTCTGAAGAGTATCCGCAACGCTTCCGACCTGATGTTGAGGAACATGAACAAAGCTGAAGCTGAATCTCAGGCTGCTCGAGGAGAACTACAAGAGGCCAAAAATCGGGCTGTGGAATCTGCGAAGGTTCAAGAGCTACTGACGAAGGAGTTGGCGAATTTGCGGGATCGTTATACAATCGACTCCAAACTGGAAGCTCTTGAGGCCAAAAAGAAGTTGCTTATCCAAATGCAGTGCGGCCAGATTAATGTCGACTTAGTCCTTGATCAGACCATAGCAGCCATCATCAGTGTCAAGCAAGTCTTGGGCATGGAAGTGGGAGCTGACGACGATGATGTCGAAGAGGACGATGAAGGCAGTGAGGACAATGAAGATGAAGAAGATGAAGATTTGGGTGGGGATCCGACTGATGGAGCTAGTGCATCAGGTCGGGATCCTGGCCAAAATGACGATTGATGCCTCGTCTAGTCCTTCTTGTAAATTTATTGGATGTCGCTAACTCTGAATATTTTCAAGTTATGAATGAATGTATATTTTGGTTGCTTCCTTTTTTGTCTGACTGGCGAGGCTTGACGACCACTTTTGGTCTCTCAAGTTTCGCTTATATGAATGCTGTTGCTATTTATTGCTTAGAGAGGTTCTCAGAGGTCAAAATTATATTTCAAATCTTAGTGTCTGAGTTCCCTTTTTGGTGTTAATCTGCGCAGATGTTTTGAAATAAAATCTGATCATAACCAGGTTAAGCTACCCTTAGTTAAGATGACTGAAATCAGGCCCCCTGGGCTGGACGAAACCAGGCCGTTTAGGCTGACTGAAATTTGGCCGCGTAAAATGGTCTCGCGAAAAACTTCGCTCATCATTTTTGACAATTGAAAGTTTTGCAGAAAAATTTTGTTAAGGTTACCCTTTTATTTCTATTGAAAAGGATAGGTAACCCAACGACCAGAACGCAGGATTGTTTGGTCGTGAACCAGAACACAGGATTATTTGGTCGTAAAGTTGTAGGATTTGGGCGAAAACTGGCCGCAAAATGTAGAAAATAGCGTAGCCCAAGTAAAATAGTTCTATTGAACTTACTTGATTCTGCTTAGTTGTGGATTTAACGAATAATCGTGACCTTGCTCTGCTCGAAGGTCACTTACGTTAGCCGGGACCTTGGCCTACTGGGGCCCTTGCCACCCCCCTGTTTTTATGTTGAAATTTCATAATTTCAGACATAAAAAGACAATGGGTGAAACGCTGAATCAGAGAACACATATAACCAAAAGAGGAGTGTGTCCGTTGCGGGATTTGAACCCACAGCCGCGAAGCACGAGGACTTCGAGCTCTATGAGCTAAACGGATCTGGCCTTTTGAAGACCGTTAGTACCATTTAGACAAAGATAAGAAAACAGAGCAACTTGAAAGAGAACGAAGGCAGGTAAGCAACATAAAATGGATAGAAACACTAACCCCTGTACCACTTAGAAGTAGTACCTCTTCAAGTGAGTCACGTTCCAACTGCTGGGTAGAAGCGATCCATCTGGTCGTGCCAAACGGTACGAACCCTTACCAACGGATGCAACCACCTTGTAGGGACCCTCCCAGTTTGGACCAAGTTTGCCAACGTTTGCCTCTTGCGTATTCTGGGATACCCTACGCAATACAAAGTCCCCGACTTCGAAGTTACGTAGCCTCAGTCCCCGATTATAATATTGCTCTACCCTTTCTTTCTGAGCCACTACTCGTATAAGTGCTAATTCCCTGCGTTCTTCTAGAAAATCCAATTCCTCGGAGAGGTTGACTGAATTAGATTCTGCAGTTGCATGGGCATATCGTAGACTTGGCTCGCCGATTTCGACTGGAATCAATGCATCAGAACCATATACTAAAGAATAGGGCGTCTCCCCGGTGCTCATTTTTGTGGTTGTTCTATATGCCCAAAGAACCCCGGGGAGTTCTTCCACCCAGCACCCTTTGGCCTGCTCGAGACGCTTCTTGAGTGAATCCACTATTATCTTGTTGGTCGATTCCGCCTGCCCGTTTGCCACTGGGTGATATGGGGAGGAAGTAATCTTTTTAATATGCAGATCTTCAAGGAACTTTGTGACCTTCTGACCAACGAATTGGGGACCGTTATCCATGACAATCTCTTTGGGTGCTCCGAATCGACAAATGACATAACGCCGCAGGAAATCAACTACTTCCGTTTGACGTATCTTTGAATATGCTGCAGCTTCAACCCACTTTGTAAAATAATCAGTAATTATTAACAAGAAACGTACCCTTCTGGGCGCAGTGGGTAGTGGCCCAACGATGTCCATTCCCCACTTCATAAACGGCCACGGGGAGATGATTGAATGCAAGGGCTCCGCTGGTTGATGGAGGAGATGTGCAAACCTTTTGGCACTTATCACATTTTTTGACAAACTCGTTAGTATCTTTTTCCATTTTGTCCCAATAGTAGCCTGCTCGTATAAGTTTTCGCGCAAGCACCTTTCCTCCCAAGTGATTTCCACAGCATCCCTCATGAACTTCCCTCATCACATACTCTGTTTGGCTGGGACCTAGACATTTGGCAAGTGGCCCTGCAAAAGTCTTACGATAGAGGGTGCCATCTATAATTGTATACCTGGCAGCTTTTATCCTCAGTTTTCGAGCAGCCTTAACGTCCGATGGTAGGTTTCCATGCAGTATATAATTGATTATCTCATTCCTCCAATCCCAAGTCAGATTGGTCGTGTTGACCTCCATTGCGTCTTTATCGATTGTTGTACACAGGAGATGGGCTACGGCCATTGAACCTGCTGCTCCAATCTCTGCGACTGAACCCAAATTTGCCAAAGCATCGGCCTCATGATTCTCCTCTCGCGGGATCTGTGTGGCTTCCCAATTGTTGAATTGTGCCAGCAAACCAGTAACTCGGGCAAGATACCTTTGCATACGAGACTCCCTTGCGACGAAACCTCCAGTTATCTGGTTGACGACCAGGGCGGAGTCACTCTTAAGATGAATCCTGTCTGCTCCATAATCTCGAGCCAGTTTCAATCCTGCAATTACGGCCTCATATTCGGCCTCATTATTAGTAATAAAGGGACATTTTATGGCCTGTCTAATGGTCTCCCCCGAGGGAGTGGTGAGGACTAAGCCTAACCCTGACCCTTTTACGCTCGAGGACCCGTCAGTGTGCAAGGTCCAAGTCCCCGACTCCGATCCGGCGAAAAGAACCGCCTCACGTTGAGCATCAGGGTACATAGTGGCACTAAAATCTGCGATAAAATCTGCTAGAGCTTGAGACTTTATGGCTACCCGGGGTTGATAAGATATATCAAACTCACTTAACTCTACTGCCCATTTTACTAGCCTGCCCGAGAATTCAGGTTTGTGTAAGATATTGCGCAAGGGGAAGGTAGTAACTACAGCTATTGAGTGACTTTGAAAATAAGGTCTTAATTTACGGGCAGCGATTACCAATGGTAGTGCTAATTTCTCCAAAGGTTGATAGCGGGTTTCAGCATCTAATAAGGATTTGCTAATGTAATAAATTGGTAGTTGCTTACCTTTGTCTTCTCGAACCAAAACTGCACTTACCGCAGACTCAGACACGGCCAGGTAGAGCAATAGTTGTTCACCTGGTTGTGGCGTTGAAAGTAAAGGCGGGCTTGACAAGTACCGCTTCAAATCCTTAAGTGCTTGCTGACATTCAGGGGTCCATTCGAATTCCTTGTTCTGTTTCAGCACGTCGAAGAAGCTTTTGCATCGGTCAGATGAGCGGGAAATGAATCTCCTCAGCGCTGCTACTCTCCCGGTTAGTCGCATTACATCTTTTCTGTTATGAAGTACGTCGGGGATGGCTTCTATCGCTTTTATCTGGGCGGGGTTTACCTCGATCCCTCGCTGGGAAACGATGAAACCAAGGAATTTCCCTGAACCCACTCCAAATGCGCATTTCTCCGGGTTGAGTTTCATGTTGTATTGATCAAGGATTCGAAAGGCCTCCTTCAAATGAGCTAAGTGATCTTCTGCCCGTTTGGACTTGATTAGCATGTCGTCGATGTAAACCTCCATAGTTTTGCCAATGTGGTCGTGAAACATCCGGTTGACTAATCGTTGGTAAGTTGCACCTGCATTTTTAAGTCCAAAAGGCATTACTTTGTAGCAATACGTACCTCGACAAGTAATGAAGGAAGTTTTCTCCTGGTCGTCGGGATTCATTAAGATTTGGTTATATCCTGAATATGCATCAAGGAATGTAAGCACTTCGTGCCCGGCCGTCGCGTCGATTAGTTGGTCAATTTGAGGTAGTGGGTAAGAGTCTTTCGGGCAGGCTTTGTTCAGATCAGTGAAGTCGATGCAGACCCTCCACTTGCCGTTTTTCTTTGCCACTACGACCACGTTGGCCAACCAATCTGGATACTTGACTTCTCGGACGGAGCCAATCTTGAGCAAGCGGTCAACCTCGTCATTTATGATCTGGTTTCTGAATGCTCCTTGTTGGCACTTTTTTTGCTTCACCGGGCGGTAGTATGGATCCACGTTCAACTTATGAGAGATAATCTTCGGGGAGATTCCTGTCATATCTGCATGTGACCACGCAAAGGTGGTGTGCCGCTCCTTGAGGAAGTGCAAGATATCTTTGCGCAAGTCTTTGTTTAACTCCGCTCCCAAATATACCTTCCTTTCGGGCATGTTGTCGAAAAGTTCTTCTGGTTCCAAAGCTTCAATAGTTGGCGCGTACTCTTCTCGTGCATCCAATTTTGATATGAATTCCGGGACTTGGTAGTTTGATGCTTCATTGCTTGATTCTGATCCCGGGTTCTTTAATTGCTATTTTGCTTCCTCGGGGAGCTTGACTGCAACTGAGTATCAATCTCTAGCGCAACGCTGCTCCCCCCGAACTTCCCGTATTCCCCACTCTGAAGGGAATTTCATCACTTGATGATAGGTTGACGGGACTGCCTGCATATCGTGTATCCACGGCCTCCCAAGGATTATGTTGTAGGCCATGTCCCCATCAATGACATGAAACGTTGTTCGTCTCATGACGCCTTCGACCAGGGTCGTCAATGTGATCTCATCGTATAGTTTCAACTGTTGCACGACCCGAGACAATATGATGTTTGCTGAACTGCCTGGATCAACGAGTACTCTCTTGACGTCGAATTCTTCCACTCGTAATGTTATCACTAAAGCGTCCATGTGAGGAAATTGCAAGCCATCTGCATCTGCTTTTTCAAAAGTCATCGTATCCTCAAGTCGCGGTCGTTTGGTCTTTGTAATAGAGACTTTGGCGTATTTCCTTGCTGTGTATGTGACTACATCAACCTCAATTCCACCAGAGATGACGTTGACTGTCATCTTTGGAGATGATACTCGGGGAGGTCCTGATTTGTTTTGCTGGGCCTTCGCGTGAGTTTGCTTTCCTTTTTCTGTCAAGTACTCCTTGAGATAGCCCTGTTTCAACAAATTAGCAACTTCGTACCTTAGAGCCTTGCAGTCATCCGTTGTGTGGCCGTGATCGCGATGGAATTCGCACCATAAGTTTTTGTTGCGTTTGCTGGGGTCACCCTTCATATCCTTAGGCCATTTGACCTTTTCGCTCATCTCCTCGAGCACTACTACGAGTTCGACTGCTCCGATGTTGAAGACGGGCAGGGTTGGAATTCCACAAGAAGTTGAGGTGGAATCATTGCTCCTTGCCAGGCCTTTGTTGTTGCGACCGCGTCCGTTTGAGTTGTTACGCGACCGACTGGGATATGGCTCGTGCCGTGCATCTGGCCTATCTGTCTCGATCTTTCCCCCAGCACCATTGGTGCGAGTTTGGCTCCGTCCTCGGGTACCTGTGCCAATCAATTTATCTTCGTCTATACGTACCTTGGAATTATAACGGTTGTAGACATCCGACCAGTTTGCCGCAGGATATTCTCGCAGGGACTCATACAACCGCCTGGTCGCTTCAGAGCTCTTGACGTCCAAGCTGTTTGTGAATGCAATAGCCGCCCATCGATATGGAACTTTGGGTAGCAACATACGTTCGCGCTGAAAGCGATCCACATACTTCCGGAGAGACTCCCCGGGCAGTTGCTTGATTTCAAAGATGTCCTCAACTCTTGTTTCTGTTTTCTGAGCGCCTGTGTGTGCTTTGACAAATAACTCCGCCATCTCGGAAAAAGATCCTATTGAATTTGGTGGCAGCATTGAATACCACCGTAGAGCGCCATCCGCTAAGGTTTCTACGAACTTCTTCAATTGCACTGATTCAATCTCCTCGTCGGTGAGATCGCTCGCCTTAATGAAATTGCTAAACATCATCAAGTGGTCATTGGGGTCAGTTGTTCCCCGGTATCTTGGTATGTTTGGCATTTTGAATGTTTTGGGGATGGCCTTTGGATCTGCTTCTTTTTTCCAAGGCCTCTGAGTATACCGTTGAACGTCAACTTTCTTCAAAGTGGGTGGTGCGCCAGGGATCTGGTCAATCCTCTCATGGAGAGAGCGCTGCAGGGCCTCCTGGCTCTCTTTGAACTGCCTGGTGAGGGCCTCCATGACCTCGCTCATTTCTGTTGGCACCGCTGATCCTGCATTCTGATTTTCAGCGCGCCTCGAGGCATGAGAGGGTGAAGCATCCCTTGGACGTCCCATGGGTGGATTCCCTGTGTTTGGCAGGTTTTGTCCTCGTAGGCTGTCGATAGCTTCCCATATTTGCCTGTTGATTTCAGCCTGTTGCCGTATGAATTCAAGGACAGCGTCTTGAGAGTTCCTCGAATTCCCAGGACCATTGGGCCTTCTAGATCCTCCAGGCCCTTGGTCGACGTTTCCTCGGCCAGGATGGCGGCTATTTCTGCTACCTTGCTGACTGTGCTCGTTTTCCTGTTCCGCTGGGAGTACGTTCTCGTCCTCTGCAACGGGGATCGCGTCGTCGTCTGCAGGAAGAACATCTTGCTGCTCGTCCCCGGCTAAATGCAAGTCTACCTGCTCCGCAGCGTTGAGGTCTTGTTGCCCGTCCATGGGAGCGTTGTTGTGCGAGTTGTTATCTGCCATTTTGACAAAAAGAAAACGAGGAGAACCAGCGAGCGAGAAGAAAACGAGTAAACAATAAAATACGATGAGCAGTCAACCTACGGAGGTTATTGACCGGCTCCCACTGTGGTCGCCAAATTGTTTAACCGTAATTTTGTTTTATTGGGTTAAGTCACAATTAAATTTATAAAGCGGAGTCACGGTCAATAATCGAGATTAAATGCTCTTTATGAAAAGATATAGACGACGATAATAAATGCGAAAAAGTAAAGATACAATCAATGCGATGTAATAAATGAATATTTGAACAAAAGGAACCGTGCTCAGGCCGTATAGACTTGATCAAATTCCCTTCCTCGTACTCTTTATGATATTCAAGCAATGGAACAATAAATGAGATCTTTCGATTATCAGTAGTAGTAATAAATATTGACTGAAGATAAAGAATTGGATGTTAGTAAATAGTTGGGATACAAGTGTATGTTCAGAGAAGCATTAGATTCAATGCTTGTGACTTAGATTACAATATATATAACTATGTGTTCGTTCACAAGCAGTTGTAACTCCTTAGTCGAGCAGTTGCGTTGTTTATGGATAAGATTTCTATTTTGAACTGGTTTGATTGATGAGCTACGACTTTTCTGGCCGTGGCGACTGTTCATCTGTCCGTTGTAACTGTCCATCTTCGATTCTATCCATTGCCTTTATGTCCATTCATAGCCACGTGTCGTCTATACGTCGTCCTACGTGGATGCTTAGTCACCAACTTTGGTGACGACGGATTTAACCCAATACACCTAAATAGTTACAAAATTATTTCCATAAAAAAATTTGTAGCTAATAATAAGTTTTTTTTCTAGAGTTATATAATTTTTTAGCTAATAATAAGAGTTGCCATGTTCTTGAGGTGGTTGTAGCTGTAGTGGTATTTTAGCTGGAATAAATTAATTAAAATAAAATAATGTATCTAAATAAGATTATTTGCTTCAATATATAAAATATTCGTGGCAATAGTTGGCTTAATAGCTACTGCGACCACGATGTTATTTATTATAACATGAAAAATTAGTAGCTAATCATAATCATATCTCATGTGTTACAATTATTATACAATAATTCTAATTTTTTTGTAGCAAAATATTTTAACAATAATTATTTGTAATAGTTTCGGTTAATAACTATAATTTGTCATGACTATAATTATAAATCGAATTAAAAATAAATTTATATAGAAAATTATAACTTCTTATAATAATAATAATAATAATAATAATAATAATAATAATAGTATGTTAATCACAACTAATTAGTTGTAACAAAATATCATAATAGTTAGATGAATATTTTTTATTAAAAAAATCATGAAATTATTAACAGTTGTGGAGATATAGTTAGCTATACAATCTAATAGTATGCACACTGATAGTTCTTTTGTTTTATCTATAATTAGTTATTCACGCATTTATATGTTTGATGCATTTATTTGTTTATCAAACATATAATTATACATTAAATGGACAAGAAAATTTAGTTTGTATACAGGAAAAAGGTCTTGTCTTCTTTTTTTGTTAATTTTATTATTACTACTAGCTGTTATATGAAACACTTGAGTACACAATGACAACAACATACTTAGTATAATATCACGACAGGGGTCTGGTGAGGGTGAGGTGTCTAAAGACCTTACCCTTATATCGGGTTGAGGTAGAGAGACTGCTTCCAATAAACTCTCGGCACAAGAAAAATAGTTTTGAAAATTTTGAAATACTTGAGTATTTCCAATGTTATTGAGTATTATATAAAAAAAAATTAGGAATTTAATATGGTGGAAATGAACGTATACAATAAAGCTAAATACATATCTTAATTCATATCAAATAATCAAAACTTATAAGTTCAAGTATTATTTTGGCAAATATGTAATTATGTATAGTTGAATTTAATATCTACCTAATTATATAAAGAATAAAAATTATATACTTATATCTAATGACATTGATCACTAATTATACTCAATTTAAATAATTACGAATACTATTTATGTTATGATTATTATTATTTTAATCGATTAAAATAACTTCATACATTTAATTAACTAGTACAAAAATAACTACTCCTACGCTTCGTTGGAATCATTTTTACAAGAGTTTAATATAAAAGTGCTCTCTTTAGATTCGTAATATTTTAAATTAGTTTAATATTAAATATTGAAAGAGGACAACATAACAAAACTACCAATACCATAACTTAATATAAGAGCATTACTTGTGAATTTCATAGTAATAACATGCTTTTTTAATATATCTTACACATATTTTTCTTTGTATGTCAAAATTATATGTATTTGAAAAATATTCAAAAATTATACTTATCACATTATTCATTTATTTTTATAATTGTTAATTTCTATTTTTATAAAGAAAGAAGAAGCAAATATATATAATTATTATTATTTTTAAAATAATTTAGTAATTTTACAATTTTTATCTTTTGCTTAAATAAGATGAACAAAAAAAATCAAGAAAACTATATTTTAGATTATCTATATTTAATTCAATTATATTAGAAAAAAATAATTTTTTTAATATTTTATTTAGCTATATTGTATATTTACGTATTTAATGCACTTAGTCATACATATTGTTACTTACCATTACAATTATTTGTAGGTTTAATGTAAAAAATTAAGAAACGAAAGTATATATTGAAAAAATCTAATTGGCCGATTAACACACCACAATCCCAAAACTAAACTTCACACTCTCTTCTCTCTGTAGCCGCACATACCTCTTGATCCTCCCATTTATCAATTCTTCTTCCACCACTTTTAATCATCAATACCTCTCTTCCAATTAAAATATTTAGGGAACTCCAACACTTTTTTATTCATACATGGTAATTCTTTTTCATTGTTGTTATTTTGGTTTCTTTTCAGGTACATTTATATTTTTATATCATAGAGTTTTTAATCCCCTTACGCCTTCTTGACTTAAGTTTAATTGTATGGTTCAACTTTTTGAATTATTCTGTAATTTGATGTATATTTCGTCTTTTTCTTTTCATTATTTTTTGGTAAATAGTGTGTGGGAATTTGATAATTGTAAGATTTTTTTGTTGAGCCATAGTTTGTCAAAGATAATTGAAGTAGCTTTTGACAAAGATCTACAGATTTTCTCTCAACTATTCATTTGCTTCATCTATTATTTTTTATTGTTGTTAAATTCTTGTTTTATTTTTATGATTTATCTCTATATTATGAGGTTCATCTTCTCGCCTTTAAATGTGATTAACATTGTTCTTCCTAGTAAAACTTGCATCAATCTAACAAATTTTATCTTGGATTTACTTATTTGGTCATGATAATTATTATTATTTTTTTGAATTTACAGGTTGCATAGGGAACCAACTTCATCATTTGATGCAAGAACATTATCGATTGGCATCTACAAGAATTACATTAGCTAGATCTATTTTTCTGATTTTATTATTTGTGTTGTACACAAAAGTTATGTATTGTAAAAGCAATGACTTATGATCATGTATTTTGGGATTTACTTTTAAAATGGATTTAATGTCAAAAGTTATATTTAAATCTTAATATACTTTGTTAGTTTGATTAATTTTTCATTATGTATGGTTATGAAAAAATATGAAAATATTTAAATAGGTGTTAAATATATCAATAGTGAAAATGAAGATATTGTTACATTTATTTAATAGTTCAAGTTTTTTGTCAAGAAAAATTAAAATATAATAAAATTTTCATAAATTTTGGAATAATTTGTACCTATGAAATTTAAATCCGTAGCTAAATACCAGCTAGTATGGACAATACAGTTACAGATTTAAATTTTATGGCTAATAAATTAAATCGTTTGCCACAATATATTTACTTGTGGTTACAATGTTAAGATTGCTATAGATTGATTTGTCGTGGCAAAAGTATAAAATTATTTGCTACGAAAGTGTATTTTTTGTGGCAAAAGATTCTTACCATTGTAGCTACAATACAAATTTTTAGTAGCAAAAAGTACTAGTTCTTAGCCACGGGGCATGTAAAACCCGTAACTAACTTTTACCCACCCCACCTTTAGCAACGAATGCTACGGAAGTAAAATCTTGTGGCTAAAGGGTTTAGCTATGAAAATTTTCATATTTAGCTACAATGTATTTCATGGCTACAGATGCATAATGTTGTAGTGTTTGTTTCGGGACATGTAAAGGACGGGACTTGTGTTAGGCCTCCAAATGTCATTGGCCTAAGTGTAGTATTGTGTTCAAATCAGCCCCGAGGTCTCAATATAAGTATATATATTTTCACGGGCAAACTGTCTCGGTATAATCAGTGGCAAAGCCAAATAAACACCAAAGAGGGGCTGTAATATCAAAAGTAGCAGCACAATGGGTCAAACCCATTCAGAACACCAACAAGACAATCCAAACCCATCTCAAAATTCTTATCAGTCCTGCGAACAATAGACAAACAAGTATTAGCATCGAATTAACAATGGAAAAAGCAGTCAACGACCACATCAACTCCCAGCATAACAGCAGAGAGCGCCAAACCAAATTGTTGGTGAGACGACGGTACTAGGACAAACAGATTCAGATTCTCAATTGATGACTCAGTAACGAAATCGAAGCAACAGTAACAAACAATTATCAGTGCCCGAATTCCGGTGGAGCAAACAAATGAAGCAGCGGTAACTCAAGGTGGAGGAGCGACTCCGACCCGATTCCCTGGCAGACAAAATCCGGTGGTGTCACTGCCACCCCACTCCCATTTCGTTTGTGTTTATCCCATCCCGGATCTAATCTTCGATGACAAGAAAAACCAGACGAAGTAGAGCACAAGAACGGGCAGCAGGTGATGAATATTCCGGTGGGTCAAAAGCAGCAACAGAGAACGGTGCAGACAAACAGAATTGGGGAAAAAGAGGAGCAACACCAAGTCTGCTTTGCGACGTTGCTACCACTCCGATCCCCTTTTTCTTTCTTTCAATTCCCAATAACAGATCAAGCACAACGGAAGGAAAAATGGTTTCTTGGCGACGGGACTTTCAAACAGTGATGGTGTGATAAACCGAAGAAGAGAACGAAGGGAGTTTGTGTAGTTTCTGTTATGGTGTAAAAGGGAGGGGAAGATTGAGTGGGTGTATGTATCTGTTCTTGTAATTGGTGTGTATGTTATATAAGAAGCAAAACAAACAGTCATCAACGAATTGAGCCAATATTCAAGGCAATTTCAAAAGCAAAGAACCGAGATATATGATTTGATTGGAGAAGATAATGGGGATTCCCTTTCTTTAAATGGTGGTAATGTGTTCAGTAGCAAAAATGGGAGAGTGGGAGATGTGGGTAATCGTTGGAGCTGATGGGGGGAGATGTAGGGTCAGATTTAGGAGAGTATAATTATAAATTGGAGAAGATAATTTGGGAGATAAGTAGGAGAGTGTTGAGAGATTGAGGGGATTTGATGTTGGGGAGGGAATAATTACTGACTAATTGAGAATAGTTTGTAAGGAAAGAAGAATTATTGGTAAAAGTAAATACAGAAGAGTTCTATAAAGTGTATTTAGACTACTCTTTGTCTTGGTTCAAGGAATGGAAGGATTTGGAATAATTTAAACTTTAAAAGAATTTTAATCCTAAAAGAATTAAAATTGGATTGAGATATTGGACTGATAATTAATTCAACGGTGCAAAAATATAAAAAAAATATTTTAGTATACATATTATGTATAAAGATAAGAAAATGCACATATAAAATAATTAAGTATAAATAATCACATATAATTAATAAATATTATAAATGCAGTAATTTCCACAAATAACCATAGCTTGACACGTACTTCACATATAGCATATATGATGCTGAATTACATAATATAATCACGATTAAATTTACAATGTATAAATAATGTATAATCATAGGTAAATACATGCTTCCTAATGCGAATTCGCTCAAACAATCAATATTGCACCTTTAAGTCAAATATAGCCGATTATGGAGAAAAGGAGGGACAAAATTGGGTGTCAACAGCTGCCCCTCTTTGTCCGGGGATGATGAAATAGTCTTCGGACAAAGATAGTTGACGGAGTAGCCATTTTGTCACGACTACCAAGCAAATGGTGGAGGGGGGAAAATGAGAGTTTTGGGGTGTTTCGAACGAACCTCGGTCTCTGAGTTGCCTACATATCTCGAGTTTCATGAGAATCAGGCTGCGTGTAGTTCTAGAATAGCATGTTGCCTGTGTGAGATGTTTATGACGCATGATTTTAGATGTCAAGAGTGAACTTGTTCAAGTATGCAAAGTTTATATTTGAATGTAACAGCCTTTTGGTGAGATAAATGAAGAATAAAGCAGAAGCACTATCGAAGGTGAAATAACATCAATAGATCGAGCGTGGAAAAAGAGGCATGCAATCATCCTAGTTATGAAAATGTGGTGCACGACACACCCATGAGGAGGAGTTTACACGTACATAGTTTCTACTTCATTTCGATAATGGAGTCATCTTGCCTTCAATATTGTCTTGACCAACTGGAGTATATTGAGAAGCGAAACACGATATATGCGCACGATTCAAATAAACGGGCACAATTAAGCATGAAAGTACGCACGATTGACAGAGATAAGCAATGATTGGGAAAGAATATAAAATGACATCTAATCAGGAATGAAAGATAATGTAGATTACTTGTGAGCGTATGGAAATGTAGATTTGAGCGCTTTAGAACTCGGCAAAATAGATAGTTTGTGTGGTATAGCAAAGACATTGTCGTAGGATTGAGCATGGGTTCCAGAACAGTGTGTGTGCGATAGTGATTTTCTGGGGAGCAAGTGTAACGGTATGTGAAATGGAGCAGGGGTCTGTCAAAGGGTCTGAGAGTGTCTTGCGATAAAAGTAGGATAAGTGCAACCAAAGATGATGATAAAGTAAACTCCCTTGTAGAGTTGAGCTCTCTTTTGTCATGTAGTTGTCTAGTATGCTTCTCCTCTAGGGATATTCATTTGCTCGTCCGAAGATGCTAGGTGCTTCTTATCAGGGAATAATTGTTTGTCGCACCGGGCTGTATACCTTGGAACATTGTACCGCTATTTCCTGCAATAAAGGGTGAGCTTTTGCAAATAATATTTGTAAATGTAAAATGGACTTTTCTGTCGTTGGATTGTCAACTGTCATTTGTCGCAGTTTCTTGTTATGAGATGTTTGCCTATTTATCAGGAATCATAAGTGTCTCTCATCGAGAGATATTTGTCTGCTCGTCAGGAGCTATTTGTCTGCTCGTCGGGAGCTACTAAGTTCCTCTCATCAGGAGATATTTGTTTGCTCGTCGGGAGCTATTAGGTACCTCTCGTCAGAAGATATTTGTCTGCTCGTCAGGAGCTACTAAGTGCCTCTCGTCAGAAGATAATTGTCTGCTCGTCGGGAGCTATTATGTGCCTCTTGTTAGGAGATAATTGTCTGCTCGTTGGGAGCCAATTGTCTATCGCGTCGGGCTCTGTACCCTGCGAACAAAAAGTAAAGTACTTGTCGCCGGGCTGTGTATCCTGCACGAACAAAATTAAAGTGAAGTGCTAAAAAAAATAAAATGTCATTATTATGTCTGCAACACCGCTAGGTAAGTCTCCGCTTTTTCTGTTTTTATAATGCTTTCATGAATATTGGGCCTTGGTCAAGCTTTTTTCGATGAACTCCCAGTTTCTGTACTTCGTCTCTCTTGAAACCCCAGTGTCAGCTTGCGTCTTTTGGAATTTTTGAGGTGATCCTCAAAAATTCTACCCCAATGTATCGTCTTTGATAGATCATTATATCATGGTAGTGCCTGCAAAACAAACATAAAATATGTGTGTAAACAATTCTAAGCGGACGAGCCTATTGTGGTGGTGCCTGCAAAATAAAATATGTGAGTTTGTCCTATTTTAAGATGGACAGGGCTAATTATAGTAGTGCCTTCAAAACAGAAAGAATGAGTATGTCCAATTCAAAGGCGGACGGGCCTAATTGTCATATTCTAAGTCTGACAAGGCTAGTCATCATATTCTAAGCCTGACGGGGCTAATCGTCATATTATAAGCCTGATGTGGCTGGTCGTCATATTCTAAGCCTGACGTGGCTGGTCGTCATATTCTAATCCTGACGTGGCTAGTCGTCATATTCTAAGCCCGACGTGGTTGGTCGTCATATTTTAAGCCTGATTGGGCTAATCATCATATTCTAAGCCTGACGAGGCTAGTCGTCATATTCTAAGCCTGACGTGGCTGATCGTCATATTCTAAGCCTGACGTGGCTGATCGTCATATTTTAAGCATGGCGTGGCTGTTAGTCATATTTTAAGTCTGACGTGGCTGGTCGTCATATTATAAGCCTGACGTGGCTGGTCGTCATATTTTATGCCTGTCATATTCTCTGCCTGACGTGGTTGATCGTCATATTCTAAGCCTGACGTGGTTGATCGTCATATTTTAAGCCTGACGTGGTTGTTCGTCATATTTTAAGCCTGACGTGGCTGGTCGTCATATTATAAGCCTGACGTGGCTGGTCGTCATATTATAAGCCTGACGTGGCTAATCGTCATATTCTAAGCCTGACGGGGATGAAGTGCTATCATGTATGTTGTGATTGCCTGCGAATCTTGTGTTTATTGAAAGATCTGTAGTCAAAGAAAGATTCGTTAGTCGAAACAAAGTGGTTGCATTGCATCCAACACCAATGTATTGGTATGAATCTGCATTCGTCTTTTAGTGTGACATTGGGTATCTGGATGATTCTGATTATATGGGTACTTGCATACTTAGACTAAGGTTTGGTGTTTGAATTTTTTGGGTTTGGAGGTTGTCCAAAATTGTATTTGTCTTGGGTTGTGCTGGGTATTTTACGGTGTCATGGTATTGAATTTTTGAGTGATGGATGTAGATCTTTGTTGGGTTGAATTTCGGAATGAGTATCTAAGGAGTAGTTCGTTTGTTGGATGCATTATCTCTTGATTGAGCTAAAAGAGTAAAGGCGTGAGGTTTTGTCTTTTTGTCTGTCCTTGATTGTGTTTGATAAGGTTGTTGTTGAAAGTTTTGACAGAGGAGAGGTTGTTTATGGTGTAAGTTGGGTACAGTGTGGGGTTGTGGGTTTTGCGGGTTCTGGTTGTGTAGTGATAGAATTTCTTTCTTGTGACACTTGTACGGGTGTACCGCTGGCTGATTTTAGTCGTCCACCTCACAAGTTGTATGGTAGTGGAATTTGGATTGTCTGAGTTCTCTCGGTGTCCTATGCTAGTGGTTTAAAAGACTTTGTACCGAGGTAAACATTTTCAGCTTGGCTTGCCGTTTCGGCTTTTTTGAGTGCAGATTCTTGACCTATTTCAGTGTTCAGATGCAAAGCAACCGTAATTGAGTGATAATATGCGCAAAACCATGTTAGGAAATTTGGAAAAGAATTGATGCAAAAACAACACATATATAAGAGATTGCCTAGATAACGGATGATAGATTAGCACTTGAACTTGGAGATTATAAAAAAGTGTATAAAGATTCCAAAAGATTGCTTGAGTGCTTTATGTAGCAGTCAAGACAAGGATTTTGGTTGAATGTTTGATGCTTGCTTAAGCAGGAGATAGGTCTGTTTAGATCTCAATCAAAAGTTGACAAAAATTTCGGGTAAGGGGTATATATATGACTGAAAAGGAAGTTGGCTTTTGTCGAACACCAAGACCTTAGTGCGTTTGTCATCATTTCTTGCAAATTTGTGTGTCATGATGCCCGCGTATCTTTGAGAGAGATACTAAATGTCTTTCATACTTGTCAACCAACTGCTGCAATTCAATCTTTGCCTCAACTTTTGCTTGTCAGGTAGATTTTGTCGCCAAGAGACCGATCCCGGTGTATCATGTATATTCTTAGATCGCTACTTCAGTCAAGACCGTTTTAGAGGTTGGTCATATTGTATTCCTTGCTCAATGTAGTTGTTGTCATGAAAATTCATTCAAATAAAACTTTTGACCAAAATCGCTCCAAGAAATCTGTCTGCCCCTGTTTTTGTATCAATTTAATTCATGCTCTTGTAAGTGTCTCAAATAGCTTCGTCTGGAGTTCATCGTCTCGTCACACACTTGCTAGTTGGTAGGAATATGTTTTCAACACTCAGCAAGAGTTTCTAGCTCCGTCATATAATGGGATTTTTGTCACTGTGCCTTTGCATTATTTTTCAAATTGAACCAGCCTGCTGATTTGGTTACTATGCATAAACTTTTGTATCATTAAGCGGGTTCCGATCATTTCTCACTTCCTTAGTGCCTTGAGATAACTATTTGAACGTCTTTCTGGCCATGAATAGGTGCAAGTTTAAAAATATTTTAGATTATCTTAAATGTATTACAATATAGACTAGACCGACAAAATGATCCTCAGACATTGTGTCAAAACGAAGTATTTCGGCAAGTCATGTGTGCCCTTGAGAATGACCAACAAATCTCTTCCCCCTGTCAATTTTCCGCTTTGTTTGTATAGTGCCTGCTATTACAAACTCTTATTGCTTTGAAAAATCCCTGATAAGTGTACTTTGCTTAACCAAATCTTCTGCCTTGGTATTCAACTTAAGCCAACCTTTTGGATAATAGGTTTTTGAGTTCGTAAGGGATAGGAAATTATCAAGACATGCGAAAGATTTCTGATATCAGGATTTGGGCATAGAGTAGGGAGATGAGGTGCCTTGGTAGGAGATTGGATTTGGAAAAGGATTCACTTAGGCATAAAGAGACCTAGAGAAACATACAAATTCAAGTAATGCCCACATAGAAAATAAAAATGCATCATATAATGTGAAAGACTGCTTGACAATTTGAAAAGCGCTTTGTACCACATGTATCATTTCGTTTGCTAACAAAATGCGGAGTCTTGAAAGAAAATATTTCATTTATTGAACATTAGTCTTTATTACAATGGTTGATATTGTAACAGCGTAAGAGAAGGAAAGGACTAAGCACCACTAGGAAATCAGATCATAGCCTGAGCGAGCATTCTTCATGTTGATCTATCCTCAGAAGATTCTTCTTCTTCTTCTTCTTCGGACGAATCTTCGCTAGGCGAACTTGTCCCTGACGAGTCTCCTTGAAAGATGATATTGTCTGCGTCAGTTAAGAGCTGAGATATGTCGAATGTGAAGTTTTTCAACATTTCCCAAGCCTTCCTTCCTTTCTCCTCTATTCCTTTGTCAACCTCAGAGTTCATCCCTTCGCTAGCCCATACACCAATGGACTCTATACATTTTGTCAGGAGTTCTGCCTTATTGCGCCATTTGTCTTTTTCTTTGTTCTTTGCTTCGACCAAACTTTGCTTTTTCGCTATTTTTCTCGTGCCTTTGCCAGTTGTTTGTGTAGCCTCTTGCACTCAGATTCTAATTCATCGGCATTTCTTTTCCTTTTTCTTGTTGCTCTTGTTGAACTGCCTTTGCTATGTCTTTCCTTAGCCAGTCTGGATAATCTTCATCATAGCCTGCATCAAATCTGTCTCGTCCAATAGTCTCGAATCCCATTTGTTGCCTTTCTTTCCAAAGTTCTAATATCTTGTCCTTGAATGGTACCATTCCTCCGAAAATATCAGCTTTGAAACTTCTGATGTCTGCAATTTAGGGTATAATCTGCTTTCTCCCTGCTTGTCTAAGTGCCCTTAAAGGAGTGTATGGGTAAACTCCTCTAAAGCCCACTAAGATGAGAAATGAGTCTCTTCCAGATCGTGTGATTACTGTTGTGCCAGGAAAGTAATCAAACATCCATTGTATGTTTTCAGATGTCAACTGAGAAAGCCTGTGGTGCCAGCCTTTGGCAGTCATTGGCTTGTCCTATTTCTCAAGAGCGTTGTTCATGCGGGCGGTATGAGTCGAGATGTAGTTTTCTCTTGGTACGGAGTGGAAGCCTTGGTCTACATTGTTCTTATTGTGCAAATGCTCCATCAACCAAATTTGTAGAAGCAAATTGCAACCTTCGAAGAAACCACCTCCCTTCTTGCATCTTTCTAAAGCTCGGTAAAGTTCTACAACGATCATATGAATCAAAGTGTATTTCTTGTTGAAGTCCTTGAGCAAGGTAGCAGCAATTGATACCATGCAAACATCAACTCGTCCTTTGTGTTCTGGAAACACGACAATTCCTAAAAAGCTGGTGACAAAAGCAAGTATCCTTCGCTCTTGCCAATCTGTCTGGTTAATGTTAAAATAGTCTTTGGCTTCTTGAAATGCTTCTCCATACCCAAATTTGATGTAGAGGGAAGTAAGAGAAATTCCCGACTGCCTTATACTGTCTGTGCATAACTCGGGCTTAAACCCTACCATTCCGAAGAACCTTCGGGTGCAATGTTCTCGGGCATCAATACCTCATCACTTTCAAATGGAAATTGAGTTAACCCGCTTATCTCCTCCAGTAGTGGTGTCAACTCTACGCTCCCAAAGTGAAAAGCTGCTCGATCTGCATCCCAATAGTGTACTGCTGCTTCTATCATCCCTTCCACTACAGTGTGTTCCATTAGTGAAGTCAGGTTCCTCAACACCACTTTAACTCGGTCTTGTTGATCTATGCTTAGTTTTCCCCATCAATCTTTGAGCAACTGAGGAATTTCAACAACCATGTCAAATGTTTTAGTGGCCATGGTCTTTTGGAAAAGGTGGAGGACGACAGGAAAATGAAGAAGAAAATGCCTAAAATTCGCTTTATTGCAAACAAATGATTAACATGTGGCACAAGCTTTTGAAAATAATGCAACAGAGAATATGAAGAGATGTGTCGTTATGAGTTGAGAACCCTTTAGACACTTTAGAAGGAAATGCTAATGGACTTTTAACAAACCACGGATGGCAAGTCTTTATATAATGCTTAAAGGATAAATGTGCGTTATGCGTCATCCCGTCTATCAAGCGGTTATTTCTGCTTCAAATTGGCTCTTTAATGCCTCTTTGGTTACTATTTAATGCCTTTGAATAGCATTGAATACAGAATGATTCCAATTGTTTAAGAAATAAACGGTCGTTTCTGATTCAATTTGGGCTTTTGACGCCTCATTGGTTACCTTCGTCCCTTTGAATGACATTGAATACAAAATAGTTCCGACCGTGTAGGAATAAACAATCATTTCTGATTCACTTTGGGTTTTTAAAGCCTCTTAGATGACCTTTGTGCCTTTGAATGACACTGAATACAGAACAATGTTAATAAACGGTCTATATTTGCACGTTTAATCCTTTAAGTAAATGCAAATAAATCATGTCCAATGCTCTTTGGGGGTTAAAAATCCGTTCAGATTGTTTGAACAAGTTGGCCTATCGGACTTGAGTTTTCACTTTCCTCCCCAGCGGAGTCGCCAAGCTATCACGACCCTTTTTTCAACTTAAAAAGAAAAGAAATTATGTTTTAAAAGGCTGTGACTAGGTGTTGATAGGTACACAAAATTAAGATATTTTCGGAGTCGCCACTTGACAGGTTAAAGGTGTGCCAAGTCACCAAAGTGGTGTACCTAGAACACCTTTAACTCGTAAATGGTCTGCGTCAGAGTTCCGGGTAAGGATCTCGGTTGACTCTCGGGAAGGTGTTAGGTATCATCGAATCCTGTGCCAAGCACAGTTGCTTTTATTGATGCATTTCGACTCTTTGAAGTTGTTTGTAGTATTTGCCTTTATTTGTTACGCTTTGATTTATTATTAATTTTTATGTTCAAATGGAAAACTCGAATCGAGATATAATCGCGCGAGCACTTCACTCGTTCGAAATCTTCCGACTTAAACCGATTAAATCGCGCAGGCACTTCACCCGTTCGAAATCTCTCGACTTAAAAGTGAGTTTTCAAGAAAACAATGAGTCATTTTATTCGGCCTAATGAACTTTGCCTAGCCGTGTAAACTTGTAACATTTTTCTGAACTTTGATGATTTAATTAAGCCTAACTAATTACCACTTTGCCGCAATAGATCATTCTTCATTAGACTTATGGCTATGAGTTAAAGGCCCAAATTGAAACTAGGCTGAAGCCCGCAACGTATGTTCAATTTTGCCGTTTTGACTTTTTTAAGAAATTTGCAGCTATAATCTTATTTTTCTAGTAATTTGCACCAAAGGTCCTGTTCTACTCCTCTTTCAGATTTTAACTCCATTTTTTCAATAAGCTTTTATTTTTTTTTTCGAAAGTTGCAGAACCAAGCTCATTTTATATTTGTTTTCACTTATGTCCAGATTTAACACATAAACGCTTTCAACACAATTGCTAAAAAAGAATCTTTCTATACATCCTTCGTAATAACTTTGCAAAGACGTGCCAGGAGTTAACTCACATGTTTAGGTTGACTAAGTTTTAACATGCCCTTTAAAGTCATAAGCTCCAGCAAAAATAAATAAATAAATTTTTTCATCCATTATATGATTCGAAACAAACAATATAGTAGCATAGTCCAAAAAAATATTTCAGATTCGGAAACAAAACTACTATTCCATTCAACCAAACTAGCATCAAAATAACAATAGACTTGTAGGAAGTTTAAAAGGAAGATACCTATAAAGGAGATGAAAATCCTAGTTAGCAACAAAGAAGCAGCAGCAACAACAAATGCAGCTTCAGATTCTTTGGAACAACGCCCTTTTTAGACTCAAATATGTAACTAACCCCTTGCTTAGACTATTTTTATTTTTCTTTTCTTTCTTTCTTTTCAAGTTTTCTCTCAAGCTTATCTAAGTTCCAAATCTGGTTTGGATTTTCCAGATGTGTCTCAAGAGAGAGAAGTGTGTTTTCAGCTCTCTTCTCATGTGTTAGAAGAGTGAAGTTCTCCTCTTGATTTTCGTGTATATGTTTTTTTGAGGAGTGATAATTGGTCTCCTCATGAAGAAGGGTAAAAGACCCTATTAATAGAAGAGAATCTGGGGAAAATGGGTAAAAATTGGGGTGAAAAAAGGGGAGGAGGGGAAAGAGCTGGCAAAAGAGCTGTTGGGGTGCAAAGACCCAAGCTCTTTAATGCAAAATTGCCATTCCAGTGTAAGTTTACCACAAAACCAAAAAGAAAGGCTGACATCATTCCTATTTTATGCTTCCCCTTTGTCCCACTATTTGACTCTAGGATTCCCTTTCATATTCAGATTTAGACTTGCTCAAGATTAAACTCAATTCCTAGTTTCAAACAACTTTAATTCCCAGCCAAATAACTAATAAGTCAGGCAAGCTACTAAACAAAGCTCTCTATGCTTAAACACCAGACAACTATGCAAAACTACCATAGCTTCACACACTAAATTGAAACTTATGGAAAACATAGGGAATGCTTCCATTTAAGCAGATTTCCATTTGAACTTAAGCTTACACGGAGATTGCACCAAAATAATTTAAATCCACGCCTAGTAAACATTCACCAGGATCATGCTTTATCCGAACGAACTTGGGAACATAGACACAGACACAAGATTCACATACAACTAACTAACAACAGGAACCAACATTCATTCCAAAAGCAACTCATTAAGCTGAAGCCATGAATTCATTTGATCGAATGAGCATTCAAGATTGATTTGAATTCGAATGCCACTACTACAACTAAACAAGATCATACGATAGCACAAAATGCTAAACATAATCTAAAAACAACAGAGATGGAAACACAAGAAAACTGAAATGCCTTTCTAACCCGATGTTGCCAAGCTCATTGACGCTACCCTCGTCACCAACTGCTGTGTCATTACCTCGTCATTGTCCAGCGACCAGCGCCTCGCTGCTGCGTCAACAACGCCATTGAAACACCCCTCGCGTCAACGTCGCCTTCACAGCCTAGTCACGGCCAATAATGCTTCACCATCACAGCCCTTGGAATACCAGTCATCACTGCCTCGCTAATTCATCACAGAAACCAGTTACATCATTGCAAAGTATCACTAAACCATCCTCACATCAACAAATGAATAGCTCATTACCATACAACCAAGGTCCCATCGTGAAAACTCAAAGTCATCACTGCCTAGCCTCCATTCTACGCCCTTGTCACTGCCTAAACAGCCCCCTCACAGCAATGGCGACACCACCATCATCGCACTAAAACAAATCATCACAGCCCCCAGAATGATATGGTATAGCCAATTAGTATCCCCAAACATCACCACGCACACGCAAATCAGTTCAAACAACAACCATAGCCGCTGAATTTCCAACCCTTCTTGTTCTAATCGAATCGACCTCGTTCGGGGTCGATTCGATTAGAACGAGAAGAGAACGGAATGAAAGGGCGAGGAAAAAAGAATCAATCAAGTGAGGACCCACAACAAATCTGCTAATCGAAAAAAATGAAGTGAGAAAAATGATCTTTTCTTTTTTTAGGAAAAACAACGGAAGAGCATATAGGAAAGAAGGTGGGAAGTCCAAATTATGAAGTGAAACTCACCGGAAAAGACAAAGGTTCGCCGGAAAATATTTGAACAGATTCTTTCAAGCTCGATCTACGCAGAATCAGTCATCCTTTCGGAAAATGGACTTGAAAATTAGAAAGAGGGGCTTGAGGCGAAGCCAGAGATGTAAATTTTCCTCCGGGAGAGCAAGTTCGCCGTCGCCCGCGGTGGGGCTCCGATGGTGGTGGCGTTTGGCTAGTTCTGATGGGGGAAATGTGTGGGAAGGGTTTTGTTAGTAGAAGTGGGCCGGGTCAAATGAGGTGGGCTGGGCTAAGTGGGTAATTGGGTTGGTTGGTTCTTTTGCAAATAGCCAACTAAATGTAAAAATTATTTAAAACATACCTACCTAACTAACATTAAAATCACACTAATTGCAATATTATCACAATCAAAAATGTAAAATCACTATTGAACAATTGACAAGTAATTTTTGGTTATATTTTTTTAATATTTTTTTTCTTCTTAATTTCTGTCAAATTTTAGCTAAAATATGACTAAAATTCTAGGAAAAATTTACAAAACTCCTAGGAGATTAGCTTGACAATTTTGAGAAATTTTTTGAATTTTTGTGCCAAAATTAGGTGATTACAGCTGCCCCTCTTTGGTCGAGAACATCGAAGAGTTTTTGGACAAAGATATAATCACAACTAATTTTGGCTTTTTGGTTCAAGCCAAGAGCATGCAAAATGGTGACCGTACCTTGACTGTTTGGTTCTAACCAAAACCAAGGCTACCTACATATCCCCGGACTAAGGAATCATGCCAGTGTAGTTTCTCACGTGCGGTAGCTGGGACTACCGCATTCAAACAGACACTAGACTCACGAGGACTTACTCTGGACACTTTCAGAACTAACTGGGACTGACTCGACGCACCTAGATTTACCCGGACCAACTCGAGACTCACTAGGACTGTTGCTGCTGGCTCCTTGTTGCTAGTTGCTGGCTAGCTGGCTGGTGGTCATTGCTTTTACAAAGAAAAATGAAATTATAACATTGAAATGTAAAATTACAATTCCTAAGCTAACTTCTTCATGCTTCCCAAACTGATAAACTGGTCTGAAGCTCCCACTACCAAGTGGGTCTTGAAAACATGAAACTGCCGCTCGGGCGGGCTTGACTTGAAAGTTGAATTTGCCTACCAAGTGGGTCTTGAAAACTTGAAATTGCCGCTCGGGCGGGCTTGACTTGAAAGTTGAATTTGGCGCTCGAGCGGGCTTTTGACTTAAAAGTTGAAATTGTCGCTCGGGCGGGCTTTTGACTTGAAAGTTGAAATTGCTGCTCGGGCGGGCTTTGACTTGAAAGTTGAAATTGCCGCTTTGACGGGCTTTGACTTGAAAGTTGAAGTTACCGCTTTGACTTGAAAATTGAAATTGCCGCTTTGACGGGCTTTGACTTGAAAATTGAAATTGCCGCTCTGACGGGCTTTGACTTGAAAGTTGAAATTGCCGCTCGAGCGGGCTTTTGACTTGAGAGTTGAAATTGCCGCTTTGACGGACTTTGACTTGAAAGTTGAAATTGCCGCTTTGACGGGCTTGACTTGAAAACTGAAATTGCCGCTTTGACGGGCTTTGACTTGAATGTTGAAATTGCCGCTTTGACGGGCTTTGATTTGAAGATTGAACTTGCCGCTTTGACGGGCTTGACTTGAAAATTAAAATTGCCGCTTTGACGGGGTTTGACTTGAAAATTGAAATTGCCGCTTTGACGGGCTTTGACTTGAATGCTGAAAATGCCGCTTTGACGGACTTGACTTGAAAATTGAAACTGGAACCACCACTATGGTAGGTCTTGCTTTTGCTGAAAATTAAAGCCATCTCTCTGATGGGTCTTGTTCTTGCTGAATTGAAAACCATCACTCTGATGGGTCTTGCTTTTGCTGAAAATTAAAACCATCTCTCCGATGGGTCTTGTTCTTGCTGAATTGAAAACCATCACTCTGATAGGTCTTGCTTCTTCACAAAATTGAAAACCATCACTCTGATGGGTCTTGCTTTTTGTTGAAAATTAAAAACCATCACTCTGATGGGTCTTGCTTATGTTGGAAATTGAAAACCATCACTCTGATGGGTCTTGCTTCTTCATGAAATTGAAAACCATCACTCTGATGGGTCTTGCTTTTTGTTGAAAATTAGAAACCATCACTCTGATGGGTCTTGCTTATGCTGGAAATTGAAAACCATCACTCTGATGGGTCTTGCTTTTTGTTGAAAATTAGAAACCATCACTCTGATGGGTCTTGCTTATGCTGGAAATTGAAAACCATCACTCTGATGGGTCTTGCTCTTGTTGAAATTTAAAACCATCACTGTGATGGGTCTTGCTCTTGTTGAAATTTAAAACCATCACTCTGATGGGTCTTGCTTCTTTTGAAAATTGAAAACCATCACTCCGATGGGTCTTGTTCTTGAAGAAGAATCCCATTATCCCAACGGGTCTTGCGCTGAAAACTTGAATTCCATCATCCTAATGGGTCTTGTGTTTAAAGTTGAAAATTCTATCCCATTATCCCAATGGTTCTTGTCTTGAAAGTTGAAAACCACTGCTCCCTGCTCAGATGGTCCCTGATTTCTTTCTTTATTTCCTTTTCTTCTCTTCAAGTTTGTCCCCGACGAGCAACTGACTTGATGTAGTTTTATTCTCACACTTCCTAAGCCAATTTCTCCCCTCGGTCTTCGGTCACACCTTTGTAGAAATAACAAACCATTTCCTGGTGATCTTCATGGTACAATCTCCGTGTTGGACTCCCATTCCCGACTTTTCTGGTACAACTGAAACTTGTAGACAAGTTTTGCAAACCTTTCTGAATGCCCGAAAATAATGAGAAAGAAATAAATGAAAAGGAAAGTGGACAAACTCAAAAGGAAGCATCGAATAAAATACGTCCCTGGTAGATAGAAGAAACTTATTTGGAGGGGAAACGGCAACCTTAGTAAAACATGACATGCAATTAGAATCAACTCTTGATTAGTTCACACAGTCTAACCCTGACCTTACTCCCAGATTGGCATCCTTGCTCTACCCGAACTTGATGACGACTTCCGCAACCCTCATTCGACTAGTAGTACCCCTCGGGGTTTTCACTGACTAGCCTCTCTCTTTGTTCTTTTACCTCACAGTTGTCTTGCGGTGCCCTTTCAGGTTTTCACCTACAAGACTTCATTTTTTTTTCTTTTTTTTACTCATTTTTTACTCTTTCCCAATCGACCTCCCATCTCTCCTTGCTGCTCGACCCCGTCTTTCCTTTCTTTCTTCAATTTCGGCCTTTATCTTGATTCCCCGGAGAATTTCTCCTTTAATGACCTTGGTGCTCCCAGCTCCTAAATGTGATTGTCGGCTTATAAGAATGCAACTTTACAGCGTGGAACTTATCCCTTGATACCCTACTCGGCTTGACATTCTCAATGATCAGTTAGAAAGATCTTTATTTAGACTGTAATATTGGATTTGGTTAGGCTATAAAGAAAAAGATTCAGCATAAAAACTCAAAAACATGTCATGAGATGACTAGAATGAGCATCATAAGATTTGAAATCACCAATTTTGAAAAATAAACCAAACTTTTTCCCCAGTTTAGGCAAATTGGGATTCCTTTTTTTTTTTTTTGCTTTTCTCTTGTTCTTTTTTTTTTTTTCCTTTCTTTGGTTTGAAGAGTGGTATGAAAGCATCTCATGAAATGACTTGGTAAAACATTACAACCCTTGGAAACATTTCTTTAAAAATAACAACTAACTGAGGCCCCAATTTATTGAAAAACCTAGGAATTATCTTTTGAATTTTCTGATATGCAAACATAGGGGATATTGAGACTTTCCCTCGAGATGAATACAAAGAAAGCAAAAGGAATTGACTTTCTCCTTTTTTAAAAAAAAAAACTTAAACAGTTCAGGATAAACTGTGGCGCTTTGAGTTTCTTCCTCGATTTCGAGACTGATATCTCATGAAACATATGAATAGATGGTACAAAAACATAGAAGTTTGTTTTTATTTTATTTTTAAAATAAAATAAAAACAAACTTCTGCCCCAATTTAGCATACATTAGGGATTTGAATTTCTTTTGCCATTGGCCGCAAACTTGGAGGCAAGCTTTTGCATCAACGAGGAATAGGGGAAAAATGAACTTTCCCCTGTTATGACCACACCCGAATGGTTGCCTACGTATCCTTTTGAGAGGAATCAGGTCAGACGTAGCTCTACCACTGAGGTAGATTTTGTTTTTGTATTCTGACTTTTTTTTCTTTCTTTTCTTTTCTTTAATCACATCAAATTGATTCCAAGGGAGGGTAGGCCAAAGAAAACAACAAAAGGGCTGACAAAGGATATAGTGTTTGGGTAGAAGAAATGAAAGCCGTTCGTCATCCCGACCCGAGAATGCCTCGCACAAATAATGATTCAATGAATTGACCTGGATTGATCCACACGTGTCCTCGACTTCTGCTTCAACGATGGTTCTCAAAACTGGTATTTCAAATTCGGTCGAAGCGACCGTGCACGATTTTGAACTTCTCACTGATCTCCCTTATCGGATGACTACTGATTAATTCCCAGCTTATTTCACTCATTCTTTTATCCCTCTTTACTACTCAGATAGCTCACCATGTCTGAGCAAATTTTAGATCAAGACGTAAAATCCGTACGCATATCATGTTATTAAGGCCGACAAACATAAAACAAAATACTAAGAAAATAAGATCAAGAAGGAAAATAAAAGACATAATGTTGAGACGAGAAACTGATCCCGTTTTTCATTGAATTAAAGGTAGAAGGATTTGAACATCAAAACAAGCAAAATAATGCACTTGGATTACAATCCTTAAATAACCAAGTACACAGAAAGATTAGAAAAACAAGCTACGACATTTCACAGTCACTCAATTGCAAGTCAGGGCTAGTTTTCCTGTGTTAAGCATTGTTGAGCCCTTCACCAAAATGTACCAGGCTGATACCAAAGAAATTCCCTGAATCTGGCAACATCTTCTGCTTTTCCTCATTTTGTCAGACTTCCATTGGGATAAACTTCACTTCTTTGGGACTGATGAATGACCGGGTAAGATATGGAATTGGCTTCTCGAGAGACATGTTCATTTTCTTCATTTCTTCAACCCTTACTCTGTCTGCCACCCCTGGCACAATTTCAGGAACGCAGTTCACTGTCACGAGCATTTTGTTGGCCCCAACTGACACATCATCAACAGATACTATCGGCATTGTAGATTCAGCTCTCATCATACTCACCATATGCACATCATCATGGACTGACAAAGAGTTCTGGTTGATTTTTGGGGCATCTGAGCCCTCGACTTGGACCTGACCATTATCTATCAAGACCTGAATTGCCCTTTTGAGACAGTGGCAGTCTTCTGTGTTATGCCCAGGTGCGCCCGAATGGTAAGCACATCGGCGAGAATAATCAACCTTTCCCGTGGGATGCATATTCCCATAGATCGGCCTCAACATATCCAAAGCCTGCAACTTCTCGAAGACACTAGTGTAAGATTCCCCGATTGGCGTGAGCTTTCTCTTTTTCTCTTCTCGCGCCTTCTTGTATTCGGGTCTTGGGATGAAAGTAGAAGGTCTCCTTGATCGATATGGAAATTCTGGTGGAGTCCGATATTGATTATGTGGAGCTTGGTGAGTGTGGTATGTAGACTGTGAGGCTGGCGCGGTCCATTGCGGATATACAAATTTTGGAGCATATGGTCGCGCTTTTTGGAGCGGAGGAATGGAATGTTTTGTATCTTGTAAAGGGTAGTGTTGCGAATGATGCTTCTGTGAGGCTCGAGGGCGTGAGTGGAGCCGTTTGTACCGTTCCTCATCCCTCCTTCCTGGACCTCGTTCTCTTTCATCTTTCTTCCCAAGACTCTTCGTCCTAACTAAGCCTGTGAATGGTGGAACAGAGACCAGGGGTGAAGCACACGTCTGTTTGGGCGGAGGTGGTGGTTCCGGAGGACACACTGGGGAGGTTATCATAACATCTGTTGTGCTATAGTAGGGAGAGTCGGGAGAATACTGCAGGTCCTCAGCTGTAGGGCCTTGCGCCTCATGTAAGACAGTCGAGGCATGCCCTAGAAGACTAACTGGCACGGTAGAACAAGCTTGTCCCGTGTTCATGGCGATATACATATCAGCCATCAATTGTTTCAGATTTTTGACCTCTTCAGTCAACCTCTTGTTTTCCAGCACCAGAAGTTCATGGACGCCGATCTCAGAATTTCCCTTATCAAACGACATGGTAACGGGTTCCTTTGATCCTATTGTGTATGTGTGAAATGATGCCAGAATTCCGTACCAAATCTCCAAATTCCAAAGCTATGGCAAACAAACCGGGTTAGCACAAAAGAAGCACATATTGCAAGCCGAAGGTTGTTATGCGTCATCCCGAAACGGTTGACGGCGTAAGCCGAGTGTACCGGTCGTATCCCCGAAAGATTACAACGTGCCTTGAGCAAAATCAGAACAAAATTGTAACTGGCACGTAATTTAAAACAAAGACGAGCTTGGAGTTTCTCTTTTTTTTTTTTTCGAATATCCCTTACATCAAATTATAGACAAATTTAAACTACGACACTAGACCGACTCAATAGACAAGTTTTTTTTTTTCAATTTTCTTTCATTTGTTTGATTTTTCAAAAATTCCTTTCTGACTCAACAAACATGATTTCAACCGACAGACTCAAAATAATATTTAACGCGACCCACGAATCAAAAGACATAAGCAGACTGATGATAATGGGCGGGTCCACCCGGACTGTGAAAATAACGAGACTCGACATTTGAGTAGAGTCAGACTATTACACGAGGAACAAACAAAATACTCTTCAAGTAATCGTAATTAATTGTCCTTACTCTAATCTTGACCTTAACAAACACATGAACTAAGGCGAGATTTGTTTTGTTTTTTTTTAATGAAAAATTGTGACCCAACTCGAAATTCGAGCATAACTTAAGACCAGATTTCAAAAAATTATTTTTTATCTGAAAAGTGACTCCAAAGTCGGACATTGCGACAACGCAAAGATAGACACGAAAAATTGATTTTTTGAAATAAACTCATCGATCTAACTTGAAAATTAATCTTAGAGTCTTTACAAAACCTGGCCATTATAACGGCGTAAACCCCGATAAATTATTTTCAAAACTTGGTCTTGACTTGGACACAAACGCAAACACAAAAAGGGCCCCAAAATTTCGCCATTATAACGACACAAAACTATGACAAATTATTTTCTAATATCTGGGGAACAAACTCGGACACCAAATGAGGCTAAAAAAATTATTGAAAAATTTCGCCATTATAACGGCGTAAAACAAAAAATTGTTTCGAGACACGGGGCTAAAACCCGTTTTCTAACATTTCCCTTTTTCTTTTCTTTTTCTTTCTTCCTCTTTTTTTTTTCAAATATTGACTCTCGGCCCTCGGTGATCGGTCAACATAACAACCCTTCGACTAGAACAAATGCAACACATAATATGTCCATGATGTGTCTTTAGGGGACACGGGCCCTATCCTAACACGAGGGAGTCGGCCTAGATAAATGCGGTACCGGTGTACCGCACCTCACTAAGTCTAATGACATGCAAATAAATCGGCCTACATAAAAGCACAAGTTCAACTCTAGGTGACTCAATGGGTTCATGTTCTACAGTTTCTGGCAATTTGGAAGTGCCTCGGGGGTACCGATCAACAACGTCTAACGGCCTAACCCAACGCACCTCCTCCTAAAAAAAAGGGTTAACTTTTTGTGTCCTGAGACACGACAGAAATTCTAGACGCTGAAGCGAAACTGGCGTGCATGTGTGCAGTGTTCCAGAAGACTCAGAGGTGTACGAGAGAAGACAGTTGTGTATATACAGTTCAAACATATCAAAGCAGTAACATTCAAGGCAATATACACACAAATATTCAAAAGTCGAAAGGCGGCAAATTTTAAAAGCCTGAAACTCTCAGTTTTCACTTTCCTCCCCAGCGGAGTCGGCAAGCTGTCACGACCCTTTTTTCAACTTAAAAAGAAAAGAAATTATGTTTTAAAAGGCTGTGACTAGGTGTTGATAGGTGCACAAAATTAAGAGATTTTCGGAGTCGCCAGTTGACAGGTTAAAGGTGTGCCAAGTCACCAAAGTGGTGTGCCTAGAACACCTTTAACTCGTAAATGGTCTGCGTCACAGTTCCGCGTAAGGATCTCGGTTGACTCTCGGGAAGGTGTTAGGCATCCTCGAATCCTGTGCCAAGCACAGTTGCTTTTATTGACGCATTTCGACTCTTTGAAGTTGTTTGTAGTATTTGCCTTTATTTGTTACGCTTTGATTTATTATTAATTTTTATGTTCAAATGAAAAACTCGAATCGAGATATAATCGCGCGAGCACTTCACTCGTTCGAAATCTTCCGACTTAAACCGATTAAATCGCGCAGGCACTTCACCCGTTCGAAATCTCTCGACTTAAAAGTGAGTTTTCAAGTGAACAATGAGTCATTTTATTCGGCCTAATGAACTTTGCCTAGCCGTGTAAACTTGTAACATTTTTCTGAACTTTGATGATTTAATTAAGCCTAACTAATTACCACTTTGCCGCAATAGATCATTCTTCATTAGACTTATGGCTATGAGTTAAAGGCCCAAATTGAAACTAGGCTGAAGCCCGCAACGTATGTTCAATTTTGCCGTTTTGACTTTTTTAAGAAATTTGCAGCTATAATCTTATTTTTCTAGTAATTTGCACCAAAGGTCCTGTTCTACTCCTCTTTCAGATTTTAACTCCATGTTTTCAATAAGCTTCTATTTTTTTTTCGAAAGTTGCAGAACCAAGCTCATTTTATGTTTGTTTTCACTTATGTCCAGATTTAACACATAAACGCTTTCAACACAATTGCTAAAAAAGAATCTTTCTATACATCCTTCGTAATAACTTTGCAAAGACGTGCCAGGAGTTAACTCACATGTTCAGGTTGACTAAGTTTTAACATGCCCTTTAAAGTCATAAGCTCCAGCAAAAATAAATAAATAAATTTTTTCATCCATTATATGATTCGAAACAAACAATACAGTAGCATAGTCCAAAACAAAATTTCAGATTCGGAAACAAAACTACTATTCCATTCAACCAAACTAGCATCAAAATAACAATAGACTTGTAGGAAGTTTAAAAGGAAGATACCTATAAAGGAGATGAAAATCCTAGTTAGCTACCAGCAACAAAGAAGCAGCAGCAACAACAAATGCAGCTTCAGATCCTTTGGAACAACGCCCTTTTTAAACTCAAATATGTAACTAACCCCTTGCTTAGACTATTTTTCTTTTTCTTTTCTTTCTTTCTTTTCAAGTTTTCTCTCAAGCTTATCAAAGTTTCAAATCTGGTTTGGATTTTCCAGATGTGTCTCAAGAGAGAGAAGTGTGTTTTCAGCTCTCTTCTCATGTGTTAGAAGAGTGAAGTTCTCCTCCTGATTTTCGTGTATATGTTTTTTTGAGGAGTGATAATTGGTCTCCTCATGAAGAAGGGTAAAAGACCCTATTAATAGAAGAGAATATGGGGAAAATGGGTAAAAATTGGGGTGAAAAAAAGGGGAGAAAAGAGCTGGTAAAAGAGCTGTTGGGGTGCAAAGACCCAAGCTCTTTAATGAAAAATTGTCATTCTAGTGTAAGTTTACCACAAAACCAAAAAGAAAGGCTGACATCATTCCTATTTTATGCTTCCCCTTTGTCCCACTATTTGACTCTAGGATTCCCTTTCAAATTCAGATTTAGACTTGCTCAAGATTAAACTCAATTCCTAGTTTCAAACAACTTTAATTCCCAGCCAAATAACTAATAAGTCAGGCAAGCTACTAAACAAAGCTCTCTATGCTTAAACACCAGACAACTATGCAAAACTACCATAGCTTCACACACTAAATTGAAACTTATGGAAAACAGAGGGAATGCTTCCATTTAAGCAGATTTCCATTTGAACTTAAGCTTGCACGGAGATTGCACCAAAACAATTTAAATCCACGCCTAGTAAACATTCACCAGGATCATGGACTTGGGAACATAGACACAGACACAAGATTCACATACAACTAACTAACAATAGGAACCAACATTCATTCCAAAAGCAACTGAAGCCATGAATTCATTTGATCGAATGAGCATACAAGATTGATTTGAATTCGAATGCCACTATTACAACTAAACAAGATCATACGATAGCACAAAATGCTAAACATAATCTAAACAAAACAGAGATGGAAACACAAGAAAATTGAAACGCCTTTCTAACCCGATGTTGCCAAGCTCATTGACGCTACCCTCGTCACCAATTGCTGTGTCATTACCTCGCCATTATCCAGCCACCAGCGCCTCGCTGCTGCGTCAACAACGCCATTGAAACACCCCTCGCGTCAACGTCGCCTTCACAGCCTAGTCACGGCCAATAATGCTTCACCATCACAGCCCTTGGAATACCAGTCATCACTGCCTCGCTAATTCATCACAGAAACCAGTTACATCATTGCAAAGTATCACTAAATCATCCTCACATCAACAAATGAATAGCTCATTACCATACAACCAAGGTCCCATCGTGAAAACTCAAAGTCAGCACTGCCTAGCCTCCATTCTACGCCCTTGTCACTGCCTAAACAGCTCCCTCAAAGCCATGGCGACACCACCATCATCGCACTAAAACAAATCATCACAGCCCCCAGAATGACATGGTATAGCCAATTAGTATCCCCAAACATCACCACGCACACGCAAATCAGTTCAAACAACAACCATAGCCGCTGAATTTCCAACCCTTCTTGTTCTAATCGAATCGACCTCGTTCGGGGTCGACTCGATTAGAACGAGAAGAGAACGGAGTGAAAGGGCGAGAAAAAAACAATCAATCAAGTGAGGACCCACAACAAATCTGCTAATCGGAAAAAATGAAGTGAGAAAAATGATCTTTTCTTTTTTTCGGAAAAAAAATACGGAAGAGCATATAGGAAAAAAGGTGGGAAGTCCAAATTATGAAGTGAAACTCACCGGAAAAGACAAGGGTTCACCGGAAAATATTTGAACAGATTCTTTCAAGCTCGATCTACGCAGAATCAGTCATCCTTTCGGAAAATGGACTTGAAAATTAGAAAGAGGGGCTTGAGGCGAAGCCAGAGATGTAAATTTTCCTCCGGGAGAGCAAGTTCGCCGTCGGCCGCGGTGGGGCTCCGATGGTGGTGGCGTTTGGCTAGTTCTGATGGGGGAAATGTGTGGGAAGGGTTTTGTTAGTAGAAGTGGGCCGGGTCAAATGAGGTGGGTTGGGCTAAGTGGGTAATTAGGTTGGTTGGTTCTTTTGCAAATAGCCAACTAAATGTAAAAAATTTTTAAAACATACCTACCTAACTAACATTAAAATCACACAAATTGCAATATTATCACAATCAAAAATGTAAAATCACTATTGAACAATTAACAAGTAATTTTTGGTTATATTTTTTTTTATATTAACGAATGAATAAGAAATTGACAGCAGAGGGAATCAATAATTCTTATTCAACCGAGTTCTAGTTTTTCTTCTTAATTACTGTCAAATTTTAGCTAAAATATGACTAAAATTCTAGGAAAAAATTAACAAAACTCCTAGGAGATTAGCTTGACAATTTTGAGAATTTTTTTGAATTTTTGTGCCAAAATTAGGTATTTACAATACCGATTCAGTTTTAATAGCAGTCGACGAAGAAACATAGGAACGGGCATGGAGGTTTCTTGAGGTGGTTCTCCACCTTCCTCCCGATCTTCCCCCGATTTCCCTTTTCTATTGGTGTTACCTCCCCCTGCTTTCGATCTGTATGTGTGTGTGTAGTGGGTGTGTTTTGCATGTATGGAACATAGAGTGTAGATAGAGTTGGAGGAGGGCGTGTGCGAGGAAGAAGATGGTGGGGGAGGCTGTGCGTATCTTGGAGTTTGTGGTGGTGATGTATGTATCTTGGGCGAGGATGATAAAAGTAAAGGGTGTGTGTACATGACACTGTGTATTGATCTCCAGTACTGCTATTGATGGTGCCCTTTTATGGGCAATTTTAGCTTGTAAAATCCGTTAATGGAAAAAATTCCGAATTTGGAAAAGAAATCAAAGAGAGTACAATGAGGGAAAGAGGGAGATGATGTGAGTGAAGTTGGGAGTGATCTTAGGGATTTGAGACGTTGGGGATGGGGTTTTAGGATTGATTGAAGGGCAGGTGATTAGGGAATTGGTTGAGAGATACGCTGATATATTTGGACTAACCTTGTGACTAGGTTCAATCCTAAAAAGAGTTTTAATAAGAGAAGAAAACAAAATTCTTTTGAAATATATGATGAAATTTGAAAATTATATTTGAATTCAAAAGAATTCAATGGAGTAAGAAAAATTTGACCGAATATATTAATTATGCTAATATTTTAACTAAAGGTGCGATAAATTAAAAATATATAAATATAATATATAAGGAAAAGAAAAATAAGCACACACACAACAATAATTTGGGTCAAAATTAAATTAATTACGTATAAATATCTATAAATAATTATTAAATATTGTAAATACAGTAAATTATGTAAACAACCACAATTTTGACAAATAGCCTAAATGATACAAATTACGTAATATATTCGCACTTAAGTATGTATGGTATAAGCAAGGAATAACACATATCAATGTGTGCTTTCTAATGCAAGTTTTTCTTAAACAATTAAAATTGCACCTTTAGGTTAAATATAGCCAATTATAAAAGGAGGGATAAAATTGGGTGTCAACAATAACCTAAATTGAAGTAGCAAATTAACATATGAAAATCGAAATTGTGAAAACCAAAAATTTTTATTAACAAGTTGACAGTACCACATCAACATAGATTAATAACTAGTATGTAGGAAAAGTGTGTAATGGAAACAAGATGAAGGAAATTATGGAGGAGAAAGAACGATAAGCAGAAAAAAGGGGAGGAAAGAGAATGGGAAATTTGAGAAAATAAAGGAAAAAGAAAAGGATAACTTAAAAAATAATTTGTTGAAGGGCAAAAAAATTAAAAATAAGTAAGAGAGGTTATAAAATTTAAATTGCAATTAGCTGTATAATAATCTCCAGTTTATTCAATTGTAACTAAATATTTTACTGTTCACTCGCTATTATTTTTTCTTTTTGCCACGTCATCATTTAAGGGGGAACTAATTCCACTTCGAAAATGTTAAGGGGGTGATGGATCGCCCGCAAAATTGGAGTGTGTAGCTGTATTTTTGGGAAAAATTTAGGTACCAAAGTATGTATTTTGCTCATTGAAAACTTAAATTTAAATTCAAGAGGATATTCCATCGGGGTAAAGAACTCAATTATGTAGTCGCTATTTTCACCCTAACGTCTGAAGATTTTTTATACCAATGCAATGATATATTATAAAGCCAAAGGGACTTGAATTTTGACTTGAAGAACTATGATTTTCATCTTTGTTAAAATTGAAACCTCAACAAATATGAATAAAAAATTACCATTTGGGCAAATCCTAAATTAAAATTTCTATAGACAAAATCATAATCTTCCATAATCTTTTCTTCACGGATCACAAATAGATTCGTACCAAAAGTTATTTGTCTCCATCAACAAAAAGCTATTTTTGGTCTTTAAGAGAATTCAGGTCGCTGTTGGTTGTGTTCCTTACTTCGATGAATGTAAAGGTGCGGAGGGAAAACAACTGCTGCTGATTTTTTTACGAGAAATGGTGGGGAAGAAGATGAGAATTTACTAGTGGCTTCTTGGTGGTTGAACGAAAATCTTGATTGGGTTAATCGTTCTGTATTAATAATTTTATATTATTCACATGGATCACATGTAAGAAATGTGAGAAATAAGTAGGAGGCGATGGTTTCCTAGATGGAGCTCCATCTAAGCAATAAATATTTTTTTAAGTAGTTTTTTTGCTGATGTGGAAGCTCTCAGTTCTTAGGAGTAAATGTGATCCAATTTGTTGACGACGAGTGTATACTTGATACCAAAACCAAATGAAGGGTATAACTGATCTATTTCTAATAATTTATGGGTATATTTAACCATTTTTCATTTTTTTTTCATCTCTTCTAAATTAGCTTATTTTAATTTAATGTAGAATTACAAGGTGGAATTTAGCAACATAATGATGTGGCGATACTGTGTCGTCTTTCAGCATCACGACTTAAGTTTTGGGTGAATTGTGATTTCTTAGAAACTAACCCATAGCTAAGTTACTTTAATACTAAAAAAAAAAAAAACTTTTTGTCTTCAGTGATACCGTATGTAGTTTTGTGACGGGTTCTTTTCACAAATAGCTAGGTAAAAATAGGAAATTACAAAAATGAGGTACCCAAATTCTTTATTAAATAAGTATAGCACATCCCCCCTCCCCCCTCCCCCCATCTCTCTCTCTCTCTCTCCCTCCATAAAATAAAACTTAGCCACCACTACCCCCCTTCTCCCACCACTGTTTCGCCCGCTATAACCCTCCCTCCGCCAGTTGCCACTTGTGATAAAAAAATTGTAAATCGCCGGGTTCTCACCGGAGTTTTTTATTTCTTCATTGGAGTTACTTTTTTTATTTCATTGGAGTTATTTTTTGCCCTTTTTTTTTATATCATTACTTTCACAAGTTTATACACACACAATCTACAAAAAAAAAAAAAAAAAACTGTAAATATATATACATAAGAGAAATATACAACTACAGAGAAATGCAAAAGTGTACATACAAAATTAAAAGTTATTCAAAGATCCGTAATAATATCTAAATCTAAAATTTTATACATCTTTATATACACATGCATACAGATTTATATAATTTTATAAAAGTTTTTTTACATTTATAAATATATATAAACACGTACAAAAAAAATCATATAATGTTTCTTGGCAGATTTAATAAAAACCTTTTAAAAAAAACTATATCTATAAAAATTCCTACAAGAAAACACCATATCTATATATATAAAAAAGAACCTAACAAAGAACTAGTAGATCTTGCCGAATTTTTAAAAGAATAGAAAAAAAAAAGAGACAATGACAACGGATTCGATGGGACTTACACTGGAGCTTTAGCTAGAGTTTACTTTGGTAAATCACCTCTACTTTTCAAAATGTAATAAAGAAGAAGAAGACAATGATACACACAACCGCTACGGTTCGAAGGAGAGACACCGATGGTGCATCGGAGCGGTGGAGTGGGATGTGGTGGAAAGGGTGTGGGAGGCAGCTGTAGGGGAGGGGAATGACTGCTACTGGTTTTTCTTTGAAGGGGAAGGAAAAGGGTGGAAGGGTAGAAGGTCTTGGTGTTTTAATGTGGTTGGTAGGGTTTTTTCTCTCTCTCTCTCTGTGTGTGTGTGTTTTTTTTTTTTTTTTTTTTTTTTTTGTGTGTGTGTGTTTTATAGCAAAAATGGGCCATTTCGGGTAGAGTTAAAAAATATGAGCCTGTATGGATTATTATATGGATTTTTTACACAAAAATATAATTTTTAGAACTTAATTACCAAACATAACAATATTTTAGTAAAATTACCCACTATAAAGGAAAGGAAGAGTTAATTACAAGACTAGCAAAAACATAGCAATATTTTCTCATAACATACCAACCCTTACATTCTTTCCCCTATTTCCATCAATGTCCCTTTTCCTTCTCCCATTTCCACCTATTTTATTTTTCCTCCCACCATTTTCCCCAATTTCACTTTTACTCCTCCCATTTTCCCCAATTTCGCCGTATCTCGCTTACCAACCAAATCGTATCTCAACTACCAACCACATCGTATCTCGTTGTATCTCACCGTATCTCAACTACCAATCACCTCGTATCTAACCGTATCTCGCATACCAACCACATTGTATCTCATTGTATCTCAGCTACCAACCACCTCGTATCTAACCGTATCTCAACTACCAACCACCTCATATCTAACCGTATCTCGTCTACCAACCATATCGTATCTCATTGTATCTCAACTACCAACCACCTCGTATCTAACCGTATCTCGCTTACCAACCACATTGTATCCCACCGTATCTCAACTACCAATCACCTTGTATCTAACCGTATCTCGCATACCAACCACATCGTATCTCACTGTATCTCAACTACCAACCATCTCGTATCTAACCGTATCTCGCCTACCAACCTCATCGTATCTCATTGTATCTCAACTACCAACCACCTCGTATCTTACCGTATCTTGCCTACCAATCACATTGTATCTCATTTCACACTGTATCATAGTGTTTCAATATCGTTTACAGACTGTATCATACTGTTTCAACACTGTTTCATACTGTTTCAACTCCGTTTCAGACGGTATCATTTTTTGTTCGTATCAAAATGTTCCAGACTGTTTCAACCATTGTTTCAGCACCGTTTCAAGTTGTTTTGCACCGTATCTAACTATTTTAGATTGTATCTAGCTATTTCTAGATTGTTTCAACATTATTTCACCCCGTTTGTGCGTTGTTTCTCACTGTTTCTAAACTATTTCACCTTTTTGCGTTGTTTCACATTATTTTTTACATTTTCGTTTCAAACTGTTTCAACGCCGTTTCAGACTGTTTCAACGGCTGTTTCTGATTATTTGAGCGCCATTTCAGACTGTATCATTGTGTTTCAACGCCGTTTCAAACTGTGTCAGCAGCATTTTAGAATGTTTCAGCACCGTTTCAAACTATTTTAGCACCATTTCTGACTGTTTTAGTGCTTTTCAAGTTGCTCCATCACACCATACATATCGAAAAAAAGGCGCATATGCTTACCCATACACAAACAGAAATATAGACACACACAAACTACTGTAATAATTTTTTTAATAATTAAATTACACAAACTACACAAAAAAATTGAAACAGATCGATACAATACGTATAAAAAACAGATCTGCCATTTTGTCCGGTGCTGTTAACAAAGAATAGATCGGGTATCGAGGATGCAGTCCAATGTAGCAAAATATAGTCGATGTCCTCTCCACATTACACAAGCTACACTAACTCACCGTAAGAAATATCAGGTATCGGACCCAAATGACTGTTTCAATTTTATCGGACTCAAACTGTATCTAGCGTTGCAGCGACTCGACTGTTTCAATCCCGACAGTAACAGTATCGCCTTTGTCATCCTTTGTCGCCTCTGTTTTTTGGATCCATTACTGAATTTGGATAATGGTGAGAGAGGGAGTGGCAGCAACGCTGACTCGCAGTCGCTCCTCCGCCTCGCTGCTATTCCGTTCGCATGAGATTTGTTGATTATTTGGGGAAACTAAGGCGAGATTGGAGATGAGGGCGTCGTCAGAAATCTGATGATGTAATCTTTCAGCCGGATGGTGGTGGTCGGAGGCCAATCACTGCCGGCAGCGGTGGTTCCCGACAATGACAGATTTGAGAGGATTTTTTATGCCTGAAGTTTGTTTAAGAGTGTTTGGGGGGAAGTGGAAAAATTGTTTTAGAATTTTTTGGAGAGTGGGGTGTAAGTGTAATTATCAAAAATCAAAATGTGCTAAAAAATATTGCTATGCTTTGTAATTAGAAAAGTATTGCTATTTTTTTTTTTTTGTAATTAAAGGGTTAAATTTGTATATTTGTGTAAAAACCCTTATTTTATTGAGATTGGTGTATATTAGTGTATATTTTTCTAAAAGTAACCTCGACATGATTCTAATATTGGTATACAACAAGTAAAAGTTTAATCACGTAGCCTCCTTATAATGCATTAAATTAGAAACAACCAGCATGTCTCAAACTCCTCATAGCATGTTGAATGAGAAGCTGGATGTTCCTGATTAATCCAGAACAAGGTCTTGATATCAATTTACATTGTACCCACATATTGTTACTACAATAATTATTAATAAAACAACATAGACAACAAAAAATATATGGAACATGTAACTTTGAGACAAGCATAACCCAGAGACCTTAGGAAACTTGACCATTATATTGTATAAGGGAGAAAGGTATTACAAGAAATTAGAAATTAATTAAAAAAAATGTTCTCGAAATTGAATACGCTTAATAATGTTGTATAAATAAAGCTGATATAATATGGAAATAATCGAATTACCAAAAAAGAATGAATACTTATAAGAGTAACTCATTATAAATAGAACACAAAGTGGTGTTGTTGACTAAATTGACATAAAGAAAGGGAAGCATGATGTACAAAGCATCTCACATGACAATAAATTTCCCTATGTGTACTCCCATTTGACTGGTTGTGGGGTTTTGTCCTCCTTACCATGGTTTTAGCAAAATATCATCCAACTTATTTTAATATATGAATTGGCTATTTTGCCCTTGACTAATATAACATAATGTTGCACCGCCTTCTTCTCTCTTCCCTTCAGAATTCTCTCTTCACTTCAGAATTAGGGTTCTTATGCTGGGTATGTTTCTCCCTTTCTTTTTTTCGTTTTTTTCCTCTTTATTGAGTTTACTAAAAATTCAATTTATGTTTCTCTCAATTACTAATTTTGTATTGTTAATTGATATTTTTTGTCAAATATTATTAATATCATGTTGTAACAAGTTGTTGAATTGAATTTATTTTCACATCTTATATGAATACATGTAAATTAAGTAGTTCCTTAATATTAGCAAAGTGTTAGCTATTGCATCTTTATTTTTCCTTTTCTGCGGGAATTGTTGCCCACTATGCAACAGTTCATATTAGATTGCCAAGATGAGTAAGTTCTGTTGTGAGCAAACTAGTGCATGTCTGTCGTTCATATGTTTACTATTTGGTAGTAACTAATGTGTTCTTATTTTTGTCATGTTGATATTGCATTTGTTGATAGTATAGGGAAGTTTTATTCCTATTAAGTTTGAGTTCATTATCTAAAAAGAAGTATGATTTTATATGCTCTTTGAATTATTGTTTTATTTTTGTGATGCCATTGTTGTCCTTTGATTCTGCAGGTTATGGACAAGGAACCGTATGCCTTGCAATCTATATATGTAGAAGACTTTATAAATCAACCAATCATTTTTGAGGAGGCGTGTAATTTCATTTCTAGGAGAAAGCAAAAATGTGGAGAGCACGATGAATTTGATATCACATCGTTTCGTTTGTTCTGGGTCACAAGATATTGCATCTGATCTATGTACTATTACCGAGAATGTGACATTTTGTACGGCAACAGAGTTGGACAGAATTTATGTTTAGATTCTATCTAGCTTTGTAATAGTACAATAGGTTTTATATTTTTTGTTCTTCTTTGATCTACTTTTGAATTTGTCTTTAATTACAATATGTTAATGTTAGTAATTATATTTTAAGCATTAAGACATGGGTTATGTATTGTTGATTTTAGCTAGACTTCAAGCCAATTGGCTGGGGGATTTTTTAATTGGCAAGGGGTGTAGGTCAAGGGGTGCCAGGCAATACCTTAAGGCTATTGGTTGGGAGAATTTTGGAAGTGCTTGAGGTCAATATGCTGCTGAGCGGCAATACTTCAAGGCTATTGTTTAGGAGAATTTGGGACGTGTTGGAGGAAAAGTACTGCCTGACAGGCTGCATTTCAAAGTTTTGTGGTAAGGGGTGGGAAGTGCTGCCTGGGCAACAATTCAAGGTATTTGGATGTGATAATTTGAGAAGCTGGGAATGGAAATTGTTGCCTCTGCGATAGTTCTAGACAATTTAATTATAATAAAATTATGGACCGAATTGAAAAAATTAGATACTACTTTTTGCCTCTAAGTAAAAAAGAGGGACATTGAAATGTAGTCATTAAACTATAAGAGTTCAACCGTCTTTTTATTTTCCATAATCTCTCTCTTACACATTACTTTGATAGCAGTAAGAAAAACAAAAGTCTTTAACTGTTTATCCTCAGCAGATACACACAAGTGTTGAGTTCTTGATCATTTTTACAATCATTCCATTACTTGTATCTAGATCAGTGTTGTATCATATTTATGCTTCACTGTTGTCAGAGCTCCAGTTCAGAGTATTAAAAAAATTTCCTCTAAAGCTCGTGGAAGGTAACACTACCTGTGATGAAGATCAGTTTCGTGTCATGATCCAAATACTTGTTGTTTGCTCTCCATAATCCATTGTAAGCAATATAGATGCAATTTGTTGCCATCCAAATGCTGCACGTAATAAAGTGAAAACATGAGTTCAAATTTCCGTGAATAGACCAACAAGACAGAAACAAACATAAGTGTTGCCCTTAGGGGATGGAGGTAAAGTGGTAACAAGTTGTAGAGACTTTTCTACACCATAGCTTAAAGTGTTTCCTTCAGTGACAACTTGACTGCAAACTTTGCACCACAACTTAAAGTGCTGCCTATTAGGCATCAAATTTTTTTTACACTAGGCCTTCAAGTGCTGCCCACAAGGCACAACTTTGAGAGATCAAAAAGTGTTTTCTATTCGACACCATATGTAGAGTCTCTCTAGAAGTGTTTCTTGAACCATAGCTTCAAGTGTTGTCCACAAGCAAGTGAGTGTATAACAAACATTTTTCCTTTCACCAAAGCTTAAAGTTATTGCCCATCAGACATAATTTACAGAGATTTTCTACAAGTTATTCCAAGTCAATGTAGGCCAACTATTGTCGTTGCAACCAGATAAGAATACTATCAATTCTATCACTAAATTCTACAACAAATACAGATCTAAAATAGGATAAACTTTTTTTCACAACTTGATAATCAATAATAACGTCAATTGTTGGATATGCGGCAGTACTTTTGGATTCGTATCAATAAAATTCACGGCTAGCTTTAGCTATACAATTATATAAAATTTGAATCAAAAATACGAATTTAAATGTAATTATACGAAATTCTAGTCAAAATCTACGTTTAATCAATATGATTTTGAAGAGATTTAAATTTGAATCGATGTTTTCTGGAAATTTGGAGACTTTTAGGGTTTAATTTGGTGAAATAGGTTGAGGAATGGAGAAACTGAGGGAAGGATGTCACCAGTCTTTTTATATTTTTTGTAGGTTAGTTTTGTCCAAAAAAGATTCATTTAAGTTATGGAGGTCATTCTTGCTAAACCATTCTTATTGAGGTCAAATAGGCAACCATTGCTTATGTTATCACAATTCCGTAAATTTTTCCCCGTATGATACAGAGTTCGAGAGGATCGCACTCCAAGAAATGTGATACAGTCAAACCTCTCTATAGTACCAGCGTTTGTCTGGACCTTTTATGGCCGCTATAGTGAGGTGATGTTCTACATGTATAGTGGCATTTGACGTTTACATCTCATATAACTGTTATAGTAAAAAAGTTTGCAAAAAATACATGTTAAATTTAAAATCTCAATATATTTTTATATTTTGTTAATTAAAAATTAAAAAGGTTAATACATTATTAATAAATCTATAACTAGTTGTACCGTACGAATGTAAAAAAGAAAATATATTTATGTTATGAATGATTATCATAAATATATTGTATTTTATTTTATATATAATATATTTGTTACAAAATATTATTACACAATATTTAACTATGGCCGTTATAGAGAGGTAATTTTATAAAGAGACTGTTATAATGGACGCCATTGCCGTTATAAGTAAAATGCTGTTATAGAGAGGTAAAAGTTTAATATAAAAAATCTGTTCTGGAGAAAATTTCGCTGTTATATTGAAATACTATTATAACAAGGAGATGTCAATTATTATAAAATTTGACTTGTATATGCCATCTATCCTAATACACAAGCAACTATTTCCACCGCTCCAACTCACGACATATAGGTTGACTATGGGTGTCAAACGGGTAAAATCTGGACCCGGATCCAAAAACTCGACCCCATCCGGATCTGCAAAAACCCGCACCCCAACCCATAAAGCCCCTAAAATATCCCTACCCGTACGTGTATTTTTATCTTAACAGATACACGTACCCGTTAAGACCCGGCAAATTTAGCGGGTATTAACGGGTATACCCGTACCCGTTAAAATTATAAAAAAAATAAAAAAATAGAGATATTAGAAATCAGACCGTTAGCAAACGGGCAACCAACTTTTTGAGACGTTGGAAAGATTTGGTGATACCCGCCACTTTTTGGGTAGTAATGCTTTGGATGATCTAGTTTGTTTGCGAGACTGGATTAGATCAGAACGAAGAATCCAAGGAATTAAAGATTCATTACAACAAGATGATAACCTTGAAGAAATTCTGCTAAGTGACTATAGTCAAGCACCATCAATGACACCTACACCAGAGTATGAGGGAAATGATATGGAAGAAATTATAGAAAGAATTAAGCATATTTAAGTTTGTAATTTGAATTTGTTGGACTTTTTAAATTTGGAAGTTTAATGTTCAAAACTTTAATAGTTCAAGTATCTTAATAAAAGTAAGTCTTTTGAGCTTTTTCTATCATTCATATTTTCTTTTTTAATTTGTTTTAAGTATTTACACTAATATTATTATATTAAAAATAAAATTAAAATTCGGACCCGAACTCGTACCCGTTAAGACCCGGACCCGTATGAGTAATTTTTTCTATCCAAAATTCGGACCATTTAAGAACCCATAAGTTAAATCCGTGCCCGGACCCGTACTCCTAACCCATAGGATTTACAATTTTACAACCCAAATCCAGACTCTTATACCTGTTTGACACCCATTAATGCACGGAGACAAATTTGATGATGCGTCGCTGTTGACCAAATTGACATATTTGAACCAAACCGGCACGAGTTGCCGCAGTGTCAGTGGTAGCAAAAACCCTTTCGTGAAGTTTCTTTCATTTCAATCACATCCAAAACCTTGCCAATATTTTCATCACCTTTAATTTCTTTTTTATCTTCTACTATAATAAGTAGCCATTTTGTTACACACACACACACACAAGTATAACATGCATATCCATTAATAATAATAGTAACATGTACTCTAGTTCAATTTTGCCGTGTTCCATTTCCAGGACACTTGCTTATCGTTCTACTGTTTCTTTCTGTAACCAACAACGTTATCTAAGCTTCTCTTCGACCCTTCGGTTTTCAGTGCCACGTTGGAGCCACGGTACTGTGATTTGGAACTCACCTTTAAGCCTTAAAGCTCAGCTTACAACTGCTTCTCCTGTTCTCAACAGAAACCTCGCTACTATGGGTACTACTTTTAGTCTTTATGTACTCCCTCTGTTCCAAAATGATTGTCACAGTTCGGATTTCGAGAGTCAAACGAGTTCATTTTGACCGTGAATTTAAACATATAATCTTTAAGTTTTTTGTAACGATGTTTATATATTTAGAAACTACATAAAAAGTACTATAAGTCACAATAATTAATAATTCAAAATATTTAAAAGACATATAAAAATATTACGGTCAAAGCTAAACTCGTTTGACTCTCGAAATCCGAACTGTAACAATCATTTTGGAACGGAGGGAGTAATAAGCAAAAGTACTATTTTATGTTACCGTCAATTTTGTGTCATCCCGTCGTTACCATATTTATTTCTCTTTACTTATTATTTAATAATTGTATTTTTACTCATTTTCCTATTTGTCTTTTATGATAATCCTACCTCGTACCCTACTTTCCTTCTTGATATTGAAGTTATTGTTGGTGCATGGTATTACGAAACGACAAGACATGGTATTTGGAATGACAAATGATACAATCTATCTAAAAATTGTATTCACAAAAATAATATAGTACAATGCAATATGATGCGATACATTATGAAACGATATGTAACAAGCATCCAAATTATTACTCAATCAATCTGTCAACTAAATCTTTATAACGGAGTTTTGTGGTGCACAATTCGAAACTCGTTGGATATTGGATCCACCCATTCTACCCTTATGTATTTAAATACCAAGTTGTTGTCTTAGTTTGAACATGTGACGTAAGCCTAATTGACAAATCAATCTAACTACATCTCGACCATAAACTAGTTATGAACCTTTAAAAGATCTGTTAGGCTCTGTTCAGGCTTATTTCATTTTGACATGCAAAGAATGTCAGTGTAAAAAAGGTGAATGGTTTTGCCTCGAACACATTGGTCTAGTGGTAATTAAGAGCACATCTTGTGATGTCTGTATCGGAGCACGTCACAGATTCAAATTGGCTCCACAGAAAGGCTTTGCTATCTGGTATTAGTGGAGTGGAGTAGAGGAAAGTAGAGGGGCGGGCTCAATTATCCATTGAGTTTCGAAATTTAGAAATGACTGGCTCTGGGGGACTTCTTGGTTATAAGACAAAAAGAGTATTTTCTTATTAGTAAACTTTTGGGCTTAATTGAATGTGGAATAAGAAGATCAAATAGTTTCTGGTTTACTTACATGGTTATGGCTAATATTGGAATGAGATGGAATGGATTAGAACAGAATGGATTATATGAAGTTATGCAGCGGACCCCAACTAGTTTGGGATTAAGGTGTAGCTGATTGACTGGTGATTGATGTAATAATTTCGATCAAGTTCAATTTAGTTGGTAGGACGTTTGAATTGCAGACGTTAAGGTTTATCAGACATTTTTCTTTTTAACATGTTTGTACTTTTCGTTGTCTATTTCGGAAAAAGCTCAAGACTATTTCTGATAACTGTTAAGAATTGTGGTGACAGAGTTATTTGTTATACTTCTTATCCCAAAATATAAGAATCTGACTCTGTATGTCAATGGATTCAGCTGCCGAGAACCCATTTAAGGGAATCGTCACTGGTCTTCCCAAACCTGGAGGTGGTGAATTTGGAAAGTTCTATAGCTTGCCTGCTCTGAATGATCCCCGGATTGGTAATTTGTTCAGACTTTACTATTTTTTGTATCTGACTGAATTGTTGTTTTATATGTTGTTATCCAACACTGCACCAATGAGACAGTATGTTTTTTCTCTTGAATCTGTTGATTGCAAATGCAAAAGTTTCATAGACCGTCTTCAGGCCTAACATAAAGGCTCCCTAGGCTTAGGTGTTGCTCATTCCGAAGTTATGATTTGTTTGCTTCAGTATATTAGTTATTGATGAGCTTGAGATTTATTCTTGGAATTCTTTTCTTTGTGTCCAATTTTTATGTGCTCCTTTCAGATTCAGTTAATTAAATGAAATCTGTATCATTGAGGTACAATGAACTCTTCGTGTCCTCAGGCCAGATCTTTAATGTTTGTTATTGACTTTTTCGTTGTGTTCTCATTCATTTGTAACAGACAAACTTCCATATTCTATTAGAATTCTGCTTGAATCAGCTATCCGTAACTGCGACGAGTTTCAAGTGAAAAAGGAAGATGTTGAGAAGATCATTGACTGGGAAAACACTTCGCCAAATTTGGTGGAGATACCCTTTAAGCCTGCCCGCGTCTTGCTGCAAGTACTGGCCTTTTGCGTGTCTCCAACTTGAACATTGCTACATTTGATAGGACTGTTAATTTTCACCTGAATTGTCTATTTCTTGGGCAGGATTTTACTGGTGTACCAGCTGTGGTAGACCTTGCTTGCATGCGTGATGCCATGAACAAGCTCGGCAGCGATTCTGACAAGATCAATCCATTGGTATGCACAGTTCTTGATTGATGAACTGCTCCAGAAAATGCACAATATGAACCTTTAGTGAAGTAGTAGCGCATTTGATCTTTTCTGGATAGAAATGGTAGTCGATACTGAATTTTGAAACAACTGAAGGAATGCTGTCTCTGCTTTTTGTAGTTTGGATTGTGTCCTTACCGTATCAAGACTGATTCATCAATACCAACTGTAGCTTAAGGTCATAAGGGACATTGCTTTAAACATTCTGCTCATGAATACGTTTCTACACTTCATGGTAATGTAGCTTTCTGTGTTTGGATATAATTTCAGGTTCCTGTCGATCTAGTAATTGATCATTCAGTTCAAGTTGATGTTGCAAGGTCAGAAAATGCAGTCCAGGCTAATATGGAGCTTGAATTCCAACGAAATAAGGAGAGATTTGCCTTTCTTAAGTGGGCTCTAATGCTTTCTACAACATGCTTGTAGTTCCACCAGGTTCTGGTATTGTGCATCAGGTATTGGACATGAACCTGAGCCTTTGGTTTGTTGTGCTACCGGTTATGAATGTGGCATCTGTGCTGGGCTCTACCTTTTTGTTGAATCTGAAACAGGAAAGCATATATATTCTGAAGCTTACAGTAGTTTTCTGCACCATCTTTTAGGTGAATCTTGAGTATCTTGGAAGGGTCGTATTTAATAGGGAAGGCTTGCTCTATCCAGATAGTGTGGTCGGAACAGATTCTCATACCACCATGATTGACGGGCTAGGAGTAGCTGGCTGGGGTGTCGGAGGTATTGAAGCTGAAGCTGCAATGCTTGGTCAGGTACGATTGCTACATCTTTCGTCCATATCATGCTGAAACATAGTATATCCTTTCCTGTGAGATTTCTTATTGAAGGGGGAAGAGGGGGGGGGGGGGGGGGGGGGGAGGCGCTCTGTTGCACTAAGTTTCCACTATCGCAGGTCTGGTGAAGGGCCGGACCACAGTGGGTCAATATTAAGAAATGAAGATTGTGTTTTTAGGGAAAGTAGTAAACTTTGCCCTTGGTAGCTTGTGCTTGTCTATCTGTGTCTATGCTTTGCCATGTTTGTGTTTTAGTGGATGAAATATGCAAACCTTGAGTGACATACGTAGAAGTTGATGGGACATCCCTCAGTCTCAATTTGAATGCTCACTTATCAGTTGACGGGACAATGCATTTTTTTGTTGAACCCTAGGTAATACAGATTTTATCTTGTAATTTTGCAATCAAACCAATACGTTTGACTTGGAATGGAGTGAGTATTCAGTTACATATGTTGTTAACTGAGGTTATGTTGTACTTCTTGACACATATATTTCTCTTTGTTTTGCATTATTATGATGTATCGATAAAAAGGAGAGCAAATTTAAGCATTCATGATTTTCCAGCACTTCATGTTACACAATTTGTTGGTTGGGTTCAGTAGATCCAGTTTAACAATTCTAAGGCTATAGTCTCACCTGTTGTTCTTTAAAATAGCTAGAAAGTGGGTGGTAGCTGATTTTCCTTTTCACAGAATTTAGCAATGCAGATAGCTAGATCTCTCCCCAAAATTCCGTCAAGCTGAAAAGAGAGTGTGTCCTCTTCATGTATTCTATTACTCATGGGATAACAGGCACTGTGTTCCCTGAACTCTTAGAGACAAGTGAGATGTATTTCATGTGGCCCAAACAGGCTTCCTCGCTATAGTGTTTTGTTGTTTAATGTTCTGTCTAGAAGCAAATTTATTGTCTTAGGAATACTCACTTTTACCACTAGTAAAACTTTGTGATTTATGCTAAACGTTTTGCACATGGCCTTTAATATGGACAGCCTATGAGTATGGTATTGCCTGGAGTTGTTGGGTTCAAGTTGTCGGGGAAACTGCGGAATGGTGTAACTGCCACTGACTTGGTCTTGACTGTCACTCAGATTCTGCGGAAGCACGGTGTAGTTGGGAAGTTTGTTGAATTCTATGGTAAGTATATTTACCATGGACTAGAGTTACCCATTCTAAGAGTTCAGGAGTGGTGAATAGTACCAGAGAAGGAATTGACTCTCTCTGTGTTGTCGTTCAGGTGATGGAATGAGTGAACTCTCATTGGCTGACAGGGCCACCATTGCAAACATGTCTCCTGAATATGGTGCAACAATGGGTTTCTTTCCTGTGGATCATATTACTTTGCAGTATCTCAAATTAACTGGAAGAAGTGACGAAACAGTAAGTGTTTGGACACTCGCAAGCACTATACATAAGATATAAAATTGCTAACTACTTCGAGTAAAATTCAGGTAGCAATGATAGAGGGATATCTGCGTGCAAACAAGATGTTTGTTGACTATAATGAGGTTCGTCTTCTCTTACCCTCGGTTGTGTGGTGTCTTAGCTTCAATACACCACTTTCTCTTCCCGGTTCAATGGAAGGATTTGGTTGATATTGTAATATTACATCTGCGTTCTTACAATTTCTTACTAATTCATTACCTTCTTGATTTTAGCCTCAACAAGAAAAGGTGTACTCGTCTTACTTGCAACTAGACCTTGCCGAGGTTGAGCCATGCGTATCAGGGCCAAAAAGGTGTGTGCTGTGCTTGACTAAACAATATCAATAAATTGCTATGTCTATGGAATACCAACTGCTTATTTTCCTTAATAGACCTCACGACCGCGTGCCTTTGAAAGAGATGAAGTCTGATTGGCATTCTTGCCTTGATACCAAAGTCGGTTTCAAGGTGAGCTGCTACTTACTAACTTCTATACCTCCTTTGGTTAGTTGAATATAAACTAAAATTACGTGAGAGTATGAAGTTTTAACTTTTGATTTATGGTCCTTGATATAGGGGTTTGCCGTGCCAAAAGAGGTACAAGATAAAGTGGCAAAATTTTCCTTCCATGGACAACCTGCAGAGCTCAAGCATGGCAGTGTTGTGTTGCTGCTATTACAAGTTGTACAAACACATCGAATCCCAGTGTTATGTTGGGAGCAGCCCTTGTTGCGAAAAAGGCTTGCGAGCTTGGTCTATATGTCAGTTCTGGTCTATATACTTGCTTTTCTTTTATTAGCTTCAGCATATCTACTTAACATCTAATTATTTTGCATGTTTCCAGGTTAAACCATGGATCAAAACAAGCCTTGCTCCTGGTTCTGGTGTGGTTACAAAATATTTACTCCAGAGGTATTCACTTTGTAGCTTCTGGGAGAGAGTTCTGCTTATTCATCCTCTTTTGTTGACTACTTATGTGAAAACGTGGTATTTGTGTGTGAAACAGTGGCCTGCAGAAGTATTTAAATCAGCAAGGTTTCCATATTGTTGGATATGGCTGCACAACTTGTATTGGGAATTCAGGGGATCTGGATGAATCTGTTGCTTTTGCTATATCAGAAAATGGTAGGCTCCTTATAACAGACTTTATATAGCAGTTGCCCTGTCTAGTCTTGTTTGCACACAGTTAGCTTATTGTTTGATTGGTCCCAAATTGTTTGTAATCTGCAGACATTGTTGCTGCTGCTGTGCTCTCTGGCAACCGAAATTTTGAGGGACGTGTTCATCCCTTAACAAGAGCAAATTACCTTGCTTCACCTCCATTAGTGGTTGCGTATGCTCTTGCTGGCACTGTAAGTAACTGGAGATGTAGTTCTGTTATGTAATTGTCTTGAGAATTGCTTCTTTCCAGTATATGCTTCATAGTAGTGAACAGACTTCGGATGCCCAAATAAAGGATGAAAAGGTAACATGTAAAAAACAAGAGCTGCTGATCAGTAAAGAGGCAGACTAAACATACAACCACTACTGTGTTCGAATTTGGGATATGCACGGTTGTGGACTTTTTAGTTATGACAAGAGTCAAGATATGTAATAGTTAGATGTTGAACTCTCCTGTAATTTTAATCACAGAAAGGCTGAGCTGACTTGGTTGTGAGGAAAGCTGAAATGCACCAAATAAATGTGTAAACATTGAATGAAGCGTCTTCCGGAACGTTTGTTAACAATCAAGTACTTGAGGAACCAGGAAAATTCATAAGGTTAAGTACTTGAGGAACCAGGAAAATTCATAAGGTTAAGCGTCTTACGGAACGTTTGTTAACAATCAAGTACTTGAGGAACCAGGAAAATTCATAAGGTTTGCATAACCAAAAATTGAAGAACAAGGACGAGGGATCCATGAAACCTTCAAGGAGAACAGTTTGACCTTTAAGATTTTGAATCCTCTTTCTGGGTGAGAGAGTATCCTATGATAAGTCAGCTAGTTCCTGTTCTAAGCATGATCATAGGTTGGGTCACAGATAATTATGGCATTAAATGGACTGTGTTATTTTTTGGCATGGTGTGGCCCAAGCTGCTTAGCGCCTAAAGCACCAATACAATAGAAAACAGTTTCAAAAGCTGGAGTGAATCGTCTGTCACATGTTGACCTTTGGATCTCTTGAAATTATGAATTATTATATACGTTAGATTTGTTTGTCATCCTATATTCTTGTAATTATGTATCACAAGTGCGCTAAATGAGAACTGCATATGCTTCGCAGGTTGATATTGATTTTGACAAAGAGCCAATTGGAGTGGGCAAGGATGGTAATAATATCTATTTCAAGGATATCTGGCCATCAATGGAGGAAGTTGCCGAGGTATGTAGGAGCTATGTGCTTATTTGCGCATATTTATTGGACAGAGCAAATTGAATATGGAATTTCCATGTTAGGTTGTTCAATCAAGTGTATTGCCAGACATGTTCAAGAGTACCTATGAAGCAATTACAAAGGGGAATACAATGTGGAATCAATTATCAGTCCCAGACTCCAAGCTGTACTCATGGGATCCCAATTCTACCTACATTCATGAACCACCATATTTCAAAGATATGACCATGGATCCTCCAGGGCCCCATGGGGTGAAGGACGCTTACTGCCTGCTGAACTTTGGTGATAGTATTACCACTGATCACATATCACCAGCCGGAAGCATTCACAAAGATAGTCCTGCTGCTAAGTACCTTATGGAGAATGGGGTCGATCGGAAAGACTTCAACTCCTATGGTAGCCGTCGTGGTAATGATGAAATTATGGCTAGGGGTACCTTCGCCAATATCCGCCTTGTAAACAAGCTGTTAAATGGGGAAGTTGGCCCTAAGACAATTCACATTCCCACAGGAGAGAAACTCTCCGTTTTTGATGCTGCAATGGTACTTCCCTCTTTCTTCTATACTAGTTGCTGTGTCTGTTATCCATTTCAATATAAAAGCAAACTATCTACTGATTTTGTAGTTTGCTTCCTTGTATTGACACTTCTTAAACACATGATACTTTCAGAAATACAAATCTTCTGGGCAAGACACTATAGTCTTGGCAGGAGCCGAGTATGGAAGTGGCAGCTCCCGAGATTGGGCTGCCAAGGGCCCAATGTTATTGGTGGGTTTCTTCAACATGGTTGCTTGATTCATGTCGATTCATTCCTCTTTTCTTTCCCTATTAGGAGTTTCTAATTGAAGAAACTATGTAATAGGGGGTTAAAGCTGTAATTGCTAAAAGCTTTGAGAGGATTCACCGTAGTAACTTGGTGGGAATGGGTATCGTGCCTCTGTGTTTCAAGCCTGGTGAGGATGCAGAAACACTTGGATTGACTGGCCATGAGCAATATACCATTGATCTCCCAGACAAAATTAGTGATATCCGCCCAGGTCAAGATATTACTGTAAGAATGGACGGTGGAAAATCTTTCACTTGCACAGTGCGCTTTGACACTGAGGTATGCTTCACTCTCGTTTGGCTATAAATTTGCTATTGGTCCTCTGTTTGGTTGTGTAGAAACTGCTCATCATGCCGTTAGGCCAAGTTTCCTACATCTTAGTATATGGAAATATAAAGAAGGGGAAATGGAAATGACCTTATTAGAATAGAAACAAAATAAATTACATATCTCAAAACTGTATGCCAGTGATATATGGTGCTTCTGCGTCCCTGATATATGAATCAACAACTATACTTGAAGCTATTGCACAAAGTCACAGTAGATATGTAAGGAACAAGTATTTGTTAATACAGAATCTGAATCTCTCCAACCAACTAAGATGAGAAGTCTGGAGGTAAATTGGTTTTCCTTTTTTCGTGGTGGAAAGATATCCTTGTTTACGCCAGCTTTGTTAGTCATGTGAAAAATATTAAACATCAAGCAAAGAACCGTAGATAGAGTGGTAGTATCATCACATATACTGCACATGTAATCAAGTTGGATGATGGTCCTATATGTTACTGCTACTGCCTGTGCCTGTGCCTGTGCCTGTGCCTGTGCCTGTGCCTGTGCCTGTGCAGTCATGTGTCATATACTATCGGTTCTGCCTAGAGTTCTCTTTCAAGGTCTTAGTTACACTTTGAGTTGCTTCTACAGATTGAGTTGGCTTACTTCAACCATGGAGGAATTCTTCAATACGCCATTCGTCAGTTGATTAAGCAATGAGATACCAGAATGTTTTAATTAGAAGGCTGCTTATTTCGGGAAAGCCAAGAAAGGAGAGAGAGTCTCTCAACAGTGTAAAGGCCTGTCTATTTGGGGAAAGACAAGAAAGGAGAAAGTTTAGTTAAACATGCTGAGGCAGTTAAGGATTGCAAAATTTCATATTCCTGTCGTTGGACTAGTTTTGTTTATTTTACTTCACTTTGGGAATCACTGGAAAGCGATATAGCAGTTTACTATTTCTTGGTGAATGAATTTCTACTTAGAATTTCTACTTATTAGTAGAACCTTGATTATGGTTCGTGAGGTATAATGGAGATCTTTTAGTGATACTTGAAAGTGCTCAATCAAGTCTCTGATAAAAGGGATTTTAACATGGCATAGACACTTGTTAAGAGTTGCAACAAAAAATAAACTCATTTCTCCTTTATTATATCACATAAATGTTAGCTAATCCTACTAAATTTTTTATAGCCAATTTTTATCTTAAAATATGGAGACTGTATTGTGCCTATTTATTAGGCGGAGGGATAATTACCTTCCTTATCTACATAGATAAATATTGCTCTATTTTTATCTAACATAAGTATTTAAGTATATCATTAAGTTATTCTACATATTAGCACTTAATCAAGGAGTCATGAATTGGCAAAAGAAAGACTGGGACTCTGGGAGGTACATAACTATTTCCCTGAACTATTCGTTTAATATATAGAGAATATACATACTTTTATATTTAATGAATACTACTTAGTAAATATTTGGAAAATATTCATTCATTTTTTAGTTTATACAATGTGATTATATGATCTACAAAAGTATATCTCAAGTACAGAGGCCTGTAGAACAAAGAGTCGAGGATTGATAGAAGAAATAAATGAGAGTTACACAACTATTTCCAACAAATATTTTTTATATTCAATAAACATTTAGTAAATATTTGGAAATATTCGTGATTTTTTAGTAAATATTAAGTAAATATTTGGAGAATATTCAACAAATATTTGGAGAATATAAATATTTATATTTAGTAAATATTTGAAAATATTCATTTATTTTTTAAAATCCATAAACATTTAGTAAATATTTGGAGAATATTTAGTAAATGGAGAATATAAATATATATATTTACTAAATATTTGGAGAATATACATATTTTATATATTCAATAAATTTTTAGTAAATTTTAGAAAATGTTCATTTATTTTTTAAATACGAGTTCTTATTATGTGATCCATAAAATTGTTAATTACCTCACTTATAGATTTCCATGGAACAACGAGTCATGAATTTCACTTGTGGTGCACTGATACTATTGATAACCATTTTCCAGAAATATTCTTTTAATATCTAGCCGTAATACGTTTTGTTAAGAAGGAAATATTTCAATTACTATTATGAATCTTCCTTTTTTTTTTTTTTTTTTTGATAATAAGTACCCCATATCTTTACTGATTTTTACTATTTGGAATAACTTTTGGGTAGTCTTTGTGAAACTTGCCTAGTGGCCATTTTAATGTAGGACTCCTATAATTAAGGGCTAAATATATTTTTTTTCTATCGCCCGAATATTCATTTGGGCACCTCAACCTCAAACTGGAGGTTTTATGAATTAAACACCTAATGTATGTTAAAAATATCTCATGCATTAGAACGCATGAAATTCAATAGAATGTAACATTTTCTTTTCCTAGTGAATTTTGTCGGAGTCTCCAAAATCGACTAATTTGGAGTGTTTGTCTCCTTGATTTCAAGAGCGGATTTATTCATGCCGTACCAGTATCATCCGACACCACTGGATCAAAATTTTTTGTTCAATATGGATATCTAATAATAAGTAAAAAAAAGAAAATTGTCTATAAAAATAAAGAATGAAACTACTTAAACAAAAAGAATAATAGGTGAGCTAGTTCAAGCACATGTGATCCAAGGCTGGAGTTTAGTGTTTGAACCCAACTATTTTTTTTTTTTAAAAAGAAGCTAATTTCCAACACCACTAACAAAAAATTCTGCGTTGAGGCAACACTTCAACTTATTTGGGAGAATGCGGTAAGAAATTCGAAGGGGCATGTATTGACTAGGAAAGAGGAGTCAAAGACAAGTGCTGCCTCTTAGCCAGTACTTACGGAGAAATTTATTCATTCAATCAAGGCGGATCATTTTTGCTAAGCCATTATTACGGGGAATAAAGGCACATTCCCTATTTTGTCATAGTTTTGCAATTCAACCCAGGAAAGAGTGAATAAGTGCTTTTCTTGTTGGGGAATAAGACTAATTCGTATCTGTATGGGCCTAAATCAGTTTAAGATCACAAATCGAATTTGGGTTGGGACACAAGCAAATCTTCGTATCAAAGTCAAGAAAATGCTAAGATAAGTGTAAATACAAGAAAATAGCGTGATTTCAATATATTGTTGTGAGTACTTGCCAGAGTTTCAGTATCTATTTCTGAATGAATACAATGTAAAAAGAAGTGTTATTTATAGGCTAAAGGGGCCTTGCCCACGTTTTTCATGATTGATCATGGTTGCACTCACGTTCTGAACATTTAATAAGAGAGTTAGTGGGCTGAAGTAGTGGGATGCTAAGCCGTTTGAACCGAGGTGTTCCACCGAGGCTCAAGTGTATGACTTCGGTGGCATGACCTTGCTGCTCGATCGAAGGGAATGTCACCGAGGCTCAGCTCTCGGCCAGCCTTCGGTTGTGGCATTGAGGCTCGCCTTCGGTAGTTCAATTGCTGACTTCGATCTTTCTCCTTCGGGACATCAGTTCGATTATCTTCGGTCCATCGTACCGAAGTGCTATCAGATCACGTCGATTTTTACCCAATACAGATAGTCCTCCCCACTCCTCAGATGAGTGCCGAGGTCGCCGAGGAGTGGAATGAATTTGAGCAGGAAGCTGACGTCGCTCAACCCTATCCAAGAGTTTCAAAAAGGCGCACGCCTATTCAAATTACTGTTCCACATTACGTGGAGACCGTTCGTTGGCTACCGAACGGTCGCACCGACTTTCTCGCTTTCTCCAACGTTACAGTCATCATTACCCTCGCCACTTGCACGTGTATACTCTCTATAAATACTTCACTTGAAGTTTTTCTTCTCCACTTGACAAAACTCTTGCAAACAGTAGAAATCGCAGAGAGAAGAGCTTCCAGTTTTCACCCAACTTTCTTGATCTTAATCTTCTTTCCGATCTAACATTATGTCAGCTACAAATTCTGGTCATGGCTCTTGTGACTCTGGCGAGAGGGCAGAGCGTTTCACCACTGCGATTATGAGTGGTGATTTTATCCCCACTGTGCCACCGCTGCAAATGATTGAGGCAGAAGGCGGTGGGAAAGCTACGTCGACGGCCAGTGTTCCAAGGCGTCGCAAGGAAAGGGCTGGTCGTGAAAAGGCTGAAGTGAGCTTTGCTGTCGATGATGATGATGACGATCACGATGATGACGGAGGTGACGTCGCTGGTGATGATGTCATCAGTGCTAAAGGGGTAGTTGGCCCAGCGGGCGAGACCGAAGTCAGTAGAGAGGCTAGTGGCCAAAGAGGCAAAGCCGAAGCCAGCAAGGAGGGGTCCCAGACCGAAGCTGGCACTTCAAAGAAGTCGAGGAAGAAGATTCCTCTCGAAGTAGAGATAGACCCCTGGTTGGTCATCCCTTCAAATTTTAATAACAACAAGGGCCTCAAAGTCCACGCTCAATCTGATGCTCAAAAGGGGAAGAAAAGGAACATACCGGTTCACATCACCCCGAGTGTGGTAATCGAAGATGTGATTGAGATTGTTCGGGCTGACTGTCGTTGGGGCCCGAGGTGGAAATTAGGGTTCCAGCCTGGGACACGGCTGTCTTTACTCACGTTGTTGGGTATTCTTCGATCTTCACATACCCTTTCACCATAGGGTTCAATTTGCCAGTTCACCCATAATCGACACATTTTGTAGATCGTACAATTTGTGTTTGGCTTAATTGGGGCCCGGGGTTTGGAGGGTTGTACAAGCCCTCGAGTACTTAAGTTAATTTGCTGGATTGCCCTTCACCTTCCAACACTTGATCTCCCTCTACTATCCCTATTTTCAGAAAGCCGGGGTAGTAGCCCTCTTACCTCAGGGATCTTATGCGATTCTGAGCAAAAGTGAAGACCACGGTGACCGAGGTTGGAATAATCGCTATGTGCTCATTCCCATAAGGCTGCTGTCGATCGAACCTGGCTTCCCCGAAGAGTGGAATGCTCAACGTAAGTGTTACTGCTTTCTCTTGACCTTCGGTCACCATAGTTTATGCTTATTTTCCTATTTGTGACTTGTAGCTGAAAAGGTTCCAGTCAACCCACCGGAGGATTTGCTCGAATGGGCCACCGAGGTCATGAAGCAAGAAATGCGTCATTGTCGGCAGTGGATGATTTTAGCCGCTCTGAAGGGAAATCGATGGTCATGCAAGAGGCATGGTAAGTTAACCATCGATGTCTGAAGTTTCCTAATGTTTACCCTAACTGCTCCTTAACGTTTCCTTTTTCCCTTCCCACTTAGGTTTTCCAACAGGGCTGTTAAAGATGCCGAAGAGGAAAAAGAAGAGGATGCCGAGGAGAGGGGAGATGGAGAAGGGGAATAGAAAAAGGATAAGAAAGAGAAGAAAAAGAAGGAATAGAAGTTAATTGACGCCACCGAAGGCGTCACTCAGATGGCGATTTTGGCGAAGAAGCTCACCGAGGACAAGAAAGCCAAGGGCTCGTTGGGCCAAGGGACTTCGCAAGGTGACGATATTTTTATAGGTCGATTTTTATGCATACCCACTTCTACTTCATCTCATACTTATGAGATTGCTTCTCTCCCTTCCCCAGGCTCTAAGAGAAAGAGGTATGAGTCGAAGCGGGCCAGTAAGGCAAAGGGACCTCGAGTTGTGGAGGCTGCTGCTCCTGCTGCCGAGGCAGTGGCCACAAAGCGCCGAGGTCTTGTCGATGAACCCAGCGACGAGGAGATTCATCACATGGCTCCCGAGGTAGCTCCAGAGCTAGCTACCGAGACGACTCTAGAGACAACTGCCGCGGTCCCTAGGGTGACCGAGGTGATAAACGTGGAGGAATCTGATCAAGAGGCTGCGAAGTGGAAAGGCAAGGCTAAAGCAAATGAGGGTTTTGATCAAAAGCATGGTTAAGGCTTCTCGAGCTTCAGCTAAGACCTCCAACGCTGCACCTCATTGGAAATTGCTCTTGAGGCCAATCTGCTGGATCCTACCAAAGAGGACGTCGCTGCCCTTGATGCTATGCTTGGGTCTACCGAGGATCACGCCCTTCGGAATCTCAGCCCTATGAGTTTGATGGGTGTTTCAACCGCTTCTGCCCTTCGAGTAAGTTTTCACGCACTTTTATTCGCATGATTTAACTTTTCTTTTCTCCCGATGCTAATGTTTCGGTCTTATGCAGAGCTTGGTGCTTGCGCTGCAAGCTATCCACCTCGAGCGCGACCGAGCAGAATAAGTTCAAGCCGCAACCGCTGCCTGGGTAGAGCAAAAGAGGGGATTTGTGAGTAGAATCGCCGAGCTGGAAGCCCAATCTGCTACTTTGAATGAAGAGTTGAAGCGTGCTAACGAGGCAAGGGCTAAAGCTAAGGCTGACCTGCATGGGGTTTTGGAGTCCGCCGAGGCTAGGATTCAGGCTGTGACAAACGAGTTTACTAATGAGCGTTCGAGGCTGAGCCTCGAAAATGCTCGACTTGAAGCCGAACTTTTTAAAGCCAAAACTGAAGTGCTTGAGGCAGGCGAAAAGTATCGTGGCAAGCTGGACGAACACAACGCCAAGCTCGTTGGGCTGCAAAGCCAGGTAGATCAAGTACCTGCTCTTCGGGGCAAGATGTCAAAGCTCCAAGGAAGGATTGCTTACCTCAACGAGTGGGCCGAAGTCAAAGCGACGAGGGCGAAGTTCGAGGAGGCTTGGGCTGTCGTTAAGACTAGGCTCAGCATACTCGAGCAAGTCCAAGCTGGGCAAATTGTGCTCGAAGAGGAGATAGCTAAAGCCAGGGACGTTGCTGCCGAAGCTCAAAAGATTGTAGATGACCTTCCCTCGAGCGAGGGTTCGGATGATGGTGAATCTGAAGGCGATAAGGGGGGCGAAAGTGCCGAAGAAGGCAGTGAAGATGCCGAAGGGGGGAACCCTTAGGAACAAGTAGTTCGTCTTTTGTGTATTGTGTTTTTTGTTTAGGCCTTTGTGCCTTTTTTGTGCAAGCCTTCGGGCTTTCTGATGTATATAATCTTGACCTTCGGGTCAATTTATTTTTAATGTAAACAGTTAGCCTTCGGGCATTTTAATGATATGAATTTGCATTTTTTGTCTTAAGTGTTAGCTCTTGTATGAACCGAACACTTAAAATAATTTTGCTTGCAAGACTTAATCAAATAAAACCAATGCAAACTTAGAACGACGTCTCATTCTCGAGTCAATGCATTTGAACTGCAACTTCGGAGTGCAAGATTATAGAAACAAAGAGATATAAAATCAAGTTTATTTCATTGATAATATCAACGAGCCACAATCAGCTTTTTACATAGGGCCAAGTCGAAGTGGACCTTGGGCGTAAAAACAAATTGACAACATGCCACTATCAGGCGTAATCACAATGTACTAATCTATTCTCTGGGTGTCAGTCCTCGGTTGTCGAACAAATAGACATCGGTTGAGAGGCTTAGTATCGACCTCGGTTGCAACCCGCCTCTTACTCTCCCCCAGTGTTCGGGTGTGAATCTTGATGAAGATCCGAGCACTAGAAATCGTTTTATCCGCTTCCTAAAAAGGTCAAGATAAATAAAAATGAGGAGCAAGTTAGTACATTTCGACCGAAGCCCTAGGAGCGTTTTACGACTCGAGGCTAAGGGTAAAGTTTAAATGATCAAGGAATGCTTACCTCGATTTAAGAAGTAGTACCGCTTCAAATTGGAGATGTTCCAATTTAAGGGTTCGGGTACGCTTTGCAGATCTTCAATTTGATAAGATCCTTTCCCAACAATCGCTCTGACTTTGTAAGGTCCTTCCCAGTTTGCGACGAGTTTTCCCCCGTTCTTCTCCTTCGTTGATTGATTCGTAGCCTTCAGCACATAATCGCCAACTTTAAAATCTCTAAGTTTGGCCTTCCTATTGAGGTATGCCTCGATCTGCCTCTTTTGTGCAACTAGCCGAACCAAAGCCAACTCCCTTTTCTCCTCGAGCAAATCCAATTCTATGCGCATGGCTTGCTGATTTGCATACTCAGTGGTATGAGCGTGCCGAAGGCTTGGTTCGCCCACTTCCACGGGGATAAGCGAATCCATGCCATAAGCGAGTGAAAAAGGGGTCTCACCGGTGCTGTTCTTTTCTGTTGTTCGCATGGCCCACAACACACTTGGCAACTCCTCGTGCTAAGGACCTTTCTTCTCATCGAGCCTTTTCTTGAGATTTTCGATTATCACCCTATTTGAAGACTCGGCTTGGCCATTGGCACTTGGATGATAGGGGGTCGAAACAATTCTTTTGATTCCCCATTGCTTGATGAAATCAGTGATGGCTGCCCCATGAATTGTTTGCCGTTGTCGCAAGCAATTTCTCTTGGGACACCAAACCTGTAGATGATGTTCTTCCTAATAAAATCGATTACTTCTTTCTGTTTGACCTCGGTGAGAGCTCCTGCTTCCACCCATTTTACAAAGTAATCAGTTAAAATGAGGATGAACCGGACACCACCTTTACCCTTCTGTAAAGGGCCAACAATATCCATTCCCCATTTCATGAAGGGCCATGGAGATACGACCGAATGGAAGGGTTCGGCTTGTTGATGAATCATTCGTGCATGGCGTTGGCATTTATCACATTTTTGTACGGAGGCCTTAGCATCTGCGCTGATGGTGGGCCAATAGTACCCAGCTCTAAGTAATTTGCACACCAAAGACTTTTCTCCCGAGTGATTGCCACACTCGCCTTCGTGTATTTCAGCCATCACATATCTAGCTTCGTCTGGACCCAAACACTTGGCCATCTGGCCGCAATACTATCTCCTATACAGATTTTCCTCGATCATAGAGTATGAGGCTGCTTGGGTCCTCAACTTCTTGGCTTCTTTCTTATCTTGGGGGAGAGTTCCCGAGTCGAAGTAAGAGATAAACTTACTCCGCCAATCCCATTTGTGGTCCACAGAGTTGACTTGCAATTTCATCTCTCTCATTTGTGCAGAGAGCAACCGAACCACTAAATCAGTCCCCGAGTGAACTTCGTCGACTGCCGAACCCAAGTTTGCTAGGGCATCGACTTCGGTATTTTCCTCTCGAGGCACTTGCTTAATTTTCCATTCTTGGAATTGGCTAAAATCCTCTGTGCTCGGTCCAAGAATAGATGCATCCTGGGCTCCCGAGCCGTGTATTTACCGAGCACTTGGTTTACCACCAGTTGCGAGTCGTATCTCAACTCAATTCTTTCCACACCCATTTCTTTAGCCAACTCCAAGCCTGCTAAAGCTGCTTCGTACTCGGCTTCGTTGTTAGTCACCTTTTTGAACCGAACGGAGTGCCTGATTTTCTCCCCGGTGGGCGCTTTCAACACTATGCCTAATCCCGAACCCTTGGAATTAGTTGCCCCATCGGTGTAGAGTACCCATAGTCCCGAAGCTGTCCCTTTTGACATTGAGTTCTCCTTTTCGGCTTCGGGTAGGATCCCAACACTAAAATCAGCTACGAAATCAGCCAAGACTTAGGACTTAATGGTTGTTTGGGGTTGATAAGTGATTTCATACTCGCTTAATTCTATCGCCCATTTTGATAACCTCCCCGATAACTCAGGTTTATGCAATATACTTCTCAAAGAGAAGTTAGAAACTACTGCTATTGGGTGACATTGGAAATAAGGTCGTAGTTTCCGAGCAGTAACAATTATAGCAAGTGCTAGTTTTTCCAAGTGAGGATACCCGGTCTCAGTATCGAGGAGTGTCTTGCTCACATAGTAGATGGGCGGTTGTTTTCCATCCTCTTCCCGAACCATCATAACACTGACTGAGACCTCGGACACAGCCAAGTAAACTAGCAAGGTTTCACCATCCTTTGGCTTGGTGAGGAACGACGCGTTAGCCAGATAACGTTTCAACCCCCTTAGCGCTTGTTTACACTCCGGTGTCTACTCGAAGTGATTATTCTTCCTCAAGACAGAGAAGAATTTGTGGCATCGATCTGAAGACCTTGAAATGAATTGACTCAAGGCAGCGATTCGGCCAGTTAGGAGATAGTATTGCGGCCCGATGGCCTTTTGTTTCCGAGGCTTTTGAATGCACACCGGGATCTTTTCAATTTCTCCTCGGGGGTCCTCCTTGCTTGACCCCGGTCGCATTAGTTGCTATTGTTTTGGCCCAGTCGAGGCGACTCCACTTTTCAATGCAACTGAATAGCATTCTCTTGCTACTCGTTGCTCTCTCTTTATTGATCGAACTCCTCATGGGGTAGGGAACTTGATCACTTGATGAAGAGTGGATGGGACGGCATCCATGGAGTGGATCCATGGTCTGCCAAGGATCACATCGTATGCTATGTCCTCGGGCAACACTTGAAATAGTGTTTTCTTGCTAACTCTTTCAGCAAACGCCTTGAGTGTGATTTCACCCAAAGTTTTCTCTGTGGAGTTGTTGAAGCCAGTCAACACTGTTGCCTTGGGGATGACTTCCCCTTTAAGCCACATCTTCTTAATGGCCCCGTAGCTAATTATACTGACCGAGCTACCGGGGTCATTAAGGACTCGTTTGATATCCGAGTCATTTATTCTCAACATGATGACCAAGGCATCGTGATGAGGGAACATCATCCCATCACAATCGTCATCATCAAACACAATTTCTTTACCCGAGCCTCTCACTCGAGTTCTCTTTTCCATTTTGATTGACAGCTTGGCGAACTTCTTTGTAGCTGCAAAGTTCACCCCGTTCACCTCTGATCCCCTGGTGATAACATTCTCAACTCTCTCTGGGGTTGGAGCCTGAGGTGGTTGTCCATCACCTCGGTTCTTGGTGTAGTTGTATTTTCCCTTGTCGGTAAGGAATTCGGCTAACACACTCTTCTTCAACAAATGTGCCACCTCGAGGCGAAATGCTTTGCAGTCCTTGGTGCGATGGCCATAATCTGTATGGAACTCACGGTGCAAATTTTGATCCCTTTTGTCTGCTGGAGTTCTCATGTCTTTGGGTATTCTTACCCCGGCGGTTCCCTTTACTATGCTGACCAGCTTCGAGGTCGATATATTGAAGTTATAGTTAGGGATCCGAGGTAATTCTTTATTTTTTGAGACCAAAGCTGGGCTTGAGAAATTTCTTTGGTTCGAATTAGGAAGAACCTTTCCTCCGAGCCGTTTGCTTACATCTGGGTTCACAAACGAGTTTCCAAGAGAATTTCCCAGCCTTTGGCTGACGGGCTGCCTTAAGGAGGCATATGGCTCGTACCTCCCATTCGAGTTTCCTCACGATGCCTCGGCGCGATATGAGGATTCGCCTCGGTTCTTATAGTTGTGACCTCGGCCAATGTTTTTAAACTCGACTTCCTCCAGCCTTATCTTGGAGTAAGCTCATTTGTATAAATCATCCCACTTCAGAGTTTGATACTGCTCAAGCTCTTTTCGCAACTCGGCAGCAGCGTCGGAGTTGCGAACATTGATACCCTTTTCAAACGCCATGATTTCCAGAGTATCATCCATTTGAGGTAGCTCCATGCGCTCAGCATGAAAGCACTCGAGGAAGTTCTTGAGTGGCTCACTGGGCCGTTGCTTGACCTCGCATATATCCTCCTTCCTTTGGAGAATTTTTGTGCTCCGGTGTGGGCCTCAACGAAGGCGCTAACCATTTCTTTGAAGGTGGAAATTGACCCCGCTGGTAAGCGCATGTACCAATGCAGTGCCCCTTTCTCCAAAAATTCGCCAAACTTTTTCAAAAACATTGACTCGAGCTCTATTGTTGTTAATTCATTGCTCTTTACCATCGCCATGAACTCACTTACATGCTCTTTGGGATCAGTGGTCCCATCATACTTTTTTAGGAAGAGGAGCTTGAAATTTTTGGGAGTTGGAGCTGGTGCAGCTTCGGGCTTGAATGGCAACTCCTTATATTGATCGATGTCAAGCTCTTCTTCGGCCTTAGCGACCCCGGGGACGCTCTCGAGGCTCTTTTCCACGCGCGCTTCGACGTGAGCCTCGACTTGGGCTTTGATTTCTCTAATCAACCTCTCGACGTTAACCGAATACGTAGTTTCTGCCACGGTGGGAAGCGTCCGGAAGTGTGGCGTTGTGTTCGGTAAGGTTCCCGAACCTCCAGATGTGGCCCCATTGTGAGGTCCCCTATTATCGCGCCCGTAGGAATGAAGGGCGGGATGCCTCCATTTGGAGCCACAGGCTGAGCGCCATTCGGTGTCGAGTTGTTCCTCACCTCTAATGAGGCGCGGAATTCGGCGTTGATGTTAGATTGTTCATCCTGCCGCTCTTGAAGAGCCCTGAGTGAAGCAACAACATAAGCTTGAAACGCTTCGGTTGTCATCAGAGATGAAGAAGTAGGATCTGATTGAATGCCAGTTTGTCTATCGGGAGCTAACTGGTGTTCTGTAGGATTTCTACTATTACCAGCCGTTTCGTCATCAAAAGATTATGAACTTCAACGACAAAGAACATTTAACTTTGGAACAAAGCATTATGCCTGCTTCCCCACGGACGGCGCCAATTTGTATGGGCCTAAATCAGTTTAGGATCATAAATCGAATTTGGGTTGGGACATAAGCAAATCTTCGTATCAAAGTCAAGAAAATGCTAAGGATAAGCGTAAATGCGAGAAAATAGCGTGATTTCAATATATTGCTGTGGGTACAAATTTTTTGCCAGAGTTTCAGTACCTATTTCTGAGTAAATACAATCTAAAAAGAAGTTCTATTTATAGGCTAAAGGGGCGTTGCCCACGTTCTTCATGACTGATCATGCTTGCACCCACGTTCTGAACATTTAATAGGAGAGTTAGTGGGCTGAAGTAGTGGGCTGCTGAGCCATTTAAACCGAGGTGTTCCACTGTCACGACCCAATTTCCAAGGGCTCGTGATGGCACCTAAACAACATTTGCCTAGGAGAACCAATGAAACAAGATGCGGAAAAGAACAATAATGTGAAAAGATCATAAATGGATATATAAATATAAAAGTGTGAAGTCCAAAAGAATATATCCACAAAAGAATTGGAGCATTCTAAGAGTGACTCAATAAAGTATGAATATACATCAAAGAAATCTGAGTCCTATCTCTAAGTGACTCCGGCGGTATGCCACCACGGTCTGTGTGGTCGGCTCACCTCAATCAAAAGTCTCAGAAGCCTCGGGAACCGCTAACGTCCGGGCTGCTGACTGGATGAAGGACCTGCGCACGTAGCAGAGTAAGTTATGAGCCGAAGCCCAGTAAGATCACCGACAGGCCCGCTAAGGTACCCTTGCGGGACAAGTCGCTACATGAATCATAAGCAACAACATACTATAGTAATCATACAATAAAGTAGTGAAATCACAAACAGATGTAACACATTCCATACACACAAGTAGTAACCAGAAGTCTCAAGGATTATGCCCATCCAACGTAAGGCATAGGTCAACTCAGCGGCGGTTTGGAGATCCAATCTCTACTCCCGTGCCGACTAACCTAGACCTACGATGGACTAGCAACACCACTACTAAGTATCAACCATATACCGTGACCCGAAGTCACTATCACAATCATGAATAAGTAGACCAACGATCCGTAGTCGTTGGCTCATCTCAAATCTGTCTACGATCGCACCACACCCCCTGTCAAGTGCGTCGTATCTCAATAAATCAAGTGACCACACCACACCCCCTGTCAAGTGTGTCACATCTCAGAGATCAAGTGTCCACACCACACCCCCTGTCAAGTGTGACACATCTCATAGTATAGGCGACACCACACCCCCTGTCAAGTTTCTCTCTAACAGTATTAATATCCACGACATTAATAACAATAACAGAAATAATAACAAAAATATTAATAACGATAATATTTCACAGTCACCGTAACCCAGGTTGGTTATGCTAGCTGAACGTAAGGCGAATGTTAACCCGACCACAGTTTGGGGGTACAATCCCTACTCCCATGTCGTCCAACCCAAGGTTACGTATAGACAGCACTACCCAACCCGGCACGTGAAGAAATCAAGTACCAATATCATACAAAAGCCGGCAAAATCCTCGGCAAGACATTTATCATGACATGCCGGCAACATCCTCGGCCATGTCCCAAGTTCTTGCTATCTAAGCATGGCGTAGCAAGCGTTACTACGATATAAATTTAAGCTACCTCGACGTAGCGTTTAGACCGGCACATACCTCGGTCGAGTCACAATCTCGCTATTTATAACAAACAATAATAGCAAGTAATTCACATCATTAATCCTAACCATTGTTAGGTACATATATGCGTACATGAAGCATACTAGCATGAAGGAAGAGTCCACAAGCACAATAGAGGTCAAGTCTCACTTACCTCGAAATTCGGGCTCAAATGCCGGGAAGAATCTCCTTTCCCGCTCGCCTTGTCCGCGAAGGACTCTCCACTAGGTCTATTAAGACAAGATATAGCACATATGAGTGCTCAATTATAGCTATTTAAGCCTATAGGCATCCTAGGGTAAAAATTACCAAAATGCCCCCGGGTAGGGCCGAGCTCTAAATGTACAAAATGTACTTTTCCGGACTCCCCACGCTCCCGTGAGTCCAAAAGTACACTTAGATTCCACATGCGAGCCTTGCTCGATGTCTTTCCCCAATTCTTAAGAATCTAGGGTTCTAACCCATTTCCAAGAATCAACCCTTTGATTCTTGTGTTAATCAACATAAAGATGGATTGAAAGGGCTTACCTTAAGTGTAAGTATGATTGGGTCTTCAAGAAATACCCAAAAATCGCCTCAAGAGCTCACCAAATGATTTTTATAAGTTATGAACCGAAATGGCCTTTTTATAGCAGTTTTTTTTTTTTTTTTGCCTCTGTGACAGCTTCTTTTGAAAAAATCATAACTTTTGATAGGAATGTCCAAATGACCTGAAACCGGTGCCATTAGAACCACAACTCAAAGGTCTACAACTTTTATGTTTTGAGTTTTTCCTAATTCCTTACGGATTGGCCGGAAAATCAGCTTTTATCCGGCTGTTTGTGCCAAAACAGAACAGAAAAGTCGCACCAGATTTTCTACTGTTTTAGGGGCAAAACGGGACCCTACGAAGCTCGGAATGATCCCAAAATTTGCACACAAGTCATAAAATACTTGGGTGACATGCTCTTTAAGACGGAACTCAATTCGGACTTCCAGAACTCAAAAAGTGGGTCCTACGGGAAAGGTTCAATTTTCGACTTTCGCCAAAATAGCGAAATTTAACCAAACGACCTCGGAATCCAATTCCGAAAGTTGCTACAAGTCACAAATGACTATACGAACCTAACGGAACTTTCGGATCTCTCATCGGAGCTCATTTGCTCAAATCGAGCTCGGAAACCTCTTTTAACTCTTTTAAACTTCCGAAACGGGGACTTTATCAAAAGTCCTATCAAACGAGGTCCGTTTTCAATTTTGAAGGTTGCTACATGTCATAAATGACGAGACGGACCTAACGGTGTGCTCGGATTTTCCATCGGGGTTCGTTTACTCAAAACGACCTATCGAAACCCCAAATTCCTTTCCGGAATTTCATAAACGGATCCTTTTCTCGAAAACCTATCAAATGGACTCCGTATCGACTCAGATTTCACAGACGGGTCATAAATGACCTAACGGAGCTTTTGGGACTGTCAACACGCAAAACGAGGTCTCGGATCCCGTAACGACTATTTGAGGGTCGTTACATTCTCCCCCACTTAGACTCTCGGCCGTCCTCGGACGAGCCTAAGTCTAAGGTAGGATCCACACACTAGCCACGGAGCTGGCACGGATTTCGAGGACCCCTCGGTACCACCCGAAATCAATAAAACTTAAAAATACAAATTCAGGCTTAGAAAATACAAGGATTTCATACCTGAATCATCGAACAAGCGCGGATGCCTCTCACGCATCTCGGACTCAAGCTCCCAAGTGGCCTCGGCAATGGAGTGATGCCCCCACTGAACTCTCACAAGCGGGATCACCTTCGATCTCATCTTACGGACCTCTCTAGCCACAATAGCAATAGGCTCCTCCGAATAAGCTAAGTCGCCATCTACCTCCACGGAAGCCATATCGATCACATGAGACAGATCGTGAACATACTTCCGGAGCATGGACACATGGAACACCGGATGAACAGACAGAGAGGGAGGCAAAGCCAGTCTATAAGCAACGGCGCCAACGCGCTCCAATATCTCAAAAGGCCCAATGAACCTAGGACTGAGCTTGCCTTTCTTCCCAAATCTCATAACACCCTTCATGGGCGACACTCTGAGGAATACCCGGTCCCCAACCATGAACTCAAGATCTCTCCGCCTCCGATCTGCATACGATATCTGCCGGCTCTGAGCCGTGCGGAGTCGATCCTGAATAACCCGGACCTTATCTAAGGTCTGCTGCACCAAATCGGGCCCCAACACCTGGACCTCACCAGACTCGAACCAACCGATAGGCGAGCGACATCTCCGACCATACAATGCCTCAAACGGAGCCATCTGGATAGAAGCTTGATAGCTATTATTATACGCAAACTCTGCTAGCGGCAAATGGCTATCCCAATGGCCTCCAAAATCAATAGCACACGCCCTCAACATATCCTCGAGGATCTGAATGGTCCTCAGACTGGCCATCAGTCTGCGGGTGAAATGCAGTGCTGAGATCGACCCGAGTACCCAGCTCTCTCTGAAAAGATCTCCAAAACTGAGCTGTGAACTGAGCACCTCGGTCAGAAATGATAGAAACAGGAGCACCATGTAATCTCACAATCTGCTCAATGAAGATACAAGCCAGACGCTCCGAGGTATAAGTAGTCCTCACTGGAATGAAGTGAGCCGACTTCGTCAGTCGATCAACTACTACCCACACCAAATCATGCTTACCCACGGTCAGCGGCAAACCAACTACGAAATCCATAGTGATCTGCTCCCACTTCCACTCGGGAATGGCTGGAACACATACCCGGCCGTTAAGCCGCAAAGCACCATCATCACCAATCACGAACGAGGACACTCCCCCACTCAGGACCCTGTCCCAGAGATCTCTCAGATAAGGATCCTCGAACTGCCTTTCCCGAATCTGGGAAGCTAAAGACGACTGAGACCCCACATATGCAAGCACCCGGCCTGGAACAGAATCATCAAACCGAACCCCACTAATGGACAAAGCCTGCAACTCACGGGCCAACGGCCTCATATCAGCATCAAGATAGGCGAGGCTACCCATGGACTTCCTACTCAAGGCATCGGCTACAACATTAGCCTTTCCGGGATGATACCGGATAGAAAGATCATAATCCTTCAGCAGCTCTAACCAGCGGCGCTGTCTCCCGTTCAAGTCCTTCTGAGTGAACAAGTACTGAAGACTCTTATGATCGGTGAATATCTCACATGGCTCGCCATAAAGATAGTGCCTCCACAACTTCAGTGCAAACACGACAGCTAACAGCTCCAAATCATGGACAGGATAATTCTTCTCATGGACCTTCAGCTGTCTCGAGGCATAAGCTATCACCTTACCCTCCTGCATCAGAACGCTACCCAGGCCAACACCCGAAGCATCACAATATACGGTGAATCCCCCGGATCCACTAGGCAAGGCCAACACTGGCGCTGAAGTCAACAGAGTCTTAAGCTTCTGAAAGCTAGACTCACAGGCATCGGACCACAGGAAAGGAACATTCTTCTGGGTCAACTTCGTCAGAGGTGCTGAAATAGAAGAAAACCCCTCGACGAACCGCCGATAATAACTTGCCAAGCCTAAGAAACTCCGAATCTCTGTAGGAGAAGTAGGCCTAGGCCAACTCTGAACGGCCTCTATCTTCTTCGGATCAACACACACCCCATCCTTGGTCACCACGTGACCTAGGAAAGATACAGAACTGAGCCAAAATTCACACTTGGAGAATTTGGCATACAACTGCTGATCCCTCAGAGTCCGAAGAACAACTCTCAAATGCTGCTCATGCTCCTCCCTGCTCCTCGAATAAACCAAGATATCATCGATAAACACAATGACGAAGGAGTCAAGGTAGGCCTTGAACACTCGGTTCATCAGATCCATGAAAGCAGCTGGGGCATTCGTAAGCCCGAAAGACATCACCAGAAACTCATAGTGGCCATATCGGGTACGAAAAGCAGTCTTGGAAACGTCCTCGGACCGAATCCTCAACTGATGATACCCCGACCTCAAATCAATCTTCGAGAAGAAGGTAGCACCCTGAAGCTGATCAAACAAATCATCAATACGCGGCAAAGGATACCTATTCTTGATAGTAACCTTATTCAGCTACCGGTAATCAATACACATCCGCATAGAGCCATCCTTCTTCTTCACAAATAATACCGGGGCACCCCATGGAGACATACTGGGCCTAATGAAGCCCTTATCGAGCAAATCCTGAATCTGCTCCTTCAGCTCCCTTAACTCAACAGGAGCCATACGATACGGGGGAATAGATTTAGGCTGAGTGCCTGGCAATAGATCAATGCAAAACTCTATCTCCCGCATAGGCGGCAAACCCGGCAAATCATCAGGAAACACATCCGGATACTTACAAACAACCGGAACTCTATCAAGGGATAACTCCTCTGCCCGGACATCCCGAACTGAAGCAATATATCCCTCGCACCCACTAGATATCATCCTCTGCGCCTCCAAGAAAGAAATGATCCTACTCTTCGGAGAAGGCCTGGAACCTCTCCATACAACCCGAGACTCACCCTCTGCCCCGATCGTCACGGACTTGGCATGGCAATCCAAAGTCGCATGACAGGAAGCCAGCCAATCCATGCCCATAATGACATCGAAATCAGACATATCAAGCAGCATCAGGTCCACTAAGGACTCTACACCACAGATGGAGATCATACACTGCCGATAACCCCTATCTACACATATAGAAGACCCGACAGGGGTGGCAACCATAAATGGATCATCTAAGAAGACCAGATCCCTGCCCAAGCAAGGGGCAAATCCCGGCGACACATACGAATAGGTAGACCCCGGATCAATAAGAGCATAAGCATCGCGGCCACAGACAGAAATAATACCTGTGATGACATCATTGGATGCCTCAGCATCCTGACGAGTCATAGCATAGACCTGCGCCGAGCCTCCTGAACCCCGAGCTCTCTGAGACTGCTGTCTAGGAGGAATCTGAGAAACGGGCCTGGCGGCCTGAGGACCAGATGGTACCATAGCTGCGGATCCCTGGCGACCTGATGAAATATAAGAGCAACTCCTGACATAGTGCTCTGGAGACCCACACTCAAAACATCCATCACCTCTACCTCCTCTACCGCCTCTACCACCTCTGCCACGACCACCTCCAGACGAACACCTCCCATGATGCCTCTGATGGCACCTCCCGCACTGCGGCGGACCAGACTGCGAAGAGCCACCCCGCCTCTGGGATGACTGAGGCCTCGGGGTCTCTGAAGAAAAATCCTGGGCAGGCAAAGCAGCAGCCTGGGGCCTAGACTGAGAACGGCCCTGATGACCCTGACCCCTCTGAGCGGATCCACTATACCCACCAGACTGACGCGACCTCTTGGCCGCCCTCTCCGCGTCAGCCCTGGCGAAGATATCCTCCATCCGCCGCGCCACATCAACTATCTCAAAATATGACTTGTTGCTCATATCAGGGGCAACAGCTACCTGCAAGCGGGGATGAAGACCCTCAACAAACCGGAGGACCTTGTCCCTCTCCTGAGCCACCATAGCCGGCGCAAACTGAGACAACCACAAGAACCTGGTGTCATACTCTGAAACAGACAGGTTTCCCTGCCTCAACCCCTCAAACTCGCGCCTCTGAGCATCGTGCTGACTCTGGGGCACGAACCTGCTCATGAACATAGACACGAACTCAGCCCAAGACAAAGGAGGGAGGTCACTAGACCTCTGCCGCATCATGGAGACCCACCATGTCTCCGCATCTCCCGATAATCTGAAAGAAGCACACTGCACCCCTAAGGTGTCTCTAGTACCAAGAACTATCAAAATTTTCTCACACTTCTGAATGTACCTCTAGGCAGTACATGTAGCTGAGGTACCGTCGAACTCTGGAGGCTGAAGCTTCATGAATGACTCTATTCTCCTGGCAACCTCCTCAGTGCTCATAGGAGGAGTAGAAATAACAGGACCTGCCTGAGGAGCAGAAGCAGAAGGCTGGGCAATATGATCAGGAGCAGCCTCAGAAGTAGGCGTGCTCATAACAGGTGTGGTCGGCTGAGGAGCCGAAACAGGAGCTGCAACATCATCTCTGACAGGGACCTGATGGCTAGACAAGGCCATCAGTCTCATATACTCCTCTGAAGAGATCACAACGGTGCCTGGCACAACAGTAGGCACAGGGGGAATAGATGCTGACAGAGTCGCTATGGACACCGCAGGGATAGCTGTGTCCTGCCTAGTGGCTGACGGGCGACCTGCCCGAGTCTTCTTAGCAGCTGGCGGCTGCGTAGGTGCTGATGGCTCTCCCGCAGACGCGGGTGTAGAAGATGCAGCCCTCCTGGCTGAGGATGCTCGCGTCCTCACCATCTGATACAATACACGAAAAAGGGTCAGCACCTATATAAGCTACTCAGCACGAATAGAGATGAAACGAAGGGAAAACATTTCCTAACATGCCCTTGTAGCCTCTCACTCATAAGTATGGTCGACAACATACCCATAAGCAAGACTATACTCAGACACTGCTCCAAGACTCCTAGGACTCGAATTAGAACCTAGGGCTCTGATACCAAACTGTCACGACCCAATTTCCAAGGGCTCGTGATGGCACCTAAACAACATTTGCCTAGGCGAACCAATGAAACAAGATGCGGAAAAGAACAATAATGTGAAAAGATCATAAATGGATATATAAATATAAAAGTGTGAAGTCCAAAAGAATATATCCACAAAAGAATTGGAGCATTCTAAGAGTGACTCAATAAAGTATGAATATACATCAAAGAAATCTGAGTCCTATCTCTAAGTGACTCCGGCGGTATGCCACCACGGTCTGTGTGGTCGGCTCACCTCAATCAAAAGTCTCAGAAGCCTCGGGAACCGCTAACGTCCGGGCTGCTGACTGGATGAAGGACCTGCGCACGTAGCAGAGTAAGTTATGAGCCGAAGCCCAGTAAGATCACCGACAGGCCCGCTAAGGTACCCTTGCGGGACAAGTCGCTACATGAATCATAAGCAACAACATACTATAGTAATCATACAATAAAGTAGTGAAATCACAAACAGATGTAACACATTCCATACACACAAGTAGTAACCAGAAGTCTCAAGGATTATGCCCATCCAACGTAAGGCATAGGTCAACTCAGCGGCGGTTTGGAGATCCAATCTCTACTCCCGTGCCGACTAACCTAGACCTACGATGGACTAGCAACACCACTACTAAGTATCAACCATATACCGTGACCCGAAGTCACTATCACAATCATGAATAAGTAGACCAACGATCCGTAGTCGTTGGCTCATCTCAAATCTGTCTACGATCGCACCACACCCCCTGTCAAGTGCGTCGTATCTCAATAAATCAAGTGACCACACCACACCCCCTGTCAAGTGTGTCACATCTCAGAGATCAAGTGTCCACACCACACCCCCTGTCAAGTGTGACACATCTCATAGTATAGGCGACACCACACCCCCTGTCAAGTTTCTCTCTAACAGTATTAATATCCACGACATTAATAACAATAACAGAAATAATAACAAAAATATTAATAACGATAATATTTCACAGTCACCGTAACCCAGGTTGGTTATGCTAGCTGAACGTAAGGCGAATGTTAACCCGACCACAGTTTGGGGGTACAATCCCTACTCCCATGTCGTCCAACCCAAGGTTACGTATAGACAGCACTACCCAACCCGGCACGTGAAGAAATCAAGTACCAATATCATACAAAAGCCGGCAAAATCCTCGGCAAGACATTTATCATGACATGCCGGCAACATCCTCGGCCATGTCCCAAGTTCTTGCTATCTAAGCATGGCGTAGCAAGCGTTACTACGATATAAATTTAAGCTACCTCGACGTAGCGTTTAGACCGGCACATACCTCGGTCGAGTCACAATCTCGCTATTTATAACAAACAATAATAGCAAGTAATTCACATCATTAATCCTAACCATTGTTAGGTACATATATGCGTACATGAAGCATACTAGCATGAAGGAAGAGTCCACAAGCACAATAGAGGTCAAGTCTCACTTACCTCGAAATTCGGGCTCAAATGCCGGGAAGAATCTCCTTTCCCGCTCGCCTTGTCCGCGAAGGACTCTCCACTAGGTCTATTAAGACAAGATATAGCACATATGAGTGCTCAATTATAGCTATTTAAGCCTATAGGCATCCTAGGGTAAAAATTACCAAAATGCCCCCGGGTAGGGCCGAGCTCTAAATGTACAAAATGTACTTTTCCGGACTCCCCACGCTCCCGTGAGTCCAAAAGTACACTTAGATTCCACATGCGAGCCTTGCTCGATGTCTTTCCCCAATTCTTAAGAATCTAGGGTTCTAACCCATTTCCAAGAATCAACCCTTTGATTCTTGTGTTAATCAACATAAAGATGGATTGAAAGGGCTTACCTTAAGTGTAAGTATGATTGGGTCTTCAAGAAATACCCAAAAATCGCCTCAAGAGCTCACCAAATGATTTTTATAAGTTATGAACCGAAATGGCCTTTTTATAGCAGTTTTTTTTTTTTTTTGCCTCTGTGACAGCTTCTTTTGAAAAAATCATAACTTTTGATAGGAATGTCCAAATGACCTGAAACCGGTGCCATTAGAACCACAACTCAAAGGTCTACAACTTTTATGTTTTGAGTTTTTCCTAATTCCTTACGGATTGGCCGGAAAATCAGCTTTTATCCGGCTGTTTGTGCCAAAACAGAACAGAAAAGTCGCACCAGATTTTCTACTGTTTTAGGGGCAAAACGGGACCCTACGAAGCTCGGAATGATCCCAAAATTTGCACACAAGTCGTAAAATACTTGGGTGACATGCTCTTTAAGACGGAACTCAATTCGGACTTCCAGAACTCAAAAAGTGGGTCCTACGGGAAAGGTTCAATTTTCGACTTTCGCCAAAATAGCGAAATTTAACCAAACGACCTCGGAATCCAATTCCGAAAGTTGCTACAAGTCACAAATGACTATACGAACCTAACGGAACTTTCGGATCTCTCATCGGAGCTCATTTGATCAAATCGAGCTCGGAAACCTCTTTTAACTCTTTAAACTTCCGAAACGGGGACTTTATCAAAAGTCCTATCAAACGAGGTCCGTTTTCAATTTTGAAGGTTGCTACATATCATAAATGACGAGACGGACCTAACGGTGCGCTCGGATTTTCCATCGGGGTTCGTTTACTCAAAACGACCTATCGAAACCCCAAATTCCTTTCCGGAATTTCATAAACGGATCCTTTTCTCGAAAACCTATCAAACGGACTCCGTATCGACTCAGATTTCACAGACGGGTCATAAATGACCTAACGGAGCTTTTGGGACTGTCGACATGCAAAACGAGGTCCCGGATCCCGTAACGACTATTTGAGGGTCGTTACATTCACCAAGGCAAGTGTATGACTTCGGTGGCATGACCTTGCTACACGATCGAAGGGAATGTTACCGAGGCTCAGCTCTCGACCAGCCTTCGGTTGTGGTATTGAGGCTCGCCTTCGGTAGTATTATCGCTGACTTCGATCTTTCTCCTTCGGGACATCAGTTCAATTATCTTCGGTCCATAGTACCGAAGTGCTATCAGAGCACGTCGATTTTTACCCAATACAGTATCTTAGTGCATGTACTGAATTTATTTGGAGCAATTGGAGTGGGATTTTCATTTTGGAAATATGAGTAGAAGTGATAATCAGAATATTTTACTAGAACGTGTGTCACAATGATGCAGGGCAAATCGAGCCTAAGGCACTTACCATCAAGAGCTGGGATTAGAGGATGCAATGGACGAGAGGTCCAGAGAATCAGAGATTAATTGAAGCCGTTCCGAAAGAACAAGGCTGAAGTACCCCGCCCAGGCCACCCGGGCGCCCCGCCTAGGAAACAAAGGAGCCAGGCGGTCCGCCCACCCAGGGGGCGATCCGCCCAGCCCCCTTCACTGCACAAGTTTGCGGGCGCTCCGCCCCAAAAGCTGAAGCACGGGATTCTAAGTGTGTTTTGCCTATTTTGACCCTACGTGGTCTTTTATGAGTAATAAACTTGTAGGGGCTTTTATGTCATTTTATTAGGAGTGTGGAACATCTATAAATACCACACTTAGTCATTTTATTTCATTAGCTAGATTTGAGTATTGAAGAATAGATTTTAGAAGAGACTAGGTCTTTCTTGTTGAAGCTTGGCTTCATGTATCTCTTACTTGGAATCCATGAAGGATCACCACTAGTGTGACCCTGTTTAATGGTTCGAGTCTCTTCTCCCTTTTGAATCAATCTATTTGTTACTTTGATTCGTTCTTTCTTCTATTTTCTGTTCTTCCCTGTCTCTATTTCTTGTTATCTTATGATTATTGCTTCCGTATCTTAGTTTATCGCTTCCGCCTAATTTTCCCTACATCATTTGGTATCAGAGCAAGGCTCGGGTTTTGTTCTTACAAACCCCCGACCCTTGATTCTTCGTGCCTAGGTTAGTTTCTTTAGATTTCTTGTTGTTGAAGTTATTGAAAGAAGAAAAAAACACAAAAAAATAGAAAAAGTGAAAAATACAAAAATTATCGTAAATTTGTGGTGTGATCGATTCGTGTTATGGGTGTTATAGATTCTTGATCCTTGTTGAAAACCCGACGTTTGGGTACCACAATCTTGTTGATTGCATTGATTTGAATTATCTGAAACCCCAAAATTGTTAAACCCTCTCAAAACCCATGTTCTTGATGAATTTGATTGATTCTTGGGTTGTTTGATTGTGGGGTTGTGGAATTGATTACCGGGGTTTGTTCTTCATTGCAAAACGAACAAATTGAAACAAGAATCGTGCGATTCGGAGTTCGGTAACATCGATTTTGAAGAATCGAAACCCACCTTGAACCTTTTAAAACCCTTGTTGAAAACCCCAACTTGAAACATTGAGTCATGATTGTTCTTGATTTGTTGGGTGTTTTGATGTGAAAATCATTGGGGTTTGAAGATTATATCAATATTCAACTTGGGTACCTTTAATTGGTGCAAAACACGTTGAAATCGGACCAAAATTTGGCTCGAAATTGAAGAAACCGGAGTTGGGAAGTGCTGAACCCGACCCCCAGGCGGACCGCCCACCCCCTAGGCGCCCCTGCCCACCCTACCTCACTGTCTACCAAGGCAGGCGGACCGCCTACCTACCCCAGGCGGACCGCCCAGTGAGCTGATTGGTTGGTTTCGCTCCGTTTCATGGTTTTTTGTGTTTGTTTTGATTCTGAACTTCTTGGTTAGTGTTTATAAGGTATTAGTCCTACTTTATTGACACTAATCTTTGATCCTTTAGGGTGTTGTGTGTCTTGAAGTCTTTACTTAAAGTCTTAGATCTTGCTTGCTTCAAGTGCGCATTAAATTAGCTTCCGTACATCGAGTCACTTAAACTCCATTCCGAACCATTACTTGGGTGCATTAGTTGATTGATCTTGCCATTTTGATTACTAAGAGACAAGAAGGTCTTGAGTGGAAAAAGGCTTGAGTGGTGAGAACAATAGAGTGTGGTCACAAAAGCCAACGACCTTGAGTGTATACACGAGTGGAAAGAAAATTGAGTGACATCTTTTGAGTGGTACACGTGAGGGAGTAAATTTGTGAGGTCCTTTACTCTTTTGTTACAACTATGGCATCGGATGACGATTGTGGAGGGTATGACTCATGAGGAGATGATGGAGACTATGGTTCCTACGATGGTGATGATGGGTATTGCTATGACGATTCGGGGAACCAAGGCTCATATGATGATGAAGCGGGTCACTATATTGATTATGAAGATGAAGAAAACTATGGGGCTTGCGAAGATGAATGTGAAGAATCTTATGCTCCAAGTCAAGAATTTGAAGATGGTGACGCTTCAAGGTATTATGATCCTACTTACTCTTCTTGTGATGAATTTGAACATGATGATAGTGACGTAGAGAGAATTGATGATGAGGTTGATTATGAGAATTGTTCATTTTCATCTTCTCTTGATGTTGCTTGTGGTGTGCAAGGGAGTAGTAGAGGTCCTTCCATTAGTATGGGAGGAGGAGGTGGTTGTTCCATGGGAAATGAGAGGTTTGCATCTTCTAGTTCCCATGTGAAGGGTGGAAGGAGAAATGGTATTGCTCTTACCGTTACGGGGGTGCATTGCTCTAGTAGTGGTGGTAGGAGTGGTGCTATGGGCTATGGAACCAAGGCGAGAGGCAATTATGGGTTCCATAGTGGTATTCCTTCCCCGACTTTCAACAACACTTCTAATGTTGGAAGCGTGACGGGAAGTGGAGGTTATTCTAGTGGTGTTGCCACTAGTGGAGAGATAAGGAGAACCCAACTTGGGGGTGATGGTTTTCTTGGACTTGATCCTATACAAGACATGTGTGAATGTAGGTTCATTTTTTAGGTGAATGGTAGAGAAGGATGCTTGCTCAAGATTAGTGAAGCCTATGCTAATTTTGTTGATGTCTCTTGGCTTAATAGACTAAAGATACCATGCTACAAATTGAAATATCCTTATGAGTATCAAGGTTTTTGGATTACTAGTGAAGCTCGGGTACTCATATCTCATGGGAGTTACAAGGAATATATTTGTTGTGATGTGTGCCCCATGGAGCATTATGGTGTTTGGCTAGGACAACCGTGGTTGCAAGGTAAGAGGGCGCGGTATGATATCGTGAAGGATTTGTACAAAGTGAGCAAGGGGCAAAGAACTTATGACATTGAACCTTGCCGCGCAAAGTTTAAGTTCTATCCTAGTACATTTTCTTGGCCTATGCAAAAGAGAAATGAGCAAGTATCTCAATCCAAGGATGCAAGATAGCAAACAAGAAGTCCTACAATCAAAAGCAACGATGGGACTAGTGCAAGAAAAGAGTTGACAATTGTCAACAAGGTGAACCCCAAGCCACAAGCTCCAAAGCCAAGTGGTTCACCAACAAAGAAGAAAGAGACCTCAAGTGATGAGTCTCTTAGTCCTAGATTCCGGGTTGATGTTAAAAGTCCACCTACTCCGGCTATGGGTATTCTTGGGCCTCGTCCCAATTCACCCGAATTTGAGAGACAAAAGATTGAGAGGAGTAAGGGAGTGACCGGTGACATTCCTCGAGTGGAAAAAGGAGAGGACGTGTTGAGTGATGTGAGTGGGATGTCACCACTCGAATCTACACCAAACCTTGAAAAGAAAATGAGGGAAAAGAAAGAGGGAAAATGAATCAGTGAGAGTGAGGACACCCCTTATTCTAACCTTAACCCTTTATCTTTTTCTTCTACTTGTGTTAGCTCTTGTGTAGGTACTCTTGGAGGCAAACCAATGGTGCCTCAATCATGTCCCAAGAAGGATGGACAAGGTGAAGAAAATCTTCAATGCGAGCTTCAAGGTGAAGAAAAAATTCAAGACACTTCAAGTGCATTGAGTGAGCAAGATGGCCACTCAAAGGTATGTGAAAGTTCTTCCCTTGAACATGTTACTTCTTTGTCATGTGTTAGTATTTGTGAAGGTTCTACACTAGTTGATGAGTTATGTGACTATAATGTGTTTGCAACTAGTGTAGAGTTGGTTGGTCAACTTGTGTGTGATTGTGAACCACTAGTTGAGAAGTATGATAAGCCACATCATGATGTGAGCTCGATATTCAATGAACCTCTCTCTAGTGAAGATTGTGTAGTTGACCTTGATTGTAACCCTTGTTATGACACCCCACCTATATTTGATAAAGGGGAAGATGAGTTGAATGAATACCCTATCCTTTCCCTTGATAAATTGCTTGATAATGGTGGACCTTTGTGTTGTAGTGAGGATGGTAATGACCTTGAGGAGTCCCTAGTGGATGAGATGGATCGAATTGTATTCGATGACTCCTCAAGTGTGGATGATGACTCTAGTTTTGATGCCTCACCTTTGATGGGTAGTGGACTTGTTTTCACAAACCCTTTGTTTGAAGAGGATTCTCAAAGAGGTGATGGTGAATATCAAACTAGAGAAGAGTTTGAATTAAACCTCCATGGTTTGGAAAGTTGAACTCTATAGACAATCCATTGTTTGGAGCTCCAAGTGAGATGAGTGGTCTTGGTGTTGGTTGTGTTGGACCATCTTCTAGTAGTCCTAACCTTCATTGTGTGGACTACAATGATGAAGAACCTATTTTGGAGACCATCCTTGGGAGTTTGCCTAGTGAGGAAGATTGTCTTAGAGATGGATTTGGAGGTGAGGAAGCTACTCTTGGTGCGTGTAAGAGTGCTTCCAAGAAGGGGAGTAGAGTATTTGATTTTAGTTGTCAATTGAACTATTTTGTTTACTCCACCCCACATGTTGATTACACCTTGGATGTTGGGCATGCCAAAACCAATGAGTCACATTGTGATAGTAATGCATTGAAAGCTTGGTGTGTTGACCATAAGCTTGGAGGTCATAAGGAACTTAGTTGCTTAATCTTGCATATTCCATGTCTTATTGATCTCTTTGCTTGTTGTGGTAGTGAGTGTTGAACCCCAAAAATTACCCCGAAAGGATAAATTCCGGAATATCGACAGGATGGACCAACTCTTTTGGAGTTTTTGGAGTCGCCACCCAATTTAAGGAAAACAGGGAACCAAATTAACAAATGCGTGCAAAAACTCCGTTTTTATAAAAAGACGGTCTTTCTTTCAGAGATTCTAAAGGTAAGATATTTTATTAATTTCGGAAGAAGGTTTTTAAGGCACTTCCGAAATTCCGTTAAAAATGGTTAATCCGACAGATTTCCAAATATTTACAAGATATGTTTTTCTAGAAAATTTATCTAAAATAATTAATTGAAATAAAACTTGTTTATGAAAAATATTTAATTTGCACGCATTTTGCTAAATGGCCCCAGTTTGCAATAAATTAAATAACGACTTCAAAGTAAAAGGCAATGAACATAAAGTAACACAATAGCTCAAGTAATCAAATAATATTAACATAAATTGAATATTCTACACATGAAATGTCTAAATAAAAATGATACATTTATTGAAATTAGTAATCGAGTTAAAATGATAGAACCCGGGAATGTGACAAACTCGCGGGAGCCTTGAATTTCTAGAATTTCTAAAGGGTATTGAAAATTTGAACACGAGCTTGATCCCAGCGCTACTCCAAGTCAAGGTATATCCACATTTGTAAGTTAACCAAACTAGTCCACAAATTGTTCGTACCAAAATGTACCTCGCAAAAAATATAAAAATGAAATTGGATTAGTACGATAATAAAGTGTAATAGCTAATGAAAATAAAATAATAATAATAATAATAATAATAATAATAAAGTAATAAAATAATAATAATAGTAATATAATAATAATAATAATAATAATAATAATAATAATAATAATAATAATAATAATAATAATAATAATAATAATAATAATAATAATAATAATAATAAAGGGGGTTTGTTTTTGCAAAATTTAGGCTCAGGTTTGTATGGCATATCATGTAGAGGCTCGGGACATTGATACGGTTGCAAACACGCCGGCCGGTCGTGTTGCCATGCCAAGTACCAATTCCGTTACTCTATTCAACTTGCTTTTTATTAAAGTGCATACATTCATCATCGCCTATTTGTTTTAGGGACACGGGGACGGGACTGTTCAAGTGTAGTATCATGTTCAAATCAATTCTGAGGCCTCAATACGTGTATATGTATTTTTTCATTGGCCATGTAGTATCATGTTCAAATCAGTAAATAATGTCGAAAGGACTTAGTGTAAACAGCGGCATTCAATTCGGATCAAATGTCAAGCCACATCAGGAATCCACAACACACAGTAAGGGAATTAACGTGGGCCCAGCCGTGTTCAAAAGATCCAAGCAAAATTGATAGCAACAAGTGCATTGATCCAAAATTATAACCCAATACAGTGGGGATCCAACCCACAAACAGGGACCCCCACAATCGAATGGAACATAGCAAACCAACACAAACCAACGGATGGAAACCACACGCCGGTATACTGCTTTCCCGGCGGGATAGAACTCAGAGTAACAGCAAGTTCCACGTCAGAAACATCATAGCTTCACAAATAGACAAAGTTAGCAGACACAAGGAACCCATAGACCAAATCTGTAAGAGGAGTTAAAAGAAAGGTTCAGCCAAAACAGGGGAGCATCGTCGGCTAAACGTATCCGGATCTCCGGCGAACGGAGCAAATTCTCAAACGAAGTGAGGAGGAGCGACACCAAGATCGGAGGAGCGACAACCGCTGGGTGGCATCACTGCTACTCCGACGGCACCACTACCGCTAATATATCGCCGGAGATGATGGTTTTTCCGGTGGAAATAAGCGTGAGCAGCAACCAATCAGTGACCCCAACGGAGTGGCGGAGGAGCGAACGCCGTTTAACGGCGTCACTCCTACCCCGACACTCTTCCTCTTACTTTCCCTTTTTGGCTTTGTTTCACATCTCGGTTCCCCTGGTTTTGTATCGTTACACAGAATTTCTGGGTGTGTAGATGTGCGCGAATGGCGTGTGTGTGTTGTATGTATCGATGATGGTGAAAAAGGAGAAGTTGGTGTGTATGGTGTGTAGGGAGATCTGATTTTTTGTTGTAAGGGGTGAAGATGATGATGAATAGTGAGTGATAATGAATAATGAATTGTGGGCTAGGGTTTTAGAATTTATAGGGAGAGGGTTAGGGCTTATTAGAATTTGGGCTACGAAAATTGTAAATGCACATTGCGTAAAATAGGCCGGGACTTAAAGCGAAAAACAATTATGACCCTTTTTCCGTTAAAATTATGAACTTAATTTATTCTAAAATTTAACCTTATTTTAAACATAATTAGAGGCTAATTGAAAATTCTGGGACAAAATTGGGTGTCAACAGCTGCCCCTCTTTACCCGTAAAGGATGAAAGAGTTTTCAGGGTAAAGAAAGTTGACGTGAAAGCCAATTTTGTCACGGTAAAGCCAAGACTCTGATTCCTAGGATCAAAATGCGAGGCTTATGGACATGGCCGAGCTCCGGTTTCCGAGTTGCCCACATATCTCGGGCTGAAAGAGAATCAGGCCATATGTAGTTCGACGAGTTTTGAAAATCAAAGACGAGATAGTAACGACTACTCAAGCGCGGGAAAAGAGGCTTGTAATCACCCATGTTATGAAAATGTGGTCGACGACACATCCATAAGGAGGGGTTTACACGGACATAGCTTCCACTGCATCTCGATAACTGAGCCATCTTGTCTTTAATCTCAAACCTCAGACTCAAGGTTAACAAAAGACTTACCTCTAGGGTTGATGACTTATGCGGGTTCGATTCTTCAGGTCTTCGTTGACGAGTCTAGCTCATATCAATGATTGCCCCGGTTCATTGCTAAGAAAAGCTCCATGTTATGCTCAAAACGCTGCTGCGGTGCTGCTAAAAATCCTGTAATAATCTCAACAAGCGGTAAGCGTGCACCTGCTAATAAACTGTAATAATTGGAATAAGAAATAGATAAAGTGATAACATAAAATTGTAAATGCGGGTTGCGGTATCATCGATAAGTTCTTCCTTCGATCAACTGACAAGGTGCTCCGCCCGAAGAACCTCTAGGCTGATCGTTATTCTGAAACAGTAAAGTAAGATAATAAGTAAAGCGGGAATAAATTGTAGAATGCAAGGCTTTCATAGGATAAGTCGACTAACGGGACATAAAGTCTCAAGTCGACTTGTCTATCTTTATCATCTACTTCAAATATAATATGCCAATATTGCGAGACAACCGACATCGCGAAAACACTCTGAAAGTGGTGTTTCAGCCGACTTGTCTTAGACTATCAATCTACTTTAAGTATAAGATGCCAATATTGCAAGAAAACCGACATCGCGAAAATACTCCGAAAGTTGTGTTTCAGCCGACTTATCTTAAACTATCAATATAATTTAAATATAACAGTCCAATATTGCAAGACAACCGACATCACGAAACACTCTGAAAGCGGTGTTTCAGCCGACTTGTCTTAAACTATCAATCTAATTTAAATATAAAATGCCAACATTGCAAGACAACCGACATCGCGAAACACTCTGAAAGTGGTGCTCCAGCCGACTTGTCTTAAACTATCAATCTACTTTAAATATAAAATGCCAATATTGCAAGACAACTGACATCGCGAAACACTCCGAAAGTGGTGCTCCAGCCGACTTATCTTAAACTATCAATCTAATTTAAATATTAAATGCTAATATTGCAAGACAACCGACATCGCGAAACACTCCGAAAGTGGTACTCCAGCCGACTTGTCTTAAACTATCAATCTACTTTAAATATAAAATGCCAATATTGCAAGACAACCGACATCGCGAAACACGGCGAAAGCGGTGTTTCAGCCGACTTGTCTATCAATATCGCGAGGTAAATTCTATCGCAATGTTAAGATGTTGAGAAAAGAAAAGCGCCGCCTTTTCGGCAATAATCAAATGTAATGCTTAGATGCCGCAAGAGTAAATTTGAATGATCTGTCAAGCAGAATCATATGCGTCGTCAATTTAATTGGTGTTGCTTGTATTGATAGTGGTGCAAAGGGTTGAATGCTACCTTCAGTTCATATTGAATCTGATGTTCAATTCCTGCAAATTTAAAGTAAATGCGTTGGAAAACGAGAGAATAACAAAGCAAAGTCTATAATGAAAAAGAAAGAAATACATTTGCGCTGCATATGCGACAAGGCGAATAATCTCCGAGAAACTGATGGTTGACCTGAAAAAGTAAAGCAGAGCATTAATTTAAAACAAATATAAAGGCAAAATTTAAAGCAAGTGCAAAGCAAAGTAGTGCGGAAATGTAATCAGTGCAATAGCCATTTGATAAATTAATTGGCGAGACAATCAGGCAATGATGGTCTTGAGCAGATTGTCAATTAAAAAAAGGCAATGCTTATTTTGGCGTGATTTGAAAACATAACGCATGCCTCGGCTTCATTACTTATTTGGGAATGAAAATCATAGAGGTTGAAATACCGCATGTTCAGAATAACTCATGGCGAAGCATAACGCTTTAAGTCATGAAAAGGCAATGCAACGCAATCTGCCAGGCAACTTTGAATGCGCGTTCAATAAATTTGTCATCCATAGTGCGAATGATCCTTTCATTGCAAGCTTTGATGTTCCTGCTCTCAAAGAAAATTCGTTAGTTTTGGGGGATGGGTGTTTGATTTGTGCTGATTCATCTTGAATTTGTTGTTATCGCTTCCTCTTCTTCATGAGATTTGGGCTTTTAAAAACCATCCTCGGAAGCTTGGTTTATGAACTCAATAGCATAACTCAGCTTTACGATAGAGGCAAAATAAAGTAATTTGACAAAATAGTAAACAAGTAATCATTAATATGCAAATGAAAAGTTTATAATGCATTTAAAATTTCTGCTTCAACTGAAACTCATGACATATTTTGAAACAAACTGAACGTCCTTTGCATCTACAACTTGCACCAATCTTGAAAATCTTAGAACTCTGCCATCCTAGCCTTTGATAAGCAATACCGATTTTGCAAAATCTGCCCCAGTTATGATCTTCTGAATCTTCAACTTATTTTGCAAAATTTGCCCCAGTTGCTATCTTTCAAATCTTCAAATTATCTGGCAAAATTGCCCCAGTTGCTTGCCTTAGGGGAGACTGAAAATTTTAATATTATAGAGTCGTGCCCGTTAAGAGCGCCTACGTATCCCTCAACGGAAATCAGACTGTGCGTAGTTCTGCTTACATAAAGATTTTTGGGGAAGTATGGCAATCTAAGTACGAAACCGCATCCGAATTGGAAGACCTACACATCTGCCCAGATGCGTAGTTCGGAATTACATTATAAAAGATAAACAAGCCTAAAGTGTTACAATATTTTGACCGAATCCGACGGGGATTGCCTACTTATCCTGTTGCCATTCCAGGAATCAGGTCAGAAGTAGTTCAAACTTTACATCAAAGGGAAAATGGGAAATTCTTATACCAATGCAACCAAACTCGATGTGAGTTACTACGTATCCCGCCTTGGGATTCAGGTCACGCGTAGTTCGCATTACATCAAAAGTTACACTCAAACCAATGCTAACTTGCGATTGCTTCAGACATAGTATCTTTTGACAGCGTCTGCGTTGATTGCTTTTGGCCAAACTTGACCATCCATTTCTGCCAGAATCAGTGCTCCTCCGGACAAAACCCGATGAACCACATATGGACCTTGCCAATTCAGTGCAAATTTGCCCCTTGCTTCTTCTTGATTAGGAAAGATCTTCTTTAACACCAATTGCCCCGGTTTGAAGTCTCTCACTCTCACTTTCTTGCCAAAAGACTTGATCATGTGATTTTGATAAAGTTGCCCATGACAAATTGCATTCATTCTTTTCTCATCAATAAGCATCAACTGTTCACATCTGATCTTCACCCATTCAGCATTTTCTAGTTCAGCTTCTTGAATGACTCTCAAGGAAGGAATTTCTACTTCCGCGGGTAAGACTTCTTCTGTGTCGTACACCAAAAGATAGGGAGTTGTCCCAGTTGAAGTTCTAGTAGTGGTGCGGTACCCAAGAAGTGCAAAAGGTAACTTTTCATGCCAATCTCTATAATTATCAACATTTTGCGAAGAATACGCTTGATGTTCTTATTTGCCGCTTCAACATCCCCATACATTTGAGGCCGATATGCAGTAGAGTTGCGATGAGTAATTTTGAAGCTTTCACAAGTTGCTCTCATTAAATCACTACTCAAGTTTGCACCATTATCAGTGATGATTGATTCGGTAACTCTGAATCTACAAATGATATTGTTGCGCACAAAATCTGACACCACTTTCTTGGTTATGGACTTGTGAGAAGTTGCTTCCACCCACTTGGTGAAGTAATCGATAGCCACCAAAATAAAGCGATGTCCATTTGAGGCGGCCGGCTCAGTAGGACCAATAACATCCATTCCCCAAGCAACAAAAATCCAGGGAGAACTCATTGCATGAAGTTCAGAAGGAGGTCTTTTGAGCATATCTCCGTGAATTTGACATTGATGGCACTTCCGCACAAACTGAACACAGTCAGTTTCCATAGTTAGCCAAAAATAACCCGCTCTCAAGATCTTTTTTGCCAAGACAAAACCATTCATGTGCGGCCCAAAAATTCCCGCATGCACTTCTTTAAGCAATTTGTTGTCTTCAACAGCATCAACACACCTTAAAAGCCCTAAATCCGGAGTCTTCCTATATAGGATTTCACCGCTTAGGAAGAATTGATTTGCTAGCCTTCGAATGCTCTTCTTTTGAACATTTGTTGCATTTTCAGGATAACTTCCGGCCTTGAGATAATTCTTGATATCAAAATACCAAGGATGACCATCTCGCCCTTCATCAACTTGAAAACAATAAGCCGGCCTATCATGCAATTCAATTTCAATAGGATCAATATAATTCTTGTCAGGATGCTGGATCATAGAGGATAAAGTTGCTAAAGCATCGGCAAACTCATTTTGAATTCTTGGAACATGCTTGAACTCAATCTTTGCAAACCTTTTGCACAATTCCTGGACACAACGCAAATAAGGAAGAATCTTTGCATTCTTGGTGTTCCACTCGCCTTGTACTTGGTGAACCAGCAAGTCAGAATCCCCGATTACTAAAAGCTCTTGAATATTCATGTCAACCGCTAATCGAAGACCCAAAATGCATGCTTCATATTCAGCCATATTGTTAGTGCATGGAAACCTGAGCTTGGCCGAAACAGGATAATGCTGACCCGTTTCAGAAATTAAGACAGCTCCAATACCAACACCCTTGAAATTTGCTGCTCTGTCAAAGAAAAGACGCCAACCATCATATCCAGAAGAAATGTCTTCACCCAGAAACAAGACCTCTTCATCGGGAAAGTAAGTTCTCAATGGCTCATAATTGTCATCAATAGGATTTTCAGCTAAATGATCCGCCAATGCTTGTGCCTTTACCGCCTTTTGGGTAACATAAACTATGTCAAATTCACTTAACAGAATCTGCCATTTTGCTAATTTTCCTGTGGGCATCGACTTTTGGAAGATGTACTTCAAAGGATCCATCCTCGAGATAAGATAAGTTGTATATGATGAAAGATAGTGCCTTAACCTTTGTGCGGTCCAAGTCAAGGCGCAACAAGTCCGCTCCAAGAGAGTATACTTGGCTTCATAAGGGGTGAACTTCTTGCTTAGATAATAAATGGCTTGCTCCTTCTTCCCGGCCTTGTCATGTTGTCCCAAGGCACATCCAAATGCATTTTTCGAGACGGACAAATATAAGATCAGTGGTCTCCCAGGTTCAGGAGGGACTAACACAGGCGGATTGGATAGATACTCCTTTATCCTATCAAAAGCCTTTTGACAGTCTTCCGTCCATACAATAATAGCATCTTTCTTTAACAGCTTGATTATTGGTTCACAAATAATTGTGGATTGCGCAATGAAGCGGCTTATGTAATTCAAACGACCAAGAAAGCTCATCACATCCTTCCAGCTCTTTGGAGGAGGCAAGTCTTGGATAGTCTTGATTTTAGACGGATCCAATTCTATACCCCTCCGGCTTACAATAAAACCCAACATCTTACCGGGGGGAACACCAAATGCACATTTTGCAGGATTAAGCTTCAAGTTATACCTCCAAAGGCGGTTAAAGAACTTTCTTAAATCAGTCAAATGATCTTCTTTCTTCTTTGATTTGATAACAACATCATCTACATAGACTTCGATCTCTTTGTGAATCATATCATGGAAAAGCGTTGTCATCGCTCTCATATATGTTGCCCCGACATTCTTCAAACCAAAAGGCATAACTCTATAACAGAATACACCCCACGGTGTGATGAAAGCAGCCTTTTCAGCATCATCTTCATCCATTAAAATCTGGTGATAACCAGCAAAACAATCGACAAAAGACTGAAGCTCATATTTTGCACAGCTATCAATAAGGATATGAATATTTGGCAATGGAAAATCATCCTTTGGACTTGCTTTGTTGAGATCACGATAATCAACAGAAACTCTAACTTTGTCGTCCTTCTTGGGCACCGGCACAATATTTGCTAACCAAGTGGGATATTTGAGAGATCGGATCACCTTAGCGGTCAATTGCTTTTGCACTTCTTCCAAGATTTGTTTGCTTGTAGAAGTCTTGAAGTTTCTCTTCTTTTGCTTAATAGGCGGAAATGAAGGATCAGTTGGCAACTTGTGAGTGACAAGATCGGTACTCAAACCAGGCATATCATCATAAGACCAGGCAAAGATGTCCCGGTACTCATTCAATAGTTCAATATAAGCTCTTCTTTCTTCCGAGGTCAAATGAACACTGATTCTGGTTTCTCTAACGCCTTCTGAAGTTCCCAAGTTGATTGACTCAGTTTCTTCCAAGTTAGGCTTTGGTTTGTTCTCAAACTGACCGACTTCTATTGTTATTTCATCAGGAACAAAATCTTCATCAAATTCCCAATATTCCGTACATCGGTACCAGTTTGTTCAATTGTTTCATTATATGTCACAAGCAAAGTTTCGGCAATTTTGTTAAGTGGAAAGCTGAAACAGAAACAAACATTAATCAAAAGCGTAAAATAAAGTAGATAATTAAAGCATAGCAAAATAATGATATGAGTATACAGTGCATTTTATTTGTTTCAAAAAGTCTAATTTAGGGAGGCAATACATTAAAGTAAAACGTGCAGAATGTAAACAAGTTATTTTGAAAAGACAAACATAAACCGAAGGCAAAACACAGTTCAGGGCCTCAATCTGACTGTGATGCCGAAATAAACTAGTGAGTTCATTCACCAAGTCTCTTCCACTGGCACACAGGTCCAATTGGCCATCGGATCCTTTGCCTCAGCATTCTGCACAGGTGACTGCTTAGCATAGTCTTCAATAACAACACTGCATTCCCAATCATCACTCAAAAATAAATTACCAACTCCTTCAACCAGATCTGGTGTAACCATTTTTGGTGCTTGGACAAATGACTGGTATAAGGAAGGAAGAGGTTCTAGCATAACAATGGCTGGTTTTCTTTTGGCCTTTTCAATCTCCTTTTTGGTAGGACAGTAACCCAAGCCAAAAGTACCCAGATTCTTGGGCAAGCAGATGGTTTCAGTAATGCCGTTCCGATTTGCTCCCAATCCCGAACCAGGTTTGAAGCCGTTTTTTAACATTTCCACAGCAGTCATCTTGGGGACTCTGGGTAGGGTACCTCTCTTCGAATCATCATTAGATGCTCGGGTCACATTCATTAGCTCAACAGTGTGAAAAGTAGTCTCATCAAGCTCAGTGGCGCTGTCTACCATAGGGATTGTGGTGCTAGCATGCATGGGGCTGTTTCCCTTGCCCTTAACCACTATTTTTTCGCTATCCCATATGAATTTCACACTTTGATGCAAAGTGGAAGGGACGACTCCGGCCATGCGGATCCAAGGTCTTCCCAGTAGCATATTATAGGTAGACGGGATGTCGAACACCTGAAACTCCACAGAGAAGTTCACAGGACCTATTTGCAGATCAAGATCGACCTCTCTTAGGGTGCACCTTTGAGCCCCATCAAAAGCCCTTGCTTTTATATTACTTTGTCTGATTTTGCCAGTGTCAATTCTGAGTTCCTTCAGGGTTGCTAACGGACATATATTGAGCCCAGAACCACCATCGATCAACACCCGTCCGACAAATTTGTCCCTACATTTGACAACAATATGCAAGGCTTTGTTGTGTCCGAGACCCTCGGGTGGAAGCTCTTCTTTGAAGAAAGACACCTTGTGAGATTCTAAGATTTGGCCAACCAAGACGGCCAAGCTCTTACCCGTGGTCTCAGCAGGCACCTCTGCTTCCTTGAGCACTTTCAGCAATGCATTTCTATGTGTTTCAGAGCTCATCAGCAGAGCCATGATGGATATCCGGGAAGGAGTATTCTTTAAATGCTCCAGAATAGAGTAGTCTTTGGACTGCATTTTCCTCCAGAAGTTCTCAGCCTCAGTGTCAGTCACTTTTCTTACAATGCCCTCCTTTTCCCCCAGGCCTTGACCCAACTTCTCAGGCATATAGCATCTACCGGATCTGGTCATGCCTTGTGCAGCAGCGGCAGCAATAGCAACAGTTACCTTCCCACTTCCGATAGGCACTTCAGAATAGTTCCAAGGAACCCTCTTGCTATCATATTGAAGGGGAGAGGCAAGCATAACAGTGACAGTTGGCCTTGGGATACTAGCATGCACCAGAATGGGAGCTCTAACCTGCACAGATATTTTGGTCTCGTTGGCAACCCTCACATTGCTAACGGGAACAATGGTTCCTTTCAAATCGAACCCCTCATCAAGGGAAATGACATTGACAGCAATTTTGCCATAGGCAGGAAGAGGATTATCTTGCACATTTGGTTGAGTTCCAGTAAGCTGGATAGTGCCTGATTTGATCAAAGCTTCGACTTTATCCTTGAAGTCATAACATCTTTCAACATCATGGCCCGCAACCCCAGAATGATAAACAAAATACTTATTAGAATCATACAATCTTGGAGGAGGATTTGGAGTGTTATCAGGAACGGGCTCTACAACTCCGGCGCTTCTCAGTCTTTCAAACAATTGACCGTAGGATTCAGTTATAGGAGTATAGGTTTTGGGTGCTCTCCTTTCATAGCTTTGGTTAGGTCCTTGCACATTTGGACGGATAGGAGTACGAGGTTGGTAATTTTGTTGGCGAGGAGGGTATTGTTGTGGTGCTGGTGCTCGTGGTGGATAATAACTGGGTTGTGCTTTGTAGACGGGATATGGAGCGGGAAGAATTTGATAGTGACTAGGGTAATTTGGGAGTGGCGCACTTGGGTAAGGAGGAGGAATATTTGGGTAAGGAGGGGGTGCATTTGGGTAATGAGGAGGGGCATTTTGGTAAGTAGGGTAGGCAGGTTGATTACCAAAATTCAGCCTTCTAGCTGGGCGGCGGTCAATGTCTGCAACAACAGCAGTGACTTCTTCCTTCTTCTCTCTCCTTCTAGAGTTGTTTGGGCTGGCTTGAGCATTTTGGGCACTTAACTTCATTTCAGCAAAGCTCACAACCCGACCAGATTTGATACCTTCTTCCACCATCTCTCCCATTATAAGAAGTTCGGCATAAGGTGCCCTAATCATAGGGAGCATATGCATGTAATAAGAGTCATCTTGAGCACTAATGAAGTACTTTACCATGTCCTTCTCGGTCATCGGGGGTTGTACCCGTGCAGCCTGTTCACGCTGCCTCATGGCGTATTCTCTAAAAGTTTTTGTCGGTTTTTTCTTCAAATTGGCTAGGGTTATGAGGTCAGGGACCATCGCAACATTGTATTCAAACTGCTTTGTGAAATCATTGGCTATATCATCAAACTCATGCCACTTGCTTATATCCTGTCTTGCAAACCATTCAGCAGCAATGCCTTCCAGACTATGACTGAAGTAAGCCATCAGGAGTTCCTCTTTGCCTCCTGCAACCCTCATTCTGTTGAGATACTTGGTCAAATGAGCAAATGGGTCACTATGACCATCATATATATCAAATTTTGGCACTTTAAACCCGGGAGGAGGAGTAATGTCAGGGTATAGATAAAGACTGCGGTAGGAGGCGCCTTGACATTTCTTAGTCATCATGATTTTCATCGCTTGGATTATCTCCTCTTGCCCACTTGTCTTTCCCTGTTTTTCCACAGTTATTGGCACTTTATTTTATGGTGCATAGTCTGTGAAGTCCAAATTCTTACCATTAGGGTCATGCTCATAATACTGTGCCTTGGGATATCCCTGCCTTGGGTCACTGGCATTTGGAGGAGCAACAGCCACAACAATGGGTGCTTTAGATTGTGGAGGACGAGGAGTGTCTTTGGCAGGTAAATATTGGTAGTGAGGAGGAGTGGGGTCGTTAGGATATGGATAATATGGAGGATAACCAGCAGGTTGGGTATTTTGCTGAGCGGGCAGGGTATTTTGACTAACTTGTGTGCGGTTTGGTGGTGGCATTTGATCAAGTGGGTTGCTTTGGTATGTGGGTGCATTATGAATAGGATTGGTATTTGAAGGTGCGTTTTAAGGGGCTTGCCCTTTAATCGTTGCTAGCTCATCACTCAACATCTGTATCTGCTTAGTCAGGCTTAGAATAAGATCATCTTGAGCAAGAATGATGTTTCCCCTTGAAGATCCGGGAGTTTCGAGAGTCTTGTCATTGAGAGTGGGAGGCTGATCCTCGATACCAGACATTGTCGAATTCTGTTTTGTATATCAATGTGCATAGAAGTCTTTGGATCAGTTCAATCAGCACAAATCAAACTTCTGTTTGGGGAATAAACAAAACAAAAGAAAAATTCAAAAGGTAACTGTGTTAGTTTGCATGTTGTTGGTAAAATTTGCATATAATCACATAGCACGCGTCACGTAGCGCTTTGCATTTTGAATTGTTCGAAAAATTTAGACATGTGGCAACCACAAATAAGGCGCATAAAATAAAATGCAAACGCGTCCTATCCTGTAAGGTGCCTCTTTGCGCCAGAGGTAGGCCTAATCGTCAAATTGCATACACATGTGGATATTATAATGATACAAGCCGTTTGCCAATACAAAATTGAGATGTAAATAAACATTCATAATTGCCATTAATAATAAACTGGGTCTCAAAATATTACATCATGATAGATTTGGGATAATAATATCCAAATGCTAAAAAGGGGAAAAAGCATCAAGCTTTACATCAAGACAAAAGGGGGATTTTTTTTTTTTTAGAGAACAAAAGATAAATTCTGCTTCAATCTTTAGGAATCAACAATAATCATCAGCATTCAACAACATCATCGGGCAGGTGGCCTTTCACGATACAACCGGTTTGTGGCATGAAGATATCCTGAATATCCTGGGTAATGGCTAACTTGGTCAAACATCAAATCATCCAATGTTGTTATGGGCAGGAGGTGAAGGCGAGAATGCCTTTCAGCTTCTTTGTCCAAAAAACCAGTCTGCTCCCAAGGACTTGTTTCTATCTCCCCAGTGCCATAGATGTGCCTTGCCCATGCATAATACTCAGGAGAACATGATGGGTTTTGATCTCAACGAATCAATTCTCTTTCTAAGCGAGCCCAGTCATTACAGATGTTCATTGCTTCAGGAACTGTGTAATCAGGTGCTTCATATTTGATTTCAGACTCCCGAATACCGTCAATGAGTGGGATGGACTGTAATAACCCGAATTACCTCATCACACGGATCGGAGCGTAAGGTTGGATGCTCCTGAACCCGATCAACTTGATATAATACCGGTCGGGACTCCTTAAGTGAACCTCATGATTGCCAATCCATGAATAATTCCAGTGAATGTCCGCGCCACTTAAACCCTTTAGATCATCATACCAATCTTGAGCATTCTTATGACGGGCAAAGTTTGCCATTCTTTCCTGATGTGTAGCAATCCTGTTTCGATTGCCATAGCTCAGATCAGCGAATAGCTCCCGGGAATGAAGGTGCTCAACAGCCCATATTTGCAAAAGATGATTGCAACCAGAAAAATGACAATTCCCTCCTTTAGAACACTCAGTCAAAGCGCCCAGTATATCGGCCAAAATCATGGGAACTAGAGTAGTTTGCCTCCAATTCACGCCCTCAAATACAGATCGGACCACGGTGCTAAGTCGCATGTCAACTGCGTCGTAGCCACAAGGAAATACTAAAGTGCCAAGCAACGCTAGTACAAAAGCTTTAGGCCTGAGCTTCTCCCATTTATGTTCAGTGCATTTGAACGCCCTTGGATTGGCACGATAAGATCCCTTTTTCCCGAAACGGTCAAACAAATATTTCAAAGATACTGTGCCCTGGGTTTTAGTAATCAGTGATGAAGAGTAGTTTAGTTCAAACATTTTGCAGAAATTTTTCTCACACTTCTCCATGGGCACAATCAACTCACGGTCATCCAGGGTCAAATTGGTAAAACCAGAAATTTCCTCTAAAATAGGGCATAACTCACAATCTGGAAAACGGAAGACGCCCTGCTCAGGATCCCATAGTCTTATTAAGGCCTCGATAAGACCTTTGTCTCCCTGGATATCCATTAATGAAACTAGGTTCCCTGTTTTCCTTATGACCAAAGAACCATGTTCTCTTCTGATGTTATCCCACCAGTCTTTGAGAATTTTTGGACAAGTGTGGATCATCTGAGTGTTCCAGAAACTCGGAAAAAGGTGGTCTGCATTCATATCTACAAAACAACAAAAGACACTACATGAGATCCCAGATTTGACATGGCAAAGGGCTTGGAGTTCATTATAATATCCACACGATCACATAAGATGCAACATCGTTGGGTCTGTAATAACCCGTCAACAAAGGGCGGTTTCTTAATTCCTGGAAACGGTACCAAGGACCGGGTCCAAACTAAGGTATATATGCATGCATGTCCTAAAATCTCCTTCTAAGACTGGGCTAACGGTTGAGGCTGACTCGACCTATGCGGGATAGACCTGGCCTCACAACGCAGTAGAACTGGCCATGACAAAACCAGGCAATCTCAATATCCCGAACTAACTTTGGTGATACGAAAGAAGTTTCAAAGAGTGAGGTAAGGGCAATGCCCTTCCTGCATAACTACCCGTCAAGCGGGTGCCCCGTGATGAAATCGAGGAGGTGAAAGAGAACTGACGGGCTCCATGAGGGAGGAAATATGAACGGAATGCGGACTATGCACAAATAAAAACATGTTTCATACACAATCAATCTAATCATACAAACAAACAGTTATTTAAGCTATGCATACTAGTTTAGGCATACAAACAATAATGAGTTAAGCTACGCATACATACAATCAACACATACATAAATAAAGCAAATTCGTGAAAATCTTTTGGTTAGAACCATTTGCGTATCCCCAGCGGAGTCGCCATGCTGTTGAACCCCAAAAATTACCCCGAAAGGATATAATTCCAGAATATCGACAGGATGGACTAACTCTTTTGGAGTTTTTGGAGTCGCCACCCAATTTAAGGAAAACAGGGAACCAAATTAACAAATGTGTGCAAAAACTCCATTTTTATAAAAAGATGGTCTTTCTTTTAGAGATTCTAAAGGTAAGAGGTTTTATTAATTTCGGAAGAAGATTTTTAAGGCACTTCCGAAATTCCGTTAAAAACGGTTAATCCGACAGGTTTCCAAATATTTACAAGATATGTTTTTCTAGAAAATTTATCTAAAATAATTAATTGAAATAAAATTTGTTTATGAAAAATATTTAATTTGCACGCATTTTGCTAAAGGGCCCCAGTTTGCAATAAATTAAATAACGACTTCAAAGTAAAAGGCAATGAATATAAAGTAAAACAATAGCTCAAGTAATCAAATAATATTAACATAAATTGAATATTCTACACATGAAATGTCTAAATAAAAATGATACATTTATTGAAATAAGTAATCGAGTTAAAATGATAGAACCTGGGAATGTGACAAACTCGCGGGAGCCTTGAATTTCTAGAATTTCCAAAGGGTATTGAAAATTTGAACGCGAGCTTGATCCCGACGCTACTCCAAGTCAAGGTATATCGACATTTGTAAGTTAACCAAACTAGTCCACAAATTGTTCGTACCAAAATGTACCTCGCAAAAAATATAAAAATAAAATTGGATTAGTACGATAATAAAGTGTAATAGCTAATAAAAATAAAATAATAATAATAAAGTAATAAAATAATAATAATAAGAGTAATAATAAAATATATAATAATAATAATAATAATAATAATAATAATAATAATAATAATAATAATAATAATAATAATAATAATAATAATAATAAGGGGGTTTGTTTTTGCAAAATTTAGGCTCAGGTTTGTATGGCGTATCATGTAGAGGCTCGGGATATTGATACGGTTGCAAACACGCCGGTCGGTCGTGTTGCCATGCCAAGTACCAATTCCGTTACTCTATTCAACTTGCTTTGCATTAAAGTGCATACATTCATCATCGCCTATTTGTTTTAGGGACACGGGGACGGGACTGTTCAAGTGTAGTATCATGTTCAAATCAATCCCGAGGCCTCAATACGTGTATATGTATTTTTTTTCAATGGCCATGTAGTATCATGTTCAAATCAGTAAATAATGTCCAAAGGACTTAGTGTAAACAGCAGCATTCAATTCGGATCAAATGTCAAGCCACATCAGGAATTCACAACACACAGTAAGGGAATTAACGTGGGCCCAGCAGTGTTCAAAAGATCCAAGCAAAATTGATAGCAACAAGCGCATTGATCCAAAATTATAGCCTAATACAGTGGGGATCCAACCCACAAACAGGGGCCCCCACAATCGAATGGAACATAGCAAACCAACACAAACCAACGGATGGAAACCACACACCGGTATACTACTTTCCCGACGGGGTAGAACTCAGAGTAACAGCAAGTTCCACGTCAGAAACATCATAGCTTCACAAATAGATAAAGTTAGCAGACACAAGGAAACTATAGACAAAATCTGTAAAAGGAGTTAAAAGAAAGGTTCAGCCAAAACAGGGGAGCATCGTCGGCTAAACGTAGCCGGATCTCCAGCGAACGGAGCAAATTCTCAGACGAAGTAAGGAAGAGCGACACCAAGATCGGAGGAGCGACAACCGCTGGGTGGCATCACTGCTACTCCGACGGCACCACTGTCGCTAATATATCGCCGGAGATGATGGTTTTTTTGGTGGAAATAAGCGTGAGCAGCAACCAATCAGTTACCCCAACGGAGTGGCGGAGAAGTGACCGCCGTTTAACGGCGTCACTGCTACCCCGGCACTCTTCCTCTTACTTTCCCTTTTTGCTTTGTTTCACATCTCGGTTCCCCTGGTTATGTATCGCTACACAGAATTTCTGGGTGTGTGGATGTGCGCGAATGGCGTGTGTGTGTTGTATGTATCGATGATGGTGAAAAAGGAGAAGTTGGTGTGTATGGTGTGCAGGGAGATCTGATTTTTTGTTGTAGGGGGTGAAGATGATGATGAATAGTGAGTGATAATGAATAATGCATTGTGGGCTAGGGTTTTAGAATTTATAGGGAGAGGGTTAGGGCTTTTTAGAATTTGGGCTACGAAAATTGTAAATGCACATTGCATAAAATAGGTCGGGACTTAAAGCGAAAAACAATTATGACCCTTTTTCCGTTAAAATTATGAACTTAATTTATTCTAAAATTTAACCTTATTTTAAACATAATTAGACACTAATTGAAAATTTCGGGACAAAATTGGGTGTCAGCAGTGAGTGCTTTTCATTGTTGAGCCAAAAACTTGTTGTTACCTTTGGAGACCTCTTCTTTTTGATTGATATTGATACTTGGCTCTATCACAAAAGTGTGCTTTCTATAGCACTTGCACTCACTCTTATTGGACTTGCCTACTCTTGTAGTGGGGAGTTTTGGTTTGTTCTTATTGGACTTGGGGATCATAGGAATTTTGATGGCTTGATCTTGCATATTCTCTACCCTATTGATCTCCTTGATGAATCTTGTGTTGAGTGCACCCATTTGGGAAGCCGAGTACTTGTTGTTTTCTTTGGAAACATGTGCTTTATCATTGTTATTGATGCTTGACTATACCATAAGAGTGTGGTTTCCACACTACTCGCACTAACCTACTTTTGTAGTAAGAGCTTTTGGATGTGCTTGTCCTTGGATGTAGGTCTTGATGGTTTGATTTCGAGGACGAAATCCCTTCAAGAAGGGGAGGATGATGCAGGGCAAATCGAGCCTAAGGCACTTAACATCAAGAGCTGGGATTAGAGGATGCAATGGACGAGAGGTCAAGAGAATCGGAGATGAATTGAAGCCGTTCCGGAAGAACAAGGCCGAGGCGCCCCGCCCAGGCCACCCGGGCGCCCCGCCCAGGAAACAAAGGAGCCAGGCGCTCCGCCCACCCAGGGGGCGCTCCGCCCAGCCCCCTCCACTGCACAAGTTTGCAGGCGCTCCGCCCCAAAAGCTGAAGCACGGGATTTTAAGTGTGTTTTGTCTATTTTGACCCCACGTGGTCTTTTATGAGTAATAAACTTGTAGAGGCTTTATGTCATTTCATTAGGAGTGTGGAACATCTATAAATACCATACTTAGTCATTTTATTTCGTTAGCTAGATTTGAGTATTGAAGAATAGATTTTAGAAGAGACTAGGTCCTTCTTGTTGAAGATTGGGTTTATGTATCTCTTACTTGGAATCTATGGAGGATCACCACTAGTGTGACCCCGTTTAATGGTTCGAGTATCTTCTCCCTTTTGAATCAATCTATTTGTTAGTTTGATTCGTTCTTTCTTCTATTTTCTGTTCTTCCCCGTCCCTATTTCTTGTTATCTTATGATTATTGCTTCCGCATCTTAGTTTATCGATCCGCCTAATTTTCCCTACATCACACAATTTGATCTTGCAGAAATCATTTACTAATACATTCCGGGATAAGTCATTGGACTCATTAGCATCGAGATCATAAATATTGGTTATCCTTGTTGTTTTTACTCTAATTTGAATCGAAGAGTGATATAAAGTCTGGCAATTTTCTGCATCATATATGTAACTATTCTAGTTAGCAAGAGCTCCGTATCAAAATCAGATCGCTATTGTCATTAACATCATCAGTTAAATACTTCTTTCATTTATATTTTTTTACAATAAGCCAAAACTGAGCGCGTGAGGTCAGTTATTTGACGTCAAACATGATACCAGTGAAGAACAGATACATTGGAAGAAAGTTACACTATTTTCATTTTGTAAGGGAACAGATTCTTGAAAATGCAAAATCAAAAGAAAAATCCAAGACATGCGAAGCTAATAAAGCAAAAGTTCAGCACATATAATTAGCGTTCCAAGTAGGTGAGTGAACAAACATAAAGGATGTAAAGGGTCGTTTGGTTGACGGAATAAGGGATATAATCCCGAGATTAATTTTCGGATTAGTTTATCTCATATTTGCTTGGAGGTATTAAATAAACTGGAATAGAACTTATCTCACAATTATGAGATTATCTTATCCCATATAAAAGGTGTGATATGTAATTCCAAGATTTAGTCTCACTTTTAATACCAACATAAAATTTATCCCAAATTTATAGAATGTCCAACTTTTAATAATTTCTCAAACCAAACGAATTCAAGTGTTCATATAAAAAAAGGCTAGTAAGACGCCATTTACGGTATTTATATAGTAAGTATTTGACGCAAATACCACACTACTGCATGGTCGATATTATGCAATAAAGTATTCCCTTCACATTGGTTTTAATAGTCTTCCCTTTTTGATTGTGCCAAAATTTTTAAATATTACTTGAAGATATATAAAGTCCAAATCACATTGTACGTGGCTATCTTTTTGTTTCTTTCTTTTCCAGGGATCAAAGACGCCTGTTTTGTTATATACTCCACGTATTAAACCAGTTCTTATGTGAGTAAATTTCATGAATAGTCATTCAACTTTCATGTTTGTTATCTAAAGGTCATTGTTCTTTATTTTGTTACCAAAAATTCATTCAAATTTTACATTAGTTACACAAAAATAATTCTACTCGAAACTAACTTAATACATATATAAAAAGTGATCTGGAAGTTAAAATAAAAGATTTGCTTAATTAAATTAAGTAACTAAAAAGTCTTACATGGTAAAGAAAGTGGGACCTACGGTTATATAAAAATATTTGATAAAGCCACGTCAGATTTCCGGTGGGTGACGGTACAAAAATCGGCAAGAATTACTTTTGGAGATATTTTCCCTAAGTTGAGTGACCTTTTTGGGACCAACCAAAGCAAAGTGACTTTGATGGTTAATTTTCCAAAGTTGAGTGATCATTTGAGATTTTAACTTCAATTTTAGCTCAATATTTTTTTTTTCTCAAGTTCAGTTTAAACTCCAAGATATTGGAGTTTTCATCGGCTATTTTTGACAACTTATTGCATTTTTAAGCTCCATGTAGGTGATATCGATTATGTTGGTGATAATAGAAACATTTTGATACTCTTAATTTTTTATTTTTATTTTTATTTGTATACATTTATTTTATTTTATTATATTATATAATATTATGATGATATGAATTGAATTAGATAAAAATAAATGGTCTATAAATATTTATAAAGCCACCTTGTTTGACATGGATACTTAATTGTGGTACTTCCTTTTAAAACTAATAAAACATTGCAAAAAGCTTAGTATTGCCCTATGTCCCATTTTATTTGTCATACTTTCCTTATTAGTCTGTCTCAAAAAGATTGTCATATTTCTAAATTTGAAAATAATTCAACTTCAAACTTACTTTTTGACTCATTTGTAGCCACACAAATATCTTTGGCTTATTTTAGACTATAAGTTCTAAAAGTTTTTCATAATTTATTAAATTTTGTGTCAAATCAAATTAGGAGAAACAAAATGGGACGGAGGGAGTAGTATTCTTCATTTAGCAGCTGTATGTCAAAAATTGCCGTGATTTATGTAGGTCGGGAGTTATTCCAAAAGAAAAGATGTGTACAGAACGACAGGTAATGAATACTTGCAAGTTTCTGAAAAAAGGTATCACATGGCAGATTTGGACAGAGAGTTCAGATAATCCACGTGTTTCACACACACCAGTGGGTCCTTAGAAAAACATTATCTGATGGAAGGTATGTCCTGACTTGTCCGACAAAGTTGATGACGTGACAACATCTCAGCCCTCCAGATAAAAATTACATTCTGAAAATTTGCCTTTTTTTTAATGACAGGTTATTATAGACTGTAATCCCTCCGTTTTAATGTAAAGTTGATTTGACTAGGCGTATAATTTTAGAAAAAATAAAGATACGTGATTTAAAATAGACTTTATAAATTTGTGTATCTATAAATTGAAGATATAAGAGGGGGGGTGAATTATATTTTCCTTTTTCTTTTCCAGTTTCAGTCGACTTAATGAGTCGATTAGATTTAAGTCGAAGATAACAGAAAAATGTAAGTGCAGTAAAATAATGACGCAGCAGATTTATACTGGTTCAGAACCAAAAATGGTTCCTAATCCAGTCCCCTTGGGTCAACAAGGGAGTTTCTCTTCAGCTCTTAAAGTAAGTTCAAAGTACAGAGTGATGGTTTTTCTTCGATCACCACCAACGATACAAAGTGTGGTTTTGTTCCTTCGCTAACCACCAACGACACACTGTTGATCACTCGCCTGACCAACACCCTTGACACTAACCTTACTTTCTCTAGGAACTCTCTTTTCTTTTCTTTGGACAATAGTAATCTCTAAAGGTTACAATGTTTTCAAGATTAAAAGAGAATATAAGAAAGCTGAAAGGTTGCGTAGTTGAGACTGCTCGCAGCTGAGCCTTTTATAGCTTCTGTGAGATCTGAGTAAGCATCGAATGGATGTGTGCGAATCCTTTAATTGATATGAGGGAGACATTTTCCTTGAATGAAGAGATTTTGACCCAAGGGAATTGATCCCCAAAAAGGTATTGATTGATCCCTTTTTGAGAATAAGGAAAGAGCATTAAAGGACCTTGATTTTCCTCAACAGCTTTGACAAACGGGATTGACTCCAGTCATCCAGATCTTCAGGGTAAATTGCAACTAACAGAATCTTCTATTACTGAAATCATCAAGGACTGAATATTATTAACTCCAAAGCAATAAGGCTTCATCTCGCCCAGTTTTAGCCGACTGAACCATTGTGAACCTGTGATAAAATATAGTAATTGTTAAGTTATCTGTTCATCAAATTTAATCATATTGTTATCATCAAAATTTTGGAGTTATCAATCTCCCCCTTTTTGATGATGACAATTCTATAAATTTATGAAACTTCCCTGTTCTATGAGTGAGATGACAGCTCCCCCTGAGTGTATGCTCCCCCTGAGTGTATGCTCCCCATGAGAGTTTGAGTACCTGCATTCTCTATTTTTCCAAACTAGATGCATATATAGTCGACTTAAAGAAGGGGTTAGTTAGTCGACTTAAAGTTATATTCTACAAACAACAGCAGCAATATGCATTCAGCAAACATAAGTTAACAGCAGCAGCAATATGCCATTCAACAAACATAAGCAGTATTCACACAGTCATTCACCATAGTCATAATGTTTCTCCCCCTTTGTCATCAACAAAAAACAGGGAAGTCAAAACCACGGCACAGTATATACATGCATAGTCAAAACAGTCTGAGTCAGGATAAACAAGCACACAAGCTAACGTCTTCCCAGAAAATACTTCAAGGTATTGATGATGTTGGTTCCCAAGGTGTCAATGCGAGAGTGCAGGGTAGAGAGACTCCTGCGAGCATCTTTGGCCACAGTATCAATGGAGAGTCTGAGGTGAGCAACATCAGCCTTGGTGGTTTTGGTGTCATCCCTGGCTTTCTCCAAATTGTATTGAGAAGACAGACAGAGATCACGCAAGGTGGAGAGCTGCTCCTCAACAGCAGAGAGTCGATTGAGCACAGAGGAGTTATCAATTGAGGCAGGTGCAGGAGTAGGCAAAGAAGGAGGAGGATCCAAGTCAGGCTTTTTAACCCAAGATTGATCAAGATGAACATACCCCATACTAGAGAATGCACGAGAATTGTAGCATTGAGACACAGCAATAACAGAGTGACCGGAAGTGGGGACATGCAGAAGGTCCAGAATGTGAGAGATGAGCATTCCATATGGAAGACAACCAGATTCCTTAGAATCCACAGCACATTCATGCATGTAGTTAAGGATCCACCAAGAGAGTTTGACTTTTTGTTTAGTAACTAGGCAGTAAACAATGAAGGTGTCTCTTTGGGAAAGAGTACTGAAAGAGCCTGTACGAGGAAGCAGGGTAGTAGCAGCAATGTGAGCCAGAATACGATTTTCAAAACCTAGAAGGTGAGGACCAAGATGACCATCAGGGATAGCATGAGCACCCAAACCAGTAATGCAAGCTTTGGCTTGGTCAAAAGATACTTCAAAGTCGGAGGGCCAAGAATTTTTGAAGCAATCAGAAAAGCCAGAGGACTTGATTTTAAACAATTTTTCAAGAACTTTACATGTCAAGAAGATGCGTTGGCCCAAGACCAAAGATTCAATACCATCAGTTCCACAGGTACGAAGATTTGCATAGAACATTCGAACCAAGTCAGGATACATTATAGGAGGATTGATAGACAAGAGATTGGACCAACCTTGGAATTCGAAGAGAGCTTTGATATGGCAGTCAAGAGCTTCCATGGAATCGAGGTCAACAATCCGACCGGAGGCAATGCGGCGATTTTTGAGATCTTCAAACTTTTCTTTTCCATTATCCCAAAAGTTTTGGTCACAGTCAAGAGGGATGAAGGTTTTTGACATTTTTGGTTTCTTTGGAGAGGGTTTTTGAGGGGTGTCAACCATTGGTCGTTTCCCACGCTTTTTGCCTGAATTTGAGGAGATAAAAGAGGCTGATTCACTGTTCAGAGACATTGAGGCAGAATCTGAATTCTCAAGGTTTATAGGAGAACCAGGAGAACAATTTTTGGAGCGGGTCCTGGAGCTTTTCTTCATGGAAGGAGTTGAGAGTTTTTGGGATTTACCCATTTTATCATATGAGAAGAAGAAGAGATGGTTGAGCAAAGAATGGAGACAGCGGTGTTTTATGGAGAAGATGGAGAGAAAGAGACGTGATTGAGAGAAGTGAAAAGACGGGAGCAGTCAGCGGGAAGAACGAAGCACTTTTTGGGAACACTCAAACCAATAAGTAATAATTAGAGAAGTTTAGGAGCTGATGAACCATAAAAGATTTGAAAAAATGTTCACACTAGCAGACAAAAAAATTATATATCAGTAAGAAAAAAATGTCATTAATTTAATAAAATAGGGTCTTCAACTACTCCTAATTTTTCACGAAGTTCACAAAAGCGTTCCTCATGCAAAGGTTTAGTGAAAATATCAGCAAGTTGATTTTCAGTAGTCACGAAGGAAATTTTAACGTTACCACACAAAACATGATCCCTAATAAAGTGATGCTTAATTTCTATATGCTTTGCTCTAGAATGATGCACCGGATTTTTAGAGAGACAGATAGCACTTGAATTATCACAGTAGATAGGCATAGGAGTGGAATTAATATCATAATCACTGAGCTGATAGGACATCCAAAGTAGTTGAGTACAGCAGTGACCAATGGCGATGTATTCTGCTTCAGTGGTGGATAAGGACACTGATCCTTGCTTTTTGCTGTGCCAAGAAATGAGAGATTGTCCTAAAAATTGACAGGTTCCACTAGTACTTTTACGATCGTCTTTATCACCTGCAAAATCAGCATCTGAGTATCCTTGAAGATGAAAATTTATAGTGCGAGGGTACCAAAGCCCATAAGAGATAGTGCCAGAGAGATATCGCATAATACGTTTAACTGCAGTGAAGTGAGATTCTTTAGGTTCAGATTGATATCTAGCACATTTGCAAACACTGAACATTATGTCAGGTCGACTAGCAGTTAAATAAAGTAAGGAACCAATCATACCTCGATAGATGGTTTGATCTACATTTTTACCTTTGCAGTCCTTTTCAAGATTTGTTGAGGGACTCATAGGAGTTTTCATTACCTTGGCACTATGCATACCAAACTTTGCAAGTAGTTCCTTGGTGTACTTAGATTGATTGATAAAAATCCCTTTATCGTATTGTTTGATTTGAAGTCCAAGAAAGAAGGTGAGTTCTCCCATTAGGCTCATTTCAAACTCATTCTGCATTGTCTTAGCAAATTCCTTGCATAATGATGGATTAGTACTCCCAAAAATAATATCATCGACATAAATTTGCATAAGGAGATTTCCAACAGAAGATCTTTTAATGAATAAAGTAGTATCAATTTTGCCTCGACTGAAACCATGATTTAAAAGAAAAGTGCTTAAACGATCATACCATGCTCTAGGGGCTTGCTTCAAGCCGTATAGAGCTTTAGTCAACTTAAAAACATGTGAGGGAAATTTCAGACTTTCAAAACCAGGCGGTTGTTTAACATAAACTTCTTCTTTGATAAAGCCGTTTAAGAAGGCACTTTTGACATCCATTTGAAATAGTTTGAAACCTTTGAATGATGCATAAGCAAGTAGCATGCGAATAGATTCTAACCTTGCAACAGGAGCAAACGTTTCATCATAATCAATACCTTCTTGCTGAGAGTAGCCTTGAGCTACAAGTCGAGCCTTATTTCTGGTGACTTCTCCATTCTCATTTAGCTTATTTCTGAAGACCCATTTTGTACCTATCACAGATGCATTTTGAGGTTTAGGAACAAGAGTCCATACCTGATTCTTGTCAAATTGAGTCAGTTCCTCCTTCATTGCTTCCAACCAGCATTCATCATTGAGAGCTTCATCAATCTTCTTTGGTTCAATTTGAGAGATGAGGGCAATGTCTGCATTTTGTTTGGAGGAACCTCTAGTTTTCATTCCTTCAAGAGGATTACCTATAATGAATTTGTGAGGGTATCCTGGTTCGCCTTTCCACTCATTTGGGATAACTGAAGGAATGTTTTCAGTTGACTCGTTCTTAGATTCTGGGGCAGGCTTAGACGTGTTATTAGTCGACTTGGTCTCAGTTGCAGAAGATAAGTTTCCTGCACTTAACAACTCTATATCTGCACTTTCATCTTTCTCAAGAATCTGATTAGTATCAACAAATACGACATGCATGGATTCTTCAACAGATAAAGTGCGTTTATTGAAAACTCTGTAAGAGCGACTAGAATTAGAGTAACCAAGAAAAATACCTTCATCGCTTCTGGGATCGAACTTACCAAGACTGTTTTTCCCGTTATTATGGATAAAGCATTTGCAACCAAATGGATGAAAGTAACTAATATTAGGACGTTTACCTTTCCAAAGTTCATATGGTGTTTTCTTCAGAATAGGACGAATGAGACATCTGTTGAGGATGTGACACGCTGTGCTGACTGCTTCTGCCCAGAATTTGTTGGGTAGAAAATGATCTAAGAGCATTGTTCTAGCCATGTCTTGTAAAGTCCTGTTCTTACGTTCTACAACACCATTTTGCTGGGGAGTCCTGGGAGAAGAAAAGCTATGCGAAATACCTTGTTCATTGCAGAAGGATTCAAAAGCTTTGCTTTCAAATTCTCCACCATGATCACTCCTGATAGAGGTGATAAAATAACCTTTTTCTCTTTGAACCTTTTTACAGAAGTATTCAAAATTCTTTTGAGCTTCATCTTTATGAGACAAGAAAATAACCCATGTAAAACGAGAGTAGTCATCAACAATGACAAAAGCATACCTTTTTCCACCAATGCTAGCAGTTTTAGTGGGACCAAATAAATCCATGTGCAACAGTTGAAGAGGCATAGAGGTATTAACTATATCTTTAACTTTAAAAGATGACCTGGTTTGCTTTCCTAGTTGACATGCATCACATACATGATCTTTTATGAATTTTAGTTTGGGAAGACCAATAACCAGATCCTTTTGCGATAGTTTAAGAATGAGATGCATACTAGCATGACCAAGCTTCTTATGCCATAACCAAGGATCTGAAGCAACAGAGGTTAAGCAAATGTATTCATGAGAAGGAGAGACATTGTCTAATTTATATATGTTGTTATCTCTGGAACCAGTGAGAATTTCATTTCCTAGAGAGTTAGAGATAATGCATTTAGATGCTTCAAATTTAACTAGATATCCAGAGTCACAGAGTTGACTAATACTAAGAAGGTTATGCTTTAGGCCTTTTACTAGCAGAACTTCATTCATGTAACAGGATTTATTTAAGAAAACTTTACCAATGCCAATGACAATGCCCTTGCCATTATCGCCAAATTTGACAAGTCCACCATCTATACTTGTGACTGATTTAAACCAGCACTTGTCACCTGTCATATGTCTGGAACACCCGCTGTCTAAAATCCACTTTCCTTTGCACGCTCCGTTGGGTATGTGTTCCTGCAAAAAATGAGGCTACTGATGTTTTGGTACCCAGATTTTCTTGGGTCCTCCATGGTTAGAAACATAAGTGTTTAAAGAAATTTTGGGAATCCATTTCCATTTTCTAGTATCAGCTTTTCTGAATCTGCATCTGACATTAGTATGTCCGAGGTTTCCACAGTAGTAACATGTAATGGGAGACTTAATAGTAGGCACAGTTTTAGTCGACTCACTACTGGTAAAACGCAAACTTCCAGGAATAGCTTCGATTGAAGCTGGGGATAGAGGAGTTTTGTTAGACCTGACAGAACTTTGACTGGTGGATTTATTTATGCCATTTAGTTGAAGTTTTAGATCCTGAACTTCTTGTTCAAAGAAGTCACGTTCTATTTCACATACCTCAAATCTAGTTTTCCAGATTTCACCATCCTTTTTTACTTTTGATAGTTCTTTTAAAATATTTTCCAGTTCCTCCAGGGCGGAGTCTAAGTCTTCCTGGAGGGAATTGCAATTATCACAGTTGTAGTTACGTACCTTGCTGGTTTCAGCATCAGCCATAAAACATATGTTGGCTTCTTCTTCATTTTCAGATCCTTCTTCATCACTCCATGCAGACAGGGCCTTCTTTTTGTTCTTCGATTGCTTCTTCTTTGCCTCATTGCAGTTAGCTGCAATATGACCATATTTGCCACATTCGAAACATCGCCCATCGTTCTTATCCTGATCATTGCTGGAATTATTTCTTCTGGAATTGAATCTAGTTCTGCCTCTTTGTCTATTTCTTCTCAGCAGGTTTCCAAAGTTTTTGGACATAAGTGCCCATTCTTCAGCAAGATCATCATTGTCGCTAGGAAGATCTGTATTATCAGCATTAAAGGCGACTTCCTTTTTCTTGTCAGAATTTTGTGAGCTTCTTTGAAGATGGGTTTTCTCAAATGCAATGAGGTCACCACGCAGCTCATCATAAGATAGAGAATTTAGATCTCCACTTTCAATATTAATCACTTTGGGTTGCCAAATGATAGGTAGACTGCGAAGAATCTTCCTGACTTGCTCTCCATTAGTGTAGACTTTCCCAAGAGATTTAAGTTCCCCTATAACCTTACTGAATCGGGCAAACATGTCTTCAATGGTTTCTCCATCTTTCATTTGGAACAGTTCGTACTCATGAACTAGAAGATTAATTCTAGTTTCCTTAACTTTGTTTGTACCTTCATAAGTTACGACAAGTTTGTCCCACATTTCCTTGGCAGTTTCGCAGCTAGAGATTTTCTCATATTCTTCTCCACTAATAGCATTATATAAAAGATTTTGAGCTTTCGAGTTTAGTTGTATAACTTCTCTTTGCTCGTCATTATAGTCATCAATATCTAGAGGGATCTTAGTAGTTTCTCCTTCTGAATTCTGGTTTTTGTCTGAAGGTATTTCATAAGGGCCCTTGGTAATTACACGCCAAACTTTAAAGTCAATGGATTTGACGAATGTCTCCATTCTCACTTTCCAATGACTAAAGTGTTGTCCATTGAAGTATGGAGGACGAGCAATAGAGGTGCCCTCTTGAAGTAAAGCTCCTGTGACGTTGTGCCCAGACATGATCTTTTCTCACTTGCTGCAAAGCAAAAATTAAGTATGTGTGAGACCACGCTCTGATACCAATTGAAGATATAAGAGGGGGGGTGAATTATATTTTCCTTTTTCTTTTCCAGTTTCAGTCGACTTAATGAGTCGACTAGATTTAAGTCGAAGATAACAGAAAAATGTAAGTGCAGTAAAATAATGACGCAGCAGATTTATACTGGTTCAGAACCAAAAATGGTTCCTAATCCAGTCCCCTTGGGTCAACAAGGGAGTTTCTCTTCAGCTCTTAAAGTAAGTTCAAAGTACAGAGTGATGGTTTTTCTTCGATCACCACCAACGATACAAAGTGTGGTTTTGTTCCTTCGCTAACCACCAACGACACACTGTTGATCACTCGCCTGACCAACACCCTTGACACTAACCTTACTTTCTCTAGGAACTCTCTTTTCTTTTCTTTGGACAATAGTAATCTCTAAAGGTTACAATGTTTTCAAGATTAAAAGAGAATATAAGAAAGCTGAAAGGTTGCGTAGTTGAGACTGCTCGCAGCTGAGCCTTTTATAGCTTCTGTGAGATCTGAGTAAGCATCGAATGGATGTGTGTGAATCCTTTAATTGATATGAGGGAGACATTTTCCTTGAATGAAGAGATTTTGACCCAAGGGAATTGATCCCCAAAAAGGTATTGATTGATCCCTTTTTGAGAATAAGGAAAGAGCATTAAAGGACCTTGATTTTCCTCAACAGTTTTGACAAACGGGATTGACTCCAGTCATCCAGATCTTCAGGGTAAATTGCAACTAACAGAATCTTCTATTACTGAAATCATCAAGGACTGAATATTATTAACTCCAAAGCAATAAGGCTTCATCTCGCTCAGTTTTAGCCGACTGAACCATTGTGAACCTGTGATAAAATATAGTAATTGTTAAGTTATCTGTTCATCAAATTTAATCATATTGTTATCATCAAAATTTTGGAGTTATCATAAATTATTTTATAAAGTTAATTTTTTAATATAATTATGTCATTCTTTTTTCTGTCCAAGATAAAGACAGAACGAAGGGGTTAATATGTTTAGGATCACATATCTTAAAAGTTTATCTAGCTATTTTATTGCTAAGTTAAATGCGTCACTTAAATTGCGTGGGAAAATATTTTTAATACTATTAACCTAATTTAGTGTATAATTGTGAATAATTTGATTCGGCAGGTGATAAGAAGTGAAAATGAGAGTAAACATATTAAAGAATTATTCTTTACCGACTTTACAAGAACCTTCCTACACTTGTATTCTGTATACAAGTCTTCTTGAAAGCTGCTCATCACTTTCTTGTTCCATACAGTTGGGTATAAAGCTTATCTTTGATAAAAGATAAAATTATCTAATAGAGTTCTATAAGGGTACAATTATTATATAATAATAAAATATTTAAATAAAAAAAACAAATAAGTTGCTCTGTCAAGAACGTGACAACAACTATGCAACTCTGTTAACAACAATAACAGGTAAGTAGTTGTTGATTTATAGTTTAATTAATCTATTTAGTATATATTTATGCGCCATATAATCTTTCACATACAAATAATTTAGTATAGTAACCAGTTCCCTTGTCCACACGCACAAACACACACAATTTTTGTGTTTATATATAATCTGTGTGTGGATGATATCAGTTCAAGGTAGTAACTTGTAATGTTGTATCCATGAATGGATTTTAGGTAACCACAAATGCCACTACCTTTTTACAGACAAGATATTCCCTATCTTATATTAATTGTTACTCAGTTTATCCTTTTGTTTATCACCTGTCAACACAAATTCCTAGGCGAAGTGTACACTTTTTGTAGTTTCCTTATTTTATTATATTAACCTTGTTGTTTAGTTACTTTTAAATAATCTTGGTGATCGACTGTTTGGCATTTGAATTCTCTAGAATAGCAGGTTTATTTAGATGTAAATATTTTATTACCATGTTTCAATCCTTTCTCAAATGGGAATCAAATCATATTAGGATCAAGCTTCTGTATCCTTGATATTTTTAGGTTCAGAATTATTGTGCTTTTGTTGGTTTCTTGTGATGAATTCTCCTCTTTCTTGATTCATTTCTCCTTTAGCAAATTAGGAAGCCTGCTGACAGTAATGGATCATCTATCTTCAGATTCTTGGAGTGAGGCTCACATTGAAACTACTTGTTTTGTCAAGTTCATAACTTTTGAGAACCCTTGCTGAAAATCTTGGATTTTTATCTTCAAACTGTTTTTGATTTGAGCCTCATCTTTGTTTTAAATCTATTGGCATGAGTTTAGGACATGGTCAATGAAGATTCATGTAGTCAACTTCAACTTGTTTGTCACTGAGGCGTTGTAGTTGTTGTTGTTGGCAGGTGTTTAGTTTTTGGGAGAAACAGTGAGGTGAATTGATACTTTGAAGTAGCCACTCGCTGGCAGGTGGGGATGGAGGCTCGAGCGCGGAGGAGAGAATTTCTCTTCTTGGTTTCATGTATATGGATGCCTCTTTCAGTTCTTGGTGGGACTGGAAATGCCACAGTCTCCTCCTCATTATCTAGGCCAAGAGTGGTGAATATTGGAGCTTTATTCACAGTTAATTCAGTCATTGGGAGTTCTATAATGCCAGCTATTGTAGCTGCAGCTGATGATGTTAATGCTGATTCTACTGTACTCAGCGGAACCAAATTGAACGTCGTATTGCAGGATACAAATTGCAGTGGATTCATTGGGACCATTGATGGTAAAAGATTATATCCTCTATAATTTCCTTCATTGTATATAATAAATTTGATAATTTAGGTCTCCTATTTTCAACTCCTTTTGTAGTTTTAGCATATATCTTCTTTGCCACTTGGCATCTTAAGGCTGATTTCTTTATGTGCTGTTTCCCGTTAAATGTAAAAATTAGAGACTACGATGTGCTCAGTCATTCCCATTCCTTGCTTGCTTAAATTGTTCATATAGAAGGGGGTGAGGTGTTTCTTTCCTCTACTTCTTTATCTTTTAAACATTGTGGACCCGGTGGTACCATGAACAAGGGTTTGATGGATTATTTAGGGAGTATTTTGAAAAGTGTAAACAATCGTGAATGCATTTAGACTTTTAGTAGTTCCACAGTTAGGAAATGCAGAAGTAAGTTATATTACATCGCCTGTTTCAGAATTTTGGAATAATTCGACGTCTTGATAAAAGATATTGTTTGTAGACAAGAACCTTTGTTAAAAGCATAACCGACGCGAGTGTTCCTATCACATTTAAGTTATTTTTCTTGCATGTATGTATTGCTTTCTTTCCTGTACCCCTCTTAATACCAGACATGCATCCTTGCTTTGTAGCTTTGCAGCTGATGGAGAAAGAAGTGGTCGCTGCAATTGGTCCACAATCTTCAGGAATTGCACACGTCATTTCTCATGTAGTGAATGAACTTCGTGTCCCACTTTTGTCTTTTGCAACTGATCCCACTCTTTCCTCTCTGCAGTACCCATATTTTCTTAGAACTGTCACAAATGATTACTTCCAGATGTATGCTATAGCTGATTTGGTTGATTATTATGGATGGAAGGAGGTTATAGCCATATTTGTTGATGATGATAATGGTAGAAATGGGATATCTGTGTTGGGTGATGCCCTTGCAAAGAAGCGGGCCAAGATCTCTTACAAAGCAGCCTTTCCTCCTGGAGCTTCTAGCAGTGAGATTGATGACTTGTTAGTCACTGTGAACCTCATGGAGGCACGAGTATATATTGTTCACGTAAATCCTGATACTGGATTATCAATTTTTTCGAAGGCAAAGAATTTGGGTATGATGAGCAGTGGCTATGTTTGGATTGCTACTGATTGGCTTCCATCTGTTTTAGATTCTTCAGATTCAGTTAGCACAGATACTATGAATGTAATACAGGGGGTTGTCGCGCTTCGCCATCACACTCCAGATTCTGATCACAAAAAGACATTTGCATCTCGATGGAAAAATTTTAAGGGTGTAAAAAGTTCAAATTTTAGTTCTTATGCACTCTATGCTTATGATACAGTTTGGTTAATTGCCAGTGCCCTTGACCTTTTCTTCAAGGATGGTGGAAATGTCACTTTCTCTGATGACCCCAGTTTACATGATACCAATGGAAGTGCTCTGAATTTGTCAACCCTCCGAGTTTTCGACCAAGGACAAAAATTACTCCAGATACTTGTTGGCATGAACTTCACTGGTCTAACTGGTCAGATTCGGTTTGATCCTCAGAAGAATTTGATTCATCCAGCATATGATGTTCTTAACATTGGTGGAACTGGATTACGTATGATAGGTTACTGGTCAAACTATTCTGGTCTCTCTGTTATAACTCCAGAGGTTTTATACACAATGCCTCCAAACACTTCAACAAGTGACCAACATCTATATAATGCCATATGGCCTGGAGAAACTATTAAACAACCTCGAGGATGGGTGTTCCCCAATAATGCTAAACCCCTGCGAATTGCCGTTCCTTTCCGTGTTACTTTTGAAGCGTTCGTGAGTAAAGATATAGGGCCTTCAGGGGTGAAAGGATATTGCATTGATGTGTTTGAGGCTGCAATAGACTTGTTGGCTTACCCTGTCCCTCATGTCTACATTTTATATGGAGATGGGAAAAGAAACCCCTCATTCAACGACATAGTGTATGATGTTGCACAAAATGTGAGTATTAATTTTCTTTTTACTTTCAGCCACTTAATATTTATGACAAAGCTACTCTGGCCGGTCAGACTCAATATCTATGTATTGGAATTTGCTGTGATGGAAGTACGAACTAATTGTGAAAGTGAGAAGGTTGCTATTCACATATATGGTGTGATATAGATCCTTGGTGCTGACTGATTAAAAGGATCATAGTTCTTCAGAGGGTTAGTAAAATATGCATGACCAGAAGTGGATTCCATACTAATATGAATTTGTCGAGGAGTTACTTATGAATAACTCAAATGCTTGGTTCAGTGTGATGTTTAACTAATATATTTCTAGTTGCTAAATGATATACCACAGTAAATTCAATAAATATGAAATTGAATTGAATTGGTTGGTAAGAATAAACTCCTTTAATAAAATTCTTGAAGATTGATAGGCAGGTTTGTCCAAGAAAATTTGGGTTTCTTCTGCATTTGCTACCAATGCAATATCCTGTCTCTCTGCCTTTAATTAAGATCTGTTCTGTCCTACACTATAGTATGACGCAATATATAAAATGATGGGAAAACTTTCCATAGAGCACTTAATTAAATCCATTTTGCTTCTTAGAAATATGATGCAGCTGTTGGGGATATTGCAATTACGACAAATCGCACAAGGATTGTGGACTTCACACAACCTTATATGGAATCTGGACTCGTCGTAGTAGCTCCTGTCAAAGAGGTTAAATCCAGTCCTTGGGCTTTCCTTAGGCCATTTACAGTTCAAATGTGGGCTGTAACTGGTGCATTCTTCCTCTTTGTTGGATTTGTTGTTTGGATTCTTGAGCATCGGATGAATCCTGAATTCCGTGGTCCACCAAGGCAACAGCTTGTTACAGTCTTCTGGTTAGCACCTCTCACTACTTTAACCTCTCTTGAATGAGTATCGATGTGCCGTTTAAGAAAGTTGTGCTTTGTATGAATGTTCTATAAAACTAATAATGGAAGAATCAATGTATAACGAGCACCAGTTGCACAGGAAGTACAAGTCTATAAGCTATTAGAGCCCTGGTTGGAGATGAAAGGATATCTGTTTATATTGGAGCTCATTGGTATTGGGACCAAAAAATATTTTGAGACTTTCTTTTCCACAGATTGAATTCTTGATGAAATCATTGATGTCAAGAAGATCCTTTCTTTTAATAAATCATTTTACCTGTATGTATATGTTAACGCTGGTACTAAGTTCCATTTTTTCTTTCAGGTTTAGTTTCTCAACCATGTTTTTTGCACACAGTAAGTATATCCTCTTTGATTACAAGTTGCTATTTAATAGATCCTCTTTTGCGTAGCTGACACTCCTTAACGATTAAATGCAGGAGAGAACACAGTCAGCACCTTGGGACGCCTTGTGCTGATCTTCTGGCTCTTTGCGGTTCTAGTTATCAACTCAAGCTATACAGCTAGCTTGACATCTATCCTTACGGTGCAGCAGCTGTCTTCAGGAATTGAAGGAATTGACAGTTTAATCTCAAGCCCTGATCCTATAGGAGTCCAGGATGGGTCATTTGCATACAATTATCTCATCGAAGAGCTCCGTGTTTCAGAATCACGGCTCCGAACAATAAAAAGCGAAGATGAATATGTCAGTGCCCTCCAGAAAGGTCCACAAGGTGGTGGTGTTGCAGCCATTGTCGACGAGCTCCCTTATGTTGAGCTATTTCTATCCAATAACAAATGTATATTCAGGACTGTCGGGCAGGAGTTTACTAAGAGCGGATGGGGCTTTGTAAGTGCCTTTGCTTTGCCATAATGAGTAGAGCTGACAGTTTGCCATAAAACTGTAAATACGACTTCAAATGATCTAAACTTCCCTTCACCCCCATCCCCCCACGAAGAGGAACAGAGACAACTCAATCCAAAATCAGAAAAAGAAAAAATGAAAACTATAGCATCGCGTGTCTAGCTACTAGTGATAATACGCTAGGAATGGTGCACAGGCAATCCGGTCTACTTAAACTGATCTTAACTTTCCTTGGTCAGGCATTTCAAAGGGACTCTCCTCTGGCTGTTGATTTGTCAACTGCGATCCTTCAACTGTCAGAAAACGGTGAACTACAACGGATCCATGACAAATGGCTATCTAACAATGGATGCTCTTCACAAAACAACCAAGTTGATGACGCTCGGCTTTCGCTGAAGAGTTTCTGGGGCCTATATGTGATATGTGCTGCTGCTTGTGCTGTTGCTCTTATAGTGTTTTTCTGCAGGGTTTACTGTCAATACCTCAGGTATGCCCCCGAGACAGAGGAACCACAGATCAATGAACCTGAGTCTGCAAGGTCTAGTAGGCGTACCCTCCGGGCACGTAGCTTCAAGGACTTGATTGATGTTTTTGATAAAAGAGAAGCTGAGCTTAAAGAAATACTCAAGCGCAAGAGCAGTGACAACAGGAGACTAAATCATAGCTCAGATGTGCAACAATCGCCTGTTTGATTTGTTCTTTGGGTTGGTTTTCTATTTTCAATGCATCTGCCCTGATGTGTACACGAAATATACAATTCCTCGTCTTAGTACCCTATTTTGTCATACAAAAGGACAGATAGATTAGAATGACAATGTCTTTGTAAACTATTTAGAAGCAGAGAAAATATAGATAGAAAACATATGGATATTATGTATGTTATAGAGGGACAATTGTGAAGAAAGTTTATTCATCAAGTAGTACAGATATTAACGTGGCATGTCAATGAAGTACTCGCTTATATGGTACAAGTTTATGTTTAAGATGTAACCGGTTTATTCAACTAATTAATAAGCTGGTTGCTTAATCTTAATATCATGATATAAGGATCAAGAAAGAGTTATATGACTTTTCTCTATTCTTCAAGCTAAGGTATAATTACCATATGAAAATATGATGTCTTATATGGAGTAGTTAACATTGGAAGATCAAATCAACAGGACAGCGGTGGTTAACTCTGGCAGCGCCAAAAATTCATACAAGGGGATACGGAAAAAAGGAGGAGGAAATACTAGAGAAGCACAACTTAAATTTAAACTTATATGAAAGGGACTAAAAGTTTTATTTATAACCAAAACATCTTGTGTTTACCCTATTATGCAGTGCAAACTATCGACGAAAGTGATTCCATTGAATACCCTAGGCTCCCTTTAGCTCTGCCTCTAGTGGCTAACAACACACAAATTCAAACTTATAACGTCATGATTTAAATTGTAATTTCTGACTTACGAACTCTTCATAAAGATAGTAAGTATGATTTGCTACATGTTTGCAGGGATATATGAATATTAAAATTTAGAAGCAACACCAAATTTCATATTAGTATAAACCACCTACAAAATATTTAAAAAAAAGAAAAAAAAGAAAGAAAGAAAGAAAGAAATAAATGGGATGGTAAAAAGAAAGACCACTACATACTTGTGAACCAAATTCGGTTAAACTCTCAAGATGCCTAGCAGTTCGCACACCAAACGAAAATCCAACAAATGCCATTAATCTCTCTCTCTTTCTCTCTCTCTCTCTCTCTCTCTCTCTCTCTCTCTATATATATATATATATATATATATTAAAAGGAATGTAGTGACCATTAATAATTAGCCAAGTGTCACATCAAAAAAACAGCCATGTGTTAGATTTTAGGACAAATTGGTTAAAGTAGGTGATTTAGTTGGTAACTGATATCCATGTTTGTTTTTATTTTAAAATTAAAGAACAAATAGTCAGAAACAAAAAGTTTTTTGAATTAATCTTATCTAGAAGAAATTGCAACTTCTACATAGGAGTAACTCCTAAAAGTTCTCCTAAATACAGCAGCTTAACAGATTGATTACACCCACGTTCCATCCACCCTTTCCATAAAAACCACTAAAACTGCTCTTTTTCATGTATAGATTTTGTGTTTCTGCTGCATTATCTCCTTCAAAACGTTTATCAGTACAATCTATTACACGATGAATTTTAAAACAAAATTCAGATGGGTATGAAGTCAGTAATATGAATGATAGAAAAGGGGTGCAATTGTGGATTTTGCTCATCCACATTCTCTATCGGTACTTTCCTATACCCTTTCACGTTTTCTTTAATTATTTTTTGGGATTCTTGAAATCATACACTAAGCATACTAATTTGATTTCTGATAGGCTACGATTTGCATTGGGAACAATTAATTTCATGGTGCCAAAAGATTCAATGGCGGAGAAAGGTATATTTTAATTCCGCTCTTCATCTTCTATTTTGTTCACTTGATATTTAGTTATCTAAACAGCCACTTTGAATTTTCTAAACTCATATACCCTTGCAGGTCTTAACAAAATTATCAAGAATGTTTATATGGCAAGCAAGCATAGAGTACAATTAGTAAGTTGAAATTGGACATTACGATGAATTTTAGTATTTCCCATAACTGACATCTTACGGTTTCTTTTGTTTGCTTTTTCATATAGATCTTTAGATTTAGTTTCCCTTTTAGAAATTCAAATTTTATGTATATCCGATGTTGACGAACTTTGAGAAGTTGAGTTGTAGCTATTCTGAAATTCTATAAATTTATTCCTATGTGGGATCTTTATCTGTGCAGACAAGGAAGTATGATCCTATTCCAGACAGTTTCTGGTTGATAAATTTATTGGATCTTACTTAAAGGGTTGTCAAGAAGATCAAGGAACAATATATAGAAGACCGTTTTATTCTTGACTCGATGCAGGTACTACAATTCTTTTTAATGAGACTCCACACACTTTCTCTGTTGATCAAACCTGCTAAATTTTCGCATGTGGCGTTTGATATTGCTGCATATTGTCGCTCTGCAGTTTTGAATTTTTGACTACATATTAAATATTCACTGTTAGTTCACGCTGATATGCTAGGGATTCTTATAAAGGTTCGTGTATAATTGGATGAGTCTAACTACATGACAAAGTGCTTACTTGATCCGGGATAGTAGCAACCCTGCACAAGAACTATATATATGGAGCTATAGTTGTTTTCACCCAGCACAGATCATGAGTTGCTTCTCTGTAGGGATGTAGTAGTTTCTTAATTCTACTGAAAGTTCTCCTTCGAGAAGAACCAAAAACACATCTCTTAGGGTTAGAGTGAATTCATGAAGGTTGAGGTTTGAATGTTGATTTCCATGAATTGAATTCCAATTATAGTTTGTTTATTCTTTCTTGATCATAATTGTTTGATTATAACGGCCGAATAATTGAACACTATCTACGGTTTTTAGATTGAACTCGAAAGAGGAGATTTATGAACGCAATAAGAAAGAATAGAGCTAGATTGTGAACCCGGGCATCGGGGAACCAATTTGTGAGTAGGATAGACATATACTTGCTCACCTAGCTTAGCTAAATATAGAATTCGTTAATGCGTACACGTGATTCAACCCATAGACATATAGGGATTGGAGTAGCCTGCATAGACCGTGAAGAATCGAAAGATTTTCATGGGTACAATTAACCTGTTAGTTAGCAATCTTGGGACTTAAGAAGTGGAATCAACAGGATAACTCAACTGGATTATTCGTAACTCTGACCCTGAACTGTCTCATTAATATTGTTTACGACCAAATTTTGCTCCATTGTTTGAATTCACTTCTACCATTTTAATTACTGTTCTTTAGTTAATAAAATCCTCACTATTGGAAAAAGATCCCTGAGTAGTTGTTAAGAAATTGTTTGTTAGGAGTCCAGTCTGAATAGTCCTCGTGGGAACGATACTCTACTTATCACTTTATTACTTATCGACCACGTATACTTACGTGCGCGTTGGGACCAACAAGTTTTTGGCACCGTTGTCGGGGACTAATAATTGACGGATTTCTTTTTGAACGATTACTTATTATCTATTCAGGTTTAATTTTTGTTATGAGTTTTGTGCTGTTTCAGGTATTAGGTCCTGCTTGATCTTTACCTACAGGAATGGCAGAAGAACGCACCTTAGCTGTGCGAGATGTTGCTCTCCCCAGCCTGGAGGGGGTAGCATCTAGCATAGTTAAGCTTGCTATCACCGGGCACTTTGAGATTAAGTCCGGAATGATTCAATTGCTGCATGTGACTGGGCAATATAGTGGATTACTTCATGAAGATCCGCAGCAACACATTCTGAATTTCTTGGAGATCAGTGATACTTACACACCGACGGGAGTTCCTATTGATTATGCTCGCTTGACATGCGTTTTCGCTGATTGGGGCAGCAAAGAGGTGGTTAAAGGCTGAAAAGTCTGGGTCTATCACTACTTGGGATGATTTGGCTAAGAAGTTCTTAGCTAAGTTGAAACGACCTCGGTTAGTCGTTTCGGAAGTTAGGACTCCGATTGGCGTGCTGATAATTTTAAAATATTCGTAAGGTCCATTGGGACTTGTCTGTAAAATTTGAGCTAAATCAGACCTCGTTTGGTAGGCATCGGAAGAAGGTTTCAGTTTTTATTATCGATAAATATTAAAAAGAGATTTTCGAGCTCGGTTTTGGCGAATGAGCTCCGATTCAAAATTCGAAAGCGCCGTTAGGTTCGTATGTTTATTTGTGACTTTTGTAAACTTTCGAAAGTGAATTTCGATGTTCTTCGGCTAGTTTCCGCTAAAATGCCAAAAGTTAAATAATTTGACCTTTTTTCATTTAAATTCGCATCTTGAGTTTCGGGAACCCGGTTTGAGATCCGCCTTTGCGAGTATGTTGCATATATTTTGTATAACTTTTATGCAAAAGTTGGAATTATTTCGAATATTGTAGGGTTCCGTTTTAATTTTCGTCGCGAAAAAGAAAAAAAATAGAAAAAGACAAAACTTAAAATGAAATGAAGTTAGGCGGTGGGGGATATATATCCCCCCTGATCAATTTCAACAACAGAGGGAGAAAGAAGCACAGAAACGTGAAAGGTGAAACAGAAACATGGAAATATGGAAAAAAGCCAGAAAATAAGAAAAGGGGCCGGAGAAAAGTAGAATTTTCACCCTGAAACATTCAGGTAATGATCCTAATATATTATTTGAGTTTATTACGTGTGTTTAAATATGTTTTAACGGTAAAATTTGGAATATTAGACATCGTTTTAATAATTTTAATTAATAGTTTAAAGGGTCAAATGGACCCCGATAACGAAATTGATTATATATTCGTACTCAGTGAGTTATGTGCAACATATAAATGTAAATTATTTGGGGTTTTGTTATGTGACCTTAAACCCTGTACATAGGCCTGGCCTGCGTATTGCGTATGCGAATAGGGTATCAGGTTCCTAACCGGATTCCCCTAAGATGTGAGGAATGAAGCCTTTAGCCATATTTGATATTATTTTCTGCTTATTGAATAGAGTGGGATCGTTTGACAATGAAACCAAAGGACAAGCGGTTATTGAATGGATGTACTAACTTTGTAACAAGGTAAGTGTATATATCCATTTCTTTGGAGGCACCTGGCCTCGTGGATTTTCTACCACGTACGTGTGTAGCTGTCGATAGGTGTACTTATTACGCCTTAGCTTTGAATTTACATTATATGTTATATGTTATGTTCTGTTGTTGGTATTGCATGGAGGAACTGAGCATTGTACTCTGGCTGTGAGTTGATATATACTTCCCGGCAATCAATGAGAGTCTCGCGCTGGTGAAGGGTTATTATCGCATCACACCGTTTTCGAATGTATTACGTTTTCTGGTTATGCATTGGATTATATTGAGGGTAGGAGGATTCCGCCCTCGGAGCAGGAGGATTCCGCTTCATTGCATTATATTGAGGGTAGGAGGATTCCGCCCTCAGAGCAGGAGGATTCCGCTCCATTGCATCATATTGAGGGTAGAAGGATTCCGCCCTCGGGGCAGGAGGATTCCGCTCCATTGCATCATATTGAGGGTAGGAGGATTCCGCCCTCGGAGCAGGAGGATTCCGGTCCATTTATTTGGCACATGTGACCCTTTGCATAATTTCATTTCATTTCATCTCATTTTATTTCATTTCATTTCATTCCATACCATTATGTAGACTTGTGGTACATAACTACTGTTCTGCTTCTACGTGCATTGCTTATTTGCCTATATATTTATGGCTCGTATTCTGGGTTGCGGGGATCGGGTTGCACGCCGCAACGGTATAAATATATGGATCGGGTTGCACGTCGCAACAGGATGAATATATGGATGGGGTTGCACGCCGCAGCGTTGATGAGCTCGGGATACCTATATGTTTTGGTTATTTTACGTTCATGGTTGTTGATGATTTTGTCATTCCATACGTGTTTCTAGTTATTATCCGGCTCTGCCTTTTTATAATTTAAATAAGTGGAATTTTGTTTATCTGTTTCTCCTCCCTGGCTAGCTATCCTATTTTTTGAGGTGGCTAGTCTGCCCCACTTATAAAGTCCTTTTGACTCACCCTTGTTCGTTGTTTGTTTCTTGTCTATCTATTTCGTTTCGGCAGGTTCGCTCCAGGATTGAGTTCGCCATGTTGTGTAGGAGCGAAGACGACTTCAGTTGTTAGGGTGAGCCAGCTTTTATTCCGGATGGCCACCAGTTTAATGGTTATTATTTTAGTTTCATTTTGCTCCCTTCAAGAGGTATCTGTCTTCTTTTGTACTCTTACATATCTACTCTGGATAGCCCTAAACCTAGTATGTTGAGTAGTCAGCTGTAACTTTCTTTCGTACAGCTTATAGGTGTCAGTATGTCTTTGTGTTTGTTTAGTCTTGTCCTTATTTATGAATTGTTATATTTATTTTCCTAATTTAATTGGTAAGGGTTCGCCCGACGGGTCTAGGGGAGGATTTCGGGTGCCCACATGGTCTAACCGAAATTCAGGTCGTGTCAGTTGGTATCAGAGCCCGATTTAGAGTCTATCCAGACTAAGACAGTGTCTAGTAGAGTCTCGCTGATGGGTACGTAGACGTCCGTACTTATCTACGAGAGCCTATGATGGCATTTAGGAAGTTTCACTTCCTTCTTTTCTGATCGTGCGTTGGTCTAGGATGCAAAAGTATTTTCGTTAATTCGTTCGTGGTAATCGTGAACCCTCGTACGACAAATCAGCAAACGGAAGGAGTTCAGGACGAAGTAGTCTAGCCTGGGGCTAGAGCTATTCAAGCCCCGAGAGTTGTAGATCGTGCTGACGATCCAGTTTCGCAGGCCCCAGCTGTACGAGCTCGCGATGGGCAAGGGAGCAGGGCCTTGTGGTTCCCTTGGCTCTCTACGATGCTTTTACGAGAATCTTGGTGACGCAGATACCGCAAAAACCTATTATTCGCTAGGCAGCTTATCAGGTTGTCGCATGTGCAGATGCTCGGTCTCAGGGAACTTTTATTCCAGTTCTTAATATTGCCCCAGTAAAATATGTTTCAAATGCAGCATGTGTTGCGCCTCCAATTGTTCTGGCTGGTTAGCTAGCCGAGGTAACAGTTCGGTCCGAGTGCCCAAAGAGGTTGCATTATTTTATGCTGTTGAACTTTCCAATATTCTTAAGCAATGCATTAGATAAATCTCGTGATTTTTAAAAAATAAATGATGTCAGTATCCTTCAGACTCTTGATCATATCGAGCGGTATGGTGTTGATTATTCTGCTTTCCAGTTTCAGGGGGTCCAACCCTGAATTGGTGGACCGCTCTCTTATTAGCTAACTTGGTTCAGTTTTCCTTTTAGATTCGTGGAAAAGTTCCTTTCGAGTAGCGAGCGAAATGACAACTGTTAGCCAGTTTGAGTGAATTGGACAGGGTAGCCTGTCGGTTAGCCTGTTGGTGTTTCAGAATATGAGATTGAATTCTATAGAATGGCTGGATATGCATTAGAACTAGTTCATGAGCCTTTCGAGAGATTCAGAGATTTATTGATAGCTTTTATTTTTCTTTGAAATCCTAGATGGATCGAGAAATTGAGGTCTGGATTTTATTTGATGTTGTTGTTAATATTGCCCGAAGGTTCGAGGCATACCATAAGTTAGAGCGGGAAGAGTTAGAGCGGGAAAGTAAGAGATCCCACGACCCTTGTGGGTAACCATGGTACCTCATTTGGAGGTAAGAGTTCCGATAATTTTGGGAGGTCACCTTCCAAGTCATCTCAGCTTGTGTTACGCGATTCTTGGAGTGCGCCAGTAGTTCGTCCATATCAGACCTAGTTTTTCTCTTTATAGCTTTCAACAATCTGTCCAGCTTCCATTCTCAGTGAAAAGGTGTTATCATTATCGTGATTCTGGTTATCCTTTGAGGAGTTTTCCCTTACTCCGACGAGTAGGCAGTTGTCATTTCTCTCGTCATCAGGCATCTGCGCAGTCGCAGGGAATTTCATTTAGATCTCAATCAGCAAAAGAAATGCCACCATCCAGTAGAGGCTGAGAATGTGGTGGCAGTGGTTCTCCAGAAAGTGATTGTCAGGGTAGTGGCTCAGCTCAGCTGCAGAGGCAGTTCTATGAACTGCTAGTTTGGCAGGATGCTGAGGCATCCGATGTAGTAGACCCGTGTGTTTTTTCTTCCCTTATCTGTAAGTAAGATTTATCTTTCCGATCGATCTGGAAATGGTGTGTCTTATCATTTTTCGACGGTTTCCTTGGATATTGTCGTAATTAAGAATCTGTTGCGGTAGAGGGGTGAGTTTTTGATACGATTTATTCCTGGCATTTATGAGACCCTACTAGTTTATCTAATCTAAATATGAGAGATTTGACGGTGAGTATTGCTATTATCTGCTTGGCATCCTGTTATGCCACTTTGTGTTATTATATCAAGTCATTTTACCTCTCTCATTGGAAATCAGTGTTGGTAGGATGATAGGATTCTTATTCGTCACCATTAGGAAGTGTCGTTGTTTCTTCCGGTGTAAAGTGGTTAGTAAGTAATGCTCGATCTATGTGTCTCCTCTTGGTTCGAGATTCTAGTAGAGTCATGTTATTCTATGAGCTTGTCTTAGTTATAAAAGGGTATTATGGTAAATTTTCAGAGTTTCCTTCTTATTGGGAGGTTAAATTGGTATGGATGTTTTTCCATAAAGCTTATCTAATGTCTATCTCTTCAATTGCGATTCTTTGGCTCGCCTGACTCGGAAGTAGTCTAGCTTTGGTAGCCAAGCAAATAAGAAGATGAACTTCCTGAAGCTCTAATTATTTATATCCTTGATCCATTTCCATTTCTTCTTCATCCGGCAGTAGTGAGCTTGGGCGATTGATAGCCGCTTGTGACGTTCCCTGTGTTGAGGCAGAGTACGTGTTATTGTAGCCGGATAAGCATATTATTGTTTTGGATGTCAGTTTATCCGGGTATCTATTCCCATGTATAGTATAGTGCTGGTTCTGTTTTTGCGGATCATCCGGTTTCAGGGGAAACTCTGCCGAAATTTTTATATAGAAGTACCATCCATCAGGCGGTGGTGTTTACGGCAAAGGTATGAACTCGAGAGTTGCAGCTGTTTGGCAAATCGAAAGGGTACTTGGTAGCTTAGGTCTACCTACGTTCAGCTTTTAGCTAAATCTTCTTTAGTGCGGCAGGCTGTGCGAGGATGGTTATTCCTATTCAAATAGCTGCATGAGTTTGTGCTTTAAGTGGAGGAGTCTTCCTCCAAATACTGAATGGTAATACTAAATTTCTGAGGTATTGATACTACTTTTTGTCACGACCCAACCTAGTGCCACGATAGAAACCTACAATGAGTGTCGATCATTGCTAAACCCACTAATAATCTGCTAATGATAGAGATAAGCTGGCGACCTGATCATATATACGTACCGATCTGCAGAAAGTATAAAGTCTGGGAAGATGACACGACTTTAACTTATTGGCAATTAGAACACTGAGCCATAAATTCTGCTATGTCACACTTTATTCCGTCCCACCAGTATATCTGCTTAAGATCATGGTATATCTTAGTCGAACCTGGATGAACAGTGTATTTGAAATAATGTGTCTCTATTCATAATCTGTCCACGTAAATCTGCAACATTAGGTTACAAAGTCTATCTTTATACATGAGAACACCGTCAGTAGTAACCCTGTATGGTGACGCTGGTTTTCTTCTGGCTATCTGTCTGTATTCAACTAGAACTGGATCCTCATACTGACGCTATTTTACTTCATGCAAATTTAGATTTAAAGGTCTAGTGCAGCTTGTCGACAATCCATCATTGGTATGTATATCTCCTTCACACCTCAACTCTTAGAGAAGTTACTTTAGCGTTATAAGTGCACATATAATCAACTTTGTTGCCGGTATTCTGCCTCAGCTCATGGTCCAACTACATGTCTCTTTTATTTTCACTTTTGCAAGACATAATATTTCCAATTCAAAGACAATACCCTGAAGTAGATGTTCAGTCTGAAGATCATTCCTGGTCTGCATCATACTATCCAGAATTATTTGCATGATCCTTATCCTTATATGATAGACCCCGTTCAGATGAACCTTTGACATACATTAGGATATGAGTAACTACATTCCCACAAGGAGCTTGCGGAACCACACTAACATCAACTGAGATGTTGCATAGTGCGTTCGTAAAAAATAATATAGCTTGCATCAAATCTTCTATAGTGTGTAGTGACAAGGTACTTCAAAAGCTCCCCTATTGCATCAAGCGTGAGCTAATTTTTAGTTCCATCAACCTGTTCTATATCGAAAGGTATATCGAAGAGGTAACTGTCGGCTGAATCATGTTAACCCATTCAAAGTTTCATGTTTCTTTGTTTCAAAAATGAAGAACTCTTCTCTCGTGATCGAGGAAGGATCAGTGTAGTCAGAATAAGCTGGACAATGACGTTATGATATTATCCAGCTATGTTTTTATCCAAGAGTTCGATATGCGTGTTATAATTCTGATCCTGTAATCAGGAAATAATGCCCATGGAGTAACTCATGAAGGTCGTGCAATTTCTCTTGTTATCTGCATGAATCTTGTCTTAGACTTAGGCTCGTTCGAGGACGAACGAGAGTTTAAGTGGAGGAGAATGAAACGACATCGGTCAGTCGTTTCGGAAGTTAGGACTCTGATTGGCGTGCCGATAATTTTAAATTATTCATAAGGTTCATTAAGACATGTCTGTAAAATTTGAGCTAAATCAGAACTCGTTTGGTAGGCATCGGAAAAAGGTGTCAGTTTTTATTGACAATAAATATTAAAAATAGATTTTTGAGCTCGGTTTTGGCGAACGAACTCCGATTCGAAATCCGAAAGTACCGTTAGGTTCGTATGATTATTTTTGACTTTTGTGAACTTTCGAAAGTGAATTTCGATGTTGTTCGGCTAGTTTCCGCTAAAATGCTGAAAGTTAAATAATTTGACTTTTTCTATTTAAATTCGTATCTTGAGTTTTGGGAACCCGATTTGAGATCCGCCTTTGCGAGTGTGTTACATATATTTTGTATAACTTGTATGCAAAAGTTGAAATTATTTCAAATATCGTAGGGTACCGTTTTAATTTTTATCGTACCAGCGAATTTTAAAAGAGAAAATGAAAAAAAAGGGAAAAGAATGGAAATAAAAATGTTTGGCTAAGGACCAGGTATTATTAGTATAATGCAAACAGAAGTGAAAATGAGCAGAATCTGTGAAAATGAGAAACAACGAAAATTATCAGGAAAAAAATACCAGAAAATAAGAAAAGGGGCCGGAGAAAAATAAAATTTTTACCCCGAAACATTCAGGTAATGATCCTAATATATTATTTGAGTTTATTACGTATGTTTGAATATATTTTTACGGTAAAAATAGGGATCTTAAGCATCGCCCTAATGACGTAAATTGATAGTTTAAAGGGTCAAATGGACCCCGATAATGAAATTGATTATATATTCGTACTCAGTGAGTTATGGGCAACTTATAAATGTAATTTATTTGAGGTTTGGTTATGTGGCCTTAAACCCTGTACATAGGTCTGCCCTGCGTATTGCGTATGCAAATAGGGTATCAGGTTCCTAACCGGATTACCCTAAGATGTGGGGAATGAAGCCTTTAGCCTTATTTGATATATTTTTCTGCTTATTGAACACAGTAGGATCGTTTGGTAGTGAAACCAAGGGATAAAATGGTTGTTGATTAGCAATGCTAACTTTTGGAAGAGGTAAGTGTTTATATCCATTTCTTTGGAGGCACCTGGCTTCGTGGATTTTCTACCACGTGTTCCTTACGTGTGTAGCTGCTGATAGGCGTACTCATTACGCCTTAGCCTTGGATTTATATTCTATATTATATGTTATGTCCTGTTATTGGTATTGCATTGAGAATCTGAGTATTGTACTGCTGTGAGTTGACATCTACTTTCCGGCTGTCGATGAGAGTCCCGCGCTGGTGAAAGATTATTATTGCATCACATTGCATTCATACGCATTATATGTCATTCATATGCATTACATTGCATATCATATTGGGTGCAGGAGTATTCTGCCCCAGGAGCAGGAGTATTCCGCTCCAGTGTATCATATTGAGGGCAGGAGTATTCCGCCCCAGGAGCAGGAGTATTCCGCTCCATTGTATCATATTGAGGGTAGGACGATTCCGCCCAGGAGAGTGCAGGAGTATTCCGCCTCAGCTTTACATTATATCGGGTGCAGGAGTATTCCGCCCCAAGAGAGTGTAGGAGTATTCCGCCTCTGATTTATATTATATCGGGTGCAGGAGTATTCCGCCCCAGGAGCAGGAGTATTCCGCTCCGATTGGTTATTAGATTGGATTCCCCTCGAATGCAGGAGTATTCCGCTTCGGGATGGGATTACGGGCACATGTGACCCTTCGCATCATATTTCATTTCATTTCATTTCATTTCATTTCATCTCACTTCATTTCATTTCATCTCAATTTATACCATTGTGTAGACTTGCGGTACATGACTACTGTTTGCTTATATGTGCATTGCTTATTTGTTGATATGTTTCTGGCAAGCATCCTTGGTTGAGTTTATAAGTTTCTTACGTATTTTCGGTTGTTATCTGGCTCTGCCTTTTTATAATTTAAATAAAAGGAATTTGGTCTATCTATTTCTTTTCTCCCTGGCTAGCTATCCTATTCTTTGAGGTGGATAGTCTGCCCCACTTATTGAGTCCTTTTGACTCACCCTTGTTTGTTGTTTGTTTCTTGTCTATCTATTTTGTTTCGGCAGGTTCGCTCCAGGATTGAGATCACCATGTGGTGAAGGAGCGAAGACGACTCCAGCTGTTGGGGTGAGCCAGCTTTATTCCAGATGGCCACCAGTTTATTGTTTATTATTGCAGTTGCATTTTGCTCCCTTCAAGAGGTATCTGTTTTCTTTTGTACTCTTAGATGTCTAGTCTGGATAGCCCTAAACCTAGTACGTTGGGTAGTCACCTGTAGTTTCTTTTTTACAGCTTAGAGGAATCAGTATGTCTGTAATTTTTTAAAAAGTTTTGTCCTTATTTGTGAATTGTTATATTTATTTTCCTGATTTAATTGGTAAGGGTTCGCCCGACGGATGTAGAAGAGGATGTCGGGTGCCCGCACGGCCTAACCGGATTCCGGGTCGTGTCACCGTAGCCTTATCATGAAGTATAATATTTCGTTCCAGGGCCTTCTCATTTCAATGGCCACTATTTGGAACCATAGCAATATTCCATTCCTGATCAGCAGTCCCTTTAATTGTTCTAATTCACCGCTTAACAATCTCCCGCAAGGATTATGCACCCCTGGCGTAATCACAGTTTCTTCTTCAATTATTATTATTTTTTCATTCCTTAAATAGCGTCTATGGTAAAATTATGTTACGTTTAGTCGGTTTTTGTTTCCCTTTTTGTAGAAGTTAGGATAATGTACATAGTGCTATTTATATTGTACCTTCTAGAAGCTTAGTTAGTGATGTGGATAAGTGAGTTAGTTAGAAAGTTAGTTATTAGTTAGCTTGATGAGTAAGCTTCTATAAATTAGAGATTCTTCTCCTTTGTACAGCTCAGCTAAGACCATTAATGAGATATTTTTCTCTGTCTACAAACTTCTTCTCTCACAGCTTTCTCTCTCTACAAGTAGCTTGAATTCCATGGATCCTTTACTAGTTTTAACATGGTATCAGAGCTCAGTGTTCTACTTGATCTGAAGTTTCTACCTTCTTCTAGAATCCTCTGGAATCCTATCTCTGCCCCTTTTTCCTTTTGATTCAATTTCAAGTTCTTCTTGTAAGTTCTATTCTACTAATCAATGGCCGTAGAATTCACTGGAAATGGTGGGAGTTCTTCCCGTACTGCAGCTCCTCAGTTCGATTGCAATGATGAGCTCTATGTTCATCCTTCTGATACACCAGGTATCCCTCTTGTTCCACAATTGTTAATTGGCACTGAAAATTACTCGATCTGGAGTCGCTCTATGCGAATGTCATTGTTAGTTAAGAATAAAATAGGGTTTATTGATGGTACTTGCACTAGAGACATGTATGAGAATGATCCTTTTAAGTTACATCAATGGGAGCGTTGCAATGCAATTGTTAAATCCTGGATTATGAGCTCTGTTTCAAAGGAACTAGGTAGAGGCATTGTTTACTCAACCAAAGCTGAAAAGGTTTGGGCAGATCTCAAAGAGAGATTCGATAAAGTGAACAAAACTAAGATCTACCATATGCAAAAGGAAATTAGTTCCCTTACACAGGGCATTTCGAGTGTATCAGTCTACTTTTCTATGCTCTCAGACCTTTGGGATGAGTATGAGTCCATTATCCCTTTCCCTGGCTGTGATTGTGCTAAGTCGAAAGAAATGGTAGAATTTTTGAAAGAGCAGAAGCTCATGAAATTCCTTATGGGGTTGAATGATACTTATGCACCTCAGAGAAGTCAGATACTGATGATGGATCCCACTCCTAGTATGAACCAAGCCTATTCCATGATAATTTATAAAGAGAGTCAGAGAATGAGTGGTAGTGCTACCAACTCTAGTGGTATTTTAGGGGCAACACCTGGAGAAGGGGAAGTTAGTGCCTATATCTCAGCAAATGCTCCAAATGCCTCCTCCTCCACTAGGGGAAGAAGAAATTCTAATTCATTTTGTGATTATTGCAAATAAAAGGGACACACTCGACAATTCTGTTACAAGCTGAATGGTTATCCTCCTGATCATCCCGCCTCCACCAATTCTCAAGGCTACAATTAGAGGCCCTCATATGATAATAAGAAAAGGGACAACAACAATGGTGGTAGGAACACTTCTTATGATAACAGGAGAAGATCTGACAGATATGAAGGTTATAACAATAGAAGAGGGTATGAAGGATCAAGGAATATAGCACAAAATGTGAACATACAAGAGGGAGTACCCAGCAGTGGAAATAACTTCAATAGTTTTACTCCTACTTTTACACCTGAGCAGTACCAGAAAATTCTCAGGATGCTGAATAAAGGAAATGAATCAGAGATAGAGGAGGTGGCAAATATGGCAGGAAAACTAAACTATTCTGATCAAGGTTGTTGGATCATTGATACTAGAGTTTCAAGTCATATGGTTTCATGCTTAGATTTACTGTCATCACCCTCACCTATACTGACTTCCAAATCCAATCTTGTTCATTTACCTAATGGACAAAGCACAAAATTCACTCATACAGGTCATCATGTGTTAGCTGATTCACAGACACTTCAGGATATACTCTATGTACCCCAGTTTAATTACAACTTGTTGTCTGTATCCAAGTGCACCAAGGACCTGAATTGTTCAATTACTTTTTTTCCTGACTTCTGTCTGTTTCAGGACCTCTCCAATGGCATGGTGAAGAGGATTAGTAGACAAAAATATGGGCTCTACATCCTCAGTTCCTCAACACCAGCTGCTATTTCTTCATCTCAGTACATGTCCACCTCAACATCACTTCAGACCCACTCAAGACCTCTATGGCATCAAAGATTGGGGCATGCTCCGTATACTGTTTTACAAAAAAATACCTACAGTAAAAAGTCAGTTGTAAAAATCTAGTGTCTGTAATTTTCCTGTTTGTCCATTAGCAAGACAGACTAGATTTCCCTTTCCTATTAGCTCTTCTAAATTAGTTACTCCATTTGCTCTTGTACACATGGATATTTGGGGTCATTATAGAGTCTGTACATACAATGGCTTCAAGTACTTTCTTATATCAGTGGATGATTACACCAGAATGACATGGATCTTTCTTTTGAGGTTGAAAAGTGATGTGTATGTTACTCTGAATAATTTCATTCACTTGGTTGAAAATCAATTTTCTGCCTCCATTAAATGTTTCAGATCTGATAATGGCCATGAGTTTTTAATAGCCTTTGTTCAAATCTCTTCAATTCTAAAGGCATTGTCCACCAGAGCAGCTGCATTCACACCCCTCAGCAGAATAGTGTGGCTGAGAGAAAACATAGGCACCTACTTGAAATTGGTAGAGCTTTAAGATTTCAAGCTCAAATTCCTCTTAAGTTCTGGGGTAATTGTATCCTTACTGCAACCTACATCATAAATAGACTTCCTAGCACTGTTTTATCTGGTAAATCACCTTATGAACTCCTCCAGGGTAAAACACCCAAGCTTGATCACATGAGAACTATGGGTTACTTGTGTTATGCCACTGTCACCAACTTCAATGATAAGTTTTCTCCCAAAGCTATTCCATCTATCTTCATGGGTTACTCTTTTACTCACAAGGGCTACAGGTTATATGATTTAGTATCCCACAAGTTTTTTGTTAGTAGGGATGTGGTTTTTAAGGAGTCCATATACCCCTTCAAGTTTCCTAAACATCACTTTACCTGCACCAATTCCTTCCCAGACTTAACCACTTCACCCACTGTTGACTTACCACCTACTTCCTCTGATTCCTTTACTCCACTTGCAGAAACTACTGACTCTCCAGGTCTTACCTTATCATCCGATGATGTTCCTTCTTCACCCCTGCTCCCAGCTCTAGTTCAAGTCCTGGTTCTAGTGATGGTTATGCTGAGCCTTGCAGCTCAGAGTCTCCTTCTCCTGAAGTTGCTATTCCTCCACAACCCATTGGAAAAACTAGCAGGGTATCTAAACCTTCTTTGGTTAACTGATAATGTTCATCCACCCCTGCCATCTACCCATCCTAGTTCCACTTCTTGTCCTCTTCACAACTTTGTCTCTTACTCTCATCTCCCTTCTCACTATCAAGCATTTCTTACTTCCTTCTTCACTGATACAGAACCCTCTACATATTCTCAAGCCCTTAAAGATGATAGATGGATCCAAGCCATGAAGCTTGAGATTGAAGCTTTGGAACAAAACCACACCTGGGAGGTAGTTAAGCTGCCTGCAGGCAAGGTTCCTATAGGATGCAAGTGGGTTTATAAGATCAAGTACCACGCAGATGGCACTGTGGAGATGGTTGCCAAAGGGTACACTCAAAGGGAAGGTGTTGATTTTCATGACACCTTTTCCCCTGTGGCTAAGTTGACTACTGTTAGAGCTGTTGTGGCTACTGCTGCTCTTAAACATTGGCCTATCTTTCAAATGGATGTGCATAATGCCTTCTTCAATGGTGATCTTACTGAAGAAGTATATATGACTCTTCCACTAGGATTTTGTAGCCAGGGGGAGACAAGAGTATGCAGGTTACTCAAATCTTTATATGGATTGAAACAAGCTTCAAAACAGTGGAATCTAAAGCTGTCTCAAGCCTTGTTTAAATCTGGTTTTCAGCATAGCAAATATGACTATTCTCTCTTTACTAAGACACTGGGTCCAAAGTTCATTTTAATTCTGGTATATGTAGATGATTTACTCGTCGCAGGGAATGATTTGGAAGAAATACAGAAAGCTAAACAAGCACTGCACCAACACTTTAAGCTCAAAGACTTAGGAGAATTGAGATATTTTCTGGGGATAGACTTTGCTAGATCTTCAGAGGGTATACTGATGTCCCAAAGGAAATATGCACTTGAAATGATTTCTGAAGCAGGACTAGCAGGTTCAAAGCCCAAACAGACTCTCCTTGAACAGAATGTGAAGCTTAGAAGTACTGAGTATGATGCCTATGTTACTGGTAACACTGATGATGAGTTACTGGATGACAGGGGGAGTTATCAAAGGTTAGTTGGGAAACTGCTCTACCTCACAATAACAAGGCCAGCTATTTCCTATGCTGTCCAGTGTTTGAGCCAATTCATGCATGCGCCTAAGAGATCTCATTATGAAGCTGCACTACATGTGGTGAGGTACATAAAGAATCAACCAGGTCTGGGTTTACTTATGTCTAGCAGAAGTGAAGAACAAGTGATAGCTTTTTGTGACTCAGACTGGGCTGCCTGTCCAATGATAAGAAGATCAATGACTGGTTTTTGCATCAAGTTAGGAACTTCACTCGTTTCTTGGAAATAAAAAAAACAAGACACAGTTTCAAGGAGCTCAGCTGAGGCTGAGTACAGAAGTATGGCACACACAGTTGCAGAGTTAGTATGGTTATGTGGAGTGCTGAAAGAGCTGAAAGTAAGGTTGAAGCTGCCCATGGAACTATACTGTGATAACAAGTCAGCCTTGCAGATTGCAGTCAATCATATATTCCACGAAAGGACAAAATATATAAAAATAGATTGCCACTTTATAAGAAAAAAAATTCAAAGAGGTTTGATCAGGACCTCACATGTGAGCAGTCAAGAACAGTTAGCTGATGTTCTAACCAAGGCCTTGGGGCATCAACAACATGCTGTATTGACTTTAAAGTTGGGAATGAAAAATATTTTTCATCCTCAACTTGAGGGGGAGTGTAGAAGTTAGGATAATGTACATAGTGCTATTTATATTGTACCTTCTAGAAGCTTAGTTAGTGAGGTGGATAAGTGAGTTAGTTAGACAGTTAGTTACTTAGTTAGCTTGATGAGTAAGCTTCTATAAATATGAGATTCTTCTCCTTTGTACAGCTTAGCTAAGACCATTAATGAGATATTTTTCTCTCTCTACAAACTTCTTCTCTTACAGCTTTCTCTCTCTACAAGTAGCTTGAATTCCATGGATCCTTCTCTAGTTTTAACACTTTCCATGATGAATCACATGATGGAATCTATAAATTTATCTGTGTATAATTATATAAATTGTGAAATAGTTAAATTCGTCGATTGCAAAATATGGTATTCATGTTGGTTACATGGTTTGTGATTTCATTAGAATCTTTAAGATTAGGTCAGATAATCAGGAGTGACATCAAATTGAACTTTAATGTAACACTGAACAATGGTTTGTGGGTTTTAGCTTTATTTGATTTCTTTTGTATGATCAAGTACAGACTCCACGTGTAGGATCACTAGGTAATTGTATGCATGATCAGGTAAGACATTGCCTATATATTTAACTTCTTGATCATGCTTTTTAAAATTGTAAACCATTAATCATATTAGTTTTTTTTCCTTATGGGAAGATGTTTGGTTTTTATTTCGTATTAATATTTAGAAAGCATGATTATATGAAACTTAGTAAGTTGTAAAGCATTTGATAGTACAAGAAACTAGGCAGTAACAGCTCGTTTTTAATTTTTAGTACTATAATTTATATTCTTTTTTGTGTTTCTAGTAATTTTATCAGGATGAAAAGGTAGTACAAAATTCTTTTGCAATTAGTTGTACATATTATATGTCCTAGCAATTTGCTTTTATGTGGAATGAAATTATATCATTTTTTTTAATGAGGTTTATGATAGGACGCCATTATAAATCTTTTTATAATGGTTAGAAAGTTAATTAAACATAATTGTTTAAAACTTCAAAGATTAAAAGAGCATGTCCATTAGTTTATGAAGAAAAATCAGGCTTTAAAGGATAGGGGAGACCTTTTTTTGGGTTAGTGCGCGCCGACATGCTAAAAATGACCTTTTGAACTTTTTCCATATTAGGAGGGCTCGTAAGTTAAAAAGGTGAATCTAATAATTACATAATTACTATCACAAGGACGCACATCCTTTTAAGCATGATACATGGCAAAGAAGAAAAATAGAGAGGATAAAATTTCAAGGAATCACGCCTCTTTGCTTTAATTACTATTCTTGATCACGACTCATGTAGATATACATGCTACCTCGAATTTATACTGAATGAGGTAGTGGGCAAAGCATGTGATAATGAAAGGGTTGAGGAAGATGTAAAGCCACAAAAATGTTTCTTATAATGGGATCGATGATTTAATAAAAGGAGCAAGATGATGTATAAAGTAAAACAATATGAGAATTAGATGGAACAATTAACAATGTACAGCTGGTATTTTCATATCTTAAAAATGATGATGAAGATCTTTTTCCAGAACAGAAAAGATAATGGAAGGGGGATAACGTTATTCCTATTAGTATGCACTCAAAATAATATGGAGCCTAATTACCACGTCTATGCTTTAAAGAGGTTAAAAAAAAAAGTTTTTTTACACTATATACTCATAAAAATTAAAGTATTTACAAGATCTACTCATTAAAAATTACACTACCCATTAAATAAAAGTATTTACCTAAGCTACCCATTTACTACTGTATACCTTTGTTATACCTTATGGGTATATACCTTTAAGGTATACTGCATAAATAATAGGATATAATTCTAAATGTGTAGGGCATATAAATATTTTATGGGTAGGGGTTGTAAATATGAAATTTTATGGGTAGAGGTGTGTAAATATTTTAATTTTCAAGGGTATTTTCGTAAACCTCAAAAAAAAATTTAACACCTACAATTTAGTTAAAATAATAAGATTCATGTACTAAACAAACAAGATAAACACAATAATAATGACTAGTTTCTTTTGAAATTGACTATACTAATCTAATTAATGAGATCAGTTAAAAGTTGCCTCCTTATTCCTTAGTTTTTGAACCATTGTGGAGGATCAAAATATTCCATCGATTTAATTTATGTATTTTTATTTGACTAAATACGATATTTAATTAAAAAAGAGAAAATACTTAATTAAAAAAGAGAAAAATTTTGGAAATTTATGGTTTTAGATATGCCATACGATTTTTATGGCTATCAAAACATACCATTAAGTCAGATTTAAAAGTTCATAAATAATTAAATATAAAAATATGCTATTTTTTTATTAAAGAAAAAACATAGTAATAAGGAAGCATTGCTAGTAAAATGGTACATTAGATTAGAGTAACACTTAACGTATGAATGAATGTTGGAAGTAACAATTGGTGGTCTTGGCAACAGTGAAACTGATTAACTAAGCTCCCGTTTGTCTATACTTTTTGGGAAAAAAACAGTTTGTTTATTGTATTTGAACAAAATTTGGAGCAAAAGTCTCAAAAACCAAAAAGTGACCAAGACCAGTTTTTGAGGTTTTTTTGAGAAATTTTGTATATTTTACTCACAAAACTTCAAATATTTTTTCAAAATGTCCAAATACAATTTCAAATTTTAAAAATTCTTCAACTCAACTTCAAAACTCAAATTCCCAAGTTTCAAACCAAATTTATGTCCAAACGCTAGCTAAAGCTCCTGGTATTGACAATTTAGAGCTGTCAAACGGCCTAAAGACCTTTGATCTTCATATAAAATATTGGTTGAAGAATAATATAGTGAATTAAAATATTTGAAATCAAGGCAAAGTGGAATTAACAACCTTCTAGTAAGTTTGAAGAAAGAAAGAAAACCAACAAACATTCAGAGATTCACTCGTTCCCAATAATTCCCCTAGGAGTCAACACTAAAATTCAGAGATTCACTCGCTCCCAAGAATTAGCCACGGATTCAACACTTAAACTTTTTGAATATATAAGCAAACTGAAACACTCTTTTCTCCCCACGGTATCGGTCAACCGTTACTCGTCCAAAAAACAAGTTAGCTTCCAAGAATTATCGCAACACAAATTTTATCACCACCACCACCATCACCACCATAATGTCATCTTCTCTGGCCGGCGTCGCTCCCTCCAATAGCAATGTCTTTTCTAGTAGTTTAGCCATGCCATGTTGCACCAATAACTCCAGTAAAGATTCCATGGAGGATTTAGTTGCCTTAAAGATCAGTCTCTTGGGTGATTATCATATTGGAAAGACAAGTTTTTTGGTTAGTATAATTATTATAATTTTCCTTCACTTGTAACGTTACATCTTGATTTAAAGACAATGAGTGCATTTTTGTAATATGTATACACGTTTTATTCGTGTTTAGTTGCACGTTTGTTTATATATTGTACTATATGCCTCTATCTGCTTGAAACTTGTAAGTTCCATATATATCTAATCTTGATTTTTGTAATGTTTGTTTTGTTTAATTATTGCAGACAAAGTATGTGGGAAAGGAGAAAGGGGAAGAAGGTTTTTCAATAACAGGGTTAAACCATATGGACAAAACTCTGTGTGTTAGAGGCGCTAGGATCTCTTATAGCATTTGGGAAGTCGAAGGTATACATATATAGATCCAACTCCTTTATTTTTTCTTTATTTCTTCTATCTTTAGCATTTATAAATATACAATTTATGTGAATATAATTACTTATATATTGTTTAAGCAGATAAGATTTTCTAAAATCATGACGCTAATATATAATGCAGGTGATGTATCTCATATTCCAGTAGCGTGTAAAGACTCAGTAGCAATGTTGTTCATGTTTGATCTCACAAGTCGGTGTACATTGAATAAGTATGATATATTTCAATCCTTTTTAGAACAAGAAATTAGAGGATCATCACTTGTGACTATTGTCTAATTAAGATTTTTATCTTGATCAAATAACAGTGTCCTTAGCTGGTATCAACAAGCACGACAATGGAATCAGGTAAATAGAAGATCTCAAAACTTTCTTAAGTTTTATTATCTTGATTTGTGTTTCCCTATTTGTCTTTTTCCATATGAAATATTGAAGGGTCTGTTAATGTGATTCTTTGTAATTCTTTTGTTTGTTTTCAGACGGCGATCCCAGTTCTGATAGGGACAAAATTTGACGATTTTGCCCAATTACCATTAGACGTGCAATGGACAATAGCTTTGCAGGTATGATTCTCATTTTCTGCGACACCAATATAATGAAAACAAATGAATTACAAATTTTCGCAAGAGAGATGGAGTTCATTTGCTAATAATTAATTCTGGTTATTAACTTCTTATATATTTAGTGTGTAAACGCTGATCGGTACAGAGATTTTTACACAAACCGATTGCCCGACTTTCACCTTCAACACTAATAACTGCATCTCTAGGTAAAGGAGTATGATCAAAGGGTGAAAGCCATAAACACATTCAAATTGAGTCATGCCAATCATCCTATGCACTATTCTATTATATGACTTACTTTTGAATACTGTTTACACCGTGACAGAACTTAAATAATTCATTTTGTTCCAATGTTTCTTTCAACAGGCAAGAGCATATGCTAAGGCACTAAATGCAACCTTATTCTTCTCAAGTGCAACCTACAACATAAATGTGAATAAGATCTTCAAGTTCATCACAGCCAAGATCTTCAACTTACCTTGGACATTGGAGCGTAACCTCACTATTGGAGAACCCATTATAGACTACTAGTTTTACTTCCATTTTTGCTTTTAAACCCCCTGTTTTCCCCCATATAGGAAACAAGAAAAAGCATATTAAGTGTAGATATATGAGAAATTTCACAAAACTCCAAGCAAAAGAAATGACTCGCATAGTCAACCGGTCATTGGATTTTGTTAGTGTTGCTACAACCAGTGAAAACTCGGGTTGTTTGCATATGTCATTCTGTAAGATGGAGATATATGTACAATGGACAAGATTTTTCTTGTTTCCTGTTCAACTGCAAAATTAGCGTTGCAAATTGTTGAGTTGAGAGTTTAGACTTCTATACAGTCCAATTGATCAATTATTGGAGTCCCAATATTGAAAGAACTTGCAACCATAAGGTAAATACTTACCTGCACCCGATGTTTACACTAAACTAAACCAACAAATCATGGTTAAATGACTTAATAGGTGAAATTATGTAATTAACTAACCATGGACATACCTACACAGGACATTGTTACGGTTTTATGCACATGACAAATATCACGAAGTTTTCTAAAGTTTTCACCCATGTGAAATGAACTTATTTGTGACCAGGTCGTAGAATGTGTTAGAAATATACGGGGGAGGATGATGACCACTTGTAATCTCTCATAATCTGTTAATAGTTCTTTTCTAGTTTACCCTATTTGCTTATATTGTCTAATGTTAAGATAAGTGAGGAAATAATTCTTCTTAATTTCACTCCAATGGCTATATTTTTAGGTATTTATAGGTAAACTACGACATGTATCTAGCGTAATATACATGTACCTTCATTTTATCTTAGTTTTTTTTTCATTTCACTAGTTCATGAATAAAACCATGCAAGTACGGAGTATCTCCTAAAATATGTTTAATCTATTAATTCATGAACTAGAAATAAATAGAATAATATGAGCATGTTTAATATTTCAAGATTCTCCCTTGAACTTGATTCATCATTATTTCGGATTTGGATTTCAGCTCTTCTTCTCGGAATTCAATTAGCAAAGTTGCCTTTACTTTTTCATTTTCTGCGAAGTTGCTTGTTCTTGAAGAGGTTGGCTGTCTTGTTGTCTTTGTTCTTGAAGCAACACCTCCATGGGACAATTCTTTTATTCATTCTTAAACTTCGTATTAAGTTCAACAACAGTACAAAAATAAAAGCGCAAGGAGTGAATCTCTTGCAGCTTCATCATTTCCACCACCACTACCCCCTCCTTACGAAAATTGATGATTTGGACATTGAGAGTCTGCTTTCATCATTTTGGGTTCAAGATTGTTGGGTGAAACCTTTCCTATGCGAGTTTACCTTTTACTTTTTCCAACAATTACATATTCATATTTTAGGCTACTTCCTTATTTGGTTGAGTTTTTATTTAAGTTATGTGCACTGACAATTTTGTTTATTCACTTAGGTCAAGTTTTCTGCAATGCAAATATTCAGTGCATTGTGTCTAGCGAACATGATTTGACAACATATAAAGTACAGTAGACAACCTTCTATAAAAAGTTAATTATATTATATTGATAGTATAAAATAGATTTTTTTTTTGATAAGGAAAGATTTATTCAAAAAAACATAAAATCTAACTATTACATGCTCGGACCGATCTTTGCAATGTAGTACCCAGATTGTCCTCATCAGATTTTTTCATGAAAGATAAAATACTAATTGATCTTTGCAGTTCCGTGCTAAGGCTGTCTTGTTCTAAAATAGAAATTACGTAACTAGGAGGATCTTGATAGATCCTAAGTTCTTCAAAATATAAAATGCAACTCATCTTTGCTATTTGATCCGCAGCTCTATTGGTTTCTCTATAGTTGTGTTGTAGTTTTTGTCCCCCCTGCACTACTCCATAGGTACATGCAGTCAAGCAACAAGTTTAGGTATGGAACCTCACCTTTCCCTGCAATCAGTTTCAATTATCAATAGAGATATGTTTCTTTAAAGTGCTAACTTAATGACATAATATAGGTCTAGCAATTCTGCATAAATGGCAGTTGAAACTGGAATGAGTTTGTTAAAGCCTACAATCCAATTTTCATTCCAGTCTCTAAAAACTCCCCCTATTTCTCCTTTACCTCTAAAAACTCCCCCTATTTCTCCTTTACCTGAATCCTGAATACATGTACCATCTATATTGAGCTTAAGGGTATATATTCAGCTTTGGAGGTTTCCATTTGATGTGCATAGTCTCTTTTTTCATTTTAGTTTCCTTGTCTGTTAGTAATTCATGGCTCTCTACTTCTCTTATGGATTCTATCATTTCTTTCAAGCCATATGCCCTACATGATAAAAGGAATAACTTCAGCACATTTAATATATGCATTGATATTAACCTTAGATTTAGTTTGGATGTGTTAGAAATTAATAACGGTAACAGGAACATGAATTGTGTACCTGTTAACACCACAGCGGAAGATTGTATTTATCACCTTGCAATTGCCCAAGTCTACTTTGAATCACTAGGAAACAAAGTTTAATTATCACCAACTAAATGCCTTCCTTTTGTTTTGTGTCTTTTTGATGGAATAATAAGAAGAGTGAAAAAGTTACTTCATCTCCTTTTTGTTTCTTCTTCTTATATATAATATAAAGAAGTTGGAAGAAACAAAAAAGTAACTTCCCACTATCTTCCCCACTCCCCCACTTCCCCACTCCCCCACTTTTGCATATTCCTTTAGTGGAGGAAGTATAGGAGATGTGGTGGAATATGTGGTAACTTCCTTTAACCACAATTGATGATTTCTCCTAACCGGGTCGGATCAGCCCAATTGGAGCGACCCATGACCCGTGATCCATATTCTTACATCTCCCACTTCGCTCATAGTGGGCTGGATCCACAACACAAAAACAAAATCATACATGCAAATAGTTCGTGCGACCTGCGAGCATTAATAAGAGCTAAACCTGTTAAGGTTGTACAATAGCTCCATAAAGAAATCCAATCACATGCGGAAAAGGATTCACTACTAACATGAGGATCTTATTACTCGCAATACCCCAGACATCATTCGCTACTCTGGTAGCTACTTATCTGATCCCTCAACCTCGATTGAGGCGAACTCGAGTTCCTATTTAACTTAGTATCACAATTACACTTGAAACTCTCATGGCAAATGTAATGGTCGACCTGTGAATATAAGTTAATTTATAAATCATTCTAATTGTCTTCCCTTTCTACTCGAATCTATTCATCCCAAATCAGCTGCTTTCCTAGACATGCACCGCATTGCCGAATCACTCGTGGCTATTAGTAACATGCTAAAGTAGCAACACAGATTTGTACTTCAAGAGACAGTAAAAGGTCAAAGGGTATTCTAATGAAAAATCAAATTGATTTTTCTTAGGGTCTCACACAATGAAGAAGCAGGGATCCATTCTTCTATCACCCTATTGGTCGATCAGCACACATGGTATGAAACACGTGCTACGGTGTTCTTGCCTAATTTTGGCGCGTGTGTCTCATTTCTAAATATATAAACACCGTACAGATCTTGATCTAGACACTTCTGAATGTCTAACCTGAGTTTTTCTTCAAACAATCCTCAGATCCATTAATTTATGAAAAAACTCACATCTGGCTTACGAAACAAGTCATATAGGATATACAAATTCATAAGTCTGAAATCTAATCAAGACCGACCATTTAAACTATTTATGACCTTGTACAATTCAAGGTTCCAATTGGTCTCATCTCTGCACGTTCCTCGACGTCAGAGGCGATCGCCCGTGTGAGAGAGCCGATCTCGCGACTTGTTCGACACACTTATCACAAATAAATTTCATCACATGCACATGAGATTTAATACAAACTCAAAAATATATATATATAGATGAGCATTTAAATTGTTCTACAATACATAAATTTAGTCATATCCTACGCAAACCTAGAGCCATAACATGTTTCTCAAACTGGTCTCTAGATATCGCCTTTGTAAAAGGATCAGCTACCATTTTCAGTGTAGGCATGTATTGTATTGGAACTTCACCACTTGCAACTATGTTTCTCAAGTACTTATACTTGGTATCAATGTGTTTGGTCTTTTCATGATGCTTAGGATCTTTTATAAAATCAATAGCCGCCTGACTATCACAATATAAAATTATCGATCCTTGAAGATTCTTTGCAATATCTAGATGCTCAAAGAATCTCTTCAACCAAACAGCTTCTTGTACTGCATATGTATAAGCTACAAACTCAGCTTCCATAGTTGAAAGAGAAATACAAGTTTGTTTCTTACTTTTCCATGAAATGGCCCCACCATTTAGTAAGAAAGCATATCCAGATGTTGACTTTCGTTCATCCAAGTCACCAGCCCAATCAGCATCTGTATAACCTCTCAACATCAAATCAGATCCACCATAGCACAGTGAATAATCTGCAGTTCCTTTCAGGTATCGAAATATCCTCTTCACTGCTTTCCAATGATCTCTTCCAGGATTGGATTGATACCTGCTAACTAGACCTACGGCATAACAGATATCAGGGCGAGTACACAACATAGCGTACATCAAGCTCCCGATAGCACTTGAGTATGGAACTCGAGACATTTCATCCTTCTCTCTTTGCGTCTGTGGACACATTTCAAGACATAAAGCTTCACCTTTCGCTACAAGAGTATCCATGGGTTTGCACTCACTCATCCGAAAGCGTTCCAGAATTTTCTTTATATATGTTTCTTGAGACAGACTCAATAATTTCTTGGAACGGTTTCTTTGGATCTTAACTCCTAGGATATAGTCTGCTTCACCCATATCTTTCATGTCAAATGACTTTGAAAGCCATGACTTGATAATCTTTAGATACTCCAAATTATTTCCAGCCATCAATATATCATCCACGTAAAGAGAAAGAATTACAAACATATCATTGGACCTTTTAACATAAATGCAATGGTCTTCATCAAACATAGTAAAATCATATGAGATCATTTCTTTATGAAATCTCAAGTACCATTGCCTTGAAGACTGCTTTAGACCATAAATAGATCTTTTCAATTTACAGACCTTATTTTCTTGGCCCTTAACGATGAAACCTACAGGTTGTTCCATGTAGATCTCCTCGTTCAATTCTCCATTGAGAAAAGCTGTCTTTACGTCCATTTGGTGTAATTCTAGATCCAAACGCGCAACAATAGCTAAAAGTAAGCGAATTGAGGTAAACTTCACAACTGGCGAAAAAGTATCCTCATAATCAATTCCTGCTTGCTGAGTAAAGCCTTTTGCTACCAGTCGTGCCTTGTATCTTTCTATCGATCCATCCGCTTTACGTTTAATTTTCAGATTTGTTCTTAATTGCTTTACGCTCAGGCGGAAGATCAACTAAGTCCCAGACTTTGTTGGTTCTCATGGACTCTAACTCTTCTTTCATTGCTTTCATCCACTCATCCTTTTCAGGGCTCGATAAAGCCTCGGCAATGGAATTTGGTTCATTCACTTCCGATGCCGATACCAGGAAAACATAATCCTCTATATCATAAGTACGTTTAGGTACACCTTTCCTGGTACTCTTTCTTAATTGAAACTCAGATTCACAAGAAGGATCTTGTATTGAAAAGCTCCCACTCGGATCAGCACCATACTCTTGATCAATTAGATCATCAAATGTGTCAGAAGACACTTGCTGACCATTTGAGTTCAACATTTCATAAAGAGGCTCTCCATCCTTTACTTCACCCTTCTTAGGAAAATCATTTTCTAAAATGTGACATCTCGTGATTCAATTTCAGTAACACTTCCATCCTCCAATTCACCAATAAACACATACCCTTTGGAGTGTTCTGAGTATCTTATAAAGATACATTTCTTGCCTTTTGGACCCAGTTTACCAAACTTGTTAAAAGAATCTTTTATGAATGCAGCACAACCCCAAGGTCGTAAATAATCCAAGTTTGGTTTCTGGCCGGTCCATAGCTCATAAGGAGTGGAAGGAACTGACTTAGAAGGCACTCTATTCAATATATAGGCTGCAGTTAATAACGCATCTCCCCAAAAAGAGATAGGTAAATTAGCTTGCGCCATCATTGATCTTGTCATATCCAATAGAGTTCTATTCCTCCTTTCTGCTACACCATTTTGCTGAGGTGTATAAGGAATAGTTAATTGTCTGGTGATTCCTTTTTCACTACACAAGTCAATAAATTGTCTTGAAAGATATTCACGCCCTCTATCAGTTCTTAGAGTTTTTATACTCTTGTCTAATTGATTCTCAACCTCATTCATGTATCGTTTGAAGCACTCAAGTGCTTCGGATTTATGAGAAATCAAATAAACATAACCAAAACGCGTGAAATCATCAATAAACGTAATGAAGTATAAGGCACCAGATCTTGCCTTCACGTTCATTGGACCACAGATATCTGAATGGATTAATTGCAATGGAAAGTCAGCTCTCTTAGCCTTCCCAAAAGGTTTACGTGTAATCTTTCCGGCAAGACATTGTTCAGAAGTTGGCATTTCAATTTTCGAGAAAGAACTCAAGTGTCCTTCCTTTACCAATCTATTCATTCGATCTTGCCCAATGTGACCTAATCTAGCATGCCATGTAATAATGTCAACATCTCTATTACTAGAAGTACATGCCATAATACAACGGTCCATATAATAGTCATAAGTAGAAGGATTACAACTTAATACAAAGAAAACATCGTAAAGATGTCCAGAACCATAAAAAACATTGTCTTGAGTAATTCTCACAACATTGCGACTAAAGTTTAAACAGAAACCTAAATTAAGAAGGACAGACACAGATATTAAGTTCCGTCGAATTTCTGGAGCATATAGGACGTCATGCAACATCAAAGTACGGCCACCACGCAAGTCAATCCTGCAAGTGCCAAGACCTTTGACTTCAACCTTCGCATTGTTTCCTACATATATCCACCTTGATCCAGATGGAACTCGACGGTACTCCACAAACGCTTCTCGATCACGGGTCACATGGTCGGTGGCCCCTGAGTCTACAATCCACACAGGATAAGATTCAGTTAATAAAACAGTGCTAGAAACAAATGTAGCACTTAGAGATGCGTTTTGAAATGCTACCTTTTTCGGCTCAGTGCATTCACGAGCAAAGTGTCCCGGCACTTGGCAGTTGTAGCATTTCATCTTGCTCTTGTCTTTCTTCTTAAAGAACCGTATTCCCTTCTTAGGGTTTGGTTTGTTTCTCTTCTTTGAGGGTCCCTCACCAGTCTCCTTGCCCTTTCCGCCTTTCTTCCAATCATTTTTACGCTTGAATCCTGAAGCCTTTTTACCACTTGATTCTGCCACATAGGCAGTGGGTATAGCTTTTGCAGCACCAAGCCGCTCATCTTCAAGTTCAACATGGCGAGCAACATCACCAAAAGTTTTGATGCTGTCATTGTGGGTCAAGTTTACTTTCAGATGTTCCCAATTACTTGGAAGAGACCGGATCACTGCCTGAACCTGCTGCTCATCAGAGAGAATATGACCAGCACTTTTGAGTTGAGCTATCATGTTTGACATCACCCTAAGGTGTTGTTTGACACTGTGGTCATGACGCTTCTTGTAAGTGTCAAATTTGATAGTCAGCTGTCTAAGGCGGGTCACTGTAGTACCCCCATATGTTTCTCTCAAATGTGCCCACATGGCATGAGTAGTAGGGAATTGTTCACACTCGTGAATGAAATCATCCACAACCGAGCTTACAATGATTCCACGTGCAGTGGCATCTTTCTTTTTCCAAGAATTGTAAGCCTCAAGATCCCTCCTATGTTGGGCAGTGTTACCCTCCTCTGGGCAAACCATGACATGGTTAGTAGCTTCTAAAGCATCTTGCTCTTCCAGCACATACCACATCTTACGGCTCCAAATATCATAATTTTCACCGTTTAGTTTGTCACCCTTGTTTAAGTCAGCAATGATAGTTTTTGATGCCATAGTCTGTTAAATGAAACAATAATGCAAGTATATTTATTACTCATCATTCTCGCATGTGATATGCACACTTAGGCGAATCAATTAAATAAAATATTAATTTTTACACTTAGTATAGAATCGAAAGGTTACTAAGTTTCCATTCATCATCTACAACTAAATGTTCAACTAATATTTTATAAAATCATTTCTCATAGTGTGTATCTCGTTAAGATTTTCAATATCATGTCATACTTATTATTTTTTTTTTAATTGCCACACATAAAAAATTAAACAAATAAAATGACATGTAATCTTGCAAACAAATAACAAAGTTTCATTAATAAAAAAATAAATTACAAGTAGTTGTAGAGACGATTCTCCCACTCGGCTTCAAATTTAAGAATATAAACCCAAAAAGATTCACTTGGCCAAATCTCGTGATAAATATCAGTTAAAATGCTACCTAAAGGTTCTCCAAGTGAATCTACTAAAATTGCTAAGGCTTCCCAATCATAAAGTTCAATTTCGCCAATAGCATCAATTAGTGCATTTCGGGTAAACTGATAATGTTCAATTTGATCAGCCAGTGAAGCCCTAAGCTCTCTAAATTTCTTTTCTCTTTCTCTTCGTATAGCCCTTGCATCCCTTAGCACATTTTGCATCGTCCTGGAAACATCATTCCTTATGACTTCACGTCCTCGGGAATATGTCATACGACGACGTACTCTTCTACGTTGTCCTCTTGCTCGATTTCCAATACCACTCCCACTTGGAGCAAGTCGAGCTTGTCCCTGTTCAGCCATTTCTGAAATAGGAACAATGAAACAATAAGAATGGACATACCATTCAATATGACAACATATGTCACAACTTGTAGAAGAATGCCTGTAAGGGTTGTATACCATCATAATAGTTTGGCTATTACGAAGTCATTCGAAGAGAAACACATTTATTGGCAGAACTTCAACACTTCATATCTCACTCATTTTAAATCCATTTATCATCATATAATATATCAACGGAAAGCTTGTGACGAGTAGATTATGAAAATATATAACCCATATTTTAATTCTAAACCAGTAATTTGCAAAAATCAAATTACAGAACGCAGTTTTTTTATAAAACTGTCCAATTTTCAGCATAACTTCAAAAATTCATATCTTACTCGTTTTAAATCCGTTTTTGATGTATAATATATCAACGGAAAGCCCCAAACGAGTAAAATCTAAAAAAAATATGTATCATGTCGAAAATTTTTTATGGGCTAGACTAATTTTAATTTTCAGACATTATATTATGCTGTTAACATTCAATATTTTCATCAACCACTATGAAACTTTTGTCTATTATTTTCTTTTCATGTTTTGTACACATACAAAAAAAAATAATAAAACATCGGCATTAAGTTAGAACAATTAATCCAGGCTCTGATACCAATTGTTAGAAATTAATAACGGTAACAGGAACATGAATTGTGTACCTGTTAACACCACAGCGGAAGATTGTATTTATCACCTTGCAATTGCCCAAGTCTACTTTGAATCACTAGGAAACAAAGTTTAATTGTCACCAACTAAATGCCTTCCTTTTGTTTTGTGTCTTTTTGGTGGAATAATAAGAAGAGTGAAAAAGTTACTTCATCTCCTTTTTGTTTCTTCTTCTTATATATAATATAAAGAAGTTGGAAGAAACAAAAAAGTAACTTCCCACTATCTTCCCCACTCCCCCACTTCCCCACTCCCCCACTTTTGCATATTCCTTTAGTGGAGGAAGTATAGGAGATGTGGTGGAATATGTGGTAACTTCCTTTAACCACAATTGATGATTTCTCCTAACCGGGTCGGATCAGCCCAATTGGAGCGACCCATGACCCGTGATCCATATTCTTACAGGATGGATAGCCAATTGGCCAAGGTTTCAATGTCATTTCCACCGGGCAGGATATTTATATTAAGTTGTCTCCAAATGCTCTTTGAAAACCTCCGTCTAAAGAACATGCGAAAAACATCTTTCGACTCATTCTCATAAATGGTGCATCTATTAGATTCAATAATATTCCTACGAAATATGAGACAGTTTGTAGCTAATCTATTATTCATAGCTAACCATATACCATAGGAAGGTCTTGATTTTATTAAGTGTATTAAGTTTCCATAGCCAGCTGAATTGTGCACTGTATAGGTTAGGGTCATCTTCTTTGATTATAATATTGTAGGTTGATTTAGGACTAGAACTTCCTAGTTGTCCATGCTTCCAAATAAAGTCATCAACAACGGGTTAACTTTGTTGAATGTATGTATTCTTGATTTTAAGAGTAATATTATCAGGGAGTTCAAACGAAAGACACGCAGTATCAATTTCATTATTCTTAATGATATCCTTGACTACCATATCCCCCTCATGCTTCATTGAGTGACAATGGATGCTATTCTTAAGGGTGCTATTTTAAATTATCCAGTTATCATCCCACATGCTTATGCATTCACCATTCCCTATCACCCATTGAATCCCTTTTTTGCAAACGTCATACCCTTTGATTATACTTTTTTAGTATCTTTTTCAGTATGCGAATTAGAGAAGGAAAGAGAAAGGTTACCTTCATGCTTACTTGTTAAAAGTTGACTACAAAGTGAATCCTTGATTTTCTTTAGTTTCCACACCTCCTTTTTCTTTTAGGTTTGTTACTGACTTCCAATTAATGAGGTGACATCTTCTTTTTAAGGAGGTGCTACCAGAGAAAGTCTCTTTAAACTTTGTCTATAGCATTTATAGTAGGTACTAGTAAGTTATAGATCTACATAACATAATTAGGAATACTGGCTAGCGTAGATTTTGTTAAGGCAGCTCTAGCCGCGATATTTAAGAAGTTAGTTTTCCATCCTTTAAGCCTACTATTTAACCTATCAATGATGAATTGAAAGTGCTTTTTGGAGATCCTGTCCTTCATCATAGGAAACCCTAAATACATCCAACTTCATTAGAATATTTCATAGCGAGGCAGTTGCTAATATGATCTTTCTCTAAATTAGAGGTATTATCAGAGAATATAATTCTAGATTTTAAGAAATTTATAGTTTGATCTGATTCTTCACAAAATCTATTTAGGTTGTCAATTAGAGTATCACAATTTTTTTTATTAGCTTCCAAAGAAGAATAAGGTTGCCGGCGAAAAAAAGATGAAACAGACTATTTTTAGAAATCTTAATTGGTTTCCATATCTTACATTCCACTTCATAATTTATAATCCTTGATAACATTTTCATACAAATTATAAATATGTATGGTGACAGGGGCCGCCTTGCCTAGATCCTCTAGTTGGTTTGAAGGTGCTACTTTTATTGCCATTCACAAGGATGGTGGTAGAAGTCATTGTTATACACGACATTATCAAGTCTGTGAGGTCCTTTGGAAATTTAAGGGAGAGGAGCACAAACCTAATGAATGACGATTCCATTTTATCAAAGGCTTTCTCTAGATCAATTTTAAACATCATTTTTCCCTTTTTTCCTTTGGTTGATTTGAAATGTTTTAAAACTTCTTGGACGATAATAGAATTGTCTGAAGCCCTTCTCCCCTTTAGAAAACTAGTTTGAGTTGGATGAATGATTTGGTGTAATAAAGCCCTAATTCTATTAACTATAATCTTTGTTACCACTTTATAAGTGGTGTTACAAAGACTAATAGGTCTAAATTGCTTAATGGTTTCCGGATTTTGAACTTTCGGAATGAAGCAAATATAGGTTTTGTTCATCTCCTCCTCTATTTTTTTTACCAGTAAATGTATCAATAAAAAATTTAATAAGCATGTCCTTCGTTTCATTTCAATGTTTTTGGTTAAAAAAAGGGCGAATTTCATCAGGCCCTGGAGCTTTTATAGGGTTTAAATGAAAAGATTCCTTGCTTAATTTCAGTAATAGAAATTGCCTTAATTCGAAGCCCTAGCTTGATTTTCATCTATAGTACATAAAGTGTATATCTCATTATGCTTTAATTTAGCCTGATCATGGTTTATACTATATAGAATTTGGAAGAATTTGTTAATATTATTCATTTTTCCTTGTTTATAGTACCAATTGCCCCTTCATCTTTTATAAGGATTCTATTTTTCCTTCTTCTTTGCATGGTCGTGATATAAAAGAATTTTGTGTAAGCATCGCCAAAGTTTAGTCATTGAATCCTTGATTTAAGCTTCTAAAATTCTTCCTCTAGTCTTTGAATCTCACTATATTCATTTAAGAGGTCCCTCTCTAAATTTCTTAAGAACATGATAGTGGTATATTAAGGCGACCTTTGAATTACTCATATTCTAGCCAGTACTTTATTCTTTTTTAAAAAAAATATTTCCAAAAGCTTATTTATTCCATATTGTCACTTTTTCAGTGAATTCCTTGGTAGCTTCTATAATATTATTCTTATTTACCCCAAGAATCATGGACTAGGTTTTGAAACATGGGGTGCGATGTCCAGATAGTTTCCACTCTAAATATGTTACTTTTTCTGATTTTTTTTAAAATACATCTATTTTAATCGGACAGTGGTCCGAATGAGTCCTAGTTAGATGCGTCACATTTGCTTCTTGAAACATATCTATCCAATCTAGATTGGCATAGCAACGATACAATCTTTCCATAATTAGGTTGTTATTTTGGTTATGTTTATTAGTCCAACTGAACTTTGGACCCCTAAAACCTAGATCTAATAAACTGCAGTAATTAAGGCAATTAATTAATTTTGAGGTTCTGCTATAATTTATTGGTCTGTCTCCAAACGTTTCAGAGGCTTGCGTGATTTTATTGAAGTGTGCAGTTATCATCCAAGGGCCTTTATAACTATTAGCAACTTCTTTTAGGTTTTCCCATAAGACAATACGATCAATTACTATCATTACTATCGTACAAAACAGTTAGAAGACAAGGGTTAGGGTTAGGGTTATTAATTACCTTGATCATGACATGGATCTCTTGATTTGTAGACCCAATTAGATCCACAATAATTTCAACTGCATTCCACATGACTGCAATTCCTCCAGAGGCTCCTTGTGCCCTCACATGTATCATGTTATTAAACCCAAGCTCATTGGCTGGAGCATGATGATCTCACATCTTTGTCTCCAAGAGAGCTACCAAAACTGGTTTGTAATAGTCCACCATAGACCTAAAAGCTCTCCTAAAGTTGTCATTACCAGCCCCCTACGCTTTCAAATTATAATGCTTATTGTAGGTGCTTACACTGGTGAGATCTCCCTGCTCCCAACCATGGCTGAGCTTGATGCTCCCTCCTTGCTTGGTGTTGCATTTATAATCCAATGGTTCTCATATATTATTGGAATCATGATCATAATGTACTTGTATTCCACTGGAGACTCTAGTGTTATGATGCACAAAGAGAATTTCCTTAAAATCAGTGGGAAGCGCAAGTTGTGTCTTTTTCCTTGTCTTTCTTTGAACACCATCGCTGTGGGTTCCCTTAGCATCCCATATGACACCCTTGTTGCTGTTGTGTATCCTTCGTCTTCTTTCTCCTCTTGCATCAAGTTGTTCTGGTGGGCTAGGTTGTTGTTTGTGCCTACTTGATTTTTGTTTTCCATGAGCCCTTGAGTTGGTATCATTATTGGTTGGTATTCCTGATGGTTCACATGATTCATTTGGTAGTTCTGTTGGTGGATAGGAGAATATGGATGTGATTCTTGGATTGGTCGAGAGTTGTTTCCTAGGTTTGATCATGATTGTTGGATGGTTAGTATAGTGGTGCAGTCAAGTGCATAAGTGTAATTTGTGGGTGAGTTTGAGAATTCCATGTTTGTTGGTTCTGTGGTGATGCCATTGCGTTGTGAGTTGGAAAGAATGTGGGGTGGGGGTAGGTGATTGTTTTGTGGTGCTCTCCATGGGTTCGTAGCAAGATTCTCCATCCCAACTTTCATCCCCTCCGATACTATGTGGGCCAGTTAACTTGGATCCCCTATCTTGACAATCATCTTCTGTGAAACTTATGTTCATCATGTATTCCAATAGCCCATGTTCTAACCATGAGTGGGTAACATGATCTGGTGACATTGGCTGGGTGGTAAAAATCCTGGGACCCCAACAATTATTGTAGTTGTTTGGGTTCCTTGGTGCAGTTGGGTTGTTCCTTACGTTGGAAATTTTTTGGTTCGTCAATCGACCAAGTAAACCTCCTCTCCCTCTATTGTCTCCCATACTAATTTTTTGGTTGGAATCTTGGCATTTTGGTTTTTGTTTGTTGCTAGTTTTGTAAGTGTTTATGTTTTGCTACTGCCACTGGCTCTTGTTCCTGATTTTCTCTCTTAAATATAGATAAATTATCCTTAAGCTCTTGGTATACATTAGCCTCGTCATCCATCATAATATCTAAGTTACTAGCTCGATTGATATTTTTTCGAGATGGACTGAGTGATTGAGTTATGCACATTTTGTGAAGCTATCCATGATGTCGTTGCAGGGAACTAAATATTAGATGTAAGTTTTGTCCTAGAGTATTATCTTGATCATTTTTTTCACCAACTTTTGAGAACTGATGGGAGCATGAATAGATTTTAGTTCGTTTACCCATGTACTGATTTTTTCCACTTCTAGTTTGTTATTTATTATCCTAGGTTTATTTGTATTAAATGTGTTCCTCTCATTTATTGTTCGGTTAAAGCCCTATTTAAGTTGCCGGGTAACTTTGTTGTTATGACTTCTAATTGTTGAACTTGGTTGCAGCTATTCTTCCCTAGTACATCTTTAACATTTAATGCATCTTGGTTGTCGAAGCTGAGGGAGCTGGAAAGGAGATCAAACTGGTTTGGGTTCGAAATAGAATTCGACTTATTGGAACTCACAGGTAAGACTTGGAGTAGCCACCTAACATATTTTTTAACTAGGCGTATTCGGGCACCTATTTTGTTTCTAGCCAATTTTATAGTTAACTCCGAAACATGGTCTTGCGAACTAAAAGTTCTAGGTAAGGGTTCAAGTTAACTCGAAAGGAAGGTGTTAGGTACCTCTCAGGTTTCACTTAATGTGGTTCTTGGCCGAACTATGTAATTGGGATTTAATGTAAAACATAAAAAGAAATTAAACTAAATATGTAATAACCGACTATAGCACTTAGTTTTTATACAAATAACTACATATGAAATAAATAAATGTTTGTCTCCTCTAGTGACTTCTTGTAGCCAGCTTCGTCCAAATGTGCCTCACAAATAAAACGAATCAAATTAGTATGAATCGTAAATAAATTTATTTTGAATAAAATTGTGTAAAAAATTAATAGTTTTGAAATATTCTATCCTCTAAAAAATATACCTCGCAAAAATATGAAAATGAGTAGTATGATAGTAAATAAAGTAAAGTAATAAATGACAAAAAAAAAAAGTAAAGTAATATTAATAATAATAATAATAATAATAAAAGAAAATAAAAAGAAAGAAATAAATTTTGTAAAAGTTTAGGGTCAGATTGGGTGATAAGGGTTAAGGATACGTCACGACTGCAAACACGTTGGTCGGTCGTGTTGCCATGCCAAGTGTGGATCTCATTGCCTATCTCGCTTATTTTGCAACAATGTGTGTGTGTGTGTGTGTGTGTGTGTGTGTGTGTGTATATATATTCATCGCCTATCTTTTTGTTTTATCGGGACACGCAAGGGATATATATGAGACGAGACTTGTATTGACCTCTAAACGTCATTGGCCGTGTAGTATCTTGTTCAAAACGGTCTGTATGCCTCGAACTATAATATTCTTCATAGGCAAATAGTGTAGTATTTGTTCATAAATTAGTAACATCCAGAAGTGTAGTATATCCGAGTCAGCAAGAACCTGTAAATAATGACTAGCAATTGTAAATTTTCACAAAGAGGAGTCAGTGGACCAGTAAAAGGAATTAATCAATATAACAACAAGAATCCAGACCAAATAAAGCAACAGAAGACTCGTTCAAACATAAATACTGTACAGATCATCGTAAAAGCATTGCAATAAACAGATAGAACCAACAACGGAACGCTGATTTCCAGGCGAAACCAATAGAAAAAACACAAGCCAGAAAAAAAATCCATCAGAGATCGAGACGACCAGCTGAATGGAAGAGGAATGATGCCAACCCATTTTTAGAAGTTGGTGGCACCGCGACTACTCCGCCACCCTTTTTTGGTTTATTTATACAACCGAACAATAAGAACCGATAGGTGACTGGCGGCGGGGTTTACTGCATAGATTCTGTTGACTTTCCCAACGCCACCACCTATACTTCACATTTTCCAGTGAAAGCCCCGGTGGTGATAGCTACTTTCCACTACTTATTCCCACTCGATCTCTTCTTTTTGTTTTCGGTCTGTCTCTGTATGGTGTACATATCTGCCTTCGATCTCCCTCTATTTTTGTACTAACCGTCTACCATTTTTGTTTGTAGTGTGTATCTCTTTTTTTTCCGCCGGTAGTGGTGGTGGTGGGGTTTTTATCTGTTAAGTGTATATGCCTCTCACTGTTGGTCTCTCACTAGTGTTTTGCCCTCTCTGGTGTGAATTGTAGAAGAAGACCAAAAGGGGTCTGTGTGTGTAATGTTTTGTGTTTTCTTTTTCCTTGGAGATCAAGGTGTGTGTATATATAACAAAATGGAGAGGAGAGTTCCATTGGTAATAGGGGCGTGATTGAAAGAGTAAGAAGAGAGATTTAGGAGATTTTTTAAACGTGGGGGGATTGGGGAGATTTTGGAGGATTTGAGAGAGGTGAGGGAGGATACCGAGGATCTGAAGGAGATATGAGTGTGATGTACTTGGTATCAATAGTAGGGTAGGGACGTTGGGTGTGTAGGTTGATTGTGTGTGAGAGTGGACTAATGAGTGAGATTTAATTAAAAAAATAAATAAATAAGAGAAAAATGAAAAACGTATGGCACGAAAATAAAAGATGAATATATCTAGAGGCACGCTTGTCTAGGTTCAAAGGAAAAATTTAAAAGAAATGCTTTAAAAGAGGGATTTGCATATATTTAAATTCAAAAGAGTTCAAATTGTGATAAATTAAAATAAAATGAAATGGATGATATAAAGTTTTGACTAGGCATTTTAATTGAACTAATATTAATTTAAAGGTGCTGAAATAAAATAAATAATATAAGTATGCATATATTATATATAAAAGAAAATAAAATGCACACACAAAATAATTGAGGTCAAATCAAATTAATTAAGTATAAATATTTACAAATAAATACTAAATATTAAAAGAGATTTTTACATAAAAGTACAACTTTAAGAACTTAATTACCAAACATAGCAACATTTTAGTGAAATTACCCTATATAAAGGAAAACACAAGTTAATTACAAATATAGCAAAAACATAGCAATTTTTTCCCATAACATACCAAACCCTGACATTCTTCCTCCTATTCCCCCCACTATCACTTTTGCTCCTCTTATTTCCCCCCTATTTCACTTTTCCTCCCACCATTTCCCCCTGTTTCACTTTTGCTCATCCTATTACCCCAATTTCAGTTTTCCTCCCACCATTTCCCCCAATTTCACTTTTAAATGCATCAACTCCCGTTTCAGACTATATCAACACAGTTTCAGACGGTATCATAGTGTTTCAATGCCGTTTCAGACTGTATCAGACTATTTTAAATGGTATCAACTCTCGTTTCAGACTGTATCAACTCCGTTTCAGACTGTTTTAAACTGTATTGATGTTTGGCGATGTTTGCCTATTTTACCTTAATATCTTCTCACATTTTGGTACTTTATGTGCTCGTTATATGTGATAATTGTGTTTCTTGTGCTCACTTATCGTATTTGTGATTTTAGGAATGGTGCGGATGAATTCGAGACAAGAACAATCAAATTAGAGTTAAAGGACACATTGGAAGCTATGGTGAAAGCAAGGCTTCCAAGAAAGCCTTGAAGAGTTGGAAGCTATAATGGGAGCAAGGCTTCAGAGATAGCTTTGGAGTTGGAGGCTTCCACTATAGCTTTGAGGCTGACGAAACACAAGTTTTTCCAACTAGATTAGGCTTTGTTTTAGCTTATCCTAGCACTTTGTAAACACTATAAATAGCTATTAATTTCGTTTTTAGTAGAGAGGTCAGTTTTCGAGGAGAGCAAGGGAGCCCTAGATGTCTTCTAAACAAGTTCTTTCTCTCTTTCTCTTATTCTTCTCTTTAATTCTATAAGTTTGTTCGTTCTAGGGTTAGAGAAAATACATGAAGGTTGTTGTTTGAAAGTTGAATTCTACCTATTGATTTACCATTACAGATTGTTTATTCTTCCTTGAGCCTAATTGTTTGGTTATTGAGGCCTGATAATCGAACACTATCTATGGTTTACAAGTTGAACTCGAAAGAGGGAACTTGTAAATGCAAATAAGAAAATATAGGGCTTGATTGTGAACCTGGGCATCAGGGAATCGATTTGCGGGTAGGATAGACATATACCTATTCGCCTTGCTTAGCTAAATAAAGAGTTCTTTAATACATGCATGTGATTTAATTCCATAGAAATATAGGTGTTAGAGTAGCTTGCATAGACTCGTGAAGAATCGACAGATTTTCACAAATATAATTAACATGTTAGTTAGCAATCTAGGAAATCAAGAAGTAGAATCAACTAGAAAACTCAACTGGATTGTTTGTAACTCTGACCCTGGACCGTTTCTCTTTTATTGATAACAACCTAGAATTTGCTCTGTTACTTGACTTCAGTTAGTTGGTTTTAATTATTGGTTTAGTTAGTAAAAATCTCGATCATACTTGAAAAAGATCCCTGAATAGTTTTTACGAAATTGTTTGCTAGGATTCAGTCTGAACAATAGTCCTTGTGGGAATGATACTCGATTTATCACTTTATTACTTCTCGACCATGTATACTTGCGTGTGTGTTTGGGAGCAACAAGTTTTTGGCGCCGTTGCCAGGGACTAAATAATTTACTGTTTTCTTTTTGAACGATTTAGTATTTTCTATTCAAGTTTAATTTTTTGTCTAGTTTATTTTTGTGTTACTTGTTAACATGACATATTTTAATAAAAATTGGTCGAATGATGGTTGTTAAAATTTTGATGATCTCTGTCTACTTTGTGGAGAAAATCACTTGTGGGAAAATTGTCTAAGTCTTTCAACCCTGCGGGACTGGTTATGTGAATTTTCTACACCTTTGATTGGAATTGTTGCAAATTGTGTGGTGGTCTGTGGAATTCTTGTCCCAAGTGTCATACTCATTCCTCTATCAATGTGTGTGATGTTTTTAACAATGTTTGTGAGTCTGACAGGAATAAAGAAGTGCAGGTTGTGAGCCAAAATTTTCTAACAGAGCAAGCCAACCTTTTAGAAGCATATGGGGATTTTAGAAGTGAACTTACAAATATGATGAGGCAATTTATGGAAGAAAGGGTTGTGCTCAGGCAAGAGATCGACGAATTTGGCTTGAATATTTACAACTTGGAGGCGAATTTGAGTGATATGGTTGAGGTGTCTAATGCCCAACTATCAGTTGTCGTGGATAGTAAATTTGAGATAGAAGAGCTTAGAAGCCAATTTGAGGAGCAAAAAGTGGAATTCCTACCATTCGAACCAATATTAGTTGATGATGCCAAGGTTGAAAAAATTACATTAGAGTCAAGTGAGGAAATAGGAAATATCGTATTTGAGAACTCTAGAGTTTGTGCAAGTGAGAGTATAAAAAATAATACAATTTTAGAGTTAGAGCGCATAGGATCCCATTCTAATCACTTTTCTACATTGTGTTTGGATGGTGACATGAGAATCAAGCCATTTGAGCCTGTTAAGAAGCGTAGGAATGAGGAACAAGGTGCCTATATTTTGAAATTTGCTATATCGAGAAGACAAAACGGCATTCCTCACTTAAGAGCCAAAAAGTGTAAAATGCAACATTGTTTATTTGGTTCTTTGGTATTTTTGCCACCACCCCAATACCATAGTCGTAAGCTTGAGGCAAAGTTGGGGATTTAATTCATAAGTTCAAGGTGGAGGAAAAAGTGATGAAGCTGTCTTGGTCGTGCCGCGACGTTAACTAAGGCGCTTCTCGGGAGGCAACCCGAGCCTTGTATGTAAATGAAAGAAAAAAGAAAAAAAGAAAAAAGAATAAAAATACAAAAAGAGTCGTGCCGCGACGTTAAATCAAGCGCTTGTTGGGAGAAAACACAATTTTTATTGTTTTCGTCATTTTTATTTATGTAGTATTACGTAGTTTTCTTGTCATTTTGTAGGGCTCGGAAATTCAGAAGGTAGATTATATAATGGAAATAGGGGCAGAGACACTCAGGCATGGAGTGACGAAATTCAAACAGGAAGTATTGCTTTCAGGGATTGGTTAACTGTCTATGAAAAGAATCGCTTGAAGAATCGCATCAGGAGAGCTGAACTACTTGGAAAATTTTTGGAAAAATTTGAGGGAGTGCTATCAGCAAAGCCACGCTTGAAGAAAAGCTTTAGCAACACAGTAAGTTCCAAGAAATGATACAGCAATCCACAGGCGTCGCTCCACATAATGCTTTCAGCCAAAAACTGGAAAAACTAGACAGAGCTACCAGCAGAGCGTCGCCTTGAGTTAAGCAGTGAGCTTCCAACACTCAAACCGATCGCAGAGCGTCACCTTAATCAACACCTCCAACTGCGCAGAAACAGAGCACAGCGTCGCTGTGTTTAAACAGTGAGTCCCAAAACTGCTCAGGCATGAGCAGGCAACGCCTCCTACTCCGCACACCCAGGTAAGTTCAAGGTTTACGGGTAAACCCAGATTCGGCCCAGTTTGACCCATTTGACCCGTGAAAATTAAGCTTGAAAGAGCTATTCCCGTTCTTTTCTACTACTTGAACGCTGACGCAAAGGACCGACAAAGAAAAAAAAAATGGAACCAGGCACGCTCAACCCTTCCATCACCAGTGTGAAATAAATCATTCAAGCTGTTCTGGTAAGTTCCTTTCCTCTCTGTTTTGCTCGCAACTGCTGCTGATCCACGGCGTGAAATTTCCTTCATCCCTTACCCTTAGTCACAGTTTCCTGTGGGTTAAACACTATGTGAACCCTTAATGCTTTGATGACTCGTTTGGTAGCCTGTATAAGGGATATAATCCCTGTATAGAATCCTGTATTAACTTTGTACATTGTTTGGTAGTGTTTTAAGAAGTCCGTATAAATAATACATGTGTATCTAATACAACAATTTCAGTATAACTTAGTACACCCAATAAGGTGGAATTAACAATACAGGTTTTAACTATACATGGATTAAAATTTAAAAGGACACAAATACCCCTTGATTTAACCCATCCAAATTCAAAACCAACCTCTTCATTCTTCCTTCTATGCCTTCTCTGGAATATTCAAACAAGAGTTACGACTCAACACTAACGTCGATGTGATCTCCGGATTGTTCTCTGAATTCATATTAGATGAAATTGATTTTTCATCAAAGTTACAACACGTGGTTAAATGAGTTCACAACTTCTCATAAAATAATTGAGAGAGGAAGTTGCAGTTGCTAAAAGAGCCTTTCCTGTGAGACTAGTAAGTTTCGAAAGTTGAATGATGGGGCAGGGGAAGTAGGAGTAGGAGAGAGCATAGTAGTAGTAATTTGAATGCTAGGTGTTATTCAATGGGTTCATATCAGTATGTGGTTGGTGATGTTAATCTTAAGTCATAAAATTATCATGTTATTTAAATGTTATTAATTGAGTTTTACCTGATAAAAAATAAATGGTTGAAAGCATAGCTAAGCTCCGAATTGGTTATGATGTTAATTTTTCAGCATTGTAAATATTAGCTTACTAACTCATCATTCACTTAAATAAAATTGAAAAGCCTCCAAGGGTACAATTGTAAACAAATTATTATGTATTTTTATATCAAACACAAATTTAAGTTATACAATGTATATCCACTTTTTAATACAATGTACCAAAGACATGATAAAAATACTCCCTGCATAACTAATCCTTGTATTACTAATCCCTATATTACTAATCCCTGCATTACTAATCCATGTATAACTTGCTTTCATACAAAACGACCCCTGAGTATATGAACTCTGAATCATTGTTGGATTGTACTAGAGTCTGTGAGGATCTCCCATGAAAATTTGGGAGTGTTCCTTCCTTCTAAATATCCATGAAACTGAAGCTTAAAACTAATGCATATCAAGTGTTTGACTAAATGCCACAGTGAATAAAAGTCAAGTTTTTGTGAAGTCTGAGTAGCAAAACATATTAGAAGGCATAACTTGAACTAGTCGATGATATAAATGTTTAAAATTGAAGGCTTTTACGTGAAATTCAAATTGATGATTGTCTAAAGTAAGCCACAAGCCATTGTCGCGCGCGGCTAATGCTAGGTCTTAGTTTTTGAGTTGTCCGCTACCCCTGCTGATTTTGTTTGGTTAGTTTTACAATAATTAGTGAGTGTTACTTCATTTGTATTACAATGAGAACTGAGTGGGGGGTTGTTTCGCCACCCGTTGATTTTTGTAGGTGTAGCTACTTGTCTCGTAGGTTTAGGTAGTGTTAAGCTCAAGTGTGGTGTGCCCACACACCCAATGCCTTAAAATGACGACATGTTGGGGGAAGTCTGAGTACCCTTGCTCTACGGACGTCTGTTGGGTTCGTAATGTAGATGGTGCCACTGCTAGCGCCAAAGGTTAGGTCGTTTAGCCTCAGGGAAGTTTCTTTTACTCTAGCACTTTATTTTTCTCGCATTGAGGACATTGCTTAGTTTTAAGTGTGGGGTGGAGGAACTTCCGTTCTTTTTGAGGTTATGGATGACTGCACTCTTAGGAATTTAATTTTAGCAATTTTTATTTTTGTCACTTGATTTTATTTTTATTTGTTTCTTGCTTTAATATATAAAAAATAAAATAAAAAATTAGAAAACTAATGAAAATTTTCAAAAAGATTTTATGTTTAGTTTTAGTTAGTGGTACAGTCATCCGCCCCGTAGTTTTTCTTATGGCCTCGGTTCTTTTCCATGGGTAGACTTTTGAACCGGGTTATTTTTATTTTTAGGAGTAGTTTAGTTGTTAGTAGAGTATTTTAGGAAAATTGATAGAATGCTAGGTGCCTTTGGTTTGTTTGATACCGGTGGATTTAGAGTTAGGCATGAGCTATTTGTGAATCCCTTCTGATCTTAAAATTGTGATGCATGCCTAGAAAAATTTGGATGACCTTCTTGAGATGCTTAGGTTCAACTACTTGACTCTTTTATGAACTATTGTGCCTTAGTGCTTAAATTTCCAAAGTTACACCTTGTTTGCTTGAACCGAGAGTTGGAATGAAACCTTTTTTGTGAACTATGCGTCATGTGTGATGTGAGTTATCTTTTCTTATGTTCTGTGCCGCATATTGATGTCTAGAACTTGCCCCATGTGTGTTCAAAGCGAAATCCTAGGTTTGCTCTAGTCGGGAGATGATACAGGCGTTTCTTTGATAAGCCATTCTATCCTTGATTAGCCTACCCTTTAATATTATCTTTCTTAAGCCCTTTTGAGCCTATTAACTTTTTTTGTTGGGATCCACATTTCAAGCCTTACCCCTTTTGTTCTTAATTATCTTTCTTTTTGAACCCAAACTCCTTAGAGCACTTTAATTGAAATATTGTTGTTTACGGAGTTATGGTTGGAGAATTGGGTAGCTTTTAAGTGGAACCAATGAAAGGAAAATATGGTGCATTTTGAATAAAAATACATTGGCAAGGTTGGGAAAAATTGAAAAAAAAAGAGATGAAAAGAAAGAAAAAAATGAAAAAGATAAAAATAAAGAAAACAAAGGAAAGAAGAAAAATCTCAATCCTTGCTAGTGTTCTGCACAAAGAAAAAAATTACAAAATGCTTAAAGTTGAAAGGAGACTTTTGGGTGGTTTCTTGGTTGGTTTTGAAAAGAATGGTGGAAAGGAAAAAAATTTGAAAGTGATGTATTAAAGTGCTTAGGGAGGTAGTCACTATTTTATCCATATTTATCCTACTCGTCCTTAGCCTACATTACAACCCTTAAAGTCCTAGTTAATCTCGATAGGAGTGAGCTTAAATTAGTGGAGTCCTACACTACGGGCAAGCCTATGGTACGTTGTGTGTAGCACGTGAACTTCTTTTTGAGAGCGAGTAAATTCTTCCTATATTATGTCCCTCATTTATTCTTGAAATATTTTCTTTGTATGATATTTGAGACGCTCTCTTGATTACTTTTGGTGAGGGAATTTGGTTTGCGCGAGATAGGTGAAGTTATTGACTTCTTGGTTGAGTGAATGAGTGTGATTTTGTGAAAGTTTGGTTTCATTGAGTCGGTTTTTGAGATTGAGATGTCTTGAGTTGGTTGTTCTAGTGTTCTAAAATTTTTGGTGGATTTTTGGCATGTTGAGGGTCACATGGTATGTATATGCACTTGTCTAATTGTCGGTATCAACCATAATCATAGGTAGACCTGTTCTATTGAGTGTTGGGATCTAGTTGGGAAATTGATTTTTGATGATTGATCGAGGGCGAGAAAAGGTCTAAAGTGTGGGGTGGTGATTTTTGGCGATATTTTCCTATTTTACCTTAATATCTTCTCACATTTTGGTACTTTATGCGCTCGTTATATGTGATAATTGTGTTTCTTGTGCTCACTTATCGTATTTGTGATTTTAGGAATGGTGCGGATGAATTCGAGACAAGAACAATCAAATTGGAGTTAATGGACACATTGGAAGTTATGGTGAAAGCAAGGCTTCCAAGAAAGCCCTGAAGAGTTGGTAGCTATACTGGGAGCAAGGCTTCAGAGATAGCTTTAAGGTTGGGAGCTATAGTGAAAGCGTGGCTTCCACGAAATCTTTGAGGCTGACTAAATACAAGTTTTCCCAACTATATTAGGCTTTGGTTTAGCTTATCCTACCACTTTGTAAACACTATAAATAGCTATTAATTTCGTTTTTAGTAGAGAGGTCAGTTTTGGAGGAGAGCAAAGGAGCCCTAGATGTCTTCTAAACAAGTTCTTTCTCTCTTTCTCTTATTCTTCTCTTTAATTCTATAGTTTGTTCGTTCTAGGGTGCATGAAGATTGATGTTTGAAAGTTGAATTCTACCTAGTGATTTACAATTACGGAGTGTTTATTCTTTCTTGAGCCCAATTGTTTGGTTATTGAGGCCTGATAATTGAACACTATCTATGGTTTACAAGTTGAACTCGAACGAGGGAATTTGTAAATGCAAATAAGAAAGAATAGGGCTTCATTGTGAACCTGGGCATCATGGAATCGATTTGCGGGTAGGATAGACATATACATATTTGCCTTGCGTAGCTAAATACAGAGTTCTTTAATATATGCATGTGATTTAATTCCATAGAAATATAGGCGTTAGAGTAGCTTGCATAGACTCGTGAAGAATCGACAGGCTTTCACGAATATAATTAACCTGTTAGTCAGCCATCTAGGAAATCAAGAAGTAGAATCAACTGGAAAACTCAACTGGATTGTTTGTAACTCTGACCCTGGACCGTCTCTCTATTATTGATAGCAACCTAGAAGTTGCTCTGTTACTTGACTTCAGTTAGTTGTTTTTAATTATTGTTTTAGTTAGTAAAAATCTTAATCATACTTGAAAAAGATCCGTGAATAGTTTTTACGAAATTGTTTGCTAGGATTCAGTCTGAAAAATAGTCCTCGTGGGAACGATACTCGATTTATCACTTTATTACTTGTCGACCACGTATACTTGCATGTGCGTTTGGGAGCAACATGTATCAACTCCCATTTCATTGACCGGACCCTTTTTTCTCATTTTGTTTGAAGCGGGCCAAATAGAGAATGAAATGCATAAAAAAAATAGGGGAAGGGTTCAAACCCTTTTTTTTTTGGTTTAAGGGCCAGGTTGTATAAGACTGTTTCAAACTGTATCAAACCCCGTTTCAGACTGTATCAACTTCGTTTCAGATTGTATCAACTCCCCGTTTCAGACTGTATCAACTCCGTTTCAGACCGTATGATAGTGTTCATTACCGTTTCAGACTGTTTCAACTCCGTATCTAACTGTTTCAGCTCTTTTTCAGACTGTATCAACTCCATTTCAGACTGTATCACAGTGTTTTAATACCATTTCAGCTGTTTTAACTGCATTTTGGACTATATCAACTCCGTTTCAATACCGTTTCAACACCGTTTCAACACTGTTTCAGATTATTTCGACTCTATTTCAAACTGTATCATATTTTTTAATGTCCTTTTAGATTGTATCATACTATTCCAACACCGTTTCAAACCGTATCATACTGTTTCAACAACGTTTCAGACTGTATCACAGTGTTTAAATGCCGTTTCATAATGTATCAGACTGTTTGAACACCATTTCAGACTTTTTCAACTCCGTTTCTAACATGTTTGTTACTAATCTAGCAAAGAAATTGTTCAAAACCAATATTGAACCAATAATGAACAAACTTTAATTCTAATAGGCACTATGAGAACACGTTTGTTACTAATCTAGCAAAGAAATTGTTCAAAACCATTTTCTCTCCAGCCTATTGATAAATATCAGATCTATCACCAGAAAAAGTTGCTGGAGAAATGGAAAAAAATATGAAGAAAACAAAAGCTGCACTGGCGACCGGAGAAGAGAAATACTGTCTCCAACACTGCTCTATAACGAAGAAAGGGGGTGCGACGTGGATACAGAACCGTTGACGCCGGCTCAGGCAACCAGATCCGTCTGCGACGGGATAACAAAACAGATCAGGAATAGGGGCAGCAACACCACGCAATGGCGGTGCAGGACAAAGACGACTTGAAACAACGACGGGAGATGGCTGATGCTGTAGGGTGATGGTGGTGGAGGTGGGAGTGAGGGGTGGGGTGAGGGCGGCGTCGGGGGTGGGGTTGTATATTTTGATCTGAAAAAAGGGGATAGGGGGAAGTGTTTTAGGGTTTTTTGGAGGGTGGGGTGTAAGTGTAGCTATCAAAAATAAAATGGATTGGTTATTGAAGAAATGTGCTAAAAAAGTATTGCTATGTATGGTTATTTTAAAAATATTTCTATTTTTGTGTAATTAGGGGTGTATATTTGTATATATGTGTAAAAATCCCATATTAAAATGTAGTAATTTGCACAAATAACCATAAATTGACATGTATTTAAAAAATAACCTAAATATGTAAATTATGTTATATAACCGTGATTAAGTATATACTGTATAAATAGGGGATAACACGGATAAATGCATGTTTTCTAATATAAGTTTTCTTAGACAGTTAAATTGCACCTTTAAGTTAAACATAGCCAATTATTGAAAAAGGGAGGGACAAATTTGGGTATCAACAGCTGCCCCTATTTGCCCGGGGATGATGAAAGAATCTTCGGACAAAGATAGTTTACGGAGTAGCTAATTTTGTCACGACGGGCGAGCAAAATGCTGGAAAAGAAAATGAGAGTTTTGGGGTATTTTGGCCGAACTCTGGTCACTGAGTTGCCCACAAATCTGCGGTTTCATGAGAATCAAAGCGTGTGTAGTTCTAGAATGGCATGTTGCCTGTGTGGGATGTTTATGACACACGATTTTAGATGCGAAGAGTGAATTTGTCCAAGTACGCAAAGTTTAGAGTTGAGTGTGCTATAAGATATAACAGAGGCACTATTGAAGATGAGATAACATCAATAGATCGAGCGTGGGAAAAAAGTCTTGTAATCATCACACTCATAAAGAGGAGTTTACACATACATAGTTTGCACTACAACTCGATAAATGTGAGCCATCTTGCCTTCAATATTGTCTCCACTAAAACTGGGGGATATTGAGTAGTAAAGCATGATAAATGCAGACGATTCAAATAGATAGGCACAATTAAGCACAAAAACACGCACGATTGGCATAGATAAGCACGAATCGGAAGGAATACAAACTGACATCCAATCTGGAGTGAATGATTCAGAAGATTACTTGTGTGAGTATGACAACTTACATTTGAGTGCTTTGGAATTCAACAATACAGATAGTTTGGGGGGTATAACAAAGACTCTGTCAAAAGGACTTAGCTTCTTGAATAGAGTTCCAGAACGGTACATAGTATACATTTGGGATTTTGGGGTTGCACAATTTTCGTGTGGGGTAGTGATTTTATTGGGAGCAAGTATGAGAGTATAGGAAATAGCTGGGGGGTTTGTCAGGAGATCGGAGAGTGCCTTGCAATAAAAACAAGATAAGTAAAAATAGAAAGAAAGATAAAGATAAAGTAAACTTCCCTATTGAGCTGATTTCTCCTTTGTCAAGTAGTGGTCTTATCTGTTTTATGGTGCTTTAAGTATTAGCAAATATGTGCCTCTCCTCTGGAGATATTTATTTGCTCCTCTGAGCTATTAGTGCCTCTCGTCAGGAGATAATTTCCTGCTCATCAGGAGCTTTTGTGCCTCTCATCAGAGCTATCAGTGCCTCTCGTCAGGAGATATTTGTCTACTTATCAGAAGCTACTAGTGCCTCTTGTCAGGATATATTTGTTTGTTGCATTGGGCTGTATACCCTGCAACGAGTAAAATAAAGTGCTAAAAATAGAATAATTTTACCGTGCTTGTCGGATTTCCTGAAACACTGTCACGTTAATTGTCATATTTATTGCCTTTTTGGGCCTTTGATGAATTTTGAGGGAATTCTGTCCCAGTGTTTGCTTGCGTTTTTTTTTTTTAAATTTTTGAGAGAATCCTCAAAAATTATGCCCCAGTTTATTATGTCTGATAGATCACCCTATTGTACCAGTGCCTGCAAAACAAAACATATGTGTATGTCCAATTCTAAGGTGGACGGGCCTTATTATAGTAGCGCCTGCAAAATAAATAAAGTATATGTGTATGTCCAATTCTAAGGCGGACGAGCCTAATTGTCATATTCTAAGCCTGACAGAGCTAATCGTTATATTTTAAGCCTGACGAGGCTGATCGTCATATTCTAAGCCTGATGAGGCTATTCGTCATATTTTAACCATGGTGAGGCTAGTCGTCATATTTTAAGGTTGACGAGGCTAGTCGTCATATTTTAAAGTTGACGAGGCTAATCGTCATATTCTAAGCCTGACGAGGCTAGTCGTCATATTCTAAGCCTGACGAGGCTGGTCGTCATATTTTAAGCCTGGCGAGGCTGGTCATCATATTTTAAGCCTTACGAGGCTGGTCGTCATATTCTAAGCCTGACGAGGCCGATCGTTATATTCTAAGCCTAACGTGGCTGGTCGTCATATTTTATGACTGACGTGGAAAGTCATCATATTCTAAGCCTGACGATGCTAAAGTGCAATCGTGTCTGCTGTAATGCTTGTGAGTCTTGTGTTTGTGCTGAAGGATCTGTTCTCAAAGAAATATTCGTTAGTTGAAACAAAGTGGTTGTATTGCATTGAACACCAAAGTATTGGCTTGAATTTGCATTATTCCTTTGGTGTGATGATTGGGTACCTAGATGAGTTTAATTATATGGATACTTGCATTCTCATACTGAGGTCTGGTATTTGAATTTTTCGAATTTGGAGGTTCTCCAAAATCATGTTTGTCTTGGATTGTGATAGGTTGTCTTCATATTTCGTGCTTTCTTTTCAAAAGTTTTGGAGCTAACTTTGATGGATTGGTCCGAAAATATATTTGTGGCTTGAGAGTTCCAGCTTCCATTGTTGGTTCATGTTGTACTATTGTCTTACCTTTGATCAATCAGACACTGAATTTTGTGTTTAAGAGCCATGTATTTTGCAGTCTCATGGTCTTGAATGTTTGAGTGATGGGTGTAGATCTTTGTTGGATCAAAATACGGAAGAGGATATCTAGGGATTCATTCATTTGTTGGTTGCAATATCTTTTGATATAGCTAAAGGAGTAAAGGTGTGAAGTTTTGTCCTTTCTGTTTGTCCTCGATTGTGTTGAGCCTGATGAGGTTGTTGTCGAAAGTCTTGACATAGAAGAGGTTGTTTATTGTGTAAGTTGGGTGCGGTGTGAGGTTGTGAGTTTTGTCGATTCTGGTTGTATAGTGATTGATTTTTTTTTTTCGAATCTTCTGTGGGTTTATTACTAGCTGATTTTATTCGTTCATACTACAAGTTGTACAACAGTGGAATTGGGATTGTCTGAATTCTCTTGGTGTCATATGCTGGTGGTTCCAAAGACTTTGTTCTAGAAAGTAAATAGTTTCAACTCGGCTTGCCATTTCGGATTCTTCTTAATGCGGATTCTTGACCAGTTTTTGTGTTCAAATGCAAGACAACAGTAATAAAGTGACAACATGCACAAAATAGAGTTAGCACCTCAACAAGGGTTTGAAGAAAAATAACACATTGAGCATAAGAGAATGCCTAGACTGCGGATGATAGATTAGCCTTTGGGTTGGAAACCATGAAAAAATGCATAGATATCACAAAAGATTGCCTGAGTGCTTTATGTAGGAGTTAAGGCAAGAATTTTGGTAAAATGACCGATGCTATCATACGCATGAGATGTGTCTAGTTAAATCTTGATGAAAAGGTGACAAAAATGTTGTGTAAGGGATACATTGAACATTGTTTGACTGAAAGGAAGGTCGGCTTTTGTTGAATACCAAAGACTTCGGAGCAACCAATGTTTTCTTTGCAAATTCGTCTGTTGCAATGCCTCTGTGTCCTTGAAAGAGATACTCAATATCTTTCGTACTCGCCAACCAGCTGCTGCAATTCAATCTTTGCACCAACTCTCCTTGTTGGGTCGATTTCATTTACAGAGACCGACCTCGGTGTGGGTTGCCTATGTATCATGTATATTCTTAGATTACTGCTTCAGTCAAGACCATTTTAGAGGTTGTTCATATTGTATTTTTCCTTTTCAGTGTAGTTGTTGTCATGAGAATTCATATCACTCGATAAAGCTTTCGACCAAAATTGCTCCAAGAAGTCTATTTGCCGGTGTCTTTCTATATGTACCAATTCTATGCTGGCCTTGTAAACGTCTTAATAGACAATTTCATCCCGAGTTCATCGTTTTATCCCACACTTGCTAGTTGGTAGGGATATGCTTCCATACTACAGGGGTTTCTGGTTCCGTCACATAATAGAATCTTTTTCACTGCGTATTTGCATTCTTTTCTAAGTTGTATTAGCCTACTAATTTTGGTTTTTGTGAATAAACTGTTGTGAAATCAAGCATGTGCTCTTTGTTTCTCACTTCCTTATTGCCTTCTGATAACCTTTTGAATGCCTTTTTGACCAGGTATAGGTGCAAGTTTGAAAATATTTTAGATCGCCTTCAATGTATTACAGTGTGGACTAGAGCCGTAAAATGATCCTCGAACATCGGTGTCAAAAAGAATTTTAATAAGTTAGGTATGCCTTTGAGTTTGACCAATATATCTCTTGCCCTGTCTATTTTCCGCTCAATGTACATAGTGCTTGCTGTAGCAAACTTTTCTTGTTTTGACAAATCAACGACAAATGCACTTTGTTTAACCATATCTTCTGTATTAGTATTCAACTTGAGCCAAACTTTTGGATAATAGGTTTTTGAGTCGATAAAGGGTAGGGCATAATCAGCACATGCAAAAGATTTTTCAAATATAAGGATTTGGCCATAGAATTGGGAGGTGTCTTGGTAGGAATATGATTTGAAAAAGGATTCACTTAGGTAGAAAGAGACATAGAGCAACAGAAAAATTCACGTACGTAATGCACACATAGCAAATAAAAATGTGTTCTATAATGCAAAGGACCGCTTGACACGACCCGGAATTCGGTTAGGCCGTGCGGGCACCCGACATCCTCCCTAGACCCGTCGGGCGAACCCTTACCAATTAAATTAGGAAAATAAATATAATAATTCATAAATAAGGACAAGACTTTTTTTAAGAAAAAACACAGACATACTTACACCTCTAAACTGTATGAAAGAAATTACAGCTGACTACCCAACATACTAGGTAATAAACTCAAATAATGCATTAAGATCATTACCTGAATGTCTCGAGGTGAAACTTCTATCTTTTTCCGGCTCCTTTTCTCATTTTCTGGTATTTTCTTTCCTCACTGTGTTCTGTGTTTCCTATTCTCTCTTATTTATGTATCGTTCTATTATATAGGCTAAGTAACCGCCTTAGTCATTTCTATTTTCTTTCTTTTCGTTTCTCTTTTCTCTTTTCTTTTTCCTTTATTTTCTTTTATAATTTATTTTCTTTTCGTGATAAAAATTAAAATGGTACACTATGATATTCGAAATAATTCCAGCTTTTGAATACAACTTATACAAAATATATGTAGCATACTCGCTAAGGCGGATCTCAAATCGGGTATCAAATTATTTAACTTTCGGTATTTAGCAGAAACTAACCGGACAACCTTGAAATTCGCTTTCGAAAATCATAAAAGTCACAAATAATCATACGAACCTAACGATGCTTTCGAATTTCGAATCGGAGCTCATTCGCCAAAACCGAGCTCAAAAATCTCTTTTTAATATTTATCGACAATAAAAACTGAAATCTTCTTCCGACACCTACCAAACGAGGTCTGATTTAGCTCAAATTTTACAGACAGGTCCTAATGGACCTTACGAATATTTTAAAATTATCGGCACGCCAATCAGAGTCCTAACTCCCAAAACGACTACCTAAGGTCGTTTCCTTCTCTTCCACTTATACTCTCGTTCGTCCTCGAACGAGCCTAAGTCTAAAGAAAAATTCGTACAGATAACAAGAGAACTTGCACGACCTTCATAAGATACTCCACAGACATTATCTCATGATTATAAGATCAGAATTATATTAGGCACATCGTACTTTTTGAATAAAATATATCTGGATAATATGATAATACCATTGCACAACTTATTCTGACTAAGCTGATCCTTCCTCGATCACGAGAAGAGAGTTCTACCTTTTCGAAACAAAGATACACGAAACTTTGAATGGGTTAACATGATTCCGTCGATGAATTACCTCGTCGATATGCTTTTCAATATAGAATAGGTCGATGAAACTAAGAATTAGCTTATGCTTCCGCAACGCCTTGGAGATTTAATATTTGTATTCAGTATTGGAGGAAGACTCCTCTACTTAGAGCATCGGCTCATACAGCTAATTTGAATAGAAATAGCGATCCTCGCATAGCCTGCTGGATTAAGGAAGACTTAGTTAAAAATAGAATGCGGCTCAGATCTGAGCTACCAAATTACCCTCTCGAGTTGCCAAACAGCTGCAACTCTCGAGTTCACAGCTCCATACCTTTGCCATAAGAACCAGCGCCTGGCAGATCAACTCAGGGGCCAAATGACGCCTCTCATTACCCTTAGTAGCCTTAAAACACAATGTGCATACTCGGCTACCTTGACACGCACTCTGGCTCCACACAGAAAACATCACATGAGGCTACTGACTGCCTAAGCCCACTAGTGCCGGACAAAAAAGAGATGACAATGGACTGAGGATAGGAATAGTTAGAGCTTTAGAAAGCTCATCTTCTTATTTGTGAAGCAACCAAAGCTAAGCTACTCCCGAGTTAGGCTAGCTAAAGAATCGCAATTTAAGAAATAGATATTAAATGAGCTCTATGGAACAACATCCACGCCAATTTAACCTCCCAATAAGAAGGGAACTCTGAAAATATACCAGAAACCCTTCTATAACCCAGATAAGTTCATAGGATAACATGACATTACTAGCGTCTCGAACCAAGAGGAGATACGTAAATCTAATATTACTTACTAATCACTTTACACCGGAAGAGATAATGATACTTTCTGATGGTGATGATCTAGAATCCCATCATCCAATAAACACAGAATTCCGAGAAGAGAGGTAAACTAATTTGACATAATAACAGAAGGTGTAACAACAAGATGCCAAGCAGACAATACACGGCACTCACTACCAAATCTGTCACATTTAGACCAGATAAACTAGTAGGGCCTCAAAAATTCCCTGAATAAATCATACTAAAAGCTCACCCCCTACCGCAACCGATTCTTAATAAAAATGATATCCAAGGAAACCATGGAAACATAGTAAGATAAATGAAATCCAGACCGATCGGAAGAATCAAATCTTATTCGCATATAATGGAAGAAGAAATACATGGGTGTACTACATCGGATACCTCAGCGTCCTGCCAGACTGGCAGTTCATAGAACTGCCTCTACAGCTGAGTTGAGCCACTATCCTGATAATCACCTTCTGAACAACCACTTCCACTACGCTCTCGACCTATACTTGATGGTGGAATTTCTGGCTGATTGAGATCTGAAAAAAACCCTGCGACGGTGCAGGTGCCTGATGACCAGAGAAAGGACGACTGCCTACTTGTCGAAGTAAAGTAAAACTCTTCAAAGGATAATCAGACTCATGACAATGATAATACCTTTCCGCTGAAAATAGAAAGCTAGACAGATTGTTGATAGTTGTAAAAAGAAAACTGGGTCTGATCTTGACGAACTACTGGCGCAATCTAAGAATCATGCTCTACAAGCTGAGATAACCTGGCAGGTGACCTCCCAAAATGATCAGAACACTTACCTCCAAATAAGGTACCATTGCGCCCTCCAGGGCCGTGAGATCTTTTGCTCCCCCGCTCTAACTTATGGTATGCCTAATACCTCTGAGCAATATCAACAACGACATCAAATGAAGTCCAAACCTAAATTTCTCGAGCCATCTGAGATCTCAAGGAAGGAGAAAGGTTACCAATAAATCTTTGAACCTTCTTAGAAGGCTCATGGACTAGTTCTAGTGCATATCCAGCCATTCTAAAGAATTTAATCTCATATTCTAAATTCGACAAGCTACCCATGCAATCAACTCAAATTAGAGACTCTTTTCATCTCGCTCGCTGCGCAAAAGGAACTTTTTCATGAATATAGAAGAAAAATCGAACTAATTTAGTTAATAAGAGAGTGGTCCACCAATTCAAGGCTGGACCCTTGAAGCTGGAAAGCAGAATAACCAACACCATCCCGTTCGATATAATAAAGAGCTTGAATGATACGCTGACATCATTTTATTTACAAAAATTACGAGGTTTATCTGATGCATTGCTTAAGAATATCGGAAGGTTCAACCGCATACAATAATGTAACTTCTTTAGGCACTCGGACCGAACTGTTACCTCTACTGGCTAACCCGCCAGAACAATTGGTGGCGCAACACATGCTACCTCTGGAACATAATTTACTGGGAAAACATCAGGAACTGGAACAAGAGCTCTCTAGGACCGAACATCTACATATGCGGAGACTTGATAAGCTGCCTAGTGAATAATAGGTTTTTGCGGCATCTGCGTCACCAAGATTCTCGTGAAAGCATCGTAGAGAGCCAAGGGAACCACAAGGCCCTGCTCCCTTGCCCATCGCGAGCTCGTGCTGCTGGGACCTCCGTAACTAGATCGTCAGCACGATCATAACTCTCGGGGCTTCGTCAGTGCTAACCCCAGGCTAGACTGCTTCGTCTTGAACTCATACCATTTGCTGATTTGTCGAACGAGGGTTCACAATTACCAAGAAGGAATTAACGAATTAACAAAAATACTTTTGAATCCTAGACCGACGCAGGATCAAAAATGAAGTAAGTGAAACTTCCTAAATGCCATCATAGCCTCTCGTAGATAAGTACGGACGTCTACGTACCCATCAGCGAGAGTCTACTAGACACTGTCTTGGTCTGAATAGGCTCTAAACCGGGCTCTGATACCAACTAACACGACCCGAAATCCAGTTAGGCCGTGAGGGCACTCGACATCCTCCCCTAGACCCGTCGGCCGAACCCTTACCAATTAGGAAAATAAATCTAATAATTCATAAATAAGGATAGGACTTTTGAAAAAAAATACAGACATACTGACACCTCTAAGCTGTACGAAAGAAATTACAGCTGACTACCCAACTTACTAGGTTTAGGGCTATCCAAACTAGACATCTAAGAGTACAAAAGAAGACAGATACCTCCTGAAGGGAGCAAAATGCAACTGAAAATAATAACCAATAAATTGGTGGCCATCCGGAATAAAAGTTGGCTCACCCTGATAGCTGAAGTCGTCTTCGATCCTTCACAACGTGGCGAACTCAATCCTGAAGCGAACTTGCTAAAACGAAATAGATAGACAAGAAATAAATAACAAACAAGGGTGAATCAAAAGGACTCAATAAGTGGGGCAGACTAGCCACCTCAAAGAATAGGATAGCTAGCCAGGGAAAGAAACAGATAAACTAAATTCCTCTTATTTAAATTATAAAAAAAGGCGGAGCCAGATAATAACCGGAAACACGTATGAAACCATGAACTCAACCAGGAATACGGCCAGAAACATATCAACAAATAAGCAATGTACATATAAGCAGAACAGTAGTTATGTACCATAAGTCTACATAATGGTATGAAATGAAATGAAATGAGAAGAAATGAAATGAAATGAAATATGATCTGATGTAAAGGGTCACATGTGTCAAATGAATGGAGTGGAATCCTCCTACTCCTAGGGCGGAATCCTCCTGCCCTCAGTATGATGCAATTGAGCGGAATCCTCCTGCTTCTAGGGCGGAATCCTCCTACCCTCAATATAATGCAATGGAGTGGAATCCTACTGCTCTTGGGGCGGAATCCTCCTACCCCTCAACATGTGCAATAGAGCGGAATCCTCCTGCTCCGAGGGCGGAATCCTCCTACCCTCAATATGATGCAATGGAGCGGAATCCTCGTGCTCCAAGGGCGGAATCCTCCTACCCCCAATATGATGCAATGGAGCAGAATCCTCCTGCTCTGAGGGCGGAATCCTCCTACCCTCAATATGATGCAATAATAACCCTTCAACGGTGCGGGACTCTCATCGACATCCGGAAAGTAGATGCCAACTCACTGCCAGAGTACAATGCTCAGATCCACAATGCAATACCAACAACAGGACATACCATATAATATACAATGCAAATCCAAATCTAAGGCGTAATGAGTACGCCTATCGGCAGCTACATAAATGCAAATAAGAAAGAATAGGGCTTGATTGTGAACCTGGGCATCATGGAATCGATTTGCGGGTAGGATAGACATATACATATTCGCCTTGCGTAGCTAAATACAGAGTTCTTTAATATATGCATGTGATTTAATTCCATAGAAATATAGGCGTTAGAGTAGCTTGCATAGACTCGTGAAGAATCGACAGGTTTTCACGAATATAATTAACCTGTTAGTCAGCCATCTAGGAAATCAAGAAGTAGAATCAACTGGAAAACTCAACTGGATTGTTTGTAACTCTGACCCTGGACCGTCTCTCTATTATTGATAGCAACCTAGAAGTTGCTCTGTTACTTGACTTCAGTTAGTTGTTTTTAATTATTGTTTTAGTTAGTAAAAATCTTAATCATACTTGAAAAAGATCTCTGAATAGTTTTTACGAAATTGTTTGCTAGGATTCAGTCTGAAAAATAGTCCTCGTGGGAACGATACTCGATTTATCACTTTATTACTTGTCGACCACGTATACTTGCATGTGCGTTTGGGAGCAACATGTATCAACTCCCATTTCATTGACCGGACCCTTTTTTCTCATTTTGTTTGAAGCGGGCCAAATAGAGAATGAAATGCATAAAAAAAATAGGGGAAGGGTTCAAACCCTTTTTTTTTTGGTTTAAGGGCCAGGTTGTATAAGACTGTTTCAAACTGTATCAAACCCCGTTTCAGACTGTATCAACTTCGTTTCAGATTGTATCAACTCTCCGTTTCAGACTGTATCAACTCCGTTTCAGACCGTATGATAGTGTTCATTACCGTTTCAGACTGTTTCAACTCCGTATCTAACTGTTTCAGCTCTTTTTCAGACTGTATCAACTCCATTTCAGACTGTATCACAGTGTTTTAATACCATTTCAGCTGTTTTAACTGCATTTTGGACTATATCAACTCCGTTTCAATACCGTTTCAACACCGTTTCAACACTGTTTCAGATTATTTCGACTCTATTTCAAACTGTATCATATTTTTTAATGTCCTTTTAGATTGTATCATACTATTCCAACACCGTTTCAAACCGTATCATACTGTTTCAACAACATTTCAGACTGTATCACAGTGTTTAAATGCCGTTTCATAATGTATCAGACTGTTTGAACACCATTTCAGACTTTTTCAACTCCGTTTCTAACATGTTTGTTACTAATCTAGCAAAGAAATTGTTCAAAACCAATATTGAACCAATAATGAACAAACTTTAATTCTAATAGGCACTATGAGAACACGTTTGTTACTAATCTAGCAAAGAAATTGTTCAAAACCATTTTCTCTCCAGCCTATTGATAAATATCAGATCTATCACCAGAAAAAGTTGCTGGAGAAATGGAAAAAAATATGAAGAAAACAAAAGCTGCACTGGCGAATGGAGAAGAGAAATACTGTCTCCAACACTGCTCTATAACGAAGAAAGGGGGTGCGACGTGGATACAGAACCGTTGATGCCGGCTCAGGCAACCAGATCCGTCTGCGACGGGATAACAAAGCAGATCAGGAATAGGGGCAGCAACACCACGCAATGGCGGTGCAGGACAAAGACGACTTGAAACAACGACGGGAGATGGCTGATGCTGTAGGGTGATGGTGGTGGAGGTGGGAGTGAGGGGTGGGGTGAGGGCGGCGTCGGGGGTGGGGTTGTATATTTGGATCTGAAAAAAGGGGATAGGGGGAAGTGTTTTAGGGTTTTTTGGAGGGTGGGGTGTAAGTGTAGCTATCAAAAATAAAATGGATTGGTTATTGAAGAAATGTGCTAAAAAAGTATTGCTATGTATGGTTATTTTAAAAATATTTCTATTTTTGTGTAATTAGGGGTGTATATTTGTATATATGTGTAAAAATCCCATATTAAAATGTAGTAATTTGCACAAATAACCATAAATTGACATGTATTTAAAAAATAACCTAAATGATGTAAATTATGTTATATAACCGTGATTAAGTATATACTGTATAAATAGGGGATAACACGGATAAATGCATGTTTTCTAATATAAGTTTTCTTAGACAGTTAAATTGCACCTTTAAGTTAAACATAGCCAATTATTGAAAAAGGGAGGGACAAATTTGGGTATCAACAGCTGCCCCTATTTGCCCGGGGATGATGAAAGAATCTTCGGACAAAGATAGTTGACGGAGTAGCTAATTTTGTCACGACGGGCGAGCAAAATGCTGGAAAAGAAAATGAGAGTTTTGGGGTATTTTGGCCGAACTCTGGTCACTGAGTTGCCCACAAATCTGCGGTTTCATGAGAATCAAAGCGTGTGTAGTTCTAGAATGGCATGTTGCCTGTGTGGGATGTTTATGACACACGATTTTAGATGCGAAGAGTGAATTTGTCCAAGTACGCAAAGTTTAGAGTTGAGTGTGCTATAAGATATAACAGAGGCACTATTGAAGATGAGATAACATCAATAGATCGAGCGTGGGAAAAAAGTCTTGTAATCATCACACTCATAAAGAGGAGTTTACACATACATAGTTTGCACTACAACTCGATAAATGTGAGCCATCTTGCCTTCAATATTGTCTCCACTAAAACTGGGGGATATTGAGTAGTAAAGCATGATAAATGCAGACGATTCAAATAGATAGGCACAATTAAGCACAAAAACACGCACGATTGGCATAGATAAGCACGAATCGGAAGGAATACAAACTGACATCCAATCTGGAGTGAATGATTCAGAAGATTACTTGTGTGAGTATGACAACTTACATTTGAGTGCTTTGGAATTCAACAATACAGATAGTTTGGGGGGTATAACAAAGACTCTGTCAAAAGGACTTAGCTTCTTGAATAGAGTTCCAGAACGGTACATAGTATACATTTGGGATTTTGGGGTTGCACAATTTTCGTGTGGGGTAGTGATTTTATTGGGAGCAAGTATGAGAGTATAGGAAATAGCTGGGGGGTTTGTCAGGAGATCGGAGAGTGCCTTGCAATAAAAACAAGATAAGTAAAAATAGAAAGAAAGATAAAGATAAAGTAAACTTCCCTATTGAGCTGATTTCTCCTTTGTCAAGTAGTGGTCTTATCTGTTTTATGGTGCTTTAAGTATTAGCAAATATGTGCCTCTCCTCTGGAGATATTTATTTGCTCCTCTGAGCTATTAGTGCCTCTCGTCAGGAGATAATTTCCTGCTCATCAGGAGCTTTTGTGCCTCTCATCAGAGCTATCAGTGCCTCTCGTCAGGAGATATTTGTCTACTTATCAGAAGCTACTAGTGCCTCTTGTCAGGAGATATTTGTTTGTTGCATTGGGCTGTATACCCTGCAACGAGTAAAATAAAGTGCTAAAAATAGAATAATTTTACCGTGCTTGTCGGATTTCCTGAAACACTGTCACGTTAATTGTCATATTTATTGCCTTTTTGGGCATTTGATGAATTTTGAGGGAATTCTGTCCCAGTGTTTGCTTGCGTTTTTTTTTTTTAAATTTTTGAGAGAATCCTCAAAAATTATGCCCCAGTTTATTATGTCTGATAGATCACCCTATTGTACCAGTGCCTGCAAAACAAAACATATGTGTATGTCCAATTCTAAGGTGGACGGGCCTATTATAGTAGCGCCTGCAAAATAAATAAAGTATATGTGTATGTCCAATTCTAAGGCGGACGAGCCTAATTGTCATATTCTAAGCCTGACAGAGCTAATCGTTATATTTTAAGCCTGACGAGGCTGATCGTCATATTCTAAGCCTGATGAGGCTATTCGTCATATTTTAACCATGGTGAGGCTAGTCGTCATATTTTAAGGTTGACGAGGCTAGTCGTCATATTTTAAAGTTGACGAGGCTAATCGTCATATTCTAAGCCTGACGAGGCTAGTCGTCATATTCTAAGCCTGACGAGGCTGGTCGTCATATTTTAAGCCTGGCGAGGCTGGTCATCATATTTTAAGCATTACGAGGCTGGTCGTCATATTCTAAGCCTGACGAGGCCGATCGTTATATTCTTAGCCTGACGTGGCTGGTCGTCATATTTTATGACTGACGTGGAAAGTCATCATATTCTAAGCCTGACGATGCTAAAGTGCAATCGTGTCTGCTGTAATGCTTGTGAGTCTTGTGTTTGTGCTGAAGGATCTGTTCTCAAAGAAATATTCGTTAGTTGAAACAAAGTGGTTGTATTGCATTGAACACCAAAGTATTGGCTTGAATTTGCATTATTCCTTTGGTGTGATGATTGGGTACCTAGATGACTTTAATTATATGGATACTTGCATTCTCATACTGAGGTCTGGTATTTGAATTTTTCGAATTTGGAGGTTCTCCAAAATCATGTTTGTCTTGGATTGTGATAGGTTGTCTTCATGTTTCGTGCTTTCTTTTCAAAAGTTTTGGAGCTAACTTTGATGGATTGGTCTGAAAATATATTTGTGGCTTGAGAGTTCCAGCTTCCATTGTTGGTTCATGTTGTACTATTGTCTTACCTTTGATCAATCAGACACTGAATTTTGTGTTTAAGAGCCATGTATTTTGCAGTCTCATGGTCTTGAATGTTTGAGTGATGGGTGTAGATCTTTGTTGGATCAAAATACGGAAGAGGATATCTAGGGATTCATTCATTTGTTGGTTGCAATATCTTTTGATATAGCTAAAGGAGTAAAGGTGTGAAGTTTTGTCCTTTCTGTTTGTCCTCGATTGTGTTGAGCCTGATGAGGTTGTTGTCGAAAGTCTTGACATAGAAGAGGTTGTTTATTGTGTAAGTTGGGTGCGGTGTGAGGTTGTGAGTTTTGTCGATTCTGGTTGTATAGTGATTAATTTTTTTTTCGAATCTTCTGTGGGTATATTACTAGCTGATTTTATTCGTTCATACTACAAGTTGTACAACAGTGGAATTGGGATTGTCTGAATTCTCTTGGTGTCATATGCTGGTGGTTCCAAAGACTTTGTTCTAGAAAGTAAATAGTTTCAACTCGGCTTGCCATTTCGGCTTCTTCTTAATGCAGATTCTTGACCAGTTTTTGTGTTCAAATGCAAGACAACAGTAATAAAGTGACAACATGCACAAAATAGAGTTAGCACCTCAACAAGGGTTTGAAGAAAAATAACACATTGAGCATAAGAGAATGCCTAGACTGCGGATGATAGATTAGCCTTTGGGTTGGAAACCATGAAAAAATGCATAGATATCACAAAAGATTGCCTGAGTGCTTTATGTAGGAGTTAAGGCAAGAATTTTGGTAAAATGACCGATGCTATCATACGCATGAGATGTGTCTAGTTAAATCTTGATGAAAAGGTGACAAAAATGTTGTGTAAGGGATACATTGAACATTGTTTGACTGAAAGGAAGGTCGGCTTTTGTTGAATACCAAAGACTTCGGAGCAACCAATGTTTTCTTTGCAAATTCGTCTGTTGCAATGCCTCTGTGTCCTTGAAAGAGATACTCAATATCTTTCGTACTCGCCAACCAGCTGCTGCAATTCAATCTTTGCACCAACTCTCCTTGTTGGGTCGATTTCATTTACAGAGACCGACCTCGGTGTGGGTTGCCTATGTATCATGTATATTCTTAGATTACTGCTTCAGTCAAGACCATTTTAGAGGTTGTTCATATTGTATTTTTCCTTTTCAGTGTAGTTGTTGTCATGAGAATTCATATCACTTGATAAAGCTTTCGACCAAAATTGCTCCAAGAAGTCTATTTGCCAGTGTCTTTCTATATGTACCAATTCTATGCTGGCCTTGTAAACGTCTTAATAGACAATTTAATCCCGAGTTCATCGTTTTATCCCACACTTGCTAGTTGGTAGGGATATGCTTCCATACTACAGGGGTTTCTGGTTCCGTCACATAATAGAATCTTTTTCACTGCGTATTTGCATTCTTTTCTAAGTTGTATTAGCCTACTAATTTTGGTTTTTGTGAATAAACTGTTGTGAAATCAAGCAGGTGCTCTTTGTTTCTCACTTCCTTATTGCCTTCTGATAACCTTTTGAATGCCTTTTTGACCAGGTATAGGTGCAAGTTTGAAAATATTTTAGATCGCCTTCAATGTATTACAGTGTGGACTAGAGCCGTAAAATGATCCTCGAACATCGGTGTCAAAAAGAATTTTAATAAGTTAGGTATGCCTTTGAGTTTGACCAATATATCTCTTGCCCTGTCTATTTTCCGCTCAATGTACATAGTGCTTGCTGTAGCAAACTTTTCTTGTTTTGACAAATCAACGACAAATGCACTTTGTTTAACCATATCTTCTGTATTAGTATTCAACTTGAGCCAAACTTTTGGATAATAGGTTTTTGAGTCGATAAAGGGTAGGGCATAATCAGCACATGCAAAAGATTTTTCAAATATAAGGATTTGGCCATAGAATTGGGAGGTGTCTTGGTAGGAATATGATTTGAAAAAGGATTCACTTAGGTAGAAAGAGACATAGAGCAACAGAAAAATTCACGTACGTAATGCACACATAGCAAATAAAAATGTGTTCTATAATGCAAAGGACCGCTTGACACGACCCGGAATCCGGTTAGGCCGTGCGGGCACCCGACATCCTCCCTAGACCCGTCGGGCGAACCCTTACCAATTAAATTAGGAAAATAAATATAATAATTCATAAATAAGGACAAGACTTTTTTTAAGAAAAAACACAGACATACTTACACCTCTAAACTGTATGAAAGAAATTACAGCTGACTACCCAACATACTAGGTAATAAACTCAAATAATGCATTAAGATCATTACCTGAATGTCTCGGGGTGAAACTTCTATCTTTTTCCGGCTCCTTTTCTCATTTTCTGGTATTTTCTTTCCTCACTGTGTTCTGTGTTTCCTATTCTCTCTTATTTATGTATTGTTCTATTATATAGGCTAAGTAACCGCCTTAGTCATTTCTATTTTCTTTCTTTTCGTTTCTCTTTTCTCTTTTCTTTTTCCTTTATTTTCTTTTATAATTTATTTTCTTTTCGTGATAAAAATTAAAATGGTACACTACGATATTCGAAATAATTCCAGCTTTTGAATACAAGTTATACAAAATATATGTAGCATACTCGCTAAGGCGGATCTCAAATCGGGTATCAAATTATTTAACTTTCGGTATTTAGCAGAAACTAACCGGACAACCTTGAAATTCGCTTTCGAAAATCATAAAAGTCACAAATAATCATACGAACCTAACGATGCTTTCGAATTTTGAATCGGAGCTCATTCGCCAAAACCGAGCTCAAAAATCTCTTTTTAATATTTATCGACAATAAAAACTGAAATCTTCTTCCGACACCTACCAAACGAGGTCTGATTTAGCTCAAATTTTACAGACAGGTCCTAATGGACCTTACGAATATTTTAAAATTATCGGCACGCCAATCAGAGTCCTAACTCCCAAAACAACTACCTAAGGTCGTTTCCTTCTCTTCCACTTATACTCTCGTTCGTCCTCGAACGAGCCTAAGTCTAAAGAAAAATTCGTACAGATAACAAGAGAACTTGCACGACCTTCATAAGATACTCCACAGACATTATCTCATGATTATAAGATCAGAATTATATTAGGCACATCGTACTTTTTGAATAAAATATATCTGGATAATATGATAATACCATTGCACAACTTATTCTGACTAAGCTGATCCTTCCTCGATCACGAGAAGAGAGTTCTACCTTTTCGAAACAAAGATACACGAAACTTTGAATGGGTTAACATGATTCCGTCGATGAATTACCTCGTCGATATGCTTTTCAATATAGAATAGGTCGATGAAACTAAGAATTAGCTTATGCTTCCGCAACGCCTTGGAGATTTAATATTTGTATTCAGTATTGGAGGAAGACTCCTCTACTTAGAGCATCGGCTCATACAGCTAATTTGAATAGAAATAGCGATCCTCGCATAGCCTGCTGGATTAAGGAAGACTTAGTTAAAAACAGAATGCGGCTCAGATCTGAGCTACCAAATTACCCTCTCGAGTTGCCAAACAGCTGCAACTCTCGAGTTCACAGCTCCATACCTTTGCCATAAGAACCAGCGCCTGGCAGATCAACTCAGGGGCCAAATGACGCCTCTCATTACCCTTAGTAGCCTTAAAACACAATGTGCATACTCGGCTACCTTGACACGCACTCTGGCTCCACACAGAAAACATCACATGAGGCTACTGACTGCCTAAGCCCACTAGTGCCGGACAAAAAAGAGATGACAATGGACTGAGGATAGGAATAGTTAGAGCTTTAGAAAGCTCATCTTCTTATTTGTGAAGCTACCAAAGCTAAGCTACTCCCGAGTTAGGCTAGCCAAAGAATCCCAATTTAAGAAATAGATATTAAATGAGCTCTATGGAACAACATCCACGCCAATTTAACCTCCCAATAAGAAGGGAACTCTGAAAATATACCAAGAGGAGATACGTAAATCTAATATTACTTACTAATCACTTTACACCGGAAGAGATAATGATACTTTCTGATGGTGATGATCTAGAATCCCATCATCCAATAAACACAGAATTCCGAGAAGAGAGGTAAACTAATTTGACATAATAACAGAAGGTGTAACAACAAGATGCCAAGCAGACAATACACGGCACTCACTACCAAATCTGTCACATTTAGACCAGATAAACTAGTAGGGCCTCAAAAATTCCCTGAATAAATCATACTAAAAGCTCACCCCCTACCGCAACCGATTCTTAATAAAAATGATATCCAAGGAAACCATGGAAACATAGTAAGATAAATGAAATCCAGACCGATCGGAAGAATCAAATCTTATTCGCATATAATGGAAGAAGAAATACATGGGTGTACTACATCGGATACCTCAGCGTCCTGCCAGACTGGCAGTTCATAGAACTGCCTCTACAGCTGAGTTGAGCCACTATCCTGATAATCACCTTCTGAACAACCACTTCCACTACGCTCTCGACCTATACTTGATGGTGGAATTTCTGGCTGATTGAGATCTGAAAAAAACCCTGCGACGGTGCAGGTGCCTGATGACCAGAGAAAGGACGACTGCCTACTTGTCGAAGTAAAGTAAAACTCTTCAAAGGATAATCAGACTCATGACAATGATAATACCTTTCCGCTGAAAATAGAAAGCTAGACAGATTGTTGATAGTTGTAAAAAGAAAACTGGGTCTGATCTTGACGAACTACTGGCGCAATCTAAGAATCATGCTCTACAAGCTGAGATAACCTGGCAGGTGACCTCCCAAAATGATCAGAACACTTACCTCCAAATAAGGTATCATTGCGCCCTCCAGGGCCGTGAGATCTTTTGCTCCCCCGCTCTAACTTATGGTATGCCTAATACCTCTGAGCAATATCAACAACGACATCAAATGAAGTCCTAACCTAAATTTCTCGAGCCATCTGAGATCTCAAGGAAGGAGAAAGGTTACCAATAAATCTTTGAACCTTCTTAGAAGGCTCATGGACTAGTTCTAGTGCATATCCAGCCATTCTAAAGAATTTAATCTCATATTCTAAATTCGACAAGCTACCCATCCAATCAACTCAAATTAGAGACTCTTTTCATCTCGCTCGCTGCGCAAAAGGAACTTTTTCATGAATATAGAAGAAAAATCGAACTAATTTAGTTAATAAGAGAGTGGTCCACCAATTCAAGGCTGGACCCTTGAAGCTGGAAAGCAGAATAACCAACACCATCCCGTTCGATATAATAAAGAGCTTGAATGATACGCTGACATCATTTTATTTACAAAAATTACGAGGTTTATCTGATGCATTGCTTAAGAATATCGGAAGGTTCAACCGCATACAATAATGTAACTTCTTTAGGCACTCGGACCGAACTGTTACCTCTACTGGCTAACCCGCCAGAACAATTGGTGGCGCAACACATGCTACCTCTGGAACATAATTTATTGGGAAAACATCAGGAACTGGAACAAGAGCTCTCTAGGACCGAACATCTACATCTGCGGAGACTTGATAAGCTGCCTAGTGAATAATAGGTTTTTGCGGCATCTACGTCACCAAGATTCTCGTGAAAGCATCGTAGAGAGCCAAGGGAACCACAAGGCCCTGCTCCCTTGCCCATCGCGAGCTCGTGCTGCTGGGACCTCCGTAACTAGATCGTCAGCACGATCATAACTCTCGGGGCTTCGTCAGTGCTAACCCCAGGCTAGACTGCTTCGTCTTGAACTCATACCATTTGCTGATTTGTCGAACGAGGGTTCACAATTACCAAGAAGGAATTAACGAATTAACAAAAATACTTTTGAATCCTAGACCGACGCAGGATCAAAAATGAAGTAAGTGAAACTTCCTAAATGCCATCATAGCCTCTCGTAGATAAGTACGGACGTCTACGTACCCATCAGCGAGAGTCTACTAGACACTGTCTTGGTCTGAATAGGCTCTAAACCGGGCTCTGATACCAACTAACACGACCCGAAATCCAGTTAGGCCGTGAGGGCACTCGACATCCTCCCCTAGACCCGTCGGCCGAACCCTTACCAATTAGGAAAATAAATCTAATAATTCATAAATAAGGATAGGACTTTTGAAAAAAAATACAGACATACTGACACCTCTAAGCTGTACGAAAGAAATTACAGCTGACTACCCAACTTACTAGGTTTAGGGCTATCCAAACTAGACATCTAAGAGTACAAAAGAAGACAGATACCTCCTGAAGGGAGCAAAATGCAACTGAAAATAATAACCAATAAATTGGTGGCCATCCGGAATAAAAGTTGGCTCACCCTGATAGCTGAAGTCGTCTTCGATCCTTCACAACGTGGCGAACTCAATCCTGAAGCGAACTTGCTAAAACGAAATAGATAGACAAGAAATAAATAACAAACAAGGGTGAATCAAAAGGACTCAATAAGTGGGGCAGACTAGCCACCTCAAAGAATAGGATAGCTAGCCAGGGAAAGAAACAGATAAACTAAATTCCTCTTATTTAAATTATAAAAAAGGCGGAGCCAGATAATAACCGGAAACACGTATGAAACCATGAACTCAACCAGGAATACGGCCAGAAACATATCAACAAATAAGCAATGTACATATAAGCAGAACAGTAGTTATGTACCATAAGTCTACATAATGGTATGAAATAAAATGAAATGAGAAGAAATGAAATGAAATGAAATATGATCTGATGTAAAGGGTCACATGTGTCAAATGAATGGAGTGGAATCCTCCTACTCCTAGGGCGGAATCCTCCTGCCCTCAGTATGATGCAATTGAGCGGAATCCTCCTGCTTCTAGGTCGGAATCCTCCTACCCTCAATATAATGCAATGGAGTGGAATCCTACTGCTCTTGGGGCGGAATCCTCCTACCCCTCAACATGTGCAATGGAGCGGAATCCTCCTGCTCCGAGGGCGGAATCCTCCTACCCTCAATATGATGCAATGGAGCGGAATCCTCCTACCCCCAATATGATGCAATGGAGCAGAATCCTCCTGCTCTGAGGGCGGAATCCTCCTACCCTCAATATGATGCAATAATAACCCTTCAACGGTGCGGGACTCTCATCGACAGCCGGAAAGTAGATGCCAACTCACTGCCAGAGTACAATGCTCAGATCCACAATGCAATACCAACAACAGGACATACCATATAATATACAATGCAAATCCAAATCTAAGGCGTAATGAGTACGCCTATCGGCAGCTACATACGTAAAAGACACATGGTAGAAAATCCACAAGGCCAGGTGCCTCCAAAGAAATAGATATAAACACTTACCTCTCCCAAATGTTAGCATTGCTAATCAAGAACCGCTTTATCCTTTGGTTTCATTGCCAAACGACCATGCTCTATTCAATAAGCAGAAAAATATATCAAATTTGGCTTAAGGCTTCACTCCTCACATCTTAGGGCAATCCAGGTAGGAACCTGATACCCTATTCGCATGCGCAATACGCAGGCCAGGCCTATGTATAGGGTTTATGGTCACGTAACGAAACCCTAAATAAATTACATTTATATGTTGCCCATAACTCACAGAGTACAAATATATAATCAATTCTATTATCGGGGTCCAATTGACCCTTTAAACTATTAGTTGAACTTATTAAAACGACGTCTAATATCCCAATTTTTACCATTAAAATATATTCAAACACATGTAATAAACTCAAATAATGCATTAAGATCATTACCTGAATGTTTCGGGGAGAAACTTCTATCTTTTTCCGGCTCCTTTTCTCATTTTCTGGTATTTTCTTTCCTCACTGCGTTCTGTGTTTCCTATTCTCTCTTGTTTATGTATCGTTCTATTATATAGGCTAAGGAACCGCCTTAGTCATTTCCATTTTTTTCTTTTCGTTTGTCTTTTCTCTTTTCTTTTTCCTTTTATTTTCTTTTATAATTTCTTTTCTTTTCGTGATAAAAATTAAAATGGTACCCTACGATATTCGAAATAATTCCAACTTTGTATACAAGTTATACAAAATATATGTAGCATACTCGCTAAGGCGGATTTCAAAACGGGTTCCCAAAATTCAAGATGCGAATTTAAATGGGAAAATGTCAAATTATTTAACTTTCGGTATTTTAGCGGAAACTAGCCGAACAACCTCGAAATTCGCTTTCCAAAATTTACAAAAGTCACAAATAATCATACGAACCTAACGGCGCTTTCGGATTTCGAATCGGAGCTCATTCACCAAAACCGAGCTCGAAAATCTCTTTTTAATATTTATCGACAATAAAAAAATAAAATTTTCTTCCGATACGTACCAAACGAGGTCTGATTTAGCTAAAATTTTACAGATAGATCCTAATGGACCATATAAATATTTTAAAATTATCGGCACGCCAATCAGAGTCCTAACTCCGGAAACAACTACCTAATGTCGTTTCACCGCTTTATACATGATAATTTGAAAAGCGCTCTGTGCCACATGTATCATTTTGTTTGAAAACATAATGCGGAGTCTGAAAGAGAATATTTCATTTGTTGGCCTGTATTACATTGGCTAATATAGATACAATGTAAGAGAAGGAAAAGACTAAAAATGCTAGGAAATTAGATCATGTCCAAGCGAACATCTTTCATGCTGACCTATCCCCAGAAGATTCTTCCTCTTCTTCAGACGAGTCTCCCTCGGATGAGCTTTCCTCTGATGAGTATCCTTGAAAAAATAATATTGTATACATCAGTTAAGAACGAGGATATTTCAAATATGAGATTCTTTAACATTTCCCAACACTTCTTTCCTTTCTCCTCCATTCCTTTGTCAGCCACAGAGTTCATTCCTTCGCTAGCCCATACACCTATAGATTCTATGTCTTTTATCAGGAGTTCTACCTTATTGCGCCATTTGCCTTTTTCCTTTGCTTTTTGCTTCGACCAAACTTTGCTTTTCTGCTATTTCTCTCGTGCCCTTGCATCATCATTTCTTTTCCTTTTTGTTGTTGCTCTTGGTTGAACTACCCTTGCTATGTCTTTCCTGAGCCTGTCCGGATAATCTTCATCATAGCCTACATCAAATCTGTCTCACCCAATAGTCTCGAATTCCATCTGATGCCTTGCTTTCCAGAATTCCAATATCTTGTCCACGAATGGAATTACCCCAATCAAAATATCTTCTTTGAAACTCTTGAAATCAGCAATTTGGGGTACTTTTTTTCATCCGGCTTACCTACGTGCACTTAAATAAATGTATAGGTAAACCCCTCTAAACCCTGCTAAAATGAGAAATAAGGCTCCTTCAGATCTTGTGATTACTGTTGTGCTGGGAAAGTAGTCAAACATCCACTGTATATTTTCGGATGTCAATTGAGAAAGCCTGTGGTGCCACCGTTTATCAGTTGTTGGTCGGTCCTTCTTAAGAGCATTGTCCATGCGGGTGGAAAGAGTTAAGATGTAGTCCTCTTTTGGTGTGGAATGGATGTCTTGGTCTGTGCTATTCATCTTTTGCAAATGCTCCATCAACCAAATTGTAGAAACAAATTACAACATTAAATAAAACTAACACCCTTCTTGAATCTTTCTAAAGCTCGGTAAAGTTCTGCAACAATCATAGGTACCAAAGTATATATCTTATAAAAGTCTTTGAGTAGGGCATCATCAATTGATATCATGCAAACATCAACCCGTCCTTTATGCTTTGGTAATACGACAATCCCTAAAAAGCTTGTGACAAAAGCAAGTACCCTCCGTTCTTGCCAATCTGCCTAGTTAATGCTGAAACTCCCTTGGAATTATTGAAATATTTCTCCGTACCTGAACTTAATGTAAAGGGAAGCCAAAGAAATTCTCGACTGCCTCACATTGTCTGTGCATAATTCGGGCTTAAGCCCTACCATTTCAAAGAACTCCTTAGTTGTAGTGTTCTTAGGCGTCAATATCTCATCACTTTCAAATGGAAGTTGATTCAATCCGCCTATTTCTTCCAGCAACATTGTTAACTCTACATTTTCAAAGTGAAAAACCGCTCGGTCTGCATCCCAATAATGTACTACTGCTTCTACTATTCCTTTCATTGGAGCGTGCTCCATTAGCGAAATCATATATCCCAACACCATTTTGACTCGGTCTTGTTGATCTCTGCTTAGGTTTCTCTACCAATCTTTGAAAAACTGAGGGATTTTAGTAACCTTATCGAATGTTCAAGTGGCAATGATCTTTGGAAAAGGTGAAGGAAGATAGGAGATCTTTGGAAAAGGTGAAGGAAGATAGTAGAAAGGGAGAAGAAAGTGCCTAAAATTCCGCTTAATTTCAAGCAAAACGATCAACGTGCGGCAATAACTTTTTCAAAAAAATGCATCATAGAATATAAAGGGATGTGCTGTTGTGGGCTGAGAACCCTTTGGACACTTTTAGACAAAGGTTGCTAATGGACTTTTTGACATACCATGGATGCCAAGTCTTTATATAATGTCAAATAATATATGTGCGTTATGTGTCATCTCGTCTATCAAGCGGTCGTTACTGATTTAATTTGTGCTTTTAATGCCTATTCAATTATCTTTTGCGCCTTCGAATGGCGTTGGATACAAAATGATTCCGACCGCTTGGAAATAAACAATCGTTTCTGCTTCAATTTGGGATTTTGATGCCTCTTTAGTTATCTCTTTTGCTTTGAATGACATTGAATACAAAATAATTTCAATCGCTTGAAAATAAAAGGTCCACATTTGTACGTTCGGTCCATAAGTAAATAAAAATAATCATGTTCAATGCTCTTTGAGGGTCGAAAAATCCATTCAGATTGTTTTAACAAGTTGGCCTATTTGACTTAGAACAAGTCAACTAATGATATGTCATGGTGCATGGTCCTAGCATCGCCACTAAGAGTTGGGTTAACTAGACCAAATTTTATTACCTCCCAAGCGGACGACTTGGGAGCGGGAATGTCACAGACCAACTAATTCTATGTTGTTTCCCCCAATAGGAATTTTGGGAGGAAGAGACAGTCATGGAAGCAAGATATTTTTCACAATTTTGAAGTTGCCAGGAGTAGCGGAAGGTATGAGCGGAATCCACAAGTTTTTAAAAAATGTACAAGTTTTGAAAAAATGCACACGTTGAGATAGATTACAAAATATCTTTTAAAAAGTAGAAGGAGTAAAAAGAAAAAAAACAAAAAAAAGTTAGTTTCAAAAAATAGGATAATTGAAGCAAGATAATATTAAAAATGCAAAAAGAATCATGAAGTGAAAAATTGTAGAGGATTTGAAAATTATTGAAGTGTGGCATGCGATGCATTGTCTTAGCAGAACTTTCTAAGAGTTGATTTCTAGACAACGTTTTATTATTCTCCCTGGCAGACAACTAGGGAGCGAGAACGTTTAGAATTATTGGCTGTAGCATGGACCAACTAGGTTCTCAAACGTTCCCCCTAAAGGGTGTTACGAGAGTGGAACGACAGTGAGATCCACATAATCGTTCGTGGTGTGTGCAGTGATAAATTCCAGGAGTGGAGGAAGTGCGAATGACATAAGAGATTACAAAGTGAATATAACCGAGCAATAAAAAAAACAAAGCGCTAAAATATGAAAATCTAAAGATAAACCTCAATCCTGCAAAAAAAGAATGGAAGAAAAGTTAGACTCGAAAAAATTGCAAGAAAATAAAACAAGTAAAGAATCTCCATTATGGTTAGAACCTTGATATCCTCAGCGAAGCCGCAATTCCGTTGACACTGTTTTTTCCCAAACCGGTTTGGGTTCGAAACATGATTCGACTTATTGGAACTCATTGGTAAGACTTTGAGTCGCCACCTAACATATTTTTTGTTCATGTTAACCCGAAAGAAAGCTGTTAGGCCCCTCTCAGGTTCCACCAAATGTGGTTCCCAGCCAAACTATATAATTGGGACTTAATGTAAAATATAAAAAGTAATTAAACTAAATAACTAATAACCGACTATAGCGCTTAGTCTAAATACAAATAACTACATATGAAATAAATAAATATTTGTCTCTTCTGACGACTTCTTGTAAGTAGCTTCGTCCAAATGTGCCTCGCAAATAAACCAACCAAATTAATATGAATCGTAAACAAAATTACTTTGAATAAAATTGTGTAGAAGAGTAATAGTTTTTAAATATTTTGTCCACTCCGATTGGGTCGTCATTAACGAATTTTGCCCGAATATACCTCGCAAAAATATGAAAATGAGTGGTACAATAGTTAGTAATGTAAAGTAATGAATGACAAAAAAAAAAAGTAAGTAAGTAAAATAATAATAATAATAATAATAAATAAATAAATAAATAATAATAATAATAAAAAGAAAAAAATAAATTTTGTAAAAGTTTAGGCTCAGATTGGGTGATAAGGGTTAAGGATACGTCACAGCTGTAAACATGCCATTTGGTCGTATTGCCATGTGACACGACCCGAAATCTGGTTAGGCCGTGCGGGCACCCGACATCCTCCCTTAGACCCGTCGGGCGAACCCTTACCAATTAAATTAGGAAAATAAATATAAAAATTCATAAATAAGGACAACACTTTAAAAAAATACAGACATACTGATACCTCTAAGCTGTACAAAAGAAATTACAGCTGACTACCCAACATACTAGGTTTAGGGCTATCCAGACTAGACATCTAAGAGTACAGAAGAAGACAAATACCTCCTGAAGGGAGCAATATGCAACTGAAATAATAAACATAAAACTGGTGGCCATCCGGAATAAAACCTGGCTCACCCTGACAGCTGAAGTCGTCTTCGCTCCTTCACAACGTGGCGAATTCAATCCTGGAGCGAACCTGCCGAAACGAAATAGATAGACAAAAACAAACAGCAAACAAGGGTGAGTCAAAGGACTCAATAAGTGGGACAGACTAGCCACCTCAAAGAATAGGATAGCTAGCCAGGGAGAAGAAACAGATAAACTAAATTCCTTTTATTTAAATTACAAAAAGGCAGAGCCAGATAGTAACTAGAAACATATATGAAACCTTAAACTCAGCCAGGAATACGAGCCAGAAACATATCAACAAATAAGCAATGCACGTATGAGCAGAACAGTAGTTATGTACCACAAGTCTACGCAATGGTATGAAAATGAAATGAAATGAGATGAGATGAAATGAAATGAAATCTGATGCAAAGGGTCACATGTGCCCGTCCTCCCATCTCGAAGCGGAATACTCCTGCATTCGAGGGGAATCCAATCTGCTAACCAACTGGAGCGGAATACTCCTGCTCCTGGGGCGGAATACTCCTGCACCCGATATAATATAAACCAGAGGCGGAATACTCCTGCACTCTCTTGGGGCGGAATACTCCTGCACCCGATATAATATAAACCAGAGGCGGAATACTCCTGCACTCTCTTTGGGCGGAATACTCCTGCACCCGATATAATACAATGGAGCGGAATACTCCTGCTCCTGGGCGGAATACTCCTGCCCTCAATATGATACAATAGAGCGGAATACTCCTGCTCCTGGGGCGGAATACTCCTGCCCTCAATATGATATGCAATGTAATGCATATGAATGTCATATAATGCATATGAGTGCAATGTGATGCAATAATAACCCTTCACCGGCGCGGGACTCTCATCGACAACCGGGAAGTAAATGCCAACTCACAGCCAGGGTACCATGCTCAGATCGTCATTGCAATACCAACGATAGGACATAACATATAATATACAATTTAAATCCAAAGCTAAGGCGTAATGAGTACGCCTATCGGCAGCTACACACGTAAGGAACACGTGGTAGAAAATCCACGAGGCCAGGTGCCTCCAAAGAAATGGATATAAACACTTACCTCGTTCCGAAGTTAACACTGCTACCCAACAACCGCTTTATTCTCTGAATTCATGCCAAACGATCCTACTGTGTTCAATAAGCAGAAAAATATATCACATTAGGCTAAAGGCTTCATTCCTCACATTTTAGGGTAATCCAGGTAGGAACCTGATACCCTATTCGCATACGCAATACGCAGGCCAGGCCTATATACAGGGTTTAAGGCCACATAACCAAACCCCAAATAAATTACATTTATAAGTTGCCCATAACTCACTGAGTATAAATATATATTCAATTTCGTTATCGGAGTCCATTTGACCTTTTAAACTATTAATTGTACTTATTAAAACGATGTATAATATTCCAAGTTTACCGTTAAAATATATTCAAACATACGTAATAAACTCAAATAATATATTAGGATCATTACCTGAATGTTTCAGGGTAAAAATTCTATTTTTTTCCGGCCCATTTTCTCATTTTCTGGCATTTTTTTTCCTCCCCATCATTTTATTTTTCTCTGTTTCATATTGTTTATACTCCTCTGCTTTCTTCGTTAATCACTTGAGCATATAAGCTCAAGTGACCGCCTAACTATTTTGTCTCGTTTTCCCTTTTTTTTTTTTTTATAAATTCGCTGTTACGGTAAAAATTAAAACGGTACCCTACGATATTCGAAATAATTTCAACTTTTGCATACAAGTTATACAAAATAGATGTAACATACTCGCGAAGGCGAATCTCAAATTGGACTCCCGAAACTCAAGATGCGAATTTAAATAGAAAAAAATTAAATTATTTAACTTTCGGCATTTTAGCGGAACTAGCCGAACAACATCAAAATTCACTTTCGAAAGTTCACAAAAGTCATAAATAATCATACGAACCTAACGGCGCTTTCGGATTTCGAATCGGAGCTCATTCGGCAAAAACCGAGCTCGAAAATCTCCTTTTAATATTAATCGCCAATAAAAACTGAAACCTTCTTCCGATGCCTACCAAACGAGGTCTGATTTAGCTCAAATTTTACAGACAGGTTCTAATGGACATTACGAATATTTTAAAATTATCGACACGCCAATCGGAGTCCTAACTTCCGAAACGACTGACCGAGGTCGTTTCATTCTCCTCCACTTAAACTCTCGTTCTTCCTCGAACGAGCCTAAGTCTAAAGCAAGATTCACGCAGATAACAAGGGAACTTGTACGACCTTCACTATTCCACGGACATTATCTCATAATTACAGAATCAGAGTTATAACACGCACATCAAATTCTTGGATAAAAACATAGCTGTATAATATGATAACGTCATTGTCCAGCTTATTCTGACTATGCCGATCCTTCCTCGATCACGTGAGGAGAGTTCTACATCTTTGAAACAAAAATATATGGAACTTTGAATGGATTAACATGATTCAGCCGATAATCACCTCTTCGATATACCTTTCAATATAGAACAGGTCGATGGAACTAAGAATTAACTCACGCTTGATGCAATAGAGGGAACTTTTGAAGTACCTTGTCACTACTCACTATAGAAGATTTGATACAAGCTATATTATTTTTACGAATGCACTATGCAATATCTCGGTTGATTTTACTGTTGTTCCGCAAGCTCCTTGTGGGAATGTAGTTACTCATATCTAATGTATATCAAAGGTTCATCTGAACAGGGTCTATCATACAAAGATAAGGATCATGCAAATACTACTGGATAGTATGATGCAGACCAGGAATGATCTTCAGACTGAACATCTACTTCAGGGTATTGTCTTTGAATTGGAAATATTATGACTTGAAAAAGTAAATATAAAAGAGACATGTAGTTGGACCATGAGCTGAGGCAGAATACCAGCAACTAAGTTGATTACATGAGTACTTACAACGCTAAAATAACCTCTCAAGGAGTTGAGGTATGAATGACATATGCCAATGATGGATGGACGACAAGCTGCACTAGACCTTTAACTCTAAATTTTTTTCATGAAGTAAAACAACGTCAATATGAGGATCCAGTTCTGGTTGAATACAGACAGATAGCCAGAAGAAAACCGGAGTCACCATACAGGGTTACTACTGACAATGTTCTCATGTATAAAGATAGACTTTGAGTTTCTGATGTTGCAGATTTACGTGGATAGATTATGATGGAGGCACATTATTACAAATACAGTATTGATCCAGGTTCGACTAAGGTGTACCATGATCTTAAGCAGATTTATTGGTGGGACGAAATGAAGTGTGACATAGCAGAATTTGTGGCTTAGTGTTCTAATAGCCAGCAAGTTAAAGTCGTGTCATCTTTCTAGACTTTATGCTTTCAGCAGGTAGGTACGTATATATGATCAGGTTGCCAGCTTATCTCTGTCATTAATAGATTATTAGTGGGTTTAGCAATGATCGACACTCATTGTAGATTTCTGCCGTGGCCTTACTTTGGGTCGTGAGAAAAGTGGTATCAACACCTCAGAGATTTAATATTACCATTCAGTATTTAGAGGAAGACTCCTCCACTTAAAGCACAAACTCATGCAGCCATTTGAATAGGAATAACCATCCTCGCGCAGTCTGCTGGACTAAAGAAGATTTAGCTAAAATCTGAACGTAGGCAGACCTAAGCTACCAACTACACTTTTGAGTTGCCAAACAGCTGCAACTCTCAAGTTCACAACTCCATACCTTTGCCGTAAATACCACCGCCTGATGGATGGTACTTCTATATAAAAATTTCGGCGGAGTTTCCCCTGAAACTGGATGATCCGCAAAAACAGAACCAACACTATACTATATATGGGAATGGATACCCGGATAAACTGATAACATAAACATGTTAAACGGATAACAAGATGAGACAACTGGACCCAAACAATAATATGCTACCAAAACAATAATATGCTTACCCGGCCATAATAACATGTACTATGGCTCAACACAAGGAACGTCACAAGCGGCTACCAATCGCCCAAGCTCACTAGTGCCGGACGAAGAAGAAATGGAAATAGATCGAGGATAGAAATAATTAGAGCTTCAGGAAGTTCATCTTCTTATTTGCTTGGCTACCAAAGCTAGACTAATTCCGAGTCAGGCGAGCCAAAGAATCGCAATTGAAGAGATAGACATTAAATAAGCTTTATGGAAAAACATCCATACCAATTTAACCTCCCAATAAGAAGGAAACTCTGATAATTTACCAGAATACCCTTTTATAACCCAGATAAGCTCATAGGATAACAAACTTTACTAGCGTTTTTAACCAAGAGGAAACACGTAGATCGAGCATTACTTACTAGCCACTTTACACCGGAAGAAACAACGACACTTCCTGATGGTGACGAATAAGAATCCCATCATCCTACCAACACTGATTTCCGATGAGAGAGGTAAAATTACTTGACATAATAACAGAATGTGGCACAATAATATGCCAAGCAGAAAATACCGCCACTCACTCCCAATCTCTCACATTTAAACCTAGTAGGTCTCACAAATACCAGAAATAAATCATATCAGAAGCTCACCCCTCTACCGCAACCGATTCTTAATAGAAACAACATCCAAGAAAACCATCAAAACATTATAAGACACACCATTTCCAGATCGATCGAAAGAATAAAATCTTACTCACATTTAAGAGAAGAAAAAATCTCAGGGTCTACTACATCGGATGCCTCAGCATCCTGCCAGGCTGGCAGTTCATAAAACTGCCTCTGCGGCTGAACTAAGCCGCTACACGGATAATTACCTTCTGAAGAACTACTACCACCACGCTCTCAACCGCTACTGGATGGTGGCATATCTCTGCTTGATTAAGATCTAAATGAAATTCCCTGCGACTGCGCAGGTACCTGATGACAAGAGAAAGGATGGCTGCTAACTTATCGGAATAAGGAAAAAATCCTCAAAGAATAGCCAGACTCACGACAATGATAATAGGAAAAATCCTCAAAGGATAATCAGATTCACGACAATGATAACACCTTTTCGCTGAATATGGGAGCTGGACAGATTGTTGAAAGTTACAAAGAGAAAGCTGAGTCTAATCTTGATAAACTACCCGCGCACTCTGAGAATCGCGCTCTACAAGCTGAGATAACCTGGAAGGTGACCTCCCAAAATAATCAGAACTCTTACCTCCAATTGAGGTACCATGGTTACCCACTAGGGCCACGAGATCTCTTGCTCTCCCGCTCTAACTTATGGTATGCCTCGTACCTTTGAGCAATATTAATAACAACATCAACTGAAATCTTGACCTCAATCTCTCGAGCCACCTGGGATCTCAAGAAAAAAGAAAGGTCATCAATAAATCTTTGAATCTCTCAAAAGACTCATGGACTAGTTCTAATGCATATTCAGTCATTCTATAGAATTCAATCTCAAATTCTCAAACACCAACAGGCTAACCGACAGGCTACCTTGTCTAATCCACTAAACTGGCAACACTTTTCATCTCGCTCACTTCGAAAAGAACTTTTCCACGAATCTAAAAGAAAATTTTAACCAAGTTAGGTAATAAAAGAGTGGACTACCAATTCAAGGCTGGACCCCTGAAAATTGAAAGCAGAATAATCAACATCATACTGCTCGATATAATCAAGAGCCTGAAGGATACGCTGACATCCTTTTATTTTAAAAAAATCATGAGGTTTATCTGATGCATTGCTTAAGAATATCGGAAGGTTCAACCGCCTAAAATAATGCAACCTCTTCGGACACTCGGACCGAACTGATACCTCGGCTGGCTAACAAGTCAGAATAATTAGAGGTACAACACATACTACCTCCGGAATATAACTTACTGCAGCAATATTAAGAACCAGAAAAGGAGCTCCCTGAGATCGAACGTCTGCAAATGTGGCAACCTGATAGGCTGCCCAGCGAATAATAGGTTCTTACGGTATCTGCGTCACCAAAATTATCGTAAAAGCATCATAGAGAGCCAAGGGAACCACAAGGCTCTGCTCTCTTGCCAATCGCGAGCTCGTACAGCTGGGACCTCCGTAACTAGATCGTCAGCACGATCAAAACACTCGGGGCTTCGTCAGTGCTAACCCCAGGTCAGACTGCTTCGTCTTGAACTCATACCGTTTGTTGATTTGTTGCACGAGGGTTCACAATTACCATGAAGGTATTAACGAAACTACTTTTGCATCCTAGACCGACGCATGATCAGAAAAGAAGGAAGTGAAACTTCCTAAATGCCATCATAGCCTCTCGTAGATAAGTACGGACGTCTACGTACCCATCAGCGAGACTCTACTAGACACTGTCTTAGTCTGGATAGACTCTAAATTTAGCTCTGATACCAACTGACATGACCCGAAATCTGGTTAGGCCGTGCGGGCACCCGACATCCTCCCTTAGACCCGTCGGGCGAACCCTTACCAATTAAATTCGGAAAATAAATATAAAAATTCATAAATAAGGACAACACTTTAAAAAAATACAGACATACTGATACCTCTAAGCTGTACAAAAGAAATTACAGCTGACTACCCAACATACTAGGTTTAGGGCTATCCAGACTAGACATCTAAGAGTACAGAAGAAGACAAATGCCTCCTGAAGGGAGCAATATGCAACTGAAATAATAAACATAAAACTGGTGGCCATCCGGAATAAAACCTGGCTCACCCTGACAGCTGAAGTCGTCTTCGCTCCTTCACAACGTGGCGAATTCAATCCTGGAGCGAACCTGCCGAAACGAAATAGATAGACAAAAACAAACAGCAAACAAGGGTGAGTCAAAGGACTCAATAAGTGGGACAGACTAGCCACCTCAAAGAATAGGATAGCTAGCCAGGGAGAAGAAACAGATAAACCAAATTCCTTTTATTTAAATTACAAAAAGGCAGAGCCAGATAATAACTAGAAACATGTATGAAACCTTAAACTCAGCCAGGAATACGAGCCAGAAACATATCAACAAATAAACGATGCACGTATGAGCAGAACAGTAGTTATGTACCACAAGTCTACGCAATGGTATGAAAATGAAATGAAATGAGATGAGATGAAATGAAATGAAATCTGATGCAAAGGGTCACATGTGCCCGTCCTCCCATCTCGAAGCGGAATACTCCTGCATTCGAGGGGAATCCAATCTGCTAACCAACTGGAGCGGAATACTCCTGCTCCTGTGGCGGAATACTCCTGCACCCGATATAATATAAACCAGAGGCGGAATACTCCTGCACTCTCTTGGGGCGGAATACTCCTGCACCCGATATAATATAAACCAGAGGCGGAATACTCCTGCACTCTCTTGGGGCGGAATACTCCTGCACCCGATATAATACAATGGAGCGGAATACTCCTGCTCCTGGGCGGAATACTCCTGCCCTCAATATGATACAATAGAGCGGAATACTCCTGCCCTCAATATGATATGCAATGTAATGCATATGAATGTCATATAATGCATATGAGTGCAATGTGATGCAATAATAACCCTTCACCGGTGCGGGACACTCATCGACAACCGGGAAGTAAATGCCAACTCACAGCCAGGGTACCATGCTCAGATCGTCATTGCAATACCAACAATAGGACATAACATATAATATACAATGTAAATCCAAAGCTAAGGCGTAATGAGTACGCCTATCGGCAGCTACACACGTAAGGAACACGTGGTAGAAAATCCACGAGGCCAGGTGCCTCCAAAGAAATGGATATAAACACTTACCTCGTTCCGAAGTTAACACTGCTACCCAACAACCGCTTTATTCTCTGAATTCATTGCCAAACGATCCTACTGTGTTCAATAAGCAGAAAAATATATCACATTAGGCTAAAGGCTTCATTCCTCACATTTTAGGGTAATCCAGGTAGGAACCTGATACCCTATTCGCATACGCAATACGCAGGCCAGGCCTATATACAGGGTTTAAGGCCACATAACCAAACCCCAAATATATTATATTTATAAGTTGCCCATAACTCACTGAGTATAAATATATATTCAATTTCGTTATCGGGGTCCATTTGACCTTTTAAACTATTAATTGAACTTATTAAAACGATGTATAATATTCCAAGTTTACCGTTAAAATATATTCAAACATACGTAATAAACTCAAATAATATATTAGGATCATTACCTGAATGTTTCAGGGTGAAAATTGTATTTTTTTCCGGTCCCTTTTCTCATTTTCTGGCATTTTTTCTTCCTCCCCATCATTTTATTTTTCTCTGTCTCATATTGTTTATACTCCTCTGCTTTCTTCGTTAATCACTTGAGCTTATGCTCAAGTGACCGCCTAACTATTTTGTCTCGTTTTCCCTTTTTTTTTTTTTTTTTTTTTTTTTTTTTTTATAAATTCGCTGTTACGGTAAAAATTAAAACGGTACCCTACGATATTCGAAATAATTCCAACTTTTGCATACAAGTTATACAAAATAGATGTAATATACTCGCGAAGGCGGATCTCAAATTGGACTCCCGAAACTCAAGATGCGAATTTAAATAGAAAAAAATCAAATTATTTAACTTTCGGCATTTTAGCGGAACTAGCCGAACAACATCGAAATTCACTTTCGAAAGTTCACAAAAGTCATAAATAATCATACGAACCTAATGGCGCTTTCGGATTTCAAATCGGAGCTCATTCGGCAAAAACCGAGCTCGAAAATCTCCTTATAATATTAATCGCCAATAAAAACTGAAACCTTCTTCCGATGCCTACCAAACGAGATCTGATTTAGCTCAAATTTTACAGACAGGTTCTAATGGACATTACGAATATTTTAAAATTATCGGCACGCCAATCGGACTCCTAACTTCCGAAACGACTGACCGAGGTCGTTTCACCATGCCAAGTGTGGATCACGTTACCTATCCCGCTTGTTTTGCAACAATGTAGTTGAAAAAGTAACGGTAAAATTTTTTTACTGCTGTAAAAAGTTATAAGTTGTAAGCCTTACTCGGTACTCCCTCTTTTCGTTTGTGCTCGTCAATTTAGGGTATGTCTCATCCTATACTTCAAGAATAGTCCTTTTTTTTTAATGTCCGTTCCTTTCACTTCTTCCTTTCAACCTTACTTTTAGCACTTACTTCTTTAACCTCACCCTGGATGCAGTCAGATTATAACATTTTTCATGACTAGTAATTGTAAATTTTCATAAAGAGGAGTCAGTTGACCAGTAAAAGGAATAAATCAATATAACAACAAGAATCTAGACCAAATAAAGAACAGAAGACTCGTTCAAACATAAATAATGTGCAAATCATCGTAGAAGCATGGTAATAAACCAATAGAACCAATGGCGGAACGCCGATTTCCATGCGAAATAAATAGAAAAAAACACAAGCCAGAAAAATAATCCATCAGAGATAGAGAAACTAGCGGAATGGAAGAGGAGCGATGCCAACCTATTTTTAGAAGTTGGTGGCGCTGCTACTACTCCGCCACCCTTTTTTGGTTTATTTCGGCAATGGAACAACAAGAACCGAGAGGTGACCGGCGGCGGGGTTTACTGCATAGATTTCGGTGACCTTCCCAACGCCACATCCTATACTTCACGTTTTCCAGTGAAAGCCCATGTGGTGATAGCTACTTTTCCACTACTTATCCCCCCTCCATCTCTTCTTTTCATTTTCGGTCTGTCTCTGTATGGTCTGTGTATCTGCCTCCGATCTCCGTCTATTTTTGTACTAACCATCCACCATTTTTATCTGTAGTGCGTATCTCTGTTTTGTCCACCGGTAGTGGTGGTGGTGGGTTTTGATATTGCCCGTATTTTTGATCTGTTAAGTGGATACCTCTCACTGTTGGTCTCTCTCTGATATTTTACTCTCTCTGGTGTGAATTGAACAAGAAGAAGATGAAGACCAAAGGGGGGGAGGGTGTGTGTGATTGGTAACTGTGTCGATAAATAACAAAATGTAAATGTGAGTGTCATTGGTAATTGCAGCGTGACTGAAACAGTAAGAAGAGAGATTTAGGGGATTTTTTGAACGCTGAGAGAATTGAGGAGATTTTGGAGGATTTGAGAGAGGTGAGGGAGGATACTGGGGATCTGAAGGAGATATGGGTGTGATATACTTGGTATCAAAAGTGGGGTAGGGATGTTGGGTGTGTAGGTTGATTGTGTAGGAGAGTGGACTAATGAGTGAGATTTAATTAAAAGAATTCAAATTGTGATAAATTAAAATAAAATGAAATGAAATGGATGATATAAAGTTTTGACTAGGCATTTTAATCCGACTAATATCTACTTAAAGGTGTTAAAATAAAATGAAAAATATAAGTATGCATATATTATATATAAAAAAAATAAATTGCACACATAAAAATAATTGAGGTCAAATCAAATTAATTAAGTATAAATAGTTACAAATAAATACTAAATATTAAAATGTAGTAATTTGCACAAACAACCATAAATTGACACGTATTTAACAAATAACATAAATGATGCAAATTATGTTATATAACTACGATTAAGTATATATTTTATAAATAGGAGATAACACAGATAAATGCATGCTTTCTAATATAAATTAGTTCAGGCAGTTAAATTGCACCTTTAAGTTAAATATAGCCAATTACTGAAAAAAGAGGGACAAAATTGGGTACCAACAAGGGACAAAGGTAAAATCTTGAGTATTAACAATTGTGTCACTCCTAGCCTTTACTAGGTCATCTTGTGCACCTTCGTTATGAGTTACGTTTCTAAATTCTAGTTTTTGATTGTTTCCAAGTGGTCGGTTTCCCATGTATCTTAATTGGTTTTCCGATCTCCATTGGGAAATCTAACTTCGGTTCTTTCCTAGCTCTCCTAGTATCTTTCTATTGTTGAGTGGGTATGTTATTTCCTAAATTTTGGTCATCTTTTGAACGTTTGTTTTTCTTTTTGTACGTAATTATCATCCATTGATCAACTTCAGTAATAGCTTGGATATCTTGTTGTTCCTGAGGTTGATTCTCACTGGTATTTCTTTTGGCACTAAGGCTTTGAGTACAGTTCTTATTGTTATGTCTCCCAGAATTCCACAGGTTGTACATAGCAAATTGAATCTTTCATAGGTTTGTTTTTTATAATGTTTTCTTATCATAACATATGATTTCACAGGTTTTTCTATTTGTACTATTATGCAAGTCTCACATATTTTCTCCTAAACGTTGATGAAATGACGCATCAATTCTAATTAATTTCCCTAAGACCCCCCTCCCCCAATCTTTTGTAAGATTACATAATCATAAAATCCGTAGGGAGCTCTGAAAGTCTAGCCCAAATAGCGGAGTATGTTAGAGAAACTGATGAGGAGACAAATCTTGGCTTCCATTCCCTAACTAGTAAGACTTGGTTCCACTAAACCGTGGCCCATTGAGATTGTGAAGAGCTTTTAAATGGTTATCTTTGTCTAGGAATTTAATAAGATATTAGTCATTTCCTAAATCAATAAGTGATAAAGGTTTAGTGGGCTTCCATATCTCGTGAAGCTTTTGTTTCAAGAATTGGTAGCCAACTCTTCTACCAAAGATTTTAACTATTATAGCATTGGACCAATTCTTGTAAATCCTTTCTTTATCTGGTTTTAAAATTGGAATGAAGTTATCAAGATCTTGAGCATTATCATATTCATCTAAAGTATCATAGTAGTCTATATTTTCTTGTAATCCATCCTAGTTTTAGTTTGTTCTTAAAGTTGTTAATAAATTTTGTTTATTCCAGGCTCCTTGGTTAAAAGAGATGTCTGTGTTCTTGTTTTTTAGTTGATCTTCCTCATCAAGATCATGTGGTATTCTCCTCTATATTGGTTTCATTGTGCATAGATTCTCTCTTTTTGGCAACTGGAATTATTAATATTATTATTTTTCATGTTGATCTATAGAAGTGTGAATCATGGGGGAAGTTTAATGAAAATGTGTTCTAGGAAATTTGTTGAGGAAAATTTTAGGCAGAATGGCCAAATTGACACCTCTACTTGTACGTTTTTGTCATGCCCACGCCTGTACTTAGGAGTGTGTTATTTAAACACCTCTACTCGTCCAAAACCTTACTTTTAAACACCTCCGTGCCTTATGTGGCAAAGTATGTAGTGCAAACGCCTCCATGTCAATAAATATTCCACGCAGACAAGCCACGTTGGCTGGGGCAAAATAACACCCAAATCAGATCCCTTACCCTGATCATATTCCTATTTCCTATTTTTTTTTCTTTCTTTCTCTCTTCCTTTATCTCCCTAATTAACACTAACATAACACCCAAATCGGATTGGGATTTACAAACGTCTATTCATCTGTTTGTTGCAAATTTCAAAGGTAAACCCCTATTTACAATTATTGCAATGTTACACTTATTTATTTCATTTTTGTTCGAATTTAGGGGTTCTGTTCGAAATTAGGGTTTTTTTAATCTAAGTTTTGATATTACTGAAGAATATATCGGTATGTAGTCCGCAACAAGTCCACAATAACACATTGGCATTTTCATGGTTGAAAAAAGAGAAGGAGAAATTAACAAAGAAAGAGAAGGAAAAATTAACAAAGAGGAGCTTGGAGCCTTAAAAAATGGTGATTTCATCTTGTGGGAAAGAAAGGGCTTTAAAAAGCCAAGAAAAGAGCCATTAGGGGGCTGTTACATTTGCTTCACGCTTCAAAAAAGCGTGTGTTCACACTTCTGTGCCGACTAAGTTTCAGCTTTGCCACATAAGACATAGAGGTGTTTAAAAGTAAGGTTTTAGACAAGTAGAGGTGTTTAAATGGCACACCCCTAAGTACAGGCATGAACATGACAAAAGCGTATAAGTAGAGGTGCCAATTTGACTATTCAGCCAAAATTTTATGAAGATAAGTTTTCTTTTATAGAGAGAGGCGAGACTTTATCTCTCTAACCTATTTCACCAAAACTTGTTACTTAAGATCTTTCAGTTTGTTTGATTGGATTATTGTTATATATTACTCCCTCTGTTCCACTTTTGATGAACCTATTTGACTTTGCACGGAGTTTAATAAAGAGAGAAGACTTTTGAAACTTGTGGTCTAAAATAAGTTATAGATATTTGTGTGGCTACAAATCATCTAGGGATGAGTAAAAGTGAAAATTTCTTTCCATACTTGGAAAGAGGTCATTCTTTTTTAAATAGACTAAAACGGAAATAGGTTCATCCTTTTTGAAACGGAGAGAGTAGTACATTGTACTTTAATAACTTTTATTAGGTAGACATCTAAACTTTTCAAAATTCTAAATATCGTATGGACTTGGGTATCTTCGTGGTCCTAACCCCTCGAAACTGCCACCTGACCAATATAGTAGGTTCAAATGCATCTGGGCGAGTGAGAGCTTAAATAAATATTTCACATCAGATTTATTACACCACAAGGATGAATAAATTATCTTTTTTCCCTTGTTTGTTCTCCTTGTCCAATTTATTTGCTCTCTCCCTATATTTGTTAGGACCTGACTTTTCCAATCGTGAGGCACCTAAAGAACGACTACTTCTTAGGAGAACCATCTCTGATTCATATCTCATTTATGCTCAATTATGACAATAACCAAATTAAATCAAGAATTAAACATTAACAATGAGAATTACATTATGATAACCAATATTCACATTACAAGTCTCAAATATCTGTACAATCCATAGATACCTACCTATTTAGTCATGACTCTACAATCTGCGATACTAGTTAGCATCGCTTGTAGATTTAAGAAAAACTGATAAGAAGTTGTTCACCACTGTTTATGCCTAAAATTTTACATCTAGGTTAAACACTTAAATTTATAAATGGGTCACAATAAATATAGTAAAATACGATAGAAAAGTAAGTAAATAGAGAAGAAAATAGTAGACAAGAAAGTAAAGAGTTTTATTCCTTGAGAATAGCCGGATTCAGTGGTGAGTGGCTTGATGTACAATACAATGTAAGGATGGGTATTTATAGTAGAGATTAAAATACAAAGACTAACAAAGGTTGTGGGACTATAAATTCAAGGTGGTGGTATATACGAAACCCTAACTAGGAGACTGTACCATAAGGTGGAGGGATGTATGCCTTGCGTCCTATGCCCGTACTGCCTGAACGGTCGTAATTCGTAGGGCAATCGTGCATCCCCTACGCCCGGTTACTTGTAGGATAAGTCTAGTCTCGCCAGTTGGACTCGTATCCCTGTAATAATAGGTCACGTATTTTTTCCTACACAGTCAGTCGCCCCACTCGCAGAGTGCTGACGTGAGCAGTCAAGAAGTGAAAGTGGTGTACAAGATGGATGTGAAAGATATCTCACCGACTCCTTGAAACTCGCTGTCTCTTTGACCAAGAATGATGCTGATTTATTCAAGAACTCCGTGTGTCTTCATCTGATTGGTTGATATCGATTTCATGTACCTTTCCAAGAATGCTTTTTGCTGTGCTAAATCGTTTCATTCTCAGGCCATAATTGTGCTTGACCATTTCATGATCCGTTCTTATCTCTTCTAGCCTATAAATAGGGGCTTCATGATAGTGGTGGAATCACAAATCCTCTTCAGAAAAATGTTCCATATTCTTTAAAATTCCTTATGAAGAATGGCTTTTCCATCTTAAAAAATATTTGCCTTTGACCCTGGTTTGATATTCTCAGAAAAACTTCTTTGTTCATAATGGATGATGCACGGGAACACTGTAGGAAAAATATCATCTTCAATTGTCTTCCTCTTTTCCTTAATCCATGATTGGAGGAATGGAGTTCCCCGAGTCATGAAGTTTGATCGGGATTCTAATGACATTCTTCAGAATGTCTTTATTGTGGCATGCGTGTTTAGGCCTAACTTTATACGTCTAGGTTAAACAATTAATTTATGAATGAGGTCACAAGCTATACAATATATTACAACAGAAAAAGTAAGTAAATAGGATAAAAGTAAAGACAAATAATTAAGCAAGAAATAATAGAGAATTCAAAGTAATTCTTATTCCTTGAGAGTAGCCGTGTTTGGTGGCAAATCATGTCTTGTGTACAATACAATGTAAGGAGGGGTATTTATAGTAGCGATCTCCAGTCCTAAATAAAGTAAAATACAAGAACTAATAAAGCCATGGGCCGAACTCAAGGCAGTGGTATGCTAAACCTTAACTAGGAGACTGTAAACCCTAGGCGGCGAGATGTGTGCCCTGCGCTCTATGACCAAGCCGACTAAACGGTTGTTGGCTCTACGAGTGGGCGTATATCCTCAATGCCCGGTGACTTGTAGGATAAGTCTAGTCTCGCCAGCTGGACCCGCATTCCCGTAATAATAGGTGGCATACTTTTTTCATACAGTCTGTCCCCCTACTTGCTGAGTGCTGACGCAAGCAGTCAGGAAGTGAAAAGGGTGTGATGTAAAAAGATATCTCACTGACTCCTTGAGCCTCACAGTCTTTTTAACCAAGAATGATATTGATCTTTTCGAAAACTTTGCATGTTTCCTTCTAATTGGCTGATACCGATCTCATGCACCTTTTCAGGAACTGTCATTAACTGCTCCAAATCATTTCATATATCTAGTAATAATGACGCTTGACCATTTCGTGCTCCATCCTTATCCCTTTCTGCCTATAAATAGTGACTTCATGATAGTGGGAAAAACATAAACTCTTCTTCAGAAAATAATTCACTTCTTCAGCAATCTCTGATGATAGCGAGAAGCTTTTCTTCCATTAGAAATGTTCGCCTTTGATTCTGGTTTGATACTCCCAGAAAACCTTCTTCGTTAGAAATGGATGTTGTGTGAAGGAAACATAGGAGGAAATTCGTCTGAAGTCACCTCCGTTCCTTTTTTTGTCCATGAGAAAATGGATGAAGTCCCCCAAATCATAAATTTTAATAGGGATTCTAATGATTTCCTTAGGGATGTCTTCATTGTTTCACATGCACTGATTATAGTGCGCTCATCTTCTAACACAACGGTTTCTGTGATATTCTTCTTGTCATGGGGGGCCAGGATGCTTAGCTCTTTCAGCTTCCGTGCGGTGTCTCTGCCATGATACCTCGTGTGTCCAGGTCGCTGTTTCGATGGCTCTGAGCTGGTGATCTCTGCTTGACTCTATTTCATTTCATGCGAGAGGATATAGTTTCACATCAGCGGTGACTAAGGTGTCACTGAACTTTGGAGTCCTCCGTGGTTCATGGCTTTCACCTTGGTTATCTGCTTTACCTGAACCACTATTATAATGCTTCTTTGGCCGTTAGCTTTGGGACATCCGAGGGAAGAGGCTCCTTCGTGATGGGTTTCCAGCTCAAGTCTTTCTACTCTCGGCGAACTCCTGATTGTGCTTGAAGATCTGCGGGGCTGTGCACTCCTGTTTGACCAATTGAGCTTGAAGCGGATGGTCAAACTTCGTTCCTAGTCTTCTAGTTTTTCTTCAAGTTTAACAGACGAGATGGGGGAAGGTCAGGCCTATACTCAGATACTTCTGGGAGACCTTGCTTTCATAAAGCAGACGGGCTTTGGCTGTTTCAGCAGCCATATGCTTCGAAGGGATGCTCGGGCCGACATATCTTAGGCTGCAAAAAAAAGAAAAGAAGAACTCCGGATTGTTTATGGCTTGTAGCTACAATCCGGATGAAGGATTCTTCATCCATGTGAATCCAGAGGAGCTTTTTGTTTTTAGTCTTTCCGTTCCTTTTTTTTCTACAATTGTTATAAACAGATATTGTATTAAGGAAGACTTAAATGTATATTAAGAGCTTATGGGCTGTTTGTTATTAATGAAACGATTGTTCATCAATATTTCATACGTACTTGTGTCATTACGTGTTTCGTAATATGTGACCAAGCAGTATGTTTGTGCACCTATATATTAGATGGCTTCTGGTCGTCCTGACTGTTCTAGTTTTTTAAGAACGTGTGTCAGTGTGCCTGCCTTGAGCAATTGCGTCCATTGTGCACTGATAGATGGATGCTAGGTTGCATCCGTAGCAGATGGCTGTTTACGTCCACAGTGCGACGACTTTAGCCTGTATGGAAACAGTCCTTTTGCATTCTAAGACAGAACATCTTCGCTTAGTTACTCGAGTATTTAACAGTTTCTGGCACTATGCAGACAGGCATCCCCACCGGCGTGTAGCTGCAATTGTTGATTTAACTAGATCAACGCTCGATTAATGCTTGGTGGTTGAGTCTAGCTCTAAGCAAATAGTGTACACTACTTTTTGTAGCAAAAAGTAAGTGTATTACTTTAACTTTGGTCTGGCCGGGGCTATGAATAGTTGGATTGTAGATGGATCTAAATAAATGAGTAAAACTGACTAAGTAATATAGTAGTTTTATTGATAAAAGAGGCGCGAAGCCTGAGATGTTGTAGGTGAAAACTCGTAACATGTCTGATAAATACCATAATTAAAAGGAAATAACATAAGCAAAGTAAGTTCTTTCTGAGCCTTGAAAGTTATCCTTCGGGTCGTTGACGACTCGTGGTACAATCGCTCGCCGATCAAGCAATAATGAACTCTCTGTTTCGGCAAGTAGATGCTTTCTGACTTGTAGTTAGGAAGATCTCCCTGGCTTAGATAGTTGACCAGCTTCGACTAGCGACTTATTGCGACCTGCCTAGAATGCCCATACAGACCAAGAACTTATTCACCCAACGAAGAAAGCATCACGCTGCCCCGCGAAAGATCCTGTATCTGGAACTTCAAGGTTCATTAGGCTTGCAGGGGTTAGCTCAACTATCGTCTGCCAAACGTACGAATCCTCAGATGCTTCGGCATATCCTGAGATCTCTTCTTGGTGGATGAATTCCCATGCATGAAATGTTTTTAGGATTGCTCTAATTTTATTTTTTCAATCTGGCTCGCAAATGTCCTCCCTGGCCCCCAGTGTGTAGGCTTAGTCAATAGCTTGAATTATGGCTTCACACTCTTCTTTATTGTAATAAGCTTTCATGGCCTAATGGTAGGCCATTCCAGATGGCGTTCTGATCTACAGATCAATCTTCTCCTTATGGGGATTCATTCCTATGCGAATCTCCCAACGGCCGTACTCAATCACTGCTTCATTCTTGAGTGACTCTTCAGCTTTCCGTTCCAGTTCTTTTGAAAAATATGAGGTAAACCTTCCAACGTTTGGGACTTGACATCTATACGGGGTTGATAGATGATTTCGTATTCTCCCATCTCTTCAGCCCACTTTGCCATATCTTTCGACAGACTGGGTTTAGATAAAATGACTTACACATGTGTTGAAGAGACTAAACTGATAAAATGTTCCTGAAAATATGATCGCAACTCTCGTGTGGCCATTACCACGGTTGTTATGAACTGGAGCGGCAAGGTCAAGAACTTGTCAATACGTTGCGGCATCCTGCCGGCGTATTTCACGGGAAACTGCTGCCCGTTCTTTTCTCGTACAAGGACCGTAAACCAGGCTATCTCAGATATTGAAATGTATAACAGTAGGTGCTTACCTATCTCTGGTTTGGTTATCACTGGAATCTGTAGGAGTTAAATGTTCGTTTGAACCATTGTTAAATAACTTTGTATCAGCCACAGGGTTCCTCCTTGCTTTCGCAGCACCTCAAAAAGATGACATACCAACTTAGTCGCGCTTTGGATTTGTTGATCCAATGCCGCAAGTTGATCCCGCAATTTTTTGAGTTCCTCTCTGACTTCTCGCTCTATAGCCTCAATAGTTTTCAACTTAGCAGTTGTAACCTTGTCTGAAGTAGGGCGGCATTTCTTAAGGAGTGGCCGCTCACCTCAGAGGTCGGCGATGTTGAACCCCCAAAAAATTAACCCGAAAGGCTAAAATTCAGGAATATCAACAGGATGGACTAACTCTTTTGGAGTTTTTGGAGTCGCCACCCAATTTAAGGAAAAACAGGGAACCAGATAAACAAATGCGTGCAAAACTCCGTTTTTATAAAAAGACGGTCTTTCTTTCAGAGATTCTAAAGGTAAGAGGTTTTGCTAATTTCGAAAGAAGGTTTTTAAGGCACTTTCGAAGTTCCGTTAAAAACGGTTAATCCGACAGGTTTCCAAAATATTTGCAAGTGCTATTTATGCGCTTTTCTAAAAATAATTAATTGAACTATTAATTAATTCAACTAATTAAATTTAGTAAATTTTCAAAAAGATTTACAATTTTTAGTTAAAGGCTTTAATTATTTTCAAAATAAAATAAAATGAAAGCGCATTTTCTTTTGGAAAAGAACGATTTGATCGTCCTAATTGCTTTGTCAACTCGTATGTGACAGTGCATAAAGGGCACTTGCTTAATTTCAACTTTAAAACCCGAGTGTCTCATCATAAGATGGAACTTAGATTTCAAGTCGCTTTTTGCAAAGTTGTTTCGGGACATTTAGAAGTTAATTAAAACTTCTTTATAAATTTTGACTTTTAAAAAGAAACTACTTCGTATCAATAAGATAGAAGTCTTTTCTTACAGTCTATTATTAAGCGTGGCTTTTTGAAAATTTTGTGAAAATTTGCACGCATTTGCTTAAATGACCTGATTTGCAATAGATTAAATAACGACTCAAACATTAAAGGTAATGAACATAAAGTGAATCAAATAACTTAGTCACATTATTATATATATTAATAAACAAAATATTTCTACAGAGTTTACATAAATATTCTAAAGGGAAAGAAAGGATAAAAGTTAAAAGATGAAACCCGGGAATTGACAGAACTCGCGGGAGCCTTGATTTCTAAAATTTTCTAAATGCTTTGGAATCCTGAAAACTTAAACTTGAGCCGAGCTTGACCCCAATGCAACGCAACATAAGCCAACCCCAATTGGTGAGTTTAGCCAACTCGATCCCAAAGAGTTGTGTCATGCAAAAGAAAAAAAAAACGGAGGAAAGGATTACAAACAAGAAAGAAACCCACTTTTAAATAGTAAATTGAACAAATAAAAGTTCAGCCATTATTTATCAATAGCAGACAAGCACCAGAGCTATTAGATTCATTAAGCATTTGTGATCAGACGCACCAAAATAGAAAAATCCCAAAAAACTTATCAGGAGCCCCACTTAAAGATATATAATATATTAAAATTAGTGGACTTCTTAAGCAATAAATAATACCAAATCTTTTATAATTAGCAAATGCAATTCCTAACCAATGACATAAACAGATTAATAGCTGAAGGAAGCTAAGCCCTCCTTCATACCCAGGCAGATAGTTAGTTTTCAAAGACAACTCGCAAGGAATTCTATGCAAGGTCAGGAGTGATTTCATTTAGCCCCTCCCAATATTTAAACAAGATGTTATTATTTAGTCAATGACTAACCAAATATGCTGCAAAACATAAACTCATAATAAAGGTAGAATTCATTAGTTCACCCACGTTGGCTTAACTTGCACAAACTTAAAATCAATCTAGGTTGGACTACGCTCAGGTTGAAGACTTTAACAATGGAAAATGAGAAAACATATGAGCAGGGTTGTCCCTTTGACACTTTCAGAGTTGTTTAGATCTTTAAGGGACAAATTTTAAAACTATACTCATGCACAAGCAGGTTTTTGATCAAAATTAAAATAGATGCAAGTTGAAATTTCCACCAGAAGGAATTGAAACACATGCAACTTATTTCTTACTAGTTCAGACAAAGTGAAGAAGCTCTCCACATGATTAAACTCAGATCCTTTTCTTTGTACTTCAAGAAAATTTCATTTTTTGTTACTCAAACATGCCAAGAATTTTATTAAAGCTAGACTTTAAGTAAAAAAAAACATTGCAAAGCTAACAAATGAACTTAAATAATCAGACTGATATCTATCATGACATAGTAAACAAACAGACACAAGTTTCTCTTTAACTCAACCAACAGTAGCTAGAAGTTATACTAATTCAAAGCTACCGTTGTTTTAACAGAGGAAACAACCATCATTCTCATTTTTGTGGAAAAACTTTCGAGACATGACTAAATTCAAAGGGAGAAAAAGATTCAAACTTTGATAAGAAACAAAAAAACAATTTGATAAGCTTGTCTTCAGAAATACCAAACAGAAATTAAGAAAATACAAATTTCACTTTTAAGCTAACAATTATCTAATCTTATATGAATGCCAAACCTTTGGATTTCACTCGCAGTAAAGTTAGAAGCTTTAAATTAGATGCAACAACCAAACTTCATAACATGTGATTGACCTCAAATATGGGAACTTATTAATCAAGAATTCCATCTAAGGTTCCTAAACTTATACTAACAGTTTCAAATACCAGTTCAACTAAATGCAATCCAACTCACCAACTACCTGGAACTCATTCTAGAGCCACTAACATTGCTGCATTAACCTGAACACCTTCCTACATCTTACCAGCCCTCTAAACTGCGCACACAACATCTCTTTACAACCTGAAGGCACCCAAGCAAACTGCACACCACCTCCCTTTTCAAACAAACAGGATCAACTTCCCTTTTTACCTTCTAGAAATACCTAAACCACTTTATTTGCAGCAAACCAGACGGAAAATAACCTCATACTTCATCCAAGAACCTGACCCCAAACACCTACAATACTATGACCACTCCAACCACCTTCAATACTCCTCACACTACCTTCAGACCATCCAAGACAACACCAGATCTCGACCAAAACAACAACATACCATACCAGACCCTGCTACTTACTTCAAAACAATCAGAAACAGAACCAGGACCTGCAAATCAACCTCGACATTACGACAACATAGCATACTCCCTTACTCACCAATATACCTCCAAACAACAAAATCACCAGGAAACAGCCTACAAAATCCACAAGGCCTCCACATACACCCCCTACAGATTTGCATACTTCTTAAAAAATTGATTTTAACTTTAAACCAGTATAGGTTTCTAAACTAACAATGAGCAGACAAGCAAAGGGAAAGAGAAAACAAAAAAAGATTTGAGATTTGGCTATAACACACATCATACGCACATTAACAGTGATCAATAAAAAAGTAAACTAATGAAAAGATTTTAACTTCAGCTCAACTAATCTATCGCATAATATAACACAAACAGATTCCACCCCTTGATGAAAAAGAAGAATTGAAAGTAAAGCAGAGAGGTTTATTACCTTGTGCGAGGCAGCGATCCGGGGCGAGGATTCGAAGAATGCGACTTGAATTAATGCGAAGACTCGAACGAGGTCAACGACTCGAGCAACGGAAAAGCGACTTGACTAGCAAAGAAGCGATAAACCAAAATGGCGAAGCGATGACACAATAAAATCCCAAGAAATAGAAACAACACTATGTAGGAATTTTAAAACTGAAATAAGATCTTGTATACTATGCCGTTTTTCTCCAACTTTCTCTGCTCTGTATCCACGGCTCTATGGTTGTCCCCCTTTGAATTTGACCTCCAACTTTAGCTTTTATATCCCCCATTAGGGTTCTAATGGAGGAAGGAAATACCAAAAGAACCCTCCAACGGCTCGAATTGGATATGCTTTGTACGAACGTTGAGCTGGAAAAGGAGGGGGACCAGTGGGGTCGACGGATTCTTGGCGTTTTTTCAGAACTGGGAAAAATTGGGAACGGGTCCCCGGGTATTAGAGGAAACGGGTTGGTTAAAGGGTTTCTCTTCTTTGTTCATCGACTGAATTGGTGAAGTGTATTACATGTATTAGTTTGCATAAACAGGCCACTATTTATATTAGGAACGAATTTAGCCTTTAATTGAAGATAAAATGGGGAGAAGAGGTGGGTTGCACGGGTAGGTAGGGATTAGGCTAGGTTTGCATTTTTTGGCCCTTTTGGATAAAACTAATAAGTGGAAGGGTTGCGTGGGTAGGCTATTTTGGGGTTATGTTTTGCAAATTTGACCTATTTCTTCAAAAACTCAGTTATTTCGCCCCTTTTAAATTTAAAATTGACCCTCTATAAAATAATTAGATATTAATTAAAATTTCGGGACAAAATTGGGTGTCAACAGCTGCCCCTCTTTACCCGGAAAGGATGAAAGAGTTTTCAGGGTAAAGAAAGTTAACGAGAAACCCAATTTTGTCACGATAAAGCCATGATTTTGATTTCAAGGTCCAAAATGCGAGGCTTAAGACATGGCCGAACTCCGGTTTTCGAGTTGCCTACATATCTCGGGCTGAAAGAGAATCAGACCATATGTAGTTCGACGACACTTAGACACGAAGACTCGCACGATTAACAAAAGACGCACGAATAGGAAAGAAACCAAACTGACACTCTAATGAGAAATGAAAGATTAGGATAGACTTGCTTGTTCGAGTGCGATTCTTCAGATCCTCGTTGACGAGTCTAGCTCATATCAACGATTGCCCCAGTTCACTGCTAAGAAAGAGTTCCACGTTATGCTCCAAATGCTGTTGCGGTGCTGCTAATATCCTGTAATAAACTCGACAAACGGTAAGCGCGTAACTGCAAATAAGAATTAACAAATGGAGTAAGAAATAGATAATGAATAAAATTTGTAGATGCTGGTTTCAATGCCAACGACAAGCTCGTCTCCAATCAACTAGAAGAAATTCGGCTTTGTGAGGCAAGATGACTTCAGGGCCGTTGGTAGACTGAAAATAAAACAATAAAGGACTTCAATCCATAGAAATATAAAGTAGACTTGAATAAAATATAAGGATAAAAATTCCGCCTTTCGGCAATGACTCATGATCGAGTCTCCAGTTGTCTACGGTAAGATTCATAACAATAGTGCCTTCAATTGTTTACGATAGGCCTCCAATTGTCTGTGGTAAGCTTCATGATAATGACGTCTTTGCCTGTTCATGTTAGACTTCATAATATGGCCTCCAATTGTTTATGGAAGGCTTTAAATGATGATGACGTCTTCGATTATTTACGATAGACTTCATATTAAGGCCCCCGATTGTTTACAGTAGGCTCCATAACAATAGCGCCTTCGATTGTTTACGATAGGCTTCATAAAAAGGCCTCCAATTGTTTATGGAAGGCTTTAAATGATAATGACGTCTTCGATTGTTTACGATAGACTTCATAATGAGGCCCCCGATTGTTTACGGTAGGCTTCATTGACAATAGCGCTTTCGATTGTCTACGATAGGCTTCATAAAAGGCCTCCAATTGTTTATGGTAGGCTTCAATGATAATGTCTTCGATTGTATACGATAGACTTGATAAAGAATCAGGCCTCTGATTGTCTACGGTAGACTTGGTAAATGTGATGTCTCTGATTGTTTACGGCAGACTTCATAATAAGAGTCTCTGATTGTACACAGTAGACTTGATGAAGTAGCTTCTTCGGTTGTATACGATAGACTAGATTATAAAACTATCATAATAAACCCATTGAGATAATAAAACCGATTGTATATAAACAACAATTGTATATGATAGATCCAATAGAAGAAAGCCATTAGAATTATATCACCAATGGTATATGATTGATCAAATATAATAAGGTCATTGGAATAATACTACCAATTGTATACGATGATTCCAATACTGAAAGTCATTTGAATAATACCATCGATTGTGTGCGATGATTACAATATAGAAAGCCATTGAAATAATATCATCGGTTGTGTACGATGGATCCGATGTAAAAGCCATTGGAACAAAACCACCAATTATAGGAATGATCCAATATAAGAAAGCCATTGGAATAATACCATCGATTTGTGTACGATGATTCCAATATAAGAAAACCATTAGAATAATACCACCGATTGTGTACAATAAATCTAAAATAGAAGGCCATTGAAATAATACCATCGATTGTGTACGATGGATCCAATATAAAAAGCCATGGTCTTTGATAATAACATTCTTGATGGTCTGCGGTACCAATGATACCTCAATCAAGTGTCTATGACAAGTTTTGATAACAATTTTGTCAAAATAATATCACCGGTTGTCAATGGTAAATAATGACAATAAAACTGATGTCTTCGGTTGTCACCAATAGACTTGATGTTGATACTTGTAAAATAAATGTCCTGCAAAATAAAGTTTTCATTAAATTCATATAAACAGGAAAATGTCAAAGATAAAGGAGATGTAAAGCGAGAGTTTAAGCCGTCCGGCTTATATTTGGTGACGCCATAAAGGGTTGAGTGTTGCTTTTGAGTAAAACTGAAGTTAATGCCTAATTCCTGCAAAGAGTAAAGTAAAGTTGTTAATAAAGCAATAAGGTTTTGATTAAGCAAGGGCAAAATAAAGGGAAAAATAAAATCATTTCGCGTATGCGATGAATCAAATAACGCTTCCAATCTCGGTTGATTATCTTGGCAACATTGTCCAATGTGTATGACAAAATGGTTGCAAATTTTCCTCATTTTGCTGCTTTTGAGAATTCCTGCACTCAAAGAAAAATTGTTAGTTTTGGGAGGGAGGGTGGAGCGTTTGATTCATGCTGACTCGAGCCTTCATCCTGCAACTGTTTCCTTTTCTCACTCTGCCTAGATTTGTGATCCGTCTTTTGAGACTTGGCTAATGAATTCTGTCGTATTTCAGATGGTGACATATATTGAACATATTGAACGTCCTTTATCTTTGCAATTCTGCATTATCCCTCAAAATAACTTTCGAAACTTCGCCAATTTATCTTTGTCAAGCAATACGGCTTTTGCAAAATCTGCCCCAGTTATGATCTTTACGCCTTCAACTCACTTTGCAAAATCTGCCCCAGTTGCTATCTTTCAAATTTTCAACTTATTTTGCAAAATTTGCCCCAGTTTCTATCTTCCATATCTTCGAATTATCTTTGCAAAATTGCCCCAGTTGCTATCTTTCAAAATATCTTGCAAAATTGCCCCAGTTGCTCGCCTTAGGGGAGACTGAAAATTTTAATATTATAGAGTCGAGCCCGTTGAGAGCGCCTACGTATCCCTCCTTGAGAATCAGACCGTGCGTAGTTCTGTTTACATAAAGCTTTTGGGGAATATGACAATCTAAGTGCGAAGCCGAATCCGAATTGGAATGCCTACACATCTGCCCAGATGCATAGTTCGAAATTACATCATCAAAGATAAACAAGCCCTAAGCATTACAAAATCTGATCGAGTCCGATGTGGATTGCTTACTTATCCTGTTTCCATTCCAGGAATCAGACCAAAAGTAGTTCAGAATTACATAAAAGAGGAAATAGGGGAATCCTACGCTAGTGTAACCGAGCTCTATGTGAGTTGCTTACGTATCCCGCCTTGGGAATCAGTTACGCGTAGTTTGCATTACATAGAAAATTACATTGAAATGAAAAGACTGATTTTGCTGCCTGTCAAATGTAGTATCTCTTGATTGTTCTTGATTTGATATTGGCTAGGCATTTGCCTTTACCTTCTTTGGCAACAAAAATTTCTTCAATAAAATCTGCCCCAGTTTGGGTTTGTCTTGATTTGTCCTCTGTGTTGAAAGCTTTTGGTCCTCCCGACTTTGTAAGTTCGAGAGCTCTTCTTTGTTGTTTGGCTCTTTGGGATTACAATGGTCCCTTTTTCAGCCTCATCAACTGATATCAACTGTATGCCATACTCATCATCTAACAAAGGGTTATTATCAGCAGGTGTATTCCCAATGAGTTGAATCGAACCTTCTTGGATTAAAGTTTCAACTGCATTTTTTAGACTGTAGCAATTTTCAGTGTCATGTCCTGGAGCCCCTGAGTGATAGGCACAATGTTTGGTTCCATCGAACCATTTCGGAAGAGGATTAGGGGTTACATCAGCAATAGGGTGAATCACTCCAGCTGCCCTTAGCCTTTCATAAAGCTGACTGTAAGGTTCCGCTAAAGGTGTGTAGGTTTTATATGTCTTCTTGACAGGATTAGTGCGTGGCTTTGGTACGGCTAGGCGATTTTGAAAAGTGCGGACTTGGGGATTGGTAATTTCTGATTGGTGGCCAAATGATTGCCGGTAGTAAACGGGTTGAGCATTGTAGCCCGTATGTGGATTACTTTGGTGAGTAGGCTGGGGTAATGAGTTCTTCGTAGTAATGGTGTCAACTTCATTCTCTTTTTTCTCTAAATTTCCCAAACCAGTCTGGATGGCTTGCGCAGTTGCTTTTGCCGTAGCAAAACTTACAACTCTCCCCGTCTTAATCCCTTCTTCAACCATTTCTCCCATCATAAGAAGTTCAGAACAGGGTTCACCCATCATAGGGAGCAAGTGCATGTAATAAGAATCATTTTGAGCTCGGATGAAGTACTTCACCATGTCTTTCTCAGTCATTGGTGGTTGCACCCTTCCAGCCCGTTCTCGCCATCTCAGTGCGTATTCCCTAAAGGTTTCTGTTGGTTTCTTCTTCATATTGGACAAGGTTATAAGGTCAGGAGCCACCTCGACATTGTACTCAAACTGCTTTGTAAAATCATTGGCTATGTCATCAAACTCACTCCACTTGCTTATATCCTGTCTTGAAAACCATTCAGCAGCAATACCTTCCAGACTATGACTGAAGAAGGCCATCAGAAGTTCCTCTTTACCTCCCGCAACCCTCATTCGGTTGATATATTTGGTCAAATGAACAAATGGGTTACTATGACCATCATACATATCAAATTTTGGCACTTTAAACCCGGGAGGAAGAGTAACGTCAGGGTATAGATAAAGATTGCGATAGGAGATACTTTGACGCCCTCTAGACACTTGCAAATCTTTAATGGATTGCTGCATGATTTTCATTGTTTGGATTATCTCCCCTTGCTCAACTGTCCTTCCCCGTTTTTTCACGGTTATGGGCACTTCACTTTGTGGCACATAGTTAGTGAAATCCACATTCTTACCATTGGGGTCATGCTCATAGTATTGGGCTTCGGGATATCCTTGTCTTGGATCATTGGCATTTTGAGGAGCAACAGCCATAGAAATAGGCGCTTTGGATTGTGGAGGACGAGGAGTATCTTTGGCATGTAAATATTGATAGTGAGGCAAGTTGTTTTGGTTAATGAATGCATTTGGGATGTTGTTAACTGGTGCAAGCATATGAATGACACTGGAATTTAAAGGCGTGTTCGGATTGGCAGTTTCAACATTGGGGTTCAGAGTTGACAGCACGGCTGGCGCCCTTTGGTGGCTCGACCCTTTCATTCTGTCTAGTTCAGCTTGCATACACTCAATCTGCTTAGCCATTCTAGCAATTTGTTCATCAGGAACAACAACTGCTTGCTCATTAGAAGATGCAGGGATACCAGTCTGATTATCAGTCATTGCTTACTTCACTTTAGATTAGACACTTAACCAACTCGGGAGTCAACACGAATCAAACTCTCTCTGTTTGGGGAATAATCAAACAAAAGAAAAATTCAAAAGGTAAACTATGTTAGTTTGCGTGTCATTAACTACATTGCATACAATCACGTAGCGCGCGTCACGTAGCGCTTTGCATTTTAAGCAAGTTTGACATGTGGCAATCACAATTAGTTGAGCGTAAATGAAAATGCAGGCGCGTCCTACCCTGTAAGGTGCCTCTTTGTGCTAGAGGTAAGCCTAATCGCGCAAACAAGTGGTAACGAAAAATAGTTCATGCCAGTTTTGAGCAATTCAGATTTAGAGTAAGCAATAATAACAATAATTGACAACGATCATCTATCCGCCTTGACACTGCAATTTCGTTATCCCAACTATCTTCCAAGGGTTGGCGTCAACTCAAAATTCTAACACAACTCAAGCCCTCCACAACATCTGCACAGAATTCTAAAAAAATGCCTAACCTTAAACAACCCTCCATATCTTTTGCAAACATCCTCGCTCCTCCAAGCACAACTCCCGATTGTTTTATAATATCTAGGGGTGAAATTTCCAACTGCCTTCACAATACCAGACTGCCAATCATAAAAGGTTCCAATTGACCTTTTAAAATATAAAACCTCATTGGTCTTTGGCTTTGGACAAGCCTCTCAGCTTCCTAGGTTTTGCAAGGCTCACAGACCTTGTTCATAAGGCTCCTCACTGGTCCTCGGCTTTAATCAAGCCTCTCAGTTTCCTAGGTAGCCAAGACCGCACTGGTCTTCAAGGAGGGACCCCATTGGTCGTTTATAGACATAGGGGCTTCACTCTCCTAGTATGCGAAGAGCATACTTCAATTATCATGAATGCAGCTGGACAGTCAACATAGGCCTGCACACACGCAAAGCCATTCACGAGAGGGACCCCACTGATCTTTTTAAAGACACCAGGGGCTTCGCCTCTTAGATCTCACTACACCAGGCCATCTCCAAAATACAAACCAACCAAATCTGCCGACCTTTTCCCCGGACTGCAATTTCGTCTATGATCTCAATTCTGCTAAATTCTTCCATTTTCTAACCTAAAAGACAACATAGGAGACAAACTTCCAAATCTGATTTTGCTCAAAACATGGTTAGGACTGAGGATTCGTCATCACACATCACATAATATGCATTGTCGTTGGATTTCAAGAACCCGTTGACGTAAGGGCGGTTTCCTAACTATGGAGGCGGTACCAAGGACCGGGTCCAGACTAAGGTGTAAATGCATGCATGCTCCTAAAGCTCCATCTAAGAGTGGGTTAACGGTTGAGGCTGACTCGACCTATGCGGGATAGACCTGGCCTCACAACGCAGTAGAACTGGCCATGACAAAACCAGGCAATCTCAATATCCCGACCTAACTTTTGGTGACACGAAAGAAGTTTCAAAGAGTGAGGTAAGGGCAATGCCCTTCCTGCATAACTACCCGTCAAGCGGATACCCCGTGATGAAATCGAGGAGGTGAAAGAGAATTGACAGGCTCCATGAGGGAGGAAATATGAACGGAATGCAGACTATGCACAAATAAATACAATACATGCTTTATAAGGCAAACCAAACAAACAGATATAATAAAGCAAATAAATTAGGCATGCTAGTTGCAAACAATTGGAAACCTTTATGGTCAAAACCTTTATTGATCCCCAGCGGAGTCGCCATGCTGTTGAACCCCCAAAAAATTAACCCGAAAGGCTAAAATTCAGGAATATCAACAGGAGGGACTAACTCTTTTGGAGTTTTTGGAGTCCCCACCCAATTTAAGGAAAAACAGGGAACCAGATAAACAAATGCGTGCAAAACTCCGTTTTTATAAAAAGACGGTCTTTCTTTCAGAGATTTTAAAGGTAAGAGGTTTTGCTAATTTCGAAAGAAGGTTTTTAAGGCACTTTCGAAGTTCCGTTAAAAACGGTTAATCCGACAGGTTTCCAAAATATTTGCAAGTGCTATTTATGCGCTTTTCTAAAAATAATTAATTGAACTATTAATTAATTCAACTAATTAAATTTAGTAAATTTTCAAAAAGATTTACAATTTTTAGTTAAAGGCTTTAATTATTTTCAAAATAAAATAAAATGAAAGCGCATTTTCTTTTAGAAAAGAACGATTTGATCGTCCTAATTGCTTTGTCAACTCGTATGTGACAGTGCATAAAGGGCACTTGCTTAATTTCAACTTTAAAACCCGAGTGTCTCATCATAAGATGGAACTTAGATTTCAAGTCGCTTTTTGCAAAGTTGTTTCGGGACATTTAGAAGTTAATTAAAACTTCTTTATAAATTTTGACTTTTTAAAAGAAACTACTTCGTATCAATAAGATAGAAGTCTTTTCTTACAGTCTATTATTAAGCGTGGCTTTTTGAAAATTTTGTGAAAATTCGCACGCATTTGCTTAAATGACCTGATTTGCAATAGATTAAATAACGACTCAAACGTTAAAGGTAATGAACATAAAGTGAATCAAATAACTTAATCAAATTATTATATATATTAATAAACAAAATATTTCTACAGAGTTTACATAAATATTCTAAAGGGAAAGAAAGGATAAAAGTTAAAAGATGAAACCCGGGAATTGACAGAACTCGCGGGAGCCTTGATTTCTAAAATTTTCTAAATGCTTTGGAATCCTGAAAACTTAAACTTGAGCCGAGCTTGACCCCAATGCAACGCAACATAAGCCAACCCCAATTGGTGAGTTTAGCCAACTCGATCCCAAAGAGTTGTGTCATGCAAAAGAAAAAAAAACGGAGGAAAGGATTACAAACAAGAAAGAAACCCACTTTTAAATAGTAAATTGAACAAATAAAAGTTCAGCCATTATTTATCAATAGCAGACAAGCACCAGAGCTATTAGATTCATTAAGCATTTGTGATCAGACGCACCAAAATAGAAAAATCCCAAAAAACTTATCAGGAGCCCCACTTAAAGATATATAATATATTAAAATTAGTGGACTTCTTAAGCAATAAATAATACCAAATCTTTTATAATTAGCAAATGCAATTCCTAACCAATGACATAAACAGATTAATAGCTGAAGGAAGCTAAGCCCTCCTTCATACCCAGGCAGATAGTTAGTTTTCAAAGACAACTCGCAAGGAATTCTATGCAAGGTCAGGAGTGATTTCATTTAGCCCCTCCCAATATTTAAACAAGATGTTATTATTTAGTCAATGACTAACCAAATATGCTGCAAAACATAAACTCATAATGAAGGTAGAATTCATTAGTTCACCCACGCTGGCTTAACTTGCACAAACTTAAAATCAATCTAGGTTGGACTACGCTCAGGTTGAAGACTTTAACAATGGAAAATGAGAAAACATATGAGCAGGGTTGTCCCTTTGACACTTTCAGAGTTGTTTAGATCTTTAAGGGACAAATTTTAAAACTATACTCATGCACAAGCAGGTTTTTGATCAAAATTAAAATAGATGCAAGTTGAAATTTCCACCAGAAGGAATTGAAACACATGCAACTTATTTCCTACTAGTTCAGACAAAGTGAAGAAGCTCTCCACATGATTAAACTCAGATCCTTTTCTTTGTACTTCAAGAAAATTTCATTTTTTGTTACTCAAACATGCCAAGAATTTTATTAAAGCTAGACTTTAAGTAAAAAAAAACATTGCAAAGCTAACAAATGAACTTAAATAATCAGACTGATATCTATCATGACATAGTAAACAAACAGACACAAGTTTCTCTTTAACTCAACCAACAGTAGCTAGAAGTTATACTAATTCAAAGCTACCGTTGTTTTAACAGAGGAAACAACCATCATTCTCATTTTTGTGGAAAAACTTTCGAGACATGACTAAATTCAAAGGGAGAAAAAGATTCAAACTTTGATAAGAAACAAAAAAATAATTTGATAAGCTTGTCTTCAGAAATACCAAACAGAAATTAAGAAAATACAAATTTCACTTTTAAGCTAACAATTATCTAATCTTATATGAATGCCAAACCTTTGGATTTCACTCGCAGTAAAGTTAGAAGCTTTAAATTAGATGCAACAACCAAACTTCATAACATGTGATTGACCTCAAATATGGGAACTTATTAATCAAGAATTCCATCTAAGGTTCCTAAACTTATACTAACAGTTTCAAATACCAGTTCAACTAAATGCAATCCAACTCACCAACTACCTGGAACTCATTCTAGAGCCACTAACATTGCTGCATTAACCTGAACACCTTCCTACATCTTACCAGCCCTTTAAACTGCGCACACAACATCTCTTTACAACCTGAAGGCACCCAAGCAAACTGCACACCACCTCCCTTTTCAAACAAACAGGATCAACTTCCCTTTTTACCTTCTAGAAATACCTAAACCACTTTATTTGCAGCAAACCAGACGGAAAATAACCTCATACTTCAGCCAAGAACCTGACCCCAAACACCTACAATACTATGACCACTCCAACCACCTTCAATACTCCTCACACTACCTTCAGACCATCCAAGACAACACCAGATCTCGACCAAAACAACAACATACCATACCAGACCCTGCTACTTACTTCAAAACAATCAGAAACAGAACCAGGACCTGCAAATCAACCTCGACATTACGACAACATAGCATACTCCCTTACTCACCAATACACCTCCAAACAACAAAATCACCAGGAAACAGCCTACAAAATCCACCAGGCCTCCACATACACCCCCTACAGATTTGCATACTTCTTAAAAAATTGATTTTAACTTTAAACCAGTATAGGTTTCTAAACTAACAATGAGCAGACAAGCAAAGGGAAAGAGAAAACAAAAAAACATTTGAGATTTGGCTATAACACACATCATACGCTCATTAACAGTGATCAATAAAACAGTAAACTAATGAAAAGATTTTAACTTCAGCTCAACTAATCTATCGCATAATATAACACAAACAGATTCCACCCCTTGATGAAAAAGAAGAATTGAAAGTAAAGCAGAGAGGTTTATTACCTTGTGCGAGGCAGCGATCCGGGGCGAGGATTCGAAGAATGCGACTTGAATTAATGCGAAGACTCGAACGAGGTCAACGACTCGAGCAACGGAAAAGCGACTTGACTAGCGAAGAAGCGATAAACCAAAATGGCGAAGCGATGACACAATAAAATCCCAAAAAATAGAAACAACACTATGTAGGAATTTTAAAACTGAAATAAGAATTTGTATACTATGCCGTTTTTCTCGAACTTTCTCTGCTCTGTATCCACGGCTCTATGGTTGTCCCCCTTTGAATTTGACCTCCAATTTTAGCTTTTATATCCCCCATTAGGGTTCTAATGGTGGAAGGAAATACCAAAAGAACCCTCCAACGGCTCGAATTGGATATGCTTTGTACGAACGTTGAGCTGGAAAAGGAGGGGGACCAGTGGGGTCGACGGATTCTTGGCGTTTTTTCAGAAGTGGGAAAAATTGGGAACGGGTCCCCGGGTATTAGAGGAAACGGGTTGGTTAAAGGGTTTCTCTTCTTTGTTCATCAACTGAATTGGTGAAATGTATTACATGTATTAGTTTGCATAAACAGGCCACTATTTATATTAGGAACGAATTTAGCCTTTAATTGAAGATAAAATGGGGAGAAGAGGTGGGTTGCACGGGTAGGTAGGGATTAGGCTAGGTTTGTATTTTTTGGCCCTTTTGGATAAAATTAATAAGTGGAAGGGTTGCGTGGGTTGGCTATTTTGGGGTTATGTTTTGCAAATTTGGCCTATTTCTTCAAAAACTCAGTTATTTCGCCCCTTTTAAATTTAAAATTGACCCTCTATAAAATAATTAGATATTAATTAAAATTTCGGGACAAAATTGGGTGTCAACAGGCGACCCCATGCGGGGTCGGGTACTTGAAGACCTAATGAAATTTTGAGGGCTCTCCCCCGACGTTGTGTATCTACGGCCGTCGCAGGATTACATCGTACGGGAGATTGCAATTCATCACCTAGAAAGTGGTTGTGCTCGTGTCGCCCGGTATGTGAACCGGTAGAGCTAGTTCTCCAGTGGATGTTTCCTGGATTCCGTTGAAACCCATTATGTATCAAGTACTCGAGGATATTCGAGGACTATGGCTGAATTTGTGCGACACCTCTCCCAGATAATGGTAAAAGTACTCCCCGTATCGGTAAGAGCTCGCTGGATATGTACGCCGGATACTTCCACAGGTACAACGAGGCCATTTTGTTGGTCTGCTTGCTCCTCCAGGTCGAATTGGATACACCCGAATGTTATCACATCATTGCAGTCCCCAGGGCCATGTCCGACCGTTTGTCTGTGAAAATTACGTTGATGGTCCTCAGGTTCTCAGACTCTGAACTTTAGAATGGTGGGTCCCTTCTTCCAGCAGCTCTTTAAGATGTCATTCCTTTAATAAGTGTTTATTCTCGATCATTAAGGCTGTGCAATCGGCCATTGCATGGCCCCCGTTGCGATGAAACTCACAATAGAGCATTGTGTTTCTTCTTGTAGATCCTTTCGCATTAGGTGGCCATCAGACCCTGGGGTCCAGTTTACCAAAGTGATTGGCAACTGGGTCCATAGCGTTGACACGAAGACCCAAGTCCCTGAAATTTCAAGATTCAGTCCGCTTTTTTTGGATCCAGATGCTTGAGAATTATTCTGCCGCCCGGTGCCCGCTTGATTCTGAACCCTTGGCTTCACCCTTCTACCATCACCCTCACTTTTTAGGGATGGACTTCTCAGTCTCTTCCTTCGCTCGTCCTCAGGGTTATGAGAATGATCCGGTTCTAGATAAAGTTTCTCAGTATACCTCTGATGTAATGCACTCCATGTGGACACTGGATGTTCTGTCAAACTCCACTGCAACTCTCGGGTAACTAAAGATCCCTTTGAATTCAAAATTTTGCTGAAAGCTACCACACCAATGTTATCAGGGACTGGAAGGAGCTACTACTAATTTTTTTTTTTTTGTGAATAAACAGTTGTGACATCAAGCTGGTGCTCTTTGTTTCTCACTTCCTTATTGCCTTCTGATAACCTTTTGAATGCCTTTTTGACCAGGTATAGGTGCAAGTTTGAAAATGTTTTAGTTCGCCTTCAATGTATTACAATGTGGACTAGAGTAGTAAAATGATCCTCGAACATCGGTGTCAAAAAGAATTTTAATAAGTTAGGTGTGCCTTTGAGTTTGACCAATATATCTCTTGCCTTGTCTATTTTCCGCTCCATGTACATAGTGCTTGCTGTAGCAAACTTTTCTTATTTTGAGAAATCAACGACAAATGCACTTTGTTTAACCATATCTTATGTATTAGTATTCAACTTGAGCCAACCTTTGGATAATAGGTTTTTGAGTTGATAAAGGGTAGGGCATAATCAGCACATGCAAAAGATTTTTCAAATATAAGGATTTGGCCATAGAATTGGGAGGTGTTTTGGTAGGAATTTGATTTGAAAAAGGATTCACTTAGGTTGAAAGAGACATAAAGCAACAGAAAAATTCACGTAATGCACACATAGCAAATAACAATGTGTTCTATAATGCAAAGGACCGCTTGACATGACCTGGAATCCGGTTAGGCCGTGCGGGCACCCCATATCCTCCCTAGACCCGTCGGGCGAATCATTACCAATTAAATTAGGAAAATAAATATAATAATTCATAAATAAGGACAGGACTTTTTTAAAAAAAACACAGACACACTGACACCTCTAAACTGTACGAAAGAAATTACAGCTGACTACCCAACATACTAGGTTTAGGGCTATCCAAACTAGACATCTAAGAGTACAAAAGAAGACAGATACCTCCTGAAGGGAGCAAAATGAAACTAAAATAATTACCAATAAACTGGTGGTCATCTGGAATAAAAGCTGGCTCACCCCTGACAGCTGAAGTCGTCTTCGCTCCTTCACAATGTGGCGAACTCAATCCTGGAGCAAACCCGCCAAAACGAAATAGATAGACAAGAAACAAACAACAAAGAAGGGTGAATCAAAAGGACTCAATAAGTGGGGCAAACTAGCCACTTCAAAGAATATGATAGCTAGCCAGGGAGAAGAACCAGATAAAGCACATTCCTTTTATTTAAATTATAAAAAAAGGCGGAGCCAGATAATATCTCATGATTACAGGATCAGAATTATATTAGGCACATCGTACTTTTGGAATAAAATATATCTGGATAATATGATAATACCATTGCACAACTTATTCTGACCAAGCTGATCCTTCCTCGATCACGAGAAGAGAGTTCTACCTTTTCGAAACAAAGATACACGGAACTTTGAATGGGTTAACATGATTTCGTCGATGAATTACCTCGTCGATATGCTTTTCAATATAGAATAGGTCGATGAAACTAAGAATTAGCTTATGCTTCCGCAACGCCTTGGAGATTTAATATTTGTATTCAGTATTGGAGGAAGACTCATCTACTTAGAGCATCGGCTCATATAGCTAATTTGAATAGAAATAGCCATCCTCGTACAGAAAACAGAATGCGGCTCAGATCTGAGCTACCAAATTACCCTCTTGAGTTGCCAAACTGCTGCAACTCTCGAGTTCACAGCTCCATACCTTTGCCATAAGAACCAGCGCTTGGCAGATCAACTCAGGGGCCAAATGACGCCTCTCCTTACCCTTAGTAGCCTTAAAACACAATGTGCATATCCGGCTACCTTGACACGCATTCTGGCTCCACACAGGAAATATCACATGAGGCTACTGACTGCCTAAGCCCACTAGTGCCGGACAAAAATGAGATGACAATGGACTGAGGTTAGGAATTGTTAGAGCTTTAGGAAGCTCATCTTCTTATTTGCGAAGCTACCAAAGCTAAGCTACTCCCAAGTTAGGCTAGCCAAAGAATTGCAATTTAAGAAATAGATATTAAAGGAGCTCTATGGAACAAAATCCATGCCAATTTAACCTCCCAATAAGAAGGGAACTCTGAAAATATACCAGAAAACCCTTCTATAACCCAGATAAGTTCATAGGATAACATGACTTTTCTAGCGTCTCGTACCAAGAGGAGATACGTAAATCGAATATTACTTACTAATCACTTTACACCGGAAGAAACAATGATACTTTCTGATGGTGATGATCTAGAATCCCATTATCCAATAAACACGGAATTCCGAGAAGAGAGGTAAACTGATTTGACATAATAATAGGTGTAACAACAAGATGCCAGGCAGACAATACCGGCACTCACTGCCAAATCTTTCATATTTAGACCAGATAAACTAGTAGGGCCTCAAAAATTCCCTGAATAAATCAAACTAAAAGCTCACCCCCTACCGCAACCGATTCTTAATAAAAATGATATCCAAGGAAACATAGTAAGATAAATAAAATCCAGACCGATCGGAAGAATCAAATCTTATTTGCATATAATGGAAGAAGAAATACATGGGTGTACTACATCGGATACCTCAGCGTCCTGCCAAACTGGCAGTTCATAGAACTGCCTCTACAGCTGAGCTGAGCCACTATCCTGATAATCACCTTCTGAACAATAACTTCCACTATGCTCTCGACCTCTACTTGATGGTGGAATGTTTGGCTGATTGAGATCTAAAAAAAATCTCCTGCGACAGTGCAGGTGCCTGATGACGAGAGAAAGGACGACTGCCTACTTGTGGAAGTAAAGTAAAACTCCTCAAAGGATAATCAGACTCATGACAATGATAATACCTTTCCGCTAAAAATAGAAAGCTAGACAGATTATTCATAGTTGTAAAAAGAAAATTGGGTCTGATCTTGACGAACTATTGGCGCAATCTAAGAATCATGCTCTACAAGCTGAGATAACCTGGCAGGTGACCTCCTAAAATGATCAGAACACTTACCTCCAAATAAGGTACCATGGCGCCCACCAGGGCTGTGAGATCTTTTGCTCCCCCGCTCTAACTTATGGTATGCCTAATACCTCTGAGCAATATCAACAACGACATCAAATGAAGTCCCAACCTCAATTTCTCGAGCCATCTGAGATCTCAAGGAAGGAGAGGTTACCAATAAATCTTTGAACCTTCTTAGAAGGCTCATGGACTAGTTCTACTGCATATCCAGCCATTCTAAAGAATTTAATCTCATATTCTAAAATTCGACAAGCTACCCATCCAATCAACTCAAATTGACGACTCTTTTCATCTCGCTCGCTGCGCAAAAGGAACTTTTTCATGAATATAGAAGAAAAATCGAACTAATTTAATTAATAAGAGAGTGGTCTACCAATTCAAGGCCGGACCCTTGAAGCTGGAAAGCAGAATGATCAACACCATCCCGCTCGATATAATAAAGAGCATGAATGATACACTGACATCATTTTATTTAAAAAAATTACGAGGTTTATCTGATGCATTGCTTAAGAATATCGGAAGGCTCAACCGCATAAAATAATGCAACTTCTTTAGGCACTCGGACCGAACTGTTACCTCTGTTGGCTAACCCGCCAGAACAATTAGTGGCGCAAAACATTCTACCTCTGGAACATAATTTATTGGGGAAATATCAGGAACTGGAACAAGAGCTCTCTATGACTGAACATCTACATCTGTGGAGACTTGATAAGCTGCCTAGTGAATAATAGGTTTTTGCAGCATCAGTGTCACCAAGATTCTCGTGAAAGCATCGTAGAGAGCCAAGGGAACCACAAGGCCCTGCTCCCTTGCCCATCGCGAGCTCGTACTACTGGGACCTCCGTAACTAGATCGTCAGCACGATCATAACTCTCGGGGCTTCGTCAGTGCTAATCCCAGGCTAGACTGATTCGTCTTGAACTCATACCGTTTGCTGATTTGTCGAACGAGGGTTCACAATTACCACGAAGGAATTAACGAATTAACGAAAATACTTTTGTATCCTAGACAGACGCAGGATCAGAAATGAAGTAAGTGAAACTTCCTAAATGCCATCATAGCCTCTCGTAGATAAGTACGAACGTCTACGTACCCATCAGCGAGAGTTTACTAGACACTGTCTTGGTCTGAGTAGACTCTAAATCGGGCTCTCATACCAGCTGACACAACCCGGAATCCAGTTAGGCCATGCGGGCACCCGACATCCTCCCCTAGACCCGTCGGGCGAACCCTTACCAATTAAATTAGGAAAATAAATATAATAATTCATCAATAAGGACAGGACTTTTAAAAAAAAAATACAGACATACTGACACCTCTAAGCTATACGAAAGAAATTACAGCTGACTGCCCAACATACTAGGTTTAGGGCTATCCAAACTAGACATCTAAGAGTACAAAAGAAGACAGATACCTCCTGAAGGGAACAAAATGCAGCTGAAAATAATAACCAATAAACTGGTGGCCATCCGGAATAAAAGCTTGCTCATCCTGACAGCTGAAGTCGTCTTCGCTCCTTCACAATGTGGCGAACTCAATCCTGGAGCGAACCTGCCAAAACGAAATAGATAGACAAGAAAAAAATAACAAACAAGCGTGAATCAAAAGGACTCAATAAGTGGGGCAGACTAGCCACCTCAAGAATAGGATAGCTAGCCAGGGAGAAGAAACAGATAAACCAAATTCCTTTTATTTAAATTATAAAAAAAGGCGGAGCCAGATAATAACCGGAAACACATATGAAACCATTAACTCAACCAGGAATACGAGCCAGAAACATATCAACAAATAAGCAATGCACGTATAAGCGGAACAGTAGTTATGTACCCTAAGTCTACACAATTGTATGAAATGAGATGAAATGAAATGAAATGAGATCTGATGCAAAGGGTCACATGTGTCAAATGAATGGAGAAGAATCCTCATACTCCTAGGGCGGAATCCTCTTGCCCTCAGTATGATGCAATGGAGCAGAATCCTCCTGCTTCTAGGGCGGAATCCTCCTACCCTCAATATAATGCAATGGAACGGAATCCTACTGCTCCTGGGGCAGAATCCTCCTACCCCTCAATATGTGCAATGGAGCGGAATACTCCTGCTCCTAGGGCAGAATCCTCCTACTCCTCAATATGTGCAATGGAGCGGAATCCTCATGCTCTGAGGGCGGAATACTCCTACCCTCAATATGATGCAACGGAGCGGAATCCTCGTGCTCCAAGGGCGGAATCCTCCTACCCCCAATATGATGCAATGGAGCAGAATCCTCCTGCTCTGAGGGCGGAATCCTCCTACCCTCAATATGATGCATTTGAATGCAATATGATGAAATAATAACCCTTCACCGATGCGGGACTCTCATCGACAGCCGGGAAGTAGATGCCAACTCGCATCCAGAGTACAATGCTCAGATCTTCAATGTAATACCAACAAAAGGACATACCATATAATATACAATGTAAATCCAAACCCAAGGCGTACTGAATACGCCTATCGGCAGCTACACACGTAAGGGAAACGTGGTAGAAAATCTACGAGGCCAGGTGCCTCCAAAGAAATAGATATAAACACTTACTCTCCCAAAAGTTAGCATTGCTAATCAACAACCGCTTTATCCTTTGGTTTCATTGCCAAACGATCCCACTCTATTTAATAAGCAGAAAAATATATCAAATTAGGCTAAAGGCTTCATTCCTCACATCTTAAGGCAATCCATGTAGGAACCTGATACCCTATTCGCATGCGCAATACGTAGGCCAGGCCTTGGTACAGGGTTTATGGTCACATAACCAAACCCTAAATAAATTACATTTATATGTTGCCCATAACTCACTGAGTACAAATATATAATCAATTCCATTATCGGGATCCAATTGACCCTTTAAACTATTAGTTGAACTTATTAAAACGATGTCTAATATCCCAATTTTTACCGTTGAAATATATTCAAACACACATAATAAACTCAAATAATGCATTAAGATCATTATCTGAATGTTTCGAGGTGAAACTTCTATCTTTTTCCGGCTCCTTTTCTTATTTTCTGGTATTTTCTTTCCTCACTACGTTCTATGTTTCCTAATCTCTCTTGTTTATATATCGTTCTATTATATAGGCTAAGGAACCGCCTTAGTCATTTCCATTTTCTTTCTTTTCATTTGTCTTTTCTCTTTTCTTTTTCCTTTTATTTTCTTTTATAATTTCTTTTCTTTTCGTGATAAAAATTAAAATGATACCCTACGATCTTTGAAATAATTCCAACTTTTGCATACAAGTTATACAAAATATATGTAGCATACTCACTAAGGTGGATCTCAAATCGGGTTCCCGAAATTCAAGATCCGAATTTAAATGAGAAAATGTCAAATTATTTAACTTTCGGTATTTTAGCGGAAACTAGCCGAACAACCTCGAAATTCGCTTTCGAAAAATCACAAAAGTCACAAATAATCATACGAACCTAATGGCGCTTTCGAGTTTCGAATCAGAGCTCATTCGCCAAAACCGAGCTCGAAAATCTCTTTTTAATATTTATCGATAATAAAAACTGAAATCTTCTTCCAATACGTACCAAACGAGGTCTGATTTAGCTCAAATTTTACAGACAGGTCCTAATGGACCATACGAATATTTTAAAATTATCGGCACGCCAGTCAGAGTCCTAACTCCCGAAATGACTACATAAGGTCGTTTCACCGCTTTATACATGATAATTTGAAAAGCGCTCTGTGCCATAGGTATCATTTTCTTTGAAAACATAATGCGGAGTCTGAAAGAGAATATTTCATTTGTTGGCCTGTATTGCATTGGCTAATATAGATACAATGTAAGAGAAGGAAAAGACTAAAAATTGCTAAGAAATTAGATCATGTCCAAGCGAACATCTTTCATGCTGACCTATCCCCAGAAGATTCTTCCTCTTCTTCAGACGAGTCTCCCTCGGATGAGCTTTCCTCTGATGAGTCTCCTTGAACAAATAATATTGTATACATCAGTTAAGAACGAGGATATGTCAAATATGAGATTCTTTAACATTTCCCAACCCTTCTTTCCTTTCTCCTCCATTCCTTTGTCAGCCAGAGAGTTCATTCCTTCACTAGCCCATACACCTATAGATTCTATGTGCTTTGTCAGGAGTTTTACCTTATTGCGCCATTTGCCTTTTTCCTTTGCTTTTTTGCTTCGACCAATCTTTGCTTTTCTGCTATTTCTCTCGTGCCCTTGCCTCAACATTTCTTTTCCTTTTTGTTGTTGCTCTTGGTTGAACTACCCTTGCTATGTCTTTTCTGAGCCAGTCCAGATAATCTTCATCATAGCCTACATCAAACCTGTCTCACCCAATAGTTTCGAATTCCATCTGATGCCTTGCTTTCCAGAATTCCAATATCTTGTCCACGAATGGTATTACCCCAATCAAAATATCTTCTTTGAAACTCCTGAAATCAGCAATTTGGGGTACTTTTTTTTTTCTTCCGGCTTACCTAAGTGCCCTTAAATAAATGTATAGGTAAACCCCTCTAAACCCTACTAAAATGAGAAATGAGGTTCCTTCAGATCTTGTGATTACTGTTGTGCTGGGAAAGTAGTCAAATATCCACTGTATATTTTCGGATGTCAATTGAGAAAGCCTGTAGTGCCACCGTTTATCAGTTGTTGGTCGGTCCTTCTTAAGAGCATTGTCCATGCGGGTGGAGTGAGTTAAGATGTAGTCCTCTTTTGGTGTGGAATGGAAGTCTTGGTCTGTGCTATTCATCTTTTGCAAATGCTCCATCAACCAAATTGTAGAAATAAATTACAACCTTCAAAAAAACCAACGCCCTTCTTGCATCTTTCTAAAGCTCGGTAAAGTTCTGCAACAATCATAGGTACCAAAGTATATATCTTGTAAAATTCTTTGAGTAGGGCATCATCAATTGATATCATACAAACATCAACCCGTCCTTTGTGTTTTGGTAATACGACAATCCCTAAAAACCTTGTGACAAAAGCAAGTACCCTCCGCTCTTGCCAATCTGCCTAGTTAATGTTGAAACTCCCTTGGAATTATTGAAATATTTTTCCGTACCCGAACTTAATGTAAAGGGAAGTCAAAGAAAATTCCGACTGCCTCTCATTGTCTGTGCATAATTCGGGCTTAAGCCCTACTATTTCAAAGAACTCCTCAGCTGTAGTGTTCTTAGGCGTCAATATCTCATCACTTTCAAATGGAAGTTGATTCAATCCGCCTATTTCATCTAGCAACGTTGTTAACTCTACATTTTCAAAATGAAAAACCGCTCGGTCTGCATCCCAATAATGTACTACTGCTTCTACTATCCCTTTCATTGGAGCGTGCTCCATTAATGAAATCATATATCCCAACACCATTTTGACTCGGTCTTGCTGATCTCTGCTTAGGTTTCTCTACCAATCTTTGAGCAACTGAGGGATTTTAGTAACCTTATCGAATGTTCAAGTGGCAATGATCTTTGGAAAAGGTGAAGGAAGATAGGAGATCTTTGGAAAAGGTAAAGGAAGATAGTAGAAAGGGAGGAGAAAGTGCCTAAAATTCCGCTTAATTTCAAGCAAACGATCAATGTGCGGTAATAACTTTCTGAAAAAAATGCATCACAGAATATAAAGGGATGTGCTGTTGTAGGCTGAGAACCCTTTGGACACTTTTAGACAAAGGTTGCTAATGGACTTTTTGACATAACATGGATGCCAAGTCTTTATATAATGCCTAAATAACATATGTGGGTTATGTGTCATCTCGTCGATCAAGTGGTCGTTTCTGATTTAATTTGTGCTTTTAATGCCTATTCAGTTATCTTTTGCGCCTTCGAATGGCGTTGAATATAAAATGATTCCGACCGCTTGAAAATAAATAATTGTTTCTACTTCAATTTGGGGTTTTGATACCTCTTTAATTATCTTTTTTTCTTTGAATGACATTGAATACAAAATAATTTCAATCGCTTGAAAATAAACGGTCTACATTGTACGTTCGGTCCTTAAGTAAATAAAAATAATCATGTTCAATGCTCTTTGTGGGTCGAAAAATCCATTCGGATTGTTTTAACAAGTTGGCCTATTTGACTTAGAACAAGTCAACTAATAATATGTCATGATGCATGGTCCTAGCATCGCCACTAAGAGTTGGGTTAACTAGACCAAGTTTTATTACCTCCCAAGCGGACGACTTGGGAGCGGAAATGTCACAGACCAACTAGATTCTATGTTGTTCCCCCCCAATAGGAATTTTGGGAGGAAGAGACAGTCATGGAAGCAAGATATTTTTTACGATTTTGAAGTTGCCAGGAATAGCAGGAGGTATGAGCGGAATGCACAAGTTTTTAAAAAATGTACAAGTTTTGAAAAAATGCACACGTTGAGATAGATTACAAAATAACCTTTAAAAAGTAAAAGGAGTAAAAAGAAAAAAGAAACAAGTTAGTTTCGAAAAATAGGATAATTGAAGCAAGATAATATTAAAAATGCAAAAAGAATCATGAGGTGAAAAATTGTAGAGGATTTGAAAATTATTGAAGTGTGGTATGCGATGCATTGTCTTAGCAGAACTTTCTAAGAGTTGATTTCTAGACAACGTTTTATTATTCTCCCTAGCAGACAACTAGGGAGCGAGAGTGGAACGGCAGTGAGATCCACATAATCGTTCGTGGTGTGTGCAGTTGTAAATTCCAGGAGTGGAGGAAGTGCGAATGACATAAGCAATTACAAAGTGAATATAATCGAGCAATAAAAAAATAAAGCGCTAAAATATGAAAATCTAAAGATAAACCTCAATCCTGCAAAAAAAGAATGGAAGAAAAGTTAGACTCGAAAAAATGGCAAGAAAATAAAACAAGTAAAGAATCTCCATTATGGTTAGAACCTTGATATCCTCAGCGGAGCCGCAATTCTGTTGGCACTGTTTTTTCCCAAACCGGTTTGGGTTCGAAACATGATTCGACTTGTTGGAACTCATTGGTAAGACTTTGAGTCGCCACCTAACATATTTTTTTAACTAGGCGTATTAGGGCACCTACTTTATTTCTAGCCAATTTTACAGTTAACTTCGAAACATGGTCTTGCGAACTAAAAATTCTAGGTAAGGGTTCATGTTAACCCAAAAGGAAGCTGTTAGGCCCCTCTCAAGTTCCACCAGATGTGGTTTCCAGCCAAACTATATAATTGGGACTTAATGTAAAACATAAAAAGTAATTAAACTAAATAAGCAATAACCGACTATAGCTCTTAGTCTAAATACAAATAACTACATATGAAATAAATAAATATTTGTCTCCTCTAATGACTTCTTGTAAGTAGCTTCGTCTAAAAGTGCCTCACAAATAAAACCAACCAAATTAATATGAATCGTAAACAAAATTACTTTGAATAAAATTGTGTAAAAGAGTAATAGTTTTTAAATATTTTGTCCACTCCGATTGGGTCGTCATTAACGAATTTTGCCCGAATATACCTCGCAAAAATATGAAAATGAGTGGTACAATAGTTAGTAAAGTAAAGTAATGAATGACAAAAATAAAGTAAGTAAAATAATAATAATAATAATAATAATAATAATAATAATAATAATAATAATAATAATAATAATCAATTTTGTAAATGTTTAGGCTCGGATTGGGTGATAAGGGTTAAGGATACGTCACAGTTGTAAACATGCCGGTTGGTCGTGTTGCCATGCCAAGTGTGGATCACGTTACCTATATAGTTAAAAAAGTTACGGTAAAATTTTTTTACTGCGGTAAAAATTTATAAGTTGTAAGCCTTACTCGGTACTCCCTCTTTCCATTCACCATGCTCGTCAATTTAGGGTATGTCTCATCCTATACTTCAAGAATAGTCATTTTTTTTAATGTTCGTTCCTTTCACTTCTTCCTTTCAACCTTACTTTTAGCACTTACTTCTTTAACCTCACCCTGGACACAGTCAGATTATAACATTTTTCATGACTAGCAATTGCAAATTTTCATAAAGAGGAGTAAGGGGACCAGTAAAATGAGCAAATGAATATAACAACAAGAATCTAGACCAAATAAAGCAATAAAAGACTCGTTCAAACATAAATCATGTACAAATCATCATAGAAGCATGGTAATAAACCAATAGAACCAATGGCGGAACGCCGATTTCCATGCGAAATAAATAGAAAAAACACAAGCCAGAAAAATAATCCATCAGAGATTGAGAAGACTAGTGGAATGGAAGAGGAGCGATGCCAACCCACTTTTAGAAGGTAGTGGCGCTGCTACTACTCCGCCACCCTTTTTTGGTTTATTTCGGCAATGGAACAACAAGAACCGAGAGGTGACCGGCGGCAAGGTTTACTGCATAGATTCCGGCGACCTTCCCAACGCCACCGCCTATGCTTCACGTTTTCTCGTGAAAGCCCCTGTGGTGATAGCTACTTTTCCACTACTTATCCCCCCTCAATCTCTTCTTTTCGTTTTCGGTCTGTCTCTGTATAGTCTGCGTATCTACCTCCGATCTCCGTCTATTTTTGTACTAACCATCCACCATTTTTATCTATAGTGCGTATCTCTGTTTTGTCCACCGGTAGTGGTGGTGGTGGGTTACGATATTGCCCCTATTTTTGATCTGTTAAGTGTATACCTCTCACTGTTGATCTCTCTCTCATGTTTTGCCCTCTCTGGTGTGAATTGAACAAGAAGAAGAAAAAGACCAAAAGGGGGGGGGGGGGGAGGGTGTGTGTGTAATGTTTTGTGTTCTTTTTCCTTGGTGATCAAGGTATGTCTATTAATAACAAAATGTAAATGCGAGTGTCATTGGTAATTGGGGCGTGACTGAAACAGTAAGAAGAGAGATTTAGGGGATTTTTTGAACGCTGAGAGGATTGAGGAGATTTTGGAGGATTTGAGAGAGGTGAGAGAGGATACTGGGGATCTGAAGGAGATATGGGTGTGATATACTTGGTATCAAAAGTGGGGTAGGGATGTTGGGTGTGTAGGTTGATTGTGCAGGAGAGTGGACTAATGAGTGAGATTTAATTAAAAAAATAAATAAATAGGAGAAAAATGAAAAACGTATGGCACGAAAATAAAAAGATGAATATATCTAGATGAACACTTGTCTAGGTTCAAAGTAAATATTTAAAAGAAATGCTTTAAAAGGGAGATTTACATATATTTAAATTCAAAAGAATTCAAATTGTGATAAATTAAAATGAAATGAAATGAAATGATTGATATAAAGTTTTGACTAGGCATTTTAATCCGACTAATATCTACTTAAAGGTGCTGAAATAAAATGAAAAATATAAGTGTGCATATATTTTATATATAAAAAAAATAAAATGCACACATAAAAATAATTGAGGTCAAATCAAATTAAATAAGTATAAATAGTTACAAATAAATACTAAATATTAAAATGCATTAATTTGCACAAACAACCATAAATTGACACGTATTTAACAAACAACATAAATGATGCAAATTATGTTATATAACTGCGATTAAGTATGTATTTTAAAAATAGGGGATAACATAGATAAATGCATGCTTTCTAATATAAATTTGCTTAGGCAGTTAAATTGCACCTTTAAGTTAAATATAGCCAATTACTGAAAAAGGAGGGACAAAATTGGGTGTCAACAAGGGACAAAGGTAAAATCTTGAGTATTAACAATTGTGTCACTCCTAGTCTTTACTAGGTCATCTTGTGCACCTTCTTTATGAGTAACATTTCTAAATTCTAGTTTTTGATTGTTTCCAAGTGGCCGGTTTCCCATCTATCTTAATTGGTTTTCCGATCTCTATTGGGAAATCTAACTTCGGTTCTTTCCCAGCTCTCCTAGTATCTTTCTATTGTTGAGTGGGTATGTTATTTCCTAAATTTTGGTCATCTTTTGAACGTTTGTTTTTCTTTTGGTGCGTAATTATCATCCATTGATCAACTTCAGTAATAGCTTGGATATCTTATTATTCCTGAGGTTGATTCTCACTGGTATTTCTTTTGGCACTAAGGCTTTGAGTACAGTTCTTATTGTTGTGTGTCCCAGAATTCCACAGGTTGTACATAGCATATTGATTCTTTCATAGGTTAGTTTTTTATAATGTTTTCCTATCATAACATATGATTTCATAGGTTTTTCTATTGGTACTATTATGCAAGTCTCACATATTTTCCCCTAAACGTTAATGAAATGACGCATCAATTCTAATTAATTTCCCTAAGACCCCCCTCCCCCAATCTTTTGTAAGATTACATAATCATAAAATCCGTAGGGAGCCATGAAAGTCTAGCCCAAATAGCGGAGTATGTTAGAGAAGCTGATGAGGAGACAAATCTTGGCTTCCATTCCCTAACTAGTAAGACTTGGTTCCACTAAACTGTGGCCCATTGAGATTGTTAAGAGCTTTTAAATGGTTATCTTTGTCTAGGAATTTAATAAGATATTAGTCATTTCCTAAATCAATAAGTGATAAAGGTTTAGTGGGCTTCCATATCGCGTGAAGCTTTTGTTTCAAGAATTGGTAGCCAACTCTTCTACCAAAGATTTTAACTATTATAGCATTGGACCAATTCTTGTAAATCCTTTCTTTTCTGGTTTTAAAATTGGAATGAAGTTATCAAGATCTTGAGCATTATCATATTCATCTAAAAGTATCATAGTAGTCTATATTTTCTAGTCTATATTTTCTTGTATTCTATCCTAGTTTTAGTTTGTTCTTAAAGTTGTTAATAAATTTTGTTTATTCCAGGCTCCTTGGTTAAAAGAGATGTCTGTGTTCTTGTTTTCTAGTTGATCTTCCTCATCAAGATCATGTGGTATTCTCCTTTATATTGGTTTCATTGTGCATAGATTCTCTCTTTTGGGAACTGGAACTATTAATGTTATTATTTGTCATGTTGATCTATAGAAGTGTGAATTATGGGGAATGTTTAATGAAAATGTGTTCTAGGAAATTTGTTGAGGAAAATTTTAGGCAGAATGGCCAAATTAACACCTCTACTAGTACGGTTTTGTCATGCCCATGCCTGTACTTAGGAGAGTGTCATTTAAACACCTCTACTCGTCCAAAACCTTACTTTTAAACACTTCCGTGCCTTATGTGGCAAAGAATGTAGTGCAAACGCCTCCATGTCAGCTTCCACGTCAATAAATATTCCACGTAGACAAGCCACGTCGGCTGGGGCAAAATAACACCTAAAGCAGATCCCTTACCCCGATCATATTCCTATTTCCCATTTTTTCTTTCTTTCTTTCTCTCTTCCTTTATCTCTCTAATTAACACTAACATAACACTCAAATCAGATTGGGATTTACAAACGTCTATTCATCGGCTTGTTGTCAATTTCAAAGGTAAACCCCTATTTACAATTATTGCAATGTTACGCTTGTTTATTTCATTTTTGTTCGAATTTAGGGGTTTTATTCGAAATTAGGGTTTTTTAATCTAAGTTTTTATATTAGTGCAGAATATATCGGTATGTAGTCCGCAACAAGTCCATAATAACACATTGGCATTTTCATGGTTGAAAAAAAGAGAAGGAGAAATTAACAAAGAAAGAGAAGGAAAAATTAACAAAGAGGAGCTTGCAGCCTTAAAAAATGGTGATTTTACCTTGTGGGAAAGAAAGGGCTTTAAAAAGCCAAAAAAAGAGCCATTAGGGGGCTGTTACATTTGCTTCACGCTTCAAAAAGCGTGTGTTCACGCTCCTGTGCCAACTAAGTTTCAGCTTTGCCACATAAGATACAGAGGTGTTTAAAAGTAAGGTTTTAGACAAGTAGAGGTGTTTAAATAGCACACCCCTAAGTACAGGCATGAACATGACAAAAGCGTATAAGTAGAGGTGCCAGTTTAACTATTCAGCCAAAATTTTATGAAGATAGGTTTTCTTTTATAGAGAGAGGCGAGACTTTATCTCTCCCTCATTTCCACTTCAGATGAACCAATTTGACTTTGCACGGAGTTTAATAAAGAGAGAAGACTTTTGAAACTTGTGGTCTAAAATAAGTTATAGATATTTGTGTGGCTACAAATCATCTAGGGATGAGTAAAAGTGAAAATTTCTTTCCATACTTAGAAAGAGGTCATTCTTTTTGAAACAGACTAAAACGGAAATAGGTTCATCTTTTTGAAACGGAGGGAGTAGTACATTGTACTCTGATAACTTTTATTAGGTAGACATCTAAAATTTTCAAAATTCTAAATATCGTATGGACTTGGGTATCTTCGTCCTCGAAACTGCCACCTGACCAATATAGTAGGTTCAAATGCATCTGGGCGAGTGAGCGCTTAAATAAATATCCACATCAGATTTATTACACCACAAGGATGAATAAATTATCTTTTTTCCCTTGTTTGTTCTCCTTGTCCAATTTCTTTGCTCTCTCCCTATATTTGTTAGGACCTGACTTTTCCAATCGTGAGGCACCTAAAGAACGACTACTTCTTAGGAGAACCATCTCCGATTCATATCTCATTTATGCTCAATTATGACAATAACCAAACTAAATCAAGAATTAAACATTAACAATGAGAATTACATTATGATAACCAATATTAACATTACATGTCTCAAATATCTGTACAATCCATAGATACCTATCTATTTGGTCATGACTCTACAGTTTGCGATACTAGTTAGGCATCGCCCGAATTACAGAAATGTAGATTTAAGAAAAACTGATAAGAAGTTGTTCACCATTTTATGCCTAAAATTTTACATCTAGGTTAAACACTTAAATTTATGAATGGGTCACAAGCAATATAGTAAAATACGATAGAAAAATAAGTAAATAGAGAAGAAAATAGTAGACAAGAAAGTAAAGAGTTTTATTCCTTGAGAATAGCCGGATTCAGGTGTGAGTGGCTTGATGTACAATACAATGTAAGGAGGGGTATTTATAGTAGAGATTAAAATACAAAGACTAACAAAGGTTGTGGGACTATAAACTCAATGTGGTGGTATATACGAAACCCTAACTAGGAGACTGTACCCTAAGGTGGAGAGATGTATGCCTTGCGTCCTATGCCCGTAGTACCTGAACGGTCGTACTTCGTAGGGCAATCGTGCATCCCCTACGCCCGGTTACTTGTAGGATAAGTCTAGTCTCGCCAGCTGGACTCGTATCCCTGTAATAATAGGTCACGTATTTTTTCCTACACAGTCAGTCCCCCCCCCCACTTGCCGAGTGCTGACGTGAGCAGTCAGGAAGTGAAAGCGGTGTACAAGATGGATGTGAAAGATATCTCACTGACTCCTTAAAACTCGCAGTCTCTTTGACCAAGAATGATGCTGATTTATTCAAGAACTCTGTGTGTCTTCATCTGATTGGTTGATATCGATTTCATGTACCTTTCCAAGAATACTTTTTGCTATGCTAAATCATTTCATTCTCAGGCTATAATTGCGCTTGACCATTTCATGATTCGTTCTTATCTCTTCTAGCCTATAAATAGGGGCTTCATGATAGTAGTGGAATCACAAATCCTCTTCAGAAAAATATTCCATATTCTTTAAAATTCCTTATGAAGAATGGCTCTTCCATCTTAAAAAACATTTTCCTTTGACCCTGGTTTGATATTCTTAGAAAAACTTCTTTGTTCAAAATGGATGATGCACGTGAACACTGTAGGAAAAATATCATCTTCAGTTGTCTTCCTCTTTTCCTTAATCCATGATTGGACGAATGGAGTTCCCCGAGTCATGAGGTTTGATCGAGATTCTAATGACATTCTTCGGAATGTCTTTATTGTGGCATGCATGTTTAGGCCTAAATTTATACGTCTAGGTTAAACAATTAATTTATGAATGAGGTCACAAGCAATACGATATATTACGATAGAAAAAGTAAGTAAATAAGATAAAAGTAAAGACAAGTAATTAAGCAAGAAATAATAGAGAAATCAAAGTAATTCTTATTCCTTGAGAGTAGCCGTGTTTGGTGGCGAATCATGTCTTGTGTACAATACAATGTAAGGAGGGGTATTTATAATAGCGATATCCAGTCGTAAATAAGGTAAAATACAATTACTAATAAAGCCATGGGCCGAACTCAAGGCAGTGGTATGCTAAACCCTAACTAAGAGACTGTAAACCCTAGGCGGCGAGATGTGTGCCCTGCGCTCTATGACCAAGCCGACTAAACGGTCGTTGGCTCTAAGAGTGGGCGTATATCCTCAATACCCGGTGACTTGTAGGATAAGTCCAGTCTTGCCAGCTGGACCCGTATTCCCGTAATAATAGGTGGCGCACTTTTTCCATACAGTCTGTCCCCCTACTTGCTGAGTGCTGACGCAAGCAGTCAGGAAGTGAAAAGGGTGTGATGTAAAAAGATATCTCACTGACTCCTTGAGCCTCACAGTCTCTTTAACTAAGAATGATATTGATCTCTTCGAAAACTTTGCATGCTTCCTTCTGATTGGCTGATACCGATCTCACGCACCTTTTCAGGAACTGTCATTAACTGCTCCAAATCATTTCATATATCTAGTAATAATGACGCTTGACCATTTCGTGCTCCATCCTTATCCCTTTCTGCCTATAAATAGTGGGAAAAACATAAACTCTTCAGTGGGAAAAACATAAACTCTTATTCAGAAAATAATTCACTTCTTCAGCAATCTCTGATGATAGCGAGAAGCTTTTCTTCCCTTAAAAATTTCGCCTTTGATTCTGGTTTGATACTCCCAGAAAACCTTCTTCGTTACAAATGGATGTTGTATGAAGGAAACATAGGAGGAAATTCATCTGAAGTCACCTTCGTTCCTTTTTTTGTCCATGAGAAAATGGATGAAGTCCCCCAAATCATGAATTTTAATAGGGATTCTAACGATGTCCTTAGGGATGTCTTCATTGTTTCACATGCGCTGATTATAGTGCGCTCATCTTCTAACACAACGGTTTCTATGATATTCTTCTTGTCATGAGGGGTCATGATGCTTAGCCCTTTCAGCTTTCGTGCGGCGTCTCTGCCATGATACCTCGTGTGTCCAGGTCGCTGTTTTGATGGCTTTGAGCTGGTGATCCCTGCTTGACTCTATTTCATTGCATGGAAGAGGATATAGTTTCACAACAGCGGGTGACTAAGGTGTCACTGAACTTCGGAGTCTTCCGTGGTTCATGGCTTTCACCTTGGTTATCTGCTTTACCTGAACCACTATTATAACGCTTCTTCGCCCGTTAGCTTTGGGACATCTGAGGGAAGAGGCTCCTTCGTGATGGGTTTCCAGCTCAAGCCTTTATGCTCTCGGCGAACTCCTGATTGTGCTTGAAGATCTGCGGGGCTGTGCACTCCTGTTTGACCAATTGAGCTTGAAGCGGATTGTCAAACTTTGTTTCTAGTCTTTTAGTTTTTCTTCAAGTTTAACAGACGAGATGGGGGAAGGTCAGGCCTATACTCAGATGCTTCTGGGAGCCCTTGCTTTCATCAAGCAGACGGGCTTTGGCTGTTTCAGCAGCCATATGCTTCGAAGGGATGCTCGGGCCGACATATCTTAGGCTGCAAAAAAAGAAAAGAAGAACTCCGGATTGTTTATGGCTTGTAGCTACAATTCAGATGAAGGATTCTTCATCCATGTGAATCCAGAGGAGCTTTTTGTTTTTAGTCTTTCCTTTTCTTTTTTTTTTTTTCTACAATTGTTATAAACAAATATTGTATTAAGGAAGAATTAAATGTATATTAAGAGCTTATGGGCTGTTTGTTATTAATGAAACTATTGTTCATCAATATTTCATACGTACTTGTGTTATTACGTGTTTCGTTATGTGTGACCAAGCAGTATGTTTGTGCTCCTATATATTAGATGGCTTCTGGTCGTCCTGACTGTTCTAGTTTTTTAAGAACATGTGTCAGTGTGCCTGCCTTGAGCAATTGCGTCCATTGTGCACTGATAGATGGATGCTAGGTTGCATCCGTAGCAGATGGCTGTTTACCCCCACAGTGCGACGACTTTAGCCTGTATGGAAACAGTCCTTTTGCATTCTGAGACAGAACATCTTCGCTTAGTTACTCGAGTATTTATGACTTTCTAGCACTACGCAGACAGGCATCCCCATCGGCGTGTAGCTGCAATTGTTGATTTAACTAGATCAACGCTCGATTAATGCTTGGTGGCTGAGTCTATCTCTAAGCAAGTAGTGTACACTACTTTTTATAGCGAAAAGTAAGTGTATTACTTCAACTTTGGTCTGGCCGGGGCTATGAATAGTTGGATCATAGATGGATCTAAATAAATGAGTAAAACTGACTAAGTAATATAGTAGTTTTATTGATAAAAGAGGCGCGAAGCCTGAGATACTGCAGGTGAAAACTCGTAACATGTTCGATAAATACCGTAATTAAAAGGAAATAACATAAGCAAAGTAAGTTCTTTCTAATCCTTGAAAGTTATCCTTCGGGTCGTTGACGACTCGTGGTACAATCGCTCGCCGATCAAGCAATAATGAACTCTCTATTTCGGCAAGTAGATGCTTTCTGACTTGTCTTTAGGAAGATCTCCCTGTAATCACCTAATTTTGGCACCAAATTCTTAAAATTCCTCAAAATGGCCGTGTTAGATTCTTAGGATTTTGGCTGAATTTTCTTAAAGTTTAATTTTTATTATAAACTAAAATTGTCATTTAATCGGGTAGAAAAAATATAAAAATTAAAAAAAAGTTACTTGTTATGTGTTTAATTGTGATGTTATTGTAAATTATGTGATTTTAATTATAATTAGTTATGTATGTTTTAGGTAATGTAGACTTTTAGTAGCCATTTTGTAGAAAAATTGCAGCCCAATGATTTGGCCCACCAGCCCACACTCAAACCCAGCCCATTCCCTACATATATAAGCTTAAATCTATCTCATTATCTCCCTCACACCTTCTAAAGCTCAAGGCTTGGGGAAACCCTAGCCATTTTTCTCCTCACCATCAGAAAATCCCGTCACCCCTCTCTGCCACCACATTTCCGCCACCAGACCACCGCCTTCCGGTAATCGAAAAAATACAAACCATACCATTCCGGAAAGCTTTCGAGCCCCTCTATCCATTTCTGGTGTTATTTTTCCCGAAATCCTTACCGTTTGGTGCATATCTACATTTTTAATTTTGGGTAACACTCAACTCTGGTGAATTTTGGCTCCTCCGTTGTTGTGGTCTTTGGGGCTGCTATGCTAATGAATTTTTGTGATGAAGGTGATGGGGATAAGGCTGTTTGGCTTTCATACGTTAGTAATTTAATGATAAAGCATGACAAGCTATGCCTTGGTGGCGACGTTCATTTGACCAACATGTAAATTTTCACCTCCTTTCCGTAGTCCTATTTGTTCAATCCGTATGTTTAGCGTAGGGATAGGATTAAGATTCTTATGTTCATATGTTTGGCTCGCTTCTAGTTTAATGTGAAGTATTTTAATTGCCTTGCTTCAATATTTTCAAGCATGTTTTGGAGCCTAAGTCACTGGGATTTGATTTGGCTCATTTAAGTTATTTTAATTTAGTGTTTGGGGGCTGATTTTAGTAAATTTCAGATCTGTATTTTTGTGTTTAAAGTTAGTCTGATGTTTTGTTGGCGGCCCAATAGGCCCAAAAGTCAATAGTCCAACAGCCTCTATTTTCAGATTTTAAGGACATAAGGGTGGCTTGAATAGTGAGAAAATAGTGTCAAAAAGCCTTAAAATGTGGGACTTGACAAGGGTACTGAAGTGGGGATGGGCTTGTACTTTTAGCCAACCAAACACTCCATCCTTTGATAAATTTTCAGCTTTAAATAGGAGCATTTACTACCCTCTTTAACACACAACCACCTTGCTGAAATTTAGAGAAAAGGGAGCAAAACACTTGAGAAAAAATTAGTTCTTTTGAAGAAAAGATTTAGAACCAAAAGCCTTTATACTAAGGGTCTTTTGGGGTATAAATCTACTAGTTTTAAGGGTTAAATAGAGGCAAAAAGGGCTGTTTTAGCTGCTGACTTTGGAAGTAAAAGTTGCTTTTTTGGCTTGCTATTTCATTTGCTTCTTACCTTGGGAATTGCTACATAAGGTAAATGCTTCCTTAATATTTTTATGTCATGTATCTAGCTATGAAATGATTAATATCTCAGCATGTTCATGGTCTGAAACTTCCATTTTTATGAATGTTGTTAGTCCATCCCCTCTTTATGAATTGTTTGGTGTTAGGCCAAGTTAACAATTATTTGTAGGCAAAGATAGAACGTAAGTGCAAATAAATTAACACTGTCTTCCGGAACGAATAGGCTCTATATTTAGGACATTTGCTTAAAATCTGACCATTTTTTATAAACTGATACATTCTCGCAAACCTGGCCGTTTTTGCAAACTGGTACGTTTCTGCAAATTTGGTCGTTTTTCACAAACTGGTACATTTCTGCAAATCTGGAAATTATGAAAAATCTGGATAAAAATGAGAAACCAAGGCGGAAAAAAAAAGACCATCTATGTAGAATTAAAGGTGTAGGCAATTTTAGGACCCATTGGATATTTACTTACAAAAGTGAACTTGAAAATAGCGTTTGAATTTATTTTCAAAAATATGCCATCCTTTTGTAAAGGTGGCCTCGCTTATTATGTAAATTTCTTTTTTCAAAAAAAAGTTGGTCATTTAACAAGTTTTGACAATCAACTACTTTGTGGGTACATAAATGTAACAACTTTGTAAAACAGCTTATTTTTGCAAATAGTTTCAGCCCACTCCAACGGTAAGACTTACTTATTGTGTTTTGACAAATAGCCACTTGCTTTAACAATTATTCTTGGAGTTAAATAGGTAAGCCCTTTGCAAAGTGGAAAATACGTAATAAATTTATTTATTTATGTACTTATTATGAATTAAAGCGTAAATTCGTCCAGTCCTCCGTGAGGTTGGATAAGAATAACGACTTTAATTTTCCCTAAATCAAAGTATCAAATTCAAATCAACGGCATTAATATAACAACCATATTTAATAAATTAAAATTGCGACAATAAAGCAATTGTGCTTAGCACAGGACTCGAGGGTGCCTAATACCTTCCCGAGAGTCAACTGAGATCCTTACCCGAATCTCTAACGCAGACCATTAGACGAGTCAGAGGTGTTCCAAGGTACCTTTTGGTGGCTTGGCACACCTTAAACAAGGTCAAGTGGCGACTCCGAGTTTTCTCTAAATAATTTTGTACCATTTTGAACACCAGTCACGAGCCTTTAAATAATAAACAACGCGTGCAGTTAACTTTTTTAGGGCGTGACACTCCCTTGCTCAGATAGTTGACCAGCTTCGACTTGCCACTTATTGCGACCTGCCTAGAATGCCTATACAGACCAAGAACTTATTCACATAACGAAGAAAGCATCACGCTGCCCCGCGAAAGATCTTGTATCTGGAACTTCAAGGTTCATCAGGCTTGCAGGGGTTAGCTCAACTATCGTCTGCCAAACGTACGAATCCTCGGATGCTTCGGCATATCCTGAGATCTCTTCTTGGTGGATGAATTCCCACGCATGAAATGTTTTTAGGATTTCCCTAATTTTTTTTTTCGATCTGGCTCGCAGATGTCCTCCCTGGTCCCCAGTGTGTAGGCTAAGTCAATAGCTTGAATTATGGCTTCACACTCTTCTTTATGGTAATCAGCTTTCATGGCCTGATAGTAAGCCATTCCAGATGGCGTTATGATCCACAGATCAATCTTCTCCTTATTGGGATTCATTCCTATACGAATCTCCCAACGGCCATACTCAATCACTGCTTCATTCTTGAGTGACTCTTCAGCTTTCCGTTCCAGTTCTTCTGAAAAATCTGAGGTAAACCTTCCAACGTCTGCGACTTGACATCTATACGGGGTTGATAGATGATTTCGTATTCTCCCATCTCTTCAGCCCACTTTGCCATATCTTTCAACAGACTGGGTTTAGATAAAATGACTTATACCGGTGTCGAAGAGACTAAACTGATAAAATGTTCCTGAAAATATGATCGCAACTCTCATGTGGCCATTACCACGGTTGTTAGAACTGGAGCGACAAGGTCAAGAACTTGTCAATAAGTTGCAGCATCCTGCCGGCGTATTTCACGGGAAACTGCTGCCCGTTCTTTTCTCGTACAATGACCGTATTCCAGGCTATCTCAGATATTGAAACGTATAACAGTAGGTGCTTACCTATCTCTGGTTTTGCTATCACTGGAATCTGTAGGAGTTAAATATTCGTCCGAACCATTTTTAAATAAATTTGTATCAGCCACAGGGTTCCTCCTTGCTTTCGCAGCACCTCAGAAAGATGACATATGAACTTAGTCGCGCTCGGGATTAATTGATCCAATGCCGCAAGTTGATCCCGCAGTTTGTTGAGTCCTCTCTGACTTCTCGCCCTATATCCTCAATAGTTTTCAACTCAGCAGTTGTAACCTTGTCTGAAGTAGGGCAGTATTTCTTATGGAGAGGCCGCTCACCTCAGAGGTCGGCGGCCCCATGCGGGGTCGGGTACTTGAAGACCTATTGAAATTTTGAGGGCACTTCCCTGACGTCGTGTATCTACGGCCGTCGTAGGATTACATTGTATGAGAGATTGCAATTCATCACCTAGAAAGTGGTTGTGCTCGTCTTGCCCAGTATGTGAACCGGTAAAGCTAGTTCTCCAATGGATGTTTTCCAGATTCCGTTGAAACCCATTATGTATCGAGTACTCGAGGATATTCGAGGACTATGGCTGAATTTGTGCAACACCTCCCCCAGATAATATTAAAAGTACTCCCCGTATCGGTAAGAGCTCACTGGATATGTACGCCGGATACTTCCACAGGTACAACGAGGCCAATTTGTTGGTCTGCTTGCTCCTCCTGGTTGAATTGGATAGACCCGAATGTTATCCCGGTCATTGCAATCCCCAGGGCCGTGTCCGACCGTTTGTCTATGAAAATTACGTTGATGGTCCTTAGGTTCTCAGATTCCGAACTTTAGAATGGTGGGTCACTTCTTCCAGCAGCTCTTTGAGATGTCCTTCCTTTAGTAAGTGTTTAATCTCGATCATTAAGGCTTGCAATCGACCATTGCATGGCCCCCGTTGCAATGAAAATCGCAATAGAGCGTTGTGTTTCTTCTTGTAGATCCTTTCGCATCAGGTGGCCATCAGACCCTGGGGTCTAGTTTACCAAAGTGATTGGCGACTAGGTCCATAGCGTTGACACGAAGACCCAAGTCCTTGAAATTTCGGGATTCAGTCCGCTTTTCTTTGGATCCAGATGCTTGAGAATTATTCTGCCGCCCGGTGCCCGCTTGATTCTGAACCCTTGGCTTCACCCTTCTACCATCACCCTCACCTTTTAGGGAAGGGATTCTTAGTCTCTTCATTCGCTCGTCCTCGGGGTTATGAGAATGATCTGGTTCTAGATAAAGTTTCTCAGTATACCTCTGATGTAATGCACTCCATGTGGACACTGGATGTTGTGTCAAACTCCACTGCAACTCTTGGGTAACTAAAGATCCCTTTGAATTCAAAATTTTGCTGAAAGCTACCACACCAATGTTATCAGGGACTGAAGGGAGCTCCATGCGTTCCTTTTGAAATCTATCGAGGTAATACTTCAGCAACTCGTTATCATGTTGTCGTATCTCGAAAATGTCTTCCATGCGCTTTTCCCGCTTGTGGGCACCAGAATGTGCTTTCTTGAACAGGTCTTGCATCTGATTGAATGATTCGATGGATCCCGTTGGTAGCTGAGTGTACCAAGCGAGGGCTCTTTTGGTGAAAGTTTAATCAAATCTCTTCACCAGAGCAGACTGGATTTCTTCTTCAATAATCTCGTTACTCTTCACTGCGGTATAGTAAGCAGCAATGTTCTCGTTCGGATCAGTCGTTCCGTCATACTTCAAGTTATCCAGCAAGTGGAAGTGCTTTGGTATGTGGAGCGGTACAACACTTGATTTGTAAGTATGTTTGTAGAACTTTTGCTCATCTACTGTGGTAACTTGGGGTGGAGTACCTGTCACGTTACCGATTCGGTCATGGATGGCCTTCATATCCTTTATGAGATCCTGAATGACAGGGGCTCCCCAAATATCTTGATTGTTGATCGCTGCTTAACCTCGGAATTGATGCTGGCGAGTTGTTCGTGGGCGTCGGTCCTCGTGGGGATAATGGCCTCTAAGACGAACCAGCAAATATTGCTCCCAATCTCTAGGATATCCCTTCAGCTATGCTGTTCGAGTTCGGCTCAGACGTAGGTTTGAGGATGTCCAAGAGGAAGCCTCTGAACTCTGAATTACCTCCTAGCTGTTGATCGCCTTCACCATCGCTAGCGATAGGGATTGGCTCATGAGAAGAATCCTTTGGCTGCTCGATAGGATCCTTTTAACGTACGCTGGGACCGTTGGGATCCTTCGCAGACATGTCTACTATATCTGTGGTGTTTTTTGGAGCGCTGCTACCGTCGCCTGGCCTGACTGTGCCTTTTCCTTCGCAGAATACCTATAATTACCTGGGCCCCACGGAGGGTGTAAAACTGCTTATGCCTAAATTTGTACGTCTAGGTTAAACAATTAATTATGAATGAGGTCACAAGAAATACGGTATAATATAATGGAAAAAGTAAGTAAATACGATAAAAGTAAAGACAAGTAATTAAGCAAGAAATAATAGAGAAAGCAAAGTAATTCTTATTCCTTGACAGTAGCCGTGTTTGGTGGCGAATCGTGTTGTATGTACAAAACAATGTAAGGAGGTGTATTTATAGTAGCGATACCCAGTCTTAAATAAGATAAAATACAAGTGCTAATAAGGCCATAGGCCTACAACTGGCAGTGGTATGCTAAACCTTAACTAGGAGACTATAAACCCTAGGTGGTGAGATGTGTGCCTTGCGCCCAATGACCAAGCCGCCTAAATTATCGTTGGCTCTAGGAGTGGGCGTATATCCTCAGTGCCCGGTGACTTGTAGGACAAATCTAGTCTCGCCAGCTAGACCCGCATCTCCGTAACAATAGGTGGCGTATTTTTGCCCACACATTACGAAATGATTATGGTGTGCTCTTCTTCTAACACAGCGGTTGCTGTGATATTCTTCTTGGCATGCAGGGTTAGGACGCTTGGCCCTTTTCAGCTATTATGAGGCATTCCGCCAGGATATTTCTGGGGTTCGAGTAGCTCTTTTGACGGTGTAATGTTGAAGCTCTACTGTCTTACTACGTTCTATGGTAGGCAAGAGGATATAGCTTCGATCCATCAGCAGATCAATGAGTCACCAAACTCTAACTCTGGTCGTGGTTGAGAGCTGTCTCTTGGCTTGGATGGCTCGACTGTATTGCTGTTGCAACGTCTCATTGGCTGCTGGCTGTGGAATACCCGGGGGAAGAGGTTTTCTTGTGGTAGGTTCCCAGCTCAAGCCTCCTCGTCTTTGATGAGCTCGCAATTATGCTTGAAGATCTGCGGGGTAATGTACTCTTGTTTGACCAGCGGGGGTCGAAGCAGATCTTCTAGTTTTTCTTCGAGCTCAGCGGACGATATGGAGGAAGGTTGTGTCCGTGTTCAGATGCTTCTGAGGACCCTTGCTTTGATCAAGGTATCTGGGCCTTGGTTACATCAGAGGTCGTGCGCCGAAAGTTGCTCAGGCTGACATATCCCTTGATGCCGGGAGAACTTCAAACTGCTTAGCTGCTTGTAGCTACAATCTAGATGAAGGATCTTCAGCCATGCAGATTTCGAGAAGTTTGTAGTTTTGCCTTTTAGATTTTTTAGAATACCTATACTGAACAGTGTTGTACACAAAAAAGGACTTAATTGTAGATCATGAGCCTACGGGCTATTTGCTATTAATAAATTGAACGTCCATTAGTATTTTTATGCGTACTTATGTAGTTTAAACAACATATTTTATGTGCCTTTCTGGGCTAGTATCTTTTGCGCACTGAGGGGCGCTTCATTTGAATCAGTAGTTGACGGCTTATATTGCGCCAGTAGTACATGGTTGTTTTGCACCCACAAGGGGACGACTTTAGAGCGTGTGGAAACAGGGCATTTTTGTGTTCCGATAAAGAACTTCGTTGCTTGTTTACTCGAGTATTTTAAGACTTTCTAGCATTATGCGGGTTGGCATCCCCGCCGACATATAGGTGCAATTTATTGAATTAATAAGTTCAACTTACGAATAATGCCTGGTGGCTGAGCTAGACATGACCTAGCTCTAGGTAAATAAAAGTGGGCGTATTACTTCAACTTAGGTCTGGCCGGGGCTACGAATATTTGGATCGTAGATGGATCTGAATTGTAATATTGCAAAACTGACTAAGTAAAATAGTAGTTTTATTGAAAAATAGGGGCGCAGGGCCTGAACTGTTGTGGGTGAAAACCCGTAACATAACTGATGATTATGTAAATACTGATCAAAATTAAAAGAAGCTAATGACTTAATTAAAGTAAATAGTGAGAAGGATTGTACTTCCATCATCGAACGGAGGTATCTATCAGGGCTCCCTCGTCTGAGGGTGTTGGGCCTCGAGATGTAACCTGTGGACCACTGACAATCCGATGGTGTAAATCCCCATTGATTAAACAATAGGAGTGCCTGCCTCCGCAGTTGTCTCCTTTCTGACTTGTCTTCGGGGAGTATTCCCTTGTCCAAGTAGTTAATCAGTGTGTGACGCTGCTTTATGGCGGAGCCCGTGCTTGGAACCTCAAGGTTCATCTGGTCTATGGAGGCCAGCTCAATCACTACCTGCTGGTCATCTCAACCAGTGTGTGAATCCTCGGGGACTTCATCCTCGTTTGAGCTTTCCTCCTTATAAATAAACTTCCATTTGTGAAATTTTTTTCAAAAGTGCTTTAATTTTTCTTGCCGACTTGGCGCACAGATGTCTTCCGTGGTAAAAAACCTCATTCACTTGACTGACCACCAACTGGAAACTACTGAAGAGGCTGACCTCCCTGGCCCCAAATATGTAGGCTAAGTCAAGAGTTTGAGTTATGGCTTCATATTCCGCTTCGATGCTTAGAAGTTTTGTGGCCTTGTAGAAGATGTTTCCGGTGACAAATTCCCCAGTGTCAAGGCTCGATTTTCCCTACATTTTGGATTGATTCCTTCGCCTATGGTTTCCATGACCACGGCAACAATAAAATTGATAGGTAAAGGCAGAAGCCCATCAAGGTACGAAAGTCCTCTCCTGGTATCACTTCAAGAAAAATGAGCTTCAGCGAAGAGAAATCCGGTCGCTAAAAGGCCGAATCTGATCGTTATAGGTCAATTACGACCGTGTAAAATTCGGTCGTGACCAGTCGTTATAAGCTCTCACATTAAAAGTTCACAACCGGTTTCTCATAAAGTCGTTAAAAATCCTTTAAAGACAACCATAAATCCGGTCATTATACCTCATTTTGGCGACAAGATTTCCCTTCGCTGATGGTCATTTCTTGGACGTTAAGAGACATTTAAAATTGCAGAATTATGCTTTCAACAACCAAAATTCCTTTCGTTAATTGTCTTATACTTTTGACAACAAATGACTAAATTTCCATTGGCTAATATTAATTGTAATAAATATTATTAGATAAAAATTTATATATTCTCTTGTGACTACCCATGAGTAACATTAGTAATATGCTTTCAAATATATAAACATATACAGAAATAGTCAACACTCATATTAAACATCATTGTACATACTAATCCAAATTGTACGACATTATTTTTCTATCTCCTAAAAAAAGAGTAGAATTGTAGCATGTACAGAAGGCAACATATGTAAACAACCCCTAGCAAAAATAAAGCAGGTTTCTCTAGCACTTCATCCTGTTTTTTAACATTTTCAGCTGCTGCTTCAACTCAATCTACACAATATCTTCCAGAGGGAGTCTTGCCGACTTCTAGTCAATTATCTTTAAAAGGACAAGTGCATATCTAGTAAGAAAACTCGCACTAGCTCCTTTTGTTTAGAAAACAAAAGATTACTTAAGGTTGCTAGTACTGTAGGATGTAATTCAAAGAAGTGAAGAGCATCTTATAATACAATAAACTATACACACGTCTTACACCAACACAACTACAAGATAGCATCATTACTTGGAATTACCAGTCTCATCTCTTGAATGAATGGATAAAAGCAGTACTATTTGTTTTTAAAAAATAGCTAACTCAGGGTCTGGCTCCAAAGAATCTAACTTCAAAAGCTGCGTGTTGATAAAGATAATAATATATGCAAGAACTTACAAATGCTACACATTAATAAAGATTAGGAAAAACAGTACTAAATGACCTGGTCGGGATAACTGTTTGCCCATGAGCACACATAGGCTTTACTTCTAGCACCTGGAAGGAATGAAATATTACTTCATTAATGCTGGAATTTTAAAGACAGATATTCAAATGATCCTATTGATGTTGAGAGAAAGAAAGAGAAAAGCTGCATCCACGGTAGTCAATAGCCAAAATAATCACTTTTTCACTGTAAATAACAACCTAGTTGTCCCACAATAGTCTAGATTAACCAAGTGACCCGAGAACTAATGAACCTAAAAAGAGTTGCAGTATCAAAATTATGTCAACGTGAATGAGGAATATTCACAAAATTGTCCTAAAATGATTGAGTTCAACAAAGGCACAGGGAGCTTATCAAAAAGGTAAAAGTTCTTGTTGCAAGGTCAAACACACAAATTTAGGTAACTTTCCATATGAGAAAATAAAAACATGTACGTACAAACACCAATTAGAGAATCAGGAGAACAATTTTATGATAACAAACATTAGAAAGCAAGAAGAAGAGACAAACAAAGCCAATACTTGTACGGTACACAACTATGTATCAGCAATATCCTGAACCACTCTATTAAAATATAGTACCACGGTAATATGACCTTGAAAAAATTCCTAAATACAATTAAAGTTATGATAGAGTAACCTTCAGCAGGATTCACTTCTTTACCTGAACTACTATCGATGTTGGATTTCCCATGACCCTCAAAAGCCATCTCACTATGGAATCAAACTGCATAAAAACATTATTAGAGAGCAGAACTCTAGATGCATTCTGGCACCAACATCTAATTGAGTTACCATTACACTTAATCTAACATGCAAATTGTTCAAGAAAATAGCATATTCTCAGTAATGAATAAAATACAACCAAGACTTTTGTCCTTTAACTAGCTAGGGAGTTGGCATGAGTACAAAAAGAAATCATACATAGTACAACCAAAGTAATATAGTCTAAGATTATTAGTACATTGATGCAGCCCGAACACGTGCTGATCATGTGTTCGATCCACCGAGGCCAATGACACGAAGACAAGCCAAGCTGCTACACGATGTCCACATTCACTTGGCTTGGTCGAAGGAAAGAAACTACTCCGAAGCTGAGTACCCAAGCTCAAGAACCGAAGGCGTCATCTACAATCTTGAGCTCGAAGCAGGGAGTGACCGAATCCCACCCGAACACTCAACATCGACGCCGAAGTAAAAAGCAAATAACCGAAGGAAAAGCGATCGATGTAAAGTATGAGCAGAGCTGAGAAACCGAGCACCGAAGTGAAGGAACTCGAGCTCAAGTGTTCGAAGTCAAGTGTTCGGTTGAAGGAGTAACAGAACACTCAATAGACAGCCCTGCGTGGCTTACTCCTATTGGTCACCTGTGACCATTTACTGTTTTATCCTTAGCATAGCCTATAAATATTCCATTTACATTTCATTTGTAGGTAATTAGGTCATTGAATATTGAACATAGCGGTTGCTATTGAAAGTGTCTCCGATGAAGCCTAGCCCGGACGTGGGATTTTAAAGAACTTGTGTCAATCGGTGTGAGTCGTTTGAACATTTTCTTCTTGGTCATTCTATTTGGAAGAAGCGTTGTCTTTCTTGAGGATTGTTGCTTAGTATAGGTGATTCTTTGCCTCTGATTCATCGAGCCCGAGACTAGTTCCTCGCCGTTCCTTGAATTGAAGCAAGATTTGTCTTGCTTCTATCTTTACTTTACTGTTGTTCTTCCGCGTCTTCATCGTGTCTAGCTTTCCCTCGGGTTTGCTTGCACCATCTTGGTATCAGAGCAAGGTTTGAGCTTGTTTCTACAACCTCAAATCTTGTTCGTTTATTCATGCTTGTGTCTCGAGTTTTAGCTTTCTTCCTTGTTGTGGATTGTTGTTGCTGTGGTGTTTTACAAAAAAAAAAAAAGTAGAAAAGAAAATTCAAACATTTTGGTCGATTTGTTGGTTGTTTGAATTAAACAACTATTGAATCTTGATCACCACTGTCTAAGGAGTGATTTGAGCACCTGTCGTACACCATCGGCGACTAGGGTTTCTCAACTAAATTTTGGACTGTTTCGAGCTTAGTGGTGACTGTTTTCGAACCCCAAAATGTTTTGGTTGTTACCGATGAAGACTGGTGGTTCTTGATTGATTTGGGTTTGTTTTGTACTTAAATTTTGGAGTTCTAAGGTTTGAACCGTCGTCCGTACACCGGAAAGTTGTTATGTTTGTAACAGTGTACGAACACGAGGAGCTGAAACTTAGCTCAAAGAACTTGAACAAAAATTCATCCGATATTGTTGATACCAGAGTTGAAAGGGCAACCCAAAGGCAGTTAAAATTCTTTGTTAGTGAACGAAGTTAAGTTGTCCAGACGCCGGAGTAAAAACTTCACTGTTCCATTGAAGAAGAAAGGGGTAAAGTGTAAAAAGCAAAACCCCAGGTGAAAATTTTATCGGCTAAGAAAAGGGAATTGGATAAGGTAAAACCCTATCCGGACCAAGGAGGGACCACTCTTGTACGGACAAGAGTTAGTGTGATCGAAAGGTATTCCGAAGAGGAATCGAAGGGTAGATTATCCTAGGTTTTCATTTTTCTTGTGTTTGATAAATCTAGATAGTGGATCTCTAGAGTAATCGTTCCTACTCGAGGTCGTACTAACTCATTTGAGCTTATAGGAACTCGTGCGTGGGTGACCGAAGTCCAAATTTCGTAGAACATTCTTTGACTTCCGAAGCGCAGAGTAAATAGCGTCCGTTCCATCGAGTCGTATCAATTCACTCATCCCGAAGGAGACATTGTAACTTGTCAAATTCGAAGGACCTCAGAGAAGTTGATCAAACGAGGAAGCCATTGGCTACAAGGTCTTGAGTGACCAAAAATCGAACCCATAAATTGAGTGGACCCGAGTGCAACCCATCAAAGGTGAGGGAGTGTGTGAGGTGATTTCTAACCTTAACATTTTATTTGGTCTTTGATTTGTGCAATGATGCGGGGCAAATTGGAGCCAAAGCGCGAACCATCAAGAGCCAAGCATGAGAGCACAAAGGATACAAGGCAAGGGCACCGGAGGAGGGTTCGAGAGTGATTTGGAGTCATGGACTTGAGCGCCAACGAAGTAGGACCGGCTACGGACCAAGGAGGAACACTTAGAGTCCATTTTGAGCCGTTTCCAAGCCTCCCAGGAAGGGGGTGGACCCACTGGACTAGGCGGACCGCCTAGTGACTGCACCACTCTATGGACTTTGGGCCTCCCATAAAAGGGGCGGACCGCCTACTTTTTAGGCAGACCGCCTACTTTGGAGGGTGGGGCGCCTACTCTGCAGGGTGGGGCGCCTACTTTGCTGTTTGGGGCGCCTGTTTTGCCTTGTTTTGGACGGGATTTTGACATGTAATCCCTATTTTGACCCTACGAGGCTTGTAATGTTTTTATATCATTTGAGAGCTTTTTAGACATTACATTAGGAGTGTGGTGAACCTATAAATACCACACTTAGTTATTTTATTTCGGGAGCTAGTTTTGAAGATAGAATTAAGAAGATAGAATAGGTTTGGCCATTCTTGTTGAAGCTTGAGCTTCATGTATCTCTTACGTTGAATCCATGGTGGATCACCGCTAGTGTGACCCCGTTTAATGGTTCAAGTCTCTTCTCCCTTTTGAATCAATCTATGTGTTTAGTTTGATTCATTCTTTCTTCTATTTCTATTCTCCCCCATCCCTATTTTCCTTCTATCGTGTTTAATTTGTTGCTTCCATTATTTGTTATTCGCTTCCGTGATTTGACCCGTATCATCTTGGTATCAGAGAAAGGCTCGGGTTTTGTTCTTTCGAATCCACGTTCCTTGTTTATCTTATCTTTACTTTATTGTTATTGTGTTTATGTTCTTGAGAAAAGAAGAAAAACAAAAAAATTGAAAAAAGTGAGAAATACAAAAAAAATCATGCTGTGGATTGGATTTGATTACCCATTGATTGTTTGAAATAGGGGATCGATCTATGATGTTTACCCGTTGATTTGGTACCCTTGTTTCGTGATTTGGTGTTGAGAATCAAAAGTTTGTAAATCAAAAACCTCAAAATTGAAAAACCCTAGAACTTGATTGAAAATTTCTTGATTTTGATTTGTTATGGATTGGGTGATGTTATAAATCATTGGGAATTGATTGGAGTAGTTGAACACACCATTGGGTACCTTTGGATTGGGAAAACACCTTGAAAACGTTGGAGATTTGGGTGCAAAAGACCAAAAAACGTGATTGTGCTGAAAGCACCAGTAGGCGGGTTGCCCAAATAGTAGGCGGGGCGCCTAGTGAAGTCTCTGAAGTTGGGCAGGGGGACCGCCCACTCCTAGGGTGACTCCATTTGGCTTCGTTTCGTGTGTTTTCGTGTTCCGTTTGCTTCCGTACCTCTTAGTTAGTGTTCCTAAGGTATTAGTCCTACTTTATTAACACTAATCCTTGATTCCTTAGGGTGTTGAGTGTCTTGGAGTCTTTACTTAAAGTCGTAGAACTTGCTTGCTTCAAGTGCGCATTAAAATAGCTTCCATACCTCTAGTCACATAAACTCCATTCCGAACTATTACTTAGGTGCATTAGTTGATTGATCTTGCCATTGTGATTACTAAGAGACAACAAGGTCTTGAGTGGAAAAAGGCTTGAGTGGTGAGAACAATAGAGTGAGGTCACAAAAACAAACGACCTTGAGTGTATACACGAGAGGAAAGAAAATTGAGTGACATCTTTTGAGTGATACACGTGAGGGAGTGAAATTGTGAGGTCCTTAACTCTTTGACTACGACTATGGCTTCGGATGACGATTGTGGAGGGTATGACTCATGCGGAGATGATAGAGACTATGGTTCCTATGATGGTGATGATGGGTATTGCTATGACGATTCGGGGAACCAAGGCTCATATGATGATGAAGCGGGTTACTATGTTGATTATGAAGATGAAGAAGACTATGGGGCTTGCGAAGACAAAGATGAAGAATCTTATGCTCCAAGTCAAGAATATGAAGATAGTGACGCTTCAAGGTATGATGATCCTACTTACTCTTCTTGTGGTGAATGAGAATATGATGATAGTGACGTAGAGAGAATGGATGATGAGTTTGATTATGCGAATTTTTCATTTTCATCTTCTCTTGGTGTTGCTAATGGTGAGCAAGGGAGTAGTAGAGGTCCTTCCATTAGTATGGGAGGAGGTGGTGGTTGTTCCATGGGAAGGGAGAAGCTTGCCTATTCCACTTATGCTAAACGGCTTGATGCTTCTAACTCCCATGAGAAGGGTGGAATGAGAAGTGTTGCTCTTACTGTTACAGGGGTGCATTGCTCTAGTAGTGGTGGTAGGAGTGGTGCTATGGGCTATGGAACCAAGGCAAGAAGCAATTATGGGTTCCATAGTGGTACTCCTTCCTCGGCTTTCAACAACACTTCTAATATTGGAAGAGTGACGGGAAGTGGAAGTTATCCTAGTGGTGTTGCTAGGGGAGGAGGATTGAGGAAGATCCGAGTTGATAGCGATGGTTATCTTGAAGTTCCAAGATTGTACTTGAATGATCCTATACTACACTTGGGTCTAAGGAGGTTCCTTGTTGAGGTGGAAGGTAATGGAGGGTACTATCTCAAGATTGGTGACACCAATACCAATTGTATTAGTACCTCAGTGGTTGATGAGCTAAGGCTACCTTGCTATGCCCTAGATTATCTTTATGAGTACTACAGAGTGTGGGTTTCCAAGCAATCTCGGGTGTGCATATCTCATAGGGGTTATGTGTGGTGTCATGTGTACCCCATGCAACATTGTCATGTGTGGTTAGGTGAGTCATGGTTGCAAGGCAAGAAGGTGCGATATAGTAATGTGAACGATAGGTATTACTTCGGTAAAGGCCAATTGATTTATGACTTTGAGCCTCTTGGGGTAAAGATCAAGTCACCTCCTAGTATACCTTCTAGGCCTATGAAAAGGGGGAAAGGAGCAAGAACCTCATCCTATGGTTGAAAGAGTGCAAACAAGAAGTCCTAAGATCACAAGCAATGGTGGGACTAGTGCAAGAAAAGAGTTGACAATTGTCAACAAGGTGAACCCCAAACCACAAGCTCCAAAGCAAAGTGGTTCACCAACAAAGAAGAAAAAGACCTCAAGTGATGAGTCACTTAGTCCTAGATTCCGGGTTGATGTTAAAAGTCCACCTACTCCGGCTATGGGTATTCTTGGGCCTCGTCCCAATTCACCCGAATTTGAGAGATAAAAGATTGAGAGGAATAAGGGAGTGACCGATGACATTCCTCGAGAGGAAAAAGGAGAGGATGTGATGAGTGATGTGAGTGGGATGTCACCACCCGAATCCACACCCGACCTTAAAAAGAATATGAGGGAAAAGAAAGAGGGAAAAAGAATCATTGAGAGTGAGGACACCCCTTATTCTAACCTTAGCCCTTTATCTTTTTCTTCTACTTGTGTTAGCTCTTGTGTAGGTACTCTTGGAGGCAAACCAATGGAGCCTCAATCATGTCCCAAGAAGGATGGACAAGGTGAAGAAAATCTTCAATGTGAGCTTCAAGGCGAAGGAACAACTCATAACACTTCAAGTGCATTGAGTGAGCAAGAGGGCCACTCAAAGGTATGTGAAAGTTCTTCCCTTGAACATGTTACTTCCTTGTCATGTGATGGTGTTTGTGATAACTCAACACTAGTTGATGATTTGTATGATTATAATGTGTTTGCAACTAGTGAAGAGTCGGTGGGTCAACTTGTTTGTGATTGCGAACCACTAGTTGAGAGGAATGATAAGCCGTATCATGATGTGAGCTCGATTTTCATTGACCCTCTCTCTAGTGAAGATTGTGTAGTTGGTCCTATTTGTGACCCTTGTTATGACACACCACCTATATTTGATAAAGGGGAAGATGAGTTGAATGAATATCCTATGATGAGTTGAATGAATATCCTATCCTTTCCCTTGATGAATTGCTTGATAATGGAGCCTATGTGTTGTAGTGAGGATGGTAGTGACCTTGAGGAGTCTCTAGTGGATGAGATGGATCGGATTGTATTCGATGACTCCTCAAGTGTGGATGATGACTCTAGTTTGGATGCCTCACCTTTGATAGGTAGTGGACTTGTTTTCACAAACCCTTTGTTTGAAGAGGATTCTCAAAGAGGTGATGGTGAATATCTAACTAGATAAGAGTTTGGATTTAAACCTCCATGGTTTGGAAAGTTGAACTCTATAGACAATCCATTGTTTGGAACTCCAAGTGAGAAATTGGTCTTGGTATTGGTTTTGTTGGACCATCTTCTAGTAGTTCTAACCTTTGTTCTGTGGACTACAATGATGAAGAACCTATGTTGGAGACCGCCCTTGGGAGTTTGCCTAGTGAAGAAGATTGTTCTGGGGGTGGATTTGGAGGTGAGGAAGCCACTCTTGGTGTGTGTAAGAGTGCTTCCAAGAAGGGGAGTGGAGTATTTGATGTTAGTTGCCAATTGAACTATTTTGTTTACTCCACCCCACATGTTGACCACACCTTGGGTGTTGAGCATGCCAAAGCCAATGAGTCACATTGTGATAGTAATGCATTGAAGGTTTGCTATGTTGACCATAAGCCTAGAGGTCATAAGGAGCTTAGTTGCTTAATCTTGCATGTTCCATGTCTTATTGATCTCTTTGCTTGTTTTGGGAGTGAGTGCTTGTCATTTTTTAGCTAAGACCTTGTTGTCTCCATTGGAGACCTATACTTTTTGGATGCTATTGATACTTGGCTCTATCAGAAGAGTGTAATTTTCACATCACTTATACTCACTCTTGTTGGACTTGCCTACTTTTATAGTGGGAAGTTTTAGTGTGTTCTTATTGATCATAGGAATTTCGATAGCTTGATCGTGCATATCCTCTATCCTATTGATCTCTTTGATGAATCTTGTGTTGAGTACACCTATTGGGGAAGCCAAGTACTTGTTTTTTTCTTTGGAAACATGTGCTTTATCATTGTTATTGATGCTTGATTATACCATAAGAGTGTGTTTTCCACACTCGTGACACTAACCTACTCTTGTAGTGGAAATCTTTGTTTGTGCTTGTTTTGAATGTAGGCTTGATGGTTTGATTTCGAGGATGAAATCCTTTCAAGAAGGGGAGGATGATGCGGGGCAAATTGAAGCCAAAGCGCCAACCATCAAGAGCCAAGCGTGAGAGCACAAAGGATACAAGGCAAGGGCACCAGAGGAGGGTTCGAGAGTGATTTGGAGTCATGGACTTGAGCGCCAACGAAGGAGGACCGGCTACGGACCAAGGAGGAACACTTATAGTCCATTTTGAGCCGTTTCCAAGCCTCCCAGGAAGGGGGCGGACCGCCCACTGGACTAGGCGGACCGCCTAGTCATTGCACCACTCTCTGGACATTGGGCCGCCCATAAAAGGGGCGGACCGCCTACTTTGGAGGGTGGGGCGTCTACTCTGGGCGCCTACTCTGCTGTTTGGGGCGTCTGTTTTTCCTTGTTTTGGATGAGATTTTGACATGTAATCCCTATTTTGACCCTACGAGGCTTGTAATGTTTTTATATCATTTGAGGGCCTTTTAGACATTACATTAGGAGTGTGATGAACCTATAAATACCACACTTAGTCATTTTATTTCGCGAGCTGGTTTTGAAGATAGAATTGAGAAGATAGAATAGGCTTGGCCATTCTTGTTGAAGCTTGAGCTTCATGTATCTCTTACGTTGAATCCATGGTGGATCACCGCTAGTGTGACCCCGTTTAATGGTTCAAGTCTCTTCTCCCTTTTGAATCAATCTATGTGTTTAGTTTGATTCATTCTTTCTTCTATTTCTATTCTCCCCCATCCCTATTTTCCTTCTATCGTGTTTAGTTTGTTGCTTCCGTTACTTGTTATTCGCTTTCGTGATTTGACCCGTACCATGCAGGTACCATGGCTGGAAATGGAGGCGATGGCAAAGGCATTGAGAAGCCCGAAGTGTCGTTAGCCGATCTCTTGGCTGCGATACAATGCATCAGTGCCTAAGTAAGAGGAGTGAGTGCTCGAGTAGCTCAACTCGAGCAAAGGAGTGCGTCCGTGGCCTTGAATGGGTCTGGCGCTGGAACTAGCAACTCCACTCCGATGAAACCTGAGCTGTATGCTGAGCTTGTTCGACAACATCAGTTGACGAGAGAGGCTATTCGAAGAGAAATCTTGGGCAATCCCCAAGCATAACAACAAAACTTGGGCAATCCCCAAGTTCCACAACGAAACTTGGGCAATCCCCGAGGTGATTATCAAAAATTGGGTATTCCCCGAGGTGAAAGAGTACCGACTCCCATGGCCCAAAGACAAGCTGAGAACGTTGATGAAGAGGTCAACGAAGGAGGTCGAGGAAATTTCAGAGGTCGAGGCCATGGCGCAAATGTTGATCGAAATATTGAGCGTGAGGCTGATGATCAGTATGATGAGTATCGCGAACATGTTCGTGCTGTTCGAGATTCAAACTTGAACAGTGTCAAGATCACTGTTCCATCCTTTAAAGAAACTAGTGATCCAAATGAATATCTTGAGTGGAAGCTTAAAATTGAGGGAATCTTCGAAACCAATGAGATGACCGAAGAGAGGAAAGCTGCCCCTGCCATTGCTTCGTTCGAAGCGTATGCATCTACATGGTGGGAAGCTGACAAAAGAGTGAGACGAAGGAATACCTATCCCGAAGTCACTACTTGGGCACACTTGAAGAGAGCAATGGATGCTAAGTATTTGAGGGCTAAGTATAGGCAAACTCAGTTACAAAAGCTCTATGAGTTAAACCAAGGGTCCAAGTCAGTTCAAGAGTATCATGATGAGTTCGTGAGAATTCGATTGAATCTTGATCTGGAAGAAGATGAAGAGCAAGCCACTATTCGATTCAAAAATGGCTTGGCTCGGGATGTGTCATCTCAATTGAGGCTACACGTGTACCACACGTTGGAAGATGTGTTCGAAGCTGCTACCAAAGCTGAGAAATAGGTGAAGGACGATAAAGCAAACCGGTACCGAGAAGTCACTACTTCCACTTCTTTGAACCGAGGTAAGGAATAGAAGAGTCCTAATTCAACAAGTGCTAACACTGTTCGAGATTCGAAGAAACCCTTCGAAAGGGGTGTGACCGTTAACCAACCAAGAGAAGTGGGAGGTAAACCTCAGCTTAATTCTCCTAGTGCTTCAAATATTCAGTGTCATAAATGCAAGGGTTATGGTCACATGGAAAAAGAGTGTCTGACTCGTAAAGTTATGCTCTTGCTCGAAGATGGAACTGTCCATGAGCAAGCGAGTGACACCGAAGAGGAATTTATCGAGGAGATTGATCGAGCTGAAGAAGATGATGGTCATGAAGCTGCCGAAGCTGATCATCCGAAAATGTTTCTTCTAGTTCAAAGGAATTTGAGCTGCATGACTCTCGAAGAAGAGGACAACCAAAGAGAAAATCTCTTCCATGCCCAATGTCGAGTGAGGGGGAAGGTGTGTTTGATTATCATTGACTCAGGTAGTTGTGCAAATATGGTGAGCCAAATCTTGGTTTCACAAATAGGACTACCTACTTTGAGACATCCCCACCCTTACAAATTACTATGGTTGAACGAGTGTGGAGAATTAGGGGTTGTCAAACAAGTGTGGATCAAGTTTAGAATTGGAGAATATCAAGATGAGATGATGTTCGATGTGGTGTCGATGCAAGCTTGTCATATGCTATTGGGACGACCATAGCAGTATGATCGGTCGGTTGTTCACAATGCAAGATCCAACACATACACTGCAAGGCTCGAAGGGAAGAGTTTCATACTCAAACCCTTGTCTGCAAACCAAGTCATCGAGGACTATAAACGGATGAAAGAATTGAAAGAAGCGGCCAAAGCTAAGCTTCCTATGGGAACAAAAATTGTGGCCGAAGATAAAGACTCACCGCCTGAATTAAGAAATGTCTGTGCAATCATGCAACCGGGTGAGTATCTACGAGGCAACGACACCGATGAAATGATGATTTGCCTCGAGCACAAGGGTACCTTTCTAAACTCTAATCATGATTTTTCTAATGATAACCCTTTGCCTAGTGCTGTTCAAAGTGTTTTCCAGGACTTCGGAGACATGTTTCCCGAAGAAATGCCAGGTGGATTACCTCCGTTGAGAGGAATCGAGCACCAAATTGAGTTCATACCGGGGTCTCAAATCCCTAACAAACCTGCATACCAGTGTGATCCCGAAGACACCAAAGAGCTCCAAAGGCAGGTTGATGAGTTGCTGAACAAGGGCCTCGTTTGAGAGAGCTTGAGTCCTTGCGATGTTCCTGTTATCCTTGTCCCGAATAAAGATGGAACATGGTGAATGTGCGTTGACTGCCGAGCAGTCAATAAAATAACGGTAAAGTATCGTCATCCTATTCCTCGACTAGATGACATGCTAGATGAGTTAAGTAGTTCTTCATGCTTTTCAAAGATAGACCTCAAGTCCGGTTACCACTAAATCCGAATGAAATCCGGTGACGAGTGGAAAACTGCATTCAAGACCAAGTTCGGTCTTTATGAATGGTTGGTGATGCCTTTTGGCCTATCCAATGTACCGAGCACATTCATGCGACTGATGAACCATGTGCTCAAACCGTTCATAAATAAGTTTGTTGTCGTTTACTTCGATGACATACTTGTTTATAGTAAATCTGTGGATGAACATGTCGAACACTTAAGGCTAGTGCTTGATAAGCTTAGAGAAGAGAAGTTATATGCTAACTTTAAGAAATGTGACTTTTGTGTCGAACGTGTAGTCTTTCTAGGATTCGTTGTCAATGCTAATGGTGTCGAAGTCGACGATTCAAAAGTCGAAGCCACCAAAGATTGGCCAACTCCAACCTCGGTATCACAAGTTCGTAGCTTCCATGGCTTAGCTAGCTTTTACCGAAGGTTTGTTCGTGACTTTAGCACCGTGGCTGCTCCTTTAACTGAGCTGGTTAAGAAAGACCATCCATTTGTGTCGGGAGAGTCCCAAGAGAGGGCTTTCCAAGAGTTGAAACGGAGGCTTTGCTCTGCCCCGTTGTTGCAACTCCCTGACTTCGGCAAAGCATTCGAAGTCGAGTGTGATGCGTCCGGAGTTGAGATCGGAGGAGTGCTTATGCAAGAATAGAAGCCGATCGCTTACTTTAGCGAAAAGCTTAAGGGTGCAACCTTGAATTACTCAACGTATTACAAGGAGTTGTATGCCCTCGTTCGAGCACTCGCCCATTGGCAGCATTATTTATGGCCTCGAGATTTTTTGATTAAAAGTGATCATGAATCTTTGAAACATCTTCGAGCTCAGGAGAAATTAAACTGAAGGCATGCCAAATGGGTTGAATTCATTGAAAATTTTCCCTATGTAATTCATTACAAAAAGGGAAAAGACAAGGTTGTGGCCGATGCGCTATCAAGGAAATTTGCTTTAGCGAGCACTCTCACCTCAAGGCTCATGGGATTCGAAATCATCAAGTCGATGTACGAAGACGATCCCAAGCTGGAATGCGTTCGTGACGCAATCTGGAGTGGCCGAAGGGTTGAGAAATATCAGTGGCACGATGGCTACCTCTTCAAGAATGGGAGGGTTTGTGTGCCAGTGTCATCGTGGAGAGAGCTCTTAGTTCGAGAAGCTCACTCCAGAGGCTTGATGGGGCACTTCGGTGTCGACAAAACTCTTGGTATCTTAACCGAGCAGTTCCATTGGCCCAAAATGTGACGTGATGTGGAAAAGCTTTGCAACGCTTGTCTCGTTTGTAAGAAGGCTAAATCAAAGTCCAACCCCCATGGTTTGTGTACCCCGTTTTCTGTGCCTGATCGACCTTGGGTTGATATATCCATGGACTTTGTGTTGGGGTTACGAGGTCGGGGGGATCATTTGAAGCTCTTTGTTGTTGTTGATCAATTTTCCAAGATGACTTACTTTATTCCTTGTAAAAAGTGTGATGATGCACAACATGTAGCTACTTTGTTTATTTCTAATATGTTGAAATTGCATAGTGTGCCTCGTACTATTGTGAGTGATCGAGACTCAAAATTCTTGAGTCATTTTTGAAAATGCTTGTGGGGTGCCCTCGGCACCAAACTACTATTCTCGACGTCTCACCATCCTCAGACTGATGGACCGACCGAGGTAGTTAACCGAACCTTGGGATCTTTGCTTCGAGCAATGACCAAAGGCAAGGTCGGAAGCTGGGCAGATCACTTGCCCATGATGGAATTTTCACACAATCGAACGGTGCATCGAATGATAAATATGACCCCGTTCGAATGTGTGTATGGTTTTAATCCTTTGATTCCACTTGATTTAACGCCATTGCCTCGAGATTCTGTTATTGATTTTGAAGGTACTCATCGAGCTACTGCCTTGATCTAGTTGCATGCAAAGGTGAAGAAGAACCTCGAGGAAGCTTATGCAAAGATTTCTTTGAAGAAAAACAAGGGGCGTAAAAAGCTGGAATTGAGGAAGGGAGATTGGGTTTGAGTTCACTTCCGAAAGGAACGCTTCCTGAACAAAGGAAAGGAAAGTTGGATCCTCGAGGGGATGGTCCATTCCAAGTGCTGAGCAAGATCAACAACAAAGCTTATGTGATCGTCCTGCCTGGTGATCATAATGTGTCCAACACCTTCAATGTTGCTGACTTAGTTCCTTGTGTTGTAGGTCAAACTTCGGAGGATAAAGAAGGCTCGATTTCGAGGAAGAAATCTTCTCAAGAAGGGGAGGATGATGCAGCCCGAACACGTGCCGATCATGTGTTCGATCCACCGAGGCCAATGATACGAAGCCAAGCCAAGCTGCTACACAATGTCCACATTCACTTTGCTTGGTCGAAGGAAAGGAACTACTCCGAAGCTGAGTACCCGAGCTCAAGAACCGAAGGCGTCATCTACAAGCTTGAGCTCGAAGGAGGGAGTGACCGAACCCCACCCGAACACTCAACATCGACGCCTAAGTAAAAAGAAAATAACCGAAGGAAAAGCGATCGATGTCAAGTTTGAGAAGAGCTGAGAAACCGAGCACCGAAGTGAAGAAACTCGAGCTCAAGTGTTCGAGGTCAAGTGTTCGGTTGAAGGAATATCCGAACACTCAATAGACAGCCCTGCGTGGCTTACTCCTATTGGTCGTCTGTGACCATTTACTGTTTTATCCTTAGCATAGCCTATAAATATTCCATTTACATTTCATTTGTAGGTAATTAAGTCATTGAATATTGAACATAGCGGTTGCTATTGAAAGTGTCTCCGATGGAGCCTAGCCCCGACATGGGATTTTAAAGAACTTGTGTCAATCGGTGTGAGTCGTTTGAACATTTTCTTCTTGGTCATTCAATTTGCAAGAAGCGTTGTCTTTCTTGAGGATTTTTGCTTAGTATAGGTGATTCTTTGCCTCCGATTCATCGAGCCCGAGACTAGTTCCTCGCCGTTGCTTGAATCGAAGCAAGATTTGTCTTGCTTCTATTTTTACTTTTTTGTTGTTCTTCCGCGTCTTCATCGTGTCTAGCTTTTCCTCGGGTTTGCTTGCACCATGTACATGGAAAAAAACACTGCACCCATTTATCTAAGAGATGAAAAACACATGGAAGAAAAGACTGCACACATTTCTTCAAGTCTTGCATTTTTACTTCAAAGTTGTCTTTCCATTTTATAACTTCATATCCTATCCTAGTAACTTCTTTGTATTTCTTCTCACTTTAGGTTTAGAAAGTGAAATCCAAATGCACTTTCAAATTTCCCAACACTAAGAAGGGAACAATTAAAGATCCTTTCACTGCAGAATTTATGTTAGAAACATCACACTTGAACAGTATATTCATGTAAATCTGGTTCCCCAAAAATTTACCATGTCAATTCAATGGTTTCATTTTCTAAATGAACATAAGCACATCCAAATAGAAGAGTTCTCTCCTAGACAATAAGACTTTAGAGCACGTGGACCATAATAAGAATTAGCTCTATTCTTTTTACAAGCTAGGGATTGAGTTCACATTAAGATATAATAACTGATAATGTATAATCAATATAAAAGAGTTCAACTGTAAAAAGTAGTTGCTTCTTCAAGAGTTAATTAACAGTATGTAAGTTATTCCAAGTATATATATGCATCACCATTAGTTTTATAAGTGCTTTATTTGAGATTCTTAGTACGTACTTCACAGAAGACTTTTTGTATGACATTCACAAAATTAACCTTGGATAAATATTTTTTTAATAAATTTGATTATGGGCATGCTGCAGTTGTATATGTTTGAACATAGAATTTCATAAAAGGTGCTTTTAGCCAAAATATTCCATTACGTTGATCAAGATATGACACGCTATGTAGAGGGCCATTAAATCTTGAACTTCAGATCGATTTGTCGAATTAGGATCAAATAAGATAGCAAAGTATATCACTATTCATCCACAATATAGATTCACTAAAAGATGTGATGACACAAGTCTAAATTTAAAGAGTCCTAATCATAATTGTTAGTAAATTGGGAGGTTCTTAACCAAATTGAAACAAGAAATCCATTTCAATTGAACATTGTATATCTCCTTTGAAAAGAAACTTAACCCTATTTAATTTCAACATAAAAAATTAAAATCTTAGGCTAAGGGAAGTGGTATGCCTACCTTTTTTCAGAAATATTGGAAACAATTGGGAAAGCGGTTGCAACAGCTATCCCAAAGAGTACACTACAGTAATGTGTTGTTTGGGGAATTTCCTTTTCTTGTTTACGCAAAAAATCTTAGTTGATTACTTATACAATTGCCACTAAAATTGAAATCTAAATGAAAATTGAGTTAATAGACTCAACTATTATCTAAGCGGTGTAACCCTTTTAAGATCTTTAACAAAAAATGAAACAATAAAAAGGAAAATGTCACCTGAGAGATTTGCACTCTCGCAGGGGAAACCTCATGTACTTGGAAGCCACGCCTTATATGTCTGTATAGCTTCGACACTCAGGCAAAAAGTCATCCAATGAGAGAGTCATTACTAAATAACTTTATATTCAAATTAAAACTAGAAACAACTTACAAATTGGGGAATACTTAAAGCAAAAGAACTATTAGTAAAACAATGCATTAGTAAAAAACACAAAAAGCACATTTTATTTCAATTGATATAGGATTAAGCAAGTCTAGACAGATTCTCACCATAATTCATATTAGGTGAATTAGTAGCCTTCAAAAGTATTCAACAATTTCCTAGGCCAGCTAAAGTAAATTGACTAGTATAAAATGTCATTTTCAACCAATGCTCTTATCATGAAACATATGAGAAAAAATAATTTGAATATAAAGACCACATCTTTATCATACCCATTCTAAAAAACACATCCTAAGATGAATTCGGATAGGTAAAAGCAGAACAAAGAAACTATTGTACCCGTAAATGTCATTTTCTTTTTCTTCAAGAGGAATATCTTAAACATCAGTTCAATGAGAAAAAGCAGAACAAAGAAAGGGAGGTTCATACCTGCAATGGCTTTGTTGATATTAGAAACTAGTAAATTTGTGAAGCAGCTTGGGTTATCAAATACTGGATACACATAGAGTAATATCGTGAGACAGAAGAACATATTAGATAAAAAAGAAGTTAGGTTTGCTAATTCAGCTTAAGAAAAAGAAAAATATATCAGATACAGATTAAATCACACAAATCGACTGATTTGTAGAAAAACTGTACCATCACAACGCTTATACCGAATTCCTATACAAAACGAAAGAATTCGAACTTACATGTTAACAACAGCGGAAGTATGGTGACATCGTTCTCAAAGAAAATCCTATCATAAAGGTTGTGTCACAGGTGTTGAACATGGGTTAGGGTTGGAGACCTTAATTTTAGATGGGAAATTATTAAAAGGAAAAACAACGTGTGAAAATTGAAGATAATGGGGAGTGGGTGGGTGGAGAAAGTGTTGGAAAAAAGAGGGAAAACTGGCGCCTATCCTTTGTTTTTATTTTTGGTTAAAGAAATAGTAGTATTAACGAGCGGATGCTATACTTTTCAACGACCAGACATTATCCTTTCACTATTGATAAGATGAAAATGGACTATGACGATCGGAAAAAATACTGGTTGTTATTAGGGCACTTGCAACGTCCGGATTTGTATCCCTTCGTTAAGAAGTGGTCGTTAAAAACCTTTTTTCTTGTAGTGTATACTTGATGAGAAGCTGTCTCCCACCTTCTTCTCGTGTGAGCACTGTATTCCATACTACTTCTAAAATTGAAACATACAGCAACAGGTGTTCCCCCTTGACCAGCTCGGTGATTGTCGGAAGCTGGAAGAGTTTCACCTTGACCCGGGCCAATACCAAGCAGCAGTGTATCAGCCATAATGGTCCTTTGTCCCTTACTAATACCTCGGTGAGTTTGTACCATAGCTCTGACAGCCTCTCTCTTAGCTCGCCAATCTCTATCATAGCTTTTCTATAGTCTCGTACTAGAAGAATTTCTCATTGATTATACTCACCTCGGCTATCGGCCCTTTGTCGTATCCTTTATTGGATATTGGATAGTCCCCAGGCAAAGGCTGCTCACTCCGTAAATCATTAATCCCGTGTAAGGTAGGGTATCTAAAAACTCGGTGAAGTGTTGAGGGTACTCTCTTTACACTGTGTATCCAGGGGCGCCCCATGATGACATCATATGACATATCACATGTGAGTACCTGGAAAGAGGTTATGCTCGTCACGCCCGAGATATGAACCGGTAGAGCTAGTTCTCAGACAAGTTCTTCGCGAAAGCCATTGAAGCTGATTATCCTATAAAGGCTCGACTAATGTTCACATTACTTCCTGGGTCTATCAAAGCTTGCTTGACCTGAAGATTTGACACCCTTATAGGGACGATAAGAGCGTCTTGATGCTCTACTTCATCTTCTAGGCCGAACGTAATAGGGCTACTGAACGACATTAACTTGTCAGTCCCCAGGTCGTGATAGGTCCCGGGGTCGCAAATATCGCAATGACGTTCTGCTTGTCCTCTGAGTCTGGTGCTCTCGACCGCCTTGATCCTTCTTCAATCAAATCTTAAGGTGTCCCTCTTTTAATAGATGCCCGATTTCTAACATCAGGGCCTTACAGTCTACTGTGGCATGGCTGTTGCTACGATGGAAGTTGTATTCCTCCTAGTTACTCCTTTTACGGTGGGCGGCCACCGTACTTTTGGTCCTAGTTTGTCAAAGTGATTAGCAACTAGTTCCACGGCGTTGACTCGCAACCCAAAATCTCAGAAGTTGTGGGGCTCGTTTAGCTTCTCCTAGGACCCGGGCCCCTGGGTGTTCCCTTGCTTTACCATTCATGCTTGCTTCAGTGATGAACTTTCTGCTCATTTTTTTCGTTCGACTTCAGGGTTCTGAGAGTGTTCTGGTATGAGGCGAAGTTTTTTAGCGTACCTCTGATGTATGGCAGTCCATGTTGACATAAGATATTGACAGAAGCTCCACTGCAATTCCCTAGTAGCTAGCGACCCTTTGGAATTTAGGCTCTTGCTAAAAGCTACCACAACAATATTATCGAGGACTGGAGGATGCTCCATGCGTTCCCTCTAGAACCTTTCAATGTAGCCTTTCAACAACTCATCGTCATGCTGCCGAATCTCAAAGATGCCCTCCATGCGCTTCTCCCACTTACGGGCACCAGAATGCACTTTCTTGAACAAATCTTGCATCTGGGTGAATGACTCGATGGAGCCCACTGGTAATTGAGTGTACCAAACCTCTTCACCAGAGCAGACTAGATTTCTTCCTCTAAGATTTCATTATTTTTTACGGCTGTATAGTAAGCAGCAATATGCACGTTCGAATCCGTTGTTCCGTCGCACTTAAAGTTATCCGGAAAGTGAAAGTGCTTGGGTACACGAATTGGTGCAACACTTGCTCTATATGCATGCTTATAAAACTTCTGCTCATCTACGGTGGTAACCTAAGGTGGTGTACCCGGTACGTTACTGATCTGACCGAGGATGGTCTTCATCTCCTTTAGGATGTCCTGAATGATAGGTGTTCTTTTGAGGTCTTGATTATCGACTGTTGTTGATCCTCCAGAAGCGGCATCCATATTGAGCGGACGCTGGTGTATCGTTCATGGGCGCTGGTCCTCGTGAGGATGTTGGCCTCTGAGACGGTCCAGGGAACATTGCTCCTAACTTTTAAAATATGCCTTCAACTATGTTGACCGAGTTCTGGTCTGCCTGTTCTAACAAGGTTTTGAGGAGATTAACAGGGAAACCTCTAAAATCAGAATTACCTTTGCATGATTGATCGCTTTCTCCGTCGCTGGGCACATGGACTAGCTCCTTAGCGGGATCTTTTGGATGCACACTAGGATTGCCAGGATCCTTTACAGACTCATCTACGACATCAGAAGTGTTCTTTGGGGTATTGTCGCTGTCGTCTGACATGACAACGCATTTTCCTCGTAGAATATCTACAATTGCTTGGTCCCCACGGTGGATGCCAAACTGTTTATGCCTAAAATTGTAGATCTAGGTTAAACACTTAAATTTATGAATGTGTCACAAGCACTATAGTAAAAAAATATGACAGAAAAGTAAGTAAATAGAGAAGAAAATAAAAGACAAGAAAGGAAAGAGTTTTATTCCTTCAGAATGGCCGGATTCAGTGGTGAATCGCTTGATGTACAATACAATACAAGGAGAGTATTTATGGTAGAGACTAATAAAGGCTATGTGCCTATAAACTCAAGGAAGTGGTATATACGAAATCCTAATTAGGAGACTGTAATCCTAAGATGGCGGGATGCATGTCTTGCATCCTACACCCGTACTGCCTGAACGGTCTCCCCTACGCCTGGTGACTTGTAGGATAAGTCTAGTCTCGTCAGCTGAACTCGTATCCCCGTAATAATAAATGCCGTATTTTTGCTCACACAACCACCAGTAAGAATGCAAAGGCTTGCCTCAAATTGCAAGTTGACTTCAATGAACTCAAACTGAAGCTAATTTGGAGGAACTGCACTGAAACTGTAAGGGTATGAGTCATATAGACCTACTAAGATCCTCGACAAATGAAATTCCATTCTAAGTGATTTTAACGAACTCGAAATTCAATTACGTTTATGTTTTTATAGGTTTTAAATGACGTTAGAAACCTGATGGAATTAGTAGCTCGTAGATAATTATAAAGTTGAAAGGATTGTATTTCTTATGTAAAACTTTTTTTTTTTACCCTAAACATATGCTAATTCACTTGATTTTAATTAATGTGGACCGTTTCGACAAAAGTTGAAGCAATAACATGACAAGTTCCTTGCGACTTCAGCGCTATATCTATCTATATCTATAACTATATCTATATCTATATCTATCTATCTATCTATCTATCTATCTATCTATATACTAATTGAGAAACATAGAAAAGTTATAGGTGAATGATGTGGCATCTCTCTTTGGCCAAGGATCACATTTATCCTTTTTCTCAATTTTTTGGACTATGAGAACAAAATGCATGATATCAACCAATAGACACCCCTGCCATTTATATCCTCATTTATTTCATTCATGTAAGTTACGCAAGTGAAGAGAGCAGTATGTGCATTTCATTTCATCTTCATTATTTCATTATTTATTACTACAATTAATGATGGGGTTATCAAAATTGAAGCTTTAAAAATGACTAAGAGGTATTTTAGATTCACCAAAGATGGTGTGGTGTTTCATCGACTTTATTAGTGATTGGTGATACAAGGAAACTTCTAATTAATGTGTGTTTGCAATATACTAAATTCATGTAGTTTACATGTCAACACTGAGTACAAGTGTTTGATCTGTAGTGCACATTGTAAATATCCCTTTTTTTGTTGCATGTGCGCTGCCTTAAAGTTTTTTATTTTGTGCATATACATCTTCATTTTTACATTGTTCTTCCCAAAATTCTTATATTTAATCATCACAGGAACAAGAAAACATGGACAAGCACTTCCAAAACACTACAGGTATTATTGATATCATCAAGCTACTCTCTTTTATTTGAGTTTATTTTTCTTTTCTCTATAAGTCATTTGTAAATCTCTTTTAATTTTTACTGGTACTCATTATAAGAGCTTTGTATCTTTACTTTCAAACGGATGCACATTAGAGAAAACATTAGAGAAACATGAAAACTGAAATTGTACTTTACATCGTGAAAAGTTTTATGAATTGTATGCATAATTTCTGCAGTTTAATCGTGAGAAACATGAAAATTATGTATAATTGGTGAAAAGCGCTTGAGCAATTATATGCGTGTAACCATGAGAGCTCCTTTCTGTCGAAGAAGGTCTTTCATTTTCCAAGAATTATTCCTATTCTAGAACTGTTTCATCCCATGGCACTGTTTTTGTTTTGGTTTTTTTTTTTTTTTTTTAATAATTTGCTATGTTAACGTCCAAAAGTAACTCTCTTAATAATCCGCCTCCTTATTGTATTGATGACACCATAAGTGCTCCTTATAGACTTTACATTTCATATATTATATTCTTTAATTTTTCATCAGCTTCTTATTCTTCATGGTTTTAAAACCTTTCATGTTCATAACCTCCCAAATTTAATGTGTAAAATACAACACTTTATGGTGCCCCTTTACTTATGCTTTATATATAATTCATATCTTTTGAGCAGAACCTAACAAAACACTATGCAAGATGCTATAATTAATCTGCTATCTGAAGAAATTATTTTTGAAGGAAAAAATTATTCTAAACTTGACAATAAGATGTAGTAAGATAATGTAATTGAGGACGCAATAAAGAGTTGTAAGGACAACGAGAAGTTGAAGAAGTGAGGAAAGCAAAGAATCATATATGTATAACTCCATAAGTATCTTTAAGGTTTCATTTTTTTTTGGTCCAGTTCTCGCGTATATACTTTAGGAACAACTATCGATCTTCCATACTGAAATGATACATTAACATTAAAAATATAGTAAAACAAAAAGAAAAAAGGTGAAATTAGAGCAGTTCTTTATTTGCTTTCTGTTTTCTTCTTATTTTGGATGGTTATTTGCCAAGATGAGCAGAAGATTAATTGGGGGTTATGGACTGAAAAGACAAGTTATTAATGATATATTTAGAGTTTTATGGAGATGCGAAGGTGTGAGTTATATGGAGTTTGCTTACTATGAAGTTCTTATCTTCATTAGACTATCACGGAAAGATGTGGCTATGGCACATATTACTTTGTTTATTACTTTATTGCTATTTTTGAATTGGAACGGAGATGTACATTCGGAGTTAAAGGCCGAAATCTCCCTAAAACTAGACTTCTCATATTTAGTTCATGAATTACTCTATATTCAAGTAAAAGTTAACGTTTACACTTAAATTTTAGTGAAGCACCTGTATAATTCATTGACTGCTGTTGCGCTTCTTAACTATTAATGGTAGTGAAATTATTCAGTCATAGCAAATTGAAAAACTCACAGATGAATACAAAGCAATAAAAAGTCACAGTAAATAAAAGTAAATTCACGACAATATAAATTATAATTATACTAAAGAGTGAGAAATTGTGCACATATGCCCGCACAAGCACGGGCCTGCTAGCTAGTATCTATATTTATATCCATATCTATATATAATTGAGGGCCTAAAGAAGATGATTTGGCACCTCTCTTTGAGCAAGAATTACCTCTATCTTTTTTCATCTTTTTCTCTCATTCTTTCCTTTCAACAAATTCTAAAACTTCCCAAATAATCTATTAAATGAAACTAACTTCTTCCTTTTGAGTTGTATCCGTTATTCTCATTTCTTCAATGACAATTCAGTAATTGTAATGATTATTGTATTTATAGCAATTAACAAATGCTATTCATTAATATTAAATATTATTATTGTATTATTAGCAATGAACAATTACTTCTGACCATTAGCAATTATAAATGGGTTAACGTTACACCGGTTGAGATTCTGGTAAAAAAAGAACTTTATATGCATGGACTTTATTGTTGTATCTTAGTCCCTTTATCCATTTCTGATAGGGAAATAAAACAATCAGTGCTTTTCAGAGTTCTCTTCTTTTATCTCACGAATGCATATGAGGTCATTTGTTCCTTAGCGATTTCCATTAATTTTTGTTAGCAGTTCCAAATGAAAAGTTGCTCCAGATATTGTTAGTGTTAGAAGTCTAAGAGCAGGTACAAGAAGTTTTTAAACTGTAATCTTACTATGAAATTAATTTGAACTTTTCATGTGCCCCATAAAAGGGGACCGGGAACAAAGAGAATCTTCAAAAATGTTACTAATTTATTTAATTGAAGTATCTCCTTTTTGCTTCTATTGTTATCTCATGTTGTTCATGTTTTCCATTTCTTAATTTTTTCATTTTGTACAGTATGCAGTTAATTTATTGATTTTTGATTTCCGTTTCTACACATAAACTATGTATCTAAATTGAATTACAGGAAAATCGCCCAATTCAGTTGGGCATTTGATGGAAGAATTCTATTACCAATATCAGCATTGTATGTGGATCATAAAACATAATGTCTTAAAAGCACTAAACCTTTTTGTATAGGCCTAAATCAGTTTTAAGATTACAAATCGAATTTGGACTCGAATATAAGCAATTCTTCGTATCAAAGTTGAATAAATACACGAAATAGACGTAAATGCGGAAAAATAACTGTATTTCAATATATGATTGTGAGTACAAATTTGGGTAGAGATTCAGTATCAATTTCTGGATCCGTACAATGTAAAATGAAGTACTATTTATAGATACAAGGTGTTATCCCACATTTTCCACTACTTGTTCATGGCCAACCCACGTCTGGAGCATTTATGGGTGGAGTAATGGGCAAGGTAGTGGGCTGAGGAAGTGGGCTACAAAGCCGCTTGAACCGAGGAGATCCACCGAGGCGCGAATAACTGACCTCGGTGGCAAGGCCCTGTTGCTTGACCGAGGCAGCTTGTCACCGAAGCTTAGCTTACGGCTTGCCTTCGGTGACGACCTCGGTGCCTGGCTTCGACGATTCATTAATTTGCTTCGGTTTCTGGCTCGCCGATATGTGTTCAGTCATTGTTAAGTTGCATGACCAGGGCGAATCATCGTGGGTCGATTTTTACCCAATACAGATAGTCCCCCCACTCCTCGGTCACTTACCGAGATTACCGAGGAGTGGAGTGAAGTTTAGCGAGAAAGTGACGTGGCTCGATCTTATCCAAGTATTTCAAAATTTGTCAACGGTTCGCATCTCATCAGGTCACTTCTCCTAGACACGTGTCATCCATTCGTTGGTTGCCCGAACGGTCACGCCGTAATTTTGGTTTTCCCAACGTTACAATGATGATGATGTCCCACAATCTGACTCTTCCATACCTATAAATACCCCCCACCAAACCCTTTCCTTCACTTTCATTTTCTACGATCAAGAATTCTTAGAGAGAAAAGATACAAGCTTCCATACTTCCTTTTGATCAATCCTTACTTTCAAGAAAACTTCAACCTTAAACTGCCACCATGTCTACCACTATATCTAGGCAAGACTCAAGTGATTGGGGTGAAAGGGTGCGAGTTCCGCCCTTGGCTATGGCTACTGTTAGTGGCGACGTCGTCGCTACTACGCCGGCGGTCTTCACGACTGCGGCGGAAGGCGGTGAGGTGTCATCTGGCGTTGGGGGCCTGAAGCGCCGTAAGGCTAGGGCTATGCGCGACTTGGCGGTGGAGGAGGAAGAGGCTGATATGGGGGAGGATGACGTCATGCTTGATGACGTCATGATAGGTAGTTTCAGTGGCGTCATCCTCAGAGGCGATGATGATGGAGGTGATGACGAAGGTGACGACGCCGAGGGCGATGATTCCGTGGGCGAGACCGAGGGCGGTAACGTCGCCGAGGGGGGATCTTCGGGACCGGTGATTCCCCTCGAGCAAGAGCTCGAGCCTCACCAAATAATCCCCTCTCACTTTGACAATGGCAAGGACCTGAAGCTGCAAGTTCAGTCAGCCGACCAGGAGGAGAAAAATAGAAATATTCCTGTGAACACAACACCGACCCGTATAACTCAAGCTCACATTGAGCGGGTTCTGAGGGAGTGCCAATTTGGACCCGAGGTGAAAGTGGTCATACCCGATCCAACAAGTAGAGTGTGCCACCATATTGAGGGGCTTTCTTTTGGTTACACTTATCCTTTCACCCTCGGCTTGTCCCTCCCGGTGCACAGAGTTATTGATGATTTTTGCCGGGCCTATAACTTATGCTTGGCTCAACTTGGCCCCGGCATCTGGAGGATTGTCCAGTGCATGGACTGGTTAAGCACGAAGGCCGGGGTAAGCTTCACCTTTCAACATCTCATTTCACTTTACTACCCATACTTCCATAAGGCCAGGGTCGTGGCCTTGAACAACTGAGGCAAGTTTGCTCTTCTTCACCAGAGCGAAGACCACGGGGACTAGGGCTGGAGTGATCGTTACATCTTGTTGGAGACAAGTGTTTTGTCCACCGAGCCTAATTTTCCCGAACTGTGGAATAACACACGTAAGTACTCTTCCCTTTGCATTTCACTCCTCGGTGACTTGTTCATGTTAGCTGACCTCGTTTTTTTGTTGTCTCTTCAGCCAACAAGGTTCACATCGTGCCCCCCGAAGGTTTGACGGAGTGGGTAAAAGCAATGACCGGGGCTCGTTTACGCCCCGAGAGGACATAGATGAAGATGGCCGCCGATTTTGGCTGGCAATGCAAACGGCACGGTGAGCTTTCGGTGGTGTTTTATTTGGTAGGTCTTTTTAGGATTTTGACTTTGTTTTACTGACTTTTCTTCCCTCGGAACTAGGTTTTCCAAACCGTGCTATTAACACCAAAAAAAGCAAGAAGAAAAAGAAAGAGGAGAAGAAGAAGAAGAAAGATAGGGAGGAGACCGAGACAGATGATAACCTGGCTTCGGTGGCAGGAGAATTGAAGGGGCTAAAGGCTTCAAAGTCTTCAAAAACTTCAAAGGGAGCTCCCGGCCAAGGGACCTCCAAAGGTAATATCCATCCTCGGTTAACTTCATCGAATATCGTTCCTTTTTTACTTTCTTGTTCCAATTTCTTCCACTATTGTAGGCGTGAAGAGGAAGAGGGCAGTTTAAAAGAAGCCCTCCCACTCAGTGGCTCCTCGCACCAAGGCAGAAATTTCTCCTCAACTGGAGGCCGCAATTGAGAGGCACCGAGGCCTGATCGATGAGCCCGACGATGCAGCTGCTGAGGCCTTAGCTCGGAGGGAGGTTAAGTTTATCGACCTCGAGGATCAAGAACCTGGATCTGAGGTGGCAGTTGCCAAAGCTAAGGGCAAGGCCAAGGTCGTGGTGGCCGGCACTGCTACATTTGAAGAAGGAGCTGGCACCGGTGTGGTTAGGTCGCATTCCGAACCCGCGAGGATTTCATCCTCGGTGGGGTCTTATCGGAAACTTGAAGTGCCGATTTCTTCAAACTTGCTGGCTTGTGATCGAGGCGATATCCTGAGTCTCACGCCTTTGTTGGGGCCGACCGAAGACAAAGTCGTGCAGGAATTTTCCCCTGGCCAACTATACAATACCATGGTTGCCAACGCTATGAGGGTAAATTCCATCGCTTTTTAGTTAAGCTTCTAAAAAAATTTCATCTTTACCTTCGGTTCGTGGCTGACTTTGATCCTTTGACTAATCTTTGCTCAGAGCTTCATTCTGTCAATGAGGGCTATCGAAGTTGAGTCCTCGAGGACTGAAGAGGTTCGGCGTGTAACTCGCCTATGTGACAGGCAAAAGGACAATTTCAACGCACAGATAGCTGCACTGAAGGCAAATTTGTCCAAGTCCCAGTCCGACCTGCATGAGGCCGAGGTAGCCTCCGAGGCTAAAATCAAAGCCCTCGGTGATGGCTTTTAGATTGAGCGCTCGAAGCTGGAGGCCGAGGCTGCGAGACTAAGCGCCGAGGTGACCCAAGCAAAGGCCGAGGCTGTGGAGATGGCCAAAAAGCATCACGAACAGCTGAGGAAGCATGTGCTTCATATCAAAAAGCTGGAAAGTGAGAACTCCAAGCTTCCAGCTAAAGATGCTAAGATTGAAGCCCTTCAAGATGAAATTGTTGATCGAAAGAGTAGGGCTGTAATCAAGGTCAAGAGGGCCGAGCTGGACAAGTGATGGGCCATTATCAAGTCTCGGCTGAAGCTGCTCAAGCGATGCCGCGCCGGGGAGATCAACTTGGATGAGGAGATTGCAAGAGCCGAGGTAAAATCGGCAGAAGCCCAAGCAATCATTGATAAACTTCCATCAAGTGAGGCCTCGAGCAGCGATGAAGATGAAGAAGATGATGAAGACGTCGAGGGGGGCTCCGAGGATGGAGGTGATTTTCCCGAGGCGTAAACTTCTGATAGCATCTCTTTGTAAGCCTTCGGGCTTTTATGCTTATATCTTTGACCTTCGGGTCATTTTTTATGTAAATATTCTTCAGCCTTCGGGCTTTTTTAATAAAGGTCGTTTGTGTTTTTACTTCAAGTGTTGGCTTTTACATATACCGAACACCCTGTTAAAAATAAATAACTTGCTTGCAAGACTTAACTTAATTTAGTGGATGCAAACTTAGAATGACGTCTCGTCCTCGAGTCGATGCATTGTGCAGCTTCGGAATGCAAGATTTACACACATAAAATAGGTGGGATCAAAGTCATTTTATTGATATCAACGAGCCAGAAATCGGCTATTTACATAGAACCAAGTCGAAGCGGACCTTGGGTAAAAAATAAATTTTTAATAAAAGCAAATTAACAATATGCCGCTACCGGGCCGATTTACAATGTACTAAATCTATTCCCCGGGCGTAAGTCCCCGGTTGTCGGATAGATAAGCTTCGGTTGGAAGGCTCGATGTCGACCTCGGTATCAACCCTTCTCACTCCCCCCCCCCCCCCCAGTGTTCGGTTGTGAATCTTGATGAAAATCCGAGCACTAGAAATCGTTCGGTTCGCTTCCTGAAAAGGTCAAGCAAAAAATGGAACGATGAGCAAGTTAGTACATTTCGATCGATGCCATAGGAGCGTTGTTCGGCTCGGGGCTGTGGATGAATTTAAAATATTGAAAAGCATTTACCTCGACTAGAAGTAGTACCGCTTCAGATTGGAGATATTCCAATTCAAAGCTTCGGGTTCTCCTTGCAGATTCTCAATTTGATAAGACCCCTTTCCAATGATTGTCTTGACTCTATAGGGTCCTTCCCAATTTGCAGCAAGCTTTCCCCCGTTGTCTTCCTTTGTTGATTTTTTTGTAGTTTTTAGCACGTAGTCTCCAACTTTGAAGTCTCTGAGTTTGGCTTTCCTATTGAGGTACGCCTCGATCTGCCTTTTTTGGGCGACTAGCCGAACCAAAGCTAATTCTCTTTTTTCTTCGCGCAGATCCAATTCTATGTGCATTGCCTCTTGGTTTGCATCCTCGGTAGTGTGGGCGTACGGAAGGCTTGGTTCGCCCACTTCTACGGGGATGAGGGAATCCATGCCAGAAGCAAGTGAGAAAGGAGTCTCACCGGTGCTGCTCTTCTCCGTTGTGCGCATGGACCATAGCACCCCGGGAAGCTCCTCGGGCCAAGGATCTTTTTTCTCATCGAGTCTTTTCTTGAGATTTCAATTATGATTCTATTTGAAGACTCAGCTTGGCCATTGGCACTCGGGTGATAAGGAGTTGAAGCAATTCTTTTGATCCCCCACTGCTTGAAGAAATCAGTGATGGCTGCCCCCATGAATTGTTTACCGTTGTCACAGGCAATCTCTCTTGGGATGCCGAACCTGTAGATGATGTTATTTTTGATGAAGTCGATTACTTGTTTTTGCTTTACCTCGGTGAGAGCCGCTGCTTCCACCCATTTTGTGAAGTAATCGGTTAGCACTAAAATGAAGCGAACACCACCCTTTCCCTTGGGAAATGGTCCAACAATGTCCATCCCTCATTTCATGAAAGGCCATGGTGATACCACTGAGTGTAGAGGCTCGGCCTGTTGGTGGATCATCCGCCTATGGCGTTGGCACTTATCACATTTCTGCACGAAGGCTTTCACATCGGCACTGATTGTGGGCCGATAATACCCAGCTCTTAATAACTTACGTACCAAGGACTTTCCCCCCAGTGGTTGCCACACTCGCTTCGTGCACCTCGGCCATCATATACCTTGCCTCATCGGGACCCAAACATTTGGCTATCGGGCCGCAATATAACCTTTTATACAAGTTACCCTCGATCAGGTGATACGAGGCTGCTTGGGTCCTTAACTTCTTTGCTTCTTTTTTGTCTTGGGGAACAGTCCCCGAATTGAAGTAAGAAATGAACTTACTCCGCCAATCCCATCAGTTGTCCATTGAGTTGACCGGCAACTTCATCTCTCTCATTTGTGCGGACAACAACCGAACCACTGAGTCAGTCCCCGAGTGAGCTTCGTCGATCGCCGAACCCAGGTTTGCTAAAGCATCAGCTTCAGTATTTTCCTCCCGAGGCACTTGTTTAACTTGCCATTCTTGGAATTGGGACAAGATTCTTTGTGCTCGATCCAAGTACAACTGCATTCTGGGCTCCCGAGCCGTATAATCACCGAGGACCTGGTTCACTACCAACTGTGAGTCACACCTCAGTTCGATTCTTTCCACCCCCATTTCTTTAGCCAGCTCCAAACCAGCTAAAGCTGCCTCATACTCGGCCTCGTTACTGGTCACTTTCTTGAACCGAACCGAGTGCCTGACTTTCTCCCCGGTGGGTGCCCTCAAGACTATGCTTAAACCTGAACCTTTGGAGTTTGTTGCTCCATCGGTGTAAAGTATCCATAGCCCCGAGGAGGTTCCTTTTGCCATGGAGTTTTCCTTTTCCGCCTCGGGCAGAATCCCAATACAAAAGTCGGCCACGAAGTCGGCTAGGACTTGAGACTTAATGGCTGTCCGAGGTTGATAGGTGATATCATACTCGCTCAGCTCTACCGCCCATTTTGACAACCTCCTCGATAACTCAGGTTTATGAAATATACTCCTTAAAGGGAAGGTTGAAACTACCGCTATTGGGTGACATTGGAAATAGGGTCGTAGTTTCCGAGCAGTAACAAGTAAAGCAAGTGCTAATTTTTCCAAGTGTGGATACCTGGTTTCAGCGTCGAGGAGTGTCTTGCTCATATAGTAGATGGGCTGTTGCTTGCCATCTTGTTCCCGAAGCAGCACAGCGCTGACAGCAACTCGGATACAGCCATGTAGACCAGCAATGTTTCACCTTCTTTTGGCTTGGCAAGCAACGGTGCGTTAGCCAAGTATTGTTTCAAATCTTTCAACGCTTGTTTACACTCCGGTGTCCATTCGAAGTGATTGTTTTTTCTCAAAACGGAGAAAAACTTGTGGCATCGCTCCGAGGACATTGAGATAAATCAACTCAAGGCGGCGATTCGGCCAGTCAAGCGTTGAACTTCTTTCACCCCGGTCAGCTCCTCGGGGATCTCTTCGATAGCTTTGATTTTGTCTGGGTTAGCATCGATTCCTCGTTCAGAGACAATGAATCCCAAAAATTTGCCCGATCCAACGCCGAAGGCGCACTTCTCAGGGTTCAATTTCATGCCGCATTGCCTCAAAACAGCAAAGGCTTCCCTCAGATGATTCAAATGATCCTCCATTTGGATCGATTTGATGAGCATATCATCTATGTAGACTTCCATAGACTTTCCAATATACTCCTTGTACATGCGACATACCAACCTTTGGTAGGTCGCCCCGGCGTTCTTCAGACCGAAAGGCATCACCTTATAATAGAAAGTACTTCGGTCAGTGATGAACGAGGTCTTCTCTTCGTCCTTCGGGTCCATGAGGATCTGATTATAGCCCGAATATGCATCCAATATGGTCAATAGTTTGTGTCCAGCCATGGAGTCTATTAACCTGTCAATTTGTGGCAATGGATATGAGTCTTTGGGCCAAGCTTTGTTTAAGTCGGTGTAGTCCACACACATTCTCCACTTGCCATTCTTCTTCGGTACGACCACCACATTGGCTAGCCATTCGGGGTATTTCACCTCTCTTATGAAACCATTTTCTTGTAGCTTGGTGGTTTTATCCTTGATCGCCTTCTTTTTGACCCCGGCATGAGGTCTTTTCTTCTGCTTTACCGGGGTGAATTTTGGGTCCAGATTCAGCTTGTGAGTCATGATCTCCGGATCGATACCTGTCATGTCTGAATGGGACCAAGTAAAATAGTCATGGTTGGACTTCAAAACTTCAATAATCGCCTTTTTCGACTCCGGGTCCAACTCCGAGCCGACAAACACTTTTCTATCGGGGAACTCTTTCAATAGGGTGAAAGATTCCAATTCTTCAACGGTTGAATCCTCGGCCTTTTGCTTCCGAGGCTCTTGAATACAAGCTGGAATCTTTTCGACTTCCCCTCGGGCGTCCTCCCCGCTTGACCCCGATTGCTGTCGTTGCTATTGCTTTGGCCCGATTTTAATGCAACTGAGTAGCACTCCCTCGCTACTCGTTGCTCCCCTTTGATTGATCGAACTCCCCAAGGTGTAGGGAATTTAATCACTTGATGCAAAGTGGAGGGGACAGCTTCCATGGAATGGATCCATGGCCTTCCGAGGATCACATTGTATGCCAAATCCTCGGGCATGACTTGGAACAGTGTTTCCTTAATAACCCCCTCAACTAATGTCTTGAGTGTAATCTCACCCAACGTTTTCTCCGTGGAGTTATTGAAGCCGGCTAGCACTGTTGCTTTGGGGACAATCTCCCCTTTGAGCCACATTTTCTTAACAGCCCCGTAACTGATTATGTTGACCGAGCTACCGGGGTCGATCAAGACTCTTTTTATGTCAGAGTCGTTGATTCTCAGCGTGATGACCAAATCGTCGTGATGGAGAAACATCATCCCATCACAGTCATCATCGTCAAACACGAGTTCTTTACCCGAGCCGCCAACTCGGGTTCTTTTCTCCATGGTGATGGATAGCTTGGCGAATTTCTTGGCCGCGGCAAAATTCACGCCGTTCACCTCTGATCCCCCGGTAATGACATTTACTACCCTCTCCGGGGGTGGAGCCCGAGGTGGTTGCCCATCACCTCGGTTCTTGGAGAAATTGTCTTTCCCCTTGTCAGTAAGGAAGTCAGCCAAGACTCCCTTCTTCAGCAAGTGAGCTACCTCGAGGCGCAAAGCTTTGCAGTCCTCGGTCCTGTGGCCGTAATCTGCATGGAATTCACAGTGCAGATTATGGTCTCTTTTGTCCGCTGGGGTCCTCATGTCCTTGGGAACCCTTACCCCTGCAGTCCCTTTGACTACATTGACCAGCTCCGAGGTCGATATATTGAAGTTGTAGTCTTGGATCCGAGGTAGATCCTTTTTAGTAGCCGAAACTGCGCTTGAGGGATTTCTTTAGTTCGTATTGGGTTGAACCTTCCCTCCAAGCCTTTGGCTTATGTGTGAATTTGGGTATGAATTACCGAAGGAGTTTCCCAGCCTTGGCTGACATGCTGCCTTGTCGAGGTATATGGCTCATGCCTCCCCTTCGGGTTGCTTCGCGACGCCTCGGCGCGGTGCGAAGATTCACCTCGATTTCTATGATGATAACCTCGGCTTTTGAATTCAGCCTCCTCCAATCTAATTTTGGAGTAAGTGCGCTTGTGCAGATCCTCCCATGTTAGGACCTGATATTGTTGGAGTTCTTTTCGCAATTCAGTGGCAGCGTCAGAATTGCGAATATTGATACCTTTTTCAAATGCCATGATGGCCAAGGCATCGTCCATCCGAGGTAATTCCATGCGCTCGGCGTGGAATCGCTCAAGAAATTCTTTGAGTTGCTCACCGGGCTTTTGTTTCACTTCGCATATATCCTCCTTCATTTGGAGGATCTTTTGTGCCCCGGTGTGCGCCTTGACGAAGGCGCTAGACATTTCCTTAAAGGTGAAAATCGACCCCGCTGGCAGGCACATATACCAACGTAGAGCCCCCTTCTCCAAGGACTCGCCAAATTTTTTCAAGAACATCGACTCGAGCTATATAGCCGTTAGGTCGTTGCTCTTGACCATTGCCATGTATTCTCTCACATGTTCTCTGGGATCGGTAGTCCCATCATATTTCTTCAAGAACATGAGTTTGAAGTTCTTGGGAGTTGGGGCTGGAGCTGCTTCGGGCTTGAAGGGAAGCTCTCTGTATTGATCAATATCGAGGTCGTCTTCCTCCCTTGTTATTCCAGGCACGCCCTCGAGGCGCTTTTCCACGCGCGCCTCGATGCGAGCCTCTATTTCCCTGCTCAATTTTCAACATCAACCGAGGATGTTGTTTCAGCCACGGTGGGAATCGTCCCAAAGTGTGGTGTTGTAGTTGGATTGTTCCTCAAGCCCCCAGACGTGGCCCCATTGTGAGGTCCCCCTGTTATCGCGCCCGTAGGAACGAAGAGCGGGATGCCTCCACCAGGAGCCGAAGGCTGGGTGCTGTTCGGTGCGGCACTATTCCTCGCTTCCAACGAAGCGCGGAACTCAGCATTAATGTTAGCTTGCTTATCCTGTCTATTTTGGAGAGCTCTTAACGTAGTGACAACATAAATCTTGAACTCTTCAGTTGTCATTGGTGAGACGGGCTGTTGGTTCAACGGAATGCCAGTCCGTTCGTTATTGTTATGGCTATTGTCAGCCATAGCGTCGTTAAATCGTAAGCTTTGATGAAAAAGGGCGTGAAACTTTGGAGCAAAGCGTTACTGCTTATATCCCCACAGACCGCGCCAATTTGTATGGGCCTAAATCAGTTTTAGGATTACAAATTGAATTTGGACTCGAATATAAGCAATTCTTCGTATCAAAGTTGAATAAATACACGAAATAGACGTAAATGCGGAAAAATAATTGTATTTCAATATATGATTGTGAGTACAAATTTGGGCAGAGTTTCAGTATCAATGTCTGGATCAGTACAATGTAAAATGAAGTACTATTTATAGATACAAGGTGTTCTCCCACATTTTCCACTACTTGTTCATGGTCAACCCACGTCTGGAGCATTTATGGGTGGAGTTAATGGGCAAGGTAGTGGGCTGAGGAAGTGGGCTGCAAAGCCGCTTGAACCTAGGGGATCCACCGAGGCGCGAATAACTGACCTCGGTGGCAAGGCCCTGTTGCTTGACCGAGGCGGCTTGTCACCGAAGCTTAGCTTACGGCTTGCCTTCAGTGACGACCTCGGTGCCTGGCTTCGGCGATTCATTGATTTGCTTCGATTTCTGGCTCGCCGATATATGTTCGGCCGTTGTTATGTTGCATGATCGGGGCGAATCATCGCAGGTCGATTTTTACCCAATACACTTTTTTTTTTCTTAAAAGGAAGGAAGAGGAGACTTGAAAATATTGCAGAGAAGTGAGAACGACCATGAATATTTGAGGATCAGGTAGAATCAATGGCGCAAAGGTTAATATATGGTGCAAAAATGAGCATAGGAACAAGAGTCGTTTTTTACAAACAAGGTGAAAGGACATTTTCTTTATGCTTCAAAATTTTAAAGTTATGTGTGTTTGATACATTTAATTTTTTTTATCAAAAAAAAAAAACTTTATAATAGTAGTTCTTTACGTCTCTGTGGATTTTTTCTTTTGAAGAGGTACTTAAATTTCTCGATTTAAGTATGACATGGAATACTGAATAGCAAGAAGCGATTTTTTTTAAATTTTATTTTTTTATTTATTTTGCAGAGAACTAGGAGAAGAAAGTTAATGGACATTTGTATGAATTGAGATAGATTCGGGTAGCAAATTTTTAATTTTTTGATAACTGTATTAACGAGGGAGAAAAGGAAAGAATTATATATAATTGTTTCTTCCTATGTTTATCTTTACTTTCCATTTAATGTTTTCTTCTGATTATTGGAGTTGCAGAAGTATTAAATAAAATTAGTACTATCTAATGTAAATCAAATTCTTACATAAATAGATGTATTTCTCATATATGGTAGACTTAAGAATAGTGTATCGGTACCATGCATATAGAGAGAGGCACATACATTAATACATAATAGTAATAAAAGTGAAAATTTTCCTTGAAATATTTTTCCATTTTCTAAGGAAATCCGATAAGAAAGATGAATTTCATTTATGCTCTAATTCTAATAATGATATTCATATTTGTATAGAGATAATTTGGTGCGCATATATGAAAGTCTTACTCTTCTATGTCATTCAAATTTATTTAAAAAGATACAGTGTTATATAAACCAAGTCCTCGTCAATGCCATCTTCACCACATTGTTTCACTTCATAATTGTATATTTTCTAAATATCTTCACCACATTATTTCACTTCATAATTGCTTTGTATATTTTCTAAATATCTAATCTGTCTGAGCGGAATGGTAAAATTATGAACAAGCAGTACGAGGTATGTTCCCCTATTTTGTCTGCAATGTAATTGAAGAACAATTCTAGAACACAAAGTTCACAGGACAACCGTATTCGTTTCACTAATCAATAACACAATCACATGCAAGTTAACATGAATTGTATCAAATATCCACAGTCTAACATCGTACCTTGCACAAACGATTTGTTCCTGCTGTTTTTGGTGAAGTATCTTCAATGAAAAACACACAGGAACTTTGGGAATTGAGAGAGAAAGGAAGAAGGAAGAAACTGATTTTTTTGCAGTAAGAAAAAGTATCAGTTCAGTAAAAGGAACGTTCCTTTTATTTGTAGTCAAACAACGTTTAGGTTTCTTTTCTAAACGTTGTGTTTTTTCTTTTTTCTTATTTATTCAATAATTATAAATATTAAATATATAACTAATTATATATACAATAACTTATTAGAATGGATCCGGATTGACCCATATGGGTGACCCGATCTAATTTCCTTCATCTCCTACTCACACATAGTGGGTCAACTCTCATTCCAAGTCTGTAACTTTCATACATTACGACTAGACCGTGTGACCAGTGCATACTACGAGAGCGCATTGCTATACATCTGTTAGGAATATATAGCATCTCCATCAACGGCGTCTTGGAGTAGATTAAAGTATGCAATACCCTAGATCATTTATCACATTCATCTCTATCACAATCTCTTTGTATTAATTTGAGTTCATCATTATGTTCTTGTCTCAAAGGCAAACATAAAGGACCGGTCAATGAACACAACTAATGTGACAATACTCAATGATCTTGCTCATCTCAAGAATCTCTTAATCTCAACTCGATTTGCTTTCTAGAAATGTCCCGCCAGACCGAATCATTCATGATCTCTTGGCAACACCCTAAGATAGCAAACACCAAATTGAATCTCGAGAAACTGATCAAAGTCATGAGGGTATGATAGGGAAATCAAGGCTTCACACAGTAGCAAGTAGAGATTTTAACTTGTACCGCCATAAGATCATCTTATGCATACGTGGTATGATTCACGTATCACAGTATTAACTCCTTTCCCATGGAGCGTATGTCTGTTCAATAATACTGTGCAGATGATAGTTTAGACAATCTATGTCTAACTTTGAGTTCACAAATCTACTCATTCAACTTTCTAACAACAGAACTCGCATCTGGCAATCAAAACAGACTATCACCTTTAATCACACTTGATTAAATATTTAAAGAAACGATATTTATATTATAAACTTTTCGCTCTCTATTATTATCACTTCCGATAATAATAAGTTTATAATTGTCTCATCCCTATTAGTCACTTAGATAATAGAGGCGATTGCCTGTGTGAATAGGCCAATCTTTTGTCTGTCCGATATACTTCTTATACTCGAATTTTATGTTTCAAACATAAAATTTATATGTATATGAACCAACAAATATGGATAATTAGGCTTCAACTATCATTAACTTAAAAAAAAATGATGTAGTTTTTACATGAACATGAATTGGGAAAAAGTAAAATAAAAAAAATACATTAGCACCTACGCAATCCCAACGACTTCACATGTTCCTCATAAGCATCACATGCTATGGGTTTCGTTAAGGGATCTGCTACCATATGATGTGTAGATATGTATTTCACATTCACTTCTTTATGTACTACCAAGTCTCTAACAAAATTATACTTAATATCAATATGTCTTGCCATGGTACTTGGGATCCTTTGTGTAAGCTATTGCAGCTTGACTATCGCAATTGATGGTTACTGGTTCAACAGCATTGTCATACATACCCAAGTGTACCAGAAAACGTTTAAGCCAAACAGATTCTTGCACAGCTGCTGAAAGTGCTACAAACTCAGCTTCCATTGTAGATAAAGCTATGCATGATTGTTTCTTGTTGCTACATGATATGGCGCCATTGTTCAACAAGAATACATATCCAGAGGTTGATTTTCTCTCATCTAAATCTCCTCCCCAATCAGCATCAATGTAGCCTCTTAGTTGCAGATCATCACCTTGGTAACACAAGGAGTAGTCAACTGTGCTTTTAAGATACCGTAGTATCCTTTTAACTGCTTTCCAGTGTTGTTGTCCTGGGTTAGACTGATATCTGCTAACTAACCCAACAGCATAACAGATATCAGGTCTAGTAAACATCATAGCGTACATAAGACAACCGATTGCATTGGCATAAGGAATCCTTCTTATTTGTTCCATCTCTTGTGGAGTCTGAGGACACATCCTCCGACTTAAAGCTTCAGCATTAGAAATAGGAGTGTTTATGGGTTTGCAGTCCTGAATATTAAATCATTCAAGAACCTTCTTGATGTAAGGCTCTTGTGAAAGAGACAACAATCTCTTTGAACGATCTCTTGAAATCTTAACTCCAAGAATGTACGATGCTTCACCCATATCTTTCATCTCAAATGTTGATGATAACCACTCTTTCACTTCTTTCACATACTCAAAGTCACTTGCAGCTATAAGTATGTCATCTACATAAAATGATAAGATCACAAACTTATCTTTGGACCTTTTGATGTACACACAATGATCTTCATGAATCATAGTGAAATCGTATGATATGATTGTATTAATGGAAACGTATATACCATTGTCTAGAAGATTGTTTAAGACCATAAATTGACCTACGAAGTTGGCATACTTTATGCTCTTAGCCTTTTTTCACGAAACCTACAGGTTGTGCCATGTAGATTTCTTCTTCTAGTTCTCCATTGAAAAATGCAGTTTTAACATCCATTTGATGCAACTCAAGATCCAAATTAGCCACTATTGACAAAATTAGCCTTATTGAAGTAAAACGGACAACAGGCGAAAAAGTTTCCTCATAATCAATTCCTTCCTGTTGTGTATACCCCTTAGCTACTAGGCGAGCTTTATATCTCTCAATACTACCATCGGCCTTACGCTTGATCTTGAGAACCCACTTGTTCCCGATAGCTTTTCGGCCCATAGGTAGATCAACCAACTCCCATACTTGGTTTGATTTCATAGACTCCATCTCCTCCTCCATTGCTTTTAACCATTTATCCTTAGCGGGGCAAGTAAGAGCCATTTACGTTCCTTGGCTCTTCTTCGTCTTGTGGAGAAACCATAAATGCTTCCCCTTCGATCTCAAATCGAAGACGGGGAATGTGCAGACGACTCATTCGTCGAGCTTGAGATTGACAAATTGATTTATCAATTGATGAGTTACTCCCACTGGGACCAGCAACACTAAATGGATTTTCTTCGAATAGTATATCGGTGGCAATTGGAGCAGATTCATTATCACCATGGTGAATACCATCCAAATCCATTTGTGTATCTATAGCGGAAGCGGTCTGGTCCGCAGTTTCTAAGAGAGACAAGTCATGATCTATCTCTCCCTGCTTAGGAAAATCATTCTCTAAGAATGTAACATCGCGTGATTCAATTTCAATTACAGTGCCATTATCTTATTCACCTATGAACACATAACCCTTAGATTGTTCGGAGTATCGAATGAAGATACACTTTCTTCCCCTTGGACCTAATTTTCCATATCGGGAAGAAGAATTATGGATAAATGCAGCACAACCCCAAGGCTTTAAAAAACTCAAATCGGGTTTTCGATTAGTCCATAACTCGTATGGAGTAGATGTAACTGATTTAGAAGGGACACGGTTAAGTACATATGCAGCAGTAAGCAATGCATCACCCCAATAGGTGATAGGCAATTTTGCTTGTGCCATCATTGACCTAACCATTTCCAACAAGGTTCTATTTCGTCGTTCCGCGACACCATTTTGCTATGGAGTGTAGGGAATAGTCAACTATCTTTGAATTCCCTTTTCATCACATAATTGTTTGAACTCATTAGACAAATATTCTCTTCCTCGGTCGGTTCTTAAAGCCTTGATTTTTCTGTCTAGTTGATTCTCAACTAAGTTCATAAACTTGATGAAGCAACTTAAAGCCTCAGATTTATGAGAAATCAAATAGACAAAACCAAATCGAGTAAAATCATCGATAAACGTGATGAAGTAAATAGCACCATGTCTTGCCCTTACATTCATTGGACCACAGATGTCAGAATGGATTAACTGCAATGGAGTATCGGCTACCTTTTCCAAATGGTTTTCTAGCAGTTTTTCTAGCTAGGCAAAATTCACAAGTAGACATATCAATTTTGGCTAAAGTGCCAAGAAGACCTTCTTTGGCTAAGCGATTCATTCTTTGTTTACCAATATGGCCAAGCCTAGCATGCCACGTATTTACATCATTTTCATAGTTGGAAACAGACGTAAATGAGGAAAAACTAATATTATTTTTATTATTAAAAGTAGGAACAATATCCAACACAATAAAACCATCATAGAAATAACCAGTGCCATATTTTGTCTTGGCCAAATACAAATCAAGACCTTGTTCATGAAAGACTAAATGAAATCCTAAACTAATCAACATAGTAACTGAGACCAAATTTCGGCGAATTGACGGGGCAAATAGTACATCATGTAGAAATAGAGTTCGGCCACCACGCATATCAAGCTTGCAGGTACCAATCCCTTTAACTTCCACTTTGGAGTTATTTCCTACATAAATCCATCTTGGTCCATGTGAAATTCATCGAAATTCCACGAAGGCGTCTCTATCCTTCGCTATATGGTCGGTGGCTCCCAAGTCTACAATCCACATAGGATGAGATTCAGTTAGATAAGCAAAACAAGAAACATTTACATCACTATGTAAATTTGGAATAAGGTCATATACCTTTTTAGGCTTGGGGCAATCACGAGCATAATGTCCTTTGTTCTCACAGTTGTAGCACTTCTGCTTAGCCATGTCCACTTTCTTCTTTTGAAAAGAACCATCTTTCTTTCCTTGATGATTAGTCTTAGGTTTCTTAGAGGCTTGTCCTTTCCCCTTCTTTTGAGAAAACGCACAATACTTGCGTTTTTTACCTTGTCCACGTTTTGGATCAGAACTTGCCACATACGCACTTGTAGTAGCTTTGTCCACCCCGAGGCGCTCTTCCTCAAGTTCCAAATGACGCTTAGCATCTTCCATTGTTTTGATGCTAACGTTGTGGGTCAGGTGCATTTTCATGTTTTCCCAGTTTTGAGGTAAGGAACGAATTACCGCCTGGACTTGTTGGTCCTCAGTCAATACATGCCCAACATCCTTTAGCTCATTCACCATATTCGACATATGACGAAGATGCTTACGCATAGTATGATCAGGGCGTTTCTTATAAGTATCAAACTTAATAGTAAGTGCCCTCAACTTAGCAACTGAAGTATGACTAAATTTTTCTTTCAATGCGGACCACATGTCCTTAGCATTGTCATACTCACGGAACTCTCTTATTATATCATTATCCATGCTACTCAGCAAATTAATACAAGCAAGAGAGTTCTTCTTTCTCCAAGCCTGATAAGCCTGAAGGTCTCTCACATGTTGTTCAGTGTCACCATCTTCAGGAGGTGTCAGAAACACATTAAGAGCCTCAAGAGCCTCTTGCTCTTCCAAGACATACTGGATTTTCATATTCCATATTTCATAATTGTCGCCATTTAGCTTATCGCATTTATTAAGCTCGGCGACAATGTTCTTAGTAGCAGTTGACATACTGATATTCAAAACAAGTATAAAACTAAAGTGAGACAACTAAGTACATAATTTAAGCCTAAATTCATATACATATTATACCTTAAAATAATTAACTATATAAATATTTATTCCATATTAGATTTAGAATCGAAAGTTCACTAAGTTCCCAATCATCATCTAAAGAACTAACATGTAGTATATTCAATATAATTAATTATGCAAGGAATACATTGTCTTAAAATAACTTAAATTCAAGACAAAATAACCAAGGAACAAATTCTATAACAAATATAGAAATATTCAACTTACACAATAACAATCAACATAGACACTAAAGTCAAACAAAAAAATTTACATACTTATGTAAATACTACATCACATAGACAACTACTAATACTAAGCAGACCTATGCTTAAATTCTTTCACATGGACTGGAATAGATTTAATAAGAGCCGTGTACAAATTAGGGGGCAATAGAAAATCGGGCAATAGAAAACTGGCTCTCGGAACCACTTCAACCTATTTCTATCTCTCATAGGTAGTCCAATAGAACGACACACAGTCTTCTAGATATTTATAGCAATATCGTTATACAATTTCTGCACAATATCCTGAACTAACATTCTATATGGTCCGACCAACATGAAAGATCCAGCCAATTTATTTTGAATCTCTTTCCAAGTTTTATCAAGCATGTCTCTATGGAACTCATTAAATGACAGGGTTGATCGTAGTGCCTTATATTTTTCCTCATCTATTAACAAACCACCAAACCACACAGTCTGTTGGATTAACTTGTTAACCAATATAAGATGTTCCACAAAAGATACTAGATCTTCTTCTCTAGTATTAGGTGCTAGAGGAGATTTGGCCAAAATATCAATCATATCTTTCACCCTTCTCCTCTGACTCTCAGTGCGAACTCGTATAGGCATCCTTCTTAGGCATGGCAAGATTTTCTGTAACACATACAGAAAAAATTAGGAGTTGCCTTATAATATACACATGTATATTAAAGAAGGACGCACAATAAAGTTTTTACATGGTAGTTAATCCTAAACCCAAAAAAAAACTTTATATAGTAGTTTTTGAGAAAAATGTATCTATTCACTTTTAATTGAAAAAGTTTTGCCATGGAATTAGTAGGTCTGCCTTAGTACTTAGTAGTATGTACTTGGTCTGACAAGAAATATACTATTATGATATTTTCAGGCAAGAATAATTTTTTCAATTTCAAACAAGAATGAAACAAATTCTAACAGTACTGCACTATACCCATTTTTTCAAGGAAAATAAACAGACACCACATTGTCAATGTACTAAATGCTAGGTAAGCACTAGTGCCTCACTCATGAAACTTTCTTATTCTCTTAAGGAGAGTTCTTAAAAAAAACACTGTATTGGAATATGAAAACAAATTTTCGCTCCATTCTATTTTATTTGGTGCCAACAGTGATCAGCCCCTTTAGGGAATTCATACATCCCAGTCTATATTCTTTCTTAGAATGTGTCTGTGTTTAAATATTTCATTATCCAGAGAGTTATCATGACTTTTTCCATCTCTTTGTCTATATCAATATGGACAAATAAAAACCCAAGACACACAAAGAGTAAACAACAGTTTTAATGGAATCACAAAGTCCTTCCTTGAATCATAAAGTGGACAAGTCAGGCAACACATTTTGAGTATTCGTGCAAGTTTATTATTGTCCTCTTTATTCACTATCTGTCTTCTTACAAGGCTCAATATATAGTTAATGTGATAATGAACCAAAAAATCCATCAAAGAAGGAAAATAAATGTCACCTAGGCAACTGTCGCACCCCTTTTTTCGTGCTCGGATCGAGTTCAAATGTCGGGTTTGACTGGGTGACTCGGTTGAGTCAAAGTTGGAGTCGCCACCTAATAAATTTGTATAACAGGCGTATCAGGTCACCTAAATTTTTTAAGTGTCTAAAGTTAACTCCGGGTATGTCGTACTAACAGAGATTCTAAGGTAAGAAGCCCTTATGACTCGGGAAGAAGGGATTAGGCACTTCCCGAGTCCCACTAAAAGTGATTCCCGACCGATTTCTATATTGGGTTTAAATATGCAAGTTTAACTAAGGAGATAAAATATCCATAAAGCATGCAATAGAAATAGATTATGTCAATCAATGGGGCATATCATTTCAACTAAAGGCTAAATATGAAACTCCTACTTAAAGGTTCTCTAATCCTCAAGTATGCATAAAATCATAATAACGTTTCAATGCTAGTGCATTTCTACAGGGTATTAAAATTAACTTCACCAGGAGCGCACAAAACTGTTGAGATAAGGGCTTAAGTGATTTTTCAGAAATAATCTTAAATTTGAATCGTATTGCATGTATAACACAAAATGGTAAACTTGGCATAAGCCAGTACATTTATTTAAAAAACAATACCCTACAAGTTTCCTTGGGCAATAAAACATGAATGAAATAATTAGTATTAAAAATGTGCGCCACTAAAGGGTGGTATTGTGACATTAATTGTCACATACCGTTAACTTCGGTGGCGACTTTAGTATGAGGTCGCGTTTAAAATAATTTGATTTAACGTAGAAAGGTATATTTAAAATACATGTAAAGTTATATCTAATTAAACTGATAACATGTTGAGAAATATTACTGTAATGAGTAAATAATGATATATCTAAATTAAGTAGGAAATAGATGTCAATTGAGAAAAAAAAAATATTACCATATGAGTAATTTAACAAGCAAATAACAAATATAAATTGAAGAGTGAGGCGTTTAGGGAGTATTAGTAAGTAATGCGATGAATAAACGATATAGATTTAAAAGACTAATGAATTTACCAAAGAAAATAGTATAATTTTTAAAGACTTGACCTCCAAAGCCAAAAATCCCTCACAAGTTATTAAATTAACTTGGAGAAATTATAAAATGAGTTTGCATTATTTGAAAAAAGAAAAAATAAAAATTCAAGGGTTTGGAAATACATAAAACAAATAGCGCTACTTTGAAATTGTCATTCTCGTCTCAGCATTTTGCAGAAAATATCCTGTGCAGCAAGATTTGGATTTTTAGCCCTTAAAAAATAACTTAATTTTCAGCATAATAGAATTGCTCAAACAGCCTAAATTGACTTTAAGTTTTCAGTTTTACCAGAGTTAACATACTGCTGCAGTTTTCAGAAAATTAGTTTTGCATAAATAATCCACTCTTAGACATACAATTCCAGAAAGTCTCTTCAGGACCAAATATTAAAATCAGTTGGCATTTTAGACATAAAATTATAAATTTACATTCCCAGGAACTTGTTAACTATTTGCAGCATTCAAAGTCTTGCACAAACAGTCTATTTTATACCAGTTTTTCGGATTTAGCCTCTAATATAAGGAGTGAAGAGGGAAATGGCCCCTACCTAGCACCTGTCCTAAACTGGTTGCACCTTATGGTGCTCATACAAACAAGTAATTCCTAATAAATACATATTTCAAGTGTTCAATTCTAATTACATAACAGGGTATATAACAGAGTGAAAGAATAGGGCCTTGTCCCTTGAACTTTGTAAGTTCTGTGTGCCTTTCATGGCCAATCTTAGACCTTTTATGACTTGCAAAAAACCTGCACCAATTATCAAAGGTAGGTATGACCTATAGCCATCCTGTTAGGATTAATAATCTGCATGAAAGGTTAGTAGTAGCCTCATAATAGACCCAAACGGTTCATAGACGTGATAACAAACCAACAAGTTTCATACTAGGTGAATTAATATAAAGACTCCATACATCCAGTTTATGCAGTACCTTGTGAAATATAGTGAGCAAGAAAGTTGAGAAAGTCCACCAAAGTAAATACTAGTAGAACAGTAACTTTGGCAGATCAATACGCTAAGAGAAAAGAGATAAATGAACCACTTTTATTTGTGTGTTTCTCAATAGAAGTAGGAGCAAAAGACAATGAATTTATTCAAGAAAAAAAGAGAGTAGTGCAGATACTTTTTCGTCCCCTTTTTAGGAGAAAAGAAAGTGGTATTTATAGTGTGAAAGTGATAGTGTAGTCCTAGTCTTACAAGGAAGGAAATTATATTCACCTATTCAAATCTTTTCTATAAAAGGCCAAAATTAATTCTATTGAATACAAAAGGAAAGGAGAAAATTTAGTTCCATAGAAAAAGGAAAAGAAAATATTTAAATTGTAAATATAGAAAATATATTTTTTGATGGCAGGCATAGAAAGAAACTTATGGGAAATGTATTGAAAAAATAATAGAAAGAGAGATATATAAAATGTATGTAAAACGTGTGGACAAGAACAAGAAAAATAATTCACTCTATATTACTAGAAAATAAAGCAATCGAAGAATGTAATCTAAGCGTAACTTAAGTTGCAGCGTCAAAGATTCCAATTTCAAAAGAATCAACAGCAATTCCAAAGTGATGGCCGTAACTACACCCGATTTCATTACATATGTTTTTATGATCCTTTGCCATTTTATTAAGTAAGAAAAGATGGTAAGTATTTATCAATTTCAAAAAAATAGGCACGGCATCTTATAATCACTATCAAATTTATTGCTTTTAAAATTTAGCAAATAAAGTAAGTGAAAATAATAGTCATGCAGGTTCAAAGAACTAAAAGGGAGAATAGAAATTTGTCACCCGTGTTTTGCTTGATTTGAGTTTGAATTTCCAATTTCCTGCTTTATTCATGTGTGAACCTTGATCATTGGCTTGATTCTCCTTCTTTGCACCCGGATTTGGAGGATTCACAATCAAATTATTTGACCCATTTTCGGATCTCATGACAGTGAGTGATAATTCTTTTTCCTTTTGTGAAAGAGCCAACAGAAAGAAAGAGTGGGAGACGTCGGCGTGATGGGCGGACATATGGTGGGGTTTGGGTGTGTATTTGGGCTGGTTTTGGTGCAAGGGAGGAGAGAGGAATGGGATAGGGGCGACGGCTGCCAAGTGGGAAAGAGGGGAAGGGGAAATGTTTTAGGGTTCCAAAAGTGTAAGGGGTGTGTTTGGTTAAAGGTGGAAAATGAGGAAAATAAGTGAGGTGGAGCCTATGTGGAGGCGTGATTGGCCAGGAACACGCCACGTATGCGCGTGTGGGCTGAGGTGTGTACACGTGGGTCCCGAAGAGAGTGATGTGTATGTGTAGTATGTGTTTTATATATGTTTAGGTGTATATATGCTGTATATCTTGTGTATATAAGAGTATATTTGGTCAATAATTAGCTTAAAAATGCTAATAAATAGGAGGAAAAATTAACAAAAATATAAGGAGTAATATTATAGACTCAGGAAAAATAATAATTGACTTAAAATAATTATAAATGAATTTATGTGATATTAATTGAATGTAAGTAATTGTAAAATGGATATTCAAGTATATAAATTGCATAAATAGTTACAAGATCGTGCAAGTATTTTGAAAAAGACTTAAATGACGTATTTATGTAATATAATCGCATTGAGATACGTAGGTATATAGATAGGACGTTGGCAATATGGATAAATGCATGATAATTGACGCAGTTCTGTCTAAAATATTAAAATTGCATTTTCAAGGTTTTGTATGATAAAATTGTAAAATAGGAGGGACAAAATTGGGTGTCAACAGCTGCCCCTCTTTGCCCGGGGATGATGAAAGAGTCTTCGGGCAAAGATGTTGACAGTGCGGCCAATTTTGTCACGACGGGCGGGCAAAATGCTGGATAGGAAAATTGGAGTTTTGGGGTGTTTCGACTGAACCCTGGTCTCTGAGTTGTCTACATATCTTTGGTTGTACGAGAATAAGACCGTATGAAGTTCTGGGATGGCATGTCGCCTGTGTGAGATGTATATAACGCACGATTTAGGTGTCAAGAGTTAATTTGTCCTAGTATAAAAAGTTTAGATTGGTGTGTGCTTTGAAATTTGATGACATATTGGGGAGTAAGCATGATAAATTTGCATGATTCAAACAAACGGGCACGATTAGGCACGAAAATATGCACGATTCACACAAGGTAAGTACAAATTGGACAGAATACAAACTGACTTCCTAAAAAGAGGCAGATTACTTGTTTGCACATGAGAGGTTTTAGATTTGAGCGGGGAACAAATAATTTGATGAAGTGGTAAAAGCATAATCGAAAGGACTAAGCTTTTCGAATGGAGTTTTAAAATGGTGTATAATACGTATTTGAAAATTTGTAATTGCACGATCTCTGTATAGGAAACCGATTTTGAAAGTGAGTATGAGAAAGTGAGGAAAGGCTCAAAGGGATTGCTGGAAAGTCAAAGAGTGTCTTGTGGTATTGCCCCATATATTGTCGCGTTTGTTGTTGCACTTACTATCTGTGCCTGCACTCAAAGAAAGATATGTGAGTTTTGGGGAGAGGGGAAGGGTTGGTTCGTGCATCCTCCTCATTGTTGCATCTTGGGCTTGTGGATATCGATTTTTCAATGAATTTTGAGGGAACCTCAAAATTCTGCCCCAGTGTCGTCTTGCATCTTTTTTTTTTTTTTGGAATTTTTGAGGAAATCCTCAAAAATTCTGCCCCAGTTTATTGCCTTTGATAGATCGTCATATTATGGTAGTACCTGCAAAATAAATAAAAAATACGTGTGTATGTCTAATTCTAAGGCGGGCGAGCCTATTGTAGTGGTGCCTGCAAAATAAAATAAGTGAGTTTGTCCTATTTTAAGCCGGATAAGGCTGATTATAGTAGTGCCTGCAAAACAGAAAGAATGAGTATGTCCAATTCTAAGGCGGACAGGCCTAATCGTCATATTCTAAGCCTGACGAGGCTAGTCGTCATATTTTAAGCCTGACGAGGCTAGTCGTCATATTTTAAACCTGACGAGACTAGTCGTCATATTCTAAGCCTGACGTGGCTAGTCGTCATATTCTAAGCATGACGAGGCTAGTCGTCATATTCTAAGCCTGACGTGGCTAGTCGTCATATTCTAAGCATGACGAGGCTAGTCGTCATATTCTAAGCCTGACGTGGCTAGTCGTCATATTTTAAGCCTGACGTGGCTAGTCGTCATATTTTAAGCCTGACGTGGCTAGTCGTCATATTTTAAGCCTGACGAGGCTAGTCGTCATATTTTAAGCCTGACGAGGCTAGTCGTCATATTTTAAGCCTGACGAGGCTAGTCGTCATATTTTAAGCCTGACGAGGCTAGTCGTCATATTCTAAGCCTGACGTGGCTAGTCGTCATATTCTAAGCCTGACGAGGCTAGTCGTCATGTTTTAAGCCTGACGAGGCTAGTCGTCATGTTTTAAGCCTGACGAGGCTAGTCGTCATGTTTTAAGCCTGACGAGGCTAGTCGTCATGTTTTAAGCCTGACGTGGCTAGTCGTCATATTTTAAGCCTGACGTGGCTAGTCGTCATATTTTAAGCCTGACGTGGCTAGTCGTCATATTTTAAGCCTGACGAGGCTAGTCGTCATATTTTAAGCCTGACGTGGCTAGTCGTCGTATTAAATGTGCCATGTCCAAAAGCTTGTAAGTGCATTCCTCTAGTGCATGTCAGGTATTGGAACTGGAGTTATTCATTCTCAGATTATTGTATTGCCTGCGAGTCTTGTATTTGTAAAAAAAAAAGGATCTGCTCTCAAAGAAAAAGTTGTTAATTTAAAACAAAGTGGTCCCCTTGCATTGAACACCCGACTGTCGGCTCGAATCTACATTTGTCCTTTGATGTGATATCCCTGAAGTATCCAATCGATCATGCAGATACCCCTTCCATTTTAGGTTGAAAACTTTTGGGTGAGTGTATTGGATTAGGAGGATGTTCCAAAATTGTGCTTATCTTGACTAAGAGAAAATGAAATTTTTATTGTAATGAAACCCTGCCCAAGTAGGCTGCTTACATATCTTGTCAATACAATAATCAGGTCATACATGGTTCAGGTACAAAGAGTAGTCAAATATAGATATGGTAGAGTTTAAATTGTGATGGGTTGTCTTCAGGTGTTGCGCTTTCTCTTCAAATGCCTCGGAGCTATCTTCGATGGATTGCCTTGAACATAGATTGTATTTGCAGCTTGAGATTTGATATTGTAATTTGGTGGTTCTTGTTGTACCGTTATCTTGCCTTTTTCAATCAAGTTCTGAATTTTGTGTTTCAGTGCTGAACATTCTTCAGTGTCATGACCTTGAATGTTCGAATGATATGCGCAAGTCTTTGATGGATCAAAATCCGAACGAGGAACCCATCCATTTCTCGGCTGCAATATCCCTTGATTCCTCAGTCTTTCAAATATGTTTGTCAGAGATTCAGCTAGAGGAGTAAATGTGCGAATCTTCATCCTTTCTGTCTGATGATGACTGCGTTGAGCTTGATTAGATTGTGGTTGAAAACCCTGATAGTGGGGAGGTTGTCTAGTGTGTAAGCCAGGAGTATCATGAAATTGTAGATTCCGTTGATTCTGCTTGTACGGTGGTTGGTGCCCAGTCATGGCGACTAATGTGTTGTCCTCTTCATTACTTTGCGAATTCTCACGCGCCTCGGGTTGAAAATGTTGATTAACATAGTGCACTGTTGAACTTCCAATGATCTTCCCTTCTTGAATGCCAATTTCGAGTTCTTTTATTATTCGAATCAGACTAGGAAAGTCGTGTGCCTGAACGCCGAGCAATTTCTCATAGTAAATCCCTTCTTGGATTTGGATGAAAGTTGAAACTAACTCTTCTTCAGGTAAAGGAGGGTGTATCTTGGAAGCTTCGATTCTCCATCGGGTAGCATATTCTTCAAAAGACTCGTATTGCATTCTTTTGATTTTGTACATCTCATATAGGTGCACATCCTTTCGGACGTTGAACTTGTATTGCTCCACAAAATCTTGGGCCATATCTTCCCAAGTGTGCCATTTGCTAAAATCTTGCTTGGTATACCAAGTCAGTGCCAACCCAGATAAACTTTGGATGAACAATTGCATTCTGATAGCCTCGTTGTGTCCGATTCCAATTAATCTACTGCAGTAATCTTTCAAATGATAGAAGGGGTTTCCCTTTCCGTCGAAAGTGTTGAATTTTGGAATTTTGTATCCATGCGGTAGCTCAACGTATGGATGTAGACACAAATCCTTATACTTCAGACTTTGAATGTTCTTTAAACTCATCTCTTCTTTCACAACCATTTCTAGATTATGGAGCTTTTCATTTAAACCCTCCTGTTCATTTGGCTGGATTTCTTTTCTGTGCTTCTTATGTGGGTATACCGCCAGCTGATTCTGCTTGTCCCTTATCTCAACTTGAATAGTAGAATCAAAATTTTCCAACTTTGTTTGCTGTTCTGAGGTCTTTGTTCCAGAGGTGAATGTTTCAACTTCGCCTGCCATTTCAGCTTCTTCTTAATGCAGATTCTTTGCCAACTTCGGTGTTCAAATGCTAGGTAACCTTTAACAAAATGACAAAATATGCAAAACAGAATTAGTATATTATGGATTTTGAAACAAAATAGCACATAAAGGTCATATATGCAGCTAAGAGGATGCCTAGAAAGCATATAATAGACTAATGCTTGAACTAGACACTATGACAAATGGTATAGAGATTATAAAAGATTGCTTGAGTGCTTTATGTAGCAGTCAAGGCAAAGATTTTGGTTGATGAATCATTGATAAGGATGCTGCGATAAATTGTGCGAAGTCAAGGAAAAAGGTTGGACTTTAGATGACCAAAAGGGAGGTCGGCTCTTGTCGAACACCAAAGACTTGGGTGCGATCACCAATTCCTTTAGAAATTTGTCTGTCGTGATCCATGTCTTTTCATGATTGTCAACCAACTGATGTATTTCAAACTTTGCACCAACTTTCCTTATTGGGCAAAATAAAATTTTTATCATAAAGGGACCGAACCCGGTGTGGGCTGCCTACGTATCCTGCTACTGACAGGAATCAGGTCGAGCGTAGTTCAAAATACATAAAGGGAAAATCTTAAAAACATGTGCCATAAAGCTTGTTTAGAAAGTAAAATAAATGTCTCCAAAGATTATGCAACTTAGAAGCTCTCTTCTTGTATTCGGATGTCTGTCATTAAACTGTTGCCTCTCTGTTCTAGTCATCTGCAATTGCTTCGTCATTAGCATTTTCAATCTTGATTTGCCCAGACTTGATCAGCCCTTCAATCTTCTCTTTAAAAGCAAAACATTTCTCAATATCATGCCCCAGCATGCCTGAATGGTAAACACATGACTTTTTCATATCTGCTTTCCATGGTTCCTTGTAAATTTTCCTTTCAATAGGGTGTACTATTCTTGCATCTTTCAACCTTTCGTACAAACTTGCATATGACCCACCACCAATAGGAGTGAACTTGCGAGGAGCATCATGAGAGCAATTCTTAGTGTTATTTGTTGGATTCTGATAAGAAATTGGGTTAACTGACTGTGAGCAAACTTCAATTGTTGGCATAAAGGTCAGAGGTTGGCACCACATAAGTTGAGGTTTTCCCTTTGGTACTTCGACTATGTTGCCACTTTCTACTAAACTCTGAATCTCCTTTCTTAGAACGGTGCATTCATTGGTGTCATGACCTGGAATGTTGGAGTGAAATGCACAATGTTTGCTTGAATCAAAGTGAGGTGGTAGTGGGGTAAAGACTTCTCCACGTTGTGGCTGCAACATCCCGATAGACTTAAGTTTCTCAAATATAATAACAGGTGGTTCATGAAAAGGGATGATGGTTTGGTTATTGAGAGATAATGGAATATGACTTGGGGTTTTGGCAATGGTAGCTTTCCTTTTCTTCGCATCGTTCATATCCTTAGATTGTGCTTCAGTCAAATTGTTACCTAAGACCTTTTTAGAAATCGGTTCTATAACACTTTTCCTTTTCAATGAGTTATTGCATGTACGGTGGTCGCCATAGGATTTGTTTCTCACGACTCTTGTGTGAGTATATTGTCAACTGATTTTGATTCGTTCATACTACAAGTTGTACGGAAGCGGACTTGGGATTGTCTGGATTCTCTCGGTGTCCCATGCTGGCGGTTTGAAAGGCTTTGTTCTAGAAGGTAAATATTTTCAGCTCGGCTTAACATTTCGGTTTTTTCTCAATGTAGATTCTTGACCAATTTCGGTGTTCAAGCGCAAAGTAACTGTAACTGCGCAAAACTTCATTAGCACATTAGAAAAAATTTGAATAAAGAACAACACATAAAGCTTAAGAGTATGCCTAGACCGCGGATGATCGATTAGCACTTGAATTTTAGAGACTGACAAATTGTATAGAGGTTGAAAGATTGCTTGGGTGCTTTATGTAGCAGTCAAGACAAGGATTCTTTTGTTAAATGACTGACGCTCGCTTGAGTGGAAGATGAGTCTGGTTAGATCTCAATGAAATGTTGACAAGGAATTCGGGTAAGGGATATATATATATATATATATGACTGAAAAGGAAGTCGGCTTTTATCAAACACCAAGACCTTAGTGCATTTGTCATCCTTTCTTGCAAATTTGTGTGTCATGATGCTCGGGTGTCTTTGAGAGAGATACTCAATGTCTCTCATATTTGTCAACCGACTGCTGCAATTCAATCTTTGCTTTTGCTTTAGCTTTTGCTTGTCAGGTAGATTTTGTTGCCAAGAGACCAATCTCGGTGTATATTTTTAGATTACTGCTTCAGTCAAGACTGTTATAAAATTAATTCATGGTTTTGTAAGTGTCTCAAATGGCTTGATCTTGAGATCATCGTCTTGTCCCACACTTGCTAGTTGGTAGGGATATGCTTCCAATACACTCGGCAAGAGCTTCTAGCTCCGTCATATAATGGAAATTTTGTCACTGCACCTTTGCATTCTTTTCCAAATTGAACCAGCCTGCTAATTTGGTTGTTATGCATAAACTTTAGTATCATCAAGCGGGTTCCGATCATTTCTCACTTCCTTATTGCCTTGTGATAACCCCTTGAACGTCTGTTTGGCCATGAATAGGTGCAAGTTTGGAAATAATATTTTGGATTATCTTAAATGTATTACAATACAGACTAGACTGTCGAAAATGATCCTCAGACATTGTGTCAAAACGAAGTATTTCGGTAAGTCATGTGTGCCCTTGAGTTTGACCAACAAATCTCTTTCCCTGTCAATTTTCCGCTTTGTGTACACAATTCTTGATGTGACAAACTCGTCTTGTTTGGAAAAATCCCTGATAAGCGCACTTTGCTTAACCAAATCTTTTGCCTTGGTATTCAACTCAGGCCAACCTTTTGGATAATCAAGACATGCGAAAGATTTATGATATCAGGATTTGGGCATAGAGTAGGGAGATGAGGTTCCTTGGTAGGAGATTGGATATGGGAAGGGATTGACCTAGGTAGAAAGAGACCTAGAGCAATAAAACAAATTCACGTAATGCACACTTAGAAAATAAAAATGTATCCTATGACTGCTTTACGCATGAAGATTTGAAAAGTGTTTTGTGCCACATGTATCATTTCATTTGCTACAAAATGCGAACTCTAAAAAAGAATATTGCATTTTATTAAACTTTTGTTATATTGGCGGATATTGAAACAGTGTAAGAGAAAGAAAACATTGCTAGAGGGTTAGATCATGGCCAGGTGAACATCTTTATGTTGATCCATCCTCAGAAGATTCATCTTCTTCAGATGAGTCTTCCTCGACCGAACTTGCCCCTGATGAATCCTCTTGAAAGATGATGTTGTCTGCATCAGTCAAGAGCCGGGATATGTCGAAAGTGAAGTTTTTCAACATTTCCAAAGATTTTCTTCCTTTCTCTTCTATTCCTTTGTCAGCTACAGAGTTCATTCCTTCGCTAGCCCATACACCGATAGACTCTATGCGTTTTGTCAGGAGTTCTGCCTTATTGCGCCATTTGTCTTTTTCTTTGTCCTTTGCTTCGACCAAACTTTGATTCTTCGTTATTTTCTCTCGTGCCTTTGCCAGTTGTTTGTGTAGCCTCTTGCACTCAGATTCCAATTCATCGGCATTTCTTTTCCTTTTCCTTATTGCTCTTGGTTGAACTGCCTTTGCTATATCTTTCCTTAGCCAGTCTGGATAATCTTCATCATAGCCTGCATCAAATCTGTCTCGTCCAATAGTCTCGATTCCCATTCGTTGCCTTCCTTTCCAAAGTTCTAGTATCTTGTCTTTGAATGGTACCACTCTTTCGAGAATATCTGCTTTAAAACTTCTGATGTCTGCAATTTGGGGTACAATCTGCTTTCTCCCCGCTTGTCTAAGTGCCCTTAGAGTGTTGTATGGGTAAACTTCTCTAAAGCCCACTAAGATGAGAAATGAATCCCTTTCCGACCGTGTGATCACTGTGATGCTAGGAAAGTAGTAAAACATCCATTGTATATTTTCGGATGTCAACTGAGAAAGCCTGTGGCGCCAGCCTTCGGTGGTTATTGGTCGGTCCCACTTTTCAAGAGCACTGTCCATGCGGGCGGTATGAGTCAAGATGTAGTTTTCTCTTGGTATGGAATGGAAATCTTGCTCTGTGCAATCCATCTTTTGCAAATGTTCCATCAACCAAATTTGTAGGAGTAAATTACAACCTTCGAAAAAGCCAGCACCTTTCTTGCACCTTTCTAAAGCTCGGTACATTTCTGCAACAATCATCGGTACCAAAGTGTATTTCTTGTTGAAGTCCTTGAGTAAGGTATCGGCAATTGATACCACGCAAACATCAACTCGTCCTTTGTGTTGTGGAAACATGACAGTCCCTAAAAAGCTGGTGACAAAAGCATGTACTCTCCGCCCTTGCCACTCTGCCTGGTTAATGCTGAAATAGTCTTCGGATTCTTGAAATGCTTCTCCATACCCAAATTTGATGTGGAGGGAAGTCAAAGAAATTCCCGACTGCCTTATACTGTCTGTGCATAACTCGGGCTTAAACCCTACCATTTTGAAGAACTCTTCGGGTGCAATGTTCTTAGGCATCAAGACTTCTTCACTTTCAAATGGTAATTGAGTTAATCCGCCTATTTCTTCCAGTAATGGTATCAACTTTACACTCCCAAAGTGAAAAACTACTCGGTCTGCATCCCAATAGTGTACTGCTGCTTCTACTATCCCTTTCATTGCCGTGTGCTCCATTAGTGAAATCAGGTTCCCCAACACCACTTTAACTCGGTCTTGTTGATCTATGCTTAGGTTTCCCACCAATCTCTGAGTAACTGAGGGATTTCAGTAACCATGTCAAATGTTCTATTGGCCATGATCTTTTGGAAAAGATGAAGGACGATAGGAAAAGGGAAAAGAAAATGCCTAAAATTTGCTTTATTGTAAGCGAATGATCAACGTGTGGCACAAGCTTTTGAAAATAATACAGCAGAGAATATGAAGAGATGTGTTGTTGTGGATTGAGAATCCTTTAGACACTTTAGAAGGAAATTGCTAATGGACTCGTGACATGCCAAGGATGTCAAGTCTTTATATAATGTTTAAAGGATAAATGTGCGTTATGTGTCATCCTGTCTATCAAGCGGTCATTTCTGCTTCAAATTGGGCCTTTAATGCCTTTTCGGTTACCTTTTGCGCGTTTAAATAGTATTGAATACACAATGATCCAACTGCTTAAGAATAAACAGTCGTTTCTGATTCATTTTGGGCTTTGATGCCTGTTCGGTTACCATTTGTGCCTTTGAATGGCATTGAATATAGAATAATGCTAACTGTTTATGGATAAGCAATCATTTCTGATTCAATTTGGGCTTTTGACGCCTCTTGGGTAACCTCTTGTGCCTTTAAATGCAGAATAACTCCAATAGACGGTCTACATTTGTATGTTCTATCCTTTAAGTAAATGCAAATGAATCATGTCCAACGCTCTTTGGGGTTAAAAACCCGTTCATATCGTTTGAACAAGTTGGCCTATCGGACTTGAAAACAAGTCGACTAAATGATATGTCATGATGCATGATTCCTAGCATTGCTACTAAAGAATGAAGTTGGCTAGACCGAGTTTTATTATCCTCCCAAGCGGACAACTCAGGAGCGGGAACGTCTCGGGCCAAATGGGTTCCAAGTTGTTCCCCCTAAAAGGAGATTTTTGTGAGGGAAGAAGTGATCGTAACCACCGCACGATTTAGAAAGTTACCAGGAGCGGCGGAAAGTATGCATGATATGCACAAGTTTAAAAAAAATGCACAAGTTTTTTTAAAGAAATGCATATGTTTTGATGCACACGTATTGAAGTATATCGTAAAATGATTTTACAAGGATAAGAACAGAACAAACGCATTATTTTCGAAAGATAGAATTAATATAAACTAGACAATATTAAAAATCACGAAAAAAAAGATGCAAATATTTTACCAACTTTTAAAAGAGGGAAAGACAAATAAAACAAGTTAATTTTAAAAAGTAGGCTAATAGAGTTAGGCGATATATTTTCAAAATGCGAAAAGAATTATGAAGTGAAATCTGTTTTAAGAAAAAGATTTGGCAAATTTATGGAAATAGTGCACATATTGAAATATTTTTAAAAATAAATTTTAAAAGGGAGAAACAAACAAGTTAATTCTGAAAAATAGGTTGAAATTTTCGAAAAAAGACAAAAGAATTATGAAGTAAAACTGTTTTAAAGAAAAAGATTTGGAAGATTCGAAAATAACTGAACTTTAGGACATGTTGTGTTATCCTAAAAGAACCTTCTAAGAGTGGGTTAGTCTAGACAAGGATATGGTTCCCCCAGGCGGACAACTAAGGGGTGGGAACGTTTGGAGTTGTTGGTTGTACCACGGACCAACTATATTCCAACCGTTCCCCCTAAAAGGGTTTTTGAGAGTGAAACGGCCGTGAGATCCACGTAACCGTTTATGGTGTGTGCGAGTGTAAAAAATTCCAGGAGTGGAGAAAGTGTTAGCAACATAAACAATTACAAAAGAGGATACGACTAAGCAATAATATGGCGCAAAAATTCTAGACCTTAAACCTGCAAAAAGAAAAGGAAAAAAATTACTATTAAAATAAATGGCAATAAAGCAATTAAAGTATCCCAATTTAAAGTCCGTTATGGTTTGAACCTAGATATCCCCAGCAGAGTCGCCATTCTGTCGCACCCCTTTTTTCGTGCTCGGATCGAGTTCAAATGTCGGGTTTGACTGGGTGACTCGGTTGAGTCAAAGTTGGAGTCGCCATAGGATTTGTATCGGTTAATGAAGGCATCGACCAGGTCACTCCAAGAATTTCATTTGCTTGTGTCTTGCCCTATGTACCAAATCAATGCCGACCCTGTAAGTGTCTTAACAAATAGCTTCCTCTTGAGTTCATCGTCGTGTTCCATACTTTCTAGTTGGTGCAGATATGCTCCCAAATGTACATAAGGATTCTTAGTTCCATCATACAATGGAAGTTTCATCACCATGCCGTTATCCGATTGTTGTGCGTAAACCTTTGCAACATTTGGTGAGTTCTCCTCACTTCCCATCTCCCGATTGCCTCCTGCTAACCCTTTGAATGCTCTTTCAACCATGAACGAATGTAAATTTGGAAAATACTTTGGATCACACTCATGTATTGCGGGAGGTGCAGTAGTATAGACCGCACTAGAGTGATCCTCGAACATTGGCTTCGGGAACTCTTGTGGCATGTCAGAGGTGCCCTTGAGGCCGACCATCACTCCTCTTACCCTGTCAATTTTCTGCTCCATACGCATAGTACTTGCTGCAATAACTCCCTCCTGTTTTGACAAATCACCAATAAGTGCACTCTGCTTAGCCATGTCTTCTATTTTGGTGTTCAACTCGAGCCGACCTTTTGGAGAGGAAGTCTTTGAGTTAGGAAGTAATTAGAAATGTGCAAAAGATCAGAAAAGTAGGGTTATATGCATTGGAGAGATATTGAACTTGGGGAAAAGATTCATTCAGGTAGAGAGAGAGAGAGAAAGAGCAACAAACGAGTTCATGCAATGCACACATATCAAGTAACAAAGGCATCCTATAATGCGAAAGATCATTTTACGCACGATTTAGAAAGTTGCAAGGGGTGGCGGAAGATATGCATGGTATGCACAAGTTTGAAAATGTACAAATTTGAAAGAAATGCACAATTGTCCTAAAAAATGCTGAAGTATATGCTCATATGGAAATATTTCATAAAATAAGTTTAAAAAGGGTAACAAAACGAGCATACATTAGTTTTTGAGAAATAGAATTAATAGAAACTAGACAATATTAAGTAAAATTGTTTTAGTAATTTTATGGAAAGGATGCAAAAATAATTTTAAAAAGGAGGAGTAAAAAGAAAATGAAATAAACAAGTTAGATTTTAAAAATAGGAAAATAGAAACTAGACAATAAAGAAAATACAAAAAAGAATTATGACGTGAAATTGTTTTAAAAGAAAATGATTTAACAAACTTATGAAAGATTTCGAAAATAATTGAGGTGTTGGACGTGTTGTAAGAACATTCCGTGAGTGGGTTTACTAGACAAGAACATGGTTCCCCCAGGCGGACGACCAAGGGGTGGGAACGTTTAGAATTGTTGGTTGTACCACGGACCAACTTATCCCAACCGTCCCCCTCACAGGGTTTTTTGAGGTGGAACGACCGTGAGATCCACGTAATCGCTCGTGTGTGTGCAAAGTGTCGTTTCCAGAAGTGGAGGAGTATGAGTGAAAATGTCATAAATATTACAAGGATATTACATACAAATAAATAATAAAATAAAGAAAGAAAAACAAAAAAGAAAACAAGTTAGTAAGATGATAATAATAATAATAATAATAATAATAATAATAATAATAATAATAATAATAATAATAATAATAATAATAATAATAATAATAATAATAATAATAATTAGTTCAGCAATATAAATAAATAATAACAATAAAAATCCCAAAATAGAACCCGTTGTGGTTAGGACTTTGAAATCCCCAGCGGAGTCGCCATTCTGTCGCACCCCTTTTTTCGTGCTCGGATCGAGTTCAAATGTCGGGTTTGACTGGGTGACTCGGTTGAGTCAAAGTTGGAGTCGCCACCTAATAAATTTGTATAACAGGCGTATCAGGTCACCTAAATTTTTTAAGTGTCTAAAGTTAACTCCGGGTATGTCGTACTAACAGAGATTCTAAGGTAAGAAGCCCTTATGACTCGGGAAGAAGGGATTAGGCACTTCCCGAGTCCCACTAAAAGTGATTCCCGACCGATTTCTATATTGGGTTTAAATATGCAAGTTTAACTAAGGAGATAAAATATCCATAAAGCATGCAATAGAAATAGATTATGTCAATCAATGGGGCATATCATTTCAACTAAAGGCTAAATATGAAACTCCTACTTAAAGGTTCTCTAATCCTCAAGTATGCATAAAATCATAATAACGTTTCAATGCTAGTGCATTTCTACAGGGTATTAAAATTAACTTCACCAGGAGCGCACAAAACTGTTGAGATAAGGGCTTAAGTGATTTTTCAGAAATAATCTTAAATTTGAATCGTATTGCATGTATAACACAAAATGGTAAACTTGGCATAAGCCAGTACATTTATTTAAAAAACAATACCCTACAAGTTTCCTTGGGCAATAAAACATGAATGAAATAATTAGTATTAAAAATGTGCGCCACTAAAGGGTGGTATTGTGACATTAATTGTCACATACCGTTAACTTCGGTGGCGACTTTAGTATGAGGTCGCGTTTAAAATAATTTGATTTAACGTAGAAAGGTATATTTAAAATACATGTAAAGTTATATCTAATTAAACTGATAACATGTTGAGAAATATTACTGTAATGAGTAAATAATGATATATCTAAATTAAGTAGGAAATAGATGTCAATTGAGAAAAAAAAAATATTACCATATGAGTAATTTAACAAGCAAATAACAAATATAAATTGAAGAGTGAGGCGTTTAGGGAGTATTAGTAAGTAATGCGATGAATAAACGATATAGATTTAAAAGACTAATGAATTTACCAAAGAAAATAGTATAATTTTTAAAGACTTGACCTCCAAAGCCAAAAATCCCTCACAAGTTATTAAATTAACTTGGAGAAATTATAAAATGAGTTTGCATTATTTGAAAAAAGAAAAAATAAAAATTCAAGGGTTTGGAAATACATAAAACAAATAGCGCTACTTTGAAATTGTCATTCTCGTCTCAGCATTTTGCAGAAAATATCCTGTGCAGCAAGATTTGGATTTTTAGCCCTTAAAAAATAACTTAATTTTCAGCATAATAGAATTGCTCAAACAGCCTAAATTGACTTTAAGTTTTCAGTTTTACCAGAGTTAACATACTGCTGCAGTTTTCAGAAAATTAGTTTTGCATAAATAATCCACTCTTAGACATACAATTCCAGAAAGTCTCTTCAGGACCAAATATTAAAATCAGTTGGCATTTTAGACATAAAATTATAAATTTACATTCCCAGGAACTTGTTAACTATTTGCAGCATTCAAAGTCTTGCACAAACAGTCTATTTTATACCAGTTTTTCGGATTTAGCCTCTAATATAAGGAGTGAAGAGGGAAATGGCCCCTACCTAGCACCTGTCCTAAACTGGTTGCACCTTATGGTGCTCATACAAACAAGTAATTCCTAATAAATACATATTTCAAGTGTTCAATTCTAATTACATAACAGGGTATATAACAGAGTGAAAGAATAGGGCCTTGTCCCTTGAACTTTGTAAGTTCTGTGTGCCTTTCATGGCCAATCTTAGACCTTTTATGACTTGCAAAAAACCTGCACCAATTATCAAAGGTAGGTATGACCTATAGCCATCCTGTTAGGATTAATAATCTGCATGAAAGGTTAGTAGTAGCCTCATAATAGACCCAAACGGTTCATAGACGTGATAACAAACCAACAAGTTTCATACTAGGTGAATTAATATAAAGACTCCATACATCCAGTTTATGCAGTACCTTGTGAAATATAGTGAGCAAGAAAGTTGAGAAAGTCCACCAAAGTAAATACTAGTAGAACAGTAACTTTGGCAGATCAATACGCTAAGAGAAAAGAGATAAATGAACCACTTTTATTTGTGTGTTTCTCAATAGAAGTAGGAGCAAAAGACAATGAATTTATTCAAGAAAAAAAGAGAGTAGTGCAGATACTTTTTCGTCCCCTTTTTAGGAGAAAAGAAAGTGGTATTTATAGTGTGAAAGTGATAGTGTAGTCCTAGTCTTACAAGGAAGGAAATTATATTCACCTATTCAAATCTTTTCTATAAAAGGCCAAAATTAATTCTATTGAATACAAAAGGAAAGGAGAAAATTTAGTTCCATAGAAAAAGGAAAAGAAAATATTTAAATTGTAAATATAGAAAATATATTTTTTGATGGCAGGCATAGAAAGAAACTTATGGGAAATGTATTGAAAAAATAATAGAAAGAGAGATATATAAAATGTATGTAAAACGTGTGGACAAGAACAAGAAAAATAATTCACTCTATATTACTAGAAAATAAAGCAATCGAAGAATGTAATCTAAGCGTAACTTAAGTTGCAGCGTCAAAGATTCCAATTTCAAAAGAATCAACAGCAATTCCAAAGTGATGGCCGTAACTACACCCGATTTCATTACATATGTTTTTATGATCCTTTGCCATTTTATTAAGTAAGAAAAGATGGTAAGTATTTATCAATTTCAAAAAATAGGCACGGCATCTTATAATCACTATCAAATTTATTGCTTTTAAAATTTAGCAAATAAAGTAAGTGAAAATAATAGTCATGCAGGTTCAAAGAACTAAAAGGGAGAATAGAAATTTGTCACCCGTGTTTTGCTTGATTTGAGTTTGAATTTCCAATTTCCTGCTTTATTCATGTGTGAACCTTGATCATTGGCTTGATTCTCCTTCTTTGCACCCGGATTTGGAGGATTCACAATCAAATTATTTGACCCATTTTCGGATCTCATGACAGTGAGTGATAATTCTTTTTCCTTTTGTGAAAGAGCCAACAGAAAGAAAGAGTGGGAGACGTCGGCGTGATGGGCGGACATATGGTGGGGTTTGGGTGTGTATTTGGGCTGGTTTTGGTGCAAGGGAGGAGAGAGGAATGGGATAGGGGCGACGGCTGCCAAGTGGGAAAGAGGGGAAGGGGAAATGTTTTAGGGTTCCAAAAGTGTAAGGGGTGTGTTTGGTTAAAGGTGGAAAATGAGGAAAATAAGTGAGGTGGAGCCTATGTGGAGGCGTGATTGGCCAGGAACACGCCACGTATGCGCGTGTGGGCTGAGGTGTGTACACGTGGGTCCCGAAGAGAGTGATGTGTATGTGTAGTATGTGTTTTATATATGTTTAGGTGTATATATGCTGTATATCTTGTGTATATAAGAGTATATTTGGTCAATAATTAGCTTAAAAATGCTAATAAATAGGAGGAAAAATTAACAAAAATATAAGGAGTAATATTATAGACTCAGGAAAAATAATAATTGACTTAAAATAATTATAAATGAATTTATGTGATATTAATTGAATGTAAGTAATTGTAAAATGGATATTCAAGTATATAAATTGCATAAATAGTTACAAGATCGTGCAAGTATTTTGAAAAAGACTTAAATGACGTATTTATGTAATATAATCGCATTGAGATACGTAGGTATATAGATAGGACGTTGGCAATATGGATAAATGCATGATAATTGACGCAGTTCTGTCTAAAATATTAAAATTGCATTTTCAAGGTTTTGTATGATAAAATTGTAAAATAGGAGGGACAAAATTGGGTGTCAACAGCAACTTGCAAGAGAATGGGTGTAAAGAGGTCCCACACCTTAGTTTCAAGGGCAGAAACAAAGAAGACAAAATTGTGATGGAAACAATTTCTATCTTTTTTGGTTCTAACTGCAGTGATTGAAACGGCACATGTCATCAGACATTCACACAAAATACAGAGTTTCTCTCTCGTTTCAAAATTTTGTTTTCAAGCCAAAACACCAAATAAGATTATTACTACAGTAAACAGGACTTAATTCAACCGGAGTTCTTCCAAAAAAACAACACAAGACTAGGAACACAAATAGCATTGGCTCTTGATACCAATGAAGAATAATTCTAGAACACAAAGTTCAGAGGACAACCGTATTCGTTTCACTAATCAATAACACAATCACATGCAAGTTAACATGAATTGTATCAAATATCCACAGTCTAACATCGTACCTTGCACAAACGATTTGTTCCTGCTGTTTTTGGTGAAGTATCTTCAATGAAAAACACACAGGAACTTTGGGAATTGAGAGAGAAAGGAAGAAGGAAGAAACTGATTTTTTTGCAGTAAGAAAAAGTATCATTTCAGTAAAAGGAACGTTCCTTTTATTTGTAGTCAAACAACGTTTAGGTTTCTTTTCTAAACGTTGTGTTTTTTCTTTTTTCTTATTTATTCAATAATTATAAATATTAAATATATAACTAATTATATATACAATAACTTATTAGAATGGATCCGGATTGACCCATATGGGTGACCCGATCTAATTTCCTTCAGTAATACCTTCTGTGTCTAAATTCTCATTAAAGTTAATCGGAAACATGAAGAAACATGGACCTAGCAAAATCGCAACTTGCAAACAGCGTATAATGTCGTATAATATCACATTTCCGGTTGGAATTACTATTTTTATGTAATTATTATTTTCTTATGGTAGCACTAATGATTCACAAAATTATATCAAACCATTTTCTTACTCAAAATATCACTATTAGCTTTTGTAATACCCTAAAGTTTTTAAAATGCTAATTTCTATTACTGTATTGGGTCTTCAAAATAGTATGCCTTGGAACTTCTTTACTGTTTAACTCTCCTTTTTTAATAAAAAGAAAAAAAAAATGAGTAGAGAAATAAAAATGAAAACGAGATTAAAAAAAAAAAAACGGAAAGAAAAGTAGAATAAAATAGGATCTTCGCGACTGCGCAAACAAAATAACTAGCATAATCAATGGCGTACCCAGAATTTTTAATGAGTAGTGTCAAAAACATAAAAATCTAGACTGTAGAGCTGCTAGTGGGATTCGATCAATCAATGCTAAAGACTATAACTCACGCTTCAGCCAACTTAGCTACGACATCTCTTGTTTTAGTGGTGTCATTTTATATTTTTATAGGAAATTTTTTCTATTTTTTCTTATAAATATAATATATATATCTAACAAAAAAAATTTAGTCAAGTGGTGTCGGACGACACCGGTACCATATAGGTAGGTACACCCCCTGAGTATAATATAAATTGAGGGCCTAAAAAAGATGACTTGTCACATCTTTTTGGCCAAGAATCATACTTTTCTTTTTTCTCATCTTTTTGCCATTTTTCCCAACTTCCTCATTTTCCTTCTCAAGTAGTAATCCATTTTACCATTAATTGTAATGATTCAATTACTATTATGTAATACTAATTCATTCCAGCCCTTTAAGAATTACGTTACTAATCCCTTTAAGAATTGCAACGGCTTTTACACTGTTTCCATCCCCACACTATATATGCACCCCTCTAACTCCTGTCCAAAAACAACTGTTTTATCTTCTTACTTCTGTAAGTTTGTTTTTGTTTCAATTCATTTTGTTTTTTCGCCTTTATGTAGATTGTCTGTACATATATAATGTACATTCTTTTAATTTTATGTCTTTAAATGTCTCTTCTTCCAGCTCTTGCAAGATGGATACCAAAAAAAAAAAAAAAAAAAAAAAAACGATTTGAATTGTCAAGTGATGGTTATCTTTTTCAGGGGTTGCTTATAGTGCTTCCTCCTTCAGTATGCGTCTTTCATGATACATTTGTGTATGGGCCTAAACTAATTTAGGATCACCAATCGAATTTGGGTAGTGAATACAAGCAAATCTTAGTATCAAAGTCGAGACAATGCGAATAATAAGCAAAACTGCTGGAGAATAATCGTGATTTCAATATATATCTACGAGTACAAATTTTTCCAGAGTTTCTGTAAGTATTTCTGAATGAGTACATTGTAAAATGAGGAGCTATTTATAGATACAAGTGGCCTTGCCCACATTCTCTATGCCTGATCATGCCTACATCCACGTTCAGCATATCCAGTAGTGGAGTTAGTGGGCTGCAGTAGTGGGCTGCCAAGCCTTGAGCCGAGGTATTCTACCAAAGTCCAAATGCATGACCTCAGTGGCGTTGCTGCTCGGTCGAAGTGAGTATTACCGAAGCACAGCTCGCGGCTCGCCTTCGGTGCTTGACTTCGGCGGCTCAATTGTTTGCCTCGATCTTTTCCTTTTGGAACATCGGTTTGATTGTCCTCCATTCGTCACACCGAAGTGCTGTCCGAGCACGCTGATTTTTACCCAATACAGATAGTCTCCCACTCCTCGGGTGAGCGCCAGGGTCACCGAGGGGTGGAATGAATTTAAGCAGGAAGATGACGTGGCTCAACTATATCCAAGAGTTTCAAAAATTTACAAATCTTTTCAAATTACTGTTCCGCTTTACGTTGTGACCGCTCATTGGCCACCGAACGGTCACGCCGACTTATTCGCTTCTTCCAACATTAGAGTCATCATTGCTTTCCCACTTGCACGTGCACTTAAACTATAAATACTCCATTTGGAGTTTCTCTTCTCCATTTGCTAATCATCTGTAAACAGTGAAGAAAAAGCGATAAAGCTTCTGATGTTTGGCATTTTATGCCTATATTTTCTTAATATTTCATCACGTTTGGATACTTTATTCGTACGTTTTCTAGTTGACGAATGTGATTTTGCACTGATTTTATGTCATATGATTGTAGTTTGTTATGAAGTGCAATTGAAGCTTTAAAGAACATGATCGAGCAAGAAAAGGCTGGAAATGGATCGAGCACACGAAGGCACGACACGACGCAAGCTGCGGATGAAGAAAAACTGGAATAGGCCTAGCTCCATGAGGGGCGCGCCGCGCCAGCTATAGCCCCCAACTTTCTTGCACATTTTGTGGCGTGGGACATGGCCGTTACATGAGAGATTCGACGGACTCTGCCTTGTAGCGCGCGTTTTGAGGCGCGGGGCGCCAGTTAGAGCGCCCCTGGAGCGTTTTTAGAAGTCCTATTTCGTCTAGGCTTAGGCGTAGCTAATTGCTAGGCTTTTGTAAATATTATAAATACTCTTCTACTTAGTTTTTGAGAGAAGTTCAGACTTTGGAGCAATTGTTGAGTACCATACATCATTGAACAAGAGTTTAATTCCTATTCTTTCATCTATTAATCATTCCATCATTATTTCATCAAATTATTGTCTAGTGATTATGAGTATGCGTGACTAAATCCTTTGTTCTATGGTTAGAGCATTTCATGAAGGTTGATGTTTGAAGATTGAATACCACATATTGAATCCCATAACGGATTATTTATTCTTTCTTGATTGCACTTGTTTAATTATTAGGGCCCGATAACTAGGCATTATCTATGGTTTTTATGAACGCAATAAGAAAGAGTAGGGCTAGATTGTGAACCTGGGCATCGGGAAACCAATTTGTGAGTAGGATAGACATATACTTGCTCGCGTCACTTAACTAATCACAGAATTCGTTAATGCGTGCACGTGATTCAACCCATAGACATATAGGGATTGGAGTAGCCTGCATAGACCATGAAGAATCGAAAGGTTTTCACGGGTACATTTAAACTGTTAGTTAGTAATCCGGGATTCGGGGAGTGGAATCAATTGGAAAACTCATCTGGATTGGTCGTAGCTCTGACCCTGGACCGTCTCATTAATATTGTTTACAACCAAGGTTTGCCCCATTGTTTGACTGAATTTCCACCATTTAAATTACTGTTTTTTAGTTGATAATATTCTCCCTATTGGATCAGATCCCTGAATAGTTGTTAAGAAATTATTTGTTAGGAGTCCAGTCTGAATAGTCCTCGTGGGAATGATAATCTACTTATCACTTTATTACCTGTCGACCGCGTATACTTGCGTGTGCGTTGGGAGCAACAAGTTTTTGGCACCGTTGCCGGGGACTAATAATTGACTGATTTCTTTTTGAACGATTACTTATTGTCTATTCAGGTTTAATTTTTTTTGTTGAGTTTCTTGTGCTGTTTCAGGTAACAGGTTTTGCATGCAAAGGAATAGAAGGGATGAACCATTCGAACCTTTTGATCTCGAGCCTGAAAGGACCTTGAAAGGGTAAAAAGAGAAGCGAGAGACGGAGCAGCACTAGCACTTGTACTTGCTTCCTTGCCCACTGAAATGGCAGAAGAACGAGCAGTAGTGGTGCGCGATGTTGCTCTTCCCAGCCTGGGGGGGAGTGGCGTCTAGCATTGTGAAGCCCGCTATCACCGGGCACTTTGAGATTAAGCCCGGCATGATTCAGTTGCTGCATGCGATTGGGCAATATGGTAGATTACTTCATGAAGATCCACAGCAACACATTCAGAATTTCTTGGAGATCAGTGATACTTATACACCGACGGGAGTTCCTACTGATTATGTTCGCTTGACATTGTTCCCGTTTTCACTTATTGGGGCAGCAAGGAAGTGGTTAAACGCTGAAAAGCCTGGGTCTATCACTACTTGGGATGATTTTGCTAAGAAGTTCTTAGCTAAGTTTTATCCACCTGCCAAGACATCCCGGCTGAGGAGTGAAATTATGTCCTTCAGACAGAGAGAAGGAGAGTCTTTGTATTCAGCCTGGAGCGGTTTAAAGCTTTACTGAGAGATTGTCCACACCATAACCAATCAAATGGGATTCTGGCACATACTTTTGTTGAGGGGTTGACTGCGCATACTAAGATCGTGGTGGATGCTGCTGCTGGAGGCCAAGTATTGGCCTTAAACTTTGACCAGATCTATGAATTACTAGACAAGTTTTCGCAAAGCAATTCTGATTGGCAGGGAGATGGTAGAGCTACTATGCAGAAATCTGCTGGGGTACTTCAATTAGATGCAGTTTCAGAGCTGAGGGCAAAGATGGATGCTATTTCTAATCAAATTAGCAAGCTAGCTCTGCCGCAGACTCAGCAACAAGTAGCTCAAGTGGAACAATTTCAAGTCTTTTGTGAGGTTTGTGGAGATGATCATGCCACTGACGTCTGTCCATCTAATCCAGAGTCAGTGTTTATGTGGGTAATCAGAACAGGCCACAGGGTCAGAATCGCAATCAATATGGTAGTAACTACAACCCCAATTGGCGTAATCACCCAAACTTTTCTTGGAGGGATAACCGTGAGCAGCTACAAGGCAATGACAGACCTCAAAATAATTTTCCAAATGTACCACCGCAAGGGGTCATAGTCACAGGCTCAGCCACAGCAGCCTAGTTCAGTTGAAGATATGCTCAGAAAAATTCTTGCAGGGCAGCAAAAACTCATGGAAGATTCAGCAGCTTAGGCACAAACAATAAAAGATTTGACCAATGCTCAGAAAGATCTTGAGAGAAAAATGGGGCAGCTAGCTGGAGCACAGAATAACAGACCTCGGGGTGCTTTGCCAAGTGATACAGAGAAAAATCCTAAAGAATTTGTGCAAGCAGTTACTTTGTGTAATGGAAGAGCTCTAGAAGAAGTTCCCCAAAGCCAAGGAAGCATGTTGGCGAGTTAGAACCTAATGCTGATAGAGAGGTGGAGAAAGAAGCTGAGAAAGTGATAGAAAAGCGGCCCGAGCCTGCTATTGTGAGACCACCACCACCACCTTTCCCTCAGAGAATTCAGAAGCAGAAAGTTGATGCAGCATGCAAGAAATTTTTGGAGATCTTGAGTCAGATTCAGGTAAATATTCCTTTAGTAGAGCTTTTGCGGGATATTCCCAAATATGCTAAATACATCAAGGATATTGGTGCTAACAAGAGAAGACTGACTGAGTTCGAGACAGTTGCACTTACTGAGGAGTGCAGTTCTAGAGTTAGAAGCAAGCTTCCTCAGAAATTTAAGGATCCTGGCAGTTTTACTATTCCCTTGAAAATTGGGAAGTATGAGGTTGGACGAGCTTTGTGTGACTTGGGTGCTAGTGTGAATTTAATGCCTTCATCAGTTTTCAGAAAGCTAGGCCTGGGTGAACCACGACCGACTACTGTGACTCTGCAACTGGCTGACAGATCTTTGATATGCCCCGAGGGGATTATTGAGGATGTGCTTGTACAAGTAGGTTAGTTTATATTGCTTGTTGACTTCATTATTCTTGATTATGAAGCTGATCCTGAGGTTTCTCTCATCTTGGGAAGAGGATTTTTGGCTACTGTTGATGCAGTCATTAGAGTTAGAGCTGGAAAGATGATTTTGAAGGTAAATGGTGAAGAAGCTGTATTCAATGTGTTCAGAGCTACCCAGCTTCCTTCCCATTATGAAGAGTTGTCCATGGTGAAAGTGGTAGATGTAGAGTTGACTGCTGATGAGAGGTCATTCTTGCCCTCTAATTTTGATTCTCTAGAGAAGGCACTCTTGTGTGATGATGATGAATATCCTGAAGGATGATGAAATTGAAGAATATGTGGAGATTCTTAATATGGAGAGTAAATTCATCCCAGGGTGGAAGAAATTTGAGGAGCTTGATAGACCGTTGACCTTAACTCCTGCTAAACCGTCTATTGAGAAGGCTCCTACTCCTGAACTCAAACCTTTACCTGCTCATTTGCGTTATGCTTATTTGGGCGAAGGTAATACCTTGCCCGTGATACTTTCTTCTTTGTTGTCTGATGTGCAGGTTGAAAAGGTGTTGAAAGTGCTGCGAGAGCGTAAGAGAGCTATTGGCTGGACCATTGCTGATATTAGAGGGATTAGTCCTTCTTTTTGCATGCACAAAATTCTTTTAGAAGAAGGCCATAAACCATCTATAGAGCAGCAGAGGAGATTAAATCCAATCATGAAGGAGGTGGTGAAGAAAGAAATTATCAAGTGGCTCGATGCTGGCATTATTTTTCCTATCTCTGACAGCAAGTGGGTGAGCCCAGTGCAATGTGTTCCAAAGAAGTGGGGCATGACAGTGGTGAAGAATGAGCATAATGAATTGATTCCTACAAGAACAGTCACAGGGTGGCGAATTTGCATTGGTTATAGAAAGCTGAACAAGGCCACCAGGAAAGACCACTTCCCACTCCCCTTTATGGATCAAATGTTGGATAGACTTGCTGGGCACGAGTATTATTGCTTCTTGGATGGGTATTCGGGCTACAATCAGATTGTGATAGTTCCTGAAGATCAAGAGAAGACTACATTTCCTTGTCCATACGACACCTATGCATTTAGGAGGGTGCCGTTTGGATTATGTAATGCCCTTGGGACTTTTCAGCGATGCATGATGGCTATTTTCACCGACATGGTGGAAAATTTTGTTGAGGTGTTCATGGATGATTTCTCGGTAGTTGGTGATTCCTTTGATGACTGCTTGAAGAATTTAGACGATGTGCTGAGCCGTTGTGAAGAAACAAATTTGGTGCTGAATTGGGAAAAATGTCACTTTATGGTTCAAGAAGGTATAGTACTTGGGCACAAGGTGTCAAAGCAAGGGATCGAAGTAGATAAAGCGAAGATTGAGGCTATTGAGAAATTACCACCACCTATCTCTGTTTAGGGGGTGCGTAGTTTCTTGGGACATGCAGGTTTCTATAAGCGTTTCATAAAGGACTTCTCCAAAATTGCTAATCCCATGTGCAAGTTGTTGGAGAAGGATGTGAAATTTGAGTTTACTGATGCTTGTCTCAAGGCATGTGAAGAATTGAAGAAAAGGTTGGTGACTGCACCAATCATCATTGCTCCTGACTGGTCTTTGCCATTTCAATTGATGGGTGATGTGAGTGATAATGCTATTGGGGCTGTTCTAGGCCAAAGAATTGGAAGAATCTTTCACTCCATCTATTATGCAAGCAAGACTCTTGATGCAGCCCAATCCAATTATACCACCACTGAGAAGGAGTTGCTAGCCGTTGTATATGCTTTTGATAAATTCAGATCTTATTTGGTTGGCACTCGTGTTGTTGTCTAAACTGATCATGCCGCAATCCGGTATTTAGTTGAGAAGAAGGATTCCAAGCCTAGGCTAATTCGATGGGTTCTCCTATTGCAAGAGTTTGATGTTGAAATTCGAGATCACAAGGGGACCGGGAATCAAGTAGCTGATCACTTGTCAAGGCTGGAAAATAGAGATCATGTAGATGAAGGGCCTGAGATTAAAGAAGTATTCCTTGATGAGCAGCTTTTTGCTTTAGCGGTAGCCGAGGTGCCATGGTATGCTGATATAGTGAACTTAATTGTGAGTAATGTGTATCCTCCTGAGGCTACATCTGAGCAAAAGCGCAAACTCCTTCATGAGAGAAGATTTTATGTGTGGGATGAGCCTTATTTGTACAAGATAGGCCCTGACCAATTAGCTAGGAGGTGCATTCCAAGGGAAGAAGTTGAGCCGATTCTACAGAGCTGCCATTCCTCTCCTTATGGTGGCCATCTTGGTGGAGATCGAACAGCTGCAAAGGTACTTCAGTCTGGGTTCTTTTGGCCTACTTTGTTTGGAGATGCTCATGCTTTTGTTAAGCAGTGTAATCGTTGCCAAAGAATGGGTACTATTTCTAGGCGTCACGAGATGCCTTTGAACAATATTTTGGAGATTGAGCTGTTTGATTGTTGGGGGATTGACTTTATGGGTCCGTTCCCACCTTCCAAGGGCTACAAATATATTCTTATGGCAGTTGATTATGTGTCTAAATGGGTGGAGGATGTGGCACTTCCAACAAATGATGCGAGTGTGGTGGTAAAATTCTTGAAGAAAAATATTTTCACTCGTTTTGGGACACCGTGGGCTATAATCAGTGATGAAGGTACTCATTTTTGCAATCGGTTGTTCAATAAACTGTTAGCGAAGTATAGGGTTCGCCACAAGGTGGCAACTGCTTATCATCCCCAAACTAGTGGCCAAGTGGAGGTGTCAAATAGAGAGATCAAGCAAATCCTTGAGAAGACTGTGAATACCTCGAGGAAGGATTGGGCTATGAAGCTAGATGATGCTCTTTGGGCCTATTGGACGGAATTTAAAACGCCTATTGGAACTTCTCCATATAGGCTTGTTTATGGTAAGTCCTGTTACTTGCCCATTGAGCTAGAGCATAAAGCTCAATCTTGATATGGCATTGGCGGGTGAGAAGAGAATGCTTAAATTTCATGAGCTTGAAGAGTTTCGTTTCCACGCTTATGAGAATGCAAAATTGTATAAGGAACGGACAAAGAAGTGGCATGACAAGCACATTGAGCTTCGTCAGTTTCAGCCTGGGCAGCTGGTGTTGTTGTTAATTCGAGGTTGAAGCTATTTTCGGGCAAGTTGAAGTCAAGATGGTCGGGGCCGTTAGAAGTAGTTCATGTTACCGCACATGGAGCGGTTGAGTTGAGAGCCCCCAATGCGGAAGAGACATTCTTGGAGAATGGCCAAAGAGTGAAGCATTATTGGGGAGGTTCGGTGAATCATCGTACCTCCATTACCTTGAGGGATCCATGATTGATAATCGTCGTTCCACGACGTTAAATAAGGCGCTTCTCGGGAGGCAACCCGAGTTTGTACTTGTAATAGTTTAGTTGTTTTGTGTTTTATAGTGTCACATAGTTTTTGTTTTGTTTTGTCGTTTTTGTAGGTGTCGGAAGTGCTAAACGAGATGTAGTCGATGTATTTTGGTTCGGTTTGCCACTTGAAGGAACGTCGCACTACATCTCGTTCGAAAAGGACCTCATCTGGGATCTGAGGCAGTTTGAGGCATGCCCCGCGCTTAGTTCCGAGCTTAGTTCCGCGCTTGGACTAAAATTCGGTATGAAAAAAAATTGTTCGGGCGCGTTTGGGAGCGCCCCGCGCCTCCCAACGCGCCGAAACAACCAATGAGCACAAAATCCAGGGCGCATCGGGCACACGCCGCGCCTATCATCGCGCTAGGTAAAACAAAAAATTAAATCCGAGTCAAACCGGGTTTTGACCCGTGACCCGGTTTTCCTTTCCCCCTTTTCACCCGATTTTCCTCTCCTTTTCTTCATATTTTTCAATCAAAACACTCTCAAACTCTCCCAAATCACTCCTATTCTTGCAATTCATCTCAAGTTCTTCTCCAATCATCCTAAACTCTTCAAGTAAGTGTTTCTCCTCCTTCTCTTTCCATTACATAGTAAGTTAACATCATCGTTCCATATTTCAATCCCTAACTTGTGTGCAAGCATGTTGACTAGAATTTGGTCTTAATTGCTTATATTCATGAATTGTGCTTAATGTTTGGCTTGTTTACTTTCAAAAAGAGATCTCCCAACAATTTGGGAGGGTTGATACATTACTTTAGCCATTGAAATTGCAAATTGAAAATTGTGCACACCAAGTGTTTGATAAAATGCCTCTATTATGAAAAATGCTTAACCTCGTGAATTCTTGAGTAGCAATGGTATCATTAGGCTTAAGTTGAACATTGGGTGTCACACATGCATAGAATTGGATATTTTGTAACCTCCACTAGCTTGATCATGAAGTTCACGCCCGTGGCAATTTTTGCAATGCTTGTTTTCGCTAAGTGTGGGGTCGCTCGTGGTTATGAGTTGAATTGTTGATGAATTTAATGAGCGATAAGTGTGGGGTGTTGACCCACCCAATTGACTTTGTGCTTGAATTAAAATCTCCCATTGGCATTTTTGTTTGATGTAGGCACCATGGTTAGAACATCCAACAAAGCGGGTTCTTCCTCCGTCTCGGCTCCTAAAAGGTCACTACAAGCCGAGGCCTCATCGAGCAAAGCAAAGGGCAAGGCACCGGCCAAGCCCAAGGCCAAGGCTAGAGTTCCCAAAGATGCAGTGCCAATCCCAAGGCCCGGGTGTAGGACGAGGTTCGGCCTCTCCTTTGTCAAGAAGGGCGAAAGCCAAACATGGTACAAGAACGTGCGGCTTGCGGGATATATTCCCAAGCAAGCCATTGATGAGAGGAAGTTGATGCAGAAGTGTTGGGGTGTGAGAGAGGCCATTCACGCCTTGCATTGGGACTCGGTCTTTGAGAGTCCGGGCCACGCTAACCTCGACCTTGTGCAAGAGTTCTATGCCAATTGGGACCCATACAGTTCTTGAAGACGGATCGAGTATGGATGAGGTTAATCAATGCACGCATTCTACCTGCGGCCCATTATTCCGAGGTCACCAAGACTCGGGCGTGCATGATCGGGTTAACATTGGCTACTATATGCTGAAAGTGATGAAGCAGCAAAGGAACACGAAGACGTGTAGCCGATTGTACTTTGGGAACATTCTCACTAGGTATCTAGAAAAGGAGGGAGTCCCGGTTGATGAGGTCGGGGATCGCATTGTCCCCGACATTGAGAAGATTTTTGATATCGCAGCGGTGAAGAGTGTGACCACCATCGCACCAGTGCGACTGACAGCGGACGAGTGGCGGGACACACACGCCAACTTGTCCACGCGTCAGTACCTGATGATGGAGCATATGACCCGGCAGGCCGGCATGGATATGGCTGCGGTTGATCGCACAGTTCCTTTATTGGATTCTTCGAGACGCCTGCTGGGTATGATGCAGACGGTGGCGCTACCCCAGGAGGAGGATGAGAATACTGATTCGGACATCATAGATCGTGATCCGGACAGTGATAGTGTGGAGACAGATGCAGAGGGAGGTGCCACAGACGGGGAGGAGGAGGATGAGGACCGCACTCCATCGCACCGTCCATTGTAGGCTGATTGGCCCTCAGGGAAGTTTTCTTTACCCTTGCACTTTCTTATTTTTAGCACTGAGGACATTGCTTGATTTAAGTGTGGGGTGCGGGAACTCCCCTTTATTTTTGAGGTTAGGGATGCATGTACCGTTAGAATTTTTCTTTTGTCACTTGACATTTTGTTTTTCTTTTTAGTATTTGCTTTTGTTTTATTAGGAAAAAAAATGCAAAAAGATTTTCTTTATAGGTTTTGTAGTGGTACATGTCATCCACCCCGTGGTTTTTCTTATGACCTCGGTTCTTTTCCACGGGGAGGCCTTTGAACCGGGTAGTTTTTTATTTTCTTTCTTTTTAGGATTAGAACAGTTAGTTATAGGTGGCCCTAGACGAAAGAAATAGGTAGAATGCTAGGTGCCTTTGATTTGTTTGATACCGGTGGACTTGAACTTATTGCATGTGCTATTTGTGGTGTATTTTGGTTTTAAATTGTGATGCATGCCTAGAAAAAAATGGAATGACCCCCTTGAGATGCTTGAGTCCACTCACTTGACTTTGTTGTGAACCTTTGTGCATTAGTGCTTAAATTCCCACAAGTTGCACCCTATTTGCTTGTTTGAGAGTGGTGATGGAGCCATTTCGTGTGGACTGTGTGCAATGTGTGTTGTGAGGCATATTCTATTGTGTTCCATGTTTGCATATTGGTGTCTATAACTTGCCCCGTGTGTGTGCAAAGTGAAATCCTAGGTTTGCTCTAGTCGGGAGATGATACAGGCCTTCTTGGATACGTCTTTTACCTTGATGTGCCTACCCTTATATGCACCCTTGATTGTTGTGATCCCTTTGGCCTTTTTGTTGGCACCCACACCGCGAGCCTACCCACCTGTTCTAAATTGCTTTCTTTTGACCCTTTACTCCTTAAGCACTTTAATTGATAATTTTATATTATTGTGGAGTTTGTGGTTGAAGTATTTGAGTGGAACCAATGAGGGGAATACTTGATAAATTGTGAAGTAGTTGAAGGAGAATTGGCAAGGTTTGAAAAGAATTGAATAGAAAAAAAACGAATGAAAAAAAAAGCTGAAAAAAATTGGAAAAAGAAAAAAAGAAAAAGAAATGAATATCCATCCTTGCTAGTGTTGTGCTTAAAAGAAAAATTGCTACTTATTGAAAAAGGTGTGTGTGAAATTTATTGGGCGGTGAATTGGGTGGCTTTGATGAGATATGTGCTTAAATTGAATGTGATGTATTAAAGTGCTTAGGGAGGTAGTCACTATTACCATATTTATCCTACCAGCCCCTTAGTCTACAATACAACCCTTTAAAGTCCTAGTTAATCCTGATTGGAGTGAGCTTACATTAGTCGAGTCCTATAATACGGGCAAGCCTATGTACATCATGTGTGACATGTGAGCTTTTCATGAGAGTGAGTGAACTCTTTCTATGCTATTGTCCCCGTTCTATTCTTGATATTCATTGTTGTGTGATATTTGGGGGACCCTCTCTTGCTTCATTATTGGTGAGGGCACACGGTTTACATGAGATAGGTGAAGTCGTGGCTTCTTGGTTGAGTAGGTAGGGGTGACTTTGTGGGAGCATGGTTGCAATGAGTCGAGTTTGTGCACTTGAGTTGTCTTGGGGTGGTTGTAATCATGTTTTGATGTTTGATAAATTGTTGGCATGTTTGTTGGACCCATAGTAGTCATGTGTGCATTCGTTCAATGGTCGGTATCAACCATAGTCATAGGCAGACCTCTTCTACCTCAGTTGAGAAGTTATTTGTCATTTCTTGAGGTCGAGAAAATGTTCAAGTGTGGGGTGGTGATGATTGGCATTTTATGCCTATATTTCCTTAATATTTCCTCACGTTTGGATACTTTATTCGCACGTTTTCTAGTTGACGAATGTGATTTTGCATTGATTTTATTTCGTATGATGATGCCGGGAAAATTGGAGCCAAAGCGCCAACCATCAAGAGCCAAGTTCAAGAGCACAAGGAGTATACATCAAGGGCTCCCGAGGAGGATCCAAGAGTGATTTGGAGTCATGAACTTGATCACCATCGAGGGAGGACCAACTACGGACCAAGGGGGAACACCTAGAGTCCATTTTGAGCCATTTCAAGACCTCCCAGGATGAGGCGGACCGCCTACACAAAGAGGCGGACCGCCTAGGCAAATTCAAGCTTCAGGATCAGAGGAGGCGGACCGCCTAAAGGCACTAGGCGGACCGCCTAGTTGGATGCCACTCTCTGGAAGTTGAAGATAGGCGGAGCGCCTAGAGGGGAGGCGGACCGCCTACCCCTGTGTGTGCATTACGGGATTTTCCTTCATTTTGATGTGTATTTCCTACTTTAGCCCTAAGTGGCCTTTATTGTTTTAACCCACTTTGGGGGGTATTTTAGACATTACATAGGGCATGGGAGAAGACTATAAAAGTCCCCCTTAGGCTTTCATTTCATTTACACAATCTTGAATATTGAAGAAACTTGAGCAATGCTCTCATTTGAACCCTTGTTGGGAACTTGAATTCAATTGGTGGAATCCAATTTGAACTTCATCCATCTTTGATCATTCTATTTGCAAGAGCCGGGTGCCTCTTGAGGATAGTTGCATAGTATAGGTGATCCTTGACTTCACCCGGGGTGTATCGAGACGAGTTCCTCGGTGCTACTTAGGTAAACGTTCAAGCCTCATCTTGCTCTTTATCTCGATATCTTCATCGATATCGCCTATCTTGTTTTAGCTTCCGCATTTTCATATCGTCTTTAGCTTCCGCTCGTTTTTGCCCTGCATCAGTTGGTATCAGAGCACGGCTAGGCTTCGTTCTTACGAATCCTCGGTCTTGTTCTTGTTGTTGACGTGATTGTGTTGTTCGTTCTTGAAAATTTGAAGAAAAACAAAAAAATTCAAAAATTTGAAAACTACAAAAAAATTGCTAGAAATCGTTCGTTGTTACGATTTTGTTGGTTTTGATTATCGGGGATTGTTTGTTTATGTATTCTCGACAATTGGGTACCAACAAAACACGTTTTGGAGTTGAAAATCAAATTTGTGAAAATCAAATTTGTGAAAATCAAACCCAAAAGTTGAAATTTCACAAAATTGACAAAAACTTGTTGGATTCAAACACCCAAACATTTAAAATCATTGGGGTTCAATATATGTTTGATTCCCGTTCTTTTGGTACCAAAATATCTTGATTTGGTGTTGTGATTCGAAAATTTGAAGAATCAAATCTCAAAATTTTCAAAACCCTTGAAACTTGGCTTCAAGAATCGAAATCGATTATTTGTTGTTTGATTGGGGTTAAAAACTATTGGGGTTTGTTTGTAATCATCCTATACACCTTTGGGTACCATTAGATTGGAAAAACAATGTGTTTTGGTTGGAAATTTGGGTGCTAAAAGATCAAAAACGCGGAGTGCAAAGCTGCAGGAAAAGCAAGTAGGTGGACCGCCTACATTTTGAGGCGGACCGCCTCCATCTGTGCAGCTCTCTGTATTTGTCCAGGCGGACCGCCCACCTGGGGAGGCGGAGCGCCTCTTTCTGGAGCGTGCCCGGATTGTAGTTTTTCGTAGGTTTTCGCTTTTTGTTGGCTTGTATCCCTTCCGGCTAGTACTTTTCAAGTAACACCTCCTACTTTACTAGTACTAGTTCATTGAGCGTATAGGGTTCTCGTGCTTAGAGGAGAGTAGACCTCAAAGAAGACTCGTAGTTTGATTTTGCTTCAAGTGCGCACCTAAATAGCCTAGCGTTCATCGAGTCCCATCAATTCCACTCTTCCCGAAGAGTATTTGGTTCTTGTGAACTTGGTTGGTTATCGAGGAGGTTGTTCAACTACGAGAAAGCCATTGAATCAAGTTTGAGTGATAAATCCCCCACCACTAAACGAGTGAACCGAGTGACATTCAAAAAGTGAGGGAGTGAGGGAGGTTTTTACTCTAACTTCTTTCTTGTCTTTGATTGATATAGGTACATGGCCGGAGACGTGTACGATACCATTGAGGTCCCGGTAAGCACTTTGGTCAACCTCTTGGCCGAGGTGAGATCCATAAGCTCGAGGTTTGATCGCCTCAAAGAGGAATGGACCCCGAGTGTCCAAAAATATGCCGGAGAAGGCATTAGTGAAAGGAAGTTGGGCAATCCCCAACCGTTGGGCACTCCCCAACAAGTGGGCACTCCCCACAACTTGGGCATTTCCCAAGTAGACATAATTACTCACTCTAGGAGTAATTCCACTACTCCTATGAGCCAACCCATGGCAAATGAGGGAGTTGGGGAAAGTGAGCGAGGTGATGACATTATTGGACCTCATCCCCATATACTTGCACATGAGAGCGAATTGAAAGAGAGAAGAGGAGAGGAGAAACAAATTGAGAGTGAGGGCACCCTTTGTCCTAACCATGTGTTATCTTCTTCTTTTTGCTATAGCCTTTGTGTAGGTACTTTTGGAGGCGAGCTAGTAGAGCCTCCACCGTTTGCCTTGGAAGGAAGACAAGATAACGGAGATCTTGATTATGAGCTTCATGAAGGAGAAATTGAACGCAATGCTTCAAGCAATGTGAGTGTTCACGGGAACGACTCAAAAGTAAGTGTTTCTTCACCTTCATATGAGCATAAAAACTCCTTATCTTGTGAGAACTCGATGCTAGATGATACTTGTGATGTACTTGGTGAGCTTACAACTAGCATAGAGTCGGTTGGTCAACTTGTGTGTGCTTGTGAACCACTAGTTGAGGGGATTGATAAGCCACATTATGATGTGAGCCCGGAATTCAAAGGACCTCTCTTTAGTGAAAGTGTGCTAGTTGACCTTGCTTGTGACCCTTGTTATGACGCCCCACCCATATTTGATAAAGGGGAAGATGAGTTACGTGACTCTACCCTTGTTGATATAATTGATTTTGGTGGATTAGTGTGTCGTAGTAAGGATGAGAGTGAACTTGAGGAGTCCAAATTGCATGAATTGGACATGGTCGTCTATGATGACTCCTCAAGCGAGAGCGAAGAACCTAGTCTTGATACGATGCCTTTGTTTGACTATGAAATTGAGGTGCATGCTTTTACATTCCCATTGCGTGAGGGCCTCTTTAATTGTGAAGGTGATTTGTATCGGACTAGAGTTGAGAATGAGCTAGAACCTCCGTGGTGTGAGGGATTTGATCCCATAGACAACTCTTTGTTTGAAGCTTCGAGTGAGGTAGATGATTCTTCTAGTGACCCTACTCTTGTTGGATCGGGTTATGATGATGAAGAGGCCATTATTAATTCCTTCCTTGAGAGTTTATCATGTGAGGAGGGTTGTCTCGAGGATGAAATTGGAGGTGAGGAGGTGTCTCTTAGTGTGAGTATGCGAGCTTTTAAGAAGGGGAATGGGTTGTTTGATGCTAATTGTGAATTGCACTATTTTGCCTATCCCATCCCACATGCTAACCACACTTTGAGAATTGAGCATGCCAAATCCATTGTGCCACATAGTGAAAATATTGCATTGAAGGATTGGTATGATGATCATGAGCTTAGGGGTCATAAGAACTTTGATTGCTTAATCTTGAATGTTCGATGTCCTATTGGTCTCTTTGCTTGTTATGGATGCGAGTGCTTGCCACTATGGAGCCAAGAACTTGTTGTCTCCTTTGGAGACATAAGCTTTTTGATTAGTATTGATACTTGGCTCTATCACAAGAGTGAATTTTCCACATCCCTTGCATTCACTCTTGTTGGACTTGCCTACTCGCGTAGTGGGACGTTTTGGTGTGCTAATCTTGAACTTAGGGATCATAGGGGTTTTGATAGCTTGCTTTTGCATATCTCATGCGCTATTGATCTCTTTGTTTGTTCTTGTGTTGGGTGCACTTCTTTGTTGAACCAAGTAATTGCTAGTTCTCTTGGGAACATGAACTTCTTTATGGCTATTGATACTTGGTTGTACCATAAGAGTGTGTTTTCCCACACTTGTGGCACTAACCTACTCTTGTAGTAGGAGTTTTGTTTTGTTTTGTGCTTGTCTTTGATTGTAGGACTTGATGGTTTGATTTCGAGGACGAAATCCTTTCAAGAAGGGGGGGATGATGCCGGGCAAATTGGAGCCAAAGCGCCAACCATCAAGAACCAAGTTCAAGAGCACAAGGAGTATACATCAAGGGCTCCCAAGGAGGATCGGAGAGTGATTTGGAGTCATGAACTTGATCACCATCGAGGGAGGACCAACTACGGACCAAGGGGGAACACCTAGAGTCCATTTTGAGCCATTTCAAGACCTCCCAGGATGAGGCGGACCGCCTAGACAAATTCAAGCTTCAGGATCAGAGGAGGCGGACCGCCTAAAGGCACTAGGCGGACCGCCTAGTTGGATGCCACTCTCTGGAAGTTGAAGATAGGCGGAGCGCCTAGAGGGGGAGGCGGATCGCCTACCCCTGTGTGTGCATTACGGCATTTTCCTTCATTTTGATGTGTATTACTTTAGCCCTAAGTGGCCTTTATTGTTTTAACCCACTTTGGGGGTATTTTAGACATTACATAGGGCATGGGAGAAGACTATAAAAGTCCCCCTTAGACTTTCATTTCATTTACACAATCTTGAATATTGAAGAAACTTGAGCAATGCTCTCATTTGAACCCTTGTTGGGAACTTGAATTCAATTGGTGGAATCCAATTTGAACTTCATCCATCTTTGATCATTCTATTTGCAAGAGCCGGGTGCCTCTTGAGGATAGTTGCATAGTATAGGTGATCCTTGACTTCACCCAGGGTGTATCGAGACGAGTTCCTCGGTGCTACTTAGGTAAACGTTCAAGCCTCGTCTTGCTCTTTATCTCGATATCTTCATCGATATCGCCTATCTTGTTTTAGCTTCCGCATTTTCATATCGTCTTTAGCTTCCGCTCGTTTTTGCCCTGCATCATATGATTGTAGGTTGTTATGAAGTGCAATTCAAGCTTTAAAGAGCATGATCTAGCAAGAAAAGGCTAGAATTGGATTGAGGATTGGATCGAGCACACGAAGGCACGACACGACGCAAGTTGCGGATGAAGAAAAACTGGAATAGGTCTTGCCGCATGAGGGGCGCGCCGCGCCAGCTATAGCGCCCAACTTTCTTGCGCGTTTTGTGGCGTGGGGCATGGCTGTTACGTGCGAGATTCGACGGACTCTGCCTTGTTGCGCGCGTTTTGAGGCGCGGGGCGCCAGCTAGAGCGCCCCTGGAGCGTTTTTGGAAGTCCTATTTCGTCTAGGCTTAGGCGTAGCTAATTGCTAGGCTTTTGTAAACATTATAAATACTCTTCTAGTTAGTTTTTAAGAGAAGTTCAGACTTTGGAGCAATTGTTGAGCACCATACTTCATTGAACAAGGGTTTAATTCATATTCTTTCATATATTAATCATTTCATCATTATTTCATCAAATTATTGTCTTGTGATTTTGAGTATGCGTGGTTAAATCCTTCGTTCTAGGGTTAGAGCGTTTCATGAATGTTTATGTTTGAAGATTGAATTCCACATATTGAATCCCATAACGGATTATTTATTTTTTTCTTGATTTCACTTGTTTAATTATTAGGGCCCGATAATTAGGCATTACATATGGTTTTTAGATTGAACTCGAAAGAGGGGATTTATGAACGCAATAAGAAAGAGTAGGGCTAGATTGTGAACCTGGGCATCGGGGAACCAATTTGTGAGTAGAATAGACATATACTTGCTCGCCTAGCTTAACTAATCATAGAATTCGTTAATGCATACACGTGATTCAACCTATAGACATATAGGGATTGGAGTAGCCTGCATAGACCGTGAAGAATCGAAAGGTTTTCACGGGTACATTTAAACTGTTAGTTAGTAATCCGGGATTCGAGGAGTGGAATCAATTGGAAAACTCAACTGGATTGGTCGTAGCTCTGACCCTGGACCGTCTCATTAATATTGTTTACAACCAAAGTTTGCCCCATTGTTTGACAGAATTTCCACCATTTAAATTACTGTTCTTTAGTTGATAATATTCTCCCTATTAGAAAAGATCCCTGAATAGTTGTTAAGAAATTTTTTTATTAGGAGTCCAGTCTGAATAGTCCTCGTGGGAACGATACTCTACTTATCACTTTATTACTTGTCGACCACGTATAATTGCGTGTGCATTGGGAGCAACAGCTTCCATTTCAGATAATCTTTCAACCTATTTGGTCTTGAGTTTAATCTTTTTCCCTCAAATCTGACATTACGTCTGCTACCAATTCCAGTCATGGCTCTAGTGATTCTCGCGAGAGGGCTATGCGCTTTGCTGCCGCGATTATGAGCGGCGATTTCATCGTCACCGTGCCGGCGCTGCAAGTCATTGAGGCAGAAGGCGGTGGGGAAGCGACGTCGACAGCCAGTGGTCGAAGACGACACAAAGCAACGGCTGGTTGCGACAAGGTTGAGGTTAGCTTTGACATTGATGTTGGTGGTGATGACCACGATGATGACAGGGATGACGTCGAGGGCAACGACATCATCAATACTAAAGAGGTAGGTAGCCAGGTGGGCAAAGAAGAGGCTAATAAAAAGAGAAGTGGCCAAGCGGGCGAAACCGAAGCCAGCAAAGAGGGGTCTCAGATCGAAGCTGGCACCTCGAAGAAGTCTAGGAAGAAGATTCCTCTTGAAGTGGAGATAGACCTTCGGTTAGTTATCCCTTCGAATTTCAGTAATTATAAGGACCTCAAAGTCCAAATTCAGTCTGATGCCCAAAAGGAGAAGAAAAGAAACATATCAGTGCATGTCACTCCGAGCGTGATAACCGAAGACTTGATTGAGATTGTTCGAGTAGATTGCCGTTGGGGACCCAAGGTGGAAATAAGAGTTTCAGCTCCGGACGTGGCTGCCTCCACTCATGTTCCAGGGTATTCTTCGATTTTCACATACCCTTTCACCATAGGGTTTGGTTTGCCAGTTCACCCTATAATTGACACATTTTGTCGATCTTACAATTTGTGTTTGGCTCAACTGGGCCCCAGAGTTTGGAGAGTTATGCAGGCCCTCGAGTACTTACGTGGGTTAGCCGAGTTGCCCTTCACTTTCCAGTATCTGATCTCCCATTACTACACATATTTTCACAAAGCCGGGGTGGTAGCTCTCCTACCCCGTGGATCTTACACTATTTTGAGCAAGATCGAAGACCACGGTGATCGAGGTTGGAATGATCATTATGTGCTCATTCCCACGAGGCTGCTATCAGCTGAGCCTGGCTTCCCCGAAGAGTAGAATGCTCAACTTAAGTTATTTTATCTTTTTTTGGTCTTCGGTCATCTCAGCTCGTACTTACTTTCATGTTTGTGACCCACCGGGGGATTTGCTCGAGTGGGTGACCGAGGTCATGAAACAAGAGAAGCGTCCTCGTCGGCAGTGGATGATCATAGCCGCTTTGAAGGAGAACCAATGGTCATGCAGAGGCATGGTAAGTTATTCACCGACGTTCAAAATTTATTAGTGATTGTTTCGAACTACTGTTTCTCAACATTCTCTCTTTCTTTTCCCACTTAGGTTTCTCAAACAAGGCTGTTAAGGACTCCGAAGAGCAGGAGGAGGAAACCGAATAGAAGGGAGACAAAGAAGGAGAAGAGAAGAAGGAGAAAAAAGAGAAGAAAAAGAAGGAGAAGAAAGTTCTTGACGCCACAAAAGGCGTCAATCAAATGGCAAGTTTGGCGAGGCAACTCGCCGAAGAAAGGAAATCTAAGGGCTCGTCGCGCCAAGGGACTTCGCAAGGTGATGATCTCTTTCTGGGTCGGTTTATATGTATCCCAACTTCTACTTCATCTCATATTTACGAGGTTGCTTCCCTCCCTTCCCCAGGCTCTAAGAGGAAGAGAGCTGAATCAAAAAGGGCCACCAAGGTGAATGGACCTCGGATCGAGGAAACTGCCGCCCCTGCTTCCGAGGTGGTGGTTGAGAAACGCCGAGGTCTTATTGATGAGCCCAGTGATGAAGAAGTCCGTATAGCCGCTCCCGAGGTAGCTCCAGAGCCAATCTCTGAGGTCCCTAGGGATAACGAGGTTATAAATATTGAGGAGTCTGACCAAGAGGCTGCCAAGCGGAAAGGCAAAGCTAAAGAAAGCGAAGGCTTGATTAAAAGCATGGTCAAGGCTTCTCGAAGTTCGACTAAGACTTCGAACATTGTACCTCGGGCTTTGGAGATTGCTCTTGAGGCCAATCTACTGGATCCTACCAAAGAGGACATCACCGCCATCGATGTTATGCTTGGGTCCACCAAAGCTCACGCCCTTCACAACCATAGCCCTATGAGCTTGATGGGTGTTTCAGCCGCCTCTGCTCTTCGTGTAAGTTTTCCAGCATTCTTGTTCGTGCAGCTTATCTTTCCCTTATCCTTGACGCTAAGATTTTGATCTTGTGCAGAGCTTGGTCCTCTCATTGCAGGCTATTCACCTAGAACGTGACCGAACGGAGCAAGTTCAACCAGCGACTGCTGCTTGGGGAGAGCAAAAGAGGGGGGTTTTGGATAGAATGGCCGAGGTGGAAGCCCAATTTGCTGCTTTGAATGAAGACTTGGGTCGCGCTAATGAAGTTGCAGCTAAGGCCGAGGCTGACTTACACGGGGTCTTGGAATCCGCTGAGGCAAGGGTTCAGGCTGTAACGAATGAGTTCGTTAGCGAGCATTCGAGGTTGAGCTTAGAAAATGATCGTCTTGAAACTGAACTCTTCCGCGCCAAGGCCGAGGTGCTAGAGGCAGGCGAGAGCTACTGTGGTAAGTTAGCGGAATGCAACGCCAAGCTTGTTGGGTTGCAAAGCCAGGTAGATCAAGTGCCTGCTCTTCGGGGCAAAAGTTTCGAAGCTTCAGGGGAGGGTTTCCTACCTCAATCAGCGGGCCGAAGTCAAAGCAACGAGGGCGAAGTTTGAAGAGGCCTGGGCTATTGTTAAGACTAGGCTTGACACGCTCGAGCAAGTCCAAGCTGGGCAGATCGTGCTCGAAGAGGAAATAATCAAGGCTAGGGACGCTGCTGCCGAAGCCCAAAGAATAGTAGATGATCTTCCCTCGAGTGAGGATTCGAATAATGGTGAATCCGAAGGCGATGAGGAGGGCGAGAGCGCCAAAGAGGATAATGAAGATGCCGAAGAGGGAAACCCTTAAGTGAAGATAGTCCCCGAACTTGATTTGCTCTTCACTGTTGTTCATCCTCTGTATTTTTTGTTTTTGTTAGGCCTTCGGGCTTTTTGATGTATATAAAAATTTATAGCCTTCGGGCTTTTCAATGAGTGACTTCATATTTTGTGTTTAAGTGTTAGCTTTGTTTTTGCTTCTTGAAACGCTTTGAGCCGAACACTTAAAGATGTGCTTGCAAGACTTAATTGTATAAAAAACCGATGCGAACTTAGAACGACGTCTCGTTCTCGAGTCAATGCATTTGAAATATAGCTTCGGCATGTAAAATCATAGAAACAAAGAGATATTGAATCAAGTTTACTTCATTGATGATATCAACGAGCCACAATCGGCTTTTTACATAGGGCCTAGTCGAAGTAAAATTTAGGCGCAAAAACAAGTCGACAACATGCCGCTATAGGGCGTAATTACAAAGTACTAATCTATTTCCTGGGTGTCAGTCCCCGGTTGCTGAATAGATAGACTTTGGTTGGGAGGCTCGGTGTCGACCTCGGTTGCAATTTGCCTCTTACTCCCCCCAGTGTTCGGGTTTAAATCATGATGAAGATTCGAGCACTGGAGATCGTTTTATCCGCTTCCTGAAAAGGTCAAGCAATACGAAACGAGGAGCAAGTTAGTACATTTCGACCGAAGCCCTAGGAGCGTTTTTCGGGTCGAGGCTGTTGGTAAATTTTAATTGATCAAGAAATGTTTACCTCGATTAAAAGTAGTACCGCTTCAAGTTGGAGATGTTCCAATTCAAAGGTTCGGGCTTGCCTTATAGGTCTTCGATTTGATAAGGTTCCTTTCTAACAATCGCTTTAGCTCTGTAAGGTCCTTCCCAGTTTGCAATGATTTTTCCACCATTATTTTCTTTGTTGATTGATTCGAAGCCTTCAGCACATAATCGCCAACTTTAAAATCCCTATGTTTGGCTTTCCTATCGAGATATGCCTCGATCTGCCTTTTCTGTGCTGCTAATTGAACCAAAGCCAACTCTCTTTTCTCTTCGAGAAAGTCTAACTCTATGCGCATGGCTTTCTGATTGGCATCCTCGATGGTGTGATCGTACCGAAGACTTGGTTCACCCACTTCCACGGGGATAAGTGAATCCATGCCATAGGCAAGGGAAAATGGGGTTTCACCGGTGCTGTTCTTCTCTGTGATTCGCATAGCCCACAACACACCTAGTAGCTCTTTGGGCCAATGGCCTTTTTTCTCATCAAGTCTCTTTTTGTGGTTTTCAATTATTATTCCGTTCTAGGATTCGGCTTGTCCCTTAGCACTTGGATAGTAGGGGGTGGACACTATTCTTTTTATTCCCCATTGCTTGAAGAAATCAGTGATAGCTGCCCCTATGAACTGTTTACCATTGTCAAAAAGGATCTCCCTTAGGAAGCCGAACTTGTAGATGATGTTTTTCTTGATAAAATCGACCAATTCCTTCTGTTTAACCTCGATGAGAGCTCAAGCTTCCACCATTTTGTGAAGTAATATGTTAAAACAAGAATAAACCGAACACCACCATTTCCCTTTAGTAAGGGGCCAACAATATCTATTCCCCACTTCATGAAGGGCCATGGTGACACGACCGAATGCAGGGGTTCGGCTTGCTGATGAATCATTTGGGCGTGGCGTTGACACTTATCACATTTTTTCACAAAGGCCTTTGCATCTGTGCTTATAGTGGGCCAATAGTACCCAGCTCTAAGTAATTTGCGCACATACTCGCCTTCGTGTATTTAAGCCATCACGTATCTAGCTTTGTCTGCACCAAAACACTTGGCCATCGGGCTGCTGTACAATTTTCTATATAAATTTCCCTCGATCATTGAGTACGAAGCTGCTTGGGACTTTAGCTTTTTTTCCTCTTTCTTATCTTGGGGGAGAGTCCCCGAGTCGAAGTAAGAGATAAACTTACTCCGCCAATCCCATTTGTGATCCACCGAGTTGACTTCCAATTTCATTTCTCTCGTTTGTGCAGAAAGCAATCGAACCACTGAATCAGTCCCCTAGTGTACCTCGTCAACTGCCGAAACCAAGTTCGCCAAGGCATCGGCTTCGGTATTCTCTTCCCGAGGTACTTGTTTGATTTTCCGTTCTTGGAATTGAGCTAAGATTCTTTGTGCTCGGGTCAAGAATTATTGCATTATGGGCTCACGAGCCGTATATTCTCCTAGCACGTTTACCACCAGTTATGAATCACACCTTAACTCATTTCTTTCTACCCCCATTTCTTTGGCTAGCTCCAAGCCTGCCAAACCTGCTTCGTATTCGGCCTCGTTGTTGGTCACCTTTTTAAACCGAATTGAGTGCTTGATTTTCTTCCCGGTGGGTGCTTTCAACACTATGCCTAATCCCAAACCCTTGGAATTACTTGCCCCATCGGTGTACAGTATCCATATTCCCGAAGTCGAACCCTTCGACATAGAGTTCTCCTTTTCAGCTTCGGGTAGGACCCTAACACTGAAATCAGCCATAAAGTCGGCCAAGACTTGGGATTTAATGGCCGTTCGGGGCTGATAGGTGATGTCATACTCACTTAATTCTACTGCCCATTTAGATAACTTTCCCGATAACGCCGGTTTATGCAATATACTTCTTCAAGGGAAGGTGGTAACTACGGCTATTAGATGACATTGAAAATAGGATCGTAGTTTCCGAGTAGTAACAATTAAAGCAAGTGCTAGTTTCTCCAAATGAGGATACCTAGTTTCAGCATCAAGGAGTCTCTTGCTCACATAGTAGATAGGCTATTGCTTTCCATCTTCTTCTCGAACCAGCACAGCACTAACTAACACCTCGGATACAACCAAGTAAACTAGCAAAGTTTCACTATCTTTTGGCTTGGCGAGCAACGACGCGTTAGCCAGATAGCATTTTAACTCCCTTAGTGCTTCTTTACACTCCAGTTTTCATTCGAAGTGATTATTCTTCCTTAAGAAAAAAAAGAATTTGTGGCATCGCTCCGAAGACCTTGAGATAAATCGACTCAAGGCAGCGACTCGGCTAGTTAAACGCTGGACTTCTTTTACCCCGGTTAGCTCCTCAGGGATTTTTTCGATGGCTTTGATCTTGTCTAGGTTGGCTTCGATTCTCTGTTCGGAGACGATGAATCCCAAAAATTTGCTCGACCCTACACCGAAGGCACACTTCTCAGGATTCAAATTCATGCCATATTGCCTCAGAAGAGCGAAAGCTTCTCTCAAATGGTTTAAATGGTCGTCCATCCAAATAGACTTGATCAGTATATCGTCTATGTAAACCTCCATAGACTTTCCAATGTAATCTTTCAACATGCGGCACACCAGTCTTTGGTATGTCACCCCAGCATTCTTCAAACCGAGGTCTTTTCTTTATCCTTCGGTTCCATGAGAATTTGGTTATACCCCGAGTAAGCGTCCAAGAAGGTTAATAGTTTGTGTCCAGCCGTGAAGTCTATTAACCTGTCTATTTGTGGCAATGGATAGGAATCTTTGGGGCAAGCCTTGTTTAGATCAGTGTAATCTACACACATCATCCACTTGCCGTTCTTTTTGGGCACCACGACGACATTAGACGGCCATTTGAGGTATTTCACCTCTCTTATGGAGCCATTTTCTTGCAGCTCCATAGTTTCATCTTCAATCGCTTTCTTTTTGACCCCGGCGTGTGGTCTCTTCTTTTGCTTCACCGGGGTGAATTGGAGATCCACATTCAATTTATGGGTTGTGATCTCCGGATCGATACAGACCATATCTGAATGGGACCAAGCAAAGCAATGTCTGTTGGACTTCAAGACTTCGAGGATAGCTTTTTTCGACTCTGGGTCCAACTCTAGCCAACAAACACTTTCCTCTTTGGAAAATCTCTCGGTAACATGAAAGATTCCAGCTCCTCTATGGTGGAGTCCTCGGCTTTTTGCTTCCGAGGTTCTTGAATGCAAACCGGGATCTTTTCTACTTCTCCTCGGCGGTCATCTTCGTTCGACCTCGGTTGCATTGGTTGCTATCTCTTTGGTCCAGTCGGGACGACTCCACTTTTTAATGCAACCGAATAGCACTCTTTTGCTACTCGTTGCTCTCTTTTTACTGACCGAACTCCCCATGGTGTAGGGAACTTGATCACTAGATGAAGAGTGGATGGAACAGCTTCCATGGAATGAATCCATGATCTACCGAGGATCACATTATGCGCCATGTCCTCGGGTAGAACTTGGAACAGTGTTTCCTTACCAACTCCCTCAGCGAACGTCTTGAGTGTGATTTCACCCATGTCTTTTCAGTGGAGTTGCTGAAGCCAGTCAACACAGTTTCCTTATGGATAACTTCTCCCTTAATGGCCCTGTAGCTGATTATGTTGACCGAGCTACCGGGGTCAATCAGGATTCGTTTGATATCCGAGTCATTTATTCTCAACTTGATGACCAAAGCGTCGTGATGAGATGAGGGAACATCATCCCATCACAATCGTCATCATCAAAAACAATTTCTTTCCCCGAGGCTCCAACTCGAGTTCTTTTTTCCATGGTGATTGACAGCTTGGCGAACTTCTTGGCAGCTGCAAAGTTCACCCCATTCACTTCTGACCCCCCCCCTGGTGATAACATTCATGACTCTCTCGGGGGGTGGTGCCCGAGGTGGTTGTCCATCACCTCGGTTCTTGGTGTAGTTTTCCTTCCCCTTATCAGTGAGGACTTCAGCTAACACACCCTTCTGCAATAAATGTGCCACCTCAAGGCGCAATACTTTGCAATCCTCAGTGCGGTGGCCATAATCCGCATGAAACTCGTAGTGTAGATTTTGGTCCCTTTTATCAGCAGAAGTTCTCATGTACTTTGGTATTCTCACCCTAGCTGTCCCCTTCACTATATTGACCAACACCGAGGTCGTTATGCTGAAGTTATAGTGGGGGATACGAGGTAGCTCCTTATTCTTTACGACCAAAGCTGGGCTCGAAGAGTTCCTTTGGTTCGTATTGGGGAAAACCATCTCGCCGAGTCGTTGGCTCACACGAGAATTTCCGAACGAGTTTCCAAGCGAATTTCCCAGCCTTTGACTAACAGGCTGCCTCTATGAGGTGTATGGTTCATCCCTCCCCTTCGAGTTTCCTCAAGGCGCCTCAGTGCGATATGAGGATTCGCTTCGGTTCTTGTAGTTGTGGCTGTGGCCATTATTTTTCCATTCGGCTTCCTCCAGTCTTATCTTGGTGTAAGCTCTATTATGCAAATCATCCCATTTCAGGTTTTGATACTGCTGGAGCTCTTTTCGCAACTCAACAGCGGCCTCAGAGTTGCGAACATTGATGCATTTCTCAAACGCCATGATGGCTAGAGTATCATCCATAGGAGGTATCTCCATGCGCTCAGCATGAAAGCGCTCGAGGAAGTCCTTGAGTGCCTCACCGGGATGTTATTTGACTTCGAATATATCCTCCTTTCTTTGGAGAATTTTCTGTGCCCCTGTGTGAGCTTCAACGAATGCACTAACCAACTCTTTAAACGTGGAAATCGACCCCGATGGTAAGCGCATGTACCAACGTAGTGCTCTCTTCTCTAGAGATTCGCCGAATTTTTTCATGAACATCGACTCCTTCTCTACCTTCGATAAGTCGTTGCTCAGCACCATTGATATGTACTCGGTCAGATGTTCTTTGGGGTCAATGGTCCCATCATATTTTTTCAAGAAGAAGATCTTAAATTTTTAGGAGTTGAGGCTGGAGCACCTTCGGGCTTGAATGGCAGCTGCCTATATTGGTCGATATCAAGATCGTCGTGAACCTTAGTCACCCCCGGAACGCTCTCGAGGTGCTTTTCCATGCGTGCCTCGACGCGAGCTTCCACTCGGGCTTCGATCTCCTTGGTTAGCTTTTCAACGTCTACCGAGGAGGTAGTTTCTGCCACGGTAGGAATCGTCCCGAAGTGTGGCTTGGCGCTCGGTAAGGTACCCGAACCCCCAGATGTGGCCCCATTTTGAGATCCCCCTATCATTGCGCCCGTAGGAACGAAAAGTGGGATGCCTACTGGGTTAAGTTGTTCTTCGCCTCTAACGAGGCACGAAATTCAGCATTAATGTTAGCCTGCTCGGCTTGCTGCTCTTGAATAGCTTTTAGTGAGGCAACAATGTAGGCCTCAAAGGCTTCGGTCGTCATCGAGGATGAAGAGTTCGGGTTCGACTGAACGCTAGTCTGTCCGTCGGGAGTTAACTGCGGTTCAGCGGGATATCTGCTATTGTCAGCCATATCGTCGAGTATGTCGGGTAAAATATGTGAATTCAAATAAAGAATACGTTCAACTTTAGAACAAAGCGTTTATGAATGTATCCCCACAGACGGCGCCAATTTGTATGGGCCTAAACTAATTTAGGATCACAAATCAAATTTGGTTAGTGAATACAAGAAAATCTTAGTATCAAAGTCGAGACAATGCGAATAATAAGAAAAACTGCAGGAGCATAATCGTGATTTCAATATATATCTGCGAGTACAAATTTTGCCAGAGTTTCTGTAAGTATTTTCGAATGAGTACTGTAACGATCCTCAAAATTTTCTAAATTTCAAAACACTTATTAGCATGAGAAATATTTAAATAAACTTATTTTGTATGTATTGAGGAGGTCCGAGTTTGAAGTACATGGTGGAAATAAGTTATAATATTTATTCTGGATTAGGTACAAGTATTTAACTATAAGGAAGGAAGGAAGGAAAAATAATAAAGGGTCAAAAGTTAAACATAACTTAGATGGCCAAAGTTTAAATTGGTAGTAACCTAGCAACGTGCTAGGCATCAGGATAAAGGGTCAACTTATCCCTTGTGCATATTACATTTTTATGGCCTAATGGTAAAAGAATCCAAGTCAAAACTTGCTTTAATTTCATTAGTGGGCCCAAAAGAGTACCAATACTCCTTAAAGGAAAATTCCTCTTGCGTGTCCCAGCAAAGGGAACAAAAACACTTGGAGCTTCTCGAGCAGAACCGTCCTTCAAGCTATAATCAAGGTAAATTTTTCTAAGAATTTATAATGTCCTTATACGCAAGAATTATTTATCACAAGAGATTATATTCATAGGATAATTTCTCAAAATCTAGAAAGTTAAGAGTTGAACCTAAGTTTTTCAATTGAGAATAAGATTAAGAACTATTGGAGTGATTACATAAATTGATGATTGATGCTTGTAGATATGGTTGGTGGAATTACGCGGATAGGAGCAAACGTTTGTTTTGATAGAAGAATCGAGGTGAGTTTTGGCATGTTCTTACTAAGGTCTTTTCCCATAAAGTTCATGATTTTAAGGTGTTTGAGAAGCTGCTTTGTATGTTAATGTGAGTTTCATTGGAACGGGTAAGCTCACATTATCCATAAATCGATTTATGTGATTTCTCACTCAAGTCTTGTAGTATAAGTGCTACCTCATGAATTTTAGAGGATTTCTTTCATGTAGTTACTTGCGTATATTAATATTTATTAGCAAATAAGTTCTAGTTTCAAGAATAAGCATGTTTATACTTATACTATATTTTGAGAAACGTAATAGACTTGTGAATTAAATATTTTCACTATCAAAGAACATAGCTTTTGATCCAAGAGATCACAAAAAACTTTTAGAAAGAGAATTAGACCCGAGGGGTAACAGAAAATATTTTGGACCTTAAAGAGGTCACAGAAAGTTTTTAGAAAAAAAGAATATTTTTGGGAGTTACCTTAGATTCTGAGACGGGTAGACCTATTCGTAGCCATAGTCGGGCTGCGATGCGTGACCATAGTCGGGTTGCGTTTTACCCTGGAACTACTCAGGCCAGAATAGGTTTGTGCCATAGTTGGGCACTACGATATAATTGCCATAGCCGGGCAATGAATACTAGCATGCTAGACCTTGAACTGTGGGATGCTGCAGGAAAAGAAAAGAAAGAAAATAAGTTTCGGATGTCAGAGTTGATTGGTACTCCCCAGAAAAGAAAGAAAAAAAAGAATATATTTTTTTGATTATTATGGAACTGCTTTTGCGCAAATATAGCAGAACAATTTTAAATGTTTTATATTGTTCTATGAGATTTTATCATGCATAGCATATTTTCTATCACTCGTTCCAACTTTAGTGGGAGGATAGTTGAGACTCACTGAGTACCATCGTGGTGTACTGATGTTCTCTTCATGGGAACCTACATTGACATATGTCAATGTAGGCACAGGTTTTGCAGGCAAGCAGGTTGTGAGCTAGGATGTTCTCCCACTACCCAGCCAATTAGTGAGCTCCACATTTGTTCGTGGAGATTCTTTATTTTCCAATGTTTCTTACTAATATAGTGGTGTCAGGTATCAAATCCTAGAGGCTTCATAGAGAGTCTAGCAGTTGGGTGTGGTTGTCTATTTTACATGGTTTGAAGTTTTGAATGTAACATAGTAGAGTTATTTATTTTATAGATACAAATTAAGAATGAATTTTGTTTCAGACTTAATTATTAATTTTTTTTTTTTTAATGATTGTATCATTTGCATAGTATAACAGAAATAGAAAATCACAGACAAGTTTGGAGGGTTCGCCCGGTCAAATTCAGATACCGGGTGCCGGTCACAGCTCGTTCAGAAAATGGGTCGTGACAAACGTGTATCAGAGCAATAGATTTAGAGAGTCCTAGGGAGTCTATGAAGCCGTGTCAGTAGATCCTCATTTATCGGTATGAGGGCCCCATATCTATAAATGTGGGATTACGGACCTTTAGGAAAATTTTCCCATGTTTTCATATTCTAGATCGTGCGCTCAACCTCAAAGTGATAGTCTGACTCTTACTTCTGTTGATCAATGGAATGATTGACATATGCGACGCAATTAGGCGATGCGATAGTAAAAGCTAACAGAACCTCACCGACAATGGGAGATATGCTTTGTAAAATGTTACTTCCCAAGAAAAAAAAAGAGGTTAATGCCGGGATGGAATGAAATAAGAATGTACCCAAGTCAGATGCGATAAATTAGAGGCAGCCTAAAGTCGGGTTGCACCATATATGAATTATCAAGGAGATGTCAAAGACTTCATAAAAGATGAAGAGATAAAATCACCGAATATTGTCTGGAATGGAATGTCACAAGGAGCTAACATTGACTGGATGAGTTGGAAACTTGAGAAAAAAAATTTACTCGAAACTACGAAGAATAATAAGTTATCCCTAAAGGGAAGACTGTTGAAATATGAAAATAATAAACTTGTTCTCATTAGTTCACATTAGTTTACATTTGTCTACATGTATTTACATTAGTTCATGAACTAGAATATTAAGTTAGTACATGTATTAGAGTGTGAATTTATCTATGTATTAGTGTCATCCATGTATCTTGGGAGAGGTAAAGTGTGGACTAAGTTAATGTGTTTACATGTAGTGTAGGCTAGATACATGAAAGAATTCTTCTATAAATAGCCATGTATTCCTAGACATTTGTAGCAAGTCAAGTTGAATGAAAACAACTCCTCTCCCAAAATACAAAGTGTTCTTTCCTTCCTCTTCTTCTTTGTTTAGTATACAACCTTTCTTCTATATTGTTCTCTTTTCCTAACATAGTGGTATCAGAGCCATGGCAAACAATGGCAATGGCCTACTTGCTTTCCAATTTCCTCGTCTTATAAAAGAAAACTATCAAAAATGGTGTATAAGGACGAAAGTCATACTTGGCTCTCAAGATGCATGGAAGATTGTAGAAGAAGGATTTGAAGAACCCGACAATGACGAAACTTTGCCTCAAAATGAGAAGGATGCTTTGGCAAAGTTAAGGAAGAAGGATCAACAAGCCCTCTCTCTTGTCCATCAATGTTTGGATGATACCATGTTTGAGAAGGTGGCTGATGCAACTACCTCAAAAGAAGCTTGGGAGATTTTACAAACATCTCTCCAAGGAGTTGACAAAGTGAAGAAGGTGAAGCTTCAATCTCTAAGGGCTGATTTTGAAGCTTTAAAAATGAAGGAATCCGAATCCATTTCGGATTACGGTTCTAGAGTGCGGGCTGTTGTGAACCAATTGAAAAGGTACGGAGAGAAAATTGAAGATGTCTGTGTGGTAGAAAAGATCCTTCGCTCCCTAACACCTAAATTCGATTTTGTGGTGTGTGCTATTGAGGAGTCTAAAGATTTAGACACGATGACGGTGGAGCAACTGGAAGGTTCTTTGCAAGCCCACGAAGAAAAAATCAAGAGGAGACAAGAAGAGCCGATGGAGCAACTCCTTAAAACCAAGGCATCATTGAAGGATGATGGAGGTGAAAAGAGCTATCGAGGCCGTGGACGAGGAAGAGGACGTGGTGGTGGTCGTGGAAGAGGAAGAAGCAATGATAGAAACTCCAACAATGAAGAGAAAAGTCACCAAACATATAGAGGTCGTGGCCGAGGAGGTGGAAGAGGACGTGGCTACCATCAAGAAACAAATGAAAAGAGGTATGATAAATCTAAAGTTGAGTGCTATAATTGTCATAAATTTGGCCATTATTCCTGGGAAAGTCGTAGCAATGTTGAAGAAAAGGCCAACCTTGTTGACGACAACAAGGAAGATGAAGAGTCAACATTATTGCTAGCACTCAAGCAAGAAGACAAAGATGATTGTGGTTCGTGGTATCTGGATAATGGAGCGAGCAACCACATGTGCGGATACAAAGACAAGTTTGTGGAGCTCAATAAAAGGGTGAAAGGCAATGTAACTTTTGGAGATACTTCAAAGATCCAAATTGAAGGGATAGGTACGATTCTTATCTCCTCTAAAGATGGTAGTCACAAATTGATCAAAGATGTTTACTATGTGCCAAAGTTAAAAAATAATATTCTGAGCTTGGGCCAATTTCTTGAAAAGGGATATGACATACATATGAAAGATATGAACCTTTGACTTAGAGATTCAAGTGGCACTCTAATTGCTAAAGTTCATATGCCAAAGAATAGATTGTTTTCTTTGAATCTTAAAACAATTGAAGCAAAGTGTTTGAATGCAAATGTGAAAGAAGAATCATGGTGTTGGCACATGAGATTTGGGCACTTGAATTTTGAGTCGCTCAAATCAATGGTAGAAAAGAAGATGGTGCACGGGATGCCTTTAATAAATCATCCCAATCCGTTGTGTGAAGCCTGTCTTCTTGGAAAATATGCAAGGAGGAGTTTTCCTAAGGAGGCCACATCAAGAGAAACCAAGCCACTCCAACTTGTTCATACCGATGTGTGTGGGCCAATCACTCCACCTGCTTTTGGTAAGAGTAAATATTTCTTACTCTTTATTGATGACTTCAGTAGAAAGACCTGGGTTTATTTTTTAAAGAAAAAATCAGAAGTGTTTGGTGCATTTAAAAGTTTTAAAACACTGGTGGAAAAAGAAAGTGACTTTGAAATAAAAGCTTTAAGGTCCGATAGAAGAGGCGAATTTACTTCGAGAGAATTTAATGAATTTTGTGAATCTCATGGAATTCGTCACCCTCTAACGGTACCTTATTCACCGCAACAAAATGGAGTTGCAGAGAGAAAAAATAGAACCATTCTTAACATGGCTAGATGTATGTTGAAAGCTAAAAATATGCCCAAGGAATTTTGGGCCGAGGCTGTTTCTTGTGTTGTTTATTTGAGTAACAGGTCTCCCACAAAGAATGTGAAAGATCAAACTCCTCAAGAAGCATGGAGCGGAAAAAAACCATGTGTCAAACACTTGAGAATTTTTGGGAGCATAGCCTATACCCATGTGCCACAACAAGGGAGAGCTAAACTTGATGATCGAAGTGTCAAGCATGTGTTCGTTGGTTATAACACAAGCTCAAAAGGGTACAAGTTGTACAACCCAACAAATGAAAAAGTGGTGGTGAGCCGCGATGTTGAATTTGATGAAGAAGCAGCATGGAATTGGGAAGCTCAAGAAGAAAGGACATACGATTTTCTACCATATTTTGAAGATGAAGAAGAAGAAGATCACATGGCACCTGTGCAAGATCCAACTCCTCCTCCTTCTCCAACTAATGTTGCATCTTCTTCCCCTGCAGAAAGCTCAAATGGAGAAAGGCCAGAGAAAATGAGAACTTTGGTCGATCTTCTTGAGAATACCGAAAGAATTACTAATTTTGATTATAGTAATTTAGTTTGTCTCTTTGTTGAAAGTGAACCAGTGAATTTTGAAGAAGCTGTCAGGGACAGTTGGTGGAGACAAGCCATGGAAGAGGAAATCAAGGCAATAGAAAAGAACAACACATGGGAGCTAACAACTCTTCCCAAAGGACATCAAGCAATTGGAGTGAAATGGGTCTACAAGGCAAAGAAAAATGCACAAGGAGAGGTCGAGAGATACAAGGCAAGACTTGTGGCGAAAGGCTACAAGCAAAGGCATGGAGTGGACTATGAGGAAGTCTTTGCACCCGTTGCCCGCATGGAGATGATTCGCTTGCTTATTTCTTTAACGGCACAAATGAAGTGGAAGATCTAGTAACCGTTGGGCTTTGTCGTCAAAGGTCATGAAGATAAAGTTTTAAGGCTGAAAAGAGCATTATATGGATTGAAGCAAGCACCACGGGCATGGAACAGCCGCATTGACAAGTATTTTCAAGAAAATGGGTTTGTTCGTTTCCCTAGTGAATATGCTCTTTATATCAAATATTCTAATGGAGATATATTACTTGTTTGTCTTTATGTTGATGATCTTATTTTCACGGGAAATAACCCAAGTTTGTTTGAAGATTTCAAGAAGGCTATGTCCCGTGAGTTCGAGATGACGGACATAGGTCTCATGTCATACTACTTGGGTTTAGAAGTGAAGCAAAAGGAGGAAGGCATATTTATCTCTCAAGAAAGCTATGCAAATGAAGTGTTGAAGAAGTTTAACATGCTTTATTGCAATCCCGTGAATACACCAATGGAGAGTGGATTAAAGTTGTCAAAGTTTGATGATGGAGAAAAGGTAAATCCTACTCTTTTCAAGAGTCTTGTGGGAAGCCTAAGGTACTTGACATCTACAAGGCCAGATATACTATATGCGGTTGGAGTTGTAAGCCGCTCCATGGAAGCTCCTACTTCTACCCACTTAAAGGCTGCTAGAAGAATTCTTCGTTACCTAAAAGGTACGATTGATTTTGGCTTATTTTATTCATCTTCTAGCAACTTCAAGCTTGTGGGATTTTGTGATGTGACTTTGCGGGAGACGTTGATGATAGAAAAAGCACCACCGGATTTTTATTCTTCTTGGGTAAATGTGCTATTTGTTGGAGCTCTAAGAAACAGGATATTGTTACTCTGTCGACTTGTGAAGCTGAATATATGGCTGCAACATCATGTACATGTCATGGTATCTGGCTAAGGAGATTATTGAAGGAGCTCAATTTGCCTTAAGATGAAGCCACAGAGATTTATATTGACCACAAATCTGCGCAAGAACTTGCCAAGAATCTGGTGTACCATGAACGAAGCAAGCATATTGATACAAGATATCACTTTATCAGGGAGAGGACTGCCAATAAAGAAGTGGAGCTCATATATGTGAAGTCGCAAGATCAAATTGCAGATATTTTTACCAAGCCGTTGAAGATTGAGCTTTTTCAAAAGCTAAGGATGGCAGTTGGTCTGATGAAACAAGTTTAAGAGGGGATGTTGAAATGTGAAAATAATAAACTTGTTCTCATTAGTTCACATTAGTTTACATTTGTCTACATGTATTTACATTAGTTCATGTACTAGAATATTAAGTTAGTACATGTATTAGAGTGTGAATTCATCTATGTATTAGTGTCATCCATGTATCTTGGGAGAGGTAAAGTGTGGACTAAGTTAATGTGTTTACATGTAGTGTAGGCTAGATACATGAAAGAATTCTTCTATAAATAGCCATGTATTCCTAGACATTTGTAGCAAGTCAAGTTGAATGAAAACAACTCCTCTCCCAAAATACAAAGTGTTCTTTCCTTCCTCTTCTTCTTTGTTTAGTATACAACCTTTCTTCTATATTGTTCTCTTTTCCTAACAAAGACTAGCTAAAAGTCAAGTAAAAGAGATGCATACCTGAAGTCTACTTTAAAACTTGGAGGGCTTGAAGAAAACTAGTTGGTCAACTGTGTGAAATGATAGATATCAGAATAATTCCCATTAAAGAGCGCCCCTCAAATGATTAAGGAGGAGAAAAAAAAGGAGCCATATTAATATTTATGAAAGCAAGGTGCATGAACAGATTACTAAAGTTTAAGATGCACAAAAGGTACGATCTTGAGATGCCAGAAATAAGAAAAAATTGCCTAAGTGGCATACCATTATGGAATGGCAATGCTAAGTTTTTCAAAGGCAGCTATGCTTGATCTTGGTTACCAGTGAACCAGAAGAAGGGTAATAAAGACCAAAACTATAAGACATTCTTTTTAGAGCCAAGGGGAATCAAAGAACCTGGAAGATCTAGTCCCGTATTACAGAGAAAGAGAATGTCATGGAAGTAGACTCCAGACAAGTTATTAGCGTAGTATTGGCTTAAGACCCCAAGCCTTAAAATGGTATCAGTGCTTTTGAAGCTTAGTGAATTTTCGAGAGATTTGGAGGTACATAATGAGACGACACTTCATCTAAAAATATGTTATTTAGATTGTGGCAAAGAGTGCCCTATACGATTCAAAAGTGAGCCTGAGAACAATGGGATGTCAACGATCTAAAGTTGGAAAATAATGGTACGCATTCGTATACAGTATGAAGAGAGTGATAATTATATATATATATATATATATATATATATATATATATATATATATATATATATATATTCAATCAGGGCAAAAGGGCCATAGTATGAAAGAAGAATTAAAAGGAAAATAATAATAACAAGTACCTCAAGAAATTTCGTGGATACATGATGATATTAAAAAGGTATGAATATATAAGAAGGAACTTATTTTTCCTTAATACCTTCATAGAGCTGAATTAGAACTGAACTTAAGAGTTAATACCCAGGCGGCACAAAAGTTTCTCAAGAAGCCTCACTTTCTTAAGTTCGGTTAAGAGTGACCCAGAGCATGAGTAACATAAGAGTTTTGCAAGAAATGACATTGGTTGTCAAGCGCATAACCTATCACACTAGTTAGGATGCAGTGGTGTTCAAACGTATGATTAAGCGGTTTTGAAGTGCTTAAAGTTCGGTCAGAACATAAATCAAGAGAGTTCAAGATGAATGAGCTAATCCAGCTCAGTTATCGTGTGTTAGGTGTGACACAATCTGGACAGTGAAACAAGAGGCATAGCCTAAATGTGGAGAAATAAAAAGTGAAACCAATCAACAGTAACAGATCATAATGAGATTTATTTGCTAAGTTCTGACTAGGAGGAATCTAATATATTATATAAATATAAGCAAGCGTGTGAAGCATTTAAGAAAACAAATGTATTCCCAGCATAATAATGCAACGATAAGTATTGTGAAATAAAAAGAACCTTATGCACTAGGTCAATATCGCCGTAAATATAGGAAACTTTACTCTAAGACGAGTAGATGAAGGAGAATATCCCCTCACACAAATAGTGAAAAGTTTCATGATGCCGATGTGAAGCACCCACTCTTAACGGAAGATCATAGGAAGCATGAAGAAAGTTTAAGGACAGAAATCTTGCAGAGTGAGAGTGTGATTAGCGAGAATAGTTTAAGGTATTGATCCAAAAAGAAAAGGGTTCGCTTATTTGAGAAACAGGAAGGAAGAATGTCACTTGTGACCTTAAAATAGAACGAATGCAAGTATCACAAAGTAAGTTTGTAGTGAGCCACAAGTCCATGATAGGGATTCATTCTTGTGGTAAGTGTTAAATTTATAAAGTAGATATCATTGGTGAGCAACCAGCAATTCAATCGTGTCCACAAGGTTTAGAGACACATGTATGACCAGAATAAAACACAAGTGATAGCCAACACAAGAATACTACCATAATGCAGTAGATTTGGATATGGGTGATCACGAATCTAATAAGCAATTAATATGAGAGCTTGATCATAAAAAGGAAATAAACGCCTACACTTTGATTTGATCGAGAGATTAGAAAAAAAAAAATATACAGAGAGGGAGAGCAAGAGATTGCAAGAGCTTACTCAATGCTCGAGAAAATGTGAAATAAATGTCATCAACATAGGAAAAAGTGAGAATGAGCACTTGGCATTGATCAAGTCTTACTATGACATCTAAATTGCAAAATGATGTCCTTTGTGAGTATGATACTGGTAATGAAGTAGGTTACCTATCAATGACTTGAGTTGGGATAGATGCGTATTAAGCATATACTTTTTTTTTATTAAAAAAAAATAAAAATTTGAAGGATGTTCTAGAAGGATTCAAGAAGACTCAAATATTCCAAGAGTCCTATATATGCGGAGAAAAATAAGATAAGAGGACACTTTCGATGGAACTATGAAAAATGCTATGCTGTTATGAAAGTGTTGCCCGTGTGAAGAGATTCATAAATATGCACACGAGAAGTAAAGTGAGCCCTCGCAATCATTGACCCTATTAGAGCGACAAGAGGAAAAAAAAAAAAAGCAGAAGGAAGGGAACGAACCTATTTACTTTGGTGTTTCGTGACGTTAGTTTTATGCGCTATAGACTTACTGTTGGGTGGAGATTGAGTAATAGTTCTTAACTGTGGTGATGGCTTCTCATGCTAGGAGACCCCTATAGATAAAAATATATTAGCTATGGAACCCATTATTGGTGGAGAAATGCCTTAGCTCTTCGAGGCTGATTATACAGTGAGTATTCTTTTATTTTTGTTTTCCTTGTTACAGCTGGACACTAATGAGATAAGGGGAAAGAAGTTATTCACCACACCATACATGGCAGACTTCTTGTTACTAATGGCTATGGAGTAGAATTCCATTTGGTAGCATCTACTGATAAGAAAGGCGGCCAAACAATAGGCTAATTCCCAAAATTATTTTCATTTGACTGGATTAGAGCTGGCAAAGTGGTTAAATAATATAAGTATCCATCCAATTAGGCCCACTTAAAATGGGCTGGATATTGAGTTATTTAAAACTGGGTCAGAATGGATATTATCCATTTTATCCATTAAGTTATATGGATAAAATTAAAATACCCAATTTACCCATTTTTTAGCTACCAAGTCACAACCAGTACGTGTTTTTCCTAAATCCTATTATTGCTTCTTCAACCCATAAACGGATAAACCCTACAAATTGATGCCATCCTATTTCTCAACCAACTTCACCATCCAAACTGATCGATTTCAGAACCCAAATTGATCGATATCTCTACCATGTCATTGATCGATTTTGTTTACTTTATCTTTAGGTAGAGATGTCAATAGAAGGAATTGACGATTCTTGTGAACAAAGTTCTTCAGTTTTGAGACGAGGCAAGAGAAAAACTTCTACTGTTTGGGATTCGTTTACTCAAATTCCCATTCCTTCAAGTGATGGAAAGTTCAGAGCCATTTGTAAGGTTTGTGAAAAAAATTACATACTGCACCCTTCTTCTGGAACATCGAATTTGAAGCGTCATTTGGACACAATTCATAAGAATGCGAAAGAGCATCAAAGTGCACCGATAGATCAAGCAACCTTTCGAGAAAAAATGTCCATAGCCATATGTAGACATAATTATCCGTTCAGTTTCGCAGAACATAAAGGCAACAGAGATATTCATTCATATTTGAATACAATGGTGAAGCACATATCAAGAAACACAGCAAAAGCGGATATTTTGAAACTGTATGCAAGGGAAAAAGATTTGCTAAAAAATGAGCTTGCTGTGATTCCTAGCAGAATCTGTTTAACATCAGACATGTGGACTTCACTCATTTCTAATGGCTATATGTGTGTGACTGCTCACTATGTGGATTTAAATTGGAAGCTTCAGAAACGAGTACTGATTTTTCGCCACGTTCCTCCACCACATTCAGGTGCAGTTTTAGGTCCTTTGTTAATTAATTTTCTTCAAGAATGGGGTATTGAAAAAAAAGTTTTTACTCTCACTTTAGATAATGCGACTTGCAACAATGGCGTCGTAGATACTTTGAAACAACATTTATCATTAATGCATTCTTTAGTTTGTGAGGGAAAGTTTTTTCATATACGTTGTGGAAATCACATTCTAAATTTGATTGTTAAGGCGGGGTTAGCGGAAATTGATGTAGCTCTTGTAAAAATCAGAGAGGGTGTTAAACACATCAAGTATTCAGAAGGAAGAATAGTAAAATTTGTGGAATGCATTAAAAATCTTGGCCTGCGATGTTCCAAAAAGCTTCGGCAAGATATGCCTATTCGATGGAATTCCACCTATCAGATGCTTGAAAGTGCCCTTCAATATAAGCAGGCTTACATACAGTATAAGTTGGTTGACACTGATTTTAAACATGCCCTTAGTGAAGTGGAATGGTAAAGGGTCGAGGTAATAGCTAATTTCTTGAAGCCATTTTATGTCATTACAACATTATTTTCTGGATGCAAGTATCCGACTGCCAATTTGTATCTTCGAAACATATATAAAATTCAGAAGTTGTTAGAGGAAGAAAAAGGTAGTGAAGATTTGGGTCTGAGTGAGATGGCAACTATGATGTTAAGGAAGTTCAAGAAATATTGGAGGTCGTATAGTATCATTTTATCTATAGCTATTGTTCTTGATCCTCGATATAAATTGAAGTATGTTAAATTTTGTTTTTCAAGCCTTAATCCTGAGAGTGCCGATGAAAAAGTAAAGGTTATTGAAGAGAATTTACATTTATTGTTCAAAGAGTACTTAATACCTTCAACCACAACTACCTCGTTGGGGGAATATGCTTGTAGTAGCGTTAGCAATGAAATGAGCGATGCAGATGATGAGTTTGATTTATATGAGAGTCAATTGGAGTCGAGTGCTGGAAAAACTCAACTAGATTTGTATTTGGAGGAAGCTACTCTTGATCGTAAATCAAATCGGAATTTAGATGTACTTGGCTTCTGGAAAGATAACAGATTAAGGTACCCAGAACTTTCATTAATGGCACGGGATGTCTTGAGTGTGCCTATTACCACAGTAGCCTCTGAATCTGCATTTAGCATTGGTGGTCATGTCATTGGAAAGTTTCGAAGTTCTATTCTTCCTGCAAATGCCGAGGCAAAATAGTGTACTAGAGATTGGGTTTGTGGACAAGAAGGTATATTAATCTTCTCTTGATTTATTTGTCTATTTTACTTAATAACCAATTAACTATGATGGCTTATATTTCTTTGTTAAAAATGTTTAAGATCATGATGAATCTGACTCCGATGAAGATGAGATTGCCTTGGATCTTCAGCCTTATCTTACTAGAGTTGGAGGTATGAATCTTGTTGCCTTGCTATTATAAGATCTAAAGTCAGTGGTCTCTTTATGTGTTATAAGAAGGTCTATTGCTACTGTTAAGAAGTGTGTAGCAGGGGTGATTCCAGTCCTGCAATGGTTGTGAGGGTGTATGTAATTTGCTGTTTCTTTAGTTCAGTAGAAGTAAAGGAGCAGGATTCCTAGTTCCTGCAGTTGAAAGGAGGAGTAGCAGGGGTCGGATTGAGGGAGTTCAAGGGTGTTTCTCTGATGCTGGAAGTCTGTTAAAGGTTTTCCTTCTAGTTTCTTGTCAGGTTTCAATTCTTCTTCCAAATGAAGCTTCCAGTCTCCTGTTAATTTTCCTCTAGTTGTCTCTGTCCTCAGGTTGAAAGTGAACTGGGTAGTAACAGACTAACCTTTGTTGGGCTTGTTCAGCTTTAACAGCAAGTTACTGTGTACTTGTGCTAAGTTCCAAGAAAATGGAGTAACAGACTAACCTTTGACGCTTCTCACAAAATTCACTTTGAACAACCTAAAGTAAACTTAACCTTACACAAAATATTTTCTGCACTTGACTCTACCTAAACATCTGTGTCTGAAACATGGAATGCAGAAATGAGATCAAGGCTTGAGAAAATGGACTACATAGGTAAGTTTGTGCAAAAGTTCTTGGTCAATAATAAAAACTTGAATTATGTTTTCATGTTAATTGTGTATTATATTCTTTGATGTGTTTCTTTATTGATCTCTCCTTCTAGTTTTAGGTTTCATATGGAAAGTTGCATTTATTACTGAGGGTAAATAGAGTGATCTGTTGTATTTTAAGATGAAAAGCATTAAAGTGATTCATGATTCTTACTTTTACCTTTTCCTGAAATGATGCAGAGGTCCCTTTACAGAATAATACTGTAGCAATTATACTTTCTTTCTATGGTTCTTCAGAGACTATCTTTCTCTGCTGTTTCTACATTTAGCCAATAAGTTGCTTCACATTAGCAAACATTGAGATTGTCACTCAGATTGCTTTGAATGACTGAAGTAAATCTTCTTTTTTAACTTTTGAAAGTAACATGGCTAGCAGAATGTAGCTCCATTGAGGCTTCAATTTATTGTATTACTAGGATGATATTTTTTCTCAAATCCTTAGCTTTTTCTTTGTCCCGAATTTGTTGCGACATTTCAAGGTGAAATAAGAAGTTTTTAATGATTAGACGAATGTGGATTTTACTGAATGACATTAGGAGTGTTCTATGCATTGCGCTGCTTCGTTTGCTTTAAGTTCTTGTTTTAAAGAGGCTATGACTTTGTATTTTTCCGTGAATGTTCCCGAAAGTTCATAATGATATCCATGTGTTATAAAATCACTGCGCTATTGCAGTTTACTCGTTCTGCAGTGAGAATGAAGCTTTGTCGGCAGTCTTGGACAAATCTGAGAGCTTTCATGGTTCCTTTGTTGGTTGAGTTGCAGCAGTTCTAGTAAAAGAGAAGAGGTCTAGATTGTCCAGTAGCAGCAGCTTAGGTTCAGTCGAAACATATTTTACCCATTCTATAGGTCTGTCTACATTGGTACTGGGTGGAAGATTCATGACATTAGCAACTTCCATAAACTTTTACTGAGAAGATTCACTAGCTACTAGCTAGACCTAGCAAACAGAATTAGTGGAAGTAATAAAAGATATAACGTGCAACAGCAGCACAAATCATAATGCAAAGGGCTTTTGAACGTACATAGTAACATTTATTTCAGGAAAAGTGCTACTTTCCCTGGATCCTAGGCTTTTCTCATCGAAGACGGTTTTTGTTTTTCATAAGCCTTGCTAAGTACAATATCAAGAACTTCAGGAAGTTCTGGACCAGAACTTCTGGTGAAGAATAATGGCAATCTTCACAGCTTCTGAACTTGCTTGCATTTTTGGCATTCTTGGTATATTCTCAATTCTCCTCTCCATTCATCTATCTAAATATGATCTCTTTCACCCAGTACCAATTTCCATCTTTTTATATGGCAGCAAGAACTCAAATATATAAGATCTGTCTACATTAATGATCATATTATACAGTAAAATTCGATATATGTTAACTTGGAAAGGAGTTATAACAGTTTGGTGGAGCAACCTCTGTTCAGTCTCTGCAATTTTCTTGTTTCCTGAAAGCTGGTTCTGTTGTTATTACTGCAGGGTGCTCACCATAAGATTATTGATGGCTCATCAAAGTCTACTTCAACAAATGGACTTGTTTAATCAAGTGGATGCGTGTTTTGTTTGGAGACTGAGAATGTGGAAGCTGCTGTAGCCAAGGCTGGCGCTGTTTCTGATGGTGAAATTGCTGAAGTTGAAGAAGGTGCTGCTTGTTGCAGTGGGCGCGTGGGAAAGCTCAAAGACCCATTTGGCAATGTTTTGGTGATCTGTTCTCCTGCTGTTAAGAAATGCTGACTACAGCTCCATTAGTAGTCCATTAGTCTTTTACTTTGTTAATGTTCAGTACTTAATAACATATTAGGAGTGAGGGTACATATTTCTAGCAAAATTGTACTTATATTTTCAATTCGATCTTGTTCTGTTTTCCTCCGTACTCAGGCTACGATTTGTACGCAAACCTGTTATAGACCTGCAAAGTTTCATGAAAATGCTTCTTATTCGCATCATTGTGTGCACAACCATAAGTCCCTCATACTCAAACTGAGAACAAAGAGAATTCAATGTTATTCAAGAAGCTATGGATAATATGGTTATCCATATTATCCATCACTCAATCCATTTTTTATCCGCATTGAATATGGGCGGGTCGGATAATTATCCATTTTTATATTATCCATTTTTGACCGGCCCATATCCAATCCGACCCGCCCGTTTGCCAGCTCTAGACAGGATATGTTACATGTCAGAGTTACAAAGTGTATGAGTTGGACTCATGTTGCATTCCACTAGAGTACAATAAAAATCCACGAGGGAAATTTTTAAGAAACACGAGGGAAATTCTCAAGAAAAGACTTCTTGGTCATGAATCAAATTAGACAAGTTATGCCTAATTATATTTTGTTATGAATGATTTTGCAATCCCTGTAAAGCGAGGGGGTGTGGTTGATACTACAAGATGACTATGATCTTCCAAAGAGTGCAAGTTAATATTTCATGAGTAACAATGGAGGTTAGTTTCATAGGAAGATTCATTTTATTCAGTTAAATGCTCTAGCTCAACTTATGGTGCAACTTTGTTGTAGGTCGTGAGAAGCATTGAAGGCTGCTTGAGTTAGAAAATATATGTATACATTTTTAGTGCATATTAGGACAAGTTGATTTTTGGGACAACCCTGTCTACATAAGAGACTATGTTGAAATACTTTATTTATTTATTTTTTTAAATGAGGGAGTTAGTCAAATTTTAAGCTCAATAGCAAGCTAAGAAAGTGGCAATAATGCTGGATACTTTTTAAGCTAAAAGAACGACTTCGTCGATATTCGAGGACGCATGTTCTCATGTGGGAATAATGTGAAGCCCCATAAAATTTTTCTGTTAATTTGGCACGAGGATAAAGTTACATGTAAGGTCTTGTGGCGTAACTATAACTCAAAAGAAGCTATCTCGGAAGCTAAGGAAGGCATGAAAGGGTATCCCCACCTATTTGAGAAGTCGGGTATGTGAATTTCAAAGATTTGAATTGTATTTAATTCTTTCTTGTTAAATTATAAGTTATCATGGGATTTAACCCCCGTGACGGATATATTTGATTCATTATTGAGATTTAGATTATTGTCGAGGTATATTTGATTCATTAGCATGATTTGGCTCTTTTCCGGAGTATACTCTATTCGTTATTGTAATTTACCTCCTTGTCGGAGCATTAGTAATTATTTTGAGCTATTATTGGTGCCTATGCGTGGCCTGCTATGGTGTATTAGTTGTTGTTGGTGTAGTTGTGGTATTTGTAACAGGGATATTTTTTTCGGATAGTCCAGTTATAGGATGACTACCGAAATTTTTAAGAATTCCAATACTACTTAGCCAAATTTTGGAACATTTGGCAAGTTGGTAGAATGACAGAGTGACCTATGAGTGAGGAATAATCATCATTCGAGGACGAATGATTTTAAAAGGGGGAGGAATGTAACGATCCTCAAAATTTTCTAAATTTCAGGACACTTATTGGTATGAGAAATATTTAAATGAACTTGTTTTGTATGTATTGAGGAGGTCCGAGTTTGAAGTACATGGTGGAAATATGTTATAATATTTATTCTGGATTAGGTGCAAGTATTTAACTATAAGGAAGGAAGGAAAAATAATAAAGGGCCAAAAGTTAAACATAACTTAGATGGCCAAAGTTTAAATTGGTAGTAACCTAGCAACGTGCTAGGCATCAGGATAAAGGGTCAACTTACCCCTTGTGCATATTACATTTTTATGGCCTAATGGTAAAAGAATCCAAGTCAAAACTTGCTTTAATTTCATGGGTGGGCCCAAAAGAGTACCAATACTCAAAGGAAAATTCCCCTTGCGTGTCCCAGCAAAGGGAACAAAAACACTTGGAGCTTCTCGAGCAGAACCGTCCTTCAAGCTATAATCAAGGTAAATTTTTCTAAGAATTTATAATGTCCTTATACGCAAGAATTATTTATCACAAGAGATTATATTCATAGGAAAATTTCTCAAAATCTAGAAAGTTAAGAGTTGAACCTAAGTTTTTCAATTGAGAATAAGATTAAGAACTATTGGAGTGATTACATAAATTGATGATTGATGCTTGTAGAATTGGTTGGTGGAATTAGGCGGATAGGAGCAAACGTTTGTTTTGATGGAAGAATCGAGGTGAGTTTTGGCATGTTCTTACTAAGGTCTTTTCCCATAAAGTTCATGATTTTAAGGTGTTTGAGAAGCTGCTTTGTATGTTAATGTGAGTTTCATTGGAACGGGTAAGCTCACATTATCCATAAATCGATTTATGTGATTTCTCACTCAAGTCTCGTAGTATAAGTGCTTCCTCATGAATTTTAGAGGATTTCTTTCATGTAGTTACTTGCGTATATTAATATTTATTAGCAAATAAGTTCTAGTTTCAAGAATAAGCATGTTTATACTTATACTATATTTTGAGAAACGTAATAGACTTGTGAATTAAATATTTTCACTATCAAAGAACATAGCTTTTGATCCAAGAGATCACAGAAAACTTTTAGAAAGAGAATTAGACCCGAGGGGTAACAGAAAATATTTTGGACCTTAAAGAGGTCACGGAAAGTTTTTAGAAAAAAAAAATATTTTTGGGAGTTACCTTAAATTCTGAGACGGGTAGACCTATTCGTAGCCATAGTCGGGCTGCGATGCGTGACCATAGTCGGGTTGCGTTTTACCCTGGAACTACTCAGGCCAGAATAGGCTTGTGCCATAGTTGGGCACTACGATATAATTGCCATAGTCGGGCAATGAATACTAGCATGCTAGACCTTGAACTGTGGAACGCTGCAGGAAAAGGAAAGAAAGAAAATAAGTTTCGGATGTCAGAGTGATAAGGATCAATACGACAAAACAATAAAGATAGGAGAGCGAGACACTTCTCGAACTCCCTTCGAAGTAACCCCGGGGAACTTGTCCCGAGATACCCTCGAATAGGCGTCTAGAAGGACCTACACTATGCAACCACCCTCGAGTCGCACCCGGGACTCGCAAGTAGAATGATCGGGTTTTCGGTTCAAGACTCAACTAGGTTCGACTAGTGAATTCAAGCAACCAAAGGAAGGGTTTCTTCAATAAAGAGATAAACTCTATTCATCATTCATAAGATTCAAAGGTAAGCTGAGGTTTCAAGAGGTTTGTGAAGTATTTATAGACTTCACTTACACATAATGAAAGCTCTAAAATACCCCTAAAGTGGGTTTAAACAATAAAGGCCACGTAGGGCTATAGTTGTCCAAAACATAGCATAAAACTAGGAATCCCGCACCCTTCAGCAAACTAGGCGCCCAAGTAGGCGCTCAGCCTACTTGGAGTAGGCGCTCAGCCTACTTGGAGTAGGCGCCCAGCCCACTTTGAGTAGGCGGTCCGCCCATCTTGCAGAGGCGGTCCGCCTGGGCAATTTCTAGAGAGTTGTCAAAAAGTAGGCGGCCCGCCTAGTTGAGTAGGCGGTCCGCCCGTTCCTGTAGCTTCTTGATTTGCTTCCAAACGTGCCCCGGATGCCTCTTCAAGTGGCCTAGGTGATCCACCATCCATAGCACTCAAAAGCATGAACTTTAAGCTACTCTCGGAGCCTTCATCCATGTCCCTCCAAGTCAAGTGAAGATGGGTGTCTTGAATCAACTTGGCTTGACTCCTAGTGAACGGCCTTGAGGTATGCCCCGCATCACCCTCCCCTTCTTGGGAAGGTTTCGTCTTCGAAACCATGGCCTCCTCCTCTCCGGCATCACCTTCCCCTACATCAAAAGGGGTCAAGTCAGTCACATTGAAAGTATTTGACACATTGTACTTACCGGGTAGATCAATCACATAGGCATTGTTGTTGATCTTGGAAAGCACTTGGAAAGGTCCATCTCCACGGGGTGCCAACTTTCCTTTCCTAAGGTTTGGAAACCTTTCTTTACGGAAGTGTACCCACACCCAATCTCCCTTTTTGAGCTCAAACTTCTTCCTTCCCTTGTTCTTCTTTGAAGCAACCTTTGTATAGGCTTCCTCCAAGTTCTTCTTGGCTTTAGCATGAAGTTCAATCATAGCCTTTGCTCGGCTTTTCCCTTCAAAATTAGCAACCATTTCCCTTGGCAAAAGGGTTAGATCAAGGGGAATCAAGGTATTAAAACCATACACATTCAAATGGAGTCATGCCAATCAAGCTATGCAATGTACGATTGTAGGCAAACTCCATGAGAGGAAGTTTATCAACCCACGTCCCGGCCTTACCTTGGGTTATGGCCCTTAGAAGAGCACCCAAAGTCCGGTGTACCACCTCGGTTTGCCCATCCGTTTGTGGGTGGTGGGACGTAGAGAACAAGAGCTTGGTGCCAAGGGCACCCCACAGACTTCTCCAAAAGTGGCTTAGGAACTTGGTGTCCCTATCACTTACAATAGTTTGAGGCACACCATGCAATTTCAAGACATTGTCAATGAACAAAGAGGCAACATGTTGTGCATCATCACACTTCTTGCAAGGAATGAAGTGAGCCATTTTGGAGAACCTATCCACGACAACATAAATGCTATCATGGCCCCCCCAGACCGTGGCAACCCCATCACAAAATCCATTTATATATCGATCCACGGACTAGTAGGTACGGGGAGAGGAGTATACAAACCATGGGGGTTAGCTTTAGATTTCGCATGCTTGCACTAAAGGCAATTTTTGCAAAGCTTTTCAACTTGAACCCCCATATTTGGCCAATGGAATTGTTCCATGAGAATGGCCAAGGTCTTGTTTCTCCCAAAGTGTCCCATTAAGCCCCCACAATGAGCTTCACGAATCAATAATTCCCTCCAAGAGGACTCGGGAACACACACTTTACCATTTTTAAAGATATATCCATTAACCCATTGGTATTTTTCAACCCTTTCCCCCTTTTCAAGAGCTTCGTGAATGCTCTTTAGCTTAGGGTCATGAGCATACATCAATTTAATGCTCTCAAAACCCATGAGCTTGGAGGCTAGGGTGGTGGCTAGAGAAAACTTTCTCGAAAGCGCATCCGCCACAACATTGTCTTTCCTTTTCTTGTATTGGATCACATAGGGAAAAGATTCAATGAATTCAACCCACTTGGCATGTCTCTTATTGAGCTTCTCTTGGCCTCTTAAATGTTTGAGTGATTCATGGTCACTCTTGATTACAAATTCTCGAGGCCAAAGGTAGTGTTGCCAATGGGCAAGGGCTCTCACAAGGGCATACAACTCCTTGTCATATGTAGAATAGTTCAAGGAGGCCCCTTTCAATTTCTCACTAAAGTAGGCGATGGGTTTGCCATCTTGCATTAAAACACCACCAATTCCCACCCCCGAGGCATCACATTCAACCTCAAATGCCTTTCTGAAGTCGGGCAATTGCAATAGCGGGGCGGTACTCAACCTACTTTTCAATTCTTGGAAGGCCTTCTCTTGAGGCTCTCCCCAAACAAAAGGTTTGTCCTTCTTCACCAATTCGGTGAGTGGAGCGGCAATGGAGCTAAAGTCTTTCAGAAATCGTCTATAAAAACTAGCAAGACCATGAAAGCTCCTCACTTGAGTCACGGTAGTAGGAGTAGGCCAATCACGTATGGCCTCTACCTTAGACTCATCCACCTCCACTCCTTGGGCACTCACAACAAACCCAAGGAAGACTACCTTCTCAACACCAAAGACACACTTTTTAAAATTAGCATAGAGCTTTTCGGCTCTCAACCTTTCAAGCACTTGCCTAAAGTGATCAACATGGTCGTCTATTGATTTGCTATAGATCAATATATCGTCAAAGTAGACGACCACAAACTTGTTGATGAATGGGTTTAGAACATGGTTCATTAGCCTCATGAAAGTGCTAGGTGCATTGGAGAGCCCAAAGGGCATCACCAACCATTCATAGAGCCCAAACTTGGTCATGAATGCGGTCTTCCATTCATCACCGGGTTTCATCCGGATTTGATGGTAGCCGGACCTAAGGTCAATTTTGCTAAACACACTTGAACCACTTAATTCATCTAACATATCATCAAGTCGGGGAATGGGATGACGGTACTTTACCGTTATTTTGTTCACGGCCCGACAATCGACGCACATCCTCCAAGTGCCATCCTTTTTGGGAACAAGGATCACGGGTACGGTACAAGGACTCAAGCTCTCCCTCACCAAGCCCTTAGTGAGCAATTCATCAACTTGCTTTTGCAATTCTCTTGTATCCTCCGAATTGCTCCCATAAGCCGGCTTGTTTGGGATTTGGGATCCCGGGACAAAGTCTATTTGGTGTTCAATACCCCTCAAAGGAGGTAATCCATCCGGCATCTCATCCGGAAACATGTCCCCAATATCCTTCAAGACATTCTCAAACACACTAGGCAAAGGGTTAGAAGAAAAATCAAAATTAGAGTTAAGGATCATACCTTTGTGCACTAGGCATAGGAGAAACTTGGTGCCATCATTTCCTCTTAGGACCTCGCCCGGTTGCATCATGGCACATATGCCACCGGTAGAAGAAGAAGGTGGGATTGCCACCATGCTTTTGGACAAAGGGCTAGTCTCAATGATTGACTTGGCCTTTGCCGCCTCCCTCAACTCCCTCATCCGATTGTAGTCATCACTCACTTGTTTGGGAGTTAGGGGTTTCAACACAAATTTCCTTCCTTCATGACGGGCATGTCATCCCCGAGGTTACTTCGAAGGGAGTTCGAGAAGTGTCTCGCTCTCCTATCTTTATTATTTTGTCGTATTGATCCTTATCATCTATAGCACTCAAAAGCATGAACTTTAAGCTACTCTCGGAGCCTTCATCCATGTCCCTCCAAGTCAAGTGAAGATGGGTGTCTTGAATCAACTTGGCTTGACTCCTAGTGAACGGCCTTGAGGTATGCCCCGCATCACAGAGTTGATTGGTACTCCCCAGAAAAGAAAGAAAAAAAAAAGAATATATTTTTTTGATTATTATGGAACTGCTTTTGCGCAAATATAGCAGAACAATTTTAAATGTTTTATATTATTCTATGAGATTTTATCATGCATAGCATATTTTCTATCACTTGTTCCAACTTTAGTGGGAGGATAGTTGAGACTCACTGAGTACCATCGTGGTGTACTGATGTTCTCTTCATGGGATATGTCAATGTAGGCACAAGTTTTGTAGGCAAGCAGGTTATAAGCTAGGATGTTCTCCCACTACCCAGTCAATTAGTGAGCTCCACATTTGTTCGTGGAGATTCTTTATTTTCCAATCTTTCTTACTAATATAGTGGTGACAGGTATCAAATCCTAGAGGGTTCATAGACAATCTAGCAGTTGGGTGTGGTTGTCCATTTTACATGGTTTGAAGTTTTGAATTTAACATAGTAGAGTTATTTATTTTATAGATACAAATTCAGAATGAATTTTATTTCAGACTTAATTATTAAAATTTATTTATTTTTTTATGATTGTATCATTTGCATAGTATAACAGAAATAGAAAATCACAGACAAGTTTGGAGGGTTCGCCCGGTCAAATTCAGATACCGGGTGCCGGTCACAGCTCGTTCAGAAAATGGGTCGTGACAAGTACATTGTAAAATAAGGAGGTATTTATAGATACAAGGGGCCTTGTCCACGTTCTCTATGGCTGATCATGCCTACATCCACGTTCAGCATATCCAGTAGTGGAGTTAGTGGGTTGCAATAGTGGGCTGCCAAGCCGCTTGAGCCGAGGTGTTCCACCGAAGTGCAAATGCATGACCTCGATGGCGTGACCTTGCTGCTCGGTCGAAGTGAGTATCACCGAACCACAACTCGCGGCTCGCCTTCGGTGATGATCTTGGTGCTTGACTTCGGCGGCTGAATTGTTTGTCTCGATCTTTTCCCTTCGGAACATCGGTTCGATTGTCCTCGATTTGTCACACCAAAGTACTGTTCGAGCACGCCAATTTTTACCCAATACAATTTGTTAACTGGTACGCATATCTATATTGTCTATAGTGTTTAGTATTCTCTTTTGACTTACATGGCTCTAATTTTTCGTTCTCGACTTTTTAAGTTCCATTGCAGCGCCTAAAATCAACCACTACAAAATAAATTATGAGTACCAAGGAGAGAATACAAATAACTGAATCTTTCCTTTATCTTTCGTTCTTTCCTTTTTAAAATCATACATGATGTATAAATGAATATTTCCTTTATCTTTCATATTTTCCTTTTTAAAATCATATATGATGTATAAGAGAACAGGTCGTCAGTGGTAGAGCTACATGCAATTTTTGGATGCTCAAACCTCCATTGTACTCGACTAAAGCTTTTACTGGTGGTTTGGTAATTAAATGGTGGGTGCTGAAAGGGAGCCACTTACAATTATTTTTTTAATGAGCCAGACCATTCCTTTTAGAAGCTTACTTCGTTTCTTTTCCCAATAGCTTTTGTTTTTATGTTTTTTATCCAATTTCGTTATTTTTTATTTCTTTTCAGTCTACTTTTCTGCTGCTTGAATAATGAAGAGAAAATGTAAAGCACATTTTGATCTCTTCAGCTGTGTAACGTACACGGATAAAATAAATGAGAATATCAAAAGTCATTTGTTGTTATGCGTTGATATCATCCATTTCTTACCCTGTGAGGCAAAATGAAAAGAAGTATACATTAATGCAGGGAAGACAAACTGGCGTACAACACTTCATTTTTAATGAAAAGAATTTAAATGGTAATAATTAGAAAAGAAGTAATGGTGTAATTTCTGTTTTAGTTTAAAGTAAGGAGAAAAGCTAAAATATTGAGGAAATAGAAAAAGGGTAAAGCTGGTCAAAAAGAGGTGTCACTTTGCTTCTTAAGAAATGGTTCTTCCTCCATGCTCGAGAACAACAAAAGAAGTGAAGCATCCATGAATCCAAAATCATGGATCTGTCTCTTGGGGCAGATCATCAAAACTTAGGTGGGTAGAACCTATTTTTTGATATTTTTGAATAAGAATATTAATACCATTTCATAATTAATATGCAAAGTCTTTAAAACCGCGCTTTCACTACTTTCTTAGTAAAATAAACCTCTTTCTCCTTTGGGATTAATCATATTTTCTATTAGGTAAAAGTCATTGATTCTAATCTAATCTAGAAAATCAAACGAACATTCCCCTTGTCCGAGTTCTTCATGATGTTCATTTTCTTAAACAAATTAATTAAGAAAACATTGTTGGCCAATTCTTTGCACTTGTAAAGTGCGAGCCCAAATGAAGGGTTATAATGAACACTAGAGCACGTTGAAATAGTTCATGAACCTACCAAGTAACCTCTTATTAAGAATAAAATAAACAATATCCTATAATATGTCACAATTTGAATAGGCTAAAGAAGTCTTCTAAAGATTCCATATATTTTATTTTTGATTTTTTGTATTAGTATATCTTATCTATCTCATGCGAAAAAATTTCATGTAACTAAAAGAATATTGATATTGAATTATAGAACCAATCTCGCACTTCCTCAAAAAATTAATTTTATGGTTGTAGAATAACAAAATGTCAGAAGAAATTCTTTAACACCTTTCTGTTGGTAACAATGGGTGACCAACGAAAATGGCTTTCCTTCATCTTTCAAGTAGTACAGTACGTACAATGGTCAACCATTTTAAATGCCTATCCCCCTTGAAATTTCTTTTCCTTTCTGCACGTCTCTCTCTCTCTCTCTCTCTCTCTCTCTCTCTCTCTCTCTCTCTCTCTCTCTCTCTCTCTCTCTCTCTCTCTCTCTCTCTCTCTCTCTCTCTCTCGTGTTAGAAGTTAGAACTGTTGATTCTATTTCTCAACGTAATAACTTTGGTCAAAAAAAAATAAAAAAATCTCAACGCAGCTTCCCTACCTCAAGATTCCACATCATGGGCCCCCTGTCTTTTGTTTCATATTTCCCCTTTTTATACACAAATCGCACCAAATGAGATGAATATATCCCTCAAAGCATCTCATGAACCCCCAACAAAAGCACTTCAAGAAAAACTAGTTAATTTCCTCTTATACAGGGAAACTAGAATGGAAGGTCCTACGAGTTCATTTGTCAATAACAATTTTGAGTGTAATGAAGCAGCAAATGATCATAATGATGCACCTGAAGAAAGTGGATGGACAACTTATTTGGAGGACTTCTCAATGAACCAAAGGGAAAATAGCTCATGTTCTGATGAGGATGAAAGTTTTGGTAGCCCTTCTTTGCTATCTGATGCTGCTTCTCATGCTGCATGGAAGAATAATTGCAACACAAATAATCAAGTTGCTATTGGTGGCTCAGTACCATTTCTTAAGAGGCTGAATTTGAAGAAAAAAAGAAACAAGAAGATTTCTGATCCTGATTTGGAAGACACTGCTAGCTCACCTGTCAACAGTCCAAAGGTCACCTAAACTCATCTCCGTCATAGCTTTTATTAAGTAATACTCCCTCCGTCCCACTTTGTTTGTCGTAGTTCGGATTTCGAGGGTCAAACGAGTTTATCTTTGACCGTAATCTTTATATTTATCTTTTAAATATTTTGAGTTGTAATTTATTGTGACTTATAGTACTTTTCATGTAGTTTTCAAATATGTAAATTTTATTTAAGAAAAATTAAAGATTTTATATCTTAATCTATGGTCAAATTTAAGAAGTTTGACTCTCGAAACAGTAACTATGACAAACAAAATGGGACAGAGGGAGTATATCATATTCTTCTTGTATTGACATATCTTGCTTTATTATCAACAGGTAAGTAGTTTTAAGCATATGGACATCAATTACAGAACAGAAAATAGTAGTGGAAATTTCATGGTAATCTTCTCCAGTGCATATTTCAATATTTTCCATTTATATTAGGGAAATTGCAACAAATACAGCTTAATATGCGAAATATCTTAATATTACCCTATGTTATTGTTTATACTTAAAAGTCATTAATACCTTTGTTATTTCCCGTTAGTCTCGTACTTGCACAACTTGACCTACATTTGATAGAGCTCCAACAGTATGATGCGGAGGATAATTTTTACCCATAATCAAAAGTAGATGGATATAATTAAACTTTTTTCCAAAATTATTTCACTACTAGAAATTAATTGATTTGAGGTGTGCCTACTCTACACGTTGGAATTCCATAACAGTTAAAGAACAAAGGTCAAGCCGTAGTTCCCGTCCTTGGGAGAAGTGGAAGGATATGAAAAAATTTAATTAATGCTAATGGATTAATGAACCATGTTTAAGATGCTACTTTTTGTTTCTTTGAACATCGTGTAGGGAAATGAAGGTCGCTTTGGACAATTCCAAGAAATGCACACAGATGGAAGAAACTCTAATACATCATTAGATGGAAAGAAGAATGGCTATATAGACCTTAAAAAGAAGGGACTTTGTGTGTTACCTTGGTCCATGATAGTCAATAACCAAGGCTAATCTCCCAGTCCCCCTCCCTCTCTTCATGTAAAATCTTTCTTTGTTTGTTCTTGTCTTTTCTTCTGTAGAAAACATGGTATATGCATTGTAAAATGTAACTAAGACTCGGTTAAATTTACACCATTATCATGGTCAAAAAAAGGAAAAAAAGAGAAAGCAAAAGTTGTAAATATATAGAGCTTCTGTATTCTCACTTGCATTAATATTACTGGGAAGCAGTAATGTTTGTATTTTGGGAAAACTTTTAGTGACATAAGAAACTCGCGTTTGATTGACAAAATAAGTTGTTAGTTGCCATATTATCTACTAAGATTGGGTTAGCTGAAGAAGATATGATTTAACGTTATTACACGTAGCCACGTAGGTCCAATTTGCAGCTTAACTTGTGATGACAGCAACCTATAGACATTTAACATGCTTGGATTCTAAAATAAGAACCTTGCTTATTTTTCCCATGGAATTAAGTTGTATATACTGTCAAACCTACAGCGTTTGTCTATAGTCAAAAAGTTTGAAAAATTGAAAAGTCCAATACATAATATTATTAATAAATCTATAACTAATTGTACCGCAACAATAAAAAAAATTAAAATCTAAGGAACATATATTTTTAAAATTAATTGAAACTGTAAAAAGAATCAAGTTTTACGTAAGAATTTTTATGGTACGAATGTCAAAACGATAATATATTTATGTAATGAATGATTATCATAAATATATTATATTTTATTTTATACATAATAAATTTCTTACAATATATTATCACACAATATTTGACTATGACCGTTATAGAGGTAATTTTATAAAGAGTGTACCGTTGTAATGAACGGCATTGATGTTATGGGTAGAATGTTGTAATATATAGAGAGATAAAATATAACATAAAAAATCGGTTTCGAAAAAATTTAAATCGTTATACTGAAATGTTGTTATAACGAGGGGCATTTGACTGTATATACGTCATTTCTTCTCCAACCTTAATTAGTGGAGTTCAATTTATATTCATCGATATTACAATAAAATATTACATGTCAAATTATTCAAAAAATATTTACTTGTAATCTTCATAAAATGTGTATAACTTATAATTTAAATAAAGAATTTATATGTTAGACACTAGACACTCTGTCCCAACTTAACTAATTAATATTTGACTTGATAAATATCCCCTTTTCATTTGTTCAGATTTGTGAGGTCTATTTAGCTTAATCTTCTGTAAAGACTATATGTTCATATAACTTCTGACAGTTATAAATTAATTTTTCTAAACTCAAAGGATATGGGTAGAAGAGTTCAAGAAATTATATATATATATATATATATATATATAGTGGCGGACCTATTTTAGGTAAAGGGTACTAATTGATGTCCCTTCGCCAAAATTTACGCTGTGTATAAGGGTAAACCAATTTTCTTTTATGTATATATGTCATTGTTGAGTCCCCTCAATTTTTTCGTACCTTTAGTTGTTTATATTTTGATACCCCTTAGTAAAAGTTCTTGGTCCGCCACTAACTATATATATATATATATATTAAAAAATCTACTTTAGCTCTATAAAATTCAAAGTTGATAGTAGGAATTGGTCAAATTATAGGTTAACTACTCCATCCGATCCATATTACTTGTCCACTTTCTGTTCTTAAAAGTCCAACAATGTAAATTTTGACCAACATTTTGAGATACATTTTTTCACCATATTGATATGAAAAGCATTGCAACTTGTAGTACTTTTCGTGTAATATTTTAGTATCTAAATTATAATTTTAAAATATTGAATAGATCTAGTTTAATTTAACGTCAAATATTGGTCAACTTGACTCTCAAAAATGAAACTGGACAAGTAATATGGACCAGAGACAGTATTTTAAGAGTGACCAAGGGATATACTCGGGATTTCTCTAAAATCAAATTTAGTATATGTTGCTCCCAACGCATACGCAAGTATACGCGGTCGACAAGTAATAGAGTGATAAGTCAAGTATCGTTCCCACGAGGACTAAGTGTAGACTGACGCTTAACAAATAATTTCTAACTAACTATCCAGGGATCTTTTTCAATGGTGAGAATTTTATAAACTAAAGAACAGTAATTTAAATTGTGGAAATTCAGTCAAACAATGGGGCAAACTTTGGTTGTAAACAATATTAATAAGACGGTCCAGGGTCAGAGCTACGACCAATCCAGTTGAGTTTTCCAATTGATTCCACTCCTCGAATTCCGGATTACTAACTAACAGGATAAATGTTCCCGTGAAAACCTTTCGATTCTTCACGGTCTATGCAGGCTACTCCAATCCCTATATGTCTAGGGGTTGAATCACGTGCACGCATTAATGAATTCTGTGATTAGTTAAGCGAGTCGAGCAAGTATATGTCTATCCTACTCACAAATTGGTTCCCCGATGCCCAGGTTCACAATCTAGCCCTACTCTTTCTTATTGCGTTCATAAATTTCCTCTTTCGAGTTCAATCTAAGAACCATAGATAATGCCTAATTATCGGGCCCTAATAATTAAACAAGTGAAATCAAGAAAGAATAAATAATCCGTTATGGGATTCAATATGTGGAATTCAATCTTCAAACATCAACCTTCATGAAACGCTCTAACCCTAGAACGAAGGATTTAGCCACGCATACTCATAATCACATGACAATGATTTGATGAAATAATGATGAAGTGATTAATAGATGAAAGAATAGGAATTAAACCCTTATTCAATGAAGTATGGTGCTCAACAAATGCTCCAAAATCTGAACCCCTATAAAAAACTAAGTAGAAAGATATTTATAATGTTTACAAAAGCCTAGCAATTAGTTACGCCTAAGCCTAGACGAAATAGGACTTCCAAAAACGCTCCAGGGGCGCTCTAGCTGGCGCCCCGCGCCTCAAAACGCGCGCAACAAAGCAGAGTCCGTTGAATCTCGCACATAATGGCCACGCCCCGCGCCACAAAACGCGGACACTGGGCGCTGCAGCAGGCGCGGCGCGCCCCTTATGGCGGCTGGCCAATTCCAGTTTTTCTTCGTCCGCAGCTTGCGTCGCGTCGTGCCTTCATGTGCTCGATCCAATCCTCAATCCAATTACAGCCTTTTCTTGCTCGATCATGCTCTTTAAAGCTTCAATTGAACTTGATAACAACCTACAATCATACGACATAAAATCAGTACAACATCATGCTCATCATTTAGAAAACGTGCGAATAAATTATCCAAACGTGAGAAAATATTAAGGAAATATAGGCATAAAATGCCAAACATCAGTATAAACACAAAGATGATGGCTCCGTTTATTTATATGATGAGTCGTAAGCTAGTGGAGTATGTATACTATTAAGCAAACAAAGGTAAAAGGAAAACTATATATTAGCTTCAATTTTCAAACACACCTGAGATATAAGGCTCGGGACTGCAATCTATTTAAAAACTAATTGCATTCAGGGAACTAAGGAACTCTTCAAACACTTCCAATTAGTAAAACTACTACGAAATTAGGAGGAAAAGCTTAGTGCGACAAGTAATTAACTAAAAATTTGTTTTGAAACTAATTGGTGCATGTCATTTTCAGTTAAATTATTCAAAAAAGGACCGCAAATATAAGACCCCTCCATGTGCACACGTAAATTCCTCGAGTCCATTCTTTGTCACAATCGATTTTTATTATTTCCTGATAATCTTTTACTAATTTGATTTCTTCTATCTAATTATATTGAATAATGATTTTCATAGTCAGGGTGATGACGAGACGCTGACGTTTTAACAACAAATGGATAGAAAAATATATAGAAATGGAAGTACCGTAACGATTATCTTTATTATCATCTTAGAAAGTACTGGAGAAATTAATCACTTGGAAATCTCCATCCAAAAACAAGTTTGCCAAAAAGATACTATTTCTAAAGAATAAAATATAAAGAAAATCAGTGGCAGCTTATACAGAATTAAGAAATCAACTTAAGGGCCCTGAAGAAAGTTGAAATCGATCAAAATTGAGAATATGGCCTTCTAATTTGCAAAACGAGAATGTTATCAGAATTCAGAAGTACTCCTATAACTTTTTCGCACAATATCTAGAGTCAAAGAGTTCTTAATGAATATGAACTTATTACATAGAATACATATCTTTTAATTTTTTGATATTTTCAAGATTTCATAAAATAGTCTGACATGATCAATGCATTCAAAAGAAAAAGTTTAATTATAGCCTTAAAAAGTTATGCAAGTCTAGGATGCACTGAGCCATTTTTAAGAGATTTTATTTGTCAAAGCTGAAAGCTAATTAGGGATTAACTAAAATTAACTAGCTGGGACATGAGTTAGAACAAATAAATTGTCAAATCATCTTAAGTTTGATGGAACGTTCAGCTACTAGGGTCCTTCGATTAAAAGACCATTTTCAAGTCTTTTTTAGTTAAATAACCCTTAAGTTATTTTTTTTAACTAAATAATCCTTTTTTCTGTTTAACAGAATTAGAGTTAATTCTTAGCCTAATCAAGACCCCCCAATTTTTCTTATTTACACAAACCCCCCACTATTTCCCCTCCCCTTTCTCCCTCATTTCTCTTCCATCCCCCTCTATCTTCCCTATCATTCTCCACCATGCCTCATCCTCTTCCACCGCTGCAACGCCTTTTGCTCCTCTTCATCCTCCTTCTCGCCGCCTCTTCCAAACAACCTGATGATGCTGAAAATAGCCAAGAGTTGATTAATCGACTCCTAGTTGTTTAAACAACTAGGAGTCGATGAAAACAACTAGGAGTCGATTCATCAACTCTCAGTTGTTTGAATCGACTGAGAGTTGTTTGAATAAACCGAGAGTTGATTAATCAACTTGTGGTTGCTTAGTTCAAAACAACCATAAGTTGATTAACCAACTCTCGGTTGATTCAAACAACTTTTGATCGATTCAAGCAACTGAGAGTTGATGAATCGACTCTTGGTTGATTCAATCAACTTCAAAATTTATTTGACAGACTGCAGAAGCATCTTCAATATTTAAAAAAAAAAAATCTACTACTAAATCTTTACAACAAATACAAAACATAATAGAAAGAAGAAGAAGAAGAAGAAGAAGAAGAAGAAGAAGAAAAATGAAGAAAACACACAAAGATAAGAATGGAGATGCTGAAAATGTAAAAAAAAATGAACGGAGGAGATAAAAATGAATGAGGGAGAAGATGAAGAAGAAAGAATGGAGAAAATAAGAAAGATAGCAGATTGGGAAAAAAGGGGAATAAGGAAAAAAAGAAGTAGTAGAAGAGAGAGAAGAATGAGGGAAAATGAAAAGTTTGAAATTTGAAATTTGAATGTGGGTTTAAGTGAGATATTTTCAGATTTTTGACATACCACACAAGTTTTTAAAATTTTAATCTAGCCCCATTCCACTTAAACACATATTTAATATTTTTCTAGTTCAAAGAAAAGGAAAAAAAATAAAAAATTACTTTTTTAATTGAAGACTTGGAAAGTCCTTTTGGTTAAAATAATACATCAAGATCATTAGGAACATGATTAACGTTGTCAGTTCAAATTCCATTTAGCTTATACATAGGATCCAAATGTCACTCTCTAATTATTCAGCTTCTAGAGTTATTTGAAATTGTAGATTAATTGTACCTAGCAAATGATCATTAAGTGTGTAGATGAGGATTGAAGATTTAATCAATCGGTGTAGACACAATCACTACCTTTTTGTGGCAATATCGGAGAATCGATTGAAACGTAGGAGCATAAACCCAAGAAAATGTTATTCTGATTAAGTAACATAAGTGGGTGGCAATTAATGGCCATTAGTTGGTCGATCAACTTCTTAACTCCCTTACCATGTACTCCCTCCGTTCCAAAATGGTTGTCATAATTCGGATTTCGAGAGTCAAACAAGTTTAACTTTGACCGTAATATTTTCGTATGTCTTTTAAATATTTTGAATTATTATTATTGTGGCTTATAGTACTTTTTATGTAGTTTCTAAATATATAAACATCGTTACAAAAAACTTAAAGATTATATGTTTAAATTCACGGTCAAAATGAACTCATTTGACTCTCGAAATCCGAACTGTGACAACCATTTTGGAACAGAGGGAGTAAATGAGTTGGTTGAACCACGATGATCAACGCATCTAACTTTTAAGTGTAAATCAGAAGTTTGAATAGAACTTTCTAATGGAGTTTAGTGTAAATAATATTTTAATTGTAATTATGATAGGTTTAGATTTTGAGAAAATTTCATATCTAACCAAATATATAATATGCCCTACAGTTTAATAGACACAATTAATATACAACAATGGCTAGCCAAAAAAATGCCAATAAATAGATTTTATGTGTATCTTTTATCCTAACAAACCTGCGTGAAATTGGTGACTAAAATCAAGGAATCAAAACAGAAACGATAAATAAGGAATTCACTGATTTCTTTCCTAAAAATTAGCATAGTTCATTGATTCTTTCCTAAAAATTAGTATAGTTCACTGTTTTCTTTCCTTAAAATGAGCATAACTCACGCATCAATAAGGGAATCAATAGAAAGGTCGGAGAATCCCTACGGATTCCAAAAACGTGAATATTTCTAGTATATTTTTTTTTAATAAAGTTATTCATACAATATTCACCTTTTCTTTTTCCACAAAACATCTGTTTTCACATTTTATACTCTTAGAGTATTCACATTTTATTCACATTTTATTATTTGTAAAGTATTCAAGTTTTATGCATAAGGTATTCATTATATATTCTTAGAGCACATTTTATTCATGAAACAATTATTTTTTATTCATAAAATATTCATGTTTTATTCAAAATAATTAAAAAATAGATCATTGTATGCATATTTTATACCTCCTAATATCACACACATACAATTACATATATGATATCATGAAACATACATATTTTATATATCAAATATATCAATTACTATCTTGATGTATACGGAATTTTAACTTCAAATATACATCATAGCAACATTGTTGAAATACACTGATATACATTAGGTATATCAAATATTATCTAAATATACATCAAATTAAAATTGTCTAAACCTCAAAAATTTTATTCTATAAATAAATGACGTAATTTCACTTAAAGAGAACCATTTATGTACTTTTTATTTTGGTAACAAAAGATTGAAAAAAAGCATAAGTAAAGAATATTTTTTAATTTATCTTATATGAGATAAGCATATCGAATAATTCGAATGAGAAAGGATTCAAGCTCCAATGGAGTGTTTTTTTTTTTTTTTCTAAAAGGGAGAAGCTGATAGTTTGCGGAAAGAATCTTTATTTAGAAAGAAAGATAATAGAAAAAGAATTTGACGTTTAATGAGTAACTTAAATATGGAAAATATCATAAATAGGTTTTAAAAATTATTGCGGAAAATTTAATACATTGTCATAAATGACTTTACTATATTTAAGGCAAATAGAGTTTGAAAGTTAAGTGATAATTGTTGTCAAACTATTTTCCTATATTTAAGGCATGTATGGTGCTTCAAGTAAATGGCTATTAAATATGAAAATTCCAACTGAAAATTCCAACTTCCCACAAAAGTAGGCACGCTTAGGAGTCATTAATCTGTTTTTGAAAATGGCTAAAAAAAGATATCTACATAAGTCTAAATGTCTATATGCAATAAATTAGAAAAAATGTATCTATTTTATAGTAAAGACACTTCCAAATGTCTATACAATGTAAAACTCACTTAGGTTTTTCTCTAGTTTATATCTTGGGTTTGGACCACAAGTAGTTTGGCCACTAAGTTAGGTTCTAGGATTTTGTACTTGTATAAATACCAATTACTGTATCAATGACAAATTGTGAGAATTTTTCACCTAAAATATCCTCTTACTAGTTCCGATTTAGCATGGTATTAAAGCCTACGTGTGATCCATTGTTTTGTAAAAATTCTCCATTAAATCACTCAGTTCATTGATCATGGCCATAGCACCCGTCAACACGGGTGCCGTGGTTGACGAAGCTACCATCCAAAATACGATTTTCCCGTATCATATTATGTCTAATGATAATCCAGGACTCCTCATCCCTCAAGTGATTTTAACGGGTGAAAACAATGATGAATGAGGGCGGTTTGTTCGGGCAACCCTTAGAGCATGGAAGAAATTTATTTTTATTGATGGGCTATCACGAAACCTGATGAGGAGTCACCAAATTTGGAGATTGGTAGACCATAAATTCATTTTTGGTGTCATGGATCCGGAGTTCCATTGAACCCATCCTTCGTACCATCATCTCATATATGGAGGTGCTAGAGATTTCTGTGAGAGTATCCGAAAATGATTCTTAGTTGGAAATGGACCGAGAACTCAAAAAATGAAGGCAGCGGTTTTCGGATGTAAGGATAAAGGTATGAGTATTGTGAGTTATTACGGAAAGTTGACGTTGTTGTGGGAAGAGCTCAGAAACTATGAGCTATTTTCCACCTGTTCATGTTGCAAGTATATATGCAACCTCGGGGTTGCCTTGAAAAATAATAAAGAAGAAAAAGGTGCATCATTTCCTTATGGGATTGGATGAGAATGCCAATGGCACTGTCCGTTCAAATTTGTTGACACAGAATTCATTTCCATCTAAACAAAGTTATCAAAAGTTGGTGCAGGATGAACGAGTAAAACACGTCGCTAGGGTACAAGAAGAACGAGGAGAAGTCATGGATTTTCCTGCATAAGGAGCGCCTTTTTTTCGAAGAGGTACTGAAAATAAATGGAAAGGGGTGAAGTGTCCAAACTGTGCTCGAACTGGACACACAACCTAGAATTGTGTTAAGAGACCATAGGTATCCGGATTGGTGAACATTTGGATCTCGAAACAAGAATGTGTTGCGTCCACAAAATGATAACATGACTAGTGGGCGTGGAAGAGGTGTGCCCAAAATTTTTTTGAGAGGTCGTGGTCGAGGCCAACAAATTATAGGCCAAATGGATCAATAGGAGAACGCAGCCGTGGAGGTACACAAGCAAATGCGGCTCAAGTAGCAAACACGAAGGAAGAATTCAAGAACTCTAGAGTCCCCAAATTGAGCAATGAGTAATGGTATATGTTGATTAGATTGATAAATCAAGAGAAGTGGGGAACAAGTGACCGATTGAATGGTACGGTAGCAGCCGTCAAGCCTGAGAGTTGACACGGGATCCTTAAATCACATGATTGAAGAGTTATATGATGGGTATGCTCAACGAGACAAACTATATAGCTACCAAAGAAGGATAAATCAACCTCTATGAGGATATATAACCCTCTAGGGAATTCTTTATGTGCTCGTAATGACATGCAATTTAATATCAGTATCTCAATTAACCGATCAATTTGATTGTAATGTATAATTTACTAATACCTTATGTGTTGTGTAGGATTGGGTAATGGGGACGTTAATTAGTGCGGTGAACGAAATGATGGATTTTACTATTTTTAGGTCGTACCACTCATAGAGGCATTGCGAGCGGATATGTGGCATCAAAGGTTAAGACACTCTTCGACTTAAGTAACAAAGTTTCTTCCAACTCAAGAAGTAATGAATAGTAGTAGCAGTAGATTGAATTAAAAATATGTGATGTATGCCATCGGGAAAAGCAGACAAGAAATGTATTCTCTTTGAGTAATAATAAAGTTACCAAAATTATTGAGTTGATACATTGTGATTTGTGGGTCCTTATATAACTGTATGTTCATGTAGTGCTTCTTATTTGTTGATAATAGTGGATGATTGCTCTCAGGGTGAGTTGGTGTCTTTGTTAATTAACAAAAAAGAAATAGTCAAATATTGAAAAATTTCCTTTTTTATTGTGGAATGAAAATTTAATAAACAAGTCAAGACTCAGTAGGTGATAATGGAACAGAGTTTACAAGTATGAAAACTTATTTTCTCGAACAAGGAATTATTTTACAACCTTCCTGTGCCGGGACACTGCAAAAAAAAGGGGTAAGTTTAAAGAAAACATAGACACATATTGAATGTAGTCCAGGCACCTATATTTCAAGCCCACTTTTTGATAGAATTTGGGGGAGTATGTCTTGACAGCATGCTAATTAATCGTATAGCCTCTTTCGTATTGCATGGAAAGACCCTGTATGATATATTGTTTGGCATGACTCCAGTTCTGATCATTTAAGAGTGTTCGGATGTTTGTGCTATGCTCATAAACAAGAACGAATGGGAGATAATTTTACAAGTAGGAGTCGTCTGTGTGTTTTTTTTGGGCATCCACATAGAAATAAGGCACGAAAGTTATATGATTTGGACACAAAAGATTTTTGGTGTCGAGAGATGTCACTTTCTATGAGACAGAATTTCCACTTGCATTGAATAATGATGATGTAAATAAGTCTCTGGATCAGGACACAGTCAGAGACAGTGGTATGGCTCAAGAAGAAGTGATGCAGGGTAAACGGGCGGAAGCAACAACAAGTAGCGGAAGCAAAAGAGAAACACGAGATCAAAGAAATAAGGGATGGGGAAGAACAGAAATAGAAGAAAGAACGAATCAAACTAACCAAGTAGATTGATTCAAAGGGAGAAAGAGACTTGAACCACTCACGGGGTCACGCTAGAGGCGATCCACCATGGATTCCAAGTAAGAGATACACGAAGCCAAGCTTCAACAAGAAGGACCTAGTCTCTTCTAAATTCTATTCTTCAATCTCAAAATCTAGCTAAGTAATGAAATAGGCTAAGCTTGGCTATTTATAATGTTTTCCAAGCATGCACAATGACCAAAATACCCTTACTAATAAGGTTCATCAAATAGGCCACGTAGGGCAAAACAGTAAAAGCAACATAAGTTCAGCATCCAGGAGGGGCGCCTGGAACTAGGCTTGGGCGCCTGAACTGGGCTTGAGCTAGGCTGGGCGCATGGAGCTAGGCCTGGGCGCCTGGACTGTTGTTGAGCTAGGCTGGGTGCCTGGAGCTAGGCCTAGGTGCCTGGACTGTGCTTGTCCTAGGCAGGCTCCTAGAACTAGGCGGGACGCCTGTGCCATTTTGCATGTTTAGGCAGTGTGTCATCTAGGCAGGGCACCTGGGCTAGGCGGGGCGGCTGATTGTGCTGGGCATCCCACCTCCTCCTTTTGTGTCTCTCGAGCTTCTCCTTTGGAGCCTAAGTGGTCCTCCTTCCTTGGCACTTCATTGCGTGATCTTCAAGTCGCTTCCGGAGGACTTGACGTGTGCTCTTTGTGCTCTCAAGCTTGGCTCTTGATGGTTGGTGTTTTGGCTCCAATTTTCCCCGCATCATCCTCCCCTTCTTGAAAGGATTTTTTCCTCGAAATCAAACCATCAAAACCTACATTCAAAACAAGCACAACCAAATTTTCCTACTTCACAAGTAGGTTAGATTAACAAGAACAAGTGCAAGTGGCATGGAAAACACACTCTTGTGATAGAGTCAAGCATCAATACCAATAAAAAAGATTATGTTTCCAAAGGAAACAACAAGTTCTTGGCTCAACAATGACAAGCACTTACTACCACAACAAGCAAAGAGATCAATAAGATATGGAACATGCAAAATTAAGCAACTAAGTTCCTTATGACCTCCAAGCTTATGGTCAACACACCAAGTCTTCGATGCATTACCATCACAATGTGACTCATTGGCTTTAGCATGTTCAACACCCGAGGTGTCATCAACATGTGGGGTGGAGTAAACAAAATGATTCAATTGGCAACTAACATCAAATACTCCACTCCCCTTCTTGGAAGCACTCTTACACAAATCAAGAGTGACTTCCTCACCTCCAAATCCGCCTCCAAGACAATCTCCCTCACCTGACAAACTCCAAAGAAATGTCTCTAAAATCGGTCCTTCATCATTATAGTCCACACAATGAAGGTTAGAACTAGTAGAAGATGGTTCAACACAACCAATATCAAGACCACTCATCCCACTTGGAGTTCCAAACAATGGATCATCCATAGAGTCTAATTTTACATACCATGGAGGTTCTATTTTACTACCAACCCTACTCCGATACAATTCTCTACCACAAATGATATTATCTTCGCACAATGAAAATGTAAAAGCATGCACCTCAAACTCATGGTCACACAAAAGCATAGTATCAAGACTATGTTCTTCCCTCTCACTCGAGGAATCTTCGAAAACAAATCGATCCATCTTATACTCTAAAGACTCATCAAGGTCACAATCATCCTCACTACGACACATAGGTCCACCATTATCAAGCAATTCATCAAGGGAAAGAATAGGATATTCATTCAACTCATCTTCCCCTTTATCAAATATAGGTGGGGTGTCATAACAAGGGTCACAAATAAGGTCAACTACACAATCTTCACTAGAGAGAGGTTCAATGAAAATCGAGCCCACATCATGATGTGGCTTATCATTCCTCTCAACTAGTGGTTCACATTCACACACAAGTGGACCAACCAACTCTACACTAGTTGCAAACACATTGTAATCACACAATTCATCAACTAGTATAGAGTTTTCACAAACATCATCACACGACAAGGAAGTAACATGGGTGCTTTGGGTGAGGGGGACTTTTAAGTCCCCAAAAGAAAAAAAGGGGACAAAGTTCTAAATAATTGGGTGAGGGGGACACCCCTCTAATCACTACTTAGTGATAGATATATTCCCTCATTAAAAAAGCCCCCAAAGTTTCATTAAGTGCAAAAAAGCCCTCCATATATATAATAATTCAATATCCAAAAAAGGCAAAAAACCTACCTTTCTCTCTCCTCCCTTCTTCTTCTTCCTTTCCCATTTCTTTTGCAGCACCCCAGCGGCTGCTGGTTCCCGCCAGCCCCCCCCCCCCCCCCCCCCCCCCTTTTTTTTTTTTCAATTTCGCTTCAAATCAACAGCTCCATTGAAGGGTATTTTATGTTTTTCTTAATCTCAAACCCGATTTAAACCCATTCCAATTCAAATCGAAAAGCTTTTTCCAAATATTCTTTTCCGTGATTTCAACCCCTCTTGAAGATCTGTGACTTTTCGCTTGAAAGGAGCTCTGGTAAGTGTTCTGTGTTGTACACTGTATAATGCAGTTTGTTTTGTGATCTATGGGTTTCGTTTCTGCATTTTATAAAAAATGCTAATTCTGGGCAGCTGATGTGTACGGATTCGAAGATTATGTGTACACATATATAATATGTGTACACATCATATTAAGATGCACCCTGCACATCAAATATATGTGTACACATATATATTATGTGTACACATAATATATATGTGTACACATCAGCTGACGTTGCATCCTTTTGTTCGTACACATCAAATATACGAGTATGTGTACACATATTATATTGACGTGTACACATAATAAATATGTGTACACATCAACATATGCGTGCACACATCAGACGACGTAGCATCTTTTTCTTACTTCACATTCAAAGTATGTGTACACGTCAAAAACATATGTGTACACATCTTTTACTTTATACGTGAAAACATCTCAATTGTGTTTTCAGCTTCTAATGCATATCAATTTCTGATGCATCCAGGTATTTTTGCACCATAAATGGGTGTACTACTGTTAGCAGTTGATTTTCTTGGTGAATGGGTTGAGACCCCAGAATGTTTCACGTGGATTTCTATGACAAGGGAGACGGTACCAGTTATTTTGAACCATGATGTTACGTATTCTGAGTTGGTTAACAAGATCGTTACCAGATGTGGGGGAAGTCATGATCCAAATGATCATTGCATTACATACATGCTTAGCATTTGTTCAAAGAAAAAGAGTCATCCCTGTAAAATAAAGAACGACGAGGATATCCTTGTTTACCTTGCCGATGTCGACGGATCTGAAAATAGGCCTACTTTAAGGGTATGTTTGGCTGAAAGGTCGGTAGAGGTTTCAAATGAACAACCTGTGCGTAATGATGGGATGCATGATGATTGTTCTGCTAGTGGATGGGATGACATGGATCTACCAGACCCGTTGAATATGGAAATTTCACCAACTCAAGGAGAAGAAGAAGGAAATGTTGGTGCTTCACACGAAGGAGGTGGAGGAGTAGGAGCAGAAGTAGAACTAGAAGAAGAAGAAGAACAAGAAGAAGAAGAACAAGAACAAGAAGAAGAAAAAGAAATGGAATTCAGTCCTACTCCTGTAGTTGAGAGCAATACGGTTATGGTTGGAGGTTTAGAAGCAGGTTGCAGCGTTCAAAGGGACGGGGACGACGACGGCACTGATTTTTATAAGGGTTTAACCTTCAAAAACAAGCGCGTCTTAATAAATGCCTTGCAGCTTGCTGCAGTGAAGAAGCATTATTGTTTCAAGAAAGTGAAGAATACAAAAAAGGTTTTTTGTGTGAGATGTGTACATCAGAGCTGCAAGTGGTGGATCCGGGCCATAAAGTACGTAGACAGTGATAGGTTCATCATTACTGTGTACAGGAACAAGCATTCGTGCGGGTTAGAGCATCTTTCAAGTAATCACCCACATGCCTCTGCGGAACTCATCGGTTCATACTTGAAAAGTAGTTATGAAGAGGGAAAAGGAAAAGGTATATCAATAAAGGATGTTAAAGCTGCAGTCCGGAGGGATTTGGGTTGTAACATTAGTTATTGGAAGTGCCGGATGGGGACTGTTATTGCAAAGGCTTTGACAAGAGGGACGCCGGAGCACAGTTATGCTATATTGGATGCGTACCGTTATATGCTCAGGACGACAAATGAGGGTACACATACAGCATTGAAGGTTGATGACAACCAAAGGTTTATGTATTTTTTTGTAGCTCTTGGTGCATGGATAACGGGTTTTGCGCATATGAGGAAAGTCATCGCCGTAGACGGAACTCATTTGTCGGGGAAGTATGGGGGAGTTTTGTTGTCTGCCATGGCACAAGACTCGGAGACGCATATTTTTCCTGTGGCATTTTGTGTTGTAAACGTGGAATGTGATGCCTCCTATGATTACTTCTTTGAAAATTTGGTCGGTATACTCCCAAGCACCGATGAGTTGTGTGTTGTTTCTGATAGGCATTCAAGCATCCCAAAAGCAGTTTCAAAGTATTTTCCACAAGCTAATTATGGAGTTTGCAAGTGGCACTTGGCTGAAAGCATTCGTTCAAAGCTTCATTGTGGTGAATTTGTATCCTATTTTTATAAAGCAGCCGAATCATATACGCCCACTGAGTTCGAGGAACATTTCCAGCAAATTCGTTCATTGTGCCCAAGGGTTGCCACATATCTTGAGCAGGTTGGGTTTGAGCGCTGGAGCAGAGCCTTTTTTCCAGGCCGCAGGTAATACTTTGTACACATATTTAATATGTGTACACATAAGTTTATATGTGTACACGTAATTATTATGTGTACACATCCTTTATATGTGTAGTCATGTAATACATTAGCCATATATGTACACGTAATGTATATGTGTACACATAATATTATATGTGTACACATATTAAATATGTGTACACATACAAATTATGTGTGTCCGTGTGTTTTCAGTTTTTAAAATGTAGACTTATGTGCACATAATTAATACGTGTACACGTTGTAAGAATCAGTTATATATGTGTAGGTTTGGAGTGACGACCTCAAACATCGCTGAGTCAATTAATGCAATGCTAAAGGATGAAAGAGAATATCCCATCGTTGCAATGTTCAATGGAATTTTGAGGAATTTTTCTGAAAAGTTTCATCATAGGCGTACCATGTTCTTACAGCACTCAAAGCCATGTGTTCCTTCGATTGAACAAATATTAAGGAAAAATGTCACAGAGGGCAACAAGCTTTACGTTTGTTGCGTTGGCAATGATGTTTACAATGTCGGTACTGGGGATGAGGTTGTTAGTGTCGATCTAATTCAAAGGACTTGTTCTTGCCGGAGGTTTGATTTGGACGAACTACCTTGTGCACATGCTATGGCAGCCTTAAGATGTCGATATGGAGGAGCGTTTGAGTTTGGGAACGAGATATACCAATATACATCGGGGTATTATTCTACGAATGCATACATTCTTGCGTATGACGGCTTAATCTATCCAATGATTGCAGAGGAGTTGTGGAACGCACCACCGGAGCTTTATGAGAGGAAGATAAAGCCGCCTTTTGTGAAAATAACACGAGGAAGAAGGAGGACAAAGCGAATGCCTTCGGTGGGTGAAGCATTCACAAGTAGGAAGAATAGATGTGGCATATGCAAGAGACTTGGCCATAAGAAAACAACATGTCCGCAGCGGAGGGTTGTAGATTCTGGAGGTCCCAGTGTTGTTTCATAGAACCATATATGTTCATTTCTTGTATTTGTAACCATTTATAAACCTATAGTTCCTATTTGTTTTTTATCTATTTTCTGTTTAATATATCTTTTGTGCAGACATTACCTTTACTTTCTTTATCCTTCAATGTATAACGAACAAACAAAATGGAAACATGATAGATAGAAACGCTCAACAAATTAATATACTGTGCACATATAACTTATGTGTACACATATTATAATATGTGTACACATCTCGTTTGACGTGTACACATCTTTCCGATGTGTGGGTAGATTACAATAAAAAAATTCAAAGTCCTTTACACATATTAATTATGTGTACACATAAATATTATATGTGTACACATAATAATTACGTGTACACATCTTGCCGATGTGTGGGTAGATTACAATTAAAAAAATTCAAAGTCCTTTACACATATTAATTATGTGTACACATAAACGTTATATGTGTACACATAATAAATACGTGTACACATATAATAATATGTGTACACATAATATAATATGTGTACACGTAATTATTATGTGTGGGTACATTCAATCATTATCAACAGCCAAAAGGATAATGCTCCAATGATGGGGAATGCATGAGAACTCGTGTGAACACTCAAATAACTCCCATTTTAATGTAGGAACGTGGATTCGCCATTTTTGGCAATCAAACAACCAAGATTTGGGATATTTGAGAATCAATATGACAACTACTGTCTAACGATAAGGCCAAATCCTTATGTTCCAATGCTCCAATGATGGGGAATGCATGAGAACTCGTGTGAACACTCAAATAACTCCCTTTTTAATGTAGGAACGTGGATTCGCCATTTTTGGCAATCAAACAACCAAGATTTGGGATATTTGAGAATCAATATGACAACTACTGTCTAACGATAAGGCCAAATCCTTATGTTCCAATGCTCCAATGATGGGGAATGCATGAGAACTCGTGTGAACACTCAAATAACTCCCATTTTAATGTAGGAACGTGGATTCGCCATTTTTGGCAATCAAACAACCAAGATTTGGGATATTTGAGAATCAATATGACAATATGTGTACACATATAAACTGTATGTGTACACGTAAAGTTAGTTGTGAGTACATTCAATCATTATAAACATAGAAACATGATAATCATAGACTTCACAAATACAAATACTTTAGGATTTATTCAAATACATACAATCATAGACTTCACAAATACTAAAATTAAGACATATTAATCTGATTTCACAATAAAAAGAGAACTTAACATTATAGATTCCAATTTTCAAAGCCGGAGCGAGGTGGAGAGTTGGGTGGAGTGTAGTAGATGTCCTTCAAGGACTTGCCCAAAGGTGCTAGGAGTAGTTCGAAGATCCTTTTAATCCTCCTTATATCCATAAGTTGGCGGTCTCTTGCTTCAATTAGGGCTTCTTTCATTTCATCAAGATCTTTCTTCAAGTCTTCCATCTTTATAATAGGACGTCTTGCCATGATTTCTTTGCTGTTTTTGCTATAGATACTGGAATAGTTTTTGCTATAGATACTGGAATAGTTTTTGCTTGTGGGACGTCAAGATAGTATTTTTGACTATTTATAGAGCAAGGATGTGAAGGATTGCGTCCTTTCATCTTTATGCTATGGACGGTTTATTGAACGGTTGCATTAGGCTATTTTTATAAGTGCCCTAGTTTAATTATCCGCCTTTTATCAATGATAACCGTCCGCACACAAGTAATTACCTACACATATTTTTTACGTGTACACATATTTTTGACGTGTATGCTGGACTTAGTAATTATCCACACATATTTATTACGTGTACACATATGTTTGACGTGTATTATGGACTTGTGCAAACTACACAAATAATTATCCACACATATTTATTACGTGTACACATATGTTTGACGTGTATTATGGACGTGCAAATTACACAAGTGATTATCTACACATAGTTTTTACGTGTACACATATGTTTGACGTGTATTATGGACGTGTGCAAATTACACAAGTAATTATCTACACATAATTATCTATATGTGTACACATATTTTTATAAGTTTGAAAGATAGGAGGAAATAGGCAAGTCATTTCAACACATCCACAACAGGTGTGCAAATAAAAGAAAGCTGATCATGTACATCATGCGATATACTAGTCCACCACATCAAAAACTAAAATAAAAAAAAGATTAAGATTATCCATACAGACCAACGAAAATAAAAAGATTAAGATTATCCATACAGACCAATCAAATTAGTTCATCCAACACCACTTAAGGCTCCATTTCCTCGTAGAATATGTCTACAGCCCACTTCTTTCTCATATCTTCCATTGAACTATCATGCAGCAACGTCATAGGGGTGTTTGTCAAGAGATGCTCCATGAACATAAGTGAATACCCCCCACAAGCAGTACCTGTTTCGTTCCTTGGAAGATCTGGAACTCGTTCATAACCCCCACAAGTCTGCATTCAAGATGGCTTCTGGTAAATGTTTGAATTTACCACAATCACGCAAGAACTTGGGGAACATGATCGTAATGGGCAAGACATATGGAGCTAATGCATCTTCACTATAAACTCCCATGTTGCAGTCATAAAGCTCAATCTTTCCCTGCTCAAGCAAGAAGACACATGTGAGATAATGCCTTTTATCAATGTTAAGGACAGTAAATATCCTCTTTGCACCATCCCACTTGCGTCCACCGGGGTAAGGCAGCTTTCCAGAAGCATAATCTAGGAGACCTTCCTCACACTTCTTCAAGTTCATACATTCATCAAAAGAAACCCCAAGATCTTGAGCATCCTTTATAAAAGCTTGGTGCGCAGCAGTCAATTTAGTACAGAAGTTCATGTCCAAGATGACATCGGTCTTGTTGTAATGCCTGTGGAATTCCTTATGCCTTACTCGCATCAAGTTTAAAATTTCATCAACATGCTGTATGATAATGGAAAAATAAAACAAAAAATGAATATAAGCATGTATGACACGACCCGAAATTCGGCTAGGCCGTGCGGGCACCCGACATCCTCCCCTAGACCCGTCGGGCGAACCCTTACCAATTAAATTAGGAAAATAAATATAATTCAATTCATAAATAAGAACAAGACTTAAAAAAATACTGACATACTGATACCTCTAAGCTGTACAAAAGAAATTACAGCTGACTACCCAACATACTAGGTTTAGGGTTATCCAGACTAGACATCTAAGAGTACAAAAGAGACAGATACCTCCTGAATTGAGCAGAATGCAACTAAAATAATAAACAATAAACTGGTGGCCATCCGGAATAAAGCTGGCTCACCCTGACAGCTGGAGTCGTCTTCGCTCCTTCAGTACGTGGCGAACTCGATCCTTGAGCGAACCTGCCGAAACGAAATAGATAGACAAGAAACAAACAACAAACGAGGGTGAGTCAAAAGGACTCAATAAGTGGGGCAGACTAGCCACCTCAAAGAATAGGATAGCTAGTCAGGGAGAAGAAAAACAGATAAACTAAATCCATCTTATTTGAACTATAAACAGGCGAAGCCAAATAATAACTGAAAACACGTATGGAATCATAAACAGCCAGGGACATAAGGTAGACAGAACATATAGATATCCTGAACATGTCGACATCAGAAATACATCCTGTTGCGGCGTGCAACCCGATCCATATATTTATACTGTTGCGGCTTGCAACCCAATCCGTATATTTATACTGTTGCGGCGTGCAACCCGGGATACGAGCCAGAGATATATAGGTAAACTGAGATACGTTCACAACATAGTATACCTACCGCATATATAAAACACAGCACAATACACACAATAGTCAGTATGCGGTGCAATGAGATGGGATGAGTGCGGTATGATGCAATGCAGTCACATATGTCTGATACCTATCTCCGGCGCGGGACTCTCATCGTCTACCAGGAGATACGAGCCAAAAACATATCAACAAATAAGCAATGCACTATGAGCAGAACAGTAGTTATGTACCACAAGTCTACGCAATGGTATGAAAATGAAATGAAATGAGATGAGATGAAATGAAATGAAGTCTGATGCAAAGGGTCACATGTGCCCATCCTCCCATCTCGAAGCGGAATACTCCTGCATTCGAGGGGAATCCAATCTGATAACCAACTGGAGCGGAATACTCCTGCTCCTGGGGCGGAATACTCCTGCACCCGATATAATATAAACCAGAGGCGGAATACTCCTGCACTCTCTTGGGGCGGAATACTCCTGCACCCGATATAATACAATGGAGCGGAATACTCCTGCCCTCAATATGATACAATAGAGCGGAATACTCCTGCTCCTGGGGCGGAATACTCCTGCCCTCAATATGATACAATGGAGCGGAATACTCCTGCTCCTGGGGCGGAATACTCCTGCACCCAATATGATATGCAATGTAATGCATATGAACGACATATAATGCATATAAATGCAATGTAATGCAATAATGACCCTTCACCGGCTCGGGACTCTCATCGATTACCGGGAAGTATATGTAATGATGACCCTTCACCGGTGCGGGACTCTCATCGCCAACCGGGAAGTATATGCAATAATGACCCTTCGCCGGTGCGGGACTCTCATCGCCAACCGGGAAGTATATGCAATAATGACCCTTCGCCGGTGCGGGACTCTCATCGCCAACCGGGAAGTATATGCAATGCTCAAAACCAGAGTGCAACGCTCATATGTTCAATACAATACCAACTATAGGGCATAACATATAATATACAATGTAAATTCAAAGCTAAGGCGTAATGAGTACGCCTATCGGCAGCTACACACGTAAGGAAACACGTGGTAGAAAATCCACGAGGCCAGATGCCTCCAAAGAAATGGATATAAACACTTACCTCTTCCAAAAGTTAGCATTGCTAATCAATAACCGCTTTTATCCTTTGGTTCCATTGCCAAACGATCCCACTGTGTTCAATAAGCAGAAAAATATATCACATTAGGCTAAAGGCTTCATTCCTCACATCTTAGGGTAATCCAGGTAGGAACCTGATACCCTATTCGCATACGCAATACGCAGGCCAGGCCTATATACAGGGTTCAAAGTTCCATAACCAAACCCTAAATAAATTATATTTATATGTTGCCCATAATTCCCTGAGTACGAATATATAATCAATTTCATTATCGGGGTCCATTTGACCCTTCAAACTATCAATTTACGTCATTAGGGCGATGTCTAATATCCCTATTTTTACCGTAAAAATATATTCAAACATACGTAATAAACTCAAATAATATATTAGGATCATTACCTGAATGTTTCAGGGTGAAAATTCTACTTTTCTCCAGCCCCTTTTTTCATTTTCTGACATTTTTTGTCACTGCGTCATCTCACTTTCTCTGATTAACGTTTCTGTATCTAAATCCCTCTGTTTCTGTATTTCATTCGTCCTTAGCATTAAGGACCACCGCCCACTTTATTCCTTTGTCTTTTTCTATTTATTTATTTTTGTTTTCTTTTATTATATTTTTTTTATTAACGAAAATTAAAACGGTGCCCTACAATATTCGAAATAATTTCAACTTTTGCATACAAGTTATACAAAATATATGTAACATACTCGCGAAGGCGGATCTCAAATTGGACTCCCGAAACTCAAGATGCGAATTTAAATGAAAAGAAGTCAAATTATTTAACTTTCGGCATTTTAGCGGAAACTAGCCGAACAACATCGAAATTCACTTTCGAAAGTTCACAAAAGTCATAAATAATCATACGAACCCAACGGCGCTTTCGAATTTCGAATCGGAGCTCATTCGGCAAAAACCGAGCTCGAAAATCTCTTTTTAATATTTATTGCCAATAAAAACTGAAACCTTATTCCGATGCCTACCAAACGAGGTCTGATTTAGCTCAAATTTTACAGACAGGTCCTAATGGACATTATGAATATTTTAAAATTATCGCCACCCCAATCAGAGTCCTAACTTCCGAAACGACTGACCGAGGTCGTTTCATTCTCCTCCACTTAAACTCTCGTTCGTCCTCGAACGAGCCTAAATCTAAAGCAAGATTCACACTGATAACGAAAGAACTTGCACGACCTTCATGAAATTCTCCACGGGTATTATTTCCTGATTACAGGATCAGAATTATAACACGCATACCGAACTTTTGGAATAAAATATATCTGGATAATATGATAATACCATATCACAGCTTATTCTGACTAAGCTGATCCTTCCTCGATTACGAGAAGAGAGTTCTACATTTTCGAAGCAAAGATACATGGAACTTTGAATGGGTCAACATGATTCAGCCGATAATTACCTCTTCGATATAGAACAGGTCGATGAAACTAAGAATTAGCTTACGCTTCAGCAACGCCTTAGAGATTTAATATTATGATTCAGTATTTGGAGGAAGACTCCTCCACTTAAAGCACACACTCATGCAGCTATTTGAATAGGAATAACCATCCTCGCACAGTCTGCTGGACTAAAGAAGATTTACCTAAAAGCTGAACATAGGCAGACCTAAGCTACCAACTATCCTTTTGAGTTGCCAAAAAGCTGCAACTCTCGAGTTCACAACTCCATACCTTTGCCGTAAACACCACCGCTTGATGGATGGTACTTCTATATAGAAATTTCGGCAGAGTTTCCCCTGAAACTGGATGATCCGCAAAACAGAACCAGCACTACTATACATGGGAATAGATACCCGGATAAACTGATAACATAAACATGTTAAGCGGATAACAAGATGAGACAACTGGATGACATAGCAAATCCGCAGATAGAATGTCTGGACAGCACCACTGTCCTGATTTTCAACCTAAACAATAATATGCTTACCCAGTTACCTTGACATACACTCTGGCTCAACACAGGGAACATCATAAGCGGCTACCAACTGCCCAAGCTTACCGGTGCCGAACAAAGAAGAAATGGAAATGAATCGATGATAGAAATAATTAGAGCTTCAGGAAGCTCATCTTTTTATTTGCTTGGCTACCAAAGCTAGACTACTTACGAGTCAAAGTGGCCCAAGAATCACAATTGAAGAAATAGATATTAAATAAGCTCTTATGGAACAACATCCATGCCAATTTAATCTCCCAATAAGAATAAAACTCTGACACTTTACCAGAAAATCCTTTTATAACCCAGATAAGCTCAAAGGATAACATACTTTACTAGCGTTTTGAACCAAGAGGATATACGTATATCGAATATTACTTACTAATCACTTTGCACAGGAAGAAACGACAACACTTTCTGACGGTGACGAATTAGGATCCCATTATCCTACCAACATTGAATTTCAAGGAGAGAGGTAAACTGAATTGACATAATAACAGAAGGTGGCGTAACACGATGCCAAGCAGGCAATAGCAATACTCACCGTCAAATCTCTCATATTTAGATCAGATAAACTAGTAGGGTCTCACAAATTCCAGGAATAAATCATACTAGAAGCTCACCCCTCTATCGCAACAGATTGTTAATAGAAACGCCATCCCAGGAAACTATGGAAATATGATAAGACAATCATTTCCAAATCGATCGGAAGAATCAAAGCCTACACACATATAAGTAAGGAAGAAATTCTTGGGTCTACTACATCAGATACCTCAACATCCTGCCAGACTGGTAATTATTAGAACTTTCTCTACAGCTGAGCCGAGCCGCTACCCTGATAAGTACTTCTAGAAGAACCACTGCCACCAGACTCTCAACCTCTACTGGATGGTGGCATTTCGTTTGCTGATTGAGATCTATATGAAATTTCCTGCGACTATGCAGGTGCCTGATGACGAGAGAAAAGACGACTGCCTGGTTGCCGGAGTAAGGAAAAACTTCTCAAAGGATAACCAGACTCATGACAATGATAACAGGAAAACTCCTCAAAGGATGATCAGACTCGCGATAATGATAACACCTTTTTGCTAAAAATGGAAACTGGACAGATTATTGAAAGCCACAAAGAGAAAAATTGGGTCTGATATTGACGAACTACTGGCGTATTCTAAGAATCACGTGACACACGCTGAGATAACCTGGAAGGTGACCTCCCAAAATAATCAGAACTCTTACCTCCAAATGAGGTAACATGGTTGCCCACCAGGGCCGTGGGATCTCTTACTTTCCCGCTCTAACTTATGGTATGCCTCGAACCTTCAGGCAATATTAACAACAACATCAAATAAAATCCAGATCTCAATTTCTCGAGCCATCTGGGATTTCAAGGAAAAATAAAGGTCATCAATAAATCTCTGAATCTCTCGAAAGGCTCATGAACTAGTTCTAATGCATATCCAGCCATTCTATAGAATTCCATTTCATATTTTGAAACACTAACAGGCTAACCGATAGGCTACTCTGTCTAATCCACTCAAACTGGCAACACTCTCCATTTCGCTCGCTACTCGAAAGGAATTTTTTTTTCACAAATCTAGAAGAAAACCGAACCAAGTTAGCTAATAAGAGAGCAGTCCACCAATCCAGGGTTGGACCTTGAAACTGGAAAGAAGAATAATTAACACCATACCGCTTGATATAATCAAAAGCCTGAAGGATACGCTGACATCATTTTATTTTACAAAGAATTACAAGATTTATCTGATGCATTTCTTAAGAATATCGGAAGGTTCAACCGCGTAAAATAATGAAACCTCCTTGAGCACTCGGACCCAACTGATACCTTGGCTGGCTAACCAGCCAGAACAATTAGAGGTACAACACATACTATCTCCGGAATATAATTTACTGCAGCAATATTAAGAACCAGAAAAAGAACTCCCTGAGATCAAACGTCTGCACATGCAGCAACCTGATAGGCTGCCCAGCAAATAATAGGTTCTTACGGTATCTGCGCCGCCAAGATTCTCGTAAAGCATCGTAGAGAGCCAAGGGAAACTGCAAGGCCCTGTTCCCTTGCCCATCGGGAGCTCGTACAGCTGGGACCTCCGTAACTAGATCGTCGGCACGATAAAAAAAAAAAAAAAAAAAAAACTCTCGGGGCTTCATCAGTGCTGACCCCAGGCCAGACTGCTTCGTCTTGAACTCATACCGTTCGCTGATTTGTCGCACGAGGGTTCACAATTACCACAAAGGAATTAACGAATTAACGAAAATACTTTTGAATCCTAGACAGACGCACGATCAGAAATGAAGGAAGTGAAACTTCCTAAATGCCATCATAGCCCCTCGTAGATAAGTACGGACGTCTACGTACCCATCAGCGAGACTCTACTAGACAATGTCTTAGTCTGGATAGACTCTAAACTGGGCTCTGATACCAACTGACACGACCCGAAATCCGGCTAGGCCGTGCGGGCACCCGACATCCTCCCCTAGACCCGTCGGGCGAACCCTTACCAATTAAATTAGGAAAATAAATATAATTCAATTCATAAATAAGAACAAGACTTAAAAAAAATACTGACATACTGATACCTCTAAGCTGTACAAAAGAAATTACAGCTGACTACCCAACATACTAGGTTTAGGGTTATCCAGACTAGACATCTAAGAGTACAAAAGAGACAGATACCTCCTGAATTGAGCAGAATGCAACTGAAATAATAAACAATAAACTGGTGGCCATCCGGAATAAAGCTGGCTCACCCTGACAGCTGGAGTCGTCTTCGCTCCTTCAGTACGTGGCGAACTCGATCCTTGAGCGAACCTGCCGAAACGAAATAGATAGACAAGAAACAAGCAACAAACGAGGGTGAGTCAAAAGGACTCAATAAGTGGGGCAGACTAGCCACCTCAAAGAATAGGATAGCTAGTCAGGGAGAAGAAAAACAGATAAACTAAATCCATCTTATTTGAACTATAAACAGGCGAAGCCAAATAATAACTGAAAACACGTATGGAATCATAAACAGCCAGGGACATAAGGTAGACAGAACATATAGATATCCTGAACATGTCGACATCAGAAATACATCCTGTTGCGGCGTGCAACCCGATCCATATATTTATACTGTTGCGGCTTGCAACCCAATCCGTATATTTATACTGTTGCGGCGTGCAACCCGGGATACGAGCCAGAGATATATAGGTAAACTGAGATACGTTCACAACATAGTATACCTACCGCATATATAAAACACAGCACAATACACACAATAGTCAGTATGCGGTGCAATGAGATGGGATGAGTGCGGTATGATGCAATGCAGTCACATATGTCTGATACCTATCTCCGGCGCGGGACTCTCATCGTCTACCAGGAGATACGAGCCAAAAACATATCAACAAATAAGCAATGAACTATGAGCAGAACAGTAGTTATGTACCACAAGTCTACGCAATGGTATGAAAATGAAATGAAATGAGATGAGATGAAATGAAATGAAGTCTGATGCAAAGGGTCACATGTGCCCATCCTCCCATCTCGAAGCGGAATACTCCTGCATTCGAGGGGAATCCAATCTGATAACCAACTGGAGCGGAATACTCCTGCTCCTGGGGCGGAATACTCCTGCACCCGATATAATATAAACCAGAGGCGGAATACTCCTGCACTCTCTTGGGGCGGAATACTCCTGCACCCGATATAATACAATGGAGCGGAATACTCCTGCTCCTGGGGCGGAATACTCCTGCCCTCAATATGATACAATGGAGCGGAATACTCCTGCTCCTGGGGCGGAATACTCCTGCACCCAATATGATATGCAATGTAATGCATATGAACGACATATAATGCATATAAATGCAATGTAATGCAATAATGACCCTTCACCGGCTCGGGACTCTCATCGATTACCGGGAAGTATATGTAATGATGACCCTTCACCGGTGCGGGACTCTCATCGCCAACCGGGAAGTATATGCAATAATGACCCTTCGCCGGTGCGGGATTCTCATCGCCAACCGGGAAGTATATGCAATAATGACCCTTCGCCGGTGCGGGACTCTCATCGCCAACCGGGAAGTATATGCAATGCTCAAAACCAGAGTGCAACGCTCATATGTTCAATACAATACCAACTATAGGGCATAACATATAATATACAATGTAAATTCAAAGCTAAGGCGTAATGAGTACGCCTATCGGCAGCTACACACGTAAGGAAACACGTGGTAGAAAATCCACGAGGCCAGATGCCTCCAAAGAAATGGATATAAACACTTACCTCTTCCAAAAGTTAGCATTGCTAATCAATAACCGCTTTTATCCTTTGGTTCCATTGCCAAACGATCCCACTGTGTTCAATAAGCAGAAAAATATATCACATTAGGCTAAAGGCTTCATTCCTCACATCTTAAGGTAATCCAGGTAGGAACCTGATACCCTATTCGCATACGCAATACGCAGGCCAGGCCTATATACAGGGTTCAAAGTTCCATAACCAAACCCTAAATAAATTATATTTATATGTTGCCCATAATTCCCTGAGTACGAATATATAATCAATTTCATTATCGGGGTCCATTTGACCCTTCAAACTATCAATTTACGTCATTAGGGCGATGTCTAATATCCCTATTTTTACCGTAAAAATATATTCAAACATACGTAATAAACTCAAATAATATATTAGGATCATTACCTGAATGTTTCAGGGTGAAAATTCTACTTTTCTCCAGCCCCTTTTTTCATTTTCTGACATTTTTTGTCACTGCGTCATCTCACTTTCTCTGATTAACGTTTCTGTATCTAAATCCCTCTGTTTCTGTATTTCATTCGTCCTTAGCATTAAGGACCACCGCCCACTTTATTCCTTTGTCTTTTTCTATTTATTTATTTTTGTTTTCTTTTATTATATTTTTTTTATTAACGAAAATTAAAACGGTGCCCTACAATATTCGAAATAATTTCAACTTTTGCATACAAGTTATACAAAATATATGTAACATACTCGCGAAGGCGGATCTCAAATTGGACTCCCGAAACTCAAGATGCGAATTTAAATGAAAAGAAGTCAAATTATTTAACTTTCGGCATTTTAGCGGAAACTAGCCGAACAACATCGAAATTCACTTTCGAAAGTTCACAAAAGTCATAAATAATCATACGAACCCAACGGCGCTTTCGAATTTCGAATCGGAGCTCATTCGGCAAAAACCGAGCTCGAAAATCTCTTTTTAATATTTATTGCCAATAAAAACTGAAACCTTATTCCGATGCCTACCAAACGAGGTCTGATTTAGCTCAAATTTTACAGACAGGTCCTAATGGACATTATGAATATTTTAAAATTATCGCCACCCCAATCAGAGTCCTAACTTCCGAAACGACTGACCGAGGTCGTTTCATTCTCCTCCACTTAAACTCTCGTTCGTCCTCGAACGAGCCTAAATCTAAAGCAAGATTCACACTGATAACGAAAGAACTTGCACGATTTTCATGAAATTCTCCACGGGTATTATTTCCTGATTACAGGATCAGAATTATAACACGCATACCGAACTTTTGGAATAAAATATATCTGGATAATATGATAATACCATATCACAGCTTATTCTGACTAAGCTGATCCTTCCTCGATTACGAGAAGAGAGTTCTACATTTTCGAAGCAAAGATACATGGAACTTTGAATGGGTCAACATGATTCAGCCGATAATTACCTCTTCGATATAGAACAGGTCGATGAAACTAAGAATTAGCTTACGCTTCAGCAACGCCTTAGAGATTTAATATTATGATTCAGTATTTGGAGGAAGACTCCTCCACTTAAAGCACACACTCATGCAGCTATTTGAATAGGAATAACCATCCTCGCACAGTCTGCTGGACTAAAGAAGATTTACCTAAAAGCTGAACATAGGCAGACCTAAGCTACCAACTATCCTTTTGAGTTGCCAAAAAGCTGCAACTCTCGAGTTCACAACTCCATACCTTTGCCGTAAACACCACCGCTTGATGGATGGTACTTCTATATAGAAATTTCGGCAGAGTTTCCCCTGAAACTGGATGATCCGCAAAACAGAACCAGCACTACTATACATGGGAATAGATACCCGGATAAACTGATAACATAAACATGTTAAGCGGATAACAAGATGAGACAACTGGATGACATAGCAAATCCGCAGATAGAATGTCTGGACAGCACCACTGTCCTGATTTTCAACCTAAACAATAATATGCTTACCCAGTTACCTTGACATACACTCTGGCTCAACACAGGGAACATCATAAGCGGCTACCAACTGCCCAAGCTTACCGGTGCCGAACAAAGAAGAAATGGAAATGAATCGATGATAGAAATAATTAGAGCTTCAGGAAGCTCATCTTTTTATTTGCTTGGCTACCAAAGCTAGACTACTTACGAGTCAAAGTGGCCCAAGAATCACAATTGAAGAAATAGATATTAAATAAGCTCTTATGGAACAACATCCATGCCAATTTAATCTCCCAATAAGAATAAAACTCTGACACTTTACCAGAAAATCCTTTTATAACCCAGATAAGCTCAAAGGATAACATACTTTACTAGCGTTTTGAACCAAGAGGATATACGTATATCGAATATTACTTACTAATCACTTTGCACAGGAAGAAACGACAACACTTTCTGACGGTGACGAATTAGGATCCCATTATCCTACCAACATTGAATTTCAAGGAGAGAGGTAAACTGAATTGACATAATAACAGAAGGTGGCGTAACACGATGCCAAGCAGGCAATAGCAATACTCACCGTCAAATCTCTCATATTTAGATCAGATAAACTAGTAGGGTCTCACAAATTCCAGGAATAAATCATACTAGAAGCTCACCCCTCTATCGCAACAGATTGTTAATAGAAACGCCATCCCAGGAAACTATGGAAATATGATAAGACAATCATTTCCAAATCGATCGGAAGAATCAAAGCCTACACACATATAAGTAAGGAAGAAATTCTTGGGTCTACTACATCAGATACCTCAACATCCTGCCAGACTGGTAATTATTAGAACTTTCTCTACAGCTGAGCCGAGCCGCTACCCTGATAAGTACTTCTAGAAGAACCACTGCCACCAGACTCTCAACCTCTACTGGATGGTGGCATTTCGTTTGCTGATTGAGATCTATATGAAATTTCCTGCGACTATGCAGGTGCCTGATGACGAGAGAAAAGACGACTGCCTGGTTGCCGGAGTAAGGAAAAACTTCTCAAAGGATAACCAGACTCATGACAATGATAACAGGAAAACTCCTCAAAGGATGATCAGACTCGCGATAATGATAACACCTTTTTGCTAAAAATGGAAACTGGACAGATTATTGAAAGCCACAAAGAGAAAAATTGGGTCTGATATTGACGAACTACTGGCGTATTCTAAGAATCACGTGACACACGCTGAGATAACCTGGAAGGTGACCTCCCAAAATAATCAGAACTCTTACCTCCAAATGAGGTAACATGGTTGCCCACCAGGGCCGTGGGATCTCTTACTTTCCCGCTCTAACTTATGGTATGCCTCGAACCTTCAGGCAATATTAACAACAACATCAAATAAAATCCAGATCTCAATTTCTCGAGCCATCTGGGATTTCAAGGAAAAATAAAGGTCATCAATAAATCTCTGAATCTCTCGAAAGGCTCATGAACTAGTTCTAATGCATATCCAGCCATTCTATAGAATTCCATTTCATATTTTGAAACACTAACAGGCTAACCGATAGGCTACTCTGTCTAATCCACTCAAACTGGCAACACTCTCCATTTCGCTCGCTACTCGAAAGGAATTTTTTTTTCACAAATCTAGAAGAAAACCGAACCAAGTTAGCTAATAAGAGAGCAGTCCACCAATCCAGGGTTGGACCTTGAAACTGGAAAGAAGAATAATTAACACCATACCGCTTGATATAATCAAAAGCCTGAAGGATACGCTGACATCATTTTATTTTACAAAGAATTACAAGATTTATCTGATGCATTTCTTAAGAATATCGGAAGGTTCAACCGCGTAAAATAATGAAACCTCCTTGAGCACTCGGACCCAACTGATACCTTGGCTGGCTAACCAGCCAGAACAATTAGAGGTACAACACATACTATCTCCGGAATATAATTTACTGCAGCAATATTAAGAACCAGAAAAAGAACTCCCTGAGATCAAACGTCTGCACATGCAGCAACCTGATAGGCTGCCCAGCAAATAATAGGTTCTTACGGTATCTGCGCCGCCAAGATTCTCGTAAAGCATCGTAGAGAGCCAAGGGAAACTGCAAGGCCCTGTTCCCTTGCCCATCGGGAGCTCGTACAGCTGGGACCTCCGTAACTAGATCGTCGGCACGATAAAAAAAAAAAAAAAAAAAAAAAACTCTCGGGGCTTCATCAGTGCTGACCCCAGGCCAGACTGCTTCGTCTTGAACTCATACCGTTCGCTGATTTGTCGCACGAGGGTTCACAATTACCACAAAGGAATTAACGAATTAACGAAAATACTTTTGAATCCTAGACAGACGCACGATCAGAAATGAAGGAAGTGAAACTTCCTAAATGCCATCATAGCCCCTCGTAGATAAGTACGGACGTCTACGTACCCATCAGCGAGACTCTACTAGACAATGTCTTAGTCTGGATAGACTCTAAACTGGGCTCTGATACCAACTGACACGACCCGAAATCCGGCTAGGCCGTGCGGGCACCCGACATCCTCCCCTAGACCCGTCGGGCGAACCCTTACCAATTAAATTAGGAAAATAAATATAATTCAATTCATAAATAAGAACAAGACTTAAAAAAAATACTGACATACTGATACCTCTAAGCTGTACAAAAGAAATTACAGCTGACTACCCAACATACTAGGTTTAGGGTTATCCAGACTAGACATCTAAGAGTACAAAAGAGACAGATACCTCCTGAATTGAGCAGAATGCAACTGAAATAATAAACAATAAACTGGTGGCCATCCGGAATAAAGCTGGCTCACCCTGACAGCTGGAGTCGTCTTCGCTCCTTCAGTACGTGGCGAACTCGATCCTTGAGCGAACCTGCCGAAACGAAATAGATAGACAAGAAACAAGCAACAAACGAGGGTGAGTCAAAAGGACTCAATAAGTGGGGCAGACTAGCCACCTCAAAGAATAGGATAGCTAGTCAGGGAGAAGAAAAACAGATAAACTAAATCCATCTTATTTGAACTATAAACAGGCGAAGCCAAATAATAACTGAAAACACGTATGGAATCATAAACAGCCAGGGACATAAGGTAGACAGAACATATAGATATCCTGAACATGTCGACATCAGAAATACATCCTGTTGCGGCGTGCAACCCGATCCATATATTTATACTGTTGCGGCTTGCAACCCAATCCGTATATTTATACTGTTGCGGCGTGCAACCCGGGATACGAGCCAGAGATATATAGGTAAACTGAGATACGTTCACAACATAGTATACCTACCGCATATATAAAACACAGCACAATACACACAATAGTCAGTATGCGGTGCAATGAGATGGGATGAGTGCGGTATGATGCAATGCAGTCACATATGTCTGATACCTATCTCCGGCGCGGGACTCTCATCGTCTACCAGGAGATACGAGCCAAAAACATATCAACAAATAAGCAATGAACTATGAGCAGAACAGTAGTTATGTACCACAAGTCTACGCAATGGTATGAAAATGAAATGAAATGAGATGAGATGAAATGAAATGAAGTCTGATGCAAAGGGTCACATGTGCCCATCCTCCCATCTCGAAGCGGAATACTCCTGCATTCGAGGGGAATCCAATCTGATAACCAACTGGAGCGGAATACTCCTGCTCCTGGGGCGGAATACTCCTGCACCCGATATAATATAAACCAGAGGCGGAATACTCCTGCACTCTCTTGGGGCGGAATACTCCTGCACCCGATATAATACAATGGAGCGGAATACTCCTGCTCCTGGGGCGGAATACTCCTGCCCTCAATATGATACAATGGAGCGGAATACTCCTGCTCCTGGGGCGGAATACTCCTGCACCCAATATGATATGCAATGTAATGCATATGAACGACATATAATGCAATGTAATGCAATGTAATGCAATAATGACCCTTCACCGGCTCGGGACTCTCATCGATTACCGGGAAGTATATGTAATGATGACCCTTCACCGGTGCGGGACTCTCATCGCCAACCGGGAAGTATATGCAATAATGACCCTTCGCCGGTGCGGGATTCTCATCGCCAACCGGGAAGTATATGCAATAATGACCCTTCGCCGGTGCGGGACTCTCATCGCCAACCGGGAAGTATATGCAATGCTCAAAACCAGAGTGCAACGCTCATATGTTCAATACAATACCAACTATAGGGCATAACATATAATATACAATGTAAATTCAAAGCTAAGGCGTAATGAGTACGCCTATCGGCAGCTACACACGTAAGGAAACACGTGGTAGAAAATCCACGAGGCCAGATGCCTCCAAAGAAATGGATATAAACACTTACCTCTTCCAAAAGTTAGCATTGCTAATCAATAACCGCTTTTATCCTTTGGTTCCATTGCCAAACGATCCCACTGTGTTCAATAAGCAGAAAAATATATCACATTAGGCTAAAGGCTTCATTCCTCACATCTTAAGGTAATCCAGGTAGGAACCTGATACCCTATTCGCATACGCAATACGCAGGCCAGGCCTATATACAGGGTTCAAAGTTCCATAACCAAACCCTAAATAAATTATATTTATATGTTGCCCATAATTCCCTGAGTACGAATATATAATCAATTTCATTATCGGGGTCCATTTGACCCTTCAAACTATCAATTTACGTCATTAGGGCGATGTCTAATATCCCTATTTTTACCGTAAAAATATATTCAAACATACGTAATAAACTCAAATAATATATTAGGATCATTACCTGAATGTTTCAGGGTGAAAATTCTACTTTTCTCCAGCCCCTTTTTTCATTTTCTGACATTTTTTGTCACTGCGTCATCTCACTTTCTCTGATTAACGTTTCTGTATCTAAATCCCTCTGTTTCTGTATTTCATTCGTCCTTAGCATTAAGGACCACCGCCCACTTTATTCCTTTGTCTTTTTCTATTTATTTATTTTTGTTTTCTTTTATTATATTTTTTTTATTAACGAAAATTAAAACGGTGCCCTACAATATTCGAAATAATTTCAACTTTTGCATACAAGTTATACAAAATATATGTAACATACTCGCGAAGGCGGATCTCAAATTGGACTCCCGAAACTCAAGATGCGAATTTAAATGAAAAGAAGTCAAATTATTTAACTTTCGGCATTTTAGCGGAAACTAGCCGAACAACATCGAAATTCACTTTCGAAAGTTCACAAAAGTCATAAATAATCATACGAACCCAACGGCGCTTTCGAATTTCGAATCGGAGCTCATTCGGCAAAAACCGAGCTCGAAAATCTCTTTTTAATATTTATTGCCAATAAAAACTGAAACCTTCTTCCAATGCCTACCAAACGAGGTCTGATTTAGCTCAAATTTTACAGACAGGTCCTAATGGACATTATGAATATTTTAAAATTATCGCCACCCCAATCAGAGTCCTAACTTCCGAAACGACTGACCGAGGTCGTTTCAATGTAAGATGGTATTTAATATAAAGAACAATCACAATATGATAATTTATGCGTACACATATTCTCTACGTGTACACATAATTTTAATGTGTAAACATAATCTTGTTGTGTACACATATTCTTGATGTGTATAAATACCATAATATGTCTACACATAAAAAATATGTGTACACATAAATAATACGTGTACACAAAAAAGGTACATATAGAAAAGTGTACCTGACTCTCCATCCACTTCTTCATGCGGATTACATCTTGGAAGTCGAGGTAGTTGTACTCGTGACCCAGAAAAAGACATTTTTTCCTGTTTTTCTCCTTCATGTATGCATTAAAAACAGCCTCCTTAGCTGGATCAACTGGCCTATAAAGATCAACAGGCAGCCTCTCTTCCTCTTGAACATCTGCAGCCCTTGCCCTGGTTCCCCTAGCTCTTGTCGCCTTCCCGGCCCTCGCCTTCGCTGCCCTCGCCTTCTTCAATGATGCAACGAATGGAGACATCTGAGCCCTAGAAGGGTACACAGTCCTCTTGGGCTTCTCCTCAGCACACCTTTTTAGGAATTCCACAGATTCCTTCAAATCTTTCAACAATCTCACTTCATTTTCCTTTTCCTCCTTACATGCTTCACATAATGAGCATCTGCTACATCCATGTCTTATAGAGGTGCTCTCACCAGCCTCACCTCCATATCCACCAGACTGTGTAAACAGCCTACGACCACCACCACTACAGTCAATATTCTCTCTAGCTCTCCCACCAATAAAGTCAGCACTCATGCCAACAAGTATATCTCCAACAACATTATCACCAACAGCTCCTCCTCCATCACCACTTGCCTCTCGACCAAACTCTATTCTTCTTTCGCTTTGCTCTGGTACAATATCCATACTCCTATGACTATGCTCTGGAACATCATCCATTCTTGTATCAACATGCTTTGGAACAACCTCTGCATTAACACCAACAATTGCAAGTGCTCTGCCGCCACCAACAACATCCCCCAGCCTCAAATTTTGCGCACCTTTAAGTCTTTCGGTCAATTGATCGATCAACTCATCCTCCTCATCCACAAACGGCAACAAATTTTTCATGAACGCCTTTCTCTTCTCCCTTGGAGTAGGCAAAAGGAATGGGCTCACCACCTCCAACCCCATAAAAAAATATATAGTTTTATTAGAAAAGAAAAAAAATCAGGAAATAATATAATACGTGTACACATAAAGGTTATGTGTACACATAAATCTTATATGTGTACACATAAAGGTTATGTGTACGCATAAAGACCTGTGTGTAATATGTTCTTACATTTTACTTGTGTGTACACATCAAAGTTATGTGTACACATAACTTATATGTGTACACATATAAGTTTTATGTGTACACATAAAGAACTATGTGTATATGAGTAAACACCAAATGGAAGATAACTGAAATATCACTAACCGGGTTATCAACATGGCGAAGGATGTGATCACATTCCCTCTCCTGCTTGGTAGGGATCCATCTTATCATCCTTGGTTCTGTGGGTTTGTCATCAAATTCCGGATGTCGAAGGGATGGAATGGCTTCATATGCCCATGCAACAAATGCCCATGGGAAGCCATACAGGTTGTATCCTTTCATTTCAACAGACATTGGCTTGACTAGGCTCTGAATTGTCATCTCAAAGCTTTTTCTCCCCCAAGGATACTTGGCGAAGAATGTGGTAGGCCTATGCGCCAACATTACAAATAAAGGATCAACACTTGTGCGCGCATCCTTCGAACATAAGATGGAGTGCGCAAACCAAGCAAGGGAAAGACGAAACTTCGTCCTGGCATCTAGATCACCTTCACTGATCACTCTCAATAGCTCACTTCCAGAAACAGCCTTTTTCCCTCCATTCTCCTCGATTAACATGTCCCACATCTGTTGCCCCTTCTCTTTCACATCATCCAGAAAAACATCACTAGGGTAATCATGGCAGGACAGTCCCGTCATTAATGCAAATTCCTTTAGTCCAAAACGAGCAGGAAGGTTATTAAATTTGACCCATACCTCCTTTGTCTTCTTGCATTTTATGGTCCGCAATCGGAGCCCATGGACTAGTTTTGGAGGAAAAATTGCTTTATCGCTCAAACCCAACAAGTGCCCAAACACTGAACTTTTAAAATCATCCAACATATCCAGATTAGTCAAAGCGTCTCTAAATTTCTTCATATCCCCGGAAAGGGAGGATCTTTGTGTGACCTTGGACACGGTGAACTCTCCATGTTCCTCCATAAAGGTCCTGAGATTCATATCAGGATGGAAAGTCATTGTGCCCTCCTCAACCTGCAAATGATTAAGAGATACTGATCAGTTAGTCTTTTTCAAACATAATTTCTTTGTGTACACATAAGTTTTATGTGCACACATATAAATAATGTGTACACATAATTTATATGTGTACACATTATTTATATGTGTACACATATATCTTATGTGTACACATTATTTATATGTGTACACGTTATTAATATGTTTACACATAAACACATACCTCTTCTGGGGCTGCCTCTACTGATTTTGCACCAACACCAACACTTTCTTCTTCATCCGCCCCCTCATCATCATCATCATCAATGTTATCCAAGTTCTCAGCATCCTTCTCAGCATTATCCACCTCCTTCTCAGCATTGTCATCATCCTGTATTATCTTTCTCAACAACGACCTCCAATTTTTCAAGGCTGCACGTTTTGCCAATTTTTCTTTTCCTCCGGCAGCAGTACCAACAAGTTCTCCACCTTCTTCTTGTACTCCACAAGCAGTACCAACACGTTCTCCACTTTCACCACTTTCTTGTTGTCTGCCACGTTCTTGTTCTTCTACTTGTTCCCTTCCACTAACACTAATACCTTCTACTCGATCTTCCCTTCCACCAACACTGGCAACAACATCTACTTCTTCTTCCCTTCCGCTAACACTACCAACACCTTCTACTTCTTCTTCCCTTCCACTAACACCAACAACAACATCTTTTTCTACCCCATCCCTTCCACTAGCAGCTCCTTCTTCTACCCCATCCCTTCCACAAACAACTCCTTCTTGTACTCGATCCCTTCCACTAACAGCTCCTTCTTCTACTCCATCCCTTCCACTAGCATCACCTTCTTTTACAATAACCTAACTAATAACTTTTTCACCAGCCTCTTCTTCTCTGTCACCAGTAACTCTATCACTTTCTTTCTCCACTGCATTCTTCTCTCCCTTATTGCATTCTACATCGCCCTCCTTATTTTCACCTACCTGAGTTGCAGAGCCCTCATTTTTTGATCCACTATCTATGAGTTCCGCTTGTTGATTAACTTCTTCAACGATTCGATTAACATCTACAGGCGCACACATATCTATGCTGGCTTGGCTCTCTGATTGGGCCTCATTTGATCGTGCTTTACCGCTGGCAGTTCTAGTTCTTTTGCTAGCATTTTCAGACGTCTCGCTTCTTCCATCAGCCTTCCTCTTGCCACCCCTACTGATACCACTAGCCTCCCCACGACGTGTGCTAACCATTGTATCTACATAGCAAATAAAAGGAATAACATAGTTAGGTTGAATGAAAATAGCATCTAATAGAATTACACATGGAAAGGTGCAGATACATTGTTATATGTGTACACATACAACAATATGTGTACACATATTGTTATATGTGTACACATCAAGAATATGTGTAAAAATAGTAGTGCATTTTTAACTTGTGTTCACACGTCAAGAATATGTGTACACATAAAATTATATGTGTACACATATAACCTTATGTGTACACATTTAGAATATGTGTACAGATCTTGCAGATCTATGCCCATTTTTTCAGATATACAGTCATCTTTTGTTTACACATCTGCAAAGATGTGTACACATTTGCAAATATGTTTACACACATTTCAGATGTTTACACATAATTTTTCCGTGGGAACCGAAGAGACGATTTTTTTTCAGTGTATTCTGGTTATCAAACGACCGTGCACCAGAAAATCTGTACACAAACTCAGAAATGATCTCAAACAAGAAAAATGAAACAAGGGTTTTCAGACGGACCATATTCTTGTTTTTGCTTTAAAAAAGTTGAAAAAGTACCTATTTTAACTTGATGAACGGAAATATGCAACAATGGGTTTAGTTCCACCACAAATTTGACGAAAAATGGAGAAAACAAGAAGAAATCTGATGATGAACAGTAGCGTTTTTGAATTTCGCAAGATAGAGAAATGGTTGTGAAGTTGAGAAGTTTGAGAGAAGTGTAGTGAATGGGGAAATGCACTTGTGTGTGTGTCAGGTGGAGAGAGAAAGAGAATATATATGTAGGGTCACTTTTTACTTTTTGACAAGTTTTAATAATTGCTGTTTGGTCCCTGCTTTGGTTAATTACCCCTTTAATGACACACAGACAATAAAACAAAATGAAAAAGAAATTGAAATCCCCTTTCCTTATTTAAAAACTTGAGAGGTCCCTAAGCCTCTTTCTTCACAAGTAACATGCTCAAGGGAAGAACTATCACATATCTTTGAGTGGTCATCTTGCTCACTCAATGCACTTGAAGTGTCATGACTTTTTCCTTCACCTTGAAGCTTACATTCATGATCTACTTCACCTTGTCCTTCCATCTTGGAACATGATTGAGGCTCCATTGGTTTGCCTCCAAGAGTACCTACATAATAGTTCAAACAAGTAGAAGAAAAAGATAAAGGGTTAAGGTTAGAATAAGGGGTGTCCACACTCTCAATGATTCTTTTCCCTTTTTTTCTTTTCAAAGTCGGGTGTAGATTCGGGTTGTGACATCCCACTCACATCACTCAACACATCCTCTCCTTTTTCCGCTCGAGGAATGTCACCGGTCATTCCCTTACTCCTCTCAATCTTTTGTCTCTCAAATTCGGGTGAATTGGGACGAGGCCCAAGGATACCCATAGCCGGAGTAGGTGGACTTTTTACGTCAACCCAGAATCTAGGAATTGGAGACTCATCACTTGAGCTCTCCTTCTCCTTTGTTGGTGAACCACTTGGCTTTGAAGCTTGTGGTTTCGGGTTCACCTTGTTGACATTTGCCAACTCTTTTCTTGCACTAGTCCCACCATTGCTTGTGATTGTAGGACCTCTTGTTTGCTCAATTTCAACCATGGATTGAAGTTCTCGCTCCCTCCTCCTTTGCACAACCTAAGCATGTAATTGAGGAGTCATCTTGCCCCTCATTCCGTAGGGTGCAAACTCATAAACCCCTTGACCCGTGGCCACTAGATATATATCCCGCTTAGCATTATATTGAATCTCCTTATTGTGCAACCATGGCTCACCTAGCCAAACACCCACACTTGGTATGTGATACACATCACACCAAACATACTCATTGTAACCCTTATGAGATATGAGTACTGGTGCCTCCTTGTAAACCCAAACTCCTTTGTACTCATAGGGATACTTTAAAGCATGGCATAGTATCTTTAGTCTATTGACTAACGAAGGGTTAATGCAATTGGCATCGGATTCACCAATTTGGAGAAAGTTTTCATCAACTCCATTTACCCCAATAACAAATCTACTTCTACCCAAGTTTCATATAGGCACATCCAAAGAAGAGCTTGAATGTCCAAGACTAGCATCACCATCAACTCGGGTTTTCCTTATCCCTCGACTAGTGGAAACACCACTAGAATATCCTCCACTTTCCGTCACTCTTCCAACATTAGAAGTGTTGTTGAAAGTCGAGGAAGGAGTACTACTAGGGGAACCGTAGGAACTCCTCTAAGTAGGAGTTTGTTAGAAATCTCCTCTATCCTCCTTGGTTCCACAACCCATAGAACTACTCACACCATTCCTTCCTTCGATTTCATTCTCATCCAAATTATCCTCTAAGTGTTGGATTCGAGTGTCTATCGCCTCCATCTTAGCCAAGATGCTCAGAAGGTAAGCTTCAACTAACTCCCTCCCATTTACAACTTTCTCACTATTCCCACTTCCATCCAAACCTCCATTATGGCTCCTTGTACCTGCAAAAGACATTTTAAGAAAGTGCAAAGGGTAGTATAAATGATAAGAATCAAACGCGGAAAATAAAAAGGATAAGAATGAGACGTATCTCGATCACAAATCTCAAGTAGCAACGGAGAACTTGTTCCGTTACACCCCGAGAGGAGGTCAAGAATACTTACGCTAGGCAACTACCCTCGAGCTAATGTGAGCACGCAAGTAGAATGGTCGGGGGGGATTGGAATTCATCTAGATCCGCTAGAGGAAGAACAAGTCCCAATTCAAGGTTTTTCATTCAATAAGAGTTCAACTCTTCAACACAAGTGTCTTGTTTTTCATCAAAGGTAAGCTAATGAAAATAATAAGACAACTAGCTATTTATAGGTGTTTTTAGACACTATATGAAAGGTCTAATATGCCCAAACTTAGGCTTAGGAGTAAAGGACCACGTAGGGTCAAAATAGCCTTAACACTAGCTAAATTCTCGTTCTTCAGCAATCCGGGCGGAGCGCCCAATGGTGAGGCGGAGCGCCCCAAAAAGTGAGCAGTGGGGTGGCCTAGGCGGGGCGCCCAGAGTTTGGGCGGAGCACCCAGGCCTAGGCTTCCTCAGGCGGAGCGCCTGACTCTTCAGGCGGGGCGCCCAGGCCTAAGCTTCTTCAGGCGGAGCACCTGGATGACTGGGCTGCTCCCCTTGCACTTTAAGCACTCGGAACGGCCTCCAATCGCTTTCTTCTTCTAGTCCCTTCCTCACCAAGTGTAGGTGTACTCCTTGGTCTCGTGGGGGTTTGGGTCTTATCATCCTCCCCTTCTTGAAAAGATTTCGTCCTCGAAATCAATGCATTCACGTACATGGCATCATCTCTTCGGGGTGCCCAAAGCTCTCCTCTCTCGCAACTCTTGACCGTCACTTTGACATAGGTTTCTTCCAAGGTCTCCTTTGCCTTAACATGGAGCTTAGAACCTACAAGCAACAACAAGCAAACACAAGATTTCCTACCTTAAAGGTAGGTTAGTGCAAGAAGTGTGGAAAACACACTCTTGTGATATAACCAAGCATCAATGTTAAGAACAAATATCAAGTCTCCAAAGAGAACAATAAGTACTTGGTTAAAGATCAACATGCACTCATCACAATAATGAGAAAGTAGGCTACGGGGACATGGAAAATGCAAGACCAAGCTATCAAAATCCCCTTGAACCTTAAGCTCAAGATCAACAAACCAATCCCTACTCAAAGTGTAATCAATATGTGGAGTGGAGTGAGTCAAATAACCCATCATGCAAGTAACATCAAGAACTCCACTCCCCTTCTTTAAAGCATACCTACTCACACCAAGGGATTCCTTGCCACCTCCCATTTCATCACTTAAGCAACCCGTCTCAAAAGACAAACTATCAAGAAAGGTATTGATAATGGTCTCTTCTTCATCATAACCAAAACAAGCAATAGTAGGGTCACTCAAAGAGTCATTTACCTCATTTAAATCCTCACACAATGGGTTGCCTAAGGGGTCAAACCCTTCACACCATGGAGGTTCCATCTTACTATCAACCGTAGTCCTATACAATTTGCTACCACCAATGAGATTATCTTCAAACAATGGAAATGTAAAAACATGCATCTCAACATCATGATCAAGCATAGACAAGTTATCAAGACTAGGTTCACTTGAGGAGTCATCATAGACAACTTTGTCCAATTCATGCAATTTGGACTCCTCATTGCCACTAACATCCTCACCACAACACATAGACCCACCAAATAGAAGCATATCAACAAGGGTATGATCAACAACCTCATCTATCCCTTTATCATAGATTGGCGGTGTGTCATAGCAAAGGTCGAATTCATTGTCAACAATCAAGTCTACACTAGTGAGAGATTCATTGAACAATGAGCTTACATCATGATGTGGCTTAGCAAGGCTCTCAACTAATGTCACACAAGCACACACAAGTTGACTTTGAGACTCTTCACTAGTGGCATATTTACTAGATGCAACACAAGCACCAACTAGTGTTGAGTCATCCCAAGACAAATAGCTAGTGGATTCATGAAAGGGTGGAGCAACACTTACATTGGTAGTTCTCCCTTGATCACTTACAAGGCTTGAAGTGTCATGTGCGACTCCTTCTTCATGAAGCTCACATTGAAAGTTTTCTTCCTCTTGGCTCTTCTTCCAAGCACATGGTTGAGGCTCCAATGGCTTGTCTTCATTTGTACCTACACAAGAACTAACACAAGAAAGAGTAGAAGATGAAGAATTGTTAGAACAATGGGTGCTCTCACTCTCAATTTTTCTTTCCTCAACTCTCTTCTCTCTCAATTTTACCTCATGGTCAAGTGTAGTTGGTGGTGACAATCCACTCACATCACTCCTCAAGTCCTCTCCTTTTTCCTCTCTTAGATTGTCACCGGTCACTTCCTCACTTTTCTCTATCTTTTCTCTCTCATTTGAAGTGGAGTGACTCTCATTTTCATCATGCTTTGGCAAGACAACAAGATTGCTTGCCTCGGATTCAAGTACAATGGGCGACTTGGCTTTAGCCGCTTCCCTCAACTCCCTCATCCGATTGTAGTCATCACTCACTTGTTTGGGAGTTAGGGGCTTCAACACAAATTTTCTTCCTTCATGTTGGAGCGTGTAAGTGTTGACACGCCCGTCATGAACCGCTTGTCGATCAAATTGCCAAGGCCTTCCAAAGAGAAGGTGGCAAGCTTGCATGGGCACAACGTCTAACAAGTGTTCATCAACATAGCTACCCATTTTGAACTTGATCATTGCTTGCTTCACTACCTTTAGCTCCCCACATTCACTAAACCATTGCAATCGATATGGCTTGGAATGCTTCACGGTAGGCAACTTCAATTGGGTTATAAGAGATTGACTCACAACATTAGCACAACTCCCGGAGTCAATGATCATAGAGCATACAACACCCTTAACACGACACCTAGCATGGAAAAGGTTTGCAAGGTTTCACCATCCTCCACAATCATAGCTCCTAAGCTCCTCCTCACTACTAGAAAAGTATGAGGTTCCTCATCCTCCACCGTGTCATCTTGATCATCCTCCTCTACTCCCTCATCTCCCTCTACTCCCTCATCATCCTCCGGTGCACTCTCTTGTTCATATGCATTTTCACCAACAAGAACCATGGTCCTCTTCGTATGACACTCCTTAGCAAAGTGTCCATACCCCTTGCATTTGTGACATTGAATGGAAGAAGAAGTAGGAGTATTCAATTGGGTTTTAGAATTACCTCCCACATTGGGTGTGTACTTCTCAAATGGCTTCTTTACATCTTTGCTAGCACTTGCTCCACTAGGGCCACTTGCATTTGTGAATTTTGCATTGGGAGTAGGATTTTTCCAATCCTTTGACTTGTTCATGGAAGTAGAAGTGTTGCTCTTGTAACGGTTGGACTTCTCTTTCTCAAGCCATTGCTCGGCTTGAATAGCGGCATCAAGAACTTCTTGGAGTGAAAGATAAGCATGCAATCTCAATTGTGAAGCTATACCATAGCTCAAACCATTCATGAAAAGGATCACGGCTTGCTCCTCATCTTCGGTGTCCATATCCAAGGTCATTCGAGTTCTTTCAAACTCATCACAGTATTCATGCACCGTCTTGACACCTTGCTTCAACTCATAAAGTTTCGTGAGTTGCTCTTGCCGATATCTAGGAGTGATGTACTTGATACTCATGATACCCTTCAAGTCATTCCATCCCACATTCACGGGAACCCCCGCTCTCCTCCTTGATCTCTTGACGGATTCCCACCAAGTAGATGCATAGGATTCAAAGGATGAAATAGCATAGGTACCTTTCTTCTCATCGGTCATCTCATTTGTGTCAAACAATCTTTCCATGTGTAGCACCCATTCAATGTAAGCCGCCGGATCACAATTCCCATTAAAGGTTGGGAGATTAAGCTTCACACTATTGATGTTGGTGTTGTCACGACCTCCACGGAAAGGCTCCGGTTGGCCCCCATAGTGATCTTCATTCACACCATACTCCCTCCTCGCATTCCCTCCAACATAACCCATAGGTGGCCCTCGACCTCGGTCCCTACCTCTATCCACATTTCGACCCCAATTCATACCTCGCCTTGGTTGAAAGTGATCATCAAACCCATACATATCATCACCATAATCGGCTTCCTCCCCTTCTTGAGCTTCATCTACTTGCTCAAGAGGTTGCACATTTCGGACGGGTCTCGGTAGTAGAATGTTTCTTGGGGGGTTATCCAAGATACGGGGAATGCCCGTTCGTTGGGTATTGCCCAACACTTGATCAAGTCTCTCTCGCTCCTCCTTTGCCCGTTGTTGATTGAGCAATTCAATGACATGGCTAACTTGCTCCGGAGTAAAGTTAGGAGTACTTGAGACTTCAACCGGGACACTCGGGGTCCCTTTCTCGACTTGGACACTCGGGGTCCCTTTCTCCAATGGGACATTAGAAGTCCCTTGCTCAACTAGAGCACTAGAGTTCACCCTTTCGAGGCTTTCAATCCTCAAGTGCATACTATCCAATTTGGCGAGGATAGTAGCAAGGGCACTCTTTGCAAAATCATCTCCTTCGGAAGACATTGTACCTACACAAGTAGCAAACGTTAGTAAACAACCTCACACACTCCCTCACTTGAGATCACTCGGCTCTCTCGTTTAGTGACGGTGGGTATTTCACTCGACTTGTGGTTCCAAAGCTTCACGTAGATGAGTAGCAATACCTCAACTCAACCAAGCTATTCACGAGTCAAGCACACTCCGGGGTGAGTGGAGTTAATAGGACTCAATGAAAGCTAGGCACTTTGAAGTGAGGACTTGAATCAAAAAGAGTCTAGGATTCTTCTTGGAATTCTACTCTCCAACTAATGCACGAATCAACCTAAAACCAATGAAAGATTAGTGCTAATTAAGTAGAAAGATTACTTAGATAGGCACTAATAAGAGATTAGGCAACAAAGAACAAGCAATCCTAGAAGAAACTACCCAAAAACAACCCTTCAGGATGTTAGGCGGAGTGCCCAAGACTTGGGGCGGAGCGCCTGAGTTTTTGGTGCAGTGAGGTCGGGCAGGCGGAGCGCCTGTGATTTAGGCGGAGCGCCTGGGGCAAGCACAAGTCAGGCGGGGCGCCCAAACTTTAGGCGGAGCGCCTGGACGAAGAACACCTGGGTTTTTCACTCCGTGTTCTTTGTTTTCAATCCAATTTCTAGGCCGATTCCAAGGTGTTTTGGCCAGATCCAAGGTACCCAAAGTTGCTCCTTGATACAACCTACAATCCCCAATCAATTTAATACCCAAACAACCAACAAATAATGCTCAAACAAGATTCAAAGTTTTCAAGATTGGGATTTCAACATGGGTTTCAAGGTTCAAAAGTGGGTTTTGATTCTTCAAAAACTATGTTACCGAACTCCGAATCACATGATTCTTGTTGCAAATTGTTCGGTTTTCAATAGAGATCAATCCCCAATAATCAATTCCAAAACCCCATTAACACACAACCCAAAATCAATCAATTTCCTCAAGAACAAGGGTTTGGTAGGGTTTAACAACAATTGGGGTTTTCAATTTTCAATTCAATCCAATCCCACCAAATTTGGTACCCAATCGTCAAGTTTTCAACAAGGATCGATAATCTATAACACCCACTTCAAGAATCACAAACACCAAAAAGTTACACCAATTTTTGAATTTTTCAATTTTTTTGTAATTTTCTTTTTCCCAATAACTTCAACAACAAGAAAACTAAAAGAAGATACTAGGCACGAAGAATCAAGGGTCGGGGTTCGTAGGGACGATACCCGAACCTTGCTCTGATACCAAACTGATAAGAATCAAACGCGAAAAATAAAAAGGATAAGAACGAGACGTATCTCGATCACAAATCTCAAGTAGCAACGGAGAACTTGTTCCGTTACACCCCGAGAGGAGGTCAAGAACACCTACGCTAGGCAACTACCCTCGAGCTAACGTGAGCACGCAAGTAGAATGGTTGGGGGGGATTGGAATTCATCTAGATCCGCTAGAGGAAGAACAAGTCCCAATTCAAGGGCTTTCCATTCAATAAGAGTTCAACTCTTCAACACAAGTGTCTTGTTTTTCATCAAAGGTAAGCTAATGAAAATAATAAGACAACTAGCTATTTATAGGTATTTTTAGACACCATATGAAAGGTCTAATATGCCCACACTTAGGCTTAGGAGTAAAGGACCACGTAGGGTCAAAATAGTCTTAACACTAGCTAAATTCCCGTTCTTCAGCAATCCGGGCGGAGCGCCCAATGGTGAGGCGGAGCGCCCCAAAAAGTGAGCAGTGGGGTGGCCTAGGCGGGGCGCCCAGAGTTTGGGCGGAGCACCCAGGCCTAGGCTTCCTCAGGCGGAGCGCCTGACTCTTCAGGCGGGGCGCCCAGGCCTAAGCTTCTTCAGGCGGAGCGCCTGGTTCTTCAGGCGGAGCGCCTGGATGACTGGGCTGCTCCCCTTGCACTTTAAGCACTCGGAACGGCCTCCAATCGCTTCCTTCTTCTAGTCCCTTCCTCACCAAGTGTAGGTGTACTCCTTGGTCTCGTGGGGGTTTGGGTCTTATCAATAAACAACCTCACTTGCTCTTCCTTACCTTTGGTGGTGGCACTCAACACTCTTTTTAGATGCACACTCCCAAACCCCCAACCAAAGATACCTTTATCTCTTTTAAGAACCACAATGGCAAAATGACCAACTAGTACACCCAAGTAATGGCTCGGAGTGGAGTTTATGTGACTCGATGGACAATACGCTCTTTAAAGTGAGGACTTAAGTCAAAAGATTCTATGAGTCTTCTTGGAGTTCTACTCTCCAAGCTAAGGCACGAATGACCTAAAAGCTTCAAGGACTAGTACCAATTAAGCAGAAAGGTTATTTAAAGTAGTACTAGCTAGATGTTATGCAAGAAAACAAATAGGAAAACTTAGGAAAAACTACCCCCAAACAACAAGCTTCAGCAGCAGGAGGGGTGCCTAGATGGTGGAGGGGCGCCTAGGCTTTCTTCAGTAAAGCAGGCGGAGGCCTGACTAGGCGGGGCGCCTGTGCACTTTGCACTTCTTAGGCAGTAGCCAAGTCAGGAGGGGCGCCTGGCCCTGAAGCAAGTCCAATCCGTTCCAAACTTGTTCCAGTTCGATTTTCAATCCACAAATCCGATGTTTTCAACTTGTTTTCACAATACAATGATATCCAAAGTTGCTTTTGATCGTCTCTAACAAGCCTCAATCAAATTTACACCCGAACAATCAATCCAAACCACGAGATTTAGGTACCAAAATGATGGGTTTTCAACAAGAATCAACCTCCAATAACACCCATAACATGAATCAAACACACCAACAAGATACACCAAATTTTTGGATTTTTAACTTTTTCAATTTTTTTGTATTTTCTTCTTTCTAATAACTTCAAACACAAGAAACTAAAAGGAAAGATAATAGGCACGAAGAATCAAGGGTCGGAGATTTGTAGAAACAAAACCCGAGATAAACGGGCGGAAGCAACAACAAGTAGCGGAAGCAAAAGATAAACACGAGATCAAAGAAGTAAGGGATGGGGAAGAATGAAATAGAAGAAAGAACGAATCAAACTAACCAAGTAGATTGATTCAAAGGGAGAAAGAGGCTTGAACCACTCACGGGGTCACACTAGAGGCGATCCACCATGGATTCCAAGTAAGAGATACATGAAGCCAAGCTTCAACAAGAAGGACCTAGTCTTTTCTAAATTCTATTCTTCAATCTCAAAATCTAGCTAAGTAATGAAATAGGCTAAGCTTGGCTATTTATAATATTTTTGAAGCTTGCATAATGACCAAAATATCCTTACTAATAAGGTTCATAATATAGGCCACGTAGGGCAAAACAGTAAAAGCAACATAAGTGCAGCATCCAGGAAGGGCGCCTGGAACTAGGCCTAGGCGCCTGAACTGGGCTTGAGCTAGGCTGGGCGCATGGAGCTAGGCCTGGGCGCCTGGATTGTGCTTGAGCTAGGCTGGGCGCCTAGACTTTGCTTGTGCGACGCGGGCGCCTGGAACCAGGCGAGGCGCCTGTGCCATTTTCCATCTTTTAGGCAGTGTGTCATCCAGGCGGGGCGCCTGACTGTGCTGGGCGTCCCTCCTCCTCCTTTTGTGTCTCTCGAGCCTCTCCTTTGGAGCCTAAGTGGTCCTCCTTCCTTGGCGCTCCATTGCATGATCTTCAAGTTGCTTCCGGAGGCCTTAACGTGTGATCTTTTTGCTCTCAAGCTTGGCTCTTGATGGTTGGTGCTTTGGCTCCAATTTGCCCCGAATCATGAAGATAATACTAAAGTAAGGGGGCTTTGAGACACCCTTGATGCAGGTTTTGTCCGAAAATAGGATGGACACCACTCAAGAGGAGGAAGAAATGAATCCGGGCACAAAATTACCGGAGCAAGAAAATCTGGAAGCATAAAATCCTCCCAAAAACTCAGGAGCAGGAGTAGTGGAGGAAGAGTTAGGCCGAGGTAAGCAAACTACGAAGGACCGTGTTCTTTTGCATGATTTAACTAATAATACGGTCCGGAAACTTAATAAGCGAGTATCAATTGATGTTCGAAAATATGATAGTTCACTTGAGCCTCAATGAACCTCAGGTAGGCCCTATCCTTTACCACTATGTTAACTGTGATCATTTTCTCGGGGACATGTCATTGTCCCTGCAGCTATCACTACAGACCGTGAGGCGAATTCATCTTCTGAAGCCATAAAAGATGAAAAGTGGAGAAAGATATGCAATAAGAGTTGCAAGCTTTGGGAGCTAATGAAACTTAGGTGATCGACCATTTGCCTCAGGGAAGAAAGCATTCAGATATTAGTGGGTGTACGAGATTAAATTCATTATGTTGGTACCATCGAGCGTTACAAGGAAAGGTTGGAAATTTTCAGTAATCACCAAGTAGAGGAAATCAACTACACGAAGACTTCTGCACCAGTTGTCAAGATGATGACTGTCTAGGTATTCTTGCAGTACCTGCTGCAAATTATGAATTGCATCTTATTGAGTCTGCAATCCATTTCTTCATGGTGATCTTCGTGAAGAGATATATATGAAGTTGCCACTGAATTATTAGAATGACGGCTCTGAGAATGTTTGTCTTATCTGAAAATCAGTGTATGGCTTGAAACAGGCACCACGTTGTTGGTTTGCTAAGTTATCATCAGCATTGAAGAACTATAGTTTTCGCCAATCATATTCAAATTATTCACATTTTTACATTCAATAAAGGAACAATACAATTAAGTGTGCTTGTTTATATAGATGATTTGATTATCTCGAGTAATAATTCCCGAGCTATTCAAATGTTCAAGTTGTATCTATCTACTTATTCCATACAAAGGATCTGGGTGTTCTCAAATATTTCTTGGAAGGTGAGAGGTCCAAAAGGAATTTTGCCTTAGATATTCTTTCTAAGGTCGATTTGTTGGGCGTAAGACCAGTTGGTACACCTATGGAGTAAAATCACTGATTGGCTATTGCTAGTGGTCGATTTATTGAAGATCCAGGATGCTATCGAAGAGTAGTCGGGCGTTTGATTTATCTTTATTTAATGAGTCCAGATTTGTCTTACAGTGTTCATGTTTTGTCTCAGTTTATGCAACAACTATGGATTAAGCATTGAGATACAACTCTCTGGGTGGTGCTCTATTTGAAAGGTAGTCCAGGACAAGGAAATTGATGAATTTTGAGTGTGATCTACATTTATATGGATTGTGTGTCTCCGATTCAGCTAGATGCCTTCTGACTTGCCAATCACTCACTCATGATATATTTCTATCGAAGACACTCCTGTCTCTTGACAAACTAAGAAGCAACATAAAGTGTCCAGATCATCAGCAAAAAATGAATATTGGTCTATGGTTATGATAGTATGTGAATTTAAATAACTCAAAGGATTATTTTGGAATCTTGGAATAAGCCATCAGTCTCCGATACAACTAAATTGTAATAATCAGGCAGCTCAGCGCATAGCGCAAAACTTGGTGTTTTATGAATGAGCCAAACACATTGAAGTACATTGTCACTTTATTTATGATGCAATTATTGGTCGAATGATACACTCCTGACACGTGCCTACGCACACTCAGGTAGCTGATATCTTTACGAGGGCTTTGAGCCGAGCCTAGTTCAATTATTTCTTTCGTAAGTTGAGCATACAGAATCCTCATGCTCCAACTTGAGGGAGGTAATGGAGTTAGTGTAAATAATATTTTCATAATACTTTAATTGTAATTATAATAGGTTTAAGTTGGGGTTATTTATACTTATATACAATTTTACATACTTTATTAAAAAAAGAAGAAGAAGAAAAAGTAGCAATATTATTTATATTACAAAACTTAGCAATATTTTTATGTACAAGTTGCTACAAACAACTAAAAAAGAAAACCCTAGCCTCCACTTCAAATCCCTCCCCCTGCTGCCTGTTGCACCCATTGTCACCTCCACCGCCAAGGTCTTCAAAAATAGTGCAGAAACAATCAGAAGCAGTGCAGATACAATGCAAGAACAATGCAAAAAACATGCATAAACAATGCAGAAATAAGTGTACAAATTGTGCAGAAACACAAAAACAACGTAGAATAGTGCAGAAAAATTTAAAAATAGTTAGATACAGTGCAAAATTATTCAGATACAGTGCATAAACATTGAAGATATACTAAAATAAAAATATAAAAAAAATGCTCTGGCCGAAAAAATACAATATCTGATTGGGAACATAAAAAATGCCTGAAAAATACGAGATGTTGTCGTAAAACACAAGATGTGGCCGAAAAATACCAAATTTTATTCAAAAATCACCATACTTGAATAAAAAAATCAAATATGGGGAATCGGAGTATGAGAGGCGATGGAAGAGGGTGAGATGATTGAAAATATATGTAAAAACTTACCGAAAAAGCAACTTCGTGGCAGGAGTTAGGTGTTGGCAGAAACTTTGAAGCTAGATCTATGTCAATTCCACGAGAATTTGGAAAAAGTAGTAGCGAAATGAAGAGAGGGTGTAGAGCGGAATTCAAAAATGTATTTTTTTGCTTCCCGATGGTGGTCCGGTAGCGGTTGGAAGGTGGTCGGCGGTGGTAGATTGGGAGTGGAGGAGGGATGAGGGAAAGAAAATGTGAGAAATGATTATAACCATAAATACCCCTATCTGCTATTGTCTTAATCATCAAGCAATTCTCTAAGAATCCGACAATTCTCAAGGATTATAATCTCTTTATTTTCTACTTTATTTACTTTTCCTTAGTATTAACTGCAGTGCTTGTGACCCTTTATAAATTCTATCTGTCTAACCTATTAAGAATTTTTTAGGCACAAGCAGTTTGGCGCCCATCGTGGGGCCCAAGCAATTGTAGGTGTTTACGAAGGAAAAGCATGGCCATGACGAACCAACGATGCCGTCCCAAATAACACCACTGACGCGGTTTACAACTCCTCAAAGGATCCTAGTGATATCGACGGAAAACCAAAGGACACCCCCCAAGGGTCTGATCTTTGTGGATAGTGACCGTGACAACGATCAACCGCGCGAAAGCAACACTAAACTCGAAAATTTCCTTCCTAGCTTTCTCAAAGCACAGGAAGAGCGGGCACAATATAACTCGGCGGACATGGTCGAAAACATGGCCAAGAAGCTAGAGGCAATCTTCGCTGGTTCGTTCTCGAGGCCAGCATCTCCACGAGGATCCGAGCCCCTGAATAATTCACCAGCTTCCAATTTCAGATGGAGGATTAACATAGAGACCACCCCAGGAAGCTCTACAACGGTCCACAATTAAGGTATCGAAAGATCACCTATCATCCAGGACATTCTTTAGGAGTTAAAGGTAACCAAATCAGTAACACGCTGAGTGCTCCACCCCAGGTCACGACCATTGATGAGAAGAATTTCTTTAAGCATGCGTACAAAGCGGATGTTGATCTAGATGAGCACATCTCTGCCTACTAAACAGTCGTGTAACATTACAGAAGAAGTGACCCAGTCAGCTTTGGTAAAGAGGTTCGGTTCAACCCTGACCAAGAGGGCTCTCTCATGGTAAGCCCAGCTGCCTCTGGGGTCAATCAAATCATTCACCCAGATGCAAGATTTGTTCAAAACAAGCGCACTCTGGTGCCTGCATGCGAGAAGAATGTATGGAGAATATCTTCGAGATCCGCTAACATGATGGGGACTTATTGAAGGATTATCTAGAAAGATTCCAGACAGCATTTTCAAAGGCATTTTCGGGGAGAGACATATCAAAAATTCACCAGGGCATTTTGGCGGGGCTTAGATCCTTAAGGCGTAAGCCCCACAATTTGGGGCATATTGGCGCCTGCTGCTTAGGCGTTGGGCGAGTCTCGGGGGGTAAGTCCCAAAAATTATTCAATTTTTTTTTTTTTTAAAAAAAATCAATAATTTTTCTATCTAATGTCTACACTCAAATGTCAACTTGCCGATTAAATTCTCAATTTTTTTTTTATTATTTCTTAATTATATGTAATTTTTTGCTCTTAGCGTAACACAATATTTGGATTGCTAGAGTTTCTAGATAATTTTATCCTTTTTATGTGATTTATATTTTTTTAAACTATTTGTCTAAATTATTTTGTTATATAAAATATTAAATATTAGAGATCTGTGGGGCTTACGCTTAGTGCCCCGGGTCTTACGCCATGCCCCATATCAGGTAAAACGGCTAGCCTCGCGCCCATGTATTTTAAAACATTGATTCCAAAGAGAGTACATGGAACTTCCCCTACTGCCCGACAACATCGCCGTAATAGCCTTCCATAATCGTCTGAACCCGGTGACAACATGGGATACCCTACATCAACGTATAATTAAAAGCTTCGTCTTGAGTCGGAACCATCTTAGACGAACGATGATAGTGCCCGTATGATCCCTGAAGACAACTCCTATCAAAGCAGAAAGTGCGAGCAGGCAGAAGAGCCACAGTCAGTGAGTAGAGGAAAGCGCAACAGAAGGGACTTCTGTGCTAACCTCCCAAAGCTTGTCGAGAAACGAGGACACCAGAAAAGTAATTTCGCACAGTCATAGGTTTGAGGGGTTAAGACTGCACGTAATCGCGGTGGAATTGGTGAGGGATCATATGAGAAATACCGTAGTATGCTGGCCCAAAAACATGAGAGCGGAACCCGGCAAGAGAGGTTCAAACTTCTTTTATAAGTTCCATAGAGATCATGGGCATGAGACTGCTGGCTGTAGGGCCGTGAAACTAGAAGTAATGAACTTACTCAACAAGGGGTATCTAAAGGAACTGGTGAGACAGAGGGGAAAATAAATGTATGCCAAAAACAGAAGCTCAGAAGGTCTTCCAGATCTACATGAGCCAAAAAGGTAGCAGAATGAGGCAGAGCTCGAAGGAGGCCACACCCGTGATGAAATAATCTTGTTTGGTGACGAAGACATTTCTACTTACGATACTAATCCCCCATCATGACGCCTTGGTCATAATGCTATGTATAGGAGACATAAATGTTAAATGCGTCCTAGTCGACGTTGGAAGCACCATAAACCTGATCAAGTGGGAGACCATACAGGCCATGGGGATCGAAGACCAAGTGACTCTAAGCGCCTACACTTAGCAGGCTTCAACAACTCTTGTGAGAAGTCCGTTGGGGAAGTGAATCTCATGGTTCATACATCTGGAGTTGATCATCATCTTTCCAGGTAATCAAATGAGGCATCCCAATGCTACTATAGGACGACCATGGATTCATCAGATGAAGGCAGTACCTTCAACCTTGCACCAAAAGCTCAATTACCCTACTGAATGGGGAATAAAAGAGATACATGGATAGCAAGAGAATGTTACACATCGGCCATCTTGGAGCGGCCAAACCCACCACAGAGAAGGAAGCAGGCCCCCGCAAAGATGGAGAACACCCCTAAACCACAATCAACCAAGATGATTGGTCCAGTCACTTGGTTGATTGAAAGTATTGGGGGGAATAGGAGTGGGACATATGGAAGTATTACTCCTTTTGGTTATTTACTTTAATTAGCTCCTTTAGTTTTCGAGTATTAGTTTTCGAATTGCTACTTAATCTTAGTACTTTTTGCCTTTTCATTTATTTTACAGGTTCTGCACCCACAACAGTATGAGCCCAACGCTCTCCACTTTATCACTTAATAATAACTATTCCATTTTAGTTAGTTTTATGTTAAAGATCCTTTAAAGATCCAATTATTCATAGCCCTCGACCATATTTAGTCGAAGTAATACAATCACTCCTCATTACGAACTTAGAGTAAACTACTCACTCGAGATAGATCAATTCTAGTTAAGCCACCAAGCATTATTGTACATTGAAATCGTCAATTCAACTATTGCACTAACATGTCAGTGGGGATGCCCTCCCTCATAGTGCCATTAAAGACTTGAACACTCGAGTGGACAAGCACAATCGTTCTAGCCTGAATGCAAAAATGCCCTGTAACGCATAATGGGCTAAAGACGTCCCTTTGTTGGCGCGAACCTCACCCTATCTAAAAGAAGCCTATCACAGACCAACTTAAGCAATCACCGCTGATGCAAAAATAAAAATAGCATTGTGCAGATGCACTAACATCTTCAAACATAACACCCAGAAAGGCATAAAAATTCTGCTTGACTATATTATAAGTAAATACGCGAGTACGCACAAACAACAAATTAATGAATTTCTATTTATCATTAGTATCAAAGGCCCGTAGTCTACAATATATAATTGAGTTCTTTTGAATATAATGTCATTCATCACAGATATTCTTGAGAAACTGAAAGGTCCCGGGGGACTACGTCTGAAAAATCTTTTAAACTTCGTGTAGTTAAGGTATTTCACCTAGAATTGAAACTTCTACCGAACAGGCGCGTCAGTCAGAGCCTTTCCCTTATCGCGCAAAAGGCGACATTACCAACATAACACCCCTAGCAGTAGTATTAGCATTTCGCTGTCAGATGGGCACCAAAAAATCAGCCCAACTGAGGAATCCCTTAGTAGAATGGGGCAAGAGCATGAACACACCACAGCAGTTTCAGCTAGTAAGGGATGGAGAAAAACCTATATTCATTAACCAGCTACCTCGGGAGTGTTAGATCAGCCCTCATCTCCTAACAATTAGAAGCTGATGCAACCTCTAAAATGCAGTCAAGGGTAGATGTACGCAACTGCCCTGAGAATGCAAAAGTTTTGAAGAAAGGTTGTAGATTGACCACTTGAATGAGATAAAGAAGTCGTTAAGCCCTATTGCATCAACACATCCCCGAGAGAACTGGAGAATGGGCAAATGCAGAGGCATTACACGACCTCCATATGACAAGAGAAATATCGAAGCAATCTGCCTTAGAAAACGAGCGCACCATAATCAGTGTACATGCCATGAAGAAAGCATTCCGAAGAATATCATCAGGATCCCGATCAAGTGTTATGACTCGAGAGATTCTGCCTATCTCAGCATGAACTGAAGGACAGAAAAAGTAGACAATGAGTGCTTCCTTACTTTCAATTTTTTTATACACCATCCACTCTGAATAAAGGAGGTGTTTTGGGATTACAGAGTCAGGATAAAAAGTAAACATTCCAGAAGCAAAAGGTGGTTTATGTTCTTGCTAAGGGAAGTTATTGAAGGAGACAATGTGTCTTTGAGAAAGCTTGTGATCAATAACTAAAAGGATCCCCTTTTATAGAAGAAAAAAGATAAGGACGGAGCACAAAGCGGTCAAAAGCAATTATGACCGGGGATACGAAATGATTTGGTGCACTAAAAGCAATTACAAGAAAGGTACGAAGAATCAATGAAAGCCAATCAGAGGAAGATGTGTGGAACTCTAGAAGACACCAAGCGTCTGCTTCGGTCAAAGTGACTTTGAGCTTCAAGGAGTCAGAGGAGATATCCTTTCATTTGCGTGCCTCTTTCACTTCCTGACCGCTTACGTCAACACACAGCAACTGGAGAGACTGATTGTATGGGAAAATACGCCACCTATAATACTGGGATACGAGTCCAGCTGGTGACGATTAGACTTACTCTATAAGTCACCGGGCGATGAGGATACATGCCTGCTCCACAAGCCACGACCGCTCAGCAGGCACGGGCTTTAGGATGCAAGGTATACATCCCGCCGCCTTAGGGTTTACAGTCTCCTAGTTAGGGTTAATTAGTATCGCTGCCTTGAGTAAACAGGCACATGACCTATAGTCATTTTATTTTACCATAATTAGGAATGAGGTAAACCTACAGTTATAATTACCTCTCTCCCCTTATTCATCATGCGATTCTCCAAGAATTCGACTATTCTCAAGGAATACAATCTCATTATTTTCTGCTTTATTTACTTTTTCTTAGTATTTAGGTATAGTTTGGTTGGCGGGATTGAGATTCTAATCCCGGAATAAAAATTAGGATTAAATTTATCCCTTATTTTATTACCGATATAAGATAAACTGAGATAAAACTTATCCCTTAATTATGGGATAATATGGAGTATTGGATAAGTTATCCCAAGTCTTATCCCTATTTTAATTCCAAGACAACTTTTATCCCAAATTCATGTGATATCCCACTTTTGGCAATCCCGCAAACCAAACGACTCGACTATATTGCTTGTGACCTTTTATAAATTCTATGTGTTTAACCTTTTAAGTAATTTTTAGGCACAACATATTTGTGTATTTGGGATTACATGAAATTAACTCACAATAGTTTATCGCTAAAAAGCTGCCGTAAGTAAAAAAATAATATTTGACTCTTTAATAATGTATTACTTTTATTTTTTAGGGAATAAGTGCAATGGTAATCCATTGCAAAATTTGCGGCAAAGTGGTTCTTCTTTACTTGGAATGCAATGGACAATTGCAAATTCTATATAAGTCGTTTTTTCCTACAAAGGATGAAATTCTTACCTCCAATTTTCTCTTTTTTCCCTTATATACCAAAGGGTATTTTCAATGTTATTCTTTTCTTCCTTATCTATTGTGAACACTATTGAGATTATCATAAAGATTAAATAATTGCCATTGGGAATGTGAAGCATTAGTAAACATTGTAATTAAATAATAACATGCTATTCTAGAGAGAGAGTCCACCTTCTCTCTACTTTATTCAACTCAACGCCTCGTCTTCCAAAGTAAGTTTGACCGGTCCGACGTTCAATTTCTCTTCACCTACCACTCTTTCATCAGATCAACATGAATGACTTACCAGATCAACCACCTAACACTCAGGTTATTCCCCCAAAACCACTAGATTTACAAAATACAATCGATACTACTTCCATCTCCTTCAAAGATAAGCTTCTATCTTTTGAAAAAATAAACACTACATTGATAGATTCTACACTGGTTCGTGAAACTGCTATGTTTACTGATGGTGAAGATCTTGATTCTTCAACCTCTCATCCAAGTGATCATGACCCAGACTTGATTCGGCTAACAGATGAAGACAAACACAGAATATATCAACCATAGAAGTTTTTGCTGATCCTAAAACTACCTGGTATGCGTGTCTCCCATCAATATTTAAAATTTAAGCTTCAATCTTTGTGGTCTCTTTTTCAGAAGATTTTCCTCTCATAGATCTAGGCCATGACTTCTATGTTGCTAAACTTAATCATGAATTAGATATGGTAAAAGTATTCCAAGGCGCACCATGGTTTATAAATGACCACTGTTTAACTATTAAAAGATGGGAACCAAACTTTGTTGCGTCGAATGAAAAACAGCAAATCTCAGCTGTTTGGGTTAGATTACCCCAATTACCTACAGAATTTTATGATGCTCATATCTTAAAAAAATTGGTAATTCATTGGATAAATTGCTGAAAGTGGATATGTGTACTAGTACCACTTTAAGAGACAGATATACTAGGCTTTGTATTGAAGTCTCAATGAACATTCCAGTTAAATCAAAACACATTCACAACAAGTTTTTTATGAGGGTCAAAATTTTTTATGTTCATCCTGTGGTTTGTTAGGTCATATTTCTAGAAATTGTACACTTGCTGCTCTGTCTTTATCTTCTGGTTCCAGGGATTCAAAAGACGTGTGTGCTACCAGTGTTCAAGAAGCCCCTTCACCCACTAAGGATGAAACCAAATGGAAAATAGTGTCTTTCAACAGACGGAAAAAACAAAGTACATCATCCAATCCATCTTCATCCTCATTGCTCACTACAGGTAATATAGTAACAAAATCAGGACCTTCTTGTTGACACCCAATTTTGTCCCTCCTTTTTACATAATTGGCCATAATTTAATTTAAAGGTGCAATTTGATTATTTGTGCATAATTTGCATTAGAAGGCATGCATTTACGTGCATAATCCGCTACTTATATATTATATACTTAAATGTGGCTATATTACATAATTTTGCATCATTTAGGCTATTTGTCAAAGAGTGACTGTTTGTGTAATTTTGTGCATTTATAGCATTCATTAATTATTTATAACTATTTATACTTAATTAATTTAATTTTTTTTATGTGTGCATTTTTGTTTTATTTGTCTTATTTTATACAATATATATACACATATTTATATTTTAATTATTTTGCACATTTTAATTTAATATTGGTTCAATTTTTATTTAAACATTACCAATTTTATTTCATAATTTAAAGTTTTATTACATTCATTTTGAACCTAGACTAATTCTGACCAAATACATCCCTTTTCCTAAAACTAGTCCAAATTCCTTATCCCTAAAATCAAATCCTCCAATTACCTAAAATCTCCCATTAATCCTCTCCCTAATCTCCTCCCCTCCAATCTCTCAAAATTCCCCTAATCTCTCTAAGTCTACCTATACATATCCATCAGCATAGCAAGACATGGATAGAGGACACGCACATAGACTGGGCTACTCTTCTCCTTCACACACCCGACCCCCTTTCTTAGTGGTCTTTTTCTTCCTTACACATCTCTCACAAGACAGTACCACTCCATCACATCTTCACATCCACTCAAAACACAGAACATACCCATTGCACACACACAGTACTACACGCACACTGATCTCTCCCACACAATACACCAAACCAATTCACCAATACCCACCACCTTCTTGAAATACAGACTCATCCCAAAATCAAATCACAAACACGCACATACACTGCTCAAGAGAAATCAGTGGGGATCGGGGTCGGAGCCTCACGTTCATAAAGGGGAAATCGGGATATGGGGGTGGCAAGTTAAACAGAGCAGTTGATTTTACACAACCACCGCCGCCGGCAGTAGCAGTCTCGCCGGTGACTGTGGAGAATCGTCCAATCTCAGCCAGTGATACCCACCACCGGGTTCTCCACTTTTCCCCTGTTTCTCGTTGATTCGGATTTTAAAGTGGAAAAGGGTTAGATAGAGTCGAGTGACGCCACCACTGGCTCGTCGGTGTCGCTCCGCCGCCATTTTTCCCTGGTCTTCTCGATCTATAATAGATTGTTTCTTTGGCTTGTGAAATTTATTTGTTTCGTCTGGAGTTGGTTCTGTTTACTTCTGCGATGACCCATATATTTATGTTTGACCGGGTCTCCTATTGCTTTATTTAATACAGATTCTTGCTTCATATATCTGATTATTTCCTTTTGCTGGGCCACTGACTTTTCTTTGCGAGAAATTGCAATTGCTAGTCGTCGTTTTACAGGTCTGTGCTGATTCGGATAAAACTGCACTTTAGGATATTACTGATTTACAAACAAATGCTACACTGTTAGGCCAATGAAAAATATATTTTTACATATATTGAGGCCTACACAAGAAATTGACGGACAATGAATTGACGGATGTTAAATTAATTACGGTCAAGGAAAATAATTATTATTTGAGGCCTATTAATTTGAACGGATAAACAGTCCCATCCCCACGTCCCTAAAAACAAAATGGCTATGATGACGTGTATAAGCCGTTATTACAAACGAGCCGGTGATGGAGTGACGAGACCGGTACTTGGCATGACAACATGACCGGCCGGCGTGTTTGCAGCCGTATCGACGTCCCCAACTTCCACCCAATACACACCTGAGCCGACACTTTCAAAAATCCCCTTCCCCTTTATTTTAAAACTACTATTATTATTATTATTACAATTATTATTATTATATTATTATTATTATTATTATTATTATTATTATTATTATCATTATTGTTGTTATTGTTTTAAATTATTATTATTATTATTATTATTATTATTATTATCATCACTATTTCTACTAACTTATTTTCTTTGTATTTACGAGGAAAATTAAACAAGAGACAATGTCTTGTTTTTTAAAGAGAACAACGAGAAGAAAAATCCTTTTATTAATATAATCATTATTTTCATTATCTACTAATATTATTGTATTTTTATTACTTGCATTATTATTAATATTATTATTTATTAACTTATTTCCTTTACAATTTTCTTTCGAGGTACATCATGGTGAAATTACCAAAAGACAACCCTTTCAAAAAGGATAAACATTCAAACTCATTGGATTTATTTCAATTTCTTTCTATTAATTTTACTTGCAATTCCTACTAACTCGTTTGTTTGTTTTGCAAGGCACAAGGCTCGACTATTAGAAGAAATAAATATTTAGTATTTGCTTTTAAATTTGTATATCATAGTCTAGATATCCAAGTGTTTTATTGCTTAGTTAGTTTAATCAATTTGCTTCGAATCCCAATTATAAAGTCCAGCCGGTAACCACATTTGGTGGGGCTCGAGAGGTGCCTAACCCCTTCCTCTCGAGTTTACTTGAACCTCTTACCTAGAATTTCTGCTTCGTAGACTAAGTTTAGGAGATAATTGTTAAAATTGGCTAGAAACAAAATAGGTGACCTAATACGCCTTAGAAACTATATTAGGTGGCGACTCCAACATTTAAACTCAAACGAGTTCACCCAGTCAAATCCTACACCCGACTCGCCTCGAGTCGAGTCCAAAATCGGGTATGACAGAATGGCGACTCCGCTGGGGATATCAAGGCTCAAACCATAACGGACTTTAATTGGGATTCTTGGCATTTATTTTTCTTTTTTCCATTATTTATCAAAACTAATATTTTCTTTCTTTTCCTTTTGCAGGTTTGAACTTTAGTTTCCGATTTCATTTTTGTTTTCTTTTAATTTGTTATCTGTAATTGTTATTTTATTTCCTCCACTCCTGAAATGTTTTTTTACACTCGCACACACAATAAATGGTTACGTGGATCTCACGATCGTTTCACTCTCAAAAAACCCTTTAGGAGGGACGTTTGGAGTATAGTTGGTCCGTGGTACAACCAACCCCTTCAAACGATCCCACCCTTTGGTTGTCCGCCAGAGGAACCATATTTTATTCTAGACTAACCCACTCTTAGAATGTTCTTTTAGGATAACACAACATATCCTAAACTTCAGTTGTTTTCGGATCTTCTAAATCTTTTTCTCTAAAACAGTTTCACTTCATAATTCTTTTGCATTTTTTCGAAAATTTCAACCTATTTTCCGGAATTAACTTGTTTCTTTCCCCCTGTTAAAATTTATTTTTAAAAATATTTCGATATGTGCACCATTTCTATAAATTTGCCAAATCTTTTTCTTAAAACAGGTTTCACTTCATAATTCTTTTCACATTTTTGAAAATATATCGCCTAACTCTATTAGCTACTTTTCGAAATTAACTTGTTTGATTTGTCTTTCCCTCTTTTAAAAGTTGGTAATATATTTTAATATGTGCATCTTTTCTTTTTCGTGATTTTTAATATTGTCTAGTTTATATGAATCCTATCTTTCAAAACTAACGCGGTTGTTTTGTTCTTATCCTTCTAAAATCATTTTACGAAATACTTCAATATATGTGCATCATTTTACAAAACATATGCATTTCTTTCAAAAACTTGTGCATTTTTTTAAAAACTTGTGCATGTCACACATATCTTCCGCCACTCCTGGCAACTTTCTAAATCGTGCGTTGAAAACACGGTAGTTACAACCACCTCTTCTCTCACAAAAAACTCCTTAAGGGGGAACGACTTGGAATCTATTTGATCCGAGACGTTTCCGCTCCCGAGTCGTCCGCTTGGGAGGATAATAAAACCCGGTCTAGCCAACCATTCCTTAGCAGCGGCACTAGAAATCATGCATCATGACATATCATTAGTCGACTTGTTCTCAAGTCCGATGGGTCAACTTCTTCAAACGATCTGAACGGGTTTTTAACCCCAAGGAGCATTGGACATGATTTATTTGCATTTACTTAAAGGATTAGACCTGCAAATATAGACTGTTTATTAACATTGTTCTGCATTCAATGCCATTCAAAGGCACAAAGGTTACCTAAAAGGCTTTAAAAGCCCAAAGTGAGTCAGAAATGATTGTTTATTCCTACACGGTCGGAGTTACTCTGTATTCAATGCCATTCAAAGGCACTAGAGTTGTCCGAGAGGCATCAAAAGCCCGAATTGAATAAAAAATGATTGCTTAAACAATCAGAGGTACTCTGTATTCAATGCCATTCAAAGGCCCAAAGGTTACCTAAGAGGCGTCAAAAGCCCGAATTGAATCAGAAATGATTGCTTAAACAATCAAAGTTATTCTGTATTCAAAGCCATTCAAAGGCACGAAAGTAACCAATGAGGCGTCAAAAGCGCAAATTGAATCAGAAACGACCAATATTTCTTAAACAGTCGGAATCATTCTGTATTCAATGCTATTCAAAGGCATTAAATGGTAACCAAAGAGGCATTAAAAGGCCCAATTTGAAGCAGAAATAACCACTTGATAGACGGGATGATGCATAACGCACATTTATCCTTTAAGCAATATATAAAGGCTTGACATCCTTGGCATGTCAAAGGTCCATTAGTAACTTCCGTCTAAAGTGTCTAAGAGTTCTCAACCCACAACGACACGTACTACATTGTTTTCAAAAGCTCGTGCCACACGTTAATCGTTTGCTTACAACCAAAATTTAGGCATCTTCAATCCCCTTTCTCTCATTCCCTCATCTTTCCCAAAAGATCACGGCCAATAGAACATTTGACTTGGCTGCTAAATCCCTCAGATGAATCTTCTAAGGATGGATCAACATGAAGAATGCTCTCTCAGGCCATGATCTGATTTCCTAGCAATGTCTAGTCTTTTCCTTCTCTTACATTGTTTCAATATCAACCATTGTAATAAAGACCAATATCAAATAAATGCAATATTCTCTTTAAGACTCCGCATTTTGCACCAAACGAAATGACGCATGTGGCACAAAGCACTTTTCAAATCATCGTGCATAAAACGACCCTTCATATTATAGAATGCATTTCTTGTTTGATATTTGTGCATTGCGTGAATTTGCTTGATTGCTCTAGGTCTCTTTCTACCTAAGTCAATGCCTTCCCAAATCTGATCTCTTACCAAGGCACCTCATCTCCCTACTCTATGCCCAAATCCTGATATCAGAAATCTTTCGCATGTCTTGATAATTCCATATCCCTTACGAACTCAAAAACCTATTATCCAAAAGGTTGGCTTAAGTGAATACCAAGGCAGAAGATTTGGTTAAGTAAAGTGCACTTATCAGGGATTTTTCAAAGCAAGAAGAGTTTGTAATAACAGGCACTATACGAACAAAGCAGAAAATTGACAGGGAAGAGATTTGTTGGTCAAACTCAAGGGCACACATGACTTACCGAAATACTTCGTTTTGACACAATGTCTGAGGAACATTTTTGTTGGTCTAGTCTATATTGTAATAAATTTAAGATAATCCAAAATATTATTTCCAAACTTGCACCTATTCATGGCCAAAAGGACGTTCAAATGGTTATCACAAGGCAATAAGGAAGTGAGAAATGATCGGAACCCGCTTAATGATACAAAGGTTTATGCATAGCAACCAAATTAACAGGCTGGTTCAATTTGAAAAATAATGCAAAAGGCGCAGTGACAAGAATCCCATTATATGACGGAGCTAGAAACTCTTTTTGAGTATTGAAAGTATATCCCTACCAACTAGTAAGTGTGGGACGAGACGATGAACTTAAGATGAAGCTATTTGAGACAGTTACAAGATCATCAATCAACTTGATACAAAACAGGGGGAGACAGATTTCTTGGAACGATTTTGGTCAAACTTTCATGACAACAACTACATGGAGGGGGGAATATAATAAGACCAACCTCTAAAACGGTCTTGAGTAAAGTAGCAATCTAAGAAATATACATAATGAACCGGGATCGTTCTCTTGGCAACAAAACCTACCTGACAAGCAAAAGTTGAGGCAAAAATTGCATTGTAGCAGTTAGTTGACAAGTATGAAAAACATTGAGATGCACATATGCGACATGCCTAATTCGCAAGGAAAGATGACAGATGCACTTAAGGTGTTGGTGTTCAACAAAAGCCAACCTCCTTTCTGTCAACACAACCTATTCTTTACATAACATCCTTACCACATTTCATTGACATTCAACTTCTCATCTCCTGCTTAAACGAGCATCGGTCGTTTGACCAAAATCCTTACCTTGACTGCTAAATAAAGCACTTAGACAATCTCTTGTGATACATGTGCATTCTATCACAACCTCCAAATTCAAGCGCTATTTCATCATCTGCGGTCTAGGCATTCTCTTAAGCTTACGTGTCATTTTTGCTTCAAGTCTTTACTAATGTGCCCACACAGTTTTGTGCATTTCACCACTCTATTATGGTTGCTTCGTACTTGAACACCGAAGTTGGTCAAGAATTTGCATTTAGGAAGCCGAAATGGCAATCCAAGCTGAAAACACCTTCCTCTGCAACAAAGTCCTTTGGACCACCAACATATATGACACCAAGAGCATTCAGAAAATTCCATTTCCATAGTTACATGAGATTCACAACAAAGATATCATATCACTATACGACCGAGCTCACGACTTCACAATGCATCCAACTTACACGATAAACAACCCCACATCTGTCAAAACATTCAACAACAACCTCAGCGGGCTCAACACAATCAAGGATAGACCAAAATGACAAAAGCTCACGCCTTTACACTTTTAGCTTGGCCAAAAGATATTGCATCCAACAAACAAACTACTCCCTGGATACCCATTCCTAAATTCGATCAAACAAGATCTACACTTATCACTTACACAATTAATACCATGACACCACAAGACATCCAACGCTGAAACATAAAGTTCAGAGTCCGATTGACCAAAGCAAGACAATGGTATAACAAAGACCAACAAAGAGAAACTCCAACTCCCAAATCACAAACACACTTTCTACAAAGGCTTATCCATTAAGTTAGCTTCATTACTTGCGAAGCAACCTAAGACAAATACAACTTTGGAAAATCTCCAAATCCGGCAAAATCAAAATATCAAACCTCAGTCTGAGTATGGAAATATATACATACTCATAGTCATCAACACACCCAATCGTCACACTAAAGGACGAGTGCAGATTTCTAGCCAATACATTTGGTGTTCAGTACCATACAACCACCTTCTCTCGGTGATCTGTCATGAACAATTAACTGGGGCAGAATTTCTGAGGATCCCCTCAAAAATTCCAAAAGACGCAAACTTGACACTGGGGCAGAAATTTTTGAGATACCCTAAAAAATTTCAAGAAAAGTCCTCATAATAGCAATACAATAGCCTTCTTAGTGCATTGCATGATTTAACAAAAGCATTCTATTTGTCACACATTACTTTACTTTTGCTTGCAAGATATGCAGCCCGACCTAACAATGATAAGCATTAAGTTTTTCTTTGCTATACTTTACTTTTGCTTGCAGGGTATACGACCCGACGGGTAGACAACCCTATGAAGAAACAACATGACAAGGGGACAACTATACAAGATATAGCAGCAGAGCGCAACACAACAAATATGGAAGTCGACCTCCCCTACATAACTCACAAATTTCTCTTTTTGATTGTAGGTTTACACAGGTACCGAGTATGCCTAACAACTCTTGCAAAGCAACATTCCTCAATTTGACAAGTATAGAATCCATGTCGGTGGATACATAGGGTCCGTATCGGTGGACATGACAAGTATAGAATCCATGTCGGTGTATATATAAGGTCCGCGTCTGTGGGCGCGACATCAATTTGAGAAGCAACATAAGCATAGGATCCATGTCGGTGGATATATAGGGTCCGCATCTGTGGACATGACATCAATTTGAGAAGCATAGAATCCATGTCAATGGATATATATAGGGTCCGCGTCTGTGGACATGACATCATTTGAGAAGCATAGGATCCGCATCGGTGGGTATATAGGGTCCGCGTCTGTGGACATGACATAAATTTGACAGAAGCATAGAATTCATGTCGGTGGATATATATGGTCCGCGTCTGTGGACATGACATCATTTGACAAGCATAGGATCCATGTCGGTGGATATATAGGGTCCACGTCTGTGGACATGACTTCATTTGACAAGCATAGGATCCATGTCGGTGGATATGTAGGGTCTGCATCTTTGGACACGACATCAACTTGAAGAGCATAAAATCCATGTCGGTGGATATATAAGGTCCGCGTCTATGGACACGACATCAATTTGAGAAGCAACAGAAGCATAGAATCCATGTCGGTGGGTATGTAGGGTCTGCGTCTGTGGACATGACATCATTTGAAGAGGCATAGAGTCTGCCTCGGTGGATATATAGGGTCCGCATTTGTGGACATGATATCATTTGACAAGCATAGGATCCATGTCGGTAGATATATAGGGTTCGCAGTGGTGAACATGACAGCAATGAAAACAGTGTAAGGTCCGCGTCTGGGGCATGACTTCAATCTGAGAAGCATAGATTCTGCGTCGGCAGATATATAGGGTCCGCGCCTATAGACACGACATCTTTGAAGAACCATATAATCCGCGTCGGTGGATATATAGGGTTCACATTTGTGAACATAACAACAATGACAACAGGGTAGGGTCCGTGTTTGTGGGCATAATTCAACAGTTTGAAAGCAAAACATGATTCGTGTTTGTGAATATGACAACAATGACAACAAAGTAGGGTTCGCGTTTGTAGACACAGTTCAACAATTCGAAGCAGAATAAGGTCCATGTTTATGGACATAGTTCAGCAATTTGGAGCAGTAACGTCCGCGATTGTAGACATAGTTCAGCAATTTGGGGCAGTAAGGTCTACGTTTGTGGACAGACCAACTATTGATCAAGCATAAAATCTGCGTCGGCAGATATATAAGGTTCACAGTGGTGAAGATGACAAAAAATTTGCAACATAGTAAGGTCCGCATCGGTGGGCATAGCATTGGAAAATACTTGGATGAGACATCAATCAAAGAAGCATAAGACAAGACAACTACCCAGCCGACAGGGAAGTCTCTTTATGCATTTACATACTATTTTTGCAAAACTCATTTTTATAGCAGGACGTACAATCTGGCGCCGCACTGGCAAGATGGTCCAACAACAGCTCGACGCGACAAAGCAATCACTCCTGACGAGAAGCACTAAGCAAATGGATATCCCCCAAAGGAGAAGCACACATTTCATAACACTCAAAACACCTTGAAACAGACTAGACAACTGCATGACAAATGAGAGCCCAACTCAACAGGGAAGTTTACCTTACTTTATCTTTATATCTACTGCATTTATCATGATTTTGCTGCAGGGTACTCCCCGATCTCTCGACAAACCCCTGTGCCATACTCTCACGCCTGCTCCCAAACATCACGGCCAACCATGCAACCGCAAAACCTCTAACACATACAAAGCAAAGCCTAATCCTACAAACAATGTTTCTGCTTATACTCGCAAGCTACTTACTTTGCCGAATTCCAAGATAGAATTCCATACTCGCACCAGTGGTCTTCCTAATCCTTCCTTGTTGATTGGGTACCAGCTCCCAATTCCTTCCTATTCGTGCCTGCCTATTTGAATCGTGCGTATTTGCAAAACTCGTTCCTCAAATCCTTCCAAACTCAGTCAGGGCAATATCGAGGGAAATATTACTCATTTATCGAGTTGAAGTGGAAACTATGTACCTATAAATTCCTCATTATGGGTGTGTAGCGCGCCACATTTTCACAATTAGGACGATTATAAGCCTCTTTTCCCACGCTCGATATACTGATGTTATCTCATCTTCGATAGTACCCTTACTTCATTCATCATTTATCCCGCCGAAAAGACAAAACATACATGAACCTAAACTTTACATACTTGGATAAGTTTAGTCTTTACATTCAAATCGTGCACCATAAACATCTCCTACAGGCAACACGTCATTCTAGAACTACATACGGCCTGATTCTCGTGAAACCCGAGATATGTAGGCAACTAAGACACTGGGGTTCGACCAAAATACCCCCCCAAAACACCCATTCTCCCCTTTCAATCATTTTGCCCACCAGTCGTGACAAAATTGGTTACTCCGTCAACTATCTTTGCCCGAAGACTCTTTCATCATCCCCGGACAAAGAGGGACAACTGTTGACACCCAATTTTGTCCCTCCTTTTTAAATAATTGGCCATAATTTAATTTAAAGGTGCAATTTGATTATTTGTGCATAATTTGCATTAGAAGGCATGCATTTACGTGTGTTATCTGCCAGTTATATATTATATACTTAAATGTGGCTATATTACATAATTTTGCATCATTTAGTCTAATTGTCAAAGAGTGACTGTTTGTGTAATTTTGTGCATTTATAGCATTTATTAATTATTGTAACTATTTATACTTAATTAATTTAATTTTTTCTTTATGTATGCATTTTTGTTTTATTTGTCTTATATATATACATATATATATATATGTATATATATATAGATATATATATATATGTATATATATATATGTACATATATATATATACATATATATATACATATATATATATATATATATATATATATATATATATATATATATATATATATATATATACATATACATATTTATATTTTAATTAATTTGTACCTTTTAATTTAATATTGGTTCAATTTTTATTTAAACATTACCAATTTCATTTCATAATTTAAAGTTTTATTACATTCATTTTGAACCTAGACTAAATTCTGACCAAATACATCCATTTTCCTAAAACTAGTCCAAATTCCTTATCCCTAAAATCAAATCCTCCAATTACCTAAAATCTCCCATTAATCCTCTCCCTAATCTCCTCCCCTCCAATCTCTCAAAATTCCCCTAATCTCTCTAAGTCTACCTAAACATATCCATCAGCATACCAAGGCATGGACAGAAGACACGCACATAGACAGGGCTACTCTTCTCCTTCACGCACCCGACCACCTTTCTTAGTGGTCTTCTTCTTCCTTACGCATCTCTCACAACACAGTACCACTCCATCACATCTTCACATCCACTCAAAACACAGAAAATACCCATTACACACACAGTACTACACGTACACTGATCTCCCCCACAAAGTACACGAAACCAATTCACCAATACCCACTACCTTCTTGAAATACAGACTCATCTCAAAATCAAATCACAAACACGCACATACACTGCTCAAGAGAAATCAGTGGGGATCGGGGTCGGAGCCTCACGTTCATAAAGGGGAAATTGGGATATGGGGGTAGCAAGTTAAACAGAGCAGTTGATTTTACACAACCACCGCCGCCGGCAGTAGCAGTCTTGCCGGTGACTGTGGAGAATCGTCCAATCTCAGCCACTGATACCCACCGCCGGGTTCTCCACTCTTCCCCTTTTTCTCGTTGATTCGGATTTTAAAGTGGAAAAGGGTGTGATAGAGTCGAGTGATGCCACCACTGGCTCGTCGGTGTCGCTCCTCCGCCATTTTCCCCTGGTCTTCTCGATCTCTAATAGATTGCTTCTTTGGCTTGTGAATTTTATTTGTTTCGTCTGGAGTTGGTTCTGTTTACTTTTGCGATGACCCATATATTTATGTTTGACCGGGTCTCCTATTGCTTTATTTAATCCAGATTCTTGCTTCCTATCTCTGATTATTTCCTTTTGCTGGGCCACTGACTTTTCTTTGCGAGAAATTGCAATTGCTAGTCGTTGTTTTGCAGGACTGTGCTGATGCGGATAAAACTGCACTTTGGGATGTTACTGATTTACAAACAATGCTATACTGTTAGGCTAATGATGACGTGTATAAGTCGTTATTACAAATGAGCCGGTGATGGAGTGATGAGACCGGTACTTGGCATGGCAGCATGACTGGCCGGCGTGTTCGCAGCTGTATCGACGTCCCCAACTTCCACCCAATACATACCTGAGCCGACACTTTCAAAAATCCCCATCCCCTTTATTTCAAAACTATTATTATTATTATTACTATTATTATTATTATCATTATTGTTGTTATTATTTTAAATTATTATTATTATTATTATCATCACTATTTCTACTAACTTATTTTCTTTGTATTTTAAGAGGAAAATTGGATAAGAGACGATGTCTTGTTTTTGAAAGAGAACAACGAGAAGAAAAACCTTTTTATTAATATTATCATTATTTTCATTATCTACTAATATTACTGCATTTTTATTACTTGCATTATTATTAATATTATTATTTATTAACTTATTTCCTTTACAATTTTCTTGCGAGGTATATCATGGTGAAATTACCAAAAGATAACCTTTCAAAAAGGATAATACATTCAAACTCATTGGATTTATTTAAATTTCATTCTATTAATTTTATTTGCAATTCCTACTAACTCGTTTGTTCGTTTTGCAAGGCACAAGGCTCGACTATTAGAAGAAATAAATATTTAGTATTTGCTTTTAAATCTGTATATCATAGTCTAAATATCCAAGTGTTTTATTGCTTAGTTAGTTTAATCAATTTGCTTCGAATCCCAATTATAAAGTCTGGCCGGTAACCACATTTGGTGGGGCTCGAGGGGTGCCTAACCCCTTCCTCTCGAGTTTACTTGAACCTCTTACCTAGAATTTCTGGTTCGTAGACTAAGTTTAGGAGATAATTGTTAAAATTGGCTAGAAACAAAATAGGTGACCTAATACGCCTTAGAAACTATATTAGGTGGCGACTCCAACATTTAAACTCAAACGAGTTCACCCAGTCAAATCCGATACCCGACTCGCCTCGAGTCGAGTCCAAAATCGGGTATGACACTTCTTCAGGTAAATCTCCTCACACTCAGCATTTCTTTTACAAAAGTAAGAATTTTTCTCTGCATAATGATACTATTATGCATACCTTTTTGTCTGCTAGTGGTATTGATAAAAAAGGACCAATAGATCCTCATACTACTCCTAAAAATGTTGTCTATGCTCATAATAATCAAAAAAGCTTCTTTACGGCAAAATACAGGTTCTACAAGTCCTTCTAATAATAATATTAAAAAAATACTTGCACCACTCAAAAATAAACACACGTGTTCTACACGTGTCTCAGGAAAAGGTAGCTTCTTCTCCTCCTTCATTGGATGACAACATGCAGCAAAAATTGCATATAAAACATAATAAAACAAATAATGATCATCCTTCTATATCAATTACTGATACATCATCTTGTCATGCACTCACAAATCTCTTGGCAGATGACAAATCAGTAAAACTCTCTAGCCATGTGGCAGCTAACACAACTCCCATAGACATGCAGATTGATCATCCAATAGATGTTTTCCCATCTAATGATCATATATTACTAACTCCCAATCATCTTCCTTCCATGCAAAATTCTTCACACACAAAAGATTGTCTCTCAAACCAAGAACTACAACTTCCTTCTTTAAATCACTCTGAAAATCACAATGTTTCCATTTCAACAGAGAATTTACAGAAGAAGAGTGGTTCTGGTTCCAGTCCTAAGAAGATTACCTACAATGAACAACATTCCACCTCACCCCCAGCCACCCCCAATCTACCTCCACCAATAATCTTTACTACTCCTCCACCTCCACCAAACCATCAACCTCTGTCATGGGTGGAACATGCACTAATGGGTCTAGCCCAATCCTTTCATATGGACCTAAATGGTTAGGAAATCATTCTTATACTCCAGAGTCCAGCTTTCATAGCCAACTTAATCTCAGAAGGAATGAGATTAGCACTGGAAAACTTCATGAATCATCTATGGATGATGAATATCATAAATCCCCTGGCTCCTGCAATGGCTCCAGCTCTGTTCCCACACCTGCACAACCAAGGGAATCTCCCACAACACTTCAATCTTCATCCAATGGTCAATCCAGTTCAAAACCTACCTTTTCTCCCACCCCAGGTTCCAAATGCACCTCCATTGTTCTTTCCATGGCAACCACAGCCAATAAATCCCCCACAACAACCTCTTCCACCACCATACCAACTTGTTTTTCCTCAGAACCAGTTCCCACAACCATATGACCCTCAAGTCCAACAAGTGGTCCCCCCATGCCTCCACCACAGAATCTTCCTCAGGAGAACCCCCAGGAGTTGATCAATGAGGAGGATGCCCCTCCCATTGTACCTGAACAAAAAGAGGAAATGGGAGAGGCGGAGGTGGTAGAGCCAATAGTGGTGGAACCAAAACCATGGGGTCAATCACAGAAATTTCAAGCCTGCGCATGGCAATATGCATGCTGTTTCTAGAATTAGAGGACAGGAAATGCATCCACACCTTGCCTCTACTTCTTTACAAGACCTCTTTGGACATTCGATCCACTGTGAACAAGGATGCAGGAAAATATGCTGCAATCTTCAACCCAACTCTGGCCAAGGAGCAAATGATGGCCAGGGAAGCTGGGATCACCTTCAGAAGAAATTAACTACTCCTCAAACTATGATGAATGACCATACCAGCTTTATTTTTAGGAACATTAGGGGTTGAAATGACATGGATTTTAGGAGGAATATGGATGAGCTTATTAGGATACATAATCCCTGTCTTCTGGCTTTACTGGAAACTAGAATGTATAGACATGTGCCTATCAGGAACCTATTCCACTTTGATCAAATGATTGAAATTCCTACTCAAGGTGCTAGTAGATCAGGGGTCTGGTTGTCCTTTGGAAGTCTGATAAACTTAGCCTCTTTGATATCAAAGTGACTGACCAAGAAATGCATGCTATGGTCAAGGTACTCCCTAACCACTCCCCTTGGCTTCTTACTTCTGTTTATGCTACTAAGTTTCATAATAGATTAAGATTGTGGAAAAACTTATGTGACATATATGATAGTTATAAAGGTCCTTGGTTACTAGGTGGAGACTTCAATGAAGTTCTCACCCAACAAGAAAAATGGAAGGGGGAGGAGGGGCAGGCCTATAAACCTGGGTAGGCAGTCATGTTTTAATCAAACTTTAGATTATTGTGGGTTGATAGACTTAGGGTTCAAGGGTGCTAAGTATACTTAGTCAAACCATAGACACCTTTCTATAGGTCTGATTCTTGAAAGGCTTGATAGATGTGTTACAAATGATATTTGGTTGCAGAAATATCCAGATGCCTCTATTACCCATCTACCTAAAACATACTCTGATCATACACCTCTTCTTATCACTATTACTAGGAAGCATTCCTTCCCTAATATAAAACCTTTTAGATTAGAAAAATACTGGTGTAGTCATCCTGATTTTCCTAGCAAAGTTCAGGAAGAGGCTGCTATTCCTCATTTCACTGACTCTATCAAATTATAGAGTCAGGAAACTTTTGGTAATCTAGCTCATAATAAGAAAAGAATTTTTTCCAGAATAGGTGGTATTCAGAAGTCCCCTCACTATCCCACCAGCTTCTATCTTCAAACCTTAGAACAAGATCTTATTAGGGATTATAATAATAATTTAAAATTGAAAGAGGATTATTGGAAGATAAGATCTAGAATTAACTGGTTAAATGATGGTGATGCCAACACCAAATTTTACCATATTAGTACCCTCAATAGGAGAAGGAAAAATAAAATTCATTTCTTCAAAGACTAACGATAACTGGATTAATGATCCCACTCAACTTCTTAATCATACTATTACTTATTTTAAAGATATCTTCACAACAGATCACACTTCTACAGACCTAAGTAATATTATGTTTGCTCACCATAACTTTCACAATATTAATTTGGCACCTTTAGATAGGCCTCTATCAGATTGTGAAATCTCTAAAGCTGTTTTTTCTTTCCATCCTTATAAGGATCCAGGCCCAGATGGGCTTCACCCTTTCTTTTATCAAAATAACTGGGATAAAGTAGGGCCTGCAGTATCTAAATTTTTGAAGTCTTTGCCTCTTATGAAATTTCTCCCTTCATTAATTCCACCTATTTGTGTCTAATTCCTAAATTTCATAATGCCGAAAACCTGAAAATTTTTAGACCTATAGGCCTCGGTAACACAATCTATAAGATTATCACTAAAATAATTGTTCACTGAATGAAGCACTTCCTTTCATCTCTCATTAGCCCTTATCAAACAAGTTTTCTCAAAGGAAGGAGAGTTTCTGATAATGCTATAATTATCCAGGAAATAATGAATCATTTTCAGAAATCTAAGAGCTGAAAAGCCAAAATGATTCTGAAAAATGATTTAGAAAAAGCATTTGTTAGACTAGAATGGTCTTTCATCTATCGCACCCTTAGGTACTTTAAGTTTCCCCCTAATATTAGTAAACTGATAATGTACTGCATCACTACTAGTAATATTTCTGTGATGGTGAATGGTACCCTAACTACTTTTCACCCTCTAGAGGCATAAGACAAGGGCACCCTATGTCCCCTTATCTCTTTATTCTTTCATTGGAACTTCTTTCAAACCTCATCAACCATTATGCGGATTATGCTCTATGAGACCCTATTCAAATATCCCCAGATGGACCTTCCTTTACTCATCTCTTCTATGCTGACGATCTGACTATTATGGCACATGCTAATGCTACTTCTATAAATGAATGCTTAAACTTATTTTGCAGACTATCTGGTCAAAAGGTTAACACCCATAAAATTAGGTTGATATTCTCTAAGCTTTGTCCTGCTCCCCTAAAGGAAGATATCAACTCCATCTTTAGTTATACTATAACCTCTAACTTTGGCAAATATCTTGGTTTTCCAATCCTTAATAACAAACCTAAAGCTTCTGACTTCCAGCCTATTGTGGATAATATGAACACTAAGTTGGCTGGTTGGAAATCACATGTTCTTACAATGGCAGGTAGAGTGACTCTTACTAAAGCCTCTCTCAATGCTATTCCTAATCATATCATGCAGTACCATTACTTACCCCATAAGATTCATGCTCTGATTGATAAAACTCAAAGGAATTTTATCTGGGGCTCTACAACTTCCCATAGAAAAATCCATTATGTAAACTGGGATACTATCCGTTACACCCCGTATGTCCAAAGTGAGGTATGTCCTTCTAATGACATGTTAAGAATGATTTAAGTGAGTTTAAAAGTTATAATATGACCATATATGATGTTTATATTTTGAATACAAAGTTTGGGAAAAATCGGATTTAAGTTGCGGAAAAACCGATTAAGGAATCGCCTTCTAACGAAGCATTTTCAGCAATTAATTTCATGTGTTATATGAAGTCTTTTGGGGACATATCATATATCAAATTGAAGCTATTGGAGTGTAGTTTTCAAAACTTTTGATGGTTTGTTCATACAACCTAAGGATAAAAAGATATGACCATCAGAAGTCAGGCCAGAAAAAGGGACATAAGCGCAAAAGAGGACTAAAACTGAAATGTTTCGAGTATAAGAGGAAAAGATGCCTTCTTTTTCGTTATTTCCAGAATATAAACGATAGAAACAGTGCTCCCATGAAGGTTAAAGCCACTTTATGATTTTGAAGGAAGGACGCCAATCGTAACTCGAAATTGAAGACAGATTGCGTCAAAACGCTCTACGCGATGAAGGTAACGTTATGCTACCTTCAATTTCGTCTATAGCTTGAGTTTTAGAATTACTTCATGGCTAAGTAAAGTACCTAAATATTTTATTATAGCTTTTTTAAGCTTTAGAAGGTGTTGAATTCAAGGAAAATAAGGTTTACAAGCAAGAAACATCAAAGGTATGTAAGACTAAACCTTTCTTTTGGCAAGGCATGTATCTTTTAGCTTTTGAAGCTTTTCTTAGTTCTAAACTTAGTTTTTCTTGTGAGAAAATTGTATGGTATCAAGGAAACCTTATATACACTTAATTTGGTACTAAAATCCAAGATGAAAGACGTCCAAATCAACAAGACAAAACGTTTCAAAATCTGGAAAATTGTTTTGATCTTTGGACAGTTGTCAGTATATTGATCATAACTCCTTGTACAAAATTAATATTTAGATTCTTTAAGAATCCCCAGAACCCTAAGACATATATCTAAAACTTTCATGAAGACTATGAAGTCTATAACTTTGATCAACACTCTGAAAATTAGGTTGAAAATAAAAACAGTGGTGCTGTTCAGACATTCTACCTGCGGATTTGTTATATCATCCAGTTGTATCATCTTGTTATCCGTTTAACATGTTTATATTATCAGTTTATCCGGGTATCCATTCCCGTGTATAGTATAGTGCTGGTTTTGTTTTGCGGATCATCCAGTTTCCGGGGAAACTCTGCCGAAATTTTTATAGAAATTCAAAGAGAGTGACAAATTCTGAGTTCTAGGTTGTGTCTATAATTCTATCCAGAGTTTTCTTCTCATTCCTTTGAGTCCATATCTATTGTTGCCACATGTGTTATGCCTCATCCATGCTTATACTTATATTGTGATCATGTTATGTGTGATTTGGAGTCCCCCATAGAGGCTGGACATTGGACACACAGTCCGGTCGCGTGGGTATCAGGTTCCTAACCGGATTTTTCTAAGATGTGGGGAATGAAGCCTTTAACCTAAATTGATATTTTTTTTCTTATTGAATAGAGTAGGATCGTTTGGCAAGGAAACCAAAGGATAAAGCGGTTGTTGATTAGCCGTACTAACTTTTGGAAGAGGTAAGTATTTATATCCATTTCTTTGGAGGCACCTGGCCTCGTGGATTTTCTACCACGTGTTCTATACGTGCGTAGCTGCCGATAGGCGTACTCATTACGCCTTAGCTTTGGACTTACCTTGTATATTATATGTTATGTCCCGTTGTTGGTATTACATTGAGGATCTGAGCATTGTACTCTGACTGTGAGATGACATATACTTCCCGAAAGTCGATGAGAGTCCCGCGCCGGTGAAGGGTTATCATTGCATCATATTGAGGGTAGGAGGATTCCGACCTCGGAACAGGAGGATTCCGCTCCATTGCATCATATTTAGGGTAGGAGGATTCCGCCCTCAGAGTAGAAAGATTCCGCTCCATTGCATCATATTGAGGGTAGGAGGATTCCGCCCTCGGAGCAGGAGGATTCCGCTCCATTGCATCATATTGAGGGTAGGAAGATTCCTCCCTCGGAGCAGGAGGATTCCGCTCCATTGCACATATTGAGGGTAGGAGGATTCCGCCCTCGAAGCAGGAGGATTCTGCTCCATTGCATCATATTGAGGGTAGGAGGATTCCGCCCTCGGAGCAGGAGGATTCCGCTCTATCTATTTGGCACATATGACACCAGTGCATCATACTGCATTCATCCCATTTCATTGCACCGCGTGTTGACTATTGTGTGACTATCATGCTGTGTTTTGTGTATGCGGTATGTATACCATATTGTGGACATATTTCAGTTTGTCTATATCTTTCTGGCTCGTTTTCTGAGTTGCGAGGATCGGGTTGCACGCCGCAACGGTATAAATATACGGATCGGTTTGCACGCCGCAACGGTGTAGATATATGGATCGGGTTGCACGTCGCGACAGTATGAATACATGGATCGGGTTGCACGCCGCAACAGGATGTATTTCTGATTGTTGATATGTTCGGGATACCTATATGTTTTGGCTATCTTACGTTCCTGGTTTTAATGAGTTTGTGATTCCATACGTGTTTCTAGTTATTATCTGGCTCTGCCTTTTTCATAATTTAAATAAGAGGAATTTTGTTTATCTGTTTCTTTTCTCCCTGGCTAGCTATCCTATTCTTTGAGGTGGCTAGTCTGCCCCACTTATTGAGTCCTTTTGACTCATCTTTGTTTGTTTTTTGTTTTTGTCTATCTATTTCATTTCGGCAGGTTCGCTCCAGGATTGAATTTCGCCACGTTGTGATGGAGCGAAGACGACTTCAGCTGTCAGGATGAGCCAGCTTTTATTCCGGATGGCCACCAGTTTTATGTTTATTATTTCAGTTGCATATTGCTCCCTTCAGGAGGTATTTGTCTTCTGTTGCTCCCAACGCACACGCAAGTATACGCGGTCGACAAGTAATAAAGTGATAAATCAAATATCGTTCCCACGAGGACTAAGCAGACTAATACCTAACAAACAATTCCTCCAAACTACTCAGGGGTCTTTTTCTTGGTTGTAAGAGCTTTTATAACTAAATTGCAGGAAGTAAAGTGCTAGATGTGTAGTCAAGCAATGGTGCAATACTTTGGGTGTTAACAATATTAAGAGGACGGTCCAGGATCAGAGTTACGAACAATCCAGTTGGTGTATCCAATTGATTCCACTTCCTAAATCCCGGGTTACTAACTGACAGAGTAAATGTAATTGTGAAAACCTTTCAGTTCTTCACAATCTATGCAAGCTACTTCAATCCCTATATGTCTATGGGTTAAATCACATGCACGCATTAACGATTCTGTAATGAGTTAAACTAGGCAAGCAAGTATATGTCTATCCTACCCGCGAATTGGTTACTCGATGCCCGGGTTCACAAACTAGTTCTATTCTTTCTTATTACGTGATTAGATTCTCTCTTTCGAGTTCAATCCAAAAACCATAGATAATGCATAATTATCGAGCTCTTAACAATTAAGCAAGTGAAATCAAGAAAGAATAAGCAACCCGTTATGGGATTCAATCAATGGGAATCAATCTTCAACAATCAACCTTCATGTAATACTCTAACTCTAGAACGTAAAGTTTAGCCACACATATTCATAATCACAAGGCAAAGATTTGATGTAATAATGAAGTAATTGATGTAATAGATGAAAGATTAGGAATAACCCTTATTCAATGAAGTATGTAGCTCTCAATATTCTCCAAAGTATCAACCCCCTTACAAAAACTAAGTAAAGAACTATTTATAATGTTTCCAAACCCTTAGTAATAAGTTAGACCCAATGCTAGAAGGAATAGGGAGTAAAAACGCGCACAAGGGGCGCTATAACAGGCGCCCCGCGCCTCGGAAAGCGCCCAAACAAGCAGACCCCGTCACATTCTCCACGCTTTGGCCACGCGGCGAATGGGAAACTGCGCCTAGCCACTGCGCGCGGTAGAGGGCGGCGCGTGGCCCATAGCGTCAGGCAAAACTGCTCTTTCCTTGCTCCAAAACTCGCCTCGTGTCGTGCCCTTGTGTGCTCAATCCAATCTTCAATCATCCTTCAACCAATTCATGCTCAATCAAGCTCCAAAAAACTCCAAATGCACCGCGTAACAACCTACACACGCACAACACAAAATCAGTGCACAACCACATTCACAACTAATAAACGAGTGCAAAACAAGCTCAAATATGCGGAAATATTAAGGAAATGTAGGCATAAAATGCCGAACATCACCACCCCACACTTGAACCCTTGCTCGCCCTCGAGTAAGTCACATTTCACTTCCCCAACCTAGGTAAAACAGGTCTGCCTATGACTATGGTTGATACCAACCATTGAACCAATGCACACATGACTACTATGGATCCACAACATGCCAACAATTTACCAAAGCCAAAAATATGAGAACAACGACCCCAAAATAGCTCAAATGCACAAGCTCAACTTAATGCAACCATGCTCCCACAAAATCACACCTATCTACTCAACCAAGAGCCATCAACTTCATCTACTTCATGCAAGTCACGTGCCCTCACCAATATGAAGCAAAAGAGTGCCCCCCCCCCCCCCCCAAATCACACACAAAATCAATATCATGAATAGAATGGGGGCAATACAAGTAAATTCGCTCACTCTCATGAAAGTCTCACATGTTGCACACAACGTACCATAGGCTTGCCCGTAGTGTAGGACTCCACTAATGTAAGCTCATTCCAATCGGGATTAACTAGGACTTTAGAAAGGTCGTAATGTAGGCTAAGGGGCGGGTGGATACATATGGTAATAGTGACTACCTTCCTAAGCACTTTAATACATCACATTCAAATTAATCATCAATTTCATCAAGCCACCCACACCAACAACTTCTACACATACACCTTCTCACAAGTAGCATTTTTCTATTAAGCACACACTAACAAGGAATGGATATCTTTTTCTTTTTATTTCCTCTTTTTTCTCTTTTCACTTTTTTTTTTCTTTCTTTTCAACTTTGCTATTTTTTTCTCAATTTTCAATTCCATCCAACCTTGCCAATGCTTTTCATTACTTCACAATTTTAACAATTATCTCCCTTCATTAGTTCCACTCAAAAACCTCCCAACATCCAACCACAACTCCAATCAACAACAAAATATCAATAAAGTACTTAAGGAGTAAAGTTCCAAAAGAGTCAATTAAGAACAAATGGGTAGGCTCGGTGTGGGTACCAATAGAAAGGATCAAAGAAATCACAACAATAATTTTTTTCCAAGGTATATATGTAAGGGTAGGCTAACAAAAGAAGGCCTTGTATCATTTCTCGACTAGAGCAAACCTAGGATTTCGCTTTGCACACACACGGGGCAAGTTCTAGACATTGATATGCAAACATGGAGTAAACAAGAATATGCCTCACAACTCACATTGCACATGGTTCACACAAAGAGGTTCCATCAACAACTCTCAACTAAGCATCTAGAATGTAACTTGTGGAAATTTAAGCACTCATGCACAAAGATTAACAATCAAGTCAAGCAAGCGGACTCAAACATCTCAAGGGGGTCGTTCCATATTTTTCCTAGGCATGCATCAAAATTAAAACTCAAGGACACCACAAATAGCACATGCAATCAAGTCCAAGTCCATCGGTATCAAACAAATCAAAGGCACCTAGCATTCTACCTTTTTCCTACGTCTAGGGTCATCTACAACTAACTATCCTAATCCTAAAAATAAAAACTACCCGGTTCAAAGGCCTACCCGTGGAAAAGAACCGCGGCCATAAGAAAAACCACGGGGCGGATGACATGTACCACTAATAAAACTAAAAGGAAAATCTTTTTGGACTTTTTCATTGGTTTTCTAATTTTTTTTCATATATTAAAGCAAGAAACAAATCAAAAGAAAGTCAAGTGACAAAAGAAAAATCCTATGGTACATGCATCCTAACCTCAAAAATAGATAAAGGGCAGTACCCCACCCCACACTTAAACTAAGCAATGTCCCAGTGCGACAAAGAAGTAAGTGCAACAGTAAGAGTACAAGAAAACTGCCCTGAAATCTGGGTGGTGCGCAGGAGTGGGGACCTAATCCTCCTCCTCATCATAGCCACCGCCCTCAGAATCAGCTGCCTCGACCTCGCTGTCCGGATCATTAGCCACAACATCTGAATCCGTGTTCTCATCCTCCTGCGGATCCACCGTTCTAGCTCGAATCGTGCCAAGCAGACCCTTCGAGGTCTCCAGGAGCGGGACCTTGCGGTCAATAGCAGTCAAATCAACGCCCGACTTACGGGCCCTCGCCTCCATCATCAAGTACTGACGCGCAGTCAAGTTGGCGTCTGCCTCCCGCCACTCGTCTACCGTCAGTTTCACCGGCGCGGTGGTGGTCACCCCCTTGACCGAAGCAATGTCAAAAGGCTTTCCTATATCAGGGACAATGCAATCCCCAATCTCATCTACGGGGACGCCCGCCTTCTCTAAGTAACGGGTCAAGAGGTTCCCAAAGTACAATCTACTACATGATTTTTCTTTTCGTTGCTCCTTCATAACGCGCAACATGTAGTATCCAATGTTCACCGGCCTCCCAATCATGAAAAAGTACACCATGCACGCCCGAGTCTTAGTGACCTCGGAGTAATGGGAACATGGTAGTATGCGTGCATTAATAAACCTCATCCATACACGAGCCGGCTTGAGAAACTGTGAGAAATGCATAAACTTGTGTCTCCCAGCCGCACTTCGCCCCCACCTATGAGTGGAGCCCTCGCCACATAGGGTATCCCGCAGAGCCGTGTAATCAGGCTTTTTGATGTACTCCCTCATATCATCATAGTCGGGGTCCGCAACCCCCAAAAAGGCATTCAGTGCCGTAGGATCCAACTTCACTTTCACTCCCCGAACTGTCACCACATCATCCTCTTTCCAAGCTTCCTCGGGCTCCCAGTTAGCATACAATTCTTGTACCATGTCCACGTTGGCGTGCCCCGGACTCTCAAACACCGAGTCCCATTTTAGAGCAATGATCTTTTCGGCCACACTGCTAAACTTTTGCATCACCAGCCGTTTATCAATGGCTTGCTCGGGTATGTACCCCACGAGCCGCACACTCTTGTACCATGTTTGGCATTCCCCCTTCTTTACAAAAGGGAGGCCATAACGGGTCTTGCCTCCGGGACGTGGTATCGGCACCGCGTCCTTTGGAATCTTAGCCTTGCCTTTAGCCTTTGGTTTAGCTTTGGGTTTGGCCGGTGCCTTACCCTTTTGCTTGGTAGTGGAAGGCCCGGCTTGAAGCGCTTTTCTCGAGCCCGAAGCGGAGGAAGAGCTCTTTGTTGGCAAAGAAGTAGTCACCATGGTACCTATTCAACAATAAAAGATCAATGTGAGATAGATAGATAGGTACCAAGACTATACAATTCAAGCTCAATTGGTGGGGTACCACCCAACACTTATCACACACTCTATGTGTCAATCACTCAACTCAATGGCACGAGCAACCCCACACTTAAGCAAAACTAGCTTCGGACAAAGTATGCCACGTTTTTTAGTTTTCAAGATTAAGCTAGTGTGGGTGCATCATGAGCAATTCTTATGTGTGTGCAACACCTAGTGTCCATAATTAGCCTAAAGAATGCATTGCTACTCAAGAATTCACAATGCTATTGAATTTTCATCATTGGGGCTTTTTCACAAACACCTAGTGTGCACAACTTTAAACTAGCAATTTCAATGATTTTTGTAATGTGCCAACCCTCCCAAATTGTTGGGAGATCTCTTTTTACAAGTCACAAGTTATATACCAAGCATCATTAACAATTTAAGCACAACAAGATTGAATTTTTATGCACAAGCTTGTAACTAGCTAAGAAATCACCCATGAGCAAGAATGAGTGCAACTTACATGTTAATGAAGAGAGGAGAAGAAGCATTTACTTACTTGAATGTTTTAGAATGGATTGCACAAGATTTGGGATGAGTCCAAGTGTTGGAAGTGAATTAGGGTGAGCTTAGAGAATGATTGTAGTGAAAATAATGAAGAAAGGGGTGTTAGAAATCGGGATATAGAGGTTGGGGTTCAAGTAATCGCGGGTCAAAACCCGTTGACCCGAATTTTTTAAAAAATTTTAGCTTGCCGCGTTAGGCTCCGCGGCGCAAGCCTGTCGCGTGCAATTTTTTGAAGATTCTGCCAAGCTTAGCACGGTGGGAGGCGCGGGGCGCTCCCTACCGCGCCAGGCTTCTTTTGCTCAGCTTTTATTTTGCGCTTTGGGAGGCGCGGGGCACTCCCGAACGCGCCCGAGCACGTTTTTTCGCACCGATTTTCGATTCTAAGTGCAAACCCAAGCGTGGGACATGTCTCGAGACGTCCCATACCCCTCAATGCATTCATTTCACCTTGTTTAGCTCACCTGAATCCTGCAAAAACGACACACAAAAACAACTAACTACGTGACACTATAAAATAAAAACTACTAAACTATTACAAGTACAAACTCGGGTTGCCTCCCGAGAAGCGCCTTATTTAACGTCGTGGCACGACGGGTATAAATCAAGGGTCCCTCAAAGTAATGGAAGTGCGGTGATTCACCGCGCCACCCCAATAACGTTTCACCCGTTAACCATTAACCAAAAATGTGTTCTCAGAATCAGGGGCTCTCAATTCAACCGCTCCATGTGCGGTAACACGAACAACTTCAAAAGGCCCCGACCATCTTGAATTCAACTTGCCCGGAAATAATTTCAACCTCGAGTTGAACAACAATACAAGCTGCCCGGGCTCAAAAGAACGACGCTCAATGTGCTTATCATGCCATTTCTTTGTCCGTTCCTTGTATAGTTTCGCATTTTCATACGCATGGAAACGGAACTCTTCTAGTTCATGCAATTGGGGCATCCTCTTCTCACCCGCCAAAGCCATATCAAGGTTGAGCTTTTGAATTGCCCAATACGCCTTGTGCTCTAATTCAACCGGCAAGTGACAGGCCTTACCATAAACAAGCCTATATGGAGAGGTTCCAATAGGTGTTTTGAATGCAGTTCGATAGGCCCAGAGAGCATCATCTAACTTCATAGCCCAATCCTTCCTCGAGGCATTCACAGTCTTCTCAAGGATTTGCTTGATCTCTCTGTTAGACACTTCCACTTGGCCACTAGTTTGGGGATGATAAGCAGTAGCCACCTTGTGGCGAACCCCATACTTAGCCAATAACTTATTGAACAACCGGTTACAAAAATGCATACCTTCATCACTAATGATAGCCCGCGGTGTCCCAAAACGAGTGAAAATATTCTTCTTCACGAACTTCACCACCACACTCGCATCATTCGTTGGAAGTGCAATAGCCTCCACCAATTTCGACACATAATCAACTGCTACAAGGATGTATTTATTGCCCATAGAAGGTGGGAATGGACCCATAAAATCAATACCCCAACAATCAAACAGCTTAATCTCCAAGATATTGTTCAAAGGCATCTCGTGACGCCTAGTAATAGTACCCGTTCTTTGGCAACGATCACATTGCTTTACTAATGCATGAGCATCCTTAAATAAAGTAGGCCAAAAGAAACCAGATTGAAGTACCTTTGCAGCTGTTCGATCTCCACCAAGGTGGCCACCATAAGGAGAGGAATGGCAGCTCTGTAGAATCGGCTCTACTTCTTCCCTTGGAATACATCTCCTAGCTAGTTGATCAACTCCTATCTTGTACAAATAGGGCTCATCCCACACATAAAATCTGCTCTCATGAAGGAGTTTACGCTTTTGCTCAGCAGTAGCCCCAGGGGGATACACATTACTCACAAGAAAATTCACCATGTCAGCATACCATGGCGCTTCAGCTTCATCTAAAGCAAAAAGTTGCTCATCATGAAATACCTCTTTAATCTCAAGACCCTCATCTACATGATCTCTATTCTCCAGCCTTGACAAATGATCAGCTACTTGATTCTCAGTCCCCTTGCGATCTCGAATTTCAACATCAAACTCTTGCAATAGGAGAACCCATCTAATGAGTCTAGGCTTGGAGTCCTTCTTTTCAAACAAATACCGGATTGCGGCATGATCAGTGTAGACAACAACACGAGTGCCAACCAAATAAGATCTGAATTTATCAAAAGCATAAACCACGGCTAGCAACTCCTTCTCAGTGGTAGTATAATTAGACTGGGCTGCATCAAGCGTCTTGCTTGCATAATAGATGGAGTGAAAGATTCTTCCAATTCTTTGGCCTAGAACAGCCCCAATAGCCTTATCACTCGCATCACACATCAATTCAAATGGCAAAGACCAGTCAGGAGCAATGATGATTGGTGTGGTCACCAACCTTTTCTTCAAATCTTCAAACGCCTTGAGACAAGCATCATCAAACACATATTTCACATCCTTCTCTAACAATTTGCACAAGGGAGTGGAAATTTTGGAGAAGTCCTTTATGAAACGTCTATAGAACCCTGTATGTCCCAAGAAACTACGCACCCCCTTAACAGAGATAGGTGGTGGTAATTTCTCAATAGCCTCAATCTTCGCTTTGTCAACCTCAATCCCTTGCTTTGACACCTTGTGCCCAAGTACTATGCCTTCTTGAACCATAAAGTGACATTTTTCCCAATTCAGCACCAGATTTGTTTCTTCACAACAGCTCAACACAGCATCAAGATTTTTCAAACATTCATCAAAAGAGTCACCAACCACTGAGAAATCATCCATAAATACCTCCACAAATTTTTCCACCATATCAGTGAAAATAGCCATCATGCACCGCTGAAAAGTCCCCGGGGCATTACACAACCCAAATGGCATCCTCCTAAATGCATAGGTGCCATATGGACAAGTAAAAGTGGTCTTCTCTTGGTCTTCAGGGGCTATCACAATTTGATTGTAGCCCGAATACCCATCCAAGAAACAGTAATACTCATGGCCTGCAAGTCTATCCAACATCTGATCAATAAAAGGGAGTGGGAAGTGATCTTTCCTGGTGGCCTTGTTCAGCTTCCTATAATCAATGCAAATTCGCCACCCTGTAACTGTTCTTGTAGGAATCAACTCATTATGCTCATTCTTCACCACTGTCATGCCCCCCTTCTTAGGAACACATTGCACTGGACTCACCCACTTGCTGTCAGAGATAGGAAAAATAATACCAGCATCCAGCCACTTGATAACTTCTTTCTTCACCACCTCCTTCATGATTGGATTTAGCCTCCTCTGCTGCTGTATGGATGGCTTATAATCTTCCTCCAAGAGAATTTTATGCATGCAGAAAGAAGGACTAATCCCTCTAATATCAGCAATAGTCCAGCCAATAGCTCTCTTGCGCTCTCGCAATACCCGCAACACCTTCTCAACCTGCACATCAGACAACAAAGAAGAAAGGATCACGGGCAAAGTATTACCTTCACCCAAATAAGCATAACGTAAATGTGCGGGTAAAGGTTTGAGCTCAAGATTAGGAGCTCTCTCAATAGACGGTTTAGCAGGAGTTAAGGTCAACGGTCTATCAAGCTCCTCAAATTTCTTCCACCCTGGGATGAATCTACTCTGCATATTAAGAACCTCCACATATTCTTCAGTATCGTCATCCTTCAGGATATCATCATCATCACATAAGAGTGCCCTTTCTAAAGAATCAACATTAGAAGCCAAGAATGACCTCTCATCAGCAGTCAATTCATCATCTATTACTTTTACCATGGACAACTCTTCATAATGAGAAGGAAGCTGGGTAGCTCTGAACACATTAAACACAGCTTCTTCCCCATTTATCTTCATGATCATCTTACCAGCTCTGACTCTAATAACAGCATCAGCAGTAGCCAAAAATCCTCTTCCCAAGATGAGAGGAACCTCAGGATCAGCTTCATAATCAAGAATAATAAAATCAACGGGTAATATGAACTGAACCACTTATACAAGCACATCCTCAATAATCCCCTCGGGGCATGTCAAAGATCTATCAGCAAGCTGCAGGGTCACAGTAGTGGGTCGTGGCTCACCCAGGCCTAGCTTCCTGGAAACTGAAGAAGGCATCAAATTCACACTAGCACCCAAGTCACATAAGGCTCGACCAACCTCATGTTCACCAATTTTCAAAGGGATGGTAAAACTGCCAGGGTCCTTCAATTTCTGCGGAAGCTTACTTCTAACTCTGGAACTGCACTCCTCAGTAAGTGCAACTGTCTTAAACTCAGTCAATCTTCTCTTGTTAGCAACAATATCCTTGATGTATTTAGCATATTTGGGAACATCCCGCAAAAGTTCCACCAAAGGAATATTTACCTGAATCTGACTCAATATCTCCAAGAATTTCTTGCATGCTGCATCAACTTTCTGCTTCTGAAGCCTCTGAGGGAAAGGTGGTGGTGGTCTCACAATAGCAGACTCGGGCTGCTTTGCTATTACTGTCTCTGCTTCTTTTTCCACTTCCCTATCAACATTTGGCTCTAGCTCATCAACAGGCTTCTTTGGTTTTGGGGGAAGTTCTTCTAAAGCTCTGCCATTCCTCAAAGTAACTACTTGCACAAATTCTTTAGGATTCTTCTCTGTATCACTCGGTAAAGCACCCCGAGGTCTATTATTTTGTGCTCCAGCAAGCTGCCCCAACTGTCTTTCAAGATCTTTCTGCGCACTGCTCAAATCTTTAATTATTTGTGACTGAGATGCTGACTCATCCATGAGCTTTTGCTGCCCTGCAAGAATTTTCCTGAGCATATCCTCCATAGCATTAGACTGCTGTGGCTGAGTCTGTGACTGCGATCCCTGCTGTAGTGCATTGCTTTGAGTAAATTGGGGTCTCTCATTACCCTGAAACTGCTCACGGGTATCCCTCCAGGAAAAATTTGGGTGATTACGCCAACCCGTGTTATAACTGTTACCATACTGATTGTGATTTTGACCCTGTGATCTGTTCTGATTACCCACATAATATATTGACTCTGGGTTTGAGGGACAAACCTCAGTGCTATGATCCTCACCACATACTTCACAAAAGGTCTGAACTTGTTGCACTGGAGCTAGTTGTGGCTTCGCTTGGAGAGTCAGCTTGCTGATTTGATTAGAAATAGCATCCATCTTCGCTCGCAGCTCTGAAATTCCATCTAGTTGAAGTATCCCAGCAGCTTTCTGCGTATTAGCTCTGCTAGCACCCTCAACTTGCGTATTAGCTCTGCCATCACCCTGCCAATCAGGATTGCTCTGTGAAAACTTATCAAGCAAGTCATAGATCTGTTCAAAATTTAAGGCCAGCACTTGGCCTCCAGCAGCAGCATCAACCACAATCTTAGTATGTTGGTTCAACCCCTCAACAAAAGTGTGTGCAATAACCTCATTAGATTGGTTGTGGTGTGGACAATCTCTCAATAAATCTTTAAATCTCTCCCAGGCTGCATATAATGATTCACCTTCTAACTGCCTGAAGGACAAAATTGCGCTCCTCAACTTGGCCGTCTTGGCAGACGGATAAAACTTAGCCAAGAATTTCTTAGCCAAATCCTCCCAAGTAGTGATAGACCCAGGCTTTTCAGCCTTTAACCACTTCCTTGCTGTCCCAATCGATGAAAATGGGAACAAAGTCATTCGCACGTAATCAGTAGGCACACCTGCCAGTGTATAAGTATCACTGATCTCCAAAAAGTTCTGCAGGTGTTGCTGCGGATCTTCATGCAGGAATCCACCATATTGCCCCGTCACATGCAGCAACTGAATCATGCCGGGCTTGATCTCAAAGTTTCCAGTAATAGCAGGCTTCACAATACTTGACTCTACTCCTTTCAAACTAGGAAGAGCCACATCTCGCACTGCTACTGCTTGTTCTTCAGCCATTTCAACAGGTAGAGAGGCAAGTACGATTGCTAATGCTTCTCGATCTCTCGCTTCCCTTTTTGCCTTTCTCAAGGTTCTTTCAGGCTCGGGATCAAATAGTGCGAGTGATTCGTCCTTTTTGTTCCTTTGCATTCAAAACCTATTGCCTGAAACAGCACAAGAAACTCAACAAAAAAATTAAACCTGAATAGCAATTAAGTAATTGTTCAAAAGAAAATAGTCCGTAATTAGTCCCCGGCAACGGCGCCAAAAACTTGTTGCTCCCAACGCACACGCAAGTATACGCGGTCGACAAGTAATAAAGTGATAAATCGAATATCGTTCCCACGAGGACTAAGCAGACTAATACCTAACAAACAATTCCTCCAAACTACTCAGGGGTCTTTTTCTTGGTTGTAAGAGCTTTTATAACTAAAGTGCAGTAAGTAAAGTGCTAGATGTGTAGTCAAGCAATGGTGCAATACTTTGGGTGTTAACAATATTAAGAGGACGGTCCAGGGTCAGAGTTACGAACAATCCAGTTGGTGTATCCAATTGATTCCACTTCTTAAATCCCGGGTTACTAACTAACAGAGTAAATGTAATTGTGAAAACCTTTCAGTTCTTCACAATCTATGCAAGCTCCTTCAATCCCTATATGTCTATGGGTTAAATCACATGCACGCATTAACGATTCTGTAATGAGTTAAACTAGGCAAGCAAGTATATGTCTATCCTACCCGCGAATTGGTTCCCCGATGCCCGGGTTCACAAACTAGTTCTATTCTTTCTTATTACGTGATTAGATTCTCTCTTTCGAGTTCAATCCAAAAACCATAGATAATGCATAATCATCGAGCTCTTAACAATTAAGCAAGTGAAATCAAGAAAGAATAAGCAACCCGTTATGGGATTCAATCAATGGGAATCAATCTTCAACAATCAACCTTCATGTAATACTCTAACCCTAGAACGTAAAGTTTAGCCATACATATTCATAATCACAAGGCAAAGATTTGATGTAATAATGAAGTAATTGATGTAATGGATGAAAGATTAGGAATAACCCTTGTTCAATGAAGTATGTAGCTCTCAATATTCTCCAAAGTATCAACCCCCTTACAAAAACTAAGTAAAGAACTATTTATAATGTTTCCAAACCCTTAGTAATAAGTTAGACCCAATGCTAGAAGGAATAGGGAGTAAAAACGCGCACAAGGGGCGCTATAACGGGCGCCCCACGCCTCGAAAAGCGCCCAAACAAGCAGACCCCGTCACATTCTCCACGCTTTGGCCACGCGGCGCATGGGAAACCGCACCTAGCCACTGCGCGCGGTAGAGGGCGCGGCGCGTGGCCCATAGCGACAGGCAAAACTGCTCTTTCCTTGCTCCAAAACTCGCCTCGTGTCGTGCCCTTGTGTGCTCAATCCAATCTTCAATGATCCTTCAACCAATTCATGCTCAATCAAGCTCCGAAAAGCTCCAAATGCACCGCGTAACAACCTACACACGCACAACACAAAATCAGTGCACAACCACATTCACAACTAATAAACGAGTGCAAAACAAGCTCAAATATGCGGAAATATTAAGGAAATGTAGGCATAAAATGCCGAACATCTTCTTCTTCTGTACTCTTAGATGTCTAGTATGGATAGCCCTAAACCTAGCATGTTGGGTAGTCAGCTGTAATTTCTTTTGCACAGCTTAGAGGTATCAGTATGTCTGTTTTTTTAAGTCTTGTCCTTATTTGTGAATTGTTATATTTATTTTCCTGATTTAATTGGTAAGGGTTCGCCCGACAGGTCTAGGGGAGGATGTCGGGTGCCCGCACGGCCTAACCAAATTCCGGTTCGTGTCACTATCACCAAACCTAAACATTTAGGTGGTCTTGATATAAAACAAGCTCAGCATAAGAATTTAGCTTCTCTAACTACTTTATCCTGGAAACTGTTTATGCAGCCAACAGTACCATGGGCAAAGCTCCTACTCCACAAATATAAATTAGCTGCCAGACTCTCCCCTCCTTCTTTTATCTGGAAGAATATTCAAAAAGGTTGGACTCTATGCCAACAGGGGATTAGGTGGTCCTTAAGGAAGGGTAACAAAATAAATTTTTGGTGTGACAGATGGATCCCTTCCTACCCACCTTTATGAACCTTAATACAAGGTCCTCTCTCTCACACAGATATAAATGCTACTGTTGCATCGACCACTCTGAACTCTTCATGTTGGAATTTGGATAATCTATCTTTTAGGTTGCCCCCTGATATTAAAGATGCTATTCTATCTATCCAAAATACTTACAACTCCAATGAAGAAGATACTTCTTTCTGGGATCTTAATTCAAATGGTATGTTCTCTACTAAGTCAGTCTATCCTCTTCTAAGATCAAGTGAACCTCCTACTACTGACTTCTCTTGGATCTTGAAGCTACACACTTTACCTAAAATAAAACATCCACTGTGGCAAATTCAGCATGATAGACTACCTACAAAGTTCTATTTGCACAAACTTGGTATCCAAACAACCCCTACTTGCCACATCTGTCATCAACCTGAGACCATTTTCCATATCTTTACTCAATGCCCCATTGCTAATTCTATATGGAATAATTTATCTTCTGCTTTTAACACGGTTGCTCATAGTACAAATTGGTTAAAAGAACTCTTTCTTTCACTAGCCACAACTCAGGTTAACACTCACAATACTTTGCTAAATTGGACTGAGTTTGCATAGTAACCTAGTTGTTATGCGAGCCCTTGAGTTTAAATTTTGCACTATGAAGCAAACTGTAGTCTCTCCAACTAGGACTATTTCTTTTACTTGGAATGCGCCCCAATCAGGCCACATAAAACTTAATATAGATGGCTCTTTCCATGCCAACTCCACTTATTGAGGCTTAGGAGGTGTGTTTAGGAACTCAGAAGGTTGTTGGATACTTTTTTTTTAATATAAAAATTTCTGACCTCTCATACATATATGAAACTTATGGCCCTTCAGGTAGGGCTTCAAATAGCTCAGGATCATCAACTGGAAATTGAAACTGACTCTTTAGAAGTCATCCAGATTTTGGAACATGGTAATCCTATGTATGCTAATACTGTTTCTAATTGCAGGTGCGCACTCGTGAGGTTGGGGAGTCCAGCAGTGTGTCACACTTTTAGAGAATCAAATAAGGTTGCTCATTTTTTGTCAAGATGTGACCTCCAGATGTTACCAACCCAGCTGCAGCTCCTTTGGCAGCCTCCTAAGCATATTAGCTTGGATGTCCAACTTGAAAGAGATGCTACTATTATATATACTAAAACAATCTTTAATCATTCTTGTAATAGCCTAGCTAGAGCAGGGAATCAAGTTGTGCTCTCACAAAATTTTTTGTTAAATGCTTCAGCCCCTAGAAGCTTGGTGGCCTTAGGCCATGATGTGAATATTAGTTCCTGCTCTGGAAATCATGTTACCCGGAAGGTCTACTGAAGATATGCATGCTACTGCCACTAGTAGCTCAGTTGTATATATTTCGTAATATAATATAAATTTTCCTTTCCAACATAAAAAAAACATTGTAATTAAGCATTCCATAGGAAATCTACAAGATTTATTATTTTGCGTATCCTTGTTGGACTTGAAAGTTCACGATAACAAAAGTAAAACCTGTAGATATATTTTCTCCAAAAGTAAACAAACTTTTCTTTAAAGCAGAGAAAAAAAAGCTGAAAAATTGTAGTCTCTCCACCCCTAAATGAACGAAATATTATTGCTTGAGGAAATTTTTTTCTCTAACTATGATTGTTTCAAATTCTTTTTACATACTTCATTCAAGTGTTAAGTGTAGTCCAAAAATTAAGAAATCGTTGTTATGAATAATTGGTTCCACACATTAATCTTTATACACCAAACCATTAAATTTATCGGACATGTATATAGCATCAAACTGAATTTAGGATCAAAATTTGTTGGGTTTTAAGTTTAAGAGTTTTAGAATTAAACTTTAAAATCAATTACATTTTTTTATCTTGTTTACACTAAAATATATTTTTAATTGATTTTCATGTATGTTACGTACTTATATATAAGCGTGGAAGTACAAGTGCTTCCGTTGTCCTGTATGCTTGTTTTGTGTCGTGACTTTAAAAAGCAGCCACCCCTTGAATTACATTGCCACCAAAGTAGTTACGCTTAGGGTTCTTATTGAAATATAACCAGCTGCTTTATTTTGGTTTATTAGGCGTACTCTGTCCATATCTGCTAAAGAAAAAGAAATATGCTGAAGACTAATTTGTCCTTTTTGTTGGTATCATAGAGCCTTATGTGGCCTTAAATAAAGAATTAATTTGTGTTATTAAATTGAAAAAATAGCCAATATTTTTAATAGCTTGTCAACTAAGTAATTACTTAGTTTAAAGTATGGTTAGTTCTTGCACAATTTGACAACCAAGTAGCCAATTTTAGGCTTATAACTTAAAATATAACCAGTTTTTCGAAAAAATCCAAAAATTGTTACTGCTTCAAAATACGCGAATCAGTTGAACATGAACTTCAGAAACTTTGTCTATAATTTTGCTTTTACACACTCGAAGTCCCTGGCTACTATAAATGCGATCGAAGAGTTGCCCAGGGTTGTCCTCTTTGCCAAAACTACTATTACTGGTAGGAATACGAACTTTTGAGAGGAAAGACCTTGGTAATATCTTTTAGGGAGTAGATTGAGAATGTTAGAAAGATTACACAAATGAGTACGGGCCCGTCGCTCTATAATTTCGGTGTACCAAGCATTCCGCGTTTAAATAATAGAGCGACGAAACAATAAAAATGTAAATAAATTTACAATATGAACTTGGGCCCGTACTCGCACGGGCTTAACGTCACTAATATACACACATTCTCCAAAAAATTTCACCTACTGCCCTCAATAAGCCATGGTCTTACCTATTTGCCCTTACTTACAAATGTTTTAAGTAAATGCCCTCCACATCATACCCCCCTTATGAAAGGACTATTTTGCCCCCCAACTTGTGTTAATTCATGCTGAAGGTTTCCTTTTCTCTTTTCCCATTCCTGGCCTCCTTCTTTCTTCTTTGTGTGGCCCCCAACTTGTTTAATTCACGCTGAAAGATTTCCTTCTCTTTTTTTCCAATTCCTGGCCTCTTTCTTTCTTCTTTGTGTGCTAGAAATTTGGAATTTTTTTGCTTGCATTTGCATGATTCCAGTGATTTGAAGGTTTTTATTGCCTTTGGCTATTAGATATTCATGTTTTGCATAGAGCTTAAAATATTGACCATGGCCAAGAGTTGCGTAGACTTTCTCTGCAAGTTGCTTATTGCAGTAGAGTTTAAAGTCTTGGCTATTGACAATACTTACAGAGATGTTCTGTGTAAGTTGTCGCTTTCACCAGAACTTAGAGTCTTGGTTATTGCCAAGAGTTGCAGAGACTTTGTCTCCAACTTGTTCACTGCAATAGAGGTAGAAGTCTTGGCAATTGCCAATACTCTTAGAGTCTTTTAGTGTGGACCCCCTTGCCAGAACATAAAGTCTTGGCTATTGCCAAGAGTTGCAAAGACTTTGTCTCCAACTTGTTCACTGCAGTAGAGGTAGAAGTCTTGGAAATTGTCAATACTCTCAGAGGTTTTTATGTAAGGTCCCCCTTGCCAGAACTTAAAGTCTTGGCTATTGCCAAGGGTTGCAGAGACTTTCTCTGCAAGTTTTGCATTGCAATGTAGGTAAAAGTCTTGGCAATCGCCAATACTTGCAGAGACTATTTGTACAAGTTGCTCCATCCACTAGAGTTTAAAGTTCTGGCAATTGTCAATACTTGCATAGACTATTTGTACAAGTTCCCCCTTCTGCTGGAATTTAAAGTGTTGGCTATTGGCAATAATTGTAGAGACTTTTTCTGTAGTTGTAGAGACCATGGCAACAGGGCTTAAAGTCTTGGCAATAGGCAAGAAGTCTCTACACAGCCTCCCATTGCAGTAGAGTTTAAAGTCTTGGCTATTGCCAATACTTTAGAGATTTTTCAGTCTTTGCAGCAGAACCTAAACTCTTGGCAATAGTTGCAGAGAACTTTACCCTTGCAACTTGAAGAAATCTTACGTTGAATCTTCTCTTGAACAAAGCAATCTGTAAAAGAAATGGGGTTTTATGGTTTTCTTGATAGCGTGAATGGAGAAAAGGAAGGGGAGGGACTGGGCGCGTCTTTTTACTGATCTGTAGGGGTATTTTGGTCCGAAAAAAATTTTATTAAATTAATAAAGATATTTTTACTAAAGATCTGTTAGTGAGGGCATTTTAGCAAACCAAAACTTTCCGTGTCATATTTTTGCAAATCCCCCACATTCTCTGCTCCGCGTTAAATAAAATGGGATTTCGATAGACCTGTTTCTAAAAGTTAATATTGCTTTTTTGCTTTAACTTCAACTATAAAAGCTTCCTAAGAATTCTTTTGTTGCATATTTTATTTCCTCTTACCTGAACCACTTTAACCATGTATGCCTATCTAATCAATTCTTTGATAAGATAGGGTCATATTGTTAATCACAATATTTTTCGAGATTAATAATGCATTACAATTTTAACTTTGTAGCCTACTAGCCTGACTTTTTTTGTTGTGTTCCCGTGATTAGTGCATCCCTTGTGTGTTGTCACGCAGATCAGGAATCTTTGATGAGAAATTACTTTCGTTGTTTCCCACTAATCACACACATATGATGATATGAAACAACAATTATATATTCAGTGACAATCATGCTCAACTTGTCGGTTATTAAGTATTACATTCACTTGATTTAAGTTAACGCTGCTCTAAGAAATTTGACTTAATTAAACATGCTTTATGCAACGAAACTTTTGTCTAATCTTGTCTATACCCGTGATACAAGCTTTAGGATCAAGTATTTTGAACAGTTTTTGGAAAATAAAATTAAGCACCGTTATAAGTGTCTTCCAATTTGAATATTTTTTTTCTTTAGTTTCTACAATAATACAGAATTCTAACAAACTCTTGAATAAATTATAATTTAGGAGAAGCACAAAATCTTTGATCATATCTCGTATCTTTGAATATAAGCAATCTTTTTTTTTTTCAAGAAAGGAATTAAGGGAGAAACAAGTATGGTTTCAATTAACTGTCGTCTGCCGGCTCAAATGATTGAAATAATAATATAATAACAATAATAATAACAAACATAGTTTTAATAAACTCTAGCATAGCATAGACGTAGGCTCTGAACATTCACAATAAAAGGATTTGTTCGATTAAATGGTAGGACTTGTATTACAAGTCAAGAAAGTACTAACTGAGTTGTGGAAACCAATTATCTTTTTTGTGTATTCACATTTGAAATACTAATATATTTGTTCCACCTAACTGTGTCACACTCATGAGTCATGACGGCTTATAGTTTTAAAAGTAACCATTCTTTAACTAGTCAAAATATGGTCGGGTTTCTTTCAATTTTTTTTCAGATTGTTTTACGGGCAAATTACCTTCTATGTCAATTTAGGGACTTTTTTTTTTAAAACATAGCAACATTTTACACATTTATCAAACATAGCAATACTTTTTCAAATGCTACCAAACATAGCATATCAAACAAAACCCTAACCCTAACATTTTCCTCACTCCTCTCGCTCTTCTATCCCCTTCCCTACCGCCGTCCAGGCCTCCCCGTCGCCGGCGACGACCCCTACCCCTATCCCCGTTGTCTTTCTCTCTTCCCCACCGCGATCCCGACGTCCTCCTCCCTTCCCCACCGTGATGCTAAACAGATCTGGTTGTTATTCTTCTTTTTTCTTTTCTTTTTTTTTTTGTTTTTCCGGTGGTACATTGCGGCGGTGTTGGAGTATGTTTGGTATTTGTGGATTTGGTGGCTGGTCCGGTGGAGATCCGGTGGAGCAACTGATTCGTTCAGCTTTTTTTTCGTTTTTGAATTTTCCGGTGGGATAAGGCGGAACCACGGTGGTGTATGGTGTATGTTTGGTGTTTGCGGACTGTATGGCAAGTGTATTGGCTTTGTATGTGTGCTGTATGTTATGTATATACAGTGTATATACAACATACATACAAAGTATATACACTTATTTCCCAGTGGGGCGGATCTGCGGCGGTTAGGGTTTTGGTGGTTGTTGGTTGTGTAGATTTTGTATGGCAAGCGTATAGGCTTTGTATGTTTGTTGTATGTCATGTATATACAATGGAAATACATCAAGCATACACATTATATACAAAGAACATACAAAACTATACAAAAAAAGAATGGGAAAAAAAAAATTCCACAGCGACCGGCGGTGGTTGCCGGCGCCAGCGCCGGAAGGGCAGACCGGAGGAGGGGGTGGGGGGCGGCGGCTGGGCTATTGGCAAGTGAGTGTAGGGAGTGAATTTTAGGGTTTTGTCTACTCTTTTATGTGTTTGCTATGTTTTGAAAAAAAGTATTGCTATGTTTGGAAAATGGAAAAATGTTGACATTTTAGTGTAAGAAAGAGTGTTAGTTTGTATAGTTTTGTGAATTGCCCTTGTTTTACTCTTAGATTGTGTTTTTTTTTTTTTTTTTTTGTTTCCTATATACTGCAAATATATATTTTACCATAATTGACCGCCCTAACTATAATCTTGAAGAAGGCAATGATAAAGGGTTGAACCAGTTTTTCATAAGCACCTAAAACGTCAAGTTTGTGTGTGATTACTTAGAGAATATATAGTCATTTTCTATAAGAATCCAGTTAGCACTGACCATAAGTGACAGCTTTGAGTGCAACTAGAGTGGACAGTTGACGTCAAAGGATTGAAGAAAAAAGAAATGTCAATATATCTGAAAGAAAGATGCATGATTGAGTGCCCACTTAAAACAACAATATATAACTATGTTCTAATATGTATTCTCTTTATCCAATTCTGCCATTGTAGGTTTCGTATTCTTTCATTAATTATAAAAGCGGTCGAGCCAAATAAGAAAATGGGTTAAAGTAGATTGACTGCCCATATCATAGACAGCTTATGTTAATTATAATTACTAGTACTTACTATTATTTTCTCTATACCAATTTAGATGACTGTATGGGCATTAAATGCACCGCCCTTAATCCTTTTCTTCAATAGGGTAGGAGTCCTTAGCCTACTTTGTAATGGGCCAAGGGCTTCATAAGTAGAATTCTAATAGGATTAGGATTTGGATAAATTTTAGCCAATAAATACCCCATTCATCCCATTATAATATTCATTCAACGAAATGTCTATGTAAAAATACACCACCTATGATTACGGAGATACAAGTTCAACCGACGAAGACTAGACTTAATCTACAAGTTACCGGGCGCAAAAGATACACGCGTGCTCCCAAGCCATGACCTCTCAGCAGGCATGGGCCTTAGGATGTAAGTCATACATCCCGCCGCCTTATGGTTTATATTCTCCTAGTTAGGGTTAGTATATACCGCCACCTTATGTAAACAGGCTCACAACTTTATTAGTCTTTGTATTTTACCATAATTAGGACTAGCCAAATCACAGCTATAAATACTCCTCATTACATTGTATTATACAAGCAAGCGATTCACAAAAAAATTCGACTATTCAAAAGGAATACAACTACTTACTTTTTTGCCCAAATATTTACTCCTTAGCTTTATTTACTTTTCCTATCTTTTGCCATATTTCTTGTGACCATAGTATAAATTTAATTTTTTAACCTAGGAGGAAAATTTTAGGCATAAACTATTTAGCGCCCACCGTGGGGTCCAGAAATTGTAGGTTTTTGCGAAGGAAAAGGATGACCATGTCAAGCGGCAACAACGTTGTCTAGAAGAACGCCATTGCGGTCGGCGATGTTCCCGCTAATCTTGACTATCTCATCAGCCGAACAAGGGAAACCTTTCGTGATGGACGAACGAATCATAACTTGGCCAACATGGTTGAAACTATGATAGGATGTCAAGAAAGTACATCTCTCAACGTGCTATCGAGGCTAGCATCCCGCCGAGGATCAGCACCCTATAGTAACCCCCTCAAAGTTGTGGCCACAGACCAAGGAACCCCACAGTCCGTAAATACGATCTTCGGGGGGCACAGAGTTGATGCTGATAGAGCCAGAGCCATCATGGTTTAGGAGGCCCACCAGGAGGTGACGAAGAAACCTCGCATCAACGCAATCAAATTCAGTGATAATGACAAGCGCGAGGTTTCCTGCCCACACCATGATGCCTAATCATTACCCTCAGGGTCCGTGGCGCCCAGGTTAAATGTGTGCTGGCAGATCCAGGTAGTGCTGTGAACATTATTCACTAGGAAGACGTCCGCCAGATGGAGGTGCAATATTAGGTAATCCCTAGCCCGTACACAATAAAAAGCTTCAATATCTCCAGCGAGAGGTCTGTTGGGAAAGTGATCCTGCCGGTTCTCATCCCAGGAGTAACAAAATTGACATCTTTCTAGATAATGACATGAGATCTCTCGTATAACATCATTCTGGGTAGACCTTGGATTCAAGAAGTACGCGCAGTGCCATCAACACTTCTTCAAGTCCTTAAATACCCTACCCCATGGGGAGTAAAGAAGATTTGAGGAGAGAAGCAGCTGTCCGAGAGCTGCTACGTGGCTGCCATCACATGCGGAGTAAAGAAGGAGGTCAAGAACCAGCAGAAATTGTTGGACAAACTTCTCGGTCCATGCCTAGTCACCAACATGCAGTTCGAAACTAAAATACGTAAAGAAACCGGACCCCGGGAGCCATCCATCATGCCCCAAGACTCAGACAATGAGAAATGAACTGTCAAGGCCACTATAGACAACCTTGATCCACTGGTTTTCGATGAGAGGTCCACGGATAAGAAATTTTACGTAGGCGCCAAACTCTCAGCCACACCCAAGCAAGAGTTCGGCAACTTCCTGCATGCTCGGTGAAGCACTTTTGCGTGGACGCATACCGACATGCCCGTGATTTCAACTGACATCATAACCCACAATTTGAACATCAACCCCAGTTTCAAGCTAGTAAAACAGAAGAATCGGTCAATCAATCGAGAAAGGGGCCAGGCAGTTCATAAAGAGGTTGAGAAGCTGCCAAACAATGGGTCCATTCGTGAGGTCCAGTATCCACATTGGTTGTCAAACATTGTGGTCGTCCCAAAGAAGAATTGCAAGTGGAGGATGTATATTGATTTCAATGATCTAAATAAGGCATATCCAAAAGACTTCTTCCTGCTGCCCATCATCGATCAGCTCGTCAATTCGACGGCATGTCATGAAGCCCTCAGCTTCTTTGATGCATATTCAGGGTACAATCAAATCCTTATGAACTCGGATGATCAAGAGAAAACCTCTTTCATCAAGGATAGGGGCACCTACTGCTACCGGGTGATGCCTTTTCGTTTGAAAAAAGTGGGAGAAACGTACCAGAGATTGGTAAACCTAATGTTCAGGGATCAGATTAGCAAAATCATAGAGGTTTACATCGACGACATGCTGGTAAATTCAGAATTCACCAAGGATCACATCAAGCACTTAGAAGTAGCATTCGACATCCTGTACAAATATGGTGTTAAACTCAACCCCGAAAAGTGCCCCTTCGGTGTATCATTAGGAATATTTCTCGGGTTCGTTGTCTCAAACAGAGGGATAGTGGCCAACCCCACCAAGAACGAAGCAATCGAAGCCCTTCTGGAGGTCTTGAAAAGTGAAGTAGAAGTGCAGCGGCTCAATGGTCGGATAGTCGCGCATAGCCGGTTGATTTCCCAATCTTCAGAAATGTGACACAAGTTTTTCAATATCCTAAAGAAGAATAAAAGCTTCGAATGGGTAGAACAGTGTAGTCAACCGCTCCGAGACCTGAAGAAATACCTCTCCAATCCTCCATTGCTAACTAAGCCACGCGAGCAAGAACCGTTCCTGTTATAACTAGCAGTATTTCAAGTAGCCGTAAGTGCAGTTCTTGTATGGGAAGAGAAAGAAGTGCAATCTCCCATACACTACGTCAGAAAATCTCTCTTGGACGCAGAAACACATGATGCGTTAGCATTTTGCATACATTTACAATTCTTTTAGACTAGCTTTCACGTCTTAAAAGCTTTATTATTTGAGTAAATCTTATGCTTATTTCCATATTTTAGGTTTACAAAGAATATCAATGTACATAGCTAAAAGGAATGAAGAAAAGAACAAAAACAAATTTTTGCTACGTTTTAAAGAATAAGGAAAAAAAGCAGCAGCTTGATCGGTTTCCCACCGAATTGCCTACCAAAGGAGGATCGAGTTCAAGAGCCCATCAGGACCTTGCGAAGCCAAGAGGCAGACCACCAATACAAATGCTGAAGGCGCTCTGCTATCCCACAGAAGCTTGTGCGGCTCCGCCGACTACATCTGTGAACTCAGAAGACATCTGCGAGTGTGGGAGTTGTCCGCTGCTGATCGTGCGCCCTGCACCATAGAACAAGACAATTGAGGAGTAAGAATCGCTTTCGGCGGCCACGCAACTCAATCTGCGGCCCGCCGAGTAACCAACGGTTTAACGAAAAACAGAGCAAAATAGAAACTTTGTAAATATTAGCCTAAGTTTTAAACCCATGCCTATAAACAGGCTGTTATGCCTCTGAGAAATAAGACCCTTTTTTCAGCTTAGAATATACTTTAACATACTTTTGAGTATGCTTGGAGGCAAAGGAAGGGCTATAACTTGAATCTTTTGTAAGAATTTCTTCTATTAATCTTTTTTTCATATGATTCTTGCCATATTATCTCTTATTATGTGTGTGTTAGACCTGAGTATGAGTAGCTAAACTCATACTAGGGGTTTATTCATGAAGACTTGATGATTTTGACTTAAACTTGCTTTTAATCTTGTGTAATCAATGGGTGAAGATGAATCTAGTTCTCTTTCGTACTTTCATTGACTAGGTTTGAGGCACGACCGTATTTGAACCTATCTCTACTTTTCTTTCATTACCCTAATGGGGTTGAAGGTGTAGGTTAATGAAAACTAGCGAGAATTTGGGTTACATTGGCTATGGCCTACCCCATCTAAAGGGAAAGACCCTAAAGAGGTCATTCCCGCTCAGGTCTTTGGACTAGGATTTCTCGTACTTCATTATTGACCCTAATAGGCTTGATATGGTATATCCTCTCTATCCCTAACGGATTTTGAGGAATACATTCGAGGTCCGACCATTTGTACTCTCCATATGATTTACCAAGTTAAGACAAGGGTTTGAGTGAAAAGAATTTTGTTGGAATGAGTATACCCCTAGCTCATTCTCCATATTTACATCAATTTTAAGGTGTCGAGTTTGATACATGCGTTTAGTGCTAGTCATTAGTATTAATTGTAGTTAATTTAATCCTATTCATTCTATACTTAGGAATCAACAAACAATTCATAGAACTCGTCACTATTCAATCTAAGATTAATAGATTACAAGGTAGCTCCCTGAGGAAATCGACCCCGACGCTGGTTAGGTACTACTATCTTTGACGATCGCCCCACACCTTTATAGGTGAGTGGATTGAGCGTGGATCAACACGCTATCAGCATCTGGAAAAGCTCGTGCTTTCTTTGTAGTGGCAGCCAGAAAGATACGGCCATGCTTCTAGAGTCATACGATCATCGTAGTCTTTTACTTCCCACTACACACCATCTTGCAGAAACCCGAACTCTCAGTAAGGCTAGAAACATAGTACGTGGAGTTAGGGGAATACGATATCATTTATTAGCCACGCACGACCATCAAATCATAAGTCCTTGCAGACTTTATTACTGACTTCAGTGCCCCCATGATGCCGAAGGCCGAGGTCGAATACATGATGATGGAAAGTGTTACCCCCGGAGAATGGGTGATCCATACATATGGGGCGTCAAAAGTTTAAGGGAGCTGGACTCGGTTTTGTGATCAAGTATGCGATTGAGAATACCTTTTGAAAGGCCGTCAGCTGCCCGCCGATCACGAACAATGAAGAAGAATATGAAGCACTAATTCAAGCACTTGAATTAGCTTACATATTGGGGGCCAGGAGATAAGTCTCTATAGCGACTCCCAGTTGGTGGTCAATCAGATAAACAAAGCTTTTGCTAAAGACGCCTATATGCATGAATACCTAGCTAAGGTAGAGGCCCGTTTGAAAAAAATTCAAAAAATGGAAGGTCGACCAAGTACCAAGAGAAGAAAACACAGAGGCAGATGCTCTAGCCAGCCTAGCGCCCGCTGCAAATATGAATACAGACACGGGAGCTGTGATCGAATTAACTTATTCGGATGTTAAGCCCATGAAGTTAACGTGATAGGACTCGTCTGGGATTGGCGACGCCCAATATTTGAATATCTGGACAAAGGGATGCTCCCCAAATATAGAAAGGAGAGCAAAAGATTGAGAGTGCAAGCAGCCCGATACTGTTTAATCAACGAAGCGTTGTATCACCAAATGTTCAGTGGCCCATTGGCTAAATGCTTCGGGCCAGCGCAAGCTAATTATGTATTGAGAGAGATCTAAGAGGGACAATGCGGGAACCACTCTGGAAGAAGGTCCCTAGCTCGTAAGATAATCAGGGCTGGCTATTTTTGGTCCCGAATGGAAGATGATGCGAGCAGGTTCGTCAAAGCATGCGACAGCTGTCAGAGATTCCCCCATGGGACAGCTGTTAGAGCTTTTACATTCAGTAATTGCCATATGGTATTTCATGAAATGAGGTATGGATATTGTAGGAACCATGCCCAAAGCGTCCGTAGGTGTCAAATTCCTGCTCGTCATGACGGACTATTTCACCAAGTGGGTTGAAGTGGCAGCTTACTCTCGAATCTAGGAATATGAGGTGATACAGTTCATTTAGAAGAACATCATGTGCCAGTTCAACATCCATGCGTAGACCACCTGTGATAATGGACCTCTGTTCATAGGGGTCGAAATTACATCGTTCGTAAAAGAATGGGAGAAAAAAAGGATAATAACAACGCCTTATCATCCATCAGCCAATAGTCAAGTCGAGTCCTCTAAGAAGAATCTGAAGAAATGACTCAAGAAAGCCGAGGGCAAGTGATAGGAGAAGCTACCAGGGGTTCTATGGGCCTATAAAACCACGACAAAAGCCAACATGGGGGGAAATTCCATTCTCCCTAACATACGGAACAGACGCCATGATCCCTATAGAGATAGGAGAATCCAGACTGCGACGGTCATTCGCTGAAGAAGGGTCAAATAATGAGGCTCTAGCAGCCTCACTTGACTTTCTAGACGTACGATGAAAGATAGCAATTGTACGCCTAGCAGCCCAGAAGCAGCGAGTGGAGCAGTACTATAATGCACAGACCAATTTGCGTTCCTTCAATATAGGGGACCTGGTTCTTTACAAAGTATCTCAGAACACCAAAGAGGCCAATGCAGGCAAGCTAGCTCCAAATTGGGAAGGACCACACAAAATTCGAGGCATGGTCGGAAAAAGATGCTACTTCCTAGAAGATATTGAAGGAACAACCATCCCAAATAACTGGAACATCTCTTGGCTTATGAAGTATTATTGTTGAAAGGTTAGCTAGATCGTTATACTCGAGACGTGCATTTTCTCCTTTTCTTGTTCGTTTCTTTATTGTTATTTTAATGGGCACTTAACCCTGTTGTTAATTAAAAGTTTACATAACTTTCACAGGCTCCGTGCCCTCTTAATCAATAAAACTACTATTCTACTTAGTCAGTTTTACAATTAAATCCATCTACGATCCAACTATTCGTAGCCCCCGACACAACTCAAGTTAAAGTAATGCACTCACTTTTCGTTACAAAATTTGAGTAAGCTACTAGCTCAAAACTAGATCACTTCTAGCTAAGCCACCAAGCATTATCGTACATTGAAAATGTCAATTCATTACATGTACCAATATGTCAGTGGGGTCGCCCACCCACATCATACCATTTAAGAGTTAAGCACTTGAGTGGACAAGCGCAGTCGTTCTAGCTTTAACGCAAAAATGTCCTGTTACCTACAACGGACTAAAGACGTCCCCTTGAGGGCGCGGGCCTTGCCCTAATTTAAGTCATCTATCACAGACGCAATCCAAACCATCACTTTCTAATGCATAAAACATCATCCAACAAGCGCACATCCATTTTTAAAAGACAAATGCCCAGAAAGGCACATAAACAATGCTAGTTGACTACACTACAAGTACTATACAAGTACGCATAAAATATTGACGAGCATAAGTTTTTAGTAATATCAAAGGCATGTAGGCTTACAATATACATAAAGTTATTTTGAATGCAATACTGTTCATTACAAGTGTTCTTAAAAACTAAAAGGTCTCAAAAGGCTAAAACTGCAAGTTCCTCTGAATTTAGCATGACCATGAGCCTTCATATGGATTGTAGGTCTTGCATCAGAATCTCTCTCAGCATGCGAATGGCGACATTACCAACCCTAAGCAACAATATCATCATGCCGCTGTCTCACAGGCATAGGAAAACCAATCCAACTAAGGAATCCCTCAATAGAACGGTGGAAGAAACAATGCGTAAGACGACAGTTTTAGTCGGAACCACATTAAGAGACATCAACATGGAACCACCAGTGGTTGCGGAAGCACCATATTCCCCCTCTTCTCCTTATGATTGGAAGCTGACGCAACCTCCAAACTACAAACAAGGGTAGAGATACGTGACCGCCCTGGATGAAAGAAGATCATAGCAAGGACTTTGCCGCGTCAAGTTGTGCTATCTATAGACTATTTTTCCTATAGAGCCAAAATTTGAGCAGCTGCAGAAGTCCTGCTTGGTAGGCATTCCTCTACTGAAGAGCTCTACATGACAAGAGGAATATTACAGCAACCACTGTGTTAGGAAACGAGCACACCATAATAAGTGCACATGCCATAAAGAAGACATTCTGGAGAACGTTATTAGGATCTCAATTAAACTTCATGACTCGGGGGACTTCATTCATCCTATCATGGATGGAACAATGAAGAAAGATAACTATGGAGTTTCTCTGCTCTCTGTTTTCTCAAACACAATCCATTCCAAATTAAGAAGTTATTCTAGGAATATCAAACCAGGATCAAAGGCAAATATTTTGAAGAAGAGAAGTCGTTCTTTCATGAGAAAGTTCTATGGAGGATAATATATTTTCTGAAGAAGTTTGAGACTTCCATCTACTATGAAGGCCCTTTTATAGGCGAAATGAGATAAGGATGGAGCACGAAACGATCAATGTAATTATAGCTTGGAGATATGAAACGATTCTGCGCAGTAAAAAGCAATTATGGGAAAGGTCCATGGAATCGACATCAACCAATCAAATGAAGGTGCATAGGATTCTAGAAGAAATTAGGCATCTGTATTGGTAAAAAAGACTGTGAGTACCAAAAAGTCAGTAAGATATCCTTCCACACTTCTCTTTTGCATACCTCTTTCACTTCTTGACTGCTTACTTCAGCACTCAGCAAGTAGGGGGGACTGACTGTGTGGGTAATAATACGCCACCTATGATTACGGAGATATGAGTTCAGATGGAAATGACGAAGGCGAAGACTAGACTTAATCTAAGAGTAACTGGGCGCAGAGGATACAAGCCTGCTCCCAAGCCACGGCCTCTCAGTTGGCACTCTGGTACAACAGGATGACGGATCCGCACTATCCCTTGGAATATTTTCAAACTTGTGTCAATTGGAAAGAAAACAGTGACATTGTCATATTCCCTGCCTTAATGCAATTTAATATATTCTGAATGACAACCAAATGTTGTACTGATCTACATACCAAAGCACTTCCGTCTGCCGGATAACTTAAAGTACGACGGGACGATGGATCCGGAAAAGCATATTGTTGCATACTATACAGCCGTCAAAAGCAACGAAATCTTAGAGGAAGAAATTCAGTCTACTTTGGTAAAGAGGTTTGGCTCGACCTTGACTATGAGCGCCCTTGCTTGGAACACTCAGCTACCAATGGGCTCCATCGAGTCATTTACCCAGATGCAAGATTTGTTCAAGAAAGCACACTCTGGCGCTCGTAAGCGGGAGAAGTGTATGGAGACCATCATTGAGATTCAGCAGCATGACGATGAATTGTTAAAAGACTACCTTGAAAGGTTTTAGAGGGAATGCATGGAGCTTCCTCCAGTTCCCGACAATATTGTTGTGGTAGCCTTTGGAAAGAGCTTGAATTCCAACGGGTCGCTATTTACTAGGGAGTTAAAGTAGTGTCTAACTCAACATCCTGTGTCAACATGGAGTTCCTTACATCAGAGGTACACTGAAAACTCCGCCTGGAACCAGAACTCGAAAGTTGAACGAAGAAAGCGAGTAGAAAGTACATCCCTGGAGGGATAAGGGGACGGAAGAAGAATAAAAAGAAAGAAATGGAGCCAAGTAGGAACGGCACAGCAGGGGATCACCCAGGGGCCCAGGTCCCAGGAGAAACGAGCCTCGCCTCGCAGCTTCTGAGATTTTAGTTTGCGAGTCAACGTCGTGGAACAGGATTCCAGTCACTTTGGCAAACTAGAGCCAACAGTACGATGGCCGCCCACCGTAAAAGGAACAACCGAGAGAAATACAACGGCCTATTGTGACTTCTATTGTAGAAACGACATGCCACAGTCGACTGTAAGACCCTGATGTTAGAAATCGAGCATCTACTAAAGGAGGGACACCTCAAGGATTTGATGGAAGAAAGATCAAGGCGGTCGAGAGCACCGGACTCTAGGGACAAACGGAACATCAACGCAATCTTCGCAACCCCGAGACCTATAGCAGCTTGGGGGAAGGTTAGAGTCATTCACTAGCCCTATTACGTTCAGCCCGGAAGACGAAGGAAAGCATCAAAATGCCCTCATCGTCCCCATAAGGGTGTCAAACCTTCAGATCAAGCAAGATTTAGTTGACCTAGTAAGCAATGTGAACATTATGCGGAGGTAGTTATTACAGAAGTTAGGCTGAAACCATCAAATGATCCCGATCCTTCATTGGATAATCGGCTTCAATGGCCTCCGCGAGGAACCTGTTGGAGAACTAGCTCTACCGGTTCATATCCCTGGTGTGACAAGCATAACCACTTTCCAGGTACTCACATGTAATATGTCATATGATTTCATCCTGGGACGACCCTGGATACATAGTGTAAAGGGAGTACCCTCAACACTCTACCTTACACGGGATTAATGACTTATGGTGTGAGCAGCCTTTGCCTGGAGAATATCCAATATCCACCATAGGACAGGACAAAGGGCCGATAGCCGAGGTAAATCTTATTTATGAGGAATCCTTCTTATACGAGACTATGGAGCGTAAGGATATAATAGAGATCGGCAAGCTAAGGGAGAGGCTGTCAGAGATGAGCAAACTAATCCACAGGGCAGCAGAACTATGGTACCAGCTCACTGAGGTATTGGTAAAGCACGAAGGACCATTGTGGCTGATACACTGGTACTTGGTATTAGCCTGGGTAAAGGTGTCATACAACTACTGAGCCAATCCAGGAAGAACATATGTTTCTGTATGTTTCAATTTCAGAAGTAGCAGGGAATGTAGTGCTCGAACAAGAAGAAGGTGGGAGACAAGAGTCCCATAAAGTATACCACTAAAGGACTTTCGTACCCGGATCAGCTTCTACCTCTGCCTGTTCAGTTTATTGTAGCTGTGCTCATGGCAACTCAGAAGTCGCGTTCATATTTTCTCAGCCATACGGTTACTGTGGTTATTGTATGCCATTACATGCCATTTTGTCCAGACCCGGGTTCTCAAAAGGGTTGGCAGAATGGGCTGAAGAACTGGGAGAATACGATGTCATTTATCAACCACGAATGGCCATCCAGTCATACGCTTTAAAAGGCTTCACCTTAGATTTTGTGGAAGAATTAACACCAAAGGCGGAGGAATCAATCCAAAATACAGGGACAATCGAGCCTGGGCACTGGGGAGTTCGTACGGACGTGGATCTCAAACGAGAAGAAGCCAACCTCAATTTTTTGTTCTAGACACCTACCGGAAAGGTCTCTACAAGGCCGCGAAAGTTCCAAGCATCGAAGCAGAATATGAAGACATAACTCAAGCTCTTGGCTTAGCCTACATATTAGGGGCCAAGGTTGTCAGCCTCTTCAATAGTTCCGAGCTGGTGTCAGTTGAGTGAATGAGGTTTTTACTACGGATGACATCTGTGCTCCAGGCCGGCAAGGAAAAACTAAAGCACTTTTGAAAAAATTTCACAAATTGGAGTTTGTCTATAAGGAGGAAATTTCAAACAAGGCTGAAGTCCTCGAGGATTCACACACTGATCAGATGACCAGCAGTTAGTGATTGAGCTGACCCCTGCAGACCTGATGAACTTTGAAGGTTCAAGCATGGGTTCCGCCTCAGAATAATGGCACACACTGATTAACTACTTGGACAAGGGAATACTCCCTGAAGACAAATCAGAAAGCAGACAGCTGCGGAGGCAGGTAATTCATTATTGTTTAATCAACGAGGATTTATACCATCGGATTGTCAGCGGTCCACAGGTTACATCTCGAGGCTCAGCACCCTTCAATGACGGAGCCCTAGCAAATACTTCCGTTCGATGATGGAAGTACAATCCTTCTCAGTATTTACTTTAATTAAGACTTTAGTTTCTTTTAATTTTGATCACAGTATTTCCATACTCATGAGTTATGTTACGGATTTTCACCCACAACAATTCAGGCTCTGCGCCCCTATTTATCAATAAACTACTATTTTACTTAGTCAGTTTTACAATTACAATTCAGATCCATCTACAATCCAAATATTCATAGCCCCATCCAGACCTAAGTTAAAGTAATACACCAACTTTTCACTACAAAAAGTAGGGTAAACTACTCGCTTAGAGCTAGATCACGTGTAGCTCAGCCACAAGGCATTATTCATAAGTTCAAACTCATCAATTCATCAAATTGCACCTAAATATTCGTGGGGACGCCCGCTCACATAGTGCCAAAAAGTCTAGAAATATTCAAGTAAACAAATAACGACGTTTTATTTTGGAATGCAAAGCTGCCCCATTTTTACATGGGCTAAAATCGTCCCATTGTGAGCACAAAACAGCCGTCTATCACAGGCGTTATATAAGCCGTCAAATACTGATGCAAATGAAGCGCCCCTCAGTGCGCACGTTCGTCTTTTAAAAACACTAGCACAGAAAGGCATACAAAACATGTTGCTTAAACTACACAAGTACGCATAAAAATATTAATGGACGTTCGTTTCATTAATAACAAAGAGCCCGTAGGCTCATAATACACAATTAAGTCCTTTTTGAATACAACACTATTCAATACAGGTATTCTAAAAAACTAAATAGGCAAAAAAAACTTCTCGAAATCTGCACGGCTGAAGATCCTTCATCTGGATTGTAGCTACAAGTCACTAAGCAGTTCGAAGTTCTCCCGGCATCAAGAGATATGTCAACCTGAGCAACCTTTGGCGCACAATCCCTGAAGTGACCAAGACCTGGATACCCTAATCAAATCAAGGGTCCTCGGAAACGTCGGAACACGGACACAGCCTTCCGCCATCTTGTCCGCTAAAATCGAAGAGAAACTAGAAGATCTACTTCAGCCCCTGCTGGTCAAATAGGAGTGCAGTGCCCCGCAAATCTTCAAGCACAATTGCGAGCTCATCGAAGACATGGAGGCTTAAGCTGGGACCTACCATAAGGGAGCCTCTTTCCCCGGGTATTCCACATCCAGCAGCTGATGAGGTGTTTCAACAGCAATACGGCCGAACCAAGAGACAACCTTGAACCACGAGCAGATTTAGAGCTTGGTGACTCATTAATCCGCTCATGGCTCGAAGCTATATCCTCTTTCCAGTTATGGAACAGAGCCAGGCACGCAGGCTTCAACCTTACACTGTCAAAGGAGATACCCGAATTCCAAAAATATCCTGGCGGAGAAACCTCATGACAGCTGAAAGGGCCAATCGTCCTGACTCCGCATGATGACACGCTCCGTCTAAGGATAGGGTTCACGATTACCCTAGTCAATTGTAGGGGTCGAACATAGGGACTTACACGTAACCAAGAAAAGTTGAATTCAATTGAGTTCAATGAAATTAGCAAGTTAATCCTAAATTTGAAGTATAATCTAAACTATGGTAAAGTAAAGACAATTTTAAGGTAAAGTTAACAATAATAGAAAAACTTAGGATACTAACTTCACCCTAGCCCGTTAATCAAGTGGATATAGTTATATGCTTCTTCACGCTTAGGTCACCCAATAGACCTCGCTCGCATTTATCCAACTCACCCCTCTCTGGTAAGAGTCAACACTACCAACTCTTTCCCTCTCGGTGCTAAGAGTTGATGCATTAGGCACTAGCAACTAACCCCAAGTAAGGCATCCCCCTCTTGGTGTTCAACCCGTTAACTCAGGGTAAATAACTCGCACTTACCCCCGATACCCCGTCACTACAGTTTCCATTCCTAGTTTTACCCTCTCGGTGAATAATTACTACTTATTGGGGTCAACATGAGCTGTACACCTCAAGTTGTTGTAATGTAATAAAAAGTAGTGAAATGGGGCATTCCTAGGTGTTGAGAAGCTTATTATGCTATACCCATTTGATTATTGGACTAGGGTTTTATTAGCACCCTAGTTGGTGATTTAACTACTCATGCTAAGTAATGATTCAACACTTGGAAGTAATGGAATATGCATTAACTTAGTAAAGTAGTAATGATTCTTACAAATAATGATATTTTTCACAATACAAGGAAACTTGACCAAGGGTTTTGGTATTTTTTCCTTATCTTGCCTCTCAAGTAAAGTGAAATGTGAGATATTCTCAAAAACCTAATTCTAGCGATATATAGTGTTTGCTAAAATTAATTTTAGAAATGCCATTTTCAGGTTGGCCTGGGGCCCTTTTGCCAAAGGGCTGAGTTTTGGTGCTGAATTGATAGAAAAAGGGTTAGTATGAGAGAGCGACCGCACTTTGTTGAGCGACTGCCTTTTTTCCTTCTCCAAGAGAGGGCTGCACGGCATAGCATCATGTGGTCGCATCTTTTCATATCAGCCTCTTCTCACAAAGGGTGATGGGCGACCGCCCTTAACACATGCATTCACATCTTCTTCTTATCAGCTTCTCCTTTGTAATGTAACATGGGCTCTCGCCCTTGACATGGACGATCGCATCTTCTTATGGCTTCCTTATTCTTAGCTTTCCTGCAAAGGGTTGGGCCCTCTTTAGTGCCCAGTTGGGTACTCAGCAGGTATGCACTTCCAGAGAAGGGGCGGTCTCCCCTAACATGGGCGGCCGCCACTTCAGTGTTTCTGCAGCTTCTTTAATTTTGATCACTTTTCTTGGGTATTCATGCTATTTTGGTTTCTTCCTTTCCTTGCAGTGTTCAACACCTGAAACCAAGAAAAATACATTAAACTTTCCTATAGATTGGCTACTTTTGGACTCAAAGACAAGGGTTTAAGCGAGTTAAAGTAAGCAAAATTCTCACGCATCAACTCCCCTAAACTTAAGTCTTTGCTTGTCCTCAAGCAACCAATCTCTACCCAAGAGTAGTGAAGCACTTTCAAGACTAGCATACAATGAAACTAAGTTCCATTTGCACTCTTTTCAAAATCTTTGAAGTTCATCAGGCACCAACACACATTCATACTCATGAACACTTGACAAGTTAGTTTAAACTACTTCACAAGTTTTATAATGATCCAAGGATGACATAGAGCTTCAACTGTGGATTTGGTTCATCAACCAACTCACTTGGTATCACACCTCTTTTCAAGTCAAACTCTCATCTCTCATATCATCACTTGCTTCCAAAGAAAGTAGTCCTTATCTCACAGTCAAATTCAAATCAATGACTTAAGGAATTAAGTACTCACATACCAAAGAATGGTCACGGGTTGAGTCAAAGGAACCATAGTCTTTCCCATTTTGTGATTCTCCATTAATGGAGAGGTGCCAAACATAGGATCAAATAGGACTTGTTTAAGCTTGTAATGAAGGCTCGGGGCTAGGTGTGGTATTTTAGGCACAACTCACAATTCGCTTTGAACATAAGTTGAACAAGTTCTAGACCTCAACTCAAATATGTGAACCCACCATCTAACCTCACGCATATGCAAGTGGGCCACTCAAGACAAAAACTCGACTCTCCAAAAGGCTTGCACTTGTAATGTCTTAATAGTCCACTAGGAACCATATCAATGACTCCAAAACAATAAAAGGACTAGAGTCATCAACCAAGACCACATACTTACCAATTGGACACTCCACAACTTGTCTTATGCCATAAAATCAAAATGGGATGTTGGTACTTCATGAGACTTTCATAGCACAACCACAAGGCATTTTGTAAAAGCTAATATTCACATTACTTGGTTCAAACAACCACTTCCAGAACGAACCAAGAAAAGAAAACTGAAAGCTTATTTAAAACGAAATTTTTTTAAGGAACTTATCTAAATATGCGAAAGGAAAGTAACATGCACTATATATAAGCAAAAAGAGGGACTCAAATTCAATCATGTCATCATAAAACATCCTAAAAATAAAAGAAATTATACAAAATATTATCCACAACATTAATGAATTTGAATCCCCTCCCCGAAACATAAAACTCTCGCATCGTCCCCGAATGCGAAGTAAGCATAAAAATAAGCACAAGTGGGGATAAGAAGGGACTCCCTGATCATTCTTCCACAATGTTCTTGCCTTTGCCTTCCACCTAGTGGAGGCTGTACTGGTGGGGCCTCTCTTCTTTCTTGCTCCTCTGCAGCAGTCTCCAAGGACCTCTCAGTAGCAATCAACATCTCTACATCCTCTAGCTTATGATAAGGGGGGCAAGTCTGCATGGGTATGTCAGCAGACTCCTGGCCATCATCAACAGCTCTATCCAGTATAGCCTGCCTGTGAAAAAGTTCCTCCTCTGTTGTAAGCCCATCAGTAGGCTCTGTGGGAATCTGCTCCTTTACTCTTTCTTTTCTTCTTCTCTTCCTGCTACTTACAGGCTTCTCAGGCTGAGTGGTAGAGGCATTGTCAATGAAGTCCTGCACTTTCTTCTTCAGCTCCACCTGATCCTCCCCTACTTTCTTGACCCTGGCATCCAAACTCTTCAGAGTCTCTCCCTGAGTCTTCATTTCCTCCAACATCTTCTTTAGAGTTTCATCATTGCTTTCATCTCCTCAGAAGAGACAACAGGCTCAGAGGTTGTAGTATCTCCTTTGGAGGGGTTATGACCCACCTCAAACTAATACTTAATTTAACCTAGTTTCATATCCACAGTTTTCACCCACATATGGATGTCAGTCACCTCTTCTGGGGTCAGTGCTACTGGAGGTCAAGGAGGTGCAATAGTAGATGGGGAAGGATCAGATGTACCTATGGAGGTGAATGGAATGGAAGCTAGAGGCATTGCTTGTGAAGTGCTTTCTACCTTTCTTGAAGCTTTTTCACTGGGCTTCTTCAGGTTGTCAGGGCCTTGCACATCATACAGTCTCCATTTCAAGATTGGCTCAATTGTCTTATCTATTTCATACTCTTTGATTTTTAATGATCAGAAGTATTTTGTGAAAGTGTTTGGAAAGGGAAAATTTTTGGAATTTCTTTTTGCCGCTGTCCAAATGCTTTCATTCATTACCATGCCTACATTAACTATCTTCCAAAGAAGGATGGTAGTAATCAGGACTCCCCTATACAAAGTACATTTGTTATTATTTGTGGATGGAATAAGCCTTGAGCATATGATGGATTTTCATCACTTGCCTCAAACCTCAATGTTGATCTTTTAATGATTGCTCCCTTCTTCATCCATGCAGAAGTTTCTTCATAAGCAATGCTGTTTGCAAACATAGGCTTGAGATCTTGTACACCCTTGACTTTCCATTCCAACCAGAATGTGGGAGTCTTGTGAGGCAACCCTAGAAACTTGTTAAGAGCTTATGGACTGAAGTCCACTTGTTGTCCTCTTAGTAATACCTCAAACTTATCTGGTTTAGCATAAAACTCTCTTATCAGTGTCTCATTTCCAGATGGTAGGTCATCAGTTAACCAGTCTTGCCAACCTCTCTTCAGAATATGCATTAAGAACCCTTTTGTTGAATCTATCCATGTCATGTAATATGATAGGCCTTTCTGCAATTAAGGACCTTTCTTTCCTCCCTTCTATGTAATCATAATAGGCTTGCTTTGTAACAAAGCTTTCATCCCAATTTGGTGGCAAGGGGGTCTACCACTGATCACTGTGATTATTCTGTTGGATAGGAGAGGGTGTAATGGTTTCTCCTCTTGTACTTCATCTTCCTCAGCTTAGTATTCTCCTCTAGATGCATTGCCTTCACTGTTTTCAGAGTCCATCCTTTCATCTACTTGGGAGGAAGACGAGGAGGACTTGGCCTAGGCCTCATGCTTAGAACTTTGTTGTTGTTCCGCTCCCCTCTCATGCCTTTGTTTTGCTCTGACTTCCCTATTACTTTTTCTACGAGCCAAGGGAGTGTCATCAGAGTTTTTATCTTGGGAGACAGTGGGTGATACAGGAGAAGTCACCATTGCCCATGCTCATCTGCCTGCTTTGTTATTGCCTCTTTTTGGAAAGGCTTCCCAGTTCCCCTTCCAAGGGCAGGAGGTTGGTTAGTGGATCATCTCCCTATCCTTTGTGAATTTGCACCTCTTGATCTTGCTATTTAATCCTGTTTAAGCAAAGGGGAAATATTTTAGAAGTAGCCTAAAGCGATAGGCATTAAATGCAAATGGAAGCTCAAATATGCTTCAGAAAATAGGTTAAAAGGGCTGGGGCATGTGTAATAGACAGCCGCCTCTTGGTCCAACACTTAGTCCAATGGGCGGAAGTCTCATGATTGGGCGGCCTCCTCTTCAGCAAAGGGCGAGGGACTCTAAGAGGTACCCAAAGTCCTGAGAGGTGCATTTTTGACACTTAGCCAAATTCTTGGCAAGTTCAGAAGGGCGGCTGGCTCATGAATGGGCAGCCTCCAAATACACCTTCTTTCAATTTTATGAAGGTGGGAGGCTACCTAACCTGCAGGGGCACCCAAAAAGGTGCTCAAACTTTAGAAAGGTTCCTTTTCTATACTTAAAAAAATTTTGGGACTTTAGGCAAAGGGCATCAGCCTCCGGAAGTGACGCCCCGCCTAATCTTAGGCACTCTCTTTTCAAACAGATGGTCATATGAGACAAAAGGGGTGGCCGCACAAACAAGGTGCGGCCTTTGTCTCATCACCATAATTTTGGTAGTTGGAACCATATGAAAGGGTGGTCGCTTGAGAGAGGCGACCGCATGTTCATGAACCATCAGTAGTTCAAGTGGCTGACTTGGGAAGAACAGGCAACCACCCAGCAATGCTATAGTGAGGGTGCGGGTGTTTAGATTTCAAACATTATAGCACAAACAAGTTCACAACTACCTATTTTTATTTCTCTCTTAAGGCTACAACACTCTCAAGCTTCAAGAATTCAAGATAATAACATGTACGCTCACCCTTCCCCCAACCATCCTATGCATGTTTTTGGTATTTTGGGGTTTTAACATTTAATCTAAATCCTACTCTTAAAATGTTTTAAAAATTAAATTAAAAAGTAAAAATAAAGTAGAATTGAAAGGCGTACCAGAGAGCTGATGTGTTGGAATGAAGTAAGTGATTTGTTGTAAAGTGAGTAGGTAAAGGGCTCCAATGATTGGGAAAAATGGGGGTGCCGGCGGTTAGGGTTTCATATGAGAATAGTGCGAAGGAGATGAAAAGGAGCCCCCAGGGTTCCTTCTATACCTTATAACCACGTAACCATTAGAAAGAGAAGGGCGCCCGTCTCTTACAAGGGCGGCCGCCTCTTACAAGGGTGGTCGCCTATGCACGGGCTCTTTATCTAGGCGATCTTTGAGAAACAGTAGGTCGCATAAGTGGTGGGCGACCGCCTGTTGGCACTTATTCTTCACACTTGAGAAAAAGGGCGGCCAACACTGAATATGCGGTCAATAAGGGCGCTCAAAGTCCAGAGAGCTCCATTTCGACACTTAGCCAAACTTTTTAGGCTTAAGAGGAAGGGCGGTCGCGTCTTGAAGGGGCGACCTCCTTGTCAAAAAAGGCCTCCTACTCTGCATGTGCGGCCAAAATGGGCGAAAAAAGTCCTAAGAGCCTCACATTTCATACTTCGAAAAAATTTCAAATTTTTTGAAAATGGGTGGTCGCCCTTTTTTAGAGGCGACCGCATGTTCTTGGCTCTTTTTTTCCTTCCTTTTTCTCTTTTACTTACTCACCTAAGGGGCGACCGCCCAAGCATGGTGCGGCCTCCCTGTTACCTGTGAGGTCCTGCATTTCTCAATCTCACTCCAGCTGCAACTCATCTTTGACACCTACAAAACAACAACTGATTAGCTAAAAACCTTGGGTTGCCTCCCAAGAAGCGCCTTAATTAATGTCGTGCCACGACATCGACCCATTAACTCAAGGATCAATCAAGAAAACCAAGGCCACCACCTTGGTGCCTTCAACAACTCCCAAATAATGCTTCGCCTGGTGCCCATTTACTCTAAAAGTTTTTCCATCTTCACCTTCCAAATCAAGGGCATCATAGGGAGAAACACCAACTTTGAATGAGCCACTCCATTTCGACTTCAACTTTCCCGAAAACAATTGGAGCAGGGAATTAAGCAACAACACAAGGTCTCCCACCTCGAATTCCTGATTCTAAATCTTTTTATCCTGTCTAATCTTCATTTTCTCCTTTTACAACAAAGCATTCTAATAAGCCTTGAATCTCATTTTATCTCTTTCATTCGATGCCTCCATTCGAGACTTTGCGGTTACCTCCCATTCTAAGTTCAACTTTTTCAAAGCGCACTGTTAGCTTGAATAAGCTTAGAGTTTTGACTGATGACTAAGGAACATATCCAAGGACGTGTTTCTTTAGATCACTGCAGCTGAATAAATAAATATGCAAAATCAATTAAGCAGGAAAATTAATTGTTATCCTAAAATCTAGTGTTTATCTTAATAATCATGCAGAGATGTACAAGATAGAAAAAGATTGCATAAGATTGGGATAAGGCTTGAAGATTTAGGCTATCAAAGCAAGGAGTTCAATTAGGACTCAAACACTTGAAGGGCTTTGGAGTTCTAATTGCTCAAAACTTCTCAAGATCTCAAGTCTATAAATTGAGATGCATTTCAGCTGTTGAAGATACACACAAATACAGAGAGTTTAGAGCTATAACATTGAAGTCATTCTAAAGTGTATTTGAGCAATTGTCTAGCTAAAGAACCTGTTCCTTAGGTTGAGTCTTGTTGTTCTCAATCTTAGTTCATTTGCAGTAGGATCTATCGAGTTGTGTTGTTTACTTTCATATAAGTCTTTGTAAGAGTACAGATTATTCAAGTCCTGTACTTGGAGAAACATCACTGATTGTGAAAGGGGTCACTATAGGATAAGAGTTAGTCCTAAGTTAGTAAGAAGAAAGTCTTGTAACCAAGTAAGTCTTTCAAATAGTGAAGTTGAAATCCTACTTGAGAGAATAGGTTGTGGTTTTTTTATCCCAAATCAAAGGGATTTTTCCGCGCTAAAATTCAATTTTCATTTACTTACTTTTACATATTCCGCACTTAAGTAGTAAAGGAACACATAGAAGAAATTGGTCCTTCAGTAGTGATGTGTCTTGGAAACTAGCAATTGGTATCAGAGCGGGTTATCCTTGAAGAGGCTAACACCTTAAGATTAGAATGAGTGCACCACAAGGAAACTCTGAGGGTCAGTCCACTGTTAGGCCACCGTTGTTTAATTGTAAGTACTACTCTTGGTGGAAAGAGAGAATGAGGGATCACCTACAAGCTGAAGATTATGAACTGAGGGACATAATCACTCAGGGTCCCATTATTCCTATGAAGAAGGATGTTGCAGGCAAAGATTTTCCTAAACCTAGGAAGAAAGGCAATGGTTAAGACTTGAAGCAATGGGAGAAAAATGTCAGGGCTAAGAAATGTCTTATCTATTGACTTGGTCCTGATGAATACACTAGGTTTCAAGGTTGCTCCACTAGTAAGGAAATTTGGGATGCATTGTAGGTTGCTCATGAAGGAATCAATCAGGTTAAAAGATCTAAAAGTACACTTCTCTTTGCTGAATATGAAAATTTTAAAATGAGAGAAGGAGAAAGAATTTCTGAAATGTGCAATAGGTTTAATGCTATTGCAACTGAACTTACCTCTCTTGGAAGAATCTTAACTGTAGAAGGTAGGGGTGAAAAGATCTTGACTAGGGTACTTCTAGATTCTTGGAAAATTAAGGCATGTGCCATCATTGAAAGCAAGGATCTTAGTACTCTCTCCTTAGATGAACTTATAGGTAATCTAAGAACATATGGACTAAGTAAGAAAGTCAAGAACATAGGAAAATTAGTTAAAAATGAACCTGAATTTGCTTTATCTGCTAATAACAATTTTGTTGATGATGAGAAGGAACTGGTCCTTATAGCTAGAAGTGTCCAAAGATTCCTTAACAAGAAGAAGGGATCTAGTGAACAAGGTAGATCTTCTGACATGAAATAAGGAGGAGTGCTTCCAATATGGAAGCATGGAGCACTACATTAGCAAATGTCCAGTCATGGAAGAAGAATGGAGAAAGAAGTATGTTAATAAAGTAGGCTAAGGAACAGTTCTGAAAGAAAAATGAATCTCCCAAAGCTATGGTTGGAGGTTGGGAAGACATTGATGATGAACAGGTTGATGATGATGTAGATGATGAACTTGCACTAATGGCTCTTGGAGATTCTGACAATGAAGAAGATGTTGAAGCATTTATTTCTCAACTCAAAAATAATATAAGAGGTATACCTTGAGAGAGGATAGTCAAAATATTTCACATTGTGTTAGATGAACTTAAGTCCTTAAGTAATGTGAAATATCAAATGCATGATGAGATTTAATGTTTAGGAACAAAATACAAGAAAACTGTGGTAAAAACTGACTCTTTGAAAAGAAAAACAGCATGCCAAAAGAACAGGTCCTTCCACTTGAATCAACTGTTCATGAATTACAAAATTTAAGTTTATAAATTGGTACAGTTGATAAAGGTAAGGACAGTGCAAATTTTCATCAACCTATTGTTGAAGAGAAGTTAAAAGTGACATTTGATGAACTGTACAAGAAAAATGAAAAGATAAGAGCTTTGGAAGAGGACTTGATAAAAACCAAAGATGAACTGAAGAAAACTGTCAAATGGAACAAGTTCTTTGAAGCATTACAATGGCTACATGAAAATCAGAGTAATAATAGGAAAAGTATTGGGTTTATGAAATCCCAATCATTTTCCACATGGGATCCAAAGAGCAAGTACCTGACTCTTCCTGAAAATTGGCTATGCATACGCTATGGGAACACTAGTCACTTTAACAAAACTGTCAAGCTTTGGAAAAAGCTACACGAAGGAACACGTCTTATAAACCTGTCCAGAAATATGTGGCTAAGAAAATTATTCACACAAAGAAAGCATTACCAGTCTGGGCTAAAAGAATGTGATTCATCCTTTTTCTCTAAGAAAGAAACCCAGACTAGTTTGGGTTCTTAAAGTTAACCCCTGAATTCTTTTGCAGGCTAGAGTGAAAGTAAGGAACCACAAATGGTACAGGGACAGTGGTTGCTCCAGGCATATAATAGGACATAAGGAACTGTTCCTTTCACTCTCAACTTTTCAAGGAGGAAGTGTTTCCTTCGGTAATAATAAGAAAGGGGAAATTATTTGCATTGGAAAGGTAGGTAGTTCTGATTCACATATCATTGATAATGTTTTTCTGGTAAATGGACTGAAACATTTTTTACTAAGCATATCTCAATTGTGTGACAAAGGTAAAAATGTGAACTTTTCTTCTACTAGTTTTTTAGTGACTAACCAAGCATCTGGAGAGATCATTTTGTAGGAAAATAGATATCGAAACATCTATAAGGAGGATCTTCTATCACTAGCTGATGGGAGTATGAGTTGTTTAAGTGTAATGCAAAATGATCCCCTCCTGTGGCACAAAAAACTTGGTCATTCTAATCTTTCACAATTGAACAAACCAGTTTCTAAGGACTTGGTGATAGGTCTTCTTAACATCAAGTTCAAGGAAGAAAAGGTTTGTAATGCTTGTGCTAGGGGGAAGCAGGTAAAGTCATCCTTTAAACCTAAGAAACAGGTCAGTACTACCAAACCTTTCGAACTGGTCCATATGGATCTTTGTGGACCAGTGAGAACAATGAGTCGTGGGGGTAAGAAATATTTTATGGTACTAGTTGATGATTATTCTAGATTTACATGGACTATATTTCTTGCATCAAAGGAAGAAGCATTTAATGCATTTTCAATATTTGCTATGAAAATTCAAAGAACACTAGATAGTCACATTGTTGCTATAAGGTCAGATCATGGTATTGAATTTGAAAATCAAATGTTCTTTAATTTCTGCAATGAAAATGATATTGATCATAAGTTCTCTTCACCTAGAACTCCACAATAAAATCGAGTAGTTGAAAGGAAAAATAGGACCTTAGAAGAAATGGCTAGGACCATGTTAATATCCGGAAACCTTCCACAAAGTTTTTGGGCTGAAGCTATTGATACTGCTTGCTATATAATAAATAGATGCATGACAAGGCATTGTTAGAAAAGACCCCCTATGTGTTACTTAAAGGAAGAAAACCTAATATTTCACATCTTAGGACTTTTGGTTGCAAATGTTTCATTCATAATAATGAAAAGGATTGCCTTAGAAAAAATTGATCCTAGAAGTGATAATTGAGTCTTTATTGGTTATTCATTACATAGCAAGTCATATAGAGTATTAAATAATAAAACTATGAAAATAGAAGAAAGCATGCATGTTAAGTTTGATAAATCTGACAATCTATCTCAAGAACAGGTACATGAGGATGAAGAAATTGGAATATTGAGGCATGGTGAACCTGTTCCTCAACAATTGCAATATGTGTCAGGTGAATCAGTGGGAGGTGAATCACAAGGAACTGTTCCTTTAACTAAAACTGGTAAGGGTGGAACAGAAATAGGGGGAACAAGTGTTACTTATAACCCTCAAGCTAGAAATGCTACTACATCAGGAATTGTTCCTCAGCATGAACACTCACAGAATGGACTGATGCTAAAGCCTTACAGATATCAAAGTTCATATCCTGTGGATCAGATAATTTCAGACAAAGCCGCTGGAATTCAAATAAGATCTGCAGTCAAGAATCATAATCTGTGTGCTTTTAGTGCCTTCTTATCTCTTGTTGAAACCAAAAATATAAAGGAGGCACTGAAGGATGCAGATTGGATCAATCCTATGTAGGAGGAGTTGAATCAATTTCAAAGAAGCCAAGTTTGGCATCTGGAACATAAGCCAAGGAACATGTCCATTATAGGAACTAAATGTGTTTTCACGAACAAACTTGATGAGGATGGCATGGTAACCAGAAATAAGCCAGATTAGTTGTTCATGGATATAACCAAGAGGAGGGCATTGACTATGATGAGACTTTTGCTCCAGGTTCAAGATTGGAAGCAATAAGACTTCTTATAGCCTTTTCTACTTAAATGGATTTCACCCTACATCAAATAGATATTAAGATTGACTTTTTGAATGGCTATTTGAAGGAAGAAGTGTATGTCTAACAACCACCAGGTTTTGAGAATGAACAGCTCGCTGAACATGTCTACAAATTAGACAAGGCTTTGTATGGACTCAAGCAGGCACCAAAGGTTTGGTATGAAAGGTTATGAAAGTTCCTACTTCAGTATGGATATAAAAGAGGTAAAATTAATAGCACACTGTTCTTCTTAAAAGAAAAAAGTAAACATCTTTTAATTATGCAAATTTATGTAGATGATATAATCTCTGGTGCTACATGTAGAAACTTAAGTAAAGGAATTTGCAAGTTTGATGGGGAGTGAGTTTGAAATGAGCATGATGGGTGAACTCAATTTCTTTTTGAGTTTAAAAATCAAGCAAACTTCAAATGGAACTATGATCTACCAACAAAAATATGTTAAGGAATTACTTAAAAAATTTGACATGGACAATGCTAAGGAAATTGATACACCAATTGCCACTGCCACTAAGCTAGAAGTTAATGAACATGGTAATTCAGTCGACCAAAAAATTGTATAGAGGCATGATTGGTTCTTTGCTCTATCTAACTGCTAGTAGGCCTGATATTGTTTTTGGTGTTAGTTTGTGTGCTAGATTTCAGTCAGATCCTAAAGAATCACACTTGAAAGCTATTTAAAAAATTTTAAGGCATTTGAAAAGGAACAAGTTCCGTGGTTCTTTGCTATCCTAAAGGTTGAAATTTTAATCTTGTTGGATACACTGATGCTGACTATGTAGGATTTCTTGTGGATAAGAAAAGTACCTCAGGTATGGCACATTTTCTTGGTGAATGTTTGGTTTCATGGGGAACCAAGAAACAAAATTTAGTGGCTCCACTGCAGAAGCTGAATATGTGGCAGCTGCCTCATGTTGTGCTCAATTTGTTGTGGATAAAGCAACAATTACAAGATTTTGGTATTGATGTAGGAACTGTTCCTATCTATTGTGATAACACTAGTGCAATAAACATAACTAAGAATCTAGTGCATCACAAAAGAACTAAACACATTGACATAAGGCATCATTTCTTGAGGGACAATTATGAGAAGGGGTTGATCACTATTGCTTTTTGTCCTATAAACATATTGCAGATATTTTTACAAAAGTATCAAGCAGAGATCATTTTGAAAGGAACAGGTTAGAATTAGGAATGATTAAGTTCACCTAAGTCTACTTAACTTTACTTCATAAATTGGCTAGAATTATTGGTCTAAGAATGAAGTATTTAAGTCATTTGAACTCTCTACTCAGTTTCATATTTAACTGTATACTCTATGCCATGATTTCTACTTAAAGTTTGCTAAATTTTAATAATGTTACCCTTATGTTCTTAGAATTTCAGATTGTGCAATTTGATTGAAATTAGGTATGGGAACTGTTCCTTGTCACATTCTCAGGTATGTACTACTTTATTATTCAGAAATTATTAGAGTTTGAAGGTCATAGGTAATTAGATGAGTTTAAATCCCACTCAAACTCTATCTCTTTGAAATCAGTCCCATCAAGGAACTGTTCCACACTTCATCTTCCACTTGAAATCTTAATCATAATGGCTATATTTTGTAACATTCAAGAAACCTAATTAGTCTAGAACTCTATTTAATCAAGGAAGCTGAAAAGTAATTCATTTTACAGTCCATCTCTATCACTATCCTTTACTTCTATATAAACTCTTAAGCTTTCATCTCATATTCTCATTTAAGCTTCCAAAATTTCAGAAAGAGTGATTAATTATCTTCTAAAGCGTATAATTGCAATGTCTCTCTCACATGAAAATACTTCACCCACCCCTACCACTGAACAACCACTAGTTACAAACCCTACTTCACCCATGCAAATAAATTCACCACACCCAGAAAACCAAAACCCTTAAAATTCGAAACCTGAAATTTAGGAGGAATGATCAGGTCTATCTATTGCTGAGACATTGGAACAAATGGAGGACTCCTCTAGGACTATGATCCTGTATCAATTTAAGGTAAATTATGTTGAACCTCTTAATGTTGTTGATGATAAGGACGAAGAGGTAGAAAGGTTAGGGTTGTCTGTTCCAGAGAGTGAGGGTGAAAATGAGGCTATGAGGGGTATAGATGCTCCCATGCATGAGTCTTTTGGGTCTCCAGAGGTTGTTTTTAGAGCACCCATGGATGATGAAGAAATGGTGGATCTTGATGAGACATCAGTTACAGTGATAGGCCTATTATAAATTTAATCAATGTAAGAGGAATGAAAAGAAAATTGGCAAAACAGGGGCCTGTTAATCCTAAAGAACTGAAATAAATGCTAGGTTTAAAAGATCAGTGATAGCTATAAACCTGGACATAAGAAGAAAAGACAAAGGGAAAGCTTTACTAAGGGTAAGGAACTGTTCTTTCTACCCAGACTCCTGCTAGTGGGGTTAGGAGAAAATGAAGTTCTGTGAAAGATGCTGATGCAAAAATATCTGAAGCTCTTGAAAGAAGCAGGAAAGGTAAACAAATACAGGTTCCTCGGCTTGTTGTGCTAGTTGAGGACTCTAAGGAGGAAGTAGAAGAAACCTTTCCTCTGACCATAAAAATAAGAACTTCTCAAAGGAATTCTGCAAAGACTGATGAGAGGTCTTCTAGTACTGGTCATGTTTCTAAGAGAACAAGATCTTCTAGGAGAAGATGAAAGTAGTGATTCTGAGGATAATGTTGACAACAAAGGAGATGATGCTGAAAGTGAGAGTGAGAAGGAGGAGGCAGCTGGAAAGGTTGTGCACACAGATTTTGACAAAAGAAAGTTGTTCAAAGGTAGGGTGCTTGCTGATGTGGAAGAAGAGGGGATGGTTTGGCTATTGCAAAAATTGGTGAAATAAGGCTGGAAGAACATAATCCTTAAGATCATAGGGAAGTTGGCCAGAGATAAGGTGGTTGAATTTTTCTTCAACTGCTCTATTGATGAAGGCAGAATCAACAGTTCAGTGAATGGAAAGGATATTTCCTTTGATGTACAAGAACTGAGAGAACTGTTTGATATCCCTTTTGTGGGCTATGATGATTACATTAAGGGTGACTAGCCTGACCTAACAAATTTTCCTACTGCCTTGGAGATAACATGCAAGTTTGCTGAGAATCCTCAAGAGGAGAAACCAAGGGCAGTGGAAAAATGTGAGATGCAACCAGAGCACCAACTTCTGTTTGAGTTTGTTAATAAAATCATATTCCCTAGGCAAGAAAAAAGAGGACTAGCCAATTTCTTGACACTGAGAAGTAGATTAATTGGCCCATGTTTATGGTGTATTTGATCACTATAGTGGTGACTGGGAAGAAGTAAAATGCTCTTACTTTTGGGTTCATTCTTACTTACATGTTTGACAAGTTGGGCATTCCTTTGAAGGATTTACAGAATGCAACCAAGAAGGAAAGATTTGGGGCACTTACACTGATTAGTTGTGACATGACTATCAATGCTGAGCCTACTTTGCTTGGAACTTCTAAAGGGCCACAGAACAATAAGGTTAGGGCTTTAAGGCAACAGATTGGTGTGAAAGCTGTTGAGATTAAGAGGTTGGAGGAAGAAAGGGACTTCTGGAAAGCTGAGGCTGCTAAGACAAAAGAAACAAATGAAGGGATGCTCAGTAAAATATTTGAGTTGCTGCAGGAAAAATCTCAGGGACCTGGTCCTTCTACCACCTGATTCCCAAAGCCAAAAATCTATCTTTTGTCCAGTGGGATTTAGATTAGTTCTAATTTCCTAGTCTTCTTGTCTTTAGTTTTTGACTAGTTTAGCAATAATTTCTTTAGTTTGTTTCCCCTGGTTAAAAATCTTTTTGTTTATGATGTCATATCTTCGATGACTAATATCATTTCAATGTAGTTGTTTTTGTTGGATTAAGTTTGCATTTTGAGTTGCCTAAATGGCTATGAGTTGCTTGTTCTATTGTTTAGTTAATTATGACTTATGCAACCTTTTCAATAATGCCAAAAGGGGGAAGATTAAGTACTGATTTTGCTTGTGATATTTATAACCAGAACCTTATCCTTAATGATAAAATTGATTTCTGCTAATGTTGCTTGCAAGCTATGGTTCAGGACATTAAGGATACGAAACAAAGTCTATGACTTTGTCATCATCAAAAAGGGGAAAAATGTTAGCTTGAATAAGCTTGGAGTTTTCACTGATGACTAAGGATCAGATCCAAGGATGTATTCCTTTTGATCACTGCAGCTGAATAAATAAATATGCAAAATCAATTAAGAAGGAAAATTAATTGTTATCCTAAAATCTAATGTTTATCTTGATAATCATGCAGAGATGTACAAGATAGAAAAGATTGCATAAGATTGGGATAAGACATGAAGATTTCGGCTATCAAAGCAAGGAGTTCAATTAGGACTCAAACACTTGAAGGGCTTTGGAGTTCTAATTGCTCAAGACTTTTCAAGATCTCAAGTCTATAAATTGAGAAGTATTTCAGCTATTGAAGACATGCACAAATACATAGTTTTTAGAGCTATAACAATGAAGTCATTGTAAAGTGTATTTGAGCAGTCATCTAGCTATATGGAACTAAGTGAAGAACATACTCCTTAGGTTGAGTCTTGTTGTTCTCAGTCTTAGTTTATACGTAATAGGATCTATCGAGTTGTACTATTAACTTTCATAGAAGTCTTTGTAAGAGTACACATCATTCAAGTCCTAGGTTAGTAAGAATGAAGTCTTGTAACCAAGTGAGTCTTTTAAATAGTGAAGTTGAAATCCTACTTGAGAGAGTAGGTCGTGGTTTTTTGGATCCCAAGTCAAAGGGGTTTTCCACGCTAAAATTCAGTGTTTATTTACTTTTACATATTCCACACTTAATTAGTAAATGAACACATAGAAGAAACTAGTCCTTCTGTAGTAGCGTGTCTTGAAACTATCACCCACAATGCCTTGTATTCAAGCTCAATAGGGAGATGATAAGCCTTTCCAAATACCAATCAATAAGGAGATATACATATTGGAGTTTTGTTAGCCGTCCTATAAGCCCAAACTGCATCATCCAATTTCTTGGCCCAATCCTTCTGGTTAGCATTCACAACTTTAGCCAAGATTTGTTTGATTTTCCAGTTAGACACTTCCACTTGTCCACTAGTTTGTGGATGATAAGGAGTTGCGACTTTGTACTTGACCCCATACATCTGAAGGAGTGTGTCAAATATCTTGTCCCAAAAACGAGAACCACTATCACTAATTATTACTCTAGGAGTGCCAAACCGAGTGAAGATGTTCTTTTTCAAGAATGTCGTGGCACTTCTTCCTTCATTGTTTGGTAGAGCCACCGCTTCTACACGCTTAGTTACATAGTCAACGGCTACCAAGATATACTTCATCCTACAAGAGCTTGGGAATGGACCCATGAAATCAATACCCCACATATCAAACAACTCTACCTCCATCATAGGATCTTTGGGCATTTCATGCTTTCTTGACACACCTCCCCCTCTTTTGCATTTATCACAACGTTTCACAAATGCATGGGCGTCTTTATAGTTGGTTGGCCAATAGAAACCACACTCCAAGATCTTGAGGTGGTTCTGACACCACCATGATGCCCACCATAAGATGAAGAATGGCATCCATTAACAACCTCCCATTGCTCAATTTCTGGAACACATCTTCGAATCATCCCATCCGCATAAATTTTGAACAAATATGGCTCATCCCAATAATAGTGGCGAGCATCTTTCATGAGCTTTTTCCTTTGGTTGTATGAATATTCATCGGGCAAATCTTCACTTACCACGAAATTAGCAAGCTCCGCATACCATGCTATTTTCTCCTAGGAAACTGCAAGAACCCTCTCATCCGGAAAAGAATCATTGATTTCATCATCTTCACGAGGTCTCCTCTCTTCTTCCAATCTTGACAAGTGGTCCGCCACTTGATTCTCGGTGCCTTTTCTTTCCTTAACTTCAACATAAATTCTTGAAGCAATAATATCCACTGAATCAAGCGGGGTTTGGAATATTTCTTCCTCATCAAGTATCGGATGGCCGAATGATCGTGTGGACAACCATCTTAGAGCCCATCAAACAAGCCAAAAATTTTTCAAATGCAAACACTACAACTAAGAACTCCTTCTCGGTGACCGAGCAGTTCAATTGGGCACCATTCATGGTTTTACTAGCATAGTAAATAGGATGAAAGATCTTTCCAATCCTTTGACCCAACACGGCACCAAGAGCTGCATCACTTGTATCACACATCAAAAGAGTAAATCCCAATTTGGACTCACAATAATGGGTGCGGTAGTGAGCCTTCTTCTCAATTCTTCAAATGCCTTAAGGCATGCATCATCAAACACAAACTTTGCTTCCTTCTCAAGTAGCTTGCATAAAGGTTGGGAAATTTTGGGGAAGTCCTTGATATATCTTATATAAAAATCGGCATGACCAAGGAAACTTCTCACTCCCTTCACGGTGGTGGGAGGTGGAAGCTTGGATATAACATCAAGTTTGGCTTGATCCACCTCTATTCCATGCTTGGACACTTTGTGCCCCCAAAACAATCCTTTCTTCTACTAAGAAATGGAATTTCTCCCAATTGAGTACCAATTTGGTCTCTTCACATCTTTCAAGTACCAAATCTAAGTTGTGCAAGCAATCTTAAAATGAGTCACCAACCACGAAAAAGTCATCCATGAATACTTCTAAGAAATTCTCAACCATATCATGAAACAAAGCGAGCATACACCTTTGAAAGTGGCGGGTGCATTGCAAAGACCAAAGAGCATCTTCTTGAAAGAAAATGTCCCATAGGGACAAGTGGAGGTTGTCTTTTCTTGATCCTCCGCTTCAATGGAGATTTGATTGTAACCGGAATACCCATTTAGGAAATAATAATAAGCTTTTTCGGACAACTTATCCAACATTGATCAATGAATAGAAGGGAAAATGATCTTTCCTTGTAGCTTTGTTGAGCTTGTGATAATCCATGCAAATTCTCCACTCGGACACGGTCCTAGTGGAAATAGCTTCACCCTTCTCATTGTGCACAACCATCATGCCTCCCTTCTTAGGCACACATTGAACCGGTGATACCCATTCACTATCGGATATGGGCTCAACAACTCCTGCATCCAACCATTTTATGATTTCCTTCTTAATAACTTCTTGCATGGCCGGATTCAACCGCCTTTGATGCTCAACCGCTGGTTTGCAACCTTCTTCAAGAATGATTTTATGGGTACATACTCCCGGATCAATTCCTCTAATATCGGCCAAAGTCCACCCAATAGACCTAATTCTTTTTCGCACAGCTTGTAAGAGTTTTTCTTGTTGAGATTGGCATATCACAATGACTTGGTAAGATTTTTAACTCGAGAGTAGGGAGTTCTTCAATGGAAGGTTTAACTGGTGGGATTTTTTGATTTTCAAGATCAAGAGAAAGTTTCTTTAGGGAATATGGTTTAGAACCGAAGCCTTCTAATGCAAGAACACATTGTTTCACACTTTCTTCATCATCAACATCCATATTCCTTAACACGGATGTCAACACTTCATACTCCATTGTCAAACTCTCTTTTTCCACCAATGCATTTATAGCCATATCAACATAAGAACGAGATGCATCATCAATTAGTTGCTTCATAGATTTGCAAATATGGAATACCTCCTTCTCTCCATTGAATCTAAAGGTTAACTCCCCCTTCTCCACATCATACAATGCTCTTCCCGTGGCCAAAAATGGTTTTCCAAGAATAATTGTCACATCATAATCAACGGCACAATCCAAAATAACAAAATCCGCTGGGAAGATAAAATGATCTACCTTCACAAACACATTATTAACAACTCCAATTGGCTTTTTCATGGATCGATGGGCCATTTGAAGGTTTATCTTTGTTGGCCTTGGCTCTTTGCCTCCCAATGTCTTTTAGACGACATAAGGCATAAGATTGATGCTTGCTCCCAAATCACACAATGCTTTTTCAAAGTGTCTTTCCCCTATGGTACATGGTATAGTGAACGCACCGGGGTCTTCCATCTTCATGGGTATCACATGTGTCATAACGGCGCTACATTGATGAGTGACCTTGACAGTCTCAAGTTTTAAAAACCTATTTTTTGTCACCAAATCTTTCACAAACTTTGAAACATCCGGCATTTGCCAAAGAGCATCAACTAAAGGTAGATTGATAGAACTTGACGCAATCTTCTCCCAAACCTTCTTTGCATGATCGGCTCTTCTCAGCTTTCATTTCTTAGTGGAAATGGTGGAGTCGGCTTTGGGATAGTAGTCTTGGAGTCTTGCTAGGGATGGCTTCTTTGGGTGTTGGAGGTTCTTTGGTGGCTTTTTGGGTAGTAGTAGGTTTTGTCATTGGGGTTTCTTTTGCATTGGAATCTCTTACTCTTGGAAAACTTTTGGCCCCATATCCCCTTGAATTTCACTTCCAGCATCTACCTTATCACTCAATATCTCTCCTCTTGCTCACCTTTTTCAAGTTATATTTGAATATCATCACCTACCATCTCGGAATCATCCCACGTTTTTCTACTTCTAGTCATGATGGCCAATACTTGATCTGTTGGAATCCTCGTAGGATTCACCACCGTATCACTCGGCAATGCTCCTTGTTGTCTTTGATTTACTTGACGAGACAATTGGATATATAGGGACTCAAGCGACTTTAACATCTTCTCCATCATTGACTTGGTCCCTTCTTGGAGTTTTAACATCTTCTCCCTCATGCCTTCCAACTTTGAATTTTTTTGATTGCTTGAACTTTGTTGAGAATCATGAGAGCTTCTTTGATTGTCATTTTACTCTCTTCCTTCATTGGTGCCACCCCATTTATGAGTGTTACCCCATTGGTTGTAAGGCTTCCATGGGCCTTGAGCTTGATAGCCTTGATTGTGTGGAGGTCTTTCGCCTTGGTAAGCATTAACATAATTGGCCTCCTCTTCATGCTCTTAGGCACCTTGATTTGGCATTTTCCCTTCTTGACCTTGAAGCACAAACCCCATAAGAATGTATCCGGTGGAGCATACCCCAAAGGGTAGGGTTGATAAGAATAATTGGCTCCATGATGAACTTCTTTTGGAGATAAATCAACGGTATTGACTTGCTTTGTGGATTCTTGAGTTTGCTTCATTTGGTTCTTAGCAAGCAATTCAACAGTAGTAACAAGTTGGGACATTCTTTCTTCTTGAGATTCAATTGCTTTTGTCATCATATCATTGTTTGGATCATATGTACCCGACCTCCTTACTCTTGATTTCCATGCTCTTGATTGCTTTGTGACCTTGTTGATAAGATCGGTTGCTTGTTGAAAAGTACCTTCTATTAAGCCTCATTGAGCAACATGATAGATAGTTGTTTGATTGTTATCATCAAGACCTCTGTAGAAAGTTTCCAATAGAACTCGATATGGAAAGCCATGACCGGGGCAAGAGTGAATGAGCTTCAAAAATCTATCATAAGCTTTATGCAATGGCTCACCCACTTTTTATTGAAAATAATAGATCTCATCCCTCAAATCAAAAAACTTCCCCGATGGGAAATACTTATCAAGAAAACCCTTACTAATTCATCCCAAGTGTGAATACTCCTCTTTGGAAATCCATCTAACCAAGCCCTAGCTTTTCCTTTTAGAAAAAATGGAAAAAGCCTAAGGCGAAAAGTATCATCCGTTACTCCGACATGTCGGTTGAGAGTGCAAATCTCAAGGAATGTTTGGAGGTGCTTGTTAGGGTTCTCATCTTCTTCTCCCCCAAACAAACCTCGATTGTCAACTTAATTCATAGCGGCCGGGGGCATTTGAAAATTAGCCCAAATAGAAGGAGGAACAATGGCTCCACAAAACCCATCATCATTGACTTGTTCCCTTCTTGCATTTCTCCTTGCTCTAGCTCCTTGAGCTTGGGAATTTTGTTGTGCTCCATCAAGTGGCTCCCTATCAAGGATTTCAATATTGCCATCAACACCAACATCTTCCTTATTTTCATTGACAGGAGGATTGGGTGGTGGTGGTGGATCATCTACTTGTGGGTTACCAATACCTCACCTTGATAAGGTGGAACCGCTTGCCTTGATGGCATTTTTAATAAACACCTACAAATACAAAGCGAACCAAAAGTGAAAGTACACGGATTACATTAACTAACTACAAGAAATTAAATTAATTCAACTAAATAGTCTACCAAAGTACCCAAAAACAGCGCCAAATTGTGACACGCTCCGGCTAAGGATAGGGTTCACAATTACCCTAGTTGATTGTAGGGGTCGAACAGAGGGACTTAAACGTGACCAAGAATAGTTGAATTCAATTGAGTTCAATTAAATTAACAAGTTAATCCTAAATTTGACGTATAATCTAAACTATGGTAAAGGAAAGATAATTTCAAGGTAAAGTTAATAATAATAGAAAATACTGGAATACTAACTTCCCCCCCTAGCCCGTTAATCAAGTGGATATAGTTATATTCTTATTCCCACTTAGGTCACCAATATACCTCACTCACATTTACCCAACTCACCCCTCTCGGGTAAGAGTCGAGACTACCAACTCTTACCATCTAAGCGCTAAGAGTTGATGCATTAGGCATTAGTGACTAATCCAAAGTTAGGCATCCCTCTCTTGGTGTTCAACCCGTTTACCCGGGGTAAATAACTCTTACTTACCCCTGGTACCCCGTCACTACATAATCACGCCCAACTATGCCTTATAAAAGAGAGTAAGCGGTCGCGACAAATATAGCTCGGTACTTAAAGTACCGAAGGCGATTCCCAGAGAGAACACGACTTCTAGCAGTTAATCTAGCTAAATTATCTACTCAACCAACTTCAAGTTTATATCTTATGTTTGATTTTATACTAATACTACTAAACAAGAAATTAAATAACAAGTGTAGAAACATAGACTTGGTTCAAATGATGTGAAACCAAGGATTGATCTCCCTAACTCCTAACTCGTGCTAAAGTATTGTGAAATCAATTTCTCCTAACTCTTCCTATTTAAATAGTGCTCCAAGTTTACAACTACTCACTTCCGTTAAGTAATCATAACTTTCATTAATTAACTATTCCAATTAACTAATGAAGATCGGTAGGACTACACTTATGGTTCACAGTAAGGATCAATATTCCTAATTCACCGTTTTGACAACTTAAGTAATGTCTTTGTTTTAGGTTGAAATACTACTATGTGTTTAACCTTAACTCATGAATCTATTCCTAGTAATCACAAGAATAAAGGGCACAATTAATTAGGGATCCTACCAATTAATAGCAAACAATCCGTAAACAACATAGATAGGAAGAATTAACAAAGTTCATTAATAACACAATAATTATCATCACACAAGTATGTGGAGTGGGTCAATGAACCCTAGAATGGGTGATTTAGTCACTCATAGTCATGTTCTAAGACAAGAAATAACCATAAGCATGTAAAAATCACAATAAGATAGAAAGATGGATGAAGTAGAGCCTTGAATCTTGATCTCCTCTCTTCCTTGCCTCCTTTGGATGTGGAATAGGTCAAAATTTCTATTTTGGGCGTGTTAGATGCCTTTTATAACGTCCCCATAGACCTACACAAGTCGGGAATCCAAAATAAACTCGGAATGAGAATGTCAAGATTTTAAGCCTAGGGCGCCACGCAGCGCATTGCGCAGTGCGGTGCCGTAGGCCAATTTTTGCAGGATTTCAAAATTTCATGTTCTCTGAATATCGCCCCTGTTGCATCGCACAGCACAACGCCTGGTGCGCCGCAACAGGCTTAATTTTCTGCTTCTCTAATTTTTCTTTGTTTTTCCTCCACGCCTTGGTTCGCTCGACCCTCGGGCTTCTACTCAGACTTCAAACCTCTTGTTTTCACTAAACTTTGCTCCACGAACGCTTCATATCATCAGCATAATTCCTACAGCATGAAACACACCAAATAAGAGCAATTCCGTTCAAACTACCAACAAATATTACAAGTCGAAGCATGAACACGAGGTGAAAGTATAGAAATTATTGCAATATCTAGCCTCGTATCAACACCCCACACTTAAATCTTTGCTCGTCCTCGAGCAACTTATAACTTGAACTCAAGACACATCAAAACCACTCACACAATGACTTAGGATTATATAGGCACTTAACCAGTTGCATATACACTAATCATGTTTTATTCGAACGAAATCCATGCCAAGAATATTTAAAAACAACCAAGTGCATCAAATCAACCTCCAAATCCCACATCAAATCCAGACTCACCCGATAAGTCATGCAAGTACTCACTCTATCCAAGAGACAAATAAAAGAGCTCGCTCCTTGTAAATCATGTGCCTCACAATCAAATAAAATATTAGAGAAGGAATTCATACAAGAGAATGATCATGAACAAAAATTTTACATATAAATGAAACACTCACTCTCAGAAAAGAACTCACAAGCAACACAAGACGTACCATAAGCTTGCCCTTAGTGTAGAACTCGACTAATGTCCATCTACTCGGCTAAGATCAATTATGACTTATTTAGGTTGTAATGTAGGAAATGAGATGGGTAGGATATATTTAGGTAGTAGTGACTAACCACCCAAGCAATTTAATACAGCACAATTATTCCAAACATTATTCCTCCCAGCCAATCTTTCTTTTACCATCACAAAGTCAACTTTCACCAACCTTTTTCTTTAAGCAAAAGTATGAGCTAATGATAGGGACTACTAATTTTTTTTCCTTCTTTGTTTCGAACAATGTTTTGTTTTTCATATCTCAGCTATTGCACAATATTTCAAGCTTTCCCTTTCGTCTTTCTTTTCTCCTTTACTAAATCCCTCTACATAGCCTCCACTTAAAGCACCTTTTGTCTTCTTCCGACAACCACAATTTTTCACTTCATTAACTAGCATTTTAAGCTCATAACACCACAAGTAAAACTCACGGATATTTAGAAAAAGAAACAGGAATTCCAATGGCTATCAAAGAAAGGCTACAAGCTCAAAAGGGTTAGCTAAGGTCAAATTTTCATTGGTAAACAACTAATTCTGAAGCTTCAAACAAATTGGCTATAAAAGGAATGCCTATATCACTTCCTAACTGAGCAAACTTCTCATTGCGCTTTGAACACACACCGGACAAGTTCTAGACATCAAGTATTAAATACGGAGAAAATAAAATCCTCACTCACACATGGCACATAACCTACTCAAACGGCTCGATTCTCGCTCTTAAATAAAGCAAACACAAGCAAACTCTCAAACAAATTCTCTTCACCTTCAAGTTTATCTACTATGGTACCAGAGTGAGTATAATCTCTAGAGTCAACATCATGATCATAGGCTTCAAATAATACACTCAATGTTTCTCAAGGCAAGTGGATTATGATAGAATATATGCATGAAGTTCACATATCCCAAATCAAGTATCTATATAAAACTAGTCAAAGTAGAGCCAAGACTCTCTTATCCAATTACTATACTCTAATGCTAAAAAAATTACCTATATCTGGTTCAAACTACCTCCTTTGGAAAGAACCGATGCACAAAGAAAAACCAAAGGGGATTATTAATACAAATAAGAAGACTCCCGCCACACTTAAAATCATGCATTGCCCTCAATGCATTAAAAATAAAATTAAGAGTGATAGAGAAACTCCATGGGGCTCTAATCCTGAAGAACATCATTGTGAGCTTCCTTAGGGCACGAGGTACTCAGACTTCCCCCAAGCAGGACTTCATCTTCAAGCATGATGGGTTCGTAGGCACCCCACACTTAGACTCCAAACCAGTCAAACCCTCCAAAACAAATAAACTCGCCAAGTAACATCCTTCAAAAGATGATTTTTTTATTATTTTTTCATTTTTTTTATTTTTTATTTTTTGTATATAATTCCAATCACGGGTTGCCTACCTAGAAGCGCCTTAGTTATAGTCGTGGCACGACTTCACTTAGCATCAACACTTTTTCCTCCAACTCGAGCTTATATATTGCCTCCCTAATTGTAACTCAACTCTCCGACTATGCTCTTGGGGTGGCACAAGTTCTTGCAAATCAAACATTAAGTATCTCTTTCTACACGTTGCCGCAAACTTAGGAGTATCCCCAAATTTTCGGCTATACTCTTAGCCAAGCACCAAATATACCATGTTGTATTCACTGGCCTTCAAACAAGGATTTTCATCATGCCTAGATAGCATCACAAATTCAAGAGTGTAAGCATCATACAGATCATCCTTCAACTCTTCAATTGGCTCAAAAGGATCAATTTCCATGTCCCCTTCTAAAATCAATGTAGAAAAGTGTCTAGAATGCGGTGCAACCCGCTCGCACTTTGATTCGTTACTCACATCCTCTTTCTGTCATGACTTAGAGTCAACTAGTATTTCAGCTTCAATTTTGTGTCTAACTCTAGTACTACATCTTCATCCCCAGCATCGTCCCACACCATATGACGAGATGGTTGGCTTTCAATAATTGTCTCCTCCAATGGAAATTCACATTTTAGATCTTCAACTATAGCCATGATTTCTTCTTCTAATTCCATGTCTTCTTGACTAGGTTGTTAAATTTCCAATAATGCAGCCAATTGATTCACTTAAGCTTCTATATGGCATAGTTATGCTCTACCTCTATCCCAAACCTTTTTCAATTTAGCTTTATAATCTTCCTCATCATCCTCTTCATTGCACCTACTATTATCATAAGATAAAGAAGAATCATCAAAATAGGGGCTCGGAGAAGAATTAAACGTATTAGCACATCCATAATAATGATCATCTAGCCACATGTTATTTCCTGATGCCATATATTTTTTTTTATAAACTAAAAAAAATATGTAGAGAGACGAAGTTAATCGAACTAACAACCCATCTATCGTAAAAAGCTAGAAATAAATCGTGTTCCCTGGCAACGGCGCCAAAATTTGATCACGCCCAACTACGCCCTATAAAAGAGACTAAGCGGTCGTGAAAAATATAGCTCGGTACTTAAAATCCCGAGGTTGAATCCCACAGAGAACACGACTTCTAGTAGTTAATCTAGCTAAATTATCTACTCAACCAACTTCAAGTTTATATCTTTGGTTTGTTTTTATACTAATACTACTAAACAAGAAAGTAAATAATAAGTGTAGAAACATAGACTTGATTCAAGAGATGTGAGACCTAGGATTGATTTCCCCAAATCCTAACTCATGCTAAAGTATTGTGATATCAATTCCCCCCTAACTCTTCCTATTGAACAAGTGCTCTAAGTTTACAACTAGCCACTTCCGTTAAGTAATCATAACTTTCATTAATTAACTATTCCAATTAACTAATAAAGATCGGGAGGACTACACTTATGGTTCACAGTAAGGATCAATAGTCCTAATTCACTGTTTTGACAATCTAAGCAATGTCTTTGTTTTAGGTTGAAATACTGCTATGTATTTAACCTTAACTCGTGAATCTATTCCTAGTAATCACAAGAATAAATGGAAAAATTAATTGGGGATCCTACAAATTAATACTAAACAATTCGTAAACAATATAGATAGGAAGAATTAACAAAGTTCATTAATAACACAACAATTATCATCACACAAGTATGTGGAGTGGGTTAATCAACCCTAGAATGGGTGATTTAGCCATTCATAGTCATGTTCTAAGACAAGAAATAACTATAAGCATGTAAAAATCACAATAAGATAGAAAGATGGATGAAGTAGAGCATTGAATCTTGATCTCCTCTCTTCCTTGCCTCCTCTGGATGTGGAATAGATCAAAATTTCTGTTTTGGGCGTATTAGATGCCTTTTATAACGTCCCCATAGACCTACACAAGTCAAGAATCCAAAATAAACTCGAAATGAGAATGTCAGAATTTTAAGCCTACGGCGCCGCGCAACACGTTGCGCAGTACGGTGCCGCAAGCCAATTTTTGCAAGATTTCAAAATTTTATGTTCTCTTAATATCGCCCATGTTTCATCGCACAGCGCAACGCCTGGTGCGGCGCAACAGGCTTAATTTACTGCTTCTCCAATTTTTCTTTATTTTTCCTCCACGCCTCGGTTCGCTCAACCCTCGGACTTCAAAACCCTTGTTTTCACTAAACTTCACTACACGAACGCTTCATATCATCAACATAATTCTTATAACATGAAAGACAACAAATAAAAGCAATTTCATTCAAACTACCAACAAATATCACAAGTCGGAGCATGAATACGAGGCGAAAGTATAGAAATTATTGCAATATCTAGCCTCGTATCACTACACTTCTTATTCCTAGTTTTACCTTCTCGGTGCAAAACTAGTACTTGTTAGGGGCAACATGAGTTGTACACCTCAAGTTATTGTAATGTAATCAAAAGTAGTGAAATGGGGTATTCCTAGGTATTTGGAAGCTTATTATGCTATACGAATTTGATTATTGGACTAGGGTTTCATTAGCACCTTAGTTGGTGATTTAGCTACTCATTCTAACTAATGATTCAAGACTTGAAAGTAATGAAATATGCATTAACACAGTAAAGTAGTAATGATTTTTACAAATAATGATGTTGTTCTTCACAACACAAGGGAACTTGACCAAGATTTTTGGTATTTTGTCCTTATCTTGCCATTCAAGTAAGTGAAATGAAAGATATTCTCAAAAACCTAATTCTAACTATATATAGTGTTTGCTAAAATTAGCTACAGAAATGCAATTTTCAGGTTGGGCTGGGGCACTTTTGCCAAAGGGCTAAGATTTTGTGCTGAATCGACAGAAGGGCTGGCGCCTCTTTACACATGGGCTGGCGCCCTTTTCTGGGTTAGTATGAGAGAGCGGCCGCACTTTGTTGGGCGACTGCCTTTTCTTCTTCTCCAAGAGAGCACTGCACGGCATAGCATCATGTGGTCGCATCTTCTTCATATCATCATCTTCTCACAAAGGGTAATGAGCGACCACTCTTAGCACATGCGGTCGCATCTTCTTCTTATCAGCTTCTCCTTTGTAAAGTGACATGGGCGCCCGCCCTTGACATGGGTGGTCGCATCTCCTTATGGTTTCCAGATTCTCAACTTTATTGCAAAGGCTTGAGGCTTCTTTAGTTCCCAGTTGGGTACTTAGCAGGTATGCACCTCCAGAGAAGGGGCGGTTTCCCCTAGCACAGCTGCCACTTCAGTGTTTCTAGAGCTTCTTGAATTTTGATCACTTTTCTTAGGTATTCATACTCTTTTGGTTTCTAACTTTCCTTGCAGTGTTTAACACCTAAACCAAGCAAAAGTACATTAAACTTCCCTATAGATTGGTTACTTTTGGATTCAAAGACAAGAGTTTAAGCGAGTTAAAAAAAGCAAAATGCTCACTCATCACATGACAAGAGGAATATGACATCAACCACTGTGTTAGAAGAAGAGCACACTGTAATCAGTATGCATACCACAATGAAGATATCCTGAAGAACGTCGTTAGAATCCCGATCAAACATCATGACTCATGGACTCTGTTCGTCCATTCATAGATGAAGAAGTGGTAATATCAAACCAGGAGCAAAGGTAAATATTTTTTAAGACAGAAGAGTCATTCTTTCATAAGGAACTTTAAAGAAGATGGAGTATTTTTTTTGAAGAGGATCTGTGATTCCACCATTATCACGAAGCCCCTATTTATAGGCTGGAAGAGAGAAGGGATCATGAAACGGTTAAGCATAATTATGTCTTGAGATATGGAACGATTCGATGCAGCAAGAAGCATTCTTGGAAAGGTACATGGAATCAACATCAACTAATCATATGAAGACACGCGGAGTTCTTGAATAAATCAGCATCATTCTTGGTCAAAGAGACTGCGAGTTTCAAGGAGTCAGTGGGATATCTTTCACATCCGTCTTGTACACCGGTTTCACTTCTTGACTGCTTGTATCAGCACTCAGCAAGTGGGGGGGACTGACTAAGTGGGCAAAAATATGCCACCTATTATTACGAAAATACAAATCCAGCTGGTGAGACTAGACTTATCCTACAAGTCATCGGGAATAGAGGATACACGCATATTCTAAGAGTTACGACCGTTCAGGCAGTACGGACGTAGAATGGAAGGCATACATCCCGCCACCTTAGGTTTACAGTCTCCTAGTTAGGGTTTTGTATGCACCACTGCCTTGAGTTTATAGGCCCATGGACTTTTATTAGTCTTTGTATTTTACCATAATTAGGACTGGGTAATCTCTACTATAAATATCCCTCCTTCAATTGTTGTGTGCATAAGGCGATTCACCATTGAATCCGGCAATTCTCAAGGAATAAAACTCTTTACTTTCTTGTCTATTATTTTCTTCTCTATTTACTTACTTTTCCATCGTATTTTAATGTATTTCTTGTGACTCATTCTTAAATTTAATTATTTAACCTAGATGTACAATTTTAGGTATAAACAATAATCCCACACACATAATATGAATTTCAAGCCAAGAGGGAAATAACAAATAGAAAGAAGTATCACTCTCTCACAAAGAAGTTAAATTGCACACAAGTGATAACATAGATTTTCCCTTCATGTAAATCTCCACTAATGTAGGCACACTTAGTCAAAATCAATTAGGACTTAAGAGGGTTGTAATGTAGGATTTTGAATAGGGGAATGATACAAATATGGATAAAAGTGACTCAAAACCTGCTTAAGCACTACAATTTGTAACTTTTCAAAGCACACTTCCTTTCAAAAATTGTCTAACATTGCCATAATTTTATTCAACATCTACTCTTCCCTTTATTTCACAACTCTTTTTTTTTCTTTTTCTTATGCTTCTCTTTTCCTTAAAACAAGGATTTTATTCGTTTTTTTTTTTTTCTCTTTCTTTATTTTTAAAATGTTGTATCCTTTTTTTTCACCCTTTTATCAACTCCACGCTCAACTTCACCAACCACTCCCCCAAACTTGAGCTTTTTAGCTTAACTTTCAATTTAAAGTGCTTAAGGAGGTATAGTATCAAAATATAGGATAATTAAGCCTAAAGGGATAAAACTTGTAATGCGGTTGCCAATAAAAAGGCTCAAGGCTCAAAGGGGTTTACTATGATAAACATGCAAGAGTGGGATATTTAAGGTATTAGCGGTCCAAGGGAGGCCTAAAATCATTTTTCAAACCAAGTGTAGCCAAGGATTTCGCCTCGAAACACATTTACGGAAAGTTCTAGATCACAAGTGACACAAACAACAATCAAACACCTCACCACACATGACACATTCAGAGCAAGAAGGATATATGTATTCAAATCCCAATTTAGAGTATCTTATAGCCTCAAAAGACTGATTAGTGATCACAGAGTCAAAACTTGAACTTAAAAGTCATATATTCACGAACTCAAAACTTTATCTCATTTTCACAATTCACATGCCAAAGCTTAAGTATGATGGTACGAAACAAGACACAAGTTGGCTAAGGGGCAAAATCCACACTACACTTTTTTGCTAATTAATAGCTATTAAATAGTCCTAAAAAATGCCTGGTTCAAAAGAAATACTTCCTTGGAAAAGAACTATGGTGAAGATAAACCAAGGAGGCTATTTCAAAAAATTTGTACAAGAACGGTATTTACAATGGAAAGGGTTGCTCGGACCCAAATGGGACTTTTGCACCGACGTGGAATGCCTACATATCACACAAAGGTGAATCATATAAAAGGAAGAAACATCCCAAGCATAGTTCATGGGAGTGCTTTCTTTTTTTAAAGCTCTTCTCTTTTCTATTGGATTTTCAATTTATCAATATACATACTACAACACATATATACAACCATAAACTAAAATAACATATATACACAAGTGCACCATTTAATAGACAAACAAGTTTCATAAAACATTCATAATATAATAATACATAAGGTTCAACATTTCACTTTCACAAAAAAAAAAAAAAAATACAATGACATGTTTTTTCAACCTCACTCTTCAAGGTACACCCACCCCCAAACTAAAATTATGCATTGTCCTCAATGCATCAAAAAGATATAATGAGTACAAAGTGCTTTTGGTTGTTCTCCAAGTAAGCCTTTTGCTTGACTCAACGTTCGTCATTAGTCATTATACCTAAATGAAGAAAAATGAATGTCAAACTCAACACAATTACATCCATATAACCTAAACATAGCTAAAATAATGGTTAAACATCACTAGAAACAAATACGGACAACATGTCTCAACTTAAAAAAAATAGTGAAAAAATACAATTGTGCGCCTTGCACAAATTTGTGAGAGGCCGCACAAGTGCTATGCGCAAGAAAAAATGGGGTTGTCGGGCACACACAATATTGTGCGGCGCTGCACGACGAGGGAACAAAAAAATAGACACACTATTATGTTGTGCAGGGGAGCACAAAAATGTGCGCCACACATAGTGCTACAAACTGCCTTGCACAATTTCTATTTTTCAAAAAGTACCTCTTGAACAAATTTGTGCGGAAGCGCACAAATTTCAATCCCGCAACCCCTACAATATGTACTATGCGGGGGAGCCAAATTTGTGCACCGTGCACATTTCCAATTCTTGTCCTGCACATCAAAAAGTGCTGCCCCACACAATTTTGTGCCCTGGGCACAATTTGATTTTTGAAACTTCATTCTTTCTAGTACTTTCCCACTCTTCACACTTAACTTTCGCACATGTGCTTCATCTATTCACTACAAGATCAAGTGAGATACATCATAATAAATTTAAATTATATAACATAAAAAAACTGTATACATGGGTTGCCTCCCAAAAGCGGCTAGTTTAATGTCGCGGTACGACGGACATCAACATTACCACTTCTCTTTCCACTTGAAAACTTTGATTTTTCTCCTCAATATGGAATCAATCTTATGATTATGCTCATAGGGTGGTACAAATTCAAGTAAGTCAAGTCCGCAAATATTGATTGTATATGACTTGGCTTTTACTCCAGGCATGTCATTTTTTCCCTTTGGCACGATAAATTTAAGAATAAACACACAATGTTCCTTCTCCCCCAACTCCTTTGAAGGCTCAAATAGATCAATTTTCATGTCACCATCCAAACACAATGTCGAGAAATAAAGGGAATGAGGTTTAATGCGTTCAAACTCAAAAAATTTGTCATTCTTGACATCCTCACTTTCACACGCACTAGAGTCATCAAATAGTATATTTTTCGCTCCCTCACATGACTCTAGTCTATTTTTCTCACCCTTAGCATCTTCAACTAACATTTGGTCAATGATTGGTATTCTTCCATTTTTTCCTAAATTTGATCCTCTTCATTATCACTATCCGTTTGTTGGGACTCAAACTCTTCTTCCATTTGAGAGTTGTCTTGAGGGTTAGCTAAGATGATAGCTTGTTGAAAATTGAACTCCTCAAGGATTTGGCTCAATTGTACCTCCATATTGTGAATGGTTAAACGGTTTTTCTCTACTTCCAAGTCTCTCAATTTGGCTCTTCAAAATGCATTCCATCATATATGAAGTTCTACTCATGCTTGTCTTTTTGTCCATGGTTAAGCTCAATTGAGATCCATTCAAATCACATTTTCCCCATTCAAGCCCCTTTTCAGAGCTAGACAACTCCCTGTCTTTTTGAAACTTTTGTTGAATCCCTTTCTGTTCAGCATCAAATTTCACATTCTCCACTTCATTGGGCTTATCAAAATCTCTAGCAACATTAGCATCATTAAAAGAAGTGCTCAAAGGAAAATAGAAACTAGTAGGAGACTTATTCCAATGATCATTTAAACCACCACACTCATTGTATATGTTCCACCCAAAGGATTGAGGCACACAACTCACTCCCGAAAATATTTTGACAATTTTTCCAAAAGTGGGTTCCTCCATAATAAGGACAAAGATCATGACTATACGAATACGCACCATTTGACCACTTATTATTCAAAGATGTCATTTTAGCACAATTCCTTTAAGACTAACCTAAACTAAAATAAATAAACTCAAAAACAAACCAAACTCAAGAAATAACATTAATTTCACAAAATAAATATTCACAATATTTGGACCAAAGTAAATTAGTTTACTTCCTCAAAACTATCCTAATACGCCAATTGTTCCCCGGCGGCGCCGAAATTGATGTCATCCAAATTCACACCACAAAGAGAATGTGTAAACGGTCAAAGTAATATAATTTATCCAACTATGAGTTGGGGTCGAATCCCACAGAGAACAATATAAAGACGACTAAGCTAGTGCAGGAATTATCACCAATTTGAGCTAAGCCAAACACTTTTTGGATTTTTGATAAAGGTTAACAACTAACAAAACTATAAACTAACTAGAAAAGCGGATAATTAATCAATGACATTCACAAGAAATGGGAACAAGATACTGAGAACCTAGGAATTCAATTCATTCAAGTTTAGTCTAATGTAATTGACTAGTCCTATTAATTAATCATTCAGTCTCAGTATGGCACTCAAACTAGTTCACCTAATTAGACTCTCTCGATGTCTAAATAACTTAACCCACATTAGCTCTCTCGATGTTAAGTTGGTTTCATAAAGCCCAATCAGTATGTGCCCACGTTGAAGTACCCATATCACTAGCTCAACCTCTTTAATCCAAGTTTATCAATCTCTTGAGGACCCAAATTTCTCGTTAGCTACTTCACCCAATTCCAAAACCACATTCTCAAGTGTGAAATAGAATATTATGGAATAAACTAGTGCTTGCAACCACTAATTCTTTAAACAAGCATGAAAATAGCTAAATAATGAAAGACCCATCTCATAAATATCGATTTAGTAAATACAAAAGCAACTTGAAATAAATCACAATTCTAGTTTTAATATCTCTACTAAACCCTATTCAAAGCATGAAACAAACCAAATAAACCAAAGATATTCGATACATAACAAGAAAATGAAGATTAGATAACAAAGGGTTAAGAAATGCTCATTTGGGTAGCTTCAATCTTCAATTTTCATGGTGTTTTGGAGTTGTTGTTGCTTGCTCCTAGCTTGGAAGAGGCCAAAGATGATGGAAAATATCATAATATATCCCCAAACTAACTATAATTTATTTCCAAAATTGTCCTAAGTTAAAATAAACGGAAAGCAGATTTTTTGGCGCGTAGCCACTTTTCTGCCGTATTTTTGACTTCTGATTTCCACAATTCTTACGCTTTGCATGGCATGTCCCAACAGACAGTCACAGGTTAGGGAATAACCTCTGTCCTTTTCTTCGATCTTCAAATTGGCTCCTTTTTTACTTGTTTTCTTTCCAATTACTTCTCAAACATACACAACCTATAATATACTATAAAACATAATAAGTGCACTATTTTTATCCAATTTACACAACAAAAGTGTAAATAAAAACATGTAACATGTGGTATTTTGGCTACATGTTACCCACCAAGGCTTAGCGAAGATTTCGAGAGCCGATGAAGCATCATTTTACTTCCCGAGCGCTTACGACAACACTCAGCTAGTAGGGAGACTAACTGTATGGGCATAAAATATAGTGCCCTTAATCCTTTTCGTAAATAGGCTAGGAGCTAGAGGAGAACAGCTCGTGCTAAGCACGAGCCCAACAATTTAAGACTCTTGAATGTTGTTAAATCTTTTTAAGGCGATTAGGGGAAGCTATTTGGAAATACTGATGGCACATATTCCAGACACAAACAGTTCTTCCTGACCAAAATGTTCACATAACACGACTGTGACTTTCTTATACTGCAATTCCACACATTAGCATTTCCTCAGCAAAGAGGTGAGTGCTCACCAGTTGACAATCTGTGAGGAAGTAAGAGATGATTGAAACAACTCAAATATTCTAGTAGAGTGAATATTATAAGTAGTAGAAAAAGAAAAACGCTGCGAAGTAAACTACTATTGTGCTTACAAGGCTTTGGAGACAGAGCCAGATTACATACTCAAGGATTATAAGTTACCAAATGAAGCAAAATTTAAAATTATGTTGGCCACTTCTGTGACCTGATATAGATCATGGTTAGCATCTTCAATTGTCTCCGAAACAAATAGCACTACCAAAATCTCTATCTTAAGACACTATTATCACCAGTTAGAAGATTTCAGTCCTTAATGCCTCAATGGAGTACAGACTCCATCTGTGACGGCATTAGAGTCTGCAAGGATTTATCTTGTTTGTAACATTTTTAAAAGAAATATAATTCGAAACCATGCACAGGCCAAGTAGTTAGCGTCTCTCTCCTCTACTTCCTTGCGGAAGAAAATTTATCACGTAGGTTCTCCAACTCTCTAACACGTAGATTCTCCGAATTCCTTAGAAAAATATCTTGCCTCGGGCAACTCCCATTTCTTTCCCAGGAACGTGGAACATTCTCCTTGTATATAATATTTATATGCAGCGTAAATTTACACATCATTACATAGGAGTAGCAAACTAAGCTCCATGGTGGATTACACTTCGTACTCGTAAATTTACTGAAGGCTAGTCACCGCTGATTGTGGGAGAACACATTTTTCATTATAGAATAATTATATGCTGTGATTCTATATTTTTCAGCTTTGCAAAATATCAATTAAAATCGGTACAGAGTGATAAAAATTATATACTGACTTGGGAAACATTGATATAATAAAACCTCCAAATATTTTACACCTTGGCTTCTAGCTCTTCGACTCATCACAACAAGCCACAGAGAGCGTGAAATTGCTATACATATTAAAAAGGGAAGCAAATTCACATAAATTCATTTATATAGAGTTGAATCCAACTTCTTGCCGTTTTCCTTGTTCAACCCAGAAAAATCGGATAATTACCTGGCCATCATGTTCAAAATATCACCTGCACATTTACTCTTTGGTTCTCACAATTCTGGCATATAGCAATAAAGTATTTTCATATCAGCTACAGTTTCTAGTGGAAGCAAGTAGACATGCAACACTCATCCCACGCAATGCCAAATTCCTATGCCTTTCTCAGCCGGACCAACCCAGCCGACAGCTATCTTCACCTTTTGTCAACTCAGATGATTTTGAAAGAACTTTGATGCCTTCAAGAATTTCTGCAAAATACATATAAATAGTCAATGATTATTATTTTTCTACAAAGAAACTTAACGCTATAACCCCAAGTATCAAGCAACAAACAACAATTTGTTTTTGCAATAATCGCTTAAAGATAACATGGAGAAATAGTTAATACAAAAGAATTTTTTGTTCATTAATAACTCATGATACCATGTATAAGAATCAATCTTGTGATATGACAAACCAAGTAATACCTGACAGTAAAACATTGCGTAAGGAAGCAAGAGATTCATCTGTTCTAATTGAACACAAAATATTTTTCCATATCGAATGAGAACTCTAGCTCTTCAGACCCCACACACATATTACATTAGCAAAACTATTTAGGTGGAGAAAGAGAATTCATACCAAAAATTTACAAAACAATCTGGGACAAGCGTATCCTTTTGTTCTTATGAGATAGCTCATAGGAATAATGCAGAAGAAACTCCTCAGCAAGTTGCTGGACTCATCAGGATATTTTCAAATAAAGACAAAAAGTATATGAACAACTCTCCATCCACATTCCACATATGACATATATTAAATAAAACTAATCACATAAAAATATAAAACTAACTTGATTGACACAGTAAATCATAACTTTTTAAACTTCGCCTCTTTCATTAATAAGTAATCAACAAATGAAGATAATTTTCCATCTTGCGGAAAGTAGAAACTATTGAACAAAAAGGATAAGGTTCTTCTAGTTAATTCTGTAAAATTCCGCCAGCAGACCTAGTGTATCTATCCATACAAATCGGTAATACTTAGAAGCAACTCAAAAATTATAAAATTAGACTGAATATATAGATATACATTGTAAATCCTATGAATATAGCAACGAATAATTATTTTGAAGGCATTGTTTACTTCAATGCAATTGCAAGTTCAAAAGTAGAATATGATAGAATATACCTCGAACGGCACAATTAAAGCTAATATATAAATTATGCAGTAAGAAAAATTCAGATGCGACCTGGAAATGAAATAGTACAAGACTGCCTCAAGTAAGTTAAATTCATTTATCTGATAGGCTCTTTCCTTGAGTTAGATAATGCCTTCTTGCTGTTGTTTTATCAGGAAAAAGATACCAATATCTATGTGAAATAAGTAGAGTACCAGAAACTTATCAAGTATTTTCCAATAGGAATACTTGCCCATTTCTTCAATTCAAAATAAAAGCAAACATCCCATGTAGACCTTTCAATGGAAATGTAATTGGAAGAACTCAGATTTTTGGTCAACATAAGTAATGTACCTACAGACATAGGACAACAGTATGTACTAATTTAAAAGAAATTTGCATAACAGGATGTAAAATACATCATATTGCATGGCTTCAATTTATATAAGCTTCCATCATCATACAATTAAAGAGACAAAACAAACCTATATTTCCTCATACTAATGTTCATGGATCAAAGTCCACCAATGCATGATCATGCTTTGAAGGGTTTTTCATCTAGAGTTCAGAGACATGAAATGAGGTTCAGCCACCTTGCTTGACAATGGCCACGAAAATTTGATACAGAAAGCGATCATTTTAACGAAAAATACATAAGCAATTACAGAAACTACAAAAACCCAATTTGCTGATTACCTCAGGAAAACAACATACATAAGGAACATTTAACTTTGTCCAAATCAACCCGAAAATAAAAGATTTGCTTCCTTTGGACTTAACAAAGAAAATATTAACTACCACGAGCACAATTTAGGAGACAACTTCTTATGCATATATACTTTATTTTTTAGCTGAAATAAACAAACTTTCACCTCAAAATATAATCGACTTCCTTATTCAATATTATATCAAAAGGACCTTCATTTATAAGCTTTATACTTCAAACATTTCCAAAAATCAGAAACTCAAATGCTAGCTTTTAACAATTAGAATCCTTTTTCTTGTCAGGCTAGGCATACTTTCATGGGGAAATTGCATTTTAAAATGGAACACCAAGTAACAAGAAACCACACATACATATAAAGCCCCATAGTAGAGGAAATTAGAAAGTTTTACAACACCAAATAGTAAATATTTTCTTTCATAAGGACACCAAATAATAAATATAGTCTTAAAAAACACATAAAACAGACATATTTTTTTTTCTTACAATTTTCTACAGTAATCTCAATGGGAATCAACACCGAACAACACATGCATTAAAGTATTTAACAAAATAATTAAATGACTTACTTTTTTTGCTGGAGAGGGGAACACTCAAACATAACCCACTTGCAAAATCAAAGTCGGACAAAAGAAGGATAAAGTTCAAATTTTTATGCTCACAGCAAAGTCAAAATATCATTTTAGTTCACACTGGACACAGAAAAAAATAACACAGCACGAAAACTTGTCAAAAATAGGTAATCTTCCTTTGCATGTTCCAAGAGAGAAGGAGAACTAACCACTTAATCATTGTCTTTACAGCTTCAAAGAGGTTCTTCCTTGATCACAAATACAAAATAATTTGATTTTGAAGAATCTCGCGGAACATAAAAAATTGAAAACTCCAAGCAAAGAAAGAATGAAAGAGACGTGAGAGATGAGTGGTTTTGAGGGCGGCGAAATCAGAGGTGAGACGGGAGAGTATTTTATTGAAATAGAAGAGAAAAATGGAAGTGGGAAAGCAAATTTTCTTTACAGATAAATTTAGGAAGATTGGACAGCAAAGCATTAAAATGCCCATTTTATATATATCTAATTCCAATTTTGCCCTTGTTCGTACAGGGCAACTCCCGCTTATTATTAGAGATCTTTGGCCAACTTTGTAATTGGCTAAGGGCCTCATAAATAGGATTCTAATAGGGTTAGGATTTGGGTAAAGTTTAGTCTATAAATACTCCCATTCACCCTATTGTAATATTTATCCAAGGAAGACTAAAAGAATTCTTCTTCCTGATTCTTCAATATCAAGTGATTCTCCAAAAATCCGTCTATTTTCAAGAAATGCAATCTCTATTTTCTCTACTTTTAAATGTTATTCTTTTGTATTTTCTTTATTTCTTGCGACCCCTTCTTAAATTATCTATTTAACTTATTGAGCAATTTATAGACATAATAATGACATAATTTTACTCTATGAAGTTTAAGAAGAGGTTCAAACATGCCATAATATACCACAATATTTGTATAGCTACGAAATATTCTCATTAAAGTTTAAAAAAAAAGTTAATGTTAATTTATTTCTAAATGTAGAAGTCTATCTTTTTTTTTTTTTTTTTGAAGAGAGTAGTACCCTCCGAAAGCGCCGTTAGGCTCGTATGATTATTTATGACTTTTGTGAACTTTCGAAAGTGAATTTCGATGTTGTTCGGCTAGTTCCGCTAAAATACCAAAAGTTAAATAATTTGACTTCTTTTCATCTAAATTCGCATCTTGAGTTTCGGGAGTCTGATTGGAGATCCGCCTTCACAAGTATGTTACATATATTTTGTATAACTTGTATGCAAAAGTTGAAATTATTTCGAATATCATAGGGTAATATTTTAATTTTTAAAAAGAAAATAAATTATAAAAAAAAATTAAAAAAAAAAAGGAAAAGACAAAAAGAGGGTTCACGGGCGGTGGGCATTTGCCCATATATAGAAAAAGTCAACTAGATAGATAGGTAATGAAAGGAGAAGGCAAAGCAGAAAAGAAAAAAACGAAACAGAGAAAGGACGGAGTGAAATAGAAAATGCCAGAAAATGAGAAAAGGGGCCGGAGAAAAATAGTATTTTCACCCCAGAACATTCAGGTAATGATCTTAATATATTATTTGAGTTTATTACGTATGTGTGAATATATCTTTACGGTAAAATTTGAAATATTAGACATCGTTTTAATAAGTTCAATTAATAGTTTAAAGGGTCCTCCGCTAATGTCAAGGTGGAACTTCCAGCACCATTATTACTTCCACCGTTTCAAAAAGGACGAACTTATTTCCTTTTTAGTCTTTTTCAAAATGAATAACCTATTTCTAAATTTGAAAATAAAATTTCACTTTTACCTTTAATGAGATGATTTGTAGCCTCACAAAACTTATTAGACCATAAGTTTCAAAAAATTTCACTTCTTTAATAAACTCCGTGTAAAATCAAATGAGTTCATCCTTTTTAAAATGAAGGGAGTATCATACTATGAGCAGGAATGACGCTACGTAGAGCCAAAAGGGTTCAACTGAATCTCATATATCACAAAGTTATACTAGGAAAATAGAGAAAAAATGGCTCTTTCGTTATACAATTTTTTCTGGAAAATGGAAGCAAACAAACAGACAGAATCACCCATATTTGGATATACTCCCTCCGTCCCATTTTAGTTGTCGCTTTAGCAAGTTTCATTTGTCCCAAATTAGTTGTCGCTTTAGCATTTCAAGACATTTTTTACCAATTCTTTCCAACTATGCCCATATTTAATAAAGGAGTATTTCCTAGAAAAGTCAATCCAGTTTCATTTATTAGGGGTAAAATAGTAAAAGACATACCCTATTTATTGATTTCTTAATGGGCGTGCATAAGCATAAAGCGACAACTAAAATGGGACGGAGGGAGTAGTTCATATTGGGCAACCCCAAGTTCTGACTGAGATGTGGCCTTATATTAATCTGAGCCTGCTATCATGCTTGAGGCCCTAATTCTGGGTCAAGCTAATAATGATGTCTTGATATTCAACATGCATTAAAAGGAGGGAGGTGGAGAATTAGCCGCTTTATCAGAGTTGTTTGGAGAGCAATTGAAATATAAAAAAAGCTTAAATTTTAGCTATATTTTCAAGTTTCAGATGGTTAGGTCTGGCCTCTATCTATGTAAGCGCAACTCCAAACCAGAAAATGAAGTTCAAAGGCAAGTCCTCAACTTCATACTAGATCTTGAAGTTTCCAGAGCAAAAGTGGTTAAATATTAAATAATCAAATGGTTATGCTTTAAATGGCAATGCACGAACATGATAGCCCAATACAATTTCACCACAAGAACTTGCTGCCTCTGCTGGATTGAACCGCAAGTTCGGAGCTATCCGAAGCTGGATTAAGTGGTGGGTATATAATCAAGAAAAAGGACACCTTAGGGGTGGTTTGAACTTTTGCCCCACCTAAACCAAAGCTCTAGAGAACTGGCCTTAAGGAGTGCAAATTCGGCTGACTACATCATCATCCAAGAAATACATGACCAGCAGGGAGAGGCCCTCCTACAAAGAAGCCGGAGGCAACTTATATCCAAGTCTGTTGATATATGTAATTTTGATGACTAGTCAATTTTCGCACCACTTAGAAAAAATCAACTACCAATTACAAACTCTTAGAAAAGCAGTCAAATTTTAAAAACACACATTTTTTTGAAGACTAGCCACAGTATAAATATCTGAGATTTTAAACAAAATTTTAGTAAAAAAATCTAGAGCTTAGTTCAAAGTTCCAGAAAAATTTTCCGGAGCTTCATAGTTAAACTCCAAATATTTTTTTACTGTGACTTTTTAAACTACTGTGTTCAAAGTCCAAGTAATTTTTACTGGAATTTTATATTTAAGTGATTCCAGCATAAAATACTGGGATTTTGATAATTTAGTTCAAAATTTTCAGTATAAAATACTAAGATTTTTCTGTGTTTCTCGAATCAGGTTGGTTTTTTAAAAGTTTTGAAATATTGACTAGTTTTCATTTAGTGTGGTGTAAACAGGCTATGGGACCAAATTTTTTGGGTAGATATATCTGTGAGATTTTTATAACTAGCTTGTTTTAAGCCGCTCAAAGAGAAATAACCAACAGTTGTAAACTTTTATAAACATAGCCATATTTTAAAAATACATATTATTTTAAGACTAGTAAGAGGAAAAAATTTTGAAATTTTCAATTAATCTCTAGGAAAATTTCCTGGGGGTATAATTCAAAGTTCCAAAAATTTCCCTGGGCCTCATAAATTTCGTATTTGCACTCTCCCCCAAAAAAAAAAAAAAAAAAAAAAAAAAGTGGGACATTGAAATTTTTTGTTCGAAGTGTCGGAAAAATTTCATGGACTTTAGTGGCTATTTCTCAAAAAATATATATTTCTTAAATATGATTATTCTTCTGCAATTTTCAAATATGGACTGTTTCTCATTCAATGCACTACAAAGTTGCTACGGAACCTAATTTTTATATGGAGTTTTCACATAAATAGCTCTCAAGATACCATAACATAATCTAGCCACAATATTTATATTTAAAATTTGATTTATAATTAAAATATGGCATATAATTATATTGATATTGTTTATATATAGCTTCTACACACATATATATACATACATATATTTGTCTTATGTTTTTTAAATATTTATATCATCAAATTATATCTAATAAATATGCTAGGAAAATAAAGAAAAGACAAAATATGATTATAAAGAATGGATAAAGGTTGGGAATGATTATGTAGGGTAATAATCTTTTTTTACATATATCGTGAAATTAGTTGCAATAATTTGCCCATTAGAATGTTGGATAAATGTATGGAAAATTTTGATCACTAGCCATTTTTGGACGCGCTTATTGGGGACTATCTACCGTTTCAAAATTCATTAAAAAATAGATAAAATTCACGCGCACACTTAAGCTCCATTACCGTTGGTAAAACACCCCAAACTAGTCCCATAACAAAATACTTGGGCTTTGAATTTGTTCAAAGCCCAAGTATTTTGTTATGGGAATGAAGCTTTATACAAAGTCCCATAACAAAATAATGGGATTTATCCAATAATAAAGGCCCCATCAAAGGGATAAATCCCATTATTATGTTATGAGACTTTATATATAAAGCTTCAGTCTCATAACAAAATGCTGGGGCTGTGAACAAAACTGTATTCTTTGAGGTGGCTAGTCTGCCCCACTTATTGAGTCCTTTTGACTCACCATTGTTTGTTGTTTGTTTCTTTTCTATCTATTTCGTTTCGGCAGGTTCGCTCCAGGATTGAGTTCGCCACGTTGTGGAGGAGCGAAGACGACTTCAGCTGTCAGGGTGAGCCAGCTTTTATTCCGAATGACCACCAGTTTATTGGTTATTATTTCAGCTGCATTTTGCTCCCTTCAGGAGGTATCTGTCTTCTTTTGTACTCTTAGATGTCTAGTCTGGATAGCCCTAAACCTAGTATGTTGGGTAGTCAGCTGTAATTTCTTTTGTACAGCTAAGAGGTATCAGTATGTCTGTGTTGTTTTTTTTAGTCTCTTGTTCATAGCCCCAGCATTTTGTTATGGGAATGAAGCTTTATACAAAGTCCCATAACAAAATGTTGGGACCTTGAACAAAACTTGTTCAAAGCCCCAGTATTTTATACTGGGGTTAGTTTACTGAAGCTTCCCAATATGAATACTGGGGCTTTGAACAAAATTTGTTCAAAAGCCCAGTATTTATACTGGAATTTGTTCGGAGGTGGCTATTTCTCAGCGAATTTGTTTTTGACGACTACAAATCAATTCGCGCGCGCCAAACAGGCCCATACACGAAATTTTTACAAAATGTATGTTGTCTGTCAATCAATTGTCCTCCAAAAAAAAAAGATTTTTTTACAATAAAAGTACAAGTTTTAGGGCTTAATTACCAAACATAGCAACATTTTAGTAAAATTACCCTATATAGAGGAAAACACAAGATAATTACAAACATAGCAAAAACATAGCAATATTTTTCCATAACATACCAAACTCTTACATTATTTCTTATATTTCCTCCACTATTACTTTTGCTCCTCCTAGTTCTCCCTATTTCAGTTTTCATCCCACCATTTCCCTCCAATTTCACTTTTACTCTCTCATTTTCCCCAATTTCACTTTTTCCTCATCCATCCTCAATGTATCTCGTTGAATCTCACTATTTCTGCACCGTATCAACTATTTCAGCACAGTATCTCAACTGTTTCTGCACCGTATCTCAATTGTTTCTGCAGCACCGTATCTCAACCGTTTCTGCACCGTTTCAACTGTTTCTGCAACACCGTATCTAACTGTTTCTGCACCGTATATAACTGTTTCTGCAGCACCGTATCTAACTGTTTCTGCACCGTTTCAACTATTTCTGCAGCACCGTATTTAACTGTTTCTGCACCGTTTCAACTGTTTCTGCAGCACCGTATCTAACTGTTTCTTCATCGTTTCAACTGTTTGTGCAGCACCGTATCTAACTGTTTCAACACCGTTTCATACTGTTTCTGCAGCACCGTGTCTAACTGTTTCAACACCGTTTCAGACTGTTTTTACGTCGTTTCAAACAATTTCGGAGTCGTTTCAATACAAAAAAAAAAAATTCTTCAAACCATATTGAACCGATCCACCGCTATTAGAAACCATACTAGCAAATTGAATCTGCTGATCAAACTGAGCAAATGCATGAAACAGTGAGCAATTAATTACGTACTAAAGTACAAAAATACAATTTTTATCAAACGGGTGTAGTAAACCGACAACATACACCATTTCCAAATTTTCCATTAACAACACAACATAATTTCCTCATTAATGTTACATCACTCTTCCCACTAGATCTTCTTCACAAAACCCAGACACTATAATTATTCCTTTTCCCCTTTCTCCAAGTGTCAAATTCAAAATCCAAATGTGGGAGACACCTGGTTGTGTTAAACTTTCAGATGCACTTCCTCTCCATTTATACTTAACTAACGAAATTTTCTTCAATGTGTTTTTCTCCGTTGCTTGGCGTGATCAGATCCGTAATTCTAAGGAGCTGCATCAGTAATCACGGCACTCCAACCATGGAGAAGCAAAAACATCTCTCCACCAAAAGCAAAAGAACCTCTCCCCATCTCGACTTTCCTGGAGAAAACACCACCGCTACTCCTCCTCCCTCCTCCACTGTCACTGCTGTCACCGTCATTGGATACACCTCTAACCTGCCGGAATCTCCGTCGGACTAACAAAAATTTACACTTTTGAAAATTGAAAGTGAAAGTGTTGAAATAATATAAAGCTTTTGTGTGTTACGGTCGTGACCTCGATATCTCCTCTGTGTCCCCCATCTGTCTTCGTCCCTCTGTTTCCGTTCGATCAATATGTGCGTGCGTGTTTTCGGATCTGTTTTTGATGGATGTGTGTGTCACTGTGGCGGTGTTGTAATGGAGCGGGGAGGTTGATGGGAGTATCTAAAGTGTGTTTTTTGTTTTGACTAGGGAAATGAAATGTTTTTTGAAGATGGGCAATAAAAAATGAAATGTGATAGGAAAAATATTGTTATGCCTAGTAATTAGAGAAATGTTGCTATTTTTTTTTATAATTTGGGGTATAAATTTGTATATTTGTATAAAAATCCCAAAAAAAAAAACTGCTAACATCATTAACTACTGCGACTGGCCTTTAATGTTGTGAAATCCAATAGGCAATCAGAATTCAAGAATGTGAAGACTTCAAGGCGTCAGCAGCATCTAGTTCAGACCTCTATATAATCTGGAAAATGCTCATGAAGAAAAGCACACCTCGTACATTCTGAAATCATCCAATTCTCTAGTCTTTTCATAAGTCACTGATCTTCTAATCTGAGTGAAACAAAACAAAATTGAAAGAGCAAAGAAGAAAGCGTTTGCTTGCGTTTATTATTTTCTTTAATTAGTAAGCGTATAAAATCAAATTAAAGGGTTATGTTTGTTGGTGAGCGTTAAAAGAACTAATCGTAAAGCCGGTCATTTGTGGTGAACAAACTATAACTACAAAGTTTGTAATCAGTACAGGTTGGACTAAAAGAAACCTTGTGACTCAAGGGGACTGCACATAGGTATCACATTGTGCCAGAACAATATAAATCAACCTATTAGCCCAAAAGGAATCGAACACCACATCACAAGAGAAGAATAAGATTTAGGTGAAAACTCTTACTTTCATTGATGAAAGGAGTCCCTATTTATACAAGAGAAAACCTAGTAAACCTAACTTAGGGACCAAGTAAGCTTAACGGGCTTGGCCCAATATACAATTTACATAACTAACTTATTTACAATAGACATTTTTACGCTAATTGACGCATTAAACAGTGAAATTACAAAAAATACCGACATTATTAAGAAATTACACAACATAACGACATTTGTATGAATTTTACAAAACATATTATTCTATCATTTTCCTTTCTCTCTCTAATCCAAAGCCCTAACTTCTCCCTCTCTCTTTCTTTCCTCTCCTCCACCCACCCACCCTCCCACCCACCCACGTCCCGTCGTTCCCCGCCCTCCCTTGCCCGTCGCCGCTGCTACTATTCCTCCGACGAGACTAGAGCACTGCTGTTTCTCGATCTTCTCCTCTTTTTCCTTTTTTTTTTTTGTTTCATTTTGTATGTGTATATATGTGTATTTTATGTATATATATGTATTTTTTTTATATATTATTCAGATCTGCTTCTCCTCTTTTTTTTTTCTTTTTTTTTTTTTTTTTGATTTTGAATATACATATTCAGATTTCAGATGCAGGTGTATGTATCTGTATGTTCGTGTATATACATGTAATGTTTTTCAGCATACAAGTATATGAACGTGTATGTTATTGTATGAACATGTACATCTGACATCTATTGTATGTTTTGTATGTGTTTTTGTGTGTATGTCAAGTGTATGTGTGACATACATAAATTTGTATGTTTAATTTGTAGATCCGTAGATCCTTGTATGTATGTGTGTGTCTAGTGTATGTAAAATATTTTTTTTGTGTATTTACATGTATTTTTTGTTTATATGTATGTTGCAAGTGTATTTTCAAAGAGAAATCAATGTTTATATGTGTATTTCATATTTTAGATACGAAAAAAAAAGTAAAATTCGGTAGGTGGCGGCCGGCGGTGACTAGACGGCGCCGCCACCTGGGGTGGTGGCAGTGGGGAGGGGGGGGGGGCAGTAGGAAGAAGGAGGAACCCTAATTTGTTAATTTTGTTGGTTTTGTATATAATGTGTAAAGAATGTTGGTATTTTTTGTGAATTGGAATAATATTGTTATTTTTTGTAATTTTAGTGTTAGGGTTGTATATATTTGTGATTAGCCCATTACAATATAACCTTCATTATACTTAATTGAAATATACAATTTTTGATGCAGAAAAATTTCAAGTTGACTAATTTTTTTTTTTCGTTTAGAATTCACCTCCTGCTTGTGTTTTCAGTGACAACCATTGTAGAGATGGATCCAGGAAGTTTCAAGACATTTGATGAAAGTTATTATACATCTGTGGTTAAAAGGAGATAACTTTTCCAATGACATGATGTTGCACTTCTTAATGACGCAGAGTCAAAAGCGTATGGCATATTTCAATCTATTTCTCATGTATCCACTTCCTCAAAGATGTACCGCACCCATGGTGAATTATGGGCAAGATTGGAGTCTGGCAAAAGCTGAAATTAGGAAACAATGTGCTTTTGTTAATTAACTAATAGCAAGCTCTTAATTTCATAATTTCTTTATTTTATTTTTATTATATAGTGATATATTTTGTATGAAATGAGTTAAATAAGTAGCTTAATCAATGAAAATTTATATGCTATTATTTTATTTGGGATTGAGACGTAGAGTCAAAAGCGTATGGCATATTTCAATCTATTTCTCATGTATCCACTTCCTCAAAGATGTACCGCACCCATGGTGAATATGGGCAAGATTGGAGTCTGGCAAAAGCTGAAATTAGGAAACAATGTGCTTTTGTTAATTAACTAATAGCAAGCTCTTAATTTCATAATTTCTTTATTTTATTTTTATTATATAGTGATATATTTTGTATGAAATGAGTTAAATAAGTAGCTTAATCAATGAAAATTTATATGCTATTATTTTATTTGCGATTGAGACGTAGTTGTTATTGTTGCTGCTACTACTTTGTCTTCTTTATGTTTTTTCTCGAGTTATTTTATTAATACCATCATGACATCCGCCTACCATTCATTTGATTAGTTATGTATTCTTTCATTGGATGATGTACTGGTTGTGGTTGACTTTTAAATAGCAAATGCAAGTATGCAACATCGTTATTAATTAACTAGTATGAGTAACTATTAATTAGTATATGAATTGTCATTGATATCTGGAGACTACATTTTAAAAGAAGGATATCAACAAATGCCAAATTGGGGAACTTTAATATTCCTTCATATATTTTCCAGACTTTTGGAAATCAGTTCAATTATTATTATTATTATTATTATTATTATTATTATTATTATTATTATTATTATTATTATTATTATGGATATTAGCGTCGGAACTAAGATCCTTTTTTATTTTGAATTTCCAATAATGGAAAAAATATTTTGCACCAATCTGACAAATCTCTTGAAGCTGTAGATTAACTTAAACTTCTATATTGTGTGGTTCTATTTTTATATAATTCTAGGAAATTTGAGAGTTAAGCTAGATTGTTCTCTCATTCAAATAGAAAGGATGAATTAAGCAAATGCCAGGTAGTAACAGCCAAGAGAAATAGCATGGATTTTGGACTTTAATGGCCGAAGGTTTTACCTTTTCACCTAAATTGCCTCAAAATTCAACCAACAGTTGTCCTTGTTTTTGTGTATGTTTTGGATGATATGTTTTGGCCAGCAGAATGGTTTTTACCAGCAAACTAGCTAATTACAATTTTCAAACGGAAAAAGAAAAAAGAAAAATAACATAGCAAAATCTTTCATCTGATCTCCAAAAGAGTAAAGCCAGATACTAAGGATCATAAGCAAATCCAGAATTTGAGCGTGACAAGACACTCATAGATTTACTGAGTATTATATAGATGAATATAAGTTTTGAAGGTATATACATATTCATATACTACTATATATCATTTTTACCAGCATTACCGGTACCAGTGATTCCTTAAAACTAGGCTAGATCTGCCTCTGAGAAGGGTGCTTCCGATCATTCATATATATCGATATAGTAATATGAAATATTAATGTTAGATTTGGGTGCGATAGATGGCTAGCACTAGTCAGACACTACAAAAAAATGGGTATGTTGCGGAGGTTTTATTTCGGGGGTTATAATTAAACTCCGCAAATTGCATAGAATTGAGGGGTTTGGCAACTGTCACAATATCATTGTAATTTACGGAGGTTTAAACCTCCATTACTTTTTTTTTTTTTTTTTTTAAAAAACAAAAATTAAAGCCTCTCACTTCAAAAAAGAAACCTAAATTTTCAAAACAAATTCATTTCCCTCACTTTTTTTCCCTCACTTGTGAATAAACAAAACCTAACAGCCGCTCACTTTGTTACTTTAAAATTGAACCTCTCCACTTTGTTACTTTAGGGCTATAGAAAATTTCTCGTTACTTTAAACTTCAGTCTCAGCCTCTCACTTCGTTACTTTAGGGCTATGGAAAATCTTTCGTTACTTTAAATTTTAATTCTAAATTCCTTAAGTTGCGAAGAAGAAGAATCTATAATTGTAACTCCTCTTCCTTATTTGAAAAATTAGAGTTAAATCTTCTTGCATAACTGTACGGTTTTGTCGATTTGAGCTTCTATTTATGAGTTTCGTTATCTATTTATGTCTATTTGTGACCTAATTGTTAGAATGGAGCTTTTTCGCCTCATTGCTTGATTTTTGTTTTTTGTTTTTTTGAGTTTTGTTTTTGCTGTATAAGCTGAGGTATCCTTCTAATAATGTTTTTTTTTTTTTGCATAATATGAATATTTTTTTTGCTTCGCTTAGTATTGAACAAGTTTTAGTTTCATCCGAATCTAGTAGCTTTTAGCTCAGTGCCTAAATATCTCTAATCTGTTTAAGTTCTGAAAATCCAGAGCTTTTATGTTAAGACTTTAGTTCTAAATCTCAATTTTATATTAGAGCTTTTATGTGGAGGTGTATTTTGTTGAAATTGATTGTTAGCTTCTCTTATGTCAGTGTAATTTGAGTATAATTTGTAAGTCGTGTAAACCTCGAACAAATATGTATATATATGTACAAGTTTCAAGTGTAACTTGATCCCTATTACTGTTGTTCCCTATCGCTGTTGTTTTTTGGTTTTTGAGGTTTATATACTGATTGGATAGTCAACTGTGTTAGTGTTAGAAGATTTCTTTTGCTGAAGAAACGTTAGTGTTAGTATTAAGCTCTGCTTGGGTGTTGGTTTTCAAGATCTAAATTGTGCTTAAACTTGAATTTGAACTACTGTTGAGAAATCCAGTTCTGAAATTGTGAAGTATTGCCATGAACTCCATTTTGGATTTGAAGAGTTCGATTCTAATACTTACAACGATTGAACTCATAGTTTGTTAGATCTTGTTGGGACTCATTTTAGTTAGACTTTACTGTAACTTGATCGTTTCAGCTCTATTTTTATTTAAATATGCAGGTTTACTGATCTGAAAAATTACTAGAGAAAGAACTTAAGTCTAAGTTGAACTTTTCTGAAGAATTTCTTATTTTTAGGTTTGTCTCTCTTTCTCTCACTCACTAGTGAATACATTGTCTTGCTGGTTTCATAACTATTCTAGAAAATTGTTTGAACATAAATACTAAGATTCTTATTTGCCAGAAGATTGAGAATAAGAGAAGAGATAGGTGTGCAGAGGATGAATAAAATTATAATCCAGTTACACATTAGGGGTCAAAAAGTTTGTAAATGGTCACAAGCGATAGCACTAAAAATAGTTTTCTTTATAATTAAGTAGTCTTAGATACTAGATTCCATAGAAACTAGATATGTAATAGAGGTCTAGTTCTAGTCCAACAAAATTAGCGGATGTAACAAATTATCTCTTGGTTGAAATAAAATTTCCTTTTCGACCAAAAAAATGTGACTTCTAAGTGAGAAAATAAAATTGTGTGATTTTAGTGCAAAAAAAATTATAATTGTGTGATCACGTATGAAAATTGTCCTTCAAAATGCTGAGTTATATAATAATGAATATGTATCTCTATGTCGACTGAAATAGTGAAATATTGAATGATGTGTTCCAGTACTTCTTCATTTTTGTTAAGAGAAGTATTACTAGAAAAGTTAAAAAGTGTCTTGAATCATGCTTTCTAAAAGTTTAAATAAGAATAGAAGAAAAACTTTTGATGAATTCTTAATTACCTCAACTCCATCGCCAGTAACAGTGATCTTCCCTATGATCAATCTCAAGAGATATTATTTTAAATTGTTGAGAGTAGTTGGCTTCTCTTCCTTTCTAGTTAAATCTTTATAAAACTTGTACTCAAAAATAGGGTCCTAAGATCAAAATATTCAATTTTCATTATCATGAGGGACTTTCTAATCAGCTTAGTTGCTTCCATATCTCTGATCTCCTTCATTGTTTTCTCTAATCATTCAAAGTAGTACTCTAGCTGTTTAGCAGGTTCTGCTTATTATAAGGTTGCTGTCACGGACAACAGAGAAAATGAACGGAAAGATGAAACAAACATATCACACACAAGTGAATATATTTTGAAATAGTGATTTCGACAGTATTTGTTGACTTGAAATGAATGAGAATTTGTGTGACTATAGGTTTCTATATTTAAGTTATCTTTAATAAGTGCAATTTTTTTGTATTAGTTTATGATTAGAGTTAGCTTTTTCTATATGTTTCTTTTTTCAAAATTAGTATATTGCATTCTTTGTTTTCTATCTGACGAAAGAGAGCTTACATTTTTTCTGCATATATTGAAAGGTTCATCTGCTGCACCTAAAAGTTAATAGTTTTCAATGGACAAATCTTGGATTGAAAGCCAAGGCACACTCGTGAATACTTGGTTGGTTTAAATCAGTTTCTAAATTCTGCATTTACGAATGCAGTAGTGGGAGGTAGAATAAAATGTCCTCGTCCTATATATAAATTTACATATTGGCAGACCAGAGATATAGCGTTCAGTCATTTGATTTGCAAGCAATTCCCTCAAAATTATGTCACTTGGACTATTCATGGTGAAAGAAGTGTGTTGCATACTTCTAGAACTGTTGAGAACATAGGATACATCGCCTCTAGAAAATCCTATTGAATTGTTGATCAATGAAGCATTTGGGAGCTCAAGGCACGAAGGCATTGATGAGGTCCGTCACAAATAGCAGGAGAAGAAATTTAAAATGATAGGCCTTTTTCAAATGACAAATATTTTTTTGAGTTAATTAGAGATGGAAGTCAAGAGTTGTATAAAGGGTCCAAGTACTCAAAACTAGAGTTTTTTAAAACTGTATCATATAAAGTGTTTGTCCGGACTGTGTGACAAGGGAATGATTATGTTATTAGATTTGTTGAGGGACCAAGATAGATGCTTATCCAAATGACTGTATGTTGTATTGGGAAAATGATTCTAATGAGGAGACATGCAAGTATTGTCATGCTTCTAGATGGAAACCTAATAAAAAGAACAATGAAAATCTTGTATCTGCTACAGGTAAGAAGAAAACCAAGAAGCAAACTAAGAAGCCTGCCAAAATCTTGCGCTACTTTCCATTAAAACAAAGGCTGCAGAGATTGTTCATGTGTTCTAAGACAGCAGAGCATATGAGGTGGCATGTTGAGGATGGTAATAAGGATGGAATTTTTAGGCATCCTAGAGATGGTGCGGCATGGAAGAGGTTCGATACAGTTTTTCCCGAATTTGCTTGTGATCCCCGGAATGTTAGATTAGGCCTGGCTAGTGATGGCTTTAATCCTTTTGGCACAATGAGTACTAATTATAGCATTTGGCCGGTTGTTTTGGTTCCATATAATCTTCCTCATTGGTTGTGTATGAAACAGTCAAATTTCATTCTTTCAATGATCATTCCAGGTCCACGTTCAGCTGGACATAATATAGAAGTTTACCTACAACCCCTTATTAAGGACTTGAATGAGTTGTGGAGTGAAGGTCTTGAAACCTTTGATTCATCAAAGAGTGAGATGTTCAGAATGCGAGCAGCTCTTATGTGGACAATCAGTGACTTTCTAGGATTTGATATTTTATCTGGTTGGAACTCACATACCGGTTTAGCATGTCCTATATGTAATTTTGATGCAGAACCTTGTCGGTTTCGTCACAGTAGAAAGTGGTACTTTATTGGCCATCGTCGATTTTTAGAAAGAAATCACAGATTTAGATTGATGAGGCATCGCTTTGATGGCAATGTGGAGGAAAGGAACCCGCCAAAAAAGTTATCTGGGAGTGATATTTTGCTACAAGTAAAAGTTATTGATATTACATTTGGAAAACCAACATAATTGAATGAGAGAAAAAAGAGAGATAGACAAAGAAATGTTGGGGAAGGTGCTACGCAACAATAGAGGAAAAAAAATATATTCTTAAACCTTCTATATTGGAAATTCAACTTGTTGCGCCATAATTTAGATCCCATGCACATCGAGAAAAATGTGTTTAACAATGTTATATATACCTTGCTCAACGATAAAGACAAGTCAAAGGATAGTGTCAAGGCACGAAAAGATCTACAAGAGATGAGTATAAGGCGTGAACTTTGGCCTGATGAGAGCGAAAACTGTCGGCTTGCTACATTTTCAATTCCAAAAGAGAAGACAACGACTTTCCTTAAAACTTTAAAGAATATCTTAGTGCCGGATGGTTACTCAAGTAACAAGTCTAATTGTATTGATGTAGAGCAAAAAAAAAAATATTCGGATTAAAAATTCATGATTGTCACATTATTATGGAACAATTGCTACCGATAGCAATTCGCATTGTGCTCCCTAAAGAGGTTGTTGCGGTCTTAGTAGAGCTTTCTTCTTTTTCCAAGCAACTATGTCTCAAAAGTTTGAGCTTGGCGGACCTAGAAAAGCTACAAGATCGTATTGTACTCCACTTTGTCACTTGGAAGTGCTATTCCCTCCATCTTTTTTTTATTGTAATGGTTCATTTAACTATCCATTTAGTGGATGAAGCTATACAAGGTGGTCAGGTACATTATAGGTGGATGTATTTTGTTGAAAGGTAAATTTCTTCAGAATTAAGACTATAGTATTAATTTATGTTAAGAGCTTACTCTAAAACTACTTTATTTTTATTTGTTGTTAGATCATTTTAAGTCCCTCATAGGGAATATGGCACAACCAGAAGGTTCAATGGCTGAAGCTTACATTGTTGAGGAAGCTTTAACTCTTTGTTCTCGTTACTTTGAGGGGATCGAATCAAGGGTGAATAGGCCACAACGTTTTAATGATGAACCAAGTATTTGTTCTCAAATGTCCTCGATGTTTCCTCCACGAGATCAATCAGTTGGAGGCTCATCAACATTCCCCTTAACTCCTTTGATGAAGACTCAAGCTCATCGATATGTGCTATTTAATTGTGCAGCAGTGAGGCCATTTATTGAGTAAGCTCATAGATATGTATTTTTTAAAATATAAGTCTTGGCAGTGAAACAATTTAAAATTGATATAGTTAGTTCTTTTAAAGTGAATTTAGGAATTACATAAGAAGTAGCACAAGAGGACGAAGACCTTCCGCATCAAATGTACAGAGGAGAGTTACTAGAGAGTTTCCTGATTGGTTTCCAAAACAGGTGAGTGAATGGTATAAACGTGTTTGCTTCGCGTTGCCTTTCTGTTTGGATTTAATATAGTTGACTAAATTTATTTTGTTATTTATAGATTATGAACCTAGATACTGCGGACACAATCTCTCTTGATATGAAGTTTCTAGCACGAGGTACAGCACCAAATGCTAGAAGGTTTACTGCGTATGACATTAATGGATTTAGATTTCGGAATTTGTCTAGAGAGAAAGGACTGAAAACTCAAAATAGTGGAGTTTTTCTTACCTCGAACACCTCTTGTGTTGCATCTAATGCTGATAGAAGTGCAAGGGAGGCAGACCTTCCATATTATAGGAAGTTTGAAGATATCATTGAGCTAAATTATTATGGCCGTTTCTTGGTTGTGCTCTTCAAATTCAAGTGGGCAGATACTACTCGGGATAGAGGGTTCAAAAGAGATGCTTGGAATTTTAATTGCGTAAATTTTTCTAGATTGATTCACACCGGCAATCGTGAGGATGATGATCCTTACAGTGAAGCATCTCAAGCAGGTTTGGTTTATTATGTTGATGATGAAAATGATGAAGGTTGGAGTGTGGCTATACATCTACAACCAAGAGATTTGTTTGATATGGGTGAGGTTGATGAAGAAGAAATATATGAGAATCAGCCCTACCAACAACAAGAACTTAAACAATTTTTTGATGCCAATTATGAAAATATCCAACTTGCAACAGAGAAGCATATGTCTTAATAGGCATGTTAGGTTTCAAGTGTTTTTGCTTGTTTGTTTTTATTCTTTCTTTACATATGTGCTTTAATCTGCATTCTGTTTACTTTTGACTAATTCTATTGTTTTATTAATTCTTTTTTTTATTATAGATATGCCGAAGACCAAGCGTTTCCAGAACTTGCTAAAGTCAGTTATGACAGTGCCTCTTTCAATTGAATCAGCACCTTCAAATGCTAATTCGGAACCCGAGATGACATCACAATTTACTCCTTCTTTTCATGCCACAACAATTCCTAATCCTTCATTTCAGGAAAGATCACTGCCTGCTCCTTCTCTTCAGGGAACAAGAAAGAAAACACCTTCACTTCAGGCTACAAGATAGGCAAATTTTTCATTTCAGGGAACATCACAGGGGGCATCTTCTCTGCAGGCAGCAGGACAGCAAACTCTTTCATTTCAGGCAACAAGACAGACAACTTCTTCATTTCAGCGCACATCACTACCAGCTCCTTTAGTGCAGGCTGTAGAGCAGCAAAATCCTTCATTTTAGACCACTAGACAAATAACTCCTTCGTTTAAGGCCACAAGGCAACCAAGTCATTCATTTCAGGATCAGTCAACTTCTTCTATTAATGACACATCACAGGGGGCACCTTCAGTTAATCCCATGCCACCACAATCACAAAGGAACAAGTATGCTCGTGATTCTACACATCATTGGACTGTAGATGGAATAGGTAATCATCATCCCTTTAACACGTGATACTAATACTTCACTCCTTTTTCTCTTAAGATCAAGTAGTTTTGCTTCATTCCTCTTCTCCATTGTCTGCGATTCAAATATGTTGATATTCTAAACTTGATGGCTGCTATTCAACTCTTCTTAGTTCTTACTCTAGTTATCTTGAGATTGGTTTCTTCAATATTTATGAAAAATTTCTCAGCGACAATCAATATTGTCCTTGTTGGAAATTAAACTTTGGACTATCGTTTAGCTAATTAGCTGCAAACAAGTTAGTTTATCTAATACTATTATGTTATTGTCTAGTACTTTTGAAAAAATATCCAAAGAAAAACTAATAAAGAGACTTGACTAACTAATGCCTAATTAAGATCGATAAAGATCACTATATTAGAAATACAATGATATTTAATTGTATATCGCGAGTTTTTCGTTTAAATTGAATGGCCAAATACTATATACTAACAAGAAATTGTTGTTGTGCTCGTTGACTTTAGTTACTATTAAATTTTTATCTTAGAATTCGATAAATGGTCTGAGTTGAATGGACTCTATTAGTGTATTGGGTAGATTGTTGAGCTAAAAGACTTGTATGAAATCACTTAGAACATTAAATATACCAGTGTTGAACTGGCTATGTAGATGGTTGTGGAATGGTAGTTACTGATTGATCATTCTCGTATTATTTAGCTTGTTTTTTTCGACTAGCTTGTAATGCCTTTTACTTTATTCCTCCTAGTATCACAACTATGTTCTTTTCCTTACAGAACTAAAATCATACATCTCCTATTGAAAGGGGCTCCTCTATATATGAGGGACGCCATTTAGGTATCTATTATCATACATATTAGAATATAAAATAATATGTTAAAGAATGGTCTTATATATATTTAATCGATTACGTACTGAAAGTGGTAGATTGTATTCAACTTATACTTTTGCATCTTTTTAAGATATTTATAGGTGGAGCAAAAAGTGTTTCCTTTTTATTTGTTCCTTCCAATAAAGAATTAGCTTGTTATCCATGTTTATCAAGGGGAAGGAAATGTTGAACATAGTATTTAGTCCGTTAATATTTCTATTTAATCAACTATAAGTAAAAGAGAATGTGCAGAAACAGTTTAGAACTTTTGTTCAATCGTAGTAGTTCTCAGGAGATGTACTTTCATCTACAAATCTTTTTCTTGTACTTATAGAATCCCATATAGCTCATAACATTTAAAAAGAGCTAAAGTTTTTGAGTTTAATCTTAGCTCCAACACATGTAATTCTGTTTATAATATTCAATTTGATATATTAGAAGAATCACAAGAAAATAGATTTACCACATATATTTCATCATTGTCCGCAAGCTCAATGTAATTTGATCTGAGTCTTTCGTACATTTGCTGCTTGTGCCTAGATGTTAGAACTTAGAATACTTATCTTTTCTTCTGAATTTTGTTTTTTTGTTTTTCTTTTTTATCTTAAAGATTTACAAGAAAATTCCAAAAGGCTCAAATTAAAGACTATTGAAGTGTTAAGTTTACCTCAAGGAGTACTTGTTGTGGTGCAGTTTGATTTGCAAGATCCGATTGGGGGAGAAACAGACCTTCTTTCAGGTTTTTGTAATATTTTAGCAACTGATTGTTCAATATTTTCAATTAGCTTTGAAAAGTGGCCGGATATGCCTAATTCATACTTCGAAGATTGCTTTGATAACATTATAAAGGTACAATGTATCTTTATGTCATTTCACTGGATCTTATATTTGCATTTAAAAGATAAACTAACTAGTTTTATTTTTTGAAGCCTCTATTCTATTTCATGACATCTGATGAATGGGCAGAAGATATGTATATCACTCTATCGTAAAGAAGTGGGGTGCAAGTAGGCAGAAGTTATGGTGCGAGTTTTATCACCCACTTAAGACCAAATAACATCATACGGCTAATGTTCCAGTCGGCATTGCTCGAGATCGGTGGACTTCTTTTGTGAACTACCGTTTCAAGGATAAAACTATGGTACTTTTATAATCTCTAATATTGATGCATTATTCTATGATTATTCTCTTATCTAATTGACATAAGCGATCTTGTTGTCAGAGAATGAGCCTAAGAAATGCTGAAAATCGGAAGAAGTTAACAAATCCGCATGGTGGTGGCTCCAAATCCAATGCTAGAAGAAGGGGTGAAATAGTAAGAGATGTCACATTACTTTTCTTACTTCACTACTTAGTCTTATTATGTATATATTCCTTATACTTTGGACTTGATCAAAAAAATATTCTTTCTAGTTTGGTTAAGTTATTCTTGCTTGTATTTTTCCACACAAAAATTGTGGAAACATGGAGAAGGCCTAGACGAGCAGAAATGTATCTTATTACACATAAGAAAGAAGATGGATCATATGTGAGTGAGGGAGCAAAAGAAATTTGTGTAAGTTTAAATTTAAATTATGGAAGCATCATTGATCACATTATATAATGTGTTGGTACATGTCCTTTTAAAGAAATTTTATATGTTGGACATCTTGCTTTCTATATCTGGGCAGCAGCATAAACCTGTTCCATGAAAAACTAAAAAAATTGGGAGATAGCAGAATCGAAAAAGAAAAAGAAATAGTGTGTGATATCTCTCTACCTTCTCTCCAGCAGAGAGAAAGGGGAAGAAGCTGATGAATTATTCTGTCAGAAGCTGATGAATTATTCTGTATTTGTTTTGTAAATGTTTCTTCCTCAGTAGAGAATATTTATACATTGTTGTGAGAGTTCAAGTCTGTAGGAAAGAGGTTTCCAAATTGGCTTCTTATTATTGTACCCACTATGATAATTCTTGCACCAATTTTTTTAAAAAAATCAAAGCTTGTTTTATTTGTATGAGTTATGTTCTTGAACGGTTTCATTTTCAATCTTCAAATCAATTCTTTGAGGGGTTTGATTAAAAAAAGAAAATGGCTTCAATTGATTGGAGAGAATGGTGAAAGTAAAGGAGGGATGTGAGATTTAAAGCAAAAGCTTGATCAGCCTATGGATAAAAAGTACTGATGCCATGTACATTCTTATGTTGACTCATATTTTCTTGACTATGTCATTATATTAGGAAAAACTTGAGCTAGCATTGAGTCAAAGTATTGTGGATGAGTCTCAAGCTTCTCCAAATGATGATGTTGGTAAGGTGCTAGGAAAAGAGCATCCTGGAAGAGTAACACGTTTGGGATTAGGAGCTACTCCAAGCATTGCTTTTAAACAGATAAATCGACGTGTCAATGGCATGAGATTATCAAGTAATGATGCTGGTTGTTCTTTTGGATTCCAAGTGAAGTACAATCAATTGCTGAATACTCTTAAAGCTTATAAGATAATGAAGGAAGGGTCAATACCAGAATGATTTGCTGGGATCTTTGATAGTACTCCTACAATGGTAAACGCTAAATTATTTTATTTGTTTCTCCCAATTTGTTCGTCATAGCATTCTTTCATTGTAAACTGCGCTTTTCCTTTTCTCCCCAGAACAATTTATCTTTACCTTGCATATGAATTGTTACTTTCTAGAGTTTATCTTTACCACTATAAGAGATTATTGTCAGTGCATTTTTCAGCTTTATGCGCTGATCTGTTACTTTTGTAACAGACTGGAACCGTATCATAGTTGGATGGATTGAAAGTAAAATTTCATGGTTTAATATTCTTGTTTGATAGGTTTAGTTTCTTTTGCGAATTATTGTTCTCTATTTTATACCCTTAGAGATGGACTGTAGTAGGGATAAGAGATGCAATTAATGTAATTGTTGATACAAGCGGTGCACCTAATGGACATTAGCAATTGGTGAAAGCTGATTCTTTGGAAGGTGATTAGTTGGCTAATAAGTATGACTTGACTACGCCCTCAATACTATATATAAATCCTGGGGGAAGCCCCTATGGAGTTCTGAGGCAGATATTTACATTAAAGGCATTGGTTTTTAATTACTTATGCATCCATCATCTTTCTTTTTCCATTTAAGCATGTTTAGTGATGCACTACCTTCATTAACTATTATTATGATAACTTCATAACACTAGCTGAAGTATATGCATAGATTGTCTACAAGTTCTTATGATGACACATTGCAACCGCGTATTTTTACCTTGTTAATTATGTTGCATCATTGTTTAGGAGCATTAATGGTAATAAATCTCGGTTGAAGTGTTCTTAACATTAAAAGAAAATAAGTGAGTAATCGATACACTACCTCTTTCTGTGGTAGGTAGTGAGACTTTAGTAAAGACTAGACTGAAGTTACAGAACACACAATGCTTGTTTTCTCGGCTCATATTGTATTGTTATGTCTGGAACTTTATTGCAGCACTAGTCACCAAATGTTTGGGTAGACCCTGCCAAGTGGATTATGTATAGACTAAGGTCTAAACTTTTTGAGGCTCTATAGAGTTCTGAAGTAGATGATGGAGGAAGTTGATTTAATTTCTCTCTGTGATACTTGAGGTTTATTTGAAATATAGGCAGCTGTCCGTGGACTGATTACATACAAATAGATATTTACATTAAAGGATCCTTAGCTTTTGCTTTATTTGATTACATACAAATAGATGTTATTGTTTATGTTCAGATATTAGTAGTGTGGAAGTTACTGGTTGATTTGGGTGTATAATCAATGTAACGAGTATATTTTTTTCTCTTTATGCAGCCTGGTGATGCAGCTAGTCGACCCATTTCACCTACGAATGCAAGAAGATCTACTAGTACTAGTAATTCTAGTGATTGAAATGCCTTTTAGTTGAAGCGAATGTATTAGATGACTAAAGTAGATAGTTTGTTTTTGAAATACATATGACGGTACTCTAACATTTTGCATGGTTTAATGCCATCAAGTGCCAGATTACTAGTAATTGCAGCAAAATGCCATTGAGCTATCTTTTGTTGAAGGATATTGATGGATTGTTTGTGAATTTTGTTTGATGACATGCTACTTTAGGTATTTTAATGGATGTTGATATTTCTTTACTTTGATATTCTGATTTAGAATTTCATAATATTAGAATTCATTTTAGGAAGAAATGAAGGCACGGGAAGTTGATTTTGATGATAAAATATCAATTCTAATGAATAAATTAAAAACAATTTTATTTTTTCGGATTATATATTGAGGAGGTTAAATTTGCAAATTGCGGGGTTTACGACCTCCATTAATTGTTGTCACGCTGGTTCACAAAACTACTGCAATGACTGATATTTGCGGGGGTTTGTTTAACCGCCGTGACAGCAATTAGTGGAGGTTGTTAACCCCTGCAAGTTACAAATTTAACCTCCACAATTTACCCATTTTTTAGTAGTGAGATCACGTTATTCGGTATAAACATTTTTTACTATCGTACATAAAAGTTAAACTCGTGTTTTATATGGTCAAACTGATACAGATAAACTTAGGATTTGCTGATAAACATTTAATACACAAAGATACAGAATTGGTCTTTGTGAGGAGCTGATGTAGGGTTAATGAATTCATTAAAATATGGAAAATTATTAAATACAAAACCTAGTTACTAGCAATAGAGGTGTCACTATTTGAAATTTAAAGTTTATAAAGTTAAAATCATAAATATGCCTATGGTCCTTGTGCTATGCGACATTTATATTTTACAAGCTCACTAAAGCAAGAGGTTAAAAAAAATTCCTTGTTAGTTTTATGTGAAGATGGAGCGACTGCCTGTTGCTCTCAAATGCACACGCAAGTATACGTGGTCGACAAGTAATAAAGTGATAAGTTGTGTATCGTTCCCACGTGGACTATTGTGAATAACCGTATCCTAGCAAACGATTCCTATAAACTATTCAGGGATCTTTTTCGATGATTGTAAATTTTACTAACTAATGAAAACAATAATTAAAAACCAGAAATTGAAATCAAATAATAAAGCAAATTATGAGTTGTTATCAATAAAAGAGAAACGGTCCAGAGTCAGAGCTGCAAACAATCCAGTTGAGTTTTTAGTTGATTCTACTTCTTGATTTCCTAGATTGCTAACTAACAGGTTAAATATTTCCGTGAAAACTTGTCGATTCTTCATGACTCTATGCAAGCTACTCTAACGCCTATATTTCTATGGAATTAAATCACATGTATGCATTAAAGAACTCTGTATTCAGCTAAGCAAGGCGAATAAGTATATGTCTATCCTACCTGCAAATCGATTCCCTGATGACTAGGTTCACAATCAAGCCCTATTCTTTCTCATGTGCATTCACAAGTTCCCTCTATCGAATTCAATTTGTAAACCGTAGATAATGTTCAATTATTAGGCCTCAATAACAAAACAATTAGGCTGAAGAAAGAATAAACAATCTGTAATGGTAAATTAATAGATAGAAATCAACTTTCGAAAATCAACCTTCATGTATTTGCTCTAACCCTAGAACGATATATTTAGCTACACATATTCATAATAACCAAACAAGAATTCATGGAAGAAAAATTGGATATTATAATAGATTTAGTAAAAGAATTAAACCCTTGGTTGAATGTTTTAGGGACTCAATAATTTCTCCAAAATCTGACTTCCCCCTTAAAAACGAAATAATAAGGCTTTTATAGTGTTTACAAAGTGCTATGATAAGTTAAACCAAAGCCTAAACTAAGTTGGAAAAGTTGGGGTCGCTGAACTTCAAGCTATGCTCTGAGCGTCGCTTGCCGAATAGCATCTTGATGTTGCAGGCTATACTGAAGGCATCGCTTGGAAGACAGCATTCTATAGTCTGAAGCTGTGACAGATCTACAGCTTGCACCATAGCCTTGCCTTCTAATACCATGTCCCACATTTTGCTGAGTCTATCAACTCTTTGCTCGTTTGTATCCATTTTCGCTCCGTTTACACTCGCTCACGCCCTACAAGCAATATTACACAAAATGAGTACAAAAACCATATGTATAACCTAGAAGGAATGAGTAAAGCACTCCAAATGCAAGGAAATAATAAGAAAATATAGGCATATATCGCCAAATATCACTGCCCTCCCCAGGTCTGAACTTTAGCCTTATGCTTAATATATACTACCGGCGTTTGCTAGGCATTATGCATTAGATATTCTATCTCTAAATTACAATGTCCGCAAAGATAAAACTTTAAAAAGATTAGGTTTATTGATATTTGGCTATATCACATATATTTTAGTACCATATACCTCATATATTAGTATTCTTGTGTACGATTTTAATGTGGATTTGAGTATTTTGTATTTATTATTGATGTTTGGATGTATAAGAATCAATTTGGATGGTAATGTGCCAAAGTGGTTGATTTTGTGCGAAAAAGCAAACTGGTGAAAGTAGATTCATAGCTCATAATGGCTTCACGGTGAAAAGTTCATAGGTCACTACGAGGTCATGAATCAACCATGAAGGCAAATTATAGAGCGATATTTAAAAGAAGGGTACTTTTTTCTAACTATTTATACTTTATATTTTTCAGCCGAGTTCTTGACTTGAAAAGGCTAGAAACATATTGGAGAAGATAATTCGAGTTCGGAAGATCCGTCGAACCAATCCACAAACCGAATCGAAGACTATTTCTCTAGTTTTCTTTAATGGATCTTATTTTTTCTATTATTATCATGTTCATCAATTTAAGCATAAGTAGTTGATTCATTCTCTACCTAGAATTTTGATGGAACCAATTGTTAATTGGTTGATTATTTTATCAGTGTTTTCATTATATTGAACCATCTTCTATGATATTGTATTTGATCATCTATGTTTTTTCTAATAGTTGAATGGCTTTCAACTATTGTGTCGTTATAGTTTGAATTACTTGGAAAATAACATAATTTAGGTAGCTGATGAACACCGACATTTTAATTAATTAATCAAAAGATAGTTGTAAGAATTTAAAAGTGAAATTAGAAATAACAATGCTTTGTCGTGGTCATTGTAAATCATTTTATTTATGACCTATATTGTTAGTTCAGAAGAAAATTAATTTTAGAAAATTATGGGACTTATTCGAGAGATAGTTGAGGTAACAGTAGAGCTTATGATCAATAGATGAGAAAACGACACGATTATATGAAACATGTCATTTAGTTCATCTTGATAATTGGAAAATCTCTACCCTAAACTTTTACTCATTGAACATAACTCTTATCTTCTCTTATTTGCTTTCAATTAGTTCATAGTTTTTACTAGTTATTTTTTAGTTTAAAAATTATAAATTTTACTATTTGGAAACTGCTTGAATTAGGTAATTTAGCATATCAAACAGTTACAAAGTAAGTTAGCTTTCTTTGAACTTCGGTGATGTTTGGCATTTTATGCCAATGTTTTCTTAATATTTCTGCATGTTTGAGCTTGTCATTCGCCCGTTTTATAGTTTATGAATGTGGTTTTGCACTAATTTTATGTCGTGCGTATGTAGGTTGTTATGTAGTGCATTTGGAGCTTTTAGGAGCGTGATTGAGCAAGGAATGATTGGAAATTGATTGAGGATTGGATTGAGCACACGAGGGCACGACACGAGGCGAGTTGCGGAGCAAGGAGGAGGCTGATTTTGCCTGGCGCTGTGGGCCACGTGGCGCGCCTCCCAAAGCACCCCACTGCCTGGCGCATTTTCCTATACGGCGCGGGCCAAGAGTGCCTAAGTTTCGACGACCACTGCTTGTCCAGGCGCGGTCGTGGGCGCGGGGCGCCAGTTATAGCGCCCCTGGAGCGTATTTTGACTTCCTATTTCGTCTAGGCTTAGGTCTAACTTATTACCAGGCCTTTGTAAACCTTATAAATACTATTTTACTTAGTTTTGGTTGGAAGTTCAGACTTTGGAGCAAATTGGAGAGCTCATAACATCTTGAACAAGGGTTTTTCTTCCTTCCATTAATCTATTACATCATTATTTCATAAAATCTTTGTGTTGTTATTATGAGTATGCGTGGCTAATTCTATTGTTCTAGGGTTAGAGTATTTCATGAAAGTTGATGTTTGAAGATTGAATTCCGTTAATTGAATCCCATAACGGATTGCTTATTCTTTCTTGATTTCACTTGTGTAATTGTCAGGGCCCGATTATTACGCATTATCTATGGTTTTTAGATTGAACTCGAAAGAGGAAATTTAATTACGTAATAAGAAAGAATAGGACTAGTTTGTGAACCCGGGCATCGGGAAACCAATTTGTGAGTAGGATAGACATATACTTGCTCGCCTAGTTTAACTAATTACAGAATTCGTTAATGCGTGCACGTGATTTGTCCCATAGACATATAGGGAATGTGAAGAATCGAAAGGTTTTCACGGGTACATTTACTATGTTAGTTAGTAATCCGGGATTTAAGAAGTGGAATCAATTGGAAAAATCAACTGGATTGTTCGTAACTCTGACCTTGGACCGTCTCCTTATTACTGATAACAACCAAGTTTTGCTCCATTGCTTGAATTCACTTCTACCATTTAATTGTTGTTCTTTAGTTAATAAAATCCTAACTATTGGAAAAAGATCCCTGAATAGTTTATATATATTGTTTGCTAGAATTCAGTCTGAATAGTCCTCGTGGGAACGATACTCGATTTATCACTTTATTACTTGTCGACCACGTATACTTGCGTGTGCGTTTGGGAGCAACAAGTTTTTGGCGCCGTTGCCGAGGACTAAACAATTGACTGATTTCTTTTTGAACAGTTTATTACTTTCTATTCAGGTTTAATTTTTATGTTGAGTTTTGTGCTTTTTCAGGTATTAGGTCCTGCTTGATCTTTATCTACAGGAATGGCAGCAGAACTAGCTTTAGCTGTGCGAGATGTTGCTCTCCCCAGCCTGGAGGGGTTAGCGTCTAGCATAGTTAAGCCCGCTATCACCGGGCACTTTGAGATTAAGTCCGGCATGATTCAGTTGCTGCATGTGACTGGGCAATATGCTGGATTACTTCATGAAGATCCGCAGCAACACATTCAGAATTTCCTGGAGATCAGTGATACTTATACACCAACGGGAGTTCCTACTGATTATGTTCGCTTGACGTTGTTCCCGTTTTCACTGATAGGGACAACAAGGAAGTGGTTAAAGGCTGAAAAGCCTGGGTCTATCACTACTTGGGAGGATTTGGATAAGAAATTCCTGGCTAAATTTTATCCATCTGCCAAGACAGCCCGGCTGAGGAGTGAAATTATGTCCTTCAGACAAATAGAAGGAGAGCCTTTGTATTCAGCTTGGGAGCGATTTAAAGCTTTATTGAGAGATTGTCCACACCATAACCAATCCAATGAGGTTATTGCACATACTTTTGTTGAGGGGTTGAATGCGCATACTAAGATCGTGGTAGATGCTGCTGCTGGAGGCCAAGTATTGGCCTTAAATTTTGACCAGATCTATGATTTGCTAGATAAGTTTTCGCAGAGCAATCCTGATTGGCAGGGAGATGGTAGAGCTATTACGTAGAAATCTGCAGGGATGCTTCAGTTAGATGCAGTTTCAGAGCTAAGGGCGAGGATGGATGCTATTTCCAATCAAATTAGCAAGTTAGCTCTGCCAAAGACGCAGCAACCAGTGGCTCAAGTGCAACAACTACAGAGTTTTTGTGAGGTTTGTGGTCAAGACCATGCTGCAGAGGTTTTCTCCTCTAATCCAGAGTCAGTTTATTACGTGGGTAATCAAAACATGCTGCAGGGCCAAAATCAGTTTGGTAATGCTTATCATCAAGGCAACATGAGAGCCCCAAATAATTACCAACCACTTCCAGCTCCACCACAGTAGGTTAGCAATTCAGTTGGAGATAAAGCAGATAATGGCGGGCCAGCATAGAATGATAGCTGACACTGCAGCCTATGCACAGGCCATACAAGATCTTGCCAATGCTCAAAAGAACCTGGAGCACCAGTTGGGGCAGTTGGTGGGAGAAATAAGTACTGTTAAAAAAGAGCCTGAACAATGTCTTGCAGTGACTTTAATTGAAGGTGGAGAGCTGATGGCCAAGTCCGAGGAGAGAGCTGAAATAGAAAAAGTTGAAAAAGTGGAGAAGGTAAGGAAGAAAGAAGAGAGAAAGGAGGCACCTCTGCCGCCTCCACCATTCCCCCAGAGACTTATACCATCGAAGGATCTGGCCCAGTATAAAAAATTTGTGAGTATGTTGAAAGAACTTCAAGTTAGTATTCCTTTGACTGATGTGTTTGAATTGATGCCATCCTTTGTGAAGTTCTTAAAAGAGATTTTAGTCAAGAAGAAAAGGCCTCAAGAGATAGATACAGTTGAGTTAGTTGAGGAGTGTAGCACAATCTTGAGCAAGCTACCTCCAAAACTTCAAGATCCTGGGAGGTTTACTATTCCTTGCACCATTGGAGGGCATAATATTACTGGTGCATTGTGTGATCTGGGTGCGAGCATAAATCTCATGCCTATGTCTGTTTGCAAAAGGTTAGGGCTAGGAGAAATCAAGCCCTCTTCAGTTACTCTTAAGATGGCAGATGGATCTCTCGCTCACCCTGATGGTAAGTTGGAGGATGTGTTACTTAAAGTTGGTAAGTTTACATTCTCTGCTGATTTTGTAGTCCTAGATTATGAAGAGGACCGAGTAGGTCCAATCATTTTGGGGGGACCATTCTTAGTCACCTCGAAGGCAATTATTGATATGGAGCTGGGAGAGATGACTGTTAGAGCGCATGGAGAAAAGGTTACTTTCAAGGTGTATACTGAGAAGGAGCACATAGATAAGGATGAAGAGTGCTCTATGATCGAATGTGTCAGACAAGAACATGGAAGTACACCACATGTGAAGTTGAAGAGGGGTTCTCTCAAAGAAGGGTAAAAAGCAAAAGTTCGTCGTAAGAACAGAAGACGTAAATGCTGGAAGTGAGCTAAAAGTGTCGTCGTGTCACGACGTTAACTAAGGCGCTTCTCGGGAGGCAACCCGAGTTTGTACTTGTATTATTTTATTTATAGTGTCACGTAGTTTTTGTTTTTCCTTGGATTGCAGGTTCATGTAATGTCGAGTTTAAGTGTAGGGTGTCCTCACCCCTGCCTAATATTGATGACCTGATGAGGGAAGTCTGAGTACCTCATACTATACGGAAGCTTGGAGGATGCTAGCACCAAGGACTAGAGCCTTCAGGGAAGTTCCTTTACCCCTTGCACTTTCTTATTTTTAGCACTGAGGACAGTGCTTAGTTTAAGTGTGGGGTGGAGGAACTACCCTTTTATTTATTTTTGAGGTTAGGGATGCATGTACCGTAGGATTTTCTTTTGTCACTTGACTTTATTTTTTATTTATTCCTTGCTTTAATATATAAAAAAAGAAATTGAAAAAATTAGAAAACCAATGAAAAATTCCAAAAAGATTTTCCTTTTAGTTTTATTAGTGGTACATATCATCCACCCCGTGGTTTTTCTTATGGCCTCGGTTCTTTTCCACGGGGAGACCTTTGAACCGGGTAGTTTTTATTTTTTTAGGATTAGAATAGTTAGTATAGGTGACCCTAGACGAAAGGAATAGGTAGAATGCTAGGTGCCCTTGATTTGTTTGATACCGGTGGACTTGAACTTGTTGCATGTGCTATTTGTGGTGTCCTTTGGTTTTAAATTGTGATGCATGCTTAAAAAAAATAGAACGACCCCCTTGAGATAGTTGAGTCCACTCACTTGACTTTATTGTGAACCTTTGTGCATTAGTGCTTAATTTTTCACAAGTTGCACTCTAAATGCTTGATTGAGAGTTGTTGATGGAGCCTTTTTGTGTGGATCGTGTGCAATGTGTGTGTGAGGCATATTCTTGTTTGCTCCATGTTTGCATATTGATGTCTAGAACTTGCCCCGTGTGTGTGCAAAGCGAAATCCTAGGTTTGCTCTAGTCGAGAAATGATACAGGCCTTCTTTTGATTTGCCTACCCTTACATATACACCTTAGACTTGATTGTTGTGATTTCTTTGACCTTTTGTTGGCACCCACACCCCAAACCTACCCACTTGTTCTAAATTATTCGCTTTTGGCCCTTTACTCCTTAAGCACTTTAATTGATAATGTTGTTTATTGTGAGTTGTGGTTGAAATATTGGGAGGTTTTTTAGTGGAACCAATGATGGGAATATTTGATGAATTGTGTAGTAGTTGATTATGAGCATTGGCAAGGTTGGAAAGAAGTGAATAGAAAAAGAAAACAAATGAAAAGAAAAAAAAGGAGCAAAGTTGAAAAGAAAAGAAAAAATGGTGGAAAAAGAAATAAAGAGAGAAAAATATCCATTCCTTGCTAGTGTGTGCTTAAAGAAAAAAATTGCTACTTGTTGAGAGGGGGTGTGTGAAAGTTGTTGATTGGGTGGCTTTGATGAGAATTGTGTTTGAAATAATTGTGATGTATTAAAGTGCTTAGGGAGGTAGTCACTATTACCCATATGTATCCTACCTGCCCCTTAGCCTACATTACAACCTTTTTAAAGTCCTTGTTAATCCCGATTGGAGTGAGCTTACATTAGTGGAGTCCTACACTACGGGCAAGCCTATGGTACATCCTGTGTGACATGTGAGACTTTCATGAGAGTGAGTGAATTCGTTCTATGTTATTGTCCCCGTTCTATTCATGATATTCATTGTTGTGTGTGATCTTTGGGGGACACTTTCTTGCTTCATTTTGGTGAGGGCACATGGTTTGCATGAAATAGGTGAAGTTTATGGCTTCTTGGTTGAGTAGATAGGTGTGATTTTGTGGGAGCATGGTAGCAATGGGTTGAGTTTGTGCATTTGAGCTATTTTGGGGTGGTTGTTCTCATATTTTTGAGTTGTTAAATTGTTGGCATGTTTGTGGATCCATAGTAGTCATGTGTACAATTGTTGAATGATCGGTATCAACCATAGTCATATGCAGACATGTTTTACCTAGGTTGGGAAGTTAGTTGTGACTTGCTCGAGGGCGAGCAAGGGTTCAAGTGTGGGGTGGTGATGTTTGGCATTTTATGCCCATGTTTCCTTAATATTTTCGCATGTTTGAGCTTGTTATTCGCCCGTTTTATAGTTTATGAATGTGGTTTTGCACTAATTTTATGTCGTGCGTATATAGGTTGTTATGCAGTGCATTTGGAGCTTTTAGGAGCGTGATTGAGCAAGGAATGATTGGAAATTGATTGAGGATTGGATTGAGCACACGAGGGCACAACACGAGGCGAGTTGCGGAGCAAGGAGGAGGCTGATTTTGCCTGACGCTGTGGGCCACGTGGCGCACCTCCCAAAGCGCCCCACTGCCTGGCGCATTTTCCCATGCGGTGCGGGCCAAAAGCGCCCAAGTTTCGACCACCACTGCTTGTCCAGGCACGGTCGTGGGCGCGGGGCGTCAGTTATAGCGCCCCTGGAGCGTATTTTGACTTCCTATTTCGTCTAGGCTTAGGTCTAACTTATTACCAGGCCTTTGTAAACCTTATAAATACTATTTTACTTAGTTTTTTATGGAAGTTCAGACTTTGGAGCAAATTGGAGAGCTCATAACATCTTGAACAAGGGTTTTTCTTCCTTCCATTAATCTATTACATCATTATTTCATTATTTCATAAAATCTTTGTGTTGTTATTATGAGTATGCGTGGCTAATTCTATTGTTCTAGGGTTAGAGTATTTTATAAAAGTTGATGTTTGAAGATTGATTTCCATTAATTGAATCCCATAACGGATTGCTTATTCTTTCTTGATTTCACTTGTGTAATTGTCAGGGCCCGATTATTACGCATTATCGAGTAGTATAGACATATACTTGCTCGCCTAGTTTAACTAATTACAGAATTCGTTAATGCGTGCACGTGATTTGTCCCATAGACATATAGGGATTGAAGTAGCCTGCATAGACTGTGAAGAATCGAAAGGTTTTCACAGGTACATTTACTCTGTTAGTTAGTAATCCGGGATTTGAGAAGTGGAATCAATTGGAAAACTCAACTGGATTGTTCGTAACTCTGACCCTAGACCGTCTCCTTATTACTGATAACAACCAAGTTTTGCTCCATTGTTTGAATTCACTTCTACCATCTTAATTACTGTTCTCTAGTTACTAAAACTCTCACTATTGGAAAAGATCCCTGAATAGTTGTTAAAAATTGTTTGTTAAACGTCCGTCTGAATAGTCCTCGTGGAAACGATACTCTACTTATCATTTTAAATCAACCACTTATTCTTTCAAAAAATGCGTTTTGTGCGAGATCATTTACTTAAAAGTTGAAGTCAGATGAAATTAAACTAAAATATAAAATATGAGTCTCCACTAATGTGCTCTATTCTATGTTATCTTCTTTATACTTCATTCCATTTTTATATAGTGGTATTTGACTAGACATAAATAAATATATATATATACATATAGAGTAGTAAAAAAAAAAAATACAGTTGTCATATATATGAAGCAATGGAAGTTTTAGTTGTACCCTACGAATATCTGCCAAAGAAACCAGACCAAAAAGAAGATCAAAGAAAAGAAAAAACCAAATTGACGTGTTAAAGGATTTATTTATTTATTGGGTCTATTTCCATACTATTCTTATTGAGGAACATGCATGAACATATAATCTCTGTTTCGGACTTTTGACGTAAATCCAACATAAACATGCAGGTGACCCGCCCCTTCCCTCCCCTGGCTCTACCCAATTAACATGCATGTCAATCAATTTTGGACTTTTGGAGAAGCATTTCATGGTGTGGACTGTGGAGGAGAAAATTTGAGCTTGTAACTAGTTGTAGTTATAAGTATAGCATATTTGGATTTACAACTCGTTTTTATATGAAGACCAAATTAACTTACTAATCGAAGACATTCAATAAACTATTGCATTATTCGAAGAATGGATTAACCAATAGGATGGTGCTATTCCCAACAAATTCTTTAAGGTTTTGATTGATTAAAAGTTTATAACTGGTCAAATTCAAATTTCTGCAATGAATTACAAACAAAGTCGTTGGGGATGAGTACAATAAAGTCTGTATAACCACAAACAAGAGTATTAGATAGAAAAATCAATCAGTCGAAAAAACCAAACCAAGGGCTACTTCAAATATTTCTCAAATTTCTTCCTATGGACAACTGCAGTTTCTCAAGTTTCTTCCAATTGAATGAGTTATATCCTTCGTGAACAGATTCTTAATACTTCAAGTGTTTTGTTTTTCGTTGAATTAAAATGAAAATCTACCATATCGTAAATTCTTTAAAAGAAAGATTTTTACAAGCTGAAATTATACTTTTCTTCTTACAAGCTGCCCCGAGGTTGCTATGTATTGGGGAAAATTGGCTTGCTTACGCGGCACTTTGGTAACATGATTTGGTGGTGATCGAACAGGTGTTGGCAAGCTTCGTACCGAGGCAAGTCATACGTAGCCGAAGTCAGAGACCGAATCCCATGACCGAAGGAAGGAAGCAAGACTCTTGCCCCGGTAAAATGTCACCTCGGTCGATGACAATATCACACAACCGAAGCTAACGGTCTACGCCTCGGCAAGCAAGGTCGTCTACAGTCAACTGGTTTCCTCTTGTTTCAGCCCACTAACTCCACTAATGAATATGCTGAACGTGGAAGTAGGCATGATCAATCATGGGAACGTGGGCAAGGCCCCTTGTATCTATAAATAGTTCCTCATTTTACAATGTAATCATTCAGAAATACTTACAGAAACTCTGGCAAAATTAATTGTACTCACGGATATATATTGAAATCGCATCATTTTCTTAAATTTTCACTTGTTACTCGTATTGCCTCGACTTTGATACTAAGATTTGCTTGTACTCGCTACCCAAATTCGATTTGTGATCCTAAATCAGTTTAGGCCCATACAAATTGGCGTCGTCTGTGGGAATACATGCATAAACGCTTTGCTCCAAAGTTGAACGCCCTCTTTATTTGAATTCACATTTTCACTCGACATACTCGACGTCAGTCGAACCCGAATTCTTCATCTCCAATGACGACCGAAGCCTTTCAGGCCTACGCTGTCACTTCACTGACAGCTCTTCAAGAGTAGCAAGCCGAGCAGGCCAACATTAATGCTGGATTTTGTGCCTCGTTAGAGGTGAGGAACAGCTCAACCCCGAATGGATTCCCACCTGTCCTTCCAAGTGGAGGCATCCCGCTCTTCGTTCCTACAGGCACGATAACAGGGGGACCTTAAAATAGGGCCACATCTGGGGGTTCGGGTACCTTACCGAGCACCACGCCACACTTGGGGACGCTTCCTACAGCGGCAGAAACTACCTCCTCGGTAGATGTTGAGATGTTAACCAAGGAGATTGAAGCCTGAGTTGAGGCTCGCATCGAGGCGCGCATGGAAAAGCACCTCGAGAGCATTTTCGGGGTGACTAAGGTTCAAGATGACCTCGATATCGATCAATATAGGCAGCTACCATTCAAGCCTGAAGCTGCTCCAGCCCCAACTCTCAAAAATTTCAAGATCTTCTTCTTGAAAAAATATGATGGGACCACTGACCCCAAAGAGCATGTGACCAAATATATGTCAATGGTGCTGAGCAACGACTTATCCGATGTAGAGAAGAAGTCGATGTTCTTGAAAAACTTCAGCAAATCTCTAGAGAAAGGAGCACTTCGTTGGTACATGCGTCTACCATAGGGGTCGATTTTCACGTTTAAAGAGCTGGTTAGCGCATTCATTAAAGCACATCAGGGCGCAGATTATCCTCCAGAGGAAGGAAGATATATTTGAAGTCAAACAATGGCCCGGTGAGCCACTAAAGGACTTCCTCGAGCGCTTTCATGCTGAGCGCATGGAACTATCTCCAATGGATGATACTCTAGCCATCATGGCATTTGAGAAATGCATCAATGTTCGCAACTCCGAGGCTGCTGCTGAGTTGCGAAAGGAGCTCTAGCAATATCAAACCCTGAAATGGGATGATTTTCACAATAGAGCTTACACCAAGATAAGGCTGGAGGAAGCCGAATGGAAAAATAATGGCCGAAGCAACAACAACAAGAACCGAACCGAATCCTCTTATCGCGCCGAGGCGCCGCGAGGAAACTCGAAGGGGAGGTATGAGCCATACACCTCGACGAGGCAGCCTGTTAGTCAGAGGCTGGGAAATTCGCTTAGAAACTCATTTGGAAATTCTCATATGAGCCAACGGCTCGGCGGAAAGGTTTTCCCAAATACAAACGAGAGGAACTCTTCGAGCCCAGCTCTGGTCGCAAAGAATAAAGAGCTACCTCGCATTCCCGACTACAACTTCAGCATATCGACCTCGGAGCTGGTCAATATTGTGAAGGGGACAGCAGGGGTGAGAATACCAAAGGACATGAGAACTCCTGCTGATAAAAGAGACCAAAATCTACACTGCGAGTTTCATGCGGATTATGGCCACCGTACCGAGGACTGCAAAGCATTGCGCCTCGAGGTGGTATATTTATTGAAGAAATGTGTGTTAGCTGAATTCCTCACTGATAAGGGGAAGGAGAACTGCACCAAGAACCGGGGTGATGGACAACCACCTCGGGCACCACCCCCCGAGAGGGTCATGCTTGTTATTACCGAGGGTTTCAGAGGTGAACGGGGTGAATTTTGCAGCTGCTAAAAAATTCGCCAAGTTGTCAATCACCATGGAGAAAAGAACTCGAGTTGGAGGCTCAGGGAAAGAAATTGTGTTTGATGATGACGATTGTGATGGGATGATGTTCTTTCATCACGACGCTTTGGTCATCATGTTGAGAATAAATGACTCAGATCAAACGAGTCCTGATTGACCCCGGTCGCTCGGTTAATATAATCATCCCATTAAAAAGATGTGGATGAAGGGTAAAGTTATCCCTAAGGCAACAGTGTTGACTGGCTTCAACAACTCCACTGAAATGACATTGGGTGAAATCAAACTCAAAACATTCGCCAAAGGAGTTTGTAAGGAAACACTGTTCCAAGTTCTACCCAGATGACATGGCGTATAATGTGATCCTCGGTAGACCATGGATTCATTCCATCGAAGTTGTTCCATCCACTCTCCATCAAGTGATCAAGTTCCCTACCCCATGGGGAGTTAGGTCGATAAAAGGAGAGCAACGAGTAGCAAGAGAATGCTATTCGGTTGCATTGAAGAGTGGAGTCGTCCCGACCGGACCAAAATAATAGCAACCAATGCAACCGGGGTCAAACGAGGAAGACTCCCGAGGAGAAGTGGAGAAGATCCCGGTATGCATTCAAGAACCTCAGAAGCAAAAATCCGAGGACGCCACCACAGAAGAGCTGGAATCTTTCATGTTATCGAAAGATTTTGAAGAGAGGAAGGTGTTTGTCGGCTCTGAATTGGACCCAGAGTCGAAAAAAGCTATCATCAAAGTCTTAAAGTCCAACAACGATTGCTTTGCTTGGTCCCATTCGGACATGGTTGGTATCGATCCGGAGATCATGACCCATAAATTGAATGTGGATCCCCAATTCACCCCGGTGAAGCGAAAGAAAAACCCTATGCCGGGGTAAAAAAAAAAAAGCAATCGAAGATGAAACTATAAAGCTGCAAGAGAATGGCTTCATAAGAGAGGTGAAATACCTCGAGTGGCTGGCTAATGTAGTCGTCGTGCCCAAGACAAAAGGCAAATAGAGGATGTGCGTAGATTACACTGATCTAAATAAGGCTTGCCCCAAGGATTCCTATCCATTGCCACAGATAGACAGGTTAATAGACTCCACGGCTGGATACAAATTGTTAACCTTCTTAGATGCTTATTCGGGGTATAACCAAATCCTCATGGATCCAAAGGACGAAGAAAAGACCTCGTTCATCACTGACCGAGGCACTTTCTGCTATAAGGTGATGCCCTTCGGTTTGAAGAATGCTGGGGCGACATACCAAAGACTAGTATGTCGCATGTTCAAAGAATACATTGGAAAATCTATGGAAGTCTACATAGATGATATGCTAATCAAGTCTATTCGGATGGAAGATCATCTGAACCATCTGAGAGAAGTTTTCGTCGTTTTGAGGCAGTATGGCATGAAATTGAATCCTGAGAAGTGCGCCTTCGCTGTGGGCTCAGGCAAATTTCTGGGATTCTTTGTCTCCGAACGAGGAACCGAAGCCAACCCAGACAAGATCAAAGCCATCGAAGAAATCGCCGAGGAGTTAACAGGGGTAAAAGAAGTTCACGGTTTAACTGGCCGTATCGCTGCTTTGAGTCGATTTATCTCAAGGTCTTCGGAGTGATGCCACAAATTCTTTTCGGTCTTAAGGAAGAAAAATCACATCGAGTGGACACCGGAGTGTAAAGAAGCGCTAAGGGAGTTAAAACGTTATCTGGCTAATGCGTCGCTGCTCGCCAAGCCGAAAGATGGTGAAACTTTGCTAGTTTACTTGGCTGTATCCGAGGTGTCAGTCACTGTTATGTTGGTTCGAGAAGAAGATGGAAAGCAACAGCCTATCTACTATGTGAGCAAGACACTCCTCGATGCTGAAACCAAGTATCCTCATTTGGAGAAACTAGCGCTTGCTTTAATTGTTACTGCTCGGAAACTACGACCCTATTTTCAATATCATCCAATAGTAGTAGTTACCACTTTCCCCTTGAGAAGTATATTGCATAAACCGGAGTTGTCGGGAAGGTTATCTAAATGGGTAGTAGAGCTAAGTGAGTATGACATCACCTATCAAACCCGAACGGCCATTAAATCCCAAGTCCTGGCTGACTTCGTAGCTGATTTTAGTATTGGGATCCTACCCAAAGCTGAAAAGGCTAATTCAATATCGAAGGGGTCAGCTTCGGGACTATGGGTACTTTACACCGATAGGGCGACTAATTCCAAGGCTTCGGGATTAGGCATAGTGTTGAAAGCACCCACCGGAGAGAAAATCAGGCACTCAGTTTGGTTTAAAAGGTGACCAACAACGAAGCCGAATACGAAGCGGCCTTAGCAGGTATGGAGTTAGCCAAAGAAATGTGGGTAGAAAGAATTGAGTTAAGATGTGATTCACAACTGGTGGTAAACCAAGTGCTCGGTGAATATACGGCTCGTGAGCCCAGAATGCAACAATTCTTGATCCGAGCACGAAGAATCTTAGCTCAATTTCAAGAGTGAAAAATCAAACAAGTACCTCGGGAGAAAAATACTGAGGTCGATGCCTTGGAAAATTGGGTTCGGCAGTTGACGAGGCACACTCGGGGACTTATTCAGTGGTTCGGTTGCTGTCTGCACAAATGAGAGAAATGAAGTTGGAAGTCAACTCGGTAGACCACAAATGGGATTGGTGGAGTAAGTTTATCTCTTACTTCGACTCGGTGACTCTCCCCCAGGATAAAAAAAGAGGCAAAAAAGTTAAGGACTCAGGCAGCCTCGTACTCTATGATCGAGGGGAATTTATATAGGAGATTGTACAGCGGCCCGATGGCCAAATGTTTGGGTCCAGATGAAGCTAGGTACGTGATGGCTAAAATACACGAAGGCGAGTGCGGCAACCACTCGGGGGGAAAGTCCTTAGTGCGCAAATTACTTAGAGCTGGGTATTATTGGCCCACTATCAGTGCAGATGCAAAGGCCTTCGTAAAAAAATGTAGTAAGTGTCAACGGCACGCTCGAATGATTCATCAGTAAGTCGAACCCCTGCATTCGATCGTATCACCATGGGCCTACATGAAGTGGGGAATGGACATTGTTGGCCCTTTACCGAAGAGAAAAAGTGGTGTTCGGTTCATTCTGGTCTTAACCGATTGCTTCACAAAATGGATGGAAGCAGGATCTCTCAGCGAGGTTAGACAAAAGGAAGTAATCAATTTTATTAGGAAGAACATCATCTATAGGTTCGGTGTCCTGAGGGAGATCACATGTGACAATGGTAAGCAGTTCATCAGAGCAGCCATCACCGATTTCTTCAAATAATGGGGAATAAAAAGAATAGCGTCGACCCCCAATCATCCAAGTTCCAACGGCCAAGCCGAATCTTCAAACAGAGTGATAATTAAAAATCTCAAAAAGAGGATTGCTGAGAAAAAAGGCCCTTGGCCCAAAGAGTTGCCAGGTATATTGTGGGCTATGCGAACAACAGAGAAGAACAACACCGGTCAAACCCCATTCTCCCTTGCCTATGGCATGGATTTACTTATCCCCGTGGAAGTGGGCGAACCAAGTCTTCGGTACGCTCATACCACCGAGGATGCCAATCAGCAAGCCATGCGCATAGAGTTGGACTTGCTCGAGGAGAAAAGAGAGTTGGCTTTGGTTCGGTTAGCAGCACAAAAGAGGCAGATCGAGGCATATCTCTACAGGAAGGCCAAACTTAGAGATTTTAAAGTTGGCGATTATGTGCTGAAGGCTTCGAATCAATCAACGAAGGAAAAGAATGAGGGAAAACTCATTGCAAACTGGGAAGGACCTTACATAGTTAAGGCGATCGTTGGAAAAGGATCTTATCAAATCGAAGACCTACAAGGCAAGCCCGACCCTTGAATTTGAACATTTCCAATTTGAAGCGGTACTACTTTTAATTGAGGTAAACATTCCTTGATCATTTAAAATTTACCCACAGCCTCGAGCCGAAATATTCTCCTAGGGCCGAAAAATTCTCCTAGGGCCTTGGTCAAAATGTATTAACTTGCTCCTCATTTCATTTTGCTTGACCTTTTTAGGAAGCGGATAAAATGATCTCCAGTGCTCGGATCTTCATCAAGATTCAAACCCGAACACTGGGAGGGAATAAGAGGCGGGTTGCAACCGAGGTCGATATCGAGCCTCCCAACCGAAGTCTATCTATTCAGCAACTGGGGACTGACACCCAAGAAATAGATTAGTACTTTGTAAATACGCCTGATAGTGGCATATTGTTTTTCGCACCTAAGTTTTACTTCGAATAGGCCCTACGTAAAAAGCCGACTGTGGCTTGTTGATATCATCAATGAAATAAACTTGATTCAGTATCTCTTTGTTTCTATGATCTTGCACACCGAAGCTGCACTTTAAATGCATCGACTCGAGAGCGAGACGTCATTCTAAGTTTGCATCGATTTTATTTGATTAAGTCTTGCAAGCAAATTATTTTCAATATTCGGCTCAAAGTCTCTCAAGAGGCAATGCAAAAGCTAACACTTAAAACAAAAAATACAAAATCCATTCATTAAAAAGCCCGAAGGCTATGAAATTATTTACATAAAAAATAGGACCCGAAGGTCCGAAACAAATACAACAAGAAGCCCGAAGGCATACACAAGAAATGGACAAAAGGTGAAAGCAGGAAATCTAAGCCTCGGGCCCACCATCTCCCTGCTCGGAGGCCCCCTCCTCGGCATCCTCATCACCTTCATCTTCATCTTCCTCTTCATCATCTTCGGCATCCTCATCATTGCCCGAACCTTCACTTAGAGGAAGATCGTCAATAATGGCTTGAGCTTTGGCTGCCTTATCTTTAGCCTTTGCAATCTCTTCCTCCAAGTGGAGCTCACCAGCGCGACATTGCTTGAGCAGCTTCAGCCGAGACTTCATAACAACCCAGCGCTTGTCTAACTCCGATCTCTTGGCTTTGATCTTTGCTCGTTCTTTGCGATCAGCAATTTCCTACTGAAGTGACTTAACTTCGGTCTCAAGAGATGGAATCTTAGAGTTTTCACCCTCCAACCTTTAGAGACGAAGCGTGTACTCTTTCAGCTGCTCATGGTGTCTGTTGGCTTCACTCGCAAGCTTATCCTTTGCTCGAGCCAAATCTGCACTAAGCTTTGCGACTTCGGCATCAAGCCTCGTACTCTCAGCCTGAAAACCATCACCGACGGACCAAATTTTTGCCTCGGAGGCATCCTCAGCTTCGCACAATTCGGAGCAAGACTTGGACAACTTAGCTTTCAACTCATCTATTTGTGCATTGAAGCTGTCCTTTTGCTTGTCCCAAGCGCGGGCAACGCGCTAAACCTCTTCGTTCCTCGAGGTTTCAAGTTTGATGGCTCTCAGCGACGGAATGAAGCCCTAAACATAAATCATCAGAGAATCAATGTAAGCAAACAATCGAGGACAGACGTAAGATGAAAGATGACAAGGCTTACCCTGAGTGCATTGGCAGCAAAGGTGCTGGCTAGCTAAGGTGGAGGAAATTTTCGCAGGACAGCGTCCTCAGTTGGACCGAGCTGGGGCATGAGACTCATAATGTCACTTCGGGTGTTCACCAAAAGGTTTGAAGAGGTCAGCACTTCGAGCTTTCGCAAAGATCCCACCGAGGACGAAAGCCTCGCAGGTTCAGATTGCGCCCTAACTGCGCCGACATCTGCCTCATTCTCAATGGTAGCAGCCCCGGCTTCTCAAACTTTGGCCTTGCCTTTGGCCTTAGCAACTGCCGCTTCGGAGTCATGCACTTGGTCTTCAAGATCTACAACGTCAATTTCTCTTCGAGTCTCCAAGCCCTCGGCAGTCTCATCGCGGGGCTCATCAATCAGCCTTCGGTGTGTTTCCGTCACCTCCTCGGGCCGAGAAGCATTTGCCACCTCGGTGCGATGATTTTACCGAGCGGGAGGGTTTCTTGGGAACTGCCCTCTTTCTTTTCACGCCTACAAAGAGCAATGTAGAAAGGTCGTAAGCATAAGCGCGAAGAAGAGTGAATGCAAGTACATCAACCGAAGACAATGTTACCTTTTAAAGATCCTTGGCCAGAGGACGCCTTCGAAGACTTTGAAGGCTTAGAAGCCTTGAGTTCTTTCAGGTCACCAGCAAGACCTGCTACCGAAGCCAGATCATCATCAGACTCAGTATCTTCCTCATCCTTCTTCTTTCCATTTTCTTTCTTTTTCTTATTTTTCTTTGTGTTGTTGGCTCGATTTGAAAAACCTGATACCGAGGAAAGGAGGATTAAGGACAGAATCAAAGGCTTCAAATAACATCCTAGATAGAAGGCTATGAACAACTTACCATGCCTTTTACATTGCCAACCGAAGTCAGGAGCCATTTCCATCCATGATCGAATGGGACGTTTATGGGCTCCGGTCACAGCTTTGACCTATTCGGTCAAACCCTCAGGAGGGACCACCGCAACTTTGTTGGCTAAGGAACAAAAAATAGGTTAAGGTTAGAGAACAAGAGTGTTTTCTAGAAAAGAATTTATGAATGAAGGAGCACTTACGTGTTCTGTTCCACTTCTCTGGGAATCAGGCTCGGTAGATAAGACGCTAGTCTCCAAGAGAATGTAGCGATCATACCATCCTCGGTCTCCATGATCCTCGCTCTTGTGGAGAAGCGCATACTTACCATGGTTGTTCAAGGCAACAACCCCTGCCTTGTGAAAGTATGGGTAGTAGAGAGAAATAAGATGTTACAAGGTAAAGTCCACCTCGGCCTCCTTACTTAGCCAAGCTAAGCACTACACGACCCTCCAAACACCGAGGCCCAATTGAGCCAAGCATAAGTTGTATGCTCGGCAGAAATCATCAATCACCCTATGAACGGGGAGAGTGAACCCAATGGTAAACGGATAAATATACGCAAAAGATAGCCCCTCCACGTGATTGCAAACCCTGCTAGTTGGATCGGGGATGATTACCTTCACCTCCGGTTCAAATCTACAATACTTTCGGACTCGTTCTATGTGAGCTTGTGTAATGCGAGTCGGCGTTGTGTTCACCAACACATTCTTATTCAATTCTTCTTGATCGGCGGACTGCTTCTGTAGCTTAAGATCCTTACCATTATCGAAGTGTGAAGGAATGATTTGGTGGGGTTCGAGCTCCTGGTCGAGGGGAATTTTTGGAAGTTTCTTTTCAGGACCCGAAGGTCCAGCTTCGGCATCATACACACCCTCCGTAGCGGGCAGCTCGCCCCAGTTTCTGTAGTGGCCTCGATGTCATCTTCGTCCTCGGCGTCATCGCCCTCGCCATCATCATCCCTATTGATGACCCTTTCAGCGTCAGCATCAACTACCACCATGGCGTCACCACCAATGACGTCATCCCCTTCCTCTATGCTGACGCCTTCGCTCACTTCAGCTCTATCGCGCCCGGCTCTCGCCTTGCGCAGCCTAGAGCCGCTGGCGGTTGATGTCACCTCTCCACCGCCTTCCGCCTTGACAACTTGTAGTGCCGGCACGGTGGCGATGACGTCGCCACTAGCTATCGCAGCGGTGAAGCAGGAAACCCTCGCCCTCTCACCTGAATCACTTGAATCTTGTGTAGAATGCGTTGCAGACATGATGATAATTGTGGGAGTAGAATTTCTTGAAAATATGAAGCAGATCAAAATGAACACAAATGCTTTTTCTCTCTTCTCAATACTGTAGCTTGCAAATGGCGAAAGTGACAAGAAAAGCTTAGAGGAGAAGTATTTATAGAGTATTGGGAAAATAAGTTGCGAAAGATCATCATTGTAACGTTGGAAGACGCGAGAAAAATGGCGTGACCGTTCGGTGTCCAATAAGCGGTCGCCACATGTCAATGAATAGTGATCTGAAAGGACGCGGATCGTTGACAAAAATTTGAAACGCTTGGATAAGATCGAGCTACATCACTTTCCCACGGAATTTCATTCCACTCCTCGGTAACTTCGGTAATTGACTAAGAAGTGGGGGGACTATCTGTATTGGGTAAAAATCGGATTGCTTACGCGGCACCTCGGTAACATAATCTGGTGGTGACCGAACATGTGTTGGCAAGCTTCGTGCCGAGGCAAGTCATAAGTAGCCGAAGTCAGAGACCGAAGCCAGTGACCGAAGGAAGGAAGCAAGACTCTTGCCCCGGTAAAATGGCACCTCGGTCGATGACAATATCACAGCTAACGGCTTACGCCTCGGCAAGCGAGGTCGACTACAGTCAACTGGTTTCCCCTTGTTTCGGCTCACTAACTCTACTAATGGATATGCTGAACGTGGAAGTAGGCATGATCAATCATGGAAACGTGGGCAAGCCCCCTTGTATCTATAAATAGTTCCTCGTTTTACAATGTAATCATTCAGAAATACTTACAGAAACTCTGGCAAAATTTGAACTCATGGATATATATTGAAATCGCATCATTTTCTTATATTTTCACTTGTTACTCGTATTGTTTCGACTTTGATATTAAAATTTGTTTGTATTCGCTACCCAAATTCGATTTGTGATCCTAAATCAGTTTAGACCCATACATGCTATAACTTCCTTTTTTCCTATGAAATAAGGCTCAAGTACCCCCTCAAACTTGTCCCAAATTTTCAACTACACACTTAATCTTTGCGGGGGTCTTATCACCCCCCTGAACTTGTTCGAAGTGTATTATTTTCCACCTTGGGAGCTGACCTGTACAAGAGAGTGTACATACTAAACAAGAGCGCGTAAGGAGTAAAATAAAAAGGCAGAGTTTATGTCCAAAGCCCACGTGGCTGTACTTAGACCTTTATTATAATAAACCCTTCACCATTTTAACGCCTAAATTGAAAGAAAATATATGAACTCTATTTCCTTCTTGGATTTAGCCATTCTCAAAGAGATTTGAAGCTCAAAATCAGAGACAACTTCAGAATTCTTGGTTGATTCGAAGGTAAGAATATCTTTTTTAGTTTTATTCCTTCTATTTTTACATCAATTATATTTTAGGGTTTTCTAATTTCTTCCCCAAATCTGTGGTAGGGTTACCAATGGCATCAATTAACTTGAATAAAATTTGTAAGGATGAAGCTGACCCAATGCTGAATGTTTTTGTGCGATGCAAGCATGGTGTACTTCTGCAGTTGCAGACATCTTGGTCCAAAAAAAATCCAGGTAGAAGATTCTGGTCTTGCCCCTATTTTGGTGAAAGAAATTGCAATTTTTTTCGTTGGAGAGACGACGAAGTCGATGAAAGATCCAAGTTTATTATTCCAAGGTTGGTGAACAAAATAAAAGAGTTGGAAGAAAAAGTAGCATATTATGAAAGTGTGAAGGTTGATTCAAGTGAAATTGAAAATTCAACAGTGAAGAAGAAGAAGAAGAAGAGCCAAAGTTGTAGCAACAAACTGATTTGGTGTCTTATTTTATGTACTCTTCTTATACTTATTGGTAGGCAAATGCAAGAAACAAGGATGAAGTGTGACTTAATGAAATTGCCATAGAACTTCTCTGTTGTATGGTAGTGTACTGGCTACTTTTAATGTGAAATAAAATTTTAGATTTTCCTATGTTTGTGTTCAATCTGATACATACTTGTCTCAAACTTACCCATTCCATTATAAAGAATTCACCAGCTTTAGTTACTAGATTACCACTATGATTGCTCCTTGCAAAATGAGTAGAATTGGAAGGTTCCACTATGGTTGCTCCCTTCATGTTCTAACGTGTTTCCTGCTCATTTTCTCAAGTCAAAATTTAGTTTTGGAATGGAACTCACATTACCAAATAGTTACAGATAATAGCACTAAATTGTAGAAAGTGGAGAGATGTCCATATTTATAGCGGAGTCAACAGGATACCATTCCAAATCTAAGAGCATTTACATTGACAAATGCATACAAAATGTGCAGTTCCACTTAGAACCAACAAAAAGATCCTTCATTCATAAGAGATCCTTCATTCGTTGTTATTCCCTACCAGTAATTGTAGTTATCTACTGCTATACATACTTTCATACCCAAGTTTCCTTTACAGATCACAATCACTATCTTCCAGCAGTGGACACTACAGACCTCTTCACATAATAAATGAAATAAAATTTATATGAAAGATTGAAAGCAGGCACGGTATCCCACTGATCGACTATGGTATACAAACATGGCCCGATTTGAAGTTAACCAAGTGACCAAATACAAATACCAAATAGAATTATTCAAACTCATTTCAACAAACCTGAGTACAAACATAAGTAATAGTAGCAACTAAGCAAAACCAAAGTAGTTACTAAGCAAAACCAAAGTAGTTCCATAGCAAAACCAGTAAATGCTGCAATTTCCATAACCAAAGGAGTTCTCAAAAGTGCTGGAAACATAAGTAATAGCAGCAACTAAGCAAAACCAAAGTAGTTCCATAGCAAAACCAGTAAATGCTGCAATTTCCATAACCAAAGGGGTTCTAAAAAATACTGGAAACATAAGTAATAGCAGCAACTAAGCAAAACCAAAGTAGTTTAGCAAAACCAGTAAATGCTGCAATTTTCATAGCCAAAGGAGTCCTCAAAAATACTGCAATAATCCTAATACCTTAACCACTAATAACAATTTCCATAGCCAAAGAAGTACCCAAAATACTGTAATTTTCATGGCATCTAAATAGCAAAAATAGTTCACTACAAACTTTATAATTTCCATGGCACTTGATGTTGTGAAGAACTGGTACTTTGGGTTGATCTTGCTTGAATAATGCGCTGTCCCCTTATTTCTTGAAGCCTTCTCGAAGTGATTGCTGGTTTTCCTTTCCATTTTACTCCACTGGCTGCTTTAAAACCAACATCTCCGGTAACATTAGCTGAGTTTGTGATATTTCCACCAGTGTTGATAACTCTGCTGCTAGACATTCCAGGCTATAAAAAACAACCAATTTTAACTTAGTCTTCAATTTAGAAAGAGTATAATAGGACATAAAAAACAGTGAGTCGCTTACATTATAAGTTGTAAATCCATTTTCAGCTACCATCACACCAAGTCCTACTATTCTTGGCCTCTTAAATGGTGTTGTTGATGTTGTATGTGCTGGTGCAGATGTTGAACTATTCACATTAGAAGCCTCATTAACTGATTTCTTAGGTCTTCCCCTTCCCCTACTTGTAGTAGCAGGAACCTCTCTTCTTATTGTAGTCTAACATTAAATACAAAGCGTTAATAAGTAATTAATAAATCATTAGAGGTAAGAAATGACCAGTTTATAGTAAGTGTTTATTACCTTTCTTGTGCCCCTTCCCCTGGCTGAGCTTGACGATCCTGCATTCATATTTGAAGATCCAACTCCATCACCTTTTGGACACCCTCTCTTATTGTGTCCCATACCCTTGCAAATGCTACAAGTCATACCAAGTCCTCTCCTAGTTAACTTACCAGACTTTTTGGTTTCATTGGCTTCCTTTCTTCTTACCTTTTTAGGCCTGCCAGGCATACTTTTGACCACAGGTGGTGCAACAGTGGGATTATTTGAGTCAGGCCACATTGCCATGTTATGAACAGGTTGAAGAAAGTGAGAATATGTCATCAAGTATGTATCTCTACTGTAGCAATTATCAATATAATTAGCAGGCTCCAAGTTCCTATGATACATAGCAGTAATAGCATGTGCGCAAGGGATTCCCTTGAGCATCCAAGATCTACAACTACAAGTCTGCCTTACTAAATCCACTTTATGTTTATACCTTTCTTCTAGAACCTCAAATCCTTTATCTCCATTCCAATCAAGAAAACACTCCATTGACCTATCAGCATTCTGCTCTAAAGTCTTCATTGCCATTGGTGAGAATTCTGTATCCCAACCTTGTCCAAAAGCCCTCAATTGTCCAATTCGAGTCATCACCTTGATCCTTATCTCTTCTAGCATGGTAATTATGGTTTTGTGCCTTGCTTCTAGTATCCAAGCATTGAAGCTCTCTGCCATATTATTGTCAATTGAGTCACATTTTATTTCTTCATTGAAATAGACTTTACACCATGTCTCCTGATTATAATATAACAAGTCTTCACAAATTTTATCACTATCACCAAGCAGTCTTAATAATGCCAAATTTGCTTTATATTCTGCCTCAAAAGAACTCCTAGCACACTTCCAGAAAGTGTTTCTTCTTTGAAGACCTTTCCAAGACTTTGACCAGTTTGCTAGGATGTGCCTGGCACACATCCTATGCTCACATGCTGGTAACAAGTCCTTAATAGCTGCATACAATCCCTGTAAACATATAAGATTATCTAGGTAATACAACAAAAAATCTGGAAGAATAATTAAATAAAAGAAATCAAGGAAACAAGAAAAATTGTACCTTTTGCATGTCTGTGATAACAGTGACATTGTAACCATCTCCTAAGCCTAAATCTTCTTTCAAAATGGTGACAAACCATGTCCAGGTGTTCTTATTTTCATACTCCACCACAGCCCAAGCAAGAGGTAACATTTGGTTGTTGCCATCCTTAACCACAGCAACTAATAATTGCCCTTTACTTACTCCCTTTAAGAAACAACCATCTAATCCTATACACTTCCTACACCCCAAGAATGCCTTCTTTAAAGCCTCAAAACAAATGTAAAAACTTTGAAAAATTGGCTGCCCAGAACCATCAGGTTCACCAAGTTTCACTACACAAGTGCTCCCAGGATTTGATCGCAACAATTCATCTCTATAATCAAGTATTTTGCCAAACTCAGCAATATGATCTCCCATAATTTGCTTCAATACTATAGCCCTTGCTCTCCTGGCAGTTGTTTTCCCAACATGCACTTTCAACTTCCTCCTGATATGCCGTTGAAACTGGAATATCCTTATATTTGGTTGTTCAGTTATTCTATCTTTGAAAACCTTGGCCAAATGCCTTGAATTGCATAACTGAATCCTGTTTGTCTTGATACACTTGTGTTTTGGCTTGTATGTTTTTAAAATAAAATCATTAGTTGTGCTATCAACACTTGCATATAAAATATACGGGCAGCCTTTTCTACACCTTACTCTAACTCTTTTACGCTCATTCACATGCATCTCTAACTGAACACCTTTTTGGATTGCATATCTTGTTACTGCCTCTCTAAACTGCACAACACTCTCAAAAACCATACCCAACTGCCATATTACTTTTGCAGCTAATGGATCAAAAAGGATCCTCTGCCTGTGAGCCCTTCTTTGTGATGTATTTGGACTCCCTTGCTCCTCATTGTCAACCCAACACTCATCTATATCAGTTTCAAAGCTACAAGCATCAGAACTATCAAAATAGGGCTCATCACCACCTATCTTCCCATTTAGATTTTTTTTACCAGACCCCTCCTCCTCAAACCCCATATCTGGTCCAGCTTCACCTAATGGTACCTCTTTAGGGTCAGGTTCCCTTCTTTCCTTTCTTTTTCTTCTTTGATAAGATCTCCGAACATCCCTAAATGTTTTGTATTCATCATGTACATCACTTCCATAATCCTGCTCACCTTCTTCAAATAGCTCATTATGATCAGATTCAGAACTGTTTTCTGTTGAATGATCAGATCCAGCATCGGAGAAGTCATCACTAACTTCAACTTCCCCTACATCTGGTGCAGAAGTTGCTAAATCAGCAGCTGCATATTTTTTATTCACATCCCCTTTAGTTGCTGGGACTTCTTCAAAATTCACAACCCCATTTTCAAAGTTCACAGCCCCTTTTTCAAAGTTTTCAGCCCTTTTTTTAGAGTTCCCAACCCCTTTTTCTTTATTCACAACCTTTTTAGTTGCATATTCTATTTGTTTAGGGACCACCACTGGTCCTTCAACTAAGTGGGAGATATAAAGGTCCAAAGTATCCCCATTTTCTAAACACTGGCAAATTCTTGAGATCTCCCTATCACTTTGGATATCTACCACAATGCCACTGTCAGGCGGCTTTAGACTAAATGAACATGTGCTTGTCGTGTAACCCAATTCTTTAATGTAGTCCCTTAGTTCGAAATATGATAGCCTATCCATATCGACATCCAAAAATTCAGTCACACAACCACCAACATATTTTGGTTTCCCACTGATTAATTCTAGAGCCCCACCGTGATAACATCTCAAAGTTAACAACACAAAAGTACTCATACCTGACATTAACAAAAAAACCTCATTTTAATCAAATATTTCGATAAAATCATTTTATACATGTAAAATTAGCAAAAGAAATCGACATGAACAGGTTAAAAAATTTGAAAATTATAAGAAACAAAACCCTAATTTAACCCATAACCCAAACACAAATAGTATGAGAAATTAATTAGAGCAATTACCTTGTACTTTCAAAGTTATGATTTTAATTTAACTTCAGTCTTCAATCTTCAATCTTCTGGTGATTTGGCATTTTGTGATTTTGATAATTGAAAGGTTAGAAGAAGCTTAAAGAAACGAGAGAAACAAATAGGAGAAATGTGATGGTCTGTTAATTTTGAATAATAAAAGTGAGAGAAAAAAATAATGGCGGGGCCCACCAATTAGCCAAATGCGTGTTGTCAAACGCCAGGATTTTAACACTAGTCTTATACAGGTCAGCACCCAAGGTGGAAAATAATACGCTTCGAACAAGTTCAGGGGGGTGATAGGACCCCCGCAAAGGTTAAGTGTGTAGTTGGAAATTTGAGACAAGTTTGAGGGGTACTTGACCCTTTGTATGAAACGCATAATCATATAAGAACATGTGCTCTTTCTTGGGAATAGAGATAGCTTTACAATTAGAAGTTGTTAAAGTACTGTGCCTAGCTTGTTCCAATTATTGAAAACAAAATCTTTTTGATAATTGTCTTTTGACTTGCAAATATATATGTAGTTGTTATTGGCTTGGTCATTACTACATTAAGTTGGGCTAATTTTATCATTTAAGTCTGATCTCACTGATTTATTTGAAATAAAACAAGCAGCAAAGTAGTTTCAATAGTTAACGGTTTGATGTAGATATTCCAAAAGAAAAATGGATGAGCTGTCTCGGCTGCTATGGTAGCAGGTATAGGCTCCTGTTACTGATTCGACGTCCTTGGCCCTCCGAATATAAATATGTTCCCAAGAGCAGTTGATGCTTTCTATTTGCAATAACAATAGCAGCCATGAAAGAGAAAAATAAGGATATAGAAAAGAAAAAACACAAAGATTCCGTTTTGTGTGCGTATGTGTGTGGGGGTGAGAAACAATTATATATAGTCCACAATGGATGTATTAGTTTGACTTGGATCGAAGTTTAAGAAATGGAACGAGATTTTTAAAACTTATGGTATAAATAAGTCAGAAGTAAATGTGTGGCTATAAATCATTATAACGAACTAATAAGAAAACTAGAACATCCATTTTAGAACGGAGGGAGTATGCGTTTGGACATAGATACAAAAAAAAACTTTTGAAAAATAATTTTTATGGTTGATTTGAAAAATTATATTTGAAAATTGAAATTAAAGTTGTTTTAGCACATACATTTAGTTGAAAAAAATTGAAGTTTGTAAGTGGAGAAAAAGTTTTATTTCGAGAAATGAGTTTTTTGAAAAAGAAAAAACTGTGGCCAAACAAGTTTATTGGAAATTTTTTTAAATAAAAGAAAAAACTTTATGGTGAAACGCCTCCCAAGTATCGTTAAATATAAATGTTGTGAATATACTACTTGGGTTGTCCCAACTTATGTGGCACACTTTTCTTTTTAGTCGGTCTAATAAAAATGTCACAATTCCTTATTTGACAACTATTTAATAGTACTAATTCTATTTTTCCCTAGTACGGCACGAATCTATCTATACTATAGTAAAAGCACGAAGGCCATAGTGAAATGTCATCTGTCTTTTTTACCCTTTAAAAATAAATTGCACATTAGACAAAATTGTAATTTAATAATTTTCCTAATATTTAGGACTTAAAAATCAACTCAAATTTTACACAGTTAATTAATTTCCTTATTTGAAGTAGGTCAGAACTCCTAAAATGTAAAATTAAGTATTCTTTTTCGTATAGTATTTGGCTTATAATTTGTCTAGGTTGGTTATTGTGGAGTGGAGTACAACTGTACAAGTTAAAATATATCACTAAAAGCTCGTTTGGTTTGGTGTATATGATAAAACAATCCTGGTATTAGATCTTGTATTGGCTAGTCACTTGTTTGGTTGCAATTTCTAGTCCATGCATATGTTATACCAGGATAAGTAATACATCAATTCTTGTACAAGTTAATACCTGATACCACATGGAATAACTAATACAGGTTTTACTTATACCTGGATAAAATACTTAAAAGACAAAATTGTCCTTAATTTAACATTCTATTTTCAGAAAAAGACCAGAGAACTTATGCTGATGAAACCCAATTGATCTTTATCCATAGTAACAAAATATTTGGTAAAGACATCGCACCTTTGGCGATAAATTTTAAACTTCTAACTCATCAAACTATCATCTTTTTCAATGTATAAAATGAACCCGAAATCTTCTCTTCTGGAGTGGGAAGAATATTGGGTCTTGCCGTGAAATGAAAACTGCATATATTTAAATAATAGAGTGGTAAACTTTATTTGACCTCCTTTTTTGTCTTTGTTTTCTTTAGATGACTAGAATACATATTTGAACAAAAATTTGAAAGAAAAGTTCTAGGTTCTTGGCTTACTGCTGGGCTTGTAAGGAATGAACGGAGCAAGGAAGAAAGAATTTTGTTGTTAAAAAGGCCAGGGGTATAATGGTAAACTTTAATTTATTTAGTTTAAAAAGAACTACATATCTTTAATTATACTATGTATATCTAATGTTTAATACAGTGCACCAAATACATGATAAAAATAATTCTTGCATTACTAATCCCTGTATTATTAATCCCTATATAACTTGTGTTTCTACCAAACGACCCCTAATAGTAAAAACATAGGTTTAGGAGTCTATTTTCAAAACTTTTTTTTATGGTTAAAGAACAATTTGTATTCTTTCAAAATATTTGCAGTATTTTTGAATTCTGCTCAAATTAACGTATATCGTGTTTAATTTGATTGGCGATTCCGAAATTAAGTTTTAACTTTATGTTTCTTTGATTATATTCTTTTCTTCTTTTTATTTATGTCAGATTTTATGAATTAAACTATAAAAATAACAACCTCAAGAATTTAAATAAATGTTGATTAACTTTTTATCATTCGGAAGTGCATTATGTGTTGGATAATACTGTAATTTTAGTTTTTTTTAATATTGAAATATTTTATTTTATTGATTAGTTGACTTATTTAGTTGACCTTGTAATTACTAATTAGTAACCACGATCAAAAGGAAAATATATTAATGAATATTAAATAATTAATACCTTGCACAAATGATCATATGTAACCTTAAGTTTTTTTTTAATTCATTCTGTAATAACGTAGTACCTCACAAAATAATTTGGTCAGTATATATCAAAATAGAAGTTTTTATATCACCAAATTTGAGGTAATTACTTTTTGTCTCTTCAACTTTATTAATTTCATAAGCTTACTTTTTTTTTTTGGCGAAACAAGATACTTATATTAATAGAAGAACATTACGGGGGATTACATAGCATGCTCACACGAGTCCATATGTGTCCATCGCATGATTTGAATTATTACAAAATATAGGGAGTGCTTGTAAAGCACAAAGGTTCCCTAATTTAGCTAACATAGAACAAGTACTAGCCGATGTAGTGATAGCAAAATATGTGCCCTTCCGATCATCCTCCAAAGCTTGGTGAACAATAATAGGTGGCACAACATGGTGAAAATTTGAAAAGGATTTGGACAAAGAGGGAGCCCCTTGAGCGAGCTTATCAGCAACTCTATTCCCTTGTCTAAAAGTATGCCTAATCAGCAGCATTCCCAGGTTCATCATCAATGATCTGCATTCATTAACAATTGATAAATAAGTAGGGGACGAGTTATCTAGCAAATTGATGACCTCAGTTGAATCAGTCTCAATTTCTAATGAATTATAATGAAGATCATGTGCTAAAATAAGGCCTTGATGCAGCCCTAATAGTTCTGCATGAGTGTGACTATGAGCATGCACCAATTTTGTGTAACCTAATAGCCATTCCCCTCTTGTATTCCTGAAGACCCCACCTATACTTGCAGAATCATCAGCCTTGTAAGATCCATCACAATTTAACTTAACACTATTAGCTTTAGGAGGGATCCAGTGAACCCTAATAATGTCCTTCCTAGAGTTTGAGCTAGTTAACAATTTGTATTCTAGAACTTTTTCATGGATAGAGCCATAGGTGATAGGTGAGCTCAAATTGTTGACATTGTTATTATTTCTATTGATCCATAAATTCCATAGAGCAAAAAATAAGAATTCAAGCCAATTGTAGAATTTATGGTAAGGGTCGCTGGGCATATCCTTAAGACACTGCATACAATTATTGTGATCGAGCGTGTTGTAGTTAATCTTGTTTCCCCAGAATGCCTTTGCTATGGGGCATTCAATAAAAAGATGAAAAGGAGTTTCCGTAGTATTTTTACACACACTGCACATAGGATCTACATTCATACCAATTTTATTTAGGTAAAGCCTAGTCGGAAGTCTGTTATGCTGACATTTCCACATAAAAAATTTTATTTTATTTGGGACATCAATCTTCCATAACCACATGAAATCTATATCACTATTGATAGGAGGTTCATTTTGCGCAGATTCAATTTGAGCATACACTGATTTCATAGTAAACATACCATTTTTAGAAAGTGCCCAAATCGGATAGTCGATGTTCCCAATAGGGGAAGGAGAGTTAATAATTATTGTTTTGACTTGTTGAGGAATTTCAAATCCAATCTTAGAAAAATCCCAATGATTATCATGCATAATATCACATACCTTCTTGCATGAGTCCTCTAATGTCAAAGGACCAAACTAATAGCTCCTAAGATTTTTATTATTTGAAAGCCAAATATTGTCCTATAAAGAAATTGTCTTACTATTACCTAATACCCATCGAGTGCTATTGTAACAAATAAGCAAGATATTATTAATCCCTTTCCAAATAAAGGAAGCAGAATTTATAGTAGGTCTTGCAATATATTTGTTACTAAGGATTTTAGAACATTAGGCATTAGGGTTTGTCAAAATTCGCGATGCTAGGGATACAATCATAGCTTTATTTTTAGATTTTGAATTAATGATCGAAAGACCCCCCTGCTGCCTTGGTTTAGTGACAACTTGCCATGACACTAAGTGTAATTTTTTCTTTGTATCAGTAGTACCCCATAGAAAGTTTCTCTGAACCCTATCAATACAGTTTAGGGTTTTAATGAGGAGAGTGTGGAATTGCATAATATGATTGGGGAGAGCATTAAGAGTTGATTTTACAAGAGTTTCTCTCCCTGCTAGGTTTAAGAAATTCATCTTCCAACTAGATAGTTTAGTAGCAAGATTATCAAGAATGAATTTATAATCACTATGTGTAGGCTTATGTCCTAGAATAGGAAAACCTAGATATTTTCCAAAATTGTTGCTCTTGTTAAGAGAGGGGATATTGCTTAGATGGTTAGCTAAAGATAGATTTGCATTTTTAGAGAAAAATATTTTAGATTTTTCTTTACTAATGCTTTCCCCTGACATTTCACAAAAAAGATCCAAAGCACCCTTAATACTAATAGCAGATTGTTCATTAGCCTTAGCAAAAAAGGTGAGATCATCAGCAAAAAATAGGTGAGAAATTTCTGGTCCTCTAGGAGATAATTTTATAGGGTCCCATAAATTTCTATCTACCTGTTGATTAATGTAAATAGAAAGCAATTCCAGACATAAAATAAAAATATAAGGTGACATAGGGTCACCTTGCCTTATTTCCCTGGATGGAAGGAAGAATTTTGTTTTCAGACCATTTACCAAAACACAAATTGAGGAAGTAGTAATACAGGAGAGGATTAATTTAGAGATCCTTGGGGGAAATTTGAAAAAAACTAACATTGTATGAATAAAAGATCACTCTATTTTATCAAAGGCTTTTTCCAAATCTACCTTAATAATCATTTCACTTTTCTGACCTTTTAAATTACTAAATTTATTCATGAACTCTTGAATAATTATAGCATTATCCGATGCTCGCCTATTTTTAATAAAACTAGCTTGGCAACACTTTTGAAAACTTTAATTTATCTTATTTATATGATTTGTACACCATGTTTTATGGTACAAGTAATGAATGCGCAATGCGCATACACAAGGACTAGATACTTTAAAAGCTATCAATAATTTTTTAATTATTAATCTTCTTTCTCTTATTTTTTATTTATATTCAATATGGGTAAAACTAAAATTTTCCAAGATCATGTTTTATTTTTAAAATTTCATGCAAAGTCAAAACACCGCCACATAAATCTGGACCAAGGGAGTATTAAACTAGAGCATAATCACATACAAATAGAATAGAGATAAAGAAGAAACGACAGTATTTATGTATAAAAAGGGAAAGGGCGGCCCTGTGATGACGAAACTATGAATCTTAGATCTCAGTGAACGAGTACTCTAAGAGACAAACTGTTGTTAGAACCAAATTGTAGATTAAACTACAATTACCCCAGGACCTATCATGTCGAATCACCAAGAATTAAAATACTAGATACGGACCTATCATGTCAAATCACCAAGAATTAAAATACTAGATGCGGAAGCGTACCTGAATCCATCGAAACTGATGAAGCCTGCCGTCTCGCGGTTAGATCCTCCAAACCATTACGTGGGTCACACTCTCTTTCACTGGCGATGGGATATCGGTAAAGAAAATCCTTACGTCTGATTTGGGGACCATAACCCTATTTATAGTTGCACACACTTTATGTAATTCTAATTTAGCTCATCATTAAACTAAAATTACAACCGGGTATCTACACATAAGGACCCATACTTAATGAGGTGTCTAACTTGGCTAATATAACTTTAAACTTTAGTAGATCACTTTATTTTGGCCAACCTTTTAATGATAGCAGTTAACATACAATTATTATTGATATATATGTATGTGTAAGTCCATAAATTCTTACCACGGTAACTAATCGAACAAATTGATAAAAAGAAGATGATGAGTTATTACTAAAATAAGCACATGTTAGTTGGCTTGTCAAAGCCTAGTGCCTATAAATTTGCTTTTGGAGTTGATGTGTGTAGTACAGAAACACAACAAAGAAAAGAAATACTCCGTAGTTTCCCATTTTGAATTAAACAAAATGGCTAAATTTGGATATTTGTGTCTTCTAATATTGTGCATTCTGGGAATCTTAGGGTCTTGCCATGCTCAGTTACTGCCGAACTTTTATGCCAAGAGCTGTCCAAAAGCAGAGAAGCTTATTCAAGACTATGTCCACGAGCACGTTCGAAAAAATCCAACTGTTGCAGCTGCCTTAATAAGAATGCAATTCCATGATTGCTTTGTCAGGGTAATTAGTAGTAATCTTTCTTTCATTCTGTGTGCCATTTTGTTAATCTGTTTAAAATAAGCCACCTTTTCATGTTTTATCGTTAGAAGTCACATTTACCCTTGCTTGATGACTAGCTTTTATAGCAACATAAATATTAAACACCATTATAGAATTGAAGGAGTAGCAAGTATGGATGTCTTGTGATATTTTACATAAAGATATTCATTCGACAGTTACATACTCATTGTACTTTTCTGATTCTTTTTTTTTTTTTTTTTTTTTTTTTTCTTTTGGTGGGGGTCCTCGCAGGGATGTGATGCGTCTGTGCTCCTAAATTTCACTTCAAGTGCAGGAAATCAGACTGAAAAAGTGGCTATTCCTAATCAAACTGTGAGAGGCTTCTCCTTCATTGATGATGTGAAGAAAGTAGTTGAAGCTGAATGCCCTGGAGTAGTCTCTTGTGCTGATATCGTTGCGTTGGCTACTCGAGACTCTGTTGTGGTCACAGTAAGCCAAGAACTAGAACTATCTTATGTTTAACTTCTTTAAACATTTTCTATTGGTCTATCGCATATCCACTGATAGTAGAAAGACTTTTTACACTAACATATTTCAATTTTGTTGTAATTTTAATCCCATTTTTTATGGGCGTGAACTTGTAACTATCTTTAGATGGTAGCACTAATATAGAAAATTTACACGTTTGTCCTCCTACTTGTCACCATCTTTTTATTGGGGATGACAGGGAGGCCCTTTTTGGAATGTACCAACTGGGAGAAGAGATGGAAGAATCTCAATCACCTCAGAAGCCTTAGCAAACATCCCAGCTCCATTCAATAACTTGTCCAGTCTCCAGACTTCTTTTGCCAGAAAGGGTCTTGACCTCAAAGACTTGGTCCTATTATCTGGTTAGTCAAAATTATTACACACCCAGTTTTTTATCTTTTACTTTGTTATTTCATATAGTGATAGCGCTAGATAATTAGATTATGAGATATTCCTAATAAGCTATGAGAATCTAATGTATCTTTTATCGATTTATTAAATTAAAGAAATAATTGGAGAATAAAGAGCAAGTACAAAATGGAGCAATAACCCAAGTATAGACGTAAAATTCAATTCAACATTTTATTTGTTCAAGTTTTATCAATATTTTCCTTGATCAGGTGCTCATACAATTGGAGTCTCTCTTTGCTCATCATTTTCAACACGTCTATACAACTTCACCGGAGTTTTTGGTACCCAAGATCCATCACTAGACAGTGAATACGCAGCAAATCTTAAGGCCAAAAAATGCAAATCACTCAATGATAACACAACAATAGTTGAGATGGACCCAGGGAGTTTCAGGACATTTGATCTAAGCTACTACAAGCTTTTGCTTAAGAGGAGAGGGCTCTTCGAATCTGATGCAGCATTGACAACAAGTAGCACAACAAAGTCATACATCAATTTACTTGTTAAAGGATCACTGAAAGATTTTTACGTTGAATTTGCTCAGTCTATGGAGAAAATGGGAAGAATTGAAGTCAAGACAGGATCTACTGGTGAAATTAGGAAGCACTGTGCGGTTGTTAATAGTTGATTTTCTTTAATTTGATTCAGCGATATTGTTTGGTACTTGTAAGCGCCCTTCGTGAAGATGGCTTCGGGCAATATGTATCATGCTACTGTTGTATTTGTTCCTTTTATTTTGTTCTTTGATGGTTATTTAAATAACTTATGATGCCAAGAGCACGGCGTGTTATAGAATAAATGAAAAATATAATGCGTGTGGATGAACTTCAACTCTTCCCAAGTTTTAAAACATCACATTCCCATGTGAATTCATTTTTTCCCTCTCTTTATAAATTAAGTTGTTTATTTGTGCACCAATACGACTCATTACTCAAAGAGTGTGAGGAAAGAGTTGGCTGGGTACAAATTTTCAACTTACTAAAAAGTTTGCCTGATAAAATTCTGATTTATCAAGGGAACAACTAGATGTAGCTGATTCGATTGCTCCTAGTCGCTCGTGTTGAGCGGGTAAAATAATGAAAAGTAAAGAACACCTAATTTTCTGATATGGAAAATCACCTTGACTCAAAGGTGTAAGAACCTTGGTGCACGCCTTTGAGAGAATTAAACTCAACTCCACTAATAAACGGAGCCAAACTCGATTACAAAAGTAATATCTTAAAAAACTTGTATTGGTCAAAAATTGACGTGCTCGGACAGCACCTCGGCGCGATAAGTCGAAGATAATCGAACTGATGTTCCGCGGCAGAAAGATTGAAGCGAGTGAGTAAACTACCGAAGTCGAGCATCAATGTCACAACCAAAGACGAGCCGCAAGCTGAACTTCGGTGACACCTGCTCCGACCGGACGACAGGGCCATGCCACCGAAGCCATGTACTTGAGCTTCGGTGAATCGCTTCGGTTCCAGCGGCTCAGCAGCCCACTATTTCAGCCCACTAACTCCTTCCATTAATGCCCAAAACGTGGGTTTGAGCATGTCTAATGGTGGAGAACGTGGGTGAAGCCTCTGTGGCCTATAAATAGCATTAGTTTTACTTTGTAATCATTCAGAAATATATACAGAAACTCTGGTAAAATTTGTACTCACTACGACATATTTAAATCAAGCTATTTTCTTGCGTTTTACGATTATTCTTAGCATTTTTATCGACTTTAATACGAAGATTTGCTTGTATTCCGACCCAAATTCGATTTGTGATCCTAAACTGATTTAGACCCATACAAATTGGCGTCGTCTGTGGGAATTCAAGCAGAACGCTTTATTCCAAAGTTAGACGCCTTTTCTCGTTGGAGTTCATAACCTTTTGACGACGATATGGCTAACAGCAGTAGAAATCTTAATGAACAGATTGAAGTCTTCATCTCCAATGACAGCTGAAGTCTTTTAAGCTTTTCTTATTAATGCACTAAAAGCTCTTCAAGAGCGACAGGATGAGCAAGTTAATATTAATGTCGAATTCCACGCCTCGTTAGAGGCAAGTAATAGCTCAGCACCGAACGGCACTCAGCGTTCGGCTCCAAATGGAGGCATCCCGCCCTTTGTTCCTACGGGCGCGATAATAGGGAGACCTCACAATTGGGCCGCGTCTGGGGGTTCAGGCAATATACCGAGCACAACGCCACATTTCGGGACGCTACTACATCTTCGGTCGATGTTGCGAGATTGACTAGAGAAATTGAAGCCCGCGTCGAGGCGCGCGTAGAAAACTGCCTCGAAAGAGTCCCCGGGGTGGCTAGGACCGAAGACAAGCTTGATATCGACCAATACAGGGAGCTTCCATTCAAGCCCGAAGCAGCACCAGCTCCAACTCCCAAAAATTTCAAGCTCTTCTTCCTAAAGAAGTACGATGGGACCACCGATCCCAAAGAGCATGTAACTGAGTTCATGGCGATGGTAAAAAATAATGACCTAATGGCGATAGAGCTCGTGTCAATGTTCTTGAAAAAGTTTGGCGAATCCTTGGAGAAAGGAGCGCTGCGTTAGTACATGAACTTACCAGCGGGGTCAATTTCCACCTTCAAGGAAATGGTTAACGCCTTCGTTAAGGCCCACACTAGAGCACAAAAGATTCTCCAAAGACAGGAGGATATCTTCGAGGTCAAGCAGCGGCCCGGTGAGCCACTCAAGGAGTTCCTTGAGCGCTTTCATGCTGAGCGCATGGAGTTACCTCGAATGGATGATACCCTAGCCATCATGGCACTTGAAAAAGGTATCAATGTTCGTAACTCTGACGCTGCCGCTTAGTTGCGAAAAGAGCTTCAGCAATACCAAGTTCTGAAGTGGGAAGATTTACACAAACGAGCCTACTCCAAGATAAGGTTGGAGGAAGCTGAGTTTAAGACCCGAGGTTATAATTACAAGAACCGAGGTGAATCCTCGTGCCGCGCTGAGGTGTCGCGAGGAAATTCGAAGGGGAGGTACGAACCATATACCTCCACGAGGCAGCCTGTCAGCCAAAGGTTGGGAAATTCCTTTGGAAACTCGATTGTAAGCCTGCATATAAGCCAACGGCTCAGAGGAAAGGTTCACTCTAACACGAACCAAAGAAATTCCTCAGGCCCGGCTTCAGCTACGAAGAAAGAATTACCTCGGATCCCTGACTACAATTTTAATATATCGACCTCGGAGCTGGTCAACGTAGTGAAGGGAACTGCTGGGGTAAGAGTACCCAAAGATATGAGAACTCCAGCGGACAAAAGAGATCAGAATTTGCACTGCGAGTTCCATGCGGATTATGGCCATCGAACGGAGGATTGCAAAACATTGCGCCTCGAGGTGGCACATTTGTTAAAGAAGGGTATGTTGGCCGAATTCCTTACCGACAAGGGAAAAGACAACTACACCAAGAACCAAGGTGATGGACAGCCACCTCGAGCTCCACCCCCTGAGAGAGTTGTAAATATTATCACCGAGGGGCCAGAGGTGAACGGGCTGAATTTTGCAGCCGCAAAGAAATTCGCCAAGCTGTCGATCACAATGGAAAAGAGAACCAGAGTGAGAGGTTCGGGTAAAGAAATTGTATTTGATGATGACGATTGTGATGGGATGATGTTCCCTCATCACGACGCCTTGGTCATCATGCTGAGAATCAATGACTCGAATATCAAGCGAGTCTTGATTGACCCCGGTAGCTCGGTCAACATAATCAGCTACGGGGCCATTAAGAAGATGTGGCTTAAAGGGGAAGTCATCCCTAAGGCAACAGTGTTGGCTGGCTTTAACAACTCTACGGAGAAAACGTTGGATGAAATCACACTCAAAACACTGTTTCAAGTGTTGCCCAAGGACATAGCATACAATGTGATCCTCGGCAGGCCGTGGATCCACTCCATGGAGGTTGTTCCATCCACGCTTCATCAAGTGATCAAGTTCCCTACACCTTGGGGGGTTCGGTCAATAAAGGGAGAGCAGCGAGTAACAAGAGAATGTTATTCGGTTGCGTTGAGAAGTGGAGTCGCCCCGACTGTGCCAAAACAATAGCAACTAATGCAACGGGGGTCAAGCGAGGAGGACCTCCGAGGAGAAGTTGAAAAGATCCCGGTGTGCATTCAAGAGCCTCGGAAACAAAAGGCCGAGGACTCAACTATTAAGGAGTTTGAATCTTTCACCTTATTGAAAGATTTTCCTGAGAGAAAGGTATTTATCGGCTCGGAGTTGGACCCTGAGTCGAAGAAAGCAATCATTGAAGTTTTAAAGTCCAACAACGATTGCTTCGCTTGGTCCCATTCAGACATGATTGGTATCGATCCGGAGATCATGACCTATAAGCTGAATGTAGACCCAAAATTCACCCCGGTGAAGCAGAAGAAAAGACCTCACGCCGGGGTTAAAAAGAAAGCGATAGAAGATGAAACCACAAAGTTGCAAGAAAATGGTTTCATAAGAGAGGTAAAGTATCCCGAATGGCTGGCTAATGTGGTCGTCGTACCTAAGAAAAATGGCAAGCGTAGGATGTGCGTAGACTATACTGATTTGAACAAGGCTTGCCCCAAAGACTCTTACACATTGCCAGAAATAGACAGGTTAATAAACTCCACGGCTGGACACAAACTATTAACCTTCTTGGATGCTTATTCGGGCTACAACCAGATCCTCATGGATCCGAAGGACGAAGAGAAAACCTCGTTCGTCGAGGTACCTTTTGCTATAAAGTGATGCCCTTTGGTTTGAAAAATGCTGAGGCAACGTACCAGAGGTTGGTGTGTCGCATGTTTAAGGAGTATATTGGAAAATCTATGGAAGTCTACATATATGATATGCTCATCAAGTCAATTCGAATGGAGGATCATCTGAATCATTTGAGGGAAGCTTTTGCTGTTCTGAGGCAATATGGCATGAAATTAAACCCTGAGAAATGTGCCTTCAGCGTGGGGCCAGGCAAATTCTTGGGATTCATTGTCTCCAAACGTCGAATCGAAGCCAACCCAGATAAGATTAAGGCTATCGAAGAGATCCCCGAAAATTTGACCGGGATGAAGGAAGTTCAGCGCTTAACTGGCTGAATCGCTGCCTTGAGTCGATTCATCTCAAGGTCCTCGGAGCGATGCCACAAATTCTTCTTTGTCTTGAGGAAGAATAACAACTTCGAATGGACACCGAAGTGTAAAGAAGCGCTGAGAGACTTGAAATGCTATTTGGCTAACGCGTCGTTGCTCGCCAAGCCAAAAGATGGTGAAACATTGCTGGTCTACTTGGCGGTGTCCGAGGTGTCAGTCAGCGCTGTGCTGGTTCGGGAGGAAAATGGCAAGCAGCAGCCCATCTATTATGTGAGCAAGACACTCCTCGACGCTGAGACCAGGTATCCTCACTTGGAAAAATAGCACTTGCTTTAATTGTTACTGCTCGGAAACTACGACCTTACTTCCAATGTCACCGAATAGCGGTAGTTTCAAATTTCCCCCTAAGAAGTATATTGCACAAACCTGAGTTATCGGGGAGGTTATTAAAATGGGCAGTAGAATTGAGCGAGTATGACATCACTTATCAGCCCCGAACAGCCATCAAGTCCCAAGTCTTGGCTGACTTCGTAGCGGATTTTAGTGTTGGGATCTTACCCGAAGCCGAAAAGGAGAACTCAATATCGAAAAGAACGGCTTCGGGACAATGGATACTTTACACCGATGGGGCAACTAATTCCAAGGGTTCGGGATTAGGCATAATGTTGAAAGCACCCACAGGGGAGAAAATCAAGCACTCCGTTCGGTTAAAAAAGGTAACCAATAATGAGGCCGAGTACGAAGCGGCTTTAGCAGGCTTGGAGTTAGCCAAGGAAATGGGGGTGGAAAGAATTGAGTTGAGATGCGACTCACAGCTAGTAGTAAACCAAGTGCTCGGTGAATACACGGCTCGGGAGCTCAGAATGCAGCTATTCTTTGACCGAGCACAGAGGATTTTGGCCCAATTCCAAGAGTGGCGAATTAAACAAGTGCCTCGAGAGGAAAATACCGAGGCCGATGCCCTAGCAAACTTGGGTTCGGCGGTAGATGAAACACACCTGGGGACCGACTCAGTAGTTCGGTTGCTCTCTGCGCAAATGAGAGAGATGTAATTGCAAGTCAATTCGGTGGACCACAAATGGGATTGGAGGAGTAAGTTTATCTCTTACTTCGACTCGGGGACTGTTCTCCAAGATAAGAAAGAGGTTAAAAAGTTAAGGACCCAAGCGGCTTCATATCATATGATCAAGGGAAACTTGTATAAGAGATTATATTGCGGCCCCGATGGCCAAATGCTTGGGTCCAGACGAAGACAGACACGTGATGGCTGAAGTGCACGAGGGCGAATATGGCAACCACTCGGGGGGAAAATCTTTGGTGCACAAAATACTTAGAGCTGGGTACTACTGGCCCACCATCAGCGCAGATGCAAAAGCCTTCATGCAAAAATGTGATAAATGCCAATGCCACGCACGAATGATTCACCAATAAGCCGAACCTTTGCATTCGGTTGTGTCACCTTGGCCTTTTATGAAATGGAGGATAGATGTTGTTGGTCCCTTGCCGAAGGGTAAAGATGGTATTCGGTTCATCCTCGTTTTAACTGATTACTTTACTAAATGGGTGGAAGTAGGAGCTCTCACCGAAGTTAAACAGAAACAAGTAATTGATTTCATTAGGAAGAACATCATCTACAGGTTCGGTGTCCCGAGAGAAATCGCTTGCGACAATGGTAAACAGTTCATGGGAGCGGCCATCACTGATTTTTTCAAACAATGGGGGATCAAAAGAATTGCTTCGACCTCCTATCATCCAAGTGCCAATGGCCAGGCTGAGTCTTCGAATAGGATTATAATTGAAAATCTCAAGAAAAATTTCCAGGCGTGTTGTGGGCCATGTGGACGACAGAAGAGAACAACACCGGTGAGACTCCTTTTTCACTTGCTTACGGTATGGATTCCCTTATCCCCGTGGAAGTGGGCGAACCAAGTATTCGGTACGCTCACACCACCGAGGATGCGAATCAGCAACCTATGCGCATAGAGTTGGACCTGCTCGAGGAGAAAAGAGAGTTGGCTTTGGTTCGGCTAGTTGTTCAAAAAAGGCAGATCGAAGCATATCTCAATAGGAAGGCCAAACTCAGAGATTTTAAAGTTGGCGATTATGTGCTAAAGGCTACAAACCAGTCAACGAAAGAAGAAAATGGGGGAAAGCTTGTCGCAGATTGGGAAGGACCTTACAGAGTCAAAGCAATTGTTGGGAAAGGATCTTAACAAATTGAAGATCTGCAGGGCACACCCAAACCCTTAAATTGGAACATCTCCAATTTAAAGCGGTACTACTTTTGATATCGAGGTAAGCATTCCTCGATGACTTAAAACTTACATTCAGCCTCGAGCCGAAAAATGCTCCGAGGGCCTCCATTGAAATGTACTAACTTGCTCCTCGTTTTATTTTTCTTGACCTTTTCAGGAAGCGGATAAAACGATTTCCAGTGCTCGAATCTTTATCAAGATTCACACCCGAACACTGGGGGGAGTAAGGGGCGGTTTGCAACCGAGGTCGACACTGAGCCTGCCAACCGAAGCCTGTCTATTCGATAACCGGGGACTGACACCAGAGGAATAGCTTAGTGCATTGTAATTACGCCCGATAGAGGCATGTTGTCAATTTGTTTTTACGCCCAAGGTCTACTTCAACTTGCCTTTATGTAAAAAGCCAGTTATGGCTCGTTGATATCATTAATGGAATAAACTTGATTTCACATCTCTTTGTTTTCATAAACTTGCACTCTGAAGTTATATCCTGCATGCATTGACTCGAGGACGAGACGTCGTTCTAAGTTCGCATCGGTTTTACTTAATTAAAACTTAAGGCGAAACGCAAAATCATATCATCAAAAGGCCTGGAGGCTAATTGTTTACACCGAAAGTAAAGTTGACCCAAAGGTCAAGGTTATATATACAAAAGCCCGAAGGCTAACATCAAAAGGCACGAGGGCCTAAACAAAAAAAAACATCATACAAAACATGAACTATTTGTTCCTAAGGGTTTTCCCCCTCGGCATCTTCATTGCCCTCCTCGGCATTCTCGCCCCTTCATCGCCTTCGGATTCACCATCATCCGAACCCTCACTTGAGGGAAGGTCATCCACAATATTTTTAGCCTCGGCGGCAGCATCCCTGGCTTTAGCTATCTCCTCTTCGAGCATGATTTGCCCAGCTTGGACTTGCTCAAGTGTGCTGAGCCTACTTTTAACGACAGCCCAAGCTTCCTCAAACTTCGCCCTCGTCGCTTTGACTTCGGCCCGTTCGTTGAGGTAAGCAATTATGCCTTGGAGTTTTGAAATCTTGCCCTGAAGAGCAGGCACTTGATCTACCTGCCTTTGCAGCCCAACAAGCTTATTATTGTACTCCTCAAGTTTGCCACGGTATTTCTCGCCTGCCTCGAGCACTTCAGTTTTGGCTTTGAACAGCTTGGCTTCAAGTCGAGCGTTTTCAAGGCTCAACCTCGAACGCTTATTAGTAAACTCGTTTGTCACAGCCTGAACTCTAGCCTCCGCAAACTCCAAGATCCCATGCAGATCAGACTCGGCTTTAGCCGAAGCCTCATTAGCGCGCTCCAGCTCCTCATTCAAAGTGGCAAATTGTGCTTTCAACTCAACGATTCTTCCTCTAAGTCCTCTCTTTTGTTCGCCTCAGGCAGCGGTAACTGCCTGAATTTGCTCTGCTCGCTCGCGTTCGAGATGAACAGCTTGCAGCGCAAGGACCAAGCTCTGCGTAAAACCAAAACGTTAGCATCAGAAGAAAGAAAAGGCAAATTATGCGAATGAAGTGTACGAAAACTTACCCGAAGGGCAGAAGTGGCTGAAATGCCCATCAAACTCATAGGGCTGAGATTCCGAAGGGCGTGAGCCTCGGTAGGTCCAAGCATCGCGTCAAGGGCAGCAACGTCCTCCTTGGTAGGATCCAGAAGATTGGCCTCGGGGACGATTTCAAATGCCCGAGGTACGGTGGTGGAGGATTTAGCCGAGGCTCGTGAGGCCTTAACCGTGCTCTTGATCAAGCTTTCACTTACCTTAGCCTTGCATTTTCGCTTTGCAGCCTCTTGATCAGATTCCTCTACGTTTATCACTTCGGTCGCCCTAGCGACCTCGGTACCTGGTTCTGGAATCATCTCAGAGGCTGGCTCTGGCACTACCTCGGGAGCCATGGGATGAATCTCCTCATCACTAGGCTCATCAACAAGAGCTCAGTGCTTTGTGTCTACCGCTTCGGCAGCGGGGGCAGCAACTTCTTCGACCCGATGTCCTTTTGCCTTAGTTGCCCGCTTTGACTCATCTCTCTTCATTTTGGAGCCTGGGGAAGGGAGAGGAGCAATCTTTTAAGTATGAGATGAAGTAGTAGTGGGAACGCACAAAAATTGACCTATAAAGATGTCGTCACCTTGTGAAGTCCCTTGGCCCGATGAGCCCTTAGCTTTCCTGTCTTCGGCTAGCTTATTCGCCAGGTTCGCCATTTGATTGACGCCTTCGGTGGCGTTGATCAACTTCTTCTCCTTCTTTTTATTCTCTTTTCTATCCTTCTTTTCTTCCCCTTCTCCATCTCCCCTCACTTCGGTTTCCTCTTCCTTTTCCTCCTCCGCATCCTTCACAGCCCTGTTGGAGAAACCTTAATGGGAAGAGAGAGAGCATCAGGGTGTAGTAATTCGAAGCAAGTTTTAAGGAATTATGAGCGTAGATATATAACTTACCATGCCTCTTGCATATCCATCGGTTCCCCTCCAGGGCGGCTAAGATCATCCACTACTGACGTGGACGCGTCTCCTACTTCATGACCTCGGTGACCCATTCAAGAAAATCCATGGGTGGATTGACTGGAACTTTTTCAGCTGCAAAATCATAAACAGGAAAATAAGCACAAGCTATGGTGATCAAAGGCCGAAGGGAAGGCGGCAACACTTACGCTGTACATTCCACGCTTCGGGGAAGCCAGGTTCGGGTCACAACAACCTCGTAGGAATGAGCACGTATCGATCGTTCCAGCCTCGGTCACCGTGGTCTTCACTCTTGCTAAGAATAGCGTAAGATCCCCGAGGTAAGAAGGCTACCACTCCAGCTTTATGAAAATATGGGTAGTAGAGGGAAATCAAGTGCTGAAAGGTGAAAGGCAACCCTGCCAATTTGCTCAAATACTCGAGGGCTTGTACAACCCTCCAAACCCCGGGCCCCAATTGGGCCAAGCAAAAATTGTACGACCTACAAAATGTGTCGATTATGGGGTGAACTGGCAGGTTGAAGCCTATGGTGAATGGGTGTGTGACTACCGAAGAGTACCCTTCAACATGAGTAGAAACGGCTGTGTTCGGGGCTGGGATTCTAATATCTACCTCGGCCCCCAACGGAAATCAGCTCGAACAACTTCAATCATATCTTCGGTTATGATACTCGAGGTGACATGAACCGGTATGTTCCTTTTCCTCCCCTTCTGAGCATCGGATTAAGCGCGAACCTTCAAATCCTTGTCATTGTTAAAATTCGAAGGGATGACCAACTGAGGGTCTATCTCCACTTCGATAGGAATCTTTTTCCTCGACTTCTTTGAAGTGCCAGCTTCGGTCTGAGACCCCTCCTTGCTGGCTTCGGCCCCGCCTCTTTGGCCACTGGCCTCTTTACCCACTTCGGTTCTGCCTGTTGGGCCATCTACCTTCCTGGCACTGGTGACGTCATCCCCCTCGACGTCATCTCTGTCATCACCATGGTCGTTACCACCAACCTCAATGTCGACGTCATAGCTGACCTCCACCCTGTCGTGACCAGCTCTCTCTTTGCGCCGCCTAGGAGCAGTAGCCGTCGACGTAGCTTCTCCACCACCTTCCGCCTCAATCATCTGCAGCGGCGGAACGGTGGGAAAAATATTTCCGCTCATTATCGCGGTGGCAAAACAATCGGCCCTCTCGATGGAATCACTAGACCCTTGTCCAGATGTCGCCATTGATATAAATGTTAGGAAGAAAATCAAGATCAAGGAAGCTGGTTAAGAAAGGGAAGATTTTACTTTTTGTGATTTCACTGTGTATCAAATATTTTCAGGTGGAGAAGAAGACTGCCGAGTGAAGTATTTATAGAGGATGTACACGTGCAAGTTGCGGAAGCAATGATGACTGTAACGTTGGAGAAAGCGAAAAGTCGGCGCGACCGTTCGGTAGCCAACCATCGGTCGTCACGTAATGTGGAACAGTAATTCAAAAGGCGTGCAACTTTTTGAAATTCTTGGATAAGGCTGAGCCACGTCGGCTTCCCGCTTAAATTCATTCCACTCCTCGATGACCTCGGTGCTCACCCGAGGAATGGGGGGACTCTCTGTATTAGTCAAAAATTGACGTTCTTGGACAGCACCTCGGCGCGATAAGCCGAAGATAATCGAACTGATGTTCCGCAGCAGAAAGATCGAAGCGAGTGAGTAAACTATCGAAGACGAGCATCAATGTCACAACCGAAGACGAGCCGCAAGCTGAACTTCGGTGACACCCGCTCCGACCGGGCGACGGGACCATGCCACCGAAGCCATGTACTTGAGCTTCGGTGAATCGCTTCAGTTCCAGCGGCTCAGCAACCCACTATTTCAGCCCACTAACTCCTTCCATTAATGCCCAGAACGTAGGTTTGAGCATGTCTGATGGTGGAGAACGTGGATGAAGCCTCTTTGGCCTATAAATAGCATTAGTTTTACTTTGTAATCATTCAGAAATATATACAGAAACTCTGGTAAAATTTGTACCCAGAACGACATATTGAAATCAAGCTATTTTCTTGTGTTTTACGATTATTCTTAGCATTTTTATCGACTTTGATACGAAGATTTGCTTGTATTCCGACCCAAATTCGATTTGTGATCCTAAACTGATTTAGGCCCATACAAAACTTACCCCTGCTTTTTACACTAACTTGAAGTTATTGCTCTCGCAAGACCTGACAAATTGCTTTTGGAATAAGTATAAAAGATTACAACTCGATAACCTAAAACATGAAACTAAACTGGAATCAATTTGCAATCAGTCTTGACACTTGATGAGGAACACTGGTCCAGGTTCAGCTCCAATAATGTTTGGTAAGGAGTGCATTAGTAAAATACATGGTCTAGCTAAAATATAATCAAATTGATATTCTATTTTGTTTGAGTCTAACACTTTTGTATGTAATTTCATGTTCCAGCACCCAAGGGTGTGGTCTAGTGGTCAATGAAGTGGGATAGAACCTTGAGGTCTCAGGTTCAAATCCCAGCAGAGGCAAAAAATACTAGGTGAGTTACCTGGTATCTGTTGTTGGTGGGAGGTGGCAGGTATCCGGTGGATAGTCGAGGTGCGCGTAAGCTGGCCCGGACACCACCGTTATCAAAAAAAAAAAAAAAAATTCATGTTCCATGATACAGACCTTCCACACGAGTTTAATTGCTACGATTAGGGGTGGGCACTAAACCGAAAAAACCGAAATACCGAACCGAACCGAACTAATTCGGTATTTCGGGTTCGGTATTTCGGTTCGGTTCGGTCCAAGAAATTTTAAACACACATATGCCATATATATTCTAAATCACTAAGTTACTCATTGGCAGGTTATTGCTAGCAGACTACTAAATTCAGGTTAACTTTTTTTCATCGCTGAACGTGAAAGCCATCTTATATTTGTTCTGCATAATTGACGCCGGATTTTCCAATTCGAGATGTGAGCATTTTTTCATTTGCTTGCTGGTTGCTGCAGCTGAAGTGAACTCTTGATATCTTATACCATGTATGGCTGGTTATAATCACTGTAAATTCATTTCATTAACAGATAGGGAGGCCGAAAGTGCCTCATTGTGGACCCCAGTCCAATACAGAGATTGAAAGATGCTGAATGCCTCGTTTAGCAAGAATATCTCATTTGAAAATACTAGAGTTTCGTATTTGTAGATATTGAACAATAATGGTGAGATATTGGATAACTTGTTTCAAGTGCAACAATGGTTTTTTTTTTTGGGCCATAAACTTTGGTTTAAACCGAAACGCCGATATACTGAACCGAAGTACCGAACTAAAAAACCGAACCGAACCGAACCGAATTATAAAAATTATGGGTTTTTCTACACTTCAAACCGAACCAAAAACCGAAATACCGAACCGAAGTTTCAAAAAACCGAACCGAAGTACCGAACGCCCACCCCTAGCTACGATAACTAAAAGTAAAGTGCAGCAAAAACTTTAGGAGACGAGGTAGAGCTGGAGGTCTAGGTGGAGGTGGTTTGAAATCGTGATTTATATATCATGGAATTGAGTTCAAACCCAATGATTTTATCATGGAGTTCGAAAAAAAATCTAAGAGTTTTTAAATTCTACCCAAAATCGTGATTTATCCTAGAAGTTAGTTCAAATTCCATGATTTTGTCTTCGAGCAAGTTTTTCTTAACTCTAGGATTTACTTCAAACTCGATAATTTTGTTTTGTAGACTCTAGTTCAGTTTAAACTCCAAGATTTATCGTGTTGTTCAATTAGATTTACAGAAGTAGTACACTTCTAACACCTAATCACAGTTTTGGCCCCGTAACTAAATTCTTACATTTTAGCCCTCATCAGGACAAATCGTGGCGATGACCAGCTTTTACTAACAGTAGGAACTGGGGTCGTTAGAAGTTTTCTCCTGGTGGCTTCTAGCGATTGCCAGAAGTTTGTCTATCGCAATTCGCAAAGCTAAAAGTGTAAGAATATAGAAGGCAAAAGTGTGACGGAGGCACCAAATTTGTCCAGCACTCGAAAAAACAGGTTATTTTTTGTTATGACTAATTTTCAAGATTTTAAAAATCTTAGATCTTCATATCGATTAACGATCTAAAAAGTGTATCCTAACCTACATTTCATAATTAAGCTCGTAGGCTGATTTGCAAAAATATGATAGGGGAAGCAATGGTTTGCCTTTTTATGCGCGATAACAGATGGTTTGTAAAAATGCTTCCGTTAAAATTTAATGAAAAAAATCCGGGGCCAAGACTTGCCATTATATTTTTCCGGTTTTCAACACCTATTCCTTCAATTATTGGCAATATGCAATACTTGCAGCACTTGACCATAAGTCTTGGCAAAAAGGCAAGACTTGCCATTGACCCCTACTCGATTGCCAACACTTGAACGGCAAGTGTTGGCAATAGGCAACACTTCCCGCACTTCGTCGTACTTGCCCCTTCCATTTTTCCCTGCATTCTCGCCATATAACTTGAAGTATTGGCAAAACAACACTTGCCCTTGAAGTATAGCCATTGCCAAGATTTACAAATTTTTTGCCTTGAAGTCTTTGCTCCGAACTAAATAAGGGCATTTTGCTAAAACATTTCTTAGCGCGGGCAATTTTGTAAAACCACTCCTTATGGAGGGCATGTGGTGAAGTTTTGTAAAGAGAAAATGAGGAATAGCTGGTATTTGTAAAGTTTTAAATAAATAATCACAACTGCTCAAAGTTTAACTTTCTTTTTTCTGGATTTCATTTTAAAACCTTATGTCAAAATACTGAAATTTGAAATGAAATCGAGAAAAAAACTTGGAGTTTGAGCAACTGTTTATTTATCAACAACATATCCATACAAATATCATGGTAAAGGAAGTGCTGACATAAAATAAAGACTGTCCAAGGTAAATAAAAAATCCCAACAATAACGATGAAGAATAAGATAAAAATAATATATATAATATGACAAAAATCACTTAGCTACTATCTAACCTTCTACCGTAATCTTCGACCTCCACATTTTCATATGTCTTCGGTAATCAGAAGGTGAGTCATGTCATGTCTTCTCTAATAACCTCGTCCAAATTCTTCTTCAATATATATATATATATATATATATATATATATATATATATATATATATATATATATATATATATATATATATATATATATTCAATACTGCAAATCTCTCGCCACAACTGTGTATTTATCTTAAACTTAATAAATGTTTGTTATTCCTTATACAAGTTTGTGTGGAAAATTGGCGCCATTGTTACAGTTGCCCTTAGTCTTACAAAAATGGTCCTGGTTAAGAAAATTTGTTGGTGGTCGCTAGGTTTTGCTATCTGGCGATCACTAAAAATTTTCTTATGGGAATGAAATTTTATACTCCCTCGGGTCCTTTGTAGTTGTTATATTTACTAAAAATAATTGGACCAAAATGTTTGTAATTTTAAAATAGTCCCTGAACCTTTTTAATTGTAATATATATTTTTTTACATCTTTTAAGAAATCATAAATAAGCGTAATACTTTTACTAATTTAACTTTTTATTGTCTTGGTATTTTTAAGAATGAGCTTATAATTGATGTGTTTGTTTTTTAAGAAAAATTAATACTTGGGTATTAGGGGAACAAATAATAAATTTCATCTTTGAATTGTAAAATTGACAGATATTTTGGTCCAATTATTTTTAGTTATAAGACCGGACCAATATGAAATTTATCATCTTTTCCCATATCATCCTAGTTTTATTGTTTATGAAAAAAAATACCTCAATTATGATTTTGTGCAAAATACCAAGAAGATAAATTAGTAAAAGTATTTTATTTTTTTATGATTTCTTTAGGGGCATGTAAATGAAAAACATGACAACTAAAAAGAAACGAAGGGTGTAAGACTTAAAGAGGCTAAATCTATGACAGGACATCAGAAGTGTTTTATTTCTGTAAATCATTCCTCCTCGCTCCAATGCTCTAAAATTTTACTACGCGTACCCTTTATTATTGGTTATTACCTTTTGTCCCTATTTATAAATGGTTTAGTAAAATAACAACACTTCAAGTTATAAATCGACAAATATTGCATGTGAAGAGATTGAAGGGGCAAGTGCTGCCCAAGCAACACTTCATATTATCTGGAAGTGTGGAAAGTGATAAGAGGACAAATTTTGCTTTATGAAAGAGGGTGTCATAGTCAAGTGTTGTCAAGTGATGCCTAAGAGGCAACACTTACAAGAAAGGGACGCACGGGGCAACACTTCAAATTATTGGAAAAATATGGGAAGAGATAAAAAGTCAAGTGTTACGTCTTAGAAAGGAAGAGTGGAATGCAAGCATTATTATAAGATTTTGTAGAAATATTTTCATCAGGATATTATTCATTTAAGTTAACAGAGATTATTCTTATAAAATCATTTTAAATGGGTCAATAAAACAAACCACTGGCTATGGTGTCATATTTTTGTAAATTACCTATAAGAAATGGATGTGTACCAAACTTATCCCTAGTGCAACTCCACCAGAGCACCGCCTCATAAAACCCTAGCAGCAAACAATACTTGTACCTCCTATATATTCAACTCTCTTCCCAGCTTCATTCTTGTATGCTCATTGACATGTCCTCTTTTTCCTTAGAAAAATGCTTTTATTTCTCTCCTGCTTTCTTAATATCCACTTCTTATCTAACTTTCTTTTAGCTGTGCATATGTGTGTGTTTATTTTTTTAAAAAATAAAAAAATAAATCAAAAGAGTGTGCGGTGATGATACAATTTGTGGACTAGAGTTTCTGATCTTTAATGTTTGAAGACAAACCCTTGGCTGTCTAAGCACACCTCTTGTTTCTTTTTTCATTTTGATTTCTAAAAAGTTTCATTGTTCTTTCACTTTTTATGTTTTTAGAATGGCTTATGATGATAAATTAAAATTATCTTAGCGGATTTCAGTGAGATATAAAAGTCAATGATCTGATTGTTACACACACTGAGGCCTTGTTTACTCATTAATCAACAAATAATGATAAATTTTCAAATAAATGCTGTGATGAGGTGAGGCACCATGTGGTGTTTAAGGGCAGTGGAGGAGGTTTGATACCCTTCTCCGTGAGCCCATTTTAATTAACGACTTCTCCTTCCACTGAGCATTTATTTTATCACGTTTTCTCACCTTAATTGAAATTTGGAAAACTATAACAAAATATTTAAAAGGTGGAAATGGTATGGTTTTCAAGGCTGATTGGTAAATGTACTTGAGACAAATTCGATGCTTCTCTTACTGTATTCCTGATCAATGCATAAGTATGCATAGAGCTGGCAAACGGACGGGTCGGATTGGATATGGGCCGGTCAAAAATGGATAATTATCCGATCCGCCCATATTTAATATGGATAAAAAAATTGATTGAGTGATTATCCATATTATCCATATAAATAGAAAACTATTAACCAAAAAACACTCTTATCTCTACTTACCCATAGCAACAGGATAGTCAAAGTTCTCTGCAGCAGGATCTAGGTTTACAATATGCATGGTTCGTCTCATGGTCTCACAGTGTTGATACAAACTAGAGCAGTAAGTGGACTGTGAAAGAAAAAAGAAGTCTACATGAAACTAGCTATAACAAGACAATTTGGGCAGAACTGGACATCCCCCTTAGCACCTGCACACACAACTCATATTCACAAATCACTCATTCACTAAACTGCAGACCACCTGAACCAATCACAAACCAAACAAACTGCCTACACCCCCCTTTTCAAACCCCGGAACCACCACACTATCACCAAACACCCTAAACTTCTCAACTGCAGCACCCTACTCTACTGCATATACACATACTCAGCCTCCAAAACTCCCTGAACTCACCAGAACACCCTACATTCACACCTGCACACACCCCACACATGCAGGCCCTCTCTTAACTTGCAACAGACCAGATACAAATGAACACCCCATAGAACTATCAACTTTAGCTAGTTTAACAGATACATTACACCTTCCTAATAGCCTGAAGCAAGAAAAACAACACCTTTAGATAAAGATTTTAACTTTATTCACAAGATTCAGTTTTTAGCAAAGATCTAAACTTGTTAATTTAATGCAGTTAAAATTACAAATGAGGGCCACTGCAATTTTCAAGAATACAACACCTAACACATCTCCTAAGAACTTTCCACGAACAACAAAGTAAATTATTCGGGAAGAACAAGATAGCTGATGTCTGACAACATATTCCCATTAGAACTGAGCTAAAAGAACATATTTTGATGACCAAACTAGTGAACTACTATAAACTAGTGACCAATCTGTCCAGATCCTCTGATGTGTGTCCTTCACCGCACTCAAATTCCCGCCACCTGCATTTACATATAATAAGGTAAAAGTTCAGTATTTATACTCAAACAAGAACTCATAAGACCACTTGACACAAAATGAAAACATGAAGGAACAAGAAGCTGATGCAGGCACATCTTTACATTTATACTCAAATCCAGAGGTTATACAGACAAGAAAAAGACTTAAGAAAACTGAACAGAGCAGAGCATTTGAAATGATGGGAACAAAAGCATAAGCAAAACATCCACATAGAAACAAAAACTAAAGCTCACTCAGTGAAAAACATATAAAGTAATTAAGAGCGAGCACTAGTTTAGTCGCAGCGAGGTTTGAACCCGTGCCACATGTGGATATTAAGTAGAAAAAAGTCAGTTATAAGGATTTGCATGTATGAAAAGAAGAAAATTCATGAAATCTTAGAAAGCAGTTCTTTGTTACTAACTCTTAAATCCCAAAAGCATGGATGGAAGGAGTCACATCTTTCTCACAAGTCCACTTTAGTCAGCACATTGGCAAAAAGACAAAGAAAAAGCACACTAATCTTTTTATTGATCAACCATACAGTAATTTGTTGGAGGAATACAAAGATAGCCCATCAAACTTGATCACGATCACCTGTTATCTTAAGTATGTTGGTGACCATTTATACATTAGCATAGTTAATGTATCTATATGACAATCAGTGTTTAGTACGTACGCGAGAAGCATGTGAATTTCAAAATAGAGAAACTTGTCAGAAAAGCCCAAATATAGTACCTGTTTTGCGAATGTCAGCTATAAATGAACAAGATAATATATCAGTGGAATGGTTCTTGCTTAAAGTATAGCAATGAGCCAGAACTATCATATTTTTACTAATGCGGCACACTATAGAACTATCATAACTGAATTTTAGATAACTTCATCTCCTTACACAAGCAAGAAAAACAGCACCTTTAGATAAAGATTCAAACTTTATCAACAAGATTTAGTTTTTAAGCAAGAAGAAGGATATCAGACTAATGTCACTAACCTAACCTTCTTGGAATCCAGCCTGGAATTAACCTCTGCATGTTATAGTCAACTATTATTTCAGAGCCATCAATAATCTTATGGTGAGCACCCTGCAGTAATAAAAAATATTAAGTCTTCTAGTTCAACAAATGAAAACAAAACAGAGAATATTTTACTATAAGGGTACCAGTCTACCAGAATATTTGCTAGTATACTCTGTAACACAGTACACTCTCTTTTGATTAATTGAACTCAAACCAACAGATTCCTAGACATTTTACTAGAAGGGTACCAGTCTACCAGAATATTTTAAAGAGACATTTAGGCCAGGTAGAAATCAAGGAAGATCAGAATTAGGAAAGAGCTAAAACAGGAGATCGAAACAGAACATAATACTGTAGTAGCAAGGCAACAAGAACAACAACATACCTCTAACTCTAGTAAGATAAGGCTGAAGATCCAAGGCAATCTCATCTTCATCGGAGTCAGATTCATCATGATCTTAAACATTTTTAACAAAGAAATATAAGCCATCATGGTTAATTGGTTATTAAGTAAAAAAATAAATAAATCAAGAGAAGATTAATATACCTTCTTGTCCACAAACCCAATCTCTAGTACACAATTTTGTCTCGGCATTTGCAGGAAGAATAGAACTTCGAAACTTACCAATGACATGACCACCAATGCTAAATGCAGATTCAGAGGCTACTGTGGTGATAGGCACACTCAAGACATCCCGTGCCATTAATGAAAGTTCTGGGTACCTTAATCTGTTATCTTTCCAGAAGCCAAGTACATCTAAATTTCGATTGGATTTACGATCAAGAGTAGCTTCCTCCAAATACAAATCTAGTTGAGTTTTTCCAGCACTCGACTCCAGTTGACTCTCATATAAATCAAACTCATCATCTGCATCGCTCATTTCATTGCTAACACTACTACAAGCATATTCCCCCAACGAGGTAGTTGTGGTTGAAGGCATTAAATACTCTTTGAACAATAACTGTAAATTCTCTTCAATAACCTTTACTTTTTCATCGGCAGTCTCAGGATTAAGGCTTGAAAAACAAAATTTAACATATTTCAATTTATATCGAGGATCAAGAACAATAGATATAGATAAAATGATACTATACGACCTCCAATATTTCTTGAACTTCCTTAACATCAAAGTTGCCATCTCACTCAGACCCGAATCTTCACTATCCTTTTCTTTCTCTAACAACTTCTGAATTTTATATATGTTTCGAAGATACAAATTGGCAGTCGGATACTTGCATCCAGAAAATAATGTTCTAATGACATAAAATGGCTTCAAAAAATTAGCTATTACCTCGACCCTTTGCCATTCCACTTCACTAAGGGCATGTTAAAAATGAGTGTCAACCAACCTATACTGTATGTAAGCCTGCTTATATTGAAGGGCACTTTCAAGCATCTGATAGGTGGAATTCCATCGAATAGGCATATCTTGTCGAAGCTTTTTGGAACATCGCAGGCCAAGATTTTTAATGCATTCCACAAATTTTACTATTCTTCCTTCTGAATACTTGATGTGATTAACACCCTCTCTGATTTTTACAAGAGCTACATCAATTTCCGCTAACCCCACCTTAACAATCAAATTTAGAATGTGATTTCCACAACGTATATGAAAAAACTTTCCCTCACAAACTAAAAAATGCATTAATGATAAATATTGTTTCAAAGTATCTACGACGCCATTGTTGCAAGTCGCATTATCTAAAGTGAGAGTAAAAACTCTCTTTTCAATGCCCCATTCTTGAAGAAACTTAATTAACAAAGGACCTAAAACTGCACCTGAATGTGGTGGAGGAACGTGGCGAAAAATCAGTACTCGTTTCTGAAGCTTCAAATTTAAATCCACATACTGAGCAGTCACACACATATAGCCATTAGAAACGAGTGAAGTCCACATGTCTGATGTTAAACAGATTCTGCTAGGAATCACAGCAAGCTCGTTTTTTAGCATATCTTTTTTCCTTGCATACAGTTTCAAAATATCCGCTTTTGTTGTGTTTCTTGATATGTGCTTCACTGTTGGATTTAAATATGAATGAATATCTCTGTTGCCTTTATGTTCTGCGAAACTGAATGGATAATTATGTCTACATATGGCTATGGACATTTTTTCTCGAAAGGTTGCTTGATCTATCGGTGTACTTTGATGCTCTTTCGCATTCTTATGAATTGTGTCCAAATGACGCTTCAAATTTGATGTTCCAGAAGAAGGGTGCAATATTTAATTTTTTTCACAAACCTTACAAATGGCTCTAAACTTTCCATCACTTGAAGGAATAGGAATTTAAGTAAAAGAATCCCAAACAGTAGAAGATTTTCTCTTGCCTCGTCTAACAACTGAAGAACTTTGTTCACAAGAATCGTCAATTCCTTCTATTGACATCTCTACCTAAAGATGAAATAAACAAAATTGATCAATGATATGGTAGAGATCTAAGCAAACAAATAGAAAGAATGAAGCAGGCTATACGTTATTGTCATTCTGGACAGAATGCTGGGGTCTTCAATTTAGATGGTGAAGTTCGTTGAGAGAGTAGGGTTTATGCCTTTATGGGTTTATGGGTTGAAGAAGAAAAATAGGAAACACGGGATATTGGGTACTGTTGTGACTTGGTAGCAGAAAAATTGGTAAAGTGGATATTTTGGTTTTATCCATTTAACTTAATGGATAAAATGGATAATATCCATTCTAACCCAATAAAAAATAACTCAATACCCAGCCCATTTTAAGTGAGCCTAATTGGATGGATACTCATTTTATTTAACCACTTTGCCAGCTCTAAATATGCATTACAACTTACTAGTGACAGTAATATAAATATAAAACAAGAGCAGATTTAGCAGTGGTGTATTGGGATTTTCAATAAGCACAACATGTAGATTTTAGAGTAAGTGAACAGAATCTATACAATAAGTACTACTAGTACTATTTTATCCGTTTCATCCATTTATGTGATTTGATTTGAGTTCGGCACAAATTTTAATAAATAAAGAAATTTTTGACATTTTTTGTCAAAAATAAAATATTGATATTTGTGTTGATATAATAAATCAATTTATTAAAGGTACAATGTTAAATTTAGAGTTAAAATTATTTTTAAATTTAGCAATAAAGGCACCGTATAATCACTCAAAAGCTTGTCTTGTCTCACTAGTTTTTCGGAAATATCCAAGTCCAGTTAATATCTTAAGAATTTTACTGAACCTTAGTTGAACAGTAAGGTCAATCAGGAGTAAGGACATAACTTGGCGAATCCCAGTATGTTTTTGTTGCCGAAGCTTGAGAGATAGTCAACTTAGTTCAAGAAATCAACTCAAAGAACCAAATAAGACATCAGCTAATCTATGTGATTATCGAGTTCTTGAAGTTGGTCTTCCAAGAACAACAAAAAGTTCAATCAAATTTAGGTATCGACATGTTGTATATGCCAAAATTTTAAATACATCATCAATAGGTGAATCCTAATTATCATTACAAATTGCAAGACCATTCGTATTGCTCAATATGTAACATAGCATTTGCAAAGTTTTGCTCCTTTTAAAGAGTTGCAATAAGCTTATATGTGATTGCTAAAGCTGTGTATGCATGAAATGTAATACAAAAGACAACCTCAAATGTTAATATTCTTTTAGTTATCCTTTTGACATAGTTTATTTTCAATATGTGCTTTAACAGTAATGACACTACATAAATGATGGGGCTGGCAGTGTACATTATTCAGATTAATTTTTTTTAAAGGAATTGTCGTTACAGCTTTATCGAGTATCATTAGTACTATTTCTTTCTTTTTACTATAAAAAAAAAGGGCTGTGGGGTGGGGGGGGGGGGGTGGGGGAAAGGGTGGCGACAATAGGGAGGGGATTAACAAGGGTAAAATTAAAATATCTAACCAACTGTGTTACTAAATTTTCTCAATTTCAAGCACACCTTTGTGTAATATTTCTTCAATATCTTCTGCATAATATTCACGAAGTTCATCTTCACTGTTGAAAGAATCTCTCTCTATGAAACTAAGCAAATTCCACATTAAATATAAATAAATATATATATATATATATATATATATATATATATATATATATATATGGAAAAGAGTCGTATCTACCCCTCTATTATTAAAAATAAATTATAAGTCACCTCCGTTATACTTTTGTTAAATATCAACCCTCACCGTTAGCCAAACTAATATATTTGCCCTCAATTTTAACGGTCCCCATTCACCCCCCTTCCCCACGTGGCAGCCATCCAACGCTTCTTACCAAATAACCCGTCCCACCTAAATTTAACCCGCCCCACTAATTTAAAACGTAACCCACCCCAACTAAACAAAAACCCCTTTACTTACCCCTAAATAAAACCATTAGCCCTTACTCCTTCAGTTCCCTTATTTTCCCCGCGCACCAGCTCCCTCATTTTCCCTCAAAATTTATTGTCCTCAATTCTAGGGTTTATAATCACTAAATTGTGCCATTTTTAATTAAAAATTCGGTGCTAGCAATGTCTTCTGGTAGTAGTTCATATGATTTTCGAAAGAGGCTTTACGGATGTGGTTTGGTTACTCACCACTTTACGGCTTGGACACATTCTAATGCCGGTAGGAGATTTTATAAATGTCCACAACCTGAAGTGAGTAATTTGGATATGGTAGTGTTTTAGTTTTATGTTCGTCATCCAGTTATAGAGCATTTTTTTGACCGAAACTTATGATTATTTCTGTTTATTGCAGAGAAATTCTTGTGGTTATTGGGAGTGGGACGATGATGTGTTACCAGATAGGGCATATATTGTCATCAAACAGTTGAAGATGAAATTGAAAATGGCTGAAAAAAAAAACAACGAGAAATTGACTGAAAAGCTCGAGTTTGAAGTGATGAATTCCAGGAAATTGCAAGAAAAAATTGTAACAATGAAGAAGGTTATTATGCTTTTATGGGCTGTAATTGTTGGTGCTATTATTGCTCGTTTGTGATTATTAGTGAAGATTGTTTTAAATTCCATGGCTCTTTTGTTGAAATAAAAACTATCTTCTTGGTATGCATTGTGTTTGTCAAAATGTGTGAGTGAAATTGCACATAGTTAACTGATAATAATAATAAGAGGCTAATCATACCATTAAAAGGTTGTTGATCTTACAAAGCACTTAAATATGAAACTTAACAAGTCATTTAAGTAGCAATGAAATTGAAATACAATAAAACTTAAACATATGATGACTTAAATAAAAACATAAACAACCTTCTAATTAAGCACTAACTTCACAGATTCAGGGGTGGTGATGCTGGTGGGGACCCTGGTGGCAACATTGCTAGTGCTGGTGGTGACATTGGTGGAGTGTGGTAGTCCTTGGCACGTTCTCCCGCCTCATGTAACATGGCCCTAACCATCATCTCCAACCTTCGTATTGTTGTGTCCCTCTCTGCATTTGCTTGTTGTATACCCCAAATTTCATTACGAATTGTCACAAGTGTCTCACTCAAGTAATCCAACCACAAGTTAATAACTTCAATTTCCCATCTTGGTTCAAATCTTGGAGGGTTTCATCCTATGCGACGAGGGACCCTTCTTGCACGGAATTGTCTCCATTGGTTATTGTTGGAACTTGAAGGATTCATTGTGATGTTTGGGATGTTGTTTTTGCTATTGTGATATTGTTTGTGATGCTATTTGGGTCACTATTTAAAGGAAATAAAAGGGTTATTGAAAAGGCACCATTAATCGAAATAAAAACTGTCATTAAGGAGAGCTTTGAAGAGTCATTAGACATTAGGATTCCAATGGATACATACATTCATTCATCTGCAAATGAAAGGTCACATTCATTCATCTGCAAATGAAAGGTCACATTCATTCAATAAGTAGAACAACTGCTAGCATAATTGCACGGCTAAAATATTATAATTCACATAACTAACATAATCATAGAGACAAGATTTAAATACTAAGTTACTGCATTAAGGTCATAACTGTTAGCATAATTGCTTAATACAGTTGAAGTGACAAATGGATGTCATATTATAACCTCACAACGAGATACTACCTAGGTCATAATATCACATCCTACAGTCAACACCAATAGATAAAGTAGCAGCCACATAGTCTAAAACATTCAGAAAATATTACATCAAATTGTCTTTGAGAAACAAGTATCTCATAGTAGTACCCTACAAAAACTAAGTCACATTCCACTTCTGAGATCACTTTTTCCCCTTGAATTTGTCCAGTGTCAATTTAGCTTGCATCTGCAGCTGGAGAGTAGACATAGCCTTTTTACCATTCCATGTGAGACCTGGTGGTGAGAAAGGCATATTGGATGGTTCACAAGCACCATATTGGTCACCTTTGAAACTGATTGCTCTCTTTCCCAATGGCTTAGCAGGCAGCTGTCTAGAATGAAGCCTTGTCTTAGATTCTGAGACAGCTTTTGGTCTCATAGTAGGGACATCTTCATCAGCAAAGTAAGGGAAGTCAAAATCTAGAAATGTGCTGGAAATGCTTTCTTGAGAAGGGTTGGAACTGCTAGTGCCTTGGATTTAAACAGTTGGCATAGGGTTGACAATATATGGGCTGAATTGAGAGTCTTCTGGAAAAGATGAGAAGTGTATCTCTTGACTCATTTGTTCTTCAATGTCTTTATCCACCAAACTTCTTCTCTTCTTTGCTGGCTTCTTTGTTGGCTTCTTTCCTGGCTGCTCCATTGGCATCTTTCCCTTGGAGTTCTGTCACACATTAATAAAGCTATGTTAACTTATGCAAAGTATAAAGTAAAAGCAATAAAAACTTAGAAAATGTTACCATTTTACAGCCCTTAGCATTATGGTTAGGCTGTCCACAGTTTCTGCAATTCATAACTCTCCCTTTCCTAGATGCAGACCACTCTCCAGCTCTCTTGCGTCCCTCATCTTTTTCCCTGACCCTCTTCAATAAAAGGTCTTCCAGCTTGGTTGATCAGTTGGGGTGGTTCCATTGCTTGTGATAGGAGTACTTTCCAGAATTTCTCCCCTCTTACGGGTTCCAACTTGTGAGAATAAGTCTTCAAGAATGCCTCCTTGCTATACTACCAATGAACTGCAGGTATAGGGTTAATCCTCCTGTGTAACATGGCTTTTATTGCATGGGAACATGGTATGCCACTAAGGTTCCAGGTCCTGCAGCTGCACTCTCTCTTTCCTAAATTGACAGTATGTGTATCACCCTACTCAGTCACCTTATACCCATTGTCACCATTGCAGTTCACCTCACACTTGTGTGCTATTTTCAAGTAGTCATCAAACAAGTCCTTGCATTGAGGACTGATTTCTTCCTTCTATAATCTCACTTCAGCTTCTCTTTCAATCACCATCTTCATTACCTTCACTCTTATCTCCTCAAGCATCTTGATTATTGGTTTGTATCTTGCATCTAATATCCATGCATTGAATAATTCTGTGAAATTGTTATCCACTCCCATATTTTTACAAACAGTGTCAAAATAGGCCTTGCACCAAGACTGGACTGGATATGTAACCAAGTCCTCAGCAGCAGCTCTCTCCAATTTCCCTATTTCCCCCAGCTGGTCATGAAAGTCCTCTTCATAAGTGGCCCATGCACACCACCAAAACAGTTTTTTCATTTCTTTGGATCTCCATCTTTTACACCAGTTTGCTTCAATGTGTCTCACAGAAAACCTATGTTTTGCTTGTGGCAGCACATCTCTCATAGCCAAATGTAAGCCCTACAACATTATCAAACAAGTTAGTATACACAAAACAAGAAAATGACATAAACAAAGTAATAGACAGAATATGAATACCTTCTGCATATCAGAAATGAAAGTGTATCCTTCTCCCATATTGAGGTCCAATGAGCTCTTCAAACATGCCAAGAACCAGTTCCAAGTAACTTTTGTTTCTCTGTCAACCACAGCCCATGCAATGGGATAAAAGTGGTTCATTGAATCTTGATCAATAGCCACATAGATCTGGCCTTTGGCCTTTCCTCTCAAGTAGGTACCATCCAGACCAATAAAAGGTCTTAAACCATCTTTAAATCCATTCTTCATAGCTTGAAAACAAATGTACATTCTTAAGAATCTTCTTCTCCCTTCACCAGCTGCATCTTTAGACAAGTTTACAACAATATCACTTCCAGGATTACTTAATCTCAGTTCATTTGCATATGCTTCCAACTTCTTGTATTTATCTTTAAAGCTACCATGCAGCTTCTCCAAAATCAGTTGCTTAGCCCTCTTGCATTTACCATGGCTAGCATTTAGTTCAAAAGCAGCTTTCAAATCAGCCCTCATATCTTTGATTTTGTATTTAGGACTTTCTTGAATCTTCCTCTTAAAATAATGAGCAATTGTAAAGTAGTCTACTCTTTTGTTATTATAAGCTATAGGACAGTCATGTTCAGAGTTAAGAGTCTTGAAAGTAACACCAGGACAGTCTCCCTTCCTTGATGTTAAGCAAACAAATGGACAGCCCCTTTGACATTCATACCTAAATCTTTTTTTATCACTCTTAAGAAGAATTAGCTCTCTTTTATTAGCCATAGCATACAAGTTCATATACTTTCTAGCTTCTGCAATGTTTTTGAAAGTCATATGCTCATCTAGTTCAATGTAGTCAAGCAGTTTATCAGTAATGGCCACCTTCCTTTGACTAGCAATACTCTTCAATTTTTCAGAATCATAATCAGACTCATCTGATTCTATATCACCCTCCCCATCAGATGAGCTACAATCTGTACCTACTTGGGCTAAGACAGGGGTCCCTTGATCATGATCATTCACCTGAGGATTAACCTCCTGATCATGACCATTCAGCTGAGGATTAACCTCCTGATCATGATCATTCAAATCCTCAAGATCATAATCAAAGACCTGAGTAACATTCTCCGGATTCTGACCAGAAATGGGACTACTAGTATCATGAACATGTTCAACAATATTAGGTACAGTCACAGCCAGCTCACACTCATCTACAACATACAAGTCTATAATATTGAAATCAGCAGAAACCATCCCCAACAAACACCTAATCCCGTTATCCCTTTCAATCTCATAGTAGCTACCAGAAGGTGTTAACACTATTAGTTGTTGTACCCCAATAAAGTTTAACTTAGTACAGAATTCACCTACAATATCTATGTAAGATAAGTGGTCAGGATCATAACCTTTCCAAGTATGCACCAGCTTCTTATCATATTTGAGCTTAGGGTCTCTGATCCATTCTCCAACATAGTTGAATATCAAATTCACAGTATGCATAGTTAAATACTATGCAAATAAAGAAAAAAAATTAAAGTCATAACCAGTGGGGTCCACATGATTTAAATACCTAACCATGGGGACATTCCTAATAAACTAAGAAGCTGGACCACATACACTTGAGATTTACATTAAAGGTACATAAAATACTTAAAGTGGTTCTTATTATAATACAAAATACAATTTTTAAGACAATGTTGTAAAGGACAAACAAAAAAGGAAGCATCTTTCATCACATGTCTCCATAAAGTCGTTAAACCCTTACAAATAACAACTAATATACCCTACATCACAAATAAGAACCATTCCGAACCATTAAACCCTATTCCACCAACCAACAATAAGTCAATGGGGTCCACAGTCGGGAACATAAGTAAATGCACATGCAGTGAACAATTCCAGTAAATATACACTATAAATACTTGAAAAACCAACATATATACATAAACAAACATAACTCTAAAGCAACATGTAAGAACCCTAAAAATCCAAACCATCTACTCACAAACAAACAATAAAAAAGCTAGATTTAAACATAAGAAGGTTAAATCAACATTTAAAAGCAGGAAAATCCTTACCTTTTACAGCATTTGAACTTTGATCTTTAGCGCCGTTTTGATTAGGTTTTTTTTTAAAGAGGGAAAATAAGGGAAATGAGAGGGCTGATGGTTTTATTTAGGGGTAAGTAAAGGGGTTTTTGCTTAGTCGGGGTGGGTTACGGGTTAAATTAGTGGGGCGGGTTAAATTTAGGTGGGACGGGTTATTTGGTAAGAAGCGTTGGATGGCTGCCAAGTGGGGGGGGGGGGGGGGGGCGGGGAAATGGGGACCGTTAAAATTGAGGGCAAATATATTGGTTTGGCTAACGGTGAGGGTTGATATTTAACAAAAGAATAACGGAGGTGACTTATAACTTATTTTTAATAGTAGAGGGGTAGATACGACCCTTTCTGATATATATATATATATATATATATATATATATATATATATATATATATATATATATATATATATATATATATATAGGAGAGGATGTTGGTATATAAATAACTAAAAAAGGGTCAATTTTACCCTTCAACTATCGAAAATGGAGCAACTTTATCCTCCATTTACAAAAGGTCTCAAATATACCGTTGTCGTTGATAAAAGGACCAGTTTTACCGTTAAAACTTAACAGACCTCCATGTCATATTTTTATAACCTTATAAATTCATAAATATGCTTACTGGACTGCCATGTTGGATCAACGCAATGTAAATCTTGCCACCTCTTTCTTCTAACTATGGTCTTCTTCTCCATTGTTAAAGACCCTTCACTGGATAATGGAAGGATTGGACATTACAAAATACTCAAACTCAGAGAACTATTGGCACATCAACTTTACATGGATGGTTTCAATAAATATGTAGTATTAACAAAAAAGACAACCACACATAATTCTGCATCATATACTCGTCAAGAGAGAGCTTACACTAAATAGACTCGGTCATGGAAATTGTCTGCAATATTTAGTTGATTTTTTGGTCTATTATTATTAAATTAATTGATTTCCCTATTTCCTTCTTCCTGGTTGTCAAGTTATGTATGTTTATATCTGAGAAATATTTTCACATTTGTGTTAGATTGCTCTCAACTTTATTAATCTATTGTTTTTTCTTTCGGCTAGAATATCTTTCCTTTTGATTCTATGAAACAACATAAGACACCAATTACTCTGTTCAAGATCAAAAAATTGATGAAAGGTAGAGGGATAAAAGGATCCCTCGTATAAGCTTGATAGAATTTAACACGACTACCAAAGAGGGAGTAGGGAGGTCACAGAGAGCTGCACCAGGCATTTGACAAGTTATCGACCAGTTGAAGTTGTTTTTCATAATTTTTATATTTGGGTCTTCTACCTCTGATTTGGTTTAAATAATTTTGGTATTGGTGGATGTTCTTGCATACTGATACAGTATCATGTAATGAAGTAGAACCTTTAGACTTTGTCGATAAATTTAGAAGTTCAAATCAAAATTGAGACTTTTTTTGTGGAACAAAACTAGTGTAGGATCTTTAAGAATGGAGAAGAAGACCAAGGCTAGAAAAAAGGGGGTGTTCTGACGTATTTTGTGTTGTCCAACGTAGCAGTCCACGTATGCAAATTTATAAATTTAAAATGGTTAAAAAAATGACATGGAGGTCTGTTAAGTATTAGGGGTAGAACTGACCTTTCTTATTAACGGTAAGGGGTTGTTTGGTACAAAGATAAGTTATACAGGGATTAGTTATACAAGGATAAGTTAATACCGGGATAAGTTAATACTATGAGGTCCCTGATATTAATTTATCCATTAAAAAATGCATAAGTTTATACTGAGATTAGATAATACTGATTTGAATTTGCAAACCAAACATATAATAAAACCATCTAGCTTTTTATACCACGATTTAGTCCTATACCACATACCAAGCGATCCCTAAGGGTATATTTGAGACCATTTACAAATGGAGGTCAAAGTTTCCCCAGTTACAATAGTTGAGGGGTAAAATTGATCGTTTTTCGTATAAATAATGATGAATCTTAAAGCCCTAAGGGCCTAGGCTCAAACCAAACTATATCATCTGTCGTACCCGGTTTTAAACTCAACTCGGAGCGAGTCGGATTTCAGATTTGACTGGATAACTCGTTTGAGTTAAGGATTGGAGTCGCCACCTAATATGGATTTCTAAGGTGTATTTGGTCACGTAAGTGTCTAAAGTCGGGTTTTTATTAAAGCTGGTCTAGTTTCACAGATTCGTCTTAAGAAGTCTAAGTGACTTGGGGAAGAAGGTGTTAGGCACTTCCCCAAATCCCACGAAAAGTGGTTCCCGCCCGAGTCTATACTTTGGGATGTCTAAACAAAATTGTAAACATTATCATATATATATATATATATATATATATATATATATATAAAACTAGCTTAAGAGGTTGAATTCACAATCAATTTAAGGAACTAAGTTCATTTATGTAAATCTAGGTAGCATGCATATAAGTGGGCTTTAGATTATACAAATACGACCTACATTTCACGTCTACTCACACTTTTGGCCTCTCGTATAAATGCCTAATCGAAAGATGGGTGTTGATAAATGGTGTAGTTAGACAATTTAAATGGCTGAATCAACTTTGGGAGAATAGGCAGTTTTTTCAAATAATTTTTAGATTTTATTAAAAACCAAATAGGAGTTGTTTTCGAAATAAAATATTAGCTATTTAGGGTCAGTGTGACTCCTCATTAATTATCGAGCCCTAACCTTAATGGCTATTTTGATTTAGGGGTCAGTTTTGGAATGTATAAATAGATAGGCTGTTTTTAAAAATGAGTTTCAAAAAAGAAACGTAGATGCAAATAAAGGATGTCACACAAAATATACATATAAGTATGAACATACATGAGTGTTAAGTGATATATGTTAAGAAAATAATTGTAAAAGTTGTATAATTGACCCCTCTAATGCGTATACCTCCATATGCACTATTAGATTAGTGTATAAGAGGTTAAACGTTATTTTTTACACATAAATGCCAGATTTGAAAATGCTTTTAAGCCTAGATCAGAAACGTAAAGGAAACGCAGACTTGATTTTTTTTTTTTTTTGAGAAATAGTCACAGAGTTGACAGCTTAAAACGTATTGCCCAAACAAAAAACCCTAATGTTTTCTCTCTAGGAGAGGCGACCTCATGGGCGATTTGGAGAGGACACTGCGCAGCTTTTTCTTGAGCTTTCATGGCCATTTTGGCCACTGGACAGCCCCCTTCTGGGGTTGTCCAGGCGCCCTCTAACCTCCCTAACCTTTCTACTCCATTACTTCCGTTACAAACAACCACACAATCTCAAAATCCATCATACAAATCCATTCTTAACCCTAGTGGCGTGACTGATGTGCCTAAATCTATTTCTGCGAGTAGTTTTGATTACCATCATGGAGAACCTTCTTTTGTTAGGGAAGATAAGGATGTTGATGTAATGGTGAGACAAGAAGAACTCCAGTATGCAGTAGTAGGGAAATTTTTATATGGGATGCCAGAGTTTCATGAACTACGTAAACAAATTCCCCTAAAATGTGAGATTAAGGGAGAGTGTTCGATTGGCTTCCTTGAAACCCGTCATGTTATCATCAGGCTTTCTTTGTTAGAGGACTATGTTCACTTGTTGTCTAGGCCATCTTTTTACATTAAGGTTGGTCAAAAGTTCAATCCTATGAGGACGATGAAATATGATGTTTGGTTTGATCCAAGGGAAGAAACATCAATAGCTATAGCATGGATTTCTTTTCCGGGCTTACCTCCTGCTTTCTTTGTTAAAGATGCCATGTTTGCTTTAGCTACAGCTGTGGGCAAGCCATTACAATTGGATGCAGCTACCAAGGCCAAAACAAGACCTAGTTGTGCGAAAGTTAAAGTGGAGATGGATTTGTTAGCGTCTAGACCACAAAGGTTGAGAATTGGGATTAAAAACTCTTCAATGAAATTAGGTACAAGTGGATTAGAATCAGGTATGATTTTTTGCCAAAATACTGTAAAGCATGCAGATTACAAGGACACAATGAGGAGGAATTTTTTTCTCTACATCCTGTGCTCGTGTTTGATGAAGAAGTCAAGGCAAAGGAGGATCACTCATCAATGAAGGAAACTGTGAAGGAGGCTCCTTTGAAGGTGTTGCAAAGTGGTAAAATTGTAGGTAATGTGTATAAGGGTGGAGAAATCGTCGCTCCAGCTCAAATTCAAGGTCGACAAGGCAAGAATTTTTAAAAAATATGTACATCCCAATAGAAATCCTAATGCTTGGACAAGAGTTGAGAATAAAACCAAACAAGTTACAATTGATACTGCTCGTGTCAATCAAGGAGAAACAGTGGCTATGACTAATGCCTTTGCAACGCTGGACAATGTTGATGAACTTCGTGATGAGGTTGTTAAAAGTGTGCATCCTCAAGACAAGGATGCGAATTTAATTCAACAAGCTTCAGCAGAGGGTGCTAAGGAGAACTCGCACACCACACGACTTTTGGAGTCGACTGCTGCTGTGTCTAAGGGCATGGACGATTCAACAAAGGGTGGGAATTTTTTATCTCCTAAGATTGGGACTAGGGGTTGGTCTCACGAGGTTTTTAAAGATCACCCAAAGGTTGACGCAGTGGGTGTTTCTGTTAAATCTGGTACGGGTAAGAATAGGGCAGTTTCGAATGAGGTTTTGGGTGCTGATGCATTAATTGATGCTGAATTTAATGCTGCGTCTTTGAGTATTGAAGCTGGGGGCCAAGCTGCGATTCAAGCTAGGGAAAATCAATCTTCAGCTTCTCCTAGTGACTGTGGGAACGCATTAAATATGTCAGCTCTTATTGATGTATAACAGCCCTCAGCTTTAACTCGTGCAACTGGTCGACATGCTGAAAGTTTGGCTAATGTTGAAGCTGAAGCGATGAGAGTTAATGAAGCTGCAGGTTTGGTGAATATTGACTCTTCTCCTGTTAAGGAGTTATTTCCTTCAGTTGGGGAAAGTTCCCAGCCTCCAAACTTGTCCTTTGTCGATGTGGGAGATCAATTGGATTATCTTAGTAACGTGCAAAATTGTGACGTGTTGGAAGCAGCTGCTAATGGTAATTCTCTCTTAGGCATTAATGATTCACTACTTGAAATAAGCGAGGATAAACAGGCAGCATTAGCATACCCTAGACGTGATTTTGAAGGTGCTAATTTGAGCCAAGGAACTTGTGTGGAGAATAAGCAAGCTCTCACCATTCCTTCACTTCAGGTGAGCACAAGTTTGGAATCTGCGAGTGTGGCTAAGCCAAAATCTTTTGGAAAAGACCTAATACCAACGGCTCAGCTTGAACATTTGTGTAGAAGAGCTTCTCCTAATTTTGGTAAGTCTTTTTTGAACATAAATGCTCCATCCTTTGTGCCTAAATCCTTGATGCAGCTAGTCCCACTCTCAAAGTGTTTACCCACGGATGATGAACTCGTCAAGCGAATGGATTTGAATGATACGAGGGGTATTTTGGCACGGCAGGTGGCATCATTTCAAGAAAAGGTTCCTTAAGGACATTATTTGATGGAGGATGATGATTTGTTTGAGGAAGAGGATTTTGAGGAAGAATCCACCGCACATAATTTTAGCATGGTGGCTAGAGAAGGAGATTTGTCACCTAGGGACATTCATGATAATGCCCCAAAGAGAGTAAGGAGGGTAAGGTGCCCATTAGAGCCAACTAGGGTGCAACCTACGAGGAGTACAAAATCAAAATTCAAAAAGTCCAAGAACTCGAAGAAATGATGGATATCATATATGATCGTGATAGAGAGCCACAAATATCATTTTTTCAAGTTAGTATTGTAGGGCCTTTTTACATATTCCATTACATATTTATCGGGCAACAACCCAAAGCCCGATAAATATCTGCCACAATCATAGGAACTATAGTATAACGATAACCATCAATCCCATTAAATACCGCATCAGTAACTACGACAAGCCTCGAACATATGTCGTGATTCGAGCTTTCAGGAAACACCATTACTCCTAAGAAACAAACAGCAAATTCAAATGGTCTAGCTCTCCTCCAGTCATTATAGGACTTGAACTCTTTCTTACGGTCGTCGAGTGCACTCAAATACTCAAACCTGTTGTAAAAATAGGAAAAGGGTATTTTCTTTTGTTGTAAAAATTCTACATTCACACTTGCTACCATCCCTAATTTATCACGAAAATCCTCAGGTGTGGGGACACTGGGAGCTAAAATGTGACTCCCTTGCCAACGATGTTTTTCTAGCCCCGAGTGTGATATGAACCCTCCTATCTCTTCCAGTAAAGGTGTTAACTCAACGTCCCCAAATCTAAACACATTTAGTTTTTCATCCCAAAAGGACACCGACGCTTCAATCATTTCTCTACACGGCTCCATTTCCAATAGAGAAACCAAATGATCCAAATGTTGGCGTACTTCGGTTTGCTCGCCTAATGACAAATTATTCCACCAATTAGTTAACAAAGGAGGTGCTCCCATAGTTATTCCAAAACGGTGAAAGTTTTGACTCATTGTGACCTATAAGGAAAAAAGAAGAAAATAAAGGATTAAAATTTCCCTCCCCTTTTGAGAACAATTGGACAAATCAAAATGCGTTTTTATTTTCGTCTCACTTTATTTTTCCCTCTTTTTTTTTTTCCTCTCAAATGCACATAAGCATGTCCAAATGTCCCTTCAGGGGTTTATTACCCGTCAAGTAGTTTGGACAAGTTGAAGACTAATTGGCTCACGGGGAGCCCCTCCTATGCTATAATGCATGCGCATTACATTCAAAGAGTAGTGTAATTCTAGACACGGTTCCCCAAGATGGAGAACCAAGGGGTGGGACTATTTAAAATTGTTGATTGTACCACAGACCAACTATATTCCAAAACATCCCTCCTAAAGGGTTTTTTGAGGTGGAACGACCGTGAAATCCACGTAATCGCCCGTATGTGTGCAAAGTGTCATTTTCCAGGAGTGGAGGAATATGAGTGAAATATGCCAATATTACATCAATTTTCAAACATATAAACAAGTAAAAGGAAAAGGAAAGACAAAAAATAAACCAAGTTAGTAAAATAATAATAATATGGATAGCAAGATAACAATCAATAAGTATCCCAAAATAAAGACTAGTTATGGTTAGGACTTTGAGTATCCCCAGCGGAGTTGCCATTCTGTCGTACCCATTTTTAAACTCAACTCGTAGCGAGTCGGATTTCAGGTTTGACTGGATAACTCGTTTGAGTTAAGGATTGGAGTCGCCACCTAATATGAATTTTTAAGGTGTATTAGGTCACCTAAGTGTCTAAAGTCGGGTTTTTATTAAAGCCGGTCTAGTTTCAGAGATTCGTTGGGTAAGAAGTCCAAGTGACTCGGGGAAGAAGGTGTTAGGCACTTCCTCAAGTCCCACGAAAAGTGGTTCCCGCCCGAGTCTATACTTTGGGATGTCTAAACAAAATTGTAAACATTATCTCACACACACACACACACACACATCACTAGCTTAAGAGGTTGAATTCGAAATCAATTTAAGGAACTAAGTTCATTTATGTAAATCTAGGTAGCATGCATATAATTGAGCTTTAGATTTTACAAATACGGCCTACATTTCACGCCTACTCTTGCTTTTGGGCTCTAGTATAAATGCCAAATCGAAATATTGCTAAAGCTGCAAGAAGGTGTTGATAAACGGTGTAGTTACACAATTTAAGAAGGTGTTGATAAACGGTGTAGTTACACAATTTAAATGGCTGAATCAACTTTGCGAGAATAGGCAGATTTTTCAAATAGTTTTCAGATTTTGTAAAAAACTGAATAGGGGTTATTTTCAAAATAAAATGTTAGCCATTTAGGATCGGTGTGACTCGTCATTAATTGTCGAGCCCTAACCTTAATGGGCTGTTTTGGAATGTATAAATAGATAGGCTGTTTTTGAAAATAGGCATCGAAAAAGACAGATAAATGCATATAAAGGCTGTCACACATAAATATACATATAAGCAGGGGTAACTGCATGAAAGGCCGCTTTTGCCACTGGTCTTTGGGCACAAGCCACTGATACCAAAACATTTAGTTTGTGGTCACTTTCGCTTAAAAGATAGAACTTCAGTCCAGGGCCATGTTGACTTAACTTCAGTCCTTATAGATAGAACTTCAGTCCTGGGCCATATGGACTTTGACTTAAGTCAATGCTTATTTAGTAAAGGCCCAAAAGTGGCCTCTAGTGTAAGACCAAAGAAAATAGTTGCCTCAAACTAAATACCGGTATTAAAAGTGGCCGCTGGGCGAAATTTTTACATATAAGCATGCACATACATGAGTGTTAAGTGATATATGTTAAGAAAATACTTGTAAGAGTTGTATAATTGACCCCTCTAATGCTTATACCTTTATCCAAAAAGGTAAAATCTAATAACATTTAACCTACTACAAAATTTATTGTAAGTGTATAGAATATTTAAATTACATTATCAAAGATTAATATATTAATATATATAAATTTTCGGCTCAGTTCGGTTGTTTCTTTGGTTATTTTTTATGAATCAAACCAAACCAAATAAAATAATGTTGGTTTCTAGAATTTGAAAATCAAACCAAACCATATCCAAGAGCATGTCGGTTATTTTAGTCGGTTTGATTTGGTTTTCGAATTGGATAAATTTTTAACCAAACTGTGAACACCCCTAATTGTGACATAGCACATTACTTGTGTCATCCCAAGGCCTTATGTTATGTGAAATATTTTATTCTTAGTTGATTTTAATTTTGACTATATATACATAAAAAAAAAATAGTATATAAAATATACTTTATCAATATAAACTTATTCAGTTAAGTTTGGTATTTTTTGGTTTTTTTATAAAATAAAAACCCTAACCGTATTATTAGGTATGGTCATGAAGTTGCATAAAAACTTACATTTTACTAAAAAAGCCTAAAAATAGTTCCATACAGTTCTATTCCATCGATTATGATCAGTTTTTAAAGAACCATTGACACCCCTATTCAATAGTTACCTAGTACCCAACGATGAGATTTTCATCAGCTCAATATATAATTCAAATGGTCTGGCTGTGATGTTTGTCCAATTGGATCTGAAAACCTTCCAACTTAAGATAATTTGCCATTATATGATATTTTTGCTAGCCTCTCCACTAGCGTATGGTGGAATTGAAACTTCCGATCTCCCCCCTAACAAGTAGATTTGCTAGTGAAAATAGTGTCTATGCAAAGACAGACATACTATTCTGGAACATTAATACTAATACGAAAATATAGTGTCATATAAAAGGAAATAAGGAATAGTGTCAACTCATTTTGTTTATTTATAAATTTTACTTGGAGAATATACAAAAAAACTGGAATATATTTTTAAATTATCTTTCTTCTAGAAGACGTTTAAAGAACATAATTCTTTAGTTTAGTTACACTTAAATTAGTTTTAATCATTGTCCATTTGAAAAATGTACAAAAAGAGCTAAATAACTACTTCTATACTAATCTTCCTAACAAAGTTGTAAATGACTTCGTATAACTAATTGTGCTTAGCTGGAGAACAAATCGAACAAAATGAGCAATATAAGTAGACTGCTGGAACGATAATCCTGTGATAATCGTATTATAAGCTGAGCTATTCTAATGCATGGAGCTGTTTGTGAGCAGTTAACATGATCCAGTGGGTGTACACTCCAATTGGAAAATGAATCATTTACTAGCATTTAAGAAAGAACTAATCCTTTTGAGTTATAGTTTTAACATTCATATTTACAAGTTATGGGATTATGGTTTAATTCATCCTAGTTAAGTGATATATAAAAAATTACATGTAAAGAAAACCATTACATATCATCGAGTGCCATTAAATTTTTAATTCATCGATGACCCTATTTCTTCAACTCTTTAACATGCATAGAGAGCGAGTCCCTAGGGCTGAAATCAAAATCTGTTAAGGAAAAAGCATATTCCCATTCCAAGTCAGCATCTTCAACAAAACCATATCAACTTTCATAGGTCACATGTGTCCACGTGGAACACGTCCATAAATACCAATAAATACCTTCCTCACTGGGAAAAATTCCCTAAAGGTGGTACAAGTCCATCTTTAAACCAAAGTACAAAAATATTAAGATTTTTTTTTCCTTTACTTCTCATATTTGGTTCATCAGTAACATATACTACTAATACTGTATTCTAAGTAGTTTATGATCTATAAGTTTGGTGTTTGAGGCTAAAACCAAGAAAAGGTCGAATCCCAACAAACAAAATTTGATCAATCTTATTTTTCGTTGTTTAGGTGGAAAACTGAACCAAGAATTCTCTTCTTCATCATCATTCGATTCAGTGTTCACGACCCAGGATTCTATTTTATCTCGTTTAATATCCGGTTTAATAGGCTAAAGAAATATATTACAATAAAATTAAGTAGACTAGATTCTATGGATCTTCCATGTGAGTTATGTGGGGTGGAGAGGGCAGTGGTGTATTGTAAATCAGATTCAGCAAGGCTATGTTTGCAATGTGATGGACGTGTGCATCGAGCAAATTCTTTATCGCTAAGGCATTCGCGTTCTCTCATTTGTGACAAATGCCGTTCACAGCCAGCAATTATAAGATGCATGGATGAAGAAATGTGCATGTGTGACGGCTGTGATTGGAATGGAAATGGCTGCATTGCGACCGGGCATCGACTCAGGAAGTTGAATACTTACAATGGATGTCCTTCTCCTCTTGAGTTCATAAGGGTGTTGACATTAGTTCTTGAAATGCCTATTGGTATTGATGACACTAATTTTGACAATAGCTTTGGTACTTCTCCTTGTAGCTTATTCATGAGTATCAATGAGGATAGCAGCTTGGAGACTAAACGAAATGAAGGTCCTTTGGTTGCTAATAAACTTAATCAGTTACCTTGTAGCTTATTGAGTATCAATGAGGATAGCAGCTTGGAGACTAAACGAAATGAAGGTTCTTTGGTTGCTAATAAACTTAATGAGTTAGCTTCTAATATTAAGTTTGAACCATCATGGGCTATTCCTTCAAATCCCAATTACTTGATTTCCTGCAACAGAGATCCAGCACCCTTCTTAGAGGGATCTGGCCTCTCAAAGGTCATAAACTGCTCTCCCTTTCCTTATTTTTCCTCTTCTTTTTATTTGAGTCCATTTAATGTCACAACATTGGACATGTCTTATTAATGCTGAATATGTTCAATGGTGTGCACTAACGCTTGCTTTCTTTGTTTACTTCAAAAGCAGCAAGATTGTCCAATTAAGGATCTGGGATTTCAGGAAGGTGATCTCTCGAAAGGTGTTGATTTCAATGATGTGACATTTAATTTCGACTGTGGTTATGAGCTTTTGGCCGGTTCACGACAAAATCATCCAAGATACTCTAGTGAAGATAAGGATCTGGATTGCCTAGTCATGGAGAAAAATTCATCTGTCACAGGATCAAATAGTCATGTCGAATCTTCTATCGAGGTACTTGTTTGACCTTTGATTCTCTTGCTTTTAAACAAAGTCTACAAAATGCATTACAAAGTAGATTCTATTGTTAACACAGTCAAGACAACTTGTTTAAAGCTTTTTTGTTTTGGAGTATGATAGAGTCTTGGTGACCCGTTGTCAGTATTTATTATCGATGTACCTTATCTATTTTTTGGTGTAGCTTTTAATTTCCATTTGTATTTTAATAGACAACATTATCTTCGGGACAGCAAGAGTATATAGGATTGCAGTCCTCACAAATGGCTGCAGCTACGAGTTCAATGAGTCTGTTGCAGACAATGAGTGCCACTGCTAATTGCTTGCTTATGAATCCAACCAGTTGCAACAGAAGCATTGCTGGATTACCCTTTCTACCAGCACCAATTCAGTCAAGCATGTCATTATCACTCTCCAACATCACTGGAGAAAGTAGTGCAACAACTGACTATCAAGATTGTGGCTTGTCCCCAGTGTTCCTAAATGGCGAATCACCATGGGATTTTAATGTTGAAAATAGTCCACAGAAAAGGCATATAGCCAAGATGAGATATAATGAGAAAAAGAAAAGTAGAACGTAGGTTGATCAACTCTTCTACTTTTGATCTGTCATAGCTTGCTTATGCTTGTCCTGTTTCGTTATCTTTGTTTCATAGTCTCACTAAAATTGCACCTCCTTTTCAGAAGTATCTCTGTTCAAATTAGGGGTTTTCGAGAATCCTGTCTATGCAAGACTTGTATTTTTACAGCTCTTTTACCTTTAGAGTCCTTTTAATGTTCTTTACTATACTTCATTTTCGTCTTGACTAAACTTCTTGTAGGTTCTTTGCATTCCTAGGGGTAATTTTCAAACAATTTCTTACCAAATTACTACAATCATTTGCTTATTCAAAGAGTTTCGATACATTGATTAGATACATGATTAGTTTCTGAAGGCTTTATTTCATCTAAATAGCAACTCTTTCCTTCAATTGACGCTTATGCTTTGTGACATGCAGGTTTGGTAAGCAAATAAGATATGCTTCGCGTAAGGCTAGGGCGGATACCAGAAGACGAGTTAAAGGTAGATTTGTTAAGGCTGGGGAAGTTTATGATTATGATCCATCAGAAACAAAAGATTTCTGAGATAAGACAACTGATTTTGTGCCCCTTCTACTTCGCCAACAATTTCCAAAGTATTAAGGTATTTCACTACAAGAATAGTTGACTCGATGATCATATTGTGATGATTGATGAATTACAGTGAATGCAAGCATGCAGAGTGATGACTTTTGAAATATTTAGAATTCCATGATTTAGAATAAGTGCAGTGCTTCATCAAATTAATTTCTTTACTATCTGTGTAACCAGGCATCGGACAAACACTCTGAGCAACAAGAGATTTGTCATGAAACACAAATGGCCTTACCAGTAGCCTCCACTAGACTCTTGCTTTCTGTAGGTAAAGAGCTGATATGTGATCTCATTATAATCCGTGTTCCTGCTGCTGTCTTTCTCATTATGATTTTGCTCACTTTGAAGGATTCCGCAGTCACAGGATACACTTTCCAGAGGACTCTGCTTTCTGAACTCAGATACCTCCTACAATACAATCTATAATCTGGTGTCATATGCGAAAAACTATATCCAATGCTTCAGAGGTCCAATGCCTACTATTCCGTGCCATCAAATAATCTTCAACTATTAGCACTTGATATTCTTTTCCCTTTTTGCTTTCACTTTTTACTCCTCATTTATTTGACATTTAAAATTGAACTTGATTCTATAGTTAGTATTTAATCTAGAGCTACATTCATCTCATTAGAATTGCTTTCAGCAAAATTTAAATAAATAGGGAATTCTGCAGGAAAGAGCACAGTTATTCTACTCCTACTAATATTTGATCACATTTGTCGTTGTTACTCTGGATCGCGGGGGCTTATGACCAAAGTGGTCACGTTGATTTTTCTTAATCTTAATTTCTGAATGGATCATACACATCGTGAGATTCTTGTGACACTGACTGAGCATTTTGGTTTTCCATAAGCTTGGATACTTGCATCCTTTTTTCATGGTGACTTATACGATAACAAACAAAAGGCATCAGAAGTTGGTAACCTACTAACAACGAAGATTGCATCCTAGAGGCTAAATCGAACTTGATGCTGGGAGGTTTGGGAATGTAAGAGGAAAAAGGAAAAGAAGTTCTACTCGGTCCAATCCGATTGTAAGACAATAAGAAGCTCAGCCAATTAAGTTAATTTTACCGGTGGTTACTCAACTATTGTTTCATTACCACAAAGTCACTTTTATTTTTTTTGTTACGCAAAAGTCATTCAAATATTGCTTCATTACCACAAAGTCACTTTTGTTATACAAAAGTCGCTCAACTTTCTTCCTGTTTACACGAAAGTCACTCTAGCCGGATTTTACTTAAAATTCGCCGGAAAAATAACGTGGCATTTTTAATTAATAATAATTTTTCTTAATTATATTAATCCAATTCTTTAATCCAGTACACTAATTTTACCCAACCCAAGACCCAAATTCAGTTCACTACTTAACCTTGCAATTGATTTTGTCAAGTCATTAAAATATTTCAAGTTTGCTGTACTGTTAAACAGATGGGACTAAGAATTGCCGAAGAAAGAATTATTCTAGATGGTTCACCAGAAACTCCACTCGAGTTTATTCACGTTCAAATTCCCAATGTGGAGTCCAAGTCTGCCAGTGTTATTATTGATTTTGGAGAGATTAGAGTGGAGGACAGGGTTAAAGATAGAAATCCTCACTAAACAAAAGAGAATATTTTAAAGTGGATATAAGTTTAGAGTGCACTATCATTCTCGGCAGGTAGGTTGATTAGCCATGAATAATTGGAAAGGTGGGAAACATATTTTTTTTTTGGTCGAAAATGTGGGAAGCATCTTGTTTGAGGAGAATGTGAATGTAAGCTTCACGAGTTTTGGAAGGATAGCTCCAAGAAAGCATGTTGTGATGGCTATTGGGTGGATGAGTGACCAAGCAAGGAGACATTAAACAGAATTGGTGAAATATCCACTAGGTAAAATTAGTAGTGAAATCAGTTTGGGTCTTGGGTTGGATAAAATTAGTGTAATGGGTTAAAGAAATTGGGTTAATATAATTAAGAAAGATTATTGTTAATTAATGATGCCACATTAATTTTCTTGTGAGTTTTAAGTAAAATTCGGCTAGAGTGACTTTGGTGTAGATCGGAGGAAAGCTGAATGACTTTTGTGTAACAAAAGAAACAACAGTGACTTTGTGTTAATGAAGCAATAGTTGAGTTACTTTTGGGTAACAAAAGAAACAAAAATAACATTGTAGTAATTAAGCAATAGTTGAGTGACCATCGATAAAATTAACTCGCCAATTAACCATAAGTTGAACTTCTGAAATTGTCTTCCAAACCAGCAGATGTATCCATGATAAATTGCAACTAGAAGTTTCTTGATACATTTCGAGTTACATACAAAAGGATGAAGTGAAATAAATTGATTAATGAAAATAACAAGATAAATTACAATAAGACTTAGAAGAATAGAAAGGTAACAATTGACTTGTGAAATTAATTAGTACCCAAAGAATGACTAGGAAGAACCAAAGATATAGATTGTATTGGATAAATTCTGGCTCAGACACAAGGCAATCGAAGCGTGAAGCTCGGGGTGATAATACAAGTCATGCTTCGGAGTGATAACACAGGGATTATATCAAGGATACCGAGGACAAGTCTCGAGGTCATGACCGCCCGAGTCACAATAATGCGAAGCACTCAATACATGAAGCCCGAGCCCTCTATAACTAAAGTCCTACGATCTCAACATTCAAATGGGAGGAGATCGCGGGTCACCTATGATCTAAATATGGGAGAATGGGCTAATTAATGCCCACGATTGCTTCAATTCATTTTACTATAAATAGCACTTATGTAACAATGTAAGATTCATTCAGAAATATAGTCAAAATGTTGTCCAATTGTAATCTCAAGTGATCAATATAAAACCTTTTGTTCTTGTTCATCGTTATTATCTATTGTTCATTCAATTATTGCAATCTTGATACAACAAATCATTTGTAACCCAAATAAAAATTGTATTTTAAAGTCTTATTTAGAGTCATACAATTTGGCATCGTCTGTGGGGATAAAACAATTAAGCTTTCCAAAGTTATGACTAGTATTCGCCTGCATCCATTTTAAACTTATAAATGATTGACAACACTGAAAAGGTCAATGAGATCAATCTCGCCCCGTTGGGCCTACAAGTGGTATGGTTGGAGATAGAGTGGTACAACCAATTACTATTACTGACCCCAGTTCATCTGAATCTGGAAATTGGGGAATGCAAATCATGGAATTCATGAGCAAACTTGGGAGCAGTTTGCAGAACATCGAAGGCAAGCAGCCAAGCAGGCTACAGTTAACGCCGAGTTGCACAAATCATTACAAGCTAATTCGAAGAGTCTATGGCTGACTTTTACTCCCACCAACACTCCTCCCGTGGCCCCTAATGGAGGCACTCCAAATTCTAATCCTCTTGGCGCAGTAATAGGGGGACCTCTAAATTGTGCCGCATCTGAAGGCTCTGGGACTGCTCCCAAGGGAACAGTGCCCTTTGGAGCGGTTCCCATGGCAGCAGAAATAGCACGCATGGCTCCATCCAGCGTCCCGTTGGACCTCGAGAAATGGAAAAAGGATTTCAAAGCTCAACTTGGAAAATAGATAGAGAAGATTCATGGGGCTCAAAAATTGACATTGAAAATTGTAAACAACAGGCTTTCAAGCCGGAGGCAGCTCTAACCCCAATTCCAAAACATGGCTATAGTGAGAGGAAATGATTTGACAAAGGTGGAATTGAAGTCCATGCTCCTTAAAAAGTTTGAGGAGATGCTTGAGAAGGGGGCACTACATTGGTATTTGTATTTACCATCAGAGTCGGTTGGATCCTTTGATGAATTGGCTGATTTATTCATCAAGATTCATACCGGAGCCCAAAAGATCTTCAAAAGGAAGGGAGATATCTTCCATGTAAAGTAGTGGGCCAATGATCCACTTAGATATTTTCTTGAGAGCTTCTAAGCAGAGCGGATGGATGTGCTTCCAATGGAAGATAACTTGGCTATTATGGCGTTTGAAAGGAACATAAATGCAAACAATTCCAAGGCTGATGTGACTTGAAAAAGAACCTCCAAGAGTGGCAAGACTTTATCTTGGACGATGTTCACAACAGGACATTGGCCAAATTTAGGTTGGAAGAAGAAGAATGGACGTCTACCAGCCAAAATTCTGGGTATAGAAGTCGCTCCAAGTCATCTCGACGCACCGAAGTGCCATGAGGGAACTCAAAAGGCCGATATGAACCTTACAATTCCCAAAGGCAGTATGTGAGCCAAAGGTTGAGGGTAAGGTTAACAACAACGTAAATCAGAAGAGAAGCATAGGGCCATGTTTGGTATCCAATGTGAAGGATTTGCCCCGAATTTCTGAATACAATTTCAACGTTTCCGATGCGAACTTGGTGAACTCATTGAAAGACATGATTGATAAGGGGCTGAGGCTCCCAAAGGACATGAGGTCTGCCCCAGGGAAGAGGGACAAGAGCCTCTACTATCACTTTCATGATGATCATGGGCATCTCACCGAGGACTGCAAAGCCTTGCGGTACGAGGTGGCCCATTACCTAAGGAAGGGCATACTGAAAGGATTCTTGACAGACAAATGGAAGCAAACCTTTACAATAAATAGGAATGAAGGACAGTTGCCAAGGGCTCCGTCTTCTAAAGTAGTTGTTAATGTGATCACCGGGTGTAATCACCTAATTTTGGCACGAATACAGAAAAAATGCTCAAAATAGCCGTGTTAGATTCTTAGAATTTTTGCCGAAATTTTCCTAAATTTAGTCTATATTTTTAATTAAAATTGTCTTTAATTAGGATGTAAAATTTGAAAATTAATAAAATTTACTTGTTATGTATGTAATTATAATTCTATGTCTAATTGTGATATTAGTGTAGATTATGTGATTTTATTTTGATTAATTTAGTATGTAGTGCCTTTTAAATAGTCATTTGTGCAAAATACACAGCCCAATCCCATGACCCATCAGCCCACTCACTTACCCGGCCCACCTCCCCAGTATAAAAGCTTAAATTCCCCATTTTTTGCTCATTTTACACAAAAACTCAGAAAATAGGCAAAACCCTTGCCAAAATTTTCTAAGCCCGCGCGGAAATCGCCTCCAACGCAGCTTCACCGCAGCTCTGCCGGTCGGCCACCGGAAAAAATACACAATACATCACTCTACTCCTTGTCACCCCCTATTTCCATTTCTCAACTCGTTTTCTTCAAAATCTAAGCCAATTTTCGTAGATCGGACTTTGAAAAGCGGGCTCCTGCGACTATTTGACTTCGTCCGATGAACCCATACATTTTTGGACTCCTCTCGCTCTCCTTAACTCGATTATGAAGAGGTGATGACGGGCTAATAAGGTGACAATGTTGGGAGTGTGTCTTTTCTGCCGTGGAATTGGCTCGTGAAATTATGGTGGTAACGAGGAGACGGGGCAGTGAGGTGTTGGTTGGTTTATGCAGTGGTGCGAGTTGATTTAGGGCACTGGAGCTGCAGGGAGAATGTTCATTTGGTGCTGTGATGGTGTAGAAACAGTGGCTAAGGCAGCGACATCATGGCTTTGAAACAGAGGCAATCGACATCGAGTTGTTGGTGGCGTAGTGATAGTGTCGCGGGGGCTCTTGGTGATTGTTGTAATGGAGATGAGAAGACAATGAGGCAATGACTAAATGTTGCAGCTGATTTGAGACTGGAACTGGAATGACGACAGTGATGGCAGCAGCGTTAAGACACTGGTGATGATGAGGTGTTCGGATGATTGTTGGCTCGAGTAGACGCTGGTTAGAAGTGATTACTGAATTTTCCCTTTTTACTGTCATTGTTCAGTTTATATGCTTAATTAGGAGGATAATGGCTTAATGTGAGGTTAATCATGTTTATATCTCTTTGATTGAATTAAAAATACTATCCCTGTGAAGAATGAAATAGCATGCCTCTTGTGATTTCAGTTCATCTCTAAATATGAATGCGATTAGTTATTAGTCTTTAACTATGGAAGTATACTGCCCAAACATGAAAGTGTTCAAATATTTGTTTAGTTTTGATCAACTGTGAGCAATACTTTAGTGTCAAGTATGTTTGAGTGTTATTTCAAATCAAAGAGGTGTCTATATGAGGTATTATGCATATGGAGCCACAAGTTTGAATATGTAGGCTTTTGTTTGTGTTGTTAATTTTGAATGAGTTGAACTATTATGTATGTATGAAGTGATGAACTTATAATTTTGTCAAGTATAGAGTAGTTAGTTTGAACATGAAAGCATAGAGTCTTCACTGATAGTTGGACTTTAATGAGTCCAAATAGCCATTTTTGGCCAGCTTGTAGAATCTGGTTGCATTAGTTTAGTTTAGGCTTAATTTTGGGGCTGATTTAGTTTTCTTAGTTGATCCTAGTCCTACTAGTTAGTGTAATGAGTATTGGGTGTCCTTTAAAAGGACACTACTTGTACATTTTCAGCTTTTTGGGGCTGTTTAGGTGGCTGAAATAGTAGTTGTACAGCTGCTGTACCATGCTGAAAAAATAGCCAAAAAAATACTCAAGTGTAGGGGTGTGGGCTTTTACTTTTGTACAAGTCCATACTCCACCTTTTGGTCTTGAATTTCAGCTATAAAGAGGGTCATTTATTACCCTCTTTCACACACAACAACCTGCTAAAACATAGAAAAAATCAGATCTGAAAATACACTTAATGGGAGCTAAAAACACTTGAAAAAAAGGGGTTAAGTTTGAGAGTAGGATTTAGAACCAAAAGCCATTACTTCAAGGGTCTTTCGGAGTATAAATCCACAAGTCTTGGAGGTTAAATAGAGCAATTGAAGGGCTGCTTCAGTGCTGATTTCTGGGTGTCATTGTTGTTTGGTTTGTTTCTGCATAAGGTTCATTGGCTGACAGGTAACATTTCAACTTTGTAGTTTATTTTTAATTATGTTCTCTCTGGTAAGAAACCAATATGTAATGGCTAAAGTTTCTTGTTGTATTACGTCAATCATTGAGCTTGTTATTCTATTGAAAGTTCGAACTATTGTGATTGAAAAGTGAAAACTGTTAGTAATTAGCTATACATCTCCAGGTTTATATTTATTACTTTTTGAGCAATATATGTATAAAATCAGTGGCAAAAATCTGACCATTTTTGGTGCGTAAATTCAGTTATATTTGAAATTTTCAGCTTGTTAAATTAGAGTAATTTAGGAGAAATGGTCACGTAAGTGCAAGTATGTAAATCCGGACTGTCTTTTGCAAAGCTGTCCATGTGGTGCAATTTTAATTCTGGGCAGTTTAAAACATTTAGTGACATTGGAACATCAAAACGCCAAGTATTTCAAAACTTGTAAACAGTGAATAGGGGCTGTTTAACGTAAATGGGTCTATTTAGCACGAATATGATGTAACTGGGCCTAACGGCCGAAATGGACAAAAAATCTGAATGTACAGGCACGTTAAATTCAAAGTTAGTTTAAATCATAACTTGAACGAATAGGCATTTTATTAGGATAATTTTGAAAGATGGCCACATTTTTCTTACAAAAAACATCCACTAATTGTACATTGGAGAAATACATGTGTTAATTTCGCAAAACAGACCTTAAAACAGCCCAGTTTCGCAAATCCCTCAGCCCACGTATCGACGGTATCTTTGCTGCAAAATCTTTCCTCTTTTCAAAGATAGGCCATAACATTGTTTTCAATTTTATGAACAGCCTATTGTATGTATATACTTGTCATAATCTATATTTTTTTAAGGAAAATTTGGCAGTCCCAATTTGTTATTTAATAAAGTTGGCGTTATATTTTAATTAAATCGATTAGGCAAATTAAATAGGAGCAAGAAGAGTTTCTACGATTGAGTTTAATAATAAGTATGACTCGCGGTCTGCTTATTAGGCTAAAGAAAATTAATTCTATTAAACTCATTTTGTGTTAAGCAATAAAATAAAAATATGATAATTTCTGCAAATAATCTTTACGACAGCTTATTAATGCAAACGAGCTTAACCCATTTATGATTTTGGCAAACAACTCACTTTTTATTAATAGTCTCAATGACGGCAATTAAATTCTTTAAAAATAGACCAGTTCTTTGTGAGGTTGGAAATGCGTAATATATTTTATCTATTATGAATTAAAGTGTAAATTCGTCCGATCCTCTGTGAGGTTGGATAAGAATAACACTTTTAAGTTTTTTCTGAATCAAAGTTTAAATTCAAATCAACGGCAAAAGATAAAAATCATATTTAATAATTTAAAATTGCGTCAATAAAGCAACTTTGCTTGGCACAGGACTCGAGGGTGCCTAATGCCTTCCCGAGAGTCAACTGAGAACTTTACCCGAATCTCTAACACTGACCATTAGACTAGTCAGAGGTGTTCCAAGGTACTTTTTGGTGACTTGGCACACCTTAAACTATGTCAAGTGGCGACTCCGAGTTTCTCTAAATAATTTTGTACCTTTTGAACACCAGTCACGAGCCTTTAAATAATAAACCTCGCACGTCAGTTAATTTTTAGGGCGTGACACCGGGGGGTTGGAAGTGAACAGTGTGAATTTTGCCACAACTAAGAAATTTGTAACTCTCTATGACATATGAGAAGAGGAGCCGAGGTGGAAGTTCAAAGGATGAAATTGTGTTCAATGACGATGAGGTGATGTTTTCTCATTACGACGTGTTGGTGATCATGTTAAGAATCAATGACTCGGTCATCAGACGTGTATTGATAGATAAGTCACAAAGCTGTAAAGAAGATGTGGTTGAAGAACCAAATCGCCCCAAAGGTAACAATATTGACAGGCTTCAACAATTCCATTGAGAAAACATTGGGTGAGATCACTCTTACCACTTACACAGAAGGAATTACCAAAAAAACAATGTTTCAAGTTATGCCCAAAGACATAGCTTATAACGTTATCCTCGGGAGGTCGTGGATCCATGCGATGGAGGATGCGACCTCTACTCTTCATCAAGTCATTAAGTTCTTGACGCTAAGAGGTGTTCATTCCATCTGTGGCGAACAAAGAATGGATAGGGAGTGCTATTTGGTTGCTTTGAACAACGAAATCGTCTCGGCTGGACCATCTAAATAACAACCAAAACATCCGGAATCTGAAGAAGAAACGGGTCCGGTATCTGAAGTGGACTCTCAAAAGGAGGTGGTAGAAAAGATCTCGGCATGTATTCAAGAGCCTAAAAAGCAAAAGGCTTAATATTCAACGACCGAAGAATTTGAGTCGGTCACTTTGTCGATGGAATTCTCGAAGAGAAAGATATTTGTTGGCTCGGAGTTGGACCCAAAGTCAAAGAAAGCTATTGTCATAATTTTGAAGTGCAACAGTGATTGCTTTGCTTGGTCCTATACTGACATGGTTGGGATCGATCCGGAGATAAGAATATACAAACTCAGCGTGGATCCTCACCACACTCCGGTAAAGGAAAAGGAAAGGCCACATGCTAGCATCAGGAAGAAGGTGATCGAGGATGAAATAAACAAATTACTTGACAATAGTTTCATACGAGAAGTGAAGTACTTGGAATGGATGGCCAATGTTATGGTGGTACCAAAGAAAAATGGAAGATGATGTCCGTGTACTATACGGATTTGAATAAAGCTTTCCCTCAAGATTCATATCCGTTGGCACAAATTGATAGGTTAATAGACTCCACGGCTGGACATAAACTATTAACCTTCTTGGATGCTTACTCGGGGTATAACCAAATCTTGATGGAGCCAAAAGATCAAGAAAAAACTTCCTCTAGTACTGACCAGGGCACGTATTGTTACATGGTGATACCCTTCGACCTTAAAAATGCCGGGGCAGTGTATCAAAGGTTAGTGAGCCATATGTTCAACGATTACATTAAAAAATCAATGGAAGTTTACATCGATGACATGCTGGTGAAGTCCGTTCGAGTAGAAGACCGTTTGAATCATTTAAGGGAAACTTTTGCTATTCTGCGGAAATACAATATGAAGTTAAACCCCGAAAAGTATGCTTTTGGTGTTGGTTCGGGCAAGTTCTTACGCTTCATTATCTCCGAGCAGGGAATTGAAGCAAACCCCAAGAAAATTAATAGAGGAAATTCCTAAAGTTCTATCGGGGACCAAAGAAGTTCAACGTCTAACTGGCCGAATCATGGCCTTGAGTAGATTTAACTCTTGGTCATCAGAACGATGTCACAGGTTCTTCACACTTTTGATGAAGAACACAGCCTTCGGATGGACCCCGGAATACTAGCAAGAATTGAAAGAGTTGAAGCACTACTTGGCAAATGCATCGTTTCTTGCAAAGCCAAAAGATGGGGAGACATAGTTGGACTATCTGGCCGTGTCTGAAGTGTCCATGAGCACAATACTGGCTCAAGAGGAAGATGGAAAACATCAGTCGATCTATTATGTTAGCAAGCTGTTGCTCGATGCTGAGACCAAGTACCCTCACTTAGAAAACTTAGCACTTGCCTTATTCATTGCTGCACGTAAACTTCGGCCCTATTTTTAATACCACCCCATAGCTGTAATCACTATCTTCCTATTGAAAAATATACTACATGAACCTGAACTGTACGGGAGGTTGGCTAAATAGGCGTTTGAGCTGAGCGAGTATGATATCAATTATCAACCTCGCATCGCCATAAATTCCCAAGTACTGTCTGATTTTGTGGAAGACTTTAGTGCCCAATTACTCCCCGAAGCGGAGAAGGAAGAATTATTGTCAAAGGGACTAATCTCTGGGATTTGGATACTTTATACTGATGGGGTCACAAATGTTTAAAAGCTCGAGGCTTGGCTTGGTTTTAATGGCTCCAACAGGAGAAATAGTAGGGAATTCTATTAGGATTAGTCAAGTAACTAACAACGAAGCTTAGTACGAGGCAGTAATAGCAGGTTTAGAACTGGCTGAAGAGTTGGGGTGGAAAGAATTGAGCTAAAGAGTGATTCGCATATAGTGGTGAATCAAATACTCGGGGACTTTTCGGCCGGTAAGCCCAGAATACAACAGCTCTTAGCCAGAGTTGAACAAATGTTATCCAAATTTCAAGAGTGGAGGATTAAACAAATGCCCTAAGAGGAAAATTCGAAAGTGGATGCCTTAGAAAATTTAGGCTCCGCTGCCGAAGTAAGTAACTCTGAGGCTGATTCAATCGTTCGCCTCCTTACTTTGACCATTGAAAGAGTAAAGCTTGGATTTAATTCGGTGCATCATACTTGGGACTAGCGCACCATGTTTATTTCTTACTTGGACTTGGGGACTTTGCCAACTGATAAAAAGGAAGCTCGGAAGCTTAGCATCCAAGCGATCCCATACTCGTTGGCCAAAGGAGAGCTATATAGGAATTTTCACAGCAGCCAATTGGCAAATTGTTTGGGCCCGGGACAAATTGAATATGTGATGAAGGAAGTGCACGAGGGCAAGTATGGAAACCATTTCGGAGGGAAAACACTTACTCACAAATAACTTAGGGCTGGATACAATAGGCCAGATATTAGAACGGATGCCAAAGCCTTTGTTAAAAAGTGTGATAAGTGTCAACGCCATGCTCGGATACTTCACCAATAGGCTGAGCCCTTACACTCGGTCTTGTCCCCGTGGCCATTCATGAAATAGGGGATGGATATAGTTTGGCCACCCTCCGAAGCTAAAGAAGGTGTTCGTTTCTTCTCATGCTTACATCTTACTTCTCCAAGTGGGTAGAAGCGGGGGCTTACACCCAAGCTAGGCAGAAAGAAGTTATCAATTTTACATGGAAGAATATTATTTGTAGATTTGGGATCCCAAACGAAATCACGTATGACAACAGCCCGCAGTTTATTGTCTCAAATATCACGCATTTTCTTGAAAGGTGGGGTATTAAAAGGGTGGTGTCAACTCCATACCATCTAAGTGCAGACGGACAGGCTGAATCATCAAATAAAGTGATCATTGAGAATCTGAAAAAGAAGCTTGAGAAAGCAAAAGGCCCGTAGCCCGATGAGTTACCCGGAGTGTTGTGGGCACATCGCACTACGGAGAAAAATAGCACGAGGGATACTCCATTTTCTCTTGTCTAAGGGATAGATGCTCTAATCCCCATTGAGGCTGGTGAACCAAGTCTCCCGTACGTGAAACGACCTTAGGTAGTCGTTTCGGGAATTAAGGCTCCGATTTGCGTGCCGGTAATTTTAAAAGCTTTGTAAGGTCCATTTGGACGAGTTTGTAAAATTTGAGCTAAATCAGACCTCTTTTGGTACGTATCGGAAGAAGATTTCAGTTTTTACTGTCGATTAATATTAAAAAGAGGTTTTCGAGCTCAATTATGGCGAATGAACTCCGATTCGAAATCCAAAAGAGCCGTTAGATTCATATGATTATTTGTGACTTTCTTGAACTTTCGAAAGTGAATTTCGAGGTTGTTTGGCTAGTTTCCGCTAAAATGCCGAACGTTAAATAATTTAACTTTTTTCCATTTAATTTGCATATTGAGTTTCGGGAGTCCAATTTTAGATCCGCCTTAGCATGTGTGTTACATTTATTTTATATAACTTACTTGAGAAATTTAGGATCATTTCGAATTTCGTATAGTTCCGTTTTAATTTTCGTCGCGAAAAGAAAAGAAAAAAATAAAAGAAAAGAGAAAAGAAAGAAAAAGGTGAGTTAAAAGGCAATGGTGGATAAGGCTTTATCCCTTAGCATTACACTAAAACAAAACAGAAAACGGGAAACAAGAAAGGGGAGAAAAGAACCGCGAAAGCAGAGGCAAAAAAAAAAAAGCCAGAAAATGAGAAATGAGCCGAAGAAAGTAGAATTTCACCCCGAAACTTTCAAGTAATGATCTTAAAATATTATTTGAGTTTATTACGTGTGTTTGAATATATTGTAACGGTAAAAATTGTGATATTAGATATCGTTCTAATAAGTTCAATTAATAGTTTAAAGAGTTAATTGGATCCTGATAATAGAATTGAGTATATATTCGTACTCAGTAAGTTATGGGCAACATATAAATATAATTTATTTAGGGTTTGGTTATCTGACCTTAAACCCTGTACATTGTCCTGGCATACGTATTGCGTATGCGAATAGGGTATCAGGTTCCTAACCGGATTGCCCTAAGATGTGAGGAATGAAGCCTTTAACCTAATTTGATATATTTTCTGCTTATTGAATAGGCAGGATCATTTGGGCAGTGAATCCAAAGGATAAAGCGGGTGTTGAGTGGCACTTTGAAATAAGGTAAGTGTTTGTATCCATTTCTTTGGAGGCCCTTGGCCTTGTGGATATTCTACCACGTGTTCCTGTCGTGTGTAGCTGCCGAAAGGCGTACTCATTACGCCTTAGCTTTGAATTTACATTGTATATTTTATGTTATGCCCTGTTGTTGGTATTGCATTAAGAATATGAGCATTACACTCTGGTTTTGAGCAATGCATATATTTCCCGGTAATCGATGAGAGTCTCGAGCCGGTGAAGGGTCATTATTGCATATACTTCCGGGTAATCGATGAGAGTCCCGAGCCGGTAAAGGGTCATTATTGCATATACTTCCCGGTTGGCGATGAGAGTCCCGCACTGGCGAAGGGTCATTATTGCGTATACTTCCCGGTTGGCGATGAGAGTCCCACACTAGTGAAGGGTAATTATTGCATATACTTCCCGGTAATCGATGAGAGTCCCGAGCCGGTGAAGGGTCATTATTGGATATACTTCCCGGTTGGCGATGAGAGTCCTGCACCGGTGAAGGGTCATTACTGCATATACTTCCCAGTTGGCGATGAGTGTCCCGCACCGGTGAAGGGTCATTATTGCATATACTTCCCGGTAATCGATGAGATTCCCGAGCCAGTGAAGGTATCAGGCACATGTGACTGTATTACATCATACCGTATTCATCCCATCTCATAGCACCGCATACTGACTAGTGTGTGACTATTGTGCTGTGTTTTGTGTATGCGGCATATATACCATATTGTGGACATATTTCAGTTTTCCTATACGTTTCTGGTTATTTAGTGTCCTTAATTGGTTTATATGCTTTAGTTTTATGGATCGGGTTGCACGCCACAATAGTATAAATATATGGATCGGGTTGCATACCGCGACAGTATGAATATACGGATCGGGTTGCACACCGTAAGAATATGAATATATGGATCGTGTTGCACGCCGCGACAGTATAAACAGTCGTGATAGTATTATGTTCGAGATACTTAAAAACCTATATGTTCTGTCTATCTTATGTCTCTGGTTGTTTATGAGTTTATGATCTCATACGTGTTTTCAGTTACTATCTGATAAATAAGAGGATTGGTTTATCTATTTTTCTTCTCCCTGGCTAGCTATCCTATTCTTTGAGGTGGCTAGTCTGCCCCACTTATTGAGTCCTTTTGACTCACCCTTGTTTGTTGTTTGTTTTTGTTTATCTATTTCGTTTTGGCAGGTTCTCTCCAGGATTGAGTTCGCCACATTGTGAAGGAGCGAAGACGAGTTCAGCTGTCAGGGTGAGCCAGCTTTTATTCAGGATGGCTACCAGTTCTATGTTTATTATTTCAGTTGTATTTTGCTCCCTTCATGAGGTATCTGTCTTCTTTCGTACTCCTAGATGTCTATTCTGGATAGCCCTAAACCTAGTATGTTGAGTAGTCAGGTGTAAATTCTTTTGTACAGCTTAGAGGTATCAGTATGTCTATGTTTTTTTTTCTAAGTGTTGTTCTTATTTATGAATTGAATTATATTTATTTTCCTAATTTAATTGGTAAGGGTTCGCCCGACGGGTCTAGGGGAGGATGTCGTGTTCCTGCGCGGCCTAACTGGATTCCGGGTCGTGTCAGTTGGTATGACAGCCTTGTTTAGAGTTTATCCTGACTAAGACAGTGTCTAGTAAAGTCTCGCTGATGGGTACGTTGACGTTCGTACTTATCTACGAGAGGCTATGATGGCATTTAGGAAGTTTCACTTTCTTCTTTTTTGATCGTGCGTCAGTCTAGGATGCAAAAGTATTTTCGTTAATTCCTTCATGGTAATTGTGAACTCTCGTGCGACAAATCAGCAAACTGTATGAGTTCAAGAAGAAGCAGTCTAGTCTGGGGCTAGCACTGACGGTTAGCCTGTTGGTTTCAAAATATGAGATTGAATTCTATAGAATGGCTGCATATGCACTAGAACTAGTCCATGAACCTTCCGAGAATGTTCAAAGATTTATTGGTGACTTTTCCCCTTTCTTGAGATCCCAGATGGCTTGAGAAATTGAGGTTGGGACTTCATTTGATGTCGTTGTTGATATTGCTCAGAGGTATTAGGCATACCATAAGTTAGAGCAAGAAGAGTTAGAGCGGGAGAGCAAGAGATCCCACGGCCCTGGTGGGCACCATACCTCATTTGGAGGTAAGATTTCTGATTATTTTGGGAGGTTACTTGCCAGGTTATCTCAGCTTGTAGAGCGTGATTCTCAGTGCCCGAGTAGTTCATCAAGATTAGACTCAGCTTTCTCTTTATAGCTTTCAACAATCTGTCCAGCTTCCATTTTTAGCGAAAAGGTGTTATCATTGTTGTGAGTCTGGTTATCCTTTGAGTATTTTTCCCTTACTCCAGCAAGTAGGCAGTCGTCCTTTTTCTCGTCATCAGGCACCTGCAGAGTCGCATGGGATTTTGTTTAGATCTCAATCAGCCAGAGAAATGCCACCATCCAGTAGAGGTCGAGAGCGTGGTGGCAGTGGTTCTTCAGAAGGTGATTATCAGGGTAGTAGCTCAGCTCAGCTGCAGAGGCAGTTATGAACTGCAGTCTGGCAGGATGCTGAGGTGTCCGATGTAGTACACCCATGTATTTCTTCTTCCATTATATGTGAGTAAGATATGATTCTTCTGATCGGTCTGGACTTCGTTTATCTTACCATGGTTTCACTAGATGTTGTTTCAATTAAGAATCAGTTGCGGTAGAGGGGTGAGCTTCTGGTATGATTCCTCGCATTTGCGAGACACTACTAATTTATCTGTTCTAAATATAAGAGATTTGACAGTGAGTGTTGTTATTTTCTGCCTGGCATCTTGTCGTGCCACCTTCTATTATTATGTCAAATTAGTTTACCTCTCTTTTCAGAATTCTGTATTGGTTGGATGATGGATTTCTAGTTCATCACCATCAGAGAGTGTCATTGTTTCTTCCGGTGTAAAGTGGTTAGTAAGTAATATTCGATCTACGTGTCTCCTCTTGGTTCGAGATATTAGTAGAATCATGTTATTCTATGAGCTTGTCTCGATTATAAAAGGGTTTTCTGGTAAATTGTTAGAGTTTCCTTCTTATTGGGAGGTTTAATTGGCATTGATGTTGTTCCATAGAGCTCATTTAATGTATATTTCTTCAATTGTGATTATTTGGTTAGCCTGACTCGGAAGTAGTCTAGATCTGGTAGCCAAGCAAATAAGAAGATGAGCTTCCTAAAGCTCTAATTATTCCTATCCTTAGTTCATTTCCATCTATTCTTCTTCCGGTACTAATGAGCTTGGGTGGTTAGTAGCCGATTGTAATGTTCTCTTTGTTGAGACAGTGCGTGTCAAGGTAGCCGGATAAGCACATTATTGTGTTTCAAGGCTACTAAGGGTAATGGAGAGTGTCGTTCGACCCGTGAATTGAACTATCGAGCGGTGGTGCTTATGGCAAAGGTATGGAGTTGTGAACTCGAGAGTTGCAGTTGTTTGGCAACTCGAGAGGGTAATTTGGTAGCTCAAGTCTGAGCCGCATTCTGTTTTTAGCTATGTCTCCCTTAGTCTAGAAGATTGTGCGAGGATTGCTATTTCTATTCAAGTTAGCTGTATGAGCTTATGTTCTAAGTGGAGGAGTCTTCCACCTATACAGAATGCTAATATTAAATCTCTGAAGAGTTGCTAAAGCGTAAGCTAATTCTTTATTTCATTGACCTGTTCTATATCGAAAAGTATATCGACGAGGTGATTCGTTGGTGAAATCATATTAACCTACCTAGAGTTGCGTGTATCTTTGTTTCGAAAATGCAGAACTCTCCTCTCATGATCGATGAAGGGCCAGCCTAGTCAGAATAAGCTGGGCAACGATGTGAGGATATTATCAATATATGTTTTATTCAAAAAGTTCGATATGCGTGTTATAATTCTGATTCTATAATCATAAGTTAATGTCTGTGGAGTAGCTTATAAGCTCGTGCAAGTTCCCTTGTTATCTATGTGAATTTTGATTTACACTCAAACTCATTAGAGGACGAACGAGAGTTTAAGTGGAGGAGAATTAAGCGACCTTAGGTAGTCGTCTCGGGAATTAGGGCCCCAATTTACGTGCCGGTTAATTTTAAAAGCTTCGTAAGGTCCATTAGGATGTGTTTGTAAAATTTGAGCAAAATCAGACCTCACTTGGTACGTATCGGAAGAAGATTTCTGTTTTTACTGCCGATAAATATTAAAAAGAGATTTTCGAGCTCGATTTGGGCGAATGAACTCCGATTCGAAATCCGAAAGCGCCGTTAGGTTCGTATTATTATTTGTGACTTTTGTGACATTTCAAAAGTGAATTTCGAGGTTGTTCGGATAGTTTCTGCTAAAATGCCGAAAGTTAAATAATTTGACCTTTTTCCATTTAATTTGCATATTGAGTTTCGGAGCCCAATTTTAGATTCGCCTTAGCAAGTGTGTTACATATATTTTATATAACATACTTGAGAAATTTGGGATCATTTCGAATTTCGTAGAGTTCCGTTTTAATTTTCGTCACGAAAAGAAAAGAAAAGAAAAGAAAATAAAATAAAAGAGAAAAGAAAGAAAAAGGTAAGTTAAAAGGCGGTGGTGGAAAAGGCTTTATCCCTTAGCATTACAGTAAAACAAAATAGAAAACGGGAAACAAGAAAGGAAGAAAAGAACCGCGAAAGCAGAGGCAAAAAAAAAAAAGCCAGAAAATGAGAAATGAGCCGGAGAAAAGTAAAATTTTCGCCCCGAAACATTCAGGTAATGATCTTAATATATTTTTTGAGTTTATTACGTGTGTTTGAATATATTTTAACGGTAAAAATTGGGATATTAGATATCGTTTTAATAAGTTCAATTAATAGTTTAAATGGTTAATTGGACCCTAATTATGGAATTGAGTATATATTAGTACTCAGTAAGTTATGGGCAACATATAAATATAATTTATTTAGGGTTTGGTTATGTGACCTTAAACCCTAACATTGGCCTGGCCTACGTATTGCGTATGCGAATAGGGTATCAAGTTCCTAACCGGATTGCCCTAAGATGTGAGGAATGAAGCCTTTAACCTAATTTGATATATTTTCTGCTTATTGAATAGGCAGGATCATTTGGGCAGTGAATCCAAAGGATAAAGCGGGTGTTGAGTGGCACTTTGAAATAAGGTAAGTGTTTGTATCCATTTCTTTGGAGGCCCTTGGCCTTGTGGATATTCTACCACGTGTTCCTTACGTGTGTAGCTGCCGATAGGCCTACTCATTACGCCTTAGCTTTGAATTTACATTGTATATTTTATGTTATGCCCTGTTGTTGGTATTGCATTGAGCATATGAGCATTACACTCTGGTTTTGAGCAATGCATATATTTCCCGGTAATCGATGAGAGTCTCGAGCCGGTGAAGGGTCATTATTGCATATACTTCCGGGTAATCGATGAGAGTCCCGAGCCGGTAAAGGGTCATTATTGCATATACTTCCCGGTTGGCGATGAGAGTCCCGCACTGGCGAAGGGTCATTATTGCGTATACTTCCCGGTTGGCGATGAGAGTCCCACACTAGTGAAGGGTAATTATTGCATATACTTCCCGGTAATCGATGAGAGTTTCGAGTCGGTGAAGGGTCATTTTTGCATATACTTCCCGGTTGGCGGTGAGAGTCCTGCACCGGTGAAGGGTCATTATTGGCGATGAGAGTCCCGCACCGGTGAAGGGTCATTATTGTATATACTTCTCAGTAATCGATGAGAGTCCCGAGCCGGTGAAGGGCCATTATTGCATATACTTTTCCGGTTGGCGATGAGAGTCCCGCACGGGTGAAGGGTCATTATTGCATATACTTTCCGGTAATCGATGAGAGTCCCGAGCAGGTGAAGGGTCATTATTGCATATACTTCCCAGTTGGCGATGAGAGTCCCGCACCGGTGAAGGGTCATTATTGTATATACTTCCGGGTTGGCGATGAGAGTCCCGCACCGGTGAAGGGTCATTACTGCATATACTTCCCGGTTGGCGATGAGAGTCCCGCACAGGTGAAGGGTCATTATTGCATATACTTACTGGTAATCGATGAGATTCCCGAGCCAGTGAAAGTATAAGGCACATGTGACTGCATTACATCATACCGTATTCATCCCATCTCATTGCACTGCATACTGACTAGTGTGTGACTATTATGCTGTATTTTGTATATGCGACATTTATACCATGTTGTGGACATATTTCAGTTTTTCTATACGTTTCTGACTATTTAGTGTCCTTAATTGGTCTATATGCTTTAGTTATATGGATCGGGTTGCACGCCGCAACAGTATAAATATATGGATCCGGTTGCACGCCGCGATAGTATGAATATATTGATCTGGTTGCACGCCGCAACAATATGAATATATGGATCGGGTTGCACGCCGCGACAGCATGAACATGTGGATCGGGTTGCACGCCGCGACAGCATGAACATGTGGATCGGGTTGCACGCCGTGATAGTATTATGTTCGGGATACTTAAAAACCTATATTTTCTGTCTATCTTATGTTTCTGGTTGTTTATGAGTTTATGATCCCATACATGTTTCCAGTTATTATCTGATAAATAAGAGGAATTTGGTTTATCTGTTTTTCTTCTCCCTGGCTAGCTATCCTATTCTTTGAGGTGGCTAGTTTGCCCCACTTATTGAGTCCTTTTGACTCACCCTTGTTTGTTGTTTGTTTTTATCTATCTATTTCGTTTCGGCAGGTTCGCTCCAGGATTGAGTTCGCCACGTTGTGAAGGGAGCGAAGACGACTTCAGAGTTCAGGGTGAGCCAGCTTTTATTCAGGATGGCCACTAGTTCTATGCTTATTATTTCAGTTGTATTTTGCTCCCTTCATGAGGTATCTGTCTTCTTTCGTACTCCTAGATGTCTAGTCTGGATAGCCCTAAACCTAGTATGTTTGGTAGTCAGCTGTAAATTCCTTTGTACAGCTTAGAGGTATCAGTATGTCTGTGTTTTTTTATCTAAGTCTTGTTCTTATTTATGATTTGAATTATATTTATTTTCCTAATTTAATTGGTAAGGGTTTGCCCGACGGGTCTAGGGGAGGATGTCGGGTGCCCGCACGGCCTAATTAGATTCCGGGTCGTGTCGGTATGCTCATGCTACCGAAGACGAATCAACAAGCGATGCGAGTGGAGTTGGATTTGGTTGATGGTTGGAGGAAATTAGCTTTGGTTAGGCTAGTAGCTCAAACGAAGCAGATCAAGAGTTATCTCAACAAGAACGCTAAGTTTAAAGCTTTCAAAGTTGGAGATTATGTGTTAAAGGCTGCGAATAAATCAACCACGGAGCGCAATGCCGGGAAGGTTGCAACTGATTGGGAAGGACCCTACCAGGTTAAAGTTATTGTTGGCAAAGTATCTTATCAGTTGGAAGACATGGAATTCTCAAATTGGAGTATCTATGGTAGTCATGGCTGCTAGGAAGTTACAACCATATTTTCAAAGTCACACCATTATCGTGGTTTACTCCTTCCCCTTGCAGACTATTTTGCACAAACCTGAGTTGTCGGGCAGGTTGGCAAAGTAGGTTGTCGAGCTCGGTGAGTATGACATCATTTATCAGCCTCGTACCGCCATCAAGTCACATGTGCTTGCAGACTTTGTCGCCGAATTCAATACCGACTTGATGTGAGGAGCTGAGACAGAGCAAAAAATGATAGAAGGACCCCTGGAGAATGGGTGATCCACACTACAAGGCCTCGAATGTAAAAGGGGTTGGGCTTGGTTTAGTGATCAAATCCTCAATGAAGAGCGTATTCAGGAAAGCTATCAGCTGATCCCAAATGACGAACACGAAGCTGAATATGAAGGAGTAATTCAAGCTGTAGAATTAGCTTACATATTGGGGGATAGGGAGATTAGTGTCAATTGCGACTCTCAGCTCGTATTAGGTAACCGGGGCCTACACCGCCAAAGATGCCCGCATGCAGGTATGCTTGGCCAGGGTAGAAAAGTGCTTGAAGAATTTTCATTAATGAAAGATCAATCAGATACCGAGAGAAGAAAACACAGAGGCTGATGCCCTAGCCAAACTGGAGGCGACTGTAGACGTGAATGTAGGCAGCCCGGTTTCCACCATCAAATTAACTTACATAGATGTCGAACGCCGCGAGGTCAACATAGTGGGATCATTGTGGGAATGGCGACACCCGATCATTGAGTACATGGACAATGGAGTACTTCCAGCAGACAGAAAGGAGACTAGAAGGTTGAGAGCCCAAGCTGCCCGCTATTGCTTTATCAACGGCGAGTAGTATCAACAGATGTTTAGCGAAACTTTCGCTAAATCTTTGGGACCCTCTCAAGTAGATTATGAACTCAGGGAAATCCACGAGGGGCAATGTAGAAACCATTCCGGCGGGCAATCTGTAGCTCACAAGTTAATTAGGGCAGGCTTTTTTGGGCCCCAAATGGAAGACGGCGCGAGCAAGTTTCCCCGAGCGTACGATAGCTGCCAGAGATTCTCCCATGTACTTCATCAGCCGGCAGCGTTATTACACTCAATAATAGCTCATTGGCCTTTAATGAAATGAGGGATGGACATCATAGGGCCCATGCCTACAGCACCCGACGGTGTTAAATTTCTGCTCATCATGACGGATTATTTCACCAAATGGGTCGAGGCAGTAGCTTACGCTGAGATCCAGGAGCAGGAGGTGATAGAGTTTATATGGAAGAACATTATGTTTCATTTCGTCATTCTAGCAGAAATCACTTGCGATAATGGGCCTCAGTTCAGAGGTGATAAAATCACTGCTTTTCTGAAGGAATGAGAAATAAAGAGAATAACCTTTATGCCCTATCATCTTTCGGCCAATGGTCAAGCAGAATCCACAAACAAGACAATAGTGGAGAATTTGAAAATGTGGCTCAAGGAAGCCAAAGGAAAGTGGCCGGAAGAACTGCTAGGAGTCATATGGGCCTACCTTACTACGTCCAAAGCCAGCACCAGAGAAATTCTATTTTCACTAACATACAGAATAGAAGCAATGATTCCCCTAGAGATCGGTAAATCTAGTTTGAGGCGGTCATTTGCGGTTGGAAGAATCTAAAGACGATGCTTTGGTCATCCCTCGATACTTTGGATGAACGGTGAGAAATAGCGGTCATATACCTCGCTGCCCAGAAGTAACGAGTGGAGCAGTATTACAACGCGAGGGCTAATCCACGGTCTTTCCACATAGGGGATCTTGTCCTTCACAAAGTTACTCAGAACACCAAGCAGGCTAGTGCAGGAAAACTCGCGCCAAAGTAGGAAGGGCCGTATAAAATTTGAGGCATAGCTGGAAAATGTGCGTATGTTCTTAAAGACTTGGAAGGAATAGCCATTCCAAATAACTGGATGGCTAAAGAAGTACTACTCTTGAAAGACTCAGTTAAGCCCATATACTCGAGACATGTATTTTCTCCTTTCTTGTTTTCTTCTATTGTCATTATTTACAATGGGCACACAACCCCGTTCTTTATGTTTACCAGGCTCTTGCGCCCTACTCATCAATAAAACTACTATTTTTGGTCAATTTTACTTATTTATTCAGATCCATCTACGATCCAACTATTCATAGCCCCGACCAGACCTAGGTTGAAGTAATACACTCACTTTTCGCTAAAAAAAAGTAGGGTAAGCTACTCGATTAAAGCTAGATCATGTCTAGCTCAACCACCAGGCATTATTCATAAGTTGAACTCGTTAATTCAATAATTACCTACATGCCACCAGGGACGCCTATTTGCATAGTGCCAAAAAGTCTTAATACTCGAGTAACTAAGCAGAGAAGTTCGAAGTCAGACACAAAAGGGCCCATTATCATACGAACTAAAGTCATCCCATTATGGGCGCAAACAGCTATCTCCTAAAGATACAACCTAAGCCGCCAACCATTAGTGCACAATAGAGGTAATTGCCCAAGCAGGCTCACTGATAAACATTCTAAGCATCAGGACATTCAGGACGACCGGAAGCCATCTAATCTATAGGTGCATTAGCCCAGAAAGGCACACAAAATATACTGCTTGACTACACATTCTCACCACATGTAATAACACAAGTACGTATAAAACTATTGATGAATGATTCGTTTCATTAATAACAAACAGCTCGTAGGCTCACAATATACAATTAGTTCTTTCTGAATACAACATATGTTCATAATAACTGTAGAAAAAAAAAAGGAAAGGGAAGACTAAGTTCGCAAGTTCCTTTGAATTTGCACGACCAGAGACTCTTCGTCTGTTATAGCTCTTGCATCGAAGTCTCTCTCGGCAATAAGAAGGCGAAATTCCCAAGTTGATACCCTAAGAAACAACATCTTTATGACGCTGCGCCACGGGAATTGGAAAAATCAGCCCAACTGAGGAATCCCTCACTAAAAAAGGCGGAGGCAGCAGAACGGGCACCGAAGAGTTCATTTGGATTCACTTGGAGAGACTCCAATAAGAAACCCCTGTGAATCTAGGAAACGCCTTATACTCTCTCTTCCCCGAACGATTGGAAGCATATGCAAACCCCAATATCGAGGAACAGGGAAGAGCTATACAGCCACCCTGAATGCTGTTGGTATAGACAATGTCCTCAGGCGTAAATCGCTCGAAGAAGAAGAGGATATCCCAGGGAAGCACTCCTAGTTCAAATGAAGTTGTTTCTGGGATATGTTCCCATGCAACTAAAAGATGAACAACTAGAAGGATGCTGGTAAGCAATCAGGGTCGTCCAAAAGCAATGTTCTCATTATGGCTGCATCTCCAATGGGAACTGTTTACCAAAGATAGACTGTCAAAGTGGGGACTAAATGTGGACTCAAAGTGTGTGTTGCGCCTGAACCAAGATGAAACAAATGCTCACTTATTCTATGAATGTATCTATGCTACAAGACTTTGGAACAGGTTAACACAGTGGTTACAGATACCACAACCCAGGCAGCAGAGCTTTGATCAATTCTCAGCATGGATCATAAGGAAAACACAGGGGAAGACAGTGCAAGCATTTGCCATCCGGATGATCTACTCAAAATTCATATATGCAGTGTGGATAGAAAGAAACTAGAGAATCTTTGAAGCTGTGGAAACATCTACATAATAAATTGCACGAGATATTGTATACAAGAGCAATGTTAAAGCAACAGGAAGCCTTCAAAAGCTCTTTCAACAATTGATGTTCTGACAAGAGTTAAGTAGCTACATGTCATAGGACCCTTTCCCTATTCCCATAGCAACATCGAATTAGGGGAAATATCAATGTAATCTGAGCCTATCTTTGAGATCAGTTAGCAGAGTATGGCTAACTGTGGTTGTAATTATTCCCTTTGGTGATTAATAAAATTTCTTAATTACCAAAAAAAAAATAAAAATGATCAATCTAGCTAACTATAACAGCTTTTTAGAGATAGTCCAACTTTAGAACTATCATATATTCTAAATTATCACATGTACGAGTCTTACAAGCACCTGAGCGACATGGACGAGTAACATACGAAAAAAAACATAATAATATACAAAAATAGTTGCAGTACATAAAAAAGTAGTTAAGAATTACTTGTTGAACCAACACATATATATATATAGTAGCCATTTGTTCATCTATGACTATTAGAATTATTGCATACAACATATATTTGCTAATCCAACAATGGGAATGACAAAGCATAAAATAAATTTGACTTGGGGAGAAAGAAGTTGAATATGATGAAGAAGATTGAGGATAGGTCAGCCAAAGAGTGAGAAGAATGTCAAAGAGGAGAAATTTGCAAGGTTGTATATAACACACCAGTAAACTAAATTTGCAAGGTTGTATAACGCACCAGTAAACTTCCAAGTTTGCATTTTATATTCCAGTGCAGTGTAGCTGTAATATATTGCAAAAGTTTCACCTTGTGGTTATTGCTACATGGAAGACTACAAACAATGGATAGATTGATAGGGTGGGGGTTAATTACTAATCCCACTTGTGTACTTGTCAAGTAGGAGATGAATCTAGGGAACATTTATATGTTCGCTGTCCTTACACTAATGCAGTATGGGGTAAAGTAGCGACATGGATGCAAAGAACAACTCCAACAACTCAAAATTGGGATCAACAGGAGCGTAGGCTGATACAATTGACTAAATTAAAGACCAGTCAAGTACAAAGCACACGCTAGGCCAACCAAATAGAGTAATTTTCTACAGCAACATAGTAACTTTCATCTGTTTATTATCTGTTAGAATGTAAATTGAAGTAATTTTTTTGACTAAACTCAGACTAGTATCTTTTTAAAATTATTTGGAAGGAGTCAACACTAACAAACTAAGGGAAACCAAACACCTAATCCCACTAGAAGAAGCAAAACATAATGAAAAGAATACTTACAACATATATCTTATAAAAAGAAGCATAATAGAAATAATTGAAGTTGTAGTACTACTAACCTTGACGACGGTGAGCTAGTAAGACGTTCCATTTGTCGTAGAATTTTCTCTTGACATGCTGATACAGTATCTAGCTGTGAAGTTAATTCTGCTATCTTGTTGCTTTGATTTTCTACGATGGCTTCAGCAGCATCCAGTTGTTCTTGTAAGTCATTTTGTGCAATGGCGGCATCTTATTTTGCTTTTCTAAGAGCGTCCTCTAACTCCAGTGTCCTCTTTTGTGTTGCTCTAGTCGTATTAGGTTTTGGACCATAGCCAAGGTCTTTAATATACCCCGACCTTTTACTAAGTACAACATCAGCCATTTCATCAGGTGTCATTGGATTCTCCTCTAAAATAGATTGAACTCTCAAATCTTACATTTTGTTCCGTAAAAATATATTAGATTTTTGAATTAATTGTTAGAAAAATTCATTGGACTATGTACTAAGACACAAATATTCTTACATAGTTAGTCTCTGCCTCTGGAGATGACCACCCTTTGTCTTTATTGTAATTGGTAGTTTTATAAAACTCAATCCTATTAGGCTCTTCCCTATTTTTCTTTTCACCCTATAAAAAAAAAGAAAATCAGATGAAAGAGTACTAAAATATCATCAGATACAAAAAAAAAAAAAAAATGTAACTTACAATTTCAGCACCGAGCAGGTACAAACGCTTTTGATCCCACGAAATAATTCGATTTAAGCTTAGTTCGATTGACCTTGTTTATCTCGCATCGTTTCTATAAAGAAGATACAAATATAAGTTAAATAGCATCGCGACTAATAAAGCATATATTTATTTTGAATATAATCTACCTTATGCTCTAGATTAGACCACATGTCACAAAGTCTGTTCTAATTTTCTGGGCTTAACTTTGGAACTTCAATTTTACGAGCTTCTTCCTAGCTTGCATTTTTAAATAGTTTTTCAGCTTGTAGTGCCATTGCCAGCTTCTATTTTTCAAGATATCCTCGCAACTATCTTTCACATAAAAATCAAAATTGCGGCATAGTTGTTGAAGGGTATCATAAAAATGAGTTGATTGATTTTTATGGCGTTATAGTTGGCATTGTTGAGTTGGAGTTTGTTGATAACAATAGAGTTATTCTATTTAGATGCAAGTGGTTTGATCTTTGTAAGAAAACGGGGATGCAGAAAGATAAATACTTTACGAGTATTAATGTTCGTAGATTTTGGTATGAGCATGATTCTTTTGTATTAGCTACTCAAGCGAGGCAAGTATTTTACATTGATGATCCAAAGTTGGGGAAAATTTGGCTAATTGTGCTAAAATTCCAAGATAGACACCTATATGATGTGCCAGAGATGCAAAATTCAAAGGTAGAAATTGATGTGTTGCTTACAAATGATGAAATATATTAAGATGTGTCACTTAAAAGTATTACAACTTTCAATGATAAAAAGGATATGCCGAGTGAATTACATAGAGATGATGTTGAGTCTACTACTATAGATGCAAGTGTAATTGAATTGGATACTCCATCAGAATATGAAGTTGGTTCCAACCAAGAAGATTCAAACCAAGAAGATAATACTATGGTAGAGTACATTAGTCATCATGAGGGGAATGAAGGGAATAACAGTAATAGTAGTAGTAATGATGAAGACGATGATAATACAGATGATGGTTACGAAACCAATTAATGATGTAACCTCATAATAGTAAGGTTAACATCCTATTAATAATTGTTCTGAGTTTCATTTTTCTTCTTCTTTTTTCTCTTGTTTGTTTGCACATCATATCATCTGAAACATCGTGCAGTTGACGTTATAGTCGCTTTTTTCTGGTTAGGTCGATGAGTTAGTTTCAGATTTGTAATATTAGCTTCCTCTACCTAATCTCAGATTTGATGAAAGCATGTTTTAAGGTTTAATACAAGTAAAATATTTGAACTGCATTTCTGCACTTTGTGAACTACATAATATGTACTTTCTGCGTTATGTTTCTGCATTTTTGAATATCTTAATTTCTGCACTGTTTTCTTTATTCTGCACTGTGTTTCTGTTTTATGCACTGTGTTTCTATGTTTCAACATTTTCTGCATAATGTATATGCATTTCTGCATTTCTACAGAGGGTCAAGTTTATTAAAACAGGAAGATTATCCCCCGGAGCTCTTCAATCTTACAAATCCATTTGACCCAGTTGGTATGAAAGAAAGAAGGACCTTCTATGAACTTCAGGTTTTCAGATTATATGGAGGATCCATTTTGAAGCCATTCGGAGTCCATCCAAATTATCCATTTTGCCATGTCTTTATTGCACAAGCCAGTGATTTTCCTCAAGAGCTTTTATGGTTTTTCTGGTATCTATGTCACCAGTACTATATTTTTATAGAATTCAAGTGCAACATGTTCCAGAAATTCTATGATCTTGTACCTGCTCTCAAGACATTTTTATTATGGTTCAAGCCAAGGAGCTATTGGATGAAATGTTTTAAAGACTCCTATGAAGTAAAGATATTTATGTTCCATCGGCCCGTAAAAATTTTCAATGATAAGGTCCACGCGCAAGCGGAAGCAACGTTTTGGTGTAAGTTACCAGTCTCCATTTTATTCCATGGATGAAGAATATAGTGAAGCTCAAAGAATTATCTTCCAGCAAAACAAGTGCATCCCAAAAGAAATTTGGCCAAAGGAGCGAGCACCTTGGAACTACACTGATAATCATCCTCACTGGGATCGAGTCCAAAAAGCAGCCAAAGAATACAAGCCTCCGATAGAAGTCAGACGAGACTTAATCACCGGAAAAGTTACAGCAATGAAGTTCAGCGTTCCAACGCCACTTCCCAAGCATTACTACACTAGATCTCTGAAAAGAAGTTTGGATGAGAACGAGAAGATTATGCAAGGATATTAACACATCATCAGTGTTAATCTTGGTTTAATCCTCAATTACCCACTAAAAATCACCCAAACTTGCCTACCCACAAAAAGCCGAAAATTTCCTTATTTCCATACCCCGCGAGACCCGTTTTCACAAGCTTATCACATGCTCCCTCATGCTTGCACATGGTTTGACGTGCATAAAGACGGACTTCACAAGCTTGCACATGGAGCGACATGTATATAGTAGCTGTTTTATATAGTGTTCACATGCTTAGGCTTGTATTTTAGTTATTTTGTCATAGGGTCTTCACATGTTTATGGGACCCACTTTGTAGATAGGTTTGCCACGCATTTTTGCATTTTCTACACAGCATTTCTGCAATTTTGCACTACGTTTATGTATTTCTGCACTGTGTTTTTGCATTTCTGCACTGCTGCAATGTGTTTCTGCATTTCTGCATTTCTGCATTGTGTTTCTGCACAGCATTTCCGCATTGCGTTTTTGCATTTCTGCGCGTTTCTGCATTTCTGCATTTTCTGCACTGCATTTCTGCAATTTTGCACTGCATTTATGCATTTCTGCACTGCGTATCTACATTTCTGCACTGCATATCTGCATTTTCTGCAATTCTGCACTGCGTTTCTGCTTTTCTGCATTGCTGCACTTTGTTTTTGCGTTTTTGTATTTCTGCACTGTGTTTCTGCATTTCTGCGCTTTATTTCTGCGTTTCTGCATTTTTGCATTGCGTTTCTGCATTTCTGCACTATGTTATGCATTTTTGCACTGAATTTTGCATTTCTGCACCGCATTTCTGCCACTACAACATTAGGCATCTATAGCTACAAAATACATCGTAGCTAAATATGAGAATTTTCGTGGCAAAACACTTTAGCCACAATATTTTTCTTCTGTAACATTCTGTGATGACCCGCCACGTCATCATGCCACATAGGCGCCATTTGGCGCATAGCTTTGCCATGTAGAAGCTTACATGGATAATGAGCCTAGCACTTGATAGAATATTCTAGAGAACTATGGAGATATTCCCTTGGGAATATTCTAGATAGTTATGGATTGGCTAGGAAGACCTTTAGAAGGCCTTAGAATATTCTAACTAGGTAGATTATTCTAGAATGGGACTTATTTGTAAATATGGAGGATTCTAGAGAGGGACTTGTAAACAATTAATATTTGCACACTAGCCCCTAAGTGAGTAGTATAAATAGAGGGGCCATTCATTTGTAAACCATCAAGCAACCAACAAAACAATCTTCCAAATAATACAAAGCTTCCTTTGGCAAATCTTTCTTGTTCATTTCCATTCTCTTAGCGATCCTTAGCAGTTTCGGCTGACTTGGCATAGTAAGATAGTGAGCAACTTGTCAAGTGCCGCACGATTCGCTTAGTTCAAGACTAAGGTCGTGACAAGGTGGTACCAGAGCAAAGGTTGTGACTAAGGGAATGGCTAACGTGGAGGAAACCAACAACCAACTCAACATTGTCAATGTTCCAACCAACATTGTTCGGGAGTCAGTCACTAAGAAAGGGCGAAGTAGAAAGAGAAATGCCAACCAGAGTAAGGAAGGGTCATCTAGTGTCTTTCCAAGCGAAAGAGCTACATCCCCCGACCCACCAACCACCGAGGCAAGTGAGGAGGAAGACGAGGACCTCATGCCCGGGAAGGAGTGGATCTTGAAGGTCGAAGTGGGGATGGAAGCTATGGACATCGTTGACCAACGCTTGGGAAAACTAGAAGGCGCTTTCGACACTCTTGAGAGGCACACCCTTGACGAGATTGAGGACGTCCAGAAGGAGTTGGAGGGACGTAAGCAAGTCGATTTTGAGCTAAAACAGACCATCACTACCTTGGAGTGCAGGCTCATGGACGTGCTGAGCACCATCGATGCCATGAAGACAGAGATGGAGGCACTCGAGGAGCAGGTCGATGCTGGTGTGACCGAGGCAGCCAGCAATGTAGTTGTAACGAGGGAGGCTAAGATTGAGGCTCCCAAGCCGCCGGTGTTCAAGGGTGTTCGTGACGCGCAAGAGGTGGAGAACTTCCTTTGGCACTTGGAGAACTACTTCAGGCATGGAAAAGTGAGGGACGGAGAGGTCAAGATCAACACTGCTGTGTGGTATCTCTCAGATACTGCCATGCTTTGGTGGAGAAGGAAGACGGCCGACATCGATAAAGGATTGTGCACCATTAGCATGTGGGAACAATTCAAGGTGGAGTTCAAGCGGCAGTTTTTCCCCAACAACGTCGTGTACGAGGCAAGGCGCTAGTTTAGGGAGTTGAAGCAGACAGGAAGTATTCGGGACTACGTGAAAGAGTACACCACCCTCATGCTTCAGATTCCCAACCTTACTAGTGATGACTTGCTATTCCACTTCATGGATGGGTTGCAAAATTGGGCTAAGCAGGAGTTGCAACGCCGACAAGTCACCAACATAGACCAAGCCATAGTTGAGGCTGAGTCTTTGATGGATTTCAGGCATGACAGGCATGACAAAGGCAAGGGCAAGGAGTCAAAGGGTGGCTCTGCCAAAGGTGGGGGAGACCGTGGTAGAAGCAAGGAAATGCAGCAACAACACCCCAAGACTCAAGATACCAACAAATCCGATGGCAAGAAGAGTGGTCGTCAGGGTTATGCCTAGAAAAAGGCGCAGGCTGAGAAGAAAGGATGCTACATCTGTGGAGGACCACACAACTTTAGGAATTGTCCCGACCTAAAGAGTCTCAGTGCCATAGTGCGGGAGCGAAAAGAGCAGGAGCAAGGAGATAGTTCGGGCACAGCACAATTGGGTACGATCCGACTATGTGGAGCTGTCACGAGGCAAGCTAATAAGGCCAACGAGTATAGCACTCAGTACGTGGATCTCATTATCAACAACAAGCCCTCACATGCTATGGTCGACACTGGAGCAACAAACAACTTCATGACCGAGGCCACAGTAAAGAGACTAGGGTTGAAGCTTGCTCCAAGCAACACCCGTCTCAAGACAGTCAATGCCGAGCAGACAAAGGTATGCGGCGTAGCCAATGATGTTAGTTTAAAGTTGGGAAGTTGGCAAGGTAAGACGACCTTCACCGTTGCACCTATGGATATCTTCGACATTATACTTGGGCAAGAGTTCTTCCAACGTTGTCATACTATAATCGATCCCTACCTCCAACGTCTCTTGGTCATGGAGCAAGAAGGATCTTGCATGGTGCCTACAGTGACCATGCCACTACCGGAAAAAGGTCAGACACATCTCTCGGCTATGCAGCTTGTCAAGGGGCTCAAGAAAGGGGAGCAAACATTCATAGCAACCCTTGCAAGCTTAAAAGATGACGACGGTAAGCCAGAGACATTGCCGCCCTGCATAGAGAAATTGCTCAAGGAAAACAAAGATGTAATGCCCGAGGAGCTGCCTAAGCACTTGCCTCCGAGACGTGAGGTGGGTCATAAGATTGAGCTGGAGCCAGGAGGTAAGCCGCCCGCATTTGCCCCATGCCGGATGGCCCCAACCGAGTTGGAGGAGCTTAGGAAACAATTGAAGGAGCTACTAGATGCCGGTCATATCCGCCCATCGAAAGCACCCTTTGGCGCACCAGTATTGTTCCAGAAGAAGAAGGATGGATCATTGCGCCTATGCATAGACTACCGGCCGCTCAACAAGGTCACAGTGAAGTACAAGTACCCGATCCCGCTCATTGCTGACTTGTTCGACAGACTTGGACAAGCCAAGTACTTCACTAAGGTGGATCTTCGCAAGGGCTACTACCAAGTTCGTATTGCAGAAGGGGATGAGCCAAAGACAGCATGCGTGACGAGATACGGATCCTTTGAGTGGTTGGTGATGCCCTTCGGCTTAACCAACGCACCTGCTACATTTTGCACTCTCATGAACAAGATTTTTCATCCCTACCTTGATCAGTTCGTGGTGGTCTACTTGGACGACATAGTCATCTATAGCAATACCTTGGAGGAGCACGTAGAGCACTTAAGGAAGGTTTTCCAAGTCTTGCGTAAGAATGAGCTATACATCAAGCGGGAGAAATGCGAATTTGCTCAGTCGAAGGTGCACTTCTTGGGGAATGTCATTAGCAGCGGTGAGTTACGCATGGATGAGGCTATGGTACGAGCTATCCAGGAATGGGAGGCACCAACTAAGGTAAGCGAGTTGAGATCTTTCCTTGGCCTTGTCAACTACTATCGTCGGTTCATTAGTGGCTATTTAGCCAAGGCCGCACAACTGACTGAGTTGCTGAAGAAGAATAAGTCGTGGGATTGGACGGAGCATTGTTAACAGGCGTTTGAAGGCCTTAAGGCAGCGGTAACGGAGGAACCGGTCTTAGCATTACTAGACTTTTCCAAGACGTTCGAGGTACATACAGATGCTTCGGATTTTGCCATTGGGGGTGTATTGATGCAAGATAGACATCCTATAGCCTTCGAGAGCTGCAAGTTGAATGACACAGAGCGACGCTACACAGTGCAAGAGAAGGAGATGACCGCTATTGTGCATTACCTACGCACATGGAGACATTATTTGCTTGGATCAAAGTTCGTAGTTAAGACAGATAACGTAGCCACTAGCTATTTCAGACACAAAAGAAGCTCACACCGAAGCAGGCTAGGTGGCAGGATTTCTTGGCCGAGTTTGACTATGTGCTGGAGTATAAGCTAGGCAAAGGCAACGTTGTGGCCGATGCCTTGAGTCAGAAAGCCGAACTTGCTGCCATCACTTCAGCAAGTTATGACATTCGCGAGGCTATCAAGGAGGGTATGCAACATGACCCAGCAGCCAAGCAGCTCATGGAGTTAGCCACCCAAGGCAAGACAAGACGCTTTTGGGAGGAAGATGGATTATTGCTTACCACAGGACGAAGGGTTTACGTGCCTTAGTTTAGAGACATCAGGCGGCGCATTATAAAGGAGAGGCATGATACTATGTGGGCCGGTCATCCAGGCCAACGACGCACTAGGGTCTTGGTTGAGTCGGTCTACTACTGGCCACGCATGCGAGATGACATAGAGTGTTATGTGCAAACTTGTCTTGTGTGCCAACAGGACAAGGCTGTGCAGCAGAAGCCGGGAGGACTTTTGGAACCACTACCCGTTGCAGAGCGTCCATGGGAGAGCGTGACTATGGACTTTATCACATGCTTGCCGAAGTCCGACGGTTACAACACTATCATGGTGGTAGTGGACAGATTCTCGAAGTATGCCACTTTTATGCCCGCCTCAGCCAGTTGCACAGCCAAAAAAGCCGCCAAGTTATTCTTCAAGAACGTGGTGAAATATTGGGGCTTACCGAGGCACATCATTAGCGACAGAGACCCTCGATTCAGTGGAAATTTCTGGAGGGAGCTATTTGAAATACTTGGTACGGAGCTTCACTTTTCTACTAGCTTCCATCCGCAGACAGATGGACAGACGGAACGGGTCAATGCCTTACTGTAGTGTTACTTGAGGCATTATGTGAGCGCACATCAGAAGGATTGGGCAAGACTCTTAGACATAGCCCAATTCTCTTACAACTTGCAGCAGAGCGAGTCTACGGGGCGGACGCCATTTGAGCTAGCCACTGGCCAACAACCACAAACTCCACATTCACTATCTGCAGCATTTAAAGGAAAGAGTTTGGGGGCTTATCATATGGCCAAGGGCTGGGAGGAGCAGCTTGACACTGCCATGTCCTACTTGGACAAGGCAGCTAAGAGGATGAAGAAGTTTGCAGATCGTAGGCGGCGTCCCACAGACTATAAAGTTGGAGACATGGTCATGGTGAAGTTCAACCCAAGGCAATTCAAGTCACTACGGGGCATGCACCAAAATTTGATGCGCAAGTACGAGGGCCCGTTCAAGATCATTGCCAGAGTGGGTAAGATCTCTTACAAGCTTGAGTTACCATCACATCTTAAGATCTATCCTGTCTTCCACACCAGTATGCTCAAGCCATACTACGAAGACAAGGATGATCCGAGTAGGGGCCAGTCGAGTCGTGCTCCTATCACTATCACTGCTTCTCATGAATGGGAGATTAAAGCTATTATTGACTACCAAGCCATACGGAAACAGGGGCAAAAGGCCACGGCTATGTTTCTTGTACACTGGAAGGGACAAGCATCAGAAGAGGCTACGTGGGAGCGTTATGAAGACTTGCGGCAATTCAAGGACAAGATCCGAGAGTTCATGCAGCAGCATTGTGCCGCGGTCGTCGCAACATCAGGTGGGGGAGAGTGTGATGACCCGCCACGTCATCATTCCACATAGGCGCCATTTGGCGCATAGCTTTGCCATGTGGAAGCTTACATGGATAATGAGCCTAGCACTTGATGGAATATTCTAGAGAAGTATGGAGATATTCCCTTGGGAATATTCTAGATAGTTATGGATTGGCTAGGAAGACCTTTAGAAGGCCTTAGAATATTCTAGCTAGGTAGATTATTCTAGAATGGGACTTATTTGTAAATATGGAGGATTCTAGAGAGGGACTTGTAAACAATTAATATTTGCACACTAGCCCCTAAGTGAGTAGTATAAATAGAGGGGCCATTCATTTGTAAACCATCAAGCAACCAACAAAACAATCTTCCAAATAATACAAAGCTTCCTTTGGCAAATCTTTCTTGTTCATTTCCATTCTCTTAGCGATCCTTAGTAGTTTCGGCTGACTTGGCATAGTAAGATAGTGAGCAACTTGTCAAGTGCCGCACGATTCGCTTAGTTCAAGACTAAGGTCGTGACAATTCGTAGCTAAAAGTTAGCTACAGACTTTACATGTCTTGTGGCTAGGAACTAGTACCTTTTGCTACCAACTTTTTTTGTATTGTAGCTATAATAAAAAAAAAAAATTTGCCACAAAAGAATCACTTATAGCAAAATATTTTATTCTTTTGCCACAAAAATATATTTATGGCAAATGAATTTATTCTTTTGCCACGAAATACAAAGACTGTAGCAATATTTAATATTTTAGCCTCAAGATAATATAATGTAGCAAATGATTTAATTCGTTTGCCATGAAAATTTAAATTTTGTGACTATTTCGATAGTTTAATTTTGTGGCAGTAGTATCTGCTTTTAGCTACCTATTAAAAATCAATAGCTATATATTGAAGTATTTGCTATAAATACTTTTATATTGTGGCTAAGAATTTATATTTTTTGCTATAAAATATATTAATTGTAGCAAAAGATTTTTTCATTTGCCACAAATACTTTAATATTGTGGCTAAGAATTTACATTTTTTTGCCATAAAATATATATAATTGTAGCAAAATATTTTCATCATTTACTACGAAAAGGAAAAACATATAGCCATGTTTATGATGCGTGGCAATAATAACTTTTTAGCTACAATTAAAAATATTTCGTAGCTACAATTGAAGAATTTCCACAAGAATTGCTAGCCACGAGAATTTATATAATGTGGCTAAGATCTATATAGAATATTTTATATTAAATTTTAAATAATATTCATCGAAAAATGCACAAAATTAAAAAAAAAAAGCATAATTTTATTCAACAATACCAATGAAACAAGTTGTGCTAGCAAAATTGTTCTATTCAAAAGATATTAAATGATTTTATAAAAAAAAAAATAGCTTTCGATGTTGTCTCAGACAGTCTTGAAGCTTTCATGGTTCCTCCATAAGCTGCAATAACAATTTAAAAAAAAAAGATAAGAAAATGGTGGAATGAATTACTTTCACTTAATTATATAGAATAATATTAATAAATAGCAAAATAAGCTACTTACAGTTAGATAAATATCATCTGAATGCTCTTGACCTATAGCTGCTAATACCCTTCGAATTTTTTCTCCCCAGCATCTATCATGCTCTGCTAGTTTATTTTCTAATTTATTTTCCATTTCTTTCTTGATTCCTTCAACTTGTTCTCGAGCTTCTCTTTTAACTTCTTCTACGCGCTCATTTGCTTCTTTTCTAGTTGCTTCCACTTACTTTAAGAGTTGAACTTTTGTCGATCTACCACCAATGTATTCGCTGATGCTCTTTCCAGGGCCATATGCACGAAGATATCCATTTTTTTCTGCCCCAAGCACCTTTTCAAATATATCATCATCATTTAATGAAATCTCTCCTTCTTTTTGCTGTTTTTTTAGCTGTTCAAGTTGAACCTGAAATTAAAAAATACAAATCAATAAGAGTATATGCATATACATATTCTAGAACGAGATAAAGAGCAAAAAGACACATTTACGTACAATAGCATCTTGTTGAAAATCATCAACTTGTTTGCCATTTTTTCTTTTGCGAGTTTCAATAAAAACATCAACACGGGAAGGAGCTTTTCCCTTATCTTTCTCCTACAAAATAATAATAATAATTCATTAAATGAATAAAATATGTGGATATAACTCTTCTAACGCTATTGTAAAGAAATATGTTGTGCATACCCATTGTTCTCTAAACCTTGCATAACTTTGGGTCCCAATATATGGAGGCAAGGAACGTTTGGATCTATTTGTCTTGTTCTGCATGCTTCTCCTCTGAATACAAATATTGAAAGAAATTAACATCATTAGATTTTATACATTACTAATAAGAAAGGCACAAGCTAATTAATTTAAGTACCTAAAATTCTGCATCACTCCAAAGATTGACCAAATATTTCCATTCATCAACATAAACATGTTTAGGCTTATTTCGTAGGCGAAGTTTATAAGTTGATTTTGAATCAAAATATTTCCTTTTCAACTTATGCCTGTAGAGGTCACTCATATGACCGATAATCGCTCCTTTTCTTTCTTCGGACACATCAAAAGTAAATTTTTCCTAAATTAAAAAAAGTATATACCATTATATCCTATGATCATATTTCTACTAGTTGTAAATGAGCAAAAACTAAAATTAATGAAGATTTGGAACTTCAATACTTTAGTAGTTTCTCTTACCAAGATGATGTCCCACATATTATCAATCTTGTCTTGCTCAATTTCTCGCCACCCTTTTACTTTTAAAGGGCAACAAGCTCGACTTCTAACTGTTTGGCCCAAAAACCAGATGAACTGTGTTGCATTGTCACCAATCGCTGATGATCCTTATCGAATTCAACTAGTAATTTTTTTCCTGCCTCTAAATTGATTATTTTCACACATCGTGTACGCCCTCTTGTTTTTATTTTAACAACATTGGAACCTATATTTGGATATCAAGTAAATATATGTCATGTAAAATATTGCCAACAATGAATAAGATCAATTAAATATAATAGAATGACAGAATACCTGTGATATTTGGTTCTAGTCCATCACTTGATTCGCTTTCAACAATAGTTTCAGTCACCTCTTCAAACATATTGTTTTCAGTGCTATTTTCTTCATAAGAAGTACTCATAAAAATATCATAATCACTCGGCAATGTATAAATTTCAATGGACTTCTCCTTATGCATCTTGTAGGTATCAAGCATTTTCATAACATCCGAATTATCACGACACTCCACTAGTTCGTCATAGTCACTAATAGCTTTGTCACCTCTCAAATAAAAGAACTTATCTCCCTCCATTGCGTTAAACTTACAGTGCGTTTTTAGATGGTCATATATATCAAAATAAATTATGAAGTCTGCATCAATATTAGTTTGCTTAATCAACTGACCACACACATGCTTTCTAGAAGGTGAAAATGTGAAATAGCCACCATAGCAATAGCTAATTGTCCGTTGTCCGCGCTTCCTAAGAAGTTATTGAAAGATACGATTAAACAAACACATAAGTTTTGTGTAATTGAAAAAATAATACTAATTAATCAGTATTACATAAGTTATATTTCCTTTACCTGGATAAACATCTTCTGCCGCCCGTTGTGTGAGAAAGTTGTCTTTAGTATTTATCTTCTTAGAACTTCTAGCCTCGTCACAATAAACATCTTCTTCCGCACCCAGAAAATTATCTTGAGCATTTGTCTTCTTAGAGCTTCTAACCTCATCATGATTATCAGTTGAGCGAGTAATTCTTTTTCGAAGACCATTCCTGCCCATGTCTAATTTTGAACAAGTACATGTGTCAGGCATTGAAATACTTCTCTGTAATTGCAGCTATTAATGCTATTTTATGATTACAATTGATCTTTTCAAATAAAAGAATATCCAGTGAGAATGATGGTTGATAGACAAATATATATCGCCATGGAATTGACCGATGAAATTCATAAGGAAAAACAAAGTTGAGAATGAAAGAAGTTAATAATAGCATAACTGAACTAGTGTGTAATAGTTTCCTTCATGCCACAATTTCATCAGATGTTTAAGTTGATTCTCAAATATTCAATTCAAATAATTTCTTCCTTTCAGTTTACATAACGAATTAACTAATGTATTCCAACCAGCATATATTGCTAAAAGAGTCGATAATTCTGAATTCTATTTTAGCCTAAGCTAAAACAAAATCTTCTTAGAAACAAAGATAAAGAATGGCAATGCCCTACCGCCTGAACATTTTAATAAATCTGACTTTTACTATAAAAAAAAATGCATAAACAACAACTACTACTTATTAAATCTAATTAATTTCCTTATTAATTTAGTGCTGCTCATTAGCTACCTATTGTTCATCCAAAAAAGTTAAAAAAAAAACCCTCTTTTTAAAAGTTGATTATGTGCTTAATGTGTATTGTTCTCAATAGACAATATGCATGCACTTTCTTATAAAGTAAGGCACAATATGCACATAATCAATCCCTCTAATAAAAAAAATCTGCAAATCAACATAGTCATAGAAACTTGAAGGTTGGGGGATTAATCCCAAGAAAGAATCGTACCTTTGCTTCTAGGTTAATTTAGTTGAGTTATCAAAAATATTGCCGTCAATATTTTGGCTTCTCTTTTGAGGTTTAGTATTTTGGCTTTTAGAGTTTTCTTTCTTTCTAATCTCTCTATTAAGCAGGGAAACAAGGCTGTGATTTAGGCACTAAAAATTCTAGAGTGAAATTTTTGGAGGGAATTCTCTTTTTCTATTAATTCTTGTTTTCTTTTTTCAAATAGTGAATTCGTGTTTCCCTCCTAATCATAAGAAAAAGTAAAAAATTTATTCAACATTATTAAATTGATCACTAGTAGTCAGACCACACTTAACGTGATTGGATTTTTCTGTTTCTATATTTTTGTTTTAACTATGAGTCACTATGATTAGCGGTAGTGATATTGAAAAGATATCCTAATTATCACAAGACTTTCGCATATTGTAGTATCTTGAGTATTGAGCTGATAATCTTCTATTCATCTAATGGTAAAAGTTAGTATCCTATTTATCACAAAGGATTTAAAAATCATATGGTACTTTGGATTTATGTGAATAAATTAACTTTTTAAATAATCATGTTCACAACATAATTAACATAAATCGTGATCAAGCTCAAATGCAATTATACCCCTATTTTTTTGTTAAAGATCTGCTAGAATTTCTTTAAAGCTCAGCTCGCCTAGCCTTGAATTTGTTAAAGCTCAGGTCGCCTCGATTTCGGTCAATTGCCTCGACTCGACTCGACTCGACTTGATTAAAAAGCTCAACACGATCAACCTCGGAGTCGATTGAGCCAGCTTGTTTGGCTCAATTTGTAACTCTAATTCTTAATCAATCACAATTTTTTTTTAAAGAGGTAGATATCGCGAATGAAGACATCAAATATTCGAGTCAGGCTCGGCACGAGCTCGATTTGGCTCAGTTTAGCTCTAGCTCGGTTATATTATAACAAAGTTTGATTGAGCTCGTCGTGGGCTCCGCGGCTTGACTCGATACTATAGCAAGCTCTCCGGTATAGATCACCATTCATTTACTTTTAAGTTTAATTTTTTTAAAGAGGTAGATATCACGAAAGAAGACATCAAATATTCAAGCCACACTCAACACGAGCTCGATTTCGCTCAATTTAGCTCTAGCTCGGTTACATTGTAACAAAGTTTGGTTGAGTTCGTCTTGGGCTCGGCTGGAATTGATATTATAGAAGACACGAAGAGCTCGGCTGGGGTATAGAACACCATTCATTTACTTTTATGTTGAATTCACAATTAGTGAAATTTAATTTGAAAAATAAAATGTTAGTTTCTTAATAATATAATTATGTTTGCTCAATCCGCAACTTATAACTCGAATTCTTAATTAATCAAACTTAACTTTTTAAGGAGGTAGATATCGTGAAAGAAGACATCAAATATTCGAGTCAGGCTTGGCACAAGCTAGATTTGGCCTAGTTTAGCTCTAGTTCGGTTATACTGTAACAAAGTTTGGTTGAGCTCGTCTTGGGTTCGGCTTGACTCGATACTATAGCAGGCTCGGTGAGCTCCACTGGGTATTAGACACCATTCATTAAGATGAGTTCGAAATTAGTAACATTTAATTTGGTATAAAATGTTAGTTTCTTAATAATATAATTATATTTGCTCAATCAGCAATTTATAACTCTAATTCTTAATCAATCAAATTTAATTGTTTTAAGGAGGAAGATATCGTGAAAGGAAACATCAAATATTCGACTCAGATTCGCCATGAGCTCGAGTTGACTCGGTTTAGCTATAGCTCGGTTACATTATAACAAAGTTTGGTTGAGCTCGTTTTGGGATTGGCTTGACTCGATACTGTAGCTCTAGCTCGGTGAGCTCCGTCGAGTATATAATACAATTCATTTACTTTTCGTCTCTGAAGGGTGTCTTACATTTAATTAATTCAGTTAAAAACAAGTTAGAGGATCACGAAAGAATTTAAATAAGAGAAAATAACCCTTTAAAGATCTCTTATTTTGATCTCTTACATGTAAATAGTAGATCTTTTAAGAGAATTGACATAGATTAAGAATAAAATTGTAAGAGCTCACACCACCAATTGTCTTAAAATCAAGAAATGGTTGACCAACTTAAACATCTAAAAAGTATTGGGAATGCAAGAATAAGCTCGGTAAATTTTGGTATATTTTCTAACCAAATTTAGATCCCTAAAGAAACCCCTAAAATCTTCTCTCTCAAAATTTTGTGTCTTTTGCGAAACAAAGTTGAGGAACACGTTTAGCAGCCGAATTCTCGCCCTCATATGACATCATCTGGCAAAATCAAGAGTAAGTATTTATTTTGTGTGGGAATTGAAAAATGGAGTGATTATTCAATAAGTATTTACATTAAGAATTTTGAATTACCTTCTCTGCTTGGTGTAGGCTTTTTTATTTTATCAATTAATGAAATAAGTTTTTGATTAATTGAAGTAATATAATAAGTTTCTCTATAATTTTCTATTTTTCACTGAATATAAAAGTGAGCGACAGTTGTATGGACAACTAAATCATTAGAATATGTCTATTGACAAGAATCTTCACATACCATAATATCGAATTACTACTTTAAAATGCGCGCATTAGCAGTTGTGCTCAACTCTTGAAAGTATGTGATCTTCTTTTACGCATCTTGATCTATTTCGTTTCTTTGTAGGAATTTTGAAATGGACAAGACTTGGATGCATTGTACCGATAGAACAAGCAAAAGGTATTTAAAAGGGGTTAAAGATTTTCTTCAATTTAATTTTAAGCACTCAGAAGTAGAAGGTGAAATTCCTTGCCCTTGCACACAATGCAACAATGCTTTCAACAAGATTCGGGCTGAAGTTAAGGAAGATTTAATAGTTTTTGGCATGGTCAAAGGATACACTCGTTGGCTTTATCATGGAGAATTTATACCTAAAGAGAAAAGAACTAAGAATGAAGTTAGACAAGAGGAAGTGAGACAAGAGGAAGTGAGGCAGGGGGAACTACGAGAGGAGAGAGGTACCGATGATATATTTGAAATGATTTATGATGCTACTGGCCCTGAAATTATGGATCATTCTAATATTGATGCTTCTGCCCTGCTTCCAAATTTCTAAATTGTTAAAGGATGCTGCACAACAACTTTATCCTGGCTGCGAGAAATTCTCCAAGTTGTCACTAATTGTGGAATTGTTCCATATTAAATGTCTTTTTGGGTTGAGCAATAAATCAGTTGATAGCATAATGAAGTTAATTAAACGAGCACTTCCTTCTGGCGAAACTTTACCGGAATCATTTTACAGCGCAAAAACAATGATACTAGACTTAGGTCTTCGTTATGAAAAAATACATGCTTGTGAAAATGACTGTATGTTGTTTTGGAAACAAAATGAAAAACCTGAATCTTGCTTGGTTTGTGGCGAGTCTAGGTGGAAACCAGTTGACGGTCAAAAAGCTAGTGGGGCTACTTCAGAAAAGACTAGGAAGAAAATTCCTCGAAAAGTTTTACGTTACTTTCCCTTGAAACCAAGATTGCAAAGATTGTTTACATCTTCAGAAATAGCTTCAGACATGACATGGCATCATGATCAACGTTTGAAAGATGGGGTTCTTAGACATCCCGCTGACTCTGATGCGTGGAAACATTTTGATACGACAAACCCCGGCTTTGCTAGAGACCCTCGTAATGTCAGACTTGGATTAGCATCTGATGGGATGAATCCCTTTGGAAACTTAAGTGTTTCTCATAGCACTTGGCCGGTTATTCTTACTGTGTATAACCTACCCTCTTGGATGTGCATGAAGCAGCCATATTGCTTCTTGTCTTTGTTGATACCAGGCCCTAAAGCTCCGGGAAATGACATCGATGTGTACTTACAACCATTGGTAGATGAGTTGCAAGAATTGTGGTATAATGGAGTCAATACATATGATGCTTCGAGAAAGGAGAAGTTTTGTATGCGGGCAGCACTATTATGGACGATAAATGATTTTTCAGCATATGCCTATTTGTCCGGATGGAGCACAAAGGGAGCTTTGGCTTGTCCTACATGCAACAAAGACACTCCATATACTCGACTGAAGTACGGCCGTAAGTTCTCTTATATGGGTGCACACAGGTTTTTACCATATGATCATAAATGGCGTGCTAATAAACGCTCTTTTAATGGAGAAGTAGAAAAAAGTCATGCTCCTAAAATTCTCTCTGGAGATGATGTGTTGAACCAATTAGCTGGTTTGGAAAACATAAAATTTGGTAAGACCCAGAAGAAACAGAGAAATGTAAAAGGTAAATGCATTCATAACTGGAGGAAGAAAAGCATTTTTTTAAGCTTCCATATTGGAAAAATAATCTAATACGTCACAATTTTGATGTCATGCATATTGAAAAAAATATTTGTGACAATATTATTGGGACGTTATTAGATATTGAAGAAAAAACAAAAGATAATTTGAATGCTCGTCGTGACTTGAAGGAAATGGGTATAAGAAGAGATTTGCATCCAACTCAAAAAGATGGACAGTGGTACTATCCAGCAGCATGCTATACTTTATCACCAGACGAGAAGTCCAAATTATGCAAGATTTTGAAAGCTATAAAGGTTCCAGATGGTTATTGTTCCAACATAACACGGTGTGTAAATGTGAAGGATCGTAAAATATATGGACTGAAGAGTCATGATTCTCATATTCTTTTGGAACAACTACTTCCTTTTGCAATTCGTGGAGTTGCACCAAACATTTGCTATGATGTTATCACCGAGTTAAGTATTTTCTTTAGAGAATTGTGTTCAAAAACATTAAGAGTCGATGTGTTGGATCATCTTGCATCTCAAATTCCAATAATATCGTCCAAATTGGAGAAATTTTTTTTACCAGTATTTTTTGATATTATGGTTCACCTAGTCATTCATCTTCCAACAGAGGCCAAGCTTGCTGGACCCGTGCAATACAGATGGATGTACCTAATAGAGCGGTATTTTTTCTTATAACTTTTGTTAATTCGTCCATCTATTTCTTTCAGATTCATAGTACCCAAATATGAAATAATTGTAATAACATACCTCACGAACTTTTAGATGATTCCTGGATAGTTTTATTGTTTACCCAAATATACTAGTATTTTGTAATTTTTTTCCTGATCTTTTGGGGATAAAAAAGTTATTTCTGTATAGTGTTTGGAAAAAGGAACTCATACCTGCTTGCGCAATTAAAAATAAATAATAAGAAGTTGGAAAGAAATGGGAGACCTTTTACTATGTTTTCAAAACACAGACAACATAGAAATACTCTAACTCTTGAATAATATTAGATACTACTGCCATACAATGTATATATAGACCGTGGCTGAGGTACCAACCACAAAAAATAAGTAATGAAAAAAAGAAGGGTGAAGTACTGTTCACCTAATATGTACCCCAATTGGCTAGTAAAGAATTTGAATGGTAAGCATACTACCTTAGAAGTTTTTTCTTCAGGAGATGCAATCTATTCTTTGGGCCAATGTAGCTATTGAACTATTATGACTCGGATTTTCTTTTCATCTAACTAGTTCTTCCTTCAGATATAAACTTGGTTGCTACCAACAAACTAATATGATTGTATTCCATATGAGATCGTAATAGCCTATGTGTCCCAAAAGAGAACGGGCGAAAACTGGTCAAAAATTTTGAGTTGTATATTATTTGCCTAACCATCAAGTTTTGAAACTCACTGCCTCAAATGCTCTCGAGTTCTGTGTGTCTACATATATATATATATATATATATATATATATATATATATATATATATATATACACACACATATATATACATATCCTAGACCCCACCTCCACTCCCAAGAAAAGGAAAAACTAAATCAACAATGAATCAAGATATTTCAGATATCTGTACTAAAAGTTGTTATTCAATTTATCTAGCAGATCATGAATTTAGTCTTTAACTATTGACTTCATATATCAGGCGTAAGGGATATAGTCCTTCATGTATGTAAAAAGTAGAGACATTTGATTAAAAATAGAAGTTTATAATATAAGAAGCTTATTACGGTTTGGGCTATGGCAACTGAAAAAATATCCAAAGAAGTTCAATTAGTTGATTGAATAGTTAGAAGATGGTGAGGGAATAGTATAAGGCAGAGGCTCTTCCAATTGATTTAATGTGGAGGCTCTGTTTCGTTTAGAGAAGAGAATGCGCAGCCACCGATAGTGAAGCAAGCTCACTGCTGCCACCATCGCCTAATTGTAGTAGATGATAAATTTCCAGTACATATATGAGAATTTCAACTATGCAATTGCGGAGAAATATGACAAGAAATTTAATCTCTAATGGTGATTGCGATTTAATCCTTCTACTAGCTTTGAAGAGGGATACGAATCAGTTAATTCACATAAGGTAATTGAGGTTGTTATCTTATGATGAGAAGTTTTTGACCGAAAGGATTATTTTTGGTTGTTTTTCAAACACACCTGACTTTCTTTTATCCAAAGGTGCTAAAGTTAACAGCAACTTTTGGAATGTCTGTTAGTTTTAGGTTTTAGGACCAAATATCTCTACCTTTGACATATATGAAGTACTATATCCCTTAAGCCTGATATATGAAGGACCAAATAAAGCAATAACTATACATTAAGGACCATTTTAGCCATTTTCTCGTGTCTATATATATATATATATATATCCTAGACCCCACCTCCACTCCCAAGAAAAGGAAAACTAAATCAACAATGAATCAAGATATTTCAGATATCTGTACTAGAAGTTGTTATTCAATTTATCTAGCATATCATGAATTTAGTCTTTAACTATTGACTTCCCCTGAATCATTGCCATGCCAAATTTAATTTATTATTTTATCATGTAGATTCTTGCGCATATTAAAACGTTATGTTCGTAATAAAGGTCGTCCTGAAGGATCTATTGCAGAAGGCTATATAGTTGAAGAAAGTTTAATATTTTGTTCAAGATATTTACATGGTACTATGAGGGATCGAGTGGACAAAAATTATGAAGGTGTTGAGTTATACACTGGATTATCAGTATTTGAACAAAAAGGCTGCCCTTTATCAAGAGATACAACCAGGAATCTTGAAGAGTTTGAGCGAAAACAAGCTCATCTTTATGTTTTGAGAAACTGTGAAGAAATTCAACCATTTCTACAGTATGTTTCTTCATAGTTTTGTGTTCGTTAGTTATTGTGTTGGCTTGTTTAATTTATTAAATTTTTTCACATTTATTTTGGTTAATTTTTAACAGTGAATATGAGCAGAATAATAACAACATGGAGTTCGATGACTGGTTTTACCATCGAGTAAGCTTTCGTTGTATTTTTAATTTAATTTTAATACTTATTTAGCCTCACTAGTTATTTATTTATTTTACGTACAGGCTTTACAAATGCGTAAAGAAGGAAATTCACACATAAGTAGTCGATTGTATTCTTTGGCTAGAGGTCCGTTGGTTGGAGTCCAGAGATTCAAACGGTATGCAATAAATGGCTTTAAGTTTCATACTAAAGAACTCGAAGAAAATAGGGTGAAGCAAAATAGTGGTGTTTTGGTACGAGGAGTAACAAATGGTCAAAATATAAATTATTATGGAGTTTTAACTGAAATAGTAGAACTTCAATACTTGGAAAAGCGGATTGTTTTATTTAAATGTGATTGGTGGGACGTTGATCACATTGGGAAAGGAGTCAAGATAGATAAATATGGTTTTGTTAGTATCAATACTAGCCGAAAGCTAGCAACAAATGAACCATTTGTGCTCACATCTCAAGCCGAACAAGTGTTCTATGTCAAGGATAATTTGCATCCCAGTTGGTCATTCGTCTTGAATGGTCATTCATATTTTACTAATGGTGCTGTCAGTGAAGAAACCTTTCAACAAGATGTGCAAGGTACAACTATGTGTACTTTTGAAGAAGATGAAGACCTTATGCATTGGGGTAGAAATGATCTTGATGGCATCATCGCTAATGTTACCTTAGCTGATAATTTGGTTGAAGTCATTGAATCAGAACCTGAAACTAATGATGAAGACTTGTTATTGTGAATTGGAAATTCTTTACGCATATTTGTTTATGCTTGATTAACATTAAAACTTTTGCTTATTTTATTTGAAGATGATATTTAATTTCTTATTATTTTTATTTTATATTTGTGGTACTTATTATACTTAATTACCTAAATGGAATATGAATTATATTAAATAGTCTTGAGTTATAATTGTATTTGGATTGAGTTTGAATATGTCACAAGTGCTATCTTCTACAGGTGATATGTTCACGGATTCGGAAAATCTTCTATTTTTTGTTAGATATTTTTTGTCTACGACAAAACGTGTTTGTATCTATCTTTCTGGAGAAAATACTCTTCACATAATTTTTCTTACGATGGAGTATGAACTTATTGTTTCTAGCTACGTCACTTTCCATAAATATTGTTTCTTTGACTTAACTTGTTATTTTCTGGCTTATCTTCAAACTTGGGAATTGATTTTGATGATCTTCTACAAAAATATTATTTATACAATTAATTACATCTATATAGAAAATAGAATTTTTCAGAAAGTAATTATTCCTACAACTATATAAGATCTTCAATATTTGAGTAGCTATTTTCATAATAAATAATATATTTCTATCCTTTATAAATCTACTCTTTAGATTAAAAGTTCTTCAGATATTTTGGATATTTCGTCATCATCTTAATAGCCGAAGTAAAATTATTCATCCAATTGTGGGTTATTTTTTCTACAATGGTTATAGTTTATTAACTTTTCTATGGAAACTTCAACTGAATAACAAATGATAACTTGCTACGGAACATTAATTTTTCTCTGAATTCGTGGTTATTCGTTTTGTCGTATAAATAAATGTAACTACTAAGCACATCAATTACTATAAGTTTCTTGTAGCTACTAATTATGCATTGTCGCTACAATGGCATGCTACAGTGGCTTTCAATGAATTGAAAATACTTATAATTAGCTATAGAACATTTTTAGCTATAAAATCGTGGCTATATAATTTTGTTTTGACAATTAATTGTAGCTACTGACCTAACTATTGCCACGATATTTAAAGTTGAAGTACAAATATTCATTTAGCTACAACATTATATTTTAAATAATTTATTATTGCTAAAAAGTTACTTTTGCTACAATAACTTAAAAAACATGGCAATAAACTAAAAATTAGCTACACCATTTTATTTAAATTATTTGTTGTGGCTAAATAATTTTTATTGCTACAGTAACTTCAGCAACGTGGCAAAATGCTAATAATTAGCCACAATATTTTGTTTCAATAATTTATCGTGGCTAAAACATCACTATTGCCAGAAGATATTAAATCCATGGCAAAAAGTTGATAATTAGCTATAGAGTTTAGACGTGGCAATAAATTTGTAGCTATTTGATAATTATTGCCATGATATTGAGCAATCATAGCAAAAATAAGGAATTAGCTTTGCTAATTTATCTCTTGTGGCTAAGAAATTTTACGAAATTGTAAATAGCCATGAAAGTATAATTTTCGTGGCTATTAATAGATACTAGCCACGATTTTCAAATTTGTAGCCGAGGTTTCGTAGCTATATGTGACTATTGTTGTAGTGTGCACTGTGTTTCTGCATTTTCTGCACATTGTTTTTTCATCTCTGCACTCTAATTCTCGCATTTCTACACTGTGTTTCTGCATTTCTGCACTGTATTTCTACATTTTCTGCACAGCATTTCTGCATATTTGCAATGTATTTTTGCATTTCTTCACTGCAATTATGCATTTTCGGCACTATATTTCTGCATTTTTCCTGTAGGTTACATATGTATTACCTTCTATTTTATAATTCACATCTATTTTTGCACGTATCATTTCTCAAATGTAGTTTCTTTAGTTGATTAGTGGTTGCTTGGTTTTTGAAGGTACTTCAATACTTGTCAGTGTGATGTGGTTATTGGAATAGTTAAGGGTGCCTACTAATTATCCGGAACGTTGAATTAAGATGTGTATAAAGATACAAACATTTTGCCTTTTTTTTGGGATATTATGTCTATGATTTCTATTTTTAGCAAATTTGATCACTCAGATGTGATAGAGTGTGATTATTATTAATATGTTTAGTAAGTTTCACTCAGTTTGGCATATGACATGAGAAAAGTTCAAATACTCTGCGTAAATTTGAAATAAATTTGTTGATATCTCATCCTTAACCTTCACTTTAGACATTTTTTCATGTGTGCTTTTGTTTATCAATTTCCTCTACAACAAACGAGTTCCCAGTATCCGTCCGTATAAATGAAATGGAATGTTTAATTACTATCAAGTATTTTTTCTAAGTAATTAATATTGTCGACGAGCTACTTGGTACAATATTATAAATGATCAAATAATGTACCAAATTATTTAATATGATTATGAATTAGTTAAAGGTATATGAAAAATGCACTGCGACATCAGTTTATTGGTACTGAAGCAAGATTTAATCATCTCATGTGTTTCGTAGTTTTTAATCCATAACTAAACTAATACGATATTTGTAAATGCAAGAGACTTTATGGGCTCGTGCATATAAGCAGATTATTCAATTATAATAATTATTTTCGTTATTAGTAAGAAAAAATTAAGGCCCCAAATGAACAAATATAAAATACTTGTTGTTAAATTGTAAGTTAGTTAAAGAAAATAAAATAAGTATCTCAAAATGTTTGCACTATTAGAGATAAAAACTAAGGTCCCAAATTAATCTAAATTATTGTGGCTAACTGTAGGTTAAATAGAGACAATAATATAATTGTTCCTAAATAAGCACTATTAGTGACGAAAAACTAAGGTCACGAATAAGTATAAATTTATGTGACGAAATTGTAGGATAAATGGAGACAATAAAATAAATGTCCATAATCATTTGCATTATTGTTCACAAAATTAAGGTCACAAATAAACATAAAATTTTTTAGCTAAAATGTAGTTTAATTATAGACAATAAAATAATCATATCTTATCTATTCACTATTAGTGACGAAAACTAATGTCACAAATTAAATATAAATTTTTGTGGCTAGATTTTGGATTAAATAGTGACAAAAAGAATGTCTCTAATTCTTTGTACTATTAGTGATAAAAATTAATGTCGTAAATAAGTATAAACTTTTGTGGCTGAATATTAGATGAAATAGAGACAATTAAGTAAATGTCCATAATTCTTTGTGCTATTCGTGACAAAATCTAATGTCACAAAATAGTGTAGACTTTTGTGGCTAAATTTTAGGTTTAATAGAGACAACAAAATAAATATCCCTAATTATTTGTAATATTAGTGACAAAATTAATGTCACAAATAATTATTAATTTTTGTGGCTAAAAATTTGCACATTTTAACTACGAAATTTAAATGTCGCTATTGGGAATTTATATTTTAGTGATGAAAATTTTCTCGTTATCTAATAAAAAGACAAAAAGTGAGTTTGTCACAAATTGGGTACATCATTATTGATGAACCAAAGTGTCACTACTTATTTAATTTTGTGGCTAATAATAGTCAATAAATGGAGCCAACCCTTTTTTTTTTTTGTGGGAAACTTTTGTGGACTAAATTTTTGCTACGATATTTGAGTTTTGTCACTAAAAATATACGGCTTATCGATTTAGACACGAAGTATAAATTTTGTCACTAAACATGAACAATTAGTGACGAATTTTTTAGCCTCACTAAAGTTTTCGTAGCTAAATACCATATTTGTTGTAGTGGTACTGTGTGATAAGAGAGTGCCACTTAGGCTTAAAGGCAAATTTTATGGAGTGGTCTCTAGACCAGCGATGTTTTATGGGGTAGACTATTGACCAGTCAAGAACTCACTCATTCAGAAGCTGAACGTGGCAGAAATGAGAATGCCTAGGTGGATAAGTGGTCACACTAGGATGGATAAGATTAGGAATGAAGTCATTAATGACAGAGTGGGCGTGACTCCAGTGGCTAAGAAGATGTGAAAACGAGGTTGTGATAGTTCGGCCGACACGTGAGAAGGAGGAGTGTTGATGCTCCAGTGAGGAGGTGCGAGAGGTTGACCGTTCTGGGTCTTCGGAGAGGTAGAGGTAGACCGAAGAAGAACTGGGCCGAGGAGATTAGATAGGATATGGCCCAGATCCAGATCACCGAGGACATGACCCTAGATAGGAAATCATGGAGGTCGAGGATCAAGGTAGAAGATTAGGTAGTAGTCGAGTGTCTTTTATCTTATTAGATGTAGCCTTAGTCTTCGCCTTTATATCTATTGCAGTTATCTATTTATTTTCGATATGGTTTAGTTTTATCATTCTCTTTAGCATGTTATACCTGTCTTGATTTCAAAAGTGTTTTCTAAAATTTTTTTTTCAGTCGAGGGTCTATCAGAAACAGCCTCTCCATCTTGGTGGTGGTAAGGTCTGTATACATCTCATCCTCCGTAAACCCTATTTACGGAATACACTTGGTATGTTGTTGTTGTTGTTCTTGTATCATGTACTTCAAAAAAAATTTCCTAAAGTTTATAGAGTTGTAAATGAAATTTCGAGATAGTGTTTTCATACCTTGCTACGAGAGAATACTGTCAGTTTTTACAAAGTACTTAAATTAGCCTCTCGAACAATGTAATCAAAATACTTGATTTATCTCACTCTATTGATGGGGTAAATTGCAAAACCATGACACCATAGGTAGTGGTTTGCCTTATTGATCCCGTTTTAAAGTGATTTTGTAAGAATAACATCCGCTAACTTTAATGAATAAATTGCAGACAAAAATACCCGTACGAAATCTTATAATGACGCCGGCATCCCGCCCTCCCTTTTTCGTAAGTGTTTCTGACAACACTTGACTTTGACTCCCTCTAGCATAGACAACAATTACCTTTTAATCTATTCCCACATTTTTCTAGATAACTTAAAGCGTTGTTTGGGCATCACTTTTCCCTTCAATTTCTTTCCACATTTTCGTAGGCAACACTTGCCCTTTGATATTTTCTGAAGATGCAGCACTTGTCGATTTTATAACTTGAGTGTGTCCTCCGAAGTTATTTTGTTAAGACATTCTCAGTGGGGACAAAAAGAGATAATCAAGAATAAGGAGTATACATAGTGAAATTTTTTGCGGCTGATGTCATCAAAATAGCCATTGTAACTCTTATATATCTAACTCTTGTTTTTGAGTAATACTTAACTAATTAATCAATATCGTCACTCAACCAATTGCTTAAACGAAAATAGCTGGTGAATAATTAAGATGAAGCATGCCCAAAATAGATAAGGATGAAAGTCTATGTTGAACTTGGCCTGTGTTTGCACAAAATTAAGAATCATAAAGGGGGATTGGATTTAGGGTGAAGAAAAAATATCAAAAGCTGCTGTGAAGTTCTTTCAGAAAATGTTCAACCTCCGCCAGCAACTATTGATGAAAGTATTCTATGCTACATACCTCAATGCATCACTACATATGGCAATAATTTATTGTCACAGCTCCCTGATGAGAAAGAGATCCAAGATGCTATTTTAAAATATTCAAATATTATTCTTTGGATTTATATTTGTTAAAAAAAATTAAAAAACTTGATTCGAAAACCTTTACCTTTTGATTCAAATTCAAAATTCAACTAGTTTGTGGATTCGCGCAATGTGTGTACCCACATTAATAAGTGCATCGATTTTAAAAATTAAATAAGCATTTTAAACAATCCAAGTTTAAGTAATAAGAATCAAAGATAGATGACTACATTCCTGAAATAGATGAATATTTCTCATATTCAGCCACCTCAATAAAGAAAAAATTATACACCATATAAGTCGCTTGGTTACTTTTTCTTTTTTAATTTTTACTTTTGCCTCCAATTGCTAAAATTATTTGGTTATTTCTCTCTTTTGGCGCTAATTAGTAGAGTATGATTCTGGACATGATATAAAATGCAAAAAGCCAATTACACATAGCAATTAGCATGTCACAACCTATAGACTGCTTCTCATAAAGATAAATCAAGTTTCACTAAATTATACCTTAAAATGAGCTATGTTAATCATGTGCTTTTCCATCTCTTCAGCTGACTACAACTTTCTCAACCATTTTCTGGCATCTTCATCGTCTACCAATTCTCTTAAAAGCTCAACCTTCATCACGTCTATTATCCTCTTCATTGCCAAGTTACCGACTTCGTGAGTTAGAGCAACCAAGTCTGTTGCAACAAATCCTAGGGTTGACCTAGCTATCTTCGTAAGATCAAAGGCACCTTCAAATATTAGGTTGTATATGAAAAATCTAAAGACTATATTCTCATTTAATTTCTCCTCGCTCTTCCATTGTTGCATGTATCTACATATAAGGTGCGGCACATGATGGTGCTACGATTTAGGTGATGCTTAATTTTCTTTTTCCGGACTTTTGGTGACAAATGGGTGGGTTGGATCAAATTTGGGCGAAATATATATGTGTTGAACAAATATGTGTTGACACCCAACTTGCCCATATTCCATATTAGTAAAAAATGAGTTGGGTGACATATGAGTTGATTGAAAATAAGTAAATCCATATTATACCCATATTAATTATATACTAACTGTCCTAGGATGTGCATCTATGAAATGTTTGGGTATGTGTTCACAAAGCTCCTCTTTAAACTTTGATTTTGAGTAGTCCTTGAATCGTTACTTGCATAGCTCTGATGCAATTTTTTTTCTAGATCTCAATGTGATCCAAGTAGCGAATTTGGCTAACATAAGTATAAAAATGTAGAAGTACTAAGTTATGTTCCCATGATAATAAAAATTAGTAGCAAAATTGATATTTTCCTCGTACACATCTTCATTTGGGTTTGTAGCTTACGAAATTATACCTTTAGTGATCGTTTGGTTGGTGGAATTGGGTTAATAGTCCTAAAAATTAAATTTGAGACTACTTATTCCATGTTTGGTTAGTGGGATTAATTAAACTGGAATAGATTTTATACCAAAATCGAGGGGATGGGATTATTAATCTCACAGTTATAATCCCGGAATAAGTATAATCTAAAATTTATGAGTTATCCTTATTTTTTTAGTTCCGCCAACCAAACAAACTGAAACAACCTCGGTCAGTCATTTCGGAAGTTAGGACTCCGATTGGCGTGCTGATAATTTTAAAATATTCGTAAGGTCCATTAGGACCTGTCAGTTAAATTTGAGCTAAATCAGACCTCGTTTGGTAGGCATCGGAAGAAGGTTTCAGTTTTTATTGTCGATAAATATTAAAAAGAGATTTTTGAGCTCGATTTTGGCGAATGAGCTCCGATTCGAAATCCAAAAGCGCCGTTAGGTTCGTATGATTATTTGTGAATTTTGTGATTTTTCGAAAGTGAATTTCGATATTGTTCGGCTAGTTTCCGCAAAAATGCCGAAAGTTAAATAATTTGACATTTTCCTTTAAATTCACATCTTGAGTTTCGGGAGTCCGATTTGGGATCCGTCTTCGCGAGTATGGTACATATATTTTGTATAGCTTACTTGAAAAATTTGGGATCATTTCGACTTCTCTAGGGTTCTATTTTAATTTTAATTGTCGTAGCGAATTTATTATTAAAAAAAATACAAAATTGGAAAAGTCGGTGGCTAGGGGATTTAATCCCCCTAGCAGAATGTATTACGATGTACATCAGAAACATTGCAACGAAACACAGAGAAGAAAAATTAGAAAAGAAAAGGGAAAAAAGGGAAAAAGGAGTGGAAAAATAGTGGAATTTCTACCCCAAATCATCAGGTAATGATGTTAACTCATTATCTTAGCTTATTACGTGTGTTAGGATATATTTTTACGGTAAAAATAGAAATATTAGACATCGCCCTAATAACGTAAATTGATAGTTTAAAGGGTCAATTGGACCCTGATGATGGAAATGATTATATATTCGTATTCAGTAAGTTATGGGCAACATATAAATATAATTTATTTAGGGTTTGGTTATGGAACTTTGAACCTCTGGCCTGCATATTGCGTATGCGAATAGGGTATCAAGTTCCTAACTGGATTGCCCTAAAACATAAGGAAGGAAACCTTTAGCTTTATTTGATATAATTTTTCTGCTTATTGAATAGAAAGAGATCGTTTGGCAGTTAATCCAAAGGAAAAAAGCAGTGGTTGAGTAACAAGGCTAGCTTTGGAATACGGTAAGTGTTTATATCCATTTCTTTGGAGGCACTTGGCCTCGTGGATTTTCTACCACGTGTTCTTTACGTGTGTAGCTGCCGATAGGCGTACTCATTACGCCTTAGCTTTGGATTTACATTCTATATTATATATTATATCCTGTTATTGAAATTGCATTGGGAATCTGAGTATTGTACTTTGGCTTGGAGTTGGCATCTGCTTCCCGGCTGTCGATGAGAGTCCTGCGCCGGTGAAGGGTTATTATTGCATCACATTGCATTCATATGCATTACATTGCATATCATACTGAGTGCAGGAGTATTCCACCTCACCTTTACATTTTATCGGGTGCAGGAGTATTCTGCCCCAGGAGAGTGCAGGAGTATTCCGCCTCTGGCTTATATTATATCGGGTGCAGGAGTATTCCGCCCCAGGAGCAGGAGTATTCCGCTCCAGTTGGTTAGCAGATTGGGTTCCCCTCGAATGCAGGAGTATTCCGCTTCGGGATGGGATTACGGGCACATGTGACCCTTTGCATCTCATTTCATTTCATCTCATTTCATTTTATTTCATTTCATCCCATTCCATTTCATTTCATACTATTGAGTAGATTTTTTTGTACATGAATACTGTTCGGCTTATATGTGCATTGCTTATTTGTTGATTATTGTCTGGTTCCGTTTCCCTTTCTAGCGTATCTATTTTTTGAGATTGCTAGTTTGTTCACACTTATTGAGTCCTCATGACTCACCCCCTGTTTATCCTTGTGTTTTCTTTTCGTTCGGCAGATTCCGCACCAGGACCCATTCAGTCGCACCGTGATTGAGGAGTAGTATGTTCTCAGCTGTCTACGGTGAGCCATCCTATTCATTGCGGCCACCAACTACAGATATTACAGTCTTCCTTACTTTTGCTCCTTTCGGGAGATGTGTATATCTTTTGGCCTTCTTAGATGTCTGATCTGAAACCTTTAAATATGTGTCTTCTGGGTAGTTATTTGTATTATTCAGATAGCTTGTATATTTGTCTATCCTTGAGAGTTATCTTATGTTGTTAAAGTTTGGTTCATTTTCATTTCAAGGTAATTCTTCACAACTTATATCGACTCAGTCAATAGGGTTCGCCCGACAGGTATAGTGTGAGGTGGTCGGGTGCCCACACGGCCTAACTGAGAATTGGGGGTCGTGTCACAAACCCTTAATGGTTGTAAAGAAAATATCAACTAAAATGTCTATAAATTTTATCCTTACAAGGTGATCTTATAAAATTGTGATTGCTATTTGGATCATATTTGGATCACCTCAATCTTCTAACTTTAGTTTATAGTAAATAATTTGTTGTCACTATCTTGATAAACATAAAACTAATTTTGCTAAGATTAAAATGGAAACTTTATGAGAAACTAAAATTTTAGACCTATTGGGCTGTGCAACTCCACTTATAAAATTATTACGAAGATCATCTCAAATCGCATCAAACCCTATCTAGATGATCTTATAAGCCCTTGTCAAGCTAGTTTCATTAAAAATAGGAGAGCTTCTAATAATGTCATCATTATCCAGGAACTCATCCAAAAATTTGCTCGAATGAAAGGTAGAAAGGGTGAAATGATTGTTAAAATCGATCTTGAAAAAGCTTTTGATAAGATTGAATGTTCCTTTATCCGCAATATGCTAGCCTTTTTTAAATTTTCCCCTAAGATTTCTCAATTAATTTTATCTTGTATTACTACTTCTAGCATTTCGATTTTAATTAATGGTGCTAAAACTAATAAATTTTTTCCTACTAGAGGCATTTGTCAAGGTGACCCGATGTCGCCTTACCTCTTTATCCTTTCATTCGAACTCCTCTCAATTTACATAAATCACCAAGTTGACATGAATCTTTGGGACCTTATTACTATATCTTCTAAGGGCCTTAGTCTCTCACACCTTATCTTTGCAGATGACCTAACCTTTATAGCCAAGGCAAATAATAAATCTGCCCACGCGATTCAAGATACTCTAGCCATATTTTGTAATTTGTCAGGAGCCAAAATTAATACTTTAAAATCTAAAATCACTTTCTCTAAAAATATTGACTCTCACGAGGCAGCCCACCTAAGCTCTATCCTCGACTTCAAGATTGGTTACCATTTTGAAAAATATTTAGGCTTTCCAATCTTGAACCTTAAGCCTAAACATAACGACTACCAGTTCTTAGTAGATAATTTCAAATCCAGACTTTCAAACTGGAAAGTAAACCTTCTTACTCTAGCTGGCAGAACTACTTTGGTTTTCAACCCTTAATACCCTACCAAATCACATCATGCAACTTCATCAACTTCCCAGGAAAATCCTAAAAGTTCTTGATAGGATCAAAAACAATTTTGTCTGGGGTACGACTGATACCAAAAGAAAGATTCATCTTCTATCTTGGGATACTATTACTAAACCAAAGCTATTTGGAGGCCTCTCTATTACAACAGCTCATGTTAAAAACAAAGCTATCCTTATTGGACTTTCTTGGAGATTCCTTACGACTCCTAAGTCTCTGTGGACTCAAATTCTTAGTGCTAAGTATATCCATACACGTCCCTCAAAATGTCAATCCTTTATTTGGAATAATATTGCCAGGGGCTTACCTTTCTGTTATGAGAAACACTTATTGGGTGTTAGAAAATGGTGCTAATATTTTATTATGGAATAACTCTTTGCTTCCTAATAGAAATTCAATGCGCAGGCTCATTAGTGGACCTCTAACCCTAGCTGAACTAGTACTAAGGTCTGCGAGGTATATAAAAATAATATTTGGGACTTCTCTAAAATCTCATTTGATCTCCCAACCCATATTAAAGATATTTTTCTCTCAACCCCTACTCCTACTGGATCCTTAGAGTATGACTATCCTATTTGGAGACTTAATGACAATGGGATCTTTTCCCTAAAGTCAACCTATAAAATTCTTCTATCCTACACTCCTACTGACAATGAATTTATGTGGTTATGGGATATCGACACTCCACGTAAAATTCAATTCTTTTTATGGCAATTCCAGCACAATAGGCTTCCTTGCAGGTCCTATCTTAATACGATCGGTATAAATATTGACCCTATTTGCCCTATGTGTAAGCTTGAACCGGAATCTTTATTTCACATTTTCTGGAACTGCACCATTGCTAAAAATTTTGGACAAGTTGTAATATCACTATTAGTGCTATGAATTCTCAAAATTGGCTCAAGAATTTGAGAGAGAGTTCCCCACCTTTGAGTTCAAAATTTTATTCATGGCTAGAGTTCTTATCTTTTGCTTTGTGGGGTCTACGGCTCAACCGTAATCATAATAATATCCATAATCTTGATAATCACCTTAGTTGTACCAAAGTTCATAATAATGTAACTGAATTTAAACTACTTACATCAAGTGAACCTACTTTTGCTTGTACTAGAAATATTAAAGTTGCACGGCACCCCCTCCCCCCAATACTAACTACTTTAAGCTGAATGTTGATGGCTCTTATCATCAAAATTCTAATAAGGCTAGCATGGGTGGTGTCTTTAGAAATAGCCAAGGGGATTGGATCCTTGGTTTCCACTCATCTCTTCATGCCTTGAACCATACTCATGCTGAACTTTCAGCACTAGCTTATGGATTATTCTTAGCCCTTGATCAAAACCTCATGCCCTTAGAAATTGAAACGGACTCCACAGAAGTCCTAAACCTGCTTGAAAATCTCACTCCTAGGACTCCACAGAAGTCCTAAACCTGCTTGAAAATCTCACTCCTACTTATTTACCCTTGATCATTTACTGCAGGTCGTTGATAACGAAGCTGGGGATGCCCCTAATAAGGCATAACTTCCGTCAAGGAAACAAAGTTGCACATCTACTGGCCAAGGGAGCTCCTAGACAGTCCAAGAATCATATCAAAAATCATTATGCAATGCCACCACATTTTGTTTGTCAAGTTTTGCTGGTTGATCGTGTGGGCAAATTCTCTATTTTAAAATTTTTGGATAGTACTTGTAATAATTTAGCTACTCTAGGTAATCTAAATGTTCTGAATGTTCCTCATCTACCCAGTAGGAACCTATCCCTAATTAGTAGGAACTTGTGTATTATCCAAAAAAAAAAAAAAAAAAGCAATGGTAAGTTTTAAAAATTGGGCCCACCAATACCACCCTCCAAGACTCCAAGCCAAGTAACTTAATTCGCCAATACAGATTCACAACTGAAAAGTTCATAGCATAATCATTAAGCTTTGATGGTTTCATTCCCATATTTGATTCGCTCTCAATCCACTTTAAACGTATTTAATTGCAGGTTGAAAATGGGTTGACCCACATAAACTCATATTTTAAATAGGTTGGTTAAATATGTGTTTAATGTGGTCGGGTTGTGTGAGTTAGAAAACTTGGGTTAAAGTTGCTACCATTATTCTCTCTATACTTTCAAAGAGTCCATCTATATCATTGGGTTGTGACATAGATGTTAGATGGTTCTTTTGTTTTTTTCTAAAGGCTCTATTGACACTATGGGGATATGTATATGCCATTTGGGCCTAGTATTATTATAGGGATTTATACGTGATAATTCTTTATTTGAGATTGTTCAATTATGTTGAGGCCATTAAGCCACTATCTCTAAACATTTAAGTAGGAGTTGAAATTGTATATACATCTAGTTGCATGATGATGCCAAAAATACTTTTACATGTTTTTATGTAGATGTCGTATGTGCTTTATTATGCGTATGTGATACAAGTGAGTTCATTCAATGTATGTTTGAGACACTAAATACCAGTCCCGATAACATATGTGTTTATTTACGAGTATGAAATATGTTATAACTAGATTGATATTTTTTATATATAACTTCTATAAACATATATACACGCATATATTTGTCTTATATTTTTTAAATAATTATATCATCAAATTATATTTGATAAATATGCTAGGAAAAGGAAAAAAAAGACAAAATATGGTTACAAAAAGTAGATAAGAGTTGGGAATGGTTATGTATATTTTTTAAATATTTATATCGTCAAATTATATTGGATAAATATGCTAGAAAAAAAAAAAGATAAAATATGGTTACAAAAAGTGGATAAGGGGTGGAAAATGTTTATGTGGGTACTAATCCCATTATTATATGTGATAATTCTTATTTTAGATTGTTCAATTATGTTGAGGCCATTCAATTATGTTGAGGCCATTAAGCCACTATCTCTAAACAGTTAATTAGGAGTTGAAATTGTATATATATCTAGTTGTATGATGATGCCAAAAATACTTTTACATGTTTTTTATGTAGATCTCGTATGTGCTTTATTATGAGTATGTGATACAAGTGAGTTCACTCAATGTGTGTTTGAGACACTAAATACCAGTCCCGATGACATATGTGTTTATTTATGGGTATGGAATATGTTAAATAGTTCTCCTGATTTGAGTTAAAGATACAGTATAATTCATAACTTTCTCTGCAATAACCCATGGTTCACTTCTCATGTTGTCCCTTCCATTTGCTTACTTTCCTATGCTCTCTGGCAATTGTGGTTATCCCGCAATGCTCAAATTTTTCAAAATACTCTTCGATTAAGCCCTGCGGCTCAAGTTTGCCTCATTAAGAACCGCGCTATCAAATTTTACTTCTTAGCTTCTCATCACAATACTACCAAACACAAATCTCCAATACCCCTTCGTTGGGAGCCACCTCCTTAGGGCCACTTCCTTCTGCAGACCGATGGGGCTGTCCACTCGACAAACTGTAGAATAGGAATTGGGGGGGTTCTGCATTATAGTCAAGGGAACTGGGTCGTGGTTTCGCTGGAAGCTAAGGCTTAGTCTCCCCTGTCTAAGCTGAACTACTTGCTTTATTCCATGGTCTTCGTTTACTTTTTTGGCGACGGATCCGTCCAATTATCATTAAAATAAATGTCTATTTCCCTTTCTCCCATTGTTAAATACTACTCATACCTCTGTTGCATCTAAAATTATTTTTGATTGCAGGTACTTGCTCCGCAAGCTGGGTAGCCTGCCAATGTACCATACATACAGGGAGCAGAATCAAGTAGCAGATAGCTTGGCAAATTTTGGGACTACTCTGGAAGCCTCCACCCTGCTACTGTTTTTTGAAGAACCGCAAGATTTTCTGCATAGCCTTTTGGCATATGACTCCGCTGGCGGCACTGTCATTACATATATTAGCACTACTAGCACTAGTAATGTTGCAGTAATAGTGTGTACTAATAGCGTGTGTACGTAATAGTATTACTACCTTAGTTAGCTCTATTTTGTGTAATGCTACTACTAGCTCTACAGTAGACTCTATTGTTCTGGGACCGACTACTAATGTAACTGCCCACAGTGCCTCCCTGTATGCTTCGGCTAGTATAATATATTACTATCTTTTGGACCAAAAAAAAAAAAATACAGTATAGTTATGATGTCTACGTTTTTGAATTGTGCCAAAAGATTCTATGTGGTGCTAAATGTTAAAATGAAAGGTTGATAGCTTGTTAACTAATATGACAAAAATGAAGTTGTGTTCTATAATTTTCTAGCTTAGCATTATGAATATGTACTATGCTTAGTTGGGTAGACAAATAGGTTTCTACAACCTTGTACGCCTACATATTTCAAGAGAAGACCATAAGTTGGAAGCCAAAATTTTATAATAATAAACTACTCTCTCGGTTCCACAATGGATGTCCTAATTTTCTTATTAGTCCGTTCCAAAAATAACGACATAATTCTATATTTGAAAATAATTTATTTTTAAACTCACCACTTTATCCTTAATAAAATAATTTATAGCCACATATTTATCTATGGGTTATTTTAGACCACAAATTTCAAAAATCTCCTTTCATTTCTTAAACTCTGATCCAAGTCAAACTAGGACATTCATGGTGGTGGACGGAGGGAGTATATTTGACTAACATTTTACCCTCCAAAGGTTGTCTTTTGAGTGGTAATCTTTTAAATTCTTACTCTACCTGTTGAGATATAAAGGATAACAATTCTTCTCAATGTGATTCTGCTGAATACTCATCCTTCCTTGAATATACAACTTCTTATTCTTTTATATAACTATTGCGATTCTTCTTACTTGTTCGGCTTCTAAACCTCTTCCATTTAATTGGGTTGAGTTCTTATTGATAAAAGAATCAAAGAGTACAACTTTGATATCTCTAGTAAGCATTGTATCCAAATTACAAAGGAACTACTTTGTCTTCCACTCTCGATCCTTGGCCTAGACTAGTATCAATTTTCCTTACCTATGCATCCCATTAATTATTCTTACACTACACAAAATTCCTCCTAAACCACCAGATGGAGATCAAGAGTTGCATGCAACCCACGAAACAACTCTTATCTCCCAGTTCCTCTACAACCAAAGAAATCATATCTTAACGGATTCTGAGGAGGACCATTCTCCAACCTATGCCCTAGCTATGGAAACAGATCAAATTCCAATATCCCAGCAGATTAACTTAAAATTTATGATCCATGGAAGTAATCCTCGATAGTAAAGTTACCGAGAAATTAGTCACCAATATCTCAAGCAAAACATTTCTGAATTATGAAAACCAAGTGAAAATTATTCCTTAATTGATCTAGGGTCTCATTTCCTTATTGTAGAACTCCTCAAAGCGAAAAATATGTGCAAAACACTTCATTGTGCGGCATGTTTTATTAAGAATGTTTTTTATTGGTCCGAAAATGAAACTAAATTTCATGGCCTCAAAAGTAAAAATTAATTATTCTGTTGTTTGGATTAGTTTTTCCCAACTTCCAATAGAATTTTATGATGATTCTATTATAAGAAAAATTGAAAATAATCTGGGTCGACTCTTGAAAGTGGACACATGCACCTCCTCTACTCTTGGAGAAAGATATGCACGAATATGCATAGAAGTGAAAATTGATCTCTCAGTCCAGATTCACATCTATATTGGAGACCATAAGCAAACTACACTTTACAAATGTGAAGGTCTATTATATTACGAAAATGATATGTGACCATACCTTTCTTGGCACTAATGATCATACCGAGGGTAATTTAGTTATTTCACTAGGGAATTAGAGGTATAATGGTCACTTCCACGCGTTATTAGCCTCGTTATAACCTCATCCTAATTACTACCGTTAACGCTAACCATGCTTAGTGTAATTATTAGTTTGGCTGTTCAATGCATGGAAGAAATAAAAAAAAGGAGCACGCCTGAATTTTCTTAACATGGAAGGAAAAAAAAAAAGGCACGCCTGTATTTCTTTCTTTTTAATACTTAACCAAGTATATACACCTCCAATACCATATAAAGTACTCCTACACATTATGGAAAAAACCTTCCCAAATATGTCTTCCCAAATTATGTATAAGAGGGGCTTATGTCATGAATCCCTAAAAGAAACTTACACCTTCTCTCTCATTTTTCGTCATTTCGATATCATTTAGAGCTTCATCTTCTTTATTTCCATCTTATTTCAAGTATGAAGAAACCTAAGTTTTATGTTGTGTATCGTGATAGGAGGCCAGGTATATACCTTTTATGGTCTGAGTGTTCATATGTGAATAATGGTTTGAAGGGAAGCTACTTCCAGTCATTCCAATCTTATGAGCAAGCCTTTGAAGCTTACAAAAACTACCAGAAGGATTGTGGAATTGAAGGACCATCTGGGAGGGAAGGTTCTACAAGTCGATATGTTTTGGATGTTATAGTAGGAAGTTTGTTTGCTCTTTTTCTTGGTTATCTAGCAGTTCGTATTTATGCGCATGTGTACTCTTTTGTGATGAATGATAAATGAACTTGATGGTGTCTATGTTCTTGAATTATAATCAAACATCTGTGTAATAGAAGACACTTGTTGATTATCTATATCTTTATTTTAAATTAAGAATCATAGTTATTTGTTAGTAATGTTCACAAAACACACAGCTTAATGCTCTGTTTTTTCAAAATTTCCAGACCTTCAATTAAGGGACAATGCAGGGGATGAATCATATGATTGGAGGTTGTTGCTCCCAACGCACACGCAAGTATACGTGGTCGACAAGTAATAAAGTGATAAGTAGAGTATCGTTCCCACGAGGACTATTCAGACTGAATTCTAGCAAACAATTTCCTAAAACTATTCAGGGATCTTTTTCAAATGGTTGAGAATTTACTAACTAAATGCAGTAATAAAAATAAGTAATTGAAATCAAGTAACAGAGCAAATTCTACGTTGTTATCAATAAAAGATGACGGTCCCGGGTCAGAGTTACGAACAATCCAGTTGAGTTTTCCAGTTGATTCTACTTCTTGATTTCCTAGATTGCTAACTACAGGTTAAATGTACCCATGAAAACCTTTCGATTCTTCACGGTCTATGCAGGCTACTCCAATCCCTATATGTCTATGGGTTGAATCACGTGCACGCATTAACGAATTCTGTAATGAGTTAAACTAGGCGAGCAAGTATATGTCTATCCTACTCACAAATTTGTTCCCCGATGCCCGGGTTCACAAACTAGTTCTATTCTTTCTTATTGCGTAATTAAATTCCCTCTTTCGAGTTCAATCTAAAAACCATAGATTGTGTTCAATTATCAGGCCTCAATAATCAAACAATTATGATCAAGAAAGAATAAACAATCCATAATGGTAAATCAATATATAGAAATTAACTTTCAAACATCAACCTTCATGTATTTACTCTAACCCGAGAACAAACAAACTATAGAATTAAAGAGAAGAATAAGAAAAAGAGAGAAAGAACTTGTGTAGAAGACATCTAGGGCTCCTCCCCTCTCCTCCAAAACTTGCTCCAAAGGTCTGAACTCCCATGAAAAACTAAGTAAAAGAGTATTTATAGAGTTTACAAACACCTAGTAATAAGTTAGACCCAATCCTAGACGAAATAGGAAGTTCAAAAACGCTCCAGGGGCGCTATAATGGGCGCCCCGCGCCCCCGAACGCGCGCCCCAAGGCAGACCCCGTCAAACTTTGCACGCTATGGCTCTGCGCCGCGCAGCCAAACGCGCCAGAAGCTGGGCGCGGCGGCTGGCGCGGCGCGCCCCCTGTGGCGCCCAGCCAATCTGCTTCGTTCCTTGCTCTTTTGCTTGCTCGTGTCGTACCTTCGTGTGCTCGATCCAATCCTCAATCAAAATCCAATCTTTTCTTGCTCAATCATGCTCTTAAAAGCTCCAATTGCACTGCATAACAACCTACACACGCACGACATCAAATTAGTGTAAAACCACATTCATAAACTATCAAACGAGTGCAAAACAAGCTCAAACATGCGGAAATATTAAGGAAATATAGGCATAAAATGCCAAACATCACCACCCCACACTTGAACCTTTGCTCGCCCTCGAGCAAGTCACATCTCACTTCCCAACCTAGGTAAAACAGGTCTGCCTCTGACTATGGTTGATACCGACCATTGAACCAATGCACACATGACTACTATGGATCCACAACATGCCAACAAATTATCAAAATCAAAAATATAGAAACAACCACCCCAAAATAGCTCAAATGCACAAACTCAATTTAATGCAACCATGCTCCCACAAAATCACATCTATCTACTCAACCAAGAACCATCAACTTCACCTATTTCATGCAAACCACGTGCCCCCCAAATATCCCACACAACAATAAATATCACGCATAGAATGGGGCAATAACCAATGAACTCACTCACTCTCATGAAAATCTCACACGTCACACGCAATGTACCATAGGCTTGCCCGTAGTGTAGGACTCCACTAATGTAAGCTCACTCCAATCGGGATTAACTAGAACTTTAAAAAGGTCGGAATGTAGGCTAAGGGGCGGGTAGGATACATATGGTAATAGTGACTACCTCCCTAAGCACTTTAATACATCACAATTTAAATTAATCATCAATCTCATCAAGCCACCCAAATCAACAACTTCTACACATACACCTTCTCAACAAGTAGCAATTTTTCTTTTAAGCACACACTAGCAAGGAATGGATATTCTTTTCTCTTTATTTCTTTTTCCACAATTTTTTTTTTCAACTTTGCTCTTTTTTTTTTTTTTTTCTTATTTCAATTTCATCCAACCTTGTCAATGCTTTTCACTACTTCACAATTTTTCAATTATTCCCCTTCTTTAGCTCCACTCAAAAACCTCCCAAAATCCAACCACAACTCCAAAATAACAACACAATATCAATAAAGTGCTTAAGGAGTAAAGGGCCAAAAGAGTCAATTTAGAACAAATAGGTAGGCTCGGGGTGTGGGTGCCAACAAAAAGGATCAAAGAAATCACAACAATAATTTTTTTCAAGGTATATATGTAAAGGTAGGCAACAAAAGAAGGCCTTGTATCATTTCCCGACTAGAGCAAACCTAGGATTTCGCTTTGCACACACACGGGGCAAGTTCTAGACACCAATATGCAACATGGAGTATAATAAAAATATGCCTCACAACATACATTGCACACGATCCACACAAAAAGGCTCCATCAACAACTCTCAATCAAGCATCTAGAATGCAACTTGTGGAAATTTAAGCACTCATGCACAAAGGTTCACAATCAAGTCAAGCAAGCGGACTCAAGCATCTCAAGGGGGTCGTTTCATTTTTTCTAGGCATGCATCACAATTAAAACCCAAGGACACCACAAATAGCACATGCAATCAAGTTCAAGTCCACCGGTATCAAACAAATCAAAGGCACCTAGCATTCTACCTCTTTCCTTCGTTTAGGGTCACCTATACTAACTATTCTAATCCTAATAAAAATAAAAACTACCCGGTTCAAAGGTCTCCCCGTGGAAAAGAACCGAGGCCATAAGAAAAACCACGGGGTGGATGACATGTACCACTAATAAAACTAAAAGGAAAATCTTTTTGGAATTTTTCATTGGTTTTCTAATTTTTTTTTCATATATTAAAGCAAGAAACAAATAAAAATAAAGTCAAGTGACAAAAGAAAAATCCTACGGTACATGCATACTAACCTCAAAAATAGATAAAGGGTAGTTCCCCACCCCACACTTAAACTAAGCACTGTCCTCAGTGCTAAAAATAAGAAAGTGCAAGGTAAAGAAAACTTCCCTGAAGATTCTAGTCCTTGGTGCTAGCATCCTCCAAGCTTCCATATAGTATGAGGTACTCAGACTTCCCTCATCAGGTCATCAATATTGGGCAAGGGTGAGACACCCCACACTTAGCCTCGACATTACATGAACCTGCAATCCAAAGAATCACCCAAAGTAATATACAACTATAAAAATACTAATAAAAATAAATAAAAGTAAAGCAAGCAAATTGGGTTGCCTCCCAAGAAGCGCCTTAGTTAACGTCGTGGCACGACGAAGACAACTTCATCACTTTTGTCTCCACCTTGAACTAATGAATTGAATCCCCAACTTTGCCTCAAGTTTACAACTATGGTATTGGGGTGGTGGCAAAAATACAACAGGACCAAGCAAACAATGCCGCATTTTGCACTTCTTAGCCTTTAAATGAGGGATGTCGTTTTGTCTCCTCGGCATCACAAACTCTAAAATATAGGCACCTTGTTCCTCCTCCTTTTGTTTCTTCATAGGCTCGGGTGGCTCAATTTTCATGTCACCATCCAAACACAATGTTGAAAAATGATTGGAATGAGGTCCAATGCGCTTCAATTCTAAAGTTGCATTACTTTTGACACCCTCACTTGCACAAACACTAGAGTCCTCACCTATGATGTTTTCTATTTCCTCACTTGACTCTAATGTGATTTCCTCAACCTTGGCATCATCAACTGCTATTGGGTCGAATGGTAGGAATTCCACTTTTTGCTCCTCAAATTGGCTTCTAAGCTCTTCTATCTCAATTCTACTATTTACGACAACTGATAATTGGGCTTCAGACACCTCAACCATATCACTCAAATTCTCCTCCAATTCGTGAATAGTCAAGCCAAATTCGTCGATCTCTTGCCTGAGCACAACCCTTTCTTCCATAAATTACCTCTTCATATTTGTAAGTTCACTCCTGAAATCCCCATAAGCTTCTAAGAGTTTGGCTTGCTCCATTAGCCAAGTTTCGCTAACAACCTGCACTTTATCGCTCCTGTCAAACTCACTAACATCATTAGAATCATCACAACAATTATTGGGGGAAGGAGCATGACACTTAGGACAATCATTCCACCGACCACCACACAATTTACAAAAATTCCAATCAAAGGTGGTAGAAAATTCACATAACCAGTCTCGCAGGGTTGGAAGACTCGGACAATATTCCCAAAAGTGATGTCCTCCACAAAGTAGACAAGAATCAATAAAATTTGAGCAGCCATCATTCAACCCACTTTCATTAAAAGATGCCATGTAAACTAGTAATACAATAATAAACTAAAAATAAAATAAAAAAAAATTAACCTGAATAGAAAATAATAAATTGTTCAAAAAGAAAACAGTCAATTTAGTCCCCGGCAACGGCGCCAAAAACTTGTTGCTCCCAACGCACACGCAAGTATACGTGGTCGACAAGTAATAAAGTGATAAGTAGAGTATCGTTCCCACGAGGACTATTCAGACTGAATTCTAGCAAACAATTTCCTAAAACTATTCAGGGATCTTTTTCCAATGGTTGAGAATTTACTAACTAAATGCAGTAATAAAAACAAGTAATTGAAATCAAGTAACAGAGCAAATTCTACGTTGTTATCAATAAAAGATGACGGTCCCGGGTCAGAGTTACGAACAATCCAGTTGAGTTTTCCAGTTGATTCTACTTCTTGATTTCCTAGATTGCTAACTACAGGTTAAATGTACCCATGAAAACCTTTCGATTCTTCACGGTCTATGCAGGCTACTCCAATCCCTATATGTCTATGGGTTGTATCACGTGCACGCATTAACGAATTCTGTAATGAGTTAAACTAGGCGAGCAAGTATATGTCTATCCTACTCACAAATTGGTTCCCCGATGCCCGGGTTCACAAACTAGTTCTATTCTTTCTTATTGCGTAGTTAAATTCCCTCTTTCGAGTTCAATCTAAAAACCATAGATAGTGTTCAATTATCAGGCCTCAATAATCAAACAATTATGATCAAGAAAGAATAAACAATCCATAATGGTAAATCAATATATAGAAATCAACTTTCAAACATCAACCTTCATGTATTTACTCTAACCCGAGAACAAACAAACTATAGAATTAAAGAGAAGAATAAGAAAAAGAGAGAAAGAACTTGTGTAGAAGACATCTAGGGCTCCTCCCCTCTCCTCCAAAACTTGCTCCAAAGGTCTGAACTCCCATGAAAAACTAAGTAAAAGAGTATTTATAGAGTTTACAAACACCTAGTAATAAGTTAGACCCAATCCTAGACGAAATAGGAAGTTCAAAAACGCTCCAGGGGCGCTATAATGGGCGCCCCGCGCCCCCGAACGCGCGCCCCAAGGCAGACCCCGTCAAACTTTGCACGCTATGGCTCTGCGCCGCGCAGCCAAACGCGCCAGAAGCTGGGCGCGGCGGCTGGCGCGGCGCGCCCCCTGTGGCGCCCAGCCAATCTGCTTCGTTCCTTGCTCTTTTGCTTGCTCGTGTCGTACCTTCGTGTGCTCGATCCAATCCTCAATCAAAATCCAATCTTTTCTTGCTCAATCATGCTCTTAAAAGCTCCAATTGCACTGCATAACAACCTACACACGCACGACATCAAATTAGTGTAAAACCACATTCATAAACTATCAAACGAGTGCAAAACAAGCTCAAACATGCGGAAATATTATGGAAATATAGGCATAAAATGCCAAACATCAGAGGTGTTTGATCATTAGACCACATTTGTTAACTGTTAAAAGTCTTGTTCTAATGAAAATAACGAGTGGTATGTGATTAGACGTTAAATTAAGGGACAATGCAGGGGATGAATCATATGATTTGAGGTGTTTGATCACTAGACCATGTTTGTTAACTATCAAAAGTCTTGTTCTAATGAAAATAATGAGTGCTGTGTGATTTCAGACGTTAAATTAATAGACAATGCAGGGGATGAAACATATGATTTGAGGTGTTTGATCATTAGACCATGTTTGTTAACTGTTAAAAGTCTTGTTTTAATGAAAATAATGAGTGTTATGTGATTTCATATCAACAAAAATAACGAGTACAAGTGATTGTTCTATAATAACCAAGAAAATAACGAGTACAGAGGACAAATAAAAGTTCATTAAGATCATACAGCTGATTGTTCCAAATCTAACCAAAAAAGCTAAATAAACATACACATTATGGTTCGAAATCCACATGATGCATTTCAACTGCAAATCTCTCTAAAAATTTATGAATCATGTTCTCGTTCAAACCCTCAATACATTGACCAGCCATAACAACGTTGATGAATTTCAAGGCATAAACAACACATGATTCAGCTCTTTCGACTTGTGGGAGACCCTCGACATACCTAACCTCCCATGGCTTGGCTAATTTATCTCGAGGCAAATGGTCAAATTTTTCTGAGGATTTGAGCAACCTTGGAAACATCTTGCTGATAGGCACTATCAATTCTAAAGCATCCCTTCTGTAATCTTTGCGATTGCAGTCATAAATCTCAATTGCAGCATCATCAATGAGAAAAATAAGGGTGGCATAGTGCTTGTTTTCAATGTTCCACAAGCAAAATAGCCTTTTTGCTTCTATCCAAGGCTTACCATATGGAATTGGGTAAGCACCAACAACATATTTCAGTACATCGCTTCAAATTCGTATTGTTGTATCACATCTTTAATGTCTTTATCCTTTGCAGTAATGGTAATAACAATCTTACTGTAGATCTCATGCAGATTTTGACATAAAGATGCATCGATAATGACGTCCCCTGAATTGTAGTACTTAGAGTAATCTTACATACTTCTTCGCATCAACGCCATTATTTCTTTCAGGTGCTGCACAAAGATGTAAAATACGTATCACCAAATTCACACATCAAGTAATATAAATTAATTTTAATAATAAAATATGCACCCGACTTATATGAATTTAACTTATATTACTTTCCAACCAAGCACCAATTCTGGTCAACTCCTTGAACCATTTCCAGTCGCGTTTCATGCAAACACCCACATATAGTTCACTGGGCTTACTCCTCAGCAAGGAAAGGAATGCTCTCCTCTTCTCTCTATCAACAGGTTTGTAAAGATCAATTTCTATTAAATTACTCTCTTCTTTGGCCTTGATATTTGTTTCCTTTTCAGCACCCTCCACTTTCTTCTCACATACACTGCATACGCTCGCATCATTTTTCTCATTAAGCTCTTGTAATCTTTTAAGAAGGTCAACATTGAGAGCCTCGACACTTTGTACTCTTTCTAGCAACTGCATTTGCAGTTGTTGATCAGTGTCACACTGTGTGCAAATTCCAGTGCCACTTGAGGCCTCAACAACATCACTTACGCCAGCTCTATCTCCAGCCTCTTCCTCCAGCTTCTCCTAGAAAAGCATCACTTCCACCACCTCTATCTTCAGTCTCTTCCACTCCAACATCTCCTAAAAATCATCACTTCCACCACCTCTATCTCCTGCCTCATCTACTCCAATATCTTCTACAAAAGCATCACCTACACCACCTCTATCTCCATGCTCTTCTACACCACCATATTGTGTTTGTAAAGAACTCTCATCCATTCCAGTTGTATGTTGTGATGGTTGGGACAGTTGAATGTCTTGCTCCACAGCATGTGCCTTTGTTATTGCTGTCGCCTCTTCTAACTCTTTCCTCAATCTATCAATTTTTTCATCAGGTACATCAGGAAGTCGCCTAAATTCCCTCAAAGAAACTAGTTATGATTCCCGAAAAGTAGGGACAAGAAACGGATGCACCTCCGTCTGTAGTTAACAAATATAAAAACATTAACAAGCATAGGATCAAATGAAAAGGAAAATCAAAAGTAAAAATTTTTTTAGCTTACATCTACATGGTCACCTTCACATACGCCAAATGGATCAATTTCTTGCCACCACAACACCGTTTTTTAACACTGCCACTTTAGCATCTTTGGCACCTTGGGCACATATTCTTTATGATTAATACTTCCAATTAAAGGTATAGCTTCATAAATCTAAGCCTTATATTGAAGAATTAAAATCAGTCCATCATACCAACTTATCAATTCAAACACACACAAGAACAAGAAAAAATCAAAGAAATTAGAAAGATTTATACCAGGAAGACATGAGAGAAACCAAGATCTGCAACTTATAAACGGGAGTGATATTGTCATTATCTAACAGAAGTTTGGGCTTATTCTTCAGCTCTTCAACAAAAATAAAAAGGTTACAGTGGCCCATGGATAGCTCCCAAAGAATTGTAAATCGTCTGCAAATATTATCCAACTATTCTCCACAAACTTGTTGTTAGGGGGTCCCATCAGTACCATATGCACAAACCAAACCATGCTCATCTTGAACTTCTCCTAAAGTGTCAAAGTCATCGGACTCTATTCTCGTCTCAAGGTCTGGCCCCGTTATTTTCTTTTTACCATTAAGTACTCTTTTCAAAAATGCGCGAGCATTGCCGCATTGCAAGAGCAAATTGACCTCTTCTTCTGAGGGCCTACCCCAGCATTCAAGACCAGTCACGATCACATATTCTCTCAATCCAAAACAAAGTGGCTTGTCGTTGAATATAAACCATATCTCGTGTCGCTTCTTGCAGTCCTTTATTTCATAGATAAGGATATTGTAAACTAGCTCTCCATTGAATTTTCATTTGGTAGTCATGTCTAGGAACTGACCAAAACAACTTGCCTCGAAGTCTTTATATATATTATGTTTCTTTAACAACACTTTAAAGTCATCAAATTTTTGCAACGGGCACCTTTGGGTTGTTCTCCCTGGGGCAGGACCATATTTATCAAAAGGTGTCCTGAATCGGTAAGAGGATATGTCAATTTGCGTCAGGTATTGAGGGTTTATCAAGATCCTCTTCATTAACATATTCTTCCTATATATTATGAGGAACCACAAATGATTCTATAAACTAATTTAATCAGTAATCGTTCGATTAAACAACAAAACAAAGAGAAAGCATTTTCTTTACATAAGCCTTGAAAAAAATACCTCATGGACAAGCCTTTCTACTTCCTGCATAATGATATCTTCTCTGTTGTCATCTCCACGATCTTTCTCCAGTCAGTTTTCTCCATTTTCTTCTTGTCTAGTTTCTTTTACTCCATTTTCATTTTCTTTTTCACCATTTTCTTCCTCACCACTTTCTTCCTCCCTACTTTCTTCCTCTTCTATTTCTTCCTCTTTCATTTCTTCGTCTCCAGAGTTAGGAACACACTTAGAATCATCACTTGAAGATTCTTCAACTACTACAGGCTTCTTCCTTTTTCTATCCTTCACATCGCTTACAGAAGGTTTACCGGCGGATTGTATTTTGACTATGCTTCTTGATCTTGTATATGGATGGCGTAAAGGTTTTGCAGGTTCTGCGTATAACAACTTTCCTTTTCGGGACACCTTCTTACCCATACTGAGTGGGTTCTTAGTCCTGGCCATAATCGTCTATTAGGATTTAGACACTCAAATTTTGGTGTTTTTAGCAGAGGATGGAGATGAAACGGTGGAGAGAAAGTTAGGGTTGAGGTTCAAATTTGGAGAGGGAATAATGATTTATACATTTTTTAGGGAATTCTAAGTCATAATTTGTTTAATTTTCCTTTCAAATTTGAGGGAGGGAAGATACATTTTGAAATTTTTCAGTAACTCTTGTTACTCTTAGTTTGTTTAATTTAAACAATTGGGGAAAATCAACCAAATATTGTTGTAATTAATATACATAATTTTTTTTTGAACAGTTACCTTTAATGAAATTGAATTAAAACTAAATTATAACTTGAAATATTTCAAAAAACAACATTTGATTAAATATAATGTACATATATTTTAATAATATAAAATAAATTATGTATTAACTAAAAAAGTAGGGAATTAATTTAAGAAATTACGGGCTAATATATAAATGTCAATATATTATCAAGAATAAATACATATGTAACATTATTAAACAAGCCACATGCTGAACATGCTTTATGTAATAGCACAAGACGGAGGACTTAGAGAAGTTGTAAGTATTTTTTGTCGACCCCTTGTGTGAAATCTCCGGATAATTTTTGGTTTTAGTGTCAACTAAAGCCATTTTAGACATTCCCCCATGTTTTTAGCCTTGTTTGATGGATCAATGAATAATAGACTTAAAAAATTAGTGCTGCCTGATGGGTCAATGAAGGAATTAGCTAACACAACCCAAATTTTGGACTAGGCCGTGCGGGCACCCGACTACCTCCTCTAGACCTGTCGGGAGAACCCTATCAACTGAATCAATTCAAATGTTGTAAAATTTACTTGGGAACAGTAAAAAATTATCCAAGCTAACCAGAATGACATAAGACTAATTCAAGATAACCCATCGGAACACACACACACACACACACACACACACACACACACACACACACACACACACACATATATATATATATATATATATGAAGGGCATAAACGCAAGCTGCCTGAATAAACACATCTAACTACCCAACATTATAGGTTTAGAGATTTTCAGATCAGACATCTAAGGAAATCCAAGAAAATATATACATCTCTCGAAGGAAGCAAAATATTACATAACTAGAACACCTATAACTGGTAGCCTTTATGAACAAGCTAGCTCACCATAGACAGCTGAGATTGCCTCGCTCCTCACTCGCGATGCTGGCTGGGCCTTGGAGCAGAATCTGCTGAAATGAAAAGACACAACAAGGAATCAAAGGGGGAGTGAGTCATAAGGACTCAATAAGTGAGGAGTAACTAGTTATCTCGAAGGATAGATAAGCTGGTCCTAGGAACATAAATAATAGCAACCAAACAGATAAGCCAAGCACAAATAATTGATGCAAAAATTTCATATAATATGCAACACACCAATAAGATATGAAATGAATGAGTCATGATGCAATGGGGTCACATGTGCCCGAATCTATTTCCGACATGGGACTTTCATTGACTACCAGGATATACATGCAATAATAATTCTTCACCGGCGCAGGATTCTCATCATCTACTGAGAAGTACATGCAATAAAAACCCTTCACTGGCGCGGCACTCTCATCGTCTACCGGGAAATATATTTCATAGTCATAACTAGAGTACAACACCCCTACTTTCAATGAAATATAAAATCAATGTCACAACATATGATGTACAACATAGACCCTAAGCTAAGGCGTAAGAAGTACGCCTATCGACAGCTAACACGTAAAGAACACGTGGTAGAATATCCACAAAAATGGATATAATCACTTACCTCTATCTGAAGAAGCAGCCCACTACTCAACAATCATTTTTCCCTGCTGAATCTCCTCCAAATGTTCTCTCTCTATTAAAGACATAATACAATTAATACCAAAGCTATCGGTTAAATATTCCCAACCTAAAGCTAAAATGGTTAAGAAGTCAATTTAAAATTTAATGCCGGGCTCACGAAGTCAAACCCAAAAATCAAACTCACAATCGTGTTATCCAATAACACCCAAGTCTAAGTATATCCTCAAGTACCCATTTGAGCTCTCCAATCTTAATATTTTCACAAGAAATTATGGAACTAACACGACCCAAATTCTGGCTAGGCCGTGCAGTCACCCGACATCCTTCCCTAGACCCATCAGGCGAACCCTTACCAATTGAATTTGGAAAATAAAGATAAATTCAACTCCTAAATAAGAACAAGACTTAGATAAAGCACAGATATACTGATACCTCTAAGCTGTACAAAAGAAATTACAGCTGACTACCCAACATACTAGGTTTAGAGCTATCCAGACTAGACATCTAAGAGTACAAAAGAATGCCAACACCTCCTGATGGGAGCAAAATACAACTGGAATAGTAAATATAAAATTGGTGGTCCGAATAAAAGCAGGCTCACCTTGACAGCTGAAGCCGTCTTCGATTCTTAACAATGTGGCGAACTCAATCCTGGAGCGAACCTGCCGGAATGAAATAAATAAACAAGAAACAAACAACAAACAAGGGTGAGTCAAAAGGCCTTTTTAAGTGGGGCAGACTAGCCACCTTAAAGAATAAGATAGCTAGCCAGGGAAAAGGAAAGCAGATAAACCAAATTCACCTAATCTGAACCACAAAAGGCAAAGTCAGATAATAATGGGAAATGCGTATAGAATCATAAACTCACAAACAACCAGGAACATAAGATAGATTGAACATATAGGTATCCCGGACATATCAACAATCAGAAATACATCTTACTGTATGTAAATACTGTTGTGGCGTACAACCCGATCCATATAGTTATACTGTTGCGGCGTGCAACCCGATCCATATAGTTATACTGTTGCGGCGTGCAACTCGATCCATATATTTATACTCCTACGGCGTGGAACCCGATCCATATATTTATACTATTACGGCGTGCAACCCGATCCATATAGTTATACTGTTGCGGCGTGCAACCCCATCCATATATTTATACTATTACGGCGTACAACCCCATCCATATATTTATACTAATGCAGCGTGCAACCCGATCCATATAGTTATACTGTTGCGGAGTGCAACCCGATCCATATATTTATACTGTCACGGCGTGCAACCTGATCTATATATTTATCAATAGACATAATAATAAACACACAATCTACTACACATATCATCGGTGCGGGACTCTCATCGACTACCGGGAAGTATATGTCAAGCTCACAATCAGAGTGCAATGCTTCTAATGCAATATCAATAACAAGACATAACATATAATATACAATGTAAATCAAAAGCTAAGTCGTAATAAGTACGCCTATCGGCAGCTACACACGTAAGGAACACGTGGTAGAAAATCCACAATGCCAAATGCCTCCAAAGAAATGGATATAATCACTTACCTTTTTCCAAAGTTAGCATTGCTATTAAACAACCGCTTTGTCCTTTGGATTCAGTGCCAAATGATCCTGCTCTATTCAATAAGCAGAAAAATATATCAAATAAGCCTAAAGGCTTCATTCCTTACATCTTAGAACAATCCGATTAGGAACCGATACCCTATTCGCATACGCAATACGCAGGCCAGGCCTCTATACTAGATTCAAAGTCACATAACCAAATCCTAAATAAATTACATTTACGGGTTGCCCATAACTCCGTGAATTCGAATATATAATCAATTTCATTATCGGGGTCCAGTTAACCCTTTAAACTATCAATTTAACTTATTAGAACGATGTCTAATATCCCCATTTCTACCGTAAAAATATATTCAAACACACGTAATAAACTAAAGTAATGAATTAACATCATTACCTGAATGTTTCGGACTGAAAATTCTACAATTTTCCTTCTCCTTTTCCTTTCCTTTTTCTCTTTTTCTGCAATTTATTCGTTGTTTTCCTTTTTCTGTATCGTTCCTTATTTCTTGTTCTCTTTTATGTTTTGGAAAGCAGCCCACGACCTCTTCTTTCCTTTTTATCCTTTTCTTTTTTCTTTTCTATTTTGTTTTCGTGACGAAAATTAAAACGGAACTCTATGAAACTCGGAATAATCCCAAATTTCTCAAGCAAGTTATACAAAATTTATGTGACGTGCCCGCTAAGGCGGATCTCAAATCGGATTCCCGAAGCTCAAGATACGAATTAAACGGAAAAGATCAAATTCTTAACTTTCGGCATTTAGCGGAAACTATCTGAACGACATCAAAATTCACATTCAAAAATTTACTCAGGTCACAAATGACCATACAAACCTAACGACGTTTTCGGATTTTGAATCAGAGCCCATTCGCCAAAAATCGAGCTCGAAAACCTCTTTTTATGATTTATCGTCAATAGAAACTGAAACCTTCTTCTGATACCTACCAAACGAGATCCGATTTAGTTCAAATTTTACAGGCAGGTCCTAATGGACCTTACAAAGATTTTAAAATTATCGGCACGCTAATCGCAATCCTAACTTCCGAAACAACAACCTAAGGTCATTTCATTCTCCTCCACTTAGAATCTCGTTCGTCCTCGAACGAGCCTAAGTCTAAAGAAAAATTCACATTGATAACAAGAGAACTTGCACGACCTTGATTCCTAGATAAGAGAAGTCATGCATGACGGGGAAGAAAGAAAGGAAACTGCCTAAATACAATCATAGCCTCTCGTAGATAAGTACGGATGTCTACGTACCTATTAGCGAGACTTTACTCGACACTGTCTTAGTCTGGATAGACTCTAAACAGGGCTTTGATACCAACTGATACGACTCAAAATTCGACTAGGCCGTGAGAGCACCAGACATCCTTCCCTAGACCTATCGGGCGAACCCTTACCAATTGAATTAGGAAAGTAAAGATAAATTCAACTCCTAAATAAGAACAAGATTTAGAAAAAAGTATAGATATAATGATACTTCTAAGCTGTACAAAAGAAATTACAGTTGACTACCCAATATACTTGCTTTAGGACTATCCAGACTAGACATCTAAGAGTACAAAAGAATGCCAATGCCTCATGCTGGGAGCAAAATACAACTAGAATAGTAAATATAAAATTGGTGGTCATCCTGAATAAAAACTGGCTCACCCTGACAGCTGAAGTCGTCTTCGCTTCTTAACAATGTGGCAACACAATCCTGGAGCGAACCTTCCGGAACGAAATAAATAGACAAGAAACAAACAACAAACAAGGATGATTCAAAAGGACTCAATAACTGGGGCAGACCAGCCACCTCAAAGAATAGGATAGCTAGCCAGGGAGAAGGAAAGCAGATAAACCAAATTCACCTTATCTCAACCACAACAGGTAAAGCCAGATAATAACTGGAAATACGTATGGAATCATAAACTCACAAACAATCGGGAACATAAGATAGACAGAACATATAGGTATCCCGGACATATTAACAATCAGAAATACATCTTATTATATGTAAATACTGTTGCGGCGTGCAACCCGATCCATATAGTTATACTATTGCGGAGTGCAACCCAATCCATATATTTATATTGTTGCGGAGTGCAACCCGATCCATATATTTATACTGTTGCGGCATGCAACCCGATCCATATAGTTATACTGTTGCGGCGTGCAACCCGATCCATATATTTATACTGTTGCGGCGTGCAACCCGATCCATGTATTTATACTGCTGTGGCGTGCAACTAAATCCATATAGTTATACTGTTGCGGCGTGCAACTCGATCCATATATTTATACTATCGCGGCATTCAACCCGATCCATATATTTATCAATACACATAATAATAAACACACAATTTACTACACATATCATCGGCGCGTGACTTTCATCGACTACCGGGAAGTATATGTCAAGCTCACAATCAGAGTGCAATGCTTCTAATGCAATATCAATAACAAGGCATAACATATAATATACAATGTAAATCCAAAGCTAAGGCATAATAAGTACGCCTATCAGCAGCTACACACCTGTAGAAAATCCACAAGGCCAAATGATTCCAAAGAATTGGATATAATCACTTACCTTGTTCTAGAGTTAGCATTACTATTCAACAACTACTTTGTCCTTTGGATTCACTGCTAAATGATCCTGCTCTATTCAATAAGATGAGAAATTTATCAAATAAGGCTAAAGGCTTCATTCCTTATAACATAGAACAATCCGATTAGGAACCCGATACCCTATTCGCATATGCAATACGCAGACCAGACCTATATACCGAGTTCAATGTCACATAACCAAATCCTAAATAAATTATATTTGCGGGTTGCCCATATCTCCGTGAATTCGAATAAATAATCAATTTCATTATCGGGGTCCAGTTAACCCTTTACACTATCAATTTAACTTGTCAGAACGATGTCTAATATTCCAGTTTCTATCGTTAAAATATATTCAAAAACACGTAATAAACTAAAGTAATGAAATAACATCATTATCTGAATATTTCGGAGTGAAAATTTTACTATTTTCCTTCTCCTTTTCCTCCTTTTCTGCATCTTTTCTGACCGAGTCGTGGTCAACAGGGTCTGGCCGAATCGTTGGCCTTGCGAACAACTCTGCTTATCATTTTGATAGTTGAAAGTCGTCGCAGAAAGTTTGTAGTTTAACTCTGGCCGACTCGCTGGCTTTGTGAACGACTTCTCTTATTTTTGTGGAAGCTTGTCACATAAAAAGTTTTAAAACTCGCCTTTTGCAAGGTCTTTTGTCTTTATGAAGGTCTTATCTGGCCTACAGGAGCCTCTTACTACCCTCCTTGTTTTATGTCGAAATACGAGAAGTTCTAACATAAAAGAGTTAAGGCTGGTCGTAAATAAAAGAACACATATAACCAAACGAGGAGTGTGTCCGTTGAAGGATTCGAACCCACAGCCGCGAAGTTGAAGAACTTCGAGCTCTGCCAGTTGAGCTAAACAGATCTGGCCTTGTTTAGGCTGTTAGTTTCATTTAGGAGAAATATAATAAAAGTAAGAATGCCATAAAAGTAAAAAGTAGGAGTAGAATAACTGACCGTTTTACCATTCAGAAGTGGTACCTTTTGAGGTGAATCACATTCCAATTATTTGGGACGATTGAGCCATCTGGTCGTGCCAAACGGTAAGATCCCTTGTCGACTGACGCGACTACCTTGTAGGGGCCTTCCCAATTAGGACCTAAGTTTTCCGAGTTTGCTTCTTGTGTGTTTTGGGATACTTTTCTTAACACAAAATCTCCAACTTGGAAGCTCCGTATGCGTAGTCCCCGATTATAGTACTGTTCGATTCGTTCCTTCTGGGCGACTACTCGTACGATTGCTAGTTCCCGTCGCTCTTCGATGAGATCTAATTCTTCGGAAAGATTGGCTGAGTTGGATTCCTCGGTAGCATGTGCATACCGTAGACTTGGCTCTCCAATTTCAACTGGGATCATAGCATCTGCGCCGTATACCAACGAGTAAGGTGTCTCTCCTGTACTCATTTTTATTGTAGTGCGATAAGCCCATAGTACACTGGGTAGTTCTTCTACCCAACACCCTTTGGCCTGTTTGAGGCGCTTCTTGAGAGATTCAACGATTATTTTGTTTGTTGACTCTGCTTGTCCATTGGCAACCGGGTGGTATGGAGAAGAGGTAATCCTTTTGATGTGCAAGTCATCGAGAAATCTAGTCACTTTCTGGCCGATAAATTGCGGGCCATTATCCATGACTATCTCCTTTGGCGCTCCAAAACGGCATACGACATATCGCCAAAGGAAGTCAATTACCTCTGTTTGCCGTATCTTTGCATATGCATCCGCTTCGACCCATTTGGTGAAGTAATCAGTGACGACTAGCAAGAAACGTACCCCTCTTGGTGCAGCGGGAAGAGGACCAACTATGTCCATTCCCCATTTCAAGAACGGCCACGGGGAGACAATTGAGTGGAGTGGTTCTGCCGGTTGATGAAGAAGATGCGCAAATCTTTGACATTTATCGCATTTCTTGACGATATCGTTTGTATCTTTCTCCATCTTATCCCAATAGTACCCTGCGCGGATCAATTTGCGCGCTAATGCTTTGCCCCCAGAATGATTACCACAACAGCCTTCGTGGACCTCTCGCATCACGTAGTTGATCTGGTTTGGTCCTGGGCATTTGGCTAGGGGCCCTGCGAACATCTTGCGGTAAAGATCGCCATTGACGACTGTATATCGAGCAACTTTTATTCTGAGCTTGCAAGCGGCTTTCGCGTCATCGAGCAGAGTTCCGTGGAGAATATAATTTGTGATTTCATTTCGCCAGTCCCAAGTTGAATTTATAGTATTAACTTCGAAGTTTTCTCGATCTATGGTCGTGCAGAAGAGTTGAACGACAGCCGAGGAGCTGGCCGCCCAAATTTCTGCTACTGACCCCAGATTTGCCAGGGCGTCTGCTTCATGGTTTTCTTCTCGCGGAATTTGGAGCGCTTCCCATTCGTCGAACTGCCAAAATTTCTTTCACACGGGCAAGGTACACTTGCATCCTAGATTCCCGTGTAATGAAACCTCCGGTCACTTGGTTGAATACTAGTTGAGAGTCACTCTTGAAATTGATAATGTTTGCTCCATAGCTTCGGGCTAACTCCAATCCTGCAATTACGGCCTCATATTCGGCCTCATTGTTAGTAATAAACGAGCACATGATGGCCTGCCTGATGGTTTCTCCAGACGGGGTGACAAGAACCAGTCCAAGACCGGACCCTTTGACGCTCGGGGAGCCATCAGTGAATAGGGTCCACACACCAGGGGCGTGGCCAGCATAGAGAATTGCATCTTTTTCTACCTAAGGATATATATTAGCGCTAAAGTCTGCTACGAAGTCTGCTAGGGCTTGTGATTTTATTGCTACCCTGGGCTGGTAGGTAATATCGAATTCGCTTAATTCTATAGCCTATTTAACCAACCTTCCCAAAAATTCGGGTTTATGCAAAACATTGCGTAAAGGAAAGGTTGTCACTACAGCTACTGAATGACCTTGAAAATAAGGATGTAATTACGGGCATCAGTTACTACTGCTAAAGCCCATTTTTCTAAGGGTTGGTAACGTGTTTCCGCATCAATTATAGCTTTACTAATGTAATAAATGGGAAGTTGCTTACCTTTTTCTTCTCGAACCAAAACTGCGCTTACCGAAGATTCTGAAACTGCCAGATAGATCAGCAACTGTTCCCCGTGTTGAGGTGTAGAGAGTAGTGGTGGATTGGACAGATATTTTTTCAGATCTCTCAGTACTTGTTGACTTTCAGGAGTCCAGTTGAATTCCTTGTTCTGCTTCAGAACATTAAAGAAACTTTTGCACCGGTCAGATGAGCGGGATATAAACCTGCGCAACGCTGCCACCCTCCCCGTCAATTTCATGATGTCTTTTCGGCTGTGGAGCACGTCTGGAATTGACTCAATTGCTTTGATTTAAGCGGGATTGACTTCAATTCCACGTTGAGAGACGATGAAGCCTAGGAATTTTCCTGAGCAAACTCCAAATACGCACTTCTCTGGATTAAGCTCCATATTGTATTAGTCAAGTATTCGGAAGGCTTCCTTCAAATGTTCTAGGTGATCTTCTGCCCGTTTTGATTTGATCAGCATATCATCGATGTACACTTCCATGGTCTTACCGATATGATCGTGGAACATACAATTGACCAATCGCTGGTACGTCGCGCCTGCGTTCTTCAATCCAAACGGCATGACTTTGTAGCAATACATCCCTCTGCATGTTATGAATGACGTTTTCTCCTGATCGTTGGGATCCATGAATATTTGATTGTACCCTGAGTACGCGTCAAGGAAGGTGAGCACCTCGTGCCCGGCGGTTGCATCGATCAACTGATCTATCCGGGGAAGAGGATATGAGTCCTTCAGACATGCTTTGTTCAAATCAGTGAAGTCAATGCAAACTCGCCATTTCCCATTTTTCTTAGCCACAACGACCACGTTGGCTTACCAGTCTGGATATTTAACTTTGCGTACAGATCCAATCTTCAGCAGTCGATCAACCTCATTATTTATGATTTGATTCCGAAAAGCTCCCTGTTGGCGCTTCTTCCGTTTCACCGGACGGTGGTACGGGTCGACATTCAGCTTGTGAGAAATAATTTTTGGAGAAATACCCGTCATGTCTACATGAGACCAAGCGAACTTCGTATGCCGCTCTTTGAGGAATTGGAGGATATCTCCTTGAGGAATTAGGGCCACCGAATAGCAATCTCGAGCAGAGCGTTGCTCTCCTCGTACCTCGCGTATTCCCAGTTCTGATGGGAATTTCAATACCTGATGATATGTGGAGGGAACAGCCTGCATTTTGTGGATCCATGGTCTCCCAAGGATAATGTTGTAGGCCATGTCTTCGTTGACAATTTGGAATACCATCTCCTTGGCTACCCCCTCGACAAGAGTTGTGAGAGTAATCTCGTCAAGGGTCTTTTCACTTGAGCTGTTAAAGCCGGAGAGAACTCGCGATACTGGCACGATCTTCTCCATTAGTTGCATCTCCTTAACAACTCGTGATTGAATGATATTTGCAGAACTGCCCACATCAATGAGCACTCTCTTGATATCAAATTCTGCCACGCGCAATGTTATGACCAGCACATCAGCATGTGGAAATTGCAAGCCATTTGTGTCTGAATCTTCAAACGTTATTGCTTCCTCTGGACGTGGACGCTTTGTCTTTGTGATAGAGACCTTTGCGTCCTTCTTTGTTGTAAAGACAACGGAGTCAACTTCGATCCCGCCCGAGATAACGTTGACTGTCTTCTTCGGGGAAGATGCTCGTGGAGGGCCAGATTTGTTTTGTTGAGCCTTCGCATGAGTCTACTTTCCCTTTTCGGTTAGAAGTTCCTTCAGGAATCCCTGTTTTAATAAATGTGCGACCTCATATATTAAGGCCTTGAAATCTTCAGTGGTGTGACCGTGGTCGCGATGAAATTCGCACTAAAGGTCCTGATTTCTCTTACTTGCGTCGGTTTTCATGTCCTTCGGCCATTTGACCTTTGCGCCCAAGTCTTTAAGGGCTGCAATCAGTTCAGTCATTTCTACGTTGAAGTTTGGTAGACTTGGGGCTCCACGAGTGTTTGACTCTAGATCATCTCCTCGTGATAGCCCTTTGTGATTACGACCGCACCCTTTGAAGTTGTTGCGTGATCAGTCAGGGTACGGTTCATAACGTACATCCGACCTTTCCGACTCTATCGTCCCGCCAGAGCCACCGCTTCGCAATTGATTCCTTCCTCGGGCACTAGTTCCAATCAGCTTGTCTTCATCAATGCGTACTTTGGAGTTGTAGCGATTGTAGACATCTGACCAATTTGCTGCTGGGAATTCGCGAATTCGTATAGCCTGCGCATAGCCTCTGAGATTTTGACATCCAAACTGTTGGTGAATGCGATGGCCGCCCATCTTTCCGGTACCTTGGGCAGAAACATGCGCTCCCACTGGAAACGGTCCACATATCTTCGAAGGGACTCGCCGGGCTTTTGTTTGATCTCAAAGATGTCTTCCACGCGAGTTTCCATTTTCTAGGCGCCTGGGTGGGCTTTCACGAACAATTTAGCCATCTCTGCGAAGGACCCGATGGAGTTTGGTGGCAACATTGAGTACCACCGTAGAGCTCCGTCCGCCAGGGTCTCCACAAATTTCTTCAATTGGACTGATTCGATCTCCTCATCGGTGAGATCGCTTGCTTTTATAAAATTGCTAAACATCATGAGATGATCATTGGGGTCAGATGTCCCATGATATTTCGGAATTGTTTTGCATTTTAAACGTTTTTGGTATCGCCTTTGGGGCTGCTTCCTTCTTCCAAGGCTTTTGTGAGAAGCGTTGAACGTCAATTTTCTTCAAAGTGGGTGGAGCGCCTGGTATCTGATCAATTCTCTCATGGAGAGACTTTTGAAGCGCTTCTTGGCTCTCTTTGAATTACTTGGTGAGTGCCTCCATGACGATGCTCATTTAAGTGGATACCGCAGATCCTCACTTCCAAGCTTATTCAAGCTAACAATGTCTAAGTTAACAAAATATGCCACAAAAGAAGGCAACTAAATGACCTTTAAGTTCACAAAATATCGTTCTGATTTTGATTTACTTGGGTTGTCGGATCAATGGTTCCTCCGTTGTTGGCCGCATTTTGTTCTCCATCTTGACTTGAAGTATGTGAAGAAGGAACATCTCGACCTTGGGCTGGAGGATCAGTCCTTGTACCTGGAGGGATTGCCCTCGAAGAGAGTTGATCGCCTCGTTCATTCCTCTGTTAACCTCCATCTGTTGCTGCATAAATTCAAAGATTGTTTCTTAGAGGTTCCTTTGGTCAGGGGAGAGACTTCTATGGCTTCGTCTTCTGGGCAGGGTTCTGCTCTGAGAGCGTGCACGCCTGTCCCGTTGTCTTCTTGGCCCTTGGGATGAGCGTTCTTGCCTGTCAGACGAGTAATCTGGAGAGTAGTTAGGGCTTGGTGGAGGGGTACGCTCTTGATTTCTGCCCGCCACAGTTCTTTGTGAATCGCTCTCTGCCATGTTAGTTACAAACAAAAGATCGACAGAAAAGAATACAATGCAGGAAAAAGACAAACTATTAACCTATAGAGGCTATTGACCGGCTCCCACTGTGGTCGCCAAATTGTTTAACCTAGATCCGATTTTAGGCCCATTAACAATTACATTTGTATTTGTGGAGTCACGGTCAATAGTTTAGATTAAGAGTTTAGCCGATTTAAATATAGGATTGTGTTGATTACGAGATTATGAGTATATGCACGACTTCTGATGATGATAATTAATGACGATACGGAAATAATATGGGATAATCAAAGATAAATAAGATTAAAACGTGAATTAAATAAATAGAAGGAACCATATTGGATCGCTTGATCTTGGTGAGGATTCCTTGATACTGATTATACTTGAAGACTCGAGAGCAAAGTATGCAACAAATCTAAACGATGAACAGTATTTGAGCAAGAGCAAAGAGCGTCTTTTCTTGATGTTGTAGATAGAGAAGAGAATGTTTGTTACAATGATTCGAAAACGAGTGCTATATATAGATTTACTAGGCATCCGTTGGGCTTGTAACCACTGGGTATGTAACCGTTGGATACGTAACCGCTGGGTGTGTAATCATTGCCTTTATAGCCATTCATTGAACAGTCGCATATGAATAGGGAACTGTTCATTCAAATTGTATTGATTCGAGGAGGCGTTACGTAACTGCCTTGGGCCTGCTCGTGATAACCACCCAGTCAATCATCTGTCCGTTAGATGTCTGTCCAGGGAAATCTCTGCCTGTGCCACGTGGCAGAAACGTGTCACCTTTTTTAGTGACGATGGTTTTTATCCAATACAGATAGTCCCCGCATTTCTCGAGTAGAGTTTCTGCTCGAGGAGTGGATGTGAATTTTGGCGGAAAATTTATCTAATACACTTGCATCGAAAAACATAAGCTTCAGATTCATTGCCTCAAGCACCAAACTTTGACTCTGCCCATCAAATCAGCTTCTTCATCCTGCAGTTGTTTCTACTTTTCTTCTAACTCCTTTGCCTTGACAATAGTAATCAAGCTCATATTCTTCTTCATTACAACCACAGAAAAATTATTATGTAATTTAGCCATATCAAAAGATGCAGCCAAAAGTGGATATTTTGTCTGAAAATCAACTTGAACTTCCTCTACTTTCTTATCTGTATTATTAGCCACTACCATATCTTTTTCAGCACTCTTTTCCAACCAAAACTTTTTTGATAGCTCAAAGACAAAATAATCACGAGGATTGGTGAAAACATGCTCTCCTCCTGGAAGAAATGCAGTGTATATTACTGCAATCTATGCAAAGTACTGTTCATTTGAAAGGAAAGAATTATGGGAAGCTCTTACTTCTAAAGAATAGGTAATTGATGCTCCTTGATGTATTGGGGGTGATTTCAATGTTATAATGGACCCTAGGAAAAAGATGGATGGCAGGCCTCACAAACTCCAGGTAAGCTTTGATTTCGTAGAATGTATGGGCATATGTGGGGTAACAGATGCTGGTTATGTTGGTCCCAATTTCACATGGTGTGAAACTTGCAGTGCTAACAAGAGAATCTAGCAAAGGCTGGACATAGTGTTCATTAATGATAAATGGACACAAAAGATTCCAAAATATGATGGTCAAACATTTAAGTAGATCAGGTTCAGAACCATAGACCACTGCTATTAAAATACACTTTTGACCAGCTAGAAATGATTAAATACTTCAAATTCTTAAATATTTGGGTGGAGCAGCTAGGTTTCTTTGAATTAGTCAGAGAAGTACGGGCTATGCAAGTTCACGAAAATTCCATGTGGATAAGCATTGGGTAGGAAGTTAAGTAGATGGTCAAGAAAGGAAATAGGTAATGTATATCAGAAAGTTGATGAGTGGGAAAATGCCTTACTTGACATGGAGGAAGTATACTTAAATCAGAAGACAGAACAGTCCAAAGCAGAGCTGAGTACACAAAATGGACGACAATGAATGAGTCAATATTGAAACAAAAATCTCAGATGAACTGGTTTGAACAAGGAGATTGTAAAACAAAATACTTCCATAATGTGATAAGAGACAGAAGGAGAAAGCTTCACTTGCACAGAATCTAGAATCACAGGGGAAAGTGGATTAAGGGTGAGGAAAAAATCTCAAAAGCTGTTGTAAAGTTCTTTCAGAAAATGTTCAACCTCCCATCAGCACCTACTGATGAAAGTATTTTGGATCTCATACCTCAATGCATCACTGAAGATGCTAACAATTATCTGTCACAACTACATGAGGAAAAAGAGATCAAGGATGTTGTTTTCAAATGAGTCCAACTAGTTCTCCTGCTCCTGATGGATTCAATGGTACTTTTTATCATAAATGTTGGCACATTATCAATGAAGATACTGTCAACTTTGTGCAGAGCTTCTTTAAGGGTACTAAGCTTACCAGGTTCTTTTCTCACACCTGCCTAGTTCTATTTCCTAAAGTAGAAGCCCCTTCAAACTTTGGTAAGCTTAGACCAATAAGTTTAGCAACTTCTCAGCCAAAATCATCTCTAAAGTCTTGGCTATGAGGTTGAATCCAATGTTACCAAAAATAATATCAGAAAACCAAAGTGGTTTTGTCAAAGAGAGACTGATAACAGACAATGTATTGCTAGCACTAGAGATAGTTCAAAGAGATGCTCAACCAAACAAGGGTGGCAACATGGTTATAAAACTTGACATGGCCAAAGCATATGATAGACTATCATAGAATTTCCTCATATCAGTGCTGAGAAAATTTGGATGTAGTGAAAGCTGGTTGTCTACAATCTTGAACCTGATGGCAGATGTATGGTACTCTATCATCATTAATGGGGTGAGAAAAGGATTTATCACATCTTCTCAAGGCCTGAAAAAAGGGGATGCCTTATCTCTATCTCTCTTCATCCTTGGTGCCGGAGATCTGTCTAGACTGCTTAATAGTCTATATGACAATCCTAACTTTGTTCCATTCTCCATGGGTAGGAAATGTCCCAGGATTAACCACCTGGCATATGCAGATGATATTGTTATCTTTTCTGGTGGCAAAGGAAAGTCTATAAAGCTGATCATGAAACAAATCAGAAGATATGAAAAGAGCTCAGGGGAGAAAGTTAATGAACAAAAGAGTTTCTTTTGCACAACACCTATATCCATTTCCCGAATCAACAAAATGATTGCTAAAACTGGCTTCAAACAAAAGTTGTTCCCTTTCACATATCTGGGTTGTCCATTATACTTTGGAAGGAAAAATATGGTGTATTTTGATAGTATGGTCAACAAGATTATTAAGACAATTTCGAGTTGGCAGGCCAAGTTACACTCATTTGGTGGGAAGGTTACACTGATCAAGCATGTACTACAAGATTTACCTACATATACTTTGGTTGCTATACATCATCCCAAAGGTACATTCAGGTTGATTGGAAGCCATCTACCAAGGTTCTTTTAGGGATCAGAGAATGAGAAGGATAAATACCACTGGAGCTCCATAGATAATTTGTGTAAAGAAAAGAAGATGGAGGAATTGGTCTGAGGAAGATGGAAGGGATTAGTGACAATTTTTCTTACAAGAGATGGCGGAGTTTCAGAACCCAAGACTCTCTTTGGGCATCATTTATGAGAGCTGAATACTGTTCTATAGATCACTTTGTGGCTAAGGCATCCTCATCCAAACAATCTCACACATGGGCAAAAATGCTTAAAATTAGAGAGAAGGCAGAAGAAAACATAATATGGAAAACTCAAGAGGGAAACTCTAACTTCTGGTGGGATAACTGGAGTGAAAAGGGCCTATTAGCTAAACTGGTCCTTGGTCAGCTAAGATAAGAAAAAAATAAAGTTAGTGGCTTTATTCATCAAGGCACATGGAAAATTGACAAGTTATAGGAAGTAATTTCTGTACATGCTTAACAGAAATCTAGGGTATTAATTGGAAGAAATCAACAAAAGGATTATGCCATCTCGAAACTAGGAATTGATAGCAAATTCTCAACAAAATCCTTTTGGAGCATTCTGAGTCAGCAGACACAATGAACCAGCTTAAGGACCAAGGTATGGCATAACAAACTTCCATTGATATTCTTCTTTTTGGTATGGAGATTAGTCTAGAAAAAACTCCATTTGATGATATAATTGGTAAGTTTGGAAGCAATATTGTCTCAGAATGTGTGTGTTGCTATAACAAAAAAAAAAAAAGACAATTAATCATATTTTCATTGAGAGTGAAGTTGCTTCTAGAATCTGGAAATACTTCAGTGATCCTTTGGGAATGCCAATTTCCAACAATACTATCAATGGTAGGCTAAGAGAATGGTGGGATGCTAAACCTAGAAATTTGATTCATAAAATGGTTTTTCACATAACTCCAATAGTAATCTTCTAGGAAATATGGAAGCAAAGAAGTTTTTGCAAGTATGGAAAAAAAATGTGGTATAGAAGAATGGACCAACAAGTGTGGAGGAACATTAAAATGACCATGGATTTGGAATATCCTAAGTGCTTCTTGAGAAATACTTGGGGTGAGCTCTGTTATATGGGACAAAGGCTTAAACTAGTGCCAATATGGAATTTAGTTAAGTGGATCTAGCCAAGTGCATATTCTGTTAAAATCAATACTGATGGAAGTTTTTCAGCTGACAAATCTGGAATTTGAGGCATAGTAAGAGATGACAAAGGGAACTAATCATGGCTTTTTCAGCACCTGTGATTTGTTCTTGAAATAACCAAGATGAAGCACTAGCTGCTACATTTGGACTTTAGTGGTATATGGAGAATGGACTCAATATTTATTAGGTAGAAGAGTTGTATTAGACAAGAGATTTGTCCTAGATATATAATTGGATACAAATTACACTCCACTTATTTATTGGTGTTGCTTTGCCGTTAGGAATCAATATTATGAGTATTGTCAATGCTCTCGGACGTGCCCTATTTTCACTACAATTAGTGGCTACAACTTAGAGTTCTATTGCTCAACACTGAAATAACTTCGGAATTGGTATTTTTATCGTGATTAGACACACTTCTGTATTAATGTTGGTTTCAGTTTCGGTTTCTTTTCTTATATGTAATCGCTTATGTTAAATGTAGAGTATGGAGTTTTCCACATTAGTTTTAGTTTTGGTTTAGATTTTGTTTAAGTTTTTTTTTTTGTCTTCTACTACTATTTTTTTAAGTTTTGGTTTCATTTTTGGAGTATATTTTTATTGGTTACCTCAGTTATGTATAGAGTTTGTATTGAATCCTAAAAGTTACTGCACAATTTGAAGGAGCCAAAATCTATATATTATTGAAGCTATTATTAACACTGGAGATTAAACTTCAACTCTAAAAGCAGTCTTTTATCTATATAGTTCTACCACTAAAAGTACAATATAAAACAAGAAAAGATTAAAAAAAATTGTAGGTGCATAAGCATTGATTGTCGGGGATTTGAAGATCGATGAAGATGATTACAAGAATAACTTTCAAAGTTCTTTTATTTTCAATCCTTGCAGTCAAGCAACATTTGTCCTCATATATGTTATAAAGTCATTTATTTTTGTGGATGACCACTACTCATACTCACCATTATTCAATTGTAATATATGGTTTACTACCCCACTTTCTCCAACTTAATTCCTCCCTACTAAGTGTCGCTTATTTCTTATTAAGTCACTACTTAATTCTTGTAACCTTTGGGTTGATTTGTAATCTATGTATTTGTATCCTATAAATAGAGCACATTTGGCTCTATGGAAGACACACTTGAAATACTTTGAGAATAATACATGTTCTTCCTTCTCCTCTCATATATTTTATCTTGTTCTTGCACTACTTTACTATTAGTTTTACAACACGTTATCAGCACGAGTCCCTATTTTATTACACGATTTAGAAGAAAAAAAAGCAAATTATGATGCAATTGATAGAAGCCAACGTTCTGGTTGCTAACACAAGATAAGTTTTTTTTTTGTTTCTAAATTCATTCATATTATGGTTTTTTTTAATCTCAAAATTAATAGTACCCTATTTTCATTTTGTGTTATACCACTTTAAATTATAGAAATCTTTCACTGACTACAACTTTTGTCTATTCTTTCATTGTTTGGTTGATTTTGTAGCTATCCTTTGACAACAATTTAAGAGTGCATGACCTAGCAACATGATATTGTAGATCAGTTCTACTCATGTTTCAAGGTACACAAATCTCTTTATGATTCTATCTTTCATAGTTTATTATCTTAAAAGGAAAGAGAACTATTTTATTAAACATTGTTCGGAAATAAAGATATGTATTGGAATACATGCATGTAACAGTAATACACATTTCATACTTAAAAAGGTTTTATAAGATTATGGTGTTAATGGTTGTGGTATAATTATCACGAAAAATTTTACATAAATTAGTAAGCAATACTTTTTCGTGTTAAAGTGTAGAAGGGCCTCTTTATCATCATCTTAAGTAATTGACATGATCCTTTGATAAGCATTTCTGACCTATTTATCTAGCAATTAGATTTATTCAGAATGACTAAGCATCATTAGAAAATAAATTGTTCTTATAAAATTGTACTCGTTGAGTATATAAAGTGAACAAAATCTTATGCATTTCTTCCATTAGATAAACTGCTTGTGAGAGCAAATATGGATTATGTAAAATGTTTAACATTTTACTCTCACATGGATATATGGAATGAAACAAATATGGTGACTTTTAAATAATGCTTCTTTGATTTATAGTTGGGTATAAATTTTTATACTCTTGGTAAGTGGAGACCGGAGAAATAATGCTTATTTTTTTATGATCTTTACCCGATATATTAGTGTTATATCATTGATACATGATTATAGTATATGTTTCAATTACACGAAGCATGAGTACCTTTGAGTATTGTACTTCAAATCGCAGCATATGTACACACTTTGGCCTATTATGCCATTGGTTAATGGTAAGACATCATATTCAACTCCCAACGCATTATGGCCTAACACACTTTTGCGATAGTAAGATATTGATGGCATAATGATGATTGAGGCAAACTAAAGTATTATAAAAAAGATAAAGTATTTTTGATAAAAATCATGAAGCTCGTCCACTAAATAGGCTCCATTCATAGAGGTTAATGTGGGAGCAATATATGCCCCATTCCCTAAGATGAATGTGGGAGCAAGACAAGCTCCATTCCATAAGGTGAATGTGGGAGCACAACATAATGCTCTATTATCAGGTGTGAATGTAGTAGCAATACATAATATGCCTGAAAGAAGGCAAATTTTCATTATGTCTGAAAGAAGACACAACATAATATGCCTGAAACAAGGCAAAATATCTTTATGTATGAAAGAAGACACAATTATATCTGAAAGATGATAAATTAATTACCATGATAGAGACCATGGACGTGGACGTGGCAAGGGATGAAAAAATAATCATCATTGTGAAATAAATAAGAGAACCATAATGGTTCACAAATAACCGTTCAAACGGTAAATATGATAATGCCTTCAATGTATCATATGAGCATGAGGCAAGTCCAGATGATTATGGTCCATTCGTTGCAGTGAATGAGATAATTTGTAATAAAAATTATGAATATAGACCCGTTCACCGAAGTGAATGTGCCAATATGTGATAAATATCAAAACTCGCCTCCAGAAGAGGTTCGAGAAAGATGAATATGGACGTGCCCATGTGTGGTTGATAAAGTAACACAACTCACCTCTAGAAGAGGTTTGAGTATAATAATTCTATTATTTATTGTAGCATGAATGATCATTGCTCACGTACAAATCGTACGTCAATATTACACAATAGCAAGTAAAGCAAGAAGTTGATCTTGCCTATAATGATTTGACAATGAGAACAATTATATGATTTTCTCCTTGAAGGAGATATTCACCATATAGTTGGTGTAGTGAAATATACGGTAGTACAAAATTTAATTGAGTGCTCTAGAAGAGCCAATTTATTACTACTAGGAGGAATGAAATTGATGAAATATTTTATTGTAGTAAGTCTCAATGAAACATGTTATGTTTCAAGAATATTGCAGAAAAAATGGGTATCAAATTGAGATTACAAACATGGGAAGATTTAATATCTTCATATTACTACAATCATAGCGGGTAAGATATATTATATAATAAAGGGTCACCCGCCCTTCCTCCAGCTTGTACTACATAGATATGAGAATGTCGGATGAGATATATGAGCTTAAAAATTAAAAAGTTCCCCGCCTTTTCCTCCAATTTATACTACACAATATATAAGTGTGGTGGAATCATATACGTTTCACAATAAACATCTAGTTTATTGTTACAAAACACATGCTATAGTAAATCAGAAGTTTACTAGATGAATAACTTTATGAGTTGGCATGACTGGTTTGATCATCCCGGTTCAAATATGATGCACAAAATATATAAATGAGAATTTGCTTGGGTATATATCGAAGAATCAGGATTCTTCAAGAATTCTCTTTGTGCTGCTTGTTCTCAAGATAAATAAATTATTCGACCAACTAAATTTGGGATCAGGATCTCCGCACTTCTGGAATGTATAAAAGGTGAATATGGGCCCGTTCACCTGCCATGTGGACCATATAGTTATTATTAATCATCTATGATAAGGTCACATGTGCGTTATATTACAAACCAGCAATGGTACTTGCGAGGTTAAGTATTTTATCAAATAAGTTTTATTATGAGCATACTTCCAGATTATGCAATCAAGACAAGTTATTTTGATAATGTTGGCAAGCAAGTTTAGCAGATTAATATATTGAAGGCCTCAAATTACTAAACCATGCATATGAGAACAATGCTACCTAAATCAGGTATGAGATATGATATATCCATAAAGCAGCACTTGTGCACGACATGCCACCAAATGAATTTCCCTCATAATTGGTTCAGGATCAGGAACCGAATATTTTCCATCTAATAATTGTAATGTGCGATTTGTTATCAATTGCTCCACCACAATGCACAAAGATGGATCCCATATAAGGCTGGGAACGAATATCAGTTTGGCTAACATTAGGGGGAGAAATTAAAGCAGTTAAGGAATAAATAAATTAAATTATCATTTGATAATGATCCTCATTTAAAGATAATGCAAGTCACTGCCATGACACATTACTGGCCCAAAGAAAAATATTATATTCCAGTTGCTAATTCTCCTGATGTCCTGGTGAAATATTATATTTATATAAATGAGTCTAAGACATGCCTGAAGTGTGGTAGACTGCTCGGTTCCAAAAGATAAATCCTTGAAAAAGGAAAGGAGAAAATATTTGAGATGGTCAAATAAGGAGGCGGGGCTCTAGAAGAGTCCACGACATAACACTTCATAAAACCTCCTCAGGAGAGGTTCGGGTACTTGAAAATTTATGAATGTGAAGAGATCTCAATATGTTATGTCGAATTGGGAACCGAAATATGAAATTATAGTCGGCGATATCTTACATATATTATAAAGCTCAATGTTTATATGATTATGAGGATCTTGAGCGTAAGTCTGTTAGGAATACAAACATGAAATTATTGGCCAAAAATAGCAAAAAGCATTCAAGCAAAAATTGGCTTCACTCGAGTGACGTGAAGTTTTGGATCTATAGTCCGAACACCTGAACGTGCAAAGCCAGTGGTGTACAAAGATATTTGTGCAAAATTATTGATAATAATAAGTCGTTAAATATAAAGTACGACTTGAGGCATAAAGATCTGACATTGATTATATGGAGCTATATTCTCCTTTGGTGGATGCAATCACCTTCTGGTATGTTGTATGTCTGGCAGTGCATGAGACTTGATATGCGTATGAATGTTGCAACAGCCTTTTATATGGCTCATTGAGCAACAATATATTTATCCTTGAAGGATTCAAAATCCTTGAAGCATGTAAAGATTTCCGAGAAACCTATTCAATGAAGCTTCATAAATATTTATACGGATTAAAATAATCCGGCCACATGTGGTAAAATTGCGTTTCCGAGCTTCATGATATTAAAATATTATATTTTAATGCAATTGGTGCGTTGAAGTATCTTACCAAATATACTCCACTAGTCATAGCTTTTGTTATAAGCTTATTGGTAAGATTTAGTTCTTCCTCAATGTGAAGACATCAGAAGAATACATGGTATCTACTTGATCCACAAAACCCGATATCAACTTGGTGTTTATTTGTTGTGGTAGAATACCTATATTATGATATTTTATAAAATCAATTGTTGCTACTACATTTTCAATTTATGACGAGATAATACCCATGCTTGAAGCTATACGACAATATTGGTGATTGAGATCAAAGACTCAACATATTCAGCAATAATGTGGTATTTTTTTGAAGACGAGGATCCCAGTAATATTATATAAAATATTGCATGGATAGTTCAGCTAAAAGGAAGATACAACTGAGGAGACAAATATTCAACAAGATTCCTTTTCAGTCGTGATCTTCAAAAGAATGATGAAGTTAATGCTGAAGAATTCATTCCAGTGATAGTTTGGCAGATCTGTCCACTAAGTCATTGCCAATCTCAACATTTAAGAAGCTGATTTACAAGATTGGAATGTGTCGTCTTCAAGATATTGAATGATGTTTTCATCAGGGGGAGTAAAGTACGTGATGCACTCTTTTTCCCTTAACAAGGTTTTATCCCACTTGGGTTTTACTTGTAAGGTTTTTAATAAGGCAGCTCTAAAGGAGTATTACAGGATGTGCGTATTCTTTTTCCTTCACTAGGATTTTTTCCACCGGGTTTTTCCTAGTAAGGTTTTAACGAGGCACATTACCTTCAAATGGTCATCCAAGGGGGAGTGTTATCAATTCATTTATTTGTGTGGATGACCACTGCTTACCATTATTCAATTATAACATATGGTTCACTACCCTACTTTCTCCTACTTAATTCCTCCCCACTAAGTGACCACTAATTTCTTATTAAGTCACTACTTAATTCTTATAACATTTGGGTTGATTTGCAATCTATGTATTTGTATCCTATAAATAGAGCACATTTGGCTATATGGAAGACACACTTGAAATACTTTGAGAATAATACATATTCTTCCTTCTCCTCTCATATATTTTTTCTTGTTCTTGCACTACTTTACTATTAGTTTTACAACAATATATTATTAATACAGTAATACAATACACTATTATCACTTTTGCTCTATTTTTTTTGTTCTTTGTCTACTCCATAGCCAGTGGCGGATGTAGGGTAGGTTCCATGGTTCGATGAAACCCACTAACATTGGTACAAACTCAATATTTGTCTTAAGAAATTTATATAATTTATTAATTTAGAACTCAGTTACTTAAGAACAATAGAATCTTGATCCCATACATTTTAAATTCTTGATCGCCTCTGCACAGCGTTGTCCTTTAACTTTTTTGGTTCTTCTATATATCTTCTGTAACTATTTGATGAGTTGTTTGTATAAACTTCATACAAATTAGTTGGTATTGCAATTATTCGATTTCTTTTTGTTGGTATGACTATTTCTTTTTTCTACACTATAGAGCTATCAAAATATGTCACATTCTAATGTACAATACTAAGGTAAAAACTCATTTTCTCCTTTTCAGGGTCTTTCATCATATTTTAGTTCATTTTATTCATTCACTCATTTTCCCATTATTTTGTTGCGTTTGGCTGAATTATGTCTCTTGAGTTTCTTTTATATAAAAAAATAAAAATATATCTATTTCGCAGGTTAATTCTTATTTTTACCTTAGGACTTTTTACTCCTAATATAAAGAATGCTTGCTTTAAATATCATGTTAGAGTCTGTTTTAGTCAATTTATAAGCCATGTTGTCAACTTGTCATGCAAGAGAATTCTAATAAAGTGTGGAGACAGAGAAGGCAGCGGGCACAAAATAAAGTAGGTATCTCATATACAAACAAGAAGGAAAACCATATTTCTCTATTAACTTGGAACATCTTGGACTTCCTTTTTCTTTTTAGGGATAATTACACTAAAAGACAAGCAAAAGATGAAAATTACCAAAAATGACTAATATTTTTGAATTTTACCCGACATGTCACCATTTTTCCGAGATAGCAGTCTGCCGCAAGTTTATACAAATTTATATACATGTAAAAAATTATATAAATTTGTCTAAGTGTGTATATGCGAGTGAATAAATCTGTATATTAAAGATGTTTATATGAATTTTTACCTTTTATGTGTATATTTTTATATTTCTCTCATTGCTATGTATTTATCTATGTATATTCATGTATAATTTATTTTTTGGGGGGAGATTTGTATGTATAAACTTGTCCAAAACGATGATTTAGACGCAATAAATAACATAAATTCAGTAAAATACAAAAAAATAACGACACTACTAGCGGGGGAGGGTGTATGTCGGCGGCTTAGTGGCTGGGAAGGGAGGGATTTGGTAGCTAGGGTGTTTTTTTTTATGAAGAAGTGCTAAAATTTGTAATTTTAGGGATGTGTACTATGCATGAAAAAAAAAATATGGCATCCTGTTTGTAATTTTGGGCAGTGGGCTGCGTATTTATGGTGACTTAGGCCAGAAATCTGAACCAAAGATTTTGATGTGACGTAAGATTGCTGCATGAAGACTCAAAACAGACAACCCTTACCTAATAGTGTCTTTCAACCAATTCAAGGTAAGTATTTTCAATCAAGAACTTTTACATGAGTATTGAGCTTTTATTATTTTCATGAGATATAATGGTAACTATTACTTCTCAGTTCTCTATCATTTTCTTTGTATATATATTGTGTCGTAGCAGAAATTAAAAAATTGAATCATAAACGTTTTAGAGATTAGAGAATGAATCGATTCAGAAGAATAAAGCACCGGTAACAAAGAACGAATGAAACTATGATAATTGTTTTTAGTGGCTACATACCCATAAGTAATATCTGTTGGGTTTTTGGGATGTGAAGAGTGTGAATGGGAAATGGATAGAAATGTGAAAAGGTTCCTTTTATTAGGAAAATGCTTTTTCTTCCACGTTGGTAGAGGAAAAGGCTTTTGTTGGGTTTTAAATAGAGAAGTGCTTCTTTTAACTCTTAAAAGGGTAAGAAGAAGGAAGCCTCGCGCCGTCGTTGTCGCTCGTCTCGGCTTCGGCTTCGACTTCGGTCGATTGATTGATTGATTTAATTTTTTGGACCAACAAAAACTAAAAATATTAATTAATTAATAATTTAATATTAATCCATTTTTGTAACAGGAATCTGAATTGAATTCAGAATTCAGATTGATTTATTCCTCCACTTTAATATTTTTCCGTTATGTATTAACACCAGCCATTAGTGTGGTCTTCTGTAACAGCCATAACTGAAAGGTGGTGACTCTTCATATTCTGCCTTCCCTTGGCTATATATACATGTCTTTCGTCAGTCTTTTGATATACACAGAACATATAGAAATACCATCTGATTATCCCCTCTTTTTTCTGCATACTAAAGTAAGTCGTGTGATTTGCTCCGTTCCCTTGAGTTCGCATAGTTCTACGGTTTGAAGTGCCGCTACCGTAGAACTGTTATCTCGTTCCATCCTGAGAGAATTAACCCGTAACCTTGGGCAACTGTGAGGGGGTTAGATTTCTTAAGGAGACACAAGTAACTTGTGGGCTCGGGATCGTCCCATACACACTGATCATACATATCTGTTTTGTATTTTCTGATTTATTTAAACGCAGGAACAACAAGCTTAAGAAATCTAGTATTATTTATTTTATGCGTTTAAATAAATATTGGTTAAGGAGACTAAAACCTTTGTGGTTTTCTACTCATATTTACTGTTAATTAATCTGTTTGTGGAGGCTAAAAGCCTTCGTGGTTTTTCTACTCCGACTGTTTAAACAGTTTGTTTTTATTCGGTTTGAAGATTTAAATACTTCACCGGTTGTTGATATTGTTTCTGCTTGTGTCATTTTGACAGAGATGACAAACGGAGTGGATCCAACTGTCCCTGTTATGAGTGCTACTGCAACTACAGTTTCTGGTGCTGCAGGGTCTAGCCGTGCTGCTACTGCAACGGTTATGGCACATGCAGAAAAGCCGGAGAAATTTTCTTGTAACAGCCCAAGCCCGCTAGTGATATTGTCCGCTCTGGGCCTAGGCCCGCACGGCTTTAAAATGCGTCACTAGGGTCTAAGGCATGTATACTTAAATACCCAAGATCACTCCTATGTTATGCCGATGTGGCACACTTAACCCTTAGCTGAGGTGTTACATACACTCCCACTAATGGACTCAGCATCCTCGCTGAGGTTTGCCCCGCGTACCGAGATTCGCCTAACTCACCACGGAGGTTTGCCCCGCATACCGGGATTTGCCTAGACTCAGCCCTGAACTTTGACCCACATCGACAAGGCTGACACGGAGTGGCTCTGATACCATCTGTAACAGCCCAAGCCCGCTAGTGATATTGTCCGCTCTGGGCCTACGGCTTTAAAACGCATCACTAGGGTCTAAGGTCAGTTAACTTATATACCCAGCATCTCTCCTGTGTTATGCCGATGTGGGACACTTAACCCTTAGCTGGGGTGTTACATACACCCCCCTCTTAAGAACTCAGCATCCTCGCTGAGGTTTGCCCCGCCTTCCCGCTAGTGATACTGTCTGCTTTGGGCCTAGGCCCGCACGGCTTTAAAACGAATCACTAAGTTCTAAGGCATCTATACATAAATACCCAAGATCACTCATGTGTTATGCTGATGTGGGACACTTAACCCTTAATATGGACTCAGCGTCCTCGCTGAGGTTTACCCCGCCTTCCCGGGATTTGCCTAGACTCAGCTCTGAACTCTGTCCCATATCGAGAAGGCTGACACGGAGTGGCTCTGATACCATCTGTAACTGCCCAAGCCCGCTAGTGATATTGTCCGCTTTGGGCCTAGGCCCGCACGGCTTTACAACGCGTCACTAGGGTCTAAGGTCAGTTAACTTATATACCCAGTATCTCTCCTGTGTTATGCCAATGTGGGACACTTAACCCTTAGCTGGGGTGTTACATACACCCCCTCTTATGGACTCAGCGTCCTCGCTGAGGTTTGTCCCGCGTACCGGGATTCGCCTAGACTCAGCCCTGAACTTTGGCCCACATCGACAAGGCTGACACGGAGTGGCTCTGATACCATCCGGTAACAGCCCAAGCCCGCTAGTTATACTGTCCGCTTTGGGCCTAGGCCCGCACGGCTTTAAAACGCATCACTAGGGTCTAAGGCATGTATACTTAAATACCCAAGATCACTCCTGTGTTATTCCGATGTGGGACACTTAACCCTTAGCTGGGGTGTTACAGATACCCCCTCTTATGGACTCAGCGTCCTCGCTGAGGTTTGCCCCGCCTTCTCGGGATTTTCCTAGACTCAGCTCTGAACTCTGTCCCACATCGACAAGGCTGACACGGAGTGGCTCTGATACCATCTGTAACAGCCCAAGCCCACTAGTGATATTGTCCGCTTTGGTCCTAGGCCCGCACGGCTTTACAACGCGTCACTAGGGTCTAAGGTCAGTTAACTTATATACCCAGCATCTCTCCTGTGTTATGCCGATGTGGGACACTTAGCCTTTAGCTGGGGTGTTACAGTTTTCGCCTAAGTTGCACGTTTTTCAATGCACACATGGAGGTTAGGGCCAAAAAGAGGGTTGGTGCCTTAGCACACAAGAATTGGCTCGGTTTTTAATTTAGTGACTGCCAAATGAAAGGTTAAGGCTCAGAGGGGGGGTGAATACGTACTGGTAGGCCATTTAGGATAGTAGCGGTCCAAAGAAAGCCTAAAATCATATCTCGAGTCAAGTTTCACCTAGGATTTCGTCTCAAAGTACATTAGGAGCAAGTTCCAAACTTCCAAGTCACACACACAAGCTTATTATTCAAGAGCTCACCACACATGCAAGTAATCTTTCAAGTTCAACGTCTAAACACACATTAACGACACTCACTCACAAAGTATATGATGGTTCAAATTTTAAACCACGCCAACACAATCGAGTTAACTAGAGAACCTCGTGGTCTACAATTCACGCCATGCCATTCAAAATACACATTCATTTGTCAAAGTTGCCATAAAAGTAATGTAACAATAGGTAGTACCATATAATCTATTAATATATTTTCAAAAGGTTTTACGTACAAACTTGGTTCAAAAAGAACCCCCGGAAAGAACCAAGTGAAGAAAATTGAAGGCTTATTTGAAAAATAAAAAGTCAAATATAATATAACTACTAGCTATACTAAACAAGTGCGTATACATAAAGATGGTTCAAATTTGTACATGGATATCATTAAACACAAGACACTATCAGAAATACATATACGAATTCGGACCCCTCCCCCAACTAAAAACTCTAGCATCGTCCCCGCATGCTAAGTAAAACAAAGTGAAGTGCGAAGGGGGGGGGGGGGGTAGAAGGGGACTCCCTGGTGTGATCAAGCAAGGCCTTTGCCTTTGCCTACCACATGGGCAAGTGGAGTCTCAGCATCGGTCTGCGCACCCTGTGCCTGTCGACTGATAGCCTCCTCAAGAGACAAATCAGTGGCCAACTCCAACTGTGTATCCTCGGGCATGGTAGTAGGGTCATCCAATGGTAGATCATCCTCAGTAACATCATTCTCATCACAATCAAACTGCATAGCCTCTGTGGCTGCAGTATCCTCTTCCAACTCCTCAGCGTCCTTCTCCGAGCTTTCTGAGAAAGCTTATGAGGAGCCTTGGAGATGGAATGTCCTGGCAAGTCAATCGTGGTAGGGCGGGGAGCCTTCAAAGGCTGGACTCGAGGAGTATTGGAATGGACTGTACGAGCAACTGTCTGGACTGTAGGAGCAATAGTCTGGACTGTAGGAGCAATAGTAGCTGGGAGCACAGTAGAACGAGTGCCAGTAGGGGGCCTAGTGGGACGTGTCCCAGAAAATAAGGCACGCCTCAATGGTGTATCTAACCCTGTAGGCATGTGAGAAGCCTGACCCATCTTCTTCTCCATAGCAATGTGGGAACGAGTCATCTCTATCATAACAAGCTTCATGTCGGATATCTCCCTCTATGTCCCCTCAAGTGCCACAGTGTGTAGCTTAAGAGCATCAGTGTTGCGCTCAATAGCCAATGTATGGGCCTGCATAGCCTGAAGCAAAGCCGAAAACTGTTTCGGAGTAGCTGCTGGTGGTGGAGGGGAAGGTGGGGGCTGGACTTGTGGCAAGTTGGAGATAAGGGTCCGGATCTCATCCAACTTGGCATCAAAGTCTCGTGCTACTCGAGGCATCTCCTCGGGTGTAAAGCCAGTATCAGTGCCACCAGGTGCAGAGGGGCTAAACTCAGAATGCGGAGGGGCTGCCTCCGAAGTAGAAGGTAGATCAGTAGCAGAAAGTGCATGCTTACCTGAAGAGGGTGGTGGAGGAGTCTCTTTGATGGCATACCAGATGAATGGGGCTATTGGGGTTGACTTGAAATCATGTGGCCATTCGCTACAAGTGAATCAAGAATGCTGTCAATGTCAGTGGGAATGACAGGTTATCCTTTTCTGAGTGTGTTACTTCCACCATCTGCTTGACCATCTCAGCTCCCAAATTGACCTTAATACCGGTCATCAAACATCTTATCATAACTGCCCTCCTCAATGTAAGTTTATTGTCCTGACTTGTGGGGTGCAGTCTAGAGATAATAATGAAATGTCATCCTTTTGCCTCAAAGTTCAAGTTGGCTCTGTGAATCTGCACCCCCTTCTTCAACCAATGCGCATCTTTCTTTCTCCTAATTATCGGTACCAACCAAGGTCTTTGCTCCTTTACGGTCTTAGCCAACTTTGCCATATGCTGCCTCGGGGAAAAGTTCTTCCTGAGCTTAAGAAATCTCATCCAAGCTCCTGAAGATGCATCAACATATTTTTCCCTGCAATACACTTTCATGTTATTTTTGGGATTCTTAGCTAAATTAGCATAGAACTCCGCAACCATAGTTTCATTTGCGTGGCTCAGTGGTGCTCCAAGTGCCTTATGCCACCCTGTCGCCATGTATTTTGCATAAATGTCGGGGTTCCTCTGTTGCACATCATTCATCCCTATGACCTGCACGGGATTCACATGCCAGACGTGAAATGACTTATAATATAGCCGACAAGCTGATTTTGTTTTGAAAAGTCTTGACCACTCTTCCGGTAGATCATCATCATCGGATTCGGACGCTTGAGCTTGAGGTTGTGCTTCCTCACCATTGCTTGCATTGTCATCCTCCCCCTCCTCATCATTCGACTCAGTCTCTGTAGATGCTTGTGGTTGAGCTCTAGATGATGAAGCTTCTTGTTTCTTCTTCTTTCTCAGTTCCACCCTTGCTTTCGTTGATAAATTAACTAAGGGAACATCATCATTTGCATCATCATCGAAGTGGGGAGGTGACACTTGAGGTTTCCTTTTTCCAGCTCTTGACATCATGCCTGAAACATCCGCATTTCAAAGTTAGAAGTGTATAAATACATTGCACTATGAAACTAAAAGGAAAGAATGAAGCAGTGAGGTGACACAGGGGGAGGGGGCCGCCCTCAGACAGAGGCGGTCTGCCTCACAGAGATACAGAGAGCAGTTTCAGGCAGAGGCAGCCGCCCTCAGACAGAGGCGGTCCGCCTCACATAGATCCAGAAACAGTTTCAGCCAGAGGCGGCCGCCCTCAGGCAGAGGCGGTCCGCCCCAAGCAATTTCGGAGAAGCATTCGAGCCATTTTTCAAGAAATTTCCAAACCATCAACTCACTTTCCAAATTCTAAGCATGTTCAAACACTCATAACCACTATTTCTAACTTCTCCTAACATGGCAAGCACTAGTTGTAGCAATTTCAAGAAAAGGAATCAAAGTTCATTAATCCAAACTACTTCTAAAGCTTGACAACAAAATATTAGCAACTTAGAGCCATTCAAAGAATCAACAAGCTTAGAACTTCTCCCGTAGTTCCACTTTCAAGTGCACATTGTAGTTTTTCATGGATTTGTTTCTTCTCCCAACCTAATGAATTGGCAAATTTGAGCTTTCAAAGCCTAACAATCGCATTCCCTTTATTTCAAAACAATTCAAGCAACCACTTCATAGGATATCCAAGCATTCACAGGACATCAACTCACTATCAAGTTCAAAGTATGACCAAACAACTACAAATACTACTCCCAATTCATGACATCAATTTCAAGCAATAACAATAGCAATTTCAAAGAAAAAAAATGCAAGGTTGCAAGATTTTTGCTTTCCCCAACTAATTGTGTTTGGCATTTTTGAGCTCTTAAAGCCTCACAAGGACATTTCCCACATTCCAAACAATTCAAACAACCAATTTGTGGGGATTTCAAGTTATGGGTTCAAAATTTCATCAAAATCCCCAATTCTTAACTCATGAACCCTAACTTTCTCAATGTACCAACATCCATATGTAGTATTCAAGCACAAGGAATAATATTAACACTAAATTAGTCTACTATTAACTACTCCTATACCTAAAAATATTGACTCACTAAGTTAAAGAAAGTTAAAGCAAAAATTGAAAAACAAATCCAAACATACCCGAATTTAAGGTGAGTTGGGGATGAAAAGTGATTGTGGATTGATTTGTGTGTGTTGTGGGTGAATAAAAATGATTTTTATGGAATGGGGTTCAATTTTCGGCCAAAGGGGTCCCTTGTTTTGTTAAAATTGTGAAAGAATAAGAAATCGGTGAGTTTTTGGGGTGTTTGTAACACCGACCCGTCGTGTTTGAGCTTTAGTGGGCCGAGGCGGGCGCCTGTTGGGCTAGGCGGGGCGCCTGATGGGTCAGGCGGGCGCCTAGCCCTGTGTCCCCTTTTCCTTTTCCTTCTTTCACATAGGCACTTACCTGGGCGGCCCTCCTAGCACTTTAGGAGGTCCGCCTAGACCTGAGCCGAGATTTCCTTGGTCGTTTATCTTCACTTTTCAACTCCTGATTTCATGAACACTTGAACACCTGCACAACTAACAACTAATTACACTAAAATCATGGGTTGCCTCCCAAGAAGCGCCTAATTTAGCGTTGCGGTACGACGGCGTTGACTTTTCCAGTCACGGCTCATCAAGATATATGCACGCCACTTCACCAACCTCGGCGTCGCACCCCAAATAATGTTTTACCCGATGCTCATTGACCCGGAAATTTCTTCCTCCTTCTTTCGATTGCAAATCAACCGAGCCATAAGGTGTAACACCTACCACCTTAAATGTACCTTTCTATTTGGATTTGAGCTTTCCAGGAAACAATTTCAACCGGGTGTCGAACAACAAAACTAAATCTCCTTCTTTGAACGTCCGGTTCTAAATTCTTGCATCATGAAGCATCTTCATTTTTTCTTTGTAAATCATCGCATTTTCATAGGCCAAGAACTGGAATTCATTAAGTTCATGCAAGTTCGACACCCTTGCACTTGCGGCATTGCTCCAATCCATATTCAACTTTCACTGCCCACAAGGCTTTGTGTTCAAGCTCAACGGGTAAATGAAAAGCTTTACCGAACACCAATTTGAATGGAGACATCCCAATCGGGGTTTTGTAGGTGGTTCGGTAAGCCCATAAAGCTTCATCAAGTTTCCTAGCCCAATCGGTTCTATTTGCATTAACCGTCTTGGCTAGAATGTTCTTCACTTCCCGGTTTGAGACTTCAACTTGCCCGTTTTTTTAGGGTGGTAGGGCATTGCAACTTTGCGTTTCACTCCATATTTTTGGAGGAGATTTGCAAAAGCTCGGTTGCAAAAATGGCTTCTACCATCACTAATTATTGCCCTCGGGGTCCCGAATCGTGAGAAAATATTCTTTTTCAAGAATCCCAACACACTCTTGGCTTCATTGTTGGGGAGCGCAACCGTTTCCACCCATTTGGACACATAATCAACCGCGACCAAGATGTATTTGTTGCCATAAGAACTCACAAACGGCCCCATGAAGTCAATTCTCCACACATCAAACAACTCAACCTCAACAATGGTATTCATTGGCATCTCGTTCTTCCTTGATATTCCACCCATTCTTTGGCATTGATCACAATTTTTCACCCAAGTATGGGCATTTTTGTGCAAAGTTGGCCAAAAGAAGCCACATTGTAATACCTTGGTCGTCCTCCTCACTCCACCATGGTGTCCTCCGTAAGGAGAAGAATGACACCCTTCCATAATAGCTTCTAGTTCGAACTCGGCAACACATCTCGGATGATTCCATCAACACATACTCTAAAGAGATAGGGTTCATCCCAATAATAGAATCTTGCGTCCTTGGCTAGCTTCTTCTTTTGGTAGAATGTGAAGTCTTCGGGATAGACTCCCCCAACTATGAAATTGGCTAGGTCGCCATACCAAGGGATTGGTTCCCAAGACACGGCCAAGATCCTCTAATCCGGAAATGCATCATTCACTTCTATCTTTTCTTTTGGCCTACCCTCCTCCTCCAAGCGGGACAAGTGGTCTGCCACCTGATTTTCGGTCCGTTTTCGATCAATCACTTCAATATCAAACTCTTGAAGAAGTAACACCCACCGGATGAGCCTTGCTTAGGAGTCTTTCTTGGCCATCAAATACCAGATGGCGGAGTGATCGGTGTGAACAATTGTTTTCTTCCCTACCAAATATGATCAGAATTTTTCAAACGCGAACACAATAGCCAAGAGTTCCTTCTCCGTCACCGTATAGTTCAATTGAGCTCCGTTCATTGTTTTACTTGCATAGTAGATAGGATGAAAAATCGTTTTCACCCGTTGACCTAGCACGGCCCCCAAAGCCACGTCACTAGCGTCACACATGAGTTCAAACGAAAGCTCCCAATTAGGACTTACAATCACCGGTGCGGTTGTTAACCTCTTCTTCACTTGTTCAAAAGCTCCCAAGCAAACCTTGTCAAACACGAACTTGGCATCCTTCTCCAAAAATTTGCACATAGGATTCACAACTTTGGAGAAGTCCTTGATAAAGCGGCGATAAAATCCCGCATGCCCCAAGAAACTTCGAACACCCTTCACGGTCATTGACGGTGGAAGTTTTGAGATCACCTCAATCTTTGCTTGATCTACTTCGATGCCCTTCTTGGAGACTTTGTGTCCCAACACTATGCCTTCTTGAACTAAGAAATGACATTTCTCCCAATTGAGCACAAGCCTTATTTCTTCGCATCTCTCTAGCACCCTCTCCAAGTTTGACAAACAATCATCGAATGAATCTCCAACTACCGAGAAATCATCCACGAAAACCTCAATAAAATTCTCCACCATGTCGTGGAAAAGAGCTAGCATGCACCTTTGGAATGTGGCGGGGGCATTACAAAGACCAAATGGCATTTTGCGGAATGCAAAGGTGCCATAGGGGCAAGTGAAAGTGGTCTTGTCTTGATCCTCGGCCTCAATGGATATTTGGTTATAGCCGGAGTACCCATCCAAGAAACAATAGTAAGCACGACCCGCCAACCGAACAAGCATTTGATCGATGAATGGCAAAGGAAAATGATCCTTCCTTGTAGCGGTGTTGAGCTTCCGATAATCCATACACACTCTCCACCCGGTTACGGGTCTAGTTGCAATGGACTCACCTTTGTCATTTAGAATCACCGACATCCCCCCTTTCTTGGGCACACATTGCACGGGTGACACCCACTTGCTATCGGACAATGGAACTATCACACCCGTATCTAGCCGTTTGATGATTTCTTTCTTCACCACCTCTTGCATATGAGGATTCAACCTCCTTTGGTGTTCTACACTTGGCGGACACCCTTCTTCAAGCAAGATCTTATGAGTGCATACCCCCGGATCAATTCCCTTTATATCCGCCAAGGTCCACGCTATAGCTTTAATCCTCCTCTTCACCACTTACACAAGTTTATATTCTTAAGTTTTGGTCAAGTGAGATGAGATGATTATGGGGAGTGGAGTTGGGACCAAGGAAAGTATATCTCAAATGGGATGTTAAGATTTTCAATTCAAGTTTCGGTGGTTCTTCGATGGATGATTTTGTAGGTGGGGTTTCTCGGTTTTCAAGGTCTATGGACAGCTTTTTAGGTACATAGGATTTTAATCCAAAGCCTTCTAATGCCTTCACCACCTCCGCTACACTCTCTTCATTTTCCACATCCATCTTCCAAATTACCACCGCCAACGTGTCTTCTTGACTAGCTAAGACACTCTCCTTTTCCACTAGGGCATTAACCACGACATCGACATAAGAACAAGTCGCATCATTATCCATTGGTTGCTTCAAGGCCTTGCAAATATGAAATACTGCTTTCTCTCCATTGAACCTAAAATTAAGTTCATCTCTCTCCATGTCACAAAGAGCTCTTCCGGTTGCCAAGAATGGTCTCCCAAGAATGATAGGTTCTTCAAAATCTACGGGGCAATCAAGAATAACAAAATCCATCGTACGGTTGTTGGTCTAGGTGCCTTGGTGTCCAATGTCTTATACACTGCATATGGCATTAAGTGTTGCACCTAGGTCACACAAAGCCTTCTTGAAGTGTCTTCCACCAATTGTGCATGGAATGGTAAAAGCCCCGGGATCTTCCATCTTCGGAGCTATGTGTTTTGACACAATTGCACTCACTTGATGAGTCACCTTGATTGTCTCGAAATCTCCATATGTCTTTTTGGTCACCAAGTCTTTCATGAATTTAGCAATATTGGGCATTTGTCCCAAAGCATCAACCAATGGGATGTTTATGGAGGTACTTGCTATCTTCTCCCAAATCATCTTTGCATGGGATACTTCTCTTGTTTGTTGCTCTTTTGAGGGAAAGGAAGTGGTATTTTAGGAAAGGAGCTTGGGTTAGAAGGGCTTCCTTTGGGTTGTGGAGTGTTCTTTGGTTTGGATATTTGGGTAGTGGTGTTTTGGGGGGTAGGCTTTTTAATGACTTCTTGAACATCATCATATTCTTGTACCAACACATCACACTCTTGTACCAACACATCACCTTGCCTCTCCATTTCTTCTTGCACCATCTTCTCTCCAATAGATTCATTATCATTCCACTCGTCACCCACATGATCATCTTGCATTCTCAACTCTGCATCATCATTACTCTTGGCTTTTAGGTCTTCCCATGTCTTGCCACTTCGAGTTTTAATTGCCATCACTTGGTCTTTACCGCCTCTTTTAGGATTCACTACCGTATCACTTGGTAATGCTCCTTGCGGCCTTTGATTGACTTGATGTGCGAGTTGGCTCATTTGCGACTCAAGTTCTTTGATGGATGTGGAATGTGATGTCATAGTTTGCTTCATGTCTTTCATGTCTCCGGAGTAGCCTTGTTGATTTTGAAGTATTTGACTCATCATTTCTTCCAATTTTGTGGGAGCCTTTGTCTCTTGATCATTTTGCTTAAATGGAGGTCTTGGAGCATATTGTTGAGAAGAACTGGCTCTTCTCCCCTCTTGGTTGCTACTCCAATTACCTCTTCCTTGACTCGGCCTCCATTGTCCTTGTTGTTGGTAGGCTTGTTAATATGGTTGTTGGTAGGGTTGTCGATAAGGTCTTTGATAACCACCTTGATCATACCCTCTTTGCCCTTGGTAGTTACCCACATAATGTACTTCCTCCCCATCTTATACATGGTAGCATTGTTCCGGATAGTATCCTTCTTGCCCATGTTGGAGAAGGGACATAGGAACACCTCCAGAAGTCACATAGCCCATTGGGGCCACTTGATGTCCGGCATTTGTGGTGTGGATATTTTCCACCTTGTGCAACTTTTTTTCATCTGCTTCCCTATCGGCCTTTGAGTTCTTGTTCATGAGTTCCACCGATGTCAAGATTCTTGCCATTTTTTCATCTTCGGCTTCAAATCTTTCCATCATCTTTGGACTAATCCCAACTTCTCTTCCCGAATTTTTAGCTCTTGATTGCCATTCTTGAGATCTCTTGGTCACTTTGTCTAGGATATCTTTCACCTCTTCATACCTCTTGTCCATGGTGACACCATCACATAAATTGTCGAAGGCGGATTGGTTCATCTTGTTTAACCCTTGATAGAAGCTTTGCAACAACATGCTCCCATTGAAACCATGATTAGGATGGAGCAACCCATCTTGGAAAGCTTCCCAAGCCTCGGTCAAAGAATCGGATGCCTCTTGTTCAAACATGTAGATCTTGTCCCTCAATGCCGCTTACTTCCCTTTTGGTGAAAACCTCCCTAGGAATTGTTTTACTAACTATTGCCAACTGAAAATGGAGTTTCTCGGCAACTTGTTCAACCACTCTATAGCTTGTCCGCTGAGAGAGTAAGGGAACACTCTCAACCTCAATGATTCTTCCGATACCCTTGTCGACTTGTAGAGATTACAAGTTTGTACGAGATTTCTCAAGTGATCATTTGCATCTTCATTCTTAGTACCACCAAAGCAACCATATTGTTCAAGACCTTGAAGAATTACATTTGGGATGCTAAAACTAGCATTGCCATGAATAGGAGGAGGAACTATGGCACTTGCAAAACAATTCATATCAATTTCTTCCTCGATCTCCTCATCATCTTCATAGTCTCGCATCTCTTCTTGATAGTCCCGAGCACCTCTAGCATACTCTTGTTGATAGTCTCGAGCACCTCTAGCATACTCTTGATTCCGGTTGATATTGCGAGCATTAACCCTATTGGCATTGCCTCCTCGGTTAACATTTGCTCTATCTCCATGGTTCACACCTCGACCCCCTTGGTTTACACCTCGGCCGCCTGGGTTTGCATTGTTGCCACCCCGATTAATATTACCGCAACACCTTCATTTTCTCCAAGATTTGCTTCTTCATTTGCTTGGACACCCGCATTTTCTTGGCCAAAGGGGTTGTCATCATGAGGGCTCACATTCTCCACTTGAGGATCATTAGCTTCCTCTTATATTTCATCTTCGTCCACTTGTTCAACATGGAATGGATAGCCCTCTTGGTTGAGTTCTATATGGAACTCTTCATCATATTCTTCTTCATAACCTTGCAGATCCCCATATTGTTGATTATAATAATAATTGTAGTTGGGATTCCGCAAGTGCCGGTTAGGATTTCTCCTATAAGACATGTTCACCTACACAAGATAAACTAAAAACAAAAGAAAATTGCTAGGACTTGCGAACTAAAAAACGTTGATTAACTAATGCAACTCAATATTTAAACCGTAGTTCCCCGGCAACGACGGAAAAATTTGATCTACGCTCAATCCTACACCTTAAATGGTGAGGGGCGGTCGTCAAAATATAATACCTGATATGAGTCGGGGTCGATTTCCCAAGGGAACTAGCTTGTCCAGTAAGAGAGTTGCAAGTAGAAATTCAAATGAAGTTTAATGTTGAGTCTTATAAATGGGGTTGTTTTTAAGAACGTACAAGTAACTAAAGATATACAATTAAGCAAGTAAATTGATTAGATATTATGAGACTAGGGGTGCAAAAAACTAATAGTGATTTCCAACCAACGGGTGTCTTCACTTCACTTCCCCAACACAAATATAATTATGGTCGAGTATTCTGATTGTAATCTCTAGAATCCTTTCGGCCTAGAAGAGATCTTTCACAACTCGCTCGTCAAAGCCTTAGTTGAATACTCAAAGCACTACTCAAAGACCCAAGGAAAGGAGACCTCTTCCGAGCGTAACTCCTTTTAGATGAGTTAGTCTATATTAATAGCCTATCAACTCAAATCCTTGCCAACTCCACTATTCTACACTAGTTAATCTCTTCCGAGTCTTTAACTAGCAATGTAGACAAGAAATCCCAAATATCATGAATTTTAGAATTTTGATGTTATTTGAATGGGAAGTTGGATAATTGTTGTTTGTGTTATGGTTAGTGAAATGGAACAACACTCATTGATTTTCTATCACCATAGCATATTTACACCCCTAGTTATGAGTTTAGCTACTCATGACTAGGGTTTGAATCAAAACAATCAAGATGTAATGAAATAATGGATTGAAATCAAACATTAGTTTTGAATTGATATATGGAATAAGATTCAAAGATACAAGATTGGAAGCTTACAAAATAATGTTAAGACTCCTCCTTAGCTCTCAAAATCGTCTCAAAACAAGTAGCTAATGTAATATCTAATGTATTTATTAAACCCTAGCTTTTCTATTTATACAAGCTGAGAAAATACAGTCACAGCAGCTGAGGCGGAGCGCCTCAAAGAGTAGGGGGAACGCCTCTTTCTGGGCTTCAAAATGTTAAGCTTCAGCTCTTTGTTGAGGCGCCCGCCTCATGATTTAGGCGGAGCGCCTCATGCATTCTTGCTCTCTGTATTTTTGTTAGGCGGAGCGCCTCAAATTTTAGCCGGAGCGCCTCATGAAATCTTGCTTTCTGTATTTTTGTTAGGCGGAGCGCCTCACTAAACCTTGCTCTCTGTATTTTCTCAGGCGCTCCGCCTCAAATTCTAGGCGGAGCGCCTCATGCTGTAGCTCAAGATCCTCATACTTTGGCTTCCATACTCATTAAAACCTGAAACTAAGCAATTACAGCATTAAACAACACTAAACGTTGCTTTTGGATTCAAAAACAAAAGCTTAAAGTAGTCTTTAAGTTGGTAAAATACCAACTTATCAACAACCAGAATCCTTTTTGCTCCAGCAACGACATTGTTCTGTTGTCTCCATCACGACGTCTCCAGTGCACCTAGTGCCGTCGTTGTCAATGTCGTTGCCTATAGCGCTCCGGTTAGCCTGTTTTAACCAAATCCCCTCACCGGCGTCAACCTCCTCCCATATTTAAGAAAAAAATTTCGTCTCCATCACAACTTCATATATCACAGAGCACATATCACAGAGCACCGTCGGCGACATCGAAATAATTCTCTGGTTTCCGGCGCTGCTTGTGTTAGTCACTTATGCGACAGATCTGCTACAGAGTTACATCATCGTTGTTTCCTCGGCTACGTGTTCCCGGCGTCACTACTACTTATTTTATTTTTATTTTTTTTTGAGTTTTTACCGCGGACACGAAAGATCTAAGATGGTTGTGGTATATGTTTGGTGGTAGTTGATTGTAGAGAATGTATTACGTTTGTATACCCATTGTATATATAGTGTATGACATGTATATACAGTTGATATACATCAGACATGCAAATGGGTGTACACTTGAAATAAACTAAATGTATAAAATGTATTTTGGTTTATCCATTTGTGTATGTCCTATGTATGAACATGCATACACTGTACATATACTAACCATAAAAGGATATACAAACATAAAATAATCGTATGTGGTGTATGCCTACTGTAATTGCATTGTATGCAACAAAATACACATACATACAACATATTTCAAAAAATAAAAAAAAGTTAAAAAAGTTGAAAAAAAATATGCCAATCAGCAGCGGCCTTCAGGTGGCAGTCATGGGAAGGCAGCTTGGGGGGGGGGGGGTTTGTCATGATAGTGTAGGATAGGGATCTAGAGTTTTATCACCTTTTTATATGTATTGGTTGTGTATAAAAAAAATATTGCTATATTTTGAAAATATGATAGTATTGACATTTTTGTGTAAAAAAGAATGTTTGTTTGTATAGTTATGTAAATTGCCTTAGAATTTCTTTCTTCTTCGTCTTCTCTGCAATCTAAGGAGTAATTTGTTATAAAACTGGCTTAGCTTTTTGATTTTTTGGAGAACTATTTTGGAATAACCAAATTAAGAAAAATTGATATGGTTATTTCTTTATTTATTTTTTAAAAAAACCAAATGTATTTGTTCCACATAAAAGGAAGATTGAATTCAGTAATCCGACATTCAAAAAAAATAAAATAACATATTTTCTCATTCTTCTCTTTTGTGATCCCTCCATATACTATGCTGAAGCCAGATTAAAAGCAGTAGGTGTTTCCCAGAAGTAGTCGAGAACATCTGTCTTCTCAACTCGGGGGGTCCTTCATGACTCATACATTCATTTCTCAAAAGGCGAAAAATTCCTTCATATGTGATACCAACTATATCTGGGAAAATTTCTAGACAACGAAGGATAGCTTGTGGTGGAATTTTAAAGAACGAAGATGAAAAACGTATATTATCGGGACTAGGATGAACTTTATAATTTCTTATCAAGCGGATTATACCAAAAGCTCTACCATAAGCCCCCACTACTCGATCTTGAAAGTCCAGTCATTCTTGTAAATTTTGGGAGTTAGCAGCTTCAATGCCAATCAAGATAATTAGTGTCCAGAAAATGAAAGCCAACAAGAATATTAAAATTGGCATCAATCAGCTGGTTGAGTCTCTCTAAGAAAAGAAGACCGGTGTAAAATCCTAGAACTGTGAAGAGTGATAGATCCACTTTGAGATATCCTCCATAAACAACTTTGGGTTACTGTGATTATGCGTGTCCCGGTACAATCCGTAAAAGCAGACCAAATCACTAGCAGTCCTTGCAAGTTACGGACGAAGAGGTAGATCCTCACATATAGCTTCATCGACAAGAGCTCGGAAATCCTTAAGTTCCTGGTTGAGAGGATTAACAAGGTTTTGACCCCTTAGAACTTTCTTATCCAAGTCGAAGTTCAGAAACCTCACATTGTCATCTGCGTCAAGAATGACGCCTTGATTGGTCAATAAATTCCCATAGATGGTTTCTTTTGGTTCAGGGTCTCCAGACCTACTTCCACCGCTCGAAAGACCTTTTGAAAATTTTCACTGACACCTCAAGTAATAATGTCTTCTTCATTCACCCTCCACATCCCTTTCTTGATTTTCACTTGCAACCACTCACGTGTAAATGATTTCAAGGGCTCTAGAAAAGCAAGCCCTTTTCTAGTATCGACTTTTCTTGCGAACGTGTAGCAGTTACAATGTAGGAGCAATTATTGAATCTTTGAAGCAAGTGGACGTAGTTAGCAGCATTTTGGACAGAGTTGAACTTCTGTACTGTCACTACTATGTTAATGCCTTATCTTACTAAGGTGCCTTCATAATTATCTCTGTGTATGCATCTTTCTATAGTGTATGACTCGGGGGTGCTTCAAGCGGCATGAAAATGTGATTTTCTATAAAGGGAGAAAGGTGACTTCTAGGGTTTTGATAGGCGGCAAAGGAAGAAATGTGACTTCTGGTTATTCCCTTCATAGCATACATGGTGGGCAAACAAGCAATAGATCGTATGAAATTTTACTTTTTTCTGGTAGCCCACTTAGGGCTTTTACACTGAGATAGTACTTGATGATGTCCACTCCAATTCTATATGATTTTTACCACTATAAAGATGGAACCAAAATTCTTTATTCTTCTTTAAGGTTTTCCACATATATTTTAATCTATTAAACATTTGAACTATGTTAGTGGTTAAAACATAGTTATTGTAGGGTGGTTTGAATAGGATACTTGAGTGTTCTTCTAATTTTCTTTCTCATCTTCCCTTTTGAATTTCATTTGTTTGTAGTGGGTGGAGTGAGAAAAATAATATCAATTATAGAGAAGTTTGAAGTAGACATGGTTGTAAAGTGGATTAACGTCGAAGGATTGGAGAGACAATTTTATTGTTCAAATTCCACATGAGAAAACACTCGGTATTGATAATTAGTTTTAAGATTTGGTGGTATTTGGTTTTGAGGTATAATCTAATCAACAATGTTATATGTGGAATGAAAGCTCAAGTTTAATCTGTTGGTTTGTTAAAAATAATTAATATGTATTTTCACCTCGTTAAATCACTAAATCTTTATAAATTTAAGCGATGCAGGTAATTAAATATGTATTTATCGTAATATTATCTAAGCTTTTCTTTTTTCCTTATCTATATTATTTTATACCGCCCTCATGTCACGTGATCTGAACTTGTTTGATTAGACACATTTAAAGAAGGTAAAATTATCTTAGGTGTCATTCTATGAATCTTATTATAAAAATGTAGAGACATTTTTCCTACTTTGTAATATATAGTAACATTTTAGAAAAATACTACAAAACATAGTAAAAATCGGAAAATATTGCTATGAAAACCCTAATTCTCCATCTCCACCTTCTCTCTGTCCCCTCTCTCACACTCTTTCTCTCTCTCTCTTTCTCTCTCTCTCTCTCTCTCTCTTTCTCTCTCTCTCTCTCATCTCTTTAAGCCGCTAACCCCTCCTTCCTTCTCTGGAGAACTGCTGCTCCATCAAATCTGCCATTCCGCCCACCTCCCCAGGCATCTTAACCCCGTCGCTACTTCTCCGCCCTAAATGTGCATCATTGTAGCCTGATTTTGTGTCACCACCGCCAGCGACCGAGTTATGCGCACCATCATTACCCTCTCTTTCTCTGGTGTCGAGTCCAAATCTGGCCTAGTGGCACCATCAGTCGTTTCTTCTCCCTTGGTGGGTCCAAATCTGGCTGCTGGCAGCGGAAATGCCAAAATCCAACAAGTTGCTCAAACTCCGACGATGCTCTTTTGTTTCCTGCTGCTTCAAATGGAAACCAGCAAAGTGCTGCTGCTTTGAATAGAAATCCGGCGAAGTGCTGCTGCTTTAACAGTTTTAATTTTTTTTCTGGCATTCCAGATCTGCTCCAGTAAGCATGTTTGAAACTTTTTAAATTGTATGAAATTTATATGTAAATTATATGTGAATTATATGTCGGTTGTATGACAATTGTAGCAGAATAGTTTCGCATGTATATAAAATGTATCACTTAATATGTCTTGTATTTCACTTGTATATCTCTATGTATAGTTCTTCTTTTTTCTTCTCTTTATCGTGATTATGGTGGTTCTTAAGGTTCTGTTCATGGTGGTTTTAAGGTGAGATGATTGTATGTCCACTGTTTTACCATTGTATGTATGGTAATACATTGGACATACAATGGCCTACATCAGTCGTATAATTGTATGTCATTATATGTTACTTGTATGTCTATTGTATATATCGTAAATATAATGGAGAAATACTTGGCATACAAGCATAAACAAATGTAAAAAGAAAAAATAAAATCTGGCGACCGGCGACGACTAGTGTCCGGAGGCGGCAACAGACGATGGAGTGGCTGAGGGGCTGCTATGAGGAAGCAAGGGAATATAGGGTGTCCACCTTTTTATGTATATTGCTATGTTTTAAAAAAAAAAGTATTGCTATGTTTTTAAATGGTATATTGTTGTTCTTTTTTATGCGATGTTAGTTTGCATAATTATACAAATAGCCATTTAAAGAACTTGTGATTTTAAACCTAATAATATTAATACACAAATTATAACGTTCAAAGTTAAATTATTTTAGAAATACGTCATTCCAATTGAAACAAACTAAAAAAATATAATGTCTCATCCATCAAATGCACAACAAGATTCGTTTTTTATATCTTTTTAAAAGTTTGAAACATACATTTTTTTCATCCATTTCAAAAGAAAGCAAACTAGATTTTATATGCTCTATCGGTTTTAAATCAAAAAATTTCTAACACATGTAGCCCCTTATTTTTTGTTATGGTTTTTTGTCGCTACTTAACAATGGTTTTGCAAAATAGCCTCGTAGGCAGCACTTCAAGTTTTAAATTGACAAGTGCTACCTCTTCGGAAAATATAAAGGTAAAGTACTGCTTGCGAAGAGATTAAAGGGGCAAATGTTGCCAAGGCATCACTTCGAGTTATAAATTGAAAAGTACTGCCTCTTCGGGAAATAAAAAAAAGGGCAAGTGCTGCCTTTGAAGTGATTAAAGAGGCAAGTGCTGCTGAGGAAACACTTCAAGTTATCTTGGAGGGCGGGGCATGTGTGGGCAAAAATACGACACCTACTATTATAGGGATACGAGTCCAGCTGGCGAGACTAGACTTACCTTACAAGTCGTCGAGCGCAGAGGATACACACCCGCTCCTAGAGCCAACGACCGTTTCGGCGGCACGACCATAAGACGCAGAGTATACATCCCGCCGCCTAGGGTTAACAGTCTCCTAGTTAGGGTTTAATATATTCCACCACCTAGCGCAAGTGGTAAAGTCTATAGGATACCATCCTACAGACACGGGTTCGATTCCCCACGAGAACATCATGTGATTCACCACGGAATCCGGCTATTCTCAAGGAATAAGAATTACTCTACCTTTTCTTGCTTGTTTTGTCTTGTTTATTCTTTACTGTTTTTATCATATTTAATTACTTTTCCATCATGATTACTGTATTGCTTGTTACCCCAACCATAATTAATTGTTTAATCTAGGCGTACAATTTTAGGCGAAAACAGCTTGGCGCCCAAGGAATTGTAGGTATTCCACGAAGGAAAATGCCCAATCATGTTTGACGACGGTAGCAGCGTTCCAAGAAACACTACAGACGTAGTAAACAAGTCCGCGAAGGATCTCAGTGATCCCAGTGTGCAACCTAAGGATCCCGTTGAGCAACCAAAAGACCTCCCAAGAACCAATCCTTGTGGCCAGCGACGGGGAAGGTGATCAACCTGTGGAAGGTAATTCAGAATTCAGAGGTTTCCTTGTTAATCTCCTCAAAACTGCATCCGAATAGAACTCGAACAACATAGTTGAAGGAATAACCTAGAAGTTAGGAGCGATGTTTGCTGAAACATCTCAAAGGCCAGCATCCCTGGGAGGACCAGCGCCACAAACAATTCACCAGCGTCAGCTCATAATCGAAGGCTTAACATGGATGCTGCCTCTGAAGGCTCGTCAACAATCAACAACCAAGACCTCAAGGGAGCACCTGTCATTCAGGACCTCATAAAAGAGATGAAGGCCATCTACGACCGAATTGGTAATATGTCGGGTGCTCCACCCTAAGTTACCACGGTAGATGAGCAAACGTTTTACGAACATGCCTATAAAGCAAGTGTCGCGCCGGTCCGTATACCAAAATACTTCCGCTTGCCGGATAACTTGAAGTATAACGAGACGACTGATCCGGACGAGCATATTACTGTGTACTGCATGGCTGTGAAGAGTAATGAGATTACTGAGGAAGAAATCCAGTCAGCTCTAGTGAAGAGGTTTGGCTCGACCCTGACTAAAGGGGCCCTTGCTTGGTACACTCAGCTACTAATGTGATATACCGAATCATTCACTCAAATACAAGACTTGTTCAAGAAAGCGCATTCTGGTGCGCGCAAGCGGGAGAAGCGCATGGAAGATATCTTCGAGATACGTCAACGGGATAACAAGCTGTTAAAGGACTACATTGACAGATTTTAGAGGAAACGCATGGAGCTTCCTCCAGTCCCTGACAACATTGTTGTGGTAGCCTTCGCCAAGAGTTTGAATTCAAAAGGATCGTTGGCCACCAGGGAGCTGCAGTGGAGTTTAACCCAGCACCCAGTGAACACGTGGAGCGCGTCGCATCAAAGATATACTGAAAAGGTTTGCTTGGAGCCAGATAATTCTCATAACCTCGAAGTCGAGCAAAGGAAGAGATTAAGGAGCCCTTCCCTATAAGGAGAGGAGGACGAAAGAAGGGTGAAGCCAAAGGTTCAGAGCCAATCAGAAGCCTAAATGAAGAACAACTCCCGAGCATCAGGGTCCCAAGAGAAGCGGATGGAACCCCGTAACTTTAGGGATTTTGTTTTGCGAGTTAACACCGTGGATCTAGTCGCAAATCACTTTGGTAGATTAGGTCCAAGGGTCCGATGGCCGCCTACTATAAAGGCAGCTACATGGAGGAACATAATGCCCTGTTGTGACTTTCACCGCAGCGGTGGTCACGCCATAGTCGATTGTAAAGCCTTGATGATTGAAATCGAGCATCTGCTGAAACAAAGACACCTCAAAGATCTGATTCAAGAAGGACCACAGCGTTCCAAAGCACCAAATTTTGAAAACTTAAAGACTATCAATATAATTTTTTCAACTATGGATCCCAACATAGACTGGGGGACTCCGGTGCCATGGGAATTGAATAGTCTGATCCTGTTTGGTTTAGAAGAAGAGGCAAAAAACCAAGGCGACCTCATGCCTGTGCAAATATCCCACTTACGCGTCCAGCAAGCCATGATTGATCCAGAAAGTAGCGTGAACATTATCTAGAGGGAGGTACCCGGAATAATGGCTTATGGCGTCAAGTAACCTCAGGCACCCGAAAGATAATTAGTTTCAATGGCTCTCGAGAAGAGCATGTAGGAGAATTAGCTCTACCGGTACATATACTGGGCGTGATGAGCATAACTTCTTTCCATGTATTGAATTTCAGCCTGCCATATGACGTCATCTTGGGATGGGCATGAATACATAGTGTCAAGTGAATACCCTAAACACTTCATCAGGTTTTCAAATACTCGGCCTCGCGCGGGATTGTTGACTTACGGGGTGAGCGGTCTTCACTTGGAGAGTATCGTCTAACTTATGGCAAGGATCTTGGAGTACAGTCGGTAGCCAAAATAATTATGGATGAAGAGGAGTCCATCGAGTTTGAGGCGATGGAACGGGACCGCCAAAGCTCAAATCGACGAAGCAGAGTATGAAGCCATAATTCAAGCTCTTCACTTAGCTTACATACTGATGGACAGGGAGGTTATCCTCTTTAGTGGCTCTCAACTGATTGTCGATCAAATCAAAGAAGTTTTCACCACAGAGGGCATCTTCACACCGGATCGACAGGAGAGAATGAAAGCACTCCTGAAAAATTTTCAGGCGTGTGAGTTTGCCTATCGGGAAGAAAGTTCAAACGGTAGCGAAGAATCCAAATATTCATACATTCAGTAGATAGTGGTTGAGTTAACTCCCGTGGACCTGATGAACCTCGAAGTTCTAGATACAGGACACATCGCGGGGCAACGTCACACGCTGATCAACTACCTAAGCAAGGGAATCCTCCCTGAAGACAAATCAGAAAGCAGACAACTGTGAAAGCAAGGCATTCATTATTGTTTGGTTGGCACAGAATTATACCATCAGATTGTCAACGGCCTAGAGGTAACATCTCCAGGCTCAGCACCCTCGAGTAGGGAAGCCCAAGCACATGCCCCCGAACCTTCCAAGGGTCAAGCATAAAGTATCCTAAAAGCATTCAGTTTTTTATGTTTTAAGCTCCTTTTAACTTTGATCGCAGTATTTTCATACTCATCAATTATGTTACGGGTTTTCACCCACGGTATCTCAGGCTTAACGCCCCTTTATCAACATAACTATTGTTTCATTTAGTCAGTTTTACTTACTCATTCAGATCCATCTATGATCCAACTATTTATAGCCCTGGCCAGACCTAAGTTGAAGTAATACACTCACTTTTTGCTATAAAAAGTAGGGTACACTACTCATCTAGCTAGCCACCAGGCATTATTTATAAGTTGAACTCGTTAATTCAACAACTGCAGCTACACGTCGACGGGGACGCCTATTCACGTAGTGCCAGAAAGTCTTAAGTACTCGAGTAACTAAGCAGAGACGTTCGAAGTCGGACGCAAAAATGCATGTTATCACACGGGCTAAAGTCGTCCCATTGTGGGCGCAAACAACCATCTCCTACAGATGCAACCTAGCCGCCAAATATTGTGCACAACATATGTAATTGCCCAAGACAGGCTCACTGATAAATGTTCTTAAACGATTAGAACATTCAGGACGACCAGAAACCATCTAATCCTTAGGTGCACAAACATACTGCTTGACTATACATTACAAGACATGCAATAACACAAGTACGTATAAGAATATTGATGAACGACCATTTCATTAATAACAAACAGCCCGTAGGCTCATAATATACATTTAGTTCTTCCTGAATACAACATTTATTTATAACAATTGTAGAAATAAAAGGAAAGGGTAGATTAAAAACAAAGAGCTCATGAGGATTAACATGGCTGAAGATCCTTCATCTGGATTTGTAGCTACAAGCTGTAAACAGTCCAGAGTTCTTCTTTTCTTTTTGCAACTTGAGATATGTCGGCCCAAGCATTCCATCAAAATATACTGTGTTGGTACGCCAAAGCCTATTTGTTTGATCAAAGCAAGGGACCCTAGAAGTGTCTGAGTACAGGCATGGAATTGCTTCATCTCGTCCGCGAAACTTGAAGGGAAAATTGAAGACTTGCCGCAAAGTTTGACCATCAGAGTCAACCTCAACTGGTCAGTGCACAGCCCCGCATATCTTCAAGCGCAAATGGAGGTTGCCGAGGGCGGAAACACTTGAGCTGGGAACCTACCATATGGGAGCCTCTTCCCTTGGGTATCCCACAGCCAACAACCAATGAAGCATTGCGATAGCGGTTCAGCTGAAGCATATAACCAAGGCGAAAGCCATGAACCACAGGAGAATCCGAAGCTCAGTGACACCTTAGCCACCCGCCGCTGTGAAGATAAATCCTTTTGCATGCCATGAAATTGAGCCAAGTAGTGGATCACATGCCCGATACCATTGAAGGAGCGACCTGGACACACGAAGTATCCTGGCAGAGAAGCCGCAGGAAGCTGAAAGGGCTAAGCGTCCTGACCCCGCATGACAAGAAGAATATCACGACAACCGTTGTGTTAGAAGATTAGCGCACTGTAATCAGTGCTCATGACACAATGAAGACTTCCCAAGGACATCGTTAGAATCTCGATCAAACTTCGTGATTCGGGGGACTCCATTTGTTTCCTCATGGACGAAGAAAGAAAATGAAGTAACTACAGGTGAATTTCCTCATATAGTTCTCTTATGCAACATCCATTCAGAACAAAGAAGGTTTTTTGAGAATATCAAACCCAGATCGAAGGCAAATATTTTTGAGGGAAGAAGAGTTTCTCGCTATCATAAGAAATTGCTAAAGAAGAGAGGTATTTTCTGAAGAAGGGTTTGTAAATTTTCCACTGTCATGAAGTCACTATTTATAGGCAGAAAAGGATAAGGATGGAGCACGAAACGGTCAAGCATCATTATTGCTAGAGATATGAAACAATTCGGAGCAGTTAATGGCAGATCCTGAAAAGGTGCATGGGATCAGTATTAGCCAATTAGAAGAAAGCACACGAAGTTCTTGAAAGAATCAATATCATTCTTGGTCAAAGAGACTACGAGTCTCAAGGAGTAAGCAAGATATCTTTTCACATCCACATCGCTTTAACTTCCGGACTGCTTGCGTCAGCACTCAGCAAGTGGGCGGACTGACTGTGTGGGCAAAATTATGCCACATACTATTACGGGGATACTAATCCAGCTGACGAGACTAGACTTACCTTATAAGTCGCCGGGCGCAGAGGATACACGCCTGGTCCTAGAGCCAATGACCGTTTAGGCGGAACGACCATAGGACGCAGGTATACATCTCGCTGCATAGGGTTTACAGTCTCCTAGTTAGGGTTTAGTATATCCCACCACCTAGCGCAAGTGGTAAAGTCTACAGGATACCATCCTACAGACACGAGTTCGATTCCCCATGAGAACATCATCCGATTCACCACAGAATCCGGCTATTCTCAAGGAATAAGAATTACTCTACCTTTTCTTGGTTATTTTGTCTTGTTTATTCATTACTGTTTTCATCATATTTAATTACTTTTCCGTCATGATTACTGTATTGCTTGTGACTCCAACCATAATTAATTAATTGTTTAACCTAGACGTACTATTTTAGGCATAAACAGGGCAGCACTTAAAGTTATCTGAGAGAATGTTGAAAGAGATAAAAGGTTAAGTGCTACCAAAGAGGCAACACTTACTAGAAAGGGAGGGCAGGATGCGGGCGTCGATATAAAATTTCGTAGGGATATTTTCATCCGAAATTTATTCATTAAAGTTAGCGAAAACCATTCTTGCAAACCATTTTAAACGGAGACAGTTAGGCAAATCATTGTTGTCGTTGTCATAGTTGTGTAATTCTCCCATTTTAAATTGAGCATGAAGGTTAATGAAAACAAGAAAATTAAACATTTGGCACATGCCAATAATACTCTTGAAACTTGTAATCTCAAAAAATATCATGCAATTTTATGTATTTCAGATTATGTCATTAAAGATAAAATAAGTTTTTTAGAACTGAATTTGAAAAGTATCATTTTTTCTTCTCTTTTGAATAGACCAATAAATGGAAAGAGTTCCATAGAAATGGTGGAACATATGGAATAGAATACTTTTAGTTAAAACAAGAAAAAACAAGTAAACAGGTAAAAGTTCTTAGGTGGTGAGACATGAATTTATATATCAAGCCTCCTATGATTTTGGTTTTCTTTTCGTTGTGCATAACATGTTTAGCAGTTCATTGGAAAAACAAAGTTGGATCTGTCGAAGAATCCATATCCCGGTTGTCCGGATGCACCATCCAATATGAGGATATTTTATGAAACCTTTAGATTGGAGATAACACAAAATTGTCATTACATGTTAGATAATCTAATAAGGCTCCAATATCTCAATCATTAACATAGTTAAACAAAAGTGTACTTAACACAAAATGCAGTATTGTGAATTAGCAATTACTGAAGAAAGACTGATCAAGTAATTCAAAGGATGCATTTAAGAAACATGAAAGTTGTAGTTTCGATCATGCATGCATCATTTTAAGAGAACTCAAAGGTTGCAAAAAATCATTACAAAAGCATAACTCAATGATCACGGATATTGGCCAGGAAAAAGAAAATGGAAATTGGAACAAAAACTGAAAAACACAAGCTGTACAAAACTGGTCCATCTTCCTGAAGTCTCTAAACTTTATAGTGGAAATTTTTTAATTAGTATAGAAGAGACTTTAATTAGTATTTGGTGTAGACCATAGTTCATTGATTGATATATAGAAAAGGTGACTGCCAAACATGGAAAGTCTTGATATTTCTGGCAGGGCATGGCATGGTAACAAATGCTGATCTCCATTCTTCCTCAATAGCAAGTCTTCAGTTATAGAATGCAAGAAGTAGACCATTCTGCTTGATATAGTTGTTAAATACAAGATTCTGCAGACTATTGTCCAGCCATATTAGCTCCAATTTGTTCTGCGTCTATGCATATCAAAGTAGCAAAGTTAAGAGTGGCGTACCTTCATCCACAGATTAATGGGAAGTCATGACCTATGTAGGGTCTACTAGTATTAAGTGGTGGCAAAATTAACCCAATTTAAGTAACTCCGCAATCCGTCAAGTTTACACGGGTTGAGTTTATGACCATTTTGCTGACTTGACCCAACGGGTTAAACCCGAAATGACCCATCAAACTATTGGGTCAAAACAGGTCTAGGCAATGTAAGCTGACATGTCAAAATGCAATCCAACCCAAACATATAAAATCAAGCTCGGAGATTAGGAATTATGTAAACTTTGTAGAACTTGAGCCAAGAATTTAAGAAACATTAACTTTCTCATTCGTTAAACAAAAAAAAAGGAGGGAATGTTGGACATGTTGAACGAGTTGAATTATGATGCATTATCTGATCAATCATGACCCAACTTTTGACACAAGCAAACTTTAAGCAGGTCGAGTCATGATCCTTTATTGATTTGACCAGCTTAGACCCGCCCAAGTTTCACCCGACCTGCCAATTTTCCACCGCTACAAGTAGTATAACACATACATACCTGATCCAACAGCTACGCGGATGAGCTCTCATCATCTGAACTAAAATCATCATCCGTCCGTCGCTCCTGGATTGCAGGAAATAGTCGTTGATGAACATCAGGCAAAGAATCTGTACGGGATTCCTGGGAAGGTGATGCTGTTAGCGCCCCTTTTCTAGGAGTGTTTGCTGGCAACTTGGTTGATTTTCTGACCACTGCACATGCCTTGTCCAACATAATCAAGAAATCACGAACAATTGTAAAGAGTCGCAAGCCTTCATCCTTTCCTGCATTTCCATGGAAGTAATCCCCTGTACTCTTGACCAAAGCCATTATTTTTTTCTCTTCTTCTAGTATCCACTTGATCTCCTCTTCCGCATGCTGCATAAAATTAATGAGTGTATCGCGGAACTTACTCTCTTCCTCCAAACTTTTCATGTCAGTGTCTAGAAACCCTTTAGTTTTCACTAGTGAGCTACCAAGTTTGGAGACAGATGCACTTAAGTTGTCACCATCTATAAGTGCTGCTTTTCTTACATTCTCAAGCTCATTGCTTAGACCAGAAACCACCTGAAGACCAAGGTTACGATGGTAATCCACCGAGTCATGAGAAGCATCCTCAACAAGATCTTCTGTTTTAACACTCGACATGCTTTCGCTCTCCCTTAACTTACGTGCTGCCTTTAATCCTTCTGATCGAACAATTTCCTGAACAACAAAGTTCAAGAGTGTGGTCTTGCCATCAGTTCCTTTAACATCTGAGAGTTTCAACAGCGTATCAAGCTTGAATGCCTGTGCACCACCACGGTAGGTGCCATCATTCATGCGGTTCCCAGTTTTAAGAACGGCTTCTAGAAGTTTCAGGAAGAGCCTGCTATTTCTCAGCTCCTGACATGCCACCTGCAAGTATTCATAATTAATAAAAGCCATCTACCATGTGATGTTTAAGAAACTGCTGCTAGAGAACAATGTACTGAAAGCTCATCCATTCAACCATGAACTGGAGTAAGATGTCTACACTTTTCCAACATCTGGCTAAAATTCACTTGCGGCATGACTTCTTTTAATATAAAGAAGATCTAGTATCCAGCTTTATTAAGGTGCGTAGGGTGGTAGTGTTCAAACTTCAATTAGGTTTGACACTTATAGCAGGCAACAAGTCTAAATAGTTTGTACAACTGTTCTTTTATTTTAAGCTACTGAATTTCACAGTTAACCCAAATGGCCCCTTACAATAGAGTGAGTCTGTTATTATAGATCATGTGACATAAGTAATCTAAGAAGAAAAACTCTGGCAAGTCCAACTAGCTTGATTTGATTACACGAAGAAATGAAGCCTTCTGATCAGAAAAATCTAGAGTAAGAACCATCTGGTTCCCTTTTCATTTGTTAAACGATGATCCTGGAAAGTCCAGTAAAAAACTATTACCAATGAATATACGAGATGGTGTGTGGTATAGTTGGACCAAGGTGTTGGAGAACTGATGGAAACTAAGGCTACAGAGAGTAACAGCAAATTTTCTTTCTAAGCTGCAATCACCAAAGCTATGAGAGACTTAGAATTTCATGATTCACCTCTAAAGTTGCAAAGGACTCTTTAATGAAGGAAACTTCTTCTTCAAGAGAACTCATGAGCAACAACACTTCCATCCGTTTGAAGGCAAAGGGAATTTCAACCAGGGACTTGAGAAATCTTTCAGCAGGACCAAGCTGAGAAATCTCCCCACAATATAATCGAAGTTTGAGTTCTTCATCTGCTGTTGGTGCCATCTTTGATACAGTTTGAATAAGTTCAGGAGGAAGTTTATTACCTGATAAGATAAGCAAGCATTTGCAATCAAGTGTCTGAGACATAATTTAAAAAATACAAATAAAACAATAAAAATGCACAAACATTAGCAAAAACTAAGTTGTAGCATCCCTCAGAAATCTTTTTCCACAAGTTATAACGATAAAGCAATTAAAGTCTGCTTATGTGAAGGACATAAAAAAAAAAATCTGATATTACAGAACTTCAATAATATAAGACAAGTACCAAACACAACCATAGATAAGTATGCATTTTATAGTTTTTCAACTCACTTATAACCTCCCACAGTGCTTAGTGGGATCTTATACTTAAAATTCACGCGCTGGCGAAAAGTATCAGACTTAGCACTGAATTTTTCTAATATTAACTGCGTAACAATTTGATAACAGATAAGACACTTCCAGGTCTGTTCTATAAAATCGTCAACAAGTTCTGTTTTCCAATTAGAAGTTGGACATTGTTTTCAATTTGATCTAATTTATAAAATTGATTAGCACATGCCTACATTCACAAAATATCTTTTCTTCTTATAATTCATCGTGGTCTCTCATCCTTCAAAATTCTTTTCGATTACCCTCGATGTGCTTGTCATCTCACAACACCAGGTATGGATCAAATTAGTAGAATGAAACCTCTTTATTACTATTCTGAAAACTTAAGTAAATAACATACAGTTTCCTGGTGGACCGACAAGAATTTCTATGTGCAGACAATGTTGTTTGTGTTCTTCCTTTAATTCATAAAACTTTTATCTCTTCTTTAAGGCAGTATATAAATTTCATGGCAAAGCTGGAAGGCTGCAAAAGCTTCAGATAAAACCGAGTTAAGCACATAGTAAGAGCACTCCGAGAATTAGACACTCACTCTTCTTCATGGTGATAAATGTCCTACTTTCATTGCACATTAGCTATTACTACTTAAAATATGAAAGATTCACATCCTCACGGATTGCATGGGGGAGAAACACAGGAAGAGAGATTTACCCTCCTTGAGAGCATCACAAACTTCTTCTGTTGTCACATTTAAGGCTTTAAGCATAATTGCTAGATTTTGTGATTTCTTGGCATCAATTATCTGAATGTATTGTGGGGTAGCATCAAAGGTTGGAGCTTTAGTGCCATCACTTTTGCCTGGATTTGCTTGGTTATATCCGAATAAGGATTCCATCATCTCCTCATTAAACCTGTAGTAACATTTGGTAAGCAGCAGTGTAGAAAGTAAGAAAGTTGGATATCTGAAGCAAAGTGCAAAGGAAGATTAATGAAAAACTTACTGGAATGAGCCAGCTTTGATATCATTCCAAACCATTGAGTGATCAGGATTAGCGAGAACCTTGTCCCAGAAGAATGGCTTTAATTTTGCCTTTGGAGCATCAGATTCATCAGATTGTTCAGTTCCCTCACCACCAGAAGAACTTCGTCTTTTATGTGCTCCGGGAGGTAAAGGCTTTGCCAGATTACCAGGCTTTGGTGGATTAGGAGGAGGGCGACCAGCTTTTGGAGGCGGAGGTGGCTTTGGGGCGGGTGGTTTAGGAGGAGGAGGAGGTGGTCCAGGTGGTGGAGGTGCAGATTTTCCTGGAGGAAGTGGTAATGTTGCATTACCATTTATAGGTCCATCTGTTTTAGCCTCTGCATCTGAAGAAATATGAGAACCAGCTGGCACGGAGAGACTGTTTACGACAGATGAACTCTTGAAATCTTTCTTTGTCGAACTTCCCATGCTTGAAGACTTCTGAGAAGAATCTGACCACATAAATTTAAGAAATTATGCAGTACAGTGAAAAAAGACATTTGCATTGAGATAAATCGACCTTCATGATCAAATACCTGCAGATAATTATTACCTGAACAGAAGTTAAGAAGAGGTTTCTCATCTCTTTGCCCAATTTGTGGACTTATTTCTTTGTTTTTACTTTTTCGAATACACAATATTAAGCACAGAGCTAAAAGGGCAATTCCTGCCACAGCACCTACAGAAACAGCAGCGATAATATAAACCCTGTCCTTCTTGTTATTTTCTGAAGAAGTAGTTCCAGTGTTTTGTGGTTTAGCTGGAGGATGAATGACGGGCGAAGGTTTGGAAGAGTTGGTACGAGTCAGTGGTGCTGGAGCCTTTGCAGGAGGGTTGGCATGACTCGGATGTATTGGTGCCTTTGCAGGAGGATTGACAGGAGAGTGAGGAGTAGGAGCCTTTGAAGGAGGCTTAATATTTGAAGAAGGGGGATGTGAAACTGGAGAAGGAGAGCTCGCAGGCACTTTTAAAGAAGGCGCCGGAGCAGAAATTGGTGATACAGCACTGTGGCCTGGAGATGGAGCGAGGATTGGAGCTGCAACATCATGTGTATCTTGAAGCTTTCTTTCTCTTAGATATCTTCTGGGAACACCAGACCATTGTGAGAAAAGCTCTTGGTACTTGCTGAACCAAGCGATTGATGTAGCATCACTAAGTGAACCATGATGAGGAAGTCTGTACTTTCTTAAACACTCAAGAATGATCTGCTTCTCTTCAGGAGGCAGATCACTAATCGCCTTTTGTATGATTCTTCTTCTCAACAAATCTATATCTGATTTTAAGAAAAAAAAAGTTCCTGTTGCTGTCTGATAAAGAAACAAATCCAGAAATTTTGCAGCCTTAGTATTCTCACGTGATCCTTCTATGCAATGAATCCATATTTGCTCAGCCTGCATACATAATATGCCATCAACTTAGGGCCAGAAAAAAATACTATTTACAACACAAGAACTTAATATGAAATTTTTAAAAAAAAAATTGACCACTCTAACTTTGTTTTCTTCTCACAACCAAACAGCATATACGTTTCTACTTGTATATATCTATATAACCAAGAAATCCTCGAGGACCAGTGGTGCACGGTTCGACATTGTTGATAATGGGCCCACTCCTCTGCCCTTCTCCACTTAAATGCTAGACTTTTGTTTGTGGCAGGGTTCGAACTTGTGATGAGCACCTAACCAGCACATCACAAGCTACGCTCTTACCACTAGACCTGCATATGTGTTTTCACTCATTCTGCATTTTCTAAAGCATTATATAGCTGCATTTAGAACAACCAATTACACATTTAAAACTAAACTGGTGCATCAAACTCATCATCATACAGTTCACTGCCTGAATCCATCAGAATGCATACTTTTGAGATATGTAAATTATAACTAATTTCTACTTTTAATAGTTATTAGCACAACATAAAACCAGAATCCGTTGCAGGGATTAAATCACTAGCTTGGAAATCTGATAAGCTAGTTTTGAGGAAATATAAAGTTAGAACTAGCAACAGATCTTCTGAGCCGAGAAACAATTTCTGTTACACAAAATCTTCAAAATATGTATGTCAATAGTTTCCAATATAAGAAAAATAATCACATTAATTTCCTCATATAAGGAAAAGCATTGCTTCTAAGTTTTAAGGTGCAAGCTTCGACATTTTACTTTTTATTTTTGTTATTAAATACAACTCTATCTCTTGTTTCTTACATCCGCAATTCAGAAAATGATACAACTTATGTAGTTATACATCTTTAGGCTTTCATACAATGAAAATTAAAAATAAAAACCATGGCATTTGACTCCTAGCCCGACTGTCCTTTCATCGATTCCTCCTGAATTTCATTGATTGATCCTAAATATTTCATGTTCAACTAGAACTTGGTTATTCACCATATACGGATATCCCCATTATGCATCAATGGCTTGTTAAAGTTCCCAAACTCAAACTGAAAACTGGCAAACCCACGGATGCAATTCTTATTGGATGCGCGCCAATGGGACCCTCCACTAAGTAATGGTTGATTCTGGGCAAGATCACAATGAAGACGTTGCATCTGTTCTTTCTAATCAACTGCACAAACTCCATCAGATATTGCATGACTTACTCATTAGCCCGGGAATACTACTAAATCGTAATACTCCACAATAGTTGAGATATCGGCAGACAAAAGCCTTGCGGCAATCAATTCTTACAGTCCTATGAAGGAAAGGACAAACGATATAACGCTCATTGTTAGCTTAAAAAGAGCTTTTGCGAGGAGGACATCATTCTCAAGCGGGCTATGCAGCCGAGCCAGGTATGTATAAAAGGGGATTCAAAAGATACTAGAATGTAACATTTGGAATAATGAACCTGTAATCCAAGCAAATCTGGAACCCCCTTTACCAATACCCTAGAATCCTCCATTATATCATGAGGATTCAACAGTCTATATAAAATTTAAACGAAAAACAAAAACTTTTGTCCTATTTACGAGGTATAGTTTCATGACGAAGGGTATTCAAAAGAAAGGACGACACAGTTTCTTATCCAAAAGGACGCACAATTTCCTTATCGTTCCGTTAAAAAAAATGACACATTTTTAAATTTAAAAATAACTTAACTTTAAACTTCCCACTTTTTATTAATGAATCCATTTACACACATAAACATATTTTTGTACATGCATTTATGTTTGATTATATGTAAGAGAAACGAAAAGTTAATTATTCATACCGTATCGTCATCTATGTGTTGTACAGCCCAGGCACCTTGTTCCGAACTAGTGGCTGAACAAACACAAAGAAAAGCAACAAGAACAAATACCGAGCAGCTGAACCTTATTCCCACGCCCATTGATTGGTAAATCAACAATCTTCCAATCCCATATTTTGGCCTTTTTCATTTCATCTGATTATTAAACCAACCACCCTTTTCAAGAATTTGCCGCCAGGCCAGAAATCCTTGTTGCTTCTTTTTTTCTTCAATGTATCTTCAATATTAAAAACACAGAATTGATAATGTATACACAAATGTACATGCAAATAACTATGCAAAAATGGGATATAATGTTTATATATAGAGACCTAAATATAATGTATAAAATAGTTTTAGCATGCAAATGGGTAATGCAGAGGCGGAGCCCACCACCCTTTGGAGCCTTTGCAACAAAAAGTAATGATACAGGGGGGAAGTCAAGAACTTTGCAAAGGTATCAACAAGGAGATTAGAGTGAAGGGTCCGTCTGTTGAAAATTTTGGACAAACTAATGTTGTTGTTTTTTTTTTCTTGGGTCAGATTCTAGCATGGAATTTTTGTTCATTGGAATGTTTCATGTTTTTCGGAGACAAATGAAACGTGCAGAGAACTACGTTGAGATATGGGTGTCAAATGGGTAGGGTTCTACCCGTCAAAATCCGGACCCGGACTCATTAAAACCCGACTCCATTCGGACCCGTAAAAATCCGGACTCGGACCCGTAGACCCCTAAAATACCTCTACCCGAACGGTTTTTTTTTTCTTAACAAATACCCGTATCCGTTAAGACCCGTCAAAATTATGGGGTATTAATGGATATACTCGTTAAAATAAACTGAGTAATAAAACTTGTACGTGGAGAGAAATGTATACACAAGTTTTCCACTCATGGTTTAATTTGTTTTGTGTCCATATTGTTAGTAGTGAAATATGTTCAAGAGAAACAAATTATTTATTTAATTAAAAAAATACTTTATATTCCATAATAAATCAACACTTTGAAGTTTGAATATATATTACTCTAATATGGTATAGAACTTCAACTATTAATTTCGATATATACCTCAGAAAATAAGCTACTTGGAGTCGGACAAAGTAATTATTGGATCGTATTTATTAGAAAATATAATTATTTAATTCACTACATAAAATATTTTGAATTACATGTCGTCGCATGATGGAAATGACATGGAAGAAATTACACAAAAAATTAGGCATATTTAAATTTTCATTATAGTTTTGATGTTGCACTTTTTAAATTTGGAAGTTTTAATATTTAAGACTTTAATAGTTTAAGTATCTTAAATAAAGTAACTCTTTGAGTTTTTCCTATTGATCTTTTTTTAATTTGTTTTAAGTATTTAAAATAATATTATTAAAAAATAAAATTATAACCCGTAGCCAAATCCGATTTGTTAAGACCCGAACCCGTACCCCTACCCGCTAAGACCCGAACCCGCACGGGTTTTTTTTTTCTAGCCGAAAACCGTATCCGTTAAAAACCCGTAATTTAAACCCGTCCCCAGAATCTGCGGGGTTACAATTTTACAACCCGAACCCGGATCCGTATACCCGTTTGACACCCATACGTTGAGAGATAGGTGTGGGGAAAGGGGGGGGGGGTGGGTTTGAACTTCGGTCATTTTCTATTTCTTGTGCTTTTTTGTTTTCCATTGAATAAAATGCTCACAATATAATTTCATATCACGGTTTACCCTTTGTTAGGTAGAACAACTAATGTGAAAAAAAAAAAAAAAAAAAAAAAGTAGAACAACTAGTGGGAACTGGGAAGTACTCCCACCGTACCATGTTATTTGTCCTCTTCAGTTTTTTTGTATTTATTAAAAAAATTATTAAATAGAATATATATTTTATTATGTTACGTCTATTTAATATTTGATTATTAATTTTTTTAAGAGTTATTTTAATTATTAAAGATATATAGTTAGAAAGAACTAATAAATTTAATCTTGAAATTGTAAAGGGACAACTAATTTAAGACACATCATTTTTTTGCTAAAAGAACAACTAATATGTTATGGAGGGAGTATTTGAGAAAAGTTTATGATTAGATTGATGAACAAATAAAATGGTTAGTACCTTTTGCCTTTAGAACACGAGGTTGGTTCTTCATTACAACTTCAAGACAATGAAAGAGATTTTTACTCCACATAACCATCCCTAACAGTTATCCATTTTTTATAATTATATTTAGTCTTTTCTTTCTTTTCTTAGCCACTAAGTGTAATTTTGTAATCTTTTAAATTTTATGAATATATATTTAATTTTATAAAAAAATGGATAATATCCCCATTATTAAGCCAAAAATTATAGGGATTAAGTTTGAATAAGTTAGTTAAAGATTCCATTTTCATATGGAATATCTATACTAGCGTGTTTAATAGAGAGTACAAATTCAATTTATTAGTTTTGATACCAAAATTTTTATGTAAAAAATATAGTAAAAATATTTATGGGATATGTAAAAAATATGTAGAAAATAAAATACAAATATTTATTAGATATTATTTTAATGACATAAACATGTAAAAAATTAGACAAATATGGTACAAATATTTGTTGGATATAATTTTATAACATATATATGTAAAAAATATAAGCATATATATATATATATATATATATATATAAAGTAATGGATAACGTATGTATTACTATTTTAATGGAGAGAAATTAACTTTGTTTGTTAATTAGAACTTAAAAAATAGCTAATTGGTTTCACCACTCCTCAATTATAGGAAGAATATATCCCTAATCTTTTTTCAAAAATATATTAAAAGTTAATTTAAATAAAATTATTGTGGCTAGATTATGTTAGGGCTAGGTATTTTGTTATTATACTATATTGGGGGCTAGTTATGTTTTTTCCCCATGATGAAATGGGCAAGTTGAGTTACTAATTCTTCGAATTTTTACATAAATAGACAATATTAGAGATCTATATTACAAAAAATAGCTATACTATTTTGTTTACATAGTATAGTTATACTTTTTTTTTACACTTTATAGAATATTATGGTATCTTACTAAATTGGTGTTCATTCTATCTTCTTCTTCCTACAAACCTAACCATCACTATCACGTCCCTTCTCGGCCACCATCTACTATCGCAATCGGAAAAAACCATCAAAAAATACATGTAGATACAAAGATATACATTTGTAGATATATAAAAATACAAAATTATACATAGTTATACAAAGTTATACAATGTAAAGATATACTAAGAAATATACTTGTAAATAGTAGAAATACGAAAGAATACATAGTTATACAACGTTATACTAAATTATACAAAGTAAATATATACAAAAAAATACACTAGATATATAAAAATACTGAGATATACATAATTATACATGTAGATATAAAGACACAAAGATATACACTTGTAGATATATAGAAATACAGAATAGCTATATTTTGTAAAATACCTATTAAGATTTGCTATGTTCAATGATTTTTTTAAAATATAATTATGTTAGCTAATTAAGTGTCTTAAATTTTCTATTTGTGTAATTTCCCCTTAATTCCTCTACTTAGCCATGTTATCAATGGATAGGCTAAGTCATCAAACTATAAATGTTTTAGTCGAGGAGTGCAAAGGGCTACTTTCACTTATAATTAGATGTATGCAAGAAATGATGTCATAATTGGCTATAGTATTGGGCTGATTTGCAAAAATATGATACGGGAAGCAATGATTTGTATTTTTGCCCGTGTTAACAGATGGTTTGAAAAAATGCCCTCGTTAAGATTTAATGAAAAAAATCCGGGGCCAAAATTTGTCTTTATATTTTTCCGCTTTTCAACATTTATCCCTTCAAGAATTGGCAATAGGAAATACTTGCCGCACTTGGTCGTAAGTCTTGGCAAAATGGCAAGACTTGTCATTGATCCCTGCTCGATTTGCCAACACTTGAACGACAAGTGTTGGCAAAAGGCAACACTTGCCGCACTTCGTCGTAAGTCTTTGCCAAGACTTGCCCCTTCCAGTTTTCCCTGCATTCTCGCCATATAACTTGAAGTATTGGCAAAACAGCACTTGCCCTTGAAGTATAGCCAGATGCCGAGACTTATAAAATTTTTGCCTTGAAGTCTTGGCTCCGGACTAAATAAGGGCATTTTACTAAAACATTCCTTAACGCGGACAATTTTATAAAATCACTCCTTATAGAGGACATGTGGTGAAAATTTTTGATAGTATTGTGAACATATTCAACGTCTTGATAACAAATACATATGCATTCCCTATTTTGACTTGAAATATATATTATAGTAAATTAAAACTCTGAGAAATTTACATTTCTTCACATCCATTTGTCACAAAGCCTTGAACCATGGAAAAGTTAAGGAATCAGTAGGTTTAAGTGATGTTGCCGCAAGATAAATACTAATTGGACAACTTTTCTCGTAAAAAAGAAAATCAAGTCCACATCTCTTGAATGTGAATTAAGACAGTCAAAGTAGCCAATAAGCCTCAACCTCCACAAAACTTACTATTCGACTTAACCTCAGATGGCACATTTACATCTTTAATCTCTTCAAATAGAGCAAGGACATTTTTAATGTTTGGATCAGGTAAGATTATAGACTATAGAGTTCCATATATAGGTAGCAGCAAGCTTCTGCCTACTAATTCCTTAGTAGATAGACAATAGTGAAAGCTAAGCATGGTTACTGCACATGTTATTAGCCACATACACAAGTACAACTCAAGCTTTTGAAGGAGAAAAAAGATGAACATGTGAATGCAAGTATGTAACAACCTATGATGATAAAAATAAAAATAACTAGCTTCGGAGTAACATTAAACAGGAGCTCCGATTAGTTTAGAGAAACAACTGGGGATGTAGCTCAGATGGTAGAGCGCTCGCTTAGCATGCGAGAGGTACGGGGATCGATACCCCGCATCTCCAACTTTTCATGACTTTTAATTTAAGCATCTCCATTTTATTAATCCTCTTTTTGGGCAAACTGATCTTGCATGTTTTGGTTTGTAAATTTGGAAACCGAAAGTAGTGTAAGATCATGACTTTTAATTTAAGCATCAGAAAATAATTCCTCTTCTTTGAGCATATATTCTTGGGTCTCTTACATAACTGTAGTCGAAAAATTTTGATGCGTATCCATTTTTGGACGCGTTTAAAGAGTTTTATCCACCGTTTTAAAATTAATTGAGAAATAACTAAAATTTCGTGCGCACACTTACACTCCATTAGCGTTGGAAAACAACCCAGTCTAGTCTCGGTATTAATTGTTCAAAGCCCCATTATTTTGTTATGAGACTTTATTTATAAAGCTTCAGTCATGTTCAAAGCCCCCGTATTTTGTTATGGGACTTTATCACATAACAAAATAATGGGATTTATCCCATAACAACTTATTTTGTTATGAAACTTTCTAAAGTCCCATAACAAAATAATGGGACTTTGAACCTAACATGTTCAAAGTCCCATTATTTTGTTATGGAACTTTATATATAAAGCTTCAGTCCCATAACAAAATACAAAAATACGGGGGCTTTGAACAAGTTTTGTTCAAAACCCCAGTATTTTGTTATGGGACTGAAGCTTTATATATAGTCCTATAACAAAATACTGGGGCTTTGAACAAAACTTGTTCAAAGCCCCCGTATTTTATACTGGGGTTAGTTTACTGAAGCTTCCCATAATAAAATATTGGGGCTTTGAACAAAACAAAACTTGTTCAAAGCCCCAGTATAAATACTGGAACTTATCCGGAGGTGGCTATTTCTCAGCGAATTTGTTTTTGACGGCTACAAATTAATTAACGTGCACCAAACAGGCCCCTACGCGAAATTTTTACACTATAGTCGAGGGTCCATCGAAAACAAAGTGGAGGTAAGTTCTCTGTATATTTTACCTCCTCAGGCTCTATTTGTGAGATATCACTAGGTATGTTGTTGTTCTCTTATATAACTATGCAAATTGACATTCTATTTTACACAAAAATAGATATATTATATCATTTCAAAAATATAATAATACTTTTTTTTTTCTTCAAAACATTACAAAATACATAAAAGGGTAGATAACCTAGATTCCCTTGCTTCATCAAGGCAACCTTCTCGCCCCTTCCCCCTACCAGTGAAGGCAACCTTCTCGCCCCTGCCCCTACCACAGCTACCACTACGTCTGCCGCTGCCGGTCGTCGGAACTATTTCTATTTAAAATTTTTTATACTTATATGTCAAGTATTTCTCCAATGTATGTAGAATGCACACAATAGATATACACGTGACATGCATATGAAATATATCTATACAATTTGATGTATATCCATTGTATATAATTGTATGTCGACTGTGTGCTCACGATATATAAAGTGTATGTCCAATGTATAAACATAGATATATTGTAGATATACTTGATATATATTGCACTTGGTTCACATTAACTAGAAACTAGGAAGGGAGGGGTTAATAGTGTTTTGTCCAATATAAATTTCACTTTACCTAAGAAACTTGTTTTAAGTTAGAACTTCTCACAAAGAACCAGGTTCTCGATGAGTTTCAACCCGAACCTGTACGAAAGAAACTTTGCAAAATATAAATTTGCACGAGTATTTTTTACGTGGAAAACTCCTTGCTCAAGGGAGAAAAAACCATGATCCAATCTCTGGATTTGAGAAACTTCCATTTACACAAATAAGCAACTTTTAGGTTACAACTCAATAACCAAGGAACTAAACTCCAGTACCTTGTTTCCTCTAAGCTAAACTCTAGCTTATAAGAACTCAAATTCGCTAAGAAAATACTTAACACAATGCTTCTATAGTAAGTATATTTAGGTTACAACTCAATACCTAAAATAGAGATCTAAAATAGCTTTTAGAACCTAATAAATAAATTACTTTTGTGCCTGTGTTGCACTTGGTGCACCTCGCAAGACATTGGGGGGGGGGGGGGGGGAATAGTGTTCTTACCTAATTTTTGATCTCTGAAAACTTGCTTCTTTTAAAGTTTAATTACTCATGAAGAACCAGGTTCTCAATGATTTCTCCCTATCTCTGAGATGTAAAGTAATTGCGGAATATAAAATAGACAGATATATTTACGTGGAAAAATTCTTGCTCAACGGATCAAAACTCACGATCCAAACTCTTGGGATTTAAACTCTTTCCACTATGGAAAACTGAGCAAGTTTTAGGTAAAAAACTATAACCAAGGAACTAAAACTCATAGTAGCTAGAACCTTACAAGCTTCACTCTAGCTTACAAGATTGAACCTTCCTACTATAAAAGCATTCTACTTCAATTCTTCTTAACAAGTTGATAGAATTACAACCCGATACCTATAATAGAATTCTAGACAAATAGACTAACTATGAGACTCTTCTTCTGTCTGGTTCTGCTGCCTTGCTTTTGCTCTTGCGCACAATCGATCTCTCATAGAATTGCTCTCTATTTGCTCGTATGAGACTTCTTGAGTGCATAATGATCAAGGCCAAAACAACTTGTATTTATAGAGTTCACAAAAGCCTATTTCAGTTCAGCTTAGAACTCCTTTTCCAATTTGGAATCTATTCCTTATAAGGTTTACAAAACTTTGTTTATTTGAAACCTAAGTTGTTTCAAAAATGTATATATTTAGTATCACTTGCCTCATGTTTTGGTGCTTTTGTGGACGATTTTAGTATGAATATTAGTATTGTTTGCTCATATTAGGTGTTTAAATGTGTAGGAATCAAGTGGCATGAAAAAGTGTTAAAGGTTGATGATTTGGAGCAAAATAAAGTAAATTTATAAATAAATCAACCAAGGAGGGGCAGCGTTGTTAGGTGCCAAGACCGTGGATTAGCAGTGGAAGAAATATGAAGACAAGAGGTCACGACCCAGGCATCGCAAGACCATGATTCAGCCATGAAGTCGAAAGCAGAATTTCCAAAGCTCATGGCCCACCCATCGATCCAGCCATGAAGGAAAAATTTCTGGCGAGAAGTGGCATGGGGCAAACTTGTCCACGAGTTTCACACAAGATATAAAAGGTTTTCTAACCTATTTTCAGCCCCCATCTTGGCTTGGAAGAGCAAGAAACACTATTGTTGGAACTTTTTGGTGCTTGGAAGATGTCAGAGTCCATCCTAACTTAAGATTTGCAAAGTTTCTCCAAAACTTCTCTTATTTTCTATTACTATGGAGTTTGCTTTAACATTAGTTTTTTTGTTCATCAAAACCATGTGTAGCTAAATTTCTTTTCTAGGATATTGATGGAGCCAATTATTGTATGAACATATTAATAGTATTTTCTATATTTGAACCGTATTATTCGTATTTGTTCAACTACGTTATTCATGTGGTTTTGTATGGCCATCAATTAATCATGCCTTATTGCTTTGTGTTGCTTGGAAAAGAATATAAGGTTAGGTAGTTGTTGAACAACAACACTTCTGAGCAAAAGGTTGGAAGATGATTGCGAAAATTTAAAAGCAGGGTTAGGAATAACAAAGCTTTATTGTGCTCTTAGTGAGCACGCTAAATAATCACCTAGGTTAATTAGGAAGAATTACTTAGAAAATTACCGTTCTTGATCGGAAGATATTTACGGTAACTAAAGAGCTCATTATCAATAGGAAGAAAATGGCGAGATTATAGGAAACCTATCAGTAGTTCATCTCAATAATTCGAGGAAATCTATATCCTAGGTTCTTTCTTCTTGTATTCTTATCTAGTTATTTTACTTTCATTCATTATTTAATTGTAACATTTAATTCTTTAGATCATATTGAAATTAATATTGTTACCATTGAAAATTGGTGAAGTTAGCGATTTAGTGATACAAAAGTAGTTAAAGCTAGATATTTTCTCCTTGTGGGTTTTACTCCGGACTTAAAACTGGATTATGTTTGCAGCGACCGCTTTTTCTTTTTAGGACAAGTTTGAGCGTGATCACTAACTTATTTCACTTAGGAAACTTCTTTCTAGCGCCGCTTCTTAGCTTCTCCAACTTCAACTTGGATTAAGACTTTGTCTTCAGCTGTTGCCTTCTCCTTCTTCGACTCTAACTCGAGCTCTGACTTCAACAACAGTAACTCAGACTCCAACTGTGAATCTTTTCCATGTTCACTCAGCACCAGGTCCTTTGTCAATCAGCAAAACCTATACTTCAACAACCTGGTTCTTCAGCTGCAGCTATGCCTTGTTTACTCACGATTGTTCAATACTTTGATTTTCTTTTTCTTTGGTTTCCCGAAGTGAATAAATTCAATAGCCACCAACAATGTATTTACGGAGCACAAAATATAAGTAGTCTTTAACTTGGAAAACTTTCCGAGACTGGGAAGGAAAAAGCTCACTTTTAAAGTTTTCCCATTTTGAACTTAACTCATTTTTCTTATTTGTTTGTGGAAGTTGCCTCTGTTCCAAAACTCAAGTCCTTAGCCGGATAGAATTGAATGAATTACGCGTTTACATTTCCTATTTCGCCTAGGATTGCCGGTATCTTCTTTTACGCATTCCTTTCTGTTTTCGAATAGGAGTGGGAATATGACTTAGCATTTTTCAAACTATGGAGTCTTCTCACTTGAAACTGGTCCTCCATCGTGTTCTTTTATTATCCATCTGCAAAACTCATACTTCAACAATATACAAGTGACATATAAATGGCCTACAATTGTCTTATACTGTCAAAATAAAAGGTGAAGCATCAGATTTGTTGCATTTTTTCTGCAAAATCTCGCCAAAGAAATGCCTCAAAAAGTCGTTGAAGGAAACAACTTCGTCAATATCTCTTGTGTAGCAACTACGTTGCCAAAAAACACAGTAAATGCTTGCCGCTACTACCTATGCCCATGCCTACAGCTGTTACCTACGATGACGTCGGCCGCTGCTGCCTACGTCGATTCCCACCGCTATGAACGACATTGCAGATGAGGTCGACGTATGTGCAGATTGAGTGATGGAGCATGACCTGGCATACATTGGAGACGGGATGATGACGGTAGAGGACAACATATTTGTCGCCGTCGTCGTTCCGGCCGAAATACGTGGGAGTGGATTTTTGGCAGTTCAAGATAAAAGAGATTAGAGGGAGAAGGAAAACTAGGGTTTCAATAGCAACTATTTAGTTTTTTTAGCTATGATTGCTAGAATTTTTAGAAAATATTGTTATATATATATATATATATATAGTAAAGTAAGAAAAATATCTCTATTTTTAAAAAAATGATCCCTAGAATGATATCCAATGTATTTTTCCTATATTCTTCACATATAACCGAATAGACAATTGTTCCATGGTTCCGGTTTATGTGGGAATATTTTCTTTTTGTAACGTTTTAAAAAAATGACAACATTCTAAATTTGAAAATAATTTTACTTTAAATTTTTTATTAACTAGATTTTTACAGCCATTCAAATGTTATATAATGTTGAAAACCAATTTTTTTTTAAAATCTTCTAATCAAACAAACAATATAGCATTTGTTTTGAGAGTCTTCGTTCTAAAATATAACTTTAATTTTGCAATGTAAGTTGGAAAGGATGGAGTATTTGGCATTATATAGTGAACTGTAGACTCACGCATGCAAATAAATAAAGCTAAAGCTGGCGATGTCGGATATCACTAGGAGCAAAGGTTTATCGTTATCTGCTGGAACTGTTTAGGGCGCTTACCAATGAAAACTTGCCCCACTGGAATTGAGGTACTCATATATGCTAACGAGAAACAATTCGAGAAAAAATTTTCATTTCATATTCTTGACTAGATAGTCCTTATTCCTTAGAATACTTGAGCTCCACAGTAATTAATTATTAGTAGCTCATTATCCATAGCTATGTAAACTTGTTTAGTACGTTTGCTAGGGATATCAGACGATCATATTAAGGTTGTTGCCTTGTTGGAGGTTCAACACTGCAAAGACCTCAAATCATGAGTTGCGATCCAGTTGTATTAACAAGTGAGAGGTAATTGTATGCAAAATATGGTTTAGAGACTTGCAAACATATGGATTATGGACATGAAGAGGCAGATTAATAAAAAAATTGATTATAAGTGACGAACTAATTGCACGAATATATTTATTTTTCGTCCGAAGCTTAAGAGACAACTTTGCTATAAAATTCATGTTTTGTCATTAGAACACATGTTCGTACAATTATTAGATACGAAACACAAATTTTGTCATGGTAAATAAATAATGCGTAATGAATTTCGCAGGTAGGTAACAAGTTCGTAGGCAAAATTCACATTTTTTATAGTGTGTTTACATATGACATAACTATCTGACTGATTAGGAGAAGGAAAAACCATTCAGTTAGTGATTCTCTCATTATATGTTGGATTACTAGATAGTTCATAGAAAAAGAGTTGATAGAAATTGTATAGTTAGTTCATTTATCTGTATTTTATTTTAAGTAGTGGACACGGGTACGGGTACCGGGTTGGATACCGGGTTTAGTATATAAGTTGTACCTATATTTTCCTAGTGAAAGAGAGAAAAATTTCCCAATTCCTGAGGTTTCCATTCCCCCCTCTCTCTCTCTCTCTCTCTCTCTCCCCGCAAGTCAGAATCCCAATACAATTTCGTCCCATACGTTCAATATATGAACTTTGTCATGGTATCAGATCCCAGATCCTGTCAAGTCTATGACTCCTCTACATTGCGGTGTTACCCTTGAAGCATTTCGCTGGTGTTTTCACCGGCGATGGTTCATTTTTATACCAGAATTTTCACGATTGTGCATAAACTTCGGTGATTTCAATACATCTTATATTTCTGGTGAGTATGAATGGATTATTGATATTCGATACTGCACTCATCGAAATTTGTCGAAGTTAGTTTTTTCCCTCAATTGATTTGTAAGAGAAGCTAGGGTTTCTTTTCGGGCTCTACCAGAGAAGGTAGGGTTTATTTTCTGGCCCAATCAGAAAAAGCTAGGGTTTATTCCGGCTCATTTCTATTCAGTTGCGAGTTCTTGGTAATATCGTTTTCTTCTTTACCATTTTTCTTGAAACCTGGTCAAGTTTAGTGTTGAATTTCACTGTGTATTACTGAGATCTGTTATTGCGAATAAGTTTGGACATGGCATCATCGAGCAGTGCGTCTTCGGTTTACACACCTGATCATTCTGATCCCCTGTACATCCACTCTTCAGATATTCCTGGCACTTGTTTCGTTACTGTTCCATTTTCTGGTTCTGCATTTGGTGGATGGAAGAGGGATATGATAGTATGTTTGTCTGCTAAAAAAAATAGTATTAGTTGAAGTAGCCCTAGACTAATCATCAACAATTGTTAGAAAGTACTTGGACCCTTGATATGTAGGAGTGTGGTAAGTCTCCATGTGTCCACATGAATCAGTTGGAATGATTTAGTACTGTGAGAAGAACTATTTGGGAAAAGCAATCTAGTTTGTCTGGCTAAGGGACACACATGACATGGAAAAGACTGTTTTAGTGAAATAAGTGGAGCTACTACAGGTATGTGCTTCACTTTAATAGAAGGAATATGAGCAAGCCTGAGATGCCAAAGTATGTCCATTTCATTAACATATGATTTATTACATTCAACTTTAGGTACATCAGATATGGTATTTACAGGTGGTAAAAAGCTAGACAAACAATTAGGAACAGAAATGGAAGGATTAGGGACACTAGGTGGAGAGTACCACACAAGCTTGTATAGCCCATTGTCCAATTTACCAAGCTCTAGAGGCTTCTTCAGAGAAAAGCCCTACAGGAATCAAGAATGCTCAGTAAACTAGACCTTGCACTTGAGCTGATCTATTAACTTGTGAATAGAAATGAGGTAGTGCTGGAAAGAGGGAATATTAAGGATATTGTGAAGAGTGATTTCTGAATTCAAAGTAAAAGAACCTATACATGTAACTTTTATTTTGTATCCATTTGGAAAAGAGACTAACAATGGCATAGTTAATGGATTAATATTGAAGAGTATGTCTTTATTGGAAGTCATATGGTCAGATGCCCCAGAATCAATGATCCAAGTTATGTGAGATGAGTTATTTAGCATGCAAGAACTACAACCAAATATAGAATTACCAAGCGAGGTAGTACCAGCAAAATTAGCACATGCCATGATGTCAGACTGATGATCTCCATTAGAAAGCTGAGAGTGTTGTAGCTAATTGATCAATTATTGGTACTGCTGCTTTCTTAGGCCAGGCACCATAGAGTCATGTTCAGTATTCTCATAACCAGTAGAATTGAATTCATAACCATGAAGACCATTCTCACTGGTCACATTAGCAGCTGTCCTTTTACCCCTGTTCTACTTATAGTTAGGATTCTGATTCTAGCTTTGCTTAGCATTCTGATTAATCAGCTTACGACGATCCTCTATCAGGTGACCATTTTTCTTGCAATATCTACAAAACAACTCTGACTTGGAATGATCAAAATTGATCCTTTGGTTATATATCTTTGAATTATAGTTCCTATTGGTATTTGTGTTGGCTCTGTTATTTGGATAAGAATTGTAGCTGTTCTGGAGAAGAGGCCTATTGTATGAACTAGTATTGGCATTAAAAGAAGCTGAATTTGGATGAATCTGTGGGTTAAACTGAATTTGCCTCTAGGATTTGTCCTAAAGTAATATATTGTATGCAGTATCAAGGGATGGTAATAGATGCATCATCAAAAGGTTACTTCTCACAGTGACAAATATGTCATTTGAACCCATAAGGAACTGGTATAATTTGTCTTCCTCCAATTCCTTCTGTAATGCAGTTTTGGCAGCACATGTACGCTTATTTCTTTTACTCTCACGTATCACTCATAATTTATCCCAGAGTCTTTTCAATTTGTTGAAATATGAGGCTACATCAAAGGATCCTTGTTGTGTAGAGGCAAGTTCCTACTTGATTTCAAACACCTTTGTACCATTAATTGTCACATACCTATTCTCCAGTTGCTTCCAAATACTCTATATTGTCTCATAGTACTTAACACTATTGGAAATTTTCGGAGACAAAGAACTAGTCAACCATGAAATCACCATGTTATTGCAACGGTCCCATTGCTTAAGTTGAGGTGAGTTAACATCAGGCCTAGGGAACCTTCCATAAACTAATCCGTGCTATGCCACAGTCCCTATTCCACAAAGGGACAAACTTCTACCCAGGGCAGTTCCTTGTATTTTTCTGGGATATCCTTTTGCTAAAATGGCATACAGGTTATGCAATTTGCATACCAGGGATATCCTTTTGCTAAAATGGCATACAGGTTAATACAATTTGCATACCAAATATGTTTTTTGTTTCCAAATATGTAAAATTTCATGAGCTAATTTTTCCTTTCTCCCAGTCCTCCAAACTTCATTCTCTTACTGTCACTCCAACTCCACGGAACATTTTCCTGACTCCTGTGACTCATTTACTACACCTCATATGGATTCTGCTTCCCATGTCTCATCCCCCTTTACAAATCAGTCCTTGCATTTTCCATCTCCTGTTATTTCACCTTCTCTTTTACCTACCTCTATCCCAATTTATCCTTCACCTTCTTCTCCTACACTTCTCCCAGATCAGCCTACTCCACCTCCTTTGCAGCAGATTTCTAGACCTCCTAGGACCCATAAGCCTTCTTCCTACTTACAAGATTATGCCTATCAACTACCTCTTTCTTTCTCCATGCACATTAGTTCCTCTATACAAGCAGAACTTAAGCCAACTACTTATGCTAAGGCTGTTCTTTCTCCAGCATGGCAATATGCCATGAGGAAGGAGTTTGAGGCTCTTGAAGCCAATAATACCTGGAAAAATTGTTCTCTTACCCCAAGGTAAGAAACCCATTGGATGCAAGTGGGTTTATAAAATCAAAGACAAGGCTGATGTGAGTGTAGAGAGATACAAAACAAGTTTGGTTATTAGGGGTGACACTCATGTAGAGGGGATAGATTTTAATAAAACTTTTTCTCCTGTTGTGATGTTATTTACAGTCAAATGTCTCATTTCTGTTTTTGTAAAGAATTATTGGTCCCTATTTCAAAGATGTGAACAACGCTTTTCTTCATGGGGATCTAGATGAAGAAGTGTACATGAAACTCCCTCAGGGTCTGTCTGTTTCTAGTCCCTTTTATCATGCTGCCCCTTTGTTTTGTATATTATAAAAATCATTTTATGGTTTGAGGCATGCCTCTCGACAATGGTATGCCAAGTTGTCTTATCTTTGTGTTTTAGGGGTAAACACCTTCACTCAATGAGTACTCTTTGTTCACCAAGAAGTCTTCTAATTTTATAATAGTGTTGGTTGTTTATGTGGATGACATCATCCTCACGGGTAATGATCCTCAGGTGATAAATCTGCTTAAAACTTTCTTGGATAATCAATTCAAGATCGAGGATTCGGGGCTTCTACATTAATTTTTAGGAATTGAAGTATCTTACTTTCCATCTAGTGTATTACTCAATCAACAAAAATTTGTGCTTGATTTGCTCAAAGATTATCACTGTTTTGATGTTTCACCAGTGGTTAGTCCATTAGAGCTTAATGTAAAACTCAAAACTGCAGATGGTGCTTTGTTTCTTCAACCTGAAAAGTATAGAAATTTAATTGGGAAGCTTTTGTTCCTTACACACACACGCCCTGATATCTCTTATGCAGTTCAATATTTGAGCTAATTTTTACAATCTCCTCGCATTCCACCTATGTATGATGCTTTGAGAATCTTTAAGTACCTTTGGGGAACTATGGAGCATGGTTTATTTTACTCTACATGTGCTGATTTTACCTTCATAGCTTAGCTGGGGGGCATGTCCTAATACAAGACGGTTTGTCACGGGCTTCTGTGTTATTTTGGGTGACAACCTAGTAAGTTGGAAGTCTAAAAAGCAGCCCATAGTTTCATTATCCTCGGCCGAGGCAGAGTATAGGGCTCTTAGCAAGGTTGCTGCGGAATTAACTTGGCTGGCCCATTTATTCAGGGACTTTGGTGTCCAGATTCATCTTCCTGTTTCAGTCTATTGTGATAGTCAGTCAGCGATTTATATTGCAAAGAACCCTGTTGACGTCCAATTTTGTCCCGATATTTTTTAAAATTAATAAATTATTGCGATATTTATAATTAATGTTGAAAGTGAAAATATATAATAATAATAATAATAATAATAATAATAATAATAAAGAAAATCAATGGCAATTTCAAGGAAAGTGGCTAATTTCCCAATGCGCAGCCCTAATTCTACTCACCCCGCGCAAAATCTCGATTTCAATTTAATTCTAGTTGGGGCTAAATTTGTTCCATAGCCTTACATTTAGCTTGCCTGCGCAAACTACAGATATACACACTCCTAATCAGAACCCATACCCATTCTCAGTTAGACCCGATTCACTCTAATCCCTAAAACCGACGACCCGTTTCCCAAACCCTAAACCCGCGATTCCCATTCAATTTCCCCCCAAAACCCTTGCAATCGTCCAAATCAGTACCATGGTCCCCCCTTTTTTTATCCTCTCTCTTCCACGCGTGCCATAGTACGAAGGCCACATCCTAAGCGTCCATTTCAAATCGTTTGATCCGAGCCGTGAATCTTTATAACGGATATAACCTTATAGATAAGGATGAGACTTGTACGAATTTGAGGATTTTCGGACAAGTTTCACCCTTATCTTGTGAGGAAAATGTCCGAAATAGGAGGTTTTGTTAAAATTCAAAGGAGCATCAAAACCCTAAATGGAGGTATTTAAGCTCGGTTGTCAGTTCATTTTAGGGGTTCTAGGTTTTGAATATTAAGAAAAAGGCAGCAGTATATACAATAGTTAAAATCTTATTTTTTCTCTTCAGTTTTGAGTTCATAAAGGCACAACTACTGTTTCTTATTTTTCTTCTGTTCTGCTTTGTCGCTTCTAGTTTTCGAGTCGTTTCAACACTCGAGTCGCGCATTTTTCGGATCCTCGCACCCATTTCACTGCTCATAGAAAGGTAAATTTGAACCCTTATTCTCATGTGTTATGTGATTTGCATTCTGTTTCTTTTACGTTGGAAAGTTATGTATTATGTGAGTAAAGATTAGAACCTTTTTAACCTAAACTTCTGTTGTATAAACTGATCGAATTTATACAGTAAAGCTGCTAATAAAGATTGGTTCTTTCATGATTCGAATGTATAAAGATTGATTCTTTGAGTGGTTTAGATGATGGAAGCTCGAACTTTAGGTAGTTTATCTTTGAAATATGATTGATGTTTAAGGACGTCTTTTGTAGTCTTGGTCCTGTTAACAAACGTAAAGAGTTCATTTCTATTTCTGCTTGTTAAAAGTTATAAAAATGCTTAATAAAATCAGATATCTCTTGGTTCAATCCAGCCCTGCTCATTAACTTAAAAGAGTTTCTTTATGTTTTAGTAGTTCTATTGAGCTGCTGTGTTGAAAAGTAGGTAATAAACCCTCTCCCAGATTAATCATCTCATCAGCTTATGTCTACCTCCTCTTAGGTTCCCTTTTCAGTTTCAGTTCTACATCCAAAGTAAATGTTGTTCTTGTTAATAGTCAAGCTTAGAAAGGGTTATTCTGTGGTATCCATCTTGGTTCCCCTCCTCTAGTTCAGTTTCTTTCATGAGATTACTTTCTGCTTGCATTAGCTTTTGCTTGGTCCCCTTGTGTATGTTTCTGTGTGCTGGTGAATCATTTATGAAGGAATTCAGGTGGTCTAGTATGGGTGTGGGAAGTTCAGGAGTTTGAGATGATGTCTTGTGAGATAGTAAGATGGTTTCTTAGCTCTGTTTTGTTCTTGTTAAAATGAGGGGATGGTCTCATGGTTTGTAGGTTGGTGAGATCGGGTTAGTTTATAGGAGTCCGCTTTGGTGTTTTAGAGGTGTGCAGGTATGTGAATGTCTGTGCGTTGTTCTAGGAGGTAGTAGGATGCTCCTAGGTCTGTTTGTTTTTGTAAGCTGAGGGATGAGAGCTTGTAGGCTGCAGGTAGTAGAGGAGTCCAGGGGTTGTCTCTTGTGGCTACAAGTGGTATAGAGGTTCTTGTTGTAGTTAATGCAGGAGTTTGCAGGTTGATTTTTAGGTGTTGTATTGTTGTTTGGAGATAGTTCTTGGGTGGAGTTGTCTCAATTATTGTTGGTTGGTTCAGGAGGGATTATAGAGGGTTTTAGAAGGGTGGTCTAGGGAGTGTCTTTTGGTGTTGCAGGTTCTAAGTGTATTCAGCTTATCAGGATAGTGAGGGGTTTGGTCCTGGATGTTTGCAGGTTGGTTAGGAGGTAGTGTCATGTTGAGAGGATAAGTTGGTGTGTAGTTGTTTGCAGGTTGTATGAGAAGAGAAAGAAGCTGCAAGCAGGTCTGGGGTTATGAGAATAGTTTGAGTGTGGAGGTGAGTGCCCTGCTAGTTTAAAGGAGTTTGTGTAAGGAGGGTATTAGTATGCTGGTTGCCTAAGGTTTTGTCCAGGAGATTGCTTAATTTGTTTGTCGTTTACGGATGTTGAAAGAATATCCTGATAATTGGGAGGAGTAACAAGTTGTTTTTCCCTGGTTATGGGTGTGAAGTAAGATGAGCCTGGCAGATAGTCTATAGTTGTTTTAGGTAGTTGAGGGGTTGTTATCTTTATAGTTTGGGTTCATAGTGTAAGGAGATGTTCTGATTCTGCTTGTAAAGCTATCCCTCTTTCCTGTTCTAACTTCTTGTTTTGTTTTCCCTTGAGTGATGATGTTGTCCTCTGGATTCATTTTCAATTTTCCAATTCTATTGGTCTGCGGCTTATTTTCTTCCTGGTCTTGTTCCAGTTTTCTCTGGTCCTTGTAGCATCTAGCATTATACTTCCTTGTGTGGTTTGGTTTGATCAAGGGTCTAAATCCAAGGTTATAAATTCTAGTTCCTGTGATTAGTAAACGTCTGTGAAGAAATGAATTGGGTCCTTGGTGACTCTACGTGTTCTAGGAGTGTTCCAATAAATTTTTGTGAGCTTACGTTGGTTGTTTGATTATTGAAATAACTTACTACATCCCATCTGATTGTTCTTTTATTACATTTACTAATCTTCATTTTATTCTTGTTTTTGCATGAACACTCTTTGGGACGAGTTGGTTAAACTCGACATTGGGTTCGCCTAATTGGCATTGGAGTTGTCCGGGCCTCGCGTTTGCATTCCGAGTTCAAGTTTTCTAAAATATGAATGAATGAGCCTTGTGAAATACAGTGCTTGTATTGAGCTTGCTATCCGGGTTCTACCGTCTAAACTCCTTCTCTCCCGTCCCCTTTAGAAAGCATGTTTTAGGATCCCCGTAAACCGGGTTAGGACTTTGCATGATTAGAAGCTTGGTAGGACAGCCGCTTTATTGAATTGTTATCTTATTGCATGTTTAGGATTGATTATAAATTGCTTATCCCGTTTCTTTGGGACGTGCCAATTAATTTAAGATATTAAGAACTGTTTGTCAGTCAATGAGTGCAAATTAAAATTTAATTAAATTTGTATCTGTATTTTATTATTATTTATATTTAAATTATTTATTTATCAATTTATTTATTTTATTAGATATTCAGTTATTTATTTATTTAATTATTTATTATTTATCTATTATCTATTTACTTACTCATTTATTTATTTACTTCTTTACTTATTTATCCTATATTTTTCCTAAAATTCTAAATTATTTTTTCTTTATTGAAATTCGTGAAAATTACCGGATTAACCGATTTTAGCGGATTTTCGAAAGTGCTCGTTTAATACAAAAATACCTTCTTTTGGAAATAAAAGAACCACTTACCTAAGAATCTCTGAAACTTATTTTCCTTTTAAAATAAGGAAGAAATGTACTCATTAATTAAAAGTTGGTTCCTAATAATCCTTAAATTAGGTGGCGACTATTGACACCCAATTTGTCCCGAAATATTTAAATCGAGGTCGAATTAGCTGGAGAAAGACTAATTTTTAAAATTAAAAGCAAGAGGAGTAATTTTGAAGGAAAAGGGGGTCAAAATCGCAAGACATAGACCACCCTACCCGAGCAAACAATTTATACACTAGTTAAAATCCCCTCTTTTACAGCTCATACAGAGAGTACGATAAAATAGAAATCATCCAGCTCGTCGTCCTTTTCCTTTTGGTACACTTTATCCGATTAGAGCCGTTGGAGGGGTCATTTGGGGGGTATTTGGGGACGACCTTGAAGAACCCTAATGGTTTGGGGGAAAAAAGGAGTCTTAAGAGGAGGCAGAGAGCATATATTGTTTTTAAGTCTTTTAATTTGTTAAAAAATGCACATAGCATTGTTATTTTTGTTTGAGATTCAGACATAATTCAAAGCTTGAGTCATCGCATCGCTTCTTCACGGTTCGAGTCACTTAATCGAGTTGCTTATTCGAGTCGCGCATTTCTTCAGATTCACGCTTTAGTTCACTGCACCAAAATAGGTAACATTCCCTTTCTTTCTTTATTTTTACTTGATTCTGCACTTTGTTTAAGCTTTACTGTAAGCATTTTGAGGTTCTTCTGTGAAATTCTTCGGACTATGACTATGGATTTATGCGCATAATAAGTCATTTTTTGGTTCAAGTTCAAACTTTGCAAAGTACATTGTTTTCTCTTGCTGGTATACAAATCTGAAGTTGCTTTTAAGTTTCAGGTTATTGTTAAGCTTTAATAAAGATGTTTGGTTTAAAGTTAGTAACTTTATATCTTATTGAAGTTAAAACAGTCAATAAAACTGGATTGCTTGTTCTTGAATTGAAAAGGGATAATTCCTGGTTCAGGTTATTGTAGTAGCAGTAGTTCTAGTTTGGTTCTGGCATGCAGGGATTTAGGTTTGTTTCTGAGTTCTACAGGTGTAGGGAGTTGTTCTGGTTGTTTGCAGATGTGTGAATTTGTCTTTGAAATATTTCAGTTGGTATGTGGAATTGGATTTTGGTCTGGTTTTGGTTGTTTGGGGCGGTATGAAGGTGTGTAGGTGTTTGGTGTATTTGCAGTTTTGTCTGTGAATGTAGCAGGTTAGTCTAGGTTTGCTTTTGTGCTGTAGAAGGAGCCTTGGTTGTGTTTAAGAGGAGATAGGGTCTGCAGATAGTGCGAGATGGTTTATGATGATGTTGATTGGTGGAATTAGGCGGGGGTTTAAGAGGGAGTGGCCTGGTGTTGTTAAGGTAATAAGAGGTGTATGCAGGACTGATTTGTAGGTTGTGTCTAGGTGTTTCAGGGTATGTGGGAGCCTTAGGGAATCTGTAAGGAGGCTGTCTGGTATTATTGTGAGAGTGCAAGAGTGCAGGTGAGGGAATGCATGGGCTGTTTGGAAGTTGTTTAAGTAGATGTAGATGTAGAGGTCTAGTTGTAGCAGGGATTGCAGGTTATGAGAAGGAGCTGCAGGTTTGAGCTTGTTCTTGGTTTGTTGTTTGAATGAGGGAGAAGCGCAGGGGTATTTTGGTGCTCTGTTATATGAGGTAATTTTCCAAGCGGATAGGGTTGTTCTCAGGTGTTTCAGGGAGTAGTAGAGCAGTTTAGTATGTCTGGTTATTGGTGGTTTGTTAGAGTAGGCTGGTACTAATTCAGGGCCAGGGAAATAGATGGTTCTATGGTTGCAGAAGGGTCAGTTAGGTGAATGAGTTTCAGTCATTAGGTTCTTTTCTAATCTTGCCTAGTTTCAGTTTGTCTTTGAATTGTTAATTGCTTGCTCTGTTGGAAATGTTCCAAATTCTGTTGTTAAAGGCTGTTGTTTTATTTTTCTGTGTTCCTCCGCGAGCGAGAAGAGTGTATTCGAAATCTTTAAGGCGAAGTTGGTTCATTAGGCTTGAATAATTAAGGTTAAGCCTAGTTCTTAGTGTTGGCTTGCCTGCGATAGTCTTATCAATGATCATTCCAGACTTCTTAGAGTAAAGGGTCTGACTTTGTATAAGTTTTAACATGCTGGATGGCTTGTCGCTCATTTTGTATCTCTGTTTCCTGAGTGTGCCTTGACCTAATTGGAATGTCATTATTCTTGGATTACTTAAAAATAGCTGCACTTATTTATGTTAATAAGTACAAGTTGGATTCAACCTGAACCTATCTCTTGACATAAAACAACCTGAGGGTTTTATCTTCTTTTTTTTCTCTTTGTTTGGTTGTCTGCCTGGGTAATGTTTATAATGACATTCTTTTTATGCTATTAAATCAGTAAATGAAAAGCAAAACTAATACGCATGAATTTATCTTGAAATATTGTGATGCAGTAACCTGAGTTTAAGTTCAATATTGTCTTGTTTGAAGAAGTGATTTCCTTTAAAGTTATTATCATAGTACTGGACTTTCTAATTGTTCATCTTTTTGTTTCTGGTAGGATAAAGGACTTATTTTCAGAATTATTTTAGTATTCTTTTGGCTTCATTTGGGATTTGTGTAGTAGGAAAAGGGCTAGTAAGCAACACTAAAACGTGCCCAAATGTTAGAAATGATCAAGAAGTTTTATTGGTTAACTAGTGAAAGTTTAGTCCTGATGCTTTAAGACCATTGGATGGATTGATAAACTCGAATTCTTCAGCAAATAACTTCTTTTCTTGAAACTTGGTAAAATCTGAAAAGTGTTCTAAAATGTATACATGTTAATAAAGTTAGCTATTTTAGATTCTGAAGACATTCTCCTCGCTTGAGTTTGGTGTGACTCTGTATCTTTTGAGTAGTTGTATGTTTTGTCTTTTTTTTTTTATCTGTATGAATGGTTTATTCCCAGGTGATATTTATTTGTTAGTTAAGCTTCTCCTCTCATTTTGGCGTACTAATCTTTATCTTGTTTTGCTCTTTGCTTGTATGACAACCTGGGAGTTTCATTTATAAAAGTCAATCCAACAGGCCCAAGTCTTTGGGCCGCACTTGCATCGGTCTGTGGATAGAAGTCAAAGTTGTCATCAAATCGATCGCACAATAAAGTCATTTCACCGTGGTTTTAATATGTGTTTGGTATCTTCGGCTTTTTCGGATTCTAATTTTCTAACTCGTCTTTTGTATTTAAATTCATACCTTAGAATTAAACTGAGTTGTATAATCTTGAATTATGATTATATACATATAGATATTTACTTTCTTTTCCTTTATGGCCATTACTTTATTTTTAGAATCGTTATTTAATTTATTGCAACTCAGGGCCATTTTAGCAAATGCGTGCAAAAGTTTAAATTATTTTCAAAGTAAACAAACCACAATTAATAAATTACTATAAGAAAAGACCTCTATCTCATTGATACGAAGTTGTTTCTTTAAAAAGTCAAAACTTATAATGAAATTTTAATTAACTCAAACGACCTCGGTCAGTCATTTCGGAAGTTAGGACTCCGATTGGCGTGTCGATAATTTTAAAATATTCGTAATGTCCATTAGGACTTGTCTGTAAAATTTGAGCTAAATCAAACCTCGTTTGGTAGGCATCGCAAGAATGTTTCAGTTTTTATTGTCAATAATATTAAAAAGAGATTTTCGAACTCGGTTTTGGCGAACGAGCTCCGATTCGAAATCCGAAAGCGCAGTTAGGTTTTGTATGATTATATATGAATTTTCTGAAACTTCGAAACCAAATTTCGATGTTGTTCGGCTAGTTTTCGCTAAAATACCGAAAGTTAAAAAATTTGACTTTTTTCATTTAAATTCGCACCTTGAGTTTCGGGAGTCCGATTTGAGATCCGCCTTCGTGAGTATGTTAATTATATTTTGTATAACTTGTATGCAAAAGTTGAAATTATTTCGAATATCGTAGGGTACAATCTTAATTTTTGCCGCGAAAAGAAAAGGAGATAAAAGAAAAGAGAAAATAAAAACAAAAAAGGAAAAGAAAGAAAAGGAGTGTGCATGGCGGTGGGCTGGATATATATATTTCTGCAGCTTCAGTTTGAGATTCAGAAAACGAGAAACAGAATATGAACAGAAAAAAATGAATTGGCGCAGAAATGGAAAAAAATGCTAGAAAATGAGAAAAGAGCCGGAGAAAAGATAGAATTTTAACTCTGAAACATTCAGGTAATGATCCTAACGCATTATTTGAGTTTATTACGTGTGTTTGAATATGTTTTAACGGTAAACCTTGGAATATTAGACATTGTTTTAATAAGTTCAATTAATAGTTTAAAGGGTCAAATGGACCCCGATAGTGGAATTAATTATATATTTGTCCTCAGTGAGTTATGGAAAACATATAAATGTAATTAATTGGGGTTTGGTTATGTGACCATAAACCATGTATATAGGCCTGGCCTGCGTATTGCGTATGCGAATAGGGTATCAGGTTCCTAACCGGATTGCCCTAAGATGTGAGGAATGAAGCCTTTAGCCTAAATTGACATATTTTTCTGCTTATTGAATAGAGTGGGATCATTTGGCAAGAAAACCAAAGGATAGAGCGGTTGTTGATTAGCCGTACTAATTTTTGGAAGAGGTAAGTGATTATATCCATTTCTTTGGAGGCACCTGGCCTCGTGGATTTTCTACCACGTGTTCCTTATGTGTGTAGCAGCCGATAGGCGTACTCATTACGCATTCGCTTTGGATTTACATTCTATATTATATGTTATGTCCTGTTATTGGTATTGCATTGAGAATCTGAGTATTGTACTTTGGCTTTGAGTTGGCATCTACTTTCCGGCTGTCGATGAGAGTCCCGCACCGGTAAAGGGTTATTATTGCATCACATTGCATTCATATGCATTATATGTCATTCATATGCATTACATTGCATATCATATTGGGTGCAGGAATATTCCGCCCCAGGAGCAGGAGGATTCCGCTCCATTGTATCATATTGAGGGTAGGAGGATTCCACCCCAAGAGCAGGAGTATTCCGCTCTTATGTCAGATATTGAGTGCAGCAGTATTCCGCCTCTGGTTTACATTATATCGGGTGCAAGAGTATTCCGCCCCAGGAGAGTGCAGGAGTATTCCGCCTCTGGTTTATATTATATCGGGTGCAGGAGTATTCCGCCCCAGGAGCAGGAGTATTCCGCTCCAGTTGGTTATCAGATTTGATTCCCCTCGAATGCAGTAGTATTCCCCTTCGGGATGGGATTACGGGCACATGTGACCCTTTGCATCATTTCATTTCATCTCATTTCATACCATTGTGTAGACTTGTGGTACATAACTACTGTTCTGCTTATACGTGCATTGCTTATTTGTCTATATATTTCTGGCTCGTATTCTGGGTTGCGGGGATTGGGTTGCACACCGCAACGGTATAAATATATGGACCGGGTTGCACGTCGCAGCGGTATGAATATATGGATCGGGTTGCACGCCGCAACAGGATGTATTTCTGATTGTTGATGTGTTTGGGATACCTATATGTTCTGGCTGTCTTACGTTCCTGGTTGTTGAATAGCTTGCGATTCCATACGTGTTTCTAGTTATTATCTGGCTCTGCATTTTCATAATTTAAATAAGAGGAATCTGGTTTATTTGTTTCTTTTCTCCCTAGCTAGCTACCCTACTCTTTGAGATGGCTAGTCTGCCCCACTTATTGAGTCCTTTTGACTCACCCTTGTTTGTTTTTTGTTTCTTGTTTCTTGTCTATCTATTTCGTTTCGGCTGGTTCGCTCTAGGATTGAGTTCGCCACGTTGTGAAGGAGCGAAGACGACTTCAGCTGTCAGGGTGAGCCAGCTTTCATTCCGGATGGCCACCAGTTTATTGGTTATCATTTCAGTTGCATTTTGCTCCCTTCAGGATGTATATGTCTTCTTTTGTACTCTTAGATGTCTACTCTGGATAGCCCTAAACATAGTATGTTGGGTAGTCAGCTGTAATTTCTTTTGTACAGCTTAGAGGTATCAGTATGTCTGTGTTTTTGTTTTAACTCTTGTCCTTATTTATGAATTGTTATATTTATTTTTCGAATTAAATTAGTAAGGGTTCGCCCGACAGGTCTAGGGGAGGATGTCGTGTGCCCGCACGACCTAACCGGATTCTGGGTCGTGTCAGTTGGTATCAGAGCTAAGTTTATAGTCTATCCAGACTGAGACTGTGTCTAGTAGAGTCTCGTTGATGGGTACGTAGACATCCGTACATATCTACGAGGGGCTATGATGGCATTTAGGATGTTTCACTTCCTTCTTTTTTGATCGTGCGTTGGTCTTGGATGCAAAAGTATTTTCATTAATTCGTTCGTGGTAATTGTGAACCCTCGTGCGATAAATCAGCAAACAGTATGAGTTCAAGACGAAGCAGTCTAGCCTGGGGCTAGCACTGACGAAGTCGCGAGAGTTTTTGATCGTATTGACGATCTAGTTACGGAGGTCCTAGCAGTACGAGCTTGTGATGGGCAAGGGAGCAGGGCCTTGTGGTTCCCTTGGCTCTCTACGATGCTTTTACGAGAATCTTGGCAATGCAGATACCACAATAACCTATTATTCACTAAGCAACTTATCAGGTTGCCGTAGATGCAGATGTTCGGACTCAGAGGACTCTTGTTCCAGTTCTTGATGTTGCCCCAGTAAATTATGTTCCAGAGGCAGCATGTGTTGCGCCACTCATTATTTTGGTTGGTTAGCTAGCCCAAGTAATAGCTCGGTCCGAGTGTCCGAAGATGCTGTATTATTTTATCTGGTTGAACCTTCCGGTATTCTCAAGCCATGCATCAGATAATCCCTGTGTAAGTTTTTTTTTTTTTAAAATAAAATGATGTCAGTGTATCCTTCAGGCTTTTCATTATATTGAGCGGTATGATGTTGATTATTCTGCTTTCCAGTTTCAGGGTCCAGCCTTGGATTGGTGGGCCGCTCTCTTATTAGCTAACTTGGTTCGATTTTTCTTCTAGATTCGTGGAAAAGTTCCTTTCGAGTAGCGAGCAAGATGAAAAGTGTTGCCAGTTTGAGTGGATTGGATAGGGTAGCCTGTCGGTTAATCTATTGGTGTTTCAGAATGTGACGTTGAATTCTATAGAATGGCTGAATATGCGTTAGAACTAGTCCATGAGCCTTTCGAGAGATTCAAAGATTTATTGATGACCTTTCTTTTTCCTTGAGATCCCAAATGGCTCGAGAGATTGAGGTCGGGATTTCATTTGATGTTGTTGTTGATATTACCCGAAGGTACGAGGCATACCATAAGTTAGAGCGGGAGAGCAAGAGATCTCGTGGCCCTAGTGGGCAACCATGGTACCTCATTTAGAGATAAGAGTTCTGGTTATTTTGGGAGGTCACCTTGCAGGTTATCTCAGCGTGTGTCACGTGATTCTTAGAGTGCGCCGGTAGCTCGTCAAGATCAGATTCAGTCTTTTCTTTACAGCTATCAAAAATTTTTCCAGCTTCCATTTTTAGTCGAAAGGGTGTTATCATTGTCGTGAATCTGGTTATCTTTTGAGGAATTTTGCCTTATTTCGGCAAGTAGGCCGTCGTCTTTTCTCTCGGCCTCAGGCACCTGCAGAGTCGCAGGGAATTTTATTTAGATCTCAATCATCCAGAGAAATGCCACCATCCCGCAGAGGTTGAGAGCGTGGTGGCAGTGGTTCTTCAGAAGGTAATTATCAGTGTACCGGCTTAGTTCAGCCACAGAGGCAGTTTTATGAACTGCCAGCCTGGCAGGATGCTGAGGCATCCGATGTAGTAGACCCATGTGTTTCTTCTTCCCTTATATGTGAGTAAGATTTGACTCTTCCGATCGATCTGGAGATTGTCTGTCATATCATGCTCCATGGTTTCCTTGGATATTGTTTCTATTAAGAATCAGTTGCGATAGAGTGGTGAGCTTCTTGTATGATTTATTCCTGGCATTTTTGAGATCCTCCTAGTTGATCTGGTTTAAATGTGAGAAATTTGAGAGAGAGAGTGTCGGTATTGTCTGCTTGGCATCCTGTTGTACCACTTTCTCTTATTATTTCAAGTCAGTCTATCTCTCTTTGGAATTCAGTGTTGATAGGATGGTGGGATTCTTAATCGTCACCATCAGAAAGTGTTATCATTTCTGCCGGGTACCAAGTGATTAGTAGGTAATATTCGATCTACGTATCTCCTCTTGGTTCAAAACGTTAGTAAAGTCATGTTATCTCATGAGCTTATCTGGATTATAAAAGGTTTTTCTGGTAAATTGTCAGAGTTTTCTTCTTATTGGGAGGTTAAATTGGCATAAATGTCATTCCATAAAGCTTATTTAATGTCTATCTCTTTAATTGCGATTCTTTGGTTAGCCTGACTCGGAAGTAGTGTAGCTCTGGAGCCAAGCAAATAAAAAGATAACCTTTCTGAAGCTCTAATTATTTCTATCCTCTGTCTATTACCATCTCTTCCTCGTCTGGAAAATAGTGAGTTTGGACGGTTAGTAGCCGCTTGTGATACTCCCTGCGTTGAGCTAGGGTGCGTGTTATTGTAGCCGAGTAAGCACATTATTGTTTCTCAAGGCTTCTAAGGGTAATAGAAGTACCATCCATCAGGCGGTGGTGTTTACGACAAAGGTATAGAATTGTGAACTCAAGAGTTGCAGCTGTTTGGCAACTCGAAAGGGTAGTTGGTAGCTTAGGTCTGCCTACATTCAACTTTTAGTTAAATCTTCTTTAGTCCAGCAGACTGTGCGGGGATGGTTATTCCTATTCAAATAGCTGCATGAGTTTGTGCTTTAAGTGGAGGAGTCTTCCTCCAAATACTCAATGGTAATACTAAATCTCTAAGGCGTTGATACCACTTTTGTCACGAGCCAACCTAGGGCCACGACAGAAACCTACAATGAGTGTCGATCATTGCTAAACCTACTAATAATCTATTAATGCCAGAGATAAGCTGGCAACCTGATCATATATGTACACGTACCTATCTGCTGAAAGCATAAAGTCTGGAAAGATGACACGACTTTAACTTTCTGACAATTAGAACATTGGGCCACAAATTCTGCTATGTCACCCTTCATTCTGTCCCACCAATAAATCTGCTTAAGATCATGGTACATCTTAGTCGAACCTGGATGAACAATGTATTTGGAATAATGTGCCTCTATCATAATCTGTCCATGTAAATCTGCAACATCAGGAACACAAAGTCTATCTTTATACATGAGAACACCGTCAATAGTATCCCTGTATGGCTACTCCAGTTTTCTTCTGGCTATCTGTCTGTATTCAACTAGAGCTGGATCCTCATACTGGTGTTGTTTTACTTCATGAAAATTTAGAGTTAAAGGTCTAGTGCAGCTTGTCGACAATCCATTATATATCTTTTTCACACCTCAACTCTTTGAGAAGTTACTTTAGCGTTATAAGTGCACATGTAATCAACTCTGTTGCTGGTATTCTGCCTCAGCTGAAGGTCCAACTACATGTCTCTTTTATATTTACTTTTTCAAGTCATAATAGTTCCAATTCAAAGACAATGCCCTGAGGTAGATGTTCAGTCTGAAGATCGTTCTTGGTCTACATCATACTATCCAGTAGTAGTTGTATGATCCTTATCCTTATACGATTGACCCTGTTCAGATGAACCTTTGACATACATTAGGATATGAATAACTACATTCCCACAAGGAGCTTGTGGAACAACACTAACATCAACTGAGATGTTGCATAGTGCGTTCGTAAAAATAAATAGTGTGTAGTGAAAACGTACCTCAAAAGTTTCCCCTATTGCATCAAGTGTGAGCTAATTCTTTGTTTCATCGACCTGTTCTATATCAAAAGTATATCGACGAGGTGATTCGTTGGTGAAATCATGTTAGCCCATCAAGAGTTTCGTGTATCTTCATTTCGAAAATATAGAACTCCTCTCTCATGATCGAGAAAGGGTCGGCTTAGTCCGAATAATTTGGGCAATGATGTTATCATATTATCCAAATATGTTTTATTCCAAGAGTTCGGTATTCGTGTTATAATTCTGATTCTGAAATCATGAGATAATGTCCGTGGAGTAACTTATGAAGGTCGTGCAAGTTCTTTTGTTATCTGTACAGATTTTTCTTTAGACTTAAGCTCGTTCGAGGACGAACTAGAGTTTAAGCGAAGGAGAATGAAACGACCTCAGTCAGTCGTTTCGGAAGTTAGGACTCCGATTGGCGTGTCGATAATTTTAAAATATTCATACTGTCCATTAGGACTTGTCTGTAAAATTTGAGCTAAATCAGACCTCGTTTGGTAGGCATCGTAAGAATGTTTAAGTTTTTACTGTCAATAAATATTAAAAAGAGATTTTCGAGCTCGGTTTTGGCGAACGAGCTCCGATTTAAAATCCGAAAGCACCGTTAGGTTTGTATGATTATTTATGAATTTCTGAACTTTCGAAACCAAATTTCGATATTGTTCGGCTAGTTTCCGCTAAAATGCCGAAAGTTAAATAATTTGACTTTTTTCATTTAAATTTGCACCTTGAGTTTCGGGAGTCCGATTTGAGATCTTCCTTCGTGAGTATGTTACATATATTTTGTATAACTTGTATGCAAAAGTTGGAATTATTTCGAATATTGTAGAGTACCATTTTAATTTCATCGCAAAAAGAAAACAAAATAAAAGAAAAGAGAAAACAAAAACTAAAAAGGAAAAGAAAGAAAAGGAGTGTGCATGGCGGTGGGCTGGAGATATATATATATATATATATATATATATATATATATATATATATATATATATATATATATATATATATATCTGCAGCTTCAGTTTGAGATTCAGAAAACGAGAAACAGAATATGAACAGAGAAAAATGAATTGGCACAGAAATGGAAAAAAATGCCAGAAAATGAGAAAAGAGCCGGAGAAAAGATAGAATTTTCACCCTGAAACATTCAGGTAATGATCCTAATACATTATTTGAATTTATTACGTGTGTTTGAATATGTTTTAACGGTAAACCTTGGAATATTAGACATTGTTTTAATAAGTTCAATTAATAGTTTAAAGGGTCAAATGGATCCCGATAATGGAATTGATTATATATTTGTACTCAGTGAGTTATGGGCAACATATAAATATAATTTAATTGAGGTTTGGTTATGTGACTATAAACCTTGTATATAGGCCTGACCTGCGTATTGCGTAAGCGAATAGGGTATCAGGTTCCTAACCGGATTGCCCTAAGATGTGAGGAATGAAGCCTTTAGCCTAAATTGATATATTTTTCTGCTTATTGAATAGAGTAGGATCGTTTGGCAAGAAAACTAAAGGATAAAGCGGTTGTTGATTAGCCGTACTAACTTTTGGAAGAGGTAAGTGATTATATCCATTTCTTTGGAGGCACCTGGCCTCGTGGATTTTCTACCACGTGTTCCTTACGTGTGTAGCTGCCGATAGGCGTACTCATTACGCCTTAGATTTGGATATACATTTTATATTATATGTTATGTCCTGTTATTGGTATTGCATTGAGAATCTGAGTATTTTACTTTGGCTTTGAGTTGGCATCTACTTCCCGGCTGTCGATGAGAGTCCCGCACCGGTGAAGGGTTATTATTGCATCACATTACATTCATATGCATTATATGTCATTCATATGCATTACATTGCATATCATATTGGGTGCAGGAGTATTCCGTCCCAGGAGCAGGAGGATTCCGCTCCATTGTATCATATTGAGGGTAGGAGGATTCCGCCCCAAGAGCAGGAGTATTCCGCTCTTATGTCAGATATTGAGTGCAGGAGTATTCCGCCTCTGTTTTACATTATATCGGGTGCAGGAGTATTCCGCCCCAGGAGAGTGCAGGAGTATTCCGCCTCTGGTTTATATTATGTCGTGTGCAGGAGTATTTTGCCCCAGGAGCAGGAGTATTCCGCTCTAGTTGGTTATCAGATTGGATTCCCCTCGAATGCAGGAGTATTTCGCTTCGGGATGGGATTACGGGAACATGTGACCCTTTGCATCATTTCATTTCATCTCATTTCATGCCATTGTGTAGACTTGTGGTACATAACTACTGTTCTGCTTATACGTGCATTGCTTATTTGTCTATATATTTCTGGCTCGTATTCTGGGTTGTGGGGATCGGATTGCACACCGCAACGGTATAAATATATGGACCGGGTTGCACGTCGCAGCGGTATGAATATATGGATTGGGTTGCACGCCACAACAGGATGTATTTCTGATTGTTGATGTGTTCGGGATATCTATATGTTCTGGCTGTCTTACGTTCCTGGTTGTTGAATAGCTTGCGATTCCATACGTGTTTCTAGTTATTATCTGGCTCTGCCTTTTCATAATTTAAATTAGAGGAATCTGGTTTATTTGTTTCTTTTCTCCCTGGCTAGCTATCCTATTCTTTGAGGTGGCTAGTCTGCCCCACTTATTGAGTCCTTTTGACTCACCCTTGTTTGTTGTTTGTTTCTTGTCTATCTATTTTGTTTCGGCAGGTTCGCTCCAGGATTGAGTTCGCCACGTTTTGAAGGAGCGAAGACGACTTCAGCTGTCAGGGTGAGCCAACTTTCATTCCGGATGGCCACCAGTTTATTGGTTATCATTTCAGTTGCATTTTGCTCCCTTCAGGAGGTATATGTCTTCTTTTGTACTCTTAGATGTCTAGTCTGGATAGCCCTAAACCTAGTATGTTGGGTAGTCAGCTGTAATTCTTTTGTACAGCTTAGAGGTATCAGTATGTCTGTGTTTTTGTTTTAAGTCTTGTCCTTATTTATGAATTGTTATATTTATTTTTCGAATTAAATTAGTAAGGGTTCGCCCGACAGGTCTAGGGGAGGATGTCGGGTACCCGCACGACCTAACCGGATTCTGGGTCGTGTCATTAACTTCTAAATGTCCCGAAACGACTTTGCAAAAAGCGATTTGAAATCTAAGTTCCATCTTATGGTGAGATACTCGGATTTTAAAGTTGAAATAAGCAAGTGCTATTTATGCGCTCTCAGATACGAGTTGAAAAAGAAATTAGGACGATCAAATTGTCCCCTTTTCAAAAGAAAATGCGCTTTTATTCTAAAAATAGTTAAAACTTTCAAATAAATTGTAAATCTTTTGAAAACTTACTAAATTTAATTAGTTGAATTACTTAATGGTTCAATTAGTTATCTTTAGAAAAGCGCATAAATAGCATTTGCAAATTAATTTGGAAACCTGCTGGATTAACAGTAATTTACGGAATTTCGAGAGTGCCTTAAAAACCTTCTTTCGAAATTAGCAAAACCTCTTACTTAAAATCTCTGAGAGACCGTCTTTTTCCAAAAATGGATTTTGCACGCATTTGCTTATTTGTTTCCCTGTTTTTCGTAAATTGGGTGGCACTCCAAAAACTCCAAAAGAGTTAGTCCATCCCGTTGATATTCTTAAAATTTAGCCTTTCGGGGTTAGTTTTTTTTTTTTTTTTGGGGGGGGGGGGGGGAGGGGGTTCGATAGCATGGCGACTCCGCTGGGGAGCAATAAAGGTTTTGACCATAAAAGTTTCCAATTATTTGCAACTAGCATGCCTAATTTATTTGCTTTATTATATCTATTTGTTTGGTTTGTTATAGAAAGCATGTACTACATGTTTATTTGTGCATAGTCCGCATTCCGTTCATATTTCCTCCCTCATGGAGCCTGTCAATTCTCTTTGACCTCCTCGATTTCATCATGGGGCCCCCGCTTGACGGGTAGTTACGCAGGAAGGGCATTGCCCTTACCTCACTCTTTGACACTTCTTTCATGTCACCAAAAGTTAGTTCGGGATATTGATGTTTCCTGGTTTTGTCATGGCCAGTTCTACTGCATTGTGAGGCCATGTCTATCCCGCATAGGTCAAGTCAGCCTCAACCGTTAGCCCACTCTTTGAAGGAGATTTTAGGACATGCATGCATATACACCTTAGTTTGGACCCGGTCCTTGGTACCGTTTCTAGAAATTAAGAAACCGCCCTTTTGTTGACGGGTTATTGAATCCCAACGACACTGCATATTATGTGATCGTGTGGATATTATAACGAACTCCAAGCCATTTGCCATGTCAAATTTGAGAAGTTGACAATTATGACAGTTTATTTATATCTCAATTTTGTATTGGCAAACGGCTTGTATCATTATAATATCCACATGTGTGTACAATTTGACGATTAGGCCTACCTCTGGCACAAAGAGGCACCTTACAGGGTAGGACGCGCCCGCATTTTCATTTACGCTCAACTAATTATGATTGCCACATGTCAAACTTGTTTAAAATGCAAACCGCTACGTGACGCGCGCTACGTGTTGACTCCCGAGTTGGTTAAGTGTCTAATCTAAAGTGAAGCAAGCAATGACTGATTTGATTGATAATCAGACTGGTATCCCTGAGTCTTCAAATAAGCAAGCGGTTATTGTTCATGATGAACAAATTTCTTTTTCCCCGAGAAAGGCAACTGGGGCAAATCTTGCAAAGCTAGTTGAAGATGTAAAAGATCATAACTGGGAAAATTTTTTGCAAAAGGTGGTATTTCCCGATAGAAGATGAATGGACAAAATTCTGAAAGTGTTTGAGAATGGTGCAAAGTTGCAAGATAAAGGATGTTCAATCTGTTTCAACATATGTCACAATCTGAAATACAACAAGGGTTTTAGATTAACATGAAAATCCTTTTCAACTATGCAAGTATTTGTGTCAACTATTTGAAACTTATTGTGCTATTAGTTCATTGGCCAAGTCTCAAGGGACGGATCGCAAATCTTGACAAAGTGAGAAGAAGGAAGCAGCTGCAGGATGAAGGCTCGAGTCAGCATGAATCAAATGCTCCCCCCTCCCTCCCAAAACTAACGATTTTTCTTTGAGTGCAGGAGGTTCAAAGCAACAAGATGAGGAAACTAGCAACTAGCAATTCCTCATAGAGTATTTGTCATACACATTGAACAATGTTGCCCAGATAACTGACCAAGATTGGAGGCGTTATCTGACTCATTGCATACGCAAAAACAATCTTATTTCTCTCTCTATTTCTTCCCTTGCAAAATCAAAACTTTATTGCCTTATTGACAACTTTACTTTACACTTTGCAAGAACTAAGCATTAACTCAGTTTTTCTCAAGGATAACACTTAACTCTTTATGGCTTCACCAAATATAAGCCAGACGGCTTAAACTCTCACTTTATATCTCCTTTATCTTTGATATTTTCCTGTCTATATGAATTTAATGAAAACTTTATTTTGCAGGCTATTCTACCATTTATTTTACAAGTATCAACATCAAGTCTATCATAAACAATCGAAGGCACTATTGTTAAGAAGCCTACCGTAGAAAATGGGAGACACGGTCATGAGTCATTGCCGAAAGACGACATTTCTATTTCCTATATTTATTGCAAATTGTTAAACATATCTGTTTCATTTCTCATTCGCTTTATGAGCGCGCTTACTAAAGTTCCGTTTTTTTTTTTATGATTTACAGATATTGCCAATCTTGGGGGCTCACTTTATTTTGTAGTCAAGACCATTCCTCCGCGGAAGAGTTCAAAGAATATAACGTTTTTATGTGTTTACGCTTTCGATAAGCGTCTTTATATTTCACGCTTCCGGTAAGCGTCTTTATGTGTTTACGCTTTTGATAAGCGTCTTTATATTTCACGCTTCGGGTAAGCGTCTTTATGTGTTTACGCTTTCGATAAGCGTCTTTATTTCACGTTTCCGGTAAGCGTCTTTATGTGTTCACGCTTCCGGTAAGCGTCTTTATATTTCACGCTTTCGATAAGCGTCTTTATGCTCACACTTCCGGTAAGCGTCTTTATATTTCACGCTTTCGATAAGTGTCTTTATGCTCACGCTTCCGGTAAGCGTTTTTATGTGTTTACGCTTTCGATAAGCCTCTTTATATTTCACGCTTCCGGTAAGCGTCTTTATGTGTTTACGCTTTCGATAAGCGTCTTTATATTTCACGCTTCCGGTAAGCGTCTTTATGTGTTTACGCTTTCAATAAGCGTCTTTATTTCACGCTTTCGGTAAGCGTCTTTATGAGTTCACGCTTTCGAGAAGCGTCTTTATATCTCACGCTTTCGATAAGCGTCTTTATAGTTCAAGCTTTCGAGAAGCGTCTTTATATTCACGCTTTCGATAAGCGTGTTTGTGTCACCTCGAAGGTGTTAATTATTTCGGGTCCTTCTACCCACAAATAGGATATCTCGGGTCCTTCCACCCATAAATAGGATACTTTGGGTCATTCCACCCACAAATAGGATATGCGGGTCCTTCCACCCACAAATAGGATACTTTGGGTTCTTCCACCCACAAATAGGATATTCGGGTCCTTCCACCCACAAATAGGATATTCGAGTTCACCTCGAAGGTGTTAATTATCTGATAATTTTGTCGCCCCAGAGGCGTATTTATGTCACCTCGAAGGTGTTAGTTATTTGAATGCCTCTAAGGCAAAATTTTTTTGCCCCGGAGGTGTATTTATGTCACCTCGAAGGTGTTAGTTATTCGAATGCCTCTAAGGCATAATTTTGTTGCCCCGGAGGCGTATTTGTGTCACCTCGAAGGTGTTAGTTATTTGAATGCCTCTAAGTAGGCGTAATTTTGTTTCCCCGGAGGCGTATTTGTGTCACCTCGAAGGTGTTAATTATTCGAATGCCTCTAAGGCGTAATTTATTTGCCCCGGAGGCGTATTTGTGTCACCTCGAAGGTGTTAACTATTTGAATGCCTCTAAGGTTTATTTTTCTTGCCCCGGAGACGTATTTGTGTCACCTCGAAGGCGTTAATCATTTGAATGCCTCTAAGGCGTAATTTTGTTAGCCCCGGAGGCGTATTTGTGTCACCTCGAAGGTGTTAATTATTTGAATGCCTCTAAGGCGAAATTTTGTTGCCTCGGAGGCGTATTTGTGTCACCTCGAAGGTGTTAATTATTTGAAGGCCTCTAAGGGGTAATTTTATTGCCTCAATAGGTGTTTTAATATTTTACACTTTCTTGAGCACATTTTGTAGCCTCCTGAGGTATTTTTACATTTGCTATACATATTTTTAATAGTCTTGCTAATAAGTTTGTTAAGACATACAGGATAATGTGAATATTTCGGATGTATTCTTACTTTGGTTGGAGTACAATCCAAGATTGCATTCAAATTGACTCCTCATGATCTAAAGCATTATGCTTTATCATGGATTATTGTGGAAAAGTCTACCAACGGCCCCGAAGTCATCTTGCCTCACAAAGCCGGATTTCTTCATTAGTTGATTGGAGACAAGCTTATCATTGATATTGCAGCCAGCATCTACAAGTTTTTTTTATTATTATTTATTTATTACTCCATTTATCAAGTCTTGTTTGCAGTTACTCGCTTACCGTTTAAAGTTTATTACAGGATTTTAGCAGCACCTCAGCAGCATTTGGAGCATAACGTGGAACTCTTTCTTAGCAGTGAACTGGGGCAATTGTTGATATGAGCTAGACTCGTCAACGAGGATCTGAAGTATCGCACTCGAACAAGCAAGTCTTACCTAATCTTCTATTCCAGATTAGGGGTCAGTCAGATTCTTTCCTGTTTATGTGTCTGTTTCTGTTAATCGTGCGAGTCTTCGTGTCTAAGTGTCATCGAACTACATATGGCCTGATTCTCTTTCAGCCGAGATATGTAGGCAACTCGAAAACCGGAGTTCGGCCATGTCCATAAGCCTCGCATTTTGGTCTTTGGAATCAAAGTCTTGGCTTTACCGTGACAAAATTAGTTTTCACGTCAACTTCTTCACCCTGAAAACTATTACATCCTTTTCGGGTAAAGAGGGGCAGCTGTTGACACCCAATTTTGTCCCGAAATATTTAAATCGAGGTCGAATTAGCTGGAGAAAGGCTAATTTTTAAAATTAAAAGCAAGAGGAGTAATTTTGAAGGAAAAGGGGTGAAAATCGCAAGACATAACCCCCAGACCACCCTACCCAAGAAAAAAAAATTATACACTAGTTAAAATCCCCTCTTCTACAGCTCATACAGAGAGTACGATAAAATAGAAATCATTCAGCTCGTCGTCCTTTTCCTTTTGGTACACCTTATCCGATTAGAGCCGTTGGAGGGGTCATTTGGGGGGTATTTGGGGACGACCTTGAAGAACCCTAATGGTTTGGGGGAAAAAAGGAGTCTTAAGAGGAGGCAGAGAGCATATATTTTTTTTTTTAAGTCTGCAGGTGTAGGGAGTTGTTCTGGTTGTTTGCAGATGTGTGAATTTGTCTTTGAAAAGTTTCAATTGGTATGTGGAATTGGATTTTGGTCTGGTTTTGGTTGTTTGGGGCGGTATGAAGGTGTGTAGGTATTTGGTGTATTTGCAGGTTTATCTGTGAATGTAGCAAGGTAGTCTGGGTTTGCTTTTGTGTTGTAGAAGGAGCCTTGGTCGTGTTTAAGAGGAGACAGGGTCTGCAGATAGTGCGAGATGGTTTATGATGATGTTGATTGGTGGAATTAGGCGGGGGTTTAAGAGGGAGTGGCCTGGTGTTGTTAAGGTAATAAGAGGTGTATGCATGACTGATTTGTAGGTTGTGTCTAGGTGTTTCAGGGTATGTGGGAGCCTTAGGGAATCTGTAAGGAGGCTGTTTGGTATTATTGTGAGAGTGCAAGAGTGCAGGTGAGGGAATGCAGGGGTTGTTTGGAAGTTGTTCAAGTAGATGTAGATGTAGAGGTCTAGTTGTAGCAGGGATTGCAGGTTATGAGAAGGAGCTGCAGGTCTGAGCTTGCTCTTGGTTTGTTGTATTAATGAGGGAGAAGCGCAGGGGTATTTTGGTGCTCTGTTATATGAGGGAATTTTCCAAACGGATAGGGTTGTTCTCAGGTGTTTCAGGCAGTAGTAGAGCAGTTTAATATGTCTGGTTATTGGTGGTTTGTTAGAGTAGGCTGGTACTAATTCAGGGCCTGGGAAATAGATGTTGCTATGGTTGCAGAAGGGTCAGTTAGGTGCTCGAGTTTCAGTCATTAGGTTCTTTTCTAATCTTACCTAGTTTCAGTTTGTCTTTGAATTGTTAATTGCTTGCTTTGTTGCAAATGTTCCAAATTCTTTTGTTAAAGGCTGTTGTTTTATTTTTCTGTATTCCTCCGCGAGTAAGAAGAGTGTGTTCGAAATCTTTAAGGTGAAGTTGATTCATTAGGCTTGAATAATTAAGGTTAAGCCTAGTTCTTAGTGTTGGCTTGCCTGCGATAGTCTTATCATAATCATTCCAGACTTCTTAGAGTAAAGAGTCTGACTTTGTATAAGTTTTAACATGCTGGATGGCTTGTCTCTCATTTTGTATCTCTGTTTCCTGAGTGTGCCTTGACCTAATTGGAATGTCATTATTCTTGGATTACTTAAAAATAGCTGCACTTGTTTATGTTAATAAGTACAAGTTGGATTCAACCTGAACCTATCTCTTGACATGAAACAACTTGAGGGTTTTATCTTTTTTTTTCCTCTTTGTTTGGTTGTCTGCCTGGGGAAAGTTTATAATGACATTCTTTTTATGCTATTAAATCAGTAAATGAAAAGCAAAACTAATACACATGAATTTATCTTGAAATATTGTGATGCAGTAACCTGAGTTTAAGTTTAATATTGTCTTGTTTGAAGAAGTGATTTTCTTTAAAGTTATTATCATAGTACTGGACTTTCCAATTGTTCGTCTTCTTGTTTCTGGTAGGATAAAGGACTTATTTTCAGAATTATTTTAGTATTCTTTTGGCTTCGTTTGGGATTTGTGTAGTAGGAAAATAACTAGTAAGCAACACTAAAACGTGCCCAAATGTTAGAATGATCAAGAAGTTTTATTGATTAACTAGTGAAAGTTTAGTCCTGATGCTTTAAGACCATCGGATGGATTGATAAACTCGAATTCTTCAGCAAATAACTTCTTTTCTTGAAACTTGGTAAAATCTGAAAAGTGTTCTAAAATGTATACATGTTAATAAAGTTAGCTATTTTAGATTCTGAAGACATTCTCCTCGCTTGAGTTTGGTGTGACTCTGTATCTTTTGAGTAGTTGTATGTTTTGTCTTTTTTTTTTAATCTGTATGAATGGTTTATTCCCAGGTGATATTTATTTGTTAGTTAAGCTTCTCCTCTCATTTTGGCGTACTAATCTTTATCTTGTTTTGCTCTTTGCTTGCATGACAACCTGGGAGTTTCATTTATAAAAGTCAATCCAACAGGCCCAAGTCTTTGGGCCACACTTGCATCGGTCTGTGGATAGAAGTCAAAGTTGTCATCAAATCGATCGCACAATAAAATCATTTCACCGTGGTTTTAATATGTGTTTGGTATCTTCGGCTTTTTCGGATTCTAATTTTCTAACTCGTCTTTTGTATTTAAATTCATACCTTAGAATTAAACTGAGTTGTATAATCTTGAATTATGATGATATACATATAGATATATACTTTCTTTTCCTTTATGACCATTACTTTATTTTTAGAATCGTTATTTAATTTATTACAACTCAGGGCCATTTTAGCAAATGCGTGCAAAAGTTTTAAATTATTTTCAAAGCAAACCACAATTAATAAATTACTTTAAGAAAAGACTTATATCTCATTGATACGAAGTTGTTTCTTTAAAAAGTCAAAACTTATAATGAAGTTTTAATTAACTTCTAAATATCTTGAAACGACTTTGCAAAAAGCGATTTGAAATCTAAGTTCCATCTTATGGTGAGATACTCGGATTTTAAAGTTGAAATTAAGCAAGTGCTATTTATGCGCTATCAGATACGAGTTGACAAAGAAATTAGGACGATCGAATTGTTCCTTTTCCAAAAGAAAATGCGCTTTTATTCTAAAAATAGTTAAAGCTTTCAAATAAATTGTAAATCTTTTGAAAACTTACTAAATTTAATTAGTTGAATTACTTAATGGCTCAATTAATTATTTTTAGAAAAGCGCATAAATAGCATTTGCAAATTAATTTGGAAACCTGTTGGATTAACCGTAATTTACGGAATTTCGAGAGTGCCTTAAAAACCTTCTTTCGAAATTAGCAAAACCTCTTACTTAAAATCTCTGAAAGACGGTCTTTTTCCAAAAATGGAGTTTTGCACGCATTTGCTTATTTGGTTCCCTATTTTCCATAAATTGGGTGGCGACTCCAAAAACTCCAAAAGAGTTAGTCCATCTCGTTGATATTCTTGAAATTTAGCCTTTCGGAGTTAGTTTTTTTTTTTGGGGGTTCAACAGCGACTCCAAAGAAGCCCTTTGGAGTCACATTTTGTTGAATATACATCCCGATGCATACTTGTGTGCATTTTTTGGGAGGGTTCAACAAACCCTGTATTTCATGAACGTACTAAGCATATCAAGATTGATTGCCATTTTGTACGCACCAAGCTTGTGGATGGTCTGATTTCTTTATTACATGTGCCTACCACTGGCACTACAAAAAAAGTCCTATTACCAGCGGTTCTAAAGGAGTTTAGCGGCGGTTCGAACTGCTGCAAAAACTGAATTCCAGCGCTTTAAAAAATGCAGGCTGAGGAGGTGTACTAAAACTATTCCGTAGCAGTTTTGACAATCCGCTGGCAGAACCGCCGGTATTGGCTACTTTCACGGCGGCATCTCATGAAACCGCTGCAAAATTGGGATGACTTCCAGTATAGACAAGACAAATTGGGCCATGCTGCTCCACTAGCCCATGTGAGTTATACTTTGAAATACAGTCCACACCAACATAACAAGCACATTCGGCCCAATAGCAAAGTGTTGGATACTCACGGTTACTACAGAACGTCTGCACAAAGATTACATGATTTTCTTTATAAAGAGTATTTGTTTGCTCTAGTTCACCGGTGTGGGACACAATCTTAAACCGCCGCAATTCAATATTAACCGCTGCTAATTGGTTAGATGCTCTAAACCGCTGCAAAATAAACAAAACTGCCGCTAATTACTTTCCTTAGCAGCAGTGTAGCAAACCGCTGCAAAAATGTGACAATAGCAGCAGTAGGCATAACCGCTGCAAAATAACCGCTGGCAATTGACTTTTTTTTTGTAGTGTGGTCAACTCGCTGATTTTCTCACGAAGCCGCTGCCTGGTGTTCATCATCATCAGAATATGTTCAAGTTGCAGGTATTATCCCCCTTTCAACTTGAGGAGGGGGGATGTTGGATTACTAAATAGTTCACAAAAAAAGAGTTAATAGGAATTGTATAGTTAGTCCATTTATCTGTATTTTATTTATGTTGTAAGTAATTTGTTTTAAGTAGTGGGCACAGGTACGGGTACCGGATCGGATACCTGGTTTAGTATATAAGTTGTTGGGGTTTTTTGAATAGTTGTGAATGGGAAAAGGCACCATAAGCACCTCTTTGTTGAAAAGGTATCACACCTTTTCATTACACCCATTCTTGGTCTATAAATAGTGAGACTCTTCCTCATTTTAGATATACACGACAAAATAATTCTCCTCTCTTCTAGAGTCGTGTGATTTGCTACCGTATTTGCGTTCGCTGTTTACTGTGATTTGAATTACCGCTATCACAGTAAGGGTAATTCCGTTCTATCCTGGGAGAAATTAATCCACAACCTTGGGTAACTGTGAGGGGATTAGATTTCTTAAGGACAAGCAGTGTATACTGTTGGCTCGGAATTTTTCTACTTCATCTCTTTCTATTTCTATTTATTTCGAAAGTGCAGATTCTAACATTCTTAAGAAATCTAATTTATAATTCTTTTTGTGTTCGAAATAGTTTGTTAAGTATCCGACAAGATCACTGTTGGTTGCTTAAAGGAAGAGTAATTTTAAGGGTTACACACTCTTTGGTAATCGGTGATGGGCAATGAAAGGCCACTGCTTCTAGCACATGAAATTGATTAAGAAGTTGCCAACTCGATGCTTCAACGAAAAATATTAAAAAACCACCGTTTGAAAAATTGTTTATGTGACATGAACTTTGTCTTTGGAGGATAAACTTTCACATGCGGTAATATTTATGTAAGGTTTTCCTTTTCTTGTTTCCACTCCTTGATCCTTTGGTTTGCTCTCTTAACAATATGGAGGGAAGTAAACAAATCAATTAAGGAAGAAAAAAAATTAAACAAATTGGTTGCTGGCTATCATATGAGTTGGTCACAGCAAAATGCCGAAATTAATAAAAGGATGGGTGAGGATGTCTTTATCGATTGACATTCCTGGGAAACGGTGCCAGTGAACTACCGTTGCGATAGTTTAAATATTGTCTTGGTGAATGAGATCAATGCAGCCATGCGTATTGCACAAAGAATTCTGGAAAGATCAAAAATTCTTACTTTGCAAAATACATTTTTTCTAAAAGGAAAGAATGAAGCAATTTGCTTATTCTTACGTACCCTCGAAAATAAAACTTTTGTACTAGTTTTTATTTTCATTTGGAGACTAAACCTTCATGGTTTTCTATTCACCGATTTAAAGGAGACGGATTATAAAGTCCAAAGACAATTGAAAGAAGGAAGTGCCTCTTCATAATAGTTGTCTTGAAACTGCATTGTAAAATACTTTTTGCTCAAAGTGTGTTGAGAAATCAGTATTTTAAAAAGGAACAGACTTGAAGAAATAAGTGGTTTATTTTCATTAAAAGGAAAAGGGTAAAAAACCACAATTTCTTTTTGGCAAAATTCCCAGTGGTGATGCTTTTGTGTCAGAATGAAATGAGAGCACAAGTTGCCTAGATCTTGATTGAGGAGTGGAGCACTATTGATTGGCAAATTTGTAGAAATGTACTTCACATTTGGCAGTAAAGGAAGCCAACATAGGCAATGATGATGGGTTGCATCTCCATAACAGTGGAATTCCACCCACTTAGCGAACAAGAATCAGAAACAACATGTTGAAATTTTTCAATTTAATTTGGCTATACTAATTAATCTCCTTAGTATATCTTTGCAGGAAATATATTAAGAAGGTTGTTTCTTTTTCATGAAGACTGAGCCACGTCTGCCTCTTTATACGATTTGAGTTGGTGCTATGCAGATGCATCAAAGTAATTTCTCTGCAGAGAGGCGAGAACATTGTCTTGGAGATTAAAATCCTTGTGATTTTTATTCTTATTGGGAGATTAAAATCTTCATGATTTTCTACTCCTATTTAGTACTCGGTTTGAAGATTAAAAACTTCGCCGGTGTATTATACGGTTTGAAGATTAAAAACTTCACCTCTATATTTAAACGGTTTGAAGATTAAAAACTTCACCGTTGTATTGGATTGACTTTGAAGATTAAAAACTTCGCCTTTATATTGAATCGGCTTAGAAGATTAAAAACTTCGCCATTAGTGAATATATATGGTTGTGTCATATTCCAATAAAAGAAAAAAAAAAAAAATTGGAGTGAAATTTTGATCGCTGTCTCTTGCAAAGAGAAAGTAAGAAACAAAGAGATAAATTGGCAAAGAGGAAAGCATGCAAGCCGTTAAATTATATTGAAATATTGTGCTTCCAGAAATGTTCATTTGATGAAGCCAATAGGTTTAAACGGTTTTTTATCATTGATGTGTTGATCGAAGACTCCCATTCGATTTCACTGCGCGATGGTTAAAAGAAAGGAAACTTAAATGAAATCAGTGCTTGTAAAGTGAGTGGACAGAGGTTGTGAATCCAATGGGATTTTCAAACTGAAATTGTCTGTTGCAATTAACTTTGTGGTTTTCTAACAGTTTCATCCAGTGAATTTGTTATAATCATTTGGAGATATGATATTTTGTTGGAAAAACAAATGGGAAAAAAAAAATGTATATCCTATATTTGGTTTCATACAGAATGATACAAACAATATCACAATGGATTAGTCTTTGAAAGTTGTAAAGTGAACGGGCAGAAACCATGTTGTGATTACATGATCTTGTGATGCCGATTAACCACGTTGTGGAGGATGTCGGCTAGTCTATTTGATCAGGCATCAGTTGCTAATTCTAAAGCACCAAAGGTTCCTTTGTTATCTTTTTGTTGCCTTGAGATATTAAGAAAATAATATTTTATTTGGATATTATTTTGGTTTCACTAATATCTATAAATTGATATTATATCTTATGAGAAACGTATTATGAGGCTTTCATACTCTATCTCGGCAACAAAATAGAATAGTCACATGAAATATTATGAAATGTGGGGGCGTGTGGCTATACATAATAAAAGCCAATAATAGACTTAATGTCTATATTATATGACTTTGGACCCCATGAATTTTTGGTGGATATTAACGTGGTAATTAATGATTCACGATTATTCGATCTTTGTGATGATTAGATAAGACTACCAATTCGGTGGTTGGTTACGCACTTTTATAGAAATGTAGTTGTGTTCTATAGCGAAAAGGTGCTACTTAAAATGTTAGTATGTTCTTTCATGGAAAAGTGTCACTTGAAAAGTTGTGACTGTTCATGTTAGTTGAAAGATTACTTTTGTATAGACATGACCTCCATGAACGGATGTATAGATTCATCGGTCTATAAAGAAGTAAATTAACTGACGATGTTAGTTGATAAAATCCATATCAAGTTGGATTTTAAGCGGTGAACCAACCAATAATAATTATAAAATCCATATTGATTTGGATTTGTATAAAAGGTTCTATAATTTAGGCATCAAGTAAATAGCAACACGGAAATGGTTGGAAAATATATTAAATATTAAAAGGTTGTGGCCACAACTGATGCAACCATTCCAGCTATTGATAGTGATGCTAGATTAAACAGTGGAAAAATTGAAGGGCTCCAAAATTTTGGAAGATATTCAATTCTGGCTCTAGCCGTTGACAGAGGTTTGCATACACTGCAATAGTCAAGCGTCAATAGGAAGGGTTGGGAGCAATATGTATAACGAAAAATCGTTGCATACAACGAAGACATAAAACCGTTTGACAACTACTCTCTAGGGGATTATCAATATTGACATTGTAAGGTCAAGTGATAATGTGTCGGATCCGCTAACAAAAGGCTAACTAGAGAGGTAGTAGATGTCATCGAAGAGAATGGGACTATGGCCGAGGACAAGTCGTCATGGCGGTAACTCTACCTAGAAGACTGGAGATCCCAAGATCTAGGTTCAAGGAGCTCAAACAAAGTTATGTACGACCGCTCCAACATTGTCAAACAACTTAACCCATTCTTTAATAAGACAATGTTCAGTACCAAGGATAAAACGTTAAAGACGTTTTTTAATGATTATCTAAGTTTGATACGTGAATCATCAAATAGTGTACATCTACGGGATTACACGTTTAGAAATCACCTATGTGAGTGTGAAGTGGAAGCCGCTTCAAGGAGAATTCTGTAAGGCCAATTCTCTATGCACTCATGAACCAGGCGATGTTCATGGCTGAAACGAACACAACAATGAGAACCAAAGACGGCCAAGGGCTAATTGTGTGACATATATTGTCTAGGTATACACCAAAGCTCGACGGTTCAAAGATATCAAATCTACCGATTGACCGAGTATATCCGATATATGTTCACTACGGAAAGTTCAAAGGGAAACCCACTTATCCAGATGCAATTAGTTCTTACTTGCAAATCACACAAGTTTCTGCACATTTTCACTATAGAGCCATTCCCCATTCATGTGGGGGATTGTTGGGGTTTTTTGAATAGTTGTGAATGGGAAAAGGCACCATAAGCACCTCTTTGTTGAAAAGGTATTACACCTTTTCATTACACCCATTCTTGGTCTATAAATAGTGAGACTCTTCCTCATTTTAGATATACACGACAAAATATACACAACAAAATCATTCTCCTCTCTTCTAGAGTCGTGTGATTTGCTACCGTATTTGCGTTCGCTGTTTACTGTGATTTGAATTACCGCTATCACAGTAAGGGTAATTCCGTTCTATCCTGGGAGAAATTAATCCACAACCTTGGGTAACTGTGAGGGGATTAGATTTCTTAAGGACAAGCAGTGTATACTGTTGGCTCGGAATTTTTCTACTTCATCTCTTTCTATTTCTATTTATTTCGAAAGTGCAGATTCTAACATAAGTTGTACATATATTTTCATAGTGAAAGAGGGAGAAAATTTTCCCAATTCCTGAAGTTTTCATTCTTCTCTCTCTTCGAAAGTCAGAATCTCAATACAATTTCGTTCCATACGTTTAACATATGAACTTTGTCATTGCAAAAGCCATCGAATCTACGAGTGGACGAAAGAATTTAATTATATTTTTTTTTTGACTAAAAGTGTCTATTTTCAGAAGTAGAATGAAAGATATTTTAAAAACTCAAATCAGCTAGAACATGTTCTGGTATCTTAAGTTCGTATACCAACTAGCATAAAACGAACAGTATGACTTTGTTTGCCCATGATAGTCAAAGTACTTCAAATTGACCAGCAAATTACAGAAGTGCTGGCAAAAGACCATAAGCCTCAGCTTGATATTTAAAGATAGAGCTAATTGGTGTATGTTAATGAATAAAAGTTTGTTCACCACATTAAAAAAAAAAAAAAAAAAAGAAGTCTTGACAAAACTTTCCAGTCAAATCGAGAATTATCTTTGAATTAGCTCCCAAGTTTCTTCATATGTGGCTAATAAACATTAAGTCTGAACATGTGGAAACATAGTGTTTTAATTGTAAATCGCTTTCCTGAAGTACAATCTAATTCTCGTAACTCCATCATCAACTTCCTAAAGCACTTTAATTTCACAAGCAACGGACTGACGGAGTACTACATTTATGTGCTTATAAAGCAAAAGAAGTACCCTGCAGTAAAGTAGTGGGGCATCTCAAAATCTTTTCATCCCATCACCAGTTTACCATCAATAAAAAATGACTGATGTTACGAGTTTGTAACTTCGCTGAATGTCAAAAGATTAAAATATAGCACTAAGGGTGCATGTAAATTAGTTCATCTTCTTTACATTCTCTTATCGCTATTTCCATCACTTCGCGAGATGTAGAAGGCACTACATCACAGCACTGTCTTCTCGGTGACAACAACTGTATAAGGCATTGTACCAAATGTTTCAGAATTTAAACATAGAAGAGTACTCAAAGACTAAGAATCTCTAATAAATTAAACTACTAGGTTTAAGTAAATTAATTTCACATATGGTCATTGAATTTTATTCAATGTTACAGTAAAGTCGTAAAACTTTTTTCCGAGTTGAATCAACTAACTTTATCCACTATGAGGATAAAAATTACCTATAAGATGATTTGGTGGTTATAGTGGGTATAGACAACGTTTAGTTACTTTAGTGAGACAAAAGATAGTTTTCGATGTTATTACTATAATGGATAAATGTCCGTTACTCTAATGTTACAAAACATAGTTTATCACTTTATTGTTTTAGTTTATAAAATTAAGTGACAATTCATGAAATTAACCGGATTAATTTAGACTAATTAATAAGCTCAACAGAAGTAGTACCTGCTTTCTGTCAAGGTCTAACTTGCGTGAAACCACTCTGATTTCTTCTAGTTTTCTAGGTGATGCCATGTCGATGGTACAGTTATCAGAGGTTTTCTTCTTGTAAATGGTCTTGATTGATCCATCATTTCCAGTAGATGCATCATGTAAGAAATAAACAAGTTGTCTTTTACATGGATCAGGCTCATATGGCCTTGTATCAAAGTCATAATGTGTAGCCAAATCACCTTCATTCTGCCAAGGGAAATAACTTTCTTGTATGCGTTGAACATCAGACAAAAACACACGGTACCCAAAAACTTGAACTGCATATCCCCATGACACTGATACGGTCCATGTAAACCAGCGATCATAGCATACTGTTTGCTGCAAAATTCGATGGGGATCAAATTTTGCAGCATCGTACAATTGCTCCAGTGCTTTCATCTTTGTCATATTGGGGAAGATGGCATCATTCATCTCCATATGATGCAGTGATACCAATGGTTTAATGGTATGTGCTGCCAACACTCCAAACATATCTCCTCTTACATCAAGCTTGTATTTCAAATTCCAGAAAAAAGAGAACAAACAAAAAATTCAATTACATTCAGTACTTTAGCGTCTAAAATCAAAATTTACAATTGCTTAGATTGTGGAGCTTGATTTACTCGATTTGTTCCATTTTATGTAATACTAGAAAATTAAAAAAACACATTTATATATTTGGAAACAGTTTATGTTAAACTTCTCATTTTATTTTTAGTTGCATGATTACATTGTTACAAACCAAAAGACTTTCTTAAATTCAGATCACATAAGATGAAACGGTGAAAATAACTTTTAAATAATGACAACGTCTATAAAGATAGACTTAAATAATCTCTTAATCTATCTATTTCACTTTATATGAAACTAATTTTTATCTTTTTATTTTTATTACACTTAATAACAGGTTTTTATCGTCAAAATATTATGACTTGTTCAAGCAGACCAAACGTCCACGGGTATTTGTGATATGTGCCAAACGTCCCTTTTTGGGTGCTAAACTCCGTATTTTGTTGAATATCACCGTATAAAATGTAACATAGGAAGTATAATCCTTTAAATTACACCTACAGTATAAACATTATTTATAGTATCAGCGTGTATATAAGTTAAACAGGAATGTAAGTGGTACCTGATGGAAACCAGGTTCATGTGTTAAGCCAACACCAAGCTCAGCCAAACAGGAATAAATTCTAGAATCACTTCCATAAAGGTGAGGGTACCTTTCAATACACGAATCAAACACTTTGCCAAGAACTTTAGCCAAGGGATAGCTTATAGCAATGCCAGCTCCACCAAAAGCCATTTCATAGGAGAAAGCCTTGTTCGTCGAAAAATGTTCAGAATTTGATCCTATGTAGTACCAAAGTCCATAGTCATATTTCGAAAGTGTTTTCACCAAATTATCTGGGAAAAAAACAGTGTCATCATCCCCAAAGACATACCACCTTACATTCGAATGATTCAACGCCACGGTCTCAGTAATCATACGTGCCACACGAATCGCTGATCGTGTCCCCCCCTTATAAGTATATCTAAATTTTGATGTATCACCAGAAATACAAATTGGAGGAAGATTTTCATTATGTGTGCTACTACTTGTGTAATTGGGCGGCATTTTTTCAAAAAATACACATCCCCTCATTTTACCTGGCTTCCACCACATTTTAACGAATTCTTTCCTAGTAGACCATGCTTCCTCGTTAGATGCTATCCCAAAAATAATATGTTCAAGATTTGTTTCTGATGACAAATCATCTCGAACTGAAACTGAGGTATGTAACATATTTGTGTTAGGACCAGCGTAGTTGAAACAAAGAAAATAGATTATGAAAACAAAAGAGATGATCACGATGAGAGTTTTTATGCCATGGGAGAATTGAGTTTTCTTGTTTGGTGCTTTAAACGACTGCATTTTGTGGGGAGGAAGGAGGGGAAGAGGTTGGGGATTGGGGAGTATTATACATATTAGGATGGTGATAATTAAGACTATAACGTTCAGTTTACGTCTTTTGGAGGAGTATTATTTTAGGACAACATGCAAGCGTTTACCAAGCGGTAGATCTGAGTGAAAGAAGAGCTGACTGCAATTCCTAGGAAACTGACAAGAAAAAGCAAGACATATATATTTGAAATAAATAATGACCGAGTTACTGCATGAATAAGAGTAACATGAAAATCTTCATGGGGTGGTGCTAATTAAGGTTGCATAATTTGATACACAAATCGCCAAAGATCTACAATGACGATGTGCTAAACGGAGTTTTATGTTACATGTTACTTCCAAACCCATGAATGGGCATTATTAGACATTATTTGGCAGTCAAGAGAAAATTCTCTTGAACATCTATTGAATGCGGACCAAAATCAGCCTCCAAAACCTTTTGAAAAAGAAGAAGTAGTAATACTAGACTACCGTCATATTTTATGTGGTAGACTTTGACTTGACATATAGTTAAAAAAAGATTTTTAAAACTATAAAAATTTGTATGAGGAAAAACCATTTCATTGAGGAAAAAATTTAAATTTTAAAGGTACATTATTTTTAGTTATAGAAATTTTAAATTTTTTTTAGATTAGATTAAAATAAAATATATCACATTTATGTGACATGGAGAATATGAATTGCCATTGACGTACAAGCGAAACAAAATTATATATTGACTATATGATCCTTCTAAGGTAATGCGCATACCAAGAATCAGAGTTTCAATTTTTTCATTTATTTTATTCCTTTGGATTTGCATATAACATGCGAACTTCCATGGGTGGCCCTTCAATCGTGCCCTGCCAAACCTCCAACACCTTGTGCTACGGACGGCCCGGTGGTTTTGGTCGCGCTAAGATATATATGCACATCTGCATATATCCCCTCACCAGTTGAACATGTCTATGCACAACAAATAGACAGCTCCCTTAAAGCCTGCCCACAGCCAGCGCTCGCGAGCCCCGCAATTGAGTGCGCCACTTCCATGCGTCTCACATATGCGCGCCTCAATGCCATGCATCCTGCGCAATTTGCAGGATAGACAAGGATGTAGCCCCTCCAAGTGCTTGCGCACCATTGTAAATATATACAGATTTTTATTTTGTATTTTTAATATATAGTCTTTTGTTATCAACTACTAGGACTTTGAGTTAAATTTTTAAAGCATATATAAGGGGGGATCAAGTATTAGAATCTTTGTAAGCTTTCATATTTCTGCTCAGGTGGCCCTTCCCCCCTCGACACCATATTGGCTTTCTTATAATATATTGAATTTCTAATACAAGCAAGTTGCAACGATTCTCTTTTCAATTACTCCCTATATATACTGTGATTGACATGAGTTTTCCCGCACAACACTGACGATATAGTCTAGCATCCGGAGAGGACCATCGGGTGACATTGTTATGTAGCCTCTTCTACAACTTGAGAAGGCACATCGTAACAGTTGATATCAGAGCTAGGCTCAACAACATACAAAGAAAAAGTTGACGGACACTACTGATCATGGCGGGTGGTCAATAAACAATTGCTGAGTAGGTTGGTTGACAATGCTCAACACACACTTCTAGTGAAGTATGACATGGTCGTCGCAATAAATACCTAACTAGGAGTCAGGATCGTATCGACGAGGAGCTAGCATGCAATCTAAAGTAATTTGAATAATATTCTAGTCCTAAAGGTTGTATGAGTATTCTTAATAAAAATGGTAGAATTGGTAATTTAACTAAAACTAATGAAAAACATCAATAATAAAGTAAAGGTTTGATCAACAGTTGATTAAACTTAGGGGTTTATCTATGCAAATAAGATTCTTTAATAAGGGTATCAATCTCGTCACACAAATCTCATGGGTCAAACATTTATGGTCGAACCAATACAGTTAATGCTAAAAAACTATTAGCTACAGTGAGTGTCTACTTCGTTAAGCCTATTAGGGTCAATAACAAAGTACATAAAGACCTAGTTCTAAGACCCGAGTAGAAATAGCCAACTTTAACTACTTGTTTTAGATGGGTAGGCTCGTGAGCCAATATAATCCAAATCCGTGCTAGTTCTTATTAATCCACACTATCAACCCTGTTAGGGAGATGAATAGCAAAGTAAGGTTTAGTTCAAGTGAGACCTCACCTTAAACAAGAATATAAAGTATGATAAGAACTAGACAACTATTAACCCACAAGTTTTATGAAACGAAAAACAAAAAACAAAACACTCATTACTATTGAATCAAGTCATTGTAACTAAACTCCTAGAATAAGTTTAGATACTCATACTAGGTTCTAATATATAAACATGATGGAATGAAATAACAATAATAATATGATAATAATTGAAGAAAAGTAGTTTGGTTTCTTATGAATGATGTTTAAACCCTTGCCATTTTTTCCAAGTTACAATAGAAAAAATAATTTAGAAAACATGTAAAGGATCTATGCATTGGAGGCCCAATAGTCTATTTATTATGTTGTGCTTGCCAGCTAATCTTATAATTACAAAAATGTCATTTCGTTGTTGTTCAAACAATTTGGCCTATTATTCAGCGGCCGCCTATTGCATTAGGTGGCCGTCGATGGCCTTATGCTGACTCTTTTGTGCTTTCCACCTTTCAGGATTGGTGGGGACCTAATCATTGGCTGATACTTTATCACTTGGATTCTTAAGAGCTGGAGGATTTTTTAACACTCGGCGATGTAGTCGATATTTAGGCAGCCAACTATTTGGATTTTGCATATCGATCAGCAGCCCCTGATGGGAATGTGCAGTCTACAACTTCTTATCACCTCAGCTTGTGAATCCTACCGTCTCATCTGGGGCTTTGCTCTGTGATTTAGACCATGGATCGGCAGGGGCCAAATTGGTTCTGCGCCTGCATTTTCTCCAGCTTTCATTTTATAACCAAACTTAGCGTCTTGTTGTTCTTTTCACTTCTTTTTTGGCTTGTAAATATTTTAAATCATCAGCGACCTGATATAAAGAGAATTATATAAGATTTTCACGTAACTATTAGCTAAAAGACTAGAAAGCTAGCAAAAGAGCTAAGTATGAAGGTAAAATATCAACATATTATTGGTGCGCTCGAAGAAGTGGTCGAGCCGCTAAGAGATATCATTGGGATGGTTTTGGATCTAAAACTCAGACTCGAGAAGAAACTAGATGACCTTAGTTGCCTCGCCTGGCAGAATGAGACAGATATTGCTCATATGAGCCAAGATACCGAGAATGACTATGCTGAATTTTTGCAGTCCATGTTAGGCTTGAGGCAAGCAAGGAAAGGGTGGCTGCCATGCATCAACAACTGGATGAAATCACAATGTCCCTTGCGGTGTTGCAAAACACTGTAAATAATCTAATGACTTAGGTCATGCAGGGCCTTCTCAGAGGAAGAGAGAATAGTGGTGGGGGTGAAATGAGTTTTTCTCCCCAAACAAAAGCTCAAGATATCATAACTCAAACCTTACAGCGATGCTTGAAATGCCAAGAGTTCGAAAATTTCATATACAATCTGGAACAACATTTTGAGGTCGTTGGTGTGTTAGAAGAGGATCAGATGATCAAGACTGTTGCTATGTATCTTCATGGCGATGCCAAACTATGGTGGCGTGGAAAGGTTAAGACCATGAGGAATGGTAACACCAAATTGGTTACTTGGGATGAGTTGAAAATGACTATATATGGACAATTCTTTTTAGAGAAGGTCGAGTACAATGCTCGACAAAGGCTCAGGGAATTGAGGCAGATAAAGTCTATACAGGAATAAATGTGTGAATTCACTATACTTATGCTGAGTACTCATGACATGGGTAAGCAGGATAAGCTCTTTACATTCATGGAAGGGCTAAAACCAGTTGCACACTCAGAGCTGCAACGACAAATGATCGATACACTAACTAGGGAAATTTAGGCAGCAGAGTGCATTGCTGACTATCAGATGGAGCCTCCAAATGATAATACATTAAGGAATCCACGTCCAGTAAGCAAGAACTACAATGTTGGCCAGTCCAAAATGAGTGGTCCTAGCAAAGGTGAGGGAGAGCAGAGTATAAATTAATCTGAGGCCTCTTCTTGAAGCAGTAGCAACACTACGTCTCTGAAAAAATGAAGAGAGAATTTGTTCCTAAATATGGATATTACCTCTGTGGGTGGTGGTCCTCATAGGATGGATGATTGCCCTTCACAGAGGAAGGTGAATGCCCATGAAACTTTTGAGAAGGATGAAGTAAAGGATGATGAAAATGCTCCAATTGTTGCATTTTCTCAGACGCTCTATTCTATTTCTCTAGAAGTGGGCGAACCAAGTGCTAGTATTAGGTTGAAAAAGAAAGACAATCATGCAGGTTAGAAGAAGAGTGAAAATGTAGATGCAGATGCTAAATATCAGTCTGGAAATATCAAAGGGTTTATGTATATAGGTGTTCGGGTGAACAACAAGCCCATTCAAGCGATGGTAGACATTGTGGCTACCCATAATTATTTGGCTGCTACGGAAGTGGAGTATCTTGGTCTTATCATGGAGAAGGGCCGAGTTTGCAATCAACTACCCAGCCCAACCTATCGGATATGTGGAAAAAGGAGTCCCGATCGAATTGGTCCCGTATGAAGGAAATACTAGGTTATATGTAGTCACTACGGACGATTTCAAAGTAATTTTTGGTTTGGAATTCTTGCGAGAGACTCAAACGGCGGTCCTGCCCTATGGCGATGGCCTACTTATAATGGGGAAAAATCATGCATAATACTAACTTTACCTGGAAATTTGAATAAAAGGAGTATTTCATCCATGCTACTTAAAATGCGCGTATCAATAGACAGGAATTAATGTTTTTGGCTACCTTATGCTAGCATTATATATTCTGCTGTGAATTCTATGTTGGTGGACTTTGAAGATGTCATGCCACCAGAGATGCCTAAGTGATTGTCGCCTAAGCGAGCTGTTGATCATCCGATTGAAATGGTGTCGGGTGCAAGGCCTCCTACCCGCGTGCTCTACAGAATGTCACAACCCAAGCTCAACGAGCTTCGGAGAGTATTGACGGAGATGATTAATGGTGGAATTATTGCAACCTCAAAGTCCCCTTATGGGTCGCATGTGATGTTCTAAAAGAAGCCGATGGCTTTATAAGGCTCGGTGTGGACTATAGAGCTCTGAAAAAGTTCATCTTCAAGAACAAGTATCCTATTCCATTGATGGCAGAATTGTTCAACAAGCTTGGCGGTGCCACGATATTCACTAAGATAGACCTGATATCAAGCTATTTGCAAGTGTGCATCGTGGAAGGAAATGAGCACAAAACCACTTATGTCACGAGATATGGATCCTTTGATTTTTTTGTTATACCCTTCGGCTTAACTAACGCCCCAATGACTTTTTTCACCCTGATGAACCAAGTCTTCTGGAATTTTATAGATAAATTTGTGGTTGTCTATCTGGATAAAATTATGGTGTACAACAGGACTATGAAGGATTTATATGGTGAACCTGAAGAAGGCCTTGACAAGGTTAGGGGAGTACGAGCTATATTCCAAGCCATTGAAATGTGCTTTTGCCTAAAAATAGAACGACTTTCTTGGGCATGTTGTCAAAAATGGACAGATTAAGATGGATCACACGAAAGTTTAGGCTATTACGAATTGGCCACTTTCGAATGATACTCATGCATTAAGATCTTTCTTGGGCCTATGCAATTTCTATCACCGATTCGTGAAGGATTATTCCTTGATTTTTATACCCCTAACAGAGCTTTTGGAAAAGGCCACGCCATTTGAGTGGTGCCCAAGGCATGAGAAAGCCTTTGCTGCTCTGAAGTTGGCTATGTCTAGTAGCCCATTTTGGCCCTTCCTGATATGGCCAGACTGTTTGAAGTATAAACAGATGCCTTAGACTTCGCCCTTTGTGGAGTGTTGATATAGAACGCTCACCTGGTTTCTTATGACAGCCATAAGCTGAAGGATGAGGAGTGGCACTATCCGGCCTATGAGAAGCAATTATTAGTTATGGTCCATCACTTGCACTTATAGAGCCATTATTCGCTGGGGTGCCATTTGTGGTGAAGAATAACATCACTGCTGATAGCTATTTTATGATGCAACCAAAGTTTAATGGAAGAAAAAATGAGATGGAAGAAATTCTTGCCGAGTTTAATTTCCACTTGGAATACAAGAGTGGAAAATTAAACGAAGTTGCTGATGCACGGAGTCGGAGGGCTGACTTAGCCACAGTGTGTGTACTCGCCGCCCTTAGGGGAAGTGAGGTAGTCACCAATATTAAGGATCAGATCAAGGATCTCCTTGGTTGTGATCCGGCAACCGAGTACATGATCAACCTTGCGGAGCAGGCTAAAACTCGACAATTTTATATGGAGGACGAGTTCCTCAAAGTGGAAGAGAATCGTATTTATGTCCCTAAAGGAGGTGATTTGCAGAAGAACCTCTTGAATGAATGCCACGATACCTTTTGCGCTTGATATCCAGGAATGGATAGAACTCTGGTGCTATTACAACATGCATATTATTGGCCCCAGATGACGGATGATGTGGACCAATATGTGTGTACCTGCTTGGCCTGTCAAAAAGAAAAATCTGACCGCTTGATGCAAGCATGCCTTTTGGAACCTCTATGTGTCCCAAAGAGGCCTTGGGAAAGCGTCTCGCTGTGTTTCATCACCGGGTTGCCCAAGGTCGAAGAGCAAACCATTATTTTGGTACTGGTTCATCAGTTCTCTTAATACATAACTTTTATAGAAGCCTCAAAATATATATTTGCTAAAGAGACGACTCGACTCTGTTTTACGCATGTTGTGAAATATTGGGGTCCGCCTATAGATATCGTTAGTGATCGCCATTGATTCACTAGTAACTTTTGGACAGAGCTTTTCATGTGTCTCGGGTCCAAATTGAGCCACAGTTCAAGTTTTCACCCATAATCTAATGGCCAGGCAGAATGATTCAATGGTATGCTCAAAGAATACCTTCGACATGATGTGACTGGTTGGTAGAAGAATTGGGTAAATTTATTGGATTCTGCATAGTTGTGCTTCAATGCCTAAAAGTGCTCGAGTACCAACAAGAGTGCTTTTGAAATTATAATTGGGCAACAACCTATTGTCTCACATAGTATTGATGCACCAAATGTGTCAAATCTCAAGAGGGTAGAAAAGGAACTTAGAGATAGTATGGAGCCATCTTAAAAAAGTACAAAAGTGGATGATGAAATATGCCAATTAAATCGTTGCTTTGTGGAATATAAAGTTAGGAACAAAGTCATGGTAAAGATCCCAACGGCATATCCATTTGGCAATGCTCACGACCCTCGCCTCTTGAAAATATGCATTATGTTTGTCCATAGCAATGTGAATTGGAAAAGTTTCCTATCGTTTTGATATACCAACTTGGTGGAAAATACATCATGTCTTCCATGGCAGCCTACTAAACCTATTTCAGGAAAACAAGCATGATCCTTCCAGAAGTCAGCTCACAATGCCAAGCATTTGCAAGAACAAATGGTCTGGGAAGAAAGTGGGACCAGGTCGTTCATGCATCAAGAAAATATCACAAGAAAATTTTTATTTTTGGTAAAATAGAGCGGATGTGATGTAGAGGAGAACACATGGGAGAGCGGGACAAATCTCAAAGCCTTCAAGAACCTGATTGCTGATTATCTTGCAAATAATGCGCTAAGGACATTGGCAACTCAGGTAGGGGAGAATGTCATGGGCGGCCTCTCAACTGTGCATTGTGACTCCTTAGGAGCACCCCATAGTGTCCTTGGTAAGTCTCTAAGCACCTAGCACCACAGACGGCCTCGTGGTCTTGGTTTCGCCAAGATATATATGTGCATTTGTGTATGTCGCCGCACCGGTTGAGCGTGCTCGCGCATAGCAAGCAGACAACGCCCTCAAAGTCAGCTAACATCCAACACTTAAGTGCGCCACTGCTATGAGTGATGCAGTCCAGACTAATCAAGTACCCTCGAGATCATTCATGCGGAGTCAAGCAAAGGAGATTCAAGATGTGCATTTATAGTTGTTGTGGAAGGGCTTGGATGGGAAGAGCTTCAGAGACGATTTGAAGGTCATTTGTTTCAGCATCAGTGAGGGGCGATAGCCGCAGACATAGAGTGGAGTGCCCTAGAGCCTCCTAGAACTTCCAGTCCTATTGATCACCCAGGGCGGGCCGCCCATGAGCAAAGGTGGGGCTCCCATCTCCAAATCTCCTAAAAATGGCTAAGTGTAGAATTGACGACTCTCTGAAGTTGTTGGGGCGGAGCTCCCCAAGGCCAGGGCAGAGCACCAAGTCCGCCCACCTGTGGAGAGCTTTCTGATGATGCCAGGGCTGGCCATCTCCCTCCCAGAGTGTGGCGCCCTTCTGCAGATTTTCGTGACTGGATTTATTCTACTTTTTGAAACTTTAGTACTTTATTGGCCCTGCGTGGTCTTGCTTATATAGACAACTTATGGCTACTTTTAAACACTTATACGTGTGGTGTAAACACTATATAACCCACATTTAGTCCTTTATTTCATTACCTTACATTACATAGAATATTGAGCATGAGTTTTCTCTCTAAATATAAACCCTAGGAAACTTGTTCCTTTTGGAGAATCAAATTGAACTTTTTTCCTCTTAATCAAATTGTTTTCAAGAACCCTTGTCTGCTTGAGTATAGTTTGCTTACTGTAGGTGCTTCTTGACTCCAACAAGAGGGCAACTAGACTAGTTCCTAGTTATTGTCTTGTTCTTGTTCTTGTTCAAATTGTGTCTCGTTCCTATCTTGTCTTTTGCTTCTGTGGTTTTACTTGCATCATTTGGCATCAGAGCAAGGAACGAGTTTGTTTCAACAATCTCAATCCTGTTATTCGTACCTTAGTATCTAGATTTTCTTAGTTTTAAGTGTCTTGTTGTTTTTTATTTAAAAAAGAGCAAAATGCATAAAATACCCCCAAAGTTGTCCCAAAATATGTGTTACGACTTTTAACTTTGCGGAGGTCCTATCACCCCTTGAACACATTTTACTACGAACCAATACCCCTTTTTTGCTTCAGGCGGCAAAGAAAGAGTATTACACTCTCTCAAAGAGAGAGAGAGAGATGAGTTTTTCTCATATAAATGTTATTTTTTCTCTTTTTTTTAGTTGTTCTTTTTCCCTCTTTTCTAACTCTTAATTTCTTGTCTTCTTCCTTCACACATCATTTCTCCATAACAGATCTTCACACATCATTCCTTTATAACAGACTTACAATCTGATATATTCAAAAAACAATCTATACATAGATTTCTTCCCAGCTAATACATTTTACAATTACTACCAGTTAATGCATTCTGGTGAAACAGAAAATGTTAAACTATTCTTGTCATAAAGGCAGTAAAATCGACTTTTTCAAGTGTAGAAATGCAAGAATTTCCCACTACTTTAGAGAATTGAAAGAATAAAAATATCCAATATTGCTAAATACATCACAATAATTAAAATAAATTAACAAGAGTGTATTGCACAAAGTGTTACTTATAACATAGCAAAAAAGCCACTTTAAATAAAAAGTTGTATGTAATTCGGCCATAGAAAAAATGTCCGGCCATCAAAAGATCATATTGTTAAGATTGTTTAACTCTATGCCAAATCCGTTTTACGCAAACTCCGAATCTTTAATTTTGCTAGATTGGAATATTCGATACCATCTTGAGAAATCCTGGCTGCCGATTAATCAGAATCTCAAGGATTGTGATTGAGATGCAGTATGCTATTTCTGATAATATGGAGGTAATAATGGGCATTTCCTATTACGTGTACTTGTCGAAGAAGACGGTGTTCAGCAGTTTTGGGTATGGAATTGGGGCTTTTGCAAAAACTAGTGGTTTTACCAAAATGGAAAAATGAAAAATATATAAATTAATTGAGAAAATGAAAGCAATTTTTTTTTTAACTCACACGTGTTGAGCAAAGAGTGGTGCGTGCTAAACACTTTATGTGTTTAACCTAGGGTTGAACAAGGGGCGGTATTAATTCGATTTGAAATGTGTTTAGGGAGGTGATAGGACCCTGCAAAGTTAAAGGTTGTCACACGTGTATTAGGACAACTATGAGGGGTATTTTTACGCATTTTGCCAGAAATAAAATGGCTTGAATCGTGAATCCCCAATTGATATTGTTGATGGGAGTTGTTGTGGTGAAGTTTCCCGACCGTTCTTGATCCTTGAAACACGATTTGGTTGGAGTTGTAGAGGTTATTGATTGATTGAACAAGTTCTTTGAAACCCTAGTTGAAACTTTGGAGGAATTCTTTAATTTTACAACTTGATTTTATTGTTTAGGGTTGGGAAGTTTTGGGTATTGGTTAAACCCTTCAAGAACACGATTACACCTTGTTGTGAAGGGAAGAACGTGTAGAAATGACTAAAAGGGAAGTGAAAAATGGAAAAATCCTAGTTCCACATAAGTTGAAGGTTGTAGGTTTTTTGGAGGGCTGAGCGCCCTAGTTTCAAGGCTCGGAGCGCCCAAATCCCAGGGTGGGGCGCCCCAAGCAGAATTCTATAGTCGAGTAGTTTTTTTCTAGATTTTTTTTGGTTTTTTGTTTACGTAATTTTAGTTAGTATTCTTTGAGTAATCTTCCTATTCACTTAGTACTAGCTTTTGAGTGTTTAGGATAACTCGTGTGTGTGAAATTATTTCAAAAAAGTACTCGTAGAAACTCTTTGGCTTCAAGTGCTCAGTTAAAGAACCGTCCTGTGTAGGCAAAAATACGCCACCTATTGTTACGGGGATATGAGTCCAACTGGCGAGACTAGACTTATCCTACAAATCACCGGGCACTGAGGATAGGCGGTTAGGTCACAGGGCGCGCATCCCGTCACCTGGGGTATATAGTCTCTTAGTTAGGGTTTAGTATACCACCGCCATGAGTTGTAGGCTCATGGCCCTATTAGTACTTGTATTTTACCTTATTTAGGACTGGGTATCACCACTATAAATACCCCTGCTTACATTATATTGTACTATCTCTGGATTCGCCATCAACTTCGGCTACTCTCAAGGAATAAGATTTATATTGCTTTCTTCATTATTTCTCGCTTATTTGCTTGTCTTTATTTTCATCGTATTTACTTATTTTTCCGTCGTAATTTACCGTATTGCTTGTGACCTCATTCATAATTAATTGTTTAACCTAGACGTACAAATTTAGGCATAAACACGTCCGTCTATCAAGTCACATCACTTCACTCTTATCCCAAAGAGGACTAGTGATACTTGTTGATTTGGTAGGTCATTGAGGAAGCTGTTTAGTTCGAGGAAACCTCTTGAAAAAAGTTTGACTGACCCTACCCTACTCATTGAGTGAACCTAAATGTCACCCAAAAGTGATGGAGTGTGTGAGGACTTATTACTCTAATCTTTCTTCGAGTTTTGAAATTGCAGGTAGATGGCTGGAGAAGGAGACAAAACTAGAGATGCGCCTGAGATCACCTTGGCTGACCTCTTGGCCGAGATGAGGGAAATGAGTACTCGGATAGAGAGTATTGAAAGGGAAAGAGCACTTGTGGTCCCAAAAGATACCGGAGAAGGGACTAGTAACTCTTCCACCTTAAAACTAGAGTATTTCAATGAAGTAGCTCACTAACAACAATTGAAAGAAGAAGCTGCTCGACATGATAGGGCGTTGGGCATTACCCAAGGCTATGTTCCACCCCTTGTGAGACTCCGAAGGAATATGATACCCATTGAGCAAGATATTGCATCTCAAGAAGGCGAGTTACCCGGACATGTGGATGACTGATATGATTATGAGCCACCTTATCCGCATATGAGGCCAAAGCAAGGGGTTGGGTTAATCATAGAGGCCGTGGAAAGGTCTTGGACATCGAGGAGCTTATTTGGGAAGGAATTTGGAGCGAGAATATGATGAGTACGTTGACTATTATGAGGGTTTCCCGAAACCAACCCGTGGTGGTTGTGACAATAATCTAAACAGTGTGAAGATCACAATCCCATCAGTCAAAGAGAATAGTGATCCGAAGAAGTACTTAGAGTGAAAGGTTCACTTGGAGCGGATCTTTCAAACTAATGACATGTCGGATGAGAAGAAGGTTACATATGCCATTGCATCATTCAAGGCTTATGCTTCCACTTGGCGGAAGTCGGTGAAGAGCTCTAGACGTAGGTTTGGGTTGCCCAAGCATATTACTAAGGAAGAGCTGAAACAAGTGATGGGTGATAAATATATCACCTCCAAGAACCGTGAAAAACAACTCAAGAAATCATATGAGTTGAAGCAAGGCCTCAAATCTGTTGAGGAATACCTTAATGAGTCCGAAAAAAACCGGATGGCCCTTGATATGGAAAGGGAAGATGAGGAGCAAGCCATCATCCGGTCCAAGGGTGGATTGAACCAAGAGATGTGATAACTATTGAGGTTGCATATCTTTCATTCACTCCAAGATGCTTTCCATGCCTCCTTTGAAGCTGAAAAATAGGTTAAAGAGGAAAAGGCTACTCGCTATAAAGAGAGCACCACATCTACTCCCATGAGCCGAACCAAAGATTGGAAGAGCCCAAGTACTGATGGTGCTAAGCCTAGAATTGACGCTAAGGAGTCGGGAGGTAATTCTAAAATTCAACTTAACTCTCCTAGTGCTTTTTTTTTTTAAAGAATCACAAGTGCAAGGGATATGGGAACTTTGCTAAGGATTGTCCTACTCGTAGGACTATAATCTTACTTAATGATGGTACAGTTCGTGAGAAAGAAAATGATGAGAAGGTTAAGGAAGATGAGGGGGCAGAACATGTTGAATGTGAGGAAGAGGTGGCGGAGGATGATTAGCCTAGCCAGTTTCTTGTGGTGCGTAGGAATTTAAGCACCATAAGTATAAATGAGGAAGAACTTGTTCCATGGGAGGTGTTGGGTAAGGGGTCAAGTTTGTTCATTGGTGGTTAATTTGGTACCTATGCGAATGTAGTGACCCATTCGTTGGTGTCACAATTAAAGTTACCACCTCGAAACATCCCCATCCTTACCATTTACAGTGGTTGAATGAGTGTGGTAAGTTGAGAGTGGCAAAGCAAGTTTTGATCAAGTTTAAGATTGGAGCTTATCAAGATGAGCTCATGTTTGATGTTGCGCCGATGCAGGCTTGCCATTTAGTATTGGGCAGGCCTTGGCAATATGATAGATTTGTGATACATGATGGCCGAGCCAATACTTATACGGCCAAGCTTGAGGGCAAGAGTTTCATACTCAAATCCTTGTCACCCAAGCAGGTGAGTGATGAGTATAGGTGCATGAAGGAGCTGAAAGAGCCAGCTAAAGCTAAGTCTCCCATGGAGACCAAGCCCGAGACCATAACTAATATTGTTGCACCATTCTATCAAGTAACATATGTGCCATGATACAACCTGTGAGTATTTGAGAGGTAATGATGGCAAAAAAATTCTTCTTAGTCTAGTGGATAAGGGTATTTTCATGAGTTCTAGTGATGATATTGTTTCTAATGATAACCCTTTGCCTAGTGTTATTGAGCATGTGTTGCAGGATTTTTAGGATATGTTCCCCGAAGAAATGCCTAGTGGGCTGCCTCATATGAGGGGAACTGAGCATATTTTGTATCAAGGTCCCAAATCCCCAACAAAGCAGCCTACCGGAGAACCCAGGAGGACACCAAAGAGTTGCAGCGTCAAGTAGATGAGCTACTAAACAAAGGCTTGGTTTGTGAGAGTTTGAGCCCGTGTGCCGTACTGGTGATGCTTTTGCCAAAGAAGGACGAGACATGGAGGATGTATGTCTATCGCCGTGCTGTCCATATGGATGATTGGTAATGCCCTTTGGCCACTCCAACACACCTAGCACTTTCATGAGGTTAATGAACCATGTTCTCAAATCGTTTATCAATAAGTTTGTGGTCGTCTATTTTGATGATATCTTGATTTATAAAAAGTCATTAGATGATCATGTAGGACACTTGAGGCAAGTACTTGTAGTGTTAAGGACTGAAAAGCTCTATGCTAAATTTAAGAAGTGCACTTTTTTAGTCCAACGAGTTGTATTTCTGGGCTTTGTTCTTAGTGCTAACGGTGTAGATATTGATGAGTCTAAGGTTGAAGCCATTAGGGATTGGCCTTCTCCTACTACCGTATCTCATGTTAGGAGTTTTCATGGCCTAGCTAGTTTCTATAGGCGATTTGTGAAAGACTTTAGCACCGTTGCAGCACCACTCACTAAGTTGGTGAAGAAAGACCAACCATTTGTGTGGGGAGAGCCTCAAGAGAAGGATTTCCAAGAACTGAAACGTAGGCTTAGTATTGCCTCATTATTGTAGCTGCTGACTTTAGCAAGGTATTCGAGATTGAATGTGATGCCTCTGGGGTTAGGATAGGAGGAATTCTTATGAAAGATGGGAAGCCTATAGCCTATTTTAGTGAGAAGTTGAACGGTGCAACCTTGAATTACTCTATGTATGACAAGGAGTTTTATGCGCTCGTGGGAGCTTTAGCCCATTGGCAGAACTATCTATGGCCGAGGGCCTTTTTTATTGGGAGTGATCATGACTCACTCGAGCATCTTAGAGTCCAAGAGAAGCTGGATAGGAGATATGCCAAGTGGGTAGAGTTCATTGAGAGTTTCTCTTATATAATTCACTACAAGAAGGGAAAGGAGAATTTTGTAGCAGACGCACTTTTTAGGATTGTCTTAGCTACCATTCTTACTTCTAGGCTCATGGGTTTTGAGAGCATCAAGTCAATTTACAAGCATGACCTTAAGCTTAATGGCATCTATAATGCCATTGTGGGTGGAGAGCGGGTGGATAAGTACCAATGGGCAGATGGCTACATTTTTATGAAAGGGAGAGTGTGCATACCCGAGTCCTCATAAAAAGAGTTGTTGGTGCGTGAAGCACATTGTGGGGGCTTCATGGGTCACTTTGGCGTGGGAAAGACCTTGGCTATTATATATGAGCAGTTCCATTGGCCTAAGATAAGGCATGATGTGGAGCACTTTTGTAGTGCTTGTTTAGACTGTAAGAGGGCTAAGTCTAGGTCGAGTTCCCATGGTTTGTACACAGCCTTACCTGTTCCTACTAGCCCGTGGGTGGACAGTTTTGTGGACTTTGTGATGGGGTTGCCACGGCTTAGAGGTGGACATGACATCATTTATGTTGTCGTCAATAGGTTTTCAAAGATGGCACACTTTATTCCATGTAAGAAGTGTGACGATGCACAACATGTTGCTTCTTTGTTTGTTGATCATGCGTTAAAGCTATATGGTGTGCCTCGTACAATTGTAAGTGATAGGGACTCTAAGTTCTTTAGCCATTTTTGGAAGTGTTTGTGGGCTGCTCTTGGCACCAAGCTGTTGTTTCCTATTTATGCCTAAAATCGGTTACCCAGGTTAAAAATTAATTTAGAATGAGATCACAAGCAATACAGTAAATACAACGGAAAAGTAAATAAGTAAAAGAAAGAAATAATAAGCAAGAAAAGTAAAGTAGTCTTATTCCTTGAGAATAGCCGGATTTTGTGGTGAATCGCTTGATTGTACAATATAATGTAAGGAGGTGTATTTATAGTAGTGGATACCCAATCTTAATTAAGGTATAATGTAAGGAGGGGTATTTATAATTGTGGATACCAAGTCTTAATTAAGGTAAAATATAAAGACTAATAAGGCTATGGGCCTATAACTCAAGGCGGTGGTGTATACTAAAACCTAACTAGGAGACTGTAAATCTAGGGCGGTGGAATATATGCCCTGTGTCCTATGGTCGTGCCATCTGAACGATCGTTGCCCAAGGACCGGGCGTGTATCCTCTATGCCCGGTGACTTGTAAGATAAGCCTAGTCTCGCCAGCTGGACTCGTATCCCCGTAATAGTAGGTGGCGTGTTTTTGCCCACACAGTCACCCCCCCACTTACTGAGCGGACGCAAACGGTCATAAAGTTTAAGAGGCATACAAGATGGATGTGAAAAGATATCTCACTGACTCCTCGAGACTCGCAGTCTCTTAGACCAAGAATAATGCTGATTTTCTTCGAGAACTCCACGTGCTTTCATATGATTGGTTGATATCAATTCCATGCACCTTTTCAAGAACTGATATTAACTACTCCAGATCGTTTCATATCTCTAGTAATAATAACTCTTGATCGTTTCGTGCTCCATCCTTATCTCTTTTCTGCCTATAAATAGGGACTTTGCGATAGGGAAGAAATCACAAACTCCTCTTAAGAAGATGCTTCACTTCTTCACTAATTTTTTATTATAGTGAGAAACTTTTCTTTCTTAAAAAATGTTTGCTTTTGATCCTGTTTTGATATTCGTAGAAAATCTTCTTTATTCTGAATGGTTTATGCGTGAGGGAACTATAGGAGGAAACTCATCTATAGTTACCTTCTTTTCTTCCTTCATCCTTGAAAGAACGAATGAAGTCCCCCGAGTCATAAAGTTTGATCGGATTCTAATAATGTCCTTTAGGATGTCATAATTGTTTCATGTGCACTGATTACGGTGCATTCATCTTTTAACACAGTGATAGCTGTGATATTCCTCTTATCATGCGGTGTTTGACAGTAGAAGAATGCAATTCCTGCAGTGCTCCTGCATCTACTCCTCTTTTGGTCTCCGTGGGCCATAGTCCCGGAAGTACCTCTATTTTAACAAGAAGGGCGCCCCTGGGATATCCTCCCCTTCTCTGGACGGTTGTCACCCGAGGGCATTCTCTATACCAATAGCGTTCTGGGTGCCTGTATAGCTCTGCCCTATTCTTCCGTTTAGTGATTGCATCTGCTTCCAATTTTTCAGGGAAGAGAGAGTATATGATGTTCCCGAGGTCACCGGGGGTTCTTTTGGAGTCTCTCCCCGTGAATCCAAGTGAAGTCTTGGACTACGTTCTGCTTCCTCCGCCTTTCTACTGAAGGATTTCTCAGTTGGACTGATTTTTCCAACTCTCATGGCGCAACATCACAAAGATGTTGCTGCTTGGGGATTAACCTGGGAAATTCGCCTTCTAGTTGCCGAGAGAGACTTCGATGCAAGAGCTACAATCTAGATGAAGAGTCTCTGGCCCTGCAAATTTTGAAGGAACTTGTGAATTTAGTCTTCCCTTTCCGTCTTTTTCTATAATTGTTATGAAGAAATATTGTATTCAAGAAGAACTAATTGTATATCATGAGCCTACAGACTGTTTGTTATTAATGAAACAGTCGTTCATCAATAATTTTGTACGTACTTGTGTAATTACTTACGATGTAATGTGTAGTCAAGCAGTATGTTTTATGTGCCTTTCTCGGCTAGTGTCTTCAAGAGATGGGTGTGCGCACTGAAGGGCATTTCATTTGCATTAGTAGGTGACGGCTTCGGTTGCGCCCACAATGGGATGACTTTAGCCCATGTGGTAATTGGCGCCTTAACGTCCAACTTTGAAGGTCTCTACTTAGTTACTCAAGTATTTAAGACTTTCAGGCAATATGCGAACAGGCATCCCCTTCAGCATGTAGGTGCAATTGTTGAATTAATAAGCTCAACATACGAATAATGTCTGGTGGCTGAGCTAGATGTGATCTAGCTCTAAGCGAGTAGTGTACCCTACCTTTTGTAGCAAAAAGTGAGTGTATTACTTCAACTTAGGTGTGGTCGGGGCTATGAATAGTTGGATCGTAGATGGATCTGAACAAATAAGCAAAACTGACTAAGTAAAATAGTAGTTTTATTGATAAAGGGGCGCTAGGCCTAAGATGTTTTGGGTAAAAACCCGTAACATGATTGATGAGTATGAAAATACTGCGATCAAAGTTAAAAGGAGCTTAATATAAAACATAAATGCTTTAGAAAGCGAAAGGTACTTCATGGTCGATCCTCGGAAGGTTCGGGGGCATGTACTTGGGCTTGCCTGGTCGAGGGTGCTGAGCCTGGAGATGTTACCTCTTGGCTGCTAACGAGCCGATGGTATAACTCTGCGCCAATCAAACAATAATGATTTGCATGCTTTCGCAGCTGTCTGCTTTCTGATTTGTCTTCGGGAAGGATTCCTTTGCTTAGATAGTTGATCAGCGCGTGATGCTGCCTTGTGATGGATCATGTGTTTGGAACATCAAGGTTCATCAGGGCCACAAGAGTTAACTCAACCACTATCTGCTGGTCGCATGAATCCTCGGACATTTCATTATTGCTCGAGCTTTCTTCCCGATAGACAAACTCCCATGCCTGAAAAATTTTCTAGAGCGCTTTTATTTTCTCCTGTCAATCCAGTGTACAGGTGCCTTCTATGGTAAAAACTTCTTTTACTTGATTGACCACTAACTGGGAGCTGGCGCAGAGGGTTGTTATATGTACGATTTGTTGCTGTATGTACGATCTCAAAGAATTATATAGGAAATTGCCTCCCATTCTCTTCTCGTACAAGGACTGCATTCCATGATATCTCTAAGATCGAAACATACAGCAACAGATGCCCACTTGACTTTGGCTGAGTTATCACTGGAAGTTGTAGGAGCTGTATCTTTGCCTGGGCTACTGTTAGGTAACTCTATATAAGCCACAGGGGTTCTCCTTGCCTCCGCAGCACCTCGGAGAGCTGACATACTAATTCTATTTCCTTGGGGACTAGCTGATCTATCATCGATAGTCGATCCCGCAGTTTGCTGATCTTTTCTCTGACCTCTCATTCCATAGCCTCGAACTCGATGGACTCCACTTTGATCATGTTTACTTTGGCTTCTGGTACAACACCGAGATCCCCATCATAAGTAGGATAATGTTCTCCATATGGAGACCACTCACCTTGTAAGTCGTTTATCCTGTGTGAGGTCGGGTATCTGAATACTTGATGGAGTGTTGAAAGTGCTCCCTTCAACCTATGTATCCACGGACGTCCCAAGATGACGTCGTATGACATATTGCAACTCAGCACCTGGAAGGAAATGATGCTCGTCATAACCGGTATATGGACCAGTAGACCTAGTTCTTCGACAGGTTCTTCTCGTCGTCCGTTGAAGCTGACTATGTTTCGAGGGCTTGTTGCGACTTGATGTCGCTGGCCGGTACACTGCAGCATCTCCATCTGAATAATATTCCGAATAATATTCATGTTACTCCCCGGATCAATCAGAGCTCGCTTGATGCGAAGGTCGGACACTTCTACAGAAACGACGAGGTCGCTCTGGTGTCGTCCTTCTTCCTCCAGGCTGAACGGGATTAGACTAAGCAATACCCCTGATTCGGTAGTCACCCAGGCTGTGGCTGGTTCACGATCAGTGAAGACTGCATTGATGATCCTCAAATTTTCCAAATCTGGCACTTTCGAACGCCGTGATCCTTCTTCAATCAAGTCTTTAAGGTTTTCTTATTTCAATAGGTGCTTGATTTCAATCATCAGGGCCTTGCAATCGACTGTCGTGCGGCCACCACTGCGATGAAAATCGCAATAGGGCGTTGCATTTCTCCCTGTTGCTCCTTTTATGGCAGGCGGCCATCGGACCCTCGGACCTAGTTTTCCAAAGTGATTGGAGACTAAGTCCACAACGTTGACTCGTAAACAAAAATCTCGAAAGCTACGGGACTCTGCTCGCTTCTCTTGTGATCTAGATTCCCGGGAACTATTCTACTTTTCGATTCTCGCCTGGTTCTGAACTTTTTCTTTTGTTCTTCTTCCGCCCCCCTCATTTTCCAGGGAGGGACTCCCTGCTCGCTTCCTTCGCTCAACTTTGGGATTCTGGGAATGGCCTTGCTCCAGGCAAAGCTTTTCAGTATACCTCTGATACAATGCGCTCCATGTTGTCACTGGGTGTTGAGTTAAACTCCACTGTAATTCCCTAGTAGCTAACGATCCCTTCGAGTTTAGACTTTAGCCGATGGCTACCACAACAATATTATCGAGGACTGGAGGAAGCTACATGTGTTTCCTTTAAAACCTATCAAGGTAGTCCTTCAGAAGTTCATCGCCATACTGACGAATCTCAAAGTGTCCTCCATGTGCTTCTCCCGCTTGGAAGCACCAGAATACGCTTTATTGAACAAGCAAGGGCACTTTTGGTCAGAGTTGATCCAAACCTCTTTACCAGAGCAGATTCAATTTCTTCCTCGGTGATCTTGTTACTCTTTACAGCTGTGTAATACGCAGCAATATGCTCATCTGGATCAGTCGTTCTGTCATACATCAAGTTATCCGACAGGCGGAAGTGCTTTGGTATGCGGACTGATGCAGAGCTTGCTTTGTAAGCATGCTTGTAAAAATTTTGCTCATCTACCGTGGTAGCTTGGGGTAGAGCACCCGACACATTACCAATCCGGTCGTGGATGGCCTTCATCTCCTTTATGAGGTCTTGAATAAAATGCGCTCCCTTAATGTTTTGATTGTTAATTGTTGATGATCCTCCGAGAGCGGCATCCATGTTGAGCCTGCTGCTAGGAACAGATGCTGGCGAATTGTTCATGGGTTGGTTCTTGTGGGGATGCTAGGATATACCTTGTACCATATTGCTCCAATTCCTCTTTGCTTGTTCTGACATAGTTTTGAGGAGACTAACAAGAAAACCTCTGAATTAAGGATTACCTTCTAGCAGTTGGTGACCTTCCCCATCGCTAGCACGCTGGGATCACTGGGATCCTTCACGAATTCATCCACTGTGTCTGTAGTGTTCTTCGGAACGTTGCTACTATAATCAGACATGATTGTGCCTTTTCCTTCGTAGAATACCTACAGTTACCTCGGCCTACATTAGGCGCCAAACTGTTTATGCCTAAAATCGGTCGTCTAGGTTAAACAATTAGTTTAGAATGAGGTCACAAGCAATACTGTAAATACGACAGAAAAGTAAGTAAGTAAAGGAAAGAAATAATAAGCAAGAAAAGTAAAGTAGTTATATTCCTTGAGAATAGTCAGATTTTGTTGTGAATCGCTTGACTGTACAATACAATGTAAAGAGGGGTATTTATAGTAGTGAATACCCAGTCCTATTTAAGATAAAATACAAAGACTAATAAGGCGATTGGCCTATAACTCAAGGCAGTGCTGTATACTAAATTCTAACTTGGAGATTGAAAACGTAGGGCGGTGGGATGTATGCCCTGCGTCCAATGGCCGTGCCGCCTGAACTGTCGTTGGCCCAAGAAGTGGGCGTGTATCCTCTGTGCCTGGTGACTTATAAGATAAGCATAGTCTCATCAGCTGGACTCGAATCCCCATAATAGTAGGTGGTGTATTTTTGCCCACACATTTCCTACATCCCAGTACCCTCAGACAGATGGGAAAACTGAGGTTGTTAATTGAACCTTGGAAGCTTTACTTTGAGCTATTATGACCAAAGGTAAGAGTAGGGCAGCAGTGATGCTTGAGCTTCATGAGGAAGCTTATGCCAAGGTAGTGTCCAAGAAGAACAAGCGGCGAAAGAAGCTGGAGTTGAAGAAGGGTGATTGGGTTTTGGTGCACTTTCGAAAGGAGATGTTCCCGAGCCATATGAAGGGAAAGTAATCATCGAGGGGATATGGTACATGCCAAGTGTTGTCAAAGATAAACAATAATACCTATGTGATAGATTTTCCAGGTGATACAATGTCTCTAATACATTCAATGTTTATGACTTGACTCCTTGTGTTGATGGTAATGATTGTGGTAGAAGATGCTGTAATTTCGAGGACGAAATCTTCTCAAGAAGGAGAGGATGATGTAGTCCAGACTGATCAAGTGCCTTCGAGACTATTCACGCGGAGTCAAGCAAAGGAGATTCAAGATGTGTATTTACAATTGGTGTGGAAGGGCTTGATAGAGAGAGCTTTGTAGACGATTTGAAGGTCGTTTGCTTCAGCACCAGTAAGGGCGGACCGCCCCAAACACAGGGTGGAGTGACCCAGAGATATTATATTAAAAGATATTATTTCGGATTTGATGTTAAGCTTGCTAATGTAGTTTTCTTTCTCTACAATGTATTAATTCAGCACGTAGACTTCTCATCATAGAAAAATTAAAAATTGTCGAGACATGGAGTTTTAATGATTTTCAAACCTATTCAAGAAACAACTGTTTTTAGTGCTGAAACTAACTAAAACAACAGGTGTTTGAGTTGTTTCTAAACACTATGGAAAACAATTAGGTTGCTTGTTTTTGACGAGGAAAAAAAAGCATGGTGAAGTGTGAAAAATAATTGTATTATACTTATTTTCATATTAGCAGAATATTTAATTACCATCTCAACATATAAGTGTAATTAATTTACACGATAGAGCAGGAGTTTTAAGGCAAGAAGTGCATGTGGCTATTAATCCTTGATTGAGATACTAGTGATCTCTTTATTCCTTGTTGTTTGATTTACTTAGAACTTTTGGGCTAACCTAATCACGACCAATTATGCATTCAAAAAATAATAAGCGGTCATTACAAATATAATCCCATTTAACAAGTCTGGAGTCGAATCCCACAAGAAGAAAATATTAATTCGTAATTCAACATGTCCGTTCAAATAGGAACAATTTATGATGATTTTAGTGTGTAAACAAAATAAATAGTGATTAACTAAAAGCAAGTGATAAGTACTAGAGAAGATTCAAGAATAAAAGGCCTAGCATATGACTTTACCAAATTATCGGAGTGATGTACCGAATACTACAGATTCAATCTCGCTTGACCATTCCAAATGATTGTGAGCTCCTTGTTTATCGCTAGTATTCTCAAAAAAAAAAAAGCAATAACTATCATGCATTACTTTTCTAAATTAAAACAAAAATCGACTCATAAGCACCAACTGTGGTAGTTACTCACTCTAGCTGAGAAGCCTAATAACTTCCCTTATCTCTCATAAACCACGAGGCCTCACATAAGAAAATTGTACCATTCGTAACATTGGGACTTAATAAATGCAAGGCTCACTCATTCTCAGAAAGAAGTCATGTACCACACTAAATGTTCCATCAGCTTTCATGCGGTGTAAAATTCGACTAACGTAAGCTCGCTCGGTCTAAAATCAAGTAGGAATTTCACATGTTGTAATGTAGGCTAGAGGATAGGTAAAATATATTTAGTTTATAGTGACTAACTTCCCTTAAGCATTTTAGTATATCACATAGTTCATTCACTTTCTTTTTCACCTAAGTCTGCCTACTTTCCCAATTCTTTTATCATCCTAAGCTTCCATTTTCTTTATGTTTTCAAGAGTCACTACTAGTAAAGAATTCTATCTTATTCCTTTTTTTCTGTCTTTTCTCGTATCATTTTTTCTCTCCTTTTTTCACTCCTTTTGTTAAGTCTTTACTAGCAATTTCTCTCAAGTAAAACACCTTTATTTCTTCACACAAGTCAAACAACCAACTCTAGTAGCTCTAGCAATCAAATCTCATAAACCACATTTCAAAAGAGGTAACATGGTTCAAACTTGATCAATTAAAAATCAAGGAGTTCGGCATGTAATATAGCTACCAAAGAAAAGGATTCAGCCTCAAAGGGCTAACTAGGGTCAACTTTCATTGGGTAGGCAAATATTCATAAGTTAGCAAAGAAATGCCTATATAACTTCCTAAACCGAGCAAGACAAATCATTTCGTTTTGCGCACACTCGGGGCAAGTTCTAGATACCATAGTGTAAGCATAGAATAACAACAATTCACACACACACACATGGCAAACGGTCTACTTAGAACGGTTCAAATCTAGTTCTCAAATTAAAGCAAGTGAGCATGCTTTCAAGTATAGCTTATAAGAGAATCAAACCTTGAACAAGGTATCACACAAGGGCACTTGATAGCTATCAAGGCATAGCAATACAAGTCATAAAGAATTCATAGTCCACATATTCTGGCCTAAGTGTTTATATGAAACACGCCATAAATAGAAGATCACACTACTTATCCTTCCTAATGGTCTAGTACTACAAAGAAAATCTAACTTTTACCTGACTCAAACTACCTCCCTTGAAAAGAACCAAAGTACAAAGAAAACTCAGGGAGGTTATTATTGCTATCTATCTAAATAAATAACATATAATGATACTCACAATGGATGGATGAATCAGACCCAATTGGGCTACCTACGTATCAAGTGAACCATAAATCAGAAAAAAGATAATACATCCCAACCGTAGCTCATGGGAGTACTGAATTGCTATATTTCTTCTTATTATTTTTAAATCTTTATGTTCTTGATTTTTTTTTGTAATTTACTTAAAGGCACGAATAAAGGAACTAATACTACTTAATTAATATACTAAATACTAATATATTACTAAAAAGTACTTTCCTAACTATTACAAGCCTATCATGAATTCAGAGTTAAAGGTACAAGCCTCAAAATTCAATAAGGTTGAAACAAATCAAACATAGCCAACTGGAAAACATAAAAGAAAAATAACAACCAAATAGTCTCAAGAAAATATAGAATCGGTCTATAGAAGGAACTCCCTGAGGCCCAATGCCTACGAACTAGCATCATCCTCATCATCATTAAGTAGAGGCCGGTCTATAGAATAGACATCCTCATTAGGGGGATCCGTGGTGGCTCAAGTCTAACCCACTGCTTAGTGATAGTGGACAGTGAGAAGCTCTCATCCTCCTATGAATTCTCTGCATCAGCCATACCCTCCCGCCTAGCACGAAACAACCGATGCACCATCTCAGTATTATATGCCACCTAAGTCTCAAGAAAAACATGAAAGCCCAGCGCCCTCCACTGGGGCCTTGACAGCCTCAATGTTCAACCTCTTTGCGGAGGTGGCCCTTACCCAAATTTTGGGGTTTTCCCATCGATTGGATGATGATGTGTGCCAGATTAATGCCAATAGCCTTCATATAATAGTATAAACACACCTTCTTTTTTATCACTCTTGAGTCATTGCTAGAAGTCATAACATGGGCATTCAATAGTCGCAACAACAACTTGGCAGGAACCTGTCGAGCGAAACATACAACCCTACTTTATACGCCTGATATTTTACCAATTTTGGTAGTGCCTGTTCCGGAATATGAGCTCATGAATCTCAAGCTCAACTTTAGGAGACTTTGCAAGGTTAAAATTTTGGTACCAATGAACACCAGGATCATCTACCGTTATGAGGCCAAAGTACCCTAGGCCTCTCCATGAATAGCTAAAACTCAAAATCCGCCAGCCTCTCTTTTCCTAAAATGGCTAGTAGAAGGAGCCTGAGATATGGTCTTTGCCTTATTTAGTGCCATTGTACCTGCACAAGGCAAACATGAATAACTAAGGAAAATAGAATAAAAGCAATCCCCAAAAAGGGTATAAACGACCCCACACCTATGTTTTTAAACTATGTTCACATGTCCACACCATTAAAAGCATAAGGTATGTGTTATACCCAGTTTTAAACTCAACTCGGAACGAATCAAGTTTCAGGTTTGACTGGGTAACTCGTTTGAGTGTAGAATTGGAGTCTTCACCAAACATGAATTTCTAAGGTGTATTAGGTCACCTAAATGTCTAAGGTTAGTTTTTTATTAAATCGGACTAGTTTAAGAGATTCAGTGGGTAAGAAATCTAAATGACTCGGGGAAGAAGGTGTTTGACACCTCCTCAAGTCCCACGAAAAGTGGTTCCCACCCTAGTCCATATTTTGGGGTGTTTAAATAAGCTATATTACGTTAACATATTCACAATATATATATTACTATCCTAGAGAGGTGAAATTCATGAGTAATTAAAGAGTTAAATCTATTCATGCAAAATATAGTAAGTCTAGGTAGCATGCATATAATAAGGCTTTAGATTTTACAAATACGGCCTATACTTCACGCCTACTCGCACTTTCGGCCTCTATCACATATGCCTAATCGAAAGTGGTTAAAATTTACAAGAAAGGTTAACAATCAGTGTAGTTATGCAATTCTAACAGCTAAATTAATTTTGCACAAATGAGCAGATTTTGCAAATAATTTTCAGATTTGTCAAAAACTAAATAGGGGTTGTTTTCGAAATAAAATGTTAGTCATTTAGGGTCGGTGTGACTCATCATTAATTGTCGAGCACTAACCTTAATGGCTATTTGATGTAGGGATCATTTTTTTAAAATATATACTATAGAAAGGGCTGTTTTGGAAAGAAGGATAACGAAACATCACAAATGCACATAAGGGTCATCGTGCATATATATATATATATATAAGTATAAGCATGCAAATTATATGATAGCTTTAGTTTAAGACTTTAGAAAAATACTTATAGGCATAGTATGGTTAATCCCATTGACCCATACACCCCTATACACTGTGAAGTTAGTGTATAAGAGCTTAGAAGTCGAAAACTTTTTTAGAAACACAAATAGGGCTAGATTCGAAAGAGGTTTTGGGACCAGTTTAATCATGCAAAAGGGGGGAGTTTTACTTTTCAAAATCAGTCCAGTTTTAAGAAAATCATCACGTAGTCAGCCCCCTTTCATGCTCTAACAGTTTAATCATGAGAAACTATTTTAATATCGAGTTCACAAGTCGAATATACTGAATTTCAGTCGACTAGGATGTATAAAGTAATCTTGTTGCAAAAAATGTTCAAGTTTTCATGCGAGAAGCCTATTTAACACTTGTAAATTTAAAATCAAATGCTCGTTTAAACCTCAGTCCATTACTCAGGTATCAATTCTAATGCAGAATCTTGTTGTTCTCTTAGGAATGATGCAACACGTAAGGAGAAAGGTTTAGGAGGTGCCCTTGAGTGGCCAAATACATAGTTTTTAGCTATGTAACCTGTTTTAGGACAAACAAAGTACATGCAGGATACTCCTAACGAATACAATCAGAGAGGGGAACTAAAGGGAGTGGAGAAAAGTAAGAGCAGTGCCCTGAGTGCACTTCGAATAGAGCCTGCTTAGGCTTTGATTATCCCCGCATAAGGGATGCCCTTATCAAACACTTAGAGACCTGTAAAGTTAACTTTGGTATGGCCCTTAAGGCTATCCACATAGACTATAAGAAAAAGGGTTAGCAGGGGAGGGTATAGAGCCTCCCAAACTGGTCACATACACACACAAGAAATATCTAACAAATCATGTATATAGGCATTCTACAGACAGGGGACAAGTATAGAGTTTTATACCTTGTTGGGTACACTAACTAGTAGACAGAATAGGCTTAGGCAATGATTGATGCTCCCAGAAAACTAGTGCAAGAAAAGCAGTGAATGTAGGATCTTTTCCAGAGGATTGAGAGCGAGAAAGAGATGTTTTTGCTAGTGTTTTTATATGCAGTGCTTGTATATCAGAATGCTTGTTTTTAGTGAATGAGAGAGGACTAGTTTATATAGGTATATGGAGTGGAATTTGGATTCAAACGGGTAAAAGCTTAGAATGTTAAGAAAATATTGCTTCAAGGATTAACAAGGACTCCTTAAATATATTTTCCTAATATAATCAAATCAGGGGTCCTAATGTTAAGGTCAATCACATAAAATTAAATTCTGGGGCAAATATATTCCTACTCCTTTCTTGTAATAGGGTCTAGGTTCAAAAATCAGACAAATAATTCCCATTTAAAATCAAATAACCAACTCTCATTCAAACAATCATGATTAGGCTTAAAAATGATCTGAATAGATTCAAAAAGATTCCAATGGATGCTAGGATAATCAAATAATCAATTTCCAATCTTGTCTCTAGTTAGAATCACAAATTGAACTGATCATGGTCCTAAAATCACATAGACATGATTCTGAGTCAGTAGGTCTTTTTTTTTTTTTTAGATAGCCAGGTTCAAAATTAGTGCAAAAAGGTGTCTCAATAATTTAAGTTCAATGAAATCAAATGATAGCTTTAAACAGACACTAATCGATATCATGTCAATCATTAGAATAAGTTCCATTCAAGTGTCAATCGGAGAGATCAATTGAACCTAATCAGAATTCCTTAATTCTTTCAACAAATCACCATTCCAATTTGACATACAATCATAAGAATCAGGTGTTTCGACAGAACAAGGAAGCAAATACACTGTAAGACATGGATGATCAACAGTCAAGTCATAGGCCGCCATTGCTTCTTCATTTAAAATAAATGGGGATAGCCTAAGGCACTCAGATATGAAATAGTTTAAAACAAAGTTCGGCTTAACCAGTGAACTCACCAATTAGCAGGGGAGGGCATAGAGCCTCCCAAACAGGTCACATACACACACAAGAAACATCTAACAGATCATGTATATAGGCATGCTATAGACAGGGGACAAGTATATTGTTTTATACCTTGTTGGGGTACACTAACTAGTAGACAGAATAGGCTTAGGCAGTGATTGATGCTCTCAGAAAACTAGTGCAAGAAAAGCAGTGAAAGTAGGATCTTTTCCAGAGGATTGATAGTGAGAAAGAGAAGTTTTTGCTAGTGTTTTGATATGCAGTGCTTGTATATCAGAATGCTTGTTTTTAGTGAATGAGAGAGGACTAGTTTATATAGGTGTAGGAGTGGAATTTGGATTCAAATGAGTAAAAGCCTAGAATGGTAAGAAAATATTGCTTCCAGAATTAACAAGGTCTCCTTAAACATATTTTCCAAATATAATCAAATCAGGGGTTCTAAAATTAAGGTCAATCATATAAAACCAAATTCTAGAGCAAATATATTCCTACTCCTTTTTGTAATAGGGTCTAGGTTCAAAAATCAGACAAATAATTTCCTTTTTTAAATGAAATAACAAACTCTCATTCAAATAATCATGATTAGGCTTAAAATTGATCTGAACAGATTCAAAAAGATTCCAATTGATGCTAGGACAATCAAATAACCAATTTCTAATCTTGTCTCTAGCTAGAATCACAAATTGAACTGATTATGGTCCTAAAATCACATAGACATGATTCTGAGTCAGTAGGTCCTTTTTCTTTTAGATAGTCAGGTTCAAAATTAGTGCAAAAAGGTGTCTCAAACTAATTTAAGTTCAAAGAAATCAAACGACGGCTTTAAACAGACACTAATCGATACCATGTCAATCATTAGAAAAAGTTCAATTCAAGTGTCAATCAGAGAGATCAATTGAACCTAATTAGGATTCCTTAATTCGTTCAATAAATCACCATTCCAATTAGACTTACAATCATAAGAATCAGGTGTTTCGACAGAACAAGGAAGCAAATACACTGTAAGACATGGATGATCAACAGTCAAGTTATAAGCCGTCATTGCTTCTTCATTTAAAATAAATAGGGATAGCCTAAGGCACTCAAACATGCAATAGTTTTAAAAAAAGTTCGGCTAAATCAGTGAATTCACCAATTAATCATGTGAGTTTCCAACTAATTATCTAACACGTAGTAATTAATCGACTAAGCACATTAACTCATAGGAAAAACAAAAAGGTAAAAAGGGTACCTGTTTAATCACGGTCGGAGACATTTTCGGTGACTGGAAGTTTCATCAACGGTAGGTCGATTTTGACCTTCGTCCAAATGGTGACAAAAGTATAGGGGTTTTGCAGCGGATGAAGAAAGGATCATCATGATGTATTTTGTTTTTAATTTCGCCGGTGAATTTGGCCGAAAAACGGCGTAAACAGTGGAAGCTTCGTGAGAGAGAGAGAGGGGGTGTGAGTCGGCTGAGCGTGAGAGGAAAATGAGGGGTACTTTAGGGTTTTGGGGGGTGGAGTGTAGTTAAAATAGGAAACTATTATCCTGGCCGTTGGATCCATTGCGTGGATGGCCAGGATTTAGACTGTAGGCACAGAGGTGGCAAAAACGAGCTGATGTGTATGTGTGTGTACGCGTTTACGTGTATATATGTACATATTGCATAAAAATGGTATAAAATTTGTATAAGGACATATAAAATACATATAAATGTGTAGAAAAATTGAAAAATTAATTTAAAAATGTTATAATGACATAAAGAAACGTAGAAAATACTAATGTGAAATGTAAAATAATTTTGGGCAATTTTGTTGAAAAAAATGTAATTGCGAAAATTCTTAACTGAACGTGCGAATTTTGTAAATGGCCGTAGTATGTACCGGTGTCTTTAAAAATAGTCTAATTGATGTGCGTACATGAGGTAGTGACTCAGAATAGGAGTGAGTGTAGGGTAATTGTATGGTTATCAGTGCAGTTTTGTTCGAATAGAAGGCTATCGAAATAGAAGGGACAAAATTAAGTGTCAACAGTATGCACCATCAATAACAAATGTGTTCCAAAAGCACAAATAATGTGTCATGCTAATCATATTAAACACATACTAGCAAGTAAAGCCATTAGCTACTCAGACTTCACTAAAATATGGCAAAGACTACATATGGCATATGACATATAGGCAAGTATCCTAGGTCAACACATTCATATCAACCCTACACAATGGTGTCAAAGAACCCTCATATGATGATCAAATAGAAACGTCCCATATACTCACCAACAATATGCATAAAACACTCACCCGACACTTATATCAACAGATAATGCTAAATGTACATTTTAGTTACTCAGACTTCACCAAAAGATTAAATTTATCTCCAAGTTGGCATTTTCACAAACATCTAGTATGCTACAATAGTTTGATATGAACATGGAAGCATTGAACATACAATGTAGCCCCAATAAATCATAATTTCACTCATCCATACAGATACGACCAACGGACCATCCCAATTATAAAAGAAATACATTACTTCTTAGTAATTTCACTAGTGACTACAAATTCCCCAAACTTAGACTTAATTTAAGTATTCATAGACCAAAGGTAATAGGGGAAGAAAGGAAGGGTTGTTTCATAGTTAAGAAGTAGCAACACAAAAGGGGTGGTTGCGTAGGACGATCATGAAGGCCTCAAGAAGGGTGGGAAAAAATCTCGTTGGGTGAGGGTGGAGGGGGAAGGGGGTGGTATACAATAAGAGAAGAGGAAAGAAAAAGAGTAGAGAAAGGAAGACTTACCTGTTGGTTGCGAGGTGGCTAATCGAGGGGAAGGGGTTTTAGGTATGTGTGTTGTGAGTTAAAAAAAAAAAGGAATAGAGGTGTATGGGTAAAGGGGTTTGGGAAGGGGGGGGGGGGGAACTTATTTTTAAGTTTTTCCTTTTTGTTTAATTATTAATCAAAAGTTTGGAGGAAAACTATTTTTTTTTTTTTTTTTTTGCAGAAAACATACATGCCGCAACACCTAGCGCGCCTCGGTAGGGACGATTTACTGGGGATGGATTTTACCTTACCGCATGGCATGGCACAACGTCTGATGCGACTTGGTAGAGGAAATGTAATGTGGATTGGAATTTTTGTGCTCTGATGATTTTCATTACTGCTCCACGCCATGCGACGCCTTTCACGGCACGTTTGGCCAAATTTTGTGGGCCTTCAAATTTTTAACATTTTTAACTTATCTTTTCGAGTCCCATCCTTTTCCTGACAAATTGTTTTAGCACTGGCTCACCCTTTTTGCGTTAGTACCTATCCATGCACACCAAAAATAATCCAAGTATAATATGTTAACTAGAAACAACAAAATATCTCCAAAAAGCAAGTAAAATTGGGTTACCTCACAACCAGCATCTATTTAACGTCGCAACACGACTCTTTTTGTATTTTTCTATTTTTTTCAATTATTTTTGTTGTTTTCTTTTTTCTCTTTTCTTCTCATTTGTTCTTTACAAAATATTAGTTGCCTCCCATGAAGCATCTTTGTTAAAGTCGTGGTACGACATCGCCCTATTTTTAAGGCTCATCCAAATAAAGGATACACGATTCGACCCTCTTCCAACATGTTGTGGTAAAAATTCAGTATTTGCCTAATGACATGAAATATACGGGATCCATCTTCTAATACAACCTCTAATGCTCCATGAGGTGACACTTGCACAATATTGAATGGACTAGACCATCTTGTACTCAACTTGCCAAGAAATAACCTCAAACTAAAATTGTATAAAAGATATCTATCACCTAGCTTGAACTCCGCTCTATGATATGCTTGTAATACATGCCCTTTATTCTTTCCTTGTATATCTAGGCTCCCTCAAATGCATGGAAGCATAACTCATCAAGCTCATGTAACTCGTTAACTCTAATTATTCCTGCAGCTTTCACGTGAAGGTTCAATGTTCTTAACGCCTGAAGGCTCGATGCTCCAGCTCAACTAGCAAGTGACACGCCTTACCAAATACAAATTTATACGGTATCATAGAAATTGGTGTTTTGGAGACCGTGCGATAAGCCCAATGTTCATCATCTAACTTCCTTGACTAATTTGTCCTATTTTCATTCACTGTGTATGTCAGCACACTCTTTATCTCCCTATTGGAGACTTCAACTTGCCCGTTAGTTTGAGGGTGATACAGGGTGGCGACTTTATGGTGAATACCATAACAACTTTGCAAATGCTTGATTGTAAAAATGTGTCCCACCATCAATGATAATTGCACTCAGAGTTCCAAAGCGGGTGACAGTATTATTTTTTAAGAATTCAATAACTCCCTTAGCATCATTTTGTTGGAAGTGCTATAGCTTCCACTCACTTTGATACATAATCTACAACCACCAGCATATATTTGTTACCATAAGGATTTACAAGTGGCCCCTTGAAGACTATTCCTCACACGTCAAACTCCTCAACCTCTTGAATTGGACTCATATTCATTTCATGACAGCGAGAAATATTACCGATGCGCTATCACTCATCACAGCTCTTTGCCCAACTATGTGCATCCTTGAACAAAGTTGGCTAGTAAAATCCACATTCTAAGACCTCTGATTATGTTCTTCATCCTCCAAAATGTCCTCCATATGGTGACGAGTTACGCGGCTGCGAAATAGAATTTTGTTCTATCTCGGGGACACAGTTTTAGATTATGTTATCAACACAAATTTTAAACAAATAAAGCTCATCCCAGAAATAAGACCAACAATCTCTATAAAACGTTTTCTTTTTTGCAGAAGAGAAATTAGGAGGATTGATACTGCTAACCAAGAAATAGCAATGTCAGCATACCATAGTACCTCCTCAAGTGATCCTGCAAGTAACTGCTCATCAGGAAAGATCTCTAGAATGTCCTCTACTTCTGTATTATTCTCTGCTCCATTTAATCTAGACAAGTGTTTTGCAGCCTGGTTCTCCGTACATTTTTTTATCTCTAATTTCCAAGTCAAACTCTTGCAATAAAAGCACCCAACGAATGAATTGTGGCTTGGAATCCTTCTTTTCGACAAGGTGCCAGATGGCTGCATGATCAGTATGCACAATCACTTTGAGCCCACCAAGTATGATCTAAACTTTTCAAAAGGAAATACTACAGCCAAAATCTCATTCTCTGTAGTAGTGTAATTCAATTGGGCTCCACTCATAGTCCAGCTAGCGAAGTATATGAGAGCATAATCTTTTCTTTTATCTACCCCAATACCGCACCCACCGCGTAGTCGTTAGAATCACACATTAGTTCAAATGGTGTTTGCTAGTTAGGTGCCACAATGATAGGCGCTAACACCAAATTATTCTTCAACTCCTCAAACGCTAACATGCAGTCATCAAAAATGTCAAATAGGTAATCTTTTTCAAGCAGTTTACATAAGGGGTAAGCAACTTTAGAAAAATCTTTGATAAACCATCTATAAAAGCCAGCATGCCTAAGAAAAATCTTAATTGCTCTAATCGAGGAAGGTGGTGGAAACTTCTCAATTACTCTACTTTAGTGCTAATGAAACGACCTTAAGTAGTCGTTTCCGAAGTTAGGGATACGATTAGCGTGTCGATAATTTTATAATCTTTGTAAGGTCTATTAGGACCTTTCTGTAAAATTTGAGCTAAATCAGACCACGTTTGGTAGGCATCGGAAGAAGATTTCAGTTTTTATTGTCGATAAATATTAAAAAGAGATTTTCGAGCTCGATTTTGGCGAATGAACTCCGATTCGAAATCCAAAACCGCTGTTAAGTTCGTATGATTATTTGAGACTTTTGTGATTTTTCGAAAGTGAATTTCGAGGTTGTTCGGCTAGTTTTCACTAAAATGCCGAAAATTAAAAAATTTGACCTTTTTCCATTTAATTTGCATATTGAGTTTCGGGAGTCCTATTTCAGATCCGTCTTACCAAGTGTATTACCTATATTTTTATAACTTGTATGCAAAATTCGGAATTATTCCGAATTTTGTAGGATTACGTTTTAACTTTCGTCGCGAAAAGAAAAGAAAAGAAAATAAAGAGAAAAAGGAAAGGATAAGAAAAAGGGGAAGGTGGCGGCCTTAAGCGTAGCATAAGCTTTAAGCTTAAGTATAAAGCTTAAGTTTGGAAACAGAACCAGAAAAATGGGAAATGAGAACCAACGCAGGAAAAATACCAGAAAATGAGAAAAGAGCCGAAAAAAGATAGAATTTTTAACCCGAAATATTCAGGTAATGTTCTTAATGCATTATTTGAGTTTATTAACTGTGTTTGAATATATTTTAACGGTAAAACTTGAGATATTAGACATCATTTTAATAACTTCAATTGATAGTTTTAAGGGTTAATTGGACCGCGATAATGGAATTGATTATATATTCGTACTCAGTGAGTTATGGGCAACATATACATGTAATTTATTTAGGGTTTGGTTATGTGACTTTGAACCCTGTATATAGGCATGGCCTGCGTATTGCGTATGCGAATAGGGTATCAGGTTCCTAACTGGATTGCCCTAAGACGTAAGGAATGAAGCCTTTAGCCTTATGTGATATATTTTTCTGCTTACTGAACACAGTGAGATCGTTTGGCAATGAATTCAAAGGATGAAGCGGTTGTTGAGTAACTGTACTAGCTTTGTAACAAGGTAAGTGTTTATATCTATTTCTTTGGAGGCCCCTGGCCTTGTGGATATTCTACCACGTGTTCCTTACGTGTGTAGCTGCCGATAGGCGTACTCATTACGCTATATTGTATATTATATGTTATGCCCTGTTGTTGGTATTGCATTGAGCATATGAGCATTGCACTATGGTATTAAGCATTTGCATATACTTCCCGGTTGACGATGAGAGTCCCACATCGGTGAAGGGTCATGATTACATATACTTCTCGGTAATCGATGAGAGTCCCGAGCCTGTAAAGGTATCAGGCACATGTGACTGCATTGTATCATACCGCATTCATCCCATCTCATTGCACTGCATACTGAACATTATGTGTATTGCGTTATGTTTTATGTGTGCGGTATGTGTACTATGTTGTGGATATATCTCAGTTTGCCTATATATTTCTGGCTCGTAACGCCGCAACAGTATAAATATACGGATCGGGTTGCACGCCGCAACAATATAAATATACGGATCGGGTTGCACGCCGCAACAGTATAAATATACGGATCGGGTTGCACGCCGACAGTATGAATATATGGATCGGGTGACAGGCCGCAACAGTACGAATACATGGATCGGGTTGCACGCCGCAACAGTATGTATTTCTGATTGTTGATATGTTCGGGATACTCAAAACCTATATGTTCAGTCTACCTTATGTCCTTGGTCTTTTATGATTCCATACATGTTTCCAGTTATTATCTGGCTCTGCCTTTTTATAATTTAAATAAGATGGATTTGTTTTACCTATTTTTCTTTTCCTTGGCTAGCTATCCTATTTTTTGGTGGCTAGTCTGCCCCATTTATTGAGTCCTTTTGACTCATCCTTGTTTGTTGTTTGTCCTTTTCTATCTATTTCGTTTCGGCAGGTTTGCTCCAGGATTGAGTTCGCCAAGTTGTGAAGGAGTGAAGACGACTTCAGCTGTCAGGGTGGGCCAGCTTTCATTCAGGATGGCCACAGTTTCATATTTATTATTTCAGTATCATTTTTCTCCCTTCAGGAGGTATATGTCTTCTTTCGTACTCTTAGATGTCTAATATGGATAGATCTAAACCTAGTATGTTGGGTAGTTAGCTGTAATTTCTTTTGTACAACTAGAGGTATCAGTATATCTATGTTTTTTTCTAAGTCTTATTCATATTTATGAGTTGGATTTATTTTCATTTTTCTAATTCAGTTGTTAAGGATTCGCCCGACGGGTCTAGGGGAAGATGTCGGGTGCCCGCACGGCTTAGTCTAAAATTCGGGTCGTGTCAGTTAGTATCAGAGCCCGGTTTAGAGTCTATCCAGACTAAGAGAGTGTCTAGTAGAGTCTCGCTGATGGGTACGTAGACGTCCGTACTTATCTACGAGAGGCTATAATGGCATTTTAGAAAGTTCCGCTTCTTTCTTTTCTGATCGTGCGTCGGTCTAGAATGAAAAAGTGTTTGCGTTAATTCATTCGTGGTAATTTTGAACCCTCGTGCGACAAATCAGCAAACGGTAGGAGTTCAGGACGAAGTGGTCTTTCCTGGGGATAGAGCTACTCAAGCCCCGAGAGTTGTGGATCGTGCTGGCGATCCAGTCGCGCAGGCCCCAGCTGTACGAGCTCGCGATGGGTAAGGGAGCAGGGCCTTGTGGTTCCCTTGGCTCACTACAATGCTTATGCGAGAATCTTGGCGACGCAGATACCGCAAGAACCTATTATTCGTTAGGCAGCTTATCAGATTGCCGCAGATGGAGACGTTTGGTCTTAGGGAGCTCTTGTTCCAGTTCCTGATGTTGCCCCAGTAAATTATATCCCAGAGGCAGCATGTGTTGCGCCACCAATTGTTCTGGCTGGTTAGCCAGCCGAGGTAACAGTTCGTTCCGAGTGCCCAAAGGGGTTGCATTATTTTACGCAGTTGAACCTTCCGATATTCTTAAACAATGCATCAGATAAACCTCGTGATTTTTTTAAAATAAAATAATGTCTGTGTATCCTTCAGGCTCTTGATTATATCGAGCAGTATGGTGTTGATTATTCTTCTTTCCAGTTTCAGGGGTCCAGCCTTGAATTGGTGGGCCGCTCTCTTATTAACTAACTTGGTTTGGTTTTTCTTCTAGATTCGTGGAAAAGTTCCTTTCGAGTAGCGAGCGAGATGAAGAGTGTTGCCAGTTTGAGTGGATTAGACAGGGTAGCCTGTCGGTTAGCTTGTTGGTTTCAGAATATGAGATTGAATTCTATAGAATGGCTGGATAACATTAGAACTAGTCCATGAGCCTTTCAAGAGATTCAAAGATTTATTGATGACCTTTCTTTTTCCTTGAGATCCCAGATAGCTCAAGAGATTGAGATCGGGATTTTATTTGATGTTGTTGTTAACATTGCTCGAAGGTGCGAGGCATACCATAAGTTAGAGTGGGAAGAGTTAGAGTGGGAAAGCAAGAGATCCTACGGCCCTGGTGGGCACCGTGGTACCTCATTTGGAAGTAAGAGTTCTTATTATTTTGGTAGGTCACCTGCCAGGTTATCACAGCTTGTCGAGCATAATTCTCAAAGTGCGCTAGTAGTTTATCGAGATTAGACTCAATTTTCTCTTTGTACCTATCAATAGTCTGTCCAGTTTCCATTTTTAGCGAAAAGGGTGTTATCACTGTCGTGAGTCTGGTTATCCTTTGAGGAATTTTCCCTTACTCCAACAAGTAGACAGCCATCCTTCTTCTTGCCCTCAGGCACCTGCCCAGTCGCAGGGATTTCATTTAGATCTCAATCAGCTAGAGAAATGCCACGATCCAGTAAAGGTCGAGAGCGTGCTGGCTGTTATTCTTTAGAAGGTAATATCAGTGCAGCGGCTTAGTTCAGCCGTAGAGGCAGTTTTATGAACTGCCAGTCTGGCAGGATGCAGAGGCATTCGATGTGGTAGACCCATGTATTTCTTCTTTCCTTATATGTGAGTAAGATTTGATTCTTCGGATCAATCTGGAAATGGTTTGTCATATCATGTTCCAATAGTTTCCTTGGGTATTGTTTCTATTAAGAATCGATTGCGGTTGAGGGGCGAGCTTCATGGTATAATTTATTCCTGGTATTTGTGAGACCCTACTAATTTATCTGGTCTAAATATGAGAGGTTTGACAGTGAGTGTCGTTATTGTATGTCTGGCATCTTGTCGTGCCACCTTCTATTATTATATAAAATTAGTTTACCTTTCTTCTCAAAATTCTGTATTGGTTGGATTATGAGATTCTAGTTCATCACCATAGGGGAGTGTCATGGTTTCTTCAGGTGTAAAGTGGTTAGTAAGTACTACTCGATCTATGTGTCTCCTCTTGGTTCGAGACGCTAGTAGAGTCATGTTATTCTATGAGCTTGTCTCGATTATAAAAGGATTTTCTGGTAAATTGTCGAAGTTCCTTTCTTTATAAGAAGGTTAAATTGGCATGGAAGTTTTTCCATAAAGCTCATGTAATATTTATTTCTTCGATTGCGATTCTTTGGCTAGCTTAACTCGTAAGTAGTCTAGCTTAGGTAACAAAGTAAATAAGAAAAAGAGCTTCCTAAAGCTCTAATTATTTCTATCCTCAGTCCGTTGCCATCTCTTCTTTGTTCGGCACTGGTGAGCTTAGGCGGTCAGTAACCTATTATGATGTTCCCTGTATTGAGCCAGAGTGCGTGCCAAGGTAGCCGGGTAAGCACATTGTTGTTTTTCAAGGCCACTAAGGGTAATGAGAGGCGTCATTTGACCTTTGATTGATCCATCAGGCGGTGGTGCTTATAGAAAATATATGGAGTTGTGACTCGAGAGTTGCAGCTGTTTGGCAACTCGAAAGGGTAGTTGGTAGCTTAGCTTTGCCTACGTTCGGCTTTTAGCTAAATCTTCTTTAGTCCAGCAGACTGTGGGGGGATGGTTATTCCTATTCAAATAGCTGCATGAGTTTGTGCTTTAAGTGGAGGAGTCTTCCTCCAAATACTAAATGGTAATATTAAATCTCTAAGGCGTTGCTGAAGCGTAAGCTAATTTTTAGTTTCATCGATCTATTCTATATCGAAAAGCATATCGACGAGGTTATTCGTCGGTGGAATCATGTTAACCCATTAAAAGTTCCGTGTATCTTTATTTCAAAAATGTAGAACTCTCTTTTCGTGATCGAGGAAGGATCAGCTTAGTCAGATTAAGCTGTGCAATGGTGTTATCATATTATCCAGATATATTTTATTCCAAAAGTTTCATATGCGTGTTATAATTCGGATCCTGTAATCAGGAGATAATGCCCGTGGAGTAGTTTATGAAGGTCGTGCAAGTTCTTTTGTTATATGTCCGAATTTCTCTTTAGACTTAGGCTCGTTCGAGGACGAACGAGAGTTTAAGTGGAGGAGAATGAAACGACCGTAGGTAGTCGTTTAAGAAGTTAGGGCTTCGATTGGCGTGTCGATAATTTTATAATCTTCGTAAGGTCTGTTAGGACCTGTCTGTAAAATTTGAGCTAGATCAGACCTCGTTTGGTATCGGAAGAAGATTTCAGTTTTTTATTGTTGATAAATATTAAAAAAGAGATTTTCGAGCTCGATTTTGGCGAATGAGCTCCGAATCAAAATCTGAAAGCGCCGTTAGATTCGTATGATTATTTGTGACTTATGTAATTTTTCGAAAGTGAATTTCGAGGTGGTTCGGCTAGTTTCCGCTAAAATACCGAAATTTAAATATTGACCTTTTTCATTTAATTTGCATATTGAGTTTTGGGAGTCCGATTTTAGATCCGCCTTAGCAAGTGTGTCACATATATTTTTATAACTTGTATGCAAAATTTGGGCTTATTTTGAATTTTGTAGGATTACGTTTTAATTTTCGTCGCGAAGAGAAAAGAAAAAAAAATAAAAGAAAAAGGAAAGGATAAGACAAAGAGGAAGGCAGTGGCTTTAAGCCTAGGTTAAGCTTTAAGCTTAAGTTTGGAAACAGAACCAGAAAATGGGAAATGAGAACCAACGCAGGAAAAATACTAGAAAATGAGAAAAGAGCCGGAAAAAGATAGAATTTTCACCCCGAAATATTCAGGTAATGATCTTAATGCATTATTTGAGTTTATTACGTGTGTTTGATTATATTTTAACGGTAAAATTTGAGATATTAGACATCGTTTTAATAAGTTCAATTGATAGTTTCAAGGGTCAATTGGACTCCGATAATGGAATTGATTATATATTCGTACTCAATGAGTTATGGGCAACATATACATGTAATTTATTTAGGGTTTGGTTATATGACTTTGAACCCTGTATATAGGCCTGGCCTGCATATTGCGTATGCAAATAGGGTATCAGGTTCCTAACTGGATTGCCCTAAGACGTAAGGAATGAAGCCTTTAGCTTTATGTGATATATTTTTCTGCTTACTGAACACAATGAGATCGTTTGGCAATGAATTCAAAGGACGAAGCGGTTGTTGAGTAACTGTGCTAGATTTGTAACAAGGTAAGTGTTTATATCCATTTTTTTGGAGGCCCTTGACCTTGTGGATATTCTACCACGTGTTCCTTACGTGTGTAGTTGCCGATAGGCATTTTCATTACGCCTTAGCTTTTTAATTTATATTGTATATTATATGTTATGCCCTGTTGTTACTCAGCATATGAGCATTGCACTCTGGTTTTGAGCATTTGCATATACTTCCAAGTTGGCGATGAGAGTCCCGCACCGGTGAAGGGTCATTATTACATATGCTTCCCGGTAATCGATGAGAGTCCCGAGCCGGTGAAGGGTCATTATTGCATATACTTCCCGGTCGGTGATGAGAGTCCCGCACCGGTGAAGGGTCATTATTGCATATACTTCCCGGTAATCGATGAGAGTCCCAAGCCGGTGAAGGTATCAGGCACATGTGATTGCATTGCATCATACCGCATTCATCACATCTCATTGCACCGCATACTGACTATTGTGTGTATTGTGTTGTGTTTTATGTGTGCGGTATGTATACTATGTTGTGGACATATCTCAGTTTGCCTATATATTTCTGGCTCGTATCCTGGGCTGCACGCCGCAACAGTATAAATATACGGATCAGGTTGCGGGTATACTATGTTGTGGACATATCTCAGTTTGCCTATATATTTCTGGCTCGTATCCTGGGCTGCACGCCGCAACAGTATAAATATACGGATCAGGTTGCACGCCGCAACAATATAAATATATAGATCGGGTTGCACGCCGCAACAGTATAAATATATTGATCGGGTTGCATGCCGCGACAGTATGAATATATGGATCGGGTTGCACACCGCGATAGTACGAATACATGGATCGGGTTGCACGCCGCAACAGTATGTATTTCTGATTGTTGATATGTTCGGGATACTCAAAACCTATATGTTCAGTCTACCTTATGACCTTGGTTTTTTATGATTCAATACATGTTTCCAGTTATTATCTGGCTCTGCCTTTTTATAATTTAAATAAGATGGATTTGTTTTACCTATTTTTCTTTTCCTTGGCTAGCTATCCTATTCTTTGAGGTGGCTAGTCTGCCCCATTTATTGAGTCCTTTTGACTCATCCTTGTTTGTTGTTTGTCCTTGTCTATCTATTTTGTTTCGGCAGGTTCGCTCCAGGATTGAGTTTGTCACGTTGTGAAGGAGCGAAGACGACTTCAGCTGTCAGGGTGAGCCAGCTTTTATTCAGGATGGCCACAGTTTCATGTTTATTATTTCAGTGTCATTTTTCTCCCTTCAGGAGGTATTTGTCTTCTTTCGTACTGTTAGATGTCTAATCTGGATAGCTCTAAACCTAGTATGTTGGGTAGTTAACTGTAATTTCTTTTGTACAGCTATAGGTATCAGTATATCTATTTTTTTTCTAAGCCTTATTTATATTTATGAGTTTGATTTATATTTATTTTCCTAATTCAGTTGTTAAGGGTTCGCCCGACGGATCTAGGGGTGGATGTCGGGTGCCCACACAGCCTTGCCAAATATTCGGGTCGTGTCAGCTATCTACCTCTATCCCATTGCTCGGCACATGGTGTCCAAAAACTCTCTCTTATAGTACTATGAATTGGTAGTTTTTCCAATTCAAGACCAAATTTGTTTTAACACATCTCTCTAGCACTCTTCTTAAGTTAATCAAGTGTTCATCAAACAAATTTTCCACCACAGAAAAATCATCTATGAACACCTCTAGTATGTCCTCCACCATATGAGAAAAGATTGCCATCATGTACTTCTGGAAGGTTGTTGGCGCATTGCAAAGCCCAAACGGTATCCTCCTAAAAGAGAAGGTGTCATACGAATATGTAAAGGTGATTTTCTTATGATCTTGGGAAGGTGGAAATATAAATATATGATTATATCCGGAGTATGCATCTAGGAAGAAAAAGTGTGTCTTCCCTACCAGTCAGTCTAACATCTGTTAAGACGAAAGGTAGTGGGAAGTGATCTTTTCTTGTGGCATTAATCATTTTCCTGTAATCCATGCAAATATGCCAGCCAATAACAGTTCAGGTGGGGATAAGCTCATTATTCTCATTCTCTACCACAGTTATCCCACTATTATTTGGAACACATTGGACGGGGCTCATCCAAGCACTATCAGATATAGAAAATATGATGCTCGTGTCTAGCCACTTGATCACTTCCTTTTTCACCACCTCCTTCATGTTGGGATTTAGCCATCTCTAGTGTTCTATTGAAGGTTTTTGGCCCTCCTCCAACAGAATTTTATGCAAACACGTTATCGGGCTAATCCCCTTTATATCTGCAATAATCCACGTAATAGCTTGCTTGCACTCTTTCAACTGTGTCAATTGTTCTACCTGAACATCTAGAAAAGAGGATGAGACAATAACACGTAAAGTTGAATTCAGTCCCATGAACACATGCCTGTAGTGTGGAGGCAACGGCATCTTTGGTGGCTCCTCAATTGACGACTTGTCAGGTGGTGTTGTTTTTTCAGCCAAGATGGGTGGTTCAGACCTGAGCTATCTTTGCTAGTAACCTTGACCTTCAAGATCAAGGACCCATACTGCCAACTTATCTCTATCAACCATATCCATGTTTAGGGGGATGCCTCGAAAGGATCATTAGGATAGTACATCCTATCAAGAACCTCACTCAACTCCACAAGCTCCGCCATTGAACAATTTGCAAACTCGTTGGGACTTTTCAAGTATTTCTTCTCATTGAAGATGGCTTTTTCATCATTTAATCTCATTTTCATCTCTCCTGCCTCACAATCAGTTATAGCCTTTACTGTAGCTAAGAAAGGCCTCCCCAAAAAATATGGGGGTCTTTTTATTTACTTGGTAGTCGAGAATCACAATGTAGGAAACACAAAGCGATCAACCTGCACAAGCACATCACCTATAATCCCTGCAGGTTGTTTCAAACTCTTGTCAATTGATTACGGGCTCATAGATGTTTGTCTTGCTCTGCCACGCCCAACTTCTTGTAAATAGCCAGAAGTAACAAATTGATACTGCACCCAGATCTAATTTTGCTCTACCAAAAATGTGATTGCCAATGGTGCAGGGTATGGTTAAATTGCCTGGGTCTGTCAACTTTTGAGCTACGGGCTGAGTCGTAACTCCACTACAAGCATGTGTCAGTGTAACAGCAGCCAAATACTGAAAGTCAAATTTTCTTGACAACAGGTCCTTCATCATCTTGGCTTATCTTGGCATCTCTTTGATTGCATCTATCAGATGAATGTCCACTAAAATATGCACAACATCGACATAAAATTCCTGTACTAGTCCTCCTTTTGGAGCTTTGCCAATCTTTGAGGCTATAGAGGAGACAATCACTTTCTCCCATTAACAATAGAAGTATCTTGCTCAGGTGCCTTTACTGTTTCTACTTATAGTGTTGGTTCAACTTTTTTTGCCTTTGATTTCTCTTCCCGTGCCTGCTGAACTTTCACATATGTTAGATTAAGAGGTTCATTAATATCTGCCTGACTCGTACATGCTACAAATTATCACTGTTGGCATGTTGAAGCTCTTGTTCTCTGTCTAAATGTCTAGCATTCTTAACACTCACTGCCATCAACTACTTGTTCTCCTGGTCCTTAGGATTTATAATGGTATCACCAGGCAAAGCTCCTTGAAGTCTGTTGTTCAAAGCCTTAGAAATCTGACCCATTTGTATCAACGTTTTTTAATAGTAGTGTCATGTGTCGTCAGCTGCTCTTGTATTTTTTCATAAGTACCCACCAGCTGCTGAAACATGCTTTTAACTTTTGACATGTTGTCATCTTTTTGAACCACTGCTGGCTATTGTAGTAGTACATTCTCTATTGTTGTGCCTGCTGATTATACCCAACTTGCCTTTGTTATGGTACCAATTACCCTTGTGGTAATACATGCCGATATTGTACTTACTGAGGTTGTTGTCCCCATTGTTGTGCTCCTTGTCTCTGGCCAATGTAGTTGTTCACATTGTTGACATCTTCACTATTAGCTTGAGCCTGAGGATCAAACTCATGATAAGATGGGTCAGGCATTGATTGGATAACAAAAGGTGTGCATAATCCATCACTCGTAGCATCAATTATATGAACCTGTTTGGTTCCCATATCTTTAATTTTCTTTGTCAACAATGTCAGCTGAGTCGTCATTTCTACCATATACTCATATTTGGATGAACTTGGATCAACTGCAACTGAATGAATAATTAGTGTGACAGATGAATCCCTTGTTGACCAACCCATGTTATGTGCCATTGTCTCCAACAGTGGGTTCTGCAAAATTTTGGCTCAAGAACTCCCCTCCAGCGTAAGCATCAACATTGGCTTTCAAATTATCGTTCAGGCCCCAGTTAAACCTCTGTCCTAGCATTTTCTCTGGAATCCCATAATGAGGACACTTTAGAAATAATCCCTTGAACCATCCCCAAGCCCTCTTATATTGACTCCAGAGGCTTCTGCCTGAATATCAGTATTTCATCACTCAACCTTGTAGTTTTGTTGGGTGTGAAGAACTTCTTCAAGAAAAACTTAACCCAACTCATCCCATGTAGTGATGGAATATATTAGAAGTGAGTTCAACCACATCATTTCTTCACCAGTGAGTGAAAATAGGAAAATAGCAACTTAATAACAGCAGGTAACACGAGATTGCTATTGTGTGACACAAACAAATAGGAAACTTTTAAGGTGTTGTTTTGGATCTTCATGCTCTGTCCCATCATATTGACCTTTGTATCCATATCATAGTTAATTTGGTGTATATTTAAAACAAATATGGATATTAAAAAAAAAAAAACTTGCGCTAACTCGATATTTGAGTAAAATTAATGAATAGAAATAGGAAAAGGTTCCAAAATGTGCCTTTTGATTTATGCGAAATTTCACTTGATTACCACTCCTTTAATAGTGTGAGTCAAATATAACCTACTATCTAATTAGTCACAACATGCTCTTATTCACGAATAGAAAACTTCTTTCAAACACATGATCTTTTATACAATGAAAAAAATATCAAATTTGCAATTGAGTTATGTGAAATATATCAGATTTGCACCAGTACATGGAAGAACAAGTTTAATATTTGCGACAATGCCATCGTCTTCTTTAACATGAAAAACCTCGAGTGATTAGGTCTCTATCCCTCAAGCTCAAATAATCCACTTTCAACTCTTAAATCAACTTAATCTGAATTTAAACAATGATTAATCTCTGTTATATATAAGTCTATAACTGCATTGATGCAATTTCATTATTGTTCTTTCAAAAATTACCGATGGCAATGCAAGAGCTCTACATTAACCTACTAATGCTAAAACAAGTAAGCAGCTCTTAATCATTTACAGTAACATTGTGATGGTCAAGGTGTGTCATGGTGGGTAGAATTTTGATGATGTAAAATGTTAATTACAAAAAGTTATAAAGTTGAAGGTCATGAGATATCATTTGAATGTGGTAGTTATCTTTTTTTTTTTTCTGTGTGTTTTTGGCTTAAATGGTAATAACTATCTAATTTAGGTGATGTCTTTAAGAGGAAAGAATTGATTACCATGGGGTGATTGATTTAGAGGGATAAGGAAGGTGTTAGAGAAAAATAAATCTCGACTTATTCTCCAAGTTTAGGAGCAACTCAGAACAGTTTTGCATAGGTCAAACGTAAATTTAACATTCTGTTATTTGTGTGGATAAGCATACGTATTGGAAAATAATAATATTGTGTACTGGTGAAAATACAATTTGGACACGTGGCAACCAAAGGGCAAGGTTCGGGGTGTTCTCAACGAGAATCACGAATTGACTACGAGGTTGATATGATGGCGACCGAGGCTAGGCCTCGAGGTCCAGATTATTTAAGCCACGAGATATGACCGCTTCGGGAAAGAAAATGGTTTACCACCTGGATCACGCCCAACTACGCCCTATAAAAGGGATTAAGTGGTCGCAACAAATATAAGTTGGTACTTAAAGTCCCGATGTCGAATCCCACAAAGATCACGACTCCTAGCAGTTAGTCTAGCTAAACTATCTATCCAATCAACTTCAAGAGTATATCTTTTGTTTGGTTTGGTTCTTTCAACTACTAGACAAGAAAGTAAATAACACATATAGAGAGAGATTTAATTCAAGAGATGGAAAGCATAGGATTGATTTTCCCAACTCCTAACTTGTGCTAAAGTATTGTGCTATAAATTTTCCCTAACTCTTCCTATTGAACAAGTGCTCTAAGTTTACAACTACCCACTTCCGTTAAGTAATCATAACTTTCCTTAATTAACAATTTCAATTAACTAATGCAGATAGGGACTACACTTATGGTTCACAGTAAGGATCAATATTTCTAATACACCGTTTTGAAAACCTAAGCAATGCCTTTGTTTTAGGTTGAAATACTGCTATGTGTTTAACCCCAACTCATGAATCTATTCCTAGTAATCACAAGAATAAAGGGGACAATTAATTGGGGATCCTACCAGTTAATAGCAAGAAATTCATAAACAACATAGATAGGAAGAATTAACAAGGTTCATTCATAAAACAATAATTATCATCACACAAGCATGTGGAGTGGTTAAATCAACCCTAGAATGGATGATTTAGCCACTCATAGTCATGTTCTAAGACAAGAAATAAAATATACAAAACCACAAGAATATGGATAGATGGATGAAGTAGAGCCTTGAATCTTGATCTTCTCTCTTCCTTGCCTCTTTTTGATGTGGAATAGGTCAAAAGTTTTGTCCTAGAAGGTTCTAGGATGTATTTGTAGTTTTATGAAAAATCTAGGTAAAAATAGCTTTTTCCGCTCAAGCTAGGACTTCTCAATTTAAGCGCTACTTGTAACTCTTGACTGCGTGCTGGCTGTGCGCTGGCACAAGCTGGACACTAGGTCTGCTTCGTGTGCTGGGTAGATGCTGGCACAAAGCTGGCTCAAAGTACTGAATGTATTCTCTGCAGGCTGGAGTTGTGCTGACACGACTTTCGCACAAGGTCATGAGAGTTAATTTTCTGTGCTCAAGTTGTGTTGGCATGACATTGGCACAACTTACTCCAACTTCAAAGTTCATTCATGAAACACTCCAAATCATCAATTCTCTTGCTACTTTCATCAAAATCTACACCTACACATTCAAACACAATTATTTAGCTAAATGCACTATCATAATCAATATAAGCGCAAAAAGATCACTAAGATATGGGGTAAAAATCACCAAAATATGTATCTTTTCAGCCAAATATCGTCACCCCGCACTTAGACTTTTGCCAAACCTCGGGCAACTTATACCTTGAACTCAAGATACCCTAAAACAACTCACACAATGACTTGGATTTATATAAGCACTTAACAAACTGCATATGCACTCATTATGCTTTATTCACACGAAATCTATGCCAAGAATATTTAAAAACAATCAAGAGTACCAAATCAACCTTCCAATCCCATATCAACTCCAGACTCACTCAATAAGTCATGCTAGTACTCACTCTATTCAAGAGACTAATAAAAGAGGTATCTTATCGTAAATCATGTGCCCTTAAAACCAAAACAAAGTTTAAAGCAGGAATTCACTCAAGAGAATGATCATGAACAAAAAGTTCATACATGGATGAAACACTCGCTCTCAGAAAAGAACTCACATGCAACAATAAGCTTGCCCTTGGTGTAGGACTCGACTAATGTCCATCTACTCGGCTAAGATCAACTAGGACTTCTTTTAGTTGTAATGTAGGTAATGGGACGGGTGTGATATATTTAGGTAATAGTGACTAACCACCCCAAGCAATTTAATACACCATAGTTAATTCAAATATTTTCCTCCAACCAATCATTCTTTTACTTGCACAGAGTCAACTTTTACCAACCTTCTTCTTTAAGCACGGTAGGAGCTAATGATAAGGACTACTCTTTATTTTCTTCCATCTTTCAAACATAATTTTTTTTCAATCCATATTTCAATATCGCACAATATTCCAAGCTTTTCTCTTTTTTTTTTTAGTGAATCCCTCCAAATAGTATCCTCTTAACATACCCCTTTTATCTTTCTCTAACAACCACAAATTCCTACTCCATTCACTAGCCTTTTAGGCTCATAACACTACAAGCAACTCATAGATATTTAGCACATGAAATAGAAATCCTTTTGCTACCAAAGAAAAGGCTGTAGGCTCAAAAGGGTTAGCTAAGATCAACTTTGACTAGTAACATCTAACTCTGAGGCTTCAAACAAATTGGCTATGAAAGGAATGCCTATATCACTTCCTAACCGAGCAAAATACTTATTTCGCTTTGCACACATACCAGGTAATGATAGGGACTACTCTTTATTTTCTTCCATCTTTCAAACATAATTTTTTTTTTCAATCCATATTTCAGTATCGCACAATATTCCAAGCTTTTCTCTTCTTTTTTTTTTTAGTGAATCCCTCCAAATAGTATCCTCTTAACGTACCCCTTTTATCTTTCTTTAACAACCACAAATTCCTGCTCCATTCACTAGCCTTTTAGGCTCATAACACTACAAGCAACTCATAGATATTTAGCACAAGAAATAAAAATCCTTATGGCTACCAAAGAAAAGGCTGTAGGCTCAAAAGGGTTAGCTAAGATCAAGTTTCACTGGTAACATCTAACTCTGAGGCTTCAAACAAATTATTTATGAAAGGAATGCCTATATCACTTCCTAATCGAGCAAACTACTTAATTCGCTTTGCACACACACCAGGCAAGTTCCAAATATCAACTATTAAACATGAAGAAAACAAAATCCTCACTCTCACATGGCACATAACCTACTCAAAATGGCTCAATTCCCGCTCTTAAATAAAGCAAACACAAGAAAACTCTTAAGCAAATCTAGAGTCAACATCATGATCATAGGTTTCAGATAATACACTCATCGTTTCTCAAGGCAAACTAGATACTTCCAAAAAAAAGCATGAAGTTCACATACCCCAAATTAAGTATCTATATAAAACTAGTCAAAGTGGAGCTGAGACTATCCTATCCATCCACACTCTAATCCTTAAAAAAAAACCTACCTATATCCGGTTCAAATTACTTAATTTGAAAAAGAATCGATGCACAAAGAAAAACCAATGAGAATTAATAGCACAAATAAGAAAAACCCCCACCCCACATTTAAAATCATGCATTTCCCTCAATGCATTAAAAATAAAACTAAGGGTGATAGAAAAACTCCCTGGGGCTCTAAGCCCGAAGAACATCCTTGTGAGCTTCCTTAGGGCACGAGATACTCAGACTTCCTCCAAGCAGGATATCCTCATCCAATCGTACGAGATTTCAAGCACCCCACACTTAGACTTCAAACCAGTCGAAACCTGCTAAACAAAAAAATTCACCAAGTAATATCCTTCAAAACATCACATATTTTTTCATTTTATTTTTTTTTAACTTGTATACAATTACAATCACGGGTTACCTCCCGAGAAGCGCCTTATTCATATCGTGGCACGACTTCAGTTAGTATCAACACTTTTTTCTCCAACTCGAGCTTATGAATTGCCTTCCCAATTGTAACTCAACTTTCCGGTTATGCTCTTGAGGTGGCACAAGTTCTTGCATTCCAAAAACTAAACATCTCCTTTTGCGCGTAGCCGCTAACTCAGGAGTATCTTCAAATTGTCGACTGTGCTCTTGACCAAGCACCAAATATACCATTTTTTAGACCTAGGCTGGCAAACAACGATTGTCATCTTGCCTAGATGGTAGTGAAAATTCCATAGTGTAAGCAACATACACCTCATCCTTCAACTCTTCCACTGGCTCAACAGGATCAATTTCCATGTCTCCTAAAAATTAATACCATTACCGAACCAATAACCGTTATACCGACACCGTTATGCTTATTGGTAACGGTAGCAGTTCAGCTATTGGTACCGGTTCGATTTTGCACACCCCTAACTTTCAAAAATGAACCATAATGATGCAAATTAATATTAACCATTGAGTATGTTGATGAGTAATAGTACCTACTGCAGGAAAACAAGATTGGAAAAGTACTCGGTATCTAACCTAAAAAATCCTACAGCCGAAATGATCAGAGTAGATTATTGATAATCTAAATAAAGTACAAACTGCTTATATAGAAAAAAATACGCGGAAACAAAGACTTCGAAAGTTTTCTTCCAAAGCCTGAAAACAGGTTTACTTGCAAATGAAACTTTGGAATAAAATTGTATCTAATGTCATGTTGAAAAGTGTCTAGAATGTGGTGCAACCCACTCACACTTTGATTCATTACTCACAGTCTTTCTGGCACGATTTAGAGTTAACTAAAATTTAAGCTTCAATTTTATTGTCTGACTTTAGTGCCACATCTTCATCATGGCATATTCCCGCACCATATGGCTAGATGGTTGACTTTCAACCCCTATCTTCTCCTGTGTGGGAAAACATATGCCACCTATTGTTATGGGGATACGAGTCCAGCTGGCGAGACTAGAGTTACCTTACAAGTTACCGAGCGCTAAGGATATATGCTCGCTCCTAGAGCCAACGACCGTTTAAGCGGTTTGGTCATAGGGCGCAGGGCACATATCCCGTTGCTTAGCGTTTACTGTCTCCTAGTTAGGGTTTAGTATACCACCGCCTTGAGTTGTAGGCCCATAGCCCTATTAGTACTCGTATTTTAACTTATTTAGGACTGGGTATCACTACTATAAATACCCCTCCTTATATTGTATTGTACAACAGACGACTCGCCATCAACTTCGGCTACTCTCAAGGAATAGAATTTACTTTGCTTTCTCCATTATCTCTTGCTTATTTACTGGTGTTTATTTTTATCAAATTTACTTACTTTTCATCATAATTTACCGTATTGCTTGTGACGTCATTCATAATTAATTATTTAACCTAGACGTATAAATTTAGGCATAAACAGTTTGGCGCCCACCGTCGGGCCCAGGCCGTTGTAGGTATCCAATGAAGGAAAAGGCGCAATCATGTCGGACAACGGTAGAATCATTTTGAAGAACACCATAGACACAGCAGAGGAGTTTGCGAAGGATATCAGCGATCCCAGCATACAACAAAAGGATCCTGTCGAGCAGCCAAAGGATTCTTCTCATGAGCCAATCCCTAGTGCTAACGATGGAGAAGGCGATCAACCGCCAGGAGGTAATTCAGAGTTCAGAGGTTTCCTCCTGGATATCCTCAAAACCTACGTCTGAGAGGAACTCGAACAGCATAGCTGAAGGGATATCCCAGATATTGGGAGCAATGTTTTCTGGCTCGTCTCAGAGGCCATTATCCCCGTGAAGACCGATGCCTACTGACAACTCACCAGCATCAGTTCCCAACCGTAGGCTCAACCTGGATGCTGCCCCTGGAGGATCAATGACGATCAATAATCAAGACCTTAAGGGAGCCCCTGTCATTTAGGACCTCATAAAGGAGATGAAGGCCATCCACGACAAGATCGGTAACGTGTCGGGTGCTCCACCTCGAGTTACCATGGTAGATGAGCTGAAGTTCCACAAAAATTCTTACAAAGAAAGCGCACCACCGCTCCGCATACCAAATCACTTCTGCTTGCCGGATAACTTGAAGTATAATGGAATGACCGATCCGGACGAGCATCGCTTCTTAGTATACGGCTGTGAAGAATAACGAGATTACTGATGAAGAAATCTAGTCTGCTCTAGTGAAAAGATTTGGTTCAACCCTGACCAACAGAGCCCTTGCTTGATACACTCAGCTACCAATTGGATCTATCGAATCATTCACTCAAATGCACGACCTGTCCACAAGTGGGAGAAGCGTATGGAAGACATCTTCAAAATACGACAACGTGACAACGAATTGCTGAAGGATTACCTCGATGGATTTCAGAAGGAACGCATAGGGCTCCCTCCAGTCCCTAACAATATCGTTGTGGTAGCCTTCGACAAAAGCTTGAATTCAAATAGATCTTTAGCTACCCGAGAATTGGAATGTTTTTTACTCAACACCCAGTATCCACATGGAGTACGCTACATCAGAGGTATATTGAGAAATTTTGTTTGGAACCAGACCATTCTCATAACCCTGAGGACGAGCGAAGGAAGAGACCAAGAAGCCCGTCCCTAGAAGGTGAGGGGGGATGGTAGGAGGATGAAATCGAAGGTTAAAAACTAAGCGGGCTCGGGCGTCGGAATAATTATTGCGCATCCGAATCCCAGGAGAAATGAACTGAACCCCAGAATTTCAGGGACTTTGATCTTCGTGTCAATGATATGGACCTAGTCGCCAATCACTTTGGTAAACTAGGCCCCAGGGTTTGATGTCCACCTAACACGAAAGGATCTACAGGGAGAAACACAACGCCCTATTGCGACTTTCATCGCAGCGGAGGCCATGCAACGGTCGATTGCAAAGCCTTGATGATCAAGATTGAACACTTGTTAAAGGAAGGACATCTTAAAGAGTAGCTGGAAGAAGGGATCCACCATTTTAAAGGTTTAGAGTCTGAAAATTTGAAGACCATCAATGCAATCTTTGTGGACGAACAGCCGGACACGGCCTAGAAGAACGCAACGACTGGGATAATATTCAAATCCATCTGATTCGACCTCGAGAAGCAAGCAGACCAATAAGGAGACCTCGTTGCACTTGTGGAAGTATCCGGTGAACATATCTAGCAGGCTCTCATTGAACCAGGGAGTAGTGCTAATATTATCCGGGGGGAAGTGTTACACAAACTCAGCCATTGTCCTGAAATATCCTCGAGTACTCAAAAAATAATTAGTTTCAATAGAAAATGGGAAGCATCCCCTAGAGAACTAGCTCTACCGATCCATATACCGGGCGTGACGAGCACAACTCTTTCTAGGTAATGAATTGCAATCTCCCGTATGATAAAATACTGGGACGGCCATGGATACACAACGTCAGGGGAGTGCCCTCAGCATTTTATCAGGTCTTAAAGTACCCGACCCTGCACGGGGTCGCCGACCTAGGAGGTGAGCGGCTTCTCCCCGAGGAATGTCGCCATACCTCATATGGGATTACATCTTCCGAGTTGAGAGTTATTGAGGCCTTAGAGCATTTGGTTAAGGATGAACTAAGCAGGCTGGGGGATCGATTGTAGTTGATGGAACAACTAGTCCCGAGAGCAACCGAATTGGTGTGTCGTCTCTCTAAGGTGCTATAGAAGCAAGGAGGACCCCTCTAGCTGATATTATGTTATTTAACGATGGCCAGGACGAACATCCAACTCCTGCAGATTCCAGTGATAACCGAGCCAGAGACAGGTGAGCACCTACTCTTACACATTTTAATATCTGCGATAGCTTGGAATGTGGTCCTTGTACGAGAAAGAACGGGCAGGAGCTTCCCATAAAGTACGCCAGCAGGATGCCACAACGCATAGACAAGTTCTTGCTCTTACAACTCCAGTTCATAGCAACTATGGTAATGGCCACACGAGAGTCGCACTCGTACTTTCAAGAACACTCGGTCAGTTTAGTGTCTTCGACGCCGGTGCGATCCATTCTGTCTAAGCCCGGTTTGTCGAAAGATATGGCAAAGTGGGCGGAAGAGTTGGGAGAGTACGAAATCATCTATCAACTGCGTACATATATCAAGACACAGGTGTTAGAAGGTTTTACCTCAGATTTTGCAGAAGAATTGGAACTGAAGGCTGAAGAGTCACTCAGGAACAAAGCAGTAACTGAGTACGACCGTTGGGAAATTTGCATGGGAACGAATCCCAATAGGGAGAAGATACGATCTGTGGATCAGAACACCGTCTAGAATGGTCTACCATCAGGCCAGAAAAGCTGATGGCGACGATGCAGAATGTGAAGCCATAATTCAAGCCCTTGACTTAGCCTACACACTGGGGGCCAGAGAGATCAGCCTGTACAACAAATCTCAGCTGATGGTTAATCAACTAAGGAAAATCTTCGTAGCTGAAGACATCTGCGAGCCAGATCTAAAGAAGAAATTGAGAGCAATCCTGAAAAATTTCATGCGTGGGAATTCATCCACCAAGAAGAAATCTCAGGAGACGCCAAAGCATCAGAAGGCCCGGACGATTGGAAGACGATAGTTAAGCTAACCCCCGCAGGCCTGATGAACCTTGAAGTTCCAGATACAGGATTCTTCGCAGGGCAGCGTGATGCGCTGGTCAACTATCTGAGCAAAGGAGATCTTTCTGAAGACAAGTCAAAAAGCATTTACTTATGGAAACATGCGGTTCACTATTGCTTGATCGGCGAGTAGCTGTACCACAGGGTCATCAATGACCCGGGGGATGACTTTCAAGGCTCAGCACTCTTAAACAGGGAAGCCCAACCGAATAACCCCGAATCTTTCAAGGATCAAACATGAAGTACCTTTGTTAAGGGTTTTCACCCACAGCATCACAGGCCCCGCGCCTCCTCTATCAATAAAACTACTATCTTACTTAGTCAGTTTTACTCATTTATTTAGATCCATCTACGACTAAACAATTCATAGCCCTTGCCAGACCTAAGTTGAGGTAATACACTCACTTTTCACTACAAAAAGTAGAGTACACTACTCGCTTAGAGTTACACCACGTCTAACTCAGCCACTAGGCAATAATCGAGCGTTGATCTCGTTAAATCAACAATCGCACCTACACGCTGATGGGGACGCTTGTCCACGTAGTGCCATAAAGTCTTAAATACTCGAGTAACTAAGCAAAGACGTTTTGTCTCAAAACGAAAAAGGACCGTTTCCACCTGGGCTAAAGTCGTCCCATTGTGGGCACATACAACCATCTGCTATAGATGCAATCTAGCCGCTATTTATCGGTGCACGACGGACGTAATTGCTAAAGGAAGGCACACTGACACACGTTCTTAAACAACTAGATCAGTTAGGACGATCGGAAGCTATCTAATATCTAGGTGCACAAACGTACTTCTTGGTTACACTTTATGAAATGCGTAATAACACAAGTACGTATGAAATATTGATGAACATTCGTTTCATTAATAACAAACAGCCCGTAGGCTCACAATATACATTTAGTTCTTCCTGAATATAATATTTGTTTATAACAATTATAGAAAAAAAAGGAAAGGGAAGACTAAAAAAAAGAGCTCCTCAGGATTAATATTGCTGAAAAATCCTTCATCTAGATTGTAGCTACATGCCGTAAACAATTCGGAGTTCTTCTTTTCTTTTGACAGCCTAGGATATGTCGGCCCGAGCATTCTTTCAAGGTATACGGCCGCTGGTGCAGTCAAAGCCTATTTGCTTGATCAAAGCAAGGCATACCGGAAGCACCTGAGTATAGGCCTAACCTTCCCCCATTTTGTTCGTTGAACTTAAAGAGGAACTAGAAGACTATCAGCAAAGCTTGACCGTCCGCTTCAACCTTAACTGACAAAACTGGAGTGCACAGCCCCACAAATCTTCAAGCGCAAATAGGAGTTTGCCGAGAGCAGAAAGGCTTGAGCTGGGAACCTACAATAGGGGAGCCTCTTCCCTCGAATATCTCACAGTCAACGGCCGATGGAGCGTTATAGTAGCGGTATAGTTGAACCTGATAACCAAGGTGAAAACCATGAACTGCGAAGGATTCCGAAGTTCAATGAAACCTGAATCACCTGTTGCTGTGAAGCTATATCTTCTTTCCTACCATGAAACAGAGTCAGACAAGTCGGCTTCAACCCTACTCTGTCAAAAAAGCAACCTAAACACCAATGAAATCCTGGCAGAGAAGCCTCATGACAGCTGAAAGGGCTAAGCATCCTGACCCTCCATGACAAGAAAAATATCACAGCAACTGCTGTGTTGGAAAATGAGCGCACCGTAATCAGCGCACGTGAAATAATGAAAACATCCAGAAAGACATCATTATCCCAATCAAACTTCATGACTCGGGGAACTTCATTCATTCTCTCATAGATGAAGAGAAAAGAGAAGATAACTGCGGATGAGTTTCCTCCTTCATGCAACATACATTTGGAACAAAAAAGGTTTTCTAAGAATATCAAACCAGGGTCAAAAGCAAACATTCTTAAAGAAAAGCTTCTCAATATCATAAGAAGTTGCTGAAGAAGAGAATTATTTTCTGAAGAAGAGTTGTGATTTTCCTACTGTCGTGAAGTCACTATTTATAGGTAGAAAGGGATAAGGATGAGGTACGAAACGGTCACGCATAATTATGACTTGAGATATGAAATGATTTGGAGCAGTTAATGGCAGTTCCTGAAAAGGTGTGTAAGATCGGTATCCGCCAACCAAAAGGAAGCACACGAAATTCTCGGAGAGTTCAATATCATTCTTGGTCAAAGAGATTGCAAGTCTCAAGGAGTCAGTGAGATATCTTTTCACATCATGCCACTTTTACTTCCTGACTGCTTGCGTCAGCACTCAGCAAGTGGGGGGACTAACTGTGTGGGCAAAAAATACGCCACCTATTGTTACGGGGATATGAGTCCAGCTGGCGAGACTAGACTTATCTTACAAGTCACCGGGCACCGAGGATATACGCCCGCTCCTAGAGCCAACGACCGTTTAGGCGATTTGGTCACAGGGCGCAGGGCACACATCCAGTCGCTTAGGGTTTACGGTCTCCTAGTTAAGGTTTAGTATACCATTGCATTGAGTTGTAGGCCCATGGCCCTATTAGTACTTGTATTTTACCTTATTTAGGACTGTGTATCACTACTATAAGTACCCCTTCTTACATTGTATTGTACAGCAGACAACTCGCCATCAACTTCGGCTACTCTCAAGGAATAAGATTTACTTTGCTTTCTCCATTATCTCTTGCTTGTTTACTTGTGTTTAATTCCATCGTATTTACTTACTTTTCCATCGTAATTTATCATATTGCTTGTGACCTCATTCATAATTAATTATTTAACCTAGACTTACAAATTTAGGCATAAACACCTCCAATGGAAATTCACGTTTTAGTTTTTAAACTATAGCCATGATTTCATCTTCTAATTCCATGTCTTCTTGGCTAGGTTGTCGAATTTCCAATAATGCAGCCAACTAATTCACTTGAGCTTCTATGCGGCATAGTTGTGCTCTACGTCTGTCCCAAATCTTTTTTAATTTTGTTCCATATTCTTTCTCATCATCCTCAACTTCGATGCACCTACTATTATCATAACATAAAGAAGCACCATCATAATAGGGGCTCGTGATGAATGAGACGTATTAGCACAACCATAATAATAATCAACTTGGTTGCCACACATATTACACATATAAGATGAATCATCACCTAGCCATATGTAATTTCCTGATGCCATAATATGTACAGAGGATAAACTAATAACTCAGCTATCCTAAAAGCTAGAAATACTTCGTGTCCCCCGGCAACGGCGCCAAAATTTGATCACGCCAAACTGCACCCTATAAAAGGAACATACTTAAAGTCCCGAGGTCGAATTTCACAGAGATCACGACTCCTAGCAGTTAATCTAGCTAAACTATCTATCCAATCAACTTCAACAGTATATCTTTTGTTTGGCTTGGTTCTTTCAACTACTAGACAAGAAAGTAAATAACAAGTATAGAGAGATAGATTTCATTCAAGAGGTGGAAAGCCTAGGATTGATTTTTCCAACTCCTAACTTGTGCTAAAGTATTATGTTATCAATTTCTCCTAACTCTTCCTATTGAACAAGTGCTCCAAATTTACAACTACCCACTTCCGTTAAGTAATCATGACTTTCATTAATTAACAATTCCCATTAACTAATGAAGATATGGAGAACTACACTTATGGTTCACAATAACGATCAATATTCCTAATTCATCGTTTTGAGAACCTAATCTATGTCTTTGTTTTAGGTTGAAATATTGCTATATGTTTAACCCTAACTCATAAATCTATTCCTAGTAATCACAAGAAAAAGGGGATAATTAATTGGGGATCCTACCAATTAATAGCAAGAAATTCATAAACAAAAAAGATAGGAAGAATTAACAAGGTTCATTTATAAAACAATAATTATCATCACACAAGTATGTGGAGTGGTTCAATCAACCCTAGAATGAATGATTTAGCCACTCATAGTCATGTTATAAGACAAGAAATAACTATAAATATACAAAATCACAAGAATATGGATAGATGGATGAAGTAGAACTTTGAATCTTGATCTTCTCTCTTCTTTGCCTCTTTTTGATGTGGAATAGGTCAAAAGTTCTGTCCTAGAAGGTTTTAGGATGTATTTGTAGTGTTATGAAAAATCAAGGTAAAAATAGCTTTTTTCCGCTCAGGCTAAGACTTCTCAAGTTAAGCGTTACTTGTAACTCTTGGCTGCGTGCTGGCTATGCGCTGGCGCGTGCTGGCTGTGCGCTGGTACAAGCTGGGCACAAGCCTTGCTTCGTGTGCTAGGTAGATACTGGCACAAAGCTGACTCAAGGTGTTTAATGTATTCTCTGCAGGCTGGAGTTGTGCTAGAACGACTTTCGCACGTCATGAGAGTTAATTTCCTGTGCTCAAGTTGTGTTGGCATGACATTGGCACAACTTACTCTAACTCCAAAATTCATTCATGAAATGCTCCAAATCATCAATTCTCTTGCTACTTTCATCAAAATCAACACTTACACATTCAAACACCATTATTAAGCTAAATTCACTATCATAATCAATTTAAGCGCATAAAGATCACTAAGATACGGGGTAAAAATCACTAAAATATGTATCTATTTAGCAAAATATCACACCCCGAGGCGGAAAGACCCCAGCCTTGGGAAGGTGATTCAACTTTAGCATGAACAACGCCCCCACGATCTTTGCCCATGAACTTAGCCTTTAATGGGAAAGATCGCGATTTAACCCCGATCTGAGTGTTGAAAGTGGGCTAATTAATGTCGAAAGTGGGCTCTAGCTTATTTGATATAAATAGAAAACTCTGCCCAGTTGTACTCTCAAAGTATTCGTAGTGAAGTCATTTATTCTGTGTTCTTATTTTTTAGTTACCTTCGTTATTTCCTTGCTTTTAACGACTTTGATACATCAAATTGCATGTTACCAAAACAATTTCACTTGTATTATTAAATCTAATTTTAAACTCATACAATTTTGCGCCGAAATCAGGCAATTACATTTTATTGAAAATTTGTGCAACGCATTCGTTCAGGTTCATCTTAATTGGCTACAATGGTAGACAATGCTGATAGCATTTATGGAAATCAACCTCACTCCGTTGGGAGAATTAGCACTGTTGGTGTATTTGTTCCTCCACCTCCTCCGCCGCCGGCTGACCCCTTCTAAGCCGGGTAAAATGATGCTTGGAATGCATACATTATGTACTTTATGTAGCAAGTTCAAGAGAAATTTTCCAAACAAGGCAGAGTTAACGCTGAAATGCGTAGTTCATTGCAAATTATCGCAGAAAGCGTAAGGACCAATACTACGCCTACTAGCACTTTCTAAATTTTATTCCTCCAGACGCAACAATAGGGTGACTTCCAAACGAGACCGCGTCTGGTTGAGGAATGCTCCTCATGGTATCCCGCCTTTTGGAACAGTTCCCACAATGGCAAAAACAAGCATCATGACGGACTTAGTAAAAATGTAAAAGAGTCTTTGAGGCCCAGTTTGAAAAGAGGCTGGAGAACATCCCCGTTGTTAGAAAATCTTAAAGGGTGTTGGATATCGTAAATTGTAGGAAACAAGCCTTCAAGCTAGAGGCGGCCCTTGCCCCTATTTTGAAACATTTCAAGTTGCAAATCTTTAAGGAATATGATGGCACGACTGACCGAGCTGATCACATGGCTGAATATATGGCCATGTTGAGAGGAAATGATCTAACCCCGGTAGAAAGGGAATCTATGTTCTTAAAGAAGTTTGGGGATCCCCTCGAAGGGAGCAATACATTGGTACTTACATCTACCCTCCGAGTCGATTTCGAGCTTTGATGAGTTGGTTGATCTATACATCAAAGCACACGCGGTGCTCAAAATATCCTCAAAAAAAAATAAGGATGTCTTCAAAATCAAGCAGTGGTACAGGGAGCCTCTTAGAGATTTTCTTGAGCACTTCCAAGCATAGAGAATGGAGTTACCTACAATGGGTGATAATTTGGCTATCATGGAGCTGGAAAGGAATACAAACACAAGTAACTCTAAGGCTGCTGCTGAACTAAAGAAAGACCTCCAACAGTGGCAAGCTCGAACTTGGGACGAGGTACATGATAGAACTTTTTCCAATGTCAGATTGGAGGAGGAAGAATGGAGATTGGTAGGCCAAGGCTGAGTATAGGAGTCGCCCCGAGTCATCTCGACGCGCCGATACGCCACGAGGGAACTCAAAGGGCCGATATGACCCTTACACTTCCCAAAGGCAGCATGTAAGCCAGAGGCTCGGAGGGCAGCATGTAAGCCAGAGGAAAAGTTAACCCCGCTGCTAACCATAGAATAGCCACGAGGCCTTCTTTAGTATCTAAAGAGAAGTACCTACCCTATTTTCTAAGTATAATTTCAATGTATCTAGTGCTGATTTGGTGAACGCGCTAAAAGGAATAACAAACCAGGGAGTGAGGCTCCCGATAGACATAAGGACGGTTTCCGAGAAAAGGGACCAAAGCCTTTATTGCCACTTCCATGCTGACCATGGGTACCTCATCAAGGATTGTAAGGCCTTATGCCACGAGGTAACCCATTTCCTAAAGAAAGGCATGCTGAAAGAGATTTTGACTAACAAGGGGAAGCAAACTCTTGCAAATAATAGAGGAGAAGGACAATCGCCGATTGCCTATCTCCTAAGAGAATTGTTAATGTAATTATTGGGGGATCGGAGGTGAATGGCGTGAATTTTGCCGCTGCCAAGAAGTTTGCTAAGTTTTCTATCACGATGGAAAAAAGGACTCGAACTGGAGGTTCGGGGAACAAAATTGCATTCAATGAAGATGATTGTGAGGGGATGATGTTTCCCTATCATGATACATTGGTTATAATGTTAAGGAACAACTACTCAGACATCAAATAAGTCTAGATCGAACCTGGGAGCTCTGTGAATATCATCAGCTACGGAGAAGTGAAGAAAATATGGTTGAAGAAGCTCGTCGTCCCGTAATCAACCATATTAATAGGATTTAATAACTCCACCAAAAATACATTGGGTGAGATCACTCTCACCACATATGTAGATGGAGTTATCAAAGAAAACGTGTTTCAAGTGATGCCCGAGGATATGGCCTATAATGTTATCCTCTAGAGACCTTGGACACACGCGATGGAGGTTGTCGACTCTTCATCAAATTATCAAATTCCCTACCCCATGGGATGTTCGTTCAATTCAGGGTTAACAACGAACAAATAGGGAATGTTATTTGGTCTCCATGAAGAGTGGATTCGTCATGAGTGGACCTTCCAAATAGAAACCAACGTGCCTGAGGTCTGAAGAATGAGGGTTTTCGGTGCTCAAAATAGCCTCCAGAAGGAGGTGATTGTTAAGATCCCGGCATGTATTCAAGAGCCTCAAAAATAAAAAGCTAAAGATTCAACTATTAAAGAGTTGGAATCATTCGCACTATCAATGGAGTTTCCAGAGGGGGAAAGTGTTTGTTGGCTCGAAGTTGGACAGTGAGTCAAAAAGAGCTATTGTTGCATTGTTAAAGTTCAACGATGACTGCTTTGTCTGGTCCCACGCTGACATGGTTAGGATTGACCCAGAAAATTACGACAGATAAGCTTAACGTGGTCCCTCACCATGCTCTTATGAAGTGGAAGAAAAGGCCACACGCTGGGACTAGAAGAAAAGCGGTCGAGGATGAGACGAGTAAGTTATTCGACTACGGCTTCGTGCGAGAAGTCAAGTATCCCGAGTGGCTGGCCAATGTGGTGGTCATGTCAAAAAATAATGGAAAATGAAGAATGTGTGTGGACTACATGGATTAGAATAAGGCTTGTCCCAAGGACTCTTACCCGTTGCCACAAACTCTTACCCGTTGCCACAAATCAATAGGTTAATAGACCCCCACGGCTGGACACAAACTATTAACCTTTTTGGATGCTTACTCGGGGTATAACCAGATTTTATCGAGCCGAAAGATGAAGAAAAGATTTCTTTTATCACTGATCGAGGAATGTAGTGTTATAAGGTGATGCCTTTCGGCCTTAAAACTGCCGGGGCAACATATCAGAGGTTAGTGCGTCGCATGTTCAAGGATTACATCAGGAAGTCAATGGAAGTCTACATTGATGACATCTTGCTCAAGTCGCTTCAATTAGAAGTTCATTTGAACCACTTAAGGGAAGCTTTTTCCATCCTAAGGCAATACAATATGAATTTAAACCTCGAGAAATGTGTTTTTGGAGTCGCTTCAGAAAAATTTCTAAGCTTTATTGTGTCGGAGCGAGGAATTGAAGAAAATCACGAAAAAATTAAAGCAATTAAGGAAATTCCCGAGGTCCTCACAGGAACCAAAGAAGTTCAACGCTTAATTGGAAATATCGCGGCCTCGAATACATTCATCTCGAGGTCATCGGGGTGATGCCACAAATTCTTCTCAGTCTTAAAGAAGAACACTGCCTTCAAATTGACACCGGAATGTAGACAAGCATTGAAAGAGTTGAAACATTATTTTGCTAATGCACTTGTTAGCTTGGATAAGCTTGGAGTTTTGACTGATGACTGAGGAACGGATTCAAAGGACTTGTTCCTTTGAATCACTGCAGCAGAATAGATAATTCATGCAAAATCGTTTAAATTAAGATATTGTTATTTATCCTAAAACTGACATATATCTTGATAATTATGCAGGTCTAAACAGATACGAAAAGATTGCATAACTAAGGGATAAAGGATAGAAGATTCGGATTCTAGAAAGAAGAATCCAATTAGGACTCAAACTCAAGGGAGCTTTGGAGTTCTAATTGCTCAAGACTTCTTGGCTGCTGGAGCTATAAAACGTGGAGCATATCAGCCATAGAAGTGAGCACAAATACAGAGAGCATCGAGCAAAAGCTGAGAAGAGTTATTAGCTTATTTGTGTAATCAGTTAGCTACAGTAGAACTAAGTTAGAACCTATTCCTTAGATTGAATCTTGTAAAAGTTCAAGTCTTAGTTCAATTGTAGTAAGCAAAAATCGAGTTGTAAACTTTCTGGTTCAAGTCGTGGACTTGACACAACTTCACTGATCGTGAGAAAGATCACTAAAAGATTAGAGTTAGTCCTAGGTTAATAGGAGTGAGTCTTGTAACCAAGTGGGTCTTTTTACATAGTGAAGTTGAAATCCTACTTGAGAAGTAGGTCGTGGTTTTTTGATCCCGAGTCAAGGGGTTTTTCCATGCTAATATCTGGTGTTCAATTACTTACAGTATTAATTCCGCATATCGTAGAGTAAAGGAACACATTTTAAGGAACTGGTCCTTAAAACAGTAAAGTGGTGTAATCGTGGGAAATATCAATTGGTATCAGAGCCAGGTTATCCTTGAAAAGGCTAACACCTAGGATTAGATGACTACATCACGAGAGAATAGTGAGGGCCAGTCAATGGTTAGAGTACCTTATTTCAATGGGAAATAATATTCATGGTGGAAAGAGAGGATGCGTGATCACCTTCAAGCAGAAGACTATGAATTGTGGGATATAGTAACTGAAGGTCTCATGATCCCAATGAAGAAGGATGCTGAGGGAAAAGATGTTCCCAAAACCAGGAAGGAATGCAATGCTGAAGACATAAACCAATGGGAAAAGAATGCAAAGGCAAGGAAGTGGCTGGTTGGTAGGCTTAGTCCTGACGAATGCACTACAATCAGAGGGTATGCCACTGCAAAGGAGATTTGGGATGCTCTACAAGTTGCACACGAAGGAACAAGTCAGGTAAAAAGGTCCAGAGGTACACTTCTTTATGCTGAATATGAAAGTTTTAAAATGAAAGAAGACGAGTCAATCTCTGAAATGTATACTAGATTTAATGCCATTGCTTCTGAACTAATCTCTTTGGGAAGGGTTTTAACTGTGGAAGATAGAGTAGAAAAGATTTTAACTAGGGTTCTTCCAGATTCTTGGGAGATCAAAGCTTGTGCTATCATAGAAAGCAAAGATTTAACCACCCTATCCTTAGATGAGCTTATAGGCAATTTAAAGACTTATCAACTGAGGAAAAAGGTTAAAAACATAGGAGCACCAGTTAAAACTGAACCTAACCTAGCCTTGACTGCTGGTGATAAAATCATTGATGATAAGGAACTGGTCCTTATCGCTAAAAGTGTTCAGAAATATTTGATTAATAAAAGGGCAATTAGTGGACAGGGTAGATCTACTAACATGAAACAGGCTGGAGAATGCCACAAATGTGGAAGCTCGGAGCACTACATCAGCAAATGTCCAATTATGGAAGGAGAATGGAGGAAGAGATTCATTGATGAAAGGAAGAAGTCTAGGGAACAGGTCCATAAGAAAAGTGGAAATCCCAAAGCACTGGTTGCAGGATGGCAAGACAGTGAACACGAAATAACTGATGATGATCTGGATAAGGATCTTGCTCTAATGGCACTTGGAGATTCAGAAAATGAAGAGGATGCTGAGGTATTTGTTTCTAAACTCAAAGATGATGTAAAAAGCATGCCTAGAGAAAAACTGGTTAGTATTCCATATTGTGCTAAATGAATTTAAATCTCTAAGGGATAGCAATCATCAAATGCATGATAAAATTGATTGTTTAGAAACAGAATGCAAAGAAGAAATAGTTAAAAATGATTTTCTGGAAAGGAAGATTAGCATGCTTGAGGAACAGGTCCTCACACTTGAAACAACTGCTCAGAAATTAGAAAATGTTAAAACAGTTGTAAAAGGTAAAGGTATTTCTAATTCTCATCAGATCATTGCTGAAGAGAAACTGAAAGTCACAGTTGATGAACTGTGTAAAAAAGATGAAAAGATAAGATCTTTAGAAGAAGACTTGGTTAAAACAAAAATGGAACTAAGAAAAACTGTAGAATGGAACAAGTCTTCTGAAGCACTAGAATGGTTACAAGAAAATCATAGTAGTAACAGGAAAGGTATTGGATTCATGAAAGCTCAAAGTTCATCCAAATGGAATCTAAAGAGTAAGTACTTATCATTTCCTGAAAACTGGCTATGCACTCAGTGTGGGAACACTGGTCACCTGAAAGAAAATTGTCAATCTTTAAAAAGGGCTGCCCAGAGGAACAGGTCCTATAAACCTGTTCAAAATCCTGTGAAACAGAAGAATTGTCAATCCACAACAAAATGGTGTAGTGGAAAGGAAAAATAGGTCTCTAGAAGAAATGGCAAGGACTATGTTAATATCTGGAAATCTTCCACAGAACTTTTGGGCTGAGGCTATTAATACTGCATGCTACATAATAAATAGATGTATGACAAGGCCTTTAATAGAAAAGACCCCATATGAACTGCTTAAAGGAAGAAACCCAAATATTTCTCATCTTAGGGCTTTTGGTTGCAAATGTTTCATACACAACAATGGGAAAGATGCCTTAGGAAAATTTGATCCTAGAAGAGATGAGGGAATATTTGTTGGTTATTCTTTAAATAGTAAATCTTATAGGGTGTTTAACAAGCAAACATTGAAAATTGAAGAAAGCATGCATGTTAAATTTGATGAAACTGACAGTCTCACTCAAGAACAGGTACTGGAGGATGAAGAAATTGGAATGCTGAAAGAGTTTGAACTTAATCCACAAATGCAGATTCTGGATATGAGAAGTCAACTGCAAGGAACTGTTCCTCAGGACAGAACTAAGAAGAGTAACACTGAAACAGGGGGAACAAATGTTGGTTCCACCTCACAAACTGGAAACGCTACTCTATCAGGAACTGTTCCTCAGCAGAGGACTTCTGACAATGGATTGACACCCAAGCCTTTCAAGTATCAAGGATCACATCCTGTGGATCAAATAATCTCAGATAAGACTGCCGGAGTTCAAACTAGATCAGCAGTCAAGAATCACAATCTGTGTGTCTTTAGTGCTTTCCTATCTCTTGTTGAACCTAAAAATGTGAAAGAAGCACTGAAGGATGCAGATTGGATTAATGCTATGCAGGAGGAATTGAACCAACTCCAAAGAAGTCAAGTTTGGCATCTGGAACCCAAGCCAAGGAACAGGTCCATAATTGGAACAAAATAGGTTTTCAGAAACAAACTTGATGAGGATGGCATGGTAACAAGAAATAAGGCCAGGCTAGTCGTTCAGGGATATAGTCAAGAGGAGGGCATCGACTATGATGAGACTTTTGCTCCAGTTGCAAGACTGGAAGCAATAAGACTTCTTATAGCCTTTGCTACATACATGGAATTTACTCTACATCAAATGGATGTTAAGAGTGCATTTCTGAATGGTTACTTGAAAGAAGAAATGTATGTCAAGCAACCTCCAGGTTTTGAAAGTGAACAGTTCCCTGAACATGTGTACAAGTTGGACAAGGCCTTGTATGGGCTCAACCAGGCACCAAGAGCATGGTATGAAAGACTATCAAAATTTCTACTCTAGCATGGATACAAGAGAGGTAAAATTAATAGTACATTGTTTTTAAAAGAAAAAGGTAAACATCTCTTAATTGTTCAAATTTATGTAGATGATATAATCTTTGGTGCTACTTGTGAAAATTTAAGTAAGGAATTTGCAAACTTGATAGGGAGTGAGTTTGAGATGAGCATGATGGGCGAACTCAATTTCTTTTTGGGTTACAAATTAAGCAAACCTCAAATGTAACTATGATCCATCAACAAAAGTATGTTAAGGAATTACTTAAAAGATTTGATATGGATAATGCTAAGGAAATTGACACACCTATTGCCACTGCCACAAAATTGGATCTTGATGAACATGGAATATCAGTTGATCAAAAATTGTATAGGGGTATGATAGGTTCTGTACTTTATCTAACTGCTAGTAGACCTGATATTGTGTTCAGTGTTGGTTTGTGTGCTAGGTTTCAATCAGATCCTAAGGAATCTCATTTGAAAGCTGTTAAAATAATATTGAGGTATCTGAAAGGAACAGGTCCCTTGGGACTTTGGTATCCCAAAGGTGGTAGTTTTAATGTTGTTGGATATACTGATGCTGACTATGCAGGTTTCCTGGTTGATAGAAAAAGTACCTCAGGTATGGCACACTTTCTTGGTGAGTGTTTGGTTTCTTGGGGAACCAAGAAACAAAATTCAGTGGCACTTTCCACTGCTGAGGCTGAATATGTGGCAGCTGCTTCATGTTGCTCACAGTTGTTATGGATCAAACAACAATTACAGGATTTTGGTGTTGATGTAGGAACTGTTCCTATTTATTGTGATAACACTAGTGCTATTAATATGACAAAGAATCCAGTGCATCACAAAAGAACTAAACACATTGACATAAGACATCATTTCCTAAGAGACAATTATGAAAAAGGCTTGATCACCATAGCATTTTGTCCCACTGAAAAGCAAATAGCTGACATTTTTACAAAAGCTCTAGGTAGAGATGATTTTGAAAGAAATAGATTGGAATTAGGGATGATTAAATTCACATAAATTCATCAATGCTTTCTTCATAATTGGCTAGAAAATTGCTCTTAAAATGAATTCTATTCAAGTCATTATGAATAATTCAGTCCAGTTTAATACTTAAATGTATACTCTTATGCCATATATCTTATTTAGAGTTGCTAAAATTGAATGATGTTACCCTTATGCTCTTAGAATTTCAGATGATCAAAATGTTGCAAATTGGAAGGACACTGAATTTTTGTGTTAAACTCAGGTATGTACTCGTTGTTATTCAGTTAATTTAGAAGTATAAAGGCTATAGGTAACTTGTGATTAGGATAAATCCCACTAAGTTTCCTACCCATATCCAAATTGCAAAAGAGTCCCATCGGAGGAACAGTTCCCACTCTGAAAAGGTAACCTGGCAGCCTAACAGCTCTTTTTCTCTGGGAGACTCCCAAGAGTCCTTAACCGTTGCATGTTGTGCTGAGGTAAGTTGATCGTTTTTTACTCTAACTCCACTACCTAAATCACTCTATAAATATACTTCTTCTCCCCCATTAATCATTTACCTTGTTCATCAACTAAAATTATCACAATTTCATAAAGAATAGTCAATTATTTGTTAATTCGAATTGCAAGATTGTCTCTTTCTTCTGATAATTCTTCAACTGCACCTATTGCTGAACAACCACAAAATCTCCTTCACCCATGGAAACCACTGACCTAAACCCTGAAATTCCTGCACCAATCCCAAAAATACCTGAACCTGAAATTCAGGGGGAAGGACCAGTTCCCACAGCTGAATCAATTGCTGAGCAGATTGAGGATTTATCACGTGCTATGGTGTTGTATCAGTATCAGGTAAACTTCACCTACCCTTTGAATGTTGTGATAGACGAGGAAGAAAAGGGTGAGGGGTCTGAGGCTGCTCTTGAGGGGGAACCTATTAAGAGGTTGGAAGCACCCATGCATGGGTCATCGGGGTCTCCAGAGGCTGCTTTTAGAGCACCCATGGAGAATGTGATAGATGTTGAGGAGGCTATAAGTGATAGTGATAGGCCCCTGGTGGATTTGATCAACATTAGGAGTCTGAGAAGAAAATTGGCTAGGAAGGGACCCATTGTTGACCATGTGACTGCTGAAATTGCTGCTAAGTTGAAGAAAATAGGTGACAGTTACAAGCTTGGAAATAAGAAGAAAGTTGAAAGTTCCTCTAAGGCAAAAGGACCTGTTCCTTCTGCCTCAACCCCTGCTTCTGGGGTTAGGAGGACAAGAAGTGCTGCAAAAGCTGCTGATGAACAATTAGCTGCTGCCTTGGAAAGGAGCAGAAAAGGGAAAGGAAAACAGGTTGTTGAAGAGGAAGAGGTGGAGGATATTGATCTTGCTGATTTTTCTGAGGATGATGAGATGGTAGATGCTGAGGAGGTTGTGCCTCCGTCCAAGAAAAGAAAAGTTGCTGAGAGAAGGGTAACAAGAGGCTCGGTTAAAGCTGTAGAGAAGTCTGCTAAGAGGACCAGGTCCTCCAAAAGAGTTGTTGTGTCTGAAAGCTCTGCTGGTGACAGTGATGAGTCCTTTGCTGGAGAAGAGAGTGATAGTGAAGCTGAAGGTGATGAGTCTGTGCACTGTGTTCATGATGACATGTTGACCAAGAAGGTTTTGAAAGGTCGGGTAATGTCTGATGTGCAAGAAGAAGGAATGTTATGGCTGTTACAAAAACTGCATGCTCAGGGTTGGAGGGACATGGTCCTTAAGATCTCTGGTAGGTGTGCAAAGGGGATGGTGCAAGAGTTCTACAAGAACTGCTCCATCAAAGAAGACAAGATTACTACCTCTGTCAATGATAATGTGATCATGTTTGATACAAGCGAACTTGGTGAGCTGTTGGGGATTCCGTTTACTGGGTATGACAGCTATATCAAGAAGGTTTGGCCTGACTTGACAAACTTGCCTACTGATCTGGAGATCACTAGGAAGTTTGCTGAGAATGAAGGGGAAGAGAAACCCAGGTCTGTGCAGAAGAGTGAGATGCACCCACAGCACCAAGTATTATTTGAGTTTGTGAACAAAATTGTGCTGCCAAGGCAGGAGAAAAGAGGAGTTGCCAGTTTCATGGACCTGGTCCTTATGGAACTGTTGGACACTGAAAAGCAGATCAACTGGCCCAGCTTTATGATCCACCTGATAAAAAGGGTGATTGCTGGGAAGAGAAAGCACTCCTTGCCATTTTGTTTCATCCTGACTGATGTGTTTGCAAAGTTGAAGATTCCCTTGGAAGGGGTGGTGAAGGCGACAAAGAAGGAAAAGTTTGGCTGTGCCACTTTGATAAGCTGCGATTTGCCAGTTCAGGCTGATCCTCCACAGGTTGGTGTTGGGAGGCAGCCATTGAACAACAAAGTGAGGGCACTTAGGCAACAGGTTGCTATTCAGGTTGCTGAGATAGCAAGGTTGGAAGAGGAGAAGAATTACTAGAAGGCAGAGGCCTCAAAGGCAAAGGAGACCAATGAGGGAATGCTCAAGCAGATGTTTGAGTTGCTTAACATATCTCAGGGACCTGGTCCTTCCACATCCTGACCACCTTAGCCTTTAGCCATCTTTTGTCTAGTGGGATCTACCCTAGCCTAGTGCCTTAGCCTTTTTTCTTCTTTAGTCTTTGGATAATTCTGTAGTACTTGCTTGTATCCCCTGATTTCATCTTTTGATTTAATGAATTGTCTTTGATGGCTAATATTATTGTCTTACAGTTGCTTTAATTTGATTTATGTTTGCATTTTGAGTTGCTTCAATGGTCATGTGCTGATTAATTCTAACACTTGAGTTATATTTTTTATGCAACCTTTTCAATGATGCCAAAAGGGGGAAGAGTTACAGAGCTCTTCACTGATTGATTGTTTTTGAGCTTAAGTTGTACTTCAGGACATTAAGGTTATGCAGCTATGCGTATGAGTTTGTCATCATAAAAAAGGGGGAAATTGTTAGCTTGGATAAGCTTGGAGTTTTGACTGATGACTGAGGAACGGATTCAAAGGACCTGTTCCTTTGAATCACTGCAGCAGAATAGATAATTCATGCAAAATCGTTTAAATTAAGATATTGTTATTTATCCTAAAACTGACGTATATCTTGATAATTATGCAGGTCTAAACAGATACGAAAAGATTGCATAACTAAGGGATAAAGGATAGAAGATTCGGATTCTAGAAAGAAGAATCCAATTAGGACTCAAACTCAAGAGAGCTTTGGAGTTCTAATTGCTCAAGACTTCTTGGCTGTTGGAGCTATAAAACGTGGAGCATATCAGCCATAGAAGTGTGCACAAATACAGAGAGTATCGAGCAAAAGCTGAGAAGAGTTATTAGCTTATTTGTGTAATCAGTTAGCTACAGTAGAACTAAGTTAGAACCTGTTCCTTAGATTGAATCTTGTAAAAGTTCAAGTCTTAGTTCAATTGTAGTAAGCAAAAATCGAGTTGTAAACTTTCTGGTTTAAGTCGTGGACTTGACACAACTTCACTGATCGTGAGAAAGATCACTAAAGGATTAGAGTTAGTCCTAGGTTAGTAAGAGTGAGTCTTGTAACCAAGTGGGTCTTTTTACATAGTGAAGTTGAAATCCTACTTGAGAAGTAGGTCGTGGTTTTTTTATCCCGAGTCAAGGGGTTTTTCCACGCTAATATCTGATGTTCAATTACTTACAGTTTTAATTCCGCATATCGTAGAGTAAAGGAACACATTTTAAGGAACTGGTCCTTAAAACAGTAAAGTGGTGTAATCGTGGGAAATATTAGCACTGTTGCTTGCCAAGCCAAAGGATGGGGAAACGTTGTTGGTTTACTTAGCTGTATCATAGGTGTCCGTGAGTATAATCCTGGTTCGAGAGGAGAATGGGAAACAACAACCAATATACTATGTGAGTAAGACACTCCTCGATGATGATACCACGTAACCCTCATTTAGAGAAACTGGCACTTGTCTTAGTTGTTATTGCACGTAAACTTCGGCCCTATTTTCAATGCCACCCCATAACTGTAGTCACTACCTTCCCCTTGAGAAATATACTTCACAGACCTGAGTTATCAGCCTCACACAACCATAAAATCCCAAGTGTTGGTAGATTTCGTGGCTGACTTTAGTGCAAAGATACTTCCCGAGGCAGAGCAAGAGGATTTAATGTCTAAGGGGCCAATTTTGGGATTTGGACTTTTTACATGGATGGGGCTACTAATTCAAAGGGCTAGCGGCTCGACATAGTGTTGGTAGCACTCACGGGGGAGAAAGTGAGGCATTCCATTAGATTTAAACAAGTAACCAACAACGAGGCAGAATACGAGGTCGTAATAGCTGGGCTAGAGTTAGCCCAAGAGCTAGGAGTAGAAAGAGTTGAGTTGAAAAGTGATTCAAAATTAGTGGTGAAATAAATACTCGAGGACTACTCGGCTCGAGAGCCTAGAATGCAATAGTTCTTAGTTTGTGGTCAACAAATGTTGGCTGAGTTTCGAGAATGGAGAATTAAACAGATCCCTCGAAAGAAGAACGCTGAAGCGGATGCCTTGGCTAGCTTAGGCTCCGATGTCGAAGATGACAACTGGGTGACTGATTCGGTCATTCGTCTTCTTACTTCTGCTACAAAAAAAGATTAAGCTTGAGGTTAACCCGGTGAGTAATAGTTGGGATTTGTGTACAAGTTCATCTCTTACTTGAACTTGGGGACTTTACAACCCGATAAGAAGGAAGCTAAAAAGTTAAAAAGTTAGCAGTCCCGTACTCGATGATCAGAGGGCAATTATACAAAAAGTTGCATTGCGGCCCATTGGCTAAATGCTTTGGCCAGGGGGAAACTGAATATATGATGAGAGAGGTACACGAGGGGGAATGTGGAAATAATTTAGAAGGAAGAGCACTTGCATATAAATTGCTACGAGCAGGGTATTATTGGCCCGATATCGGCACGGATGTCAAAGCCTTTGTTAAGAGATGTGACAAGTATTAACGTTGTGCTCAAATAATTCATCAACAAGCTGAGCCTCTACATTTGGTTGTGTCACGGTGGCCATTCATGAAATGGGGATGGATAAAGTTGGTCCACTCCCCAAAGCAAAAGGCAGTGTTTGGTTTATCCTTGTGTTCACAAATTACTTTACTAAATGGGTAGAAGCGGAGGTTTTTGCTCAGGTTAGGCAGAAAGAGGTGATTAGCTTCATTTGAAAAAATATCATTTGTCGATTCAGGGTCCCAAGAGAAATAACATGTGATAATGGCCCACAGTTTATCGGCTCAAATGTCACAATATTTCTCAACAAAATAGGGTACAAAAGGGTGGTGTCAACCCCATATCATCCAAATGCAAATGGACAAGCTGAATCCTCAATTAAAGTAATCATTGAGAATATAAAGAAGAGGCTCGATGAAGCAAAAGGCAGGTAGCCCGATGAGCTATCTGGGGTGTTGTGGATAATTCTCACTGCGGAGAAGAACAACACAGGTGAAACCCCCTTTTCTCTTGCCTACATAATGGATGAGTTGATCCGCGTAGAAGTTGGTGAACCAAGTCTTCATTATGCTCATGCTATCGAGGAAGCGAATCAGCAGGCATGGGTGTGGAGTTGGATTTGCTCGAAGGATGGAGGGAATAAGCTTTGGTTCGGTTAATAACACAAAAGAGAAAAATCGAAGCTTATCAGATAAGAAAGCTAAACTTAGAGCTTTCAAAGTTGGAGATTATGTATTGAAGGCCTCGAACCAAACAACTAAAGAGAAGAATGTTGGTAAGTTTGTGGCAAATTAGGAAGGATTCTACCGGGTCAAAGTTGTTGTTAGCAAAGGATTCTATCATTTGGAGGATATGAAAGGCAAGCGAAAACCCTCAAATTGGAATTTTTCAATTTGAAGCGGTATTATTTCTAACATTAACATACGTTACCCTATTTTAATAAATTTTTGCCTATGACACTGAGCCTCAATTGCTCCAATTCTTAGGTCGAAATATTCAATCAAACAACCCCATTATCTTTGCTTGACCTTTTCAGGAAGTAGAGGGAATAGAGTACAGTGTTCAGGTCCTCGTTACTCCCACCCGAACACTGGGGGATGGAAGAGGTGGTGTACAGTCTAATGCAACTCAAAGCCTCTCACACCGGGGACTGCCAATGGACCCGAAGACTAACGGTCTTTACACTAGGGACTGTCGCCCGAAGATTAGCTTAGTGTTTTCTATTTAATGCCCGATATCAGCTACTTCTAAATTTGGCCTATGTCTAGCTACGGCTAGGTTCGATGTAACATTAACTACGACTTATTATTATCAATGAAATAGATTTTATTCGACATCTCTTTGTTTCAATATCTAACTCCTGAAGTTATATTGTTTAATTAATATCGTTTCTTTATGCCTCAGCACGGGAATGAGACGGCGTTCTAAGATAGCATTGGTATATTATTAATTCTCTTAAGTCTTGCAAGCAAAAAATATCCTAAGTGTTGAAGCTGCATATCCGACGAGATAAAAGCAAATACTTATCGAAATTAAAATTTCATTAGAAACGGGCTCAAAGGCCCCAAAAGTTATTTATAAATTCAAGCCCGTAGGCTACAACAAAAAAGAAGAAAAGAAAAGTGCTAAGCATCGGGGTCGTCTTCCCCATGTGAACAAACTTCACCCTCGAAGGCCCCATCTTCATTTTCTTCTTCTTCACCCTCGGCCTCATCATCGCCGGAATCTTCACTTGGAGGGACTTCGTCCATGATAGTTTGAGCTTGAGCCACGTGGTCATTGGACTTTGAAATTTCTTCATCTAGGTCTATCTTCCCAGCCTTGCACTACTCTAGAGCTTTTAGCCGAGTCTGGATTACGGCCCAGTTTTTATCTAATTCAGCTCTATGGGTTTGGTCTTGGACTTCTCTACTAAGGCAGCTTCTTTGCCCCGAAGGTGTTCAACCTCAGCTTTGAGTGTCGCCGTACGGCCCTCCAACCCATATAATCTTAAGCATGTGTGTTGTAATAATCTTGGGCAGCCTTCACATGCTCAGCATTGACTCGGCCCAACTCTTCTTGCAATTCTTGAGCCTTACTTGACATCTCCTAGCTTTTCAGCCGCGTGTGCATCCTTGAGAACTTGCATCTGAGCCTCAAAAGCGAAAGAGGCCTCAGATTTCTGTTTAAGCTCAGCGTCGGCTTCAGTTAGTTGAGCCTTAAGAGCATAAATCTCAGCCTTTCACTTCACCTCCTAGGCAGCTTTCAGCCGTCGAAGCTCTTAATCTAGAAATCCTCGTGTTGCATTGACCTTAGCAAATACATAAGGTTTTGCAAAAAAAAAAAAGTAAGGAAGAGTTAGAACTGAACGCCAAAATGGAAAGGGAAGTTACAATCTCAATAACTTACCCAAAATGGTTGGCAACAGATCGAGCCATCATTGTCCCCGTGGATAATGGTTTGACATGAGCTTCTTCAAGTGGCCCGAACAACTGTGTAAGGCATAAGGGGACGTCGATCGAGCCAGCAAAAAGATTTAGGTCAGAAGGAACTTCGACCCTCATCGTGACCCTCTCAAAAATTGAAGCGTTGTGAGGCTCGGAGTTTTCCCTTGCTGCGTTCACAACCATGCTTTCATCAATTGGAGAGAAAGCAAGTTCAGCCTCGCCTACCTTGGCTATGCCTTTCGCCTTAGCAGCAGCATAGTAAGACACCTCGAGCTCTACTATCTCGACATTCCTAGGGATCTTGGGATCCTTATCACTCGGCTCGTCTCTCAAGACATACTAAGACTCGAAGGCCAGCTTGACGCCGAGCTAAACGTTGTCTCAATTCGGAAGCACACAGCCCGAGCTGGCTTCTTCGAAGCTCCCCTTTTCCTCTTTGGATCTGCGAGATCAGTAGTTGGAGGCTTAGAGATGACAGTGGAAGATTTGGTGATTGATTTGTAACGACCGAGGTGAATGTCATTCTCACCTCGCGAAAAAGGACTTTTGCCAGAAGAACCCTTCAGGGCTGTGGATTGCTTAATAGTTCTAGCCAAGCTCGACAAATTGGCCTAGCTCGCACTAATATTGGGAGCTTCCTTTTCCTTTTTCTTTCCTTTCCTGATCCTTTTCTCTTTGGGCTTGGCAGTAGACGCTTTGCAAGGTAGACCTACGATGAAAATAATAAATTTTCAATGAAGGGAAGCCTCGAATACTCCCTGAAGGAACCAAAAGAAAGGAAACTCACCGTGCCACTTGCACACCCAGCTATTTTCAGCAGAGATGCTCACCCAAGTTCTGTCAGATCGGGTACGAATCACAATTGTCGCCCAAAACCTAATCTGTCAAATCAGTTGGGGGTCGATAGGAACTATATTGGTTGTGAGTAAAATTAGAGTATGAGAAGTGAATCACAATCGAAGCAAGTAAGCAAAAATCGAGAATCGAAGCAAGTAAGCAAAAATCAAGAAAATGAAAATTTACGGCTGAGGTTCCACTCTTCGGTAAATTTGGGCTCGGTGGAAATTTGAGCCGTCAGAAGAAGAACGTAGTGGTCAGCCAAGCCTCGGTCTCTGGTGTCCTCACTTTTTGTTATCAATGGGTACTTGCCCCGATTATTTAAGGCCATGAGCTCACCCTTATGGAAGGTGGGGTAGAAAAGAGAGGTCAAGTGTCGAAGGGTGAAAGGCACCTTGGCCTTTCTACACAAGATGTCAACACACTCGACGATTCTTTAGAGTCTGAAGCCAAGCTGGGCTAAACACAAATTATTGGTGCAACAAAATGAATTGATCACCTTGTGCACTGGGAGTGAAAATCCCACTGTGAATAGGTAAGTATAGACGAAAGAGTAACCGACTATGTGCTCGGAGTTGCAATTGTTGAGGTCCAGAATACCAACCTGAACTTGGGTCGCCATTGGCAATGCTCCCAAATTAGAGGCACATGAGCCTGGGTGATCAAAGTTTGTGTAGCCTGCACGGGCACATTCCTACTATTCTCCTTCTGAATGACAAATTGACCCTGTAGGGCAAAGTATTTCTTAATATGGAAAGAACTAGGTGTAACGTGATGAGGCTTGAGTTCCATCTCAAAAGGAATATTTGATCAAGATGATTCCCCTTCATCCTTGTCGGCATCGGCGAGTTTGTCTTCTTCATCATTGTTGACCTCTGCAGACTCATCGCGGCGGGCGATGGCCTTATGCTGCCTTGGTATTAAACCCGTCACCTCAGATGTTGCTTCACTATCAGCCACCGGTGGCATAACCACATTTAGTGGGTCTGCGATATTGACTATCTCACCACCAATAATCACAACGGTGGCATCAGCAACCTCATCACCAGAGTGACCGAGTGAATTTTATGCCTAATTGGTTGCAGACATTTTTTCTAAAAATTAACGGCTTCACTAGTAATCTTGGTTATGAATCAAGAAAAAAAAATGAAGGGCTATCGCTTTTTGGTTGCTACAGTGGTTCAAGATTGAAAGTGGAGATAAAAGAATGATCAAATGAGATACTTATAGGAGACAGAATCATCAGTGCCTTGAGAAGGAGGACGAAACATCACGACTGTTCAACAGTCGCCGCGTGTAACGGATGGGAAGTTGAAATGATAGCTGCCTTTTGAATTATTAGGCGCACGCGTGGCCACGTCACCTTTCCCGCCTATTCTCATTCCACTCCTCAAGAACTCTGGCAGTTACTCGTGGAGTGGGGGGACTATCTGTATTGGTGAAAATATAGTTAGGACACGTGGCAACCAAAGCGCAAGGTTTGGGGTGTTATCCATGAGAATCGCGAATTGATTACGAAGTTGGTACGATAATGACCGAGGCTAGGCCTCGGGTTCAAGATTATTTAAGCCACGAGATATGACCGCTTTGGGAAAGCAAATGGTTCACCGCCCCGAGGCAGAAAGACCCCGGCCTCGGGACAGGTGATTCAATTTCAGCATGAACAACGCCCCACGATCTCCGCCCATGATCTTAGCCTTTAATGAGGAAGATCGTGGGCTAACCACGATCTGAGTGTGGAAAGTGGGCTTATTAATGCCCTTAATTGTCTCTAGCTTATCTGCTATAAATAGTACCTATTTGATCTTGTATAATTATTCATAAATATAGGCAAAACTCAGCCCAATTGTACTGTCAAAATATTCATAGTGAAGTCATTTATTCTGTGTTCTTATTTTTCATTTACTTTCGTTATTTCCTTGCTTTTAACGACTTTGATACATCAAATTGCTTGTAACCCAAAATAAATTTAATAGTATTACTAAATCTGATTTTGGCTCATTCAATTCGTTAATGAATAAGAGCATATTTAATTAGGCTAATTTTATAATAGCAAGCGTGTATGTACCTCAAACTATAAAAGGATGGCAAATCCAGTGATTTTCGCTCGGGCTTTTATAAGTTCAAGGCCAAACTTGGTCATTTCTCCATGAAAATATTTGACATTTATCGATATATTGATTAAATAAAGTTACATATTCTTATTGTAATATAGTTTGTAAAAGTTAATATTTCGTTTATGTAAACATGACAATTTACTTTTTGGGGTATATCGAACGGCAGACTCCCGCGTGCATAAAGTGGGCGAAGACCTCATCAGGAGTAACGGCATCGTTATCTGATGGAATTATTTTACCAATGCGAACTGTCCCCATTGGAAATGAGCGACTCGTGCTAAAAATATCAATCCATTTTTTGGACTAGTTAGTCCTACTCCCACCACCCTGGAATGCTTGACATACAATAAATTTGTAGCTTCATGGATATATATATATATATATATATATATATATATATATATATATATCTGACCCGTAGCCACTATTTTGGAATTTAACTAAGATATAGCCTGTAAATATTTGAGTCATAGCCACTTTTTTAGATTCTAATTAACGAATAGCATATCTTTGCAACATACTACTTGAGAATATCCATGTTAAAAATGCAGATTCTTTTTAAAAGTAGCCAGTATTAGTAGCAGATATTTAGCAAGAAAAATATAGATTATTTGCTTGACCCTAACCGAAAAACAAGAAAATGTCTAATGGACAAAAATTTGATAAATTTTTAAAAAATATTTTTGTTAAATAGACTAAAATAATTGCCATATAAAATCGACAATCAACACCAACGTACCCGGTATTATCCCACAAATGAGGTCTGGGGAGGATGAAATGCAAACCTCACCCTCACCTAGATGGAGATGTTGTTTTCATAGATGCTTGACTAAAGAAAATATTTTTGAAAAAAAAATAAGATGAAAATACCATGATAAAGGAAAAGAGAATACTAACATAAAAGTTAAAGATAATTAAGGTAACTGAAATAACATTAGCAATAAAGACCGAGAATAAATATAAAATATTATAGGAGTATATAAGAAAAAACTAACGCTAATTTAACAGAAAACGTTTAACTATTTTCTAACCCTTTACCCTAATTTTCGACATATGCATTTCTATCTAAGGGTCAAACAAAAATAATCATCACCTAAAAAATATTTACCACCATATATTGGGCCCGTGCTTGCACGGGCACCACGCCACCTAGTAAGTACTTATATCTAAGCGCGCAAAAGTGTCCTGCCTCCGGTTACAGGACCCGATTGAGAATTTGACCCGTAGCCATTTTTTTGGAGTTTAATTAACGTATAGCATGTTTAAGTTTGACCCATAGCCACTTATTTAGATTTTAATTAATGAATAGCCTATGTTTGCCACATATTTGATAATACCAATGTTAAAAATGCACACACTTCTTAAAAGTAGCCAGTAGTGGTAGGAATTGTTTTGCAACAAAAATATATATTCTTTCCTTGATCCTGCCCTAAAATCAAGAAAAATTTGATAAATATTAGAAAATAATTTTTCTAAACTGGACAATCAACAATAATATACCCAGTATCATTTCACAAGTGCAGTTTGCGGAGGGTGAGAGGTACGCAAACCTTACCCCACTAAGGTGGAGAGATATAAATTGGACAATTGAGTACATAAAAAATAGTGAAGTTCTTGATTAGCCAATCCTTTAATGTACGTATCTAGACTTTAACCAATGATTATTTATCCTAAAAAGTTTTACTTTAGGATATATTGTCCTGAAATTTTGAGCGGAACTAAATTTCATAATGCAACTAAAAATATAAAACAAAGTCATTAGAGCGGTCATAGTCAATATGTATAGAATATATACTTATAATAATTCACATTCTATACATTAAATATGCATGAACAATATAATAATAAAGTAATTATTATTTGTTTAACTGGTCTAGACGTTATTCAGACAACGTAAATATTTCAAAAAAAAAATACTTTTACTTAAGGTGCTATTGGGCTCGTGCTGGCACCGGCGTACCGGAACTAATATACTTATATATAGGCGTGGTAAGTGTCCCGCCTCCGATTACGAGATCCGATTGAGAATTTGACCCGTAGTCATTCTCTTGGAGTTTAATTAACGTATAGCCTGTTTAAGTTTGACCCATAGCCACTTATTTAGATTTTAATTAACGAATAGCCTATGCCACATATTTGATAATACCAACGTTAAAAATGCAGACACTTCTTAAAAGTAGCCAGTAGTGGTAGTAGTTGTTTGCAACAAAAATATATATATTCTTTGCTTGACCCTGACCTAAAATCAAGAAAAGTTGGATAAATATTAGAAAATAATTTTTCTAAACTGGACAATCAACAATAACATACGCAGTGTTATTCCACAAGTGGAGTCTGCGGAGGGTGAGAGTTACGCAGATCTTACCCCCACTAAGGTGGAGAGACATAAACTGGACAATCGAGTACATAAAAAACGGTGAAGTTCTTGATTAGTTAATCTTTTAATGTACGTATCTAGACTTTAACCAATGATTATTTATCCTAAAAAACTTTACTTTAGGATATAATGTCCTGAAATTTTGAGCGGAACTAAATTTCACAATGCAACTAAAAATGTAAAACAAAGTCATTAGAGCGGTCATAATCAATATGTATAGAATATATACTTAATAATAATTCACAAAATATACCTGAAATATGCATAAAAAATATAATAATAAAATGATTATTATTTGTTTAACTGGTCTAGACATTATTCAGACAATGTAAATATTTTAAAAAAAATACTTTTACTTAAGGTGTTATTTGGCCCGTGCTGGCACGGGTGTACTGGAACTAGTAGATATATAAACATGATTAGATACTAGGAATATCAGACTATCATATTATGTAGCTATGTAGCGTTATTGGAGGTTCGGCACATCTACTATAAAACACACTTGCAAAGACCACAAATCAAACGCTGTGAGTTGTATTAACAAGTAAGGGATAGTATAACGTAAGGAATATGGCATTAAAGAAATGGGGAACTAACGATTAGTCGTATGGTTTTCTATAACAACTTATGTACCAATTATACACAGCAAGGGGTGGATCTTAGAACCAAGGGATATGAACCTCTTAAGTTGAACAATCATACTGCGTATATATAGCAAAAATATGTGTTTTGTTTATTATATATATATGTATTGGTCGATTTCTGTTCGATCACAAGAAAGACGGACTCATTTATATGGCAATGCACTAATTGATTTCGAAGACATTATGATCGGAAAGAAGCAGCTTCGTTCGAATGTGTGATCGACTATGCAATATTGTGATCGGATAATTTCAAAGACTGTTCCAACGGATAACTTAGGTTGTCCTCATCCCAAATTTATTGGAACAAATTTAGCGGATTAGACGGAAGTGGATGAAGACAGGCAACTGCTGAAAGAGAGACGTGAAGAAGTGAAGTTCTATTAGGGTTGGGAACTCTTGTCATTTCAACCTATAAATAGGACCTTATTCCTTCATTTGGAGGCACATTCATCTGAACACTATTCTCTAAATCTCCAAGCTATACATTTTCTCACTACCTTATTATTATTTTCTCATCATATCACAATCAATCTATTGTTATTGTCAAAGCGGTCATTGTATTAAAACTTCAGTCGTGGTTTGGTTCAGGCGTGGAAGAAGATTATCTCTTTCATCAAAGCATCATCCTCCGAATCTTCAATACAATAAGCTTTAATCGCTTTATTTATTTATTCATTTATCTGTTTATTGTTGCTTATTTCGTTGTTTGCATGCTGCTTCCATCGTTCAATACTTTCATCCATCATATTCGATCTCGTTAATTTACTGTCGTTACTCTGTTTGTATAAGATAATCTATCGTTTAACCTGCTTGTCAGTATCGAACATATCAAGTGAATTGCCAGTATTGCTTTATGATCATATTATCTGATCGAATACATTTCTATCGACTGCATTTATTCATCATTGTATCTAACTTTGTCATCGAATCTGGTTAAAATTAAGCATTCAGCCTTAAATGAAATCAACCCGTAATTTGTCTTCGATAAGAAGTTTGCTTGAAATCACGTCATCGTAAATCGCTGATTCATCATTTATTTTAGTTTGTCTGTTTACTTTTGCCTTCGAATTGTTCATTTAGACTTGACATCGTACTTGCATCTTCGAAATCGATACTTGCACTGTCTTCGAATTAAGGTTCTAAGAATCGACTACTCGTCAACATAAATTGTCTGTCAATCGATCAGATTGAGATATAAAACGGTCGCCTTAGACTCAATTAAATATAAATTTAATTGTAAAACCTGAAGTACATTTTTAGGAAATACAATTTGGCGCCCACTGTGGGGTCTAGGCAATCGATTTATTCTGAAATTTGAATCGTTTGATACTACTTACGTTTGCTTTCTTGTCTTAAAATGGCAGATGAACGTAACATCGATGTTACCACCGCTCTGAACGGTCAACAACAGCTCAATCCCAATGACGGGATTCATGTTCCGACCAACGTTGAAGCGGTCGATGAGTCTGCCAATCACGAGAAGGATCCAACTCATGACGACATTCCTACTGGTTCACAGTTGAACGCGCCCCGAGGGCGGCGACCCGGTAAGGAGCCCGCGGTCGAGACTGGGTCAGGAGATACAAATGCGGCACTAATCACGTATTTGAAAAGGCATGATGCTCAGTTCGAAATGATACAAGAACAATTGAAGGTCCTGTCTAGCTCTATCGAAAACAGAGCACCCACCTCCCCGATCACACGCCCAGCAAGCATTCCGACTTCGGTTCCTCAGGGCGGCGTAACAGGAGGACTTGCAGCGGGGGTCGGATCTGGAGGATCGGGTACGACAGCCGTGGCTATGAGAGCTCCGGCCTCCATTACGACAGAAGTGAGAATGTTGGCTACGATACAAACCTTGTTGAATGACACAGTGGATAAGAAGTTCAGTGAGATAAAGTCGTTTATGGAGAAATTGCCATGTGTTCTGAAGTTAACGGACGAAGTCGCTAAAAAATCGATTTCAAAGCGTCCGTTTCCAGCAAGTGCAGCCCCAATGCCCATTCCTAAAACTTTCAAATTACCAGAAAGTTTGAGATATGATGGAACCACAGATCCAAGGAATCACATTGATATGTTTTCGGTTGCAGTTCAGGCGAACGACCTGACTTCGGAGGAGATCAATTCAGTCAGCCTTAAGAAGTTTTGTGAAACGTTGAAAGGAGCGGCATTGAAGTGGTATCTACAGCTGCCCGAAAACGAAATATTGAGCTTTGATGACATGGCGGCAAAATTCATTTGATCACATACTGGAGCAAAAATGATAGCACCAAGGGTGGAAGATATCTTGAATGTTAGGCAGCATCCCGGGGAAACTATCAAACAATTTGTGAAACGGTTTAATGATGAGAAGATTCATATCCCGAATCTCGAGGAAAGGTGGGCTTGTTTGACCTTTGCTAATAACTTGCACACTGATTCAATAGAGGCATGGAAGTTGAAGGATCGTCTCAGGTAAATCGATGCATGGACATTCGATGAGCTATATCGTGAGTGTGAGCCAAGGATTAAGGCTGAGGAGGAGGAGTTGCAGCTAGCCGGAAATAATCATCATTATGATCGACCACCACCACGGAGAGTTGAGAATGACAGGCGAAACTACAGGAACCAACGATGGGAGCCCTACAGTTTCCCTCGAATGGGAAGCAACAACCACGAAGCTGGTGGTTCGAAGAATCAGCCGAAGAGAGGGTAGTCGAACACATCTTCGGTTCTGAAAGATCGACCACTACCTCCAAAAGTGACGGAGTACAATTTTTGCATATCGACACCAAACTTGGTGAATCACTTGAAGGCGATGGGCGATAAGGTTGTAAAGTTTCCGGGTAGCATAAAAACAAATCCAAACACAAGGGATGAGAATGTATGGTGTGCATTTTATCATGACTTCGGCTATACAACGGAAGAATGTAAGGTGCTGAGATACGAAGTGGCCAGCCTGCTACAGAAGGGGCATTTCGTCGAATTGTTGACTGATAGAGGACGAAACAATTTTAATAAGAAGAAAGACGATGAGCCACCAAAACCTCCTGCTCCTAGGAAGACGGTAAATGTTATTACCGGAGGAGATGACGTTTGTGGAGTGACTTACACTACAAAGAAATATGCAAAGGTCTCGTTCACACGAGACAAACGAACACGGGAAGACATGAATGATGAGATTGTGTTCGGGGATTTCGACTTCGATGAAAGGATTCATCCCCATCACGATGCACTTGTAGTAACGATGAGTATCGACGATGCTGATGTAAAAAGGGTATTAATCGATGCTGGCAGTTCAGTTAATATCATACATACAAGGGTAGTCGAACAGTTGCAGTTGAGTGATAAGATCGTGCCTCGCTCAACGGTGTTGTCGGGTTTCAATAATTCGAGTGAAGTGACCGTTGGAGAAATCACGATTAAAACATATGCAGAAGGTGTTGAGAGTGAAACATCGTTTCAAGTGATGAAAGGCGAGATGGCATACAACGTGATATTGGGTCAACCGTGGATTTACGCTATGGGAGCGGTCCCATCGACCCTACATCAAGTTGTAAAATTCCCTACCCCATGGGGAATTCGTGAAATTAGAGGCGAGAAGCAGGCTTCACGAGAATGTTACTCAGTAGCTGTTAAGGATGGCTTTCGAAAGTAGCAATCATAGCTAGTGGAACCCGTGGCCGGAAGCTTCACTACGGTTCCATCATGTGCTTCGTCACAATTAGCGGAATTCAAAGTTGAAGGCGACTTTGCACAGGTTCCACCATGTGTGAGAGAACCCTACAAACAAAAAGCCGGAGACTCTACGATAGAAGAATTGGAAGAAGTAATGTTATTCGATGATAAGCCTGATCGGAAAGTCTATGTGGGAGCAGAACTGGATCCCGAAATAAAAGCAAAAATCATATCCTTCCTCAAGGATAATTCTGATTGCTTTGCTTGGTCCCACACAGATATGGTGGGGATCGATCCTAAAGTTGCCACACACAAATTAAACGTCGATCCAAAGCATCGGCCGGTGAAGCGAAAGAAACGGCCGAATGGAGGATTCCGAAGGAAAGTGATCAACGACGAAGTAGGAAAGCTGCTAATGAATGGGTTCATTAAAGAGGTTAAGTATCCAGAATGTCTTGCAAATACTGTTGTAGTACCAAAGAAAAATGGCAAGTGGAGAGTATGCGTCGATTATACCGACCTCAACAAAGCTTGACCAAAAGATTCGTTCCCACTGCCTCACATCGACAGACTGATCGATTCAACGGCAGGGCACGAAATGTTGAGTTTCTTGGACGCCTACTCAGGCTATAATCAAATTTCGATGGACCCAGTGGATCGAGAGAAGACGTCGTTCATCACAGACACGGGGACTTATTGCTATACAGTCATGCCCTTCGGCCTTAAGAATGATGGCGCTACTTATCAGCGTTTGGTCACCACCATGTTCAAAGATTTGATCGGAAAAACCATGCAAGTGTATATCGATGACATGTTGGTCAAATCTCCGGAGAAGGGAAATCATTTAAGTCATTTGGAGGAGACTATTACGACACTAAGGCGGTTCAACATGAGATTGAACCCGGAGAAATGTGCGTGCGGGGTTGGATCCGGCAAGTTCTTGGGATTCATCGTATCGCAAAGAGGAATCGAGGCCAATCCAGACAAAATCAAAGCAATCGAAAACATCTCCGAAGACCTGACAACGGTGAAGGAAGTTCAACAGCTAACTGGTCGAGTAGCCTATCTCAGCAAGTTTATCTCGAGGTCATCTGAAAGATGTCATAAGTTCTTTTCGGTGCTGAGGAAGAACAAAAGCTTTGAGTGAACACCAGAATGCAAAAAAAGCTCTCAGAGAACTGAAGCAATACCTTTCCAATCCTCCGCTTCTGTCAAAACCGATCGAAGGAGAAATGCTGCTGATCTACTTGGCCGTTTCCGATGTCGCTGTAAGCGCTGTCCTCGTTTGCGAGGATAGAGGTAACCAATTTCATATCTATTATGTTAGTAAAACATTGTTAGATGCAGAAACAAGGTATCCACACCTAGAAAAACTAGCACTTGCACTAGTCACTGCTGCACGAAAACTAAGACCTTATATCCAATGTCATTCAATATCTGTCATAACTACTTTTTCATTGCGAAATATTTTACATCGGCCAGATCTCTCTGGTCGATTAATGAAAAGGGCGGTCGAGCTGAGTGAGTACGACATCACTTATCAGCCTCGTACCGCCATAAAATCTCAAGTTATAGCTGATTTTGTAGCAGACCTTAGCGCTAACATCTTTCCGGAAGCAAAAAAGGAAGAATTGATGATGAGAGATCCAGATCCCGGAGTTTGGATAATGTACACCGATAGAGCTTTGAATGTGAAAGGGACTGGCCTTGGAATCTTGTTGATAGCACCTACCGGCGAAAAACTCAGGTATGCGATCAAATTACATGCAAAAACTAACAACGAGGCCGAATATGAGGCCATCGCTGCAGGTTTAAAGATTGCAAAAGACTTGAAAGTCGAACGGCTAGACATCAAAAGCGATTCTCAGCTGGTGGTAAATCAAATCCAAGGTGATTTTGTGCTCGAGATCCGAGGATGCAGCAGTTGCTCGAGAAAGTACAAAATCTTCAAACTTCTTTCCAGGAATGGAAAATAGCTTAGATACCGAGGGAAGACAACATCGAAGCAGACTCCTTAGCTTACCTCGATTCTACAGCAGCCATCGATGGAAAAATCGACGAAACAGTGGTTCATTTGTTCGAATCCCCACTCTGTCGAAGCATCAAAGAGGTAAACAGCGTTAATCATACTTGGGATTGGAGAAACAAATATTTGTCTTATTTGCAGGCAGGCACCCTTCCCAGTGACAAAAATTCTGCCAGATCACTTAAAGCTAAAGCGGCAAGATATTGTCTCTTAGAAAACCAGCTCTACAGACGAATGTTCAGTGGCCCTTTAGCGAAGTGTGTGGGACCAGATGGAACAAACTATGTGTTGAAAGAAGTTCACGAAGGCGAATGCGGTAATCATTCCGGAAGCAAATCGCTGGTTCGAAAGATAATAAGAGCTGGATACTATTGACCAACGATCGCGGATGATGCCAAAGAGTTCGTTCTCAAATGCGACAAGTGTCAGCGATTTGGCAACCTCATACATCAACAAGCAGAGCCACTTCATTCGGTCACGTCACCGTGGCCATTCATGAAGTGGGGAATGGATTTGGTCGGGCCGCTTCCGACAGCACCCGGTGGGGTAAAGTTTATTTTAATTCTTACGGATTATTTTTCTAAATGGGTAGAAGCAATTGCTTTGGCTAAAATTCGTGAACAGGAAGTCATTAAATTTATTCATCAAAATATTATCTGTCATTTTGGGATCCCGAAAGAGATCACATGCGACAACGGTAAACAGTTCGTAGGAAGACGGATCACTGCCTTCTTCGAAAAATGGGGGATCAAGCGAATCACCTCAACACCTTATCACCCTAGTGCAAATGGACAGGCTGAGTCTTCCAACAAAACAATAATAGAGTACTTGAAGAAAAGGATGGATGAGTCAAAGGGCAATTGGCCGAACGAACTCCCCAGAGCGCTGTGGGCTCATCGGACGACGGTGAAACACAGCACCGGAGAGACACCGTTCTCACTTGTCTACGAAACAGAAGCGCTGATACCGGTGGAAGTAGGAGAACCCAGTCTTCGGTTCGCCCACTCCCCCGAAAAAGCAAACAAAGAGGCTATGCAAATAGATCTAAACCTGATCGAAGCAAAAAGAGACATGGCATTTGTTCGGATACAAGCACAGAAACAAAGGGTAGAAAATTATCTCAACAAAAAAAATCAAGTATCAATCTTTTAATGTAGATGACTATGTGCTAAAGATCAAAAGACCGAAGAAGGATGAACCAACGAAGTTAAATTAGGAGCAAATTGGGAAGGACCTTATCGGGTCAAGGCAGTAATCGGAAAAGGTTCATACCAACTCGAAACAATGGACTCCAAGCCAGTCGACTTCAATTGGAATATCACACAATTGAAGAAGTACTACTTTTGAGGTTCTACGGTATCATCAAATCCTCATCTTTTATTTTCCTTTGCAATTTTCATTCTCATTCTTTCTCCATCGGAAGAAGTTGTTTAATCGATTATCTGATTATTTGATACTAACACTTTTAGATGATAGGCATAGTTGGAATCGAATGATGACAAACATCACCCACGAACACCTAAGCACAAAACGCTTCGATCGGGGTCAATAAGTCTGACAAACATTCTAACGTGGTCTTCATCTATAACGACTTTCTCGGTTTTTGTTTTTCAATGACTCCGTTTCAGGTATCGAAATCGTGGGCCAGTGTTCGGCTGCTCATCCTTCACACCCAAACACTGGGGAGGATGGAGTTAGCATGATGGTTATTGCGGATACTGGGGACTGCCCAAGAACCGGGGACTTCTCATCGAAAGGAGAAACGAAATCGATTGAAGACAAACTGGGGGCTCGTTCGAAATCCAACAAGCTCAAAGTTTCAACGTTCACTCGAACTGGGGACTCGTTCAAAATTCGACGAAATTCAAGTCCCCAACGCTATCTTTGTCGAAGTTTTTTAAGACCCAGACGCTCTCATTCAGAATCGGGGGCTATTTGTTTAAGATGAGCTGTGTGATATGTACACGATCCGTTAGCGATCAAAAATTTATGTGCCTTCAAACGGCCGCATCATGTAATCGATCGAATCATACGATCCAAACATGTATTAAACGCCCATTAGCGGCTCACCTCAATAATATGCAACACTTCGTTATATTTTCGACTTTTCACATTTGTTCGACTTGTGTGATCGGTTCAAATGTTAGCGAATTTTACAATTCCAAATTTTTCACCAAGTATTAAATAATTTTTCATTCAGAACTCATAAAAACTGTTCGAAGAGTGCATTACGTGAAAGTGAGACGTCATTCTTCACTACGCACTAAAAGACATTGGGCCCCAATCATATCTCTTTCGACGACTGTTGCTAAACATCAAAATTTTCGAGCGATTAAGTCATCTTCGAAAAAACATACAACAATGAAAGTCAAAAGTTCATTCATATAAAATATATGTACATAGCTGGCCATACGACCACATTACATCGAATACAAAAAACGAATAAATCACTAGTCAGAAACAGATCCATCTCACTCGTCATCTCCATCAGAACCTTCATCGGAGGAACTTGCTGGAAGACCAAGATCTTCGCGGGCCAACCGCACAATGGCAACAGCTTCATTCAATTCGGTAGGAACATCGACATTTCGGTCCAACATCTCCCTAAGGACATCGCGCCTTGATTCGGCGAGGATCAGATCCTTCTTCTTTTCAAATTCTTCCTCAAGATCGCTCCTTAGGGTGGTGGATTCCTTTTGGAGCAACAAGTTCCTTTCCGACAAACTATCAGCTTGAACCCTTAGATCTTCGTTTCCTTTACGAAGGGCGTTCAATTCTTCGAATTTGTCAGCCAATTCCCTGTCTTTACTCTCCAAAGCAGAGTTAAGTTCGGCCATCTTCAGATCGGAATTGGCTTCGTGCTCGCTCAGTTGTGTGTTCAAAGCTTGAATCTGGGATTCTAACTCCGATTGACGAAGAGCATGCTTATTCGTACTCTTATCGAAGTTGGCCAATAGTTCAGCATACTTGGCCTCCGCAGCTTTTAACTTCTGATGCAAGTCCTCTCCAGCCGAAGTAAGATGAATAATTTGCTCGTTCAAGACTTTGGCCCCATCCTGAAGCTGGCGAATCCGATCAGCGGTCTCGATCGCCATTATGCAGTTCTGAAAACAAGTTACAGTTGAAGCTCATAAAAGTCTATGCAAAATAAAAGGAAGAAAATTTTAAAGTATGGACTTTACCCTAAAGGCACCAAAGGAAATCTGGGAAGGCAAACTCAGATCTTCGTGCGTTCTCAGTCGAGCTTGCTCCATCGGGCCAATGACATCGAACGGGAAATCCGCCAGCCGCTTTGGGCATCTAAGCAAATCGACGTTGGGCGGCACTTCTATCGTGAGAGATCTACCACCCCTCTTTTCAGATTCGCCCAAAGCGGCAAAGGCAGCAGCTTCTTCGCCCCGAGAAAGAGGTAGTATCGGATCAGCATGATCCGCACCAAAAAAATGATGACCCCGTTTCTTCATCGTACTTGGATTTCGTCGTCGCTATCGGCCGATCCAAAGCTGGCATTTTCCCTTTCGTTGGATCCCTCTCCTCGAGTTCGCGGTCAAAGGCCTCAATCAATTCCCCTCGATTCTCAGGCACAACGCCCAAAGAAACGAGGGCACCTTCCCTACTAGGCAAGCCCCCTGAGCCCGAATTGACCTCTTCGACTACAGGGGAAAGGTGATAGTCATCAACTGAAAGATCTCCCTGTTCAGCCACCTTGAGTTGGATGGCTGTCTCCTGGAGTCTTTCCTTTACAGGCTTCTTGGGACGCCTCACTAATCGGTCAGACCCCGATTCGTCCCCGGTCTCTTCTCCCTCGATGTCAATAACCGAGGTCGTTCCTTCGGCGGCTTTCGCCGCTGCAATTGCTGAACTTGTTCCAGCAATCACATCCTCAATGGTTTGGGGTGTAGCCGATGAACTACCCCCTTGACCTTTCTCCACCACCTTGCGCAAGTATTTATTCTTCAACTCCTGAAAAGATTTCTTTTTCTTTTTCGGGGGAGGAGCGTCATCGGCTTTCTCGCCGCCCTCGATTTCCACCTCCTCGTCACTTGGCTCACCTCCAGCGCCTGTGATGCCTGTAAGAATTTGAAAATTGTCAAAAATTGTCAAGGGTACGAAAGTTGCAAATTCGGTACGAGTTCTATTCGAAGTTACCATGATTTTTGGCTTTAAGCTTCCTCAAAGCTGCGGCCGGTTTCCAAGCTCTCTCGTCGTTGGTCGTCTTATCAAGCACCCTAATCAGCCACGGTATGATATCGACAACTTGATCGAACAGGACCATATCGGCTGAAAAATTTGGGAAAACCTTTTAAGAGTTTAAAATCACAAATTCGTTCAAAAAGACATAAATGAACAGAACACTTACGGGTTCGATTCCAAACGCTTGGGAGCAACTCTCTTCCAGGGTCAGTTAACTGCTCCGTAAGAATAAAGACAAAGCGTTGATCCCACCCCCGAAGATCATCGTCGTTGTCAGATATCAAGGCCCGCTGACCTCGTTTAGCCAAATTTATTACCCCTCCTTTGTAAACTTGAGGGGAGTAGATGTTAAGAATGTGGCGGAGTGTCAACTCCACCTCTGCCTTCTCCGCGATCCAACGCATAATCACTATCGTTCTCCATATCGCCAGAGAAAGCTGCCCAAGGCAAACGTTGTACATTTTGCAAAACTCCTCGATCACGTTATCGACCGGGAGAGTAAATCCGATGGTAAAAGGATAAGTCAATACCACGGAGTGATCTTCGACGTGAGTCGCCAAAGTCGATTTCCTTGGAGGGCACATCACATCGATGTCGCCAACCTTCCAACCACACTCCTCTCGAACTCGTGGTATCGACTCTGGCGTGATCGCACAATGTACTAAATCGATTGAAATATTCTTCTTTTTGCTTTGTTCCGTTTCACTTTGAACGCTGACCTTGCAATCTTTCTCGTAAGTAAATCTCTTCGGAAGAATCTCCGAATACGATTTTTTGGGACCGTAATCTTTCACCTTCCTCTCTTTTCGCTTTTTTCCCTTTTTGTCCACTGAAGGGCCAGCAGCAGTGGAAGTCTGCTCCGCCACCATACCGGACTACGGTGGGGCTGTGGCGGCGACTGCCGCAACGGAAGTAAGTTCAGCGTCAACTACATTTTGAGAAGAGGTAGACATTATCAAGGCGCAAGTTTGATTAATTTAAACAAAGTTCTTAAAAAATCTGGAGCAGAAGTGACGACAATTAACAAAGATCAGTAAGGAATTTCTGGGATTCGCCTGAAAAGTTGGAGAATTTTTCAAGAACTTGGAGAGTTTTTTAGAAGTTGTAAAGTGAGTTTTGAAGTGGGTATTTATAAGGCAAAAATCATCATTGCCTTGGGAACCGTTGAAAACTGCTACCCGCACGATCTCTGACACGTGCGGCGATGGGAAGTTGAGGCGACAGCTTGACGTTTCAAAGAGGGACACAAGCATTCCACGTGTTTTCCCGCCTAAAAATTCAAGCCACTTGCCAAGTTTTACGAACACACGACTCGACAAGTGGGGGGACTATCTGTATTGGTCGATTCTGTTCGATCACAAGAAGGACGGACTCGTTTATATGGCAAGGCACTAATTGATTTCGAAGACATTATGATCGGAAAGAAGCAGTTTCGTTCGAATGTGTGATCGACTATGCAATATTGTGATCGGATAATTTTGAAGACTGTTCCAATGGATAACTTAGGTTGTCTTCATCCCAAATTTATCGGAACAAATTTAGCGGATTAGACGGAAGTGGATGAAGACAGGCAACTGCTGAAATAGAGACGTGAAGAAGTGAAGTTCTACTAGGGTTGGGAACTCTTGTCATTTCAACCTATAAATAGGACCTTATTCCTTCATTTGGAGGCACGTTCATCTGAACACTATTCTCTAAATCTCCAAGCTATACATTTTCTCACTACCTTATTATTATTTTCTCATCATATCACAATCAATCTATTGTTATTGTCAAACCGTTCATTGTATTAAAACTTCAGTCGTGGTTTGGTTCAGGCGTGGAAGAAGATTATCTCTTTCATCAAAGCATCATCCTCCGAATCTTCAATACAATAAGCTTTAATCGCTTTATTTATTTATTCATTTATCTGTTTATTGTTGCTTATTTCTAGAGCCGTCAATATGGGCTTGGCCCGCTGGGCTGGCCCGGCCTGGCCCGTAATTTAATAGGGTTGGGCTATGATTTTTTTAGCCCACGAAACACTGAGGCTTTTTAGCCCGGCCCACGGAAGCCCACGGCCCTTGAGGCTTGGGTGAGGGTGGGCTTGGCCGGCCCGTGGGCTTAATTAAATAAAATAAGGACCAGTCTAAAAATAATGAAACAGAGCTTCCAGTTTTGAATATTTTGTTGCGATTTTTCAGTATTTATATTTTGACAAATATTATATTATTGGTATCTTTTTATGTTTTCGTTTTAATGTTATTTGGAATACGGGTCTTGGAGAATAATAATTTACCAAATGTGTGTGGTTACTTATCAAAGTTTGTAATTTTTTTTTTTGATTATCTTGTGTTAACAACAGTTAATGATATCTGAAATTGCTCCAGGAATTTTATGAAATTAAGATTCTCTTTTAAGTATGACAATTGAAATAAATTTTAAGTTCGCATTGGATACTTTTTACACCAAAGTTTGTACTATATTTTTGTTTGTTTACATTATCTCCTTCATAAGAATTGTTCAGTTGGATATCATGGTAATATTTGATTTACTTCTAGTATATACTGTTATTAAAAATTCAAAAATCAAACTAACATTATTAAGAAATAATAAATAATAAATAATGGTGGGCTAGCCCGGCCCGGCCTGCAGCCCACATAGGGCTGGGTTGGGCTAATAATTTAATGGCCCATGTGAATTGTGGGCCGGCCCGGCCTGGCCCGGGAAATTGCAAAGCCCACGTGGGCTGGGTCGGGCTGGATCGGGCCGGCCCATTTTGACGGCACTACTTATTTCGTTGTTTGCATGCTGCTTCCATCGTTCAATACTTTCATCCATCATATTCGATCTCGTTAATTTACTGTCGTTACTCTGTTTGTATAAGATAATCTATCGTTTAACCTGCTTGTTAGTATCGAACATATCAAGTGAATTGCCAGTATTGCTTTGTGATCATATTATCTGATCGAATACATTTCTATCGACTGCATTTATTCATCATTGTATCTAACTTTGTCATCGAATCTGGTTAAAATTAAGCATTCAGCCTTAAACGAAATCAACCCGTAATTTGTCTTCGATAAGAAGTTTGCTTGAAATCACGTCATCGTAAATCGCTGGTTCATCATTTGTTTTAGTTTGTCTTTTTACTTTTGCCTTCGAATTGTTCATTCAGACTTGACATCGTACTTGCATCTTCGAAATCGATACTTGCACTGTCTTCGAATTAAGGTTCTAAGAATCGACTACTCGTCAACGTAAATTGTCTGTCAATCGATCAGATTGAGATATAAAACGGTCGCCTTAGACTCAACTAAATATAAATTTAATTGTAAAACCTGAATTACATTTTTAGGAAATACAATATACACAATTGAATTATATATACACAATTGAATCATGATACAACGACATCTTCCAGCCCATCGGTAGAGGGGGTCAAAAAATGTTTCAATTCAAAAGTTCATATCCTAAGTGTAACATTGTAGTACTACATCTGTTTCAGTTTATTTGGCAAAATTTCCTTATAGTCTATTCCAAAAATCAGTGGCGGATGTAGAGTACGTATGAGTAGCGGGTTCGGCAGAATCCATTAGGTTTTGCGCAGACAGTATATTTATATTATAAAAATTATTAAATATATACAAAAACTAAGTCGATAACCCAGTAAGTTGCTCTTAAGATCATTTTCTAAAATTTAGAATCTATAAATTTAAAATTCTAGATCCGCCTCTGCCAAAAAGTATAACAGCTTGCTAAATATTTGGAAATAACTTAACTTAAAATTTCACTTTTACCATTAATGAAATAATTTACAATACAAATATCTATAGTTTGTTTTAGAACACAAGTCTCAAAAGTCTTTTTTAGACTCAGCGCCAATTCAAACTTTACCATATAAAATGAGACGAAGGGATTAATATTTTTTGAATCCCCTTCTATTAGTATCCAGCTCCGCCCCTGCAGAACGCTTACAAGTTTTATGCTAGATCCACACAGTCAAATTTGAGATTTTTCCTTGGATTAGTACCAATTATCTTCACATGTTGCTAATATACATCATGTCTGAACATGTGGATATATGGCTTTCTAATTGTAAATCGCTTTCCCGAAGTACAATCTAATCCTTGTAAAATTCATAGTCAATTTTCTAAAGCACTTTCCTGAATCTACTTCATAAGCAAGCGAATACTAGATTTTATGCTTAGGAAGTAAAAAATGTAGTGGGGCACCTCAAAATCTTTGCATCCCATCACCAATTTGCCATCAATAAAGTGACAGAAATATTTTGCTTTCCTTGCCGTAACTATTGATCACAAGATTGTAATTTGCTGAATGTCAAAAGAATATACATAGCACTAAGGGTGCATGTAAATTAGTTCATCATCTTTGCACTCTCTTATCCCTATTTCCATCACCTCACGCGATGTCGACGGCAATACATCACAGCACTGTCTTCTTGGTGATAACAACTGTAGATAGCATCAGACCAAATATTTCAGAAGTTATAGATAAAACAGTACTTAAAAGAGTATGAATGTCAAAGATATATAAGCTTAAGATTTCATGTATGGACACTAAATTTACTCATTATAACATTGAAGTTTCAAAATTGTTTTTGACGCATTAAAGTAACCAAACATTACCATCTTTACTTATAACGACAAAACCTATTCATAAGGTGAGACTTTGCTATAAATAGTGTGAAGTGCAGTTATTTAATGTGACCAAAAGTAGTTTTGTGACTTTATTGTCAGAATGGTAAAGTTTAGTTACTTTAAAATGATAAAATATAGTTTATCATTTTGTTGTCAGAGTGTATAAATTTCAGTTGACCATTTATGAAATTAACCGGAATAAGTAAGATTAATAAGCTCGAGAAGTCGCACCTGTTTTCTGTCAAGGTCTAACTTGTGCGAAATCACTCTGATTTCTTCAAGTTTTCTAGGTGACACCATGTTGATTGTGCAGTTTTCAGAGGTCTTCTTCTTGTAAATGGTCTTGATTGATCCATCAATTCCAGAAGAAACATTGTGTAAGAAATAAATAGGTTGTCTTTTGCATGAATCAGGTTCATATGGTCTTGTATCAAAGTCATAATGTCTAGCCAAATCACCTTTCTGCCAAGGGAAATAACTCTCTTGTATGCGCTGAGCATCAGGCAAAAACACATGGTACTCAAAAACTTGAACAGCGTATCCCCACGACACTGACACGGTCCATGTAAACCAACGATCGTAGCATACTGTCTGCTGCAAAATTCGATGGGGATCGAATTTTGCAGCATCGTACAATTGCTCCAGTGCTTTCATCTTTGTCATATTGGGGAAGATGGCATCATTCATCTCCATATGATGCAGTGATACCAATGGTCTAATGGTATGTGCTGCCAACACTCCAAACATATTTCCTCTTACATCAAGCTGGTAATTCAATTCCAGAAAAAAAGAAGAGCAAACAAAAAATTCCATCACATTCAGTTTAATAACTGAAATCAAAAATTTAAAATTGCTTAGATTGTCAAGCTCGCTTTATTCATTTTGTTCTATTTTATTTAACACTATTTTCTTTTTAGTCTATCAAAGAATATTTCTATATTTGTAAACAGTTTTATGTTTTTACATTTATTATTATTCTTAATCACATGATTTTATAGTCATAAATTTTATGACATGTACGATTCTCTTGAGCCAAGGGTCTATCGAAAACACCCTTTCTACCTTGCACAAGCTAGGGATAAAATTCTATTTACGTCTCACCCTTTCTTAAATTCTGTCTCTAGTAAAAAAGGTCCACATAAGATGTACTAACTTTTATATAATGACAATGTATATAGAGATATCTATAGACTTAAATAATCGGTTAATCCTTATGTTTCAGTTTATATGACACTCTATCTATTTTAATTTGTAAACAAAGAATGATATGGGTTCTTTAACTTTAAGCTTTGTCATTTCACACTTAATAACATGCTCTTATTGCCATCAAAATATCGTGACATGTTTAATTAGACCAAAGTTCCAAGTGAATTTATGATATGTGCCGTATTTAGTTGAATGTACCGTATAAAATGTAACTTAGGACGTATAATCCTTTAATCAGCGTATATAATTAAGTTAAACATGAATGAAAATAGTACCTGATGAAAACCAGGTTCATGTGTTAATCCAACACCAAGTTCAGCCAAACAGGAATAAATTCTAGCATCACTTCCATAAAGGTGAGGGTACCTTTCAATGCATGCATCAAACACTTTGCCAAGAACTTTAGCCAAAGGATAGCTTATGGCAATGCCAGCTCCACCAAAAGCCATTTCATAGGAAAAAGCCTTGTTCATCAAAAAGTGTTCAGAATTTGATCCTATGTAGTACCAAAGTCCATGGTCATATTTAGAAAGTGTTTTCACCAAATTATCTGGGAAAAAAACAGTGTCATCATCCCCAAACACATACCACCTTACATTTGAATGGTTCAATGCCACTGTCTCAGTTACTACACGTGCTACACGAATTGCTGATGGTGTACCCCCTCTAAAAGTATATCTAAATCTAGATGTGTCACCAGAAATACAAATAGGAGGTAGAATTTCATTATCTGTACCATATTTTGTGTAATTAGGTGGCATTTTTTCAAGAAATACACATCCCCTCATTTTACCTGGCTTCCACCACATTTTAACTAATTCTTTCCTAGTAGACCATGCTTTCTCGTTAGATGCAATCCCAAAAATAATATGCTCAAGATTTGTTTCTGACGATGAATCATCTTCAAATGAAACTGAGGTATGTAACAACTTTGTGTTAGGACCAGCATAGTTGAAACAAAGAAGGTAGATTATAAAAACAAATAAAATGATCAAGATGAGATTTTTTATGCCATGGGAGAATTGGGTTTTGTTGTTAGGCACTTTATTAAAAGACTGCATTTTTGAGGGGCAATGGATGAAGGGAGAAGAGGAATTGGATTTACTATTATTGGTACATAGAGAGGTGGCAGATATTGGAGCTAGAGCCATTCTTAAGACCGGAATCCACGCCCAAAGCAAATTATAGAAATTTGACTTTTCTTTTGGCTTTCTAAAAAATCAGTTTACCTCCACGTGTGACTACAAATACAAGGAACTATGTAAGCACTAAAATCAAAGAATTTAAATTTTATGTAATCAGCAAAATCTAACTTGTTTTAGTATGTTACTTATGACTAATCACAAGTTGCCAAATAATAATATTTCCATCCCAATTTATCGTGACAACGTTAATGGAGAATAAAACTTAAGAAATAAATAGATAAAACAATTTAAATTTACGTAAAACTAGTACTCCCTTCGGCCCAAAGTAATTATTCAATTGTGCTTTCTACGGTATTCCAAAACAAATAATTGTTCATTTAGTATGATATAAACAAGAACTAATTAATACATTTTATTGCAATTTACCTTTATCACAATCCATCAAAATTTTATAAAAGAAAATGACTTTCAAAATTTGTGAGCTTAAATAAATAATAAAGAAATTATAGGTAATAATCTGAATAGGTATAATGTTGAAGTTTAAGGTTAAATTATTTTTAAATATAAAATAATATTATCCTTTTTTAGACAATTAAGAATGAAAAATATCACATAAATTATATAAAGTACTTCTTAAATAAAATTGCTTATAATTATTTGTTAATGAATTGAATGTGTCAATATTTATTAAACAATTAGGTCAGTAATTTAAACTCAAAAAAAAAAATCTAGCACATGATGATAAGACTATAACGTTTAGTTTTCGTCTTTTGTGGGAGCATTATTTTCGGTGGAATAGGAGGTGCCCAAGCGGTGGATCTGAGTGAAGGAAGGCTGATGTAAAAACTGACTGCAATTGCAAGGAAGCTGACGAGGAAAAGCAAAGACATATTTCAAATAAAATAATGACTGAAGAAAGTTAGTGCATGAATTAGAGACAAAGAAAAGCTGCATGGACTGTGCTAATTAAGGTTGACAGTATTTGATACAAATCACGTAAAGGCATTAGAGATATACAATGCTCTAAAGGGGTGGTAAATAAGTTTGTTTATCAGTGCTAATTTTGTTTGAGCTTAACTTATGTGAACTGATATTTATACTCTTAACTTATATATATATATATATATACACACACAACAGTATGTAACTGGTTGGTTAGTCTTAATTTGACGACATAAAACCTTAACTCAATTATTCGTTATAATCATTTAAGATGCATCAATGATATTTATATAATTTCTTATACCGTTGTTATTTATACCATTAATCATATTATTTGATAACAAATCACGTAAAAGTATTGGATAGATACAAAAGGGTTGTAAGTAAGTATGTTTATCAGTACTAATTTTATTTGAGCTTAACTCATGTCCATTGACAATATACTTACAATCGGATTACTGTGACATACAATAATAATAGTAAGTAATTGCTTATTCCTAATTTGATAACATAAAAAGTTACTACTAAATTATTCGTTATAATCAATTAAGGTGCATCAATGATAGTCATAAAATTGTTTATATCCATCATTGTTTATACCGTTAATTAGAATGTTTTTGCTCGTTTGGCAGGAAGGACTAGGTAAATGAGGATTGTAATACAGGGATTAGTTACAGAGATAAGTAATATAGTGATTCGTAATACAGGAATTACTTTTTGTCAAGTGTTTGGTTCATTGTATTAAAAAAGGGATATACAAGGTAAACTTAAACTTGTGTTTGGTTTAAAGTTGTATAACATTTTGTTTATCATTATACTCTTGAATTTTTTGTATGACTTTTCTATTTCATTCCCAAAGTGTTGATTCATGACTAGCTGATACTCTTGCAAACTATACAAATTGGTAACGAGTTGTCTCCACCTTTAAATTTTACCATGTTCCTTGTTAATAATACTGATCATAATCTTGTTCGGCCAAAAGTAATATAAATAATTTTTCAATCAATGCAAAACGTAAATATATTCAGACAAGTAAAAATTTCTCTTCCTGGCAACTTATATTTATAGTTGTCATCACAAGTAAGATATTTATACATGTACATACCATTTACCTAGCAATTAAGGCAATAGCTGAGATAATTTTTCAATGTAACAAAAAAAGAATCATACAACTGATTACCAATTACTACCTCTTATGGAGACTCAAAGCAAATCCCAACCTAAGTGACATTAGAATGAAGCTTTCTAATATCAATTATGGCCTTGTTTAGCATCACCATCTTCTTCTTCATCAAAAAAAATAGCAGGAAGTCTTACTAATGTTATTAATTAGCAAGTCCTTGAATTAGACTCCGTTGAGTTTCTTCAAGATTTCATTCCTTTAACACTGAATCAACCTAAAGAAAATAAAAGAGAGCGAATTGTTATTTTTACCATCCATCAAATTAGAAATTATATAAAGAACTTTTCAGAAAGAATAGAGAAGGGGAACATCTTCTACAAACTAGAATTAACCTATAGTTGAAACAATGCACATTAAAATTGCAAAGCAGGCTGAAAGTAAGGAAGAAAAGAAAAGAATGAACAATTGTTTTTCTATGTATTACACCAGTAGACAAATGAAATCAGGATTTATATAATTGCGACACATGAAAATATTAACAAAAAATTTTCTACTAAGCACACAATCAGCTATATGAGATCCAACATAATTAGGTAAAAAGAAAACAAACCAAAGAACTCACCATTTTTATACTACACAGCTTTCTCTTTCTAAACAAAAATTTAAAGTCGCTTTTGAGCTGCAATAAAACTCCAGGAAAACTTTATACCTTTTCATTCAAAAACATTCCAACAAAACTTCCACTTTGGCATTAGAGCAACCTAAAAAGATGTTTGACTGAAAAAAAAATAAGAACCAGTTCATATCCCCAAATCAAAATGATAAGAGTAACACATCAAATGTAAAAGATTAAATGGCAAACAAAAACCTAGATGAATACTCAACAAACCAGTTGGTTAGAAAGAACTCCAAAGATTCCTCAAATTTTATTCTTTTTAAAAAGAAAGTAAAGCAACATGTGAGTCTATTTTTAATTACCAAAACAAAAGTAAAGGTAATTCTATTTATTAGCCAATAGACTACATACCAAGAGTGCTAAATTACAAATCTATGCACAAATTAGTGTCTAACCATAGGGAAAGCCAACAAATATAACAACTTATTTGTATTATGATGTTAATTTTGGACCAACTATATTAAAGGGAAGTATTTTGAGAATTCATTCCCAACATAATCTCCTTAGAAGAAACGATTTGATTATCAACTATTCCAGATATTCTCTACTCTACCACGTTTACTTTCTAGGACATTCATTTTCACTTGATTGTCTTCTTTGTTAGTCGAACAGGTTTCATGTTTGACATAATGACATGACTCGGAATCCGGCTAGGCCGTGCGGGCACCCGACATTCTCCCCTAGACCCGTCGGGCAAACTCTTACGAATTAAATTAGAAAAATAACTATAACAATTCCTGAATAAGGACAAGACTTTAAAAAAAAACACAAACATATTGATACCTCTAAGCTGTACAAAAGGAATTACAGCTGACTACCCAACATACTAGCTTTAGGGCTATCCAGACTAGACATCTAAAAGTACAAAAGAAGACAGATACCTTCTGAAGGGAGCAAAATGCAACTGAAATAATAACTAATAAACTGGTGGCCATCCGGAATAAAAGCTGGCTCACTTTGACAGCTGAAGTCGTCTTCGCTCCTTCACAACGTGGCGAACTCAATCCTGGAGCGAACCTGCCGAAACGAAATAGATAGACAAAAACAAACAACAAACAAGGGTGAGTCAAAAGGACTCAATAAGTGGGGCAGACTAGCCACCTCAAAGAATATGATAGCTAGCCAGGGAGAAAAGAAACAGATAAACCAAATTTCTCTTATTTAAATTATGAAAAGGCAGAGCCAGATAATAACTAGAAACACGTATGGAATCACAAACTCATCAACAACCAGGAACGTAAGATAGCCAGAACATATAGGTATCCCGAACACATGAACAATCAGAAATACATCCTGTTGCGGTGTGCAACCCGATCCATATATTTATACCGTTGCGGTGTGCAACCCGATCCATATATTCATACCGCTGCGACGTGCAACCCGATCCATATATTTATACTGCTGCGACGTGCAACCCGATCCATATATTTATGCCGTTGTGGCGTGCAACCCGATCCCCGCAACCCAGAATACTAGCCAGAAATATATCGATAAATAAGCAATGCACGTATAAGAAGAACAATAGCTATGTACCACAAGTCTACACAATGGTATGAAATGAAATGAAATGAGATGAAATGAAATATGATGCAAAGGGTCACATGTGCCAAATGAATGGAGCGGAATCCTCCTGCTCCGAGGGCGGAATCCTCCTACCCTCAATATGATGCAATGGAGCGGAATCCTCCTGCTCCTATGGCGGAATCCTCCTACCCTCAATATGATGCAATGGAGCGGAATCCTCCTGCTCCTGGGGCGGAATCCTCCTGCTCCTGGGGCGGATGCAATGGAGCGGAATCCTCCTGCTCCTGGGGCGGAATCCTCCTACCCTCAATATGATGCAATGGAGCGGAATCCTCCTACCCCTCAATATGATATAACAACGCATAACCAGAAAAACGTAATACATACGATTACGGTATGATGCAATAAATAACCCTTCACCGGCGAGAGACTCTTATCGACTGCCGGGAAGTATATGTCAACTCACAGCCAGAGTACAATGCTCAGATCCTGAATGTAATACCAACAACAGGACATAACATATAATATACAATGTAAATCCAAAGCTAAGACGTAATGAGCATGCCTATCGGTAGCTACACACGTAAGGAACACGTGGTAGAAAATCCACGAGGCCAGGTGCCTCCAAAGAAATGGATATAAACACTTACCTCGTCCAAAAGTTAGTACGGCCAATCAACAACCGCTTTATCCTTTGGTTTCATTGCCAAACGATCCCACTCTATTCAATAAGCAGAAAAATATATCAAATTAGGCTAAAGGCTTTATTCCTTACATCTTAGGGCAATCCGGTTAGGAACCTGATACCCTATTCGCATACGCAATACGCAGGCCAGGCCTATGTACAGGGTTTATGGTCACCTAACCAAATCCTAAATAAATTACATTTATATGTTGCCCATAACTCACTGAGTACGAATATATAATCAATTCCATTATCGGGGTCCATTTGACCATTTAAACTATTAATTGAACTTATTAAAACGATGTATAATATTCCAAGTTTTACCGTTAAAACATATTCAAACACACATAATAAACTCAAATAATGCATTAAGATCATTACCTGAATGTTTCGGGGTAAAAATTCTACTATTTTCCCGGCTCTTTTCTCATTTTCTGGCATTTTTTTACCTCACTGGGTTATGTGTATGTTTCTATATATAATATGCAAGTTCGTCCTTAGCTTCAGCTAAGAACCACCGTCTTATATTTTTTTTGTTTTTCTTTTATTTTATTTTCTTTTCTTTTTTTTTTCTCGACAAAAATTAAAACGGTACCCTATGATATTCGAAATATTTACAACTTTTGCATACAAGTTACACAAAATATATGTAACATACTCGCGAAGGCGGATCTCAAATTGGACTCCCGAACTCAATATGCAACTTAAATGGAAAAATATCAAATTATTTAACTTTCAGCATTTTAGCGGAAACTAGCCGAACAACATCGAAATTCACTTTTGAAAGTTCATAAAAGTCACAAATAATCATACGAACCTAACGGCGCTTTCGGATTTCGAATCGGAACTCATTCGCCAAAATCAAGCACAAAAATCTCTTTTTAAAATTTATCGACAATAAAAACTGAAACCTTCTTCCGATGCCTACCAAACGAGGTCTGATTTAGCTTAAATTTTACAGATAAGTCTCAATGGGCCTTACGAATATTTTAAAATTATCGGCACGCCAATTGGAGTCCTAACTTCCGAAACGACTAACCGAAGTCGTTTCATTCTCCTCCACTTAAACTCTCGTTCGTCCTCGAACGAGCCTAAGTTTAAAGAAAATTCCGCACAAATAACAAAAGAACTTTCACGACCTTCATAAGCTATACCACGGATATTATCTCATGATCGCAGAATCAGAATTATAACACGAACACCGAACTCTTAGAATAAAACATATCTGGATAATATAATAACATCCTTGCCCAACTTATTCGGACTAAGCTGACACTTCCTCAAACACGTGAGGAGAGCTCTACATTTTCGAAGCAACGATACATAGAACTTTGAATGGGTTCACATGATTCGGCCGATAATTACCTCTTCGATATACCTTTCGATATAGAACAGGTCGATGGAACTAAGAATTAGCTCACGCTTGATACAATAGGGGAAGCTTTTGAAGTACCTTGTCACTACACACTATAGAAGATTTGATGCAAGCTATATTATTTTTACGAATGCACTATGCAACATCTCAGTTGATGTTAGTGTTGTTCCGCAAGTTCCTTGTGGGAATGTAGTTACTCATATCCTAATGTATATCAAAGGTTCATCTGAACAGGGTCTATCATATAAGGATAAGGATCATGCAAATACTACTGGATAGTATGACGCAGACCAAAAATGATCTTCAGACTGAATATCTATTTCAGGGTATTGTCTTTGAATTGGAAATATTATGACTTGAAAAAGTGAAAATAAAAGAGACATGTAGTTGGACCATGAGCTGAAGAAAAATACCAGCAACAAAGTTGATTACTGCACTTATAACGCTAGAGTAGCCTTTCAAAGAGTTGAGGTGTGAAGGAGATATGCCAGTGATGGATGGACAACAAACTGCACTAGACCTTTAACTCTAAATTTCCATGAAGTAAAACAGCGTCAGTATGAGGATCCAATTCTAGTTGAATACAGACAGATAGCCAGAAAAAAACCGGAGTCACCATACAGGGTTACCATTGACGGTGTTCTCTTGTTTAAAGATAGACTTTGTGTCCCCGATTTTGCAGATTTACGTGGACAGATTATGATAGAGGCACATTATTCCAAATATACTGTTCATCCAGGTTCGACTAAGATGTACCCTGATCTTAAGCAGATTTATTGGTGGGACGGAGTGAAGTGTGACATAGCAGAATTTGTGGCTCAATGTTCTAATTGCCAGCAAGTTAAAGTCGTGTCATCTTTCAAGACTTTATGCTTTCAGCAGATAGGTACGTATATAATATCAGGTTGCCAACTTATCTCTGGCATTAATAGATTAATAGTGGGTTTAGCAATTATCGACACTCATTGTAGGTTTCTGTAATGGCCCAAGGTTGTGTCGTGACAAAAATGGTATCAACACCATAGAGATTTAGTATTACCATTCAGTATTTGGAGGAAGACTCCTCCACTTAAAGCACAAACTCATGCAGCTATTTGAATAGGAATACCCATCCCCGCACAAACTGCTGGACTAAAGAAGTTGTTGACACCCAATTTTGTCCCGAATTTTTTTCAAATTTAATAAATTATGGCAATATTTTATAATTGAGGATAATTTTGTAAATTAAATATAATTGGTTAATTTCTGAGTAAAAGGGTCAAATTTTGCAATACATAGCCTAATTTCTATCCTACCCGTGCAATCACCCGATTTTCTCATTTAAATCCTAAACCGAGGTCAAAATTGCTCCTTCATTTAAATTCCAGCTTATTTATGCAAAGTCCATATCACACACACAACCCATCATTCACCAATATTCCTATTTCTACTACACAAAAAACCCCAACCCATTATTCACTACCTCCCTCATTATATTCATCTTCCTACTAGACATTAAAAACCCTACACCCATATATTTTACACAGACCAGCCCCGGCACTCACCATCTCCCTTTACAACAACACAAAAAACCCATCCCATTCCTCTTTTACAGAAGACACCAAAAACAAAAACCAGTGGAAAAATCAAAACAGAGGGGACCATCGAAAATTCATCATCCACTGCCCGTTTTTGTCTCTACTTCGTCTGGGTGTGTTTGTCATCGGAGATCAGAATCGGCGACCCTATTCTCTATTTCAGGTGACCTGTGTTAAGATCGAAACGAGGACCTTGAGGAGGAGTGGTAGCGACGCCATGATTTGGGTGTCGCTCCTCTTCTTCGTGTTGCTATCGTTCTGATACTCGTGGTTGAGTTTGTTGACAGGGAAGTGGAGGAGATATAGTCGCAGATCAAAATGGGGTCGCAGTGATGCCCCTTGTCTATTTGGTGGTTGTCGCTCCTCCGTTTTTGGTCTCCATCACTGCCGATGTTTTCTGCCGTCGACGGGTGCTATTGGGGCTTCGGCGTTGCTTTATAATTCCTGATTTTGGTGTTTGTTTCCAAAGGATTAATAATGGAAAACCATTTGTGTTATTTGGTCTGTTGATTTTGCTTTATAATTCCAAAGGTCCCGTGTTCGTTTGCTCCTACTGATTTGATTTGAAATTCCGGTGGCTATGAGCTCTGTCTCGCCGGAAAATGCTATATACTGGTCGCGTTTGTTCGTTTGTTTGTACTGGATTCGTTAGTTTGTATTGGTTTGCTCTGTTCCATTCGATTGTGGGTCGGATCCCTTCTGTGTTGGGCTATAATTTTTTATCAATACACTTGTTGCTATCAATTTTACTTGGATCTCTTGAACACTGTTGGGCCCACGTAAATTCCCTTACTGTGTGTTGTAGATTCCTGATGTGGCTTGACATTTGATCCGAATTGAATGCCGTTGTTTACACTAAGTCCTTTGCACATTATTTACTGATTTGAACTCGATACTACACCTTGCCGATGAAAATACACATGCACGTATTGAGGCCTACACAAGGAATTGACGGACAATAAATTGATGGATTTTGAACACGATACAGCACTTGAACCGTCCCGTTCCCGTGTCCCTAAAGCAAAAGGCGATGATGAATGCATTTAAATGCAAAGCAAGTTGAATAGAGTAGTGGATTTGGTGCTTTGGCATGGCAACACAGCCCGGGCTCCGTGTTTGCAACCGCACCAAATCCCGAGCCTCTACATGACGCGCCATACAAATCTGAGCCTAAAATTTTGCAAAAACCACCCCTTTGCTATTATTATTATTATTATTATTATTATTATTATTATTATTATTATTATTATTATTATTATTATTATTATTATTATTTATTCTATTATATATATATATATATATATATATATATATGTGTATATATATATATATATATATATATATATATATATATATTATTGTTATTTTATTTTATTAATTATTACACTTTATTATCGTACTAATTTAGTTTAAATTCTCATTTTATTGCGAGGTACATCTTGGCACGAGCAATTCGGGAACGATTTTTGGCTAACTTCCGTTGCATTGGAGTCGTTTGGATCGAATTCGGACTCGAGCGTTCAGAAATAAGACTTAGAAATTTTAGAAAATCCAAGGCTCCCACGAGTTGATCATTTCTCGGGTTTTACCTTTAAACTTTGCCTTTCTTTCCTTAGAGATATTTATGCAAATAAATGTGCAGAATATTTATTTATCAATAATATTTGATTGTTTGTATATTATTTTACTTTATGTTCGTTGCCTTTTATTTTTGAAGTCGTGATTTAATTTATTGCAAACTGAGGCCAATTAGCAAAATGCGTGCAAATTAAAATATTTTTCATAAACAAGTTTTTTATTTCAATTAATTATTTTAGATAAATTTTCTAGAAAAGTATATTTTGCAAATATTTTGGAAGCCTGTCGGATTAACCGTATTTTACGGAATTTCGGAAGTGCCTTAAAAACCTTCTTCCGAAATTAATAAGACCTCTTACCTTTAGAATCTCTGAAAAGACCGTCTTTTTTTATAAAAATGGAGTTTTTGCACGCATTTGTTAATTTGGTTCCATGTTTTCCTTAAATTGGGTGGCGACTCCAAAAACTCCAAAAGAGTTAGCCCATCCTGTTGATATTCCAGAATTTATCCTTTTCGAGGTAATTTTTGGGGTTCAACAGCATGGCGACTCCGCTGGGGAGCAATAAAGGTTTTGACCATAAAGGTTTCCAATTGTTTGCAACTAGCATGCCTAATTTATTTACTTTATTATATCTGTTTGTTTGGTTTTCCTTATAAAGCCTGTATTGTATTAATTTGTGCATAATCTGCATTCCGTTCATATTTCCTCCCTCATGGAGCCTGTCAATTCTCTTTCACCTCCTCGATTTCATCACGGGGGGGCCCGCATGACGGGCAATAATACAGGAAGGGCATTGTTCTTCCTAGGTCTCTGAATTTCTTTCGTGTCACCAAAGTTAGTTGGGGTATGGTTTGCCTGGTTTTGCCATGGCCGGTTTTACTGGTTTATGGGGCCAGGTTTATCCCGCATAGGTCTGAATCAGCCTCAACCGTTAGCCCACTCTTAGAAGGAGATTAGGTCATGCATGCATATACACCTTAGTTTGGGGGGGGGAAGTTCGGCAGATTTGGTTGGTTTGTGTTTTGGAGATGGTTTGGTGTAGTGAGATCTAAGAGGCGAAGCCCCTGGTGTCTTTAAAAGGATCAGTGGGGTCCCTCTCGTGGATGGCTTTGCGTGTGTGCAGGCCTATGTTGATTATCCAGCTGCAACTTTATAAAATTGAAGTATGCTTGTCGCATACTAGGAGAGCGAAGCCCCTGTGTCTTTGAATGACCAGTGGGGTCCCTCCTTGAAGACCAGTGCAGTCTTGGCTACCTAGGAAACTGAGAGGCTTGATTAATGCTGAAGACCAGTGAGGAGCCCTATGAACAAGGTCGGTGAGCCTTGCAAAACCTAGGAAGCTGAGATGCTTGTCTAAAGCCGAGGACCAGTGAGGTTTTATTTTTGAAAGGCCAGTTGGCGCCTTTCATGAGTTGCAGTCTGGTATTGTGAAAAGCAGTTGAAAATTTCTCCCTGGATGTTGTAAAACAATTGGGAGTTGTGCTTGGAGGAGTGTGGATGTTTGCAAAAGCCATGGAGGATTGTTTCGGGTTTTGGGCATTTGGGTTTAGAATTTTGCGCAGATGCTGTGGAGAGCATAAGCTGTGTTAAAAACTTGCGATTGTCACATGTTAATTGTTTGTCTTGCTTTATTTGCTTAAAATGCGTTAAATACTAGGTGTTGCTTGCTTGTATGCAATTCTATGAATGGCATGCAAACTATCTTAGTTACCCTTTGTGAGGTTTCTTTTGTTTTGTTTACTTCTCTATCAAATGTTGGATTTGTGAAGTGGCAGATCATCCACCACGCAAAGGTTTCGAGATGTGATTGGTGGTAGACGCTCTAGATCGTGAACGGTGCAGTACCAGAAGCTAATGGCATTGCTTGAAAGAACTTGGCGATTGAACTAAGTAGCATTGTTTTCAATTTTAATTCAGATTGAGGCCCTGAATTGCATTGTACTTTAAAGTTTATGTTATTCTGAATCAACTCATTTTGAATGTCTGAAAGTTGAAATAAAATTCATCGCATTCTTATTATGTTATTTATGCTTGCATTTGTTTCCATTGCAAAATTAAAATTGATAAACCTGTCAAAACTTTGCTTGTAACGTATGGCAAAACAACTGAACAATTTAAATCGATGCACTGAAAGTTATTGTCTGTGCTCTTTGGATATCGCACTATCTGTTAGAACTTCAACTGGGGCAGCTTTTATTTTGTTGGTATATGGCGTTGAAGCAGTGATGCAGAACTACGCACGGTCTGATTCCCAAGGAGGGATACGTAGGCTCCCCCATAGGGCTCGACCCTTTAGCATTTAAATTTTTATTTTCCCCCAGGAAGGACAACTGGGGCAATTTTTGCAAAATGAGTTGGAGATGCGAAAGATCGCAACTGGGGCAATTTTGCAAAATGAGTTAGGGATGCGCAAGATAATAACTGGGGCAGAATTTTGCAAGAAGCGGCGTTGGGTGTTAAAGATGAGTTGGCAATAATTTTGAAATTGGTTAAGCAAACAGTGCAAAGTCTAAGGCAAAGGACGTTCAGTTGTTTTAAAATATGTTACAAGTTTAAGTCAAGGCAAAATTTTCAAAATGCATCATTGACTTCATTTGCATGCTTATTTCACTCGCTATATTGCATTAAAATATTTTATCTTGCCTCTATCTTTCAAATTCTATGCTATTTGAGTTCATGAGCCAAGTTTCTGAAAGCAAGTCGCAAATCCAAGTCCAATGAAGATGAGGAAGCAGCAGAAGCAGCAAGATCAGGATGAAGTCTGCACAAATCAAACGCTTCCCCTTCCCTCCTCAGAACTAACAATTTTCTTTGAGAGCAGGAACATGAAAGCTTGCATTGAAAAGACATTCGCACTATAGATGAACAGTTTATGGAATGGCGCATTCAAAGTTGCCTTGCAAATTGCGTCGCATTGCCCTTTTCATGACTTAAAGCATTATGCTTTGTCATGAGTTATTGCCGAACAGGCGGCATTTCTACCCCTATGACTTTCATTCCTAATAGGCGACAAAGCCGAGGCTTGTTTTGTGTTTTCAAAACTAAGCCAAATAGGGCATCACTTTGTTTCAGGCTATAATCCGCACAAGGCCATCCTTGCCGGATTGTCTCGCCAATGGATTTACTTTTCAAGTTAACAGGTCAGTCCCGAGACCCTCCTTGCTTCGTGCCGGACCGGTTCGCCAGCTGATTTGTTCGACAATCAACCCCAAGACCCTCCTTGCTGTGTGCCCGACCGGCTTGCCAGTTGATTTGTCAAGATTGTCCAAATTGTTTTGCACTCGCTTTAAATTACGCCTTCGCATTTTCTTTGTATTACGTCTTGTTTTACTTTTCAGGTTAACAGGTCAGTCCCGAGACCCTCCTTGCTTTGTGCCGGATCGGTTCGCCAGCTGATTTGTTCGACAATCAACCCCAAGACCCTCCTTGCTGTGTGCCCGACCGGCTTGCCAGTTGATTTGTCAAGATTGTCCAAATTGCTTTGCACTCGCTTTAAATTACGCCTTCGCATTTTCTTTGTATTACGTCTTGTTTTACTTTTCAGGTTAACAGGTCAGTCCCGAGACCCTCCTTGCTTCGTGCCGGATCGGTTCGCCAGCTGATTTGTTCGGCAATCAACCCCAAGACCCTCCTTGCTGTGTGCCCGACCGGCTTGCCAGTTGATTTGTCAAGATTGTTGAAAATGCTTTGCATTATGCCTTCGCACTTGCTTTATTGCTTCGCCAGTGGATGGGAAGACAATTTATCAAAGATATTGCAGCTTGCATTTACAAATTACGTCATGCCTACCGTAAGCAATCGGGGGCCTTATTATGAGTCTATCGTGAGCAAGCGAAGACTTCATTAGCATTGAAGCCTACCATAAGCAATTGGAGGCCTTATTTTGAAGCCTATCATAAGCAATTGAAGGCTCTTTTATTATTGATCCTACCGTAAGCAATCGGGGGGGTCTTATTATCAAGTCTATCGTGAGCAAGCGAAGACTTCATTAGCATTGAAGCCTACCATAAGCAATTTGAGGCCTTATTTTGAAGCCTATCATAAGCAATTGAAGGCTCTTTTATTATTGATCCTACCGTAAGCAATCGGGGGTCTTATTATCAAGTTTATCGTGAGCAAGCGAAGACTTCATTAGCATTGAAGCCTACCATAAGCAATTGGAGGCATTATTTTGAAGCATATCATAAGCAATTGAAAGCTCTTTTGTTATTGATCCTGCCGTAAGCAATCAGAGGTTTTATTATCAAGTCTATCGTGAGCAAGCGAAGACTTCATTAGCATTCAAGTATACCATAAGCAATTGGAGACATTATTATGAAACCTATCATAGACAATCAAAGGACGCTATTGTTATGGAGCCCACTGTAGGCTCAATCATGATTTACGGCCGAAAGGAGGCATTTCTATCTCTTATAATTCTTGTAAATTTTAAACATATCCGTTTCATTTCTATTTCTCTTTAAGAGGGCACTTACTAAATTTCATTGTTGTGATTTGCAGATATCGCTAAATTTGGAGAAGTACCTGCTTTAATGAGCTTTGTGTCTTTGCTTTACTTTAATCTTGTTTGTTTAGTTCGTCTTGTAGATAAGCATCTCGGGTTCTTCCACCCACAAATAGGATATCTCGGGTTCTTCCACCCACAAATAAGATATTCGGGTCATTCCACCCACAAATAGGATATTCGGGTCATTCCACCCACAAATAGGATATCTCGGGTCCTTCCACCCACAAATAGGATATGCAGGTTTCTTTCAAGTTGCATTGAGACACTGGATGCTTCAAGACCAGACGTTTCATTTGTTTTGTCAAGGGATTGAAACACAATACAAGATTGCGTTGTAAACTGCCTCTTCATCAATTAAAGCATTATGCGTATCATGGTTTGTTGCCGAACAGGCAGCATTTTCTATCTTTATGATTCTTCTTTCAAAATAAACGTTATGTTGAAGCCTGCATAGATAGTTTAAGACAAGTCGGCTGAAACACCACTTTCGGAGTGTTTTCGCGATGTCGGTTGTCTTGCAATATTGGCATTTTATGTTTAAAGTAGATTGATAATCTAAGACAAGTCGGCTGAAACACCACTTTCGGGTGTTTTTGCGATGTCGGTTGTCTTGCAATATTGGCATTTTATGTTTAAAGTAGATTGATAATCTAAGACAAGTCGGCTGAAACACCACTTTCGGAGTGTTTTCGCGATGTCGGTTGTCTTGCAATATTGGCATTTTATGTTTAAAGTAGATTGATAATCTAAGACAAGTCGGCTGAAACACCACGTTCGGAGTGTTTTCGCGATGTCGGTTGTCTTGCAATATTGGCATTTTATGTTTAAAGTAGATTGATAATCTAAGACAAGTCGGCTGGAGCACCACTTTCGGAGTGTTCCGCAATGTCGGTTGTTTTGCAATATTGGCATATTGTATTTGAAGTACATGATTCAACTTGAGATATTATGTCTCGTTAGTCAACTTTTCTTATGAAAGCCTTGCATTTTACAATTCGTTCCTGCTTTACTTATTGTCTTGCTTTACTGTTTCAGAATAAGGATCAGCTTAGAGGTTCTCCGGGCGGAGTACTTTGTCAGTTGATCGAAGAAAGAACTTATCAATGATACCGCAACCCGCATTTACAGTTTTATCACTTTATCTATTTCTTATTCCAATTATTACAGTTTATTAGCAGTTGCACGCTTACCGCTTGTTGAGATTATTGCAGGATTTTTAGCAGCACCGCAGCAGCGTTTGGAGCATAAAGTGGAGCTTTTCTTAGCGACGAACCGGGGCAATCGTTGATATGAGCTAGACTCGTCAACAAAGACCTGAAAAATCGCACCCACATAAGTCATCCACCCTAGAGGTAAGTCTCTTGTTAACCCTGAGTCTGAGGTTTGAGATTGAAGACAAGATGACTCGGTTATCAAGGTGCTGTGGAAGCTATGTCCGTGTAAACCCCTCTTTATGGGTGTGTCGTCGACCACATTTTCATAACTTGGGTGATTACAAGCCTCTTTTCCCGCGCTCGAGTAGTCGTTACTATCTCGTCTTTGATTTTCAAATCGCGTCGAACTATATATGGCCTGATTCTCTTTCAGCCCGAGATATGTAGGCAACTCGGAAACCGAAGTTCGGCCATGCCCATAAGCCTCGCATTTTGATCCCAGGAATCGAAGTCTTGGCTTTACCGTGACAAAATTGGGTTTCACGTCAACTTTCTTTACCCTGAAAACTCTTTCATCCTTTTCGGGTAAAGAGGGGCAGCTGATGACACCCAATTTTGTCCCGAATTTTTTTCAAATTTAATAAATTACGGCAATATTTTATAATTGAGGATAATTTTGTAAATTAAATATAATTGGTTAATTTCTGAGTAAAAGGGTCAAATTTTGCAATACATAGCCTAATTTCTATCCTACCCGTGCAATCACCCGATTTTCTCATTTAAATCCTAAACTGAGGTCAAAATTGCTCCTTCATTTAAATTCCAGCTTATTTATGCAAAGCCCATATCACACACACAACCCATCATTCACCAATATTCCTATTTCTACTACACAAAAAACCCCAACCCATTATTCACTACCTCCCTCATTATATTCATCTTCCTACTAGACATTAAAAACCCTACACCCATACATTTTACACAGACCAGCCGCGGCACTCACCATCTCCCTGTAAAACAACACAAAAAACCCATCCCATTCCTCTTTTACAGAAGACACCAAAAACCAAAACCAGTGGGAAAATCAAAACAGAGGGGACCATCGAAAATTCATCATCCACTGCCCGTTTTTGTCTCTACTTCGTCTGGGTTTGTTTGTCATCGGAGATCAGAATCGGCGACCCTATTCTCTATTTCAGGTGACCTGTGTTAAGATCGAAACGAGGACCTTGAGGAGGAGTGGTAGCGACACCATGATTTGGGTGTCGCTCCTCTTCTTCGTGTTGCTATCGTTCTGATACTCGTGGTTGAGTTTGTTGACAGGGGAGTGGAGGAGATATAGTCGCAGATCAAAACGGGGTCGCAGTGATGCCCCTTGTCTATTTGGTGGTTGTCGCTCCTCCGTTTTTGGTCTCCATCACTGCCGATGTTTTCTGCCGTCGACGGGTGCTATTGGGGCTTCGGCGTTGCTTTATAATTCCTGATTTTGGTGTTTGTTTCCAAAGGATTAATAATGGAAAACCATTTGTGTTATTTGGTCTGTTGATTTTGCTTTATAATTCCAAAGGTCCCGTGTTCGTTTGCTCCTACTGATTTGATTTGAAATTCCGGTGGCTATGAGCTCTGTCTCGCCGGAAAATGCTATATACTGGTCGCGTTTGTTCGTTTGTTTGTACTGGATTCGTTAGTTTGTATTGGTTTGCTCTGTTCCATTCGATTGTGGGTCGGATCCCTTCTGTGTTGGGCTATAATTTTTTATCAATACACTTGTTGCTGTCAATTTTGCTTGGATCTCTTGAACACTGTTGGGCCCACGTAAATTCCCTTACTGTGTGTTGTGGATTCCTGATGTGGCTTGACATTTGATCCGAATTGAATGCCGTTGTTTACACTAAGTCCTTTGCACATTATTTACTGATTTGAACTCGATACTACACCTTGCCGATGAAAATACACATGCACGTATTGAGGCCTACACAAGGAATTGACGGACAATAAATTGATGGATTTTGAACACGATACTGCACTTGAACCGTCCCGTTCCCGTGTCCCTAAAGCAAAAGGCGATGATGAATGCATTTAAATGCAAAGCAAGTTGAATAGAGTAGGGGATTTGGTGCTTTGGCATGGCAACACAGCCCGGGCTCCGTGTTTGCAACCGCACCAAATCCCGAGCCTCTACATGACGCGCCATACAAATCTGAGCCTAAAATTTTGCAAAAACCACCCCTTTGCTATTATTATTATTATTATTATTATTATTATTATTATTATTATTATTATTATTATTATTATTATTATTATTATTATTATTACTACTACTACTATTATTATTATTATTTATTCTATTATATATATATATATATATATATATATATATATATATATATATATATATATATATATATATATATATATATATATATATATATATATTATTGTTATTTTATTTTATTAATTATTACACTTTATTATCGTACTAATTTAGTTTAAATTCTATATATATATATTAATATATATATATATATATATATATATATATATATATATATATATATATATATTATTGTTATTTTATTTTATTAATTATTACACTTTATTATCGTACTAATTTAGTTTAAATTCTCATTTTATTGCGAGGTACATCTTGGCACGAGCAATTCGGGAACGATTTTTGGCTAACTTCCGTTGCATTGGAGTCGTTTGGATCGAATTCGGACTCGAGCGTTCAGAAATAAGACTTAGAAATTTTAGAAAATCCAAGGCTCCCACGAGTTGATCATTTCTCGGGTTTTACCTTTAAACTTTGCCTTTCTTTCCTTAGAGATATTTATGCAAATAAATGTGCAGAATATTTATTTATCAATAATATTTGATTGTTTGTATATTATTTTACTTTATGTTCGTTGCCTTTTATTTTTGAAGTCGTGATTTAATTTATTGCAAACTGAGGCCAATTAGCAAAATGCGTGCAAATTAAAATATTTTTCATAAACAAGTTTTTTATTTCAATTAATTATTTTAGATAAATTTTCTAGAAAAGTATATTTTGCAAATATTTTGGAAGCCTGTCGGATTAACCGTATTTTACGGAATTTCGGAAGTGCCTTAAAAACCTTCTTCCGAAATTAATAAGACCTCTTACCTTTAGAATCTCTGAAAAGACCGTCTTTTTTTATAAAAATGGAGTTTTTGCACGCATTTGTTAATTTGGTTCCATGTTTTCCTTAAATTGGGTGGCGACTCCAAAAACTCCAAAAGAGTTAGCCCATCCTGTTGATATTCCAGAATTTATCCTTTTCGGGGTAATTTTTGGGGTTCAACAGCATGGCGACTCCGCTGGGGAGCAATAAAGGTTTTGACCATAAAGGTTTCCAATTGTTTGCAACTAGCATGCCTAATTTATTTACTTTATTATATCTGTTTGTTTGGTTTTCCTTATAAAGCCTGTATTGTATTAATTTGTGCATAATCTGCATTCCGTTCATATTTCCTCCCTCATGGAGCCTGTCAATTCTCTTTCACCTCCTCGATTTCATCACGGGGGGGCCCGCATGACGGGCAATAATACAGGAAGGGCATTGTTCTTCCTAGGTCTCTGAATTTCTTTCGTGTCACCAAAGTTAGTTGGGGTATGGTTTGCCTGGTTTTGCCATGGCCGGTTTTACTGGTTTATGGGGCCAGGTTTATCCCGCATAGGTCTGAATCAGCCTCAACCGTTAGCCCACTCTTAGAAGGAGATTAGGTCATGCATGCATATACACCTTAGTTTGGGGGGGGAAGTTCGGCAGATTTGGTTGGTTTGTGTTTTGGAGATGGTTTGGTGTAGTGAGATCTAAGAGGCGAAGCCCCTGGTGTCTTTAAAAGGATCAGTGGGGTCCCTCTCGTGGATGGCTTTGCGTGTGTGCAGGCCTATGTTGATTATCCAGCTGCAACTTTATAAAATTGAAGTATGCTTGTCGCATACTAGGAGAGCGAAGCCCCTGTGTCTTTGAATGACCAGTGGGGTCCCTCCTTGAAGACCAGTGCAGTCTTGGCTACCTAGGAAACTGAGAGGCTTGATTAATGCTGAAGACCAGTGAGGAGCCCTATGAACAAGGTCGGTGAGCCTTGCAAAACCTAGGAAGCTGAGATGCTTGTCTAAAGCCGAGGACCAGTGAGGTTTTATTTTTGAAAGGCCAGTTGGCGCCTTTCATGAGTTGCAGTCTGGTATTGTGAAAAGCAGTTGAAAATTTCTCCCTGGATGTTGTAAAACAATTGGGAGTTGTGCTTGGAGGAGTGTGGATGTTTGCAAAAGCCATGGAGGATTGTTTCGGGTTTTGGGCATTTGGGTTTAGAATTTTGCGCAGATGCTGTGGAGAGCATAAGCTGTGTTAAAAACTTGCGATTGTCACATGTTAATTGTTTGTCTTGCTTTATTTGCTTAAAATGCGTTAAATACTAGGTGTTGCTTGCTTGTATGCAATTCTATGAATGGCATGCAAACTATCTTAGTTACCCTTTGTGAGGTTTCTTTTGTTTTGTTTACTTCTCTATCAAATGTTGGATTTGTGAAGTGGCAGATCATCCACCACGCAAAGGTTTCGAGATGTGATTGGTGGTAGACGCTCTAGATCGTGAACGGTGCAGTACCAGAAGCTAATGGCATTGCTTGAAAGAACTTGGCGATTGAACTAAGTAGCATTGTTTTCAATTTTAATTCAGATTGAGGCCCTGAATTGCATTGTACTTTAAAGTTTATGTTATTCTGAATCAACTCATTTTGAATGTCTGAAAGTTGAAATAAAATTCATCGCATTCTTATTATGTTATTTATGCTTGCATTTGTTTCCATTGCAAAATTAAAATTGATAAACCTGTCAAAACTTTGCTTGTAACGTATGGCAAAACAACTGAACAATTTAAATCGATGCACTGAAAGTTATTGTCTGTGCTCTTTGGATATCGCACTATCTGTTAGAACTTCAACTGGGGCAGCTTTTATTTTGTTGGTATATGGCGTTGAAGCAGTGATGCAGAACTACGCACGGTCTGATTCCCAAGGAGGGATACGTAGGCTCCCCCATAGGGCTCGACCCTTTAGCATTTAAATTTTTATTTTCCCCCAGGAAGGACAACTGGGGCAATTTTTGCAAAATGAGTTGGAGATGCGAAAGATCGCAACTGGGGCAATTTTGCAAAATGAGTTAGGGATGCGCAAGATAATAACTGGGGCAGAATTTTGCAAGAAGCGGCGTTGGGTGTTAAAGATGAGTTGGCAATAATTTTGAAATTGGTTAAGCAAACAGTGCAAAGTCTAAGGCAAAGGACGTTCAGTTGTTTTAAAATATGTTACAAGTTTAAGTCAAGGCAAAATTTTCAAAATGCATCATTGACTTCATTTGCATGCTTATTTCACTCGCTATATTGCATTAAAATATTTTATCTTGCCTCTATCTTTCAAATTCTATGCTATTTGAGTTCATGAGCCAAGTTTCTGAAAGCAAGTCGCAAATCCAAGTCCAATGAAGATGAGGAAGCAGCAGAAGCAGCAAGATCAGGATGAAGTCTGCACAAATCAAACGCTTCCCCTTCCCTCCTCAGAACTAACAATTTTCTTTGAGAGCAGGAACATGAAAGCTTGCATTGAAAAGACATTCGCACTATAGATGAACAGTTTATGGAATGGCGCATTCAAAGTTGCCTTGCAAATTGCGTCGCATTGCCCTTTTCATGACTTAAAGCATTATGCTTTGTCATGAGTTATTGCCGAACAGGCGGCATTTCTACCCCTATGACTTTCATTCCTAATAGGCGACAAAGCCGAGGCTTGTTTTGTGTTTTCAAAACTAAGCCAAATAGGGCATCACTTTGTTTCAGGCTATAATCCGCACAAGGCCATCCTTGCCGGATTGTCTCGCCAATGGATTTACTTTTCAGGTTAACAGGTCAGTCCCGAGACCCTCCTTGCTTTGTGCCGGATCGGTTCGCCAGCTGATTTGTTCGACAATCAACCCCAAGACCCTCCTTGCTGTGTGCCCGACCGGCTTGCCAGTTGATTTGTCAAGATTGTCCAAATTGCTTTGCACTCGCTTTAAATTACGCCTTCGCATTTTCTTTGTATTACGTCTTGTTTTACTTTTCAGGTTAACAGGTCAGTCCCGAGACCCTCCTTGCTTTGTGCCGGATCGGTTCGCCAGCTGATTTGTTCGACAATCAACCCCAAGACCCTCCTTGCTGTGTGCCCGACCGGCTTGCCAGTTGATTTGTCAAGATTGTCCAAATTGCTTTGCACTCGCTTTAAATTACGCCTTCGCATTTTCTTTGTATTACGTCTTGTTTTACTTTTCAGGTTAACAGGTCAGTCCCGAGACCCTCCTTGCTTCGTGCCGGATCGGTTCGCCAGCTGATTTGTTCGGCAATCAACCCCAAGACCCTCCTTGCTGTGTGCCCGACCGGCTTGCCAGTTGATTTGTCAAGATTGTTGAAAATGCTTTGCATTATGCCTTCGCACTTGCTTTATTGCTTCGCCAGTGGATGGGAAGACAATTTATCAAAGATATTGCAGCTTGCATTTACAAATTACGTCATGCCTACCGTAAGCAATCGGGGGCCTTATTATGAGTCTATCGTGAGCAAGCGAAGACTTCATTAGCATTGAAGCCTACCATAAGCAATTGGAGGCCTTATTTTGAAGCCTATCATAAGCAATTGAAGGCTCTTTTATTATTGATCCTACCGTAAGCAATCGAGGGGGTCTTATTATCAAGTCTATCGTGAGCAAGCGAAGACTTCATTAGCATTGAAGCCTACCATAAGCAATTTGAGGCCTTATTTTGAAGCCTATCATAAGCAATTGAAGGCTCTTTTATTATTGATCCTACCGTAAGCAATCGGGGGTCTTATTATCAAGTTTATCGTGAGCAAGCGAAGACTTCATTAGCATTGAAGCCTACCATAAGCAATTGGAGGCATTATTTTGAAGCATATCATAAGCAATTGAAAGCTCTTTTGTTATTGATCCTGCCGTAAGCAATCAGAGGTTTTATTATCAAGTCTATCGTGAGCAAGCGAAGACTTCATTAGCATTCAAGTATACCATAAGCAATTGGAGACATTATTATGAAACCTATCATAGACAATCAAAGGACGCTATTGTTATGGAGCCCACTGTAGGCTCAATCATGATTTACGGCCGAAAGGAGGCATTTCTATCTCTTATAATTCTTGTAAATTTTAAACATATCCGTTTCATTTCTATTTCTCTTTAAGAGGGCACTTACTAAATTTCATTGTTGTGATTTGCAGATATCGCTAAATTTGGAGAAGTACCTGCTTTAATGAGCTTTGTGTCTTTGCTTTACTTTAATCTTGTTTGTTTAGTTCGTCTTGTAGATAAGCATCTCGGGTTCTTCCACCCACAAATAGGATATCTCGGGTTCTTCCACCCACAAATAAGATATTCGGGTCATTCCACCCACAAATAGGATATTCGGGTCATTCCACCCACAAATAGGATATCTCGGGTCCTTCCACCCACAAATAGGATATGCAGGTTTCTTTCAAGTTGCATTGAGACACTGGATGCTTCAAGACCAGACGTTTCATTTGTTTTGTCAAGGGATTGAAACACAATACAAGATTGCGTTGTAAACTGCCTCTTCATCAATTAAAGCATTATGCGTATCATGGTTTGTTGCCGAACAGGCAGCATTTTCTATCTTTATGATTCTTCTTTCAAAATAAACGTTATGTTGAAGCCTGCATAGATAGTTTAAGACAAGTCGGCTGAAACACCACTTTCGGAGTGTTTTCGCGATGTCGGTTGTCTTGCAATATTGGCATTTTATGTTTAAAGTAGATTGATAATCTAAGACAAGTCGGCTGAAACACCACTTTCGGGTGTTTTTGCGATGTCGGTTGTCTTGCAATATTGGCATTTTATGTTTAAAGTAGATTGATAATCTAAGACAAGTCGGCTGAAACACCACTTTCGGAGTGTTTTCGCGATGTCGGTTGTCTTGCAATATTGGCATTTTATGTTTAAAGTAGATTGATAATCTAAGACAAGTCGGCTGAAACACCACGTTCGGAGTGTTTTCGCGATGTCGGTTGTCTTGCAATATTGGCATTTTATGTTTAAAGTAGATTGATAATCTAAGACAAGTCGGCTGGAGCACCACTTTCGGAGTGTTCCGCAATGTCGGTTGTTTTGCAATATTGGCATATTGTATTTGAAGTACATGATTCAACTTGAGATATTATGTCTCGTTAGTCAACTTATCTTATGAAAGCCTTGTATTTTACAATTCGTTCCTGCTTTACTTATTGTCTTGCTTTACTGTTTCAGAATAAGGATCAGCTTAGAGGTTCTCCGGGCGGAGTACTTTGTCAGTTGATCGAAGAAAGAACTTATCAATGATACCGCAACCCGCATTTACAGTTTTATCACTTTATCTATTTCTTATTCCAATTATTACAGTTTATTAGCAGTTGCACGCTTACCGCTTGTTGAGATTATTGCAGGATTTTTAGCAGCACCGCAGCAGCGTTTGGAGCATAAAGTGGAGCTTTTCTTAGCGACGAACCGGGGCAATCATTGATATGAGCTAGACTCGTCAACAAAGACCTGAAAAATCGCACCCACATAAGTCATCCACCCTAGAGGTAAGTCTCTTGTTAACCCTGAGTCTGAGGTTTGAGATTGAAGACAAGATGACTCGGTTATCAAGGTGCTGTGGAAGCTATGTCCGTGTAAACCCCTCTTTATGGGTGTGTCGTCGACCACATTTTCATAACTTGGGTGATTACAAGCCTCTTTTCCCGCGCTCGAGTAGTCGTTACTATCTCGTCTTTGATTTTCAAATCGCGTCGAACTATATATGGCCTGATTCTCTTTCAGCCCGAGATATGTAGGCAACTCGGAAACCGAAGTTCGGCCATGCCCATAAGCCTCGCATTTTGATCCCAGGAATCGAAGTCTTGGCTTTACCGTGACAAAATTGGGTTTCACGTCAACTTTCTTTACCCTGAAAACTCTTTCATCCTTTTCGGGTAAAGAGGGGCAGCTGATGACACCCAATTTTGTCCCGAATTTTTTTCAAATTTAATAAATTACGGCAATATTTTATAATTGAGGATAATTTTGTAAATTAAATATAATTGGTTAATTTCTGAGTAAAAGGGTCAAATTTTGCAATACATAGCCTAATTTCTATCCTACCCGTGCAATCACCCGATTTTCTCATTTAAATCCTAAACTGAGGTCAAAATTGCTCCTTCATTTAAATTCCAGCTTATTTATGCAAAGCCCATATCACACACACAACCCATCATTCACCAATATTCCTATTTCTACTACACAAAAAACCCCAACCCATTATTCACTACCTCCCTCATTATATTCATCTTCCTACTAGACATTAAAAACCCTACACCCATACATTTTACACAGACCAGCCGCGGCACTCACCATCTCCCTGTAAAACAACACAAAAAACCCATCCCATTCCTCTTTTACAGAAGACACCAAAAACCAAAACCAGTGGGAAAATCAAAACAGAGGGGACCATCGAAAATTCATCATCCACTGCCCGTTTTTGTCTCTACTTCGTCTGGGTTTGTTTGTCATCGGAGATCAGAATCGGCGACCCTATTCTCTATTTCAGGTGACCTGTGTTAAGATCGAAACGAGGACCTTGAGGAGGAGTGGTAGCGACACCATGATTTGGGTGTCGCTCCTCTTCTTCGTGTTGCTATCGTTCTGATACTCGTGGTTGAGTTTGTTGACAGGGGAGTGGAGGAGATATAGTCGCAGATCAAAACGGGGTCGCAGTGATGCCCCTTGTCTATTTGGTGGTTGTCGCTCCTCCGTTTTTGGTCTCCATCACTGCCGATGTTTTCTGCCGTCGACGGGTGTTATTGGGGCTTCGGCGTTGCTTTATAATTCCTGATTTTGGTGTTTGTTTCCAAAGGATTAATAATGGAAAACCATTTGTGTTATTTGGTCTGTTGATTTTGCTTTATAATTCCAAAGGTCCCGTGTTCGTTTGCTCCTACTGATTTGATTTGAAATTCCGGTGGCTATGAGCTCTGTCTCGCCGGAAAATGCTATATACTGGTCGCGTTTGTTCGTTTGTTTGTACTGGATTCGTTAGTTTGTATTGGTTTGCTCTGTTCCATTCGATTGTGGGTCGGATCCCTTCTGTGTTGGGCTATAATTTTTTATCAATACACTTGTTGCTGTCAATTTTGCTTGGATCTCTTGAACACTGTTGGGCCCACGTAAATTCCCTTACTGTGTGTTGTGGATTCCTGATGTGGCTTGACATTTGATCCGAATTGAATGCCGTTGTTTACACTAAGTCCTTTGCACATTATTTACTGATTTGAACTCGATACTACACCTTGCCGATGAAAATACACATGCACGTATTGAGGCCTACACAAGGAATTGACGGACAATAAATTGATGGATTTTGAACACGATACTGCACTTGAACCGTCCCGTTCCCGTGTCCCTAGAGCAAAAGGCGATGATGAATGCATTTAAATGCAAAACAAGTTGAATAGAGTAGTGGATTTGGTGCTTTGGCATGGCAACACGGCCCGGGCTCCGTGTTTGCAACCGCACCAAATCCCGAGCCTCTACATGACGCGCCATACAAATCTGAGCCTAAAATTTTGCAAAAACTACCCCTTTACTATTATTATTATTATTATTATTACTATTATTATTATTATTATTATTATTTATTCTATTTTATATATATATATATATATATATATATATATTATTTTATTATTATTATTATTATTGTTATTTTATTTTATTAATTATTATACTTTATTATCGTACTAATTTAGTTTAAATTCCCAATTTATTGCGAGGTACATCTTGGCACGAGCAATTCGGGAACGCTTTTTGGCTAACTTCCGTTGCATTGGAGTCGTTTTGATCGAATTCGGACTCGAGCGTTCAGAAATAAGACTTAGAAATTTTAGAAAATCCAAGGCTCCCGCGAGTTGATCATTTCTCGGGTTTTACCTTTAAACTTTGCCTTTCTTTCCTTAGAGATATTTATGCAAATAAATGTGCAGAATATTTATTTATCAATAATATTTGATTGTTTGTATATTATTTTACTTTATGTTCGTTGCCTTTTATTTTTGAAGTCGTGATTTAATTTATTGCAAACTGAGGCCAATTAGCAAAATGCGTCCAAATTAAAATATTTTTCATAAACAAGTTTTTTATTTCAATTAATTATTTTAGATAAATTTTCTAGAAAAGTATATTTTGCAAATATTTTGGAAACCTGTCGGATTAACCGTATTTTACGGAATTTCGGAAGTGCCTTAAAAACCTTCTTCCGAAATTAATAAGACATCTTACCTTTAGAATCTCTGAAAAGACCGTCTTTTTTATAACAACGGAGTTTTTGCACGCATTTGTTAATTTGGTTCCATGTTTTCCTTAAATTGGGTGGCGACTCCAAAAACTCCAAAAGAGTTAGCCCATCCTGTCGATATTCCGGAATTTATCCTTTTCGGGGTAATTTTTGGGGTTCAACAGAAGTTTTAGCTAAAATCTGAACGTAGAAAGACCTAAGCTACCAACTACCCGTTCGAGTTTCCAAACAGCTGCAACTCTCGAATCAAAACTCCATACATTTTCTATAAGCACCACCGCCTGATGGATCAAATCAAAGGTCAAATTACGCCTCTCATTACCTTAGTAGCCTTGAAAAAAGACAATGTGCTTACCCGACTACCTTGGCACGCACTCTGGCTCAAACCAGGGAATATCACAATAGGTTACTGAGTGCCTAAGCTCACTAGTGCCGAACAAAGAAAAGATGGCAACAGACTAAGGATAGAAATAATTAGAGCTTTAGGAAGCTCTTCTTCTTATTTATTTGGCTACCAAAGCTAGACTACTTACGAGTCAGGCTAACAGAATAATTGCAATTGAAGAAATAGACATTAAATGAGCTTTATGGAACAACATCTATGCCAATTTAATCTCCCAATAAGAAGGAAACTCTGACAATTTAATAAAGAAATCCTTTCATAACCCAGATATGCTCATGGGATAACATGACTTTACTAGCGTCTTGAACCAAGAGGAGATACGTAGATCGAATATTACTTGCTAACCACTTTACACCGGAAGAAACAATGACATTTTCTGATGGTGACGAATAAGAATCTCATCATCCTACCGACAATGAATTCCAAAGAGAGGTTGACTGACTTGACATTACAACAGAATGAGGCACAACAAGATACCAAGCAAACAATACCGATACTCACTCACAAATCTCTCACATTTAAACCAGATAAATTAATAGGGTCTCACAAATTCCTTGAATAAATCATACTAGAAGCTCACCCCTCTACCGCAATCGATTCTTAATAGAAACAATATCCAAAGGGGCCATGGAAACATGGTAAAATAAACGAAGTCCAGACCGATCAGAAGAATGAAATCTTACTCACATATAGTGGAAGAAGAAATACATGGATATACACATCAAATACCTCAACATCCTGCCAGACTGTAGTTCTTAGAACTACCTCTGCGGCTGAGCCAAGCCGCTACCCTGATAATTACTTCTAGAAGAACCACTACCTCCACGCTATCGACCTCTATCGAATGAGGGCATATCTCTGGTTGATTAAGATCTATATAAAATTCCCTGCGACTGTGCAGGTTCCTGATGACGAGAGAAAAGACGACTGCCTGCTTGCCGGAGTAAGGAAAAATCCTCAAAGAATAGCCAGACTCACGACAATCATACCACCTTTTCGCTGAAAAGTGGAAGCTGGAAAGATTGTTGATAGCTATAAAGAAAAGACTGATTCTGATCTTGACGATCTAATGGCGCACTCTAAGAATCACGTAACACAAGCTGAGATAACCTGGAAGGTGACCTCCCAAAATAATCAGAACTTTTACCTCCAAATGAGGTACCATGGTTACCCACTAGGGCCGTGGGATCTTTTGCTCTCCCGCTCTAACTCTTCCCTCTCTAACTTATGGTATGCGCACCTCTGAGCAATATCAACAACAACATCAAATGAAGTCCCAACCTCAATTTCTCGAGCCATCTGGGATCTCAAAGAAGGAGAAAGGTCATAAATAAATCTTTGAATCTCTCGAAAGGCTCATGGACTAGTTCTAATGCATATTCAGCCATTCTATAGAATTCAATCTCATATTCTGAAACACCACCAGGCCAATCGACAGGCTACCCTGTCCAATCTACTCAAACTAGCAACACTTTTCATCTCGCTCGCTACTCGAAAGGAATTTTTCCACGAATCTAGAAGAAAAATCAAACCAAGTTAGCTAAAAAGAGAGCGGTCCACCAATTCAAGGCTGGACCCCTAAAACTGGAAAGCAGAATAATCAACACCATACCGCTCGATATAATCAAGAGCCTGAAGGATACGCTGACATCATTTTATTTTAAAAAAAATCACGAGGTTTATCCGATGCATTGCTTGGGAATATCGAGATGTTCAACCGCGTAAAATAATGCAACCTCTTTGAGCACTCGGACCCAATAATTACCTCAGTTACCTACCCAGCCAGAGCAACTGAAGGCACACCACATGCTGCCTCCGGAACATACTTTACTGAGGTAATATTAAGAACTGGAACAAGAGCCCTCTAAGTCCGAACATCTGCATTTGCGGCAACCTGATAAGCTGCGTAACAAATAATAGGTTATTGCGGTATTTGCGTCGCCAAGATTCTCGTAAAAGCATTGTAGAGCCAAGGGAACCACAAGGCCCTGCTCCCTTGCCCATCGCGAGCTCGTACAGCTGGGACCTCCATAACTAGATCGTCAGCACGATAAAAAAACTCTCGGGGCTTCGTCAGTGCTAGCCCCAGGCTAGACTGCTTCGTCTTGAACTCATACCGTTTGCTGATTTGTCGCACGAGGTTTCACCATTACCGCAAAGGAATTAACGAAAATACTTCTGCATCCTAGACCGACGCACGATCAGAAATGAAGGAAGTGAAACTTCCTAAATGCCATCATAGCCTCTAGTAGATAAGTACGGACGTCTACGTACCAATCAGCGAGACTCTACTAGACACTGTCTTAGTCTGGATAGATTCCAAACTGGGCTCTGATACCAACTGACATGACCCGAAATCCGGTTAGGCCGTGCGGGCACCCGACATTCTCCCCTAGACCCGTCAGGCGAACTCTTACCAATTAAATTAGGAAAATAACTATAACAATTCTTGAATAAGGACAAGACTTAAAAAAAAAAAACACAAACATACTGATACCTCTAAGCTGTACAAAAGGAATTACAGCTGACTACCCAACATACTAGCTTTAGGGCTATCCAGACTAAACATCTAAGAGTACAAAAGAAGACAGATACCTTCTGATGGGAGCAAAATACAACTGAAATAATAACTAATAAACTAGTGGCCATCCGGAATAAAAGCTGGCTCACTTTGACAGCTGAAGTCGTGTTCGCTCCTTCACAACGTGGCGAACTCAATCCTGGAGTGAACCTGCCGAAACGAAATAGATAGACAAAAACAAACAACAAACAAAGGTGAGTCAAAAGGACTCAATAAGTGGGGCAGACTAGCCACCTCAAAGAATATGATAGCTAGCCAGGGAGAAAAGAAACAGATAAACCAAATTTCTCTTATTTAAATTATGAAAAGGCAGAGCCAGATAATAACTAGAAACACGTATGGAATCACAAACTCATCAACAACCAGGAACGTAAGATAGCAGAACATATATGTATCCCGAACACATCAACAATCATAAATACATCCTGTTGCGGTGTGCAACCCGATCCATATATTCATACCGCTGCGACGTGCAACCCGATCCATATATTCATACCGCTGCGATGTGCAACCCGATCCATATATTTATACCGCTGCGGCGTGCAACCTGATCCATATATTTATACCGTTGCGACGTGCAACCCGATCCATATATTTATACTGTTGTGGCGTGCAACCGATCCCCGCAACCCAGAATACGAGCCAGAAATATATAGATAAATATGCAATGCACGTATAAGAAGAACAATAGCTATGTACCACAAGTCTACACAATGGTATGAAATGAAATGAAATGAGATGAAATGACATATGATGCAAAGGGTCACATGTGCCAAATGAATGAAGCGGAATCCTCCTGCTCCGAGGGCGGAATCCTCCTACCTTCAATATGATGCAATGGAGCGGAATCCTCCTGCTCCTAGGGTGGAATCCTCCTACCCTCAATATGATGCAATGGAGCGGAATCCTCCTGCTCCTGGGGCGGAATCCTGCTACCCCTTAGCATGATGCAATGGAGCGGAATCCTCCTGCTCCTGGGGCGGAATCCTCCTACCCTCAATATGATGCAATGGAGCGGAATCCTCCTACTCCTGGAACGGAATCCTTCTACCCCTCAATATGATATAACAACGCATAACCAGAAAAACGTAATACATACGATTACGGTATGATGCAATAAATAACCCTTCACCGGCGAGGGACTCTCATCGACTGCCGGGAAGTATATGTCAACTCACAGCCAGAGTACAACGCTTAGATCCTGAATGCAATACCAATAATAGGACATAACATATAATATACAATGTAAATCCAAAGCTAAGGCGTAATGAGTACGCCTATCGGCAGCTACACACGTAAGGAACACGTGGTAGAAAATCCACGAGGCCAGGTGCCTCCAAAGAAGTGGATATAAACACTTACCTCGTCCAAAAGTTAGTACGGCTAACCAACAACCGCTTTATCCTTTGGTTTCATTGCCAAACGATCCCACTCTATTCAATAAGCAGAAAAATATATCAAATCAGGCTAAAGGCTTTATTCCTTACATCTTAGGGCAATCTGGTTAGGAACCTGATACCCTATTCGCATATGCAATACGCAGGCCAGACCTATATACAGGGTGTATGGTCACCTAACCAAATCCTAAATAAATTACATTTATATGGTTCCCATAACTCACTGAGTACGAATATATAATCAATTCCATTATCGGGGTCCATTTGACCCTTTAAACTATTAATTGAACTTATTAAAATGATGTCTAATATTCCAAGTTTTACCATTAAAATATATTCAAACACACGTAATAAACTCAAATAATGCATTAAGATCATTACCTGAATATTTCGGGGTAAAAATTTTACTATTTTCCCGGCTCTTTTCTCATTTTCTGGCATTTTTTTGCCTCACTGCGTCATTTCATTTTCTCTGTTTCGAAATGGGTTATGTTTCTGTTTCTATATATAATATGCAAGTTCGTCCTTAGCTTCAGCTAAGGACCACCGTCTTATTTTTTTTTTGTTTTTCTTTTATTTTATTTTCTTTTCTATTCTCGACGAAAATTTAAACGGTACCCTATGATATTCGAAATATTTCCAACTTTTGCATACAAGTTATACAAAATATATGTAACATACTCGCGGAGGCGGATCTCCAATTGGACTCCCAAAACTCAATATGCAACTTAAATGGAAAAAGATCAAATTATTTAACTTTCAGCATTTTAGCAGAAACTAGCCGAACAACATCGAAATTCACTTTCAAAAGTTCATAAAAGTCACAAATAATCATACGAACCTCATGGCGCTTTCGGATTTTGAATCAGAACTCATTCGCCAAAACCGAGCTCAAAAATCTCTTTTTAATATTTATCGACAATAAAAACTGAAACCTTCTTCCGATGCTTACCAAACGAGGTCTGATTTAGCTCAAATTTTACAGATAAGTCTCAATGGGCCTTACGAATATTTTAAAATTATCTGCACGCCAATCGGAGTCCTAACTTCCAAAACGACTAACCGAAGTCGTTTCACATAAAAAAATTATAGATGCAATAGAGCCAGATCATAGATGGAAAGGCAAGTAAATGAGGTGGCGTTCATTTGGAGCTTTAAACAACACGCAAATAAAGATAGAAAGTAAAATGTCAATAGTGGACTTAGCATTAGTTTTAACACCAAGAAGCAGCCATGTAGAAACTCATGGCATTTGCAAATAGTAGAAATAAATGTAGAGTACACAACATGAAGAAGGACAATTAGTTCAACGATAGAGAGGTCTCTCTTAATGAGCAATTCCCTGGTCTCTCTAAATGCAAATAAGATGTACAAGTTCTGATAGAACCAACAGTATTTTTATCAGATGGACAGGCTTGCTTAATGTCATTAATAGTTACTTCATCCAAAAAACAAGAAACAAGAAAAGAGTCAACATATACCTAAATGAGAGTAAAAATATTCAAGTAACCTGAAACAAAGTTCATCTCTATATGTAAGAAGCAAATATAAATGCAGTAACAAACTATTATTCAAAAGGATCAATTGATAGATCGTGCATCCCACATTGATTGTGCCAAGCCATCCCTCCAAGTGGTCCACTCATCTGACGATTCAACAACATTGATATTCTCATTTTGATACTCTACTTGTTCTTCCATATTTATGTCTAAGGGATCCTCTGCCATCTCTCTACGTATAGAATTGTGAATCAAACAACAAGCACTTATAATCCTGTTATGAGTCTTAACCGAGTACCACGAAGAGCTTCTAAGAATTCCCCAACGCCCTTTCAAGAGACCAAATTCCCTTTCAATAATATTACGAGCTCTAGCATGTTTCATATTGAATAGCTCTTCTCGACATTGAGATGGAGGATTGTGTTACACCTCGTATGTCTAAAGTGAGGTATATTATTCTAATGACATGTTAAGAATTATTTAAGTGAGTTTAAAGTCATAATAGGACCATATATGATGTTTATATGTTGAATATAAAGTTTGGGAAAAATCGATTTAAGTTGAGGAAAAACCGACTAAGAATTTGCCTTGTAACGAAGCTTTCTGAGCAATTAATTTTGTGTGTTATATAAGGTCTTTGAGGGACATATCATATACCAAATTGAAGGTCTTGGAGTGTAGTTCCAATACTTTTGACGGTTTGTTTATACAATGTCTGGATAAAAATATATGAACATCAGAAGTCAAGCAAGAAAAAGGGACATAAGCGCAAAAGAGGACTAAAACTGAAATGTTTCAAGTATAAAAGGAAAATTCCTCTCAGATCTCGTCACTTCCATAAAAATCAAGAGAGTAACAGTGTGTTCTTGACTATTGAAGCAACTAATATGGTTTTGAAGGATGGACGTCAATCTTAACTCGAAATTGAAGACAGATTGCGTCAAAATGCTCTACGCGATTAAGGTAACGTTATGCTACCTTCAATTTTGTCTATAGTTTGAGTTTTAGAATTACTTCATGGCTAAGTAAAGTACCTAAATTATATTTTATAGCATGTTTAAGCTTTAGATGGTGTGGAATTCAAGGTAAACAAGGTTTAGAAGCAAGAAACATCAAAAGTATGTAAGTCTAAACCTTTCTCTTGGCAGGGCATGTATCTTGTAGCTTTTGAAGCTTTTCTTAGTTCCAAAATTGATGATTATTGTGGGTAACTTGTATGGTATAAAGGTGACCTTATATTTTCTTAATTTTGTGCTAAGAACCACGGTAAAAGTTGTCAAAAACAGTAGCACAAAATATTTCAAAATCTAGAAAATTATTTTTATCTTCGGACAACTGTTAGTAGTTTGAGCATAACTCCTTGCACGAAATTTATATTGAGATGATTCAAGATTCTCTGGAACCCTAAGACATATATCTAAAACTTTTACGAAGACTATGGAGTCTATAACTTTGATCTACACTCTAAAACTTAGGTCAAAAGGCAGGACAATGGTGCTGTCCAAACATTCTATCTGCGGATTTGTTATGTCATCCAGTCGTCTCATCTTGTAATCTGTTTAATATGTTTATGCTATCAGTTTATCCGGGTATCCATTCCCGTGTATAGTGTAGTGCTGGTTCTGTTTTTGCGGATCATCCAGTTCAGGGGAAACTAAGCCGAAATTTTTCTAGAAATTCAAAGAGTTGGACAAATTCTGAGTTCTAGGTTGTGTCTATAATTCTATCAAGAGTTTTCTTATCATTCCTTTGAGTCCATATCTATTGTTTCCACATGTGTTATGCCTCATACATGCTTATGCTTATATTGTTATCATGTTATGTGTGATTTGGAGTCCCCCATAGGGGCTGGACATTGGACACACAGTCCGGTCGCGTATGATACTACCCCTCTAGTTCATGTGGGAGTTGAAACACCTAGTGTGACCGGGTGTCATTCACACAGTCTGACCATAGAGACTACATATTACTAGTTGGGGGAGATATAGCCCATAACACCCACCAGGTTTGTTATATACACGTATATAGCCACAGTATACACCGCATGATTATACATGAGGCTAGTTCAGGTTTTCAGTTACCTGATTTGCGGGGATACACCCCATAACACCAGACAGGTACCAGTTCAGATGTTCAGTTACCTGATTTTGGGAGATACAGCCCATAACACCAGACAGGTACCAGTACAGATAACAGTTCAGTTTTAGCTCAGTACCAGTTATCATTTCTCAGTTATCAGTCACCAGTTCTTAATGTCAGTATCAGTTGACAGCTAGTATTAGTTGACAGCTATCAGTTCCAGTTTCTAGTTACCAGTTATCAGTCATATTACAATTATTTATCAGTATAATTCAGCTCAGTCTTCAGTTTCAGATTCAGCTAGACTTCAGTTTATATTCAGATCATGTTTAGTACGTTCTTCAGATTTCCAGCTATATTGCTATGCTCCAGCTCATATTTACATATTTATATTCCAACCTTAAAGTTTCATTCAGCCATGATATATTATATGCTCATGCCTTACATACTTGGTACATATCGTACTCACGCCCTTTTCTGGGGCGCTGCGTTTCATGTCGCGCAGGTGCAGATAGATCAATGCTTGGACTACGTTAGTAGGCCATCTATCAGTTATTGGAGTCACTCCGCTTACTCCCGGAGTTACTTATCTTTTGGTATGTGTACAGTCAGCCAGTTTGGGTATGGCGGGGCCTTGTCCCGTCATTTGTGTATTCAGTTCAACACTCTTAGAGGCCTGTAGATATATCCCTGTGTGGTTTTGCCAGTATGTTATGTATGTCAGCTTATGTTAGCCTTGTCAGCTTTTCGCATTGCATAATTCTTATCAGCTAGGTTTATGCTTATTCCGTTTATCAGTTATACTCATGGTTAGCAAATTATCAGCAGGATTAGTGATGATCGACACTTAGTGTTGGTCATCCGTCGCGACCCTAAGTTGGGTCGTGATAGATTGCCACCTTGCCAATCCCTTAACCGATACCTATATCCTCGGTAAGGTGAAAGAAACCTATTTCCATTTGTATATCCTCCATCACACAAATAGTAATTACCTGTAGTATATAAAATTTAATTTTTTTTAAATATCATTCTTTTGGGAATATAATTAGAATACATAAGCATATGCATAGCATACCCTATGGGACTTTCAAACTATTTGTCTGTACTACGGCATCACGTAATACACGATTGTCGGTAGCTGATCCTTCCCAACCAGGTAACACATAAATAAAATTGAGATTCTTGTCACAAACTCCTAGCACATTAGTTGCTATATTACCCTTCCTTGTCCTGTATCTTGGCTTGCGCTCAGATGGAACTCTAATGGTAATGTAAGTACCATCCAGTGCACCTAAACAACCCTGTACAATAAATTATACAAATATATCAATATATTAAATTCTTGTAAAACTAATATTTATTTAGTTTTATCCATAAACTAATAGATGCTCAAATGAAAATTTTCCATACTTTAAACCATCTCCATCGATCATCAGTCTCATCTTCAAGCACCGGCTTAGGTTTAACAAGTAACGGCGAAGTTAGTTTGAGAATAGCTCTCACGCACTCATTGAAAGCTTGACTTACGCTCCATCCTGATCTAACATAATCTACCTTAATGGATCTATTCTTCTCATGATGAGCCAAGATATTTAAGAATATTGCCAATTTTTCACTACTTGACATATATTTACTATCGGTCAAACCTCCGTTCATTCTTAGCTAAGAAAAGTAACTTGTGAAAGGTATTTCTATCTATTCTTAATTTATCAATACATACTCGATCACTATCACGTATGACACAACTTAGATGAGACATAATTCTAGGAATTCTTGCACTCATACGATACCTAATCTTACGCCTGTTTGTACGTCGTCTTCTTAGGGAATGATGACGAGCCATGATAAAGCGAAGAAAGATAACAAAAACTCGTTCCACAATCTCATCAAGGATGATAAACTATACAACAACCGACAATTATTGAATATCCATAAGAACGCCTTGCCATAAGATGAAAAGAATCAATAAGTACAAATTCAAAAAGGAAAAAACAAATCTGTATGAGCTTAATTTTTTGTAAGTTTCAAGCATTAAAAGAGTGAAACAAAAGATTGAATTTTTCGAAAATGAAAATTCCTTATCAGATTTTGGAACAAGAACAACGACAATAAAGTTCAGTAATTTGGTGTCTACATTATCAATTTTCAGATACCCAAAGCTATTCAATGGCTTTTCTTATTTGAGCAGTAGATTTAATTCGAATAGAAGAACTAGGGTTTTGATTAAATTACTAACCTTGTTGAGAAAATCAAACAATATAAGGTTAAGTGATGGAGAAGATGATTCAAAGTTGGAGAGGCACGCAAAGCTTTATTGCTAGAGAGAAGACTGAGTGTTCTTTTCTAATTTTATGAAAGAAGGGTTGGGAAACACTGAAATATGTTTGTGGAGACAAGGGTAATATGGGTATTTTGAGTTTTTATTCCATGTATTGTTAATCATGGTATTGTTATACCGGGGGGGGGGGGGGGGGAGGGGGCTCAGCATAGTTAATACTTAAATGGAGGGATAAGTTATCCTTGTATTAGGTAGTACAAAAATTGAAATGGGAACCAAACAATATATAAGACTATCCCAACTTTTATACCAGGATTGTAGCCCCTAATACAGCAAACCAAACGAGCACTTTATGTTTATACTTTTGGTCACTGCTTTGGACTTCCTCCTCTCTTAGTTCAGTACATGAGTTATTAACTCAGCTTTAACGACTCACTTTCTCGCGTTTCATATCTTCAACCTATTCTCATAAATGGAAAAAAAAATTAAAAAGAAATTAACCTGATAGCTGAGTTACATAAGGAAGATGCTAAAATATACAACGTCCTATAATTGCACAAGTACGATGTGAGAGTTCCTCTGTTTTTATTTAACAGAAATGAAGATTATATTATTAGCTAGGGACAGTTTGCATACTTGTCTCGATGACAAGAATGTCCTTATTGACCTGATGGGCCAGAATATTATTATGTCTTAACTAAAATTATTCTGAATCTCGAAATTGACTTATCTAAGTCATTAAGCAAAGTAGTTTGAGCAAAGAGATGAGGAACTAACACAGTTGGGTCAAATGAAAAATGTTTCTTCACTCCTTCCTTTGCTAAGCAATCCATCACTCTATTCTGCTCCCTGAAGGTGTGCCTGACCTCCTTGAGTTATAGCTTGTCCATTAATAATCTGCACTCGAGTACAACAGAAGCAAGGATTGAGTTAGTAGAACTTAATAGAGTAAACGCTTCTGAGGAATCTAGACAAACAATAATGTTTGACATACCCATTGTGTCGAGAATTTTTAACCCTGGAGAAGGCCATGAAGCTCAGCCAGTGTATGGTCACAGTTAACCATGTTTTGAAAAAACCTGCCACTCAGCCGCCTTGTTGTTTCGAATGACTCCACCAATACCTACAATGTTATTTACATTTTCTCCCACCATCTGTGATGAGCATGAAAAAACTTGAAGGACTGGATTGAGCGTCTAGGTTAATAAATTAAATTTTTAAGATAATCACAAGCAATACAATAAATACGCTGAAAAAGCAAAGTAAATAGAGAGAAAGTAGTGAACAAGAAAGTAATATTATTCCTTGAGAATAGCCAAATTCAGTGTGAATGTTTGATGCCGAATACAAAGGGAGAGGATTCCCGTAGAATCCGTGAATATCGAAGAGCAAAGAAGAATTCTTGTAGTCTTCCTTTTATATTAAAGAGAGAGAAGTAGGATTCTTGCAGAATTCTATGATGAGAATTACAATGGGGATAAAGGGGTATTTATAGGCTAAACTTTACAAAAATCCCAACTCTAATAGGATTCTACTTGTGAGGCCCTTGGCAGTAGGCTAGGATTCCTACCCTAAAAAGAAGAACGATTAAGGCGGTGGAATTTTGCCCACACAGTCAGTTCCCCCACTTGCTGAGTGTTGTCGTAAGTAGTCAGGAAGTGAAATGATGTTCCAGCGGCTCTTCAAGGTCTTCGCTTAGCCTAGATGGGATGATCATCAACTTGGCACTTCGGGAATTATAGCATACGCTTTGGGAGCTGCCTCATTAAAAACCTTACAAAGAAAGCCTAGTTGGAAAAAACCTTGTTAAGGGAAAAAGAGTGCAGCGTGTATCCTGTTCCCTCTGATGAAGATATTACTTGACGTCTTGGAGACGGTGCATTCCAATTTTGTAAGTAAGTTTCTCAAATATTGTGGTTGGCTTTTGCATTGCATGTTGTTACCCTATGTTGCCGTCGTGAGCATGTGTACTTATACTCGTATCCTTCAGCACTCGTGGGAGTTGATTTGCAGTTCTACGGCTGTAAGCCGAGTCTTCGTCTTTAGGAGTTGAAATGCCTCTGTAAATCGAGCGCCATTCTTTAGGCTTCCATTGAAGGTGTGAGCATGTTATCCGCGGATGTACGATGGTCGTGGGAAGGGAGCATGTAGAGACCGAAATCACGCAGGCCTATGTGGACAAAGCAGGAGGGCGACTTGGGCTCGAGTTCACTACTGATTAGGTCGAGAGGGACCGTTGAACAAGATGACATTGGCTAGGGAAGCCATGATGTGGAGATCTTCCAGAAAATCTGGTCGAGGAGGAAAGTCGTATACCTGACGATGTCGTCAAGGAAGGAAGGCTTGTTCCTTTGATAGGAGTAAGGGACTTCTTCGCAAACGACGAGCACATGTGTTGATCTCCTTGACTCGGACTCAGTCCCCCGACTCTGGTTGTCGATGATATTTGTGTCTGTTGATGAGCGCCGAAAGGAAGTGGATGCAGAGACTTGACTCATATGAGCCTTAGCTTGTCAGGTGAAGGAGCGACTTAGGGCTTGACTTTGCTGCCGACTTAAGTAGCGGGTATTGATGTTAGCCCTTTTCCATTGACCTTGCGTTTAGTTCCCCGGGTCTACTTGCTACGGTTGTCGCCTCTGGCTAAGATAGTTGTTGTAATAATATCTGCACCTGATTCTTGCGGAGAGCGTCTTTGCACTCACGTAAAGTGTATTTGTGCACATAGAGGACATTTATGCTCGTGGAGAGCGTCTTTAATATGTCTGATGAAGACGCATTTCTTGCACTTTTAGAAAGGAGGCTTTAATTTTTTATCTTGAAGAAGACGTGATTTGCGCCTGTAGAAAGGCGGCATGACTGCGTTAGGGGGTGACAGCTTAATTACGCCAGCGGGTGGCGGCTTAATTTTGCCAGTGGGTAGCAACTCAACTTGTCTATTGAAGACGTATGGGATATTATGTAGGAAATTCCTTCTTCCGGGTGTTGAGAGAAACTGCGATGCTAATCCAGATAAAGAGTCTCTGGTCGTACAAATTTAGAAGAACTTGCAATTTTTGCCTTCCCCTTTTTTTTCAAGAACAATTGTTATAAACATCATTGTATTCAAAAGAACTTAATTGTATATTATGAGCCTACGGGCTGTTAGTTACTAATAAAATAGACGTTCGTTAATATTTTATACGTACTTGCGTAGTTACCTGTAGTGTAGTCAAGCATCATGTTTTGTGTGCCTTTCTGGGCTAGTGTCTTTAAAAGATGGGTGGAAACGCACTGAGGGGTGCTTCATTCGCATCAGTAAATGATGGCTTGTGTTGCATCTTCGATAAACGGCTTTTTTTTGCGCCTGCAATGGGACGTCTTTAGCCCGTTGTATGTAACGAGGAATTTTTGCATTCAAACTTGAACATATGCGCTTTTTTACTCGAGTATTTTAAGACTTTCTAGCACTATGCGAGCGGGCATCCCCACTGGCATGTCGGTGCAATTTGTTGAATTGACTATTTTAACTTACGAATAATGCTTGGTGGCTGAACTAGAAGTTATCTAGCTCTAAACAAGTAGTTTACCCTACTTTTTGTAGCGAAAACTGAGTGTATTACTTCAACTTTGTTGGGCCGGGCTATGAATATTTTGATCGTAGATGGATCTGATTTTAAAACAGACTATGTAAAATAGTAGTTTTTACTGAATTGACGATTTCCATACATGATTTCACCTGGAGGCTAATTGAACTGACGAGTTCAACCTATAATCTAGGGACGTTGGGTCCGTTAAGTAGGACATTTGGTCCTAAATTGCGTTGAGGGACGAGATGCCCTATATTGTGCTAATTATCTTGTATATCCAGCATATTTGGGCCTGTCAGGCCTATCCTTTAGACAATATATGGTTGTCTTGTTTGATGAACCCACCTGCTCGTTCGCCACAAGGTGGTAGGGCGTTGAGGTTATCCTTTCGATCTTCCATTTGGTCAGGAATTCCATGAATTTTCTTCCCAAGAATCAAGGCCTTTGCACGAACTCCAATTCATTCTATAGTTATAATATTGCTTCATTTGTCGTGCGGGTTGACTTGTAGCGCCTCGGCTGCAGGTCGGACCTTTGACTTTGAAGAAGAGATGGTTCATCTTAGTGAACATTATAGTGCTCTATGGGTCATTGTTGATAGCTTGCGTCCATTGGCCATGGAGATGATAAGGGGTAAGTGAGCCACACTGGAGGGCTGATCGCACCACGGTGCGATGAGGACTGTGCGAGCCAAGCAGATCCCGTGTGCTTGATGTGTGCAATAGTTGGGGTTGCTAGCTGAGCTTCGGCCGGCTAATGAGCGGCTTGAGGAGGCGAACAACCAATCTGAGGGTACAATAGTACTGGTGGCAAACCTCATTCCAAGTTTTAGCCAAGTTCTCCTACAGTAGATGTCAGATCCAAAAGAAAAAAGAGGACACTAGGTCTGTAAGCAAATATAAATAAACTACTCAAGAATCTACCTGAGCGACATCATGTCCGAAATTATTGGTTATACGATCTCCTCCCTCCAGCATACGGGTCAGTTGGAGAGTGACTCATATGCGTTTGGCTTTGAGGCTCGGGGGTCTTTAACTATGGCTGTCGAGGTTTCTCTTAGATCACGGGGTCGTGGATGACGCCTATTGTTCAGTGCTCTTGCAGACTTCGTTGCAGCTGTTGACACCCAATTTTATCCCTCCTTTTCCTATGAATTGGCTATATTTAACCTAAAGGTACGATAATAACTGTTTGACAAAATGTGCATCAGAAAACATGCATTTACGTGTGTTATCTCCTACTAATACATTATATATTTTTAAGTATGATTATATCATGTAATTTGCAACATTTAGGCTGTTTGTATAACTGTGGCTGTTTGCATAATTTACTACATTTGTAATATTCATTAATTATTTGTGACTATTATACATAATCATTTTAATTTGATCCTAATTGCTTCATTATGTGCATTTTTACTTTTTATATAATATATACTGATTTAATACGCATCTTTAGCTAAATATCAGTCCAATTGAAATACTCCATCCATTTTATTTATTTATTTCAAATTCCTTTTGAACCTAGACAAGTGTTCGTATAGATACGTTCATTTTGTTAGGGGGTTAATCACATTTAAATTTCCTTTTCCTCCTATTTTATTTTAAACTAACTTCCAAAATAATCTTTCTAATTTTCTCCAAATAAGATCCCCATTTCCTTACCAATACCAAATTTCACTTTATTTTTTAATTATTTTACTTTGAACCTAGACTAAATACTTAACCAAACCCCTCAATCTCCCTAATCTTCTCAAGAATCAGAACCTCCTCAGATCTCATCTCTCCCTTCTTCCATTATTGGACAAAATCTTCCCCCAACATCTCAAATCTCAATTCACCCCCAAATCTCTTGATTTACTCATCTCCCCCAACGGCTCTGTCTCCCTCATTTTTTTTTTATATATGATAACTCTCTGATTTCACTCAATACCGGTTGCAGCAGACATACATACACAATAAAAACGGGTACATACACACCCCCACTCCCTCGTCTTCCTCCTCTCTCTCTCTCTCTCTGTACATACACACCCCCCCCCCCCATTAACACCACCGATCCTTTATCCTTATTACACATACAGATCAAAACTACGCACACACCATTGCAAACACAAACCAGAAACAGAGCAAAGCCCACACACACACACACACAAACAGATACACCCAGTAATCACAACCTTTCTTCTTCCCCTATTACACCCCACTCAAACCCATACACACAAACAACCCTCATCTTCCCAATACACCCACTCACTTAATAAACAGAAACAATATACCACACACACACACACACAATACAAGCAATGAGATACAAAAGTCAAAACAGAGGGAGTAGTATTGATCGAAAAGGATCAGATCGGAGAGGCAAGAGGGTTTTCAATTTAAAACACTAGTAGCAGCGAGGTTGCAGCGATGCCACTGGAAAACGGTTCAGCAGTCGCTCATTCGTTCCTCGACCACTTTGTTTTGTTTCTTCACCGGATCTCGATCTGTTTTGTCGGCGATGCCTTCGAAGTTTCATGGGTCACTGGTGATGCAGTTGGATCCCTACCATTTTGGGCTATGAATAGTGCCTGTTGTCTCACAGGAAAATGGGTTGTCGGTCTGTTTGTTCCTTGCCATCACTCTGTTCTTTCATTGTCACCACTGTATCGTAGCAAATCCTAGTTGTTTTATTTTGTTCGGGGACTTTTTCACTGTTTGTTTGGCTTGAGGAAGTGTTTGATATGATGGCTCTGTTTGGTTGACTACGGTGGACTGATTAACAGATTTGAACATATACTATACAGTGGGGATCCTTTAGCAAATACGGCACTGTTTGCTAGCCAACGAAAATATTTTATTTGAGGCTATACACTGATTTGATGGATATTACACCGATTATGGCCTATGAAAAATATTTTATTTGAGGGCTATGGATGGATTTGTACAAGATACTATAAGGGCGATGACAATTTGGAGGCCAATTGTCCCGTCCCGATACGTATACAGTTGTCCTGTCCCTTTATGTATACATTGTCCCTTACGTATCCCTCCGAAAATAAAAATAGGCGATAATAACATGTATGAGCTTTATTACAAAACAAGCCAGCAATGGAGCAGTGGGATCGGTGCTTGGCATGGCAACCGGCCGGCCACCGTGTTTACAGTCGTACCGACATCCCCTACCTCTACCCGATACACCATACAAACCTAAGCCTAAACTTTTACAAAACTCATTTTTCCTTTATTTTATTATTATTATTATTATTATTATTATTATTATTATTATTATTATTATTATTATTATTATTATTATTATTATTATTATTATTATTATTATTATTATTGTCATTATTATTATTATCACTTTATTTTACTTTTATTTTCGCTTAACTAATTATAATACTAACTCATTTTTTATACTTTTTGCGAGGTGCATATCTTCAAAAGATGACGATCCAGAAAAATGCTTCTAATACGATTTGCCATCGCATCTTTTCAATTTTTATTTTATTGTCATTAATTTGTTGTGACATACTAGCCAACTTGTTTTATTTTGTGAGGATTATTGAAGTTTGCTAAGGAACTAGCAAACAAAAATCTTTTATTTAATATTAATTTATTATAGCTAACTTGTATAGTATGGTAGAAAATTGTCTAGTTAGATTTATTCGAATCCCAAATATTTAGCTCGGCCGGTAACCACATTTCGTGGAACCCGAGAGGTGCCTAACACCTTCTTTTTGGGTTAACTTGAACCCTTACCTAGAATTTCTGATTCGCAGACTAAGTTTCGGAGTTAATATTAAAATTGGCTAGAAACAAAAGTAGGTGCCCTAATACGCCTAGTTAAAACATATGTTAAGTGGCGAATCCAAGTCTTTACCTGTGAGTTCCAATAAGTCGAGCCTTGTTTCGAACCCTAACCGGTTCGGGAAAAATGGGTGTCTACAGTAGCTCACGTGTGGCCATCGAACCTCGAGGGTTTAAGCTCTTGCGGAAAGCTACCATAGCAATGTTGTCGGGTATCGGAGGAAGTTCCATATGTTCCTTCAACAATTCATCATCATGCTGATGGACCTCGAAGATATCTTCCATCTTCTTTCTTTTTTACGGGACTAGAGTGCACATTTCTGAAGAGGTTTTGCATCTGGGTGAACGATTTGATGGATCCCAGCAACAGCTGAGTGTACCATGTGAGGGCCCCCTTCATCAGGGTTGAACCGAATCTGTTTACCAGAGCAGATTGATTTTCTTTCTCCAAGATCTCATTACTCTTGACCGTCGTGTAGTATGCAGCGATGTGCTCGTCCAGATCAGTGGTTCCATTGTACTTAAGGTTATTCGGCAAATGGAACTTCTTAGGTACTCCGACCGGGTAGCGTTTGCTTTGTATACATATTTGTAGAACTGTTATTTATCTACGGTGGTAACTTAGGGTGGAACACCCAGCACGTTACTGATCTGGTCGTGGATGATTTTCAGCTCTTTCAGGATGTCCTGAATGACAGGTGTGCCTTCAATACCTTGATTGTTGGCTGCTGTAGAGCTTCCTAGGGCGGTGAATTATTCACGGGCTTGGAGCGTCGTGGGGATGCTGGCCTCGGGAGTGAACCAGCGAAGAGTGCTTCCAGGCGTTTGGCCAGGATTTCGTCCATGGTAGCTGAGTTCTGAGCTGTCTTCTCCTCCTGTGCTTTGAGAAAGTTGGCGGGGATATCTTCAAGGTTGTTGCTGTTCCTAGCTTGGCTTCCCTGCGGTGGATCATCATGATCACTTTCGATGGGGATTGGTCCCTTGGATGTATCCTTCTCCTGCCTGTTGGGATCACTAGGATCCTTTTGAGGCGTCGTCAACTATATGAGTTGTGTCGTGTTAGAGATACAAAGACTATAGTCGTGGGCCTGTTTACTCAAGGCGGTGGTACAAGTTAACCCTAAGATGGAGACTATAAACCTTAAAGCAGCGAGATGTATGCGTTGCATCTCAATGTTGAGAAGATGGGCTACCTCGAGTCCTCGCTGGCATGCCCATAATCCATATGAAACTCATAATGTTGAGTTTGATCTCTCTTTCCTGGGGGTGTTCTCATATCCCTCGACAACCTTACACCTTGATCTATCATCCCCTTTATAGCGTTTACCAACTTGCAGGTGGAAACGTTAAAATTGTAATCAAAGATTCGGGGCAGGTCTTTATCCTTGGACATCAAGGATGGTCCCGAGGAGTTCTTTTGATTGGAATTCGTCCCGACTTTCCCCCTAGCCTTTGGCTTACATGATGTTTTCCTCCGAGGCGTTGGCTTACAAGCCGTCTCTGTGAATTATAAGGATCGTATCGCCCTTTAGATTTCCCTTGTGGAAGATTGACGCATCGAGAGGACGCTGTGTGGCCTCGGTATGAATTGTGCTGATCCGTCATCCTCCATTCAGCCTCTTTGAGCCTAATTTTTGCAGAAGCTCTGTCGTGCATTTCATCCCAAGTCTGGACCTGATACTGCTGGAGCTCTTTCTTCAGTTCGACAGTAGCCTCGGAGTTGCTCACGTTTATATTTCTTTCGAAAACCATAACCGCCAAATTATCATCCATTTTTGGCAGGTCCATCCTTACAGCTTGAAATCGCTCGAGGAAATCCTTGATTGGTTCGAGGTATTTTTGCTTAAGCTCGAAGATATCCTCCCTTCACTTGAGGTTTTCTGGGCTACGGTATCGGTTTTGATATACATATCAGCCAATTTTTCAAAGTTCGATATTGATTCGGATGGGAGGTGCATGTACCAGCACAACGCTCTTTTCTCAAGGGTATCAGCAAACTTCTTAAGAAACATTGACTCCTTTTCCACTGGGGTCAAGTCGTTTCTCTTGACTATAGCCCTATATTCAGTTATGTGATCAACAGGGTCAGCTGTCCCATCGTACTTCTTCAGGATTTGCAACTTAAAATGTTTGGAAATGGAAGAAGGAACGGCCTCGGGCTTGATATGTTGCTGCCTACACTTCAAAATATCTATAATTCATTGAGGTTTCCTGACCCCAGAGACATTTTCCAGCCGTTTTTTCATGCTGACCTCAAACTCTTTCTTCCACTTCTCAAAGTCCGACATGATGCTAGTTTCAGCTACCGTTGGAGATGCCCTAAAGGGTTGGTTCCGTAATGGATAGGACCCCGAGCCACAAGATGACGCTCCATTTGGAAGTCCCTCTATTATTGCGCCTGTAGGAACAACGTTCCAGATGCTTCTATTGAATGTAGCGGGTGGAGGCTCGGTGGAATTATTTGTGCTTCTACCATTTCCAGAGAAAGAAGAAAATTGTTCTTGAAGCCATTGCAAAATGGCCATCACATATACTTGGAAAGGGTCATTTGAACTTGATGAAGATGGATCGATCGGTAGCGGAGTAACTCTAGGGTTAAACGAGTTGGTGATGTTAAACCCATTGACGGAGTCAAACCAGCGGGCGGCGTTAAGCCAGTTGGTGGTGTTAAGCTAGTTGGTGGTGTTAAGCCACTTGGCATAATTGGTGTTCCACCACCTGATGAAGAAACGCCAGTAGTCGAGTCGGGAGTTTGGACCGTTGTGCTATCAAAAGTTTTAGTATTGTCTGTCATTAAATGATATTGACAGAAACGGTGTGTAAGCTAAAAATGTGACTTCAGAACAAATATTATTGCTAATTCCCCACGGACGGCGCCAATTTTTGTTGGCCTAAATCAGATTAGGATAATAAATCAAATTTTTTTGGGATAACTAGCAATTATTTGTATCAAATCTGTACAATAATAAGAAATTCGCTAAAAAGAGTTGAAAAGCAGTTAAGAGACAAAAAATAAGTGTTATTGATATATTTCTAGATGGCTTTACATAGTTTCTTCATAACTATTTATAGTCTACCAGAATAAGAAGAGCAATAAATATGTTTTATGGTCATTACTCTACGTTCTGATCATGGCTGACCCATGATCACCCTATTAAATGTGTAGGCAACAGTCGTCAGTTACAAAAGACAAGAGCTCGTTCATCAAAGAATGAATCTTCACTGAGGGGTAAACTGCACGCCTCGTGATGGTTATCTTTTAATCGCCCCAAGCAGTAACTTGTAGCCATGACTCATTTTTGCCCGAGGCATATAACCTCAGGATCATAGTAACTTCTTTGAGGGGTTGTCTTCAGAGGATTCAATCAGACCAGGACTCGAGCCCTAGCATCGAGGCTCGGTAAATTTTCACCCAATACACATTCTTAGATGACTATAATAGAACTGACCTAGATTACATGAATTTAGGTAATCAAGAAATGGTCTTTTATCCAAATTAGATTGCATGATGGCCACACCCCAACCTGTACGAGGAAAAAAAATAGTTCATCCTTGTACGAGAGGTGACCTAGATTATATGAAGGTAGGTAATTAAAAAAAGGGATTTTTGTCCTTGCCTCGTTGTTTCATATAATGAATCTACCCCTAGCCATTAGCTGATTGATTTCCTAGATTTTTATTCTAACTTGCCATATGATTTTGCATTCTCCCACACTCAATGCATACATCTAGAATATGTGAAACACATCATATTGGAGCCGCTAGCGGTGCAAGACAGTTGTTTGATAAAAAAAATATTGAATTAGGTATAAAATAGTTTATGAATTTTGTTTGGCAGGTGCTGGAATTTTCGCCGTATATTGCTCTTCGAGAAGATTCCAACACTATCTTAATCTTGACACTACAGTCCTTTTCCAGTTCACCCCAATTCTTGGGAATAATCTCTGCAGCAGTGGCCTGAGCGACCCTAGGCATAGGGGTGGCCACAGAAGAACTACCAGCGGCAGCGTCCATGTTCAAATTTTTCTTAGCCTTTGGAGACATGGTTGAAGAAGAATTGAAAAATTGGGAGAACGATTGAAGAAAATTCAAGGGTTTTTCAAGATTCAGAGGTTGTAAGATGAAAGCAAGCGAAAGGGGTAAAATTCAACAAACCCCTATTTATAGGAGTAAGAGGGTTCGGCCCATCAAGTTTCTGCAGTACACGTTGAGGTCATCGAAGAGATCACGATCAAATCCAACCGTCAAAAGAAGAAGTAGGTTTCGCCGAATTTCGAAGCATCATCATTGCCCTGAAGTGCAGCGGTCACCTTGCAACTGACAACGGACATGTGCACGTGACTGAGGCGGTTAAAATCATTACTTTTGCCCTTGGGACGCGCAGTAGTCACTTCGAAGCTGACGGCGGACGTGCAGACGTGCCTGTCGCAGTTACTTTTTACATCGCGCATTTAATGCGCACGTCACTGAAACTTATCATGTTGCTGATGAAATGCGCATGTCATTGAAGATTCGTCATGCTGCAGTTAAAGGTTGGACTTTGCGAATAAAATTTCCCACCAAATTTCACATCTACTCCTCGAGCAGAAACTCTGCTCGAGAAATGCGGGGACTATCTATATTGGATAAAAACCATCGTCACTCAAAAAGGTGACACGTGTCTGCCACGTGGCACGGGCAGAGATTTCCCCGAACAGACATCTAACGGACAGATGATTGACTGGGCGGTTATCACGAGCAGGCCCAAGGCAGTTACGTAACGCCTCCTCGAATCAATACAATTTGAATGAATAGTTACCTATTCATATGCGACTATAAAGGCAATGATTACACACCCAGCGGTTACGTATCCAACGGTTACATACCCAGCGGTTACAAACCCAACGGATGCCTAGTAAATCTATATATAGCACTCGTTTTCGAATCATTGTAACAAACGTTCTCTTCTCTATCTACAACATCAAGAAAATACTCTCTTTGCTCTTGCTCAAATACTGTTCATCGTTTACATTTGTTGCATACTTTGCTCTCGAGTCTTCAAGTATAATCAGTATCAAGGAATCCTCACCGAGATCAAGCGATCCAATACGGTTCCTTCTATTTATTTAATTCACGCTTTAATCTTATTTATCTTTGATTATCCCGTATTATTTCCGTATCGTCATTAATTATCGTCATCGGAAGTCGTGCATATACTCATAATCTCGTAATCAACGCAATCCTATATTTAAATCGGCTAAACTCTTAATCTAAACTATTGACCGTGACTCCGCAAATAAATTTAATTGTTAATTGGCCTAAAATCGGATCAACGTTAAACAGCAAGTACAAACTTAGGGAGTAGCTTTTTGTTCCATCTATATGTTTTTGGCTTCACAAGATACAGTCAAACCTCGCTATAGTGGCAGCGTTTTTCTGGAACTTTCATGGCCACTATAGTGAGGTGTTGTTATATATGTATACTAGCGTTTGACGGCTAGATCTCATTTAGTTGTTATAACCGAAAAGTACGCAAAAAATACATGTTAATTTTAAAAGCTCAATAGATTTTCATATTTTATTACTTAAAGAGTATAACGGTTAATATTTTATTAATAAATTCATAATTGATTGTAATGTACCGATAAACTATAAAAATTTAAGGAACATATGTATTAAAATTAATTTAAAATTTAAATAAATCAAGTTGGACGTAAGAATTCTACAATAATACGTTGTTTCGTATTTTGAAGCCTCTCAGTGACAATATAACACTTGAATTGGTGAAGATTATTGTCCAAAATTTCAGCAAAAGGGTATTCAATTGTTTTTCCTTGAAAGCTGTGTAAGAGCTTAACAATGTACTATTCTATCTCGGCCCAAGTAGCAGTAGGTTGAGGCTCTTCATCATCATTTTCGTTATCACCTTCTGCCTCCGCTGTCTCTTGTTCTTCCACTCCATTGACTTGTGCAATAATCTCTTTAACATTGTAAGTTTCAGGGATTGGAAGTATTGCGTGAAACTCCATATAAGTGGTAGCGTCCATTACTTGATTGGTATCATGAGATGAAATTTGGCCTATGAGTGACGAGACACTTGATACAATTTATTTTATTTATAAGATGAGATACATACTTGATACAATATTCTTATAATTATTTTTATGGTATGAATATGAAAAAGGAAATATATTTATGGTATAAATGGTTATCATAAATATTTTATATTTTATTTTATACATAATATATCTCATACAAAATATAATTGCATAATATTTGAGTTTGGCTGCTATAGAGAGGTAATTTTACAAAGAGCATACTGTTATAGTGAACGTCATTGCCGTTATAGGTAAAATGCTGCCATAGAGAGGAAAAATATAACATGAAAAATCAGTTCTGAAGAAAATTAGGTCGTTGTAATGAAATGCTGTTATAACGAGGGGATGTTATAATGAGGTTTGACTGTATTTCTTTTTCATTAACATAATGAGTTAAATTATTTTGCTTCTTGATGTTGACCAAAAATTATTTTGCTTCTTGATGTTGGCCACATTTATATATTTTTTGATATTAATTTACTCCTAATTTCATTGTCCTTTGAGTATTTTTGTGGTTAAATATGCCTAACTTGTTTATGTTCTTGAGTTTACACTAATTTCTGTTATTATGATTAATTAGGAACAAATGATGTTAATTTTTTAGGCAAAAGGAAAGAGTTAGAGTGACACGACCCGGAATCCGGTTAGGCCGTGCGGGCACCCGACATCCTCCCTTAGACCCGTTGGGCGAACCCTTACCAATTAAATCAGGAAAATAAATATAACAATTCACAAATAAGGACAAGACTTAAAACCAAAATACATACATACTGATACCTCTAAGCTGTACAAAAGAAATTACAGCTCACTACCCAACATACTAGGTTTAGGGTTATCCAGACTAGACATCTAAGAGTACAAAAGAAGACAAATACCTCCTGAAGGGAGCAAAATGCAACTAAAATAATAACCAATAAACTGGTGGCCATCCGGAATAAAAGTTGGCTCACCCTGACAGCTGAAGTCGTCTTGGCTCCTTCACAACGTGGCGAACTCAATCCTGGAGCGATCCTGCCGAAACGAAATAGATAGACAAGAAACAAACAACAAACAAGGGTGAGTCAAAAGGACTCAATAAGTGGGGCAGACTAGCCACCTCAAAGAATAGGATAACTAGCCAGGGAGAAAAGAAATAGATAAACAAAATTCCTTTTATTTAAATTATGAAAAGGCAGAGCCAGATAACAACCGAAAACATGTATGAAACCATAAACTCATCAACAACCAGGAACGTAAGATAACCAAAACATATAGGTATCCCGAACACATCAGCAATCAGAAATACATCCTGTTGCGGCGTGCAACCCGATCCATATATTCATCCTGTTGCGGCGTGCAACCCAATCCATATATTTATACCGCTGCAACGTGCAACCCGATCCATATATTTATACCGTTGCGACGTGCAACCCGATTCATATATTTATACCGTTGCGACATGCAACCCAATTCATATATTTATACGGTAGCGGTGTGCAACCCGATCCTCGCAGCTCAGAATACAAGCCAGAAATATATAGGCAAATAAGCAATGCACGTAGAAGCTGAACATCAGTTATGTACCACAAGTCTACACAATGGTATGAAATGAAATGGAATGGAATGAAATAAAATGAGATGAAATGAAATGAAATATGATGCAAAGGGTCACATGTGCCCGTCATCCCATCTCGAAGCGGAATACTCCTGCATTCGAGGGGAAATCCAATCTGATAACCAACTGGAGCGGAATACTCCTGCTCCTGGGGCGGAATACTCCTGCACCCGATATAATATAAACCAGAGGCGGAATACTCCTGCACTCTCCTGGGGCGGAATACTCCTGCACCCGATATAATGTAAACCAGAGGCGGAATACTCCTGCACTCAATATCTGACATAAGAGCGGAATACTCTTGCTCTTGGGGCGGAATCCTCCTACCCTCAGTATGATACAATGGAGCGGAAACTAGCCGAACAATATCGAAATTCACTTTCGAAAGCTTACAAAAATCACAAATAATCATACGAACCTAACGGCGCTTTCGGATTTCGAATCGGAGCTCATTCGGCAAAAACCGAGCTCGAAAATTTCTTTTTAATATTTATCGCCAATAAAAACTGAAACCTTCTTCCGATGCCTACCAAACGAGGTCTGATTTAGCTCAAATTTTATAGACAGGTCCTAATGGACATTAAAATTAGCGGCACGCCAATCGGAGTCCTAACTTCCGAAACGACTGACGGAGGTCGTTTCATTCTCCTCCACTTAAACTCTCATTCGTCCTCGAACGAGCCTAAATCTAAAGAAAGATTTATGCAGATAACAAGAGAATTTGCACAACCTTCATAAACTACTCCACGGACATTATCTCATAATTACAGAATCAGAGTTATAACACGCACATCAACTCTTGGATAAAACATATTTGGATAATATGATAACATCATAGCCCAATTTATTCGGACTAAGCCGACACTTTCTCAATCATGAGAGAGAAGTTTTATATTTTCGAAATAAAGATACACGAAACTTTGAATGGGTTAACATGATTCAGCCGATAATTACCTCTTCGATATACCTTTCAATATAGAACGGGTCGATGGAACTAAGAATTAGCTTACGCTTCAGCAACGCCTTAGAGATTTAATGTTATGATTTGGTATCAATTGGAGGAAGACTCCTCCACTTAGAGCATTAACTCATACCGCTAACTTGAATAGAAATAGTCATCCTCGCAGAGTCTACCGGACTAAGGAAGACATAGCTAAAAATAGAATTCGGCTCAGACCTGAGCTACCAAATTACCCTCTCGAGTTGCCAATCGACTGCAACTCCCAAGTTCACAACTCCATACCTTTGCTGTAAACACCACCGCCTGATGGATGGTACTTCTATATAAAAATTTCGGCAGAGTTTCCCCTGAAACTGGATGATCCGCAGAAACAGAACCAGCACTATACTATACATGGGAATGGATACCCGGATAAACTGATATCCAAAACAATAATATGCTTACCCGGTTACAATAACACGTACTCTGGCTCACCAGAGGGAACATCACAAGCGGCTACCAATCGCCCAAGCTCACTAGTGCCGGACGAAGAAGAAATGGAAATGGACCGAGGATAGAAATAATTAGAGCTTCAGGAAGCTCATCTTCTTATTTCTTGGCTACCAGAGCTAGACTACTTCCGAGTCAGGCTAACCCAAAAATCGCAATTGAAGAAATAGACATTAAATGAGCTTTATGGAAAAACATCCATACCAATTTAACCTCCCAATAAGAAGGAAATTCTGACAATTTACCATAAACCCTTTTATAACCCAGATAAGCTAATGGGATAACATGACTCTACAAACATCTTGAACCATGGGAGACACATAGATCAAATATTACTTACTAACCACTTTACACCGGAAGAAACGATAACACTTTCTGATGGTGACGAATTGGGATCTCATTATCCTACTAACACGGAATTCCGAGAAGAGAGGTATACTAATTTGATATAATAATAAAATATGGCACAATAAGTTGCCAGGCAGACGATACCGAAACTCACTCCCAAATCTCTCACATTTAGACCCAATAAATTAGTAGGGTCATCATAAATTCCAGGAGTAAATCATATCAGAAACTCACCCCTCTACCGCAACCGGTTCTTACTAGAAACGACATCCAAGGAAACCATTGAAACATGATAGGACACCATTTCCAGATCGATCAAAAGAATCAAATCTTACTCACATTTAAGAGAAGAAGAAATACATGGGTGTACTACATCAGATACCTCAACATCCTGCCAGACTAGCAGTTCATAGAACTGCCTCTGCGGCTGAGCTAAGCCGCTATACTGATAATTACTTTCTGAAGAACCACTGCCACCACGCTCTCAACCTCTACTGGATCGTGGCGTTTCTCTGGCTAATTAAGATTTAAATAAAATTCCCTACGACTGTACAGGTGCCTGACGACAAGAGAAAGGACGATTGTCTACTTGCTGGAGTAAGGAAAACTCCTCAAAGGATAACCAGACTCATGACAGTGATAACAGCTTTTCATTGAAAATGGAAGCTGGACCTATTGTCGATAGCTATAAAGAGAAAAACTGGGTCTAATCTTGATGAACTACTCGCGCACTCTGAGAATCAAGCTCTACAAGCTGAGATAACCTGGAAGGTGACCTCCCAAAATATCAGAACTCTTACCTCCAACCGAGGTACCATGGTTGCCCACCAGGGCCACGGGATCTCTTGCTTTCCCGCTCTAACTTATGGTATGCCTCGAACCTTCGGGCAATATTAACAACAACATCAAATAAAATCCGGACCTCAATTTCTCGAGCCATCTGGGATTTCAAGGAAAAATAAAGGTCATCAATAAATCTCTGAATCTCTCGAAAGGCTCATGAACTAGTTTTGATGCATATCCAGCCATTCTATAGAATTCAATCTCATATTTTGAAACACCAACAGGCTAACCGACAGGCTACCCTGTCCAATCCACTCAAACTGGCAACACTCTCCATTTCGCTCGCTACCCGAAAGGAATTTTTTTTTCCACGAATCTAGAAGAAAACCGAACCAAGTTAGCTAATAAGAGAGAGAGTCCCATCAATTCAAGGCTGGACCTTGAAACTGGAAAGCAGGATAATCAACACTATACCGTTCGATATAATCAAAAGCCTAAAGGATACAAATACCCTGACATTATTTTTTTTTTAAAAAAAAAAATTCACGGGGTTTATCTGATGTATAGCTTAAGAATATCGGAAGGTTCAACCGCGTAAAATAAGGCAGCTTTTTCAGATACTCGGACCGAGCCATTACTCGGGCTAGCTAACAAGCAAGAATAACTAGAGGCACAACACATGCTGCCTCCGGAACATACTTTACTACGACAATGTTAAGAACTGGAATAGAAGTTGAGACTAAACATCTGCATCTGCATCTGAGATACCCTGATAGGCTGCCCAGCGAATAATAGGTTCTTACGGTATCTGCATCGCCAAGATTCTCGTAAAGGCATCATAGAGAGCCAAGAGAACCACAAGGCCCTGCTCCCTTGCCCATCGCGAGCTCGTACAGCTGGGACCTCCGTAACTAGATCGTCAGCACGATCAAAACTCTCGGGGCTTCGTCAGTGCTAGCCCCAGGCTAGACTGCTTCGTCCTTAACTCCTTCTATTTGCTAATTTGTCGTACGGGGGTTCACAATTACCACGAACGAATTAACGAAAATACTTTTGCATCCTAGACCGACGCACGATCAGAAAAGAAGGAAGTGAAACTTCCTAAATGCCATCATAGCCTCTCGTAGATAAGTACGGACGTCTACGTACCCATCACCGAGACTCTACTAGACACTGTCTTAGTCTGGATAGACTCTAAACTGGGCTCTGATACCAACTGACACGACCCGGAATCCGGTTAGGCCGTGCGGGCACCCGACATCCTCCCCTAGACCCGTCGGGCGAACCCTTACCAATTAAATCAGGAAAATAAATATAACAATTCACAAATAAGGACAAGACTTAAAACCAAAATACATACATACTGATACCTCTAAGCTGTACAAAAGAAATTACAGCTCACTACCCAACATACTAGGTTTAGGGTTATCCAGACTAGACATCTAAGAGTACAAAAGAAGACAAATACCTCCTGAAGGGAGCAAAATGCAACTAAAATAATAACCAATAAACTGGTGGCCATCCGGAATAAAAGCTTGCTCACCCTGACAGCTGAAGTCGTCTTGGCTCCTTCACAACGTGGCGAACTCAATCCTGGAGCGAACCTGCCGAAACGAAATAGATAGACAAGAAACAAACAACAAACAAGGGTGAGTCAAAAGGACTCAATAAGTGGGGCAGACTAGCCACCTCAAAGAATAGGATAACTAGCCAGGGAGAAAAGAAATAGATAAACAAAATTCCTTTTATTTAAATTATGAAAAGGCAGAGCCAGATAACAACCGAAAACATGTATGAAACCATAAACTCATCAACAACCAGGAACGTAAGATAACCAAAACATATAGGTATCCCGAACACATCAGCAATCAGAAATACATCCTGTTGCGGCGTGCAACCCGATCCATATATTCATCCTGTTGCGGCGTGCAACCCAATCCATATATTTATACCGCTGCAACGTGCAACCCGATCCATATATTTATACCGTTGCGACGTGCAACCCGATTCATATATTTATACCGTTGCGACATGCAACCCAATTCATATATTTATACGGTAGCGGTGTGCAACCCGATCCTCGCAGCTCAGAATACAAGCCAGAAATATATAGGCAAATAAGCAATGCACGTAGAAGCTGAACATCAGTTATGTACCACAAGTCTACACAATGGTATGAAATGAAATGGAATGGAATGAAATAAAATGAGATGAAATGAAATGAAATATGATGCAAAGGGTCACATGTGCCCGTCATCCCATCTCGAAGCGGAATACTCCTGCATTCGAGGGGAAATCCAATCTGATAACCAACTGGAGCGGAATACTCCTGCTCCTGGGGCGGAATACTCCTGCACCCGATATAATATAAACCAGAGGCGGAATACTCCTGCACTCTCCTGGGGCGGAATACTCCTGCACCCGATATAATGTAAACCAGAGGCGGAATACTCCTGCACTCAATATCTGACATAAGAGCGGAATACTCTTGCTCTTGGGGCGGAATCCTCCTACCCTCAGTATGATACAATGGAGCGGAAACTAGCCGAACAATATCGAAATTCACTTTCGAAAGCTTACAAAAATCACAAATAATCATACGAACCTAACGGCGCTTTCGGATTTCGAATCGGAGCTCATTCGGCAAAAACCGAGTTTCTTTTTAATATTTATCGCCAATAAAAACTGAAACCTTCTTCCGATGCCTACCAAACGAGGTCTGATTTAGCTCAAATTTTATAGACAGGTCCTAATGGACATTAAAATTAGCGGCACGCCAATCGGAGTCCTAACTTCCGAAACGACTGATGGAGGTCGTTTCATTTACTCTGCGAGGATGACTATTTCTATTCAAGTTAGCGGTATGAGTTAATGCTCTAAGTGGAGGAGTCTTCCTCCAATTGATACCAAATCATAACATTAAATCTCTAAGGCGTTGCTGAAGCGTAAGCTAATTCTTAGTTCCATCGACCCGTTCTATATTGAAAGGTATATCGAAGAGGTAATTATCGGCTGAATCATGTTAACCCATTCAAAGTTTCGTGTATCTTTATTTCGAAAATATAAAACTTCTCTCTCATGATTGAGAAAGTGTCGGCTTAGTCCGAATAAATTGGGCTATGATGTTATCATATTATCCAAATATGTTTTATCCAAGAGTTGATGTGCGTGTTATAACTCTGATTCTGTAATTATGAGATAATGTCCGTGGAGTAGTTTATGAAGGTTGTGCAAATTCTCTTGTTATCTGCATAAATCTTTCTTTAGATTTAGGCTCGTTCGAGGACGAATGAGAGTTTAAGTGGAGGAGAATGAAACGACCTCCGTCAGTCGTTTCGGAAGTTAGGACTCCGATTGGCGTGCCGCTAATTGTAATGTCCATTAGGACCTGTCTATAAAATTTGAGCTAAATCAGACCTCGTTTGGTAGGCATCGGAAGAAGGTTTCAGTTTTTATTGGCGATAAATATTAAAAAGAAACTCGGTTTTTGCCGAATGAGCTCCGATTCGAAATCCGAAAGCGCCGTTAGGTTCGTATGATTATTTGTGATTTTTGTAAGCTTTCGAAAGTGAATTTCGATATTGTTCGGCTAGTTTCCGCTCCATTGTATCATACTGAGGGTAGGAGGATTCCGCCCCAAGAGCAAGAGTATTCCGCTCTTATGTCAGATATTGAGTGCAGGAGTATTCCGCCTCTGGTTTACATTATATCGGGTGCAGGAGTATTCCGCCCCAGGAGAGTGCAGGAGTATTCCGCCTCTGGTTTATATTATATCGGGTGCAGGAGTATTCCGCCCCAGGAGCAGGAGTATTCCGCTCCAGTTGGTTATCAGATTGGATTTCCCCTCGAATGCAGGAGTATTCCGCTTCGAGATGGGATGACGGGCACATGTGACCCTTTGCATCATATTTCATTTCATTTCATCTCATTTTATTTCATTCCATTCCATTCCATTTCATTTCATACCATTGTGTAGACTTGTGGTACATAACTGATGTTCAGCTTCTACGTGCATTGCTTATTTGCCTATATATTTCTGGCTTGTATTCTGAGCTGCGAGGATCGGGTTGCACACCGCTACCGTATAAATATATGAATTGGGTTGCATGTCGCAACGGTATAAATATATGAATCGGGTTGCACGTCGCGACGGTATAAATATATGGATCGGGTTGCACGTTGCAGCGGTATAAATATATGGATTGGGTTGCACGCCGCAACAGGATGAATATATGGATCGGGTTGCACGCCGCAACAGGATGTATTTCTGATTGCTGATGTGTTCGGGATACCTATATGTTTTGGTTATCTTACGTTCCTGGTTGTTGATGAGTTTATGGTTTCATACATGTTTTCGGTTGTTATCTGGCTCTGCCTTTTCATAATTTAAATAAAAGGAATTTTGTTTATCTATTTCTTTTCTCCCTGGCTAGTTATCCTATTCTTTGAGGTGGCTAGTCTGCCCCACTTATTGAGTCCTTTTGACTCACCCTTGTTTGTTGTTTGTTTCTTGTCTATCTATTTCGTTTCGGCAGGTTCGCTCCAGGATTGAGTTCGCCACGTTGTGAAGGAGCCAAGACGACTTCAGCTGTCAGGGTGAGCCAGCTTTTATTCCGGATGGCCACCAGTTTATTGGTTATTATTTTAGTTGCATTTTGCTCCCTTCAGGAGGTATTTGTCTTCTTTTGTACTCTTAGATGTCTAGTCTGGATAACCCTAAACCTAGTATGTTGGGTAGTGAGCTGTAATTTCTTTTGTACAGCTTAGAGGTATCAGTATGTATGTATTTTGGTTTTAAGTCTTGTCCTTATTTGTGAATTGTTATATTTATTTTCCTGATTTAATTGGTAAGGGTTCGCCCGACGGGTCTAGGGGAGGATGTCGGGTGCCCGCACGGCCTAACCGGATTCCGGGTCGTGTCATAGAGATTGAAGTTATGGTATTAGAGTTGGAGCAGGAACTGCAACGCAAGGAGTTGATAAAATTGAAATGGCTTTTATAGCAATTCAAGGATTCAAAAGTAAAAGTGGAGAAAAAGAACAAAATTTCCAAATTCAAGTAGGAGTAGTTTGACTCCCTTCTCCCAGCATGACTTGGATATGGAGTATTTGGTCAAAGCAACAATTTTACTAGTACTATATAAGGGACTTGGACTTTTACGTTGAAGACAATTCACACTTGGGACACAAAGCAGCAAGACAACGCAACAACGCTAGGAATTCTTATACGAGTTTTTCTTTTCTTCCTCTTTTTCTTTATTTAATTTGTTAGTTCTAGAGTTGTGGGATCTCCATGAATGTTGATATTCGGATGTTAATTTGATTTTATTAGTTTATCATATTGGATTATTTATTAAATCCTGGGCTTAATTACTTGATTGCTTGATCACCAATTGAATACTATTATAAATCTTGAATTGAACTTGGGAAAGGGAATTCTTGATTGCAATAGGATTTAGTAGAGCTTGTTCTTGAACCTGGGTATCGGAAAATAGATTAGCGGATAAGGATAGGAATATACCTATTCGCCTTGCTTAATCACTTTTACAGGAATTATTAATGCGTTCTTGTTAACTTCTGATTCCATAGGAATATAGGCGTTGGATTAACTTGAGTAGGTGAACAAGATATCGGGAGAGTCTTGTAAGCAATATTAACCCTGTTGATTAGTAACCCAGATAAATTAATTAATCAAATTAACAGAAGAATTCAACAGGATTGGCAGCTATCCCATAATCCTAGACTATTAGATCTTCTTGAACCCACCCTCTTGCATTTAATTTTGCTAGTTAATTCTTTAAGTTTATTAGTTACTTTTAGTTATTAGATAAATTCTTAATAAACTATCACAATATTTTCTTGTTTGGATAATTAGGAATTGTTTGATTTAGTTAATAGTTAATCACAAGTCTATGGGGGAACGATACTTGATCTTATAACTTTATTACTTGTCGACCACGTATACTTGCGTGTGCGTTTGGGAGCAACAAGTTTTTGGCGCCGTTGCCGGGGACTGAATAATTGACTATTTTTGAACGATTATATATTGTCTATTCAGGTTTAATTATTTGGTTTTGAGTTTTTGTGATATTTCAGGTAATAGTTCTTGCATGCGCAAGGATAAGAAGGACGACAACCTCGAACCTTTTGATCCCGAACCTAAAAGGATTTTACATCGGTTGAGCAGAGAAGCAAGAGATCGTAAAGCACTTGAATTAGTACTTGCTCCTTTACCTGTAGGAATGGCGGACAATCAAGCTTTAGCCGTGCGAGATGTCGCTCTCCTAGTTTAGATGGTGTGGCTCCGAGTATTGTTAAACCTGCGATTACTGGACATTTTGAGATTAAGCCCGGCATGATACAACTATTACATGCGATGGGGCAATATGCTGGATTGTTACACGAGGATCCACAACAACATATCATGAATTTCTGGGAGATCAGCGACACCTACACTCCAACAGGCGTTTCAACTGACTATGTTCGATTGACACTCTTCCCGTTTTCATTGATTGGGGCAGCAAAGAAGTGGTTAAAGGCTGAAAAGCCTGGGTCTACCACAACTTGGGATGCTTTGCCTAAGAAATTTTTGGCTAAATTCTATCCCTCTGCTAAAAATGCTAAGATACGGAGTGAGATCATGTCATTCAGACAGCGAGAAGGAGAATCTTTATATTCAGCTTGGGAGAGATTCAAAGTGCTCTTGAGAGATTGCCCGCACCACAAGCAATCTAATGAGGTGTTGGCTCATACTTTTGTGGAAGGATTGAATGCTCATACAAAGATCGTGGTAGATGCTGCTGCAGGTGGCCAAGTCTTGGCTTTGAACTTTAATGAGATTTACGAACTGCTAGACAAATTTTCTCAAAGTAATCCCGACTGGCAGGGTGATGGTAGAGTTCCAAGTCAAAAGACAGTTGGAGTACTTCAATTGGATGCCTTGTCAACACTAACTGCAAAGATGGATGCTTTAGCCAACCAGATCAGTAAGCTATCAATACCTCCAACTCAACAACTAGTTCAACCTGTTCAACAAGTGCAGCAATTCCAAAGCTTTTGTGAAGTTTGAGGAGAAGATCATGCTGCTGATATTTGCCCTTCCAACCCAGAGTCAGTTTGTTATGTGGGAAATCAAAATCGATATCAGACTCAGTTTGGTAATACATACAATCCCAACTGGCGTAACCATCCAAATTTCTCTTGGGGTGGTAACCAAACCAATCAAGGTAATATGAGAGCTCAAAATAACTATCAAAATTCGCAACCTCAAGCCCAGCCACAACAGACATCCAATTCAGTCGAAGAGTTGATGAAGCAGATGTTAGCCAGCCAGCAGAAAATTTTAGCTGATAATGCAGCCAATGCACAAGCCATAAAGGATCTTGCTAATGCTCAAAAGGACTTAGAACGCCAAGTGGGCAGCTTGCTGGAGCACAAAATACTAGACCACATGGTGCCTTGCCTAGCGACACTGAGAAAAATCCGAAAGAATATATTCAAACCGTTACTTTGCGGAATGGGCGAGCTTTAGAAGAAGTACCTCCAAAACCAAAGAAGTCTTTTGGTGAACTAGAGCCAACCAATGAAAAAGAAACTGAAAAACAAACTGAAAAAGTGGTAGAGAAGCAGCCCGAACTTGGTGTTGTTAGACCACCACCGCCTTTCCCTCAAAGGTTTCAAAAGCAGAAAATTGATGCAGTGTGTAAGAAATTTTCGGAGATCTTGAGTCAAGTACAAGTCAATATTCCTTTGGTGGAACTTTTATGAGATGTTCCAAAATATGCTAAGTACATCAAGGATATTGTGGCTAATAAAAAGAAATTGACCGAGTTTGAGACAGTTGCACTTACTAAGGAGTGCAGTTCTAGAGTACGAAGTAAGCTTCCTCCAAAATTGAAAGATCCTGGGAGTTTCACTATTCCTATAAAAATTGGGAAACATGATGTTGGACGAGCTTTATGCGACTTAGGTGCTAGTGTGAATTTAATGCCATCATCGGTATTTCGGAAGCTAGGCTTGGGTGAACCGAGACCAGCCACAGTGACTCTCCAGTTAGCTGATAGATCATTGACATGCCCCGAGGGAGTTATTGAAGATGTTCTTGTACAAGTATGCCAATTCATTCTTCCTGTTGATTTTATAATTTTGGACTATGAGGCTGACAAAGAGGTTCCTATCATATTGGGAAGAGGATTCTTGGCTACCGCTGATGCTGTGATTCGAGTTAGAGTGAGAAAGATGACCATGAGGGTGAATGATGAAGAAGCTGTTTTTAATGTGTTTCGAGCTACTCAACTTCCATTGCATTATGAAGAGTTATCTATGGTAAAATTAGTGGGCGAAGAGTTGACTGAGTTTGAGAAGGGATTTTTGGCATCTAACGAGGATTCTTTTGAGAGAGCATTAGTATATGAGGACAATGTGTTCAATGATGATGAAACTGATGAGTACTTAGAGATCCTCAACATGGAATGCCAATATGTTCATAGGTGGAAGAAGTTCGAGGAGCTCGATAGACCGCTGACATTAGGAGGCTCCTATGCTCGAACTCAAACCTTTACCGGCTCACTTACGTTATGCTTACTTGGGTGAGGGTAATACCTTGCCGGTAATTCTTTCTTATTTGTTGTCCGAGGTGCAAGTTGAAAAGGTACTGAGGGTGTTACGAGAGCGTAAGAGGGCAATTGGATGGACCATTGCGGATATTAGAGGGATTAGTCGTTCTTTTTGCATGCATAAAATTTTATTGGAGGAAGGCCACAAGCCTAATGTCGAGCATCAAAGAAGACTAAATCCAGTCATGAAGGAGGTTGTAAAGAAGGAAATTATCAAGTGGCTTGATGCTGGAATTATTTTTCCAATCTCTGACAGCAATTGGGTGAGTCCATTCCAATGTGTTCCAAAGAAGGGAGGTATGACGGTTGTGACGAATGAGAATAATGAGCTAATTCCTACAAGAACAGCCACGGGGTGGCGAATCTGCATTGACTATAGAAAATTAAAAAAAACCACTAGAAAATATCACTTTCCATTTCCCTTCATCGATCAGATGTTGGATCGACTAGCCGGGCACGAATATTACTGTTTTCTAGATGGATACTCGGGCTACAATCAGATAGTGATAGTGCCGGAAGATCAAGAAAAGACTACGTTTACATGTCCTTATGACACCTACGCCTTTAGAAGGATGCCTTTCGGACTATGTAATGCGCCTGGAACCTTTCAGAGATGTATGATGGCGATATTCACCGACATGGTACAGAAATATGTTGAGGTATTCATGGATGATTTTTCAGTTTTTGGTGACTCTTTGATGGTTTTCTGAAAAAACTTGGATGTCGTGCTTAGCCGTTGTGAAGAAACAAACTTGGTACTTAATTGGGAAAAGTGCCACTTTATGGTCCAAGAAGGAATTGTACTAGGGCATAAAGTGTCAAACAAGGGGATCGAGGTTAACAAAGCAAAAGTTGAAGCGGTTGAGAAATTACCACCTCATGCCTCTGTTAAGGGTGTGCGAAGTTTCTTGGGACATGCAGGCTTCTATAGGCGATTCATTAAAGATTTCTCGAAAATAGCAAATCCCATGTGCAAATTGCTAGAAAAAGATGCAAAGTTTGAATTTGATGAAGCATGTGTGAAGGAGTTTGAGAGCTCAAAAAGAGGTTAGTCACTGCACCAATTATAATTGCTCCGGATTGGTCTTTACCGTTCGAGTTGATGTGTGACGCGAGTGACACCGCTGTTGGGGCTGTTCTTGGGCAAAGAAAGGGTAGAGTTTTTCACTCTATATATTATGCGAGCAAGACCCTTGACGCCGCTCAATCTAATTACACTGCCACCGAGAAGGAGCTATTGGCAGTTGTTTATGCCTTTGACAAATTCAGATCCTACTTGGTTGGTACTCGGGTTATTGTCTACACTGATCATGCCGCAATTCGATATTTATTTGATAAAAAAGATTCCAAGCGGAGGCTGATTCGATGGGTCCTTTTACTGCAAGAATTCGATGCAGAGATTCGAGATCGAAAAGGGACCGAAAATCAAGTTGTCGATCACTTGTCGAGGTTGGAAGATAGAAAACATGTAGATGAAGGGCCTGAAATAAATGAAGTTTTCCCTGATGAACAGCTTTTTGCTCTACACGTAGCTGAGGTACCATGGTATGTGGACATGGTTAACTTGTTAGTGAGCGGAGTGTTCCCACCTGGTGCAAATTCACAGCAGAAAAAGAAACTGCTTCATGAGATTAAATTTTATGTCTGGGATGAGCCTTACTTGTATAAAATAGGCTCGGACCAGTTGGCAAGGCGGTGCATCCCTCAAGGTGAGGTAAATCAGGTACTAGAGAGTTGTCATTCGTCGCCTTATGTGGACATCAGAGTGGGGATCGCACAGCCGCTAAGGTGCTTCAATCTGGGTTATATTGGCCGACATTGTTCAAAGATGCGTATACCTTTGTGAAGAGCTGTGATCGATGCCAACGGACCGGAAATATTTCTAGAAGACAAGAGATGCCTCTCAATAATATCTTGGAAGTTGAGATTTTCGACGTTTGGGGCATAGACTTCATGGGACCTTTTCCACCGTCCTATGGTAACAAATATATTCTCTTGGCAGTCGACTATGTGTCAAAATGGGTGGAGGCCATCCCTCTTCCAACTAATGACGACAAGGTAGTAATCACGTTCGTGAAAAAGCACATATTCACTCGTTTCGGGACCCCGAGAGCCATGATAAGCGATGAAGGTACTCACTTTTGTAATAAGTTGATGAAGACTCTTTTGGTGAAATATGGGGTGAAACATAAAATTGTGACTGCATATCACCCTCAAACGAGTGGACAGGTTGAAGTTTCGAATAGAGAAATCAAGCAAATTTTGGAGAAAACTGTGAGCGTGAATAGAAAAGATTGGGAGACCAAGTTAGATGACGCGCTCTGGGCTTATCGAACTGCATATAAAACTCCTATTGGAACTTCTCCATATAGGTTGGTTTTTGGTAAAGAGTGTCACTTATCGGTTGAACTTGAACATAGAGCGTATTGGGCGATTAAGAAGCTTAATTTGGATTTGAAACTAGCTGGGGAAAAGCGGATATTACAACTTCACGAGCTAGATGAGTTTCGCCTGCATGCCTATGAGAATGCCAAGCTATACAAAGAGAAGACCAAGAGATGGCACGACAAGCATATTCAACGTCGAGAGTTTGAGCCGGGCCAACTTGTTCTGCTGTTTAACTCTAGGTTGAAGTTATTTCCTGGAAAGTTAAAATCAAGGTGGTCGGGTCCGTTTGAGATTGTCAGGGTTACGCCATATGGAGCAGTTGAGTTGCGCGCACTTGGCACGGAAAGGAAATTTTTGGTGAATGGCCAAAGGATAAAGCATTATTTAGGAGGTGATGTGGAGCGTCATAAAACCTCCGTAATTTTGGAGGATGCTTGAGAAAGGGTATCGTCGTGCCGTGACGTTAAATCAAGCGCTTCTTGGGAGGAAACCCAAATTTTATCGCTTTCGTTTTCTTAGTCGTTAAATTTGTTTTTCTTAGTTTGTAAATTTTTCTAGTTTTCCTCAGTTTTTTTTTTAAAAAAAAATTGCTAGAATAGTTTAGTTTAGGTGTATTATATTTACATGACAGTCATGGGATCTGGTAAACAAAGGTCATGGAAGCAGTGGAAGATAGTGGGAAAAGAAGGAAGGAGTGTAGCTAATATTCAGGGACCTAATTCTACCGATACACTAGTGAAAAGCTGCAGGAAAATAAGTGAGTGAAGTCCTGAAGCGTTGCTTGCACTTAGCCTACGAATTAAATTTTTGCAAAAATTTTAGGCAGTGAAGTCTGGGCTATAGCGCACAACTCAGCATCTATTTTTAACTAGAAAAATGGTGAGGATGCGACGCGTCCAAGCTAGCCTACGCAGGTAAGTACCAAGAATCCTGAAGTTTTTAACATAAAACCTGCCATATTTTCCAAGTCTATAGAACTCCCTCTTTCAAACATTACTTCACAATCACACACAACCACATCGACGCTTGCAATCAACTGGATTAAACCATCACTGCGATATAAGGAAGCAAGGTAAGCTTCTCCTTCACTTACTTCTCTGTCACAGACTCGTTCCCCTCCCCCACGGGCTGATTTTGGTGCGACATTGAGGCAAAAGTCTGCCGTTTAAATTTGTTTGATACAACAGAGATTGGATGTTGTGTGTGGTATGGTATCAAGGCTGCTAAACTTCAATTCCCAGCAACTATTTTTGGGAGGGTTTCACTTTCCAGTTATTATAGAAAACTATCGAGAAAATCTCTGCACACTAGATGTTCGACAAATTGTCTAAGCTAAAAATTTCAGCATTTGAACTGCTTCGAAGTTCTTTAAGCAAGTACATGTAAAATAATTAAGTGTAGGGTTCTTTGCGGGCTGTTACAAGCTAGAATTATGCGTGTATCGCGGCTTGATGATTATGTAGACTAATTCCATAACTGCAGCTTGTACCTGAACTCTGATTTTTGAGGTTGCGCCTGATTTTTTTTTAGCGTGTGATTAATATTACTAGTTACTTCTTGTGCGCACAGGTTCTTTACAGGAAGGTTGTGCATGAGTATAGGTGCAATGGTCGTGTAGGACAGTAAATTGGGTGCAGTGACCTTATTGTTAGCCGATTGTAATAGTAGCTCGTATATGAAACTGTGTGACTCTTCCATTAATTTTCAGTTAATTCTTTGGCTGGCAGGTTCTTTTACTAACAACGGAAAATGGCGAGAGCCTTGAGAAGTGGCGCCAGCAGCCAACCTTCCAAACGACCCTCGGATAATACTGATAACAGGGAACAAAGAATGAAACAGAAGCAAGATAAGCCAGCTGCGGACACAGGCAAAGCAAAAGCAAAGCAGGCTGCACATTCAAAGAAAACTTCTCAGCCTGGGATAGTAATTAGAGAGAACCATGGAGCACAACCAAGCAAGCAAAAGAAGAGTTCGAAAACAGGGAAAGAAACTGAAAAGCGCAAAGAGAAACAGCCTGTGGTGCATGAGTCGGGTTCCGAGTCTGAATCAGATCCTAAAGACGAAGAGCAGGCTGGCATGAGTGAAGAAGATGAGGGCGAACCAATTGAGGAGCAGGACTGGGTAGGCACATTCATGAGTCCAAAGGCTCGCCGAGCTTACGACAAAATTGTCACATCTAAGACTTACATTCCAGAAAAGCCACTGCACATTTCAGCTCTTAGTAGGAAGCAGCCTTCATTTTTGTTGACGCTTCATAACAAGCAGCAATGGCGCCCAATCTTGAAAGGCTTTGGTTATGCAAATTTGACATGGGTGCGAGAGTTGTACGCAAAATGGAGACACACTGATGGCAATGTAATTCGAGTCCGTGGGGTGGATGTTGACATAAATGCACAAGCTTTGAACAACTTCTTACAAGTGCCACATGTTTCTATGCAAAGGTACAATGAGTTTGTTGAAAATCCTGATTTCTCGCACCTCAATTCTATAGTGTGTCCAAACAGAGATGATGCTCACTGGAAGAGTGGAACCACAGAATATCATTCATTAGCAAAGGAGTACATGTGCGCTCTCGCTCGTGTGGTACTTAATTGGGTATGCAACCGGTTGATGCCTTGTCTACATAAAACGAATGTTCTAAGGGAAAGAGTCTTCCTAATCTATGCACTAATGGTTGACATGGAGCTCAACTTGGGTGAGATTATGCTTGAGCAAATGCAGCGCACAAGGAGAAATTTTAAATGGTGTTTACTCTATGCTAATACATTGCCTGCATACATGAGACATTTAGGTGTTCCAGAGAGACTGGGCGATGATAAAGAGCTTGCACCTAAGGCGTATCATATTACAGCTGTGCACGAGTCAACCAAGGTTAGGACGTCTCAATTTACTACGTCACAGTGGTTCCAGCAGATTCATACAGAGCACCAAGAGATCAAGGCCGAGCAAGCAAGACAAGCGGAACAGCTTAACAACATGCAAGCTGCGCAAGCTCAAAATACAGTCCTAATGCGATTATTGTGCCAGCACTTTAACATTGACACTGCAGCTGCCCTTTCTACACCATCTACTGCTGGTCCTTCTTCTTCTACACCTGCTCCGGAGTCTACTTCTGCTGCTGCTACAACTTCTTCATTACCTACTGACGTTGTTGTTCCATCTGGAGGCGAAAGGGCTGACCCTGAGAGCGCGCCTATTGTCTCTACTACGGTGCTGGAGGGTTGTTTGATTGATGCATTAGACGCTTCAACCACTCACTCGGTTGTTGCGCCTACGTCTACCCCGGCTACTACTTCAGGGAGTTCGGCTCCACTTGCACCGCCTGGTGATGTTGATTCTCTTCCGGCTACTGTTGCTGAGCCATAGACATCGGATCGAGGGGAGTTCTCTTATACCCTTCTTACTTGTTTTCTTTTTGCTATCCATTGAGGAAAATGCATCATTCTAAGTGTGGGGTGGGGGTAGGGTCCTTGGTTTTTCTTCAAGCCACGGTTCTTTTCCATGGGATGTACTTTTGAACCGGGTATTTTTTATTCTTTTTAGATAGTTTTTTTAGATCGTCTTTAGTTGTAGTAGTAGAAAAAAAGAGAAGAAAATTGCTTTGCTTAATACGTTATACAGCCTGATGACACACTGTATGATGGAAAATATACCACTAGGAGAGTAGGGAAGGGTCTGATTCATAGCTTTAATTCAAGTGCATTTACCTATGTCCTATGGTGTCCACTACACTTTGAGCACTTTGTTTTCCCCTATGTACTTAAGTAGTTGTGAACATGGCCTTTGATTGGCAATGATGAAAATAATTGGAAAAAAAAAAGGAATGAAAGATATGATTGAAACAAACATTTGATAGCTTATGAAGGGGGATGAAGCAAGGAGGGTAACTGCAAAAAGAAAGAAAATTGTGCAAAGCAAAAGAAAATAAAAGAGAAATAAAGGATGGGGCAATGTTCCTATGCTCGGATAAGGGAGATAAAAGCCTCGAGTATGAACACGCCAAAAGCACCCTAGTGAGGTTGATATGTTTCATTGAACTCCTAGGTCCCGAATCATCCAAGTGTTGTGAAAATTATGGAAAATACCCAGTTGTTGACACTTGAGGCTTGAAAATTGAAGTTGAAGCTTAATTGTGATAATTCGTAGGGTAATTATTTGATAATATGAGAATTCTCTAAAGGATTGCTGCTTAGGTCCATTGTTCTATTATTGAAGTCGTAGGGAAAAACAAACACACAAACGCACACGGTTGACCCTTGGATTTATGGTGCTTGCATGCGAGTTAAGGCATCAATCTTATTTCTCGAATGTACTTAATGAGTTGTGATCTTGATATTGTGGAAGACTGGTGTATTTTGAGTTAGGTGAAGCGATAGAGAAAAAGAAAGACTCCAGTGTTGTGAGCGTAAATGAGAACTCTGTGGTGTAAATATAGTGATGAAGTCCCTTGAGTGAGTTGTTGAGTTTGGATTGCTCGAGGGCGAGCAATAGTTTAAGTGTGGGGTGTTGATGTTGGCCACATTTATATATTTTTTGATATTAATTTACTCCTAATTTCATTGTCCTTTGAGTATTCTTGTGGTTAAATATGCCTAACTAGTTTATGTTCTTGAGTTTACACTAATTTATGTTATTATGATTAATTAGGAACAAATGATGTTAATTTTTTAGGCAAAAGGAAAGAGTTAGAGATTGAAGTTATGGTATTAGAGTTGGAGCAGGTACTGCAACGCAAGGAGTTGATAAAATTGAAATGCCTTTTATAACAATTCAAGAATTCAAAAGTAAAAGGGGAGAAAAAGAACAAAATTTCCAAATTCAAGTAGGAGTAGTTCGACTCCCTTCTCCCAGCATGACTTGGATGTGGAGTATTTGGTCAAAGTAACAATTTTACTAGTACTATATAAGGGACTTGGACTCTTACGTTGAAGACAATTCACACTTAGAAAACAAAGCAGCAGACAACGCAACAACGCTGGGAATTCTTATACGAGTTTTTCTTTTCTTCCTCTTTTTCTTTATTTAATTTGTTAGTTCTAGAGTTGTGGGATCTCCATGAATGTTGATATTCGGATGTTAATTTGATTTTATTAGTTTATCATATTGGATTATTTATTAAATCCTGGGCTTAATTACTTGATTGCTTGGTCACCAATTGAATACTATTATGAATCTTGAATTGAACTTGGGAAAGAGAATTCTTGATTGCAATAGGATTTAGTAGGGCTTGTTCTTGAACCTTGGCATCGGGGAATAGATTAGCGGATAAGGATAGGAATATACCTATTCGCCTTGCTTAATCACTTTTACAGGAATTATTAATGCATTCTTGTTAACTTCTGATTCCATAGGAATATAGGCATTGGATTAACTTGAATAGGGGAACAAGATATCGGGAGAGTCTTGTAAGCAATATTAACCCTGTCGATTAGTAACCCAGATAAATTAATTAGTCAAATTAACGGAAGAATTCAACAGGATTGGCAGATATCCTATACTATTAGATCTTCTTGAATCCACCCTCTTGTATTTAATTTTGCTAGTTAATTCTTTAGTTTTATTAGTTCCTTTAGTTATTAGATAAATTCTCTATAAACTATCACAATATTTTCTTGTTTAGATAATTAGGAATTGTTTGATTTAGTTAATAGTTAATCACAAGTCTTTGTGGGAACGATACTTGATCTTATCACTTTCTTACTTGTCGACCACATATTCTTGCGTGTGCGTTTGGGAGCAACACTTCTTTTATTTTTGTTTGTTAGTAATAGGTTGATATGAATTTTGTGGTGATTTATAAAAGGTTATGTTTTGGGTCTATGAGAAACAATATTTTTACCTCACTCAAGCTAGGCAACGTCTCATACACCTCACTTCCTCAAACCTCAACTGTCGAATCACATTGGTCAATATAATTTCTTGCATTTTTTTCTCCAGGCTACGTACTAATTAAATTTCCTGGTACTGTCTTTCGAGTGGTTGTTCGCATAAACAAGTACTATCCGAACTTAAATTAAATTTCTGAAGTTGGTATAGTTTCAAAGATACTAACTTTTCAAGACAGATTAATAGTAAGGATAAAATTTACCAAAATAAAATTATTTAATAAGGAGTCTTTTACTTTAACAAGTGGGGAGCCAACAAGGGGCGTAGCTGGAGTTTAGTTATTTTGGTCTAGATCTTATATTTGTACAAATTATTAATATAGACTGATATCTTAAAAGATTAACATCACGAACTCATAAGATTCAAAATATATAAAATCTGATTTCACCTTTGGAGGCCCGATTCCACCTATGATTTATGAAAATCAAATTCCAGTTATCAGTACATTCTTCTTCCAATGGGAAGTGTTCTCGAATTTTTTCTTTTTTTTTAAAGAGTGGCACGCTACTATTGCTAATTCCACAATACAAAATATACATCAAGGTCAACAGTAGGGCGTTCAATGAAATGCCTAACACCATTCCTACAATAAAATTTATGTGCATTTGAACCAAGATATGATATTTTGTACAACCATATTGTCCAGTGAAATGACCTCTGAAACATGTTGCTCCCTTATTTATCAAAAGTTATGCCAGATTTTGACTAGCTGTGACATAATATGCAACAGCAAACATGGCATGAACAAAACACAGAATTCCACCAATGCAGAGGTAATTATGATGCGAGTAACCACAAGAAGTTCTTGACTTTTCGTTTGCCTTTATCCCAATCACCAACATCGCCAATCCTACTGCGAATATGATCCTGAAAATAGACGAGACAATAAAAATATTAGCAAATGATTAATTTCAAAATCTTATAGAATCGCCTAGTGGGTATGGAATACTAAGCAATTGCAAATTGCACAAGAGTCTCCCCCTTTTTCTGAGAGGCATAAAATCAAAGGGAGTTATGAAAAATGAGAAAAATGGTTAGAGGTGAATTTAGTATTTTATGTTATTGAGAGTTCAGTATCATCGCACTAGCTATTTCTTTGTTACAATACTTGCTTCATACTTATTAAGTAGCTCGAGTAGAATGTATCATGGGCGAACATGTTTTGAGAAAAGGTAAAAAAAAAATTGTATGGACAAACGGGTCCTTAATGTGATTTTCTTGACCGAGTAAATGAAGAAATTGAAAGCATACCATGTGAAAACAAGACAAGCAATTGATAATTGCTTGATGGGTGTGGCCTTCCGAATATGGTCTGTAGTACAAACACTGCAGCCTCCAAGAAGGTTGGCAAGAACATGACCTACTCCAAGCAGACTTGCAGCAGCTAAACCAAGAACAAATGCCTCATGGCTTGGCTTGTTACATTCGAACAACCACAGCGCCAGCTGCTTTTCCTTTTCCTGTTCCAACTCACAAAACAGAACAATTCAGATATCATAAAAGAGAAAAAACTTCAATTTTGTATGTGTAAATGAACATACGTTTTTTAAACGCGACATATGACATATTGCTTTAGACTCAAACCACTTGTCGAGTGGTAATAATAAATCGACATAATTGGTCCAAAATCTAGTGACCACTGAAATAATATGAAGTTAGAAGCTGAAAAAGGATATATTACTGGGTAAAAGTCCTAGTTGAAGACTTGAAGTTAGAAGTTTGAAATTTGGGATGAAATTTGACAAAATGAGTATTTGAAGTTGAATTTGCAAAAATGTTGTTGATCATTAAAGGTTATGATGGAGTGTTAACAAGATGTTTTAACTTCAAACCTTAAAGAAACATTTATCCCTAAAATCAACTCGAATCTGGATTAGTCGGGAAACGAATTTAATGAGAAATCACAAAAAAGGAAAAAAGTATTTACAAGTTCATCAAATACCATTAGAAGCTGTTGGAACTAGACTCGAAAAAGAGTAGAAGGGATACAAAAGATTCATATAGCGAAATGGATCGCAACAAATTAGAAATTGAGGCTTTGTTAATTGATTGATAACGAGATATACCTGGTTTTGAGCTGCTTCTGCTTTATATGCAACAATTCCAGCCACGACATCGACGGCCACGATCAGCAAACCAGCAAAAATACTAACCAACTTGGACATATTTTCATGAAGTTGTTCAAAGACTTTCCAGAGCAAATTAGAATGGTAATTCCCGGGTTACCACTTTCTCTTGACGTGATCAAAAGAAATATAATACAAGCACCCAAGTATTTACATGTAATGTGTGCTAAAGAATAAATAATAACCTTAAATGAAATGGACTTTGAAATTTCGAAAATAGCACAAAATCAATTCCCGAATTATATGCATTTGCAACTTTAAAGGAGATAGAGCTGGTTGACGCTACGGATAAGCTTCTTTTTTCAAGTATAAAGTTTGCTTTATTTTGGTTTCTTTTTGCCTATACTTTTTATCTTCTTTTTAGATTCTCCTTCATAGGGAAGCAAAGCAAAGTGAAGCATAAAATAGCTCAGGAATATTGTGAAGGAATTGGCAATGTGTACAGATGTTCATTGATGTACAGTAGTTGGCCAGTCAGTCAACTGTTTTATAGTAGGTGGCTATACATGTTAGTCGGTTAGTGTAGGAAGATATTTAAGCTAGCTAAGTTAGATTAGTTAGTTATTTAGTTAGTTAACATTGTATAAATACAGCTTTCAGCTAGCTTATGAGCTAACATAGTTCATTTCCAGATTCATCTTTCTCTCTCTAGATACACTCTCTCTCTCTCTCAAACTGCTTTCGCTCTTAGCTAAAATCACAAAACTTAACATGGTATCAGAACCATAATTGCACAAATCTAGGGCACTTTCTTTTTGAAAATAAGAAGAAGATCGAGAGACATGTCTCAGTTGCAGCCTGGTTGGCGGCATGACTTCAGTAGTTATGACATGACTGAGACCCAGGCCGTTCCCACACAGGGCGTTCCCGCACAGGCCGATCCCACACAGTCCACTACTCCGTCTGGGTCGACTCAGCCGCCTTCAGACCCATCTAGCTATACCGGCCCATCGGTCCAGCAGGAGATTGCTTACTATGATCCGAGATCGCCCTATTACATCGGTGAGCCTGGCACATGAGAAGGAGGGCGGTTGATTATTTATCCCGAGGGGGATAACAGGTAGGTATCTTATTTTTGAAGTTCTTATCTATTTAGTAATTAGTTAACGTTTAATTGTTAGTATTTCTATTAACGCTTCTGATTTTTATGTAGTTTTTGCCCCAACACTGATGCTACTCCTATACTGACGAGATGCATGAGATCTCAATGGAAAGAATTGTGGCCATCCTGGGGCGTTGTGCCCCCTCAAGTAAAGCAGCGGATAATGCAGGCTTTTGAGGTGATAAATATGCATCAAGGTTTATTACTAATTGCGGTTTTTCTAATGATTATGTTTAAATAAAATATTTTGATGAATATTGCCAGGCTGAGTGTAAGTGGCATCCGGCTCTGGACTATAAAGTCTGTTCCAACTTTCCAAAGAAATGCGGTGAGTTATTCAAGAACGCAATGTATGTTGCGCGTAAAAAAGGAAAAATGCCTGGCTTCCTCTATGATCATCAATGGAGAGAGCTGCAGCAATATTGGGAGACTCCCGACTTTCAGAAGAAGAGCGAACAAGGGAAGAAAGCGCGAGCATCAAGTAAGGGTGGATCGCTCCATACCGGTGGCTCAGTTAGCATTGCGACGCAGAAGATGCGCTTGGTAAAGTAATTTAATTTATATGAATTACTATAATCGTTTATTTTTTATCTAACTTGTTCTCTTCTTTAATTTGTAGGAAAAGAAAGAAAATCAGACAATTCCAATCTCTGAAATGCAAAAGATCCGACATATCAAGAGTGATAAAAAGGGCGGAGAAGTCTGGGTCGAGCCCCGCGCAAAAGAGACCTGGGTAAGTTATTAATTCAAACTTTTTTCGCGCCAATCCTTCAACGTTTGTACTTCATCTTTGTACCGTTGATATATTTCTGTTTTTCAGGAAAGAGCTACAAAGGCCGTTAAAGACTGGACCTTGACTCAACAATCTGAATACGGAAGCAGTACCCCAGCACCCCTAACGCTCGAGCAAGAAACCAATTTATAGTTGGAAGCGGTCGGAGGGGTGAAGAAGGGGTCCGCATATGGCCTTGCAACTCTGTATTCATCTGGCAAGCATAAATCGAACTATTTGGGCTCGTATTCTACTGCTCCTTCAAGCTCTGCTGATCCTGGAGAAATGGCTCGGATGAAAGAGGAGATCGAAGAGCTGAAGAGACAAAATGAAGCTATGCGCTTAGCACAGGAGGCTCATCAAAGAGAAATGCATGAAATGATGCAACAAATCCTCATTAACAAAAAAAAAAAAAAAAAAAAAAAGACAAAGGAAAGCGAAAGAGCAGACGTCGACACCGTTCGTCGTCTGAGTCTGATGTCGAGTCTAGTTCGGGTTCTAGCCAGTAGTAGTGATAGTTGAACCTTAAACTGTTTGTTAAGTTTGTTTGATAATTGTAACACTAGAACTAATGTTGAAAAACGTGTTTCTATTGTTTGGCTTTGTTAGCCTTGTTGAATATCGTTTATGAATGTGTTTTGTCTAGTTTTTCTGCGTGTTTCTGAATTTACAGGTGGTGTAGGGCTAATTTCAGATTTTATGTTGCAGGTTTTTACAGGTTTTCGACCGATTTTCGGTCGAAAGTTAGTCAAAACAATTTACCAACATTTCGTCGGTCGAAAGGTCCTTCGACCGAAATTCGGTCGATAGGTCTTCGACCGAAATTCGGTCGAACGTCGACCGACAAGTCGGTCGAAGAACTGGTCACTTTAAAAAAAAATGGTCCATATTTTTCGACCGAAAGTTGGTCGAAGGGCGGTCAAAATTTCGACCGAAATTCGGTCGAAGGGCTATTTCGACCTAATTTTATTCGACCACCACAATCGGTCGAAGATCGGTCGACATGTCGACCGTTGTTCGACCGATTTGGCGGTCGAAAATCCCTGTTTTTTTAGTAGTGTTTGTTTTTGAAGCTTTTCTGAACATTTTTCAGTTCAAATTTTAGGGTTTCTGTTCAATTTCAATGGCAAATCACACACCCAGAAATGGTGAATCGTCTATATCTCGTTCATTGGAGCTAGATCACAACGATCCATTGTATTTGTATCCATCTGATACTTCAGGATTTGTGAATATTGGGATTCGGCTTACTGGAATGGAGAACTATATTCTTTGGAGTCACGCAATGCAGGTATCTCTTCTCACTAAGAACAAGTTAGGATTTATTGATGGAACAATTGTTAAAGATGCTTATCTTGATGAATTACATCACCAATGAGATCGATGTAATGCTATGGTACTGTCATAATTAATGAACAATGTGAGTAGTAATTGGAAGAGTGGGATTATGTTTCGATCCAATGCACATTTAGTGTGGAAAGACCTTAAGGAGAGATTTAATAAGGTGAATTTGTCTAGAGTGTATTATTTGCATAAAGAGATAGCAACACTAGTCCAAGGTGTATCTCCTTTGCCAGTTTATTACTCGAATTGAAAGACCTTTGGGATGAGTATGACTCCATTGTGCCTTTTCCAACTTGTGGCTGCGAAAAATCAAAGGAGTTTGTAGAACATTTAGAGAAACAACGGTTATTACAGTTTCTAATGGGTTTAAATGAGGGATATGGTCAAGCTCGAAGCCAAATATTGATGATGAGCCCAAATCCCACAGTTAATTAAGCTTACTCTATAGTCATTCAAGATGAGAATCAGAAAAATCTAATTGGGGGTTACTCTGGAGGTGTTGAATATTTAAACCTTACTGCAATGTTTGTCTTTAGGGGATCATGCCAGAATTTTAGAAGGAACTACAATGTTCAATGTGAAATCTATGACAGGAGAAGACACACCAAAGCTGATTGCAACTATTTGAACAAGTATGATTACTGTGGACTAAAAGATCATTTGAGTGACAATTTCTATCAAAAAAAAGGGTTATCCTAGTGATTACAAACAAAGCAAATGCAGTTTTGGGTGACAAATCAAACACACAGCATCAAAATTTTGGTGCAAGCTCTAGAGACCCACGCTACAATGCCTATGGTCCTGGATACAACACTAAGCCTCAGGGAGGAGGAAGTTATGCTTCTCAGTTGTTTACTCCTGACCAGTTCAACCAGATCATTAACTTGTTGAACAAATCCAGTATCTCTGAGGGAGCAGCTAATATCAATATGGCAGGTAGTTGTCGCACCCTGTTTTTCGAGCTCGGATCGAGTTCAAAGGTCGGGTTTGACTAGGTGACTCGATTGAGTCAATGTTGGAGTCGCCACCTAATAAATTTGTATAACAGGCGTATCAGGTCACCTAAAATTTCTAAGTTTCTAAAGTTAACTCCGGGTAGGTATTACTAACAAAGATTCTACGGGTAAGAAGTCCTTATGATTCGGGGAGAAGGTCTTAGGCACTTCCCGAGTCCCACAAAAGTGGATCCCAACCGGATTTATGTTTTGGGATTCTAGTTTGCAATATTAAATAAAAGAGATAAAAGCTAAATTAAAATATATAAAAGATATCATGCTCTGCAGATAAATTTGAATGAGGTAAAGCAGTCATATTTCTAAAGGAAAGTTTGACATGACGATCAAGTGTGCGACTCTAGCCTAAGGGATATCCTAATCCTCAAAATGTCCAACATCTCAATAAAGTCTTTAATTTGGGACGTTTCTGCAAAACTCAATTGTAAATTAGTACTCAGTCACGGAAAATTCATTGAAAGAGTAATGCACTGCAAAGGCACACAGTTTAAATAATAATGCATAAACAGGCTGAGTTTTGAGTCATATTGCATATATAGCATTGAATCGATCTAAATTAACTAGTTAATAGTGAAAAGATAAAAAATTGATCTAATAAGTTAGAAAACCTCTGCTTTGAAATCACACGAGTTTTTTTTTTAATTGACAAAACATGGAAAAATAGTTAGAGTTAGAAAAAATGTGCGCCACCAAAAGGTGGTAATATGACATTATTGGTCACATACCATTAATTTTGATGGCGACTTTAATGTGAGGTCGGTTTAAAATATTTTAGCTTCGAATAAATAGATATTATAAAATAGAGTAGAAAGATATATGTAATATTTAGACACTTCTAATATTGAATATTATAATATGACGTAAATAATCTTAAAATAAACATATGCATAAATATATACGATATTTATTATTAATAGATATTATAATAGGCAAATACTCGTTGAAGAAAATAATATTATTTTCGGGACTTGACCTCCAAAGTTCCGGCCTCCCTCAAGCTATTAATTAACTTGGAGAGTGTCGGGCATATTGCACGAACACATTCGCCTTAATAAATTCGGAAAAAAAAATATTACTGTTAAGCCCATACATTTTAAGAAATGATAATAAATGTGACAAATCAATATTCTGGAGAACGAACATGCCTCTTAACTAAGATGAATTGAGTTAAAATACTACTTATGCAACTAGACAAGTTTAATAGTAAAAATACATGACATGCTATAGTAATCTACATTGAACTTGAAACATAGAGATATGCCTTACCGCCAATAGCAAATCCCTCAGATTAGAATTATGCAACCAAGTTTACTTCCTGCACCATAAATTTTATAAGAAACAAGGTGCTGATAAACTCACATTAGTACACATCATTCATTATTATTTATAAAATATTAAAGTAATGAGGTCAAGAGTTAACCTTTTCCTAATACAAAAAAAGCAACGGCACCTCTGTCACTTCTTTATCACAAAGCTTACCTCGGTGTTGCGGCAAATATATTAGCAGCAATAAAAGATAAAGACTTCAAACAATAAGATAACAAAAAGAATAGAGGAGAATAAAGATAAAGAATGTTTAAGGTAGAGAAAGAGAGTTGTTAAGTTGTAACATGTATAGGTCCGAGGTCCCCGTATGTAAAATGAGATGTCCAATTTATAGTGGAGAATAAAATGTCAAAAATGGTAGGAGAGGATATTCAGCCAGACTTTTGGGGGTCTTCTAAAGTTTAGGAATTCTGTATGGTAACCTTAAAGGGTAAAATCTTGTAAAGAAGGGAAGATGTGCTAATAGTTTGTACGAATAACTAGTAAAAGAGAAAGAGAAATATTATGAAAAGAAAATTAAAGCAATTGAAACATATAAGGAAAAATCATAAGAGAGAATACTGGTGGGATGCCGAAGTGTATGGAAAATCAACACATAAGCATTGTAAAAATAAGGAAACAAAAGTAAGGATAAAAATAAAGTAGCCACTAAATGAAATCCTAAACGAGGGCATTGAAGATTGACAATATGGAGTATTTGAAAAGGGATTGGGTGTCATAAAAATGAGAAAAATTAGCTCCAAGATTTTTGAAAATTTTGTGTGAAGTGTATGATGGAAAAAACCTTATATAATAAAAATTCCATAAATAAGAAGGAAACAAAAAGACTAAAAGACGATAGGGAAAGGGAAAAAATAACTATAGAAAATTAAAATAAATAATATAAAGATGTAAATAATATGGAGAATTTATAGGGACGGAGAGAGGAAGAGACACTTGGGTATTTGAGTTAAATGGCATGAGTGATCTTTTCTTTTGAAAAAGAAAAAAATATTATAAGAAGAGGATAAATTCTAGTTGATTGAAAGCCTAAGTGAGGAAAAACTAATAGAGGATCAACGTGTGATCCTGTAAAAGGATATGGATGGCTAAAGAGGAAAGATATATTTTCCTTAAATGGGTAGGTTGTGTTGAGATATGGTAGTAACTTGATCAAAATTCAAAAAGAAAAATTGAAAATTGTTTAAATGGACCATTGAAATGATCAAATGACGTTTGGTCAAATAAATCGGACTAAGTAACTTGTAATTGAGCTAATATTTAGTTAAAAATATTATAAATATGTTTTAATAAAATAAGTGAATGGAAATAAAATGAATTCAAATAAAAATATTAGGTGCCAGCCAGAAATAATTAAGTGTATGCAGTAGTCTCATGCAGTGACACAATTACGTAATATAATCACAATTAGATATATTAATAGGGGTTATGCACATAAATACATGCTAGCTTATGCAAATTTTGTTAGAAAATTTTAATATGCATTTTTAAGCTAAATACAACCAATTATGAAAAAAGAGGGACAAAATTGGGTGTCAACAGCTACCCCCTCTTTGCCCGGAGATGATGAAAGAATCTTCGGGCAAAGATAGTTGACGGAGTAGCCAATTTTGTCACGACTGGCAGGCAAAATGCTGGAAAGAAAAATGAGGGTTTTGGGGTGTTTTGGCTGAACTCTGGTCTCTGAGTTGTCTACATATCTTGGGTTGTACGAGAATAAGACCGTGTGTAGTTCTAGAATGTGATGTTGCATGTGTGAGACGCACGACTTAGGTGTCAAGAGTTAATTTGTCCAAGTATGAAAAGTTCAGATTGGTGTGTGCTTTGAAATTTGATGACATATTGAGGAGTAAGCACGGTATGATTCAAAACAAATGAACACGATTAGGCACGAAAACACGCCCGATTAAGAAACAGGCAAGATTCACATGAAGTAAGCACCCATAAGAAAGAATGCAAACCGCCTTCTCTATAAAGGCTTAGGCAGATTACTTGTTTGCATAAGGAAGGTTTCGATTTGAGTGGGAATAAATGATTTGATGAAAGAATAATTGAATGGTCTAAGCTTCCGAAAGGAGTTTTAGAATGGTGTATCATATGTATTTGAAAATTTGTAATTGCACGATCTCCGTATAGGGAACTGATTTTGAAAGCGAATATGAGAAAGTAGGGAAGGGCTCAAATAAGTAGCTGGAAAGTCGAAGAGTGTCTTATAGCATTGCCCCATATGTTGTCATGTTTGTTGTTGTAATTACAATTTTGTGCCTGCACTCAAAGAAATATTTGTGAGTTGTGGGGAGAGGGGAAGGGTTGATTTGTACATTTTCCCCATTGTTGCATCTCGGGCTTGTGGATATCGATTTTTCAATGAATTTTGAGGGAACCTCAAAATTCTGCCCCAGTGTCGTCTTGCATCCTTTTGGAATTTTTGAGGGGATCCTCAAAAATTCTGCCCCAGTTTATTGCCTTTAAAAGATCACCTTACTGTAAATAGTGCCTACAAAACAAAATACGTGTATGTCCAATTCTAAGGCGGACGAGCCTAATAACAGTGCCTGCAAAATAAAATATATGTGTATATATCCAATTATAAGGCAGATGGACCTATTATAGTAGTGCCTGCAAAACAAAATATATGTGATGTCCTATTCTAAGGTGGACAGGCCTAATAGTCATATTCTAAGCCTGATGGGGCTCATCGTCATATTTTAAGCCTGACGAGGCTAATCGTCATATTTTAAGCCTGAAGTGGCTAGTCGTCATATTTTAAGCCTGTCGGGGCTAGTCGTCATATTTTAAGCCTGACGTGGCTAGTCGTCATATTTTAAGCCTGACGAGGCTAGTCGTCATATTTTAAGCCTGACGTGGCTATTCGTCATATTTTAAGCTTGACGAGGCGAGTCGTCATATTTTAAGCCTGACGAGGCTAGTCGTCATATTTTAATCCTGACGTAGCTAGTCGTCATATTTTAAGCCTGACGTGGCTAGTAGTCATATTTTAAGCCTGACGAGGCTAGTCGTCATATTTTAAGCCTGACGTGGCTATTCATCATATTGTAAGCCTGTCATATTTTAAGCCTGACGAGGCTAGTCGTCATATTTTAAGCCTGACGAGGCTAGTCGTCCTATTTTAAGCCTGACGTGGCTAGTGGTCATATTTTAAGCCTGACGAGGCTAGTCGTCATATTTTAAGCCTGACGTGGCTATTCGTCTTATTTTAAGCCTGACGAGGCTAGTCGTCATATTTTAAGCCTGACGAGGCTAGTCGTCATATTTTAAGCCTGGCGTGGCTAGTCGTCATATTTTAAGCCTGGCGTGGCTAGTCGTCATATTTTAAGCCTGACGAGGCTACTCGTCATATTTTAAGTCTGACGAGGCTAATCGTCATATTGTAAGCCTGACGAGGCTAAGCGTCGTATTAAAGGTGCCATGTCCAAAAGCTTGTAAGTGCATTACTCTTGTGCATGTCAGGTATTGGAACTAGAGTTATTCATATTCAGATTATTGTATTGCCTGCGAGTCTTGTATTTGTAAGAAAAGATCTGCTCTCAAAGAAAAGTTGTTAATTTAAAACAAAGTGGTTGCCTTGCATTGAACACCCGAGTGTCGGCTCGAATCTGCATTTGTCCTTTGATGTGATATCTTTGAAAATCTTTGTTATCCAATCGATCATGCAGATACCTCTTCCATTTTTAGGTTGAAAACTTTTGAGTGAATGTATTGGATTAGGAGGATGTCCCAAAAATTGTGCTTATCTTGACTAGGAGAAAATGAAATTTTTATTGTAATGAAACCCTGCCCAAGTAGGCTGCTTACATATCTCGTCAATACAATAATCAAGTCATACATGGCTCAGGTACAAAGTAGAGATAAAGGGCAAAAGAGCAGTCAAATATATAGATGTTAGATTTTGCATGGTGATGGATTGCCTTCATGTGTTGCGCTTTCTCTTCAAATGCCTCGGAGCTATCTTCGATGGATTGCCTTGAACATAGACTGTGTTTGCAGCTTGAGAGTTAGAACTGTCATTTGGTGGTTCTTGTTGTACCGTTATCTTGCCTTTTCCAATCAAGTTCTGGATTTTGTGCTTCAACGCTGGACATTCTTCAGTGTCATGACCTTGAATGTTCGAATGGTATGCGCAAACCTTTGATGGATCAAAATCCGAATGAGGAACCCATCCATTTCTCGGCTGTAATATCCCTTGGTCCCTTAGTCTTTCAAATATACTTGTCAAAGATTCAGCTAGAGGATTGAATGTGCGAGACTTCATCCTTTTTGTCTGGTGCCGATTGCGTTGAGCTTGATAAGGTTTTTTTTGAAAATCCTGATAGTGAGGAGGTTGTCTACTCTGTAAGTCAGGGGTGACATGAAATTGTAGATTCCGTTGATTCTGGTTGTACGGTGGTTGGTGCCCAGTCATGGCAACTAATGTGTTGTCCTCTTCATTACTTTGCAAATTCTCAAGTGCCTCTGGTTGAAAATGTTGATTAACATAGTGCACTGTTGAACTTCCAATGATCTTCCTTTTTTGAATGCCAATTTCGAGTTCCTTTATTATTCGAATAAGACTGGGAAAGTCGTGTGCCTGAACGCCGGGCAATTTCTCATAGTAAATCCCTTCTTGGATTTGGATGAATGTTGAAACCAACTCTTCTTCAGGTAAAGGAGGGTGTATCTTTGAAGCTTCGATTCTCCATCGGGTAGCATATTCTTCAAAAGACTCGTGTTGCATTATTTTGACTTTGTACATCTCATATAGGTACACATCCTTTCGGACGTTGAACTTGTATTGCTCTACAAAATCTTGGGCCATATCTTCCCAAGTGTGCCATTTGCTAAAATCTTGCTTGGTATACCAAGTTAGTGCTAACCCAGATAAACTTTGGATGAACAATTGCATTCTGATAGCCTCGTTGTGTCCGATTCTAATTAATCTACTGCAGTAATCTTTCAAATGATAGAAGGGATTTCCCTTTCCGTCGAAAGTGCTGAATTTTGGAATTTTGTATCCATGCGGTAGCTCAACGTATGGATATAGACACAAATCCTTATACCTCAAACTTTGAATGTTCCTTAAACTCATCTCTTTTTTCACAACCGTTTCTAGATTATAGAGCTTTTCATTTAAACCTTCATGTTCATTTGGCTGGATTTCTTTTCTGTGCTTCTTATGTGGGTATACCGTCAGCTGATTCTGCTTGTCCCTTATCTCAACTTGGATAGTAGAATCAAAATTTCCCAACTTTGTTTGATGTTCTGAGGTCTTTGTTCCAGAGGTGAATGTTTCAACTTTGCCTGTCATTTTAGCTTCTTCTTAATGCAGATTCTTTGCCAATTTCGGTGTTCAAATGCCAGGCAACCTTTAACAAAATGACAAAATATGCAAAACAGAGTCAGTATATTATGGATTTTGAAACAAAATAGCACATAAAGGTCATATATGCAGCTAAGAGGATGCCTAGAAAGCATATAATAGACTAATGCTTGAACTAGACACTATGACAAATGGTATAAAGATTATAAAGGATTGCTTGAGTGCTTTATGTAGCAGTCAAGGCAAAGATTTTGGTTGATGAATCATTGATAAGGATGTTGCGATGAATTGTGCGAAGTCAAGGAAAAAGGTTGGACTTTAGGTGACCAAAAGGGAGGTCGGCTATTTGTCAAACACCAAAGACCCGCGATCACCATTTCCTTTACAAACTTGTCTGTCGTGATCCATGTCTTTTCACGATTGTCAACAAACTGCTGTATATCAAACTTTGCACCAACTTTCCTTATTAGGCAAAATAAAATTTTTATTATAAAGGGACCGAACCCGGTGTGGGCTGCCTACGTATCCTGCTACTGACAGGAATCAGGTCAAGCGTAGTTCAAAATACATAAAGGGGAAATCTTAAAAACATGTGCCATAAAGCTTGCTTATAAAGTAAATAAATGTCTCCAAAGATTATGCAATTTAGAAGCTCTCTTCTTGTATTCGGATGTCTGTCATTAAACTGTTGCCTCTTTGACCTGGTCATCTGCAATTGCTTCGTCATTAGCATTTTCAATCTTGATTTGCCCAGACTTGATCAACTCTTCAATCTTCTCTTTAAAAGCAAAACACTTCTCAACATTGTGCCCCAGCATGCCTGAATGGTAACACATGAATGTTTCATATCTGCTTTCCACGGTTCCTTGTAAATTTTCCTTTCAATAGGGTGTACTATTCCTGCATCTTTCAACCTTTCATACAAACTTGCATATGATCCACCAATGGGAGTGAACTTACGAGGAGCATCGCGAGAGGAACTCTTAGTGCTATTTGTTGGCTTCTGATAAGAAATTGGATTAACTGACTGCGAGCAAACTTCAATTGTTGGCATAAAGGTCAGAGGTTGGCACCACATAAGTTGAGGTTTTCCCTTTGGTACTTCGACTATCTTGCCACTATCCACTAAACTCTGAATCTCCTTTTTTAGAGTGGTGCACTCATTTGTGTCATGGCCTGGTATGTTGGAGTGAAATGCACAATGTTTGGTTGAATCAAAGTGGGGTGGTAGTGGGGTAAAGACTTCTCCACGTTGTGGCTGCAACATCCCGATAGACTTAAGTTTCTCAAATAGAACAGTCAGTGATTCATGCAAAGGGATGATGGCTTGGTTATTAAGAGATATTGGGATAGGGCTTGGGGTTTTGGTAACGGTAGCTTTTCCTTTCTTTGTAACGTTCATATCCTTGGATTGTGCTTCAGTCAAATTATTACCCAATACCTTTTCAGAAATCGATTCTATAGCACTTTTTCTTTTCAATAAGCTATTGCATGCACGATGGTCGCCATAGGATTTATATTGGTTAATAAAGGCTTCGACCAGGTCGTTCCAAGAATTCCATTTGCTTGTGTCTTGCCCAATGTACCAAATTAATGCTGAACCTGTAAGTGTCTTAACAAATAGTTTCCTCTTGAGTTCATCGTCGTGTTCCATACTTTCTAGTTGGTGTAGATATGCTCTCAAATGTACATAAGGATTTTTAGTTCCATCATACAATGGAAGTTTCTTCGTAATGCTAATATCTGATTGTTGTGCGTAAACCTTTGCAACATTTGGTGGATTCTCCTTACTTCCCATCTCCTGATTGCCTCCTGCTAACCCTTTGAATGCTCTTTCAACCATGAACGAATGTAAATTTGGAAAATGCTTTGGATCACACTCATGTATTGCGGGTTGTGCAATAGTGTAGACCGGAGCACTAGAGTGATCCTCGAACATTGGCTTCGGGAATTCTTCTGGCATGTCAGAGGTGCCCTTGAGGCTGGCCATCACACCTCTTACCCTGTCAATTTTCTGCTCCATACGCATAATACTTGCTGCAATAACTCCCTCTTGTTTTGACAAATCACCAATAAGTGCACTCTGCTTAGCCATGTCTTCTATTTTGGTGTTCAACTCGAGCTGACCTTTTGGAGAGGAAGTCTTTGAGTTAGGAAGTAATCAGAATGTGCAAAAGATCAGAAAAGTAGGGTTATATGCATTGGAGAGATATTGAATTTGGGGAAAAGATTCATTCAGGTAGAGAGAGAGAGAGAAAGAGCAGCAAACGAGTTTATGCAATGCACACATATCAAGTAACAAAGGCATCCTATAATGCGAAAAACCATTTTACGCACGATGATTTTGAAAAGCGCTTTGTGCCGCATGTCTCATTTCATTTGCTAACAAAATTGGGAGCCTAAGAGATAATATTGCATTTATTGGATCTTATTACATTGGATGATAATTAAATAGTGTAAAAAGCGGAAAAGACTAAATATTGCTAGGAAATTAGATCATGGCCAAATAAACATCTTTCATGCCGATCCATCCCCAAAAGATTCTTCTTCTTCTTCTTCAGATGAGTCTTCCTCGGCCGAACTTGCCCCTGATGAATCTCCTTGGAAGATGATATTATCTGCATCAGTTAAGAGCCGGGATATGTCAAATGTGAAGTTCTTCAACATTTCACAAGCCTTTCTTCCTTTCTCTTCTGTTCCTTTGTTTGCCACAGAGCTCATTCCTTCGCTAGCCCATACACCTATAGACTCTATGCGTTTTGTCAATAGTTCTGCCTTACTGCGCCATTTGCCTTTTTCTTTGTTCTTTGCTTCCACCAAACTCTGCTTTTTCACTATTTTCTCTCGTGCTTTTGCCAGTTGTTTGTGTAGCCTCTTGCACTCAGATTCCAATTCATCGGCATTTCTTTTCCTTTTTCTTGTTGCTCTTGGTTGAACTGCCTTTGCTATGTCTTTCCTTAGCCAGTCTGGATAATCTTCATCATAGCCTGCATCAAATCTGTCTCGTCCAATAGTCTCAAACCCCATTTGATGCCTTGCCTTCCAAAGTTCTAATATCTTGTCTTTGAATGGTATCGTTCCTCCGAAAATATCAGCTTTGAAATTTCTGATGTCTGTAATTTGGGGTACAATCTGCTTTCTCCCCGCTTGTCTAAGTGCCCTTAAAGGAGTGTATGGGTAAACTCCTCTAAAGCCCACTAAGATGAGAAACGAGTCCCTTTCCGACCGTGTGATCACTGTAGTGCTGGGAAAATAGTCAAATATCCATTGTATATTTTCGGATGTCAATTGAGAAAGCTCGTGGTGCCAGCCTTCGGTAGTTGTTGGTTGGTCCCATTTCTCGAGAGCGTTGTCCATGCGGGTGGTATGAGTCAAAATGTAGTTTTCTCTTGGTATGGAATGGAAAGCTTGGTCTTTGTTATCCATCCTTTGCAAATGTTCCTTCAGCCAGATTTGTAAAAGCAGATTGCAACCTTCAAAGAAACCAGCTCCCTTCTTGCATCTTTCTAAAGCTCGGTACATCTCTGCAGCAATCATCGGTACCAAAGTGTATGTCTTGTTAATGTCTTTGAGTAAGGTATCAGCAACTGAGACCATGCAAACATCAAGTCGTCCTTTGTGTTGTGGAAAGATGACGATCCCTAAAAAGCTGGTGACAAAAGCAAGTACCCTTCGCTCTTGCCAATCTGCCTGGTCAATGTTGAAATAGCCTTCAGATTCCTGAAATGCTTCTTCATACCCAAATTTGATGTAGAGGGAAGTCAAAGAAATTCCTGACTGCCTTATACTGTCCGTGCATAATTCGGGCTTAAACCCTACCATTTCGAAGAACTCCTCGGGCGTAATGTTCTTAGGCATCAAGACTTCCTCACTTTCAAATGGTAATTGACTTAACCCGCCTATTTCTTCTAGTAATGGTGTCAACTCTATCTTCCCAAAGTGAAAAACTGCTCGGCATGCATCCCAATAGTATACTGCTGCTTCTACCATCCCTTTCATTGCCGTATGCTCCATCAGTGAAATAAGGTTCCCCAACACTGCCTTAACTCGATCTTGTTGATCTATACTTAGGATTCTCCACCAATCTTTGAGTAACTGACGACCATGTCAAATGTTCTATTGTCCATGATCTTTTGGAAAAGGTGAACGAAGGAGAAGAAAAGGAAGGAATATGCCTAAATTTTGGTTGTAAGCAAATGATTAACGTGTGGCACGAGCTTTTGAAAATAATGTATTATGAAATATGAAGAGAAGTGTCGTTATGGATTGAGAACCCTTTAGACACTTTAGACGAAAGTTGTTAATGGTCTTTTGACATGCCAAGGATGCCAAGTCTTTATATAATGTTAAAGGATAGACGTGCGTTATGTGTCGTCCCATCTATCAAGTGGTCATTTCTGCTTCGAAATGGGCTTTTAAGGCCTCTTCGGCTACCATTTAAGCCTTTGAATAGCATTGAATACAGAATGATTTCAATCCTTTGGGAATAAACGGCCATTTCTGATTCAATTTGGGCTTTTAATGCCCCATAGGTTACCTTCGTGCCTTTGAATGGCATTGAATATAGAACAATTGTGACTGTTTATGAATAAACCCTCATTTCTGATTCAATTCGGGCTTTTGACGCCTATTAGGTGAACTTCGTGCCTTTGAATGACATTGAGTACAGAATAATTCCGACTGTTTATGGATAAATAATCATTTCTGATTTAATTCGGGCTTTTGACGCCTATTAAGTAACCTTTGTGCCTTTGAATAGCACTAAATGCAGGACAATGCCAATGAATGGTCCACATTTTCCATGTTCAACTCTTTAAGCAAATAAATCATAATGTATGAGTTGTGAAAGAAATGCCCAAGTTTTTTTTTTTAAAAAAAAGCTTGAGTATTGTAAATATGCACGTATGAAAATCGAAACGAACACGTTATAATTAATAGAAACTAGCCAATATTAAGTAAAATTATTTTGAAGAAGGGAAATTTAGCAATTTTATGGAAGGGATGCAAAAATTAATTTTAAAAAGGAGGAGTAAAAAGAAAAATGAAATAAAACAAGTTAGATTTTAAAAAAATAGGAAAATAGAAACTAGACAATAAAGAATATACAAAAAAGAATTATGACGTGAAATCGCTTATGAAAGATTTTGAAAATAATTGAGGTGTCGGACATGTTGTAAGAACCTTCCAAGAGTGTGTTTACTAGACAAGAACATGGTTCCCCCAGGCGGACGACCAAGGGGTGGGAATGTTTAGAATTGTTGGTTGTACCACGGACCAACTATATTCCAAATCGTTCCCCTTAAGGGTTTTTTTTTTCTTTTTTAGAGTGAAACGGCCGTGAGATCCACATAACCGTTTATAGTGTGTGCAAGTGTAAACTCTCTAGGAATGCAGGGTGTGAGCGAAAATATCATAAATATTACAAGGATATTTGATACAAATAAATAATTCAATAAAGAAAGAAAAATAAAAAAGAAAATAAAAAAACAAGTTAGTAAAATAATAATAAGCAAAATAATAAGTAAAATAAAGCAATTAATTCAATGAATAATAATAATTATAGAAATCCCAAAATAAAATCCGCTGTGGTTAGGACTTTGAAATCCCCAGCGGAGTCGCCATTCTGTCGCACCCCGTTTTTTGAGCTCGGATCGAGTTCAAAGGTCGGGTTTGACTAGGTGACTCGATTGAGTCAATGTTGGAGTCGCCACCTAATAAATTTGTATAACAGGCGTATCAGGTCACCTAAAATTTCTAAGTGTCTAAAGTTAACTCCGGGTAGGTATTACTAACAAAAATTCTACGGGTAAGAAGTCCTTATGATTCGGGGAGAAGGTCTTAGGCACTTCCCGAGTCCCACAAAAGTGGATCCCAACCGGATTTATGTTTTGGGATTTTAGTTTGCAATATTAAATAAAAGAGATAAAAGCTAAATTAAAATATATAAAAGATATCATGCTCTGCAGATAATTTGAATGAGGTAAAGCAGTCATATTTTTAAAGGAAAGTTTGACATGACGATCAAGTGTGCGACTCTAGCCTAAGGGATATTCTAATCCTCAAAAAGGCCAACATCTCAATAAAGTCTTTAATTTGGGACGTTTCTGCAAAACTCAATTGTAAATTAGTACTCAGTCACGGAATATTCATTGAAAGAGTAATGCACTGCAAAGGCACACAGTTTAAATAATAATGCATAAACAGGCTGAGTTTTGAGTCATATTGCATATATAGCATTGAATCGACCTAAATTAACTAGTTAATAGTGAAAAGTTAAAAAATTGATCTAATAAGTTAGAAAACCTCTGCTTTGAAATCACACGAGTTTTTTTTTTAATTGACAAAACATGGAAAAATAGTTAGAGTTAGAAAAAATATGCGCCACCAAAAGGTGGTAATATGACATTATTGGTCACATACCATTAATTTTAATGGCGACTTTAATGTGAGGTCGGTTTAAAATATTTTAGCTTCGAATAAATAGATATTATAAAATAGAGTAGAAAGATATATGTAATATTTAGACACTTCTAATATTGAATATTATAATATGACGTAAATAATCTTAAAATAAACATATGCATAAATATATACGATATTTATTATTAATAGATATTATAATAGGCAAATACTCGTTGAAGAAAATAATATTATTTTCGGGACTTGACCTCCAAAGTTCCGGCCTCCCTCAAGCTATTAATTAACTTGGAGAGAGTCGGGCATATTGCACGAACACATTCGCCTTAATAAATTCGGAAAAAAAATATTACTGTTAAGCCCATACATTTTAAGAAATGATAATAAATGTGACAAATCAATATTCTGGAGAACGAACATACCTCTTAACTAAGATGAATTGAGTTAAAATACTACTTATGCAACTAGACAAGTTTAATAGTAAAAATACATGACATGCTATAGTAATCTACATTGAACTTGAAACATAGAGATATGCCTTAACGCCAATAGCAAATCCCTCAAATTAGAATTATGCAACCAAGTTTACTTCCTGCACCATAAATTTTATAAGAAACAAGGTGCTGATAAACTCACATTAGTACACATCATTCATTATTATTTATAAAATATTAAAGTAATGAGGTCAAGAGTTAACCTTTTCCTAATACAAAAAAAGCAACGGCACCTCTGTCACTACTTTATCACAAAGCTTACCTCGGTGTTGCGGCAAATATATTAGCAGCAATAAAAGATAAAGACTTCAAACAATAAGATAACAAAAAGAATAGAGGAGAATAAAGATAAAGAATGTTTAAGGTAGAGAAAGAGAGTTGTTAAGTTGTAACATGTATAGGTCCGAGGTCCCCGTATGTAAAATGAGATGTCCAATTTATAGTGGAGAATAAAATGTCAAAAATGGTAGGAGAGGATATTCAGCCAGACTTTTGGGGGTCTTCTAAAGTTTAGGAATTCTGTATGGTAACCTTAAAGGGTAAAATCTTGTAAAGAAGGGAAGATGTGCTAATAGTTTGTACGAATAACTAGTAAAAGAGAAAGAGAAATATTATGAAAAGAAAATTAAAGCAATTGAAACATATAAGGAAAAATCATAAGAGAGAATACTGGTGGGATGCCGAAGTGTATGGAAAATCAACACATAAGCATTGTAAAAATAAGGAAACAAAAGTAAGGATAAAAATAAAGTAGCCACTAAATGAAATCCTAAACGAGGGCATTGAAGATTGACAATGTGGAGTATTTGAAAAGGGATTGGGTGTCATAAAAATGAGAAAAATTAGCTCCAAGATTTTTGAAAATTTTGTGTGAAGTGTATGATGGAAAAAACCTTATATAATAAAAATTCCATAAATAAGAAGGAAACAAAAAGACTAAAAGACGATAGGGAAAGGGAAAAAATAACTATAGAAAATTAAAATAAATAATATAAAGATGTAAATAATATGGAGAATTTATAGGGACGGAGAGAGGAAGAGACACTTGGGTATTTGAGTTAAATGGCATGAGTGATCTTTTCTTTTGAAAAAGAAAAAAATATTATAAGAAGAGGATAAATTCTAGTTGATTGAAAGCCTAAGTGAGGAAAAACTAATAGAGGATCAACGTGTGATCCTGTAAAAGGATATGGATGGCTAAAGAGGAAAGATATATTTTCCTTAAATGGGTAGGTTGTGTTGAGATATGGTAGTAACTTGATCAAAATTCAAAAAGAAAAATTGAAAATTGTTTAAATGGACCATTGAAATGATCAAATGACGTTTGGTCAAATAAATCGGACTAAGTAACTTGTAATTGAGCTAATATTTAGTTAAAAATATTATAAATATGTTTTAATAAAATAAGTGAATGGAAATAAAATGAATTCAAATAAAAATATTAGGTGCCAGCCAGAAATAATTAAGTGTATGCAGTAGTCTCATGCAGTGACACAATTACGTAATATAATCACAATTAGATATATTAATAGGGGTTATGCACATAAATACATGCTAGCTTATGCAAATTTTGTTAGAAAATTTTAATATGCATTTTTAAGCTAAATACAACCAATTATGAAAAAAGAGGGACAAAATTGGGTGTCAATAGTAGTCTAGCATGTACTGTCCATTCTTATGCCCTGACTAGCAACTTCAGTTAGATAATTGATACAAGGGCAACCAATCATATGATTGGAAATAGTTCCTTGCTCACTAATGGAATATCAACAGCTAATTCAGGAAGGGTACAGATGCCAAATGGGGAATCAGTAGGGGTCTCTCATATAGGAAACTACCAACTATCAGGAGGTGCAGTTATAAAAAATGTTTTATGTGTTCCACAGTTTAAATTTAACTTGTTTTCAGTCTCAAAATTGACAAGGGATATGCATTGCTATGTTGCTTTCTTTCATGGATTCTGTGTATCTCAGGATCTTTTGAATGGGAAGGTCAAGGAGATTGGTAAGGAGCAAGATTGGCTTTATATACTGCATTCTCAAGGAAATAATAAGGAGAAATCCCAGAAAGCACAAGCACATATTGAAAATAAGAGCTCACAACAGGATCAAGTTGGAGCATAAGTTAGGCACAAAAGAATGGGTCATGTCCCAATTTCAGTGTTGAGGAAAATACCCGAGTTTAAGAATAAGACCTTTGTTCTAGACCATTGTACTGTTTGTCCTTTGGCAAGACAGACTAAAATTCCTTTTCCTACCAGTACTAGTAGAGCAAGTGTCATATTTCAGCTAGTGCATATGGATGTATGGGATCCCTATAGAGTTCAAACACATAATGAAATGAGATATTTTATTACCCTGGTTGATGATCATTCAAAATTTACATGGGTATATCTGCTGAAAATGAAGTCTGATGTTATATTTTTACTAGGAAATTTTATTTTATTGGCACAAAATCAGTTTGGTACAACTATTAAAATGTTTAGATCAGATAATGGTACTAAGTTTTTTAATAGCAGCTGTAGAGAGTTGTTCCAGCAATATGGTATTTTACAGCAAAGTTCTTGTCCTCACACATCCCAACAGAATGGGGTGGTAAAAAGAAAACACATGCACATTATGGAAACTGCAAGAGCTATCGAATTTGAAGGGCACTTACCCAGTAGATTCTGGGGTGAATGTGTGGAAGGTGTTGTGTATGTGATATATACAGTGCCCTCCATAGCTGTAGGAAACAGATCTCCATTTGAAGTCCTTTATGGGAAATCCCCAAACTTGTCTCACATGAGAGTTATTGGGAGTTTGTGTTATGCCACCAATTTGCTAAAGGGTGATAAGCTAGCACCTAGAGAAACCAGATCAGTCATGATGGGATACTGCTCTAGTCAGAAGGGATACAAGTTATTTGATCTTCAGAACAGAATTTTCTTTGTAAGCAGAGATGTGGTGTTTTATGAACACCTATTTCCTTTCAAACAAGACATCAGCCAGAACCAGGAGCCATTCTTTCAGTATTGTTTTGATGCATTGCCAGAAGAACATTCAGTGCCTAATACAGACACTCATGCACATGCAGTTCCTTTGCCAGCTGCAGCCCATGATGAACTAGAGACATTGAGCAATGAGGTAGAGCCAGTTGCAGAAATGGAACATTGCTCAGATACACCAGAAGAAGCTGACCATAGCAGCACCTTGAATAATTTACTAATGAATGACAGACAGCTTGATGCAGCTCTCCTACAAAGACCAGGAAGAGTGTTGAAGCCCTCTATATGGATGAAAGACTATGTTGCTCCAAGCAAAGGCAAAAGGACTGCCAACACCTATTTATACCCTATCTTAGAAATAGTAAACTACAACAGTTTGTCAGCATCATATCAGAGTTATGTATCCAAATTTTTTGTAGAAATTGAGCCAAAGAATTATCATGAAGCAACAAAGGATGACAGATGGATACAGGCTATACAAGCTGAGATAAAAGTATTGGAAGAGAATAACACCTGGGTGGTACTGCTATTACCAAAAAGGAATAAAGCAATAGGTTGCAAGTGGGTTTACAAGATCAAGTATAAAGCAAATGGAGAGATAGAGAGGTCCAAAGCAAGGTTGGTTGCCGAAGGCTATAACCAAAATGAGGGACTTGACTATCAGGAAACCCTTTCACCAGTAGTCAAGATGGTAACAGTGAGATCAGTGAATGCCATTGTTGCAATGAAAAATTGGCACATTCACCAAATGGATGTGTACAATGCATTCTTACAAGGAGATTTGAATGTAGAAGTTTATATGGAGATGCCACAAGGTTGTGCTCAAGCTGGGAACAGAACCAAGGTGTGTAGACTAGTGAAGTCTTTATATGGACTCAAACAAGCATAAAGACATTGAAATATCAAGTTGACAATAGCCTTGATTGCATCTGGATTCAGCCAGAATTACTTGGATTACTCATTATTTGTCAGAAGGAAAGGACACAACATAGTCATAGTGCTTGTCTATGTTAGATGATCTGCTTATTATTGGTAGTGACTTAGACTTGATCCAAGAAACAAAGAGTGTATTGCAGAATGCCTTTAAAATCAAGGACTTGGGTGACTTAGAGGTATTTTCTAGGCATAGAATTTGCTAGGAGTAAGGAAGGTATATTAATTAGAACTCATATCAGACATGGGATTGTCTGCCTCTAGACCTGTTGGGACACCATTAGAACTGAATCAGAAGCTCACTACAGAGGAATTTGACAGTTATTTTAGGAAACAAGATGCCAAAGATACTACACTAGCAGATCCTAGCATATATCAGAGGTTGGTTGGAAGGCTCCATTACTTAACTATCACCAGACCTGATATCTCATTTGTTGTCCAGAGTTTGAGTTAGTTTATGCATCATCCAAAGGTTTCTCATATGGATGCTGCTATCAGAGTAGTGAAATACTTGAAGCAGGCACCAAGTCGGGGAGTCTTAATGGGGTCATCTGTGTCCCGGATATTAAGTGTATATTGTGATGTAGATTGAGCATCCTGCATCAATACTAGAAGGTCAATAATTGGGTACATAATTCATCTTGGTGGTTCCCCTATCTCTTGGAAATCAAAGTAATAAGCTACAGTTTCCAGGAGTTCAGCAGAAGCTAAGTATAGCAGCTTGGCTTCAACAGTTGCAGAAGTTGTGTGGTTGGTTGGGTTATTCAGGCAATTGGGAGTTGACTTGCGGCTGCCAGTTTCGATGTATTGTGATAGTAATTCAGCCATTCAAATAGAAGCTAACCCTGTGTTCCATGAAAGAACAAAACATATAGACATTGACTGCCACTTCAAACAAGGCCTAGTGAACACCATCTATCTAGCATCCCAGGAACAATCAGCCGACATTCTCACCAAAGGACTTGCTCAACATCAACAGTCCTATCTGGTGTCCAAGCTAGGAATGAAGAACATCTTCATGGGTCCTAGCTTGAGGGAGTGTGAAGGAATTAGCAATGTGTACAGATGTACATTGATGTACAGTAGTTGGTTAGTCAGTCAATTGTTTCATCGTAGGTGGCTATATATGCTAGTCTGTTAGTGTAGGAAGATATTTAAGTTAGTTGAGTTAGTTAGTTAACATTGTATAAATACAACTCTCAACTAGCTTATGAGCTAAGATAGTTCATTTTCGAATTCAGCTTTCTCTCTCTATAACTGCTTTCACTCTTAGCTAATCACAAAACTTAAACAAATATTAAATCAAATCTCTTTAATAATAGATAAGATGATCATGTATTTTGAATTTTATTTATAATAGACAAAGTTCTTGAATTCGAATTTCATGATTGCTATCGGATTAGAGTCTCACTATTACCAAATTTATTAACAAGGATTTATACATGTTGGTCCATATGAGCATCAAATGCACAAATGAGATCGAAATAGCTCGGCTTAGTCATCTATAAGACTATAGTCTATGAAAAGGTAATTATATAGGTGGCATTTTCGACTTTGAATTAGGTGGTGAATTATTTCAACTCCACCTTCAGTATATGGAATTCATAAAACCAAAGGATGTTATGATCTCCTTTCTTTATAGAGAGATAGTCTATAGAAAGGTAATTATATAGGTGGCCTTTTCGACTTTGAATTAAGTGATGAATTATTTCAACTCCACCTTCAGTATTTGGAATTCCTAAAACCGAAGGATGTTATGATACTCCTTTCTTTATAGAGAGATGCCGCAGAATATTTTACAGCACATATTCTCAAGTACCAAGATTTTCATGCAACTATCCATGCTCATGAATGAATTATATTTAGATTCTGTCTTTCCTATAAGTTAATATGGTACTCGTTTTTAGTAAACCTTGCTCATGCTAGCTAAGTAGTTAGTATTTGCTTGCTTTGTTAAGGCATCTTCCAACATCACTCCAGTCTTGCCTTTGTTTCCGTAAACTGCTAGCTCATTTCATTTCAAATAGATAATCTATTTGGCCAAGCAGTAAAAAACAGATATATTTTGAAAATAAGTACATTTGAAAAATAAGCCGTTTGTATTTGGCAAACTCATTCAAAAAGTATTTTTTTTAAATAAATTGTGTTTGAATATTCTTTACTAAAAGTAATTTTAAGTGTCAAACTACGACAAAGATAGTATTAAGATTCATTTTATGACTAACATTATTTAAAACGTAGAAAAGATTAAAATATTTCAATATAAAGACTTAATTTAATAAAAATAATAAAATGCTTCTGTTTCTGAGAAGAAGTAGAAATTTATAGCTTCTCCCCAACTGCAGAAAATCTGCTTCTGCGTCTTCTCAAAAACACTTATTTATTTTGGTCAAACACCTCAGATTTCCTCAAAAGTGCTTTTTTCTTAAAAAAAAAATATTTTTGGCTTCATAGAACCATGGCCAAACAGGCTATTAATCAACCTTCTACATACTTAAGGGAACAGTTACAATGTTGCGGGTTTTGTTTTAATTTATGTTTATTATCTCGACGCGAAGTTTAAGAGAGAAATAAAAAGTTTTAGAACTTGTAGCTCTAATACCTGTCATAGTATTTGTTTAACTATAACACTTTTTAAACTTAGAGATATTAAATGCTATGTCATAGCAATTATTTAGATATAAAGTCTTCTCAGGAGGAGTAAATCAAAAAATTTAAATTAGATTATTTTTATTAGTTATAAAAATGTGACATACAATTTAAGATTGGCTATTAAAAAGGTAATGTCATGGGACAGAAATAATGTTATTCTTTCTTAGAGAACATCAAATCATTTGCCGAGGTTACAATATCGTGTTAATTTTAGGTAATTGAGGATAGATACTTTAAGTTTTCTCAAACAGCCTACTCGATTTTATGATTTCTGAACTTCTATGCGTCTGAGAATGCTTGAATGTGTGTGTGTGTGTATATATATGGTAGTTTTTGTGGTGGTTTGAATGTGGAAGAATGCTTGTGGTGGTGGCTATAGTGGTTTGTAGGTCTAATTTTGAATATACAATAGATATTTCTAGGTATTCTAGTGTCTATATATATATATATATATATATATATGTTTCAGTATATATTTTTGTATGTATGTAATGTGTATATCTGGTGTAATATATACGTATGTCTAACATAACATAGTGTATATATGACTATGGTGGTCTGTATTCTTGTGTATATCTATGCTCTGTACTGTATATATAATTCATATAGTGGTAGCTATGGTAGTTTGCAGGTCCAATTTTGTGTGTATTATATGTTTATGTCTACTGTAACATATATGTATATGTCTAGTATAGCATAGGTTCGTGTATTTCTTTTGGAGATCCAAAAAGATGTAAATCGACAATGATGGAGCAGCGAAAGTGCCTTGTTTTAACATTGCTAGAAATGAATAGAGTAGCAAACAATTACTCCCTTTTATATTATCAAGTCCGTATCCAGTAGGCAGTACCCGCTTTGGTACTCAATTAATCCAAATTCTACCTCAGAAGTTATATTAGGGTAACGCACTTCCTACTAATTAAGACGATTCTACTAATTACCTAACACTCGCAGCAACTAGCTGTGGTAGAGTAGGAAACAACTGATAAGCAGTTAACCTGGAGATGAACAGCTCAAATGTAGCAGAATGAAACTAACAATTAACACTAAACTCTTGACACAGAGCTCCATAACAAAACAACTCATCAAACTAAATTGCCATCTTTCAAACCTCACTCGTTCCCACCACTACTCAAAAGCCCTCCTCCTTTTCACCCAAATACACTCTTCCCATCACTTAAAACCAGACCATTACACCCTTTCAACAACCCTCACAACCTGCGCCAACATCCCAAACACCATCTTCGGCAACCAGCTCCACGCTTTCGCTATTCGGGCCGGCCTTAAACGACACCCTCACGTATCCAATTCCCTCCTTTCATTGTACGCAAAGTCGAAAGATTTGTGTTCAGTGAAAAGGGTGTTTGATGAAATTGAAAAACCAGATGTTTATTCTTGGACTACCTTGTTGTCTGGTTGTATTAAGTTGGGAGATTTTGGGTACGCTCGTAAGATGTTCGATGAAATGCCTGAGAGGAGTTTGGCTATTTGGAATGCTATGATTACTGGTTGTGCTGAAAATGGGTGTTACGAGATGGTGTTGGGGTTGTTTCGACGAATGCATTGTTCGGGTGTTGGGTTTGATCATTATGGTTTTGCTAGTGTTTTGAGTTTGTGTGATGAGGGTTTTGGAAGACAGGTGCATTCTATGGTTTTCAAGACTGGGTTTTTGGCTAGAGCGTCGGTGGTTAATGCGTTGCTTACGATGTATTTTAACTGTAAGAATGCGTTCGCTGCTTTTAGAGTGTTTGAAGAAGCCGGGGATGAAGTGTGTGATCCTGTAACTTATAATGTAATGATTGCTGGTTTAGTGAGTATGGAAAGAGCTGAGGAGGCCTTGTTAACATTCAAGGATATGCAAAAGCTTTCGCTCAGACCCACCGAGCTCACATTCGTGAGCATAATGAGTTCATGTTCTTGTATTAGAGTTGCTTCGCAATTGCATGCTCAAGTTGTGAGAATAGGTTTAGAAAACTATACATCTATTGATAATGCAATGATAACAATGTATTCCAGTTGTGGGGACTTGAATGCAGCTTTTTTGGTTTTCGAAAGGTTAAGCGAGAAAGATAATGTGTCGTGGAATGCTATAATTACAAGCTATGCCCAAAATTGTTTGGCTAGAGCAGCTATTTTTACATACCTTGAAATGCAGAGGGAAGGGATAGAGCCAGATGAATTTACAGTAGGTAGCATACTGGCAAGCTCAGATTCGCTCATAGTTGTTGAAATAATTTTTGGTGTTGTATTGAAGAAGGCACTTATCTTGAAAACTGAAGTATCGAATGCACTGCTCGCTGCCTTTTGTAAGCATGGTGACATGAAGCAGGCTTATCAAGTTTTTCATGGCATGTTTACTAGAAACCTGATTTCATGGAACACATTGATTTCCGGTTGTCAAGAAAACGGACTACCCATGGAGTGCTTGCACCTCTTCTCTGAGATTGTTACAGAAGGTTTGATTCCTAATCCTTTTACTCTCAGCATCATTTTGAGTGTTTGTGCCAGCATTTCAGCTCTGCAACAAGGTAAGGAGATTCACAGTTACATTCTCAAATCTGGATTATTTTCAGAAACATCCTTGGGAAATGCTCTCATCACACTGTATGCAAAATGTGGAATGTTGCATTGGTCTCTAAAGGTGTTCCAGATAATGAGTGAAAAAGACATAATTTCGTGGAATTCGATCGTTACTGCCTATGCGCAGCATGGGAAAGGAAAGGAAGCTGTATATTGCTTTGAGATGATGCAAGAATTAGGTGGGGTCAAACCAGATAACACCACCTTTAATGCAGTTCTGTCAGCTTGCAGCCATTCGGGCTTAGTTGATGAAGGCGTTGAGGTTTTTACCTCTATGATTCATTCCTACAATATAGAGCCTACAGCAGACCACTTCTCTTGCATTGTTGATCTTCTAGGTCGAGCTGGGTATCTTGATGAGGCAGAAAAACTTGTAAAAGATGGACTTGTTGGTGTAGATTCAACTGTTTGGTGGACATTATTCAGTTCATGTGCTGCTTATGGCAACATTAGACTAGGGAGAATTGTTGCCAGAATTCTTCTTGAGACCGAAAAGAATAACCCCACAGTTTATGTGCTTTTATCCAATATCTATGCCAGTGCAGAGAACTGGGAGGAGTCCGCTTATGTGAGGGCATTGATGAAGAAATGTGGAACGTTGAAGCAACCAGGAAGCAGTTGGATAGGATCCTAAGCTCATTCTCATTAATGCTGGATAAATTGATGTGATTGGTTTTAAAGTTCTACCTTGCATATCAAATGGGAGATGCGCTCATTGTGGAAGAGAAAGCTACTATGTCTTAATGCCTTAGACTAACAGCGTTAAAATGAAGCATTGAAATGTTCCTGATCAGTGCCTGTAGATGATCTTAGTTCTACATTTCTAAAGTTTAGTTCTCTGCCAGGAATACTAATGACCCCCTGGCACACAACAGCAAGCGAGCTCTTTTCCCTGCCTCCTTTTTCTGGTTAAAGATTCTTTGATGACGTCTCGGAGGGATAGCTTGCTGGCAGAACATTTTCTTCTGCGAATCTTAAGGAAATCTCTGCAATGTGGTTACCGCTTTATGGATATATGCCTCGAACCAGGACTGCATGATGTGATTGCCATATCAAATGAACAATTGGCCCGTTAGATGGTAAGTGTTCAAAATGAAGACTGATCCATTTTCAAAATACAAATGTCTTAGACAACCATTATGCTTTTTATCAAATAGTTGCATCTTGTTAAAGACTCTTTTAAGTTATTTTTTGAAACAAGTATCATGAGGAAAATTGTTGAACGTATTATGTAACGAACAAATAGAAATGATACTCCTTTTCCAGATTTTAGCCTCAACATTTTGAAACACCTTTTCAGTATAGATATTCATTAGAAGACATTTTTTTTGACATAAGGATATATTCATTAAAAGACTTGAATGCTGCTTCAGGGTATAAAGGATAAATCAAGCAGAAAAAAGAAGTTGCAGATTATAAGGATGGTAACTTTTAAAAAATTTAAATGCTTGTTTGATGATGTCTCTGAGAGGGATAGTTTGCTGACAGAAACAGTTTCTTCTGCAAATCTCAAGGAAATCTCTGCAATGTGGCTACTGCTTTAAGAATCTATGCCTTGAACCGAGACTGCATGATTTCCATATCAAATGAAGAATTGGCCGGTTCGATGGTAAGTGTTCAAAGTGAAGAATAGTCCTTTTTCAAAATATTACTACTGTCTTAAACAACCTTTACGCTTTTTATCAAATAGTTGCATCTTGTTAAAGACTCTTTTTAAGTTATTTTTTGAAACAAGTGTATTGCGGAAAAATGTTGAAAGTATGCTGTAATTAACAAAAGGAAGTGATTCTCCTTTTCCGGATTTTAGCCCCAGCATTTTTGAAACACCTTTTCAGTTTACATATTCATTAAAGGACTTGAATGCTGCTTCAGGGAATAGAGGATAAAATTGAAGCAGAAAAAGAAGTTGCAGATTATGAAGGAACAATTTATTACAATCTATTTGAGTCATTTAGAGGGATGATTCCTGCTACTAAGTCTTTTTAACTTTTTAAATTATTAAATGTTTGTCGTGTTTTTAACCTTCTGCCTATTAATAGGCTCAAAGGAGATCAAATTTGAACTTGTAAACTATGTTGCTCGGATCCTCCGAAAATGTTGCCGGGTATTGTGTCGGATGTGCATAATAATCAACAAAGAGAAGCTAGTTTAATAGAATAAGAGTTGTATTATTCATTTGTTGCAAAGCTACAGGTATCATTTATTGTCCAAAATTTGCGACTTCCATGCTTATATCTTGAAACTGATGAAACAATGTCATGCAGAGTCAAACTCATTTCTCTGAACGAAGATTGAGGCAAACTGGCTAAGCTTGAAAAGAGTACGGAAGGAGACAATCTCAAATATGATTCTTTTGTGGCTGTTTTACTTACCTCAAGGTATTACCCATTTTTTTTCTTCTACTTCTACGTAGTTCTACCGTGGCAAAAGTCAGAGCAAAACATAAGAGAAATTGGATACTCCAGGAGTAAAATTTAACCTTTACCTTTTATATTTGTTCCTTTTTCCTATGGGGCCAGCATCATGTAAGGCCTCACAAGTTTCTTACGCTTTTTAACCCATTTCATGCTTCTAAATGTGTTTATTTTATATTATCAAATGTGTAGGGTTGACTATATTGCTTGAAACGTAGCATGGTTTATCATTTGGACATTTCATCACAAGGTTATGACATTATACGTAGGTGCACGTCTTGTGCTTACATTTTGATGCTGGGCACTAGAAGGCTCCAACATAAGTTTGCTTGCTGGAAAGGTTTGTGCGAGGCACTAAAAATTTGATGCTCAACACTAGACTTCAACAAGTTTAATGGCTGCATTGGGTTATAATGATTAAAATATGTTTTGGAGGAACCTTTGAGTGAGAGGACATTCGTCTTACTTCATGTCTACAGATACCGAAGTCTGAGTCTCTCAGAAGACGCTCCTTGAGCATTCACTTCTCTTCCTACAGTTCTAGTGGTGCTCTACATGTACTTGTCATGGCCGAATCGTTTTCGCTATTGACGCTGCCTCTCGAAGACTTTAATGTATTCTGAATTTTAGATATTATCTTAGAGACTCCAACTTGTCTAGCTTTTATTTTGTTGCATTTAGTTTTATGTTACCACCATTGGAGTCGATATTGCTTATAAAAACTACTCAAACATTTGAAACATGCGTGATTAGGTTCCTATGGCCCAGATTAGATTAGAGTAACAGCAGTCAAAGTCTTCATTTAATAGATTATTACTACTCTGAATCGTATGGAACACCAATACTTATCCAAAGTTCAAATAAATAGCCGTTCTAATCTTTCATTGATTGGTTGCTATTGCAGTTAAATAGATTTTCCAAAAATTAAGTCCATCCTCGCACGAAAGCAACACTAGAGCTGATTATTTGACAAGGATGATTTTGATCTTTCCTTTTCTATTATCTGATTGGACATATATATAATAAAAGGAACACCTGTTAATTCACCAATCATTTAAGGGTTTTTTACAAAAATATATAAATTTAATCACTTAATTACAAAAAAATAGCAATACTTTTCAAATTACAAGGCATAGCAATATTTTCCAAGCAAAATGGCAATGTATAAGTACTTCTCTCAAACACTGTTTCTCATTCTTTAAACTTACGCTGAAACCATTCTTCCTTTCTCTGTTTTTTTTTTCTTTTGTGCCTCTGTGCCTGCTTCCTATCTTTTCATCGATCTGCTTACATTTTTTCAATTTCACGATTCTTCAAACACTGTATCTTTTCTGTTTCTATCTGTTTCTATATATCGTCCCCTGTTTTCATCCAAAATTTTAAGAAGCTACTACTGTTTCTGCTCTATTCCGTGTCTGTTTCTGTTCTATTTTGCGTCCGTTTCTGCTTTGTTTTGCATCTGTTTCTCCTCTATTTCTACTCATTTTTTACAGTTTAAACAGATAAAAATTAAAACTTTAGTATAAAAATTATTTTCAATGGCACATATACAAATTCTATTAAAACATAATGAAAGATGGGACAAATTCGACAACTATATCGATTTTGTTGTTGACGCAATCGCGATAAATTCTGATGCAAACTTTCCGATACTTTGTGATACAGTTGCGAAGCAACTGAACATTGATCTGGCTGGAAAAATTCTTAAAATTAATTATAAGATAAAAGAAAAAAATTCAGGTTTAGAGATACACAATGACATGGGTGTTTTAGTATATACAGGCCTGAAACTAGAAAAAAATGGATTAAAATGTATCCACTTTGTATCACAGTCGAAGATATTGTGGAGGATCAAGGTTTTTGGAGTGATAGACAAAGCATAAGGAGTAGAGATATAGAAAGATACAATCCTGATACAGTGGGAAAATATCTTGATACAGACAGAAACAGTTGGACTAAAGACAAGAGCATTGATGATATAGTTATAAGTAGTGCTGAAACGGTGGAACTACTGATTAAAGGAACTTGCGACGAGCATGAGGTGGATGAAGTTGGGGTAATTACAAATAGTGTGCAGAACGAGACATTAGAGGGCCAAGTGTTTCAAAAAGACTGTAGTGATAGCAATGAAGCGATTTGCAATAAGAGAAAAGTTTCAGTTTAAGGTTGAGAGATCAAGTGCAACAAGGTATGAAATCTCAATATTTGTGTTTTGTATCATGTTGTATAAGTTTGTTTCACACTGTATCTTACATGTGTTTTAGCATTTTCATTGTTTCTGTTTGTGTGTAACTGTATCATAAGAAGTCTAAGAGATATTCTTGTTAACTTTGTATCTCATATATGTCTCTTGTGTATCTGCAATCTCTTATGTTGTGTTTTGTATCATACTATGTCAGTTTGTTTCAGGCTGTATCCGTTTGTATCTGATATGTGTCTTTTGTATCACTGTGTCGACTGCATAACTCTACTGTGTCTGACTGTGTCATACATGGGTGTTAGAAACTAAGTAAATCATATTTGTATCATGTTGTATATTTTTGTATCATGTCACTGCTCTCTGTATCTTTTTGTATCATATAACTGTTCTCTGTATCTTTCTGTATCTGTAGTTACTGCATGATATGCAAAGACGAAAATTGCAAATGGAAATTTAGAGCATCCAGCTTGAATTCATCAACTTTGTTCAAAGTTAGGGAATTCACAAATGAACACACATGCCCATACAAAGAAAGAATGTATAGACAAGCACAACTTACATCACGAATGATTGGTATGATCATCAAGGATAGGGTGGTTGAGCCAAAGACGACCTACAAGCCTAAAGAGATAATGGACGATATGCGGAGGTGTTACAGTGTACACATAGATTACATGAAGGCATGGAGATCAAAAGAAATGGCCATTGCAATGATACGAAGAGACCGAACTGAATCTTAAAAGAAGCTGCCAAGTACCTGCATATGTTAGAGCAAAAAAACCCACGGTCAATTGTTACTTTGCATGCAACTGATGATCATTTCTTCAAGTACGCTTTTGTTGCTTTGAATACTTCCATAAAGGAATTTCAACATTGCAAACCAATCGTAGTCGTCGATGGTAGCTTCGTAAAAGCATCGTACAAAGGGACATTCCTAGCGGCCAGTACATTAGATGCAGTAGGTAAAGCGATTTCTAATGCTGCCTGTTGTATCATACTGATTCAACTGTTTCAGCCCGATATTTTTCTGCTTCAGCATGTTTCATTTGTATTGTATTGTTTCAGCTTTGTATCAGACTGTTTGAACTTTGGTATCAGGCTTTTTAAATCATATATTTTCTCTATTTCATCATCTTTTATCTATATCAGACTGTTTCACCTTTGTATCAAACTATTTCCAGCTTTTGTATCAGGCTTTTTTAGCCATATGGTTTATTTGTATCAGACTGCTTCAATTTTGGTATCAGGTTGTTTGAGGCCTATACTTTAGTGTTTCATCTTTTTATTTGAATCAGATTGTTTCATCTTTGTACTTGTGTGATACTATTTCAAATATTTATCTTACTATTTATTTCCATAAGGAGCATACTACCGCTTGCGTATGCAATTGTTGATTCAGAGAACGGTGCCTCATGGCAGTGGTTCTTTGAGAAGATCAAATATGCTTACGGTGAGAGAGAAAATATGTGCATTTTCTCATATCGTAATGAGATCATAATCAAGGCTACTACCATCGTATATCCTTAGGTCCCACACAGTGCATGCATATTGCACTTGTGGAACAACCTCAAGAAAAATGTGAAGAGAAACTCCATGAGGCGTTCTTTAGTATGGCCAAAGCATACAGCATACATAAATTTGATATATACATGAAAAGTGTGGAAAAAATGGATAAACGTATCAAAGCATGTTTGCTAAACGTCGGATATCATAAATGGTCAAGGGCGCATTCAACAGTAAATAGGGGATTTACAATGACATCAAACATTGCAGAATCCTAGAATGCAGTGAACATGGATACGCGTGATATGCCCGTAGTCGCATGTATGGAGTACATGCGCTCACTGGTTGGTACTTGGACCGATGATAATAGGAAGAAAGCACACGAGACATTCACACCTCTTGGATTCAAGTACAACAAGATACTGGATGGGTATAGAAACACAGCTATGCAGCTTAAGGTAGTATAGAAACTGTTTCTTTTCCACTGTATCTAAGTTCTTTCATCTTGTACCTTCCTTGCATTTTTTGTTTCAAACATGTATCATCCTGTGTATCGTAAATACATTCAACATGACAACAAGCAGCTCTCTATGATGGCAACAAGAAATTCATTGTCAATCTGAAAGAATTGACATGCTGTTGCGGAAAATTTCAAATGGAAGAACTACCTTGTGTGCATGCTTTGGCTATTATAAAGTAGAAAGGCCTGAAAGAAGAAGATTACAATTGTATCTACTACTCAACAAAGTCCCTGGTAAAGATATACGAGTTCTATTTTAATATGATACCGGATAAAAGTAGATGGGATATTCCAGCATTCATTTCAGAATTTGAACTATTCCTACCAGTTGTTAGATGGCCACCAGGAAGGCCAAAAACAACTAGATACAAACCACAATGGGAAGTACATGCAAAAAGGACAAAGATTACGTGTGCAAATTGTGGCCATGAAGGACACAACGGGACTTAAATACAACTTTGTTTAGAAGTGATTCAGTTTGAGAATTTTTTGTTGATTGTTTCAAGATATTTTCAATTGTTTCTTAATCAATTTAGTTGTATGTATCAGACTATTTCACATTTATTTTTACTGTTTCTTTCTTATTGGATCTGAACTGTTAGAAGTAATTATGTTTCACAAGTGTTTCGTGATTGTTTAAAGATATTTTAAACTGTTTCTTTGTCAATCTAACTGTCAGTATCAGACAGTTTCATAATTGTATCAAACTGTTTCATAGTTATTTTTTACTGTTTCTTTGTCATTGAATCTGATTGGTTAGAAGTGATTCAGTTTCATAAGTGGTTCCTGATTGTTTCAAGATATTTTCAACTGTTTCTTTGTCAATTTACCTGTCTGTATCAGACAATTTCATAATTGTATCAAACTGTTTCACAGTTGAAAAAAGAACAAAATAAAACACAATTGCTATAATATAAACATTCTGAAACTGTCATTACATAAATAGTAACCATAGCAAATAACATGCGGTAGTAGAAACGTTCAGTCCTAGAAACATAAATATGGATACAACATAAAAGAAACATAACTAATGGTTGGGATTGGCAACTCGTAAACGATGCTTTATAGAGCCTTTTCTCTTAGCAAGCCAGCTTGGATTTTCACATGCACTCATTGCATCTAAATCAATTCCAAAAGCAGTGTTGCAAGACGACCACGGTAAACACCTATATCAAAGTCAGGGACAGTTGTGATATCACTGGAACCAATAAAGTACTCCGCATAAGCCATGATAAACACTCCACAATCCCTGAAACAGTACATAAAGTTAGTAATTACGTCACATATGTGATTCACATGATCTGAACTAATAAAGGGAAAAGAAGCATACAAGGAACTAGAACTCTGTTGTGGAAGTTCTTGAACGAAGAAAAATCCAAATGGATCCTCCAAATTTGTGTCAACATATGCTTCGCTCATAAGAATATCAATGTCGGGCCTTGACTGGTAAAAATCAGTCAGTATAAGATACTGTGGCAACAACTCAGCAATCTTTTCAACAACTGCAACAACAGCCGCATTATGATGAGCACCGACACCATTCATTGAATCATATATTCCAATGTACCTATCCTTGAATGAAACTACACCCAACACCGAATGACAGATATCCTTTATATTGAGCGGTAGCAGAACATAGTCAACCTCTGTCCAAGACACATTTACTGGGATCTTGTAACCTCGAATGTAGCTAACAATAATCAACATCAGACAACACTGAAACATTATTCCCACTATTCACATATTTCTCATAGACGGTCTCGACCATGGTTTTAAACCAACAGTCAGTCGTAGTGAAGGGTAATTCAGTCTTGGGTCGATACTTTCCTTGCTTACGCAAGTAGTGAAAGACAAAATTCACTTGCTGTAAAATTTAAAAAAATAAAATTGATGATATAAATGGATGAAACATTACAGAAACAATGAAGAAACAAATAAAATTACAGTTACTAAAATGAATGAAACAAAACAGATACAGTGAGGAAGAGAAAGAGTTACAGCTGATGGCTGACATTTTGGATACACATACAGATACCAACACAGAAACTCAAAAACACATGAAAAGAATTAAAAAGAAACAGTACAGGCACAAAGGCATATACACACACTAAAAAAGAAACAGAAACACACACTTACACACTAGAAGAAACAGAAAGATACAACAAAAGATACAAGACACACACAGAGACTAAAAAGAAACAGAAAGATACATTACACAAAGTAGACACACATATACACAGTAAAAGAAACAATATGATACACTAAAGATAAAAGATACACACACACACACACACTAAAAAGAAAGGAACTTACTGAATCTTGCAACGTATGACCACCATGCAACAGAATATAGAACCACATCCGAGTCGACATGGTTTCTACCCTAAAGTTAAACTCATATGGAAGTACGTTGTTGGTTTTGGAATAGGCATAATCTTAAAAATATAAAGTAAAAGAAACATGAACTATAACAATATCCACACAATAAATGATGCAGTAAACGAGCATTAAAGGATCACACACCTTCCTCTTTTTGGTTTATCTAGATCATCAACAAATGCTACAAACTTATTAGCTAATTCTTGATCAACATCCCCGTGACGCCAATACTAAACTGATGCCTTTGCAACATCAAATGTTTTGGCGAACATAATTGCTACTGGAAGCAGAAGCAAACTCACGCACAAAAGGTGAAACATCATATATACCAGGACGTTTCACCTTACCAACGCCTATAAAGGTGTAGTAGTATCCATGCGTGGGCTCGCCTGCTCGTTCTTAGGGTCACTAACCAGCACAACATCCGAATCCTCATCGGGCTCATCAACATCACCGACATAATGAAGATCTTCAAGGCCATGATCAACGGGCTCTTCAGCGGCATGCTGAACAGGCTCTTCAGCAACAGTGTTAGCAGGCTCTGCAACAACAGTGTCAAAAGTCTCTTCAGCAACAGTATCATCAGCCTCTTCAGCAATAGTGGCAGCAGGCTCTTCAGCAATAGGGTCATTTTGAAAACTTTTCTTTACATTCTTAATGGTATCAGCAATGCTACAGTCCATCTCCGCAAACTGGGCGTCAGTCCAATTATCAAAGAAATAATCGAAAGCAATGGGTTTAATAGGTCCAACAGCACCATACTTGGTCGGATTCTAGGTCCAAGAGTATCTTTGTTACAAAATGCAGTACCATTAACTAAATAACCTTGAATAAATTGATACAAAAAAAACATGAATAAACAATGAACTCCTATAAACCCTGGGGATACGAAAATAAGTTCAAGAAATAATGTACAGGATATGATACAACTTAGAAACATGGAAGATACAACAAGTTAAAAAAAAAAAAAAAAAAAAGCAAACGCGCACCTCATCAGGTTTGGGAGTCTTAAGAAGGTCTTGGCTGAAATTCAAACCAAGGACGAAATATGAGAATTGCAAATTAGAACCAGTAAATGAAGGGGTCAAAGGAACATTGGTTTCAACCGTTGTGGGCATTGGAACAGGTTTTCCACTAGCAGCTGTTTCCACATAACTAACACCACCATTAAAAGATCTATCACCTTTACTGAGCACAGCACCATCAGTTTGAACTGAATCAGACGACACAGAAACAGGTTTTCCGCTTCCACCTGCTACATCAGTCGCGCCACCAGTTGCAGATGGCTAAAAAAAAGGAAAAATAATTCATAAAAATAAGAAACTGTAGCTGTACAATTTTATTGGCTTGTTGAATTGTTTCTATTTGTATCTATCTATATCTGTTTGTATCTGAATGTATCTACTTGTATCAAGATAACTGGAATAAGTTACGTACCATAACATTTGTCGTATCAGCATTAAAAGTGTATGCATTAGCACAAACATCTTATTTTAACTTTTCTGTATCACCAAAATCATCCAAATTGAGCTTCTTTGTATCACCACTAGCAGGTAGTGACTTTGGTAAATCTCAAGCATTAAATGCACTGCCTTGAGTACCCTATTTCCAAAATAAAAATAAAAAAAATTCAAACCAACATTACATCAACAAGAAACAATAAAATGTTTCATCAATAATTAATACATGTCCTTGCGCAAGTAGCTTAATTTCATCAATAACTTTTCTAAGCTCCTCACCAAAAATTCCTTAACATTGTTAAACTGATCATCAACCTTCAAAAGAAAACAACATCACAATAATTCTAACTGTTTCAACAAAGTATAAAAAACATAGACACAATACAATAAAAATACAATGCTTACATGACCCTTTAATAACTCCAAGTCAGTCGTGAGCTGAAACAAAAAATAAAAATTGTATCAGAATGTGCCAAAACAGTATTATAATATTTCTAACTGTTTCAACTACTTCAAAAAACTAAACATACCTTCTCAACTAAACGAGTCAACATGTCAATCTTAGCGTCATAATCAACCGCCTGTGCCGGTTTCGAAAAACTTGACTGTGCCTACTTTCCAACATCTTCAGAAGGACTGCGGACAAAAGTGGCAGGAGAGGAGGGACGAGGCCCTCCATGGTGGACAAAAATATCCTCTTCAGAAGGATCCTGCATATCATCCGCTACAGGTGCGTCTGTATCAACCACCAACTCCAAACTGGCCAACTCAACAGTTGTCGGCTTCATAGGCCGAAAAAATGGCTACACCATACATAACAGTAGACCAATCAATTTAAAAGCATAAAGAAATGAAACAAATATATAGTGAATGAAACAGATACATAAAGAATGAAACTGATATATGAAGAATGCAATAGATACAAAAAGAATGAAACTATACCTTGTTTCCTCGGTCCTCTAAAATATTACAAACTGTCTTATACTTTGAATGATTACTCGTCACTTTCCAGTTCAAAATACGAGGAGTTCGACTCCTAACACGCACAGCTACTAATGACGGAATGTTTGTCCAGCACTCATAAAACCATACTTGCAACGCAGAAGGCAAACCTACCAGCCTAAAATGTGTACTGCTAGTTTTCACCTTCTTGTGAATACTACCAAACAATTTTTTTAAAAGAATCTATACCCCATGGATAGTCCTCGTAAAGACCGAACTCAACCAAATCAAAATATTTTTTAGAAACAGTTTGCACATCAGATACAGACATCACAAAATTCACAATCACATACAGAACTGCAATCTTAACTGCATCAGAATCACCAATCCACTTCCGTTGAGTAAGAGCATTCTTAATATCTACATGAGACACCTTCTCCAAGTTCGGGAAGTAGCAACTCATCAACCGATTTGGATCACTCGTATCAACAGAACTCAGTGTATCCCTATAGCACTTTAAACCCGACACTAATGTAAACTCACGCAACCCGAACTACAAACATGAACCATTCATACAAACCTCAAACGTACGAGGCTTGGAGGACTCAATCTCACGCACCAGCAAAGACAGAAGCAACTGACTCTTAATAGGCAAATTTTCTTCCCGTAACAAATAATCAAAATAGGTGTTTTTGAACATTTCCAACTGTATCAGACTTAAGACATCCTGCAAATGCATTGCAATATCACCATCCGTAATAAGTCGTAGATGGAACTCTTTCCAATAAAAATCCTAGGGTATATAAAACGACTCAGTTAAAAAATATTAAGTACAATAAAGAAACAGTAAAATACAATGCAGAAACAGTAAAAGACACAGAAACAGTAAATACACTACAGAAACGGTAAAAAAACTACAGAAACAATATAAACACTACATCAACGGTAAATACACTACAGAAGTAATAATACACTACAGAAATAGTAAAACACACAGCAAAAACAAAAAAAACACTACGGAAACAGTGAAAATACACTAAAGAAACAGTAAAATACAGTACAAACACATGCAATACCACAATAAATGCAGCAAGAAACAACAAAATAAACAAATAGATGCACAAAACAGAAAAAGGAACAAAAAACTAAAAAGGAAACAGAAGTACCTGTAATGCTACATCAGCCAACACAAAAATCCGACTTTTCTTCAATGGTGGAGCATCTTCCTCAAAATCATCATCATCCACCACAATTTTACCTTTACCTTTACCCATTGAAGCAGATGCTGATGAGCGTGTTACACGCTTCAGTTGTCGCGGGGTTTCTTTCGACTTAGAAACAGGAACTTTAAGTTTTAAAAAAGATTTTGACCCACTTTTAGAAACATTTATATCATGTTTCATTTTACTTCTAAGTTCACTAGTATCAGAAGACGAACTAAGATTAGACATTGAAACAAAAAAAAAAGGTGAAAAAATGAAAAAAAAAATCGACAATTTAAAAACTGAAAACAGTTTTGAAACGGTTCAAAAACAGGGATGATAGTGAAGAACATGGGGGAGAAAATGGGGGAGAAAACTGAGGAAAAAACGACCGTGATACAGTAAGAAACGAGCAGAAATGACGCTGAAACGGACGAGATAAGCATGAACATGGAGCAATAATTGAGAAATTTTGAAATAAAATAGAAAATGAGGAAAACAATGCTATATATTAGAACCAATATTTAAAAAATTACAAAAAAATCCCCAAACTGTAGCAAAATAAATAAATAAACCAACATAGCAATAGTTTTTTTTACCTAAGTTGCTATATTTGTAATTAACTTGTGTTTTCCTCTATATAAGGTTATTTTGCTAAAATATTGCTATGTTTAGTAATTAAGTTCTAAAAATTATACTTTTGTATAAAAATTCCATCAGGATGATAATGTGATACTCACTTACAAGTCAAACCACAAGTTTGATACATCAAAATAGGACAAGACCTCTAGATGGTGAAACGTCTTTCTTTTTTATTTATAATCCTCAGTCGTATACTAAAAGTTTGTGTATTGGGCAAAAAATTGACGCGCTCGGTTAGCACCTCGGCATGACAAACCGAAGACAAAATGAGTTGATGCTCCGAAGGAGAATGATCGAAGCAGACGATCAAATTACCGAATGCGAGCTTCAATGTCACTACCGAAGACGAGCCGCGAGCTGAGCTTCGGTGACATCCTTTTCAACCGAACAGCAAGGTCATGCCACCGAGGTCACACACTTGAACTTCGGCGGAACACCTCGGTTCAAGCGGCTCAGCAGCCCACTACTTCAGCCCACTAACTCTCCTATTAAATGTTCAGAACGTGGGTTGAAGCATGATGAGTCATGGAGAACGTGGGCAAGGGCCCTTTAGCCTATAAATAGCACTTCATTTTACATTGTATTCATTCAGAAATACATACAGAAACTCTGCCAAATTTTTTACTGACTACTATATATTGAAATCAAGTTACTTTCTCGTGTTTTACGCTTATTTCTTGCATTTTCCTGACTTTGATACGAAGATTTGCTTATATTCTAACCCAAATTCGATTTGTGATCCTAAAACCGATTTATACCCATACAAATTGGCGCCGTTTGTGGGAATATAAGCAGAAACGCCTTGTTCCAAAGTTCAACGTTCTTTTTCGTTAAATACCATAATTTTTCAACAACAATATGGCTGACAGTAGCAGAAATCTTGATGATCAGACTGACGTTCCGTCGAACCAACAGTCCTCATCTCAAATTACAACTGAAGCCTTCCAAACTTTTGTTGTTGCTTCGCTCAAAGCTCTTCAAGAACGGCAGGATGAGCAAGCACACATCAACGCCGAATTCTGCACCTCGTTCGAGGCGAGGAACAGCTCAGCACCGAACGGCACCCAGCCTTCGGCTCCAAATTGAGGCATCCCGACCTTCATTCCTACGGGCACGATAATAGGGGGACCTCCCAATGCGGCCACGTCTGGGGGTTCGAGAAACATAACAAGCGCAACGCCACACTTCGGGACGATTCTCACCGTGCTAGAAACTACATCCTCGGTCGACGTTGAGAGGTTGACCAGGGAAATTGAGGCACGCGTCGAGGCATGCGTAGAAAAGCGCCTCGAAAGCTTACCGGGGATAACAAAGACTGAAGATGAGCTTGACATAGACCAATACAGGGAGTTTCCATTTAAGCCCGAAGCGGCTCCACCTCCAACTCCTAAAGACTTCAAGCTCATGTTCTTAAAAAAGTGCGATGGGACCACCGATCCCAAAGAGCATGTAAGGGAGTACATGTTGATGGTAAAGAGCAATGACTTAACGGTAATAGAGCTCGAGTCAATGTTCTTAAAAAAGTTTGGCGAATCCTTGGAGAAAGGAGCATTGCGCTGGTACATGTGATTGCCGGCGGGGTCAATTTCCACTTTCAAGGAAATGACCAATGCCTTCGTTAAGGCCCACACCGGAGCTCAAAAAATTCTCCAGAGGAAGGAGGATATATGCGAGGTCAAGCAACGGCCCGGTGATCCACATAAGGAGTTCCTTGAGCGCATGGAGCTATCTTAGATGGATGATACTCTGGCCATCATGGCATTTGAAAAGGGTATCAATGTTCACAATTCTAATGCCGCTGCTGAATTGCGAAAAGAGCTTTAATAATACCAAGTTTTGACATTGGAAGATCTACACAAACGAGCTTATTCCAAGATCAGGCTGGAGGAGGTTGAGTTTAAAAGCCGAGGTTATAATTACAAAAACCGAGGCGAATCCTCATATCGTGCCGAGGCCTCGCGAGGAAATCCGAAGGGGAGGTACGAACCATATACCTCCACAAGGCAGCCTGTCAGCCAAAGGTTGGGAAATTCCTTCAGAAACTCATTTACGAGCCCGCGTATAAGCCAACAGCTCGGAGGAAAGGTTCACTCCAACACGAACCAAAGAAATTCCTCAGGCCCAGTTTCGGCTTCAAAGAAAGAACTACCTCGGATCCCTGACTACAATTTTAATATATCGACCTCGGAGCTGGTCAGCGTAGTCAAGGGGACTGCCGGGGTAAGAGCACCCAAAGACATGAAAACTCCAGCGGACAAAAGAGACCAAAATTTACACTGTGAGTTCCATACGGATTATGGCCATCGAACTGAGGACTGCAAAGCATTGAGCCTCAAGGTGGCTCATTTGTTGATGAAAGGTGTGTTGGCCGAATTTCTTACTAACAAGAGGAAGGACAACTACTCCAAGAACCGAGGTGATGGACAGCCACCTCGGGCTCCACCCCCTGAGAGAGTTGTAAATGTTATAACCGGGGGTTCGGAGGTGAACGGGGTGAATTTCGCAGCTGCAAAGAAATTTTCCAAGCCGTCAATCACAATGGAGAAAAGAACTCGAGTGGGAGGCTCAGGTAAAGAGATTGTATTTGACGATGACGATTGTGATGGGATGATGTTCCCTCATCACGATGACTTGGTCATAATCTTGAGAATCAATGACTCAGATATCAAGCGAGTCTTGATTGACCCCGGTAGCTCGGTCAACATAATCAGCTACGGGGCCGTTAAGAAGATGTGGCTCAAAGGGGAAGTCGTCCCCAAAGCAACAGTGTTGACTGGTTTTAACAACTCTACGGAGAAAACTTTGGGTGAAATTACACTCAAAACGTTTGCTGAAGGAGTTAGCAAAGAGACACTGTTTCAACTGTTGCCCGAGGACATTGCCTACAATGTTATTCTCTGCAGACCATAGATCCATTCCATGGAGGTTGTTCCCTCCACAATGCATCAAGTGATCAAATTCCCTATGCCTTGAGGGGTTTGATCAATAAAGGGAGAGCAACGAGTAGCAAGAGATTGCTATTCGGTTGCGTTGAGAAGTGGAGTCGCCCCGACCGGGCCAAACAACAACTAACGCAACTGGGGTCAGGCGAGGAGGACCTCCGAGGAGAAGTTGAAAAGATCTCGGTGTGCATTCAAGAGCCTCGGAAACAAAAAACTGAGGACTTGACTATTGAGGAACTGGAGTCTTTCACCTTATTGAAAGATTTTTCTGAGAGAAAGGTATTCGTCGGCTCGGAGTTGGACCCAGAGTCGAAGAAAGCAATCATTGAAGTTTTAAAGTCCAACAACGATTGCTTCGCTTGGTCTCATTCAGACATGATTGGCATCGATCCGGAGATCATGACCCACAAGCTGAATGTAGACCCAAAATTTACCCCGGTGAAGCAGAAGAAAAGACCTCACGCCGGGTTTAAAAAGAAAGCGATCGAAGATAAAACCACAAAGTTGTAAGAAAATGGTTTCATAAGAGAGGTAAAGTATCCCGAGTGGCTGGCTAATGTGGTCGTCGTATCAAAGAAAAATGGCAAGTGGAGGATGTGCGTAGATTACACTGATTTGAATAAGGCTCGGCCCAAAGACTCCTACCCATTGCCATAAATAGACAGGTTAATAGACTCCACGGCTGGACACAAACTGTTAACCTTCTTGGATGTTTATTCGGGCTACAACCAGATCCTCATGGATCTGAAGGACGAAGAGAAAACCTCGTTCATCACCGACTGAGGTACCTTCTGTTATAAAGTGATGCCCTTCGATTTGAAAAATGCTGGGGCGACGTACCAGAGGTTGGTGTGTCGCATGTTCAAGGAGTATATTGGATAATCTATGGAAGTCTACATAGATGATATGCTCATCAAATCGATTCGAATGGAGGATCATCTGAATCATCTGAGGGAAGCTTTTGCTGTTCTGAGGCAATATGGCATAAAATTGAACCCTGAGAAGTGTGCCTTCGGTGTTGGGTCAGGCAAATTCTTAGGATTCATTGTCTCCGATAGAGTAATCAAAGCAAACCCAGATAAGATCAAAGCCATCGAGGAAATCCCCGAAGAGTTGACCGGGGTGAAAGAAGTTCGGCGCTTAACTGGCCGAATCGCTGCCCTGAGTCGATTCATCTCAAGGTCCTCGGAGCGATGCCATAAATTCTTCTCTATTTTGAAGAAGAACAATCACTTCGAATGGACACCGGAGTGTAAAGAAGTGCTGAAAGATTTGAAATGCTACCTGGCTAACGCGTCGTTGCTCGCCAAGTCGAAGGATGGTGAAACATTGCTAGTCTACTTGGCTGTGTCCGAGGTGTCTGTCAGCGCGGTGCTGGTTCAGGAGGAAGATGGAAAGCAACAGCCCATCTATTATGTGACCAAGACACTCCTCGATGCTGAGACCAGGTACCCACACTTGAAAAAACTGGCACTTGCTTTAATTATTACTGCGCGGAAACTATGACCTTATTTCCAATGTAACCCAATTGCGGTAGTTTCAACCTTCCCCTTGAGAAGTATATTGCATAAACTTAACTCGAGGAGGTTATCAAAATGGGCGGTAGAATTAAGCGAATGTGACATCACTTATCAACCCCGAACAACCATCAAGTCCCAGGTCTTGGCTAACTTCGTAGCTGATTTTAATGTGGGGATTCTGCCCGAAGCCGAAAAGGAGAACTTAATATCAAAAAGAACAGCTTCGGCACTATGGATACTTCACACCGATGGGGCAACTAATTCCAGGGGTTCGGGATTAGGCATAGTGCTGAAAGCACCCACCGGGGAGAAAATCAGGCACTCGGTTCGGTTAAAAAAAGTGGCCAATAATGAGGCCGAATACGAAGCAGCTTTGGCAGGCTTGGAGTTAGCTAGAGAAATGGGGGTGGAAAGAATTGAGTTGAGGTGCGACTCACAGCTGGTAGTAAATCAAGTGCTCGGTGAATACACGGCCCGAGAACCCAGAATGCAGCTATTCTTGGACCAAGCACAGAGGATTTTGGCCCAATTCCAAGAATGGAAAATTAAACAAGTGCCTCGGGAGGAAAATACTGAGGCTGATGCCATGGCAAACTTGGGTTCGGCGGTCGATGAAGCCCACTCGGGGACTGATTCAGTGGTTCGGTTGCTATCTGCACAGATGAGAGAGATAAAATTACAGGTCAACTCGGTGGACCACAAATAGGATTGGTGGAGTGAGTTTATCTTTTACTTCGACTCGGGGACTGTCCCCCAAGATAAAAAGGAGGCCAAAAAGTTAAGGACTCAAGTGGCTTCGTACCATATGATCGAGGATAATTTGTATAAAAGGTTGTATTGAGGCCCGATGGCCAGGGTTTGGGTCCAGATAAGGCTAGATATGTGATGGCCGAGGTGCACGAAGGCGAGTGTGGCAATCACTCAGGGGGAAAGTCCTTGGTGCGCAAATTACTTAGAGCTGGGTATTATTGGCCCACCATCAGCGCAAATGCAAAGGCCTTCGTACAAAAATGTGATAAGTGCCAATGCCACGCACGAATGATCCATCAACAGGCCGAACCCCTACACTCGGTCGTGTCACCATGGCCTTTTATGAAGTGGGGAATGGATATTGTTGGCCCCTTACCAAAAGGAAAAGGTGGTGTTCGGTTCATCCTTGTATTAACTGATTACTTCACTAAATGGGTGGAAGCAGGAGCTCTCACCGAAGTTAAACAGAAACAAGTAATCGATTTCATCAAGAAGAACATCATCTGTAGGTTTGGTGTCCCGAGGGAAATTGGTTGCGACAATAGTAAACAGTTCATGGGAGCAGCCATCACTGATTTCTTCAAACAATGGGGGATCAAAAGAATTGCTTCGAACCCCTATCATCCAAGTGCCAATGGCCAAGCTGAGTCTTCGAATAGGATTATAATTGAAAATCTTAAGAAAATGCTCGATGAGAAAAAAGATCCTTGGCCCGAGGAGTTGCCAGGCGTGTTGTGGGCCATACGGATAATAGAGAAGAACAACACCGGTGAAACTCCTTTTACACTTGCTTATGGTATGGATTCCCTTATCCCCGTGGAGGTGGGCGAACCAAGTCTTCGGTACGCCCACACCACCGAAGATACGAATCAACAAGCCATGCGCATAGAATTGGACTTGCTCGAAGAGAAAAGAGAGTTGGCTCTGGTCCGGCTAGTTGCTCAAAAAAGACAGATCGAAGCATATCTCAATAGGAAGGCCAAACTTAGAGATTTTAAAGTTGGTGATTATGTGCTAAAGGCTACAAACCAGTCAACAAAGGAAGAGAACGGGGGAAAGCTTGTCGCAAATTGGGAAGGACCTTATAGAGTCAAATCAATTGTTGGGAAAGAATCTTATCAAATTGAAGATCTGCGAGGCGTGCCCGAATCCTTAAATTGGAACATTTCCTATTTAAAGCGGTACTAGTTCTAATCGAGATAAATATTCCTCAAATCTTTTTAAATTTACACACAGCCTCGAGCCGAACAACGCTCCTAGGGCTTCGGTCGAAATGTACTAACTCGCTCCTCGCTTTATTTTTCTTGACCTTTTCACGAAGCGGATAAAATGACTTCCAATGCTCGAATCTTCATCAAGATTCACACCCGAACACTAGAGAAGAGTGACAGGCAGTTTGCAACCAAGGTCGGCACTTAGCCTCCCAACCGAAGCCTGTCTATTTGATAACCGGGGACTGATACCCGAAGAATATCTTAGTGCATTGTAATTACGCCCGATAGTGGCATGTTGTTAATTTGTTTTTACGCCCAAGGTCTACTTCGACTTGGCTTTATGTAAATAGCCGATTTTGGCTCGTCGATCGTATCAATAAAATGAATTTGATCTATATCTCTTTGTTTCCACGATCTTGCACTTTGAAGTTGCACGTTAAATGTATCGGCTCGAGAACGAGACGTCGTTCTAAGTTCGCATCGGTTTTACTTAATTAAGCTTTGCAAGTGAAACTACTCCTACGTGTTTAGTTCGTGCAAGAATTAACACTTAAAAGTAAAACGCAAAACATATCATCAAAACGCTCGAAGGCTGATTATATTCATTGAAAGCAAATTGACCCGAAGGTCAAGATCATATATACATCCAAAAGCCTGAGGACTTGCATCAAAAGGCACGAAGGCCTAAACAAAAAAAAAAAATACAAAAAACGAACTATTCTGTTCCTAAGGGTTCTCCCCTTCGGCATCATCACTGCCCTCCTCGGCACTCTCGCCCCTTTCATCTTCGGGTTCACCATTATCCGAACCCTCGCTCGAGGGAAGATCATCCACAATCTTCTGAGCCTCGGCAGCAGTATCCCTTGCCTTAGATTTCTCCTCTTCGAGTACGATCTGCCCACCTTGGACTTGCTCAAGCGTGCTAAGCCTAGTCTTAACAACAGCCTATGCTTTCTCAAATTTCGCCCTCATCGCCTTGACTTTGGCCCGCTCATTGAGGTAAGCAATTTTGCCTTCAAGCTCTGAGATCTTTCCCCAAAGAGAGGGCACTTCGTCTACTTGGCTTTGCAGCTCAACGAGCTTGGCATTGTATTCACCAAGCCTACCGCGGTACTTTTCGCCTGCCTCAAGCACTTCAGTTTTGGCCTTGAAAAGTTCAGCTTCAAGGCGAGCATTTTCGAGGCTCAGCGGTAAACTCATTTGTTGCAGCCTGAACCCTAGCCTCGGCAGATTCTACAACCCCACGCAGATCAGCCTCAGCTTTAGCCGAAGCCTCATTGGCACGCTCCAGCTCCTCATTAAAAGTCACAAACTGTGATTCCAGTTCAGCAATCCTTCCTCTAAGTCCTCTCTTTTGTTCACCCCAAGCGGCGGTGGCAGCCTGACTTTGCTCCGCTCGCTCGCGCTCGAGGTGAACAGCTTGCAGCGCGAGGACCAAGCTCTGCGCAAAGCCAAAACGTTAGCATCAGAAGAAAGAAAGGGAAAATTATGCGAACAAAGTGCACGAAAGCTTTCCCGAAGGGCAGAAGCAGCTGAAATGCCCATCAAACTCATAGGGCTGAGATTCCGAAGAGCATGAGGCTCGGTAGATCCTAGCATAGCATCAAGGGCAGCGACGACCTCCTTGGTGGGATCCAGCAAGTTGGCCTCAGGAACAATTTCAAATGCCTGAGGTACAGAGCTGGATGACTTAGCTGAGGCTTGGGAAGCTTTAACTGTGCTCTTGATCAAGCCTTCGCTTACCTTAGCCTTGCCTTTTCGCTTCGCAGCCTCTTGATCAGACTCCTCTACATTTATCACTTCGGTCGTTTTAGTGACCTCGGTGCCTGGTTCTAGAGCCATCTCAGAGGCTGGCTCTGGCACTACTTCGGGAGCCATGGGATGAATTTTATCGTCGTTGGGCTTATCGACAAGACCTCGGCGCTTTGTGCTTATCGCCTCGGCAGTGGGGGCGACAATTTCCTCGACCCAAGGTCCTTTTGCCTTCGTGGCACGCTTTGATTCAGATCTCTTCCTTTTGGAGGTTGGGGAAGGGAGAGGGGCAATTTTGTAAGTATGAGATGAAGTAGGAGTAGGAACGCACAAAAACCGACCTAGAAAATTTTCATCACCTTGCGATGTCCCTTGGCCCAACGAGCTTTTGGCTTTCTTGTCTTCGGGAGCTGCTTCGCCAAACTCGCCATCTTACCGACACCCTCGGTAATGTCGATTACTTTCTTCTCTTTCCTTTTCCTCTCTTTCTTGTCCTTCTTCTCCTCTCCTTCCCCATCTCCCCTCACCTCGGTTTCTTCTTCCTCTTCCTCTTCGGCACCCTTCAAAGCCCTGTTGGGGAAACCTAAATGAGAGAGGAGAGAGCATCAGGGTATAGTAATTCAAAGCAAGTTTAAGGAATTACAATCGTAGAGGTACAACTTACCATGTCTCTTGCATATCCATCGGTTCCCCTCCAGGGCGGCTAAAATCATCTATTGCTGACGCGGGCGCGTCTCCGGCTTCATAACCTCAGTAACCCACTCAAATAAATTCCTCAGTGGGTTAACTGGAACTTTTTCAGCTGCAAATCATAAATAAGGAAATAAGCACCAGCTATGGTGTTTGAGAGTCGAAAGGGGAAACAAAAAACACTTACGATGAGCGTTCCACACTTCGGGGAAGCCAGGTTCAGTTGACAGCAGCCTTGTAGGGATGAGCACATACCGGTCGTTCCAACCTCGGTTTCCATGGTCTTCGCTTTTACTCAAGATAGCATAAGACTCCCGAGGTAAGAGAGCTACCACCCCGGCTTTATGAAAATAGGGGTAGTAGAGGGAGATCAAGTGTTGGAAGGTGAAGGGCAATCCAGCTATGTCGCTTAAATATTTAAGGGCTTAAACAACTCTCCAAACCCCGGGCCTCAATTGAGCCAAACACAGGTTGTACGACCTACAGAATGTGTCAATTATGGGGTGAACTGGCAGGTTGAACCCTATGGTAAATGGGTATGTGAAGACCGAAGAATACCCTTCAACGTGAGTAGAAACAGCCATGTCCGAGGCTGGGACTCTAATATCTACTTTGGGCCCCCAACGGCAGTCGGCCCGAACCGCCTCAATGATGTCTTCGGTTATAATACTTGGGGTAATATGAACCGGTATGTTTCTCTTCTTTTCCTTTTGAGCATCGGATTGAGCATGAACCTTCAAGTCCTTGTCGTTGTTGAAATTCGAAGGGATGATCAACTGAGGGTCAATCTCCACTTCGAGAGGAATCTTTCTCCTCGACTTCTTTGAAGTACCAGCTTCGTTCTGAGGCCCCCTCTTGCTGGCTTCGGCTTCGCCTCTTTGGCCACTGGCCTCTCTACTCACCTCGGTTCCGCCCGTTGGGCCACCAACCTCCTTGATGCTGGTGATGTCATCCCCCCCCAAACGTCATCCCTGTCGTCGTCGTGGTCGTAACCACCATCTTCAACGTCGATGCCATAACTGGCTTCCGCCCTATCGCGGCCAGCTCTCTCCTTGCGCTACCTAGGAGAAGTAGCCGTCGACATGGCTTCTTCACCACCTTCCGCTTCAATCATCTGCAGCGGTGTCACAGTGGGAAAAACATCTTCGCTCATTACCGCGGCGGCGAAACGGTCGGCCCTCTCGCCGGAATCGCTAGACCCTTGTCCAGATGTCGCCATTGATGTAAATGCTAGACTGAGAAGAAAATCAAGATCAAGGAAGCTATTTAAGAAATGGAAGCTTTTACTTCTTGGAATTTCACTGTGTATCAAATATTTTCAGGTGGAGAAGGAGACTGTCGAATGAAGTATTTATAGGGTGTGTACACGTGCAAGTTGCGGAAGCAATGATGACTGTAATGTTGGAGAAAGCGAAAAGCCCGCGCGACCGTTCGGTGGCCAACCAACGATCGCCACGTAATATGGAACAGTAATTCAAAAGACATGCAACTTTTTGAAATTCTTGGATAGGGTTGAGCCACGTCGGCTTCCCGCTTAAATTCATTCCACTCCTCGATGACCTCGGCATTCATCCGAGGAGTGGGGGGACTATCTGTATTGGGCAAAAATTGACGTGCTCAGTTAGCACCTCGGCATGACACACCGAAGAGAAAACGAGTTGATGCTCCGAAGGAGAATGATCGAAGCAGACGATCAAATTACCGAAGGCGAGCTTCAATTTCACTACCGAAGGCGAGCCGCGAGCTGAGATTCAGTGACATCCTTTTCAACCGAACAGCAAGGTCATGCCACCGAGGTCACACACTTGAACTTCGGTGGACCACCTCGGTTCAAGCGGCTCAGCACCCCACTACTTCAGCCCACTAACTCTCTTATTAAATGTTCAGAACGTGGGTTGAAGCATGATGAGTCATGGACAACGTGGGCAAGTGCCCTTTAGTCTATAAATAGCACTTCATTTTACATTGTATTCATTCAGAAATATATACAGAAACTCTGCCAAATTTTGTACTGACTACTATATATTGAAATCAAGTTACTTTCTCGTGTTTTATGCTTATTTCTTGCATTTTCCTGACTTTGATACGAAGATTTGCTTATATTCTAACCCAAATTCGATTTGTAATTCTAAAATTGTTTTAGGCCCATACAGTTTGTAAAAGGTATTCTCTAGCTTTTTATTCTTTACATTTCAACCAAACTAAACTTATCATATAATTGCAATCCTTTCATAAGTCATGTTAGTCTCAGTGGTACGTTTAACGTGCTTTAAATTGACTTCTTGAGATCACTTTTAATTATAGTACTATCAGTTATAATGTATACATTTCATATTGACGTTTCTTGATACTTTTATTTGTGGCTTTTGAATTGCTGTTGAGCCATAAGTTTCCTATTGAAGAAAAAATTGAACCCCAGACAACCTCTATTTTCATCTATTAATAAGTACAAGATTTAATACGAGTACCTGCTGAAACTTTAAGGTCAAGAACTTCATACAGCAAGTAAGAGTATTTCTCGTCAGTCTTTTAAGTCTTGATTAGTAGGAGTAATACTCCCTCCTCAGTTTCAAAAAGGATGAATCCATTTGACTTTGCACAAAATTTAATTAAAAAGTGAAGATTTTTGAAATTTGTGGTCTAAAATAAGTCATAGATGTTTGTGCTGCTACAAATCATCTCAATAAAAGTAAAAATGACAGTTTATTTTCAAATTTAGAAAGAGATCATTTTTTTAAAATAAATTTATCCTTTTTTATGCGGATGAGTATTTATCAAGTATCTGAACGGCGCGAGTGAAATTATCTTATGAAATTGTCAAAAGGAAGTCTTTTTCCTTGTGGCTGCCAAAGAGACACAACCGAGAAGCCAATCATTAGATCAGTATCTACTTTTTCATTTCCCTCCGTTTCTATCAAACAGGTCCAATTTTTGGCAAAGTCACAAATATCGGTGGGGGGATCTTTATTCACCTTTATTGTTGTTTCCAGCTGGAAACGAAGAGGATGAATGACATTCAATATGTTGAAAAATGAATTCAATTCATATTCTTTTTCTTTATGTAAATCTATTTGATTATGCACAGAATTTAAGGTTGTAGTAGTTAGTTATTTTGTTGTAAAGTAAATAAAGACTAATTTTTGTTATAATAATATCTGAGATAATCATGCTTATAAAATGAGTTGAGTAATTGATTGTCTTGGAAGTGATTGTATTATATTGTGCTGTTAGCTAATGTTAATACATACTACCAACCTTTCAGTGAACATCAACTTTTTACACAAAGGGTTGGACTACCAAGATTGGACAATTTTAACAATCTTAGAAAATGGTTGTATACTTTTCTTCTTCTTTAACTATATAAATTGAATATACTGACAATGTAAAACAATTTATGCTATCAGTATGGCTTAATGGATTGTAGCATGCATGCGATTTACTTTAGTTCCTTTTTTATGTTACAAAGATAGTACTGTATTATAGTTGATCTTTACTCGATATTGTAAAAATAAAGAAATAAACACTATATTAGTAGTATAAACTCCATCACTAAGTTTATGTGAGTATTTTTTTTCTAGTCCGTCCAAGAAGGAAAATATCTTTTTAAATTTAAAGATAACTTAATTTGAACTTCTAATATAATGTTACTTCAATAAGAGGTGTTTATTGCCACACAAATTTGTATGTGTATATTTAAAATCACATGTTTCAAAATAATTATAAACGTACAAATATCATGGCTTGGTAAAAAACTACAAGTCTCTAAAATATTTATATCTTCACATCGTTCCTACTTAAATAAATTCTCATAAATTAAAATGCTGAAAGTACCTCTGAACTGGTTGTATTGCAATAACAATTAAATTGAACCTCTCCGTTGGTGTGTGAGGTCACTCTTGTGGTCGAATTAATGCAATATCAGAACAGATTAGCTGTGATAAAAAGGAAAATATTAGGTGGTAAAATCTTAGCTTTATTTATCTTTCAAAAAAACTAATTGTATACGCTTTCTCTTTGCTTTTGTAAAGTACCAAATACCTTTAAGTTGATGCAAGTGGAATCATCCACAGCGTTCAAAAAAGTATAGTTCCAAAAGAATTGTAGGCATCAGACAGCTGTGGAAGGGGAAGGTCCACCAACCATCTAATATACGCATACTAAACATAATGTTATTTATATGGTTCCATGCATGCAATGCAGAATTAGCAACTATCAACATTATAGCAATTAGCTGTCAAATGGTCCTTTCAATTTTCTTCTCCATATCCAAGTCAATACTTAAATATCCACCTAACTCACAAGCATATTTTTCCTATCCACTTCAACCCTCCAATACTCTTTCTTGCATAGATAAAAAGTTGTGTTGTGCTGTTACGTGTATTATCAGAAAATTAAGCTGGGATAGAGTGAAGTTGATTGTTATTAGTATTCATATCACAAAATATGGTTCACGGTTGTTCCAATATATATCAGTTCTACCAATAAAAATAAATGTCTTAATTTACTTGTAGTTGTTATTTATCACAATTGTATATCAGTAGTCATAGTATGATAAAAAGTAATGATGACTCGGTACGATAGGTTACTTCTTTTAACAAAGATCGATTGACACGCATCATATGTATGGCACAACTAGTGTTGGTGCACAAGTACTCTAGATCAGATCTCTGAACATATTGTTGGCAATTCCAAGATTTCAACCTCATTAAGCCTTAAATTAAAGCTTCATTAAACATCTTTTAATTCGTCCAAACTACTGAACCTAACAAATTGATCCTTGTTGTCGACATGAAAATTATCAGCATGTCACTAGCTAGTAATAGCATCGACAGAGAAAAACGACAAAAACTAGTTCTTATGTAACTCTATGAAATATTGTAATCTCTACAAGCATAAAGAAGCGTTGATCAATGAGTAAACACACTACGGTATTGGTTACAAATCATTTTTTTTTACTGACAATGTAAATAACTTTTAATTAAAACAATTTAACTGAATATATATATATATAAAACAAAAATTTACTTTAATTTCTAAGTTATCTTGTTAGGTTTGCAATGAAGAGTTACATATATAATATAAACCAGTTTAACCTAATTATGTAAGAAAAAAATGCGTACTATATATAAATTAGTACATATAACTTAAAACTCTTAACAAAATATAATAGTGCAACATTCTCTTACTGTAGGGGCCAAAGAATCAAATATACAAAAGGAAACCCACCAACCTACGCCCAAACCAGTGCCCACCTCGTATATATCTGTCAGTGTCTGTAACTATATAAAGGGCAACCCCATGCAATATGAAAAACGTATTCACAAGCCACTGGCTTTAAAATATATCTCCAGTCGATAAGTACCTTAGACCATGAGGACTCCTTTCTTATTTATTGTTATTTACTTTCTGAGCTTGTTCGTGATGGTTTTGGCTGGTAATTTCAACCAAGATTTTGATATAACATGGGGCGATGGCCGAGCAAAAATACTCGAGAACGGGCAACTTCTCACCCTTTCCCTTGATAAAACCTCTGGCTCAGGTTTTAGGTCAAAAAATCAATATTTGTTTGGGAAGATTGATTTGCAAATAAAACTTGTACCTGGTAACTCTGCTGGCACCGTTACTACATATTATGTAAGGTTATTTTCTCTTTATTATAATACGAGTTAAAGAATTTGGGTTTGAGCTCAAGTTCGGAAATTAAGCATTTTGACATTATAGAAATATTGTCACACAAAATAGGACGGGTATATAGGAGCAAAACTGCAACGAGTTCTAATGGTTATTTTTACATCTTTTCTTTTAGTCTAATGGTGCGAAAAAAATGCAGTTATCTTCAGTCGGATCAACACATGACGAGATCGATTTTGAGTTTCTTGGAAATCTGAGTGGAGACCCCTATATTCTACACACGAATGTGTTCGCACAAGGGAAGGGAAACAGAGAGCAGCAGTTTTATCTTTGGTTCGACCCCACTAAAGACTTCCATACTTATTCCATTCTTTGGAATCCTCAGAGCATCATGTAATTACCTCCCCCCCACCCCAACAGGCAAAAGTTAATTCATACTCCTCATTTGTCAGCTAAGAGAATTTTAAGTTAAATTTTTCATTTTATTCTTATTGACAAGATCTAAATATTACATGCATAGATAAGATTATAAGCTTTAAAAATCTTTCCTTCATAACTCTTAAAAGTCTTCTTTCTTTCAATTAAATTATGCGTCGGCTCAGATTTTTATAAATAAATTAAAATGGAGGGAGTATGAATTATCAAGTGTACTATATTTACTTGTGTGTTTTTTACTTGTAACATCTATTTTGACATATTTGTGTAGGTTATTTCTTGTGTACGCAATTACCAGGCGAGTTATTGGGTTAAATTTTTTAAATATTAAGTGTTCATTGGGTTGGCAGTCGATCAATAGAACATCATAGTTGAAGGATCAAGCCTCAATTCTAAATAAGTTGAGTTCAGTTATATGAATTCTCATAGACAATATTTATGTATTTAAGTTCAATTTATCATGATATCACAGAAGAAAAAAGAGAAAAGAAAAAAAAAATGGAAAATATAGATAGATATATACAAATAAGTTTGAGAACATCTTTCATTAGTTTAACTTGAGAAAATTAAAAATACTACAAATAGAGTTATGTTTATCTTTTCTATATTGTACATTAATGATTACTAATTACCTTTTTTTTTTTTGTTTGGTTAAATTAAATCAGCTTTTCAGTAGATGGGACACCGATTAGGCAATTCAAGAATTTAGAAACAAGTGGGATCCCTTACCCAAAGAACCAATCAATGTGGTTATACTCAAGCCTATGGAATGCAGATGATTGGGCAACAAGAGGAGGACTAGTTAAGACTGATTGGAGCAAAGCCCCATTTATAGCTTCTTATAGAAATTTCAATGCACAAGCTTGTGTATGGTCTTCAAGTTCTTCTTCTTCATGTTCCAACAATAATTCCACAGCAAATTCTTGGATAACTGAATCATTGGGTAACACAGGCCAAGCCAGGATTAAATGGGTGCAAAATAATTACATGATTTACAATTATTGCACTGATACCAAACGTTTCCCTCAAGGATTTCCTCCTGAATGCTCTCTAAATCAATGCAAGTAAAATGTAAAGCAATTTTTCCATATTAGTTTTGTATTATAGTAACAAAAATGTAGAGTATGGTCCACCCGAGAATAGTATTATTGATTGATTGTACTTGAGAAATAAGAATGATAAATTAAATTTTATATGCACCGTATTCTTTTTCTTTTAGATAATTTACATAGATAGGACACTCCTGATGCCCTATTATATTTTTAACTCCATAAGAAAACTCATACATTTTCTAGCCCCTGTCAGAACAAGCTCCTATCGATAACAAGTCTTACGAGCAGCAGGACCTGCCGGGTATCGCCAGGAGTTTTGCCTTGTAAACTTCTAGCGATTGCTAAATTTTTGTCTAGTGCAAGGTTAAAAATGTAAAAGTTTCATAATGGGATTAAAAGTGTGACCGCAGCACCAAACCTTGTTTTCTTTTGGGTTTTTTACACAAATATATAAATTTTCACTCTAAATTATAAAAAAAAAAATAGCAATATTTTTCAAATTACAACATATAACAATACGTTTCCTAGAATATTTTACAATAAGCAAGTTTCATTTCCCCAAATTTCATCTCTCACTTTAATCTCTCTCCTCCCATAGCTTAGAATTGAGATAACCTCCCCCCCAACCGAGGCCTCCATCACCCCCACCCTCAACCCTACTACCCCAGAGCCATCACCCCACCTATACCCCCTAGATCCAATAACACTAGCTACAAAATAAAGATGATTCAAACTAGAAGTAACGAGTCACAAACAATTGGATTATCACAAATCGAAGCAGCGGCACAGTGTTAAGTGATTCAGTGTATCCATTTTTATCATCGGAATGATTTTTCTTTTCAGTGGAGACTTTCACTTTAGATACAAGAAACCACTGGAATATTGAAAAAACAATCCCGATGACAGAACATAATGGAATCAGAATCTCCATTCCCAGATCTGGTAAAATTATTGCTCCCATTGCCGATAAATAATTAACGACTACTGGAGCTTCGACGAAGAAAAATAAAAAAGAGAAATGAAGAAGTGGGTTTTGTGGTGAAGTCAACAAGTGAGGAAGATATAGAGATATGGTGCTTGTGTGTGTATTTATAGTGTAAAGCTGCTCCAGTCAGGTATTTAGGATATAATGAATATTTCATTAGATTGTATAAATCTAAATTATGTAGCCGTAATCGAATTTCTACTTCACTTGATGCTTTCTTTCGGATGCTTTAACTTGTTGTAATGATTATCAGACACTATGCATACCCGAGACCAGTGGCAATATAAATCTAAATAAAACATCAGTATGATATAGTCTGAAACATCGTTGAAACGATCTTAAACAACTATTGAAGCAGTCTGATACAGTCTGAAACGGTGCAAAAACGATTAGATACAGTGATGAAACACCTGAAACGGTGCAGAAACGGTTTGATACAGTGCTGAAACGGTAAAGAAACAGCACAGATACAGTGCTGAAACTATGCAGAAATAATTTTAAACAAAGCAGATACAGTGCAACGCAGATACAGTGCTGAAACAATGTAGAAACATCACAGATACAGTGCTGAAACGATGCAGAAACAATTTTAAACAACGCAGATACAGTGCTGAAATGATACAGAAACATTGCAGATACAGTGCTGCAACGATGCAGAAACAGTGCAGATACAGTGCCAAAATGAAGCAGAAATGAAATGATGCAGAAACAGTGCTGAAAATGATGTAGAAACAGTTTGAAACACCGCAGATACAGTGTTGAAACGATGCAGAAATAGTTAGATACAGTAAAATTGGAGGAAATTGTGGGAGGAAAAGTGAAATTGGGGGAAATGGGAGGAGGAAAAGTGATATTGGGGGAAATAGGAGGAAGAATATAAGGGTTTGCTATGTTATGAGAAATATTGTTATGTTTTTGCTATGTTTTGTAATTAACTTTTCCTTTTCTCTATAATGGTAATTTTTCTAAAATATTGCTATATTTTGTAAATAACTTCTAAAACTTGTACTTTTATGTAAAAATCCCTTTTCTTTTTCTGTACTATGTTAAAATGCAAAATTTTGCACAGGTGTCCCTAAAATTGACTAATTCTAAGATTTTATTCTCATTTAAAATAGTTTTAACAAAATGGACTCTGCTTGCAACACTTCAAGTTGGTTGTGAAGATGTGGAAGTTGCCTATGCAAGAGGTTAAAGAATGAAAGTTTTAAGTGTTCGATTCATTCTACAGAGAAAATCAGTCAAGAAGTAGGATTATATGCACATAATTTACTAAGATATGACATGCCATGCTCTTTCTTACCAAATCAGATGCAACTCATGCATATGATATTTCAAATATCTCAACTTAAGATTTAGAAATCGTTGCTATCAATTTCATAAGGGGTATCAGCTCAGAAATACGGTATTGGTTCGAACAGATAAAACATGTCCCAGCACATGCTAACTCCACAACATACTAGACATGGGAATTATCTAAAACAGTTTATGTAAATCTTAATCATGCTTTTACAATAAATTAAAAGAAAAAAAGTAAATTTCAAATGTTCCTTACCTTGCAATCGATAAACTTCCGTGACCTTACGTGTCTCTAAAGTTCCTTCAAGTGATTTTCTCCAAACTATTTTTTTGATGCTGATATTATTCGAGTGTTTCCTCATTACATTTGCATTTTTTTTCATTTTTACATGAAGGCGGACTTTGACTTTATTAAGGTAGTGTTTGGACATAGATTTGATTGAAACTTGAGAATTTAAGTTTTTAAAGTTGAGTTGAAAAATAATTTTTGAAATTTGAAGTTGTGTTTGGACATATATTTTACTTGAAAAAAAAGTTGAAGTTTGTGAGTGGGAAAAAATAACTTTCTCACAAATTGATTTCAACCAGTTTTTAGGAATTTGAAATCTTGGTTTTAGAATTTGGCAAAGTTTATAAACAAACAAATTTTTCCCAAAAAATTTTGTAAAAAATACTCTCAAGTTTTCAAACGGGTTGTAAGTTTTTATTATATTCGTGAAAAATCAGCCACTCTAAAACTTAAATTGGCCCTCAAATTCCTTAGTTTGTCAAAAACTTGTCCCCTAATTTCATATGTATATAAGGTGTTATAGTTTTGGATTGAACCCAATATAAAGTATGTGACAACTCACCCAAGTTTAATAATTCCTCTACCTCGCCGAACTTTTACTAGTAATATCTTTCCTCTATCCCGAATTTTCATAGTTGGAGGTGGCAGACGGCAGGCTAAGATAGTTATAAGTTCTATTAACTTCTTGATCTTTGCTTATTCAACCTCTCAAATAATTTAATTATTTTAACCGCACTAAATGAAACCTTTCCAAGTAATCAATTAGGGATGTTAGAACCAAGACATATGTCATCCAACTTAAGGAGGTCTCTCTCCCTTTTATGAGTTAGGCCAAAAGTCTATGTAATATCAACATATTAAAGATGTCATGGTTTCCCAAGTTAAATCACTCACAAAAAGATGATGATTATGATGATGAATAATAAGAACGACAAAAACAACACTAATAGTGATAATAATAATAATAATAATAATAATAATAATAATAATAATAATAATGGATACGAAAAATGATAATTTTAATAATTTTAGTTTAGTTGTAAATTTCAGTTAAGTTTGTCCTGAGCCAACAGACTTTGATTATCACAGCATTTTTACATGTAGAGAAGTGTGTTCATGCCTATTCTGTGCAGGCCAACATGCACTTCACTAGTTTGTCTCTATCTTACTTAAACTATTGACATATTACAAGCTGGATAACATGATGGAGGAGATTGATTAAAGAGAATCCAACGGGTTTGTCCATGGTGCACCATGTTTCATGGGACCTGTATTTTTGTTAATTTTATGTTTTTCACTTGCACCCGTATTTTCTTCTTATTTTTACTTTTAAGTATTTGATATTCGGTATATAGCATTGACTCGATTTATAGTGGATTCATACTACGTATACAGGTTATTGAGACGAAAATATTTTCTATTAGAAATTTCTTCACTTTCAATCTCAAATTCAGATCTTTAATTGAAGGTAATTAAAGGTCATCTACCTGCTACACTCGTTAATGATATATTTTCTTCTTGTTTTTTTGGGTGAGAGAAAGGTTGGAGAAGTAAAGAAGAAAATACATCAATAATTACAATTCGCATACGTAAAATCAAAATGTTGCAAAGAACCTCTACACAGTTGTAAAACTAAAGCAGGGAATTTGAGTAGAAATTAGAGTTATAGTCTCTCACTAGGTGTGTGGCTAACATTGGCCTCCTTCATCTCCTCACATTTCCAAATAAGAAGCTTACATAGTTTCTCAATTGAGAATACAATTCTAAATTTCAATTAAATGAAAGGATTGGCTAAATTTCATAAAAAGAGAATTATTTTATGAAGTTCTCATATATTTCTTTCTTCAAGTTATCACAATTAACCAATTAGCACAAGAATAATTGCTTGTTTTTTTCTCTTGGAAGAGCTATTTCATACAATTGTTGTGATTGGATATTAATTTCACTTGAAAATTTGAAGTTTTAGATTGAGTAGCAACAATTGTTTCGCTTGAACAACAACTCAATTCTATTTCTTAAACTATAGATATTGTAATATAAGTTAAAGTTAACTTAGAGCCCGTTTTGTTGAGCTTATTTTAAGCAGCTTCTAAGCCAACACTGGCTTATAAGTCAGTTTTTGAGAAGTTAGGAAATCCTAACTTCTCACTTTTGATTTTTTTAAGTACATAATGACTTATAAGCCCATAATTTTTTTTAGTTACCAAATATTTACTAATTGACTTATAAGCTTATAAGCCCTTTTAAGCTCACCCAAACGGGCTCTTAGAATAAAAAAGTTGAAATATTGAACCAAATAGTAAAATAAATATTATTTAATTTTTTTTCAAATATCCTTACATACTATCTTGGACGATGGCTTTGTAACGTAAATTAATTTTCTATTTCCTTCTTGTCGACTGAATTTTTAATTTGAGAAGTCATACATTTAACACTTGGCAGCAAAAATGACAACATGAGAAATACCAGTCCTGAGAAAGTAACAACATGAGATCTATGAGTCCTACGAAAATGTTGACTCTTCTCCTTTTCTTTCCTTGTTAAAGCATATCACCAAATTTAAAATACTCAAATGAAAAAGAAAGACCAATTTAAACTTATTCCCTCTCCGTTCAATTTTGTTCGTTGTACTTTTTTTATTAGTCCGTCTCAAAATGACTATTATATTTATACCTTCTCATTTTATTCATTTACATCTACACAACTATTTTTGTCTTATTTTAGACTACAAAATTTAAAAATCTTTATTCTTTTATTAAATTTTATAGTATTTTCTGTTAATGTATTAACAAGATTTAGTTCCGTTCCTACACACCAACATTGGAAAGGTATCAAACAGGTATTGAGATATCTAAAGAGATATGTTGATATGGGCTTATTTTATTCTAACAAATATGGTGCAAATCTTGTTGGTTATGCAGTTCTGTTGATATGGGCTTGTTTTATTCTAACAAATCCGGTGTAGATCTTGTTGGTTATGCAGATGTAGGGTATTTATCTGACCCACATATGACTCGATCTCAAACTGGTTACCTCTTCACATATGGAGATACTGCCATATCATGACACTCTACAAAAAAAAATCAATGGTTGCTACTTCTCCAAATCATGCTGAGTTAATAGCTATTAATGAAGCAAGTAGGGAATGCGAATGGTTGAGACCAGTGATATATTTTATTTGAGAAAGATGTGGTCTAAAGTGTTATACCAAAATACCCACGACCTTATATGAGGACAATACTTCATGCATAAACCAATTAAAAGAAGGATTTATAAAAGGGGATAGAACAAAGCATATTTCAGTAAAGTTATTCTTCACACACGATCTCCAAAAGGATGGTGAAATTGACGTGCAACAAATATGTCCAAGTGATAATCTGGCAGATTTTTTCACCAAATCTTTACTACCTACGACTTTTGAGAAGATGTTATACAAGATTGGAATGAGAAAACTAAGACACCTTGATCGAGGATCTCATTAGGGAGAGGAAAATACGCGTTGCACTCTTTTTCCGTTAACCATATTTTTTCCACTGGATTTTTCTAGTAAAATTTTTAATGAAGCAACTGCTAATGCGTATTACAAGATGTGTGCACTATTTTTTCTTCACCCAGCTTTTCTCCACTAAATTTTTTCTAGTAAGATTTTAATATGGCAAATTATCTATTAATGGATATTCAAGGGGGAGTGTTATGAATCCACTGAATAGCAGATGTCCATTATTGCGGTACATATGAAGTGGGTGTTCATGTTATGGAATAACATGTTATGTGATGACGGTTGTACGCTAACTTGTTATAGATTATGCACCCTAAAGTGACACTAGAGGGGGTGAATAGTGACACTATTCGATTTTTTAATTACTTAAAGTGAACCTGGTTTTAAACAACTAATCACGTAAAATAACACAAACAATTTTACGTGACAAAATCTCCTTGCTCAAGGGAGAAAAAAACTACGACCTAGAGATGAGATTTAAAACCTCCACTAACAAACGAGCAAGTCCAGGTTACACCTTATAACCTAGGACTAAACTCTTGTCTCAAGTTCACACAAACTACCCTCTAGTTTATGAGAACTCACACCACAAAGTTTCACCAAAACAGCCTAACAAAGTGATTCACAAAGCTAATACAGATACACATAAAATTGTTTAACACAAACAACTAATTGAATCAAGTAGCTACTATATCTTTACTCTCAATTAAAAAGTAAACTCGATCTCAGATCTGTATGATGAATTTCGCCTTTGCTCAAGTTGAGTGAATAAATGGACCGGGACTCATTCTCTTACTTTTATACCTTGCCTTGCTAGGGTTTTCTTCCTTCTCACAGATGTGTGGGAAAAGGATCCTCTAATGATACACTTCTCTATTTGTGTCAATCATTGAATAATGACAACTCCTTTCACAAATATAACTCTGCTCCGCTGCAGCAACTTTATGTGCACCAAATGCATATTGTTTCCCTTAAGTATGCTACTAGTGTCACTTAGCAGTGCTGGACTTTTCAATCATAAAAAACATGCCTCAATAATTTCTCTTTTTTTGATGATGACAAACTCCAAACCTGCTGGTAGCCAAAACACCTCAATTGTTCACTCAGACAAAACTAAGTCCCAGTTTTCTTAATAACCAAGTGACAGACAAAAACAAAAGCAAACAAAACAGAAGTAAGAACATAAAGAACAAGTAATAAATAGACTGAATCAGGGTCACAAGCAGCAACCACTGATAAGCCTAGCACCAGCAGTATACATCCCCCTTTTGGCATCATTGAAAAGGACATACACCTGCACAACAGATAGTATTAAACTAGTCTAGAGCATATAGCTAAAATATAACAGGCACAATATCAGGAGTAGCTAAGGGCCCAACACATAGATAACCATATCAAAAACAACAAAAGTCAAGCAGTTTAAACAACGAGTAAAGGATTCACACTAGGTGAACAATTAGTTACAAAACAAATTGTCTAAAATTGTATCACCAATAGACTAAGGGCTTAAAAAGAAACAGGGAAATAGGATGGGTCTTTAGGGATTCAGGTTGAGTGTTGCACAAGAGCAACAAGATTTATGGAATTTTTCCTTCTCTCCATCACAAGAGCAGCTTCCATCCTATCATGCTGAATGGTGAGCCTAGTCACTTCCTGCTCTTTTGCCTCCAGTTGCATCTTCAATTTGCTACCTCAACTTACAACTCCCCAACCTCAGCATTAAGACCCTCAACATGTTCTTCATTCTCATCTTCTTCTCCATTGCTAGAGTCCTCAACATCCATAGCCTTTTTCCCTTTCTTGCCACCTTTGCTGGTTTTCTCATCTTTGTAGTAGTCACATGAGTTCAGAGAACTCTTCCCAAACAGATCGAATGTAGAACTCAATGCATAAACATTGGAGTCAGAAGAAACCCATAGGCCAAATTGCGCCTCTCTCTCTCTCTCTCTCTCTCTCTCTCTCTCTCTCTCGATCAGCTATCTTTTCAATATGCTTGATCATCAACTCAGGATAGCTGATGATGGATTCCCTTATAATCATGTCCATGTAAGTCTGATCCAGAAAGGTTGCCTAATTCCTCCTCTCCTTCCTAGGCACTACATTCCTAATCACAAACTCAAACACCAATTGATGAAATAGTTCCATCTTTCCTTCTGCACCTTCCTATCGTTTTTCAATTTATGAATTGCAGTAAATCTTTTTGTGACAGTCAGAGGTTTCACACTATCAGGCCTGGGTGGCCATTTATACTTGTCATATCCAGCATACCCATATGACTGCACCTCAAGAATTTCACCAAGAAGATCTTTGTCAACCCTGAGCTTGACCCCATTAATAGAAGAAGAAACCACTCATTTGACCACTTTGAAGTTTATATAAAACTCTCTCACCAGTTCATCATAAGACCACCTCTCAGCTTCCTCAAACATCTAAGACCACCCCTGCACCTCCAGCTTTTGAAGTAAACTGTCAATAGTTAGTTCAGTCACATCTACCAGTATTTTTCCTCTGATAATCTTTCTTGGTGCAAACCACTCAACTCTATCAACAGCTTCCTTCTTTGGTAGTGGTTCATCTTCAAGAATGTCATCACTTTCAGATGACTCATCTTCTTGTTCGTATTCCTCCACAAAGTCCTTCCTTATTTTATTTGTTCTTTTCATTGCCTCAACTAACTTCATCTCTTCATGTTTGGTAGAAGCCCTGGTAGCAGGTTTCCTACCAACAGTAGAGGGAGCAGCCCTATCTCGAAACTCACTTGCCATCTTACCAACTTTACTTTCAACTTCCTCTTCCATTCCAACATCACCCACTCTCTCACCAATTCAACCTTCTCTTTTTCTCTGTTCTCACAGTCTCAGCCTGACTGCTTCCCTCCTCACTGACTCTTCTGGTTGTTTTCTCTTCTGTTGATTAACTTCCCCCTCACTTTGTGACTCCTCTACTAAGTCAACTGGTTCAGCAAGACTCCAACCTTAGACATTCACAATCTTAGGACTAGCTAACAATGATGGAGTAACTTCTTTTTAGAAACTCCAGCGGATTCTACCCATATTTCTTCCCATCTTCCAGTCACTCCCTTATCCCAGACACAAACAACTCAAGACTATCCTGTTGTCCAGTCGTGGGGGCATCAGGCAAACTAGGTCCACCTGATGAGCCCTTGACAGAGTCTCCAGTAGTACCAACCTCAGTGTGTTTCTCCCCTACCTCCTTGACTATTTGTTCAACACCTACAGGTTCAGAGCCAACAAATTTCTCCTGTTCACCTAACACATTATCCTTCACCATACTTTCTACTTGAGTTACAACTATAGGAATTTCATCAACAACAGACTTTGCAACATCAATCTCAACCACAAGGGTTTCAATAACAAAGGTTTTGTCATGATCCTGAAACTGGATAGTCGTGAGGGCACCCGAACTAACCCCATCGGGTGAACTCACTCGCTATATTAACAATTAATCTCAATAATATTAAAAAAATAATATAATAAAATTCAAGCTGCGATTTTTATTACTGAAATACGCAGAATATCCCACAACGCAAATGAAAGGTCCAGTCCTCTACCATAAGCCATGAACATCTATAAGATAAATACTGAATAAAATATCTTGAATGTCTGAAACAATAAATGACAGGAATGAAATAATGAAAAGGTGTGCCACCACGGAATGAGGATGGTTGGCTCACCGTTGATCAATAGGAAAACCTTCAACTCTAGCCACGGGGCTCGCTGGTACTCGGAACCATATCTGCTCGAACAAATAATAAGGAAATAATAAAAAAATAGCGTAAGTCAAAAAGACTTAGCAGGTGGGCAGACTAGTTCCAATGAAAGACAAGAAACTAGTCTAAGCAATAAATTAACAGAATAGAGGACGGAGAAAAAGAAACATGTTATAATTTTCTATTCAAATAGTTCATCTAATCACACCATTCCACATCAATAAATCTCATTCAAGAACCAATAATTAAACTCAATTCATTAACCAGCAGAATATGTGGACAAATTCCGAAAAGATTTGATAGTGGACCAACTCTGAAGCTATCTAATGTACCAACTCTAAAATAGATAGTGGACCAACTCCGAGGCTATCAAATGGACCAACTTCAAAAATTATCAATTGGACCAACTTCGACTTAGCAAATTAATCGTAAATTTTCAGGTCAAACTTGCAATACTTTAAGCAACAACCAAGAGCAAACAAATCCAGAAAAACAACAATAAATTCCAAACAAAGATTTAAACACAACGATGGGTAGACAAGTTCCTATGAAAGACAGGAAACTAGTCTAAGCAATAAATTAACATAATAGAATATGGAAAAAAAGAAACATGTTATAATTTGCTATTCAAATAATTCATCCAATCACATCCTTCAACATCAATAAATCTCATTCAAGAACCAATAATTAAACTATATTCATAAACCAGCAGAATATGTGGGCTAACTCCAAAAAGATTTGATAGTGGACCAACTTCGAGGCTATCCAATGTACCAACTCTAAAATAAATAGTGGACCAACTCCGAGATTATCAACTGGACCAACTCCGAAAAATTATCAATTGGACCAACTCTGACATAGCAAATTAATCATAAATTTCTAGGTCAAACTTGCATATAACTTGCAATACTTTAAGCAACAACCAGGAGCAAACACAATCAAGGAAAAACAACATATATTCCAAACAAAGATTTAAACACAACGAAAAGGTGTAAACGGTTACACCTAGGGCAGTGCACGTACAAGGAATGTATGTACAATATTATGCGTGAATAAATTCCACCAAAGGAATAGATAGAACCACCTACCTCTGTCTGAACACGCAAAATACTACTCGAATATCGCTTTTTCCCTGTCGAATCTCCTCCAAACGGTCTTACTCTATGTGAAAAAACAAAATATATAATCAATTATTAGTTCAAATTACTGAGTACAAAACTTGTACCTAAATCCCCGCACGAAAGTACGTTCCCCGGTCACAAGTCAAAAACTATAATTAATTTTTATCTTAATACAAATTTCTACACTAGTATTATTCTAGTCCTAATACTAACCACAATGTATAAGAAAATTAATGAAATAATAGAAGATTGTAAAATAAAGAACAAGCAGATACATTGCTCCGGTAATTAGTTACGACATCACGTCCAAACTTTCTATAGTAAGCTTCTGGTTCGAAATCCACCCTTTACAACTTAATCCAATTTCTACTCATTATTGCGCTAATTATTCTGCCATTATTACACTAATCATTGCATCATAATTTCCACCCCATCAAAATACACTAAACTAGTAACTATTACTAAAAAAGATAACAGAAAATGGAAATAAAAGCAGTGACCTAAATTTCTAACAACTGAACAATAGCTTCCTCCGTAAATATTATTGAAGCCTTAGCAAATTTTATTAAACCTGAAACCTCATTCCATAAGTACTGATCATTAAGTCATAATTATGCTCCTCTTTAAATTCTAAGAAAATCATTAAGTAATAACGAACAAATATCTTTGGGCAAGGAGTTTACCTTCACGATATTTAATATTGAGTAGTGATACTCAAATTATATTATCTAATTCCCCAAGAGCTCTATGCCGCAACAGCAGTCTTTTTCACCCTTATTTAACGAGTTTTATACTCTGAAACCTAGGTTTTGCATAAATGTAACTTTAATGTGCCGATACTTAAGTCATGGCCTACCCACCTTCTCCACCTCTATTTTTATTTTAGTAAAATCATGTAAACCTAACTAATTTGGGTAGTGTCTAATTGCTCCAACAATTACTCTTAATTAAATCTATATCCCTTTTCTAATTTTTCTATAATAATGATTAAAATAAATATACCAAAACTAAGGAAAATAACTAATAAAAAAATAATATTAATTATGAGATACCAGGTTATTACAGGTTTCAACAGTAGCAGATTCAATAACAGAGTTTTCAGCAAGAGCAACTAGTTTTGCTACTCTATTAACATCCTCTCGAGCCTTGTCTCCTACTTGTTCTCCTACACTAGAACCAACAGTACTATCAACAACAATTTGGGAATTCGATTTTACCTCAACACATGGTTGTAGTTCTTCCTGTTGCTGACCTGATTCTATGCCTTTTTCTCCGACGACCCGTGTTGAGAAGAATCACCTACCACGTTGCGTCTAGCCTTGGCAGTTTCCTTGCTATAGCCATTGCTCTTTTGCTCATGGTGCGATTTAGGGTAACGGAAACCTTGGGTTTTGGTGCACTTTGATGTGAAGGGTTGGTTGACACTGACTCTTGGTTAGGGTTTGACATTGTAGGGTTGTGGGTTTTTTCTTTTTGAAGTGAAGAAACGGATTTTAGAGAGAAAGAGTGATTACGGTTTTTGATTTTGGAGAAGTGTGTTTGATTTAGAAGGAAAGACGGTTTTAGAGTGTAAGAAAGAGTTTGATCGAAAATGGGAGATGGAAAGATTGACGTGATTGATGGGGAGAGGGAAAACTGAAAAAGGTGACACGTGGTTTGATGCAGCCCGATCACGTGCTGATCAAGTGATCGATCCACCGAGGAGACCGATGACAAGAAGCCAAGCCAAGCTGCTGCACGATGTGCATGTTCACTTAGCCTGGCCGAAGGAAAACAATTGCTCCGAAGCTGAGTGGCCGAGCTCAAGAATCGAAGGCATTATCTTCAGATTTGAGCCCGAAGGCAAAGTGACCGAGGACAATGAGCTCGAAGACAATTGAGCGTCCGAAGGCAACAAGTGTGTTCGAGCAGACAATCGAGAACCGAAGCCAAGGCTTACCGAAGTCAAAGTCTGCCGAACACAATTTAATTCAGCCCTGCGTGGCTTATTTCTATTGGTCAACTGTGACCTATTTACTAGTTTACCCTTAGTATTTCCTATATAACCATTGTTTCCTTTCATTGTAAGTAACTAGTTTTTGAACATTGATGAATTGAATGAAAGTGCCGAGCACATTTCTTCTTGTCTCCGTCGTGAGCAAAACCCTGTGAGGGATTTATGGACTTGTGGCTTTCGGTTAATCCGATTGAACATTCCTCTTTGATCATTCAGTTTGCAAGAGGCATGTTCTCTTGAGGATTGTTGCATAGTTAGGGTGATTCTTGTATTCCTTTCGATCGAGCTTTGAGACAGGTTCCTCACTGTTCTTTCGAAAGAAGCAAGTTTTGTCTTGCTTCTATCTTTTATCTTTTGTTGTTTATCTTCCGCGTTTGTGCTAAGCAACTCCTTCGGGTTTGCATCCCACCATCTTGGTATCAGAGCACGGTTTGAGTTTGTTCTTACAACCTCAATCCTGTTCATTATTTTCGTGCGTTTGTGTCTTTGTTTTCCTTTTTCGTGTTCCTGAATTTGGTTACTGTTGGTGTTGTTATTTTACAAAAAAAAAAAAAAAAAAAAAAGTGTTAAAAAGAAAATTCAAAAATTGTGTTTGATTGTTGGTTGTTTGGGAAAAACAACCATTGATTCTTGTTCACCATCGAGTTCCGAATCCAACAAGTACCCGACGTACCAATTTCGTGACTAGGGTTTCTTGGTGAATTTTTGGACTGTTTTGAGCTTTAATGGTGACTGAAAACTCGAACCCCACTGCGTTTGGAAGAAACCGGTGAAGATTGGTGGTTCTTGAGTGATTTGGGTTTGTTTGTTGCTCAAAAATCGAAGCTCTGAGTTTAAATCGTTGTCCGTACGCCGGAAAATTGTTACAAAATCGTAACAGTGTATGACACGAACGAGCTGATTTTTAGTTCGAAGAACTTCGTTTGATTTCCTCCGTTGTTGTTTGGAACCGGAGTCGAAAGAGCAACTCAGATCTGTTGAATTTCATGGTCAGTGAACCGAAGTTGTTGCGTCCGTACGCCGGAGCAAAGGTCACTGTTCCATTGAAGAAGAAGGGGTAAAGTGTAAACATCAAAACCCCAGGTGAAAATTGTCGGCTGAAAAAAAAGAAAGTGGATAAGGTAAAACCCTATCCGTACCAAGGAGGGACCACTCTTGTACGGACAGGAGTGGGTGTGATCGAAAAAGATTCCAAAAGGGAATCAAAGGGTAGATTCTCCTAGGTTCTCACTTTCTTTCGAGTCAAATTCTAGTTGGTGGATCTTTGAGTAATTGTCCTACTCGAGGTCGTACTAACTCTTTTAAGCTGATAGGAATTCGTGCGAAGGGGTGACCGAAGTCCAAACTTTCGTAGACATTCTTTTGACTCCCCGAGCTCAGTTAAAAAGCGTCCGTTCCATCGAGTCGAACATCACTTCACTCTTCCCGAAGAGGCAGTGACTATTGTCGAACTTGAAGGATCTTAGAGGACCGATCAATTGGACGAGCCACTGTTAACAAGTCCTTGAGTGATCAAAAACCGAACCCATAAATTGAGTAGACCCGAGTGCCACCCATCAAAGGTGAGGGAGTGTGTGAGGTGATTTCTAACCCTAACATTTGTTTGATCTTTGACTTGTGCAGGTACCATGGCTGGAAACGATGGCAAAAGCATTGAGAAGCCCGAGTTGTCGTTAGCCGATCTCATGGCTGCGATACAAGTCATCAGTGCCGAAGTAAGAGGAGTGAGTGCTCGAGTAGCTAACCTCGAGCAGGGAAACGCGTCCGTGGCCATGAATGGGTCCGGCGCTGGAACTAGCCAATCCACTCCGATGAAACCTGAGCTGTATGCTGAGCTTGTACGACAACATCAGTTGACAAGTGAAGCAATTCGAAGAGAGCTTAACTTAGGCAATCCCCAAGCTGCTTATCAAAACTTGGGCAATCCCCAAGCTGTTTATCAAAACTTGGGCATTCCCCGAGGAGAGAGGTTACCACTTCCAAGGGCCCGAAGAGACCTTGGTGCTGTAACCGAAGAGGTTGATGAAGAGGAATTTCCCGAGGACGAATATGAGCGTGAGCTGCCATTCGCTCAACGAAGGCAAGCTCACCGAGGACGTGGAAATTTCCGAGGTCGAGGCCGAGGCGCAAATGTTGGAAGAAATATTGAGCGTGAGGCTGATGATCGAGATGATGAGTTTCCCGAACAGGCTAGAGGTGTTCGAGACTCAAACTTGAACAGTGTCAAGATCACTATTCCACCCTTTAAAGGAACTAGTGATCCCGATGAGTATCTTGAATGGAAGATTAGAATGGAGCGCATCTTTGAAACCAATGAGATGACCGATGAGAGAAAAGCTACCCATGCCATTGCTTCGTTCGAAGCTTATGCATCAACATGGTGGGAATCTGACAAGAGACATAGACGAAGGAATGACTATCCAGTAGTCAATACGTGGCCACAGTTGATGAGAGCGATGGATGGTAAGTATTTGAGTGCCAAGTACAGGCAAACTCAAATGCAAAAGTTGTATGAGCTGAAACAAGGGTCCAAGTCAGTTCAAGAGTACCACGATGAATTTGAAAAGGTTCGATTGAATCTTGATCTGGTCGAAGACGAAGAGCAAGCCATTATCAGATTCAAAAATGGCTTGGCTAGGGATGTGTCATCTCACTTGAGGCTCCACGTGTATCACACGTTGGAAGATCTGTTCGATGCTGCCACCGAAGCTGAAAAATTGGTGAAGGACGACAAGGCAAACCGGTATCGAGGAGTCACTACTTCTACTCCTTTGAACCGAAGTAAAGAATGGAAGAGTCCAAACCAAGCAAGTGCTAACACTGTTCGAGATTCGAAGAGACCCTTCGAAAGAGTTGTGACCGTTAACCAACCAAGAGAAGTGGGAGGTAAAGTGCAACTAAACTCTCCAAGTGCTTCAAACATTCAGTGTCACAAATGCAAAGGTTATGGTCACATGGCAAAAGAGTGTCCAACTCGCAAGGTTATGCTTCTGCTCGAAGATGGAACCGTCCATGAACAAGCGAGTGACACCGAGGAGGAAATTATCGAGGAGACTGATCGAGCTGAAGTTGATGATGATCATGAGGCTGCCGAAGCTGATCATCCGGAAATGTTTCTTGTGGTTCGAAGGAATTTGAGCTGCATGACTCTTGAAGAAGAGGACAACCAAAGAGAAAACCTCTTTCATGCCCGATGTCGAGTGAGGGGAAAGGTGTGTTCGATGATCATTGATTCCAGTAGTTGTGCCAATGTAGTGAGCCAAACTTTGGTTTCACAAATGGGATTACCTACGATGAAGCATCCCCACCCTTACAAGTTACAATGGCTGAATGAGTGTGGAGAATTGAGAGTTGTCAAACAAGTGTGGATCAAGTTCAAAATCGGAGAGTATCAAGATGAAATGATATTCGATGTGGTTCCGATGCAAGCTTGTCATTTGCTATTGGGTCGACCATGGCAGTATGACCGAACAGCTGTTCACAATGGCAGATCCAACACTTACACTGTGAAGCTTGATGGGAAGAGTTTCGTACTCAAACCCTTGTCTCCAAAACAAGTCACCGAGGACTATAAACGGATGAAAGAATTGAAAGAAGCGGCCAAAGCTAAGCTTCCAATAGGAGCAAAATTGGGGCCCGAAGAGACAAACTCACCGATCGAAGTGAAAGGAATTTGTGCAATCATGCAACCCGGTGAGATCTTACGAGGCAACGACCACGGTCAGCTGATGATTTGTCTCGTGCACAAGGGTATCTTTCTAAACTCTAATGATGATTTTTCTAATGATAACCCTTTGCCTTTGTTTGTTCATAAAGTTTTGCAGGACTTCGAGGACATGTTTCCCGAGGAAATGCAAGGTGGATTACCTCCGATGAGAGGAATCGAGCACCAAATTGACTTCGTGCCAGGGTCTCAAATCCCTAACAAACCTGCATACCGGTGTAATCCTGAAGACACCAAAGAGCTCCAATGGCAGGTTGATGAATTGCTGAACAAGGGCCTCGTTCGTGAGAGCTTGAGTCCTTGCGCCGTTCCTGTTATCCTTGTCCCGAAGAAGGATGGAACATGGCGAATGTGTGTTGACTGTCGAGCAGTCAACAAAATAACGGTAAAGTATCGTCATCCTATCCCTAGATTAGATGACATGCTAGATGAGTTAAGTGGTTCTTCATGCTTTTCGAAGATAGACCTCAGGTCCGGTTACCACCAGATCCGAATGAAACCCGGAGACGAGTGGAAAACCGCATTCAAGACCAAGTTCGGTCTCTATGAATGGTTGGTGATGCCTTTTGGCTTATCCAATGCACCGAGCACATTCATGCGACTGATGAACCATGTGCTCAAACCGTTCATAAATAAGTTTGTTGTCGTTTATTTCGATGACATACTTGTTTATAGCAGAACCGTGGATGAACATGTCGAACACCTAAGGCAAGTGCTCGAAAAGCTTCGAGAAGAGAAGTTGTATGCCAACTTCAAGAAATGCGCCTTCGATGTCGATCGTGTAGTCTTTCTTGGATTTGTTGTCAGTGCTAATGGTGTCGAAGTCGACGAATCAAAAGTCGAAGCCATCAAAGATTGGCCAACTCCAACCTCGGTATCACAAGTTCGTAGCTTTCATGGCTTAGCTAGCTTTTACCGAAGGTTTGTTCGTGACTTTAGCACCGTGGCCGCTCCTTTAACCGAGCTGGTGAAGAAAGACAATCCATTTGTGTGGGGAGAGTCCCAAGAGGGGGCCTTCCAAGAGTTGAAACGGAGGCTTTGTTCTGCCCCGTTGTTGCAACTCCCTGACTTCGGCAAAGCATTCGAAGTCGAGTGTGATGCGTCTGGAGTTGGGATCGGAGGAGTGCTGATGCAAGAATCGAAGCCGATCGCTTACTTTAGCGAAAAGCTTAAGGGTGCAACCTTGAACTACTCTACGTACGACAAGGAATTGTATGCCCTCGTTCGAGCACTCGCCCATTGGCAGCATTATTTGTGGCCTCGAGAGTTTGTGATCAAGAGTGATCATGAGTCTTTGAAACATCTCCGAGGTCAGGAGAAATTGAATCGAAGACATGCCAAGTGGGTTGAATTTATTGAAAGCTTTCCCTATGTAATTCATTACAAAAAGGGAAAAGATAATATTGTGGCCGATGCGTTATCAAGGAAATTTGCCTTAGCAACCACTCTCGCCTCTAGGCTCATGGGATTCGAAAGCATCAAGTCGATGTACGAGGACGATCCCAAGCTGAAATGTGTTCGAGACGCAATCTTGAGTGGCCGAAAGGTTGAGAAATATCAGTGGCATGATGGCTACCTCTTCAAAAATGGGAGGGTTTGTGTGCCAGTGTCATCGTGGAGAGAGCTCTTGGTTCGAGAAGCTCACTCAGGTGGACTGATGGGGCACTTCGGTGTCGATAAAACTCTTGGTATCTTGACCGAGCAGTTCCATTGGCCCAAAATGCGACGAGATGTGGAAAAGCTTTGCAACGCTTGTCTCGTTTGCAAGAAAGCAAAATCGAAGTCCAACCCTCATGGTTTATACACCCCGTTGCCTGTGCCTGATCGACCTTGGGTTGACATATCCATGGACTTTGTCTTGGGGTTACCGAGGTCGGGGGGAGGACATGATAGCATCTTCGTTGTGGTTGACCGTTTTTCAAAAATGGCTCACTTTATTCCTTGCAAAAAGTGTGATGATGCACAGCATGTAGCTACATTGTTTGTTTCTAACGTGTTAAAATTGCATGGTGTACCTCGTACTATTGTGAGTGATCGAGACTCGAAGTTCTTGAGTCATTTTTGGAAGTGTTTGTGGGGTGCCCTCGGCACCAAGCTACTATTCTCGACGTCTCACCATCCTCAGACTGATGGACAGACCGAGGTAGTTAACCGAACCTTGGGATCGTTGCTTCGGGCAATGACTAAAGGGAAGGTTGGAAACTGGGCTGATCGTTTGCCCATGATGGAATTCGCGTACAATCGAACGGTGCATAGAATGATCAACATGACTCCGTTTGAATGTGTGTATGGCTTTAATCCTTTGATTCCACTTGATTTAACCCCATTGCCTCGAGATTCTGTTCTTGATTTTGAAGGTACTCGACGAGCAGCTGCCTTGATCGAATTGCATGCAAGGGTGAAGAAGAACCTCGAGGAGGCCTATGCAAAGGTTGCCTTAAAGAAAAACAAGGGGCGTAAAAAGTTGGAATTAAAGAAGGGAGATTGGGTTTGGGTTCACTTTCGAAAGGAACGCTTCCCGAACCAAAGGAAAGGAAAGGTGGCTCCTCGAGGGGATGGTCCATTTCAAGTGTTGACCAAGATCAACAACAATGCCTACGTGATCGACCTCCCTGGTGAGTATAACGTGTCCAACACCTTTAATGTTGCTGACTTAGTTCCTTGTGTTGTAGGTCCAACTTCGGAGGACGAGGAGGGCTTGATTTCGGGGACGAAATCTTCTCAAGAAGGGGAGGATGATGCAGCCCGATCACGTGCTGATCAAGTGATCGATCCACCGAGGAGACCGATGACAAGAAGCCAAGCCAAGCTGCTGCACGATGTGCATGTTCACTTAGCCTGGCCGAAGGAAAACAATTGCTCCGAAGCTGAGTGGCCGAGCTCAAGAATCGAAGGCATTATCTTCAGATTTGAGCCCGAAGGCAAAGTGACCGAGGACAATGAGCTCGAAGACAATTGAGCGTCCGAAGGCAACAAGTGTGTTCGAGCAGACAATCGAGAACCGAAGCCAAGGCTTACCGAAGTCAAAGTCTGCCGAACACAATTTAATTCAGCCCTGCGTGGCTTATTTCTATTGGTCAACTGTGACCTATTTACTAGTTTACCCTTAGTATTTCCTATATAACCATTGTTTCCTTTCATTGTAAGTAACTAGTTTTTGAACATTGATGAATTGAATGAAAGTGCCGAGCACATTTCTTCTTGTCTCCGTCGTGAGCAAAACCCTGTGAGGGATTTATGGACTTGTGGCTTTCGGTTAATCCGATTGAACATTCCTCTTTGATCATTCAGTTTGCAAGAGGCATGTTCTCTTGAGGATTGTTGCATAGTTAGGGTGATTCTTGTATTCCTTTCGATCGAGCTTTGAGACAGGTTCCTCACTGTTCTTTCGAAAGAAGCAAGTTTTGTCTTGCTTCTATCTTTTATCTTTTGTTGTTTATCTTCCGCGTTTGTGCTAAGCAACTCCTTCGGGTTTGCATCCCACCATGGTTAGGTTTAAAAGTTCAATTTGAACTCAACCAATGAATGTGCTATTTTTGGATGGTTAGCGTTATCTACTTGTGAAACAATTATCAAAACAATTTAAATTTATAACACATAGTTTAGGTGCATACCTCAACTTGCGAGTATCCTTTTCCACTATAGCAACAGGAACCTACTCATAAGCAAGGTTCACATCCAACTAAATGTTATTCCCCTCAATAACGTGAGTAGGATCACAGACACATTTCCGAAGCATACAAATATAAAAAACTGGATGAACCAGCATCGAATCGGGTAAGGTAAGCTTATAAGCAACATCGAAATACACTGTACAATCTCAAATGGGCCAATTAAACGAGAAATCAACTTTCCTTCTTCCAAAATCTCATCACACCTTTTAAGTAAACCAAATCACCCTCCATAAACACAAAGTGCTGGGTCCTCCAATTTTCATATGGTATCTGCCTACTCTGAGCAGTCCGTACACGATCTTGAATAATTTGAACCCTATCCAAAGTCTGCTACACATAATCTGGATCCAAAGCAATCACCTCGCCAGGCTCGAACCATCCCACTAGAGAGAGACACCTACGCCTATACAAAGCCTCAAACGGTGCCATCTGAATGGAAGACTGCTAGCTATTATTATAAGTAGATTTTGCTAGGGTTAAATGGTCATCCCAATGACCACCAAAGTCTAGCACACAAGCTCTCAACATGTCTTCTAATATTTGAATAGTCCGCTCAGATTGACCATCCATCTACGGATGAAATGCAGTACTAAGCTCAATCTTTGATAAGGGAAAAACTACGGAAGTGATTAAATAAAGATAAAGCGAGACGCGACAAGAAAAATTACGAGGTAGAACCAAGGAACGATGTCTTGATACACCCTCGTTCGAGTCAATTAGAACCTACGATATGCAACTATCCTCAAGAGACACCCAGATCTTGCAAATAGAGTGATCAAAGAGGATTGAAGATCAACTTGGATTCTTCCAATTGATTCAAGCCAAACAATACAAGATTTTTGGAGAGAAATACTCATCAATGTTATAATTCAAGGTAGGCTAAAATGACATATATGAGTTAAAAGAGTATTTATAGCTCTCAATACAATGTTATGGAATGTCTAAAATACCCTCAGCTATGTTGAAACACAATAGAACACTTAGGGTCGATTTAGGTAGTTCACAGCAAAAGTTGGAGGCTTCAGCGTGTTGGGCACTCCGCCTGGTGGAGTGACTGACCAAGGCAGTGTATTTCCTGGGTGCTCCGCCCAATGGTCAGGCGCTCCGCCTGGTGTGCCTTACATCTGGGCGCTCCGCTTGGGCGCCTCACTGATCAGGAGCTAGGCGCTCCTCCTGGCCCTGAAGCGTAGAGTTCCCTCCTTCGATCGAACTCCAATGTATGATCTTCGAATCACCTCCCGAGCTTGTATCATCAACGCCCTTCCGAATTAAGTACAAGTGAGCATCATGAGGTACTTTAGCTTTATTCTAGTAAAGGGCCTTGTGGTGGTTTGCCCCTTATCATTCTCTCATTCTTGGGAAGATTTCGTCCTCGAAATTAAGGCATCATCCTCCACGGCATCAACACCTACATCAAGAGGAGCCAAGTCACTAACATTGAAAGTGTTTGACACATTGTACTCACTGGGTAGATCAATCACATAAGCATTGTTGTTGATCTTGGAAAGCACTTGGAAGTCCATCTCCTCGGGGTGCCAACTTCTGTTTTCTATGGTTTTGAAACTGCTCTTTGTGGAAGTACACCCACACCCAATCTCCTTCCTTGAGTTCTAACTTTTTCCTTCCCTAGTTCTTCTTGAGGGTCACCTTTGCATAGGCTTCCTCCAAGCTCTTTCTTGCCTTGGCGTGGATCTCGAGCATTGCCTTAGCTCGGCTTTTACCTTCAAAACAAGCAGCCATATCATTGGGCAAAGGGGTTAGATCAAGTGGAATCAAAGGATTAAAACCATAAACACACTCAAACGTAGTCATGCCAATCATTCTATGCAATGTACAGTTATATACAAACTCCATAAGAGGTAACTTCTCAACCCATGTCTCGGCCTTACCTCGGGTCATAGCTCTAAGTAGAGCACCCAAAGTTCGGTTCACCACCTCGGTTTGTCCATCCGTTGGAGGGTGGTGGGACGTAGAAAACAACAACTTGGTGCCAAGAGCACCCCAAAGACTCCTCCAAAAATGACTAAGGAACTTAGAGTCCCTATCACTCACAATGGTTTGAGGCACACCATGCAACTTTAACACATTATCAATGAACAAAGAAGCTACATGTTGTGCATCATGAATCTTCCTATAAGGGATGAAGTGAGCCATTTTAGAGAACCTATCCACGACAACATAAATGCTATCATGTCCCCCTTTAGACCGTGGAAAACCCATAAAAAATCCATAGAAATATCCATCTACGGACTAGTAGAAATAGGGAGGGGAGTATACAAACCATGGGGGTTGGACTTGGACTTATCATGCTTGAAATCTAAGCAATTTTTGCAAAGTCGGTCAACTTGCAACTCCATTTTTGGCCAATGAAATTGCTCCTTGAGAATAGAAAAGGTTTTGTTCCTCCCAAAGTGACCCTTCAAGCCCCCACTATGTGCTTCAGAACAAGCAATTCTCTTCAAGAGGACTCGGGCAAACAAATTCTACCATTTTTAAAAATGTAGTCATCAACCTATTGGTATTTCTCAACTCTTTCTCCCCTTTCAAGAGCTTCTTAAATACTCTTTAGCTTAGGGTCTTGAGCATACATCGACTTTATACTCTCAAAATCCATGAGCTTGGAAGCTAGAGTGGTGGCAAGAGCAAACTTTCGAGAAAGTGCATCGGCCACAACATTGTCTTTCCCTTTCTTGTAATGAATCACATAGGGAAAAGACTCGATGAACTCTACCCATTTGACATTTCTCTTGTTCAACTTCTCTTGGCCTCTAAGATGCTTAAGTGACTCATGGCACTCTTCATCACAAATTTCCTAGGCCATAGATAGTGTTGCCAATGAGATAGAGCTCTCACAAAGGCATACAACTCCTTGTCATACATCGAGTAATTCAAGGTTGCACCCTTCAACTTTTCACTAAAGTAGGCAACGGGTTTCCCTTCTTATATGAGAACACCCCCCAATACCCACCCCCGAGGCATCACATTCAACCTCAAATGCCTTTCTGAAGTCGGGCAATTGTAACAAAGGGATGGTACTCAACCTACTTTTTAACTTTTGGAAAGCCTTCTCTTGAGGCTCTCCCCACACAAAGGTCTTGTCTTTCTTCACCAACTCGGTGAGTGGTGCAGCAATGGTACTAAAGTCCCTCACAAAGTGCCTATAGAAACTAGCAAGGCCATGGAAACTCCTAACATGAGAAACGGTTGTAGGAGTTGGCCAATCTCTAATTGCTTCGACTTTTGACTCATCGACCTCTATGCCATTGGCACTAACAACAAAACCAAGAAAGACAATCTTTTCAACACAAAAGGCACACTTTTTAAAATTGGCATAGAGCTTTTTGGCTCTTAGCACTTCAAGGACTTGACTCAAGCGGCCCACATGGTCATCTATTGATTTGCTATCAAGATATCATCAAAATTGACGACCACAAACTTATTGATAAACGGCTTTAAAACATGGTTCATTAACCACATGAAAGTGCTAGGTGCGTTGGAGAGGCCAAAAGGCATCACCAACCATTCGTAAAGACCAAACTTGGTCTTGAATGCGGTTTTCCACTCATCACCCAATTTCATCCGGATTTGGTGGTAGCCGGACCTAAGATCTATCTTGGTAAAGAAACTTGAACCACTCAATTCATCAAGTATGTCAACAAGTCTAGGAATGAGATGACGATACCTTACCGTTATCTTGTTGACCACACGGCAATCAACACACATCCTCCATGTTTTATCCTTCTTTTGCAAAACAATGACCGGTACGGCAAGCGGACTCAAGCTTTCACGAAGCAAGCATTTGTTGAGCAACTCATCCACTTGCTTTTTCAACTCCTTTGTATCCTCGGGATTGCTCCTATAGGCCGGCTTGTTTGGGATTTGGGATCCCGGGACAAAATCAATTTGATGTTTAATTCCCCACAAAGGAGGAAGTCCACTCGGCATCTCTTTCGGGAACATGTCCTCAAAAACCTTCAAGACATTCTCAATAGCACTATGCAAAGGGTTAGGGTTAGGGTTAGGAAAATAATCACAATCGGAATTTAGAACCATACCGTTGTGCACTAGGCAAATGAGCATTTTGGTGCCATCATTTCCTCTCAAGTACTCACCTGGTTGCATCATGGCACAAATGCTACCGGTCATAGAAGATGGAGTGGTAGGGCCCTCGGCCAAAGGCTAAGTCTCCACAACGGACTTAGCTTTAGCCGCTTCTCTCAACTCACTCATGCGCCTATAATCATCACTCACTTGCTTTGGCGTCAAAGGCTTGAGCACATATTTCTTGCCCTCATGTTTGGCCGTGTAAGTGTTGGCTCGGCCATCATGTACCACACTCTTATCGTATTTCCAAGGCCTACCAAACAAGATGTGTCAAGCTTGCATTGGCACTACATCAAACATAAGCTTGTCATGATAATTCCCAATTTTGAACTTTATTAAGACTTGCTTCACCACCTTCAACTCCCCATATTCACTAAACCATTTTAATCGGCAGCGGCTTGGGTGTTTAAGGGTAGGTAATTTCAATTGTGACACCAAGGTTTGGCTCACCACATTAGCACAACTACCTGAATCAACAATCATGGAGCACACTTGTCCCTTCACTCTACACCTAGCATGGAACAAGTTCTCCCTTTGCACATCCACCTCCTCATCGCTCACCATGGCACTCAAACTACGACGTACCACAAGGAACATGCTAGGGTCATCACCCTCCGCCACTTCCTCTTCTCTCTCAACTACTTCACCATCCTCAACAACCTCTCCCTCGGGATCACTTTCCTCCTCATACACCAACCCATCATCTATGATTATCATTGTTTTATGGGTGGGGCAATCTTTGGCAAAGTGGCCATAGCCTTCACACTTGTGACATTGAAAAGAAGAAGGAGAAGGAGTATTTAATTGAGTTTTAGAGTTACCTCCCATTTCTTTGAAGTCGCTTCTTAGAGTGGCCTTCTCAAAAGGCTTTTTGACATCACGACTTCCACTAGCACCACTTGTATTCGGACTTTTCCATTCTTTGGGTCGAGTCATTGGAGTAGAAGTAGTACTCCTATAGCGAGGAGCTTTCTCTTCCTTGAGCCACTTTTCGGCTTCAACCGCGGCATCACAAACATCTTGAAGAGAATAAAAGATGTGGTGCCTCAATTGAGAAGCAATCTCCCAGCTCAAACCATTCTTGAATCTGATGATAGCTTGATCCTCATCTTCCGTTTCCATGTCAAGGGCCATTCGGTTCTTTTCAAATTCGCTGAAATATTCATCAACCGACTTGAAGCCTTGTTTCAACTCATAAAGCCTCTTGAGTTGTCCTTGCCTATACTTGGATGTCACATATTTGGTACTCATTGCCTCTTTCAACTCCTCCCAAGTAATGTTAATTTGCATCCCAACTTGTCTTCTTCACCTCTTGACAGATACCCACCATGTGGAAGCATTCGACTCAAATGAAGCAATGGTATATGTGGCTTTCTTTTCCTCGGACATGTCGTTTGCATCAAATACCCGCTCCAATTGGACCTTCCACTCTAAGAACTTTTTCGGATCACTAGTCCCTTTGAAAGGTGGGATAGTGATCTTCACACTATTAAGGTTGTTGTCTCGACCTCCACGGTTTGGCTCTGGTTGGCCCCCATAGTAGTCATCAACATCCTCATACTCTCACCTCAAATTCCTTCCAACATAAGCCCTTGGAGGTCCTCGACCTCGCCCACGACCTCCAACCATTCCCCGGCCTCCATTCATTGCCCTCCTATTTGGATAGGGAGCATCATAGTCATCATAATTTTCACCAAGCACGGGACCCTCCCCTTCTTGAACATCAACAACTTGCTCAAGGGGTGCAACATTTCTACGGGGCCGCATGAGTGGAACTTCACCTTGAGGATTTCCCAAGGGTTGGGGGTTGCCTAACAATCTCTCACGAATAAGAGCTTCTTCTTTCAACTGTTTTTGTTGAGCTAGCTCGGCAAATCGCTCTGGCCTCACGGTTGAACCATTACTTGTGCCTTCTCCGGCATCTTTGTGGACACTCGGGGTCCTTTCTCTTTCAAAAACCTCTATTTTGAGATTTACAGCCTTCACCTCAACTAATGGCAAGATGTCGGTTGGAACCTCAACGGTATCCTTTATCTTCTCTTCCACCATGTACCTACAAACAATAAAAAACAAGAAAAGAAATTTGAGCAAAAGTCCTCACGCACTCCCTTACTTTTGATTGTCGCTTGGGTTCACTCAAGTTGGGAGTAGGTTCAAACAAGCTTGAGCTCAATGGCCTCCTCGTAGTTGATCGACTTCCTTGATAACCAAACTAATTCACAAGAACCAAATACTCTTAGGAAAGAGTGAAGTTGATGGGACTCGATGAACGCTAGGCTATTTAGTGCGCACTTGAAGCAAAAATTAAACTACGAGTCTTCTTTAAGGTCTACTCTCCCCTAGGCACGAGTACCCTAATCGCTCAATGAACTAGTACTAATTGAGTAGGAGTGTTACTCTCAAAGTACTAGCCAGAAGCAACGGAAACCAAACAAACATGAAAACCCAAGAAAACAAGCTACCCAAACCTGCTCCAGGTATGGGCGGTCCGCCTAGGCAGTGGGCGGTCCGCCTGGATTCTTGCAAGTTTTGGACAGAAACTGGGTTGGGCGGAGCGCCTAGGCTGGGGCGGTCCACCTATGCCTGTGCTTCAGCTTTCCCACAACACGATTTTGACGAATTTCAACCAAATTTTCCAACGATTTCAAGGTTTTTTTCGATTTAAATGATACCCAAAGTTGTTTTACGCTACTACAAACAAACCCCAATTATTTTAAACAACAATCAACCAACAACACTCATGATTCAAGATTTTTTTGAGCAAATTTTCAAAGGGTTTCAAAAATGTTGAGATTCAAAAACTTCGATTCTCAAACCGCAACACCAAATGATGTTATGGGGGTACCAAAACGACGCGTTAACATCATAGAACAATCCCCGATATCAAACATCTAAGAAATCATTACAACAAACCAAATTTAGCAATTTTTTTGTAATTTTCAACTTTGGAGATTTGATTTTCAAGATTTTGATACACAACTTTAAATCGTATTTTGAGAGTACCCAATCAACGGGAAAACGTCAACAAACATTTCCCGATAACTAATACCAACAAAATCGATACAACCAACAAGATCTAGCAAATTTTTGGATTTTTCAACTTTTGAATTTTTTTTCTTCTTTTTCAATTTTTCAAGAACAAGAATATGAGTAATAACAAGAACAAGATAAAAACAAGTCGAACAAGGAACGAGGACTTGTAGAAACAACACTCAAACCTTGCTCTGGTACCAACTGATAAGGAGAAAACTACGGAAGCAATTAAATAAAGATAAAGTGAGACGCGACAAGAACAACATACGAGGTAGAACCAAGGAATGATGTCTTGATACACCCTCGTTCAAGTCAAGTAGAACCTATGCTATGCAACTATCCTCAAGAGACACCTGACTCTTGCAAATAGAGTGATCAAAGAGGGTTGAAGATCAACTTGGATTCTTCCAATTGATTCAAGCCAAACAATACAAGGTTTTTGGAGAGCAATGCTCATCAATGTTATGATTCAAGGTAGGCTAAAATGACATAACTGAGCTAAAAAAATATTGATAGCTCTCAATACAATGTTATGGAATGTCTAAATATGTCCTCAGCTATGTTGAAACACAATAGAACACTTAGGGGTCGTTCGGTTACTCACTTATTTAATGCGGGTATTAGTTATTAATGCGGGTATTAGTAATGTGGGTATTAGTAATGTGTGTATTAATAATGTAGGTATTAATAATGCGAGTATTAGTTAACGCGGGGTTTAGTAATGTGGGTATTATCCATGCATATATTATAACGTAGGTATTATTTTTTGAATCACTGATATATTACAAATTAACAAAAAATATTATTATTTAAAATATTTATTTACTCCTTAAATAAAATTTTAAAATATCCTTATTATTATGAGGGTTAATTTTGTCATTTTAAATTTTAATACCTGCATTATTAATACCACCTTCCACCCCGCATAAAATAATACATAGATTCCCGCATTAATAATGCGGGTATTAATAGTACGGAATATACAAAAACGCAACCAAACGTTGCACTAATTTTATGCGGGTATTAAAATTTTACAAAAACCAACCGAACGCTGCGCTAAGTTAACGCTGAGTTTTGTGCATGTATTAAATATTAATACACTGAACCGAACGACCCCTTAGGGTCAATTTAGGTAGTTCATAACAAAAGTTGGAGGGTTCAGCGTGTTGGGCGCTCCGCCTGGTGGAGTTACTGACCAAGGCAATGTATTGCCTTGGCGCTCCGCCCAATGGTCAGGTGCTTCGCCTGGTGTGCCTTGCATCTGGGTGCTCCGCCTGGGTGTTGGGCGCTCTGCCTGGGCGCCTCGCTGATCAGGAGCTGGGCGCTCCTCCTGGGTCCAGGCGCTCCTCCTGGGTCCAGGCGCTCTGCCTGCCCTTGAAGCGTAGGGTTCCCTCCTTCGATCGAACTCCAATGCATGATCTTCGAATCTCTTCCCGAGCTTGTATCATCAACACCCTTCCAAATCAAGTACAAGTGAGCATCATGAAGTGCTTTGGCTTGGCTTCTAGTAAAGGGCCTTGTGGTGGTTTGCCCCTTATCAACCTTAGTGCCCACCTCTCGTTGAAATGGCTGCCAAAACTGTGCCGTAAACTGAGAGCCTCTATCAGGAATAATAGAAAGTGGAATATCATGCAACCGGATAATCCACTCAATGAAAATCAAAGCCAACTTCTTCGCCGAATATGTAGTCTTTACTGCAATAAGGTGAGCAGAACGGGAAGTCTATCAACAACTACTCAAATTGAGTTATGTTGTCTCAAAGTCCTAGGCAAACCAACAACAAAGTCTATAGTGATCATCTCCCACTTCCGCTCGAGAATAAGTAATGCCTGGGATAAACCTGCAGGACTTCTATGCTCATATTTGACCATCTAATAGTTTGAGCATAGAGACACGTGCTCAACAATATCCTTCTTCATTCCTTCCACTAGTATAACTCACGAAGGTCATGATACATACCGGGATGAATGGAATACCACGAATTATGCGCCTCATACAATGCTAACCGCTTTAAATCATCAACATTAAGAACACATAAACGACTATTGAGATGAAGGACACCATAATCACCTACTATAAACTCTAGCACTCCCCCACTTAGGGCCTAAACTAGCAACTCAAGCAAATAAGGATTCTTGATCTAATTGGCAAGAGAACACTAGGTCATCATACAAGAAAATATTTTGTCAGGTGCTAGGCTGATATTCTAATCCTCTGGTCAGTCAAGGACAGCAACTCAATCACCAATAGCCTCATATCAATATCTAAATAGGCTAGACTACTCATACACTTTCAGCTCAACACATCAGCTACCACATTGGCCTTTCCGAAGTGATATCGAATGGTAATATCATTATCCTTGATTAAGTCGAGCCATCTGCACTGCGTACCATTAAAGTCCTTTTAATTAAATTGGTGTTGTAAGCGTTTGTGATCTGTGAATATCTCACAAGGTTCACCATAAAGATAGGGCCCTATGAGTTTCAAAGCTTATACCATAGCTGCCATTTGCATAAGGATACACCCCAAAACCAGTACACGAGGTATCATAATATACTATGAACCTGCCTGAACCGGTAAGAAGAACAACACTGCGGCAACTGGTCAATAAGGATTTGAGCTTCTGAAAGCTCGCCTCACACTCGTCTGACCAACAAAAACTGCATCGCCTTCTAAGTCAAACAGGTCAATGGTGTTGCAATAGAAGAAAATCCTTGAATAAATTGTTGGTAGTATCCCACCAGGCAAAGAAAACTATCTTAATTTTGTTCAGATCAACTTTGATTTCTTACTAAACACACTGTGACCCAAGAATGCCACTGAATCCAATAAGAATTCACACTTAGAGAATTTGTCATACAATTGGTGTTCCCGAAGTGTTTGAAGAACCGCTCTCAACTGTTGCTCATGCTCCTCTCGGCTATAGAAACAAATCAAGATATCGTCAATAAAGACGATCACAAATAAATCCAAGTCATGGACACTCAGTTTAACTGATGATACTCAAATCTCAGGTCAATCTAACAAAAGAACTTAGCTCCCTGCCACTGATCAAATAAGTCATCAACATGATGCAACAAATACTTATTCTTAATGGTAACCTTGTCAAGCTTCCTATAATCAATACGCATTTGCATCAAGCCATCTTTCTTCTTAAAAATAATACTGGAGCCCCCGAAGGTGAAACATTATTCTAATAATTCCTTACTAAGTAAATCCTGCAACTGTTCATTTAATCCTCTCAACTCGGCAGGAGCCATACAATGAGGAGGAATAAGGATACGTTGCATACCCAAAACATCTATGCCAAAATCTTTATCTTTATCAGGAGGAATACTATGCAAATCCTCTAGAAACTCATAAATGAACTCACGAACAACAGGAATAGAATCAATAAATGAGGGACTCCATGCAGGTGTTTCGAATCAAAGAAAGATTAGTCTTAAGCTTCAAAAAGCTCAATCCATGTTTCAAAACCATCAAAATAGAACCCCTTCCTTGACAAGCCAATATATATAGAAGAGAAATACTTCTTGAACCTCCTACAAAACCTGCCAAACCAAGGAGCTTCAAATCCTGCCAGAAGTTGCCAACTTTAAACTACCTCAATTACTGTGTACCGAGCCTTGATGAGATAAAATGAGATGTCATTACTGACTACAAGGATCAAAGAAGAAGCAATTGCAAAGCTCAAATAACATAACTAGAAACTTGTATTACCTCCATAGTCTTAAAAGCCAGCCTCAAGATATCCAATTGTCGACTCCCCAACTAATGTTATCTAGATCTCAAGTGAATCTTGAAGGAATACACAATCAATTTGTAACAGATGCAATAACCCATCCTGACATAGAATGATACCAAACAATTACTATACATACCAGGATAATACTCACCAAGTCCTCAAGAAAACACAACCAGAACCGAATCATTAAATATAATTCAATAATAAATCTCAAACCAATATAAGATATGCCTAACTTGATACCCATCTTCAACCAATTGTTGTAATGCTTGAAAGAATACTGAAAGTCAATACCCGTCTTGCTTAAGATTAAAAAGCCAACCATATCGAGAAGAAACAACGATCAAACCTCGTTTCATATCTATGAACCTTCAATAAGTGTCCAAACGTTACCAAGGTGCACACAATTCACACCACCACCCATAGAAAGATATGGAGAAACATCGAAACTAATGGAATTCAATCCAAAGACAACTATCACATCTGCAAAAGTCTGGTTCAACTTAGTTACCCATCAGAGGCTCCCCCATTTAAAGCCAAAAGCCATTAATACTTTATGCAAGGAGACTACACTCTGGCCTTGTAAAACCTTGGTGTTGTACCATCAATGTCTCATTAAGCTCTCCAACTCAAGTTGTGTATAGCATAACACATACCAAGACGTACCACATCGCTTAAATCTGAAACATCCCATGAACTCATCTCCAATAGCAAGGGCATCAAAAATATTTTGTAGTCTTATGGTAACACTAGCACATGTGACGATCAGAGAATTTTACTAATGTAACTTTTAATTTTTTTAAAGTGCTATGAGAACCACTACACAAAACGCTTTATATGGGCCTACTGGCTCCCTTTCACATTTCTAAAGTCCAAGAAGCTCACCTATACAAATTATAACTTGCAAGAGTCCTACTTATACCACTATCAAAAGAAATTTCTATTGCATATTCATTCCGAAGAGTAATGATTCAAATCATGAAATCCCTATCATGCACAACAATTTCGACAAAACTTATCAAACTATGATATAGTCGAAATCATTCCTTTATGCCCTTATTGATTTATTGAAGTCAAACAATCTGAAACCAGAATCTCAATTTGAATCCACAAAATTTTCATTTGACATATACATTTCTTGCATTCATTATGATGCTCCTAAATTCGTCAATATCTTGCTAGTACAATGAACCTTTGCCATCGGGATAATAACGATCAGAAAAAAAATTAGTTATTGACTTTTAAAACTCAACGCACGAGATAAGGAGTGAAAGAAGGGAAACTTTCTATAAATGCCACCATAGCCCCTCGTAGATAAGTACAGATGTCTCCATACCGATCAGTGAGGCTCTATTGGACACTGTTCATGACTTATCGAGACACTAGACCTTGGCACTGATACCAAATGTCACGACCCAAAATCCTGGATAGTCGTGAGGGCACCCGAACTAACCCCATCGGGCGAATCCACTCGCTATATTAACAATTTAACTCAATAAAATTAAAGAAACAATATAATAAAATTCAAATTGTAATTTTTATTATTGCAATACGCGGAATATCCCACAAGGCAAATGAAAGGTCTAGTCCTCTACCATAAGCCATGAACATCTATAAGATAAATACTGAATAAAATATCCTGAATGTCTGAAACAATAAATGACAGGAATGAAATAATGGAAAGGTGCGCCACCACAGAATGAGGATGGTTGGCTCACCGCTGATCAATAGGAAAATCTTCAACTCTAGCCGCAGGGCTCACTGGTACTCTGAACCATATCTGCTCGAACAAATAATAACAAAACAATAAAGAAGACAGCGTAAGTCAAAAAGACTTAGCAGGTGGGTAGACTAGTTCCAATGAAAGACAAGAAACTAGTCTAAGCAATAAATTAACAGAATAGAGGACGGAGAAAAAGAAACATGTTATAATTTTCTATTCAAATAGTTCATCTAATCACACCATTCCACATCAATAAATCTCATTCAAGAACCAATAATTAAACTCAATTCATCAACCAGCAGAATATGTGGACTAACTCCGAAAAGATTTGATAGTGGACCAACTCTGAAGCTATCTAATGTACCAACTCTAAAATAGATAGTGGACCAACTCCGAGGCTATCAAATGGACCAACTTCAAAAAATTGTCAATTGGACCAACTCCGATTTAGCAAATTAATCATAAATTTCCAGGTCAAACTTGCATATAACTTGCAATACTTTAAGCAACAACCAAGAGCAAACAAATCCAGAAAAACAACATATATTCCAAATAAATATTTAAACACAACAAAAAGGTGTAAACTGTTACACCTAGGGTAGTGCACATACAAGGAACGTATGTACAATATCTCACGTGGATAAATTCTACCAAAGAAATGGATAGAACCACCTACCTCTGTCCGAAGACGCAAAATACTACTCGAACATCACTTTTTCCCTGTCGAATCTCCTCTCAACGGTCTTACTCTATGTGAAAAAAAATACATAATCAATTATTAGTTCAAATTACCGAGTACAAAACTTGTACCTAAATCCCAGAACGAAAGTACGTTCCCCGCGGGGGTCAGAAACTGTAATTAGTTTTTCATCTTAATACAAATTTCTACACTAGTATTATTCTAGTCTTAATACTAATCACAATGTATAATAAAAGTAATGAAATAATATAAGATTGTAAAATAAAGAACAAGCAGATACATTGCTCCGTTAATCAGTTACGACATCACGTCCAAACTTTCTATAGTAAGCTTCTGTTTCGAAATCCACCCTTTGCAACTTAATCCAATTTCTAATCATCATTGCACAAATGATTCTTCCATCACTATACTAATCATTGCATCATAATTTCCATCCCATCAAAATACACTAAACTAGTAACTATTATTGAAAAAGATAACAGAAAATGGAAATAAAAGCAGTGACCTAAATTTCTAACAACTGAACAATAGCTTCCTCCGTAAATATTATTGAAGCCTTAGCAAATTTCATTAAACTTGAAACCTCATTCCATAAGTATTGATCATTAAATCATAGTTATGTTCCCCTTTAAATTCTAAGCAAATCATTAAGTAATAACGAATAAATATCTTTGGGCAAGGAGTTTACCTTCACGATATCCAATATTGAGTAGTGATACTCAAATTATATTATCCAATTCCCCAAGAGCTCTATGCAGCAGCAGCAGTCCTTTTCACCTTTATTTAACGAGTTTTATACTCTGAAACCTAGGTTTTGCATAAATATAACTTTAATGTGCTGGTACTTAAGTCATGGCCTACCCCACTTCTCCACCTCTATTTTTATTTTAGTAAAATTATGTAAACCCAACTAATTTGGGTAATGTCTAATTGGTCTAATTATTACTCTTAATTATATCTCTATTCCTTTTCTAATTTTCCTATAGTAACGATTAAAATAAATATACCAAAACCAAAAAAAAATAACTAATAAAAAAATAATATTAATTATAAAATAACAGGTCATTACATGTTTCAACAGTAGCATATTCAATAATAGGGTTTTCAGCAAGAGCAACTAGTTTTGCTACACTATTTACATCTTCTCGAGCCTTGTCTCCTACTTGTTCTCTTACACTAGAACCAAAAGTACTATCAACAACAATTTGGGATTTCGATTTTACCTCAACACATGGTTGTAGTTCTTCCTGTTGCTGACCTGATTCTATGCCTTTTTCTCCTTGAGACCCGTGTTGAGAAGAATCACCTACCACGTTGCGTCTAGCCTTGACCAGTTTCCTTGCCATAACCACTGCTCTTTTGCTCATGGTGCGCTTTAGGGTAACGGAAACCTTGAGTTTTGGTGCACTTTGATGTGAGTTGGTTGACACTGACTCTTGGTTAGGGTTTGACATTGTAGGGTTGTAGGTTTTTTCTTTTTGGAGTGAAGAAACGGATTTTAGAGAGAAAGAGTGATTAGGGTTTTCGATTTTAGAGAAGTGTGTTTGATTTAGAAGGAAAGACGGTTTTAGAGTATACGAAAGAGTTTGATCACAAGTGGGAGATGGAAAGACCGACGTGATTGATGGGGAGAGGGAAAACTGAAAAAGGTGACATGTGGTTAGGTTTAAAAGTTCAATTTGAACTCAACCAATGAATGGGCTATTTTTGGGCGGTTAGAGTTATCTACTGGTAAAACAATTATCAAAATAATTTAAATTCATTATTTTTTCAGAAAACAATTTAAATTCATAACACATAGTTTAGGTGCATACCTGAACAGTTGTGCGCATGAATTCTTTTGTTATCTATTAGGTTTTCTTGTAAGTCGGCCTTAGCATCAGGGTACACATTAGCTTCTCCAATCACGTACAAGCTCGTTACCGGTTACACTTTGCATTGTACTTAAGTACAGGGTTAGACTAGAATGAAATATATAAAAAAATATACAAGTATGATAAACCTATACTTAGCCATTTTGGGAAACTGGTGCAACTCAACTCCATCAGTAGAGGTTGGTCCTCCCTAACTCCAGTCTGTTCCTCTCAAAGTGCAAATTGTTCAGTGCTTTTGTAAAAATGTGTGCTATATGATCCTCTGTCCAGAAAAAATTCATAGTGATTAAACCCTTTTCAATATTGTCTGTTAAGAAATGATGCCTAATGTCGATATGCTTGGTTCTCTTATGTTGTTCTGGATTCTTAGCAATATTTACAACACTGGTGTTGTCACAAAAAATAGCAACTGGGCCACATTTTATTCCATACTCTTCTAGTTGCTGCTTGATCCAAAGAAGTTGGGAACAACATGAAGCTGCAACCACATATTCAACCTCGGTTGTAGATAGTGCTACTGAGTTCTGCTTTTTTGTAGCATAAGACACTAAGCAAGGATCCAAAAAGTGGGCTATTCCAGATGTGCTTTTCCTGTTCACCAGATTACCTCCATAATCTGCATCAACAAAATGAATTAGATCAAAGTTGCTACCTCTATGATACCACAGTCCTAGATCCTGTGTACCCTTCATATATCTCAAAATCGTTTTCATTGCTGTTAAGTGAGACTCCTTGGCTTAGCTTGGAACCTTGCACATAAGCCTACACTGAACATAATGTCTGATCAACTGGCTGTGAGATACAACAATGAACCAATAATTCCTCTGTACTTTCTTTCCTCAATAGGTGCACCTATTTAATCCAAATCTAGTTTCATCCCTGGTGCAATAGGAGTATCAATTGTTTTTGCGCCATCCATGTTAAACTTCTGTAGTAGCTCCCTTATGTATTTCTGTTGATGAATCATTGTTCCTTTTGAGCTTTATTTGATCTGACGCCCGAGGAAGAAATTGAGTTCTCCCATCATACTCATCTCGAATTCACTTCCTATGAGTTTTACAAACTCCTTGCATAGGTGATCACAAGTTGCTTCAAAAATAATATCTTCAAGGTACACCTGGATTATCAAGATATCATTCTCTTTCCTTTTCAGTAAAAAGGTATTGTCAATTTTTCCTTTAGTGAACATGTTACCTCTCATACCAAGCTCAAGGAGCTTGTTTCAACCCATATAGCCCCTTGTCCAACTTGTATACATGTTCGGGATGCTTTGGATCTTCAAAACCTAGAGGCTGAATCATATAAACTTCCTCATTCAAGTATCCATTTGGAAATGCACTTTTGACATCCATCTGGTAGAGAGTGAACTCCATGTAGGTGGCAAAAATGATCAACATTATAATGGCCTCCATTCGTGCAACTGGTGCGAAGATCTCCTCATAATCTATCCCTTCTTCTTGGCTATATCATGTACTACCAGTCTTGCCTTGTTCCGGGTGAATGTGCAATGTTCATCAAGCTTCTTCCTGAATACCCATTTTGTACCAATTACACTTTTCTCCTTTGGTCGGAGAACCAGGTACCAAACTTTGCTTTTTTTTTCAAACTGGTTCCGCTTCTCTTACATGGCTATCACCCAACAACTTTCAATGCTTCTTGTACATTCCTTGGCTCAATGGTGGACAAAAAGGTATAGAAAGCACATAAATTCTTCAGTGCACTTCTGGTCACAGTTCCTGAATTTAAGACCGACACAAGATTGTCCAAAGGATGAGAGCTTTGATGTTTCCAAGGCTTAGGTTGTATTATAGAAGAGCTCCCTTCATTTTGTTGACTTGAGGAATCTCTAGCATGCCCATTTCTAGTTTCTCCAGAAGACATTATTCCCCCTGTCAGTGTGCCTACTTGTTCACCTTCAACATTGTCTTCGACATTTTTAGCGTTGCTTTCTCCAGTTGGTTCCCTCTTGCCAGTCCAATTTCCTGATCTTCATCCTACAAACTTTTCTCAGCTAAGTTGTCAGATTCATAAAAAACAACATGAACACTTTCTTCTACACACATAGTTATTTTATTATACACTTTATAGGCCTTGCTATGAGTGAAGTAACCTAAGAAAATTCCCTCATCACTTTTAGGATCAAACTTGCCTAGAGCATCCTTTTCATTATTGCGAACAAAACATTTGCAACCAAAGGCTCTTAGGTGATTTATGTTTAGTTTCCTTCCTTTCAGTAATTCATAAGAAGTTTTCTCAAGTATAGGCCTAATTGAACACATATTTAACAGATAACAAGAAGTATTCACGGCCTCAGCCCAAAAGCTTTTAGGCAGTCCACTAGAGATTAACGTAGTTCTGGCCATATCCTCAAGAGACATGTTGTTCCTTTCTACTACACCATTTGTTGTGGTGATCTAGGTGCATAGAAATTATAATCTACTTCATGTTTCACATAGTACTAAGCAAATTTGCCATTTTCAAATTCAGTTCCATGATCAGATCTGATAGAATCTAGATGAACCTCCAGTTTTCTTTGGTTCATTTTAATGTGAGCACGAAAGTGATCAAAGGCTTCATCTTTGGATACCAGAAACAAGGTCCAGGTGAACCTAGAAAAGTCATTCACCATGACTAGTACAAATCTCTTTCCTCCCCTACTTCTGACTCTCATTGGTCCACACAAGTTCATGTGCACCAGTTCTAGAGGTCCAGAGGTGCTTACTACCCCCTTTTTTTTTATTTAAAAGAGGACCTAGTATGCTTCTCTCTCACACATGCATCACATATTTTGTCATTGTCAAGTTTAGTGTTAGGTAAGCCTATAACTAGTTCCTTAGTTCTTAACTTGTTCAGTTGGGACAAGCTAAAGTGACCCAGCCTCCTATGCCATAGGAGAGGATCATTATCAAGAACATTCAAGCATGATAAATTTCTTTTAGCTAAAGTTCCTATAGAATTGCCTTATACATATTACTAGCCCTCTTTCCTTGCATGATTATTTCTCCTAATTCTAGATTTTTCACAACACAACCAGCTAAGGTAAAAGTTACCTCGTTTCCATCACATAATTAAGACACACTCAGCAAATTGTGTCTAAGCCCATCAACACAATACACATTGTCAATTGCATGGTTAGCAAACTTATCAATCTTACAAATGCCTACAATTTCACCTTTCTTACCTCCTCCGAAGGCCACACTGCCTCCCTGAAATGCTGCAAGTGAGAGAAAGTTTCCTCTGTCACTAATAATGTGCCTAGAACAACCACTATCAAGTATCCAACTTTGGTTGTTTTTCCTCACTCCAGGCCGCACGACAATCCAAAGGTTAGATTTAGGAACCCAGACAAGTTTGGGTCCATTTTTATTTAAAAAAAAGGATGAATTAAACTTCTTTTGGCCCAGTCAGGCAAGATGAATTTTTTTATTCTTTTCAACAACTTGCTTTAAGACTGAGCACCCGGGCTTGTTGTGTCCAGTTTTTTCACAGTGGGTGCACAACAAGTTTTCTGGTAATCCTAAATATTTGCTCTTGGGGTTCCAAACAGATAAGGTTTCCTGCTTCCTAAACTAGTTCTAGTTCTGTTATGTTGATTAAACATCAAACTCATAGCCTCAGAGGAACTGTTCCATTTTTTTAAACTTGGTTAGCTCAAATTTTGCCTTTTCACTTTTATCTTGAAGTTCTTTGTTCTTGTCTGTCAGCTCTAGGACTTCCTGATTGGTTTCCTCATTTTTTCTTCAAGATTCAGTTGTGTTTCACTCATAGGCTGTAACGACCTCAAAATAGTCGTTTCGGAAATCGGGACCTCGATTTACGTATCGACAATCCCAAAAGCTCCGTAAGGTCCATTATGACATGCCTGAAAACTTTTAGCTAAAACGAACTTTGTTAGATAGGTATCGGAGAAAGACATCCGTTTCGGATATTCGTTAAGGCTAAAAGAGGTTCCGGAGCTCGATTTGAGCAAATGAGCTCTGATGTGAAATCTGAAAGTTGCGTTAGGTTCGTATGGTAATTTATGACCTGTAGCAACCTTCAGAAGTGAAAACGGACCTCGTTTGATAGGACTTTTGATAAAGTCTCCGTTGCGGAAGTTTAAAAAGGTTAAAAGAGGTTTTCGAGCTCGATTTGAGTAAATGAACTCCGATGAGAGATCTGAGGGTTCCGTTAGGTTCGTATCGTCATTTGTGACTTGTAGCAACTTTCGAATTTGGATTCCGGGGTCGTTTGATTAAAATTCTCTATTTTGGCGAAAGTCGAAATTTGACCCTTTGCCGTGGGACCCACTTTTTGAGTTCTAGAGATCCGAATTGAGTTCCGTCTTGACGAGCATATCACACAAGTCTTGTATGACTTGTGTACAAAATTTGGGGTCATTCCGAGCTTCGTAGGGTCCCGTTTGGACCCAAAAACAGTGGCTGACCTGGTGCGAAGCCAAAAAGCTGCTGAAATCTGTTTTTTTACCGTTCAGCCGGAAAGAAATCTATTTTTCAGATCAATCCATAAGGAATTAGAAAAAAGTTAAAACATAAAAGTTGTAGCTCTTTGAGTTGTGGTTCTAATGCGACCAATTTCGTATCATTTGGACATTTTTACCAAAAGTTATCTGTATTTTACCGAAAGCTGTCCAGTGAGGTACAATTTGGACAGCATGTGGTACAACTCTTTAAAGCTGCGGGCTACTGTATATTCTAGGGCGGGCATTCATTTTTATTTTCATGTTTTGAGCTTCTAAAAGTGATTCCAAGGGGAATTTGAAGTACCAAAATCATTCCTAAACACAAGGTAACTATTCTTACCCATTTTTAACGCTTTAATCCGAGGATCAAAGTGACGATCCTTGGAAAGAGGGTTTGAACCCTAGATTTGTGAAATGGGAAAAATGACCGAGTTGGACTCGGGTATGTACAATAATGGTACTTTTGGACTCGTGGGAGTATGGGGAGTCCGGAAACATAAATTTTATGGGTTTTGGGTACGTCCGACCCGGGGGTATTTTGGTAAATTGCCTCTTAAATTGCGTAAGGGCTTAGAATCCTTTCCTCACATGCTTACGAGTGCGACACTATTTCTTTGGCTCAGAGAGGAGTCTTTCGGAGGCACATCGTTTGGGAAAGGAGGTCGTTCCTTAGCCACTTGAGCCGATTTTGAGGTAAGTGAGACTTGACCTCTATTTTGCTTGCGGATAAGATTTGATCTTGCTAAGTAAGATGTCGAGTACTTAATTGACTAGCATTGTCTAGTAGATAGTATTATGTACTACTCGTTATATTTATACAAAAAGGTGAAGCACAAACGTGACTCGTGTATAGTCGATGTTGTGTGCCGGTGTGTTATTGATATGCTCTAGGGACAGAGGCCGGTGGTGCGTTATGACCTAGAAGCGAAATTTCATCTAGGGACAGAGGCCGGTGGTGCGTTATGACCTAGATGTGGAGACTTATAGGGACAGAGGCTTGTGGTGCGTTATGACCTATAAGTAAAGTTGTTTATAGGGACAGAGGCCTGTGGTGCGTTATGACCTATAAACAAAGCCACACCGGGTGTGTGCTTATGTTATGTGCTAGGTATATCATTACTTATGTGGTATGCGAGATATATCATCGCCATGTTGTGTGTTAATTATATTATTGCTTATGCCATAGTATCAATATAATATTGTATATGCTGCCTATATTATGTATCTTTATATTATTGACCATGTTATGTATTCGCGTATTATTGCTTGTGTTGTTGTATAATTATATTATCGTATGTAATGTTTATGGGTTACTGTAAAGGTGTGGATTATACTTCCGTTATCTGCTTATGCATTATCAAAGACTTGTCCCGAAAGGGTAATTTAGCGGGCCTGTCGATGATCTTACTGGGCTTTGGCTCATAACTTACTGTTTAAATGTGCAGATCCTTCTACTAGTCAGACAGCTGGACTTATCTGATCCGTTCGAGGCTGTGGCTATTTTTGCTTGAGGTGGGCCAACCGCATAGTTCGCGGTGGCATACCGTCTGATCCACCTTAGTGTTTAGTCGCTTCCTACATCTTGTATTATATATTATATATATCGGATGTCAGAACTCGTAGATGCTCTATTGACACTATATTTCGGGTGGATGTCTACACCTACATTTTATTGAAATATTTCTATCTAAATTATCATTATGAGTCAGTTTAATTATTCGTGGTTCGCCTAAGGATGTAACACTTAGGTGCCATCACGGCCCCGAAAATTGGGTCGTGACATAGGCAGTTTTCCTAAGGCTTTCTTGGTTTTAGAATTTTCAGATTTAAGTACTTCATTTGAATTTTCCACTTTTAAAACTCTTTCCTCAAGAACAACCTTTTCAATTTCAAGGGTTTTTCTTTGTTGGTTAGAGTTTTCACATTTGGATTTCAGGTCGTCAACAGTTTAAAGTAGTTCCACTTTATCAGCAATTAAAAATGCAAGTTCATCTATCAAAGCAAGCATTAAAATGGTTAATTTTCTCTAAGAGTATGAGTGAAAATTTTTCTTTAATAGTATGGAGACTTACCTCAGAAGAATCATCTTCTAGTTCCCCGTCACTTGTAGCCATGTGGGCTATTTGATCTTGATAGAGAATCTTCAACTGCTCCCAGATCTTTTTTGCAGTAGAACAATCAGCTACCAGTGGATAAATATTAGAACTCAGTCCACAGGTTAGAGCCACTTTAGTTCTAGCATTCTTTTGAAGCTTTTTGTAGTCATCATCTATCAGTCCCACATTTGATTTCACCTCCTTGTTTCCCTCTTCATCAGTCTTGTAGGGAACAAATCGTCCATTTTTTATGATTAACCATAGATCATAACCCTAAGCTTGAATGAACTGCTTCATCTCCTTCTTCCACCACCTATAGTGAGTTCATGTGAACAAGGGGGTAACATCTATGCGTCTGCCTCTTGGAAACCTATCAATAGTTGCAACAAGAGCTAAAGGTGCCTCTCTTCAGTGGACTCCTCCTCTTCTTCTTCTTCATTACTAGTGTCTCCCCAAGTAGCATAGAAGGCTTGTTTCTCCTTTTTTCTCTGAGCTCGAAAGTTTGCAGGATGGCAATTCTTCTTTTGTCCTTCTGCCTTCTCAACTCGATTCTTCTTCCTCTCAATTTTTCATTGGGACAGTCCTTTGCTGCATGATCCATTTTTCCACACTTGAAGCAACCACTGTAGTTTGGATTATCAATGATACTCTTCTTCCCAGCATAATCACCTTTGCCTTTGGAAGTTGATATGTTCAGCTTCTTCTTAAAGTTGCTAAACAGAATAAGTTCTTCTTCATTCACGTCCTCTGAATCCTCAATAGCCTTCAGTGCAAGACTCTTTTATTTCCATGGTTCCACTTTCACATGGGACAGTTTCCTGAGTTCTCAAGTTTTCAAACTTCTAACCAATTCATTAAACGACAACTTATCCAGCTCTTTGGACTTTATGATGACAGTGACTTTTGAGTCCCATGAGTCGGGCAGAATTCTCAGAAATTTGGTCACCAAATCTTTTTTAGAGAACTTTTTTCCTAACGATTTCAATTCATTTGTTATTATGGTGAGTCGAGTCAACATATCCTGAATACCCTCTTTCTCTCCCATGGAGAATAGTTCAAACTTTCTCATGAGTAGTTCAATTCTGGATTTTTAACCTAGTTGGTTTCCTCATGTGCAACCAACAAAGCATTCCAGATAATCTTAGCCTCATTACATGCGGATATTCGATTATATTCATCAGATCTAAGTCCACAACACATGATTCTTTTGGCTTTTGGATTATTTTCAGTCATTCGAAAATCAGCCTTAACATATATGCTAAGATCTTTAGGAACAGTTACACGTGCAGCTCCTTCACCAGTGGTAGTAGTGGGCACAAGAGGTTCCTGAATGGTTATCTGCCACAATTGATAATCTTCAGCCAGCAAAAAGTTCTCCATTTTTTCCTTCCACCATCCATAATACTGATTATTGAATTGAGGAGGTCGAGTTATAGATTGTCCCTCAGATATGCCAGGTGGTGCACTCATGATTCAGATCCTTCAAAGATGTTAATCTTTATTGATAAAGACCTGCTCTGATACTATTTGTTATAGATGATGCACCCTAAAGTGACACTAGAGAGGGGGTGCATAGTGACACTGTTCAATTTTTAATTCCTTAAAGTGAACCTGGTTCTAAACAAGCAATCATGTAAAATAACACAAGCAATTTTACATGGAAAAATATCCTTGCTCAAGGGAAACCACGACCCGGAGATGAGATTTAAAACCTCTACTAACACACGAGCAAGTTCAGGTTACACCTTATAACCTAGGACTAAACTCTAGTCCCAAGTTCACACAAACTATCCTCTAGTTTATGATAACTCATACTGCAAAGTTTCACCAAAATAACCTAACAAAGTGCTTCACAAAGCTAATACGGTTACACATAAAACTGTTTAACATAAACAACTAATTGAACCAACTATCTAGTATGTCTTCACTCTAAATTAAAAAGTAAACTCGATCTCAGATCTGTAAAATGAATTTCGCCTTTGCTCAATTTGAGTAAATAAATGGACCGGTAATCATTCTCTTGCTTTTATACCTTGGCTTGCTAGGGTTTTCTTCCCTCTCACAAACGCGTGGGAAAAGGATCCTCTAATGATACACTTCCTTATTTGTGTCAATCACAGAATAATGACAAACTCATTCCACAAATAGATATCTGCTCCACTGCAACAACTTTATGTGCACCAACTGCATATTGTTTCCATTAAGTATGCTGCTTGTGTCACTTATATACTTGTCAATCATCAATACCATGCCTCAACATAACTGTTATGGGCATATGATAATGGTTGTACGATAACTGTTACGAATATACGATAACTGTTGTATGATAACTGTTATAGATTCTAGCTATGCCTATAAATAGGTTATTTCAATTGTAAGTTTGTAATCAGTTTGAGGTGAAATAATATATCAGTCTCTCTCTATACAGTTTCTCTATTTTATTTACTTTGCAACTTTTATTTTATAACACTTCTATCTCAAATTTTCATTGTTGGAGGTGGTTGACTACGATAGTTTGGAGTTTTATTAATTAAGTTCTTTATATTTGCTTGTTCAACCTCTCAAACAATTTAATTATTTTGACTACATTAAAGAAAACTTGTCCAAAGAATCAATTGGGAATGTTAGAACCAAGACATGTGTCATCCTACTTAAGGAGGTCTCTTCCCCTTTTATGAGTTAGGTCATAAGTTTATGTAATATTTACATATTAAAGATGTTATAGTTTCCCAAGTTAAATCACTCACAAAAACATGATGATGATGATGATAATAAGAATAATAAGAACAACATTAATGATAATAATAATAACAACAATATACGATAACTGTTGTATGATAACTGTTATAGATTCTAGCTATGCCTATAAATAGGTCATTTCAATTGTAAGTTTGTAATCAGTTTGAGGTGAAATAATATATCAGTCTCTCTCTATACAGTTTCTCTATTTTATTTACTTTGCAACTTTTATTTTATAACACTTCTATCTCAAATTTTCATTGTTGGAGGTGGCTGACTACGATAGTTTGGAGTTTTATTAATTAAGTTCTTTATCTTTGCTTGTTCAACCTCTCAAACAATTTAATTATTTTGACTACATTAAAGAAAACTTTTCCAAAGAATCAATTGGGAATGTTAGAACCAAGACATGTGCCATCCTACTTTAGGAGGACATGTGCCATCCTACTTTAGGAGGTCTCTTTCCCTTTTATGAGTTAGGTCATAAGTTTATGTAATATTTACATATTAAAGATGTTATAGTTTCCCAAGTTAAATCACTCACAAAAACATGATGATGGTGATAATAAGAATAATAAGAACAACATTAATGATAATAATAATGAGTATCAAAATGATAATTTTAGGAATTTTAGTTAACTGTAAATATCAATTAAGTTTGTTCTGGTCTAATAGATTTTGATTATCACAACAATTGTACATATAGAGAAATACGTTCATGCCTATTCCATGCAGGCTAACATGCACTTCACTGGTTTGTCTCCTACTTAAACTACTGACATAATACAAGCTGGATAACATGATGGAAGGGATTGATCAAAGAGAATCCAACGGGGTTGTCCATGGTGCACCATGTTTCATGGGACCTGTGTGTTTGTTAATTTCTGTTTATCACTTGCATCCATATTTTCTTCTTATTATACTTATAACTATTTGATATTTGATATGCAATCGCTTGATTGAAGGTAAAGGTCATCTACCCGCTACGCTAGTGATATATTTTCTTCTTGTTTGTTTTGGCTGAGAGAAATGTTGGAGAAATTAAGTGGCCGTTTGGCCATAGATTTGAAAAAATATTTGAAAAAGAGTTTTTGAAGTTGAGTTAAAAAATGGTATTTGGAAGTTGAAGTAGTGTTTGGACATAAAATTCACTTGAAAAAAAGTTGAAGTTTTGTGAGTAGACAAAAAGTAGTTTTTGGAAAAACTTGAAAAAGTGGTCAAAAGCACTTTTTGGTTTTTCAAAAACTGTTTTTGAAAAAATCTCCAAAAATTAACAGTTTTTCATGGACAAACATGTTTTTCAGAAACTTTTTGAAAAAAAGTGAAAAATTATTCATGGACAAATGGGTTTTAAGAAAAATAGACACCAATAATAATAATTTCCTCGCATAAAATCCAAATACTGCAAAGAACCTCTAGAAAGTTAGAAAACTAAAAGAGGGACTGGAGTAGAAATTAAAGTTATTCTCTCACTAGGTGTGTGGCTAACATTGACCCCCTCCATCTTCTCACCATTCCAAATTAAATAAGAAGCTTACATAGTTTCTCAATTGAGAATATAATACTTTCTAATTGTACTCTAAATTTCAATTAAATGAAATGATTGGCTAAATTTCAAAATATTTTTTAATCCTATGAAGTTCTCATATATTTTTATTTCAATTTATCACAATTAAAAAATTAACACAACTCACGCATTTATTAGTTTAGTATATAAGTAATTCTTTAACAAGTTGATTACTTTATGAATAAAGATCACACTTCTAAGTTCTAATTTATAAAAATATACAAGTGAGCAACTAATTTTTGAATTTCCATTTGACACTACTTGATACACCTACTTGAAGAGAGAAACTACACTTAATCAAATGCAAAGAAGAGTTGGCTCATCTGCACCTAAGAGTTGTGGCTTAATAGTAAAAACAATAAGTATATTATATCACTACTAGAAAAATACTAAAAAGCTATAGAATGGTTGGTGAGGGAACTCACTCGCCAACAACTTAGCGAGTGACTTCCCTCTCCAATCAAAATTTTGCAGTAGAAAACAGTTAAAATAAATTAAATTAAAATAGTTGGTGAAAAAATTCCTTCTCCAACTAAAAAGTAAAAAAGGTGTCAGGTGCTGGAGAAGGAATTCCGTCGTCAATCACCTAACTATTTTTTTCACTTTTTGATTGGAGAAGGAATTCCATCTCCAACCCTAACAAGTGTATTACATACATATTTTTACATCAAAGCTTCAGTATACATATTTGAAACGACCTCGGTGTCGTTTCGGAAGTTATGACTTCGATTGGCATGCTGATAATTTTAAAAAATTCGTAAGGTCCATTGAGACTTATCTGTAAATTTGAGCTAAATCAGACCTCGTTGGGTAGGCATCGGAAGAAGGTTTCAGTTTTTATTGTTGATAAATACTAAAAAGATATTTTCGAGCTCGGTTTTGGTAAACGAGCTCCGATTCAAAATCCAAAAGTGCCGTTAGGTTCGTATGATTATTTGTGACTTTTGTGCTTTATCGAAAGTGAATTTCGAGGTTGTTCGGCTAGTTTCCGCTAAAATACCGAAAATTAAATAATTTGACCTTTCACATCTCTTCACTACTACAAGTATGTAACAGATCGTTGCTTAATGCTTCTACGTACTTCATTTAACATTCGAGGACGAATGTTCCTAACGGGGGAAGATTGTTACATCCCGTATGTCCAAAGTGAGGTATATCCTTCTAATGACATATTAAGAATGATCTGAGTGAGTTTAAAAGTCATAATATGACCATATATGATGTTTCTATTTTGAACATAAATTTTGGGAAAATTCGGATTTAAGTTACGAAAAAAAACGACTAAGGAATCGCCTTGTAATGAAGCTTTTTCAGCAATTAATTTCATGTGTTATATGAAGTCTTTTGGGGACATATTATATACCAAATTGAAGCTCTTGGAGTGTAGTTTCTAAAACTTTTTATAGTTTGTTCATACAACCTATGGATAAAACGATATGAGCATCAGAAATCAGGCCAGAAAAACGGACATAAGCGCAAAAGAGGACTAAAACTGAAATGTTTCGAGTATAAAAGGAAAAAATGCCTTCTTTTTCGTTATTTCAAGAATATAAACGATAGAAACAGTGCTCCCATGAAGGTTAAATCCACTTTTATGATTTTGAAGGAAGGACGCCAATCGTAACTCGAAATTGAAGACAGATTGCGTCAAAACGCTCTACGCGATTAAGGTAACGTTATGCTACCTTCAATTTCGTCTATAGCTTGAGTTTTAGAATTATTTCATGGCTAAGTAAAGTACCTAAATGTTGTATTATAGCTTGTTTAAGCTTTAGAAGGTATTGAATTCAAGGAAAACAAGGTTTAGAAGCAAGAAACATCAAAGGTATGTAAGACTAAACCTTTCTTTTGGCAAGGCATGCATCTTTTAGCTTTTGAAGCTTATCTTAGTTCTAAACTTAGTTTTTCTTGTGAGAAAATTGTATGGTATCAAGGAAACCTTGTATATACTTAATTTGGTACTAAAATCCAAGGTGAAAGACGTCCAAATCAACAAGATAAAACGTTTCAAAATCTGGAAATTATTTTGATCTTTGGACAGTTGTTAGTATATTGATCATAACTCCTTGTACAAAAATTGATATTTAGATTCTTTAAGAATCCCCATAACCCTAAGACATATATCTAAAACTTTCATGAAGACTATGAAGTCTATAACTTTGATCTACACTCTGGAAATTAGGTTGAAAATCAGGACAGTGGTGTTGTCCAGAAATTCTACCTGCGGATTTGTTATGTCATCCAGTTGTCTCATCTTTTTATCCATTTAACATGTTTATGTTATCAGTTTATCCGTGTATCCATCCCGTGTGTAGTATAGTGCTGGTTCTGTTTTGCGGATCATCCAGTTTCAGGGGAAACTATGCCGAAAATTTTATGAAAATTCAAAGAGTTGGACAAATTCTGAGTACTAGGTTGTGTCTATAATTCTATCCAGAGTTTTCTTCTCATTCCATTGAGTCCATATCTATTGTTGCCACATGTGTTATACCTCATACATGCTTATATTTATATTGTGATCATGTTATGTGTGATTTGGAGTCCCTCATAGAGGCTGTACATTGGACACACAGTCCGGTCGCGTGGGTATCAGGTTCCTAACCGGATTACCCTAAGATATGGGGAATGAAGCCTTTAGCCTTATTTGATATCATTTTCTGCTAATTGAATACAACAGGATCGTTTGGCAGTGAATCCAAAGGATAAAGCAGTTGTTGAGTAACGGAGCTAACTTTGTAACAAGGTAAGTATTTATATCCATTTCTTTGGAGGCACCTGGCCTCGTGGATTTTCGACCACGTGTTTCTTACGTGTGTAGCTGCCGATAGGCGTACTCATTACGCCTTAGCTTTGGATTTATATTCTATATTATATGTTATGTCCTGTTATTGGTATTGCATTTAGAATCTGAGTATTGTACTTTGGCTGTGAGTTGGTATATATTTTCCAGCTGTCGATGAGAGTCCCGCGCTGGTGATGGGTTATTATTGCATCATGTTGCATTCGTATGCACATTGCATCATATTGAGGGTAGGAGGATTCCGCCCTCGGAGCAGGAGGATTCCGCTCCATTGCATCATATTGAGGGTGGGAGGATTCCGTCCTCGGGGCAGGAGGATTCCGCTCCATTGCATCATATTGAGGGTAGGAGGATTCCGCCCTCGGAGCAGGAGGATTCCGCTCCATTGCATCATATTGAGGGTAGGAGAATTCCGCCCTCGGAGCAGGAGGATTCCGCTCCATCTATTTGGCACATATGACACCATTGCATCATACTGCATTCATCCCATTTCATTGCACCGCGTGCTGACTATTGTGTGACTATCATGCTGTGTTTTGTGTATGCGGTATGTATACCATATTGTGGACATATTTCAGTTTGTCTATATATTTCTTGCTCGTATTCTGAGTTGCGGGAATCGGGTTGCACGCCGCAGCGGTATAAATATACGGATCGGTTTGCACGCCGCAACGGTGTAAATATATGGATCGTGTTGCACGCCGAGACAGTATGAATATATGGATCGGGTTGCACGCCGCAACAGGATGTATTTCTGATTGTTGATATGTTCGGGATACCTATATGTTCTGGCTATCTTACGTTCTGGCTATTTTACGTTCCTGGTTTTAATGAGTTTGTGATTCCATACGTGTTTCTAGTTATTATTTGGCTCTGCCTTTTCATAATTTAAATAAGAGGAATTTTGTTTATCTGTTTCTTTTATCCCTGGCTAGCTATCCTATTCTTTGAGGTGGCTAGTCTGCCCCACTTATTGAGTCCTTTTGACTCACCCTTGTTTGTTGTTTGTTTTTGTCTATCTATTTCGTTTCGGCAGGTTCGCTCCAGGATTGAATTCGCCACGTTGTGAAGGAGCGAAGACGACTTCAGCTGTCAGGGTAAGCCAGCTTTTATTCCGGATGGCCACCAGTTTTATGTTTATTATTTCAGTTGCATATTGCTCCCTTCAGGAGGTATTTGTCTTCTTCTGTACTCTTAGATGTATAGTTTGGATAACCCTAAACCTAGTATGTTGGGTAGTCAGCTGTAATTTCTTTTGTACAGCTTAGAGGTATCAGTATGTGTGTGTTTTTGTTTTAAGTCTTGCCTTTATTTATGAATTGTTATATTTATTTTCCGAATTAAATTAGTAAGGGTTCACCCGACTGGTCTAGGGGAGGATGTCGGGTGCCCGCACGACCTAACCGGATTCTGGGTCGTGTCAGTTGGTATCAGAGCCTAATTTAGAGTCTATCCAGACTAAGACAGTGTCTAGTAGAGTCTCGCTGATGGGTACGTAGACGTCCGTACTTATCTACGAGAGGCTATGATGGCATTTAGGAAGTTTCACTTCCTTTTTTTCTGATCGTGCGTCGGTCTAGGATTCGAAAGTATTTTCGTTAATTTGTTAATTCCTTCGTGGTGATTGTGAACCCTCGTGCGGTAAATCATCAAACGGTATGAGTTCAAGACGAAGAAGTCTAGCCTGGGGCTGGCACTGACGAAGCCCCGAGAGTTTTGATCGTGCTGACGATCTAGTTACGGAGGTCCCAGCTGTACGAGCTCGCAATGGGCAAGGGAGCAGGGCCTTGCGGTTCCCTTGGCTCTCTACGATGCTTTTACGAGAATCTTGGCGACGCAGATACCGTAAGAACCTATTATTTGCTAGGCAGCTTATCAGGTTGCCGCAGATGCAGATGTTCGGACTTAGAGGACTCTTGTTCCAGTTCTTAATATTCCCCCAGTAAAGTATATTCCGGAGGCAGCATGTGGTGTGCCTCCAGTTGCTCTGGCTGGGTAGGTAACTGAGGTAATTATTGAGTCCGAGTGCTCAAGGAAGTTGCATTATTTTACGTGGTTGAACATCCCGATATTCCCAAGCAATGCATTAGATAATCCCTGTGTAAGTTTTTTTTAAAAGTAAAATGATGTCAGTGTATCCTTTAGGCTCTTGATTATATCAAGCGGTATGGTGTCGATTATTCTTCTTTCCAATTTCAGGGTCCAGCCTTGAATTGATGGGCCGCTCTTTTATTAGCTAACTTGGTTCGATTTTTCTTATAGATTCGTGGAAAAGTTCCTTTCGAGTAGCGAGTGAGATGAAAAGTGTTGCCAGTTTGAGTGGATTGGACAGGGTAGTCTGTCGGTTAGCCTGTTGGTGTTTCAGAATATCAGATTGAATTCTATAGAGTGGCTGAATATGTATTAGAACTAGTCCATGAGCTTCTCGAGAGATTGAGGTCGGGATTTCATTTGATGTGGTTGTTCATATTGCTCGGAGGTACCAGGCATACCATAAGTTAGAGTGGGAGAGCAAAAGATCCCATGGCCCTAGTGGGCACCATGGTATCTCCTTTGGATGTAAGAGTTTTGATTATTTTTGGAGGTTACTTGCAAGGTTATCTCAGCTTGTAGCGCGTGATTCTCAGAGTGCGCGAGTAGTTCATCAAGAGAGACTCAGTTTTCTCTTTGTAGCTATCAATAATCAGTCTAGTTTCCATTTTTAACGAAAAGGGTGTTATCACTGTCACGAGTCTTGTTATCCTTTGAGGAGTTTTTCCTTATTCAGGCAAGTAGGCAGTCGTCCTTTTTCTCGTCATTAGGCAACTGCACAGTCGCGGAGGATTTAATTTAGATCTTAATCAACCAGATATATGCCACCATCCGATAGAGGTCGAGAGTGTGTTGGCAGTGGTTCTTCAAAAGGTGATTATCAGGGTACCGGCTCAGCTCAGCCGCAGAGGCAGTTCTGTGAACTGCTGGCAGGATGCTGAGGCATCCGATGTAGTAGACCCAAGTATTTCTTCTTCTCTTAAATATGAGTAAGATTTGATTCTTTTGATCGATCTAGAAAGGGTGTGTCTTATCATGTTTCGATGGTTTCCTTGGATGTTGTTTTTATTAAGAATCAGTTGCGGTAGAGGAGTGAGCTTCTGATATGATTTATTCCTGGCATTTATTATGACCCTACTAGTTTATCTGGTTTAAATGTGAGAGATTTGTGAGTGAGTATCGGTATTGTTTGCTTGGCATCTTGTTGTGCCTCATTCTGTTATAATGCCAAGTCAGTCTATCTCTTTTTGGAACTTAGTGTCGGTAGGATGATGGGATTCTTATCCGTCACCATCAGAAAGTGTCATTACTTCTTTCGGTGTAAAGTGGTTAGTAAGTAATACTCGATCTATGTGTCTCCTCTTGGTTCGAGACGCTAGTAGAGTCATGTTATTCTACAAGTTTGTCTCGGTATAAAAGGGTTTTCTAGTAAATTGCCGGAGTTTCCTTTTTATAGGAAGGTTAAATTGACATAGATTTTGTTCCATAAAGCTCATTCAATGTCTATTTCTTCAATTGCGATTCTTCAGTTAGCCTGACTCATAAATAGTCTAGCTCTGGTAGCCAAGAAAATAAGAAGATGAGCTTCCTGAAGCTCTAATTATTTCTATCCTCGGTCCATTTCCATTTCTTCTTCGTCCGGCACTAGTGAGCTTGGGCGGTTGGTAGCTGCTTGTGATGTTCCCTGTGTTGAGCCAGAGTACGTGTTATTGTAGCCGGATAGGCGCATTGTTGTTTTTCAAGGCTACTAAGGGTAATGAGAGGCGTCATTTGACCTTTGATTTGATCCATCATGCGATGATGCTTATGGAAAAGGTATGGAGTTGTGAACTCGAGGGTTGCAGCTGTTTGGCAACTCGAGAGAGTAATTTGGTAGCTCAGGTCTGAGTTGCGTTCTCTATTTAGCTAAGTCTTCCTTAATCCAGCAAGTTGTGCGAGGATGACTATTTTTATTCAACTTAGTTGTATGAGCTGAAGCTCTACGTGGAGGAGCCTTCCTCCAATAATGAATATAAATATTAAATCTCTAAGGCGTTGCTGAAGCGTAAGCTACTTCTTTGTTTCATCGACTTGTTCTATATCGAAAAGTATATCGATGAGGTGATTCACCAGCAGAATCATGTTAATCCATCTAGAGTTTCGTATATCTTTGCCTTGAGAATGTAGAACTCTCCTCTCGTGATCGAGGAAGGGTCAGTTTAGTCAAAATAAGCTGGACAATGGTGTTATCATATTATCAAGATATGTTTTATTCAAAGAGTTCGGTGCACGTGTTATAATTCTAATCCTGTAATCAGGAAATAATGCCCGTGGAGTAAGCACTTGAAGGTCGTGCAAGTCCTCTTGTTATCCGTGCGAATTTTTCTTTAAACTTAGGCTCGTTCGAGGACGAACGAGAGTATGAGTGGAGGAGAATGAAACGACCTCGGTCAGTCGTTTCGGAAGTATTCGTAAGGTCCATTGAGACTTATCTGTAAAATTTGAGCTAAATCAGACCTCGTTTGGTAGGCATCGGAAGAAGGTTTCAGTTTTTATTGTCGATAAATACTAAAAAAGAGATTTTCGAGCTCGGTTTTGGTGAACGAGCTCCGATCCAAAATCCGAAAGTGCTGTTAGGTTCGTATGATTATTTGTGACTTTTGTGCTTTTTCGAAAGTGAATTTCGAGGTTGTTCGGCTAGCTTCCGCTAAAATACCGAAAATTAAATAATTTGACCTTTCACATCTCTTCACTACTACAAGTATGTAACAGATCGTTGCTTAATGCTTCTACGCACTTCATTTAACATTCGAGGACGAATGTTCCTAACGGGGAAAGATTGTTACACCCCGTATGTCCAAAGTGAGGTATATCCTTCTAATGACATGTTAAGAATGATTTAAGTGAGTTTAAAAGTCATAATATGACCATATATGATGTTGATATTTTGAATACAAAGTTTGGGAAAAATTGGATTTAAGTTACGGAAAAACCGACTAAGGAATCGCCTTGTAATGAAACTTTTTCAGCAATTAATTTCATGTGTTATATGAAGTCTTTTGGGGACATATCATATACCAAATTGAAGCTCTTGGAGTGTAGTTTATAAAAATTTTTATGGTTTATTCATACAACCTATGGATAAAAAGATATGAGCATCAGAAATCAGGCCAGAAAAAGGGACATAAGCGCAAAAGAGGACTAAAACTGGAATGTTTCGAGCATAAAAGGAAAAAATGCCTTCTTTTTCGTTATTTCCAGAATATAAACGATAGAAACAGTGCTCCCATGAAGGTTAAAGCCACTTTTATGATTTTGAAGGAAGAACGCCAATCGTAACTCGAAATTGAAGACTGCGTCAAAACGCTCTACGCGATTAAGGTAACGTTATGCTACCTTCAATTTCGTCTATAGCTTGAGTTTTAGAATTACTTCATGGCTAAGTAAAGTACCTAAATATTGTATTATAGCTTGTTTAAGCTTTAGAAGGTGTTGAATTCAAGGAAAACAAGGTTTAGAAGCAAGAAACATCAAAGGTATGTAAGACTAAACCTTTCTTTTAGCAAGGCATGTATCTTTTAGCTTTTGAAGCTTTTCTTAGTTCTAAACTTAGTTTTTCTTGTGAGAAAATTGTATGGTATCAAGGAAACCTTGTATATACTTAATTTGGTACTAAAATCCAAGGTGAAAGACGTCCAAATCAACAAGATAAAACGTTTTAAAATCTGGAAAATTGTTTTGATCTTTGGACAGTTGTTAGTATATTGATCATAACTCCTTGTACAAAATTAATATTTAGATTCTTTAAGAATCTCTAGAACTCTAAGACATATATCTAAAACTTTCATGTAGACTATAAAGTCTATAACTTTGATCTACACTCTGGAAATTAGGTTGAAAATCAGGACAATGGTGCTGTCCAGACATTCTACCTGCGCATTTATTATGTCATCCTGTTGTCTCATCTTGTTATCCATTTAACATGTTTATGTTATCAGTTTATCCAGGTATCCATTCCCGCATGTAGTATAGTGCTATTTCTATTTTGCGGATCATCCAGTTTCAGGGGAAACTCTGCTGAAAATTTTATGGAAATTCAAAGAGTTGGACAAATTCTGAGTACTAGGTTGTGTCTATAATTCTATCCAGAGTTTTCTTCTCATTCCATTGAGTCTATATCTATTGTTGCCACATGTGTTATACCTCATACATGCTTAATTTATATTGTGATCATGTTATGTGTGATTTGGAGTCCCTCATAGAGGCTGTACATTGGACACACAGTTCGGTCGCGTGGGTATCAGGTTCCTAACCGGATTACCCTAAGATATGGGGAATGAAGCCTTTAGCCTTATTTGATATCATTTTCTGCTAATTGAATACAACAGGATCGTTTGGCAGTGAATCCAAAGGATAAAGCAGTTGTTGAGCAACGGAGCTAACTTTGTAACAAGGTAAGTGTTTATATCCATTTCTTTGGAGGCACCTGGCCTCGTGGATTTTCGACCACGTGTTCCTTACGTGTGTAGCTGCCGATAGGCGTACTCATTACGCCTTAGCTTTGGATTTATATTCTATATTATATGTTATGTCCTGTTATTGGTATTGCATTGAGAATCTGAGTATTGTACTTTGGCTGTGAGTTGGTATATATTTTCCAGCTGTCGATGAGAGTCCCGCGCTGGTGATGGGTTATTATTGCATCATGTTGCATTCGTATGCACATTGCATCATATTGAGGGTAGGAGGATTCCGCCCTTGGAGCAGGAGGATTCCGCTCCATTGCATCATATTGAGGGTGGGAGGATTCCGTCTTCGGGGCAGGAGGATTCCGCTCCATTGCATCATATTGAGGGTAGGAGGATTCCGCCCTCGGAGCAGGAGGATTCCGCTCCATTGCATCATATTGAGGGTAGGAGAATTCCGCCCTCGGAGCAGGAGGATTCCGCTCCATCTATTTGGCACATATGACACCATTGCATCATACTGCATTCATCCCATTTCATTGCACCGCGTGCTGACTATTGTGTGACTATCATGCTGTGTTTTGTGTATGCGGTATGTATACCAAATTGTGGACATATTTCAGTTTGTCTATATATTTCTGGCTCGTATTCTGAGTTGCGGGGATCGGGTTGCACGCTGCAACGGTATAAATATACGGATCGGTTTGCACGCCGCAATCTGTGTAAATATATGGATCGGGTTGCACGCCGTGACAGTATGAATATATGGATCGGGTTGCACGCCGCAATAGGATGTATTTCTGATTGTTGATATGTTCGGGATACCTATATGTTCTGGCTATCTTACGTTCTGGCTATTTCACATTCCTGGTTTTAATGAGTTTGTGATTCCATACGTGTTTCTAGTTATTATCTGGCTCTGCCTTTTCATAATTTAAATAAGAGAAATTTTGTTTATCTGTTTCTTTTCTCCATGGCTAGCTATCCTATTCTTTGAGTTGGCTAGTCTGCCCCACTTATTGAGTCCTTTTGACTCACCCTTATTTGTTGTTTGTTTTTGTCTATCTATCTCGTTTTGGTAGGTTCGCTCCAGGATTGAATTCTCCACGTTGTGAAGGAGCGAATTCGCCACCAGTTTTATGTTTATTATTTCAGTGGCATATTGCTCCCTTTAGGAGGTATTTGTCTTCTTCTGTACTCTTAGATGTCTAGTTTGGATAACCCTAAACCTAGTATGTTGGTAGTCAGCTGTAATTTCTTTTGTACAGCTTAGAGGTATCAGTATGCCTGTGTTTTTGTTTTAAGTCTTGCCCTTATTTATGAAGTGTTATATTTATTTTCCGAATTAAATTAGTAAGGGTTCGCCCGACTGGTCTAGGGGAGGATGTCGGGTGCCCGCACGACCTAACCGGATTCTGGGTCGTGTCAATATTTTTCCCATTTTTACTTCAGACCCCATTTTCTCAGCCTCCCTCCCTCCGCCCTGCTACAGCGGCAACACCCCAGGCATAATGAAAATTGTACTTGTAATTTAAAAACAGATGCTAAAAGGCAAGGTCTGCATTTCTAATTTTCTATGTTATTATTTTACTGATTGCAGTCATTTAGCTAGTAAATGCCATTATTTGTTCATGATTGACACAAGCACTACTGTGTTATTCTTAAGATATCCGCTTTTTGGATTTTCTACTAAACTTTTGGCTTACTTTTGTGCTATCGTATGAACATAGCTGTAGCTATTTGTATTTGTACCAGCACATGGAGGTCTTGTTGACATGTAAGTCTCTTTGAAACTGCTAATTTTTTTTGGAACTGCTTAATTTTGAATTATATATGTTAGATTAGTGGTATTAAATTTCTTTATGGATAAAGCAAGCGGTGGAGGTGGATTTTGGTTTTTTGTTGAATGTGAAGCTTAAACTGGTTCTGGAACGAAATATGAAAGCCATACTTTTTTGATGAGAAGTTTACACAAGTGATGCTGTGAAAAACGATGCTTAAGATTTATGTATACACAAGTAAAGGTTTAATGCTTCTTGCTCTTCTTCTTCTTCTTCTTCTTCTTCTTCTTCTTCTTCTTCTTCTTCACCTACACCACAAAATGAAAAAATTATATATGAAATTATTTTTCTGGAGAGGGAATTCCGTCTCTAAACACTAAAAATAATTTCTACAAATAATGCTGGAGAGAGAATTCTGTCTCCAAGCAGTAAATTAATTATTTTGCTAGAGAGGGAATTCCGTCTCTAAACACAATCTGACATAATCAGTAGTTGCAGTTACTTTTTGAATTGGCGACGGAATACGCTCTCTGGCTTGATCAACGACGCGCCAAATAGTGAAGGTCGCACAGAGACAAAATTCTCTCTCTAAACTCCTTTTAGAGCAGGAATTCCGTCTCCAAACTGAGTCGCAAAATACTCTTTTTCTAGTAGTGTATTACTAAAAGAAGACTTGCTCGTTTCTTTTTCTTAGATGAACTATTTCATACAATTGTTGTGTTTGGACATTAATTTCATTTGAAAAAGTTGAAGTTTAGATTAAGTAGAAACAATTATTTCACTTGAAAGGCTGTTCAAATCTATTTCTTAAAATATAATATTGTAATATAAGTTAAAGTTACCTTAAAATTTAAAAGTTGAAGTTGAAGTTGAAGTTGAAATGTCGAACCAAATAATTAAACAATTTTTTTCCAATATCCTAAAATACTATCTTGGACGATGGTTTTGTAATGCAAATTACTCTCTTATTTCTTTCTTGTCGACTGAAATTTTAAATTGAAAAGTCATACATTTAACACTTGGCAGCAAAAATAACTACATGAAAGATAACGGTCCAAAGAAAATGACATGAGATCTAGTAGTCCTAAGAAAATGTTGACCCTTCTCCTTTTCTTTCCTTGTCAAAGCATATCACCAAATTAAAAATACTTAAATAAAAAAGATATACTAATTTAAATTTTTTCTCCTCCGTTGCATTTTGTTTGTCCGATTTTTCTTACTAATTCGTCCTAAAAAGATTGTCATATCTATACTTACCTTCTAATTTACTCACTTGCATCCACATAAATATTTCTATCTTATTTTAGACAATAAATTTTAAAATGTTCATTCTTTTATTAAATTTTATATCAAGTAAAATTATGACAAATAAAGTGAAACGAACAGTTATTATAAAAAAACAAATTGAGACATAAATAGTTGTACCATAAAGTTAGAAAAATGGTGATATTTGTGAATCACCCTACACCAATAAGAAAGTAGAAAAAGGTGTAAGATTCTACCTGACAAATTCTGTCCCTTTTCTTCTGCAGAATTTTAGATTTCTGTTTTACAAATATATTGTTGAGTTTTCTTGAACTTCTCAATTCTCATCATTTCCCACTTTCAGGTTCTTACTTTATTTCACAACCCCACCATTTTTTTATTTAAAAAGATTTAATTTTTATTGTTAATTTGGTAACCATTTTGGTTTTTCTTGAATTAGCTTTATGATTTGCATGGTTTGTTCTGAATTGCATTATAAGTTGTTGTTTGGATATGTTATGATCTTCTTGCAATAGCCAGATCTTACAACGACGACATAGATGTACTAGAACGTACCCTACCTCGAATTTCGAGTGAGGTAGAAAGGCTATTTCTAATAGACCCTCGGCTCGAGAAAAACAGATCTTGTTTCCTGATATATTTGTTTTGGTTGGTCTTTCTGCATGAGCCTGATATTGACAACTTTATTTATTGAAACAAATAAAATTTTGGTTGGAGTTTGAAGCATAGGTGGATCTAGAGCTGGCAAACGGGCGGGTCGGATTGGATATGGGCTGGTAAAAAATGGATAAGAAAAAAATGGATAATTATCCGACCCGCCCATATTTAATGCGGATAAAAAATGGGTTGAGTGATGGATAACACGGTTATCCATATTATCCGCGGCTTTTTTCACTATAAAGTACTTCCTCAATCCTATTTTGTTGGTCGTAGTTTTGATTTTGAGGGTCAAACGAGTTTTTTAACCACAATATTCTTATGTATCTTTTAAGTATTTTGAAAAGTAATTTATTGCGACTTCTAGTACATTTTTTTTTTTATTTTTTAAATATGTCAAATTCACAGTCAAATTTAAAAAGTTTGGCTCTTGAATTAGTAGTATGACAAACAAAGTGAGACGGATATAGTAATAATGTTTACCAAGTTAATTTTAATACCCCAACCTTACCCCCACTTCAACCCACCCTCATCGCCACCCCACCTATGTTTTGGGTTTGATAAATAAACCAGCTATTGTATTTTGTTGTAATTGTATGAACTGTACTTCTATAGCCCATTTAATATTTTGGATAATCTGTTAAGCTCATTGCTTCATATAATAGACGTGATCTGGAACTCTTTAACCGTTTTCATGAGCTTTCATCTTGTCAGAGAGTAGGGGTGGGGTAGGGTAAAGGGGTGGGGGTGGAGTTGAGTAAGGAGTTTGGGGTGCGGGTGTGGTGGTTAGTAGGGAAGAGGGTGGGGGTGGGGGTGGGGGTGGGGGTAGGGTTATGGGGTACGGGTGATAGTCTTGGAAGAGGTTTACAAAGTGACTGAGGGTAATGGACTAATGGTGATGGTTCATTCTTGACCCATTGGTTAACCATGGTTATCCATTTTTTAAAGCGGATAATATGGATATAATCCATATTTTATCCACTTTAAATAATTCAATTATCCGACCCATTTTTAAGCTGATAATTTGGATGGATAATTGAGAATTTTATCCATCTTGCCAGCTCTAGGTGGATCTAACATTTAAAGAAAGTAAAATTTAGTGTAGGAATGGTCAATTACACATATACATTATTGATCTCTGTTTAATTTTGGGTTGTTTGCTTTTCTTGAGCCGAGGGTCTATTGGAAAGGTAAGGATAAGGGATGCGTACACCCCACCCTCCCCAGACCCCACTTGTGGGAATTGGGGTTATACTGGGTATTGTTGTTGTTGTTGTTGTTGTTGTTGTTGTGGTTGTTTAATTTTGACTTGTTGTAGGCAAGCATCTTTTGCATTCTTGACCCCCATTACGTGATTTGGTCTTTTGTTAATTGGCCATTCCGTCTAGTTTGATCCTTTTATGCATAACCTATTGTAGTTAACATGTTGGTTATTCTGAATTCACATTGATATGGAGATCATATATAGCAAATCAAATTCCTGAAGTTATCTTTTTTCCATGTTTTGCTTGGTGTTTGTTGTGTCTGTTTATTCGGCGTTCTTGATTTCGGATCAATTTTGGGTTGTTATAGCAATAAAATTTGCATCTTGGGTACTTTTGTCCCTCAACATATGAAATTTGGCTCTTCCTCTACATGTTTATTAATTGACCATTCCGTCTACTTTGATCCCTTAACCTGCATAACCTACTGTACTTAGATGTTATTTTTCTGATTTCGTATTGAAATAGTTGTTATGATGGGCATGCCTTATTCCTACAACTTACATTTCTTCTTTTGGTTCAATGGTTGTTGCTCTTTATTGCAGGGCCTCTCTTCCTCCTTTGCAGAAGAGGTCCACGAGGACCTTGAGAAGTTAGAGGGAGGAGGCCAATGGATTTTGAAAGCAATAGCTGGATTGGGGAAAGGCTGTGTTACTACCCCAGGCTTTTTGGCGGAGTCATGCTGACTGCAGCCTTGCTCGGGGTGTCTACTAGCTATTTTACAGGGATCAGTGTTCCTACTCTGCCCTACACCGATCTGAGTGTCTTTCGTAAAAAGAAGCGCGGGAAGAAGCGTATTCGTGTCTATATGGATGGGTGCTTTGACCTGATGCATTATGGCCATGCGAATGCGATTAGACAAGCAAAAGCATTGGGAGATGAGTTAGTAGTTGGAGTTGTTAGTGATGAAGAAATTGTAGCTAATAAGGGTCCACCAGTTTTATGCATGGAAGAAAGGTGAGTTTGATTAGTTGCTACATCTTTCACCGATTAGATTCTTAAAATTTGTTTATGTTATCTGCAACATATCTTGTACAGCAAATTTAATGCGTCATGCTGCTTGATGCTTAATCTATTTAAATGGTTCCATAGAGAGCTGTACTTTTCATATCTAACTTAGGAATGTTAGCGTCACCTATAAGTCACGTGAAGGTAAAACCTAAAGACGCCATGGACAAGAGAACATACACTATAGTCTCTGTTCTCCACCGTGCCTGAGTAGGATAGGTGAAGGACGAAGTTTGGTTGCTAAAACTGTTTTGATAAAATGTGATAAGTTTGTTTTGATCAAATGTGATAAGTTTGGTGACATGGACTACCATTTCTGAGAATTATAGAATGCATGAGCCAATGCAGTTCTTAAGAGGGGTCTTGGTAAAAGTGGGTATTGCTTTGGGGGTAATCTCACATTTTATGTAGGATGACGTCCTATAGGCTTGTCAATAACGATATGTTATCATGACTGGATGTGTTAATCTAGGACGAACTAATTCAAGTCCTCATATACTTTTTATAATCCATATAACATCTTGGTTATCAAAAGTATCTTTCAAAATTCCAATTGAGTCAAAGTGAGCTAAATATCGTGAAATAATGACATAATTAAAAACTCATGACGTTGTTTGCCTTGTGTACTGGGCCTTTGGCAAAGGTGCAACTGAGACAATGACAATGGATTTGCAAATCCTCTTGGAGATCTAATTAGGTTAATGGTGTCTGGCCCAGGACCTAAGTTGATATCTGACCTATTACCAGCACTGTCCATGGAAGTTTTGACCTTGCTATTCTTGATGAGCCTAAGCAACTTCTTTGACACAAAGTAGATTATGGATAACAAAATTCTTGAAAGTAAGTTATCCCTCAATTCATGCCTATGGACTCTTACATGTTCTTTGTGTAAACATGTAAATGTCTAGAAGTTCAAATATAAATTAGGATTCAATTCATTTCTTAAAAAAGAATATAGTGCCACTTATTCATGTCTTCTTTATGTGATGTTATTTTGTTTCATCAATTCAACTGTTTCAGTTTTTCTTGACCTTAATATGCCGTCTGATTTGAGATCCTTTGCAGACTTGCCCTTGTTAGTGGGTTGAAATGGGTGGATCAAGTAATTCCCAATGCTCCTTATGAAATTACTGAAGATTTTATGATCCGTCTATTCAATGAGCATAAGATTGACTACATTATACATGGTGATGACCCCTGTCTACTACCAGATGGAACTGATGCTTATGCCCTAGCAAAGCAAGCTGGTCGCTACAAGCAGATTAAACGCACTGAAGGTGTCTCCAGCACAGACATTGTAGGTACTATATTTCTCCTATTCTAGTTCAGCTTAAGGTTTGATGTGTAAGCATAATCACCCAACCTTTTATGCTAGTAGAGCTAATATTTTCCAGAAATATGCCTTATTTCTGTGGTTGAAGTGATCCTTTATGTTCTGTATGAAATGGAACCCGCCTCCCCCCTTCAGATAGTTTGATCGGAAAGTCTTTTCTCTCCAACCCTTTCATACATGTGTATATAATGTACAGAGGCATTTACTTTTCAATTTCTTCCCTCCTCTCCTTCTTCTGTTGCCGGCCTCTTTTGATGGTTCTCCGACTGTTAGCTATCCAGGATGCTATTTATTAGACTGTGTAGCTGATAATATCAGAAGGCTCATGTTTAGTGGTTCTTCAGAATGGAGAATCCTTCTATAATCAAATGATTTTCCCAAGTCTAGGCTAGACTGTCTAGCAAATGACAATAAGTCAAAGAGAATGTTCAGTAAACATCCTAGAGAAAATGAAGGAAGCAATTGTTTCCAGGAATCACATACTAAGAGCGATGAATATGTTTTTGTTTTGTTCATATGTTTTCGAATCATGTTTTGTAGGAAGGATTCTTTCATCTGCTAAAAGTATTTCTCAAGATTGCTCCAAATCATCTCACCCTGGTGAAGCTGATAAGATGAACAGTGTACATGCTGAGGAAAAATTGGCCAAGATCAATCACATATCTCGTTTTCTGCCCACATCTAGACGGATTGTGCAGTTTTCAAATGGAAAGGTACCACAAGCTGTACTCTCTTCGGGCAAAAGAAATTTTTGTTCCAAAGTGGTAACCTTTATTAAATTGTTACAGCCAACCATGTAGCCTCATTCATATGAAATATCCTATGGATTGAACGATGCTTGAGTAAATAAATTTACCCTTTTGAAGTTGAAACAACAAAAAGATGATAAAGTTACTCCCCATTAGCTCATGGTGGTTTACAGAGAATACTAAGTGTCACTTTTCTTATCTTGTTGCAATTAGTTTCTGATTAAGCTTCTGTTTTCCTGTGCGAGTGCTAACAGTAAATTTTCTCCTTTTTTTAGGGGCCTGGGCCAAATGCTAGAGTAGTGTATATTGATGGTGCATTCGACCTTTTTCATGCTGGCCATGTGGAGGTAAAATCTCTAATTTGGATGTTGGACTTTGTCAAGCTTTATTTGTATATGTAGTGCAATCATCTGTGTTGCTATAAGTGACTGTAATCTTGTTACTCTGAATGATTTATGAACTGTCTGAAATTTTTCTCCTCCTACTACTTGCATGCTAATGCTAAGGGTCATGCATTTTCGATGCAGTAGAAGACACTGTCCATAATGATGTTGAGAGTTAAATGTAGCAATTTATTTTAGTTGCAATAAACTCTTTGAACTGTTAAAGCTCGTTATAATAGAAGATATTCACTGTTATACTTAGTATCCTAACTATTGGATCTTTCTTCATCATCTTCTTCTTCATTTAATTTTTATCCTCTTATATATGAGATACTCAATCTCCAAATTCTGGTTTTTATTACCTGACTTAAATTTCTTTTATTGTTCACTGTGCTCCTTATTTCATTAAAATAGTGTCTTCTCATGCAGCATCATTATATCTTTAATGAATAAGTTATTCTTTTCCCCACTCAGATTCTTAGAAGTGCCAGACAGCTTGGTGATTTTCTTTTAGTCGGAGTTTATACTGACGAGACTGTCAGGTATGTTTCATGCTAGTATTTCTCGTCTATGCTTGGTTTGACTCTATTGCTTTGCAGTATCATCCTTCAAAGTGACAACTGTAACTTTATATGTCAATGGACAAATTGTACTGTCTATTAAAGGACAATAGGTTATACCTTTAATAAAACCTTTAGTTAACAGTTGAAGAATGATAATATTTGCATATTCATGTTATCAAGATTTTTTGGGTTAGATGTCTCTGTATTGTGACTTGCATGTTGAGGCACCTTGGCTTCTTATAAGTTTTGACTTCTTAAAATTCTCACCCTGCTCCTTCAGAACATGCGATGTCTCACTTTCAAATCTTTTTATGAGTACGAATCAAGAAAATTAACATATTTTGTTTCTTGTAGTGAACATCGTGGACATCAGTATCCACTGATGAATCTCCATGAACGCAGTCTTAGTGTTCTTGCTTGCCGTTATGTTGATGAGGTCATTATTGGTGCCCCTTGGGAAGTGACCCAGGATATGGTACGCTTGCTCTATGCTCCGAGATGTGTTCTTTCTATCTTATTTGTAGTGCATTTACATTTGTCTAAATTGCATTTATTGTTCATAGAAAAGATAAGCAAAACTGCTGCTATTCTTCTCCTTTTTGATTTATTTTAGAAGAAAGTGTCTTCTGCATTTGTTGATCACATATTGATGGAGGAGGAAATGGAGCCTTTTGTTTACTCAGCTGGCTGTGTGTCCTTGACCCTTTGTTTCTCTGGGAAATAGGTTCATTAGGAAGCCAAACCAGACATTTTGGCAAATAAGTCTCTGCACCAGGGTATAAACTGTTACACACTTGGGGGGTCGTTCGGTTTGAATGAATTTTTTACGCGTGTATTAACTATTAATGCGGGTATTAGTAATGTGGGTATTAATAATGTGTGTATTAATAATATGGGTATTGATAATGCATGTATTAGTTATGTGGGGTTTAGTAATGTGGGTATTAGCCACGCATATATTATAACGTAGGGATTATTTGTTGAATCACTAATATATTACAAATTAACAAATAATATTATTATTTAAAATATTATTTACTCCTTAAATAAAATTTTAAAATATCCTTATTATTATGAGGGTTAAATTTTGTCATTTTAAATTTTAATACCTGCATTATTAATACCCACATTATTAATACCACCTTCTACGCGTAAAATAATACATAGATTCTCGCATTAATAATGCATGTATTAATAATGCAGAATATACAAAAACGCAACCAAACGTTGCATTAATTTTATGCGGGTATTAAAATTTCACAGAAACCAACCGAACGCTGCGCTAAATTAACGCTGAGTTTTCTGCGGGTACTAATATTTAGTGCGGAGAACCGAACGACCCCTTACCGTGCACCCATGATGTTCTGTTATATATAGAAGTTGGGTGTCGTTGGTACAAAACCATATAATGTTGTAGATTTTCTACTTTTTGGTATACTTCATACGGGCGCTTTTCATGCCTTCACCTCAATAATATTATTAAAAAAAATAATGTTACATACTTCCGATTGTCGCAAATTGACAGAAAGAGAGAATACTTGAAGTTTATGGTTCAAGGCCTATTTAAACAATTGAAAGTTTGAGTAGTTGCTAAATAGCCCTATAGTTCTCATGTAGGTGAGTATCGCCCATACATTGGTGGAACTAATATGATTTGGGACTTCATAATCTCCTTTTAACTGTATACTAGTTGTGAATTCTTCAATATTTGAATAATCACATTGATCTTACAGAACGCTGTAAAGCTCAGTAGCTCAGCCCAGGATTTACCATGCTAAAGCTAATATGGTTCATCACCCATGAAAAATGTGCTATTTTGCTATAACTGAAAGCCTGATGCTCTACAATTTGTAGGTCATTAATAGCACTTGCAACATTCAACAAAAACACTTAAAACTTGCAACAAGTTAGAGTAAGGAACTGCGGAAATGGCTTTTTGCAGTTCTTGTACATGATACGAGTGTACGACCACTCTTCTTGCACATGAGCTTTTATGTCTTAGCAAGTTACTCCTATATATTAAAAATGAGTTGTTTATTTTCCATCATCCTTGCTCATTTGACCTGAAAAGGAAAAGCAAAGTACTTTACATTTCTTATTGGTCACTAATTTGTCTCCATTTTCTGTTTGGTATGGTTAGGTAACAACTTTCAATATCTCGGTGGTCGTACATGGGACAGTTTCTGAAAGAAACTCTTCTACGGGAGTAAGTCTGTCCACATTTTGATTGTAGCACCAATGAATTGACATTTTCTGTTTATCGTGAAAATGTCAAACTATAAGGCATTAAATGTAGGGGCATGTTACTGATGATATGTCCTGGCTGATGCAGGGAAAACATGATCCCTATGCAGTTCCTAAAAACATGGGAATCTTCCGAGTGATCGAGAGCCCTAAAGATATTACTACCACTTCAGTTGCTCAAAGGATCATAGCCAACCACGAGATATATGTGGTAAGTAGCAGTCCCCAACTTGTTACTGGATAAATCTCTATTCAGTGTTTAGCATTCTGTGTGAAATATGACACTGCACAAACTCATAAATACACATGCGAGAAAGAGAAAAGGACAGGAAGAAATGAACTTGTAATGAAGCATTATTCAGTTTCTAACATCCCCAACAGTGTCAAATTTCTAAATATGATGTAGATACTTTGGTGGGTCAAAATTTTGCTTAGTGTTCTGCGCTTCTTCTGACCTAGTTCATTATGCAAAGAAGCTTAATATGGCTACAGTAACATCCCCAACTGTTTCGATTTCTAAAAATGATGTAGATACTTTGGAGGGTCAAAATTTAGCATAATTTTCTCCACTTGTGACCTAAGTTGTGTCGATCGACTAGGAAAGTCAATAACATCGGAAGTCAGAAAAATCTAGGAGTAGTTTATTACCAGCTGCACCATAGTAGTTTATGAATTTCAACATTAAGATTGCGGCATGTTAGATAATTTTGTAAAGGATACCACAATTATACACATTCCCACCCCCACCCCCTCTCCATATATTTGTGATGAATTTTTCAATTAGATTATGTTGTTGTAGAAGCAAATAAGTATAAGTTCATCAAAGAAAGAAAAGAAAATAAAGAGAAGGGATCAAGGATCAAAAGGACCAATTTCCTCTTCAAAACTGATCTTAGTACTGGCAACAGTCCATTCTAGAATACCTGAATTCTTCCATTGCCACACCATACCATCATAGAGAAAACTATCTACAGGAATTTTAGTTCATTAGTTATGCAAAACTTTACCATAAGAATCCATAACTATAGCTATGCAAGATGTAAATTAAATCTGAAAAACTATAGTTGAACTTTCTTTTCATCTATAGCTTATATTTGGGTTCAAAAGCTCGTCTATGGTACAACCTTTTAACGATATAAAAAAAAATATTAGGTTCAAAAGCTCATCTATGACTCGTGTTTGCTCATTAACTAAGGTGCAATTCTTCTATTTCCATGAAATAGCCACATCTCCATCCATAGTTCTAAGATCACAACATTCATTGGAATTTATGTCTAATATATGATTCATTGACGTTGAATTTCTCCACTCTCTACCATAGATTTGCTGGAGATAGATATCTTTGTTGTTTCTCCTTTTTTTATTTTTGAGTCTTTATTTATTGATTCAGCTTGGTAGTTGAGATGAATACTGCACAAGAAAACTGTGCTCTCAGCTGTTCACAAACCTACCATCTGGAAATGACAATACTGCAAAATGAGTTTTCAACTAAAATGACTGACTTTAACAAAGGCTACTTATGATTAGTTTTGCTTATAAAATTGAAAAATATAATTACTTGTGAAAGTGAACGGTACTTTAGTCATGGTAGATACAGATCTTGTTTTGCACTATCATGTGGAATTGGTAGGGTTGTGGCAATAACACCACCTTTGTTGATTTGTACAGAAAAGGAATACCAAAAAAGAAGCAAGTGAGAAAAAGTACTATGCAGAGAAACAGTATGTTTCAGGAGATTAATTTTCACGTACAGTCTCCAGTATGACCTCTTGTAGATGACATGTATCTAACGCGAAGCTGCACTTTTTGAAGGTAGTTCGTCCTATATTTGTACTTGAAATATATATACATTTGAGGAGATACCAGCTATAGGAAGAAAATTCATTAGACAGAAGATGTAGATTCTCTCTTTTTTTTTTTTTTTTTGGGAGTTGTAATCCTTTTCGGAGTGATGCATTGCCGAATATGGAAGCTAATTGCTAACCTCAGTTCCATGTTGATTCTTGCAAGTGAAAAACCTATTGTTCTATATCTATACTCAATTATTAATCTAAGTTCCAAATTCAATTCTCAAACCTCAACAAACTCTCTACATAATTTTGCACTATTACTTGCTAGTTGTTCCTATTTCCATTTGATTTCATGCTTAGCAGTCTTTTGCGATTGGAATGCTACTGTTGCACATGATTTTGTTGTCATATTTATTCTCTAAAAATTGGCCTATCGATGCTTTCTCCCTATACAGAGAACCTCGAGAGAAGCAAACTTTAGCTAGCTTTGGCTCTGCAACGTGAGATGTATCAGGTGAAATAAATATGGTGAGGGGAAATAGATAAACTTAAACCAATCCATTTGGATTCAAGCATAGTTTTAATTGAATTATAGGAATTTTACACTATCAAGTCATCTATGTTTATTTGTTGACTACAAATTCCAATTTTAGGTAGGGCTACATGTAGATTTTTTTTTTTGTTTTTTTTGAATAACATGATAGTGTGAATGAAGCTAATTAATTTTACAAAGCTAGTGCATATAAGTTTAATTCATTTCAATTCTGGAGTTGTACTGTTCCTTACACTATTCATTTAATGCTGGAGCCTTGATGTTCCTTGCACCTTTACCATACAGCAACAAGTAAACTGAATAATGCCTCTTCCATAGAACGGAAAGAGAAAGCATGGAGCATTATAATCTTCTAGAAGACTTTATTTTAATCGAGCGTACTACTAAGTTTTTAAAATATATTGACGTTCATTTCCCCCCTTTTTTTCTCTTTTCTTTCAGTTTTCCTCTCTCCTTTTAATAACCAAACATCATGTATTGTATTCTTCTTCGCTTCACTATCACACCTGGCCACAACAGACTGAATTACCACACATCATGTGTTGTACTATATTTGCAGTATGAAAAATCCAAATTTACAAACTTCCCGTACAAATTCTGTAGCTAAGTGAACACTTTATTCCATTGTACAATCTCTAGTATGAGTTATGACTAGATTAACATTATTAAACTAACATTATGCTCTTCCGGATTCGATGTATCAATAACAAAGATAGTATAACCTCCGCTTTTATCGCTCCAAATGCCAGACCGCAAGACAGACCCATTTCTTTCTTTCACAAGCATATTAATTATAACAGTTGAAATCATTTGCCCCTTTGGACATCTGTGATACTGAAACAGTCGAATGTAAACGTCACTAATCCATATTAGACACTGCATCTAAGGAAAAATTATAGACATGGACAATGATTTTGCATTTTCCATATTAAGCCGAGATATTAGAGAACAACAAGCGGCTTTACGCTTGAGGTATTAGAGGCAACTGTAGCTACTTTTCAACAAACGGCCTTACCACCTTGATAAAAAATTTCAAGCAGCATACCACTACATTTATCTACTATTTACTTCTCCTTCTATTACCTAACTGATGCTTCCTTGCAAGAGGAGAGGTCAAGTGGGAGTTAAGAGTATCCCATAATTGCAACAAATCCTAACCCTTTCTGTCAATTACCGGTACCAGATAACAGGTGTCGATGTGTTCTGAGGCAGCTGAGTCATCATACAATGCTGTTGTTGCCACTGATGCAAACCTTCATTTACATTAACTGCACTAGCCTCGACTGCCATTCTAGGCTCAGCATGCACACTGCTATCTTCAATATCCATCGTTACTCCCTCAATGTCTTCAGTATCCATCATATCACAAGTGTCGGCTTGACCAAACACTTCTGCCCTTTGTGCAGAAGGAATCTGAGATGGAACCCAGGGAACAACTGCTAGACACTCCTTTGTCGAACTAGAGTCCTCCTCTCCATTTCCTTCATTGCCAGCTGGTCTAAATGCATTTGCTTGGTTTCCCCATAAGACTTGACCTGCACAACATACAGAAACTGGATATTGAGTTTTGAAACTTTTACTATCAAATGAACTAGAGGTCAGCAGAATTTATTTTTCTAGCCAAATAACACTAGCCGGAAGGAGCGACCAGATTAGCAGATCATAACAATAACAAAAACTAGAGCAAAACTACCCTTACAGCCTAAAGTATTTTCCCGCATAGGCACCCTACTAGAAGTACCAACACCCAACCAAATTACCAAACCAAGGAATAGACAACGGCAACCAGTTTCTCTGGCTCAGACGTGGATCATATCAGACTTCTAGCCAGAAAAACTCAGATTCTTCAAGCAATATCAGGATCACATTCATTTTAACTAAAAGGAGAAAACAATAGTTGAAATCACAGAGGCCAAAAAAAGATTCTTTCTAATGTATTAACAGTGGTTCTCATTAAGCCGTTCCCAACACTTCCGTCCAAAGAAAAACTCGATGCATAAAGGACTCTGAATGTTTCTCAGCTTAGCTCCACAAGTGGTTCATTAAGTGAACAAGTTGCATGAGAAGAATAGTGCTTGCATACTTCTTTCATCAAGAAAGTAGTCAAAAAGAAAGAATAGGGGTACTTTATGTCCACTTGCATTGAACAAAAGTTATGTTGGGAGGTACTTAAGGCTCGCCTTAACATTCCAGGCTGGTTTTACATATCAACTTTAACTCCAACCAGCTCATCTTGAATTGGTATATCCTTACCGTAAAATCTAAATTAGATTGACCAATCAGCATAAATAATGGATTGGAAGCTCAATTTTCTTTCTCATCATTTTTCGGCAGAGCTTCAGTATCACTTTCTCAACTGTGGGACATAACTAGTTCTCAAAAAAAGAACCACGCCAAAGAAAACTTCTACACCATTAATCGAATACTAAATCCTGTTAATCTCGAGCTGATTTCCACCATAATAATTAAAATCTAATTACACCTAATAAGTTCAGCTTTTTCTTCACTGTTACCTTAGATGTTCTGACAAAACTACCAAAGTATCCCCCTGGACGAGGTAAATTAATAACTAACAGAGCAGGGAGCGAGTACGTACTTCTGAAACCATTAATAAGCTGGCGATCAACTTTAAAATTAGATGGAGAATGCACAAGAGGTGTGTTCATGGGCTTGAAAAGAACAATTGCCCTCTCTTCACTCTCAGGCACACTTGGCAGTTCTTCAATTACTAGACCACTATTTCTTGCATTGCTTCCAAAACTTGGATCAGTAGGTGCTTGCTCAAAAGCTATAGGAACCGCTGGTTCGTCTTCAACCTCTTCTATTATGGGAGGTAACTCTGCATCCTAACCATAAAGTAAGTAGCAAAATCACATCAGTTACGTACACAAATGCCTACAAAAACACATGAACCAAGCAAATTGACAACAGCGAGAGCAATTTTAGAACATTCTTGGGTTGCTTGCTTAATTCAGTCAACAAGCTGGGATATAAATTAAAATCTTAGAACACCCATCTGAGGTCGGGGATTCAAATTCCAACAAAAACAATCCATCTGCCTAAGACTAGGTTGGGAGGTAGCAGTGGAATATCGTGGTGCGGGAAAGCTGGACCGAACACCATCATTTCCCCCAAAAAAAAAAAAAAAAAGGTTATCAGTGCACAATTCAGTCTACAAACTGGGACATAAATTGATTTTGATATGAAAACTAGCTGGAGTCTGGTAGAGGAACTAGAAATTTCTCTATACACTAAAAAGGGGCAGCCCGGTGCACAAAACATCCCGCATTCACGCAGGGTCCAGGGAAGGGCCGTACCCCCCAAAAGGTGTGATGTACGCAACCTACATTAGTGGCTGTTTCCATGGCTCGACCCCCAGACCTATGGGACAACTATACCAGTTGCTTGAAATTCCTCTATATACTGTACATCAATTATGGTCTAACTTGAACAACGACAACTATGCCCCAATACCAAACGGCTAAACGAATACTCTACATCCATTCGACCCTATATGGAGTTGGTATCATTCCAACAATCAATAAATTAAGTTGAAACTAGCACAAAAGTCAGAAAGCTATAAAAGAGCAAACCCGAAGCATCCCGCAATCAGGCAAAGGATGTACAGTGGCTCAAACCCGTGACGTATTGAAAGAATTTAAGCTACAAAAAATATGTGCATCCAATATGTTAACTAGAACAAGTTACCTACTAAAGTATAACAAATAAAAGTGAAAATTATTTACCAGACGACGAATTTTTGTAGCAGGAGCAGAAAGGGAGAAATCGTCATACACATGCTCTAAATCCTTCCTCTTCATCTTCATTGGAGGATAGTACATCTCCATTACTTTGAGAGCTTGTGAATGGACGGGGGGATTTTATTTTAATTAATTGGAAGCTTTCTATAGTTTTTTTTCCCCTCTAGATGTCTCCAGAACTACATTAGATACAAGGGAATAAATGGAAAGTTTTCATAAATAGCCCACTTTTAAGGGTGAAAATTTAGCCAGTAATCATTATTTTAAGGCACAGCCACCTTTTAAAAATGTTAGCGTCTCAAGTTTGATTGTCTGAGCTTTCAACTTTCATATTAGTAAAGTTGAGGACCCAAAATAACTTTCAACATGAATCCCTGGGACTTATTCTATTTAAGTGTCTGAGCCTTATAAAACTTTGCAATCAGTTGCACTCTATATAGCCACTATAAAAATAGCTTATTTATGCACTTCACCGATAAGGAGAAGTTTCAGACCTAAACTTTAGTCCTCGAGTGCAACTCACTCCCTGGGACAAAATTCATTAAAGTGTTTGCGCCTTCTAAAGCATTGTAAGTGGCTGTGTTGTAAAAACAGCCTATTTGTGCACTTCGGCAATTGGTAGCAGTGCACAAACAGCCCAATTCAGCAGTTCTGTTTAAGGGCTAGCCACCTTTAAACTACTTTGCAAGTCTACCTACTTTATAAAAATCAACCCAGAGGATAAGCCCAACTCCAGACCCCTGGACCTATAGTTGGCCTCAACTTCAAGTTGTGGAGCCTCAGACAAATACCTAATTTTTGCAAAAGTTGCTAGCTCCTAAATAACAGTGTGCAAATAGGCATCTGCCTTAAATTTTCACCATTTAAAGACCTAATTACATCAATCTATTTCTAAATTACACTCTGAAGCTGTCTCCATTTGCAAAAATATGACACCGGATGCAATGGTTTGCCTTTTTGCCCGCGTTAAGAGATGGTTTGCAAAAATGCCCCCGTTAAGATTTAATGAAAAAAATTCGGGGCCAAGACTTCCCGTTATATTTTTCTGCTTTTCAACACCTATCCCTTCAAGTATTGGCAATAGGCAATACTTGCCGCACTAGGCCATAAGTCTTGGCAAGACTTGCCATTGACTTCTGTTCGATTTTCCAACACTTGCACGACAAGTATTGGCAATAGGCAACACTTGCTGCACTGCGTCGTAAGTCTTGGCAATTGTGCAGACTTGCCCCTTCCAGTTTTCCCTGCATTTTCGCCATATAACTTGAAGTATTTGCAAAACAGCACTTGCCCTTGAAGTATAGCCAATTGCCAAGACTTGCAATTTTTTTGCCTTGAAGTCTTGGCTTGCGGACTAAATAAGGGCATTTAGGACAAAATAAGGGCATTTTGCTAAAACATTCCTTAGTGCGGATAATTTTGTAAAACCACTTTTTATGGAGGGCATACGGTAAAATCTTCTGCAAAAAATCACTTCAGCGTCTAAATTTTGAGGGAAATCCAGTTACCATCTATTCTTGTTTGAAATGAGACAAAGCCCCCTTTCCCACTTCGCAACTGCCACATGACAAATACAATGAGCTACCTTTAGATAAGCTAGTGAAGAGCATATAAAATAGGTTAACTGGGTGGCAAAGGTGTCACAGACAATTTAAAAATGATTTTAAGTCGAATCGTGGTACAGAAATAATTTCACGAGTTAATTGGAGCCTCCATCTAACAAAGTTATTAGGTGTGCTAAGACACTCATATTACTTGTCACGTGTAGAAATAAAGATTAAAAGACATTTTAGAATATAAGAATGTCGTTTCGTTGCTTCTCTACGTATGAGTACATGAGTTGTTTATATATAACTTGTGAAGGGTATCACCTAGCTAATATTTAGGTGTTGTATCTTTATCTTCAAGTCACCATATAGATCACAACTAGCTGCAAGTGTTGTAGCATATCCTGGAAACTAACCTTATCTCTGGTCAGGGGCGGATCCAGGAATCGAAGGTAGTGGGTGCCACTTTTTATTTTTATTATCATTATCTACAAAGACCAAATAGGGATAGCGGGTCGGGTCGGTTAGATTTAATTACTTCGACTAGACTGATTAAGCCATTTATCCGCAATAAAAAAAAAAGTTAGATTTAATACACTTATTCTTTTTCTCGCTTGTTTTAAATTCTATTTATGAAAATATTTGCCCAAAATAATTATGAAAGAGGTTAAAAAATGTATGTGAAAGTACTTAATTATTATGTGCTTTTTGTTTGACTAGATTAATTTACTTTGCAATAATCCCGAGTTAATTTCTACATCTTCATTGTCACGTTTTACGGTAGTTTTATAAAAAATATAAAATATTTATTTGTGAAAACTAATTCAAATAACCTATTAAATCAAGCCCCTTAAATTTTCAAAAGCCAATAATAATATTACTTAAATTATTCTCTAATATGAATAGAATAGTATTGCATCATAAAAAAGAGAAAACTATATATTAATCAAAACTAATTCAATTTAATTATAAAGAATAATTTGCTCACAATATAAGTTATAGTGATAAAAACAAAAGTGGAAGAAAGAAAAACAATAATAAAAACATAAAACAAGAAGAAAAGTGAGAGAAAAGAAGAAGAAAGAAAAAAAGAGGGACACTTTTAACAGAGGGCATAAAAAGAAAAGGGAGAAATAAGATACCAGGTGGGGACAAAGATTGGGCCTATGATCTGTGACAGTTGCTAGCTAAAAAAGGTTGAAAAATAAAGGCATAAGGTTGGATTCGAACCCGCGCTACTATGGTGGAATAAAAGCCCTTCAACCACTAGCACCACAGCTCCTCTTTGGCAGTGGGTGCCATTTTAAATAATTGTAGGTTTCCTGTTAAAATATACAGAAATATACAAGGTTTCGGCCGAAGTTTGCGGGTGCCGTGGCACCCCCTACCATACACATAAATCCGCCCCTGTCTCTGGTAACGCCTAGCAGACTTACATACAAACACTACATTTCACACAAGCATGGAGTATAGGATTAGCCGTGTGATGTAGCGCACATAAAAGGATTGGTAGGTGAGACTAATAGAGTTCATTATTCTTCAAAACACATGTAGCCCAAGTTAATTCAGAAGCTAAAGAAGCAGCAGCAGCAACAACAACAAAAACATACCCAGTATATCCCATAAATGGGGTCTAGAAAGGGTGAGATATACGCAGACTTTACCCCACCAAGATGGAGAGACTGTTTCTGATAGACCCTCGGCTAGGAAAATAAAGATATTATAGGTAAATACTTACAAAATCAAGTCAGCCATATAATGTTAGAAGGAAATATAAAACTAAAACATATCCAATATAAACATATAAAAAAATATAGAGGTGGAGACTACGATGAAAAATCGTCTATATACATATATAATCCTCTACGATGAAAGAAGCAAATGCCCCGTATTCCGCTCCGCACCAGATTTAGCAATTATATGTTTCTTTTTATGCCCAAGAAATGTAATGAGCTCTAAGAAAGACACACATTCAAGCTGTGGATTGTCTTGTGAGAGGGCACCCTGCCCAATTTGCATCAAAAAATCCGACGAGATGAAGAGAGGACTTAGCTGTAATGCGTAGTCCAAGCTATGAGGTGCCGACAATGTGACACAATATTCTTTTGACACCGGAACACTTATTCTCTAAGGGTTTTTGCATGAATTAGCATAAGATATTCACGACATGGGAGATTTCTGGTCTTGTGAAAGTTTAGTTCTGTATGGCACCTAAAACACTATGAAACTCAGTCACATCAATAGAAGAACCAGCAAATGAGGTATGTCATGTTTCTTGGATAGAGGAGTTTGCAAGGCTTGGGCAGAGATCATCTTAGTACGTTGAAGAATATCTTATGCATACATGCCTTGGCCAAGAAATAAACCATCTTTGGAATGTGTGGCTTCAATGCCAAGGAAGTAGTAGAGGTCACCTATGTCCTTCACTATATATAAACCGAGACTTAAGCTTGTCAATGAGGTCAGCGAGCATGTATGTGGAGCTTAATTCCAGTTAGGATTACATCATCCACATATAAAAGTAGCAATATTGTGCCATAGGATGAGTACAAAATAAACAAAGATGAGTCTGCTTTGCTGCACAAGAATCCAAGATGCAGTAAGAAATAGCTAAATTTATGAAACCAAGTTGTACGAGCTTTTTAAAGTCCTTTAAGTACTTTTTTTGAGTAGACAAACATGATTAGAAAATGTCTGATCTTTGAAACCCGGTAATTGTTCCATGAACACTGTTTCCTTAAGATCTCTGTGCAAAAATGTGTTTTTGACATCGAGTTGCTTGATGTCCCAATGCATAACAGTGAAAATGGATAAAATAATTTGAAATATCGTCGCCTTAACAACTGGACTGAAAGTGTCTTAAAAAAACGACCCCTTCAATTTGTAATCATGTTCTTCTCCAAACAAGTTGGAAATTGGAGACGACATACCCAAAGTTGAGGTAGGCATTATATTAATTAGAACGATGCAATCATGAAGGCCTCAAACCAGAGAAATATTGGCGACTTTGCACTGAAAATCAGTGTAAGGCCTATTTCAACAGTATGTCGGTGCTTTCTTTTTGCTACTTCATTTTGCTCAGGTGTATGAGGACAAGAGATTTATCTTCTACTACCGTTGCGAGTCGAGTACCTTGTGAATTCCAAACTATTGAATTCTCCACTTCCGTCACTTTGAAACGCTTTGAGTTTCCAAGAGAATTGATTTTCTACTAACTTGTGAAGAGCCATGAAAATGGGGACAAAGTCAAATTTCTTCTATAAGGATAAATCCAATTGAACCTTTTACAACATCAACAAAAATAACATAATATTTTACTCCTTGAGATAAAGTCACAGAGACTGATCCTCATATATTATTATGTACTTTGGCTAATGGCCCAAGTTCTCTTTTATTTTACTCATGGAAAGGTAAGTTACAATATTTCTCCATTTAACAACTAGTACCAATCGAGAAACTTTTGTTCCAAGTTCTTATATCAATCATCTTATTGCTATACAAATAATTTAAAACTCTTGAGTGTGAATGCCCTAATCTTTTATGTCACATTGTATCAAATTTCTTATCTGCCTTTCTGACTGTCTAAGCTTCATCTAAATTTTCTTCCAAGGTGTACAAATCATGCTTTATATTCCCTTTTACCAGATTTTTCCCTATTCTCTTACCCTTAACAATAAAACCCTTGTTAGTGAACTCTAAAGAACAATTATCCTTAACAAACTTACTAACGTAAATGAGATTCTTCTTAAGATTAGGCACAATAAAGACATCTTGTAGGTGTAAGTTTCTTCCAATATCTTTATCACACACATGCGTAATATTGAGTTTGTCACCATTGCCTACCATTATCGAATCATTTCCTTTAAAAAGAGATGGATTTATGAGAGTACTTGCAGATTGTATCATGTTGTTGTTAGCCCCGGAGTCCATGTAGAGATTGTTATCTGGTGGATCATTAAATAACATTGCTGCTAGCACTTGAGGTACTTCTTGTTGTGCTTGATGTGAATAACCCCATATGTATAAGCAAGATAATGATGTGATTGTTTTCTTCCATAGTTTTGACAAGGGTTTGAGTTTAGGTTGTTCTCCTTTTGTTGATTATTTCCATTGAGTTCATCCAAATTGTCTTTGATTAAAATATCTACGTCCTCTTCGCTTTTGTTGACCTTTTCTTCTAGAATAATTGTCACGATCTCTTCCTTGAGATTTCCAGGCTACAAATCCATTGTAGAATCTACTTGTGTTTATCTAAGTTGCTTTTTAATGTCGTCTCTCATCTCGAAACCTCTGAGAGCATTGAAAATTGTATAAATATAGGGTAAGGAGACGCCTAAGTGCTGGTCTTGGCATTCAAATACTAGTTCAACAGTACCTATTACATTGAAATTGGAGGAAACATTTGACGAGTTGATTGAAAGCGTCCTTGAACGCGGACAATTAACTTGTGATCGCGGCGACGTATCCATTAGTTATATGCTTAGTGTTGTGCCTGCTAGGAGGAAAATAGCTCATTCGTTCATTAGGAATGACAGTGATCTGCGCATATACCTCCTAGATGTAGATGGTAATGGTAGTAGGCCTACTCTTTATATTTCACGGGTCAAAGGTCCGCCACAGCTTCAAATGCTGTTGCGGCATCTCCCATAGCAGCTGATGATCAAATGGTTGAGTCCAGCAATATTATTGGAGATGGTACTGGCAAATCACTCTTGTACAAGAATGATGAGAAGGCTACGAGCCACCTTCGTAGTTCCTTCGTGGGAGATAAAGAACCTGTACATGTAAGACATTTATCAAAAAGTGAAGGAAAAGAGTTCAGCACATTCCATCCATCGGTGTATCATTTGCGCCCAAGAAGAGAAGGAATAAATGTTCAAATTGTAAGCGACCCGGCCATAAAAAAACAACTTGCCCTCTCGCTCAAAATAGACAGTGGTTTATTATTTATTGCTTTTTTCCCTTATGAGTGTAATAATTTATTTTTATGAACATTTGTAATAACTTTGTGAACTGAATAATTCCTGTATCTTTGCAAAATTAGCTAGTGTTTATCTTGTTGTTTATTAGAATTAGATATGTTGATAATAGACCCTTTTTTGCTGCGGTTGAGGTTCTTAACTCTCGATTTTAAGAAGCTGACAAAAAATCTTAACTAGCTTTATTGATATCTGTAGTAATTGTTGTTGGTTGTAGATTTTTTGAACATAGACCAACTCAGCATAGACTGAAGACATCATTTCCAACAGTTAGCTTGCTAGTGGATTTTGTGGTTGATAATCGGCCCGTTTAAACGCGTGTCAGGTTCTTTAAAGGGTGCACTGCCCAAAGTTATGAACTATCATATCTGATACAATGGCTCCAATAACTCCTGTCTTTTGACCTTCCTCCCATATAGAGTATAAATAAGGCCATTATTTTCCAATTTTTTTAACACCCATCAACAAGCTAGTTCATCTACCCCTATTTTTTACGCCTCTTTAATCTCATCCCAAGCCTCTTAAAACATGCCAGAAGATGCAGGGGATGCAAGTAATGACCATATCTGGCTGAATGGAATGTACATCATTACAAGGAACCATCAATGCTTCAATCTTACTGTGACTAGTTATTCATGTATAAATGATGATCTAGTAAGTTTCGTACCTCGTTCTTTAATATTTCTCTTTGACTAAATAATGATCTAGTGGTTATTTGATTTTTAACACATTAAACGCTCTACTCTTTGATTATAGATTTTTCCATGGAACATAGCCTATCTTTTACCCGACTACACGATGCGAGCTGTTATCTACAGCGGTGATGTTAGATACTTCATGGAATTATGTGTGATGCCAAGTCGCAAAACGCTTCAGTGAGGTTGGTTAAGGTTTATTAATGATCGTCATATCACTCAAGGCCAAGTTCTCCATTTTCAAATAATGCGCCGTCATCCTGGATATAGTCTTTGTTTTCGTGTGCATATGTTGCCACGAATAAGAGGACCTCTTTAACCGTTTAGTAAAGAAAGCTCTTTAATTTTATTAATGTATTTATTAAAAATATTATCAATGGAAATGGGTGATATTTTGTCGGCGTATTAATTTTGGTGTTCTTACTGTTAAGTTTATTATTTGTTATTATTTTTAGGCGAAGTAAACAGTATTTGACGACCTTCCAATTTACCTTTATTTACTGTCTTATTGTTCATATACTTAGCAAAGTTGATAATAAACTCTTGATGCATAAGAAATTGGTATTTGTTGGCCATGTATGCGTAGTTGACAATCGATTTTCCGTTGGTGACACTATACTTTAAATGGGTTTTATTCATGTGTAGTTAAAATTTTTTTTCTGGAGTAGGAATAAAATACTGTGTAAACTACTATACATAGTCTTCACTAAATAAATGTTGGATTTAAACTAAATTGAATGTTTGTTGTTCAAGTTGGCTATTCGATCATATACCAAAATCGCATAGACTAAAGACAAATACATATTCAAATAATAATAACTAGTTGCCGTATATTAATAGACAATAAACTTAATGAGTAACTAAGTATATTGATAGGTAGATAATAGGTGAGTGGAAAACGTGTCATATTTAAAGGAGTGCACTGCCCAAGCTTGTCATGTCCCGTCGGATTTAATGGTGTGGGAAAAGTCTCACTGGAAAATGGATTTAATCATGACTGTTAGACGAGACCCCTGTTACACCCCCACCCCTATCCGTTTCACCTTCTTCTTCTTCTTCTTCTTCTTCTTCTTCTTCTTCTTCTTCTTCTTCTTCTTCTTCTTCTATAAATAGGACCATTGTTTACACTTTCTTTCACACAATTTCGACTGTAAAATTTCAACTTTTGTAAGGCTTTTTTCCTGCACAACAATATCTGTTTCCCAGGATGCACTGCTAATTCGTCAAGCTCTAGACATCCTCATACGAAGACTAGACCAGGACAGGCAGCGCCAATAAATGAATGTTCGGCGCATTGCACGTATTCTTCGTGCAATATATCGCCGCGTCGGTGTCAACCTCGACGACCTCATAATTCCCCCAAGTTCCCCTTAATTTGTGTGTTTTTTTAAGTATGTTCAATGTTTTAAGTTAGTTTAAGTATGTTCAATGTTTTAAGTTAGTTAAAGTATGTTCAATGTTTTAAGTTAGTTTAAGTATACATGCATTTTGTTTTTTTGTTATTTTGTAAAGAGGTTTATGATTAAAGAAAGCTCTTTAATATGTAATTATTAAAAAAATATGAATGGAAGTGGGGAAATTTGCTGCCGGCATACTGATTTTGGTGTTGCTATTGAATTAATACTTGTTTCTGCTTTGTTTTCATCGAAGAAGATGACTGGATCTGTTCACCATAATAATAGACCAAATGAAGTTGATAAACGACTTAACACGGAGAGCAGGAAAAATTTATAACATGGATCTGAGGAACTTGATAATAAACGAATTCAAGATTATGAACAACTAACAGAAAATCATGGAAAAGGGTTGGTGGTCTTTAAAATGTCTTACTGAGATAGATATTTCTGCGTATAAACAGATAACTCACGTCAAGTATACAAACAACCAAAATAAATATTCAATGTGGCATATTGCATAACATATACTAGTACCGTACAATTTCTAAAATTAATATTTCTATAAAAGTTGATGATCAACCATTTAGTATTGACAATCATCACTGCTAAACTTGATTTAATATGACTGAGACAACACAATTTATAATGAAATAATTATAGCATCATATTCATCTACAGAAGATCATCCAAATTGTAGTTTGAGCTCTAGACCGATGTAGACCATTTAGTCATTTACAGACAAGTTTAACTGGAGGATACGCATCAACCTAAGTTCGGTCTATTATACACTTCTTGAAAAGCTGAGCGTTGAAGTTCTACTGTTCAGGATATTATCACGTGCGTGTTTGGCATTTAGGGATCGATGTTTGGGGTTTAGGGTCTAGGGTCCACGCGCTTGGGGTTTGGGGTTTGGGCTCTAGGGTATAAGTATATCATTTTGGCTTGTGGGTATATTATTAACGATCCGAAATTACACTGTGTTTTATCGTCAATGTTGCGCGGTTAATAATATACGCTTATGATTTTGCTTAAAATAATATCAAATTCCTATGTTAAACACTAGTAAGGGGTAATCTTGTAATCTACGAACTAGGAAACCACTCACGTGACAACTGTGTTGCATAATGTACCTTAATGATGGTCAATAGCATTGATAAGGACTACATCGGATAACAAACATAACATAATGTATACTAATGTTAAGGTTCTGAGAAAGGAAGACATCTTTCTCTAAGCATGGAAGAAGATCACATTGCTTGGGAAGAAGATTGTGATCATGTATCGCAAGCTAAGAAATGTGAGAGATATATGATCATAATCTTCTTCCCAAGCAATGGGATCTTCTTCCATGCTTAGAGAAAGATGACTTGCTTTCTCAGAGCCTTAACATTAGTATACATTATGTTATGTTTGTTATCTGATGTAGTCCTTATCAATGCTATTGACCATCATTAAGGTATATTATGCAACAAAGTTGTCACGTGAGTCGTTTTCTAGTTCGTAGATTACAAGATTACCCCTTACTAGTGTTTAACATAGGAATTTGATATTATTTTAAGCAAAATCATAAGCGTATATTATTAACCACGTAACGTTGACAATCAAACACAGTGTAATTTCGGATCGTTGATAATATACTCACAAGCCAAAATGATATACTTATACCCTAGAGCCCAAACCCCAAACCCCAAGCGCGTGGACCCTAGACCCTAAACCCCAAACATTAATCCCTAAATGCCAAACACGCGCGTGATAATATCCTGAACGGTAGAACTTCAACGCTCAGCTTTTCAATAAGTGTATAATAGACCGAACTTAGGTTGATGTGTTGCTCCCAAACGCACACGCAAGTATACGCGGTCGCCAAGTAATAAAGTGACAAAGTCGAGTATCGTTCCCACGAGGACTATGCAGACTAGTGCTTAATAAACAATTCCTAAACAAACCATCCAGGGGTCTTTTTCCAATGGTTGTAAGAGTTTTATAACTAAAATGCAGTAAGTAAAGTGCTAAAGATGTAACCGAGCAATGGGGTAAAACTTTGGTTGTTAACAATATCGAGAGAGCGATCCAGGGTCAGAGTTACGAACAATCCAGTTGATGTATTCGAATGATTCCACTTCTTAAATCCCAGGTTACTAACTGACAGAGTAATTGTAATTATGAAAACCTTTCAGTTCTTCACAATCTATGCAAGCTACTTCAATCCCTATATGTCTATGGGTTAAATCACATGCACGCATTAACGATCTCTGTAATGAGTTAAACTAGGCAAGCAAGTATATGTCTATCCTACCCGCGAATTGATTCCCCGATGCCCGGGTTCACAAACTAGTTCTATTCTTCCTTATTACGTAATTAGATTCTCTCTTTCGAGTTCAACCCAAAGACCATAGATGATGTATAATTATCGAGCTCTAACAATTATACAAGTTAAATCAAGAAAGAATAAGTAACCCGTTATGGGATTCAATCAATGGAAATCAATCTTCAACAATCAACTTTCATGTAAACTCTAACCCCAGAACGTTAGGAAATTAGCCACACATATTCATAATCACAAGACAAAGATTTGGTGTAATAATAAAATACTTGATGTAATAAATGAAAGATTGGGAATAACCCTTGTTCAATGAAGTGTGTAGCTCTCAATATTGCTCCAAAGTCAAGAACCCTTTACAAAAACTAAGTAATGAACTATTTATAATGTTTCCAAACCCTTAGTAATAAGTTAGACCCGATACTAGAAGGAATAGGACGTAAAAACGCGCACAAGGGGCGCTATAACGGGCGCCCCGCGCCTCGGAAAGCGTGAGAACAACCAGAATCCGCCATTTCTTGCACGCTATGGCCATGCGGTGCGCCATGAATCGCGCCTAGCCACCTTGCGCGATAGGCTGCGCGGCGCATGGGGTTTAGCGCCAAGCCAAAATGCTCTTCTTTCGCTCCAAAACTCGGCTTGTGTCGTGCCTTTGTGTGCTCAATCCAATCTTCAAACATCCTTCAACCAATTCATGCTCAATTAAGCTCCGAAACGCTCCAAATGTATCGCGTAACGACCTACACACGAACAACACAACATCAGCGTAAAACCACATTCACAAGCTGCCAAACAAGTGCAAAACAAGCTCAAATGTGCGGAAATATTAAGGAAAAGTAGGCATAAAATGCCGAACATCACCACCCCACACTTGAACCTTTGCTCGCCCTCGAGCAAATCACATCTCACTTCCCATCCTAGGTAAAACAGGTCTGCCTATGACTATGGTTGATACCGACCATTGAACCAATACACACATGACTACTATGGATCCACAACATGCCAATAATTTTCCAAAACCAAAAATATGAGAACAACCACCCCAAAATAGCTCAAATGCACAAAACTCAACTTAATGTACCATGCTCCCACAAAATCACACCTATCTACTCAATCAAAAGCCATCAACTTCACCTACTTCATGCAAACCACATACCCTCACCAATATGAAAGAGAGTGCCCCCCAAATATCACACACAAAAGCAAGTATCATGAATAGAACGGGGGCAACAACAAATGAATTCACTCACTCTCATGAAAGGCTCACATGTCACACACAACGTACCATAGGCTTGCCCGTAGTGTAGAACTCCACTAATGTAAGCTCACTCCAATCGGGATTAACTAGGACTTTAGAAAGGTCGTAATGTAGGCTAAGGGGCGGGTAGGATACATATGGTAATAGTGACTACCTCCCTAAGCACTTTAATACATCACACTTAATTTCAAGCACAATTCTCATCAAGCCACCCAATCACAAGTGTCACACATACACCTTCCCAACATGTAGCATTTTTCTTTTTAAGCACACACTAGCAAGGAATGGACATCTTTCTCTTTTTTTTTTCTTTTCCACAATTTTTTCTTTTTCTTTTCTTTTCAACTTTGCTATTTTTTCCTTTTGTTATCATTTCATTTTTTCAATTTCATTAACTTCCATCCTTGCCAATGTTTTCCACTACTTCACAATTTTCACAAGTATTCCCCTTTTATTAGTTCCACTCAAGAACCTCCCAACATCCAACCACAACTCCAATCATCTACACAATATCAATAAAGTGCTTAAGGAGTAAGGGCCAAAAGAGTCAATTAAGAATAAATGGGTAGGCTCGGGGTGTGGGTGCCAACAAAAAGGGTCAAATAAATCACAACAACAATTTTCCAAGGTATATATGTAAGGGTAGGCTAACAAGAGAAGGCCTTGTATCATTTTCCGACTAGAGAGAACCTAGGATTTCACTTTGCACACACACGGGGCAAGTTCTAGACATTAGTACGCAACATGGAGCAAATAAGAACATGCCTCACACACACATTGCACATGGTTCACACAAAGAGGTTCCATCAACAACTCTCAACTAAGCTTCTAGAATGCAACTTGTGGAAATTTAAGCACTCATGCACAAAAGTTAGCACTCAAGTCAAGCAAGCGGACTCAAGCATCTCAAGGGGGTTGTTCCATTTTTTTTCCCTCTTTCTAGGCATGCATCAAATTAAAACCAAGGACACCACAATTAGCACATGCAATCAATTCAAGTCCATCGGTATCAAACAAATCAAAGGCACCTAGCATTCTACCTTTTTCCTTAGCCTAGGGTCATCTACAACTAACTATCCTAATCCTAGAAATAAAAACTACCCGGTTCAAAGGTCTCCCCGTGGAAAAGAACCGAGGCCATAAGAAAAACCACGGGGTGGATGACATGTACCACTAACAAAACTAAAAGGAAAATCTTTTTGGAATTTTTCATTGGTTTTCTAATTTTTTTTTTCATTTTTGCATATATTAAAGCAAGAAATAAATCAAAACAAAGTCAAGTGACAAAGGAAAAAGTCCTAAGGTACATGCATCCTATCCTCAAAAATAGATAAAGGGCAGTACCCCACCCCACACTTAAACTAAGCAATGTCCCAGTGCGACAAAGAAGTAAGTGCAAAAGTAAGAGTACAAGAAAACTGCCCTGAAATCTGGATGGTGCGCAGGAGTGTGGACCTAGGCCTCCGCCTCATGATCAGTCTCATACTCACTGTCTAGATCATTGGCCACAATATCTGAATCAGTGTTCTCATCCTCCTGCGGATCCACCGTTTTAGCTTGAACCTCGCCCAACAAACCCTTCGAGGTCTCCGTCAGCGGGACCTTGCGGTCAATAGCAGTCATATCAACGCCCGACTGACGGGCCATAGCCTCCATCATCAAGTACTGACGCGCGGCTAAGTTGGCACTTGTCTCCCGCCACTCGTCCGCCGTCAGCTTCACCGGTGCCGTGGTGATCACCCCCATGACCGAAGCAATGTCAAACGGCCCCCCTATATCAGGGACAATGCAATCCCCAACCTCATCTACGGGGACGCCCGCCTTCTCCAAGTAACGGGTCAAGAGGTTCCCAAAATACAACCTACTACATGATTTTTCTTTTCTTTGCTCTTTCATCACTCGCAGCATGTAGTATCCTATGTTCACGGGCCTCCCAGTCATGAAAAAGTACACCATGCACGCCCGAGTCTTAGTGACCTCGGAGTAATGAGAACAAGGTAGTATCCGTGCATTTATGAACCTCATCCATACACGCGCCGGCTTGAGAAACTGGGAGAAATACATAAACTTGTGTCTCCCAGCCGCTCCTCGCCCCCACTTATGCGTGGAGCCCTCACCACATAGGGTCTCCCGCAAGGCCGTGTAATCCGGTTTCTTGATGTACTCTCTCAACACATCATAATCGGGGTCAGCTACCCCCAAGAAGGCATTCAATGCCGATGGATCTAACTTCACCTTCACTCCCCTAACCGTCACCAAGTCATCATCTCTCCACACCTCATCGGGCTCCCAGTTGGCATAAAGTTCTTGGACCATGTCCAAGTTGGCGTGCCCCGGACTCTCAAACACTGAGTCCCACTTGAGGGCAATGATCTGCTCGGCCACATCTCTAAACTTTTGTAGCACCGCCCGTTTATCAATGGCTTGCTCGGGTATGTACCCCGCAAGCCGCACATTTTTATACCATGTTTGGCAATCTCCCTTCTTCACAAAAGGGAGGCCATACCGAGTCTTGCCTCCGGGACGTGGTATCGGCACCGCGTCCTTTGGAATCTTGGCCTTAGCCTTTGCTTTTGCCTTGGGCTTGGCCGGTGCCTTACCCTTTTGCTTTGAGGAGGAAGGCCCGACTTGAGGTTCTCTCCTCGGGCCCGCGGTGGATGAGGAACTCGCCTTTTGAGATGTGGCTACCATGGTACCTACACAAACACAAACATCAATGTGAGATGTATAGCTAAGCACCAAAAACAATTCAAGCTCAAGGGTACCACCCCACACTTATCACACACTCTATGTGTCAACCACTTGTTTCAATGGCACGAGCAACCCCACACTTGAACAAAACTAGCCTTGGCAAAATATGCCACGTTTTGAATTTTTAAAATCAAGCTAGTGTGGGTGCCTCATGATCAAATCTAGTGTGTATGCAACACCTAATGTTCATAGTAAGCCTAAGGCATGCATTGCTACTCAAGAATTCACAATGTCATTGATATTTCATCTTTGAGGCTTTTTCACAAACACCTAGTGTGCACAACTTTGAACTAGCAATTTCAATGGATTTTGTAATGTGCCAACCCTCCCAAATTGTTGGGAGATCTCTTTTTACAAGTCACAAGTTCTATACTAAGCATCATAAACAATTAAGCACATCAAGATTGAATTTTTATGAAAAAGCTTGTAACTAGCTAAGAGAATCACCCATGAGCAATAATGAAGACAACTTACATGTAATTGAGAAGGAAGAGTAGTGATGTACTTACTTGGAGGTGGTAGAGGTGATTGCACAAGAATTGGGATGAGTTCAATTGTTGCTAGTGAATTAGTGTGTGATTAGAGAGTGTTTGTAGTGAAAATAAGGGAGAAAAGATGTTAGGAATCGGGGTTATAGGGCATGGGGGATTAAAGAATTTCGGGTCAAACCCGTTGACCCGTTTTGTAAACCAAAATTTAGCCAGCCGCGATTGCCTCCGCGGCGCATGCCCATCGCGGGCAAGTTTTTGATGGTTCTGCCTAGCATGGCGCGGTGGGAGGCGCGGGGCGCTCCCAACCGCGCCTAGCTTCTTTGTTCAGCTTTTTTTTCTCGCGCTTTGGGAGGCGCAGGGCACTCCCGAACGCGCCCAAGAACGTTTTTTTCGCACCGAATTTCGATTCCAAGTACAAACCAAGCGTGGGACATGTCTCGAGACGTCCCATCCCCCTCAATGCATTCATTTCACCTTATTTAGCTCACCCGCTTCCTGCAAAAACGACACACAAAAACAACAAAAACGTGACACTATAAAACAAAAGAAAACTAAACTATTACAAGTACAAACTCGGGTTGCCTCCCGAGAAGCGCCTTATTTAACGTCGTGGCACGACGGGTATAAATCAAGGGTCTCTCAATGTAATTGAAGTGCGATGATTCACCGCACCTCCCCAATAATGTTTCACCCGTTGACCATTAACCAAAAATGTGCTTTCAGAACCCGGGGCTCTCAATGCAACCGCACCCTGTGCGGTAACACGAACAACTTCAAAAGGCCCCGACCATATTGACTTCAACTTGCCCGGAAACAATTTCAACCTCGAGTTGAACAACAACACACGCTGCCCGGGCTCAAAAGAGCGATGCTCAATGTGCTTATCATGCCACTTCTTTGTCCGTTCCTTATATAATTTCGCATTTTCATACGCATGGAAACGGAACTCTTCAAGTTCATGCAGTTGGAGCATCCTCTTCTCACCCGCTAAGGCCATATCAAAGTTGAGCTTTTGAATAGCCCAATACGCCTTATGCTCTAATTCAACCGGCAAGTGACAGGCCTTACCATAAACAAGCCTATATGGAGAGGTTCCAATAGGCGTTTTGAATGCAGTTCGATAGGCCCAGAGAGCATCATCTAACTTCATAGCCCAATCCTTCCTCGAGGCATTCACAGTCTTCTCAAGGATTTGCTTGATCTCTCTGTTAGACACTTCCACTTGGCCACTAGTTTGGGGATGATAAGCAGTAGCCACTTTGTGGCGAACCCCATACTTAGCCAATAACTTATTGAACAACCGGTTACAAAAATGCGTACCTTCATCACTAATGATAGCTCGCGGTGTCCCAAAACGAGTGAAAATATTCTTCTTCACGAACTTCACCACCACACTCGCGTCATTCGTTGGAAGTGCAATAGCCTCCACCCATTTCGACACATAATCAACTGCTACTAGGATGTATTTATTGCCCATAGAAGGTGGGAATGGACCCATGAAATCAATACCCCAACAATCAAACAGCTCAATTTCCAAGATATTGTTCAAAGGCATCTCGTGACGCCTAGTAATGGTACCCGTTCTTTGGCAACGATCACATTGCTTCACTAGTGCATGAGCATCTTTAAATAAAGTAGGCCAAAAGAAACCAGATTGAAGTACCTTTGCAGCTGTTCGATCTCCACCAAGGTGGCCACCATAAGGAGAGGAATGGCAGCTCTGTAGAATCGGCTCTACTTCTTCCCTTGGAATACATCTCCTAGCTAGTTGATCAACTCCTATCTTGTACAAATAGGGCTCATCCCACACATAAAATCTGCTCTCATAAAGAAGTTTACGCTTTTGCTCAGCAGTTGCCCCAGGGAGATACACATTACTCACAAGTAAATTTACCATGTCGGCATACCATGGCACCTCAGCTGCATCAAGAGCAAAAAGTTGCTCATCAGGAAACACCTCTTTAATCTCGGGCCCTTCATCTACATGATCTCTATTCTCCAGCCTTGACAAGTGATCAGCAACTTGATTCTCAGTCCCCTTGCGATCTCGAATTTCAACATCAAACTCTTGCAATAAGAGAACCCATCTAATGAGTCTAGGCTTGGAGTCCTTCTTTTCAAACAAATACCGGATTGCGGCATGATCAGTGTAGACAACAACTCGAGTGCCAACCTAATAAGATCTGAATTTGTCAAAAGCATAAACCACGGCTAGCAACTCCTTCTCAGTGGTAGTATAATTAGACTGGGCTGCATCAAGCGTCTTGCTTGCATAATAGATGGAGTGAAAGATTCTTCCAATTCTTTGGCCTAGAACAGCCCCAATAGCATTATCACTCGCATCACACATCAACTCAAATGGCAAAGACCAGTCAGGAGCAATGATGATTGGTGCGGTCACCAACCTTTTCTTCAACTCTTCAAACGCCTTGATACAAGCATCATCAAAAACATATTTCACATCCTTCTCTAACAATTTGCACAAGGGAGTGGAGATTTTAGAGAAGTCCTTTATGAAACGTCTATAGAACCCTGCATGTCCCAAGAAACTACGCACCCCCTTAACAGAGATAGGTGGTGGTAATTTCTCAATAGCCTCTATCTTCGCCTTGTCAACCTCAATCCCTTGCTTTGACACCTTGTGCCCAAGTACTATGCCTTCTTGAACCATAAAGTGACATTTTTCCCAATTCAGCACCAGATTTGTTTCTTCACAACGGCTCAGCACAGCATCAAGATTTTTCAAACATTCATCAAACGAATCACCAACCACTGAGAAATCATCCATAAATACCTCCACAAATTTTTCCACCATATCAGTGAAAATAGCCATCATGCATCGCTGAAAAGTCCCCGGGGCATTACACAACCCAAATGGCATCCTCCTAAATGCATAGGTGCCATATGGACAAGTGAAAGTGGTCTTCTCTTGGTCTTCAGGGGCTATCACAATTTGATTGTAGCCCGAATACCCATCCAAGAAACAGTAATACTCATGGCCTGCAAGTCTATCCAACATCTGATCAATAAAGGGGAGTGGGAAGTGATCTTTCCTGGTGGCCTTGTTGAGCTTCCTATAATCAATGCAAATTCGCCACCCTGTAACAGTTCTTGTAGGAATCAACTCATTGTTCTCATTCTTCACCACTGTCATGCCCCCTTTCTCAGGAACACATTGCACTGGACTCACCCACTTGCTGTCAGAGATAGGAAAAATTATACCAGCATCCAGCCACTTGATAACTTCTTTCTTCACCACCTCCTTCATGATTGGATTTAGCCTCCTCTGCTGCTCTATGGACGGCTTATGCTCTTCCTCCAAGAGAATTTTATGCATGCAGAAAGAAGGACTAATCCCTCTAATATCAGCAATAGTCCAGCCAATAGCTCTCTTGCGCTCTCGCAATACCCGCAACACCTTCTCAACCTGCACATAAGACAACAAAGAAGAAAGGATCACGGGCAAAGTATTACCTTCACCCAAATAAGCATATCGTAAATATGCGGGTAAAGGTTTGAGCTCAAGATTAGGAGCTCTCTCAATAGACGGTTTAGCAGGAGCTAAGGTCAACGGTCTATCAAGCTCCTCAAATTTCTTCCACCCTGGGATGAATCTACTCTGCATATTAAGAACCTCCACATATTCTTCAGTATCTTCATCCTTCAGGATATCATCATCATCACATAAGAGTGCCCTTTCTAAAGAATCAACACTAGAAGCCAAGAAGGACCTCTCTTCAACAGTCAATTCATCATCTATCACTTTTACCATGGACAACTCTTCATAGTGAGAAGGAAGCTGGGTAGCTCTGAACACATTAAACACAGCTTCTTCCCCATTTACTTTCATAATCATCTTACCAGCCCTGACTCGAATAACAGCATCAGCAGTAGCCAAAAATCCTCTTCCCAAGATAAGAGGAACCTCAGGATCAGCTTCATAATCAAGAATAATAAAATCAACGGGTAATATGAACTGACCTACTTGTACAAGCACATCCTCAATAATCCCCTCGGGGCATGTCAAAGATCTATCAGCAAGCTGCAGGGTCACAGTAGTGGGTCGTGGCTCACCCAGGCCTAGCTTCCTAAAAACTGAAGAAGGCATCAAATTCACACTAGCACCCAAATCACATAAAGCACGACCAACCTCATGTTCCCCAATTTTCAAAGGGATGGTAAAACTGCCCGGGTCCTTCAATTTCTGCGGAAGCTTGCTTCTAACTCTGGAACTGCACTCCTCAGTAAGTGCAACTGTCTCAAACTCAGTCAATCTTCTCTTGTTAGCAACAATATCCTTGATGTATTTAGCATATTTGGGAACATCCCGCAAAAGCTCCACCAAAGGAATATTTACCTGAATTTGACTCAATATCTCCAAAAATTTCTTGCATGCTGCATCAACTTTCTGCTTCTGAAGTCTCTGCGGGAAAGGTGGTGGTGGTCTCACAATAGCAGACTCGAGCTGCTTTTCAGTTACCTTTTCTGCTTCTTTTTCCACTTCCCTATCAACATTTGGCTCTAACTCACCAACAGGCTTCTTTGGCTTTGGGGGAACCTCCTCCAGTGCTCTTCCATTCCTCAAAGTCACTGCTTGCACAAATTCTCTAGGATTCTTCTCTGTATCACTCGGTAGAGCACCCCGAGGTCTATTATTTTGTGCTCCAGCAAGCTGCCCCAATTGTCTTTCAAGATCTTTCTGTGCATTGCTCAAATCTTTAATTGTTTGTGCCTGAGATGCTGACTCATCAATGAGCTTTTGCTGCCCTGCAAGAATTTTCTTGAGCATATCCTCCATAGTATTAGACTGCTGTGGTTGAGCCTGAGACTGCGATCCCTGCTGTGGTGCATTGTTTTGAGTAAATTGGGCTCTCTCATTACCCTGAAACTGCTCACGGGTATCCCTCCAAGAAAAATTTGGGTGATTACGCCAACCCGTGTTATAATTATTACCATACTGATTTCGGTTTTGGCCCTGTGATCTGTTCTGATTACCCACATAATATACTGACTCTGGGTTAGAGGGAAAAACCTCAGTGCTATGATCCTCACCACATACCTCACAAAAGGTCTGAACTTGCTGCACTGGAGCTGGTTGTGGCTTTGCTTGGAGAGCCAGCTTGCTGATTTGGTTGGAAATCGCATCCATCTTCGCTCGCAACTCTGTAATTCCATCTAGTTGAAGTACCCCAGCAGCTTTCTGCGTAGCAGCTCTGCTAGCCCCCTCACTATGTATATTAGCTCTGCCATCACCTTGCCAATCAGGATTGCTCTGTGAAAACTTATCAAGTAAGTCATAGATCTGTTCAAAATTTAAGGCCAGCACTTGGCCTCCAGCAGCAGCATCAACCACAATCTTAGTATGTTGGTTCAACCCCTCAACAAAAGTGTGTGCAATAACCTCATTAGTTTGATTGTGGTGAGGACAATCTCTCAATAACGCTTTAAATCTCTCCCAGGCTGCATATAATGATTCGCCTTCAAACTGCCTGAAGGACAAAATTGCACTCCTCAACCTGGCCGTCTTAGCAGACGGATAAAACTTAGCCAAGAATTTCTTAGCTAAATCCTCCCAAGTAGTGATAGACCCAGGCTTTTCAGCCTTTAACCACTTCCTTGTTGTCCCAATCAATGAAAATGGGAACAAAGTCATTCGCACATAATCAGTAGGCACACCTGCCGGTGTATAAGTATCACTGATCTCCAGAAAGTTCTGCAAGTGTTGCTGCGGATCTTCATGCAGGAATCCACCATATTGCCCCGTCACATGCAGTAACTGAATCATGCCGGGCTTGATCTCAAAATTTCCAGTAATAGCAGGCTTCACAATACTTGACTCTACTCCTTTCAGACTAGGAAGAGCCACATCTCGCACTGCTACTGCTTGTTCTTCAGCCATTTCAACAGGAAGGGAGGCAAGTACGATTGCTAATGCTTCTCGATCTCTCGCTTCTTTCCTTGTCTTCCTCAAGGTTCTTTCAGGCTCAGGATCAAAAGGTGCGAGTGATTCGTCCTTTTTGTTCCTTTGCATTCAAAACCTATTGCCTGAAACAGCACAAGAAACTCAACAAAAAATTAAACCTGAATAGCAATTAAGTAATTGTTCAAAAGTAATTAGTCCGTAATTAGTCCCCGGCAACGGCGCCAAAAACTTGTTGCTCCCAAACGCACACGCAAGTATACGCGGTCGCCAAGTAATAAAGTGACAAAGTCGAGTATCGTTCCCACGAGGACTATGCAGACTAGTGCTTAATAAACAATTCCTAAACAAACCATCCAGGGGTCTTTTTCCAATGGTTGTAAGAGTTTTATAACTAAAATGCAGTAAGTAAAGTGCTAAAGATGTAACCGAGCAATGGGGTAAAACTTTGGTTGTTAACAATATCGAGAGAGCGATCCAGGGTCAGAGTTACGAACAATCCAGTTGATGTATTCGAATGATTCCACTTCTTAAATCCCAGGTTACTAACTGACAGAGTAATTGTAATTATGAAAACCTTTCAGTTCTTCACAATCTATGCAAGCTACTTCAATCCCTATATGTCTATGGGTTAAATCACATGCACGCATTAACGATCTCTGTAATGAGTTAAACTAGGCAAGCAAGTATATGTCTATCCTACCCGCGAATTGATTCCCCGATGCCCGGGTTCACAAACTAGTTCTATTCTTCCTTATTACGTAATTAGATTCTCTCTTTCGAGTTCAACCCAAAGACCATAGATGATGTATAATTATCGAGCTCTAACAATTATACAAGTTAAATCAAGAAAGAATAAGTAACCCGTTATGGGATTCAATAAATGGAAATCAATCTTCAACAATCAACTTTCATGTAAACTCTAACCCCAGAACGTTAGGAAATTAGCCACACATATTCATAATCACAAGACAAAGATTTGGTGTAATAATGAAATACTTGATGTAATAAATGAAAGATTGGGAATAACCCTTGTTCAATGAAGTGTGTAGCTCTCAATATTGCTCCAAAGTCAAGAACCCTTTACAAAAACTAAGTAATGAACTATTTATAATGTTTCCAAACCCTTAGTAATAAGTTAGACCCGATACTAGAAGGAATAGGACGTAAAAACGCGCACAAGGGGCGCTATAACGGGCGCCCCGCGCCTCAGAAAGCGTGAGAACAACCAGAATCCGCCATTTCTTGCACGCTATGGCCATGCAGTGCGCCATGAATCGCGCCTAGCCACCTTGCGCGATAGGCTGCGCGGCGCATGGGCTGTAGCGCCAAGCCAAAATGCTCTTCTTTCGCTCCAAAACTCGGCTTGTGTCGTGCCTTTGTGTGCTCAATCCAATCTTCAAACATCCTTCAACCAATTCATGCTCAATTAAGCTCCGAAACGCTCCAAATGTATCGCGTAACGACCTACACACGAACAACACAACATCAGCGTAAAACCACATTCACAAGCTGCCAAACAAGTGCAAAACAAGCTCAAATGTGCGGAAATATTAAGGAAAAGTAGGCATAAAATGCCGAACATCATGATGCGTATCTTCCAATTAAACCTGTCAATGTGATAGCAATTTTCTCTAGTAATTTACTAATTTAGTTATTTTATTGGTTTGATTATTGTTAACCATCATAACTTTCCATGTGTTTCCACAATTTATTTAATAGACTATACTTGGTAGACAATCAAAATTACAACAGACTTTAACACGGATAATAACAATATCAATAGACCTCACCGGTGGATAATCAAAACACAACTGAAACTAATATATATTCCCAACTGAAGCAACATTATATAAGTAAAAGGTCTGGACCATTAAAACATATTAACAACAAAAACCAGACCATTCAAACATAAACACAAAAAAAAAAAAAAAAAAAAAAAAAACGACAAAAAAACATAAACAACAAGTAACAAACTACTAGTTCGATTCATTGGGTGAACTTGGTGGGGATTCTTCAACCATATCTAGTGGTCCATCTGGTGTAGCCGGTGCATTTGGTGAACCTGGTGGGGATGCATCTGGTGAACCTGATGGACTTGCATCTTCCTCTATGACGTTTGCCTCTGGCGCTGGTGGTGCTCCAATTGCATCAGGTCCTGCGTTGATCGCTCTGACCTGATCGTCACTTGCCTGCAACTTTGCCCAAACTCTGTTTTCAAGCCTTTTCAAATACTCCCACACTTCCGTAATTTCTGATTGCAGAATGGCTAACTCCCAGTAGATATCACGCTTCTTGGATGGTCCAGCCATTTTGGAATGTTCTTTTGATAGTTTAAAATTCAAAAAAATTTTTATTGAAAATGGAGTGGAAAAAGCACACAATGTTGAGGGGTTTATATAGAAATAATGTTGAAGAGTTGCAAAGGTTAGTGAAGAGACACAAATTAAATGCATGGTTACTTCTTAATTAATGATTACAAAGAAAATGAGCACCTTTAATCAAGTCTTTTAGTATAAAAAAAAAAATAGAAAAACGGCTCTGACTTGACAAGAATTGCTTTGGGCAGTGCATTATCAACTGCTCTGCCACACTTCACGACACCTATTATCTACCGCACAATCTACTTTGCGTATTAGCTAGGATACACGTCTATTAATATACGTCATCTATTTTTTGATTGGTTGAAATATTGTTTTGTCTTTAGTCTATGCACATTTGGTCTATGCTCGAAAAGCTTCCAATTTATACCAAAATATTTTCGATAGTACAAGTATAAATCCAGCAACTGTTTACTGTCGATCATATAAAGTAGTTTATAGTTTTATTCCTTGTTGTCCAAAAAATAGAATTGCCACTACACATATTTATTTTCTTATCGATAATTGACCTAATTCAGTATGCATTCAACAGCTATAGTTCACAATGTAATAAATTATTTAGTTATCAGCGATCATTCCTTTGCAAGATTATTTTAAACAGTAGCAAAATTCATTGTCAACTCTTTTAACACCCGAACAGATTTAAATAAAATTCCTCATCTAAAATTGTTTAACACTTAAAGAAGATTTAAAAAATAATCGTCAACAACAATTGTTTAACACTCAAATAGGATTTAAAAAATAATCGTCAACTACAATTGGTTAACACTCAAACAAGATTTCAATAAATATATTACAAAAAACTTTTAAAGATTGACAAATCAATCTTTGTTCTCATCTTTATTAATACACTCTTTGTCATGACTCTCCAATACACCCGACATAATTTCTTCGGGATCTTGACCAACTTCTCCATTCAAGTTCAATTCCGATTCGACATGGGATGCATCCTTCGCTTCATAAAACTGTCCCTCATCGTCCTCCCCATTTTTCATCAGCAGTTTATTATCACCCACATTGGTTGCATCAACAACATTGGCATTGGCATCAGTTGAATTGGCATTGGCAATAGCATCGACATCAACTATCTTGCCATCAATTGCATTGGCATTGGTGGCACTGGCATCAACTGCATTGACATTGTTGGCATTGGCATCAACTGCATTAGCAATGGTGGCATTGGCATCAACTGCATTGACATTGTTGGCATTGGCATTGGTGGCATTGACACTGGTGGCACTGACAGTAGCAACCACTTCATCAAATCTACGCTTCTTTCTCAGAATTGTAGTGGTCTTTGTAGCGGTACCACTGTCCATTGCCTTCCTCTTCCTATGCCTCGTCAACCAGGCAGAAGGACGGTACAAGCATTTGCATATTGTCCTCTTTGATTGTTCCGCTAGCATCTTAGCAACATCAACCAATTTGTGCTCCATTGCTATCAGCCTATCGAGCACAACATGCAAAAAAGGATTTGCAGCACTGACACCACTACTTGAAAGACCTGCACTTTCACCAAAAATTCTTTTACAATCTCCACCAACATCTTCATCGCCTCTTGCATCATCTTCATCCATATCACCTTCACCAGCAGGATAAAGAGCAGTCTTCTTGATTGCAGTGGCCCCCTCAAGTTCAGCTCTAAGGGCATCCACCGACCCATCCTTAACTTCATCTGCATAGAACACATATGAATCCTCCCACCTCGATCTCACTTCTTGATCAGTAGGGAATAGGTAAGGGCGCACGATCTGGATAGAAGCCGAGCAAATTAGTTTCTTAATTTGAATAAAAATATTAAATGATATGAAAATAGTGCAACGTTACCTTAATTTTATTTTCTTCTTCCACAAATGGATCGAATGATTTAGACACCCTTTTACTGTACCATTTAAGCATCCGAGGGCACGGCATAGGAGGCTGATCTGTCAGTGCAACTCTCCTTCCAATGGCAGGAAATGCTTCATTGACCCAGGCCTAAGATAAAAGATTTAATAGGACTACGAAAAATGAAAACTTCACAATCAACTAACTATTGGTTTATTGTAGACTTACCAAAAATGCCCAGGGGAAGCCAAAAAGAGCATATCCAGGCGGTTTTCCTTTCTCACTAAAAGTTTTATAATGCTTGGCCATGTCAAGCTGGGGCTTCAAATATTCAATCGTAAGCTCGAAGCACTACCTGCCCCATGGATACTTGGAGAAGAACTCCAGATCATCAACCATATAAACCCGTTCCTTCTTAACAGACTATGAAGTATCCTTTGCCATCAACATCGTGTGGAGAAACCACAAAAGGCAAATCTTCAACTGTTCCTCTTTGTCAAATATTCTGCTAGTTTTCAACAACCTCCACAGCCTCGACGATGTCACTTTAACACTCGCCTCACTGGATGGTTTCCAAGTTACTTTTCATAAAATTCCTCGCCTTTCTTTACAACCTTATTCTTTGCTTGATCGCTGGGTTTTTTCCCACGCACCAAACCAGTCATTAGAGCAAACTCCCTAAGCCCAAGACAAGCTGGCTTCCCATCAACCAAGAACCAAACCTGATGCAGCCCGAACACGTGCTGATCAAGTGTTCGATCCACCGAGGCCAATGATATGAAGCCAAGCCAAACTTTTGCACGATGTTCATATTTACTTGGCTTGGCCGAAGGAAAGCAACTACCCCGAAGTTGAATATTCGAGCTCAAGAACCGAAGGCTTCATCTACCTGCTTGAGCTCGAAGAGGGGAGTGACCGAACCTTAACCGAGCACTCAACATCGGCGCCGAAGTAAATCCAATTATCCGAAGGAAGGGCGATCGATGTCGAGAAAGAGCTGATCCCGACCAAGCACCGAAGTGAAGAAGCTCGAGCTCAAGTGCTCGAAGTCACGTGTTCGGTTGAAGGAGTGACCGAACACTCACTAAAAACAACCCTGCGTGGCTTGTTCCTATTGGTCGCGTGTGACCCTTTACTATTTTTCCTTAGCTTAGTCTATAAATACACATTTCCATTTCATTGTAAGGCAGTTATTTTTGAATGATTAAATATAGCAAGTGCTATTGTGAGTCTCCGATGGAGCCGAACCCCGACGTAGAATTTTAAAGAACTTGTGTCAATCGGTGTGAGTCGTTTGAACATTTTCTTCTTGGTTATTCAATTTTCAAGAAGCCTTGTCTTTCTTGAGGATTGTTGCTTAATATAGGTGATTCTTGACCTTCGTTCTATCGAGCTTGAGACAAGTTCCTCACTGTTCTTTCGAATCGAAGCAAGTCTTGTCTTTCTTCTATCTTTTATTTCTTGTTGTTCTTCCGCGTTTCATTGTGTCTAGCTTTTCCTCGGGTTTGCTTGCACCATCTTGGTATCAGAGCAAGGTTTGAGTTTGTCCTTACAACCTCAAATCCTGTTCGTTATATTCGTGCTTGTGTCTCCAGTTTCAGCTTTCTTCCTTGTTGATTGTTGTTGCTGTGGTGTTTACACAAAAAAAGAAGTAGAAAAGAAAAATTCAAAAAAATTTTGGTTGATTGTTGCTGGTTGTTTGAATCAAACAACCATTGATTTGTGTTCATCACTGTCCAAGGATTGATTTGAGCACCCGACTTACAACGTTTGTGACTTGGGTTTCTCGACAAAATTTTGGACTGTTTGGAGCTTAGTGGTGACTGATTTCGAACCCCAGTGTGTTTTGGTTGTTACCGATGAAGACTGGTGGTTCTTGATTGATTTGGGTTTGTTTTGTGCTTAAATTTTGATGTTCTAAAGGTTTGAACCGTCGTCCGTACACCGGAAAATTGTTACGAAAGTGACAGTGTACGAACACGAAAGGGCTGGTTCTTAGCTCAAAGAACTTTGGACTGACTTCCTCCGTTGTTGTTGTACCGGAGTTGAAAGAGCAACCCAAATTCTGTTGAAAATTTTGGTCAGTGAACGAGGTTAACGTTGCCTGTACACCGGAGCAAAACCTTCATTATTCCGTTGAAGAAGAAAGGGGTAAAGTGTAAAGATCAAAACCTCCGGTGAAAGGTTGTCGGCTAGAAAAGGGAATTGGACAAGGTAAAACCCTATCCGTACCAAGGAGGGACCACTCTTGTACGGACAAGAGTTGCTGTGGTCGAGAGAGATTTCGAAGAGGAATCGAAGGATAGATTCTCCTAGGCTTTCACTTTTCTTGTGTTCGATAATCCAGTTAGTGGATCTCTAGAGTAATTCTTCCTACTCGAGGTCGTACTAACTCATTTGAGCTTATAGGAACTCGTGCGTGGGGTGACCGAAGTCCAACTTTCGTAGAAAATTCTTTGACTCCTGAAGTGCAGAGTAAATAGCGTCCTTTCCATTGAGTCGTATCAATTCACTCATCCCGAAGGAGACATTGTAACTTGTCAAATTCGAAGAGACTGAGAGAAGTTGATCAATCGAGGAAGCCATTGGCTACAAGTTCTTGAGTGACCAAAACCGAACCCATAAATTGAGTGGACCCGAGTGCCACCCACCAAAGGTGAGGGAGTGTGTGAGGTGATTTCTAACCTTAACATTTATTTGGTCTTTGATTCGTGTAGATACCATGGCTGGGAATGGAGGCGATGGTAAAGGCATTGAGCAGCCCGAAGTGTCGTTAGCCGATCTCATGGCTGCGATACAAGGCATCAGTGCCGAAGTAAGAGGAGTGAGTGCTCGAGTAGTTCAACTCGAGCAAGGAAGTGTGTCCGTGGCCTTACCTGGGTCCGACGCTGGAACTAGAAAATCCACTCCGATGAAACCTGAGCTGTATGCTGAGCTTATTCGACAACATCAGTTGAAAAGCGAGGCAATTCGAAAGGAAGTTTTGGGCAAACCCCAAACACAACAAAACTTGGGCAATCCCCAAGCTGAGAATCAACACTTGGGCATTCCCCGAGGTGAAAGAGTACCACTTCTAATGACCCGAAGATAAATTGAGGTCGTTGAAGAAGAGGTAGATGAAGGAGAATTTCCTGATGCCGAGCCCGAATATGAGCAGTCGTTCACTCAACGAACGCAAGCTCACCGAGGTCGTGGAAATTTTCGAGGTCGAGGCGCAAACATTGAACGACATTTGGAGCGTGAGGCTGAAGATCATTATGATGAGTATCCCGAACAAGTTCGTGGTGTTCGAGATTCAAACTTGAGCAGTGTCAAGATCACTATTCCACCCTTTAAAGGAACTAGTGATCCGGATGAATATCTTAAATGGAAGCTTAAAATGGCGCGAATCTTCGAAACCAATGAGATGACCGATGAGAGAAAAGCTGCCCATGCCATTGCTTCGTTCGAAGCGTATGCATCCACATGGTGGGAAGCTGACAAAAGGCATAGATGAAGGAATGCCTATCCCAAAGTCATTCCTTGGGCACAACTGAAGAGAACAATGGATGATAAGTATTTGAGTGCCAAGTACAGGCAAACTCAATTACAAAAGCTCTATGAGCTAAAGCAAGGGTCCAAGTCAGTCCAAGAGTATCATGATGAATTCGAAAGAGTTCGATTGAATCTTGATTTGGTAGAAGATGAAGAGCATGCCACTATTCGATTAAAAAATGGCTTAGCTCGGGATGTGTCATCGCAATTGAGGCTACACGTGTACCACACGTTGGAAGATCTGTTCGAAGCTGCTACCAAAGCTGAGAAATTGGTGAAGGACGATAAGGCAAACCGGTATCGAGGAGTCACTACTTCAACTCCTTTGAACCGAGGTAAAGAATGGAAGAGTCCTAATCCAACAAATGCTAACATTGTTCGAGATTCGAAGAGACCCTTCGAAAGGGGTGTGACCGTTAACCAGCCAAGAGAAGTGGGAGGTAAAGTTCAACTAAACTCTCCTAGTGCTTCAAATATTCAGTGTCATAAATGCAAAGGTTATGGTCACATGGCAAAGGAGTATCCAACTCGCAAAGTTATGCTTTTGCTCAAAGATGGAACTGTCCATGAGCAGACGAGTGACACCGAGGAGGAATATATTGAGGAGATTGACCGAGCTGAAGATGATGATGGTCGAGAAGCTGCCGAAGCTGATCATCCGGAAATGTTTCTTGTGGTTCGAAGGAATTTGAGCTGCATGACTCTCGAAGAAGAGGACAACCAAAGAAAAAATCTTTTCCATGCCCGATGTCGAGTGAGGGGGAAGGTGTGTTCGATGATCATTGACTCAGGTAGTTGTGCGAATGTAGTGAGCCAAACCTTGGTTTCACAAATGGGACTACCTACTTTGAAGCATCCCCACCCTTACAAATTACAATGGTTGAATGAGTGTGGAGAATTGAGGGTTGTCAAACAAGTACGGATCAAGTTTAGAATTGGAGAATATCAAGATGAAATGATGTTCGATGTGGTGCCAATGCAAGCTTGTCATTTGCTATTGGGTCGACCATGGCAGTATGATCGGTCGGTCGTTCACAATGGAAGATCCAACACTTACACTGCAAAGCTCGATGGGAAGAGTTTCATACTCAAACCCTTGTCTCCAAAACAAGTCACCGAAGACTATAAACGGATGAAAGAATTGAAAGAAGCGGCCAAAGCTAAGCTTCCGATGGGAGCAAAATTGGGGGCCGAAGACACAAACTCACCGCTCGATGCGCAGGGTGAGTTTATACAAGGCAATGACAACGATCAGATGATGATTTGCCTCGTGCATAAGGGTATGTTTTTAAACTCTAATGATGATTTTTCTAACGATAACCCTTTGCCTAGTGCTATACAAAGTGTTTTGCAGGACTTTGGAGATATGTTTCCCGAAGAAATTCCAGGTGGATTACCTCCGTTAAGAGGAATCGAGCACCAAATTGACTTCGTACCGGGGTCTCAAATCCCCAACAAACCTGCATACCGGTGTAATCCCGAAGACACCAAGGAGCTCCAAAGGCAGGTTGATGAGTTCTGAACAAGGGCCTCATTCGAGAGAGCTTGAGTCCTTGCGCTGTTCCTGTTATACTTGTCCCAAAGAAAGATGGAACATGGCGAATGTGCGTTGATTGCCGAGCAGTCAACAAAATAACGGTAAAGTATCGTCATCCTATTCCTCGATTAGATGACATGTTAGACGAGTTAAGCGGTTCTTCATGCTTTACGAAGATAGACCTCAGGTCCGGTTATCACTAAATCCGAATGAAACCCGGAGACGAGTGGAAAACCGCATTCAAGACCAAGTTCGGTCTCTATGAATGGTTGGTAATGCCTTTTGGCTTATGTAATGCACCGAGCACATTCATGCGACTGATGAACCATGTGCTCAAACCGTTCATAAATAAGTTTGTTGTCGTTTACTTCGATGACATACTTGTTTATAGTAAAACTGTGGATGATCATGTCGAACACCTAAGGCTAGTGCTCGATAAGCTTAGAGAAGAGAAGTTATATGCTAACTTCAAGAAATGTGCCTTTTGTGTCGAACGTGTAGTCTTTCTAGGATTCGTTGTCAGTGCTAATGGTGTCGAAGTCGACGAGTCAAAAGTCGAAGCCATCAAAGATTGGCCCACTCCAACCTCGGTATCACAAGTTCGTAGCTTCCATGGCTTAGCTAGCTTTTACTGAAGGTTCGTTTGTGACTTTAGCGCCGTGGTAGCTCCTTTGACTGAGCTGATAAAGAAAGACCATCCATTTGTGTGGGGAGAGTCCCAAGAAAGGGCTTTCCAAGAGTTGAAATGGAGGCTTTGCTCTGCCCCGTTGTTGCAACTCCCTGACTTCGGCAAAGCATTCGAAGTCGAGTGTGATGCGTCCGGAGTTAGGATTGGAGGAGTGCTGATGCAAGAATCGAAGCCGATCGCTTACTAGCGAAAAGCTTAAGGGTGCAACCTTGAACTACTCAATGTATGACAAAGAGTTGTATGCCCTCGTTCGAGCACTCGGCTATTGGCAGCACTATTTGTGGCCTCGAGAGTTTGTGATTAAAAGTGATCATGAATCTTTGAAACATCTCCGAGGACATGAGAAATTGAACCGAAGGCATGCCAAGTGGATAGAATTCATTGAAAGCTTTCCCTATGTAATTCATTACAAAAAGGGAAAAGATAATGTTGTGGCCGATGCGCTATCAAGGAAATTTGCCTTAGCGACCACTCTCGCCTCTAGGCTCATGGGATTCGAAAGCATCAAGTAGATGTACGAAGGCGATCCCAAGCTGAAATGCGTTCGTGACACAATCTTGAGTGGCCGAAGGGTTGAGAAATATCAGTGGCACGATGGCTACCTCTTCAAGAATGGGAGGGTTTATGTGCCAGTGTCATCGTGGAGAGAGCTCTTAGCTCGAGAAGCTCACTCCGGAGGTCTGATGGGACACTTCGGTGTCGACAAAACTCTTGGTATCTTAACCGAGCAGTTCCATTGGCCCCAAATGCGACGTGATGTGGAAAAGCTTTGCAACGCTTGTCTCGTTTGCAAGAAAGCTAAATCGAAGTCCAACCCTCATGGTTTGTATACCCCGTTGCCTGTGCCTGATCGACCTTGGGTTGATATATCCATGGACTTTGTGTTGGGGTTATGTCACGACCCAATTTCCAAGGGCTCGTGATGGCACCTAAACAACATTTGGCTAGGCGAACCAATGAAACAAGATGCGGAAAAGAACAATAATGTGAAAAGATCATAAATGGATATATAAATATAAAAGGGTGAAGTCCAAAAGAATATATCCACAAAAGAATTGGAGCATTCTAAGAGTGACTCAATAAAGTATGAATATACATCAAATAAATCTGAGTCCTATCTCTAAGTGACTCCGGCGGTATGCCACCACGGTCTGTGTGGTTGGCTCACCTCAATCAAAAGTCTCAGAAGCCTCGGGAACCGCTAACGTCCAGGCTGCTGACTGGATGAAGGACCTGCGCACGTAGCAGAGTAAGTTATGAGCCGAAGCCCAGTAAGATCACCGACAGGCCCGCTAAGGTACCCTTGCGGGACAAGTCGCTACATGCATCATAAGCAACAACATACTATAGTAATCATACAATAAAGTAGTTAAATCACAAATAGATGTAACACATTCCATACACACCAGTAGTAACCAGAAGTCTCAAGGATTATGCCCATCCAACGTAAGGCATAGGTCAACTCAGCGGCGGTTTGGAGGTCCAATCTCTACTCCCGTGCCGACTAACCTAGACCTACGATGGACTAGCAACACCATTACTAAGTATCAACCATATACCGTGACCCGAAGTTACTATCACAATCATGAATAAGTAGACCAACGACCCGTAGTCGTTAGCTCATCTCAAATCTGTCTACGATCGCACCACACCCCCTGTCAAGTGCGTCGTATCTCAATAAATCAAGTGACCACACCACACCCCCTGTCAAGTGTGTCACATCTCAAAGATCAAGTGTCCACACCACACCCCCTGTCAAGTGTGACACATCTCATAGTATAGGCGACACCACACCCCCTGTCAAGTGTCCCTCTAACAGTATTAATATCCACGACATTAATAACAATAACAGAAATAATAACAGAAATATTAATACCGATAATATTTCACAGTCACCGTAACCCAGGTTGGTTATGCTAGCTGAACGTAAGGCGAAGGTTAACCCGACCACAGTTTGGGGGTACAATCCCTACTACCATGTCGTCCAACCCAAGGTTACGTATAGACAGCACTACCCAACCCGGCACGTGAACAAATCAAGTACCAATATCATACAAAAGCCGGCAAAATCCTCGGCAAGACATTTATCATGACATGCCGGCAACATCCTCGGCCATGTCCCAAGTTCTTGCTATCTAAGCATGGCGTAGCAAGCGTTACTACGATATAAATTTAAGCTACCTCGACGTAGCGTTTAGACCGGCACATACCTCGGTCGAGTCACAATCTCGCTATTTATAACAAACAATAATAGCAAGTAATTCACATCATTAATCCTAACCATTGTTAGGTATATATATGCGTACATGAAGCATACTAGCATGAAGGAAGAGTCCACAAGCACAATAGAGGTCAAGTCTCACTTACCTCGAAATTCGGGCTCAAATGCCCGGAAGAATCTCCTTTCCCGCTCGCCTTGTCTGCGAAGGACTCTCCACTAGGTCTATTAAGACAAGATATAGCACATATGAGTGCTCAATTATAGCTATTTAAGCCTATAGGCATCCTAGGGTAAAAATTACCAAAATGCCCCCGGGTAGGGCGGAGCCCTAAATTTACAAAATATACTTTTCCGGACTCCCCACGCTCCCGTGAGTCCAAAAGTACACTTAGATTCCACATGCGAGCCTTGCTCGATGTCTTTCCCCAATTCTTAAGAATCTAGGGTTCTAACCCATTTCCAAGAATCAACCCTTTGATTCTTGTGTTAATCAACATAAAGATGGATTGAAAGGGCTTACCTTAAGTGTAAGTATGATTGGGTCTTCAAGAAATACCCAAAAATCGCCTCAAGAGCTCACCAAATGATTTTTATAAGTTATGAACCGAAATGGCCCGAAATGGCCTTTTTATAGCAGTTTTTACTTCTGTGACAGCTTCTTTTGAAAAAATCATAACTTTTGATAGTAATGTCCAAATGACCTTAAACCTGTACCATTAGAACCACAACTCAAAGAGCTACAACTTTCATGTTTTGATTTTATCCTAATTCCTTACGGATTGGCCGGAAAATCAGCTTTTATCCGGCTATTTGCGCCAAAACAGAACAGAAAAGTCGCACCAGATTTTCTACTGTTTTAGGGGCAAAACGGGACCCTACGAAGCTCGGAATGATCCCAAACTTTGCACACAAGCCATAAAATACTTGGGTGACATGCTCGTCAAGACGGAACTCAATTCGGACTTCCAGAACTCAAAGAGTGGGTCCCACGGCAAAGGTTCAATTTTTGACTTTCGCCAAAATAGCGAAATTTAACCAAACGACCTCGGAATCCAATTCCGAAAGTTGCTACAAGTCACAAATGACTATACAAACCTAACGGAACTTTCGGATCTCTCATCGGAGCTCATTTGCTCAAATCGAGCTCGGAAACCTCTTTTAACTCTTTTAAACTTCCGAAACGGGGACTTTATCAAAAGTCCTATCAAACGAGGTCCGTTTTCAATTTTGAAGGTTGCTACATATCATAAATGACGAGACGGACCTAACGGTGCGCTCGGATTTTCCATCGGGGTTCGTTTACTCAAAACGACCTATCGAAACCCCAAATTCCTTTCCGGAATTTCATAAACGGATCCTTTTCTCGAAAACCTATCAAACGAACTCCGTTTCGACTCATATTTCACAGACGGGTCATAAATGACCTAACGGAGCTTTTGGGACTGTCGACACGCAAATCGAGGTCTCGGACCCCGTAACGACTATTTGAGGGTCGTTACAGGTTACAGAGGTCGGGGGGTGGACATGATAGCATCTTCATCGTAGTCGACCGTTTTTAAAAAATCTCTCACTTCTTTCCTTGCAAAAAGTGTGATGATGCACAACATGTAGCTACCTTGTTTGTTTCTAATGTGTTGAAATTTCATGGTGTACCTCTTACTATTGTGAGTGATCGAGACTCCAAATTCTTGAGTCATTTTTGGAAATGATTGTGGGGTGCCCTTGGCACCAAATTACTATTCTCGATGTCTCACCATCCTCAGACTGATGGATAGACCGAGGTAGTTAACCAAACCTTGGGATCTTTACTTCGAGCAATGACCAAAGGCAAGGTCGGAAACTGGGCTGATCATTTGCCCATGATGAAGTTTGCATACAATCGAACGGTGCATCGAATGATCAATATGACCCCGTTCGAATGTGTGTATGGTTTTAATCCTTTGATTCCACTCGATTTAACCCCATTGCCTCGAGATTCTATTATTGATTTTGAAGGTACTCGGCGAGCCACTGCCTTGATCGAGTTGCATGCAAAGGTGAAGAAGAACCTCGAGGAAGCTTATGCAAAGGTTGCATCAAAGAAAAACAAGGGGCGTAAAAAGTTGGAATCAAAGAAGGGGGATTGAGTTTGGGTTCACTTCCGAAAGGCACGTTTCCCGAACCAAAGGAAAGGAAAGCTGGCTCCTCGAGGGGATGGTCCATTTCAAGTGTTGACCAAGATCAACAACAATGCTTACGTGATCGACCTCCCTGGTGAGTATAACGTGTCCAACACCTTTAATGTTGCTGACTTAGTTCCATGTGTTGTAGGTCAAACTTCGGAGGACGAGGAGGGTTCGATTTCGAGGACAAAATCTTCTCAAAAAAGGGAGGATGATGCAGCCCGAACACGTGCTGATCAAGTGTTCGATCCACCGAGGCCAATGATACGAAGCCAAGCCAAACTTTTGCACGATGTTCATATTCACTTGGCTTGGCCGAAGGAAAGCAACTACCCCGAAGCTGAATATTCGAGCTCAAGAACCGAAGGCTTCATCTACCTGCTTGAGCTCGAAGAGGGGAGTGACCGAACCTTAACCGAGCACTCAACATCGGCGCCGAAGTAAATCCAATTATCCGAAGGAAGGGCGATCGATGTCGAGAAAGAGCTGATCCCGACCAAGCACCGAAGTGAAGAAGCTCGAGCTCAAGTGCTCGAAGTCACGTGTTCGGTTGAAGGAGTGACCGAATACTCACTAAAAACAACCCTGCGTGGCTTGCTCCTATTGGTCGCCTGTGGCCCTTTACTATTTTGTCCTTAGCTTAGTCTATAAATACTCCTTTCCATTTCATTGTAAGGCAGTTATTGTTGAATGATTAAACATAGCAAGTGCTATTGTGAGTCTCCGATGGAGCCGAACCCCGACGTGGGATTTTAAAGAACTTGTGTGAATCGGTGTGAGTCGTTTGAACATTTTCTTCTTGGTCATTCAATTTGCAAGAAGCGTTGTCTTTCATGAGGATTGTTGCTTAGTATAGGTGATTCTTGACCTTCGTTCGATCGAGCTTGAGACAAGTTCCTCACTGTTCTTTCGAATCGAAGCAAGTCTTGTCTTGCTTCTATCTTTTATTTCTTGTTGTTCTTCCGCGTTTCATTGTGTCTAGCTTTCCCTCGGGTTTGCTTGCACCAAAACCTCCCGACGCTTTTTATCCTTTATTCTATGAAGAAGTAGGGAGTGGACCATCTGTCCATTGAATTGCCAAAATTTGGACATTTCAAGGAACTTCCCAAATACAGTCTCCTTAAATTTCTTTTCTAATTTTAATGTTTTCAAAAACTTTTTAAATAAATATAATTTTTTAATGCTAGATCGAACAGATATCTTTGCCGGGAATGATGGAATTTCATCAAGCCAAGTTTTAAATCGGTACCTTTGAACGTTGATTTCCTTTATGCATCGAGGAACTGATAAACAGTCCAACTCACACTCAGGCTCCCTTGCTTCATCCCCTTCTTGATCAGTTTCTTCATCAATTTCTTCTTCAATTACTCCTTCTTCTTCTTCTTCTTCTTCTTCTTCACCACTTTCTTCTTCTCCTGATTCCTCTCTATTTCCTTCATCACGAGCAGCAGAACTTTGTTCATCATCTCTACCACTATCATCCATCCTTTCCTTACCTTTCCCTGCATCGGAGAGTTCATCCGCTTGAAAAGCGGCGATTTCAGCCAAAAGATCCTCAGTTTGGGGTTCCACTTGGGCCTCTTCCACCACAATATCTTTTACAGATTCTTTACGGTCTTTTGAATCTGGGGTTCTTTTACACCAACTTCAGCATCCATTAAACAAGTTTCAATGAGTGGAGATTCATTGTCATCCACTGCTGGATTATTAACACTTACAGGAACTCCACCACTTGTGGGTTGATTGTCATATGCTTTTGGATGTTTATCAAGTTCAGCAACTTCAGTTTCATCTCCTCCACCACTTGGAGGTTGATTGTCACCTTCTGCTGAATGTTTATCCAATTCAGCAACATCAGTTTCAGGAATTTGTTTAATACTGTCATCTTTTTCAGATTGCTTACTAGCCTCTTTCGTTTTAGATTTACCGCTTCGAGCAGTCGTACTGATATTATTCAGCCCTGCCATTACTTTATCTACATGCAGAAGCACAAGACACAAAGTAAACAATAATGTACAATAAAAAAGGGAAAAATTGGAAAGAACAATAAACAAAAAATTAAATTTTTTTCAAAAAATACCATTGACGTTTCTTCATAAGTTCTAAGACTTATATGAGAACCAGAACAATAATGCAACGATATTAAGGTTGCTCACTTGCAGAAATTGAGATTTCTAGAAATTCTTCAACAACTGCTTCAAATCTTTGAAATAATTGTTAAATAGCTGCATGAGACAAAATCGTTTAGGAGAACTTATGAAGGGTCATAAATCGGTTCGAAATCGGTTCGAAAAATTGGAAGAGGTTCGAGCAAGAAGAACCCTTTTCTGATTACCCGTTTTTGTATTTTTGACCCGCTAAAATGACCCGGTTTGGTTAAGTTTATATACTTTTCTGTAATATGCACTTTTACCCGCAAGTTTCTCTATTTCTAATCTGGCCCCCTACACCACTTAAGCACACTTAATATTTTTCCCACATAAAAATAAGTCAAAAAGAAAAAGAAGAGGTCATTTAATCACACTAATTTTTTTGGAGGTCTTTTAGTTAAATCTTCTCAGATTTCCTAACATCACAGTGTGAAGAGTCTTGTACTTGTTTTCTAAACCTCAAGAAAAATTTATTACTTTGCCATCTTTGTCTAACTGTTTGTGTATAACCATAAGACTATCACCAGTTCCTCTAAACTCTTTTGTATATACATTAATTGACTTGATTCCAACTTGATACTCTGAATTTGCTGCTTCAACTGAAACTTCTTATCCTTACTTGCTTGTAAGTGCTAGTCCATTTTTGTTTGGCAGTTGAGCATTCTATAATAAGGAACATAGATTCTTCAGTCATTATTGCTGGCAGCCAACTCCTAACTGAAATATCATGTTCTTCTCATTCAGTGAACTTTGGGTTAGGATTGATCTCTCCATTTTCATTTTTTACTGATCCAAAAGATGTTTATTTTTTGACGATATTGCTACTTTCTCCGTCCCAATTTATGTGGCATCATTTTTTTTTAGTCCGTCTCAAAATGAATGTGACATTTTCTTTTTCGACAATTCTTTAATGATACCATCTCTATTTTACCCTTATTGGGTCACACTTACTTTTCAAGATGTACTTATTATGAAGAAAAGTCAACAAAAGTAGATATTAAAGTAAGGACAATTTGGTAAATATAACAAAGTCTTCTCTTATTTCTTAAACTTCGTGTTCGGTCAAATGGTGCCATATAAATTGGGACGGAGAGAGTAATACTTAAGGTTTGCATAAGTTAGATGATTTTTATCCTCCAAACAAGATAGTTAGACGGTTTAAGTTTGATAGGGAAAATAACTATGAATTGGTGAAGTGAAGTGGGGTAAAAGAGAAAGATTAGTATTTGAGGGTGTAGACATGGTTAGATATTTGAGAGGAAGAGCTTCAGGATCATTTTTTTTTTTTTTTTTTTTGGTTGAGCCTATGATCCTAAAACCATGAAGAAATTCATCATTAAAATAAACTTGAGAATATGAGAATGCTGCTTCCTTGCTTCTATTCGTATGATGTGTTATTTATATTTAACTTGTGAATGGCAGTAATATTTAGGTGTTGTATCTTTATCTCCGTGTCATCATATTTCACAACTATTGTAAGTGGTGTAGTATATCTTGGAAACTAACATTATTACTAATGACGGAGAGCAGACTTACATAAAAATACTACATAGTACATAGTTGTCCTAGGTTACACCTAAGGTCACGTGACATGGTTGTCTAACACAACCCATTTCCGAACACCAGTCTTGACTGGAACACGATGTTGTTGATCTACAATGGGCGAACCTACATCTTTACTACACATACGCTTGTTATTATATATACAACACATAGCCATGTCATATTGACATAACAAGCGATATACTTTTTGAAAATTTGTAAAATAGTATTTGGCTCTCTTTTTGGGCAAATTATGATCATTAATGTAAAAACATAATTATAGTTATTCATGCATGCTATATGAGAACCCAACAATATAAAATTCAACCCAATATGTCTATGAATCATCTATGATACAATGAATAAAATTAGCATGGACATATCCGATTATACAAAGGATGACAACGTTATATCAAACGTTTCCACCGGATAAAAGGTGGAACTCACCAAAAAGATAGGCCGGAAGCAGGGGCAGTCCTAATTCACATAATCACTCTATCCAGTACATGCCTAAAAAGACAATGTGACAAAGGAAGTTGTAGTACATGATAGGTACTTAATATGTGTCATAACCTGCCTATACCAAATATTGGATCAAGAATTTATAAAACAATGCAAGGTACGACAAAGAAATAATTTTAGTATTTCATCATTTCTTAAACAATTTATAGAAACTACACTTTTGCTATGAGAGGTTAACACAACATCCAATCCTTACCCTGACCAAAAAGCAATTCCATCACAATGTCGTGCCATTGATGAGTGTTCTAGTAAAGTCACAGTCGTAATTGACAAGTTTCACTTACATATCTAAGTGATCATTGTCGCTTTCTTTGTGGGAATTTGAATATTCACTCGGTACTTATACTTTTTCCAAAAAATATTTTGCAGTAAATAATATTCTGTATCACCTTTTCTTATTGCCATATAAGAAAGGCAGCAAGCAGAGGGGAGGTGGAGAAGCAGTGGTAATGCGATAAGGACATCAATGACTGGAATTTGTGTGAAAAGAAGATAAGAGAAAGAAAAAATCTTCAAAAACCTTATTTGTGGGATTATTTTGGATCATATATCATTATGTGAAAATAATATTGATACGTTGTTAAATTAGTATTGCTATTTTTCATATCAATAGCCTAATCTTGTATATTTTTTTAAATGCATGTAGATATAATGCAAATAAAGAAGCTGGTTAAAGCCCAACATATTAGTTCTAGTTTAAACAAGTAAAATTTTCGGGTAGGGCCTGTTTGGCGTGCGCGCTAATTGATTTGTAGCCGTCAAAAATAAATTTGCTGAGAAATAGCCACTTCCGGACAAGTCCCAGTATAAATACTGGGCTTTGAACATTTGTTCAAAGCCTCAGTATTTTATACTGGGGTTAGTTTACTGTTTGTTCAAACCCCCAGTATTTATACTGGGAAGCTTCAGTAAACTAACCCCAGTATAAAATATTGGGGCTTTGAACAAAACTTGTTCAAAGCCCCAGCATTTTGTTATGGGACTGAAGCTTTATATATAAAGTCCCACAAGGTCCCATTATTTTGTTATGGGATTATTTTGTTATGGGACTTTGTATAAAGCTTCAGTCCCATAACAAAATACTGGGGCTTTGAACAAAACTAGTTCAAAGCCCCAGTATTTTATTATGGGACTAGTCTGGGGTGTTTTCCAACGCTAATGGAGCGTAAGTGTGCACGAGAATTTTTTGCTATTTCTCAATGAAACAGTGGATAAAACTCTTTGAGTGCGTCCAAAAATGGCTACGCATCAAAATTTCGAGTTTAAACAATGAATACTAATCCACACAAACCGTAGGTTCCACTATCCAATCCCGCCGCCACAAACTACTCAAGAAAAATCGCTTGAAATTCAAAATGAAAAATTAAGGTAGAATATATAGATGTCCCCTCAAAGTTGTACCCAATACCCACTTGAACACTTCAATTTTCTCAATGGCCAACTAGACACCTCTTCTAGTCGATATAGTGTCTACTGAAGACTGATGTCTGAGTTGGAAAAACGCGTGATTACAAGCGATGTGGAGCATGTTAGGCCTTATATTTTTGTCTTCCAATGGTAATAAAAGCTGAGAGTTTACATATATACCTTAATATATTCATAAAACCTAATATTTTCCCCTCTTCTTTTTCTCTATCCCCGTATAATTTCTCCTCCTTTCTTCTTCTTCTTCTTCTTCTTCTTCTTCTTCTTCTTCTTCCCCCCTCTCTCTCTCTCTCTCTCTCTCTCTCTCTCTCTCTCTCTCTCTTTTTAATTAATAGAGCTTCCTTCCATTAATTTTAATACCCCATCTTCTTAATTGCAAAACCTTCATCATATTTCTCTTTAATTTAGCATCGCAACCATGGAACCTCAAAGTATATTGTCATTGTGGAAAAATTATACATTTGCAATTGTCTTGGACACAATTGAACCCAGGTCACAGATTCCTTTGGTGCCATTATGGTTGTGTAAGTTATAGTTCTTGGTTTGATTTTTTTATTTTTGTTTTCAAGCTTCAACTTTTGACGTATTTTTTTCCTGTCATTTTTGTTTGATTTAGAGGTTTGGTGCAATTTTTTTATATGGTTCGAAGAAAATTTTTTTGAACAAGCTTTTTGTGTTATTTGGGACTTATTGAAGAGGATCAAAGCTTATTATGAAGAAGAAGAAGATGATGATGATGTTGATAGTGTAGAAATTTGGTTGTCATCTTGATTGTAGTTTTGATTTAAAGGGAAATATTTCATAACTAGTATGCTTAACCAATTATTAAGTAGGATTTTTGTGGTACTTTATGGTCCATGTTGCTGTAATTTGCACTGAAATGCTGTTGTAATATAGGTACCATTAGGTGATTGTTAAATTTTGGTAATTGCAATGAAAGCTGCAAAATGTTCATGTCTAAAACTGAATTACATTTAGCAAGGACAATAAGCATAAAAATACCACATCTTGAATTGAAGATCAAACTTGAATAAGTACAAATTATTAAGTAGGATTTTTGTGGTACTTTATGGTCCATGTTGCTGTAATTTGCACTGAAATGCTGTTGTAATATAGGTACCATTAGGTGATTGTTAAATTTTGGTAATTGCAATGAAAGCTGCAACATGTTCATGTCTCAAACTAAATTACATTTAGCAATGACAATAAGCATAAAAATACCACATCTTGAATTGAAGATCAAACTTGAATAGACATACACAGAAAATGTTCACATAGGCGATCCTAAGTTAATGCCAAATTCACAAAACATCACAAGTTTGATAGTTAAAAGAAGTTTCAAATATATGACCTAAGAGATACAATTTGATATAAGATAGGCTCATATATATGACTGGCACGCTCTGGCTTAGGATAGGACTCATAATTACCCTAGTCTATTGTAAGGGCCGAACACAGGGACATACACGTAACCAAGAGTAGTTGAATTAAATTGAATTCAATAAAATTAGCAAGTTAATCCTAAATTTGAAGTATAAGCTAAACAATCGTAAAGTAAAGACAATTTCAAGGTAAAGTTAACAATAATAGAAAACACTAGGATACTAACTTCCCCCTAGCCCGTTAATCAAGTGGATATAGTTATATGCTTCTTCACGCCTAGGTCACCCAATGGACCTCACTCGCATTTACCTAACTCACCCTTCTCGGGAGAGAGTCAAGACTACCAAATCTTGCCCTCTCGGTGCTAAGAGTTGATGCATTAGGAGCTAGCGACTAGTTCCAAGTAAGGCATCCCCCTCTCGGTATTCAACCCGTTAACCCGGGGTAAATGACTCACACTTACCCTTGGTACCCCGTCACTGCACTTCCCATTCCTAGTTTTACCCTCTCGGTGCAAAACTACTACTTATTGGGGTCAAATTGAGTTGTACACCTCAAATTTTTGTAATGTAATAAAAAATAATGAAATGGAGTATTTCTAGGTGTTTAGAAGCCTATTATGCTATAACCATTTGATTATTGGACTAGGATTTCATTAGCACCCTAGTTGGTGATTTAGCTACTCATGCTAAGTAATGATTCAAGACTTGGAAGTAGTAAAACATGCATTAACATAGTAAAGTAGTAATGATTTCTACAAATAATGATGGTGTTCCTCACAATACAAGGAAACTTGACCAAGAATTTTTGGTATTTTGTCCTAATCTTACCTCTTAAGTAAAGTGAAATGTAAGATGTTCTCAAAAAATCTAATTCTAGCTATATATAGTGTTTGCTAAAATTAATTACACAAATACCATTTTCAGTTTGGGCTGGGGCCCTTTTGCCAAAGGGCTAAGTTCTGTGCTGACTCGACAGAAGGTTTGGCGCCTCTTTGGACATGGGCTGACGCCCTTTTCTGGATTAGTATGAGAGGGCAGTCGCACTTTGTTGCGCGACCACCTTTTCTTCTTCTCCAAGAGAGGGCTGCACGACATAACATCATGTGGTCGCATCTTCTTCATATCAGCATATTCTCACAAAGGGTAATGGGCGACCGCCCTTAGCACATGTGGTCACATCTTCTTCTTATCAGCTTCCCCTTTGTAAAGTGACATGGGCGTCCACCCTTGACATGGGCGGTCGCATATTCTGATGGCTTCCAGATTCTCAGCTTTCTGGCAAAGGTTGAGGCCTTTTTAGTGCCTAGTTAGATACTCAGCAGGTATGCACCTGTGCTAAGGGCGGTCGCCCAAAAAATAAAAATTTAAGAAGTTGCAGATTCATGCTGAGTATCTAACTAGGCATTAAAAATGCCTTGATTTCTTGAATTTTGATCACTTTTCTTGGATATTCATTCTCTTTTGGTTTCTTCCTTTCTTGCAGTGTTTAACACCTGAAATCAAGCAAAATATATCAAACTTTCTTATAGGTTGGTTACTTTTGGATTCAAAGACAAGAGTTTCAGTGAGTTAAAGTAAACAAAATGCTCATGCATCAACTCCCCCAAACTTAAGTCTTTGCTTGTCCTCAAGCAACCAATCTCTACCCAAGTGTAGTGAAGCACTTTCAAGACTAGCATACAATAAAGCTAAGTTCCATTTTCACTCTTTTCAAAGTATTTGAAGCTCATTAGGTACCAACACACATTCATACTCATGAACACTTGAAAAGCCACTTTGTGATCCAGTTCATAAGTTTTACAATGATCCAAGGATGTCATAGAGCTTCAAATGTGGATTTGGTTCATCAATCAACTCAATTGGTATCAAACCTCTTTTCAAGCCAAGCTTCAATCTCTCATATCACCACTTGCTTCCCCACTTCAAAGAAAGCAGTCCTTATATCACAATCAAATTCAAATTAAGGACTTAAGCAATTAAGCACTCACACTCCAAAAAATATTCACGAGTTGAGTCAAAGGAACCATAGGCTTGCCCATTTTGTGATTCTCCACTAATGGAGAGGTGCCAAACATAGGATCAACTAGGACTTGTTAGGCTTGTAATGAAGGCTCGGGGTTAGGTATGGTATTTTTGGAATATAGTGACTACAACCCACCTTACCAACATACAACCATTTCAACCATATTTTCTTCACCACCTTTCACCCTTTACTCTTATTCCCTTTTCTTTCTTTCTCTACTTCTCCTTCATTTTGTCATTTTCAAATTTTCGGAAGCCTGATGCTTTTTATTTCATTAGTCCACCCTTCATATTTACATCACAAACTTAGGGGGACTAATTCTTTTCACCTTGCTTCTCTTTTTTAATTTTTACAAGCTTTATATATATATATATATATATATATATATATATATATATATATATATATATATATATATATATATATATATATATTTTAATCTTTGGAATCTCACTAGGCTTCCTAGCACATGACATATCCAATAGATTCCTCCAAACTTAGGCTTTTACCTCATTCTAGAATTTTTCACTTTGCAAGGAGAATTCACACAAACTACCAATGGATTACTCGTACACCGGGTTACCAAATGAAAGGCTAATAGGCTCAAAAGGGAAAACTATTGATATTTTTAGAGTAAGGATATTTGAGGAGGCTCAAAAAGGGTTCGAAAGAAAGCCTAAGATCATTTTCAAGTTCAGCACAACTCACAATTCGCTTTGAACACAAGCCGGGCAAGTTCTAGACCTTAACTCAAACATATGAACCCACCATCTAACCTCACACATATGCAAGTGGGTCACTCAAGACCAAAACTCATCTCTCCAAAAGGCTTGTACATATAAAGTCTTAATGGTCCACTAGGAACCATGTCAATGACTCCAAAGCAACAAAAAGACCTAGAGTCATCAACCAAGACTAAATACTTACCAAGTGGACACTCCACAACTTGTCTCATGCCATAAGATCAAAATGGGATGTTGGTACTTCATGAGACTTTCCAAATACAACCATAAGTCTTTTGTAAAAGCTAATATTCATATTACTTGGTTCAAACGACCACTTCCAAAAAGAACCAAGCAAAGAGAACCGTAAGCTTATTTGAAACGAAATTTTTTTAAGGAACTTAACTAACTATGCTAAAAGAAAGTAACATGCACTATATATAAGCAAAAAGAGGGATTCTAATTCAATCATGTCATCATAAAACATCCAAAACATAAAAGAAATTATCCAAAATATTATCCACAACATTCATGAATTTGAATCCCCTCCCCCAAACATAAAACTCTCGCATCGTCCCTGAATGCGAAGTAAGCACAAAAATAAGCACAAGGGGGATAAGAAGGGACTCCCTGATCATTCTTCAACAATGTTCTTTCCTTTGTCTTTCACTTCAGGTAGTGAAGGCTGTACATTTTGCTTATTCTTCTCAGACTTTGCACGAGCTGCTTCTTCAATGGATGCTCACGTAGCTAACAACATGGCTGCATCATCAAAGTCCATCCACTCCATTGCCTTCAGGTCTTGTTGAATCTTCTTGGTTTCATCCTGCCGAGCTCTCTTGTTATGTGGTTTCTGTGAACTAAGAAGTACCTAGTGCTACTTGTTGCATTGTTCTATCATTCCATAGAATGTTTAGCTTGTTGGCCATTTCCACTTGAGTTTCGGCTAGGAGTTGCACTGCTTTATTCATCCTCTCAAGCTCCTTAGAATTGGCATTCAGTGTTGTGACAACTATGTTGAGCTGGTCAGATGTAATCCCATTAGATGGAGCTGGTAATTGACCTTGTGGCATAGCTGAAAAGATTGCTTTGAACCATTCTATTTTATCATCCATTTCTGTCAGCGCATGCATTAGTTCATGGAGGACTGGAGCTGGGGGTGCTCTTAATGATGATGATAACTCAGTATGAGCATGACCTGTAACAGGTGCTGCATTGCGGATATGATTATGAACATCCTCAATGGCATATAGATCAAATCATCTGTGTGTAGTCATCACCAGCATAGGTGGCACAGTCTTGATTAATCAAATAGGCAGTGAGGGAGTTGGGGTAAGGTAGCTTGCTATTGTTAGACTTAGCAGCCGTATCATTGTCTTAACCATTTCAGCAAGCAACCAATCATCACAACTGTTCTCAATGAGAGATTGTAGGCATCCCCTATTGGTAGTACTCTAGATATGACTATGGAATGCCATCTTTTCGCTTCAAATTTTAGGTCTGGCTGAGTGATTTGCACACCACACCGTCTCCATACAGGATTAGGCTTTCTGCCTTTGATCGATGCCAACCATTGTCTCTGTTCTACTTCACTAAGGCTCAGCTGGTTCATGTGTTCAGAGGGTGTGAAGTGAGGTAGGTCCAAGTAACCATTCTGGACTTTGGCTGAGCTATCAATCACTCGCTCTCTACATTGTATCTTGAAATTATTTGCCTTGTTCTCTTTCAATTCATGATATAATTGAAAAATCATGCCAACCACAGCTGCACCTACTGGTTTTCCAAACACTTTTGCCCACCCAGTTTTCTTGAATGCTTTATAAAAACCTGGGTTGTACTTTTTCACCCTTTTCAATTCTATTTTTCTTTCATGTACCAATAAATTTGCAGGGTCTTCCTCTCTTACTTCTGTAGATTCATCTATTGAGAGAGGTATGAGGGACTCATCTCTTTGGTTCTTCTTGGGCCTACCTCTTTTCCTGGGAGGCATTGTAGCTGCAAAACAACTCAAAGATGTTGTCAATTAAACCTGTTTATGCAAAGGGGAAACATGTTAGAAGTAGACTAAAGCTATAGGCATTAAGTGCTAATGGAAGCTCAGACATGTTTCAGAAAACAAGTTAAAAGGGCGGGGGCATGTGTAATGGGCGACAGCTTCTTGGTCCAACATTTAGAGAATTTTCAGTATTTTGGACAAAGGGCGGCCTACACTACAATGGCAGGGACGAAGGGCAGAAAAAGTCATGAGGGCCTGTGTTCCCATACTTAGAAAAATTTTCAATCAAGTCCAATGGGCGGCCTACTCTTGAACAAAGGGCGGAGGACTCTGTAAGGGCGACCAAAAAGGGCGCACCAAGTCCTTAGAGGTGAATTTTTGACACTTAGCCAAATTTTTGGCAAGTTCAGAAGGGCGGCCGCCTAACCAATGGGCGACCTCCAAATGCACCTTCTTTCAATTTCATTAAGATGAGAGGTGACCTAACCTGCAAGGGTGCCCAAAAGGGCGCTCAAACTTCAGAGAGGTTCCTTTTTTATACTTAGAAAATTTTTTAGACCTTAGGCAAAAGGCGTCCGCCTCATGAAAGGGTGCCCGATTGATCTTAGGCACTCTCTCTTCAGAGAGATGGTTATGTGAGACAACAGGGGAGGCCGCAGAAACAAGGTGCGGCATCCGTCTCATCATAATATTTTTGGTAGTTGGAACTATATGAAAGGGCAGCCGCCTAAGAGTGGCGACCCCATGTTCATGAACCATCAGTAGTTCAATTGGCTGACTTGGGAAGAACAGGCGACCACCCATTAAGGGCGGGGGCCTTTACTTCGTCAGCAACACTACAGTGAGGGTGCGAGTCCCTAGATTTCAAACATTATAGGACAAACAAGTTCATAACTACCCATTTTTTTGTTTCTTTCTCAAGGTCACTATACTCTCAAGCTTCAAGATCCAAGACAGTAACAAGTACGCACACCCTTCCTCTAACCATCCTAATTCATGTTTTGTTGTTTTGGGGTTTAAAATTTAATCTAAATCCTACTCCTGAAATGTTACAATTGAATTAAAAAGTAAAAATAAAGTTGAATTGAAAGGCTTACCAGAGAGTTGATACGATGGAAGGAGTGAGTGATTTCTTGTAAAGTGAGTGGATGAAGGGCTCCGATGATCAGGAAAAATGGGGGTGCCGGCGGTTAGGGTTTCCGATGAGAATAGTCTGAAGGAGGTGAAAAGGCGCCCCTAGAATTCCTTTTATACCCCCTTACCTCGTAATCGTTACAAAGAGGAGGGCGGCCGCCCCTTTCAAGGGCGGTCGCCTATGCACGGACTCTTTAGCTATGTGATCTTTGATAAATGGGCGGGCTCCTAAGTGATGGGCGACCACCTATTGGCTTCTACCCTTCTCACTTGAGAAAAGGGCGACCAACACTGAATATGTTGCCAAAAAGGGCGCTCAAACTTTAGAGAGCTCTATTTTTTACACTTAGCCAAATTTTTTAGGCTTAAGAAGAAAGGGGGTCACCTCTTGAAGGGGCGACCTATTTGTCGAAAAGGGCCTCCTACTCTGCATGTGCGGCCAAAAGGGGCGACAAAAGTCCAGAGAGCCTCCTAGTCTGCTCCCTTCCTTTTTTTTTTCTTTTACCTTACTCACCTAAGGGGCGGCCGCCCATGCATGGTGCGGCCTCTTTGTTACCTGTGAGGTCCTGTATTTCTCACTCTCGCTCCAGCTGCAACTCATCTTTGACACCTACAAAACAACAACTAGTTAACTAAAAACCTTGGGTTGTCTCTCAAAAAGCGCCTTAGTTAACGTCGTGGCACGACGCCGACCCATTAATTCAAAGATCAATCAAGAAGACCAAGGCCACCACCTTGGTGCTTTCAACAACTCCCAAATAATGATTCTCCCGGTGCCCATTTACTCTAAAACTCTTTCCATCTTCTTCTTCCAAATCAAGGGCACCATAGGGAGAAGCACAAACAACTTTGAATGGGCCACTCCATTTCGACTTCAACTTTTCCAGAAACAATTGGAGCCGGGAATTAAGCGTCAACACAAGGTCTCCCACCTTGAATTCCCAATTCCAAATCTTCTTATCATGCACAATATTTATTTTCTCCTTGTACAATGAAGTATTCTCATAAGCCTTGAATCTCATTTCATCTATTTCATTCAACGCCTCCATTCTAGAATTTGCGACTACCTCCCATTCTAAGTTCAACTTTTTCAAAACCCACAATGACTTGTATGCAAGCTCAATAGGGAGATGACAAGCCTTTCAAAACACCAATTGATAAGGAGACATACCTATTGGAGTTTTATAAGTCGTCCTATAAGCCCAAAGTGCATCATCCAATTTCTTTGCCCAATCCTTCCAGTTAGAATTCACGGCCTTAGCCAAGATTTGTTTGATTTCCCAATTAGACACTTCCACTTGTCCACTAGTTTGTGGATGATAAGAAGTTGTGACTATGTGCTTGACCTCATACTTCTCAAGGAGTGCGTCAAATATCATGTTGCAAAAATGAGAACCACCATCACTAATTATGGCTCTAGGAGTGCCAAACAGAGTGAAGATATTCTTTATCAAGAATGCCTTGACACTTCTTGCTTTATTGTTTGGTAAAGCCACCGCTTCTATCCACTTAGATACATAGTCAACGGCTACCAAGATATACTTCATCACACAAGAGCTTGTGAATGGAACCATAAAATTAATACCCCACACATCAAACAACTCTACCTCCATGATAAGATTTTGGGGGTATTTCATGCTTTCTTGACACACCTTAGGTTCTTTGACATTTATCACAACTTTTCACAAATGCATGGGCATTTTTATAGATGGTTGGCCAATAGAAACCACACTCCAAGATCTTTGAGGCGGTTCTAACACCACCATGATGCCCACCATAAGATGAAGAATGACATCCATTAACAATCTCCCATTGCTCAATTTCCGGGACACATCTTCGAGTCATCTCATCCGCACAAATTTTGAACAAATATGGCTCATCCCAATAATAGTGACGAGCATCTTTCATGAGCTTCTTCCTTTAATTGTAAGAATAGTCATCGGGCAACTCTCCACATACCATAAAATTAGCATGCTACGCATACCATGGTATTTTCTCCAAGGAAACCGCAAGAACCATCTCATCCAGAAAAGAGTCATTGATTTCATCATCTTTACGAGGTCTCCCCCATTCTTCTAATCTTGACAAGTGGTCTGCCACTTGATTCTCGGTGCCTTTTCTCTCCTTAACTTCAACGTCAAATTATTGAAGCAATAATATCTACCGAATCAAGTGGGGCTTGGAGTCTTTCTTGCTCATCAATTATCGGATGGCCAAATGAATCAGTATGAACAACCACCTTAGAGCCCATCAAATAAGCCTAAAATTTTTCAAATGCAAACACTACGGCTAAGAATTCCTTGTCGGTGACCGGTATAGTTCAATTGGGCACCATTCATGGTTTTACTAGCATAGTAAATAGGATGAAAGATCTTTTCAATCCTTTGATCCAACACGACACCAAGAGCTGCATCACTTACATCACACATCAATTCAAAGGGTAAATCTCAATTTGGACTCACAATGATGGGTGCAGTAGTGAGCCTTCTTCTGAATTATTCAAATACCTTAAGGCATGCTTCATCAAACACAAATTTTTCTTCCTTCTTAAGTAGCTTGCATAAAGGTTGGGCAATTGTGGAGAAGTCCTTGGTAAATCTTCTATTAAAGCCGGCATGACTAAGGAAACTTCTCACTCCCTTCACCGTGGTGGGAGGTGGAAGCTTGGATATAACTTCAATTTTTGCTTGATCCACCTCTATTCCACGCTTGGACATTTTGTGCCCCAGAACAATCCCTTCTTCTACTAAGAAATGACATTTCTCCCAATTGAGTACCAACTTTGTCTCTTCACATCTTTCAAGTACCAAATCTAAGTTGTGAAAGCAATCTTCCAATGAGTCACCAATAATAGAAAAGTCATCCATGAATACTCCCAAGAAATTCTCAATCATATCATGAAACAAAGCTAGCATGCACCTTTGAAAAGTGGCGAGTGCATTGCAAAGACCAAAGGGTATCTTCTTACAAGCAAATTTTCCATAGGGACAAGTGAAGGTTTTTTTTTTCTTGATCTTCCGCTACAATGGAGATTTGATTGTAACTGGAATACCCATCTAGAAAACAATAATAAGCCTTTCCGGACAACCTATCCATCATTTGATCAATGAATGAAAAGGGAAAATGATCTTTCTTTATAGCTTTGTTGAGCTTTCGATAATCCATACAAACTCTCCACGCGGACACAGTCCTAGTAGAAATAGCTTCACCCTTCTTATTATGCACAACCGTCATGCCTCCTTCTTTAGGCACACACTGAACCGGTGATACCCATTCACTATCGGATAAGGGCTCAACAACTCCCGCATCTAACCATTTTATGATTTTCTTCTTGATAACTTCTTGCATGGGCGTATTCAATCGCCTTTGATGCTCAACCGAGGGTTTGCAACCTTCTTTAAGAATGATTTTGTGGGTACACACTCCCGGATCAATGCCTCTGTCGGCCAAAGTCCACCCAATAGCCCGAATTCCCACAACTTGTAAGAGCTTTTCTTTTTAGGATTGGTCTAAATGGGAAGAAATGAATATGAGAAGAGTGGAGTTAGGACCAAGTAAGCTTATCTCAAGAGACTTGGTAAGATTTTTACTCCCTCTGTCCCAATTTATGTGGCGATGTTTGAGTTGGCACGGAATTTAAGAAATTGAAGTTGACTTTGCAAATGTTCAAATTTACCCTTGAAAAAGTAAGAGAGAGAAGATTGGAGTAATCAAAAAATTGTTGGTGGCTTTTAAAGTATGTAGGACCCAATAAGGGTAAAATAGAGATAGTGCATTAAATAGTTGACAAATAAGGAAATGTGACATTCTTTTTGGGACAGACCAAAAAGGAAAGTGTGACGCATAAATTGGGACAGAGGGTGTAGTTTAAGAGTGGGAGGTTCTTCAATGGAAGGTTTAATTGGAGGGATTTTCGATTTTCAAGATCAAGAGAAAGTTTCTTTGGGGAATATGGTTTAATACCAAAGCCTTCTAATGCAAGAACATACTGTTTCACACTTTCTTCATCATCAACATCCTCATTCCAAAACACGGATGTCAACACTTCATATTCCCTTGTCAAACTCTCTTTTTCCACCAATGCATCTATAACCATATCAACATAAGAACAAGATGCATCATTAATTAGTTGCTTCATATATTTGCAAATGTGGAGCACCACCTTCTCTCCATTGAATCTAAAGATTAACTCCTCCTTCTCCACATCACACATTTCTCTTCCCGTGGCTAAAATGGTCTTCCAAGAATAATTGGCACATCATAATCAACGGCATAATAAAAAATAACAAAATTCGCTAGGAAGATATCTACCTTCACAAACAAATTATCAACAACTCCAATTGGCTTTTTCATGGATTGATCAGCCATTTGAAGGTTTATCTTGGTTGGCCTTGGCACTTTGCCTCCCAATGTCTTATAGACGGCATAAGGCATTAGATTGATGCTTGCTCCCAAATCACACAATGCCTTTTCAAAGTGCCTTCCCCCTATGGTACATGGTATAGTGAATGCACCGGGGTTTTTGTTGCTCCCAAACGCACACACAAGTATACATGGTCGACAAGTAATAAAGTGATAAGATCAAGTATCGTCCCACAGAGACTAACGTTAATTATTAACTAAATTAAACGATTTCTAATTATCTAAACAAGCAGAGTTGGTTTCGTGGATTAAAGATGTAACTAAAAATTAAAACTTTAAACTAAAATTATAACTAAAACAAGTAATTTGATCAAAACACACTATCAAAGTTTTGGTTATCAAGGGGAGGAACTATTCCAGGGTTATGGGATATCTGCCAATCCTGCTGAATTCTTCAGTTAATTTGAATAATTAATTCATCTGGGTTACTAATCGACAGGGTTAATTTTACTTATAGGAATCTTCCGATTTCCTACTCGTCTTTTGAAGTTAATCTAATTCCTATATTCCTATGGAATTAGAATTAACGAAAATGCATTAAGAATTCCTATAAAAGTGATTAAGCAAGGTAAAAAGGTATATTTCTATCCTAGTTGCAAATCCGTTCTTCGATGCCCAGGTTCAAGAACTTGCCCTATTCAATCCTATTGCAATATAGAATTCCCTTTCCCAAGTTCAATTCAAGATTCGTAGATAGTATTTAACAGCTGGACAAACAATCAAATAATTGAGCACATGATATTGATAAATAACCCAAAGCGATAAATTAATTGAATCAACTAACTTTTAAATATCAACATTCATGGCAAACTCATAACCCCAGAACAAAGAATTTAGCTACACATAGTCATGGTAGAAATCCAACAATTAATTTGAAATAACATAAGTTGTAAGAGAGAAGAAGAAAAGGAACCCTGTGTAGAATCCTGGGAAATTTCTCCTAGCTCCTAGCCCTGAATTGTATGAATTGATGATCTAGAAATCTGATAAACTTTGAGCTTATATAGACATTACAATTTCCTACTTTTCTTGGAATTAGAAAATCCTAATCTAAATTGTAGTTCCAGCTTCATCTTGTTGTAGGATCTTCTTTTCCCAGTTCTTGTGGACTTGTATTTTTCAGGTTTTTAGCTTGTTACTTTGAATTCCTAGTCCCAGTTGGATTTGTTCGAGTCATATGGAAGTCTACAGCTCAAGGAGTTTTCACGTTGTTGACTTTGCTTTACACCAAAATTGTGCACGCTGAAATTCAGTTTTGTATCCTTAGGGCCTTGCATTCGGATGCTAACCTGGATGCTAGGCATCAATCTTGGCTTCCTTCAATTGTTGCGCCACAGGCTCCTTTTTACTCCAAAAAATGCTACAAGGTTCCCTGCTTCATCAAGTAGTGAAATACCAAGAAATAGACAGTGTTGGGCATAGTTAATCGCTTAAATGCATTAAAATCTCTAATAAATTGATATCAAAATATAAGAATGTCCGCCCAACATCACTATCCCACACTTAACATTTTGTACGTCCTCGGATAATCAAAACTTAACAACTCACTTAGACAACTCACAATTGAACTCAAGGGATTTCAAAACTATTGCTATACCACATAGTTTTATTTAAGCTCACCACTTCACCTAACTCAAAATACCAAAGCCTTCCACAATATCAAGATCACAACCCATTAAGTACATTAGGGAAATAAGATTTATGCATTAACTTAACTCTCATGCAAGTACCATAAATTCAAGGGTCCACAGTGTGTGTGTGATTGTTTTCCCCTACAACTTCAATAATGAAATAATGGACCAAAGCGGAAAGAATTCAGAGAATTCACATAATTTTCAAATAATTAACTAATAGATATCACAATTAACTCCAACTTCCATAATCAAGCCTCAAGGGTCAACAGCGGGGTATTTTCCTTTATTTGCATAACACTTGGATGATTGGGGACCTAGGAAATCAGCAGGCACGTCAACCTCACTGGGGTGTCTTTGGCCTGTTCATACTCGAGGCTTTTATCACCCTTAACCGAGCATAGGAACATTGCCCCCATTCGTTTTCTTTTTTTTTCCTTTCTTATGCTTTACACATTTTTTTTTCCAGTTACCCTTCTTGCTTCATTCCCTTTCACTGGCTCTCAAATGGTTGTTTCAATCATATCTTTCATTTTTTTTCAATTTATTTTCTATTATATCTCTTATATTCATTCTCTTCATCATTGCTAATCAAAGGCCAAGTTCACAATTATTTAAGTACATAGGAAAAAATAAAGTGCTCAAAATGTAGTGGACACCGTAGGATTTAGGCAAATGCACTCGAATGAAAGCTAAGAATCAGGCCTTTTCCTACTCTCCTAATGGTTCATTTTTCCATCATATAATATGTCATCAGGCTCCAGTTAAAATGAATTAAGCTAAGCAATTTTTTTTCCTCTCTCTTTTCTTTTTTAAGCTATAAAATGCTAACTAACTACAACTATTCCTAAAACACCCGGTTCAAAAATAAAAAACGTCTCTGGAAAAGAACCATGGCTTGAAGAAAAACCAAGGACCCTACCCTAATACTAATCTAAAAAAGAAAAAGAAAAAAAATTATCCTAAGAATAAAGACAACTAAGGCGCATAGACACCCCACCCCACATTTAGAATTATGCATTGGCTCCAATCTATAACAAAAAGAAAACAAGTAAGGAGGGTATAAGAAAACTCCCCTCAATCCGGTGTCTATGTCTCAGCAATAGTAGCCGGCAGAGAATCAACATCACCAGGCGGTGCACGTGGAGCCGAACTCCCTGAAGTAGTAGCCGGGGTAGACGTAGTTGCAACAACCGAGTGAATGGTTGAAGCGTCTAATGCATCAATCAAGCTGCCCTCCGACACAGTAGTTGCAACAATGGGAGCAAGCGCAGGTCCAGCCCTTTCGCCTCCAGATGGAGCAGCAACTTCAGTAGGCAGCGCACATGATGTAGCAGCAACAGAATGTGTCCCTGGTGCAGCAATGATAGGAGTAGAAGAAGAGGGACCAGCAGTACATGGTGCAGAGAAGGCAGCAGCAGTATCAATCCTAAAGTGCTGGCACAATAATTGCATGAAGACTGCATTTTGAGCTTGTGCCGCTTGAATGTTGTTAAGTTGTTCCGCCCGTCTTGCTTGCTCGACTTTGATCTCCTGGTGCTCTGTATGAATCTGCTGGAACCACTAAGATGTAGTAAATTGTGACGTCCTAACCTTGGTTGAATCTTGCACAACTGTAATATCATACGCCTTAGGTGCAGGCTCTTTATCATCACCCAGTCTCTCTGGAACACCTAAGTGGCTCATGTATGCAGTTAATGTATTAGTATAGAACAAACGCCATTTAAAATTTCTCCTTGTTCTCTGCATTGCTCAAGAATAATCACCCAAGTTTTGCTCCATTTCAACCATTAGTTCATAGATCAAGAAGATTCTTTCCCTTGGAACATTCATTTTATGTAGACAAGGCATCAACCGGTTGCTGAAACGATCTCGGTCAGTCGTTTCAGAAGTTAGGACACCGATTGGCATGCTGATAATTTTAAAATATTCGTAAGGTCCATTAGGACCTGTCTGTAAAATTTGAGCAAAATCAGACCTCGTTTGGTAGGCATCAGAAGAAGGTTTCAGTTTTTATTGTCAATAAATATTAAAAAGAGATTTTTGAGCTCGGTTTGGGCGAATGAGCTTCGATTCGAAATCCAAAATCTGAAAGCGTCGTTAGGTTCGTATGATTATTTGTGACTTTTGTGATTTTTCGAAAGTGAATTTCGATGTTGTTCGGCTAGTTTCCGCTAAAATGCCGAAAGTTAAATAATTTGACCTTCTTCCTTTAAATTCGCATCTTGAGTTTCGGGAGTCGGATTTGAGATCCGTCTTCGCGAGTATGTTACATATATTTTGTATAACTTACTTGAAAATTTTGAGATCATTTCGACTTCTCTAGGGTTCCATTTTAATTTTAATCGTCATAGCAAATTTATTTAAAAAAAATACACACACACACAAAATTACATTGTCGGTTAAGCTAAGGGATTAAATCCCTTAGCATCATGAAGTACATAGATACGCAGAAACATTTGAACAATACAGCAGAGAGGAAAAATTAGAAAAGAGAGGGGGAAAAGGGGAAAAATAGGTGGAAAAATAGTGGAATTCCTACCCCAAATTTTCAGGTAATGATGTTAACTCATTATCTTAGCTTATTACGTGTGTTTGAATATATTTTTACGGTAAAAATAGGGATATTAGACATCGCACTAATGACGTAAATTGATAGTTTAAAGGATCAATTGGACCCCGATGATGGAAATGATTATATATTCATACTCAGTGAGTTATGAGCAACATATAAATACAATTTATTTAGGGTTTAGTTATGGGACTTTGAACCCTGTATATACGTCTGACCTGCATATTGCGTATACGAATAGGGTATCAGGTTCCTAACTGGATTGCCCTAAAACATAAGGAATGAAGCCTTTAGCTTTATTTGATATAATTTTTCTGCTTATTGAATAGAAAGAGATCGTTTGGCAACTAATACAAGGGAAAAAGCAGTGGTTGAGTAACAGGACTAGCTTTGGAATACGGTAAGTGTTTATATCCATTTCTTTGGAGGCACTTGGCCTCGTGGATTTTCTACCACGTGTTCCTTACGTGTGTAGCTGCCGATAGGCGTACTCATTACGCCTTAGCTTTGGATTTACATTCTATTTTATATATTATGTCCTGTTATTGATATTGCATTGGGAATCTGAGTATTTTACTTTGGCTTGGAGTTGGCATCTGCTTCCCGGCTGTCTATGAGAGTCCTGTGCCGGTGAAGGATTATTATTGCATCACATTGCATTCATATGCATTACATTGCATATCATACTGAGTGCAGGAGTATTCCGCCTCAGCTTTATATTTTATCGGGTGCAGGAGTATTCCGCCCCAGGAGAGTGCAGGAGTATTCCGCCTCTGGTTTTGGTTTATATTATATCGGGTGCAGGAGTATTCCGCCCCAGGAGCAGGAGTATTCCGCTCCAGTTGGTTAGCAGATTGGATTCCCCTCGAATGCAGGAGTATTCTGCTTTGGGCTGGGATTATGGGCACATGTGACCCTTTGCATCTCATTTCATTTCATTTCATCTCATTCCATTTCATTTCATACTATTGTATAGATTTTCTGTACATGACTACCGTTTCTGCTAATATATGCATTGCTTATTTGTTGATTGTTGTCTGGTTCTGTTTTCTTGACTAGCGTATCTATTTTTCGAGGTTGCTAGTTTGTCCTCACTTATTGAGTCCTTATGACTCACCCCCTATTTGTTCTTGTGTTTTCTTTCGTTCGGCAGATTCTGCTCCAGGACCCAGCCAGTCGCGCCGTGATTGAGGAGTAGTACGTTCTCAGCTCTCTACAGTGAGCCATCCTGTTCATTGCGGTCACCAACTTCAGATATTACAGTTTTCCTTACTTTTGCTCCCTTCGGGAGATGTGTATATCTTTTGGCGTTCTTAGATGTCTGATCTGGAAACCTTTAAAATTGTGTATTCTGGGTAGTTAGTTGTATTATTCAGACAACTTGTATGTTTGTCTATCCTTAAGAGTTATCTTATGTTATTAAAATTTGGTTCATTTTCATTTCAAGGTAATTCTTTGCAATTTATATCGATTCTATCAATAGGGTTCGCCCGACAGGTTTAGAGGAGGTGGTTGGGTGCCCGCACGGCCTAACCGAAATTTGGGTCGTGTCAGTTGGTATCAAAGCGAGGTTTAGAGTCTTTCCAGATCATGACAGTGTCTAATAGAGTCTCGCTGATCGGGCGGAGACGTCTGTACCTATCTACGAGAGGCTATGATGGCATTTAGGCAATTTCCCTTCTTTCTTTCCATGTCGTGCGTGAGTCTTCTTATCTGAAGTTAAATATTTTTAATTTTGCACAGTAAATGGTGAGAACGCGCGCAAATGTTCGGCGAGAGGCGGAGGAGCCAGCGGCCGCCCCTATGCCTGCTGCTCCGCGAGGTGGTGGTGTTGGCCGCGGTAGAGGTCGTGGTCGAGGCAGAGGTAGAGTTGCCCAGGCCGCGAGGATGGTGGATCGTGTTGATCCTGCTGTAGAGGTTCCGGTAGTGCCAGCTTTTGCCGGGCAGGGGGAGCAGGGCTTATTCGTTCCCCCCGCGCTTCATGACGCTTTTATGAGATTTTTAGCGACGCAGATGCCCCAGGGACCTCCTATTCCTCAGGCTGCCGTAGATGCTCATATTCCTCGGGCTGCTGTGGATGCTCCTATTCCTCAGGCTGCTGTAGATGCTCCTATCCCTCAGGCAGCTCCTTAGGCTGCGGTAGATATTGGTTCTCATGTTCAGGAAGCCCTTATTCCAGCTCCACAGGTTGCCCCAGCAGTTCCTATTCCAGATGGTCATGTTCTAGAGGTAGCGGGTGTTGTACCTCCGGTTGTTCAGGATGGTCAGCCAGTCCAGGTAGCAGGTCAGGTTGATGATCCGGCAAGGTTGCATTATTTTACTCGACTTAGTCCTCCGAAGTTCTCTGGTCAGAAATTAAATAAACTTAAGCCTCGTGAGTTTCTTGATCGATGTCAGCGTATCTTAGAGGCCCTTGGATATCTTGAGCAGTATGGAGCTGATTATACTGCTTTCCAGTTTGAGGGTCCAGCTTTAGCTTGGTGGACCGCACTCCGATCAGCTAGGCAGGGCTTACCTAAGCTGACCTGGAGTGAGTTCTCCATCGATTCATGGAGAAGTTTTTCCCTCGCAGTCAGCAGGATGAGAAGAGGAGACAGTTTGAGAGGATTGGACAGGGTAACCTGTCAGTCACGGAGTACGAGCTTTTATTTTCAGAGATGTCCAGCTATGCTCCAGATCTTGTGCAGGAGCCCTCTGAGAGGGTCAGACGTTTTATTGATGGGCTTTCTCCTCATTTGCGGTCCCAGATGGCTCGTGAGATTGAGGCTGGTACTCTATTTGATGTCGCTGTCGATATTCCCAGGAGGTATGAGGCCTATCATAGATTGGAGATGGAGGAGTTAGAGCGGGAGAGTAAGAGATCACGTGGTCCAGCGCATTCTAGTACCTCGCATGGAGGTAGGAGTTATCAGTAGCAGAGTAGGCCTCCTGTCAGACCAGCTCTGTTTCCAGCGCGTGGTTCTCAGAACGGGCCTACTTCTTCTCAGGGTCAGTTTTGGTTTCGCCCGCGAGATCAGTCTCAGTCTGATCAGCGTAGATTTGCTCCAGGGTGCTTTATCTGTCAGGATCCAGGGCATCATAAAAAGGATTGCCCTTATCTCCTTCAGCAGGGTAGTAGCCGTCCTTTCCCTCGCCTTCCAGCGCCTATGCAGCAGCAGCCTCAGGGTGCCCCTCCAGGGTCTCAGCCAGCTAGAGGTGCACCACCACCCGATAGAAGTCGTGGACGTGGTCCTAGTGGTCCCTCTAGAGGTGGTCGTCAGGGTAGCAGCTCAGCTCAGCCGCAGAGACAGTTATATGCACTGCCGGCCAACAGGATGCCGAGGCATCCCCAGCTGTTGTTACAGGTATTTTATCTGTTTGTGGTCGAGATGCATATTTTTTGGTGGATCCAGGATCTACATATTCGTATGTATCTCCTTATTTTGCTTCGGGTTTTCATGTTGATTATATGTGTCTTCGTGATCCATTCTGTGTTTCTACTCCTATTGGAGACATTATCATCGTGGATCGAGTTTATCCAGCTTGTACCATATCTTTTGGGGGTCGTGAGACACTGGTAGATATTCTAATCCTAGATATGGTTGATTTTGATGTTATTATTGGCATGGATTGGCTGGCGTCGTGTCATGCCATATTAGATTGTCATGCCAAGTCTCTTCAGTTATCTCTTCCTTGTTCAGCACCGGTAGTGTGGCAGGGTTCTGCTTTGCCACCCAGGCGGCATGTTATTTCTTTCTTGAAGGCAAAACGGATGATGGATAAAGGGTGTTTAGCGTATCTTGCCATGGTTCGAGATACCACTGTGGAGATTCCATCTCTTGATTCTATTCCTGTCGTTAGGGAGTTCCCTGATGTGTTTCCAGATGATTTGCCAGGACTTCCTCCTAATCGAGAGATAGAGTTTGGCATTGATTCAGTGCCAGGGGCTCAGGCTATTTCTATCCCTCCTTATCGTATGGCCCCATCAGAGTTGAAGGAGCTGAAGGAGCAGTTGTAAGATTTGCTTGATAAGGGGTTCATCAGGCCGAGTATTTCTCTGTGGGGTGCTCCTGTTCTATTCGTGAAAAAGAAAGATGGGACTATGCGGATGCGTATTGATTATCGTCAGCTAAATAAGGTCACCATCAAGAATAAGTATCCCTTGCCTCGCATTGATGATTTGTTTGATCAGTTGCAGGGTGCCAAGTTTTTTTCGAAGATCGATCTGCGATCTGGTTATCATCAGCTAAAGATTCGTGAGTCAGATATCTCGAAGTCTACTTTTAGGACTCGTTACGGCCATTATGAGTTCCTACTTATGTCTTTTGGGCTGACTAATGCCCCTGCAGCCTTTATGGATCTCATGAACCGGGTGTTTAAGCTATTCCTTGATTCCTTTGTCATTATTTTCATTCATGATATTCTTATTTATTCTCGTAGCCGCGAGGAGCATGATTATCATCTGAGAGTGGTTCTTCAGACCCTCCGTGATCGTAAGTTGTATGCCAAGTTCTCGAAATGTGAGTTTTGGCTTGATTATGTAGCATTTTTGGGTCACGTGGTATCTAGTGAAGGTATCAAGGTTGATCCGAAGAAGATTGAAGCAGTGCAGAAATGGCCTCGTCCTACTACTCCGACGGAGATTCGCAGCTTCCTTGGATTGGCAGGTTATTATCGGAGGTTTGTGGAGAAGTTCTCTACTATTGGAGCTCCCCTGACTCGCCTGACGCAGAAGGTGGTTCAGTTTCGATGGTCCGATGAGTGTGAGGCCAGCTTCCAGAAGCTTAAGGCCTTATTGACTTCAGCTCCAGTGTTATCCCTTCCTTCGGGCACCGGTGGATTTGTAGTTTATTGTGATGCATCTCGTGTGGGCCTTGGTTGTGTTCTTATGCAGCACGGGAAGGTAATTGCTTATGCTTCCAGACAGTTAAAGCCGAATAAGAAGAATTATCCGACTCACGATTTAGAATTGGCAGCTGTGGTCTTTGCTTTGAAGATATGGAGGCATTACCTTTATGGCGAGCCGTGTGAGGTGTATACGGATCATAAGAGTCTGCAGTATCTTCTCCCTCAGAAATATCTTAACGGCCGACAGCGGAGATAGCTTGAATTGATTAAAGATTATGATCTCACTATCCATTATCATCCTGGGAAGGCGAACGTGGTAGCAGATGCTTTGAGCAGGAAGTCCATGGGCAGCATGGCTTTTCTTTATGCTGACATGAGACCATTGGCCCGAGAATTGCAGTCCCTTGGCGACTTTGGCGTGAGATTTCTTCTTCCAGACTCCAGTAGAGTCTTAGCGTGTATTGCAGCTCAGTCTTCCTTAGTCAGTCAGATTAAGGGAAGACAGTTCGAGGATCCTCATCTCCAGGAGTTGCGTGGTCGTGTCCTAAGTGGAGGAGTTCCCTCCTTCGAGCTTGATTCAGATGGAATTCTCCGGTTTAATGGTCGACTCTGTGTTCCTGATGTTGAGGATTTGAGGCAGTCAGTGCTCGATGAAGCTCATTGCTCGCGTTATTCCATTCATCTTGGTATTACAAAAATGTATCGGGACCTCCGAGAACTATACTGGTGGAAGGGGATGAAGAGAGATGTATTTGATTACGTATCTCGTTGCTTGAACTGTCAGCAAGTTAAGTTCGAGCACCGAATACCAGCAGGGCTAGCTCAGGCATTGCCCATTCCTGAGTGGAAGTGGGAGCACATCACGATGGATTTTATAGTTGGTCTGCCAAAGACCCTGCGGCGCCATGATTCAGTCTGGGTCATTGTCGACCGACTGACTAAATCAGCTCACTTTATCCCTGTAAAGACTACTGATTCAGCTCAGAGACTGGCGCGGATTTTCATTGAGCAAGTGGTTAGGCTGCATGGTACTCCTGTATCCATTATCTCAGATCGTGGTTCCCAGTTTACTTCTCAGTTCTGGCAGTCTTTTCAGAGAGAGTTGGGGACCCAGGTGCAGCTTAGCACATCATTCCATCCTCAGACTGACGGTTAGTCCGAGCGGGTTATTCAAATTCTGGAGGACATGTTGAGAGCTTGTGCACTTGACTTCGGGGGTTACTGGGATGATCATTTGGCGTTAGCGGAGTTCTCTTATAATAATAGCTATCAGTCTTCTATTCAGATGGCACCATTTAAGGCCTTATACGGTCGTCGATATCGTTCTCCTAATGGCTGGTTTGAGTCTCGAGATGTCGAGGTGATGAGTTCAGATATGGTTCGTCAGACTCTTGAGGTTGTTCGTGTTATTCAGGATCGTTTACGGACCGCCCAGAGTAGGCAGATTTCATATTCGAACCGGAGGAGCCGAGAGTTAGAGTTCGAGGTCAGGGACATGGTATTTCTGAAAGTGTCACCGATGCGAGGTGTAAAGAGATTTGGCAGGAAAGGAAAGCTTAGTCCCAGGTTCATTGGCCCTTTCTGTATTGAGAAGCGTATTGGTAAGGTAGCTTATCGGCTCGACTTGCCAGCTTCTATGCAAGTTCACCCAGTTTTCCATGTATCGATGCTCCGGAAGTATATCTGAGATCCTTCCGAAGTGATCGAATTAGACCCTATCAGCTAGATGTGAATCTGGCTTACGAGGAGTTCCCAGTTGCTATAGTAGCGCGTGATGTCCGGAAGCTTCGTTCGAAGCAGATTCCGATGGTTCGAGTGCGATGGAATAATCGTCCACATGAGGAGGACACTTGAGAGCTTGAGTCCAGTATGCGTGACAGGTATCCTTACCTCTTCGACGATTCAGGTTCGAACTTGATCTTTAAAGCCTAAAAGTTCTAATCATTGTATATGATTTTGGTTTCGTAATAAATGTCATTGAAAATTCGTGTGAGCATTCTCATTAGGTGTGAAATCTATTTTACACTCTTGCTCGTTCGAGGACGAACGAGAGTCTAAGTGGAGGAGAATGAAACGACCTCGGTCAGTCGTTTCAGAAGTTAGGACTCCGATTGGTGTGCTGATAATTTTAAAATATTCGTAAGGTCCATTAGGACCTGTCTGTAAAATTTGAGCTAAATCAGACCTCATTTGGTAGGCATCGGAAGAAGGGTTCAGTTTTTATTGTCAATAAATATTAAAAAGAGATTTTTGAGCTCGGTTTGGGCGAATGAGCTCCGATTCGAAATCCGAAAGCGCCGTTAGGTTCGTATGATTATTTGTGACTTTTATGATTTTTCGAAAGTGAATTTCGATGTTGTTCGGCTAGTTTCCGCTAAAATGCCGAAAGTTAAATAATTTGACCTTTTTACTTTAAATTCGCATATTTAGTTTCGGGAGTCGGATTTGAGATCCGTCTTCGCGAGTATGTTACATATATTTTGTATAACTTACTTGAAAAATTTGGGATCATTTCGACTTCTCTAGGGTTCCATTTTAATTTTAATCGTCGTAGCGAATTTATTAAAAAAAAAACACACACACACACACAAAATTACATTGTCGGTTAAGCTAAGGGATTAAATCCCTTAGCATCATGAAGTACATAGATACGCAGAAGCATTTGAACAATACAGCAGAGAGGAAAAATTAGAAAAGAGAGGGGGAAAAAGAGGTTGAAAAATAGTGGAATTCCTACCCCAAATTTTCAGGTAATGATGTTAACTCATTATCTTAGCTTATTACGTGTGTTTGAATATATTTTTACGGTAAAAATAGGGAAATTAGACATCGCCCTAATGACGTAAATTGATAGTTTAAAGGGTCAATTACACCCCAATGATGGAAATGAGTATATATTCATACTCAGTGAGTTATGAGCAATATATAAATACAATTTATTTAGGGTTTGGTTATGGAACTTTGAACCCTGTATATAGGCCTGGCCTGCGTATTGCGTATACTAATAGGGTATCAGGTTCCTAACTGGATTTCCCTAAAACATAAGGAATGAAGCCTTTAGCTTTATTTGATATAATTTTTCTGCTTGTTGAATAGAAAGAGATCGTTTGTTAACTAATACAAAGGAAAAAGCAGTGGTTGAGTAACAGGACTAGCTTTGGAATACGGTAAGTGTTTATATCCATTTCTTTGGAGGCACTTGGCCTCGTGGATTTTCTACCACGTGTTCCTTACGTGTGTAGCTGCCGATAGGCGTACTCATTACGCCTTAGCTTTGGATTTACATTCTATATTATATATTATGTCCTGTTATTGATATTGCATTGGGAATCTGAGTATTGTACTTTGGCTTGGAGTTGGCATCTGCTTCCCGGCTGTCGATGAGAATCCTGTGCCGGTGAAGGGTTATTATTGCATCACATTGCATTCATATGCATTACATTGCATATCATACTGAGTGCAGGAGTATTCCGCCTCAGCTTTACATTTTATCGGGTGCAAGAGTATTCTGCCCCAGGAGAGTGCAGGAGTATTCCGCCTCTGGTTTTGGTTTATATTATATCAGGTGCAGGAGTATTCCGCCCCAGGAGCAGGAGTATTCCGCTCCAGTTGGTTAGCAGATTGGATTCCCCTCGAATGCAGGAGTATTCCGCTTCGGGCTGGGATTATGGGCACATGTGACCCTTTGCATCTCATTTCATTTCATCTCATTTCATTTCATCTCATCTCATTCCATTTCATTTCATACTATTGTATAGATTTTCTGTACATGACTACCGTTTCTGCTAATATGTGCATTGCTTATTTGTTGATTGTTGTCTGGTTCTGTTTCCCTGACTAGCGTATCTATTTTTCGAGGTTGCTAGTTTGTCCTCACTTATTGAGTCCTTATGACTCACCCCCTATTTGTTCTTGTGTTTTCTTTCGTTCGGCAGATTCTGCTCCAGGACCCAGCCAGTCACGCCGTGATTGAGGAGTAGTACGTTCTCAGCACTCTACGGTGAGCCATCCTGTTCATTGCGGTCATCAACTTCAGATATTACTGTTTTCCTTACTTTTGCTCCCTTCGGGAGATGTGTATATCTTTTGGCCTTCTTAGATGTCTGATCTGGAAACCTTTGAAATTGTGTATTCTGGGTAGTTAGTTGTATTATTCAGACAACTTGTATGTTTGTCTATCCTTAAGAGTTATCTTATGTTATTAAAATTTGGTTCATTTTCATTTCAAGGTAATTCTTTGCAATTTATATCGATTCTATCAATAGGGTTCGCCCGACAGGTTTAGAGGAGGTGGTTGGGTGCCCGCACGGCCTAACCAAAATTCGGGTCGTGTCAGTTGCAGACCCAGTTAAGTACCACACGAGCTAGAGCGCACATAAATTCCTTTGCTAATGAATGATATTCTGTGGTTCCACTCTTCCACTGGGCATCATCTCTGTTTGGACACACTATAGAGTTGAGGTGCGAGAAATCAGGATTTTCAACAAACTCATTGTACCTTTGAATAGAAGCATGTGGTACTTGTAAGAAGTTGTTCAAAGCTTGTGCATTTATGTCAACATCCACCCCACGTAATCGAATTAAATTGCCATTAGTGTGTCTCCAGTTTGCGTACAACTCTCGCACCCATGTCAAATTTGCATAACCGAAGCCTTTCAAGATTGGACGCCGTTTCTGCTTGTTATGAAGTGTCAACAAGAATGAAGGATGCTTCCTACTAAGAGATGAAATGTGCAGTGGCTTTTCTGGAATTTAAGCCTTAGATGTGACAATTTTGTCGTAAGCTCGGCGAGCCTTTGCACTCACGAATGTGCCTACCCATTCCTGCCCCTCAATTGGTTCGCCCTCATCTTCTTCACTCATGTCAAAATTTGATTCAGAATCGAAACCCGACTCATGCACCACAGGCTGTTTTCCTTTGTTTTTTTCAGTTTCTTTCCCTGTTTTCGAACTCTTCTTTTGCTTGCGTGGTTGTGCTCCCTGGTTCTCTCTAATTAAAATCCCAGGTTGAGAGGTTTTCTTTGAATATTCAACATGCTTTGCTTTCGCTTTGCCCTTGTCCGCAACCGGCTTATCTTGTTTCTGCTTCTTTCTTTGTTCCCTGTTATCATTATTATTCGATGGTCTTTTGGAAGATTAGCTGCTGGCGCCACTTCTCAAGGGTCTCGCCATTTTCCTTTGTTAGTAAAAGAACCTGCAAGCCAAAGAATTAACTGAAAATTAATGGAAGAGTCACACAGTTTCATATACAAGCTGTTGTTAGAAGCAGCTAACAATAAGATCACTCCAGGATTCTAGCAGCTTATCAAGAACATATGCAAGCATATCGCAGGCTGGTACTACAAGTAACCAAGCTTATATATAGTCTATATTTATACTCTTGAATTAGACAGTCTTACACGACTGTCATTGCTCTACTCACACACAATTCGCACTTGTAATTTATTTATTTTTCAGTAAAGAACCGGCAAGCATAAGAATTTAGCCATCTGCTTTAATTACAAAGTCAAACATAACAGCTCTTGTACAAGCTGTAGAATGACCATCATGAGATTATATGCAAACCCCTCACAGGCTGCTGCGAGTAGTTCAACAAGCCAAACACTCCGAAGCCATAGACTCGTACAATTAATTAGCACTTTTGTATTCAAATTAGTCTACATAACCATCATGCTTAAACTCATGTACGGGTCTGGCTTAGAACAGCTCGCAAAGAACCCCACACTTAAGTCTTTTACATGTAGTTGCTTAATGAACTTCTCAGCAGCCCAAATGCAGAGGATTTTTCACTTAGACATTCTGTCGAACACCATTCTAGTTATTAAAGAAACCTGTCAAGAAAATCTCTGCAGCCCAACTGCAGAGGATTTTTCACTTAGACATTCTGTCGAACACCTAGTGTGCAGAGATTTTCTTGACAGGTTTCTTTAATAACTAGAAAGTGTAACCCTCCGTAAAATAGCTGCTGGGAATTATAGTTTAGCAGCCTTGATATCATACCACCCACAACATCAAATATCTGTTGTATCAAATAAATTCAAAACGACAGAATTTGCATCAATTTCGTACCAAAATCAGTCCGTGGGGGAGGGAAAACGGGTCTGCGACAGAGAGCATATTAAGCGAGATAGAGAAGAAGGATCATACCTGGTAACTTTAAAAGGATCACAACATCAAAAATATGTGTTTGTGTGATCGTGGGTAAGAGTTTGAAAGAGGGAGTGTATTTGAAGACTTAGAAAATATTTGAAGTGTTTGCAGGACTTGGTGTTAAAACTCCAGATTTTCGAACTTACCTGCGCGCACTAGCTTAGAAGCGACGCATCCAGAGTTGTTCCCCAGTTAGACTTGGACGCTGAGTTGTGCGCTATTATCAAAACTTCAGTGCCTAACTTTGAAAAAAATCTAATTTGCCTGCTGAAGGCATGCGAGGCTTAAGGACTTAGCTCCCTTATTTTCCTGTAGTTTTTCACTAGTCTATCAGTAGATTTAGGTCCCTCAAAATTAGATACACTCCTTCTTTCTTTTCCCACTATCTTCCACTGCTTCCAGGACCTTTGTTTACCAGATCTCATGACTGTCATGTAAACTGTAATACACCTAAACTAAACTATTCTAGCAAAAATTTAAAAACTGAGAAAAACTAGAAAAGTTTAAAAACTAAGACAAACAAATTTAACGACTAAGAAAACGAAAGAGGTAAAACTTGGGTTGCCTCCCAAGAAGCGCTTGATTTAACGTAGCGGCACGACGATACCCTTTCTCAAGCGTCCTCCAAAATTATAGAGGTTTTGTGACGCTCCACATCACCTCCTAAATAATGTTTTATCCTTTGGCCATTCACCAAAAATTTTCTCTCCGTGCCAAGTGCGCCGCGCTCGACTGCTCCATATGGCATAGCTTTGACTACCTCGAACGGCCCCGACCACCTTGATTTTAGCTTTCCAGGAAATAACCTCAGACTTGAGTTAAACAAAAGAACAAGTTGTCCCGGCTCAAACTTTCGACGTTGAATATGCTTGTCGTGCCATCTCTTGATCTTCTCTTTGTATAGCTTGGCATTCTCATAGGCGTGCAGGCGAAACTCATCTAGCTCGTGAAGCTGTAACATCCGCTTTTTCCCTGCTAGTTCCAAATCCAAATTGAGCTTCTTGATCGTCCAATACGCTTTATGTTCAAGTTCAGCCGGCAAATGACACGCTTTACCGAAAACCAACCTAAATGGAGAGGTTCCAATAGGAGTTTTATATGCAATTCGATAAGCCCAGAGCACGTCATATAACTTTGTCGCCCAATCCTTTCTATTCACGCTCACCGTTTTCTCCAAGATTTACTTGATTTCTCTATTCCAAATATCAACCTGTCCACTCGTTTAAGGGTGATATGCAGTCACAATTTTATGTTTCACCCCATACTTCACCAAAAGAGTCTTCATCAACTTATTACAAAAATGAGTACCTTCATCACTTATCATGGCTCCTGAGGTCCCAAAACGAGTGAATATGTGCTTTTTCACGAACTTGACTACTACATTGGCGTCATTAGTTGGAAGAGGGATGGCCTCCACCCATTTTGACACATAGTCGACCGCCAAGAGAATATATTTGTTAGCATAGGACGGTGGAAAAGGTCCCATGAAGTCGATGCCCCAAACGTCGAAAATCTCTACTTCTAATATATTATTGAGAGGCATCTCTTGTCTTCTGGAAATATTTCCAATCCGTTGGCAGAGATCACAGCTCTTCACAAAGGTATAAGCATCTTTGAACAATGTTGGCCAATATAACCCGGCTTGAAGCACCTCAGCGGCTGTGCAATCCCCACTGTGATGTCCACCATAAGGCGACGAATGACAACTTTCTAGTACCTGATTTACCTCACTTTGAGGAATGCACCGTCTTGCCAATTGGTCCGGGCCTATTTTATACAAGTAAGGCTCATCCCAGATATAGAATTTAACCTCATGAAGCAGTTTCTTTTTCTGCTTTGAATTTGCACCAGGTGGGAACACTCCACTCACTAACAAGTTAACTATGTCCGTATACCATGGTATCTCAGCTACGTGTAGAGCAAAAAGTTGTTCATCAGGGAAAACTTCATTTATTTTAGGCCCTTCATCTATATGTTTTCTATCTTCCGACCTCGACAAGTGATCGGCAACTTGATTTTTGGTCCCTTTTCGATCTCGAATCTCTACATCAAAATCTTGCAGCAAAAGGACCCATTGAATCAGCCTCGGCTTGGAATCCTTTTTATCAAATAAATATCGAATTGCGGCATGATCAGTGTAGACAATAACCTGAGTACCAACCAAGTAGGATCTAAATTTGTCAAAAGCATAAACAACTGCCAATAGCTCCTTCTCGGTGGTAGTGTAATTTGATTGAGCGGCGTCAAGGGTCTTGCTCGGATAATATATAGAGTGAAAGACTCTACCCTTTCTTTGCCCAAGAACAGCCCCAATAGTGGTGTCACTCGCGTCACACATCAACTTGAACGGTAAAGACCAATCCGGAGCAATAATAATTGGTGCAGTGACTAACCTCCTTTTGAGCTCTTCAAACACCTTCATGCATGCTTCATCAAATTCAAACTTTGCATCCTTTTCTAGAAATTTGCACATTAGATTTGCTATTTTTGAGAAATCTTTAGTGAATCGCCTATAGAAACCTGCATGTCCCAAGAAACTTCGCACAGCCTTAACAGATATAAGAGGTAGTAATTTCTCAACCGCTTCAACTTTTGCTTTGTCAACCTCAATGCCCTTCTTTGACACTTTATGCCCAAGTACAATGCCTTCTTGGACCATAAAGTGGCACTTTTCCCAGTTAAGTACCAAGTTTGTTTCTTTACATCGGCTAAGCACGACATCCAAGTTTTTCAGAAAACCATCAAAAGAGTCATCAAAAACTGAAAAATCATCCATGAATACCTCAACATATTTCTCCACCATGTCGGTGAATATCGCCATCATACATCTCTGAAAGGTTCTAGGAGTGTTACATAGTTCGAAAGGAATCCTTCTAAAGGCGTAGGTGCCAAAAGGACATGTAAACGTTGTCTTTTCTTGATCTTCCGGCGCTATCACTATCTGATTGTAGCCGAAGTATCCATCTAGCTAGCCTATCCAACTGATCGATGAACGGAAGTGGAAAGTGATCTTTTCTAGTGGCTTTGTTTAATTTTCTATAGTCAATATAGATTCGCTAACCCGTGACTGTTCTTGTAGGAATTAGCTCATTATTCTCATTCGTCACAACCGTCATACCTCCCTTTTTTGGAACACATTGGACTGGACCACCCAATTGCTGTCAGAGATTGGAAAAATAATTCCAGCATGAAGCCACTTGATAATTTCCTTCTTTATAGCCTCCTTCATGACTGGATTTAGTCTTCTTTGATGCTCGACACTAGGCTAGTGGCCTTTCTCCAATACATGCAAAAAGACCGACTAATCCCTCTAATATCCGCAATGGTCCATCCAATTGCCCTCTTATGCTCTCGTAACACCCTCAGAACCTTCTCAACTTGCACTTCGGACAACAAAGAAGAAAGAACTACCGGCAGGGTATTACCCTCACCCAAGTAAGCATAGCATAAGTGAGCCGGTAAAGGTTTGAGTTCGAGAATAGGAGCCTCGTCGATAGACGATTTAGGAGGAGCTAATGTCAGCGGTATATCGAGCTTCTCGCACTTCTTCTACCCTTGAACATATTGGCATTCCATGTTGAGAATCTCTAAGTATTCCTCAGTTTCATCATCATTGAGTACATTGTCCTCATATACTAATGCTCTCTCAAGAGAATCCTCGTTAGATGCCAAAAATCCCTTCTCAGACTCAGTCAACTCCTCGCCCACTACTTTTACCATAGATAACTCTTCATAATGCAATGGAATTTGAGTAGCCCGAAACACATTAAAAATAGCTTCTTCATCATTCAGCCTCATGGTCATCATTCCCACTCTAACTCGAATCACAGCATCATCAGTAGCCAAGAATCCTCTTCCCAATATGATAGAAACCTCTTTGTCAGCCTCATAATCCAAAATTATAAAATCAACAAGAAGAATGAATTGGCCTACTTGCACAAGAACATCTTCAATAACTCACTCGGGGCATGTCAATGATCTATCAGCTAACTAGAGAGTCACTGTGGTTGGTCTCGGTTCACCCAGGCCCATCTTCTGAAATACCGATGATGGCATTAAATTCACGCTAGCACCTAATCACATAAAGCTCGTCCAACATCATGTTTACCAATTTTTATAGGAATAGTGAAACTCCCAGAATCTTTCAATTTTGGAGGAAGCTTACTTCGTACTCTAGAACTGCACCCTCAGTAAGTGCAACTATCTCGAACTCGGTTAATCTCTTTTTATTAGTCACAATATTCTTGATGTACTTAACATATTTTGGAATATCTCGTAAAATTTCCACCAAAGGAAATTTTTTAAGATCTCCAAAAATTTCTTACAAGGTGCGTCAATTTTCTGCTTTACAAGCCTTTGAGGGAAGGGCAGTGGTGGTCTAACAATATCAAGTTTGGGCTGCTTCTCTACCACTTTTTCAGCTTGTTTTTCAGTTTTTTTTCATTGTTTGGCACTAGTTCACCAACAGACTTCTTTGGTTTTGGAGGTACTCCTTCTAAAGCTCGCCCATTCCGCAAAGTAACAGCTTGAACATATTCTTTTGGATTTTTCTCAATGTTGCTAGGCAAGGCACCATGTGGTCTAGTATTTTGTGCTCCAGCTAGTTGACCCATTTGGCGTTCTAAGTCCTTTTGAGCATTAGCAAGATCCTTTATAGCTTGTGCATTGGCTGCATTATCGGCTAAAATTTTCTGCTGGCTGGCTAACATCTGCTTCATCAACTCTTCTACTGAATTGGATGTCTGTTGTGGCTGGGCCTGAGGTTGTGAATTTTGATAGTTATTCTGAGCTCTCATATTACCTTGATTGGCTTGGTTACCACCCCAAGAGAAATTTGGATGGTTACGCCAATTAGGGTTGTATGTATTACCAAACTGAGTCTGATTTTGTGTCTGATATCTATTTTGATTTCCCACATAACAAACTGACTCTGGGTTGGCGGGGCAAACATCAGCAGCATGATCTTCTCCACAAACTTCACAAAAGCTTTGGAATTGTTGCACTTTTTGAACATGTTGAACTTGTTGCTGAGTTGGTGGTATTGATAGCTTAGTAATCTTGTTGGATAAAGCATCCATCTTTGCAGTTAGCGCTGACAAGGCATCCAATTGAAGTACTCCAGCTGTCTTTTAACTTGGAACTCTACCATTACCCTGCCAGTCGGGATTACTTTGAGAAAATTTATCTAGCAGTTCGTAAATCTCATTATAGTTCAAAGCCAGGACTTGGCCACCTGCGGCAGCATTTATCACGATTTGTATGAGCATTCAGTCCTTCCATGAAAGTATGAGCCAACACCTCATTAGATTGTTTGTGGTGCGGGCAATCTCTTAACAACACCTTAAATCTCTCCCAAGCTGAATATAAAGATTCTCTGTCTCGTTGTCTGAATGACATGATCTCACTCCGTATCTTAGCAGTTTTAGCAGAGGGATAGAATTTAGCCAAAAATTTCTTAGCCAAAGCATCCCAATTTGTGACAGACCCAGGCTTTTCAGCCTTTAACCACATCTTTGCTACCCCAATTAATGAAAATAGGAAGAGTGTCAATCGAACATAATCAGTTGAGACGTCTGTTAGAGTGTAGGTGTTTCTGATCTCCAAGAAATTCATGGTATGTTATTGTGGATCCTCGTGTAGTAATCCAACATATTGCCCCTTCGCATGTAATAGTTGTATCATGCCGGGCTTAATCTCAAAATGACCAGTAATAGCAGGTTTAACAATACTCGGAGCCACCCCATCCAAACTAGGGAGAGCGACATCTCGCACGGCTAAAGCTTGATTGTCTGCCATTCCTACAGGTAAAGAAGCAAGTACTAATTAAAGTGCTCTACGATCTCTTGCTTCTCTCCTCAACCGATGTAAAGTCCTTTCAGGTTCGAGATCAAAAGATTCGAGGTTGTCATCCTTCTTATCCTTTCGCATGAAAGAACTATTACCTAAAATATCACAAAAGCTCAAAACAAAAAAATTAAACATGAACAGACAATAAATAATCGTTCAAAAAGAAAATAGTCAATTGTTCAGTCCTCGGCAACGACGCTAAAAACTTGTTGCTCCCAAACGCACACGCAAGTAGACGTGGTCGATAAGTAATAAAGTGATAAGATCAAGTATCGTCCCACAGAGACTAACATTAACTATTAACTAAATTAAATGATTTCTCATTATCTAAACAAGCAGAGTTGGTTTCGTGGATTAAAGATATAACTAAAAATTAAAACTTTAAACTAAAATTATAACTAAAGAAAGTAACTTGATCAAAACACACTATCAAAGTTTTTGTTATCAAGGGGAGGAACTATTCCAGGGTTATGGGATATCTGCCAGTCCTGCTGAATTCTTCAGTTAATTTTAATAATTAATTCATCTGGGTTACTAATCGACAGGGTTAATTTTACTTATAGGAATCTGCCGATTTCCTACTCGTCTTTTGAAGTTAATCTAACGCCTATTTTCCTATGGAATTAGAATTAACAAAAATGCATTAAGAATTCCTATAAAAGTGATTAAGCAAGGTAAAAAGGTATATTTATATCCTAGTTGCAAATCCGTTCTTCGATGCCCAGGTTCAAGAACTTGCCCTATTCAATCCTATTGCAATATAGAATTCCCTTTCCCAAGTTCAATTCAAGATTCGTAGATAGTATTTAACAGCTGGACAAACAATCAAATAATTGAGCACATGATATGAATAAATAACCCAAAGCGATAAATTAATTGAATCAACTAACTTTTAAATATCAACATTTATGGCAAACCCATAACCCCAGAACGAAGAATTTAGCTACACATAGTCATGGTAGAAATCCAACAATTAATTTGAAATAACATAAGTTGTAAGAGAGAAGAAGAAAAGGAACCCTGCGTAGAATCCTAGGAAATTTCTCCTAGCTCCTAGCCCTGAATTGTATGAATTGATGATCTAGAAATCTGATAAACTATGAGCTTATATAGACATTACAATTTCCTACTTTTCTTGGAATTAGAAAATCCTAATCTAAATTGTAGTTCCAGCTTCATCTTGTTGTAGGATCTTCTTTTCCCAGTTCTTGTGGACTTGTATTTTCCAGGTTTTTAGCTTGTTACTTTGAATTCCTAGTCCCAATTGGATTTGTTCGAGTCATATGGAAGTCTGCAGCTCAAGGAGTTTTCACGTTGTTGACTTTGCTTTACTTCAAAATTGTGCACGCTGAAATTCAGTTTTGTATCCTCAGGGCCTTGCATTCGGATGCTAACCTGGATGCTAGGCATCAATCTTGGCTTCCTTCAATTGTTGCACCACAGGCTCCTTTTCACTCCAAAAAATGATACAAGGTTCTCTGCTTCATCAAATAGTGAAATACCAAGAGATAGATAATGTTGGGCATAGTTAATCGCTTAAATGCATTAAAATCTCTAATAAATTGATATCAAAATATAAGAATGTCCGCCCTACATCAGTCTTCCATCTTCATGGTTATCACATGTGACATAACAACACTATATTGATGAATGACCTGAACGGTCTCAAGTTCCAAAGCAAACCTCGATTTTCAAGTGAATTCATAGCGGTTGGGGGCTTTTGAAAATTAGCCCGAATAGGAGAAGGAACAATAGCTCCATAAAAACAATCATCATTGACGTGTTCCCTCCTTGTATTTCTCCTTGCTCTAGCTCCTTGAGCTTGGGCATTTTGTTGTGCTCAATCAAGTGGCTCCCTATCAAGAATTTCAACATTGTCATCCACACCAACATCTTCCCCATTGTAATTGATCGAAGGACTGGGTGGTGGTGGTGGATCATCTACTTGTGGGTTACCAACATCTCCACCTTGATTAGGTGGAACCGCTTGCCTTGGTGGGCTTCTCAATAAACACCTAAAAAGACAAAGTGAACCAAAATCAAAAGTGAAAGTACTCGGATTACACTAACTAACAACAAGAACTTAAATTAACTAAACTAAATGGTCTACCGAAGTCCGCGGCAACGGCGCCATATTGTGACAAGCTCCATCTTAGGATAGGGCTCAAAATCACCCTAGTAGATTATAAGGGTCGGCCATAGGGACTTACACGTAACCAAGAGTAGTTGAATTCAATTGAGTTCAATGAAATTAGCAAGTTAATCCTAAATTTGTAGTATAACCTAAACTATTGTAAAGTAAGTATAATTTCAAGGTAAAGTTAACAATAATAGGAAACACTAAGATACTAACTTCCCCCTAGCCCGTTAACCAAATGGATATAGTTATATGCTTAATCATACCTAGGTCACCCAATGGACCTCGCTCTATTTTACCCAACTCACCCATCTCGGGTAAGAGTTGAGACTACCAACTCTTGCCTTCTCGGTGCTAAGAGTTGATGCATTAGGCGCTAGCGACTAATCCCAAGTAAGGCATCCCCCCTCGTTGTTCAACTCGTTAATCCGGGGAAAATGACTCGCACTTAGCCTCGGTGCCCCGTCACGACACTTCTCATTCTTAGTTTTGCCCTTTCGATGCAAAACTAGTACTTATTGAGGTCAACTTGAGTTGTACACCTCAAGTTGTTGTAATGTAATCAAAAGTAGTGAAATAGGGTATTCCTAGGTGTTTAGAAGCTTATTGTGCTATACCATTTTGATTATTGGACTAGGGTTTCATTAGCACCCTAGTTGGTAATTTAGCTACTCATGCTAAGTAATAATTCAAGACTTGGAAGTAATGATATATGCATTAACATAGTAAAGTAGTAATGATTCCTACAAATAATGATGTTGTTCTTTACAATACAAGAAACTTGACCAAGGGTTTTTGGTATTTTGTCCTTATCTTGCCTCTTAAGTTAAGTGAAATGTAAGATGTTCTCTAAAAATCTAATTCTAGCTATATATTGTGTTTGCTAAAATTAATTACAGAAATGCCATTTTCAGTTTGGGCTGGGGCCCTTTTGCCAAAGGGCTGAGTTCTGGTGCTGAATCGACAGAAGGGTTGGCGCCTCTTTGGACATGGGCTGGCGCCCTTTTCTGGGTTAGTATGAGAGGGCGGTCGCACTTGGTTGGGTGACCTCCTTTTCTTCTTCTCCAAGAGAGGCCTGCACGGCATGGCATCACGTGGTCACATCTTCTTCATATCACCCTATTCTCACAAAGGGTAATGGGTGACCGCCCTTAGCACATGCGGTCGCATCTTCTTCTTATCAGTTTCTCCTTTGTAAAAGTGACATCGGCGGTCGCATCTTCTCATGGCTTCCATATTCTCAGCTTTCTTGCAAAAGGTTGAGGCCTCTTTAGTGCCCAGTTAGATACTCAGCAGGTATGCACCTCCAGAGAAGGGGCAGTCGCCCTAGCATGGGCGGCCGCCACTTCAGTTTTTCAGTGGCTGCCACTTCAGTGTTTCTGCAGCTTCTTGAATTTTGGTCACTTTTCTTAGGTATTCATGCTCTTTTGGTTTCTTCCTTTCCTTGCAGTGTTTAACACCTGAAACCAAGCAAAATAACTTTCCTATAGATTTGTTACTTTTGGATTCAAAGACAAGAGTTTAAGCGAGTTAAAATAAGCAAAATGCTCACGCATCAATAACCTAAGGCAAGAGAACATAAACTGTCACATTCTAACTTCATTCTCCATTTGATGGAAAAGTTACTGTAGCTTGAGATGATGAAGCTACAGTCCAAGTTAATTCTCTTTTGGTGCGTACTTTTTGGAGTTAAATCCTTCTCATAGTCCCTGCCACTTCAAACCTTTGGTTTTGGATCCAAGATCAACATTTGTTTGTGAAGCATCCTTGTAATTTCCAGTAGATATCACCCTTTGAGTTGGTCTTCTAGGCTGAAAAATACAAATGTGTAATAAGCTAGTTCCAAATATCAAAGTTAGTTCAAATGAACCATGTCACAAATTGAACAACTTACATCTTGGACTTGTCTGCCAGATCTTGTGTCAGTATAAATGCCAAATCCATTATCCCTTGGTCTCTTACTCCCAGCTGCAGTAGAAGGACCATGTGTTGATCTAATTCTCTTACATCTTCCATTGCCAACTCCCTAAGTCCACTCCATCTCTTCCATTGTCAACTCCCAAGTCCACTCCACATGTTCTATTGCCAATTCCGAAGTCCGCTCTACCTCTTCCCATGCTGCCTCAAGTTTCCCCCCTTCCTCTTTCTCTGCCACCTCCAGCTCATCTACCTCATGCAACTATGTTTGTCATTCTAACCTTGGAGGAATCTTGAAAAAAAGATGATAAGTTGGTCACAGTAGATTGTTGAGTGACAGTTTGTTGTGATTTTTTACTGTTTGCTAGCTGAAATGAAGGTTGTTGACTGACAATTTGCTGATTGGTACTGTGCGCTTATGGCTAAAACAAGGACAAATATTTAGGCATTGAACTAGTATTAGCTAAAAATATAAGTAATAAATACAAAAATACCCCTTATTTGCATCCACCTTTATTATGCCCAGTTTGCTTACAGATAGAACAAGACATCTTAGCTCCTCTTTTGGACGTTTTCCCTAGTTCTTTCTAGGTTCATATTTGTCCTTTCAACACTTTCAACAACTTCCGCCGAATCCACTAGATTGGTTCCGATAAAAGTGGGATAAAATCGGCCAAAGTTATCTGCTAGAACAGCTGTCTTCGAAACGTTCCGATCTCAACACAACATAATCGATCACACCGTCAAATAAAGCTGCTTTGTGTCGATCTCACCAAATATGTCTTGGAAATCAGTTATAGCTTTGCCACATAATCGAACACGTCCTCTTCGTGATCGAACAGAAATCGACCAATACAGACCTTCCAGACATAGTTTTAACTTCGGGGGGCTCCACTGGTGGATTAGTATTTTCAAGCCACATCTTCATGTAAGGTATTTTTTGGAGAAGTACTTATATGCATCTAGGAAAGTTTCTTTCCTATACCGGTGAGAAACTTGATCTTCAAGTTCCTATTCAACATGCTAAAGTGCACAAACTGCATGTGCACATGGAATGCCTCTCAGCTACCACAAAGTGCATGAACAAGTTCTTTTAACTAGGTCCACTGTGTGCCTATAGTCCCAATCAAGTACCTCACATCCATGTGCACCATTCCAAACTATATCAAGTGCATTCCAAGATTCTTGTTTTCTTCTAAGACTATATTTGCCATAGGTGATATATCCCCCCTTCCATTTCTTAGTAAACTTGGTCATATCAATATGCCTAGTCATGATTTTATGCCTAATTTCCTCCAACGTGCTTATGATAGACTTATGCCTAGGACTCACAATCTATGAGTTGAAAGTTTTACACATATTATTCTCAACATCACACTTCACACTCTCACTAAAATATGCCATACACCAATATTCTTTGTTGTATTCTAATAGGTGATCACATATCTTATTCCCTAGTTTCCCCATTGCCTCAAATTATTCTTTTAGTTTCACCATAAAACTAGCCTTGGAACATCTCCTAAAATGTCTTCTCCTTTCATTACCCCTCCATGTCTTTTTCCAATTAGACCAGATGTGCCACACATTCTTCTTTTAGAATTAGGCAACAATTGTCTAACTATTGTTTGCAAGCCCAAGTTAGACATAATAAATTAATATTTAAACAAAAATTAACGACAAACAAAAGATAGTAAAAATTAAATTATGTAGAAGGTGTACCTTTTGCAATGGGTAGCACTGCGTATTTTGTTGTTGTTGCTATTGTATACCTTTTGTATATCTGGTATAATAGCAAGACCATCTCCTTCTGCCAAGTCCTATATCGATAGCAATTTAATTAACCATTCCCAGGAGTAAATGGTTTCCTGAAAAACTATAGCCTAAGCAATTGGGTACATCAGCTGGTTACTGTGTGGGATTATGGGGATGCGAGTCTAGCTGGCGAGACAAGACTTAGCTTACAAGTCACCGGGCGCAGAGGATGCATGCCTGCTCCTTAAGCCACGACCGCTCAGTGTATACGGGCTTAGAAGACAGTATACATCCTGCTACCTTAGGGTTTACAGTCTCTAAGTCAGGGTTTCATATATACCGCCGCCTTGAGTATAAAGTCCCATGGCCTTATTAGTCTTTTTATTTTACCATAATTAGGATTGGGTAAATCTTAGCAATAAATACACATCCTTACATTGTATTGTACGTCAAGTGATTCACACCGAATCTGATTATTCTCAAGCAATAATACTCATTACTTTCTTGCTTATTACTTTTCTCTTAGTTTACTTACTTTTTGTTCATATTTACGAATTGCTTGTGACCCTCTAACAAATTTAATTATTTTACCTAAACGACAAAATTTAGGCATAAACAGTTTTGCTCCACCGTGGGCCCCAAGTATTTGTAGTTTTTCATGAAGGGAGAGGCACAGTCATATCAGATGACAATGACAATGTTTTAAGAACACTGCTGATGCAGTAGATGATTTGTAAAGGATCCCAGTAGTCCTAACGGACAATGAAAGGATCCTGCTAGAGATCCTATCTCTGTAGGCAGTGACAACGAAGATGATCAACCATACGGAGACAAATCCAGGCTCAAATATTTCCTTGTTGATCTCTTCAAGACCCAGGCAGAATAAGGAGAGCAAAACTCGACCAACATGGTCGAAAGCATGGCTTAGAAATTAGGAGCGATGTTCGCTGGATCGTCTCAGAGGCAAATATAGAGGCTGCTCCTTGAAGCTCCATAACAGTCAATAATCAAGACCTCAAAGGAACACCTGTCATTCAGGACATCCTGAAGGAGATGAAGGCCATCCACGATCGGATCGGTAATGTGTTGGGTGCTCCACCTCAACTTACCACCATAGATGAGCAGACATTCTGTAAGTATGCTGATAAGGCAAGTGTCGCACCGGTCCGCGTACCAAAGTACTTCCGCCAACTACCGATCCACACGAGCATATTGTTGCTTATTATATAGTCGTCAAAAGCAACGACATGACTGAAGAAGAAACTCAATATGCTCTGGTGAAGAGGTTCGGATCAACCTTTACTAAAGGCGACATCGCATAGTATACTCAGCTACCAATGGGTTCAATCGAGTCATTCACTCAGATGCAGGATTTGTTCCAAAAGGCGTATTCTGGAGCCCTTAAGCGAGAGAAGCGCATAGAAGATATCTTTGAGATCCGGCAACGCGACGACGAGCTGCTGAAAGGCTACTTGGAGAGATTTTAGAGCGAACGCATGGAGCTCCCTCCAGTTCCCGAGTTGCTTTTGGCAAGAGCCTGAACTCCAGAGGTTCATTAGCCACCTGGGAGTTACAGTAAGTCTTACTCAACACCGGGTGGCAACGTGGAATTACTTACACCAGAGGTATACTGAGAAGCTCCATTTAGAACCTAAAAAATCCTCGATTTTCAGTGACGATACTCATCCAATCACCGAAGACATCAGTCGTCAGGGTTAGAAATAGGACTACACCGAAGAACCTCGAGCTGGATACAGAGGGAACCGAAGTAGGAAAGATTACAAGGCTGACTTCCAGCGCTTCCTCACAAGGGGTCACTCAACGTCGATAGGGTACCCGACAGGCACCACCTACGCTGGCTTAGCAACATGAGGGCAGAGCCCAGAAAAAAAAAGACGTGAACCTCTACTGTGATTTTCATAGAGATCACGGGCACGAGACTGCTGGTTGTAGGGCTGTGATTCTAGAAGTAATGAGTCTCCTCAATAAAGGGTACTTGAAAGATCTGCTGATAGATAGGGGAAAACAGAAATATGGATAAAATAAGAGCTTAGAGGGTCTTCCAGATCTGCCAGAACCAAAGAGATCCATCGATGTGATAGTTGGTGGCCCAATCAAAGCGAGGCAACGCTCGATGGAGGCCATGCCTGAGATGAAATGATCTTTTTCAGTGACAAGGATAACATCAGCTGCAACACCCCTTACCATGACGCTCTGGTCATAACACTTAGAATAGGGGATGTGGATGTCAAATGCGTCTTGCTCGGCGTTGGCAGTGCCATAAACCTTATCAAATGGGATACTCGGGCAATGGGAATTGAGGATAAAGTAACTTCAAGTGTCTATACATTGGCTGGTTTCAACAATTCTTGCAAAAAATCTGTTGGAGAAATATATCTTAAAACACGCATACTAGGAGCAGACCACATTGCGTCCTTCTAGGTAATAAAATGAGGGGTCCCTTATAATGCCAGCATGGGATGACAGTGGATTCATCAGGTCAAAGCAGTACCTTCTATCCTACATCAAAAACTTAAGTACCCTATCGAATGGTGGGTAAAGTGGAGATCAAAAGAGATAAGGAAGTGGAAAGAGAATGTTATACGACAGTTGTCCTAGGAGAAACCATCCCTGCAACAAAGGTTAACCTCATTCAGGCTGATGAAGACCCTGAAACTTCAATCAACCAGGATGACGACTCTGGCTATCTAGTTGATTAAAAGTTTCGAGGGGAGAAAGAATGGGGCATTTGGAAGTATAACTTTTTTCAGTATTTAATTTAATTAAGTCTCAAGTTTCTTTTGGAATTTTAATGACAGTATTTTCTTACTTACCAATTATGTTACGGGTTTTCACCCACAACAATACGGGCCCAACACCCCCTTTATCAATAAACTAGTATTCTACTAAGTCAGTTTTACAATCAGATCCATCTACGATCCAAATATTCATAGCCCTGGCACAACTTAAGTCAGAATAATACACTCGGTTTTGACTACAAAAGTAGAGTAAACTACTCGCTTAAAGCTAGATCACTTCTAGTTCAGCCACCAGGCATTATTCGTAAGTTGAAATCGTCAATTCAACAAATTGCACCAATATGTCGGTGGGGATGCCCGGCCGCATAGTGCCAGTAAAGTCTTAAAACGCTCGAGTGAACAAGCATAGACATTCTAGCTTGAACGCAAAAATGCCTCGTTATATAAAACGGGCTAAAAACGCCCCCTTGCGGGTGCGGAACTTGCCCTAATAAAAAGCCATCTATCGCAGGCGCAACTTAAGCCTTCAGCCACTGGTACGCAACCAACAGACGCACATGCCCAACCAGGCGCACTGTCGAACATTATAGACAAGGCATCTGTCATTTAACAAAAGCCACATTATTTCCTGGCGCACACACCTACATAGGAACAACTTTACAAGATATTTATCTAAAAACTTATTTATGGCGGATATTGAAATTGTCTCAAACTAAAATGGATAATTAAAGTCAAAAAGCTTCAAAATGGTCCAAAACATAATAGTTACACCCAAAACATGGGCAAGTGTTTAAGTCAATATCACAAAAGCAAGGGGGGATTCTAATTCTCCCTCGGGGGACTTTCTTCAGCGGCAACACTCCGCGAAGGTTCTGCTTCACCAACTGTGGGTTTCCCAGCCAGCATGTTATCTTTTTTGCATCCTATTTTTTCCGAACCGATTAAAGTTCGAAATAAGATTCGACTTATTGGGTAACTCACGGGTAAAGAGTTGGAGTCGCCACCTAACATATTTTTTAACTAGGCGTATTAGGGCACCTATTTTGTTTCTAGTAAATTTTACAAATTAACTCCGAAACTTAAGTCTACGAACCAGAAATCTAGGTAAGGGTTCAAGTTAATCTGAGAGGAAGGGGTTAGGCACCTCTCAGGCTCCACCAAATGTGGTCACCGGCCGGACTAAATAATTGAGATTCTTAAGCAAATAATTAAACTAACTAAGCAATAAATATTTGAATATTAAACTACGATATGCAAATTAAAAGACAAATAATAAATATTCATCTAGTCTAATGGCGTGCCTTGCAAAATGAATAAACAAGTTAGTAAGAATCGAAATTTAAATAAAGTCAATGAGTTTTAATATTTTATCCTTTCTTAAAAGGGTTGTCTTTTGGTACTTTCACCATGATGTACCTCGCAAAGAATGAAAATGAATTAGTACGTCAATTATTAAGAATAACAAATAATAATAATAATAATAATAATAATAACAACAATAATAATAAAAAGAATAATGATGAAAATAATAAAAATAACAATAAAAGGATTTTCTTCTAGTCATTCTCAAAATAGACCGTTGTCTCTCATCCAGTTTTACCTCGCAAAAATAAAAAATAAAAAATGGTAGTATCAATAATAGCAATAATAATAAATAATAATAATAAAATAAAGGAGAAAGGGATTTTATAAAAGTATAGGCTCAGAATGGTGTATTGCATGAAGCAGAGGTTAGGGATGCCGGTACGGCTGTAAATACGGAGCCCGGGCCGGTTTCGCATGCCCAGGTACCTTCAATCCCACCACTCCACTATCGCTTACTTTGCAAAATGATATGCATCGTCATCGCCTATTTGTTTTTTAAGGATGCGGGGTGTGTAACAGGACCGGTTTTGGCCTCCAAACATCATTAGCCTAAGTGTAGTATCATATTCAAATAAGTCCATAGGCCTCAAATTGATTATTCAATTATTTTCATCGGCCATCCGTGTAGGGACCACCAGATTAATAAAGCACCAGGAAACTGCAAAACAAGGCTCAAAAGTTGCAGTCAAATTAGTCAACAAATTCAACCCAATTAATACAGCATGCAAATTGGAAATGTGAGTCAACATATCCTGATAAAACAATTTCAACAGGAGATGAGGGAAAATACAGAATAAAGCACGATAACCCAAATCAGCCACGATACTTGAGCAGATTAACAGTCAAATTCAGAATGGATATTCCATCAATCCAACAGCAGCAGTAACAATAGGCAAAAAGATTGAGCAGAACCTCAGTAAGGGAAAACGATTCCCAGTAAACGATGACCAGTTTTCGGTGGAAAGAAAAGAGGGAGCACCAGTGAACGGAACTGGCAACCAAACAGAAAGGAGGAGCAACCACCGTTCTGCTTCTAGCAGCGGCATCACTGCGACTCCTTTCTCTCTTTTTTTATTTGATTCAATAGACAATGGAGAAATAGTGACCAACGCCAATGGAGTCTTTCCGGTGGTGGTGCATAACACCGATGCCCTTTTCCTTAAACCCTTTGTCCCAATCTCCTTTCTCTGTTGGTGGTGGTAGGTGTATTCACTGGTTTTGGATGGTAAGATTGGGTGGTTGTGTGTATGTGAAATTGTTTATGTTGGTGTGCTATTTAAGAAGAAGACACATGGTTTTTTTTTAAGTTTGTTTGTTCTGATATGTTTTTATGTGTGTACTGTATGTGTGCGACATTGTGTGTTGGGAAGAAGACTGTGGGGCAGTAGGGTGGTCTGCGTGTGTTTTCGTATGGCTTTTTGTAATGGCTTGTGTGTATCAGTTGATGTGCGTGTGGGGAGAGGTGTTTTTGGATCTGTTCTTTTGATAGTGTGTGTGTATATATGGTTTTGGAGAAAGAAGATGAGGGAAAGGAGAAAGACGGGGTGAGGATGAGTATATGTACTATTTTGGAGAAGAAGACAACCGAGGAGAGTGGGGTATGTGTGTGGGTGTATGTGTGTGTTAGTTTTGTAAAACAGAGAAATAATGATCTGTCTTTGTTATAATGGAGGATATGTATATGTGATTGGGAAAGAAATATAACTGTTCTGTGATTTTGGAAATTAGCTAAGCGGTGAGAGATTTTTGGGGAATTTTGATTTTAGGGAGATTAAGAGAAGAATTAGGGAGGGATTTTAGGGAGAAATTATGGAAACAATTTGAAATTCAAACAAAATATGTATTTGGTTATATTTTGGTCTAGATTCAATAGAACAATAAATGACACGAATAAAGAATTTTTGTAGAAATTTGAAAAAAGAAAAATTGAATAGTTTCGAATTTTATTTAAAATAACTGAAATAAATAGAAATTAAACCTAAAAGAATGGGCGTACCTAGACGGACTCTTGTCTATGTTCGTAGGTAATTTTAACAAAAGAAGATGGAAAATAAATAAATGGAAAAATGGAGTGATTAGGAAAGATAGTAAAAAAATCAAGAAAAAAATTTAGAAAAATACTCCTTTCAAAATTCAAATGGTGGGGATGTATTTGGTTAGAAGTTTGGTCTAGGTTCAAAGAAAAAATGTAATTGAATAAATAAATATAAATAAATAAATAAATAATTTTAGTAGTAATTTTGAAATATGGAGGAATTAAAAAGAAATTTGGACATTCTCTTTTAAATTGGCAAATATTCAACTTAAAGGTGCGAAAATAAAAAATATAGATATACATATTGTATAAAATGCACAAATAATAATTAAATATTCAAATAAAATTATTTAAATATAAATAATAACAGATAATTACTAATTTGCATAAATAATCACAAATCAATACAAATTTGATATGTAGCCTAAAGGATATAATTATATCATATAACCACGAATATTATAAATGTACTATATTACGTAAATAGTCACAGTTTGATGAATAACCTAAATGATTAAAATTATGTAATATAGCCACATTTAGGTATGTAATATATAAATAGAAAATAACGCATGTAAATGCATGAATTCTAATGCATATTTTGCACAAATAATCAAACTGCACCATTAGGTTGAATTATAGCCAATTTTAGAAAAATGAGGGACAAAATTGGGTGTCAACAGCTGCCCCTCTTTGCCCTGGGATGATGAAAGAGTCTTCGGGCAAAGATAGTTGACGGAGTAGCCAATTTTGTCATGACTGGTAGTCAAAATGATTGAAAAGGGAAAATGGGAGCTTTGGGGTATTTTTGGCCAAACCCCGATCTCTGAGCTGCCTACATATCTCGGGTTTCACAAGAATCAAGTCGTGTGTAGTAATAGAATGGCATGTCGCCTCTATGGGATGCTTATGACGCATGATTTTGGATGTAAGGACTAAAATTATCAAAGTATGTAAAGTTCAGATTCGTGTATGCTTTGCCTTTTGGCGAAATGAATGAAGAATAAGTGGAGGTAAGATAACCTCAATAGATCGAGCGTGGAAAAAGAGGCTTATAATCGTCCTAGTTATGAAAATGTGGCGCGCTACACACTCATGAAGATGAGTTTATATGTACATAGTTTCCACTTCATCTCGGTAAATGAGTAATCTCGCCTTCAATATTGCCTTGACTGGGCTGGAAAAAATTTGAGGAGCGAGTTTTATAAATGCGCACGACTCAAGCAGATGGGCATGATTAAGCACGTAGACACGCACGATGGACGAAGATAGGCTTGAATAGACAAAGTAGGTATTAGCTGGAAGGAAATGCAAAAAGACATCCTAATTCATAATGAAAAATTACGCAAATTACTTGTGGGAGTATGAGAGGATTGGCTTCGGGCGTGTCGGATTTTGACGGCATAGGTAGTCTATAGGTACGACGAAGGCATTATCAAAGTCGAGATAACATTGATAGATCGAGTATGGTGAAATAGGCTTGTAAACATCCTAGTTATGAAGATGTGGTGCACGACACACCCACAAAGAGGGATTTACATCGGCACATTTTCCACTATAACTCGATAAAGAAGTCATCTTAGCCTCAACATTGTCTTGAATGAGCTGAGGAACATTGAGGAGTAAAGCACGATGAATATGCAAGATTCAAACAGATAGGCCCGAATAGGAAGAAATATGGAGCTGGTACCCAATCGGTAGGAAAGATTTGGTAGATCACTGGTGCGAGTAAGAAACTGTGGCTATAAACGCTTTGGAACTCGGCAAACTAGGCAACTTGTGGGTCTAGCAAAAGCATTGTATGTAGGATTAGGCTTCTTGATGTGGGTTTTGGGATGATGTTTTGTATGTGTTTGAGGTTTTGCGGTTGCATAATTAGTAGTGATTTTGGGAGCAGGCGTGAGAGTATGGCACAGGGTTTGTCGAGAGATCGGGGAGTACCCTGTAGCAAAATCATGATAAATGTAATAGTTATAAAGATAAAGATAAAGTAAACTTCCCTGTTGAGCCGAGTGGTTGTTTTTTCTTATGCTTGTTTGGTTGATGTCTTATCCACATATGCAAACCAAGTATTTTTCCAGTGCTATGCCCACCGACGCGGACCTCACTCTGTTGCAAATTGTTGTCTCTTTCACCACTGCAAACCCTATATATCCGCCGACGCAGATTCTATGCTTCTTCAAATAATGTCATGTTCACTGACGCGGACCCCATATATCTACCGATATGGATTCTATGCCTCTCAAATTGATATCATGTCCACCGACGCGGACCCTATATATCCACTGACATGGATTCTATGCTTCTAAAATTGATGTCATGTCCATCGATGCGGACCCTATATATCCACCGACATGGATTCTATGCCTCTCAAATTGATGTGATATCCACCGATGCGGACCCTATATATCCACCGACATGGATTCTATGCTTTTCGTGTCCACATACGCGGACCTTATATATCCACCGACATAGATTCTATGCCTCTCAAATTGATGTGATGTCCACCGATGCGGACCCTATATATCCACCGACATGGATTCTATGCTCTCAAATTGATGTCATGTCCACCAATGCGAACCCTATATATCCACCGACATGGATTCTATGCTTGTCGTGTCCACAGACGCGGACCCTATATATCCACCGATATGAATTTTATGCCTCTCAAATTGATGTGATGTACACCGATGCGGACCCTATGTATCCACCGATATGGATACTATGCTTGCCGTGTCCACAGACGCGGACCCTATATATTCCTTGACATGGATTCTATGCTTTGTCAAAGTGATGAATGTTGCTTTGCAAGAGTTGTTAGGTATACTCGGTCCCTGTGTAAACCTGCGATCAAAGAAAATTTGTGAGTTTTCTAAGAGAGGTCGACTTGCGTATTTATTGTGTTGCACTCTGCTGCCATGTCTTGTGTAATTGTCCCCTTGTCATGTTGTTTCTTCATCGAGTTGTCTACCCTTCGGGTTGTATACCCTGCCAACACAAAAGTAAAGTGTAGCAAGAAAACCTGAATGCTTCTCATCGGGAGATGTTCCCCTGTTAGATCGGGCTGTATATCCTGTAGACAAAAGTAAAGTAAAGTGCGACAAATAGAAAGCCATTGCTACATCATGCAATGTGCTAAGAAGGCTATCGTGTTGCTTTTGTAAGGACTTTCTCAAAACTTTTGAGGGGATCTCAAAAATATCTGCCCCAGTGTCAAGTTTGCACCTTTCGGATTTTTTGAGGGGATACTAAAAAATTCTGCCCCAGTTTATTGTCTATGCCAGATCACCAAGAAAGAATGGTTGCATTGCAACGACCACCAATGTATTGACTAAAATCTACATTCGTCCTTTGGTGTGATGATTGGGTATATCGACAACTCTTATTATGTGGATATATGGATACCCAGACTATGGTTTGGTGTTTGGATTTTGCCAGATTTTGGAGGCTATCCAAAATTGTGCTCGTCTTGGGTTCTATTGGGATGTTTTCATGCTTCGTGTTTTTCAAAAGTTATGGAGCTAACTTTGATGAATAGGTCTTCGTAGAAAGTGTGTTTGTGGTTTGGAGTTGGAGTTTCCCTGTATTAGTTCTTGTTGTACTATTGTATTGCTTTGGTTAATGAGACTCTGAATTTTGTGTTTCCGTGCTGGATGTCTTGTGGTGTCATGGTATTGAACGTATGAATGACGAGCGTAGATCTTGTTGGATCGAATTGAAAAATGGGTATCTAGGGAGCAGTTTGTTTGTTGGGTGCAATATCGTTTGACTAAGCTAAGGAGTAAAGGTGTGAGGTCTTGTATGTTGAGCTTGCTAAGATTGTCGTTGAATGTCTTGACGGAGTGGAGGTTGTTTATTGTGTAAGTTGGGTGCAGTGTGAGATTATGAGCTTGATCGTATAGTGATCTAATTTCTTTGTTGTGTAAATTGCATGGGAATGGAATTTTCTGAATGCTCTTGATGTCATATGCTGGTGGTCCAATAGGACTTTGTTGTAGAGGAAGGTGTTTTCAGCTTGGCTTTCCATTTTGTCTTTCTAAATGCAAATTCTTGACCAACTTTGGTGTTCAAGTACGAAGCAACCGTAACAAAGTGGTGAAATTCACAAAACTATGCTGGCAAATTAGCAAAGACTTGAAGCAAAAATTACACGTAAGCTTAAGAGAAAGCCTAGACCGTGGATGACGGATTAGCGCTTGAATTTGGAGGTTGCGATAGAACGCGCAAATATCACAAGAGATTGCCCAAGTGCTTTATGTAGCAGTCAAGGCAAGGATTTTGGTCATACGACCGATGCTTGTTTAAACGGGAAATGAGGAGTGGTAAAGATGCCGTGTAAGGAATAGATTGTGTTGTGCGACAGAAAATATCTTTTGCCTTGGTATTCGACTTAACCCAACCTTTGGATAATAGGTTTTGAGATGGGTAGTAAGTTAGAGACAGTTTGCACATGCGAAAGATTTTAAATATCAGGATTTGGGCATAGAGTAGGGAGAGGAGGTGCCTCGGTAGGAGACTTGAATTTGGAGGAGAGATTCCTTAGGTAAAAAGAGACTCAGAACAACAGACGAATTCATGCAATGCACACATCAAATAAGAAATGCATCCTATAATATGAAGGACCGTTTTACGCACGATGATTTTGGAAAGCGCTTTGTGCCACATGCATCATTTCATTTGCTAACAAATTACGGATCCTAAAAGATTATTGCATTTATTGAAATTTTGTTACATTGGCTGATATTGAAACAGTACAAAAGGTAGAAACATTGCTAGAAGGTTAGAACATGGCCAGGTGAACGTCTTTCAGGCTGATCTATCCCCAGAAGATTCTTCTTCTTCTTCTTCAGACGAGTCTTCCTCGGACAAGCTTGCCTTTGATGAGTATCCTTGGAAGATGATATTGTCTGCATCAGTCAAGAGCCAGGATATGTCAAATGTGAAGTTCTTCAACATTTTCCAAGCCTTTCTTCCTTTCTTTTCTATTCTTTTGTTTGCCACAGAGTTCATCCCCTCGCTAGCCCATACACCGATAGACTCTATGCGTTTTTTCAGGAGTTTCGCCTTACTGCGCCATTTTCCTTTTTCTTCCTTCTTTGCTTCGACCAAACTTTGCTTCCTTGCTATTTTCCCTTGTTCCCTTGCCAGTTGTTTGCGTAATCTTTTGTACTCAGATTCTAACTCATCAGCATTTCTTTTCCTTTTTGTTGTTGCACTTGGTTGAATTGCCCTTGCTATGTCTTTCCTAAGCCAGTCATAGCCAGCATCAAACCTGTCTCGTCCAATAGTCTCGATTCCCATTCGTTGTTTTTTCTTTCCAAAGTTCCATTATCTTGTCTTTAAACGGGATCACTCCTCCGAGAATATTTGCTTCGAAACTTCTGATGTCTACAATATGGGGTATAGTCTGCTTTCTCCCTTCCTTTCTAAATGTCCTTAAATGAGTGTATGGATAAACTCTTCTAAAGCCCACTAAGATGAGAAATGAGTCTTTTTTTGACCGCGTGATTACTGTTGTGCTGGGAAAGTAATAAAACATACATTGAATGTTTTCAGGTGTCAGTTGACAGAACATGTGGTGCCAACCGTTGGCGGTTTTTGGTTGGTCCCATTTCCCAAAAGCATTGTCCATGCGGGCGGTATGAGTCAAGATGTAGTTTTCTTTTTGTATGGAATCGAAAGCTTGGTCTGTGCCAGCCATCCTTTGCAAATGCTCCATCAGCCAAGTTTGTAAAAGAAAATTTCAACCTTCAAAGAAACCAGCGCCCTTCTTGCATCTTTCTAAAGCTCGGTATATTTCTGCAACAATCATCGGTACCAAAGTATATTTCTTGTTAATGTCTTTGAGTAAGGCATCAGCAATTGAGACTATGCAAACATCAACGCGTCCTTTGTGTTGTGGAAAGATGACAGTCTATAAAAAGCTGGTGACAAAAGCAAGTACCCTCCGCTCCTGCCAATCTGACTGGTTAATGCTGAAATAGTCTTCGGATTGTTGGAATGCTTCTCCATACCCAAATTTGATGTAGAGGGAAGTCAGAAAAATTCCCGACTGCCTTATATTGTCTATGCACAACTCAGGCTTAAACCCTGCCTTTTTGAAGAACTCCTCGGGTCTAATGTTCTTAGGCATCAAGACTTCTTCACTTTCAAATGGTAATTGAGTTAACCCACCTATTTCCTCCAGTAATGGTGTCAACTCTACATTCCTAAAGTGAAAAACTGCTCGGTCTGCACCCCAGTAGTGTAGTGATGTCTCTATCATCCCTTCCACGGCAGTGTGCTCCATTAGTGAAATCAGGTTCCCCAACACCACTTTAACTCGGTCTTGTTGATCTGTGCTTAGATTTCCCCACCAATCTCTGAGCAACTGAGGGATTTTCACAACCATGTCAAATGTTCTAATGGCCATGATCTTTTGGAAAAGGTGAAAGATGACAGGGATAGGGAGAAGAAAAACGCCTAAGATTTGCGTTATTGTGAGCAAAATGAACAACGTGCGGCACAAGCTTTCAAAAAATAATGCAACAGAGAATATGAAGAGATATAGCGTTGTGGGTTGAGAACCCTTTAGACACTGTAGATGGAAATTACTAATGGACTTTTGACATGCCAAGGATGTCCAGTTTTTATATAATGTTTAAAGGATAAATGTGCGTTATATGTCATCCCATCTATCGAGCAGTCATTTCTGCTTTGAAATGGGCTTTTAATGCCTCTTCGGTTACCATTTAAGCCTTTGAATGGCATCAAATACAGAATAATTTCGACTGTCTATGAACAAACAATCTTTTCTGATTCAACTTGGGCTTTTGACGCCTCTTAGGTTACCTACGTGCCTTTGAATGGCATTGAATACAGAATAATTTCGACTGTCTATGAAAAAACAATCATTTCTGATTCAATTTGGGCTTTTGACGCCTCTTAGGTAACCTTTGTGCCTTTGAATGGCATTGAATAATGAATAATGCCAACTATTTATAATAAACAATCATTTCTGATTCAATTTGGGCTTTTAACGCCCATTGGGTTACCTTCGTGCCTTTGAATGGCACTGAAATGCAGAACAATGCCATCAAACGGTCCATATTTGCATGTTTGATCTTTTAAGAAAATGCAAATAGACCATGTTCAACACTCCTTGGGGTCAAAAATCCGTTCGGATTATTTGAACAAGTTGGCCTATTGGACTTGAGAACAAGTCGACTAATGATATGTCATGATGCATGATTCATAAAGCCGCTACTAAGGAATGCAGTTAGCTAGATAGGGTTTTATTATCCTCCCAAGCGGACGGCTCGGGAGCGGGAACATCTCGGACCAAATAGATTCCAAGTCGTTCCCCCTAAAGGAATTTTTATGTGAGGAAAGAGATGGTTGTAACCACTACAACCGTGTTTATAACGCACGATTTAGACAGTTGCTGGGAGTGGCGGAAGGTATGCATGCATGCACAAGTTAAAAATGTATGAGTTTTGAAAGAAATTCACGAGTCAACCTCAGGAGTGGGAGTAAACCTAACACATGAAACAACAAGACAGTGTTGAGATAATAATTTTCATATGCAAAGCATATCATGTTTTATAATGCAAGGAACCTCTTTTGTGCGGAGATAGGCCTAACAAGATCAATACACATAATATGCATGATAGGCATCATATGATGACGCTTTTGGACAAAGTTGGCTAATGGACTTTAACATGCCAAGGATGTTAAGCCTTGCTAATTTTGATTATGGTACTTAAAATTGAACGAGTATTTTACATCATCCCATTTGTTCTCATAACCCAAAACAAATGAATGGAAAATAATTTTATTAAATAAATGTAAAAATACCACATTTTTTTCTTTTTAGGTAAATAGGAATAAATAAGTGATCTTGTTACATTAAAGTAAAAGAAATTAATTTAAAGTCTATGACTTTGTTTACAAAAAGTAGAAAAAATTGATCCAAAAATAACTTTATAAAATAATTGATTTTGTTGTATAAATATAGAAATAACGATTTTAGGTAAATAGAAATAAATAATTTGTTTTGTTACATAAAAGTAGAAAAAATTAATTTAAAGTCTAAGTCTTCGTGACTTGTGACAACCTCCAACCAAAATAAATAATTAGATGACCCACACTTTTCAGAACAAATGGTCTACATTAGACACGTTTAATTTTAAATAAATGCACACGTAGCACATTTAAACGTCCTTTAGGGTTGGAAACCCATTTGGTTCGTTCAAATATTTTGAATTAATAGACTTAGACCTGAGCCGAAGTCAAAATGATCCTAGATATGACATGATGAATGATCCCTTAAAAGAGTCTTCACTAAGAGTTGGCTAATCTAGACAAGGACATGGTTCCCCTAGGCAGACAACCAAGAGAAAGGAATATTTGGAATTGTTGGTTGTACTACGGACCAACTATACCTCGATCGTGAGATCCACGTAACTGTTTATGGTGCGCGCAAGTGTAAATTTTTCAGGAGTGGAAGAAGTGTTATTGACATAAATACAAGTAAAATACAACCAAGCAATTCAAATAATAGAACCCCAAAATTCGAAAATTCAAATATAAACATTAATCCTACAAAAAGGAAAGGAGGAAAAGTTAGTATCGAAATAAATAACAAGAAAATAAAGCAAGAAAAGAATCCCAATTTAAAGTCTGTTATGGTTTGAACCTTGATTTCTCCAGCGGAGTCGACATTTTGTCGCATCCTATTTTTTCCCGAACCGATTAAAGTTCGAAATAGGACTCGACTTATTGGGTAAGTCACAGGTAAAGAGCTAGAGTCGCCACCTAACATATTTTTTAACTAGGCGTATTAGGGCACCAATTTTGTTTCTAGCCAATTTTATAAATTAACTCCGAAACTTAAGTCTACGAATCAGAAATCTAGGTAAGGGTTCAAGTTAACCCGAGAGGAAGGGGTTAGACACCTCTCAGACTCTACCAAATGTGGTTACCGGCTGGACTAAATAATTGAGATTCTTAAAAAAATAATTAAACTAACTAAGAAATAAAATATTTGAATATTAAACTATGATATGTAAATTTAAAGACAAGTAATAAATATTCGTCTCTTCTAATGGTGTGCCTTGCAAAATGAATAAACAGGTTGGTAAGAATTGAAATTTAAATAAAGTCAATGAGTTTGAATATTTTATCCTTTCTTGAAAGGATTGTCTTTTGGTACTTTCACCATGATGTACCTCGCAAAGAATGAAAACAAATTAGTATGTCAATTATTAAGAATAATAAATACTAATAATAATAATAATAATAATAATAATAATAATAATAATAATAATAATAATAATAATAATAATAATAATAATAATAATAATGATAATGAAAATAACAATAAAAGGATTTTCTTCGAGTCATTCTCAAAATAGACCGTCGTCTCTCATCCAGTTTTATCTCGCAAAAATATATAAAAAAAAAAAAAAGTAGTATCAATAATAGCAATAATAATAAATATGAAAATAATAATAAAATAAAGGGGAAAGGAATTTTATAAAGTGTAGGCTCAGAATGGTGTATTGCATGAAGCAGAGGTTAGGGATGCCGGTACGGCTGCAAATACGGAGCCCGGGCCGGTTTGCCATGCCAGGTACCTTCAATCCCACCACTCCATTATCGCTTACTTTGCAAAGTGATATGCATCGTCATCTCCTATTTGATTTTTAAGGACGCGGCGAGTAACGGAACTGATTTTAGGCCTCCAAACGTCATTGGCCTAAGTGTCGTATCATGTTCAAATCAGTCCGTAAGCCTCAAATTGATTATTCAATTCTTTTCATCGGGCATCCGCGTAGGGACCACCAGATTAATAAAGCACCAGGAAACTACAAAACAAGGCTCAAAAGAGTCAACAAATTCAACCCAATTAATACGGCAGGCAAATCAGAAATGTGAGTCAACATATACTAATAAAACAATTTAAACAGGAGATGAGCGAAAATACAGAACAAAGCACGATAACCCAAATCAGTCACGACGCTTGAGCAGATTAATAGTCAAATTCAGAATGGGTTAACATGATTCCCAGTAAAGGATGACCAGTTTCCGGTGGAAAAAAAAAAAGAGGGAGCACCAGTGAACGGAACTGGCAACCAAATAGAAATGAGGAGCAACCACTGATCTGCTTCTAGCAGCGGCGTCACTGCGACCCCTTTCTCTCCTCTTTTATTTGATTCAGTAGACAACGGAGAAACACTGACCACTGCCGATGGAGTCTTTCCGGTGGTGGGGCATAACACTGCTGCCCTTTTCCTTAAACCCTTTGTCTCGATCTCCTTTCTCCGATGGTGGAGGTGGTGGGTGTATTCACTGTTTTTGGATGGTAAGATCGGGTGGTTGTGTGTATGTGGTATTGTTTGTGTTGGTGTGCTATTCAAGAAGAAGACACGGGTTTTTTTTTAGTTGTTTGTTCTGATCTGTTTTTATGTGTGTACTGTGTATGTGCGACATTGTGTGTTGGGAAGAAAACTGGTGGGAAGTAGGGTGGTCTGCGTGTGTTTTCGTATGGGTTTTTGTAATGTCTTGTGTGTATCAGTTGATGTGCGTGTGGGGAGAGGTATTTTTGGATATGTTCTTTTGATAGTGTGTGTGTATATATGGTTTTGGAGAAAGAAGATGAGGGAAAGGAGAAAGACGGGGTGAGGATGAGTATATGTACTGATTTTGGAGAAGAAGACAACCGAGGAGAGTGGGGTCTGTGTGTGGGTATATGTGTGTGTATTTTTGTAAAATAGAGAAAAAACGATATGTCTTTGTTGTAATGGAGGATATGTATATATGATTGGGGAAGAAAAATAACTGTTCTGTGATTTTGGAAATTAGTTGAGGGGTGATAAATTTTTGGGAAATTTTGATTTTAGGAATATTAAGAGAAGATTTAAGGAGGGATTTTAGGAAGAAATTATGGAAAAAATTTGAAATTCAAACAAAAAATGTATTTGGTTAGATTTTGGTCTAGATTCAATAGAACAATAAATGACACGAATAAAGAATTTTGGTAGAAATTGAAAAAAAGAAAAATTGAATAGTTTTGGATTTTGTTTAAAATAATTGGAAGAAAAATAGCAATTAAACCTAAAAGAATGGGCGTACATAGACGGACTCTTGTCTAGGTTCGTACGAAATTTTAACAAAAAAATTGGGAAAATAAATGGGGAAATGGAGTGATCAGGAAAGATAGTAAAAAATCAAAGAAAAGATTTAGAAAAATACTCCTTTCAAAATTCAAATGGTAAGGATGTATTTGGTTAGAAGTTAGGTCTAGGTTCAAAAAAAAATTTAATTCAATAAATATAAATAAATAAATAAAATTTATAGTAATTTTGAAATATGGAGGAATTAAAAAGAAATTTGGACATTCTTTTTTAAATTGGCCAATATTCAACTTAAAGGTGCGAAAAAAAAAAGTATATATATACATATTGTATAAAATGCACAAATAATAATTAAATAAGCTCAAGTAAAATTATTTAAATATAGATAATCACATATGATTACTAATTTGCACAAATAATCACAAATCGATACAAATTTGACATGTAGTCCAAAGGATGCAATTATATGACCACGAATATTATAAATGTACTACATTACGTAAATAGTCACGGTTTGAATAAAAACCTAAATTATGCAAAATTACGTAATATAGTCATATTTAGGTATGTAATATATAAATAGAAGATAACGCACGTAAATGCATGAATTCTAATGCATATTTTGCATAAATAGTCAAACTGCACAATTATAGCCAATTTTAGGAAAAGGAGGGAGAAAATTGGGTGTCAACAATCTTCTCCTTCACCATTAGCTTCTTCAAAGCCTTCCTGGGGTTGTCATGAACCCGCTATAAAGTAGCAAGTGCAGCTGTAAGATTTGCACGGTCTACCTCGGCCATATGTCGAGCGCTCATTGCATTCATCTTCTCCTCCGTCCGGTGGGAATCATTGCTGAGCTTATCACAGGATTTGCCCAAGGATGCCACTTTGTCCCGCAGCTTATCATTTTCATCCTGAAGGAACGCGGAATGACTCTTGGCTTCAGAGATGTCCTTTTAGACATTTTAACCTTCTCTTCCACTGCTGTCTACCTTTTTCGAAGGCCTTCCTCCACTTCCTCAAAGGGGGTCACATTGGCATAATGTACTTGCCCGGTGAGTTTGGCTTCCTGAAGGGAGGACTAAAAAGACTCTACAGCCTGTTTGCGCTTGTAGGCCTCGTTGCTCACTGCTGTATTCAGGTTCTTGTTTTTCATTTGCTCCAAGTGGTAGGCCTTGTGCGTTGTTTGGAGCTCCCCTTTTAGCTATTCCAATTTTTCCACTAAGAACTGCAAGCCGGAGACCTGTCCTCGTAGGGCATCATTCTCCTTCTTCAGAGTTTCATCCAAGCTCCCTTGATGAAGGATTTCATGGTAAACTATCAACCTCTGAACGGACATCAAAAGAGATGTTCAAAAGAGAGAAGGTGAAAATCCCATTCATAACATTGCAAATAAGTGAGCAAGCGAAATGTACCTAGAGAGTATCATGCGGAAACATCGAGAAGTCTCTGGTGGATGTAGTCGGCGAGATGTCTGTACTCATAGGGACCAATCAGCTCAGCAGTGTGGTTAGTCACAACGATCGGGCTCTTAAGTAGGTTAAGTCCCATAGCAATAGGAATAACAACCTCACGAGGTCCGCCTATGCAACTCTTAACCAGTCGCGTCTGCAAAGGCTCTACAAAGGCAGTCGCGTCTGCAACCACCTCTTAACCAGGACGATTGGGGAGAGTTAGTTGGCTCAGGGACGGGAGTCAGTGTAGTGTGTTATGTAAGTATTCGATGGATAATCATTTATGTGACACGCGAAGAAACTACATTAGTGAAAAGGCAGGTCGACCTGATGACAAGGGCTCGAAGGGAACAGTCGGTAGCACGACTTTATCTCTCTCACTAGCTTCCTCTTTAGCTTCAAGAGTTTCGTTAATCAGGTGTGTACGCTTTCGCGTAGAGGCACCTGACTCAGAAGAAGAAGCAATAAAAGAGGAGGTAGTAGCAGTTTCAGGCTCAGGCACTCGAGGGACTTCTCCCTTGCCATCAGAGATCACTAGAGGCTCATTGATGACCACTACATTGTCGAATTTGGTAGGTCTTTTCCTCTTTTTGAAGATCGAGAGCTGCTAGCTCTCTTAGTAACCCCACCGCCGGATGCCTGCACGTCAGGAAGAGAGGCGATATATAGAGCAGCAATCTGGATCTCCTTCAAATCAGGCATCGGGTGATGGGAGACCCCTGAGGCAAAGAAAGGCATTGTCAATAATTGAGGCGTGAAATCAAGGAAGTATCCAAGATAAATGACTTACCATGATCTTTTTCCCACCAATCGTTCATACCAGCCAGGGCCGTGAAAGTCATTGTACTAGCAAAATTTCTTGCGAAGATCGCGGTAACCCACATTGTTAACTCATCATGGGTTAGGAGAAGAGCAGTCATAGGGTTAATTAAGAGTGACGAAAAGTCAGATCAGGACAGTAGCGGATGTAAAACGCACAAGGATAGGAATGCAGTAACTTGCACTGCCTGCTGAAGACCTCTGGGAAGGGAGGGGAAGATACTATGGCCGGGGTTTGTACTGCCACATATCGGTGGACACAGTTACAGTCTCTGAAATCCTCACTAGTGCAGACTATACCTTTTTTTCCTTATTTGATGAGGATCAGCATGCCCCCTTTGTGAAAATAAGGAGAATAGAAAGCATGAACATGCCAGAAGGAAAATTTCACCATAGCATGATTGGCTAGATGATCCAATGCATCCACCAAATGCCAAACGGAGGGCCAGACCTGGCCTAAGCAGATGTTGTAATTACAACAAATGTCCTCAATAATTGAACGGACACATTGGTTAAGATGCAAAGTGAAAGGGTATATATGTACCATCAAATAACCGGCGTGATAGGAGGAAATTCTTTCTTCATTAGTAGGAATGATGATGTCTATGATATCGGGCTACTTGCAGTCAAGCCTGATGCGAGTTATATCATCCTTTACAATGGCGGACGGGTAGAACTCGATGGAGAGGTTATTATTCTCACCTTCCTATTTGGTTGTTTGGCTCTGCATTCGGCCATCACCATAAAATTTTAGGGGTTGAGACAGATAATCTAGGACTCTAAAGTTTCTGGGGAGGAAGTTTGCTTCTTGAGCCATAATGAAGGAGAAATGCTTTGAGAAGGCTGGAGAAAGGCTTATTTTTTAAGAAAGTTTGAAGATGAATGAAAGGCTCTATAATCACGGTGTACTTATACATGCCAATGAGGAGTCTTAGATGGAAAGCTAATCATTTTGCAGATGTAAGATCGTAATCATTGTGGCTTACGTGATACATCCTATTAATTACGGAATATGACAGAGTTGTTGCAACATTGGAAAGACGTAAAATAAAAACCCCTTCAATCAAAGGGTTGCACGTCATCGTACTTGAGTACATGCATTCAATGCGACACATGCGAAGAGACAGGGGATGAGTATCGGGTGCAGGCGCATCCCTACGTGTTCTATCACACCTCTTTCACTTCCTAACTTCTTAAGACAGAACTTAGCAAGTGGGGGGACTGACTGTGCAGGTAAAAGTACACCACCTATAATTACAGGGATACGAATCCAGCTGGCGTGACTAGACTTATCTTAGAAGTCACCGGACGCAGAGGATACATGAATGCTCCTTAAGCCACGGTCGCTCAGCCGGTACGGGCGTAGGATGCAAGGTATACACCTTACATCTTACAGTCTCCAAGTTAGAATTTCGTATATACCTCCGCCTTGATTATACGGGTCACGTGCATACTAGTCTTTTTATTTTATCATAATTAAGACTGAGTAAATCTTAGCTATGAATACCCCTCCTTACATTGTATTGTACATCAAGCGATTTACACCGAATTCAGATATTCTCAAGGAATAATACTTTTTACTTTTTTGCTTATTACTTTTGTCTCAGTTTTACTTACTTTTCATTCATATTTACCGTATTGCTTGTGGCTCTCTAACAAATTTAATTATTTTATTTAAACGGACAAATTTAGGCATAAACTTTAAAACAAACATAAAAGTACTTGAATAAATATTTGGCAAGGACTGTCTTCAAATCAGTCCTCACCCAACATGAAGTACCAGAATTGGCGCTTTTGATTAAGTCTATCATTATCTAACAATCATAAAAATTAAAGAGCACAATTTTCCATAAACTGCCTAATCACTCTTATCTTTTCTTTGCTACACAATGACCTTCCAACAAACAACCAACACTTTTTCCTTATATGTTCTTTCAGCTTAACAATCCTAATCTCAGGTTTTTCACGGATTCTATCCCTCGATTTCTTTGCAAGTTAATTGGTGTTACAAAGTTTGTTCTTGTTAGTTGTTAGACACTTATGCACAGGATGATATTTTTTCACAATAAAATCAACAATATTTTTGTAAGAGCTTGCTAAGAGCTCCAATTTACACTTTGTACATTTACACTTACCATAACCTTTTTTTATTCATTAAGCCTTAATTTAAGATGAACTTTATTTTCAACAACACTATCAAACAACAACTTGTCTAAACTTCACAGCATTTTCAAAGATCATTCCTAATTCAAAAAAATAAAAACTTTACATGCAGTGGCGTAGCGAGCAATTTTAGTAATGTTGTTCAAGAGTTGAATGTATAAATAATAAATTTTTCGATGAGTAGCTTCAGTGCTATTAGGATTAATAAAGCAATTTTGCCATGAACAATACTAAAAATTCTTTTCTACCAAGCACACACAAATGAGTTTTGTAGATATAGGAAACACATACTACTATATATATGAGCTAAAAAAAATTCAATATCGAATGGATCGAGAATTATAGTAAACACATATCACACAGTCAAAGTGAAATAAAACATTGGTTTATCAATATTTTCTATTAAGACTCATTTTTTTTTTTTTTTTTGATTCACTTTCCAACATGATAATTTTTGCAAAATCTCAAATTGTATTTCTTCAGTTAAATTTTTACATTCAAAATATTGAATTTCTCGATAAAATGCTATTTGATTTTGAGTAAATAGTATGAGGTCTCTATATTATATGAATGCCTATACTTATTTCATAGAATTGATCCAAAATAACAAAATTGCAATTTGCAAAAGAATAAAAAAACTTAAACTACAAAATCTACTTAATTTAAACATTAATGCTTAATTCATATCTATCTAGCAAATAAAAAGATGCTCATCACTTTATTTTAGAATCTTATGCTATTTCCAGTTAATAAAAAAAAAAGGACCACAAAATTAAATAATTTACGTTGACTTTAATTCCTAAAAAATAAAATTACGTGGACAACAGCTTTCGATCTAGGGACCTCAAGGCCCTTTTGAACGCCTTTCACCAACTCAGCAGAAGTAACTATCGTATCAAGGTTGTTTAAGATTTTGTTTATATAAAATTTAAGCAAAACCTGACTTGTATACACAGTATAATTTTTCGGCGAAGGTTGTTCGCCTGACCACCCTTTCATGGTTGTAGCTCCACCCCTGTTTACAGGATTCATCGTACCTGACCTTTGTGCTTTTCCTTCTAGGTGGTAGAACAATACCAGGTAAAGCTAAAGGGTCCAAATCTTCTCTGCTGTCCTTACTTGCAGTATCTGAGTTGTCTATAAACTCTTCATCTCTTGCCAAATTCCCAGCATATTTGGTTGCTTTGTTTTTGTATATGTCTTCAAACATTTTGTCAATTCCTGCTTTACCAAGAATAATTTCTTCTATAAAAGTGGCCTTCTTCCTTTGCCTTTTTTTTTTCAAATCTGTTCTAGTCCTCCCTTTTCTTTTCTTTTCCGGCTGCCTCTCTAAAGTATCTCAATGCATCATCAACCTTACTATCATTTACATTAGGAAGACCCTAAAAATTATTTTCATCATAGTGGTCATCATTAGAGGACTCATTTTGAGCTTCTTGTTCTAACTTTTCATCTTCACTAAGTGGACTAGGTTTATTTGGAACTGCCTCACTAGTTTTCTAAGTATTTATACCCTCCATAGTTATGTTTGCCTTAGAACCAACCCCACTTGCATTATTAAAGTGTCTTGGTTGGGTTCAACTACCTGTGACTCAATAAGTCCAATAATTTGGGGCCCACTATTTTCTAACGAGGTTTCCTCAACGGTTCACCCACATGGCAACATAAATATGTAAATGGTCCCAATCTTTCATATGTTCAATAATATTTAACATTTGGAAAGCATTTTTCATAAAACAAATTTACTATAGCTAGGATTTTGTAGGTAAAAACCAGCCACTGTAAGATAACCAAGCGACTTAGAATAGTGGAAAAGAATTCCATCAGAGAAAAGTGATCTTATCTATTGGACGATTATATGGCCTAACTCACACACATACCCATTATCAGTAACATACCCCCATGGTGATAATGCACATAAACATGACTCATCACTGTAAAAGACGATAGAAAATGAACGAATATTAAATAAAATATGTTTATGTCTAAAATTGGACGTTTAGGTTAAACACTTAAATTTATGAATGGGTCACAAGAAATACAGTAATGTACGACGGAAAAGTAAGTAAACAGAGAGAAAAATAATAAACAAGAAAGTGAAGAGTTTTATTCCTTGAGAATAGTCGGATTCAGTGGTGAATCACTTGATGTACAATACAATGTAAGGAGGAGTATTTATAGTAGTGATTACTCAGTCCTAATTTTGGTAAAATACAAAGACTAATGAGGCTCATGGGCCTATAAACTCAAGGTGGTGGTACATACGAAACCCTAACTAGGCTACTGTATCCCTAAGGCGGATGGAGGTACACCTTGCGTCCTACGCTCGTACCATCTGAATGGCTGTAACTCGTAGAACAGGCGTGTATCCTCAATGCTCGGTGACCTGTAGGATAAATCTAGTCTCGCCAGCTGGACTCATATCTCCGTAATAATATGTGGCATATTTTTTGCCCACATAGTCAGTCCCCCCACTTGCTGAGTGCTGACACAAGCAGTCAGGAAGTGAAAGTAGTGTAAAGATATCTCACTGACTCCTTGAAACTCGCAGTCTCTTTGACCAAGAATGATGCTAATTTATTCGAGAACTCTGCATGTCTTTATCTGATTGGTTGATGTCGATTCCATGCACCTTTCTAAGAATGCTTTTGCTGCGCCGAATCATTTACCATTTCATGATCCGTTATTATCTCTTCTAGCCTATAAATATGGGCTTCATGATAGTGGTAGAATTACAAATCCTCTTCAGAGAAATACTTTATCTACATCTTCTTCAAATTTCCTTATGAAAAAATGGCTCTTCTATCTTCAAAAATATTTTCCTTTGATCCTGGTTTGATATTTCTAGAAAAACTCCTTCATTCTGAATGGACGGAGCACCAGAAGACTGTAGGAAAAAGATCATCTACAACTTTCTTCTTCCTTTCCTCCATCCTTGATTGGATAAATGGAGTCCTCTGAGTCATGAAGTTTGATCGGGATTCTTATAATATTCCTCGGAATGTGTTCACTATGGCATGTGTACTGATTACGGTGTGCTCTTCTTCTAACACAGTAGTTACTGTGATATTCCTCTTGTCATGCGGGGTCAGGAGGCTTAACTCCCTCTGTTATCGTGAGGCTTCTCTTCCATGACGTCGTAGACGTTCAGGTATCTTCTTCAATAGCTTTAAGGTAAGGCTCTGCCTTCCGGCTCCGTTCCATGACCGGCAAGAGGACATAGCTTTGAGCCATCAGCAGATCAAGGAGTCACCAAACTCTAAATCTGCTCGTGGCTCAGGGTTGTCTCTTGGCTCGGCTGGTCCGGATGTATTGTTGTTGCAACGCCTCATCGACTGCTGGTTGTGGAATACCCGGGGGAAGAGGCTCCCTTGTGGTAGGTTCCCAGCTTAAGCCTCCTTGTCTTCGATGAGCTCCCAATTGCGCTTGAAGATCTACGGGGCAGAGCACTATCTTTTGACCAGCGGGGATCGAATCAGATCTTCAAGTTTCTCTTTAAGTTCAACGGACGAGATGGTGGAAGGATGTGTCTGTTTTCAGACACTTCCGAGGACCCTTGCTTTGATAAGGTTATTCTGAGTCTTGGACACCTCAAGGGATGTATGCCAAAGGTTTCTCGGATTGACATATCCCTTGATGCCGAAAGAACTTTGAACTGCTCAGCGGCTTGTAGCTACAATGCAGATAAAGGATCTTCAGTCGTGCAGATTTCGAGAAGTTTTAAGTTTTTAGCCCTTTCTATTAATTGTTAATAAACAATGTTGTATTTAGGAAGAACTAGTTGTATATTATGATCCTACGGGCTATTTGTTATAATCAATCGAACGTCCATTAATATTTTTATGCATCCTTGTGTAGTTTAAGCAGCTTGTTTTGCGTGCCTTTCTAGGCTAGTGTCTTTAAAAGATGAGTGTGCGCACAGAGAGGCGCTTCATTTGCGTCAGTAGTTGACGATTTATATTGCGCCTGTGATAGACGGCTATTTTATGCCCACAATGGGATGACTTTAGCCCGTGTGGAAACGGGGCATTTTTCTGTTCCGATTTAGAACGTCGTTGCTTGTTTACTCGAGTATTTTAATACTCTCTGGCACTATGTGGGCGGGCGTCCCCACGGACATGTAGGTGCAATTTTTTTGAATTAATGAGTTCAACTTACGAATAATGTCTGGTGGCTGAGCTAGACGTGATCTAGCTCTAAGTGAGTAGTTTACTCTATTTTTTGTAGCGAAAAATGGGCGTATTACTTCAACTTAGGTCTGGCCGGAGCTATGAATATTTGGATTGTAGATGGATCTGAATTGTAATTGTAAAACTGACCATGTAAAATAGTAGTTTTATTGATAATAAGGGCACAGGGCCTGAACTGTTGTGGGTGAAAACCCGTAACATAACTGATGAGTATGTAAATACTCCGAACAAAATTAAAAGAAAAAAGATTTAATTAGATTAAATACTGAGAAGGATTGTACTTCCATCATTGAACAAAGGAATCTTACAGGGCTCCCTCGTTGGAGGGTGCTGAGCCTCGAGATGTAACCTGTGGACCGCTGAAAATTTGATGGTGTAGATCCCATTGATTAAATAATGGTGACCTGCCTGCCTCTGCGGCTGTCATCTTTCTGACTTGTCTTCGGGGAATATCCCTTTGTCCAAATAGTTAATCAATATGTGATGGTGTTCTGAGGTAGAGCCTATGCTTGGAACTTCAAGGTTCATCAGGTCTACGGGGGTTAGCTCAACCACTATCTGCTGGACGTCTAAATTAGCGTGGGAATCCTCGGGGACTTCGCCCTCATGTGAGCTTTCCTCTTTATAGACAAACTCCCATTTGTGGAAATTTTTCAAAAGTGCTTTAATTTTCTCTTGCCGATTTGGCACACAGATGCTCTCCATGGCAAAAACCTCATTCGCTTGACTGACCACCAATTGGGAACTACTAAAGAAGCTTACCTCCTTGGCCTCAATATGTAGGCTAAGTCAAGACCTTGAGTTATGGCTTCATATTCTGCTTCGATGCGTGGAACTTTTGCGACCTTCTAGAAGACCTTCCCAGTCGGTGTCTTGATCCATAAATCAAGGGTACCATCTTCTCCTTTGAGATCCACATCCGTGCTGATTCCCCCGTGCCCGGACTCGATTGTCCCTACATGTTGGATTGATTCCTCCATCTTTGCTGCTAATTCTTCCGCAAAATCTGAAGTGAAGCCTTCTAATGTCCATGACTGGATGGCCGTTCGCGGTTGATAAATGATATTGTCTCCCAGTTCTTCAGCTCATTCCACCAACTCTTTTGAGAGCCCAAGTCTGGACAAAATGGCCCATAATGGTACCGAAGAAATCACACTGACCGTATGGCTGAGAAAATACGAACGCCACTTCTGGGTTGCCATGACCACGGTCGCAATAAACTGGACAGGTAGAGGCAGAAGCCCATCCGGGTATGAAAGTTCTTTGCTGCCATACTTTATGGGAAACTGTCTCCCATCTTCTTCTCATACAAGCACTGCATTCCATGCCAATTCTGAAATTGAAACATATAGCAACAGATGTTCTTTCTGACCGGTTCCGTGATTGTCGGAAGTTGCAAGAGCTGCACCTTGACCTGAGCCAATATCAAGTAACAGTGTATCAGTCATAGTGGCTCTTCGTGCTTTACCAGTACTTCGGTGAGCTAGTACTGTAGCTTTGCAACCTTGCGAATTAGTTGATTCATCCCCGATAGTCGTTCCCTCAGCACACCGACTTCTATACTAGCCTTAGGCTTTATGGTCTCGTAATAGATAGATTCCTCATCGATCACATTTACCTTGGCTATCAGCCCTTCCTCGTGTCCTCTTTATTGGATAGTCTCCAGTCGAAGGTCGCTCACTCTGTAAGTCATTAATCCTGTGTAAGGTAGGGTACCTGAAAACTTGGTGGAGTGTTGAAGGTACTCCCTTTACGCTGTGTATCTAAGGTCGTCCAAGGATGATATCATATGACATATCACAGGTGATTACCTGGAAGAAGGTTATGCTCGTCACACCCGGGATATGAACCGGTAGAGCTAGTTCTCCAACAAGTTCTTCAAAGAGGCCGTTGAATCCGATTATCTTGTGAAGGCTCAGGACCATCTGATGGTCTTGGCCTAATTTCTGTTGTACATCTCTCCGAATAATGTTCATACCATTTCCTAGGTCTACCAAAGCTTGCTTGATTTGAAGATTTGATACTCTTATGGGGATGGTAAGAGTGTCTTGGTGCTCTCCATTGTCCTCTGTACAGAACACGAAAGGGATAGTAAACGTTCCTAACTTTTTAGTTCCCTAGGCCGTGACAGGTCTAGGGTTGGCAAAGATCTCATTGATGTTTTGCTTGTCCCTAGAGTCCAGTGCTCTCGACCGCCTTGGTCCTTCTTCAATCAAATTCTTGAGGTGTCCCTCCTTTAATAGATGCTCAATTTCTAACATCAGGGCCTTGCAATCAACTGTGGCATGGCTGTTGCTACGATGGAAGTCACAGTAAGTCGTTGTATTCCTCCCAGTTGCTCCTTTTACGGTGGGCAACCACCGTACTTTAGCCCTACTTTCTTAAAGTTATTGGCAATCAGTTCCACGGTGTTGAGTCGCAAACCAAAATCTCGAAAGCTGCGAGGCTCGACTCATTTCTCCTCATACCTGGGCCATTGGGTGTTCCCCTGCTTTGCCGTTTCTGCTTGCCTCTGTGCCTTTTATTTTATTCTTCTTCCGTCCCCCCTCCCTCCAGGGATGGACTTCCTGCTCGTTTTTTTCAATCAATTTCAGGGTTTTGAGAGTGTTCTGGTTCCAGACAGAGCTTTTCAGTGTACCTTTGATGTAACGCACTCCATGTTGACACAGGATGTTGAGTGAGGCTACACTGCAGTTCCCTAGTAGCTAGCGATCCTTTGGAATTTAGGCTCTTGTCAAAGGCTACCATATCAATATTATCGGGGACTAGAGGAAGTTCCATACGTTCCCTCTGGAACCTTTCAAGTAGTCATTCAACAACTCCTCGTCGTGCTGCAAATCTCAAAGATGTCCTCTATACACTTCTCCTACGTAGGGGCGCCAGAACACAATTTCTTGAACAAATCTTGCATCTGTGGGAATGACTCGATGGAGCCCATCGGTAGCTGAATGTACCAAGCAAGGGCACCCTTAGTCAGAGTCAAGCCAAACCTTTTCACCGTAGCAGACTAGACTTCTTCCTCTAATATTTTGTTGCTTTTGACAGCTGTGTAGTACGCAGCAATATGCTTGTTCCGATACGTTGTTCCGTCGTAATTCAAGTTATCCAGCAAGCGGAAGTGCTTTGGTATGCGGATCGGTGCAACACTTGCTTTGTATGCATGCTTATAAAAATTTTGCTCATCTACGGTGGTAATCTGAGGTGTCAATACGTTACCGATCCGATCATGGATAGCCTTCATCTTCCTTAGGATGTCCTGAATGATAGGTGTTCCTTTGAGGACTTGATTATTCACTGTCGTTGAGCCTCCAGAAACGGCGTCCATGTTGAGTCTACGAGTAGGAGCGGACGCTGGTGTATTGTTCATGGGTGCTGGTCCTCGCAGGGATGCTGGCCTCTGAGACGATGAACGACATTGTTCCTAACTTTTAAGATATGCCCTCGACCATGTTGACCGAGTTCTGCTCTGCCCGTTCCGACAGGGTTTTAAGGATATTAACAAGGAAATCTCTGAGATCAGAATTACCTTCGCGTGATTGATCGCCTTCACCATCGCTGGGCACATGGACTGGCTCCTTTGTGGGATCCTTTCGATGCACGCTAGGATCCCCAGGATCCTGTACATACTCGTCTACTGCATCGGCAGTGTTCTTTGGGGTGTTTTCGTTGTGTCTGACATGACTGCGCCTTTTCCTCGTAGAATACCTACAATTGGCTAGCCCCACGGTGGGCACCAAACTATTTATGCCTAAAATTAGACGTCTAGGTTAAACATTTAAATTTATGAATGGATCTTAAGAAATGCAGTAAAATATGACGGAAAAGTAAGTAAACAAAGAGGAAAATAATAGACAAAAAAAGTAAAGAGTTTTATTCCTTGAGAACAGTCGGATTCAGTGGTGAATCGCTTGATGTATAATACAATGTCAGGAGATGTATTTATAGTAGTGATTACCCAGTCCTAATAATAGTAAAATACAAAAACTAATAAAGCTCATGGGCCTATAAACTCAAAACAATGGTATATACGAAACTCTAACGAGGAGACTATAACTCTAAGGCGGAAGGATGTATGCATTGCGTCCTACACCGGTACCGCCTGAATGATCGTAACTCATAGAATAGACGTGTATCCTCTATGCCTGGTGACTTGTAGGATAAGTCCAGTCTCGTTAGCCGAACTCTTATCCCCGTAATAATAGGTAACGTATTTTTGCCCACACAAAAGAAAGGACCCACTAATATTCTTTAACCCCCTTTACAAAAAGCCCCCTTTTTGAATTAAATAATCGATAACACAAAGTAATAAGGTATAATATATACTTACCAATACGTTCTTCAAGATTTTTCAGTCAAAAATCTGAGCAACCCTCACTTGTCTGAACAAATAGTGGCCCTCCCACTTGAATGTTATTAGCTTTAGTTACATGTTATAGCATTTGGGTGTTGCACGTCCAATTTAAGAGACGTTAGTGTTCAGAAGATACGATAGGAACTAGAAGAGGAGTCTAGGTTGTCATTAAAAAAGTTTAAGTGCTCAAGTGGAAATTAAATACAATTTTGAAAGGCTATCTATGTATGGATATACAAAACTTATCCAAAGATACACAATATACAAATAAATATACATACAAAAATACAATGGAGATACGTGACGAGGCCAAAGTGTATAGGAATTTCCTGCTCGTGCTTTGTCAAATTATAGTATAGTTTAAGATATCGTCCCACAGAGATTGAAAAATCTATGCTACAGACTTGTAATATTTCGAATACTATCTGAGAGAATCAAGTTGATGAAAAGTGAGTTTTTGAATTTATAATCTACTTTAAATGAAACAAACAACTTATGGAAGATTTATAATTTAAAAAGAGTTGGGAATTATTGAATTCACTTGATAATATTATAATAAAATCTCAGCTTTTACATGTATTTCTCTTAAGAATAATTGCTTATTGCTAATTCAATTATATTTTGCTCACTAAGAAATAATCAGTTAATAACACTCCGTGAGGTTATGTAAATTAACTGTGTTATAACTAGTGACAGTTAAACCGAAATATTTTCTTGCTTGAATTGTGCAGCAAAATAGTAAAAACTTCGTGAGAATATTCTTACTGAAATCAATTATCCTGCTTACAACAATTCCTCCGTGAAAATTAAAACTGAGGCAAGCAAGATTACAGACTTGGAATAATAGTATACTAAAAATTACTCTCACTCTACTATTTTATCATTTAGTCATAATATATTAATTTTGCTCCGTGAGAATTACAAAATTAATATAAAAATAACCTATAGATAAAATATGTAGATATGATCATAATAATTAATAAAAGGCCATCATCCCTGCACAGTATAAAATATAAATAGAAAGTATCAAGCCAAGAACCTGTTTAAACTGAGATAATATTATAAAGATATCAAGCTTCATCAACTATCCCAACTAAAAGAGATTATTCCATTATGGAGTAAGAAAATAAAAGTACTTTGAAGAAATATTATTTCTTCTAATAAGAACAACTTAAAGAACTTAGAAAGACAAAAGAGAAGAAAAGGGAGCAAGAGCAAGTCTCTGCTCTTTTGAAAAACCTGCGTAGATAGAAAGAGAAAGAAAAGGTTGTTTTTTTCTCCCTTTACAAGATGTGCTATTTATAGAAGATTTCCTACGGATGAATTGGTGAAAGTTTACAAGATCTTTGGCAAATATCATGGTTGGGTCATTGAAAATTTGGAGAAGATCTTTCTTACGTAGCCTTGATGAAACTTTGCACAAAGTTTTGGTAAATTTCATGGTGGCCTTTGGCAATTTCTCATGCATTTCTCATGGTGATAATTTGGCAATTTCTCATGGTTGCCTTTGGATGATAAATTCATCTTTCTTTTGTGTAGTATTTCATATTTGCAGATGAAGTTGTATCATTATCACCCTTGACTTTTAGCTTCTTTTCTTCTCTTTGTCCATGCATTCTTTTTCCTGTAAGATTTGTTAGAAAAGTGCGAGAATAGGATATTATTATTCATGTTTTATTTTACATGAATAATTATATCCATAAATACGCAAGAAATACATTATACAACTATTCATGTCACTGTATATATATTTATTTTTTGTGTATCTTAATTGTATGTACAATGACATATAGAACCTGCACTATATACAATGGAGATACACTAAACAACCATTCTACCTTTAAACCACCACAAAAAATATTATTACCAACACCAGTTGAACATACATAAATTATATATGTCATTATAAATATTTGTATATCTGATGTATCTCTATTCTATATGCATTGATATAAAAAGCATACACTAGAAATTTAATGGATATACATGACATACATTTCCTTGCACTTTCAAACCACCACAAAAATCAATAATAACCACCATCATAACCGCCATAAAGAGAAGGATGAGGAGCAACATCAGCATGAGGAGGAGGAGGAGGAGATGGAGCTTTTGAAAATAAATGTCTAGATCTACTTTTCTTCACTAGATCTATCGACGACAAATGAAGCATGTTCAGCGACAAGAATACATAAGGGGAGAACAAATTTCCTCTGTTAGATCTAGTCTTCAGCAGAGATTACTAGGCTTGGTCGGTGGCAAAAGTGACTATAAAGAAACTGCGTCTTAGCAGCTGTTTGAGTTAATCGCTGGAAAACAATAAGAAACTAGCAATTTTTCCTGGAGTTCACCAATAGCTAGAAAATGAATTAAGTTAGCAGCAGTTTTTTGTATTTTCCCGCGGTTTTCTTAAGTTAATAAAACTTTCAGTGTTTTGTTGGGATTTTGTAGCGGTTTTTATAATATAATATTAATTTGCAACAATAATATGAAAAAAAGATGTTTGGTAGTTTTCTTAAACTAATATATCTTAAAATTTGAAAATTTTATTTTTTTTCCTTGGAAAATTAGACATATTTCTAAAGCATAAATTTATGATATAAAAGCTTTGGGGATTTTTTTAAATTCTTGTAAAAGCGTTATATTTTTCAATAAAAGTCAAATTTAAAATATGGAAAATAAAAGAAAGGAAAAAAAAATACCAACACAAAATATCTTGGACCCATTTCCCCCAAACATTTCACTGAACTCTCACCGATACCAAATTTTGGGGAGGAAAAAACTTAAATGGTCCCTTATTAATGCCTCAAGGAACCTTTTTATCCCTTATATATAGGCTAGGATATAAAAGGTCCCTTAAGTATGCAAAAGTAGACCAGAATAGTTTTTGCGTTTAAATGAGTTTTCAAACTAACGTCAAAATTCACAAATATACTAAAACTAACAGAACTCTCTGTGAGTGAGACCATAAAATTCAGTTCTCTCCTAACTCCCCAAAAATAATCCTCTTTTCACGCAAAACTCATCCCCATCGTCCATTTTCTCTTAAAATCAGCTTCCTTCTCATCCACTCTTTTCTCTCAAAAATCTGAGAAACTGTAGTTCACATGATATGTAGTGTCATCAACAAATCCTGCCACGAAAGATTCTAGTAAAATCTAAAAACATATGTTTTGAAGAAGAAAGTGTGTTTCTGCCATTAATGAATACTTGGACAAAACACAACCTTGGAAGAAGATTCGTTGTGTTGTTTTGCATACTCTTGCTTTAGGAGTACCTTATAGTTGACTAGATTTAGATGAAGCTTTAAATGGATGTGTAATTGTGATTATCTTTTCAATGAATGGTTATTGTTGTCAATGATACTTTGTTTTTGGATTGATGATTTTGTCTTATAAATGAATGGTTGTTGTTGTCATCCAAATGCACATATTGGCAAAATAAAGAGTTTCACCAATTGTAATATAAAAGACATCTTCAATTCATATAGCTTTAGCAAAACACAACTTCAGTAATCACTAAAAAGATAGCTTCAGTACATCAAACACCATAACCATTACTAGATGCTTCATATCTAATAAAATAGATCAGCTTAAGTGGTCAGCCAAAAAAATCCAGTTCAGTTTTAAACCAGCAATAGATTCCTGCCACTGCCATGTAAAATGCACCAAACAATTAAGGAGAAAAGACTTGTCATCCGTAAGTTAAGTTGTCGTTAGTTTGAAAACTCTCTTAGAGGCAAAGACTATTCTTGTCTACTTTTGCATACTTAAGGGACCTTTTATATCCTAGCCTATATATAAAGAATAAAAAGATTCCTTAAGGCATAGATAAGGGACCATTTAAGTTTTTTCCTCAATTTTGGGCGAATGCAATCATTTTTATTTGTGTTTGAATTTTGACACTAGTTTAAAGCTAAATACTACACTGATCTCTCTGTATGTTTGAATTTCTTCTAAACTTTGTGTTTGCTTATGTAATTTTAGCCCTAATTTATGTAAGTTTAGCCGTAATTTATGTTATTTTAGCCCTAATTTATGTTATTTTAGCCCTAATTTGTTAATTTTCGTTTGAATTTGTGTGTCGAAACCTATTCATATTAAATTGTGTGTCGAAACCTATTCATATTGATATTGTGTGTCGAAACCTATTGTCGATGATATTGTGTGTCGAAACCTATTCCTTCATATTCTCGAACTTTGAATAGTGAAAAATGAAATTGCTGGGATGGATAAGAGTTGGATATTAATATCGAGAACTACACGTGAATATGTAGAAGGTCGACTTAAATTTTTAGACTTCGCATTTGCTAATGCGTCGTCTGATAATAGGTGTTGTACGTGCCACATGAAAGATTGAACTTTTAGCCATTTTAAATGTTGTTGTGTTTCTACTCTGTGCAGGGCGGATACTTGGTAATGTAACTAATCAGAGAGAACCGTTCTGTTTCTTCTTTCATTCAGGTAAAATTCAGAATAACTCTTTCTACCAAAGTTATTTTAACTAATAATTTAGTCTGTTAGATCTTAATACTTTACCATAAGAGGGAATATTTGAACATCACTTGGTTGCAGCATGGTTAATTGTTTGAGGATTTTATTTTTCTTACTATTGAGCTAATATATGCTGTCAACGATGAATTGGTGATTTATCTTTGTGCAACAATGGTCTCACCTTTGAATTTCTATGGTCGCTCATTTGTTATGTGCATTCAGTTATTATATAGTGCTCCTATTAGCACTATATGCATTTAGACTTCACACTTACTATGTTAAGCCTCCAAAGAAGTTCTTATTGGATCTGGTTGGCTTTTAGATGTCCTGAAATTTGGTCATATATATTTTACCTTAGTCCAGTATTTCAGTCTGTAGATTAAAGTTCCATTTGTGTATATTACTATTCAAGTGCAGCAGGTAATATCCACGTCTTATGTGACCACATTTTAGCTGCTTTGTATCTTAGTAACCCGTGACCACATTAGACTCCAGTATTTCAGTTTATACATTTATTTGTTTGCTGTAGACTTGTAGAAATGGGGTGGCCGAGACGCTTCAAGAGCATACTAGACGAGGTTCATTCCAAGACACAAAATCACATGGGAGCTAGATCTGCACCATTAGCTCATAGTAGAACTTCTTCTACACCGCCAGTACGTGATGGAGCTACATTTATACAATCAACTCATGTTGAAGATAGCTTTGTACAATCTTCTCATCATGGAACAACTTCTGCTCAATCAAATCATAATGGGGCTCACTCTGAAGCTGAGAATACCAATTTTTTTATGAATTTGAAGATGAAATTACTCTTACATCTGGTAAGACAATTAATAACCATCGCAAAACTGATGGCTATTGGAGGGTTAGTCTTATAGGTAAGATTTATCGTTCTTGTTCTTTTGTATTCTTGATAATTGTAATATATTTTAATTATGATTATTCTGTAGATGACAATGGTACCATCACACAAGAGAGATGAAGGGTACATGATATTTGGACATTGCTGATAAGTATAAAGGTTATAGTTCCTGGCAACGAGTTTGGTAAATATATTGAGGATGATGGTGGGCTTTTGGGTGGTTTCATAGGAGTTTTGGCATCGGATTTTTTTAAGCTGCCTATGTGTTATGTCTTGTCGCTTAAGGTTCCAAAGAAATACAAGGATAGTGCATCATTTTGATTCCATGTATTGCAATCACTGAACTTCTTAGATCTTTTTCCTTTTAGGTAATTTTTCTATTTCTTGTTTTCGCTCTTGAGTTTTGAAAACACCTGATGCTATCATATAGTTCTAAAAAACTCAAAAATATTTTGGTTAAGTTCTTGTTGTTCTAGTGGGAGCAATACTGTTTTTATTACTGAGTATTCATCATGAATTTGATGTCTACTGAATGTCTGGTTTCAGCCAAAGGAAAAGACTAACATGGATAAGTTACTGAAGATAAGTCTTATGCTTGATATTATTTGGAGGTGTGGTTTTGAAATCTGCCAAGCTTATGAATGTTTCTCTTAATACCAAAGAATAGTTTCTTTTTGGTTTTTCTTTCAATATTCAAGAGAAAAACATGGATTCCAACAAAGGAGCTGATGATAGGAAAACAGTACAGAATTATGTCGCGACTGGGTTTTGCACAATTTGTTTCTTCATATTCAATGTTTCTCAGCAAGTTGATTATTTGTGTTTTTAAGAATATTTATTAACAGTTTGATCTTTTGATTTCAGACTTCAGATGAAGAAAGCGGGCCATTTTCGGCAGGTGTCAGACCGTTGTCTTCAGCTAGTCGTATTGTTTGAAGTTAAATTTCTCATTTAGAAAAATGATTCGAATGTTGTCATTGAGAAAATATATTTTGATGGATTTTTATTTAACTTTATTATGAATGTAAATTATGGGTTAACATAATTTTATTACGTTATGTTATGTATGATTACCTTTGCGATTGGAAGCTTGAGTATTTTGTAATGTCATTTGAGTCAGTAATTTAATTAACAGGATTCCTAATAATACACGGTTGTTTAGAGTAGCTAGTTGGCTTTTTTGCATCGGTTTAAAACAGTCGGAAAAATAATGAAACTGCCGCTACGGAAGATGCAGTCAAAGACAAACCAGCAGTTAATTATTAAAAAAAAAAAACTTCTAGTAAACAAAATACTACGTCAGTTAGAATGAATTTTCGGCGGTTTAGAAACCGCTGCAAAACAATAAAAATCGCTGCTATAAAAATAATCTCAAAACCGCTGCTATTTCATTAGTTTAGCAGCGGTTATGCCAGCAGTTATAAAAATTGCTACTAAAGTATTTAAGTACAGCTGCTTAGGGAACGGTTTTAAACCGCTGGTAAAAATATTTTGGGGCGGCTGAAACCACTGTTAATATGGAATAAAAAACGCTGCTAATTGGCCCTTTTTTGTAGTGTGATGGCTATGAATAAACCTACTCCATTGAGATATGCTCCATCAAGATCGGCCTTAGTAGAAGAGATCGACTTGGTTGGTGGAAGAGGGACAGTGGCGACGATAGAAAAGCTGATATTTTAGAGATAGTGTAGGGTAGGTTAGGGGAGAGAAAGTGAAATAGATATTTTTTGATATTTTTGAAGTAGATAGAAAATAGTACATGTAAAATCGTACACAAAACAAATTATATGTATCTTATTTTTCTTCTCTAGAATTCTAAAATTACTTAATTAGTGTTAGTTATGTTTGATATAGTCAAATACGCTTTTTTTTTAAATTCAAGACTCGAGGGGTCCTTTTCTCCCAAATCTTCTTTATTTACATAAAAAAATTTCACCAGTATGCCTCCTTATCCTTGGATATGTCTTTTTGTCCCCACTTAAGAATGGTTTAGCAAAATAGCATCGGAGGCAACACTTCAAGTTATAAATCGACAAGTGTTGCCTCTTTGAAAAATATAAAGGGCAAGTGTCGCATGCAAACAGATTAAACGGGAAAGTGCTGCCCAAGCAACACTTCAAGTTATCTAGGAGAATGTAGGAAAAGACTATCTAAGAGGGGGACAAAGTCAAGTATTGTCAAGTGCTGCATCTTACGAGAAAAGGAAGGCGGGGCAACACTTCAAGTTATTTGGGAGAATGTGCGAAGAGATAAAAGGACAAGTATTGCCTATGCAAGAGGGGGTTAAAGTGTTTCCTATCTCGCGAAGGGGTCAAAATCTCGCAATTAATAGATCTTTCAACTATTCTTTACATTTTCTATGAGTATATCATTTGGTACAAGAATGTGATATCTCAAGATTATAAAAACTGTAAATCTTGAGATTAGAATCACATATATATAGGATACTAATACGAAGGTTTATCCTACGGTATTTCATGTTATCTTTCTTACCAAGCAAGGAATAAACCAATTTCAAATTATAATTTCTTATCTTTCTTACCAAGCAAGGAATAAACCAATTTCAGATTATAATTTCTTATCTCTCCAATCTAATAAACCCAATTTATTTACATTTTCTAGGAGGAATGATAAAACCATTTCAATTATCATACTTTTTCTTATCTTTATTTTTAAAAGGATGAACGACCATAATTGCCACCAAACTATCAAAAAAGATCTAATAATACCACGCATTAAAAATATGATGTTACGATGTCACTATCGTTGTACTTTGGGATCAAAAGTGCCATTATTTGTGAGTTTTGGCTCAAAAATATCATTACTTCTAATAGATCCCGTTTTTCCTATTTTGAAATTTTAAAAAATCATAACAAAAATTTAGAAAATAACACATGTCCATTTAACAACCACCCCAACTTATTTCCACGTGGTGGGAGGAAAAAAAAAGATAGAAAATAGAATCGGAAAAAGAAAACAGTATGGAACCACAACTTCATCACCTGAAAGCACTCCAGATTAAACTTTTGTTTATTTAAATGTTATGGTTTAAGTAAATTTTTTTTTTTTGCAGTAAATTGAGATTACTAATGTCTAAATATAAATTATTTTTTTTATGGCTAAGATGGTGTACAAACGGGGATTGTTTTATGGGTGATTAACTAGTGGATACTATTATTTTTCCTTCTTTCATTTTTTATTTCCTTTTTATTTTGTTTTTTTAGTTGTTAAATAGCATGTTTCTCCTTTTAAATGGGGTAAAAAATTAGGTGGGTGGGGGCATCAGAAAATAAGTTAGGGTGGGGTTATCGGACATGTTTTATTTTTGGCGGAATAGGTTGACAGATACTTAAACTTGGCACAAAAAGTTAGTTAGCTCCTTCAACCCTTCCATGTTCCTATTAGCTATCTCTACTCATTTAGATTTGTACCATTTGAGCACAAAATACTTACATGGCACAGATCGTGTATTTCAACAAAATTGAGCGCGTGGGAGGTGCAAAATCTGATTTTTTTTTCTTTTTTCTTTTTTCATTTTTTCCAATCAAAATAATCATCACCACCATTAAATCCATCTCCATCACCGATGTTCCTCCACCGTTGCCACCATTGTTATTTTCCTTTCTTTTTATTATTAGAAGTATTTATAGATCAAATATTGAGCATGAACCTCTTTTCCATTATTTTTCAGTTTCTTTCATGAAAGAAGAGCACCATTGACAGTATTAAATAAAATAGTGAAGTCGCTTAATTATATCTCACCAACTTTAGCTCTTCTATGATAAATTCAATCTAAGCTATAGAGGAAACATCGTATATTTGTGATTCTGAAGGAGGAGATATCATGAGAGAATTGGATGTGGAAAAAGATAGAAACGGGTTTTGGATGGAGGGGTGTGGAGTAGATGGAAACAGGTTTGGGAGTGGGGTGGAGGAGATATAAAATAGAAACGGGTTATGTGGGGTGGGGATTGAAGAAGATTGAAACATGTTTATTTTGTTTTGGTTGGAAGGGTGCGGGGTGGGGGCAGAGAAGATGGAAACAGTGTTTGTTGGGGGTGAGGGCTATGGAGAAAGGTGAAAACAGGGGTAGATTTGCAGGGGAGAGCCTTTCTTTTTTCCTAAAATAAATTCTCCTAATCTTTTTCTTTTATCCTTTAATTTGCTAGTTTTTTTTATAATATTAACTAAATCAAAATTTACATGGCTTTTTCTTATTCGTCAATTTTGACACATCAGCCTGTGTGAGACGCACGCACCGAATTTTTTTGCATGTTTGTCTTTGAAGGATTCAATAGAGACAGTTTTAAACTAACATCAGGTAGTCAATAGATACAAGGAAGGGTTAAAGGAGCTAAGTGACTTTTTGTGCCAAATTTGAGCAGCTGCTAACCTCCGTCTTTATTTTTTAAAATTTTGGTATTCTTTTTCAAATTTCAAATGGGAAAAGATGGTCCTTTAGAAATATGGTGTTTTGAGCCAAAACTCATAAATAATGTCAATTTTGAGTTCAGAGTGTAACGGTAGCGGCATCCTAGCACCATATTCTCAACGCTTGACATTATTAGAGCTTCTGTAATATTTCCTTCGTCCTATTTTGTTTGGCGTAGTTTGACTTGACATAAAGTTTAATAAAATATAGAAAACTTTTGAAACCCTTGGTCTAAAATATATCATAAATATTTGTGTGGCTCTAAAATGAATAAAAAAATAAATTTAGCGTTAAATTATTTTTAAGTTTAAAAATATGATAATTTATTTAAAACAGACTAATAAGTAAAGTATGACAAATAAAGTAGAGTGGGACCCATAAATTTATTCCTAAAATTCATGCGTAGTTAAACTAGAAACATAGAAAACCAACGGAGTGAAGTAATAATCTATATCTATATTATATTAAAAGGAGGGTAGTAAGCCTATGAAGAGTAGCCAAGTGGCAAAGTAGTAGGAAGCCACTTGGCAAATTTAAGACAATAATTAGTTTTTAGTTGTTAGTTTGTTTTTAAATTTGAAATGTTTGTTAGTTCTTAATTTGAAAATGAAAAGTGGAAAAAAAAATTATGTTGTGGATGGATCAGTTTGACTCCGAAAATCCATCCAGTAAGTTGAGGACGGGCCACGTCCTATTGTGTTGCTACACTAATTAAGTTCTATTTACTTAAGTAACTTATTTATCTATTTGAAGAAAAACAAAATGGTAGGAACTAAAAAAAAAAATCGATCATATATCGATATTATTTTCAAGATTTATTTATATCTATACTTTTAAGCGGTAAAGCTATAATTTTCTACTAAAATAATTTATAGCTGAGGTACTAAACATACAAAATTCTCTAAGAGACGTGCTCCCGAAATTACACTCACACAAACGCACGTTCATCCAATCAGTTGAGGTATTTAAATTTGAAACTGCTTTAAATATTTTTTTTATAAATTTAACTTTAACCTTATCTTTTCTTTTTAAACTACTTCTCTTACAAAAGAAGCAGGTTATCCGCCATTGACTCTTCCTAAAAGATTCTGCTACTTCAATTTATATAATTCTGTTGAAATTTATCAACTTCTATTACTTCATATTTTCTGCAAATCTTGAAAGATTCTTTGTTGCATAATGGAATAGCAAAGAAAACAAGGTTAGAACTATTTTTGTGTTTTCGTTAACTCATAATATTTTTTATTTTCTTATTTGTTTGTCTGTGATATGATTTTGAGATTTTCAAATCATGGATAAATCAAAAAATTGAATGATGAAATAAATTATAAATTAATGTGGTAAAATTATGAATTTTCTTTGACATATAAATTTTTCTATTGAATAATGAAATAAAATTTATAATTATTGTGTTATTTAATTATTAATTTGCGTGTACGTGTTGTGTTCTTGACTTTTAAGTATTAGTATCGTTATTAGCAGTTTCATACTCAGTTGTGTACATATTATTTTATTTGATTTATGGAGAAAAACAAGAATTTATGTTATCGATCATTCATTATTTTTATACGTCAGATAATTAATTTTGCAGTTAACAAGCATTTTGGTGTGGCCAATACAGAGGTTAGAAGTAGATCAGATTGCACCATCTTCACTCTTCATACTGGCAATATATTTTCATTAATCATAAGTCATTTTTTAAATTGATTATGTTTAGAACTACCGAACGGTTAAATTTATTTGTAGTTGGTAATTTTTACCATTATTTGAATTTGAATAATGTAACACTTATCCATAAAAAGTTACAACTTCCATTATATGAGTAACTTCTCCAAAAAAAAATTCTCCTACTACTTTCTTAATCACAAAATTTTGGGATCAAGTGGAAGTTAATTTTCTCTCTTAAATCTACTTTGGTCTCGCTGTTTTCAGTGAATCACTTCCTTAACAGATTTAAATTGTTATTTTGGAGATACAATATGAAGATAGCCAAGATCGGTCTTCTACATGTGGTCATGTGTACACAAGTTATGAAGCAAGAGAATATTTTTCTACTTTGTTATTATGCTTCTGATGTCTGAAATTTGTTATTTCGCTTACATCTCCATGTGGTTTACGCATGACGTAGCAAATCTATCTCGCATATTTGAAGAGAAAGATTTACAACCATTAAGAAGTTTGACAAGTTAATGATGCGTCTGCCATTATATAGACATAGGATGTATAAGATGTTGAATTTCTTCTTCCATTCTTTAATATTGAAAGACTTAATTTTATCTTTTTTTTATTTTTTCATTGCTAAAATGAAATTATACAACAAAGGCAATCCAATATCTTTTTCTTTATCTTCTTTAGTTATGAGCTGGAGTTAGACTTCATTTTATCTTTCTTCTATTTATTTGTGTTTCTCCATCTTATATGTCAAAGCCACTATAATAAACTTCATAGTAAGTTTAATGGTTTTGCAAACTGAAAAAAAGAATGTTTTGTTATTTCACGCTAATAAAAAAATCCAACAACAGTGAATATTTAAGGACGGAAAGAAACAAAGAAGTTCATCAATGTGCAATAACAAATGTACTACACGTTTGCACATTACGAAAAAAATGGCAGTTTACTCCTCAAAAAATGTCATAGAGTGTAGTTTTTCAAATAGTGGCCCTCATGGGATAAGGGTAGTTTTCTTCTTCTCTTTTTAACTTTTATTTTTTATCAGGGTGGGTAGTTTTTTAAGTAGTGGCCCTCCTGGGATAAGGGTAGTTTTTTTTTTCTATGTATGTTATCAATTGTATTTGATGAAACGAAAATCTTGATAAGTGTATAATTGGCTCTACATTTGCAGGTTTCTCATTTAGGAAGACGTAAGCAATACTACCAAACTTTGAACAAGTCATTGTTAAATATTATTTGCTTTACCTATGTGTATCTTGGATACCTTTTAGTTTGATTCATTTGAGTGAGACGGATTCAATGTTTTGTTGGATGTGGCCTTTTCTGTAGTCTGTACATTCTTTAGTTGGTAAAGTTTCATTTAAAAACCACTTCAATCCATCTGCATATACCTGTGTTGCAATTCAAAATGTTTCCTCTTAACATATTATTATCCTGCGTTGGAGTTTTATTATCCCTTATATTCTACTGATACGAGTAATTTCAGTAACAATATATTTTTTCTTTTATTTCTCACTTTCATGTATAATCGTGCATGCAGGACTCTCACAAGCTTATAAATGTGACTAAGACATTGCAATTCCTCGGATGAAATCATCATTTTCCTCAAAAGGAAGAAATAAAAGGTGCTACTCAGTACTCAATTTGGTCAATCTTGGATCACTTTATTAGTATTTGCTTATATTGCTGAGAGTAACTTCATAAGTTTCATGAAGCAGGTAATATATAACTTCATTCATATCGTAATCTTCAAGGTATACTTCAGACGGGTTCAACAAATGCTATGTAGATATAAGGTCAAAGGTGCTTCCCCAATAAGACTAGAATATTATATTGTATATATGAGAATTATAGTATGGTATGGGGGTGCTAAAGATACATATCTAGCTCTAAATTTTGATGGCCGAGAATATGAGTTCAGTTGAACCTTATACAAGCATGCTCCATCAGCAGTGAACGTAAAAGTAAAGTTTTTTAGATACGTACTTAGATCCATATAAGCAAGATGACCAGTTGAGGGAACTCATGTTGCATGTGAATCTGGTGTTGAAAAAGAATTATGGGAAATCATAGTCAACTGAAATTTTTTAAGGAATTTAAAATTTTGAAATTTCACACTTAGTAAATTTTTAACTGTTTTATCCTGATTCATAACACATATGGATATCACTTGATATATATCTTTCTTCTTTTAAAATAAGAAATAATGTCATCGTTTAATTACATATGAGATTTTATCATGTGGTAAAATGTAATTTCAAGTTTTTGAAAATAGGAGGTTACAACTTCTCAACCAAATCTTAAGGCCAATGTTACAAATGGTGTGATGAGGATGGTGAAGGATTTAGTGAGTTGGCTGCATGTCATTTGCTTCCCCAAATACACAATATGGCTATCTCTTAATCCATTGATTTGAGAGAGTGATCGTAGATTCAACTTTGATTTGAAGAATTCACATTTATATGTTTTGATCCAAGGAACCATCTATTATTGGAATCACCATTTTATTTATTCAATTTATCAACTGGAGAAGTATGTAATTATAAACGATCTTCTGGTGTTGATATATAGAAGTTTCTGCTACCGCTTAGCGTCTATCTTATGACACTTTTCTTTCAATGATCAGCAAGTTCCTTTATCTTATTTTTAATTCATTTTCTTTTTTTCATGTTGTGAACTTAATGTGGTTTATAATTTACTTTCACAGCATTGGATATGCAAAAATATTATTATACCTTCTCTGTTGCAGGTGCAAAATTGCCAATACCGTAAATGTGGCTCATTATCTTTTGTTGTTTATTTCTTAAGATGTATCAACTATTTTCTCTCTACAGGCCTTAATGTTCCAATCATAAGAGAATGCGCTTATGCTGTAAATTATAGTACTTAAAACATGTATGAAAGTGGTATTTTTTTATTATTACTTTGTGTTGTCATCTATACCAGAGTAATGTCATGTTTATAATAGTTTGTTGCTTCTATTTTTTAGCCTTAGAAAGACTATTTTTTATTCAAAGCACCTAAACAAATTTATTATAAAGAGGAACCCAAACTGCACGGGTTGTATGTTGATCAATTTGTGCAGGCAAAAATTTGAATAATTTGTGCAGGCAAAAATTTGAAGAGACGTGTTATCCATGTAGACAAGTACTCTAATCTTTTTTCCCGTCAATGGAATATTGTACTTACAACTTTGTAAGTATTTTATGAAATAATTATGGAGAAACATCTTACAAAATATAGACTATAGTGGTTCTCTTAATATTTTCTCTATTATTAAAATGCACAGGTATACCATCTTATCAAGATGCATCTTCCTGTTGATTGAAAATTTTTCAATATTATTTGGATCCGAAAAGTATTCATAGATAGTACATCCATACTTTTTTTAGTTTGTTGTTTTATCTTTTATTTAATCAAATCCATAGATAATTAGACTAAATTATAAAGCCAATTTGAATCCCTTTTTTCCTTAGTTATGGTTGGCAGGCCACTAATCCTCTAAACACATACATAGGTACATCTTTGCCAAAATTCTAAGATAGAGATGAACAAATGACTATTGATCCTGTTTTGATTCAGGTATTTGATCACGGTGAAAAATCTCAAAGTGGCACTCCAAATAGTTCTTTTATCTCATAAATTTTTGAGCACGTAACTATGTCTTATAAATTAATTTACAGGAAGTACCTCAAACGGAGTTTAAAATAAATATTGATGAAATTTGTTCTGATGTATAGAACATGTATGTGAAGGGTCTAACTATAATACATTTCTTTGTTCAAATTAAAAAAAAATGGAAAGGGCATAGCCACTGGAATAAAATTTAGTGACAAACCAATAGTACGAGATATTGTTCGAGAAAAGGAGAAACAACTCAGATTCAACTTTATAAAGAACAGTCTTAAAGTTCAATCAAACTTCAATTAAGACGTATGCTTTCTCGCTACAATGATCTTTTATGTACGATATATCGTGTTATAAGATGTATCAACAGTAGGGTTCTTCCAAACTTCATTGGTTTCCTCTAGCTAGCACCATTGTTTCAGAGGGTATTTATTTTTGCCTTTCTTTTTGACAATTTGAGTGGGATATATTTGCTAGGTGGGTTTCAACCAAGAGAAAGAAAAATAGGGAACCACAGTGGTCAATATCAAAATTTTATGACAATTTTATATTTGCTACTATGATATATAAAATTTGCTGCTATAAATTTCTATTGATATTAACCGCGCATCGCACGAGTACTATACTAGTTGAAAATAAAACCCAAAGGGACAGGAGCTCTGCCAAACTGTACTTACAGGTGACGTTTGGTTTGAGGGATTGGGTATATTAATCCATGTATTAAATTTAATCCCTTGTTTGGTTTGTATTTTGAAAGAGGTATAACTAATGCATGTATTAAATAATACACCAATTGGTGTATTATTTTATCCCTCCACCAAGGTGGTATAACTAATACATGCATGGATAAAGGAACAAAAGGACAACAATATCCTTCTCATTTCCCTAGAAGCCAATAAAAGTCAATCATTAAATGATATAATTGTAAATTCATTACTTTTTAGTTTAAAAATAAATCAAATATATTAAATGATAACTTTTATCTCCAATGAACCAAACACTGCATAAAATTTAATCCCCGTATTATTAATCCCTGCAATATTAATCCCTGTATTATTAATCCATGTATTACAATCCATGTATAACTAGTGCATCAAACCAAACGACCCCACAGTGTCCCCGCTATTAAAACGTTGGGTAGACTTTTAAGGCGAAAGGAGGACAGTCGCTGTATACGGATTTTGTGCTACGGAGATTTTCAAATCTATGACTTTAACAACTGTCACCCATGTCCCACGATGTCATTCACCATCTTTTTCCTATTACTTTAAAGAAATTCCCAAAAATCATTACTATTAGAACTATTTTAAAGAAATAGGAATTTGAAGTTGAATTTAACAAAATGTTTAGAATTTAGTTGTATTTGGTCATTCTTTACCTGGAAAAAAGAAGTTTGTAAAGTTTAATGTTAATTTGTGTGTAAAAAATGGATACTTCACTTGAAATATACTTCCATACCAATACTTCAATATTTCCCTACCTAATATAACCAACTAATTGGATTCGGAGATTTTTTTAGTTGCTCTTACAGTTGAGTACTTCATTCCCTCTTCCATTCAGATGTTGGCAATCAGTTATAACTAAGCGACTATATTCCTTTTATAAGTTTAACCTATTAAATAATCATTTCTTTTTAGTTACTTTCCTTCTTTAAGAAAAACAAACCAATAAACCTTGAATTAGACTCCAACAGTTGTGCATATAATTTTCATATACTTTGGGGGGCACTACTTCCCTACTACCATATGGAAGATTCTTTTCCAACAAGCAAGACTCATCATGCTGTGTAGAATCACAGCTAATTTAAACCAAGCAAACTGATTAAAGAAAATGCTGAAAAAATGACTAAGAAAATCGTTAAATTATTAAACGGGGATAAATATAGTTTTTTTTTATAAATGTTTACGAAGATTGAAAAATTGGCTATCTATAAGTAATCCTTTTCTTTTAAAGAAGCTTACAACGAAGTGTAATTTCAAAGAAAGCGCAAGTTCTTTGTCCCTTCTTCACAAATTTGTTTTGTACTCTTCCACTTGTATCATGAAGTTGTCTTTAACAAAGAAGGCAAGAATTAGGCAATCAAGTAACCTCGTTGAGGTCCCATTGCCTAAAACAGAAAAAACAATAACAAGCAAAAGGGTTAGAATATGCAACTTTCTTTCATATAACTATATGGTAAGTATCTACCACTACAACGACAACAATATATTCATAACATTCTACAAGTGGAGTTTGGAGAGGATGAAATGTACGCAGACTTTACTCCCACCAAGGTGGAGAGACTGTTTTTTATAGACCTTCGACTAGAAAAATATTTCAAAACATATTTGAAACAAACAAGGTAAGAAACACTATGATAACTCAAATACTCACATAAAAACTATAACAATCAGAGCAAGCAGGAGACTCAGAACAAGATACAACTACTATGTACAAGAATAATATGACAATCAATCGCTTACTACCTAACCTTCTACTCTAATCCTCGACCTCCACGCTTTCCTATCAAGGGTCAAGTCCTCGGTGATCTGGAGGTGAGTCATATCCTGTCGAATCACCTCGCCCCAATTCTTTTTTAGTCTACCTCTACATCTCCGAAGACCCAGCACAGTCAACCTCTCGCACCTCCTCACTAGAGCATCCATGCTCATTCTTTTCACATGGCCAAACCATCGCAACCTTGCTTCTCGCATCTTGTCTACCACTGAGGCCACTCTCACCTTATCATGAAGACCTCATTCCTAATCTTATACGCCCACACATCCATCTAAGCATTATCATCTCTGCTACAGTTATCTTCTGAATGTGCGTGTCTGCTCCGTACAACATAGCTGGTCTAACGACCGCTTTATAGAACTTACCTTTGAGTCTAGGTGCCAACTTCTTATCGCATAGGACAGCGGACGCGAGTCTCCACTTCTCCAGCCTACCCCTACATGATGAGTGACATCATCATTGATTTCTCTACTACTTTGAAGGATTGAGCCAAGATACTTGAAGTTTTTTTTATAGGGAAGGACCTAAGAATCAAGCGTCGCTTCTGCCTCTAACTCTTGAGATGTATCACTAAAACTTGCACTTTATGTACTCTGTTTTCATTCTGCTCAGCCTGAAGCCTTTAGACTCTAGGGTATATCTCCAAACTACCAGCTCATCATTAACTTTGTCACGAGTCTCATCAACCAAAACTATATTGACTTCAAATAACATACACCATAGTACCTCCCCTTAGATGTGTCATGTTAATTTGTCCATCACCAAAGCAAATAAAAACAGACTACGCATTGACCATATTAATTCAAATTTATGTCGTGGATGGTACATTAAAAGGAACAGGAGTTTCTTTCCCAAAAAAAAAAATTTACATTTCAAGAGTTCAACCCGAGATATTTGTTTGCGCAAGAGAGATCATATCCATCAACATATACGACGACTTGAATGAGCATTCTGTTGTCCAAAAAATTTTACGGCCTCACTGCATTCAATTTGTTAAATTTTGAAATAATTTCCAAGGAAATTTTCTTTTTTGACTGGAGTGCATTCATGGATGATGAAAGAACAAAATGTGTTTGGCCAAAATCGGATTAGGACAATTAATCAAATTTGTTTTGGGTTAACAAATAATTATTCGTATCAAAGTTACCAAATAACAAAAAATATAGTAAGGAGAATTGAACAATCAGTGACAAGAGTAAATGTTTTGGATTATTTTCTGAATGTCTTTCTATGATTACAAAGTGGCTATTTATAGTCTACAAATATAATAAGGCAATAAATGCACTTTATGGCCATTACTTCCATGTTAATCATGGCCAACCCATGATCCCCTTCTTTAATACAGCCATAATGAGCAAATAATAACGGCTTCCCCGAGGGTTGTATCAATCGCCTCGGGGAACCAAGCCTCCGCATGTCCGAGGCGCAGATTTCATCAAAGTTTGCCGATGCATCTTGCCCTCGGTTCTCCCCTCGAGGAATTAACTCAACAAGTGTCTGTTGAAACTTGCCTCGAGCTCTGAGCCCGAGGCATAGTTGCTTTTTCACCCAATACAGATAGTCCCCCTACTCCTCGAGCAGTTGACAGAACTTTCGAGGAGTGGAATGAATTTGAGCGGGAAGTCGACGTGGCCACACATGCACCATACAATTTAAAAATGGCGGTTGTCACTCTGTATTCCCATCCACATGTGGCATCGTTGATTGGACGTGATCCTTCGTTCCTCCTTCCCCATGTAAACACAATTATGGCTTTCCTCCTTATATATATAGCTCCACATACTCCTCTCCTTCTTCATTTTCACTATCAACAATAAATTTCTCCAAGCCATTTCTGTTCTTTGAAAAGGAAACTTTCAATCTTTCTAAAAAATATGTCAACCAATTCTGCACAAAATTCCTCAGGTCCTTCCATGCAACAAACCCCCATCACCGACACCATGATCGTCCGTGATGAACTGGTGAACGTTCCAGCGCCTCTCAACACAATTTTACCAACTGACGACGACATTGAAGTGACAGCGCAGTCGAAGAATTGACGAGGTCCAATGTGCATAAGATTTTTCTGCTCGTTCTTGTCAAATTCTAATATAGTTTAAGATATCGTCCAACAGAGATTGGAACCACCTAGGCTACAAGTTTATATTATCTTTGTTACTATTTGAGAGAATCAAGTTGATAAGGAGAGTTAATTATAAGTTCTAAAGAATAAAACAACAAATAATAAATATTTTTTTTCTAAATAAAAATAGAGGTTGAGATATTCTGAATCTGCAAGATAATATTATTATAATAGAATCAAAACTTTATTACTTATTTCTCTGTCTAATGAAATGGTCGCTTATTTCTAATTCAACCAAATCACATAAAAGAAATCCATTAATAGCACCACTTATTAATTGATTAACAGTGAAACAAAGACCTTGTTCAAAGAATAACTGCTTATTTCTAATTCAGTTACTCCACGTAACAGCAATTTCATAATAGTACCACTTGCACTTATATTATTAATCTATTGAAGTTAGTGATATTAAACAATAATCGATTAATACCACCACTCTCGCTTATACTATTAAATTATTAAAGTAATAGCTTTAAACAAGAAGTATTTCGGTTGAGTACACCAAGTGAGCAAAAACCTCTTTCGATTAACTTTTACTTAAGCAATAAACTTATTTGAGTCGATTCCTCCGTGAGAATTAGAATTGAAAGAAATAAGATAAAGATTATGGTTAAACCTAGTGTATAAAGATGATAAAGAAAGAACCTCAACACGAAAAAATAATAAAATTCGGATATCTATTATAATAATTTTATCAAGCTTTATCTAATATTCCAACCTAAGAAAATTACTCCATTATGGAGAAAAGATAAAAACTAAAGAAAAATATTAATATTCCCACTAAGGCAAAAAGAAAAACTAGAAGAGAAGGAAGAGCAAGACTAGTTCTTGCAAAGTGTAATCGTCATCTTCTTAAGAACTTTGGTCATCCATTTATAGAAAAAAATTGTAAGCTTAAGTTCGTCCAAAGTTTCAAAGTGAAGGAAGTTGATGACTATTCCAAAGATCCAAAGGTGTCTTGAAATTGATGACTTCTCCATTGATGCAAAGGTGTCTTGAATTTATGACTTCTCCATTGATGCAAAGGTGTCTTGAATTGAGGAGATTTCTTCTATTTGCTCTTTGTTCTTCGGCATATTAAAAATCACGAATATGACAATCAGTGTTATAATCTCATTACGAACGGTGTAGTCATCCATGGTCATTCCCTTTTTTTACTACACTTTTAATATTTTCTTCTTTCTGCAAAATATGTTAGAAATATGCGAGAGATGGATATATTAATTCGCGTTTTATTTAAAATACTTAATATTTAACTATGAAAATATATGAATAAATTATATCCATCAAGAATCCAGGCCAAAAGCGGCGCAAAGCCACCGATAACCGTAACACTGCTGAAGAAACCATCGTTGACGAAAAGGAGGATGTCGCTGTAGAAATTGGCGATAGTAACGATGCTAAGGCGGAAATTCCAAAACTCAAGAGAAAGAAACCAGCTTTGAAAGAACTCACGCCTCACGACGTCATACCCACGAAGTTGGATCTTTCAAATGACTTTAAAATGCAAGACCAGACCGAAGTAGATGTCGAAAGGAATAGAAACATACCGGTTCAAAACACACCGAGCCCAATTACGCAAGCCAATATAAATTTGGTTCGGGAGGAATGTAAGTGGGGCCTCGAGGTCCAATTAGTATCCCTGCCCCAGAAAGCCATACCTGTGATAGAGTGGAGGGGACTCCTTTCGTGTACACTTACCCCTTCACAATCGAATTCACTCTACCTATCTATGAGGTTGTGGACACTTTCTGTCGAACCTACAATTTGTGCACAGCTCAAATCGGCCCCGGGTTCTGCAGGGTCATGCAGTACCTTGATTACTTGAGCAAGAGGGCAAGTGTCCCTTTCACTTTCCACCATTTCATCTATCTCTTTTCCCCTACGTTGCATAAAGATGGGATTGTTCAACTGAACAAGGGAGTCAAATTCTCGCTGATCACAAAAGGTGAGGACATTGAGGATCGTGGATGGAATGACCGCTTCGTCCTCCTGCCAACAAATCTTCTATCCTCGAGGCCTGGCTTTCCCAAGCGGTGGAACCGAACACGTAAGCATTTGCTTCGGCTGCCTTTAACAACTTTTTTCTTCATAGTTCTTCATTTCTAAATTTTGCTTCGATTACATCAGCCGAGACAATCCCAATTACACCTCCAGAGAGTTTGAATGCATGGGTGGAAGCTATCATTGATGCAAAGCCAAGGGAAGAAAGATCATGGATATTCTTGACTGCTTTGAGCGAAAACCGTTGGGCGTGCAAACGTCATGGTATGTCCCACTCCACTTTTGTCAAGTTTCTCCTCCAAAATTTCTTATTTTCTAATCTTCACCCTACCTTTTGTAGGTCTTCCTAATAGAACGGCTATCGTGACGAAGGAGAAGAAAAAGAAAAATAAGAGAGATAAGAAGAAGAAAATCTCCGAGACTGGGGAAGCTTTAGGTGAACTCGAGGGTTTGATTGGAAACCTCGAGAAAAGAAAGGAAGAAAGACAGTACCCGAGAGGTCATCGGACCAAGGTAATAACATCCTCTCTTTTCTTTTTAAACTTCACTTTATCCCTTCCTAAACCTCATTCTTCCCTAAACCCTTGCTTTATTCTTTTCTTTTGAAGACCAAAAAAAGAAAAGACAGGCATTGAAGAAATCCTCTAAGGCAAAGTGGCTAGAGTAGAGGAAAAACTTGTTTCCAACCCCGAGGCAGTTTCTCCTCATCGCAGGGGTTTGATAGATGAGCCTATCGAGGAAGAGGCTCCCCAACCTGCTGAAAAAGATGGGGAAACAGTCCCTTCATCGGCAGCTAAGAAAAAGAGCGTGGATGGACCTCCTCGTGCTGAAGAGAGGGCTTCACGAGCTGTTTTTGAGCCTGCTCATGACTCAGTTCCTCAAAGGCAATTTAGGAGCATTGAAATTCCCTCCGATCTTCCTTCTAGATGATGATGTGGCTTTTCATATCAATCTTAGAGGACTCCTCGGGCCGTTGGAGCGAGAGCGCCTCAAGAGGTCACTTTTGGCTGATTTGAGTGCTGACGCGACTCAGCATGCAATTCAGGTATCCCTCATTTCACTTTTTCTTCCTTCAGATTTAACTATTTCTCCCTTGCCCTAACTCCTTAGTCACAACTTTGCAGGGCTATATTTATGCAATTAGGGCTGCCGAGGTTGAAGCTTACCGATCCTCCAATCTCAAAAGGATCAAGGATGAGTGGGACCAAACAAGGACTGGCCTTGAATCCCAAATAGTTGATATTGAAAAGCGACTACTTAACTCCAAGCTTGAGCTGGATGAAGCTCAAAAAGCTGCTGACAAATCTGACCTCGAGGCAGCTCATGCTCGCGAGGCTGTGTTTTCCTCTAAGGCCAGGATAGAAGCCTTGAAAGAAACCTGTAAAGCCGAGCTGAAAAGAATAACTGATGAAGCCAACGCTACCATCAATAAAAATGCTGAGAAGTATCACTCAAAGCTGAAGGAAAGCTTTCTTAAAATAAATGAGCTGGCTGATGGGAAAAAGCAACCCGAGGCTGAGATTGAGACCCTTTGGGTAAAATGGCGTCTTCCTCGTCGAAGAGAAAAATGGGAGCAACAAGATCAAAAGTTGACAAGAATTGAGCCATCATCCAAACAAAGTTGCAAACTCTCAAACAATGCCAAGCTGGGGCAAATCTAGATGCGGAGATAGCCAAGGAAGAAAAATGACACTGCCAAGTCTCAGCAACTGATGGACAGACTCCCTTCGAGTAGTGAGAGCTCGAATGATGAAGCTGCTGATGAAGAAGATGAAGAAGAGGGCTCTGAAGCTGAAACTTCGAATGCTGAAGAGTGATGACTCTTTTTCTGCTTTTCTTTTATTAAGGCCATCGAGCCTTTCTTATATATAACTTTTGGGCCTTCGAGCCTTTATCAATGGAATTTTAATTGCTTTTGTCTTTACTTCGCTTTGAAAGTATTTGAAAAATTGTACATAGAATAATTTTCTTGCGAGACTTATAAATAATTCATCTTAAGTTAAAGCTAGCTTAGAACGACGTCTCGTGCTCGAGCCGCGGCATAAAAGACAACACTTGACTATAAGCATCGAACGGAAATAAAAAAGATGTCGAATCAAGTTTTATTTTATTGAAAAAATTCGAGCCGATCTTACATGAAACCTAGCCTCGATGAGACTTAAGCGAGTTTCCATTTACAAAGCCACTTCGGGCGACACCAATAACTAACGAAGCTAATCCCTAGGAAATAGTCCCCGGTGTGCGGATAGCTTGTTTTCAGGTTTCGTTTGTCGTAGTCCACAGTTAAGAAGCTTTGAATCGAAAGCTAACTGCATTAACTCCCTTTACATCCCCCCAGTGGTTGGGTGTGGAAAGTAAAGACCCGAGCACTGTGTATCGTTCCCTCCGCTTCCTAAAAAGGTCAAGTAAAGAAAAATGAGGGATTAACATCATTCGACCCAAGTGTTGGAGCATTGACATGTCGATGCCACGGGTGAAAGATTTTATCTAACGAAGGGTAACGCACCTCAATGTCAAAAATAGTAGCGCTTTAAGTTGGAGATATTCCAATTTAAAGGCTATTGCTTGCCTCAGAGATCTTCTAGCTGGTAAGATCCTTTTCCCATAATGGCTTTAATTCGATAAGGCACTTCCCAATTAGAAGCCAATTTTCGTGCATTCTTCTCCTTGGTCGTTTGATTTGAGGCCCTTAAAACATAGTCACCAACTTTAAAGGCTCTAAATTTAGCCTTCCTATTCATGTAGGCCTCGATCTGTCGATTTTGGGTTGTCAACCGAATCAAAGCCATTTCACTTCGCCCTTCAAGTAAATCCAGTTCCACGCACATAACTTGTTGATTTGACTCCTCAGTTACATGAACATATCGACGGAAACTAATGAGTCAATCCCATAGGCGAGGGAAAATGAGGTCTCTCCAGTACTATTTTTCTCTGTCGTTCGCATTGCCCATAATACCCAGGGCAATTCACCGGGCCACGAGCCTTTAACCATCATCTTCTTAAGATTCTCCACGATTATTCTATTCGAGGACTCAGCCTGACCATTAGCACTGGGGTGATAAGGCGTCGAGACTACTCTTTTAATCCCCCACTTTGCAAAGAGAGTGGTAACTGCCAAGCTAATGAATTGTGGGCCGTTGTCACATATTATCTCCCTCAGAACTCCAAATCTATATATGATATATTTCCAAATGAAGTCGATAACTTCCTTTTGCCGAACCTTAGCAAAATATCCCGCCTCGATCTATTTGGTAAAATAATCTGTGAGTACAAGAATAAACTTGACACTACCATTTGCTTTGGGAAATGGGCCAACCATATCCATTCCCTATTTCATGAATGGCCATGGTGATATGATTGAATGAAATGGCTCGGCTTGCTGATGAATCATCGAAGAATGCTTCTGACACTTGTCACACTTTTTAACAAATAATCTAGCATCTTCACTCATCTCAGGCTAATAGTAGCCAGCTCGAAGGGGCTTACGCACCAAGGCTTTTCCCCCGGAGTGATTTTCATATTCGTCCACGTGCACCTCTCTCATCACACACCCATACTCCCCTGGACCTAAACACTTAGCCATCGGGCCGCAATAAAGTCTTTTATACAATTTCCTTTGTACAAGTGAGTATGGGACCACTTGACTTCGGAGCTTTTCAGCTTCCCTCTTATCTGCCGGTAGGATTCCCAAATCTAAATAGGAAATAAACTTGGTCTGCCAATCCCAATATTTATTTACTTCATTCACCTCCAACTTCATTTTCCTACCGCAGATATGAGTATCCAAACCTCTGCATCAGTCCCCGAGTCCCATGCTTCGATAGCAGAAGCCAAGTTAGCCAATGCATCAGCTTCGGCATTTTCTTCTCGGGGAATTTGTTGAACTTTCCATTCCCGAAATGCGTCGAGGGCTCATTGTGCTCAAATCACAAATTATTTCATTCTGGGCTCCCAAGCCGAAAGGTCACCAAGGATCCAGTTCACAACTAACTACGAATCACTCCGTAGCTCGATTTTTCAGCCCCCATTTCTTAGTTAATTCTAAACCAGCTATCACAACCTCATACTCAACTTCATTGTTAGTCAACTTCCCAAATTTCATAGAATGCCTCAACCTTTCCCCCGTAGGAGTTATGAGCACTATTTTGAGCCCAAATCTGTTGGAATTAGTTGCTTCATCAACGTAAAGTTTCCAAACCCCGGAGGTTGAACCTTTTGAGAATATATTCTCCTTTTCTGCCTCGGGGAGTATCTTGGCACTGAAATTAGCTACGAAATCAGCAAACGCTTGAAATTTTATAGCAGTTCGAGGCTGATATACAATGTCATACTCACTTAGCTCAACCGCCCACTTAGACAATCTCCCGGATATTCAGGCTTATGCAGTATAGTTCTCAAGGGGAAAGTTGTTACTACGGCTATGGGATGACATTGAAAATAGGGCCGAAGTTTACGAGATGCTATAACCAATGCAAGTGCTAATTTTTCTAGATGACGGTACCTTGTTTCGGCATCGAGAAGGGTCTTGCTGACGTAATATATTGGCTGCTGCTTCCCATCCTCTTCTCGAACAAAAACAACACTGACTGCCACCTCGGAGACAACTAAATATATCAATAATGTCTCCCCATATTTTGGCTTGGCGAGCAACGACGCGATTGCCAAATAATGCTTTAGCTTCTTCAATGTTTCTCTACATTCGGGAGTCCACTCGAAGGTAGTGTTCATTTTCAAAACAGAAAAAAACTTGTGGCATCGCTCAGAGGACCTCGAGATAAATCTACTTAGAGCGGCTAGTCGGCCAGTTAAGCGTTGGAACTTTTTTTGGGCTTGACAATTATTCGGAAATTTCTTGAATAGCCTTAATCTTATCAGGATTTGCCTCAACGGCACTCTCGGTGACGATGAATCCTAAAAACTTTCCTGAGCCAACCTTAAAAGCACACTTTTCGGGATTTTACTTCATGCAATATTGTCTCAAAATTGCTAAAGAATCACTCAAATAGCTCAAATAGTCTTCCATTCGAACAGATTTTACTAGCATGTTGTCTATATAAGCTTCCATTATTTTCCTAATATAATCTTTGAACATCCGACATACTAACCTTTGATAGGTCGCCCTAGCATTTTTGAGACTGAAGGGCATCACATTGTAGTAATATGTTCCTTCATCTGTGATGAAAGAAGTTTTCTCTTCATCATTTGGATCCATTAGAATTTGGTTGTACCTCGAGTATGCGTCTAGGAAGGTCAATAGCTTATGTCATGTCGTGGAGTCTATTAACCTATCTATCTAAGGTAAAGAATATGAATCCTGGAAAGCCTTGTTTAAATCAGTATAATCAACACACATCCTCCACTTGCCATTCTTCTTTGGAACCGCCACCACGTTGGCGAGCCAATCGGGGTTCTTCACTTTTCTAATAAAACCATTGTCAAGCAACCTCTTGGTCTCATCTTGAATAGCTTTTTTCTTTACACCGGCGTGCAGCCTTTTCTTTTGTTTCACCGGAGGATGGTTAGGATTTACATTCAGCTTATATGTCATTATCTCGGGCTCGATCCCAACCATATAAGCATGAGAGGATTCACATTCAGCTTATGTGTCATTATCTCGGGGTCGATCCCAACCACATAAGCATGAGACAAGGCAAAACAATCATCATTAGCTTTTAGCAATTCAATGAGAGCTCTTTGTGACTCAGGATCCAGCTCCCGACCTATCAACACCTTCCTTTCTCAAAATTTCTCTGACAAAGCAAAAGATTCCAACTCTTCAATTATGGAATCCTTAGATTTTTACTTCTGAGGCTCTTGTATGGATGCCGGTCTTCTCCACTTCCTCTTGAGAGCCTATTTCAAGAACCAACCTCTCCTCCTCATTAGACCCAGATCCAAGGAATTGCTATTTAGATAGCCCAACCGGGGAGACTCCATTCTTCATCACGACTGAATAGCATTCGCGAGCTATTCGCTGCTAACCTCGGATTGCACGAATTCCTCATGCGGTAGGGAATTTGATGACTTAGTGCAGAGTTGATAGCACAGCTTCCATCTCATGAATCCAAGATCTTCCGAAGCAATATCCTCGGCCATCACTTGAAAAATTGTTTTCTTATTAACCCCTTCAGCAATGGTAGTGAGAGTGATTTCCCCTAGCATCTTCTCCATGGAGTTGTTGAATCCTGTTAATATGGTTGCTTTTGGGACAACGAGGTCCTTCATCCACATCTTCTTGACAGCTCCATAATTGATAATATTTACAGAGCTACCAGGATCGATCAAGACCCGCTTGACATCACAGTCATTAATCCTTAACATGATCACCAGAGCATCATGATGGGGCAATATCATCCCATCACAATCTTCCTCATCAAAAACTATATCATTACCCAACCCACTAGCTCGGGTCCTTTTCTCCATGGTGATGAAAGCTTTGCGAATTTTTTCGCAGTAGAGAAGTTAACACCATTCACCTCTGATCTCCCAATTATAATATTCACATTTCTTTTAGGAGACTGAGCCCTCGGTGGCTGTCCCCCTCCCTATTCTTAGCAAAGTTATGTTTCCCTTTGTCAGTGAGATACTCTGCTAACAAACCCTTCTTGAGAAGATGGGATACCTCGAGCATAGTGCTTTGTAGTCCTCGGTAGCGTGTCCATAATCCATATGAAATTTACAATGTTGAGTTTGATCTCTTTTTCCCGGGGGGCATTCTCATATCCCTCGGCAATCATACACCTTGATTCGTCATTCCTCTATTGCATTTACCAGCTCAGTGGTTGAGACGTTGAAGTTGTAATTAGGGATTCGGGGCAAGTTTTTATCCTTAGATACCAGAGACGACCCCGAGCAGCTCTTTTGGTTAGTATTCGTGCTGATCTTTCCCCCGAGTCGTTGACTTATATGTGGCCCTCTGAGGCGCTGGCTCACATGATGTTTCTGCGGGTTATAGGGCTTGAAACGACCTTTTGAGTTCCCTCGTGGTGCATCGGCGCGTCGAGAAGATTCGGGGCGATTTCTATAAGAATTGTATCGATCTTTCGCCCTCTATTCAGCCTCTTCGAGTCTAATCTTGGCAGTGGCCCTGTCGTGCAACTCATCCCAAGTTTGTGTCTGCCACTGCTGAAGCTCTCTTTTTAACTCAGTCGTAACCTCAGAGTTTTTGGCGTTTATATTCCTTTCAAAACCCATGACCGCCAAATTATCCTCCATTGTTGACAGATCCGTCCTCTCAGCCTGAAATCGTTCCAGGAAATCTTTGGTTGGCTTGAAATACTTTTGCTTAACTTCGAAGATATCCTCCCTTCTCTTGAGGATCTTCTAAGCTCCAGTGTGAGCTTTAATAAACATAACAGCTAACTCTTCGAAGTTCGAGATTGAATCGGAGGGGAGATGCATATACCAACGCAACGCTCCTTTCTCAAGGGTATCCCCAAACTTTTTAAGGAACATGGACTCTTTTTCCACCGGGGTCAAATCATTGCTTTTGACCATGGCCATGTACTCGGTTATATGGTCAACTGGGTCGGTTGTCCCATCATACTTTTTCAAGACTTGCAGCTTTGAAGTGTTTGGGAATGGGAGAGAGAGCAGCCTCGAGCTTGAAGGGTTGTTGTCTGCATTTTTCAATATCCAACATTCGCTGAGGTTTTCTGACCCCGGGGACATTCTCGAGCTGTTTTCAAACTGAGCTTCGAAGTCTTTTCTCCATTTTTCAAAGTCTGACGAGACGCTTGTTTCAGCCACCGTGGGGGCTGCCCCGAAGGATTGAGTGCCTAATAGGGCAGTCCCCGAGCCTCCAGATACGGCTGCATTTATAAGTACCCCTGCTGTTGCACCCGTAAGAACAACATTCGGGATGCCCCCATTAAGAGCTTGGGGCATCGGTGGGATATGTTGAACTTCTCCCATTTCCAGAGAGAGCTTGTAACGAGTTACGAAATTCATCGTTAAAAGTCGTTTGAGCAGAAAATTGCTCCTGAAGCCGCTGCAAAGTAGCCATTACGTAAATTTGGAAAGGATCATTGGAACCCGATGAAGAGGGATCAACGGGTGGAGGCGAAGTGATCCCAGCTGGCGGGGTTAAGCCAGTTGGCAAAGTTAAACCTACTAGTGGAGTTAAGCCGGTTGGTGGATCGGGAGTTGGGATTGTTTTGTTATCAGGGTTATTAGTGTTGTCCGCCATTGATAAGAATCAACAAGGATGAAAAAGCTTGAAACGCAACCTTGGAACAAACGTTATTGCTAGTTCCCCACAAACGGCACCTTTTGTGTTGGCCTAAATCGAATTAGGATATTTAATCGAATTTGTTTTGGGTTAACAAGCAATTGTTTGTATCAAAGTCACAAAATAACGAAAAACATAGCAAGGAGAATTGAACAATCAGTGATAAAGTGAGTAAATATTTTGGATTATTTTCTTAATGTCTTTCCATGATTACAAAGTAGTTATTTATAGTCTACAAAGATAATAAGGCAATAAGTGCACTTTATAGCCATTACTCCCATGTTGATCATGGCCAACCCATGATCTCCTTCTTTAATACAGTCATAATGAGCAACGATTATGAAATTAACTGCACCAAATAATAACGGCTTCCCTGAGGGTTGTATCAATCACCTCGAGGAACCAAGGCTCCGCATGTCTGAGGCACGGACTTCATCAAAGCTTGCCGATGCATCTTGCCCTCGGTTCTCCCCTCGAGTAATTAACTCAACAAGTGTCCGTTTGAGCTCGAGGCACAATTGATTTTTCACCCAATACACAAAAAACATCGAGTGGAATAATCATATACCCGTTGAGTATAAAGGGAATTACTCTTATAGACTGCAATTCTAAGCTAACATGACGGTAATACATATTCGTGTAGTTTATGTGGCAACATTAAATTTTTCAGCTTGTTCTAAAGAATAAAAGCTCTCGCAATATAGAAATACTTTAACTTTTTGTTATCGTTAATGAGAACATTTTGTAGTCACATAAATTTTATGGATTGCTTAAGATGATAATTTTTAAAAATTTTATAACCACAAAATGTTAGTGTCATTATTATGACTATACATTTCAATAAGCAATAGTTTTTTATTTATACTCTATGTTTTGTTCAAATTTTATTACATAAAAATTTAAATTGAGGGAATACGTAGGTGTAAATTGAAATAAAGCAATGGTAAAGTACAGACAAGTATTTTATTTCAAATCTACAGTTGACAAAGCAATTTGATAATCATGGACAGAAAAATCTTATGGAATCTCATGAAACACTTGAGCTTGTTGGGGAAATTTTAACTGAGAAAAGCAGCAAGGCATGTGGTAACTTTTTCGTACAAGAAAACATATCTTTTTTTTTTTTTTTAACTTTTCATTTGGTAGGTGCGGTTTGGCATCAGCTGTCAGTATTGTCCATTTGTACTATCACTCTTTTGCCCTGCTGGTACTGGATGTACGTAATAGGGTAATAATATTGGCAAATTGCAATAGAATGTGTTGGAACGAATAAAAAAAATTTTGATACGTTGCTGTTCTTTTTAATAAATCATACGTAGCGTAGATTATCCGGTCAATAAAGTGAACATACCAGATAATTAAACGAAAAAAGCATATTAACAGTTGCTAATTAATAAATCTATATTGTACTCCATATTTCTCCACGTCGTACATTTTATCGTCCTTAATTTACGAGCGACAGTATCCTCCATGACCAAAAATTTAGCTGTACATACTGATTGAAACTGAATGTCTTTTTCTTAGTCATAAAAGGTTCAATATATTACTTCTTATGTCCTAATTTATGTTATACTTTTCGCTTTTCGAGATTCAAATTAAATGAATTTTGATCAATATTTTAAGATGTAATTTTTCACCAAAATAATTTACAAAAGTTGCAACTTAAAATATGTTTCAAGTAGTTTTCAAATATATGGATTTTAATGTTAAAAGATTGAGTTAATCAAATCCAAATTAGCTAAAAAAATTTAATCAAATTAACTTTTGAAAAAGCGAAAAGTACCACAGGGACGGAGGGAGTATTTTTCTGGAAGAAAAATGAAATTTGAAGGCTATTTATCTCGCATGAGGTAAAGTTCATGTTTGTGCCTTTGTGTTTCTTTATTTGAAATGCCTTCGGATTGTACTTGTAAATATGAACAAGTCATGATAAAATTGGATAACAGTATTCCGTTATCCTATCCAATCCATCTTTTGTCTTTATCAAAGATGTATGAAGTTTGCTAAACCTTTTTATTGGGAGTCTTCTCCAATTTTTGTTCTGAAAAAGCATAAAATGTACATTAAAAAACTGAGAGCAAAGACAAGAATCTGGAAAGACAATCCAATATATAAATGTTAATTATATGAATGTAACTACACTTTTTTATTTTCCTTAAAACAGAGACCACCCTGAAAATATTTATTTGACAAAGATTAGCATAGCCAATATGCAAAGAAATAATTGATCACAGAAGTGATTCTTTTTGCAATGAGGAAAATTTCATTAACTGATTTTAACCATCAAGCAGTGAAAAAACATGATTATGTAACTAATTGACCACCATTTTCGTTTGACCGAAACAGCTCAGCAATCTGTTATTCTCATAATCAGCTGAAATTCGGATTGCAATTCAATATATAAAACAAAATGTAAATAAAAACAGATCCATAAACCAAATAAATAAACGAGCACTAAAAAGAATCTAGATTCCAAAATCAATTAACATATTTCATTAATCAAGCTAATTTCCATCTTTATAATAGTAATCCTTAAAAAAAAAAGTCTGATGCACAAAATATTCCGGTCTACGTAGGTTCCGGAAAGGGCGGCAATACAAAAAAAAAAAATCTCCCACATCTCTTTGGGACCCAGAAAAATTTCATAAAATTAAATTTCTGAGTCCGAAAAAGGATAATGAGCCTGTTTGGGTGGGCTTATAAGTAGCTTATTTTAAGTGGCTTATAAGTCAAAAAGTGACTTAAAAGCCACTTTTTGAGAAGTTAGGATTTCCTAGCTTCTCATAAAGTGGCTTTTAAGCCACTTATGGCTTATAAGTCCAAAAATTTTAAAATTACCAAACATTTATTAATGGGCTTATTAGCTTATAAGCAACTTTTAAGCTCACCCAAACGGGCTCAATAATTAACTCCCTAAAAATCTCCAAAAAAAGAAGCTAGGCAAAGGAAGAAAAAAGTACTCCTAAACCTAAATATCTTCTTTCTCGAGAACCGAACCGCACAAAACCGATTATTCAAATAAACCGGTCAAACTCTAGTATTCTGCAACAAAGGAACAAAGCCAAGCGAAGCAGCTTCTTTACAAGATTGATCTAACGGTTCAAAACCCACATCAGAAATGACCTTAACAAGCTCATCTAAGCTCAACTTTCCAAATTTGTGTTCATCAATGTTCAACAGTTTCAAGATTTCATTAAAGAAGTCAACTTCACAAGGTAAAACTAATGCACCTCTTGACTGAAACCCAAACTCTTCCTCGGCTTTGTCGAGGAGTGAAATGAAGACACGTAGGTTCAAGAACCGTGTCGGTATAACGAACCGAACACGGTCTGAACCTACGTAAACTGTAAACGAACCCGAAGGGGTTCGGCGGTTTGAACCCGCGGGTTGAGCTGACACTCGGGAGTTGTTTTTCCAGCGTTTCATGACTTGTTTTAGCCGAACAATTTGGGTTATTATGTGAACTTTTTTCATTGTGGAAGCCATTTATTGTAATTGGTTTTGGTGTCTCCTTCGACCTTTGTAAAAAGAGTGAAACGAAGGAGAAAGAGTGAGTAAAAGGGGAGAGTAAGAGGGAATGTGGAAAAAGAGACTTTATAGAAGTACTTTGGAGAATGGCAGTTCAAGACTTGGGGGTGCCTAGAAGACCGGGTGTGCAGGGTGGTGGTGGTGGGGGTGGGGGTATGTGGTACAAATTGTACTAAACTCTATTTCCTACTATTTGGTGGAAGAAAAAAATGTGGAAGAAAGTGTACTAACATTCTATTTCCTACTACTCCGTGGAAGGAAAAAAATGTGGAAGAAAGTGTACTATTCCCTCCGTTCTAATTTAATCAGGCAGTTTGATTAGAAACAGAGTTTAAAAAATAGATAATATTTTAAAATTTGTAGTTTAAAACAAACTATAGAAATTTGTATGGTTGAGAATCACCTCATAAAGTTGAATTATTATTAAATACTAGAAATACGACATTCTTTTCGAGGCTGACAAAATAAAATGTGTTACATAAATTGAGAGAGAGAGAGAGAAAAATTATATTTCCTACTATTAGGTGGAAAAAAAAAAGGAAGAAAGTGTACTAAAATTCATTTCCTACTATTAGGTGGAAGAAAAAAATGTGGAAGAAAGTGTACTAAATTCTATTTCCTACTGTATTGGGTGAAAAAATCACTTGCTTACGTGGCACCTTGGGTGCGGGGCTCGAGAGATGTTTATGCAAGATATGCGACGCGATCAAGAAGTAGGAGGTCTGATTCCCGAGGCGAACCCCTGAGGTCAAGGATCAAGGCAAACCTCGAGGAGGCCTTGCCTCGAGCATTTGAGGATATGTTTCCCTGAGGCATACAACTTAGACCTCGTGAAGACAGTTACGTATCACCTGAGGATTAATGTCGTAATGGTAGCCCATTAACTCGAGCATTTGATGGGGGAATCATGGGCATGCATTCCCCTTTGTTAGATTCATCCAGAAATATATACAAAAAAATTACTTTTTCTTTACTGTTCGTTTTTCATTTTCGCTGTTTATTTTCTTGATTCACTTAGCAACTTTGATACGGCCAATTGTTTGAAAACCACGTTACAAATTCAATTGACTGACCTAATCAGATTTAGTCCAATATACCTATTAGTAGGTGGAAAATAAAAATGTCGAAGAAAGTGTATTAAAATTCTATTTCCTACTATTAGGTGGAAGAAAAAAATATGGAAGAAATGTACTAAAATTCTATTTCACTTATTTATTTGTTTTATATCCGAGATTTGATACATACTAAATTTACATTGGATAATCACTTATTAGAGTACTAAATAAGGACGATTAGGTATCGCAACGTTTCAGAAAAATAGTCATAGACAGAAATTTTAATGAATAGCTGCTCAAAGTATATAATTTTTTTTGAAATTTGAACTTAACTTCATTTTTTTTTTTTTTGTTTGGAGGTTAGTCCAATAGAAGCTTTCCTACACAGTATGTAGAGCTTGTTTGCATTATAGATGCGAGAAAGAATGCACTCTTTATTTTAATAGGTAGACCTATAGGAGAAAGAAAATGGATTAAAACTAGGGTTTTGAATTACCCTTTTTTTTTTTTTTTTGATAGTTTCACTTTTAAGTTTTGTATATTTTTAAACGCTTTTGAGAATTGAATATGTCGACATGTGAGTGGAGACTTCAAATTAAAGATTTATTGAGCAATTTCTCTTTTAATTTGGAGAAATGTTGGGACTTCCGCTCCAAACCTAACATCTAAGTATACACCTCAAATATGCGGCCTTTACGCCTTTTGATTTCTTTGCCACCGCCAGGTCGCTCAAAGCGTTTCTTGCTATACCCCCTATATTACTCGCCCCAAAAATGTTTTTTTTTTTTTAAAAAAAACACTTAATCAAAAGACCCAAACCTGCAATTTCTAGTTAATGAGAAACACATACATCCTGTCATATTCTTTCCTTCCTATTATTTAGGAAAAAAAGGAAATATGAAAGATAATGTACTAAATTCTTATTTCTCTTAATAGGGGAAAAAAGATATGTGGAAGATAGTGTATTGAATTCTATTTCTCTTCATTAGGGAAGAAAGTAATGTGGAAACAAGTGACTAAATATTATTTGCTTTCATCAGGAAAAAAAGGATACCAAATTTTTTTCCTTTACTAATTTTCTCTTCTCTTTGATCTTACCGCAATGGCATAGGTAACAATACAATAACCAAAATGGTTCCTTTATTAAAATAGAGATTTAATATTATAATTCATTATTTATGTTAGTTATCTGACATTTTCAGTGGAAACCAGTAAAGTAACATTAAAAATTTGTTAAAATAACATAGGAGATTTTTCTTCTGTTCATTTTTTACGTGCATTTATAAGATAAAGTTTGCTAATATATTTTCAAATTAGTCGATTGTTGGTACGCTAAATCATATGATGTCAATGTAATGGACAAATGGTAGGAGAAATAGAGCAGCAAATTAGACGAGATCTACATTTGCTGCTTTAAGTCGAGTATATGATATTTTAATTAAGCAGAAGCCTACTACAATAGCACTTCGAATTTCGAATATCGTAACGACTTGTCAACTATGAATTCCAGCAGATTAATCTCTTACTTTTCTTGCCAGCAATCATAATGTCGTCGTATTTCGTGAATTTATTATCACATCAGCGTATCGTAATTTACTTCTTTCAATATTCTTTATTGATTTCTTAGTAGACAACAACAACAATATACTCAGTGTTATTCATAAGTAAATTTTTGAAAAGGTGAGATGTACGCAAACTTTACCTAAAAAAAAATCTCAAACCACATTTTTGAGAGGTTGAAAGCATTACAAAGAAAGGGGATGATTTTTCTTCCTTAAAATTTAAATACAGACAGTAGTATTTTCCTCCTATTGGCCGAGTAGTGAGACTACTCAATAATGGAATGAGCTCCAAACTTGAACTTTTGTCTTTATTTTTACACTAACTTGAATATGTTTTGTTGGTTCGAGGTCATCAATTTTGGCAACCATTATTTGAACGTTTATAAGTTAAACCCCAACATTAAATAGCACTGCTTGCTTGTCAATTCAATACATATAGCACGCATAGGCTTCATGACTTTAACGACATCTGCTTGATGTTTTTGAACTCAAAATTATTGAGCCGAAAAACATCTTCTAGAGTTTTTATAGTTACGTTAGATTTTCATGTTCATCGGATACAGACAGATTAACTTAAGACTAATGTTACTTCGAATAGTAATCAAATTGACTGGCATAACTTTTTGACAATTTGACGATTACATTCTTTAATAACTGAACCTTCAAAAACCATACTTTTTATATCACTAAACAATACTCTACATTGAAATACGTAAAGGATAACAAGGGGAACCCCCCCCAAACAAAAAAAAGAAGAAAAAACTTAGAAGTTTTTTGGTTAATTATATTATTCAATATCAAAATTTATTGATCAAATTAGTTTGATTGGCCCCGAAAGCCCACAAATACTTCCTAAAAAAAAATTAATTTTTATAATTTGAATCTAAAATTGTACTAAGAACGAAAGATGTGAATACTTGCGTTGCATTCCATATGGTGTAATAATAAAGATGCATTTGTATACTCGATCGAGGCAAGATTTTCAGTTAAGGGTAGTTAGTCAAACTGTTAAAGCCAACTGAAAATCAGCCCCCATGTTCCCATCCTCCAACTTTTCTGAATTGTAATTTGTACCTCGAAAACTCCGTCACGTGTGTAGAGGAGATACTCCAATGTTTTTTCCTTAGTCAACGAGAAATCTCTTTACTTTAAATTGTGTCATACTGTCATCTTAAAATTCGTAGTAGTACTACTTTATTTTGTTAACATCTTAACAAGTACTTAAATGGTTTACGAATTTCGGAAGATATACTTAAGTCTCAAACATCTCATGATTTTGTTGACAACTTTTGGAGTCTAAACACTTGCCTTATACTGTACAAACTATAATGATTAAGCATATTATACAATACCCGCTAATTAAGCATATACTACCTTCGTTCCAAAATGGTTATCATAGTTTTCTTATTAGTCCGTTCAAAAAAGAATGACATAATTCTAAATTTGGAAACATTTTTGAGTTGAAACTACTACTTTACCCTTGATGAAATGATTTATACCCACATATTTATGTGTATGGCTTATTTTGGACCACAAGATTCAAAAGTCTTCCCATATTTCTTAAACTCCGCTCCAAGTCAAACTATGACAACCATTTTGAAACGGAGGGAGTAGATCTTTATACTCACATCTCTGTTTAAGAAAAATGACACTGTTATTATGGTAAGAGTAAACTTTTCAAACATTTAGAGAATTTGTTGCCGCAAGTATTCCTTAATATAATTTCAAGTCATTTATACTAGCTAGTTTTAAAATACATGAATTTAAAAATCCGTATTTGTTGGATAATGTCCACATTCTGCCCATGGCGAGGTCGAGGTGATGGACATGGGATTGTGCGGGTCGGATTCATCATCAAACATGACGTTTGTTTAGTGATTTTGGTTAAAATAAAGTTACGCCATTGCTAAAAGTTATATGATGCTAAACTCTTGACTAAGATTATTAGGTATATTGATCTTCCTAGTTCAATTTCTAAATTATTCAATGTTTTCCTCGAGTGTGAAAATATTTAAATTAGTTAGTTGAAGTAAAGCCAAGTTGATTAATAAAAGTAATATTTTGAGCACTTTGAATAGAGAATGTACGGCACTTGAACGTGGAGATGCCTAGGCAAACGGGAAGAAAGAAACCCATTAAAAGTAACACATTTTTGGTTACATGGCTAAATGAGAAGAGTTTGGCTACGTTATCTTGAAGAAATAACAACAAAGAGAGAGCAGTTTTACTCGTGAATACTCGGTAGCTTTTTGGAGACTCAACTTTGATACTGAAATTATCTTTTATTCCAAAGCAAAAGATGAGGCAATAAATGTCGGAAAATATAAAACAAAAGAACAAGGGAGAAGAGGCTTTTATTTGAGGCATAAAATCACCATTTGTCTGTATATTCATTTTTCAGGGGATTGTAAGCAATTATCTACAGGAGATACAATAACGACAAAAAGCATAATAAAATACACTATTTCGAAGGAATCAAAATCCAAGTTGTATAGGCTTCAATGTAGCTTTAAGTCGACAGAGACCTTCAAATATTACAAACTCAATATAACGATAGAAAGTAAACAATAGATTAAGTCCTTTTATATATATAGGTCGTATTAGACTTCAAGTCTTGTTTAAAATTAAATCAGTCCTTAATTAATTTGCTTATTCGTCTGTTAAATTCTGCATGACCAGATATGCCCATATCTACATTTTTGTCCTTTTAAGTACTCCTACAGTACTACAAAAGTTGAATGACAGTACGAATCCTGTATAGATTTTCCACTGAAGTCTATGTCAAAAGAGATTGAAAGGAAAAGCAAAAGAACAAAAAAGAGATAAGTTAATACCAGAAGGGTGACTGGTCGAATATAGCTAAAATATGGACCTGCATCTGCTTTAGCCTTTTACTGTTAATTTGTTTTTTTCTAACACATCCTTTGAATTAAGAAGTTGATGCGCTTGGTGTTGTATCATTTCTAAACTTATTAAAAGTAATTGATTCAAGTTAAGAGAAATATATTGGACCACAAGCAACAAAAATGGTAACTAATAATCCCTTCATTCTAAACGGTACCATGCGTAGAGTGGTCCACCTGACTTAGATTGGGCTATCTTTCCTTTAAACGGTATACCATGCGTACCTGCAGTAGCCCCTCTACTCAGAGTCTCAAATTAATTAGATCTAAGGCACTAAACCAATATAATATCAGTTTGGTCAAGTCTTTACTCAACTCGACTCTTTTTGTGCTACTGATGGACCACACTTAGGTCGTCTGATTTACGTAATGTATTCATGGTTATAAATTTGTTTTAGCCAATACAATGTTTGGTATTAGGTGTTAAATCGTACATTATTAGTTGACTTCTGTACTATACGACATTTGGTTTCAGGTATTAAAATTCAAATAACTCGCGCAAATATTAATACCTAAACCCAAGCATCGGATGACTAATTATATGAGTATCCATGTATTATTCTATATGGGTAGAAAGTGTGATAAGCAATATGAACAATACGTGGATAAGAACATATAAAGACAAAATTGCCCTTACGACAATCCCTTAAAACGGTCTCTGCATTTTTTATATACCATTTAATATTTCTCATATTACTAATTCATGTACAAATAGTTAAGGTTTATTTATTATAGTCCCTATATAACTAACCTTGAGGGTCGTCTAGTTAACAGGTTCTATAAGACGAAAACATGCCCGAGAGTGATCAACAAGATCATCTTCAAGCATTGAGCATCATGTTTGGCAGAGTGAGAAATGAAGTTCAAAATTCTTTAAATTCCTCAAACCCCAAGTAGAATGCATCTTTGTACAATTACAAAGAACTGTAGAATTCGAAGCTGAGATTTACATGAAGTGAACGTAAGCAAAACAAATTGCAATCGTTACAATACACAATTATGTAGTTTTCACTAGGAGAAAGACACTGCGGTTTCATATACAATTGGACTGGTGAAATTAAGATCCACGCAACATTTGCAAACCCTGATTGTCAGCATGTCCAAAGACAATAGATAAAACCATACTTCTGTGAGTATATGTAAATCAAAACACCTGCTCATAATGTTTTGACAAATTTACATATTGGATGTGCCTCAAAGTCGCTGTTGCTCGAGGGATTGAAACTGGACATGTTGCAATGACATCTCTTCCCTGAAAGTTTTGTTCTTTTACATAAACTACGCTGAACCATTTTCATCCCCCCGTCCCCTCCATGAAATACACAAGATTATCCAAAACAAGGGAATGCTGTCAAAAGAAAATTCCAAAAGCTAATTGCAGGCAAGGGAACTATAGGCACATGATCAAGCTAATTGCAGGCAAGGGAACTATACGCACATGAAGATACCATTTCTTACAAGGTGAAGCAGCACAATTGAATTTTCACCATCATTTGTGATCTAAAATGTTACAATAGCTGCCTCATAAAGAATTTGTCCTACAAAAACGTAAAAGATATCTAATCTAACCCTCTTTCTCTTGAACGCTTTCTTAAATTTATAGGCTAACAAAATCAATCTATCTAAGTCAGGCAGATTTCAACTTCGCAGATGTGGAAGCCAGATGTGAAAGAGTTCCGTGTCCAACAAAGAGTAAGAAGATCCCCAAGAATCCAAGTGCTTTCAGTGTTGTGAACAAATTTAACTGTAAGAGAGAAGCGAATAAATATGCAGTCAGCAAGCAACATGTGAATACGTTAACAAATAAATTCACATGTGGAATTTGAGACTTTTACAGACACTTATAAGGGCAGCTAACCTACATCAAAACATATGAAGTTACATAAAGTTTAATGGAAATTGAATGTCAAGCATCGGAATAGCAGAATCAGAAGCATTGCTAAGTTAGATGATTCTAAGTTAATCCTTTTAGCAATTAAAAAGAACATATTCTAAGACCTTGTTGAAGTCCTATAACTATTCTAAGCATTTGTAAGTAACGCCACATTTCCAGAACTTGATCACCAATGTTTATCATCAAAACCAGTAAACAAGGAATGAGGTAGGAAAAGAAAGGAACAGGGCGCTTATTTCGTTTCTATCTAAACACCCCGGTTTGCTAAAACTAGAAAGGGAGTAAAAGAAATTAAACCCAACAAAAGAGTTTTAATTTCATAAGCGCTTACTTTCACCCACCCACATACTAAAAGTGGGTCTTTGCAACCAAAAGTGAAGCGGCTTTTGCAGACAGGAACATACTAATGACATCCAGATAGCAAAAGAAACCAAAGACATACCTTCAACCAGAACAGAAGATAAAGGGACAGAACAGCTGCAATGGTTAGGTGGAAAAGAATGGCAAATGTTGCAGGTCCTGATGCTGTTGGAAAGTTCTTCAGGTTCACATGCAGCTTCAGAAGCTTCAAAAAGACATGAAAGCATGATAAATTGACCACAACTAAGACATTTTATGCAAGGGAGAGCATGTCAAGGTCCACATGCCAAATCAAAGGCAAAGCAACAAATGGAAAAGAACTAATCATACAGCTGTTACATCTTTTTCTTTTTTGTCGATATAAGAGCGCATGTCGACTAATCCATTGGGTTACTGCTACACTAGTACAAATACATGATAACTCTGCCTACTGAAGCTTAGACAGATGGAGAGAAGTCACCTTACCTTTTTTGCCTCTGCTAGGATTTGAACCCACAGCTATTATCCCTACTTTTTGAAGAAGAGCTATTATTCCTACTTTTATATATTATCTCCTCTTTTAGGTGTGAAAAGAAGTGGACATTTCTACTCATTAATTTTCGCTTATTTAAAAAAGAAAACCAAGAGAGTTTTGAGGAAAACATACCCCAACCAAAAATTCAATGAATGGCAAAAGAACAAGAGCCAGAAAGGCATATGACAGGTTCCTAAGAGGTCTTTTCTCTGGAAGCCTGAATATGTGAGCTATTTCTGTCTTGGGCCCAAACCTTGATGAAGGGTCAATTGCTTGAGGAGGTGGTCGTGTTGCCTTCTCTGGAGGCTCAGGAAAATCTAACTCAACAGAACCCAAAGGTTGCCAGAACGAGTTCTCTTGGAGGAAACAAAAGGCTAAGCGTAAGATATGAAAAATGTTTGCCAGATCAAATTTCATAAAGATACAGATATCACACGAATAAATTTCTTAACTGCACGCTTTTTTCAAAAGTTGACAAAAATGACACTATATGTCGGTTTAATGAAGCTAGGATACATACCATTACAGCATCTCCAACAGTAAGTTGAATGTCATATCTACCTGATAGATAGAAAAACTTTTCAACCAGTCCAAGGAAATCCTACAAAACAGAATGCCATTAAAGTATTCAGTGATTAGCTCTTTTAGAGGTTGTCACATAGTGGAGTTAGAAGCAACTGCGCATATTTCTTTCTCTTGGAATTGGAGTTATGAACTTGCGAACATGTCTGCATTGTGTTAAGTAGCAACTGAGTACAGTAATGATTTCAAGAACTCAACTAGTGTTATTTCAAATTGTTTTCCAGAATTGCCCACCACTAAGATATGGTCCACCTTGCTCTCATGTCTCAACTTGAGGAAAGCCTGCAGAGCAGATCGTAAGTCAAACTGGATAATAAAGAGAACAGCTATCGAATAGCTAAGTCTGGCTTCAACCTGGCGTGGCTTAAAAGGATGCCCGAGAGGAGAAGTTAATTGAAATGACAACCATAGCTTTTGGAGATGGTTTGCTGATAGAGAGATGGCATTATCCCCAGCCAAATCAAGCCTGTATGAAAACCCCCCAAGAAAATGATAAAGTAGCAAATTTCATATTATAGGAAGCACCAAAAGGTGGTGAAAGACCATCATGCAAAACTAGATGAATTGGTGTATCAATAAACATGTATAAGCTGTCGATACACAATTGAAGTGTGCCACAATTAATTTGGTAGTATAATAAGCATAGAGTTGCCCATATAACACTAGAAGATAATTAAGATCCTTTATTTTCTAATCTATTAGTGCAATTTAATTGCCAAAAATAATAATAATAATAATAATAATAATAATAATAATAATAATAATAATAATAATACTGAAATGATCTTCTGATAACAATGTGAGTAGGAACAAAATGGAGAAATTCACAAAATTATATAGTAACCAATATCTAAATAATAGGTCAGAATTCACCTTTTAGGTTATTGTATATAGAATAAAGAAACCTTCAATCTTGCTACTAAACCAAGTATAGTAAAAACTGACAATCTAACATCAAACTTCAGTAAATTCATTGGCAAGACTATCGCATCATCTACCCCAGCACATTTCCGACATTTATAAATCAGCACAGAAGTCTCTAAAAAATATGGTCAAAACTACAACCAAGTAAAATTTCAAGTCAAATCAGTTGCCATTAGCGCAAGCTGGCTTGTTACATGACTCATGTAACAAGCTTGAATAAGAGAACTTTGAAGTTCTGCAATCAACTAAAGGCAAACAATGTCAAGTTGATCAGTGATGAAGAAACTTGATCATTAAAACCTCTAAAAAGAGTCCTTAAATAACACTCCCTCTGTTCGGAAAAGAATGACACAATTTCCTAATTAGCATGTTTCAAAAAGAATGTCACATTTGATTTGGAAACAATTTAACTTGAATTTTCCATTTTACCCTTAGTGAAAAGCTTTAATAGCCATAGAAATTTTGGTGTTTCCCGACCAGATCCGATGTTTTTCGATCAGATCCAAGGTATATCCGGCCAGACTTTAAAATCCCCAGGCCTGACCCATTTCAAATAGAAATAACTGCTATTAACGTAACTCCCTCTACTTCAATGCAAATCAATCATATGGAAGCCACTCCATACCTGCAAGAAGAGAAGACCACATCAGAAGAAGAATCCCCGTCCATGGAAGGCGCTCTGACTATCATTAAAGAAACAGAAATCCTTTCTGAAGAAACCAACTTGAATGACAACATGCAAATCCTTGTTTTGGGGGAAAATTCTGTATGGGAAATTGATGACGCTGTACCCTTGAATTTGTAAATTCAAGAGGTTGAGAAGGATCCAGATTTTGACACCCCTATCTGGGTATACCAAAACATCATCAGACTTGGTAAAAAATTTGGAGTTGATTTCCAAGGCTGTGAGAAGGAAGCTTTGCAATTGTTTATGAAGATAGATAATCAGAGACAAGCCAACAGAACTGATCCGAGAGCAGTGATGAAAGTAACTCCAAAATTTAAGGGAGCCAAAGAACTGAAAAGTTTGGATATTGGGAGTAATTTTAAAAGCAATGGTACTACAAGCAGGGGAGGTCTCCTTATCACCCAAGATCAATGAAAGTAAACATTGTATCTTGGAACGTACAGGGGCGCTGAACAGAGGCAGAAAAAGGAGAGTGATTAGCAGTTGCATCAACACTTGGAAAGCTGACATATACTGCTTTCAGGAGACATTAATAGAAGGGGACATTAAAGGAGTTGTCAAAGAACTATGGGCTAACAGATGGGCCAAATTTGCTCAATTGGAAGCTAGTGGTACTCGGGGAGGTATACTACTCATGTGGGACAGTAGAGTATGGGAGGGAGAAATCAGCAGCCTGGGATCCTATTCCATCACATGCAAATTTACTGGGAAAATTCAAGACTTCACTTGGCATTTGTCCAGCATTTATGCTCCAAACAATAGAGAGGAGAGAGAGGAGGTGTGGTGGGAAGTTGGTGCAGCAAGGGGCTTATTTTCTGGTTCGTGGGTAGTATGTGGAGACTTTAACACAGTTCGATTCCCTTCTGAAAAGAAGAATTGCAGCAGATACAATAGATCAATGTCTGAATTCTCTGATTTCATTAATGACATGGGCTTGGTGGATCCACAGCTACATGGAGGCAAATTCACATGGAAAAAAGGTGAAAGGCACGACACAGCAAGCAGGCTAGATAGGTTTCTGATCTCGGAGGACTGGGATGAAAGCTTTCAAAATATTAAGCAATCAACTCTTCACAGAGTCACCTCAGACCACACCCCTTTACTGCTCCAGTGTGGAAATTGGGAACCAAACAAGTCGTGCTTTAAATTTGAAAATTGGTGGCTACAGACAGAAGGATTCAAGGATAGAATCAAAAGTTGGTGGGACTCTTTCTCATGTGAAGGAAGACCTGATTATGTGTTAGCTTTCAAGCTAAAAACCCTGAAGGATAAACTGAGAGAATGGAGAAAGTCAATTCAAGGGAACCTTGAAATTCATAAACTAACTGTCCTTAATCAATTATCTGAATTGGAGGAAATTCAAGAGCAAAGAAACCTGAATGATGATGAAATACTTACAAAAGCAGCTTTAACTGTGGATTTTGAAGAAATTGCAGGTCATGAAGAAGTGGCATGGAGACAGAGATCTAGGGCATTATGGCTGAAACAACGGGATAGAAACACCAAGTTCTATAATAGAACTGCTAATGCCCACAAACGATACAACAACATTGACCATCTTGAAATAGAAGGAGATATTGTGAAGAACCCCTCTGACATAAAGAGAGAAATTGTCTCTTTTTACCATAAACTATATGCAGAACCAGAGGAGTGGAAACCTCAGGCTAACCTTACAGAATGCCCTATGATCTCTACAGAAGAAAATCAGTTACTACAAAGTCATTTTGAAGCACAGGAAATTTGAAACAGTGTCCAAGCATGTGCAGGCGGTAAACCCCCTGGTCCTGATGGCTATTCCATGGCCTTCTTTACTCACTGTTGGGAGTTAGTTAGTTCCGATGTCATTGCTGTTGTTCAGAACTTCTATGACAGAGGTGTTTTTGAGAAAAATTTTAATGCCACTTATGTGACTTTAATTCCTAAGAAGGTAGGTGCCAAGGAACTGAAAGACTTCAGACCTATTAGTTTAATAGGCTGCATCTACAAAATTATCTCTAAGTTGTTGACTGAAAGACTCAAAAAAGTCATATGCAGATTGGTGGATGCTCAGCAAATGGCTTTTATAAAAAATAGACAGATCATGGATGCTATTCTCATTGCAAATGAATGTGTAGATGCAAGAATTAAAAGCAAAAAGCCGGGGTTACTATGTAAGCTGGACATACAGAAGGCATTCGACCACCTCAACTGGAGCTTTTTACTTGGGTTACTCGAGAAGATGGGTTTTGGCAATAGATGGATCGACTGGATCAAATATTGCATCAGCACTGTTAAATTCTCCATATTGATGAACGGTTCACCAGCTGGCTTCTTCTCTTCTCAGAGAGGATTGAGACAGGGTGACCCCATGTCACCATTTTTGTTTATCATTGCCATGGAATGATTAAATGATATGTTGAAGACGGCTAAAAGAAACAACTAGATCAGAGGTTTCAATGTGTCTTCTAGAGCGGCCGCCAACCTAGAAATCATACACCTTCAATATGCCGATGATACTCTTGTATTTTGTGATGCAGACAGAGAAAAATTAAAGGTGTTGAGAGTGATATTTATCTTATTTGAAGCTATATCTAGGTTACATATCAACTGGAGCAAAAGTTACATGTATCCAATCAATGAGGTAGTGGGACTTCAAGACTTGGTCAATATTCTTGGTGGGAGAACTGGAGAACTGCCAACGATATATCTTGGAATGCCGCTAGGAGCTAAGAGTAAGTCAAAAGAGATATGGACTGGTGTACTAGAGAAGTGTGAAAAAAAGCTAACCAACTGGAAGAGCCAATACCTTTTCCTGGGAGGTAGACTTATCTTGATCAACAGTGTTCTTGGTGCTTTGCCAACATATATGATGTCTTTATTTCCTATACCAGTAAATGTAGTTAAGAAAATTGATGCCTTGAGAAGAAACTTCCTTGGCAAGGCAATAGTGACTCCAAAAAAATCCATTTAGTCAAATGGGATTCTTTAACACCTTGCAAGAAGGTGGGGGGCCTGGGAATTACAAACTTGAGAGTCCAGAATCATAGTTTGATGATGAAGTGGTTGTGGCGTTTTGCTTCAGAAGAAAATGCTCTTTGGAAAGATGTAGTTATGATGAAATATGAAACGGAAGGGAAATAGACAACCAAACGCAATAATTTGTCCTATGGGGTCAGTCTGTGGAAATCTATCAGGAATTTGTGGCCTAAATTCATGAACAAGTCAAGGTTCAAAGTTGGGAATGGTATGAAAATATCATTTTGGGAAGACAATTGGCTGGGTTCTACACCCTTGAAACAATTATTCCCGGACATCTACAATCTGAATCAACCACAATGTGCAACTATTGGTGAAGCATGGTCAGACCAAGGGTGGAATCTCAGTTACAGAAGGCACCTGAATGATTGGGAGATTGGCAGACTAACACAATTCTACAGCATCCTTGAGCAATTCAAAGGGACAACTACCTCTGCAGATTGCATCTTTGGGCAAGAAGACACGCATGGTAGATTCTCAGTCAAGTCAGCATACAGAAAATTCAATACTTCTAACAACCAGATAGGCTGCTGGCCGTGGAAGTTGATTTGGAAAGTTAAAGTCCCATTCAAAGTCACTTGCTTTGCTTTACTTGGCTGCTGAAAGAAGCTGTCCTAACTCAGGACAATCTCATCAAGAGAGGCTTTCACTTATGTTCAAGATGTTACTTATGTGGAGCAGAGGCTGAGACAATCAACCATCTTTTTTTGTATTGCAACATAACAGATCAGTTATGGAGGATATTTATTAATTTGAAAGGTATCATGTGGGTAATGCCTAGAGGTGTTCTTGATGTTCTACAATGCTGGAACAAGTATAGTTACACCTCTAGTCAAAAAGAGAGATGGAATATTGTCCCGGCTTGCATCTGGTGGTCAGTCTAGAAAGAGAGAAATCAAAGATGCTTTGGAGACAAGTACAACACTATCCACAACTTGAAGATGCAGTGTTTAGCCCTTTTTTATTTTTGGTGTAAACAAGAGTATATGGAAGATCTTGAATCTTTTGTTGATGTCTTAGGATCCTTATAACAGACTAAGGATTAGGAATCTCCTATACTTTTCCTTGTAATTATGTTCAACTGTATTGTAACAGTTAATATATATATATATATATATATATACACAAATATGTTACCTTCTCAAAAAAAAAAAAATGCTATGAGATGTTTAAGACCACAAGTTTCAAAAGCTTTATAACCACACGAATGTTACGACATATTTAAGATCAAAAGTTTCAAAAGTTTTCTGTTCTTTCTTAAACTCGTGCCAAGTCAAACTATAACATATACTCCCTCCGTTTCAAAAAGAATGAACCTTTTCACTTTTTGAAAGTCAATTTGACTAATCTTTGAACCTAAATTAGACTATATTAAATTAATATGTTCTAATAAAAATTTGTATATTCAAAAACTATACGAAAAGTACTACTCCCTCCGTTTCAAAAAGGATGAACCTTTGCGGAGTACGAGGGTCAAATTGATTAATTTTGACCGGAAATTTGCACATCGAATTTTTAAATTTTGTAAAATAAAATTTACATATTTAGAAACTACATGAAAAATACTATAAGTCACAATAGTTAATAATTCAAAATAGTTAGAAAATATTTGTAAGACATGTGGTCAAACATAATATTCTTTGACCCTTCAAATAGTAATAGGTTCATCCTTTTTGAAACGGAGGGAGTATAACATGCAACTCTTTGCATATCAATATGATGAAAAGAATCATCTTAAATTATTAGTCAAAGTTCATCCAGTTTGACTCTCGAAAAGCGAAAAGGTTCATCCATTCTGAAACAGAGGGAGTAAATTGGAATGGGAGGGAGTAGTTCGATAAATTGATTTACTGACTTACATAGACTCTAGTTTCATAGACCTTGTGAACCTCTACCAGTTGTCAGAAGTAAATTAAGGCAACTATGTAGGGCAAATAGAAGTGAACAATAGCTAGCCCATTGGTAAAATTTTACAAAAAAGAAATCCTATTAACGAAATAGATTAAAAACAAGAGGAAAATATCAATTGGCACCAGAACCTATCTAAACAGAAAGAAGTTCAGTAATGACCATGATTATAAATACTAATATTCGCAGACAATAGACCAAGAGAACAACCAATAACTAAACTTCCGGGTCTTCTTTTTCATCTCCGATTACTCATTATTGGAAAAACAAAGGAAAATAGAACAATAAGTATCATACCATATGTCTAAATTTATGTGATACTCTTTCCTTTTTAGTCAATTCCAAAGAAATGACATAATTCTCTATTTAGTACTCCCTCCGTTTCAAAAAGGATGAACCTTTGCGGAGTACGAGGGTCAAATTGACTAATTTTCAACAAGAATTTGCACATCAAATTTTTAAACTTTTTTAAATAAAATTTACATATTTAGAAACTACATGAAAAATACTACTCCCTCCGTCCCAATTTATGTAGCGGTGTTTGACTTGGCACGGAGTTTAAGAAATAGAAGTTGACTTTGTAAATGTTCAAATTTACCCTTAAAAAAGTAAGAGAGAGAAAATTGTAGTAATCAAAAAGTTGTTTGTGGCTTTTAAAGTAAGTAGGACCCAATAGGGGTAAAATAGAGATAGTGCATTAAATAGTTGACAAATAAGGCAATGTGACATTCTTTTTGGGACAGACCAAAAAGGAAAGTGTGACACATAAATTGGGACAGAGAGAGTATAAGTTACAATAGTTAACAATTCAAAATAGTTAAAAAATATTTGTAAGATATATGGTCAAACATAATCTTGTTTGACCCTTCAAATAGTAATAGGTTCATCTTGAAATGGAGGGAGTAACAGTTTAGCTTTAAAATTCTCATTTCCTTATTGAGATGATTTATATCCAACAAACTTCTATGGCTTGTTTTAGACCATAAGTTTCAATAGTCTTCTTTTGTTTCTTAAACTTCGTGCCCAATCAAACACCCTCAAATATGAGCAAAAACACGAGCTTGAGTCGTGCAAAGCACTATCCTAGGACTCTATTTCAGCAATGTGAAAGTTTCCCTTAAACAAGCATTCTTCTATTTCAAAGTAGATTTTTGACAAAGTAAAAAAGCTATGGGCTAATTTGAAAGGTTAGTGACAAGTGTCAACAAACCTTGACTAAACCAGGGCATTTATCATGGTTTGGACAAGTGTCCTCAATCTTTAACAAGACCATGACACTTCTCATGGTAAGTCACAAGTGTCTTCAAATTTGTTATTTCCTTCAAACAAGTGGTATGTTGAAGACACATTTTCTACACTATAAATACCCCATTATGACTTCATCATTACAATAAAAAAAATTTATCTAACTATCACTCCATCATAATACTTAGACTATATCATAACTTGCAGGATCGTTATTTAGAATTTGTTGTTCTTAATAGAGGAAGGCTTGTTTAATCCCAAAAAGACTTTCACATTGTCGAAATAGTTTCTTATATTGTTGGAAAACAAGGGAAAATAAAAAAATAAATATTATTTATTATGAACAAATACACATGCAGCTTGAATCGCTATTCTAAGATTAGATCTCCAAGAGATTTTGTGTCATTGCACTCCACTGGCTCAACCAGTAACCAATGGCGAAAACAGAAAGTATTCTTCAAAATAGACATCACTAAAGAGATAAAATAATAAGAAAGAAAAGGACATACTTTTTCCGAGTTTCAGCATTCCCAAGATCACTGTCAAGTATGGCAATCTCTGCATTATCAACTTTGACAATACCCCTAATGTATATGGGTACTTTTGTTCTTCCTCCAGTGGCATAGATCATTTTATGCTCTGAATCATGAAGGACAATCTACAAGATCATCAAGAGGAAAGTTAAAGTAAATTTGGTGAAATGAAGATCGACATAGCAAGCAAATCTGATAAAGAAAAGCAAAGGAGATGTCGTACCTCAAAAGTTAAAATGTAACTGCCAACATCAATGTCTTTGGGCAAAGCATCTAAGTAATGCACACCATTTTTATGGTCAAATTTGAGATCCTGTAAGATGCAGGTAAGACATATACTCATGCTGTTAAGGGAAAGCTGAGATGCTAAAACTACCTTAAAGAAAATAATACTAATATCTATCTGATGCACTAGATCAATAGAAAAAGCTCCTTAGCACCAGATCAATAACAGAGGCATCCTTTGAACCAGAGCTAAAAATCTGCTTGAGCTTGACTGTCAGAGAAGGAGCAGCAGAGCCCAAAGCAGTGTCTACATTTACCTAATTGGAACAAAGATAACCATCCATCAGTTTGAGCTCTGCTGGCAAACTTATTAGAACACTAAGATAACTGGATACATGATACAAGAAAAAAATGCATCACATTCTCATAAAAACTACTGTTAAAAAAGGCACATTTGATGCATGCTTAAGTATTGAAACTAGGGGCTAAGCAGGCTAATGTGTTTTGTGTAGCTTATGCAGCGATATAGTGATGGAACTGAGGTACTGAGGGGTGTAGCAAAATCTAATCAACCAACTGGTTTCTTGGAAAAAAGAAAGATGAATTTAAAAGATACATGAGCTTTGCCTGCAAAAGGCGGCAGTACACAATAAAGCTAGTTATTACATTAGAATTGCATTTTGCCATTTCAGAAATTTAATATGCTTTTTTATAAAGAAAACTTAATATGGTTTCGAACGTGATGGACAGAGTTTTCACTTGATATACTTAATCGCAGTGTTCAATTCCTCCACCCTTATAGTTGACTTTTCCTTTTTTGTTATCTAGTGTTTCTTCGTTATCCGTCTTTTCTACTAAAGCACGTTTCTAATTGCACTTTGCATAAATTATCCTTGACCTGGATGCTTTTTGCCAAAGCCCACCAATATCTTTTCGTCCTGAGCATACCCACTTCAAATCTTATTATCGTAAATATCTATACCTCAAGTTATCACTAAAGAAACATCCAAACTGGAAAATACAGTCTCACAGATTTCATAATCTCAACCCAAAAAATGAGGAGTATAAGGAGAGCAATTGTGCAAGAAATATTAGGTAATAATAACGTAATATGGCAAGAAATCAAGAGACAACAACAACATACCTAGTGGGGTCTGGGGAGGGTGAGATGTATGCAGACCTTACCCTCACCAAGGTGGAGAGGCGGTTTTCGATAGACCCTCGGCTAGAAAAAAAAATATGTTTGAAACAAACCAGTAAAAACTCATGATAGCTCAAATACCGCAATAACCAAAGCAAGCAGAAGACAACAATAGTGATAAAGACGCAGAAGACAACAATAGTGATAAAGACGCAGACCAGGATAACTACTATGTATAAGAGTAATAAAGCAAGAAATCAAGAGAATGATCTAAAAATCATCACACCTTAAGCTGGTCCTTTCTAGTCAATGAGAGCACACTGGTCCGGAGAGATAAAATCAATGGAATGGAGACCCTGTGTTGCAAAAAAAATGCTTGATATGTAAGCAATGAAAAGGTGCAGACCTGATTGCTGCAAAGCTTATCTGAAGTCTACCAGCAAAAACACAACATTTTTACAGAAATGAAGCAAAATAACAAAGAAAAAAAACAGAAACGGGAAAATGGAGTATATTTGCAACCACACCTATTGTTTTCCAAGGATGCCAATGCTTCAATTTGGTAATAGAAGTCCTTCACATTTCCAGGAACTCCAACACTAAGGAGAAACCTTGCTAAACCTAGAATTTTGTCGCCTAGAAGCTGCACAGCATAAAGGAAAGTATTGTCAAGAATGATTGTCATAGTATTAAAGAAAGTATCTGAAGATTTTCAGAGAGAAGAAAATTCTTCTATTATTTCTGAATGAATATTACAACCTATGAGGAGGTATATTTATACAATGAGTCCTAGGACTAAACAAGGAAATATAACTAATTACAATACAATAAGGAAAAGGATTCTATAATAACTATCAACACTCCCCCTCAAGTTGGTGCAAAGATGTTGCGCATGCCCAACTTGCAAACCAAAGTATGAAAATCCTTTTTGCTGAGACCTTTTGTGAGCACATCTGCCAGTTGTTGTTCTGATGGAACATACCACAAATTCAAGGTACCATTAGCAACCTTTTCTTTAATGAAGTGTCGATCAATCTCAACATGCTTTGTCCGATCATGCTGGACAGGATTTTGAGCAATACTGATTGCAGCCTTATTATCACAATACAAGGAAAGTTTCCCTTTTCCAAACATTCTCAATTCCTTCAGTAACCTTCGTAGCCAAAGAAGTTCACAAACCCCTTGGGCCATAGCTCTATATTCAGCTTCAGCACTGGATCTAGCAACAACACTTTGCTTCTTACTTCTCCAAGTAACTAAATTCCCTCCTACGAAAGTACAGTAGCCAGTGGTAGATCTTCTATCATCTAAAGATCCAGCCCAATCCGCATTTGTAAAGGCTTCTATTAGGAGGTGACCATGCTTAGAGAAAAGTAAACCTCTCCCTGGAGCAGACTTCAGATATCGTAAGATGTGGAAGACAGCTTGCATATGAGGATCTCGGGGATCATGCATATACTGACTAACCAAACTAACTGGATAGGGTATGTCTGGTCTAGTGTGAGAGAGATAAATAAGTCTTCCAACCAACCTCTGATATCTCCTTTTGTCAACAGACTCTCCAATCCCTGCTTGTAACTTGTGATTACTTTCAATGGGCGATTCAGCTGGCTTACAACCTAGCATACCAGTTTCTTTCAAGAGATCCATAATATACTTCCTTTGAGAAATAAAGATCCCTTTATTTGATCTAGCCACCTCGATTCCCAAGAAGTATTGGAGTTTTCCTAGGTCCTTGATTTCAAATTCCTTTGCCAACAGCTTCTTCAATCGGATCATCTCCTCTTTGTCATCTCCTGTCATTACAATGTCATCAACATAAACTATGAGAAGAGTGAGTTTACCCTTTTTATGCCTTATGAAGAGGGTATGATCAGCATTACTTTGTCGGTAGCTAAAGGAGATCATAGCTTTGCGGAATCTGTCAAACTACGCTCTAGGTGATTGCTTCAACCCGTACAAGGCTTTCTTCAGTCTGCACACCTTTCCTCGACTCTGTTCAGTATTAAATCCGGGAGGGATCTCCATATACACTTCTTCTTTTAAATCTCCATGAAGAAATGCATTCTTTACATCAAACTGCTGTAAGTCCCAATCCAAATTAGCTGCACAAGACAAAAGGATTCTTATGGTGTTCATTTTTGCAACTGGAGCAAAGGTCTTCTGATAATCCACTCCATAAGTTTGAGTGAATCCCTTAGCCACCAATCTTGCCTTGAATCTCTCAATCGAGCCATCAGCTTTATGCTTCACAGTAAAGACCCATCTGTAACCAACCAGTTTCTTGGCCGGTGGTTTATTGACAAGTTCCCAAGTGTTATTTTTTGACAAAGCCTTTATTTCTTCAATCATAGCCTGCTTCCATTCAGGATCTGCAAACGCTTCCCTCCAATTCTGGAGAATAGACACAGAAGAAATAGACAAGACAAAGGCTCTATAGGAGGGAGATAAGGAATCAAATGAGACAAAATTAGATAAGGGATGTTTAGTAGTGCAAGTTCAGGCAAATCTAACTCATTAGGAAAAGTAGGTAACTCACCAGTAGAAGAAGATTCAGCTTCAGCAGATTGCATGATGGCTTCTTCTGCTTCTTCAGCTGCTTTCTTTTTCCTCGAGTAAGTTTTCAAACCAGGTACATCCAAAAGCTCATGTAAACGCCCAACAGTCTCCCCCTCAACAGTCTCCCCCTGAACTCTATCTGTGGTATCAACCTCAACAGGATCAATACTATAGCTGGGAAGAATCATCTCTTCCTCCTTATTACTCTCCCCCTGAAGAGGTGATGGTGTAATACTAAAATAGGGCTCCCATTCCCGAAAAGTAACATCCATACTGACAAAGGTTCTCCTAGTGGGAGGATGATAGCATTTGTACCCTTTTTGGGTTGGGAATACCCAATAAACACACATTTAAGAGCTTTAGGATCAAGTTTCCCAGAATTTCTAGTGTGAACAAAGCAAACACACCCAAACACCTTTGGAGAAACAGTATATTCATTTTTTTCCTTTAGAGCTTCTAGAGGACTTTGAAAATTCAGGGTTTTAAGTGGCATTCTATTGATAAGATAGGCAGCTACAAGTACAGCATCTCCGCAGTAAGGTTTTGGAAGATTCATTGTAAACATAAGAGATCGTGCCACTTCTAACAAATGCCTATTCTTTCTTTCAGCAACCCCATTTTGTGCACTAGTGTAAGGACAACTAGTTTGATGGATTATCCCATAAGACTCTAAATAAGACCCAAACCTTTTGTCCATATATTCTGTGCCATTATCAGTTCGCAAGATTTTTATCTTACCCTCAAATTGAGTGCAAATCAGTTTATGGAACAATTGAAAGCACGAAAACACTTCACTTTTGGTCTTTAATAAATACACCCAAGTCATCCTAGTACAACAATCAATAAAAGTAACAAACCATCGACTTCCAGACAAAGAAGTTGTTTGAGTAGGACCCCATACATCAGAATGAATAGTCGCAAAAGGAATTGTACTTTTATTATCACTCAAAGGATAAGAGTTTCTTGTATGCTTGGCAAATTCACAAGCATCACAAACCAAAGAGTCAAACTCAGTCTTTGAAAACAAACTAGGATATAACTTCTTTAACACAAAAAAAGATGGGTGCCCCAACCGCCTATGCTACTGAACTATTTCTTGGTTGACAACCTTATTTCCTCCAAAAAATGCTTTACCAGAGTCTCTACTTTCATCAATCATGTATAAGCCATCATGCAATCTATCACTGCCAATCCTCTTCCCTGTTTGAAGATCCTGAAAAACACAATGATCAGGGAAGAACTCGATTTTACAGTTTAGGTCTTTGGTGATGGAACTAATAGATAACAAATTGACAGGAAACTCAGGAGGTACATGGAGAACAGATGATAATGTAATATTGGGTGTACAGACAATGGAACCTGTTCCAGAGATAGGAGTTAAAGACCCATTGGCTATTCTGACATAATCCCTTTTGAGACATGGAGAGTAGTTTTGAAAGCCTTTAGAGGAGCCTGTCATGTGTCTATTCGCACCAGAATCAATAATCCAAGAATTTAGGTGAGCAGTAAAGGCATTACCTGATTGCACATAATTGGATGTTGCCGCAGATGGAGAGTCAAGTTTGGACAGAAGTCGACGAAGGTGTAGAATTTCAGCCGAGGACAATGATTCTTCAGAACTCGTGTCCTTAGATGTCTCTACATTCTCAACAACATTAGCTTGACCCCTTGGTGGACCTGCTTGTTTTCCTCCACGACCTCTACCTGATTTACGTTTCAGCTTCCAACACGTCTCCCTAGTATGCCTGTAAATGCCACAATGATCACAATACAAGTGATCCTTATTAGAAGTAACTGCCCTTGGTTGCTCCTGAGAGACGGCTAACCCAGACTTCTCGATTGGTGCAGAATAAAGCATCACACCTCGCCGACTCTCTTCCTGTTGGACATAAGAATATGCATCCTCAAGAGAAGGAAAAGGATCTCTACTAAGAACCTGAGCCCTGATCTGATCATTTTCTTGATTCAAACCAGCCAAGAAATCATAAACCCTATCTTTTTCAACCAATTTTTGGAATAGAACTGCATCATCAGTACACTTTGCTTGGATATCCTGATAGTAGTCAATTTCTTGCCATAAGCCACTCAACTCAGAATAATAATCAGTGATAGTCAACTCACCTTGCTTTGTAGCATGAATTTTATTCCTGATTTCAAAAATCTAAGCATCATTCCCCTTGCGAGAGTAGGTGCGCCTAGTTGAATTCCAAATTTTTTCCGCAGTATCAAGTAATAAATACTGTTTAGAAATTCTGGGATTCATAGTATTCAAAAGCCATGTCATTACCAAGGAATTATCAGAGTCCCATTGACTATAGCTAGCATCAGTTATAGCAGGGGCTTTCTTCTCTCCGGTAATATAGCCAAGTAGCTTTCTAGACTTGATAAAAAGCAAACAAGATCTTGACCAAGCAAGATACGTAGCAGCCCCGTCCAATTTCACTACACTAATTTGCGAAGTAGAGGTATTATCCACCATCTTTGTATCTACAACCTTTGTGTCTCCCATAAGTCAGGTATCAACCAAGCAAATTTGCACAAAAAATTATCTATGAACAGATCTGTAAAAGGGACCAGATCTGGAAAAAAAAAAAGGACCAAATCTGAAAAAAAGTGACAGATCTGAAAAAATCTCGCCGGAAAAATAATAAACTTGGATGGGTAGGCTCGGAAAAGTCCCGCGAACTGAACCCAAAAAAAAATTCTGGAAAAAACTCGCCGGAGCTGCCCTTACGCGCCGGCGCGTGGTCGCCGGAGCTGAGCTTTCCGGTGGCGCGTGAGAGCGCGTGAGCTGGTTTTTCCGGCAGCGATTTTCTGGGGTTTGGTCGCCGGTGGAAGGGGAAGGTTTTGGTACTTTTAGTTTTTTCAGAAACCAATGAAAAATTTAATTTCAAGCGGACAACCACCGGAGGAAGAAAAACTTGACCTCTTAGAGTGACACGTGAAACCCTAGGCTGCAAAACTTGACCTCTGATACCATGAAGATTTTCAGAGAGAAGGAAAATTCTTCTATTATTTCTGAATGAATATTACAACCTATGAGGAGGTATATTTATACAATGAGTCCTAGGACTAAACAAGGAAATATAACTAATTACAATACAATAAGGAAAAGAATTCTATAATAACTATCAACAGTATCATTTACTCCACTAACATACACTTAAAGTTTCAGCAGACGCTGCGGCAAAAGCTGTAATCCCACGCACTACAGCTGATGAAGCTGAGAGGGGACCCTCATGTCCATGAGCATCAACAGATTTATCATCAAAGTAATAGGTCCCATCATCTGTAATATGATATGACAACAATGTTTATTGTTTTTGAATGACCTCATGATGCACCGATGTCTGATTACACAATCTACAGAATCTGCTGTAAGTAGGCTAAAAGTGAACCATTTGATTCATGAGCTACTTCTTTAATTGATTAGCTTCTAACGAAGCTACGGAACAGCGTAGTAGACAAGCAGTAAAAGTGTCAAAGACACAGAGTATCAGAAGACCAAAATCACATTGGAGAACATATAGTTTTAACAATCTAATGACCTTCCGTTTTGTCTACTGAACCATTGCCCAAGAGAACAATATTTATCATCCGCTTGACTTGTCTTTACAAACCAGCTCATGAACCTCAAAGAAAGTAGGTTGCTTTGCTTCCAAGGGAATTCAGGAAGCGACGTGTATTAGTTTTGATGCTTATACATAGTTTGTTAATAGTAGTGTTAGAAAAGCAAAAATTGGGTAGGGTTTACATATTTGTGGTCTAATACCATCAGTTCAGCTGAAAATACTAATGATACTAATGGTGCTTTAACAAAGAAAAGAAGTGCACGATGTTACATTTCCCTTGTCTATGTATCCTCTATAATTTGACTCTATAGAAAGTTCTTCCGTCATTTTTAATTGTAGACAACATGTAGATGTTTTAAGATACCTAGGTGATGTTTGGTTGGGACACATGGGAAAGATAATCCCCACATAAGATTTAATGTTGTTAATATAAAGTTTGGTTTCATTTTTCCTTTCCACTCAATTAATCAATACAATGTTTGGTCCAATTTTCTTTTTCGCACAAATAATACCTGCATATGATATTTTCTTCGAGATCGAATGTGAAATAAGAATGCGGAGTTAGTAATACATGGTTAAACCACTAAATGATAAAAATCTCTATGAAGTCAACTCACATCAACTTTTGAGAAACCCTTACAAGCCCAACCTGCAACAATTTAACCAAGAAAATCTAGATCCCAACCAACAAAACAAAAGATAAACCCGACTTGTATTGCCACCGTCTTTCATAGAATCAGATCGACAGCACCGGCAATAACAACTCTTGTCTAGACTTAGTGGTACTTTCTTCCTGTCTTTCTTTCCTTTCTTTTATTTTCTTTCTCCTCTCTCTCTCTCTCCCCCTCTCCCCCTCTCTTTATGTTCTCTTCCTTCTTCCCCTCATTGTATCAATGCACCCTCCTTGGATTGACTCGATCCAGCAGTGATCCCACACCCGCACCGGTGTCGCGTTGTGTCGACACAAGTTGCCAACAATAAATGAAGGACCGAGCAACATCGTTCACAAATGCACATTTGAGTACATCATCATATAAGTTCATTTGTAACATCAGGGGAAACTTCCAATGTTATAGACTGCCAACCCCACCAGCTCACAAGAAGAACAATAGGAAATGAGGAAAGAATCAAAAGAGGTACATACCTTATTTTTCCAGACCATCAAAAAGCTGCGATATATCATTCTTCACCATAGTAATCTGCCAATGCAGAGAACATATGAGCTAAAATACAAATTATCCCAAGAAACATCACATAAAAATATGTTCACGGGAATAAACCTAAAAATGTTTTTTGTAAAGCAAATACCTTTATGTATAACCAAGTATAGTATGCAATAACTTTAGCATATGACCTAACATAATGGCCAAACTCAGCACAGCCTAGACATACAACCACATACAACTTCAAATCAAGTAACACAAAAATGTTGGTCTTTTCGTACTTTGATAAGTACATGCAATGTCACAATGACTTTGATGTTCGTTTTATCTCCTGAATGCATGCCGACTCTAAGAAATAGGTATATATTTCCTGATCTCTTTAAAACTAACAAGGAAACAGAGACTGAAATAACAAAAAAGATGGAAATGTCAATACCACATAATACACATTACAAAATTTTCTTAATCCCTTTAGACACCTCAGGGAAAGGGAAGGCACTCAAACTCAAAGACGACTTTTTTAATCATTGCCTATAATCCAATCTCGAACATGTAAACTTACACTCACATTTGGCAACAAGCATATAGCTGCATACTAAATACATCCAAGTATAACCTATTCAGTAATAGCGGTCAGCCATCTGACATTCAGTATAATTTTTTCTTGATAAGTCAAAATGATTTTTTTCACACCTAGTTGGTGTCACTATACAAAAAGGATGGATCTACTTAGAAGTTACTAGGAGGAGGATGTCAAATTTTAGGGAATAAATTTTAGAGAAGATTCTTGTCGGGAGGCTTCTCCAAAAGAGTTAATTTTCTCGTAATAAAGTAATGCTCCAAAAGAGTTTTCTTCCACTTCCTTTTTATAGGATTTCATGTTATTGGATATTGTTGGTGTTTCCAGGTTTAGTGATGAACTTCATCGTTCTGGGAATATGATGGAACTCAATGTGTATTATAGTTTAAATGCACTTTTGTTGCTTTATATTTGATGAATGTGGATTATTTATTCAACCTTGTGCTTATTATCTAATTGATTGGTCACCAATTCGATTTATCTAGAGAATCCTACTGTAAGCTAAGGAAAAGGGAATCTAGAATTAAACTAAAATTTGAATAGCATAGGATCAACACAATTACATAATACATTGGATTGATTTGTGTTTACAACACGATATGCCAACCACATTATGTAACCAATAATTTGAACATGATACTAGAGCATCTTAATTAACGTTATTGCCCCCCCCCCCCCGGCTTTGATCCAGTGATATACGCAACTTGTGAATGCAACTAGTGGTGTTCAATTTTTGGATTGTGTCTGCTCCTTAGTGCTCCACTAGTTTTTTTGTGTATATGAACAGGCACTATCTCTCTTTCTTTTTCTTGTAATCTTTCGCATGCATCCTCTAGATGCTTTTTAATGAATTATCCTTACTTCATCAAAAAAAAAAAAGAACGCACTTGTGATGTGTAGGTTAGCCACACGTCACGGGTTCGAATCATGCCACAAACAGAAGCCTGATGTGTAAGTGGAGAAGGGTTGAGGGGTAGACCAATTATGCACAAGTTTCGAACCGTGCACCACTAGCCCCCAAGGAGTTCTTGGTTATCAGAAACTTAATCTTATTAGCTTAATAAGAATACTTATGTGTCCAGATTCATCCTTGAAGAAAATTTTCTTGGCAGGTGTGGAACATGTTCATGGTTATGTATGGAATGTACTGGGCAAACCCTATGAAGTTTAGGCATGTGTTGGAAGCTGGGAATTTATGTGTCCAGATTCATCCTTGAAAAAAATTTGGGCTAGTATTCCTTAAAGCATTGCTTGGACGATAGAGAGAAATCTGAGATGCTTCAAGGGTAAAAGCAATCAGATTCAATGGGTGAAGTATAATTGTTTACATTACTTGTATTTCTGGATAAATGGAAATGTAGTATTAGATATTCATAACTTGCTGGACTTGCTAGATTGTTTAGGAATTTAGTGTAAGCAAGTTCAGCTGTTTGCTTTGTAATTACAGTATCTTCTTGATACTGTTTGTTTTTTTCAAAAAAAAAAAAAAAGCATAATAAGAATATGTAGGATAAGTCAAGGGAGATAGAATTGTATGCTAGTAAATTAGTGCCCTAACGTTAATAACCAAATCACAAGTAAACAAATGCCCTTAATAAGGATTATAAGAAAATCCATTTAGATAAAGTGTAAAAGGTGCAATAGATTAATGAGATGTTCACGAAAATCATAGTCCTGCGCCTAGATCCAGTGATTTACGAAAGTATTATAATCATCATTAAATACACATTGCTAATCTCATCACAAAGTAGTGTACACAATAAGATTGTGTCATTCCTGGTACTTAGCAACCTTTGGTGATAACTCTTCATGCAAACGATACCCTACTCTCCTAATATTACTTGTTTCAACAGCGTCTACTTGCATGTGTATGAAAAGGAACATGTGCAGTGAGGATTCAATATTGACGTCGGATGATATTCGAAGTTGAGATAAATAAGTTTACTTTAGTCCTGCTTGTGTAACGAGTCTAAAAGAAGACAAACATCGTCTATTATGACGTTGCGATTTGTTTCTATTACCTTGCAATTTTTCATCACAGCTACGAACCATGATTTTCCATTTATTCTTTGGCGAGAGCGGAAGTTCTAAAAATAGCCCCAATAAAAAAGATGTAACTTGGAGAACAACACCATATGAATTTTCGCATATTTGAAATGGATGGAAAAAAGACCATCGTTTCATACTTGCGACAACGACCATTAGGAGTGGCAAAAAGTGGCATGTATACTTGCAGCATGCCACTAGTTGAACTTACAAAGAAATAATATAGAAAAATCTAAACAAAATAATCCAATATAGCCACACTTCGAAGGCAAACCAACCAAGTGGTGAGTGCATTAATCTAAAGGCTTGCAAAATGAAAAGGAAAGCACATGCATAGCAAGCTCGTGGATAGCAAAACAAGACTGTCTTACGATGACGGATATATGAATTAAAATCCTCGATGGAAAGACGACAAGTATGACTCACCAAAGATTGATCTATCTCAGAAGAAGCTAATGAAATCACACCCGCCAGGCTCTCAAGTGCAATTCCTGCAAAAAGTATTCTATCATGGAAATGTAAACACATCGTAATGAGTATTTTGAATTTGGTCTGACTTCAAAAAAATTTCCAAAACATGAAAATGATTGTGTGGTTTTAGAAATACATTTTTTTCCCGGAATAATTCTTCAAGGGGCTTTCAGGTAACCAAAAGCTACTTTTGCTGTTTACACAAACATATGAACTTTGGGAAACTTAAAACAAACATAATCACACATTTGCCATATTATGACACAAAAAAAAAAATACATAAACGCTGCCTAAATACTTGAGAAGCTTAAGGAGTTGTATTACAGAGACATCTTTTTCTCTGATATAAGAATATTGGTATACAGTAACTATTATCTACTCTAAGAGAATAATTACCTGCAGCGTAAGTGCTAGACTCAGGATTGTTGGTGCTATAGCGCCACCTTCCATCACTTTGGCTAAGAGCCTGTCAAGAACTCAAAATGTCGTGCCAAACACCCCATAGACAAAATGGCCAAAACCCAGTTACAACGAAATGATAAATGTCAAACATAAATGAAACCTTTATGCCATGGACAACTGAATCAGCACTTTCAAGATGTACATCCACATCCGAACTTAGACCCTGCAGAGTGAACGTAGCAAGTGAGAAATGTTGAAACAACTCCCGATTAAATACAATGTCCTTATGAAGAATGCAGAATACATAAGCTGATCATTATATCTACAGATGTTATCAATTTGGAGCAAAAGAAGGGCTACGTATTGATGCTTCTGCTTTTCTCTTTTCCGTTTTCAATTTTGTTTCTTTGAAAGGTTTGACGGGATTGAAGGGTTCGAGGGGATGGGAATAGATACAGCAGAAAAGAAAAGAAAGGTACACATCTTCCCATACCTTGACAAGAACTAACCCTCCAACAGAATAGTAGTAGTCATGAAGTGAGCTGGCACTGTTCACAGCATCCTTAGGTCTTCGGGCTATGCCCTTGAGAGAAAGAAAGCAAGAGAAAAGTGAATACAACACATTTAAACTGGTTTTCAATCAGTATATTGGAACAGTTCATCAAACTTAAACATACTGCATATTCCTTCTTGTTAAGGTTGCATTTCAAAATCTCATTAACTCTTAATGCCTGGTACAGATCTTTCAATGCTGAAGAAGGAGATGAAAGGGTGTCCACCACTGATGCACATGTAGCAGCACTTATATCAGGCTCTTTTTCGATTCCAAGAATATTGAATGTCCTCAAGGCTTCGTATGTTTCTTCTAGACTGGAGAGATTACAGAAGCAACATTTAGACATGCACCATTCAATTTCCTCGACACAGTATTGAAGTTGCATAATGCAAAAGGAAACAAAGGGATTTCCCCTTGAGTGCAATTGAGTGTTCTTCTTTTAATAGGTGGAAGTCTATTAAATGTTAACAACGATTGTAAAATGCACATAAACATATGTTCGTCTCAAGCTCCTAGGTTCTGCTAACAGCCTATTCCTGAAGTGGCCAGTATAATTTTCCTTTTTCCCATAATATCTTGCTAAGGTGCAATTTGCTAGACGATTTTTCAAAATGATATCCAAAGCTAATTTCTACACTGCTACAAACCAATTCCACCAAGGCTAACTATTATCATTAATAATACACAAAATCATTTAGGCAATCAACAATAATGTTACCGTAAAATGATGGCAAATATGAAAAAAAAAATAGATAGACATAAACATAGTTTCGAGCTCATTGTCCATTAATAAAATTTCGCCCATTCAGAACCGATGAAGTTCATAATTCTGGAACTCTTTTGTGATCGTAACATTCAGTACAAAATTTCACCTGTCCAGATACACTGCAAATAATTTAAGCCCCACCGACTCCCAAGAAATACGCGGAGGAAGAACCTAATCGGTTTCAACTGTAGCAAAAGATAAATGTTGTAAAATCCATTTAAATGTAGCAGCCATCAGGTCCATATAGAATTGAGACCTGACCAAAACATTACAAGTATAAGGTCATTATCAAATTGCTTATTTAACAATGACGACTACACTAACTTCTATACGGGATCAGAGAGGATTCATACAGCTAACAAGAACCAATTGGGATTGAGGTTTGTTTTCATTGCATGCACCAAATATGATGTTCTCATATGCCACAATACCGGAAATCATACAACTAACCCCAACTTGTTCAGGATTGACAGGCAACATAAAAGTAAGTAAAATTACAAGAATTCATATAGCTGGCCCAACTCATAAGAAATGACGAGCAACATAAAAGTAATTTAAATTACGAGCATTCATATAGGTGACCCCAACTTGTTGAGGATTGACGTGCAACATAAAAGCAACTTGAATTACACGAATTCATATAAATGACACCGACTTGTTCAGGATTGACGGGCAACACAAAAGCAGTTCAAATTAGCCCAACTTGTTCAAGATTGACGGGCAACATAAAATTAATTTAAATTACAAAAATTCATATAGCCGACCCCAACTTGTTCAGGATAGAGGAATATCGGAATTCATTTAAAGAAAGAAGGGGTTTAAGTGAGGGTTTAATGAAACCTGGAAAAAGATCCAGTAAACAACTCGAATGCAGCAGATGGGTGAGAATTGGAAATTGGTTGGAAATTAGCAGCAGCAGCAACACAAATGAATGTGGACAATGCTAGTACCACAGCAAATCCTAGTATAACTTTAGACATTCCTGTAAACAAATAATCAAAAAGGAAATGTATATATAGGAGGTAACGAAATGTAAGGATCTTTGGAGAATACTCATAAGGAGTGTGTGAGTGTGTGTGTGAGTGTGAGTGTGAGTGTGAGTGTGAGCTTAGCATTGTGTGTAGTAGAAATATTACTAACTTATTACAGTATCATGCAAGTGTCCTTCGTTGAGACTCCTTTGATAAACCAAACTAAGCATGTTGTGTTAGATAGAGTGGGAAAGATGGTTTGTCCTACACATTTTAGTAGGTGTTGCCAATACATGCCAAAAGAAATTCCAAAAAGAAGTTTTCGGAGTTAAGTAAAAAAATTATGTTTAAAAATTAAAGTTATGTTTGGAATATTGACCTCACATGGTAGAAGGGTTAAATAGAAACTCGTACTTGTTCTGTTTTGCCATAATCACTTTTGTACTTTGCAAAGTGTCAACCAGCCCTTTGTACTCGTTTGAAACATGATTTTTAAACCCTTCCCTTAAGTGTGATGCACAAACGCGGCCAGGTGGCTGCCACGTCAACTGGTTGGCCCATATCACATGCCACCTAATTTTTTCCCGTAAAAATAAAAAGGAAACCAAAAAATCGACAGTAAAAATAAGAAACAAAAAATCGCATCTTACCCTAACCACTCTTACCCTCTCTACCCCCCACCTATTAACCTATTCTTACTCGTCGATTAACCCAAAAAAAAATAATCCTCTAAACTGATTAACAACAAGTTAAAGGATTAGTTCTTCAGGTTTTGAAGGTTACCTCATTTTTAGGTAAGGGATTTAAGTTTTTGTAATTTTTGATTTGTTTAATGAATTGTTATGCGTGATTTGTTATAAAAATTAGGATTTTTAGTGGATTAACGGACACATAGTCAGTTTACGTTTAGAAATTAGGGTTTTTGATTGATTATTGTTTATTAATAAAAATTAGGGTTATCAATCGATTAAAAAGGATCTTGAAAATTTTGGGGTGAATTAATTAGGACTTTTTGTAGGATCCTTTCAAATTATTTATTCCTTGTATAAAATTTTGACTTTAAATAATGGCACAATGGTGGATGCTCTATGTTTTCCAACATGAAATCTGAATTTTTATTTAAAAAAAAAAGAGTAACAAACTAGTAAGGAATAAAGGAGAAGGAGAGAAAACTATGAAACAAGAAGAAAAAATAACCCCTTTCAATTTGGTAGTGAAAGCTCTTAAAAAGACCAAAAAATAGCCGTTGGGGTGCCTTTTTAGTGATCCCACGCGCTGAAAAGCCGTGTGTTACACGGCCATTTGCCACATAAGCAACCTACTTGGCACATTAGCGCGGAAGGGTTTAAAAGTCATGTTTCGAACGAGTGCAAGAGGCTGGTTAATACTTTGCAAAGTACAAGCATGATTATAGCGAAAGCGGACGAGTACAGGTGTCCAGTTGGTCCTTCTTTATATATCCAACCCCAGCTCATTTTTTATAAAGAGAGAAGTATTTTCGTTCTCTGTAAAGAAAAAATATAGAAGGCATCATTGCAATATATTAGATAAACTCTTAGTTCGGTCATATTCATAAATTAAGTTTTGAAATGTGGAATGTGAACGTAATACAAGAGACATAGAATACGACACACTTATTTAGTGACGCTTAAGGTAAACGTCAGAAAAATATAGTTTTCTCGATTTTTTTAAAACGTCGTTAGAACAATAAATTTGATGAACATATAATTGTCCAAATAATGTAGCTTATAACTTTAGAGCATGTTTGGAAAGTCACTTTGAAATTTGATTTGTGTGTAATTGGATGTAATTATATGATTTGGCCAAACAATGACTTGGTCATCATGGAATTGACTATAATCACTACCGGCGGACCCATAAGGCAAATCAAGCAATCGCTTGGCCCCCATTTTTTAGGGGCATCATTTTTTACTATTATTTGTATTTTTTGATTATAAATTTTGGATATTTTAAAATACATAGTCAGCCCCTTGAACTTGACACTATTTTCCACTTACACACTCCAACTAAGGTCCTTTCCAGTTGAGCACTTGAACTTTTTTGTAAGTATCCATCTAGACACTTTCCACCTACTCTGTTGAAAAACTCATGCGCGTATTTGCACACGAGTCTTACGTGGATAAGTAACCCATTTGTATTCTGCCACGTGTAATAATTGGACACATCATATAACACACAATACATCCAGATGATTAATTAATGACCTGACCTGCTTCAAAAGTTGACCCTATCATCTAATAAGGGTAAGCTACAACCTATTTCCCCAAAACTCTCATAATTCAACCCGTCTGTTGAACTTTGACAATCAAAAGCTTACAATTCTTCTTCCTCTCAGATTGACTCTACTAAAAACCATAACAAAGTCTTTATATCATCAATCAAACCTACTTCTTAAAGGCCTATAAATGAGTCATTTATCCACGTAAGATTCGTGTGCAAATACGTGCATCGATTTTTCAATAGAATGAGTGGAAAATATCTAGATGGACACTCTTGAAAAAGGTTCAAGTGCTCAACTGGAAAGGGCCTTAGTTGGAGTGTCTAAGTGAAATATAGTGTCAAGTTCAAGGGGCTGGCAATGTATTTGGCCATAAAAAATTATATAACTTCTTAATAATCCATCAAAATAAACTTCCTTGTTTTATGCTAATAGTCTTTTGGGTAATGGTAAGTAGTATCTTTTTGGAACATGTGTCAAGGTAGATGTTTTATTGCCGAGGGTAGGTTATAATTTTTGATATAGTGATCATTGCATTGTTTTATTCTCCTTTATCTTCCTCAAATTTTTACTCCTTTCGGTAAAAAACAATACATAAATAATTAAATTCATCAGAACTTAAGTACGTCAAACAAAATATAACTCGGTTAGCAAAAATGCAAAAAAGAAGAAGAAGAAGAAGAAGAAGAAGAAGAAGAAGAGGAGATAAGGAAATTAAACTACAAGACAATCCCAAAGATAAGCTGTTGAAAAAGATTTAGCAAAGAATAAAAATCTTTACGAGAAAAATATGGAATAATATTTTTTAGATGAATAAGTAATTAATCTAGTTAAGTTAGGATAAATTTTTAAGACATTTTTCTACAAAATATTATACTTTAAGAATTGGTAAATGGGAAAAGGCATATGGGAAAAGGCATACAGGAAGATGGTTAATCTATTCTAAAAATTTGGACAAGGTGTTTTGTTTTATTTAATACAATTTTTACAATTTGTAACTTCAAAACATGGTAATGAAGGTAATATAGATTTGAGTAAATAGTCACCAAATAAAAATATTTCTTAAAATTAAAAATAATAATAATTAGGGCCCTCATCGAGGTTTTGCTTTAGGCTTCCGTTGAGCCGGCCCTGACAATAATTGCGGGAGTACAATTGCACTATCAAATTTGAAAAGTGAGGTGAGAATCAGAGGTAGTTACATTGTTATTATTGTTTAATAACAATGTAACTTTCAAACTTTTTTATCTTTATTTATCAAATATTGAGTATGTACTTACGTGCATTGCGCATGTACTGCATATCACAGAGTATATAATTATAAAAAAATTACATATCTATTATTAAATAATATGCTTGTGTCCACAAATTCAATCATAAATAACTCAGGTTAATTCTATAATATTTGGATCATCATATGCCTTTCACATTTCAACGAGGCTAGTGGCAAAGAAGTTTAGTAGAATGAACATTGAATGGGGATAGGAAAAGGTTTGTAGCATTGTTGACAGGGGCGGATCTAGAACTTGGAGATACCGGGTGCCACACAGATTTAAGCATAGAGATGTCGCAGTAACACAGTCCGAGTAAGGTATAAATTAGGTCCTATTTGAAGTTTGATTCAAGCTATTCATTTTTTCAATATATATTGATAAATTGATTGAACAAAATTTTTATAACTATGAGTCTATGATAACTTAGAGCAAAATATAAAAATTCAATAAATATTTTCAAATATTTTGCACTCTACGTAATAAACTAAATGATAATGTAATAACTGTTTCTTCACATTTTAAATATTATAATAACTATTACTTCACATTTTATTTTCTTTTTCTTGAAAAAAAAACACAAAGCTCTATTCAAAATAATTATTATGAATAGATGAATGTATTTCTACACAAGAAAAAAATAAGTATTTCACTATATTAGATCATGTAATTTTACATAGATTTTCAAGTTTTGTAAATAGATATGCTTAAGTTCTTCTCTGGAAAGAAAATAAGTTAATATCATCTTTTGATAAATAATACTAACAGAGGATGAAAGTAAATTAGTGTAGTATTGAAATAAACCTAAAACTTGGGAGAAAACAAAATAAAGTTACTCATGGAGGATTGACGAGCTGTGCTTAATTGTCCCATCTTGGATTATCAAAATAAAAAAAAAAATTAGAAAACTATGTAGAAATATGGAATCGAACCCAAGTGACTTGGGAAGAAAGTCATGATGGGAAACAAAAGACAAACCCATGTGAGGAATATTAAATGTGAAAGGAAAGAGAGAGAAAAAGAAAAGAGACAAAAAAGGCTGCAGAATAGTAACTTTGACAAAAGGAAGAATGTGAAAGAAAGAAAATGTGCAATTGTTAGCTATTGCACCACGGCGCAGAAGAAACAATTCAGCGTATTCACATTCCTATATTTCGCCTATAAATAGGCAGGACTGGCATCAGTTGTAATTTATCCCCTCATAATTTTTCTCTTCTTTCTCTCAGTGAAATAAAATATTCTCTGTGTGGCTGTGGACGTAGGCAAAAATTGTCGAACCACGTAAATCTTGTGTCTTGTCTTATCTTGTCTTGTGAATTTTATTATTTTTATCATTTAAATATTTTTTCTTTCCACTAGCCTAGCACGATTCCCAACAACTGGTATCAGAGCACAGAAAATGTATTTCTGGTATAGCAGACTGTGTTTGCGCAGTACTATTTCACGTTTTACTATTCACAGTCACTATTCACATAAAATTTTTTTGTGAAAATATGGCTATGGATGAAGGGAAAGTTAAGATTGACAAATTCAATGACAAAGATTTTGGTTTCTGGAAAATGCAGATAAAGGACTATCTGTACCAGAAAAAAAATTGTATTTACCTCTGACCGGGGTAAAACCAGAGAGTACGGCCAAGGCAGATTGGAATCTATTAGATCGCCAAGCTCTTGGTGTGATTAGGCTTACGCTGACACGAAATGTGGCTTTCAATATTATTAATGAAACGACCACCTCAGGCTTGATGACAACGCTATCAAATATGTATGAGAAGCCATCGGCTTCAAACAAAGTATATTTGATGCGCCGCTTGTTCAACTTAAAGATGACAGAAGGTGCATCTGTCACGGAACATATCAATGAGTTTAATACAATTTTAACTCAGTTGAGTTCTGTCACTATCACATTTGATGATGAAGTCAAGGCGCTGATTTTACTATCATCCTTACCGGAGAGTTGGAATGCAACTGTAACTGCAGTCAGCAGTTCGTCGAGAAATTCCAAGCTCAAATTGAATAATATTGGGAACTTGATTCTAAGTGAAGATATTCGCCGGAGAGAATCAAGTGATTCCCCAGGATCTACTTTAAACACCGAAAGCAAGGGGAGAAGCAGCCAGAGAGGACAAAGTCAAGGATGTGGCAGATCAAAGTCAAAGAGAAGGGATTAATCCAAAAATCGCAAAGACATTAATTGTTGGAATTGCGATAAGAAGGGTCATTACACCAGTTAGTGCAAAGAATCGAAGAAGAAGAAGAAAGATCATCAAAAGGATGATCGTTCAGCAAATGTTAGTGCTGAACAAGTTGGTGATGCGCTAATTTATTGCGTAGACAGTCCAGCTGAATCTTGGATTTTGGACTCGGGTGCATCTTTTCGCTCTACCCCATGCAAAGAATTATTACATAATTATGTTGCTGGAAAATTTAGCAAAGTTTATCTTGCAGATGATGAACCTTTAGATATTGTGGGGAAAGGTGAAGTTCATATAAAGACTGCACAAGAGATGCTGTGGAAATTGCAAAATGTGAGACATGTTCCGGGTCTCAAGAAGAATCTAATATCTATGGGTCAGATTGACAGTGAAGGATACACAACAGTATTCGGTAACGGATCATGGAAGATAACCAAAGGAAATTTGGTTATAGCACGAGGCTCCAAGAAAGGAACACTGTATGCAACTGCAGTATAGAGGGACATTGTAGCAGTTGTTAACAGTGATCGCAAGTCAGCATTGTGGCACCGAAGGCTCGGTCGCATGAGTGAGAAAGGCATGAAGCTACTAGTCTCCAAGGAAAAGTTGCCAAACCTCAAGCATGTTGAACTAGGTTTGTGCGAAGATTGTGTCTATGGGAAACAAAAAAGAGTTAGTTTCTCAAAGGCAGGAAGGACACCAAAGAAGGAAAAGCTGGAACTAGTGCACACTGATGTGTGGGGACCAGCTCCTATAAATTCTCTTGGAGGTTCACACTATTATGTCACCTTTATTGACGATTCCACAAGAATGGGTTTATTTTCTGAAAAATAAATATGATGTATTTGTTACCTTTAAAAGGTGGAAAGCTGAAGTTGAAAACCAGACGGGGCTAAAGCTAAAATTTCTAAGGTCAGACAATGGATGAGAGTATGATAGTCAAGAGTTCAAAGCATTTTGCTTTGAGAATGGGATCAGAATGATCAAGACAGATCTTGAAACACCAGAACAAAATGGAGTAGCAGAGAGGATGAACAGAACCCTGAATGAACGAGCAAGGAGCATGAGAATATATTCAGGCTTGCCAAAATGCTTTTGGGCAGAAGCTGTTCACACGGCAGCTTACCTGTTAAATAGGGGACCTTCAATACCACTGAACTTCAAAATTTCTGAGGAGGTATGGACAGGAAAAAAGGTAAATCTCTCACATCTGAGAATCTTTTGTTCTGTTGCTTATGTACATGTAAACTCCAATGATAGAGATAAGCTTGATCCTACATCCAAAAAATGTTTCTTTATTGGCTATGGTGATGATAATTTTGGTTATAGATTTTGGGATGACCAGAATAGAAAGATTATAAGACACAGGGACGTCACTTTCAATGAAAATGTGATGTATAAGGACAGGGTTGGAGTAGAACTGGCTAATACCAGGAGACCAACAACTGAAACAGCTGAGTTGGAAGGAATCTCAGAGAATGAAGTGGCTGGAAAGGACGAAGCTGATTCTGAAATTAGAGATGCAGAACCAGAAGCTGGAACAGGAATAGAATCAGAACTAGAACCGGAGATGGAATCAGAATCTGAATCTAATATGGAACTTGAACCAAATTCTGGATCAGTTACTCCGGAGCCTATATTAAGGAGATCTAAAAGAGTATCTAAAGCTCCTGATAGGCTTTCTCTATCCCTCAATTACTTACTTTTAACTGATGCAGGAGAACCAGAGCATTTCAATGAAGCAATGTAGGTGAAGAACTCTGACAAGTGGAAGTTGGCCATGAAAGAAGAGATGAATTCTCTTCATAAGAATGAAACATGGACACTCACAGAGTTACCAAAGGAAAAGAAGGCATCGCAGAACAAGTGGGTGTACAGGGTCAAAGAAGAGCATGATGGTAAGAAGAGATACAGAGCATGATGGTAAGAAGAGCACGATTAATAGTAAAAGGCTTTCAGTAGAAAGAAGGAATTGACTACACCGAGATATTCTCTCCTGTAGTCAAATTAACTACTATCAGGTTGGTGCTAAATATCGTAGCTGCAGAAAATTTGCAATTGGAGCAACTAGATGTCAAAACTGTATTCTTACATGGTAGCCTAGAGGAAGACATCTACATGAAGCAACCTGAAGGTTTTCAAGTCCCTGGTAAAGAAAATCTTGTGTGCAGGTTGAAGAAAAGTTTGTATGGTCTGAAACAGGCTCCTAGAAAATGGTACAAGAAATTTGATGGATTCATGCATAACAATGGGTTCAAAAGATGCCAGATGGACCATTGTTGCTATATCAAAAATCTTGATGAATCCTATATCATTTTTCTTTTGTACGTTGACGATATGCTAATTGCAGGATTTAGCATAGATGAGATCAACACGGTTAAGCAACAGTTGGCGGAGAAGTTTGAAATGAAGGACTTAGGACCAGCTAAGCAAATGCTTGGAATGAGGATTAGCAGAAATAGGTCTGAAGGAACCTTACAACTATCTCAAGAAAAGTACATACAGAAGGTACTTAGCAGGTTCAGTCTTCATGACGCAAAGACTAGAAGCACTCCACTAGGAAGCCACCTCAATCTATCTAAGGAGTAATCACCAAAGACAGATGAAGAAAGGAGATACATGTCGAAGGTACTATATGCTTCAGCAGTAGGAATCTTGATGTACGCTATGCTGTGTACCAGACCCGACATAGCCTATGCATTTGGAGTTGTCAGCAGATACATGTCAAACTTAAGAAAAGAGCATTGGGAAGGGGTAAAATGGATCTTGAGATACCTCAAAGGCACTTCAGGTATAACACTTTGTTTCAAAAGGAGCAATATTATCTTACAAGGGTTTTCCGATGCAAACCTAGGTGGTTATCTGGATAGTCGAAAAAGTACCACATGATATGTGTTTACTTTGGGTGGTACTGCTGTTAATTGGATGTCCAGACTTTAGAAAATTGTTTCTCTATCCACCACTGAAGCAGAATACATGGCAATATCAGAAGCTGCAAAAGAGATGATTTGACTCAAGAACTTTCTGGAAGAGTTAGGTAAAAAGCAGGACGATTGTGCACTCTTCAATGATAGCCAAAGTGCAATTCATCTTGCCAAGAATCCAGTGTTTCATGCAAGATCAAAGCATATCCAGCTAAGGTATCATCATATCCGAGAGTTGATAAATGATGGAACTTTCTCGCTAAAGAAGATACCAGGATCGAAGAACCCTGCAGACATGCTGACCAAAGCAGTTGGAGTTGATAAGCTGAGGTTGTGCATTGCCTCAGTTAGCCTTCAAGACTAGTGAAGTAGAGGCGCCACACAGAGAGAATATGTAATTATTTTTCTTTTCTTTGATGTACATGGGTTTGAGGGAGAGATTGATGGGAAACAAAAAGACAAACCCATGTGAGGAATTAAATGTGAAAGGAAAGAAAGAGAAAAAGAAAAGAGACAAAAAAGGCTGCAGATAGCAACTTTGACAAAAGGAAGAATGTGAAAGAAAGAAAACGTGCAATTATTAGGTATTGCACTACGGCGCAGAAGAAACAATTCAGTGTATTCACATTCCTATATTTTACCTATAAATAGGGAGGACTGGCATCAGTTGTAATTCATCCCCTCATAACTTTCTCTTCTTTCTCTCAGTGAAATAAAACATTCTCTGTGTGACTGTAGACGTAGGCAAAAATTGTCGAACCACGTAAATCTTGTGTCTTGTTTTTTCTTGTGAATTTTATTATTTTTACCATTTAAGTATTTTTCCTTTCCACTAGCCTAGCACTCTTCCCAACAAGTCAAGCCTTCAACTGGTGGCACCATAGAGCCTTTTGTTACTGCGGGTACAAGTTCCCATTATTGTAGCATATTGTTTGTATATACACATAATTATACACAATCTCGGTCAATGTTAACGGGTGTTGTGGCACCCCCTCGGCCCTATGTAGATCTGCCCCTGATTGTTTAGAGCTAAAAATCTTGATTAGAAAGGTTGATCACAAAATGGAGTAAAGTAGAGGTAAAATATGAAAACTTGAACACTAAAGAAAGTTGTGTGGAGTTACAAGCAGCAGGGGGTAGGTGGGTTGTTAGAAAAAGAAATGGAGAATTGATTACGGCCTTCGCCTATGCTGTTCAATTCTTAACTAACTACTTCAGTGAGTTACAAACAGCTTTGATTGCGGTTAGTTCATGCCGCGAGCAACAATTCAGCCACATGATCTTAAAGCTAGATTCTTTATCGGTGGTGGACATCATTATGGGAAAACTGAGTATAAGCCACCATAGAGGCTAAAAAGAAATGTTGAACTGGTTCAAAAGAAGGTGCAACAAAGAGGAATTAATGTTGAACAATGCTATATGGAAGGAAATGAGGTAGCATATCATATGCCTTGGCAAAGTATGCTATTATACTTTAAGAAAGAAAACTTTAATTTCAGGCAGGAATCTGAACATTGTATTGAGGTTCGAGCACCATTAAGGATGGATAGATTGTAATTACCATCCTTCTAGATGAGGACAACGGAGCATATAGAGGCTGGTACTTTGAAGCATCATGATTAGTTGACCAATAAAATTCTCAACCGAAGTCTTTTAAGAAAGGAAAGTACTACAGTTTGCTCGTAACCACAGTTAAGCTGTTGGATCAAAAAGTGGAAATGTATGGATATCTGATCCATTTTGCTATCTTTTGCTTTTCTTGGTGGAGGTCAAGCTCAACATCCTTAATGATGTAATTTGTTGTCTATTCAATAAAGAACAATTTCTTTTTTTAAAAAAAAATTAGCAAAGAGGAGTGTCCAATTCATATACATTCTTTGTGTCACACATTACAAAGTATGAGCGTCTTTACTTTACAGTGTTGGTGGAGAACAAAATATTCAAAAATGAATCACTCTTATGTAATTTTTTCTCAGTTAATATATTCACAAAGGTCACGTCAAAAATAGAAAATTATGACACATCATATATATGTGAACAAATTTTTCGTGTAAACCCTATATTCTTAGCTGGAAAATATGATATGTGAAGGATGCAAATAGAGAAAGTGAACTTTATTACTGAATTAGCTACAAATAAGAAACATCATTGATAAGTTGGTATTTTACCACTTTTTACATGCTCTTTACTTGAGTTTCGTTGTGATTAATGGATAAAAATAGTGTATATATTATGTTTTATTGCATATTCTAGGTTGTGTATATTCCAGAAGTGATTGAAAGAAAACAAGTCAAAAAGGAACAAATTTGAAGATTGAAGGAAAGTGCAGAGCTCATTCCCTAGAGGGTAACTGTTTGCTGGGACATACGATGCAAATCACAAGAATAGTGAAAATCAGGAAGTGGCTAGCGGGTCACAAATTCAGCAGAAAAGTGGCTATTCGTCAAATAATGACTAAGCTCAACAACGAATAAGTGACTATCGGTAAAGATTCGGTGTCAGGGTGGCTATGGAACTGGTAAAGATTCGGTATCAGGGTGGCTATGGAACGAAAAATCAGAGCTTTCTTAATTAGAGATAATTTTGGAAAGACATGGTATTTTATTGGAGAACATATAAATAGTTAGGAGTTTTCATTTTTACATTATCTTTGGCCACTTTTTCAAGCTTGGGAGCAAGGATTCATCAACAAACCTTGAAGATTGAAGATTGTGTACACATTAAATGAGCAATTCTTTATTTCTTTTATTTGTATTACTAAATTGGTTATTTGATGTTAGTAATGGACATGATTTTGTGAATATATTTCATGATTACGTTTTCATATTAATGGGTTTTAATTATCTAGCTTCTATCACTTTAACTTCTTAATTTTGGTGCTCGCGACACTAGAAGTACATGCCTATTTAACTAGTTAAAGACTCGGGAGAGATTGACTAGCTTAAGATAATAGGCTAGCAAGGATTTGGATCTTGTTGGCTAAATTTGACCCATCTAGAAGAGGATATACTCGGGAGAGCTCCTCTTTCCTTGGGTCAATGAGTTAGTACTTTATGCGCCAAGCTATGTCCCTGGCGAGCGTAGCGAGGTAGACCTCTCTTAGGTATGACGGATTCTAGAGGTTACCTTAAATTGACTCGACCATAATATATAAACCCCGTACAATATTTGCATCCTAGGCTCCAAATTTGTCTTCCCCTGTTTGTTAGAAAGTCATTGATCACATTTACATGCTTTTTTAGTGTAGTTAGTAGTTGTTAGTATAGTCTCATCACTTTATTATCCTTGTTTGGCTTAATTCAATAAGTTTAATTCATCCATTACCTTAATCATACCATATTGTTCCTTGTAGATTCGACCCCGACGCCAAACTGGGTATTATTATTGCGAAGACCGTTTTATATCCCATTAGAGGTATAAGTTGAGCGTTTTCAATTATATGCTAATTTAACAGATTCAATAATGACAATTAACTAATCAACAAATTTCCTAATTAGTATTTAGTTAACTAATTAACTTGTCTAGTTCTAGCTAAGTTAAAACCTCTAGCTGGATTATGTAACAGCTTCTCCAATACTCCCTCTTAAATTTGATTGGTGCAAAGATGTTGATCACTCCCCGTTTAGACACTAAGCTCATGTTTGGACATAGAATTTGGGAGCACTTTTTCAAATATTTTTTCAAAACTTTGTTTGTTCATGGAATTTGTACAATTCTTGAAAACCAAATTTTCAAAGTCCAAAAATTGGTTTGAGAAAACTAAGCTCATGTTTTCCAAGTGAGATGTATGTCCAAATACGACTTCAAGTTTTCAAAATTATTTTTCAACTCAACTTCAAAAACTCATGTTTTCAAGTTTCAACCAAATCTATATCCAAACGCTAGCTAAGTGCTTATGTTGTTCTCTAGGTAATGTCTTGACCAAGATAGTTGCATGTTGATTTTTTGAAACACATAATGTCTTTACTATTTCTAGCTGGATTTTTTTCTTATAAAATGGCAGTTGATTTCAATATGTTTGTCTCTTTCATGATAGATTGTATTAGCTACTATTTGTAATGTTATGTTATTATTACAATGCACACAATTCATGTATGAGTCTAAAACTTGACCACAGGGAAAAACAGTTAAATTTGTATGAAGTCACATACATTAATGCAATATCAAAGAAGACAAAGTAGGGTTAGCGTTGTAATGCTTGAACATAAAAGAAACGAAGTAAGATTTTAATCGAATTCCACGGCGAGAATTACAATGGGGTGATAATTGGGGTATTTAGTGGCTAGCCTTTACAATCTCAACTCTAGTATAATACTTTTACGTCAGGCCTAAGGACCACTTATATGAGGCGGCTGCCCAAATTATCATACCCTAGATGTAGTAGCGCGCCTGTTGGTCCTGCATCTGTGCAACTCGTGCGGCCGTGGCTGATGAAGCTGACGTGTGCCCCTTTCGATTCATTGCGTCCATTGTCCATGGGTTGTTCTGCATGGGCCAACGGGCCTTCCAATACATTAATTATAGGTGACATATTTTATACCCACATAATTCAACGGGTAGTTCTAGTCTCACTCCTAGTTATTTGAATGATCTCGCTATCCACACTAGCTCAAACACTACAGCTACCGTACTTCTATATTTTACCTCAATATACCTCCTTGACATAGTGTTTTGTATTTTAACTTTCATTATATTAGTGATCCACCATATTTCACTATAAACCCTAACACTGAATTTTCGGTGTTTAGACATGATGCCCACTATGCATCACATCATATTGTTAAGCTTCTCGATCTTCTACTACTCATGATAATTCCCAACCCAGGATATCATTTAAAATATCCTACTATCCTAAAAGTTGTTTCGAACATGATCTCTTAGGTATCTGTAGGGACCGACTTAAGGCCTGAACTACATATGTATCAATCATTGATATTTTTTTTAAAACTTTTTTCCTCATGTGAGTTCATTAATTTCTTTTGTTGTGAACTTGTTATTGCAATCTATATGTGTCTTTGCTGGTTTTATTGAACTTGATCCCAAATTATATGAGTTCTACTGCATATTATCTTTGGTTCATGAGTAATCCTCTTTATGATATGTTGAACTCCAATCCTAGAGAATATCTTAATTCTACCAACTCTTGATGCAGTAGTTATTCTTTGTTACTTCAATTAACAGAAGATCATTTCCAGTTACTAACATGTTATCTACATAGACCAAATTGTTGTAATGCTACTATATTTTCTTCTGCAACAGTGTATAATCTAGATAACTTTGACTTGGATATAGCCAATTTGATCAAGGCTTCTTTAAACTTCAGATTCCATTATCTATTTACTTGTTTCAATCCATATCGGGATTTACTAAGTTAGCATATAACTTTATGATCTCCCTGGCTTGTAAAACCTTTTGGTAACTCCTCATACACTTTATCATGCAAATCACCTTGTAAGAGACATCGTAAACATTCATTTGATGGATATTCCATCCCTTAGTTGCTGCTATTTGAGATGACAACCTAACATAATTATTTAAGTACATGAGAAATTGTTTCATGGTATTCTAGGCATTTGACTATAACCTTTGTTGCCATCTAGCCTTGAACCTTTATATATCACTATTAAATTTATACAATATCTTGTAAATCTATCTACATCCAATTGAATATTTTCCATGGTGTAGCTTCACCAGCTTCCAAGGTCTTGTTTTCCTCCAAGGCTTGGATCCTATCCTTTATAACATCTACTCTTCTAGGGTCCTTGCTAGCCTCAACTCGGCTTTGTAGTTGTAGAAAAAGTTCTAAGGTACTTCTGATACCATGTGTTCAAGCCATTATAAGTGGCTGGTTGACATATTGAGTATAAGTTATCAGGTGGTCTAGCTGTAATAGCTATAATATAGTCTGTCATCCAAATTGGTGTCATCTTCTTTCTATTAGATTGTGTGGCTCTTACCGTAGTTCCTCTTTGAGAGCTCTGGACGACCATATGTGTATTGAACTGGCTCTGCAGTCATCTATTTTCCACCTTGGCCTTCATCACTTTTACTAATGAGTCACGCTAAAGCCAAAACTTAATAATATACCATAAATATTTAATAAATTCATGTATACTTCTATTTGAAGATCATTTTCTAACTGTTTTGTGATGTGAAACTATAAATTTTAATATTTTTTAATGGATAAATATGTACGGTTTATCCATACAATCAATTGTCACGACATTAGTAATATGGTTAATTTTCTTTTAAGTTTTTTTTTTTAAAATTTTTTTAATAAAATTATCAAGCTTTTCATAGTAAAACTTTGTCTAGTATTTTAGAGCTCTAAATTAAACTTATACAAATTTTTTTACTATTAGAATCAATGTAGCATATCAAAACAAATGATTAACAATTTGTTCATTTAAAAGAAACCTTATTAATATAAATAAATATACCTAACAGTAAAATTTTAGGCGGCCTCTAACTCTCCGGGGCCTAAAGCAGAAGCTTAAGTGTCCTTACTCTTAAGTCATCCATGATCTATAAAATAATCTCAACCCTGCTAGAATGTGTATACCTTTATGCGTCTTGACTTCACAACGAGCTTATGAGCCAGATGTTGCATGATGCTATTGCTAAGAGAATCCAAGGGAAAATAGCCCAAATGATCAAATACAAATTTCCAAGATGTCCCCTTTTCGCTGGCATCCTTCAAGGCCTTTTCAAAACAAAAGGACTCAGTAGCATGTAAAAATGTCTTGACAAAGAAAATGTGTACAGTTGTGAAAAACCCACAGTTATAGCATGAAATCATTGTATCGATAATTCAAGATGATATCTATACTTAGAAGTCAAAACTTGACAACGTAAGAAGGGCTCAAAAATTGGGGAACTGTTGCAGTAACTTGTCCACGCTTGCCATGCAACACCATTTTTACAACATCGAGACAACCCATGGATGCTTCGGTATGAAACATAAATAGTTTATGATAAATGCATTCACAAATTGTCTTCCAAACAATATATAAAAAAAAGGCTTGAGAAAGATTATAGCTCCACATGATAGATGGGTTCCATAAGCTTGGGTGTCGCCATAAAAAAAGTAGAGTGGGCTACACATCATACAGTTCTTGTAATCTCAGCCCTTTCACTACGCAGTAGCTCGGGTACAATCATTTCAGCAACTATTCTAAATTTAACATTTCTAATAGTCTCACTACCGATGGGTCCTTCCATAGTTCTTAGTCAAATAATTGATGGCATGACGAAACCACAAAACTTACCCATCAATAATAGAATCTTTAGCGATATTTAACAAGCTCTTGTCCACTTCACTTGAGAGTATCATACAATAAGATTTCAGGTCCCTGCAAATACATTTGAAGAGTCAAAACATAAAAATGATAATAGTAATATGTTATAAAATCAAGTGCCTATGCTATTAGAAATCGATCTGCTGCTCATTAGGTTCAAATGCATGAATAGATATTGTAGCAGGCGAACCCTAGTAATATTTGTTTTTGCAAAAGAGATCAAGTTTCTCTTAAGGCCAATTAAATAATTACTACAATTTTCAATGTCTTCAGTAAGTTCACTCTCCAATGCTTCAACAATCTACAAGTATATGATGGTTCATGCTTTCAAGAGAATGCGACGCGTGATATATTGTTAAAATATAGACATTCATAGAGTTGAATCTGAAAATATTTTATAAAAGTTATGAATATAAACGTGCCCATGCATGTTGGATAAAACTATAATTCACCTAAAAGAAAGGTTTCGAAGGAAAATATAATGAATGAATATCATTATGTGGCTGAATGAGCAGGGTTTGTACTGCACAAATATAAGCATAGTGGGATCACACACATGCCACAATAACTCAAAAGTTTGTTGATTCAAAAGCTCATGTATGTTGTATTAGTTGGCATGGCCGATTTTCTCTCCCTAGTTCATGTATCTATTGTGAAGAATCGGGGATCTTCAAAAAATTCTCTTTGTGATGTTTGTTTTCATGATAAATTGATTATTAGATCTATTAAAATTATAATTGCGTTTCTTCTATTTATAGATGTATAAGAGATGAATATGAGCCCGTTCACTTTCCATGTGGATTATCTAGTTATTATATGATTTTAAATAGATGCATATATAAGATGGTCATGAGTGTGTTTATTCTCAACCCGCAATGATACTTGCGAGGTTAATTACTTTCTCAAATATTTGATTAAGAGCACAATATCCAGATTACTGGAGCATACAATTTGTCTTGATAATGATGGTTTGCATCAAAGCTGGTTTAGCATATTTATACATTGAAAGCGTCAATTAATAGCTTAACCATGCAGATGAGAACAAAGCTATCTAAATAGGTATGAAATACAATATATCTAAAAAGAGAAATTGTACACATCAGGCAAACAAATGGATTCGCCTATCATAATTGGTTCAAAGTCAGTAACCAAATATTTTTCATCTAACAATTTTGATGTGTGATGCATTGTCAATTGTTCTATCACAACGCAAAAAGAGGGATCCTCCAAAGAAGATTTATGGTGAATGTCAGTCTTTCCTAAAATAAGGGAGATAATTGTATTGGATAAAAACTGACGTCACTCAAAAAGGTGACACATGTCTGCCGCGTGGTACGGGCAGAGGTTTTTCCGGACAGACATCTAACGGACAGGTGACTCACCAGACGGTTACCACGAGCAGACCCAGAGCAGAAACGAAACGCTTCCCAAATCAGCGCAATTTGAATAAGCGGTTATCTAATCGTACGCGATTGCTTAATGAATGGTCATGAAGGCAACGGTTACACACCCAGCGGTTACAAACCCAACGGATGCCTAGCAGATCTATAAATAGCACTCGTTCTAAATCATTGTAACAGAATTCTCTTATCTATCTGCAATATCAATAAAATACTCTCTTTACTCTAGCTCAATATTGTTCTCCATTTACATTTGTTGGATACTTTTCTCTCAAGGCTTCAAGCATAATCAGTAACAAGGAATCCTCAGTGGGATCAAGTGACCCGACACAGTTCCTTCTATCTATTTTATTCATGCTTTAATCTTATTTATCTTCAATTATCTCGTATTATCTCTACATCATTATTTATTGTCATCGCATCTCCATTAGAAATCGTGCATATATTCATAATCTGGTAATTAGTGCAATTCCGTATTTAATTTGGTCAAACTCTTAATCTAAACTATTGATCGTGACTTCGCAAATACAAATTTAATTATTAATTGGCCTAAAATCGGATCTAGATAAACAATTTGGCGACCACAATGGGAGCCGGTCAATAGCCTCTATAGGTTAATAGTTTGTCTTTTCCCTGCATTGTATTCTTTTCTGTCGATGCTTTATTTGCAATTAACATGGCAGAAAGCGACTCTAAACGGACTGTGGCGGACAACGGTCAAGAACGTGCCCCTCAGAACAGCCCTAATTACTCTCCAAACTACTCATTTGACGGGCAAGAACGTTCTTCCCAAGGACCCAGAAGACAACAACACAGGCGTGGACAATATCGGAGCATAACCCCGCCTAGAAGACGACGACACAAGAGTCTCTCCCCTGACCAAAGGAATATCCAAGAGACAATTTTTGAATTTATGCAGCAACAGACGGAGGTCAACAGAGGAATCAATGAGGCGATCAAATCTCTTCGAGGGCAAATCCCTCCAGTTACGAGAACTGATCCTGCAGCCCAAGGTCGAGATGTTCCTTCTTCACACACTTCAAGGCAAGATGGACAACGAAATGCGGCCAACAACGGAGGAACCATGGATCCGACGACCCAAGCAAACCAAAATCAGAACGGAGGATCTGTGGTGTGGTATCCACTGAGATGAACGTCATCATGGAGGCACTCGCCAAGCAAGTCAAAGAGAGTCAAGAAGTGCTTCAAAAATCTCTCAACGAGAGGATTGACCAGATACCAGGCGCTCCACCCACATTAAAGAAGGTCGACGTTCAACACTATTCGCAAAGGCCTTGGAAGAAGGAAGCATCACCAAAGGCGATACCAAAAACATTCAAGATGCCAAACATTCCGAGATATCGTGGGACTTCTGACCCCAATGATCATCTCATGATGTTTAGTAATTTTATAAAGACAAGTGATCTCACTGACGAGGAGATCGAATCGATCTAATTGAAGAAATTCGTGGAGACCCTAGCAGATGGAGCTCTACGATGGTACTCAATGTTGCCACCAAACTCCATTGGGTCCTTCGCAGAGATGGCTGAACTGTTCGTGAAAGTACACACAGGCGCCCAGAAGACGGAAACTCGCGTGGAGGATATTTTCGAGATCAAGCAAAAGCCTGGAGAGTCTCTCCGAAGATATGTGGACCGTTTTCAACGGGAACACAAGTTGTTACCCAAGGTACCGGACAGATGGGCGGCCATTGCATTCACAAAAAGTTTGGATGTCAAAAGCTCAGAGGCTACGTGCAGGCTATACGAGTCTCTTCGTGAATTCCCAACAGCCGATTGGTCGGATGTCTACAATCGCTACAATTCCAAGGTATGCATTGATGAAGACAAGCTGATAGGAACCAGTGCCCATGAAAGGAACCAATCTTGAAGCGGTGGCTCTAGCGGGAAGATGGAGTCGGAAAGGTCAAATGCGCGTTATGAACCGTATCCTGACCAGTCACGCAACAACTCCAAAGGACACAGCCGCAGCAATAAAGGGCTATCACGGGGAGACGATTCAGAATCAAGTGCTCGTGGAGCCCCAGGTCTACCAAACTTCAACGTAGAAATGACCGAAATGATTGCAGCCCTCAAAGACATGGGCGAAAAGGTCAAGTGGCCAAAGGATATGAAAACCGACCCAGGTAAGAGGAGTCAGGACCTATGGTGCTAATTTCATCACGACCACGGTCACACCACTGAAGATTGCAAGGCCTTAAGGTACGAGGTCGCACATCTATTGAAACATGAGTTCTTGAAGGAGCTTCTAACCGAGAAGGGAAAGCAAACTCATGCGAGGGCTCAACAGAATAAATCTGGCCCCCACGGGCATCTTCCCCGAAGATGACAGTCAACGTTATCTCGGGCGGGATCGAAGTTGACTCCGTTGTTTTCACAGCGAAGAAGTACGCAAAGATCTCTATTACAAAGACCAAGCGTCCACGGCCAGAAGAAACAATAACATTTGATGATTCGGACACGGAAGGCTTGCAGTTCCCGCATATTGACGCACTAGTCATAACATTGTGCGTGGCCGAGTATGATATCAAAAGAGTGTTCATTGATGCGGGCAGCTCTGTGAACATCATTTAGTCACGCGTCATCAAGGAGATGCAGCTAATGGAGAAGATCGTGCCAGTACCACGAGTTCTCTCCCGCTTCAACAACTCAAGCGAGAAGACCCTTGGTGTGATCACTCTCACAACTCTTGTCGAGGGGGTGGCAAAGGAAACAACGTTCCATGTTATCAACGGAGATATGGCCTACAACATTATCCTTGGAAGACCTTGGGTCCATGATATGCAGGCTGTTCCCTCCATATATCATCAAGTATTGAAATTCCCATCAGAATGGGGAGTACATGAGGTACGAGGAGAGCAACGCTTTGCTCGAGACTGCTATTTGGTGGCGCTCAAGCTGCCCGAAGAAAGCAAATAGCAATTACAGCAACCGGGATCCGACGGGGCAAATGGAGAAGCAGAGTATGAGGTCCCGGAGTTCATCATAAAGCTAGAGGCACGGGAAAGTTACACACCGAACGTGGAAGCTTTGGAGCCAGAGGAGCTATTCGTGGACATGCCGGAACGGAAGGTCTACCTGGGGACAGAGTTAAATGAACGTCTACGAGGAGACATCCTACAATTCCTCAAGGAACGGCATACGATGTTCGCTTGGTCACATGCAGACATGACAGGTATTTCTTCGGAAATTATCTCTCAAAAGCTGAATGTCGACCCATACCACCACTCGGTGAAGCAGAAAAAGCGCCAACAGGGAGCTTTTCGGAATCAAATCATAAATGATGAGGTTGATCTACTGCTGAAGATTGGATCTGTATGCGAAGTGAAGTATCCAGACTGGTTGGCCAACGTAGTCGTTGTGGCTATGAAAAACGGGAAGTGGCGAGTTTGCATTGACTTCACTGATTTAAACAAAGCCTGTCCGAAGGATTCATATTCTCTTCCCCGGATAGATCAGTTGATTGATGCAACCACCGGACACGAGGTGCTCACCTTCCTTGATGCATATTCAGGGTATAATAAAATATTGATGGATCCCAATGACCAGGAGAAAACATCGTTCATAACGTGTAGAGGTACGTATTACTATAAAGTTATGCCATTTGGATTAAAAAAATGCAGGTGCAACGTATCAGCGATTGGTCAATCGTATGTACCACGATCAAATCGGGAAGACCATGGAAGTGTATATCGATGACATACTGATCAAGTCAAAACGGGCAGAAGATCATCTAGCATACTTGAAGGAAGCTTTCCGAATACTCAACCAATACAACATGAAGCTTAATCCAGAGAAGTGCGCGTTCGGGGTAGGTTCAGGAAAATTTCTGGGCTTCATCGTCTCTCAACGAGGAATTGAAGTCAATCCCGCTCAAATCAAGGCGATTGAGTCAATTCCAGACGTGCTCCATAACCGGAAGGACGTCATGAAACTAACCGGAAGGGTGGCAGCCTTGTGCAGGTTTATATCCCCCTCATCTGACCGGTGCAAAAGTTTCTTCGATGTCCTGAAGCAGAACAAGGAATTCGAATGGACCCCAGAATGTCAACAAGCGCTGAGGGATCTGAAGAAATATCTGTCCAATCCACCACTACTCTCTACACCTCAACACGAGGAGCAGTTGTTGATCTACCTTGCAGCCTCAGAGTCTTCGGTAAGCGCAGTCTTGGTTCGAGAAGAAAAAGGTAAGCAACTTCCATTTATTACATTAGCAAAGCTCTAATTGATGCAGAAACACGTTACCAACCCTTAGAGAAACTGGCTTTAGCGCTAGTAACTGCTGCCCGTAAACTACGTCCTTATTTTTAGTGTCATTCAATAGATGTAGTTACAACCTTTCCTTTGCGCAATGTTTTGCATAAACCCGAATTTTCGGGAAGGTTAGTTAAATGGACTATTGAATTAAGTGAATTCGATATTACCTACCAGCCTAGGGTAGCAATAAAATCACAAGCCCTAGCAGACTTCGTAGCAGATTTTAGCGCTAATATATATCCTGAAGAAGAAAACGATGCAATCCTTTATGCAGGGCAGGCCCCTGGCGCGTGGACCCTATACACCGATGGCTCCTCGAGCGTCAAAGGGTCCAGTCTTGGACTGGTTCTTATCACCCCATCCGGAGAGACCGTCAGGCAGGCCATCAAATGCCCGTTTATTACTAACGATGAGGTCGAATATGAGGCCGTAATTGCAGGATTGGAGTTAGCCCGAAGCTATGGAGCAAACATAATCAAACTCAAGAGTGACTCTCAAATAGTAGTCAACCAAGTGACCGGAAGTTTCATTGCACGAGAATCCAGAATGTAAGTGTACCTTGCCCGTGTGAAAGAACTCCTGGCCCAGTTCGACGAATGGGAAGCGCTCCAAATCCCACGAGAAGAGAACCATGAGGCAGATGCTCTATCAAATCTGGGGTCAGTAGCAAAAATTAGAGCGGCCAGCTCCTCGGCTGTCGTTCAACTACTCTGCACGACCATATATCGAGAAAAGTTTGAAGTTAATGCTATAAACGCAACTTGGGACTGGCGGAATGAAATCACGAACTATATTCTTCATGGAACTCTGCCTGATGACGCGAAAGCCGCTCGCAAACTCTGAATAAAAGCTGCTCGGTATATGATCATCAACGACGATCTTTACCGCAAAATGTTCGCAGGGCCCTTTCAAAGTGCCTAGGACCAAACCAAATCAACTATGTGATGCGAGAGGTCCACGAAGGCTGTTATGGTAATTATTCTGGGGGCAAAGCATTAACACGCAAGTTGATCCGCGCAGGGTATTATTGGAATAAGATGGAGAAGGACGCAAATGATTTCGTTAGGAAATGTGATAAATGTCAAAGGTTTGCGCATCTTCTCCATCAACCAGCAGAACTGCTCCATTCAATAATCTCCTCGTGGCCATTCTTGAAATGGGGAGTGGACATAGTTGGTCCTCTCCCCCGCTGCGCCAAGAGGAGTACGTTTCTTGCTAGTCATCACCGATTACTTCACCAAATGGGTCGAAGCGGCAGCATATGCAAAGATACGGCAAACAGAGGTCATTGACTTCCTTTGGCGATATGTCGTGTGTCGCTTTGGAGCACCTATGGAAATAGTCATGGATAACGGCCCGCAGTTCATCGGCCAGAAAGTGACTAGGTTTCTCGACGACTTACACATCAAAAGGATTACTTCTTCCCCATACCATCCAGTTGCCAATGGACAAGCAGAGTCAACAAACAAAATAATCTTTGAATCTCTCAAAAAACGCCTCGAGCAAGCCAAAGGGGTGTTGGATAGAGGAGCTGCCCGGTGTGCTATGGGCTTATCGCATGACAATAAAGATGAGTACCGGAGAGACACCTTACTCATTGGTATACGGTGCAGATGCCCTAATCCCAGTCGAAATCGGAGAGCCAAGCCTACGGTATGCATATGCTACCGAAGAATCCAACTCGATCTCTTCGAAGAATTGGATTTCCTCGAAGAACGACGGGAACTAGCACTTGTACGAGTAGTCATCCAGAAGGAACGAATCGAACAATACTATAATCGGGGACTACGCATACGGAGTTTCCAAGTTGGAGATTTTGTGTTAACAAAAGTGTCTCGGAACACACAGGAAGCAAATTCCGGGAAACTAGGCCCTAATTGGGAAGGCCTCTACAAGGTAGTCGCATCAGTCGGCAAGGGATCTTATCACTTGGCACGACCAGATGGCTCAATTGTCCCAAACAATTGGAACGTGGTTCACCTCAAAAGGTATCACTTCTGAATGGTAAAACGGTCAGTTATTCTCTTCCTACCTTTTGCTTTTATGACATTCCTACTTTCATTATATTTCTCCTACATGGTACTAACGGCCTAAACAAGGCCAGATCCGTTTAGCTCAACTGGTAGAGCTCGAAGTTCTTCAACTTTGCGGCTGTGGGTTCGAATCCCACAACGGACACACTCCTCGTTTGGTTATATGTGTTCTTTTATCTACGACCAGCCTTAACTCTTTTTCTGTTACAACTTCCCATGTTTCAACATAAAAATAAGGAGGGTGGTAAGAGGCCCATGTAGGCCAGATAAGACCTTCTTAAAGGCAAAAGACCTCGTGAAAAGGCGAGTTTTCAAAACTTTTTATGTGACAAGCTTCCACGAAAATAAGAGAAGCCGTTCACGAGGCCAGCGACTCGGCCAGAGTTAAACTATAAATTTTCTGCAACGACTTTTAACTATCAAAACAATAAGCAAAGTTGTTCGCAAGGCCAATGATTCGGGCAGAACCTATTGACCATGACTCGGTCAGAATAAAACATCTGCGCAGATCATTCACAACTTATGACCTCTGTTGACACCCAATTTCGTCCCGAGACATAATTAATGGCTAATTAATTAAAATGAGAATCAATTATTAAAATAAAATTTAAATTTAAATTATTTGAATTGAAATTAATTAATTAAATTTAATTAAAGTAAATTAATTCATTCCAAGAGAAGGCTAAAATTACAAAGTGTATCCTAATTTCTGTCCTATCGCGCAATCCCTTTAATTTCCTAGTCTATTCTCAGAAGAGGGCTAAAATTGCTTTTTACACTTTAAATCCAGCCTATTTCCGCAAACATATACATACATCACACATACACGCGCATATCAGTTTCTTCACAGCAATCACCCGCGACCCGTTTCCCCTCACCCGCGATCCAATTCCCTTTCCCAACCCGTTTTCTCTCACGTTCGACCCGCGATTGATCCCCATTTCCTCCAAAAACGATCCGCTAGCAGCCAAAATCTCGTACCACTGGTCCCCTTTCCTCTTTTCTCTCCCCAGTACAAGAACTCAACTAATCCTATTCGTTCATTTCAAATGGAGCTGCAATCTGAGCCGTAGATTGATCTTAACGGAATATCCTTGATGACAAGGATGAATTCGGTACAATCCCTAAGGGATTTGACCAAATTCACCCTTGTTCTACAAGGGGATACACGAAAATAGGCAAGGATTCTTTGGGGTATTCAAGGGGATCCGAAACCCTAGCCTAGAGGTATTTAATCCCTCATTCTTTCATTTTTCAAGAAGAAGGATTTTAACACAAAAAAAAAACGGCAGTATCAATATTTTTTCAGATTTTTCTCTCAGTTTAAAAAATATATACTCATAGTGTTTTAGTTTCTGGTTTCGAATCGAGCATCGCTTTCAACTTTGTGTCATCGCTTCATTAGTTGTGTCGTCGCTTCACCAGTCGTCGTCGTCGCTTGGTCGAGTCGCGTCCATTTTTCAGTTTTCGCTCTTGTTCCCTGCTCTACAACAGGTAATACTCTTTCTTTATATTTTCAGTTACAATGTATTAGACTTCTTGGCACGATTTCGGTTTGAACTGGATACCGTTTATATAAGGATGTGATTTTCTGTTTTCTAGCTATGCTTAAGGTCTTGAATAATAAAAAACTGATGAGTTTCATCCATGTAAACAGCATTGTTGTTTAGAGAATATGATAAAGTTTCGACCTTTGTGTTCTTACGCATTTGTATAAAATTAAAAGCATGGCTGTGTAAGCTTGTTTGGCCTAAATGTGAATCAGTTGTCCTGTTGTTATTTGCTTGGCTGTTCAAGAGGTGAGCATGGTAAGAATGCAGGGAGCATAGGAGTAGTTGATAGGTAGTGAGCAGCAGGGGTTCTAGGGTTGTTTTGGTGTTCAGTGAGGTGCTCGGGCAGTTCAGGTGATGTTTGGTGAGCTGAAGGAGTGTAGAGGAGTTTGTGGTTGTATGGAAGCTATCCAGTGTGCAGTGTTTGTTCAGGGGTCATGTCAGGGTGTTAAGGAGATGGCAGGGGTTAGTTTGCAGGAGTAGGAAGTGTTCATGGATGTTTTTGGTTTGGCTCAGGAGAATAGATGGAGGTGTTAATCTTGCTTGTGTTTGTTAAAGTAGGGTAGTAGATGGTGCTCAGGTATTAGTGAAGTCCTGAAGTGTAGGAGAGTTCTGGTGGTTGTTTTCAGGTTCGAAGGAGGGCCTGTGTGTCTAGTTGATCCTGTGAAAGGGGCTGCAGTTCAGGGCATGTAAAAAGAGGCAGTGGAGTTGTGAATTTGGTTCTAGAGGAGGTATATGAATTATAAGTGTGCAGGGATTAGGAGAGGTCAGGGTGTAAGTGAGTTATGTTTCAGTCCAGATTGTATGCATCATTTAGTGAAGAATTGCAAAGTCATTTCTTGTATTTTAAAAGTTAGGAGGCTGGGGTCTAAGATAGTCGGATTTCTTTCTCGTTGGTGTCTTAATAACCTGATAGTCCATCTCATTTTCCCTAAAATGTTAATCTTTCCCCTTGAAATACACCCCTTTTCCAGTTTTAAAATTATGTGAGTTCCGTTCTGGTTGTCTTAAAATCAATTTCATGTTGGAATTATAAAATGATATCAGTCATGCCTTTAAAGCTAGTTCCTGTTCTCAGTTTTGTCAAAAGAAAAAAATAAAATAAAAACTTCCTTGATTCATTTTGACAGCCCTGATCTTCCTAAGCTTGGATTCTTTTTGTCTGTCCTCTTCGAGTCTCAGTGTTTCTAGCTTCTATCAAATATCTATTTCCTTATGTTTAGCTGACTTCAGGTTCAATGTTTGTCTAAGCTAAGTTATAAGGGTATGTTCCCTTGCTTATGGATATAGATTCATTTATCCATTCATTTGTAATCTGCCTCATTTGGGATAACAGAGATGTTGCTAGGTTCAAAGCAATAACCCTGCATGTTTATTTATAGGTTCGTGTTTCTGTAAGTTCAAGGTTCTAATTTAATCATTGAAATTATATGGGAGAAATAATGTTTGACAGGTTTCAGCTATTGTGACTTAGACATATGTTATTGGTGGAAGAAAGAATAAGTTTAAAAAAGGGAAGAAAATATTTTAAAACCTCAAGCTTCGATTTTTAATATTTGTGTCTTGTTCAGTTTTCTTTGAACTAAGCTAACTGCGATTTGCCTCGTTATTCTTTAAAAATGATGAAATCTTAGCTGCTTATCCTTTTCTATTAGTTTTCTTCGTGATGGGCTCTTGTCATTTAAATAGTTAACTTACGGCTCTCCCTCTTTTGAGTCCAAAAGATGCTGCTAGTCTTATGGCTTGTTTAATTGAGTTATTTTGAATATCAAATCAACTATCTTCATGGCAATTGGTTAATGCTATTCATACCTTGTAAAAGTTGGTCTTTAAGTGAATAATAAATTTCAGATTGAGGTAAACAAATTTCCTCTTGAAAGTTAAATGTAGGACTATGACAAGTACTGATTATGATTAAGATTTAATTTGTTTGCTTCTGGTAAATCGCATAAACTTTTAATTTACTAATCTTCTCTCTCCTATTTTTCTTTGCATGAACTCTTGGGAACGAGTTGGTTAAAACTCGCAAATGGGAACGGCTTGCATTTGGAAGTTACTTGAATCGCTCCGCATTTTCGGGACTTGATATCCCCGAAAATGTAAAACAAAAAGAAATGAATAAATGAAAGCCTTGTGAAATACAGGGCTCGACTTAAGTTCGCTATCCCGGGTTCTATTTTCTGAAACTCCTTCTTTCCCATCCCCTTTTAGAAAGCATGTTTTAGGACTTTTTGTATGATTAGAAGCCTGGTAGATTAGTCGTTTTAACTGAATTGTTATCTTATTGTTTTGATTGATTATAAATTGCGTATCCTGTCTCTTTGGGACTCGCCGGTTAATTTAATATAGTAGAAACCTTTAGTTAATTTTTGAGTGCAGAAGGAATAAAGTTAAAATTGTACCTATTTATTCATTACTTATATTTAGTCAATTATTTATCCATTTATTAAATTTACTTATTTATTCATTAATTAAATTAATTAAGTGGCATTTATTATCAATTTACCTGTTTAATTTTAATTAATCATTTATCTACTTAATCAATTTCAATTATTTATTTACTTATTTATTCATCTATCTACAAAGTTATTTAAGTGGTATTTATTTATTATTTCATTTATTTATTTTATTTTATTTATTTAATTAATTAATTCTAATTAATCATTTATTTGCTTAATCAAATTATATTTAACTAGTCAAATTATTATCGCTTATCCCTCATCTAATTGAAATCATATAAATATTTATTTATCTACTTAAGTCATTTATCTATTTATTTATTTATCTAATTAATTAATCAATCAATTATTATTCTTTATCCAATCATTTGTTAAATTTATTTACTTAATTTTAATTAGCCCTTATTTATTTAGTCAATCAATCAACCCTTATCTCATTATTCATTTAATTAATCTTAAATTTTGTTCAAGTATTGTCATAATCAATTTTATCTTCTCTGTATTATTTATTACCTATTTATTTTATTTAAAATTTATCCCAAACTAAATTTCAAGTAAAATTCGTGAAAATCGACGGATTAACCGCCTTTGGCGGATTTTCGAAAGTGCTCCCGTAATAAGGACCTTCTTTCGAATTTAACAAGACCACTTACCTAAGAATCTCTGAATTTAATTTAATTTCTTTTAAATAAAGGTTAAATTGCACTCCTTAGTTAACTTAGGTTCCTAATAATCCTTAAATTAGGTGGCGACTCCAAAGAAACCCTTTGGAATCCCACTTTGTTGAAATATTCCGAAACCTATCCTTTTCTAAAGAAAGGGTAATTTTTGGGGGGTTCAACAGCGTGGCGACTCCGCTGGGGATTGCGCAAATGGTTCTAACCAAAAGATTTTCACGAATTTGCTTTATTTATACATGTGTTGATTGTATGTAAGCATAGCTTAACTCATTATTGTTTGAATGCCTAAACTAGTATACATGGCTTAAATAAATGTTTGTTTGTATGATTAGATTGATTGTGTATAAAGCATGTTCTTATTTGTGCATAGTCCGCATTCCGTTCATATTTCCTCCCTCATGGAGCCTGTCAATTCTCTTTCACCTCCTCGATTTCATCACGGGGCACCCGCTTGACGGGTAGTTATGCAGGAAGGGCATTGCCCTTACCTCACTTTTGAAACTTCTTTCGTGTCACCAAAGTTAGTTCGGGATATTGAGATTGCCTGGTTTTGTCATGGCCAGTTCTACTGCGTTGTGAGGCCAGGTCTATCCCTCATAGGTCGAGTCAGCCTCAACCGTTAGCCCACTCTTAGAAGGAATTAGGTCATGCATGCATATACACCTTAGTTTGGACCCGGTCCTTGGTACCGTTTCCAGGAATTAAGAAACCGCCCTTTTGTTGACGGGTTATTGCAGACCCAACGACGTTGCATCTTATGTGATCGTGTGGATATTATAATGAACTCCAAGCCCTTTGCCATGTCAAATCTGGGATCTCATGTCGTGTCTTTTGTTGTTTTATAGATATGAACGCAGACCACCTTTTTCCGAGTTTCTGGAACACTCAGATGATCCACACTTGTCCAAAAATTCTCAAAGACTGGTGGGATAACATCAGAAGAGATCATGGTTCCTTGGTCATAAGGAAAACAGGGAACCTAGTTTCATTAATGGATATCCAGGGAGACAAGGGTCTTATCGAGGCTTTAATAAGACTATGGGATCCTGAACAGGGCGTTTTCCGTTTTCCAGATTGTGAATTATGCCCTACTTTAGAGGAAATTTCTGGTTTTACCAATTTGGCCCTGGATGACCGTGAGTTGATTGTGCCCATGGAGAAGTGTGAGAAAAAGTTCTGCAAAATGTTTGAATTAAACTACTCTTCATCACTGATAACTAAAACCCAGGGCACAGTATCTTTGAAATATTTGTTTGACCGTTTCGGGAAAAAGGGATCTTATCGCGCCAATCCAAGGGCGTTCAAATGCACTGAACATAAATGGGAGAAGCTCAGACCCAAAGCTTTTGTAATGGCGTTGCTTGGCACTTTAGTATTTCCTTGTGGCTATGACGCAGTTGACATGCGACTTAGCACCGTGGTCCGATCTATATTTGAGGGCGTGAATGGGAGGCAGACTACTCTGGTTCCCATGATTTTGGCCGATATACTGGGCGCTTTGACTGAGTGTTCTAAAGGAGGGAATTGTCATTTTTCTGGTTGCAATCTTCTTTTGCAACTATGGGTTATTGAACATCTTTGCACTCGAGGCCCATTGGATGATTTGATTCCCCAAAATGGAAATCGAATCGCCACACACCATGCAAGAATGGGAAATTTCAGACGTCATAAGACTGCTCAAGGTTGGTATGATGATATAAAGGGTTTGAGTGGCGTGGACATTCACTGGAATTATTCATGGATTGGCAATCATGAAGTTCGCTTAAGGAGTCCCGATCGGTATTATATCAGGTTGATCGGGTTCAGGAGCATCCAGCCTTACGTTCCAATCCGTGTGATGAGGCAGTTCGGGTTATTACAGTCCATCCCACTCATTGCTGGTATTCGGGAGTCTGAAATCAAATATGAAGCACCCAATTACACAGTTCCTGAAGCAACAAACATCTGTGATGACTGGGCTCGCTTAGAAAGAGAATTGATTCGTCGAGATCAAAACCCACCATGTTCTCCTGAGTATTACGCATGGGCAAGGTACATCTATGAAACTGGGGAGATAGAAACAAGTCCTTGGGAGCAGACTGGGTTTGTTGATAAAGAAGCTGAAAGGCATTCTCGCCTTCACATTCTGCCCATAACAACGTTGGATGAATTGATGTTTGACCAAGTTCGCCATTACCCAGGATATTCAGGATATCTCTATGCCACAAACCGGTTGTATCTTGAAAGGCCACCTGCCTGATGATGTTGCTGAATGCTGATGATTATTGCTGATTCCTAAAGATTGAAGCAGAATTTAGCTCTTGTTTTCTAAAATTCCCTTCTTTTGTCCCGATGTAAAGCTTGATGCTTCTTCCCCTTTTAATATTTGGATATTATTATCCCAACTCTATCACGATGTAACGTTTTGAGACCGGTTTATTACTAATGGCAACTACTAATGTTTATTTACATCCCAATTTTGTATTGGCAAACGGTTTGTATCATTATAATATCCACATGTGTATGCAATTTGCGCGATTAGGCTTACCTCTAGCACAAAGAGGCACCCTACAGGGTAGGACGCGTCCGCATTTTATTTTACGCACATTATTTGTGGTTGCCACATGCCTAATTTATCGCTCGTTTAAAAATGCAAAAGCGCTACGTGACGCGCGCTATGTGATTACGTGCAAATTTTACCAACAACATGCAAACTAACACAGTTACCTTTTGAATTTTTCTTTTGTTTTGTTTATTCCTAAACAGAGGTTTGATTTGTGCTGATTGAGCTGATCCAAAGGCTTTCCTCTGCACATTGATATACACTTCAGAATTTCGACAAAATGTCCGGTAATGATGATCAGCCTCCCGTCCTCAATGATAAGACTCTCGAAACTCCTGGATCTTCGAGGGGAAACATCCTCCTTGCTCAGGATGACCTTATTTTGAACCTGACCAAACAAATACAGATGCTGAGCGATGAGCTAGCAGCCATTAAAGGGCAAGCCCCTCAAAACATACCTTTAAATGCCAATCCTGTTCACAATATACCCACATACCAAAACAACCCACTTAATCAAACACCACCACCACAAAATCGCCCACCAGTTAGTCAAAATACCCCGCCCGCTCAGCAAAATGCCCAACCCGCTGGTTATCCTTCATATTATCCATATCCTAACGACCCCACTCCTCCTCACTACCAATATTTGCCTGCTAAAGACACTCCCCGTCCTCCACAATCTCAAGCGCCCATTCCTGTAGCCGTTGCTCCTCCAAACGCCAATGATCCAAGGCAGGGATATCCCGAGGCGTTATATTATGAGCATGACCCTAATGGGAAGAATGCGGACTTCACAGATTATCCGCCACAGAATGAAATGCCCACAGCCGTGGAAAAACAGGGAAGGACAAGCGAACAAGATGAGATAATCCAGGCAATGAAAGTCATGCAACAATCTATTAAGGACTTGCAGGTGACTAAGAAACGGCAAAGCACTTCATATCGCAGTCTTTATCTATTCCCGGACATTACTCCTCCTCCCGGTTTTAAAGTGCCGAAGTTTGACATGTATGATGGTCATGGTGACCCATTTGCTCATTTAACCAAGTACCTCAACAGAATGAGGGCGGCGGGAGGCAAAGAAGAACTTCTGATGGCTTACTTTAGCCACAGTCTGGAAGGTATTGCCGCTGAATGGTTTGCCAGACAAGACATAAGCAAATGGCACGAATTTGATGATATAGCTGGTGATTTCACAAAGCAGTTTGAATACAATGTGGCGATGGTCCCTGACCTCATAACCTTGGCCAATTTGAAGAAGAAACCAACAGAATCTTTTAGGGAATACGCCTTGAGGTGGCGTGAACAGGCTGCACGGGTGCAACCCCCGATGACTGAGAGAGATATGGTAAAGTATTTTATTCGTGCTCAAGACGACTCATATTATATGCATATGCTTCCTATGATGGGTGCACCTTATGCTGAACTTCTCACAATGGGGGAGATGGTGGAAGAAGGCATCAAATCCGGTCGGATTGTGAGCTTTGCTGAAATGAAGTCAAGTGCTCAAAATGCTCAGGCCAGCTCAAACAATGCTAGAAGAAGAGAGAAGAGGGAAGAAGTCACAGCTGTTGCCGCAGACATTGACCGCCGCCCGGCTAGGAGGTTGAACTTTGATAATCCACCAACCTACTCTACATACCCAAATGCACCTCCTCATTACCCAAATGCACCTCCTCATTACCCAAATATTCCTTCTCCTTACCCAAATGCACCACCCCCAAATTATCCTAGTCACTATCAAATTCCTCCCGCTCCATATCCTGTCTATCAAGCACAACCCAGTTATTATCCACCACGAGCACCAGCACCACAACAATACCCTCCTCGCCCACAAAATTACCAACCCCGTGCTCCTGTCCGTCCAAATATGCAAGGACCTAACCAAAGCTATGAGAGGAGAGCACCCAAAACCTATACTCCTATAGCTGAATCTTATGGTCAATTGTTTGAAAGATTAAGAAGCGCCGGAGTTGTGCAGCCTGTTCCTGACAATACTCCAAATCCTCCTCCAAGGTGGTATGATGTTAATAAGCATTGTGTTTATCATTCTGGGGCTGCGGGCCATGATGTGGAAAGGTGTTATGCCTTCAAGGATAGAGTGGAAGCTTTGATCAAATCAGGCACTATCCAGCTTACTGGAACTCAGCCTAATGTGCAAGATAATCCTCTTCCCGCCTATGGAAACAATGCTGTCAATGTCATTTCCCTTGAGGAGGGAGTCGATTTGAAAGGGACCATTGTTCCCGTTAGCAATGTGAGGGTTGCTAACGAGGCCAAAGTATCTGTGCAAGTTAGAGCTCCCATTCTGGTGCAAGCGGGTATCCCGAGGCCAACTGTCACCGTCATGCTTGCCTCACCCCTTCAATATGATAGCAAGAGGGTTCCTTGGAACTATTCTGAAGTGCCTATCGGAAGTGGAAAGGTAACTGTTGCTGTTGCTGCTGCACAAGGCATGACCAGATCTGGTAGATTCTATACGCCTGAGGAGTTGGGTCGAGGCCTTAGGGAAAAGGAGGGCGTTGTAAGAAGAGTGACTGACACCGAAGCTGAGGACTTTTGGAGGAAAATGCAGTCAAAGGAATACTCTATTCTGGAGCACCTAAAGAATACTCCTTCCCGCATATCCATTATGGCTTTGCTGATGAGCTCTGAAACGCATAGAAATGCATTGCTAAAAGTGCTCAAGGAAGCAGAGGTGCCCGCTGAGACCACGGATGAGAGTTTGGCCGTCTTGGTTGGCCAAATCTTAGAACCTCACAAGGTGTCCTTCTTCAAAGAAGAGCTTCTACCCGAGGGTCTCGGACACAACAAAGCCTTGCATATTGTTGTCAAATGTAGGGACAAATTTGTTGGACGGGTACTGATCGACGGTGGTTCCGGGCTCAATATATGCCCGTTGGCAACTCTGAAGGAGCTTGGAATTGACGCTGGCAAAATTAGACAGAGCAATGTGAAAGCAAGGGCTTTTGATGGGGCTCAAAGGTGCACCTTTGGAGAGATTGATCTTGATCTGCAGATAGGTCCTGTGAACTTCTCTGTGGAGTTTCAGGTATTCGACATCCCGTCTACCTATAACATGCTGTTAGGAAGACCCTGGATTCACATGGCCGGAGCCGTCCCTTCCACTTTGCATCAAAGTGTGAAATTTATATGGGATAATGAAGAAGTAGTGGTCAAGGGCGAGGGAAACAGCCCCACGCATGCTAGCACCACGATTCCTATGGTGGACAACGCCGCAGAGCTTGATGGGACTACCTTTCACACGGTTGAGCTGATGAATGTGACCCGAGCATCAAATGAGGATTCAAAGAAAGGTATCCTACCCAGAGTCCCCAAGATGATTGCTGTGGAGATGTTGAAAAATGGTTTCAAACCTGGTTCGGGATTGGGGGCAAATCTGAACGGCATTACCGAACCCATCTGCTTGCCCAAGAATCTGGGTACCTTTGGCTTGGGTTACTGTCCCACCAAAAAAGAGATTGAGAAGGCCAAAAGGAAACCAGCCATTGCCATGCCAGAACCCTTTCCTTCCTTGTACCAGTCATTTATCAAGGCACCGGAAGTCATTATACCGGATCTGATAGAGGGAGTTGGCGATTTGTTTCTGAGTGATGATTTGGAATGCGATGTTATTATTGAAGACTGTGCGGAGGAGTCACCTGCGCAAAATGTTGAGGCCAAGGATCCGATGGCCAATTGGACCTGTGTCCCAGTGGAGGAGACCTGGTGAATGAACTCAACAGTTTATTTTGGCGTCACAGTCAGATTGAGGCCCTGAACTGTGTTTCGCTTTTTAGTTTATGTTTATGTCTTTTCAAAATAATCTGTTTACATTCTGCATGTTTTGCTTTAATGTATGCCTCCCTAAACTAGATTTTGAAACAAATAAAATGCATTGCATTCTCCCTACTATTATTTTGATATGCTTCAATTATTTACTTTATTTTACGCTTTTGATTAATGTTTGTTTCTGTTTCAGCTTTCCACTTAACAAAACTGCCGAAACTTTGCTTGTGACATATAATGAAACAACTGAACAAACTGGCACTGATGCATTGAGTATTGGGGAGTTTGATGAAGATTTTGTTCCTGATGAAATAACAAGAGAAGTGGATCAATTTGAGAACAAACCAAAGCCTAACTTGGAAGAAACCGAGTCAATCAATTTGGGGACTTCAGAAGATGTTAGAGAAACCAGAATCAGTGTTCATTTGACCTCGGAAGAAAGAAGAGCTTATATTGAACTATTGAACGAGTACCGAGACATCTTTGCTTGGTCCTATGATGATATGCCCGGTTTGAGTACTGATCTTGTCACTCACAAATTGCCAACTGATCCTTCATTTCCGCCTGTTAAGCAAAAGAAGAGAAACTTCAAAACTTCCACAAGCAAACAAATATTGGAAGAAGTGCAAAAGCAATTGACCGCCAAGGTGATTCGATCTCTCAAATATCCCACTTGGTTAGCGAATATTGTGCCGGTGCCCAAGAAAGACGGCAAAGTTAGAGTTTGTGTTGATTATCGTGATCTCAACAAAGCAAGTCCAAAGGATGATTTTCCATTGCCAAATATTCATATCCTTATTGATAGCTGTGCAAAACATGAGCTTCAGTCTTTTGTCGATTGTTTTGCCGGTTATCACCAGATCCTGATGGATGAAGATGATGCTGAAAAGACCGCCTTCATCACGCCTTGGGGTGTGTTTTGTTATAGAGTTATGCCTTTCGGTTTGAAGAATGCCGGGGCAACATATATGAGAGCAATGACAACTCTTTTCCATGATATGATTCACAAAGAGATTGAAGTCTATGTAGATGATGTTGTTATCAAGTCAAAGAAGAAAGAAGAGCATTTGACCGATTTGAGAAAGTTCTTCAACCGCCTTCGGCGGTATAACTTAAAGCTTAATCCTGCGAAATGTGCATTTGGTGTTCCTGCCGGTAAGATGTTGGGTTTTATTGTAAGCCGGAGGGGTATAGAATTTGATCCGTCCAAAATCAAGACTATCCAAGACTTGCCTCCTCCAAAGAGCAGAAAGGATGTGATGAGCTTTCTTGGCCGCTTGAACTACATAAGCCGCTTCATTGCGCAATCCACGGTTATTTGTGAACCAATAATCAAGTTGTTGAAGAAAGATGCTGTTATCGAGTGGACGGAAGACTGTCAAAAAGCTTTTGATAGGATCAAGGAGTATCTATCTAATCCGCCTGTGTTAGTTCCTCCTGAACCTGGAAGACCATTGATCTTATATTTGTCTGTCTCGGAAAATGCATTTGGATGTGTCTTGGGGCAACATGACAAGACCGGGAAGAAAGAACAAGCCATTTATTATCTAAGCAAGAAGTTCACTCCTTATGAAGCCAGGTACACTCTCTTGGAGCGAACTTGTTGCGCCTTGACTTGGACTGCACAAAGGTTAAGGCATTATCTCTCATCATATACAACTTATCTTATCTCGAGGATGGATCCTTTGAAATATATCTTTCAAAAGCCGATGCCCACGGGAAAATTAGCAAAATGGCAGATTTTGTTGAGTGAATTTGACATAGTTTATGTCACCCAAAAGGCGGTAAAGGCACAAGCATTGGCGGATCATTTAGCTGAAAATCCTGTTGATGACAACTATGAGCCATTGAGAACTTACTTTCCCGATGAAGAGGTCTTGTTTCTAGGTGAAGACATCTCTTCTGAATATGATGGTTGGCGTCTTTTCTTTGACGGAGCAGCAAATTTCAAAGGTGTTGGTATTGGAGCTGTCTTAATTTCTGAAACGGGTCAGCATTACCCTGTTTCGGCCAAGCTCAGATTTCCATGCACTAACAATATGGCTGAATATGAAGCATGCATTTTGGGTCTTCGATTGGCAGTTGATATGAATATTCAAGAACTTTTAGTGATTGGGGATTCCGACTTGCTGATTCACCAAGTACAGGGCGAGTGGAACACCAAGAACGCAAAGATTCTTCCTTATTTGCGTTGTGTCAAGGAATTGTGCAAAAGGTTTGCAAAGATTGAGTTTAAGCATGTTCCAAGACTTCAGAATGAATGTGCCGATGCTTTGGAAACTTTATCTTCTATGATCCAACATCCTGACAAGAATTATATTGATCCTATCGAAATTGAATTGCACGATAGGCCAGCTTATTGTTTTCAAGTTGAGGAAGAGCGAGATGGCCATCCTTGGTATTTTGATATCAAGAATTATCTCAAGGTCGGGAGTTATCCCGAAACTGCAACAAGTGTCCAAAGGAAGAGCATTCGGAGGTTAGCAAATCAATTCTTTCTAAGCGGTGAAATCCTATATAGGAGGACCCCAGACTTAGGACTCTTAAGATGTGTTGATGCAGTTGAAGCAAATAAATTACTTACGGAAGTGCATGCGGGAGTTTGTGGGCCGCATATGAATGGTTTTGTTTTGGCAAAGAAGATCTTGAGAGCCGGTTATTTTTGGTTAACTATGGAAACTGATTGTGTTCAGTTTGTGCGAAAATGCCATCAATGTCAAATTCACGGAGATATGATCAAAAGACCTCCTTCTGAACTTCATGCAATGAGTTCTCCCTGGCCTTTTGTTGTTTGGGGAATGGATGTTATTGGTCCTATTGAGCCGGCCGCTTCAAATGGACATCGTTTTATTTTGGTGGCTATTGATTACTTCACCAAGTGGGTGGAAGCAACTTCTCACAAGTCTGTAACCAAGAAAGTGGTGTCAGATTTCGTGCGCAACAATATCATTTGTAGATTCGGAGTTCCTGAATCAATCATCACTGATAATGGTGCAAACTTGAATAGTGATTTGATGAGAGCGACTTGTGAGAGTTTCAAGATTACTCATCGCAACTCTACTGCATACCGTCCTCAAATGAATGGAGCTGTTGAGGCGGCAAATAAGAACATCAAGCGTATTCTTCGCAAGATGATTGATAATTATAGAGATTGGCATGAAAAGTTGCCATTTGCACTTCTTGGGTACCGCACCACCACTAGAACTTCAACTGGGGCAACTCCCTATCTTTTGGTGTATGGCACAGAAGCAGTCTTACCCGCGGAGGTAGAAATTCCTTCCTTGAGAATCATTCAAGAAGCTGAATTAGAAAATGCTGAATGGGTGAAGATCAGATGTGAGCAGTTGATGCTTATTGATGAGAAAAGAATGAATGCAATTTGCCATGGGCAACTTTATCAAAATCGCATGATCAAGTCTTTTGGCAAGAAAGTGAGAGTGAGAGACTTTAAACCGGGGCAATTGGTGTTAAAGAAGATCTTTCCTAATCAAGAAGAAGCAAGGGGCAAATTTGCACCGAATTGGCAAGGTCCATATGTGGTTCATCGGGTTTTATCCGGAGGAGCATTGATTCTGGCAGAAATGGATGGTCAAGTTTGGCCAAAAGCAATCAACGCAGATGCCGTCAAAAGATACTATGTTTGAGGCGATCACAAGTCAGCATTGGTTTTGAATGTAATCTTTGATGTAATGCAGAACTACGCACGGTCTGATTCCCGTGGAGGGATACGTAGGCGCTCTTAACGGGCTCGACTCTATAATATTAAAATTTTCAGTCTCCTTAAGGCAAGCAACAGGGGCAATTTTTTGTAAAGATAATTTGAAGATATGGAAGATAGAAACTGGGGCAAATTTTGCAAAATGAGTTGAAGATTTGAAAGATACCAACTGGGGCAAATTTTGCAAAATGAGTTGAAGATTTGGAAGTTCATAACTGGGGCAGATCTTTGCAAGAATTGGTTTGCTTATCAAAGGATGGAACAACAAAGTTCTGAAAGTATTCAAGATTAGCACAAGTTGCAATACAAAGGATGTTCAGTTTGTTTCGAGATATGTCATGAGTTTGAGTTAAAGCAGGAATTTTACATGCATTATAAACTTTTCACTTGCATATCAATGATTGCTTGCTTACTATTTTATCAAATTATTTTTATTTTTGCCTCTATATTAAGATGAGTTATACTATTGAGTTCATAAACCAAGTTTCCGAGGATGGTTTTCAAAGCCCGAGTTTCACGAAGAAGAGGAAGCGATAGCAGCGAATTCAAGATGAATCAGCACAAATCAAACACCCCTCCCCAAAACTAACAAATTTTTCTTTGAGAGCAGGAACCGGAAAGCTTGCAATGGGAGGTTCATTCGCACTATGGATGAACAATTTATTGAACGCGCATTCAAAGAATTGAACATCAGATTCAATATGAACTGAAGAGATCATTCAAAACTTTACACCACTATCCATGCAAGCAACACCAATCAAGTTGATAATGCAAATGATTTGGCTGGCTTGACATCTAAGCATTACATTGGATTATTGCCGAAAAGGCGGCGCTTTTCTTTTCTTGAATCTTGACATTGCGATAGAATTTATCTCGCGATACTGATAGACAAGTCGGCTGAAGCACCGCTTTCGGAGTGTTTCGCGATGTCGGTTGTCTTGCAAAATATTGGCATTTTATATTTAAAATTTATTGATAATTTAAGACAAGTCGGCTGGAACACCACTTTCGGAGTGTTTCGCGATGTCGGTTGTCCTGCAATATTGGCATGTTATGTTTCAAATTTATTGATAATTTAAGACAAGTCGGCTGGAACACCGCTTTCGGAGTGTTTCGCGATGTCGGTTGTCTTGCAATATTGGCATTTTATACCTGATATTTATTAATAGTTTAAGACAAGTCGGCTGGAACACCGCTTTCGGAGTGTTTCGCGATGTCGGTTGTCCTGCAATATTGGCATTTATTAATAATCTAAGACAAGTCGGCTGGAACACCGCTTTCGGAGTGTTTCGCGATGTCGGTTGTCTTGCAATATTGGCATTTTATATTTAAAATTTACTGATCGTTTAAGACAAGTCGGCTGAAGCACCACGTTCGGAGTGTTTTCGCAATGTCGGTTGTCTTGCAATATTAGCATTTTATGTTTGAAGTAGATTGATAATTTAAGACAAGTCGGCTGAAGCACCGCTTTCGGGGTGTTTCGCAATGTCGGTTGTCTTGCAACATTGACATATTGTATTTGAAATGCATGACTCGACTCGAGACATCACGTCTCGTTAGTCAACTTATCTTATGAAAGCCTTGCATTTTTACCATTCATTTTCGCTTTACTTATTGTCTTACTTTACTGTTTCAGAATAATGATCAGCCTAGAGGTTCTCCGGGCGGAGCATCTCGTCAGTTGATCGAGAGAAGAACTTATTGAGCGTCACAACCAGCATTTACAATTTTATATTATACCTTTATTTATTTCTTATTTCAATTATTATAGTGTATTAGCAGTTGCTCGCTTACCGTTTGTTAAGTCTTTACAGAATTTTAGCGGCATCGCAGCAGCATTTGGAGCATAATGTGGAACCTTTTCTTAGCAGTGAACTGGGGCAATCGTTGATATGAGCTAGACTCGTCAACGAGGATCTGAAGAATCGCACTCGGACAAGCAAGTTTTACCTAATCTTTCATTCCGATTAGGCATCAGTTTGAATTCTTTCCTATTCGTGCGTCCTTTCTTTTGTCAATCATGCGAGTTTCTTATCTAAGCGTCGTCGAACTACATGTGGCCTGATTCTCTTTTAGCCCGAGATATGTAGGAAACTCGGCGACCGGAGTTCGGCCATACCTATAATTGTCGGCTTTTGGTCCATGGAATCAAAAGTTTTGGTTTTATCGGGACAAAATTGGCTCTTCGTCAATTTCTTTACCCTAAAAACTCTTTCATCATTTTCCGGGTAAAGAGGGGCAGCTGTTGACACCCAATTTCGTCCCGAGACATAATTAATGGCTAATTAATTAAAATGAGAATCAATTATTAAAATAAAATTTAAATTTAAATTATTTGAATTGAAATTAATTAATTAAATTTAATTAAAGTAAATTAATTCATTCCAAGAGAAGGCTAAAATTACAAAGTGTATCCTAATTTCTGTCCTATCGCGCAATCCCTTTAATTTCCTAGTCTATTCTCAGAAGAGGGCTAAAATTGCTTTTTACACTTTAAATCCAGCCTATTTCCGCAAACATATACATACATCACACATACACGCGCATATCAGTTTCTTCACAGCAATCACCCGCGACCCGTTTCCCCTCACCCGCGATCCAATTCCCTTTCCCAACCCGTTTTCTCTCACGTTCGACCCGCGATTGATCCCCATTTCCTCCAAAAACGATCCGCTAGCAGCCAAAATCTCGTACCACTGGTCCCCTTTCCTCTTTTCTCTCCCCAGTACAAGAACTCAACTAATCCTATTCGTTCATTTCAAATGGAGCTGCAATCTGAGCCGTAGATTGATCTTAACGGAATATCCTTGATGACAAGGATGAATTCGGTACAATCCCTAAGGGATTTGACCAAATTCACCCTTGTTCTACAAGGGGATACACGAAAATAGGCAAGGATTCTTTGGGGTATTCAAGGGGATCCGAAACCCTAGCCTAGAGGTATTTAATCCCTCATTCTTTCATTTTTCAAGAAGAAGGATTTTAACACAAAAAAAAAACGGCAGTATCAATATTTTTTCAGATTTTTCTCTCAGTTTAAAAAATATATACTCATAGTGTTTTAGTTTCTGGTTTCGAATCGAGCATCGCTTTCAACTTTGTGTCATCGCTTCATTAGTTGTGTCGTCGCTTCACCAGTCGTCGTCGTCGCTTGGTCGAGTCGCGTCCATTTTTCAGTTTTCGCTCTTGTTCCCTGCTCTACAACAGGTAATACTCTTTCTTTATATTTTCAGTTACAATGTATTAGACTTCTTGGCACGATTTCAGTTTGAACTGGATACCGTTTATATAAGGATGTGATTTTCTGTTTTCTAGCTATGCTTAAGGTCTTGAATAATAAAAAACTGATGAGTTTCATCCATGTAAACAGCATTGTTGTTTAGAGAATATGATAAAGTTTCGACCTTTGTGTTCTTACGCATTTGTATAAAATTAAAAGCATGGCTGTGTAAGCTTGTTTGGCCTAAATGTGAATCAGTTGTCCTGTTGTTATTTGCTTGGCTGTTCAAGAGGTGAGCATGGTAAGAATGCAGGGAGCATAGGAGTAGTTGATAGGTAGTGAGCAGCAGGGGTTCTAGGGTTGTTTTGGTGTTCAGTGAGGTGCTCGGGCAGTTCAGGTGATGTTTGGTGAGCTGAAGGAGTGTAGAGGAGTTTGTGGTTGTATGGAAGCTATCCAGTGTGCAGTGTTTGTTCAGGGGTCATGTCAGGGTGTTAAGGAGATGGCAGGGGTTAGTTTGCAGGAGTAGGAAGTGTTCATGGATGTTTTTGGTTTGGCTCAGGAGAATAGATGGAGGTGTTAATCTTGCTTGTGTTTGTTAAAGTAGGGTAGTAGATGGTGCTCAGGTATTAGTGAAGTCCTGAAGTGTAGGAGAGTTCTGGTGGTTGTTTTCAGGTTCGAAGGAGGGCCTGTGTGTCTAGTTGATCCTGTGAAAGGGGCTGCAGTTCAGGGCATGTAAAAAGAGGCAGTGGAGTTGTGAATTTGGTTCTAGAGGAGGTATATGAATTATAAGTGTGCAGGGATTAGGAGAGGTCAGGGTGTAAGTGAGTTATGTTTCAGTTCAGATTGTATGCATCATTTAGTGAAGAATTGCAAAGTCATTTCTTGTATTTTAAAAGTTAGGAGGCTGGGGTCTAAGATAGTCGGATTTCTTTCTCGTTGGTGTCTTAATAACCTGATAGTCCATCTCATTTTCCCTAAAATGTTAATCTTTCCCCTTGAAATACACCCCTTTTCCAGTTTTAAAATTATGTGAGTTCCGTTCTGGTTGTCTTAAAATCAATTTCATGTTGGAATTATAAAATGATATCAGTCATGCCTTTAAAGCTAGTTCCTGTTCTCAGTTTTGTCAAAAGAAAAAAATAAAATAAAAACTTCCTTGATTCATTTTGACAGCCCTGATCTTCCTAAGCTTGGATTCTTTTTGTCTGTCCTCTTCGAGTCTCAGTGTTTCTAGCTTCTATCAAATATCTATTTCCTTATGTTTAGCTGACTTCAGGTTCAATGTTTGTCTAAGCTAAGTTATAAGGGTATGTTCCCTTGCTTATGGATATAGATTCATTTATCCATTCATTTGTAATCTGCCTCATTTGGGATAACAGAGATGTTGCTAGGTTCAAAGCAATAACCCTGCATGTTTATTTATAGGTTCGTGTTTCTGTAAGTTCAAGGTTCTAATTTAATCATTGAAATTATATGGGAGAAATAATGTTTGACAGGTTTCAGCTATTGTGACTTAGACATATGTTATTGGTGGAAGAAAGAATAAGTTTAAAAAAGGGAAGAAAATATTTTAAAACCTCAAGCTTCGATTTTTAATATTTGTGTCTTGTTCAGTTTTCTTTGAACTAAGCTAACTGCGATTTGCCTCGTTATTCTTTAAAAATGATGAAATCTTAGCTGCTTATCCTTTTCTATTAGTTTTCTTCGTGATGGGCTCTTGTCATTTAAATAGTTAACTTACGGCTCTCCCTCTTTTGAGTCCAAAAGATGCTGCTAGTCTTATGGCTTGTTTAATTGAGTTATTTTGAATATCAAATCAACTATCTTCATGGCAATTGGTTAATGCTATTCATACCTTGTAAAAGTTGGTCTTTAAGTGAATAATAAATTTCAGATTGAGGTAAACAAATTTCCTCTTGAAAGTTAAATGTAGGACTATGACAAGTACTGATTATGATTAAGATTTAATTTGTTTGCTTCTGGTAAATCGCATAAACTTTTAATTTACTAATCTTCTCTCTCCTATTTTTCTTTGCATGAACTCTTGGGAACGAGTTGGTTAAAACTCGCAAATGGGAACGGCTTGCATTTGGAAGTTACTTGAATCGCTCCGCATTTTCGGGACTTGATATCCCCGAAAATGTAAAACAAAAAGAAATGAATAAATGAAAGCCTTGTGAAATACAGGGCTCGACTTAAGTTCGCTATCCCGGGTTCTATTTTCTGAAACTCCTTCTTTCCCATCCCCTTTTAGAAAGCATGTTTTAGGACTTTTTGTATGATTAGAAGCCTGGTAGATTAGTCGTTTTAACTGAATTGTTATCTTATTGTTTTGATTGATTATAAATTGCGTATCCTGTCTCTTTGGGACTCGCCGGTTAATTTAATATAGTAGAAACCTTTAGTTAATTTTTGAGTGCAGAAGGAATAAAGTTAAAATTGTACCTATTTATTCATTACTTATATTTAGTCAATTATTTATCCATTTATTAAATTTACTTATTTATTCATTAATTAAATTAATTAAGTGGCATTTATTATCAATTTACCTGTTTAATTTTAATTAATCATTTATCTACTTAATCAATTTCAATTATTTATTTACTTATTTATTCATCTATCTACAAAGTTATTTAAGTGGTATTTATTTATTATTTCATTTATTTATTTTATTTTATTTATTTAATTAATTAATTCTAATTAATCATTTATTTGCTTAATCAAATTATATTTAACTAGTCAAATTATTATCGCTTATCCCTCATCTAATTGAAATCATATAAATATTTATTTATCTACTTAATTCATTTATCTATTTATTTATTTATCTAATTAATTAATCAATCAATTATTATTCTTTATCCAATCATTTGTTAAATTTATTTACTTAATTTTAATTAGCCCTTATTTATTTAGTCAATCAATCAACCCTTATCTCATTATTCATTTAATTAATCTTAAATTTTGTTCAAGTATTGTCATAATCAATTTTATCTTCTCTGTATTATTTATTACCTATTTATTTTATTTAAAATTTATCCCAAACTAAATTTCAAGTAAAATTCGTGAAAATCGACGGATTAACCGCCTTTGGCGGATTTTCGAAAGTGCTCCCGTAATAAGGACCTTCTTTCGAATTTAACAAGACCACTTACCTAAGAATCTCTGAATTTAATTTAATTTCTTTTAAATAAAGGTTAAATTGCACTCCTTAGTTAACTTAGGTTCCTAATAATCCTTAAATTAGGTGGCGACTCCAAAGAAACCCTTTGGAATCCCACTTTGTTGAAATATTCCGAAACCTATCCTTTTCTAAAGAAAGGGTAATTTTTGGGGGGTTCAACAACCTCTTCCTTGGGAAAGGCTAAGTTAAAACATTCGGACAGACTTTTGAAGACCAGAACTTAGCAAAGTTCAAACTTCTTAAAAGCTCTTAGACAAAAGGCACGAAGGCCACAATACATTCAAACGAAAGATCAAAGATTCAGGCTATATACAGTCATTGAATTAAAAAAGGTCTGAAAATATATACATTATCCTGACAAAAAAATAAAATGCCAAAACGGCTGACAGAAGTTTTGTTGAGTGATCAAGGCCAAAGAAACCGGCCAAACAAGGATCAGAGAGTCCCTAAGAGACCTCTATCCACAACCAATCATCCGGCTCTCGCCGGATACACAAACCTACAACCTAATCAATTTGGAGGGCATTAAATCTGGGGACTATGACCAGAACCCGATGCACTAGCTCCATCGGCAATGTCCTCTTCACCCGAGCTCTCATCATCATCTTCATCTTCATCTGCTTTAGACTCTTCGGGAGAAAGGTTCAGAACTTGCCTCACCTCGCGAACGGTGCACTTTGTTTTCAGCATCACTTCCTCGACGTTGATCTGACCAGCGTGGACCTGCTCGAGCAATGTTCGCTTGGCCTCGAGTACAGCAAGCGAGACTGATCACGCAAGTTGGCCAGGTCCTTGGATAACGCGCCCTGAGCGCTCATCGACTGGGCAACTTGGTCTCTGGCGGCGTGCAGTTCAGCTCGGGCTTTAGTAGGCTCTTCCTTAGCCCTCAACAGGTCCTTCTCTAATGATCTACGCTCATAGATTGGCCTTTTCCGCGAAGATTTGCATTCTTCAAGCAGAGCCTCCAGGCCCCGAGCAGATTGTGCGAACCCTTCTTTCTCTTCAGAAATAAGGTCCTTCTCCTCGGTGAGTTCGTTAATCGGTTCAACTCGTTTGTTGTTGGTCTCAGTCAACCGGTTAACTTCACCCCCAAGGAAACCACACTTCTCTGCCAGAGCCTTATTCTCCTTCAGAGTCTCCAACAGCTCTTTCTTCAGTTCGAGTACCTGATCGAGGTTGTTGATCCTGGAACGGAACATCAACTGGGTGGCCATCAGACTTGACTGAAAAAGCAAAGGAAATGAGGTTAGAAATGTGAATTCAAAACTACCTTCGACTCGAGAGAGTAGTAAAGCACTTACCCGGGCAGAATCGGCAGCAACAGCGAAGTCCAGGTCATCATCGCTCATCTCCCTCATCGTCCATTCTTCGTGGGGACGGATAAGCGATGAGACTGCTTTAGCCAGACTGCCCGGCCTGGTCACAAAGTTGACATTTAGGGCTAGCTTCATAGAACTTTCCCTCTCGCAGTACTTAGGCTCCCTTGCCTGCTCAGAGGGAAAATTCGGACCAAATTTGTAGCGCACTCCCCGAATGTCCCTTGCTTCAGTCAGATCACTGATGGTAGTCCGCCGAGTGAGCCTCGTCCTTAACATGTCAGAGTCATTCTCCACCCCAGGATCCTTTGTGTCGTATTCAAGTAAACAAACAGGCACCTCCCCCGCAGCGGCGACGTTCTCCAAATCCTCGAAGTAAAAAATACGAGGACCCTAGCCACCCTTTTGGGGGATCTCTTCCTTCTCTTCTTCCTCTTCTTCTTCATCATCTTCTTCTTCTTCTTCTTCTTCTTCGCCAATCATTCTTTTCCCCTTATCTGCACAAGAAGGAGCTGCCTTCACCCCGTCATCAACTCTGGGACTCCCCTCCGGAGTACGGGCAGACTCCTCCTCGACTTTTCTCTTGTCCTTTCGAAGAAAGGGCTTCCTCACGAGGTTTTCAGTAGTCTCAGTTTCGGTATCTGAGACGTCGATTACCTCCTTGTCAAAGCCCTCTCCCCGTGCAGACTCGGGGACTTCAGCAGGAGTCTTGGCACTCTCCTTCTCAGGCTCAGGCACACCGGCGTCAGGTGGGGTCGCACCTCCAATGGCTGAGGTCTGCCCGGCAGCAACGGAAGCCTTACGAGCAGATTTCTTTCGTGCTCCGCCCTTACCTTGACCCTTCTTCTTCCTCTTCAAAGAGCTAATGCAACTAGACAAAAGCTCCTCGCCGCCTTCCCTCCTGCGCAGTGCCTCCGCTGAAGCTCTTATAGCTGCAACCTCAGCCTCAGGGTCAGCAGCAGGTGCTAACGGCACAGCCTGAGGGGAAGGGGCAGGGAAGTAGTCTCCTTGTGTGCCTAAACCTGCAAAAGGCGGAACAGTCAGATACAGCAAAGCCACGAAGAGAAAAAATAGCTGTAACAGCGAAAAATTCTCACCATGAGTCTTTGCGGTCAGATTCTTTTTCGTGGAAAAGTATGCCCATTCCCTCTGCTCAGCAGGGAACTTCTTCAGAATAGCCTCTACCTACTATGTCTGCTCGTTAACCGATATGAGCTCATCGTAGGGGAGCTTGGTGGCTGTAAGAAAGAATCAAAGGAATGAGTAAACAAAAAAGAGGAAGCATGAAAATATCAAAGGAAAACTCGGGGACTTACGCCTCTTATTCCAGATCTCGGGGAGAGGAGTCTTGGAGTTGAAGGACAATGCCTGGGTGCGCACGAATATGAACCGGTGCAACCAACCCCGGTCATTTGTATCCTCAGAACTGCGTACCAAGCCCTTGCTCCCACGTATTCTGGCGTTGACAAAACTATCCTTAAAAATTTATATGCTGTACAAAGAAATAAAATGCTCATATTCAAAAATTTGATCGGTTTCTTCCGCAAACCAATCCATAAGTGTTATTATCCTATACATACTGGGGCTCAATTGCCCCGGGCAGAGAAAATACTCCCTACAGAGCCTCTCGAGTACAGGATGTAGGGTTAACGTGCAGCCAACTGTAAATGGGTAGGTGGACATGGCCGTCCACACAGCCCTACGCGAGGTAATGTTCTCCGTTTCAGATACCGGCAAAAGGGGAACACTCGCGTCCCAATTGCAGTCCACTCTAACTCGGGGAATCATCTCCGATGTGATCCCAGACTTGAATCTGTACGCCGGTCATGCGCGTACATCTCCATAATTATTGAAGGCTTTGACATTGCAGTCTTTTTCAAGTTCAGCCCAATTCTTGGGGATAATCTCTGCAGCGGTGGCCTGAGTACCCCTAGGTCTGGGGGTAGCCGCAGAGGAATTACCGACGACAGCATCCATGTTCATATTTTTCTTAGCCTTTGGAGACATGGTTAAAGAGGAATTGAAAAATTGGAAGCTTGAAGAAAATTCAAGGGTTCTTTTCAAGATTTGGAAGTTGTAGATTGAAAGCAAGTAAAAGGGTTAATATTCAGCAAACCTCTATTTATAGGAGTGAAAATCCGGCCCATCAAGTTCTCACAAGACACGTGTAGGTCATCAAAAGGGCCACGATCAGATCCAACCGTCAAAAGGGGAAGTAGGGCTCACCGAGTTTCGAAGCAGCATCATTGCCCTGAAGTGCAGCGGTCACCTCGCAACTGACAACAGGCATGTGCACGTGACTGAGGCGGTTAAAATCATTACTTTTACTATTGGGACGTGCAGTAGTCACTTCGAAGCTGACGGCGGACGTGCAGACGTGCCTGTTGCAGTTACTTTTTACATCGCGCATTTAACGCGCACGTCACTGAAACTTGTCATGTTGCTGGTGAAGTACGCACGTCACCGAGGTTCGTCATGTTGCAGATGAAGGATGGACTTTGCACATAAAATTTCACGCCAAAATTCACATCCACTCCTCGAGCAGAGTTTCTGCTCGAGGAGTGCGGGGACTATCTGTATTGGATAAAAACCGACGTCACTCAAAAAGGTAACACGTGTCTGCCGCGTGGCACGGGCAGAGGTTTCCCCGGATAGACATCTAACGGACAGGTGACTGGCCAGACGGTTACCACGAGCAGACCCAGAGCAGAAACGAAACGCTTCCCAAATCAGCGCGATTTGAATGAGCGGTTACCTAATCGTACACGATTGCTTAATGAATGGTCATGAAGGCAACGATTACACACCCAACGGTTATGTATCCAACGGATACATGCCCAGCGGTTACAAACCCAACCGATGCCTAGCAGATCTATAAATAGCACTCGTTCCGAATCATTGTAACAGACATTCTCTTATCTATCTGCAATATCAATAAAATACTCTCTTTACTCTTGCTCAATACTGTTCTCCATTTACATTTGTTGGATACTTTGCTCTCAGGGCTTCAAGTATAATCAGTAACAAGGAATCCTCACTGGGATCAAGTGACCAGACACAGTTCCTTCTATCTATTTTATTCACGCTTTAATCTTATTTATCTTCGATTATCTCGTATTATCTCTACATCATTATTTATTGTCATCGCATCTCCATTAGAAATCGTGCATATATTCATAATCTAGTAATTAGTGCAATTCCGTATTTAATTTGGTCAAACTCTTAATCTAAACTATTGATCGTGACACCTCAAATACAAATTTAATTGTTAATTGGCCTAAAATCGGATCTAGGTTAAACAATAATGATTAAAACCATCAAGGAATAACTTATATAAAGTGAATTGTCATGGGTGTAATCCTTATTTAAAAAATTATTCAAGTCATTGCCATACACATTTGTTGATCCAAAATTAAATGTCATATTTCAGCTACAAATAATCCAAATGGATTTGATTTCTTGGTAAGACATTCTGTTTATGAAAATGAGTTTAAGGCATGCCTGAAACATGGTAGTCATTCAGTTTCAAAATTTTAAAATCATCGAAAAATGAAAGGAGAAAATGATCAGGATGGTCGAATAAGGACAAGGCTATAAAAGAGTACATGACATAACACTTCATGAAACATCATTAGAAAAGATTCAGAAACTGAATATGAAGAGCTCAATAGTTGTTGCATGGGAATCGATATAAAATTATTACCGTCAATATCATGTGTGTGTGTGTGTGTGTGTGTGTGTGTGTGTGTGTATATATATATATATATATATTAAAGCTTAATATTATAAATAATTGTGAAGCTCTAGAGCTTAATTCTGTTAGGAATACATACATGAAATTACTGGCTCGGATGAATAGCACGCACAATTCAAGTAGAATCGGCTTCATTTGAAAAATGGTGAAGTTTTCGAACCTATATCACCGAATACATGAAAGTGTAAATCTAGTTGAGTACAATTGAATATTATGTGAAATAAAATGAGAAAAATAAGTCGTTAAATTAAACGCATGACATGTGACATAAGAGTGTTTTTTTTCCAATGACCTAACATTGATTATATGAAAAAATAATCTTATGTGGTAGATACAAATATACAATCACCTTTAGGTATATTAGAAGTTTGGTAGTCCAAGATAGCTTCGATATGTGTATAATAGATGTTGTTACACCATATTTATATGGCTTATTGGTAAATGAAATATTTATGAAAAGTCTAGAAAAATTTAAAATGTCTGAGGCATATAAAGATTTCCATGAGTCTTGTTCAATATAGATTAAAAGACCCTTATACTGCTATTTATTTACTTATAGGGTTACAATAAGTCAAAATATCATTGCTATATCTTCAAATCATGAATAGAAATAGTCATTCGTGAAGCTAATCGAGAATGTGCATGAATGAGATCGATGACTCAACATGTTCTAGAACTGTATGGCCTTTATTTGAAGATAAAGATTCAAATAGTATTTTATGAAAATAACATTACATCAATGATTCATCTTAAATGAAGATATAACTAAAGGAGACAGAAGGAAGCTAAATTTATTTCAATCATAATCTTTAAAAGAATGGGGAAATAAATATTCAACAATTCATTCTAGTGATAATTTGGCAGATCCGTTCACTAAGTCCAACCTCAACATTCATAAAACTGATATAGAATATTAGAATTTGATGTCTCAGAGATATTAAATGATGTGTTCATCAGGAGGAGTAAAATACACATCGTATTATTTTTATGAACCAAGATTTATATCCTATTGAATTTTTCTGGTAATATTTTTTATGGGGGACTTTTACACAAATAGACAATATTACAAACTTATGCTACATAAAATAGCTATATTATTTTTCTTACATAATATAATTATATTTTTTTACACTTTATAGAATATTATGGTATCTCACTAAATTGGGATTCATTCTATCTTCTTCTTCCTACAAACCCTAGCAACCACTATCGCATCCCTCCGCCGGCCCTTTGCCACTATTGTCTACTACTGCACCCAAAAAAACCACCAAAACATACATGTAGATACAAAGATATACACTTGTAGATATAAAGAAATATAAAATAATACATATTTATACAACGGTATACAATGTAACGATATACTAAAAAATACACTTATAGATACATAGAAACATGAAAGAATACATTGTTATATAAAGTTATACAAAATTATACAACGTTATACAAAGTCATACAAAGTTCTAAAAAATAAATATACGCAAAGAAATACAGTAGATATATAAAAATACAAATATATACATAATTATACATAAAAAATAAAGCTTAATTTGTTGGGCTAAAGAGACGAGATTGAGAAAATATAGTTTAAGAGTAAATAAAAGTCTGATAATGGAGAGAATTTAGGGAAAGTTAATTTAGGAGTGTCTTTTATGTTAGTAATTCTTCCATAATAAAAGCCTATTTTTAAGAATTTTACTTTATTTGTTTAATCATCCTAAATAACTATGTTTTGTAGATAACCTGTTAGGATTTGTTATGTTTAATAATATTTTAAAAATATAGTTATATTAGTGATATGAATCAAACAACAAGAAATGAAAATGACAAGGAAATTAGGAAGATAATTAAAGTAAGACCAACTTTGATTAATGAGAATTAAAGAAGCAAATTAGGAGGTGAGGCCTAATCACCCCCTTAAAATAATTAATAAAGAAACCTTAACTATTTGATCCTAAATTGAATCTAGTTCAATTGTAAATCAAGGACAAATGTGCTTAAGCAAACAAGCTTAACCAATAAACTCACAATCATTAATATCATCAAAAGCTAACCCTAGTAAATAATGGATAAGGAGCTTATATAGTAGTTCTAAATTTGGCATACAATGCCCTAATTGCCCTTAAAGTGGGCTGAAGCAAAGTCACTAAATTTAAGATAGGGTTCTGATTATTGCAACAGTGCTATCGCGCCAACACCTGCGTGATCACGCATTGTGAGCAACCAGAGCTTTGTGATCGCGGCTATGGTCACACGATCGCGAAGAGCAACTGTCTTTACCCCCATTTCAGCTTCATGCGCGATCGCGTCTGGTGACTCGCGATCGCACTGAACATTTTCAGGACCTTGCGCGATCGCATTTACAGTCTCGCGATCGCGATGAACAAATTCTGGTTCTGAGGTAGTGAGCTTGCAAACATGGCCTGAAGCCTCCAAAATCTGCCCCAACAACTCCAGTTTTGAGAAAGTGTCCTGCAACTGTTGCAACTCCCGTACTTGGCTTCTTGTAAATAGTTTACTCATGAACCGGGATGCATCATTCTCCCCTTCTTGAAAAGAATTCGTCCACGAATTCGCTTGATCATCAACTTTGAAAGAAGACAAGTCGCACACATTAAAAGTGTTGTGCACTTGATAGTCACTTGGCAAATCAACCTTGTATGCATTGTCATTGAGGCGTTCAAGGATTTGAAACGGACCATCACCTCTTGACATCAACTTTCTTGTCCTCTTGCTAGGAAATCTATCCTTCCAGAAGTGAACCCAAACCCAATCTCCTGGTTCAAAGACGATCTTCTTTCTCCCCTTGTTAGCTTTTTTGGCAACTTCTTGATTCTTCTTTTCAAGTTGTTTCCTTACTTGTTCATGAAGTTTCTTCATTTCTTGAGCTCTCACCTTGGCATCTAAGCTTAAAACTACATCTCGAGATAAAGGCGTGAGATGCAAGGGGGTTAGGGGGTTAAAACCATACACAACCTCGAAAGGAGTCATGCAAGTAGAAGTATGCATGGTTCTATTATATGTAAATTCAATCAAAGATAAGTTATCTTCCCAAGAAACAAGCTTCCCCTTAACCAAACCTCTAAGCATGGCTCCTAAGGTTCTATTGACAACCTCGGTTTGGCCATCGGTTTGGAGATGGAAAGAAGTAGAGAACAACAACTTAGTGCCAAGTCTTCCACACAATTCCTTCCAAAAATGACTTAGGAATTTGGAATCCATATCACTAACAATAGTTTTAAGGACCCCATGCAATTTAAGTACATGCTCAATAAATAAATTGGCTACATGGGATGCATCATCAATTTTATGACAAGGAATGAAATGTGCCATTTTGGAAAATCTATCAACTACTACAAAGATGCTATCTTTTCCCCTTTTGGTCCTAGGCAATCTAAGCACAAAGTCCATAGAAATGTCAAGCCAAAGACATAATGGAATGGGGAGGCATGAGTACAAACCATGTGGAAGTAGCTTCGACTTAGCTTGCTTACACTCCAAACATTGGCCACACACCCTTACAACATCCACCTTCATCCTAGGCCAATAAAATTGCTCCTTAAGAATCTCCATGGTCTTTCCCACTCCAAAATGCCCCATTAGTCTTCCACTATGTGCCTCCCTCACTAATAACTCCCTCCAAGATGAACGGCACACAACTTACCATTTCTAAACAAGAACCCTTCAAACTTGTGGAACCTCTTTTTCTCTACATCATCACTTGGTTCCTCCTCACCACACAATCTAGTTATTCTTTTTCCTCTTTCCTCCAACTCACAATTAGCATAAAGCTCCCCAAACTTTGGGTCATTGGCATACATCTCCTTCATGCTTTCAAAACCCATGAGCTTGGACCCCAAAGTATTCAACAACACTTGTCTTCTTGATTGAAGCACAAACTTTCTTGACAAGGCATCCGCCACCATATTTTCTTTTTCCTTTTTGTAATGGATGATATAAGGAGAGGTTTCAAAGAATTCTACCTATTTGGCATGTCTCATATTCAACTTCTCTTGGTATTTGAGGTGTTTCAAAGACTGGTGGTCGGTTCTAATGACAAATTCTTTTGACCAAAGATAATGTTGCCAGTGAACCAATGCGCTCATCAAGGCATACAATTCTGTCATAAGTGAAGTATTTAGTGGTTGCTCCCTTAAGCTTTTCACTAAAATAGGAAATGGTTTTTGATCTTGCATCAACGCGGCTCCAATTCCTACTCCACTAGCATCACACTCAACTTCAAAGGCTTTATCAAAATTGGGTAATAGAAGGAGAGGTATAGAGCTAATCACTTCTTTCAATTTTGGAAAAGCCTCTTCTTGCTCTTTCCCCCACACAAATTCCTTATCTTTATCACTTCGGTCAACGGTGCGGCTATAGTGCTAAATCCCCTCACAAACCTCCTATAAAAGCTAGCCAACCCATGGAAACTTCTCACATCACCAATGCTTTTAGGAGTGGGTCAATCCCTAATAGCCTCCACTTTAGCGTCATCAATTTCCACACTGTTTGCACTCACCACAAAACCAAGAAACACAACTTTATCAACACAAAATTAGCATTTTTTCAAGTTAGCAAATAATTGCTCCTTTCTCAATACATCAAACACTTGTTTCAAATGATTAGCATGTTCATCAATGGATTTACTATAGACAAGGATGTCATCAAAATAAACTATAAAAAAATTTTCAATGAAATATTTAAGCACATGATTCATCAACCTCATGAAGGTTGAAGGAGCATTGGACAAGCTAAAAGGCATGGCAAGCCACTCATAAAGGCCAAAGTTAGTTTTAAAGGTCGTCTTCCACTCATCACCCGATTTCATCCGGATTTGGAGTAGCCTCTCCTCAAGTCAATTTTAAGAAACACACAACTTATCAAGCATATCATCTAACCTAGGGATAGGATGATGATACTTTACCATTATCTTGTTGATGGCTCTACAATCCACAAACACGCGCCAAGTCCAATATTTCTTTGGTACTAGGATGACCGGGACCGCACATGGGCTCAAGCTTTCTTGCACAAGTTCTCTTTCAAGCAACTCCTCCACTTGCTTTTGGAGCTCTTTAGTGGTCTCCGGGTTGCTTCTATAGGCGTCCTTGTTGGGAAATTGTGAGCCCAGAATAAGGTCAATTTGATGCTCAATGCCAACTCCTCGGGAAAGATGTATTCATAACCTTGCAAAGAGAAGAAATAGAACTAGTAAAAGAAGTGGTTAGTTCATTAGTAAGCAAAACATGGTCTTTGTGTAGGAGGAGAATCATGGGTATTCCCTCATTCACATCATTCAAGCACTCCTTTTTTGACAAGAACATATTCACTCCCTCTTTTGTTTCCTCAGTCTTTTATGTGACAACTCCCACTCTTTTCCCCCATCAACTCCTCTTTCTTTTTTTCTTTCTCTGTTTTCAACTTCACCTCCCTCATCTTTATATATCCCTCACCCACTTGAGCCGGAATCAATGGATTAAGAATATACTTTCGACCTTCCAACTCTAAAGCATACTTGTTAGCCTTGCCATCATGCTTGGCTAAACAATCATATTGCCAAGGTCTACCAAGCAAAATGTGATAAGCTTGCGTTGGAACTACATCAAATAAGAGCTCATCATGATAGTTTTCTATCTTGAATTTGATCAAAGCTTGCTTGGTCACCTTTAATTCTCCACATTCATTCAATCATTGTAGCTTATATGATTGTGGACGTTTCTTAGTGGGAAGCTTGAGTTGGTCAATCAAAGTGGGCACTCACTACATTGACACAACTACCATTATCAATGATAAAAGAACAAATGGTTCCTTAGGCCTTACAATAAGCAGGAAACAAATTCTCCCTTTGATACGAATCCTTCTTCACTTGCACTCCCATTATCCTCTTTACCATAAGAGTATCGGCGATGTCATCCTCAAATTTCTCACCTTCTCCTCTTCCCCCATCAAAGTCATCATCACAAGGAACATCTCCATCTACCTCCTCTATTTTACTATCATTCGTTTGATAACCACCATCACCCAAGGCAACAATGATTCTCATATTTGGACAATCCATCATCATATGGCCTCGGCCATTACATTTATAACATTGAATGTTAGAAAAACTTTCGAGTTTAGCTTTGTTACCTCCCACTTTTGATTCTTCTTTGAGCTTGGCTTTGTCAAATTGGCCTTGAACTCTCGCTTGGGCTCCTTCGCCTTGTCCCATAGGGAATAGGTCTTCATATTGTCCCTTCCCTTGCTCCAATTGGTGGAGGTGCTCTTGGACTTGTAGGACTTGTCCACCTTAAGCCCTTTCTCCACCTTAAGCGCCGCTTGAAAAGCATCATACAAGAAATCAAATTGGTGCAACTCCATGTAAAGAAATTTCCCTATTCAAGCCCCCATAAAACCTTGGAATGAGGAGTCGGTCCTCATCTTGAATGTTAGCCCTTATCCTTGTCTTTTCAAACTCATCAAAGTATTCCGGGACCCCTTTGCTTCCTTGCCTTAAGTTGTAGAACTTTTTGAGCAATTCTTCATCATAGTTCTTGGGTAAGAATCGATCTTCCATCATGGCTTTCATGGCTATCCATCCACCCTTCACAAGTAGCCTATGAGTCTTCCTTTTCCTATGCTTAGATTCCTACCAAGTAGAAGCATAGCCATCAAATTGAGTGATGACATACATGACTTTTGTAGCTTCTTGCACATTGTTGGTTTGGAAGATCCTCTCCATTTTGACAACCCATTCTAGATTGGAAAGTAGGAAGATTGATCTTGATGGCATTCAATTCCCGATCCTCATCAAAATGCCTTCGATTTCCACCATGACCCCCATAGTCATAGTAGTCCTCTTCACGTTCTGCTCTCCCTTGGTAACCTCTCCCAAATCGACCACCTCGACCCTTATAGAATCCTTCTCGTACCTCCTCGGGTAGAGAAATGGATCAACATCATAGTTATCATGTGCATGGAAAGATTAGTCATCATATGAACGATTATTTTGTGGATGCACCATTCTCTCACACCTTGGAGTTTCATTTCTTGGAAGGTCATGCCTTGGAGGATCATGAATGGAATCCTTTGCTTGTGGAGTGTCATTTGGAGAGCAGGTGTCTTGGGCTACCATATGAGAGTAACATTCATTAGCCCGAGAAAGCCTACTAGGTCCATCATCCCGCACAACCCACGGTTGGAGGTGTCTCCACCACTTGCTTTCCCAATTCTTGAAGTCTAGACTTGCGAAATATGTCATCAACGATTCATTTGATTTCCTTGAATTTATCATGGAGGGCATCAAAGTGAGCCATCATCGCATGAATCAAGGTATTTGTCTCCATGTGCATATCAACTTCCTTTTGAGGCATATTACCGACAAACAATTAAACAAACAAAGGTTAGTAGAAAGAGTCCTTACCAATTCACTTCCTAAGTATTTGCACCCGATTTGATTGTACTCAATCCACTCGTGTTTGCACTCAATGATTGGCTTTTACTCGCTCGAATGCTCTCACAACACTTGCCTTTTACTTCTCTTGTCTTATGCACGTGCACGTTGCTCTTCGCACTCAAGTCCGATTCAACAATCAAACTCAATCCAATTCGGGATGGAATGGAGTTGTTGCAGCAAATAACGGACAATTAAAGCTAATGGACGGAAATTAGAAAAAGTCAACAAAATGAAAGAAGAAAAGCACGAATCGAATTGGCACGAAACGAATTCGAATTTGGATGGAATTTTTTTTATGATGTAGAAACTCATTATACTTGATGATGAAAATGGAATTTGGTTGATTGGAAACTGTTCAGGAGTTGTTGCAAGAAATCTGTCTAAGGAAACTGTTTTACCGAAAATTTTTATTCTATGCGATCGCGTGAGACTGTCGCGATCGCGTTGAAGAAGTTTGCAGTTGGGCGCGATCGCGTTGATATGGCGCGACCACAAAGAGTGTTTAATTAGTTGTCCTGCGCTATCGTGCTTGACCTCGCACGATCGTGTAGGTTTCTGAAGCTTTATGCAGAATCCATTTTCCAGCTACCCTTTTCACTTGAATCTTCACAAACCAGCTTGTTTTTGCTCCAAATTTGAGATATATGATTATTGTTAGTCCGCTAACAAACTCCAATGGTTGATTCTTCAAGAACAACACCAAAAATGCAAAAGCTCCAATTACTAGTTGATGAACTTGAAGTACCCTAACTTTTGATTCTTCCAATTGATGCTCCAATCGTTGTTTGTTGTCCAATTCCTTCACGATACAGCTCCTAGAATCAACTTTCAACAAGTGGTAATAAAATTTTCGTCCAAAGGAACCCTAAATCTATGACTCAATTTTTGAGATTTTTGAGTTTTATATATATATATATATATATATATATATATATATATATATATATATATATATATATATATATATATATATATATATATATATATATATATATAATATTTGGATTTTGATAAACTAAAATCTAACTAGTGCTTGTAAGAACAAACACTAACCTGGCTCTGATACCAAATGATATGAATCAAATAACAAGAAATGAAAATGACAAGGAAATTAGGAAGATAAGTAAAATAAGACCAACTTTGATTAATGAGAATAAATAGGCAAATTAAGAGGTGAGGTCTAATCACCCTCTTAAAACAATTAACAAAGCAACATTAACTATTTGATCCTCAATTGAATCTAGTTCAATTGCAAATCAATGACAAATGTGCTTAAGAAAACAAGCTTAACCAATAAACTCACAATCATTAATGTCATCAAAAGCTTACCCTAGTAAATGATGGATAATAAGCTTATACAGTAGTTCTAAATTTGGCATACAATGCCCTAATTGCCCCTAAAGTGGGCTGAAGCAAAGTCATTAAACTTAAGATAGGGTTCTGATTATCGCCATAGCGCTATTGCGCCAACACCTGCGCGATCGAGCAGTGTGAGCAACCAGAGCTTCGCGATCGCGGCTATGGTCATGCGATCGCGAAGAGCAACTGTCTTCACCCCATTTCAGCTTCCTGCGCAATCGCGTCTAGAGACTCGCGATCGCCCTGAACATTTCCAGGATCTTGCGCGATCGCATTTGCAGTCTCGCGATTGCGATGAGCAAATTCCGATTTTGAGGTAGTGAACTTGCAAACAGGGCCTGAAGCCTCCAAAATCTGCCCCAGCAGCTCCAGTTTTGAGAAAGTGGCCTGCAACTGTTGCAACTCCCGTGCTTGGCTTCTTGTAAATGGTTTACTCACGAATCGGGTTGCTATCATTTAGTTAATTAAGTGTCTTAACTAGTTTATTTATGTAATTTTTCCTTTTTGATGAGTCAATTCTCAATATTTATTGCAAAATGCATGTGTTTTACTCTTTTTTCTTCACTATGCTTATTTTTTCCTACTGGACTTTTTTCGTAAGGCTGTACATTTGTGAACTTATTGTACATTTGTACCTTAAGATCTCATAATCTCAATACTTGGCTATTCGATTTATATATTTTGGTGAACTTATTGAACATTTGTACCTTAAGATCTCATAATCTTGTAAAGGACACACTTGGAAGAGAACAAGAAAAGGTTATCTCCCTCTCTATATTTCTTATATACATCTTATATTATAGAACAATTATTAAATGTTTAATGGCAACTTCAAAGTGTCAGTGAGTTGATGTTGCTAAAGTCAGGTATGCATGCAGTCTGAAGTTGTTTCTATTATTATGAATAATTCAATTGTTTTCCACCTTGTTAAAGTAATAAATATTTTTATGAATAATTCAATTGTTATCACAAGTTGCATAACAAGTACTACACACAACATAAGAACCAATATTGAGCCGCAATTTCAGACTAGTTGGAGTCAATTATCTTTGCTATCCATGTTGCTCCATGTGACCTGTCTTAATCCAATATTTAAAATTTTAGGGTCTGTAATACTAGAATTTATGTATATTTTCTATTTGAAATATAAATCTCTAACAAGACTAAGAGACTTGTAACGAACAGTGGACCTAATGTACATGTAGCAACGTGACTAAAACTTAAGTTCAATATGTATTCCAAGAGATTTGAAGTCTTTCATGCATTTGGAGGTTGAAGCTGTTTTTGTTTCTCATTGTTGACAAGAGGCATTTACATCAGTTCCTAATCTGTGTGGTTTTAATACTCATCTGTCACTACAACAAAATGTGTTTATAGCTACGAAATCTCAGCTATAAATTTGAATAGCGTGGCTATTACCTAACAATAGCCACAAAATTTAAATATTTGTAGCTATTCGTAATTTCGTAAAATTGCTTTGCCACAAAAATCAAATTGACATAGCTAATTCCTTATTTTTGTTATAAATGCTAAGTATCGTGGCAATAAGTACTAAAATAGCTACAGATTTGTTGCTACGCTGCAAATCTATAGCTAATTATCAGTTTTTAGCCACGAGTTTGAAGTCACTGTAGCAATACAAACCTTTTAGCCACAATAAATTATTTAAAACAAAATGTTGTAGCTAAATAATTTTTTTTTTGCTTCAAGTTATAAAATCTATGGCAATAATTGGCTCGATAGTCAGAATTAGTTGTCAATGATAAAATGGTACAGCTACGAGTTGAAAGCTACAAAAATATTTGTAGCTAATCATAAGTTTTTGTTACGATTGAACATCACCGTAGCAGCTTTTAAGCACAAGATATTAGTCTGTCCATAATTTTATAATTAGAAGAATGATTTTGCTTCAATTAATACACTCGTAAAACCAATTGGGACCAATAACAATAATTGTCCACAAAATTTTGTAGCTAAAGTTTTTTCTCTGAATTTTAATTCTGAATAGTAATTGGGATAGTTTAGCCATGCGAAATATATCCTCAATAATAGATCAGAAGTCTAACTATCGGTGGTCAAGCTAATCAAGCAATTCTTGGACTTATCATTTTTGTGCATATTTTATTATATTGCAACTTATTATTAATAGTGTTAAAAATATTTATGTATTTTTGGTTTCTTTTATTATGTTCAAATAAGTACATAAATTAATTAGTTTCAACATCTTTTATCCAAACAAGTAACTGTTCATTTATTAATTCAATATTAATACTTAAAAGTGCTTTTCGGCACTATGTGCTTATCCGCTAAGCCAAATGAGCTCTAAGTTATTCTAAATTACTTATTTTAAGGATAAAACTAAAATGACTCAAAATGTTGTTTTGATTTTTAGAGCTCCATTTTGCGTACAAGTAGTTTTATTAGCTCCATTGGATAGTTTATGATTCACTTGTAAAATTTGAGTCAATTCGGAAGGCCGTCTGATATGTTTCGGAATAAAGTTTTGATTTTGATTTAGTCACAGACTAAAATAGAAGGAGAGTTAGTGCACCATTTTGAGAACTAGCCAGGGGTGAATCCACTCGAAACTAGGTATATAATATACATATTTTATAAAATATGTCTAGTATGATGTTTGAGAACCTATACATAAATTTTAAATGGTTCACTTGTTCAAGTGGTGGTTCACTTACACATCGGAGTGGGGATCATCATTTAAATGTCCTTTAATATTTTTTTCTTAATTTATCATCATATAAAATGATAATTAATATATATAAATATTTTTTCATAATATATTATCATATAAAATGATAATTAACCTGCATAAATAATAAATTTTTCAACGAAGGTTGTTCGTCTACTACTATTGGGACGCTGTAACTCTGCTCCAAATAGTGGTGAACCTATACTTTTGAAATTCTAAATTCGCTTCTAGAACCAATACCCCATTTCGCATGTCGAAAATTCTGGTAGTTTGGAAAACGTCATTTGAAACTTGACCAAATATTTGAAGTCATTCAAATGTCAATAGGTTGGGTTTTGAAGAATATTTCATTTTTTGTGACGTCGATAAGTCAAATATGAATGTAACATATCATTTTGGGTATGAGCTCGATAGGGAATCCCTCTATTCCAATAGGTTCGTATGATCATTTAATACTTGCAGCAACTTTCAGTCATGATACTGTTAACTGGTGTTTCAACATAAATTTGGTCGAAACTTGAAAAAGTAACATTTTTAAGATGAATTGAAAAATATTTTACAAATTGAAGTTGTGTTCGAAGTTCAACCATATATTTGCTTGAAAGAAAATTGAAGTTTATGAGTGGAAAAAGATAATTTTTTTTTTTTTGAAAAAAGTTTAATGACCAATTGTTATCATTTTATTTTAAAAAAAAGTACAAAAAACTTATTGTAAAACGGATGCTAATAGTAATATCAATAAGCCAAAAAAATTTCATTTAAATTTTCGGTATATAATCATCAACAACTATCATGTTATTAGTTACTATTAACAAAATTAAAAAAAAAAACACTTATTCAGTGGTGTATTTATAATTAGTATACATTTAATCATGATCTCGTTTCTTGAAAACAAGTATTTTAATCATATATCCATGATTCAAAATTCTAATTAAAATTGGAAAAATATATTTTCATGGTGGTAAAAAATACTTTATCCATGGGTAAGATACTTGAAATTTTTTCTTCAATTTTGTTCGTGACACAAAGATTAGTGTTCAAGTATTGTTTCAATTTTGTGCAAAAACTAAGGCGGCAAACTTCCCTCCTTAGTCCAATTATCAGTCGGCTTGTTTTTTGGCCCAATTGTTTTAATCTTCTTTTTCTAAATAGCCCTTTCTCTGTTCCCAATTCCTTTCACTTCGGCGAGAACGCTAACTAGGAAACCAATTCAGCGCCAAGCTTTCCTCTATCCCTCATTAGGGATTGAAATAGTAAGCTTCTTACCCCTTTAATTTAAGTTTTTAAGCGTATATTTTTCATTTTTCATTTAAACATACGAAAAAATTGTTAGATTTGCAATTATTTGTGTATGAATGAATGTTTCTTCGAGTGCTTCGTCGAATCTTTGAACTTGAGTCAAATATGAGAATTCCAGGGAAAATCTAAGAAGCAATAATCAAAGCAACTATTAGGGCTTGGAACTCTAAGCTTTTTTGTTTTATTTTCAGTTTTTATAATTTAGCGCTTTATTTCACATCCTTAATTCCTTCAATGCTTTAATTGTCGGAGATTGAGAAATAATGTCTTGAAGTTGGAAGAAAAATTTGAATAGCCAAACTAGAAAGAGCAGAGATTGAGTATAAAACAGAAATATGTCAAGAAAACGCCATTGATACTCATGTAACCTACATTTTTTGTCATTGTATGGATATGCCACTTTCTGGATATGAGTTGTTACAATTTGTTGTCCTACTTGTGAATTTGTGTAATTGCTCTTAAATTATTTGTACCACCAATTTTGGACTTGCCACTTTTTGGAGTAAAAGAGGTAATTCTCTCGTTTAATGGGAAACTATATCATTTATACATGCATCATAAAGAAAAGTTTTATAAATATTTATCTTAAAACTATAGAAAATAAACTTGACTACTACTTTGTGTTAAAGCTACCTAAGTTGATTATCTGTTCTTGTTGATTAGGTTTGCTGGTAGCTTCTATGTGTTTTTCTTTTGGATGTTCAATAAAGAGCTAATCCTTGTCTTGTGAAATCTCTTTCTAACCTCTTCATTTTGTGCTCTTTCCTTGCAGTCGTGCAAGGCCTTTTGGTGTTTCACTCTTGGGTGCAGGGTTTGATGACAAGAATCCACATGATATCAGGCATGTTATATATCTGTGGTTGTGTAACCCCTCAATGTCTTTTCTATTAATGAGGTGACCATAATTTCGGAGGTTTATACTTCCAGAGATGAAACTTGATGCTTATGTACATTTTCCTTATTGTTACTTCTAGCACCAGTGAATATCACTGAGGGTTTTCCTCTCTTTTAGTGTAGACTAGTATACGGTAGAGCATGAGCAGTTCTTTGTGGTCTAAAGGATCCAGTTGCAAACCTCCTCTTATATGACATGTCCTGCTGCTATAGCCATTCAACTCTAATTGGCAGATGTTGAAATTCTTTCAATATCTTTGCTGTTCCAGGTAATGTATAAAAGTGCTCTATTGCACTTTTTAGTTAGTCTTTATTTACCTGCTAAATATGGTTCATATAGGCAGCATTTGAATGAATCTTATGAGAAAAATTTACCTCTTTGTTTAGGACTATTTCTTAGTGCTTTCTGTTTTTCACTTTGTTCTTTCCGTTCTTAGGATCTTCTGCATTTCTGTTTACTTGTATGGATTATGTTTTCATACATTAATTTGCATAATGGTAAAAGGGCTACTAGTGCAACAAGTGACTTGGTTCTGAGAAATAAAATGCAGCAAGTTCCTAGAGAGTTAGAGAGAAGCTATAGAACAAGTTTGAAAAAAATAAATAATGACTCAACAGAGTTTGATAGACCATGGAAAGAAAATTTAGGGTGATGCTTACAGCTTAAGGTCAACAATGTACAGTTGATATGAATCCAGTCGTGTAACTAACTCATCTTTGAGGAAACTTTTTTTATTTGTTTTATTTTATTTTTTAAATTTTTATGTGCAACTACTTTTCACCATAAGCTCATCTATTTTGTTTTGAATTGTTATTGCAGCGTATGGAGGAAGAGCATGAAAACATCAAGATTGGTTGAGACATGAATGACTGGTTTTTTTTTTTTTTTTTTTTTTTTCATTTTGTTAGAGCATATTGATATGCTTTAGTAGAAAAACAACAACAATAATATACCCGGTGTATCCTTCAAGATGCTTTAATAGAACATTGTTTCGTTATTTTAATTTGTCTTGTAATGATATTGATGAATCGTAGTTATGTTTTCTTACTAATGTATTACTACATTTATTGAAATTTAATAGAATAAAATCTGTTCTTGTAACTAAATATATATCTCATGGTAAAAATATGAATATATATGTATTCATGGCTATATATCTTCACTTTTTGCAGCAAATAAAGAAATTTTTTTGCTACAATTCTTTAAATTTCATAGCAAAACGTACGAATCCTTAGCTACACTACATAAATGTTTGTGGCAAATACCTCAATTCTTAGCTATAAAATTTTCAATTCGTAGCTAAATAGTAATACTATTGCCACGAGAATAAACTATAAAATTAGCCACAAAATTTGAATTTGCGTGGCAAATAAATGAAATCATTTGCTACAAATATTGTTAGTCCTAGCAAGAGAGTAAATTCATTTGCTACAAGTATGTTTTCTGTGGCAAAACAGTTCAACCTCAATAGCTACAATACCAAAATTTTCGTGGCAATAAGTATCCGCTCTTAGCCACGGGACATGTAAAGTCTGTAGCTAACTTTTAGCCACCCCACTTTTTGCTACGGTATGCTACGGAGAATATTTTTGTGGCTAAAGTGTTTAGCCACGACTTTTTTTATATTTAGCTACGATATATTTCGTAGCAACAGATACAAAATGTTGTAGTGATGTACATTATTTTGAGACTAAAAATCTTGACTAAACTCCATATCATTTCACTATTGTAGCCGAAGTGACCACCCTTTCTTTTTCTTTTCGACTTTTCAAACCACAACATGACTGAGTTAAGTGCTGAACTAGCAATTGAAGGCAGTGATGATCTTTTAATCAAGATTCTATTGTTGCTTCCAGCATAACCACCCTTCAGGTTCAAGCTTGTTTCCAAACGTTGGCTGTCTCTTATCTCTCATCCCTATTTTTGTTCCCTATGGAGGCCTCAAACTTTCCCAAGTGCTCTCATTCTTGATCCATGGTCTTGGGACAACCGCAGCAAGTATGGTTACATTCCTCTCAATGATGAAGGAACATCTCCTACGGCTGCTTCTCGTGGAGTCTTGGATTTCTTAAGAGATAATACTCGGTTCTCTTGCAATATGGAGTTCCTGCGGTGGTTTGCTTCTTTGTCGCTGTATGGAATCGGCACTAAGTTATACCATCGAGGACATTGTCTACAAAGCAATTCACTACTCTTCCAAGTTCCAAGCCCAAATTTGGAATCGGTGGATATGTGTTTGGCCTTTGACCATTCGGTATCACCACATTACAAAGTTATAAGTCTTTTCATTACTGGGTTGGACTTGTCTTTCCGCCCTCTTTTTGAGATACACTGACCAACACATGGAGGAAATCTCGGGCTCAGTATTCAGAACCATTTCTGATCCACTCTAAGGATTTGGGTAAGGGCGTTTTCTTCAATGGAGCAATCTTTTGGATATCAACACCAAGCTATTATTACTATTTTGATATTGACAGAATGACAGTGAAATTGTCCATGAATATCCGATGCCAAAGATATACATGGAATACTACTTTGAATGTGTCCGTGAACATTTGTATCTAGTGAGATCTTCGATGTCTCAACTGGACATATTTGAATTGGGAAATGACTACTCTTGGAGCCTAAAATATTGTATTGATCTGTATGAAGTTGCTGGTCGTGCATTTCCAAATGATTCATCTTCTCTCGAATTTGATGTCCTTTCTGTCATGGCAAGAGAAGGGGATCAGGAACCACATTTGGCCCTCTACATACAGCACCAATTTATATTGCTAAGCTTAACGGATAATACTTGTAGCGAGCCATTGCCATATGCTTCTGTTGGGCAGCTGTCATCACCCGTTCCTTCAACGAGAGCTCATCATCTGATTGAGTATCCATTCTGGGTAGGAAGCAGGCCGAGTAGCATAGACCATTAGTTCTGGAGGGTTAATGTCTGACACTTCAGTTGCTCTTTCTTATTCATAATCAATTAGAATTTGGCACTTCAGGGTTCATAATCTTTGGTTTATGTCATTGCTCGCTTCTGAAGGCTGTCAAATATTAACTTTTGAATCAAATAATTGATTTCCATAATATGGCTATTACCTTTTTATCTTCTTGAAGGTACCCATAGAATGTTGAAACTCAATGCTTCTAATATTTGACATAAAACACTGGTGTTGCTACCGGTCAGCCAAAGAAGAGAACGTTCAAGAAGTTCAGCTACAGAGGAGTGGATTTGGATGCTCTTCTTGATATGTCTACTGATGAGCTCGTTAAGCTCTTCCCCGCTCGTGCTCGCAGAAGTTATCTTGTACATTTTATCTTTTTCAAATTTATAATGTTAATGGTTTTTATTTGCTTCGTATAGTGCTATCAGGTATTATTGATATTCTGTGTATGAGCTTATATAAATGTCGAAGAATAAGCCCTTGATTTTATTACAAGCCTTGGCAAACATGGGAAAAAACAGCTGGTGCTTTAAATTTGTTGGTGTGAATTTCTTGAAACAAAATATATGTAAAAACTAGAATGAAAATTACAGCAATTTTAATTTCGATAGTATAACTATATTTGCAGTATACTTTCGAAATGTAGTCAAAGAAACAACTCTTTTACTCTCCAAATAGCAATAGTGTGGAACAAAGTTATGAATGTCAAAGTATAAGCCCTTGAGCTTATTAAAGTAAATCTACGCACAAGCCTAAGCAAACAGGGTTGAAGGACCTGTTATATTTATTGGCAGAGCTATAATAGGGGACTAGCAAATAAGGAGAAAAAAAGAAAAAAACAGCTCATGTTATACTGCTACTCCCTCTGTCCCAAATAAAGAATACGGGTTCAGTTCTCAAAATTTTCTGTGTATAAGGTTATATTTAAATATGAGTTGTGTTTCCTATTGTTTGAAAGGACTGAGTTTGATTTGTAATCTGTGGTAGGTTGCGGAGAGGTTTAAAGAGAAAGCCAATGGCTTTGATCAAGAAGCTGCGCAAGGCGGTAAGAAGAGCAATCTTACATTTAGCTTGTCTCTGAACTGAGAGTTATATTGTTGCTTTATGTCAACAATTTCTATAGTGAAAAATATGTAGAGTAGGATACTCGGAGACTTGGTATATACTCTGAAAATCTAGTTCTAATGTTAAGTTTGCCCCTCATTACCTCAATAATAACCAAGTCCAATCTATTTTAATGCATTCAAGTGAAATTTGAGAAACTTGTTGTACTGGAACTTAGAGTTCTTAATGCAACAGAGAGTTTACCCCTTGATTCAAAAGACAACAGAACTGGGAAGTTGTTTAGGGTTCTTACTAGTTCTTTTCTCAAAGTTGAGGGTTGCTACCTTTTTTGATCAATCACAGAAAATGTTGATTAGTTGAATCATTGTTGATGATCTATCATGTCCTTTTCCGTGATAGAATTGTATAATATTTCCTCCTCCAGGTTTTGTCTACTTCAATTAGTTCCATCTTGGATAGATTGCATTTTATGTTTGAGACAACCTGTAGGTATGATGAATGTTTTGGATATATGTACTTTTTTATGTGCAACATACTGATAGAAACTGTGGGAGGGTTGAGAATTAGTCGTTAAGGCCAAGCGCCTCCCTCGTTAACTAAGAGGTGAGGTGGCACTCCACATAAAGGTTTTTGTTTGTGGTGCACTATGTGCATAGGCACACAACAATGGTTTGGGGTCTGGTTGGCCACTAAACTGCCTTAACTTGCTGCCAAAGTAAGGGGAAAGCCCTGTATTTTCGTTCTTCCTTAGTTTCTAGTCATCCTTCTACCACTATAGTTTAACTTGTAGTTATGACACATTGTATTGCTGATCTTAAAATGACGCTGCTGTAAATTTTGTTGAGTACTTGAGTTGAGGGTCTTCACTGAAAATATCTGGCTTTAACACTTGTGTAACATCAGACATGAGCTTGGAGAGGGAGCTAGCTACAGTAGCTAGGATAAACCAGAACCAGGTATTCTGACCTGTGTTGTGATCTGTTCATTGTGTTCTCTTCTTTTCCTGTTTCTAGTACATCTGGGATTTTTTCTTGTCATTAGTGGTTTGGGGGAGGAGAAAAGGGCTTTTGATTTTCTAGTCCTATTCATCAGAAAGTCACTTTCCTCATGCAACCACCTCTCGCATGAGCATGAAACATTCACTCAGTGTTTCATCCGTTTGCTAGTTTGCTTCTCTGGAACATTTGAACTTGATGTAGCATTCTTTGTGTTCTGCACTGTTGATTGGTAATTATGACCCTGCTTCCTTGTCATTGATCTATCTGAACATTTTTCTTGCAGAAACGTGAGGCTCCAGCAGGTGAGAAGCCGGAGGTTGTGAGAACTCATTTGAGGAACATGATTATTGTACCTGAGATAATTGGAAGCATTATCGTGATCTACAATGGAAAAACATTCAATCAAATTGAGGTCAAGCCTGAAATGCTTGGGCACTATCTAGCTGAGTTCTCAATCTCATACAAGCCTGTCAAGCATGGTAGGACCGGTATCGGTGCTACTCACTCTTCAAGGTTCATTCCATTGAAGTGATTCAGGCAGCTTGTCTTGTGTTCTCTAGTAATACTAGTACTTTGTTTTACTGCGCGTGATGCTTAATGTTGGTTGTTTTGAGACTAGTAATTTTGTGCTTTGTTAGATACAATGTGCCTGAATTATGAAGTGGTTAATGTTAAAATATAATAATATCATCACCAACTTTATTTGTGAACCTCTTAGAATATTCTAGAGTAGTCAAGATAATGTAAAGAAGAAAAAAATCTAGAACAATTCTAGAGAATTCATAGTACTAGTCTAGAATTAGAATTATCAAGAAACATTCTAGAAAGTAAATATCTAGAATTATGTAGTAGGGGAATATTCTAGAGAAGGGTGGTAGAAAGCCCTTAACTAGATCCTTCCATCACCACCTATAAATAGAGGTGGTTCACTTGAGTTGTAACCAAGCAACTAAGCAAGCAAGAAAAGAAAGCAAAGCAAATCAAGAGATCAAGAGTGAGAGCAAAAGTGAGAGTTAAAGAGAGAAAATAAAGAGAGGTGCTAGAGTGTGAGTGAAACCTTGAAAAATATTTGTAAGATCAAAGTTGCTTCTTAGTTTACAATAGTAAAATTCAAGTTGTTAGCAACCATTTGTGTTCAACAAGTGGTATCAGAGCCTGGTGGATCAAGAGCGGTAGTCATCCAAGAGAGATTCAACAAGCTACTACTCGAGGCTACAAGTCAAGAGGCACCAATCCATGGCGGATTTTGCAAGCACCCTCGGTAGCGTTGAGAAGCTCAACGCAAGCAATTATGGGTCGTGGAGCACAAGGATGCAATACTATTTTCTCGGCCAAGATCTATGGGACATTGTTGGTGGCTCTGAAACAACATCACCAACAAATGCTGAAGAAGCAAAAAAGTGGAAGGTCAAAGCAGGAAAGGCCATGTATGCTCTCACAGTAACAGTTGAGGACGAGTTCTTGCAGAGGATCAAGAATGCCAAGACGCCCAAAGAAGCTTGGGACACGTTGGCAACAATCTTTACCAAGAAAAATGATGCAAGATTACAAAGGCTAGAAAATGAGCTTTTGTCGATCTCGCAACGGAATATGACAATCAGTCAGTATTTTACAAAGGTTAAGTCTCTGTGTGATGAAATATCAAAATTGGATCCAGAGAATGCTATCACAGAGACAAGGAAGAAGAGAATTATCATTCATGGTTTGAGGCCGGAGTACAAAGGCATAGTTACTGCAACACGCGGGTGGGCCACGGAACCAACTTTATCAGAGTTGGAGAATCTGTTGGCAAATGAAGAAGACTTGGAGAAACAACTTTCAGGCCTTTCTACAAAAGATGAAGAAAAGGCGCTCTTTAATAAAGGGCAAAGCTACAATGCTCAAGGAAGAAGAAACGATGGATCAAGCAAAAATCAAGGCTACCAAAAAAGAGGTGAAGCGAGAAGCTCGCAACCAGGGGGAGATCAACATGATCTGCGTCAAGGAAGTCATCGACCCAACAAAAAGGCGGACCAAGGAGCCAACAATCGGCAACGAGACAAGTGCTACAATTGCGGGAAGAAGGGACACTATGCCAGAGACTGCTGGTACAAGAAAGCTGAAGGTAACATAGCCACTTCTACTCAGAAAAAGCAAGACGAGGAAGAAGATTGGGATTTTGAAACTTCCTATGCAGTTGATGAAAGTAACAATAAGGAAGAGCCCATCACCTCGCACCGTGCTGAGGTGGAACAAGAACTCGCGCTTGCAACTGTAAGTGAAAAATTAGTAGATTATGACCATGATTGGATCGTTGATTCGGGATGCTCCAATCATATGACTGGTGATGAAAAGAAGCTGATCAACATGAGTGAATACAAGGGTGGTCGAGTAGTGGTGACTGCAAATAACTCAAGAATGCCAATATCTCACATTGGCAAGACAGTGTTCGTGCCTCGTCACAGCTCGAGACAAGTGCAGCTTCAGAATGTCTACCACGTGCCAGGTATGAAGAAGAACTTGTTGTCTGTATCGCAACTAACAGCTTCAGGCAACTATGTCGTGTTTGGACCGAATGACGTAAAAGTGTATCGAGACTTGAAAGTTACAAGCTCGCCAATCATGGAGGGAAGAAGATTAGAATCAATCTATGTCATGTCAGCAGAGACAGCTTATGTGGAGAAGACTCGGAGTAATGAGACAGCTGACCTATGGCATGCACGCCTTGGGCACGTGAGTTACAGCAAGTTGAAAGTCATGATGCAACAGTCAAAGTTGAAAGGGCTTCCCCAACTTGAGATTAGAGGAGATACTATTTGTGCCGGATGTCAGTATGGGAAAGCACATCAACTTCCCTATCAAGAATCGAAGTATCAAGCTAAAGAGCCACTGGAGCTGGTGCACTCAGACGTGTTTGGACCAGTCAAACAACCTTCTATCAGTGGTTACCGATACATGGTGACATTCATCGACGACTTCTCAAGGTATGTGTGGATTTACTTCTTAAAGGAGAAGTCTGAAGTATTTGAGAAGTTTAAAGAGTTCCAACACATGGTGGAGAATGATATGGGAAGGAAAATCAAGTGTCTCCGCACCGATAATGGGGGAGAATACACATCACGAGAGTTTAATGGCTACCTCAGAGAGCAAATGATAAGGCGACAGTTGACATGTCCAAACACCCCACAACAAAATGGAGTAGCAGAGAGGAAAAACAGATATCTCGCAGAGATATGTAGGAGTATGCTGCACAGCATGAATGTACCAGCAAGGTTCTGGGCGGAATGTATGAAGACTGTTGCTCACATCAGTAATAGGCTACCACAGGCGCGACTTGGATTTACCTCGCCGTTCGAGAAGCTTCGGAAGATGATACCCACTGTAAGTCACTTTCGAGTATTCGGATGTGTGTGCTATGTGTTCGTGCCAGATCATCTCCGCAGCAAGTTTGATAAGAAAGCAGTTCGATGTATCTTTGTCGGCTACGACGAGCAAAGAAAAGGATGGAGATGCTGTGACCCAACCACTAATCGGACATATGTTTCAAGAAATGTGGTGTTCGACGAGGCATCATCGTGGTGGTCCCAAGAAGCCACGCTACCAGATTCAAGAGAATTGGAACAAAAGCTACAACACAAGCTCGAAGAGGACGGACAAGGAAGCAAGGAAGAATCCAAACAAGAGGAGCATGAAGAACATGAGCCAATAATAGAAGAGATATCCCCAAGAGGAGAACACAGGAGTCCATGGCAAACTGGAGTCTATGAAACCCCCGAGGAGTTTCAAGAAGAAGCTGGAGAAGTACATCAACCTCAACTAAGAAGGTCTACCCGAAAGAAATTCTCAAATCCTAAGTATGCAAATGCAGCATTAGTCGAGGTTGACAAGATCAAGGAGCCTACTACCTTTGAAGAAGCTTCAAAGAGCAGTGAATGGAGAAAGGCAATGGATGAGGAGATTCTAGCCTTGAAGCAAAATCAGACTTAGGATTTAGTGGCCAAACCCAGGGATAGTAAACCTATATCCTGTAAATGGGTTTATAAATTAAAAACACGCCCTGACGGATCCATCGATCGGTACAAGGCCCGACTGGTAGCTCGAGGGTTCTCTCAAGAGTATGGGCTGGATTACGACGAGACATTCAGCCCTGTGGCAAAAATTACTACAGTTCGTGTTTTACTAGCTTTGGCGGCTAGCAAGTCATGGACACTATGGCAGATGGATGTGAAGAATGCCTTCCTTCATGGAGAGTTGGACCGGGAGATATACATGGATCAACCACAAGGGTTTGTGAATAAAGACAACCCTGATTATGTGTGCAAGTTGAAGAAGGCTCTATATGGCTTGAAACAAGCCCCTCGAGCATGGTATGGAAAAATTGCCGAGTTCCTAATTCAAAGTGGCTATCAAGTGGCTCATGCAGATTCGAGCTTATTTGTAAAGGCCCGAGGAGCAAGACTATCTATCATACTAGTCTATGTGGATGATTTAATCATCACCGGGGATGACATTGATGAGATTCATCGAAGTAAAGAAAATTTGAAGGTACGGTTTCAAATGAAAGAGTTGGGTGAACTAAAGCACTTCCTTGGTCTTGAGGTCGAGAAGACAAAGGATGGACTATTCCTTGGGCAACAAAAATATGCGAGAGATCTACTCCAGAAATATGGGATGTCAAGTTGCAAACCGTCTTCTACACCAATGGAGCCTAACTTAAAGTTATGCTCTTATGAAGGCAAAAACTTGGAGGATGGGACAATGTACCGTCAACTAGTTGGTAGTCTTATCTACCTAACGCTGACCAGACCAGATATTGCCTTCGCAGTTGGAGTAGTTAGCAGATTTATGCAGAAGCCAAAGAAGCCTCACTTGGAAGCAATCAAAAGAATATTGAGGTACGTGAAAGGAACTATTGACTATGGACTTCTCTACAGGAAAGGTGTTCCATGCCAAATAATTGGATACTGTGATGCGGATTATGCTGGTTGTTATGATACTCGAAGATCAACTACAGGATACAAATTCAGCCTTGGGTCAGCTGCAGTATCATGGTGTAGTAAAAGACAACCAACTGTTTCACTTTCAACGACAGAAGCAGAATATCGAGCAGGAGCAATGGCAGCACAAGAGAGCACATGGCTAATGCAACTCATGAGAGATTTGCATCAACCATCAGAAGATAATGTGGCACTATATTGTGACAACTTGTCAGCCATACGATTGGCTGAAAATCCAGTGTTTCATGCCAGGACAAAGCATGTGGAAGTACATTATCACTTTCTTCGGGAAAAAGTGCTTCAGGGTGAAATTGAAATGGAACCAATTCGGACGGACGAACAAGTAGCCGACATATTCACAAAGAGCCTGGATAATATGAGGTTTACAAGATTTCGAGAAGCACTTGGGATGATTGCAAGACCAAATAAAGTTGGTGTTGAGGGGGAGTGTTAAAATATAATAATATCATCACCAACTTTATTTGTGAACCTCTTAGAATATTCTAGAGTAGTCAAGATAATGTAAAGAAGAAAAAAATCTAGAACAATTCTAGAGAATTCATAGTACTAGTCTAGAATTAGAATTATCAAGAAACATTCTAGAAAGTAAATATCTAGAATTATGTAGTAGGGGAATATTCTAGAGAAGGGTGGTAGAAAGCCCTTAACTAGATCCTTCCATCACCACCTATAAATAGAGGTGGTTCACTTGAGTTGTAACCAAGCAACTAAGCAAGCAAGAAAAGAAAGCAAAGCAAATCAAGAGATCAAGAGTGAGAGCAAAAGTGAGAGTTAAAGAGAGAAAATAAAGAGAGGTGCTAGAGTGTGAGTGAAACCTTGAAAAATATTTGTAAGATCAAAGTTGCTTCTTAGTTTACAATAGTAAAATTCAAGTTGTTAGCAACCATTTGTGTTCAACAGTTAAATCCTACTCAGCCCCTCTAATCAATGTTGTGGCCCTTGCCATTTTATTCAGAGTCAATCAGAACTGTTCATGGAAAACAGATAGAAGCGGAGTCCTTATCAATGCAAAGAATGCGGAAGTGAAACTTCAGTTTTTGCTTTTTGTCAATTCTGAATTAATAGTTGCAATTCTGTTTGATTTAAATTATGTATAGAACCCAATTAATTAAACTGTGAATAGTAAGTATATGTAGCGATCCTCCTTTTTGTGGTAACACGTCACGGAAGGAAATAATAGTAACTGATTCGGTTAGAGTACAGCTAGGACTCTACTTGTTTTTTTCTTTAAGTGGTCTGTAATCTAGAGTAGGGACGTGAGAATACAGGCAATTTGTAGTACAATTCAGCTTCAATAACATCACCACATGGCTCCGAACAAACGTGTAAAGAGGTCTCGCAGAAATGCTAAACAAGTAGTTATAGCGTGTGGTCGTAGTGCTGAAGCAATTGAAGGCAGTGATGATCTAGTGACCATGATTCTGCAATTTCTATCAGCGAAAACACTCTTCAGATTCAAGCTTGTTTCCAAACGTTGGCTGTCTCTCATATCCGATCCCTCTTTTTCTTGGAGGCCTCAAGATTTCCCCAGTGCACTCATTCTGCAGCCGATGATTGGTGACTGCCATTACCTGTATTGTTACATTCCCCTCCAAGTTAAAGCGAACTCTAAGGCTTCTCTTAGCGTCTTGGATTTTATTGATCACCCTCCTGTTGACCGTTCTTTTGAAATGTTGAGTTCCTGCGGTGGTTTGATTCTTTATGCATGTTGGAGCATAAAGGCATATTGCTGTGTTTAATCCAATTACAAAGCAATCCACTACTCTTCCAAACCCATCAAATATGTATCCACGAGACATGTGTTTGGCCTTTGATCATTCAATATCTCCTCATTACAAAGTTATAAATGTTGGCTGTGTCCATATTGAAATATACTCTTCAGATACTAACTCCTGGAGGCGATCTCAAGTTCAGTATCCAGAACCATTCAAAGTCTATTGGAATTGTGGTGAAGGAGTTTCCTTCAATGGAGCAATCTTTTGGAGATTAGAAAGCACTAGCATTTATTGATAGGGAAATTCTCCACTCTCATCCCATGCCAACATCAATTTGGATGTGTCCATGAGCATTTGTATCTAGTTGCCTCTTGAAGATCAGTATAAATTGAACATTTTTTGAATTGGGAAATGACTACTCCTCTTGGAGCCTAAAGTATTGCATTGATCTACTCCACGTTGCGCGTGATACTTATAGATGTCCAAAGGACATAGCTTTTTCTCTCAGCTTTAGAAATGTGCGATAGAGTTATATTAGTCAATTTAAAAGATAAAACTTGCAGAAAATTGTGCAGGCTGCCTGAACTTGTTGATCATGGCGTTGTAAAAAGGTAGCTCTTATATGGGAAATCTGTCTGCCACCTTTCATTGTAGTCCGTGAGGATTACACAGTTTTTGGTTTTCTTTGATTTCCTTTATTTTATTAGAAAAGCAGGTCATATTAGTTTTTATTTTCTTACAGAGAAATGTTGATATTTATATACTGGCTTATATAACAATAATTTCATGAGAATTGTTATTCAAGGGATTTTTCTGTTATGGCAAAAGAAAATAATCAAGAAGCGGAAGACCCCCGTTAATTCTGTGTAGCTTAGGGTCTCGGCGCACATTAGGATAACATATACCGACAGTGGTAATCCATGGCTGGAGGAAAGCAAAGAGGTCGACCAAAGAAGATTCTTATTTCAATTATAAGGAATATTGTGGAATGGAATGGCTTTAACATACATCACACCTGAATTAGTTGTGCATATAATTGGGGAAATACTTGGTTATTATGTGATAAAATTTAAAACAAAGGAGGATATGAATGAAGTGCTATAGGCAGGACCTTACACAGTTGATTATAAGCAAATGATACTTAAAAAAAAATGGACCTTTGATTTTGACTTTATTAATAATAGTGCCTTGGTTGGAGATATAAGTCAGCTACTTGTTTCTAAAGATCTGGTAGAGTGGCTTCTGACCTCATTTTAGTTCAACGGTGGAATGGTATGAAGAGGGATCTCTAGGTCAATGCAATTTCTTAACGATATGAAGTACTTTCCTCCAGAATATACAACTATTACCCCTTTTAGCTCGGAAAACTTCTGAGACACTGTAACTTGTAAGTTTTGGAACGTACATAACCATAACCCACATGGCCAAACTTGATGGCTTATATGCATATAGATAAGAGAAATGCCTCCAGTCTACCCTTGTAAAAGCTTAAAACAATCTTGACAATAGGAGAACTGGATCTGCAAACCATGAATCAGATGTAAAAAGGCTAGTAAAGGCACAATACTTCCACCAAACAATCAGATGTGTCCAATGTGGCACAGAAGTACTGCTCACTTACCCCTCAGTCCTCGCAGGCCACAGATCAAAAGACAAAGCTTGTTTCCAATATTTGAATGCCATAACATATACAGAGAGAGAGAGAGAGAGAGAGAGAGAGAGAGAGAGAGAGAGAGAGAGAGAGGGAGGGAGAGAAAGAGAGAGAGAAGCTCATATACTACTCAAAGATACAACCATATAATAGTCAATGTTGCCAGCCACCAAGAGATTCCAAAGAGAATGTTCTTAATTATTTTGAGCAGAGTCAGATTAAACAGAAATTGACACACGCGGTGCAACCAGAAGAAGCTTCCAAAGTAGCAGAGCTCTAAACTTCTTTATGGCACAAACTTTGTGCGTGGCGTGCCCCACTCATCATCATGCAAATGCTGCCACCATATTCATTGTGTTAATAATTTTGAAACATTAGAGTAATAGGTTCATATACAAAGGAACAGAAACAAAACACTAGTTTCTTCTCACAGTACAAATGCCCACAAGATAATAGCATAAATAAAGGAACCATATATCCAGTACTAAAACAGTCTTAAAAATTTCATACTGACACGAAGCCTCTCAAATTTTAAAAAACTGCAATTTGTTGTTACTACTAAGCTGTAAGAAAGTCAAGATGCAATCTCAAATATATAGGGATGTCGGACAAATTCATAGCATGGACACAGACTCTTCAATATGCAATGTAACTAATAGGCCTGGGCATAGAGCTGAGCCAGCTCGGAACTCGGCTCGGCTCGATTGCCTTTAGCTCGGCTCGGCTCAGCTCATTTTGAAAAGAGGCTCGGCTCGGGCTCGGCTCGATTTTATTCAAAGTTTGGCTCGGTTCGGCTCGGCTCGGTCAAAGCTCGGTCAAGCTCGGCTCGGTCAAAGCTCGGCTCGACAGAGCTGGCTCGGCTCGGCTCGGTTAACTTGATTTATTATGTAATTTTCTCTTTAATTATTAACATGGTAAAATTATAACCATAATATTGAATTTCTCACCAAAAATAAAATATATATTAATAGGATCTAAAATAATCATAGAAAAAAATGTGTATTGTCAATAAAATTCTTTCTGTTTCTTTTGACAATGCAACAAATAATAGTGCAGCAGTTGACAGACTAAAAGATCAATTGAATCCTCCGCTAAATGGTGATATTTTTCATGTTAGATGTGCATGTCATATTCTAAATCTTTGTGTGCAAGATGGTTTAAAATTTGTGATGTAAGTCTTACAAAAGTTAGAAATATTGCATTGTTAGTTAATGGTAATAGAAATAAAAGAAGAGAATTTAAAAATTTATGCTCGACAGCAAGAATTCGTTATAGAAGATTTCCATTAGATTGTCCTACTAGATGGAATACAACTTATGAGCTTTTATGTGTATTATATTTTTGTTGATACATTTTTTGATAGTTTTCAATATTTTATGGCACTTGGTGAAATAGCACGTCAAAAAGAAAATGTTTTACAAAAATTAAATGAGTACTTTAAAGTATATGTGCAAAAGTATAATGATAGATTATCCTCTACTTCAAGTGTATCTTCTATTGTTTCCAGTGCAAATAATGATCCTCTAGCACAAATTATTAGTAATAAAAAGAGAGCTGCTGCTTCAAGTGATTTGGCTATAAATATAGAATTAAATTTATTTTTAAACAGTGAACAAGTGTATGATGCAGACAATTTTGATATTTTGGACTGGTGGAAAAATTGGCAAAAATCATATCCAATTTTGTCTACCATGGCCCGAGATTTGTTAACTCCTCCGGTGTCTACTGTAGCATCGGAATCTGCTTTTTCTGCAGGTCGAAGAGTATTAGGAGACACAAGACACTCAATGACAGCAACTTCAATAGAAATGTGTGTAGTTTTAAAAGATTGGCTAGATGCTGAAACAAGAAGTCAAAACCTGGTGTTCGATGTTGATTTTGTTTCATGTGATGAAGAATCTTTGTCTAGCTTAGAAGCTTAGAGTATAAAATTGTTATTATTTTATTTCTTATGATGTATCAAAGTTTTAAGCAAAGACTTTAGAATAAAACTGTTTTTAACTACTTATCATATTTTTAACATCATCTCTAAAACTGTTTTTTTTAATAATTATGATGAAAAAAAAAATTATTTTTTATATTATTAAGTATGAAGACACAAAAGAAAAAGAGTCAGCTCGGGCTCGGCTCGGGCTCGGTCAAACTCTAGCAAAGCTCGGTTGAGCTCGGCTCGAGCTCTACTCGGCTCGGTATAGTTTAAAGTTCGGTTCGGCTCGGCTCAGGCTCGGCTCGACTCGGTAACATAGTAAGCTCGGTTGGGCTCGGCTCGGGCTCGGCTCGCTCGCTCGATGCCCAGGCCTACGCAATACGTAGGCCAGACCTTTGTACAGGGTTTAAGGTCATATAACCAAACCCTAAATAAATTACATTTATATGTTCCACATAACTCATTGAGTACGGATATATAATCAATTCCATTATCGGGGTCTAATTGATCCTTTAAACTATTAATTGAACTTATTAAAACAATGTCTAATATCCTAATTTTTACCGTTAAAATATATTCAAACACACGTAATAAACTCAAATAATGCATTAAGATCATTACCTGAATGTTTCGCGGTGAAAATTCTATCTTTCTCCGGCTCTTTTCTCATTTTCTGGCATTTTTCTCTTCCTCCCCGTCATTTCATTTTCTTTCTGTTTTGCTTCTCGTTTTCTGCTTCTCTTTTAGTTCCCTGTTCCTTAACTTAAAAGTTAAGGATTTATATAGTTCAGCCACCGCCTCCAATTTGTCTTTGACTTTTTTTTTCTCTTTTCTTTTATTTTATTTTTTTCTTTTCTTTTCGCGACGAAAATTAAGACGGAACTCTACGAAATTCGAAATGATCCCAAATTTCTCAAGTAAGTTATACAAAATATATGTAACGTACTTGCTAAGGCGGATCTCAAATCAGACTCCCGAAACTCAATGTGCAAATTAAATGGAAAAATGTCAAATTATTTAACTTTCGGCATTTTAGCGGAAACTTGCCGAACAACCTCGAAATTCACTTTCGAAAAATCACAAAAGTCACAAATAACCATACGAACCTATAGGTGCTTTCGGATTTCGAATAGGAGCTCATTCTCCAAAACCGAGCTCGAAAATCTCTTTTTAATATTTATCGACAATAAAAACTGAAACCTTCTTCTGATGCCCACCAAACGAGGTCTGATTTAGCTAATATTTTAAAGATAAGTCTCAATGAACTTTACGAATATTTTAAAATTATCGGAATGCCAATCGGAGTCCTAACTTCTGAAACGATAACTGAGGTCGTTTCATTGTCCTCCACTTAAACTCTGCTTCGTCCTCGAACGAGCCTAAGTCTAAAGAAAAATTTGCACAGATAACAAAAGAACTTGCAAGACCTTCATAAGCTACTCCGCGGATATTATCTCATGATTGGAGAATCAGAATTATAACACGAACACCAAACTCTTGGAATAAAACATTTCTGGATAATATGATAACACCATTGCCCGGATTATTCTGACTAAAATGATCCTTCCTCGATCACGAGAGGAGAGTTCTACATTTTCGAAACAAAGATACAGGGAACTTGGGATGGATTAACATGATTCCACCGATAATCACCTCTTCGATATACCTTTCAATATAGAACAGGTCGATGGAATTAAGAATTAGCTCAAGCTTGATGCAATAGGGGGAGATTTTGAGGCACCTTGTCACTACACACTATAGAAGATTTGATGCAAGCTATATTATTTTTACGAACGCACTATGCAATATCTCAGTTGATGTTAGTGTTGTTCCGCAAGCTCTTTGTGGGAATGTAGTTACTCATATCCTAATGTATGTCAAAGGTTCATCTGAATAGAGTCTATCATATAAGGATAAGGATCATGCAAATACTACTAGATAGTATGATGCAGGCCAGGAAAAATATTCAGACTGAACATGTGTTTCAGGGTATTGTCTTTGAATTGGAAATATTATGACTTAAAAAAGTGAAAATATAAGAGACATGTAGTTGGACCATGAGCTGAGGCAGAATACCAGCAAAAAAGTTGATTACATGTGCACTTATAATGCTAAAGTAACTTCTCAAAGAGTTGAGGTGTGAAGGAGATATGCCAATGATGGATGGACGACAAGCTGCACTAGACCTTTAACTCTAAATTTTCATGAAGTAAAACAACGTCAGTATGAGGATCCAGTTCTAGCTGAATACAGACAGATAGCCAAAAGAAAACTGGAGTCACCATACAGGGTTACTACTGACAGTGTTCTCATGTATAAAGATAGACTTTGTATTCCTGATGTTGCAGATTTACGTTGACAGATTATGATAGAGGCACATTATTCCAAATACACTGGTCATCCAGGTTCGACTAAGATGTACCATGATCTTAAGCAGATTTACTGGTGGGACGGAGTGAAGTGTGACATAGCAGAATTTGTGGCTCAGTGTTCTAATTGCCAGCAAGTTAAAGTCGTGTCATCTTTCCAGACTTTATGCTTTCAGCAGATAGGTACGTATATATGATCAGGTTGCCAGCATATCTCTATCATTAATAGATTATTAGTGGGTTTAGCAATGATCGACAATCATTCTAGGTTTCTGTCGTGGCCCTAGGTTGGGTCATGACAAAAATGGTACAATGCCTTAGCGATTTAGTATTACCATTCAGTATTTGGAGGAAGGCTCCTCCACTTAAAGCATAAACTCATGCAGCTATTTGAATAGGAATACCCATCCCAACACAGTCTGCTGGACTAAAGAAGATTTAGCTAAAAGCTGAACGTAGGCAGACCTAAGCTACAAACTACCTTTCGAGTTGCCAAACAGCTGCAACTCTCGAGTCACAACTCCATACATTTTCTATAAGCACCACCGCCTGAAGGATCAAATCAAAGGTCAAATGACGCTTCTCATTACCCTTAGTGGGCTTGAAAAACAACAATGTGCTTACCCGGCTACCTTGGCACGCACTCTGGCTCAACACAGGGAACATCACAATAGGTTACTAACCGCCTAAGCTCACCAGTGCCGAATAAAGAAGAGATGAAAATGGACTGAGGATAGAAATAATTAGAGCTTCAGGAAGCTCATCTTTTTATTTGCTTGGCTCCCAGAGCTACACTACTTCCGAGTCAGGCTAACCAAAGAATCACAGTTGAAGAGATAGACATTAAATAAGTTTTATGAAACAACATCTATGTCAATTTAACCTTCCTATAAGAAGGAAACTTTGACAATTTACCAGAAACCCTTTTATAACCGAGACAAGCTCATTTAATAACATGACTCTACTAGCGCCACGAACCATGAGGAGATACGTAGATCGAGTATTACTTACTAATCACTTTACTCCGGAAGAAATAATGACGCTTTCTGATGGTGACGAATAAGAATCCCATCATCCTACCGACACTGAGTTCCAAAGAGAGGTAGACTAACTTGACATTATAACAGAATGAGGCACAACAAGATGCCAAGAAAACAATACCGATACTCACTCACTTCTCTCACATTTAAACTAGATAAACTAGTAGGGTCATCACAAATGCCAGGAATAAATCATATTAGAAGCTCACCCCTTTACCGCAACCGATTCTTAATAGAAACGACATCCAAGTAAACCATCGAAACATGATAAGACACACCATTTCCAGATCGATCGAAAGAATCAAATCTTACTCACATTTAAGAGAAGAAGAAATCTCAGGGTTGACTACATCGGATACTTCAGCATTCCGCCAGACTAGCAGTTCATAGAACTGCCTATGCAGCTGAGCTGAGCCACTACCCTGGCAATCATTTTCTGAAGAACCACTGCCACCACACTCTCTAACTCTACTGGATGGTGACATTTCTTTTGCTGATTGAGATCTAAATGAAATTCCCTACGACTGTGCAGGTGCCTGATGACGAGAGAAAGGACGTCTGCCTACTTGTCGAAGTAAAGCAAAACTCCTCCAAGGATAACTAGGCTCACGACATTGATAACACCTTTTCACTGAAAAATTGAAGCTGGAAAGATTGTTGATAGCTGTAAAGAAAAGACTGAATCTGATCTTGACGAGCTACTGGTGCACTCTAAGAATCACGTAACACAAGCTGAGATAACCTGGAAGGTGACCTCCCAAAATAATCAGAACTCTTACCTCCAAATGAGGTACCATGGTTGCCCACTAGGGCCACGTGATCTCTTGCTCTCCCACTCTAACTCTTCCCGCTCTAACTTATGGTATGCCTAATATCTCTGTGCAATATCAACAACAATATCAAATGAAGTCCCAAACTCAATTTCTTGAGCCATCTGGGAGCTCAAGGAAGGAGAAAGGCCACCAATAAATATTTGAACATTCTCGGAAGGTTCATGGACTAGTTCTAGTGCTTATCCAACCATCCTAAAGAATTTAATCTCATATTCTAAAATTCGAAAAGCTACCCTATCCAATCCACTTAAATTGGCGACTCTTTTCATCTCACTCGCTGCGTGAAAGGAACTTTTCCACAAATCTAGAAGAAAAATCGAACCAAGTTAACTAATAAGAGAGCGGTCCACCAATTCAAGGCTGGACCCCTGAAACTGGAAAGCAGTATAATCAACACCATACTGCTTGAGATAACCATGAGACTGAAGGATAAAGAGAAATCATTTTTTGACAACAAATTCACGGGGATTATCTAATGCATGGCCTGAGAATATCGAAAGGTTCAACCAGATAAAATATTGTAGCCTCTTCAAACACTCGGACCAAGCCATTACTCAGGGCTAGCTAACCAGCCAGAATAACTAGAGGCACAACACATGCTGCTTCAGGAACATAATTTATTACGGCAATATTAAGAACTGGAATAGGAGCTCCTTGAGATCAAACGTCTGCATCTGCGGCAACCTGATAATCTGCCTAGCGAATAATAGGTTCTTGCGGTATCTGCGTCGCCAATATTCTCGTAAAAGCATCATAGAGAGCCAAGGGAACCACAAAGCTCTGCTCCCTTGCCCATCACGAGCTCGTACAACTGGGACCTCCGTAACTAGATCGTCAGCACGATCAAACACTCTCGGGGCTTCGTCAGTGCTAGCCCCAGGCTAGACTGCTTCGTCTTGAACTCATACTGTTTGCTGATTTGTCGCACGAGGGTTCATAATTACCACGAAGGAATTAACGAATTAACAAAAAACTTTTGAATCCTATAACAACGCACGATCAGAAATGTAGCAAGTGAAACTTCCTAAATGCCATCATAGCCTCTCGTAGATAAGTACGGACGTCTACGTACCCATCAGCGAGACTCTACTAGACATTGTCTTAGTCTGGATAGACTCTAAACCGGGCTCTGATACCAACTGACACGACCTGGGATCCGGCAAGGCCGTGCGGGCACCCGACATCCTCTCCTAGACCCGTCGGGCGAATCCTTACCAATTAAATTAGGAAAATAAATATTATTCAATGCATAAATAAGAAAAAGACTTAGAAAAACACAGACATACTGATACCTCTAAGCTGTACAAAAGAAATTACAGCTGACTACCCAACATACTAGGTTTAGGGCTATCCAGACTAGACATCTAAGAGTACAGAAGAAGACAAATACCTCCTGAAGGGAGCAAAATGCAACTGAAATAATAAACATAAAACTGGTAGCCATCCGGAATAAAAGCTGGCTCACCCTGACAGCTGAAGTCGTCTTCGCTCCTTCACAACGTGGCGAACTCAATCCTGGAGCGAACCTTCCGAAACGAAATAGATAGACAAAAACAAACAACAAACAAGGATGAGTCAAAAGGACTCAATAAGTGGGTCAGACTAGCAGCCTCAAATAATAGGATAGCTAGCCAGGGAGAAGAAACAGATAAACCAAATTCCTCTTATTTAAATTATAGAAAGGCAGAGCTAGATAATAGCCGGAAACACGTATGAAACCATAAACTCAACCAGGAATACGAGCCAGAAACATATCAACAAATAAGCAATGCACGTATAAGCAGAACAGTAGTTATGTACCACAAGTCTACACAATGGTATGAAATGAAATGAGATGGAATGAAATGAAATGAAATATGATGCAAAGGGTCTCATGGGCCAAGTGAATGGAGTGGAATCCTCCTACCCTCAATATGATGCAATGGAGCGGAATCCTCCTTCTCCTAGGGCGGAATCCTCCTACTCTTAATATGATGCAATGGAGCGGAATCCTCCTGCTCCTAGGGCGGAATCCTCCTACCCTCAATATGATGTAATGGAGTGGAATCCTCCTGCTCCTAAAGCGGAGACCTCCTACCCTCAATATGATGCAATGGAGTGGAATCCTCCTCCTCCTAGGGCAGAATCCTCCTACCCTCAATATGATGTAATAATAATCCTTCATCGGTGCGGGACTCTCATCGACAACCGGGAAGTAGATGCCAACTCATAGCCAGAGTACAATACTCAGACCCTCAAATGCAATACCAACAACAGGACATAACATATAATATATAATGTAAATCAAAAGCTAAGGCGTATTGAGTACGCCTATCGGCAGCTACATACGTAAGGAACACGTGGTAGAAAATCCACGAGGCCAGATGCCTCCAAAGAAATGGATATAAACACTTACCTTGTTACAAAGTTAGCACAGCCACTCAATAACTGCTTTGTCCTTTGGATTCATTGCCAAACGATCCCACTATGTTTAATAAGCAGAAAAATATATCATATAAGGCTAAATTCTTCATTCCTTACGTCTTAGGGCAATCCGGTTAGGAACCTGATACCCTATTTGCATACGCAATACGTAGGCCAGACCTTTGTACAGGGTTTAAGGTCATATAACCAAACCCTAAATAAATTACATTTATATGTTCCACATAACTCATTGAGTACGGATATATAATCAATTCCATTATCGGGGTCTAATTGATCCTTTAAACTATTAATTGAACTTATTAAAACAATGTCTAATATCCTAATTTTTACCGTTAAAATATATTCAAACACACGTAATAAACTCAAATAATGCATTAAGATCATTACCTGAATGTTTCGCGGTGAAAATTCTATCTTTCTCCGGCTCTTTTCTCATTTTCTGGCATTTTTCTCTTCCTCCCCGTCATTTCATTTTCTTTCTGTTTTGCTTCTCGTTTTCTGCTTCTCTTTTAGTTCCCTGTTCCTTAACTTAAAATTTAAGGATTTATATAGTTCAACCACCGCCTCCAATTTGTCTTTGACCTTTTTTTTTTTTCTCTTTTCTTTTATTTTATTTTTTTCTTTTCTTTTCGCGACGAAAATTAAAACGGAACTCTACGAAATTCGAAATGATCCCAAATTTCTCAAGTAAGTTATACAAAATATATGTAACGCACTTGCTAAGGCGGATCTCAAATCGGACTTCCGAAACTCAATGTGCAAATTAAATGGAAAAAGGTCAAATTATTTAACTTTCGGCATTTTAGCGAAAACTTGTCGAACAACCTCGACATTCACTTTCGAAAAATTACAAAAGTCACAAATAATCATACGAACCTAACGGCTCTTTCGGATTTCGAATCGGAGCTCATTCTCCAAAACCGAGCTCGAAAATCTCTTTTTAATATTTATCGATAATAAAAACTGAAACCTTCTTCCGATGCCTACCAAACGAGCTCCGATTTAGCTCAAATTTTACAGATAAGTCTCAATGAACCTTTTGAATATTTTAAAATTATCAGCACGCCAATCAGAGTCCTAACTTCCGAAACGACTAACCGAGGTTGTTTCATTCATAGAGATTGTAGGTTATCCAATAGTGCCATCCACTGCATTATTAGCATTAGATTTCCTCCATTTCTTATCATTTAGATAACCATTAAGATTCCAACACCCTTCTCTGGTGTGATTCTTTAAAACACAGTAATCGAACTCCATTGGTGGCTTCTTGTTTAAATAGTTCCATGTTCCTTTATCCTTCCTGTTAGAGCCCTTTATTGTATACATTGCCATAGAATCATTGGCATTAGAAGTTACATGCAGCTCAACAACATGTGCAGTGGTGCTCTCATCTTGCATAATCAGCCCATAGGCTTGATCCACTTCAGGCATAGGTACAGTGAGAAGAATTTATCTTCTAACGCGACTGTAAGTGTCACTGAGCCCCATGAAAAACTGAAACAACCTCAATTGTCTGTAGTGCTTTATGAACTCCCTGGATCTATCACACTCACACCCATGTACAATGCTCAGACCCTCAAATGCAATACCAACAACAGGACATAACATATAATATACAATGTAAATCCAAAGCTAAGGCGTAATGAGTACGCCTATCGGCAGCTACATACGTAAGGAACACGTGGTAGAAAATCCACGAGGCCAGGTGCCTCCAAAGAAATGGATATAAACACTTACCTTGTTACAAAGTTAGCACAACCACTCAATAACTGCTTTGTCCTTTGGATTCATTGCCAAACGATCCCACTGTGTTCAATAAGCAGAAAAATATATCATATAAGGCTAAATGCTTCATTCCTTACGTCTTAGGGCAATCCGGTTAGGAACCTGATACCCTATTTGCATACGCAATACGTAGGTCAGGCCTTTGTACAGGGTTTAAGGTCATATAACCAAATCCTAAATAAATTATATTTATATGTTGCCCATAACTCATTGAGTACAGATATCTAATCAATTTCATTATCAGGGTCTAATTGATCCTTTAAACTATTAATTGAACTTATTAAAACAATGTCTAATATCCTAATTTTTACCGTTAAAATATATTCAAACACACATAATAAACTCAAATAATGAATTAAGATCATTACCTGAATGTTTCGCGGTGAAAATTCTATCTTTCTCCGGCTCTGTTCTCATTTTCTGGCATTTTTCTCTTCCTCCCCGTCATTTCATTTTCTTTCTGTTTTGCTTCTCGTTTTCTGCTTCTCTTTTAGTTCCCTGTTCCTTAACTTAAAATTTAAGGATTTATATAGTTCAACCACCACCTCCAATTTGTCTTTGAATTTTTTTTTTCCTCTTTTCTTTTATTTTATTTTTTTCTTTTCTTTTCGCGACAAAAATTAAAACGGAACTCTACGAAATTCGAAATGATCCCAAATTTCTCAAGTAAGTTATACAAAATATATGTAACGCACTTGCTAAGGCGGATCTGAAATCGGACTACCGAAACTCAATGTGCTAATTAAATGGAAAAAGGTCAAATTATTTAACTTTCGGCATTTTAGCGGAAACTTGCCGAACAACGTCGACATTCACTTTCGAAAAATTACAAAAGTCACAAATAATCATACGAACCTAACGGCTCTTTCGGATTTCGAATCGGAGCTTATTCTCCAAAATTGAGCTCGAAAATCTCTTTTTAATATTTATCGATAATAAAAATTGAAACCTTCTTCCGATGCCTACCAAACGAGCTTCGATTTAGCTCAAATTTTACAGATAAGTCTCAATGAACCTTATGAATATTTTAAAATTATCAGCACGCCAATCAGAGTCCTAACTTACAAAACGACTAACCGAGGTTGTTTCATTCATAAAGATTGTAGGTTATACAATAGTGCCATCCACTGCATTATTAGCATTAGACTTCCTCCATTTCTTATAATTTGGATAACCATTAAGCTTCCAACACCCTTCTTTGGTGTGATTCTTTAAAACACAGTAATCAAACTCCATTGGTGGCTTCTTGATTTTATAGTTCCCTGTTCCTTTATCCTTCCTGTTAGAGCCCTTTATTGTATACATTGCCATAAAATCATTGGCATTAGAAGTTACATGTAGCTCAACAACATGTGCAGTGGTGCTCTCATCTTGCATAATCAGCCCATAGGCTTGATCCACTTCAGGCATAGGTACAGTGAGAAGAATTTATCTTCTAACGTGACTGTAAGTGTCACTGAGCCCCATGAAAAACTGAAACAACCTCAATTGTCTGTAGTGCTTTATGAACTCCATGGATCTATCACACTCACACCCAGGTGATGGGACTAATGCATCAAACTCATCCCAAAGAAGTCTCAGCTTTAAGTAGTAGCCGGATACAATTAATTTTCCTTGTACAAGGCTATAAATTTCAGTATGCAACTGATACACCCTGGAGCCAGTGATCTTATCTAACCTCTACTTAAGATTATTCCAAATCAAATGTGCATTTGAAGCAACACAACCCCATTCAATAACTCTTGTGAGACTGTGTTCATCAACCAGGTCAACACCATGGCATTGCACCTTTCCCATTATTTTTTAAGCATGGGATCAACATCTTCCTTAGTACATGTTGTGTGGGAAAAAATACGGCACATACTATTACGGGGATACGAGTCCAGCTGGCGAGACTAGACTTATCTTATAAGTCACCGGGCATAGAGGATACACGTCTACTCCACGACTTACATCCGTTCAGACGGTACAGGCGTAGGACGCAAGGCATGCATCCCGCCACCTTAGGGTTTTTACAGTCTCCTAGTTAGGGTTTCGTATATACCACCGCCTTGAGTTTATAGGCTCATAGCATTTATTAGTCTTTGTATTTTACTACAATTAGGACTGAGTAAATATCTACTATAAATACCTCTCCTTACATTGTATTGTATATCAAGTGATTCACACCGAATCCTGCTATTCTCAAGGAATAATATGACTTACTTTCTGGTTCATTGTTTTCTCTCTCTATTTGCTTACTTTTTTCATCGTATTTACTATATTGCTTGTGACCTTCTTAAAAATTTAATTTTTTAACCTAGACGTCCAATTTTAGTCATAAATAATTTGGCGCCCAGGAAATTGTAGGTATTCTACGAAGGAAAAGGCACAGTCATGTCAGATGACAAGGATAACATCCCAAATAACACTACCAACGCAGTAGACGAGTCTCCACAGGATCCTAGCAATCCTAGTGTGAAGCCAAAGGATCCTGCCAAGGAGCCAGTCCATGTAGCCAGTGACGCGAAGGTGATCAACCACGCGAAGGTAATTCTGAGTTTAGAGGTTTCTTTGATAATCTCATTAAAACCCTCTCACAACGGGTAGAGCAGAACTCGGTCAATATGGTCGAGGCCATGAACCAAAAGTTAGAAGCGATGTTTGTTGGATCGTCTTAGAGGCCAGCATCCCCGCGAGGACCAGTGCCCGTGAATGATTCACCAGTATATGTTCCTAATCACAGGCTCATATGGGTCGCCCCTAGAAGCTCTACACCAGTTAATAATCAAGACCTCAAAGGAACACCTGTCATCCAGGAAATCCTAAAAGAGATGAAGGCCATCCATGATCAGATTGGTAACGTGCCGGGTGCTCCATCTCAGGTTACCACCGTAAATGAGCAGAAATTTTAAAAACATGGATACAAAGCAAACACTGCACCGATCCAGGTACCAAAGCACTTCCTCCTCCCAAATAACCTAAAGTACGATGGGACGACGGATCCGGACGAGCATATTGTCTCGTACTATACAACCGACCTTAACTAAGGGCGCCCTTGCTTGGTACACTCAGCTACCAATGGGCTCCATCGAGTCATTCACCCATTTGTAAGATTTGTCCAAGAAAGCGCATTCTGGCGCCCGTAAGCGGGAGAAGCGCATGGAGGACATCTTCGAGATTTGACAGCATGACGACGAGTTGTTAAAGGACTACTTAGAAAGGTTCTAGAGGGAACGCATGGAGCTTCCTCCAGTTCTCGACAATATTGCTATGGTAGCAGGATCGTTTGCTACTAGGGATTTGCAGTGGAGTCTAACTCAACATCCTGTGTCAACATGGAATGCTTTGCATCAGAGATTCACCGAGAAGCTGTACATGGAGCCTGAACAATCCTCCGCCCCATTGTAGAAGCTCGCCAATCGCCAAAGATTTCATCCGTCAAGGGCAGAAATGGGGATATATTGAAGAACCAAGAGTTGGAGACAAGGGAAAGCGGAGTAGGAGAGTTTACAGAAATGACTTCCCTAGGCCGGTCGAAAAACGGAAGGACAATAGGAAGGCTCCGGCGCCACCTCATAAGGGGTAACTCAACATAGACTGGGTACCCGATAGGTTTGAAGAATTGGGACTGCGCATCAAAGCCATAGAGTTCGTGAGGGATCATATGAAGGACGCCCAAGTGCGTTGGCTCAGCAACATGATGGTCGAACCTAGCAGAAGAAACAAAAACCTATACTGCGACTTTCATAGGGATCACGAACATGAGACTACGGGCTGCATGACCCTGTTCTTGGAAGTTATGAGTCTGCTCAATAAAGGCTATTTGAAGGACTTACTTATCGATGGTGGAAAGCAGACTTATGCCAAAAACGTGATTTCAGAGGGACCCCCAGATCTACCGGAGCCTAAGAGGTCCATCAACGTAATAGTCGGTGGCCCAATATTGCTTGATGGCTCGAAACACGATGGGGTAGCGCCAGATGAGGGCCATGCCCGAGAAGAGATGATCTTATTCAATAACGAGGATAACACTAGCTGCAACACTCCTCGACACGATGCCTTAGTCATAACACTCCGAATAGAGGATACGGACGTCAAGCGCATCCTAGTCGATGCTGGCAGTGTCGTGAACCTTATTAAATGAGACACCCTGCAAGGGATGAGAGTTTAAGGCAAAATGACTCCGAGTGTCTATACACTGGTAGGCTTTAACAACTCTTGCAAAAAATCTATTGGGGAAATCAGCCTTGCTACACACGTTTCGGGAGCATATTATGTTTCATCTTTTCAGGTAATCAAAAGAGGGGTCCCATATAATGCAATCATAGGATGACCGTTGATTCACTAGATCAAAGCAGTGCCTTCTACTTGGCATCAAAAACTCAAGTACTCCACCAAGTGGGGAATAAAAGAGATCAATGGAGATCAAGAGACAACAAGGGAATGCTACACGGCAGTGGCCCTAGGAGCATCTGACCTCAAAACGGCACCAGAGGCAGACCTCCCTAAAGCCGATGAAGACCTCGAAACCTTAGTCAATTAAGATTATAATTCCGATTGTTCAATTGATTGAAGTGTTTTCGGGGGGGGGGGGGGGGGAGGGGAGAGTAGGGCACTTGGAACTATAATTCTTTTCAGTATTTACTTTAATTAAGTCTCCAGTTTCTTTTAATTTTGATTGCAGTATTTTCATAGTTATCAGCTATGTTACGGGTTTTCACCCACAACATTTCAGGCCTTGTGCCCCTATTCATAAATAAAACTACTATTTTACTTAGTCGATTTTACAATCTGGATCCATCTACAATACAAATATTCATAGCTCCGGCCAAACTAAAATTGAAGTAATATACTCACTTTTGGTGACAAAAGCAGGGTAAACTACTCGCTTGGAGCTAGATCACATCTAGCTCACCCACCAGGCATTATTCGTAAGTTGAGGTCGTCAAATTTCAACAAATTTGCACCTACATGCCGGTGGGGACACCTGCCCCTATAGTGCCAGAAAGTTTTAAAATACTAGAGTAACTCTATTGAATGACTTTGAAAGTAAGGGCGTAATTTACGAGCAGCAGTTACCAATGCCAACACCAATTTTTCTAAGGGTTGATAGCGTGTTTATGCGTCAATTAGAGCTTTGCTAATGTAATAGATAGGAAGTTGTTTACCTTTTTCTTCCCGAACTAGAACGGCGCTTACCGACGACTCTGAGACTGCCAAATAAATCAGCAGCTGCTCACCCTCCTGAGGTGTAGAGAGCAGTGGTGGATTGGATAGGTACTTTTTCATATCCTTCAATGCTTGTTGGCATTCAGGGGTCCATTCGAACTCCTTGTTTTGTTTTAAGACGTTGAAGAAACTTTTGCATCGGTCGGATGATCGGGAGATGAATCTCCGTAGTGCCGCCACTCTTCCCGTCAGTTTCATGACGTCTTTCCTGTTGTGGAGTACATCTGGAATTGATTCACTGGCTTTAATTTGAGCGGGATTGACTTCAATTCCACGCTGAGAAGCGATGAAGCCCAGGAATTTTCCCGATCCGACTCCGAATGCACACTTCTCCGGGTTCAGCTTCATGTTGTACTGATCCAGGATTCGGAAAGCTTCTTTCAGATGCACCAGATGGTCCTCTGCTCGTTTGGATTTGATCAAGATATCATCGATGTACACTTCCATAGTCTTTCTGATATGGTCATGGAACATTCGATTGACTAGGCGCTGATATGCTGCACCTGCATTTTTTAGTCCAAATAGCATAACTTCATAACAATACGTACCTCGACAGGTTATGAACGTTGTTTTCTCCTGATCTTCAGGGTCCATCAATATCTGGTTATATCCGAAATACGCATCGAGAAAGGTGAGCACCTCGTGTCCGGCTGTTGCGTCGATCAGTTGATCTATCCTGGGAAGGGGATATGAATCTTTCGGGCAGGCTTTGTTTAGATCCGTGAAGTCAATGCAGACTCGCCATTTACCTTTCTTCTTAGGTAGAACGACCACGTTGGCTAGCCAGTCTGGTTATTTGACTTCACGCACGGATCCAATGTTCAACAGCCGGTCGACCTCGTCGTTGATGATCTAGTTCCGAAAGGCCCCTTGTTGACGCGTCTTCTGTTTCACCGGGCGGTGATATGGGTCGACGCTCAACCTGTGAGTAATGATGTCGGGAGAAATACCTGTCATATCTTTGTGGGACCAGGCGAATGTTGTGTGCCGCTCCTTGAGGAACTGGAGGATATCTCCCCGTAGGCGCTCGCTCAATTCGGTCCCTAAGTATACCTTCCGTTCCGGCTTATCGACGAATAATTCTTCCGGTTCCAAAGCTTCCACGGTCGACATGTGGTTTTTTCTTTCGTCCATCTTCGTGATGAATTCCGGGACCTTGTACTTTGTTTCTTCATTTGGTATATCTGGTCCTGATCGCTGTAATTGCTATTTGTTCTCTTCGGGCAGTTTGAGGGCCACCGAATAGCAATCTCGGGCAGAACGTTGCTCTCCTCAGACCTCACGTACTCCCCATTCGGATGGGAACTTCAATAGTTGATGATAAGTCGAAGGAACAGCTTGCATGTCGTGGATCCAAGGTCTCCCCAAGATGATATTGTAGGCTAGATCTGCATCAACAACATAAAAAGTTGTCTCCTTCACTACCCCTTCGGCGAGAGTTGTCAGAGTAATCTCGCGAAGAGTCTTCTCGCTTGAGTTGTTGAAGCCGGAGAGAACTCGAGATATTAGTACGATCTTGTCCGAAAACTGCATCTCCCTTACAACTCGTGATTGGATAATGTTCGCAGAACTGCCCGCATCAATGAGTACTCTCTTGACGTCGAACTCCGCCACGCGTAACGTTTTACTAACGCATCAGCATGTGGGAATTGCGAACCGTCTGCATCAGAATCCTCAAATGTTATTGTTTCTTCTAATCGTGGGTGTTTGTTGTTTGTGATGGAGACCTTTGCATACTTCTTTGCTGTGAAGGTAACGGAGTCCACCTTGATTCCACCTGAAATAACATTAACCGTCCTCCTTCGAGAGGATGCTCGTGGAGGGCCAGGTTTGTTCTGTTGTGCCTTCGCGTGAGTCTTCTTCCCCTTCTCGGTCAGGAAATCCTTCAAGAATCCATGTTTCAACAAATGAGCAATTTCATACCTTAGGGCCTTGCAGTCCTTGGTGGTATGACCATGGTCACGATGGAAATCGCACCACAGGTCATGGTTTCGCTTGCTTGGGTCGGTCTTCATGTCTTTCGGCCACTTGACCTTTTCTCCCATGTCTTTGAGTGCTGCCACTACTTCAGTCATTTCCACGTTGAAGCTTGGCAGACTTGGGGCTCCACGGAGGCTTGATACCGAATCATCTCTCTGGGACAATCCTTTGTTGTTTCGGTTGCGTCCTTTGGAATGGCTGCGTGACTGATCAAGGTACGGCTCATAATGTACGTCTGATCTCTCGGTCTCTGCCTTCCCGCCGGATCCACTATTGCGTGCCTGAGCCCTTCCTGGAGTACCCGTTTCAATCAATTTATCTTCGTCGATACGTACCTTTGAATTGTAACGGTTGTAGACGTCTGACCAGCAGGCTGCTAGGAACTCGCGAAGAGACTCCTAAAGTCTGCGTGTGGCCTCTGAGCTCCTAATATCCAGGCTGTTGGTGAACGCGATTGCTTCCCATCTGTCCGGTACTTTGGGAAGCATCATACGCTCTCTTTGGAAGCGATCCACGTATTTGCGGAGAGACTCGTCGGGTCTGTGCTTGATTTCAAAGATATCCTCTACGCGGGTTTCTATTTTCTGAGCGCCTGTATGTGCCTTCACGAAAAACTCAGCCATCTCTGCGAAAGACCCAATGGAGTTTGGTGGCAACATTGAGTATCATCGTAGAGCTCCATCTGCTAGGGCTTCCACGAACTTCTTCAATTGAACAGATTCGATCTCCTGGTCGGTGAGATCGCTAGCCTTTATAAAGTTGCTGAACATCATGAGGTGGTCGTTGGGATCAGATGTTCCGCGGTACCTCAGAATGTTTGGCATCTTAAATGTCTTAGGTATCGCCTTTGGGGCTGCCTCCTTCTTCCAGGGCCGCTGGGAATATCGTTGGACATCGACTTTCTTCAGCGTGGGTGGAGCGCCTGGTATCTAATCAATTCTCTCGTGAAGAGACTTTTGAAGTGCTTCCTGGCTTTCCTTGAATTGTTTTGTGAGAGCTTTCACAACAAGGCTCATTTCCGTAGGCGCCATAGACCCTCCATTCTGATTCTGATTGATTTGGGTCGTCGGATCTGCAGTCCCTCCGTTATTCTGCTCTCCACCTTACCTCAAAGTATGTGAGGAAGGAGCGTCACGACCAGGTGTTGCAGCGTCAGCCCTTGCAGTTGAAGGGTTACTCCTTCGGAGAGAAGTGAGTGCCTCATTTATTCCTCGGTTCACCTCTGCCTGTTCCTGCATGAAAGCAAAGAGTGTTTCCTGGAGGTTCCCTTGGCCAGGGGAGAGACTCCTATGGCGTCGTCTCCTGGGTGGGGTAGTGCTCTGAGAGCGTACACGCCTATTTCGCTGCCTGACCGGTCCTTGGGAAGATTGTTGCTGCCCATCGGACGAATAGTCGGGAGAATAATCAGGAGAATAATTAGGACTGAGTGGAGGAGTATTTACCTGACTTCCTCCTACGATAGTTCGTTGTGAACTGCTTTCTGCCATGTTAGTTATAGAACAAAAAGACTGACGAAAAGAGGTGCAATATCTGAATAGATAAACTATTAACCTACGAAGGCTATTGACCGGCTCCCACTGTGGTCGCCGAATTGTTTAACCTAGGTCCGATTTTAGGCCAATTAACAATTAAATTTATATTTGCGGAGTCACGATCAATAGTTGAGATTAAGAGTTTTAACGACGAACCAGAGCGGTGATAGATTTGCAAACAATACGAGAACGAGATATAAGTATGAATTAATAAAGATAAAGCGTAGACAAAAGTAAGAAGAAGTAACCATGTCGTATCGCTTATCCCCGGAGAGAGTACTTCGATACCAGTCGTACTTAGAAGATCAAAGAACTAAGATGCTAGGCAAATATGAGCAAAAAGTAATATCTGAGCAAGAGCGAGAGAGTATTCTTATTGATATTATAGACAAGAAGTAAAGTTGTGTTACAATGGTTTAGAGCAAATGCTATTTATAAGTCTGATAGGCACCCGTTGGGATTCGTAACCGCTGGGCATGGATCCGTCTGGATATGTAACTGCTGGGCACATATCCGTTGGATGTATAACCGCTGAGTTGTAATGATTGCCTTTATGACCATTGAATGATCGTGAATGATCAGGTTAATAACTGCTCACTTAGATCGGGTTGGCTGATGAAGTGTTTCATAACTCCTTTGGATCTGCTCGTGATAATTGTCTGTCCGTTAGATGTCTGTCTGTTGGAACTTCTGCCCGTGCCACGTGGTGGATACGTGTCACCTTGCAAGTGCTGTCAACTTTTATCCAATACATTCGTATCCAAAAACTTGGTTGGTTCTTGCCGCTAACCAATCCAAGAGTGTAACTATTCTATATACACTGGGGCACAGCTGCCCCGGGCAGAGTAAATATTCCCTACAGAGCCTCTCGAGCACAGGGTGCAGGGGTAATCTACATCCAACTGTAAAAAGGTAGGTGCACATAGCTGTCCACCCAGCCCTCTGAGAAGTAATATTCTCCTCTTCAGAAACCGGCAAAAGAGGGATACTCTCGTCCCAGTTGCAGTCTATTCTAACCCGTGGGATCAGCTCTGAGGTGATCCCGGATTTGAACCTATACGCCGGCCAAATGCGTATATCTCCATGATTGTTGGAAGCCTTAATGTTGCAATCCTTTTCCAGTTCACCCCACTTCTTAGGGATGATCTCCGCAGCAGTGGCCTGAGTAGCCCTAGGCCTGGAGGTGGCTGCCGAAGAACTACCAGCTACATCCATGTTTTGGCTTCTCCTAGCTTTTGAAGACATAATTCAAGAAAAATTGAGAAGTTTGAAAGAAAAGTTGAAAGATGTTCAAAGAATTCTCAAAGATTTAGCAGGAAGAAAATGAAAGCAAGTAAAAAGGTTTCTTACTCAACAAACCTCTATTTATAGGAGCGAAGATCCGGCCCATCAAGTTCCCGCAAGACACGTGGAGACTATCAAAGAAGCCACGATCAGATGCAACCGTCAAAAGGAGAAGTAGGTTTCACCAACTTTCAAAGTATTATCATTACCCTGAAGTGAAATGGTCACCTCGCGATCAGCAGCCGATGTGTGCACGTGATTGAGGCGGTTAAAATCATTATTTTTACCCTTGGGACGCGCAACAGTCACTTCAAAGCAGACTGCAGACGCGCACGTGTGCCCGCTGCAGTTACTTTTTTACTGCGCATTTAATGCGCACGTCATGGGGATTTGTCACATATCTGATAAGGTTCATACGTCACCTAGCTTCGTCATACAAAGATCGTCTTGCAAAATAAAAACCCCCGCCAAAACTCGCATCCACTCCTCGGGCGGAAACTCTGCCCGAGAAGTGCGGGGACTATCTATATTGAATAAAAACTAGTATCGTCGAAAAAGGTGACACGTGTCTGCCACGTGGCACGGACAGAGTTATATCTGGACAGACATCCAACGGACAGATAACCAGCCAGGTGGTTACCATGGGCAGACCTAAAGCAACAATGTAACGCTTCCTCAGTCAACACGATTTGAACAAGCAATTATTAACCTGATCATGTGCGATTACCCAATAAATGGTCATAAAGGCAGTTATTACAATCCAGCGGTTACATATCTAACGGATACGTGCCCAGCGGTTACAAAACTCAACGGACGCCTCTCAGACCTATAAATAGCACTCGACCTAAACCATTGTAGAACAACTTTACTTCTTGTCAAAAACATCAATAAGAATATTCTCTGTTGCTCTGGCTCAAGCACTGTTCTTTGCTTATATTCGTTGAATACTTTGCTCCCCAATCTCCTAGTACGATCAGTAAGAGGGAACTCTCACCGGGATCAAGCGATCCAACACGGTTACTTCTACTCATTCTATTAACGCTTTAATTCTATTTATTTTCGGTTATATCTTATTTCCATATTGTTATTCATCATTGTTGGAAATCACGAATATATTAGTAATCTAGCAATCAGCGTAATTCTTCGCTCGAACTCTTAATCTAAATTATTGATCGTGACTCCGCAAATACAAATTTAATTTTTAATTGGCCTAAAATCTGATCTAGGTTAAATAATGTGTTCCATCAATTGCTCCAATACAATCCTAACATTAATTTTGAATTAGAGCGCAATGATGTTGACATTAGCAGAAACTTGAATAAAATTAATAGTTATGTTCACCTTAAAGTATGGGTAGAATCTTTCACTGCTGCCAATTTCAGAAGGAACTTGGGAGTCATCGGGTTTTTCAATAAACTTTTCATATAATCCCAAGATAGCTCGTAAGACTGTATGAAAATGACGACTGACTTACTCACCAGATCGTCGAAAGATGAAAGCTAACTCCCGATTTGTCACGCTATGTGCTAAAAGGTAAAGTGTTTTTGCAACTTGTTTTTCAAATGTGACTTAAAGTGTTGGTCAAAGACCACCCTCTCCAACTAGTATGTCACAAAGGTCGGTAAAAGCTGAAGGGGTCATTCTTATTATATTTTAAAAAAGTTCATTCGATAATAAATGACTCAATAATTCACTTCTGATTTGTTCTACTTGTAGCCGTAAATCATGTGTGATCGTACGCTGATCAATTTTAATTTCGCACAAATAAGTCCAAAACCAAATAACTACTAAGCAAGCAGCATGTGCAGCTAAAGAACTCACTTGTCGCAATATCTGTCTATTATCTTGATCATTCATATCATCCATCTAAAATAAATAAGTAAAAATTATCATCCAATTAAACTACAAGATAAAAAAAATAGAAAACTATATAAATTGAAATATCCATGAAAAGAATGCAAATGATTATAATTAAATAGAGTAAATAGTACATCAATCAACTCCAGCAAAGGTTGACAAAACGTAGGTAAAGAACACTGCCTATGTACGTAAGGACACAACACAGTACATAACTTGAAAAGAATACAATTACAAAAAATTGATTTGTAAAAGACAAACAAAATAATATGAATCATGTTGTAATCCTTACAAAAAGCAAACAAGATATAGACTTACCTGAGACCTGCTATGTAGATCGGATGTCTTGGATGCCAACTTTTCCACTAAAGCTACAAGCCTTGGAAAGGCACATCAACGCTCCAGCTCCAGCAAGTTAAAAAAATGAACAGACACCTTCTATTTAAAATATAAGATAAAGGGTAAAAGTGAAATATTAAATAATTAGTGAGGATATAATGAAAAAAAAAATTGGTAACCACGCGATCCCACCAAATCGGTGGTTACATAAAGTGACAATTTTCGTAGTTACATAACCACAGATTTAACCATACCATACAATAATAATTAGGGAAACAATCAAAACAAACGTTGTACCCATGGTAATAATACAATACCATACCATGGGTTACAACCATTCAAACAAGCTGTAAGAGCCGGTTTGGAGCTGCTACGTTTTACTCCCTCGTCCCAATTTATGTGGCACCATTTGACCGGGCACAAAGTTTAAGAAAATAGAGGTTGACCTTGTTAAGTAACAATTTTACCCTTGAAAAAGTAAAAGAGAGAAGATTTGAGTAATAAAAAAGTTGTTGGTAGGTTTAAAAGTATGTAGGACCCAATAAGGGTAAAATAGAATGATGCATTAAATAGTTGTCAAATAAGAAAAGGTGCCACTTATTTTGGGACAAATAAAAAAGAAAATGGTGCCACATAAATTGGGACGGAGGGAGTAATTGATTGAAAATTATTTTATAAATAAACAGTTACATATTTCGATAGAAGTGCTCAAATTGAAAAAATATTATTGAGGTATTATGGTTAAAAAGTATTTTTTCGATATTAATATAATTAAAATATTCTTAACAAAAGAAAAGGTAGTATAATCTATGGCAATTTTTAGTAATGATACTAGTGGAATTAAAAAAAATTATAAAGGACAAAAGTGTAAAACTCTTGGTCAAACTATAAAAGCTAAAAAGGCAAAAATCATAAGTTAGGATCGACCAAATTATGACTTTGGCTTGTTTTATTTAACCAAACATTATCAAGTGCTAAAAGTGGCTTAAAGCTCGTTTGGGTGAGCTTAAAAGTGATTTATAAGTCAATTTTGATAGCTTAAAAATTCATTGGCTTATAAGTCTTTATGTGCTTTTTCAAAAAAGTCAAAAGTGAGAAATGAGAAATCATAACTTCTCAAAAATATAAGCCACATTTGGTGGCTTATAAGCTGCTTAAAATAAGTTCACCCACGTGTGCTCTTAAATCTAGTTTGACTAGCTTTTAAGCGAACTCGAACACCTTCTAAAGGAGTAAGACTACTTAAAATGTTCATTTTACATTTATACCACTAGCATTATGCAGTACTAACTTCCACCTTAGTTGGTATTCCCTTCAATCAAATTTATTTGAATTATGGGGTATTTTCTTACATGCCAAGGAATTCTCTTTTTAACATTAATTAACAAAGTAATTGATCATATTAACTTTTTTCGATCTATCCCCCTAAGTTTCTCACATAATGTCACACAACAATGACAACTTTGAAAAAAAAAAGTTATTTCCTTCTTTGTATTTGAAAAATCAAACAACTTTGGACCGCAAAAAAGAAGCCAAAAATTCAAATAAAGTAGACCGGAAGGAGTATGATGCACTTTTGTGTTACATTTACCATTACACGCTTATACTTTAGTGAGATCTTATTACTTCTCTTTTCTTACATTTTAAGTTACACACTTGTACTTTATCGAGATTCTATTACTTCCTTTGTCTTACATTTGCATGAGCAGGTGGCTGAACGTTATCGCGAGCTAATTTCGCCACTGAATGTTCCATTTTTGTTAGATACTTGTATTTTATCGTGATTCTACTACTTCCCTTATCTTACATTTGTAATTTACACACTTGTACTTTATCGAGATCTTATTACTTCCTAAATTATTTTGAAGTAAGTATCATCCAAAGCACATCCATGACATAAACAACCAAGTGAATACCAAATGACGTTTTACACAATTTATTTTTTCATTAAAAGCTTATTTACACATTTCTTTTTAACTTTCATCTTTTTAACCATCATTGGTCTTTCTCCGACTTTCTAAATACTCACATTTCTCAACGAATATGATTATCTTCAACTTTAAAAGTTGCTAGACATTCAAGGACCATAACATTATCATTCATTTGACAGTTATTTACATTTAAGAAGCCAAAATTAGGAGTAGATTTTTGTTGGCTACACATCTTCTCTCTCATATTCTAATTTAAAATGCACTTGCTCCCCATGTTTCCTCAAGAAATACTTTTTTTTAAAAAGGATAAGAGTATTCGCTGATTTGAAGTTTCACTCTTTAATGGGTTTTTTGAGGTGCATTTAATTCGCAGACAGAGGTTTCATACGATGAAATATTAATCGGGGGACAGCAAAAAAGATAATTTCTTTTTTAAATACGTGGTGGTAAAAATATTAATTTTGAGCTTTTTTTTAATCTATTCACGAACTAGATAAACATGCATAAGCTAGTTTTTAGTCAATTCTATTGGTGGTATTTATTTTATTTGAAATAGTTCAGTGAAGAAATAGGCCTTACATAGTACAAATATATAACAAATTCGAGACCAGTCGCAGGGGTAATTATGTATTTTTCAAATTTAAAGCTAATTTATAAAATTGTAATTCACTTATCTCATAAATCAAACAACCACATTACATATACATACATGCTTTCACACTTTCATACTTTCTTAACTTAATAATTAAAAGAATAAATAATTCATTCCAAAGAAGGTTGTCGTAGGAGGGGACTTTAATAGCTACATCAGCTCAACTTATGATGATGAGGGGTAAAGACTTATGATGATGTGAATGGTGGTTTTGGTTTTGGAAACAGGCACGAAGGAGGGACTTCCTTTTTGGATTTGCAAAAACTTTTGAGTTGGTGATAGCTAACTCGAGTTTTTAGAAGAAAAATGAGCACTTGGTCACTTTTCGTACTACTACGGTGGCAAAGACTCAATTACATACTTCTTAGGGAGAGAGATAGAGGATATATACTTCTATATATATAGGGTTTTGCTAACCTACTACACTAGCAATATCCCCATATTTGAGTTCACCAAAATATCATTCCTATTTTTTGCCAATTCATTAAAAAATGTGGTCTTTTCGTCATTTCAACCAAAACTCATTTCCCTCCCTCATCAAAACTTTTTCATCTTTACTCATTAGCAGCCGCCGACCATCCCCTTCTTACCTCCATAGATGCAGATAGATAAACTTTTGAGTCATTCTTTAATCAAACCCAAGTACAAATACTTCAAAAGCTTATGTCGAAGTTATGCAATTGTTTCTAAAAAATTGGATCAGTTAAGTTCAAGAAGTAGTTTTGAATTATTAGATCTAATTAAATTTGGAATGAAAAAATAAAATAGCACAAGCAATGAAAATCTCATTAGAAATTTTTGGTGATTATAGTGTTTGCTTGATGGATGCTGTAACAAGACCCAAGAAAACTAGCATGATTATTGAAAAAAATTTCTCCCCCCCCCTACTTCTGTTACTTTCTCAAAATTTTAACCACAAAGACAACTATAACTAATTCTAAACTAAGTATTATATTCTTTTTTCCTGATTATCATATGCCATTGAATTTTGTGTGACTTTTACTTCCTATTTGTCAAACTTCGAGCTGGTCTTTAGAGTGGAGACGAAATTTCTGAAACTCAAAAGAGAGAGAAAAAATAAGTGGTCAATGGTAAAAGAGAGAATTGAGAAGGATAGAGGAGGATTGTTTTGATTTTAATCTTTATATATAAAGACAGAAAAGTCCCTGATTTTAATGAGTTAGTAAGTGCAGTTTGGTGAACTCAATTATGGAGACATTACTAACCTACTAAGGATTAGCAAAACATATATATATATATATATAGAGTAAGGTTAAAGTGAAAATCTTATTGTCACGACCTATTTTTCGCAAAAGGGCAGTGAACTAGGGTATTTTAGGGTACCAAAATTATTAAGAGATTTTTGGAGTCTCCACTTGACAATTTAAACATGTGCCAAGTCACCAAATAGGTACCTTGGAACAACTATGACTCGTAAATGATCTGATGCCAGAGTTCCCGGTAAGGATCTCGGTTGACTCTCGGGAAGGGGTTAGGAACCCTCGAGTCCTGTGCAAGCACAGTTGCTTTATTGACGCATTTCGGCTCTTTGAAATTATTTATTGTTGTTTATTGCCATTATTTGTTAAGTTCTGTTTGATTATTTACTTGTTGAATATTCATAGGCCTCAACATGAGAGCCTACCACTTGTTTTGATATTTATTCGTTCAATATTTGGAGGCCTCAACATGAGAGCCTATCTTTAAACCTAAGCCACTTGTTGCAAGAGCCTTGATATGTGTTTATTCTGCCTATTTGGACGGGTCAAATTATATTATCATTGATTATGATTTCTGTTCATTCAAGTGTTGCCATTTAGACAATAGTTGTTAGGTTCGTTACCAGCTGGTAGCCACTATTCTTTAAACTCTTAAATGCTACGTTTTATTCTTAAAGATCCATTGGCCTAAACTTAAAAATCATGCTTAAAACTAAGGGTGTGCATTATTCGGATTAAACCGAAAAATCAAACCGAACCAAATTATTTTTTGGGAAATTTACGCCCCATGAACATTGACCAAGAATAATTACTTTTTCTGTACACCTTTTCTTGTTTCTTTCTTTCCATGTACATTTTACTCTTTTTAAATATATATTTTAAATATGTATTTAATATTTTAAATATTATTGATATATATTTAATATTTTTAATATATATTTAATATATTAATATTATTGATATTTAATATATTTAATATTATTGATATTTCATATTTTAAATGTATATATTTAATATTAATATTATTGATATTTAATATATTTAATATTATTGATATTTCATATTTTAAATATATATATTTAATATATTTAATATTTTAAATATTATTGATATATATTAATATTTAAAATATATATATATTATGTTGTTAGGACTCTATCATTTAGCCTAAAATCGTGCAACTACCATATTTAATGGTAATCTATTTTTTTTACCATTGATTGTTTCATTTAATTAAGGGAGTTAAATATCATACTATTAAATATTAATATTAACATTAAGAAATATATTTAATATGTATTAAATTTTTGGATACAAAAAGTTGTGGATACCTAAAAGTAATTATTTCTTGATGGGCGGATATATATGTAAAGAGCCCTTATTTTTTTGGTTTGGTTTGGTTTTTAATTAATTGGTTTGGTTTGGATTGAAGTTTTTAAAATTTTGGTTTTTCAGTTTGGTTTCGGATTTCAATAAATAGAAACCGAAAAATCAAGAAAACTGAATTATATATATTAAATATATACTTTTATTCTTATTTCTTAACATATATTTGTTTAAGAGTGTTAGAGTTTGAATATTTCAATATTTTTTGTCTTCAGTACTTCATTCATGATCACACTTCCTTATATAATGGTATAACACTTGTGAAACTCTTGTCTAAAGTTTCAATATACTATGTACGGTACCTACATCAATATATATTTCTTGAATTGTAAGTTCTCTTTACAACTGGTATTATGATTTAAACTTCAAGCTTTATATTTTTAAGCTTGGACATGAATTGATATGCTTTCAAGTATAATGTTCTAAAAATTTATCTTATATGACATAACTGAAAAAATCGAAAAATCAAACCGAAAAAAACCGTACCGAAAAGAGGCAACCGAACCAGACCAAAATTATTTTGGTTTGGATTGGATTGTAAATTTTCAAAACCGAAAACCAAAAAATAGAAACCAAACAGATAAAAACCAAACCGAAAAATCGATGAACACCCTTACTTAAAACTGGAACATCTTAGCAGGTCTGGCCCATTTAAATTTCTGCTCGTTTTAAAACTTTACGCAAACACTTCAGCATTTTGATTTAATTTGCAGTAAGTGCCCCCATCTATCTCTCACGTTTCAGATTTAGCACTTGCATTTCTTTTCTTTTTTAACTTGTAATAAATAATTCTTACAGCTGCCTACTTGTGAAAAGCTGATATAACAACGGATGCTCTTTATAATTTATTTTTTTGCTAAGTATTTAAAATAATCTCATACGTTATTTTCAATGAACAAGTTAAATGGACCAAATATATACATAGCCGAAGATAGCAAGTGGACTTCAAAACTTTAACATTTCCTCATTCATAATCAAGTTTCAAATATGCTTAAGCCCTAAACATGGTCAATTTTAAAATACATTCAAAGAGGGTTAGGAAAGAAATACCTAGTGAAGAAGTCCACAAGCTTACAAAATTGACATACAAACCAATGCCCAAAAGCAACAACCATACAACAGCAACTGCAAGCCAGATACCAGCAGCAACAACACCCAACTCACAACTCAAAGAACTCAAACTTCTCTTTCTTTTTTTTATCTCTAATTTTCTTAACTCTTCTTTCTGAATATTTTGCTCTTTTTTCGCTCTATTTTTCAATTGTTTCTCTCTCAAACAATAGCTCTATGTTTTTTAGATCTCCTTCTGAGGTGTGTCTCCTCTCAGTTTTTTGTGTGTCCTGATCCGTGTCTCTATATGAAATGAGAGTACTCTCTTTAATAGAGAAAATGAGATGGGTGAATAAGTTGGGTAAAACACACCCATGTGACTATGTTTTTAACCTTGGAAATTCACCTTTGGCATGCTAAGCTAAACAACAAAAGGGAAGCAGGGAATCTTATGCTTTTGCTGCCAAAACTTGTCTCATACTTTGACCTATGAACCCTTTTTTACAAAATCAGATTTCACATTGCCTCAAACTAACATTAATTCCTATTTTCATCTATACTCTAATTCTCAGTCCCACTAGAAATTCAAATTCCTATTTTCAGCTTCATTGCACATAACATGTACACATTCATGATTTTATCATTCATTTTAAACCAAGTACTAAACATGATATTGTATCATGGATCAATTGAATTAAAACAAAAAATAAGAGCAAGTTTAATAGTTTCATCTGAACCACCGACTACCTAATCAAACCCTTGCTTGCGTTGCATCACCATTGCTAAACTTCCTCACCATAGCTACTGACCTAACGCCATCGCGTTGCCACCACGAGCAGCCCGAGATCACAGTTACTACCATGAGCTATCTTAAAACCATCATCACACTAGAGAGCGCTCCTAGTGACCACCAAACTGCTCACTAACACCCCGAGCATGACAATATAGCTGTTCCATCTCCGTTCTCTCCAAAATCACCATCAAAGACTCGTTGCCACCAGAACAGTCACTAACACAGTCATCATAGCTACACCATTGCAATGTCGCCACCATTACGGATTTCACATGGACTCAGCTTTAACCAAACAACCATAGAACAATAATAATCACTGCCTCGTCACCATTGTCGAATCGCTACAACCTTCATGCCACTGCCTAGTTCGCGGCTGCTTCACAACTTCAAACAATCAAACCCACTGTGACACCATCACACCCACATCCCATCGAGACAGCTCGTCACCACACCCACCCCGACACCACAGCACCACCACAGCCACACATCGCGCCACCAATGAATGAAAATGAGAAACGGGCAGTTAGAGGTAAGGGGAAAGTACAGTGGGTTTTCAGGGATACATAACTTGAGAAATGGATAGAGGTTAACGAGAGAGGTCTGTAGATGTATAGTAAAATCGAAAAAGTTGAGCCGCCGCCGGAGTCGGGCTTTGTCCGCTTCGATCTACGCCAAACCGTTGAATATTTGGAGAAATTGAACCCATAAATGGAGAGAGGGGGTAAAGCCGAGTTCGGTGATGTAAAATTTGTGGCCGGCTGAAGGTGGATGACGCCGTCGCTAGTGGCGGATTCTGGTGACTCGGTGAAATTTGCCTGGTTCGTCTAGTCTGTTAATTTGGGGAAAAATTGCCTAAAATGGCAATGAAAATGATTATATACAAAGGGTAATGGGTTGGGTCATAGGATTGGGTTGAGCTGCTCGATTTTCCATTTCTTTTGATTAATAACCGTTAACCCATATTTCCAATCAAACTAAATTCACTTTCCAAACCTACTTAATCAGCACAAAATAATAATCAATTACTAAATAGAAGCATACTAACACATAAAATGTCATATTGACACTAACCACATATGATTATATTTTTTAAGTAATTTTATAGTATTTATCTAACAAATAAAATTAAAACGGCTAAAATCTAGCAAAAAATCACACAGTAATTAATATGACTATTTTACGTAATTTTGTTTTGGTGCCAAAATTGAGTGATTACAGCTGCCCTCTTTGTTCGAGAACATGAAGAGTTCTCGGACAACGACGTAGTCAACAACTAATTTTAGCTTTTTCGATTCTAGGCGAGAGCGCTTTTGACAAAATGGTGACCGTACCTTAAATTTTGGTTCTAACCAAGAACAAGGCTACCTACATATCTCCGGACTAAGGAATCAGGTCAGTGTAGTTTCTCACGTGCGGTAGCTGGACTACCACATTAAAACAGACACTAGACTTTGCTAGACTTGCTAAGACTAACACTAGACACTTCTAAAACACCGGACCGATGCTAGAATTACCCAGACTGACTTGAGACTCTCTCTAGACTTACTAGGACTGTTGCTGCAGGTCACTTGTTGTTGGTTGCAGGCTGGGGATCATTGCTTTGCAAAAGAAATGAAATTACAATATTGAAATAAAAAATTACAATTTCTAAGTTAACTCTTAATGCTTCCCAAGCTGATGAACTGGTTTAAAGCTCCCACTAACCAAGTGAGTCTTGAAAACTTGAAATTGCCGCTCGGGCGGGCTTAAACTTGAAATTTGAAATTTCCGCTTTGACGGGCTTTGACATAAATGTTGAAATTACTGAAAACTGAAATTACCGCTCGTGCTGCCTTGGACTTAAAATTTGAAATTGCCGCTTTAACGGGCATTGACTTGAATGTTGAAATTACCGCTTTGACGGGCTTGGACTTGAAATTTGAAATTGCTGCTCTGACGGGCTTTGACTTGAAATTTAAAATTTTCGTTTTGACGAGCTTGACTTGAATGTTAAAATCACCGCTTGACAGGCTTTGGTTTGTATTTCAATTTTGTAAGCTTGTGGACTTCTTCACTAGGTATTTCTTTCCTAAACCTCTTTGAACGTATTTTAAAATTGACCATGTCTAGGGCTTAAGCATGTTTGAAATTTGATTATAAATGAGGAAATGTTAAAGTTTTGAAGTCCACTTGCTATCTCCGGCTATGTATATATTTGGTCCATTTAACTTTTTCATTGCAAATGACGTATGAGATGATTTTAAATACTTAGCAAAAAAATAAAATATAAAGAGCATCCGTTGTTATATCAGCTTTGCACAAGTAGGCAACTGTAAGAATTATTTATTACGAGTTAAAAGAAAAAAGAAATGCAAGTGCTAAATCTGAAACATGAGAGATAGGTGGGGGCACTTACTGCAAATTAAATCAAAAGGCTGAAGTGTTTGCGTAAAGTTTTAAAACGAGCAGAAATTTAAATGGGCCAGACCTGCAAAGAAGTTCTAGTTTTAAGCATGATTTTTAAGTTTAGGCCAATGGATATGGAAGAATAAGGCCTAGCATTTAAGAGTTTAAAGAATAGTGGCTACCAGTTGGTAACGAACCTAACAAATACTGTTACGTTCTAAATGGCAACACTTGAATGAACAGAAATCATAATCAATGATAATATAATTTGACCCGTCCAAATAGGCAAAACAAACACATATCAAGGCTCTTGCAACAAGTGACTTAGGTTTAAATATAGGCTCTCATGTTGAGGCCTCCAAATATTTAAAACAAGTGGTAGGCTCTCATGTTGAGGCCTACGAATATTCAACAAGTAAATAATCAAACAGAACATAACAAATAATGGCATTAAACAGCAATAAATAAATTTAAAGAGTCGAAACGCGTCAATAAAGAAATTGTGCTTACACAGGACTCGAGGGTGCCTAACCCTTTCCCAAGAGTCAACCAAGATCCTTACCCGAAACTTTGGCACAGACCATTGACGAGTCATAGGTATTCCAAGGTACCTATTTGGTGACTTGGCACACCTTTAACTTGTCAAGTGGTGACTCCAAAAATCTCTTAATAATTTTGGTACCCTTAAACACCCTAGTTCACTGCCCTTTTGCGAAAAATAGGTAGTGACAGCTTGGCGACTCCGCAGGGAAAAAAAAAGTGAAAAACTGAGAATCTCAGGCTTAAAAATTGTCATCTTTCGGCTTGTAAATATTATTGTTGTTTGTTGCCATATCTTGAATGTTTTCGCTTTGATATTGTTGAACTGGATATAAAACTGTCTTCTTTAACACACCTTTGAGTCTCTGGAACACTTGCACACATACAGTTACAAGATTGCTTGTGGCATCTGGGCTTACTTACTAAATTAACCATGATTTAGAAGGAAGGCGTGACGGAGTTTTAGGCCGGATACACGGGTGAACCAGGGTATTTTAGGGTACCAAAATTATTAAGAGATTTTTGTAGTCTCCACTTGACAAGTTAAAGATGTGCAAAGTCACCAAATAGGTACCTTGGAACACCTATGACTCGTAAATGATCTGATGCCAGAGTTCCCGGTAAGGATCTCGGTTGACTCTCGGGAAGGGGTTAGGAACCCTCGAGTCCTGTGAAAGCACAGTTGCTTTATTGACGCATTTCGGCTCTTTGAAATTATTTATTGTTGTTTATTGCCATTATTTGTTATGTTCTGTTTGATTATATACTTGTTGAATATTCGTAGGCCTCAACATGAGAGCCTACCACTTGTTTTGATATTTATTTGTTCAATATTTGGAGGCCTCAACATGAGAGCCTATCTTTAAACCTAAGCCACTTGTTGCAAGAGCCTTGATATGTGTTTATTCTGCCTATTTGGATGGGTCAAATTATATTATCATTGATTATGATTTCTGTTCATTCAAGTGTTGCCATTTAGAATGTAACAATAGTTGTTAGGTTCGTTACCAATTGGTAGCCACTATTCTTTAAACTCTTAAATGCTACATTTTATTCTTAAAGATCCATTGGCCTAAACTTAAAAATCATGCTTAAAACTAAGGGTGTGCATTATTCAGATTAAACCGAAAAATCAAACCGAACCAAATTATTTTTTTGGTTTGGTTTGGGTTTTTCATTAATTGGTTCGGTTTGGATTGAAGTTTTCAATGAATAGAAACCGAAAAATCAAAGAAAACTGAATTATATATATTGAATATATACTTTTATTTTTATTTCTTAACATATACTCCCTCTGTTTCAGAATGGATAAACTTTTTCGCTTTTCGAGAGTCAAACTGGATGAACTTTGACCAACAATTTAAGATGATTTTTTTTCATCATATTGATATGCAAAGAGTTGCATGTTATAGTACTTTTCGTATAGTTTTTGAATATGCAAATTTTTATTTGAAAATATTAATTTAATATAGTTTAATTTAGGTTCAAAGATTAGTCAAATTGACTTTCAAAAAGTGAAAAGGTTCATCCTTTTTTAAACGGAGGGAGTATTTGTTTAAGAGTGTTAGAGTTTGAATATTTCAATATTTTTTGTCTTCAGTACTTCATTCATGATCACACTTCCTTATATAATGGTATAACACTTGTGAAACTCTTGTCTAAAGTTTCAATATACTATGTACGGTACCTACATCAATATATATTTCTTGAATTGTAAGTTCTCTTTACAACTGGTATTATGATTTAAACTTCAAGCTTTATATTTTTAAGCTTGGACATGAATTGATATGCTTTCAAGTATAATGTTTTAAAAATTTATCTTATATGACATAAGCGAAAAAACCGAAAAAACAAACCGAAAAAAACCGAACCGAAAAGAGGCAACCGAACCAGACCAAACTTATTTTGGTTTGGATTGGATTGTAATTTTTCAAAACCGAAAAATCGAAACCAAATAGATAAAACCAAACCGAAAAATCGAATGAACACCCCTACTTAAAACTGGAATATCTTAGCAGGTCTGGCCCATTTAAATTTCTGCTCATTTTAAAACTTTACGCAAACACTTCAGCATTTTGATTTAATTTGCAGTAAGCGCCCCCATCTATCTCTCACGTTTCAGATTTAGCACTTGCATTTCTTTTCTTTTTTAACTCGTAATAAATAATTCTTAGAGCTGCCTACTTGTGAAAAGCTGATATAACAACGGATGCTCTTTATATATATATATATATATATATATATTTTTTTTTTTTTTTTTGCTGAGTATTTAAAATCATCTCATATGTCATTTTCAATGAACAAGTTAAATGGACTAAATATATACATAGCCGAAGATAGCAAGTGGACTTCAAAACATTAACATTTTCTTATTCATAATCAAGTTTCAAATATGCTTAAGCCCTAAACATGGTCAATTTTAAAATACATTCAAAGAGGGTTAGGAAAGAAATACCTAGTGAATAAGTCCACAAGCTTACAAAATTGACATACAAACCAAAGCCCAAAAGCAACAACCATACAACATCAACTACAAGCCAGATACCAGCAGCAACGACACCCAACTCACAACTCAAAGAACTCAAACTTCTCTTTCTTTTCTTTCTCTCTTTTTTTCTTAACTCTTCTTTCTCAATATTTTGCTCTTTTTTTGCTCTATTTTTCAATTGTTTCTCTCTCAAACACTAGCTCTCTGTTTTTTAGATCTCCTTTTGAGGTGTGTCTCCTCTCGGTTTTTTGTGTGTCATGATCCGTGTCTCTATATGAAATGAGAGTACTCTCTTTAATAGAGAAAATGAGATGGGTGAATAAGTTGGGTAAAAACACACCCATGTGACTATGTTTTTAACCTTGGAAATTCACCTTTGGCATGCTAAGCTAATCAACAAAAGGGAAGCAGGGAATCTTATGCTTTTGCTGCCAAAACTTGTCTCATACTTTGACCTTTGAACCTTTTTTTTACAAAATTAGATTTCACATTGCCCCAAACTAAAATTAATTCCTATTTTCACCTGTACTCTAATTCTCAGTCCCACTAGAAATTCAAATTCCTATTTTCAGCATCATTGCACATAACATGGACACATTCATGATTTTATCATTCATGTTAAACCTAGTACTAAACATGATGTTGTAGCATGGATCAATTGAACTAATACAGAACACAAGAGCAAGTTTAACAGTTTCATCTGAACTATCGACTACCTAATCAAACCCCTGCTTGCGTTGCATCACCATTATTGACGTACGATGTAGTTCCGTACGTATTATCATAGCACGATATAGTTCCGTGCATATTGTTGTAGTATCACATAGTAGTGTGTCTATTAATTTCTGAAAGTTTGAGTTCTAATTATTAAAATTATTGAGATTGATATTAGAATGTTCTATATCAAATTTGGAATAATGTGGAGTGTATTTGGATCAAATTTGAAGCAAACGACGTGTTAGTAAATTTGTACGCAATAAATTATGATGATTTATTATGATTGTGGCCTAATCCTGATGGGCCGCCAGGTTTTTTTTACACAAATAGACAAATTTTCACCTTTAATTACATAAAAATAGCAATATTTTTCTAATTACAATGCATGACAATATTTTTCCTAGCAAAATGGCAATGTATAAATAGTTCATTCAAACTCTATTTACAGAAACTGAAACCCTTATTCCTTTGTCTCTATTTTTTCTCTCTCTAGTTCCTTACAGTTTTCTAATCGTATCTTTTCTGTTTCTATTTGTTTCTACACAGCTACTCTGTTTTCGATCAAAAATTCTACAAAGCTGCTACCGTTTCTCCACTGTTTCTGCTCTGTGTCGTGGCTGTTTCTCTTCTATTTCGCATCTGTATATCCTGTGTTTCGCCTCTGTTTCTGGTTGCTGTTACGCGTCCTGTACAATTTAAACAGATCAAAATCGAAACTTTACAATAGATATGGCACAAATACAAATTCTACTAAAACATAGTGGAAGATGGGACAAATTCGACAATTATATTGATTTTGTTGTTGATGCAATCGCGATAAATTCAGATTCAAACTTTCAAATGCTTCGTGCAACTGAACATTGATCTGACGAGAAAATTGTTAAAATAAAGTGTAAGGTAATGGAAAAAAGTCTGGGTTTAGAAATACACAATGACATGGGTGTTTTAGTGTATACAGGATTGAAAATAGAGAAAAAAGGAATAGAAATCTATCCACTTTCTATCACACTGGAAGATATTGTTGAGGATCAAGGGTTCTGGAGTGATAGATAAAGTATAAGGAGTCGTGATACAGTGGGAGACTGTGTTGATACTGACAGAAACAGTTGCACTATAGACAGGAACATTGATGATACACTTATTAGTAGTGCTGAAATGGTAGAACTACTGATTAAAGGAACTTGTGATGAGCACGAGGTAGAAGAAGTTGCAGCAATTACCAATAGCTTGCAAAACGAGATACTAGAGGGCCAAGTCTACGTTAACAAAAACACTGTAGTAATGGCCATGAAACGATTTGCAATAAGAGAAAAGGTTCAGTTTAAGGTTGAGAGATCAAGCGCAACAAGGTATTAAATCTCAGTATTTTTGTTTTGTATCAATTTATTTCACATTGTATCATTGTATCTGTTTCTGTGTAACTGTATCATAAGCTCTCTAACAAATGTTCTTGATATCAGTGTATCTGCTATGTGTCTTTTGTGTATATGAATTTTTATAGTTTATATTTTGTACCACACTGTGTGAGTTTGTTTCACGAACAAACAGTTTGTATATTGTATCTAAAATGTGCATTTTGTTTAAAGCAATAACAATTTATATGTCAGATACAATGTGTGAATTATATATCACATTGTATCTATAACTCTACCATCTCTGATTATATCATACATGGGTGTTAGAAATTAAGTAAATCGTATTTGTATCATACTGTACAATTTTGTATCTGTTACTTAATTTCTGTAGCTTTCTGTATCATGTAACATTTTTCTGTATCATATTGTATCTGCAGCTACTGCCTGATATGCAAAGGTGAAAATTGCAAATGGAAATTTAGGGCCTCAAGCTTGAATTCATCAAGTTTGTTCAAAGTTAGAGAATTCACCAATGAACACACATGTCCATACAAAGAAAGAGTGTATGGGCAAGCGCAGCTTACATCACAAATGATTGGTATGATTGTCAAGGACAGGGTCGATGACCCAAAGTCGACCTACAAACCTAAAGAGATAATGGACGAAATGCAGAGGTGTTACGGTATACACATAGATTATATGAAGGCTTGGAGAGCAAAAGAAATGGCCATTGCAATGATACGAGGAGACCCAACTGAATCTTACAAGAAGCTGCCAAGTTACCTTTATATGTTAGACCAAAGAAACCCAGGGTCAGTTGTTGCTTTGCATGCAAGTGAGGACCATTTGTTCAAGTACGCTTTTGTTGCTTTGAATGCTTCAATAAAGGGATTTCAACATTGCAAACCAATCGTAGTCGTTGATGGTAGCTTCCTAAAAGCAGCGCACAAAGGAACATTCCTAGCGGCAAGTACATTAGATGCAGCAGGTAAATCGATTTGTAACGGTACCTGTTGTATCATACTGTTTCAACTGTTTGTATCATAATGTTTCAGCATCTCTCATTTGTTTCATATTGTTTCAGCTTTGTCTCAGACTGTTTGAACTTTGGTATCAAGACTTTTAAGACCATATATTATCTGTTTTATCATCTTTTATCTGTATCAGACTGTTTCACTTTTGTATCAAACTATTTCCAGCTTTTGTATCAGGCTTTTTCAGACACATGGTTTATTTGTATCAGACTGCTTCAATTTTTGTATCAGCTTTGTATCAAACCGTTTGAACTCTGGTACAGACTTTTTAAAGCCATCTATTTCTCTCTGTTAAATCATGTTTTATCTGTATCAGACTGTTTCACTTTGTATCAAAATATTTACAGATTTTTGCTATCAGTTTCTTTGAGGACATTAAGCTTTCTATTTGAATCAGACTGTTTCAATTTGTACTTGTGTGGCACTGTTTCAAATATTTATCTTACTGTTTCTTTCCATAGGTAGCATATTGCCGCTTGCGTATGCAATTGTTGATTCAGAGAACGATGCCTCATGGCAATGGTTCTTTGAAAAGTTCAAATATGTTTACAGTGAGAGAGAAAACATGTGCGTTGTGTCAGACCGTAACGAGAGCATAATTAAGGCTACTACAATCATATATCCTCAGGTCCCACACTATGCATGCATATGGCACTTGTGGAACAACCTCAAGACAAAGTTCAAGAAATGTGAAGACAAGCTCCATGAAACATTCTTCAGTATGGCAAAGGCATACACCATACAGGAATTTGACACATACATGAACAGTGTGGAAAAAATGGATAAACGTATCAAAGCATACTTGCTAAACACTGGATACCAGAAATGGTCAAGGGTGCATTCAACAGTAAATAGGGGGTTTACAATGACATCAAACATTGCAGAATCCTTGAATACAGTCAACAAGGATGCGCGTGATATGCCTGTAGTCGCATTTATGGAGTACATGCGCTCACTGATTGGGACTTGAACTGATGATAACAGAAAGAAAGCACATGAGACATTCACACCTCTTGGATTCAAGTACAACAAAATACTGGATGGATACAGAAGCAGAGTTATGCAGCTAAAGGTAGTATAGAAACTGTTTCATTTCCACTGTATCTAAGTTCTTTCATCCTGTATCTTCCTTGTATTTTCTGTTTCAAAAATGTATCATCCTGTGTGTTGTAGATACATTCAACAGGAAATGAAGCAGCTATCTATGACGGTGAAAAAAAATTCATTGTTAATCTGAATTAACGGACATGCTGTTGTGGAAAATTTCAAATGGAAGAACTGCCCTGTGTGCATGCTTTGGCTATTCTAAAGTACAAAGGCCTGGAAGAAGAAGATTACAACTGTAACTACTACTCAACAAAGTCCCTGGTAAAGACATACGAGCTCTATATTAATCCGATGCTAGATGAAAGCAGATGAGAGATTCCAGCATTTGTTTCAGAAATTGAACTACTCCCGCCAGTTGCTAGACGGCCACCAGGAAGGCCAAAAACGACAAGATACAAACCACAATGGGAAGTACATGCAAAAAGGACGAAGATTACGTGTGCAAATTGTGGTCGCGAAGGACACAACAGAAAAACTTGCACACATCCTCCGAAGCCCAAATAGAACTTTTTTTAGTTCTTTCTTTGTCATTGAATCTGAAGTGTTAGAAGTGATACAGTTTGAGAATTTTTGCGTGATTGTTTCAAGATATTCCCCAACTTTTAATACATTTAGCTGTCTGTAGCAGACTGTTTCATGACTGTATGAAACTGTTTCACCTTTATATTTTACTTTTTTTTTTCCAAATTGGATCTGAATGGTTAGAAGTGATACAGTTTCACAAGTGGTTGCTGAGGTAGTCAAGATAATTTCAACTGTTTCTGTGTCAATTTAGCTATCTGATACAGTTAATAATTGTGTCAAACTGTTTCATAGTTGTGTTTAACTGTTTCTTTGTTATTGAATCTGACTAGTTAGAAGTGATACAATTTCACAAGTGGTTGCTGGGGTAGTCTAGATAATTTCAACTGTTTCTATGTCAACTTAGCTATCTGATACAGTTAATAATTGTATGAAACTGTTTCACACTTCAAAAAGGGACAAAAATAAAACACAATTGCTGTAAAATATAAACCTTCCGAAACTGTCATTACATAAATAGTGAGTACAAAAAACAACATCCAGAACAAACAACATACTAAAGTAGAAACGGTTACTCCTTGAAACAAAAACATAGAAACATCACAAAAGAAACAGAACTAATGGTTGGGATTGGCAACTCGTAAACGACGCTTTATGGCGCCTTTTCTCTTAGCAAGACGCCCTGAATTTTCACATGCGCTCACTGCATCTAAATCAATCTTCCTTTTGCCATAATCCCAAAGCAGCGTTGCAAGACGGCCACGGTAAAGACCTATATCAAAGTCAGGCACACTTGTGATATCAGTTGAAGAAATAAAGTACTCCGCATACGCCATGATAAACATTCCACAATCCCTGAAATAGTGATAAAAAAATAACAATACATAAAGTTAATAATTCTGTCACATATGTGATTCACATACAGGGAAAAGAAAGGAAAAAGAAACATACAGGGAATCATAACTCTGTTGCGGAAGGTCTGGAACAAAGAAAAACCCAAAAGGATCATCTAGATCTGCATCAGCATATGCTTCACTCGTAAGAATATCAATGTCGGGCCTTGACTGGTAAAATTCGGTTAGTACAAGATACCGTGGCAACAACTCAGCAATCTTTTCAACAACTTCAACAACAGCTGCATTATGACGAGCACCCCCACCACTCATTGAATCGTATATCCCAATGGACCTATCCTTGAATGATACAACACCCAACACCCAATGACAGAGAGTCTTTATATTAATCGGGAGCAGAACATAGTAAACCTCTACCCAAGGGACATTTCCAGGGATCTTGCAGCCTCTAATGTAGCCAGCAACAGAATCAACATCAGATAGCACTGAAACATCCTTGCCACTATTCACATACTTGTCATAGACAATCTCGATCATCGTTTTAAACCAACAGTCAGTAGTAGTGAAGGATAATTCAGTCTTCGGTCGATACTTTCCTTGCTTACGCAAGTAGTAGAAAACAACATTAACATGCTGTAACATTCAAAAAAAATATTAATGATATAAATAGATGATACATTACAGAAACAATGAAGAAACAAATAAAATTACAGTTACAGATACACCAAGAGAGAAAAAGAAACAGTACAGGGGCATACGCACACACACAAATATAAAAGAAACAGAAACACACCCTCACACAGTAGAAGAAACAGAAAAGATACAGTAAAGATACAAAACACAAACAGACTAAGAAGAAAAACAAAATAAACTTACTGAATCTTGCAATGCATGACCACCATGCAACAGAATATAGAACCACATCCGAGTTGACACAGTTTCGACTCCGAATTAAAACTCATATGGAAGTATATTGTCAGTTTTGGAATAGGCACAAATCCTAAAAACAAAAAACAAAACAAACATGAATTAAAACAATATCAACATGATAAATGATACAATAAACAAGCATTGAAGAGGAATAAACCTTTATTTTTTCCGCTTAGCAAGATCATCAACAAATGATACAAACCTATTTAATAATTCTTCATCAACATCCTCTGTGACGGCAACACAAAATGGATACCTTTGCAATATCAAAGGTTTAGGCGAAACATAATTGGCACTAGCACCAGAAGCAAACTCACGCAGAAAAGGTGAAACATCATATTTACCAGGACGCTTCACCCTTACCAATGCCTGTGATGGTGTACTAGTATCCGCACGTGGGCTCGCATCCTTGTTCTCACGGTCACTAACCAACATAATATCAGAATCATCAGCATCTTGCTCAATGGGCTCTTGAGCAGCAAAAGTATCATGAGGCATTTCAGCAACCCTAGCACCATGCTCTGCAGCAACAGTATCAGAAGCATCTTCAGCAACACTGGAACTAGGATCTGCAGCAACAGTATCAGCAGGCATTTCAACAACCCTAGCACCATGCTCTGTAGCAACAGTATCAGAAGCATCTTCAGCAACAGCGGCAGCAGCATCTGCTTCAACAGTATCATTGGCTGCTTCAGAAACAGTGGCACCAGGTTCTCCAGCAACAGGGTTGATTTCAAATTGTTTCTTCACATTCTTAATGGTGTCGGTAATGTTACGGTCTATCTCCGCAAACTGCTCATCCGTCCAATTATCAAAGAAATCATCCGATGTAAAAGAAGGTCCGGGAATATCTTTCTTAGAAAATGAAGCACCATCAACAGAATAACCTTGAATAAACTAATACAAAAAATAAAATAAAATAATAATGTCAGAAACAATGTACAAAGATATGATACAGTTTAGAAACAAGGGAGAAACAAAAGGCTTAAAAAAGAGAGAGAGAAAAAAAAAAGGCAAACGCGCACCTCATCAGGTTTAGGAGTCTTTAGAAACTCTTGGCTGAAATTCAAACCAAGGTCGAAGTTTGGGAATTGCAATGAAGGGGTCAAAGGAACCTTGGTTGAAACGGTTGCAGCCATTGGAACACGTTTTCTAATAACAACTCTTTCAACATGACTGACACCACCATCAGCAGACAACACAGTAACATCTTTTCCGCTGCCGCTTCCTACATTAGTCGCTCCACCAGTAGCACATGGCTAAAAAAACAAAACGAAAAATAATTCATAAAAATAAGAAACAGTAAATGTACAAATTCATTGGCTTGTTAAACTGTTTCTATTTGAAACTATATGTAGTTGTTTGTATCTGAAAGTATCTAGTTGTTTCAACATAAATGAAATAAGATACATACCGTAACATTAGCCGTATCAACATTTAAACTGTCTGTATCACCAACATCGGATTGAAACTTTTCTGTAGCATCAACATCATCAGAATTGAGCTTCTCTGTATCACCACTAGCAGGTGGTGTCCGTGGTGAACCTTGACGATTATCTGCACCACTTTGAGTACCCTGTATTAAAAAAAAAAGGTAATTGAAATGAACATTACATCGACAAGAAACAATAAACAGTTTCTTCAACAATTAATACATGTCCTTGTGCAAGTAGCTTAATTGCATCAACAACTTTTCTAAGCTCCTCACCAAAGAATTCCTTGACATTATTAAACTGATCATCAACCTTCAAAAGAAACAAAGGCAAAACAGTATAACAATAATTCTAACTGTTTAAACAAAGTAAAAACACATAAACATAAATATTCCTTACATGACCCTTTAATAACTCCAAGTCATTGCTAAGCTGAAATAAAAAACAAAAACTGTATCAGAATGTGCCAAAAAACAGTATCACAAATATTCAAGCGACTGAATGACTCAATATTAAAAACTAAACATACCTTCTCAACTGAGCGAGTCAATATGTCAATCTTAGCATCATTTTCAAACACCGACGCAGGTTTAAACAAATTTGACTGTGCCTGCTTTACAGCATTTTCAGAAGGAATGTGGACAAAAACGGCAGAAGAGGAGGGACGAGACCCTACATGGCGGAGAAAAATATCATCCTCAGTAGAATCTTGCATAGCATCCGCAACAGGTGCGACCGTATCATCCATCAACTCCAATCTGGCCAACTCAGCAACAGTTGGCTGCATAGGCCGGAAAACTGGCTGCACCATACATAACAGTACACAAATCAATAAAAATAGATACAAAAACAGATACAAAAATATGCAAAACAGAAGCATGAAGAATGAAACCGATACAATAGAAATGAAAACAGATACAAAACAATGAAAGTATACCTTGTTGACTGGGTCCTCTAAAATCTTACAAATTGTCTTATACTTTGAAAGATTACTTGTCACTTTCCAGTTCAAGATATGAGGACTTCGACTCCTAACGCGCATAGCTACTGATGACGGAATGTTTGTCCAACACTCATAAAACTATACTTGCAACGCAGAAGGCAAACCTAGCACCCGAAAATATGTATTAGTAGTTTTAACCTTCTTGTGAATACTATCAAACAATTCTTTGAACGAATCAATACCCCATGGGTAGTCATTGTAAAGACCAGACTCAACCAATCAAAGTATTTCTTAGATACAGTTTGAACATCAGATACCGACATCACAAAATTCACAATAACATACAAAACTGCAATCTTAACTGCATCCTCATCACCAATCCACTTCCGTTGAAGAAAAGCATTCTTAATATCTACATGAGACACCTTCTCCACAGTCGGGAAGTAACTACTCATCAACCAATTTGGACCACTCGTATCAAGAGAACTTAGAGTATCCCCAGAGTACTTTAAACCAGACACTACTGCAAACTCACGCAACCCAAATTGCAAACGTGAACCATTCACACAAACCTCAAACGTACAAGGCGTGGAGGACGCAATCTCACGCACCAGCAAAGACCGAAGCAACTGATTCTGAACGGGCAAATGTTCTAACTGTAACAAATAACCAAAACAGGTCTTTTTGAACATTCCCAACTGTACAGGGCTTAAGACATCCTTCAAATGCGTTCTAATATCACCATCCGTAATAAGACGTAGATGAAACTCTTTCCAATTAAAATCCTGGGGTATATAAAACGATACAGCCTATAAAGGAAAAAACAAACTCAGTTAAAAAACAGTAAGTACAATACAGAAACATTAAAAATCAATGCAGAAACAAGAAAATACAGAGACACAATAAAAAATACTACAGCACACAGTAAGCAAAAGTAACATACAATGATACAATCAACAAACAAGAAAAGACAGAAACACTAAAAAAACATACAGAACCAGTACAAAAACAACAACAACAGTAAATAAACTGCAGCAACAGGAAAATGGAATTCAAAAACAGTAAAAGACACAAATACAAGAACAACGAAAAGCCTACCGAACCAGTAAAAAAAGCTACAACAACAATAAATAAACTACAGCAACAGTAAAATGCAATTCAGAAACAGTAAAAGACACAGATACAATAATATATATGCTAAAGAACAACGAAAAGCCTACCGAAGCAGTACAAACACTACAACAAACAGTAAAAGACACATATACAATAAATATGCTAAAGAAACAATAAATACACTAAAGAAATACTAAATGCACTAAACAAACAAGGAAAAGACTATAGAAACAGTAATAATAACATACAGAAACACTAAAACACACAGCAGAAACAGAAAAAATCTACAGAAACAATGAATACACTAAAGAAACACTAACTTACAAAAAATACAGCAAGAAACAACAAATTAATAATTTGATACAGAAAACAGAAATAGAAACAAAATTACCTGTAATGCCACATCAGCCAACACAGCAATCCGACTTCAACAGTGGAGCATCTTCTTCAAAATCATCATCAGCATCAACCAAAAGTTTAGCTTTACCTTTACCCGTAGCAGGAGAGGCAGACGACCGCGTCACACGCTTCAATTGTTCCGGGGTTTCTTTCGGCTTAAAAACATGAACTTTTACCTTTAAAACTGATTTCGATCCCAATTTTATTTGCATTTGTATCATGTTTCGTTTTACTCCTAAGTTCCCTAGAACTAGAAGACGAACTAGAATTAGACATTGAAATGAAACCCTAAAAAATGAAAAAAACTCGAAATTTAAACACTGAAAATCAGTTACGAAATGCTTCACAAACAGATATGATAGTGGAGAAAGTGGGGAAGAAAATAGGAGAGAAAAAGTAGGGAGAAACGGTTGAGATACAGGGATGATACAAAGGCAAAGGAGTAGAAACAGCGCCGGAAAAGGGTCAAAAATACCCTCAAACTATTGGAAATGGATCAATTTTACCCTCCGTTTGCAAAAGGTCTCAAAAATACCCTTGCCGTCAACAAAGTGGAGCACATATACCCCTTCCCACTAACAGAAATCCACATCAGCTATAAGTCAACAAAATGTTCATACACGTGGAATAATGACCCGATACCCATTAATCCAATCCCATTGACCCAATAGCCCATTAACCATGTCTCCTCAAGCCTCAACCATATTGCTCTCCCCATTCTTTCTCCTTCCTTTCTTTTCCTTTTCTCTTTTTTCTACCTGCCTACCAATTCTTGTCTTTCATTGATGCAGCCAATTTGATGGTTTATTTTTCAGATCAGAGCTGGTATGAATGGCCTCATGTCTATGATTTTACGAAGCTACAAAGAAGAGGCATGTCCAATTTTTCGGTCTATTTTTTCAAAAGTGGAGCTTTATTTGAAGTGAGAAAATACTCTCCTCTCTTTTTTGGTGGGTTCTTCACTTTTGATAAAATCTTCGTGGTGCTTTTTATATTTGTGAAATGTGGTTTTCGTTCTTTTATGGTGTAGAGTACTTTTTTCTGTAACAAAATTCTGGTATTTGGACTCTTCTGCAACATTTTTTCTTCTTTAATTTGTAGAGGAATAATAACAAATTATGGCTTCTCTACAGTCAATTGAAGAGAGAAACTTATAATTTTGGCAGTGTGATGTTGTGTTTCCACTTATGATGTTCGCTTTGTTTCTTTTCTCCCTTTTTGGGTTATTTTTTGTTAACTGTAGATATTTACCAACACAAAGTCGCGATCTAAGTGGAATTTAGGTTTATAACTTCCTAGATTCTTCCTTCAACTATGTCTTTGAACAAAGTTAGAACTATATAACGTACCGTTTTCCGTTGAAACAATACAACTTTTATTGAATTATAACTTGAAAAGTAATATGTAACGAACTAGAATGATGAAGGGATGTGGTAATGGGAGTTACAGCGCCTAAGAGGAAGGCTAATCTACGTGGACCTCCACATCAGCCACAAATAATTTATTTAGTGGCCTTTGCTTAGCTGGATTTCTGTTAGTGGGAAGGGGCATATGGACCGGAGGGAGTACTATTTATTTTTTAATTTACGTGACAACATTACTACGGAGTATTTAATTTATAACAATAATGTCCAGATCGATAAATTGCATGCATTTTGACTTAATACCTACTATGTCCCACATGCATAACTATCCGATAACTCTGCCAACCAGGACTTAGCTAAATACAAAAAAAATATCTAGTCTATCTGTTTCAATTTACATATCATAGTTTGAGTCTACATGAATTTTAATAAGAAATGACGACTTTTGAAACTTGTGGTCTTAAGCATAATATTTGTGTGATTATAAGAGCTTGTTGGTAAAGATAAAATGAGCAGTTTGAAGTAAATTTTTTTAAATAAAATGCCACATAAAATGGAGTAGAGTAGACTGAAAATGTTGTTTGTCTCCGTTGATATTTGGATAGCTATTACCAACGACAATAAAAGAATTTAAGCAAAGATAAAAGGCGAACAAGGTAAGCAGACAGTCATTATGCATTTCTGTTGAAGCCAAGAAGCACATTTTTGGGAGAATGAAAGGTTGTTATTCATGGTCAATGAAGAAATGATATGTTAGCTGAAGGCCCGGCAGAGCAATAAAAGAACAGAATGTTTAGCCTAACAAGGTTTCAAAGGACTATTTGGATATTTAGCATTACCATAATTCCTTTGCTAAATGGTCCACGTAGAGAACTTTCACAAACATGTTATTAGAAAATAGATCAAAATAACACATGCTCAATCAATGAATAATGATTCTCATATTTTATAATTCGGTTCAGTAGTCTGAGCTTTTTGGTTCTAAACTTTTGTTAAGCTGTTAACAATGCCATAATTAAAGATCATCAGATCCTTATAATAAAACGCAAGGAATATTTCGAGGGCCTACAACATTTTAACTTTCCTTTTGGAGGACAATATTGCATGGCCATGAGTTGCTCTTATGATCTGGTCATGTGGATATTGCAATAATCCACTATCAGATGTGGCGACTTTGAATTGGCTGTAAGAGAGGAAACCTGCATTGGATTAAACTGAATGTATCTAAAATAATCTAATCATGTCTAACGGTGCTGAGTTTGCCAATTGGACATGAATGCCAAAACAAAATGTCATCCACCAATCCTAGAACAGATAGTGATATTCAAGGATGAGGACTTTGGTGCATCTGAGTCATTTATATACACTTGAGCAAGCCCATGAAATTCAAGCAGCAAATCAAATAATTCTTTCTGTCTAGTAGAACTTTCAAGAGTATAACATTTTATTTCTACAATGGCTGCTGCTACAATGGCTCTCTCTTCCCCTTCTTTTGCCGGAAAGGCAGTGACGCTATCACCATCATCCCCTGAAATCACCAGTAATGGAAGGGTCACCATGAGAAAGACTGTCAGCAAACCTGTCTCTTCTGGCAGCCCATGGTACGGCGCTGACCGTGTCAAGTACTTGGGCCCATTCTCCGGTGAGCCTCCAAGCTACTTAACTGGTGAATTCCCTGGTGACTATGGGTGGGATACTGCTGGACTTTCAGCCGATCCAGAGACTTTTGCCAAGAACCGTGAGCTAGAGGTGATCCACTGCAGATGGGCCATGCTTGGAGCTCTTGGTTGCGTCTTCCCCGAGCTCTTGGCCCGCAACGGTGTCAAGTTCGGAGAAGCTGTATGGTTCAAGGCCGGATCCCAGATTTTCAGCGAGGGTGGACTTGACTACTTGGGCAACCCAAGTCTGATCCACGCACAAAGTATCTTGGCCATTTGGGCTTGCCAAGTTGTGTTGATGGGAGCTGTTGAGGGTTACCGCGTTGCTGGTGGACCTCTTGGTGAGGTTATTGACCCACTCTACCCCGGTGGTAGCTTTGACCCATTGGGCCTTGCTGATGACCCAGAGGCTTTTGCTGAGCTCAAGGTGAAGGAGATCAAGAATGGTAGACTTGCCATGTTTTCCATGTTTGGATTTTTCGTTCAAGCTATTGTCACTGGAAAGGGTCCATTAGAGAATCTTGCTGACCACCTTGCTGACCCAGTTAACAACAATGCCTGGTCCTATGCTACAAACTTTGTACCAGGAAAATGAGGTTCTTAAAACATAATTGGTTCTATTAGTTGATTGTTTCTGTGGCCTTGTATAGGTAATGTAAATTACAGGATATTCTATGAGAGTTTTGTTTTGTCTCCAATAGTTGTGTCATTTTCTGATACATTTTCATTACATCTCATAATCAACTACCAGTTAAAAGTGAAATTCTCAACAGATACACAGAACTTCACCTGCAATAAAAGTGTAAAACAACAGAAATTTAGTCAAGAGAGTTTCTTACTCACATAGCTGTAGTAGCTACTTTGTCCTATAAGGTAGATTGTCGTTATAGCTTCATGCAGTTATCCTGAAATCCATAAAACAACCTCACATGTTTTGATCTGCCTAGGGAATATTTAACATGGTTTAATCACTATTATTATGCTAAATTAACTCTATTAACTGATCGACTATTGTATTGAAAATGACTTTTCGAGCAAACAAATTATTGTTTCTACCGAATCTATTTAAACAGATCAAAAAATTCAATTATCACTTCAATAATCAGAAACAGTACTCCATTCATTATCCATAACTGTTATGTCCCTTCTAGTTCTAAAAGAAATTTATACGTGATGTACTTAAGTGAATCATTATTAATCTACTATTCACTAGTAAAAAGGAGGTAACCAGAAATGTTCCAATACATGCATACATACATACACACACAGATTCCTATCTAAACCTACAAAGTGAAGATAACTTCCAAGGCATTTGGCATAGATATTTGAAACTTAAAATAGAGAATTTAAAGTTTGAAAAGCAAGCTTGAGAAGTATTTCAAGTTTCCATGGACGAAACTTTTAACTTTAAGTAAAATTCATGCCAAAACACAACTCTAAATACCCTTAGCTTCAGCTTCAAATTCCTTTTTTCTTCTGAAATTCAAGTCCAAGCCCTCGTAGCTAGATATCTTAAATATCTCATAGGGTGTTTTCCAAAAAGAATTGAAGTGTCATCTTCTATTTACTTTAAAGACATATGTTAAAGGCCTAAAACACTCTATTGCTGAACTTGCCTGGCTTAGCAACATAACGGCACATGTTTCCACTGTAATTAACCTTCAGACACAGAATTGTAACCAAAGTCTTTTTCCAGATTTAGGAAGACCGGTTCGAAAGGACACCAGCTCTTAGAAAGATTCTTAATGGTCCACACATGTGAACTCATTATTCATCCCATCGCACTAAGGATCGTTTGGGGTGTTGGGACAGTGTGGGTGGCAGCGTGAGACATAAGCTTTGGTGGAAAACAATCTCAGCGTGTATATGACACTATATGGAAGGAAATAAATGCACAATGCTTTGAAGATAGAAGCAGCTGAATAGGAAATATTAAGAGGGGATTATTTACTACTATTTCACTTTTCGTGTAAAGAAAACTATATAGAAGAATTGAAGCTATATCTTTATCAGATCTTATAGAATCCTTTTAAGATGATCAAGGATAAGTTTCTCTTTTTGATCCCTTACAACTTGGCTTTCAGCACTACCTTTTTTCTGTTTTAATCATATATACTGTTGCATTCTAAAAAAGAGGCATAATGGATTCGATGGACACCAAAGCACATGACAAAACATCGAAGCCGAAAAAGAATTTAAAATGCACGATCAAGGATTACTAACTAGAAGAAAGAGAATACTAAACTTATCTAGTTTTGTTTAACAGGTGATAAAGATTTTGTTGCAGTCTAGTCAATTGAGCTAATAGCTGATAGAGTTACCACACAGATCCAGCAAAGAGTCAGTAAAACTTGTCAAATAAATAAAAATTATACAGACTCAATAATCATGATTTTCAAAACATTCTGGTTCAGTTCAGTAATCTGCAATTTTTTGGTTCTAAATTTTACAGTAGTTCACAATTACATAAAGATCAATAGATGCTTACGGTAATGTAAGGAAAGATTTAGTAGATAGAGAAAAGCTTACAAGAAGTCAAGGTAAACATCTTATTCCTGCATTCCCTACAACGAAGGACCAACAGGAAATATCTAGGGCCTACACTTTTGTATTTTCATTCCAGGACAATATTGCATGGTCATGAGATACTCTTATGATCTGGTCAAGTGGGTATTGCAAAATCCACCATCAGACATGGCAAATTTGGATTGGCTGCAAGAGAGAAAACATGCATTAGGCTAGATTTTTTAAATAAAAAATCTATATAAAAATCTAGTCATGTCTAATGGTCCAGAGTTCGCCAATTGGACATGAAATGCCAAATCAAGTTGTCATCCACCAATAAAAAAACAGATAATGATATTCGCGGATGAGGTCTCTTGTCCATTCTGAGTCATTTATATACACTTAGTGCAAGTTCATGAAACTCAAGCCACAAATCAAATATTTCTTTCTGTCTAGTAGCTGCTTTCAATATTTCTAAAATGGCTGCTGCTACAATGGCTCTCTCTTCCCCTTCTTTTGCCGGAAAGGTAGTGACGCTATCACCATCATCCCCTGAAATTGCTGGTAATGGAAGGGTCACCATGAGAAAGACTGTTAGCAAACCTGTCTCCTCTGGCAGCCCATGGTACGGCCCTGACCGTGTCAAGTACTTGGGCCCATTCTCTGGTGAGGCCCCAAGCTACTTGACTGGTGAATTCCCTGGTGATTATGGGTGGGATACTGCTGGACTTTCAGCCGATCCAGAGACTTTTGCCAAGAACCGTGAGCTAGAGGTGATCCACTGCAGATGGGCCATGCTTGGAGCTCTTGGTTGCGTCTTCCCTGAGCTCTTGGCCCGCAATGGTGTCAAGTTTGGTGAAGCTGTATGGTTCAAGGCTGGATCCCAGATTTTCAGCGAGGGTGGACTTGACTACTTGGGCAACCCAAGTTTGATCCACGCACAAAGTATCTTGGCCATTTGGGCTTGCCAAGTTGTGTTGATGGGAGCTGTTGAAGGTTACCGGGTTGCTGGTGGACCTCTTGGTGAGGTTATCGACCCACTCTACCCCGGTGGTAGCTTTGATCCATTGGGCCTTGCTGATGACCCAGAGGCTTTTTCCGAGCTTAAGGTAAAGGAGATCAAGAATGGTAGACTTGCCATGTTTTCCATGTTTGGATTTTTCGTTCAAGCTATCGTCACAGGAAAGGGTCCATTGGAAAATCTCGCTGACCACCTTGCTGACCCAGTTAACAACAACGCCTGGTCCTATGCTACAAACTTTGTCCCAGGAAAATGAGGTTCTCAAAGACATAATCTGCTCTATTAGTTTATTGTTCCAATGGCTTGGTAAAGCTATTGTACATTACATGACATTCTATTAAAAAAAATTTGGTGTCCAATAGTTGTGTATTTCTCAGTTACATTTTCATTACATTCCATGGTCAACTACAAGGTAACAGTGAAGTTCTTAAAAGATACACAGAACTTCATCTGCAATAAAAGTATAAAAAAGCAGAAAATATAGCCAAACAAGCTTTTTACTCGAGAAGAATGGGCCAAAAGACCCTCTCAAGTCTTTAATTAATAAAAGGGGACGCGCGTGGAGCGTCGTTAAACGCGCGCGTTTAACATTAAACCATGGGCCAGATTAGACACAACAAAACTTGCGGGCCTTTATTAAAAACTTTTTGGACTGAATTAGCAATCCCAAAAACTTGGGTTAATCAAAAGGTGGGAAAATGAACCGAACGGACTAAGTGTAATCATTTAAAACATCGAACCCCAAAAATCTTCTCTTACACACTTCTCAAGTTCGTCTCTTCTACAGTCTTCTACGCTACTGTCTAAACATCATCGTCGCCGACGATATACATTTCTCCGGTAACATCTAAGGGTAAATTTTGAACAATATTGATGTTTTTCAAGTAAATCGGGGTTTATTTTTTGCTATTTTGCTATTTTGCAAAAACTATGATTTTTACGCCTTTTTACTGTACTGGAAGAAAGTTCTTGTGAAAATCTTTGTTTTTGTTGATTTTTTCGTCAAATAGTGCTATGTTCTTGTACAAATAGTGAAGTTTTTGCATGTTTCTGTTATATTACCATGTTAAGATCATACTCCTTCGAAGAGTCAAACATCGTGAGACAGTGTTCTAAACGTGTGATAGGATGTTTGAAGTGTTGATGCATTTTAGATGATTTTTGTTAAAATAAATTAGGGTTTTATAAAATAAATATGCTAAAGGTTGAAAAAATGTTGTACAACTAGTGAAGTTTTTGCATGTTTATGTTATATTACCATGTTAAGAGCATACTCCTTCGCAGAGTCGAACATCGTGAGACAGTGTTCTAAACGTGTGATAGGATATTTGAAGTTGGTGATGCATTTTAGATGATTTTTGTTAAAATAAATTAGGGTTTTATAAAATAAATATGCTAAAGGTTAAAAAAATGTTGTACATATAGTCAAGATTTTTCATGTTTATGTTTGTGCGTGCGTGTTTAAAGTTTTGGAACATTTGAGACAGTGCTCCGACCGTGCGAGAGGATGATAACATTTAATGATGACTCTACTTGAATTAGGGTTTGATAAAACATATGTATATTATGTTTTACACACCTATATTGCATGTTTGCACATCTTTAATTGATGAATATACTTGTGATTTGCAGCTACAATGGCTTATACGCGGGGAATTAAGAGGAAGGAGACTACTCCTCCTAGTAAACAACCTCCTAGGAAGAGGAGAATTATATTGGAGGACGAAGAGGAGGGGTCCCTAGACTATGATGTAAATGTAGGGCCACAAGAAGCTGTGAGAGTGCCGGACGATGGTAATCTATCAGAAGAAATAGAAGCGCTGTTTGGTGATGATGACTGGGATGAAGATGGAAACAAAAAAGAGAGCCTTTTAAATATGGCAGAAGAAGAGGAGGTGGGAAGGCTGGTAAATAATCTTGCAGGAGAATTTGAAGGAGTTGCAAATGTTAAAGAAGTAGATGATGTACAAGAAGTTATAGAGGTTGTAGATGTTCAAGCTGGTGAAGGAGGTAGGAATGGTAGGGAAGAAGAAGAGGGTGAGAGATGCGAAGGAGACGTGGGAGCCGATTCTGCAGAGCCACCTAGAGAGGTATAGTTGTTGTCTAGAACATACATAAAGTTGTTCTTCACTTTACAGTAGAATGGTCAATATTTTTTTATGTGATTTGAGAACACTCGCGTGCATGATCAGATCAACCTTAACTATGTTCAAAGTATTTTCTTGTAGTTCCTTGGAACATCTCAACGGATGTTTCATGCATCTGATATTATATTCTTACTACCATGGTGATTCCTTAAACTAACAAATTTCAAAACATTGTGCAGCCTGAGTACGTGCAGCCTGAGTACGTGCAGCCTGAGTACGTTACCAGTGTCATTCCACCAATGGTGCTGAAGACTTACTTGGATGATCATGAGCATTTTCAATCCAAGATAACTGTCCGCTCGTCGCTTATTGGACGAATGCGTGAGTTCAAAATTGTGCTGCGTACAAGTGGTTTGTATGACAAGTTCAAAAACAGTATCTTGGCCATTTCTTGGACTTGCCGGATGAGCCATCGTTTCCAACCAGGTTGGTGCACAATATTCTGCTAAGAAGAGTTTTGTGCAATAAAGAAAAAGAAGCTTGGTTCAATTTCAATGGAGTGCCTGTTTGTTTTGGCCTCCAAGAGTTTGCTTTGATGACAAAGCTGAGATGCCAAGCCTATCCAAGTGTCCAATGGGAGGCTGCGATGAAAGAGAGGGGCATGGAGATGTGGGAGTATATTTCAACGGCATGGGAGGATGGGAAAGCAAGGCAGTTACTGCTTCCCGGTTGCTGAGTTTGATAGAAAATGAGGAAGTTCCTGAACGGTACAAGTTTGGGCTTGCCATGGCTTGGTTTGTTCACTCAATATTGTGCGCCAAGGACAAAAAAACTGGTATTGAGGAATTACTGGTCTGCCTTGTATATCTTCCAAATGAATTTGCCAAGTATCCTTGGGGGCGGAAGAGCTTCGAGCTGACCATTGAGTACCTGACGAAGCCCATGGCTGATCGTGCAGCTAGCAAGGCTAAGGACGGGCCAAATTATAATCTTTATGGGTTTCCTTGGGCATTTGTGGGTTGGGTATTTGAAGCAATACCTGCGCTTCGTCCCAGGGATTTTCCCAAGGAGAGGACCATGCCAAGGATGCACAAGTGGATCACTGAAAAGAATGAAAGAGACTCCCGAAGGTTGTTTGAGAATGTTGCAAAGCCTGTAAGTACCTACAATTTTCTAAATGTTGGAACATCTGCAATGTCGTTATAATCATTTCTGTTAATGTTAAGAACGTCTTTTCAGATGTTCGATCACGACAGATATGATGTTTCATTTTTACTGGTGTTAAATGTCGAACAGTAATAATGATGTTCTGAACACTCTTTGTGATGTTAAGGTTTATTTCTCTTATACATTGTATTCTTAACAAATATTTATGCTATGTAGGTAGTGCACCCTTTCACTGACCATATCGATGCAGAGAGGGAAGATGATACCTTTCAGAATATTGAGCCGTTTGTTGATGGGGGTGATGAGGTAATTGATCAGCTTGTTGTGATGTTGGAGGGGGCTAGCTCGATCGTTGGTGGTGATCGAGTGACAGTTTTTAGGAATTGCCCCAGGACCCCTCCAAGAGAGGTAATTGATGAAGGAAAGGTTGGTGAAGAATCTGTTAGTGGAGGTGTTGGTAGATGTGAAACACAAGTTGGTGATGAGATTGGTGGTAGGGATGGTCATTTTACTGGTGGTCTTTTTAGTGGCAGGGGTTTGTTCGAAGTTGGAGAAAGCTCTAGGAGGAGAGAACATGAGAATGTGCAGCCTAGTGTCTGCAGTTGCAAGTGTCACGACTGCCTTCAATGGCGACAGGGACTGGATCAGAAGCTTGATGCGATCCAGCTGTCCCTTGCTAATTTAGTAGCGTCGTCGTCAAAGAAGGAGAAGCAGCAACAGCGACCAAAGAGGCATATTTTGTTGTCCAGGATGCTCCAGGCAAAGAAGAACAAAGGAAAGAAGAAAATGACTGCTGCCAGAATGGAAAGGTTAGTAAAACATCCAATTACAATCGATGAACATAAAAGGGACGTTCTTCTATTAAATCTAGAGATTTTTTCAAACATTTTTAATTTTTTTTTTTTGAAATTTAGAGAGAGAGAGTTCAAGTCAGGCTCCAAGATCTCGAGAGATTGCCAGTGACATTGTACAAGGCACTCGACATTCACAAGAAAGCTGCATTTGACGCTTTCTTGGAGGAGAAGAAGGAACAAAAGACTGCCTTCCTGTGTCACGAGTTTAATTACTTGGATTTTCTGGACTTCCTGGACGTGAAAGAGTGGATGTGGGATAGTGTAAGTGCATCTCTTTACTTCTATTGTTGTGTTAGTATTTGGTTTTTATCGAAGAACGAACATTTGTTTATCCGTTCGGAACCTGATGGTCCTATGTTCATTGAACATTCGACTGGCTGGTCCAAACTTAAAATAGTATGTGTCGGGCATAGTTTTATCCACAACTTCTAATTTGTTTTATTCTGCAGTTTATGGATGAGTACTTGGCCTTGATGTGTGTGAGGCATAAGGCTTACCCCCGGCATTATGATAGCTCTGATCTTATCCTCGATCTTTCATTCCCGACCAACTTGTGCATACGATACGATGCGGTTGAAGAGGAAGCAAAGGGGCTTGATGTCGGCCTTGACAAATACCTAGCAGAATATAAGTTTTAGGATACATTCCTTGATTATGCCAGAGGTAAGTCTCCATATCTGGGTGGAAGGAAGTGGGATGGTGTGAAAAGACTCTTTGTCGTGTATAACATTGAAAGCACGCATTATGTTACATGCGTCTTTCATTTAGAGGAGGCAAGGATCGATGTCTACGACTGCAACATTGGGTTGTACAATGAAGACCGCTTTGATTCAATAATGGGGCCAGTAATGTACATGTTCCCAATATACATCCGGCAGTCGGGGAAATTCAACCACCTCCCTCCTGAAATTCTATCTATGGAAATGTGGCCGTATGAGCACATCGAAGGCCTTCCAAGGAATTTGACTGGTACTGCATGTGGAGCGTATGCCCTCATGTTCCTCGAACATTTGCTGACCAACACCCCAATGGAATTGCTGTGTGACAATGTGATAGAAGACTGTCTTGTTCAATTTGTTGTGGACATATTCCATGGCAAATTAGTCCCTTAGTATGGGTTTTAAAATTTGGATAATTATGTTTTTGTTTTTGATGGGTTGTAATATATGGATGATTACCCATTTTTTGATGATATATATGGTAAATGATGACTATTGTTTTGCATTACACTGAACATCGAGTTTACATTATTAGAACATCTGTATGATGATAAGATTGACTTAAAAATATTAAAAATTATAGACTATTGGAACAACATTAGTTATTATCGGAATATTATGTTGTACGTTCAAATAGTCTTTAACTTGATGGGTATTTGATGTTCAATAACTAGTAAATAGGGAAACAACAACAGATGCTCTGAACATTAAAGTTTATACATTGATAATCAAGAACCAGGCAAAAACATTCTTGATCGTTGAAAGATTCAGCGCTTTACAAAAGTATGCTAATTATATTAGCATTTAAGACATTACTTAATAAACAGTCATATTAACATCCTGGTCAAAATATGCGTTTTCACTTCAACGCGATGCAGTCCCTTCTTGTTTCAAGGTTGCTATCTGGAGCATGGTCTTTATCCTCTTTATTTCTTTCAACATCTTTTTGACGTCCCTATTGTAGTATTCGAAGAATTCCTCAAATTTGAACTTCCAACCCCAAACTTCAGCGCGAAGTTGTTCCAAAATATCATTTGCACGTTCTTGTCGTTCTGCAGAAGTGTTTCGACTTTTTCTTCCTCCTCTTAGCTTGGCTGACCCTCTTCCCGTTTTTCCTTCTTTTTGCTTGGCTGATCCTCTTCCCTTTCTTCCTTCTTTTTGCATGGCTGACCCTCTTCCATTTTTCCTTCGCTTTGCTTGGCTTCACTTCTTCCCGTTCTTCCTTCGTTTTGGTTGGCTGACCCTCTTCCCGTTCTTCCTTCTTTTTTCTTGGCTTCACCTCTTCCTTCTTGTTTCAAGGTTGCTCCCTTTGTCGTTTTTGCTACTCTTGACGTGGATGCTCTTGTATTGATTGCTCCTGTTCTTGCAGTAGTAGCAACTATTGAGGAGGAAGGTCGGCGAACCATTTTAATTTTTCTTTTTTGGCTGAAAATTATAGGTTGTAGTGGTATAGAGTTTTTTGAATGGTTTGATCGAGTATTTATAGGAGAAAAAGAGGTAACCGACTTGAGTGTGTTTTATTCCGACAATCCAACACTAGCCGTTATGATTTTTTTAAAATTTTTGAAGTGACGCATTCGTTGCTTTGCTTCAGATTTGAATTGAAGGGGATAGCCGTTAAGTGTATAATGATGAGTAGTTTAAAAAATACTAAATTTCAAACATGAAGGTCAATTTGAATTATAAACCCCAACCATTCAATGTGAATAGGCGCCTCTTTAAATCATCACATATGCAGGCTAATGGAACGATTATATGATTATTCGTATCGCCATGAAGATGTTCTGACTTCCGCAGGAAGGATTAGGAACCCCTGGTCAAAATTAAAACACGTGTACTAACCTCAACCATTCAATGTGAATAGGCGCCTCTTTAAATCATCACATATGCAGGCTAATGGAATGACTATATGATGATTCGTATCGCCATGAAGATGTTCTGACTTCCGCGGGAAGGATTAGGAACCCCTGGTCAAAATTAAAACACGTGTACTCACCCCAACCATTCAATGTGAATAGGCGCCTCTTTAAATCATCACATATGCAGCCGAAAAGGCACCAAGCCTGGTTTCTATAAATGTTAAATGTCTGCACAACAACAACAACAAAAACAACAAGGCGAAACAAAAACAATGCCTCGTAGAGTAAGGCACCCAAGAGCACCAGAACATGATAGTGGAGTTCCAAGTACTAGTAGGTTCACTGAAATCGATCATGTCCGTGAAGATATCGTAGATCTGACCTCAGATGTTGATCAGTTTGCAGTATATATAGGAAATGTGGAGGATCAAGTGACGCGATTAAGAACTAGGTTCGATGAATTCCGTGAGGATATGAATCTTATTAAGCGTATGCTTCGTGGTATTCAAGCTGCACTCGAGATTGACCCCCAAAACTACCCTTCACCACCACGGCCTCTAGCGGAACACATATGAAATGAAGAACTAACCTCCTTGCAAGTAAGAAGATTTTCTAATTGTCTTGAATGTCGTGTTTTGAAGTGTTGTCCTTTAATTTTCAGTACAATGTAGCATGTTTTGAATATTTATGAATGTTATTTTGCATTACACTGAACATCCCGTTTGCAGTATTAGAACATCCGTATGATGATCAATTTAAATTATATACTACAAAAATAATATGAATTTGGAACGCCATCGATAAATGCTCGAAACATCAACTAAAACGTTCAAATTTATAGATCTTAGTAGTACTCGATTAACAACGATTGGTATCAAATAAACCTAGCTACAATGAAACCAAAAAAAAACTGCCCAAGACAATAAGAAATACATATTCCATCGTTGCAATTTAGCCTCTAACTTACTGATCTTCAATAAATTTGTAGTATTACAAGCCCCTAATTTGTCAACTTCCTTCAGCAAATTGGCCCTTTTTTCACAAACTTCATCAAGTGAAATTTTCAACTTGTTTAAAACCAATGTAGTAGGCTGGGGATACTCCTCGTCACACCATTCCCAAAATCCACAATTGCTAGTACCCTTGCGGGGACACTTACAAAATTTTCGTCCAGCATTCGACTGTGTGCCCGCCGTGAATTGTATTGCAGATAAGCCACACCAACATCGACGATTTTGAGAGGAGCTGCGAGAACAAGTTGATCCTTGAGACATAGTTGAGTTAAGAAGAAGACGAGGTAGAGGGGGTAGGGATAACTTATATTTCAATAATGGGGTAAAAAGACCTAATTAATTGAATGGTTGGGGTTATTCCACGTGTTATAAGGTAATAATAGAACGGTTGGATTAATGTAAGTTGTGTGGAGCAGATCGCTCCACGTATTTAAAACGGGTTGCTCAACTTTTCTTAGCATTAGAAAACCATGATTGATGCAAAAACATCTAATTTACGTCACGAACATGGGTTAGTATGTTCAGTTCAAATAGGTGTCTATTTTAATATGTAGTGTTCCAACCTTTAATATGATTGTAATAAGAAACTATATAACATGAAAAGATTAATAAGTCTTTATATTTAAGGTTAAATCATCATTATATAGATTATCCATTAGTTAGAACAACATCTAATGAAATACTCAATAACTTAGTAAGTGTTTCATTTGATATAACTAAGTAATCGCCTTCAGTAGATATAAATGAGTATACTCTAGTAGAACTTTTATGAGTAAACACTTCCAATAGACATACTATTGATGTAGTCACCTTAAATACACATAATATTGAGTAATCTCTTTGAATATACATAAAATTCCAACGATTGATGCAAAAACATCTAATTTACGTCACGAACATGGGTTAGTATGTTCAGTTCAAATAGGTGCCTATTTTAATATGTAGTGTTCCAACCTTTAATATGATTGTAATAAGAAACTATATAACATGAAAAGATTAATAAGTCTTTATATTTAAGGTTAAATCATCATTATATAGATTATCCATTAGTTAGAACAACATCTAATGAAATACTCAATAACTTAGTAAGTGTTTCATTTGATATAACTAAGTAATCGCCTTCAATAGATATAAATGAGTATACTCTAGTAGAACTTTTATGAGTAAACACTTCCAATAGACATACTATTGATGTAGTCACCTTAAATACACATAATATTGAGTATTACAATCAATACTTATATGATTTGAAGTCTTAGTTGTTGTAGATAAACGAAGAATGTCTGTAATTGAGCTACACATAGATTGTAAGATCAGCAAATAGATTACTAATGTGTCTATCTAGTGATATAACGTCCAATCTATGCTACACTTCGTTATAATACGCTTCTTAATGTTTGAAATTGTTAATTGATCTAGAATAAAACCCTACACTCCTTATCCAAACAACTTAGTGTTTACATTTTAGTATAATTAACGACATATATTTTGGTTTACTTACACATAGCATGTTTTGTAATCTTAATAAACTACTAAATCATTGTTTATGCATTTTAAATAATCCTTATATTAGTATTTAACAACTAATCTTCAACGGTGCAAAAACAACATCAGTATGAAGATCCAGAACAGACGTACAACGTTCGAGAACGTTCCTTACACGGTTCAGAACAGGAGATTGAATGTTCTCTAAGTGTTAAAAATTTTTGCGGTTTGGGGTTAGGGTTAGGGTTAGGTTTTGGGGTTCAGGGTTAGGGTTAGAGTTCAAACATCATTTATTATATTCTGAACGTGAAAAAAGCACCTTTTATTTTTGAGCAACCGCGTTTCATTTTAAACGATCTACCTAATTGATTATTATGTTTGGCACGTCCAGAAGAACGTTCTAATATTTCAAAAAAGAAATGTACCCCGCCCCGGGCTCTATTTTATACAAAAAAGGGACGCGCGTGGAATTTGGAACAAAAAAAACGGTGGGACCTTAATGGCAATTATGACAATTAAAAATGCGGCTGATCAGTCTTATCAATTCCATCATTTCAAATATCGAACACCCGCCCCTTTCTTCTCTTACACACTTCTCAAGTCTTCTTCTCGAGTCTTCTATTTCGTCGCCGGCCATCTACATAATATTCTCCGGTAACATCTAAAGGTAAATTTTGTACTATATTGATGTTTTCAAGTGAATCAAGGTTTATTTTTTTGCTAGTTGGCTATTTCGATAAAGCTAGGGTTTTTATGCCTTTTTACTGTACTGGAAGAAAGTTCTTGTGAAAATCTTTATTTTTGTTGATTTTTTCGTCAAATAGTGCTGTGTTGTTGTACAAATAGTGAGGCTTTTGCTTGTTTGTGTTAATAATGATTTTAAGGCCAAACTCCTTCTGCTATGTCAAACATCTTCATACAGTGCTCTGAACTTTTGTTAGGATGTTTCAACTTGCTGATGCATTTTAGATGGGTGTTGTTAAAATATATGCTAGCATGTTTATGTTAATAACGATGTCAAACATCTTCATACGATGCTTGGAACGTGTGTTAGAATGTTTCAAGTTGCTGATGAAGTTTAGACGTTCACTTATGTAGTGGAAGTATTATCAACTTAACACATAATCTAATAACTTTCATTCATACTTAAGGAAACAAAATACATATAGAAAAGTACTTGACATAATGCAAAAGTACTAGTACTATATATAATGCTTAAATAAAAGTTCTAGTTGTCATCATCATTGGGAGAATTTGGAGGAGTCACAAACTGCTCCGGATTCATCCCTTGTTGGATAAGGAGTCCCAGAAGCATTCTTTCAATACGCTCCAAGCGCTGAACTAACACTTGCCTTATGCTCCATACATCAGCAGATACGCGGTCCACAGCATGGTTGATTGCAGTAATGTCAGTTTGAATACCGACAATATCCCAGGCGATGTTTCCATAATATTCGTTATGGTCAGGTTCGGCTGGGGCATAGTGGCCATTAGCGACAACTTCGTTTTGGTTATTTTCCATTTGTGTTTGTTGTCTATGAAGAAATTTTGATAATTCAAGTAGGAGGATAATTGTGTGTATGGAGGAACAAGGAAATGTATGTATTTATAGATGAATTTAACATAAAAAACAGCAAAAGGCGTGATGTGAACATTGAAAAGACGTTCACTACTCTCTAGGTGATGTATCTGGATTAATTAATGGCTTTTTTCGTATGCCCGCTTAGAGGGACGCTTTCACACCTTTTAATTGCACAAGGCAACCCTTCGCTTGAATCAACATGACTATTGCATTACACTGAACATCCCGTTTGCAGTATTAGAACATCTGTATGATGATCAGTTTGAATTATATACTACAAAAATAATAGGAATTTGGAACGCCATTGGTAAATGCTCGAAACATTAGGTTAAACGTTCAAATATAAAAATATATAAAACTGTCAAGATTAAAAATCAAAAAGCAATACTTTGAGTTTGGGAAGATTGTCCACTATCCACTCGTTTCGGGCAAGTAGTTCTTTTGTGGCCTGACCTTTTGCAGATGCTACATTTATTTCTCCTACTTGAAAATACTTCACCAACTGATGGTATCCGCTTTTTCCTTCGTCTGCCCTTACCCACGTCGATGAAAGGAGGCAATATTCGTCTCTCAAGCAGCTCAGGAGGAACATTCCAAAATTCTTCCGGTGGAACAGCATTGATCGGTTCTGCATAGGCAAGCATGTATGACTCTAACTTGTAATATGCAGAAGTGAAGTCATAGACGCACGCTCCATAGTCTTCTGGACGCAGCATTCTGATAGCTGCCATAGCATGTTTACAGGGTATTAAGTCAATTTGATACTCTCTGCACGTACAAGTTCTGTTGAGTAAATCGACTTCTGCTCCCTGGCCTGGACTGATGATGGTGAAACCATACGTACCTTTTTGACTAATTGCGAGCTTACCCCTTCCTCCAGGTTGAATCTTATTTTTCCTTCAATTGAAGGGACACATATGGTTGAAACCTCGAGGAACTCCGTAGCTCTCACATGGAATTTTTCGCCAAAATGTACGATTGATGTGATTTAATAGGGCAACAATAGGATATTCTCTTTCATCCCTCAGCATTGCATTTGTGGACTCAGCAATGTTCGAGGTCATCACTGCAAATCTGAAATTGTAACAAACAAACAAAGACCTTAATGCTAAATACGTCTAATCCAAGTGCGAACATTAAGCATGCGATCAGAACATCATTAATTACGTCATACACATCATTGGTACTATTTTGAACGTCAGTTGGAATGTTCTCGGCTTAATCGCCATGTAAACATAGAACATTCCAACGCAACGTTCAGAACATTTGGTAAGAATGTTCATAGTCGTGTACCTTTGCCCAGAGAAAAAGCATCTGCTCCATTTATGGAACCCTACGTCATCTTGAAGATATCTAGCAACCCTTGGATCGTTGTCTTCGATTTGCTTAAAGTGCGTTCTGAAATCCTCCACACGATATGCATCTGCTGCCAAGTAATAGGACCCCAGGTGGTATCCAAATTGAAACTTTGTACGGATATTTTCAGCAAGGTGCCTCGTGCAAACTCCGTAGTGAGCTTGGGGAAACCACTTGGCAACTGATTTTGCTATTCTTTTATGCCTGTCTGAAATGACGCTCAACTCATCATTGTACTGGGCTATGTCAACCAATTGTTCGAAAAAAAAAATCATAAGAAGCATCACATTCTTTGTCCACAACGCAGAATGCAACAGGGAATATGTGCTTCTTTGTATCCTGGGCAACGGCAGACAACAACACACCGCCGTACTTGCCTGACAAATGAGTCCCATCAATAGCAAGGACTTTCCTCATATACAAAAAACCCCTAATCCAAGATCCGTAAGATATAAAAAAATACTTAAACCTCCCATAACTATCAAGCTTCAAAGCTGTCTTGCTTCCAATATTTTGGGACCTTACCATAAAACTGTATGCCTCTAAAATTTCATAACTGCGTTCATGTGTCCCTCTTGCTATTGCCTTTGCAATCTCACATCCCTTCAAACTTTTCTAATAACTAATGTTGCATCCCAATTCTCTGTTAAATGCAACTCTGATGTCTTTTGGTGTTATTCCTTTCACCTCAATGTACCTATCTTTCATGTATTCACCAACAACATCAGCTGTGGCATGTGTATGGTGGCTTTGCAGGTGCTGCACACCGCACGTGTGCTCGCCATTGTAGATTGTAATATAAAATGTATCACTATTATGATACCTCAATGCTCGAAGCCACCACTTGCAATTTGCATCAACACATCTGGCGTAAAACAACTTTTTTGTATTCTTCACAGCTTTGAAAGAAAAAGGCTTCGTCACTGCAGCAAGCCTCAACTTCACCACTAATTCTCGCTTGTTCTTGAAAGCCATACCCTTTACAAAACCTGTGCCGTCTTTTCCAAAAAAATCGTTGCGGCTGCTCTGTGATGGTGCTATTTCTGAAGGATTACCAACTGCTTCTCCACCTTCTTCGTCTGCCTCTCCACCTTGTTTTAATTCATCTTCATCCATCTCAACATGCATATCTTGTTCATTTGAACTTGAAATTCCTTTAGGCCTTGGAATCGCACTAACCCTTAGTGTTGGCCTAGCCCCAGCTGGGTCTACATCAGCCATATAAAGCTGAACATCATCATCAGTCCTAATTTTAGATGGAGCAGTCTTTTGCTTTGCGGCAACACTCAGCATATATGAAATACAAAGATCCCTGGGATCATCACTTACCCCCCAACTCCGTATGATTTTGTTGACAAGTTCATCATATGTAACATTCCTACTCACAAGGATATGTCTTGTCTCTTTCACCTTAGGAATCCAAGCATAGCATTTCGAACGCTCAACCCATTCACCGAGAAAATCAACTCCTAGTAGTATGTTGTCCTCCATTACTTTAACGATATCTGCAAGGTAGGATAAACATTCATCAAATGTGGTCCAGGTAGCAAAGGATACTGGAACATCGAAAAACAGATCTGAACATGCCTAAGGATGTTTAAGATTACAAGCATACCGATGTGAAATATCGATACATCAGTTCCGACCATCTACAAAAATGTTCCAACATTATGAATAGCATTTATTGAACATGCTGTAAGATTATTCGGGCAACCAAAATTATGTTCCGTAACTCTGACTAGCACAATAGGAACATCAAAAGGATTATCCTGAGCATCTAATACAATGTTCCATAATTGTGACTACGTTGTACGAGTATTTGTAGAACAATCTTTATAATGTTGCGATCGTCACGGTAAGATGTTTCAAAACAGCAACATACTATTTAAAAAGGTTTTTACAAAAATTAGAATAGTAGAGATTAGCAAGACGGAGATTTACACCTACAGGAGATATGAGACTTGTCAAGCTTTGCAGTTTGAAGTAATGCCCAACGTTATTCAAATAATTTCAAAGACAAGCTTTCCAATTTCAAGTAATGGCCAACAGGTAAACATTATTCAAAGCATTTCAACGTCAAGCAAACCAATTAAAAGTAATGCCAACCAGAAATTGTTATTCAAAGAATTGCAGCTTATTTTTCCCAAATTATTTTTTCAATTAGAGTCAATAATACCTAATTAACCGAAAAGGATTTAGATCTGACAATATTTTCCGTTTGGGAGAGTTGGAATGCAAGAATAATAGCGAAAACGAATGGAGATTGAAGAAAGCAAATGCGCAGCAGCTATGGTGTTTTCAGGTCGCGAGGGAGAAGAGAAGAGAGGAGAGAGAGAGAGAGAGAGAGAGAGAGAGAGAGAGAGAGAGAGAGAGAGAGAGAGAGGAGGGAATAAATGGAGGAAAAAATATTTCTCTAATTTGGCAAATTTTATTTTTTATATACGTGAGGACCAAAGTGTAAGAAATGAAACTTTGGGGTGAAGGGGAGTGGAGAAAAGTTATGTTTAAGAGCATTAATTAGATGTGTCCCTTCTACTACATTAATTAAGACTTAGTCCCTTTTACCTATTTTCACTCTTGAGTGTCCCTTTTGACCAAATGTCCCTTCTTACTCATATAGTTGTAGTTGCTACTTCGCCCTATAATGTAGATTGGCATGATAGCCTAATGCACTTATTCTGAAACCAATAAAACAACCTCATAAATTTTGATCTCATAATGGATTATATAACCTGGTTTAATCACTAGTGTATATTAATTTAAATCTATTAAATGTTGACTGTTGTAAAGAATATGAATATTCTGAGCAATTTCTACAGAATCTATTATGTCTAATCAATTATTCTTTTATCACTTCCATAATCAGAAATAGTTTTCCAGTCATTATCCATAAATTTTATGTCCCTTATAGTTCTATAAGAAATTTACATGTGATGTAATTATAGTATTTAGTTGACTCATTATTCTACCTTGAGCTGAGGGTCTATCTGAAATAACCTCTCCATCTTAGTGTGGGTAAGGTCTGCGTACATCTCACCTTCCCCAGGCCCCACTTGTGGGATTACACTGGGTATGTTGTTGTTGTTGTGTAGTTAACTCATTATTCTACCATTCCCTAGTCAAAAGGATGTAACCAGGAATGTTTCGATATATCTATACTACAAAGAAAACATGGATAACATTTGGCATAGATATTTGAAATAATCTTTGAATATTGTTACCTACCAAAAAAAATTGAGTATTATTTTAATTGTTATACGTATATATTTTACAATCTGGTTCATTATCACATTGTTTCAACTACACACTTGAAATAGAGAATTTGAAGTTTGAAAAGCAGGTTTGAGAAATTTTCAAGTTTCCAAAACTGCAACTTCTTTTTCCGAGTGAAATTGATATCCAACACAACTTCAAGTAGACAAGTACCCTAAGATTCAACTTCAAGTACCTTTTTTTTCCCAAATTCAAGTAAATCATGTTGAAACGTTTGTACGTTGATAGCCTATCTCATAGGGTGTTTCCCAAAAAATTTTGAAGCATCATCTCCTATATACTCTAACGACATATGTTAAAGGCCTAAACACACTATTGCTGAGGCTTAGCAGCATAAAGGCGCCATGTTTCTATCGTACATAACCTTCAGAAACAACACTTTGAGCTGCCAAGTCACTGATGTCAATGAGAAGATCAAATTGTAGCCAAAGTCTTTTTCCAGGTTTAGGAACACCAGTTCGAAAGGACTAGGGGAAGGTCAGTAGCTCTTAGAACGATTTTTGATGGTCCAAACTTGTGAACTCATAATCATCCCATCAAAAAGCATAATAAATTCGATGATCGACAAAAACAACGAAGCTGGCAGAGAATTTAAAATGCACAATCAATAATTACAAACTAGAAAAAGGGTAAACACTAATCCGCAATACTAAACCGAGAAGTTAATCTTAACAGTTAAAAATTAAGTAAGATCATATCAATTAACAACGGTTAAGTGATAAATGCATATGAAAGACACGTGTTAAATATTCATTGTTTATGTGTAAACACCTGATGCAGTACGTTTTTATACTAGAGGAAGAGAATATTAAACTTATCTATTTTTGTATAATAGGTGATACTATCACCTATTGTAAAATTGATCCATAAGATTGACTAAACACAATATATACTATTAGCTATTAGCTCAAATGACTAGACCTCAACTCGATCAGTATCACGGTGAGGCCCCAAGCTACTTGGCTGGTGAATTTCCTGGTGACTATGGGTGGGATACTGCTGGATTTTCAGCCGATCCAGAGACTTTTGCCAAGAACCGTGAGCTAGAGGTGATCCACTACAGATGGGCCATACTTGGAGCTCTTGGTTGCGTCTTCCCTGAGCTCTTGGCCCGCAATGGTGTCAAGTTTGGTGAAGCTGTATGGTTTAAGGATGGATCCCGGATTTTCAGCGAGGGTGGACTTGACTACTTGGGCAACCCAAGTTTGATCCACGCACAAAGTATCTTGGCCATTTGGGCTTGTCAAGTTGTGTTGATGGGAGCTGTTGAAGGTTACTGAGTTGCTGGTGGACCTCTTGGTGAGGTTATCGACCCACTCTACCCCGGTGGTAGCTTTGATCCATTGGGCCTTGCTGATGACCCAGAGGCTTTTTCCGAGCTTAAGGTAAAGGAGATCAAGAATGGTAGACTTGCCATGTTTTCCATGTTTGGATTTTTCGTTCAAGCTATCGTCACAGGAAAGGGTCCATTGGAAAATCTCGCTGACCACCTTGCTGACCCAGTTAACAACAACGCCTGGTTCTATTTTACAAACTTTGTCCTTGGAAACTGAGGTTCTTAAAACATAATCTGTTCTATTAGTTTATTGTTCCAATGGCCTTGTAAAGCTACTGTGAATTATAAGAATTATAAAGAACCATATAAGAATTTTCTTTGATCTCCAATAGTTGTGTATTTCGCAGTTACATATTCAATTACTTTTATCCGATAAATACAATTTAATATGGGGGAGAGGGGGGGGGGGCACCAACCTGGCAGTTCAGAAGATTCGGAGCAAAGATAATAGTGGCAATGTGTTTTAAGTAATTCAGGAAAAATTAATATATTCTAATGTTGAATCATGAGCAGCTAGGACATAAATAGGGTCAACTAGGACAGAAATAAAGCATTGGTCGAGCTCTTCTTTGGGAGTAACTGGCTTGCAGGATTAGAATTTGAAATCTGAAAAAGAGGACTATGACCTTTCACAGTGACCTTCTTCTTCCAGATCTATGTGTGTAAACAAGTTAATTAGGCATTTTCTACATCACATATTCAAACTTTACAAGCAACATATACATTTGATCATATATAGATTCACGTACTTACAAACAACATATATCACTAAACTTTCAAGGCTAAGCAGCATAGAGGCAACATGGTAACATTGTATCTACCCTTAAAACATAGAATTCTGAGTTCCCCCAGATACAAGCTACTGATATCAATGATCAAATATTGACAACACACCGAAGATGAACAAAGAATTTAAAATAAATACTCTACAAACCTAGAAGCACAGAGTACTAAACGGTCCAGCGCTGTTTAACAAGTGATACAGAGTTGTAGTCTAGTCTATTGAGCTAAAATATTGTATGGTTAAATATACTCAGATACAATGGTCAAGTTTCAACATGACCAACTCCTTACCCCCCCACACACACAAAGAAATGGGAAACTAGTCCAGTTTCAAAATGACCACATACACAATATGCTATTTATTAAAGTTTATGAGCCGAAATAGGTACTTTTACAATATTAGGAGACAATTAACATTATACATAGAATGTAATTTCCACCAACTAATTTCAATCAGTAAATTCCACGTCTATTTAATAGGTTCAGAGTCATGCAAGGGTAGGAACTTAAACACTGCTCCGCAGTCTTCTTTTTTATGTTCGGTCTTCTTCCCTTCTCAGAGCCTATGATGTAGTTACAATGAGAAAATATAGTTATATACAATGTATGTTGAAATAGTTTGTAATATCCGGGAGTCTTAAATTGAATAGACACACCGACTCATGAAAGAGTGACTTTCTGAAAAGTTATTTCTCAAATTCTATAAATACAAGGATATCCGCGAAGTAGTTTAAATTAAGCCAATTCACGGTATACTAGGAAGTATACCTTAATTTTTTTTTTAGGAATTTGTTGTATCATGGAGAGAATTAACATGTAAATTCCTTAAAAGAATATGGGTAATTGATGTTCGGCATTTTATGCCTACTTTTCCTTAATATTTCCGCACATGTGAGCTTGTTTTGCACTCGTTTGGTAGCTTGTGAATGTGGTTTTACGCTGATGTTGTGTTGTTCGTGTGTAGGTTGTTACGCGATGCATTTGGAGCGTTTCGGAGCTTGATTGAGCATGAATTGGTTGAAGGATGGTTGAAGATTGGATTGAGCACACAAAGGCACGACACGAGCCGAGTTTTGGAGCGAAGAAGAGCAATTTTTGGCTTGGCGCCATAGGCCACGCGCCGCGCTGCCTAGCGCGCGCAGTGGCTGGCGCGGTTTGGCATGCGACGCATGGCCAAGGCGTGCAGCTGGTGGCGTCCTCTGGTTGTTGTCACGCTTTTCGAGGCGCGGGGCGCCCGTTATAGCGCCCTTTGTGCGCGTATTTACGTCCTATTCCTTCTAGCATCGGGTCTAACTTATTACCAAGGGTTTAGAAACATTATAAATAGTTTATTACTTAGTTTTTGTAAGGAGTTCTTGACTTTGGAGCAATATTGAGAGCTACACACTTCATTGAACAAGGGTTATTCCCAATCCTTCATCTATTACATCAAGTATTTCATTATTACACCAAATCTTTGCCTTGTGATTATGAATATGTGTGGCTAATTTCCTAACGTTCTGGGGTTAGAGTTTACATGAAAGTTGATTGTTGAAGATTGATTCCCCCATTGATTGAATCCCATAACGGGTTACTTATTCTTTCTTGATTAAACTTGTATAATTGTTAGAGCTCGATAATTATACATCATCTATGGTTTTGGGTTGAACTCGAAAGAGAGAATCTAATTACGTAATAAGAAAGAATAGAACTAGTTTGTGAACCCGGGCATCGGGGAATCAATTCGCGGGTAGGATAGACATATACTTGCTTGCCTAGTTTAACTCATTACAGAGATCGTTAATGCGTGCATGTGATTTAACCCATAGACATATAGGGATTGAAGTAGCTTGCATAGATTGTGAAGAACTGAAAGGTTTTCATAATTACAATTACTCTGTCAGTTAGTAATCCGGGATTTAAGAAGTGGAATCAATTGAATACATCAACTGGATTGTTCGTAACTCTGACCCTGGATCGCTCTTTTGATATTGTTAACAACCAAAGTTTTGCCCCATTGCTCGATTACATCTTTAGCATTTTACTTACTGCGTTTTAGTATAAAAAACTCTTACAACCATTGGAAAAAGACCCCTGGATAGTTTGTTCAGGAATTGTTTATTAAGCACCAGTCTGCATAGTCCTCGTGGGAACGATACTCGACTTTGTCACTTTATTACTTGGCGACCGCGTATACTTGCGTGTGCGTTTGGGAGCAACAAGTTTTTGGCGCCGTTGCCGGGGACTAATTACGGACTAATTACTTTTGAACAACTACTTAATTGCTATTCAGGTTTAATTTTTTGTTGAGTTCCTTGTGCTGTTTCAGGCAACAGGTTTTGAATGCAAAGGAACAAAAAGGACGAATCACTCGCACCTTTTGATCCCGAGCCTGAAAGGACCTTGAGAAAGACAAAGAAGGAAGTGAGAGATCGAGAAGCATTAGCAATCGTACTTGCCTCTCTTCCTGTTAAAATGGCTGACGAACAAGCAGTAGCAGTGCGAGATGTGGCTCTTCCTAGTCTGAAAGGAGTAGAGTCAAGTATTGTGAAGCCTGCTATTACTGGAAATTTTGAGATTAAGCCCGGCATGATTCAGTTGCTGCATGTGACGGGGCAATTTGGTGGATTCCAGCATGAAGATCCGCAGCAATACTTGCAGAACTTTCTGGAGATCAGTGACACTTATACACCGGCAGGTGTGCCTACTGATTATGTGCGAATGACTTTGTTCCCAATTTCGTTGATTGGGACAGCAAGGAAGTGGTTAAAGGCTGAAAAGCCTGGGTCTATCACTACTTGGGAGGATTTAGCTAAGAAATTCTTGGCTAAGTTTTATCCGTCTGCTAAGACGGCCAGGTTGAGGAGTGCAATTTTGTCCTTCAGACAGTTTGAAGGCGAATCATTATATGCAGCCTGGGAGAGATTTAAAGCGTTATTGAGAGATTGTCCTCACCACAATCAATCTAATGAGGTTATTCCACACACTTTTGTTGAGGGGTTGAACCAACATACTAAGATTGTGGTTGATGCTGCTGCTGGAGGCCAAGTGTTGGCCTTAAATTTTGAACAGATCTATGACTTACTTGATAAGTTTTCACAGAGCAATCCTTATTGGCAGGGTGATGGCAGAGCGAATATACATAGTGAGGGGGCTAGCAGAGTTATTACGCAGAAAGCTGCTGGGGTACTTCAACTAGATGGAATTACAGAGCTGCGAGCGAAGATGGATGCTATTTCCAATCAAATCAGCAAGCTGGCTCTCCAAGCAAAGCCACAACCAGCCCCAGTGCAGCAAGTTCAGACCTTTTGTGAAGTATGTGGTGAGGATCATAGCACTGAGGTTTGTCCCTCTAACCCAGAGTCAGTATATTATGTGGGTAATCAGAACAGATCACAGGGCCAAAACCGAAATCAGTATGGTAATAATTATAACACGGGTTGGCGTAATCACCCAAATTTTTCTTGGAGGGATACCCGTGAGCAGTTTCAGGGTAATGAGAGAGCCCAATTTACTCAAAACAATGCACCACAGCAGGGATCGCAGTCACAGGCGCAACCACAGCAGTCTAATACTATAGAGGATATGCTCAAGAAAATTCTTGCAGGGCAGCAAAAGCTCATTGATGAGTCAGCATCTCAGGCACAAACAATTAAAGATTTGAGCAATGCGCAGAAAGATCTTGAAAGACAATTGGGGCAGCTTGCTGGAGCACAAAATAATAGACCTTGGGGTGCTTTACCGAGTGATACAGAGAAGAATCCTGGAGAATTTGTGCAAGCAGTGACTTTGAGGAATGGAAGAGCACTGGAAGAAGTTCCCCCAAAGCCAAAGAAGCCTGTTGGTGAGTTAGAGCCAAATGTTGATAGGGAAGTGGAAAAAGAAGCAGAAAAAGTAACTGAAAAGCAGCCCGAGTCTGCTATTGTGAGACCACCACCACCTTTCCCGCAGAGACTTCAGAAGCAGAAAGTTGATGCAGCATGCAAGAAATTTTTGGAGATATTGAGTCAAATTCAGGTAAATATTCCTTTGGTGGAGCTTTTACGGGATGTTCCCAAATATGCTAAATACATCAAGGATATTGTTGCTAACAAGAGAAGATTGACTGAGTTTGAGACAGTTGCACTTACTGAGGAGTGCAGTTCCAGAGTTAGAAGCAAACTTCCGCAGAAATTGAAGGACCCGGGCAGTTTTACCATCCCTTTGAAAATTGGGGAACATGAGGTTGGTCGTGCTTTATGTGATTTGGGCGCTAGTGTGAATTTGATGCCTTCTTAAGTTTTTAGGAAGCTAGGCCTGGGTGAGCCACGACCCACTACTGTGACCCTGCAGTTTGCTGATAGATCTTTGACATGCCCCGAGGGGATTATTGAGGATGTGCTTGTACAAGTGGGTCAGTTCATATTACCCGTTGATTTTATTATTCTTGATTATGAAGCTGATCCTGAGGTTCCTCTCATCTTGGGAAGAGGATTTTTGGCTACTGCTGATGCTGTTATTCGAGTTAGGGCTGGTAAGATGATTATGAAGGTAAATGGGGAAGAAGCTGTGTTTAATGTGTTCAGAGCTACCCAGCTTCCTTCTCACTATGAAGAGTTGTCCATGGTAAAAGTGATAGATGATGAATTGACTGCTGATGAGAGGTCATTCTTGGCTTCTAATGTTGATTCTTTAGAAAGAGCACTCTTATGTGATGATGATGATATCCTGAAGGATGAAGATACTGAAGAATATTTGAAGGTTCTTAATATGCAGAGTAGATTCATCCCAAGGTGGAAGAAATTTGAGGAGCTCGATAGACCGTTGACCTTAGCTCCTGCTAAACCGTCTATTGAGAGAGCTCCTAATCTTGAGCTCAAACCTTTACCCGCACATTTACGATATGCTTATTTGGGTGAAGGTAATACTTTGCCCGTGATCCTTTCTTCTTTGTTGTCTGATGTGCAGGTTGAGAGGGTGTTGCGGGTATTGCGAGAGCGCAAGAGAGCTATTGGCTGGACTATTGCTGATATTAGAGGGATTAGTCCTTCTTTCTACATGCATAAAATTCTCTTGGAGGAAGATCATAAGCCATCTATAGAGCAGCAGAGGAGGCTAAACCCAGTCATGAAGGAGGTGGTAAAGAAAGAAGTTATCAAGTGGCTGGATGCTGGTATTATTTTTCCTATCTCTGACAGCAAGTGGGTGAGTCCAGTGCAATGTGTTCCTAAGAAGGGGGGCATGACAGTGGTGAAGAATGAGAACAATGAGTCGATTCCTACAAGAACTGTTACAGGGTGGCGAATTTGCATTGATTATAGGAAGCTCAACAAGGCCACCAGGAAAGATCACTTCCCACTCCCTTTTATTGATCAGATGTTGGATAGACTTGCAGGCCATGAGTATTACTGTTTCTTGGATGGGTATTCGGGCTACAATCAAATTATGATAGCCCCTGAAGACCAAGAGAAGACCACTTTCACTTGTCCATATGGCACCTATGCATTTAGGAGGATGCCATTTGGGTTGTGTAATGCCCCAGGGACTTTTCAGCGATGCATGATGGCTATTTTCACTGATATGGTGGAAAATTTTGTCGAGGTATTTATGGATGATTTCTCAGTAGTTGGTGATTCTTTTGATGAATGTTTGAAAAATCTTGATGCTGTGCTGAGCCGTTGTGAAGAAACAAATCTGGTGCTGAATTGGGAAAAATGTCACTTTATGGTTCAAGAAGGCATAGTACTTGGGCACAAGGTGTCAAAGCAAGGAATTGAGGTTGATAAAGCAAAGATTGAGGCTATTGAGAAATTACCACCACCTATCTCTGTTAAGGGGGTGCGTAGTTTCTTGGGACATGCAGGGTTCTATAGACGTTTCATAAAGGACTTCTCTAAAATTTCCACTCCCTTGTGCAAATTGTTAGAGAAGGATGTGAAATATGTGTTTGATGATGCTTGTATCAAGGCGTTTGAAGAGTTGAAGAAAAGGTTGGTGACCGCACCGATCATCATTGCTCCTGACTGGTCTTTGCCATTTGAGTTAATGTGTGATGTGAGTGATAATGCTATTGGGGCTGTTCTAGGCCAAAGAATTGGAAGAATCTTTCACTCCATCTATTATGCAAGCAAGACGCTTGATGCAGCCCAGTCTAATTATACCACCACTGAGAAGGAGTTGCTAGCCGTGGTTTATGCTTTTGATAAATTCAGATCTTATTTGGTTGGCACTCGAGTTGTTGTCTACACTGATCATGCCGCAATCCGTTATTTGTTTGAAAAGAAGGACTCCAAGCCTAGACTCATTAGATGGGTTCTCTTATTGCAAGAGTTTGATGTTGAAATTCGAGATCGCAAGGGTACTGAGAATCAAGTTGCTGATCATTTGTCAAGGCTGGAGAATAGAGATCATGTAGATGAAGGGCCCGAGATTAAAGAGGTGTTTCCTGATGAGCAACTTTTTGCTCTTGATGCAGCTGAGGTGCCGTGGTATGCTGACATGGTGAATTTACTTGTGAGTAATGTGTACCCCCCTGGGGCAACTGCTGAGCAAAAGCTTAAACTCCGTCATGAGAGCAGATTTTATGTGTGGGATGAGCCCTATTTGTACAAGATAGGAGTTGATCAACTAGCTAGGAGATGTATTCCAAGGGAAGAAGTAGAGCCGGTTCTACAGAGCTGCCATTCCTCTCCTTATGGTGGCCACCTTGGTGGAGATCGAACAGCTGCAAAGGTACTTCAATCTGGTTTCTTTTGGCCTACTTTATTTAAAGATGCTCATGCACTAGTGAAGCAATGTGATCATTGCCAAAGAACTGGTACCATTACTAGGCGTCACGAGATGCCTTTGAACAATATCTTGGAGATTGAGCTGTTTGATTGTTGGGGTATTGATTTCATGGGTCCATTCCCACCTTCTATGGGCAATAAATACATCCTTGTAGCAGTTGATTATGTGTCGGAATGGGTGGAGGCTATTGCACTTCCAACGAATGACGCGAGTGTGGTGGTGAAGTTCGTGAAGAAGAATATTTTCACTCGTTTTGGGACACCGCGAGCTATCATTAGTAATGAAGGTACGCATTTTTGTAACCGGTTGTTCAATAAGTTATTGGCTAAGTATGGGGTTCGCCACAAGGTGGCTACTGCTTATCATCCCCAAACTAGTGGCCAAGTGGAAGTGTCTAACAGAGAGATCAAGCAAATCCTTGAGAAGACTGTGAATGCCTCGAGGAAGGATTGGGCTATGAAGTTAGATGATGCTCTCTGGGCCTATCGAACTGCATTCAAAACGCCTATTGGAACCTCTCCATATAGGCTGGTTTATGGTAAGGCCTGTCACTTGCCGGTTGAATTAGAGCATAAGGCGTATTGGGCTATTCAAAAGCTCAACTTTGATATGGCTTTAGCGGGTGAGAGGAGGATGCTCCAACTGCATGAACTTGAAGAGTTCCGTTTCCATGCGTATGAAAATGCGAAATTATATAAGGAACAGACAAAGAAGTGGCATGATAAGCACATTGAGCATCGCTCTTTTGAGCCCGGGCAGCGTGTATTGTTGTTCGACTCGAGGTTGAAATTGTTTCCGGGCAAGTTGAAGTCAAGATGGTCGGGGCCTTTTGAAGTTGTTCGTGTTACCGCACAGGGTGCGGTTGCATTGAGAGCCCCGGGTTCTGAGAGCACATTTTTGGTTAATGGTCAACGGGTGAAACATTATTGGGGAGGTGCGGTGAATCATCGCACTTCAATTACATTGAGAGACCCTTGATTTATACCCGTCGTGCCACGACGTTAAATAAGGCGCTTCTCGGGAGGCAACCCGAGTTTGTACTTGTAATAGTTTAGTTTTCTTTTGTTTTATAGTGTCACGTTTTTGTTGTTTTTGTGTGTCGTTTTTGCAGGAATCGGGAGAGCTAAATAAGGTGAAATTGATGCATTGAGGGGTATGGGACGTCTCGAGACATGTCCCACGCTTGGGTTTGTACTTAGAATTAAACATCGGTGCGAAAAAACGTGCTCGGGCGCGTTCGGGAGTGCCCCGCGCCTCCCAACACGCAAGAAAAAAGCTGTAGCACAAAAGCTTGGCGCGGTAGGGAGCGCCCCGCGCCTCCCACCGCGCTGAGCTTGGCAGTGGGTTCAAAAAGTCGAGCGCTGTTGGCCTGCGGCGCAAGGCCTATCGCGCAAGACAAGAAAAGTTTTTAAAAAAATGGGTCAACGGGTTTTGACCCGAAATTCCTTAACCCCCAACCCTTTAACCCCGATTTCTTACACTAGTTCTTCATTATTTTCACTCCAAATTCTCTCTAATCACATCCTAATTCATCTCTAACAATTGAACTCATCCCAAATCTTGTCCAATCAACTCTAACACATTCAAGTAAGTACATTACTACTCTTCCTTCTCAATAACATGTAAGTTGTATTCATTATTGCTTATGGGTGATTCTCTTAGCTAGTTACAAGCTTTTGCATAAAAATTCAATCTTGATGTGCTTAATTGTCTATGATGCGTAGTATAGAACTTGTGACTTGTAAAAAGAGATCTCCCAACAATTTGGGAGGGTTGGCACATTACAAAATCCATTGAAATTGCTAGTTCAAAGTTGTGCACACTAGGTGTTTGTGAAAAAGCCTCAAAGATGAAATATCAATGACATTGTGAATTCTTGAGTAGCAATGCATTCCTTAGGCTTACTATGAACATTAGGTGTTGCATACTCACTAGAATTGATCATGAGGCACCCACACTAGCTTGATCTTAAAAATTCAAAACGTGGCATATTTTGCCCAAGGCTAGTTTTGTTCAAGTGTGGGGTTGCTCGTGCCATTGAAACGAGTGATTGACACATAGAGTGTGTGATAAGTGTGGGGTGGTACCCTTGAGCTTGAATTGTTTTTGGTGCTTAGCTATACATCTCACATTGATGTTTGTGTTTGTGTAGGTACCATGGTAGCCACATCTCAAAAGGCGAGTTCTTCATCCACCGCGGGCCCGAGGAGAGAACCTCAAGCCGGGCCTTCATCCACAAAGCAAAAGGGTAAGGCACCGGCCAAGCCCAAGGCAAAAGCAAAGGCAAAGGCCAAGATTCCAAAGGACGCGGTGCCGATACCACGTCCCGGAGGCAAGACTCGGTATGGCCTCCCTTTTGTGAAGAAGGGAGATTGCCAAACATGGTACAAAAATGTGCGGCTTGCGGGGTACATACCCGAGCAAGCCATTGATAAACGGCCGGTGCTACAAAAGTTTAGAAGTGTGGCCGAGAAGATCATTGCCCTAAAGTGGGACTCAGTGTTTGAGAGTCCGAGGCACGCCAACTTGGACATGGTCCAAGAATTGTATGCTAACTGGGAGCCCGATGAAGCGTGGAGAGATGATGATGTGGTGACGGTTCGGGGTGTGAAGGTGAAGTTGGATCCATCGGCATTGAATGCCTTCTTGGGGGTAGCTGACCCCGATTATGATGCGTTGAGAGAGTACATCAAGAAACCGGATTACACGGCCTTGCGGGAGACCCTATGTGGTGAGGGCTCCACGCATAAGTGGGGGCGAGGAGCGGCTGGGAGACACAAGTTTATGCATTTCTCCCAGTTTCTCAAGCCGGCTCGTGTATGGATGAGGTTCATAAATGCACGGATATTACCTTGTTCTCACTATTCCGAGGTCACTAAGACTTGGGCGTGAATGGTGTACTTTTTCATGACTGGGAGGCCGGTGAACATAGGATACTACATGCTGCGAGTAATGAAAAAGGAAAGGAAAGAAAAATCATGTAGTAGGTTGTATTTTGGGAACCTCTTGACCCATTACTTAGAGAAGGCGGGCATCCCCGTAGATGAGGTTGGGGATCGCATTGTCCCTGATATAGGGAAGCCTTTTGACATTGCTTCGGTCAAGGGGGTGATCACCACGGCACCGGTGAAGCTGACGGCGGACGAGTGGCGGGAGACAAGTGCCAACTTGGCCGCGCGTCAGTACTTGATGATGGAGGCTATGGCCCGTCAGTCGGGCGTTGATTTGACTGCTATTGACCGCAAGGTCCCGCTGACGGAGACCTCGAAGGGTCTGCTGGGCGAGGTTCAAGCTAAAACGGTGGATCCGCAGGAGGATGAGAACACGGATTCAGATATTGTGGCCGATGACCCGGACAGTGAGTATGGGACTGATCATGAGGGCGGTGGCGCTGATGAGGAGGAGGCCTAGGCCCACACTCCTGCGCACCATCCAGATTTCAGGGCAGTTTTCTTGTACTCTTACTTTTGCACTTACTTCTTTGTCGCACTGGGACATTGCTTAGTTTAAGTGTGGGGTGGGGTACTGCCCTTTATCTATTTTTGAGGTTAGGATGCATGTACCTTAGGACTTTTTCTTTTGTCACTTGACTTTGTTTTGATTTATTTCTTGCTTTAATATATGAAAAAAAAAAATTAGAAAACCAATGAAAAATTCCAAAAAGATTTTCCTTTTAGTTTTATTAGTGGTACATGTCATCCACCCCGTGGTTTTTCTTATGACCGCGGTTCTTTTCCACGGGGAGGCCTTTGAACCGGGTAGTTTTTATTTTTAGGATTAGGATAGTTAGTTGTAGATGACCCTAGATGTAGGAAAAATGGTAGAATGCTAGGTGCCTTTGACTTGTTTGATACCGATGGACTTGGACTTGATTGCATGTGCTATTTGTGGTGTCCTAGAGTTTTAATTTTGATGCATGCCTAGGAAAAATTGGAACGACCCCCTTGAGATGCTTGAGTCCGCTTGCTTGACTTGATTGCTATCCTTTGGGCATGAGTGCTTAAATTTCCACAAGTTGCATTCTAGAAGCTTAGTTGAGAGTTGTTAATGGAACCTCTTTGTGTGAACCATGTGCGATGTGTGTGTGAGGCATGTTCTTGTTTGCTCCATGTTGCATACTAATGTCTAGAACTTGCCCCGTGTGTGTGCAAAGCGAAATCCTAGGTTTGCTCTAGTCGGGAAATGATACAAGGACTTCTTTTGTTAGCCTGCCCTTACATATATACCTTGAAAAATTATTGTTGTGATTTCTTTGATCCTTTCTATTGGTACCCACACCCCGAGCCTACCCATTTGTTCTTAATTGACTCTTTTGGCCCTTTACTCCTTAAGCACTTTATTGATATTGTGTACATGATTGGAGTTGTGGTTGGATGTTGGGAGGTTCTTGAGTGGAACTAATAAAGGGGAATACTTGTGAAAATTGTGAAGTAGTGGAAAACATTGGCAAGGATGGAAGTTAATGAAATTGGAAAAAAAATGAAATGATAAGAAAAGAAAAAAAAATATAGCAAAGTTGAAAAAAATTGTGAAGAGAAAAAAAAAAGAAAGATGTCCATTCCTTGCTAGTGTGTGCTTTAAAATAAAAATGCTACTTGTTGGAAAGGTGTATGTGTGATACTTGTGGTTGGGTGGCTTGAGGAGATTTGTGCTTAATTTAATTGTGATGTATTAAAGTGCTTAGGGAGGTAGTCACTATTACCATATGTATCATACCCGCCCCTTAGCCTACATTATGACCTTTCTAAAGTCCTAGTTAATCCCGATTAGAGTGAGCCTACATTAGTGGAGTCCTACACTACGGGCAAGCCTATGGTACGTTGTGTGTGACATGTGAGCCTTTCATGAGAGTGAGTGAATTCATTTGTTATTGCCCCCGTTCTATTCATGATAATTGTTGTTGTGTGTGATCTTTTGAGGGGGGGGGGGGAGGGGGGGCACTCTCTTTGATATTGGTGAGGGTACGTGATTTGCATGAAGTAGGTAAAGTTGATGGCTTTTGATTGAGTAGATAGGTGTGATTTTGTGGGAGCATGGTTGCATTAAGTTGAGTTTTGTGCATTTGAGCTATTTTGGGGTGGTTGTTCTCATATTTTTGGTTTTGGAAAATTATTGGCATGTTGTGGATCCATAGTAGTCATGTGTGTATTGGTTCAATGGTCGGTATCAACCATAGTCATAGGCAGACCTGTTTTACCTAGGATGGGAAGTGAGATGTGACTTGCTCGAGGGCGAACAAAGGTTCAAGTGTGGGGTGGTGATGTTCGGCATTTTATGCCTACTTTTCCTTAATATTTCTGCACATTTGAGCTTGTTTTGCACTCGTTTGGTAGCTTGTGAATGTGGTTTTACGCTGATGTTGTGTTGTTCGTGTGTAGGTTGTTACGCGATGCATTTGGAGCGTTTCGGAGCTTGATTGAGCATGAATTGGTTGAAGGATGGTTGAAGATTGGATTGAGCACACAAAGGCACGACACGAGCCGAGTTTTGGAGCGAAGAAGAGCAATTTTTGGCTTGGCGCCATAGGCCACGCGCCGCGCTGCCTAGCGCGCGCAGTGGCTGGCGCGGTTTGGCATGCGACGCATGGCCAAGGCGTGCAGCTGGTGGCGTCCTCTGGTTGTTGTCACGTTTTCCGAGGCGCGGGGCGCCCGTTATAGCGCCCCTTGTGCGCGTTTTTACGTCCTATTCCTTCTAGCATCGGGTCTAACTTATTACCAAGGGTTTAGAAACATTATAAATAGTTTATTACTTAGTTTTTGTAAGGAGTTCTTGACTTTGGAGAAATATTGAGAGCTACACACTTCATTGAACAAGGGTTATTCCCAATCCTTCATCTATTACATCAAGTATTTCATTATTACACCAAATCTTTGCCTTGTGATTATGAATATGTGTGGCTAATTTCCTAACGTTCTGGGGTTAGAGTTTACATGAAAGTTGATTGTAGAAGATTGATTCCCATTGATTGAATCCCATAACGGGTTACTTATTCTTTCTTGATTTAACTTGTATAATTGTTAGAGCTCGATAATTATACATCATCTATGGTTTTGGGTTGAACTCGAAAGAGAGAATCTAATTATGTAATAAGAAAGAATAGAACTAGTTTGTGAACCCGGGCATCGGGGAATCAATTCGCGGGTAGGATAGACATATACTTGCTTGCCTAGTTTAACTCATTACAGAGATCGTTAATGCGTGCATGTGATTTAACCCATAGACATATAGGGATTGAAGTAGCTTGCATAGATTGTGAAGAACTGAAAGGTTTTCATAATTACAATTACTCTGTCAGTTAGTAATCCGGGATTTAAGAAGTGGAATCAATTGAATACATCAACTGGATTGTTCGAAACTCTGACCCTGGATCGCTCTTTTGATATTGTTAACAACCAAAGGTTTACCCCATTGCTCGATTACATCTTTACCATTTTACTTACTGCGTTTTAGTATAAAAAACTCTTACAACCATTGGAAAAAGACCCCTGGATAGTTTGTTCAGGAATTGTTTATTAAGCACCAGTCTGCATAGTCCTCGTAGGAACGATACTCGACTTTGTCACTTTATTACTTGGCGACCGCGTATACTTGCGTGTGCGTTTGGGAGCAACAGTAATATCTCTTTAAGATAACAATCTTTCGCACCACAAAGCCATTCTTCTTCAATTCCTGTTGAGCGTTGGTTTTGAAGAATGACAAACGAGAAGGACTCAGTGGTTTCGGAGAAGAACCTAGTCCTTGAATAGAAGGGCACGACTGGTCGAAAATATCTAAGGGTTGCAAATCCCTACAGAACTAGGAGTAGTGGCGAGTGAATGATTATGCATCCTAGTCAGACTAAAAGAGGCGGTGCCCAGGCTGTGTCTTCGAAGCACGAATAGGAGTTGGACTTCAATAAGGAAAAGAGTTACAAGGAATCTTGTCTTACCATAATTACAAGGATTCCTTGTGAGACTCAACTAGGGTTGTAAAGCCCCATATAAATTTAAGTAGTTGATACAGTCGAAATCAGTTATTCACAAATAGAGAGTTGAGAGAAAACAAAGGCGATCTAGTAGCTTTCAGACGTGGGATAACTGAAGAAGACAACTGGTGGACTTGAGTAGGTTGAGTCTAGATAATCCTGTCTAGGTTCTGTGCTTTGTAAGTTGTCTTCGTTTGTGCGATCATTGTTTTACCTATTTGCTTATCCTAGAAGCAGTGTATTAGGTGAACTTTTGAGAGATTACTTTGTAAAGCTAGAGTTTAGCTTTGTTTAGTGATTAGGGTCTAGAGTGTAGCCCCTTGGCTACAGAGTCTTGTAATCAGAAACGTGCTCGTGTTGTTAGTGGATTGTGTTTCAAAATCCCAGAGTGTGGGTCGTGGTTTTTCTCCCTTGAGCAAGGAGTTTTCCACGTAAAATCCTTGTGTCCATTTTGTATGTGATTGGCGTGTGTTGTGGTGGTCAGGTTGCAAAACTGCAGAGGCAAGAACAGGGTTCTTGACTCAGGAGAATCGAGTTCTCGAATCGAAAAATTGGTGGACACTATTCAACCCCCCCTTCTAGTGTCCTTAGGAGGTGAATATATTATAACAAGTGGTATTAGAGCGGGTCTTCTCGTGTTAGGTTAACACCTTGAGAAGGATCAGAGTCATGAGTGCACCACCTACCATTATTGAAGGACAGTCAGTTTAGAGGCCCCCATAGTTCAATGGGCAGTACTATGCTTGGTGGAAGAACAGGATGGAAAGTTACATATGTGCTGAAGACTATCAACTACAGCTGATAGTATCTGAAGGAAACCTGATCCCCACTAAAATAGTTGGTGAAAGAGCGACTGCCAAACAAGAACCTAAGTTGAAAGAGGAGTTCAATGAGGCGGACTATAAGATAATTGAAAAGAATCACAAAGCCAAACGTCTGGTAATTTGTGGTCTTGGTCCTGAGGAGTTTAACAGAGTATCATCTTACAAGACTATAAAGGAAATCTGGGATGCCTTGCAGATTGCACATGAAGGAACCACTGAAGTGAAGAACTCAAAGAGAAGAATACTGAAGAGACAATTTGAATTGTTCTCTATGGGAGAAAAAGAGTCAATCCAGGATATAATGACCGGGCAGACCATTATCACTAATGAGATGAGATCCATGGATATGGAGTTGCCTGAAGTTGAGATGGTGGACAAGATTCTAAATGTGCTACCTGAGGCTTGGGAACCTAAGATGACAGCTATCATTGAGTCTAAACCTCTAAGATCCATTAAACTTGAGGAACTGGTTGGTAGCTTGAAAACTCATGAGATGATGAAAGACTCAAAAGCTAAACCAGCTCTCAAGAAGGCCAAGACCCTTGCACTTGAAGCACCTGAGGAAACTGATGAATATGTTGATCTGCAATCAGTTGAAGCAACAATGGTTAGTGCCTTGAGACAGAAGCTTAACTTGAGAAGGTTTAAAGGCTTTAAAAGAAGTGGCAAGGAAAACTCTGGAAGGAAGAACATAGTCGACAATCCCGACTACTCAGGATGCTTTAAGTGCTTCAAGAAGGATCACGCCATTATGGATTGTCCTTTGTGGGAAGCAGAATAGATGAAAAATAGAGCAACTAAGGAAAAGGAAAAGGAGATATCAAAGGAGAATGACAAAGATAAGAAGAAGGCAAGACGACCTCCAAACTTCAGAGCAGAAAGAAGGAAAAGAAAGGAAGCCTTCTAAGCTACATGGGGACCAACTGACAGTGAATCTGATCATGAAAAGGAATCTGGAGATGAATCACCATTAGCACTGACGGGATTAACAGGCATCAGTTCTGATGAAGAAAACCTTCGGGAGTTCAGAGGAGGACGAGATCCTTCAAAGCCACCTGTGTTCAATGGGACTAACTACAAGTGCTGGAAGAAACAGATGAAAAACTTTCTGCAAGCAACGGATTACAGTCTCTGGTTGATTGTCAAGAGAGGACCTCACGTTCCTGTGAAGAGAGCAGCGAACGGAGTTCTGGTGCCAAAGAAGGTAGAAGAACTGGATCCTCAAGATCTGGACTAACTACAGGCAAACTCCAAAGCTGAATTGTACTTGAGAAGAGGGCTGACAAATGATGTGTTGGCAACGATACTTGAATACAAGTCTGCTAAGGAAGTATGGGAAAAGCTGAAGGAGTTGTACACAGGTGACGACCAAACGAAGGACTCTGCCCTTATGGCTACTGATGGAGCTGAAGCTGCTCATTCAGCAGAGGTATGTCTTTCTGATCTTAAAGAAAATCTACACACATACTCCACTGAAAATTTGATTCTAATTACAACCACTTTGATTGAGGGTTATGAAAAGGAAAAAATTGAAAAAGATAAATTAACTGAAGAGTTAAGTGATCTCAGAACCAAGCACAAGAGTCTTTAAGAACAAAACATTGAACTGGAAGAAATCAATGCCATCTTAAAAGGACAGAATCTTGTGTCAAATTATAAGATCACTGAACTAGAATTGGAACTTAATCAGTTAAGAGAGAGTGTAAATAGAAAGCAAGTAATAAGTGAAGTTCAAACCTTTCTTGAAAATGAACTCAGAAGAGCTAATGAGATTATATATCAGGAAACTGAAAAGAACAGGATTTTAAATCAAAAAGTTGAAAAATCTGAATTTGAGCTTACCAGATTAACAAAATGGAATAAATCATATGAGGCAATGAACTAGGTTATTGAAAATCAAAACAAGGGAAAACAAGGACTAGGATTCAAGAAACCACAGCATCGATATAATCCTAAGAGTAAGTATGTGGGATTGCGTTGCAACATGTTGTGTACCTTTTATTGTGAAACTGGACACTACAAACAAAGGTGCATAAATGCAAGCAAGGCAAAGACCAAGAATAAAAGAAGTGTTCTACCTAAATGGGCTATACAGGATTTGATTTATCCATTCTCTCATAAGAAGGGACCCAAGCTTGTCTGGGTTCTTAAGGCTAACCCTTAATCTGTTTTGTAGGCTGGAGTGAGGGAGAACAACCCAAGCTGGATTCTTGATAGCGGTTGTTCAAGGCACATGACAGGAGACAGAAGAAACTTTCTCTCACTCGCAGCATTTCAAGGAGGCAGTGTAGCCTTCGGAGGAGGAAAAAGTGGTCAAATTGTAGGAATTGGATCGTTGGGAGAACACTGGATCACGCAATTGAAAATGTATACTGTGTCGATGGTCTCAGACTCAACCTGCTGAGTATCTCTCAACTACGTGATAGAGGAAATGAAGTGAGTTTCTCCTCTGTAGGATGTATTGTGAAGAACCTGCAGAGCAGAGAAATTGTTATGGAAGGAAAGAAGGTGAACAATGTGTACAAAGCATCACTAAAGTCACTACCTGAAAACAACTTAACATTCTTGAACGTGCAAGAAAGTGACTCTCAGCTGTGGCACAAAAGAATGGGTCATGCAAGTCTCTCACAACTGAATAAGCTTATATCTAAGGAGCTGGTTCGTGGACTGCCTTTCAAGAGATTTGAAAACATAAAAATGTGTGATGCTTGTGTAAGGGGGAAGCATGTGAAATCATCCTTTAAGTCAAAGAAAGTGATAAGTACTTCAAAACCACTGGAATTGTTGCATATGGATTTGTGTGGACCTATGAGAGTCAGGAGCAGAGGAGGAAAGAGATTTGTGTTCATAATTGTTGATGACTACTCTAGGTACACATGGACCTTATTCTTGGCATCCAAAGATGAAGCCTTTGACAGCCTCAAAGACTGGGCTGGTGTTGTGCAGAAAAGGTTAAGCCTAGAACTTATCAGTATTAGATCTGATCATGGAACAGAGTTTGAAAACTCAAAATTATCTGAGTATTGTGCAAAATACAGCATTGATCATAACTTCTCTGCACCAAGAACTCCACAGAAAAATGGAGTGATTGAAAGGAAGAACAGGACTCTTGAGGATATGGCAAGGACCATGCTGTTGTCAAGTGGGCTAGCAAGATATTTTTGGGCTGAAGTAATAAACACTGCATGCTACTTGCTAAACAGATGTTCCATTAGAGCTATTCTTGACAAGACCCCATATGAGCTACTCAGAGGAATAAAACCAAATATTGCACATCTGAAACCCTTTGGTTGTAAATGCTTTGTCCACAACAACGGAAAGGAACCATTGGGGAAGTTTGATGCTAGAAGTGATGAGGCAATATTTCTTGGTTACTCCACTCAAATCAAAGCATACAAAGTGTTTAACAAAAGAACACAAACAGTGGAGGAAAGTATGTATGTGGTTTTTGATGAATCCGATAAGGCATTAGGGGAAACTGAGGTAGATGATCAAGTGTTTGGCCTCAGTCGAGAAGATGGTATAGCTGAATTTGAAGACTCAGAAGACAAAAAGACATCATATGAGAATTCAACATTACGAGAACAAGGAGTCAATATGACAGGGGGAACATCAGATGAAGTCGATGATCCAGCAAGTCAGGAAGAACCCACCCAAGATGATGCTGAAGGCTCTTCCCGTCATATTCAACTCAGGCCATTGAAATACCAAAGTTCTCACCCCTTGGAGAATGTCTTATTAGAACTGGACACTGGAATCATAACAAGGTCAGCCTTAAAGAACTTCTGTGCATTCTTTGCATTCCTCTCATCTCTGGAACCAAAGAATGTAAAAGAAGCTCTAGAAGATCCAGATTGGATTCTAGCCATGCAGGATGAACTTCATCAGTTTGAGAGAAGCAAAGTGGTGGCACTTGGTTCCTAAGCCCAAGGACAGATCAATAATTGGAACAAAATGGGTGTTCAGAAACAAACTAGATGAGCATGGTATAGTGACAAGGAACAAGGCAAGGCTAGTAGTTCAAGGATATAGTCAGGAAGAAGGAATCGACTATGATGAAACTTTTGCACCAGTGGAAAAAATGGAGGCTATTAGAATGTTGATTGCTTTTTCTACATACATGGAATTCACACTATATCAGATGGATGTGAAGAGTGTTTTCCTGAATGGCTACTTAAATGAAGAGGTCTATGTAATACAGCCACCAGGCTTTGTGAACAATGAATTTCCTGATCATGTTTACAAACTGGACAAGGCACTCTATGGATTAAAGCAAGCTCCTAGAGCCTGGTATGAAAGAATCTCAGGATTCTTACTTAAGAATGGTTTTTCAAGAGGAAAGATTGACAACACATTATTCCTGAAGAAGAAAGGAAAGGATCTATTGATAGTTAAAGTATATGTTGATGATATCATTTTTGGAGCCACTGATGAGGAGCTATGCAAGGGGTTTGCTGATCTGATGGGAAGTGAATTTGAAATGAGCATGATGGGTGAACTAAATTTCTTCCTAGGATTGCAGATAAAGCAGATGCCTGAAGGGACTATGATTCATCAGCAAAAATATGTCAAGGAACTTCTGAAGAAATTTGACATGGAAGGAGCAAAGTAAATGACTACGCCCATTGCTCCTGGAACCAAGCTGGATATGGATGAACTAGGTCCTTCGACTAATGAGACAAAATATAGAGGAATCATAGGTTCACTTCTCTATCTCACAGCTAGTCGACCTGATATAGTATTCAGTGTAGGACTGTGTGCTAGATTTCAGTCCAAGCCCAAGCAGTCACATTTGACAGCTGTGAAGAGGATCCTGAGATACTTGAAAGGAACTCAGGATTTTTGTCTTTGGTACCCAAGGGGAGGTACTTTTGAGCTAATTGGTTTTGCTGATGCAGATTATGCAGGTCATTTGGTGGATAGGAAAAGCACTTCAGGAATGGCACACTTCTTTAGTCCCTGCTTGGTCTCTTGGGCAACAAAGAAGCAAAACTCAGTAGCCTTGTCTACTGCGAAAGCTGAGTATGTAGCATCTGCATTATGCTGTTCACAATTGCTATGGATCAAATAGCAGTTGGAGGACTTTGGAATCAAGTGTGGAGCAGTGCCAATTTTCTGTGATAATACAAGTGCAGTGAATATTGCCAAGAACCCAGTCCAACACAAAAGAACAAAGCATATTGATATTAGACACCATTTTCTTAGAGATAATGCAGAAAAGGGTCTGATTACTATGAATTCTTACAGGATTGAAGACCAAATTACTGACATATTTACCAAAGCATTGAACAAAGTGCAGTTTGAGAGGAATAGGTTGGAGTTAGGGATGACCAAAATACATGAATGACCCAGCAGTTTGTCCCTGAATGATTGGTTAGTTAAGTGTTCAATGATTTGTGTGTGATATTTGTTATTATTGTCCAGTCTAATATTGTACTTTATTAAGTATACTTGTTCAGCTTATGAGCACCAGGTAAGGATAATGTGATCCCATAAAGAACCTACTAAGTAGTGAAAGAGGAACCAACTGAAGTATGAGGAATCATGTCCAGGTACAGTCACATTACCTTGCATGATAGAAGTCATAACTGAAATCAAATTGTCAAAATTATACGTGTGTCAAGGGAGACTTTCCATGTTCTTATAACTGTCCTAAATTATAGGAAATCATTCCTTTTTGGGTTTAGAATTCTAGTGTATTTGTATGGACCCCACTACTTGAAAAGCTTTTATTTGAGTAAGTCCATAACCGTCAAATCCATAACTCTTTCCCGGTTTTCAAAAATTTCAAAAAGTTGCTTTTTACCTTTTATGTCATCATTACTTTGACTTCCCTAGAAACCGTCTCATCACCAAAACCCTTACTCCTCTTTTGATCAACACAGAACACACATACGCAACAACCTCTTCTCTCTCAACCTACTTTCTCTCTAAAAAATTCAAGCCGGAAAACTTCGTAATCTCAGTCAAAAACCTAACAATTTCACCATGTCTCAAGAACAATCTTCATCAACATCACCCACAAAAATTCTCCAGAAATCGACTCCAAAACCCCCTCCATCCACTCTTGCAGAAAGAATTGCAAGAGCTAGGTCAATGTTTCTCAAAAAGGGAGAAAAGAAGTTGGTCAAGAAGATGATGTCAAAATCCTTGTCGACTACGCCTACAGGACAAACTTCCTTTGAAACCCCTGTTGAGGTAATTCCTGACTCTACCCTATCTACTTCTGTCGATTTAGAAGGTGTAAAAAGTCCTGGAAAAGTGAGTACTGAATCTTTAGTAAAAGGACTAGATGAAATCATAGGAGTGGTAGAGTCTTGTGATAAAATTGATAGGGGGAAGGTAGTTGAGAAGAAGCAGCAGGATGTTCAGGAAGAACCCAAGGCTAGTCTGCATGTGCCTGTAGTAGAAAAGACTGTGTTAGAGGTTGATGTAGTAGGAAGAGTGTTAGAACATCTAAGGGAAGATGATTCTGTTGAGTCCCTTAAAGAACATGCTGTTGAACCAAGTTCTAGTGTTGTGATGGCTGAGAAGAGTCTAGGGGTGTCCATTCTTGAAGGTCCAGCTAGTAGAGGACCTAGATCTGCTGAGGCTTCACAGGATTTGAGCAAAGAACCTGGTTCTTGCCCAGACCCTACAGAGGCTGATGACGGAGAACTCAATTGGACAGAATCAGAAGAAGAAAAGGATGAGGAAGTTGGAGAAGAGAAAATTGAAAGTGAGAAAGTTACAAAGAAAGCAGAAGAAGCAAAGAGGAAGAGGATGAAAAGAAAGGTTGGTGAGGAGGATGAGAAGCTGATGGTTGAGGAAGAGGAAGAAGAAGTAGTATTTGTGAATGAAAACCGAGTAGAGCCTGACAACAGGAGAAGATTGGTGAAAGGGGGAATGCCAGTATCAAAAAGCAGGTTAGTTGATGAATCAAGTGAAGAGAGTGATGGTAAGGCTGTGGTTGAGCCAGTGATTAGAAGAGTAGGAACTAGGTCTGCTCTGAAACAACAGTTGGCGACTGTTAAAAAGCTGGAAAGAACAATTACAAATGTGAGAGACAAAGAAGAGAAGAAAAAGAAGGAGGAAGAGAAGAAAGCTGGTGAGGCAGAGGAAGAGAGTGACGAGGCTGGTAGTTTTGTGGAGCCAAGTGACTCTGAGACTGACAGTGAAGCAGAAAACAGGAAAAGAAGAAGAGGATCTGAAGAAGAGGTTGATCGAGTGGCTTTCTTTGCCAAGCATCAGGTGCTGCCTGGTAGCATTCTGCATGATGAGAAAGAGCGTCATATGAAACCCTTGCTCAGGTTGATTGGTGACCAAGGGTGGTTGAGCTTGTTTGGAAACAAAGACAAAATGTTATTTGCTGATGAGATCAGGGAATTTTATACAAATTGCAGAGTTGTAGCCAGGAGAGTGTTCACGATTGTGAAGGGAGTTGAAATAGGGTTTGGGAGAAATGAGCTAGCGGTGATCCTTGATGTACCTGCTGAGGGATATTACAGATATATTAAGCTGAAGTGGCCCAAGAGGACAGGCGGAGTAACCCCTCTGAGTGTGGTCAAGAAATTATTAGGGAAACCCAAGCTCAGGAAAGAAAGGAAAGTAGACAAAAAGGAGATGGAACCAGCACACCAGTTGCTGTTTGAGTTTTTGCACAGGTTCCTTCTGCCTAGAGGAGAAAAAAACAGTGAAGCTAGTGCTCTAGACTTAACCTACATGGACCTGCTGGATAGGGGGTGAGAATAAACTTGCCTGGGCTAATCATCAGACATATTAAGAGGATTGCTGATACTGATCAAAAGCCACACTCTTTAGTGCATTCCTATGTCCTTTAGTAGGTTCTAGAGCATTTTGGGGTTCCACTGGAAGCAGGGAAGAAGCCGACCATTCATCAGATATTTGGGTACAATGTGCTTAAAAGCTGCAACTTCTTCAGAGAAAGGAGAGCTTCCAAGAAGCCCATGTAGGTTAAGCAAGAGCTAGCTGAGGAAAGTGAGGATTATGGACCTGAGGAGGCCATTACAGCTATGAAGGAACTGGAGAGCCATGTTCTTGAAGTCAATACAGAAAATGCTGAGCTTCACAGACAACTAAAGTTGAAGGATCAAGAAATTGATCGCTTGAAGATAGATTGCCACAAGTATGAGGCCGAGCTGGTGATGGAAAGGGCCAAAAATACAAAGAATCTTGAGGCACTTGTCAAACACTTCAACCTACAGCCCTGAGTCCTCCTGTCCTACCTTCATTCCTGTCCTTTCTCCTAAATTGCTGTTATCTCTTTCAATTCTCCCTGCACATGTGATGTTGTTTAAAACAATTTATTTTCAGTTGTGTACTTTTGGATAGGGTTGTGCTGCTGTCACACCCTGGATGATGATTTTAATTTTCTCCTGTTTGTGGTTGTTTGCTCTATGGTACTTGGTTCTTGTTGGGCCCTTAGCCTTATCTCTGTGTGTTTATGTTTTAGCTGACTTGTTACCTTGTGCTCTAGACTGGATAGTACTAACTGGTTCATGCAGGTATTTGAGTCTTTTCGATGATGCCAAAAGGGGGAAGAAGGAAATGTTGGGGGTGTTTGTGACCTAACTCATCTGTTCTAATTTTTCAAATTTGTTATTTTTGTTTTTGTGCTTTTGGGAAATTTTGTCTATTCAGGTTCTTTGGAAACATTTGTTTGTCATCATCAAAAAGGGAGAATTTGTTGAGCGTTGGTTTTGAAGAATGACAAACGAGAAGGACTCAGTAGTTTCGGAGAAGAACTTAGTCCTTGAATAGAAGGGCACGATTGGTCGAAAAGATCTGAGGGTTGCAAATCCCTGCGGAATTAGGAGTAGTGGCGTGTGAATGATTATGCATCCTAGTCAGACTAAAAGAGGCGGTGCCCAGGCTGTGTCTTCGAAGCACGAATAGGAGTTGGACTTCAATAAGGAAAATAGTTACAAGGAATCTTGTCTTACCATAATTACAAGGATTCCTTGTGAGACTCAACTAGGGTTGTAAAGCCTATATAAATACAAGTAGTTGATACAGCCGATATCAGTTATTCACAAATAGAGAGTTGAGAGCAAACAAAGGCGATCTAGCAGCTTTCGGACGTGGGATAACTGAAGAAGACAACTAGTGGACTTGAGTATGTTGAGTCTAGATAATCCTGTCTAGGTTCTGTGCTTTGTAAGTTGTCTTCGTTTGTGCGATCATTGTTTTACCTATTTGCTTATCCTAGAAGCAGTGTATTAGGTGAACTTTTGAGAGATTACTTTGTAAATCTAGAGTTTAACTTTGTTTAGTGATTAGGGTCTAGAGTGTAGCCCCTTGGTTACAGAGTCTTGTAATAAAAAATGTGCTCGTGTTGTTAGTGGATTGTGTTTCAAAATCCTAGAGTGTGGGTCGTGGTTTTTCTCCCTTGAGCAAGGAGTTTTCCACGTAAAATCCTTGTGTCCGTTTTGTGTGTGATTGGCGTGTGTTGTGGTGGTCAGGTTGCAAAACTGCAGAGGCAAGAACAGGGTTCTTGACACAGGAGAATCGAGTTCTCGAATCGAAATATCGGTGGACACTATTCAACCTCCCCTTCTAGTGTCCTTAGGAGGTGCATATATTATAACAATTCACCGTTTACGTTTTGCTATTTTTATAACAATTTAAAGAGATATTGAATATTGAAGAAGAATACAAGGAAGAAAGATGAGCAGAAAGGATTTGGCATTAGTTCACATTCTAGTCGATGCATAGTTTGTTGGATATTGTAGTTGGATTCTCATGGCTTGCTCTTGAAGTTTGGACATTGGACCAAACAATATGGCTAGTAGTCATCCATCTCCTCATGGTTTATTATGATTCTGAGGCAGCGGCTTTGACTTGAAAACGATCACATCAAGAAGAAAGTGGTGAAAATTGACTTCTACTTTCTTAACTCTACTTAATGCTCTATTTATTACTCCCCTCAAAATGAGTGTCTGAATTTGACTTGATGCGAAGATTAAGAAAATAGAGAAGACTTTTGAATCATGTGATTAAAAATTAAAGTTGTGTATAATGTGGGCCAGTGACTTTAAATCTTACTGTCCAAAACAAATCTTGAAATTAAAGAATTATCAAATATGGAAAGAGATACTTTTTTTTAGACAAACTAAAAAAGAAAGGTAGATACTTATTTTGGGACGGAGGGAGCAGTATTTATGAAATTCTACTTTATGTGTTTTGATGAATGTTAGGGTAGATGACTGATGATCTTGAAACACATGCTAAGTTTAGAAATAACATGTGTAACATGCTTAAGGTGATTGTTCAAAGCGAAAAGAAAATGAGTGTATCTTAATAAGTTTACATATCTATATTAAGTGGAGTTTACTCTTGAGTAGTTATATGATAATTGATATACAATGAATACTTAATTTGGATTGATCATATACATATTTGAAAGTTTTCATATCAATTCGCAGTAAACAATAATTAAATAAATTCACAAATCTTGAACAATTGAAAATTTTATGAAAGTTCGTTTTGGTATTTAAAAGGATTGAAGACTTTTCAACGTCTTCTTAGTATAAAATTGTCTTATAGCATATGATTGCTATAACAAAATTTTTTGAAGTTTAGTCGCTTCATATTATGTGTGAATTTTCAAAAATAGGCAGCCCACTACCCAAAATTACAAATAGGAGGCCATATTTTTTTTTCATGCATAGCACCTATCCCTAAAAATACAAATTTTAGCTCTTCTTCATAAAAAACACCCTAGCTACCAAATTTTCCCTTCCCCAGCCACTAAGCCACCGGCAAACACCTTCCCCCTGCCAATGGTGTCATTACTTTTTTGTATTTTACTGAATTTATGTTGTTTATTGCGTCTAAATCATTGCTTTGGACAAGTTTGTACACACAAATCTCCCTCTAAAAATTAAATTATACATGAATATACATATATAAATATGTAGCAATGAGAGAATACAAAAATATACACAAAAAAGTAAAAAATTATATAAACATCCTTAATATAAATATTTATTCACTAACATATACACACTTATACAAATTTATACAATTTTATACACGCGCATAAATTTGTATAAAATTGTATAAACTTGCGGCAGTCTGCTATTTCAGGAAAAAGGTGACAGCTCGGGTAAGATTTGGAAAATATGAGCCATTTTTGATAATTTTCGTCTTTTGCTTGTCTTTTAGTGTAATTATAAGGGACATTTTCAAAAATAGGCAGCCCACTACCCAAAATTACAAACAAGAGGCCATATTTTTTTTTTCATGCATAGCACCCACCCCTAAAATTACAAATTTTAGCACTCCTTCACAAAAAAACACTCTAGCAACCAAATCTCCTCCTCCCCAACCACTAAGTCGCCGGCAGACACCCTCTCCCGTCAGTGGCGTCATTACTTTTTTGTATTTTACTGAATTTATGTTGTTTATTGCGTTTAAATCATTGCTTTGGACAAGTTTATACACACAAATCTCCCCCCAAAAAATAAATTATACATGAATATACATGGATAAATGCGTAGCAATGAGAGAAATATAAAAATATACACAAAAAAGTAAAAATTCATTTAAACATCCTTAATATACAGATTTATTCCCTCGCATACACACACTTATACAAATTTATACAATTTTATATATGGGTATAAAATTGTATAAACTTGTATAAACTTGCTGCGACTGCTATCTCGGGGTAAGGGTGACAGCTCGGGTAAGATTCGAAAATATGGGCTATTTTTGGTAATTTTCGTCTTTTGCTTGTCTTTTAGTGTAATTATCCCTTCTGAAATGGACACTTAGAAATATTAAAGTGTGTGAGAAAAATGTCGTGGGAGGACCTCTCAAGTCTTAAATGCCTCTTTTTTTTTTTTTTTTAAATTCTAAGTGTGATTAGAACTAATCAGGGACCAAATTAATATTTTTAAAATTTTGTGGACTGTAATTAAAAGTAATAAAACTTTTATCTTGGGATAAAAAATAAAGTCCACAAACTTTTAAAACAAATATATAAAAATTCTCTCTCTTTTCTTTCTTGTTCATAATATCTTCTTCATCTTCATCCTCTTTCTATTTTCTTTTGTTCACCTTCTTCTCCTTTTATTCATTTTATCGTCATATTCTTCAACTGCTTTTTGTTGTCTACACTACTTCTTCTTCTTCTTCTTCTTCTTCTTCTTCTTCTTTCTCATCCTCATCCTCTCCTTCTTCATCATCTTGTTCTTTTCCAAAATTTTCTTAAAATTTGAAGTGCATTTAAAAATTCGAACATGATTTTTATGTTATTTTTGAATGGGTATTGTTTGAAATAATTGAGAATGATATTTGAATCTTAAGTATAAAATTTGTGATAATTTGGTGTTGCTTTGGATGGATATTGAATAAAAGATCGCGATTCAAAATATTTTTTTGGGCGATAAACATATGTCATGATGTTCAAAAAATTTGTCAAGGTGTTCGGAACATCTGACAAGATGTTCAGAACATCTTCTGTCAGGATGTTGGAAGCATCTTTTGTCTAGACGTTGAGATAAAATTTGGAATAAAAAATATCATTTGATTTTTCGATCCTCTAAAAAAATAAGCAAGACTCCATCAGGGAGTGACAAATGAGAAATATAAGGAAAGCGATAATCTTTAGACAAAATTAGTGTACCTAAAAATCTTTATCAATATTTTTTTTTTGAAAAAAAAATGGTAGAGTTAACTTTCGAAGTCTCTCTCTATTATTTACGATTCCTATCTTCGAGCGATGTACTTGAAAAAAAGTACCAACATATTAAGGATGCAACGTCTTGGTGGAGATTCCTAACATTACTCAAAACGTTAGAAACATCCTTTGTGATGCTCCAAGCATTAATTAAATTTAGAGAACTAAACTTAGAAAACTAATAAGTTTTTTCACACTCTATCTAACCAACACGTCTAATTACATTCATCTTATTCTCAATATACCTTTTTGTATACACAGCCCTTCAACAAATGCACTAAATTTTATAAATCCCACATGTATACACATCATCCATTAACAACAACAATATACTCAGTATTATCACACAATATACACCAACTACCCTTTGTGTATTTGTTTATCTTTTTTTTTTTTTTTAAATAAAAGAAATACTCAAGATGTTTCAAATATATTGGAAGTTTTGAATGTCTACAAGTATGTTTTGATCTTCCTGCATGATGTTTGAAACTTCTTGTGAGATATTTCACTTTCTACTGAGATATCATATGAAATAAATACTTATATATATATATATATATATATATATATATATATATATATATATATAATCCTTTAATCTTTCTATCTTTAATAGTATATGGCTAAATACTATAGTAATATCTGGTAGCTGTTATGATTTTTCTATATTTTTTATTTGAATGTTCATAACATATTTGAGATGTTCAAAGAAAAATGACGTTCGGAACGCTATTAGTATGTTCCAAACGTATTTCATGAATGTTCAGCCTTTGAATGGAGACACTAAGAGTTACAAAGCTAAATAATTTTTTCGAACCTTTTCATCAAATGATTCCAACAGTTTGTTATACGGTATTTTCATTCCTGTTCTCCTTTCAAGACACCCTTTCATACACAATTCTTGTACTCTATGGATATTACAAGCATTCACCATGAGCAATCTACATGCATTCACCATGATAAATACTGCAAGCATTCAAACATAGATTGAAGATTTAATTAAAACTTCTTAATTTTTGTTTTATTATGAAAATTAGGTTCAATTGATAGAGTTACTTTATGGTGTAATTTTCAAATTTTGAGCATAAGTTCGGAACTTCCTTACCCCGTTGGCCACAACTAATGTAGTACTTCCGAAAATATTGGACCCATGAACAACACTTACATTTGGCGCGTGAGGATCTAAAGCCTGCAGTTGACTTCCAACAGTAACAAAAGAATATTCCACACCATTATATAACCATATTCTTTATTCTTTCCGTTTCTTCTTCTTCTGCTACATCTGAAACAACTCATAGATATTCCCAACGTCTGCATAGTATATGAGCATTTGATAATGTTCGAGTGATAATTATGGAAGACTAACACTTAAAATAACTAATTATACAAGTTAGAGTGATAAATCAAGATGATTATAACTTAATATGACTAACTATAAAAGATATAGGCTAATGATCAAAGTTTTCACTTAATATGTTCAATAATACGAGCAAAAGTGATAATTATGAAAGATAATAACGAAATTATAACTTTAACCATTCCGAATGACTGAATGCATGCGCCAAACATGAAGGTTGATGTTCCGAACTTTTAAATAACAAAACTCGAATAACACATCGACGTTTCGAATGCCTGAATAATATTTTAATAATTATACAAGTTAGAGTGATACATCAAGATGTATAATTACTTAAAATGACCAATTATACAAGTTAGAGTGATATATCAAGATAATTATCACTTAAAATAGCATATTATACATGTTATAATAATAAATCTACAAGAATATCACTTAAAATGGGCAAATATACAAGTTATAGTGATAAATCATAATGAATATCAACTAAAATGACCAGATATACAAGTTTTAGTGATAAATCAAGATGAATATCAACTGAAATGACCAATTGTACAAGTTAGAGTGATAATTATGAAATATTTTCACTTAAAATGACTAATTATAGAATTTAGAAATATATATCTACAAGAATATCAACTAACATCATCAATTATACAAGTTAGAGTGATAATTATGAAATATAATCACTTAAAATGACCAATTATAGAATTTAGAAATATATATCTACAATTAATTATACAAGTTAGAGTGATATATCAAGATGATCATCACTTAACATGATAAACTATAGAAGTTATAGTGATAAATCCACAAACTATCTCTTAACATGATCAACTATGCAAGTTATAATGATAAATCAAGATGAATATCAACTAAAATGACCAAATATACAAGTTATTGATGCGTGAGCATTTAGCTTACTTTAACTCACTTAAAATTTTGTCTTTGACTCCAAAAATGACCAATCCATAGGGAAGATTGATGAATTCTGCTTCGTTTCAGTGTTAGATTTTACAAGAAATTAAGTGGTGGCTGCCGATACAAAGGGCGACCGCTCCTTCCTTGGAGGTGAAAGGAAGCTGAAGAACTGGAAGATTTGTGAAGATGCGACCGCCCATTACACTTTGCAAGGAAGAACTGTTGTGAAGAAGAGGCGACCACATGATGTAAGGCTGTGCAACCCTCTCTTTGAGAAGAAGAGAAGGTGGTTGCCCAATTGAAGGAGGCCGCCCTCTTATACTAACCCAGAAAAGGACGCTAGCTCATGTCCAAGAGGCACCAGCCCTTTCACCGATGCAGCACCAGAACTCAGCCCTTTTGGCAAAAGGGCTCTAGCCCAACCTGCGAATGAAAATTTTACAATTAATTCTAGCAAACACTATATATAGCTAGAACTAGGTTTTTTGAGAACATCTTACACGTTACGTTACTTGGGAGGCAAGATAGAGACAAAATACCATTACCTCTTAGCCAAGCCTTCTTATATTGTGAAGAACAAAGCCATTGTTTGTAAGAATCATTACGACTTTACTATTTCAATGCATATTACATTTCTTCCAAGTCTTGAATTATTACTTAGTATGAGTAGCTAAATTATCCTCTAGGGTGCTAACTAAACCCTAGTCCAATAATTGAATGGGAATAGTATAATAAGCTTCTAAACACTTAGATATACCCTATTTCACTATTTTTGATTCCATTACAACAACTTAAGGTGTATAACTTAAGTTGAGCCCAACTAGTACTAGACTGTCACCGAGAGGGTAAATCTAGGAATGGAAAGTGTAACAGGGCGTACCAGGGGTAGGTGTGTTGCATTTACCCCGGGTTAAAGGGTTGAACACCGAGGGGGGGATACCTTACTTGGGACTGGTTGCTAGTGCTCAAAGCATCAATTCTTAGCATCGAGAGAGGAAAAGTTTGTAGTCTTGACTCATCAACGAGAAGGGTGAGTTGGGTATATGCAAGCAAGGTCTATTGGGTGACCTTGGTGTGAAAAAGCTTAGAACTACATCTATTTAGTTATAGGGCTAGGGGAGGTTAATATCCTAGTATTTCTTTAATTGTCAAACTTAGCATTAATTTATCTTTACTTACCAATAGCTACATTTACTCTTGTTTCAAGGATTAACCTACTAAAACTATTGAACTCGACCAAATCCAACTATATTGAGTCTTGTGCAAGTCCTTGTGTTTGATCCCTACTTTGACTATGGTATTTGTGCCTCTTACCCTTAATCGAGATGTGTCATAAATTGGCACCATTGTCGGGGACTTCGGTAGACTATTTAGTTGAATTAGTTTAAGTTCTTGTTGTTAATTAGTTTAATCTGAGCACCTTTTACTTTTGGTTTTGGTTTACTTTGACTTTGTAGGTATTTATCAAAAATACCGCCAATGCAAGCATTCCCACCTAATGCGGGAGGTGTTGCTAACCCACAAGGAGATGACCCACCACCTCCTTCTCCACCGGTTAATGAAAATATGGAGGATGTTGGTGTTGAAGACAATGATGAAATACTTGATAGAGAGCATGGAGATGGAGCTCAACCGAATGCTCAAGCTTAAGGAGGCCGATGAGCTAGGAGAAATGAAAGAAGGGAGAAAGCCAATAATGATGGTTTTTGTGAAGCCATTTTGCCTCCACCTATTAGAGCCATGACTAACTTCCAAATACCATCAGCCGCTATGAATTCACTTGATAATCGAGGGTTATTTGGAGGTGAAGAAGATAAGAATCTTAACAAGAATCTCCATACTTTCCTTGAGATTTGCACTCTTAACAAACATGCAGTGTAACCAATGAGGCTTTTCGCCTTAGGCTTTTCCCATTTTCTTTAAAAGGAAAAGCTAGGGCTTGATTAGATGGATTGCCCAAGCAGAGTATTCACACCTGGGATGAGTTGGTGAAGGTTTTTCTTGATGGGTACTTTCCACCGGGTAAATTTGTGGACTTGAGAGATGATATCTATTATTTCCAACAACAGGTAGGTGAGCCATTGCACAAAGTATGAGATAAATTTCTCAAGCTCATTCATTCTTGCCCGGGTCATGATTTTCGAATAGAGTTCTTTTGGAGACTTTCTATAGAGGTCTTCATGACAACAACCAAACTACCATCAACCATGTTGCTCAAGGAGGATTAATAGAATGTACTTTTCAACAAGCAACCGACCTCATCAACAAGGTCATAAAGAAATCAAGGGCATGGAAGCCAAGAGTAAGAAGACCGAGTACATATGATCCAAAAAATGATGCAATGACAAAGGCAATTGAATCCCAAGAAGAAAGAATGGATCAACGAGTCACAATAGTAGAGTTGCTTGCAAAGAGCCAATTGAAGAAAAATCAAGAACCCACAAAGCAAGTGAATGCCGTTGATATGCTTCCTAAATAAATTCATCTTGGTCCCAATTATTCATATCAACCCTATCATATGGGTTATGCTCCACTGGGATATGTTCCTATGGGGTTTGTGCCTTAAGGTCAAGAAGGACAAAATGTAAATCAAGGTGGTCAAAAGCAAGATGAGGAGGCCAATTATATCAATACTTATCAAGGCCAAAGACCTCCATACAATCAAGGCTATCAAGCTCAAGGGCAATGGAGACCATGCAATCAATAAGGGAACCAATGGGGGTAATACCCATAAATGGAATGGTACCAACCAAGGGAGAGAGCAAAATGACAATCAAAGAGGTTCCAATAAATCTCAACAAAGTTTAAGCAATCCCAAAAATTCAAGGTTGGAAGGAATGATGGAGAAGATGTTGAAACTTCAAGAAGACAATTCGGGTGACATAAAGTACATTAAGCAAATCGTGCAATCACATTCAACTTCTATCAAGGCGCTTGAATCCCAATATAGCCAAATGTCTCATCAAGTGAATCAAAGACAACAAGGAGCATTGTTGAGTAATGCGGTAGTGAATCCTAAGAGGAATGGGAAAGATCAAGTAATGGAAAGACTTGGGATGATCCCAAGATTGTAGGTGATGATATAGAAATAGAGCTTGAAGCAGGTGAACAAGAAGAGTAGATCTTGAGTGATGAGGTAGATGATGGTAATGAAATTCAAGTAGAGGTGGAGCCAAAAATTGTCCAAGAACATGAAATTCCTCTTGAAGAAGAAACTCCAATACCAAAACCCACTACTACCCAAAAAGCCACCAAACAACCCCCACTACCCAAAGAAGTCATTCCTACCAAGACCACTATTCCAAAGCCCACTCCACCATTCCCACAAAGAAATGAAAGTTTGAGAAGAGCTGATCATGCCAAGAAAGTTTGGGAGAAGATTGCATCAACTTTTATCAATCTACCTTTGATTGATGCTCTTGGCAAATACCAGATGTTGAAAAGTTTGTGAAAGATTTGGTGACAAAGAAGAGGTTTTCGGTGTTTAAAACCATCAAAGTTACTCATCAATGTAGTGCTATTATGTCGCATGTGATACCCATGAAGATGGAAGACCTCGGTGTATTTATTATACCATGTTCCATAGGGGAAGACACTTTGAGAAAGCATTATGTGATTTGGGGGCAAGCATCAATCTTATGACCTATGTCGTCTACAAGACATTTGGAGGAAAAGAACCAAAATGGACCTCAATAAATCTTCAAATAGCCGATCGATCTATGAAAAGGCCAATTGGGGTGGTTGAGAATGTGTTTGTGAAGGTAGATTATTTTATCTTCTCGGCGGATTTTGTTATCTTGGATTGTGTCGTTGATTATGACGTGCCAATTATTCTTGGGAGACCATTCTTGGCCACGGGAAGAGCATTATGTGGTGTGGAAAAAGGAGAGTTGATATTTAGCTTCAATATAGAGAAGGTGGTGTTCCATATTTGCAAATCAATGAGGTAACCGATTGAAGATGCATCATATTCTTACGTTGATGTAGTTGTGGATGCTTTGGTAGAAAGGAGAGCTTATAAAGGGAATTTGATACGTTGGCATCCGTGTTGTGGAATATGGATGTTGATGACAAAAGTGTGAAGCAATGTGTCCTTGCATTGGAAGGATTTGATACTAATCCATATTCTCCAAAGAAACTCTCTCTTGATCTTGAGAACCGAAAAGTTCCACCACTTGATCTTGAGAACCGAAAAGTTCCACCACTTGATCTTGAGAACCGAAAAGTTCCACCAATTAAGCCTTTCATTGAAGAACCATCTATTCTTGAACTCAAAGTTTTACCAAGTCACTTGAGATATGCCTACCTTGGTCCTAACTCTACTCTCCCCATAATTATTTCATTCCATTCGAACCAATCCCTAGAAGAAAAGATGTTACAAGTTGTGAGGAGGAGAATTCGGCCTATTGGTTGGACATTAGCCGACATTAGAGGCATTGATCCGGGGGTGTGTACCCACAAGAGAGGTATGACGGCTGTGCATAATGTGAAAGGTGAAGCTATTTCTTCTAGACTCGTGTCCCGATGGAGGGTTTGCATGGACTATCACAAGCTCAACAAAGCTACAAGAAAAGATCACTTTCCTCTCCTATTCATTGATCAAATGTTGGATAGGTTGTCCGGGAAGACTTATTATTATTTCGTATATGGGTATTCTGGGTACAACCAAATCTCTATTGAAGCAGAGGATCAAGAAAAGACAACCTTCTTATCCATATGGGACATTCACTTTCAAGAAGAGGCCATTTGGTCTTTGTAATGCACCCGCCACCTTCCAATGGTACATGCTTGCTCTATTTCATGATATAGTTGAAAACTTCTTGGAAGTGTTCATGGATGACTTTTCCGTGGTTGGAGATTCATTTGATGATTGTCTACACAATCTAGAGTTGGTACTTGAAAGATCTGAAGAGAAAAATTTGGTGCTTAACTGGGAGACATGTCATTTCTTGGTGGAAGAAGGAATTGTTTTGGGGAATAAGGTGTCCAAATGGGGGATAGAGCTGGATCAAGCAAAAATAGATGTGATTTCCAAGCTTTGACCTCCCACCACCGTGAAGGGAGTGAGAAGTTTCCTTGGTTATGCGGGCTTTTATAGAAGATTCATCAAGGACTTCTCAAAGATTGCTCATCCTTTATGCAAGTTAATTGAGAAAGAAGCAAGATTCGTGTTTAATGATGAATGCCTCAAGGCATTTGAGGAATTGAAAAGAAGGCTCACTACCGCACCCATCATTATAAGCCCTAATTGGGAATTGCCCTTTGAATTGATGTGTGTTGTAAGTGATGTGGCTCTTGGTGTCGTGGTGGGTCAAAGGATTGAAAGATCTTTGATCATATTTATTATGCTAGTAATAATATGAATGGTGCCCAATCTAACTACACGGTCATCAAGAAAGAGTTCTTAATGGTGGCGTTTGCATTGGAGAAATTTGTGAGCTTATTTGATGGGGTCCAACGTGATTGTTCATAGCGACCACTCGGCTATTCGCTATTTGATGAGCAAAAAGGACTCCAAACCCCGGTTGATTCAGTGGATACTATTGCTTCAAGAATTTGATGTTGAGGTGAAGGAGAGAAAAAACACCGAGAATTAAGTGGCGGGCCACTTGTCAAGATTTGGAGAAGGGGGAAACCTCGTGAAGATGGTGAAATTAATGATTGTTTCCCGGATGAGAGGGTACTTGCAGTAGGTTTGGAGAATTACCATGGTATGCGGAGATTGCCAATTTTATGGTTTGTGGAGATTTGACCGATGACTATTTGTACAATCAAAGGAAGAAGTTCATGTGCATCCTCATTACTATTGGGATGAACCTTATTTGTTTAGAATTTGTGTGGATAAGATGATTCGAAGATGTGTTCCAGATGTTGAGCAATGGGAGATCATAAAAGGATCCTGTTGACCCCCAATTTTGTCCTTTCCTTACCAATTTACCTTGCTCGAGGCTGTATTTAATTTTTAGAATGCAATAGTAGTTTTCCTTGCATTTTTAACCTTTTGTGTCATTTTCCATGTGTTTATTTACATGCTTGGTTTGTTCGCCTCTAATTAATTTTTCTAGATAGTCCATATTGTTCAAATGCAAATATAGTATGTAATTGCATCATATGTTTGAGCTCATTCATTCTTATTCTATGCTGAATTATATTTACATTTGCTTATTTTATACCAAATATTTATTTATTTGCTTATGATAAGTTTATTCAATAGTATCCCCTCACAAATCTTACCAAATTCTAGTCCATCCATACATGATAAAATACCAAGAAGTCTTTTATGAATCTGGATGAAATATCCAACAGATACACCCTTTATGTCTGCTAAAATACTTCAAATCCCATTCCATTTTCTTGCATATCACGTTGAAGAATCACTTGCCAATAAAACCATTCTTAGTTCCCTTTTCTGTTAACTCCATCACGTGAACACTTTTCCATGTTGATGATTTCAATCTTGTAATTTCCCTCTTTATTTTATTTGCTATAATTTTCTTTCCATATTATATTCCTTCTCAGCAACGTACTTATTTTACTAGTACTAGCCGTTAGTCTTCTTTCCCCTTCTACGAGATTTTTTCCTCTCAAATTACATACAAGCTTCTAATTTTTAAAAGATTCCCATATCCACTCCCTATTAATTCTCCAGTAATCTCGCATGATTGACACTGATTAGTATAAACTTGATACACTCCCCACTTTTACATTTGAACACGGAATCTCTCGAAAGGATGTGGATTGATTAAATTTATCTTTTGCTTTTTTCCTTTATAATTTTTCGATCTTCCTTTACCAACTTTATATTTTCAAGAATCTTGACTTTGATTTTCTACTAAGTTTTAGTGATTTCAATATCAATGTTCAAATCATTAGCCCCTGTTTCCTCTAAGTTTTCCTATTCCTCCATCACTTTGCTAGAAAGGAAGAGATTTAGCTACTCTCAAATTACTCTCATGATCACAAAATTTACAGCTCTTTCTCTTATTTTTCTCCTACTATGACTGTTATAATCTCATTCACATTACACTATATATGTACATCTCTACTTCTACTTATAGGGACACCTATATGAACAACTACCCTCACCTCTGCAATTCCCACACGGCTATTCTCTTCTGCTTCCTCCTTCGAGAACTAGCAAACCATAATCGACAGTGAGACTCGAATTACATGTCTACTTTGTATTAGAATCTCAATTATTTAGTCCGGCCGGTAACCACATTTGGTGGAGCCTGAGAGATTCCTTACACCTTCCTCTCGAGTTAACTTGAACCCTTACCTAGAATTTCTGGTTCGTAGACTAAGTTTCGGAGTTAATTATAAAATTGGCTAGAAACAAAGTAGGTGTCCTAATACGCGTAGTTTAAAAATATACGTTAGGTGGCGACTCCAACTCTATACCCATGAGTTCCAATAAGTCGAATCCTATTTCAAACTCTAATCGGCTAAAAAAAAAAGGGTGTCGACAGAATGAAACTCCACTTGGAATATCAAGGTTCTAACCATAAAGGACTTTAAATTGGGATTATTTGCACTTATTTTCTTTCTCTTGTTATTTCTCAAGGCTAATATTTTTTTCTTTTCCTTTTGCAGGTTTGAAGTTTAGCTTTCTTTTAATCTGTTATTGTTATTTAGTTTATATTTCCTCCAATCCTGGAATTTTTACGCTTTTACACACCACGAACGATTGCGTGGACCACACGGTCATTCTACTATCAAAGCACCCTTTAGGTAAAGTACGCAAAATTAGCCAACCAGGGAAGCTTTTGGAAGTGTACGTGCTTTAAACCCCTTGGTTATCCGCTTGGGGGAACCATGTCCTTGTCTAGAAAATCTACTCTTGGAAGGTTCTTACAACACGTCCCACACTTCAACTATTTTCAAATCTTCCATAAATTTACTAAATATTCTTCTTTAAAATAGTTTCACTTCATGGTTCTTTTCGCATTTTTAATATTGTCTAATTTTTATTATCCTATTTTTCGAAACTAACTTGTTTGTTTTATTTTTCTTTTTACTCATCCTTTTTAAAAGTTATTTTGTGAAATACTTCTATATGAGCATCATTTTACAATACCTATGCATTTTTAGAAAATATGTGCATTTTTTTTCAAAACATGTGCATTTGTAAATTTGTGCATACCGCTCATACCTCCCGCCACTCCTGACAACTTCTCAATCGTGTGTTGAAAAACATGGTGGTTACGACTGCCTCTTTCCTTACAAAAATTCCTTTAGAGAGAACAACTTGGAATCTATTTGGTCTGTGATGTTCCCGCTCCCGAGTCATCTGCTTGGGAGGATAATAATACCTAGTCTAGCTAACTCCATTCTTTAGTAGCAACGCTAGGAACCATGCATCATGACATATCCTTAATCGACTTGTTCTCAAGTCCGATAGGCCAATGTGTTCATACAATCCGAACGGATTTTTGACCCCCGAAGAGCGTTGAACACGATTTATTGACATTGTTCTGCATTCAGTGCCCTTCAAAGGTACAAAGGTTGCCTAATAGGCGTCAAAAACCCAAATTGAATCAGAAATGATTGGTTATTCATAAACAGTCGGAATTATTTTGTATTCAACACCATTCAAAGGCACAAAGGTTACCTAATAGGCGTCAAAAGCCCAAATTAAATCAGAAATGATTGTTTATTCATAAACGATCGGAATTATTCTATATTCAATGTCATCAAAGGCACAAAGGTTACCTAATAGGCGTCAAAAGTCCAAATTGAATCAGAAATGATTGATTATTCATAAACAGTCGGAATTAATCTGTGTTCAATGACATTCAAAGGCACGAAGGTTACCTAAGAGGCATTAAGAGCCAAAATTGAATCAGAAACGATCGTTTGTTCCCAAAGGATTTGATTCATTCTGTATTCAATATTATTTAAAGGCTTAAATGGTAACCGAAGAGGCATTAAAAGCCCAATTTGAAGCAGAAATGACCGCTTGATAGATGGGATGATACATAAAGCACATTTATCCTTTAAGCATTATATAAAGACTTGACATCCTTGGCATGTCAAAAGTCCATTAGCAACCTCCATCTAAAAGTGTCTAAAAGGTTTCTCAATACACGACGACGCATCTCTTCATATTCCCTGTTGCATTATTTTCAAAAGCTTGTGCCACACGTTGATCATTTGCTCACAATAAAGCAAATCTTAGGTATTTTTCTTCTCCCTTTTCCTATCATCCTTCACCTTTACCAAAAGATCATGGTCAATAGAACATTAGACATGGTTGTTGAAATCTCTCAGTTACTCAGAGATTGGCGGGGAAACTTAAGCATAGATCAAAAAGACCTAGTCAAAATGCTGTTGGGGAATATGATTTCACTAATGGAGCATACTGCAATGAAAGGGATGATGGAAACAGCAGTACACTATTGGGATGCATACCGAGCAGTTTTTCACTTCGAAAATATAGAGTTGACACCCTTGCTAGAGGAAATAGGCGGGTTAACTCAATTACCATTTGAAAGTGAGGAAATCTTGATGCCTAAGAACATTGCAGCCGAGGGGTTCTTCGAAATTGTTGTACTTAAGCACGAGTTATGCACAGACAGTATGCGACAATTGGGCATTTTTTTGACTTCCCTCTACATCAAATTTGGGTATGGAGAAGCATTTCAAGAATCCGAAGAATATTTCAGCATTAACCAGTCAGATTGGCAAGAGCTGGGGGTACTTGCTTTTGTCACAAGCTTTTTAAGGACTATCGTGTTACCACAACACAAGGGATGAGTTGATGTTTGCATGGTATCAATTGTTGATGCCTTGCTCAAGGACTGTGATAAGAAATACACTTTGGTACCTATGATTGTTGTAGAAATGTACCGATCTTTAGAAAGATGCAAGAAAAGTGCTAGTTTTTTCGAGGGCTGCAATTTGCTATTACTAATTTGGTTAATGGAACATTTGCAGAGGATGAACAGCACAGACCAAGCCTTCAATTCCACACCAAGAGAAAACTACATCTTGAATTATATCGCCCGCATGGACAACGCTCTCGAAAAATAGGACCAGCCAACAACTTCTAAAGGCTGGCACCACAGGCTTTCTCAGTTGACATCTGAAAACATACAATAGATATTTGATTACTTTCCTAGCACAACATTAATCACACGATCCGAAGGAGCTTCTTTTCTTGAGTTTGTTGGGTTTAGAGGAGTTTACCCCTACACTCTTTTAAGGGTACTTAGACAAGCAGGGAGAAAACAAATTGTACCCTAAATTGCAGACATCAAAAGTTTCAAAGCAGATATTTTCGGAGGAGTGATACCGTTCAAAAACAAGATATTAGAACTTTGGAAAGAAAGTTAACAAATGGGAATCGAGACTATTGGACGAGACAGGTTTGACGCAGGCTATGATGAAGACTATCCAAACTTGCTTAGGAAAGAATAGCAAGGGCAGTTCAACCAAGAGCAACAATAAAAAGGAAAAGAAATTCTGATGAGTTAGCAACCGAGTACAAGAGGTTACACAAACAATTGGCAAGGGCACGAGAGAAAATAGCAAAGAAGCAAAGTCTGGTCGAAGCAAAGAACAAAGAAAAAGGCAAATGGCATAGTAAGACAGAACTCCTGACAATGCATAGAGTCTATCGATGTATGGGCTAGCGAAGGAATATACACTGTGGATGACAAAGGAATAGAGGAAAAAAGAAGTAAGGCTTGGGAAATATTAAATAACTTCACATTTGACATATCCCGACTCTTAACTGATACAGACAATATCCTTTTTCAAGGAAACTCATCAGGGGCAAGCTTGTCCAAGGGGAACTCATCAGAAGAAGAATCTTCTGGGGATGGATCAGCATGAAAGATGTTCACCTGGCCATGATCTAATTTCTTAGCAATGTTTTCCACCTTTTGCACTATTTCAATATTAGCCAATGTAACAAAAATCCAATAAATGCAATATTCTCCTTTAGGCTCCACATTTTGTTAGCAAACGAAATGATGTATGTGCACAAAGAGCTTTTCAAATCATCGTTCGTAAAATGGTCCTTCGCATTATAAGATGCTTTTCTTATTTGATATGTGTGCATTGCATGAACTTGTCTGTTGCTCTAGGCCTCTTCCTACCTAAGTGAATCCCTTTCCAAACCAAGGCACCTCTTCTCCCTACTCTATGCCCAAATCCTGATATCTAAAACCTTTCGCATGTCCAAACTGTCTCTAACTCACTACCAAACTAAAAAATCCATTACCCAAAAGGTTGGCTCGAGTTGAATACCAAGGCAAAAGATATGATTAAGTAAGTGCACTTGTTAGGGATTTTTCGAAATAAGAAAGTTTTTCACAGCAATCCCCATCGCCCTTCTCCTCTCCCGAAAATATCCCTGTCACTCTTCCATTCCGCACACCCTCATTTCCTTCTTTCAAGCAGTACAATACACTATTTCCATCATACAATATTATCACCAGAACAATAATTAGCTTAGCTGCACTACAAGCTACTAATAGGGCTATCCAGTCTGGAAATGTGAGCCTTTTCAAAAAGAAGAAAGATGACGTCTCTTTTGCTGAAACCATGCAAGACCCTACTTTAAACCACTATTATCAAACGCCGCCACCATTTTATCCTTATCCTCACATACCACCAAAATATATCGTTTACAAAACTCAGCCCACTCGACCTATATTCCACATCCAAGCACCAAATCGTCCACCATACCAGCAAAACACTCGACCCAACTACTGAAATGCACCACCATACCCTCATAGGCCTCACCCTGATGCAAACCAAAGACTGAAAAGAAAGTACACTCCACTAGCTAAATCCCACACTCAATTGTTCGAGAGATTGAAAACTGTCGGGCTTATTGTCCCGACACCTCAATTGTTCTAGCAAGCACTATGCACATGGAGAGAAAATTGACAAAGCAAGAGAAATGTTGGTCAAACTCAAAAGGCACACATGACTCACCTTAATACCTTTTGACACAAGTGCCTAAGGATTACTTTTTTGCACCTGTCTACACAGTCACACCACCTGCAATACATGGCTGTGATCGAAGACATTTCCTGAACTTGCTTCTGTCATGATCAAAATGGCAGTTAAAAGCTATTTGGAAGACAATAAGGAATTAGAAAGCAAGGGATGTATCAAAGACTTGTGCAAAACAACCAAAACATGCAAGCCAATTCAACTTGAAAAGGAGAGGCAAAGACACAATGACAAAGCCCTTATCATATGATAGAACTGGGAACTCCCTAAGCATTCTGAAGAATGTCCCTATCCACTAGCAAAGATAAAGCAAGACGGTGAAGTTATTTGAGACACTTACAGGAGAAAGGGTTGACTTGGTATAAAAGCACAGACAAATAGACTTCTTGGAGAAATTCTGGTCGAAGGCGTTATTGGAGTAATATGAATACTCATGACAGCAGGTACTACAGGACACAGCAATATAAGAGTACACATGATACATAGGAAACCTACATCGAGTTCGGCGACTCAATAAGATATTATGCAACAAGGAAGTTGGTGCAAAGTTTGAATCACAGCAATTGGTTGGCAAGCATGAAAGACATTGAGGATTTCTTTAAAGACACATAGCCATCATGACAGATAAATTTGCAAGAAAGGATGACAAGTGCACTCAAAGTCTTGGTGTTCGATAAAAGCCAACCCCTCTTTTCTGCCGCCCAACATAATTCGTTCCTTACACAACATCTTTACCACTTTGCAACACTCAACTCCTCATCTCCCGCTTAAACAAGTATTTTTCGTTTGACTAAAATCCTTGCCTTGACCGCTACATCAAGCACTTAGGCAATCTCTTCTAATACCCATGCTTTCTATGATAATCTCTGAATTCAAGCGCTAATCCGTCATCTGCGGTCTAGGCATCCTCTTATACTTATGTGTCATTTTTACGTCAAATCTTTGTTAATGTGCCCACATGATTTTGTGCATTTCACCACTTTATTACGGTTGCTCTGCGCTTGAACACCGAAATTGGTCAAGAATATGTATTAAGAAAAGTTGAAGTGGCATGCCAAGCTGAAAACATTTTCTTCTAGAACAAGGACTTTTAAACCGCCAACATGGGACACCGAGAAAACCCAGATGATCTCAATCTTACTTACGTACAACTTGTATATGGGAAAACAAAATCAGCTGGCACTATACCCACACATGAGTCGCCAGAAAGAAATTTAATCACTATACAACCTTATCAGGCTCAACATAATCAAGGATAGACAAAAAGACAAAACCTCACACCTTTACTCTTTTAGCCCAATCAGAGGACATTGCAAACAAACATCTCTCAAATGCCCACTCCAAAATTTGATCCAACAAAGATCTACACTCGTCACTTACACATTTAAAACCATGACACCACAAGACATCCAGCATTGAAATACAAAGTTCAGAGTCTGATTGACCAAAGCAAGACAATGGTTCAACAAGAACCGATAAAGGAAAACTCTAACTCCCAAACCACAAACACGCTTTCTACAAAGGCCAACCCATCAAAGTTAGCTCCATGACTTTCGAAAACGAAAAGCACAAAATACGAAAACATCCCATCATAATCTAAGACAAATACAATTTTTGACAACCTCCGAATTCGGCAAAAATCAAAGTATGAAACCTCAGTCTGGGCATGCAAGTATCCACGTGATCATAGTCATCAATATACCCAATCTCCACGCTAAAGGAAGAGTACAGATTCTAGCTAATACATTGGTGTTCAGTACAACACAACCACCTTTCCTTGGTGATCTGTCATAGGCAATAAACTGGGGTAGAATTTTTGAGGATCCCCTCAAAAATTCCAAAAGGCGCAAGCTTGACACTGTGGCAGAAATTTTTGAGATCCCCTCAAACATTTCAAGAAAGGCATTATAAAAGCAACACAATAGCCCCTTAGCACATTGCATGACATAACAATGGCATTCTATTTGTTGTACTTTACTTTACTTTTTTTTACAGGGTATACAGCTCGATAAGAATCGAATGACAAAAGTATAGACAGCCCGATGAGAAAGATTGGCATGACAAAGAGTAGACAGCCCGATGTTGAGTTTGGCATGGCAAAGGGTAGACATCCCCTGTGATAAGTTTGGCATGACAGAAGGTAGACAGCCCGATGTTGAGTTTGGCATGGCAAAGGGTAGAGAACCTTGTGAGAAGTTTGGCAGGACAGAGGGTTGACAGCCCGATGCTATGTTTGGCATGGCAAAGGGTAGACAACCCTGAGGGTAGACAGCCATGTGAGAAGTTTGGCATGACAGAGGGTAGACAGCCCGATGATTGAGTTTGGCATGGCAAAGGGTAGACAGCCCTGAGGGTAAACAACTCTATGAGAAGTTTGGGATGACAGAGGGTAGACAACCCGATGTTGAGTTTGGCATGGCAAAGGGTAGACATCCATGTGAGAAGTCTGGCATGATAGAGGGTAGACAGCCCGATTTTGAGTTTGGCATGCTAAAGGGTAGACAGCCCTGTGAGAAGTTTGGCATGATAGAGGGTAGACAGCTCGATATTGAGTTTGGCATGGCAAAAGGGTAGACAACCCTGAGGGTAGACAGTCCTATGAGAAGTTTGGCATGACAGAAGGTAGACAGCCCGATGTTGAGTTTGGCATGACAAGGGTAGACAGCCCGTTGAGAAATTTGGCATGATAAAAGGTAGGCAACCTAGAGTATAGATAGCCCAGTTAAAGAAATGGTATAGTATGGAGTAGACAAACTGGAGGGTAGATAGCCTAGCAAAAGGATAGCACGACAAAGGGTAGATAACCTGGAGGGTAGACAGCCCGGTGAAAGGATGGCATGACAAAGGGTATGCATCTAAACTAAAGAATGATAGACAACTCTGCACGAAAAGATACACAGCTCAATGCGAAAAGGGGTATACATCCTAACCTGACAAGCGTACATTTAAATGATGAAAAGCAGTGGCAAGATGATCCAATGACAGGGAAGTCTCTTTATGCATTTACATACATACTATTTTGCAAAGCTTGCTTTTATCGCAGGACATACAATCCGGCGTTGCATTGGCAAGATGGTCCAATGACAGCTCGGCACGACGAAGCAATTATTTCCTAACGAGAAGTACTCAGCAAATGAATATCCCCTAGAGAAGAAGTACACATTCCCTAGCATTGAGCATCCGAAAGCAGACTAGATAATTACATGACATAGGAGGGCTCAAATCAACAGGGAAGTTTACTTTATCGTCACCTTTATCTTTATTTACATTTATCCTGATTTTGATGCAGGGTACTCCCTAATCTCTCGACAAATCCCCGCGCCATACTCTCACACCTGCTCCCAAAATCACTACCACACGCAAAATTGTGCAACCACAAAACCTCAAATACACAAAAAGCATCATCCCAAAACCTAAATCAAGAGACTTAATCTTACAGACAACGCTTTTGCTACACCCGCAAGCTACCTATTTTTCCAAGTTCCAAAGCGCTCAAAGCTACAGCTACATACTCACACCAGTGATCTACCTAATCTTTCCTTGTCGTTTCAGTGTCAGTTTCATATTCCTTCTTATTCAAGCCCATCTGCGTCAATCATGCACGTTCTCGTGCTTAATCACGCCTATCTGTTTGAATCGTGCGCATTTATCGTGCTCTACTCCTTAATGTTCTCCAGCTCACTCAAGACAATGTTGAAGGCAAAATGACTCATCTATCGAGTTGTAGTGGAAACTATGCCCATGTAAACTCCTCTTTATGGGTGTGTCTTACATCATATCTTCATAACTAGGATGATTACAAGCCTCTTTCCCCACACTTGATCTATCGATGTTACCTTGTCTCTTCACAATACCTGCAAACTACCTATTCTGTCGAATTCCGATGCACCTGTAGCGGATCATCTCATGCCCCCACAAGTAATCTGCCTAATCTTTCATTATAAATTAGGATGTCATTTTGCATTTCCTTCCAACTAATACATACTTTGTCTACTCAAGCCTATCTGCATCAATCGTGCGTGTTTTCGTGCTTAATCGTGCCCATCTGTTTGAATCATGTGCATTACAAAACTCACTCCCGAAATGTTTCCCAGCTCAGACAAGGCAATATTAAGGCAAGATTACTCATTTATCGAGATGAAGTGGAAACTACGTACATATAAACTCCTCTTTATTGGTGTATAGCGTACCACATTTTCATAACTAGGATGATTATAAGTCTCTTTTGCCACGGTTGATCTATTGATGTTATCTCATCTTCGCTAGTGCCTTTCCCTCATTCTTCATTTATCTCACCAAAAGGCAAAGCATACACAAATCTAAACTTTATATACTCTGATAAGTTTAGTCTTGACATCTAAAATCGTGCGTCATAAACATCTCACAAAAGCAACATTTCATTCTAGAACTACAGACGCCTGATTCTCGTGAAACCTGAGATATGTAGGCAACTCAGAGACCGGGGTTCGGCTAAAATACCCCCCGAAACCTCTCATTTTCCTTTTTGCTTTGTCCGTCCATCGTGACAAAATTGACTACTCCGTCAACTATCTTTGTCCGAAGAATCCTTTCATCATCCCCGGGCAGAGAGGGGCAGCTGTTGACACCCAATTTTGTCATTTCCTTACCAATTTGCCTTGCTCGAGGAGGTATTTAATTTTTAGAACGCAATAGTAGTTTTCCTTGAATTTTTAAACTTTTGTGTCATTTACCATGCATTTATTTACATGTTTGGTTTGTTCGCCTCTAATTAATTTTTCTCTATAGTCCATATTGTTCAAATGCGAACATAGTATGTAATTGCATCACATGTTTGAGCTCATTTATTCTTATTCTATGCCGAATTATATTTGCATTTGCTTATTTTATACCTATTATTTATTCATTTGCTTATGATAAGTTTATTTAATAGTATCCCCTCATAAATCTTGCCAAATTCTAGTCCATCCATACATGATAAAATACAAAGAAGTCTTTTATGAATCTGGATGAAATATCCAACAGATACACCCTATATGTTTGCTAAAATACTTCAAATCTCATTCCATTTGCTTGCATATCACGTTGAAGAATCACTCGCCAATCAAAACCACTCTTAGTTCCCTTTTCTATTAACTCCATTACGTGAACACTTTTCCCTTTTCCATGTTAATGATTTCAATCTTGTAATTTTCATATTTATTTTATTTGCTATAATTTTCTTTCCATATTGTATTCCTTCTCAGCAAAGTACTTATTTTACTAGTACTAGCCGTTAGTCTTCTTTCCCCTTCTTTGAGATTTTTTCATCTCAAATTACCATACAAGCTTCTATATTTTTGAAAGATCCCCATATCCACTCCCTCTTAATTCTCCAGTAATCTCGAATGATTGACACCTGATTAGTATAAACTTGATACACTCCTCACTTTTACATTTGAACACGGAATCTCTCGAAAGGATGTGGATTTATTAAGTTTATCTTTAGCTTTTTTCCTTTATGATTTTCTATCTTCCTTTACCAAATTTATATTTTCAAGAATCTTGACTTTGATTTTCTACTAATTTTTAGTGATTTCAATATCAATGTTCAAATCATTAGCCCCTATTTCCTCTAAGTTTTCCTATTCCTCCATCACTTTGCTAGAAAGAAAGAGATTTAGCTAGTCTCAAATTGCTCTCATGATCACAAAATTTACAGCTCTTTCTCTTATTTTTCTCCTACTATGACTGTTATAATCTCATTCACATTACACTATATATGTACATCTCTACCTCTACATATAGGGACGCCTAGATGAACAACTACCCTCACCTCTGCAGTTCCCACATGACTATTATCTTCTGCTTCTTCCTTCAAGAACTAGCAAACCATAATCGACAGTGAGCCTCATGAGAAAATGCACAGCAACATTGATTAGCTTGGAGAGGTGACAACTCGAAGCGAAAGCGCTCTCTTTGGTGCTGCTAGTAGTAAACTGAATCAGGTCGACTCTTTCATTATCTTCAATATTCTAATTACTTTGTTTGTTTATATCGCAGATTTTTAGTTGGTATTGTGAATATTTTGACAATTACTATAAAAAAGGATTTTCAATATGTCTCACATGTGCATGCTAAGAACGGCATGTTTCAGTTTCCAACAACACTTATTTAAAATTTGAGTTTGTATTTCAAGCTGAACATGTCTTGATTACTTCCTTGTTTTAGGAATGCTCTCATATATTTTAAGTTTAGTTACTTCATTTTACATTAAAGTAGTATCTATGTTGCCAAAGACATCAACTCTTATGAGTTTTCCTACTCTAGAACTCACAGATTAAACATACATGTCATTAATATTTCTTTGATTGGTTAAGTACATAGAGTAGATATACTCTCACTCCTTTAAATCTTCTTCACATGTACATGGAGATTGAATTGAAGCGGTGTGTAGAGCTTAACCTCGGCATATAAAGGAGTCAATACCCTGAGTGGGGTCAGGTACGTTTTGAGATATGATGACAATGGCAGGCCACGACTTCTTGAATGAAGAACACACATATAGCTTTACAAAAATTAAAGCGACTTGTTACTCCCTCATTTTGATCTGATATGTCACTCTCTTAGGAGTTTTAAATATTCAACACTTTTACTTTTTTTTAACTTTAATTTTCTTTTCACCATTTGACATTTTCTCAAAATTAACTACGAAATTTAGACTATTTAAAGCTTTACATTATTTTCAAATAGCAACACTAGAAAATGACTTTTATTTATACTATAGAAGCTAAACCATTTTGAGTTGAACACTATTTTCAAATCAAAATATTTTAATACTTCTTTTGTCTTGTCTATAAATGTTTAAGATTGTTGATCATACAAAGGCAAATAAAGGAAAATAACATCGGACTGAGCCCTTCTCCCGCCTCGCCTACACCTGATCCCATATTTTTCTCAACTCTTAATTCTAGTTCATTTATTTATGTTGTTAAAATATTTCACTCATATTAAATTTTCCACCAAAAAATAAGGTGGAACGTGCTTCTACGAGTATTTTTTTTTAATTTTTTGTGAAGTAATATAGGATGCTTTTCTGAAGGATTCAAATGATCTTGTGCAACTCAATTATTTACTTCCTTGCTTAATTACTTATTTACTTGTCATTTGTGTGACTGACTGCATATTTTATGACTAGTTTAAATTAAGTATTTTTGGCAGTTTGGTTGATGTTTTAGGATTGAATTGGAGACATGAGAAAAACTTGAGTGCAAGTCGATCTTTTAGTTCTATTTCAAGGAAGTAGATGTACTTAGGATAAAATCGCACCCTTGACCTTTAATCTTGCTCATACTTCAATTTATAGCCCTGACATAGTCTATATTGCTTATTTACGCTAATAGACTCGAAGTGCATGTCTACTTTGTATTAAAATCCCAATTATTTAGTCCGGGCGGTAACCATATTTGGTGGAGCCTGAGAGGTGCCTAACACTATCCTCTCGGGTTAACTTGAACCCTTACCTAAAATTTCTGGTTCGTAGACTAAGTTTTGAAGTTAATTATAAAATTGACTAGAAACAAAGTAGGTGCCCTAATACGCCTAGTTTAAAAATATATGTTAGGTGATGACCCAAACTCTTTACACGTGAGTTTCAATAAGTCGAATCCTGTTTCAAACTCTAACCGGTTCGAAAAAGATGGGTGTTGACAGATGCCAACTTTCATCATATGGTGGGCCTCATGGTGGCATTAGAACTGTCTCAAAAATCTTGGAGTGTGGATTCTGTTGGCCTACCATCTATAAAGATGCTCTTGCATTTGTGAAAGGTTATGATAGATGCCAAAGAGCTGGGGATGTGTCTAGAAAACATACAATGCATCAAAATCCTATCATAGAGGTAGAGTTGTTTTATGTGTGGGGTATTGATTTCATGGGCCCTTTCATAAGCTCTTGTGGAATGAAATATATTTTTGGCATACATTGACTATGTATCTAAATGGGTAGAAGCGGTGGCTTTACCAAACAATGAAGCAAGAATTTTCACGACATCTTTGAAAAAAAACATCTTCACTCGGTTTGGCACTCTAGAGCTATAATTGGTGATGATGGATCTCATTTTTACAACAAGGCATTTGGCTCACTTCTTGAGAAGTATGGAGTCAAGCACAAAATCGCAACTCCTTATCATCTACAAACTAGTGGACCAGTTGAAGTGTCCAACCGGGAAATCAAGCAAATCTTGGTGAAGACAGTGAGTGTCAACCGGAAGGATTGGGCTATGAAATTGGATGATGCACTTTGGGCTTATAGGACGGCTTATAAGACTCCAATAGGTATTCCCCCTACCGATTGGTTTTTGACAAGGCTTGTCATCTCTTGATCAAGCTTGAGTATAAGGCATTATGGGCTTTGGAAAAGTTGTACTTGGATGAGTTAGCCTCCAAGTCTATAATAGAGGCGTCGAATGAACTTGATGAGATGTGGTTTGATGCATATGAAAATGCCTTATTGTACAAGGAGAGGATGAAGATTGTGCATGATAAGAAGATATGGAATCAAGAATTCAAGGTGGGGGATCTCGTGTTGTTGTTTAATTCCCATCTCCAATTATTTCTGGGAAAGTTGAAGTCAAAGTTGAGTGGCCCGTTCAAGGTCGTTGGTGTTTCTCCCTATGGTGCCCTTGATTTGGAGGGTGATGATGGTAAGAGTTTTAGAGTGAATGGGCACCGGGCAAGATATTACTTGGGAGTTGTTGAAGGCACCAACATGGTGGCCTTAGTATTCTTGATTGATCCTTGAGCTAATAGGTCGACGTAGTGCCACGACATTAACTAAGGCGCTTCTTGGGAGGCAACCAAAGATTTTTTAGCTAACTAGTTGTTGTTTTGTAGATGTCAAGTATGAGTTGCAGCTGATAGAGAAAGTACAAAAATCTGGTCTTACAGGTAATAAGGAGGTCGTCTTTGGATTGGGTGGCTGCCCCTTGGTGAGTGATGGTAACTGAGGAAAAAGAAGTTTTCAGAGATCCAAGAACTATGTGGTCGCCTTTCAAAAAGGGCGACTGCCCATTTTAAAGAGATTGATTTTTTTTTAAATGTCAAATATGAGGCTCTGTGGACTTTTCTCGCCCTTTTCAACGCACTTGTAGGGTTGCAGGCCCTTTTTGACATGGAAGCCATCCCTTGGCTTTAGCCTAAAAAATTTGGCTAAGTATCAAAATCGGAGCTCTCTGAAGTTTGAGCGCCCTTCTGAGTGCACCTGTAGTGTTGGCCGCCCTTTGTCATAAGTCGGAAGGGTGGAAACCAATTGCAAGAGGCGACCGCCCTTTCTCTTAAAGAACGCCATATGGGTGACCGCCTTTTTCAAAGGCGGGCGCGCTTCTTAAAAAAGGTTACCAGCCCATCGGAGGGTATAAAAGGAACTCTAGGGATGCCTCTTATCCTCTTCTACTATTCCGACTTCCAGAAAAAAAACCCTAACCGCCGGCTACTTCCATTAATTCTGATCAACGGAAACTCCCACCCCCGCTCACCCTACAAAGCACCATTTCATCATCGACTGCATAACTCATTTGGTAAGCCTTTCATTTCATTCTTGTTTTAATTTCTTAGTTTAAAGTTAAATTTTTAGGAGTAGGATTAAATTAGAATAGATTTTAAACTTAAAAAAATGCAAAAATATGACGTAGGATGGCTGGGGGAAGGGTGTACGAACCTAATTTTTGACCTTTGTTCTTGAAAGATTGAGAGTGTTTTAGCCATGAGAGAGAAGAAAAGTGGGTAGTTGTGAACCTTGTTTATGCTTTAGTGTTTAAAAATTTGGATCACGCCCTTACATCTGTTGCTGACAAAGAAAGTGCTCTCGCCCTTTATTGGGTGACCACTCTCTCTTCGTGTTTTGCAGCATAAACTACTGAGGGTTCAAGAACTTGTGCGGCCGCCCTTTTTGTCTCACCTGACCATCTCTCTAAGGAGAGAATGCCTTAGAATAGGCGAGTGCTCCTTCTGAAGATGGACCCCCTTTATCTAAGCCCAATTTTTTTTTCTAAATGTTGGAATGGCACCTCTCTGAAGTTTGGGCACCTTTGCAGAGTTGGTCGCCTCTTGATGTCAAGAATTGAAGGCTGTTGCACTGGGAGGCCGCCCCCTCCTTGGGCGGCCGCCCCTCTGAACTTGGCAAAAAAATTGGCTAAGTATGAAAATCAACCTCTCTGAACTTTAGGCGCCCTTTGAGGCCACCATTGCAGTGCTCGTCACCCCTTGATAAAGAGGAGGCTGCCCTTCATTGAGGCGGCCGCTCTTGTGAAACGGTTGAAATTTTTTCTAAGTATGGAAAGTAAGTCCTCTGGACTTTCTCCTCCCTTTGCCTCCGCCCTTGCAGTAATGGCCGCCCTTTGTCTCAAACACTAAAAATTTTCTGAGTGTTGGACCAAGAGGCGGCCGCCCTTTGCACATGCCCCCGCCCTTTTACCTATTTTCTAAAACATGATTAGAGTTACATCTCCAACATATGTTAATCATTTTTGGGCTACTTCTAACATGTTTCATCTTTGCTTAAACATGACTAAATGGTGAGATCTCGGGGGAACAAAGTCATAAAGAAAAGAAAGAGGATCCACAAGCAAGCCTCCTAGCTTGGGGAAAGAAGTTGGAAAACCTTTTCCAAAGCAAGTTAGAGGGAAAGTAGGAAGAGGAGCAGGGGTAGTGGTGTCTTTACCTGCCTCACCCACTTCTTCTAAATCTATGGACTCTGATGATATTCCCCTAGTTCAAAGAAAAAGAACTATGGAGGAGAGTGCAAAGCAAAGACATGATCAAGCAGAAGAAAGAGAGCAAAACTCAGAGCCCGAGACCCAGAGAGCTTCTTCTTCCTCTTCCTCTTCCTCTTCCTCTTCCTCAGCTGGCGAAGGCAATGACTCTGAGTAACAATGATGGCAGTGAAGAAAATGAGGGTAACCAGACAGAAGGAGAAGAAGAAGAAGAGGTCTAAGAGGAGCAGCCACTGCCACCCCCTCCATCCAACAGACCAATGAATGTGGTTAGAACCAGACCACCTTTGCTAGCAAATTGGGAAGAGAACTTTGTATAAAAGCAAGCCTATTTTGACTACTTCTAAGGAATAAAAGAGAGGTCCATAACTGCATAAAGGACTATCACAACAGCTCATATGGACAAAAACAAAAAAGGCTTCTTGATGCAGATTCTAAATAGGGGTTGGATGAATTTGATGACTGATGACCTCTAGGCAAGCAATGAAACATTGATTAGAGAATTTTATGCCAATGTGGGGAGAATTGCACCAAACAAGTTTGAAGTGCTCCTTCAAGGAAAATAAGTGAACTTTGGGCCAAAAGCTCTTAATGATTTTTTGGGCTGCCACACATTCTACCTATATTTTGGTTAGAGTGGAAAAATAAGAGTGAACAAGATCTCAAGCCCATGTTTGCAAAAAAGATAGAGCTGATCCTACCGCTTGTTGGATGAAGAATGGTACCAAAATTGTGAGATCAACCTTAAATTTTGAGGCAAGAGGTGGCACACAATTATATGCTGATTGATTCCATCAAAGAATGATTAAAAGTGTACACTTGGTCGAGGAGTGTTGATTTCTACGATTATGCTTGGAAAGAATGTGAATGTAGGAATTCTCATGAATGACAGTATTTGGACAGCTACAAAGAGAAACTCCATAAATTATGCCCTTCCCTAATACATTGACTGCTTACTTTCGATCAGTGAAAGCCACTGAATATGAAACAGATAAGATGATTGACCCCATCCAAACATAGAGCTTGTATGATGTGCAAGGCCTGGACGACCCAATAAAGCCTACTGCAAGGGTTCAAATAAAAGAAGCACCCCCAACATCTATTCCACTTGCCTCCACGGGCACTCTTCCATGTTCATGTGATCCTTATCCTTCAACTACTGCACCTTCTTACCCTCCACTCGCACTGACTCCAGAAAAAGTTGTTGACATCTATATGTGGATCAAATCTGTTGATATCAAACTGGAGCAGATTAAGGTATGGTTTGAAAATGGGCATAACCCTTCACTTCACCCAAAGCCTCAGACTATTGTACCCTCTGAGGAAATGAAAGAAATGAATAAAATAATGAAGAAGATTTTGGAAGAACTGAAAAGTCAAGGAGATACATTGAAAATCTTGGAGTCCGAGAATGATCAAATCGAGCTAAAGAACAAGGTGCAAGGCTTTGTTGACACTGCTTCCACTGCTCAGCCTGAAAAACCTGAGAGTAGCAGGAAGAGAAGATGGAAGGAGAAAGCTAAGGAGAAGACACCTCTGGAGCCTACGGATGGGCTCACTGCAGAGGAGGAGTACCTGCGCATACAGGCTATGTTGGCTGATGCTGTTGATGATGGCCAGGAGTCTGCTGACATTCCCATGCACACTTGTCCACCTTACTAGATGCCAGAGGAGGTCCAGGTTCAGATTGCCACTAAGAAATCTTTAGAGAATGCTGCTAGGGAGCATGCTGAGAGAGAGGCACCACCACTGCAGCCTCCACTAGCTGAAGTGGAAGGCAAGAAAATAGCTTGATGATGATCAGAGAGTCCCCTCTTACCCCCTCTTGTGCTTATTTTTGTGCGTGCTTAGCATTCGGGGACTGATATTTCCAAAGATATACCACTTTACTGTTTTAAGGACCAGTTCCTTAAAATGTGTTCCTTTACTATACTATATGCGGAATTAAAACTGTAAGTAATTGAACACCAGATATTAGCGTGGAAAAACCCCTTTACTCGGGATCAAAAAACCACGACCTACTTCTCAAGTAGGATTTCAACTTCACTATGTAAAAAGACCCACTTGGTTACAAGACTCCTTCTTACTAACCTAGGACTAACTCTAATCCTTTAGTGATCTTTCTCACGATCAGTGAAGTTGTGCCAAGTCCACGACTTGAACTAGGAAAGATACAACTCGATTATGTTTACTACAGTTGAACTAAGACTAAATTTTACAAGACTCAATCTAAGGAACAGGTTCTAACTTAGTTCTACTGTAGCTAACTGATTACACAAATAAGCTAATGACTCTTTTAAGCTTTGCTCGATTCTCTCTGTATTTGTGCATACTTCAATGGCTGATATGCTCCATGTTTTATAGCTCCAGCAGCCAAGAAGTCTTGAGCAATTAGAACTCCAAAGCTCCCATGAGTTTGAGTCCTAATTGGATTCTTCTCTTTAGTATTTGGATCTTCTATCCTTTATCCTTTATTTATGCAATCTTTTCGTATCCGTTTAGACCTGCATAATTATCAAGATAAACATTAGTATTAGGATAATTAATAATATCTCAGCTTAAACGATTTTGCATGAATTATCTATTTAGCTGCAGTGATTCAAAGGAACAGGTCCTTTGAATCCGTTCCTTAATCATCAGTCAAAACTCCAAGCTTATCCAAGCTAACATTTTCCCCCTTTTTGATGATGACAAATTCATAAGCATAGCTGCATATCCTTAATATCCTGAAGTACCACTTAAGCTCAAAAACAATAAGTAGAGACTTTATCATTAAGGACCAGATTCTCAATTAGGTATAAGTTCACGCAAAATCAAACTTACTCTTCCCCCTTTTGGCATCATTGAAAAGGTTGCATAAAAAATATAACTCAAGTGTTAGAATTAATCAGCACATGGCCATTGAGGCAACTCAAAATGCGAACATAAATCAGATTAAAGCAACTGCAAAACAATGATATTAGCCATCAAAGACAATTCATCATTAATCAAAATGTTAAACCAGGGGATACAAGCAAGTACTACAGAATTATTCAAAGACTAGAGAAGGAAAAGACTAAGGCACTAGACTAGGCTAAATCCCACTGGACAAAAGATGGCTTATGGCTAAGGTGGTCAGGATGTGGAAGGACCAGGTCCCTGAGACTTGTTAAGCAATTCAAACATCTGCTTGAGCATTCCCTCACTGGTCTCCTTTGCCCTTGTGGCCTCTGCCTTCCAGTAGTTTTTCTCCTCTTCCAACCTTGCTATTTCAGCAGCCTGGATAGCAACCTGTTGCCTCAGTGCCCTTACCTTGTTGTTCAAAGGCTGCCTCCCAACACCAGTCTGTGGAGGATCAGCCTGAACAGGCAAGTCACAGCTAATCAATGTAGCACAGCCAAACTTTTCCTTCTTAGTAGCCTTTACTACCCCTTCCAAGGGAATCTTCAACTTTGCAAACACATCAGTCAAGATGAAGCCAAACGGCAAGGAATGCTTCCTCTTCCCAGCTATCACCCTTTTGATCAGGTGGATCATAAAACTGGGCCAGTTGATCTACTTTTCAGTGTCCAACAGTTCCATAAGGACCAGGTCCATGAAACTGGCAATTCCTCTTTTTTCCTACCTTGGCATCACAATTTTGTTCACAAACTCAAATAACACTTGGTGTTGTGGGTGCATCTCACTTTTCTGCACAGCTCTGGGTTTTTCTTCCCCTTCATTCTCAGCAAACTTCCTAGTAATCTCCAATCCAGTAGGCAAGTTTGTCAAGTCAGGCCATACCTTCTTGACATAATTGTCATACCCAGTAAAAGGAATCCCCAACAGCTCACCAAGTTCCCTGGTGTCAAACATAATCACATTATCATTAACAGAGGTAGTAATCCTGTCATCTTTAATGGAACAGTTCTGGTAGAACTCTTGCACCATCCCTTTTGCACATCTGCCAGAAATCTGAAGGACCATGTCCCTCCAGCCCTGAGCATGCAGTTTTTGCAGCAACCATAGCATTCCTTCTTCTTGTACATCAGATAATACTCTTCCCTTCAACACTTTCCTAGGAAGCATGTCATCATGAACACAATGTACATCATCTTCTCCCTCAGCTTCACTCTCACTTTCATCCCCAGCAAAGGACTCATCACTATCGCTAGCAGAACTTTCATCCACAACAGTTCTTTTAGAGGACCTGGTCCTCTTAGCAGACTTTTCTGCAGCCTTCACAGAACTTCTTGTTACTCGTCTTTGAGCAACTTTTCTTTTCTTCGACTGAGGCACAACCTCCTCAGCATCTGCCATCTATCATCTTCACCAACACCATCAAATTCTATCTCCTCTACTTCTTCCTCTTCAACAGGATCAACAACATGTTTTCCTTTCCCTTTTCTGCTTCTTTCCAAAGCAGCAGCTAAGTTTTCATCAGCAGCTTTAGCAGCACTTCTTATCCTCCTAACCCCAAAAACAGGAGTTGAGACAGAAGGAACAAGTCCTTTTTCCTTGGAGGAACTTTCACCTTTCTTCTTAATTCCTGGCTTATAACTATCACTGATTTTCTTCAACTTAGCAGCAATTTCAGCAGTCACATGGTCATCAATGGGTCCCTTTCTAGCTAATTTTCTTTTCAAACTCCTAATGTTGATCAAATCAACAAGAGGCCTATCACTATCACTTATAGCATCATCAACATCTATAACATCCTCCATGGGTGCTCTAAAAGCAACCTCTGGAGACCCTGATGACCCATGCATGGGTGCTTCCAACCTTTTAACTGTTTCTTCTTCCCCTCAGACCCCTCTCCCTGTTCCTCCTCATCTATCACAACATTTAAAGGATAGGTAAAATTTACCTGATACTGATATAGAACCATAGCTCGTGACAAATCCTCAACCTGCTCAATAATTGATTCAGCCGTGGGAACTGGTCCTTCCCCCTGAATTTCAGGTTAAGGTACTTCTTAGATTATTTCAGGAACTTCAGGGTTTAGGTCAGTGGTATCCATGGGTGAAGGAGGGTTGAGATTTTGTGGTTGTTCAGTGGTGGGTGCAGTTGAAGAATTTTCAGGAGAAAGAGACATTCTTGTAATTCGAATTAAGAGATAATTGATTATTCTTTCTGAAATTTTGAGAATTCAGTTTGTAAACAAAGTAAAAGAATAATGAGGAAGAAGGAGTGTATTTATAGAGTGAATTAGGTAGTAGAGATAGAGTATAAAACGATCACTATAACTTCAGCAAGGCATTCAGCCGTTATGGACTCTTGGGAGTCTCCCGGAGAAATAGAGCCGTTGGACTGTTAAGTCTCCTTTTCAGAGTGGGAACTGTTCCTCTGATGGGACTCTTATGCAGTTTGGATATGGTTAAGAAACTTAGTGGGATTTATCCTAATTACAAGTTACCTATAGCCTTTGCACTTCTAAATTAACTGAATAATAACAAGTACATACCTGATTTTAACACGAAAATTTAGTGTCCTTCCAATTTGCAACATTTTTTATCAATCTGAAATTCTAAGAGCATAAGGGTAACATCATTCAATTTTAGGAACTCTAAATAAGAAGTATGACATAAGAGTATACATTTAAGAATTAAGCTGGACTGAATCATTCATAATGACTTGAATAAAATTCATTTTAAGTGCAATTTTCTAGCCAATTATGAAGTAAAGCATTGATGATTTTATGTGAATTTAATCATCCCTAATTCCAACCTATTTCTTTCAAAATCATCTCTACCTAGAGCTTTTGTAAAGATGTCAGCAATTTGCTTTTCAGTCGGACAAAATGCTATGGTGATCAAACCTTTTTCATAGTTGTCTCTCAGGAAATGATGTCTTATATCAATGTGTTTAGTCCTTTTGTGATGCACTGGATTTTTTGTCATGTTAATAGCACTAGTGTTATCACAAAAAATAGGAACAATTCCTACATCAACACCAAAAATCTTGTAATTGTTGTTTGATCCATAACAACTGTGAACAACATGAAGCATCTGCCACATATTCAGCCTCAGCAGTGGAAAGTGCCACTGAATTTTGTTTCTTGGTTCCCCAAGAAACCAAACACTCACCAAGAAAATGTGCCATACCTGAGGTACTTTTTCAATCAACAAGGAAACCTGCATAGTCAGCATCAGTATATCCAACAAGATTAAAACTACCACCTTTTGGATACCAAAGTCCCAAGGGACCTGTTCCTTTCAGATATCTCAATATTCTTTTAACAACTTTCAAATGAGATTCCTAAGGATCTGATTGAAACCTAGCATACAAACCAACACTGAACACAATATCAGGTCTACTAGCAGTTAGATAGAGTAGAGAACCAATCATACCTCTATATAATTTTTGATAAACTGATATTCCATGTTCATCAAGATCCAATTTTGTGGCAGTGGCAATAGGTGTGTCAATTTCCTTAGCATTATCCATATCAAATCTTTTAAGTAATTCCTTAACATAATTTTGTTGATGGATCATAGTTCCATTTGAGGTTTGCTTAATTTGTAAACCCAAAAAGAAATTGAGTTCACCCATCATGCTCATCTCAAACTCACTCCCCATCAAGTTTGCAAATTCCTTACTTAAATTTTCACGTGTAGCACCAAAGATTATATCATCTACATAAATTTGAACAACTAAGAGATGCTTACCTTTTTCTTTTAAAAATAATGTGCTATCAATTTTACCTCTTTTATATCCATGTTGAAGTAGAAATTTTGATAGCCTTTCATACCATGCTCTTGGTGCCTGCTTGAGCCCATACAAGGCCTTAGCCTCAGCCCAAAAGTTTTGTGGAAGATTTCCAAATATTAACATAGTCCTTGCCATTTCCTCTAGAGTCCTATTTTTCCTTTCCACTACACCATTTTGTTGTGGAGTTTTAGGTGAAGAAAAATTATGATAAATGCCATTTTCATTACAGAAATTGAAAAACATATGATTTTCAAATTCAGTTCCATGATCTGGCCTAATGGCAACAATATGATTATCTAGAGTTCTTTGAGCTTTCTTAGCAAAAATTGAAAATGCATTAAATTCTTCTTCTTTAGATGCACTATAGTCCATGCAAATCTGGAGTAATCATCCACCAATACCATAACATACTTCTTACCTCCACGACTCATTGTTCTCATTGGACCACATAAATCCATATGGACCAGTTCCAAAGGTTTAGTGGTACTTACCTGTTTCTTCGTTTGAAGGAGGATTTTACCTGCTTTCCCCTGGCACATGCTTCACATACTTTTTCATCATTAAACTTAATGTTAGGAAGACCTATCACCAAATCCTTGGACACAAGTTTGTTCAATTGTGAAAGACTAGCATGTCCTAGTCTTTTGTGCCATATGAGGGGATCATTTTACACCACACTTAAGCAACTCAAGCTTCCATCAGATAGTGTCAGCAAGTCTACTTTGTAGATGTTTCCATGCTTATTTCCCTGCAAAATAATCTCTCCAGAAGTTTGGATAGTCACAGTGCATCCAGTAGATGAGAAATTAACATTATTACCTTTGTCACACAATTGAGATATACTCAATAAGCAATGCTTCAGCCCATCTACTAGAAACACATTGTCTATACTATGTGAATCAGACCTACCTACATTTCCAATGCCTATGATTTCCCCTTTCTTACAATTACCGAAGGAAACACTTCCTCCTTGGAAGGCTGAGAGTGAAAGGAACAGTTCCTTATGTCCTGTCATGTGCCTTGAGCAACCACTGTCCATGTACCATTTGTGGTTTATCTCTTTCACTCTAGCCTGCAAAAGAAAACTAGGGGTTAATTTTTAGAAAAAGGATGAATCAGATCTCTCCTAGCACAGAATGGTAATGGTTTCTTTGTGTGAACAGTTTTCTTTCTTACAGAATGTTGAACAGGTTTATAGGACATATTCCTCTGTCTCACAGAATTTTGAACAGGTTTATAGGACCTGTTCCTCTGGGCAGACCTTTTTAAAGATTGACAATTTTCTTTCCGGTGACCAGTGTTCCCACAATGAGTGCATAGCCAGTTTTCAGGAAGTGATAAGTACTTACTCTTTGGATCCCATTTGGATGAAGACTGTGCTTTCATGAATCCAATACCCTTCCTGTTACTACTATGATTTTCTTGTAACCATTTTAGTGCTTCAGAAGACTTGTTCTATTCTACAGTTTTTCTTAGCTCCATTTTTGTTTTAACCAAGTCTTCTTCCAAAGATCTTATCTTCTCATCTTTTTTGCACAGTTCATCAACTGTGGCTTTCAGTTTCTCTTCAGCAATGATCTGATGAGAATTAGCAATTCCTTTACCTTTTTCAACTGTTTTAACATTTTCTAATTCCTGAACAGTTGATTCAAGTGTAAGGATCTGTTCCTCAAGCATGCTAATCTTTCTTTTCAGAAAATCATTTTTAATTATTGCCTCTTTGCATTCTGTTTCTAAACAGTCAATTTCATCATGCAGTTGATGATTGCCATCCCTTAGAGATTTAAATTCATTTAGCACGGTATGAAATACTTTAACCAATTTTTCTCTAGACATGCTTTTTACATCTTGTTTAAGTTTAGAAACAAATACCTCAGCATCTTCTTCATTTTCTAAATCTCCAAGAGCCATTAGAGCAAGATCCTCATCCAGATCATCATCAGTTATTTCATCTTCACTGTCTTGCCATCCTGCAACCATTGCTTTGGGATTTCCACTTTTCTTATGGACCTGTTCCCTAGCCTTTTTCCTTTCCTCAATAAATCTCTTCCTGCATTCTCCTTCCATAATTGGACATTTGCTGATGTAGTGCTCCGTGCTTCCACATTTGTGGCATTCTCCAGCCTGTTTCATGTTAGAAGACCTACCCTGTCCACTAATCGCCTTTTTCTTAATCAAATATTTCTGAACACTTTTAGCAATAAGGACCAGTTCCTTATCATCAATAATCTTATCAGCAGCAGTCAAGGCTAGGTTAGGTTCAGTTTTAACTGGTACTCCTATGTTTTTAACCTTTTTCCTTAGTTCATAAGTCTTTAAATTCCCTATAAGCTCATCTAAGGATAGAGTGGTTAAATCTTTGCTTTCTATGATAGCACAATCTTTGATCTCCCAAGAATCTGGATGAACCCTAGTTAGAATCTTTTCTACTCTATCTTCCACAGTTAAAACCCTTCCCAAAGAAATAAGTTCAGAAGCAATGGCATTAAATCTAGTATACATTTCAGAGATTGATTCTTCTTCTTTCATTTTAAAACTTTCATATTCAGCATAAAGAAGTGTACCTCTAGACCTTTTTACCTGACTTGTTCCTTCATGTGCAACTTGTAGAGCATCCCAAATCTCCTTTGCAGTGGTATACCCTCTGATTCTAGTGCATTCGTCAAGACTGAGTCCACCAACAAGCCACTTCCTAGCTTTTGCATTGCTTTCCCATTGCTTTATGTCTTCAGCATTGCATTCTTTCCTGGTTTTGGGAACATCGTTTCCCTCAGCATCCTTCTTCATTGGGATCATGGGACCTTCAATCACTATGTCCCATAATTCATAGTCCTCTGCTTGAAGATGATCACGCATCCTTTCCTTCCACCATGAATAGTATTTCCTATTGAAAAAAGGAGCTCTAACCATTGACTGACCCTAACTGTTCTCTCGTGATGTACTCATCTAATCCTAGGTGTTAGCCTTTTCAAGGATAACCCGCTCTGATACCAATTGATATTTCCCAAGATATACCACTTTACTGTTTTAAGGACCAGTTCCTTAAAATGTGTTCCTTTACTATACTATATGCGGAATTAAAACTATAAGTAATTGAACACCAGATATTAGCGTGGAAAAACCCCTTGAATCAGGATAACTAGACTTAATTAAAGTAAATACTTAAAAATATTTATACTTTAGAGTCGAATGGTGGTCACTTCCTCTGTATTGTCAAGACACACTTCATGCTTAATCTTTGAAAGGTTCGGAGGTATCGGCCAGGGCTTCTACGCTAGAGGGTGTTGAGCCTCGAGATGTTACCTATGGGCCGCTGACAATCCGATAGTATAACTCTCTGCCAATAAAAAAATATTGAACTGCTTGCTTCCGTAGCTATTTGCTTTTTGACTTGTCTTCAGGGAGTATTCCCTTGTCTAAGGAGTTGATCAGCGCGTGACGTTGCTCTGAGGCAGATCTTGTACTTGGAACTTCGAGGTTCATTAGGTCCGCGGGGGTTAACTCAACCACTACCTGCTGGTCATCTGGATTAGTGCCTGAATCCTCGGACGCTTCGCCCTCGTTTGAGCTTTCTCCCCGATAGACAAACTCCAACTTATGAAAGTTTTTTAAAAGCACCTTTATTTTCTCATGCTGACCTAGCGCACAGACGTCCTCTTTAGTAAAAACTTCATTTGCTCGACTGAACACCAATTAGAAACTGCTGAAGAGGCTGAATCCCTTGTCCCCAATATGTAGGCAAAGTCAAGAGCTTGAATTATGGCTTCATATTCCGCTTCGACACTTGGAACTTTTTGGCCTTGCGAAAAACCTTCTCGGTGGGTCTCTTGATCCATAGATCGAGATTGGCTTCTTTTCCTTCTAGATCCACATCTGTACGGATTCTCTAGTGCCTGGGCTCGATCGTCTCTGTACTTGTGATTGATTCCTTCACCTTTAGCTCTAATTCCTCCACAAATTTTGAGGTGAAATCTTCTAGGACCTGCGACTCAATGGCTGTTTGTGGTCGATAATTGATATCATATTCTCCCAATTCCTCAGCCCGTTCTGCCGACTCTTTTGAAAGCCCATGTCTGGACAAATCTGTTTGTACTGGTACAGAGGATATCAAATTGACCGTATGGCTGAGAAAATATGAACACAACTCCCGAGTTGCCATGACCACGGCAGCAACAAACTGGATGGCAAAAGGTAGAAACCTATCTTGATACAAGAGCCCTTTGCTGGCGTACTTCACTGGAAACTATCTCTTATCTTTTTCTCGCACGAGTACTACATTCCATGCTGCTACTGAAATTGAAACATACATCAATAGGTGCTCTCCCGGGGTTGGCTCGGTTATCATCGGAAGCTGTAAAAGTTGCACCTTTACCTTGGCCAATACCAAATAACAATGTATCAGTCACAAGGGTTATTCGTGCTTTACCAGTACCTCGGTAAGCTGGCACCACAGTTCTGCTGCCTTGGGAACTAATTGACTCATCTCCGACAACCTCCCTCTACTCGCCGACCTCTATTCTAGCCTTACACTCCATGGGCTCATACCAGAAGGATTCTTTGTCGATCATAGTCACTTCGGCTATCGGCCTAGTGCCAAGCTTACTTTCATATTCAAGATAACTTCCATGTGAAGACTGCTCACTCCATAAGTCGTTAACCCCGTCCAAGGTCGGGTATCTGATGACTTGATGAAGTGTTGAGGGTACTCCCTTTACACTGTGTATCCATGGTCGTCCAAGGATGACGTCATATGACAGATTGCAAGTTAACACCTGAAAAGAGGTTATGCTCGTCACGCCCGGTATATTGATCGACAGAGCTACTTCTTCGACAGGCTCTTCGCGAAGGCCGCTGAAGATGACTATCTTACAAAAGCTTGGGGTTATCTGATGGTGCTGGTCTATCTTACGTAATACCTCCCCGCGAATAATATTCACCCTGCTTCCTGGGTCAATCAACGCCTGCTCGATTTGAAGGTTGGACACTCTTATGGGGACAATGAGAGCATCTTGACGCCCTCCTTCCTCTTCCTGGCTAAACGCAGTAGGGCTAACAAACGGCCCTGGCTTTTCAGCCGACCAGATTGTAATTAATCTCGGGGTCGTAAAGATCGCGTTGATACTTATTTTATCCTCTAAATTCGCCGCCCTTGAACGCCGCTCTCATTGTTCAATTAAATCCTTGAGGTACCTCTCCTTTAATAGATGCTTAATTTCCAACATCAAGGCCTTACAATCGACCGTTGCATGGCCACTACTGCGATGAACATCATAATAGGGCGTTAAATTCCTTCCAAGTGCTCCTTTTATGGTGGGCGGCCATCGTACTTTTGGCCCTAGTTTTCCAAAGTTATTGGCAATTAGATCCACAGCATTGACTCGCTAACCAAAATCCCGAAAGCTAAGGGGTTCTGAACGTTTTTCCTGGGATCCATATCCCTGGGAACTGCTTTGCTTTCTCGTTCCTACTTGGTTTTGATTCTTTGTTTTTACTCTCCTTCCATCCCCTTCACTTTCCAGGAACGGACTTCCTGCTCGTTTTTTCCGCTCATTTTCAGGATTCTAGGAGTGCTCTGGTTCCAGACGGAGCTTTTTAGTGTATCTCTGATGCAATGCACTCCATGTCGACACGGGGTGTTGAGTTAGACTCTACTACAACTCCTTGGTGGCCAATCATCCTTTTGAGTTCAAGCTTTTACCAAAAGCTGCCACAGCAATACTGTAGGGGACTGGAGGAAGCTCCATGTGTTCCCTCTGAAATCTGTCTAGATAGTCCTTTAGCAATTCGTCGTCATACTGACGAATCTCGAAGATGTCTTTCATGCGCTTCTCCTGCTTGTGGGCACCGGAATGCACTTTCTTTAACAAGTCATTCATCTGAGTGAAGGACTCGATGGAACACATTGGTAGCTGAATGTACCAAGCAAGGGCACCTTTAGTCAAGGTCGAGCCAAACCTCTTCACTAGAGCAAACTGAATTTCTTCTTTGAAGACTATGTTTCTTTTAACGGTTGTATAGTACGCATCAATGAGCTCATCTGAATTTGTTATCCCATCATACTATAGGTTATCTGGCAGGCGGAAGTACTTTGGTATGCGGATCGATGTAGGGCTTGCTTTGTATGCGTGTTTGTAAAACTTCTGCTCATCTATGGTGGTAACTTAGGGTGGAGCACCTGATACATTACCAATCCGATTGTGCTCATCTTTTTTAGGATGTCTTGGATGACAGGTGCTCCTTTGATGTCTTGATTACTGACGATTGATGAACCTCCAGGGGTGGTGTCCATATTAAGCCTGCGGCTAGGAACGGATGCTGGTAAATTGGTCACGGGCACTGGTCCTCGCGGACATACTGGCCTCTGAGATGATCCAGCAAACATCACTCCTAACTTTTGGGATATGCCCTTGACCATGTTAAATCCCAACCCTAAACCCTAACCCGAGAAGTGAATATATTCGAAACATCTTTTTCTAGTTCGGTTTAACATTTTTGTCATTCGGAATATATGGTGTGTTTATCTTCTAGATTTATCACTTTAACTCCACTGGATGGTTGATAATTTTGTAGATTTATCACTCTAACTTGTAAAACTGGTAATTTTAAGTGATAATTATCTTGATTTATCACCTATAACTTGTATAGTTGGTCATGTTAAGTGATATTTGTAGATTTATCACTATAACTTGTATATTGGTCATGCTAAGTGATAATCATCTTTATATATAATTCTAACATGTATAATTGGTCATATTAATTGATAATCTTTCACAATTGTCACTCTAACTTGTATGATTGATCATGTTAGTTGATATTCTTGTAGATATATCACTCTAAATTGTATAATTTGTCATTTTAAGTGATAATCTTTCATAATTATCACTATAACTTGTATAATTGGTCATTTTAGTTGATGTTCATCTTGATTTATCATTATAACTTGTATATCTGGTCATTCTAGTTAATAGTCATCTTAATTTATCACTATAAATTGTATATATGGTCATTTTAAGTGATATTCGTGAAGATTTATCATTATAACATGTATAATTGGTCACTTTAAGTGATAATCATGTTGATATATCATTCTAACTTGTATAATTAGTCATTTTAATTGATATCCATCTTGATTTATCATTATAACTTTTATATTTGGTCATTTTATTTGATATTCATCTTGATATATCAATCTAACTCGTCCTATTGGTCATTTTCAGTGATTATAGATCTTAATACATCACTCTAACTTGTATAATTGGTCATTTTAAGTGAATTGTACCAATGTTTGTGTAGTACAAACCGGAGGAAAGAGCAGGGAGCTTTTCAAGAACATATTTTCACCCGACTTTATTGTAGTAATATAAAGATATTCAATCTTTCCATCAGTTTTAGTCTCAATATGATAGCCATTTTGGCGAATATCCTTGAAACTTAACAAGTTTCTTTGAGACTTACTACAATACATGGCTTCATCAATAGCCAAACTTGTTCCTCCAGGTAACAATATTTTGGCTCTTCCGGAGCACTCAAATAGCTTTGTACTACCATATATTATATTACACCAACCATATGGTGAATATCTCCTTTCAAGGAGAAAATCATATTATTTTCTCATGGTCAAATCATTATAGGCAAGATCAATTTCTTGCTTCACTTGCTCTTATGTAATTCATAATAATACATAATTATGGCGTACGTTCTGTATGAGAGAAATGACCATTTATGGTAGAATAAATAATAGAATTATTATAGTCGAACCTTTTCTAGAGGTATAAATAAAGGATAAAGGATAGAAGATCCGAATACTAAAGAGAAGAATCCAATTAGGACTCAAACTCATGGGAGCTTTGGAGTTCTAATTGCTCAAGACTTCTTGGCTACTGGAGCTATAAAACGTGGATCATATCAGCCATTGAAGTATGCACAAATACAGAGAGAATCGAGCAAAGCTTAAAAGAGTCATTAGCTTATTTGTGTAATCAGTGAGGTACAGTAGAACTAAGTTAGAACCTGTTCCTTAGATTGAGTCTTGCAAAAGTTCAGTCTTAATTCAACTGTAGTAAACATAATCGAGTTGTATCTTTTCTGGTTCAAGTCGTGGACTTGACACAACTTCACTGATCGTGAGAAAGATCACTAAAGGATTAGAGTTAGTCCTAGGTTAGTAAGAAAGAGTCTTGTAACCAAGTGGGTCTTTTTACATAGTGAAGTTGAAATCCTACTTGAGAAGTAGGTCGTGGTTTTTTTATCCTGATTCAAGGGGTTTTTCCACGCTAATATCTGGTGTTCAATTACTTATAGTTTTAATTCCGCATATAGTATAGTAAAGGAACACATTTTAAGGAACTGGTCCTTAAAACAGTAAAGTGGTATATCTTGGGAAATATCAATTGGTATCAGAGCGGGTTATCCTTGAAAAGGCTAACACCTAGGATTAGATGAGTACATCACGAGAGAACAGTGAGGGTCAGTCAATGGTTAGAGCTCCTTTTTTCAATAGGAAATACTATTCATGGTGGAAGGAAAGGATGCGTGATCATCTTCAAGCAGAGGACTATGAATTATGGGACATAGTGACTGAAGGTCCCATGATCCCAATGAAGAAGGATGCTGAGGGAAACGATGTTCCCAAAACCAGGAAAGAATGCAATGCTGAAGACATAAAGCAATGGGAAAGCAATGCAAAAGCTAGGAAGTGGCTTGTTGGTGGACTCAGTCTTGACGAATGCACTAGAATCAGAGGGTATACCACTGCAAAGGAGATTTGGGATGCTCTACAAGTTGCACATGAAGGAACAAGTCAGGTAAAAAGGTCTAGAGGTACACTTCTTTATGCTGAATATGAAAGTTTTAAAATGAAAGAAGAAGAATCAATCTCTGAAATGTATACTAGATTTAATGCCATTGCTTCTGAACTTATTTCTTTGGGAAGGGTTTTAACTGTGGAAGATAGAGTAGAAAAGATTCTAACTAGGGTTCATCCAGATTCTTGGGAGATCAAAGATTGTGCTATCATAGAAAGCAAAGATTTAACCACTCTATCCTTAGATGAGCTTATAGGGAATTTAAAGACTTATGAACTAAGGAAAAAGGTTAAAAACATAGGAGTACCAGTTAAAACTGAACCTAACCTAGCCTTGACTGCTGCTGATAAGATTATTGATGATAAGGAACTGGTCCTTATTGCTAAAAGTGTTCAGAAATATTTGATTAAGAAAAAGGCGATTAGTGGACAGGGTAGGTCTTCTAACATGAAACAGGCTGGAGAATGCCACAAATGTGGAAGCACGGAGCACTACATCAGCAAATGTCCAATTATGGAAGGAGAATGCAGGAAGAGATTTATTGAGGAAAGGAAAAAGGCTAGGGAACAGGTCCATAAGAAAAGTGGAAATCCCAAAGCAATGGTTGCAGGATGGCAAGACAGTGAAGATGAAATAACTGATGATGATCTGGATGAGGATCTTGCTCTAATGGCTCTTGGAGATTTAGAAAATGAAGAAGATGCTGAGGTATTTGTTTCTAAACTTAAACAAGATGTAAAAAGCATGTCTAGAGAAAAATTGGTTAAAGTATTTCATACCGTGCTAAATGAATTTAAATCTCTAAGGGATGGCAATCATCAACTGCATGATGAAATTGACTGTTTAGAAACAGAATGCAAAGAGGCAATAATTAAAAATGATTTTCTGAAAAGAAAGATTAGCATGCTTGAGGAACAGATCCTCACACTTGAATCAACTGTTCAGGAATTAGAAAATGTTAAAACAGTTGAAAAAGGTAAAGGAATTGCTAATTCTCATCAGATCATTGCTGAAGAGAAACTGAAAGCCACAGTTGATGAACTGTGCAAAAAAGATGAGAAGATAAGATCTTTGGAAGAAGACTTGGTTAAAACAAAAATGGAGCTAAGAAAAACTGTAGAATAGAACAAGTCTTCTGAAGCACTAAAATGGTTACAAGAAAATCATAGTAGTAACAGGAAGGGTATTGGATTCATGAAAGCACAGTCTTCATCCAAATGGGATCCAAAGAGTAAGTACTTATCACTTCCTGAAAACTGGCTATGCACTCATTGTGGGAACACTGGTCACCGGAAAGAAAATTGTCAATCTTTAAAAAGGTCTGCCCAGAGGAACAGGTCCTATAAACCTGTTCAAAATTCTGTGAGACAGAGGAATATGTCCTATAAACCTGTTCAACATTCTGTAAGAAAGAAAACTGTTCACACAAAGAAACCATTACCATTCTGTGCTAGGAGAGATCTGATTCATCCTTTTTCTAAAAATTAACCCCTAGTTTTCTTTTGCAGGCTAGAGTGAAAGAGATAAACCACAAAGACGAGTTAGATTGATATATTAAGATGAATATCAAATAAAATGACCAAATATAAAAGTTATAATGATAAATCAAGATGGATATCAATTAAAATGACTAATTATACAAGTTAGAATGATATATCAACATGATTATCACTTAAAGTGACCAATTATACATGTTATAATGATAAATCTTCACGAATATCACTTAAAATGACCATATATACAATTTATAGTGATAAATTAAGATGACTATTAACTAGAATGACCAGATATACAAGTTATAATGATAAATCAAGATGAACATCAACTAAAATGACCAATTATACAAGTTATAGTGATAATTATGAAAGATTATCACTTAAAATGACAAATTATACAATTTAGAGTGATATATCTACAAGAATATCAACTAACATGATCAATCATACAAGTTAGAGTGACAATTGTGAAAGATTATCAATTAATATGACCAATTATACATGTTAGAATTATATATAAAGATGATTATCACTTAGCATGACCAATATACAAGTTATAGTGATAAATCTACAAATATCACTTAACATGACCAACTATACAAGTTATAGGTGATAAATCAAGATAATTATCACTTAAAATTACCAGTTTTACAAGTTAGAGTGATAAATCTACAAAATTATCAACCATCCAGTGGAGTTAAAGTGATAAATCTAGAAGATAAACACACCATATATTCCGAATGACAAAAATGTTAAACCGAACTAGAAAAAGATGTTTCGAATATATTCACTTCTCGGGTTAGGGTTTAGGGTTGGGATTTAACATGGTCAAGGGCATATCCCAAAAGTTAGGAGTGATGTTTGCTGGATCATCTCAGAGGCCAGTATGTCCGCGAGGACCAGTGCCCGTGACCAATTTACCAGCATCCGTTCCTAGCCGCAGGCTTAATATGGACACCACCCCTGGAGGTTCATCAATCGTCAGTAATCAAGACATCAAAGGAGCACCTGTCATCCAAGACATCCTAAAAAAGATGAGCACAATCGGATTGGTAATGTATCAGGTGCTCCACCCTAAGTTACCACCATAGATGAGCAGAAGTTTTACAAACATGCATACAAAGCAAGCCCTGCATCGATCCGCATACCAAAGTACTTCCGCCTGCCGGATAACCTATAGTATGATGGGACAACAAATTCAGATGAGCTCATTGATGCGTACTATACAACCGTTAAAAGAAACATAGTCTTCAAAGAAGAAATTCAGTTTGCTCTAGTGAAGAGGTTTGGCTCGACCTTGACTAAAGGTGCCCTTGCTTGGTACATTCAGCTACCAATGTGTTCCATCGAGTCCTTCACTCAGATGAATGACTTGTTAAAGAAAGTGCATTCCGGTGCCCACAAGCAGGAGAAGCGCATGAAAGACATCTTCGAGATTCGTCAGTATGACGACGAATTGCTAAAGGACTATCTAGACAGATTTCAGAGGGAACACATGGAGCTTCCTCCAGTCCCCTACAGTATTGCTGTGGCAGCTTTTGGTAAAAGCTTGAACTCAAAAGGATGATTGGCCACCAAGGAGTTGTAGTAGAGTCTAACTCAACACCCCGTGTCGACATGGAGTGCATTGCATCAGAGATACACTAAAAAGCTCCGTCTGGAACCAGAGCACTCCTAGAATCCTGAAAATGAGCGGAAAAAACGAGCAGGAAGTCCGTTCCTGGAAAGTGAAGGGGATGGAAGGAGAGTAAAAACAAAGAATCAAAACCAAGTAGGAACGAGAAAGCAAAGCAGTTCCCAGGGATATGGATCCCAGGAAAAACGTTCAGAACCCCTTAGCTTTCGGGATTTTGGTTAGCGAGTCAATGCTGTGGATCTAATTGCCAATAACTTTGGAAAACTAGGGCCAAAAGTACGATGGCCGCCCACCATAAAAGGAGCACTTGGAAGGAATTTAACGCCCTATTATGATGTTCATCGCAGTAGTGGCCATGCAACGGTCGATTGTAAGGCCTTGATGTTGGAAATTAAGCATCTATTAAAGGAGAGGTACCTCAAGGATTTAATTGAACAATGAGAGCGGCGTTCAAGGGCGGCGAATTTAGAGGATAAAATAAGTATCAACGCGATCTTTACGACCCCGAGATTAATTACAATCTGGTCGGCTGAAAAGCCAGGGCCGTTTGTTAGCCCTACTGCGTTTAGCCAGGAAGAGGAAGGAGGGCGTCAAGATGCTCTCATTGTCCCCATAAGAGTGTCCAACCTTCAAATCGAGCAGGCGTTGATTGACCCAGGAAGCAGGGTGAATATTATTCGCGGGGAGGTATTACGTAAGATAGACCAGCACCATCAGATAACCCCAAGCTTTTGTAAGATAGTCATCTTCAGCGGCCTTCGCGAAGAGCCTGTCGAAGAAGTAGCTCTGTCGATCAATATACCGGGCGTGACGAGCATAACCTCTTTTCAGGTGTTAACTTGCAATCTGTCATATGACGTCATCCTTGGACGACCATGGATACACAGTGTAAAGGGAGTACCCTCAACACTTCATCAAGTCATCAGATACCCGACCTTGGACGGGGTTAACGACTTATGGAGTGAGCAGTCTTCACATGGAAGTTATCTTGAATATGAAAGTAAGCTTGGCACTAGGCCGATAGCCGAAGTGACTATGATCGACAAAGAATCCTTCTGGTATGAGCCCATGGAGTGTAAGGCTAGAATAGAGGTCGGCGAGTAGAGGGAGGTTGTCGGAGATGAGTCAATTAGTTCCCAAGGCAGCAGAACTGTGGTGCCAGCTTACCGAGGTACTGGTAAAGCACGAATAACCCTTGTGACTGATACATTGTTATTTGGTATTGGCCAAGGTAAAGGTGCAACTTTTACAGCTTCCGATGATAACCGAGCCAACCCCGGGAGAGCACCTATTGATGTATGTTTCAATTTCAGTAGCAGCATGGAATGTAGTACTCGTGCGAGAAAAAGATAAGAGATAGTTTCCAGTGAAGTACGCCAGCAAAGGGCTCTTGTATCAAGATAGGTTTCTACCTTTTGCCATCCAGTTTGTTGCTGCCGTGGTCATGGCAACTCGGGAGTTGTGTTCATATTTTCTCAGCCATACGATCAATTTGATATCCTCTGTACCAGTACAAACAGATTTGTCCAGACATGGGCTTTCAAAAGAGTCGGCAGAACGGGCTGAGGAATTGGGAGAATATGATATCAATTATCGACCACGAACAGCCATTGAGTCGCAGGTCCTAGAAGATTTCACCTCAAAATTTGTGGAGGAATTAGAGCTAAAGGTGAAGGAATCAATCACAAGTACAGAGACGATCGAGCCCAGGCACTAGAGAATCCGTACAGATGTGGATCTAGAAGGAAAAGAAGCCAATCTCGATCTATGGATCAAGAGACCCACCGAGAAGGTTTTTCGCAAGGCCAAAAAGTTCCAAGTGTCGAAGCGGAATATGAAGCCATAATTCAAGCTCTTGACTTTGCCTACATATTGGGGACAAGGGATTCAGCCTCTTCAGCAGTTTCTAATTGGTGTTCAGTCGAGCAAATGAAGTTTTTACTAAAGAGGACGTCTGTGCGCTAGGTCAGCATGAGAAAATAAAGGTGCTTTTAAAAAACTTTCATAAGTTGGAGTTTGTCTATCGGGGAGAAAGCTCAAACGAGGGCGAAGCGTCCGAGGATTCAGGCACTAATCCAGATGACCAGCAGGTAGTGGTTGAGTTAACCCCCGCGGACCTAATGAACCTCGAAGTTCCAAGTACAAGATCTGCCTCAGAGCAACGTCACGCGCTGATCAACTCCTTAGACAAGGGAATACTCCCTGAAGACAAGTCAAAAAGCAAATAGCTACGGAAGCAAGCAGTTCAATATTTTTTTATTGGCAGAGAGTTATACTATCGGATTGTCAGCGGCCCATAGGTAACATCTCGAGGCTCAACACCCTCTAGCGTAGAAGCCCTGGCCGATACCTCCGAACCTTTCAAAGATTAAGCATGAAGTGTGTCTTGACAATACAGAGGAAGTGACCACCATTCGACTCTAAAGTATAAATATTTTTAAGTATTTACTTTAATTAAGTCTAGTTTCTTTTAATTTATTTTCATACTCGTCAACTATGTTACGGGTTTTCACCCACAACAGTTCAGACCTCGTGCCCCTACTCATCAATAAAAATACTATTTTACTTACTTAGTTTCACAATTCAGATCCATCTACGATCCACCAGGCATTATTTTGTAAGTTGAACTCGTCAATTCAACAAATTGTACCTACATGCCGACAAGGATGCCCGTCCATATAGTACCAGAAAGTGTTGAATACTCGAGTAACTAAGCAAAGACGTTCAAAGTTGTACACAAAAATGCCCCGTCATACACATGGGCTAAAGACATTCCATTGTGGGTGCAACATAAGTTGTCATCTACTGATGCAAATGAAGCGCCCCTCAGTGCGCACGCCCGTCTTTTAAAGACACTAGCCCAGAAAAGCATACAAAACATGTTTCTTAACTATACAATTGTTGATGAACGACTGTTTCATTAATAACAAAAAGCCCGTAGGCCATAATATACAATTAAGTCCTTTTTTAATACAATACTGTTCATTACATGTATTCTAAAAAATCTAAAAGGCAAAACTGTAAGCACCTTAGGATCTGCACGACTGAAGATCTTTCATCTGGATTGTAGCTACGAGCGTAAAGCAGTCCGGAGTTCTCCCTGGCGGCCGGAGATATGTCTGCCCGAGCATTTCTTCAAGGTATGCAGCCGTTGATGCTACCAAAGCCCGTATACTTGATGAAAGCAAGGGACTTCGAAAGTATTTGAGCGCATACATATTCTTTCCCCATCACATCCACTGAGCTTAGAAAGAAAACTTGAAAATCCACTTCAACCTCAACTGGTCAAACGGGAGTGCAGGACCCTGCAGATCTTCAAGCACAATCAGAAGCTCACAGGATGGAAAGGCTTGAGCTGGAAACGTGCCACAAGGGTGCCTCTTCCCTCGGAGATCCTACAGCCAGCGGTCGAAGAGAAGTTACAATAACGATCCAGTTGAAGCAGGTAACTAAGGTAAAAGCCATGAATCACGATGGGATCCAAAGCTTGGTGACACCTTAATCACCGATAACATAAAGCTGTATCCTCTTGCCTGACATGAAACGGAGCCAGGCAGTGGATCATCAGCCCGATACCATTGAAGGAGCTACCCGAACACAAAAAGTGTCCGGGCGGATAAGCCACATGGTAGCAGACAGGGTTAAGCCTTCTGACCTCGCATGACAAGAGGAATATCATAGCAACCGTCGTGTTAGAATTTGAGCGCACCGTAATCAGTGCACATGCCACAATGAAGACATCTCGAAGGATATCACTAGAATTCCGATCAAAGTTCATGACCCGGGGGACTCCGTTCATTCCTTCATGGAAGAAGAAGAAGAAGAAGAAGAAGAAGAAGAAGAAGAAGAAGAAGAAGAAGAAGACTGCAGATGATCTTCTTCCTACAGTTTCCCCATGCACCATCCACTCAGGGTAAAGTAGTATTTCTAGGAATATCAGACCAGGATCAAAGACAAACATTTTTGAAGAAAGAAGAGTTTTTGCTTTCATAAGGAAAATTTGAAGAGATGGAGTGTTTTTCTGAAAGCTTGTGATTTCGCCACTATCACCAAGCCTCTATTTATAGGCTGAAAAGAGATAAGGATAAAGCATGAAATGGTCAAGCATAATTATGGCTGGAAACACAAAACGATTCGGCGCACAAGAGCATGGAATTAACATCAGCCAATCAGATGAAGGCACACAGAGTTCTCGGAGAAATCAACATCATTCTTGGTCAAAGAGACTGTGGGTCTCAAGGAGTCAGTGAGATATCTTTTCACATCTGTCTTGTGCATCACTTTCACTTCATGACTGCTCACGTCAACACTCAACAACTAGTGGGATTGATTGTGTGAGAAAAAATATGCCACCTACTATTACGAGAATAGGAGTCCAACTGGCGAGACTAGACTTATCCAACAAGTCACCGGACACCGAGGATACACACCTGCTCCTCGAGGCACGACCGTTCAGGCGGTATGGTCGTAGGACGCAAGGCATACATCCCACCACCTATGGGTTTACAGTATCCTAGTTAGACTTTCGTATATACCACCGCCTTGAGTTTATTGGCCCATAGCTTTATTAGTCTTTGTATTTTACTATAGTTAGGACTAGGTAAATCTCTATTATAAATACCCCTCCTTACACAGTATTGTACATCAAGCAATTTACATTGAATCCGGCTATTCTCAAGGAATAATACTATTTACTTTCTCGCTCATTATTTCTCTCTCTATTTACTTGTTTTTTCTATCGTATTTACTGTATTGCTTGTGACCCTATCCTTAATTTAATTATTTAACCTAGACGTCTAATTTTAGGCATAAACAGTTTTGAACATCTGTAAGATGTTTGAGGAATCTCCATTGATAATCATTCTGTTTGGATGTGTGCACATCAGTACAAAAAGGTAATAAATGTGCAAATTAACGATAATAATGAGAAAATAAACATATAAATAAATTTGTTCAGGTTTATAAATAGGACAAGCGTCCAATACCTAAATTCAAGAATTTATAAGTTTAATTATATCTTCATGTCCCCTATGTCACATGGGGCATGTAGTTCTTTTGTCAACATATGTCTTGCAGATGCCATATTTAATTTTCCTCTAAAGTACTTCCTGAACTCATGGATTAGCTTAGTTCTTCTCCTTTTTGGCTTGGTCAGCCTTGGAAGTGCAGGCACTGAAAAAATTACCTTCTCAAGAGGGATCATCCATAATTCATTTGGAGGAGCTAGATTGACAGGGTCTGCATAGGCAAGGATTATCATATGAGCAGACTAAGTTCATACTTAGCCAACAACTTGACATCAACTTGGGATGATAAAAAGAAAATACTATAAGTCTTGATAAATCATAAATGGTTCTTTAAACCTTGTCTTGGCTCTAGTAGAACAGGGAATAGGAACTAAGATATTTATACTAATCCATGAGTATATGATTAGTAAAACCATTGAGAATATGAAGTACAGAAACTTCTACTTACATAATGCACATAGCTCCGACAAGGTAGACTTTCCTTGAATTCTTGAATTCACTTTGCCGCATAAATACCTGTGTTTTCCATTTGTCAGCACCAGCTACAAATAATTTTCAGCAAACTGCAAATGAAAATGTGTCAAATAATTTGTACAATAGTTCGACAGGTGAAATATATATTTGCTAAACATCATGACAGATATTCATAATATTTGCCACGATGTTAGTAACATATCTCTTGATGTTCACCACATCTCTCTAGATATTCAAAACATCTTACCTATCAAGATGTTCAGAACATTTGTAATGATGTTAAAGATGTTTGGAACATCCTTCAGGATGTTTCGAACGTCTCTCTATCAGGATGCTCCGAGCATCCTAATAGATGTTCATCGTCCTGAGAAAAATTTTAGCATCGAATTTAGTCTAAAATTAACCAAATCCAATACAAATTAACTCCAAATGATCTCAAATTTTATATTCAACATCTCACTACTATTCCCAACGATTCTAAACAACATCCACTTGAAAATAGTACAAAAATTAGGTTGATTTTTTAAAACCCATTTCAAAAACTTCAATATTTAATAATGAAGAACATTCACAAATCTTCTTTAGAAAGAATAAGAAATGGATATGTGTTATATTTCATTTATGATTACTTAAATTGAAGAAACAATCATAAGAAGAAATGTAGATTGAAGAAACAAGAAGAAGGGTGTGAATAAAGATTTGAGAGGAAGAAGAATGAATGGGGAAAGGAAGAAGAAGGGAGGAGTAGCTGCTGAGTCATTATTATTTTTACCTAATTTAGTAAGAAAAATACTTTTATACTGGGGCGATTGTGTAACAAACTGAACTATGAGGTGGGAAAGGTTAGAAATTAGTAATTTCTAATATTATTAACTAATAAAGGATCCTACACTATATTTTTAAGACTTGAACCTTTTTTCATTAAAAAAAAACTTGAGAGGCTCTGCCATGCCAATGCCCCCAAAGTGTGGGGGTACGTACACTATTTGGCTTTTAAGTAAAAGTCAAATTAGTATCTTATAACCAATTATGAATTCATTAACTACCATATCAAATATTCTTAAGGATATCTATTGCGGGAGTTCTAAAATTTATATCTTCAAGTTCTCCAAATAATATAAGATACTAATTTGACTTTTACTTAAAAGCCAAATAGTGTATTATGCGTCTTTCAGAAAAGTTGTGTTCTTTTGAGAAATACTGTCACTTGAAAAGTTGTAACTCTTCATGAAAAGCTGCATTTGTTAAAAGGTAATTTTTGTATAGACATAATCATTCATGAACTAGTATAGTAGTAAGGTTGTCTATAATATGGTGAACCAACCAATGAGAATGACAAATCCATAGCAAGTTGGGGCATCAATAGACTTATATTCATCATAGAATGAGAATAAATAACATAAAAATGCTAGAAAAGGGCGAAATGGTTGAGAGATATGTTAAACATTAAAATATTGTGGCGATAACTGATCCCAACCATTCTAACTAGTATTGTATTGTTGCTAAATTAAGTGTAATGAATATATGACAAAAAGACTAAATATGTTAGTCTACGACATAAGAAATATTTTCTTTGAATATTTCATGACAATGAATTTACAAGAAATACAATAGAATAAACTTTGTGAATGAATGAGGCTAAAACCCTTAAATTAAACACAAATAATGAGAACCCAACTTTGAGGTAGTATAAACTCTAATAACATAAGTTACTTGTGTTGTTTAAGCACGGATCTCTTCTATTAAAAGCCTTGATTCAAATGTACCGTTTACTGTTATGTGAGAAGTTATGGAATTACTAATTACTTGTTATAACAGGGGCATACTGACAAATTCTAAGGTGCAAACTGCTATAGGAAGATATTGAATTTAATTCTTAATGGAACTAGAAAATGTCTGCAGTAACAAGGATATAAAGACTAAATTTTATCTATATGAATATTGAAGTGGTCCCGCTTCAAGCAAGATTTTAAAGGGTTGATCTTGTTAATATTTATGAAATCGGGATAAGCACATGGCCAGAAACGTGCTAAGAGCAAAATATTGGATAACTACTAAATAATATCATGTGTGTGATATTTTTAATTTTGAGACAAGGAGTTGTGGTTCAAATCTTTCAAGATACCGATAACTTCACCAAGACTTTAAAATATTTACACTAATAAAAAGTTCAAATCTATATAAGATACTTTCTGGTATGCATGATGTTATGAGACATATTACAAATTAGTGGATGATTGTTGGAATAGTTTGTAATATCTAGGAGTCTTAAGTTGAACTGACACACATATTCGTAAAAAAGTATGACTTTTTGAAAAATTTCTTCTCAAAGAAAAAGGCATATAGTACGATTACCGTATATAGAAGGATTTGAAGAAGGATCTATCCCCACTAAGGCTAGACCAATTCAAATGAACCAAGAATTAATGGAATATTGTAAAAAGGAAATTAATGAATTATTAGAAAAGAAAATAATTCGTCCTTCTAAGTCACCTTGGAGTTGTTCCGCATTTTATGTTAATAATAATGCTGAACGAGAAAGAGGAGCTCCAAGATTAGTTATAAATTATAAACCTTTAAACAAAGTATTAAGATGGATACGATATCCAATTCCAAATAAAAGAGATTTATTAAAAAGAACGTATAAGGCTAAAATATATAGTAAATTTGATATGAAATCAGGATTTTGGCAAATCCAAATAGATGAAAGGGATAAGTATAAAACAGCATTTAATGTGCCCTTTGGCCAATATGAATGGAATGTTATGCCCTTTGGGTTAAAAAATGCCCCATCAGAATTTCAAAATATAATGAATAATATATTTAATCCATATAGTTCATTCTCAATAGTTTATATTGATGATGTATTAATATTTTCAGAAAATATAGATCAACATTTTAAGCATTTAAAGATATTTCTTAATATTATTAAGAAAAATGGGCTGGTAGTGAGTGCCAAGAAGATTAAATTATTTCAAACCTCTATTAGATTTTTAGGACATGACTTGTCTCAAGGCATGTACAAACCAATTTGTAGAGCCATAGAATTCTCTACAAAATTTCCAGATGTTTTAACAGATAAAACTCAGTTACAAAGGTTTCTAGGAAGCCTCAATTATGTTTCAGATTTTATACCAAACCTTAGACAAATATGTGAACCCCTTTATCAGCGTCTTAGAAAAAATCCAGTTCCTTGGAGCCAAGAACAAACACAAACAGTCCAGAAGGTCAAAAGTATTGTTCAAAGACTTCCTTGTCTAGGCATACCACATCCGGATGCCTTTATGATTGTTGAAACCGATGCCTCTGAAATAGGCTTCGGAGGAATTCTTAAACAGCGTCTCTCTCCAAAAGAGTCTGAACAATTAGTCCGATATTGCTCTGGAATATGGAACGGAGCTCAAAAAAATTATAGTACTATTAAAAAAGAAATTTTATCAATAGTTTTATGTATAACTAAATTTCAAGATGATTTGATAAACAAAGAATTTCTTTTAAGAGTTGATTGTAAAGCAGCAAAAGATGTTTTGCAAAAAGATGTTAAGAATTTAGTTTCAAAACAAATATTTGCGAGATGGCAAGCTTTATTATCTAGCTTTGATTTTCAAATAGAATTTATTAAAGGAGAAGACAATAGTCTTCCAGATTTTTTAACTAGAGAATTTTTACAGAAAAGACATGAGGCCATTATATCCAGTAAAACCTCCGAGGCAATTCCTTGAACAGCATCATAACCAGAACTCACATATAAACAGATATACGGCTTTAGCAGAGTTTCCTCAATTACCTCCTCCTACACCGGTAAAGAGAGAAGCAACCCCAGGAACCTCAAAACAATCCTTAAACAGTTATGCCAAAAGAACCATAAACAGTTATTCTGAGGCAGTACAACCTCAACCTCCCATTAAACAAGAACAAGCAAGCTCTTCAACAGCAAGTCAACAGAAATTCGATTGGATAAACAGTCAACAGGTACCAATCATTGCGATTGAGAGAAAATTAGTCGAAAAACGAATTACAGATATTATCAAGTCTTGTTACACAGACAGAAATTATGTGGAAACAGACAACCCTTATAAAACGAGAGAATTTTATGAAGCTATATTGATAGCAACCAATTCAATAGAGATTGAAAATGAGTTAGCAGATAAAAATGATCCAAGGAGTATTAAGTACTCCAAGTTTACTATTAAAAGAATTTTAAGCCCTGCGGATTGGCCAGTAGATCATCTACACACGCCGATTCAATTTCCATTATCAGTGAATTTTAAAATATCAGGTTATAATTTTTATGACTACAAAAATGCGTGGTTTAACTTCATATACTTAAGACCTGGCAGCCATTCATGGTTTGTCAAGTTCTGTGAAAAGGTATCAACGGATCCCATCCCAAGATGGTTTTATGAATGGTGGAATACATTTGGAGCAGACGAAAGGGTGTTGTCACCTTCTTTCAAACAGTTACACACCAATTACCAGAAAGAAAACGAAGAACTAGCAGCATTACCAGAACATATACAGTTATGTAAATTCTTCATGGCTAAAAGAGTGTCCTATATTATTAGTTGGGAATTAAAAACCATGAAAAGCTTTTAAAGGATAATTTACATAGATATCTTTCAACAGGAAATATTGATTTTCTACATTATATGCAAAATAATATTTCAGAAATACTTAGATTAAAACCTATAGCTGAAAGTTATTATAGAAAAGCTTGTGACGGTCCAGGAACCCATTATTAAAATGGAAGGATCATCACAGTCAGTATTAAACAGTATAAACCTATCAACAGAAGTAGATAAAATATCAAAAATAGAAAATAATCTGTTAAATTGGAATATTCCCAAAGAGAAGTTAGAAAAGATATATGAAGTCGGAGGATTTGACTTCATAAATAGATTTAATATTAAAACATGTGAATCAACAATTGCTATAAATCAGTCAGTTGAAACAATTCAACTATTGTCTATAAAAGATATAGAAAAATATAGAAAAAGTTATAAGTTCCTACATATAGGACTAGTGCAAGTGGCTGTAAAACCACTTCATAGACTAGGATTAGATATTCCTATATGTTTATTATTAAGAGATAATAGATTCTTAAACTTTGATGATTCATTAATAGCCGTATTACAAAGTAACATGGCAAATGGGCCAGTATACTTTAATTGTTATCCGAATTTCTCAGTTGATATTAATGATCCAACAATACTAGATGTTCTAACATTAAATGTTAAAACAAAACATCTAAATAGTAAACATCAAGCCAGAGAAATAGCTATAATATATAGAGTATATTATAAATTAATGAAAACTACTCTAGCTCCCAAAGCTAAACCCAGTAGAGCTCATAAAGGAGTTACAATGTTAATGGAAGCAAATATTAAACATCATAATATATTTGTCCCAAGATTACTTAAATGGGATGAAGTCTTATCAAAAGATGAATGGCACTTTGATTCCATCACGGAACCAAAAGTGGAAGATGAATCTATACAAATAGAACAAGTTATACAACATACAGATGGATCAATAGATTTAAAATTCCTAAAATCTAGATCCTTTAATGCTACATCTTCATCTTCCAAGATGTCATTTTCAGGGCCATCTACTTCTTGTCCCCTGGAGGAAGAAGACACAATAAGCAAAAATTTAAAAGGTGTTAACTTTAGTAAAAGAATTCCGCAACCAGAATACAAGCCTGTCATAATCAATCAACCATCAAGCCCAACCTTTAGTGAAATAAATGATTCCTTAGGAATGATAACGTTAGAAGAACCATTTGAACCAGATATAAAATATCTCCAACAACTCTGGGTAAAACCAGAGAATAATATTAAAAGAGAATGGTATAGAAACAATTACACTTTAGAACAGAGGAAATCATTTAGAGATAAATGGATGAAAGATATGAAAAAATGGAAGTGTAGTTTAGAATTTTTTAAATGGTTTGAATATACAGGAAAATTAGCTAACTGTGAATCTTTAAATATGGTAGTTAAAAAATGGTATACGAAAAGTAATAAAATAATAGAATCTACCATTCCCCCATTAGAAGAAATAAATATACCAGTAGGTGATAAAGTAGTAATAGGAAATCCTTTTAAAAGAACATCAATAGATGCCCAAGGAGAACCTAAAAATAAAGATATTAATAAATTAATAGAACAAAGTAATTATACAAATCAAATACTACATGTCATAGCCAATCAGGTAGAAGAAGCAAGAAGCAAGTCTTCTTTTAAATCATTCCCAGAGAAAAGAATAAAATTTGAAGATAATATTGAAGAAAATCCAATTTTCAGGCTACCTAGTATGTCAAAAGATAAATTCCCTAGTCTTCCTAAAGGTGGATTGGAAATAAAAGATGATGTTCTAGATGAAATTACTAAAAGATTAAAATCATCTTTAACGATAAATACAATTCCAAAAGAAAAAGAAAATTCAGTAAAAATCTTATCTGAATTAAATAATCAATTAAATAAATTAGGATCTAATTATCATCATAAGAAAAATTATTATAAAAAACCTACATTTCCTGATATACAGTATGAAGAAGAACATCTAGTATCATTCAGTTCGCACACAGGTGATGCTATAACTGAGTGGAATATAGATGGACAAGCAGAACATCAAATACTAAATAGATTACATGAAATGGGAATAGCAGCAACAGCCTATAAAATAAAAGGTAATACAGATAAGCAAGCAGCAACCCTGCTTTCTTACGGATTTACAGGAATGTTAAAAAATTGGTGGGACAACTATCTGTCAGATAGAGATAGAGAAACTGTCCTTAATGCTACTACAATCATAAAGGTAGTTAAACAAGAAAGTAATAGTACTAATCAAACAATAGAAGAACAAGTTCGTGAAGATGCTATAAATACTTTATTATATGCTATAATTAAACACTTTATTGGAGAACCAAAAGTATTTAAAGATAGAAGTTTAGAAATATTATCTAATTTATCATGTCCAAAATTACATGACTTTAAATGGTATAAAGACATATTCCTAAATAAAGTAATGATTAGAGAAGATTGTAATCATAGTTATTGGAAAGAAAAATTTATAAGTGGATTACCACAGTTATTTGCAGATAAAGTTAGACAAAAAATAAAAGATAGATTTAACGGTGAAATACCTTATGATGGTTTAACCTATGGTGATATAATAAGCTTTATTAACATAACAGCTTTAGAACTATGTACTGATATGAAATTAAAAAATCAGCTAAAAAGAGATTATAAAATCACTAAGAAAGAATTAGGAAATTTCTGTAGTGATTTTGGTTATGCTAAGATAACTGCCCCGTCTACCGAGGCAACAAAAAGATCCAAAAGGATAAATAAAAAAGACAAAAGTAGCAATAGTAATTATAAAAGAAAATCTTCCAAAAGATACAAGAAGAAAAATCCAAAAAGTGCAAGTCAAAATAAGCAACCTTCTTTTAAAGAAAGATGCTACAATTGTGGAAAAAAAGGCCATAAGGCAAATGATTGTAGAGTCAAGACAAAGAAGAAAAACAAGATAAATAGTTTAGAATTAGATGAAGACATTAAGAATAAAATATATGCTATACTAGACGAAAATGATAATAGTGAAGAAGAAAGTTCATCCACGGAAAGCATAAGTGATGATGAACAAATTAATATAGCATATGAGTCTAGTGATAGTTACACTTCTGAATCAGAGTGTGATTGTCCTAGAGGATTATGTACCTGCGGGACAGGTTCAATAAAAGTCATATCAAATGAAAATAAAGAATTCTTCTTTGATCTAATAGATCAAATAAAGGATGAAGAAATTAAAAGAGAATATCTTTTAAAATTAAAAGAAATAGTCTTAAGTAGAGAATCAAATCAACCTAACATATCCAATCCTTTTAGTATGAAAAAAATTCTACAAAAATTTGATAAAAAAGAAGAAAAAATATCTATATCAGATCTTTATGCAGAATTAACAACATTAAAACAAGAAGTTAATATTTTAAAACAAAAAGTTAATAACATAGAGGAAGAAAACCTTGCTCTAGAATTAATTCGAAAAACTCAAAACGAATTAAATTCTACAATAATAGGAGAAAGTTCAAATACTAAACGAGTAGAAGCACAAGACGACGAATTGGGAGTCTTGGCTATCTCTAAAATTAAGTCTCAAAAATGGTATGTACCAATAAAATTAGTCATAAATAGTGAATACAGTATCCAGACAGTAGCTTTATTAGACTCTGGTGCTGACCAAAATTGTATAGTAGAAGGATTAATTCCAACAAAATATTGCGATAAAACATCAGCAAAATTATTCTCTGCATCAGGAGAAAAACTTAAAATAAAATATAAATTATCTAATGCACATATATGTAATGATAATATATGCTTTAAAAATACTTTTATTCTGATAAAGGATTTAAATGAGGAAGTTATATTAGGAACTCCCTTTTTAACTCAGATATCTCCTTTTACAGTTAATACAACAGGTATTACTACCAATAATCTTGGTAAAGAAATAATATTTTATTTCCTAAATGGTCCAAAGCAAAGAGAAATAGATACTCTAAAAGAAAGAAGTATCTATAAAATACAATTGATAAAAAATCAAATAAATTACATAAAAGACGAAATTAAAATTGTTAAAATAGAAAACCAGTTTAAAGATAAACTAATTCAAGATAAAATACTACAAACCCAAAAAGAAATAGAATCTGAAGTCTGTTCAGATCTACCTAATGCCTTTTGGGAAAGAAAAAGGCATATAGTACGATTACCGTATATAGAAGGATTTGAAGAAGGATCTATCCCCACTAAGGCTAGACCAATTCAAATGAACCAAGAATTAATGGAATATTGTAAAAAGGAAATTAATGAATTATTAGAAAAGAAAATAATTCGTCCTTCTAAGTCACCTTGGAGTTGTTCCGCATTTTATGTTAATAATAATGCTGAACGAGAAAGAGGAGCTCCAAGATTAGTTATAAATTATAAACCTTTAAACAAAGTATTAAGATGGATACGATATCCAATTCCAAATAAAAGAGATTTATTAAAAAGAACGTATAAGGCTAAAATATATAGTAAATTTGATATGAAATCAGGATTTTGGCAAATCCAAATAGATGAAAGGGATAAGTATAAAACAGCATTTAATGTGCCCTTTGGCCAATATGAATGGAATGTTATGCCCTTTGGGTTAAAAAATGCCCCATCAGAATTTCAAAATATAATGAATAATATATTTAATCCATATAGTTCATTCTCAATAGTTTATATTGATGATGTATTAATATTTTCAGAAAATATAGATCAACATTTTAAGCATTTAAAGATATTTCTTAATATTATTAAGAAAAATGGGCTGGTAGTGAGTGACAAGAAGATTAAATTATTTCAAACCTCTATTAGATTTTTAGGACATGACTTGTCTCAAGGCATGTACAAACCAATTTGTAGAGCCATAGAATTCTCTACAAAATTTCCAGATGTTTTAACAGATAAAACTCAGTTACAAAGGTTTCTAGGAAGCCTCAATTATGTTTCAGATTTTATACCAAACCTTAGACAAATATGTGAACCCCTTTATCAGCGTCTTAGAAAAAATCCAGTTCCTTGGAGCCAAGAACAAACACAAACAGTCCAGAAGGTCAAAAGTATTGTTCAAAGACTTCCTTGTCTAGGCATACCACATCCGGATGCCTTTATGATTGTTGAAACCGATGCCTCTGAAATAGGCTTCGGAGGAATTCTTAAACAGCGTCTCTCTCCAAAAGAGTCTGAACAATTAGTCCGATATTGCTCTGGAATATGGAACGGAGCTCAAAAAAATTATAGTACTATTAAAAAAGAAATTTTATCAATAGTTTTATGTATAACTAAATTTCAAGATGATTTGATAAACAAAGAATTTCTTTTAAGAGTTGATTGTAAAGCAGCAAAAGATGTTTTGCAAAAAGATGTTAAGAATTTAGTTTCAAAACAAATATTTGCGAGATGGCAAGCTTTATTATCTAGCTTTGATTTTCAAATAGAATTTATTAAAGGAGAAGACAATAGTCTTCCAGATTTTTTAACTAGAGAATTTTTACAGAAAAGACATGAGGCCATTATATCCAGTAAAACCTCCGAGGCAATTCCTTGAACAGCATCATAACCAGAACTCACATATAAACAGATATACGGCTTTAGCAGAGTTTCCTCAATTACCTCCTCCTACACCGGTAAAGAGAGAAGCAACCCCAGGAACCTCAAAACAATCCTTAAACAGTTATGCCAAAAGAACCATAAACAGTTATTCTGAGGCAGTACAACCTCAACCTCCCATTAAACAAGAACAAGCAAGCTCTTCAACAGCAAGTCAACAGAAATTCGATTGGATAAACAGTCAACAGGTACCAATCATTGCGATTGAGAGAAAATTAGTCGAAAAACGAATTACAGATATTATCAAGTCTTGTTACACAGACAGAAATTATGTGGAAACAGACAACCCTTATAAAACGAGAGAATTTTATGAAGCTATATTGATAGCAACCAATTCAATAGAGATTGAAAATGAGTTAGCAGATAAAAATGATCCAAGGAGTATTAAGTACTCCAAGTTTACTATTAAAAGAATTTTAAGCCCTGCGGATTGGCCAGTAGATCATCTACACACGCCGATTCAATTTCCATTATCAGTGAATTTTAAAATATCAGGTTATAATTTTTATGACTACAAAAATGCGTGGTTTAACTTCATATACTTAAGACCTGGCAGCCATTCATGGTTTGTCAAGTTCTGTGAAAAGGTATCAACGGATCCCATCCCAAGATGGTTTTATGAATGGTGGAATACATTTGGAGCAGACGAAAGGGTGTTGTCACCTTCTTTCAAACAGTTACACACCAATTACCAGAAAGAAAACGAAGAACTAGCAGCATTACCAGAACATATACAGTTATGTAAATTCTTCATGGCTAAAAGAGTGTCCTATATTATTAGTTGGGAATTCAATATAGAGGTATTATGCAAGGTCAGGTACCTTGTTAAAACTATAAAAATCAAGGGGTGGACCCCTAAGAACAAAGAAAAACAGGTTCAGCAAGTTCAAACGAAGATCAGATCAACAGACAAATTATCAAAGGAAGCGTTGAAAAGGAAACTCCAACAGGCCTTAGCAAATTTAGACCAAGCAAATGGCAGTGAAATAAATCAAATCACTGAATTATTAGACACAGCGTCATCAACAGCATCAGCAGGAGATAATGGAGATATGGAGGACCCACACGGGATTGCTCAAGCATATCTCACGGATTTTTAGCAAAAGATAAACAACAAGTGGTATCAATAATGTAGGTCTTACTTTACTTTTGTAAAGATAAGATTCTTGACAATAGGACCCCATTAGCATCAATAATGTAAATCTTATCTTACTTTATAAAAGATAAGATTCCCCGTTAATAGCTCTCCACCTGTAAAGGAGAATAGTGTCATTAGCAGCTATAAATAGAAGTAGAAATCAGAAGTAAGGCATCACTCGAAATCCTCACTTTCGAAATATTGCCTACTTTCCCTCTCTGTAAAACAATGTTCCTTCATGTTCAATAAACAGTTCCAATTTTAATAGTAAGTTTCCTGATCTTATAAATATTTTTAACATTTACTTTGATTATTAGTTTTTAATTTAATTATTAGCTTCATTATTTCATAAATATGTTTTTTGGGACCTTCTATTGCCCTTATCCCTTATCAATTAAATTAGGAAAATAAATATAATTCAATTTATAATAAAAGCAAGACTTAGAAAAAGTACAAACATAATGATACCTCTAAGCTGTAAAAAAAGAAATTACAACTGACTACCCACATACTAGGTTTAGGGCTATCCAGACTAGACATCTAAGAGTACAAAAGAAGAGAGATACCTCCTAAAGGGAGCAAAATGCAACTGAAATAATAACCAATAAACTGGTGGCCATCCGGAATAAAAGCTGGCTCACCCTGATAGCTGAAGTCGTCTTCGCTCCTACACAACGTGGCGAACTCAATCCTGGAGCGAACCTGCCGAAACGAAATAGATAGACAAGAAACAAACAACAAACAAGGGTGAGTCAAAAGGACTCAATAAGTGGGGCAGACCAGCCACCTCAAAGAATAGGATAGCTAGCCAGGGAGAAGAAACGGATAAACCAAATTCCTCTTATTTAAATTATAAAAAAGAAGAGCCAGATAATAACCGGAAACATTTATAAAACCATAAACTCAACCAGGAATACGAGCCTGAAACATATCAACAAATTAGCAATGCAAGTAGAAGCAGAACAGTAGTTATGTATCACAAGTCTACACAATGGTATGAAATGAAATGATATGAGATGAAATGAAATATGATGCAAAGGGTCACATGTGCCCGTAATCCCATCCCGAAGCGGAATACTCCTGCATTCGAGGGGAATCCAATCTGATAACCAACTGGAGCGTAATACTCCTGCTCATGGGGCGGAATACTCCTGCACCCGATATAATATAAACCAGAGGCGGAATACTCCTGCACTCTCTTGGGGCGGAATACTCCTGCACCCGATATAATATAAAGCTGAGGCGGAATACTCCTGCACTCTCCTAGGGCGGAATCCTCCTACCCTCAATATGATACAATGGAGCGGAATACTCCTGCTCCTGGGGCGGAATACTTCTACCCTCAATATGATACAATGGAGCGGAATACTCCTGCTCCTGGGGCGGAATACTCCTGCACCCAATATGATATGCAATGTAATGCATATGAATGACATATAATGCATATGAATGCAATGTGATGCAATAATAACCCTTCACCGGCGCGGGACTCTCATCGAAAGCCGGGAAGTAGATGCCAACTCACAGCCAGGGTACAATGCTCAGCAACAATAGAACATAACATATAATATACAATATAAATCCAAAGCTATTGCGTAATGAGTACGCCTATCGGCAGCTACACACGTAAGGAATACGTGGTAGAAAATCCACGAGGCCAGGTGCCTCCAAAGAAATGGATATAAACACTTACCTTGTTACAAAGTTAGCACAATTACTCAACAATCGCTTTGTCCTTTGAATTCATTGCCAAACGATCGCACTCTATTCAATAAGCAGAAAAATATATCAAATTAAGCTAAAGGCTTCATTCCTCACATCTTAGGGCAATCCGGTTAGGAACCTGATACCCTATTCGCATACGCAATACGCAGGCTAGGCCTATGTACAGGGTTTAAGGTCACATAACCAAACCCTAAATAAATTACATTTATATATTGCCCATAACTCACTGAGTACGAATATATAATCGATTCATTATCAGGGTCCATTTGACCCTTTAAACTATTAATTGAACTTATTAAAAGAATGTCTAATATCCCAATTTTCACCGTTAAAATATATTCAAACATACGTAATAAACTCAAATAATGAATTAACATCATTACTTGGATGTTTCGGGGTAAAAATCATATCTTTTCTCCGGCTCTTTTCTTATTTTCTGGTATTTTTTCTCTTCTGCGTCATTTCATTTCCTCTTCTAATATTTCTGTTCCTCAACTCAACGTACTGATATATATATATATATATATATATATATATATATATATATATATATATATATATATATATATATATATATATATATATATATATATCTGTGTGTGTGTGTGTGTGTGTGTGTTAGGCACCGCCTAACCTTTTCCAATTTTCATTCTTTTCCCTTTTTTAAAAAAATAAATTCGCTGCTTCGGTAAAAATTAAAACGGTACCCTATGGTATTCGAAATAATTCCAACATTTGCATACAAGTTATAAAAAATATATGTAACATAGGCGGATCTCAAATTGGAATCCCAAAACTCAATATGCGAATTTAAATAGAAAAAGTCAAATTATTTAACTTTTGGCATTTTAGCGGAAACTAGTCGAACAACATCGAAATTCACTTTCAAAAGTTCATAAAAGTCATAAATAATCATACGAACCTAACGACGCTTTCGGATTTTGAATCGGAGCTCATTCTCCAAAACCGAGCTCGAAAATCGCTTTTTAATATTTATCGACAATAAAAACTGAAACCTTCTTCCGATGCCTACCAAACGAGGTCTGATTTAGCTCAAATTTTACAGACAGGTCTTAATGGACATTACGAATATTTTAAAATTTTTTGGCACGTCAATCGGAGTCCTAACTTCCGAAACGATGTTTCAGTTATCTAGAGAGAGAATTAGCATGTAAACCCCTAAAGAGAGTACGAGCTATATCTCTTTAAGATAGTGATCTTTCACGCCTCAAAGTCATTCCTCTTCAATTCTCATTTTTCAATATCCTATTTTTCTAACAATGAAAATATTGTGGTTACAAAAGTGAGAAATAATACTAATATTATTACAAAGCTTGAATTGTGGTGGGCATTGTCTAAAGAAACTATTTCAGTAGTATGAAATATTTTCTAATGATAAAATAGGCCTTCCTCTATATAAGAGGGGGTAGGAAACTAACAAGTCAGGAGTGGAGATGACAAAAGGAAAAGTGACTATGCTGTATTTAAGTGGTTCGATAATATTGAAATGATGACTAATGGTTAAATAGTAGCTAGGAAGAAAATTTTGGCTAAAGAGAAGGATATATAGCTAAAGCGAAGATGGATTGGTTAAAGCTTAGATGAGCTTGGTTGCCAATTTCTCTTGGATATTTATAAATTTGAATATAAACAAGTGTAAGTCTACTTGTCATATCCTTGCTACTAAGCTAATAAATAGTCACATAACTTGCCACTAATCAACTGAATTGCTACTTATCAAATATTGTTAATGCATGTCGATCACTTCTTTTGTATATTGTGAAGTATAAATCTTTTAAACTAACACTTCCCCACAAATTTTAAAAAAAATTTAAGAATGAAGAAATAAGGAATAAAGGAGTTTAAGACATGCTGGATACAAACACTTTTTTGATTATGGATCTACTTTTACTCTCTATTCTCACACCTCTATACTCTTACCTCATTCTTGGAAAAACTTTCGAAATATGTGGGGGATCGTTGACTACGTAATATGTTAAAAGTCATTTTCTAATATTGACACATGTTGGGACAAGTGGATGAGAAAAAAAAAGGATTAATTATCTTGATACAAAAGAAAGAGATATGTGTCAAAACTAAGAGTCCATGTGGCAAAAATAAAAGTTAGGTGTCAAAACTAGTTGACAAGTGTAGGAACATTTGTCATGCATATACACTAATCTTCTTCCAATAAATAGGAGCACATTTGCTCATGCAGTCATTACTTTTTAAATAGCAATCATCATAATCATTGCTCTCATTTTCTTTTTCCCGTCATTTGTCCTTTCTTTCACTGCTCATTTTGTGTCTCATAATCTAAATTCTTATTTCTCCATTATATCCTTCCAAAACTTTTTGGGTTTAATATATAATTTTGATGATTCTTGATCCCTCTATTGTTATAGAGAAAGTCTTGTTTTATCCAGGAAAAATATTTTGCACTACTGAAATAATTTTTTAGGACAGTACCAAATATAACTCAAAGCTGTCTTGTACTATGTTTTTCTCTTTTCCATTTTGTGTTAACAATATTTTCATTATGCATTATAATTATCATATTTACCCTATCGTTACTACAACTAATAGTTCCAGAAATGCAAATTAGCCCTAACTTCTTTAATTGGTAGGAAAAAGGTGTTATTTTTCATTTTAAATTTTAATATTTTGAGCAAAAGTTCAAGGTAAACTTTTGTGTTTAAACGGTTGTGGTTACTCATAAAAAACCTTAAAGATATTTTGCTATAGCTTTATTAGCGCTAAAAAATGTGGCGACACGGCCTAGATTATTACCTAAACTTGAACTTAAACTTGTTACTTAAAGAAATTTTGAATATTTTTTTCTATTGCACTAATATTTTTTCTTGTATCAAGTGGATTCAATAGTATATTTTTTCTAACCAAAAAAAAAATTATTAAAAGTAGCTAATAAACATTTAGTGCTGAAGCTAATTTTATAAAAAAAAAATAGTTATGTATTCGGATATAAATATTGAAACTGATAATAAGTAATTGGTTGTGTAATAAAATGGTGATGATAAATATTTTTATGTTAAAGAGACAAAATATCCTTAAAATTGTTTACAAAAAACATACATTGAAAAGTCTTTTACCTGAAAATAGATAAAGGAAGGGTTATTGATACTTATATACAATTTTGCACCCTATATTATCCAAAAAAAAAAAAGAAAAGAAGTTATATCAATGATATTACAAAACATAGCAATTTTTTTATGTACAAGTTGCTACAGACAACTAAAAAGAAATTATAGAGTTCATCTCATATCCCTCCTCCCTAACGCATGTTGCCCTCATTGCTGCAGCCAGACTGCCGCCGCCGTCGATTTGCAGAAATAGTGCAAAAACAGTCAGAGATAGTGCTAAAACAATGCAGAAATAATATAGACAATAATGCGGAATTATGCAGAAACTGTGCAGAAAAATGAAAAAACGCAGAAACAGTACAAAAATCTAGAAATAGTATAGAAAACAGTGTAGAAACAGTCCAAAATAATTAAATACAGTGCATAAACTGTGAAGATACAATAAATAAAAATATGAAAAAAATAAATCTAGCCGAAAAAATACCAGATCTGACCAGAAAATAAAATAACCAACAAACACGAGATGTAGAAAATAACACCAAATTTTACTAAAAATCACCATATTTGGACGAAAAAAATATCAAATGTGAGGAATCAGGATATGGGAGATGATGGAGGAGGATAAAATGATACGAAATATGTAAAAGCTTTCTGGAAAAGTGACTTGGTGATCGGAGTTAGTATTGGCCGAAACTTTGAGGCTAGATCTACACCGATTCCACGAGAATTTTGGAAAAATAATCGCAAAAATGGAAAAAGGGTATAGGGAGGAATTCAAAAATATATTTCTTTGTTTTTCGGCGGTGTTCCGCCTACTGAGAGGCGGCGGGTGGGAGGTGGTCAGCGGCGACAGATTGGGGTGGAGGAGGCAGAAGGGAGATAAAATAAGAGAAATGAGAGGAGGGGGCTTGTGTTTGTTATGTCTAGGATTTATATACTTTTGTTATGTTTTGTAATTAAGTCTTCATTTCCTCTACATTGTGTAATTGTCTCAAATTGTCTCTATATTCTGTAAAAAAGATCCTCAATTTGTGCTTTCGTGTAATTCTTTTTTAAAAAAAAAATTGATGAAGGAGATGCAAATTTTATTTTGAGAATGATATTTCATGGATAGCCATATATACTAGGGTTAAAAAATTAAAATACTTGACAAACTAAAAGTGCTTATAAATTGAAAAATCAAATATTAGTAGCGACCAGCTTATGCTTTATGATGATGGTGCCAGCATAAATAAACCGAAAAGTTCTTATAAACCGACTTCCAGCTCATAAACTTAGCCAAACACCCACTAATATAAATAACAAGATACTACTATGAACATTTTTAAAACAAGGACATTTTGTAAGCCATGTGGATCTTAAATTTTTAAATTTTTTCAATTAATATAATATAATATAATAGCATAACAATAAAACTAAACAAAGAATAATGAATAGTACTAAAGATTAAAAACTCATAGAAAATAAAGTACCTAAGCCTATTTTTACAAGTACAAAACAATACAATAAAGTTTAAAAATGACAACATACACGATATGCTACTAAAAGTTTAAACTTTGTATGAGGCGAAACTGATAGTATTTACTTATTAGGAGATAATATAAAGGGATTTTTACGTGGTATAGACATTTGTTAAGAGTCAATACAAAAAATAAACCCATTTCTTCTTTATTATATCACTTAAACATTAACTAATCCTACTAAACTTTTTATAGCCGAATTTCCTCCTGAAACATGGAGAGGTAGATGTGCCTTTTTTTAGGTTTAGGGATAATTAAGTTCCTTATCTAGATAGATAGATAGATAGATAGATAGATAGATAGATATACTCTATTTTTGAAAAAAAAACTAAGCATTTAAGTATATCATTAATCTTATTCTTGAATTAGCATTTAATCAACGCATATTCATGATATACAGTAAAAGTCATAAGGTTGGACTACATTCTTCATCTTCATTCATTTCATTAGCACTTAGTCCACTCGCTGACAAATATTTCTGCTATTTCTCCACCGCAGTACAACAAAGTTTCAAAAAATATTTGGTATGTTCATTATAATACATTATATGTTATTCATATATTATGTATGTTTTCTTCTTGCCATTTCTTTATCTGTTCTTGAACTTTTCGATGTTCTGATTTTCAGATACAATCAATATGAGATTTAAACAAGCTTGTCCAATGTTTTTGAATAAGGGGACTGGACCAGGATTTAGGCTTGACCAGTCACTGCTTCATCAACCAGATGATGATGATTTCGTGGAAAGCGTCCCGAATTTGATGAGGTTTGGTCGTAATCAAGGACATTCAACCACATCCAAAGGTGCGGTTCACCATGAATTTACACCTACTGGGATCACTAGGTCCCAAACAGAATCAAGAAATGGTTTTGGTGGCAATTATCTAAGAAGTTTATTACATGAAACTAAATTGTCTTTCAACTAAAATGCAGCCAACTTATTATTTAGGGAATGGGAAGGGATACTTAATCTAGAACAAACAGATTAACTGTATTTCAAAATCGAACTGGAGGATTCTTGCATGTCTTCCGGTTATGCTCCTGACGCCCGTATCTTGCACACGTAATTTTTGCCCTCTTGAATGGAATCTCCCACGAAGACTTGATTCTTATAGTTGGGGGGCGCCCCGGTGGTTTCCTAAAAACGGGTGGCATCACATTTTCATTTGAAATATCCATGGATATTTTCCACGAGCTTTCATCTTGAATAGGATATACAGGTACTTCATAAGTACTCACAAGGGTGGCTTTCTTGTAGTAATCTGAACAAAACTCTGTCGGTTTAATGTGGATGGAATCCAACACCGCAACAGTATGTTGATAAGTTATTTCATCAAGCTGGTACACGCGACAGGTTTATGTTTTCTCTTGAAGGCAAATAATATGTCTAACTTGTCCACGAACAACAACATACAAAAAAATCAGTAGATGATGTCATCTAGCCATATGAGTAAAACAATATTCATGAATTATTCAGCAGATATCACACAAATATCAAAGTTACTTATAGTAAATTCAAGCAATTAAAAATACTACAGACATCTATGAATTATATACTCATTTGTAAAACTAAAATATTACTTGAGAGCCCTACCGTCTACTTCTTTGACGCGATAATATATTCATTCAATACTTCTTGAAATTTACTGCCCAGAGATGTAAACGTATCCATTGCAAATTTCCTATTTGTTGCGATCCACATCTGAAAAAGATCTTTCATATACTCCATCAAAGCCAGAACTGGCAGTCCTCTTGCCTGCTTGTTTGTAGCATTTATAAACTCCACGATATTTGACGTCATGAAATGGTTCTTTTTGCACGAGAGTGTGCTATTGACCATCGGTTTCCTATATCAAACAAGTAATTCTTCACTCTTCTGTCAATCTTCTCTATCTCTTCCATACGACTATCAAATTCTTCTACCGTGTATGCCATTGCCAAGGAAAAAAAACATCCCTTAGTTGCTTCTGATTCTTCTTGAGCCTCACCTTAATATTGTTCCACAAATGAAAGACGCATACGCAGTGAGGTATTTTAGGGTAAACAACTGTAGTTGCATGCAATATGCTTTCATGCCTATCCGAAACCACACACATACCCTCCCTTGTTCCATATGCGTCCTTGAAATACCGGAAGAACCACTCCCATGAAGCATTATTTTCTGAATCAACAACGGCATATGCTAATGGTAGAATATGACCTAATCATACAATTAAAAAAAAATATTATAGATAGGTTATAAACACTTCAACAAAAGCAGTAGTGCAGTGCACATATTTTTCATATATTACTGGGGTATAATGTACCTCTTCATATACAAATTTTAGCATGAAATAGTAAATAATCAGGCGAGTTACTAATATGCAAACAGTATCATGTACATATATTCACCAAATAGGTTGCATATTAATGAAATATGCATTGTGTATAATAACTCAGTGTCGTATGCAATAAATATTCATACGAGTAAATAATATGCAATCAGTATTCCGTACATTGATAAACGTAAATGTGATATTACCAAAATTATTTGTTGCACTATTAACTTACCCCCAGCATCCAAAGTACACACTATAAGCATTGTACCCCTACGGCTCCTTAAAAAAACTGCCATCCACCACAACAACTGGTCTACAATGTTGCCATCCAAATATGAATACAGGCAATGCCACGAACACATACTTGAAAGATTCATCATCTGCCTTGTGGAGCCTTGTAACCAATCCTGGGTTGAACTTATTCAACATATATAGATAACTCAGAATTTTGTCATAGGATTTGCATGGGTCTCCCCTCAACAAGTGCATTTCCTTCTCTTTGGACCTCCACGCTTTCATGTAGTTGAGATCAACTCCATAAGTATCTTTTATTTCTTTGATTATGTCCTTTGGAGTGTAAATTGTCTTGGAATCTGAAATCCTCTCTTTAATTAAATTCCCAATCACATCATACGACGCACGCCGCTGAGAAATTAGCCTCTTCTATAGAACAGCTATGGACATCAACAAACTTCCGAATTGCGAATACTTTTGAACCGTTCAAGCTTGATGAATGAAGCATCCAACTGCACGACTTGTTAACGCAGGACAATGAGTACCTAATATTAGATCTTATACATTTGAATTAGTATATATATCTGATATATCTTGTATACATCTAATATATTATCCAGATATATAATATTAACTGTTAAACGAAAGTTAATTACTGTATCAACACAAGAAACTAGACATGTCCTTTCAGTTTAATTCTTCAATAGATACCAAATATCTTGTTGATGACGAACGATCCACACTAAAATCAAACTTTGCTCACATCGCATTGTTCTTCATCACACTCTGGAGTGTTTTCTTATCTTTATACACCTGATTTTCTTCAATCACTTTGTGTTATGGATTATCAATAACTCCTATTTCATCCAGTGGTACACCATCAATTACCTCACTAGTACCTGACGTTAACATATCAACAACATCGGGGATGTTAATATCATAAAGTCTCTCACGTTCGATAAGAGGAAAAGTATTCACAACCGGGTCAGTATTGCTTGAACCAATATCACGCAAGATTTCTTTTTTGATTATACATAGTGGATATTCACAAATCTGTCTTGATTTTTTCATCTCCACATACAATCACACACACATGTAGAATTATAATTGGTTGGTATTCATCCTCAATCAAATACTTGATATCCAATGCATACCTAGAAGTATCAACTTCTAATTGTTTGACAATTTCACCCGGAAAATACTGTACGAGCAATCTGCCGGTAAAAGCATACCATCAGCCTTGTGGTTGATAAATTTGTTATCATCAACCCACTCCCCATCATATTGAAGCAGAACCTATATATTGCTCATTGTGATATTTGGAGAGTTAACGAAGAGTTTTTCCAATGAATAGTATACCCAAAAATATCTGATTAATATTTAAAAAAAAAAACGTAGATGTGCACGAGATTTAGTTGAAATGTAAATAGGCATGATATGCGTTGGTTGTGGAGAAGGAAAAGATATACGTATGTTACAATTACCGTTTGAATTATCCCTCGCCCTACGGATATGGCTGTTACAGTTGCCATATATTCTGCTCTTTTATTTGTTAACAATTACTACATATCTTAAGTGATTTTTACTATTTAGCATAATTTAGGCTAGCCATTGTAAAACTTGCTCAAAGGCCATTTTAGAGTAGGGCCCTTGTACTTGGGGGCTAGATATGTTGTTTTTCCTAATATAAAATACTCTAAATGTAAATTCCATCTACTATTTCAAATTAGTAAACGCCGTAGGAGGGTTTGCAAAAATATGACACGGGAAGCAATGGTTTGCCTTTTTGCCCGCGTTAAGAGATGGTTTGCAAAAATTCCCCCGTTAAGATTTAATGAAAAAAATCCGGGGCCAAGACTTCCCGTTATATTTTTCCGCTTTTCAACACTGATCCCTTCAAGTATTGGCAATAGGCAATACTTGCCGCACTTGGCCGTAAGTCTTGCCATTGACCCCTGCTCGATTTTCCAACACTTGCACGGCAAGTATTGGCAATAGACAACACTTGCTGCACTGCGTCGTAAGTCTTGGCAATTGTCAAGACTTGCCCCTTCCAGTTTTCCCTACATTCTCGCCATATAACTTGAAGTATTGGCAAAACAACACTTGCCCTTGAAGTATAGCCTATTGCCAAGACTTGCAAATTTTTTGTCTTGAAGTCTTGGCTTGTGGACTAAATAAGGGCATTTTACTAAAACATTCCTTAGCGCGGGTAATTTTGTAAACCACTCCTTATGGAAGGTATACGGTGAAATTTTTTTAACACTGTAGGCTCGTAGCCTTCTTCTTCTCTTTGGCCTTTAGCTCACAGCCACTTAGTTTTAGAAATGTAAAATTAGCCCTAACTTCTTCAATTGGTAGGAAAAAGAAAAAGAAAAGGAAAAAGAAAAAGAAGGTGTGAACTGTTATTTTGAGCTGAAGGTCAAGGGAAACTTTGGAGTTTAACGGTTGTAGTTATTCCTCAAAAACTTCACAAATGCTGGCTATAGATTGATTAGCGCTCAAAACTGTGGCTACCCGGGCTAAATAGGTATTTGAACTTGTTACCTAAACAATTTTGGGTTTTTTACACGAATGTACGATTTTCTCCCTTTAATTACAAAAAAATAGCAAGATTTTTCAAATTACAAGGCATACCAATATTTTTTTTTATCACATTTCCCTCATTTGCAATTTCTATTCAAAATTCCTCCATTTCCATTATTCAGCACCCCAGCCCCACAACCCTCATCACCCCCAATCAATACACCTAAAAAACCATATCACACAGTCTGTACGGAATCGCCGGCCGCCGGCAGATCGAAAACTGCCGCATATCCACCCACAGACATACCTTCACAAGCGTCTATCCCTCTCCACTTCCTTCGACGGCGCGTTTACAACAGTCCCCAATGGCCCCGACACCGTTAATCAAAGACTCATATTGATTCTTAAATAGATCAAACCTTATTCACGAATTCAAATACCCTTTCAACAAACCCTAAAGGATAAAGCTCTGCTTTAAATGGCTTCATCGGCGCCGGCGATATTATGGTTGTTGTTCCTCATAATAAAAAATTAGCCGCTTTAAATGGCTTCGCTGGTGTCTGCGATATGACAACACAGTTTGTTATCTTGTTGTTGTTCGGAAATTATTGCTGTGGGATTTGATTAGGATTGGGTTTGACGGCGAGTTGAACTTGAGAGGTTAAAATGTATTTTCTCCAACTGCCTGCCTTTGAATAATATGGAAATGAAATAGAAGCACAAGTTTAATTACTTCTTAACAGAAACAATAGAAATAATAGAATGATACAGTTTAAAACAGAATCGATACAGTCTGAAACGAGAGTTGATACAGTTTAAAACAATCCAAAATGAGGAGTTGATACAGTTTAAAACAATATGATACGGTCTGAGATGACATTGAAACAATCTGAAATAGTTGTTGAAACAGTCTGTTACGGTCTAAAACGGGAGTTGATACAGTTTAAAACAGTATGATACAGTCTGAAACGGAGTTGATACAGTCTGAAATGGGACTTGATACAGTTTAAAACAATATGATACAGTCTGAAAACAGAGGTGATACAGTCTGAAACGGGAGTTGATACGGTGCTGCAGAAACAGTTGAAACTGTGCAGAAACACTTAGATACGGTGCTGCAGAAACAGTTGAAACGGTGCGGAAATAGTTAGATACGGTGCTGCAGAAACAGTTAAAACGGTGAAGAAATAGTTGAAACGGTGCAGAAACAGTTAGATAGGGTGTTGCAGAAACAGTTGAAACGGTGCAGAAACAGTTAGATACGGTGCAGAAATAGTGAGATTCAACGAGATACATTGAGGATGGATGAGGAAAAGTGAAATTAAGGAAAATGAGAGGAGTAAAAGTGAAATTGAGGGAAAATTGTGGGAGGAAAAGTGAAATAGGGGAAAATGGGAGGAGCAAAAGTGATAGTGGGGGAAATAGAAGGAAGAATGTAAGTGTTTGGTATGTTATGGGAAAATATTGCTATGTTTTTGCTATGTTTGTAATTATCTTGTGTTTTTCTCTATATAGGGTAATTTTACTAAAATGTTGCTATGTTTGGTAATTGAGCTCTAAAACTTATACTTTTATGTAAAAATTGAACACTTTCACCATTCCACTAACATATTCCATTGTATAAAGAGGGTTTAATAATGGGTATGTTATCAAAAGACCTCATTTTGAAAAATATTGTGTTTGGGTTAGTTGATTAACCGCAGCGGATAAGCATTAAGTGCTGAACAATACTTTTAAGTGAAGTTGATTTTATGAACAAACAATTATATGTTTAGATATAAGTGCTGCAATTGATACTAATAATTAATATGTGTGTTTGTTGAATGTGTTGATAAGTACTTTTTATGTTAAAATAACTAAAATGTTCTTAAATTTGTTTAAAAAAATATGTACTATAAAGTGTTTTACATGGAAAAAAGATATATTCGACGAAAACATAATGACGATGGACATGATTTTTTTTTTTTTTTGGTAGAATGGTGTTTCATGGAATAAAATATTTTAGTGTTAATATTTGTTCAAATTAAAAATGTGTATAAGCTGAAAAATTATAAATTGAGAGTAAGCTACCTGAATCTTAGTTTTTATTCTAATTCGAATACAAATAGGAAAAAACTAGTATCATCTTTGGTGTTTGGATATAGTAGGAGGAGGAGCTAAGGAGAGAGAGAGAGAGAGAGAGAGAGAGAGAGTTGAAATGGGGGTTTCTTCAGCTCCTCTTTCTCACACTTTCTACATACATCCATTCCCTTCTTCTTCTTCTTCTTGTTGTTCAAAAACATTAATTAAGCCTTTTGCTCGATTGTGGCATCACTCTTTCTCCCTCAAAAAGCAGTGCCAACTCCCTAATAACTTTGCTCTCATCAAACCACGTTCCTCTCTCTCATTTCAAGACCAGGTTCTTTTTCTTTCTCTCTCAATCTTTTAATAGTCTTTCCATACATTGTATTGTTTGGATAGATTGCAATTTCAAGAATTAACTTATAATATTGCTAAAGTAAAGTAGGGTACGTCCTAGAGTTAGTAAATTTAAGGGTAAAATATGAATTTTTAAAATAATAAGTACAGGCAATTTGAGAAAAAAAATAAGGTAATCAGTTGTTACATAAAATGGCATTTAACAGTTTGTTTGGATGGTTGTTATATATCGTTTCTTAGTGTATTGTATTGTATTTTACTATATTGTTTTGTGAGTACAACGTTTCGATAGATTATTGTTTCCTGTTGTTCCGTTATACCACACACTAGCAATTTGAAGAATTAACTCACAATATTGCAAAATTAAAGTAGGGTATGGGGTAGAGTTAGCAGGTTAAAGGGTAAAATAAGATTTTTTTTTTAAATAACGACAGTATGAGGAAAAAAAGTAACAACGACGGATTTAACAAGACAATATAATGAAACTTAATTTGATGGTTTTATTTTTGTGTTTTGTTGGTTACATTGGAAATTTATTTCAGATGTTTTCATAATCTCATTGAGAATCAAGATCAAGCATAGGAAATTAGCTAGTGCTAATATTATTATCATATTTCTCATCAAAGGATTTTGCTTGTCCTAATATATTACTGCTGTAAAACTGATGAATAACTTATTTATTGTAGACGAGTGATGACGAGGATAGCCTTAATGAATCAAAAGATGATAAAATTTCATCCCTCATGCAAGTTTACAAGGAGGCCATCCTAGTTGGAGATGTAAAGGCTGTATATCAAATTGAGGCCGTCATATCTGCCGTGGTAAAGGAGAGAGATGACTTGGCCCAAAAAGTATCATCCTTATCAGCAGAGGTAGATTCTGGAAAGGAAAAATATATCCGCTTACAAGCCGATTTTGATAATTTTAGGAAAAGATATGAGAATGAGAGACTAACAACCAGGACCAATGCTCAAGGGGAAGTAATTGAGAGCCTCTTGCCCCTTGTTGATAATTTTGAGAGAGCTAAGAGACAGATCAAGCTAGAAACTGACAAGGAAAAGAAAATCGATGCTAGTTACCAGGGAATATACAAACAATTTGTGGAAATAATGAGGAGCTTGCGTGTGGCTGCTGTTCCGACTGTTGGCAAGCCATTTGATCCCTCGGTAAGAAATTTCGAGCAAATACTAGTATCTTTTTACTTCTGCTATAATAATATTCTTGGGCAGCACATCCCCCAAGTATACATATCTAGTCTGAAATGGTTGCACCACACAGTAAATACCTTACTTGAAAATAAATTCGGAGGTTTTTATATTACATTATGTTCTATAGAATCGTTCTTGTTCGCGTTTCTAATCAGTAAACTGGGTTCCAACAAGAGCCTACAATGGAGACTTATCAACTAGTTATAAATTAGCACATGCCTTACATTTACTTGAGTAATATGAACTACTTAGGTACTTCTTCTAATTTTAATTGTGATTTGATTATTTGGAATAGTTTATGAAGTTGGTCATGTCATACATAGACTCCAGAAGCAGCTTATAGGTGTTGCAATATGATGACCAGAGATGCTAGCAGCTGACATGGTAAAATCATATGAGGAGGTTGTCTTAATGTAGATTTAACTGAAAAAAATACAAAATGTAAACAAAGGATCCATATACACTTATCCATTATAGTCATGTACGATTTTCCAAAAAGGGTCATAATGTGCTAGGATACCCAACTCATTGCCGTAAAACTTTTTGGATTGGATACACAGGTTTTTTGCATAGTATCATAGACAAATTTTGGTGAGCTCGTCTCCACAACTTCTTTGAGTTTTCATGTTCCATCACTCACGGCTTCTTTCTTTCAACTCAGCCCATGGGACTGCTCAAGGTTTCACACTCCACCCCCCCCCCCCCCCCCCCCCCCCCCCAAACCACATCTTTCTCTCCCAGTTCTGTTCATCAAGCCATTGATATTGCATTTTTTTGTTTTCTAACTAAGAAACTTCATGAAAACTACACTAATTGGGTGCGTAATATGTACAATAAAAAGATTTCATCCTCCATTCCTTTAAACTGGCAAGGATTGTACAAAATCAATTATGGAGTTTACATCATCATAAAAAGACAATTTACACAATGATTTGAACAACTGGAAAACCCTATACTTGAAACAAAAATTGCTTGTACTTGTATCCTCAAACTATCTTGCTCGGATTCTCCGAAAATGTCGCTGGTGCGTGTCAGATCCTCCAAAATATATGTATTTTTTAAAATAACAGTTGCGGCAGCATTTTTGAGGATCCAAGTGACATAGTCGTCAAAGCACCTATATTTCCTTTCCTTCCACGCAACCCAAAAGATGCAGGCAGGAACTGTTCTCCATGCAGTTCTCTTCCTTTTCTCTATTCTCTGTCCTTGCCAACTGTCAACATCTACTCTATTTGTCCTTGGTTATAACCACTGCATCCTGAATATGTTATGGAAGATATCCCAAATGGCTTAACATAATCGTTTTGCAGTAGGAGATGTGCTGGTATCTCACAGTCTGTATAACAAATATAACATCTATTAGGAATGTTGATACCTTTCATCTGCAGATTATTAAGTGATAAGAAAATGAACCTTAAGCATAGCTCAATCTCAAATGCTAGCGTGAAGATTGTCAAGACCATATAAAGAGTCCAAGTCTCAATTAATCCACGATACGAGACACAACCCCACCACAGGCCTGCGACGAGACATCTAGAGCGTGAACAATATAAGATGAGGGCGTTACATCTGGTATACAATGAATTGGGCTGGGCCTAGCACTGATACCATGAAAAGAAAATGAACCTTGGGCCTAACTCAATCCTAAAAGCTAGCTCAAGAGTTAATGATTGCCCACTATTTAAAGAGTTCAAATCTCCTTCAACCCGCCGATGTGGGACTCAGCATTAAGTGTCATGCAAGCCTCATGAGTGGTCATCTGTTGAAAACATGCTGCCCTGGGGGAGCTATTGATTCCATATCAGTGTCCAAGAGATACTTTCCTCCTCCTTCTATCCCCTGTCCCCAATACAATGCTGTTTAAAACCATGTACCATGATTACTCACTATATTTCTTCAGCACTAGGTCCCTACCATAAAAAGTCTGCTTCCCGTCGTTGGGGTTCATCCCTTCCATTACATTCACTAGGTGTGCAGCAGTGTCTACTTCCCAATAAAAGCACCTCTTCTGATTTCTGAAATTCATGTTCCATCTCTCTAGTTTTGCAATCAACTAAGTGGCCACTTGATTCAGTACTAAAGTGACAAATCAAGGGAAAAAAACCTCTCTTAAGGGTTCATGCCCAAACAACTTATCTTGTGAGAACTTGGTTCTCCTACCATCTCCAATATCAAGGTGCACCAACTGTTTGACTTCCTCCTAATTTCTGTGAGTGTGTTTCCATATGGTAATTTCAAATGACGTTGAAACTGGGTTCTTTCACCGGCTCATTACTGTTGCCATATTTGAATTCGATAACTTCTTTTCATAGACCGCCATGTTATGCAAGTTTTAAACACCCAAACAACCCCAAGCTTTAAGTATAATGACAGTGGACCACTTAACAAAGTGGAAGCTTCATGTTTCTTCCCCTAAGTAATTGTTCAATCTAACCAGTTGTTCCTTACGTGTGAGATATAGAGAACTCCTAATTTGCTTATAGGCAAAAGATAGGAGTAGAAATAAAAGATTTAAATGGCCGACCTCAACTAATTCGAAATAAAAGTATTGGTTGGTGTTGTTTTTGACTCTTGGAGTACCCTTTGTACGCTTCTGTTAAATTTATGAAATTCGAATCTTCATATAGTGTACCTTTTTTTTTTTTTTGGGGTAACATTCATACATTCATGGGTGTTCATCTCTATCCGTGCTTCTTGGGCATCATTCTCCGACTTTTATGCTGAAAATGGCTCAGTCATTTGCATTTAAGTTTTTGTCTCATGATCGCTGATGCAATTACGTGATAGTTAATGTAGAATTTTTTTTCTCTTTATGAGAAATTGAAGAATGCTGCTAAGTTAAGATAAAGGTTTTGCTAGGTGCACATTATCAGAAAGTTGGCTGTTCCACTTTCCATAAATTACGAAGATAAAAATGCCAACTTGGCATGTTTGAATGACCCCCAAATAGATGCCTTAGGTTTTGAATGTTAAAGGTTTATGACATATTTAGTAAAGTTTGTATGAGGATTCTTATTTCGATTTGTTTGTTGCTGTAAGACCAGTGACATCGAAAGCTGTACCTTTTGAGTGCTTGAGAAGATACTTTGAGCCATAAATGATGTTCTTTTTCTCCCCTACAAAACAGATCTAGTATGAGTATTATTTACGTGTACCAAAGCTCACATAGCACAGGTATTAGGACAAGAGCCTAAAATTATTGTACTCAAATAATAAGGTAAAGTGGTGATACCTATAACTTCTTAATGAACTTGAACTTTTATCAGTATATAAGCTTTTCCGTTATTACCTTTCAGGTGTAGAATGAAAAAAAAAAAAAAAAAAGAAGAGAAGAAGGTTAACTTGAAGAAGTAAGGAGTTTTTTTAGCAAAAGATATAATAAACTTCTTAAAGAAAATGAATTTGTGAATGTTTAACACAAGTCTAAATCTTAATCAGAAACTTCTTAATAGCGTTCAACAAACTATACAGAATATGCTCTGTGAAGAAACTAGAGCTAGTGCTTTCAGCAGCAGGATTTGCTTGCTAAACTTTTGTAGATTACAATTCAATTGCCGGTCCATTTTCAAGACAAAATTTTCAGCAACATTAGTTACTAAAGTTTTTAACTACTATCTTTTTGTTGAAAGCGTTGAGAGAGAAAGTGAATCTGTGGTTTACCATTCTTTGACATCTGTTTTTTGTTGCTATTCCTCTGAGCTCTTCTTTAGTGTTTGCTGAGTTAGCCTCTTCAAAGTAGAACATTTCTAAGATATTTGCTTTTCGTTGAGCTAACTGAAACTAGAAAATGAGGTTAGCGGGGCGGATAACGAAATGGGGAAAGCAGAGTAAGATAAGAAAAGAAGAAGGAAAAAGTATCCAAGAAGGATCTGAAACTATTCAAATTCTCACGTTAATGCAATTCGTTTTCTCCTTCACATATTCTTTATCCTTGATATTTATAGAGCAACCTTTCCCTTTGCTTAAAGATATGAGTTGGAGTTGTTTCTTTTATTTTCAGCTAGTAAAGACCTAAACCTAATATGTTTCTGTGAGTTGTCAATTGCATTGTCTGGAATTTTGCTGCAATGAGAAAATATTTGATGATGAGCTAATTGAACACGAGTAGATGGGGACAGTGAAAGCAATCTATAGCGATGTAATGTGTTTCATTGCAGATTGGCTGCACAGTTCACACAGTCTTTGTTTCTGGGAGTAATAACTTTGACTATGACATCTACCTCATAGCAAAGCTTCCTCTTCTCGACTTTGGATTGTTTCAATTTATTTATTTATTATTATTATTATTATTATTATTATTATTATTATTATTTTGGGTGGTGCGGTGTGATTGCTGGTAGTATTCATGTTACATACAGTCTTCATCCTGTAGTGTCTTACTAACTACTTTTCACTGATACAGCTACATGAAGCTATTTCTCGCGAGGAATCTCAGGAATTTAATGACGGAATAATAATTGAAGAATTTCGCCGTGGGTTTTTACTTGGAGACCGCCTGCTAAGGCCCGCAACGGTTAAGGTTTCATCAGGACCTGGTAAAAGGATACCCTCTTCAGTCGCACAGAAGTCCACTGGGCACCCAGCAGCAACAAGCCAGAGTTGATGAACGGTAGTTCAATTTCACAGGGGTGGATTCAATGCTTTGAAGAGTGAAGACTAATTCCATTCAGACAGATGGATTCAAATCCTTTGTTCTTGGCAATCCTCATATATGTAGTAACTAGCATATACAATCATCTATTCCTAATTCTATTTTTTCCTATTAGGCAATGAGAAAGAAGGGAATACTTGTCAATCTTTCGAGTTTCAATCCGGTTGTCGAAGGTAATGTGCTAGTTGCTGTTGGGGAAAAGGGCTGCGAACTCTTCTCTTTTGCTTTATTTAAACAACTACTTCCCTAACCGGTTCATATTTTGAGAGATTGCAAGGAAAGATGTTGCTGAAGTTTTGGTCTGAAGACATTTTTGTACCAGCATAAGTGAGATTAAACAGCATCAGAGAGAAGTCATAGCCTTAAAAGAGAAGTACTTTGTACTTGAACTTATGGACCAGAATAGAATGAAATGGATAGTTGATTTTAACTAAATTGCCTTGAGACGTGGTAAATTGTTTGACTTATTCCTGTATATACTAGTAGTTTCTCGAGACGTCCATAGCGCGAGCTAGCTTTCTTTTAATTCTATCAGCTTGTTGCCGTTCTATCTTTCCGCCCTTCATTTTTCACTTCTCCTTCATCGTCTTACATGATTGATCTACGTCTTCAGCAGATAAAAATGATAAGACTGTGGTGGGAAGGACACATGTATCATTCCTAGCTCGTCCGAGCAATGATGCTTGCCGAAACGCATAGAAAATCGAAAAAGTTAAAGTGATTAAACACCGAACCCAAGAGGATTGAAAGGAAGACATAAGGTAAACGGGGAGGAAGTAGAAAAATCCATTTGATTCAACATTGGGTGATACCGCTCAATTTACAGAATATGAGCTAATAGGGTCCTAAGGAACAAATTGACTGATTTCTCCTGCACAGATTTCCTCACAAGAACACACGATTGAAAGAGATAAGATGAAGAGATATTATTTAACTGAAAAGCCAACTAAATGAATGAAGTGTACAACTGTTATTCTTCCACCTTATTTGTATAAGATTGGGAAGTTAGTTAGTTAACTAACTTTCGGAAGACTGAGAAATCTGGAAGGGTCATGTGCAGTCCACGTGACCTCTGCTATTAACAACTAACTAAGCTGACATGGATTTCTTATTAATAGCTGATGCAGCCCAAATTGAGGCTAAGCACCAACCATCAAAAACAAAGATCGAAGAGTTCATAAGATGCAAGATCAAGAGCTTCAAGAGCTTCGGTGATGGGAAGATGATGCCATCCAAATTAGCCTTAAGATCATTCACTCGGAGTCAAGCTAAAGAGATCCAAAACGTTCACATACACTTGGTTTGGAAGAGCTGTAAAAACGGAGGCTTCGGGGAGATGTTGAACGCCATGCACTTGAGTGCATTGGTTGTAGGCGAAGCGCCTACTTTTGGATCAGCCTCTGGATTGGCACTAGGCAGAGCCGCCTCTACAAACCAGGCAGACCGCGCACTCTCTAGTACAGTGCACCAGACGGGACGCCTACTTTGTTATGTTTTGGAGGGAAATTTGACGTGTATACCCTATTTTAGCCCTACGTGGCTTGAATTGTTTTTACCCCTCTTGTGGGCTTTTAGACATTTCATTTAGAAGTGTGAGAAACCTATAAATACCACACTTAGTCATTTCATTTGATTAGCTAGTTTTGAACATTGAGAATAGAAGATTAACAGAGAGGCATTGCCTTCTTTGAAGAAGCTTGAAGCTTTATGTATCCCTTATACTTGGAAATCCATGGAAATCATCCTAGTATGATTCCTTGAATTGGTTCGAGTCTCTCTTTCTCCCTTGGAATCAATCTACATTGGTGAGTTTGATTCTTTATTTTCTTCTTATTTCTTGCCTCCCCAATCTTTATTTCTTGTGATCTTGTGATTACTTGCTTCCGCGTCTAGTTTAGTTGCTTCCGCTAGTATACCCTACATCAGTTTGGTATCAGAGCACGGATAGGTTTTGTTTCTACAAACCCTCGATCGTGCCATGTTATCTTTGTATTTGTTGTTTTGGTGTTCTTGATATTCTTCGTAAAGAAAAGGAAACAAAAAGTGAAAAATTGAAAATTACAAAAAAAAAAAAAAACAAAACAAAGAACTTATCGGATTTGATTTCCCGTTCATTGAAAATCATTGGAGATTTTTCTATATCGTATTCCCGTTCTTTTGTACCAAAAAATCATGATTTTGTGTTGTGAATCAAAATTTGAAGATTCAAAAATCCCAATTTCTTGAAACCCTAGAAAATTTTGTTCAAAATCAAAAATCCAACTTGTTGTTGATTGTTTGGGTGTAAATTGAAACCGTTGGGAATTTGGGTGCAAAACGAACCAAAACACGTTTTGGCGAAGCTGCAGAAAGTTGCAGTAGACGGAACCCCCACTGTACCAGGCGGACCGCCTACTCTGGTGCACCCTCTCTGGATTCTCACTAGGTGGACCGCCCCTTTTACATAGGCGGGGGGCGCCCACTCCTGAAGGGTTTCCGGGGTAGTTTATTTCTTAAGTTTTCGCTTGTTCTTTGCCTCAGGGCTTCTTGATTAGTATTTCTTGGGTAATTGTCCTTCTCTATTGACACTAACTCTAGAGCGTATTAGGCTAACTTGTGCGAATTGGAAACTTGATTCCAAGAAGACTCGTAGAAAATTCTTTGGCTTCAAGTCACTTAAATAGCCGTCCGTCCATTGAGTCCCATTAACTCCATTCCGAACCAATACTTGGACATACTAGTTGTGATCACCGTAGTTTCTAAGAGATTAAGGCCTTGCCCTTGAGTGTTCATATATTGAGTGATACACGTGAGGGAGTGAGTTTGTGAGGTTCTTTTCTCTTATTATTGCAACTATGTCGGATGATGATTGTGGAGGTTATGACTCGTGTGGGGATGATACGAGTTGCTATGATGATGATGGAGACTATGGTTCCTATGTTGATGATGATGGGTATTGCTATGATGATTTGGGAAACCATGGCTCCTATGGTGATGAAGTGGGTTACTATGATGATCGTGAGACTCAAGAAAACTATGAAGCTTGTGAAGATGAATGTGAAAACTCTTATGCTTCTAGTCAAGAAGTCAAAGATAGTGACGCTTCAAGGTATAATGTTCCTACTTACTCTTCTTGTGATGAATTTGAAAATATTGATAGTGACATAGAGAGAATTGATGACGAGGTTGATTATACAAATGTATCGTTTGCATCTTCTCTTGGTGTTTCTACAAATACACAAGGGAGTAGTAGAGGTCATTCCATTAGTTTGGGAGGAGGTGGTGGTTGTTCCATGGGAAAGGGAAGGTTTACATCTTCCACTTGTGCTAAAGGGCTCTATGCTCCTAATTCCTATGTGAAGAGTGACTTGAGAAAAGGTGTTGCTCTTGCTACAAAAGGCTTGTATTGTTTTATCAATGCCGTGAGGGGTACGGGTAGTTGTAGTAGGAGTAGTGCTATTGGCTATGGAACCAAGAAGAGAGGATCTGATGGGTTCCATGGTGAGACTTCTTCCTCGATTTTCAACAACGCATCTAATGTTGGAAGAGTGACGGGAAGTGGAAGTTACTCTAGCAATGTTGCTAGTAGAGGAGGGATAAGGGAGACCCAAGTTGATGGTGTTCCTACTCTTAGGCATTCAAGTCCTTGCTTGGATGTATTTCTACAATACTTGGGTAGACGTATGTTCGTTGTTGAGGTAAATGGGTATGAGGGAAACTTGCTCAAAATTGGGGAGACCGATGCCAATTGCATTAGCACCTCTTTAGTTGATAGGCTAAGGATATCATGACGTGAGCTAGAACATCCTTATGAGTATAATGGAGTGTGGGTTTCCAAGGAAGCTCGAGTGTTCATATCTCATAGAAATTATGAGAGTTATATTTGGTGTGATGTGTATCCCATGCGACATATTGATATATGGCTAGGTGAGCCATGGTTGCTTGACAAGAAGGTGCGATATAATATTATGAATGATGTGTATTTTGTGGGCATAGGTCAAAAGGTCTATCACTTTACACCTTGTCGGGCAAAAGACAAGTTGCCTACTTGTGCATATTCTTTGGCTATTCAAAAGAGCAAGGAGCGATAACTTCATTCCATGGTTGAAATGGTGCAGTCAAGAAGTCCTACAATTATAATAACCGGTGGGACAAATGCAAGTAAAGGGTTGACAAGTGTCAACAAGGTGAGCCCGAAGCCACAAGATTCAAAATCAAGTAGTTCACCAACAAAGAAAAAGGATACATCAAGTGATGATTCTCTAAGTCCTAGATTCCGGGTTGATGTAAAGAGTCCACCTACTCCGGCTATGGGTATTCTTGGACCTCGTCCCAACTCGCCCGAATATGAGAGACAAAAGATTGAAAGGAGTAAGGGAGTGGCCAGAGACAACTCTCGAGTGGAAAAATGAGTGGTTGTGTTGAGTGATGTGAGTGGGTTGTCACTACTCGAATCTACATCCGACCTTGAAAAGAAAATGAGGGAGAAGAAAGAGGGAAAAGGAATCATAGAGAGTGAGGGCACCCCTTATTCTAACACTAACTCTTTATCTTCTTCATCTACTCGTGTTACTTCTTGAGTAAGTATTCTTGGAGGCAAACCGATGGAGTCTAAATCATGTTCCAAAGCGAAAATGCAAGGTGAAGAAGATTTCCATTGTGAGTTACAAGGTGGAGGGACTGGCAATGATACTTCAAGTGCTTTGAGTGAGCAAGATGGCAACTCAAGTATAAGTATTAGTTCTTCTTTCCATGAGCATGTTACTTCCTTGTCTTGTGATAGTGATTGTGAAAACTCCATGCTAGTTGTTGATTTGTATGATTATAATGTGTTAGCAACTAGTGTAGAGTCTATTTGTCAACTTGTGTATGCATGTGAACCATTAGTTGAGAGGGATGATAGGTCACATCATGATGTGAGCCCGTTGTTCAATAAACCTCTCTTTAGTGAAGAAGTTGTAGTTGACCTTGTTTGTGAACCTTGTTATGACACCCCACCTATATTTGATAAATGAGAAGATGAATTAAATGAATATTCTATTCTTCCATTTGATTGCTTATTTGATAATGGTGGCCTCATGTGTTGTAGTAGGGATGATCATAGCCTTGAGGAGTCTCAAGTGAAGAAGGTGGATAGGATTGTATTCAATGACTCCTCAAGTGTAGATGTTGGCTCTAGTTTGGGTATCCCACCTTTATTGAGTAGTGATCTTGAGAAGTGTGCCTACACTAATCCTTTGTTTGAAGGCACCTTCAACGGAAGTGGTGAGTTGTATCAAGCTAGAGTAGAGAATGAGTTAGAACCTCCATAGATTAGAAAGCTTAACTCTATAGACAATCCATTGTTTGAAACTCTAAGTGAGATGAGAGATCTTGGTCTTGATTGTGATGGTCCATCTTCTAGTAGTCCTAATCTTGAATGTGTGGGCTATAATGATGAAGGAGCTATTATGGGGACCTTCCTTGGGAGTTTATCTAGTGAGGAGGATTGTCTTGGGGAACAATGTGGAGGTGAGGAGGTACGTCTTGGTGTGTGTAAGAGTGCTTCCAAGAAGGAGAATGGAGTATTTGATGTTAGTTGTCAATTGAACTATTTTGCTTACTCCATTCCATATATTGATCACACTTTGAGTGTTGAGCATGCCAAAGCCAATGTGTCACATTTTGATAATATTGATTTGAAGGCTTCGTATGTTGGTCATAAGCTTAGGGGTCATAGGTAATTTGATTACTATGTCTTGCATGTTCCATGTCCTATTGATCTCTTTACTTGTTCTTGTGTTGAATACAATTTTTTTTTTGAGTCAGGTACTTGTTGTTTCCTTTGGAGACATGAGCTTTTTTATAGTTATTGATGCTTGGCTCTATCATAAGAGTGTGTTTTCCACACTTTTGGTACTAACCTACTCTTGTAGTGGGAAGTTTTGGTTGTGTTTGCCGTTGCTATTAGGTCTTGATGGATTGATTTTGAGGACGAAATACTTTCAAGAAAGGGAGGATGATGCCGCCCAAATTGAGACTAAGCACCAACCACCAAGAACCAAGCTTGAAGGGTTCATAGGATGCAAGATCAAGAGCTTCAAGAGCTTCGGTGATGGAAAGATGATGCCATCCAAGTTTCCTCAAGATCATTTACTCGGAGTCAAGCTAAAGAGATCCAAAGTGTTCACATACACTTGGTTTGGAAGAGCTTTGAAGGCGGAGGCTTCGGGGAGTTGAAGGCCATGCGCTTGAGTGCATTGGTTGTCCCAGCACTGGGCGGACTGCCCAATGCACTAGGCGGAGCGCCTACTTTTTGATCAGCCTTTGGATTGGCACTAGGCGGAGCAGCCTCTGCAAACCAGGCGGACCACCCACTCTCTAGTATAGTGCACCAGGCACAGCGCCTAGTACACCAGACGGGGCACCTACTTTGCTATGTTTTGGATGGGACTTTGACGTGTATTCCCTATTTTAGCCCTACGTGGCTTGTATTGTTTTTACCCCTCTTGTGGGCTTTTAGACATTTCATTTAGAAGTGTGGAAAGCCTATAAATACCACACTTAGTCATTTCATTTGATTAGCTAGTTTTGAATATTGAGAATAGAAGATTGAAAGAGAGGCATTGCCTTCTTTGAAGAAGCTTGAAGTTTCATGTATCCCTTAAACTTGGAATCCATGGGAATCATCCTTGAATTGGTTCGAGTCTCTCTTTCTTCCTTAGAATCAATCTACATTGGTGAGTTTGATTCCTTCTTTTCTTCTTATTTTTGCCTCCCCAATCCTTATTTCTTGTGATCTTGTGATTACTTGCTTCCACGTCTAGTTTCGTTGCTTCCGCTAGTTTACCCTACATCAATAACTAACAACATCTAATTAAAACTAACTAAGAAGCTAAACAAATTGGATCATATCAACTACCCCCTCCCCCTTCAAAATATCCTCGTTCTCAAGGATCAGTAAGTGAAATGTTGGGAAACTTCTTTTGCAAATCCTGATAATATTCGCATGTAGTGTCTTCTTCAGCTGCATTTACCAATTTAGCAAAGAGTTGAGTAGTAGGCCTGCCATGTTTTAGGGAACAGTCTTCTAGCCAGAATGGCCTCTTCAAGGACAAAATGGCCAGATCCTGAATGAACGACAGGTAGTGTAGGAATGGCAATGTGAGAGACCAACTTCTGCTTTAATTGTCAGACAAGGAAAGTGCGGTGAAGATTAGTGTGGGGAGGCAGAGCTAGAGTGTAAGCTACACTTCCTACTCTGGCTATAATCTGAAAAAGCCAAAGTATTTGGCTGAGAGCTTCTAAAATTGAATGATCCTTCAAAGAATGTTGCCTGTAAGGTTGAAGCCTAATAAACAATCCCCCACAAAAAATTTCTTGTAAGTTCTTCTCTTGTCAGCTTGGGATTTCATCTTGTTCTGAGCTCTCTCCAGCTGAGTTTTCAGCAACCTCAATGTGGCTTCCATATCATGTAGACTTCTATCCACCATGTGTAGTTGAGAATCAAAGGGCATGTTGGGTAACAAAGGAGGGGGTGTGAAACGAACCAAACCACGTAGAAGCAACATAAAGGAACGGAAGCGATAAAGTAAACACAACAACAAGAAAATAGGGACGGAGAAGGACAAAAATAGAAGAAAGAAAGGATATTCGATTCAAACACGATTGAATATCCAAGAGAGAGAAAGAAACTTGAACCTATCGAGGATCCATACAAGGATGATATCCACTCGGCTCCAAGTAAAGGAGTCTGTGAAGCCTCGGGTTTTCACAAGATAGGCTCGGCCTAATCTATCTCTATCCTCAATCAAAAACTAACTCATGAAATGAAAGACTAAGAAAGGCTTATATAGTTTTCCCATACATGAGTGTAAAATGACTAAAAGTCCCTAAGCCTAATAAATGGACAAAATGCCCCTGAATCTAATTTTGGAACACTGCTGATCAATCCTTCATCGCGATCGCGCATGGTAGGGACGCGATCGCGTGGAACACTTTGAGGATCCATCGCGATCGCGTGGAACACTTCGCGATCGCGCAGTGTATTTCTTTTCCAGACTTCCAGCAAGCTCGCAACTTGTCTTTTGACCTTCTTTGACTTGAATCCTGGTTTCCAAGCTCTCTTTGAAGCGTTTTAAGTCCCGTATGTTGAGCGTAAGCTTCCCACGGCTTTGGATACCAATCCGGATTGTATCATTCTCCCCTTCTTAAAAGGATTTTGTCCTCGAAATCAAGCCAACAAAACCTACAAGCAAGGCAAAGACAACAAACTTCCTACTCCAAGAGTAGGTCAGTGCCCAAGAGTGTGGAAAACACACTCTTATGGTAGAGCCAAGCATCAATATCAATTAAAAAGCTTATGTCCCTAGAGGAAACAATAAATTCTTGGTTCAACAAGGAAGTGCATCCAATAGTAGAATAAGCAAAGAGATCAATAGGATATGGAACGTGCAAGATATAACAATCAAATTCCCTATGACCCTTAAGCGTATGACCAACACACCAAACCTTCAAATCAATATTATCACAATGTGACACATTGACTTTGGTATGCTTAACATTCAAGGTGTGATCAACATAGGGAATGGAACACTCAAAATAGTTAAAGCAACAACTAGCATCAAAGACTCCACTCCCCTTCTTAAGAGCACTCTCACACACACCAAGAGATAGTTTCTCGTCTCCCAAACCACCTCCAAGATAATCCGCCTCACTAGACAAGCTCCCAAGAGAGGTCTCAAACAAGGGATTATCTATAGAGTTAAGCTTCCCATACCATGGAGGTTCAAGCTCACACTCTCCTCTAGTTGAATGCACATCACCACATCTTTCAAAGTCCCCTTCAAACATAGGGTTACTGAAGAAAAGTTCACCACCCATCAAAGGTGAGGCATCGAAAATAGAATCATCATCGACACTTGAGGAGTCAACGAATACAATTCGATCCATCTCATCCACTAGGGACTCCTCATGGTCACTATCAACCTCACTACAATACATAGATCCACCATAGGTAATGATATCCATAAGGGTATGATCATACAACTCATCTTTCCCTTTATCAAAGATTGGTGGGGTGTCATAACAAGGATCACAAGTAAGGTCAACTACAACATCTTCACTAAAGAGAGATTCAATGAAAATCGAGCTCACATCATGATGTGGCTTTTCAACCCTCTCAACTAGTGGTTCACATTCACACACAAGTTGACCATTTGACTCTACACTAGTTGCAGACAGATTGTAATCATACAAATCACCAACTAGCATAGAGTTTTCACAAAAAATATCACAAGACAAGGAAGCATCATGCTCATGGGAAGAAGGACTAACACATACCTTTGAGTGGCCATCTTGCTCACTCAATGCACTTGAAGTGTCATGGGCAGTTCCTCCAACTTGAAGCTCACATTCTAGATCTTTTTCACCATGCCTTTCCATATTGGAACATGATTGAAGCTCCATTGGTTGGCCTTAAAAAATACATAACACAAGAGCTCACACAAGTAGAAGAAAAAGATAAAGGGTTAGGGTTAGAATAAGGGGTGTCCTCACTCTCAATGATTCTTTTTCCCTCTTTCTTTTCCCTCATTTTCTTTTCAAGGTCAGGTGTAGATTCGGGTGGTGACATCCCACTCACATCACTCAACACATCCTCTCCTTTTTCCACTCGAGGAATGTCACCGGTCACTCCCTTACTCCTCTCAATCTTTTGTCTCTCAAATTCGGGTGAATTGGGACGAGGCCCAAGAATACCCATAGCCGGAGTAGGTGGACTTTTAAAATCAACCCGGAATCTAGGACTTAGAGACTCATCATTTGAAGTCTCCTTCTTCGTTGTTGGTGAACCACTTGTCCTTGAAGCTTGTGGATTCGGGTTCACCTTGTTGACACTTGTCAACTCCTTTCTAGCACTTGTCTTTCTTCCTTTTTCTAGCATTCCAAAATAAAATTCCTTGACTTTCATTGGAGGGGTGGCACTAAGAACAAACTTTAGGTCCCGTAAAGTGAGAGCATGTCTTCCCAACTTCTCACTATACTTGGAATTCCTAGTAAGCTTCCATGGTTCTCCCAACAACAAGTGACAACCTTTTATGGGCATCACATCACATAGTACATCATCATGATAATTGCTAATTTGAACAAACCCATCTCCATTCAACCAAGGCCACCTAAAGGAGAGATGAATACAAGTTTCCAGCTTTAATTGCTCAACCATAAAAACACTTGCAACATTAGTATGACTCTCATAATCAATGATCATGGCACAACCAAGCCCTCCAACCTTACAAATTGTGTGGAAGAAGTTCTTTCTTTCTTCCAAAAATTGCTCCACACAAACTTCATCACACTCATGGTTGTCTACAAAATGATTCCGTCTAAACATAGTTCTCAAAGCATTGTTAGTCCGAGACAAACCATTTGTAGTATATGTAGTACCTTTTCCCACGCTAAGCCTCAAGTTTCCTTTCACACAAGAATTAAAGACATTAAACCTTTTAGCACAATCAGACGATATAGACTCTCTTTTAGCACAACTTGAATGCCAAAGAGTGTCAACACCAACAACTTGGGTCTCCCTTATCCCTCCTCTACTAGCAATATTGCTAGTGTAACTTCCACTTCCCGTCACTCTTCCAACATTAAAAGTGTTGTTGAAAGTCGAGGAAGGAGTCTAATAGTCAATGGCACCACTCCTACTACTTCTACTCCTAGCATTGTTAGAACCATACAAGCCTTTGGTAGCAAGAGCAACACCACTTCTTACTCCACCCTTCACATGGGAGTTAGGAGCATTAACCCCTTTAGCACAAGTAGGATAGACAATCCTCCCTTTTTCCATGGAACAACTACCTCCTCCTCCCATACTAATGGAAGGACCTCTACTACTCCCTTGTACACCGAGAAGATGCATATATACAATTCGTATTATCAAATTCATCATTTGTTCTCTCTATGTCACTATCATCATGTTCAAATTCATCACAAGAACAGTAAGTAGGAACATCATACCTTGAAGTATCACCATCTTCGGATTCTTGACTAGAAGCATAAGGATCAGCACATTCATCATCATGAACTTCATAGTCCTCATCAACCTAACGGTCATCTTAGTGTCTCTCTTCATCCTCATACGTACCATAGTTCTCGGAATCATCATACCAATAACCGTCATCACCATCATAGGAACCATAGTCTCCATCATCTCCACACGAACTATACCCTCCACAATCATCATATGATGCCAAATCTATAACAAATAAGAGCAAATGACCTCACAAGTTCACTCCCTCACGTGTATCACTCAAGTAATGTTCACTCAATTTTCTTTCCGCTCGTGTATACACTCAAGGTCTTTGGCTTTTATGACCACACTCTATTGTTCTCACCACTCTTAGCCTTTTTCCTCTCAAAGCTAGCCTTATCCCCTTTATAGGAACCAAAATGAAATGATCACCAACTAGCACGTCCAAGTATAGGTTCGGAATGGAGTTTATAAGACACCAAAGAATGAATATGATGATTTTGATGAAACTACACAAGAAGAATTTGAAAGATTTGAAAACAAACCTAAGCCTAACCTTGAGGAGACTAAGGTGATAAACTTAGGAGATGAGAAGGTCGTGAAAGAGACAATGATCGGTGTGCACCTCAATGCCGAGGATAAAAAGCGATATACTGAGTTTCTTAAAGAACATGAGGACGTATTCGCTTGGTCGTACGATGACATGACTGGCATAAGCACAGATGTGGTAGCTCACAAATTACCTATCAATCCGGGCTTTCCATCAGTCAAGCAAAAGGCTCAAACTTTCAAGTCATCAGTTCTGCTGAAGATTGGGGAAGAAGTGACCAAACAATTTAACGTCGGAATCCTGAAAACAGTCAAATATCCCACTTGGCTGGCTAACATTGTCCCAGTGCCGAAGAAAGATGGGAAACTCTGAGTCTGCGTAGATTATAGAGACCTGAATAGAGCAAGTCCGAAGGATGATTTTCCACTGCCAAACATACATATCTTGCTTGACAATTGCGCGAAACATGAACTACAATCCTTCGTAAACTGTTTCGCTGGTTATCATCAAGTGTTCATGGATGAGGAGGATGCCGAGAAGACAGCTTTCACTACATCCTGGGGGACTTATTGCTACAAAGTCATGCCATTTGGGCTGAAGAATGCTGGGGCAACTTACATGAGAGCGATGGCAACTATGTTCCACGATCTGATGCACAAGTAAATCGAAGTCTATATGGATGATGTGATCATCAAATCAAAGAAGAGTTCAGAGCATCTTGACAACTTGCGCAAGTTCTTCGACCGCTTGCGAAAGTACAATTTGAAGCTAAATCCGGTAAAGTGTGCTTTTGGTGTTCGAGCAGGAAAGCTCCTGGGTTTCATCATCAGTAGAAGGAGTATCGAGCTGGATCCGTCCAAGATCAAAGCCATCAAAGAATTGCCACCGCTAAAAAGCAAGAAAGAAGTCATGAGTTTCTTGGGGAGGCTCAACTACATCAGCCGTTTTATAGCACAATCCACCATCATCTATGAGCCAATCATTAAGCTACTGAAGAAAGATGCAGTAATAGAGTGGATGGAGGATTGCCAAAAAGCATTTGATCGTATAAAAGAGTACTTGTCTTGCCCGCCTGTGCTGGTACTGCCTGAGCCTGGGCGACCTTTGATTTTGTATCTGTCCGCGGTAGACTTGGCCTTTGGTTGTGTATTGGGACAACATGATTTAACTGGGAGGAAGGAGCAAGCAATATACTATCTGAGCAAAAAGTTCATTCCTTATGAAGCCAAGTACACATTGTTGGAGCGCACGTGTTGTGCACTGACATGGATAGCACAAAAATTGAGGCACTATTTAACATCCTACTCAACGTTGCAGATATCAAGGATGGACCCTCTCAAGTACATTTTCCAAAAACCAATGTCTACTGGAAAGCTGGCTAAATGGAAAATACTGTTCAGCGATTCGACATCACTTTTGTCACTCAAAAGGCAGTGAAAGCTCAAGCCTTGGCTGATCATATGGCCGAGAACTCGGTGTGATATGAGTATTAAAGACACAAATGGAAAGACAAGAATTAAAAGTAAGACCCAATTGATTTAGAGAAGAATTAAGGAAGTTAATTAGGGAAAGATTAACCTAATTACCCCCCTTAATCACATAAACAAAAGTGTTATACTCTATGCACCTCCTGAAGACACTAGAAGAGGGGGGGGGGGGGAGGTTGAATAGTGTGTACCGATTTTCGTCACAAGAACCTTGTTCTTCTAACGTAGAACCTAGTTCTTATATTATCTTTTATGCTGCCTTAAACACTATAACTCACAACACCACACACACAAGGGACACAAGGATTTTACGTGGAAAACTCCTTGCTCAAGGGAGAAAAACCACGACCCACACTCTGGGATTTTAGAACTGAATCCACTAACACAAGAGCAATGTTTCTGATTACAAACTCTGTAACCAAGGGGCTACACTCTAGACCCTAAACACTACTCAAAGCTAAACTCTAGCTTCTCAGTAATTACACAAAAGTTCACCTAATACATATGCTTCTGAATAAGCCAATAGGTAAAACTATGAATGCTCGAATTAAAGACAACTTGCAACTTGACGAACCTAGACAGAATATCTAGACTCAATACACTGCATGCACTCAAGTTGTCTTCTCCAGTTTACTCACGTAGGAAGATGCTAGATCGCCTTTGTATGCTCTCAACTCCCCGTTTGTGAATAACTGCTTTACGGCTGTCTCCACTACTTGTATTTATGCGGGTCTTGAAACCCTAGTTGAGTTTTATGAGGAATCTTTTTAATTATGGCAAGTCAGGATTCCTAGTAACTCTTTTCCTTGTTGAAGTCCAACTCCTTTTCACACTTCGAAGACACAGCCTGGGCACCGCCTCTTTTATTCTGACTAGGATACATATTCATTCACGCGGCACTACTCCTAGTTCCACAGGGGTTTTCAACCCGTAATTCTTTTTGATCAAACGTGCCCTTCATTCCAAGGACTAGGTTCGTCGTGGGAACCTATGAGTTCTTTTCGTTTGTCATACTTCAAAACCAGCTCTCAACAAATTCCCCCTTTTTGATGATGACAAACAAATGTTGCCCAAGAACCTGAATAGACATAAACCAAAAACACAAAAACAAAAAGTAACAAGTTCAAGAAAACTAAACAGATGAGTTAGGTCATAAACACCCCAACATTTCCTTCTTCCCCCTTTTGGCATCATCGAAAAGAATTCAAATACCTGCATGAACCTGTCAACAATGTCTAGTCTAAAGCACATGGCAACAAGTCAGTAATAAAAGCAAACACAAGCAAAAATAAGGGCCCAATCAAGAACCAATTACTTAAGCAGGAACCAGTCATACGCATAAGAAAATGAAAACCATCATCCAGGTTGTGATATCAACACAACCCCAGTATTAAGTACACAACTGAAAAAACAAATTGTTTTAAACAACCAACATATGCAATCAGGAGAGAATAGGAGGGGGGTAGACAACAGGTAGAAGGAGGAGGACAGGACAGGAGGACTCAAAGCTGAATGTTGAAGTGTTTGACAAGCGCCTAAAGTTGCTTCGTATTCTTGGCCCTTTCCATCACCAGCTCGGCCTCATACTTGTGGCAGTCTATCTTCAAACGATCAATTTCTTGATCCTTCAACTTCAGCTGTCTGTGGAGCTCTGTGTTTTCTGCATTAACCTCAAGGACATGCGTCTCCAGCTTCTTCACAGCATCAATGGCCTCTTCAGGTCCATAGTCCTCACTTTCCTCTTCTTGCTCTTGCTTGGCCTGCATTGGTTTCTTTGAAGCTCTGCTTTCTTTGAAGAAGTCACAATTGTTTAGCACATTAACCCCAAACATTTGGTGAATGGTTGGCTTCTTCCCAGCTTCTAAAGGAACCCCAAAGTGCTCAAGTACCTGCTGGAGGATGTAGGAATGCACAAGGGAATGTGGCTTCTGATCTGTGTCAGCAATCCTCTTTATATGTCTAATTATCAGCCCAGGCAAATTAATCTTTACCCCCCTGTCCAGCAGATCCATGTATGTTAGGTCCAGAGCACTAGCCTCGCAGTTCCTCTCTCCTCTAGGTAGAAGGAACCTGTGCACAAATTCAAACAACAACTGATGTGCAGGTTCCATTTCCTTCTTGTCTACCTTCCTCTCCTTCCTCAGCTTGGGTTTCCCTGAGAACTTCTTGACAACATCCAGAGGAGTGACTCCATCAGTCTTTGGCCATTTCAGCTTTATATACCTGCAATAACCTTCAGCAGGTATGTCAAGAATCACTCCAAGCTCAGGTCTCTCAAACTCAATCTCTATTCCCCTTACTGTGGTGAACACTCTCCTAGCATTAACCCTACAATTTGTATAGAACTCCCTGATCTCATCAACATACAACTTTCTTTCTTTGTTGGCAAACAACCCTAACCAACCCTGGTTAGCAATCATTCTGAGCAGTGGCTTCATGTGAAACTCCTTCTCATCATGCAGGATGCTGCCAGGCAACACCTGATGCTTAGAGAAGAAGGCCACCCTGTCAGCTTCATCCTCACTACCTCTCCTCCTTTTTCTGGTCTCAGCTTCACTATCTGTATTAGAGTCACTTGGCTCTGCATAACTCCCAGCACCATCACTTTCCTCCTGTGCTTCCTCAGCTCTTCTTTCTTCTTCTTCCCTCTTCTTTGCCTCTCTATCTCTTACATTTGTCACTGGTCTTTCCAACTCCCAACTTTCTCCAGTTGTTGTTTTAATGCAGAACTGGTGCCAACCCTCCTGACCACAGGCTCATTTACAACTTTGTCATCACTTTCTTCACTAGCTTCATCAACCAGTCTTGTCTTCAGCACTGGCTTTCCCCCTTTCACTAATCTCCTTCTTTTCGCAGACTCCACTATGTTTTCTTTCACAAACACAACTTCCTCTTCTTCTTCCTCACCAACCATCTTCTCATCCTCTGCTCCAAACTTCCTCTTTCTTTTGGTTCTTCAGTTTTCTTGGCAATCTCTTCCTTTTCTAAAACAATTTCCTTATTCCCTTATTCCTCAGAATCTGTCCAATTTAAATCTGCATCATCAGCCCCAGTGGAATTTGGACAAGCAACAGGCTCTTGAACCAAATTCTCTGAGGCTTCAGCAAGACCAAGTCCTCCAACTACTGGACTTATTGGCACAGATTCTTTTTCATTATTCTCAGACCTACCAACATCTTTACAGGGTTCCACTTCACTTTCTCTAAGGGCTTCCACACGGTCTTGTTCCCTAAGTTGTTCTTCCACTCTTTCTGCAATATTCAACTTTTCTCCGGACTCACCAACCACAGGCACCTGCAAATCTTTCCTAAGTTCATCCTTTGCACTATCTCGTTCTGCCTCACATGAGTTCCCCCTATCTATTCTGTCATTTTGCTCATCATCTATTATTTTGTCTAGTCCTGTAACTAGGGTTTCAGTTTCAATAGTTCCAGGGCTGTTTATAACTACTGAAACAACAGGCGTAGATGAAATAGGATCAGGGATTACCTCATGCGGTGATTGTGATGAACTTTGTGCAGTGGGTGTAATAGGAACTGCTCTTGACCTCATCTTCTTTACCAATTTCTTGTCCCCTTTTTGAAGAAATTTTGTACGGGCCCTTGCGATTCGTTGTACAAGAGTGGATGGGGGTGGTCTTTCAGACATTGTAAAGAATTTGTGAATGGTTTTTTTTCTTTTTTTTTTGAGATTTCTGAAGAGGTTTCTGTTTTAGGGCTTGAGAGAGAATTTTGGTGTAGTGGAGAAGATGTGGATGAAAGGTGAAGGATTCAGGGTGTATCGACAAACAAAGTGAAGGGGTTTGTGATTTGAAAACTTCTAGGGAAGACAAAGCAGTAATGATGAAAAGTGGAGAAGTAGCTTTTTGAACTTTTTGAGAACCGGGAAGAGTTAGAGATTTGACGGTTATGGACTCTTTTGATATACCCTTTTTAAGTAGTGGGGTCAAACTAGTCAAATGGAATTCGACCCCGAAAAGGAATGTGTTCCTATAATTTAGGACAGTTATAGGAACATGGAGGATCTCCCTTTGACACACGTACAATTGACAATTTAATTTTAGTTATGACTTCTATCATGCAGAGTAGTGTGAATGTACCTGGACATGATTCCTCATGCTTTGGTTGGTTCCTTCTTAGTACATAGTAGGTTCTTCATGGGTTCACATTATTCTTACCTGGTGCTCAAACACTGAACAAGTGTACTATTTCAAGTACCAAGTTAGACTGGACATCAAAGACAAAATTCAAACATGAACAATTGAATATTTAACTAACCAATCACGAGGGGATTACTTGCTGGGTCATCCGTGTATTTTGGTCATCCCTAATTCCAACCTGTTCCTCTCAAACTGTACCTTATTCAATGCTTTGGTAAATATGTCAGCAATTTGATCTTCAGTCCTGCACGAATTCATAGTAATTAGACCCATTTTCACATTATCTCTCAAGAAATGGTGTCTAATATCAATGTGCTTGGTTCTTTTATGTTGGACTGGGTTCTTGGCAATATTCACTGCACTAGTATTGTCACAGAGAATTGGCACTGCACCACACTTGATACCAAAGTCCTCCAACTGTTGTTTGATCCACAGCAATTGTGAACAGCATAATGCAGCTGCTACATACTCTGCTTCAGCAGTTGATAAGGCAACCGAGTCTTGCTTCTTTGTAGCCCAAGAGATCAAACAAGGACCTAGAAAGTGTGCCATTCCTGAAGTGCTTTTCCTGTCCACCAAATGACCTGCATAATCTGCATCAGCAAAACCTATTAGTTCAAAAGTACCTCCTCTTGGGTACCAGAGACAAAGGTCCTGAGTTCCTTTCAAGTATCTCAGGATTCTCTTCACAGCTGTCAAATGTGACTCCTTGGGCTTGGACTGAAATCTAGCACACAGTCCTACACTATATACTATGTCAGGTTGACTGGCTGTGAGATAAAGAAGTGAACCTATGATTCCTCTATATTTAGTCTCGTTTGTTGAAGGACCGAGTTCCTCCAAATCCAGCTTCGTCCCAGGTGCAATGGGAGTAGTCATTTCTTTTGCTCCTTCCATGTGAAACTTTTTCAGCAGTTCCTTGACATACTTTTGCTGGTGAATCATAGTTCCTTCAGGCATTTGCTTTATCTGCAATCCAAGGAAGAAATTTAGTTCTCCCATCATGCTCATTTCAAATTCGCTTCCCATCAGATCAGCAAAACCTTTGCATAGCCCCTCATCAGTGGCTCCAAAGATGATATCATCGACATACACTTGAACCACCAATAGTTCTTTTCCTTTCTTTTTGAGGAACAATGTGTTGTCAATCTTTCCTCTTGAGAAACCATTCTTCAGTAGAAAACCTGAGAGTCTTTCATACCAGGCTCTAGGGGCTTGCTTCAATCCATAAAGAGCCTTGTCCAGTTTGTAAACATGATCAGGGAATTCATTGTTTACAAAACCTGGTGGCTGTATTACATAGACTTCTTCATTCAGGTAGCCATTCAAGAAAACACTCTTCACATCCATCTGATATAGTGTAAACTCCATGTATGTAGCAAAAGCAATTAGCAATTTCGATGGCCTCCATCCTTACCACTGGTGCAAAGGTTTCATCGTAGTCTATTCCTTATTTCTGACTGTAACCTTGAACTACTAATCTTGCTTTGTTTCTTGTCACTATACCATGCTCATCTAGTTTGTTCCTGAATACCCATTTTGCTCCAATTATTGATCTGTCCTTTGGCTTAGGAACTAGGTGCCACACTTTGCTTTTTTTGAATTGATGTAGTTCCTCCTCCATGGCTAGAATCCAATATGGGTCTTCTAGAGCTTCTTTTATGTTCTTTGGTTCCACAGATGAGAGGAAGGCAAAGAAAGCACAGAAGTTCTTCAAGGCTGACCTGGTCATAATTCCTGTATCCAGTTCTGATAGGACATTTTCCAAAGGATGAGATCGTTGGTGTTTCCATGCCCTGAGTTTATTATGACTGGAAGAACTAGCATCATTATCCTGGGGAGTTTCTTCCTGACTTGCTGAATCATCAGCTTCATCAGCAGTTCCCCCTGTCAAGTTGACTCCTTGTTCCAATGTACTTGGATCTTCAGTTGATGTCTCCTTGTCTTCTGAGTCTTCCAGTTCATTCACACCTTCTTCCCTGCTAAGGCCAATCACTTGATCATCTGTCTCACGTTCCTCCAGTGCCTTGTCTGATTCATCAAAGACAACATGCATACTTTCTTCCACTGTTTGTGTCCTTTTATTGAACACTTTGTATGCTTTGCTTTGGGTAGAGTAACCAAGAAATATTGCCTCGTCACTCCTAGCATCAAACTTTCCCAAGGGCTCCTTTCCATTATTGTGAACAAAGCATTTACACCCAAAAGGTCTTAGGTGAGCAATATTTGGTTTTCTACCTCTGAGTAACTCATATGGGGTTTTGTCAAGAATCGCTCTGATTGAACATCTGTTCAGCAAGTAGCATGCAGTATTTATAGCTTCAGCCCAAAAATTTCTTGCAAGACCACTTGACAACAGCATTGTCCTGGCCATATCCTCCAGAGATCTGTTCTTCCTTTCAACCACTCCATTTTGTTGGGGAGTTCTTGGAGCGGAGAAATTATGATCTATGCCATTCCTTGCACAATACACAAGGAATTTTGAGTTTTCAAACTCAGTTCCATGATCAGATCTGATGCTGATAAGTTCAAGGCTTAGCCTCTTCTGAACAACACCAGCCCAGTCTTTAAAGCTGTCAAAGGCTTCATCTTTAGTTGCCAAGAACAGAGTCCATGTGTATTTAGAGTAGTCATCAACAATTACGAACACGAATCTCTTTCCTCCTCTACTCCTGACTCTCATAGGTCCACACAGATCCATATGCAATAGGTCCAGTGGTTTTGATGTACTTACCACCTTCTTGGACTTAAAGGATGATCTCACATGCTTTCCCTTTACACACGCATCACACATCTTAATGTTTTCAAATCTCTTACTTGGCAGTCCACGAACCAGCTCCTTTGATACAAGCTTATTTAGTTGTGAGAGACTTGCATGACCCATTCTTTTGTGCCACAGCTGAGAGTCACTTTCTTGTACATTCAAGCATGTTAGGTTGTTTTCAGGTAATGACTTTAGCGATGCTTTGTATACATTGTTCACCCTCTTTCCTTCCATTACAATTTCTCCACTCTGTAGGTTCTTCACAATGTATCCTACAGATGAGAACTTCACTTCATTTCCTCTATCGGATAGTTGGGAGATGCTCAGCAGATTGTGTCTAAGGCCATCAACACAATAAACATTCTCAATAGCATGATCCAGAGTTCTCCCAATCTTTCCAATTCCTACTATTTGACCACTCTTTCCTCCTCCGAAGGCCACACTGCCTCCTTGAAATGCTGCGAGTGAGAGAAAGTTTCTTCTATCTCCAGTCATGTGCCTCGAACACCTACTGTCAAGAATCCAGCTTGGGTTGTTCTCTCTCACTCCAGCCTGCAAAACAAATTAGAGGTTAGCCTTAGGAACCCAGACAAGCTTGGGTCCCTTCTTACTAGAAAATGGGTAAATCAAGTCCTGTCTAGCCCGTTTAGGTAAAACACTTCTTTTGTTCTTGGCCTTTGCCTTGCTGACATGTATGCACTTTTGTTTGATGTGACCTGTTTCACCACAAAAAGTACATAACATGTTGCAAGGTAATGCCACATACTTGCTCTTAGGGTTATATGGAGGCAGTGGTTTCTTAAATCCTAATCCCTGTTTTCCTTTATTTTGATTTTCAAGAACCCAGTTCATTTCCTCTGATGATTATTCCATTTAGTTAATCTGGTAAGCTCAAATTTTGATTTTTCAACCTTTTGACTTAAAACCTTGTTCTTCTCAGTTTCCTGATACAGAATTTCGTTTGCTCTTTTCAATTCATTTTCCAGAAAAGTTTGAACTTCACTTATTGCTTGCTTACCATTTTCACTTTCTCTTAACTGATTGCATTCAAGTTCTAGCTCAGTGATCTTAGAATTTGACACAAGAGTCTGTCCTTACAAGGTGGCATTGACTTCTTCAAGTTCAATATTCTGTTCGAGGAGACTCTTGTGCTTAGTTCTAAGACTACTTAGTTCTTCAGTCAGTTTATCTTTTTCAAGCCTCTCCTTTTCATAACCCTCGATCACGGTGGCAGTGATTAAAATTAGGTTTTCAGAAGAGTATGTATGCAAAGTTTCCTTTAGTTCAGATAGACATACCTCTGCTGAGTGAGCATCTTCAGTTCCATCAGTTGCCATGAGAGTAGAGTCCTTCTTTTGACTGTCATCTGAGTACACCTCCTTCAGCCTTTTCCAGACTTCCTTGGCCGACTTGTATTCAGATATTTTAACAAGTACATCATAGGTAAGTCCTCTTTTCAGGTACCATTCAGCTTTGGAGTTTGCCTGTAACCAGTCTAGGTCTTGAGGATCCAGTTCTTCTACCTTCTTTGGCACTAGGACACCATTTGCAGCTCTCTTTACAGGAACATGGGGCCCTCTCTTCACAATCAGCCATAGACCATAGTCTGCTGCTTGCAAGAAGATCTTCATCGGTTTCTTTCAGTTCTTGTAGTGAGTTCCATTGAACACAGGAGGCTTAGACAGATCTCTTCCTTCTCCAAACTCTCGAGGGTCTTCTTCATCAGAACTATTGACTGAAATACCCATTAGTGCCAGTGGCGGATCATCTTCAGAATCTTTTTTATGGTCGGATTCACTGTCAGTTGGTCCCCATGTAGCATAGAAGTCCTCCTTCCTCTTTCTCCTTTCTGCTCTGAAATTTGGAGGTCGTCTTGACTTCTTCTTATCTTTGTTAGTTTCCTTTGATATCTCCTTCTCCTTTTCCTTGGATGCTCTATTTTTCATCCATTCTATTTCCCACATAGGATAGTCTACTACAGCATGATCCTTTTTGAAGCATTTGAAGCACCCTGAATAATCAGGACTGTCAACTATGTTCTTCCTGCTAGAACTCTCCTTGCCACCTCTTTTGAATCCTTTGAACCTTCCCAGATTGAGCTTCTGTCTTAAAGCACTTACCATTGCTGCTTCAACTGATTGAAGATCAACATAGTCGTCAGTTTCTTCAGGTTCTTCGAGGGCAAGAGTCTTGTCCTTCTTTACAGCTGGTTTAGTTTTTGAGTCCTTCATCATCTCATGAGTTTTCAAACTCCCAACCAGTTCTTCAAGTTTCATGGATCTCAGAGGTTTGGATTCAATGATGGCAGTCATCTTTGGTTCCCATGCTTCAGGTAGCACATTCAGGATTTTATCAACCATCTCTATTTCAGGCAATTCCATATCCAGAGATCTCATTTCATTTGTGATGATAGTCAACCTTATCATCATATCCTGAATAGATTCTTTCTCACCCATGGTGAAGAGTTCAAATTGTCTTTTCAGCATTCACCTTTTAGAGTCCTTCACTTCTGTGGTTCCTTCATGCGCAACCTGCAAAGCATCCCATATTTCCTTAGCCGTCTTATAAGATGATACTCGATTGAACTCCTCAGGACCAAGACCACTTATGACCAGACATTTGGCTTTGTGATTCTTTTCAATCATCTTATAATCCGTCTCTTTGAACTCTTCTTTCGGTTTTGGTTCTTGCTTAGAAGTAGCTCCTTCACCCACTATTTTGGTGGGGATCAGATTTCCTTCAGAGACTATCAGCCAGAGTTGATAATCTTCAGCACATATGTAGTTCTCCATCCTGTTCTTCCACCATGCATAGTATTGCCCATTGAACTGTGGGGGCCTCTGAAATGTCTGTCCTTCAGTGATGGTAGGTGGTGCACTCATTCTGATCCTTCTCAAGGTGTTAACCTCTTACGAGAAGACCCGCTCTGATACCACTTGTTATACTCTATGCACCTCCTGAAGACACTAGAAGGGGAGGGGGGTTGAATAGTGTCTACCGATTTTCGTCACAAGAACCTTGTTCTTCTAACGTAAAACCTAGTTCTTATATTATCTTTTATGTTGCCTTAAACACTATAACTCACAACACCACACACACAAGGGACACAAGGATTTTACGTGGAAAACTCCTTGCTCAAGGGAGAAAAACCACGACCCACACTCTGGGATTTTAGAACTGAATCCACTAACACAAGAGCAACGTTTCTGATTACAAACTCTGTAACCAAGGGGCTAAACTCTAGACCCTAAACACTACTCAAAGCTAAACTCTAGCTTCTCAGTAATTACACAAAAGTTCACCTAATACATATGCTTCTGAATAAGCCAATAGGTAAAACTATGAATGCTCGAATTAAAGACAACTTGCAACTTGACGAACCTAGACAGAATATCTAGACTCAATACACTGCATGCACTCAAGTTGTCTTCTCCAGTTTACTCACGTAGGAAGATGCTAGATCGCCTTTGTATGCTCTCAACTCCCCGTTTGTGAATAACTGCTTTACGGCTGTCTGTACTACTTGTATTTATACGGGTCTTGAAACCCTAGTTGAGTTTTATGAGGAATCCTTTTAATTATGGCAAGTCAGGATTCCTAGTAACTCTTTTCCTTGTTGAAGTCCAACTCCTTTTCACACTTCGAAGACACAGCCTGGGCACCGCCTCTTTTAGTCTGACTAGGATACATATTCATTCACGCGCCACTACTCCTAGTTCCACAGGGATTTTCAACCCGTAATTCTTTTCGATCAAACGTGCCCTTCATTCCAAGGACTAGGTTCGTCGTGGGAACCTATGAGTCCTTTTCGTTTGTCATACTTCAAAACCATCTCTAAAAAAAAGAACCACTACTATTTGATCCTCAATTAACTAAGCTAATTAAAAATCAAGGAAATTAATGAGCTCAAGCAAACAAGCTTAGCCAAATCATCACAATTATCAATATTCATCAAAACTAGGTTTTCTAATGACTTTAGGAGTATTTATACTATGGCAAAAATGCCTTAATTAACCCTTAACAATGGGCCTTCAAGTCATTAGTCACTGATGGGCTTTCTTATCCTTGTCTCAGCGCGATCGCGCAGAGCTTTAATTCACAACCTCGCGATCGTGGCTATGGTCACGCGATCGCGTAGGCAAGGCTTCAGCCAGCCTCTTGCGTGATCGCGTCTGTGGACTCGCGATCGCGCAGCTCTGCCATTTGCTCTTCCGCGATCGCGTAGCTCTTCTTTTTTCCCTTTCGCGATCGCGTCTGTGCACTCGCGATCGCGATGAGTATTTTTAGTTCCAGAGGCAGTAAGCATGCAAAACTGCCCTGGAACCTCCAATACTTGTCCAATTAGCTCCAGCTGTGTGAACATTGCCTGTAGCTGTTGCAACTCCCTAGCTTGGTTCCTTGTGAAGGGCTTGGATGAGCGTTGGGTTGCATCATTCTCCCCGTCTTGAGAAGAATCCGTCCACGGATTCACTTGATCTTTGACTTCGAAGGGAGACAAGCCACACACATTGAACGTGTTGTGCACTTGGTAATCGTTTGGCAAGCCCACCCTGTACGCGTTGTCATTAAAGCGTTCAAGGACTTGGAAGAGGCCATCGCCTCTAGGCATCAATTTGGTCGTCCTCATGTTTGGGAACCTATCCTTCCAGAAATGAACCCATACCCAATCACCGGGCTCAAAGATGATCTTCTTCCTTCCTTTGTTTGCCTTCTTGGCAACTTCTTGGTTTTTCTTCTCAAGTTGTTTCTTTACTTGCTCATGAAGTTGCTTCATCTCTTGAGCTCTCACCTTAGCATCTAAGCTTAAGACAACATCACTAGACAAAGGCGTAAGATCCAAGGAGGTAAGGGGATTAAAGCCATACACAACTTCAAAAGGTGTCATGCAAGTAGATGTGTGCATGGTCCTATTATGAAGAAAATTCAATCAAAGGTAGACGTTCTTCCCAAGAAGCTAGTTTCCCTTGACCTTAGCTCTAAGCATGGCACCCAAGGTTCTATTAACAACCTCGGTTTGGCCATTGGTTTGGGGGTGGCCCCCAAAGCTCCTTCCAAAAATGACTAAGGAACTTGGGATCCCTATCACTAATAATAGTTTTCGGAACCCCATGCAATTTAAGCACATTGTCAACAAACAAGTTAGCTATGTGAAATGCATCATCAACCTTGTGGCATGGAATGAAGTGAGCCATTTTAGAAAATCTATCAACAACCACAAAAATACTATCTCTTCCCCTTTTGGTCCTAGGCAATCCAAGGACAAAATCCATAGAAATATCAAGCCAATGACCTAAGGGAATGGGGAGGGGTGGGTACAAACCATGTGGAAGTAGCTTTGACTTGGCTTGCCTACACTCTAAGCATTCGCCACACACCCTCACTACATCCACTCTCATTTTGGGCCAATAGAATTGCTCCTTAAGAATCTCCATTGTTTTTCCCACATCAAAATGCCCCATTAATCCCCCACTATGGGCATCTCTCACTAGAAATTCCCTCCAAGATGAACTAGGCACACATAACTTCCCATTCCTAAACAAGAAGCCATCAAACTTGCGAAACCTCTTCTTCTCCACATCACCATTAAGCTCCTCCTCACCACACAATCGATTGACTCTTCTACCCCCTTTCCTTCACTTCACAATTAGCATAAAGTTCTCTAAACTCCGGATCATCAACATACATCTCCTTCATACTCTCAAAGCCCATGAGTTTGGACCCCAAAGTATTCAACAACAAGTGCCTTCTTGATTGAAGAACAAACTTTCTTGACAAGGAATCCGCCACCAGATTCTTTTTCCCCTTTTTGTAATGGATGACATAGGGAAAGGTCTCAAGAAAATCCACCCATTTGGCATGTCTCACAATCAATTTTTCTTGGGATTTGAGGTGTTTTAAGGATTGGTGGTCGGTTCTAATGACAAATTCTTTGGACCAAAGGTAATGTTGCCAATGAGCCGATGCCCTCACCAAGGCATACAACTCTTTGTCATAGGTGGAATATTTAGTGGTTTCTTCCTTGAGTTTCTCACTAAAATATGCCATAGGCTTTTGTTCTTGCATCAACACGGCTCCAATGCCTACCTCACTAGCATCACATTCAATCTCAAAGGTCTTATCAAAGTTTGGCAATTGGAGAAGAGATGTGGAACTAAGGACTTCCTTCAATTTCACAAAAGCCTCTTCTTGCTCTTTCCCTCACACAAACACCTTATCCTTCCTTATCACTTCGGTCAATGGTGCGGCTATAGTGCTAAATCCTCTCACAAACCTCCTATAAAAGCTAGCCAACCCATGAAACTTCTGACATCACCGATGCTTTTTGAGTGGGACAATCCCTAATGGCCTCCACCTTAGCCTCATCTACTTCTACACCATTTGCACTCACCACAAAACCAAGAAAAATAACTTTTTCAACACAAAAAGAACACTTTTTCAAATTAGCAAATAGTTGTTCCTTTCTCAAGACATCAAACACTTGTTTCAAATGATTAGCAGGCTCATCAATGGATTTGCTATAGATAAGGATGTCATCAAAATAAACCACAACAAATTTTCCAATGAAGGATTTGAGCACATGGTTCATCAACCTCATGAAGGTTGAAGGAGCATTGGACAAGCCAAAAGGCATGACAAGCCACTCATAAAGACCAAAGTTGGTCTTAAAGGCCGTCTTCCACTCATCACCCGATTTCATCCGGATTTGGTGGTATCCACTCCTCGAATCAATTTTAGAAAACACACAAGATCCACATAATTCATCAAGCATATCATCTAACCTAGGAATAGGGTGACGATACTTAACCGTGATCTTGTTGATGGCTCTACAATCCACACATATGCGCCAAGTCCCATCTTTCTTTGGCACTAGGATGATCGGGATCGTACATGGACTCAAAATTTCTTGCACAAGTCCTCTTCTAAGAAACTCCTCCACTTGCTTGTGGAGTTCTTTGGTAGCTTCCGAGTTGCTTCTATAAGCGGCCTTGTTGGGCAATTGAGAACCCGGAACAAGGTCTATTTGATGTTCAATGCCTCTTAGTGGTGGCAATCCACTAGGCAACTCCTCGGGGAAGATGTCTTCATAACCTTGCAAAAGAGAAGAAACGGAACTAGGAAAAGAAGGGGTTAGTTCATTAGTAAGCAAAACATGTTCCTTGTGTAGGAGGAGAATCATGGGTACTCCTTCCTCCACATCTCTCAAACATTCCTTCCTAGACAAGAACAAGTGCACTCCCTCTTTTGGTTCCTCACTCTTTTGAGTAACAACTCCCACTCTCCCTTCCTCCACAACTCTCTCTTTCTTTTCTTTCTGTCTTTTAAACTTCAACTCCCTCATCTTCCTATAACCTTCACTCACTTGCACCGGGGTCAATGGATTGAGAACAAATTTTCGACCCCCCACTTCCAAGGCATACCTATTAATCTTGCCATCATGCTTTGCCAAGCGGTCATATTGCCATGGCCTACCAAGCAAGATATGGCAAGCTTGCATAGGAACCACGTCAAACAAAAGCTCATCATGGTAATCCCCAATCTTGAATTTAATCAAGGCTTGCTTGGTCACCTTAAGTTCACCACACTCGTTCAACCATTGGAGTTTGTAAGATAGTGGGCGCTTTCTAGTGGGTAGTTTAAGTTGCTCAATCAAGGTGGTGCTCACCACATTAACGCAACTACCACTATCAATAATCAAAGAACAAGTAGCACCTTGAACCTTACAATAGGCATGGAATAAACTCTCCCTTTGATTCGACTCCAACTCCTCCTTTACTTGTGCCCCCATTATTCTTTTTACCACAAGAGTAAGATAGTTTTCCTCTAGTTGCCCATCTCTCATCGCCTCCTCATCAAAATCATCGTCACATGGCATACCCCTATCTATCTCATCATCATCACTACCACTCGTTTCATAGCCCCATCACCCAAAGCAATGATAGTCCTCCTATTGGGACAATCTCGCATCATGTGGCCACGACCATTACATTTGTAGCATTGAATGTTAGATAAGTTTTCAAGTTTAGCTTTATTACCTCCCACCTTGGGCTCCTCCTTGGGCTTGGTTCTTACAAAGTTGCCTTTGAAGACACGCTTGGGCTCCTTAGCTTTATCCCATGGGGTATAAGCCTTCACATTATCCTTTCCTTTGTTCCAAGTGGATGGAATGTTTTTGGCTTTGTAAGACTTGTCTAGCTTGATCCCGTTCTCTACCTTTTGAGCTGCTTGGAATGCCTCAATCAAGCTTTCAAACCGGTGCAATTCCATTGGGGAGGAGATCTCCCTATTCAAACCGCCACGAAACTTTGGTATGAGAGACAGGTCATCATCTAGCACGTTAGCCCTTATTCTAGTCCTCTCAAATTCATCAAAATACTTCTGTTTCCCTTATTCGTGCCAATTCCTCCCAACCCCCATTGGCAATGCGCACTTGTGTTTCCCTTTGTCTTCACTTGGACTCCCACCAAGTAGAAGCATAGCTTTCAAATTGGGAGATAGCATACTTCACCCTTGTAGCATATTGGGCGTTGTTGATTTGAAAGATTCTCTCCATCGAGACCACCCACTCCATATACTTATCCAGATCACTTTCACCTAGGAAGGTAGGCAGGTTGACCTTGATAATGTTCGACCCCCTATCTTCATCATGATACCTCCATTGCCCACCATAACCCCCGTGGTCATAGTAGTCTCCATCACGATCCACTCTCCCTTGGTAACCTCCCCTAAATCGACCACCTCGACCTCTAGCTCCACAAAAAGGAATTCCCCCTCGTTGGGCTTCATCCGAATAACGAAATGGTTCATTGTCATAGTTCTCACCCTCATGAAAACCCTCAATATCAAGTGGCCTTGGAGTATCATTCCTTGGTTGCTCATTCCTTGGGAGATCAAGAGTAGGATCCCTCGCTTGTGGAGTGACATTCGGCGAATAGGTATCTTGGACCACCATTTGAGAGTAGCGGTCATTGGCCCGAGAGATTAGGCTTGGTCCATCACCCCACACCCCCACGGTTGGAGGTGTGTCAACCACTTGCTTACCCATTTCCCGTTGCTTGTCCTTCCAGGTTAGCTCATAAACCGCATCCCTCAATGAGTTAACGGTTGCCGCCAAGGCTTGGATCATGTTTTTTACCTCCATGTCCGTCTCTACTTATTTTTGTGACATTGTACCTACAAACAAGTAAAAAAACAATGTTAGTAGAAAGAGTCCTCACCGAGTCGCTCCCTAATTGTTTACACTCAAATTGATGTCATTCAATTCACTCGTGTTTGCACTCAATGTTCGGCTTTTACTCACTCTAATGCTCTCTCCTCACTTGCCTTTTTTCACTCTTTGGCTATTGCAAGTTTGTTCTTCGCACACTAAATCCAACTTGACAATCAAACTCAACTAATTCGGGATCAGAAGGAATTGTTGTGACAAGACACAGACAATTAAAACTGACAAAAGCACTTTAGGAAAGTTTAAAGAAAGGGAAGAAAGAAAGGAACGAATCGAATTGGCACGAATCGGATTAGGAATTGGATGAAATTTGGTTCGTGATATAGAAACTCACTGTTCTTGATGCTGAAATTGAGTTCCGGTTGATTGGAAACAGTTACGGGGCTGTTGCGAACAATCTGTCTAAGAATCCGTTTCTCTGGGAAATTGATGTTCAGCGCGATCGCGAGCTAGGGTCGCGTTCGCGAAGCTTTGTTGGAGATACTGGCGCGATCGCGTGTGATGGTCGCGATCACGTAGACCTTTTAATTAGTGGCATGAGCGATAGCGCTGGAGCTGGCGCGATCACATAAGCTTCTGGGTTTGAAGCAGAACCCGATTTTGAAGCTCACTTTGCAACTTGAATCATCTCAAATCACCGTGTTTTTGCTCCAAATTTGAGATGTATACTCCTTGTTGATCCGTGAACAAACCCCAGTAATTGACTCTTCGATTTAAACAACCAAATCCAAAAACCCCAAATTCTTGATGAAGAACCCTAACTTTTGATTTCTTCAATTCAGCACCAAGATGTTGTTGTCTGTCTAATTCCTTTTGGAATTAGTTTCAACGCATCACAATCTTCAAATGGTACCAAAAATTTCACTCAATAGAAACCTAATCCGAAGACTCATATTTTTGGATTTTTTGACTCTTTTTTTTTTTTTTTTTGACTTGATGAACAAGAATTGGCTTAGTGATTGTTAAAACAAACACTAATCCAGCTCTGATACCAAATGATATGAGTATTAAAGACACAAATGGAAAGACAAGAATTAAAAGTAAGACCCAATTAATTTAGAGAAGAATTAAGGAAGTTAATTAGGGAAAGATTAACCTAATTACCCCCTTAATCACCTAAACAAAAGAACCACTACTATTTGATCCTCAATTAGCTAAGCTATTTGAAAATCGAGGAAATTAATGACCTCAAGCAAACAAGCTTAGCCAAATCCTCACAATTATCAATATTCATCAAAACTAGGTTTTCTAATGACTTTAGGAGTATTTATACTATGGCACAAATTCCTTAATTAACCCTTAACAGTGGGCCTTCAAGTCATTAGTCACTGATGAGCTTTCTGATCCTCATCTCAGTGCGATCGCGCAGTGATGGGCGCTATCGCACTGAGCTTTAATTAACAGCCTCGCGATCGCGGCTATGGTCACGCGATCGCGTAAGCAAGGCTTCAGCCAGCCTCTTGCGCGATCGCGTCTGTGGACTCGCGATCGCGCAGCTCTGGTATTTGCTCTTCCGCGATCGTGTCTGGCTTCTCGCGATTGCGTAGATTTTCTTTTTTCCCCTTCGCGATTGCGTCTGTGCACTCGTGATCGCGATGAGTATTTTCAGTTCCAGAGACAGTAAGCATGCAAAACTGCCCTGGAACCTCCAATACTTGTCCAATCAGCTCACATGTGTGAACATTGCCTGTAGCCGTTGCAACTCCCTAGCTTGGCTCCTTGTGAAGGGCTTGGATGAGCGTCAGGTTGCATCACGGTGGGAGATGACTATGAGCCTTTGCACACCTATTTCCCTCATAAAGAAGTCATGTTCGTGGGAGAAGAGATCACCGAAGAATATGATGGTTGGAGGCTATTCTTTGATGGAGCAGTCAATTTCAAAGGAGTCGGCATTGGAGCGGTATTAGTTTTCGAGACTGGACAACGCTATCCTGTCACGGTCAAACTGAGGTTCCCTTGCACCAACAACATGGTGGAGTATGAGGCCTGCATCTTGGGTCTTAGATTGGCAGTAGATATGAACATACAAGAGCTATTGGAAATCGGAGATTCTGACTTACTGATTCATCAAGTTCGAGGAGAATGGATAGCAAAGAATCTGAAGATATTTCCATATCTGGAGTGCATAAAGGAGTTAAAGCAAAGATTCACCAAGATAGAGTTCCGGCATGCACCTAGACTGCAAAATGAGTTTGCGGACGCTTTGGCTACCATATCTACCATGATCAAGCATCCTGACAAGAACTACATTGACCCAATACCCGTGACAGTGAAGAAGTAGCCAGCTTACTGCTACCACGTGGAAGAAGAGTCAGACGGACAACCTTGATTCTATGACATTAAAGGGTTCCTCAAGGACGACAATTATCCAAAGAAGACGGTGATGAGGTTAGCAAATGGTTTCTTTCTGAACGGAGAAGTTTTGTACAAAAGGACAACTGATCTAGAGTTGTTGAGATGTGTAGACGCGAAAGAAGCTTATAAATTGTTAGAAGAGGTACACTCTGGGGAGTGTGGCCCCCACATGAATGGTTTTGTGCTTGCAAAGAAGATTTTGAGAGCTGGCTATTTCTGGATGACAATGGAACATGACTGTATAAAGCATGCGAAGAAATGCCATCAATGCCAAGTCCATGGAGATATGATTCGAGTGCCTCCCAACGAGTTGAACATTATGGGATCGCCTTGGCCTTTTGCCGCTTGGGGGATGGATGTCATAGGACCTATCGAGCCAGCCGCTTCCAATGGGCATCGTTTCATATTAGTAGCCATTGTCTATTTTACCAAATGGGTGGAAGCGGCATCGTACAAGTCAGTAACAAAGAAAGTGGTGTCAAACTTTGTCCGTGATAAGATGATCTGCCAATTTGGCATCCCTGAATCCATCATCACTGACAATGGGTCCAATCTCAACAGCGACCTAATGAAAGCAACCTGTGAAGTCTTCAAAATCAAGCATCGCAACTCCACTGCATACAGACCTCAAATGAATGGTGCGGTCGAGGCGGCCAATAAGAACATAAAGAGGATATTGCGCAAGATGACAGGCACTTCAAAGCAATGGCATGAGAATCTACCCTATGCCCTGTTAGGGTATCGCACCACGATGAGAACATCAACAGGGGCTACTCCTTATTTGTTGGTGTATGGTACTGAAGCGGTGATACCTGCAGAGGTCGAGATACCATCTTTGAGAATCATCCAAGAGACACAATTGAAAGATGCCGAGAGAATCCGTAGAGCAATTGGCCCTCATTCACGGCAAGAGATTGAATGCCATATGTCATGGGAAATTATATCAGAGGAAGATGGCCAAAGCATTCAGCAAGAAAGTACGAGAAAGATTCTTTGGACCTGGGCAGTTACTTTTAAAGAAAATACCCCCGAATCAAGAAGAAGCAAAAGGCAAGTTTGCAGTAAACTGGCAAGGACCTTACATGGTCCACCGAGTCTTGAATGGAGGAGCATTGATATTGGCAGAGATGGATGGAGAAGTCTGGCCGAAACCTATCAACTCAGATGCTGTCAAAAGATACTATGTATAGGGATTTGTACTGATTAGAGATTTCCCTATTCTGCAATACATTATGTAATCTGAACTACGTCACGACCTGATTCCCCAAGTGGAATACGTAGGCAACCTATTCAAGGTTCGGTCGCATAAATACAAACATTTCATTTTCCCATGAAGCAAACACTGGGGCAGAATTTTTGAGGAACTCTCAAAAATTCCTAAAGGACAAATATATTCGACACTAGAGCAGAAAATTTTGAGAATCTCTCAAAAATTTCAAATGCAAACTGGGGCAGAATTTTGAGGGCGCCCTCAAAATTCATTTGGAACAACATAAAGGACGACAACTTTAACTTTACACAATGCGGCTTGTGACTCAATGGGATAAAATATTTTATTTCATTTTCTTTCTTATAAAAAGTTTTCAAAATCATTTGCATTATATACTATCTTATGCATATCCCTATCAGCTCGGCCAAGATCCCGGCATTCGTGGAGAGCGAATGCGAAACAAACGAAAAATGCACAAATCAAACTATCCCGTACAACTCACCAATCTTTCTTTGGATGCAGGCACGAAAGATACCCAATTCAGCGATGCAAGATAAAGATAATCATCAGCAAAGGTTTGTCATTCTAAAATTAGCTGAGGGCATACAACCCGAGGCGTCAATTGAGGGTACACAGCCCGATATCGATTTGTCATTTTAAATTAGCTGAGGGCACACAACCCGAGGCGTCGATTGAGGGTACACAACTCGATATTGATTTTTTATTTTAAATTAGCTGAGGGCACGCAACCTGAGGCATCGATTGAGGGTACACAACCCGATATCGATTTATCATTTCAATTAGCTGAGGACATACAACCCGAAGCATCGATTGAGGGTATACAACCCGATGTAGATTTATCATTTTAAATTAGCTGAGGGCACATAACCCGAGGCGTCGAGTGAGGGTACACAGCCTGATATCGATTTGTCATTTAAATTAGGTGAGGGCATACAACCAGAAGCGTCAATTGAGGGTACACAGTCCGATATCGATTTACCATTTTAAATTAGCTGAGGGCACACAACCCGAGGCGTCGATTGAGGGTACACAGCCCGATATCGATTTGTCATTTAAATTTAGCTGAGGGCATACAACCCGAGGCGTCGATTGAGGGCACACAGCCCGATATCGATTTGGCATTTTAAATTAGCTGAGGGCACACAACCCGAGGTGTCGATTGAGGGTACACAATCTAATATCGATTTGTTATTTAATTTAGTTGAGGGCATACAACCCGAAGCATCGGTTGAGCGTACACAGCCCGATATCGATTTGTATTTTACATTAGCTGAGGGCACACAACCCGAGGCATCGATTGAGGGTACACAGCCCGATATCGATTTGCATTTTTATTTTTTTTGCGGAGGGTACACAGCCCAATGCACCGACAGAGGGCATACAACCCAATGTCGAATCTAATACTTGACAGCAAAAGACGCACAATTATGGCATGACATACACAATCTCATATTGCAATAATCTTGTAAAGACAACCCAGCCTGGCGAGAAGGTACATTTTATATACACTATGTTGCAAGCACATTTTCATTGCAGGAAATACACCCCGAGCAAAGAAAGCATCTCAGCCTGACACCCTACATCCTCTTAAGTCATAGGCTCCTCTATAGTCATGATAAAATTGGCCGCACTGTCAACGTCTTTGCCCGAAGACTCTTTCATCATCCCCGAGCAAAGAGGGGCAGCTGTTGACACACAATTTTGTCCCTCCTATTTTCAAAATCAACAGTTTTTGAATTTTACACACGATTGTATACCCAGTCCTACCTCATCTATTCTTTTCAAATCATACCCTCGTGATAGTCTGAAAATTACGACCATTTTCAAAGTGTCGTCTCAAACCATAGCTATTTCTTTACAATTTTCTATGATTGCTTCTATATTTTGAGAAATTATCCAAAATTATTTTAAACCTCAAAATTACGATGTTTATGCATTTTAACCTTCCTAACATTTTAAAATTGATTCCTTAATTTTCCTATATTTTTTAGTCCATTTTACACTATTTTTATACCTGTTTATACACCAAATATACAATATAAATATATATATGCATAAATACATATATACGTGTATTACACATCATATATTACACATAAGCCATTGTTTTACACGTCACCTACCTACGTGGCATGATCCTGGCCATCCACGACATTAATCCAACTGCCAGGAATCAAACTTCCATTTTTATCACTTTACACCCCAAAACCCTATAATTTTTCCCATTTTTCCCCACGCCTCCTGTCCCCGACTCTGTCTCTTTCCTCTCTTGGAGATTTCAATCGCCATCACTGTCGATGGCCATTCTAGCCAAATCAGCCGGTAAAAATTGGGGAAACTAGTGTAGTCGTGGTCCCCTCATCGTCCGCAACACAACCCACACACTTTTGATGGGGTTTGGACGAGGGCAAATGTAACCCTATGTTGACTAAATTGCCACCGCCGGGAAACTTTTCTGGCGGGGCTCCGTTTGTTTCAGGATAACATGAATGCTGAGAAAGGGTGAGTTTTCTTCCTTGTGAACCTAATTAGAAGCGAGTCGACTTGACCCGACCCGATTCAAGTCTTAACTGGTGCCTCTCTTTACCCCCTACTTTCCCTTTGTTTTTATTCGTTCCTACGTGACTTTAGACCTAGACTTGCCTAGTTTGTTCAATATTTTATCATTCTTTGTTATGATTTCTCGAATTAATTAGGGTTAAGATAATAAATGATAGTTTCTGCTCATAATGTTAATTTAGACATTGATGCTGAGTTTGATATAACCACGATTAGCATTAGATTATCTCTAAGATGGTTCAGCTGGAAACCCTTTGTTTGCTTGGAAACGTTGCTTGCTTTTATCGGTCACAGTGTACGTAGCCTTTACCTTACAGAACGCTTGATCCTACGCGTTTGTATGCCTTAATTTGAAATGGACAATCTGATTTGGCATGTTTAGGCTTTTGAAAGTGATTTGGTTGAATCTTTTGATTGAAATCTATAATGGGGAGTTGTTATAATATCTTTTGAAATCTGATGAATTGTTTTCAATTTTTAAACTTGATAACGGATTAATCTTGAACCTGGATTGTGTTAAGTGTGAAAAGGGGGAATCCTGGTTAGTTTAGGATTAAGGTTACCCTAAAACTAAGGGCCTGATTGGTTTATTCTTGGCAAGTCCACCTAAGGGTATCTTTTAAACTTGGAAGGAATACTTTTCCCTCCCATTCTAATTTTCTAACTGGTTCCCTCAGATTAATAGCATAGTCTTTTCTTTCCTTCTTTAAAATTTTACCTTTTTACATCAAAATTTGAGTTTTTAAAGACCCTAGACTAGGCCTATATAAACGGCTCTCCTTTTCGATTGAAGGACAAGTTCTGTACATTATAAAAACCCAGAAACACACTGGTACACTAAAATTGCTTTCTGGCATCTCTTTCTCCCTGCTTATCTGCTTCTTTGAAGGATTCTTTTGCTTACTACTGGCCTTAGAATCTCCTCTCTTTTGTTTGCACAGTATCTGAAGGTATTCATCATCATTCTCTCTTATTTCTGCATATCTGTGTGTGTATTATAACCATGCTCTGTTAAAACCACTAGTATGCACACTATGCTTTGGTTCAATGTATCCTAAGTAATATTTGCATCTTTGTTTAAAATTATGTCAACTTTGCCAAGATATAGTTAGAGGCATGATGCCTTATCTCATTACTGGTTGCTTAGTACTTTTGTGTATATGTATGACCTCTTATCCTGCCTCTGTTTTTGCCTAAACTATTTGGTCTGTGACGAGGTCCAAAGTGCATAGGAATTGTCTGCTCGTTCTTGTCAAATTCTAATATAGTTTAAGATATCGTCCCACAGAGATTGGGTATTCTATGCTACGGACTTGTAGTATTTTAATTACTATTTGAGAGAATCAAATTGATGAAAAGTGAGTTTTTAATTTAAATTTACTTAAACTAAAAGAAAGAACTTCCGGAAGATTTCAAATTTAAAAGGAGTTGGGAATCGTTGAATTCACTTGGTAATACTTATAATAAATATCTCAGTTTTGACATGTATTTCTCTTAAGAATAATTGCTTATTGCTAATTCAATTATATTTTGCTCACTAAGAAAATAATCAATTAATAACACTCCGTGAGGTTATGCATATTAATCAAATTATAACTAGTGACGATTAAACCGAAATATTTTTCTTGCCTGAATTGTGCTTAAAAAGTAGTAAAAACTTCGTGAGAATATTTTTACGGAAAATCAATAATCTTACCTACAACAATTCCTCCGTGAGAATTAAAACTGAGGTAAACAAGATTACAGACTTGAAAAAATAGTTTTTACTTTACTACTTTATTCATCAGTTATTATACATTAATTTTGCTCCGTGAGAATTACAAAATTAATATAACAATAACCTAGATATAAAATTGACGGATGTGAAAATAAAGATTTAGTAAAAACTATAATTCTAGCACAGTGTTAAAATGTGATTAAAAACTTCAGGCTAAGCATGTATTAAAACTGAGATACGTATTATAAATATTACCGAGTTTCATCAAGTATCCCAACAAAAGAGATTACTCCATTATGGAGTAAGAAAAACTTTAAAAATATAAAGACTAGGAAGAAGTAGTATTTCTTCTACAAAAGAAAACTACAAAAGCTTAATGTTATAAAAGACAAAGAAAGAAAAAGAGCAAGAGAAAGTAGTTCTTGCAAGATGAAAATTTGATGATCTTCCATACAAAGTTTACTACCTATTTATAGATAAATTCCAAAGCCAAAGTTCTACCTAAGATGGCATATCCTAAGGTGGTAGGAAAATTTTCAAGATGGCCAAGGTGAGTTGGGTTTGGATGATAATTTCAAATATTCATACGTAGCTTCCTTTCATGAACTTTCTTCCGCTTGCACTTTTATTCTTCAGCATAAAACAATTCACGGACATTACTATCAGTGTTATAATCACACTATGAATAATGTAATCATCAATGGTCATCCCTTATTTTTCTTCACCTTGGATAATTTCTTCTTCCTGCAAAATATGTTAGAAAATATGCGAGAGATGGATATATTTATTCACGTTTTATTTAAAATACTTAATATTTAACTATAAAAATATATCAATAAATTATATCCGTCAAATTCCCCCATACTTGAATCTTTGCTCGTCCTCGAGGAAAAAGATCTTCTTCTTCTTCTTTTTTTTTTTTTTTTTTTTTAAATAAGAATATTTTCTTCAAACTTATGATCTTTGTAGGATAGAAAATTTATTCAAGATAAACTTCTTTCATCATGGTCAATGCAATTATTCTTTTTACTTCACCAAATTCCTTACCTTATTTCTGAATTTTGACTTGATCAACAAGAACTTGCAGCCTTCTCCCCTTGAATCTTTTAAAATTGATAGAGTTATGATCATGTATTCAGTAAGTATCATTGTCTTGTCCATAGGCTTGCTCGTCATGTTCATCTCCACTAATATAGATACAATACTGACTTTCAAAATCTTTTTAGGACTTTTCATGGCTTGTAATGTTAGGCTTCAGGCTGGTAGGATAAGGATATTTGATAGTGACTGTTCTTTTTCCAGCTTGGAGCTCACATTTCTCAATTCTTTCTCCATTCGGTAATACTTTTTTTTTTTCAATTTTTTTCCCTTTTTTTTCTTTTTGCTATATCATATATATTCATATATTCACAACATTGCTTCTTTTGGTAATATTTCTTCCTTTTGGTGATGTTTAATATTTGCTCATTCAAAGCTGGAAGAAACAATAACTCTTTTTTTTTTCTTTATATATATGTAAACAATATATACATATATCATATATATCATTTTTTTTTTGTAATATATCATGGTGTTGGGGAAAAAAAATAGGATTAAGGCTCAAAGAAGGGTTTGAAAAGATAAAAATATGTATATTTGGATAGAAAATTGAGAGGCTTGAATTGTGTATCAAAGAAGGCCTAATTTCATTTTTCAAAAATCAGTATCAACCATTATTTCGCCTCGAAGAACATTCAGAGCAAGTTCTAGCCAAGTTCATTGATTCTACCTTCTTTGTGATCATAATTTTTCTCAATTCCAATGATTTTCTGAGTTGAAGATGTTTGCTCTTGCTTTCACAAAGTCAAAATCATAGACATGAAAAATCATATGGTGAATATAAAAAGAAATAATATTGAACAGAACGAACAAAAATTTATATTGTTAATTAAAAACCTACAATTAAGACCATAAATAAGAGGAAAATAGTATATAATATATAAATAACCTCCCCCATACTTGAACATTTCATTCTCCTGGATGAAAATGCTTTTTAAGATAAGTGAAAGAAAGAAGGGTGAAAAAAAAAAAGAATGAAGAAGGATCAAGTGGTAGTTGGATTATATAAATATAATATAATTAATATAAAAATACTATTTTATTAGTAAAATAAAAATCTTTTTGGCTTTCAAATATACGATAACAGAAGAAAGCTTGAAAGAAACTGTGACCACACATGTTCTATGTGTAATAGACTGGATTATTTTTAGACCTTATCAGTCATTAGGTCCTAGTTTGAATATAAACTAGAAATTTACCTGTGCCAACATTAGATTTGGAAAATGGAATGGTTAACCAACCAGTAACTTAGGCATACCGATCACCATGGAGTTACTCCTGTCTAGGTGACTCTGTTTTTGTAGAGGCCTTCATGAGATGTTCCGGTTGTACAATAATCTGGATATTGACCAGATCAATTGGTTAAGCATTTAATTAGTCAGATCTAAGTGGGACTTATGAGGCTCCATTGCTTCACCCTCAATGGCTACGGGATAAAGAACCATAGTTCTGAGTTTAACGTCGTCAGCTCGACGTAGTAACAGCGGCACTCATCATACTATCATGGTTACTGAAGGGTGTTGTTCAAAATGTCCTCCAAAGTACAATTTTAGCCTGTGACCATTGACCTTAAATTTCTCTCCTCCATTGCTTTGTTGAATTTCAATTGCTCCATACGGAGTAACATTTGTAACATTGTAAGGACCTGTCCACCTGGATTTCAGTTTTCCTGGGAATAGCCTGAGACGGCTATTGTAAAGAAGTACCTGATCTCCAATTTTAAAATTTTTTGGTCGGATCAAATTGTCATGCCATTTTTTTGTTTTTTCTTTGTAAATCTTGGCATTTTCATAGGCTTCCATCCTCAGTTCATCCAACTCATTAACCTGCAAAAATCTATTTTTACCAGCAGAGGTTAAATCAAAGTTCAATGCTTTCAGTGCCCAAAAGGCTTTGTGTTCCAATTCAACAGGCAAATGGCAAGCTTTTCCAAAGACTAATTTATATGGAGATGTTCCAATCGGCGTTTTGAACGCCGTTCGGTATGCCCATAATGCATCATCTAATTTTAAAGCCCAGTCTTTTCTTGAGATTCCAACAGTTTTTTCAAGAATTCTTTTTAGTTCACGGTTGGAAACCTCAACTTGCCCTTGAGTTTGAGCATGATAAGGTGTTCCAGTTTTATGAGTCACACTATATTTTGACAATAAAGCAGAAAATTGCTTATTCATGAAATGAGTCCCTTGGTCACTAATGATGACTCGTGGTGTGCCAAATCTGGTAAAAATATTTTTTCTGAGAAAATTGCACACTGTTCGAGCATCATTCTTTCTTGTGGGAATGGCTTCAACCCATCGTGAAACATAGTCAACAGCCACAAGGATATATTCAAATGAATGAAATGAAGGAAAAGGTCCCATAAAATCTATACCCCAGACATCAAATATTTCACATACCTGAATAGATTGCAATGGCATCTCATCTCTCTTTGAGATATTACCTGTTCTCTGACACCTGTCACATTGTGCTGTCACATTGTGCAACATACACACGGGCATCCTTAAAAAGTGTTGGCCAGAAGAATCCAGCTTCCAAAACCTTGAAAGCAGTTCGGTTTGCAGCATAATGTCCTCCAATTGCTCCATCATGACAATGAAACAAAATCTTTGGCATTTCATCTTCAGGTACACATCTTCTAATGATATTATCTGCACAAATTCTAAACAAGTAAGGGTCATCCCACAGATAATATTTTGCATCAGATATAAGTTTTTTCCTCTGTTGGTAAGAGAGATCTCGAGGTGTCCATTTTCCAACCAAGTAATTTGCAATATCTGCAAACCAGGGTGGTTGAGTCACTACTGAGCTGACAGAAAAGATGTGTTCATCAGGAAACTCTTCTTTTATATCACTAGACTCAAGAGGAGGGTTCTCTAATCTAGACAAATGGTCAGCTACCTGATTTTCTGTCCCTTTCCTGTCTTTTATTTCAAGGTCAAACTCCTGGAGAAGTAAAATCCATCTTAACAATCTAGGGCGGGCATCTTTCTTTGCTAAGAGGTATTTTAAAGCTGTATGATCAGTAAAAACAGTGACCTTGGTTCCTATTAAATAGGAACGAAACTTATCAAAAGCAAATACTACTGCCAGTAGTTTTTTTTCTGTTGTGGCATAGTTGAGCTGAGCTTCATTCAATGTTCTACTGGCATAGTAAATGGGACGGAAAATTTTATCTTTTCTCTGGCCTAAAACAGCTCCAACAGCTGTATCACTAGCATCACACATGACCTCAAAAGGTTGGTTCCAATCAGGGGACACAACTATAGGGGCAGATGATAATTTCTCCTTAAGAGTGTCAAAAGCTTTCATACAATCTCCTGAAAAATCAAACTTAACATCTTTCATCAAAAGGTTAGTCAACGGTTTTGAAATCTTTGAAAAATCTTTTATGAACCGTCTGTAAAAACCTGCATGACCTAGAAAACTTCTAATGCCTTTAACAGTTGTGGGAGGGGGTAATCCTGCTATAAGATCAATTTTTGCCTTATCAACTTCTATCCCTTTAACAGTGATTTTATGTCCTAAAACAATTCCCTCGGTAACCATAAAATGACATTTCTCCCAATTAAGAATCAAGTTTGTCTCTTCACATCTCTTAAGAACTAAGGTCAAGTGATTAAGACAATCTTCAAATGTTTTACCAAAAAGGGTGAAATCGTCCATAAAAATTTCCAAAAATTTTTCAGTCATGTCTGAGAAAATAGCTGACATGCAACGCTGAAATGTAGCAGGTGCATTACACAAACCAAAAGGCATTCTCCTATAGGCATAGGTTCCATGAGGACATGTGAAAGTTGTCTTATCCTGATCTTCTGGTGCAATTGATATCTGGTTATACCCTGAATATCCATCAAGAAAACAGTAAAAACCATATCCTGCTACTCTTTCTAACATTTGATCAATAAATGGTAAAGGAAAATGGTCTTTTCTTGTGGCATCATTGAGACGCCTGTAATCAATACAGACTCTCCATCCTGTTACTGTTCTGGTAGGTATGAGTTCATTATTTTCATTTTTTACAACTGTCATACCTCCTTTCTTTGGTACCACCTGAACAGGACTTACCCAAGAGCTGTCAGAAATGGGGTAAATAATACCTGCAGCCAAAAGTTTTATTATTTCATTTTTCACAACTTCTTGCATTGCTGGGTTCAATCTCCTTTGGGGTTGGACTATTGGCTTGTAGCTATCCTCCATGAGAATTCTATGTGTGCAAATAGCTGGACTAATGCCTTTGATGTCTGCTATAGTCCACCCTAAGGCTCCTTTGTGTGCTGTCAGTACTTCAATCAATTTATGTTCCTGTTCTGCAGTCAGAGAAGATGAAATTATCACAGGAAATAATTCAGGCACAAGATAAACATACTTCAAATGGGAAGGGAGAATTTTGAGTTCAATTTTTGGTCGAGCATTTTCTGATAGCATTTCTCCCTCTTTTTCAGAATCATTTTCCAATATTTCAGCTTCACTTCTAATTGTCGGATCATCATCCTGCCTTGTGCCAGATTGGGCCAAGCATCTTTCCAATGAGTCTGAAATCAATTGGTCATCTTTGAATTCATCTGCAAGATCACTAATCATGTCAATTGAAAAGCAAGAAGATGATGTCTCATCTTCGGGAAATTTTAGAATCTTGTGCATATCAAAAATGACTCTTTCTTCGTCTACTCTCAAAATTAGTTGTCCTTGATGGACATCTATGATTGCTCTACCTGTAGCAAGAAAAGGTCTACCCAAAATTATTGGCTCATCAGGACATTCTTCCAGGACATTCTTCCATTTCAAGTACTATGAAATCTACAGGGAACACAAATTTATCTACTCTCACAAGCACATTTTCAATAATTCCCTTAGGTTTCTTAGTACTTTGATCAGCAAATTGAAGAGAGACAACAGTATTTTTTATGTCACCAAGATCCAATTTTCTAAAAATAGAAAATGGCATCAGATTTATTGAAGCTCCAGAATCACAAAGTGCTTTTTCAAAATATACTCCTCCCAAAGTGCATGGAATCGTAAAACTGCCTGGATCACCAAGCTTTTGTGGTAGCTTATTTTGAAGTATAGCACTGCATTTTTCAGTAAGCATTACCACAGAAACTTCTTCTAACTTCCTTTTGCTTGACAAAATTTCTTTCAAAAATTTAGCATATGAAGGCATTTGCAATAAAGCATCAGTGAAAGGAATATTAATGTGAATCTGTTTCAGAATTTCCAAAAACTTTGCAAATTGACTGTCAAGCTTTTCTCTTTTCATCTTTTGTGGAAAAGGGATTGTCACAGGGAGAGGAGTTATTTTTTCAAAATTCTTTTCATCTTTTTTCTTGATGTCATTCTCTTCTGATGGATCATATTGTATTTCAACATTCTTACCCTTTGCTGCCTGGTGTTCAAAATGGTTCTTTTCTTGTCTATCAGCATATGGATCATCAAGATTCTTACCTGACCGTAAGGCGATGGCCTTAAGGTGTTCCTTTGGATTTTTCTCCGTATTGCTTGGTAAGGGACCTTGAATCTTTTCTGAAACAAGAGTTGTCAATTGGCTTACCTGAATTTCCAAGTTTTTGAGGGTTGAGTTTTGGCTTTCCATCTTTTCATCAGTGGCCTTAATGTACTTGTACAACAAGTCATCGAGACTTGAATGAGCTTGTTGAGGCCTTTGCTGATATGGAGCTGCTTGTTGATATGGCCTGAAATTCGATTGCCCACGATTTTGATTTTAGTATCCAGGTGGACCCTGTGCTGGTTGCTTCTGGAAGCTTTGAGAGTTCTCCGCACCATTTGGATTGCTCCACTGAAATCCTGGATGTTTATGTGCCATTGGGCTACCGAAAGGGTACGGCTTGTAACCGATGACATTAGCCTGCTCATCATTCTGATTGTTTGCGCGGCATTCATGGTTAAGATGGTTTCCTCCACACATGTCACAAGCCTCAGACTGAATTGGTTGTTGTGCATTCACCTGAAAAGATTCAAACTTTTGTGCCAAGGAGGCAATCTGTTGTGTTAGTGTATTAAATGCATCTGCCTGATTTACTGTGGCTGCCTTTTTGATGGTTACACGATCAGATGGCCACTGGATAGCATTCTCAGAAATTTCATTCAACAATTGCAATGCTTCTTCTGTGGTCTTTCCCATTATGGAACCTCCTGCAGCTGCATCTATCACATTTCTAGAAGAACGTGTTAGTCCATGATAGAAAATATATAACTGCATATGTTCAGGAATGTCATGATGTGGACATTTTCTTAACATTGATTTTAATCTTTCCCATGCTTGATAAACTGACTCAGTGTCAGTCTGCAAGAAATTAGAAATATCTTGTCTTAACTTTGTTGTTTTAGCAGGGGAAAAATATTTGTTCAAAAACTTCTGTGTCATCTGGTCCCATGTGGTTATAACCTCGAGGCAAACTTCGCAACCAAGTCTTGGCATCTCCTTTTAAAGAAAAAGGAAATAGTCTTAACTTAATTGCTTCAGGAGGCACTCCATTATATTTAGCAGTTTCAACTAGTTCCAAGAAATCAATTAAATGGCTATGTGGATCTTCACTTGGATCACCAGTAAAGGTGCAAGACTGTTGAATTGTTTGAATTAGGCCGGTCCTAATTTCAAAGTTATTGGCTGCTACAGGTGGGTTTCTGACACTAGATTCACAGTTAAAGTGGTCAGGCCTAGCATAATCCCTTAGGATTCTGTTTGCTGGTCTTGGTGCCACTTCATCAAATTGATCCTCTACATGGTCTGGTGGTGAAATTCCCAATGGGTTATTGTTATCTCCTAGTTGGTGCTCCATTTTGTCACAAGTTACAATTTTAGAAGATGATGATTGTCCTTTCCTGCGCAATCTCAAAGATCTTTCAATTTCAGGATTGTAAATGACCAACTCTTTATTAGAAGAGCGGGTCATAAACTACTTGAAATTCTTTAAAGTAAAAAGAAAAAAAAAATCAAAATGAACTCTTTAACAGTTGAAATGGTAACACTACAAGAAAATATTAGGAATAATAATAATAATAATAGTACTAGTTGAAAGGAAATATTAAAAAGAAATATAAAAAATATTAGTGATAATTAGTATTAGTTAAAGAAGTAGTATATAACAATAGTAGAAAGAAATATTACACTATAATATAATGCTATTGTTATGTATAGATAGTAGTGATAGCTGTAGTAGGAAAAAGATAAATTAAATACAAAGTAGATTATATTGTTTACTAAAGATAAAGCTATAGGTAATAATAATAGTATTATACTTAACACTAATAATAATAGCCAAAGGGAAAAAAAATGACAAAAGCAAAACAGTGAGTTGTAATTTAAATAATAATAATAATAATAATAATACTATTTTTAGTAGGACGAAGTAGTGATTGTATAGAAAGTTAGTGACAAAAATCTATAGGACTCATAGGTAGTAGTAACAATAATAGCAATATTTAGTAGGAGAAATTTAAAATACTGATATAAACTTAGATATATAAACAAAAAATATTTTTTCTTTTATAATAATAATATAAGTGAAATCAAGGGTGGAAGAACGATGACTAGTACTAGGAAAAAAAAGTAGTAATAATAAATAGTAAAGAGTAGTAAGTAGTTAATTAGATAAAGTAGTAAGATGTAATAGTAGTAGGAAGGTAGTTAAAGTGATGGAAGACAAGATGGTGATATGAAGAATGATGTGGTTCTATAGGTGGAAGTTTTTACGATAAGAGTAAGAGTTATACTATAGGTAGATATACAAAAGAGAATGTAAAAGAGAAAGTAGTAGGTGGAATGGTAATAAAAAGTTTGAAAAAAAAATACAAAAAGTAAAATAATATATTATACTATTTTTAGATATAACAGTATAATAATTATATTATTAAAAAAAATACTATAAAGAGAAAGGTAAATAATGATGTACTAAAAAGAACAAAAGATAGTAATACTAGTAAACATAACAAAGTGAACGAAAATGATGAAAATAAGAGGTAATGATATTTCAGAGAGGAAAGAAGGAAAAAAAAAATAAAAGTTATAATAATGCTACAACAGTAGTAACGCTAATAATAGAAATAGTGGTAGGAGAAAGATAATACTATAATATATTAAAAGATGATAATAAAACAAGTACTGATGGTTATAATATTAATAAAATAATAGTAGTAATAATATGGTTAAAACAGAAGACACGTAAATGATAAAAATAGTAGGTATTGTAGACAATGAAAAAAAAAATTGGTAAAGTAGAATGTTTCACTATTAGAATATAGTAAAGGATATAGTATAGTGTCAGTAGAGAAAGTTAGTAATATTAATATAAACTAATGAAAGAAAAAAAATGTTAGAAGGAGAAGCAAAATTGTTAGAAGCAGTAATCAATATAAATATTATTAGAGGTTAGTATTAGGTATAGCTATAGTAGTATTTAGTAGATTAAGTTAATAGTAATTGTATTAATAAGTCCTCAAATTAGTAATCCAATATTTAGTCCGAAGTAGATGTACGCCAATCCCCGGCAACGGCGCCAAAAATTTGACGAGGTCCAAAGTGCATAGGAATTGTCTGCTCGTTCTTGTCAAATTCTAATATAGTTTAAGATATCGTCCCACAGAGATTGGGTATTCTATGCTACGGACTTGTAGTATTTTAATTACTATTTGAGAGAATCAAATTGATGAAAAATGAGTTTTTAATTTAAATTTACTTAAACTAAAAGAAACAACTTCCGGAAAATTTCAAATTTAAAAGGAGTTGGGAATCGTTGAATTCACTTGGTAATACTTATAATAAATATCTCAGTTTTAACATGTATTTCTCTTAAGAATAATTGCTTATTGCTAATTCAATTATATTTTGCTCACTAAGAAAATAATCAATTAATAACACTCCGTGAGGTTATGCATATTAATCAAATTATAACTAGTGACGATTAAACCGAAATATTTTTCTTGCCTGAATTGTGCTTAAAAAGTAGTAAAAACTTCGTGAGAATATTTTTACGGAAAATCAATAATCTTACCTACAACAATTCCTCCGTGAGAATTAAAACTGAGGTAAACAAGATTACAGACTTGAAAAAATAGTTTTTACTCTACTACTTTATTCATCAGTTATTATACATTAATTTTGCTCCGTGAGAATTACAAAATTAATATAACAATAACCTAGATATAAAATTGACGGATGTGAAAATAAAGATTTAGTAAAAACTATAATTCTAGCACAGTGTTAAAATGTGATTAAAAACTTCAGGCTAAGCATGTATTAAAACTGAGATACGTATTATAAATATTACCGAGTTTCATCAAGTATCCCAACAAAAGAGATTACTCCATTATGGAGTAAGAAAAACTTTAAAAATATAAAGACTAGGAAGAAGTAGTATTTCTTCTACAAAATAAAACTACAAAAGCTTAATGTTATAAAAGACAAAGAAAGAAAAAGAGCAAGAGAAAGTAGTTCTTGCAAGATGAAAATTTGATGATCTTCCATACAAAGTTTACTACCTATTTATAGATAAATTCCAAAGCCAAAGTTCTACCTAAGATGGCATATCCTAAGGTGGTAGGAAAATTTTCAAGATGGCCAAGGTGAGTTGGGTTTGGATGATAATTTCAAATATTCATACGTAGCTCCCTTTCATGAACTTTCTTCCGCTTGCACTTTTATTCTTCAGCATAAAACAATTCACGGACATTACTATCAGTGTTATAATCACACTATGAATAATGTAATCATCAATGGTCATCCCTTATTTTTCTTCACCTTGGATAATTTATTTTTCCTGCAAAATATGTTAGAAAATATGCGAGAGATGGATATATTTATTCACGTTTTATTTAAAATACTTAATATTTAACTATAAAAATATATCAATAAATTATATCCATCAGTCTGCATTATTTTTGAGTGACCTGCACATCTAAAAGACACACCAGGGTGTACTAACTGCACTTGTTCCTCCAGACCTCTCTTTTAGCTCAGGTCTTTCCCTTTTCCCCCTTTCCCTTGCTAATTTTCTGTTTGCAGGACACTTGAAGGGCCTTAACTGGCCAAGTTATGATCTGGTAACTACTAAGGCTTGAAAGAGTCAGGGTTTGGACTCTTTTTTTTGGTTAATTCTGGGGCTGGGGTGATGAGACCTTGAATTTATGACTGTTTACTGGGTTTTAACCTGGAACTCTGGGGAACTGGACAATTTCGAATTAGTAGCTTTGGGTCTCTCCCCTTAGAAACTGTCCCATCTTTGTACATTGTTAGGATCTCCTGTCTGTACTCTTTAAAACAGGGACTTACAATTTACAAACACTGCATATGGCCACCCAGGGGCCAATTCCTAACTCCTACTCTTATGTGCTTGCATCAAGATAGGATTTAATCATTTTGAATAAGTTCAACATGCTCGTAGAACCACAATGAGTTATTTACAGCTTCAGTTAACATGTCTTGAACAGATTTCTTAAAACAGAACTTGAGCGCATGCTTATTTTTTATTAAGTCTGAAAATTAACTTGACAGGGGCTATTTGTGTTGTTTGAGCCTAAAGTGACTATTTCTGAAAAATAAAACCAGCCCCTTTTTGCATAAGTAATCAGGGCCCAATTACGTTTTCAAAACAGGCCCTTCTATAAGCTTAAAGTGTTTTTGTTCTGCGCAAATAGTCCAGGCCCAGTAAACCTTTCAAAAATGGCCTGTATATGTATAAAAATATTTTTGAAATGCTCTAACACTCTTATACACTAATGTAATAGTGTATAAGGGTTTAAAACGCTTTGGGGTCACTTGTACACTTTAAAAGTGTTTTTCTAAAGATATAACTATCACTTAGACCATGTATTTGCATGTCTAATACTTATATGTATACTATTATGTGCGACACCCTCCCTTTATCTGCATTTATGTGCTTTTTCGTGAACCTGCTTTTAAAAACAGCCCTCTTGCCTATATATATCTTCCAAACTTGACCCCTACACAAAAAAACTATTAAGGTTAGGGCTCGACAATTAATGACGAGTCACACCCATCCCAAATGAGCCGACATTTTGTTTTCAAAACAAACCTCTTTCGGTTCTTTAGTAAATCTGAAATTATCTGCAAAACTAGGCTATTTATGCAAATATTCTTTTCAAAGTGTGTTAACTACATATGTAAGTTAAACTAGAATATCTTTGTGCACTTTCATGAACTTCACAAGTTCTATCTGCAATGTTATGTATATGCTTGAAATGAGCTGTCTTGCCCTTTTCTTTTTTATACATGAGTATTATAGGAACCAAGCTTCCGTGCATAAAATAGTTAATCCCATGGCCCTTTGGCATTCATGGATAACAGTGATTTTCCTGTAATAAAAATAATGGTATAGCCTCCTATGGGCTATCCAAAATAGATTTACAAAGAGTGCGAGTGAGTGGCCAAAATGCGCAGACAAAACAAAGATGACATCCAGGGGAGTTCACAACACCATTCTTACGAGAGATATGTTATATCATGTCATACTACATGCCATCCAATCAGATCGACAATATACCTTGATATAATCGAGATAGACAGTAAGAAATAGAAAATAGTAGGATGCTATCCCGAGCAAAAGCAACACAAACTAGTGTCGTGTTTTGGTTTTCGACTAGCAAAGCCAACAAAAAGAACAAGAACACTATAATAGAACTTCAACCTTAGTGTATTTGAAAATTATGGTGTCTGTCTGTGAGTTTGTAATCGAGAAGAGGGATTAGTAGTCTAGAGAATAAGAAGAGAGTATTCAGTGTGTAAGTTGTCAAATAAAGAGGAGAAGGGGCTGGTTATATAGTGGTAAGAAAAGATCTGTTAGAATTTGAATTCTTAGCAACAAAAGGAAAAGAAAAGATTAGGGGATAGGAGGAAATCAAAGCTATCAACTTAATCAATTAGGAGAGATTTTACAGCACATAAGCCTTCCAAAAATAACATGCCTCATTTGAATTTTGAAACTATGCGACTATTTTCCTTTTCATCTAATCTAAATCACATAATCTATACATGTGTATAACTTATAAATAAGGACTGATGATGTTTAGGTAATCATTATGTAAGGATTTAAATCCCATAATTCAAGGAAAGGGCATGCAGTATTCCCACATGTATATGGTAAGGCTAAATTCACTGCACCAGTTAATAAAGACTTCTAAATTTTTCCAAAAATAGTTGTAAGCTATTGTAGGAGGATAAAGGAATTAACAGTGGTAATTTCACCAATTCATCATGCCATGTTTCTAGCCGGTTAAATGTATTTAGTAGAAACAAAATATACGCATATAACTATACCGAGACAAACAGGAGGTTCACATCCTTAACCAGGCCAGTAACTTAAACTCAATCAGATTCCAAATAATGACACGCTTCAGACGCAATTTAAAGGAATTAACAACCATGAATTCATATACATAGCAGCTGATTCAAAACAATAATCATGCACACCTAGTTCACTAGTCATAAGCATATTTATTTAAATCCTAAAAATAAATTATAGACAAAACATGTCGTTCACAGGTTAATTATGGAAATTAAAAGAGAAAGGAGAAAAAGAAAAGTTTTACCACTATATGAAGCCGGGTCGGGTCGAAAGAGGTTGAAACGGGTCGGGTTCGATCTCGTTCTCCTCTGCCTGTTATGAATGTGGGGGATTCATGCTCGAATCCTCTTGTCTTGCCTAGCGTGTGTGTGAATGTGATGAAACCCGCAACAAGTTTCCATTTTTTTCTTTTCAATTGAACTGATTTGCATGAGTTTAAATCGTTGATTCTTGCCGTTGCGTGAAAAAGACTACGAGAGACAGGGAGAGAAAGGGAGCGGAGGGCGTTCCAGGTAGAGGGGTGGCGTTGTGTGGTTGTATCTGGATGAGGGAGTGGGGTAAGGGGAGAGTGTGTGAGGGTGGGGCGGCACTAATCTTGGAAAGGGTATATATCTAGGGTTTTGCAATTGGGGAGGCGAGTGTGAAATTAAAAGGAAAACGACATCTTGGCCATTGGATTGGAAGCCTGGATGGCTGAGATTTGTGCCACCTGGCGTGTGTGGTGTTTGGATATGTCTGTGCGTGTGAGTGTGTTGTGAGTGTAGTGGAAAAAGTGTTTTATGTAATTTTTACATGTATAAGTGTATATAAGTATATATGTAGTGTGCAGGGAGTGTATTTATGTGTGTATATGGGAATTAATTGGCTAATATTTAACTACCAAAATGCTAACAAATAATCAGTAAAATATATATGTAAAATAATGTAAATGATTTTGATAAATGTCATTTAACATAAATAACTGTAAATGATTTCGTATAAAGATATTTAGGTACAAACAATCGTTAATAGATAATTAAATATTTTAATTTCGCTAATAGCCACAAAAGCGTGCAAGTATTTTGAAATAACCTAAATGATGTAATATATCCACAGTTAAGTAAATAATATATAAATAAGGGATAAAGATAATGGTTACACAGATAAATTCCTGATATCTAATGCAATTTTGTTCGAAAAATTGTTATTGCATGTTTAAGTTAAATATAATCAATTATGAAAAAAGAGGGACGAAATTGGGTGTCAACAGTTGTCCCTCTTTGCTCGAGAATGATGAAAGAGTCTTCGGGCAAAGACGTTGACGAAGCAGCCAATTTTGTCATGACTAACAAAACGAAGTGCCAAGAAGGTAACAGAGAGTTATGGGGTGTTTTGGTCGAACCCCGATATCTGAGTTGCCTACATATCTCGAGTTTCACAAGAATCATGATGCAAGTAGTTCTAGAATGATATGTTTCATGTGTGAGATATATATGACGCACGAGATGTCAAGAGTAAATTTGTCTAAGTATGCAAAGTTTAGATTGGTGTTTGCTTTGAAATTTGGCAAAATAAGTGATTGGTGAAAGTAGCAAAGGCACTATTGAAGATGAGATAACATCATAAATCAAGTGTGGGAAAAGAGGCTTGTAATCATCCTAGATATAAAATGTGATGCACGACACATCCATAAAGAGTAGTTTACTTGGAGATAGTTTCCACTACATCTTGATAAATGAGTCATCTTGTCTTCAACATCATACTTTAGAGTTGTTTTGACAAATCTGGGGATATTGAGGAGTGAGCAAGACAAATTCACGCGATTCAAATAGATGGGCACGATTAAGCACAAAACATGCGCACGATTAACAGACAGACACGATTCACACAAGGTAAGTGTCAATCGAGAGGGACACAAACTGACTTCTTAATCTGGATTAAAGGATTAGGTAGATTACTTGTTTGAGTATGGAAAGTTTAGATTTGAGCGGAAATAAATGATTTGAGGAAATATCAAAAGCATAATCAAAGGAATTGTGCTTTTTGAATAAAGTTTTAGAACGGCGCATAATATGTTTTAGAAATTTATTGAATGCATGATTCTAGTATAGGGAAATGATTTTTGACAGCAAGTGTGAGAGATCGAGGAGTGGTGATGCAATCAAAATTGAGCTTAGACGCCAGCCATCAAGAGCCGAGAATAGAGGGAGCAAAGGATGCAAAGGAAAGAGCTTCGGAGAAGAATTGAAGGCCAAATCCCATAGTTCCGGTGAAGGGTGGAGTGTCCCACGGACACTACAGGCAGAGGCGGAGTGCCTCCCATGTTGGGCGGATTGCCTACCCTTCACAAGTGCCGAAAATCATCGAAATGCGGCTAAGTATCAAAATTGCAACTCTCTGGACTTTGGCCAGGCGGACCTCCTCAAGCCTGGGCTGACCGCCTTTGATAAACACCCACAGAAGATATTGAGGCGGACTGCCTCCTAACTAGGGTGAACCGCCTCCCCCTGAAGCAGAAGCTGCATGACTTATCCCAAGTTTTTTAGGCTTATTTATTAGTATTTTAACCCTGCGTGGTCTTTATTGTTTTACCCAACTCGTGGGGCTATTTTAGACATTAGTTAGAATGAGGATAGCCTATAAATACCTCATTAGGTTATTTATTTCATTTTAGTCTACCTTGAATATTAAACATGAAACTTGCGAGTATCTCAATGAAGAAACCCTTTTGGGCTTGATTTCATTTGGTGAATCCAATTGAACATCGATCCTCTTTGGTCAAACTTGATTGCAAGAGTTGCGTATCTCTTGAGGTTAGTGTATCTCTTGAGGTTAGTTTTCTTAGTATAGGTGTCTTTTGACGTCTTCGAAGGTGTGTCAAGACTAGTTCATCGACGCTACTTTGAATATCATTCAAATTGCATCGTGCTCCTATCTCTTTTTCTATCTCTTCTTCCTTTGTTTCTATCGTGATTGCTTTCACGTATTTTATATTGCATCAGTTGGTATCAGAGTACGGCTAAGTTTTGTTCTTACAAACCCTCATCCTGTTCATCGTGCCTAGTATCTTTACTTCTTTTTTGTTCCTGTTTATTGTTGTTCTTGACAAAAGAAAAAGAAGAAATTTTTTAAAAAGTTGAAAAACACAAAAAAAAAATTGTCGATTCAAAGTTGGATTTTATTCCCCAATCATTGGGAGTTATTGAGGATTTTTCCATATCGTTTTCCCGTTCTTTTGGTACCATTATCTTGGTTTGGTGTTGTGATTGAAAATTTGACGAATAAACCCCACTTTTTGAAACCCTTTTGAAAAATTGCTTGTTTTGGGTTGAAAATTATTGGGAATTGTTTGAAAACATTAAGCACACTTTTGGGTACCATTGGGAGTTGAAAACAAGTGAAAATCGATCAAAGTTTTGTTGAAAACGGATCAAAAATTCGTTATTAAAGTTGCTGAAAAAAAGTTGCAGGTTCAGTAGTAGGCGAACTGCCTCAGCTTTTTGGCGGACCGCCTCAGCATTTGGCACCTCTCTGGACATTTTCCAGGCGGACCGCCCACCCACAGAGGCGGTGCGCCTCACCCTGTTTTAGCATTTGGATAGTTTTTCGTCTTGGTTTTCGTCGTTCTTTGTTTCCATACTTCTTAGTTAGTATTTCTTAGGCAATTGTCCTACTTCATTTACACTAACTATTTAGCATTTTAGGAACTTGTGCGTCTTGAATCCTTCCCTATAGTCGTAGAACTTTCTCGACTTCAAGTGCGCACCTTAAAGAGCCGTATGTCCATAGAGTCATATAAACTCCATTCTGAACCAATACTTGGATGTATTAGTTGGTGATCTTGCCACCGTGGTTCCTAATAGATAACGGGTATCTTTGGGTGGGGGTTTGGGAGTGTGAATCCCTAAAGAGTGTTGAGTTCCACCACCAAAGGTGAGAGAGTGCAAGTAAGGTTGTTTATACTAACCTTTGTGCTTTCTTAAGATGTCTCTTGCAGGTACAAGGAGCCATAATGGGGGTTTGGATGGAAGTAGAGATGGTGAGAATAGTGTAAGCAAGGCCAAGCTATCTCAAGCCTATCTTCGAGCCCTTTGGACCGAGATAGAATCAATGAGTGCTTGAGTTCAGTGCTTGACACAAGGAGAGGGTTCTATGGGTGAAAAAGAGACCAAGGGAAAGGATGAAATGAGTAGTTCTAATGGCTCTAGAACCAAGGAGGATGAAAAGGATTGCTATCACACTCTTATCGCTAAGAGAAGTCCTTATGGGTTCCTTGATGAGACTCTTTCCTCGACTTTCAACAAAACAACTAATGTTGGAAGAGTGACGGGAAGTTTAAGCTACTCTAGTAGTGTTGCTAGTAGAGGAGAAATAAGGAAGTACCCATCTCGTGGTAGTGCCTCAAGTGAGACTACTATTGATGGGAAGTTTAAGGGACACTACTACGATGAGCTCTTAAGAAAAAAGAGTGGTGTCGATTCATAGTGAGTTTAATGGGAATCGTGGGTATGTGCTTCAAGTGAATGAAGGTGAAGCAAGTTGGATTAGTCCTCTTGTGGTGAGAAGGTTGGGAATACCTTGTGTTGATGGAGTGGCCCGAGTAGTTGTTTCGCAAAGAAACTATGAAGAAGAAGTTGAGTGTAAAGTGGGTCCTTTGGCGGGATGTCATGTCATATTAGGGAGACCTTGGCTTCACCGAAGGTACTACAAGTATGACAAGGGCCTTGGAGTTTATTATGTTAAAGCACAAGGGAAGTTGCGGGTACTACATCCTAGGAAAGAAGAAGTACAAGCAAGAAATACCACGAGGATGAGGAATAGTGGGACACCATTGGGGAGAAGTCATATGATTGAAAGAGTGCAATCAAGAAGTCCTACAAGCAACTTTGTGGGACAAATGTAAGTAAAAGGTTGATAAGCGTCAACAAGGTGAACCCAAAACCACAAGATTCAAAATCAAGTGGTTCACCAAAGAAGATGAGGACATCAAATGATGATTCTCTAAGTCTTAGATTTCGGTTGATGTGAAGAGTCCACCTGCTCTGGATAAGGGCATCCTTGGGCCTCACCCCAATTCGCCCGAATATGAGAGAAAAAAGATTGAGAGGAGTAAGAGAGTGACCGGTGACAACTCTCGAGTGGAAAAAAGGAGAGGTTGAGTTGAGTGATGTGAGTTGGTTGTCACCACCCAAATCTACACCCGGCCTTGAAAGGAAAATGAGGGAGAAGAAAGAGGGAAAGGAAATCATTGAGAGTGAGGGCACCCCTTATTCTAACACTAACTCTTTATCTTCTTCTTCTACTTGCTTTCGTTTTGTGTAGGTACTCTTGGAGGCAAGCCAATGGAGCCTCAACCATGTGCTATGGAAGAAAGACAAGGTGATGAAGACCTTCATTGTGGGCTACATGAAGATGGAGTTGATCATAATACTGCAAGTGCTATGAGTGCTCAATGAAGCAACTCAAGCATAAGTGTAAATTCTCCTTTTCATAAGCGTGTTAGTTCCTTGTCTTGTGAGGACTCAATGCTAGTTGATGCTTGATGCATCTGTTGAACTTGCAACTAGTATAAAGTCTATTGGTCAACTTATTTGTGAATGTGAACCACTAGTTGAGAGGGCTGATAAACCACATTATAATGTGGGCCCGGTGTTCAATGAACCTCTCTTTAGTGAAGAAGTTGTAGTCGACCTTGCTTGAACCTTGTTATGACACACCACCCATATTTGATAAAGGGAAAGATGATTTGTTTGACCCTACCCTTATTGATATAATTGATTTTGGTGGATTTGTGTGTCGTAGTGAGGATGGTAGTGACTTTGAGGAGTCTCCAGTGAATGGGATGGATAGGGTTATCTATGATGACTCCTCAAGTGTGGGTGATGAACCTAGTTTTGATACTTCACCTTTGCTTGACAATGAAGATGAGATGCTTTCTTTTACTAATCCTTTGCTTGAAGGCATATTTATTAGAGATGGTGATTTGTATTGGACTAGAGTTAGAAATGGGTTAGAACCTCCATGGTGTAAGGGATTTGATTCCAAAGACAACTCTTTGTTTGAAATTTTGAGTGAGGTGGATGATTCTTCTAGTGACCCTACTCTTGATTGTTTGGGCTGTGATGATGAAGAAGCTATTATTAATGCCTTTCTTGAGAGTTTGCCTTGTGAGGAGGGTTGTCTGAAGGGTGGATTTGGAGGTGAGGAGGTGTCTCTTGGTGTGAGTATGAGTGCTTTCAAGAAGGGGAGTGGAGTAATTGATGCTAGTTGTATGTTGAGCTATTTTGCTTACTCCATCCCATATGTTGACTACACTTTGAGTGTTGAACATGCTAAAACCATTGTGCCAAATTGTGAAAACATTGCATTGAAGGTTTGGTGTGTTGGTCATGAGCTTAGGGGTCATAAGAATTTTGATAGTTTGATCATGCATATTCCATGTCATATTGATATCTTTGATTGTTCTTGTGTTGAGTGCACTTCTTTGTTGAGCCAAGTACTTGTTGTTTTCTTTGGAGACATGAGCTTTATCATTATTATTGACACTTGGTTATATCACAAGTGTGTGTTTTTCACACTATTTGCATTAAACTATTCTTGTAGTAGCAAGTTTTAGTTGTGTTTATCATTGCTTGTAGTCCTTGATAGTGTGATTTTGAGGACGAAATTCTTTCAAGTATGGGAGGATAATGCAATCCAAATTGAGCTTAGACACCATCCATCAAGAGCCAAGCAAAGATGGAGCAAAAGATGCAAAGGCAAGAGCTTATGAGAAGAGTTGAAGGCTGCATCCCGTAGTCTTGATAAAGGGTGGAGCACCCCAAGGACACTCCAGGCAGAGGCGGAGCACCTCCCATGTTGGGTGGACTGCCTACCCTCCCCAATGCCGAAAATCATCAAAATATGCTAAGTATCGAAATTGCAACTCTCTGGACTTTGACCAAGTAGACCGCCTCAAGCTTGGGCGGACCGCCTCTGATGAAACACCCTCAAAAGATGTTGACGCGGACCGCCTCCCACCTAGGGCAGACTGCCTCCCCCTGAAGCGGAGGCTGCATGACTTATTCAATGTTTTGGAGGCTTAATTATTACTATTTTGACCCTGCATGGTCTTTTATAGTTTTACCCAACTTGTGGGGTTATTTTAGACATTAGTTAACATGAGGATAGCCTATAAATACCTCATTAGCTCATTTATTTCATTTTAGTCTACCTTGAATATTAAACACAAAAACTTGAGAGTATCTCAATGAAGAAACCCTTTTGGGCTTGATTTCACTTGGTGAATCCAATTGAACATCGATCCTCTTTGGTCAAACTTGATTGCAAGAGTCGTGTATCTCTTGAGGTTAGTTTTCTTAGTATAGGTGTGTTTTGACGTCTTCGAAGGTGTGTCGAGGCTAGTTCCTCGACGCTACTTTAAACATCGTTCAAATTGCGTCTTACTCATGTCTCTTCTTCCTTTGTTTCTATCGTGATTACTTCCGCGTATTTTATATTGCATCATGTGGCTCAAGGGATTGTTGGAAATCGAAGGGCGTCTTGTAGTGTTTCCCTCGATGTTGTTGTGTCTTGTTGTATACTTTGTTCGTTTTTTGTGCCCGCGCTCAAAGAAAGATTTGTGAGTTGTAGGGGAGGGGAAGGCTTGATTTCTGCATCCTCCTTGGAACTGGTGCCTCATTATTCTACCACAGTGTTGATTTAATGTCTTCTTGGAATTTTTTAGGGAAACCTCAAAACTTATGCCCTAGTATGTTGTGTTTGATAAATCTCTCAAACGTAGTTGTAGTGTGTTTACAAAATAAAAAAACATAAGTGATGTCCTATTCTAAGGCGGACGGGCCTAATTGTCATATTCTGACAAGGCATATAGTCATATTCTAAGCTTGACGGGACTTATAGTCATATTCTAAGCCCGACGAGGCTAATAGTCATATTCTAAGCCTTACGAGGCTAATCAATATTTTCTAAGCTTGACGAGGTTAGTCGACATATTTTAAGCTTGACGAGGCTAATCCTCATATTTTAAGCCTGACGAAGCTGGTCATCATATTTTAAGCCTGACGAGGCTGGTCGTCATATTTTAAGCCTAACGAGGCTAGTCGTCATATTTTAAGCTTGACGAGGCTAGTCGTCATATTATAAGCCTGACGAGGCTAGTCGTCGTATTTTAAGCCTCGTCATATTTTATGCCTGACGAGGCTAATCATCATATTATAAGCCTAGCGAGGCTAAGCGTCGTATTGGAGGTGCCATATCCAGAAGCTTGTAAGTGCAATCCTCAAGTGCCTGTCAGGTATTGGTGCTGGAGCTATTCATTCTCAGATAATGGTGTCTGCTTCTATTGCCTACGAGTCTTGTATTTATAAGAAAATATTTGCTCTCAAAGAAAAATTCATTAATAGAGCTAAGCGTCATATTCTAAGGCTGACGAGTGTAAGTGTCATATTCTAAGGCTGACGAGCCTAAGTGTTGTGTCGATATCCAATCTTGTAAATGCGTTCATCAATTGTTGTAGTGTACTTGTGTTGGAGCTATTTTCTTCAGTAGTAAGTTGCAAATGATAATCTGTGTTGCCTGCTACCGTTGTGTTCATGAAAAGTATCTACTCTCAAAGAAAAATTTGTGATTTGAAAACAAAATGGCTGCCTCGTATTGAACACCTGAGTGTCAGCTCGAATCTGCATTTGTCCTTTAATGTGATATCTGAAAATTTTGACGACCCAATCGTGCGAATACCGCTTGTTCTTTAGCTTGAAACCTTTTGTTTGAGTGTATTAGATTAGGTGGATGTCCAAAAATATTGTGCTTATCATGGTAAGGGAAAGCTGGAAATTTTATTATACTGAAACCGTTCGCAAGTAGGCTGCCTACGTATCTTATTAATACAAGAATCAGGTCAGACGTAGTTCAGGTACAAAGCTAGGATAAGGTGCAAAAAAGTAGTCAAATATATAGATGGTAGAGTTTGTATTGTAACGGGTTGTCATCATGTGATGCGCTTTCTCTTCAAATGTTTAGGAGCTATCCTCAATGGATTGCCTTGAATAGAGACTATATTTGCAGCTTGAGAGTTGTAGTTTTCATTTGGCGATTCTTGTTGTACTATTATCTTGCCTTTCTCGATCAAATTCTGAATTTTATGCCTTAGTGCTAGACATTCTTCAGTGTCATGACCTTGAATGTTCGAATGATATGTACAAGTCTTTGATAGATTAGAATATGAACGAGGGATCTATCCATTTCTCGGCTGCAATATCCCTTGATCCTTTAATCTTCCAAATATACTTGTCAAAGATTCCACTAGAGGAGTAAAGGTGCGAGGCTTCATCCTTTTTGTCTGGTGCCGATTGCGTTGAGCCTGATAAGAATGTTGTTGAAAACCCTGATATTGGGGAGGTTGTCTACTGTGTAAATCAGGAGTAACATGAAATTGTAGATTCTGTTGATTCTGGTTGTATGGTGGCTGGTGCCAGTCATGGAAAATAATGTGTTGTCTTCTTCGTTGCTTTGCGAATTCTTAAATTCCTCGGATTGAAACTGTTGATTAACAAGTTGCACTGTTGAACTGCTAATGATCTTTCCCTCTTGAATGCCAATTTCCAGTTTCCTTATTGTTCGAATCAAACTAGGGAAGTCGCGTGCCTGAATGCCGAGCAATTTCTCACAGTAAATCCCTTATTGGATCTGGATGAAACTTGAAACCAACTCTCCTTCAGGTAATTAGAGGGTATATCTTCGAAGCTTCAATCTGCATCGAGTAGCATATTCTTCAAAAGACTCATATGACACTCTTTTAAATTTATACATTTCATATAAGTGCGGGTCCTCTCGGACATTGAACTTGTATTGCTCCAATAAATCTCGGGCCATATATTCCCAAATGTACCATTTTCTAAAATCTTGCTTGGTGTACCAAGTGAGTGCCAACCCAGATTAACTTTGGATGAACAATTCCATTCCGATAGCCTCGTCGTGTCCCACTCTAATTAACCTGTTGCAGTAGTCTTTCAAATGAGATACAGGATTTTCTTTTTCCGAAGAAAATGATGAATTTTGGAATTTTTTATCCATGCGATAGCTCAAGATATGGATGTAGACACAGATCCTTATACGTCAAACTTTGAATGTTCTTTAAACTCATGTCTTCTTTCACGACCATTTCCAAATTATGGAGCTTTTCATTTAAACCCTCATGTTCATTCGATTGAATTTCTATTCTGTGCCTCTTATGTGGGTATACTTCCAACTAATTTTGCTTTTCCATCATCAACAACTTGTGTAGTAGTAGAATCAGGATTGCCTATTTTGTCTGAAATATCTTTTTGAGTCTTATTCCCCTCGCTGTCATATGTCTGCAGTTCTGAAAACTTTGTTAATGAAGTAAATGTTTCATCTTGACTTGTCATCTCAGCTTCTTCCTAATGCAGATTCTCAGCCAATTTTAGTGTTCAAATGTTGGGTAACCTTAGTAAACTGATAAAATACATAAAACAGAGTTAGTACATTATAAATTTTGAAGTAAAATAACACATAAAGGTCAAATAAATAGCTAAAAAGAATGCCTAGACAGCAGAGGATGAATTAACGATTGAGTTAGATACTATAACAAAATTGTAAAAGATTGCTCGAGTGCTTTATGTAGCAGTCAAAGCAAGGATTTGGTTGAAAGAAACATTAATAAGGATGTCGTGATAAACTGCTATGTTAAGGAAAAGTTTGGATGTTGTATGACCAAAAAAGAGGTCGGCTCTTGTCGAACACCATGGACTTGAGTGCAGTCACCGTTCCCTTTGAAAATTTGTCTGTCGTAATGCTTGTATATTCTTGAAGAAATACTCATCCACGTCTTTTCCCACTTGTCAACCAACTGCTGTATTTCAAACTTAATACCAACCTTCTTTATTAGGCAAAATAAATTTTTTATTTTAAAGAGACCGAACCCGGCGTGGGCTGCCTACGTATCCTGTTACTGACAGGAATCAGGTCAGGCATAGTTCAAAATAAATAAAGAGGGATTCTTAAAAATATGTGTCATAAGCTTTCTAGAAAGTAAAATAAATGTCTCTAAAGATAATGCAACTCGAAAGCTCTCTTCTTGTACTCGGATGTCTGTCATTAAACAACTGCCTTTTTGACTATGAATGCCTGGTCATCTGCAATTGCTTCATCATTAGCAGTTTCAATCTTGATTTGCCCAGACTTGATCAACTCTTCAATCCTCTTGCCCCAGCATGCCTGAATGGTAAACACATGATTTTTTTATATCTTCTTTCCAGGGTTCCTTGTAAATTTTTCTTTCAATAGAGTGCACTATCCCTACATCTTTCAACCTTTCATACAAACTTGCATATGATCCTCCAATAGAAGTGAACCTGTGAGGAGCATCACGAGAGGAACTCTTAGTGTTATTTGCTGGCGTTTGATAATAAATTGGGTTAATTGTCTGTGAGAAAACTTCTAGTGTTGGTGTGTAGGTCAGAGGTTTTCACCACAAAAGCTGAGGTTTTCCCTTTGGCACCTCGACTATTTTTCCATTTTCCAATAAACTCTAAATCTCCTTTCTTAGAGCAGTAAACTCATTGGTGTCATGACCAGGTACATTGGATTGAAATGCACAATGTTTGGTTGAATCAAAATGGGATGGTAATAGGGAAAAGACTTCTCCACGTTGTGGTTGCATCATCCCGATAGGCTTCAGTTTCTCAAATAGAATAGCTGGTGATTCATGCAAAGGAATGATGGCTTAGTTATTGAGATACAGTAGGATAGGGCTTTGGGTTTCGGCAACGGTAGCTTTCCTTTTCTTTGCATCATGCATATCCTTAGATTGTGCTTCAGTCAAATTATTATTGCTAAGACTTTTTTAGAGACTGGTTCTATTGTACTTTCCTTTTCACCAAGCTATTGCATGTACAGTTGTCGCCACAGGATCCATACTGGTGGATGAAGTCTTCGATCAAATCGCTCCAAGAAGTCCATTTTCTTGTGTCTTGCTCTATGTACCAAATCAATGCTGACCTTGTAAGTGTCTTAAAAAATAGTTTCCTCTTGAGTTCATCGTCTTGCCCCATGCCTGCTAGTCGGTCAAGATATGCTCCCAAATGTACACAGGGATTTCCGGTTCCATTATATAATGGAATCTTCATCACTGTGTCAATCTCCGGTTGCTGAGCATAATCCTTTGCAACATTTGGTGGATTCTTCTTATTTCCCACTTCCTTATTGCCTCCTACTAACCCTTTGAATGCTCTTTCAACCATAAATGAGTGCAAATCTGGAAACTGCTTTGGATCACACTCATGTATTACGGGTGGTACAACAGTGTAGACCGGAGCAACAAAGTGATCCACGGATATGGGTTTCGGAAAATCTTGTGGCATGTTAGAGATGCCCTTAGGGTTGACCATCACATCTTTTACCATGTCAATTTTCCACTCCATACACATAATGCTTGTTGCAACAACCTCATCTTGTTTTGAAAAATCACCAGAATTGCACTCTCTTAGCCATGTCTTCTATTTTGGGTGTTCAACTTGAACCGACCTTTTGAAAAGGAAGACTTTGACTTCTATTTTAGGTGTTCAACTTGAACTGATCTTTTGAAAAGGAAGACTTTGAGTTAGGGATAGAAAATAGTCAGAACATGCAAAAGATTTCAGATATAGGGATTTGAGTATTAGCTTGGAATGAAAAGTAAGGTTATGTGCATTGAAAGGAGATTGAATTTTCAAAGAATTTGCTTAAGTAGGATGAGGAATGAGAAATATATTTTGACTGGTTTGCACCAGTCATACTAAGGAAAGGGGACAGTTGAAGAAATATTTAAATTAATATTGTCAACATACGAGCAAATGGACGTGCGCCTTATAATGCGAAGGACCTCTTCATGCCAGAGGTGGGCCTAACGTTGGTTTGAAAGTCATTTTGTGTCACGTATGTCATTTCAAAGCTTCTTTTGAATTAAGCAAATGATCGGCACATGGCACAAATAATTTTTAAAATCGATGCAACACATAATGTGAAAAGTGTGTCATCTCGGGTTAGCATCCCTTTTGACGTTTGGACAAGGTTTCTAAATAAACTTTTAACATGCCAAGGATGTTAAATATTGCTACATTTATATGATGCTTAAAGAATAAGCATGTATTATATTTCCTCCAATTTATCAAACAATCATCTCTGCTTTAATTCGGGTCTTAAATGTCTCTTCGACTACCATTTGCGTTTTCTGAATGACGTTGAATGCAGAATAATTGTAATCATTCAAAAATAATGGTCCGCATTCGGCATATTTAATCTTAAAAATAATGCACACACAGTCATTTCCAAGCGCTCCTTGGGGTTATAACTCGTTTGGTTTATTTAGACACGGTGAACTAAAGGCTTAGACATGAGTCAAAGTCATAATTTCCTAGCAATGACATGATGCGTGACCCTTAAATAGTGTCTCCACTAAGGATTGGGTTGATTAGACCAGACTTTGATTATCCTTCCAAGCGGACAACTAGGAAGCATGAACTTTGTTGGATGTACTACAGACCAACTAGATTTCAAATCGTTCCCCCTAAGGGTGTTTTGTAAAAAGAGGTGGTCGTGAGATCCACGTAACCACCTTAGTTTCAATGCCCGATCTTTTGAGTTTGCCAGGAATGGTGGAAACATGAGCGAAATATCAGTGTAAAAATGCACAAGTATTAATGCAACATTTTACAAATAAATTTATTAAAGAGGAAAAACAACAAAGAAACAAGTTAGTCTTGGAAAATGAAATAATCAAGTGAGATAATAATAATAATACAAAAAGAATCATGGAACCGTTGATGAAGAATTTAAAAATCAGTAGAGGACTTAAAAGCATGGAATGTGATACATGCTATCCTAAGTGGCATCCCTACTAAGATCTTGGATACATTTAGACCGATTCTTTCAAGCGGGCAACTTGAAAGTTGAAGGCTTGCAAACTTCCAACAGCCCAACGAATTTGCAGACCTTACCTTAGGTGTTATTTATTGAGGGAAAAGGGGTGGCCGTGGGTTCCACATAACCTTCTCTTCCTGAGGGCTCTAAGAGAGTAAGAGTGCCAGGAATGGAGGACGATATTAGTGAAATATCAAGTAAACCATGCATTATTAAAACATACAAATAGAAGTTAAAATAAATAATGGAATATAAAGGAGCATAAAAAAGTCAAAAACAAGGAAAACGAGTTAGTAAATAATAATAATAATAATAATAATAATAAGGCAAAATTCTTAGATGGCCCCTTAAACTTGTCCGGTACTGTAAGTTGGACATTTAAACTTTGCAAGTGACCAGATAGACACTTGTACTTGGCCTAAGTGTAATTTTTAAACCCCCGACCCCATCTGACTAGGTGCGTGTCGTTCAAACTCCGCTGATGTGGAAAGTAAGCGAATAAAAAAAAAACACGTGTAAAATAACAAAACTAATAACCACATCAGAAAACAAAAAAAAACAAGAAAGGGTAAAATCAAACGAGAAAGGGTAAAATCAATCGGCCTTTTACCCCAATCGACATAATTTGATCAAATCCCCTCAACCCATTGAATCTCATCTCTTCTCTTTGATTTTCTTCCGTAACTAATCATACTCCGATGCTGCTGTCAAATTTCTAAGGTCGGGGTCCAAAATTTGGTGGATATTGGATCGTTTACATTCAAGTGTCGGGGTCCATTGGTGAAATTGTACTGTGGGTGACAAATATCAGTGATAGGTATGTTTCTTTTCATGAAATTCATTGTTTAATTCAGTTATGGTTGTTTCGTTATTTTAGTTTAAATTTAGGGTTTTTTCATTATTGTTCAATTAAAATTAGTGTTTTTTTGGGGATTTTGGGGTTAAGAAAAACTTCTTTGTTTATATGCAGATTAGTCATGGAAACTATAATAGTGGTTAGATTCCACCATGGGGGGACATTTGTCTTTAATGGCGATGACATAGTAAATTATGAGGGAGAGTTAGTGCCTAGGTTGTGGGGTATAGATGTGGACCACATTTCACTATTCGAATTGTGCCATTATACACGTGTAATGGGGTACCCTACTGTTGGTGGATTTTATCACCAAGACCCTACCACAAAACTGTTTAAACTATTCCAAAATGACAATGACCTATTAAACCTTATTGCACCCTTAAAACATGAGGATATAGTTGATATATTACTGAACCACATTGTAATTAACCCAATAGTAGTGGATGGTGTTGTCCCTGCTGGTTTTTTACCTTATTCAGAGGTGGGAGATAAGGTTTCAACTGAGGGTGGGGCTGGTGTATATGGTGGGGAAAGAAGTGAGGGTGTGGCTTCTATAGATGCTGAGGTAACCAGTGAGGGTAATTGTGGGGAAAGAAGTGAGGGTGGGACTGCTGTAGATGCTGAGGTAACCAGTGAGGGTAATGGTGGGGAAAGAAGTGAGGGTGGGGCTGCTGTAGATGCTGAGGTAACCAGTGAGGGTAATGGTGGGGAAAGAAGTGAGGGTGGGGCTGCTGTAGATGCTGAGGTAACTAGTGAGGGTAATGGTGGGGAAAGAAGTGAGGGTGGGGCTGCTGTAGATGCTGAGGTAACTAGTGAGGGTGATGGTGGGAAAAGAAGTCAGGGTGGGGCTGCTGTAGATGGTGAGGAAACAAATCAGGGTGGGGCTGCTGTAGATGGTGAGGAAGAGATAGAGGGTGATGTAGAGGATTTTGATGAAGACTTAGGGGGCATACCAGATGAGGATGACAGTGATGTAGATGATGAGTTAAGGTTTTTTAGAAATCAAGCTAGGCAGGCCAAAGCTGAAGAACCAAAGAGGAAGAAAAAGCAAGTTATACCAGATATTGAGCTTGGAGAGGTAGGGATTGACAGGGGGTTTGAAGATATTGAACAGAGAAAGGGAAATAAGTATGCTGGGAGATTAGCTGGTGATGAAGAGTATCTAGGAAGTTCTGATATAGGAAGTGATGATAGCAGGGATGAGCTTGATCCACTTGGTGAAGATGGGGTGGATTTACCTGCTAGAAGGATAAGCAAGAAGGTTAGATATGATCCTAGTTGTGAGGTGTCAGTTTTTGAGTTGGACATGATATTTGAGAATGCTGTACAATTCAGACATGCAATTGCAGATTATGCTGTGGAGAATAAGGTGCAACTTAAGCTTAGACCTAATGAAAAAGAAAGGGTGAGGGCTAAGTGCACTAATAAGAAGTGTAAGTGGCAGATATATGCATCCTTGGACAGGGACACTCAAGACTTCAAAGTGAAGAGCTATTATCCAGTTCACAAGTGTTTAGAAAGAACCAAGATCAAACTGTGCAACACTGCTTTTATTGCTAGAAAGCTGAAAGATACAATCATAGGCACTCCTGAAATTAGAGTCTTTAAAATTCAAGAGGAGATTAGAAAAAAGTGGGGAGTACATGCATGCAGATCCATATGTTACAGGGCTAAGATGTTAGTCATTAATCAATTCTTGGGTGACTGGAAGATGGAATTCTCAAAGTTGTGTGACTATGCTGACATCATCAAGCAATCAAATCCAGGCAGTTCTTGTTGGATCAGGACAGATAAAGAAACAGAACCTGGGAAGAACTTGTTCAAGTATTTCTATGTCTGTTTTTATGCAATGAAGCAGGGGTGGTTAGAAGGTTGTAGAAAGATAATAGGCTTTGATGGTTGTTTTCTGAAAGGGGTCTGCAAGGGAGAACTCTTAGTAGCAGTTGGCAAAAATGGAAACAACCAAATGTTTCCTATAGCTTGGGCTGTGGTGGACAGGGAAACACTACATTCATGGAGCTGGTTCTTAGAGCATTTAATTGCAGATCTTGAATTGGGGCAAGGAGATGGCTTGACTGTAATGTCTGATATGCAAAAGGTCAAATTCAGTTTTCATTTATGCTTGGTTTCTTACTGTTTTTATTCCCTCAGTATGTAGGCTTCCATGATATCTTACTGTTTTCACTATTTTTCAGGGATTGGTTCCAGCTATCAGGGATAAGCTACCTAATGCTGAGCACAGAATGTGTGCAAGACACATTTGGTCAAACTGGGCAAAGAACTGGGCAGGAGAAGAGAGAAGGAAGCAATTTTGGAGATGCTCTAAGGCAAGTTTTCTTGTTAAACTGAAAGAGGAGTTAGATAGTATGGACAAACTAGGAAATGAGATTTGTGAATCACTACTTTGTTATCCAAAAGAGACATGGTGTAAAGCCTACTTTAGGGAGACACCTAAGTGTGACATTGTAGAAAACAATATGTGTGAAACATTTAACTCTTGGATAGTAGGGCCAAGACACAAATCTATTATAAGTATGCTAGAGGAAATTAGGCACAAGATGATGAGTAGAACTGTTGAGATGAGAAAGTTTCCTCTAAGTAGCAGTTGGAAAGAAGGGGAAATAACTCCAATGGCACAACTAATTCTTGATGAAAATAAAAAGATTGCTAGGAAGTGTGAGCTTAGATTTAATGGGGATGATGGCTTTGAGGTTAAGGATGAAGAGTATACACACACAGTCAATATGACCAATAGGACCTGCTCTTGTAGACTGTGGATGTTAAAAGGCATTCCTTGTGCACATGCTATATGTGCAATCTATCACCTAGGAGAAGAACCTGAAAGCCACATTGATCACTGGTATACAAAGGAAACATTTCTGGCAGCCTACAAGTACACCCTCCAACCAATTCCATGCATGAAGATGTGGCCTGAGACAGCCAATCCATCTATAGACCCACCAGAGGTTAAACCCATGCCAGGCAGGCCAAAGAAATGCAGAAGAAAGGAAAAGACTGAACCAAAGAAAAAATATGGCAAGGCATCCAAAATGGGAGTTAAAATGACTTGTTCAAAGTGCAAGGAGACAGGCCACAACAAGAAAGGATGCAGAAAAGGGTCAGAGCAAGCCAGGACACAGGTATGTTTGTGTTAGGTCCATTAATCAACTATTGACTATTAAGTTTCTAATTGTCTATTAATCTGTATATTAGGCTGGAACCTCTGCTACACAAGAGATGAGGCAACCTGCAGTTCCTGTCCAACAAGCTGTTTCACAACCAAGTGCACCACCATCTTCTACACAAGATAGTAGACAATCATCTATTTGTGAAGATACTTCAAGAGTAAGAAAGACAACTGAAAGAAGAATTGCTGCATCTACAGTAGGGACTGGGAGAGGAAGGGGAAAAACACTTGGTGTGGGAAGAGGTAGAGGTGCAGGTAGAGGTAGGGGTGAAGGGCCTGTTGTTGCTGAATCTGCAAACTCAAGCAATGTGGCTTTTATGAGAGGGTTTGGTAGAGGTAGAGGTGCAGGGACTGTTGGTGCAGGTTCTGAAAATTCAGGCAATATTTCTGCAGGAAGAGGGGTTGGCAGAGGTAGAGGTGCAAAAAGAGGGTTAATTGGTGCTTCTTCTGTTGGTGGTGATTCTGCAAGTACTAATGTGGTAGCAAAAAAACCAAGACTCCAGGGATATGGAGTATACACTGATGTCAGGACAGGGACCACAATCTTAAATGTATGTTTTGACTTTCAATTTTTTCAGCTTAAATTGATTACTCTATTTAAGTAGTACTAATAACTTGACTGTTTTGGGATTGCAGCAAGGTATGCCAGGTGCAAGAGTTCTTAGACCTGGAAAAGTTGTGAAACATTCTGCAGATACAGTTGAACTTGGTTATGAACCAACTGGTCTTAGGTGGATGGGCAGAAAAGCTATCACATCTTCCCAACTCCAGCAAAAGAAAAATGCTAAGAAATCTGCTGCAGCAAGTGCAAGAGCAACCCAGTGAATATGTGAACCATTTGATAGGACTAGAAATATTTCTTAGTGCTTTCTTCCTTTAATGTATTCAGTACTTTAGCAGCTATTTTGGGCAAATCTAAACTGTAATGCTGCTTGCTTATTGTGTACTGTGGTAGCTCACTTTTGAGCATTTAAAGTAATGAAGGCTGCCATGTTATTGCCTTATTGAAATCATTTGTCAAGTTTACATTATTGTCAAAATTTGTTCACAATTAGTTCAATATCAAATGAATACCATAACACACTCAATATCAAAAGGCTGCCATTTGTTCATGCTTAAAAATGAAATGCATTACACTAACATAACACAATACAAACTACATTCACATACAACATACCAACACTACAACTAGCTTCCCATAGCTAACTAGCCTTAACATCCCACCAAAAAATAGAAGATGAATTCTCTAAATAGCCATGAAAATACAAGAAGAAGAATGATAATTTGACACTTCTTCAAATTCCAACTTTTGCGAGCATTGTCTTCTTCATACACTTTGACTCTCTTCAATAATCCCCATATAACCCTACTAGATTGCTCAGTCATTTGTTCATCATGCCACCTGAAAAAATTGCACCCACCGGCATCCTATTAACATGAAAAAAGGAGTTAGGAATTTCCCAACAAAATTCGGTTTAATAAATTAAGGCAACTTGTTCAATTAGCACTTACCCGCGGTATTTTGCAGCCATAAAATCTTCGTCCAGGGTTAGCTTGAGTCCAAGAAGTTATCAACTTTGGATATTCCCCACATTTACACACCTCAAGTCTATTATATCGATTCATTTTTGCTTAACAAAGTAGTGATTCACAAATAGGTTAAAAAGATATGAGAAGAATAGAGATGTTTATCAAGAAGAATTTCAGAAATTTTGAAGAAGAAGATCATAGATTTAGGGTTTTAGCCATTAAAGAGGAGAAGAAGATGATATAAGGTAAAAAAGTGGGGATTTTACCGTTACAATTTCTGACTCAGCAAAAAATATGACTCCTCACGCGTTTTTTTTAGATACAACATCACGCAGCCTAGTCAGATGGGGTCGGGGATTTAAAAATTACACTTAGGCCAAGTACAAGTGTCTATCTGGTCACTTGCAAAGTTTAAGTGTCCAACTTACAGTACCGGACAAGTTTAAGGGGCCATCTAAGAATTTTGCCTAATAATAATAATAATAATAATAATAATAATAATAATAATAATAATAATAATATTACAACAACAACAACAACATACCCTGTATATCCCACACGTGGGATCTGGGGAGGGTAAGACGTACGCAGACCTTACCCCCACCAAGGTGGAGAGGCTGTTTCCGGAAGACCCCTGGCTAAAGAAACATTTTGCAAACATGTTAGAAAATCAAGATAAAGATAACAACTAAAGCATATCCAAAATAGACAGATAACAAAAGTAAAAATAAAGGCGAAGACTAAGATGAAAGTAGTCCAAATATGCATCTTAATACATGTAAGAAGATAGAAGGCACTTGACCACTACCTACCCTTCCACCCTAAACCTCGACCTACATGCTTTCCTATCTAGGGTCATCTCCTCGGTGATCTGGATCTGGGCCATATCTTTTCTAATCACCTCGGCGTAGTTCTTCTTGGTCTACCTCTACCTCTTTGCAAACCCAACACGACAAACTTCTCACACCACCTTACAAAGCATCTGCACTCCTCATTTTCACGTGACCAAACCAGTGCAACCTTGCTTCTCGCATCTTCTCTGCCGCTGGAGCCACACCCACTTTGTCACGAATGATTTCATTCCTAAACTTATCCATCCTAGTATACCGACACATCCACCTAAGCATTCTAATTTCTGCTACACTCAACTTCTGAATGTGTGAGTTCTTAACTGGCCAACACTCTGCCCCATACAACATGGTCTAACGACCACTCTATAGAATGTTTCTTTGAGCCTAGGTGGCACTCTCTTATTACATAGAACACCGGAAGCAAGTCTACACTTCATCCAACCTACTCCTATACGGTGTGTGACATCATCATCAATTTCTCCATTACCTTGGAGAATTGAGTCAAGATATTTGAAGCTTCCTTTATTGGAAATGACTTGAGAATCCAACCTCACTTCCATATCTGACTCATCAAGTATGTCGCTAAACTTGCATTACATCTATTTAGTCTTAGTCCTGCTTAGTCTGAAGCCTTTAGACTCTAAATTCTGTCTCCACACCTCCAGCTTCTCATTGACACCTCTGCGTGTTCCATCCACCAAAACTATATCATTTGCGAATGACATATACCACGTCACCTCTCCTTGAATACTCCGAGTTAACTCATCCATCACTAGAGCAAATAAAAATGAACTAATCGCCAACCCTTGATGCAACCCTATCTCGACCGGAAAGTGCTCTAAGTCTCCCTCCACTGTTCTCACTCGGGTCTTGGCTCCTTCATACATATCCTTAATCACCCGAATGTATGCCACCGGGACACCTTTAGATTTCAAGCATCTCAACAAAACCTTCCTAGAGACCTTGTCATATGCTCTTTCTAAGTCAATGAACACCATATGTAAGCCCCTTCTCTTGTCCCTATATTGCTCCATTATCCTCCTCAAATTTCGTAGTTGATCTCCCAAGCATGAATCTGAATTGGTTCTCAAAGATAGTCACATCCCTCCTCTTCCTCATCTCTACAACCCTCTCCCAGAATTTCATAGTGTGGCTGAGTAGTTTGATGCCTCTATAGTTGTTGCAGTTTTGAACATCACCCTTGTTCTTGTACAATGGTACCATGTTACTCCATCTCCATTCCTCAGGCATTTTTTCCGTCCTAAGGATGACATTAAACAACTTAGTCAACCACTCCATACCTGCTCTACCCGCGCTCTTCCAAAACTCTACTGGGATCTCGTCTAGCCCAGTTGCTCTTCCCCCTTGCATTTTATGGATTGCCCCCTTCACCTCCTCAACTCTTATACGCCTACAATACCCAAAATCTCGGCGACTCTCTGAGTGTGGTAACTCTCCCAACACGATATGCCTATCGCCCTCAGAGTTTAAGAGTTTATAGAAGTACGTTTGCCACCTCCGTCTAATATGGGCCTCCTCTACTAATATCATACCATCCTCATGCTTGATGTACCGAACTTGGTCTAGATCTCACGACCGCCTCTTTTTCGCTTTTGCGAGCCTATAAAACTTTTGGTCTCCCCCTTTCGCAGCTAATTCTTTATACAGGTGATCAAATGCTGTCATTTTAGCCGTTTTAACTGCTAACTTTGCTTCCTTCTTCGTAGTCTTATATCCTTCCCTATTTTTCCTCTTGTCTAGCTCGTCACTACTTTCCAATAACTGCAAATATGCAGCCTTCTTAGCATCTACTTTCGCTTGGACATCTTCATTCCACCACCAGTCCCCTTTGTGTCTATAGGAGTTTCCCTTCGAAACTCTTAACACTTCTCTAGTGGCTCCCCTAATGCACTCCGATGTCCTGGACCACATACTACTCGCGTCCCTGTAACTGTCCCACGCACCCATAGCATCCAGCCTCTTCCCCAATTCCTGAATCATCTCAACAGTCATAGTCCCCCAATTAATTTGGGGACGCTCTGACACAACCCTCTTCTTCCTCGGACTTACAATATCAAGCTCCATAACTACGAGCCTATGAGGGGTACTAAGGTTCTCGCTCGGGATTTCCTTACAATCCCTACACACACCCCTCTCGCTCTTCCTTTGAAGGAGGAAATCAATCTGAGTCTTTGCCCCCGAACTACTACAAAAGGTGACTAAGTGCTCATCTCTTTTTTGGAAACTCGAGTTTGCTATAGCCAGATCAAAAGCTTTAGCAAACTCTAGAAGAGCAACTCCTCCTTCATTTTTATCCCCAAAACCAAAACCCCTATGCACCTCATTATAGGCACCCGAAGATACCCGGATGTGACCATTGAAATCTCTTCATATGAATAGCTTCTCATTGACAGGGACACTACGCACTACCTCATCCAGATCCTCCCAAAAGCGCTTTTGAACTTCTTCATATAAGCCCACTTGAGGTGCGTAAGCACATACTATGTTGAAGGTGAGCCCTCCTACGACAAGCTTGATAGCCATCAGCCTATCATTCACCCTCATAAACTCGACCACTTGCTCGCGAAGGTCCCTATCAACTAAAATACCCACTCCATTCCTATTCCTCGAAACTCCAGAATACCATAATTTATACCCGTATACATCCCGCGCCTTAGTTCCCACCCATCTAGTCTCCAGAACACAAGCTATACTAATCTTCCTCTTCTTAAGAATGTTCACCAACTCCATACACTTCCGCGTCAACGAGCCGATGCTTCATGACCTAATCCTCAACCAAGAGAATCCCCTTGCCCCTAACCCCGACCGAGGACACGACCTCAATATACCATGATACTAAAGTGCCACTACTCAACTAAACTAAATCAAAAAGGGACTTACCGGAGCAGGTTTAAGTAAGACTTAGCCCTACTCAACTAAACTAAATCAAGACTTATCACGACAAACAATTTCATTCAATAAGCAAGACTTAGCACGAAAAGGTAATACAATGAAAGCAATAAAGCAAGATTGAATAGCAAACAAAAACTAGCGAGATCAACAATGAAATACAATAAAACAATGAAAGAAAAAGGCAAGAAAAATGTGAGAGCAAACCCAAGGCGGGAGGTAGGTGTCCCGCTCCAATTCATTTCTGACATGACTGTGGTTGTGTGACTGCTATTGATGGTGCACTGATGTTGGTTGTGAGCGACGTTGGCGTGGTTGTTGCTTGCTGCGACGGGTGCCCTGAATTTGGCCCGTAACGGCTGTTGCGTTACTGGTTCTTGCTGGAAACTGTGTTACTGTTGCTTGCTGGTTTGCAGTGGCCATTGGGGGTTTGGGCGAATAGGTAAAGGGGAAGAGATAAGAAGAGAGAGGAGAGATATGGGTGTCTTTACTGTGACCTTACCGTCGGCGACCTGCAGTGTTGATCGAAAAATGTTACAGTGACCATTGGGTAAATTTTGAACGTTGAGATGAGGAGAGAGAACGTTCTTTAAACTATCTATTTTTTAATAATAATGATAATAATAATAATATTATAAAAATAGCAATATTTAATAAAATATATATAATCCCAAAAAATAAATCTATTATAGTTAAGATTTTTTGAAAATTGCTCCAGCGGAGTCGCCATTCTGTCGTATCCCATTGTTTGAGCTTGGTTGAATTCGTAGATCGGGTTTGACTAAGGTGACTTATTTTAAACGAGTTTGGAGTCTCCACCTAATAAATTCATCTAAGGCGTATTATGTCATCTAAAGCGTCTAAAGGTATAAACTAACTCCGGGAAGTCATACTAGTTGAGATTCTAGGTAAGAAGTCCTTGTGATTCGGGAGGAAGGTGTTAGGCACTTCCTGAGTCCCATGAAAGGTGGTTCCCGACCAGGTCTATATTTTTGGATTATAAGCTAAACGTATGAATTAAAATAAAGTCTAAAGGTGCAATTTCAAATTTAGAAGTAGCTAAACCCCACAATCAGACTAAAAAACTAAAACTAAATAGTAAAGAGATACTCTATGCAAATAAATTTAAACGGGCTCGTTGTTCACGTTCGGCAGACTTAAGCAATACTAGATTTGCACTTACTACCTAAACCTGCTGGCAAGCCGCAATTTTGACCTCTGATTTTAACTTTAAATTTTAGGAGGCTTAAAATGCAATAATGACTCAGGATAGGCTTTTTTCTGCAAAATCTAAAAGGAATTGGTCTATGTAAAGCGTTTCAAAACGGTGAAAACATAAATATTTTTTTTAATCTACTCATAACGTGATAATTGGAGGAATATTTGACCTTAATTATGAAACGTCCATCCGGTGGCTTTTTTTACCTTGGTGTCACATTTTAAAAATATAAATATGCTTGACACATATAATATACATAAGTAGGAATAGCATTGTTAACTTTACCAAAATGAGAATGAGACATTTTATTGTTAAGTTAATGCACACAAGTAAACACAAGTGTGTGTGCATATATATATAGTCGGCTAGTTTAGATAGAAATACACAAGCAGATCATGTTACAACAAATTATAGTGACTGTTTTTCAATAATAGCCCATGTTCTTATTTTTATGTATTGGCTTGACCCCCACGCCTATACTTCTTCTTGTACACTATTAATTAGTGTAAAGAAGTTTAGCTTTAAAAAAATGGTTTCAGTTTCTTATTTTCTAGAAAAACTCAGACTATGGGTACAGAAGACTGGCCTTTACCGTTCTTTGCAGAAATAGACCTCAATTGAGGCAGACTCGCAAAAATAGCCTCTTTTTCTGAAATAGTTCAGATTACGGTCCATGTTATAATTTGATTTCTGAACTGCCCTGTACAATTTCTAAAGTTGCAGAAATAGCCCAGTTTAAGTGACAACCTATTAAATTGTAAATAAAAGGAGAAATTTAAGAAATGGCCCCTGTATAGCCGTTTTCTATTGCTTCTAAAAGCAAACTTTATTGTTGCACCTGTTTTAGTAATACATACCAAGAGAGATCCTAGCAAATACATAAAAGAGACTACGGGATAGTGCAAATATACTTATAAAGAGAAGGGAAGAAAAGGTGCCATGTGTGCACTTTCATAAACCTCATAAGTTTTATCTGCAATGTTCTATATATGCTTGAAATGAACAGCCTTGTCCTTTTCTTTTGCCTTATCAAAATTTATACATGAGTACTATAGAAACCAAGCTTCCCTGCACAAAATAGTTAATCCCATGGCCCTTTGGCATTCAAGGATAGCAGTGATTTTCCTCGAGTTTCTTCTTCACCTTTGCATGCAATTCGATCAAAGCAGCTGCCCGTCGAGTACCTTCAAAATCAAAGCAATGGGGTTAAATCAAGTGGAATCAAAGGATTAAAACCATGCACACATTCAAACGGGGTCATATTGATCATTCTATGCACCGTCCGATTGTATGCAAACTCCATCATGGGCAAACGATCAACCCAGTTCCCAACCTTGCCTTTGGTCATTGCTTGAAGCAAAAATCCCAAGGTTCGGTTAACTACCTCTGTCTGTCCATCAGTCTGAGGATGGTGAGACGTCGATAATAGCAACTTGGTGCCGAGGGCACCCCACAAACACTTCCAAAAATGACTCAAGAATTTTGAGTCTCGATCACTCACAATAGTACGAGGCACACCATGCAATTTCAATACATTAGAAACAAACAAGGTAGCTACATGTTGTGCATCATCACACTTTTTGCAAGGAATAAAGTGAGCCATTTTTAAAAACGGTCAACAACAACAAAGATGCTATCATGTCCACCTCCTGACCTCGGTAATCCCAACACAAAGTCCATGGATATATCAACTCAAGGTCGATCGGGCACAGGCAATGGGGTATACAAACCATGAGGGTTTGACTTCGATTTAGCTTTCTTGCAAACGAGACAAGCGTTGCAAAGCTTTTCCACATCTCGTCGCATTTTGGGCCAATGGAACTGCTCGGTTAAGATACCAAGAGTTTTGTCGACACCGGAGTGAGCTTCTCGAACTAAGAGCTCTCTCCACGATGACACTGCACACAAACCCTCCCCTTCTTTAAGAGGTAGCCATCGTGCCACTGATATTTCTCAACCCTTCGGCCACTCAAGATTGCGTCACGAACACATTTCAGCTTGGGATCGTCTTCGTACATCGACTTGATGCTTTCAAATCCCATGAGCCTAGAGGCGAGAGTGGTCGCTAAGGCAAATTTCCTTGATAGCGCATCGGCCACAACATTGTCTTTACCCTTTTTGTAATGGATTACATAGGGGAAGCTTTCAATGAATTCTACCCACTTGGCATGTCTTCGGTTCAATTTCTCCTGTCCTCGGAGATGCTTCAAGGAATCACGATCACTTTTGATCACAAATTCTCGAGGCCACAAGTAATGCTGCCAATGGGCGAGTGCTCGAACGAGGGCATACAACTCTTTGTCATACGTAGAGTAATTCAAAGTTGCACCCTTAAGTTTTTTGCTAAAGTAAGCGATCGACTTCAATTCTTGCATCAGCACTCCTCCGATCCCAACTCCAGATGCATCACACTCGACTTCGAATGCTTTGCCGAAGTCAGGGAGTTGCAACAATGGGGCAGAGCAAAGCCTCCGTTTCAACTCTTGGAAAGCCCTTTCTTGGGACTCTCCCCACACAAATGGATGGTCTTTCTTCACCAGCTCGGTTAAAGGAGCTGCCACAGTGCTAAAGTCACGAACAAACCTTCGGTAAAAGCTAGCTAAGCCATGGAAGCTACGAACTTGTGATACCGAGGTTGGAGTTGGCCAATCTTTTATGGCTTCGACTTTTGACTCGTCGACTTCAACACCATTAGCACTGACAACGAATCCTAGAAAGACTACACGCTCGACACAAAGGCACATTTCTTGAAGTTAGCATATAACTTCTCTTTTTTAAGCTTATCAAGCACTAGCCTTAGGTGTTCAACATGTTCATCCACAGATTTACTATAAACAAGTATGTAATCGAAATAGACGACAACAAAGCTATTTATGAACTGTTTGAGCACATGGTTCATCAGTCGCATGAATGTGCTCGGGGCATTGGATAAGCCAAAAGGCATCACCAACCATTCATAGACACCGAACTTGGTCTTGAATGCGGTTTTCCACTCGTCTCCGGGTTTCATTCAGATTTGGTGGTAATCAGACCTGAGGTCTATCTTCGTAAAGCATGAAGAACCACTTAACTCGTCTAGCATGTCATCTTATCGAGGGATAGGATGACGATACTTTACCATTATTTTGTTGACTGCTCGGCAATCAACACACATTCGCCACGTTCCATCTTTCTTTGGGACAAGTATAATGGGAACGGCGCAAGGACTCAAGCTCTCTCGAACAATGCCCTTGTTCAGCAATTCATCAACCTGTCGTTGGAGCTCTTTGGTGTCTTCGGGATTACACCGGTATGCAGGTTTGTTGGGGATTTGTGACCCCGGTACGAAGTCAATTTGGTGCTCGATTCCTCTCAACGGAGGTAATCCACCTGGCATTTCTTCAGGGAACATGTCTCCGAAGTCCTGCAAAACACTTTGTACAGCACTAGGCAAAGGGTTATCATTAGAAAAATCATCATTAGAGTTTAGAAAGATACCCTTGTGCACGAAGCAAATCATCATCTGACCGTTGTCATTGCCTTGTAGAAACTCACCCGGTTGCATGATTGCACCGATTCCTTTTACTTCGGGCGGTGAATTTGTGTCTTCGGCCCCCAATTTTGCTCCCATCGGAAGCTTAGCTGATGTCGGGCAAACTAGCACGAGACCCTTTACTAGAAGCCAAGCCAAAGCTATTCATGATGCTCACCTTCACTTGGTTTGGAAGAGCTTGGACGTGGAAGATGGGAGCTCCGGAACCACCTTGAAGATCATGTATTGGAGCACCATGGAAGGGGAACCATCTAGGACACTTGGAGAGGCTCAAGAGACACAATTTGAGACACCCCAAGAAGCTTCAGGAAGAGGCGGACCGCCTACCCAAAGAGGCGGACCGCCTGAAACTTGTTCACTCTCTGGAAATGGGGGAGGCGGACCGCCTCCAAGCCAAGGCGGACCGCCTAGTTGCTGGTTGGTCTCAGGAGGTTGAAGAGGCGGAGCGCCTACTAGGGGGAGGCGGAGCGCCTACCCCTGTTACGTGCCAAACTGAGTTTTTGCTACTTTTCGCGTGTAATTCCAACTTTGGCCCTAAGTGGCTTCTATAGTTTAAACCCACTTAGGGGTATTTTAGACACTTCATTACATGCTTGTAGAAGGCTATAAAAGCCTTCATTAGGTCTTGAACTCATTTACCTATCTTGGAATACAAAACACAACAGAATACTCTTTATTGAAACCTTGAATCCTTAGCTTGAATTTCAATTGGACGATTCCAAGTTGAACCTCAAACCTTATCGATCATTCTATTTGCAAGGACCTCGTGATTCTTGAGGATAGTTGTATAGTGTTAGGTGATTCTTTCCAATCGTTCGGGGTGTAACGGAACAAGTTCTTCGTTGCTACTCGAACTTTAGTGTAAGTCTCGTCTCGCTTTATCTCTTTATCGCTTTCGTAGGTTTTCCCTACATCAGTTGGTATCAGAGCAAGGCTAGGGTTGCGTTCTTATGAACCCTCGTCCTACTTCGTGCTTGTCATTTATGTTCCGTGTCTATTTTCATGTTCTTGTTCTTGTTTTATTGAAAAAGAAGAAAAAAATTCAAAAACTAGAAAACCCAAAAATTTGCTAGAAATCGTTGGTTGATACGATTTTGTTGGTTTTGATTATCGGGGATTGGTTATTTATGTGAACCCGACAATTGGGTACCAACAAAACACGTTTTGGAGTTGAAAATCAAAAGTTGGAAAAATTGAACCCTAGGTTGGGTATTTTGCAAAATTTGCTAAAACTTGTTTGATGTTATGATTTTGTGGTTGTTTGGTATCGGGGATTGTTCCTTATAGTTATCCCGTCGTTTTGATACCCATATAACATCATTTGGGGTAGCGGATTGAAAATCGAAATTTTAAAGTCTTGAAGTTTTTGAAAATTTTGAAGAACTTGCTCCAATTTCTTGAAGCAAGTTGTTTGTTGGTTGTTTGTTGGATTAAACCATTGGGGTTTGCTTGTTATAGTCCAAAACAACTTTGGGTACCATTACACATCAAAAAAACTCCTTGAAAACGTTGGAAAATCGGGTGCCAAAAACCAAGAAACAGAGTTGAAATTGTGCAGGAGCAGACCCTAGGCGGACCACCCCTCATTCTAGGCGGACCGCCTCCAAAGTTTCAGCTCTCTGGAATTTTTTTTTTTGAGGCCCTCCGCCTCAGTCCCTAGGCGGACCGCCTCCCACTGGGAAGGTATCCGGGTAGTTTGTTCTTAAGTTTTCGTGTTTTCTATGCTTTCGTTATTTCCGGTTAGTACTTTGCGAGTAATTCTTCTACTCAACTAGTACTAATTCATTGAGAGCTTAGGATATTTGTGCGTGTTTGTGTTTGATAACATCAAAGAAGACTCGTAGAAATCCTTTGGCTCAAGTGCTCACTTAAAAGCCGAACGCCCATAGAGTCCCATTAACTCCACTCTTCCCGAAGAGCATTGGGAACTTGTTGGATTGTTTGGTTGTTGAGGTAGTTGTTCAACTCCGAGGGAGACTTTTGAATTCGAGCTTGAGTGAACCTACCCCAAAAACAAGAGCGAACCCGAGGGACAATCAAAGGTGAGGGAGCGAGTGAGGACTTTTACTCTAATCTCTTTACTTGTTTTTGATTGTTGTAGGTACAATGGCGGACGAGAAGGCCAAATCAACCATTGAGGTTCCCGTTGACGTCTTGGTTAGTCTATTGGCCGAGGTGAAAACCTTGAACCTTAGAATGGAAGTCTTTGAAAAGGAAAGGACCCCGAGTGTCAAAAAGGATGCCAATGAAGGCACACGTGATGATTCAATCAGGAAGCCGGATCAATATGCGGAGTTAGTTCGTCGACAACGGTTGAGGGATGAAGCTCTTGCTAGAGAAAGATCGTTGGGCACTCCCCAACCCTTGGGCAATCCCCAAGGAGATGTCCCACTCTTAAGGCCCCGGAGAAATGTGATTCCTCTTGAGCAAGTTGATGAAGCTCAAGAAGGGGAGGGTCTCGGTTTTGATGAAGATTTTGATGCTCACTATCCACATAGGAGGGCGATGAACGGAGGCCGAGGAGTAGATGGAGGTCGTGGGCGAGGTCGAGGGCCTCCAAGGGCTTTTATGGGAAGGGACTTGAGACGGGAGTATGATGAGGTTGAAGACTACTACGGGGGTCAACCGGTACCACATCGTGGGGGTCGTGACACTAACCTCAATAGTGTGAAGATCACTATCCCACCTTTCAAGGAGACTAGTGATCCGGAGGCTTTCTTAGAATGGAAGGTTCAACTGGAGCGGGTCTTTGACACGAATGATATGTCCGAGGAGAAGAAGGCTACATATGCCATTGCTTCTTTTGAATCCTATGCCTCTACATGGTGGGAATCCATGAAGCGATCAAGGAGACGACTTGGGTTGCGGATGAACATCACTTGGGAAGAGTTGAAAGAAATAATGAGCAACAAGTATGTGACTCCCAAGTATCGACAAGAGCAACTCAAAAGGCTCTATGAATTGAAACAAGGCTACAAGTCCGTTGATGAATATTTCAACGACTTTGAGAAGAACCGGATGGCTCTTGATATGGAAACGGAGGATGAGGAACAAGCTATCATCCGTTTCAAGAGTGGCTTGAGTCGGGAGATTGCTTCCCAATTGAGGCTACACATCTTCCACTCTCTACAAGATGTGTGTGATGCCGCGGTTGAGGCCGAGAAGTGGCTCAAAGAAGAGAAGGCTCCTCGCTATAGGAGTACCACCACTACCACTCCAACAACTCGCCCCAAAGAATGGAAGGCCCCATATACAAGTGGTGCAAGTGGGAGTCGAGATGTCAAGAAGCCTTTTGAGAAGGCTACCCCGAGAAGCGACCACACGGAGGCTGGAGGTACTTCTAAAACTACTTTAAATACTCCTTCTTCTTCTTCTTTCCAATATCATAAATGCAAGGGTTATGGCCACTTTGCCAAAGAGTGCCCTACCCGGAAAACGATGATTGTGATGGATGATGGGTTGGTCTACGAGGGGGAAAGTGAGTCCGAGGGGGATGTTGAGGAGGAGAGTGAGGAAGTTGAGGGTGAGGGGGAAGAGAGAGCGACGGAGGGGGATGATCCTAATATGTTCCTTGTGGTTCGCCGCATTTTGGGAACCATGGTGAGTGAAGAGAGGGAAGATGAATAAAGGGAAATCTTGTTCCATGCTCGGTGTAGAGTGAAGGGGCAAGTGTGTTCCATGATCATAGACTCGGGTAGTTGTGCGAATGTGTTGAGCCAATCATTGGTCTCACAATTGAAATTGACTACCCAAAAGCACCCTAGTCCCTACCATTTGCAATTGTTGAGCGAGTGTGGGGAATTGAGGGTAGTGAAGAAAGTCTTGATTAGGTTCAAGATTGGGAACTATCAAGATGAACACATGTTTGACGTGGTGCCAATGCAAGCATGCCACCTTTTATTTGGTAGGCCGTGGCAATACGACAAACAAGTGGTTCATGATGGCCGGGCCAACACTTACACGGTTAGACATGAGGGGAAGAAGTTTGTGCTCACACCCTTGTCCCCAAAGCAAGTAAGTGAAGACTATCGGCGCATGAAAGAGTTGAGGGAAGCGGCTAAGGCCAAGTCCCCGGTTGTGGCCAAACCTTTGGCCGAGACTCCACCATCTTCCACCGGTCGCATGGGTGCCACGGTCTAGAGGGGGACACGATAGCATTTATGTTGTCGTGGATCGATTCTCCAAAATGGCTCACTTTATTCCTTGTAGAAAGAGTAGTGATGCACACCATGTCGCTTCTTGTTCATTGATAATGTGTTAAAATTGCATGGCGTGCCTCAAACTATTGTAAGTGATAGGGACACTAAGTTCCTAAGCCATTTTTGGAGATGTTTGTGGGGTGCTCTTGGCACCAAATTGTTGTTTTCTACGTCCCGCCACCCTCAAACGGATGGTCAAACCGAGGTGGTGAACCGAACCTTGGGGTCTCTTCTTAGAGCTATGACCCGAGATAAGGCCGGGACATGGGTGGAGAAATTACCACTCATGGAGTTTGCATATAACCGGACTTTGCATAGAATGATTGGCATAACTCCATTTGAGTGCGTTTATGGGTTTAATCCTTTGATTCCACTTGATCTTACCCCTTTGCCAAGGGAAATGGTTGTTAATTTTGAAGGTACAAGCCGAGCTAAGGCCTTGATTGAACTCCATGCTAAAGCAAGGAAGAACTTGGAGGAAGCTTATGAAAAGTTAGCCTCCAAGAAGAACAAGGGGAGGAAGAAGATGGAACTCAAGAAAGGGGATTGGGTGTGGGTGCACTGCCGGAAAGAGAGATTTCCAACCATTAGAAAAGGGAAGTTGGCACCCCGAGGAGATGGCCCGTTCCAAGTGATATCCAAGATCAACAACAACGCCTATGTGATTGATCTACCCGGTGAGTACAATGTTTCAAACACTTTCAATGTTAGTGACTTGGCTCCTTGTGATGTAGGTGATGCCGTGGGAGATGACGCCTTAATTTCGAGGACGAAATCTTCTCAAGAAAGGGAGGATGATGCCGGGCAAACTAGCACGATACCCTTTACTAGAAGCCAAGCCAAAGCTATTCATGATGCTCACCTTCACTTGGTTTGGAAGAGCTTGGACGTGGAAGATGGGAGCTCCGGAACCACCTTGAAGATCATGTATTGGAGCACCATGGAAGGGGAACCATCTAGGACACTTGGAGAGGCTCAAGAGACACAATTTGAGACACCCCAAGAAGCTTCAGGAAGAGGCGGACCGCCTACCCAAAGAGGCGGACCGCCTGAAACTTGTTCACTCTCTGGAAATGGGGGAGGCGGACCGCCTCCAAGCCAAGGCGGACCGCCTAGTTGCTGGTTGGTCTCAGGAGGTTGAAGAGGCGGAGCGCCTACTAGGGGGAGGCGGAGCGCCTACCCCTGTTACGTGCCAAACCGAGTTTTTGCTACTTTTCGCGTGTAATTCCAACTTTGGCCCTAAGTGGCTTCTATTGTTTAAACCCACTTAGGGGTATTTTAGGCACTTCATTACATGCTTGTAGAAGGCTATAAAAGCCTTCATTAGGTCTTGAACTCATTTACCTATCTTGGAATACAAAACACAAGAGAATACTCTTTATTGAAACCTTGAATCCTTGGCTTGAATTTCAATTGGACGATTCCAAGTTAAACCTCAAACCTTATCGATCATTCTATTTGCAAGGACCTCGTGATTCTTGAGGATAGTTGTATAGTGTTAGGCAATCGTTCGGGGTGTAACGGAACAAGTTCTTCGTTGCTACTCGAACTTTAGTGTAAGTCTCGTCTCGCTTTATCTCTTTATCGCTTTTGTAGGTTTTCCCTACATCATTAGCTTTGGCCGCTTCTTTCAATTCTTTCATCCGTTTATAGTCCTCGGTGACTTGTTTTGGAGACAAGTGTTTGAGTATGAAACTCTTCCCTTCGGGCCTTATAGTGTAAGTGTTGGATCTTCCATTGTGAATGATCGACCGGTCATACTGCCACGGTCTTCCCAATAGAAAATGACAAGCTTGCATCGGCACCACATCGAATATCATTTCATCTTGATACTCTCCAATTTTAAACTTGATCCACACTTGTTTGTAACTTGTAAGGGTGGGGATGCTTCAAAGTAGTTAATCCCATTTGTGAAACCTAAGTTTGGCTCACCACATTTGCACAACTACCAGAGTCAATGATCATCGAACACACCTTTCCCCTCACTCGACATCGGGCATGAAAGAGATTTTCTCTTTGGTTGTCCTCTTCTTCAAGAGTCATGCAGCTCAAATTCCTTCGAACCACAAGAAACATTTTCGGATGATCAGCTTTGGTAGCTTCATGATCATCTTCACCTTCAGCTCGGTCGGTCTCCTCGATAAATTCCTCCTCGGTGTCACTCGCTTGCTCATGGACGGTTCCATCTTCGAGCAGAAGCATAATTTTGCGAGTTGGACACTCTTTTGCCATGTGACCATAACCCTTGCATTTGTGACACTGAATATTTGAGGCACTAGGAGAGTTGAGTTGAAATTTACCTCCCACTTCTCTTGATTGGTTAACGGTCACACCCCTCTCGAAGGGTCTCTTCGAATCTCGAACAGTGTTGGCACTTGCTTGGTTTGGACTCTTGCATTCTTTACCTCGGTTCAAGGGAGTAGAAGTAGTGACTCCTCGATACTGGTTTGCCTTATCGTCCTTCACCAATATTTCAGCTTCTCTGGCAGCATGGAATAGATCTTCCATCGTGTGATACACGTGTAGCCTCAATTGAGATGACACATCCCGAGCCAAGCCATTTTTGAATCGAATAATGGCTTGTTCTTCGTCTTCAGCCAGATCAAGATTTAATCGAACTTTTTCGAACTCATCATGATACTCTTGGACTGACTTGGACCCTTGCTTTAGCTCATAGAGTTTTTGCATTTGAGTTTGCCTGTACTTAGCACTCAAATACTTAGCATCCATTGCTCTCATCAACTGTGGCCAAGTATTGACTACAAGATAGGCATTCCTTCGTCTATGCCTTTTATCAGCTTCCCACCACGTAGATGCATATGCTTCGAATGAAGCAATGGCATGGGCAGCTTTTCTCTCATCGGTCATCTCATTGGTTTCAAAGATGCGCTCCATTTTAAGCTTCCATTCAAGATATTCATCCGGGTCACTAGTTCCTTTAAAGGGTGGAATAGTGATCTTGATACTGTTCAAGTTTGAGTCTTGAACACCACGAACCTGTTCGAGATACTCATCATATCGATCATCAGCCTCACGCTCAATATGTCATTCAACATTTGCGCCTCGGCCTCGACCTCAAAAATTTCCACGACCTCGGTAAGCTTGCCTTCGTTGAGCGAATGGCGGCACATGCTCATATTTGTCCTCGGGAATTTCCTCTTCATCAACCTCTTCGACAATGGCTCCAAGATCTCTTCGGGCCTTTGGAAGTGGTATCCTCTCTCCTCGGGAAATGCTCAAGTTTTGATAGCCAGCTTGGGGATTGCCCAAGTTTTGTTGCGCTTAGGAATTGCCCAAGTTTTGTTGAGCTTGGGGACTGCCCAAGTTTTGTTGTGCTTGGGGATTGCCCAAGTTTAGTTCTCTTCGAATTGCTTCACTCGTCAACTGATGTTGTCGAACAAGCTCAGTATACAGGTCAGGTTTCATCGAAGTGGAGTGGCTAGTTCCAGCACCGGACCCAGTCATGGCCACGGACGCACTTCCTTGCTCGACTTGAGCTACTCGAGCACTCACTCCTCTTACTTCGGCATTGACGCCTTGTATCGCAGCCATGAGATCGGTTCGCCTCCATTCCCAGCCATGGTACCTGCACAAATCAAAACCCAAACAGTTGTTAAGGTTAGAAATCACCTCACACTCTCCCTCACCTTTGATGGGTGGCACTCGGGTCCACTCAATTTATGGGTTCAGTTTTGGTCACTCAAGAACTTGCAGCCAATGGCTTCCTTGGTTGATCAACTTCTCTCAATTCCTTCGAATTTGACAAGTTACGATGTCTTACTTCGGGAAGAGTGAGTTGATTTGACTCAATGGAACGGACAACTATTTACTCTTGCGCTTCGGGAAGTCAAAAGAATTTTCTACGAAGTTGGACTTCGGTCACCCACGCACGAGTTCCTATTAAGCTCAAATGAGTTAGTACGACCTCGAGTAGGAAAATTACTCTAAAGATCCACTAACTAGAATTTCAGACAGAAGAAAGTGAGAACCTAGGAGAATCTACCCTTTGATTCCCTTTTGGGAATCTTTTTTGAACACACCAACTCTTGTCCGTACAAGAGTGGTCCCTCCTTGGTACGGATAGGGTTTTACCTTATCCAATTTCCCTTTCTCAGCCGATAACTTTTCACCTGGGGTTTGATCTTTACACTTTACCCCTTTCTTCTTCAATGGAATAGTGAAGCTTTGCTCTGGTGTACGGACAAATTTAGCTTCGGTTCACTGACCACGAGTTTCAACGGAATCTGGGTTGCTTCTTTCAACTCTGGTTCCAACAACAATGGAGGAATTCAGTTCAAAGTTCTTGAGCTAAGATTCAGCTACTTCGTGTCGCACACTGTTACAATTTGTAACAACTTTCCGGTGTACGAACAACGAGTTTCAACACAGAACTTCAATTTTCAAGCACAAACAAACCCAAATCACTCAAGAACCACCAATCTTCATCGGTTTCAACCAACACAGTTGGGGGTTCGAGTTCCAGTCAAAAACAATACTCAAAACAATCCAAAATTTCACCAAGAAACCCTAGTCGCGAAATTTGTATGTCGGGTACTTGTTGGAATCAGGAAACAATGGTGAACAAGAATCAATGGTTGTTTAATCCAAACAACCAACAACCAAACACAATTTTTGAATTTTTTTGTTTTTCTACTTTTTTATTTTTTTGGTAAACGCCCAGCAACAACAATCAAACACACGGAAGAAAGCTAAAACTGGAGACACAAGCACGATTTAAGTGAACAGGATTTGAGGTTGTAAGAACAAACTCAAACCTTGCTCTGATACCAAGATGGTGCAAGCAAACCCGAGGGAAATGCTAAACACGAACGCGGAAGTAAATGAAAATAAAATAAAAGATAGAAAGCAAGACAAATCTTGCTTCGATTCAAAAGAACAATGAGGAACCTATCTCAAAGCTCGATTGAAGGGAAATCAAGACGCACCTATACTATGCAACAATCCTCAAGAAAGACCCGCTTCTTGCAAATTGAATGATTAAGAAGAAATTGTTCAATCGAATCACACCGGTTGACACAAGTTCTTTAAAAGCCCACGTCGGGGTTCGGCTCCATCAGAGACTCACAATAGCACTTGCTATGTTTTTCATATACTAAAAACTGGATATCTTTACAATGAAATGAAGTAAAGTATTTATAGGCTAAGCTAAGGGCAGAATAGTAAATAGTCACAAGTGACTAATAAAAACAAGCCACGCAGGGCTGATCTAACTTGTGTGTTCGGCAGCTTTGACATCGGTGCGAGGTTGCTTGCTCGAACTCATTGTCCTCGGATGCTCACTTGTCTTCGGGCTCAAATCTGAAGATAACGCCTTCGGTTCTTGAGCCCGGCCACTCAGCTTTGGAGAAATTGCTTTCCTTCGGCCAAGCTAAGAGAATGTGCACATCGTGCAGCAGCTTGGCTTGACTTCGTGTCATCGGTCTCCTCGGTGGATCGAACACTTGATCAGCACGTGTTCGGGCTGCATCAGTTTGTGTGCCAGTTTCATCGTTGAGAGAGCTCTTGGTCCAAAAAGCTCACTCCGGAAGCTTGATGGGACACTTCGATGTCTATAAAACTCTTGGAATCTTGTCCGAGAAGTTCCATTGGCAAAAGATGCGACAAGATGTGGAAAAGCTATGCAAAACTTGTCTCGTTTGCAAGAAAGCTAAATCAAGGTCCAACCCTCATAGTTTGTATACTCCATTATCTGTGCCTGATCGAACATGGGTTGATATATCCATGGATTTTTTTATGGGGTTACTGAGGTTGGGGGGAGGACATGATAACATCTTCGTTGTTGTGGACCATTTTTCCAAAATGGCTCATTTTATCCCTTGCAAGAAATGCGACAGTGCACAACCTGTTGCTTCTTTGTTTATTAATCATGTGTTGAAATATCATGGTGTGCCTCATACTATTGTGACTGATCTAGACTCGAAGTTCTTGAGTCATTTTTGGAAATGTCTATGGGGTGCCCTTTGCACCAAATTTCTATTCTCGACGTCTCACCATCCTCGGACTGATGGACGTCTACCAAGGTAGTTAACCGAACCTTGGAAGCTCTGCTTCGAGCTATAACCAAAGGTAAGGTCGGAAGCTGGGCTGATCATTTGCCTGTGACAGAGTTTGCATACAATCGAACAGTGCACCGAATGATTGGCATAACTCCGTTCGAATGTGTGTATGGTTTTAACGCTTTAATTCCACTTGATCTAACCCCGCTGCCTCGATATGCTGTTATTGATCTTGAAGGTACTCACCGAACTACTGCTTTGCTTGAATTGCATGCCAAGGCAAAAAAAGAATCTGGAGGAAGCTTATGCCAAAGTGGCAACGAAGAAAAACAAGGGGCGCAAGAAGTTGGAGTTAAAGAGGGGTGATTGGGTTTGGGTTCACTTCCGCAAAGAATGATTTCCTAACCAAAGGAAAGGAAAGTTGGTTCCTCGAGGGGATGGTCCGTTTCAAGTGCTGAGCAAGATCAACAGGAATGCTTATGTAATCGACCTCCCAGGTGAGTATAATGTGTTCCAACACCTTTAATGTTGTTGACTTAACTCCTTGTGTTGTAGGCCAACCATCGGAGACTGAAAAGGGCTCGATTTCGATGACGAAATCTTCTCAAGAAGGGGAGGATGATGCAGCCCAAATCCGCACTGATCAAGTGTTCAATCCATCGAGGCCAATGACACGAAGCCAAGCCAAATTCTTGCATGATGTTCACATTCAGCTGGCATGGTCTGGAGAAAGCAACTGTTCGAAAACTTAGTGGCCGAGTGCAGGATTCGAAGGCTACATCTACAGGCTTGATTCTTAAGAATGAAGTGATCGAACACTCAACCTTGACGCTGAACAGTGAAAGCAAACAACCAAAGGAAGAGCGTCCGAAATCAAGTATTCGAATTCAAACTGTTCGAGACCCGAGTATCCGAACACTTAACTTACTCAGCCCTGTGTGGTTTAGTCTTATTGGTCGCCTGTGACCATTTTACTAGTTTACCCTTAGTATTGTCTATATAAACCTCTTTTCATTTCATTTTTTAAGAACCTTGACTTTGAATATTAAATATTGAATGAGAGAAGTCGAAAACTCTTTCTTTTATGTTTCAGATATGAGCAACCCAGATATGGGCCTTCGGAACTTGTGGCTTTCGTTGACTCCGATTGAACAATTCCTCTTTGATCATTCAGTTTGCAAGAGGCATTGTTCTCTTGAGGATTGTTGCATAGTTTAGGTGCTCTTTCCTTCTACTTGAATCATATCGAGACCAGTTCCTCGGTGCCGTTCAAGCAAGAAACGCTTTGTCAAGCTTCTATCTTTACTTTCCACTTATTGTTTGTCTTCGGTGCTAAGCTACCAAGTTAGCTTGCACCAACCTACCTCATAGTTTTCAATATAACAGTTCTCAGTTATTAAGTTACCTACCTCACAGTTCCCAGTTACTTAACCAAAGTGCATATCCAAAGGCTTAAATAGTAAAGAGTTGCTTAAAACTCTTCCACTTATACATGTAGAACGATAAGTCGTTCATGTAAAGAGAGTGAAACCATAACAGGTCTATACTCGGATAAGTCAACAAAAATGAGATATGACATCACCTTGTTGGAATTGAGATATGATCATCATAGAAGCTCATGGTTCAAGTTTCACATATATTTAGAACCCACCAAAGATCCCATCAATAGGGAAGTATAAAAATCGTTAAGCTTAATGTGAGGTTAAGTGCCTAAAATTCCCAGTAGAGTAAATGTGAACACCTTTATACGGATTGACTCTACTTAGGTGATCATGGATTGGCTCAATTTTCCTAGTTTAGGCCGATTATGCATCATTTTTGTGTGCTCAGTATACGTGAAAGGATAATTCCAATTGCATGGGATGCCGGTATCCGTTGTTTCTACAGAGGTGCACAGTTCACATCTTCATATGGTCGTGAGCTTAAGAAAGAGTTGGATTTGAATCCATTTGAGTAAGCTTTCAACCGTCCAATTCGAGAGTAGTCAGGGAGGTATTTTCAGAATTTAGCAGAGGTGTTAAAGGTTTCTGTTGTTGACTTTAATGGTAGCTTGCACAAGCAGTTTCTTTGATAGACTCTATAAATAATAATATCTACCAGATCAAATTTTAGATGACTCTATCTGAAGCCTTGTCTCGTAGGTAGAGTTTTTCATCAATTATTTTTTTTTTCAAAATTAGTAGACAAAGCTTATTTGGCCCGAATTAGTTTATGATGCCATGAAAAGAGACATATTAATTTAGTGGTGGCTTGAAAACAATCAAACTTACCAGAATATCATATTCTGATAAAGAACATTGCAGACTCAAGTTTAAAGAAAGATACAAGTATTATGAAAGTTGAGCTATGAAAGGTGTTGTATGATTTAACAAGGAGGTGATTGAGCCAGGGATATAATGGTCCTATGAGATTCTTAAGAGAATGTCTGTATTTTATCTATGGGTTACGCCAGAATTGACCATGGTGCAATAATTTTTCATGCTTCCAGTCAAGAAAGTATCTTCATTACCCAAATACCACTACATGAAAGAGAGGTTGATAATACACTATCTTAACAAAGAACAAGTTAAAAGATTATAACAAAGAAGTAGTATCAGCAAAAGTATTTAAAAAAATTGATATCTCAGAAAATGTCACACAAAAGTGGAAAGAAGATATGGGTAATAAGTATCCTCAAAGTCGTAGGTGACATAAATAGTTAAGCTTTAATTGGGTTAAAGTTTCCATTAACTTGAAAAAATGTTGTTTAATGTTCATGCCTTATGTGACCATGAGGGGCCACACTTGAATTCTCATGTTGAGAAATTGTTATGTAAGCTATTGTGCAAACGTAGACAGGTTAAAAGTCTAGATTGTTCAAAATACAAGGGAAGCTCTACCATAAGTTTTTGAAAAATTTGGAAACTAGCCAAATTTTGAAGCATAATTCAAGAGAGGAAAAAGGAAAGGGCTAATCGCCTCTCTAAGCTCAAAAACCGAACAAAGTTCGATAAGAGGGGAAGAATGTAATACCTCTTACCATCTAGGGAGAAGAACAAGTTATGATGACCGAGTATCCTTGTTTCGAAATTCACGGATATGTCATCTTATGTTGAATGTAACCTAAGCTTCCTCTTAGTTCGGTAAGTGGGTAAGTCCAAATTCGACGTTGATAAATCAAACAAGTAGAATATATTAAATATATGTCACCGGAGATATATAGAGTGTGAAGCAAAAGTCTAAAGTTTGACAAAAAATAAAGAAGGAGAAGGAAGAAATTGACTCTAAGGACGGCCTCGTGGAGCTCTCGCGCCAAGAAAATTGAAAGAGAAGTATGAGAGTTGGCCATATGAAATTTCAGCTCAGTTAGGCAAAAAACACGACACCCATGCAGAACCTAAATTAGAATGATGCAGTTCGCGTGCCACATGAGTCCCTGAATATAAGTATATCTTGTTTTTGGGAAAAATAAACACAGTCTTTTTTCACGCTTCTTTGAAAGCCTTATGAAGGAAAAATTCAGAAAGAGAATGATCCACGTACTAAACTAATTTGCATAGATTCCAAAAGAAACACTTCAACATCATAACTTGGTTTAATTGCGTGTTGTGTGAAATGGCTTGTATATATTTAGATATAGAGATTCAGATAATATGATCACATTCAGCTTGGGAGAGTAACTAACCTCCCCAAAAGTAAGTGTCGTAGAGGTTAGGATCAGCTATCCCACACTTGCAGGTGCTAACGTGCATTATTGTATGTCGGTAGAAATGGTACCCTGAGTGTGAGCATCAACGGGGCTTGGTCCACTTATAGCTACCACAATTTGAAAACTTCACTAAAGTAATAACTCTCATATGAGAAGCAAGCTCTAGATATAGCCTCAGCTTACAGATTTTAAAATTTACTAATTTAACTATTCATATTTTTTATTTGATTTAATTACTCATATTTAGTAAGTGTAGACTTGTTTCTTGTATGAGTAAAAATACACCACCTATGATTATGGAGATACGAGTCAAGCTAGCGAAGACTAGACTTAGCCTACAAGTCACCGAGTGCAGACGATACACGCCTGCTCCCCAAGTCATGGCCTCTCAGTAGACACGGGTCCTGAGACGTAAGGCATACATCCCGTTGCCTTAGGATTTACGGTCTCCTAGCTAGGGTTAGTATATACCACTGCTTGAGTAAACAGTCCCACGACCTTATTACTCTTTGTAATTTACCATAAGTAGGACTGGGTAAATCATAGCTATACCCATCCTTATATTGTATTGTACATCAAGCGATTCACACAGAATCCGACTATTTTCAAGGAATACAACTATTAATTTCTCTGCTTATTTCTCTTTTTATAACCTTTCCACCGTAGTTACTGATGCAGCCCGAAGTACTGATCAAGTGCTCGACAATCCACCGAGGCCAATAACACGAAGCCAAGCCAAATTGCTACCTGATATGCACATTCAGTTGGCTTGGTCACGAGGCAGCTTGTGTTCGGAAGAACAGTGGCAAAATGCTAGCACCGAAGGTTACATCCTCAGATTTGTGCCCGAGGACAAAGTGACCGAACACCAACTCTTGGCGCTGAGCGACACAGAGCCGGACACCACAATTGTAGTGCGCGAAGTCAAGTAGGCGCCCGATAATGAATGTGTTCGAGCAAGCAACCGAGAATCGAAGTCAAGGCTGCCGAACACTCATTACATATGTTCGAGCAAGCAACCAAGCACCAAAGCCAAGGCTGCCAAACACTCACTTATTCAACCCTGCGTGGCTAGCTTTTATTGGTCACCTGTGACCATTTACTGTTTTATCCTTAGCATAGTCTATATATACTCCTTTACATTTCATTGTAAATAGCTAGTTTTTGGATATTGATTAATGAATGAAATTGCCGAGAGCATTTCATTTTTATCTCAGATGTGAGCGATCCCCGACGTGGGCTTTGGACTTGTGGCTTTCGGTAACTCCGATTGAAAATTTCCTCTTTGATCATTCAGTTTGCAAGAGGCAATGTTCTCTTGAGGTCTTTCCTTTTACTTGGATAGTACCATGACCAGTTCCTTGGTGCTGTTCAAGCAAGTAACGTTGTGTCAAACTTTTATCATGTTTTCCGCTGTTGATTCGGTTGCTTAGCTTCATCTTCCGATTTAGCTTGCCCCATCTTGGTATCAGAGCACGGTTTGGACTTGTTTCTACAACCCTAAATCCTGTTCGACGTTATCTTTAATTTTTGTGCGTTTGTGTCTTTGTTTTCCGTTCGTGTTCCTGTCATTGTTCTTGTTACTGTTGGTGTTGTTATTTTACAAAAAAAAAAGAGCAGAAAAGAAAAATTCAAAAAACAAAAAATTTGGTTTGAATGTTGGTTGTTTGAATCAAACAACCATTGATTCTTGTTCACCGTCGTTTGCTGATTCCAACGAGCACCTGTCGTACACGATTATCGACTAGGGTTTCTTGAAGGATTTTTGGAACTGTTCTTGACGACTAGTGGTGTGATATCGAACCCCAGCTGAATTTGGTTGTTATCATTGAAGGTTGGTGGTTCTTGTTGATTTGGGTCAAGTTTTTGAGCTTAAAAATCGAAGTTTCTTCGATTAAACCACCGTCCGTACGCAAGAAAATTCTTACATTGTAACAGTGTACGGACGAAGTAAGCTCTGTTCTTAGCTCAAAAATTCTTGAATTTGTTTCCTCCAATGTTGATTGTGACCGAAGTGAAAAGGTGACCCAAATTCTGTGAAAACCGTGATCAGTGAACGAGTTTGAATATTGTCCGTACACCGGAGTAAAAACTTACTGTTCCATTGAAGAAGAAGGGTTAAACTTTCAAATTCTAAAACCCCAGGTGAAATTTTGTCAACTTAAAAAGGAAAAATTGGATAAGGTAAAACCCTATCTGTACTAAGGAGGGACAACTTTTGTACGAACAAAGTTGGCGTGTTCGGAGGAAAATTCAAAAGTGGAACCGAAGGGTAGATTCTCGTAGGATTTCACTTTGTGTTCGAAAATTCACGATAGCGGATCTCTGGAGTAAATCTCTTCTACTCGAGGTCATACTATCGAATTTGAGCTTTTAGGAATTTCGTAGAAAATTTTTTTGACTCCCCATGCTCAGTTTAAAAAACGTCCGTTCCATCGAGTCGAACATCACTTCGCTCTTCCCGAAGAGACAGTGACTATTGTCAAACTTGAAGGATCTTAGAGGACATTGATCAATGCGACGAGCCACTGCTCACAAGTCTTTTAGTGACCGAGGACACTTACCCCTAAATTGAGTGCAACCGAGTGCCACTAAGAAGTGAGGGAGTGTGTGAGGTTGTTTTCAATAACGTTTGTTGTTTTGGAGGTATAATGGCTAACGAAGGAGATGATCCCATGAAGAAGGCCTTGGATACTATCATGTCCAAGTTGGAAGACATAACCTTGAGACTTGAGAATGTTGAAAGAATGACCCCGAGCGTGGAAATTGAATCCGGAGAGGGAACAAGCTGAGGCTCTACTATAACCCCTGGACTCTTTAAGGAGGTAGTGAAGAAATATGAGCTAAAGACTAATGTAGCTCCACAAGAGCATGAGTTGGGCACTCCCCAACAAGTGGGCATTCCCCACTATTTGGGCATTCGCCAAAGACATGTTCCACTTCTAAAACCTATTCGAAATGTTCCACCACTCGAGCCAGCTGATGAAGCTCAAGTTGGGGAAAGAGCCGAAGATGGAAATGATGACTATGGGTATGATTTCCCCTTTCAGAATAGGAGACCAATGATTGGAGGTCGGAATGCAAACGGAGGTAGAGGCCGAGGTCGAGGGCCACACTTCGGTTATGAAGGAGGAAATGCAAGGAGAGAATATGGTGTTATTGGTGATAACTAGAGAGCTCAACCAGAGCCCTACCAAGGGGGTCGAGATCACTTCAACCTCAACAGTGTGAAGATCAATATGCCTACATTCAAAGGGTGTAGTGATACTACCAAGTACATCGAATGGGAAGTGACAATGGATCGAATTTTTGACACCAATGACATGTCTGAATTGAAGAAAGCCACCTATGCTATATCATCTTTTGAGTCTTATGCATCTGTGTGGTGGGAAAACAGTGAAGAGATCGAGGAGAAGGTCAGCTTTTCCCGTAAATCTTACATGGGAAGAACTGAAGCGAGTAATGAGAGAGAAATATGTTAACGCTTCATATCGACATGATCAACTCAAACGGCTTTACGAGTTGAAGCAGGGTTCACGAACAGTGGATGAATACTATTATGAGTTCTCACAAATTCAAATGGCCTTGAATATGGAAGAGGAGGACGACAAGCAAGCTGCTATTCAATTCAAAAATGGACTGAGTCGAGATGTAGCCTACCAATTGAGATTTCAAAGGTTCCAATGTCCATTTAAAGTGTACGAAGCTGCAGTTGAAGCTAAGAAATGGCTCAAAGAGGAGAAGTCTAACCGTTACCGGAGTACAACTACTACCCCGGTAAATAAACCGAAGGAGTGGAAGAGCCCGGACACTAGTGGCACCAGTGCAAACCGAGAAGTGAAAAAGAATTATGAAAAATCGACGCAAAATGTGGGAGGTAACTCTAAGACTCAGTTGCATACGCCATCATCTGCTTCTAACCAATGCCACAAGTGTAGAGGATATGGACATTTTGCTAGAGATTGTCCTACTCGAAAGGCCATAATTCTTATCGATGGAAAACCCCAAGAGCAGGATAGTGAACCCAAAGAGGAGAAAAGTGATGAAGAGGAATTGAATTCCGAAGGTGAAGATGCAGTCGAGGATGATAACCCTCGAGCATTCCTTGTTGTGAGAAGGAGCTTGAGTGTGATGCTAGCCGAGGACAATGAAAATGTACAACGAGAGAATCTTTTTCATGCTAGATACCGAGTCATGGGTGTGGTCTGCTCTATGATCATTGACTCCGGTAGTTGTGCTAATGTTGTTAGTCAAACATTAGTTTCACAATTGAAGTTACCCACCTTAAAGCACCCGAACCCATATCGGTTGCAATGGCTTAATGAATGTGGTGAACTAAAGGTTGTGAAACAAGTGTTAATCAAGTTCAAAATTGGAAACTACCTTGACGAGCTCATGTTTGATGTGGTGCCAATGCAAGCTTGCCAACTTCTATTTAGGAGGCCATGGCAATTTGATCGGAATGTTGTACATAATGGTAAAGCTAACACTTATACTGCCACTCACGAGGGAAGAAGGTTTGTGCTTAAATCGTTGACACCGAAGCAAGTCAGTGAGGACTATAAAAGAATGAAGGAGCTGAAAGAAGCGGCTAAAGCCAAGAACCCCATCGGAGGACCAATTGTGGCCGAAGCCAAAGCTCCATCACCCGAAGTCAAAAATATTTGTGCAACCATGCAACCGGGTGAAATCTTACGAGGCAACGACACCGATCAAATGATGATTTTCCTCGTGCATAAGGGTAATTTTTTAACTTCAAATGAAGATTTAACTAACGATAACCCTTTGCCTTTGTCTGTTCGTAAAGTTTTGCAGGACTTCGAGGACATGTTTCCCGAGGAAATGCTAGGTGGATTGCCTCCATTGCGAGGAATCGAGCACCTAATAGATTTTGTACCGGGGTCATAAATCCCTAACAAACCTGCATACTGGTGTAATCCCGAGGACACCAAAGAGCTCCAACGGCAGGTTGATGAGTTGTTGAACAAGGGCGTTGTTCGGGAAAGTTTGAGCCCTTGCGCTGTTCCAGTGATCCTCGTGCCGAAGAAGGATGAAACTTGGCGAATGTGTGTGGATAGCCGAGCAGTCAAGAAGATCACGGTGAAATATCGACATCCAATACCGAGGTTAGATGACATGCTCGATGAGCTAAGTGGTTCTTCTTGTTTTTCAAAAGTAGATCTTCGGTCCGGTTACCATCAAATCTGAATGAAACCCAGAGACGAATGGAAAATCACATTCAAGACTAAGTTTGGTCTATACGAATGCTTGGTGATGCCTTTTGGCCTCTCCAATGCACCGAGAACGTTCATGTGCTTGATGAACCACGTGCTTAAACCCTTCATAAATAAGTTTGTCGTTGTTTACTTCGGTGACATACTTGTTTATAGTAAATCTGTGGATGAACATGTCGAACACATAAGGCTTGTACTTGAAACACTTAGAGCTGAAAATTTATATGTTAACTCTAAGAAGTGTGCCTTTTGTGTTGAGCGTGTAGTCTTTCTAAGACTTGTTGTGAGTGCTAATAGTGTTGAAGTCGATGAGTCAAAAATCGAAGCCATCAAAGATTGGCTGACTCCTACTTCGGTAACACAAGTGTGAAGCTTCCATGGTTTAGCTAGCTTCTACCGAAGGTTCGTGAAATTCTTTAGAACCATGGCAGCTCCTTTAACCGAGCTGATAAAGAAAGACAATCCATTTGTTTGGGAAGAGTCCCAAGAGAGGGCCTTCCAAGAGTTGAAATGGAGGCCTTGTTCTGCCCCGTTGATGCAACTCCTTGACTTCGGTAAAGCATTCGAGGTCGAATGCGATGCATCAGGAGTTGGGATCGGTGGAGTGCTGATGCAAGAAGGAAAGCCGATCGCTTACTTTAGCGAAAAGCTTAAGGGTGCAACCTTGAATTATTCGATATATGACAAGGAGTTGTATGCCCTCGTTCGAGCACTCGCCCATTGGCAGTATTATTTGTGGCCTCGAGAGTTTGTGATTAGAAGTGATCATGAATCCTTGAAGCATCTCTGACGTCACAAGAAATTGAATCAAAAGCATGCAAAATGGGTTGAATTCATTGAAAGGTTTCCCTATGTAATTCATTACAAGAAGGGAAAGGATAATGTCGTGGCCGATTCGCTTTCAAGGAAATTTGCCTTAGAGACCACTCTCACCTCGAGGCTCATGGGATTCGAAAGCATCAAGTCGATGTACGAAGACGATCCCAAACTAAAATGCGTTCATGACCCAATCTTGAGTGGCCGAAGGGTTGAGAAATATCGGTGGCATGATGGCTACCTCTTCAAGAATGAGAGGGTTTGTGTACCTATGTCATCATGGAGAGAGCTTTTGGTTCGAGAAGCTCACTCTGGAGGCTTAATGGGACACTTCGGTGTCGACAAAACTCTTGGTATCTTAACCGAGCAGTTCCATTGGCCAAAAATGCGACGAGATGTGGAAAAACTTTGCAACGCTTGTCTCGTTTGCAAGAAAGCTAAATCGAAGTCCAACCCTCATGGTTTGTACCCCATTGCATGTGCCTGATAGACCTTGGGTTGATATATCCATGGACTTTGTGTTAGGGTTACCGAGGTCGGGGGGAGGACATGATAGCATCTTTGTTGTCGTGGACCGGTTTTCCAAAATAGCTCACTTTATTCCTTGCAAGAAATGCGATTGTGCACAACATGTTGCTTCCTTGTTTATTAATCATGTGTTAAAATTGCATGGTGTGCCTCGTATAATTGTGAGTGATCGAAACTCGAAGTTTTTGAGTCATTTTTGGAAATGTTTGTGGGGTGCCCTCAGCACCAAACTACTATTCTCGACGTCTCACCATCCTCAGAATGATGGACAGACCGAGGTAGTTAACCGAACCTTGGGTTCTTTGCTTCGAGCAATGACCAAAGGCAAGGTCGGAAACTGGGCTGATTGTTTGCCTATGATGGAGTTTGCATACAATCGAACGGCGCATCGAATGATAAATATGACCCCGTTCGAATGTGTGTATGGTTTTAATCCCTTAACTCCACTTGATCTAACCCCATTGCCTCGAGATTTTACTATTGATTTTGAAGGTACTCACTGAGCCAAAGCTTTGCTCGAGTTGCACGCCAAGGCAAAGAAGAATCTTGAGGAAGCTTACGCCAAAGTGGCATTGAAAAGGAACAAGGGGCGAAAGAAGTTGGAGTTGAAGAAGGGAGATTGGGTTTGGGTTCACTTCCGAAGAGAGCGATTCCCGAACCAAAGGAAAAGAAAGTTGACACCTCGAGGGGATGGTCCATTTAAAGTGCTGAGCAAGATTAACAACAATGCTTATGTAATCGACCTCCTAGGTGTGTATAATATGTCCAACACTTTCAATGTTGCTGACTTAACTCTTTGCGTTGTAGGCCAAGTACCGGGGACAGATGCTGAAGCGATTTCGAGGGCGAAATCTTCTCAAGAAGGGGAGGATGATGCAGCCCAAAGTGCTAATCAAGTGCTCGACAATCCACCGAGGCCAATGACACGAAGCCAAGCCAAATTGCTACCTGATATGCACATTCAGTTGGCTTGGTCGGGAGGCAGCTTGTGTTCGAAAGAAGAGTGGCAAAATGCTAGTACCGAAGGCTACATCCTCAGATTTGTGCCCGAGGACAAAGTGACCGAACACCAACTCTTGGCGCTGAGCAACACAGAGCCGGACACCACAATTGTAGTTCCCGAAGTCAAGTAAGCGCCCGATAATGAATGTGTTCGAGCAAGCAACCGAGCATCGAAGTCAAGGCTGCCAAACACTCATTACATATGTTTGGGCAAGCAATCAAGCACCGAAGCCAAGGCTGTCGAACACTCACTTATTCAGCCCTGCGTGGCTCGCTTTTAATTATCCGCTATGACCATTTTCTATTTTATCCTTAGCATAGTCTATATATACTCCTTTACATTTCATTGTAAGTAGCTAGTTTTTGGATATTGATTAATGAATGAAATTGCCGAGAGCATTTCCTTTTTGTCTCAGATGTGAGCAATCCCTAACGTGGGCTTTGGACTTGTGGCTTTCGGTAACTCCGATTGAACATTTCCTCTTTGATTATTCTGTTTGCAAGAGGCAATGTTCTCTCTAGGATTGTTGCATAGTTTAGGTGCTGTTTCTTTCTGCTTGAATCGTACCAAGACCAGTTCCTTTGTGTTGTTCAAGCAAGTAAAGATGTGTCAAACTTTTATCGTGTTTTCCGCTGTTGATTCGGTTGCTTAGCTTCATCTTCGGATTTAGCTTGCACGATTAATTGTATTGCTTGTGATCCTTCTATAAATTTTATCTGTTTAGCCTTTAAGCAAATTTTAGGCATACAATTTAGCGCTCACCTAGGGGCCTTTGGCAATTGTAGGTTATTACGAAGGAAAAAGCACGACCATGTCGAACATCAACGATGATGTCCCAAGAATCACTACTGACGCGATTGATGTGCCTGACGACCTCGTAAAAGATCTCAGCGATCCCAATGGACAGCCAAAAAATACTCCCAGGGATCCAATCTCTGTAGGTAGTGACAGTGAGGATGATCAGCCATACGGGAGCAACTTCAAGCTTGAGGAGTTCCTCACCAATTTCCTCAAAGCTCAAGCCGAACAAGCGGAGAAAAACTCGGTAACCTTGGTCGAAAGCATGGCCCAGAAGCTAGGAGCGATCTGCGTTGGTTCGTTCAGAGGTCAGCGTCCCTACGAGGAACCGTGCATGTGAATGATTCTCCAGCCTCCATTCCCAGACAAAGGATCGATATGGAGATCGCCCCAGGAAGCTCTACAACGGCCATCAATCAAGGTATAGAAGGAGCACCTGTTATTCAAGACATCCTAAAAGAGCTTAAAGTCATCCCGACCGGATCGGTAACGTGTCGGGTGCTCCACCTTAAATTACTGTTGTAAATCAGCAAAAGTTCTTCACGTATGCATACAAAGCGAGCATTGTATCGGTCCATATACCCAAGCACTTCCGCCTGTCGGATAAACTTAAGTACAATAGAACTACTAATTCGGATGAGCACATGCTGCCTGTTACACGACCGTCAAAAGTAATGAGATCACGGAAGAAGAAACTCAATCTACTATGGTAAAGAGGTTTGGCTCAACCCTGACCAAAGGTGCCCTCACATGGTACACCCAGCTACCATTAGGGTCGATTGAATCATTCACTTAGATGCATGGCCTCTTCAAGAAAGCAAACTCTGAAGCCTGCAAATGAGAGAAACACATGGAGGATATCTTCAAGATCTACCAGCATGATGGCGAGCTGCTAAAAGATTACTTGGAAAGTTTTAAGAGGGAATGCATGGAGCTTCCTCCAGTCCCAACAATATTGTCGTGGTAGACTTTGGTAAGAGACTGAACTCTCGAGGTTCGTTAGCTACTTGGGAGTTGCAATAGAGTCTCACTCAACACTCGGTGACAACATGGGATGCCCTTCATCAGCGGTACAATGAAAAGCTCTGTCTCAAACCTGAACCATCTTTAGAGTCTAGCAGCGGTGCACGGAGAAAGCGAGCAACATCCATAATAGATCAAGTGCACTTAGCAAGATATCCTTCTTTAATAGCAGTATCGCTACCAAAGACAACAATCCCTACATTCTATTTCTCAAGATTCAAGGCTATTCCTTTCACACCGCTGGAAAATTCAACCATTTCCCCAGCTTGAATCTCGTTCAATCCATAAACACGTGCAATCTCATTTCCAACTGAGACCACTCGACCGATCTCATCCACTTAAAAATTCGTGTAAAAGTTGCTAATTCGACTTTCAAATAGACTCGTTAGTTCTGTAGCTCGAGGAGAAAGTTCCATAATTCTATTGTTGATAGATAGAAGGGAGAATGCCACTGTAGAAAAGATACAATAGTTTCTGATTCCTCCGAGCTTAGGGGTCAATTACGGGGGAATCGGTCGATCAAAGGTAGCCCTATTCTGGATTCAGAAGGCAGTGAAAGAAGAACAAAAGAAAGGATTCAGTATCAAACAAATCACAAGAACACTCCAGAAAAGCAAAACAACCCCCATAGGAACAGGATCTCAGGAGAAAGCTTTAGAGCAGCATAATTTAAAAAACTTCGGGATGTGGGTTGGTGCAGTAGAGCTAGTCACTAGTCACTGTGTGAAACTAGGCTCTAAAGTACACTGGCCACCTACCATCAAGAGCGTGACCGGGAAGAATTCGGCGACTTACTGCGATTTTCATCGAAGTAATGACCTTAGTACGGTCGACTGCAAAGCTCTAATGCTTGAGATTGCACATCTGCTGAAAAAAGCACATCTCAATGACCTGGTTGAGGAAGGAGAGAAGCGATCTAGGACGTCTGATTCCAAGGAAAAATGAAGTATCAACGTGTTCTTCGAAATGCATGGGGCTGATAGAGCTTGGAAAAATGCGAAATAGGGGTTACCTATCGGATCAATCGTATTTAGGTTGGAAAATGAGGGGGACCCTCATCAATAAGGTTTGACTATCACACTAATGGAGCTTGGCACCCAGTTCAGACAAGCTCTGGTCGATCCAGGGAGTGGCGTCAACATTGTTCGATGGGCGGTAATGCAAAAAATGGGCCTTCAATACCAGATAACCTTAAGTCACTACGAAGTGACCAGCTTCAAGAACACATGTCAGAGGCCTATCAGAGAAATAGCTTTGCTGGTTTTTATCATGGACATAATGAGTGTAACACATTTTCAGGTAATCGCTTGCGATCTCTCATATGATGTTAGACTGTTCACCTCGTGCTTCTCTAATTCTTGGGAAGACCCTGGGTACATATAACAAAGGGAGTACCCTCAATACTTCATCTAGTCCTTATATACGCGACCCCATTCAGAATTAGAGAAGTAAAAGGTGAGCAGTCTTATTTATAGAAGGTTGTGCACCCGATGCGGATACCAGTGCAAGTCTAAAGGCAGAAGTAAATGTGATCGGAAGTGAGCCGGAATGGGACACATCAATAGAGAAAAGGGTAAGAACTAAAATAGCAGCCCTCAGAGAATAAATCTCTGCGATGAATGATCTGATCCCCCGGTCTGCGGATCTATTGTACCAACTTTCTAAAGTACCGGTGAAGCATGAAGGCCCTAATGGTGACCGAGACCGTTCGGGGGAGAACCTCCTGTTGTATGTCACGGTTTCAGAGGTGGATGCAAATGTGGTCCTTACACGAGAGGAAGGCAGAGTACAAATCCCCGTATGATGTGCCAATAAGTCATACATGGGTGTAGAATCACATCTTCTGCCCCCTCAACAGTTAGTATTAGCGATGTTTATAGCCACTTGAGAGTTACGGTTGTATTTTTTGAATCATACGGTTATTGTGGCCTCCTTTGTTCCACTACGAATCGTTCTATCTAAGCCCGGACTCTCAAGGAAGCTGACAGAACGGGTCGTTGAATTGGGAGAATATGATATAATTTATCAGTTGTGCACAACCATCGAATCTCAGGCTCTAGAAAATACCGCAACAGATTTTAGCATAGAACTGATTCTGGAAGCTAAGAGGCCGATGAAGACCATAGAAGGAGTCAAACTGATGCGGGGAAAATTGGAGCCAAAGTGCCAACCATCAAGTGCCAAGCGTGAGAGCACAAAGGATCCAAGATAAGGGCACCGGAGGAGGGTTCGAGAGTGATTTAGAGTCATGGACTTGAGCGCCAACGAGGGAGGATCGACTACGGACCAAGGAGGAACACTTAGAGTCCATTTTGAGCCGTTTCCAAGCCTCCCAGGAAAGGGGCGGACCGCCTAGTGACTTACACACTCTTTGGACTTTGGACCGCCCATTAAAGGGGCGGACCGCCTACTTTTTGGGCGGACCGCCTACATTGGAGGTTGGGGCGCCTACTCTGGGCGCCTACTCTGCAGGGTGGGGAGCCTACTCTGCTATTTGGGGAGCCTGTTTTGCCTAGTTTTGGACGGGATTTTGACATGTAATCCCTATTTTGACCCTACGAGGCTTGTAATATTTTTATATTATTTGAGGGCTTTTTAGACATTACATTAGGAGTGTGGAACACCTATAAATACCACACTTAGTCATTTTATTTCATGAGCTAGTTTTGAATATAGAATTGAGAAGATAGAATAGGCTTGGCCATTCTTGTTGAAGCTTGGGCTTCATGTATCTCTTACTTGGAATCCATGGTGGATCACCGCTAGTGTGACCCCGTTAGTGGTTCAAGTCTCTTTCTCCCTTTGAATCAATCTACTTGGTTAGTTTGATTCGTTCTTTCTTCTATTTTCTATTCTTCCCCGTCCCTATTTCTTTGATCTCGTGTTTATCATTTGCTTCCGTTACTTCTTATTTGCTTCCGTGATTTGACCCGTATCATCTTGGTATCAGAGCAAGGCTCAGGTTTCATTCTTACGAATCCAGGTTCCTTATTCATCGTATCCTTACTTTATTGTTATTGTTGTTCTTGTTCTTAGAGAAAAGAAGAAAAACAAAAAAATTGAAACAAGTGAAAAATACAAAAAAAATCTTATTGTGGATTGGATTTGATGATCCGTTGATTGTTTGATATCGGGGATGTATCTATGATAATTACCCATTGATTTGGTACCGCCGTTACATGATTTGGTGTTGAGAATCAAAAGTTGAAAAAATGAAAAACCCCAAAATTGAAAAACCCTTGAATTTGATTGAAATATCTTGATTTGGATTCATTATGGATTGGGTGTTGTTATAAATTATTGGGGATTGATTGTAGTAGTTGAAAACACATTGGGGTACCTTTGGATTGGAAAAACACCTTGAAAACATTGGAGATTTGGGTGCAAAAGAACCAAAAACACGAAGTGAAAGGCTACAGGAAATTGCAGTGGGCGGTCCGCCTACTTACAGAGGCGGACCGCCTCTTTTGTTGCTCACTCTCTAGACTTCAAGTAGGCTGACCTCCTACTCTCCACTGTGAAATAGTAGGCTGACCGCCTATTTTCAGAGGCGGGGGCCTCTTTTGCTGAAAGTTGTCCGGGTAGATTTTTTGTAGGATTTCGTGTTTCCTTTGCTTCCGAACTTCTTGGTTAGTGTTTCTAGGGTATTTTTCCTACTTTATTAACACTAATCTTTGATCCTTTAGGGTGTTGTGTGTCTTTTCTTTACTTAAATTCGTAGGATTTGCTTGCTGCAAGTGCGCATTTAATTAGCTTCCGTACATCGAGTCACTTAAAATCCATTCCGAACCATTACTTGGGTGCATTAGTTGATTGATCTTGCCATTGTAATTACTAAGAGACAAGAAGGACTTGAGTGGAAAAAGGATTGAGTGGTGAGAACAATAGAGTGTGGTCACAAAAGCCAACGACCTTGAGTGTATACACGAGTGGAAAGAAAATTGAGTGACATCTTTTGAGTGATACATGTGAGGGAGTGAATTTGTGAGGTCCTTTACTCTTTTGTTGCAACTATGGCATCGAATGACGATTGTGGAGGATATGACTCATGCGGAGATGATGGAGACTATGGTTCCTATGGTGATGATGATGGGAATTGCTATGACGATTCGGGGAACCAAGGCTCATATGATGAAGAAGCGGGTCACTATGTTGATTATGAAGATGAAGACTATGGGGCTTGCGAAAACGAGTGTGAAGAATCTTATGCTCCAAGTCAAGAATATGAAGATGGTGATGCTTTAAGGTATGATTATCCTACTTACTCTTATTGTGGTGAATTTGAATATGATGATAGTAACATAGAGAGAATGGATGATGAGGTTGATTGTGAGAATTGTTCTTCTTCATCTTCTCTTGGTGTTGCTAATGATGTGCAAGGGAGTAGTAGAGGTCCTTCCATTAGTATGGGAGGAGGAGGTCGTTGTTCCATAGGAAGGGAGAAGCTTGCCTATCCTACTTATGCTAAACGGCTTGATGCTTCCAACTCCCATGTGAAGGGTGGAATGAGAAATGTTGCTCTTACCGTGGTTGGAGTACATTGCTCTAGTAGTTGTGGTAGGAGTGGTGCTATGGGCTATGGAACCAAGGGGAGAGGCAATTATGGGTTCCATAGTGGTACTCCTTCCTCGACTTTCAACAACACTTGTAATGTTGTAAGAGTGACGGGAAGTGGAAGTTATTCTAGTGGTGTTGCCACTAGTGGAGGGATAAGGAGAACCCAACTTGGGGGTGATTGTTTTCTTAGGCTTGATCCTATACAAGACACGTGTGAATGTAGGTTCATTTTTGAGGTGAATGATAGTGGAGGATGATTGCTCAAAATTAGTGAAGTCTACACTAATTTTGTTAACGACTCTTGGGTTGATAGACTAAAGATACCATGCTACAAATTGAAACATCCTTATGAGTATCAAGGTGTTTGGGTTACTAGTGAAGCTCGGGTACTCATATCTCATGGGAGTTACAAGGAATATGTTTGGTGTGATGTGTTCCCCATGGAGTATTATTGTGTTTGGCTAGGAACACCGTTGTTGCAAAGCACGAGGGTGCGGTATGATCTCGTGAAGGATGTGTATAAAGTGAGCAAGGGGCAAAGAACTTATGACTTTGAACCTTGCCGGGCAAAGTTTAAGTTCTATCCTAGTACATCTTCTAGGCCTATTCAAGGATAAAAGGAGCAAGAACCTCATCCTAGGGTTAAAAGAGTGCAAACAAGAAGTCCTACAATCACAAGCAATGGTGGGAATAGTGCAAGAAGAGAGTTGACAATTGTCAACAAGGTGAACCCCAAACCACAAGCTCCAAAACCAAGTGGTTCACCAACAAAGAAGAAAGAGACCTTAAGTAATGAGTCTCTTAGTCCTAGATTCCGGGTTGATGTTAAAAGTCCACCTACTCCGGCTATGGGTATTCTTGGACCTCGTCCCAATTCATCCGAATTTGAGAGACAAAAGATTAAGAGGAGTAAGGGAGTGACCGGTGACATTCCTCGAGTGGAAAAAGAAGAGGATGTATTGAGTGATGTGAGTGGGATGTCACCACCCGAATCTACACCTAACCTTGAAAGAAAAATGAGGGAAAAGAAAGAGGGAAAAAGAATTATTGAGAGTGAGGACACCCCTTATTCTAATCTTAACCCTTTATCTTTTTCCTCTACTTGTGTGAATACTTGTGTAGGTACGCTTGGAGGCAAACCAATGGAGCCTCAATCATGTCCCAAGAAGGATGCACAAGGTGAAGAGAATCTTCAATGTGAGCTTCAAGGAGAAGAAACAATTCAAGACACTTCAAGTGCATTGAGTGAGCAAGATGGCCACTCAAAGGTATGTGAAAGTTCTTCCCTTGAACATGTTACTTCCTTGTCATGTGATGATGTTAGTGAAAACTCTATACTAGTTGATGAATTGTGTGATTACAATGTGTTTGCAACTAGTGTAGAGTCGGTTGGTCAACTTGTGTGTGATTGTGAACCACTAGTTGAGAGGGATGATAAGCCACATCATGATGTGAGCTTACTTTTCATTGAACCTCTCATTAGTGAAGAATGCGTAGTTGACCCTATTTGTGACCCTTGTTATGAGACTCCACCTATATTTGATAAAGGGGAATATGAGTTGAATGAATACCCTATCCTTTCCCTTGATGAATTTCTTGATAATGGTGGACCTATGTGTTGTAATGAGGTTGGTAGTGACCTTGAGGAGTCCCTAGTGAATAAGATGGATCGAATTGTTTTTAATGACTCCTCGGGGGAGAGTGAAGAACCTAGTCTGGATACCATGCTTATGGGTGACCATGAATTTGAGGTGCATGCTTTTACATTTGCATTGTGTGAAGATAATCTCATTTGTGGTAGCGAATTATATCGGACTAGGATTCATAATAGAGTAGAACCTCCATGGTTTGAAAGGTTAGACTCTATGGACGATCCTTTGTTTGGAGCTCAAAGTAAGATGAGTGGTCTTGATATTGGTTGTGTTGAACCATCTTCTAGTAGTCCTAACATTCATTGTGTGGACTATAATGATGAAGGACCTATTTTAGAGACCTTCCTTTGGAGTTTGTCAAGTGAGGGAGATTGTCTTGGAGTCGGATTCGGAGGTGAGGAAGTCACTCTTGATTTGTGTAAGAGTGCTTCCAAGAAGGGGAGTGGAGTATCTGATGTTAGTTGCCAATTGAACTATTTTGTTTACTCCACCCCACATGTTGATCACACCTTGGGTGTTGAGCATGCCAAAGCCAATGTGTCACATTATGATGATATTGATTTGAAGGCTTGGTGTGTTGTTCATAAGCTTAGGGGTCATATGGAATTTGATTGCTATATCTTGCATGTTCCATATCCTATTGATCTATTTGCTTGTTCTTGTATTGGGTGCACTTTCATTTGGAGTCAAGTAGTTGTTGTTTCCTTTGGAGACATAAGCTTTTTACTTGTTATTGATGCTTGGCTCTATCACAAGAATGTGTTTTCCACACTTTTGGCACTAACCTACTCTTGTAGTGGGAAGCTTTGTTTGTACTTTCTTTGAATGTAGGCTTGATGGTTTGATTTCGAGGACGAAATCTTTTTAAGAAGGGGAAGATGATGCGGGGCAAATTGGAGCCAAAGCGCCAACCATCAAGAGCCAAGCGTGAGAGCACAAAGGATCCAAGACAAGGGCACCGGAGGAGGGTTCGAGAGTGATTTAGAGTCATGGACTTAAGCGCCAACGAGGGAGGATCGACTACGGACCAAGGAGGAACACTTAGAGACCATTTTGAGCCGTTTCCAAGCCTCCCAGGAAAGGGTCGGACCGCCCATTGGACTAGGCGGACCGCGTAGTGAGTTGCACATTCTCTGGACTTTGGACTACCCATAAAATTGGCGGACCGCCTACTTTGGATTGTGGGGCGCCTACTCTGCAGTGTGGGGCGCCTACTCTGCTATTTGGGGTGCCTGTTTTGCCTAGTTTTGGACGGGATTTTGACGTGTAATCCCTATTTTGACCCTACAAGGCTTGTAATATTTTTATATCATTTGAGGGCTTTTTAGACATTACATTAGGAGTGTGGAATACCTATAAATATCACACTTAATCATTTTATTTCATGAGCTAGTTTTGAAGATAGAATTGAGAAGATAAAATAGGCTTGGCCATTCTTGTTGAAGCTTGGGCTTCATATATCTCTTACTTGGAATCCATGGTGGATCACCGCTAGTGTGACCCCGTTAGTAGTTCAAATCTCTTTCTCCCTTTGAATCAATCTACTTGGTTAGTTTGATTCGTTCTTTCTTGTATTTTCTGTTCTTCCCCGTCCCTATTTCTTTGATCTCGTGTTTATCATTTGCTTCCGTTACTTGTTATTTGCTTCCGTGATTTGACCCGTATCACAAACTTCAAGAACGGATAATCTACATGGATGTAGCGTCAGTCGATGCAGGAGCCGACGTCGACCTACTAGTGAAATCATCAACCAAGAAGATTTTTCCAAGGCCGCAAAATGCCTGTTATCAATGCACAACTAATGATGCAGTCCAAACTGAGGCAAGGCATGTTCGTGAGCTTTGGAGGAGCGGGCGGCATGTTAGAGGACTCAACGAGCACCTTAGAAAGCTTGGAAGATGGAGGGGCGTTGCTTGTGACTTGAGGCCGAGAATGGAAGAGCTCAATGAACTACCTAGCGAGCTACACTGTTGGAGTGCTGGTTTGCTTATTGTTGGGCAGAATTTTGGTGCTCTCAACGAGCACCTCAACGAGCTCCTAGTTCTTGTTTTACATAGATAGTCCATAGTAGGATAATGGAACTTTATTGGTCCTGCGTGGTCATTTTAAATTTAGCCACCCTGTGGCTTTTACGTTGACTACTTAGGCAATTTAGCTACACCTATATAAGCTATTGCCTTAGACATTTTTCATCAGTTTTTCAGAATATACAAAACATAAAACAGGCGTTACTTTGCCTTATAAAGAAGCTCCATAGCTTCTTCTACTATCTTCTTAATCTTAGAACACTTAGGTATCATCACTAGTATGATCCTATATATGGTTCAAGTTCCTATTCTCCCATGGATTAATCTTTCACATATTACAAGTTTTAATCCATTCTTTCTTCTGTTATCTATTCTTCTTAATCATATCTTCTTATTTGATTGTTTGATTCCTTCGTTCATAATTCCGCTTGCATCAGTTCGTATCAGAGCAAGGAAAGGGGTTGTTTCTACAACCCCAATCCTATTCTTCGTGCCCTAGTTTTAAGTTCTTAGTTTTAGGTTTCCATTAATTTTCGTTTTTGTTTAAAAAACAGAAGAAGAAGAAGAAGAAGAAGAAGAAGAAGAAGAAGAAGAAGAAGAAGAAAACGTGAAAAAAAGGAAGAAAATCCGTGAATTGTTGTTGGTTGAAGTTGTTAACACATTTAAGGTTGAAATCTTGATGTTCTTGATTGTTACGAGTCGTTCTTGAAAACCTAGGTTGGAGTCTTGAATTGTTTGGCTAATAACATTAGCACAACTTCCCGAGTCAATGATCATAGAGCAAATGAGACCCATGACTCGGCATTTGGAATGAAAAAGATTCTCTCGTTGTAAGGTCTCAACATCCTCCACACACATGGCTCCTAGACTCCTCCTCACAACAAGGAAGGCATGGGCGTCATCATCTTCGATCATAGTAATCTCCCCTTCATCTCCCTCATCCTCATCACCCTCTACTCCTTCTTCTTCCTCGGGCTCACTATCTTGCTCATAGACCAAGTCACCAACAAGGACCATAGTTTTCCGGGTAGGGCAATCTTTAGAGAGATGACCATAACCCTTACACTTAAAGCATTGAGTAGAAGAAGAGATTGGATTACTCAATTGAGTTCTAGAGTTACCTCCCACGGGTTGTGTCGACCTTTCAAAAGGCTTTTTCACTTCCTTGCTAGCACTTGCACCACTTGCACTTGGGAATTTGGCATTAGTTGTAGGAGACTTCCAATCCTTTGGCTTGTTCAATGGAGTAATAGCATTACTCTTGTAGCGAAGGGATTTCTCCTCTTTGAGCCACTTCTCGGCTTCAACCGCATCCTCATATAGCTTGTAGTGATCATTGTACTTGTGAAACTTCAAAAGTGAGGCTATGTCTCGGTTTAAGCCCCCTTTGAAACGGATCATGGCCGTCTCATTGTCTTCCTCATCCAAGTCTAGAGTCATCCGGACTTGTTCAAACTCATTGAAGTACTCCCCAACCGACTTGGAACCTTGTTTCAATTCATAGAGACGCTTTTGTTGGTCCACTCAGTATTGGTTAGTCAAGTACTTTTCATCCATCACACGGATCAACTCATCCCAAGTAAGATTATGATAAGACCCAAACAGGCGGAAGCAAATAACAAGGATGCGGAAGCAACAATCACAAGATAACAAGAAAGTAAGGGATTGGGGAGAATAGAAATAGAAGAAAGAATTGAATCAAGCTAAACAATTAGATTAATTCAAAAGGGAGAAGAGACTTGAACCATTAAACGGGACTCACACTAGCGGTGATCCTCCATGGATTCAACGTAAGAGATACACGAAGTCAACGCTTCAACAAGAAAGGCCTAGCCTATTCTATCTCTCAATTCTATCTTCAAAACTAGCTAAACGAAATAAATGACTAAGTGTGGTATTTATAGGTTCACCACACTTCTAAATGAAATGTCTAAAAGCCCTCAAATGTATTAAAAAAAATACAAGCCTCGTAGGGCCAAAATAGGAATTACGCATGGCATTCCCGTGCAAAACAACGCAACTAGGCGCCCCGCCTAGTATAGGTAGGCGCCCCGCCTAGTCTCATCAGGCATCCCAAGCAGGCCCTCCGCCTACTGCAGAGGCGGACTGAGATCCAGAGGTCAGACACAAAGTGGGCGGTCCGCCTAGTCAAAGGGGCGGTCCGCCTGCTTCCTTGAAGGCTTGAAATGTCTCGAAATGTGTCTCCCGAGCCTCTCCTTTGGGGCCTAGGTGGTCCTCCTCCCGTGGCGCTCCTTTGCATGATCTTTAAGTCGCTTTTGGGGGCCTTGGCGGTACTCTTTGTGCTCTCAAGCTTAGCTCTTGATGGTTGGCGATTTGGCTCCAATTTGGGTCTTATCATCCTCCCCTTCTTGAAAGGATTTCGTCCTCGAAATCAAACCATCAAGCCTACATTCAAATCAAGCACAAACAAAGCTTCCCACTACAAGAGTAGGTTAGTGGAAAAAGTGTGGGAAAACACACTCTTATGGTATAGCCAAGCATCAATAACAACGATAAAGCACATGTTTCCAAAGAAAACAACAATCACTTGGCTTCCCCAATGGGTACACTCAACACATGATTCATCAAGGAGAACAATAGGATAGAGAATATGCAAGATCAATCCATTAAAATTCCTATGATCCCGAAGTCCAATAAGCACACACCAAAACTTCCCACTACAAGAGTAGGAAAGTCCAACACGAGTGAGTACAAGTGTTGTGAAAATCACACTTTTATGATAGAGCCAAGCATCAATACTAATAAAAAAGCTTATGTTCCCAAAGGAAACAACAAGTTCTTGGCTCAACAACGACAAGTACTCACTACCATAACAAGCAAAGTGATCAATAAGATATGGAACATGCAAGATTAAGCATCTAAGTTCCTTATGACCTCCAAGCTTATGGTCATCACATCGAGCTTTGGCATGCTCAACACTCAAGGTGTGATCAACATATGGGATGGAGTAAGCAACATAATTCAAGCGCCAACTAACATCGAATACTCCACACCCCTTCTTGGAAGCACTCTTACACACACCAAGAGTGACTTCCCCTCCTCCCATTCCAACTCCAAGACAATCTTCCTCACTAGCCAAACTCCAAAGGAAGGTCTCCAAAATTGGCCCTTCATCATTATAGTCCACACAATGAAGGTTAGGACTACTAGAAGATGGTCTAATACAACCAAAATCAAGACCACTCATCCCACTTGGAGTTTCAAACAATGGATCATCCATAGAGTCTAACCTTTCAAACCATGGAGGTTCTATTCTATTGCCAATCCTAGTCCGATACAATTCGCTACCACAAATGAGATCATGTTCACACAATGGAAATGTAAAAGCATGCACTTCAAATTCATGGTTACCCAAAAACATGGTATCAAGACTAGGTTCTTCACTCTTACCCGAGGAGTCATTGAAAACAATTCGATCCATCTCATTCACTAGGGACTCCTCAAGGTCACTACAAACCTCACTACAACACATAGGCCCACCATTATCAAGGGAGAGGATAGGGTATTCATTCAACTCATCTTCCCCTTTATCAAATATAGGTGGAGTGTCATAACAAGGATCACAAATAGGGTCAACTACACATTCTTCACTAATGAGAGGTTCAATGAAAACCGAGCTCACATCATGATGTGGCTTATCATCCCACTCAACTAGTGGTTCACAATCACATACAAGTTGACTATTTGACTCTACACTAGTTGCAAACACATTGTAATCATACAAATCATCAACTAGTGTTGAGTTACCACAAACACTACCATAAGACAAGGAAGTAACATGTTCAAGGGAAGAACTATCACTTACCTCTAAGTGGCCATCTTGCTCACTCAATGCATTGGAAATGTCATGGATTGTCTCTTCACCTCGAAGCTCACATGGAAGAGTTTCTTCACCTTGTCTATCCTTCTTGGGACATGATTGAGGCTCCATTGCTTTGCCTCCAAGAGTACCTACACAAGCATTCACAAGAATAGGAGAAAAAGATAAAGGGTTAAGGTTAGAATAAGGGGTGTCCTCACTCTTTTTTCCCTCTTTCTTTTCTCTCATTTTCTTTTCAAGGTTAGGTGTAGATTCGGGTGGTGACATCCCACTCACATCACTCAACACACCCTCTCCTTTTTCCACTCGAGGAATGTCACCGGTCACTCCCTTACTCCTCTCAATCTTTTGTCTCTCAAATTCGGGTGAATTGGGACGAGGCCCAAGAATACCCATAGCCGGAGTAGGTGGACTTTTAACATCAACCCGGAATCTAGGACTAAGAGACTCATCACTTGAGATCTCTTTCTTCTTTGTTGGTGAACCACTTGGCTTTGGAGCTTGTGGCTTGGGGTTCACCTTGTCGACAATTGTCAACTCTTTTCTTGCACTAGTCCCACCGTTGCTCGTGATTGTAGGACTTCTTGTTTGCACTCTTTCAACCATAGGATGAGGTTCTTGCTCCTTTTCCCTTTGCATAGACCTAGGAGGTACACTAGGAGGTGACTTGATCTTTACCCCAATAGGCTCAAAGTCATAAATCTTTGGGCCTTGGCCGAGGTAATACTTATCATTCACATTACTATATCGCACCTTCTTGCTTTGCAACCATGACTCACCTAACCACACATGACAATGTTGCATGGGGTACACATGACACCACATATAACCCCAATAACCTCCATGAGATATGCACACCCGAGCTTGCTTGGAAACCCACACTCCATAATAGTCATAAGGATACTCCAAGGCATAGCAAGGTAGCCTTAGCTCATCAACCACCGAGGTACTAATGCAATTGGTATCGGTGTTACCAATCTTGAGCAAGTACCCTCCAATACTTTCCACCTCAACAAGAAACCTCCTTAGACCCAAGTGTAGTATAGGATCATCCTAGTAAGATCTTGGAACTTCATGATACCCATCACTATCAACTTTGATCTTCCTCAATCCTCCTCTCCTAGCAACACCTCTAGGATAACTTCCACTTCCCGTCACTCTTCCAACACTAGGAGTGTAGTTGAAAGTCGAGGAAGTAGTATCACTATGGAACCCATAATTGCCTCTCGCCTTGATTCCATAGCCCTTAGCACCACTCCTACCACCACTAGTAGAGCGATGCACCCCCGTAACGGTAAGAGCAACACCATTCCTCCTTCCACCCTTCACATGGGAACTAGAAGATGCAAACCTCCCATTTCCCATGGAACAACCACCACCACCTCCCATACTAATGGAAGGTCTTCTACTACTCTCTTGCTTCCCACAAGCAACACCAAGAGAAGATGCATATGCACAATTCGTATAATCAACCTCATCATCAATTCTCTCTACGTCACTATCATCATGTTCAAATTCATCACAAGAAGAGTAAGTAGGATCATCATACCTTGAAGCGTCACTATCTTCACATTCTTGACTTGGAGCATAAGATTCTTCACACTCATCTTCGCAAGCTCCATAGTCTCCGTCATCTTCATAATCAACATAGTGACCCGCTTCATCATCATAGGAACCTTGGTTCCCCGAATCGTCATAGCAATACCCATCATCACCTTCATAGGAACCATAGCCTCCATCATCTCCGCATGAGTCATACCCTCCACAATCGTCATCCGAAGCCATAGTTGTAACCAAAGAGTTAAGGACCTCACAAGTTCACTCCCTCACGTGTATCACTCAAGAGATGTCACTCAATTTTCTTTCCACTCGTGTATACACTCAAGGTCGTTGGCTTTTATGACCTCACTCCATTGTCCTCACCACTCAAGCCTTTTCCCACTCAAGACCTTCTTGTCTCTTAGTAATCACAATGGCAAGATCAATCAACTAATGCACCCAAGTAATGGTTCGGAATGGAGTTGAAGTGACTCGATGTACGGAAGCTAATTTAATGCGCACTTGAAGCAAGCAAATTCTACGACTTTAAGTATAGACTTCAAGACACACAACACCCTAAGGAATCAAAGATTAGTGTTAATAAAGTAGGACTAATACCTTAGAAACACTAACCAAGAGGTACGGAAGCAAATGGGACACAAAAACACACGAAATGAAGCCAAACGGAGCCACCCCAGGAGTGGGCGGTCCGCCTCTGTAAAGGGGGCGCCCCGCCTACTCAAAATCCAGAGAGTAGCATGAAAAGAGGCGGTCCACCTCTTAGGAGTAGGCGGGTCCGCCTACTGGGCTTCTCAGCACGGTCCGAAAATGAGTTTTTTGGCTCGTTTAGCACCCAAAATCCAACGTTTTCGACTTTTTTTTTATTCTAATGATACCCAAAGGTGTATATGGTATTTCTAAACATTCCCCAATAGGTTTTAACCCCAAACAAACAACAATCAATCGATTTTGATTCTTGAGCAAAATTCTAGGGTTCTTTGAAAATTTGGGAATTTGATTTCTTCAAATTTTGAAATACACCACCAACTCTTGTAATTTTGATACCAAAAGATCAGGAATACGATATAGAACAAATCCCAATGATTTTAAATGTATGGGTATTCCAATCCAACAAGTTCCAACAATTTTTGTGAAATTTTCAAGTTTTTCTATGTTTTTTGTTTTTCTTCTTTTCTTCAAGAACAAACACAACAACAACAATAATACTAACACGATGAACAAGGAATGAGGGTTTGTAAGAACATAACCCGAGCCTTGCTCTGATACCAACTGATAAGACCCAAACAGGCGGAAGCAAATAACAAGGATGCGGAAGCAACAATCACAAGATAACAAGAAAGTAAGGGATTGGAGAGAATAGAAATAGAAGAAAGAATTGAATCAAGCTAAACAATTAGATTAATTCAAAAGGGAGAAGAGACTTGAACCATTAAACGGGACTCACACTAGCGGTGATCCTCCATGGATTCAACGTAAGAGATACACGAAGTCAACGCTTCAACAAGAAAGGCCTAGCCTATTCTATCTCTCAATTCTATCTTCAAAACTAGCTAAACGAAATAAATGACTAAGTGTGGTATTTATAGGTTCACCACACTTCTAAATGAAATGTCTAAAAGCCCTCAAATGTAATAAAAACAATACAAGCCTCGTAGGGCCAAAATAGGAATTACGCATGGCATTCCCGTGCAAAACAACGCAACTAGGCGCCCCGCCTAGTGTAGGTAGGCGCCCCGCCTAGTCTCATCAGGCGTCCCAAGCAGGCCCTCCGCCTACTGCAGAGGCGGACTGAGATCCAGAGGTCAGACACAAAGTGGGCGGTCCGCCTAGTCAAAGGGGCGGTCCGCCTGCTTCCTTGAAGGCTTGAAATGTCTCGAAATATGTCTCCCGAGCCTCTCCTTTGGGGCCTAGGTGGTCCTCCTCCCGTGGCGCTCCTTTGCATGATCTTTAAGTCGCTTTCGGGGGCCTTGGCGATACTCTTTGTGCTCTCAAGCTTAGCTCTTGATGGTTGGCGATTTGGCTCCAATTTGGGTCTTATCAGTTCTTGAATTATTTTTGAAAACCCTAGTGATTCTTGAAGTGTTTGTTGAAGTTCTTGTTGTGTTTGCTTGAATTCCCAACTGTTTTTGCTTGAATTCTTGAGTATTGTTGAAGGGGATTCTTGAAACTTAGTAAGAACAACATAGGTGCGACGTGTTCTTGAGTGTGGGGACGTGTGAGGGCTGTTCTTGAAGTATTTTTCATTAGTTTTCTTGAAGTTGTTGGACAACAACTTGTTATTCTTGAATAAATTTCAGAAGGGGGCTGATTGTTCTTAAAAAATTCATAATTTACACTTTGGAATTGTTGTTGTTGATTGCTGAATTTTGAGTTGAAAGAGGTAGTAGAGGCACTGAAAATTGTGTTAAAGGGAAGAAAACCTAAGCCTAATTCAAGAGAGAAACAAATCCAAATTCAAAGGGGAGAAGTTTACCCACTTTCCAAGTAAGGGAATTAGTTTTCCTTAGGCTTTGGGAGAGGTTTACACATTTTTGGTAAGGGGAAAAATCAGCAAGTTAAGCGTGTAAAAGGAGGTGGAAAAGTGGTAAAATTTATCTAAATTTGAGTTGGAAAGCTAGGAAAAAAAAGGAAAAACTTATTCAACTCTAAAAAGGAGAAGGGAAAATATGTAGGGGTTGTGAAGTGTAGGGAAAAGTTGTAAAGTTGTCCAAATTTGAGTTGGAAAGCAAGTAAAATAAGAAAAACCTGTCCAAAACTAATTTGGAGAACAAAAATAGGTGGAAAACTTATTCCATTTCAAAAGGGGAAGCTTGAAAACGTTTTTCCTAAGGGGAAAAATGGTAGTTTCTTCTAGGAATTTCTTTTTCCTTGTTGAATTAGTTTAGTTAGTATTCTTGGGGTATTTTTTATACTCTAAGCTATACTAACTGATGCCGCGGGAAATACGAAAATCTACGAAAAACAACTACTCGGACAACTTCGAGAAACAGGCCCCCCCTCCCCCGCCTCTGTAAACAGGCGGTCCGCCTAGTGAGATCCAGAGACTTTGCGCCAAACTGGGCGGTCCGCCTCTGTAAGTGGGTGGTCCGCCTACTGGAATCCCGCAGCTCCTCCAACAACGTGTTCTTGGCTCAATAGCACCCAAAAATCCAATGATTTCCACTTGTTTTTTGTAATCTAAGGGTACCCAAAGTTGTTTTTGATGATTCCCAACAATCCCCTAATGGTTTTTAGATCCAAACAAACAACAATAACCAAGAATCAATGATTTTCAAGTTTCAAACAAGTGTTTCAAAAAGTTGGGATTCAAATCTTCAAATTTCGTTTCACAACTTCAAATCACGAGATGTTGGTACCAAATTAACGGGTTTCCTACAAGGATCAATCCCCGATATCAAACAACAAAGAAATCATCACAACCAAGAACTTCTATCAATTTTTTTGTGATTTTCTAGTTTTTGAATTTTTTTCTTCTTTTTCAAATAAACAAGAACAAGAACATAAACAACATCAAGAACAAAGATAAAACACGATGAACAAGGATCGAGGGTTTGTGAGAAAAACCCCGAGTCTTGCTCTGATACCAACTGATGTAGGAAAAACTACGTGGAAGTAATACTCTATAATCGAGCGAAAGCAATTAAAGAATAACAAAAAATCAAGACTACGAAGGCAAGAAATGAGAAGAAAGAAACGTATCAAACTCACATACGCGGATTGAATTCAATGGGAGAAAGAGAAACTTGAACCAAATCTCGGATTCATACTAGGATGCAATCCTCGAGCTCCCAAGTCGTAGGGGATACATGAGCGCCAAACACGAATGCCAAGTTTCTCAATGTCTTTGTCCCAATTCTATCTTTAATAATGAATAATGAAATGAAATGGCTAAGTGTGGCTTTTATAGGTGTGCCGCACTCCTAAGTGAAATGACTAAAAGCCCCTAAATCTAATTAAAAAAATAGAAGTCACTCAAGGCTAAAGTTGTAATTACACAACAAAATAGAACAAAACTCGGATGGACTTTAGAGCAACTAGGAGCTCCGCCTGTTCTGATGGAGGCTCCGCCTCTTTTGGAACTCCAGAGATCAAGCGCGGTCCGCCTCTGTAAAAGGGCGGTCTGCCTCTTCCATTTCCTGAGGGCTGTTAATCAACTAGGCGGTCCGCCTCCTCCTGTGTCTTCTTGAAATGCCTCAAAATGTATCTCTCGAGCCTCTCCTTTGGAGCCTAAGCGGTCCTCCTTCCTTGGCGCTCCACTGCATGATCTTCAAGTCACTTCCGGAGCCCGCGACTTGTCCTTTTTGTGCTCTCGAGCTTGGATCTTTGATGGTTGGTGCTTTGGCTCAATTTGCCCCGCATCATCCTCCCCTTCTTGAAAGGATTTCATCCTCGAAATCAAACCATCAAGCCTACATTCAAAACAAGCGCAAATAAAGCTTCCCACTACAACAGTAGGTTAGTGCCAAAAGTGTGAGAAAACACACTCTCATGATAGATCGAAGCATCAATAATAATTAAAATGCTCATGTCTCCTAAGGAGACAACAAGTACTTGACTCGACAAGAAAGTGCATCCGACACAAATACAAGCAAAGAGATCAATAGGACATGGAACATGCAAGATATAGAAATCAAATTCCCTATGACTCCTAAGCTTATGACCAACACACCAAGCCTTCGAATCAATTTCATCACAATGTGACACTTCGGCTTTTGCATGCTCAACACTCAAGGTGTGATCAACATACTGGATGGAGTAAGTCAAATAGTTCAAGTGACAACTAACATCGAATACCCCACTTCCCTTCTTAGAAGCACACTTACACACACTAAGATATACCTTCTAACCTCCAAATTTATCTACAAGACAATCCTCCTCACTACACAAGTGATAAGGGGCAAACCACCACGAGGCCCTTTACGAGAAGCCAAGCCAAAGCACTTCATAATGCTCACTTATACTTGACTCGGAAGGGCGCTGATGATACAAGCTCCAGAGACCATTGGAAGATCATACACTTGAGCTCGTTGGAAGGAGGAATGGAAGGTTACAGGGAACCAGGCGGAGCGCCTAGCACTATAGGCGGAGTGCCCAAACAAGCCAGCCTTCCGGCAGAGCACCCAGCCAACGGGCGGAGCGCCTAGCCACTTTGGCAGTAGTGCTCACCAGGCGGAGCGCCTGACCCATGGGCGGAGCGCCTGGGTCATGGCTCCACCAGGCGGAGCGCCCAGTTAGCCTAGGCGGGGCGCCCAAAAGTGCTGATTTATGACTTCTTTTTGTATGAAATTCCTATTTTAGCCTTAAGTGCTATATTGTGTTCTAAGCTAGTTGAAGGCTTATTAGACCTTTCACATCTTGTAAAGGGGTACAATAAATACACCCCTTCATCATTTATTGCCATTAACACTCCATGAATAATGAACGTTGATGAGCATTGCTCCCAAACACTTGTAACTATTTTTGGCTTGAATGAATTAGATGAATCTAAGTTGCTCTTCAATCCTCTTTGATCATTCTATTTGCTTGAGCCGGGTGACTTTTGAGGATAGTTTCTTAGCGTAGGTTCTACTTGACTCGATCGAGGGTGTATCAAGACATCGTTCCTTGGTGCTACCTCGTAAGTGTTCTTGTCGCGTCTCGCTCTTATCATTATCTATCGTTTCCGTAGTTTGCCCCTTATCAATTGGTATCAGAGCAAGGCTCGGGTGTTGTTTCCACAAACCCTCGTTCCTTGTTCATAGTGTTTTTATCGTGCCTTCGTATTCTTGTTATTATTGTTCTTGAAAATTTTGAAGAAAAAAAAGAAATTCAAAAACTAGAAAATTCCAAAAAAGAAAAATTGCTAGAAATCGTTGGTTGTTGAGATTTTGTTGGTGTTAGTTATCGGGGAGTTTTTGTTTACACATTCTCTTCGATCGGGTACCAACAAAATATATTTTGGAGTTGTGAATCAAATTGTTGAAAATCAAATCTCAAAAGTTGAAATTTCACAAAATTTGCTAGAACTTGTTTGATGTTATGAATTCTTGGATGTTTGATATCGGAGATTGTTCTATATAGTTATCCCGTTGTTTTGATACCCCCATAACATCATTTGGAGTAGCGGAATGAAAATCGAAATTTTGAATCATGAAATTTTTGAAAATTTTTGAAGAACTTGCTCCAAATTCTTGAAAAAAAATGATTGTTGGTGGTTTGTTGGATGAAACCATTGGGGTTTGTTTGTTATAGCATAAAAAAACTTTAAGTATCATCAAATACCAAAAACACATTGAAGTCGTTGGAAAATTGCTTGAAAAACACCAAAATCATGTTTTGCTGGAGGTTTGAACACAGGTCCAGGTGGAGCGCTCCACCCTTGGGCGGACCGCCTCCCCCACCCCACTGTCCAAAAGTGAAAAAATCTAGGGACCAATGATGTAGGGAAAAACGCGGAAAGTAAAAACAAGATAAAGAGCGAGACGTGGCTCGAAATAATAACCCAAGTAGCACCGAAGAACTTGTTTCGATACACCCGGGTAGATCGTCAAGGAACACCTACATTACGCAACTACCCTCGAGTTAACTAGAACCCACAAGCAGAATGAATGGGGAGGGATCGACATTCAACTAGAATCCACTAGTAGAAGAGAAGTCTCAAACAAGGTTGATTTCATTAACCCAAAGAGTTCAACTCTTTACAAAATTCATTCATCATTCAAATAAGCTCAGTAATGAAAGAGGCTATGCTAAGCTATTTATAGAGGTCTCTAGGCATTAAGTAAAAGGTTTAAATAGCCCACACATTAGGCTTTAAGTCAAAAGACCACGTAGGGTCAAAATAGTCTTAACACGCTCTAAATTCTCGCCCTTCAGCAAAGTGGGCGGAGTGCCCGCCAAGTTGATCAGTGGAGGGAGCTGGGCGATAGTATTAATTCATTGAGCGATTCATTGAGCGATTAGGATATTCGTGCCTAGAGGAGAGTAGACCTCAAAGAAGACCCGTAGTGAATTGTTTGCTTCAAGTGCGCATTAAATAGCTTAACGTTCATCGAGTCCCATTAACTCCACTCTTTCCGAAGAGCATTTGGATCTTGTGACTTGGATTTATTATCGAGAAAGTTGCGCAACTATGAGGAGGCCATTGATCTCAAGATTGAGTGAACCTACCCCACTTGAGTGAACCCGAGAGGCAATCAAATGTGAGGGAGCGAGTGAGGACTTTCACTCTAATCTCTTTTGCTTGTTTTGATTGTTGTAAGTACAATGGGTAAAGGAAGATCGTGAAAGAATTGAACAAGTGTTGGGCAATACCCAACGAATGGGCATTCCCCATCTAACGGGCAATCCCCACCTTATGGGCAATCCCCAAAGGAATGTTCCACTTCCAATGGCCATTCGAAATGTGCGACCTCTTAGCAAGTTGGAGAAGCTCAAGAAGGGGAGGAGGAAGAGTATGGTAGTGATGACTATGGAGCTCCTAATCCGAATGGGAGAGCCATGAATTGGGGACGTAATGTTGATAGGGGTAGAGGTCAAGGTCGAGGGCCACCCATAGGGAATATTGTAGGGAATGCTAGGAGGGATTATGGTGGTGATGGAGAAAACTTTGGAGGCCAACCGGAGCCTTACCGAGGGGGTCGTGATAACAATAATCTCAATAGTGTAAAGCTTACTATTCCCACCTTCAAAGGGAGTAGTGACCCAGTTGAGTACATTGAGTGGAAGTTGACCATGGAAAGGGTGTTTGACACCAATGACATGACCGAGGAGAAGAAGGCCAAGTATGCAATATCTTCTTTTGAGTCCTTTTCATATACTTGGTGGGAATCGGCCAAGAGGAATAGAAGTTGAAATGCTATGGCCATCAATGTTACTTGGGGTGAGTTGATCCGTGTGATGGACGAAAAGTATTTGACTCAACAATATCGTCAAGACCAATTCCAACGTCTTTATGAGTTGAAGCAAGGTTACAAGACGGTTGGGGAGTACTTCAATGAGTTTGAGCAAATCCGGATGACCCTAGACCTAGACGGGGAGGAAAATGAACCGGTCGTGATCCGATTTAGAAGTGGTTTGAACCGAGAGATAGCATCTCAATTGAAGTTCCACAAGTATGACAACCACTATGATCTCTATGATGACGCGGTTGAAGCCGAGAAATGGCTCAAGGAAGAGAAATCCACTCGCTACAAGAGTAGCACTCCTACTCCCGTGAGTAAGCCAAAGGAGTGGAAGACTCCTACATCAAATGCAAGATTTCCAAGTGCAAGTGGTGCAAGTGCTAGCAAAGAAGTGAAGAAGCCGTATGAGAAGTACACACTGAATGTGGGAGGTAATTCTAAAACCCAATTAAATACTCCTACTTCTTCTTCTATTCAATGCCACAAATGCAAAGGGTATGGTTATTTTTCTAGAGAGTGCCCTACAAAAAATACCATGATTGTGATTGGTGGGAATGCTTATGAACAAGAGAGTGAACCGGAGGATGAGGGAGTAGAGGGAGATGAGGTGGATAATGTGGAGGAGGATACGGTTGAGGAAGATGATCCTCACGCTTTCCTTGTTGTGAGAAGAAGTTTAGGTGTTATGTTTGTGGAGGATAGTGAGACCTTGCAAAGGGAAAACCTCTTCCATGCTAGATGTCGAGTCAAGGGGGTATTTTGTTCCATGATTATTGACTCGGGAAATTGTGTCAATGTTGTTAGTCAAACACTAGTTTCCCAATTGAAATTACCCACTTTGAAACATCCCAATCCTTATCGTTTGCAATGGCTTAGTGAGTGTGGGGAACTAAAGGTGGTGAAGGAAGTAATGATTAAGTTTAAGATGGGGAACTATGTGGATGAACACATGTTTGATGTGGTGCCTATTCAAGCATGCCACCTTATATTTAGAAGACCATGGAAATTTGATCGACATGTGGTTCATGATGGCCGTGTCAACACCTATACGGTCAAGCATGAGGGAAAGAAGTTTGTGCTCAAACCCTTGACTCCCAAGAAAGTAAGTGATGATTACAAACGCATGAGGGAGTTGAGAGAAGCGGCAAAAGACAAGTCGGTTGTTGAGACTAAACCTTTGGCCGAGAGTTTGGTGGTGACTCCACCATCTTCTACCGGCAGCATTTGTGCCATGATGCAACCGGTGAGCTTTTGAAAGGGAATTATGGCAACCAACTACTCATTTGCCTAGTGCACAAAGGTATGATTCTTACTTCCGAATTTGATTATTCTTCTAACCCTTTGCCTAGTGCTTTTGAAAATGTTTTGAAGGATTTTGAGGACATGTTCCCAGATGAGATGCCAATTGGTTTACCTCCCTTGAGGGGTATTGAACACCAAATCGACTTTGTCCCGGGATCCCAAATTCCCAACAACCCAGCTTATAGGAGCAATCTCGAAGATACAAAGGAGTTACAAAAACAAGTGGATGAATTGCTTACTAAGGGCTTGGTAAGGGAGAGCTCGAGTCCTTGTGCCGTACCCGTGATCCTTGTTCCAAAGAAGGATGGCACGTGGAGGATGTGTGTGGATTGTCGCGCAGTCAACAAGATCACGGTAAAGTATTGACATCCCATACCTCGTTTAGATGATATGTTAGATGAACTAAGTGGTTCTAGCATCTTTTCAAAGATAGACCTTAGGTCCGGTTACCATCAAATCTGGATGAAACCCGGGGATGAATAGAAAACCGCATTCAAGACCAAGTTTGGTCTATATGAATGGTTGATGATGCCCTTTGGCCTTTCCAACACACCTAGTACCTTCATGAGGTTAATGAATCATGTGTTGAATCCATTCATCAACAAATTCGTGGTCGTTTACTTTGATGATATTTTGATATATAGCAAATCGTTAAACGACCATGTTGATCACTTAAGGCAAGTGCTTGAAGTGTTGAGAGCCGAAAAGCTCTTTGTTAATTTTAAAAAAATGTGCCTTTGGTGTTGAAAAGGCAGTCTTTCTTGGGTTTGTTGTGAGTGCCCAAGGAGTGGAAGTTGATGAGTCCAAGGTAGAGGCTATTCGTGATTGGCCTATTCCAACTACCGTGTCTCAAATTAGAAGCTTGCATGGTCTTGCTAGCTTCTATAGGAGATTTGTGAGGGACTTTAGTGCTATTTCCGCTCCACTCACCGAATTAGTGAAGAAAGACCAACCTTTTGTGTGGGGAAAGCCTCAAGAGAAGGCCTTCTAAGAATTGAAAAGTAGGTTGAGTACCGCCCCTCTATTGCAATTAACCGACTTCGAAAAGGCATTAGAGATTGAATGTGATGCCTCGGGGTGGGAATTGGTGGTCTTTTAATGCAAGATGGAAAACCCATAGCCTACTTTAGTGAGAAATTGAAGGGTGCAATCTTGAACTACTCTACGTATGACAAGGAGTTGTATACCCTAGCGAGAGCTCTTGCCCATTGGCAACATTATCTTTGGCCTAGGGAATTTGTGATTAAGAGTGATCATGAGTCACTCAAACCTCTTAGGGGCCAAGAAAAGTTGAACAAAAGGCATGCCAAGTGGGTAGAGTTCATGAGTCTTTTCCCTATGTCATTCAATACAAGAAGGGGAAAGACAATGTTGTGGCGGACGCCCTTTCTAGGAAGTTTGACCTTGCCACCACTCTTACCTCTAAGATCATGGGTTTTGAGAGCATCAATTGATGTATAATCATGACCCTAAGCTAAAGAGCATCCATGAAGCTCTTGAGAAAGGAGAAAGAGTTGAGAAATACCAATGGGTAAATGACTATATCTTTAAAAATGGTAGAGTTTGCATACCCGAGTCCTTCTGGAGAGAATTGCTTGTGCGAGAAGCACATGGTTGAGGACTCATGGGTCACTTTGGGAGACATGATAGCATTTATGTTGTCGTGGATAGGTTCTCCAAGATAGCTCACTTCATTCCATGCAAAAAGTGTGATGATGCATAACATGTTGCTTCTTTGTTCATTCATAATGTGTTAAAGTTGCATGGTGTGCCTCAAATAATTGTGAGTGATAGGGACACCAAGTTCCTTAGCCATTTTTGGTGAAGCTTTTGGGGTGCCCTTGGCACCAAGCTATTGTCTCTACGTCCCACCACCCCCAAACGGATGGGCAAATGTGGTCGTGAACCGAACTTTGGGTGCTCTTCTTAGAGCCATGACCCGAGGTAAGGCCGGGACTTGGATTGAAAAGTTGCCTCTTATGGAGTTTTCATATAACCGCACGTTGCATAGCATGATTGGCATGACTCTATTTGAGCGTGTTTATGGTTTTACCCCTTGATTCCCCTTGATCTAACCCCTTCGCCAAGGGAAATGGTTGTTAATTTTGAAGGTAAAACCCGAGCTAAGGCTTTGGTTGAACTCCATGCTAAGGCGAAAAAGAACTTGGAGGAAGCTTATGAAAAGGTGGCTTCCAAGAAAAACAAGGGACGCAAGAAGGTGGAACTCAAAAAGGGTGACTATGTGTTGGTGCACTTCCGCAAAGAAAGGTTTCCAAACCTTAGAAAAGGGAAGTTAGCACCCCGGGGAGATGGACCCTTCCAAGTGCTTTCAAAGATAAACAACAACGCTTATGTGGTCGACTTGCCATGTGAATATAATGTTTCTAATACATTCAATGTTTGTGACTTGGTTCCTTTTGATGTAGGGGATGATGATGCCCTGGATGATGACGCCTTGATTTCAAGGATGAAATCTTTCCAAGAAGGGAGGATGATAAGGGGCAAACCACCACGAGGCCCTTTATGAGAAGCCAAGCCAAAGCACTTCATGATGCTCACTTATACTTGACTCGGAAGGGCGTTGATGATACGAGCTCCGAAGACTATTAGAAGATCATACACTTGAGCTTGTTGGAAGGAGGAATGGAAGGCTACAGGGCACCAGGCGGAGTGCCTAGCACCATAGGCGGAGCACCCAAACAAGGCAGCCTTCAGGCGGAGCGCCCAGCCATGGAGCGGAGCGCCTAGCCACTTTGGTGGTGGTGCTCACCAGGTGGAGTGCCTGACCCATGGGCGGAGCGCTTGGGTCATGGCTCCACCAGGCGGAGCACCCAGTTAGCCTAGGCGCCGCCCAATAGTGCTGATTTGTGACTTCTTTTTGTATGAAATTCCTATTTTAGCCTTAAGTGCTACATTATGTTCTAAGCTAGTTGAGGGCTTATTAGACCTTTCACATCTTGTAAAGGGGTGCTATAAATACACCCCTTCATAATTTATTGCCATTAACACTCCATGAATATTGAACATTGATGAGCATTGCTCCCAAACACTTGTAACTATTTTTGGCTTGAATCAATTGGATGAATCCAAGTTGCTCTTCAATCCTCTTTGATCATTCTATTTGCTTGAGCAGGGTGTCTCTTGAGGATAGTTGCTTAGCGTAGGTTCTACTTGACTTGATCGAGGGTGTATCAAGACATCGTTCCTTGGTGCTACCTCGTAAGTGTTCTTGTTGCGTCTCGCTCTTATCATTATTTATCGTTTCCGTAGTTTGCCCTTTATCAACAAGCTCCCAAGGGAGGTCTCAAACAATGGATTATCTATAGAGTTAAGCTTTTCAAACCATGGAGGTTCAAACTCACCCTCTACTCTAGTTTGATACAATTCACCATTTCCATTGAAGTTGCCCTCATACAAAGGATTACTATAGGCACACTTCCCAAATTCATTACCAAGCAAAGGTGAAGTTCTCAAACTAGAGACAACATCTACACTTAAGGAGTCATCAAAAACAATTCAATCCATCTCATACACTAGAGACTCCTAAAGGTCACGATCATCCTTACAACGACACAAGAGACCACCACTATCAAGTAGACATTCAAATAGAAGAATTGGATATTCAAGCAATTCATCTTCTCCTTTATCAAATATGGGTGGGGTGTCATAACAAGGCTCACAATCAAGTTCAACATCAACACTTTCACTAAAGAGAGGTTCAATGAAAAATGAGCTCACATCATGATGTGGCTTAGTATTTCTCTCAATTAGTGATACACAAGCACACACAAGTTGACTACTAGACTCTTCGCTAGTGGCATATTCACTAGATGCATCACAAGCACCAACTAGTGTTGAGTCATCACAAGACAAGAAACTAGTAGGATCATGAGAAGATGAAGCAACACTTTCATTTAAGTTACTTCCTTGAGTACTCTCTTCACTTGAAGTGTCATGTTCAACTCCTCCCTCATGAAGCTCACATTGAAGATTTTCCTCCTCTTGTCTTTCCTTCCAAGCACATGGTTGAGGCTCTAATGGCTTGTCTTCAAATGTACCTACACACAAGCCAAAACAAGTAGTAGAAGAAGAAGATATATCATAGTTAAAACAAAGGGTGTCCTCACTCTCATTTTTTCTTTCCTCTCCTCTCCATTCTCTCATTTTTCTCTCAAGGCCAAGTGTAGATTCGGGTGACAATCCGCTCACATCATTCCTCACTTCCTCTCCTTTTCCCTCTCTAGGATTGTCACCGGTCACTCCCTCACTCCTCTCTTTCTTTTGTCTCTCATGTTCAAGTACAATGGAATGAGACTCAAGATAGTCTTCATTTGGAGTAAGGTGACCCTTCACTTGTTCAAATCATCGCCTTGGGGATTGCCCAAGTTGTGGGAAGTACCCACTTGTTGGGGAATGCCCAATTGCAAATTGCCCACTAGTACACCTTTTTTGGCTATGCAAAGGAGCAAGGAGCGAGAACTTCATTCCATGGGTGAAAATGTGCAATCGAGGAGTCCTACAAACACAAGCAATGGTTGGACTAGTGCGAGAAAAGAGTTGTCAAGTGTCAACAAGGTGAACCCGAAACCACAAGTTTCAAAGCTAGGCGGTTCACCAACAAAAAATAAGGAGACATCAAGTGATGAGTCTCCAAGTCCTAGATTCCGGGTTGATGTTAAAAGTCCACCTACTCTGGCTATGGGCATTCTTGGGCCTCGTCCCAACTCACCCAAATTTGAGAGACAAAAGATAGAGAGAAGTAAGGGAGTGACCGGTGACATTCCTCGAGTAGAAAAAGGAGAGGATGTGTTGAGTGATGTGAGTGGGATGTCACCACCCAAATCTACACCCAACCTTGAAAAGAAAATGAGGGAAAAGAAAGAGGGAAAATGAATCATTGAGAGTGAGGACACCCCTTATTCTAACCTTAACCTTTTATCTTTTTCTTCTACTTGTTTGAGTACTTGCGTAGGTATTCTTGGAGGCAAACCGATGGAGCCTCAATCATGTTCCAAGATGGAAAGACAAGGTGAAGATGATTCAAAATGTGAGCTACAAGGTGAAGAAACTATTCATTACACTTCAAGTCTATTGAGTGAGCAAGATGCCCTCTCAAAGGTATATGTTAGTTCTTCCTCTTTTGAGCATGATACTTCCTAGTCTTATTGTTTATGAAAACTCTATACTAGTTGATGATTTGTATGAATACAATGTGTTTGCTACTAGTCTAGAGCCAGTTGGTCAACTTGTGTGTGGAAATGAACCACTAGTTGAGAGGGTTGAAAAGCCACATCATGATGTGAGCTCGGTTTTCATTGAACCTCTCTTTAGTGAAAGTATTTATGTTGACCTTGATTGTGAGCCTTGTTATGACACCCCACCAATATTTGATAAAGGAGAAGATGAATTGCTTGAATATCCCATTCTTCCCTTTGAATGTCTATTTGTGATGCAATGTAAAATACGGAAGCTAAAACATACGATACGCGGAAGCAAGTAAATCGATATAACAAGAAATCGAGACTAGGAAGGCAAGAAATTAGAAGAAAGAATCGAATTCAACTCACATACGTTGATTGAATTCAAAAGGGAGAACGGGAAACTTGAACCTTACAGTGGATTCAAACTAGGTGTGGATCTCCATAGGATCCTATGATAAGCCCCAAATCGAGCCAGACACCTTGCCAACATGTATCAATCTTGGAAGAGGCAAAGGATGCAAGGGCAAGAGCTTCGGAGATGAGTCAAGCATGTTTAGGCGATGGAGCACCGGTGCTCCACCCCACAGGCAGCCAGGCGCTCCGCCGAGGCAAAGCAGGCGCCCCGCCTGAGATACACTTGGCTCAGGCGCTCCGCCCAGCCCCCAGGCAGTCCGCCCAGCCCCCTCCACTGACCAACTTTGTGGGCGCTCCGCCCGATTTGCTGAAGCACGGGATTTCAAGTTTAAAGTTACTATTTTGACCTTACATGGCCTTTTAGCTTAAAGCCTAGCTTGTGGGCATTATAGACCTTTTACTTAATGCCTGGAAACCTCTATAAATAGCTAGATAGCTTATTTTATTCCTTAGTCTATTTTGAATTATGAATTAACATTGTAAAGAGGGATCTCTTTGGGTTTATGAAAAAATAACCTTTGTTTTGGATTTGTGTGCTTCTAGTGGATTCTAGTTGGACAACGAGCCCGCCCCGACCATTCTACTTGCGAGTCCTAGTTGGATCGAGGGTAGTTTCCTAGCATAGGTGTTCTTGACATTCTCTTGGGGTGTAACGGAACGAGTTCTCCGTTGCTACTTGAGATTATTGATCGAGTTACGTCTCGTTCTTTATCCTTTTACCTTTTCCGCGTTTGATTCTTATCAGCTTGGTATCTGAGCAAGGTTCAGGTATCGTCCCTACGAACCCCGACCCTTGATTCTTCGTGCTTAGGTTAGTTTGTTTAGATTTCTTGTTGTTGAAGTTATTGCAAAAAGAAAATTACAAAAAAATTGAAAACTCAAAAATTCAAAATTTTGGTGTAACTTTTTGGTGTGTCCGATTCTTGAAGTGGGTGTTATAGATTCTTAATCCTTGTTGAAAACCCGATGTTTGGGTACCAAAACTGTTAGGATTGGATTGGATTGAAAAATTGAAACCCCAAATATTGTTAAAACCCTCCCAAACCCTTGTTCTTGATGAATTCGATTGATTTTGGGTTGTGTGATTGTGGGGTTTTGGAAGTGATTACTGGGGTTTGATCTCCTTGGAAAAACGAATCAATTGCAACAAGTTTCGTGTGATTCAGAGTTCGGTAACATTATTTTTGAAGAATCGAAACCCACCTTTGAACCTTGAAACCCTTGATAAAACCCCAAACTTGAAAACTTTGAATCTCGATTGAACCTTGTTTGTTGGTTGTTTGGGTGTGAAATTGATTGGGGTTTAAAGGTTGTATCAAGGAACAACTTTGGGTACCTTGGATTTGTGCAAAAAACGTTGAAATCGGACCAAATTTTGGCTTGAAATCGAGCAAAATCGGAGTTGGAAAAGCAGGGGCCTGACCCCCAGGCGCCCCGCCTAGACTTTGGGCGCCCCACCTGACTTACTCTTGGTCCAGGCGCTCCGCCCAACCCCTGGGCGCTCCGCCTGCCCAACCCCACTGCACCATTTTCTTGAGGCGCTCCGCCCCACCCTTTGGGCGCTCCGCCTGACCTCTGAAGGTGTTGTTTGGGTAGTTTTTCCTAGGTTTTCCAATTTCTTTGTTGCCTAACCTCTAATTAGTGCCTATCTAAGTAATATTTCTACTTAATTAGCACTAATGTTTCATTGCTTTTAGGTGAATTCGTGCCTTAGTTGGAGAGTACAACTCCAAGAAGATCCGTAGAATCCTTTTTGATTCAAGTCCTCACTTCAAAGTGCCTAGCGTTCATTGAGTCCTATTAACTCCACTCACCCCGGAGTGAGCTTGACTCGTGAATAGTTTGGTTGAGTTGAGGATTGTTGTCCAACTACTTGAAGCTTTAGTACTCAAGTCCGAGTGAAATATCCACCACCACTAAACGAGTGAACCGAGTGCTATACACGTGAGGGTGTTTGTGAGGTGATTTCACTAACGTTTGTTCTTTTTGTAGGTACAATGTCCACCGAAGGAGAAGAATTTGCTAATAGTGCCCTTGCTACTATCCTTGCCAAATTGGATAGTATGAACTTGAGGATTGAAGCCATTGAGAGGAGGACCCCGAGTGTCCAAATTGAATCTGGAGAAGACACAAGTCATAGCACTCCTATGACTCCTGGACACTTTACCGAGGTAACCAAAAGATATGAACAAAAGAAAGTTGAAGCTCTTCAAGAGTGTATGTTGGGCAATACCCAACCCGTGGGCGATCCCCACAACTTGGGCAATCCCCAAGGGTTCGAAGACCCGTTAGGTTTGTCCCACCTCTTGAGCAAGTTGTTGAGGCTCAAGAAGAGGAGGAGGCCGAATATGTTGATGAAGCCTATGGGTATGATGCTCCTTATCAACCTAGGAGGCAAATGAATTGGGGACGAAATGTGGATAGGGGCAGAGGCCGAGGTCGAGGGCCACCCATGGGATATTTTTGAGGGAATGTTAGGAGAGATTATGGTGTGTATGGTGACCCTTATGGAGGCCAACCGGAGCCTTACCATGGTGGTCGTGATCTTAACAATCTCAATAGTGTGAAGCTTAATCTTCCGATCTTTAAGGGAACTTGTGATCCGGAGGCATACATGGAATGGGTACTACTCATGGAGAGGGTATTTGACACAAATGAGATGACCGATGAGAAGAAAGGTACTTATGCTATTTCATCCTTTGAGTCTTATGCTTCTACTTGGTGGGAGTCCACAAAAAGGACAAGAAGGAGAGCGGGTGTGCATGTGAATGTGACTTGGAATGAGTTGAAGGACCTCATGAACACCAAGTATGTGACTCCTAGGTATCGTCAAGTGCAACTCAAGAAGCTTTATGATCTAAAGCAAGGTGTCAAGACGGTTCATGAGTACTATGATGAGTTTGAGAAGACCCGGATGGCATTGGATATGGAAACCGAGAAGGAAGAGCAAGCCATGATCCGTTTCAAAAATGGCTTGAGCTATGGTATAGCTTCTCAATTGAGGTTGCATTCGTATCCTTCACTCCAAGATCTATTGGAAGCCGCTATTGAAGCCGAGCAATGGCTTAATGTAGAAAAATCCAACCGTTACAAGAGTAGCAATCCTACTCCAATGAGCCAACCAAAGGAGTGGAAGACTCCAAATGCAAACTTCTCAAGTGCAAGTGGTGCAAGTTCTAGCAAAGAAGTGAAGAGAACATATGAGAAGTCTACACGACCATTGAGAGGTAATTCTAAAACCCACTTGAGCAATTCTACTTCCACTTCTACTCAATGCTATAAGTGTAAGGGGTATGGCCATATTGCTAAAGATTGTCCTACAAAGAGAACCATGGTTGTGGTAGGCAATTTGGTGTATGAGCAAGAGAGTGATCCCGAAAATGAGGAGGATGAGGAGATTAAGATTGCTTGTGAGGAAGGTATAGAGGAAGGAGATGACCCTCAAATGTTCTTGGTGGTTAGGAGGAGCTTGAGTACTGTTCTCATGGAAGATGAGGTGGAGAATGATCAAAGGGAAGCGGCTAAAGCCAAGTCACCCATTGTACTTGAACCCGATGCAAACAATCTTGTTGTCTTGCCATTGTATGATGAAAATGAGAGTCACTCCACTTCAAATGAGATAGAAAAGATAGAGAGAAGTGAGGGAGTGACCGGTGACAATCTAAGAGAGGAAAAAGGAGAGGAATTGAGGAGTGATGTGAGTGGACTTTCACCACACACTACCCTTGACCATGAGGTAAAATTGAGAGAGAAGAGAGGTGAGGAAAGAAAAATTGAGAGTGAGAGCACCCATTGTTCTAACAATTCTTCATCTTCTACTTTTTCTTGTGTAAGCTCTTGTGTAGGTACAAATGAAGACAAGCCATTGGAGCCTCAACCATGTGCTTGGAAGGAAAGACAAGAGGAGAAAAATTCTCAATGTGAGCTTCATGAAGAAGGAGTCGCACATGACACTTCAAGCCTTGTGAGTGATCAAGGGAGAACTACAAATGTAAGTGTTGCTCCACCTTTTCATGAATCCACTAGCTATTTGTCTTGTGATGACTCAACACTAGTTGGTGCTTGTGTTGCATCTAGTGAATATGCCACTAGTGAAGAGTCTAAAAGTCAACTTGTGTGTGCTTGTGTGACATTAGTTGAGAGCCTTGCTGTGCCACATCATGATGTGAGCTCATGGTTCAATGAATCTCTCACTAGTGTGGACTTGATAGTGGACAATGAATGTGACCCTTGCTATGACACACCGCCAATCTTTGATAAAGGGGAAGATGAGATAGTTGATCATACCCTTATTGATATGCTTCTATTTGGTGGGTCTATGTGTTGTGGTGAGGATGATAGTGATATTGAGGAGTCCAAATTGCATGAATTGGGCAAAGTTGTCTATGATGACTCCTCAAGTGATCCTAGTCTTGATAACTTGTCTATGCTTGATCATGATGTTGAAATGCATGTTTTTACTAATCCCATGTTTGAAGGCATTCTCATTAATGGTAAGGACTTGTATCGGACTAGGGTGGTTAGTCAAATGGAAACCCCATGGTGTGAAGGGTTTGACCCCTTAGGCAACCCATTGTGTGAGGATTTGAATGAGGTAAATGACTCCTTGAGTGACCCTACTATTGCTTGTTTGGGTTATGATGAAGAAGAGGCCATTATCAATACCTTTCTTGATAGTTTGTCTTTTGAGATGGGTTTCTTAAGTGATGAAATGGGAGGTGAAAGGGAATCCCTTGGTGTGAGTAAGTGTGCTCTAAAGAAGGGGAGTGGAGTACTTGATGTTACTTGCATGATGGGTTGTTTGACTCACTCCACTCCACATGTTGATCACACTTTGAGGAGGGATTGGCTTGTTGATCTTGAGCTTAAGGTTCAAGGGGATTTTGATAGCTTAATCATGCATTTTCCATGTCCCCATGACCTATTTGCTCCTTATTGTGTTGCATGCATATTCTCATTGAACCAAGCACTTGATGATCTCATTGCAGATTTGGTGTTTGTTCTTAACATTGGTGCTTGGTTATATCACAAGAGTGTGTTTTCCACACTTCTTGCACTAACCTACTTTCAAAGTAGGAAATCTTGTGTTTGCTTGTCGTTGCTTGTAAGTTCTAAGCGCCATGTTAAGGCAAAGGAGACCTTGGAAGAAACCTATGTCAAAGTGACGATCAAGGGTTACAAGGGAGGAGAGCATTGGGCACCCCGAAGAGATGATGCCATGTACGTGAATGCATTGATTTCGAGGACGAAATCTTCTCAAGAAGGGGAGGATGATAAGCCCCAAATCGAGCCAAGACACCTTGCCAACATGTATCAAGCTTGGAAGAGGCAAAGGATGCAAGGGCAAGAGCTTCGGAGATGAGTCAAGCATGTTTAGGCGATGGAGCACCGGTGCTCCACCCCACAGGCAGCCAGGCGCTCCGCCTAGGCAAAGCAGGCGCCCCGCCTGAGATACAATTGGCTCAGGCGCTCCGCCCAGCCCCCAGGCGGTCCGCCCAGCCCCCTCCACTGACCATCTTTGTGGGCGCTCCGCCCAATTTGCTGAAGCACGGGATTTCAAGTTTAAAGTTACTATTTTGACCTTGCATGGTCTTTTTGCTTAAAGCCTAGCTTGTGGGCATTATAGACCTTTTACTTAATGCCTAGAAACCTCTATAAATAGCTAGATAGCTTATTTTATTCCTTAGTCTATTTTGAATGATGAATTAACATTGTAAAGAGGGATCTCTTTGGGTTTATGAAAAACCGACCTTTGTTTGGGATTTGTGTGCTTCTAGTGGATTCTAGTTGGACAACGACCCCACCTTCTACTTGCGAGTCCTAGTTGGCTCGAGGGTAGTTGCCTAGCGTAGGTGTTCTTGACATTCTCTCGGGGTGTAACGGAACGAGTTCTTCGTTGCTACTTGAGATTATTGATCGAGTTACGTCTCGTTCTTTATCCTTTTACCTTTTCCGCATTTTATTCTTATCATCCAAGTACATAGATAAACGAAGCTTCAAGCTTCGAACTCGAAGGGCTCGGCCTCTTCAACGTTCTCTCTCAATTCTATCTTCTATAATGGCTAGCTAATGAATGAAATGGCTAAGGGAAGCTTATATAGTTTTCCCATACATAATTGTGAAATGACTAAAATGCCCATGGGTTGGGTTAAGACATACAAGCCACTTAAGGGCAAAATAGGAAGTTCAATGCAAAATTAGAGGCTTTCAGCGATGTAGGCGGGCACCTGGTGGGTAGGCGGGGCGCCTAGCTGTAGGGCGCCTGGTGGGGGAGTGCTGAGGCTAGGCGGGCACCTATGGGGTGCCTGAGTTCCATGCAGTGGGCTACCTAGGCGGCGCGCCTAAGGTCCTGGTCCTCCGACACTTCTTTAAATCATTCCCGAAGCTCTTGCCTTCACATCCTCACACCCTTCTTGCTTGGCGCTTGATGGTTGTGTCATAATCCCAATTTGGATTGCATCATCCTCCCCTTCTTGAAAGGATTTCGTCCTCGAAATCAAACCATCAAAGCCTACGTCCAAAGGCAAATACAAACAAAAATCTCTACTCCAAGAGTAGGTTAGTGCTCAAAAAGTGTGGAAAACACACTCTTGTGATAGAGCCAAGCATCAATAACAATTAAAAAGTTCATGCCTCCCAAAGAGACAACAAGTACTTGACTTGACAAGAAAGTGCATTTAACACAACGACAAGCAAAGAAACCAATAGGACGCGGAACATGCAAGATGTAGCAATCAATTCCCCTATGATCTCTAAGCTTACTAGCAATACACCAAGCCTTCAAATCAATATCATCACAAGGTGACACATTGGCTTTGGCATGCTCAACACCCAAGGTGTGCTCAACATATGGGATGGAGTAAGTAAAATAGTTCAATTTACAACTAGCATGGAATACTCCACTCCCCTTCTTAGAAGCACTCTTACACGCACCGAGAGGTACCTCCTCACCTCCAAAGTCACCCCCAAGACAATCCTCCTCGCTAGACAAACTCCAAAGGAAAGTCTCCAAAATAGGTTCTTCATCATTATAGTCCACACAACGAAGGCTAGGACTACTAGAAGATAGGTCAACACGACCAACATCAAGACCACTCCCCTCACTTGGAGTTCCAAAAAATGGATCATCCATAGGGCCTATCTTTACATACCATGGAGGTTCGATTTTACCACCAACCCTAGTCTGATATAATTCACTACCACAAATGAGATTACCTTCAAACAATAGAAATGTAAAAGCATGGACCTCAAATTCATGGTTAAACAAAAGCATAGTATCAAGACTAGGTTCTCCACTCTCACTCGAGGAGTCATCTAAAATAAATCGATTCATCTCACACTCTAGAGTCTCCTCAAGGTCACAACCATCTTCACTACGACACAAGAGACCACCGCTATCAAGTAAGCAATCAAAGGAAAGAATAGGATAATCATGCAATTCATCTTCTCCTTTATCAAATATGGGTGGGGTGTCATAACAAGGCTCACACACAAGGTCAACTACGACATCTTCACTCTAGAGAGGTTCAATAAAAATGAGCTCACATCATGATGTGGCTTTTCAACCTTCTCAACTAGTGGTTCATTTCAACACACAAGTTGACCCCAAGGCACTACACTAGATGCAAACACATTATATTCATGCAAATCATCAACTAGCATAGAGTTTTCACAAACAATACCATAAGACAAGGAACTATCATGCTGAAGGATAGGAAAACTAACACTTACACTTGAGTCGCATCCGGGCTCGCTCAATGTACTTGAAGCATCATGGGTAGTTCTTTCTCCTTGTAGCTCATATTTGGACTCTCTTTCACCTTGCCTTTCCTCCTCGGTACATGGTTGAGGCTCCATTGGTTTGCCTCCAAGAATTCCTACATAAGAATTCAAATAAGTAGAAGAAAAAGATAAAAGGGTTAAGGTTAGAATAAGGGGTGTCCTCACTCTCAATTTTTCTTTTTCCCTCTTTCTTTTCCCTCATTTTTTTTCCAAGGTCGGGTGTAGATTCGGGTGGTGACAACCCACTCACATCACTCATCACAACCTCTCCTTTTTCCATTCGAGAGTTGTCATCGGTCACTCCCTTACTCCTCTCTATCTTTTGTCTCTCAAATTCGGGTGAGTTGGGATGAGACCAAAGAATACCCATACCCGGAGTAGGTGGACTTTTTACATCAACCCGAAATCTAGGACTTGGAGACTCATCACTTGATATCTCCTTCTTCTTCTTTGGTGAACCACTTGGCATTGAAACTTGTGGTTTCGGGTTCACTTTGTTGATGTCTATCAACCCTTCACTTTAACTCGTCCCACCATGATAAGGATCAAACTAAACGCGGAAAGTAAAGATAGAGAGCGAGACACTACTCGAACTCCCTACGAAGTAACCCCGGGGAACTTGTCCCGAGATACCCTCGTATCGGTGTCAAGAAGGACCTACACTATGCAACCACCCTCGAGTCACACTCGGGACTCGCAAGTAGAATGATCGGGTTTTCGGTTCAAGACTCAACTAGGTTCCACTAGTGAATTCAAGCAACCAAGACAAAGGGTTCTCCAAACAAGAGATAGATTCTTTTAATCATTCATAAAATTCAAGGTAAGCTAAGGTTTGAAGAGGTTTGTGAAGTATTTATAGACTTCACTTACATGTAATGAAAGCTCAAAAATACCCCTAAAGTGGGTTAAAACAATAAAGGCCTCGTAGGGCTATAGTTGTCCAAAACATAGCATAAAACTAGGATTTCCCGCACCCTTCAGCATAGTAGGCGCCCAGCCTTGTGGAGTAGGCGGTCAGCCTACTTGGAGTGGGCAGCCAGCCCCTTTGGAGTAGGCGGTCCGCCCATTTTACAAAGGCGGTCCGCCTGGTGGAGATCTAGAGAGTGAGCAAAAAGTAGGCGGCCCGCCTAGTTGAGTAGGCGGTCCGCCCATTCCTGTAGCTTCTTGATTTGCCTCCAAACGTGCTCCGGATGTCTCTCCAAGTGGCTTAGGTGATCCACCATCCATGGCACTCAAAAGCATGATCTTCCGACTACTCTCGGACTCTTCATCCATGTCTCTCCAAATCAAGTAGAGGTGGGTGTCTTGAATCAACCTTGCTTGACTCCGAGTGAACGGCCTTGAGGTATGCCCCGCATCATCCTCCCCTTCTTGGGAAGGTTTCGTCCTCGAAACCATGGCTTCCTCCTCTCCGGCATCACCATCTCCTACATCACAAGGGTTCAAGTCAGTCACATTAAAAGTATTAGACACATTGTACTTACCGGGTAGATCAATCACATAGGCGTTGTTGTTGATCTTGGAAAGCACTTGAAAAGGTCCATCTCCACGGGGTGCCAACTTCCCTTTTCTTAGGTTTGGAAACCTCTCTTTTCGGAAGTGCACCCACACCCAATCTCCCTTCTTGAGCTCAAGCTTCTTCCTTCCTTTGTTCTTCTTGGAAGCAACCTTTGCATAGGCCTCCTCCAAGTTCTTCTTGGCTTTAGCATGAAGTTCAACCATAGCCTTTGCTCGGCTTTTCCCTTCAAAATTAACAACCAATTCCCTTGGCAAAGGGGTTAGATCAAGGGGAATCAAGGGATTAAAACCATACACACATTCAAAAGGAGTCATGCCAATCAAGCTATGCAATGTACGATTGTAGGCAAACTCCATGAGAGGAAGTTTATCAACCCACGTCCCGGCCTTTCCTCGGGTCATGGCTCTTATAAGAGCACCTAAAGTCCGGTTTACCACCTCGGTTTGCCCATCCGTTTGTGGGTGGTGGGACATAGAGAATAAGAGCTTGGTGCCAAGGGCACCCCACAAACTTCTGCAAAAGTGGCTTAGGAACTTGGAGTCCCTATCACTTACAATGGTTTGAGGCACACCATGCAATTTCAAGACATTGTCAATGAACAAGGAGGCAACATGTTGTGCATCATCACACTTCTTGCACAGAATGAAGTGCGCCATTTTGGAGAACCTATCCACGACAACATAAATGCTATCATGGCCCCCCCCTAGACCGTGGTAACCCCATCACAAAATCCATTGATATATCAACCCACGGACTAGTAGGCACGGGGAGAGGAGTATACAAACCATGGGGGTTAGCTTTAGATTTTGCATGCTTGCACTCAAGGCAATTTTTGCAAAGCTTTTCAACTTGGACCCCCATCTTTGGCCAATGGAATTGTTCCATGAGAATGGCCAAGGTCTTGTTTCTCCCAAAGTGTCCCATTAAGCCTCCACAATGAGCTTAACGAATCAACAATTCCCTCCAAGAGGACTCGGGAACACACACTTTACCATTTTTAAAGATATATCCATTAACCCATTGGTATTTTTCAACCCTTCCCCCCTTTTCAAGAGCTTCATGAATGCTCTTTAGCTTAGGGTCATGAGCATACATCAATTTAATTCTCTTAAAACCCATGATCTTGGAGGCTAAGGTGGTGGCTAGAGCAAACTTTCTCGAAAGCGCATCCGCCACAACATTGTCCTTCCCTTTCTTGTATTGGATCACATAGGGAAAGGACTCAATGAATTCAACCCACTTGGCATGTCTCTTATTGAGCTTCTCTTAGCCTCTCAAATGCTTGAGTGACTCATGGTCACTCTTGATTACAAACTCACGAGGCCAAAGATAGTGTTGCCAATGGGCAAGGGCTCTCAAAAGGGCATACAATTCCTTGTCATATGTAGAATAGTTCAAGGAGGCCCCTTTCAACTTCTCACTAAAGTAGGCGATGGGTTTGCTATCTTGCATTAAAACACCACCAATTCCCACCCCCGAGGCATCACATTCAACCCCAAATGCCTTTCCGAAGTCGGGCAATTGCAATAGAGGGGCGGTACTCAACCTACTTTTCAACTAATGGAAGGCCTTCTCTTGAGGCTCTCTCCAAACAAAAGGTTGGTCTTTCTTCACCAATTCGGTGAGTGGAGCGGCAATGGAGCTAAAGTCTTTCACAAATCGCCTATAAAAGCTATCAAGACCATGAAAGCTCCTCACTTGAGTCACGGTAGTAGGAGTAGGCCAATCACGTATGGCCTCTACCTTAGACTCATCCACCTCCACTCCTTGGGCACTCACAACAAACCCAAGGAAGACTACTACCTTCTCAACACCAAAGGCACACTTTTTGAAACTAGCATAGAGCTTTTCGGCTCTCAACTTTTCAAGCACTAGCCTAAGGTGATCAACATGGTCGTCTATAGATTTGCTATAGATCAATATATCGTCAAAATAGACGACCACAAACTTGTTGATGAATGGCTTTAGAACATGGTTCATTAGCTCATGAAAGTGCTAGGTGCATTGGAGAGCCCAAAGGGCATCACCAACCATTCATAGAGACCAAATTTGGTCTTGAATGCGGTTTTCCATTCATCACCCGGTTTCATCCGGATTTGATGGTAGCCGGACCTAAGGTCAATTTTGCTAAACACACATGAACCACTCAATTCATCTAACATATCATCAAGTCGGGGAATAGGATGACGGTACTTTACCGTTATTTTGTTCACGGCCCGACAATCAACGCACATTCTCCAAGTGCCATCCTTTTTGGGAACAAGGATCACGGGTACGGCACAAGGACTCAAGCTCTCCCTCACCAAGCCTTTAGTGAGCAATTCATCAACTTGCTTTTGCAATTCTCTTGTATCCTCCGGATTGCTCCTATAAGCCGGCTTGTTTGGGATTTGGGATCCCGAGACAAAGTCTATTTGATGTTCAATGCCCCTCAAAGGAGGCAATCCATCCGGCATTTCATCCGGGAACATGTCCCCAAAATCCTTCAAGACATTCTCAAACACACTAGGCAAAGGGTTAGAAGAAAAATCACAATTAGAGTTTAGGATCATACCTTTGTGCACTAGGCATAGGACAAACTTGGTGCCATCATTTCCTTTTAAGATCTCGCCCGGTTGCATCATGGCACAAATGCCACCGGTAGAAAAAGAAGGTGGGATTGCCACCATGCTTTTGGACAAAGGGCTAGTCTCAATGATTGACTTGGCCTTTGCCACCTCCCTCAACTCCCTCATTCTATTGTAGTTATCACTCACTTGTTTGGGAGTTAGGGGCTTTTACACAAATTTCCTTCCTTCATGTTGGAGCGTGTAAGTGTTGACACGCCCGTCATGAACCGCTTGTCGATCAAATTGCCAAGGCCTTCCAAAGAGAAGGTGGCAAGCTTGCATGGGCACAACGTCGAACAAGTGCTCATCAACATAACTACCCATTTTGAACTTGATCATTGCTTGTTTCACTACCTTCAACTCCCCACATTCACTAAGCCATTGCAATCGATATGGCTTGGGGTGCTTCACGGTAGGCAACTTCAATTGGGTTATAAGAGATTGGCTCACAACATTAGTGCAACTCCCGGAGTCAATGATCATAGAGCACACAACACCCTTAACACGACACCTAGCATGGAATAGATTTTCTCTTTGCAAGGCTTCACCATCCTCCACAATCACAGCTCCTAAGCTCCTCCTCACAACTAGAAAAGTATGAGGTTCCTCATCCTCCACCGTATCATCTTGATCATCCTCCTCTACTCCCTCATCTCCCTCTACTCCCTCATCTCCCTCTGGCTCACTTTCTTGCTCATAAGCACTATCACCAACAACAACCATGGTCCTCTTTGTAGGACATTCCTTAGCAAAGTGTCCATACCCCTTGCATTTGTGACATTGAATGGAAGAAGAAGTAGGAGTATTCAATTGGGTTTTAGAGTTACCTCCCACATTGGGTGTGTACTTCTCAAACGGCTTCTTCACATATTTGCTAGCACTTGCTCCACTAGGGCCACTCGCACTTGTGAATCTTGCATTGGGAGTAGGATTTTTCCAATCCTTTTGCTTGGTCATGGAAGAAGAAGTGTTACTCTTGTAACGGTTGGATTTCTCTTTGTCAAGCCATTGCTCGGCTTGAATAGCGGCATCAAGGACTTCTTGAAGTGAAAGATAAGCATGCAATCTCAATTGTGAAGCTATGCCATAGCTCAAACCATTCATGAAACGGATCACGGCTTGCTCCTCATCTTCGGTGTCCATATCCAAGGCCATTCGAGTTCTTTCAAACTCATCATAGTATTCATGCACCGTCTTGACACCTTGCTTCAACTCATAAAGTTTCTTGAGTTGTTCTTGACGATATCTAGGAGTGATGTACTTGATACTCATGATACCCTTCAAGTCATTCCAACCCACATTCACGGGGATTCCCGCTCTTCTCCTTGATCTCTTGACGGATTCCCACCAAGTAGATGCATAAGACTCAAAGGATGAAATAGCATAGGTACCCTTCTTGTCATCGGTCATGTCATTGGTGTCAAACAACCTTTCCATTTGTAGCACCCATTCAATATAAGCACTCGGGTCACAATTTCCCTTAAAGATTGGGAGATTAAGCTTCACACTATTGAGGTTGGTGTTGTCACGACCCCCACGGAATGGCTCCGGTTGGCCCCCATAGTGATCCTCATTCACACCATACTCCCTCCTCGCATTCCCTCCAACATATCCCATAGGTGGCCCCCGACCTCGGCCCCTACTACGATCCACATTTCGACCCCAATTCATACCTCGCCTTGGTTGAAAGTGATCATCAAACCCATACATATCATCACCATAGTCGGCTTCCTTCCCTTCTTGAGCTTCATCGACTTGCTCAAGAGGTTGCACGTTTCGGATGGATCTTGGTAGTGGGATGTTTCTTGGGGGATTATCCAAGATACGGGGAATGCCCGTTCGTTCAATTCTTTCTCGATCCTCCTTTACCCGTTTTTGATTGAGCAATTCAATGACATGGCTTACTTGTTCTGGGGTAAAGTTAGGAGTACTTGAGACTTCCACTTGGGCACTCGGGGCCCCTTTTTTGACTTGGACACTCGGGGTCCCTTTCTCCGATGGGACATTAGAAGTCCCTTGCTCAACTAGAGCACTAGAGTTCACCCGCTCGAGGATTTCAATCCTCAAGTGCATACTATCCAATTTGGCAAGGATAGTAGCAAGGTCACTCTTAGCAAAGTCTTCGCCTTCGGTAGACATTATACCTACACAAGAAACAAACGTTAGCAAACAACCTCACACACTCCCTCACAAGTTTTCACTCGGATCACTCGTTTAGTGGTGATGGCTATTTCACTCTTGCTTGAACTCAAAGCTTTACTAAGTTGAATAGTAAACCTAAACTTAATCACTCGACTCAAAATCTAAATGCACTCCGGGGTGAGTGGAGTTGATAGGACTCATTCGGAACGTTAAGCTTTTTAAGTGCGGACTTGAGTCAAAAGAGACTACGAGTCTTCTTTGAATTCTAGTCTCCGGTCTAGGCTTGAGTGTTCCTATTAGCTTAGAAGGACTAGCACAACTCAAGTAGGTACGATTACTCGAGGAAGTACTAGCTAGAAGTAATGCGATCAAAGAAACAAGAAAGCCTACGAAAAACTACCCGAAACCACGCCCAACAGAAGTAGGCGCCCCACCTGTTTGGACTAGGTGGTCCGCCTGGTTCCCCTGCAATGGAGAGTAGGCGGTCAGCCTACTCTAGTAGGTGCCCCGCCTCTGTAAAGTCCAGAGAGCACACAAAAATCAGGCGGTCCGCCCGTTTCACTAGGCGCCCCGCCTACTGCAGGTTTCAGCACAGTTTCAAACACGATTTTCTTGGTTTTGCACCCAAAAATTCATCAATCCACACGTTGTTTTAGCAATTCAAAGGTACCCCAATGTTGTTTCAATCACAAAGAACCAACCCCCAACAACTTTAATCAAACCCCAATAAAAAACAAGCAATTTACCATGTTCATCAACTTCAAGCTTAGGGTTTCAAATTTTCAAATTTTCAAGGGGTTTCAAATTGTCAATTCTTGTGTTTCTACTCCAAATTTGATGCTTAGGGTACCAAAAGAACGGGTTTCCAATAAGAAACAAACCCTAAAAACAATCACTCAATGGGTCTATCAAACCAAGAATCCATGATCATATTTTTTTGTGTTTTCTTCTTTTCTTCAATAACAAACAAGAACCTAACATCGAAACCAACCTAGGCACGAAGAATCAAGGGTCGGGGGTTTGTAGAAACAAAACCCGAGCCTTGCTCTGATACCAAGATGATAAGGATCAAACTAAACGCGGAAAGTAAAGATAGAGAGCGAGACACTACTCGAACTCCCTACGAAGTAACCCCGGGGAACTTGTCCCGAGATACCCTCATATCGGTGTCAAGAAGGACCTACACTATGCAATCACCCTCGAGTCACACTCGGGACTCACAAGTAGAATGATCGGGTTTTCGGTTCAAGACTCAACTAGGTTCCACTAGTGAATTCAAGCAACCAAGACAAAGGGTTCTCCAAACAAGAGATAGATTCTTTTCATCATTCATAAAATTCAAGGTAAGCTAAGGTTTGAAGAGGTTTGTGAAGTATTTATAGACTTCACTTGCATGTAATGAAAGCTCAAAAATACCCCTAAAGTGGGTTAAAACAATAAAGGCCTCGTAGGGCTATAGTTGTCCAAAACATAGCATAAAACTAGGAATTCCCGCACCCTTCAGCATAGTAGGCGCCCCACTAGGCGCCCAGCCTTGTGGAGTAAGCGGTCAGCCTACTTGGAGTGGGCGGCCAGCCCCTTTGGAGTAGGCGGTCCGCCCGTTTTACAGAGGCGGTCCGCCTGGTGGAGATCCAGAGAGTGAGCAAAAAGTAGGCGGCCCGCCTAGTTGAGTAGGCGGTCCGCCCGTTCCTGTAGCTTCTTGATTTGCCTCCAAACGTGCTCCGGATGTCTCTCCAAGTGGCTTAGGTGATCCACCATCCATGGCACTCAAAAGCATGATCTTCCGGCTACTCTCGGACTCTTCATCCATGTCTCTCCAAATCAAGTAGAGGTGGGTGTCTTGAATCAACCTTGCTTGACTCCGAGTGAACGGCCTTGAGGTATGCCCCGCATCACACCACTTCTTGTAACTGTAGGACTCCTGGATTGCACATTGTCGCCCATGGAATGAAGTTCTCGATCCTTGCTCCTTTGCTTAGCCAAAGAAGGTGCACTAGTAGGTACTTAGCCCCTTGCCCGATAAGGCACAAAGTCATAGACCCTTTGCCCTATGCCCACAAGATACGCATCCTTCATCACACTATATTGCATACTCTTGCCCTCCAACCACGGCTCACCTATCCACACATCAACATGACGCATGGGATACATATCACACCACACATAGCATTTATAGTTCCTATGAGATATGAGTACCCGAGCCTCCTTAGAAACTCACACTCCATCATACTCATAAGGAAGCTCTAGCTTGTAGGATGGTATCCTAAGCCTATCAAACAAAGAGGTGCTAATGCAATTGGCATCGGTATCACCAATCTTGAGCAAGTATCCTCCAATACCATCTACCTCAACAACGAACCTACGCCTACCCAAGTTTTGTAGATTGGCATCCAAATGAGAACTTGGACGCCCACAAGTGTCAACACCAACAACTTGGGTCTTCCTTATCCCTCCATTAGTGGCAACACCACTAGAATAATCATCACTTTTCGTCACTCTTCCAACATTAGAAATGTTGTTGGAAGTCGAGGAAGGAACCTTGCTATAGAACCCATAAGTGCCTCTCTCCTTGGTTCCATAGCCCATAGTACTACTCCGACCACAACCATCCACGCCCCTCACGGCATATAACCCCTTTGTAGAAAAAGCAACACCATCTCTCAAACCAACCTCCACATGAGAATTAGAAGCATTAGGTCGCTTAGCGTACCTAGAAGATGCAAGCTTCGTGTTTTCCATGGAACAACCACCACCTCCTCCCATACTAATGGAAGGACCTCTACTACTCCCTTGTATGCCACTAGCAACACTAAGAGAAGATGCAAATGAATAATGCAAATAAATAATTTCATCATCTATTCCCTCTATGTCACTATCATGCTCATATTCATCACAAGTAGATTAAGTAGGAACAATGTACCTTGAAGCGTTAACATCTTCAATTTCTTGACTTGAAGCATTAGAATCATCAAATTCATCTTCACATGCTTCATAGTCTTCTTGCATCTCATGATCATCATAGTAACCCGCTTCATCACCATACGAGCAATAGTTCCCCGAATCATCATAGCAATACCCATCATCACCGTTGTAGGAACCATAGTCTCTCTTTCGTCACCATACGAGTCATAGCAACTCGCATCATCCCCACAATATCCATAATCTACTCCATCATCATTATCTGATATTGTTGCAACACCACAAGATAAACCTCCCAAAAGTCACTCCCTCATGTATTTCACTCAATATATGAACACTCAAAGGCGAGGCCTTACAACTTGGGAACCAAGGTGATCACAACTAGTATGTCCAAGTAAAAGTTCGGAATGGAGTTAATGAGACTCGATGTACGGACGGCTATTTAAGTGCGCACTTGAGGCCAAAAAAATTTCTACGACTCTTCTTTGAATTCTAATCTCCTCTACGCCCGAATGTCCTAATACGCTCAAAAGTTAGTGTCAATGGAGTAGGCCAATTACCCTAAAAACACTAACCAAGAAGTTAGGAAACAAACGGAACATAAAAAACTACGAAAAGAAGTGAACCGGACCAAAAGTGTGCCAGGTGGGGAGCCCGGGTGCTAGGCGGGGTGCCTAGACACTTTCAGCAGCCTCGGCAGTAGCAAAACCAGGCAGGGCGTCTAGGCCTGTTTGACAGCTTTTCTCAAAATAGGTTTTGGCGATTTTTAGCCAACTTTTTGGTTCGATTTCAACCCGATACACAAAACCAACGATACCCAAAGGTGTATACAATTATAATAACCAATCCCCAATGGTTTTCAACCTCTAACAAACAACAACAAGCTTTGATTCGAATTGGAAGCATTTTCAAGAAATTTTAAAATTTTGGGGTTTTAATTTTCGAAATTTTGATTCGTAACACCAAATTGTGATATATGGGTATGAAAACGATGGGAATACAATAAAGAACAAACCCCAATACTTTTTAACACTTGGGGGATTCGAATTCAACCCGATCTACCAATTTTTTTTTCAAGTTTTCTAGTTTTTCAATTTTTTTGTTTTTCTTCAAACTTTCAAAAACAAACACAACAACAACAACAACAACAATACTAACACGATGAACAAGGAACGGGGCTTTGTAAGAATATAACCCGAGCCTTGCTCTGATACCAACTGATGCAATGTAAAATACGGAAGCTAAAACATACTATACGCGGAAGCAAGTAAAACGATATAACAAGAAATCGAGACTAGGAAGGCAAGAAATTAGAAGAAAGAATCGAATTCAACTCACACACGTTGATTGAATTCAAAAGGGAGAAAGGGAAACTTGAACCTTACAATGGATTCAAACTAGGTGTCGATCTCCATAGGTTCCAAGTACATAGATAAACGAAGCTTCAAGCTTCGAACTCGAAGGGCTCAGCCTCTTCAACGTTCTCCCTCAATTCTATCTTCTATAATGGCTAGCTAATGAATGAAATGGCTAAGGGAAGCTTATATAATTTTCCCATAGACAATTGTGAAATGACTAAAATGCCCATGGGTTGGATTAAGATATACAAGCCATTTAAGGGCAAAATAGGAAGTTCAGTACAAAATTAGAGGCCTTCAGTAATGTAGGCAGGCGCATGGTAGGGGAGTGCTGAGGCTAGGCGGGCGCCTGGTCGGTAGGCGGACGCCTAGGGCGGGGCGCCTGGGAAGGTGGGGCGCCTGAGTTCCATGCAGTGGGCTACCTAGGCCTAGCCTAGGCGGCGCGCCTAGCACTTAGGCGGGGCGCCTAAGGTCGTGGTCCTCCGACACTTCTTCAAATCGTTCCCGAAGCTATTTCCCTCGCATCCTCGCACCCTTCTTGCTTGGCTCTTGATGGTTAGGTCCTAATCCCAATTTGGATTGCATCAACTTGATAGGGGTGGTCTCTTGTGTCGTAGTAAGGATGATCGTGACCTTAGGGAGTGTCTAGTATATGAGATGGATCAAATTGTTTTTGATGACTCCTCAAGTGTAGATGTTGTCTCTAGTTTGAGATCTTCACCTTTGGTTTCGAATGAATTTGGGAAGTGTGCCTATATTAATCCTTTATATGAGGGCAACTTCAACGGAAATGGTGAATTGTATCAAACTAGAGTAGAGTGTGAGTTTGAACCTCCATGGTTTGAAAAGCTTAGCTCTATAGATAATCCATTATTTGAGACCTCCTTTGGGAGTTTGTCTAGCGAGGAGGATTGTCTTGGAGATAAATTTGGAGGTGAGAAGGTACATCTTGGTGTGTGTAAGAGTACTTCTAAGAAGGGGAGTGGGGTATTCGATGTTATTTGCCACTTGAACTATTTGACTTACTCCATCCCGTATATTGATCACACCTTGAGTGTTGAGCATGCCAAAGCCGAAGTGTCACATGTGATTAAATTGATTCAAAGGCTTGGTGTGTTGGTCATAAGCTTAGGGATCATAGGGAATTTGATTTCTATATCTTGCATGTTCCATGTCCTATTGATCTCTTTGCTTGTATTTGTGTAGGATGCACTTTCTTGTCGAGTCAAGTACTTGTTGTCTCCTTGGGAGACATGAGTGTTTTAATTATTATTTATGTTTGGCTCTATCATAAGAGAGTGTGTTTTCCCACACTTTTGGCACTGATCTACTCTTGTAGTGGGAAGCTTTGTTTGTGCTTGTTTTGAACGTAGGCTTGATGGATTGATTTCAAGGACAAAATCCTTTCAAGAAGGGGAGGATGATGCGGGGCAAATTGAGCCAAAGCGCCAACCATCAAAGAGCCAAGCTTGAGAGTACAAAAAGGACAAGTCACGGGCTCCGGAAGGAGCACCATGGAAGGAGGACCACTTAGGCTCCAAAGGAAAGGCTCGAGAGACACATTTTGAGGCATTTCAAGAAGACACGGGAGGAGGCGGACCGCCCACTGAACCAGGCGGACCGCCTAGTTGATTGACAGCCCTCAGGAAATGGAACCAGTGGACCACCCCTTTATAGAGGTGGACCACCCACTTTGCTGCTTGGTCTATGGAGTTCCAAAAGAGGCGGAGCGCCTAGTTTATGTGAAGTCTATCCGAGTTTTGTTCTATTTTGTTGTGTAATTACAACTTTAGCCCTAAGTAACTTCTATTATTTTAATTAGACTTAGGGGCTTGTAGTCATTTCACTTAGGAGTGTGGCACACCTATAAAAGCCATACTTAGCCATTTCATTTCATTAGTCATTATTGAAAATAGAATTGGGAGAAAGACATATAGAGGCTTGGGTGTTTGGAGCGTGATGCTCATGTATCCCCTACGACTTTGGAGCCCGAGGATTGCATCCTAGTATGAATTCAGGATTTTGTTCAAGTTTCTCTTTCTCCCATTGAATTCAATCCACGTATGTGAGTTTGATTCGTTTCTTTCTTCTCATTTCTTGCCTTCCTAGTCTTGATTTCTTGTTATCCTTTAATTGCTTCCGCTCAATTATAGATTATTGCTTCCACGTAGTTTTCCCCATATCACTAACTCTAGAACTTTTAGGAACTCGTGCTTGCTGAAATTTCCTCCATTCTCTTAGAAATTTCTTGACTTCAAGTGCTTACTTTAAAAGAGCCATCCGTCCATAGAGTAACATAAACTCCATTCCAAACCAATACTTGGACATACTATTTGGTGATTCTACACCTTGGTTCTTAAGAGATCACAGAAAAATCTTAGTGTAGGGGTATTTGGAGTGTGAACTTTAAAGAGTGTGAGTGCCACCACTAAAAGTGAGGGAGAGCAAGTGAGATTATTTTTACTAACCTTTCCTTCCCCCAGTGTTCTTGATATGTCTTTTGCAGGTACATGGAGCAATAAGGAAGGTATGGTTGGTAATGGAGATGGGTCGGTAGGTAGGAGTTTTTACAACACTCTCGAGGTGACTAAGGCTGAAATAAAGAGAGTGGGAGATCGAGTTGGTAGTCTCGCTGCTCTTGAATATTCAGATTCTTACTTGGGGTAAAATCGGCGAAACTTGGGATTGAGTAGGTTTGTCATTGAAGTAGATGAGTCTGGAGGATACTTGCTCAAAATTGGTGATACTGATGCCAATTGCAGTAGAACCTCTTTTATTGAGACATTAGGGATAGCATGCTATAAATTGAAACACCCTTATGAATATAATGGGGTGTGGTTTTCTAAGGCAACCCGAGTGCTTATCGCCCAAAAGGATTATAAGTAGTATGTATGGTGTGATGTATATTCCATGACTGTTGATGTTTGGTTAGATGCACCATGGTTGCACAACAAAGAGTTGCAATATATTGCTAAAAGAGATGTTTACCTTTGATGCAGCCCGAACACGTGTTGATCAAGTGTTCGATCCACCAAGGAGACCGATGACAAGAAGCCAAGCCAAGCTGCTGCACGATGTGCACATTCACTTAGCCTGGCCGAAGGAAGACAATTGCTCCGAAGCTGAGTGGCCGGGCTCAAGAACCGAAGGCACTATCTTCAGATTTGAGCCCGAAGGCAAAGTGACCGAGGACAATGAGCTCGAAGACAAGTGAGCGTCCGAGGACACTAAGTTCGAGCACACTGCCGAACACAAACTTGTCTCAGCCCTGCGTGGCTTGTTTTTATTAGTCACTTGTGACTATTTACTACTTTATCCTTAGTATAGCCTATAAATAGTCCATTTCATTTCATTGTAAGACAGTTTTTTTGAGTTTATGAAAAATATAGCAAGTGCTATTGTGAGTCTCCGATGGAGCCGAACCCCGACGTGGGCTTTTAAAGAACTTGTGTCAATCGGTGTGGGTCGTTTGAACAATTTCTTCTTGATCATTCAATTTGCAAGAAGCGGGTCTTTCTTGAGGATTGTTGCATAGTATAGGTGCGTCTTGATTTCCCTTCGATCGAGCTTTGAGACAGGTTCCTCACTGTTCTTTCGAATCGAAGCAAGATTTGTCTTGCTTCTATCTTTACTTTCTTTGTTGTTTTCTTCCGCGTGTCGTGTTTAGCATTTCCCTCGGGTGTGCTTGCACCATCTTGGTATCAGAGCACGGTTTGGGCTTGTTTCTACAAATCCAAATCCTGTTCAAGTTATCTTTATCATCGTGCGTTTGTGTCTTTGTTTTCCGTTTCGTGTTCTTGATTTGGTTGTGTTACTGTTAGTGTTATTACTTAAAAAAAAAAAAAAATTGTTAAAGAAAATTCAAAAAAAAATTGTGTTTGATTGTTGGTTGTTTGGGATAAACAACCATTGATTCTTGATCACCATTGTTTCCTGATTCCGACAAGTACCCGACGTACTGATTTTGTGACTAGGGTTTCTTGGTGAAATTTTGGACTGTTATGAGTTTTAATGGTGGCTGGAACTCGAACCCCATCGTGTTTAGATGAAACCGATGAAGATTGGTGGTTCATGAGTGATTTGGGTTTGTTTGTTGCTTGGAAATCGAAGTTCTGAGTTTGAATCGTTGTCCGTACGCCGGAAAAGTGTTACAAAATCGTAACAGTGTACGACGCGAACGAGCTGGTTCTTAGCTCGAAGAACCTGAACTGAATTCCTCCGATGCTGTTGAAACCGGAGCTGAAAAGGCAACCCAGATCTTGTTACATTAGTGATCAGTGAGTCGAAGTTAGTTGGTCTGTACGCCGGAGCAAGGCTTCACTGTTCCATTGAAGAAGAAAGGGGTAAAGTGTAAACATTAAAACCCCAGGTGAAAAGTTGTCGGCTGAGAAAAGGAAAGAGGATAAGGTAAAACCCTATCCGTACCAAGGAGGGACCACTCTTGTACGGACAAGAGTTGGTGTGATCGAAAAAGATTCCAAAAGGGAATCAAAAGGTAGATTCTCCTAGGTTTTCACTTTCTTCTGACCGAGATTCTAGCTAGTGGATCTTTTGAGTAATTGATCTACTCGAGGTCGTACTAACTCTTCTGAGCTAATAGGAACTCGTACGTGGGTGACCGAAGTCCAACTTCGTAGAAAATTCTTTTGACTCCCCGAAGCGCAAGAGTAAATAACTGTCCGTTCCATTAAGTCAAATCAACTCACTCTTCCCAAAGTAAAACATCGTAGATTGTCAAATCGAAGGAATTGAGAGAGGTTGATCAACCGAGGAAGCCATTGGCTACAAGTTCTTGTGTGACCAAAAACAGAACCCATAAATTGAGTGGACCCGAGTGCCACCCATCAAAGGTGAGGGAGTGTGTGAGGTGATTTTTAACCTTAATATTTGGTTTGATCTTTGACTTGTGCAGGTACCATGGCTGGGAATGGAGGCGATGGCAAAGGCATTGAGAAGCCCGAAGTGTCGTTAGCCGATCTCATGGCTGCGATACAAGGCGTCAGTGCCGAAGTAAGAGGAGTGACTGCTCGAGTGACTCTCCTCGAGCAAGGAAGCGCGTCTGTGGCCATGAATGGGTCCGGCGCTGGAACTAGCCATTCCACTCCGATGAAATCTGAGCTGTATGCTGAGCTTGTTCGACAACATCAGTTGACAAGTGAAGCAATTCGAAGAGAGCTTAACTTGGGCAATCCCCAAGTTGGTTATCAAAACTTGGGCATTCCCCGAGGAGAAAGGATACAACTTCCAAGGGCCCGAAGAGATCTTGGAGCCGTTGTCGAAGAGGTTCTCGAAGAGGAATTTCCCGAGGACGAATATGAGAATGAGCCGCCCTTCGCTCAACGAAGGCAAGCTCACCGAGGTCGTGGAAATTTCCGAGGTCGAGGCCGAGGCGCAAATGTTGAGAGAAATATTGAGCGTGAGGCTGATGATCGTGGTGATGAGTATCCCGAACAGGTTCGTGGTGTTCGAGACTCAAACTTGAACAGCGTCAAGATCACTGTTCCACCCTTTAAAGGAACTAGTGATCCCGATGAGTATCTTGAATGGAAGTTTAAAATGGAGTGCATCTTTGAAACCAATGAGATGACCGAGGAGAGAAAGGCTGCCCATGCTATTGCTTCGTTCGAAGCCTATGCATCAACATGGTGGGAATCTGACAAGAGGCATAGAAGAAGGAATGACTATCCAGTAGTCAATACTTGGCCACAGTTGATGAGAGCTATGGATGCTAAGTATTTGAGTGCCAAGTACAGGCAAACTCAAATGCAAAAGCTCTATGAGCTAAAGCAAGGGACCAAGTCAGTTCAAGAGTACCATGATGAGTTCGAAAAGATTTGATTGAATCTTGATCTGATCGAAGATGAAGAGCAAGCCATTATCTGGTTCAAAAATGGCTTGGCTAGGGATGTGTCATCTCAATTGAGACTCCACGTGTATCACACGTTGGAAGATCTGTTCGATGCTGCCACCGAAGCTGAAAAATTGGTGAAGGACGATAAGGCAAACCGGTATCGAGGAGTCACTACTTCTACTCCTTTGAACCGAGGTAAAGAATGGAAGAGTCCAAACCAAACAAGTGCTAACACTGTTCGAGATTCGAAGAGACCCTTCGAGAGGGGTGTGACCGTTAACCAATCAAGAGAAGTGGGAGGTAAAGTTCAACTCAACTCTCCTAGTGCTTCAAATATTCAGTGTCACAAATGCAAGGGTTATGGTCACATGGCAAAAGAGTGTCCAACTCGCAAAGTTATGCTTCTGCTCGAAGATGGAACCGTCCATGAGCAAGCGAGTGACACCGAGGAGGAATTTATCGAGGAGACTGACCGAGCTGAAGGTGATGATGATCGTGAAGCTACCGAAGCTGATCATCCGAAAATGTTTCTTGTGGTTCGAATAAATTTGAGCTGCATTATCCTTGAAGAAGAGGACAACCAAAGAGAAAACCTCTTTCATGCCCGATGTCGAGTAAGGGGAAAGGTGTGTTCGATGATCATTGATTCTGGTAGTTGTGCAAATGTGGTGAGCCAAACTTTGATCTCACAAATGGGACTAACTACTTTGAAGCATCCCCACCCTTACAAATTACAATGGCTGAATGAGTGTGGAGAATTGAGAGTTGTCAAACAAGTGTGGATCAAGTTCAGAATCGGAGAGTATCAAGATGAAATGATATTCGATGTGGTGCCGATGCAAGCTTGTCATTTGCTACTGGGTCGACCATGGCAATATGATCGAACAGCTGTTCACAGTGGCAGATCCAACACTTACACTGTGAAGATCGATGGGAAGAGTTTCGTGCTCAAACCCTTGTCTCCAAAATAAGTCACCGAGGACTATAAACGGATGAAATAATTGAAAGAAGCGGCCAAAGCCAAGCTTCCGATGGGAGCAAAATTGGGGCCCGAAGAGACAGACTCACTGCCCGAAGTAAAAGGAATATGTGCAATCATGCAACCGGGTGAGTTACTACGAGGCAACGACAACGATCAGATGATGATTTGCCTCGTGCACAAGGGTATCTTTCTTAACTCTAATGATGATTTTTCTAATGATAACCCTTTGCCTAGTGCTGTACAAAGTGTTTTGCAGGACTTCGGAGACATATTCCCTGAAGAAATGCCGGGTGGATTACCTCCGTTGAGAGGAATCGAGCACCAAATTGACTTCGTATCGGGGTCACAAATCCCCAACAAACCTGCATACCGGTGTAATCCCGAAGACACCAAAGAGCTCCAAAGGCAGGTTGATGATTTGTTGAACAAGGGCCTTGTTCGAGAGAGCTTGAGTCCTTGCGCCGTTCCTGTTATACTTGTCCCAAAGAAAGATGGAACATGGCGAATGTGTGTTGATTGCCGAGCAGTCAACAAAATAACGGTAAAGTATCGTCATCCTATCCCTCGATTAGATGACATGCTAGATGAGTTAAGTGGTTCTTCATGCTTTACGAAGATAGACCTCAGGTCCGGTTACCACCAGATCCGAATGAAACCCGGAGACGAGTGGAAAACCGCATTCAAGACCAAGTTCGGTCTCTATGAATGGTTGGTAATGCCTTTTGGCTTATCCAATGCACCGAGCACATTCATGCGACTGATGAACCATGTGCTCAAGCCGTTCATAAATAAGTTTGTTGTCGTTTACTTCGATGACATACTTGTTTATAGCAAATCTGTGGATGAACATGTTGAACACCTAAGGCTAGTGCTTGATAAGCTTAGAGAAGAAAATTTGTATGCTAACTTCAAGAAATGTGCCTTTTGTGTCAAGCGTGTAGTCTTTCTTGGATTCGTTGTCAGTGCTAATGGTGTTGAAGTCGACGAATCAAAAGTCGAAGCCATCAAAGATTGGCCAACTCCAACCTCGGTATCACAAGTTCGTAGCTTCCATGGCTTAGCTAGCTTTTACCGAAGGTTTGTTCGTGACTTTAGCACCGTGGCAGCTCCTTTAACCGAGATGGTGAAGAAAGACCATCCATTTGTGTGGGGAGAGTCCCAAGAGAGGGCTTTCCAAGAGTTGAAACGGAGGCTTTGCTCTGCCCCGTTGTTGCAACTCCCTGACTTCGGCAAAGCATTCGAAGTCGAGTGTGATGCATCCGGAGTTGGGATCGGAGGAGTGCTAATGCAAGAATCGAAGCCAATCACTTACTTTAGCGAAAAGCTTAAGGGTGCAACCTTGAACTACTCAACGTATGACAAGGAATTGTATGCCCTCGTTCGAGCACTCGCCCATTGGCAGCATTATTTGTGGCCTCGAGAGTTTGTGATCAAGAGTGATCATGAGTCTCTGAAGCATCTCTGAGGTCAGGAGAAGTTGAACCGAAGACATGCCAAGTGGGTTGAATTCATTGAGAGTTTTCCCTACGTAATTCATTACAAAAAGGGTAAAGACAATGTTGTGGCCGATGCGCTATCAAGGAAATTTGCCTTAGCGACCACTCTCGCCTCTAGGCTCATGGGGTTTGAAAGCATCAAGTCGATGTACGAAGACGATCCCAAGCTGAAATGCGTTCGAGACGCAATTTTGAGTGGCCGAAGGGTTGAAAAATATCAATGGCATGATGGCTACCTTTTCAAGAATGGGAGGGTTTGTGTGCCAATGTCATCGTGGAGAGAGCTCTTAGTTCGAGAGGCTCACTCCGGTGGACTGATGGGACACTTCGGTGTCGACAAAACTCTTGGCATCTTGACCGAGCAGTTCCATTGGCCCAAAATGCGACGAGATGTGGAAAAGCTTTGCATCGCTTGTCTCGTTTGCAAGAAAGCTAAATCGAAGTCCAACCCTCATGGTTTGTACACCCCGTTACCTGTGCCTGATCGACCTTGGGTTGATATATCCATGGACTTTGTCTTGGGGTTACCAAGGTCGGGGGGAGGACATGATAGCATCTTCGTTGTGGTTGACCGTTTTTCAAAAATGGCTCACTTTATTCCTTGCAAGAAGTGTGATGATGCACAGCATGTAGCTACATTGTTTGTTTCTAATGTGTTGAAATTGCATGGTGTACCTCGTACTATTGTGAGTGATCGAGACTCAAAATTCTTGAGTCATTTTTGGAAGTGTTTGTGGGGTGCCCTCAGCACCAAGCTACTATTCTCGACGTCTCACCATCCTCAGACTGATGGACAGACCGAGGTAGTTAACCGAACCTTGGGATCTTTGCTTCGAGCAATGACCAAAGGGAAGGTTAGAAACTGGGCTGACCGTTTGCCCATGATGGAGTTTGCATACAATCGAACGGTGCATAGAATGATCAACATGACCCCGTTTGAATGTGTGTATGGCTTTAATCCTTTGATTCCACTTGATTTAACCCCATTACCTCGAGATTCTGTTCTTGATTTTGAAGGTACTCGACGAGCCGCTGCCTTGATCGAATTGCATGAAAAGGTGAAGAATAACCTCGAGGAGGCCTATGCAAAGGTTGCCTTAAAGAAAAACAAGGGGCGTAAAAAGCTGGAATTAAAGAAGGGAGATTGGGTTTGGGTTCACTTCCGAAAGGAACGCTTCCCGAACCAAAGGAAAGGAAAGTTGGCTCCTCGAGGGGATGGTCCATTTCAAGTGTTGACCAAGATCAACAACAATGCTTACGTGATCGACCTCCCTGGTGAGTATAATGTGTCCAACACCTTCAATGTTGCTGACTTAGTTCCTTGTGTTGTAGGTCGAACTTCGGAGGACGAGGAGGGCTCGATTTCGAGGACGAAATCTTCTCAAGAAGGGGAGGATGATGCAGCCCGAACACGTGCTGATCAAGTGTTCGATCCACCAAGGAGACCGATGACAAGAAGCCAAGCCAAGATGCTGCACGATGTGCACATTCACTTAGCCTGGCCGAAGGAAGACAATTGCTCCGAAGCTGAGTGGCCGGGCTCAAGAACCGAAGGCACTATCTTCAGATTTGAGAACGAAGGCAAAGTGACCAAGGACAATGAGCTCGAAGACAAGTGAGCGTCCGAGGACACTGAGTTCGAGCACGCTGCCGAACACAAACTTGTCTCAGCCCTGCGTGGCTTGTTTTTATTAGTCACTTGTGACTATTTACTACTTTATCCTTAGTATAGCCTATAAATAGTCCATTTCATTTCATTGTAAGACAGTTTTTTTGAGTTTATGAAAAATATAGCAAGTGCTATTGTGAGTCTCCGATGGAGCTGAACCCCGACGTGGGCTTTTAAAGAACTTGTGTCAATCGGTGTGAGTCGTTTGAACAATTTCTTCTTGATCATTCAATTTGCAAGAAGCGGGTCTTTCTTGAGGATTGTTGCATAGTATAGGTGCGTCTTGATTTCCCTTCGATCGAGCTTTGAGACAGGTTCCTCACTGTTCTTTCGAATCGAAGCAAGATTTGTCTTGCTTCTATCTTTACTTTCTTTGTTGTTTTCTTCCGCGTGTCGTGTTTAGCATTTCCCTCGGGTGTGCTTGCACCAACCTTCCGGGCAGGAATCAAAGGGTTTATGAATTTGTGCCTAGCAGGAAGTGGGGCAAGCTAGAAACTAGTGCATGCTCTTAGCCTTCTCAAAGGGGAGAAATGCAAGAACTTCATCCTATGACTGAAATAGTTCAAACTAAGAGTCCTATAAGCACGAGAATTAGTAGGACAAGCACAACAAGTAAAGGGTTGACAACTGTCAACAAGGTGAGCCCAAAACTGCATGATTCAAAGGCAAGTGGTACACCAAAGAAGAAGAGGGCGTCAAGTGATGGATCTCTAAGTCCCAACTTTCGGGTTGACATGAAGAGTCTACCTACTCCAGCTAAGGGCATTCTTGGGACTCATCCCAACTCGCCCGAACATGAGAGACAAAAGATTGAGAGGAGTAAGGGAGTGTATGGTGACAATCCTCGAGCGGAAAAAGGAGAGGATGTGTTGAGTGATGTGAGTGGGTTGTCACCTCAATCTAGACTTGACCTTGAAAGAAAAATGAGAGAGAGGAGAGAAGAGAAAAGAAAAATTGAGAGTGAGGACATCCTTTGTTCTAACAATTCTTTATCATCTTCTTCTTATTTTAGCTATTGTGCAGGGATTCTTGAAGGCAAGCTGATGGAGCCTCAATCATGTTGTAAGGTGGAAAAGCAAGGTGATAGAGATTCTCATTGTGAGCTGCAAGGTGGAGGAGCTTGTCAAGATACTTCAAGTGCTTTAAATGATCAAGGCAGCAACTCGAGTGTAAGTATTAGTTCTTCCTTCCATGAGCATTATGATTCCTTGTCTTGTGAGAGCATTAGTAATAATCTATTGGTTGCTGATTTGGATGGATATAATGTGTTTGCAACTAGTATAGGGTCTAGTGGTCAACTTGTGTGTGAGCATGAGTCACTAATTGAGGAAGTTTGTAAGTCACATGATTATGTGAACCAATGGTTCCATGAACCTCTTTTTAGTGATGAAAATGTAGTTAATGAAAATGTAGTTGATCATGTTAGTGAATTTTATTATGACACACCACCCGTATTTAATAGAGGGAAAGATGAATTGTTTGATCATCCTATTCTTTCTTTTGATAACATATTTGATGTTGGTTGTCTTGTGTGTCTTAGTGAGGTTGATACATGTTCCGAGGAGTCCCTAGTAAATGAAATGGATAGGGTTGTGCAAAATGACTCCTTAGATGATGATGGATCTGGTTTTGATACTTCACCATTATTTGGTGGTGAGCTTGGGAAGCTTACTTTTTCTAATCCTTTGTTTGGGGTATTGTTAATAGGGGTGGTGACTTGTATCGAACCAGAGTAGAGAGTGGGCTAGAACCTCCTTGGTGTAATAAGTTTGACTCTGTAGATAATCGCTTGGATGAAGTTCCAATTGTTGATGGTGATGGTACACCTTCGAGTAGTCCTAATTCTTGATTGTGTGGGCTGTGATGACGAAGAAGCTATAATTAATGCTTTTCTTGAAAGTTTGTCTATTGAGGAGGATTGTCTTAGAGGCGAGTGTGATAATGAGGAGGCATCCCTTGATGTGATTAAGAGTGATTTTAAGAAGGGGAATGGAGTAGTTAATGTTAGCACTAGACTACATTATTTCACCTACTCTCTTCTATATGTTGATCACACTTTGGATGGTGAGCATGCCAAAACCATTATGCTAAATTGTAAGAATCATACATTTGAGGTTTGGTGTGTTAGTCATGCACTTGGAGGTGATAGGTCCCTTGACTGTTTGAGATTGCATGTATTGCGGCCTATTGATCTCTTTATTTGTTCTTGTGTTAAGTGCATTTCATTGTTGAGCCGAGTGCTTGTTATTTTTGTTGGAGATATAGACTTTCTCATTGTTATTAATGCTTGGCTCTATCATAAGAGTGTGTTTTCCACACTATTTGCACTAACCATTGTTGAACTAATCTACTCTTGTAGTAGAAAGTTTTGGTTGTGTTTGCTCTTGCTTGCAGGATATGATGGTGTGATTTTGAGGATGAAATCCTTTCAAAAAGGAGAGGATGATGTAGTCCAAACTGAGGCAAGGCATGTTCGTGAGCTTTGGAGAAGTGGGCAGCATGTTTGAGGACTCAACGAGCACCTTAGCAAGCTTGGAAGATGGAGGGGCGTTGCTTGTGACTTGAGGCCGAGAATGGAAGAGCTCAACGAGCTACCTAGCGAGCTACACTGTTGGGGTGTTGGTTTGCTTATTGTTGGAAAGAATTTTGGTGCTCTCAACGTGCACCTCAACGAGCTCCTAGTTCTTGTTTTACATAGATAGTCCATAGTAGGATAATGATACTTTATTGGCCCTGCGTGGTCACTTTAAATTTAGCCATCCTGTGGCTTTTACATTGACTACTTCGGCAATTTAGCTACACATATATAAGCTATTGCCTTAGATATTTTTCATCAGTTTTTCAGAATATACAAAACATAAAACAGGTGTTACTTTGCCTTGTAGAGAAGCTCCATAGCTTCTTCTTTTATCCTCTTAAACTTAGAACACTTAGGCATCATCACTAGCATGATCCTATGTATGGTTCAAGTTCCTATTCTCCCATGAATTAATCTTTTACATATTGTAAATTTTAATCCATTCTTTCTTCTGCTTTTTTGTTCTTCCTAATCATATCTTCTTGTTTGATTGTTTGATTGTTTCGTTCATAATTCTGCTTGCATCAACTAGGCAGAATATGAAGCTATAATTCAAGTTCTAGAATTAGCTTATATATTGGGGCCAGAGAGATCAGTCTCTACAACGGCTCTCAGCTGGTGGTTAATCAAATAAGCAGAGGCTTCAGAGTTACAGACATCTGTGTGTCGGAACGCTTAGCCAAAGTAGAGGCCCTTTGGAAAAATTTCCACCAATGGAAGTTTATTCAAAGAAAGGAGGATATAGGGGCCAACGCGCCAGCTAGTTCCACAGCCGATGCAGATACAAGTTCAGGTAGCCAAGAGACGGGTGATTAAGCTAACTCACGAGGACCTCATGAACCTTGAAGTTCTTACCACACGTCATGCACTAATAGAATACTTGGACAAGGGAAAATTCCCTAAAGACAAGGAAGAAAGCAGATAACTGCGAAGGCGTGCAACTCAATACTGCCTGATCAATGGAGAGTTGTATCACCGGATGGTTAGCAGCCCACATGCCATGCACCCAGGTCTAATACCAGCCAACGAAGGATCTCCAGGGAGCACTTTAAAGCCTCTTAGAAGCCAACGCTTCGCTAAGCACGGGGCAATACTGTCAAAAAGATAATGCTTCCAAGAGCGCGGACGGGACAACAATCACTTGGCTTAGGAAATACTACTCTTGAAAGGTCAATAGGCCGATATACTCGAAACATGTATTTTCCCCTTTCTTGTTCTTTCATTTATTACTTTTAACGGGCTCTTAGCCCTGTCATTGTTAGTTAAAGTTTACTAAAATTTCATTCGCTCCGTGCCTTCTTTATCAATAAAACTACTATTTTACTTAGTCAGTTTTACATTTAGATCCATCTAAGATCCAATTATTCATAGCCCCGGACATATTTGAGTCGAAGTAATACACTCACTTTTCATTACAAAAGTAGAGTAAACTACTTGCTTAAAGCTAGATCACTTCTAGTTAAGCTAACATGCATTATCATAAGTTGAAATCGTCAACTCAACACTTGCACCAATATGTAGGTGGGGACGCACGTCCGCATGATTCCATTATAGACTTAAGCACTCGAGTGGACAAGCACAACAGTTCTACCTTGAACACAAAAATGACCCATTACATGCAACAGGCTAAAGACGTACCCTTGCGGGTGTGGGCCTTGCCCTAATTAAAGTCGTCTATCTCAGACACAACCAAAGCCATCACTTGTTGATGCATAAAACAGCGTCGAAAAAGTGCATACTCGTCTTAAAAGACAAACGCCCAGAAAGGTACCCAAATACTGTTGCTTGACTACATTACAAGAAACTACACAAGTGAGCAATAATATTGATACACACACTTTTTCATTAATATCAAAGGTATGTAGGCTACAATGTACAATCAAGTTCTTTCAAATACAATACTATTTATTACAAGTATTCTTAAGAAGTTGAATGGTCCCAAGGGATCGAGATTAAAAAGGTCTTCTAAAATTCTGCACGATCCAAGCACCTCAGCTAGAATTAAAGCTCCTACCAAAAGATATGTCGGCCCGAGCATTATTCAGTATGCAGCCACTGATATCGCTAATGCCCGTGCAAGAATTACCGCATCCCATCCTAGGTAAAAAACTTCGGAAGCGTCTGAGCATGGGCAAGCCTTTCTCTCATCATAATGAATGGGGCTTAAAGATTTGCTTTAACCTCTACTGGTCAAAATGGAGTATACAACCCCGGCGATTTTCGAGCACAATTAGGAACTCATTGAAGAGAAGAGGGTTATAGCTGGAAAACTACACAAGAGATGAGTTCCTCTCCAAATAGTCCACAACTAGCGACCGAGGAAACATCACGATAGCAATCTAGCCGAACCAGCCAAACAAAGAGGCAACCCCGAGCTACAAGCAGATTCAAAGCTTGGGGATGCCTTAATCTACTGATTGCGTAAGGTTGAATCCCCTTAAAAGCTAGGGAATGGAGCCAAGTAGTGAATCATTAACCCAACGCAGTAAAAAATCCACCAATATGTTGAGGCATCCTGGAAGAGAAGCCTCATGACAACTGAAAAGACCTCGCATGACAAGAGGAATATCGAAGCAACCATTGCGTTAGAAAATGAGCACACCGTAATCAGTGCACATGCCATAAAGAAGACATTATTGAGTACGTCTTTAAGAGTCCGATCAAATTTTATGAATTGGGGGACTCCGTTCATTCCGTCATGGATGGAAGAGCGAAGGAAGAAGACGAAGGGTGCCCTGCTCGGTACCTTCAGTTTTCTCAAACACCATCCATTTCGAATGAAGAAGTTGTTCTGGGAATATCAGACCAGGATCAAAGGCAAATATTTTTCAGAAGAAGGGGAATTATTCTTTTATAAGAAACTTTCAAGAAAGACAATGTGTTTTCTGAAAGACTTTCTGATTTACATCTATTATGAAGCCCCTTTTATAGGCGGAATGAGATAAAGAAAGAGCACGAAACAGTCAATATAGGCCTGGAGATATGAAATGATTTGGCGCTGTAAAAGGCAATTATGGTAAAGGTACATGTAATCGACAACACCCAATTAGGTGAAGACACATGGGATTCTAGAAGAAATTAAGCATTATTCTCGGTAAAAGAGACTGCGAGTGATACGGGGCAAATTGGAGCCAAAGTGCCAACAATCAAGAGCCAAGCTCGAGAGCACAAAGAACACAAGTCAAGGGCTCCGGAAACATCTTGAAGATCATGCATTGGAGCGCCAAGGAAGGAGGAACGTCCGGAGCACATTTTGAGGCATTTCAAGGAGCTTCAGGAAGAGGCGGACCGCCTACTCAAAGAGGCGGACCGCCTACATTGCTTCAGCTCTCTTGATCTCGGACAGGCGAGGCGCCTCAGCATTTGGGGCGACCGCCCACCCATTGAAGATTTACAAGAGGCGACCGCCTAGCTGGGGGAGGCGGACCGCCTACCCGCCTGTGACTGCAATACGGGATTTTGTGTAATTTGCCTATTTTGACCCTATGTGGTCTTTTATGTCTTAGCCCACTATGGGTGCCTTTTAGTCATTTCGCAAGGGGTTAGGAAAAACTATAAATACACCCCTTAGCCATTTCATTAGGGAGCTAGTTTTGAAGATAGAATTAAGAAGATAGAATAGGCTTGGTCATTCTTGTTGAAGCATTGAGCTTCATGTATCTCTTACATTGAATCTATGGTGGATCACCGCTAGTGTGACTCCCATTTAATGGTTCAAGTCTCTCCTCCCTTTTGAATCAATCTAATTGTTTAGTTTGATTCGTTCTTTCTTCTATTTCTATTCTCCCCCATCCCTATTTTCCTTCTATCGTGTTTACTTTGTTGCTTCCGTTACTCGTTATTTGCTTCCGTGATTTGACCCGTATCATCTTGGTATCTGAGCACGGATCGGGTGTTGTTCCTACAAACCCTCGATCCTTGTTCGTCCTATCTTTACTTTATTGTTATTGTTGTTTATGTTCTTGAGAAAAGAAGAAAAAATAAAAAAATTCATGTTGTGGATTGGATTTGATTACCCATTAATTGTTTGATATCGGGGATCGATCTATGATGTTTGCCCGTTGATTTGGTACCCTTGTTACGTGATTTGGTGTTGAGAATCAAAAGTTAGAAAAATAAAAAACTCCAAAATTGAAAAACCCCAGAACTTGATTGAAATTTCTTGATTTGGATTTGTTATGGATTGGATGATTTTATAAATCATTGGGGATTGATTGTGGTAGTTGAAAACACCATTGGGTACCTTCGGATTGGAAAAACACCTTGAAAACGTTGGATTTTGGGTGCAAAATGAGCCAAAACGCGTTTTGCAAAGTTGCAGGAAATAGTGGTAGGCGGGCGCCTACTCTGTGGAGGCGGGCGCCTCCTCCTGATCAGCTCTCTGGATTTTTTGGGGTGGACCGCCCAGGGTTTTAGGGCAAAGATCAAGTCACCTCCTAGTATACCTTCTAGGTCTATGCAAAAGGAAAAGGAGCAAGAACCTCATCCTATGCTTGAAAGAGTGCAAACAAGAAGTACTTTGATCACAAGCAATGGTGGGACTAGTACAAGAAAAGAGTTGACAATTGTAAACAAGGTGAACCCAACCCACAAGCTCCAAAGCAAAGTGGTTCACCTACAAAGAAGAAAGAGACATCAAGTGATGAGTCTCTTAGTCCTAGATTTCGGGTTGATGTTAAAAGTCCACGTACTCCGGCTATGGGTATTCTTGGGCCTCGTCCCAATTCACCCAAATTTGAGAGACAAAAGATTGAGATGGGTAAGGGAGTGACCGGTGACATTCCTCGAGTGGAAAAAGGAGAGGATGTGTTGAGTGATGTGAGTGGGATGTCACCACCCGAATCTACACCCGACCTTGAAAAGAAAATGAGGGAAAAGAAAGAGGAAAAAAGAATCATTGAGAGTGAGGACACCCCTTATTCTAACCTTAACCCTTTATCTTTTTCTTCTACTTGTGTTAGATCTTGTGTAGGTGCTCTTGGAGGCCAATCAATGGAGCCTCAATCATGTTCCAAGATTGAAGGACAAGGTGAAGAAGATCTTCAAAGTGAGCTTCAAGATAAAGATGTTACTTCAAGTGCATTGAGTGAGCAAGATGGCCACTCAAAGGTATGTGAAAGTTCTTCCCTTGAACATGTTACTTCCTTGTCATGTGATGATGTTAGTGAAAACTCTATACTAGTTGATGAATTGTGTGATTACAATGTGTTTGCAACTAGTGTAGAGTCGGTTGGTCAACTTGTGTGTGATTGTGAACCACTAGTTGAGATGGATGATAAGCCACATCATGATGTGAGCTCGGTTTTTATTGAACCTCTCATTAGTGAAGAATGTGAAGTTGACCTTGGTTGTGAATCTTGTTATGACACCCCCACCTATATTTGATAAAGGGGAAGATGAGTTGAATGAATATCCTATCCTTTCCCTTGATGAATTGCTTGATAATGGTGGACTTATGTGTTGTAGAGAGGTTGGTAGTGACCTTGAGGAGTCCCTAGTGATTGAGATGGATCGAATTGTTTTCAATGACTCCTCGGGTGAGAGTGAAGAACCTAGTCTTGATACCATGTTTTTGGGTGACCATGAATTTGAGGTGCATGCTTTTACATTTCCATTGTGTGAACATGACCTCATTTGTGGTAGCGAATTGTATCGGACTAGGATTGGTAATAGAATAGAACCTCCATGGTTTGAAAACTTAGACTCTTTGGACGATCCATTGTTTGGAACTCCAAGTGGGACGAGTGGTCTTGATATTGGTTGTGTTGAACCATCTTCTAGTAGTCCTAACCTTCATTGTGTGGACTACAATGATGAAGGACCTATCTTGGAGACTTTCCTTTGGATATTGCCTAGTGAGGGAGATTGTCTTGGAGTTGGATTTGAAGGTGAGGAAGTCACTCTTGATTTGTGTAAGGGTGCTTCCAAGAAGGGGAGTGGAGGAGTATTTGATGTTAGTTGTCAATTAAACTATTTTGTTTACTCCACCCCACATATTGATCACACCTTGGGTGTTGAGCATGCCAAAGCCAATGTGTCACATTATGATAATATTGATTTGAAGGCTTGGTATGTTTTTCATAAGCTTAGGGGTCATAGGAAATTTGATTGCTATATCTTGCATGTTCCATATCCTATTGATCTCTTTGCTTGTTCTTGTGTTGGGTGCACTTTCCTTTGGAGTCAAGTACTTGTTGTTTCCTTTGGAGACATAAGCTTTTTACTTGTTATTGATGCTTGGCTCTATCACAAGAGTGTGTTTTCCCACACTTTTGGCACTAACCTACTCTTGTAGTGGAAAGCTTTGTTTGTGCGTGCTTTGAATGTAGGCTTGATGGTTTGATTTCGATGACGAAATCCTTTCAAGAAGGGGAGGATGATGTGGGGCAAATTGGAGCTAAAGCGCCAATCATCAAGAGCCAAGCTCGAGAGCACAAAGAACACAAGGCAAGTGCTCCGGAAACATCTTGAAGATCATGCGTTGGAGTGCCAAGGAAGGAGAAACGTCCGGAGCACATTTTGAGGCATTTCAAGGAGCTTCAGGAAGAGGCGGACCGCCTACTCAAAGAGGCGGACCTGAGTAGGCGGACCGCCTACATTGCTTCATCTCTCTTGATCTCGGACAGGCGGGCGCCTCAGCATTTGGGGCGACCGCCCACCCATTGAAGATTTATAAGGGGCGACCGCCTAGCTGGAGGAGGCTGACCACCTACCCCCTATGACTGCAATGCGGGATTTTGTGTAATTTGCCTATTTTGACCCTACATGGTCTTTTATGTCTTAGCCCACTTTGGCGGCCTTTTAGTCATTTCGCAGGAGGTTAGGAAAAACTACAAATACACCCCTTAGCCATTTCATTAGGGAGCTAGTTTTGAAGATAGAATTGAGAAGATAGAATAGGCTTGGCCATTCTTGTTGAATCATTGAGCTTCATGTATCTCTTACGTTGAATCCATGGTGGATCACCGCTAGTGTGACTCCCGTTTAATGGTTCAAGTCTCTCCTCCCTTTTCAATCAATCTAATTGTTTAGTTTGATTCGTTCTTTCTTCTATTTCTATCCTCCCCCATCCCTATTTTCCTTCTATCGTGTTTACTTTGTTGCTTCCGTTACTCATTATTTGCTTCCGTGATTTGACCCGTATTAGCGAGTTTCAAGGACTTAGTGAGATATCCTTTCACACATCTCTTTTGCATACCTCTTGCACATCCTGACCGCTTATGTCAACACTCAGCATGTGGGGGGACTGACTGTTCGGGTAAAAATACACCACCTATGATTACGGGGATATGAGTCCACCTGGCAAAGCTTAGCCTACAAGTCACCGGATGTAGATGATGCAAGCCTGCTCCCCAAGTCACGACCTCTCAGCAGACACGGGCCCTAAGACGTAAGACATACATACATACCGCCTTAGAGTTTACAGTCTCCTAGCTTTGGTTTGTATATACCACCGCCTTGAGTAAATAGGCGCACAGTCTTATTATTCTTTGTATTTTACCATAATTAGGACTGGGTAAATCATAGCTATAAATACCCCCTCCTTACATTGTATTGTACATCAAACAATTCATATAGAATCCGACTATTCTTAAGGAATACAACTATTTATTTCTCAACTTATTTCTCTGTGTATTACTTTTCCTCCGTATTTATTGTATTGTTTGTGACCCTTCTATAAACTTTATTTGTTTAACCTTTAAGCAAATTTTAGGCATAAATATTTCTCCACTTGCAGAGTTGTCAACGAGACTTATTGGGTACCCTTGGAGATCCTTAGCCAGATGGGGCCTACTTACTTTTATGTGGTAGGTGTGAAAAACCTAGGTGACAAGATACAATGCTAGTAGTATGTTAATGTGCATCTAATTGATGTGCTCTGTTGATCCTTCCCAATAATGGCCAGTTCTTTTTAGTTATCTCACATTCTTGTTAGTTTTATTTAATTAAGAGGAATGCCCCGTAAGCCGATGTTAGTTCAGATTTCTAGTGTAGAGGCTCATGATTTGATGTTAGTACAGTTGTTCTTTTGTTGCCTTAGACAAATCATTCAAATTACCAAACAATTTCTATATTCAAATATAGTTGCAGAATTCTTCTTGTTCATTATTTGTGCAAAGAAATATAAAACTCCATAGTGGTTGTAAGACAAATAGAATAAGGTTCGCTTAATGAGTAGTTCAAGTTGAGTTCCAATCATGTCCCACCTTAGTTTAGGGGTGTGATAGTATAAGTTTCACTTGAAAGTTGTTAGGGGAGGGAGGGGGAAAGGGAATCCCCATAAAGTTAAAATGTGTAAGTGAAAATTCAAGACAAGTTTGACTAATCTTGTATTGGGGTTTAATATAGCTTACTTAAATTTATCCATTAACCTAGATCGAGAGCCTAATTGACTTTGAGGACGGCCTCTTGAAGCTCTCGTGCCACGAGAAGAGAAAGGGAAGTATGAGAGTTGGCAACATAAAATTTCAGTTTAGTTAGGCCAAAATCACGACCGCCACGCAGAACCTGAATTAGAATGATCAGGGAGTCTTGTGCCATGTGACCACTACGCAGATAAAAATCTGTTAAGATTTGCAGTTGGCATGCCACATGATTTCCATATGAGTCCCTGACTATAAATATATCCTATTTCTTAGAAAGATAAACATAGTCTTTTTTCACGCCTCTTTAAGAGTCTTTTGAAGGAAAAATTCAGAAAGAGAAATGTCCACGTGCTAAACTAATTTGCCTAGATTCTAGAAAAAACTTCAACATCATAACATGATTTGATTGCATGCTGTGTGAAATGGCTTGTATGTACTTGGATATAAAGATTCAGATAATGTGATCATATTCATCTTGGAGGAAGTAACCAACCTCCCCAAGTTCGAGTGCCGTAGAGGCTAGGGCCAGCTATCCCACGCTTGCAGGTGCTAACGCGTATTATTGTATGCCGGAAGAAGTGGTCAATCTCCCCAAGTGTGAGCTTCAATAGGGCTAGGTCCATTAGTATGTACTATTGTTTGAAAATCTTCATCAAAGTAATTAATCTCAGATGAGAAGCCATCTCCATATTCAGCCTCAACTTATAGATTTTAGAATTTACTAATTGAACTGTTTATATTGTTTATTGATTTAACAACTCATATTTAGTTAGTGTAGTCTTGTTTCTCAACTTGGGGAATTGTCAACAAGACTTACAAGATATCCTTGGAGATGCTTAGTCTGGTGGGACCTGCTTACTCTTATATGGCAGGCGTGGAGACACTAGGTGACGAGATATATGGCTAGTAGCATATTAGTGGGCATCTAGTTGGTGAGCTCCGTTAATCCTTCCCAGTGGTGGCCAGTTCTTTTCATTTATCTCACATTCTCGTTAGTTTTATTTAATTAAGGGCAATGCCCTGTAAACTGATGTTACTTCAGTTTCCTAGTCTAGAGGCTCATGACTTGATATTGGTACAATTATTCTTTTGTAGCCTAGACGAAATATTCAGGTTGCGAGAAAACTTATATATTTCAAATATAGTTACCAAATTCGTCTTGCATCCATTATCCATGCAAAGAAATATAAAAATCCATAGTAGTTATAAGACGGATAGAATAAGTTTCACTCAATGAGTAGTTTAGATTGGGTGTCAATTACGTCCCACCCTAGTTTGGGACTGCGACAGTATTAGTTTCATTTGAAAGTTGTTGTGGGTGGGGGGAGGGGGAGGATGTAAGGGAATCTCCGTAAAGTTAAAATGTGTAAGTAAAATTCAAGACAAGTTTAGACTAATCTTGTATTCGGGATTATTATAACTTACTAGACCTGGTCCCTATTAATTTGATCGAGATTAATAAAGATTGCATTAAAATTCCCTTTCCATATCCTAATCTACTCCCTCAATATGTGATTTAAGAAAAAAGGCTAGAATAATTTTTGGAACCACTACTCCATAAGCATGAAGACATATAGATAATAACTAAGCCAATATGAAACAAGCGTTAGTTTCAAATTTTTATAAAGTTTACACTAAGGATTGGTTTACAATCCTAATAACTAATTAGCTACTCATAGAAACAAAAAAAAAAAAGTAAATAAATAAATAAATAAAATCTTTTGCCTAAAAGGAAAGATTTTGCTATCTTTTTAGACATGAGACCAATTTGTCTGAGCAACTTCAGCAATAAGGTGTTTTCCAGGGTAATTCATGACAGGCTTTCTATTTTATTGACTGAGATAATTTCACTGCAACAACCTGGTTTTGTGAAGGGAAGGAGTATTTTGAGAATATTTTGCTGGTGCAAGAAATTATGCGCGATATTGCAGACAGGGGGAAGCCAGCTAATGTAGTAATCAAGCTGGACATGGCTAAGGCGTATGTTAGAGTGTCATGGCTATTTCTGACGAAGGCTCTGAGGAGAATGGGATTTCGTGGGGTGTTTATTGACATAGTCTATAGGACCCTGGGTAATAACTGGTAATTTATTCTAGTAAATGGCCAGCCCTATGAGTTTTTTCAGTCTTCCAGAGGTGAAACAAGGTGATCCTCTGTAGCTTACCTTGTTTTTGCTTGCTGCTGAGTGCCTTTCCAGAGCTCTAAATGCGCTGCATAGATATGCTAATTTTGTGCCGTATGGGATGCCAAAATGGAGTCCCTATCTTAATCACCTGGCGTACGCGGATGATATGATTATTTTTACATCTGCTGAGGAGGGATCATTAAAACTGGTGATAGAGACTCTTGCTAGGTATGAGTTGTCCAGCCGTCAGAAAACCAACTAAATCATTATTGGTATTAATTTTGGATGCTTCGTTATGGATGCTATTCAACTAAATCATGGATGTACTTCAAGCTCATTACTTAGGATATTGATAACATTAATCAAGTACTTAGCTACTTATTTCATTAGTTTTTCATACACATTATTTTTAAGAAATGTGGTGATTAATGTAAAGCGCATTATCAAAATATTAAATTCGCTTCAATTGGTGGTATTAACATTGTATGATGCTCAATCCAATGAGGTGAATGCAATGCTTGGGTATGTTGCTAAAATACCACTACTTAGGCATTATCTAGTCTTAGCTAGTTCGTATTTCATTCATGATTGTAAAGACCATATTTATTATTATTTATTTACTTATTTATTTATTTATTTATTTATTATTAGTGGTATTTGATACGCATGAAGTATAGAAGCTAGAAAATAAGATAGAAACAAGATGAGGCTTGAACTATCCTTCAAGGTAGTATCGAGGAACTAGTCTCGATACACCCTCGAATCAATGTCAAGAATCACCTATGCTATACGAACGGTCCTCAAGAGACACTAACACTGTTGTTTACACAAAAATGTCAATATTATCTCATTTTCAAAACATAGCAACTTTTTTTCAAAACATAGTAAAATACATATAAAAGGGTGATAAAACCCTAGATCCACCTCCTACCACCCATCCAGCCGCCACCCTCATCACTGCCACCGCCAGTTGCTGAAATTTTTTTTTTTGGTGGATCTGTGGGTATTTTTACTGTATGTACTGTGTTCAGACAATGATACATTGTGCATACAGTGAGAAACTGATGCAGGGCAAATCGAGCCTAAGACACTTACCACCAAGAGCTGGAATTGAAGGATGCAAAGGACGAGAGGTCAAGAGTATTGGGGAAGAGTTCGGGAGCATTTTGAAGACCAAGGCATTAGCTCCAGCACTGGGCGCTCCGCCCAGACAAAACAGGCGCTCCGCCCCATTGCATAAAAGACTGCGTTCTCCGCCCAAGCCATGGGCGAGCACCCAACGCAGCCCACTGTCCAAATAATGCCAATTCCAGGCGCTCCGCCCAGGCCATAGGCACTCCGCCTACTTCGCAGTCAAACCAAGACGGGACTCCTATTTTAGCCTAGTATTATTTACTAGTTTGACCCTACGTGGTCTTTGTTATTACACCCATCTTGTGGGGTTATTTTACACTTTATTTACAAGTGTAGAACCTCTATAAATACTACACTTAGGTCATTAGATCATTAGCTTACCTAGATTTGAAGAATAGACATAGAAAGAGAGGCAAGGCCTTCTTCTTGTTGAAGCTTGAAGCTTCGGATTATCTCTTTGCTTGGAACCAATGGAGATTCATCACAAGTATGGATTCCTTGTATGGTTCAAGTTTCTCTTCCTCTCTCGGATATTCATTCACGGTTTGAATCGTTTATCCATTGTTTTCTTCTATTTTTGTTCTTCCCCATCCCTTATCTCTTGGTTATCGTGTTTACCTTTTTGCTTCCGCTACTCTTATTGCTTCCGCTCGTTTACCCTGCATCAGTTTGGTATCAAAGAATGGGTCAAAAGGATTATGAATTTGAATATTGTCGGGTAAGAGACCAAATACTTGCTAGTGCACATTCCATGGCTATTCAAATGAAAAGGGAGCGAGTACTTCATTCCATGGTTAAAGTTGAGCAATCAATAAGTCCTACAAACACAAGCAATGGTGGGACTAGTGCAAGAAAAGAGTTGACAATTGTCAACAAGGTGAACCCAAAACCACAAGCTCCAAAGCTAAGTGGTTCACCAATAAAGAAGAAAGAGACCTCAAGTAATGAGCGTCTTAGTCCTAGATTCTGGGTTGAATTTAAAAGTCCGGCTATGGGTATTCTTGGGCATCGTCCCAAGTCACCCGAATTTTAGAGACAAAAGATTGAGAGGAGTAAGGGAGTGACCGGTGACATTCCTTGAGTGGAAAAATGAGAGGATTTGTTGAGTGATGTGAGTGGGATGTCACTACACGAATCTACACCCGACCTTGAAAAGAAAATGAGGGAAAAGAAAGAGGAAAAAAGAATCATTGAGAGTGAGGACACCCCTTATTCTAACCTTAACCCATTATATTTTTCTTCTACTTGTGTTAGCTCTTGTGTAGGTATTCTTGGAGGCAATCTAATGGAGCCTCAATCATGTTACAAGAAGGTTGGACAAGGTGAAGAAGATCTTCAATGTATGCTTCAAGGTGAAGGAACAATTCATGTGATAAGACCCAAACCCCCTCAAGACCCTTCACTCGGAGTCAAGCCAAGTTGATCCAAGATACCCATCTTCACTTGATATGGAGGGGTATGGAAGAAGGCCCCGAGAGCGACTTGAAGACTATGCTTTGGTGTGCCATGGATGGAGGACCTTCTAGTACACTTGTCGAGGCATCCGGAGCACGTTTGGAAGCAACTCAAGAGGCCACAGCACCAGGCGGACCGCCTACTCAACTAGGCCGGCCGCCTAGTTTTTGATCACTCTCTGGATCTCACTAGGCGGACCGCCTCTGCAAGCTTCCCAAACCAGGCGGACCGCCTACTCCTTCATCTTACCAAGAAACAGGCCGGGCGCCTAGTTGAAGTAGGCTGGGCGCCTACTTTGTGAAGGGGTGCGGGAATTGCTAGTTTTGATGCTATGTTTGGACAAGTATAGCCCTACGAGGCCTTTATTGTTTTAACCCACTTTAGGGGTATTTTTGAGCTTTCATTACATGTAAGTGAAGTCTATAAATACTTCACAAACATATTTCAAACCTTAGTTTTTTACCTTACTTGATTATTATTGAATGAGAATAGAGTTCATCTCTTTGGAAGAAACCCTTGTCCTTGGTTGCTTGAATTCACTAGTGGAACCTAGTTGAGTCTTGAACCGAACCCGACCATTCTACTTGCGAGTCCGATGTCGACTCGAGGGTAGTTGCATAGTGTAGGTCCTTCTAGACGCCGATTCGAGGGTATCTCGGGACAAGTTCCCCGTGGTTACTTCGAAGGGAGTTCGAGAAGTGTCTCGCTCTCCTATCTTTTGTTTATCGTATTTGATTCTTATCATCTTGGTATCAGAGCAAGGCTCGGGTTTTGTTTCTACAAACCCCCGACCCTTGATTCTTCGTGCCTAGGTTGGTTTCTATCTTAGGTTCTTATTTGTTGTTGAAGAAAAGGAAGAAAACACAAAAAAATAGAAAAAGTTGAAAAACACAAAAAAATTGATCATAGAATCTTGGTTTGTTGGACCCATTGCGAGATTGTTATTGAGGTTTGTTCCTTGTTGGAAACCCGTTCTTTTGGTACCCTAAGCATCAAATTTGGAGTGGAAACACAAGAATTGAAATTTGAAACCCCTTTGAAATTTTGAAAATTTGAAACCCTAAGCTTGAAGATGATGAACATGGAAAATTGATTGTTTTTTATTGGGGTTCGATTAAAGTTGTTGGGGTTGGTTCTTTGTGATTGAAACAACATTGGGGTACCTTTGAATTGCTAAAACAACGTGTGGATTGATGAATTTTTGGGTGCAAAACCAAGAAAATCGTGTTTGAAACTGTGTTGGACCCTGCAGTAGGCGGAGCGCCTGAAATTTTCTTGCTCTCTGGACTTTACAGAGGCGGACCGCCTACTCCCCACTGCAAACACTAGGCGGACCACCTAGTCCAAACAGGTGGGGCGCCTACTTCCTGAAGAGTTGGGAATCGGGTAGTTTCTTCTAGGTTCGCTTGTTTTGTTGTTTGCATTGCTTCTAATTAGTATTATTAGAGTATAATCCTACTCGATTAGTACTAATTACTTCAAGCTACTAGGATCATCGTGCCTTAGAAAGGAGACTAGAACTCAAAGAAGACCCCGTAGTGCCTTTTGACTCAAGTCCTCACTCAAAGTGCTTAGCTTTCCAATCGAGTCCTATTAACTCCACTCACCCCGGAGTGCATTGGGCTTTTGAGTCGAGTGATTAAGTTTAGGTTTACTATTCAACCTTGTGAAGCTTTGAGTTCAAGCAAGAGTGAAATAGCCATCACCACCATACGAGTGATCCGAGTGAACACAAGTGAGGGAGTGAGTGAGGTGTTTTAACTAACTCTTGTTTCTCTTCTTTGTAGGTACAATGGCCAACGAAGGTCAAGATTTCATCAAGGAGGCCTTGGCTAGCCTTCTTGCCAAGATGGATGTCATGACTCAAAGGATTGAGTCACTTGAAAAGGGTGCCTCAAGTACCCAAGGAGACCAAGGGGCCCCGAGTGTCCCAATTGAAAAGGGGACCCCGAGTGTCCAAATTGAGGCCGGTGAAGCCTCAAGAACTCCTAACTTTACCCCGGAACAAGTAAACCATGTCATTGAGTTGCTCAATCAACAACGGGTAAAGGAGGACCGAGAGAGAATTGAACAAACGGGCATTCCCCATATCTTGGATAATCCCCCAAGAAACATCCCATTACCAAGACCCATCCGAAACGTGCAACCTCTTGAGCAAGTCGATGAAGCTCAAGAAGGGGAGGAAGCCGAATATGGTGATGATATGTATGGGTTTGATGATCACTTTCAACCGAGATGAGGTATGAATTGGGGTCGTAATGTGGATCGAGGTAGGGGCCGAGGTCGAGGGCCACCTATGGGATATGTTGGAGGGAATGCGAGGAGGGAGTATGGTGTGAATGAAGATCACTATGGGGGCCAACCGGAGCCGTTCCGTGGAGGTCGTGACAACACCAACCTCAATAGTGTGAAGCTTAATCTTCCACCCTTCAAAGGGAATTGTGATCCGAGTGCTTACATTGAATGGGTGCTACAAATGGAAAGATTGTTTGACACGAATGAGATGTCCGATGAGAAGAGAGGCACTTATGCTATTTCATCCTTCGAATCCTATGCATCTACTTGGTGGGAATCCGTCAAGAGATCAAGGAGAAGGGCGGGCATCCCCGTGAATGTGGGTTGGAATGACTTGAAGGGTATCATGAGTATCAAGTACATCACTCATAGATATCGTCAAGAACAACTCAAGAAGCTCTATGAGTTGAAGCAAGGTGTCAAGACGGTGCATGAATATTATGATGAGTTTGAAAGAACTCGAATGGCTTTGGATATGGACACCGAAGATGAGGAGCAAGCCGTGATCCGTTTCATGAATGGGTTGAGCTATGGTATAGCTTCACAATTGAGATTGCGTGCTTATCTTTTACTTCAAGAGGTCCTTGATGCCGCTATTCAAGCCGAGCAAAGGCTTGAGAAAGAAAAGTCCACCCGTTACAAAGGCAACACTTCTACTTCCATGAACAAGCCAAAGGATTGGAAAAATCCTACTCCCAATGCAAGATTCACAAGTGCAAGTGGCCCTAGTGGAGCAAGCGCTAGCAAAGATGTGAAGAAGCCGTTTGAGAAGTACACACCTAATGTGGGGGGTAACTCTAAAACCCAATTGAATACTCCTACTTCTTCTTCCATTCAATGTCACAAATGTAAGGGGTATGGGCACTTTGCTAAGGAGTGTCCTACAAAAAGAACCATGGTTGTTGTTGGTGAGCATGCCTATGAGCAAGAGAGTGAACAAGAGGAAGATGAGGAAATAGAGGGAGACGAGGGAGTAGAGGAGGATGAAGGAGATGATACGGTGGAGGATGAGGAACCTCATACTTTCTTAGTAGTGAGGAGGAGCCTAGGAACTATGATTTCGGAGGATGGTGAAACCTTGCAAAGGGAGAACCTCTTCCATGCGAGGTGTCGTGTTAAGGGTGTTGTGTGCTCTATGATCATTGACTCCGGGAGTTGAACTAATGTGGTGAGTCAATCTCTCATCACCCAATTGAAGTTGCCTACCATGAAGCATCCCAAACCTTACCGGTTACAATGGCTTAGTGAATGTGGGGAGCTCAAGGTAGTGAAACAATCAATGATCAAGTTTAAAATGGGAAGTTATGTTGATGAACACTTGTTCGACGTTGTACCAATGCAAGCATGCCACCTTCTCTTTGGAAGGCCTTGGAAATTTGATCGGCAAGTGGTTCACAATGGACGTGTTAACACTTACACGCTCCAACATGAAGGAAAGAAGTTTGTGTTGAAGCCCCTAACTCCTAAACAAGTGAGTGATGACTACAATCGAATGAAGGAGTTGAGGGAGGCGGCAAAGGCTAAGTCAATCATTGAGACTAGCCCTTTGTCCAAAAGCATGGTGGCAATCCCACCTTCTTCATCTACCGGTGGTATTTGTGCCATGATGCAACCGGGCGAGCTCTTAAGAGGTAATGATGGCACCAAGTTCCTCATATGCCTAGTGCACAAAGGTATGATCCTTAACTCTAATTGTGATTTTTCTTCTAGCCCTTTGCCTAGTGCTTTGAAAAATGTGTTGGAGAACTTTGGGGACATGTTCCCGGATGAGATGCCCGATGGCTTACCTCCCTTGAGAGGTATTGAACATCAAATCGATTTTATTCCGGGCTCTCAAATCCCGAACAAGCCGGCCTATAGAAGCAATCCCGAGGATACACGGGAATTGCAAAGACAAGTTGATGACTTGCTTTCAAAGGGCTTGGTGAGGGAGAGTTTGAGTCCTTGTGCCGTTCCGGTCATTCTTGTCCCAAAGAAGGACGGTACTTGGAGAATGTGCGTAGATTGCCGAGCCGTGAATAAGATAACGGTCAAGTACCGTCACCCTATTCCACGGCTTGATGATATGTTGGATGAATTGAGTGGGTCGTGTGTCTTTTCCAAAATCGACCTTAGGTCCGGTTACCATCAAATCCGAATGAAACCCGGAGATGAATGGAAAACCGCATTCAAGACCAAATTCGGTCTCTATGAATGGTTGGTAATGCCCTTCGGGCTTTCCAACGCACCTAGCACTTTCATGCGACTCACGAATCATGTTTGAAGTCATTTATCAACAAGTTTGTCGTTGTCTATTTTGATGATATCTTGATCTATAGTAGGACAATTGATGAATATGTTGACCACCTTAGGCAAGTACTTGAAGCTTTGAGAGCCGAGAAGCTCTATACTAATTTCAAAAAGTGTGCCTTTGGTGTAGAGAAGGTTGTCTTCCTTGGGTTTTTTGTGAGTGCCCGAGGAGTGGAGGTGGATGAGTCGAAGGTAGAGGCCATACGTGATTGGCCTACTCATACTACCGTGACTCAAGTGAGGAGCTTTCATGGTCTTGCTAGTTTTTATAGACACTTTGTGAAATATTTTAGCTCCATTGCCGCTCCACTCACTGAATTGGTGAAGAAAGACCAACCCTTTGTTTGGGGAGAGCCTCAAGAGAAGGCCTTCCAAGAATTGAAAAGTAGGTTAAGTACCGCTCCCCTATTGCAATTGCCCAGCTTTGGAAAGGCATTTGAGGTTGAATGTGATGCCTCGGGGGTGGGAATTGGTGGTGTGTTAATGCAAGATAGCAAACCCATCGCCTACTTTAGTGAAAAATTGAAAGGGGCCTACTTGAACTATTCTACATATGACAAGGAGTTGTATGCCCTTGTGAGAGCCCTTGCCCATTGGCAACACTATCTTTGGCCTCGTGAGTTTGTAATCAAGAGTGACCATGAGTCACTCAAGCATTTGAGAGGCCAAGAGAAGCTCAATAAGAGACATGCCAAGTGGGTGCACAATGTTGTGGCGGATGCACTTTACCGAAAGTATGCTCTTGCCACCACTCTCACCTCTAAGCTCATGGGGTTCGAGAGCATCAAATTGATGTATGCTCATGACCCAAAACTAAAGAGTGTCTATGATGCTCTAGAGAAAGGGGAGAGAGTTGAGAAATACCAATGGGCTAATGGATATATTTTTAAAAATGGTAGAGTGTGTATACCCGAGTCCCCTCAAGACCCTTCACTCGGAGTCAAGCCAAGTTGATCCAAGATACCCATCTTCACTTGATATGGAGGGGTATGGAAGAAGGCCCCGAGAGCGACTTGAAGACTATGCTTTGGTGTGCCATGGATGGAGGACGTTCTAGTACACTTGTCGAGGCATCCGGAGCACGTTTGGAAGCAACTCAAGAGGCCACAGCACCAAGCGGACCGCCTACTCAACTAGGCCGGCCGCCTAGTTTTTTATCACTCTCTGGATCTCACTAGGCGGACCGCCTCTGCAAGCTTCCCAAACCAGGCGGACCGCCTACTCCTTCAGCTTACCAAGAAACAGGCCGGGCGCCTAGTTGAAGTAGGCTGGGCGCCTACTTTGTGAAGGGGTGCGGGAATTGCTAGTTTTTATGCTATGTTTGGACAAGTATAGCCCTACGAGGCCTTTATTGTTTTAACCCACTTTAGGGGTATTTTTGAGCTTTCATTACATGTAAGTGAAGTCTATAAATACTTCACAAACCTATTTCAAACCTTAGTTTTTTACCTTACTTGATTATTATTGAATGAGAATAGAGTTCATCTCTTTGAAAGAAACCCTTGTCCTTGGTTGCTTGAATTCACTAGTGGAACCTAGTTGAGTCTTGAACCGAACCCGACCATTCTACTTGCGAGTCCGATGTCGACTCGAGGGTAGTTGCATAGTGTAGGTCCTTCTAGATGCCGATTCGAGGGTATCTCGGGACAAGTTCCCCGTGGTTACTTCGAAGGGAGTTCGAGAAGTGTCTCGCTCTCCTATCTTTTGTTTATCGTATTTGATTCTTATCATCATGACACTTCAAGTGCATTGAGTGAGCAAGATGGCCACTCAAAGGTATGTGATAATTCTTCCCTTGAGCATGTTACTTCCTTGTCAAGTGATAGTGTTTGTGAAAAATCTATGCTAGTTGATGATTTGTATGATTACAATGTGTTTGCAACTAATGTAGAGTCGGTTGGTTAACTTGTGTCTGATTGTGAACCACTAGTTGAGAGGAATGATAAGCCGCATCATGATGTGAGCTCGGTTTTCATTGACCCTCTCTTTAGTGAAGATTGTGTAGTTGACCTTGCTTGTGAACCTTGTTATGACACCCCCACCTATATTTGATAAAGGGGAAGATGAGTTGAATGAATATCCTATTCTTTCTCTTGATGAATTGCTTGATAATGGTGGACCTATGTGTTGTAGTGCGGATGGTAGTGACCTTGAGGAGTCCCTAGTGGTTGAAATGGATCGAATTGTATTTGATGACTCTTCAAGTGTGGATGTTGACTCTAGTTTTGATGCCTCACCTTTGATGGGTAGTGGGTTTATTTTCACTAACCCTTTGTTTGAAGAGGATTTTCAAAGAGGTGATGGTGTATATCAAACTAGAGAAGAGTTTGGATTTAAAGCTCCATGGTTTGGAAAGTTAGACTCTATTGACAATCCATTATTTGAGACCCCAAGTGAGATGAGAGACCTTGGTCTTGATTGTGATGCTCCATCTTCTAGTAGTCCTAACCTTTATTGTCTTAGAGGTGGATTTTGAGGTGAGGAAGTCACTCTTGGTGTGTGTAAGAGTGCTTCCAAGAAGGGGAAAGGAGTAATTGATGTTAGTTGCCAATTGAACTATTTTGTTTACTCCACCCCACATGTTGATCACACCTTGGGTGTTGAGCATGCAAAAGCCAATTAGTCACATAGTGATCATAATGCATTGATGGCTTGGTGTGTTGGTTATGAGCTTAGAGATGATAGGGTTCATGATTCCTTAATCTTGCATGTTCCATGTCCTATTGATCTCTTTGCTTGTTATAGTATTGAATGCTTATCATTGTCGAGCCAAGAATTTTTTGTTTCCTTAACAGACCTATTTTTTTTATTGGTATTGATACTTGGCTCTACCACAAAAATGTGCTTTCTATAGCACTTGCAGTCACTCTTGTTGGACTTGCCTACTCTTGTAGTGGAAACTTTTGGTGTGTTCTTATTTGACTTAGGGAACATAGGAATTTTGATGGCTTGATCTTGCATATTCTCTACCCTATTGATCTCTTTGATGAATCTTGTGTTTAGTGCACCCATTGAGGAAGCCAAGTACTTGTTGTTTTCTTGGGAAACATGTGGTTTATCATTGTCACTGATACTTGGTTATACCATAAGAGTGTGTTTTCGACACAACTTGCACTAACCTACTCTTGTAGTAGGAGTTTTAGGATGTGCTTGTCTTTGGTTGTAGGACTTGATGGCTTGATTTCAAGGACGAAATCTCTTCAAGAAGGTGAGGATGATGCCGGGCAAATCGAGCCTAAGACACTTAACATCAAGAGCCGGGATTGGAGGATGCAAAGGACGAGAGGTAAAGAGCATTGGGGAAGAGTTCGGGAGCATTTTAAAGACCAAGGCATTGGCTCCAGCACTGGGCGCACCGCCCAGGCAAAATAGGCGCTCCGCCCTATTGCATGAAATACTGGGCGCTCCGCCCAATGCAGCCCACTGTCAAAATCGTACCAATTCCAGGCGCTCCGCCCAAGCCATAGGCGCTCCGCCTACTTCGCAGTCAAACCAAGACGGGACTCCTATTTTAGCCTAGTATTATTTACTAGTTTGACCCACCATGGTCTTTGTTATTACACCCATCTTGTGGGGTTATTTTAGACTTTATTTAGAAGTGTTGAACCTCTATAAATACTACACTTAGGTCATTAGATCATTAGCTTACCTAGATTTGAAGAATAGACATAGAAAGAGAGGAAAGGCATTCTTCTTGTTGAAGCTTGAAGCTTCGGATTATCTCTTTGCTTGGAACCTATGAGATTCATCACTAGTATGGATTCCTTGTATGGTTCAAGTTTCCCTTCCTCTCTCGGATATTTATTCATGGTTTTAATCGTTTATCCATTCTTTTCTACTATTTCTGTTCTTCCCCATCCCTTATTTCTTGGTTATCGTATTTACCTTTTTGCTTCCGCTACTCGTATTGCTTCCGCTCGTTTACCAGCATCAGTTAGGTATCAGAGCATGGGTCAAAGGGCTTTTGAATTTGAACCTTGTTGGGTAAGGGACCAATTACTTGCTAGTGCACGTTCCATGGCTATTCAAATGAAAAGGGAGCGAGTACTTCATTCCATGGTTAAAGTTGAGCAATCAAGAAGTCCTACAAACACAAGCAACGGCGGGACTAGTGCAGAAAAGAGTTGACAATTGTCAACAAGGTGAATACGAAACCACAAGCTCCAATGCTAAGTGGTTCACCAACACAGAAAAAAGAGACCTCAAGTAATAAGTCTCTTAGTCCTAGATTCCGGATTGATGTTAAAAGTCCACCTACTCCGGCTATGGGTATTATTGGGCCTCGTCCCTAGTGACCCAAATTTGAGAGACAAAAGATTGAGAGGAGTAAGGGAATGACCGGTGACATTCCTCGAGTTGAAAAAGGAGAGGATGTGTTGAGTGATGTGAGTGGGATGTCACTACCCGAATCTACACCCGACCTTGAAAAGAAAATGAGGGAAAAAAAGAGGAAAAAAGAATCATTGAGAGTGAGGACACCCCTTATTCTAACCTTAACCCTTTATTTTTTTCTTCTACTTGTGTTAGCTCTTGGGTAAGTATTCTTGGAGGCAATCTAATGGAGCCTCAATCATGTTCCAAGAAGGTTGGACAAGGTGAAGAAGATCTTCAATGTAAGCTTCAAGGTGAAGGAATAATTCATGACACTTCAAGTGCATTGAGTGAGCAAGATGGCCACTCAAAGGTATGTGATAATTCTTCCCTTGAGCATGTTACTTCTTTGTCAAGTGATAGTGTTTGTGAAAACTCTATGCTAGTTGATGATTGTATGATTACAATGTGTTTGCAACTAGTGTAGAGTCGGTTGGTCAACTTGTGTTTGATTGTGAACCACTAGTTGAGAGGGATGATAAACCACATCATGATGTGAGCTCGGTTTTCATTGACCCTCTCTTTAGTAAAGATTGTGTAATTGACCTTGCTTGTGAACCTTGTTATGACACCCCCACCTATATTTGATAAAGGGGAAGATGAGTTGAATGAATATCCTATTTTTTCCCATGATGAATTGCTTGATAATGGTGGACCTATGTGTGTAGTGCGGATGGTAGTGACCTTGAGGAGTCCCTAGTGGTTGAAATAGATCGAATTGTATTTGATGACTCTTCAAGTGTGGATGTTGACTCTAGTTTGGATGCCTCACCTTTGATGGGTAGTGGGTTTATTTTCACTAACCCTTTGTTTGAAGAGGATTTTCAAAGAGGTGATGGTGTATATCAAACTAGAGAAGAGTTTGGATTTAAAGCTCCATGGTTTGGAAAGTTAGACTCTATTGACAATCCATTATTTGAGACCCCAAGTGAGATGAGAGACCTTGGTCTTGATTGTGATGTTCCACCTTCTAGTAGTCCTAACCTTCATTGTGTGGACGATAATGGTGAAGAACCTATTGTGGAGACCTTCCTTGGGAGTTTGCCTAGTGGGGAAGATTGTCTTAGAGGTGGATTTTGAGGTGAGGAAGTCACTCTTGGTGTGTGTAAGAGTGCTTCCAAGAAGGGGAAAGGAGTAATTGATGTTAGTTGCCAATTGAACTATTTTGTTTACTCCACCCCACATGTTGATCACACCTTGGGTGTTGAGCATGCAAAAGCCAATTAGTCACATAGTGATCATAATGCATTGATGGCTTGGTGTGTTGGTTATGAGCTTAGAGATGATAGGGTTCATGATTCCTTAATCTTGCATGTTCCATGTCCTATTGATCTCTTTGCTTGTTATAGTAGTGAGTACTTATCATTGTCGAGCCAAGAACTTGTTGTTTCTTTTGGAGACTTATTCTTTTTGATTAGTATTGATACTTGGCTCTACCACAAAAGTGTGCTTTCCATAGCACTTGCACTCACTCTTGTTGGACTTGGCTACTCTTGTAGTGGGAAGTTTTGGTGTGTTCTTATTGGACTTAGGGATCATAGGATTTTTGATGGCTGATCTTGCATATTCTCTACCCTATTGATCTCTTTGATGAATCTTGTGCTGAGTGCACCCATTAGGGAAGCCAAGTACTTGTTGTTTTCTTGGGAAACATGCGGTTTATCATTGTCATTGATACTTGGTTATACCATAAGAGTGTGTTTTCCACACTACTTGCACTAACCTACTCTTGTAATAGGAGTTTTTGGACGTGCTTGTCTTTGGTTGTAGGACTTGATGGCTTGATTTCGAGGAAAAAATCTCTTCAAGAAGGGGAGGATGATGCCGGGCAAATCGAGCCTAAGACACTTACCGTCAAGAGCCGGGATTGAAGGATGCAAAGGACGAGAGGTCAAGAGTATTAGGGAAGAGTTCAGGAGCATTTTGAAGACCAAGGCATTGGCTCCAGCACTGGGCGCTCTGATAAGAATAAAACGAGGAAAAAGTAAAAAGATAAGAACGAGACGTAACTCGATCTCTAATCCCAAGTAGCAATGGAGAACTTGTTCCATTACACCCCGAGAGAAGGACAAGAACACCTACGCTAGGCAACTACCCTCGAGCTAACGTGAGCACGCAAGTAGAATGGTCGGGGGGGAAAGGTAGTCATCTAGATCCGCTAGAGAACAACAAGTCCCATCAAAAGGTTTCATTCAATACCAAAGAGCTATGCTCAAGTTCAATATTCATCAATCATCAACTATCATAAACTAAGTTCAAATAGGCTAAGCATGGCTATTTATAGTGTTTCCCAAGCTTGCACAATGACTAAAATACCCTTACTAATAAGGTCCTTAAAATAGGCCACGTAGGGCAAAACAGTAAAAGAAACATAGTCTTCACAGCTGGGAGGGGCGCCTGCAATGAACTGCAGCTGGGCGCCCCAAGCTGGGAGGGGCGCCTGGGTTAGGAGGGGCGCCTGGCTAGGCGGGCCCTGGGTAGGGGCACCTGGCTGGACGGCCCGCCTGTGCAATTTTGGCCTTCATGCAGCGAGTTGGCCAGGCGGGGCGCCCGGGCTAGGCGGGGCGCCTGGCTCTGCTGTGCCTCCTTCTTCCTTAGGCGTGAGGCCTAGTAAGATCACCCGGAATGGCTTCCAATCGCTTCCTTCTTCTAGACCTCTCTTCACCAAGTGTAAGTGAACTCCTTGGATCTCCTTAGCTTGGCTCCGTGTGAAGGATCTTGTGGGGGTTTGGTTCTTATCATCCTCCCCTTCTTGAGAAGATTTCGTCCTCGAAATTGAGGCATCATCATCCACGACCTCGTCATCACCTACATCTAAAGGGACCAAGTCACAAACATTGAAAGTATTATAAACTTGATACTCACTTGGCAAGTCGACCACATAGGCATTGTTGTTTATCTTTGAGAGCACTTGGAATGGGCCATCTCCTCGGGGTGCCAACTACCCTTTCCTAAGATTTGGAAACCTCTCTTTCCGGAAGTGCACCCACACATAGTCACCCTTTTTGAGTTCCACCTTCTTGCGTCCTTTGTTTTTTTTTGAGGCAACCTTTGCATAAGCCTCCTCCAAATTCTTCTTTGCCTTTGCATGGAGTTCAACCAAAGCCTTGGCTCTAGCTTTACCTTCAAAATTAACAACCATTTCCCTTGGCAAAGGGGTTAGATCAAGGGGAATCAAGGGGTTAAAACCAAAAACGCACTCAAAGGGAGTCATGCCAATCATGCTATGCAAGGTACGATTATAGGCAAACTCCATAAGAGGCAATCTATCAATCCAAGTCCCAGCCTTACCTCGGGTCATGGCTCTAAGAAGAGCACCCAAAGTTCGGTTTACCACATCGGTTTGCCCATCCGTTTGTGGGTGGTGGGACGTAGAGAACAAGAGTTTGGTGCCAAGAGCACCCCATCAACTCCTCCAAAAATGGCTTTGGAACTTGGTGTCCCTATCACTCACTATGGTTTGAGGCACACCATGCAACTTCAAAATATTATCAATAAACAAAGTAGCAACATGTTGTGCATCATCACATTTTTTACATGGAATGAAGTGAGCCATTTTGGAAAACCTATCCACAATAACATAAATGCTATCATGGCCCCCCTAGTCCTTGGTAATCCTATAACAAAGTCCATTGAGATATCCAACCACGGACTAGTAGGTACGGGAAGAGGGGTATACAACCCATGGGGGTGGGCTTTAGATTTAGCACGCTTGCACTCAAGGCAATTGTTGCAAAACTTTTCAACTTGCACCCCCATCTTTGCCCAATGAAATTGTTCTTTAAGAATAGCCAAAGTCTTTCTTGTGCCAAAGTGACCCATGAGTCCCCCGCAATGTGCCTCGTGCACAAGCAATTCCCTCCATGAGGACTCGGGTATGCACAGTCTACCATTTTTGAAGATATATCCATTAACCCATTGGTATTTCTCAACTCTCTCCCCTTTCTCGAGAGCGTCTTGGACACTCTTTAGCTTTGGGTCATGAGCATACATAAATTTAATGCTCTCAAATCCCATGAGCTTAGAGGTGAGAGTGGTGGCTAGAGCAAACTTTCTAGAAAGTGCATCCGCCACGACATTGTCTTTCCTTTTCTTGTATTGGATAACATAGGGAAAAGACTCAATGAACTCAACCCACTTAGCATGCCTCTTGTTTAGTTTCTCTTGGCCTCTAAGGTGTTTGAGTGACTCATGGTCACTCTTGATTACGAACTCCCTAGGCCATAAGTAGTGTTGCCAATAAGCAAGAGCTCGCACGAGGGCATACAACTCCTTGTCATACGTTGAGTAATTCAAGGAGGCCCCTTTCAATTTCTCACTAAAGTAGGCTATGGGTTTGCCATCTTGCATTAAAACACCACCAATTCCCACCCCCGAGGCATCACATTCAACCTCAAATGCCTTTCCGAAGTCGGGCAATTGCAATAGAGGGGCGATACTCAACCTACTTTTCAATTCTTGGAAGGCCTTCTCTTAAGGCTCTCCCCAAACAAAAGGTTGGTCCTTCTTCACCAATTCGGTGAGTGGGGCAGCAATGGAGCCAAAGTCTTTCGCAAACCGTCTATAAAAACTAGCAAGGCCATGAAAGCTCCTCACTTGAGTCACGGTAGTAGGCGTAGGCCAATCACGTATGGCCTCTACCTTAGACTCATCCACCTCCACTCCTTGGGCACTCACAACAAACCCAAGGAAGACTACCTTATCAACACCAAAGGCACATTTTTTAAAATTAGCATAGAGCTTTTCGGCTCTCAACATTTCAAGCACTTGCCTAAGGTGATCAACATGGTCGTCTATTGATTTGCTATAGATCAATATATCGTCAAAGTAGACGACCACAAACTTGTTGATGAATGGCTTTAGAACATGGTTCATTAGCCTCATGAAAGTACTAGGTGCGTTGGAGAGCCCAAAGGGCATCACCAACCATTCATAGAGACCAAACTTGGTCTTGAATGCGGTTTTCCATTCATCCCCGGGTTTCATCCGGATTTGATGGTAGCCGGACCTAAGGTCTATCTTGCTAAACACACATGAACCACTTAATTCATCTAACATATCATCAAGTCGGAGAATGGGATGACGGTACTTTACCGTTATTTTGTTCACGGCCCGACAATCAACACACATCCTCTAAGTGCCAGCCTTTTTGGGAACAAAGATCACGGGTACGGCACAAAGACTCAAGTTCTCCCTCACCAAGCCCTTAGTGAGCATTTCATCAACTTGCTTTTGCAAATCTCTTGTATCCTCCGGGTTGCTCCTATAAGCCGGCTTGTTTGGGATTTGAGATCCCGGGACAAAGTCGATTTGGTGTTCAATACCCCTCAAAGGAGGTAATCCATCCGGCATCTCATCCGGGAACATGTCCCCAAAATCCTTCAAGACATTCTCAAACACACTAGGCAAAGGGTTAGTAGAAAGATCACAATTAGAGTTAAGGATCATACCTTTGTGCACTAGGCATAGGAGAAACTTGTTGCCATCATTTCCTCTTAGGACCTCACCCGGTTGCATCATGGCACATATGCCACCGGTAGAAGAAGAAGGTGGGATTGCCACCATGTTTTTGGACAAAGGGCTAGTCTCAACAATAGACTTAGCCTTTGCCACCTCTCTGAACTCCCGCATCCGCTTGTAGTCATCACTCACTTGTTTGGGAGTTAAGGGCTTCAACACAAATTTCCTTCTTTCATGTTTGATCGTGTAAGTGTTGACACGACCATCATGAACCGCTTGTCGATCAAATTGCCAAGGCCTTCCAAAGAGAAGGTGGCATGCTTGCATAGGCACCACGTCGAACAAGTGTTCATCCACATAACTACCCATTTTGAACTTGATCATTGCTTGCTTCACTACCTTGAGCTCCTCACATTCACTAAGCCATTGCAATCGATATGGCTTGGGATGCTTCACGGTAGGCAACTTCAATTGGGTTATAAGAGATTGACTCACCACATTTGTACAACTCCCGGAGTCAATGATCATAGAGCACACAACATCCTTAACACGACACCTAGCATGGAATAGGTTTTCTCTTTGCAAGGCTTCACCATCCTCCACAATCATAGCTCCTAAGCTCCTCCTCACAACTAGGAAAGTATGAGGTTCATCATCCTCCACCGCATCATCTTGATTATCATCCTCTACTCCCTCATCTCCCTCTACTCTCTCATCTTCCTCCAGTTCACTCTCTTGTTCATAAGCATCATTACCAACAACAACCATGGTCCTTTTCGTAGGACACTCTTTAGCAAAGTGTCCATACCCCTTGCATTTGTGACATTGAATTGAAGAAGAAGTAGGGGTATTCAATTGGGTTTTAGAATTACCTCCAACATTGGGTGTGTACTTCTCAAACGGCTTCTTCAAATCCTTGCTAGCACTTGCTCCACTAGGGCCACTTGCATTTGTGAATCTTGCATTGGGAGTAGGATTTTTCCAATCCTTTGGCTTGTTCATGGAAGTAGAAGTGTTGGACTTGTAACGGTTGGACTTCTCAACACTAAGCCATTGCTCGGCTTGAATAGCGGCATCAAGGACTTCTTGAAGTGAAAGATAAGCATGCAATCTCAATTGTGAAGCTATACTATAGCTCAAACCATTTTTGAAACGGATCACGGCTTGCTCCTCATCTTCGGTGTCCATATCCAAGGCCATTCGAGTCTTTTCAAACTCATCATAATACTCATGCACCGTCTTGACACCTTGCTTTAACTCATAGAGCTTCTTGAGTTGCTCTTGACGATACCGAGGAGTGATGTATTTGATACTCATGAGACCCTTCAAATCATTCCAACCCACATTCATGGGGATTCCCTCTCTCCTCCTTGATCTCTTGACGGATTCCCACCAAGTAGATGCATAGGATTCAAAGGATGAAATAGCATAAGTGCCTCTCTTCTCATCGGTCATCTCATTTGTGTCAAACAACCTCTCCATGAGTAGTACCCATTCAATGTAAGCCTCCGGATCACAATTCCCTTTAAAAGTGGGAAGATTGAACTTCACACTATTAAGGTTGGTAGTATCACGACCTCCATGGAAAGGCTCCGGTTGGCCCCCATAGTGATCTTTATATCCACCATACTCCCTTCTAGCATTCCCACCAACATACCCCATAGGTGGCCCTCGACCTCGGCCCCTACCTCTATCTACATTTCGACCCCAATTCATACATCGCCTCGGTTGAAAGTGATCATCAATCCCATATATATCATCACCATAATCGGCTTCCTCTCTTTCTTGAGCCTCTAGGACTTGCTCAAGAGCTTGGACATTTCGAATGGGTCTAGGAAGTGGATTGTTTCTTTGGGGGTTGTCCAAAATACGGGGAATGCCCGTTCGTTGGAGATTGCCCAATGATGGATCATTTCTATCTCGATCTTCCTTTACCCGTTGTTGATTAAGCAACTCAACAACTTGTACTGGGGTAAAGGTAGGACTACTTGAGCCCTCTCTGGTCTCAACTTGGACACTCGTGGTCCCTTTCTCAACTTGGACACTCTGGGTCCCTTTCTCCGATTGGACATTGGAAGTCCCTTGCTCAACTAGGCCACTAGAGTTCACCATCTCAACGCTTTCAATCCTCAAGTTCATACTATCCAATTTGGAAAGGATAGTAGCAAGGGCACTCTTAGCAAAATCTTCTCCTTCGGTAGACATTGTACCTACACAAGTAACAAACGTTAGCAAAACAACCTCACACACTCCCTCACTTGTGTTCACTCGGTTCACTTGTTTAGTGGTGGTGGATATTTCACTCGACTTGTAGTCCAAAAGCTTCACGTAGATGAATATCAATCCCTTAACTCAACCAAACTATTCACGAGTCAACCACACTCCGGGGTGAGTGGAGTTAATGGGGCTCAATGAACGCTAGGCACTTTGAAGTGAGGACTTGAGTTAAAAGATTCTACGTTTCTTCTTAGAATTCTCGTCTCTTATCTAGGCACGAGTTACCTAAAAGCAATTAAAGGGCTAGTACTAATTAAGTAGAACGGTTACTTAAAGTAGTACTAACTAGATGTTATGCAATCAAACAAATGGGAAAACTTATGAAAATCTACCCAAAAAAACACCTTCAGCAGTCAGGTGGGGCGCCTGGACCTCAGGAGCGGCGCCCAGGTGTGCAGGCAATCAGGCGGGGCACTTGGGACTTAGGCAGGGCGCCTGGATCCAATGCAGAGTCTTGGCTAGGCGGGGCGCCTGGCCTGAAGCACTTCCCAATTCGTTTCAAACTTGTTCCAAGTCGATTTTCAAGCTTCAAATCAGGTGTTTCCACCTTGTTTTCACAATCCAATGATACCCAAAGTTGTTTTTGTTCTTCCTTAACAAAACCCAATCAAATTTATAACCAAACAATCAATCAAATCAAGATTCAAGTCAAGAAACTCAAGAACACAAGGTTTATCAAAAGGGTTTCAACAAGGATTGTGATTCATCAACTTGGTGTTAAACATGTTCAAATCCCACAAAATTGGTACCAAATCGTTTGTTTTTCAGTGAAGATCAATCCCCAATATCAAGCTATCATTCAAACATCCGTTTAACCCAAGAATCAAGCTAAAATTATCAAGAACAAGGTTTAGCAAGGGTTTAAGGAAATTTTGGTGTTTCAAATTTTCAACATCACCAATCCAAGTGTTTTTGGTACCCAAACAACGGAAATTCAACCACGATCAAGAATCCATAACACCCATATCATGAATCCAACAAACTAACAAATTACACCAAATTTTTGGATTTTCCAATTTTCAAAATTTTTTGTGATTTTCTTCTTTCAATAACAACAACAAGAAAACTAAAGTAGAAACTAACCTAGTGATGCGGGGCAAATCGAGCTAAGATACCAACCATCAAGAACCAAGCTTGAGAGCACAAGGAATGCAAGTCAAGGTCTCCGGAAGCGACTTGAAGATCATGCATCGGAGCACCAAGGAAGGAATGGAAGGCCTCAGCACATTGGGCGGAGCGCCCAGCACCACAGGGCGGAGCGCCCAGCACCAAGGGCCACCAGGCGGAGCGCCTAGCAGCCCCTAGGCGGAGCGCCCCACCACACAGGCCACCAGGCGGACCGCCTCACCTTGGGGCGGACCGCCTCACCTTGGGGCGGACCGCCCAGCCAAGTCCACTGCTGGTTCCATGAGGCGGAGCGCCTACTCCACGGGCGGGGCGCCCGGAATGCTGAAAAACTCATCTTTTGGTGTGAAGTTACTAGTTTAGCCCTAGGTGTTCTACTATGTCCTAATTAGCTTTGGGGGCATTTTAGTCATTTCACTATGTCTTGTGAAAAACTATAAATAGAACACTTAGTCTTCATTTCTCATTAGCTAACATTGATCATAGAATTGAGAGTAGAGAGAATTGAGAGAAGGCCGAGCCTTTCTTGTCGAAGCCCGAGGCTTCATGTATCTCGTTGACTTGGAACCTATGGAGATCGACACCTAGTTTGAATCCATTGTAAGGTTCGAGTTTCATTTCTCCCTTTGAATTCAATCAACGTATGTGAATTGAATTCGTTTCTTTCTTCTCATTTCTTGCCTTCCTAGTCTCGATTTCTTGTTATCTATATTATTTGCTTCCGCTCGTATAGATTTTAGCTTCCGCGTGTTTTTCCCCTTATCAGTTGGTATCAGAGCAAGGCTCGGGTTATGTTCTTACAAACCCCCGTTCCTTGTTCAACGTGTTAGTATTGTTGTTGTTGTTGTGATTGTTCTTGAAAATTTGAAGAAAAACAAAAAAATTGAAAAACTAGAAAACTCAAGAAAATTTGGTAGATCGGGCTGGAATCGAATCCCCAAGTGTTAAAAAGTAGTGGGGTTTGTTCCTTATTGTATTCCCGTCATTTTGATACCCATATATCACAATTTGGTGTTACGAATCAAAATTTCCAAAATCAAAATCCAAAAAGTTTGATAATTCTTGAAAACGCTTCAATCTTGAATCGAAGCTTGTTGTTGTTTGTTTGGGGTTAAAAACCATTGGGGATTGGTTGTTATAGTTTTATACACCATTGGGTATCATTGGTTTTGTGTATCGGGTTGAAATCGAACCAAAAAGTTGGCCAAAATCACCAAAAACCGGTTGTTGAAAAAGCTGAAAATCGCGTCCAGGCGGAGCGCCTGACCTTGGGCGGACCGCCCAGCCTTCTAGGCAGTAGGGGCAGCTAGGCGGAGCGCCTCCCACCCAGGCGGAGCGCCTCCCACAACTGGGCGGAGCGCCTCCCCCACTGGGCGGAGCGCCTAGCCCTGAAACGGCTCCGAATTGTTCCGTTTCGCTTCTTTTTGTGTTTCGTTGGTTTCCTAACTTCTTGGTTAGTGTTTCTAGGGTAATTGGCCTACTCCATTAACACTAATCCTTGAGCGTATTAGGACACTCGTGCGTAGAGGAGATTAGAACTCAAAGAAGAGTCGTAGAACTCCTTTTGGCCTCAAGTGCGCACTTTAAATAGCCGTCCGTACATCGAGTCTCATTAACTCCATTCCGAACTTAACTTGGACATACTAGTTGTGATCACCTTGGTTCCCAAGTTGTTAAGGCTCGCCTTTGAGTGTTCATAAATTGAGTGATACACGTAAGGGAGTGACTTTTGGGAGGTTTGTCTTTTGGTGTTGCAATTATGTCGGATGATGAATGTGGAGGTTATGGCTCATGTGGAGACGAGGGAGACTATGGTTCCTACGAGGGTGATGAAGGATCTTGCTATGATGACTCGGGGGACTATGGCTCGTATGAGGATGAAGCGGCTCACTATGATGCTCGTGAGGTTGATGACGACTATGAAGCTTATGAACCTGAATTTGATGAATCCAATGCTTCAAGTGAAGAAATCGAAGATGGTGACGCTTCAAGGTACATTGATCCTACTTACTCTTCTTGTGAAGAATTTGATATAGTTGGTAGTGACATAGATAGAGTTGATGATGATGTTGAGTATATGAATTATTCTTATGCATCTTCTCTTGGTGTTGCTAATGGAGTACAAGGGAGTAGCAGAGGACCTTCCATTAGTATGGGAGGTGGTGGTGGTTCTTCCGTGGGAAAGAAGAAGCTTGCCTCTTCTAGGTACGCTAAGCGACCTAATGCTTCTAATTCCCATGAGGAGGTTGGTATGATAGATGGTGTTGCTTTTGCTACAAAGGGGTTATATGCCGTGAGGGGCGTGGATGGTTGTAGTAGGAGTAGTGCTATGGGCTATGGGACCAAGGCGAGAGGCATTTATGGGTTCCATGGCAAGGATCCTTCCTTGACTTCCAACAACATTGCTAATGTTGGGAGAGTGATGGGAAATGGAGGTTATTCTAGTGGTGTTGCCACTAGTGGAGGGATAAGGAAGACCCAAGTTGTCGGAGTTGACACTTGTGGGCATTTCACTTGGATGCCAATCTACAAAACTTGGGTAGATGTAGGTTCGTTGTTGAGGTAGATGGTATTGGAGGATACTTGCTCAAGATTGGTGGTACCGATGCCAATTGTATTAGCACCTCTTTAATTGATAGGCTTAGGATACCATGCCATAAGCTAGAGCATCCTTATGAGTATGATGGAGTGTGGGTTTCTAAGGAGGCTCGGGTACTCATATCTCATAGGGGTTATAAATGCTATGTTTGGTGTGACGTGTATCCCATGCGTCATGTTGATGTGTGGATAGGAGAGTCGTGGTTGGAGGGGAAGAGGGTGCAATATAGTGTGGTGAAGGGTGCATATCTTATGGGCATAGGGCAAAGGGTTTATGACTTTTTGCCTTACCGGGCGAAGAGCCAAGTGCCTACTACTGCGCCTTCTTTGGGTAGGCAAAGGAGCAAGGATCGAGAACTTCATTCCATGGGCAACAATGTGCGAACAAGAAGTCCTACAAACACAAGCCATGGTGGGACTAGTGCTACAAAAGAGTTGGCAAATGCCAACAAGGTGAGCCCGAAGCCACTTCTAAAGCCGAGTGGTTCACCAACGAAAAAGAAGGAGGCATCAAGTGACAAGTCTCCTAGTCCTAGATTCCGGGTTGACATGAAGAGTCCACCTACTCCGGCTATGGGTATTCTTGGGCCTCGTCCCAATTCGCCCGAATTTGAGAGACAAAAGATAGAGAGGAGAAAGGGAGCGACTGGTGACAACTATCGAGTGGAAAAAGGAGAGGTTGTGTTGAGTGATGTGAGTGGGTTGTCACCACCCGAATCTACACCCGACCTTGGAAAAAAATGAGGGAAAAGAAAGAGGGAAAAAGAAAAATTGAGAGTGAGGACACCCCTTATTCTAACCTTAACCCTTTATCTTTTTCTTCTATGTGCTTGAATTATTTTGTAGGGATTCTTGGAGGCAAACCAATGGAACCTCAACCATGTTCCAAGATGGAGAGACAAGGTGAAGGAGATGCCAAATTTGAGCTACAAGGTGGAGACATTCATGACACTTCAAAGGTATGTGTTAGTTCTTCCTCCCTTGAGCATGATACTTCCTTGTCTTGTGACATTGCTTGTGAAAACTCTAGGCTAGTTGATGATATGTATGAATACAATGTGTTTGCAACTAGTGTAGGGTCTTTGGGTCAACTTATGTGTGAAAATGAACCACTAGTTGAGAGGATTGAAAAGCCACATCATGATGTGAGCTCGGTTTTCATTGAACCTCTCTTTAGTGAAGATGTTGAAGTTGACCTTGTTTGTGAACCTTGTTATGACACCCCGCCCATGTTTGATAAAGGAGAAGATGAATTGCATGATTATCCTATTCTTCCCTTTGATTGCTTATTTGCTAGTGGTGGTATCTTGTGTCGTAGTGAGGAAGTTTGTAACCTTGAGGAGTCTCTTGAGAATGAGATAGATCGACTTGTGTTCGATGACTCCTCAAGTGTAGATGTGATCTCTAGTTTGAGAACTTCACCTTTGCTTGCTAGCGAGCTTGAGAAGTGCGCCTATACTAATCCTTTGTATGAGGGCCACATCGATGAAAATGGTGAGTTGTATCAAACTAGGGAAGAGTGTGAGTTTGGACCTCCATGGTTTGGGATGCCTAACTCTATGGATAACCCATTGTTTGAGACCTCCCTTGGGAGTTTGTCTAGTGGCGAGGGTAATCTTGAAGGAGTATTTGGAGGTGAGGACGTACCTCTCGGTGTGTGTAAGAATGCTCTTAAGAAGGAGAGTCTAGTAGTCGATGCTAGTTGTGAATTGAACTATTTTACTTACTCCATTCCATATGTTGAGCACACCTTGAGTGTTGAGCATGCCAAAGCCGATGTGTCACATTGTGATAAAATTGATTTGAAGGCTTGGTGTGTTGATGGTAAGCTTAGGGGTCATAGGACATTTGATTGCTACATGTTACATGACTTTGATCTCTTTGCTTGTTTTGAGAATGAGTGTTTGTTCTTGTTGAGCCGAGAATTTATTGTTTCCTTTGGGAACATACGCTTTTTAATTGGTATTAATGCTTGGCTCTATCACAAGAGTGTTTTTTCCACACCACTTGCATTTATTCTTGTTAAGCTAACCTACTTGAGAAGTAGGAAACTTTGGTTGCGCGTGTTTTGAATGTAGGTTTTGATGGTTTGATTTCGAGAACGAAATCCTTTCAAGAATGGGAGGATGATGCGGGGCAAATCGAGCTAAGATACCAACCATCAAGAACCAAGCTTGAGAGCACAAGGAATGCAAGTCAAGGTCTCCGGAAGCGACTTGAAGATAATGCATCGGAGCACCAAGGAATGAATGGAAGGCAGCACATTGGGCGGAGCGCCCAGCACCACAGGGCGGAGCGCCCAGCACCAAGGGCCACCAGGCGGAGCGCCTAGCAGCCCCTAGGCGGAGCGCCCCACCACACAGGCCACCAGGCGGACCGCCTCACCTTGGGGTGGAGCGCCCAGCCAAGTCCACTGCTGGTTCCATGAGGCGGAGCGCCTACTCCACGGGCGGGGCGCCCGGAATGCTGAAAAACTCATCTTTTGGTGTGAAGTTACTAGTTTAGCCCTAGGTGTTCTACTATGTCCTAATTAGCTTTGGGGGGCATTTTAGTCATTTCACTATGTCTTGTGAAAAACTATAAATAGAACACTTAGTCTTCATTTCTCATTAGCTAACATTGATCATAGAATTGAGAGTAGAGAGAATTGAGAGAAGGCCGAGCCTTTCTTGTCGAAGCCCGAGGCTTCATGTATCTCGTTGACTTGGAACCTATGGAGATCGACACCTAGTTTGAATCCATTGTAAGGTTCGAGTTTCATTTCTCCCTTTGAATTCAATCAACGTATGTGAATTGAATTCGTTTCTTTCTTCTCATTTCTTGCCTTCCTAGTCTCGATTTCTTGTTACCTATATTATTTGCTTCCGCTCGTATAGATTTTAGCTTCCGCGTGTTTTTTCCCTTATCACCTAGGCACAAAGAATCAAGGGTCGGGAGTTCGTAGAAACGATACCCGAACCTTGCTCTGATACCAAACTGATAAGAATCAAACGCGGAAAAAGTAAAAGGATAAGAACGAGACGTAACTCGATCTCTAATCCCAAGTTGCAACGAAGAACTTGTTCCGTTACACCCCGAGAGAAGGACAAGAACACCTGCGCTAGGCAACTACCCTGGAGCTAACGTGAGCACGTAAGTAGAATGGTCGGGGGGAATGTAGTCATCTAGATCCGCTAGAGAACAACAAGTCCCATCAAAAGGTTTCATTCAATACCAAAGAGCTATGCTCAAGTTCAATATTCATCAATCATCAACTATCATAAACTAAGTTCAAATAGGCTAAGCATGGCTATTTATAGTGTTTCCCAAGCTTGCACAATGACTAAAATACCCTTACTAATAAGGTCCATAAAATAGGCCACGTAGGACAAAAGAGTAAAGAAACATAGTCTTCACAGCTGGGAGGGGCGCCTGGGATTGGGAGGGGCGCCTGGAATGAACTGCAGCTGGGCGCCCGGAATGAACTGCAGCTGGGCGCCCCAAGCTGGGAGGGGCGCCTGGGTCAGGAGGGGCGCCTGGCTAGGCGGGCGCCTGGGTAGGGGCGCCTGGCTGGACGGCCTGCCTGTGCAATTTTTGCCTTAATGCAGCGAGTTGGCCAGGCGGGGCGCCCGGGCTAGGCGGGGCGCCTGGCTCTGCTGTGCCTCCTTCTTCCTTAGGCGTGAGGCCTAGTAAGATCACCCGGAATGGCTTCCAATCGCTTCCTTCTTCTAGACCTTTCTTCACCAAGTGTAAGTGAACTCCTTGGATCTCCTTAGCTTGGCTCCGTGTGAAGGGTCTTGTGGGGGTTTGGTTCTTATCACGCTCCGCCCAGGCAAAACAGGCGCTCCGCCCCATTGCATGAAATACTGGGCGCTCCATCCAATCCTGTCCACTGTCCAAATCGTGCCAATTCCAGGCGTACCGCCTACTTCGCAGTCAAACCAAGACGTGACTCTTATTTTAGCCTAGTATTATTTACTAGTTTGATCCGACGTGGTCTTTGTTATTACACCAATCTTGTGGGGAGATTTAGACTTTATTTAGAAGTGTTGAACCTCTATAAATACTACACTTAGGTCATCAGATCATTAGCTTACCTAGATTTGAAGAATATACATAGAAAGAGAGGCAAGGCCTTCTTCTTGTTGAAGCTTGAAGCTTCGGATTATCTCTTTGCTTGGAAGCTATGAGATTCATCACTAGTATGGATTCCTTGTATGGTTCAAGTTTCCCTTCCTCTCTCGGATATTTATTCATGGTTTTAATCGTTTATCCATTCTTTTCTTCTATTTATGTTCTTCCCCATTCCTTATTTCTTGGTTATCATGTTTATCTTTTTGCTTCCGCTACTCTTATTGCTTCCGCTCGTTTACCCTGCATCAGATACAATAGATACATACACATACGATTACTGTATGTTTCTAAATTTTCTGTATGGTTACTGTATGTGCAGTGTATGCACGTTGATTCACCGGACATACACCACTGTAGCTACGCCGTGTTCTATCGAAAAATTCAAAAAATTAAAAAATAAGAAGGGAAAAACGAGATCTGAACAACCCCATCGCCTATCCACCATGTTTAACACTGCTGCTGCTCTGTATAGCAGATTCGTCACAACTTTGCATAAATAAAGTAGCGCCGGCGACTGGACCAAAGCAGCGCCATCGCCGATGCTGCACTGTAATACACGTACACGTCGCCGTGATAAAAGAAGGTGATCTGGAACAGAAAAAGGTGCGACGGAGCACGCTGTAGACGGTGGAAAATGACAGCGATGGACCACAGTGTAGATGGTGGAAAACGACGGCGATAGGACAAGTGCGATGGAGATGATGTTTTGGACGGCGGAGCAGTGCCTAGCCCGGACCAGAAATGAATTCCAGTAGGTGGCACCAGAAAATTTGAGAAGGGGGGGGGGAGAAGAGAGACGAGAAAGAGAAGGAAATCAGGATTTTGCCTTTCTAAAAATGTTGCTACATTTGGAAAAATGGTAAAATTTTGCGATGTTTTTAAATAAATTACATAGAATGACATTAGGGGTAATTTTCTCTATAACAAAAGCAATCAAGGAAATTGTAGACACAAATTTCAATTATAACTCCCTTTTTTACTTTGTTACCATCAACACTCATACTTTTCAAATTAAGCAAATCGCATAACATTTGACCTAAATTATGTTTAAAATAGTAAAAGTCTATGGAAAGAGTGCAAATAAATTGAAATATTGCTAACATGTCAGTGACCCATGAGTAAGGTGCGAAAAAAACTTTCTGGGACAAGTTTAGATGTCAAGTTATGAGCAATGAAGGGCATGGCATGTGAGAAAATGAATGTGAGTCATCCAAAATACATGGATTTTAATATAGTAGTTTAGAAAAAGGGAAGCTCCAACTGTCAAAATCTCGTGAAAGTGTTAGCAACCAGTCACTTGCTATTTCAATTGCTTTGGTCACACTAAAAGACGAATACTCACTGCTTCTACTCACTTAATAAAAATCTCTTGATATTTTTTTGGAGTAATTTTCTCAACCCCACATCCTCATTCCTTGATATCCCCATCTTCTTCATAAACCTTTACTTCATTCATACTCTGCACAACTGGATACTTCATTCATACCCTTTGCTCTAACCATATTTTATTTTCTTCTTCTTCTTGCTATAGATTTTGTGTAGGTGCTCTTGGAGGCGAGCTATTGGAGCCTCAACCGTGTGCCTTGGAGGGAAGACAAGAGGATGGAGATCTTCGTTGTGAGCTTTATGAAGGAGGGACGGAACACGACACTTCAATCAATGTGAGCACTCACGGGAGCAACTCAAAAGTAAGCGTTTCTTCACCTTCTCATGAGCATGATGATTTCTTGTCTTGTGAGAACTCATTGCTAGTTGGTACTTGTGTTGCATTTAATGAATTTGCAACTAGCATAGAGTCGATTGGTCAACTTGTGTGTACTTGTGAACCACTAGTTTAGAGGATTGATAAGCCACATCATGATGTGAGCCCGGTATTCAATTAACCTCTCTTTAGTGAAGAGTGGTAGTTGACCTTGCTTGTAGCCCTTATTATGGTACACTACCTATTTTCGACAAAGGGGAAGATGAGTTGTTTGATTACACCCTTATTGATATACTTGCCTTTGGTGGAACAATGTGTTGTAGTGAGGATGGTAGTGACCTTGAGGAGTCCCTAGTGGATGAGATGGATCGGATTATATTCGATGACTCCTCAAGTGCGAGTGATAAACCTAGTCATGATACTTCACCTTTCCTTGACCTTGAGAATGGGATGCGTATTTTTACTAATCCTTTGTTTGAGGGCATCCTTATTTGTGGTGGTGATTTGTATCGAGCTAGGGTCTAGAATGAGTTGGAACCTCCATGGTTTGAGGGATTTGGTCCCATATACAACTCTTTGTTTGAAGCTTCGAGTGAGGTAGATGATGCTTCTATTGACCCTACTCTTGTTGGTTTGGGTTATGATGATGAAGAGGCCATTATTAATGCCTTCCTTGAGAGTTTACCTTGTAAGGGGGGTTGTCTTGAGGATGAAATTAGAGGTGATGAGGTATCTCTTTAATGCGGGGCAAATCGAGCCAAGACACTTTCCAACATGTGCCAAGCTTGAAAGGTGCAAAGGACTAGAAGTCAAGAGCGTTGGAGGTGAATTGAAGACGCGTCAAGAAGGCCCCAGGCCAGGTGCCCCGCCTAGGAAAAGCAAGCGCCCTGCCCAAGACCAGCAGGAGCCAGGCGCTCCGCCAATTGTCCAGGCGGTCCGCCCAGCCCAGTCACTAATCAAAAGTTGAGGCGCTCTGCCCAAACGCTAGACACCCGAGATTTTTGTTGTCCTTTTACTATTTTGACCTTGCATGGTCTTTTAGCTTAAAGCCTAGCTTGTGGGTATTATAGACCTTTTACTTCAAGCTTAGAAACCTCTATAAATAGCTTAGCCTAGCCTATTTCATTAGTTATCTTTTTTTTTTTATGAATGATGAATTTTGTAAGAGTTGAACTCTTGGGTTAATGAACCTAAGTAGCTCCGAAGAACTGGTAAAGATAAAAGCGAGACGTGGCTCGAACGAATAACCCAAGTAGCACCGAAGAACTAGTTTCGATACACCCCGGGAGATTGTCAAGGAACACCTACACTAGAAAACTACCATCGAGTTACACCCGGAACCCGCAAGTAGAGTAATCGGGGAGGGGTTGATGTTCATCTGGAATCCACTAGAAGAAAACAAGTCCCAATCAAGGTTGGTTCATTAACCCAAGAGTTCAACTCTTATAAAATTCATCATTCATCAAAAACAAGCTAACTAATGAAATAGGCTAGGCTAAGCTATTTATAGAGGTTTCTAAGCTTGAAGTAAAAGGTCTATAATGCCCACAAGCTAGGCTTTAAGCTAAAAGACTATGCAAGGCCAAAATAGTAAAAGGACACCGAAAATCTCGGGTGTCTAGTGTTTGGGCAGAGCGCCTCAACTTTTGATCAGTGAGCTGGGCTGGGCGGACCGCCTGGACATTGGGCGGAGCGCCTGGCTCCTGTTGGTCTTGGGCGGGGCGCCTGGCCTTGGGACTTCTTGACGCGGCTTCAATTCACCTCCAACGCTCTAGACTTCTAGTCCTTTGCACCCTTCAAGCTTGGCACATGTTGGAAAATGTCTTGGCTCGATTTGCCCCGCATCATCCTCCCTTTCTTGAAGAGATTTTGTCCTCGAAATAAATGTGTTCTCGTCCATGGCATCATCTCCTTGGGGTGCCCAATGCTCTCCTCCCTTGTAATCCTTGATCGTCACTTTGACATAGGTTTCTTCCAAGACCTCCATTGCCTTAACATGGAGCTTAGGACCTACAAGCAACGACAAGCAAACACCAAACTTCCTACCTTGAAAGTAGGTTAGTGCAAGAAGTGTGGAAAACACACTCTTGTGGTATAACCAAGCATCAATAATAAGCACAAATATTAAATCTCTAAGGAGATCATCAAGTACTCAGTTCAATGAAAACATACACTCAACACAATACTGAGCAAATAGGTCATAGGGACATGGTAAATGCAAGATCAAGCTATCAAAATCCCCTTGAACCTTAAGCTCAAAATCAACAAACCAATCCCCCATCGAAGTGTGATCAACATGCGGAGTGGAGTGAGTCAAATAACCCAATCTACAAGTAGCATCAAGTACTCCTTCATTCGCCTGTAGTCTTCCCCTACGTGTCTTGGAGTCAAAGGTCTAAGAACATACTTCTTCCCATCTTGCTTGACCGTATATGAGTTGGTCCGGCCATCGTGCACCACACATCCATCGTATTGCCATGGTTTTCTTAATAATAGATGGCAAGCTTGCATCGGGACAACATCAAACATGATTTTGTCTCTATAGTTCCCATTGCTAAGCTCAATCATTGCTTGCTCCACCACCTTCAATTCCCCACACTCACTTAGCCATTGTAAACGATATGGTTAGAGTGGGTAATTTCAATTGGGAAATCAGTGTTTGGCTCACCATGTTGGCACAACTTCCCGAGTCAATAATCATGGAGAAAACTATACCCATGATTCGACATCTAGCATGGAAAAGGTTTTCTCTTTGAACATTCTCCACCTCTTCTTCCATGAAAATGGTACTCAAGCTTCTCCTAACCACCAAGAACAATTGAGGATCTTCTCCGTCCTCTATAGCCTCCTCACAAGCAACTTCCTCATCTCCCTCTACACCCTCAACCTCGGGTTCACTATCTTGCTCATACACCAAATTGCCTACCACAACCATGGTTCTTTTTGTAGGACAATCTTTAGCAATATGTCCATATCCCTTACACTTATAGCATTGAGTAGAAGTAGGATTGCTCAAGTGAGTTTTAGAATTACCTCTCATATGTGGTGTAAACTTCTCATACGGCTTCTTCACATCGGTGCTAGCACTTGCACTACTTGTGTTTGGAGACTTCCACTCTTTTGGTTGGCTCATGGGGGTAGGAGTGCTACCCTCGTAGCGAGTGGACTTCTCATCCTTGAGCCATTTCTCGGCTACAACCGCATCATCATAGAGATCATAGTGGTTTGCATACTTGTGGAACTTCAATTGAGAGGCTATGTCTCGGTTCAAACCACTTCTAAATCTAAGCACGGCCGGTTCATTATCTTCCCCATCCAAATCTAGGGTCATCCGGATTTGTTCAAATTTATTGAAGTATTCCCCAACCGTTCTATAACCTTGCTTTAGCTTATAAAAGCGCGTGTATTGGTCTTGAAGGTATTCTTGAGTCAAATATTCTCATCCATTGCACGGATCAATTCACCCCAAGTCACATTGATTGCCATTGCATTTATCCTCCTATTTCTCTTGGACGATTCCCACCAAGTAGAAGCAAAGTATTCAAAAGAAGATATAGCATATTTGGCCTTATTCTCCTCGGTCATATCATTGGTGTCAAATATTCATTCCATGGCCAACTTCCAATCAATGTACTCCACCAGGTCACTACTCTCTTTGAAGGAAGGAATAGTGTGCTTCACACTATTAAGATTGTTGCTATCACGACTCCCTTGGTAAGGCTCCGGTTGGCCTCCAAAGTTGTCTCCATAACCACCAAAATCCCTCCTAGCATTCTCTCCAACATTCCCTATGGTGGCCCTCGACCTCGGCCTCTACCCTTATCAACATTACGTTCCCAATTGGCTCTCCCATTCGGATTAGGAGCTCCATAGTCACTACCACCATACTCTTCCTCCTTCCCTTCTTGGGCTCCATCAACTTGCTCAAGAGGTTGCACATTTCGAATGGCTCTTGGGAGTGGAACATTCCTTTGGGGATTGCCCATTAGGTGGGGAATGCCCATTCGTTGTTCAATTCTTTCATGATCTTCCTTTACCCGTTGTTGATTAAGCAATTCAACAACTTGTTCCGGGGTAAAGGTGGTACTACTTGAGCCTTCACCGGCTTCAACTTGGACACTCGGGGTCCCTTTCTCAACTTGGACACTCGGGGTCCCTTGCTCAACTTGGGTACTTGAGGTCACCCTTTCAAGAGTTTCAATCTTTTGGCTCATGATATCCATTTTAGCAAGGATGCTAGCCAAATCATTCTTTACGAAATCTTCACCTTCGTTGGCCATTGTACCTACAAGAAGAACAAACGTTAGTGAAATCACCTCACACCCACCCTCACTTGTGTTTCACTCGGTTCACTCATTTAGTGGTGGTAGATATTTCACTCGAACTTGTATCAAGAAGCTTCAAGTAGATGAACAACAATCCTCAACTCAATCAAACTATCCACAAGTCACATGTACTCCGGGGTGAGTGGAGTTTAAGTGACTCAATGGACAATAAGCAATTTAAAGTAAGGACTTGAGTCAAAAGGATCTACGAATCTTCTTGGAGTTCTACTGTCTAACTAAGCACAAATTACCTAAAAGCTCAATGATGTAGGAAATTAAACGCGGAAAGTAAAAGATAAGAACGAGACGTATCTCGATCACAAATCTCGAGTAGCAATGGAGAACCCGTTCCGTTACACCCCGAGAGAAGGTCAAGAACACCTACGCTAGGCAACTACCCTCGAGCTAACGTGAGCACGCAAGTAGAATGGTCGGGGGGGATTGGAATTCATCTAGATCTGCTAGAGGAAGAACAAGTCCCATTCAAGGTTTCATTCAATAAGAACTCTTCAACACAAAGTGTATTTTTAATCATCAAGGTAAGCTAATGAAAATAACAAGACATCTAGCTATTTATAGGTGTTTTTAGGCACCTATTGAAAGGTCTAATATGCCCACACTTAGGCTTAGGAATAAAGGACCACGTAGGGTCAAAATAGTCTTATCATAGCTAGGAATCACGTGCTTCAGCATTCGGGGCGGAGCGCCCAAGCTTTTGATGGAGCGCCCGTGAAAACCAACAGTGGGGTGGCCTAGGCGGGGCGCCCAGAGTTGGGGCGGAGCGCCCAAGCCTAGGCATCTTCAGGCGGAGCGCCTGGATGACTGGGCTGCTCCCCTTGCACTTTGAGCACTCGGAACGACTTGCAATCGCTTCCTTCTTCTAGCCCCTTCCTCACCAAGTGTAGGTGTACCCCTTGGATCTCCCTAGCTTGGCTCCGAGTGAAGGGTCTCGTGGTTTGCCCGGCATCACTCAATGGACTAGTGCCAATTAAGTAGGAAGTTACTTAGATAAACACTAGTTAAAAGTTAAGTAAACAAAGAAACAAGAAAACCTAGGAAAAACTACCCAATTCCACCCCTTCTGGTACTAGGCGGAGCGCCCAGTGAGAGTGGGCGGAGCATCTGAAAAGACCACCAGTGAGGGTGGCCAGGCGGAGCGCCTGAACCTCGGGCCTCTGCTCTTCCAACTCCGATTTTCTTCAATTTCAAACCAATTTTTGGGTCGATTCCAACGTGTTTTGCACAAATCCAAGGTACCCAAAGATGTGTATTGCTATATTCTTCAAAACCCAATGATTTTCACCCCCAAACAACCAACAATCAAAGCACAATCATCAATCAAAGTTTCAACAAGGGTTTTTCAAAAAGGGTTTCAAAGTGGGTTTGATTTCTTTTAACTTGATGTTAGTTAACTCCAAATCTCACGAAATTTGTTTCAAATTCTTTGTTTTTCAATGTAGTACAAACCCCTATAATCAAATCAACAATCAACAATCAATTAACCCAAGAATCAACCAAAAGTCATCAAGAACAAGGGTTTAACAATTTTGGGGTTTTCAAATTTTCAAATTTCGTAATTCCAATCCAAACCACGTGTTTTTGGTATCAAAACGACGGGTTTTCAATAAGGATCAATCTCCAGTAACACCCATAACAAGAATCAAACACACCAAGAAGTTATGACCAATTTTTGAATTTTCACTTTTTCTATTTTTTTGTATTTTTCTCCTTTCAATAACTTCAACAACAAGAAAACTAAAAGAAAAGACACTAGGCTCGATGAACCAAGGGTCGAGGCTTTGTAGAAACAAAACCCGAGCCTTGCTCTGATACCAAACTGATGCAGGATAAAAGTAAACGCGGAAAAGTAAAGATCAAAGCGAGATGTGGCTCGAACGAATAACTCAAGTAGCACCGAAGAACTAGTTTCGATACACCCTGGGAGATTGTCAAGGAACACCTACACTAGGCAACAACCCTCGAGTTACACCCGGAACCCGCAAGTAGAATGATCGGGGAGGGGTTGATGTTCATCTAGAATCCACTAGAAGAAAACAAGTCCCAAACAAGGTTGGTTCATTAACCCAAGAGTTCAACTCTTACAAAATTCATCATTCATAAAAAACAAGCTAAATAATGAAATAGGCTAGGCTAAGCTATTTATAGAGGTTTCTAAGCTTGAAGTAAAAGGTCTATAATACCCACAAGCTAGGCTTTAAGCTAAAAGACCATACAAGGCCAAAATAGTAAAAGGACACCAAAAATCTCGGGTGTCTAGCGTTTGGGCGGAGCGCCTCAACTTTTGATTAGTGAGCTGGGCTGGGCGAACCGCCTGGACATTGGGCGGAGTGCCTGGCTCCTGTTGGTCTTGGGCGGGGCGCCTGCTTTGCCTAGGTGGGGCGCCTGGCCTGGGGCCTTCTTGACGCGTCTTCAATTCACCTCCAACGCTCTTGACTTCTAGTCCTTTACACCCTTCAAGCTTGGCACATGTTGGAAAGTGTCTTGGCTCGATTTGCCCCACATCACTCTTAGTGTGAGTATGAGAGCTTTTAAGAAGGGGAGTGGGGGTATTTGATGCTAATTGTAAATTGAACTACTTTGCCTATCTCATACCACATGTTGACCACACTTTGAGAATTGAGCATGCCGAACCCATTGTGCCACATTGTGCCAGTATTGCATTGAAGGTTTGGTGTATTTGTAATGAGCTTAGGGATCGTAGGATTATTCATAAATTGATCTTACATATTCTATGTCCTATTGATCTTTTTGTTCGTTTTTGTGTTGAGTGCATTTCTTTACTTATCGTTTCCTTGGGAGACATGAGCTTTTTTTCATTATCATTGATACTTGACTTTACCATAAGAGTGTGTTTTACACACTATTTGCACTAACCTACTTTCGGAGTAGGATTTTTTTGTTTTGCTTGTCGTTGCTTGTAGGCCCTAGTATCTATGCTAAGGCAAAGGAGAACTTGGAAGAAGCCTATTCCAAAGAGGCGTTCAAGAAGAACAAGGGAGGAGAGCATTGGACAACCCGAGGAGGTGAAGATGCCATGAAAGATGACGCCTTGATTTCGAGGATGAAATATTCTCAAGAAGGGGAGGATGATGCGGGGAAAATCGAGCCTAAAACACTTACCATCAAGAGCCGGAATTGGAGGATGCAAAGGACGAGAGACCAAGAGCTATGGAGAAGAGTTGAAGGCACATACCAAAGGTTTGACGAAGGGTGGAGTGACCAAGGCCAAGAAAGAGCATCACAAGGCCAATGAGGAGTGCACCAAGGCAGCTCAGAAAGAGGCGGACCACCCACTCAAGTCCCAACTCTCAAGATCTCAAGGAGGCGAACCGCCCACCCTGCAAAGGCAGACCGCCCACCCTCCATTGATTCCCAACATGCTACAAAGAGGCGGGGCGCCTAGTTCCAAGGGGCAGACCGCCCACTACTGTTTTGCCTAGACAGGAATTCTACTTATTTTGCTATGTATTTCCAACTATAGCCCTATGTGGCTTCTATTGTTTTAACCCACTTTAGGGGTATTTAGGACATTTCATTATGCATTGTAGAAGACTATAAAAGTTTTTCCTTAGGCTTTCATTTCATTCACACAACTTTGAATATAGAATGATGAACATTTTGAGTGAATCTCAATGAAGAACCCGTGAGCGGACATGATTTCACTTGGTCGAATCCAAGTTGAACATCGGACCTCTTTGATCATTCTATTTGCAAGAGCCACGTGCCTCCTGAGGGTAGTTGCGTAGTATAGGTGATCCTTGACTTCACCCGGGGTGTATCGAGACAAGTTCTTCGGTGCTACTTAGGTAAATGTTTCAAGCCTCGTCTTGCTTTTTATCTCGATATCTTGTTAGATATCTCCTTATCTTGTTTTCGCTTCCGCATCTTTCGTATCGTATTGCTTCCTCTATTTTTTCTCTTATCAGAAAAGGAAATTAGGATTTTGCCTAGCTATGCTATGTTTGGTAGCATTTCTAAAAATGTTGCTACGTTTGGAAAAATGGTAAAATTTTGCTATGTTTTTAAAATAAATTACATAGAATGACATTAGGGGTATTTTTTCAATAACAAAAGCAATCAAGGCAATTGTAGATATGAATTTCAATTATAACTCCCTTTTTTACTTTGTTACCATCAACACTCATACTTTTCAAATTAAGCAAATCACATAAGATTTGACCTAAATTATGTTTAAAATAGTAAAAGTCCATGGAAAGAGTGCAAATAAATTGAAATATTGCTAACTTGTCAGTGACCCATGAATAAGGTGCGAAAATAACTTTCTGGCACAAGTTTAGATGTCAAGTTATGAGCAATGAAGGGCATGGCATGTGAGCAAATGAATGTGAGTCGTCCAAATAGAGGGATTTTAATATATTAGTTTAGAAAAAGGGAAGCTCCAACTGTCAAAATCTCGTGAAAGGTTAGCAACCAGTCACTTGCTATTCAATTGCTTTGGTCACACTAAAAGACGAATACTCACTGCTTCTACTCACAAGCTTGGAAAGATTGAAACTACTGTATTAGTAGGATATTTTAGTGTCAATAAATCTCCGTAAAAATTGTTTAACTTTTAGCTGTTGTAGTCAGAACTTGGACACTGGCTGACAGACTTTAAATGAATTTCTTAACAAATCGCTAGGAATATAATTTAAAAAAGTTCCTATCAGATCCTGATGGATCGCCATAATGTGCTAAAATAAACACTATCAAGTATAGTTCTTATAATAATTTTATTTTTATTAATATATTTTCGAGTTTGAGAATTTTATCACTATGTACTATAAAGAGTAGTTTTCCTAGATTGTATCTCTGCTTAAAGAATGTGATTTTCCTCTATATATCTTTTTAATGTTTGTGATAGAGTATATATGATAAACGAAAGTTATCATATATATTAGGTAATTTTAAAATTATTTATGGTAGAATTTATATTTTAAATCAACGGAGTTCCTTTTTTTCTTTAAATTTTGTTCCCTCGTGTAATAACTCTTCATTGCCTTGTATGTAAGTCTCTCCTATTAATAAAAGTCCAGAATATATAGTCCCTTCACAGCTTTATAACACGTTGCTATGTCTTTATAAATTCACTAACTCTTGACAGGATGAGGTATTCAATTAGGAGAAGAAGTATGTTGATTGTAAATGTTTGAAGAATTAAGAGTTTTACTTAAATAGTAGCGGTAGGAGTTCAATATTCTCAGTTAGATATGTATGCTTCATGATATATGTTCATGCTCTCTTTTTTCTAAATATTTTCAGAATTTAGATTAGCTGTATTTTGGATGTGGTTAAAAAATTTGGATTTACAGTGAATTATTTGTAATTTGATCAAAATCAATGGTGTAACCAGAGATAGTATTGGAGTCTGATAATTAATGCTACAATGTTTTCAAGCCTGTAAGCTTTTGAGTACATTTATATATTATGTTGTTAATTCAGTTGGTAGGCTGCTCCAAGAGTGGCTATATTGTCAACTAAGAACACTACAGTTGCTATTTGATTGGTAAGGTCTTAAAAATTGGCTATTTTGAATCACAAATGCTAAAAGTGGCTACTTGATTGAGACCAAAAAAAAAATAAAAAAAATAACTATATTGCATCCCTAAAAGTGGTTATTCACGAATCCATAGGTACTGAACTCCAAGCAGCTCTCAGTGGTATTATAGCTAGGTACGACAGCCTGTACCAACACAGGAGCAAATCCAACATAGAGTTTCATTCTTCTATGTTTTGAATGTGATTCATCCTAATTATTTACCGCTTATTTTTTGTTTACGCGATTGCTATTTTGATTAATTTCTCTAATTTTTTTTATCAGCTGTGACAAATATTTAAACTATTAGTATATAATATATACATAGACGTTTATCTTTTAAAAATTGCTGTTGCTTAAATATAGGAATCTTTTCCAATGAGTCCTACGACCGAGGTTCAAGTAATAGGCGTAAAACTGGTCCTGCAAAACCAAGTGGCCACTTTAGGGTCGCTAATTGAATATATAAACTATTTTGCATAGCTTGCAACCTAAATACCCACTTTTATGTTTATTTGATGAAAATGTAATAACAATGCTATAATTTATAGATTTGAATACGGCTCCTTGATTTGCATCGATTTGTTGCCGCTGGCTATGCTTCAATTTATAGCTTTGAATGTGTAGCCTCTTGATCTGCATACGGTGTAAAGAGTGACTACAGTTCCAATCAGTAACCGTAAAATTGCCAAATCAATATAATATAATATATATAAAATGGCTATTTAGTCAACTGAAATCCAAAAAGTGGCTGTTTTAGCAAATTAGTATATTATACTATATGCATAAATTGGCTACCTAATCAACTGAAATAACAAAAGTGGCTGTTTTTGAAAATTAGGGCACGCAACCAAGGGAGCACGACCCCAAGCTGCTCCCTTTCACCTTTCTATATAAGTAGTAATAAAATAAAAAATCTCTTGATATTTTTTTGGAGTAATTTTCTCAACCCCACATCCTCATTCCTTGATATCCCCATCTTCTTCATAAATCTTTACTTCATTCATACTCTGCACAACTGGATACTTCATTCGACTAAAGGTAACAATTGAATTGGGTCTAGACTCTCCGTTTTGTTCTGATACTTATGGCTTAATGTAGACTTTAATTTGGAAGCTGTTGAATTTTCAGGTTTTCCACTTGGTTTAATGATGGTGAATTTGGGGAAGAAGCCTCTTAAGTCAAGGAAGGTGAGTTTCAGAATCCCATATTATACTGAGTGGGGCCAGCACCTTCTTGTATGCGGGTCAGATGCGTTGCTTGGTTCATGGAATGTGAAAAAGGGCCTATTATTGAAACCTTCTCACCAAGGGGAAGCACTCATATGGTCTGCAACCATTCCGGTTCCTCCCGGATTCCAATGTGACTATAGTTACTATGTGGTCGATGATTCAAGAAATATCCTGCGATCGGAGGTCGGCAAGAAAAGGAAACTGTTGCTGCCTCATGGCCTTGAGGATGGGCACTTGTTAGAATTTCATGATCTTTGGCAGGTCCTAATTCTTTCACATTGTGTTTTCTAAATCCTACACCACTTAGCTTGGATGAACTTAAATAAATTCAGGCACTTTTAACTTATTCTATTATTCACAATCTTCTGCGCTCTTTAACTTATCATTCTGGACGAGTTCTATTTGAAAATTTCTGATTAATTTATTCTCTTCTTATTCGGGGTTGTTTCGTTGATTATATATATATATATTTTATTTTTTTTTTCATTTTGACCAATATCTTTCCTGTATTTGTCTAAAACAGTAGTACTAAAATATGGCAGACAGGATAGGAAGTTAACATCTCTTTCATCTGCTATTTTTAGTTTAAATGGCATCTGAAATCTTCTTTTGCCATATAAATCTAATTTTCTAAGTTCTATTCCACCAATTTCATTAATTTGAATCTTGGCCTATGCGCACCGGTTAAAATATGTGGGAGATAACATATATTGTTCGTGATAAGTGTTGTTGAGTAATTTGACACGCATGAGTTTCTTGTTTTCTTAAGAAAAAATATAGTATACTTGTAAAATTTTTAAAGGTCTAGATGAATATAAGTAAGATGTTCAAGAGTATCTGTATTATTTATCCAAATGGCTCTAGCTTAATTCCTTCGAATGCTAGTACTTCAACAGATTCTGAAAGAAATATAATACTGTACATGACAAATCTAAGAATGAAATATCATTGACCTAAATATGTACTGTTACAATTTCTGGCCAAAGGGGGACGAGCATAAGTGGGCCTAAAATAGCACAAGTATTGTGAGTAATTTCATATCTTCTAGTATATCTCTTCTTTGAAATATTGCATCTTTCAGGCATGGTTTGGCATCAACTTCCACTTCAGGGAAAAAAAAACTAGAATTTCAACTTCTATGATCTAATTCAGACTTTTTGCTTCAGCAACTTAAGTTCTTCCTTTTGTTGCAGACTGGTGCTGACAATATCCCTTTTACAAGTGCATTCAAGGATGTCATCTTTAGGAGAAATTTGAGTTTGGGTGTTGAAAGGGCGCTGGGGATCACTCAGAATAAGTTGGACCAGGATGGTAATTTCTCTCTGTCAAAGAATTCTCTAGTCATGAAATTTTTTTAGTTGCGATGTGCTTTCTAATATAACTGCTGAAACAGGTTCAGTTATTTTGCAATTCAGAATCAGCTGCCCCTATTTCGAAGAAGGAACATCTGTAAGATCTTTTTCGACAGAACAACCTTCACTTTTTTTTTTTTTTCAAAAACTTTTATGCATGTGTTTTCTTTCTATCGTTGCAATCCATCTTGGAGTCAGACCTAACATACATGTTATCCTGTAGATTTATGTGATTGGTAGCTCGTTAAAACTTGGGCAATGGAAGATTCAGGAAGGCCTTAAGCTCACGTATGCAGGCAATTCATTTTGGCAGGCAGATTGCGTTATGGGGAAAGATGACTTTCCTTTAAAATATCCTTTGCCTGGCTGACTTATAGGATAAAGACAGTTCCTTTTATCATAAACTTGATATTATTTTCTTTTCCTTGGTCGCTTTCATCCTTAATGCTTTAAACATACAAGTACTGTAAATACGGTAAGGCTGGAACCTCAGTAGAATGTGGTGCAAGTCGAGAGCTCTCTATTGATATCACAACCGCTGAATCCAGATATATAGTTCTTTCAGATGGCTTAATGCGTGTAAGTCAGCTAGAATATATTATTGCTGGACTACTATACTTCTCAGACTGATAGTGTATAAGCTGAAAAGAATGATTTCAACTTTTGTTATTATCAGGAAATGCCTTGGAGGGGTGCTGGTGTCGCAGTACCCATGTTTTCTGTACGATCAGAGGCTGATCTTGGAGTCGGGGAGTTTCTTGACCTGAAGTTACTTGTAGATTGGGCTGTTGAATCTGGCTTTCATTTGGTTCAGCTTTTGCCCATCAATGATACATCAGTCCACTGTATGTGGTGGGATTCGTATCCATACAGGTAATTTTCTTTGTCGAAGATTTAGAATTGGAGCTTCAATTCATCATGTAGATCAGATTCATGCCATTTTTATATCAACAACAATGAAATGAGTGATGAGAAATTATTGTTTTTCCAGCTTTAGTGCTTTGAACTCTGCTCTCTTCCGGAATAAGTTTTTACTTTTGAAAGATCAGGAGAAAATATTTTCTATTAATTGATTGAATAAGAACTGGACCAAGAGTCCCGAAATTATTCAAAAAAGATAGAAATCCTTTGGCTCAATGCTATTCCTAAAAGGAATATTCTATTTTTACTTTTTCCTAAAATATATACACCAACATCTTCTCACGATTATACGGATCTGATGATATCAGAATTTTTTTCTTCAATCTCTACATTCCCCTCAAGAAAGATCAATTACATTAGCCGGTGGTTTATGTGCAAGAGCTTGGGAGAAGATGTTGACCATTTACACGTTCATTGTGTTCAGTAACATCGAGATTATAGCGGGAATTTTTAGGTGGTTTGGCATATGTTGGGTGATGCTAGGCACATTGAAAGAGGTTATCTGGAGTTGGAGTGGTGGTAGAACGTGGAGAAGTAAGGCTTGGAAGTTTGTGCGCTTGCACTTATGTGGGTCGTGGAGGGGAAAAGGAATGGGAAAGCTTGTGAGGGAAAAGAAACCAAATTTATTCAACTAAGAGGTAGGCAACATGTTATCCATCATTTTTTTGGTGCACTCACAGGATTCCAATTTTGTAGAGAAGATTGGGCGACGTTTGTAGAGAACTATCTCTTTTTGTAGGTTTTCTACTTTTTCATATGTACTTCTAGGTTTTTTTTTTGTCCAAACATTAATAAAATTATTACTTAATTAAAAAAAAGGGCTCGTTGTTTCAAGGGAATGGACGGATAGATGAAGATGTGACTCATAGAATGAAAATTGAATGGTTGAAGTGGAGAAGTGCTAATGGGGTGTTATGAGATAAAAGGATGCTTATCAAAGTGAAAGGTAAGTTTTACGGATCAGTTATAAGACCAACAATGTTTTATAGTAGTGAATGTTAGGCCACTAACCAATACATCCTCAAGATGTTTATTGCAAAGATGCAGATGCTAAGATGCATGTGAGTTCATATAAGATTGGATAAAATTAGACCACACTCGGCAGAAGGGAAAAAATTAGAAATGGCCACACTCGGCAGAAGGGACGCAGTAGACCTAAGATCAATTGGAAGGAAGTTGTCTCGAAAGACCAACAATTCCTTGGAATCAGTGTAAACTTAGCTAAATATAAGACACATGTAAGAAAAAGGATCTACATAGGTGATATCTACTACTTAGGGAATAATTTTAAGTCTTGTCGATACATTGATTTTGACATATTAGTATTTGATCTTATCATAAATTTATATGCAGGTAAAATTTATAAGCAATAGAATATTATTTACTCCCTCTGTCCCATTTTGTTTGTCATACTTTCCTTATTAGTCTGTCCCAAAAAGATTGTCATATTTCTAATTTTGGAAACAAGTCAACTTCAAACTTACTTTTTGACTCATTTATAGCCACACAAGAATCTATGGCTTATTTTAGACCACAAATTCCAAAAGTCTTCCCTTCTTTATTAAATTTTGTGCCAAGTCAAAGTACGACAAACAAAATGGGACGGAGAGAGTATTATATTATTATTTTTATTATTACTATAATTATATATTTGACTTATTTTGCACTTTTGTTATTTGGTATCATGATGACAAAAGTTGAGTTTAAATGGAGAAATGTGGTCATGACGATTCATAAAGCTGACCCCAACTTGTTTCAGATTGAGGCGTAGTTGTTGGATTTAGCTCTACTACTTTTATTAGAAAGGCTAAGTTGTATATAGTTAGGATTAGCATAGTAGTCCCACATTGGAAAAACATGTATAGTAGTTATAAATAGGTTTCATTGACACACACCCTTTTTGAGATTCATTAATATATTCTCATAGTATTTCACATTGTATCAGAGCCAGACCCACCCCAATTCATTGTTACTGATGTTGGGCCCCCACATTATATTGTCCACGCACCAGATATCCAGTCCTGGGCATGAGCGGAGGTGTTGGTATCCCAATAGATGGGGTAAGGGTTCTAGGACTCCTTATATGGCTTGGGCAATCCTCCTCCATTTGAGCTAGCTTTTGGGGTTGAGTTAGGCCCAACGTCCATTTTCTTTAACAGTGATCTTACGGAGGAGGTTTATATGGAGCAACCACCTGGTTTTGTTGCTCAGCGGGAGTCTCGTGGTCTTGTATGTCGATTCCGTCAGTCACTCTTTGGTTTAAAACAGTCTCCTCGAGCCTGGTTTGGTAAGTTTAGTACAGTTGTTCAGAAGTTTGGCATGACTCGTGGTAAAGCTGATTACTCTGTTTTATCGCATTCTGCTCCAAATCTATGTATTTATTTAGTGGTCTATGTTGATGATATTGTTATCACTAGCAATGATCATAATGGTATCACTAGGTTGAAGCAGCATCTCTTTAGGCACTTCCAGACTAAGGATCTAGGTAGGTTGAAGTACTTTCTGGGTATTGAGGTTGCTCAGTCTAAGTCAGATATTGTTATATCACAAAGGAAGTAGACATTCTTGAAGAGACAGGAATGAAAGTTTATAGGCATGTTGATACTCCTATGGATTCGAATGCTAAGCTTATGCCAAGACAAAGGGAGCTTCTTTTTGATCATGTAAGATACAAGCGGTTGGTTGGTAAGTTAAACTACTTTACAGTGACTCGACTCGACTCGACTTGACATTTCCTTTCCTGTGAGTGTGGTAAGTCAATTTATGGACTCTCCGTGTAATAGTCACTGGGATGCAGTTGTTCGCATTCTTCGGTATATTAAATCATCTCCAGGCAAAGGATTGCTCTTCAAGGATCGAGACCATGAACGAATTGTTGGATATACAGATGCTGATTGGCAGGGTGTCCCTATGATAGACATTCTACGTCTGGTTATTGTGTTCTTGTGGGAGGTAATTTGGTGTCCTGGAAAAGCAAGAAACAAAATGTGGTTGCCCGATCTAGTGCAGAATCAGACTATCGTGCAATGGCGGTAGCTACTTGTAAACTAATTTGGATCAAGCAGTTGCTCAGAGAGTTGCAGTTTGGAGAATTCAATCATATGGAACTTGTGCGTGATAATCAAGCTGCTTTTCATATTGCGTCAAATCCAGTGTTCCATGAGAGGACTAAGCAAATTGAGATTGATTCGGGGGACATTGTTACAAAATTTGTGAAGTCATATGATCAGCTTGCAGATATTTTCACTAAGTCCCTTACTGGTCCACGTATTGGTTATATTTGTAACAAGCTCGGTACATATAACTTGTATGCACCAGCTTGAGGGGGAGTATTAAAATGTCTAAGTTGTATATAAGTAGGGTTGTCATTCCTGTCCTACATTAGGAAAACGTATGTAGTGTATTGATGCGGGGCATACCTCAAGGCCGTTCACTAGGAGTCAAGCCAAGTTGATTCAAGACACCCATCTTCACTTGACTTGGAGGGACATGGATGGAGGCTCCGAGAATAGCTTGAAGATCATGCTTTTGAGTGCTATGGATGGGGGATCACTTAGTCCACTTGGAGAGGCATCCGGGGCACGTTTGGAGGCAAATCAAGAAGCCAAAGGAACGGGCGGACCGCCTACCCAACTAGGCGGACCGCCTACTTTTGAGCAACTCTCTGGAAAGTGCCCAGGCGCACCGCCTCTGCAAGATGGGCGGACCGCCTAGTTCAAGTAGGCCGGGCGCCTAGTGCTAGTAGGCCGGGCACCTAGTACTAGTAGGCCGGGCGCCTACTTTGTTGAAAGGTTGCGGGACTCTTAGTTTTTATGCTATGTTTTGACAACTATATCCCTACGTGGCCTTTATTGTTTTAACCCACTTTAGGGGTATTTTGGAGCTTTTACTATGTGTAAGTGAAGTCTATAAATACTTCACATAACCTCTTCAAATCTTAGCTTACCTTTGAATCTTATGAATGAAGAATATAGTTTATCTCTTTTATGAAGAAACCCTTTCTTGGTTGCTTGAATTCACTAGCGGATCCTAGTTGAGTCTTGAACCGACACCCGATCATTCTACTTGCGAGTCTCGGTGCGACTCGAGGGTGGTTGCATAGTGTAGGTCCTTCTAGACGCCGATTCGAGGGTATCTCGGGACTAGTTCCCCGGGGTTACTTCGAAGAGAGTTCGAGAAGTGTCTCGCTCTCCTATCGTTCTTTGTTTGTCGTATCGATCCTTATCATCTTGGTATCAGAGCAAGGCTCGGGTTTTGTTCCTACAAATCCCCGACCCTTGATTCTTCGTGCCTAGGTTAGTTTCGATATTAGGTTCTTGTTTGTTGTTGAAGAAAAAGAAGAAAAACAAAAAAAAATATGATCATGGATTTTCGGTTTGTTAGACCCGTTGTGTGAATGTTATTGGGGTTTGTTCTTTATTGGAAACCCGTTCTTTTGGTACCCTAAACACCCAATTTGAAGTTGAAACCCTAGAATTGAAAATTTGAAACCCTTTGAAAATTTGAAAACTTGAAACCCTAAGCTTGAAATTGGTGAACATGGTAGATTACTTGTTTTTTTATTAGGGTTTGATAAAAGTTGTTGGGGTTGGTTTTTAGTGATTGAAACAACATTGGGTACCTCTGAATTGCTAAAACAACGTGAAAATTGTTGAATTTTTGGGTGCAAAACCAAGAAAATCGTGTTTGAAACTGTGCTGAAGTTTGCAGAGGGCGGAGCGCCTAGTATAAGGGGCGGACCGCCTCTTTTTGTTGAGCTCTCTGGATTTTGCACTAGGCGGGGGGCGCCTAGTTGAGAGGGCGGACCACCTACTCTCTTTTGCAGAGATCTCAGGCGGACCACCTACTGAAAACAGGTGGGGCGCCTACTTCTGTGAGGCGTGGTTTCGGGTAGTTTCTCGTTGGATCTCTTATTTCTTTGATTGCATTGCATCTAGCTAGTACTTCTTTGAGTAATCTTACCTACTTGAATTGTGCTAGCCCTTCTAAGTTATTAGGAAACTCAAGCCTAGACGGGAGACTAAAATTCAAAGAAGACTCGTAGTCTCATTTGGCTCAAGTCCGCACTTAAAGAGCTTATCATTCCAATAGAGTCATATCAACTCCACTCACCCCGGAGTGCATTTGGCTTTTGAGTGAGTGATTAAGTTGAGGTTTACTATTCAGCTTAGTGAAGTTTTGGATTCAAGCAAGAGTGAAATAGCCACCACCACTAAACGAGTGATCCGAGTGAAACACTTGTGAGGGAATGGGTGAGGTCGTTTTACTAACGTTTGTTTCTTGTGTAGGCACAATGTCCACCGAAGGAGAAGATTTTGCTAAGAGTGCCCTTGCTACTATCCTTGCCAAATTGGATAGTATGAACTTGAGGATTGAAAACCTTGAGAGGGTATCATCAAGTGCCCTAGTTGAGCAAGGGACTTCTAATGTCCAATCGGAGAAAGGGACCCCGAGTGTCCAAGTTGAGAAAGGGGCCGTGAGTGCCCAAGTTGAGGCCGGAGAAGGCACAAGTAGTCCGACCTTTACCCCGGAACAAGTTGCGGAGTTGCTTCATCACCAACAACGGGTAAGGGAGGATCGTGATCGAATTGACCTATTGTTGGGCAATACCCAACGAGTGAATATTCCAAACCTTATGGGCAATCCCCAAAGGAATGCTCCACTTCCCGGACCAATCCGAAATGTTCAAGCTCTTGAGCAAGTTGCACAAGCTCAAGAAGGAGAGGAGGATGATTATGGTGATGGTGGGTATGAAGCTCATTATCAATTTTGGGGTCGGAATGTGGATAGGGGTCGAGGCCGAGGTCGAGGGCCACCCCATGGGTACTTTGGAGGGAATGCTAGGAGGGATCTTGGTGGATATGGGGATCACTTGGGAGGCCAACCGGAGCCTTTCCAAGGGGGTCGTGAAAACAACAACAATCTTAATAGTGTGAAGCTCACTATTCTTTCTTTCAAAAGAAGTTGTGACCCGTCGGAGTACCTTGATTGGAAGTTGTCTATGGAGCGTATATTTGACACCAATGATATGCCCGAAGTGAAGAAGACCAAGTATGCTATCTCTTCCTTTGAATCCTTTGCTTCTACTTGGTGGGAGTCGGTGAAGAGGAATAGAAGGAGGACGGGAATGGCTATTAATCTTACTTGGGAAGACTTGATCCGTGTGATGGATGAAAAGTACTTGACTAACCAATACCGAGTGGAGCAACAAAAACGTCTCTACGAGTTGAAGCAAGGTTCCAAATCGGTGGGGGAGTACTTCAATGAGTTTGAACAAGTCCGGATGACTCTAGACTTGGATGAGGAGGATAATGAGACGGCCATGATCCGTTTCAAAGGGGGCTTAAACCGAGACATAGCTTCACTTTTGAAGTTTCACAAGTACAATGATCACTACAAGCTATGTGAAGATGCGGTTGAAGCCGAGAAGTGGCTCAAAGAGGAGAAATCCCTTCGCTACAAGAATAGTACTACTACTCCATTGAGCAAGCCAAAGGAGAGGAAGACTCCTACAACAAATGCCAAATTCCCAAATGCAAGTGGTGCAAGTGCTAGTAAGGATGTGAAGAAGCCTTATGAGAAGGCTACACAACATGTGGGAGGTAACTCTCGTACTCACTTGAGTAATCCAATCTCTACTTCTACTCGATGCTTCAAGTGTAGGGGTTATGGCCATATCTCCAAAGATTGCCCTACCCGAAAAACTATGGTTCTTGTGGGTGACTTGGTCTATGAACAAGATAGTGAACCCGAGGAAGAAGAGGGAGTAGAGGATGATGAGGAGGGTGATGATGGGGAGGTTGCCATGGAGGAAGATGATGATGCCCATGCCTTCCTTGTTGTGAGCAGGAGTTTAGGAGCCATGTTTGTGGAGGATGTTGAGACTCTACAAAGGGAGAACCTCTTCCATTCTAAATGCCTCGTGGTCTCCTTTGTTCTATGATCATTGACTCGGGGAGTTGTGTTAATGTCATTAGCCAAACACTAGTTGCCCAATTGAAAATACCCACCCTAAAACACCCAAATCCTTACCGTTTGCAATGGCTAAGTGAGTGTGGTGAGTTGAAGGTGGTCAAACAATGTATGATGAAGTTCAAGATTGGGAACTATGTGGATGAACACATGTTCGATGTTGTGCCTATGCAAGCATGCCACCTTCTCTTTAGGAGGCCATGGCAATTTGATCGACGTGTGGTTCATAATGGCCATGCCAACACCTATACGGTGACGCATGAGGGGAAAAAGTTCGTGCTCCAACCCTTAACTCCCAAACAAGTGAGCGATGATTACAAGCGGATGAGGGAGTTAAGAGAAGCGGCAAAGGCTAAGTCGGTAGTTGAGACTAGCCCTTTGTCCAAAGGCTTGGTGGCAATCCTACTATCTTCTACCGGTAGCATATGTGCCATGATGCAACCGTGCGAGGTCCTAAAAGGAAATGATGGCAACAAACTACTCATATGCCTAGTGCACAAAGGTATGGTTCTTACCCCCGATCTTGATTTTTCTACTAACCCTTTGCCTAGTGTGTTTGAGAATGTTTTGAAGGATTTTGGTGACATGTTCACGGATGAGATGCCGGATGGATTACCTCCCTTGAGGGGTATTGAGCACCAAATCGACTTTGTCCCGGGATCTCAAATCCCAAACAAGCCGGCTTATAGGAGCAATCCGGAGGACACAAGAGAATTGCAAAAGCAAGTTGATGACTTGCTCACTAAAGGCTTGGTGACGGAAAGCTTGAGTCCTTGTGCCGTACCCGTGATCCTTGTCCCCAAAAAGGATGACACTTGGAGAATGTGTGTTGATTGTCGGGCCGTGAACAAAATAACGGTAAAGTACCGTCATCCCATTCCCCGACCTGATGATATGTTAGATGAACTAAGTGGTTCATGTGTTTTTAGCAAAATAGACATTAGGTCCGGCTACCATCAAATCCGGATGAAACCCGGAGATGAGTGGAAAACCGCATTCAAGACCAAATTTGGTCTCTATGAATGGTTGGTGATGCCCTTTGGGCTCTCCAATGCACCTAGTACCTTCATGAGGCTAATGAACCATGTTCTAAAGCCATTCATCAACAAGTTTGTGGTCGTCTACTTTGACGATATATTGATCTATAGTAAATCAATAAGCGAACATGTTGATCACCTTAGGCAAGTGCTTGAAGTGTTGAGAGCCGAAAAGCTCTATGCTAATTTTAAAAAGTGTGCCTTTGGTGTTGAGAAGGTAGTCTTTCTTGGGTTTGTTGTGAGTGCCCAAGGAGTGGAAGTGGATGAGTCTAAGGTAGAGGCCATACGTGATTGGCCTACTCCTACTACCGTGACTCAAGTAAGGAGCTTTCATGGTCTTGCTAGTTTTTATAGACGCTTTGTGAAAGACTTTAGCTCCATTGCCGCTCCACTCACCGAATTGGTGAAGAATGACAAACCTTTTGTTTGGGGAGAGCCTCAAGAGAAGGTCTTCCAAGAATTGAAAGGTAGGTTGAGTACCGCCCCTCTATTGCAATTGCCCGACTTCGGAAAGGCATTTGAGGTTGAGTGTGATGCCTCGGGGGTGGGAATTGGTGGTGTTCTAATGCAAGATGGGAAACCCATCGCCTACTTTAGTGAGAAATTGAAGGGTGCATCTTTGAACTACTCTACGTATGACAAAGAGATGTACGCCTTGGTGAGAGCTCTTGCTCATTGGCAACACTACCTTTGGCCGAGAGAGTTTGTGATCAAGAGTGACCATGAGTCACTCAAGCATCTTAGAGGCCAAGAGAAATTGAACAAGCGTCATGCCAAGTGGGTAGAGTTCATTGAGTCTTTTCTCTGTGTTATCCAATACAAGAAAGGGAAAGACAATGTTGTGGCGGATGTACTCTCTCGGAAGTTTGCTCTAGCCACCACCCTAGTCTCCAAGCTCATGGGTTTTGAGAGCATTAAGTTTCGCTCATGACCCTAAGCTGAAGAGCATCCATGAAGCTCTTGAAAAGGGAGAAAGTACCAATGGGTTAATGGCTATATCTTTAAAAATGGTAGAGTGTGTGTTCCCGAGTCCTCTTGGAGAGAATTGTTGATTCGTGAGGCTCATTGTGGAGGCTTGATGGGACACTCTGGGAGGAACAAGACCTTGGCCATTCTCATGGAACAATTCCATTGGCCAAAGATGGGGGTCCAAGTTGAAAAGCTTTGCAAATATTGCCTTGAGTGCAAGCATGCTAAATCTAAAGCTAATCCCCATGGTTTGTATACTCCTCTCCCCGTGCCTACTAGTCCGTGGGTTGATATATCAATGGATTTTGTGATGGGCTTGCCACGGTCTAGGGGGAGCCATGGTAGCATTTATGTTGTCGTGGATAGGTTTTCCAAAATGGCTCGGTTCATTCCATGTAAAAAATGTGATGATGCACAACATGTTGCTACTTTGTTTATTGATAATATTTTGAAGTTGCATGGTGTGCCTCAAACCATAGTGAGTGATAGGGACACCAAGTTCCTAAGCCACTTTTGGAGGAGTTTGTGGGGTGCTCTTGGCACCAAGCTCCTGTTTTCTACGTCCCACCAACCACAAACGGATGGGCAAACCGAGGCGGTAAACCGGACTTTGGGTGCTCTTCTTAGGGCCATGACCCGAGGTAAGGCCGGGGCGTGGATTGATAAATTGCCTTTTATGGAGTTTGCCTACAATCGTACTTTGCATAGCTTGATTGGCATGACTCCATTTGAATGTGTGTATGGTTTTAACCCCTTGATTCCCCTTGATCTAACCCCTTTGCCAAGGGAAATAGTTGCTAATTTTGAAGGGAAAAGCCGAGCAAAGGCTATGATTGAACTTCATGCTAGAGCCAAGAAGAACTTGGAGGAAGCCTATGCAAAGGTTGCTTCCAAGAAGAACAAGGGAAGGAAGAAGCTTGAGCTCAAAAAGGGAGATTGGGTGTGGGTGCACTTCCGTAATGAAAGGTTCCCGAACCTTAGGAAAGGGAAGTTGGCACCTCATGGAGATGGACCTTTTCAAGTGCTTTCCAAGATCAACAACAATGCCTATGTGATTGATCTACCCGGTAAGTACAATGTGTCAAATACTTTCAATGTGACTGACTTGACCCCTTTTGATGTAGGGGATGATGATGCCGGAGAGGAGGAAGCCATGGTTTCGAGGACGAAACCTTCCCAAGAAGGGGAGGATGATGCGGGGCATACCTCAAGGCCGTTCACTAGGAGTCAAGCCAAGTTGATTCAAGACACCCATCTTCACTTGACTTGGAGGGACATGGATGGAGGCTCCGAGAGTAGCTTGAAGATCATGCTTTTGAGTGCTATAGATGAGGGATCACTTAGTCCACTTGGAGAGGCATCCGGGGCACGTTTGGAGGCAAATCAAGAAGCCACAGGAACGGGCGGACCGCCTACCCTACTAGGCGGACCGCCTACTTTTGAGCAACTCTCTGGAAAGTGCCCAGGCGCACCGCCTCTGCAAGATGGGCGGACAGCCTAGTTCAAGTAGGCTGGGCGCCTAGTGCTAGTAGGCCGGGCGCCTAGTACTAGTAGGCCGGGCGCCTACTTTGTTGAAAGGTTGCAGGACTCTTAGTTTTTATGCTATGTTTTGACAACTATAGCCCTACGTGGCCTTTATTGTTTTAACCCACTTTAGGGGTATTTTGGAGCTTTTACTATGTGTAAGTGAAGTCTATAAATACTTCACATAACCTCTTCAAATCTTAGCTTACCTTTGAATCATATGAATGAAGAATAGAGTTTATCTCTTTTATGAAGAAACCCTTTCTTGGTTGCTTGAATTCACTAGCGGATCCTAGTTGAGTCTTGAACCGACACCTGATCATTCTACTTGCGAGTCGCGGGTGCGACTCGAGGGTGGTTGCATAGTGTAGGTCTTTCTAAACGCCGATTCGAGGGTATCTCGGGACTAGTTCCCCGGGGTTACTTCGAAGGGAGTTCGAGAAGTGTCTCGCTCTCCTATCGTTCTTTGTTTGTCGTATTGATCCTTATGATGTATGATAGATATAAATAGAGCTCCTTGTAAACACTATTTTAAGAATATAAGAAATAATATTTTCTTCCCGTGCTTTCTTACAACATCTTTTTTGAAAAAAAAAATCTACAGTAGGTAGCATTTGCCCATAGATGCCAAAACTATTTTTCAAAACAGATTTTGAAGTTAGAGTTGAAAAATTGTATATGAAAGTTAAAGTTGTGTTTGGACATGCGTTTTACTTGAAAAAAGTGAAACTTTTGTGAGTGGAAATGTTATTCTTTTTGAAAAAATTCAAAAAAATGGTCAAAACCACTTTTTGGTTTTTGAAAAACAATTTTACCAAAAATTTCCGGAAAGTGTCAAGCTTTTATGGGCAAACCATTTTTTCATTTTTTTTTATAAATAAGGTAGACACTTTTCATGGCCAAATGGCCTCTAGATGTAGAAACTAGTTTGAACTCACTGGATATTATCATGAAATGTTCTACCAACAGCGCAAGAGACAGTCTTTTTATCTACCGAACATCCACCATAATTGTGTAATCTCTACTTAAGGGATTGAGCCAAACCTGCTAAATCCTCAAAGATTTGAAGCAGTGACTATTAGAAAAATACTTGGTGACAATTTACATAGATCATTGATCAGTAAAAATGGAAACATTGACCTACAGTTTACAGAAATACAGTTCAAGTTTTAAATCGAAGAAGTATATTGTCGGCGATAGCAAACCCGGAATAAATATATCTTAGTCTGCATACAAATACTCCTATTCTTTATAGCTTCATACTAAATGCACCTCCATCATAAGCTGAGTGACAAAGAATAACGCTACAGAGACCTCTATTTGATCCTGCATTTGAAGATTGAGAATTTAGGTCTCATATTTTGATGCAGAAGTGCTCCCATGTTAGGTTGTACAAAAAGGAAAAATTTGATTTAAAATGACTATTTGCATTTCTTGAGTTCCTTTTGGAAGCTTTGTCATGAGATTTCTAACTGCATAAACCATAAGATAACCTTAACAGAATGAATGCTTTGTCTGAGAAAAAGAGAGTGCATGAAATCTTTGCCCTGCCCAAGTTCATTAGATTGGCCAATTTATATACCTGATTTGGTTTCACTTTGTCCCTTTAACCTTATTGTTATTAGGTGAGCTAATGCATTTTTTTTTTTTTTTTTTTGATCGTTAAAAGAAATTTTATTGAAATCCAGCAACAAAAGTGTGCTGTAAAAATTATATACAGGGGGTAGCATCACTACATGTCATGTAGTGAGCTCAAAAAGTCTATCATGGCCTCGGTATCATTTGCATTTGCCATGTTACACCAAAAAATTAAGAGAGAAATACATCTGCCTTTAACAGTAATTACAGATTCAGATTTGCTTTAAAAAATTCTTGCATTCCTTTCCTTCCATAGGCTCCACCAAACTGCTGCAGGGAGTGTGTTCTAAATCTTCATCTTAACCTTCCCAAGACCTATCCTCGACCAGCAATGCAACAACTCTTCTGTTGTTCTTGGCATTGACCATTGAATCCCCACAATACTCAAAATAAAGTCCCATAACTGTTTGGTGAAGGTGCAATGAATAAAAAGATGGTTGACATCCTCAGTTTGCCTCTCACAGAGTGAACATCTACTGCATATGTTTATACCTCTTTTCTGTAGATTATCATGTGTTAAGCATGCTCCATGTGCCACCACCCATGTGAAACACTCCACCTTCAAAGGAGCTTTGTTTTTCCAAATGCACTGCTAATGCATTTTCTGTTCTTGTTTTAATCTCTATTATGTACAGGAGTACTAATTTGATTTTATCTGTTTCCTTTCTTGGTTGATGGTGATGCAGCTCACTCTCAGTTTTTGCATTGCACCCTTTATACTTGAGGGTAGAGACAATTTCAGAAGATATTCCAGAGGATATCAAGGTGTTCATTTCAGTCTTTATTATTTTTGCTTATGTGTATAATTCATTACCAATTTTATTGGATGAGCTGAATAGTGAAAATGCCAGTTTGTTCCTTGGGCTTGACTAGCTATTTCTTTATTATTTGCAGCAAGAGATCAACGAGGCAAGACTTCAGTTGGATAAAAAGGTATTCACAAAATTCTTTGTTTTTGAAGCTGCTTTCGCTGTTTGTGTGGGACAAAGGCATTCCAGGATAGCTTGTTTATCTCAACTGCAGCTTCTACACAATCTCTTTTTGATATAACCAATTCCTGTCATATCACCTTGCGAGAAAGTTTTCTTACAACATAATTCCTCTCCTAAACCTCCTAGACCGCAAGTGATACCATACTAGTATTGCAGTGACTGAATTTGTAGACTACCCCTCTTAAAGATGAAATAGTTCCAGATTATCAAAAAACATCAAACAATTCCATCATGAAGGGTGTACTAGAATGAGAAAAGAACATATGTTGGGAATTAATTTTTTATATTGGGGTTTAAATAGTTTGTAGTTTTGTACGAGAATCCTAAAAAAGAAAGGAAAGCAATTCCAATTATTCCTATTCTCACACCGTAGGGATTCCAATACCTTTCCTACCTATATATACGAGGAAAGGGGTTTTGCCATATTAATAAGTTCCTAATTCTTAATAGTCCCCTTAAGTTGGAGCGTACATATTGTATGCTCCTAACATGCCTCAAATATAGAGTAATCTTTTGGGACTTGAGTTTTAGGAGGAATCTTTAGGACTGGGAGGTGCCAAAGTTTCAAATTTCAATAGATTTGCTCCATAAACAAAGTATGATCTAGGATAGCCATGATGTTTGGAGGTGCAGAGTAGGGAATAATGGAGTCTTTTTGGTTAAGTCTTTTTATGTGAAGCTCTTAGTCAAAGACGAGGTTGTTTTTTGACATAACTTGATATGGATATGGAAGGTCTCGAAAAGTGTTTTTTTTTTGCTTGGTTAACAACAAGAGGGGTGATTTTGATGGGTGAAAACCTAAGAAAGAGGATGGTCACATGTATTATTGGTGTTATATGTATATAGAAGCGGGTGAAGATGTCGATCATCTTCTTCTACATTGTCGGTTGCCTTAAGACTTTGGTGGCTGATATTTAGTTGGTTTGGAATCTCATGGGTGATGCCAGGTGCGCTATAAGAAAGAAAGTTCAGTTGGAAAAATGTTAGATGGAAGAAGAGATGCAGGGCTTGGAGTGTGGCCCCACTAGCACTTATGTGGGTAGTTTCGATAGAAAGAAGTAGGAGAGCTTTTGAAGGTGTAGAGATGAATTTTGTTGCATTGAGGACCAACGTCTTGTCCCTTATTTCATTTTGGTCCACCTACGAAGTTCGTTGTATAAAAGATAGAGTGTCGTCAAACTGTATCTTTTTGTAGGTTTTCTACTTATTTTGGTATACTCTTTGTGTATCGATTTTTATGGCCCTTCATTAATAAAGTTGATCTACTTTATCAAACAGAATAACGTAATTTTGGAGCCACATAGTGATTTTGAGTGATTTATGGGAATATCTACTAACATATCATTCGAGTGGATGTAACTTGTCACGATGCACCTCCATACAATCATTTGTCAAAGGACAATCTACTTCTATTTGTTTCATTCTTTGATGAAATACTGGATTTGAAGCATTGTGTATTATACCTTTATTGTGACATAAATTGTAACAGTGCATCTCCACCATAGTGCATCTCAACCATTCCTCAACTCTTGGAGAACCTCTTTTAGCCATATAAGCTCCCAACAACAACAATAAACCTAGTGAAATTCCACAGGGTGCGGAGCCATATAAGCTCCCATGTAAGAGAAATTCATTGCCTGGTGTTCTGCCTCTGCACTAGAGCTAGTTGCTACATCTTGTTATTGTATCCAAGACATTAGGTTTTGTTCAATAAGAATACAATATCTAGAAGTGGACTGCCTGTTTGAAGGATATCCTGGCCAAGCTGCACTACAGTACTCAATAATACTTGTGTCTCCTCTATTCTCGTTCAATAGTCCTTGTCCAGCTGAACCTTTCATATACCTTAAGATGCGAATCACTGGATTCAATTCTATATTGGTAAGTGAGGGTTGCTCAGATGGTAAGCACCCTTCACCCACAACTAAGAAGTTGTGGGTTCGAGTCACAGTAGGATCAGAAAGTGGGAGGGCCACAATTTGTTTTCGAGAGAGTGGAGGGGTGGGTTTTTTTTTAAAAAAAATAAAATATAATGACAGTCACACGGAATTTGGAGAAACTGTTTAACAACACTGACAATAAATGAAATGTAATTAAGGTAAGTGAGCTTGCTAATAAGTCTCGATAATGACCTGAATCTTTCAAAAGCTCTCCTCCTCCTCTTAATGTCCATTTCTATAGGAGCATTGATGATGCAGCCCAAATTGAGCTTAAGCACCAACCATCAAGAGCCAAGCTTGAAGGGCGCAAAGGATGCAAGGTCAAGAGCTTCGGGAGTGATTTGAAGATCATGTGCTTGAGCACATGCGAGGGCGGGCAAGGTGGAGCGTCTCAACGCTTCACAACCACTTTGGAACAAGCTCCAGCACAAGGCGGAGCGCCTCAGGGAGTGGGTGGACCGCCTACCCTCACAAGGTAACAAGAAATTCAATGATGGGAAAAACAGAAATAGAAGAAAGAATGAATAAAACGATTCAAGACATGAATGGTTATCCAAGAGGGAGGAAGGAAACTCGAACCTAATCAAAGATTCATACTAGTGATGAAATCCACAAGATTCCAAGCAAAGAGATACCATGAAGCTTCAAGATTCTACAAGAAGGCCTTGCCTCTCTATCTTAATTCTTCTATCTTCAAAATTCACTAAGTAATGAAATAAGACCTTATAAGGGTCTTTATAGTTCCTCCTCACACAATATGAAATGTCTAAATAGCCCACAAGTTGGGTCAAAACAATAAGGACCACGCAGGGCCAAAATAGGAAATACACCTAAAGTTCATTAAAGTCACGTCATGGTCGAACTAGAGGGAGGCGCTCCGCCTCAGCAAAAGTCCAGATAGTGCTTCGGAAGGAGGCGCTCTGCCTCAGCAAAGTCCTGAGAGTCTTCATCTTGACACTTAGCCGCATTTCGAGGGAATTTTGGGGTAGGCGGTCCGCCCACTCTCTGGGGCGCTCTGCCTTGTGCTGGAGCTTATTCCGGAGTGGTCGTGGAGTGTTGAGACGCTCCACCTTGCCCGCCCTCGCATGTGCTCAAGCGCATGATCTTCAAATCACTCCCGAAGCTCTTGACCTTGCATGTTTTGCGCCCTTCAAGCTTGGCTCTTGATGGTTGGTGCTTAGGCTCAATTTGGGCTGCATCATCATCCCCTTCTTGAAAGGATTTCGTCCTCGAAATCACACCATCAAGGCCTACAAACAAATACAAGCACAAAAACTTCCTACTAGAAGACTAGGTTAGCTCAACATTAATGAGTGCAAGTGGTGTGGAAAATACACTCTTATGACAGAGCCAAACATCAATTGCAATGGGAAAATCTATGCCTCCAAAGGAAACAACAAGTTCTTGGCTCAATAATGACAAACACTCGCAACCATAACAAGAAAAGAGATCAATAGGACATAGGACATGCAAAATCAAGTAGTCAAAATCCCTACGACCCCTAAGCTTATGACCAACACACCAAACCTTCAAGGCAATTTTATCACAATGTGGCACAATGGTTTTGGCATGTTTGCTACTCAAGGTGTGATCAACATATGGAATGGAGTAAGTAAAATAGTTAACACTACAACTAACATCAACTACTCCACTCCCCTTCTTGGAAGCAATCTTACGCACACCAAGAGATACCTCCTCACCTCCATATTCACCTCCAAGACAACCCTCCTCACTAGAAAAACTCCCAAGGAAGGTCTCCATAATAGCTTCTTCATCATTATAGCCCACACAGCTAAGATTAGGACTACTAGAAGATGGACCATCACAATCAATACCAAGATCACTCTTCTCACTTGGAGTTTCAAACAATGGATTGTCTATAGAGTCAAACTTTCCAATCTATGGAGGTTCTATCTCACTTCCTACTCTTGTTTGATACAACTCACCACCTCTATTGAAGATGCCCTCAAACAAAGGATTAGTATAGGCACACTTCTCAAGCTCATTACTCAATAAAGGTGAAGTATCCAAACTAGAGCCAACATCCACATTTTAGGAATCATCAAAGATAATCCTATCCATCACATTCACTAGAGACTTTTCAAGGTCATGATCATCCTCACTATGACACATGAGACCACCATTATCAAATAAACCATCTAAGGGAAGAATAGGATATTCATTCAACTCATCTTCTCCTCTATCAAATATGGGTGGTGTGTCATAACAAGGTTCACAAACAAGGTCAACTACAACTACTTCACTAAAGAGAGGTTCATTAAACACCGGGCTCACATCATGATGTGGCTTATCAACCTTCTCAACTAGTGGTTCATATTCATACACAAGTTGACCAACCGACTCTACACTAGTTGCAAACACATTGTAGTCATACAAATCATCAATTAGCATGGAGTTTTCACAAGACAAGGAACTAACATGCTCATGAGAAAGTGAAGTAATACTTATACTTAGGGTTGATTCTTTGAGCACTCACATCACTTGAAGTGTCATGATCAACTCCCTCTTCATGTAGCTCACATTGAAGATCTTCATCACCTTGCCTTCCTTCCTTGGAACAAGATTGAGGATCCTTCGGCTTGCCTCCAAGAATCCCTACATAAGAACTCAAACAAGTAGAAGAAGACAAAGAGTTAGTGTTAGAATAAGGGGTGCCTTCACTCTCAATGATTTTTTTTTTCCTCTTATTTCCCTCATTTTTCTTTCAAGGTCGGGTGTAGATTGGGGTGGTGACAACCCACTCACATCACTCAACACAACCTCTCATTTTTCCACTCGAGGATTGTTACCGGTCACTCCCTTACTCCTCTCAATCTTTTGTGTCTCATGTTCGGGCGAGTTGGGATGAGCCCCAAGAATGCCCTTAGTCGGAGTAGGTGGTCTCTTAACATCACTCCCAGAATCTAGGACTTAGAAAATCATCACTTGATGTCCTCCCCTTCTTCGGTGAACCACTTGATTTTGAATCTTGCAGTTTCGTGTTCACCTTGTTGATACTTGTCAATCCTTTACTTGTATTTGTCCCATCAAGTGCTTGTATGACTTCTTGAATGTATCATTTCAACCATGGAATGAAGTTCTCGCTCCTTTCTCATTTGAATAGCCCAAGAATGTGCACTAGTAGACAACTTGCCTCTTGTCCCGTAAGGCGCAAACTCATAAACCCTTTGATTCATGCCCACAAGATACACATCCTCAGCACTATATTGCAACTCCTTGTTGTGCAACCATGGCTCATCTAACCAAACATCAAAATGTCGCATGAGATACACAATACACCACAAATAACCCTTATGATTCTTATGAGATATGAGCACTCGAGCTTCCTTGGAAACCCGCACTCCCTTATATTCATAAGGAGGCTCCAACTCATGGCATGGTATCCTCAGCCTTTCAACTAAAGAGGTGCTAATGCAATTGACATCGGTATCACCAATTTTGAGCAAATTTCCTCCATACCCATTTACCTTAACAACGAACCTACGCAATCTCAAGTGTTGTAGATTTTCATCCTAAGTAAGAACTTGAATGATCAAGAGTATCAACACCATCAATTTGGGTCTCCCTTATCCCTCCTCTACTAGCAATACCACTAGGGTAGCTTCCATTTCCCATCACTCTTCCAAACATTAGATGGGTTGTTGAAAGTCGAGGAAGGAGATTCATCATGGAACCCATAAAAACTTCTCCTAGAACTTCCTAGAGATAGGAGTGTGGTAGAAACTCTCTCCACCATCCTTAGTTCAATAACCAATAGCACTACTCCTACTACAAAGATCCAAAACCTCCCACGACATTGTTAGAACAAGGCAAACCTTTTGTAGCAAAAGTAACACTTTTTCTCACTTTAGGCCTCAAATTGCCTTTCACATAGGAATTAGGAGCATTGAGCCTTTTAGCACAAATAGAAGATGTAGGCTCTTCTTTTCCTATGGAACAACTACCACTTTTTCCCAAACCAATGGAAAGACCACTATTTACTCCCTTGTTTATTTTTAGAAACACTAAGAAAAGATGCAAATGAACAATCCCTATAATCAACTTCATCATAAATTCTCTCTATGTCACTATCTACATTTTCAAGTTCATCACAAGAAGAGTAAGTAGGAACATTGTACCTTGAAGCGTCACTATCTTCAACTCCATGACTAGAAGCATAAGAATTTTCATATTCATCTCCATAAGCTCCATAGTCTCCATAAACCTCATGATCATCATAGTAACCCACTTCATCACCATAGGAGCCATAGTTCCCCGAATCATCATAGCAACTCCCGCCATCATCATAGGGACCATAGTCTCCACCATCATCATAGCAACTCCCATCATCTCCACATGAGTCATAACCTCCACAATCATCATCCGAGGACATAGTTGCAACAATAAAGAGAAAAGGACCTCACTAATTCATTCTCTCACGTGTATCACTCAATATATGAACACCCTATTTTCTTTCCACTCATGTATACACTCAAGGTCAATGGCTTTTGTGACCACACTCTAATGTTCTCACCGCTCAAGCCTTTTTCTACTCAAAGATTCCCTTAATCTCTTAGGAACCATGGTGGTAAGATCACCAACTAGTACGTCCAAGTATTGGTTCGGAATGGAGTTTATGTGACTCTATGGACGGACGGCTATTTAAGTGAGTACTTGAAGCCAAAGAATTTTCTACAAATCTTCTTGGAATCAAGTTTTCAATACGCACGAGTTAGCCTAAAACGCTCAAGAGTTAGTGTCAATGGAGCAGGACAATTACCTAAGAAACACTAACTAAGAAGTACGGAAACAAAGAACAACGAAAACTTAGACGAAAAAACTACCCAAATGCTGAAACAGGGTGAGGCGCCCCGCCTCTGTGGGTAGGCGGTCCGCCTGGACAAAGTCCAAAGAGGGGTCAAATGCTGAGGCGGTCCGCCTAGTGATGGAACATGCACTTTTTCTCAGCAGCTTCAACAACAGGTTTTTGATCCGTTTTCACCAAAACTTTGATCGATTTTCACTTGTTTTCAACTCCCAAAGGTAACCAAAAGTGTATTTAATATTTTCAAACAATCCCAATGATTTCTAATCCTAAATAAGCAATAACAAGCTTCGATTCAAGATTTGAAGCAATTTTTCTAAAGGGTTTCAAAAAGTGGGGTTTGATTCGTTAACTTTTCAACTACTACACCAAATCATGATATGTTGGTTCCAAAAGAATGGGAAAACGATATATAACAATCCCCAATAACTTTCAATGAATGGGGAATCCTTTTCAATACTTTGAATCTCAATTTTTTTGTGATTTTTCAATTTTTCACTTTTTTTTTCTTCTTTTTCTTTTGTCAAATAACAACAACAAGAAACTAAAAGATACGAGATACGAAGAACAGGTTTGGGGTTGTTGAAACAAACCCTTTCTTTGCTCTGATACCAACTGATGCAATATAAAATACGCGGAAACAAAGATAATGAAAACCAACAAGGTAACAAGAAATTCAAGGATGAGAAAAATAGAAATAGAAGAAAGAATGAATAAAACGACTCAATACATGAATGATTATCCAAGAGTGAGGAAAGAAACTCGAACCTAATCAAGGATTCATACTAGTGATGAAATCCACACGATTCTAAGCAAAGAGATACCATGAAGCTTCAAGCTTCTACAAAGAAGGCCTTGCCTCTCTTTCAATTCTTCTATCTTCAAAATTCACTAAGTGATGAAATAAGACATAATGAAAATATTTATAGTTCCTCCTCACACAATATGAAATGTCTAAATAGCTCACAAGTTGGGTCAAAACAATAAGGACCACGCATGGCCAAAATAGAAAATACACCTAAAGTTCATTAAAGCCATGTCATTGTCGAAACAGAAGGAGGCGCTCCGCCTCAGCAAAGTCCTGAGAGTTTTCATCTTGACACTTAGCCGCATTTCAAGGGAATTTGGGGTAGGCGGTTCGCCCACTCCTTGAGGTGCTCCGCCTTGTGCTGGAGCTTGTTCCGGAGTGGTTGTGAAGTGTTGAGACGCTCCACCTTGCCCGCCTTTGTATGTGCTGAAGCGCATGATCTTCAAATCACTCCCGAAGCTCTTGACCTTGTACCCTTTGCGCCCTTCAAGCTTGCTCTTGATGGTTGGTGCTTAGGCTCAATTTGGGCTGCATCAATTAATAGGTTTGCAATTTAACGTGGCAGTGTCGTCCAATATGTCCAAAGCATATTTTCTATGTAAAATGAAAATCCCAGTACTATTGTCGTATTGCGCCGCCTCTATTTTTAGGAAATATTAGTTTACCCCGTCTTTGTCGGAATTGACTGCTAAAATGCTGCTTAATGTAAATAATGCATCCATGATCACCGCCTGTTTTAATGTCATCCTCATAAATGAACAAGATTATGTGTCTGCTATTATGAGAATGTTTACAAAAGACTGGTTGTCCAGATTTACTTCGAAGCATGCCAGGCTATTGGACAACCGTACTAAAATGACCAAACTATGCCCTTGGTGATTGCTTGAGACTTAAAAGAGACCTGCGCAGTTTACATACTAATCTTGACTCCCTTGGGCAACAAATCTTGGAGTTTGTTGGCAACTAATAAAGGGGGTACAATCTTCGCCACTAGAGAATATTTTTATCACCTTAATCAAAGTTGCTTGGATTCGGATGCGAGTATCTGATACGAGTGCAGATATAGAGATTGTATCTTTGTGATATAAGTTTTAAGGTTTGAGGGTACGAATCTAGGTACAGATACGAGTGGGGAGATTTGGCTAGAAATACATAAAATACCTAAAAGTAGAGCTATAAAAATATGCCTAAATGATGAGTCATTTTGTGAAAAAGTTACATGTAGTTTGTAGACCGCATAACTCAATCGTTTTATTGTCGTTTTATAGGTAGCTTTCTAGAAATCTACACTAGCTTTTCTTATGTCTTCAAATCTATACTAGCTTTTGTCTTGAGAAATCAAAATAACAAATCTTATCTCAAATTTCACCTGGAGTTTGTGGTCAAAGTACCAATGTTGATTGATCATATCCGATATGTATCTCACGTCGACATAGATGTGGCACAAAAAATGAAGATTGTGAGGAACATAGATCAAGACCACAAATTTGAGTATTGTAGGAGAGAATTTCTCTCTCTTTGTTGTACCAAGGAAAAGAATCCGAGGTAAGGAGTATTAGAGGAGAGAATGTTTCTTTTGGGAATAAAAAGACGAACCCTTTTATTTTTCGGTGTTGAAGAAAAAAAATTGTTTTTATGGTTTCTTTTTTTATTTTATTATTATTATATTTATAATTTTTTTTGTTTTTTTTTTGTTTTTAAATAACTTGAACAAAGAAAGTGAAGAACATTTAGACTATAGAATTTCGTTTTCTTTAAGCTATGCAAGAGAATGAGTAAAGATGAAGTTGGGGATGAATTTCTTGATAATTCACTAACATATTGGGTTTTAATAGTGTTTACAAGTAATCCTGAGAAGGAAAGAAAAGTAATCCTAAAAAGGAAAGGAAGGTAATTCCATAATTTTATTTGTATTCACACATTTATAGGGATTCTAAACATTTCCTATATATTTACAAGGAATAGGTTCTTGCCATATTAATAATTTGTTAACTCTTAGCAAAGGGTATAAGTAGTCGTAAATCTGATAATATCCTTATCGTTTTGCCTGCCCTATTGTTTATTGCAGGATGTCGATTATGAGGCTGCCATGGCTACAAAACTTTCTATTGCCAAGAAAGTTTTTGCTCGTGAAAAGGAGACCATACTAAATTCAAAATCATTCCTTGAATTTTTTTCTGAAAATCAGGTTTTTCAGAATTTAATTTCATTACATTTGGGAATTAAAACTTTACATTAATGATATTTCTTTTGCAGTGTTTACTCTTAATGGCTAGAGGTAAAAAAATGAAGAGAAAAGAAGATTAACAATTATAAGATCTTTTTCATGTAAATTTAATAAATACAGTTTGTATGTTTCATGCAAAAGCATGATTCCTTTATTGTTAAGTGCAGGATTGGTTGAAACCCTATGCTGCTTTCTGTTTTTTGCGGGACTTCTTTGAAACATCTGAGCGCAGCCAATGGGGCCGGTTTTCAGAATTTTCAAAAGAGAAGGTATCATGCACCGGGCAATTCACTTCTAGTAGCCTCATAATCTTCCTCTTATTTCCGCACTACTTTCTGTTTCTGCAGCTTGAGAAACTTGTCTCAAAAGAAAGCTTGCATTATGAAGTAGTTAGTTTCCATTATTACATCCAGTTCCATTTACATCTACAAGTAAGTAAAAACAAGCTTTGTGTATTCTGTATTCCTCTGTGAATATATCTCTTGTATAAGAAAATCTGCTACTGTACATTTGGGCTTTTAATATCAGTTATCAGAAGCTGCGGAATATGCGAGAAAGAAAGGTGTCGTGCTCAAAGGTGACCTGCCAATTGGTGTTGATAGGAATAGTGTGGACACCTGGGTCTACCCAAATTTGTTTCGCATGAACACCTCAACTGGTGCACCCCCTGATTATTTTGATAAAAATGGCCAGAATTGGGGATTCCCCACTTATAATTGGGAAGAAATGTCAAAAGATAACTATGCTTGGTGGCGTGCTCGCCTAACACAGGTACCTAAAGCTTTCTACTCAGTTATGTTTTTGTCCTTTTCACGTTGGTACTTTAATTTTAAGGTGTTTATTTCAACTTATCAATGTTATCATTTTACAGATGGGAAAGTACTTTACAGCTTATAGGATTGATCACATTTTGGGATTCTTCAGAATATGGGAGCTTCCAGATCATGCAATGACTGGCCTTTGTGGAAAATTTCGGCCTTCTATTCCTATTAGTCAGGTAGCTAATATTTCCTTGCTTGGGCACTGCTATCCACAATCCTTGTTAAGGTTGAGATTTTTTTACATCATGGGATAAGAGTTCCCGTATTAAATGATTAACTAGTTTCTTTGCAGGAAGAGCTTGAGTCTGAAGGATTATGGGACTTCAACCGCCTGACCCGGCCTTATATTCGTCAAGAGCTTGTACAGGTATAGAATTTCTTTACTTTCTTTTTATGGTAATGTACAGAATCCTGCATATCTTCTGGTCCTTATCTTCGTAGTCTAGTATCTGTTTGATATGTTTGGGTTTAACCTTTTCATGCTTATTTTACAGGAAAAATTTGGAGCTTCTTGGACAATAATAGCTTCTACCTTTTTGAATGAATATCAGAAGGGCTATTATGAGGTGAATGTCCTTTTCGAGATGATGTATTGCTGATATTTCTTTATCTGTTGCTCTATTTTAATTCTGTTATATGGCTGTTCCTAACTATTAACCGAGGGTTTAGTGGAAACAGCCTCTCCACCTCGGTGGGGTAAGGTCTGCATACATCTTACCTTCCCCAGACTACACTTGTGGGATAACACTTGTGGGATAACACTGGGTATGTTGTTGTTGGTTGTTCCTAACTTCTTCCTATATAGTTCAAATGAAACATTTAAATCCTGTAAATGGTGGTCAAATGGGACACTTAGAATCCTGTATGTGGTTGCTGTCTCCCTCTCTTTCTCTCTGTCCTTTGGGGGGTGTTGGGAGGAGGGAGGTTAGGTAGTGTAGGCAGAGAAAGTGTTACTAGTGCAACCTAAAATCCTAATCTTGTCCTCTGAGGTCAAGCATATTCTGCGTAGCTCACCATGCTATTAATAGAAAGTTGATGTGCTCACCAACCTGGGTACGCTCATGAAACCTCGTCAAGTTACCCCTTCTATCACCATTCATTCTATCACCATGCTGTAGCTAGCTAAGTTACTCGGACTCTTTAAAATTGCCGCCGTACCCGTGTCGGATAAGACACGTGTCGGATAGGACACAAGATTCATACCGGATGTGGTCAAATAAAAATGGATACTTTGACCAAAATCTACAGAAAATTGAAGAATTTTTTTGACAAATAGACTCTCAAGATAAGGTTATTACTGATCGGAAAATATTGGAAATGAGATACCTTCAAAATTATACAGAAATTTATAGTCTTTTGTCTCTATTTCATCTTTTATCAACATTCTCCGATTTCTGATTTTATGTTTTGAGGGTAACTTTTGGTTAGACGACTTAATAGAGAAAAGTAGAGATATTGGGGAAGAGGACTTCTCTAGGAAGAATCGAAATTAAGGATTATGACTTTATTTTTAGAATTTTGAATTTTTTACACAAATCCCCGCACCCGTATCCGTGTGCAGATCCATACCCCGGAGTCTCTAAATTTAGATTTTGCCGAATCCGACCTCTAGATCCGTACCCGTGTAGGATACCCGTACCCGAGTCCGAGTAACTTAGGTAGCTAGTTCAAGGATCAATTCTTTTATCTCTGCTGGATGTTTCCGTATTTGCCACTACAAAAGTAAGGTTGGGCTTCTTTAAATCTCGCACCCCCAAGCCCCCAACCTTCTCCGTCTTTTATGTAAATGGTTTTGGAGATTCAACCAAGAAGATTCGTCCCTGTGGAAAGCAGTTATTATGGACAAATATGGGATGTTTAATGAATGGACATCAAATATTCCTCCCCTCCCGGTAGGGAATCTGGAAGTGTATTAGGTCTCATTGGGACAACTTTAAATTGTCCACCTATCTTCGAGGGAGTGATGGTAAAAGAATTGGTTTTTGGCACGACTCATGGCTTGGACATTCCCCAATTATGAATATTTTTCCAGATATGTACAGAATTGCTTCCAATCCAAATGCTTTACTTGCATACTATTAGCAGGACAATGCTTTGATGCCTACCTTCAGAAGAAATTTGAATGACTGGGAGGTTGAGAATCTTTTCTCCCTTCTACAGTTTATTGTTGGTGCCCTCTCTCCTTCTTCGCAAAGTGATCAACTTTGCTGGACAGGGCAACAAAGTGGCAGATTTTCAGTCAGAAACTTTACAAAACTCTCAACTACACAAGCACAAAAGGCTCTAATTGGCCATGGAAGAATATTTGGTAGAGCAAAGCTCCTTACAAGGTCAAGTGTTTTGTTTGGTTAGCTGCCAGGGAATCTTGCCTTGCACAAAAAAATCTTCAGAGAAGGGGTATTCAATTAAGTAAAAAATGCCGTCTCTGTCGTGATCATGAGGAAGACAACAGCCACCTTTTTCTTCATTGCAGGGTTTCTAGTGAGCTATGGTATTTTTTTCTCAACCTTTTAGGCATGAATTGGTGTTTTCCAGAGAGTATGCTCCTCGTTCTTCAAGGGTAGCACAGATTAGGACTGGCTAAACACAAAGCATCTCTTTGGTCTACGGCAGCAATTTGGTGGGTCATTTGGAGGGAAAGAAACATGAGAAATTTTTGAAGACAAAGAGGAGAACATAGTCAGTCTTAAGCAAAAATGTCTCTCGTTGCTCCTATTTTGGTGTAACATGGCTAGAATCAATGTTGATGATGTACGCCATGTTAAATTTTATTTAGTAATCCGCATTGTTTGTAATTGGATCGTTCATTCCAACCAGCACTTACTTTATGCTGGTTTAAAAAGTAAGGTTGGTTATTACCTGTAAAAGAGTAAGATGCTGAGTTTATGAGGTGGTGAGTGTGACAGCCTATGGACTGTTCGGGATTGAACTCGAAAGTGGATTCGCCATGGAACTTGTCTTATCAGAAATACGAGGGGAGTGTGTCCGCAGTTAATGGAGTTCAATGAATCACAAGGCAAAAGGAGAGTGTCTTGAGACAAAAATCTGGAGTATTATGGTTAAAGGAAGGGGACAAAAACATTAGACTTTTCCAAATAATGACAAATGCCCATAGAAGATTCAATTGTATCAATCAACAGGACATTGAAGGGCATATAGTTATAGATGATGTAGCAATAAAGAACTAATTACAAAGTTTTTTGAGAAATGTATACTAAAGCAGAGGACTGAGACCTTCTTACAAGTATGTTAGAGTGCCCTAGTATGACAGAAGAAGAACATCAGTGGCTTCAAAGGGGGTTTGAGGAGGAGAAGATTCTAAAATGTCGGCAGATGTGTACTGGGGACGAAGTGGCAGGTCCAGATGGATACTCCATGGCTTTTTATCACAAATTTTGGGGAACTATCAAGGAGGGTATTTTGAGTACTTTGAAGAATTTCCACTCAGGAATTTCTCGAAAAACGCTTAAATACTACTTTTGTGGCTCTAATTCCCCAGAAGATTGGTGCCACGGAATTGAAGGATTTAAGATATATTAGCTTAAGCTTAATTGGGAGTATATATAAGATGATTTCAAAGGTCTTATTGAAAAGATTGAAGAAGGTGATGGCAAAACTAGTAGATAAGCAACCATTGACTTATACAAGGCAAATCATGGATGCCGCTGTCATTGCCAATGAGTGTGTTGACACAAGCATAAAGTGAAAAGTTGCTGGGGTGTTATGAAAACTGTGAATTTATTAATGAATATTGAAAGACATGGGTGTTGGACAAAAATGGATCAGTTGGATATCTTTTTGTGTGAGTACTGATGCAATATAAAATACGCGGAAGCAAATAAAGTAGAATCAACAAGATAACAAGAAAGTTAAGGATGGGAAAAACAGAAATAGAAGAAAGAATGGATATAAAACGATTCAATACATGAATGATTATTCAAGAAGGAGGAAGGAAACTCGAACCTAATCAAGGATTCATACTAGTGATGAAATCCACATGTTCCAAGCAAAGAGATACCATGAAGCTTCAAGCTTCTACAAAAAGGCCTTGCCTCTCTCTCTCAATTCTTCTATCTTCAAAATTCATTAAGTAATGAGACCTTATGAGGGTATTTATAGTTCCTCCTCACACAATATGAAATGTCTAAATAGCCCACTAGTTGGGTCAAAACAATAAGGAATAAGAACTACACCTAAAGTTCATTAAAATCCCACCATGGTCGAAACAGAGGGAGGCGCCCCGCCTCAGTATCCTTCAGAAAGAGGCTCTCCGCCTCAGCAAAGTCCTGAGAGCCTTCATCTAGACACTTAGCTGCATTTCGAGGGAATTTGGGGGTAGGCGGTCCGCCCACTCCCTGAGGCGCTCCGCCTTGTCCTGGAGCTTATTCCGAAGTGGTTGTGGAGTGTTAAGACGCTCCACCTTGTCCGTCCTCGTATGTGCTCAAGCGTATGATCTTCAAATCACTCACGAAACTTTGCATCCTTCGTGCTCTTCAAGTTTGGCTCTTAATGGTTGGCACCTAGGCCCAAATTGGATTGCATCAAGGACTCTATTAGATTCTTACTATGATCTTTCAGGAAGCGAAGATGCATCAAATCAAATATCTTTGGTTGATCCTCATTATTTTTGAAGTTGTTTTAGGACTATATATTAATTGAAACAAGAGCAAGATCTTTGCAGTCAAAGAAGTACCAGATTTGAGGCTGTTTGCAGGGGTGTTTGGTGTGAACTGTGTTACCCGCTACCTATTTGGGGCCGTCACCCGATGCAAAGAATAAAGCAACGGAAATTTTGAAGGGGGGTACTCCAAAAGGTAGAAAAAAGATTAGCAACATGGGAAGCTGATGCAATCTAAACTAGCGGAAGCAAACTAAACGATACGCGGAAGCAAGTAATACGAGATATTAAGAAATATAGATTGGGAAGACTAGAAATGAGAAGAAAGAAAGAATCAAACTCACATACGTTAGTTGATTCAAGGGAGAAAAGAGACTCGAACCAATCAAAGGATCATACTAGGACGATCCCATGGATTCCAAGTTAATGAGATACATGAAGCTAGGGATGGCAACGGGGCGGGTGCGGGGCGGGGCGGGTTGGGACAAAATTTTTTAAAATTTTGGCGGGGCGGGGCGGGGCGGGTTGCGGGTTTATCTAATTTTTTTTTTTTTTTTTATAAATCCTTCTAGAACCCGTTTTAAAATATTTATAACTAGTCAATTTAATTATGTTATGTACTTTATCACTTTTACATTATATACAAAAGACTTAATTTTATAACAAACTTATACATATGAGTATGTACAAAATCTATCATTAGAATAATAAAATTATTGCCCAAACTACTATGATAATTTACTTAAGATAAAGTGATTAATATTTGAGAAAGTCGTTAATTAATTCATAAAATTAACAAAAAGAAAATAAAAATAATATAGCGGGGCGGGGCGGGTTTAACTTTTGCGGGTTAAGATTCAACCCGCCCCGCCCCGCCCCATTGCCATCTCTACATGAAACTTATGGTTTAAAACAAAATTGTGTGGCTCTAAATCACCTCATTAGTGGGAAGTTTAAATTTAAATTCTTTCTAAATAAAGAAAGATGTCCTTTTTTTTGGGACATACTAAAAAGAAAATAGTTTCACATAGAACGGGACAAAGGGAGTATTAAATTACTTGTTTTTTTGGTTTGTATTTTATAATGGGTAATACAAGTCCTAATTATTTTTCTAGACTACTGACCTAGACAGGATTTGTACTGATAGTCAGTAGGATATGGAACCTATAGAGTATTAAGTGGGAGTCTGCTAGGGGACAGAGCCCTGGAATTAAGTCTTTTGCTGTCTCTTCATTTTCTTGATACAAGGTCGCCTTCATTTTATGCACATCCATCTCAGTTCTAGCGTGGGGAACAAACAACATATATAGAGCTACCCTTGTCGAAAGCACAACTTCTATTTTCTTTTGCAAGGGCTTATTTCTGTAGTTCTCTTTGTTGCATCATTTACCTAGATTTTTATTTCATCTTAGCTATGGGGCGCGATTTCCTTCATCAAGTTGCGCGCGCGTAGTTCCAAGTTAATATATTCTTCTTTTTTCAATGTAGTTCAAGGAGGAATGCAATACTGAGAAGAAAATAGCATCTGCGCTGAAGTCATTCTTGGGAACATCCATGTTGGTAGAGAGTGAAGAGAAGCTTCGACGGAAACTCTTTGATCTTCTGCAGGTGTAGTTGTACATTGCATTTGTGTCGAGCAGTCTTTTTTTTTTCTTTCTAATTCTTCTTTTTAAAACTACCGTTTTTCTGCGTTGATGCTTATTCTACTAACACTTGTCTGTTATGTTGATCCCCCCAACTTTATCTCAGAATATCACACTTATTAATGATTCAGAAGATCTGAGAAAATTTTATCCTCGCTTCAATATTGAAGATACGACAAGCTTCAAGGATTTGGATCAGCACAGGTACCGCATGCGTTTTCCTAGCTTACTCTATCTGATCTCAGATGGATAAACTATAGTAACTTTTTCAAAGTAAAACTTCATTGCCTAACTTTCATCCATTTAGATGTCTATACTTTTCTCTCTATATGAGGCTATGGTTTTAGCCTCTTATCTTTTAAGGGAATTATGGTATTCGTCTGGTTTCTTATTATCTGTTTTCTGTTTCAGCCAAAATGTCCTAAAAAGATTATACTATGACTACTACTTCCACCGACAAGAAGGTCTTTGGCGTCAAAATGCTTTGAAGACTTTGCCTGTTCTTTTGAACTCATCAAATATGCTCGCTTGCGGGGAAGACCTAGGCCTAATTCCCTCCTGCGTTCATCCTGTATGCCGCTCAGTACCAACGTTCCTCTAAGAATCATGTCTCTTTGTTACATCACTTCTTGCATCGTGATTTACAATTTGAGTTATGACCACGTTGATGCAGGTGATGCAAGAGTTGGGCTTAGTAGGCCTACGCATTCAACGCATGCCAAGTGAACCTGGTCTAGAATTTGGAATTCCTTCTCACTACAGCTACATGACGGTAAAATTTTCCTAAGATATTTCCTGCTACATCCCAACATATCTGAATTGAAGTTGGTCTTCTGCGAAGCAAATGCTATGACATCCTACTGTACAGACATTTTCCTGTGAAATGTAAAACATACTTAACCTAATAGGCAAATTTTTTCAGACCATGATGGAACCATAAAATGGCTGAACAATGTTAGGAGGCTACTCAATAAGCAGTCAAATTGAATGCTGAGCATTTTCTTCATGCCATTATACGTATTACTAAAATTTTGCCAAGTGCTCCTCAATGGGCCAGAGTTCTTTCAAGACTTCTACCTTTTAAAACGAAAACATACTATATTGTGTTGATCAATCCCTCATAGGTGGGTTATGGTGTCGTTGGACTCTTTCTATGGTTTTGGAGAATCCTCACCTTTTGAGCGTAGCTTTTGGGGTTGAGTTAGGCCCAAAGTCTATTTTCTCAACATAGTATCAGAGCTAGACAAACCTAATTCATTATTACCGATGTTTGGCCCATATTATATTGTCTACGCTCTAATTGCCAGGCCTGGTGAGTGGGGGATGCTGATCAATCCCACACCGGTGGGTTAGGGTGCCCTTGGACTTTTATATGGACTTGGATAATTCTCATCTCTTGAGCTAGCTTTTGGGGTTGAGTTAAGTGCAAGGGCATTTTCTAAACATCTTGGAAGTCATCTCAGTCATTGTAAACTTGAACACTAATATTTGCTTAACATTAAAGAAAACTGAATGAACTCGCTTAAGGATATATTGGATGAAAATTATCAAGACAAGTTTGAATATGCTTCGTTTTTTCTTCAAAAACCTTGTAAATGATTTTTAAGTGTGCTTGTGTCCTATAAGAATTATCTAGGTTTTAATGCTTATTAGTCCTTGTTCATTGAGACTAGCCAAATAAACCTCATTTCCTTAAAACTTAGGTTTGTGCCCCATCATGTCATGACTGCTCCACTCTACGTGCTTGGTGGGAGGAAGATGAAGAGAGAAGGAACCGCTATTTTCAAACAGTTGTGGGATCGGATGAGTTGCCACCTGAACAGTGTACTCCTGAAATTGTGCACTTTGTCTTGCAGCAGCATGTTGAAGCTCCATCAATGTGGTCAATCTTTCCGCTCCAGGTACTTCATTGATATACAGGTCCTGCCAATCTTTTTGTAGCATGTACTTAATGCTTGGTCAGTAGGTAGAGCAAAATCGAAGACTTCATAGAGGTGACACAACATGGTGATTACTGGGTTCTATGTCCTTTAAATAGTGTCTTAATTCGTTCAAAGGGCATTAGCTTGCTAGGCTTCTGAAGGATAATCCCGTTTTATCCCAAATGGCAGAAAAAGTTAAAATTCCCTTTATTGGAAGTTTTTATAAAATTTCAAACAGCCAATTCCAATTTCAAAAGGTTTAATAATTACTTATTCCTTCTCGTGCTCCCAAAAGGAAAAAATTATGAAGATTTATTCGTTATAACATAGGGATATCGAACGACTTTGCTCTATCAAAGATATGGTGATTTTGTATCTCGGAACTGGAGTTCTCGAACAATTAAGAGAACTGTAGTTTCTGTAGCTCTGTGGAAATTGACTGATTAGCTATTTTATGTCTGTAGTGTCCAAAAATAATTGGACTTTTCTTTTTGGTATACATGGAAATTTATTAGTACTAATGTTTAGTCAGGCCCTATGTTGCTCAGTTCCTTGAAAATTCCTTCCACATATGTGTCGATTGGACACAATTTGGGTGTAAGTGTAGGATCTGCACTAGATTTTTCAACCTAACTTCGGTGGTTTGGCTATTGGTTTATTGTGTATTTGGATTGATTTCACGTTGCCATAGAGAAAGGAACCCACTGCATGGATTACAAACTGGAACAGTCCACTCCGCACTTCCTCTTGTACCATATTCTTGGGTTTGTCTTGTATGTGTGTGTGTTTGTGTGTGTATATTGTTAGAAACCTAGGTTGTATATAACTATGTTAACGTAGTAGTGCGTCCCATATTAGGAAAGGCTTTGTAGTATAACCTGTATAGTAATTATAAATAGGACTTTTTTATATACCTCTATTCCTCTATCAATAATATCTTCCTGAAATTCTCACATGGTATCAGAGCGGTTGTGAGAAAAATATTGTTGTGCAAAATACCAGCAACTCCCCAGCACCGTGCAAATTTTCCGGGGACCTAGGTGACTGTCCGAGTCAGATTCGTTTTCTGGTAGTGTTGTGCAAAATCCAACACCACTACAAGGTCCCTCTGCAAATTCCGACCTTACCCCAGTCAGACCCACCGGAATCCGGCAAGCCACGCGCTCACACGCGCCGGAAACAGTGAGGTCTCTGGCGGCGCGTCAGTCCACGCGCAGGCGCGTGAGAGGTGTTCCGGCAGTTTTTTGACCTAACTTTTTTTTTCTTTTGTGTTTGTCTGCAAATTCCGAGCATTCCAGTCTACTTTTCATCAGATTTTGACAACTTTCGGCGACTGAGTTACTGTTCTGAGACTGTTTACTGTTCCAATGTTTTTCTGCTATCTTTTGGCACATTTTGGGACTGTTCTAGCAATTACTTAACCATGTCTTTGGGATTTGATGCTTTTGGTTCCAAAAACTCCGGCGTTGGACACTCGAATCTTATGATTACTTCGGAACCCTTGCTTGGAAGTTCGAATTACTTAGCCTGGGCTTCATCGGTTGTGCTATGGTGCAAGGGTCAGGGTGTCCAAGATCACTTGACTAAAAAGGTTAGTAAGGTTGATGAGAAAGCTAAGGCAAATTGGGAGAAGACGGATGCTCAGTTGTGTAGTCTTTTGTGGCGATTCATTGATCCTAAATTAATGCCTCTGTTCCGTCCATTCCAGACATGTTATTCAGTTTTGGAAAAGGCTCGCGTCCTATATACTAATGACATATCTCGTTTCTATGATATGATTTCTCGGATGACTAATTTGAAGAAACAAGAACTGGATATGTCAACTTATTTGGGACAGGTACAGGTAGTCATGGAAGAATTTGAGACACTGATGCCAGTCATGGCTAGTGTGGACAAACAACAAGAGCAGCGACAGAAAATGTTTCTAGTTCTTACACTTGCTGGCCTTCCAACTGACCTTGATTCGGTGCGTGATCAGATTTTGGCTAGTCCTGTGGTCCCTACCATAGATGATTTATTCTCTCGATTACTTCGACTTGCTGCGCCACCCAGTCACACTGTGGTTTCATCACCAGCTGACTCCTCTGTTCTAGCTTCACAAACTCGACAGAATCGAACACATCAGACAATGGGCAATCAGACATCTTATAATACGGGGAATCGAAGTCGAGGTGGAGGTTCAAATGGGAATCGAGGTGGAGGTCGTTCTGGGAGAGTTCGACCTAAGTGTAGTTACTGCTCTAGGCTCGGACACACCTGTGAAGCATGCTACACTCTGCGTGATGATATTTTACGTGAACAGAATGCAAATGTTGCTCAATCTAACACTGCAGGTAACCAGGGTGTTAAGTTATCTGAAGCAAAATATAATGAGTTCCTTTAGTATCAGGCAAATAAGCAGACATCATCTCAAGTAGCTTCTGTTGCTCAGACTGGTAATCAGGTTGCTTGTGTCTCACAGTCTAGTACTCTTGGACCATGGGTCATTGACTCAGGTGCTTCTGATCATATTTCTGGTAATAAATCTCTTCTCTCTAGCATTGTTTATTCACCGTCCCTTCCTACTATCACCTTAGCGAATGGTTCCCAAGCAAAAGCAATAGGAGTTGGACAAACTAGTCCTTTATCCTCTTTACCTTTGAAATCTGTACTTTATGTCCCTGGTTGTCCCTTTAATCTCAGATCTGTCAGTCGTCTCTCTCGTACCCTTAATTGTTCCATAACATTTTCTAATGATTCTGTTGATATACGAGACCGCAGTACGGGACAGATGATTGGCGCAGGGCGTGAATCACATGGTCTTTACTATATTACCTCTCCTAACTCCTCTACAGCATGTCCAGTCACAGATTCTCCAGAGTTACTTCACAGACGTTTGGGACATCCTAGTTTATTCAAGCTTCAGAAGATGGTGTCTATCTAGTTTGTCCACATTAGATTGTGAGTCGTGTCAACTTGGGAAACATACTTGCTCTACTTTTACGCGTCGTAGTGAGGGTCGTGCAGAGTCTATGTTTTCTTTAGTTCATTATGATATTTGGGGTCCTAGTAGAGTCAGTTCAACCTTGGGTTTTCGTTACTTTGTTAGTTTCATAGATGATTATTCAAGATGTACTAGGATATTTTTAATGAAAGATCGTTCCGAGTTGTTTTCTATATTCCAAAACTTTTGTGCTGAAATACAAAATCAATTTGGTGTTTCTATTCGCACTTTTTGCAGTGATAATGCCTTAGAATACTTATCTGCTCAGTTTAAGCAGTTTATGGCTTCTCAGGGCATTATTCATCAGACATCTTGTTTATATACTCTTCACCAAAATAGGGTGGCTGAGAGGAAGAATAGGCATCTCATTGAGACTGCTCGCACTCTTCTTATTCAATCTCATGTTCCGCTGCGTTTTTGGGGCGATGCAGTTCTCACATCTTGTTATTTAATTAATTGAATGCCCGCTTCTTCCATCCGGAATCAGGTTCCCCAATCCATATTGTTTCCTGAGTCACCTTTGTACTCTCTTACCCCACGTGTTTTTGGGAGCACATGTTTCGTTCATAACTTTACCCCTGGGAAAGATAAATTAGCTCCCCGTGCTCTCGGGTATGTATTCCTTGGTTATTCTCGTGTTCAAAAGGGATATGCTACTCACCTGATCTTCGACGTTATCTTATGTCAGCAGATGTTACGTTCTTTGAGAGTCGACCTTACTTTGTGTCTTCTTCTGACCATTCTGATATCCTTGAGGTCTTACCTTTGCCGATTTTTGAGGATTCCGTAGTTGCCCCTCCTACAGTTGCTCCTCCTACCGTTACTCCTCCTATAGTTACTCCTCCTGCTCCTCACATCGTTACTACAGCCCCAGAGCCTCCACTTATCACTTATCATCGTCGTCCACGTCCAGAAGTAGAACCAGGTGATTCACGTCCGGCACCAGATTCTTCACTTACCAGGTGATTCACGTCCGGCACCAGATTCTTCACTTACTGCGGACCTGTCTCCTCTTAGTCTACCGATTGCACTTCGAAAAAGTACGCGATCCACAGCCAATTCTAATCCTCATTATGTTGGCTTGAGCTATCATCGCTTATCATCACATCATCAAGCCTTTGTGTCGTCCTTGTCGTCTATTTCTATACTTAAGTCTACAGGTGAAGCACTTTCTCATCCAGGATGGCGACAGGCTATGATTGATGAGATGTCTACTCTACGTGCTAGTGGTACTTCGGAGCTTGTCCCGCTTCCTCCAGGTAAGTCTACTGTTTGTTGTCGATGGGTTTACGCAGTCAAAGTTGGTCCGAATGGCCAAATTGATCGACTAAAGGCTCGCTTGGTTGCAAAAGGTTATACTCAGATAATTGGGCTTGATTACAGTGACACTTTCTCTCCAGTTGCTAAGATAGCCTCTGTTCGTCTTTTCCTATCCATGGCAGCTGTTCGTCATTGGCCTCCATATCAGCTGGACATTAAGAATGCTTTTCTGCATGGTGATCTTAAGGAGGAGGTTTATATGGAGCAACCACCTGGGTTTGTTGCTCAGGGAGAGTCGAGTGGTATGGTATGTCGATTGCGTCGGTCATTTTATGGTTTGAAATAGTCTCCTCGCGCTTGGTTTGGTAAATTTAGCACAGTTGTTCAGAAGTTTGGCATGACTCGCAGTAAAGCTGATTACTCTGTCTTCTATCGGCATTCTGTTTCAAACTTCTGTATTTATTTGGTGGTCTATGTTGATGATATTGTTATCACTGGGAATGACCATGATGGTATCATTAAATTGAAACATCTTTTTCGGCACTTCCAGACTAAGGATCTAGGCAGATTGAAGTACTTTCTAGGCATCGAGGTTGCTCAATCTAAGTTAGGCATTGTTATCTCCCAGCGGAAGTATGCCCTAGACATTCTTGAAGAGACAGGAATGAAAGGCTGCAGACCAGTTGATACTCCTATCGATCTGAATGTTAAGCTTATGCCAGGACAGGGGTAGCCTCTTAGTGATCCTACAAGGTACAGACGGCTGGTTGGTAAGTTGAACTATCTCACTGTGACTCAGTCATCCCCAGGCAAAGGATTGCTCGTCGAGAATAGAGGCCATGAACGAATTGTTGGGTATACAGATGTTGATTGGGCAGGATGTCCATATGATAGGCGTTCTACATCTGGTTATTGTGTTCTAGTAGGGGTAATCTGGTGTCCTAGAAAAGCAAAAAGCAAAATGTGGTTGCCCGATCTAGTGCAGAGACAGAATATCGAGCAATGGCTGTTGCTACTTGCGAACTGATTTGGATCAAACAGTTATGGAGGGAATTGAGGTTTGGAGTAATCAGTCTTATAGAACTTGTGTGTGATAATCAAGCGGCTCTTCATATTGCGTCAAATCCGATGTTTCATGAAAGGACCAAGCACATTGAGATTGATCGTCACTTTGTCAGAGAGAAGATACTATCAGGAGACATTGTTACAAGATTTGTGAAGTCGAGTGATCAGCTTGCAGATATTTTCACTAAGTCACTTACTGGTCCGTGTATTAGTTATATTTGTAGCAAGCTCGGTTCATATGACTTGTATGCACCGGCTTGAGGGGGAGTGTTAGAAACCTAGGTTGTATATAACTAGGTTAGCGTAGTAGTCCGTCTCATATTGGGAAAGACTTTGTAGTATAACCTGTATAGTAATTATAAATAGGACTTATTTGTATACCTCTATTCATCTATCAATAATATCTTCCTGAAATTCTCACATATATATATACATATATATATATATGTATGTATGTGTGTGTGTGTCACACTCCCTCCGGTCCACTTGACTTTATGTTTCACCTTTAGCATTTGCACACACCTTAAGAATTGTAGTAAATTTAGGTAATTACATTTGATGAATGAGGCATTTGACTACATTGCCCTTTATCTCTCTTCAATCTGTTTAAACTAAAACAGATATTATTGGGATGAGCAAGGGTAAGATTGGAAAAAGATAATACTTTCTTGATTATGTAAAGTGATACTTATTTTAGACTATTTTTAAAAGCTAAATACATGGGTTACAAAGTGGAACAATCCACTCCCCATTTCCTCCTCTACCATCTTCATTGGTTTGTATGTGTATATGTGTTTGTGCGTGTGTGTGTGTGTATGTGTGTGTATATATATATATATATATATACACACACATGAAGTACTAGAACACTTCGCTATTATATGGGACAACTTATAAATGAAATATTAAGAATTTACAAAGAATTTAATATTACTAGCTTTAATTTACTAACTTCACTTAATTGTGCAAAGTACGTGCTTATATTATGACATATATGTTGTAATATTCATTTCTTAGTCATATCCCAACACTCGTATCTGTACTTTGATATGTGCCTCCCAGTCCTATGATTTTTGTGATGAAGAATCCGACCTTTAGATCTACACCTACCTGTATCCGAGCAACATGGTTCAGGCCTATAAATCACCTGCATAGCTAAACATGTCATGAGCATCTTTTCTGTTCTACTCTGAAGCCATCCATGGTAAATTATTTAGGTGTGTGTTTGTCACGGAATCATGTACTTGAAGCAGGCGATCTTGACATAGTGCCTTTAGAGAATGCAATTTCTTTTATTATACCAAGGAGCTGCCTAGTGTAACTAATATTGTGCTCATAGCAGCACTCAGTATTTTCTTCCTCGGCACTGACAAAATTGCAACATAATGAACAGGATTTGCTAGCCCTCAAAGAGGATTACACTATGCGGCCTGCAGTGGAAGAGACAATCAATGATCCAACAAACCCAAAACATTACTGGCGATACCGTATGTGCATTCGTCCTCCTCCTTATCTCTCTTCGCCCATACCCCCCCCCCCCCCCCCTCCCTCTCTTCAAGAAATAAAAAGGATTATAATAAGAGGAAACTTTTTCTGTCTTTTTATATCTGTGATTTGATCAAAGATAAAAATTTTAATCAGGTCATTATATTCAATTAATACATAAAATATTGGTGGTGTATGTAAATCTTCCTGGTAAAAGTCTACCTCATCCTTCACAATACTAGATCCCTTGTAGGTACAATCAAATAAAAAGTAACCTGTGTATGTTCTTTGAAATTTAAGCGAGAAGAAAAACTTGGTCTTTTGTTAAATCCAACATAATAGTTATAGCAGCTGACTCTTTCAAATTTACTTTGCTTACTGAGCACAATTAGGAAATGTATTGTTTGCTCCTGGTCTCTAAATCTTTGCAAATGCTGTTTCTGCAAAAGAAAAGACCTCATAACTAGACTCCAAGTTTCTTATTTTGATTTCCAACTTATTTTCCTTTATAGGGTCAATGTCGACTATCCATACTCTTTCCTTTTTTGAATTTTGCTTAACCATCTGTCCAAAGATATTTCTTGTTATCTGCCTGTGTAATCCACATTGTTGTTTTGAGTCAAACAATTGGAAGAATGTCTATGAACTTATGCTCACCAAGTAATTGCTAGTAGAGTTCTAGGTTGTTAAAATCATACTTTGGATTGCGGATTATAGGATCTTATGATCCTAGTTGATGAAAGATCTTGATTTCTAGTAGGACTGAAAAAGGTATTCTCAAAGTAGGGTCAAAATAAAGTTGCAGAACTAATAAAAATGCATAAGATTTGCATATCACAGGATCTAGGGCTGTCTTATTTCTTCCAATCTTGAGTTATCTTCCTTTTCAAATATGTACTTAACGCATGTACTTACAGCGCATTTGTGTAAGATTATTAGCTGGTCAAACTTTCTTACAAGTTACAAGCACTTATTGGTTCATCTAGTAAACATCAAAAGTGCTTATATGCCAGTCAACCAAAAGCCAAAGTTGGTCACCCTGACTAATGGCTTTTCAGCATGTAAGAACTTTCTCTGACAGAGGGGAGGGGTGCAGTTTGAAAAAAAAAGGAATAAATAGATAATAATACTACAAAAGAAGAGGTAGAGTCGGGCTTTTTTATTATTAGTACCTTTTGAGTCTTCTATTGTAGGATAGGTGACTCAAGTTTTAAGTATTAGCTATAGGTGTCTTTTTTAAGATTAGTGCTAATAACAAATATATTAAAACCCAAATATTCTCATATTTACACATAGTCCCCTGCCTCCTCACCTCCCCCTTCCCCCCATCCCCCTCTTCTTCCTCTACCACCCTCCTCCTCCTTTTTCATCTCCACCTCCTCCATCTCCACTTCTTTGCCTCATCTCCGCCTCCTCATCTACCTCTCTCTATCCTCCACCTTTCCCACCTCCTCCTCACCCATCTTCGCCTCACCTTTTCCCCTTCACCTTCTCCTCCTTCTCAACTACAAAAATTCCTCCTAAAATCAAACAAGAAACAACAGATACAGTTGTTCAACAACTTTGATGATTGTTGCAACAATTACAGAAGTTGTTCCAACAAATTCGATAAATTGTTGTAACAAATACAGTAAATTGTTGCAACAACTTTTCAAAGTTGTTGCATAAATAAGAACTTGTGCAACAACTTTGAATTTGTTGCAACAACTTTGGAAATTGCTGCAACAAATTAGAATTTGTGCAACAATTTTAGAATTTGTTGGATTGATATCAGAATTTCCTTCAATAGTTAAAAATTTATTATTTCTCAAATCTTCTCCATAGATCTTCATGATTAATCTAAAAACATACTTTACATTAAGGAGGAGGAGAAGAAGAAGACGGAAATGACTGTAAATTCAAAAGAAGAAAGAGATAGGAGAAGAAGATAATGATAAAGAAGAAGAGGAGGAGGAGGAGAAGGAGAAGGAGAAGGAGTAAGAAAAGAAGAAGAAAATGCGGAAGAGAAAGAAAAAAGGAACAAGGAACAAGAGAAATGAAGAAGAAGAAGATGGAAGATAAGATTTGAAATTTGAAATTTGGGAAGGGAGGGATCTTTAAATTTTAAAATTTTCAGATTTTTCATATTACCCTAAAGTTTTAATAATTTTAATTGAACCCCAAAATTACTTAATTAGTACTAGTTATGTTTGACCCAGTCAAAGGCACTTTTTTTTAAATGAAGACTTGAAGGGTACCTTCTCCCAAATCTTCTCTAGAGTCTGCCAGCCTGGATGATTTTATAAACCGATTGTGTTGTCAAGATTTAGGAGAAATTGATATATAAGCAACTAGAACAAGAACCTAGTTGAGTTCTTACTAGTATTGCTTAAAACACTCGCTGCTTAGAATAGTGTACTTTAAGACGCTAAAAGTGTATCTATGCAGAATTAGCATACTTTTACCATAGGATAGAGGATGTATGAGTTTAACTTCTTTATCTGCTTATAGCAATGGGAATGATTTGGAATTATTTTATGATGAATGTCTTCTGTTGCAATGTCCTTCAGGTATGAATCTTCGTTTTTCTTATGATACTTTGCTCTTGTTGTGGTTATGTTTGTTACATGAAACAAGCTATTGCACCACGTGAATTAATAGGCTGTTCCAATGGTTTAGAATACTTTGCACTTGTTCTCACTCTTCTTTGCCCTTAGGTGTACATGTAACGATGGAATCCTTGCTTAATGATAAAGACCTCACCAAAAAAATAAAGGATCTAGTCCGTGGTAGCGGAAGATGTTACCCTCAGAAGGATCTGGAATCAGGTCAGGCAAATGGTGTAGGATCAGGAAAGCTGCAACTAGGGAGTGAACAAGACAAGGTCCCTTCAGTAACAGAGACAAGAGGAATTTCCAACTAAGAAGTTGTTGCAGTTGTATGAAAATGCTTTTGACTATTAGGTGTTCATGTCAAAGTTGAAGCAAATAAATCCTACGTAACCTGTGCCCCTAAATCTACCCTACCCAGTACGCTGCTCATTCCGTGTCTTACTTTTTGATTGAAGTGGATGAGAAGCTATTATTTCGTCATATAAATAAATAACGATTATATCGTTTTGTTTAAATCTTTTCCAGTGGCGGCTCAACAATAATTGTGGCGTAAAGCCAAAATTTATTTAGAGGCTTTAGCTTAAAGTTATACGTGTTATTATTTGCAGGTTTGCTTCTAGTTTTTTAGTTGCAAAGCAACAGCTATATTTATAGTTGATTTCTTGTACAGTAACTTCTTAGGTTTTGATTAACCATATTCAGTTTTTAGTAACATGTCTAAATTCTAATAAAGAACAAGCACTGAGATATACCTGAAGCAATTACTTAGCTTCAAAGTAATATAAATATCAATCCATGAGAGAGATCCACTACTTCGAATTACTTAGCTTCAATGTTCTCGATATTCAAATTCAAAATTGCTTAAACATATATTGAACGCGAAATACCTAGAAATGAAAAAGCTTTGAAATTTGATGCGTATAAGCCAATGACAGAAAGGAGAAAATATAAACATAAGAGAGGAAATTAGAGGTGAAGATATTAAAATTATTATTGTTTTATTATTTACGTTTCTGTAGTACTTAGAAAAAGAAAGGCCTTTTAAGGCTCCGAAATTTATATTATTTTGGTTTTCTTTCTCTTGTTTTGTTTAGGCATAATACATAAATAAGCTCCTAAATCGGCACCAAATTTCGTTTGACACTTAAATTTAAGCTTGTTCCTATAAGACACGTGAACTCTGTAAAAAAATGTAGCTATTGGGCACAACTCTATCAACCTTCAAAAGCTAAAGCGCGTAGATTAAAGTAAAGCGCATAAGATTAAACATTTTCGGACTCCTCTTAGTCCCATGATATCAACCATGACATTAGATTACATTACGCTTTCGGGATCAATTTGACCCAATCCCCAATTCCTCTATGCCCAATTCAAAAAATTCTAACTCTACAACCTTGAGTTAATATATTAGAAAGGTGTAGTAACATTACCTAAGCAATTATGATGATTTGGTACCCTTGAAGTACCCTAAACCAACCTTAGGAAGATGAAATTTGATCAAGAATAGTATAAGCTGACCATAGAGGTCCTTTATACCTCGGGACATCGCTTTTGTGCCTGCACAATCACTGTCGTGACACAGTGCATCGCGATCGGGACCCCTACGACACTTTCGTGCTGAAAGATGTAGAAGACATAGCGCTATATCGCTGCTTTGGGTGTTATTGCGCAGGGCAATGCCCAGGAGGTCCACCAATATCAACTGGAGCTGTATTTTGGATCCGAACGGGATCCTTCAAAGCTCAAAACCACTCCAAACTTTGCAGGCAAGTTGTAAAACACATATATTACTTACTCGCGGAGTTGAATCTTGAATCGGATCCCCGAACACAAGCCAAGGTCAAATGGAAATAGGATAAGTTCCAATTCATAGAACATATGCCAAAACTATTAGAACAACCTCGGATTTCAATCCTGAAAGTTTATATTGGTAACAAATGACCATACAAACCTGACAACACTTTCGAAATTCAAAACGGAGCTCATTTACTCAAAACGAGCTCAAAAACCTCAATTCAACTTTACCGATGGATGCAGTCCAACCTGATCAAGCTAAGTTCGTGCCTTCAAGGCCATTTACGAGGAGTCAAGCTAAGGAGCTTTATGATGTTTATGTGATAGCGTTGAAGAGCTGTGATGGTCCAAGTTTTGAAGAAGCGTGCAACATGCTAGAGGCGACAAGAAGCACTTTGGTTAGTATTGGAGAAGGAGAGACGTTGGTTGATGGTTGCGGCCGAGAGCTTTGGATCTCAACGAGCACCTCAATGAGCTATCTATTTTGGGGCGTTAATTGCTTGCTCTTGGACATAATTTTGGTGCTGTCAACGGGCACCTCAACGAGCTCTTAAGTCTTGTTTTAGGTAGATAGTCCATAGGTTGATAATGACACTATATTGGCCCTGCGTGGTCACTTTAAATTTAGCTACTTGAGGCTTTTACATTGACATTTTAGGCACTTTGGGCTGAACCTATAAAAGCCTAAGTGTTATGCATTTTCCAGCATTTGACATTACTTCGAATATGCACATAACTTTGAGCCTTTCCTACCAAAGATTGGAAATCTTGTTTCTTTTGAGAATTAATCGAATTAAACTTGTTTCATCATCATTGATCGATCATTTTACAAAACAGGGGATGTCTTGAGGATTGTTCGTATAACTTAGGTTCTCTTTGACTTCATCAAGAAGTAAGTAGACTAGTTCCTACTTATTATCTTGATTCGTTCAACTTGTGTCTAGTTTCTTGAATTCGTAGTTTAGATAACATCAATTGGTATCAGAGGAAAGAAAGAGATTGTTTTACAACCCCAATCCTGTTCTTCGTGGCTTAGGAATTAAGGTTTTTAGATTAGTTTCTTTGATTTTTGTTTTTTACAAGAAAATGTGAAAAAGAGGAGAACAACTGTGAGTTGTTGTTGTTTCCATTTTTGAAAACCCTAGGTTGAATCTTGGACTGTTTCTTGAAAACAATTCAGCTTGTTGGTGCGTTCTTGAATCATTCTTAAGAGTTCTTGAAACCCTAGTGATTCTTGAAGATTAGAGGCGTGTGAAGGCTATTCTTGAGCGAGTTCTTGCCTGAGATTTGTTGGTTCTTGGACAAGAACTTGTTGTTATTTAATAGTAATAGAAGTAGCTTGGATTGAACTTGAAATTCCATAGCTTTTGCACGTTGAGTTGAACTTGTTGTTTGCTGAATTTTGAGTTGGAATAGAGGAGAGAGGCGGCATTGTAGAGGAGAAAAGAATCAAACCCTAAGCCTAAATCAATATGAAAATAACTTCCAATTCAAAAGGGAGAAGTTTACCCACTTTTCATATAAGGAAATTAATTTTCCTTAGGCTTTAGGGAGGGGAAATACATGATGAAACAAGGAGAAATTCAGCAAGCTTAGGCGTGTAAAAAGTAGGTGGAAAAGTGGTAAAAGTTGTTCAAATGAGGTAGAAAGCAAAGGAAAAGAGGAAAAACATATACTACTCTGAAAAGGATTTCCTTAGGCGCCTATTAGAGAGTAGTAATTCATATTTTCTCTAGGATTTCCTTATTTTTTTGTTAAACACTACTTCTAGTAAGTATTTCTTAGGTAATTCTTCTACTTAAGCTATTACTAATCTTTGAGCTTGTAGGATTTTCGTGCCTATCTCTGAATTTCCAAATTTTCGTAGAATTTTCTGTTGCTTCTCATGCTCACTTTAAAAGCTGTCCGCCTACAGAGTCACATTAATTCATTTATCCTATAGAGAACTAGTGAATCTTAAGAATTTGGGAGGTCGTTGAGGAAGTTGATCAATTCGAGGAAGCCATTTTGATAAGGGGCAAATTGGAGCCAAAGCGCCAACCATCAAGACCCAAGCTTGAGAGCACAAAGAGTACACGTCAAGGCCTCCGGAGGATGATTCGAGAGTGATTTGAAGTCATGAACTTGAGTGCCATCGAGGGAGGACCAACTACCGCCCAATATTTTGAAGCATATCCACACTTCCCCGGAAGAGGCGGACCGCCTACACAATTGGCCACTCTCTGGATCTTCCCATGGGTGGACAGCCTCTTCTAATGGGCGGACCGCCCACCCCCTTTGACAGCATGACGGGATTCCTTTTAATTTTGCGTGTATTTCCTATTATAGCCCTATGTGGCCTTTAGTGTTTAAACACAACTTGGGGGCTTTTAATCATTTCAGAACATGTAAAGGGGATGCTACAAATAGACCCCTTAGTCTTTCATTTCATTTAGCCTACATTGAATGAAAAACATGAAACTTGAAAGCTTGAGAGCATTTCAATGAAAACCCCTTGTGCGGGCTTGATTCCACTTGGTGGATTCCAAGTTGAACTTCAATCCTTTGTTGATCATTCTGTTTGCGAGAGCCAGGTGTCTCTCGAGGATAATTGCTTAGTGTAGGTATTCCTTGACAATCACCCAAGGTATATCGAAACAAGTTTTCTGATAAGACCCAAACCCCCTCAAGACCCTTCACTCGGAGTCAAGCCAAGTTGATCCAAGATACCCATCTTCAGTTGATATGGAAGGGTATGGAAGAAGGCCCCGGGAGCGACTTGAAGACTATGCTTTGGTGTGCCATGGATGGAGGACCTTCTAGTACACTTGACGAGGCATCCGGAGCACTTTTGGAAGCAACTCAAGAGGCCACAGCACCAGGCGGACCGCCTACTCAACTAGGCCGGCCGCCTAGTTTTGAACAACTCTCTGGATCTCCTCTAGGCGGACCGCCTCTGTAAAACAGGCGGACCGCCTACTCCAAAGGGGCTGGCCGCCCACTCCAAGTAGGCTGACCGCCTATTCCACTAGGCTGGGCGCCTACTTGGGGCGCCTAGTGAGCTGAAGGATGCGGGTTCCTAGTTTATTTGCTATGTTTTGGACAACTATAGCCCTATGAGGCCTTTATTGTTTTAACCCACTTTGGGGGTATTTTTGAGCTTTCATTACATGTAAGTGAAGTCTATAAATACTTCACAAACCTATTCAAACCTTAGTCTACCTTGAAATTTTATGAATGATGAAAAGAAACTATCTCTTGTTTGGAGAACCCTTTGTCTTGGTTGCTTTAATTCACTAGTGGAACCTAGTTGAGTCTTGAACCGAAAACCCGATCATTCTATTTGCGAGTCCCAAGTGTGACTCGAGGGTAGTTGCATAGTGTAGGTCCTCCTTGACACCGATACGAGGGTATTATGGAACGAGTTCTCCATAGTTACTTCGTAGGGAGTTCGAGTAGTGTCTCGCTCTTTATCTTTATTTCCGCGTTTCGTTTTTGATTCTTATCATCTTGGTATCAGAGCAAGGCTCGGGTTTTGTTTCTACAAACCCCCGACCCTTGATTCTTCGTGCCTAGGTTGGTTTCTATCTTAGGTTCTTATTTGTTGTTGAAGAAAACACAAAAAAAAAAAAAAAAAAAAAATAGAAAAGTTGAAAAACACAGAAATTTGATCATAGAATCTTGGTTTGTTGGACCCATTGCTTGATTGATATTGGGGTTTGTTCCTTGTTGGAAACCGGTTCTTTTGGTACCCTGAGCATCGAATTTGAAGCAGAAACACAAGGATAATTTGAAACCCTTGAAGAATTTGAAAATTTGAAACCCTAGCTATGAACATGGTGGAATGTTGAACTTTGATTGGGGTTTGATAAAATTGATTGGGGTTTGATCTCTGTGCTTGAAACAACATTGGGGTACCTTTGAATTGCTAAAACAACGTGTGGATTGATGAATTTTTGGGTGCAAAACCAAGAAAATCGTGTTTGAACTGTGCTGAAACTTGCAGTAGGCGGAGCGCCTAGCAAAACGGGCTGACCGCCTACTCCCCACTGCAGACACCAGGCGGACCACCTAGTCCAAACAGGTGGGGCGCCTACTTCCTGAAGAGTTGGGAATCGGGTAGTTTCTTCTAGGTTCGCTTGTTTTGTTGTTTGCATTGCTTCTAATTAGTATTATTAGAGTATAATCCTACTCGATTAGTACTAATTACTTCAAGCTACTAGGATCATCGTGCCTTAGAACGGAGACTAGAACTCAAAGAAGACCCGTAGTGCCTTTTGACTCAAGTCCTCACTCAAAGTGCTTAGCGTTCCAATCGAGTCCTATTAACTCCACTCACCCCGGAGTACATTTGGCTTTTGAGTCGAGTGATTAGGTTTAGGTTTACTATTCAACTTTGTGAAGCTTTGAGTTCAAGCAAGATTGAAATAGCCCTCACCACCATACGAGTGAACCGAGTGAACACAAGTGAGGGAGCGAGTGAGGTGTTTTAACTAACTCTTGTTTCTTTTCTTTGTAGGTACAATGGCCAACGAAGGTCAAGATTTCATCAAGGAGGCCTTGGCTAGCCTTCTTGCCAAGATGGATGTCATGACTCAAAGGATTGAGTCACTTGAAAGGGGTGCCTCAAGTACCCAAGGAGACCAAGGGACCCCGAGTGTCCCAATTGAAAAGGGGACCCCGAGTGTCCAAATTGAGACCGGTGAAGGCTCGAGTAGCCCTACCTTTACCCCGGAGCAAGTTGTTGAATTGCTCAATCAACAACGGGTAAAGGAAGATCGAGAGAGAATTGAACGAATGGGCATTCCCCGTATCTTGGATAATCCCCCAAGACACAACCCATTACCAAGACCCATCCGAAACGTGCAACCTCTTGAGCAAGTCGATGAAGCTCAAGAAGGGGAGGAAGTTGATTATGGTGACGATGTGTATGGTTTTGATGATCACTTTCAACCAAGACGTGGTATGAATTGGGGTCGTAATGTGGATCGAGGTAGGGGCCGAGGTCGAGGGCCACCTATGGGATATGTTGGAAGGAATGCAAGGAGGGAGTATGGTGTGAATGAAGACCACTATGGGGGCCAACCGGAGCCATTCCGTGGGGGTCGTGACAACAACAACAATCTTAATAGTGTGAAGATTACTATTCCTCCTTTCAAAGGGAGTAGTGATCCGGTGGAGTACATTGATTGGAAGTTGTCCATGGAACGTATATTTGACACCAATGATATGCCCGAAGTGAAGAAGACCAAGTATGCTATCTCTACCTTTGAGTCCTTTGCTTCTACATGGTGGGAGTCGGTAAAGAGGAATAGAAGGAGGACGGGGATGGTTCTTAATCTTACTTGGGATGAGTTGATCCGTTTGATGGATGAAAAGTACTTGACTAACCAATACCGAGTGGACCAACAAAAGCGTCTCTATGAATTGAAACAAGGTTCCAAGTCGGTTGGGGAGTACTTCAATGAGTTTGAACAAGTCCGGATGACTCTAGACTTGGATGAGGAAGACAATGAGACGGCCATGATCCGTTTCAAAGGGGGCTTAAACCGAGACATAGCCTCACTTTTGAAGTTTCACAAGTACAATGATCACTACAAGCTATATGAGGATGCGGTTGAAGCCGAGAAGTGGCTCAAAGAGGAGAAATCCCTTCGCTACAAGAGTAATGCTATTACTCCATTGAACAAGCCAAAGGATTGGAAGTCTCCTACAACTAATGCCAAATTCCCAAGTGCAAGTGGTGCAAGTGCTAGCAAGGAAGTGAAAAAGCCTTTTGAAAGGTCGACACAACCCGTGGGAGGTAACTCTAGAACTCAATTGAGTAATCCAATCTTTTCTTCTACTCAATGCTTTAAGTGTAAGGGTTATGGTCATCTCTCTAAAGATTGCCTACCCGGAAAACTATGGTCCTTGTTGGTGACTTGGTCTATGAGCAAGATAGTGAGCCCGAGGAAGAAGAAGGAGTACATGGTGATGAGGATGAGGGAGATGAAGGGGAGATTACTATGATCGAAGATGATGACGCCCATGCCTTCCTTGTTGTGAGGAGGAGTCTAGGAGCCATGTGTGTGGAGGATGTTGAGACCTTACAACGAGAGAATCTTTTTCATTCCAAATGCCGAGTCATGGGTCTCATTTGCTCTATGATCATTGACTCGGGAAGTTGTGCTAATGTTATTAGCCAAACACTAGTTACCCAATTGAAAATACCTACCTTGAAACACCCAAACCCTTATAGGCTTCAATGGCTTAGTGAGTGTGGTGAGTTGAGGGTGGTTAAGCAATGTTTGATCAAGTTCAAGATTGGCAACTATGTGGATGAACACATGTTCGATGTCGTGCCTATGCAGGCATGCCACCTACTCTTTGGTAGGCCTTGGCAATTTGATCGACGTGTGGTTCATAATGGTCATGCCAACACCTATACGGTGACGCATGAGGGGAAAAAGTTTGTGCTCCAACCTATGACTCCCAAACAAGTGAGCGATGATTACAAACGGATGCGGGAGTTGAGAGAAGTGGCAAAGGCTAAGTCGGTTGTTGAGACTAGCCCTTTGTCCAAAAGCTTGGTGGCAATCCCACCTACTTCTACCGGTGGCATATGTGCCATGATGCAACCGGGCGAGGTCCTAAGAGGAAATGATGGCAACAAGCTTCTCATATGCCTAGTGCATAAAGGTATGGTTCTAAACTCTAATTGTGATTTTTCTTCTAAACCTTTGCCTAGTGTGTTTGAGAATGTTTTGAAGGATTTTGGTGACATGTTCCCGGATGAAATGCCGGATGGATTGCCTCCTTTGAGGGGCATTGAGCATCAAATAGACTTTGTCCCGGGATCCCAAATCCCGAACAAACCGGCCTATAGGAGCAACCCGGAAGATACAAGGGAGTTGCAAAGGCAAGTTGATGAATTGCTCACTAAAGGCTTGGTGAGGGAAAGCTTGAGTCCTTGTGCCGTGCCCGTGATCCCTGTTCCCAAAAAGGACGGCACTTGGAGAATGTGTGTTGATTGTCGGGCCGTGAACAAAATAACGGTAAAGTACCGTCATCCTATTCCCCGACTTGATGATATGTTAGATGAATTAAGTGGTTCATGTGTGTGTAGCAAAATTGACCTTAGGTCCGGCTACCATCAAATCCGGATAAAACCGGGTGATGAATGGAAAACCGCATTCAAGACCAAATTTGGTCTCTATGAATGGTTGGTGATGCCCTTTGGGCTCTCCAATGCACCTATCACTTTCATGAGGCTAATGAACCATGTTCTAAAGCCATTCATCAACAAGTTTGTGGTCGTCTATTTTGACGATATATTGATCTATAGCAAATCAATAGACGACCATGTTGAACACCTTAGGCTAGTGCTTGAAAAGTTGAGAGCCGAAAAGCTCTATGCTAATTTTAAAAAGTGTGCCTTTGGTGTTGAGAAGGTGGTCTTCCTTGGGTTTGTTGTGAGTGCCCAAGGAGTGGAGGTGGATGAGTCTAAGGTAGAGGCCATACGTGATTGGCCTACTCCTACTACCGTGACTCAAGTGAGGAGCTTTCATGGTCTCGCAAGCTTTTATAGGCGATTCGTGAAGGACTTTAGCTCCATTGCTGCTCCACTCACCGAATTGGTGAAGAAAGACCAACCGTTTGTTTGGGGAGAGCCTCAAGAGAAGGCCTTCCTTGAGTTGAAAAGTAGGTTGAGTACCGCCCCTCTATTGCAATTGCCCGACTTCGGAAAGACATTTGAGGTTGAATGTGATGCCTCGGGGGTGGGAATTGGTGGTGTCTTAATGCAAGATAGCAAACCCATCGCCTACTTTAGTGAAAAGTTGAAAGGGGCCTCCTTGAATTATTCTACATATGACAAGGAGTTGTATGCCCTTGTGAGAGCCCTTGCCCATTGGCAACACTATCTTTGGCCTCGTGAGTTTGTAATCAAGAGTGACCATGAGTCACTCAAGCATTTGAGAGGCCAAGAGAAGCTCAATAAGAGACATGCCAAGTGGGTTGAATTCATTGAGTCTTTTCCCTATGTGATCCAATACAAGAAAGGGAAAGACAATGTTGTGGCGGATGCGCTTTCAAGAAAGTTTGCTTTAGCCACCACTCTCACCTCTAAGCTCATGGGTTTTGAGAGCATTAAATTGATGTATGCTCATGACCCAAAGCTAAAGAGTGTCCATGACACTCTAGAGAAAGGGGAGAGAGTTGACAAATACCAATGGGTTAATGGTTATATCTTCAAAAATGGTAGAGTGTGCATTCCGGAGTCCTCTTGGAGAGAGTTGCTTGTGCATGAAGCACATTGCGGGGGACTCATGGGACATTTTGGCACAAGAAAGACTTTGGCCATTCTTCAAGAACAATTCTATTGGCCAAAAATGAGGGTGCATGTGGAGAAGTTTTGTACTAATTGCCTTGAGTGCAAACGTGCCAAATCTAAAGCCCACCCTCATGGGTTGTATACCCCTCTCCCCGTACCTACTAGTCCATGGTTGGATATCTCAATGGATTTTGTGATGGGATTACCAAGGACTAGAGGGGGCCATGATAGCATTTATGTTGTTGTGGATAGGTTCTCCAAAATGGCTCATTTCATTCCATGCAAGAAATGTGATGATGCACAACATGTGGCAACTTTGTTTATTGAAAATGTTTTGAAGTTGCATGGTGTGCCTCAAACCATAGTGAGTGATAGGGACACTAAGTTCCTAAGTCATTTTTGGAGGTGTTTATGGTGTGCTTTAGGCACCAAGCTCTTGTTCTCCACGTCCCACCACCCCCAAACCGATGGGCAAACGGAAGTGGTAAACCGAACCTTGGGTGCTCTTCTTAGAGCCATGACTCGAGGTAAGGCCGGGACTTGGATTGATCGTCTACCTCTTATGGAGTTTGCCTACAATCGCACATTGCATAGCATGATAGGCATGACTCCATTCGAGTGTGTTTATGGATTTAACCCCTTGATTCCCCTTGATCTAACCCCTTTGCCAAGGGAAATGGTTGTTAATTTTGAAGGTAAAGCTAGAGCCAAGGCTTTGGTTGAACTCCATGCAAAGGCGAAGAAGAACTTGGAGGAAGCTTATGCTAAGGTTGCCGCAAAAAAGAACAAAGCACGCAAGAAGGTGGAACTCAAGAAGGGTGACTATGTGTGGGTGCACTTCAGCAAAGAAAGGTTTCCAAACCTTAGGAAAGGGAAGTTGGCACCCCGAGGAGATGGCCCATTCCAAGTGCTCTCGAAGATAAACAACAATGCTTATGTGGTCGACTTGCCAAGTGAGTATCAAGTTTCTAATACTTTCAATGTTTGTGACTTGGTTCCTTTGAATGTAGGTAATGAAGAGGCTGTGCATAATGATGAAGAGGTCGTGGATGATGCTTCGATTTCGAGGACAAAATCTTCTCAAGAAGGGGAGGATGATAAGACCCAAACCCCCTCAAGACCCTTCACTCGGAGTCAAGCCAAGTTGATCCAAGATATCCATCTTCAGTTGATATGGAAGGGTATGGAAGAAGTCCCCGGGAGCGACTTGAAGACTATACTTTGGTGTGCCATGGATGGAGGACCTTCTAGTACACTTGACGAGGCATCCGGAGCACTTTTGGAAGCAACTCAAGAGGCCACAGCACCAGGCGGACCGCCTACTCAACTAGGCCGGCCGCCTAGTTTTGAACAACTCTCTGGATCTCCTCTAGGCGGACCGCCTCTGTAAAACGGGCGGACCGCCTACTCCAAAGGGGCTGGCCGCCCACTCCAAGTAGGCTGACCGCCTACTCCACTAGGCTGGGCGCCTACTTGGGGCGCCTAGTGAGCTGAAGGATGCGGGTTCCTAGTTTATTTGCTATGTTTTGGACAACTATAGCCCTATGAGGCCTTTATTGTTTTAACCCACTTTGGGGGTATTTTTGAGCTTTCATTACATGTAACTGAAGTCTATAAATACTTCACAAACCTATTCAAACCTTAGTCTACCTTGAAATTTTATGAATGATGAAAAGAAACTATCTCTTGTTTGGAGAACCCTTTGTCTTGGTTGCTTGAATTCACTATTGGAACCTAGTTGAGTCTTGAACCGAAAACCCGATCATTCTATTTGCGAGTCCCAAGTGTGACTCGAGGGTAGTTGCATAGTGTAGGTCCTCCTTGACACCGATACGAGGGTATTATGGAACGAGTTCTCCATAGTTACTTCGTAGGGAGTTCGAGTAGTGTCTCGCTCTTTATCTTTATTTCCGCGTTTCGTTTTTGATTCTTATCATTTTCGGTGCTACATTGGTAATACGTTCAAGCCACGTCTCGCTTTTATCTTTACTTTTAGATTCCGCATTTTACCCAGTATCATCTTGGTATCAGAGCAAGGCTCGGGATTTATTCTTACAAACCCACGTTCCTTGTTCTTCAATCTTTATCTTATTGTTTATGTTCTTGTTCTTGTTTATTTGAAAAAGAAGAAAAAAATTCAAAAACTTGAAAATAACAAAAAAATTGCTAGATATTCTTGGTTGTAATGAATTCTTTGGTGTTTGATATCGGGGATTGTTTGTTATCATATTCCCGTTGACTGGGTACCCACGAAACACGTTTTAAAGTTGAGAATCGAAATCTTGAAAATCAAATCTCCCAAAAGTTGAAAACCTTAGAATTTGCTCGAAATTTCTGGATTTGGATTTGTTGTGATTGGGTGTTGTTATAAATCATTGGGGTTTGATTTTAGTAGTTGAAAACACATTGGGGTACTTTCGGATTGGAAAAACACCTTGAAAATATTGGAAAATTGGGTGCCAAAAGCCAAGAACACGGATTGGAACTGTGCTGGGAATCACAGTAGGCAGACCCACCCATCCCAAGAGGCAGACCGCCCACTTTTATCCCGCTCTCTGTATTTTGAGTAGGCGGACCGCCCCTGTGCCTAGGCGGACCGCCCACTCCTAAATGGGGAGTCCGGGTAGTCGTTTCGTAGGTTTTCGTATTTTTTGTTGCTTCCGTTACTTCCGGATAGTACTTTGAGGGTAAATTCCTACTTAATTAGTACTAGTTCATTGAGCGTATGGGGTTCTCGTGCTTAGAGGAGAGTAGAAATCAAAGAAGACTCGTATTATATTGTTTGCTTCAAGTACTCACCTAAATAGCCTAGCGTTCATCGAGTCCCATCAATTCCACTCTTCCCGAAGAGTATTTAATTCTTGTGAACTTGAATGGTTATTGAGGAGGTTGTTCAACTACGAGGAAACCTTTGAAATCAAGCTTGAGTGAAAAATCCCCCACCACTAAACGAGTGTACTCGAGGGACATTCAAAAGTGAGGGAGCGGGTGAGGTTTTTTACTCTAACCTCTTTCTTGTCTTTGATTTATGTAGGTACATGGCCGGAGATGTTGACGAGACCATTAAGGTCCCGGTAAGCACTTTGGCCTACCTCTTGGCCGAGGTGAGATCTATAAGCCAAAGACTTGAGAACCTTGAAGGAGAATGGACCCCGAGTGTCCAAAAGGGTACCGAAGAAGATACTAGTGATGAATTTTTTGGCATTCCCCAACAAGTGGGCATTCCCCACGACTTGGGCATTCCCCAAGGTGATGGTGGATGAGATAATGAGCTTAAAATGACCCTTGTAGTACGTAGGAGTTTGGGTGCCATGAGTCTGGAGGAGGAAGAGAATGTGCAAAGGGAAAATCTCTTCCATGCTAGCTGTCGAGTGATGGTGCAAGTGTGCTCAATGATCATTGATTCGGGAAGTTTTGCTAATATAGCGAGTGAGACCTTGATTTCCCAATTGAAATTGCCTGCTATAAAGCATCCACATCCCTACCGTTTACAATGGTTGAGTGAGTGTGGAGAGTTGAGGGTGGTGAAGCGAGTCTTGATTGAGTTTAGCACTGAAAATTATCGAGATAAGATGATGTTTGATGTAGTACCTATGCAAGCTTGCTATCTCTTGTTTGGAAGGCCATGGCAATATGATCGGAGCGTAGTGCATGATAGTAGAACCAAATCTTACATGGTTTTGCATGGTTCTAGGAAGTATGTACTCAAGCCCTAGACGCCGAGGCAAGTAAGTAATGACTATAGGATTATGAGGGAGTTGAGGGAAGCGGCTAAAGCCAAGTCACCTATGGTACTTGAGCCCGAAACCAACAATCTTATGGTCCTACCCTTGCAAGTTGAAAGTGAAAGTCACTTTACTCCAAGTGAAGACAATCTTGAGTCTCATTCCTTTGTACTTGAACATGAGAGACAAAAGAAAGAGAGAAGTGAGGGAGTGACCGGTGACAATCCTAGAGAGGAAAAAGGAGAGGAAGTGTGGAGTGATGTGAGTGGATTGTCACCCGAATCTATACTTGGCCTTGAAAAAAAATGCGAGAAAGGAGAGGAAAGGAAAGACAAAATGAGAGTGAAGACACCCTTTGTTCTAACCATGTTTTATCTTCTTCTTCTTCTTCTTCAACTTGTTTTGGCTTATGTGTATGTACTCTTGGAGGCGATGATGCGGGGCAAATCAAGCAACCATCTAAAAACACCATCCAAGGCCAAGGAAGAGCTTATGCATTGCAACGCCATGGAACGAGGAGCCTTAGAGACACATTTCGAGGCGTTTCAAGTGCCCAGGGAAGCAGGCGGACCGCCCACTGGACTAGGCGGACCGCCCACTTTGTGACAAGTCTCTGGATTTTAGTCCGCCTAGTGCAGAGGCGGAGGGCCTACTTGGGCGCCTACTGGAGACTAGGCGGGGCGCCTACTCCACTAGGCGGGGTGCCTAGTTGCTGAACAAGTTGCGGGATTTCTAGTTTTTATCCTATGTAATTTCTATTATGCCCCTACGTGGCTTATGACTTTAGAACTTACTTAAGGGTACTTTAGGCTTTTCATTGATGTCTAAGAAAGGCCTATAAATACTCCATAGCTTAGCATTTTTAGAAGTTAGCTTTGATGATGAATGATTGAATGAACAATGTTCAAGAGTGGATTCTCTTTGAATGAAAACCCTTTGAGACGGTTTGAGTTTACTAGTGGATTCTAGTTGAATCCCAAACCCCCCGATCATTCTACTTGCGAGGCCGTTGTCATCTCGAGGGTAGTCTCATAGTGTAGGTCCTCCTTGACACCGATACGAGGGTATTATGGAACGAGTTCTCCATAGTTACTTCGTAGGGAGTTCGAGTAGTGTCTCTCTCTTTTATCTTTATTTCCGCGTTTGGTTTTGATCCTTATCATCTTGGTATCAGAGCAAGGCTCGGGTTTTGTTTTTACAAACCCCCGACCCTTGATTCTTCGTGCCTAGGTCGATTCTATCTTTAGTTTTCTTGTTCTTCTTATTGGAAAGGAGAAAATCACAAAAAAAAATTGGAAAATTGAAAAAGGCAGAATAGCCTAAATGACACTTCAACTTGTCCCGTTTTGTCAATCCGACACGTGAACTTTGCCTATTTCCATTTAAACACCTTAACTCGATTAAAACACAAGTGTTAGACACTTCTATCTTTACGTGTTGTTCAAACACACTGATATACCAGCCACGTCAGTATCCATATAAAAAAATTTAAAACACATCACTAATTAATTTAATTATTTTACTTATTTTTGGTTTTGCATAAAAAATTTTAAAATTAAACCCTTCATCTCTTCTACTCCTCCTCCTTCACCTTTGACCTCTATTTTCTACCACTATAATTCAATAGATCCACCTTCCATTATCACACGGGAAGCACCACCAAACTACTGCCATAATCAACCTAAAACCCAACATTTATAGTAGATATTTGGACAACTACAACAAAAATCATAGATTTTATCTTTAATATAAGATTTAGGCTTAGTCAATTTGCAGGGTGTTTCTTTTCAAAAACAATCTCGGCATGCCCAAAAATTTCATCGGCAGAGAACTCTCTCCACTCATCGCCGACGACGAAACAATGGGGGAGCCATCACCGCCGCTGCAATGGGGATTTGGATTATCTCGGAATCACAAATGTCATTTGGGTAATCCGAAATCTGGGTTATTTAAAACCCACTTCTTCACCACTTCCTTTGGAATCATAAAACCAAATCTATTAGGAATTAGCAATGGAGGAAGCCGAAAATAGAAGCAATTTCTTGAGTTGTTTTTTGTTTAATGGAGGATAAGAAAATAGTTGAATAACAGAAAGGAAATTAAGGAGGAAGGGGAGAAACTGAAATTGTAAGGGGGGAGGGGGGGGGGGGGGTGGGACGAAGAATTAACAGAAAGTGTGAGAGGGAAATTAGAGGGGGTGGGGGGGTGGGGAAGTAATTGATTTTCTTTATCTTTTTTTTTAAATAATATTTATATGTAATTTGTACTTTTTTTTACCATTTTATAATATTTTAAACTCAAATCAGCTCATTCACGCGCTGTTAGATGTGTGAAGGACATACAATTTTGCCACATCATTTAAAAAGTTGCCACATAAGCAAGTCAACAGTCAGAAGTGCTTACTAGTCATAAAATGACTGAGTTGAGGTGTTTAAATGAAAATTGACAAAGTTTGTATATCGGCATGACAAAACGGGACAAGTTGAAGTGTCATTTAGACTATTCCGCCATTGAAAAATACCAAAAATTTGTTCTATCTTGTGTTTTGGATTGATTCGTGTTGTGATTGTTATTGGGATTTGTTCCTTATTGGAAACCCGTTATTTTGGTACCCAACACACACGATCTGGAGTTGTATTCCATTATTTGAGATTTGAAACCCTTGAGAAATTTGAAAATTTTGAAACCCTAGCTATGAACATGATGAACATGGTAGATTGTTGAATTTTGATTGGGGTTTGATAAAAGTGATTGGGGTTTGATCTCTGCGATTGAAACAACGCTTGGGTACCTTCGGATCGATAAAACAACGTGTGAATTGTTGGATTTTTGGGTGCCAAAGGCAAGAAAAACGAGTTTGAACTGTGCTGGAAGTTGCAGTAGGCGGGCAGAGGCGGACCGCCTACTTGGAGTAGGCTGACCGCCTACTTTCCTCTGCAGAGAACCAAGCGGACCACCTACTCAAAACAGGTGGGGCGCCTACTTCCTGAAGGTTGGGAATTGGGTAGTTTATCCTAGGTTCTCTTGTTTTGATGTTTGCAGTGCTTCTAATTAGTACTATTAGAGTATAATCCTACTTGATTAGTACTAATTACTTCGAGCTATTAGGTTCATCGTGCCTTAGAAAGGGGACTAGAACTCAAAGAAGACCCATAGTACCTTTTTGATTCAAGTCCTCACTTAAAGTGCTTATCGTTCCAATCGAGTCCCATTAACTCCACTCACCCCGGAGAGCATTGGACTTGAGAAGTTGAGTGATTGAATTGTGGTTCGTTGGTCAACTACTTGAAGCTTTTAGACTCAAACTTGAGTGAAATATCCACCACCACTAAACGAGTGACCCGAGTGTTATACACGTGAGGGTGTGTGTGAGGTGTTTTGCTAACGTTTGTTGATTTTGTAGGTACGATGGCCAATAAAGGTGATGGATTCATGAAGAGTACTTTGGCTACTATCTTAGCAAAATTGGATAGTATGAGCCAAAGGATTGGAACTCTTGAAAGAAGGGCCTCAATTGCCCAAGTTGGAAGAGGGACCCCGAGTGTCCGAGTTGAAGCCGGAGGAGGTACAAGTGATTCAACCTTTGCCTCGGAACAAGTTGTTGAGTCGCCTAGTCAACAACGGGTAAAGGAAGACCATGAAGGAAATGAACAAGTGTTGGGCAATCCCCACCCTTTGGGCAATCCCCAAAGGAATACTCCACTTCCAAGACCCATCCGAAATGTTCTACTAATGGATGATGTGGAGGAGGATATGGTTGAAGAGGATAATCCTCATGTTTCCCTAGTTGTGAGGAGGAGCTTAGGTTCCGTATTTGTGGAGGATAGTGAGAATGACCAAAGAGAGAACCTCTTTCATGCTAGATGCCGAGTCATGGGTGTAGTTTGCTCCATGATTATTGACTCGGGAAGTTGAGCCAACATAGTGAGCCAAACATTGATTTCCCAATTGAAGTTACCCACCTTGAAACATCCCAACCCATATCGATTACAAGGGCTAAGTGAGTGAGGGGAGTTGAAGGTGGTGGAGCAAGCATTGATTGAGTTTGGAATGGGAAGCTATAAAGACAAAATCTTGTTTGATGTTGTCCCGATGCAAGCATGCCATCTCTTATTTGGGAGACCATGGCAACATGATAGATGTGTGGTGCACGATGGCCGGACCAATTCATATACGGTCAAGAATAATGGGAGGAAGTATGTGCTTAAAGCTTTGACTCCAAGGCAAGTAAGGGGAGACTACAAGAGGATGAGGGAGTTGAGGGAAGCGGCTAAAGCCAAGTCACCCATTGTACTTGAACCCGAGGCAAACAATCTTGTTGTCTTGCCAAAGCATGATGAAAGTGAGAGTCACTCCACTTCAAATGAGAGAGAAAAGATAGAGAGAAGTGAGGGAGTGACCGGTAACAATCCAAGAGAGGAAAAAGGAGAGGATTTGAGGAGTGATGTGAGTGGATTGTCACCACAAACTACACTTGACCATGAGGTAAAATTGAGAGAGATGAGAGGTGAGGAAGGAAAAATTGAGAGTGAAAGCACCCATTGTTCTAACCCTTCTTTATCTTCTACTTCTTCTTGTGAAAGTTCTTGTGTAGGTACATTCGAAGACAAGTCATTGGAGCATCAATGTGAGCTTCATGAAGGAGGAGTTGCATATGACACTTCAAACCTTGTGAGTGATCAAGGAAGTACTACAAATGTAAGTGTTACTTCACCTATTCATGAGCCTACTAGCTACTTGTCTTGTGATGACTCAACACTAGTTGGTGTTTTTGATGCATCTAGTGAGTATACCACTAGTGGAGAGTCTAGTTGTCACTTTGAGTGTGCTTGTGAAATACTAGTTGGGAGGAATCCTATGCCATATCATGATGTGAGTTCATTGTTTATTGAACCCCTTCCTAGTGTAGATTTGATAATTGACAATGATTGTGACCTTTTCTATGGCACACCACCAATCTTTGACAAAGGGGAAGATGAGATAGTTGATCATACCCTTATTGATATGCTTCTAAATGGTGGGCCTATGTGTCGTAGTAAGGATGGTTGTGACCTTGAGGAGTCTCTAGAGTGTGAGATGGATCGATTTGTTTTCAATGACTCCTTGAGTGTGGGTGAAGAACCTAGTCTTGATGCGATGCTTTTGTGTGACCATGAATTTGAGGTGCATGCTTTTACATTTCCATTGTGTGAAGATAATCTCATTTGTGGTAGCGACTTGTATCGGACTAGGGTGGGTGGTCAAATGGAACCCCCATGGTGTGAAGGGTTTGACCCCTTAGGCAACCTATTGTTTGAGAATTTGGGTGAGGTAGATGGTTCTTTGAGTGACCCTACTATTGCTTGTTGGGGTTATGATGAAGAAGAGTCCATCATCAATGCCTTCCTTGAGAACTTGACTTTTAAGGAGGGTTGCCTAGTTGATGAAATGGGAGGGGAAGAGCAATCCCTTGGTGTGAGTAAGTATGCTGTAAATAAGGGGAGTGGAGTGCTTGATCCTACTTGTAGGTTGGGCTATTTGATTCACTCCACTCCACATGTTGATCACACCTCGAGGATAGGTTGGTGTGATGATCTTGAGCTTAAGGTTCAAGGGGATTTTGGTAGCTTGATCTTGCATTTCCCATGTCCCTATGACCTATTTGCTCATTGTTGTGTTAAGTGCATGTTGATCTTTAACCAACTACTTGTTGTTCTCTTTGGAGACTTGATATTTATACTTCTCATTGATGCTTGGTTATATCACAAGAGTGTGTTTTCCACACTTCTTGCACTAACCTACTTTCAAAGTAAGAAGTTTACTTGTGTTTGCTTGTCGTTGCTTGTAGGTTCTAAGCCCCATGCTAAGGCGAGGAAGATTTTGGAAGAAGCCTATGACAAAGTGACGATCAAGAGGAACAAAGGAGATTCTTGGCCACCCCGAGGAGTTGCTAGAGCCATGAGAGACCAAGCCTTGATTTCGAGGACGAAATCTTCTCAAGAAGGGGAGGATGATGCGGGGCAAATCGAGCAACCATCTAAAAACACCATCCAAGGCCAAGGAAGAGCTTATGCATTGGAACGCCATGGAACGAGGAGCCTTAGAGACACATTTCGAGGCGTTTCAAGTGCCCAGGGAAGCAGGCGGACCGCCCACTAGACTAGGCGGACCGCCCACTTTGTGACAAGTCTCTGGATTTCAGTCCGCCTAGTGCAGAGGCGGAGGACCTACTTGGGCGCCTACTGGAGACTAGGCGGGGCGCCTACTCCACTAGGCGGGGCGCCTAGTTGCGGAACAAGTTGCGGGATTTCTAGTTTTTATCCTATGTAATTTCTATTATGCCCCTACATGGCTTATGACTTTAGAACTTACTTAAGGGTACTTTAGGCTTTTCATTGATGTCTAAGAAAGGCCTATAAATACTCCATAGCTTAGCATTTTTAGAAGTTAGCTTTGATGATGAATGATTGAATGCACAATGTTCAAGAGTGGATTCTCTTTGAATGAAAACCCTTTGAGACGGTTTGAGTTTACTAGTGGATTCTAGTTGAACCCCAAACCCCCCGATCATTCTACTTGCGAGTCTTTTGTCGTCTCGAGGGTAGTTGCATAGTGTAGGTCCTCTTTGATACCGATACGAGGGTATTATGGAACGAGTTCTCCATAGTTACTTCATAGGGAGTTCGAGTAGTGTCTCGCTCTTTTATCTTTATTTCCGCATTTGGTTTTGATCCTTATCAAGTGAGCTAGTGGAGCCTCAACCGTGTGCTAAGGAAGGAAGGCAAAGTGATGAAGATCCTCATTGCGAGCTTCATGAAGAGGAAGTTGAACTTGATACTTCACGTGCTATGAGTGCTCAAGGAACCAACTCAACTGTAAGTGTTTCTTCACCTTTTCATGAACATGTTAGTTCCTTGTCTTGTGGAGACTCAATGCTAGTTGGTGCTTGTAATGTTTCTAATGAACTTGCAACTAGTGAAGAGTCTAATGATCAAATTGTGTGTGCATGTGAACCGCTAGTAGAGAGGAATGAAAAGCCACATCATGATGTGAGCCCGATATTCAAAGAACCTCTCTTTAGTGAAAATGTGGTAGTTGACCTTGCTCGTGATCCTTATTATGACACCCCGCCCCATATTTGATAAAGGGGAAGATGAGTTATGAGACTCTACCCTTGTTGATATAATTGATTTTGGTGGATTTGTGTGTCGTAGTAAGGATGATAGTGACCTTGAGGAGTCCAAAATGCATGAATTGGACAAGGTTGTTTTATGATGACTCCTCAAGTGTGAGTGATGAATTTAGTTTTGATACTTCACCTATGTTTAAAAATGAATTTGAGATGTCTACTTTTACTAATCCTTTGTTTGAAGGCATCTTAATTTATGGAGGTAATTTTTATCGGACTAGAGTTGAGAATAAGCTAGAACCTCCATGGTGTAAAGGATTTGAACCCATAGACAACTCCTTGTTTGAGACCTTGAGTGAAGTGGGTGATTCTTCTATTGGCCCTGCTTTTGAGTGTTGGGTTTATGAAGAGGAAGAAGCCATTATCCATACATTTCTTAAGAATTTGTTTTGTGAGGAGGGTTGTCTAGATGATGAATTTGGAGGTGAGGAGGTATCTTTTGGTGTGAGTATGAATGCCTTTAAGAAGGGGAGTGGAGTGATTGATGCTAGTTGTAAGTTGGGTCATTTGACTTACTCCATTCCAAATGTTGAACACACCTTGAGTGATAAGCATACCAAAGCCCTTGTGCCACAATGTGGTGAAAATGCCTTGAAGGCTTGGTATGTTGGATATGGGCTTAGGGGTCGTGGAGAATTTGATTGTTACATATTGCATGCCCTTGATCTCTTTGCTTGTTATGATTGTGAGTGCACGTTCTTGTTGAGCCGAGACTTTATTGTTTCCTTTGGGAGCATAAACTTTTTGATGGGTATTGACGCTTGTCTCTATAACAAGAGTGTGTTTTCCACACCATTTGCACTCGATCTTGTTAAGCTAACTTACTTGTGAAGTAGGAAACTTTTTTTGTGCTTGTCTTTGATTGTAGGACTTGATGGTTTGATTTCGAGGATGACATCCTTTCAAGTAGGGGAGGATGATAAGGGGCAAATTGGAGCCAAAGAGCCAACCATCAAGACCCAAGTTCGAGAGCATAAAGAGTACACGTCAAGGCCTCCGGAGAAGGATTCGAGAGTGATTTGAAGTCATGAACTTGAGTGCCATCGAGGGAGGACCAACAACAGACCAAAGAGGAACACCTAGAGTCCATTTTGAAGCATATCCACACCTCTCAGGAAGAGGCGGACCGCCTATACAATTGGCCACTCTCTGGATCTTCCCATGGGTGGACAGCCTCTTCCAATGGGCAGACCGCCCACTATGCAGCCAAGACAGAAGAGGCGGGGTGCCTAGAGGGGTGGATGGACCGCCCACCTCCTTTGACAGCATGACGGGATTCCTTTTAATTTTGTATGTATTTCCTATTATAGCTCTATGTGGCCTTTAGTGTTTTAAACCCAACTTGGGCGCTTTAGTCATTTCATAACATGTAAAGGGTATGCTATAAATAGACCCCTTAGTCTTTCATTTCATTTAGCCTACACTGAATGAAAAACATGAAACTTGAAAGCTTGAAAGCATTTCAATGAAAACCCCTTGTGCGGGCTTGATTTCACTTGGTGGATTCCAAGTTGAACTTCAATCCTTTGTTGATCATTCTGCTTGCGAGAGCCAGGTGTCTCTCGAGGATAGTTGCTTAGTGTAGGTGTTCCTTGACAATCACCCGAGGTGTATCGAAACAAGTTCTTCGGTGCTACTTAGGTAATTCGTTCGAGCCACGTCTCGCTTTTATCTTTACTTTTAGCTTCCGCATTTTACCCCGTATCACATTTGGAGAAGTTTGTGTGATCCTACCCTAAATTTTAGTGAACCTGAGTGTCATTCAAACTTGAGGGAGCGAGTGAGCTATTTTGCTAACCTTAAGGCATTTTCTAGTCTTTGTTTGTGTGCAGGTACATGGCTAGAGTAGTTGATAAACATGAAGTGTTCCCGAGCTAAACGTGGCTGATCTTTTGGCCGAGATGTGGGCCATGAGGACTGATTTGGGGCAGTCCATAGATGCCATGGGAGCACAAGTTGAGAATCTTGAAAATTCACCAAGTGTTCAAAAGAATGCCGGGGGAAGGGTGGTGCAAGCAAACCGGAGGTAAAGCTAAACACGAAGAACGCGGAAAAAATAACAATAACAAAGATAGAAGCAAGAAAAATCTTGCTTCGAATCAAAAGAACGTCGAGGAACTAGTCTCGGCTTCGATTGAAATGGAATCAAGATGCACCTAATGCTAAGCAACAATCCTCAAGAAGGCACGTGCTTCTTGCAAATCGAATGACCAAGAAGAAAATGTTCAAACGACTTACACCAAAGGGTTCGGCTCCATCGGAGACACTCTATAGCTACAGCTATGTTTAATTATTCAACAAAAAAACTAACTACTAACAAATAAAATTTAAAGGAGTTTATATAGACTATTCTAGGGACAAGATAGTAAAATGGTCACAGGCGACCAATAGGAGTAAGCCACACAGGGCTGAATAAATTGAGTGTTCGGTTGCTCCTTCAACCGAACACTTGAAATTCGAACACACACTTCAGCTCGAACTCTTGACTTCGGTGCTCAGTTGTTAAGTTCGGCTCATTTGACATCGGACTCTCTTTCTTCGGTTGATTGCTTTGCTTTATTCTTCAGCGTCAATGTTGAGTGTTCGGTTGGGTGCTCGGTCGCTGCTTCCTTCGTCGAGCTCAAGCTTGCAGATGAAGCCTTCGGTTCTTGAGCTCGGCCAATCAGCTTTGGAATAATTTCTTTCTCCTGACCATGCTAGTTGAATGTGAACGTCATATATCAGCTTGGCTTGGCTTCGTATCATCGGCCTCGGTGGATTGAACACTTGATCAATACGTGTTCGGCCTGCGTCATCCTCCCCTTCTTGAGAAGATTTCGTACTGAAAATCGAGCCCTCTTCAGCCTCAGATGCTTGGCCTATGACACAAGGAGTTAAGTCAGCTACATTAAAGGTGTTGGACACGTTATACTCACCAAGGAGGTCGATCACATAAGTATTGCTGTTGATCTTGCTCAGCACTTGAAACGAACCATCCCCTCGAGGAGCCAACTTTCCTTTCTTTTGGTTCAGAAACCGTTCCTTTCAGAAGTGAACCCACACCCAATCTCCCTTCTTTAATTCCAACTTTTTGCGCCCTTTTTTTTTCTTCATGCAACTTTTGCATAAGCTTCCTTGAGGTTCTTCTTCACCTTTGCATGCAACTCGATCAAGGCAGCGGCTCACCGAGTACCTTCAAAATCAATAACAGAATCTCGAGGCAATTGGGTTAAATCAAGTGGAATTAAAGGGTTAAAACCATACACACATTCGAACGGAGTCATTCCAATCATTCGATGCACAGTTCGATTATATGCAAATTCCATCACGGGCAAACGATCAGCCCAGTTTCCGACCTTACCTTTGGTCATAGCTCGAAGCAGAGCTCCCAAGGTTCGGTTAACAGCCTCAGTCTGTCCATCAGTCCGATGATGGTGAGATGTCGAGAATAGTAATTTGGTGCCGAGGGCACCCCAAAGATATTTCCAAAAATGACTCAAGAATTTCGAGTCTCAATCACTCACAATAGTACGAGGCACACTATGCAATTTCAACACATTAGCAATAAACAAAGTAGCTACATGTTGTGCATTATCACACTTCTTACAAGGAATAAAGTGAGCCATTTTGGAAAAACGGTCGACTACGACGAAGATGCTATCATGTCCAACCCCCCGACCTCGGTAACCCCATAACAAAATTTATGGATATATCAACCCACGGTCGATAAGGAACAGGCAACGAAGTATAAAAACCATGAGGGTTGGACCTCGATTTAGCTTTCTTGCAATCTATACAAGCATTGCAAATCTTTTCCACATCTCTTCGCATTTTTGGCCAGTGGAACTGCTCGGTTAAGATACCAAGAGTTTTATCGACATCGAAGTGTTCCCATCAAGCCTCCAGAGTGAGCTTCTCGAACCAAAAGCTCTCTCCATAATGACACTGGCACACAAACCCTCCCATTCTTGAAGAGGTAGCCATCGTGCCACTGATACTTCTCAATCCTTCGGCCACTCAAAATTGCATCACGAACGCTTTTCATCTTGGGATCGTCTTCGTATATCGACTTGATGCTTTCGAATCCCATGAGCCTCGCGGCGAGAATGGTCACTAAAGCAAATTTCCTTGATAGCGCATCGGCCACAACATTGTCTTTTTCCTTTTTATAATAAATTACACAGGGAAAGCTCTCAATAAATTCCACCCATTTGGTATGTCTTCGATTTAACTTCTCCTGGCCTCGGAGATGTTTCAAAGACTCATGATCACTTTTAATTACAAACTCTCCCGGTCACAAATAATGCTGCCAATGGGCGAGTGCTCGAACAAGGGCATACAATTCCTTGTCATACGTAGAGTAATTCAAGGTTGCACCCATAAGCTTTTCGCTAAAGTAAGCGATCGGCTTCGATTCTTGCATAAGCACTCCTCCGATCCCAACTCCAAACGCATCACACTCGACCTCGAATGCTTTGCCAAAGTCAGGAAGTTGCAACAACGGGGCAGAACAAAGCCTCCGTTTCAACTCTTGGAAAGCCATCTTGTGGGACTCTCCCCACACAAATGAATGATCTTTCTTTACCAGCTCGGTCAAAGAAGCTGCCACGGTGCTAAAGTCACGAACAAGCCTTTGGTAAAAGCTAGCTAAACCATGGAAGCTACGAACTTGAGATACCAAGGTTGGAGTTGGCCAATCTTTGATGGCTTCGACTTTTGACTCATCGACTTCAACACCATTAGCACTCACAACGAATCCTAGAAAGACTACACGTTCGATAAAAAAGGCACATTTTTTGAAGTTGGCATATAACTTCTCTTCTCTATGCTTATCAGGCACTAGCCTTAGGTATTTCACATGTTCATCCACAGATTTACTATAAATTAGTATGTCATCAAAGTAAACGACAACAAACTTATTTATGAACGGTTTGAGCACATGGTTCATCAGTCGCATGAATGTTCTCGATGCGTTAGAGAGGCCAAAAGGCATCACTAACCATTCATAGAGACCAAATTTGGTCTTGAATGCAGTTTTCCACTCATCTTTGGGTTTCATTCAAATTTGGTGGTAACTGGACCTGAGGTCTATCTTCGAAAAGCATGAAGAGCCACTTAACTCATCGAGCATGTCATCTAATCGAGGGATAGGATGACGCTACTTTACCATTATTTTGTTGACAGCTCGGTAATCAACACACATTCGCCAAGTTCCATCCTTCTTCGGGACAAGGATAACAGGAACGGCGCAAGGACTCAAGCTCTCTCGAACAAGGCACTTGTTCAGCAATCCATCAACATGCCTTTGGAGCTCTTTGGTGTCTACAGGATTACACCGGTATGCAGGCTTGTTGGGGATTTGAGACCCCAGTACGAAGTCAATCTGGTGCTCGATTCCTCTCAACGGAGGCAATCCACCTGGCATTTCTTTGGGAAATATGTCTCCGAAGTCCTGCAAAAAACACTTTGTACATTACTAGCAAAGGGTTATCGTTAGAAAAATCATCATTAGAGTTTTGAAAGATACTCTTGTGCATGAGGCAAATCATCAGTTGATCGTTGCCGTTACCTCATAGATACTCACCCGGTTGCATGATTGCACAAATATTTCTTACCTCGGGCAGTGAGTTTTATCTTCGGCCACCATTTGTGTTCCCACCGGAAGCTTAGCTTTGCCCTCTTCTTTCAATTTTTTCATCCGTTTATAGTCCTCGCTGACTTGTTTTGGAGACAGGGGTTGGAGTATGAAACTCTTCCCTTCGAGCTTAGTAGTGTAAGTGTTGGATCGTCCGTTATGAACAACCGACCGATCATACTGCCATGGTCGACCCAATAGCAAATGCCAAGCTAGCATCGGTATCACATTGAACATCATTTCATCTTGATATTCTCCAACTCTAAACTTGATCCACACCTGCTTGACAACCTTCAGTTCTCCACACTCATTCAACCACTGCAATCTGTAAGGGTGAGGATGTTTTGAGGTAGGTAATCCCAATTGTGAGACCAAGGTTTGGCTCACCACATTCGCACAACTACCCGAATCAATTATCATCGAACAAACTTTCCCCCTTACTCAACATCTTGCATGGAAGAGATTCTCTCTTTGGTTGTCCTCTTCTTCGAGAGTCATGCAGCTCAAATTCCTTCGAACCACAAGAAACATTTTCGGATGATCAGCTTCGGAAGCTTCTCGACCATCATCACCTTCAGCTCGGTCAGTCTCCTCAAAATTTTCTTCCTTGGTGTCACTCGCTTGCTCTTGGACGGTTCCATCATCGAGCAATAACATAACTTTATGTGTTGGACACTCTTTCGTAATGTGACCATAACCTCTACATTTGTGACACTAAATACTTGAAGCACTAGGAGTATTGAGTTGAACTTTACTCCCCACTTCTCTTGGCTGGTTAATGGTCACTCCCCTCTAGAAGGGTTTCTTTATATCTCAAACAGTGTTAGCACTTGCTGGATTCGGACTCTTCCATTCTTTACTTCGGTTCAAAGGAGTGGAAGTAGTGACTCCTCGATACCCGTTAGCTTTATCGTCCTTCACCCATTTCTCAGCTTCGATGGCAACATGAAACACATCTTCTAAAGTTTGATACACATGCAGCCTCAATTGAGATGAGACATCTCGAGCCAAAATATTTTTGAATCGAATGATGGCTTGCTCATCATCTTCTTCCCAGTCTAGGGCAAATTGAATTCTTTTGAACTCATCATGGTATTCTAAAACCGATCTGGACCCTTATTTCAACTCGAAGAGTTTTTGTAGTGGTTCCTGCCGATATCTGGCATTCACATACTTAGTATCCATTGCTCTTTTCAACATCGTCCATGTGGTGACCTCGGGATAAGAATTCCTTCATCTCAACCTTTTGTCAGCCTCCCACCATGTCGATGCATATGCCTCGAAGAAAGTTAGCATGTGCAGCTTTTCTCTCTTCGGTCATCTCATTTGTTTTGAAGATTCGTTCCAACTGAAGCTTCCAATCAAGATATTGGTCCTCTGAAGGGTGAAATAGTGATCTTGACACTGTTCAAATTTGAATTACGAGCACCTCGGATCGGCTCCGGATACTCATCATAATAGTCATCAGCCTCACGCTCAATATTTCGATCAACATTCGCGCCTCGGCCTCGACCTTGGAAATTTCCACGACTTCGTTGAGCCTGACTTAGTTGAGCGAATGGTGGCTCATATTCAGGTTCGACCCTGGGAAATTCTCCTTCATCGACCCCTTCATCAACAACCACAACTTGTCTTCGAGCCATTGGAAGTGGCATTCTATCACCTCGGGGAATGCCCTAGTGTTGATAACCAGCTTGGGGATTGCCCAAGTTTTGTTGTTGCGCTTGGGGATTGCCCAAGTTTTGTGTAGCTTGGGGGTTGCCCATAGCTTCATTTCGAACAGCCTCATCCTTCAACCGTTGTTGTCGAATGAGCTCAGCAAATTACTCAGGTTTTATTTGAGTGGAGTTGGTAGTACCAGCACCGGGCCCAGGCCCACGGACGCACTCCCTTGCTCGAGTAGCTATCCCTTGCTCGAGGTTAGCTACTAGAGTACTCACTCCTCTTACCTCGGCGCTGATGCCTTATATCGTAACCATGAGATCGGCTAACGACACCTTGGGCGCCTCAATGCCCTTTCCATCGCCTCCATTCCCAGCCATGGTACCTACACAAATCAAAGACCAAGAAAATGTTAAGGTTAGAAATCACCTCACACACACCCTCACCTTTATTGGGTGGCGCTCGTGTCCACTCAATTTATGGGTTTGATTTTTGGTCACTCATGAACTTGTAGCCAATGGCTTCCTCGGTTGATCAACTTCTCTCAGTTCCTTTGAATTTAACAAGTTACACTGTCTCCTTCGGGAAGAGTGAATTGATGTTGACTCGATGGAACGGACGCTATTTATCTGTGCTCGGGAAGTCAAAGAATTTTCTACCAATTTTGGACTTCGGTCACCCCTCGCACGAGTTCCTATATGCTCAAACAAATTAGTACGACCTTGAATAGAATGAATTACTCCAGGGATCCACTAACGAGATTTTTCAAACACAAGAAAAGTGAAAACCTAGGAGATTCTACCCTTCGTTTCCTCCTTCGGAATCCTTCGATCACACCAACTCTTATACGGACAACAGTGGTCCCTCCTTGGTATGGATAGGGTTTTACCTTATCCAATTTCTCTTTTGAAGCCGACAAATTTTTCACCTAGGGTTTTGAATCTAACAATTTACCCCTTTCTTCTTCAATGGAACAGTGACAATAATTCCGATATACGGACAAATTTCAACTTTGTTCACTGACCACGATTTTAACAGATTTTGGGTTGTTTTTCTCTCCGGTGACTTTCAACGTCGAAGGACATCAGTTCTAGAAATTTTGAGCTAAGAAAACATCACTTCGTCGGTACACTGTTACTAGGTAACAAGTTTCTAGCATGTGGACGGTGGCTCAATCACAAAACTTCAAATTTCAAACCCAAAATACAACCCAAATTAAATAAGAACCACCAGTTTCCATCGATAACAACCAAAAACACAGCTGGGGTTTCAACAATCACCACCTCGTCAAAATAGTCCAAAATAACTTCGAGAGACCCTAGTCATCGATCGTGTACGACAGGTGCTCGTTGGAATCATCGGACGATGGTGAACAATAATTAATGGTTGTTTAATCCAACAACCAACAATCAACCAAAATTTTTGAATTTTTCTTTTCTACTTTTTTTTTTGTAATAACAACACAACAGTAACAACAATCAAGAACAGAGATTGAAGCTGAAATTGAAAGACACAAAAAGCACGAGATGAACGAACAGGATTGGGCTTGTAAGAACAAGCACAAACCGTGTTCTGATACCAAGATGGAGCAAGCTAAACCGGAGGTAAAGCTAAACACGAAGAACACGGAAAAATATTAAGAACAAAGATAGAAGCAAGACAAATCTTGCTACGAATCGAATCAAAAGAACGTCGAGGAACTACTATCGGGTTTGATTGAAACGGAATCACGATGCACCTAATGCTAAGCAACAATCCTCAAGAAAGCACATGCTTCTTGAAAATTGAATGACCAAGAAGAAAATGTTCAAACGACTCACACCGAATGACACAAGTTCTTTAAAATCCCACATCGGGGTTCGGCTCCATCAGAGACACTCAATAGCTACAGCTATATTTAATCATTCAACAAAAAAACTAACTACTTACAAATAAAATGTAAAGGAGTTTATATAGACTATTCTAGGGACAAGATAGTAAAATGGTCACAGGCGACCAATAGGAGTAAGCCACGTAGGGCTGAATAAATTGAGTGTTCAGTTGCTCCTTCAACTAAACACTTGAAATTCAAACACACACTTCAACTCGAACTCTTGACTTCGGTGCTCAGTTGTTCAGTTAAGCTCATTTGACATCGGACGCTCTTTCTTCGGTTGATTGCTTTGCTTTATTCTTCAGTGTCGATGTTGAGTATTCGATTGGGTGCTCGGTCGCTGCTTCCTTCTTCGAGCTCAAGCTTGCAGATGAAGCCTTTGGTTCTTGAGCTCGGCCAATCAGCTTCAGAACAATTGCTTCCTCCTGACCATGCTAGTTGAATGTGAACGTCATGCATCAGCTTGGCTTGGCTTTGTGTCATCGGCCTCGGTAGATTGAACACTTGATCAGCACGGGTTCGGGCTGCATCAAAAGGACTAGTGATGGTTCCACTGTGAGACCGAACTAATTTGCTTAGATAGATCAACAACGGGAAGCTACCATAATGCACAACTTTTGGGCAATCCCCAAGGAAATATACCACCATTTATGCAAGCCTAGAGACATGTAATGCCCCCTGGGAAGAGGAGTAGCTCATAATATTGAACAACCTGAACATGAGGAATATGATGATGATGATTTGGAGAAGCAAAACCTAAGAGTAAGACCATTACAAGGGGGTCATGGTAACATGAGGGGTCGTCGGTTTGGTTGTGGACCTCGAGGGGGCTTTGGGGGCTTTGCTGGTTGTGGACCTCGAGGGGTCTTTGGGGGCTTTGCAGAAGGAACTTGGAACCTGAATTTGATGCTTATGATGAACCTTATGAAAGGTACCCTGAACTAGCCTGTGGTGGTAGTGAGAGTGGCTAGAACAGTGTCAAGGTTACAATCCTATCCTTCAAAGGGACTAGTGAACCTGACAACTTTTTAGAATGGAAGGTCCGTGTTGAGAGGATATTTGGGACAAATGACATGTCAGAGGAGAAGAAGGATACATATGCCATTGCTGCCTTTGAGTCATATGCTTCTACTTGGTAGGAGGCCAAAAAGAGATCAACAGTGCGCATTACTTAGGGGGAGTTGAAATGAGTAATAACCTGGAAATATATCAATCCAAAGCATAGACAAGAACAAGAGAATGCATGACTTGAAACAAGGGCTAAAATCAAATGAAAAATACCATGATGAGTTTGAGAAAATTCGGCTAGCTCTTGACATGGAAGAAGAAAAAGAGGACGAGGCTATTATACGGTTCAAGGTTAGCTTGAATCGTGAGATATTCAATCAATTGAGGCTGCATAACTTCCAAACACAGTATGAAGCATTCACTGCTGCCATTGAAGCCGAGAAGATGATTAAAGAAGATAAGGAAACCCACTATAGGGGGAGCTCTACTTCCACTCCCGTGAGCCGAAACAAAAAGTGGAGAATACCAAGTACTGGTGGAGCAAGTGTGAGGCATGAGGTGAAGAAACCAGCAAAGAAGGGGACGCCTAAGAGTGACTCTAAAAAGTCGGGAGGTAATTTTAAAACTCAGCTAATACTCATAGTGCCTTTTCTTTTCAATGTCATAAATATAACAGCTATAGCACCCTTCTACAACCTATTGAAATGTCAAATTAGCCCTTAGCTAGATAGAAATACAATAGAACTAGCTAGGGTCAAAATAGGAAGTTTACACAAAAAGCTAGGCAAATCAGCATGTTGGGCGCTCCACTCTGGAGCTGGGCGCTCCGCCTGGAGAAGGCATGACCCAGGCGCTCCGCCTAGGGTCAGGCGCTCTGCCTGGTGAGCACCACTGTTAAAGTGGTGAGGCGCTCCGCCTATTGGCTGGGCGCTCCGCCCAGTGGCTGCCCATTCTGGGCGCTCCGCCTAAGGTACTGGGCGCTCCGCCTGGTGCCTGAAGCCTTCCATTCCTCCTTCCAACGAACTCAAGTGTATGATCTTCCAATGGCCTCCGGAGCTCGTATCATCAACGCCCCTCCGAATCAAGTATAAGTGAGCAGCATGAAGTGCTTTGGCTTGGCTTCTCGTAAAGGGTCTTGTGGTGGTGGTGGTTTGCCCCGCATCATCCTCCCCTTCTTGAGAAGATTTCGTCCTCGAAATTGAAGCATCAACCTCCACGACATCGTCCTCCACGGCATCATCACCTACATCAAAAGGAGCCAAGCCACTAACATTAAAAGTGTTTGAAATAGTATACTCACTTGGCAAATCGATCACATAGGCGTTGTTGTTGATCTTGGATAGCACTTGGAAGGGTCCATCTCCTCGGGGTGCCAACTTCCCTTTTCTAAGGCTTGGAAACCTCTCTTTGTGGAAGTGCACCCACACCCAATCTCCTTTCTTGAGTTCCAACTTCTTCCTCCCCTTGTTCTTCTTGAAGGCAACCTTTTCATAGGCTTCCTCCAATCTCTTCCTCGCTTTGGCATGGATTTCAAGCATGGCTTTAGCTCGGTTTTCACCTTCAAAATTAACAACCATTTCCTTGGGCAAAGGGGTTAGATCAAGTGGAATCAAAGGATTAAAACCATAGACGCACTCAAACGGAGTCAAGCCAATTATGCTATGCAATGTACGGTTATAAGCAAACTCCATAAGAGGCAATTTGTCAACCCACGTCCCGACCTTACCTCGGGTCATGGCTCTAAGAAGAGCACCCAAGGTTCGGTTCACCACTTCGGTTTGACCATCCGTTTGGGGGTGGTGGGACGTAGAAAATAACAACTTGGTGCCAAGAGCGCCCCAAAGACACCTCCAAAATGGCTAAGGAACTTAGAGTCCCTATCACTCACAATTTTTTGAGGCACACCATGCAACTTTAACACATTATCAATGAACAAAGAAGCTACATGTTGTGCATCATGACTCTTTTTACAAGGAATAAAGTGAACCATTTTGGAGAACCTATCCACGACAACATAAATGCTATCGTGGCCCCCTTTAGAGCGTACCCATAACAAAATCCATTGAAATGTCCATCCACGGGCTAGTAGGAATAGGGAGGGGAGTATACAAACCATGGGAATTAGATTTGGACTTAGCATACTTGCAATCCAAGCAAGTGTTGCAAAGTCTCTCAACTTGCACACCCATCTTTGGCCAATGGAATCGCTCCATGAGAATGGCCAAGGTTTTGTTCCTCCCAAAGTGACCCATCAAGCCCCCACATTGTGCTTCACGAACAAGCAACTCCCTCCATGAGGACTCGGGCACACAAACTCTTCCATTTTTAAAAATGTAGCCATCAACCCATTGATATTTCTCCACCCTCTTCCCATTCACTAGAGCATCATGAATGCTCTTGAACTTTGGGTCATGTTCATACAAAGATTTTATACTCTCAAAACCCATAAGTTTAGAAGCAAGAGTGGTAGCAAGGGCGAACTAACTAGAAAGCGCATCGGCTACAACATTGTCCTTACCCTTTTTGTAATGAATTACATAAGGGAAGGATTCAATGAACTCCACCCACTTGGCATGTCTTTTGTTCAACTTCTCTTGGCCTCTTAGATGCTTGAGTGACTCATGGTCACTCTTGATCACAAATTCCCGAGGGCATAGATAGTGTTGCCAATGGGCTAGAGCTCTCACGAGGGCATACAACTCCTTGTCATACGTAGAGTAATTCAAGGTTGCGCCCTTTAACTTCTCACTAAAGTAGGCAACGGGTTTCCCTTCTTGCATGAGAACACCCCCAATACCCACCCCGAGGCATCACATTGTACCTCAAAAGCCTTCCCAAAGTCAGGCAATTGCAACAACGGGGCTGTACTTAACCTACTTTTCAACTCTTGGAAAGCCTTCTCTTGCGGCTCTCCCCACACAAAGGATTTGTCCTTTTTCACCAACTCGGTGAGTGGTGCGGCAATAGTGCTAAAGTCTCTAACAAAGCGCCTATAGAAACTAGCAAGGCCATGGAAACTCCTCACATGAGAGACCGTAGTGGGAGTAGGCCAATCTCTAATGGCTTCAACTTTGGAATCATCAACTTCTACACCATTCGCACTAACAACAAAGCCCAAAAAGACAACCTTTCCAACACAAAAGGCACACTTCTTAAAGTTGGCATAGAGCTTTTCGGCTCGTAGCACTTCAAGGACTTGATTCAAGTGGCCAACATGGTCGCCTATAGACTTGCTATAGATCAATATGTCATCAAAGTAGACGACCACGAACTAGTTGATGAAGGGTTTTAGCACATGGTTCATTAATCTCATGAAAGTACTAGGTGCGTTGGAGAGGCCAAAGGGCATCACCAACCATTCATATAGACCAAACTTGGTCTTGAATGCGGTTTTCAATTCATCACCGGGTTTCATTCTGATTTGATGGTAACCGGACCTAAGATCTATTTTTGAAAAGATGCTAGAACTACTAAGCTCATCTAACATATCATCAAAACGAGGTATGGGATGTCGATACTTTACCGTGATCTTGTTGACCGCTGGACAATCTACACACATCCTCCAAGTGCCATCCTTCTTTGGAACAAGGATCACGGGCACGGCACAAGGGCTCAAGCTCTCCCTCACCAAGCCTTTGGTAAGCAACTCATCAATTTGCTTTTGTAGCTCCCTTGTGTCCTTGGGGTTGCTTCTATATGCCGGCTTGTTAGGAATTTGAGAACCCGGGACGAAGTCAATTTGGTGTTCAATACCCCTCAAAGGAGGTAATCCGTCCGGCATCTCATCCGGGAACATGTCCTCATAGACCTTCAAAACATTTTCAACTGCACTAGGCAAAGGGTTAGGGTTAGATAAATAATCACTTTCGGAATTTAAAACCATACCTTTGTGCACTAGGCATATGAACATCTTGGTGCCATCATTACCTTTCAAGATCTCACCCGGTTGCATCATGGCACACATGCGACCGGTGGAAGATGGTGGAGTCTTGGTCAAAGGTTTGGCCACAACCGGGGACTTGGCCTTAGCCGCTTCCCTCAACTCCTTCATGCGCCGATAGTCTTCACTTACTTGCTTTGGGGTCAAGGGTGTAAGCACAAACTTCTTCCCCTTATGTCTAACCATGTAAGTGTTGGCCCGGCCATCATGAACCACTTGTTTGTCGTATTGCCACGGCCTACCAAATAAAAGGTGGCAAGCTTGCATGGGCACCACGTCAAACATGTGTTCATCTTGATAGTTCCCAATCTTGAACCTAATCAAGACTTGCTTCACTACCCTCAATTCCCCACACTCGCTCAACCATTGCGAACGGTAGGGACTAGGATGCTTTAGGGTAGTCAATTTCAATTGTGAGACCAACGATTGACTCACCACATTCGCACAACTACCCGAATCAATGATCATGGAACACACTTGTCCCTTCACTCTACACCGGGTATGGAACAAGTTTTCCCTTTGTTCATCTTCCCTCTCCTCACTCAACATGGTTCCCAAAATGCGACGCACCACAAGGAACATATTAGGATCATCCCCCTCCGTCGCTCTCTCTTCACCCTCACCCTCAACTTCCTCCCTCTCCTCATCAACATCTCCCTCGGACTCACTTTCCCCCTCATAGACCAACCCATCATCCATCACAATCATTGTTTTCCGGGTAGGGCACTCTTTTGCAAAGTTGCCATAACCCTTGCATTTATGGCATTGGAAAGAAGAAGATGAAGGAGTATTTAAAGTAGTTTTAGAATTACCTCCGACCTCTTTGTGGTCGCTTCTCGAGGTAGCCTTCTCAAAAGGCTTCTTCACATCTCGACTCCCATTTGCACCACTTGTGTATGGGTTCTTCCATTCTTTGGGGCGAGTTGTTGGAGTGGTAGTGGTGGTACTCCTATAGCGAGGAGCCTTCTCTTCTTTGAGCCACTTTTCGGCCTCAACCGCGACATCACAAACATCTTGTAGAGAGTGGAAGATGTGTAGCCTCAATTGGGAAGCAATCTCCCGACTCAAGCCACTCTTGAAACGGATGATAGCTTGTTCCTCATCCTCCGTTTCCATATCAAGAGCCATCCGGTTTTTCTCAAAGTCGTTGAAATATTCATCAACGGACTTGTAACCTTGTTTCAATTCATAGAGCCTTTTGGGTTGCTCTTGTCGATACTTGGGAGTCACATACTTGTTGTTCATTACTTCTTTCAACTCTTCCCAAGTGATGTTCATCCGCAACCCAAGCCTTCTTCTTGCTCGCTTGATGGATTCCCACCATGTAGAGGCATATGATTCAAAGGAAGCAATGGCATATGTAGCCTTCTTCTCCTCGGACATATCATTCGTGTCAAAGACCCGCTCCAATTGAACCTTCCATTCTAAGAAAGTCTCCGGATCACTAGTCCCTTCTAATGGTGGGATAGTGATCTTCACACTATTGAGGTTAGTGTCACGACCCCCACGATGTGGTCTCGGTTGATCCCCGTAGTAGTCTTCAACCTTATCATACTCTCGTCTCAAGTCCCTTCCCATAAAAGCCCTTGGAGGTCCTCGACCTCGCCCACGACCTCCATCTATTCCTCGGCCTCCATTCATCGCCCTCCTATTTGGATAGTGAGCATCAAAATCATCATCTAGTCCGAGACCCTCCCCTTCTTGAGCTTCATCAACTTGGGCCTTAAGAGTGGGACATCTCCTTGGGGATTGCCCAAGGGTTGGGGAGTGCCCAACGATCTTTCTCTAGCAAGAGCCTTATCCCTCAACCGTTGTCGACGAACTAACTCCGCATATTGATCCGGTTTCATGATTGAATCATCACTTGTGCCTTCATTGGCATCCTTTTGGACACTCGGGGTCGTTTTCTCTTCAAAGGCTTCCATTTTAAGGTTCAAGGTTTTCACCTCGGCCAATAGACTAGCCAAGACGTCAACGGGAACCTCAATGGTATTTTTGGCCTTCTCGTCCACCATTGTACCTACAACAATAAAAAACAAGTAAAGAGACTAGAGTAAAAGTCCTCACTCACTTTTGCTTGTCGCTCGGGTTAACTCAAGTTGGGTTAGGTTCACACAAGCTTGAGATCAACGGCGTCCTCGTAGTTTCGTAGCTTCCTCGATAATCACTCCAATTCACAAAAACTAAATGCTCTTCGGGAAGAGTGGAATTAATGGGACTCGATTAACGCTTAGCTTTTTAGTGAGCACTTCGAAGCAAGCAATTAACTATGAGTCTTCTTTGAGTTCTACTTCTCCTCTAGGCACGATGTTCCTAATCGCTCAATGAATTAGTACTAATCGAGTAGGAGTATTACTCTCAAAGTACTAACCGGAAACAACGTAAACAAACAAACACGAAATCCTAACGAAATCAACTACCCGGGCCCCTTCAGGAATCTGGGCGGTCCGCCTGGTCAGTGGGGCGGTCCGCCTGGAGAATTGCCCAATTCAGCAGTGAGGTCGGGTGGGCGCTCCGCCCAAAGGTGTGCCTCAGCTTTTCCAAAACTCGTTTTTGGTCGAATTTGACCCAATTCCTCCAACGATTTCAAGTTGTTTTGGATATTGAATGATACCCAAACTTGTTTCAAGCTATAACAAACAAACCTCAATGTTTTAATTCAACAAACAACCAACAATCAACTTGTTTCAAGAATTTGGAGCGAGTTCTTCAAAAATTTTCAAGATCTTCAAGATTTCAAAATTTCGATTTTCATTCCGCTACTCCAAATTATGTTATGGGGGTATCGAAAAGACGGGGTAAATATAAGGAACAATCCCCGATATCAAACAACCAAGAATTCATAACATTAAACAAGTTTTAGCAAATTTTGTGAAATTTCAACTTTTGAGTTTGATTTTCACAAATTTGATTCACAACTCCAAAATGTGTTTTGTTGGTACCCAATTGTCGAGAATACGTAAACAAACAATCCCCGATAATCAAAACCAACAAAATCGTAACAATCAACGATTTCTAGCAAATTTTTGGGTTTTCTGTTTTTGAATTTTTTTCTTCCTTTTCAATAAAACAAGAACAAGAACATAACAACAAGATACAGAGTCACGATCGAGGGTTTGTAAGAACAAAACCTATCTGTGCTCTGATACCAACTGATAAGGGGTAAACTACGGAAGCGATAAACGATGATAAAGAGCGAGACGCAACAAGAACACTTACGAAGTAGCACCAAGGAACGAGTCTTGATACACTCTCGATTCGAGTCAAGAAGCACCTACGCTATGCAACTATCATCAAGAGACACTCGGCTCAAGCAAATAGAGTGATCAAATAGGATTAAAAAGCAACTTGGATTCATCCAATTGATTCAAGCCAAAATTGGTTACAAGTGTTTGGGAGAAATGCTCATCAATGTCAATATTCAAGGTAATGTAATGGCAATAAATGATGAAGGGTGTTATTTATAGCACCCTTCTACCACCTATTGAAGTGTCAAATTAGCCCTTAGCTAGATAGAAATATAATAGAACTAGCTAGGGTCAAAATAGGAAGTTTACACAAAAAGCTAGGCAAATCAGCATGTTGGGCGCTCCACCCTGGAGCTGGGCGCTCCGCCTGGAGGAGGCATGACCCAGGCACTCCACCTAGGGTCAGGCGCTCCGCCTGGTGAGCACCACTATCAAAGTGGTGAGGCGCTCCGCCTAGTGGCTGGGCGCTCCGCCCAGTGGCTGCCCATTCTGGGCGCTCCACCTAAGGTACTGGGCGCTCCGCCTGGTGCCTGAAGCCTTCCATTCCTCCTTCCAACGAACTCAAGTGTATGATCTTCCAATGGCCTCCGGAGCTCGTATCATCAACGCCCCTCCGAATCAAGTATAAGTGAGCAGCATGAAGTGCTTTGGCTTGGCTTCTCGTAAAGGGTCTTGTGGTGGTGGTTTGCCCCGCATCATCAAACTCTAAGGGTGAACTGCAACCATTTCTACCAAAAGCCATAGCTGATGGTAGAGGTGCAACTCACATCTTATACCGCCGGATCAACCCCAAATTGAGGTCCGTCCCTGACACCACCATGACCACCCCGAGCAATGCAACTCCTCCAGGGGGTGGACACCACAACGGGCGGCTCCTTATGATTTTGGACCCAATCCTTGATAGCCCCTTATCATCCCCCCTTTCATTAAAGCAAGTTCATCCCCGAACTTCGCATGGTGTAGCCAGGAATCGAACCCGGGTTGGCTCTGATACCAAACTCTAAGAGTGAACTGCAACCATTTCTACCAAAAGCCATAGCTGATGGTAGAGGCGCAACTCACATCTTATACTGCCGGATCAACCCCAAATCGAGGTCCGTGCCTGATACCACCATGACCATCCCGAGCAACGCAACTCCTCCAGGGGGTGGACCCCACAACGGGCGGCTCCTTATGAGTTTGGACCCAATCCTTGATAGCCCCTTATCAAATGTGTGCTTTATAATAGATGATTCTGGTAGCTGTACCAATGTAGTTAGTCAAACGTTGGTGACTCAGCTATGGCTGCCCATATTAAAACATCCCAATCCCTATAGAATGCAGTGGTTGAGAAAGTGTTGTTAGTTGAGAGTAGTGAAGCAAACACTTATCAAGTTTAATGTGGGAGCTTATCAAGATGAGCTCATGTTTGATGTGGTGCGTATGTAGGCTTACCATTTAACGTTGGGTAAGGCCAGCACTTATATGGCCTGCTGCGGGGCAAATCGAGCTAAGGTACCAACCATCAAGAACCAAGCTTGAGAGCACAAGGAATGCAAGTCAAGGTCTCCGGAAGCGACTTGAAGATCATGCATTGGAGCGCCGAGGACAGAGGAAAACAGGCAGCCCAAAACAGGGCAAAACAGGGGAGCATTATGGGAGCTCACTGCCTGAGGAAGAACAAGTGTTCTTCGCGATCGCGTCCATACCTGCGCGATCGCGAAGAGGAGTCCAGTGCCCTGCACGACAGCGTGTGTTCTCGCGCGATCGCGAGGAGTTGAAGGCCAGTCCGATCGATCTCTGCGCGACAGCGTCCAAGCAAGCGCGATCGCGATGCTTTGAATAATGCCCAGCGCGATCGCGTATCCTCTTGCGCGATCGCGAAGAAGAAGTATTGAGCAGCGAGGCAGAATCAGCTTCAGGGCCATTTTTGTCCAATATTCAATGTAAATGTATATATAGCACAATAGCTCTTCATTTCATCAGTTTTAGCTTGAATTGAATAGAGAGAAGAGAGAATTAGAGAAGGCCGAGCCTTTCTAGTCTGAAGCCCGAGGCTTCATGTATCTCGTTAACTTGGAACCTATGGCGATCGACACCTAGTTGAGTCCATTGTAAGGTTCGAGTTTCACTTTCTCCCTTTTGGATTATTAATTCATGTCTTGAATTCATTAATCCGTTCTTTCTTCTCGTTTCTTGACTCCCCAATCCTTGTTTCCCCGATATCATTGATATCACCTATCTAGTTATTTATCGCTTCCGCATATTTGTGTCGTTGTTTAGCTTCCGCGTATTTTGCCCCTTATCAGTTGGTATCAGAGCAAGGCCCGGGTTATGTTCCTACAAACCCCCGTTCCTTGTTCAACGTGTTAGTATTATTGTTGTCGTTGTGTTTGTTCTTGAAGAAAAGAAGAAAAACAAAAAAATTGAAAAACTAGAAAACTTGACAAAATTTGGTCGAGCGGGTTGGATACGAATCCCCGAGTGTTAAAAAGTAGTGGGGTTTGTTCCTTGTTGTATTCCCGTCGTTTTGATACCTATATCTCGTGCTTTGGTGTTACTAATCAAAAATTCCAAAATCAAAATCCAAAAGTTTGAAAATTTCTTGAAAACGCTTCAATCTTGAATCGAAGCTTGTTGTTGTTGTTTGGGGTTGAAAAACTATTGGGGATTGATGATATTAGTTGTATACACCTTTGGGTATCGTTGGTTTTGTGTTTAGGGTTGAAATCGAGCCAAAATTTGGCCAAAATCGCCAAAAACCCGTTTTTGAGCTGCTGTGAAAGTGCAGGGATTAACCCTTCGCGATCGCGAAGAGCAATTCGCGATAGCGAAGAGCAAAATAATTTTTTGAAAAAAAGTAACCCTTCGCGATCGTGCGCGTCTGGTCGCGATAGCGAAGAACAAAAAAATTTCAGAATTCCAGTTTTGGGACAGAACGTTCGCAACGACTTCCGAACAGTTTCCAAACATCATGACTCCAATTGGACCATTAAATATGATGAGTTTGTAGATCACAAACAAAATTTCATCCGATTCCAAATCCGTTTGGTGCCAATTCGAGTCGAATCTTTTGTGTCTCGTTTTCTACCGTACCTCTTGGTTAGTGTTTTGAAGGTAATTGGCCTACTTGAAAGACACTAATCCTTTAGCGTATTAGGTATTCATGCGTAGAGGAGATTAGAATTCAAAGAAGAGTCGTAGAACTCCTTTTGGCCTCAAGTGCGCACTTTAAATAGCCGTCCGTACATCGAGTCTCATTAATTCCACTTCGAACATTAACTTGGACATGCTAGTTGTGATTATCTTGGTTCCCAAGTTGATAAGGCCTCGCCCTTGAGTGTACATATATTGAGTGATACACGTGAGGGAGTGACTTTTCGGAGGTGTTGTTCTTTGGTGATTGCAACAATGTCGGACAATGATGATGGAGTAGATTATGGCTCATGTGGCGATGATACGAGTTGCAATAACTCGTATGGTGATGATGGAGACTATGGCTCCTATGAGGGTGATGATGGCCATTATTATGATGATGGAAGCCATGGCTCCTATGATGATGAAGCGGTTCACTATGATGATCGTGAGATTGATGATGACTATGAGGCTTGTGATGACGAATGTGATGATGCCTATGCTTCTAGTCAAGAAATCGAAGATGGTGACGCTTCAAGGTATGATGATCCTACTTACTCTTCTTGTGAAGAATTTGATATTGATGATGGTGACAAAGGTAGAGTTGATGATGATGATGAACATAGTGGTTATTCTTATGCATCTTCTCTTAGTGTTGCTAACGGAGTACAAGGGAGTAGTGGAGGACCTTCCATTAGTATGGGAGGTGGTGGTGGTGGTTGTTCCATGGGGAAGAAGAAGCTTGCATCTTCTAGGTACGCTAAGCGACCTAATGCTTCTAATTCCCATGTGGAGGATGGTTTGAGAAATGGTGTTGCTTTTGCTACAAAGGGGATGTATGCCGTGAGGGGCGTAGATGGTTGTAGTAGGAGTAGTGCTATGGGCTATGGAACCAAGGTGAGAGGCACTTATGGGTTCCATGGCGAGGTTCCTTCCTTGACTTCCAACAACATTGCTAATGTTGGGAGAGTGACGGGAAGTGGAGATTGTCCTAGTGGTGTTGCCACTAGTGGAGGGATAAGGAAGACCCAAGTTGTTGGTGTTGACACTTGTGAGCGTCCAAATTCTCATTTGGGTGCCAATGTGCAAGACTTGGTTAGATGTAGGTTCGTTGTTGAGGTAGATGGTATTGGAGGATACTTGCTCAAGATTGGTGGTACCGATGCCAATTGTATTAGCACCTCTTTGGTTGATAGGCTTAGGATACCATGCCATAAGCTAGAGCATCCTTATGAGTATGATGGAGTGTGGGTTTCTAAGAAGGCTCGGGTACTCATATCTCATAGAGGTTATAAATGCTATGTGTGGTGTGACGTGTATCCCATGAGTCATGTTGATGTGTGGATGGGTGAGCCGTGGTTGGAGGGGAAGAGGGTGCAATATAGTGTGGTGAAGGGTGTGTATCTTGTGGGCGTATGGCAAAGAGTCTACGACTTTGTGCCTTACCGGGCAAAGAGCCGAGTGCTTACTAGCGCCCCTTCTTTGGCTAGGCAAAGGGGCAAGGAGCAAGAACTTCATTCCACGGTTGAAAAGGTGCAAACGAGAAGTCGTACAATTACAAGAAGTGGTGGGACAAGTGCTAGAAAAGAGTTGGCAATTGTCAACAAGGTGAACAAACCACAAATTGCAAAGCCAAGTGGTTCACCAATGAAGAAGAAGGAGGCCTCAAGTGATGAGTCTCCAAGTCCTAGATTCCGGGTTGACGTGAAAAGTCCACCTACTCCGGCTATGGGTATTCTTGGGCCTCGTCCCAATTCACCCGAATTTGAGAAACAAAAGATAGAGAGGAGTAAGGGAGCGACCGGTGACAACTCTCGAGTGGAAAAAGGAGAGGTTGTGTTGAGTGATGTGAGTGGGTTGTCACCACCCGAATCTACACCCGACCTTGGAAAAAAAATGAGGGAAAAGAAAGAGGGAAAAAGAAAAATTGAGAGTGAGGACACCCCTTATTCTAACCTTAACCCTTCATCTTTTTGTTCTATGTGCTTGAATTATTTTGTAGGGATTCTTGGAGGCAATCCGATGGAGCCTCAACCATGTCCCGAGATGGAAAGACAAGGTGAAGAAGATGCCGAATGTGAGCTACAAGGTGAAGACGTTCATGACACTTCAAAGGTATGTGTTAGTTCTTCCTCCCTTGAGCATAATACTTCCTTGTCTTGTGATCTTCTTTGTTACAACTCTATGCTAGTTGATGATTTGCATGAGCATAATGTGTTTGCAACTAGTGTAGAGCCTTTGGGTCAACTTGTGTGTGCAAATGAACCACTAGTTGAGAGGGTTGAAAAGCCACATCATGATGTGAGCTCGGTTTTCATTGAACCTCTCTTTAGTGACAATATTGATGTTGACCTTGTTTTTGACCCTTGTTATGACACCCCACCCATGTTTGATAAAGGAGAAGATGACTTGCATGACTATCCTATTCTTCCCTTTGAGTGTTTATTTGATAGTGGTGGTTTCTTGTGTCGTAGTGAGGAAGGTTGTAACCTTGAGGAGTCTCTTGAGAATGAGATAGATCGACTTGTGTTCGATGACTCCTCAAGTGTAGATGTTATCTCTAGTTTGAGAACTTCACCTTTGCTTGCTAATGAACTCGAGAAGTGTGCCTATACTAATCCTTTGTACGAGGGAAACTTCAATGAAAATGGTGAATTGTATCAAACTAGAGTAGGGTGTGAGTTTGGACCTCCATGGATTGGGATGCCTAACTCTATAGATAATCCATTGTTTGAGACCTCCTTTGGGAGTTTGTCTAGTGACGAGGGTTGTCTTGGAGGAATATTTGGAGGTGAGGAGGTACCTCTCGGTGTGTGTAAGAGTGCTTCTAAGAAGGGGAGTGGAGTATTCAATGCTAGTTGTGAATTGAACTATTTAACTTACTCCATCCCATATATTGGGCACACCTTGAGTGTTGAGCATGCCAAAGCCGATGTGTCACATTGTGATAAAATTGATTTGAAGGCTTGGTGTGTTGATAGTAAGCTTAGGGGTCATAGGACATTTGATTGTTACATGCGTATCCTTGATCTCTTTGCTTGTGATGAGTTTGAGTGCTTGTTCTTGTTGAGCCAAGAATTTGTTGTCTCCTTTGGAGACATAAGCTTCTTAATGGGTATTGATACTTGGCTCTATCACAAGAGTGTGTTTTCTACACCACTTGCACTTATTCTTGTTAAGCTAACCTACTTGTGAAGTAGGAAACTTTGGTTGTGCTTTTTTTGAAAGTAGGTTTTGAGGGTTCGATTTCGAGGACGAAATCCTTTCAAGAAGGGGAGGATGATGCGGGGCAAATCGAGCTAAGGTACCAACCATCAAGAACCAAGCTTGAGAGCACAAGGAATGCAAGTCAAGGTCTCCGGAAGCGACTTGAAGATCATGCATTGGAGCGCCGAGGACGGAGGAAAACAGGCAGCCCAAAACAGGGCAAAACAGGGGAGCATTCTGGGAGCTCACTGCCTGAGGAAGAACAAGTGTTCTTCGCGATCGCGTCCATACCTGCGCGATCGCGAAGAGGAGTCCAGTGCCCTGCGCGACAGCGTGTGTTCTCGTGCGATCGCGAGGAGTTGAAGGCCAGTCCGATCGATCTCTGCGCGACAGCGTCCAAGCAAGCACGATCGCGATGCTTTGAATAATGCCCAGCGCGATCGCGTATCCTCTTGCGCGATCGCGAAGAAGAAGTATTGAGCAGCGAGGCAGAATCAGCTTCAGGGCCATTTTTGTTCAATATTCAATGTAAATGTATATATAGCACAATAGCTCTTCATTTCATCAGTTTTAGCTTGAATTGAATAGAGAGAAGAGAGAATTAGAGAAGGCCGAGCCTTTCTAGTCCGAAGCCCGAGGCTTCATGTATCTAGTTAACTTGGAACCTATGGCGATCGACACCTAGTTGAGTCCATTGTAAGGTTCGAGTTTCACTTTCTCCCTTTTGGATTATTAATTCATGTCTTGAATTCATTAATCCGTTCTTTCTTCTCGTTTCTTGACTCCCCAATCCTTGTTTCCCCGATATCATTGATATCACCTATCTAGTTATTTATCGCTTCCGCATATTTGTGTCGTTGTTTAGCTTCCGCGTATTTTGCCCCTTATCATGGCCAAGCTAGAGGGCAAAAGTTTTACACTCAAGCCCTCGACACCCAAACAAGTTAGTGATGATTATAGGCGTATGCAAGAGTTGAAAGAGGTGGCTAAATCTAAGTCTCATATGGGGACTAAGCCTGAGGTCATAGACAATGTATTACACCAACCTTGCCAGGTAATATTTGTGCGATGACGCAGCCAGGTGAGTATTTATGAGGTAATGACAGTTCTAAAATGTTAATTTGCCTAGTTCATAGGGGTGTTTTAATGAGTTCTAATTATGAAAATGCTTCTAACATTCACTCCTTGCTGTAGTGTTGTTGATGATATTTTGCAGGAGTATGTGGACATGTTTCTCGAGGAGATACCGAGTGGGCTGTCTCCATTGACGGGGATTGAGCACCTAATTGACTTCATCCGGGGTCTTAATTACCTAACAAACCAGCCTATTGGAGCAATTCGGAGGACACTATGGAGCTGCAACATCAAGCGGATGAGCTACTAACCAAGGGGCTGGTTCGTGAGAGTTAAATCCTGTGTGCCGTGCCGGTGATCCTTGTTCCAAAGAAGGGCGGTACATGGAGGATGTGCGTTGATTGCCAGGCAGTCAATAAAATAACGGTAAAGTATAGTAATTCCATCACTAAATTAAATGACATGCTAGATGAGTTAACTGGTTCGAGTGTGTTCTCAAAAATTGATCTTAGATCCGGTTACCACCAAATTTGTATGAAACCGGCTGATGAGTGAAAAACTGCATTCAAGACCAATTTTGGTCTATATGAATGGTTGGTGATGCCTTTTGATGCACCTAGTACATATATGAGGCTAATGAACCATGTACTTAAGCTGTTTATTTATAAGTTTGTGGTTGTCTACTTTGATGATATTCTGAGTAATAGTAAAAGTGTAGATGATCATGTTAATCACTTAAGGCAAGTACTTGATGTGTTACAGGGCTGAAAAGCTCTATGCTAATTATAAGAAGTGCGCCTTTTGTGTAGGGCGTGTTGTTTTTCTACGGTTTGTAGTCAGTGCTAATGGTGTAAAAGTAAATGAGTCTAAGGTTGATTAGAGATTGGCCTACTCCTACTACTGTTTCGCTTGTTAGGAGTTTCCATGGCCTTGCTAGCTTATAGGTGATTTGTGAGTCATTTTAGCACCATAGCAGCACCACTCACTGAGTTGGTGAAGAAAGATCGACCCTTCCTTTTTATGGGTGTGTCGTGCACCACATCTTCATAAATAGGATGATTGCAAGCCTCTTTTCCCATACTCAATTTATCGATGTTACCTCATCTCTCGACAATGCCTTGTTGCACTCGCAAACTACCTATTCTGTGAAATCCCGACATGCCCGGAGCTGGTCGTCTCCTGCTCCCACAAGTAATCTGCTTAATCCTTCATTACAAATTAGGGTGTCATTTTGCATTTCCTACCAACTAATGCCCACTTTGCCTATTCAAGCCTATCTGCGTCAATCGTGCGTATTTTCGTGCTTAATCGTGCCCGTCTACTAAAATAGCGCACATTTATAAAACTCACTCGTCAAATGTTTCCCAGCTCAGTCAAGGCAATATTGAAGACGAGATCACTCAGTTATCGAGATGAAGTGGAAACTATGTACATATAAACTCCTCTTTATGGGTGTGTAGCGCGCCACGTTTTCATAACTAGGACGATTATAAGTCTCTTTTCCCACGCTGGATCTACTAGTGTTATCTCACCTTTGGCAGCGCTTTTGCTCCATCTTTCATTTATCATGCCAAAAGGCAAAACATGCGCGAATCTAAACTTTACATACTTGGATAAGTTTAGTCTTTACATTTAAAATTATGCGTTATAAATCTCTCACACAGGCAAAATGCCACTCTAGAACTACAAACGACCTAATTCTCGTGAAACCCGAGATATGTAGGCAACTCAGAGACCGGGGTTCGGCCAAAACATCCCAAAACTTCCATTTTCCCCTTTCAGTCATTTTGCCCACCAGTCATGACAAAATTTGCTACTCCGTCAACTATCTTTGGCCGAAGATTTTTTTCATCATCCACTGACAAAAAGGAGAAGCTGTTTGACACCAAATTTTGTCTCTCTTTTTTCTAAATTGTCTATAATTTAACTTAAGGGTGTAATTTGACTGTTTGTGCAAAACGTGCATTAGAAATCATGCATTTACGTGCGTTATCCTCTGCTTCTATATTACATACCTAAATGTGGCTATATTATATAATTTTTCATCATTTAGGTTATTTGTCAAAACTGTGACAATTTGCATAAATTAGTACATTTATAATATCATACAATCGCATCATCTAGGCTACATGTCAAATTTATATCGATTTGTGATCATTTGTGCAAATTAGTAATTATTTGTGATTATCTATATTTAAATAATTTTATTTGAGTTTATTGAATGATTATTTGTGTATTTTATACATATGTATATCTATATTTTATTTTTATACCTTAAGTTGAATATTGGAATACATATGTATATCTATATTTTATTTTTGTACCTTAAGTTGAATATTGGCCAATTAAAAAAAATGTCCATTTTTCTTCTTTCAAAACTATTCAATTTTTCTTTCTTCCAATTTCCACCAAAATTCCTTATTTATTTGTATTTACTTTCATTTACCTTTTTTTTTTAAATAACATTATACTTCTCTTTGAACCTAGACATAGAATCTAGCCAAATATATTTCTTCATTTTAAATTTTGAAAGTGAATATTCCTTTTTGGCAAAATCCCCCAAATCACTCCCCTAAATCTCCCTCAATCAAAATCCCTCCTCACTTCCCAAACTGATTTCCTATCCCTAAAATTATTCCTCAATTACCTCTAATCCCCAACAACTATTTTGTTTCAAAAATTCTATATACACACATCCCTTTTCATCCACTCGATCATCATTAGCACACGTAGCCCGACCCAACTGCCTTTGGGTCTTCTTCCCCGCATAAACCAACACCAACAGACCCCACACAAAAACCCCCTTTCACAATTTTACCTCTCCACACCAAAACCGATATACATACACCTACACACAAAACGGGTAAACCCATTTTTTACACACACAGACACACGTAATCCTCTCCTTACACCGTTCACACACATTCATCAAACATCACCCCCACCCGTACCCAGATCAAAACTGCTTTCTCCGTTGTTTTCTCCCCAAACGACCAATCACACACACATACACAGAGTACACGCAGAGAAAACCCGTCATTAATTTCCCCATTGTTTTCCATCGTTTGATTCCATAATTGAAGAAGAAATGGTTGAGACGAGAACGGAGTCGCAGCGATGTCGCTAAGACAATCGCTCCTCCGTCTCTCGTCATCCATTTGCCGTCATCTCCACTCACGTCATCTGGTCACCTAGTTCCTCTGTTTATGCTGTTATTATGAATCTATTTTGGCTATGTTTGCACCGGATTTGCCTGTTGTTGGTTTGATTTTACAGATTATGGAGTTTTGTTTTGAACCTCCATTGGAATAATCCATCTCTGTTTCTGTTACTGAATCAAAACTAAAAGTTGGGGTTGGGAGTGGTAGCGACGCCGCTACCCTGCTTGTGTCGCTCCTCGCTGATGAGTTACATCTAAGCGTATTAGTCTGGTTCTATGCTTATACGTTTTGGGATATGAGGACTCGATGTTCCTTCTGGGTTTGACAGTTACATTGTTGCTATTTTGCTTTTATAGTTCTGCCTTGCTTGATTTCTTTATCTATAAATGTTTCTGATGCTTTTTCTTGATTGCAGAGTTGAGGGGCTTATTTTACTCACCTATGTAGTTGACCTTTGTACTGTTGACCCTTGTATCTTTTTTTTTTTGAATATTGCATGTTAGTGATTTTGAACAGATACTGTGTGATTTAGCCAAGGAAAATAATTATTTATTTGAGGCCTATTGACTGATTCGAACAGTTACTACACTTAAATAGCTCCATCCCCGTGTCCATGGAACAAAAAAAAAGGCGATGATGACATGTATGAGCTTCAATTGCAAAATGAGCCGGCGATGGAGTGGTGTGACTGACACTTGGCATGGCAACACGACCGGCTGGCGTGTTTGCAGCTGTACCGACGTCCCTAACCTCTAGCTGAATCATACAAACCTGAGCCTACACATTTATAAAATCTATTTTTCCCTTTTATTTTAATTTTACTATTATTATTATTTTATTTTTATTATTGATATTATGATATTATTCTTATTATTAATACTAACTCATTATCTTTATATTTTTTGCAAGGTAAAAATGGATGAAAGGCGGCCTATTTTTGAAGGAGAAGAACTAGAAGAAAATCCTTTATTTATTATTGCTATTATTTATTAATATTACTAGTATTATTATTATTATTCTTATTTATTTTTCTTATTGTTATTTATTATTATTATTTCACTTTGTTAATTTTCGTACTAACTTATTTTTAATTTTGCAAGGTACCTTTGGAAGACCAATTCGTGGATTTAAAACGTTTTTCAGTTAACCTTAATTAATTATATGCATATTATCGTAGCCATTTAATTACTTGTTTATTTTAGTTAGCGATTTTATTTGTTTATTTACTTAGAATCCCAATTGTTTAGTCCGACCGGTAACCACATTTGGTGGGACATGAGAGGTGCCTAACCTCTTCTTCTCGGGTTAACTTGAACCTTTACCTAGAATTTCTGGTTCCTAGACTAAGTTTTGGAGTTAATTATAAAATTAGCTAGAAACAAAATAGGTGCCCTAATATGCCTAGTTAAAAAGTATGTTAGATGGCGGCTCCAACTCTTTACCCGTGAGTTATCCAATAAGTCGAGCCCTATTCCGAACTTTAACCGGTTCGGGTAAAAATTGGATGCGAAAATTACTGGATCAAGGTCATCAACTATAGCTTTAGTCGGCCGATATTCTTCCTCCGGGTCGGAGGGTATGATAGTTGGTTTGTAGGATCTAGTCACCTCATGGACCCCGTGTCCTAAGGGTACTCTAGTGACCAGATTGGGCCCAAGCAACTTATCCAGCTTCCTCTTCTGATTTTCGTCTCTTTCTTGGTGGCATCGATCACTGCAGTCATGTAGCAGCTCCGAGATAACTTCTGTTCAGCCTGAATTTCTTTCACCCCCAAGGAGTTGGGTACTTGAGGACCTGGTGAAGTGTAGACGGCACAACGTGTCCTTCGTGAATCTAAGGTCTCCCAAGGATAATGTTATACAAGAGGTTGCATGTCTTTATATTAAGCTGAAGAAACGCTTTTGGGAGTTGATTTCACTTGGTGAATCCAATTGAACATCGATCCTTTTTTATCAAACTTGATTGCAAGAGCCGAGTGCCTCTTGAGGTTAGTTTGCTTAGCGTAGGTATCTCTTGACTTCGCCATAGGTGTATCGAGACTAGTTCCTCGGTGCTACTTGGGCTTTTGTTCGAGTTACGCCTCGTTCCTATCTCTTTTCTCCCTAGTTTCTATCTCTTTGTATTGTGTTTGCTTCCACATCTATCTTTTGTTGCTTCCACCTATATTGCCCTGCATCAGTTGGTATCAGAGCACAACTAGATTTTGTCCTTACAAATCCTCATCCTGTGCATCTATCTCGTATCTTTACCTTCTTGTTGTTGTTGATTGTTCTTGAAAAAGAAAAAGATGAAAAAAATAGAAAACTTGAAAAATTTAAAAAAGTTTATAGAACTTGTTGGATTTGAACACCCAATCAATGAAATTTATTGGAGTTTGTTCTATGTTAGATTATCGTTCTTTTGGTACCTTAATATCTCGATTTAATTTTGTGAATCAAAACTTGAAGATTCAAAATCCCAAAATTTTAACCCTAGAAAATTGCTTCCAAATCATATATCAAACTTGTTGTTGTTTGATTAGGTATAAAATACATTAGGAATTGTTTAGAATCATTCAAAACATCTTTGGGTTACCTTTGGATTTGAAAAATAAGTTGAAATTGTTGGGAAATTCGGTTGCAAAACGGACCAAAACACATTTTTGCATAGCTGCAGTTTCAGGTTTGGGTGGACCGCCTAGCCACCGAGGCGGATCGCCTCAATTTAATCTACTCCCTAAACTTGGTCAGGCGGACCGCCTAGTCTCAAGGGCGGACCGCCTCCCCCTGTGTCGGGGATCGGGATAGTTTGTTTCGTAGGTTTTTATGCTTTCTTTGGTTGCATTACTTTTGGCTAGTACTTTTAGAGTAATTCTCCTACTTGATTAGTACTAGTTCATTGAGCGTTTAGGATACTCGTGCGTATTGGTGATTAAAATTCAAAGAAGACTCGTAGAATACTTTTGCTTGAAGTACTCACTCATATAGCCGCTCGTCCATAGAGTCACATCAATTCCACATTTCCCAAAGAGTATTTGGTTCTTGTGAACTTGATTGATTATTGAGGAGGGTTGTTCAACTACGAGGAGCCTTTGGAATCAGGTTTGAGTGATCCTACCCACTAAATTGAGTGTACCAAAGTGACATTAAAAGGTGAGGGAAGTGTGAGGACTTTTACACTAACCTCTTTCTTTAGTCTTTGAACTTTGTAGGTATATGGCCGGAGACGTTCATGAGACCATTGAGGAACCGGAGTCCACTTTAGCCTACCTCTTGGCCGAGGTGAAAATTAGCTTAAGCCTTGATAATATTGAAAGAGAAGGGACCCTGAGTGTCCCAAGAGAAGCCGGAAAAGAGGAAGCCCATAATGATAGCGCGTTGGGCAATCCCCAACAAGTAGGTATTCAACACAACTTAGGCATTCCCCAAGGTGTAGCCCGTAAAGATTGGGCATTGGGCATTCCCTAAGTGGGAATTCTCCACAACTTGGGCATTCCCCAAGGTGATATAGCTACTCGTTATAGAGGCAACACTTCATCTACTCCCATGAGCTGAACTAATGATTGGAAGAGCCCGAGTACTGTTGGTGCTAGTCGAGGCGGAGATATGAAGAAGCCCTTTGAGAAGGTACAACAAAGGAGTAACTCTAAGGAGTTGGGAGGTAACTCAAAAACTCATTTTCATACTCTTAGTCCTTCTTCTTTTCAATGTCACAATTGTAAGGGCTATGGGCATGTTGCTAAAGGTTGTCCCACCCTGATGCAATACGAACCAAGCTCACTTGTTCGATTCATCAAGCTAGTCCACCGAGGAGTCACATGGCGCCCACGATCAAAGTGTGGCCGGAATGGAAGATGTCGAAGACTGCCTCGCCGAGCAACAACTTTGGAAATCCACCGAGCAGACAACAAGTGACCGTTGCTAACACTGACTTCGGGAGCTGTGAGACCGAGCACAACTTATGAAAGCTGAACGATCAAGTTTGAGCCCGAAGCTGAAAGCAACCAAACCAAGGAAGAGCGACGCCGAACAGAGAATCGATCAAAGGGCTACAAGTGTGCCCGAGGCAAGAGCGTTCGATTCCAAATGTGACCGAGGCAAACAAGCGTCCGAATCCAATGTGTTTGAGCTGAACTGCCGAACACATAAAACGGCTCCAGCCCTGCGTGGCTTTATCTCGTTGGTCGTCTGTGACCGTTTTTACTATTTTTCCCTTTTAGTGTTGTCTATATAAAGTCCTAGAATAGTTCTATAGAGGGAGTTAGTTTTTAGCTGATTATTGAATTGAGAGAATAGAGATAGAATTGGCCGAGCCATTCTTGTTGAAGCCTGAGTCTTCGTGTATGCCCTCTTAGGTTTGGAACCGAAATGGATTTCATCCCTAGTATGAATCCTTGTTAGGTTCAAGTTTCATTTCCTTCTTGGATAATCAATCAATGTTTTGATTCTGATTATCTATTCTTTTCTTCTATTTCTGTCCTCCCCCTTCCCCAATTTCTTGTTATCCGTGTTACTTTTGTTGCTTCTGCCTCTTATCTTCATCGTTTCCGCGTCTTGCCCGTTGTCTCCGATTGCAAAGCTTCAACCTACGGGTTTGCTTGCATCAGATTGGTATCAGAGCAAGACTTGGATTTCGTTCCTACGAATCCACGTTCCTTGTTCATTTTATCTTTATTTTCTGTTGCTATTCTTATGTTGCTTGAAAAAGAAGAAAATACAAAAAAATTGAAAAATTGAAAAATTATCAAAATTTGTTTGTTGTTAATTGTTTGGATTAAACAATCACATATTTGAATTCACCACTGTCTAAGGAATCGATTGAGTACCCGACGTACATCATTTGTGACTAGGGTTTTTCCATCGTTTTGGACCGTGTTCTTGACGTGGTGAAGTTGAATTCAAACCCCAGTTGTGATTTGGAGTTTATTAATGAAAACTGGAGATTGTTGAGGTATTTGGGTCGATTTTAGCGCTTGAAAATCGAAGCTCCAGTGTTTAGCCACCGTCCGTACATCGGAGCATTGTTAAGGTAATAACAGCGTACGGACGACGCCATAGCTGGACGACACGGCTTGGAATCGAACAATTTCTCTGTTGTTAAAATTACCGGAGACGACCCAAATCTTGAGCTTAAGCTGTTGTTAGTGGACTGTGAACGAATCTTGACATTGTCCGTACACCGGAGCAAAGGTTCAATGTTCCATTGAAGAAGAAAGGGGTAAATTGTCAAAATCTAAAAACCCCAGGTAAAAAGTTGTCGGCTAGAAAAGGGAAAGCGGATAAGGTTAAACCCTATCTGTACCGAGGAGGAAACGCTTGTACCGAGGTCACGTGTTCGGAAAATTCCGAAGCGGAACCGAGGAGGAGGTAGATTCTCTTAGGATTTCACTTTTCTTGTGTCTGCATATTCTCGATAGTGGAACTCTGGAGTAATTCTTTCTACTCGAGGTCGTACTGTCGAATTTGAGCTTATAGAAACTCGTGCGTGGGGTGGCCGAAGTCCAACTTCGTAGACAATTCTTTGACTCCCCGTGCGCAGTTAAATAGCTACCATTCCATCGAGTCATATAAACTCTTTCCGAACCTAGACTTGGAAAGTACTAGTTGTGACTTATCACTTCGGTTTCCTAACAAGAAGGCAAGGCCAACTTTAGTGGAAAAAGGCTAGAGTGGTGAGAACAATAGAGTGAGGTCACAAAAGCCAACGACCTTGAGTGTATACACGCGTGGAAAGAAAATTGAGTGAACAATACTCGAGCGATACACGTGAGGGAGTGAACTTGTGAGGTCCTTTACTTTATTCGTTGCAGCTATGTCTTTAGATGATGATGACTACGGAGGGTATGATTCGTGTGGAGATGATGGAGACTATGGTTCCTACGAGGGTGATGATTGCTATAATGACACCGGGAACTATGGACCTTACGTAGATGAAGCAGGTCACTATGGTGAATACGAGGACGAAGAAGACTACGAAGCCTGTGAAGATGAACGAGAAGAATCTTATGCTTCGGGTCAAGAATACGTGCTATGATGATCCTACTTACTCACATTGTGTTGATCTTGAATATGATGAATGTGACATCGGGGAGGCCGACGATGGAGTTGATCGAGTGAATTATTCGATGTCAACTGCCTTCGGTGTCTCGTATGGAGCACAAGGGAGTGGTAGAACCCCTTCAATCGGGATGGGAGGAGGTGGTGGAGGTTGTTCCATGGGAGGAGGAAGACTTGGAACTTTGAGTCGTGACACACGATTCAATGCTTCCAATTCCTATGTGAAGGGTGGCTCGAGGTGCACTGGTGGTTGTGGACCCGAGGAGGGTAGATGAGGTTTCTACCGAACTCCTTCTTCGAGGAGAAGTTCTTACGGGTTCCATGCTAAAACTCCTTCCTCGAGTTTCAACAATACTAATGTTGGAAGAGTGAAAGGAAGTGGGAGTTATCCTAGTGGTGTTGCCACTAGTGGAGGAATAAGGAGAACCCAAGTTGTTAGTCTTTATGGTTTGGGACACTCAAGTTCTTACTTGGATCTTCCTATACGAAACTTGGGTAGAAGTAGGTTCGCTGTTGAGGTGAATGGTTATGGAGGAATTTGCTCAAGATTGGGGATACCGATGTCAATTGCATTAGCGCTTCTTTGGTACGGACCCTAAAATACCATGCTATAAATTGAAGCATCCTTATACGTATAAGGGAGTGAGGGTTTCTTATGAAGCTCGAGTACTCATATCTCATAGGGATTATAGAGAATATGCTTGGTGTGACGTGTACTCCATGCCCGATTTTGATGTTTGGCTAGGCGACCCATGGTTGCACAACAAACAGTTGCTATATATTGATAAGAGGGATGTATACCTTGTGCACAACAGAGAGTTACAAATGGCTTATGAGTTTACGCCTCACGGGTTGAAGGGAAAGATGTCCATTGGTGCGTATGCTTCGGTGTTACAGATGAGAAAAGAGCGAGAACTCCAACCCAGGATCGAAAGAGTGCCATCGAGGAGTCCTACAAACACAAGGAGCAGTGGGAAAAGTGCAAGAAAAGAGTCGACCGAAGTCAATGTTGTGAACCCGAAGCCACAAGCTTCGAAGCCAAGCAGTTCACTGACCACAAGAGCGGAGACCTCGGTTGATGAGTCTTCGAGTTCTAGACTTCGGGTTGATGTTAAAACTCCACCTACTCCAGCTATGGGTATTCTTGGGCCTCGACCCAACTCACCCGAATACGAGAGACAAAAGATCGAGAGGAGTAAGGGAGTGACCGGTGACAACTCTTGAGTGGAAAAAGGAGAGGATGTGTCGAGTGATGTGAGCGAGTTGTCACCACCTAAACCCACACCTAACCTTGAAAAGAAAATGAGGGAAAAGAAAGAGGGAGAAAGAATCATTGAGAGTGAGGACACCCCTTATTCTAACCTTAACGCTTTATCTTTTTCTTCTACTTGTTCGAAATCTTGTGCAGGAACACTTGGAGGCAAACCGAAGGAGCCTCAACCATGTGCCGAAGATGATTGGCAAGGTGAAGAAAATCTTCCATGTGAGCTCCACTGATAAGAATCAAATGCGGAAAATAAAAAGGATAAGAACGAGACGTATCTTGATCTCAAATCTCAAGTAGCAACGGAGAACTTGTTCCGTTACACTCCGAGAGGAGGTCAAGAACACCTACGCTAGGCAACTACCCTCGAGCTAACGTGAGCACGCAAGTAGAATGGTCGGGGGGGGGGGGGATTGGAATTCATCTAGATCCGCTAGAGGAAGAACATGTCCCAATTCAAGGTTTTTCATTCAATAAGAGTTCAACTCTTCAACACAAGTGTTTGTTTTTCATCAAAGGTAAGCTAATGAAAATAATAAGACAACTAACTATTTATAGGTTTTTTAGACACCATATGAAAGGTCTAATATGCCCACACTTAGGCTTAGGAACATAGGACCACGTAGGGTCAAAATAGTCTTAACACTAGCTAGAAAATCACCCTTCAGCGTTTTGGGCGGGGCGCCCGGATTTGGGGCGAAGCACCCATTTTGATCAGTGGGGTGGCCTAGGCGGGGTGCCCAGGCCTAAGCCTCTTCAGGCGGAGCGCCTGGTTCTTCAGGCGGGGCGCCCAAGGCGCTGGACTGCTTCCCTTGCACTTTAAGCACTCGGAACGGCTTCCAATCGCTTCCTTCTTCTAGGCCCTTCCTCATCAAGTGTAGGTGTACTCCTTGGATGTCCTTAGCTTGGCTCCGAGTGAAGGGTGTTGTGGGGGTTTGGGTCTTATCATCCTCCCCTTCTTGAGAGGATTTCGTCCTCGAAATCGGAGCATCATTCACGACCTCTTCATCATCATTCACGACCTCTTCATTACCTACATCCAAAGGAACCAAGTCACAAACATTGAAAGTATTAGAAACTTGATACTCACATGGCAAGTCGACCACATAGGCATTGTTGTTTATCTTGGAAAGCACTTGGAATGGGCCATCTCCGCGGGGTGCCAACTTCCCTTTTTTAAGGTTTGGAAACCTTTCTTTCTGGAAGTGCACCCACACATAGTCACCCTTCTTGAGTTCCACCTTCTTGCGTCCCTTGTTTTTCTTAGAGGCTACCTTTGCATAGGCTTCCTCCAAGTTCTTCTTCGCCTTAGCATGTACCTCCATCAAAGCCTTGGCTCTAGCTTTAGCTTCAAAATTAACAACCATTTCCCTTGGCAAAGGGGTTAGATCAAGGGGAATCAAGGGGTTAAATCCATAAACACACTCGAATGGAGTCATGCCTATCATGCTATGCAATGTGCGATTGTAGGCAAACTCAATAAGAGGTAGACGATCAATCCAAGTCCCGGCCTTACCTCGGGTCATGGCTCTAAGAAGAGCACCCAAGGTTCAGTTTACCACTTCCGTTTGCCCATCGGTTTGTGGGTGGTGGGACGTGGAGAACAAGAGCTTGGTGCCTAAAGCACCCCATAAACACATCCAAAAATGACTTAGGAACTTAGTGTCGCTATCACTCACTATGGTTTGAGGCACACCATGCAACTTCAAAACATTTTCAATAAACAAAGTTGCCACATGTTGTGCATCATCACATTTCTTGCATGGAATGAAATGAGCCATTTTGGAGAACCTATCCACAACAACATAAATGCTATCGTGGCCCCCCCTAGTCCTTGGTAATCCCATCACAAAATCCATTGAGATATCCAACCATGGACTAGTAGGTATGGGGAGAGGGGTATACAACCCATGGGGGTAGGCTTTGGATTTAGCACGGTTGCACTCAAGGCAATTGTTGCAAAACTTTTCCACTTGCACCCCCATCTTTGGCCAATGAAATTGTTCTTTAAGAATAGCCAAAGTCTTTCTTGTGCCAAAATGTCCCATGAGTCCCCCGCAATGTGCCTCATGCACAAGCAACTCTCTCCAAGAGGACTCCGGTATGCACACCCTACCATTTTTGAAGATATATCCATTAACCCATTGGTATTTATCAACTCTCTCCCCCTTCTCTAGAGTGTCATGGACACTCTTTAGCTTTGGGTCATGAGCATACATCAATTTAATGCTCTCAAAACCCATGAGCTTAGAGGTGAGAGTGGTGGCTAGAGCGAACTTTCTCAAAGTGCATCCGCCACAACATTGTCCTTCCCTTTCTTGTATTGGATCACATAGGGAAAGGACTCAATGAATTCAAACCACTTGGCATGTCTCTTATTGAGCTTCTCTTGGCCTCTCAAATGCTTGAGTGACTCATGGTCACTCTTGAATACAAACTCACGAGGCCAAAGATAGTGTTGCCAATGGACAAGGGCTCTCACAAGGGCATACAACTCCTTGTCATATGTAGAATAGTTCAAGGAGGCCCCTTTCAACTTCTCACTAAAGTAGGCGATGGGTTTGCTTTCTTGCATTAAAACACCACCAATTCCCACCCCCGAGGTATCACATTCAACTTCAAATGCCTTTCCGAAGTCGGGCAATTGCAATAGAGGGGCGGTACTCAACCTACTTTTCAATTCATGGAAGGCCTTCTCTTGAGGCTCTCCCAGAACAAATGGTTGGTCCTTCTTCACCAATTCGGTGAGTGGAGCAGCAATGGAGCTAAAGTCTTTCACAAATCGCCTATAAAAGCTAGCAAGACCATGAAAGCTCCTCACTTGAGTCACGGTAGTAGGAGTAGGCCAATCACGTATGGCCTCTACCTTAGACTCATCCACCTCCACTCCTTGGGCACTCACAACAAACCCAAGGAAGACTACCTTCTCAACACCATAGGCACACTTTTTAAAATTAGCATAGAGCTTTTTGGCTCTCAACTTTTCAAGCACTTGCCTAAGGTGATCAACAGAGTCGTCTATTGATTTGCTATAGATCAATATATCGTCAAAGTAGACGACCACAAACTTGTTGATGAATGGCTTTAGAACATGGTTCATTAGCCTCATGAAATTGCTAGGTGCATTGGAGAGCCCAAAGGGCATCACCAACCATTCATAGAGACCAAACTTGGTCTTGAATGCGGTTTTCCATTCGTCACCCGGTTTCATCCGGATTTGATGGTAGCCGGACCTAAGGTCAATTTTGCTAAACACACATGAACCACTCAATTCATCTAACATATCATCAAGTCGGGGAATAGGATGACGGTACTTTACCGTTATTTTGTTCACGGCCCGACAATCAACGCACATTCTCCAAGTGTCGTCCTTCTTTGGAACAAGGATCACGGGTACGGCACAAGGACTCAAGCTCTCCCTCACCAAGCCTTTAGTGAGCAATTCATCAACTTGCTTTTGCAATTCTCTTGTATCTTCCGGATTGCTCCTATAGGCCGGCTTGTTTGGGTTTTGGGATCCCGGGACAAAGTCTATTTGATGTTCAATACCCCTCAAAGGAGGCAATCCATCCGGCATCTTATCCGGGAACATGTCCCCAAAATCCTTCAAGACATTCTCAAACACACTAGGCAAAGGGTTAGAAGAAAAATCACAATTAGAGTTTAGGATCATACCTTTGTGCACTAGGCATAGGAGAAACTTGGTGCCATCATTTCCTTTTAAGATCTCACCCGGTTGCATCATGGCACAAATGCCACCGGTAGAAGAAGAAGGTGGGATTGCCACCATACTTTTGGACAAAGGGCTAGTCTCAATGATTGACTTGGCCTTTGCCACCTCCCTCAACTCCCTCATCCTATTGTAGTCATCGCTCACTTATTTGGGAGTTAGGGGCTTCAACACAAATTTCCTTCCTTCATGTTGGAGCGTGTAAGTGTTGACACGCCCATCATGGACCGCTTGTCGATCAAATTGCCAAGGCCTTCCAAAGAGAAGGTGGCAAGCTTGCACGGTCACAACGTCGAACAAGTGTTCATCAACATAACTACCCATTTTGAACTTGATCATTGCTTGCTTCACTACCTTTAGCTCCCCACATTCACTAAGCCATTGCAATCGATATGGCTTGGTATGCTTCACGGTAGGCAACTTCAATTGGGTTATAAGAGATTGACTCACAACATTAGCACAACTCCCGGAGTCAATGATCATAGAGCATACAACACCCTTAACACGACACCTAGCATGGAAAAGGTTTTCCCTTTGTAAGGTTTCGCCATCCTCCACAATCATAGCTCCTAAGCTCCTCCTCACAACTAGAAAAGTATGAGGTTCCTCATCCTCCACCGTGTCATCTAGATCATCCTCCTCTACTCCCTCATCTCCCTCTACACCCTCATCATCCTCCGGTTCACTCTCTTGTTCATATGCATTTTCACCAACAAGAACCATGGTCCTCTTCGTAGGACACTCCTTAGCAAGGTGTCCATACCCGTTGCATTTGTGACATTGAATGGAAGAAGAAGTAGGAGTATTCAATTGGGTTTTAGAGTTACCTCCCACATTGGGTGTGTACTTCTCAAACGGCTTCTTCACCTCTTTGCTAGCACTTGCTCCACTAGGGCCACTTGCATTTGTGAATTTTGCGTTGGGAGTAGGATTTTTCCAATCCTTTGACTTGTTCATGGAAGTAGAAGTGTTGCTCTTGTAACGGTTGGACTTCTCTTTCTCAAGCCATTGCTCGGCTTGAATAGCGGCATCAAGAATTTCTTGGAGTGAAAGATAAGCATGCAATCTCAATTGTGAAGCTATACCATAGCTCAAACCATTCATGAAACGGATCACGGTTTGCTCCTCATCTTCGGTGTCCATATCTAAGGCCATTCGAGTTCTTTCAAACTCATCAAAATATTCATGCACCGTTTTGACACCTTACTTCAACTCATAAAGTTTCTTGAGTTTCTCTTGACGATATCTTTGAGTGATGTACTTGATACTCATGATACCCTTCAAGTCATTCCAACCCACATTCACGGGAACTCCCGCTCTCCTTCTCGATCTCTTGACGGATTCCCACCAAGTAGATGCATAGGATTCAAAGGATGAAATAGCATAGGTACCTTTCTTCTCATCGGTCATCTCATTTGTGTCAAACAATCTTTCCATGTGTAGCACCCATTCAATGTAAGCCGCCGGATCACAATTCCCCTTAAAGGTTGGGAGATTAAGCTTCACACTATTGATGTTGGTGTTGTCACGACCCCCACGGAAAGGCTCCGGTTGGCCCCCATAGTGATCTTCATTCACACCATACTCCCTCCTCGCATTCCCTCCAACATAACCCATAGGTGGCCCTCGACCTCGGCCCCTACCTCTATCCACATTTCGACCCCAATTCATACCTCGCCTTGGTTGAAAGTGATCATCAAACCCATACATATCATCACCATAATCGGCTTCCTCCCCTTCTTGAGCTTCATCGGCTTGCTCAAAGGTTGCACATTTCGGATGGGCCTTGGTAGTGGAATGTTTCTTGGGGGGTTATCCAAGATACGGGGAATGCCCGTTCGTTGGGTATTGCCCAACATTTGATCAAGTCTCTCTCGCTCCTCCTTTGCCCATTGTTGATTGAGCAATTCAATGACATGACTAACTTGCTCTGGAGTAAAGTTAGGAGTACTTGAGACTTCAACCGGGACACTCGGGGTCCCTTTCTCGACTTGGACACTCGGGGTTCCTTTCTCCGATGGGACATTAGAAGTCCCTTGCTCAACTAGAGCACTAGAGTTCACCCTTTCGAGGCTTTCAATCCTCAAGTGCATACTATCCAATTTGGAGAGGATAGTAGCAAGGGCACTCTTTGCAAAATCATCTCCTTCGGAAGACATTGTACCTACATAAGTAACAAACGTTAGAAAACAACCTCACACACTCCCTCACTTGAGATCACTCGGCTCTCTCGTATAGTGACGGTGGGTATTTCACTCGACTTGTGGTTCCAAAGCTTCATGTAGATGAGTAGCAATTCCTCAACTCAACCAAACTATTCACGAGTCAAGAACACTCCGGGGTGAGTGGAGTTAATAGGACTCAATGAAAGCTAGGCACTTTGAAGTGAGGACTTGAATAAAAAAGAGTCTAGGATTCTTCTTGGAATTCTACTCTCCAACTAATGCACGAATCAACCTAAAAGCAATGAAATATTAGTGCTAATCAAGTAGAAAGATTACTTAGATAGGCACTAATAAGAGATTAGGCAACAAAGAACAAGCAAACCTAGAAGAAACTACCCAAAAACAACCCTCCAGTAATTCAGGCGGAGCGCCTAAGGAATCAGGCGGAGCGCCCAAAAATTGATCAGTGGGGTTGGGCAGGCGGGGCGCCCAAAGGTTGGGCAGAGCACCTGGAGCAAGGGCAATTCAGGCGGAGCGCCCAAAGGTCTAGGCGGAGCGCCTGGACGAAGAACACCTGAGTTTTTCTACTCCGTGTTCTTCGTTTTCAATCCAATTTCTAGGCCGATTCCAAGGTATTTTGGCCAAATCCAAGGTACCCAAAGTTGCTCCTTGATACAACCTACAATCCCCAATCAATTTAACACCCAAACAACCAACAAATAATGCTCAATCAAGATTCAAAGTTTTCAAGTTTGGGGTTTCAACATGGATTTCAAGGTTCAAAAGTGGGTTTTGATTCTTCAAAAACTATGTTACCGAACTCCGAATTACACGATTCTTGTTGCAAATTGTTCGGTTTTCAATAGAGATCAATCCCCAATAATCAATTCCAAAACCCCATTAACACACAACCCAAAATCAATCAATTTCCTCAAGAACAAGGGTTTGGTAGGGTTTAACAACAATTGGGGTTTTCAATTTTCAATTCAATCCAATCCCAACAAATTTGGTACCCAATCGTCAAGTTTTCAACAAGGATCGATAATCTATAACACCCACTTCAAGAATCACAAACACCAAAAAGTTACACCAATTTTTGAATTTTTTTTAAATTTTTCAATTTTTTTGTAATTTTCTTTTTCCCAATAACTTCAACAACAAGAAAACTAAAAGAAGATACTAGGCACGAAGAATCAAGGGTCGGGGTTCGTAGGAACGATACCCGAACCTTGCTCTGATACCAAACTGATAAGAATCAAACACGAAAAATAAAAAGGATAAGAACGAGACGTATCTCGATCACAAATCTCAAGTAGCAACAGAGAACTTGTTCCGTTACACCCCGAGAGGAGGTCAAGAACACCTACGCTAGGCAACTACCCTCGAGCTAACGTGAGCACGCAAATAGAATGGTCGGGGGGGATTGGAATTCATCTAGATCCGCTAGAGGAAGAACAAGTCCCAATTCAAGGTTTTCATTCAATAAGAGTTCAACTCTTCAACACAAGTGTTTTTTTTTTCATCAAAGGTAAGCTAATGAAAATAATAAGACAACTAGCTATTTATAGGTGTTTTAGACACCATATGAAAGGTCTAATATGCCCACACTTAGGCTTAGGAACATAGGACCACGTAGGGTCAAAATAGTCTTAACACTAGCTAGAAAATCACCCTTCAGCGTTTTGGGCGGGGCGCCCGTATTTGGGGCGGAGCGCCCAAGATTTTGATCAGTGGGGTGGCCTAGGCGGGGGGCCTGGGATTTGGGCGGAGCGCCCAGGCCTAGGCTTGCCCAGGCAGAGCGCCTGGCTCCTTCAGGCGGGGCGCCCAGGCCTAAGCCTCTTCAGGCGGAGCGCCTGGTTCTTCAGGCGGGGCGCCCAAGGCGCTGGACTGCTCCCCTTGCACTTTAAGCACTCGGAACGGCTTCCAATCGCTTCCTTCTTCTATGCCCTTCCTCATCAAGTGTAGGTGTACTCCTTGGATGTCCTTAGCTTGGTTCCGAGTGAAGGGTCTTGTGGGGGTTTGGGTCTTATCATCCACGATGAAGAAACTACTTATGACGCTTCGGAGGCATTGAGAGATACTGAAGGTCATTCCGAGGTAAGTGTTCGATTTCCTTCCCGTGAGCATGATACTTCATTGTCTAGTGAAATTGCTAGAGAAACTTCTATGCTAGTTGATGATTTTATGATTACAATGTGTTTGCAACTAGTAAAGAGTCGAATGGTCAACTTGTGAGTGAATGTGAATCACTACGTGAGAGGAATGATAAGCCAATAACCTCTCTTTAGTGATGGAATTGTAGCTGACCTTGTTTGTGACCCTTGTTATGACACACCACCAACCTTTGATAAAGGGAATAATGAGTTATTTGATCATACCCTTATTGATATTATTGCCTATGGTGGATCTCTGTGTTGTAGCAAGGATGATGATCCCCTTGAGAAGTCCTTAGTGGATGAGTTGGATCGGATTATATTCGATGACTTCTCAAGTGTGGATGATGACCTTTGTTTGGATGCACCTTTGATGGGTAGTGAACTTGTTTTCACCAACCCTTTGTTCGAAGGAGATTGTGATGAGCATCCGACCCGAGGGGACTATGAACCACCTCGGTTTAAAAAGTTTAACCCCGTAGATAATCCATTATTTGAGGCCTTCTTCGGAAGCTTGTCTAATGAGAAGGATTGTCTTAAAGGTGATTTTGGAGGTGAAAAACCATCTCTTGGTGTGAATAAGATTGCTTTTAAGAAGCGGAGTGGAGTATTCGATGTTAGTTGTCGAGTCAATCATTTTACTTACTCCATTCCACATGTTGATCACACCTCGAGTATAGTGCATATCGAAGTCCATAAGCCCCATGGTAATAAAAGTGAATTGAGGGCTCGGTATGTTGGCTATGAGTTTAGAGGTGATAGGGCTTTTGGTTGCTATATATTGCAGATAAAGTGTCCTATTGATCTCTTCGTGTACTCATGTGTTTGTTACAATTCCTTTTTGAGCCAAGAACTTGTTGTTTCCTTCGGAGACATCGGTTATTTGATTTGTATTGATGCTTGGCTCTATCATAAGAGTGTGTTTTCCACACTTTTAAAACACTAACCTACTATCAAAGTAGGAAGCTTTGTTTGTCTTTGCCTTGTTGCAGGTCTTGTCGGTTTGATTTCGAGGATGAAATCCTTTCAAGAAGGGGAGGATGATGCAATACGAACCAGGCTCACCTGTTCGATTCATCAAGCTAGTCCACCGAGGAGTCACATGGCGCCCACGATCAAAGTGTGGCCGGAATGGAAGATGTCGAAGACTGCCTCGCCGAGCAACAACTTTGGAAATCCACCGAGCAGACAACAAGTGACCGTTGCTGACACTGACTTCGGGAGCTGTGAGACCGAGCACAACTTATGAGCTCAACGATCAAGTTTGAGCTCGAAGCTGAAAGCAACCGAACCAAGGAAGAGCGACGCCGAATAGAGAATCGATCAAAGGGCTACAAGTGTGCCCAAGGCAAGAGCGTTCGATTCCAAATGTGACCGAGGCAAACAAGCATCCGAATCCAATGTGTTCGAGCTGAACTGTCGAACACATAAAACGGCTGCAGCCCTGCGTGGCTTTATCTCATTGGTCGTCTGTGACCCTTTTTACTATTTTTCCCTTTTAATGTTGTCTATATAAACTCCTAGAATAGTTCTATAGAGGGAGTTAGTTTTTAGCTGATTATTGAATTGAGAGAATAGAGATAGAATTGGCCGAGCCATTCTTGTTGAAGCCCGAGGCTTTGTGTATGCCCTCTTAGGCTTGGAACCGAAATGGATTTCATCCCTAGTATGAATCCTTGTTAGGTTCAAGTTTCATTTCCCCCTTGGATAATCAATCAATGTTTTGATTCTGGTTATCCATTCTTTTCTTCTATTTCTGTCCTCCCCCTTCCCCGATTTCTTGTTATCCGTGTTACTTTTGTTGCTTCTGCCTCTTATCTTCATTGTTTTCGCGTCTTGCCCGTTGTCTCCGATTGCAAAGCTTCAACCCACGGGTTTGCTTGCATCACACCCGTAGAATATGATGATCATGGATAATGGAAGGGTGTGTGAGCAAGAAAGTGAGCCCGGATATGAGGGAGTTGAGGGTGAAGAGGAAGTAGCAGAGGATGATGAGCTTAACATGACACTTGCAGTATGCAGGAGTTTGAGTGCCATCAGTCTTGAGGAGGAGGAGAATGTACAAATGGAGAGCTTATTCCATGGTAGGTGTAGAGTGGAGGGACAAGTGTTCTTTGTTGATTCCAGAAGTTGCACTAATGTGGTGAACGAAACGCTGGTGTCACAATTAAAGTTGCCTACTCTTGAACATCCACAACTGTATCGCTTGCAAGAGTTGAGTGAGTGCTGGGAGTTGAGAATGGCTAAGAAAGCTTTGATTAAGTTCAAGATTGGGACATAACAAGACGAGCTTATATTTGATGTTGTGCCTGTGCAAGCATGCTATATCTTGTTGCATAGGCCTTGGAAATATGATAGAAATGTGATTCATAATGGCCGAGCCAATACTTACACGGCTAAGTATGAGGGCAAGAGTTTCATACTTAAGCCTTTGTCACCCAAGCAAGTAGGTGAAGATTATAGGCGCATGAATGATGCAGCCCGAACCCGTCCTGATCAAGCATTCAACCCATCGAGGTTGTTGACACGAAGCCAAGCATTTAACCCATTGAGGCCATTGACACGAAGCAAAGCCAAGCTCTTGCATGATGTTCATATTCAGCTGGCATGGTCGGGAGAAAGCAACCGTTCGGATGCTGAGTGGCTGAGTGCAAAATATGAAGGCTACATTTGCAAGCTCGAGCTTGAAGAAGGAAGTTACCGAACAATTAACATTGACGCCAAACAATGAAGCGACCGAAGGTCTACAAATGCGCCCGAGGCAAGAGAGTGTCCATTTTCAAAATGTGCCAGCTGAACGAACGAGCACCGAAGCCAAGAGCACCGAGCACATGAATTACTCGATCCTGCGTGGCCTTATCTTACTAGTCGCTTGTGACCGTAATTACTAGTATACCCTTGGGGCTATCTATATAAACCCTTTAGCCTAGTTCATTTCACGCAGTTGTTGAGGAATATTGAATATATCAGTTGTTATTATGTCTCCGTTGTGAGCCGAACCCCGTCGAGGGAATGTTATAAGAACTTGGGTCAATCGATGAAACCCGTTTGAACAACTTTTTCTTCGATTATTCCGTTTGCAAGAAGCATGGTTGTTTTCTTGAGGATTGTTGCCTAGTGTAGGTGATTCTTTAATCTCAAACTAAGCAGCCCCGAAACTAGTTCCGTGGGTTCGTTTGGATTGAAGCTTAGATTTATCTAGCTTCTATCTTTATTTCTTGTTATTTCCGCGTTCTTGTTCGGCTGTTAAGCTTCTCTCCGGTTAGTTTTTACCATCTTGGTATCAGAGCACGGTTTGGGTTTGTTCTTACAACCCCAATCCTGTTCTTTATCTTTATATTTCGTGCGTTGTGTCTTTTGTTTCAGTTTTCGTGTTCTTGTTATTGTCACTGTTGTTCTTATTTACAAAAAAAAAAGTAGAAAGAAGAAAAAAATTCAAAAATTTTGGTTGTTGGTTGGTTGTTTGGATTAAAGAAGCACAGATTTGGATTCACCATTGTTTAGGCACTTGGATCTCGAGGTCTTTGGACTGATTCCGATGTGGTGTTTGAATTTGCAAACCCCAGTTGAGTTTTGGGTGTTTGACGTCTAAACTGGTGGTTGGTGCTTGATTTGGGTCGAATTTTATGTTAAAATTTCAAAGTTCCATTGTTTAGCCACCGTCCGTACACCGAAAAATTATACATTGTAACAGTGTACAGACGACGAAGTTGAAGCTGATAATAGCTGGGCTTGGAATTGAAAATTCTTCCGTTCGTTGATAAAAGTTAACGGAGAAGCGACCCTGAGTCAAATCTCATTGAAAGTGGACTGTGAACAAAGAAGGTGTCCATATATTGGAGTTGAGTTCACTGTTCTATGGAAGAAGAAAGGGGTAAAGTGTTATTGCTAAAACCCCAGGTGAAAAGTTGTCGGCTAGAAAGATGAAGTGGATAAGGTTAAACCCTAATCTATACAAGGAGGGACCACTTTTTATCCATACAAGAGTTGTTGTGTCCGAGGTTTCCAAAAGAGGAAACGAAGGGTAGATTCTCCTAGGTTAGCTTCTTTTCTTGTGGTCGATACATCTCGTTAGTGGATCTCCAGAGTCAATCTGATAAGGATCAATACGACAAAACAATAAAGATAGGAGAGCGAGACACTTCTCGAACTCCCTTCGAAGTAACCCCGGGGAACTTGTCCCGAAATACCCCCGAATCGGCGTCTAGAAGGACCTACACTATGCAACCACCCTCGAGTCGCACCCGGGACTCGCAAGTAGAATGATCGGGTTTTCGGTTCAAGACTCAACTAGGTTCCACTAGTGAATTCAAGCAACCAAAGAAAGGGTTTCTTCAATAAAGAGATAAACTCTATTCATCATTCATAAGATTCAAAGGTAAGCTAATGTTTGAGGAGGCTAAGTGAAGTATTTATAGGCTTCACTTAGTCATACTAAAAGGTCTAAAGTACCCCCAAAGTGGGTTAAAACAAATAAGGCCACGCAGGGCTATAGTTGGAAGTTCAAGCAAAAAGTAATAAAATATCCCGCAGGCCAACACAGGGGGAGGCGCTCCGCCTCCAGGTTGAGGCGCTCCGCCTTCTTCTGTTCAGCCCTCTGCTTTTTGGTAGGCGCTCCGCCTCCTTCTGGAACTTGTGGAAGAGGCTCAAAATGAGCTTGAGGCGGATCCCCTTGGAGCCCAAGTAGTCCTCCATCCATGGTGCTCAAAAGCATGATTTTCGAGCTACTCTCGGAGCCTCCTTCCACGTCCCTCCAACTCAAGTGAAGATGGGTGTCTTGAATCAACTTTGCTTGACTTCTAGTGAGAGGCCTTGAGGTCATATGCCCCACATCATCCTCCCCTTCTTGGGAAGGTTTCGTCCTCGAAACCATGGCTTCCTCCTCTCCGGCATCACCATCTCCTACATCACAAGGGATCAAGTCAGTTACATTAAAAGTATTAGACACATTGTACTTACCGGGTAGATCAATCACATAGGCGTTGTTGTTGATCTTGGAAAGCACTTGAAAAGGACCATCTCCACGGGGTGCCAACTTCCCTTTCCTAAGGTTTGGAAACCTTTCTTTGCGGAAGTGCACCGACACCCAATCTCCCTTTTTAAGCTCAAGCTTCTTCCTTCCCTTGTTCTTCTTGGAAGCAACCTTGGCATAGGCTTCCTCCAAGTTCTTCTTGGCTTTAGCATGGAGCTCAATCATAGCCTTTGCTCGGCTTTTTCCTTCAAAATTAGCAACCATTTCCCTTGGAAAAGGGGTTAGATCAAGGGGAATCAAGGGATTAAAACCATACACACATTCAAACGGAGTCATGCCAATCAAGCTATGCAAAGTACGATTGTAGGCAAACTCCATGAGAGGAAGTTTATCAACCCACGTCCCGGCCTTACCTCGGGTCATGGCCCTTAAAAGAGCACCCAAAGGCCGGTTTACCACCTCGGTTTGCCCATCCGTTTGTGGGTGGTGGGACGTAGAAAACAAGAGCTTGGTGCCAAGGGCACCCCACAAACTTCTCCAAAAGTGGCTTAGGAACTTGGAGTCCCTATCACTTACAATGGTTTGAGGCACACCATGCAATTTCAAGACATTGTCAATGAACAAGGAGGCAACATGTTGTGCATCATCACACTTCTTGCACGGAATGAAGTGCGCCATTTTGGAGAACCTATCCACGACAACATAAATGCTATCATGGCCCCCCTTAGACCGTGGCAACCCCATCACAAAATCCATTGATATATCAACCCACGGACTAGTAGGCACAGGGAGAGGAGTATACAAACCATGGGGTTTAGCTTTAGATTTCGCATGCTTGCACTCAAGGCAATTTTTGCAAAGCTTTTCAACTTGGACCCCCATCTTTGGCCAATGGAATTGTTCCATGAGAATGGCCAAGGTCTTGTTTCTCCCAAAGTGTCCCATCAAGCCCCCACAATGAGCTTCACGAATCAACAATTCCCTCCAAGAGGACTCGGGAACACACACTTTACCATTTTTAAAGATATATCCACTAACCCATTGGTATTTCTCTACCCTTTCCCCCTTTTCAAGAGCTTCATGAATGCTCTTTAGCTTAGGGTCATGAGCATACATCAATTTAATGCTCTCAAAACCCATGAGCTTGGAGGCTAGGGTGCTGGCTAGAGCAAACTTTCTCGAAAGCGCATCCGCCACAACATTGTCTTTCCCTTTCTTGTATTGGATTACATAGGGAAAAGACTCAATGAATTCAACCCACTTGGCATGTCTCTTATTGAGCTTCTCTTGGCCTCTTAGATGCTTAAGTCACTCATGGTCACTCTTGATCACAAATTCTCGAGGCCAAAGATAGTGTTGCCAATGGGCAAGGGCTCTCACAAAGGCATACAACTCCTTGTCATATGTAGAATAGTTCAAGGAGGCCCCTTTCGATTTCTCACTAAAGTAGGCGATGGGTTTGCTATCTTGCATTAAAACACCACCAATTCCCACCCCCGAGGCATCACATTCAACCTCAAATGCCTTTCCGAAGTCGGGCAATTGCAATAGAGGGGCGGTACTCAACCTACTTTTCAACTTATGGAAGGCCTTCTCTTGAGGCTCTCCCCAAACAAAAGGTTGGTCTTTCTTCACCAATTCGGTGAGTGGAGCGGCAATGGAGCTAAAGTGTTTCACAAATCGTCTATAAAAGCTAGCAAGACCATGAAAGCTCCTCACTTGAGTCACGGTAGTAGGAGTAGGCCAATCATGTATGGCCTCTACCTTAGACTCATCCACCTCCACTCCTTGGGCACTCACAACAAACCCAAGGAAGACTACCTTCTCAACACCAAAGGCACACTTTTTATAATTAGCATAGAGCTTTTCTTCTCTCAACTTTTCAAGCACTTGCCTAAGGTGATCAACATGGTCGTCTATTGATTTGCTATAGATCAATATCTCGTCAAAATAGACGACCACAAACTTGTTGATGAATGGCTTTTGAACATGGTTCATTAGCCTCATGAAAGTGCTAGGTGCATTGGAGAGCCCAAAGGGCATCACCAACCATTCATAGAGACCAAACTTGGTCTTGCATGCGGTTTTCCATTCATCACCGGGTTTCATCCGGATTTGATGGTAGCCGGACCTAAGGTCAATTTTGCTAAACACACATGAACCACTCAATTCATCTAACATATCATCAAGTCGGGGAATAGGATGACGGTACTTTACCGTTATTTTGTTCACGGCCCGACAATCGACGCACATCCTCCAAGTGCCATCCTTTTTGGGAACAAGGATCACGGGTACGGCACAAGGACTCAAGCTCTCCCTCACCAAGCCTTTAGTGAGCAATTCATCAACTTGCTTTTGGAATTCCCTTGTATCCTCCGGGTTGCTCCTATAAGCCGGTTTGTTTGGGATTTGGGACCCCGGGACAAAGTCTATTTGATGTTCAATGCCCCTCAAAGGGGGCAATCCATCCGGCATCTCATCCGGGAATATGTCCCCAAAATCCTTCAAGACATTTTCAAACACACTAGGCAAAGGGTTAGAAGAAAAATCACAATTAGAGTTTAGGATCATACCTTTGTGCACTAGGCATAGGAGAAATTTGGTGCCATCCTTCCCTTTTAAGATCTCGCCCAGTTGCATCATGGCACATATGCCACCGGTAGATGAAGAAGGTGGGATTGCCACCATGCTCTTGGACAAAGGGCTAGTCTCAATGATTGACTTGGCCTTTGCCGCTTCCCTCAACTCCCGCATTCGATTGTAGTCATCACTCACTTGTTTGGGAGTTAGGGGCTTCAACACAAATTTCCTTCCTTCATGTTGGAGCGTGTAAGTGTTGACACGCCCGTCATGAACCGCTTGTCGATCAAATTGCCAAGGCCTTCCGAAAAGAAGGTGGCAAGCTTGCATGGGCACCACGTCGAACAAGTGTTCATCCACATAACTACCCATTTTGAACTTGATCATTGCTTGCTTCACTACCTTGAGCTCCTCACATTCACTAAGCCATTGCAATCGATATGGCTTGGGATGCTTCACGGTAGGAAACTTCAATTGGGTTATAAGAGATTGACTCACCACATTTGTACAACTCCCGGAGTCAATGATCATAGAGCACACAACATCCTTAACACGACACCTAGCATGGAATAGGTTTTCTCTTTGCAAGGCTTCACCATCCTCCACAATCATAGCTCCTAAGCTCCTCCTCACAACTAGGAAAGTATGAGATTCCTCATCCTCCACCGTGTCATCTTGATCATCCTCCTCTACTCCCTCATCTCCCTCTACTCCCTCATCTCCCTCCGATTCACTCTCTTGTTCATAAGCACTATCACCAACAACAACCATGGTCCTCTTCGTAGGACATTCCTTCGCAAAGTGTCCATACCCCTTGCATTTGTGACATTGAATGGAAGAAGAAGTAGGAGTATTCAATTGGGTTTTAGAATTACCTCCACCATTGGGTGTATACCTCTCAAACGGCTTCTTCACATCTTTGCTAGCACTTGCTCCGCTAGGACCACTCGCATTTGGGAATCTTGCATTGGGAGTAGGATTTTTCCAATCCTTTGGCTTGTTCATGGAAGTAGAAGTGTTGCTCTTGTAACGGTTGGACTTCTCTTTGTCAAGCCATTGCTCGGCTTGAATAGCGGCATCAAGGACTTCTTGAAGTGAAAGATAAGCATGCAATCTCAATTGTGAAGCTATACCATAGCTCAACCCATTCATGAAACGGATCACGGCTTGCTCCTCATCTTCGGTGTCTATATCCAAGGCCATTCGAGTTCTTTCAAACTCATCATAATATTCATGCACCGTCTTGACACCTTGCTTCAACTCATAAAGTTTCTTGAGTTGTTCTTGACGATATCTAGGAGTGATGTACTTGATACTCATGATACCCTTCAAGTCATTCCAACCCACATTCACGGGGATTCCCGCTCTTCTCCTTGATCTCTTGACGGATTCGCACCAAGTAGATGCATAGGATTCAAAGGATGAAATAGCATAAGTGCCTCTCTTCTCATCGGTCATCTCATTTGTGTCAAACAATCTTTCCATTTGTAGCACCCATTCAATGTAAGCACTCGGATCACAATACCCTTTGAAGGTTGGGAGATTAAGCTTCACACTATTGAAGTTGGTGTTGTCACGACCCCCACGGAAAGGCTCCGGTTGGCCCCCATAGTGATCTTCATTCACACCATACTCCCTCCTCGCATTCCCTCCAACATATCCCATAGGTGGCCCTCGACTCGATCCACATTTCGACCCCAATTCATACCTCGTCTTGGTTGAAAGTGATCATCAAACCCATACATTTCATCACCATAGTCAGCTTCCTCCCCTTCTTGAGCTTCATCGACTTGCTCAAGAGGTTGCACATTTCGGATGGGTCTTAGTAATGGAATATTTCTTGGGGGATTATCCAAGATACGGGGAATGGCCGTTCGTTCAACTCTCTCTCGATCCTCCTTTACCCGTTGTTGATTGAGCAATTCAATGACATGGCTAACTTCTTCCGGGGTAAAGTTAGGAGTACTTGAGACTTCCACTTGGACACTCGGGGTCCCTTTCTCAACTTGGACGCTCGGGGTCCCTTTCTCGGATTGGACGTTGGAAGTCCCTTGCTCAACTAGAGCACAAGAGTTCACCCGCTCAAGGCTTTCAATCCTCAAGTGCATACTATCCAATTTGGCAAGGATAGTAGCAAGGGCACTCTTAGCAAAGTCTTCGCCTTCGGTAGACATTGTACCTACACAAGAAACAAACGTTAGCAAACAACCTCACTCACTCCCTCACAAGTGTTTCACTCGGATCACTCGTTTAGTGGTGGTGGCTATTTCACTCTTGCTTGAATCTAAAGCTTCACTAAGTTGAATAGTAAACCTCAACTTAATCACTCGACTCAAAAGCCAAATGCGCTCCGGGGTGAGTGGAGTTGATATGACTCTATTGGAACGCTAAGCTTTTTAAGTGCGGACTTGAGTCAAAAGAGACTACGAGTCTTCTTTGAATTCTAGTCTCCGGTCTAGGCTTGAGTTTTCCTAATAGCTTAGAAGGGCTAGCACAACTCAAGTAGGTAAGATTACTCAAGGAAGTACTAGCCAGAAGTAATGCGATCAAAGTAACAAGAAATCCTACGAAAAACTACCCAAAGCAATAACTCCCAGAAGTAGGCGCCCCGCCTCAAAAGAGTAGGCGCTCCGCCTCTGTTGGAGGCACTCTGCCTCTGTGGGGAGGCGCTCCGCCTCATCAAATTCCAGAGAGGTCACAGACTTGAGGCGCTCTGCCTCAGAACCTAGGCGCTCTGCCTCCTGCAACCTTCAACACAGTTTCACTTCGGGTTTTCTCGGTTTTGCACCCAAAAATCCGACAATTCTTACGTTGTTTTAGCAATTCAAAGGTACCCCAATGTTTTTTCAATCACAAAGAACAAACCCCAACAACTTTTATCAAACCCCAATCAAAAACAAACAATCCACCATGTTCATCATCTTCAAAACTAGGGTTTCAAAATTTTCAAATTTTCAAAGGGTTTCAAATTTTCAAATCTTTCGTTTCAACTCCAAATCTTGTATTTAGGGTACCAAAAGAACGGGTTTCCAATAAGGAACAAACCCCAATAACAATCGCACAATGGGTCCAACAAACCAAGAATCTATGATCAAATTTTTTTTTGTGTTTTTCAACTTTTTCTATATTTGTTTTTGTGTTTTCTTCTTTTTCTTCAACAACAAATAAGAACCTAACGTAGAAACTAACCTAGGCACGAAGAATCAAGGGTCGGGGGTTTGTAGAAACAAAACCCGAGCCTTGCTCTGATACCAAGATGATAAGGATCAATACGACAAAACAATAAAGATAGGAGAGCGAGACACTTCTCGAACTCCCTTCGAAGTAACGCCGGGGAACTTGTCCCGAGATACCCCCGAATCGGCGTCTAGAAGGACCTACACTATGCAACCACCCTCGAGTCGCACCCGGGACTCGCAAGTAGAATGATCGGGTTTTCGGTTCAAGACTCAACTAGGTTCAACTAGTGAATTCAAGCAACCAAAGAAAGGGTTTCTTCAATAAAGAGATAAACTCTATTCATCATTCATAAAATTCAAAGGTAAGCTAATGTTTGAGGAGGCTAAGTGAAGTATTTATAGGCTTCACTTAGTCATACTAAAAGGTCTAAAGTACCCCCAAAGTGGGTTAAAACAAATAAGGCCACGCAGGGCTATAGTTGGAAGTTCAAGCAAAAAGTAATAAAATATCCCACAGGCCAACACAGGGGGAGGCGCTCCGCCTCAGGATGGTGAGGCGCTCCGCCTCCAGGTTGAGGCGCTCCGCCTTCTTCTGTTCAGCCCTCTGCTTTTTGGTAGGCGCTCCGCCTCAGCTTTGAGGCGCTCCGCCTCCTTCTGGAACTTGTACAAGAGGCTCAAAATGAGCTTGAGGTGGATCCCCTTGGAGCCCAAGTAGTCCTCCATCCATGGTGCTCAAAAGCATGATCTTCGAGCTACTATCGGAGCCTCCTTCCACGTCCCTCCAAGTCAAGTGAAGATGGGTGTCTTGAATCAACTTTGCTTGACTTCTAGTGAGCGGCCTTGAGGTCATATGCCCCGCATCACAATCCTTCTACTCGAGGTCGTACTAATTTTTTTTGAGCTCATAGGAACTCGTGCGTGGGGTAACCGAAGTCCAAAATTGATTCAGGGCAAATTGAATGCCAAAGCGCCGACCATCAAGAGCCAAGCTCGAGAGCACAAAGAATACAAAACAAGGGCTCTGGAGTAGGATTCGAGAGTGATTTGAGGTCGCGGACTTGAGCACCATCGAGGGAGGATCGACTACGGACCAAGGAGAAATACCTAGAGTCCATTTGAGCCGTCTCCACACCTCCTAGGAAGAGGCAAACCACCCACACCACTAGGCGGACCGCCTACTTGAAGATCAACTCTCAGGAGTTTGGGCCGCCTACTTTTTGGGCGGACCGCCCACTTTTATACACTTTGTAGTAGGCGGACCGCCTACTCTGCTAGGTAGGGCGCCTACTCTGCTAGCTGGGGTGCCTGTTTTTCTTAGTTTTGGACAGGAATTTGACGTGTAATCCCTATTTTCGCCCTATGAGGTTTGTATTGTTCTTATCTCATTTGAGGGCTTTTTAGACATTACATTAGGAGTGAGGCACACCTATAAATTCCACACTTAGCCATTTCATTCATTAGCTAGATTTGGAGAATAGAGAATAGAACATAGAATAGGCCTGGCCATTCTTGTTGAAGGTTGAGCTTCATGTATCTCTTACTTGGAATCCATGGTGGATTTTCCCAGTGTGACCCCATGAGTTGTTCAAGTCTCTTTTCCCCTTCGAATCAATCTACTTGGGTTAGTTTGATTCGTTCTTTCTTTTATTTCTGTTCTTCCCCATGCCTTATTTCTTTGTTATCATGTTTTACTCGCTTCCGCGTTACCCAGCATTAGTTAGGTATCAGAGCACGGCTCGAATTTGTTCTTACAAATCCTCGTCCTGTTCTTCGTATGTTTACTTTCTTGTTGCTATTGTTCTTGTGAAAAAAAAAGAAAAATATGTGAAAAATATAAAATTACAAAAAAAAAAAAATTGCTAGAAATTCATGGATTTGATGATCCATTCGATTATTGTTATTGGAGATTGTTGATGATTACCCATTGATTTGGCACCCTTATTACGTGATTTGGTGTTTTGAATCAAAAGTTGAAGATTCAAAAATCCCAATTTCTTGAAACCCTAGAAAATTTTGCTCAAATAAAAAATCCAACTTCTTGTTGATTGTTTGGGGTGTAAAAACTATTGGGGATTTTTTAGATTCATTAAAAACACCTTTGGGTACCTTTGGATTGGAAAAAAAAGTTGAAAACATTGGAAATTTGGGTGCAAAACGGAACAAACCCCGTTTTGAGAAACTGCAGGAATCAGTACCAGGCGGACCGCCTACATATAGAAGCGGACCGCCTCTTTTTTTTCACACTCTATGGACTTCAAGTAGGCTGACCGCCTACTCCTCACTGTAAAAATACTGGGCGGACCGCCCACTTCAGAGGCGGGAGGGGGGGGGGCCTCTTTTGCTGAAGATTATCCGGGTAGATTTTTCATAGGATTTCGTGTTTCTTTTGCTTCCGAACTTCTTGGTTAGTGTTTCTAGGGTAATTTTCCTACTTTATTAACACTAACTCTCGGGTGTATTAGGACATTCGTGCGTAGTGGAGAGTAGCATTCAAAGAAGAGTCGTAGAACTTTCTTGGCTCCAAGTGCGCACTTTTAAATAGCCATTCATCCATCGAGTCACATCAACTCCATTCTGAACCAATACTTGGACGTATTAGTGGTGATCTTACCATTGTGGTTCCTAATAGATAAGGGGCATCTTTGGTTGGGTGATTTGGAGTGAATCCTAAAAAGGTTGTTGAGTGCCACCACCAAAGGTAAGGGAGAGCAAGTGAGGTTGTTTATACTAACCTTTGTGCTTTCTTAAAATGTCTTTTGCAAGTACAAGGAGCCATAAGGGAGGTTTGAATGGAAGTGGGAATGGTGAGAAAAGTGTAAGTGAGACCGAGTTAGTTCAAGCTTACCTTCGGGACATTATGACCGAGGTAGAGGTAATGAGTACTCGACTCCAACACTTAGAAGACTATTGGGATGAGAATGAGACCGAGGGAAGGGATGATATGAGTAGTTCTATAGGTTGTGGAACCGAGGAGGGTAGAGGAGGTTTATACCAAACACCTATTTCATGGAGCTCCTATGGGTTCTATGATGAGACTTCTTCCTCGACTTTCAACAACACATCTAACGTTGGAAGATTGACGAGAAGTGGACACTATTCATGTGGTGTTGCTAGTAGTGGAGAACTAAGGAAGTACCTATCTCGTGGTAGTGGCTCAAGTGAGACGACTAATGATGGGATGTGTAAGGGACGTTACTTAGATGATCTCTTAAAGAAAAGAGACTGGTGTCAATTCATCATCCGAAGCCATAGTTGTAACAATAAAGAGTAAAGGACCTCACAAATTCACTCCCTTATGTGTATCACTCGAAGGATGTCTTTCAATTTTCTTTTCACTCGTGTATACAATCAAGGTCATTGGCTTTTGTGACCACACTCTATTGTTATCACCACTCAAGCCTTTTTCCACTTAAGACATTCTTGTTCTCTTAGTAATCACAATGGTAAGATCAACAACTAGCATACCCAAGTAATGGTTCGGAATGGAGATTATGTAACTCTATGTACGGAAGCTATTTAAATGCGCACTTGAAGCAAGAAGGTTCTATGACTTTAAGTAAGACCCCAAGACACACAAGACCCTAAAAGCTCAAAGATTAGTGTCAATAAAGTAGGAAAAATACCTTAGAAACACTAACCAAGAAGTACGGAAGCGAAACAAACACAAAAAACCATGAAACGAGACAAAACCAACCAGCCAATGGACTGGGCGGTCCGCCTGGGGGCTGACCAGTAGGAATTCTGGGCGGTCCGCCTAGGGGGTGGGCGGTCCGCCTGGGGCCTGTTCCCAGTACCTCCGAAAACGTGTTTTTTGATTTTTTCACACAAATCCTCAACGATATCAACCCGATTCTCAAATCCCTTAGTACCCAAAGTTGTATAAAGTTATTCTCTTCAAACCCCAATGATTGTCACCCCCAAAAACCCAATAATCAAAGCACAATCATCATTGAAAGATTCAAAGTGGGGTTTTCAAAAGGGTTTAAATGGTTTTTGATTCTTCAATTTTGATGTTATACAACTTCAAATCTCACAAAATTGTTACCAAATTGTTACCAAATTGTTAGTTTTTCAATCTAGAAAAAACCCCGATATCAATTTCATAACCAACAATCAACTAAACCCAAGAATCAAGTCATGAACTAAAGAACAAAGGTTTTTCAAAAGGGTTTAAAATTTAGGATTGAAATCTTTAAAAATTCGTAATACCACTTCAAATCACGAGATTTAGGTATCAAAACGACGGGTTTTCAACAAGGATCAATCTCCAATAACACCCATATCAAGATTCAATCACACCAACAAGATATGACAAATTTTTTTTTTGGATTTTTAAACTTTTTCAAATTTTTTTTCTTTTATCCAAGAACAAGAACAACAATAACAGTAAACTAAACTAAAAGATAAGATGAACAAGGATCGAGGGTTTGTAAGAACAAATACTGAGCCTTGCTCTGATACCAAACTGATGCAGGGTAAACGAGCGGAAGCAACAAAGATAGCTGAAGCAATAAAGTAAAGACGAGATCATGAAATTAAAGGATGGGGAAGAACAGAAATAGAAGAAAGAACGAATCAAACCAACGAAAGTAGATTTATTCAAAGGGAGAAAGAGACTTGAACCACTCACGGGGTCACACTAGGGCGATCCGTGATTCCAAGTATGAGATACATGAAGCCAACCTTTAACAAGAAGGGTCTAGCCTCTTCTGAATTATATTCTTCAATCTCAAAATCTAGCTAATGATCTAATGACCTAAGTGTAGTATTTATAGAGGTTCTACACTTCTAAATAAATTCTAATATAACCCCACAAGTTGGGTGTAATAAATAAGACCACATAGGGTCAAACTAGTAAATAATACTAGGCTAATAATAGAAGTCTCGTCTTAGTTTGACTGCAAAGTAGGCGGAACGCCTAGCGTTTGGGCGGAGCGCCTGGAAAAGTGGACAGTGGAGTTGGCTGGGCGGAGCGCCTAGCTTCCTCTTACTCTAGGCGAGCGCCTAGGGTTATGGGCGGAGCGCCTGGCCCTGGGTGCTCTTAACACTTCTTCAAATTGCTCCGAAAGTTCTTGACTTCCCATCCTTTGCATCCTCCAATCCCGACACTTGATGGTAAGTTCCTTAGGCTCGATTTGCCATGCATCATCCTCCCCTTCTTGAAAGAATTTCGTCCTCGAAATTAAACCATCACGACGTACAACCAAAGACCAAGACAAACAAAACTTCCTACTACAAGAATAGGTTAGTGCACCAAGTGTGGAAAACACACTTTTATGGTAGAGCCAAGCATCAATACCAATAAAAAGGCGCATGTCCCCAAAGGAAACAACAAGTACTTGACTCAAAAAGAAAGTGCATCCAACACAAGAACATACAAAGAGATCAATAGGATAGGGAATATGCAAAATCAAGCCATCAAAATTCCTATGATCCCTAAGTCCAATAAGAACACACCCAAACTTCTCACTACATGAGTAGGAAAGTCAAACAAGAGTGAGTGCAAGTGCTAAGGAAAGCACACTTTTGTGATACAACCAAGTTACAATACCAATAAAAAAGAATAGGTCTCCAAAGGAAACAACAAGTTCTTGGCTCGACAATGATAAGCACTCACTACTATAACAAGCAAAGAGATCAATAAGACATGGAACATGCAAGATTAAGCAACTAAGTTCCTTATGACCTCCAAGCTTATGGTCAACACACCAAGCCTACAATGCATTACTATCACAATGTGACTTATTGGCTTTGGCTTGCTCAACACCCAAGGTGTTGATCAACATATGGGGTGGAGTAAACAAAATAGTTCAATTGGCAACTAACATCAAATACTCCACTCCCCTTCTTGGAAGCACTCTTACACCCACCAAGAGTGACTTCCTCTCCTCCAAATCCACCTCTAGGACAATCTCCCTCACTAGGCAAACTCCAAAAAAAGGTCTCCAAAATAGGCTCTTCGTTATTATAGTCCACACAATGAAGGTTACGACTAATAGAAGATGGCTCAACATAACCAATATCAAGACCACTCATCTCACTTGGAGTTCCAAACAATGGATCATCCATAGAGCCCAATTTTACAAACCATGGAGGTTCTATTTTACTACCAACCCTAGTCCGATACAATTCACTACCACAAATGAAATTGTCTTCAAGCAATGGAAATGTAAAAGCATGCACCTCAATTTCATGGTCAAACAAAAGCATAGTATCAAGACTAGGTTTTTCACTCTCACTCGAGGAGTCATTTTAGGAAACGTTGTCCAATTCATGCAATTCGGACTCCTCAAGGTCATTATCATCCTTACTACAACACATAGGTCCACCATTATCAAGCAATTCATCAAGGGAAAGAATAGGATATTCATTCAACTCATCTTTCCCTTTATCAAATATAGGTGGGGTGTCATAACAAGGGTCACAAGCAAGGTCAACTACACAATCTTCACTAAAGAGAGGTTCATTAAAAACCGAGCTCGCATCATGATGTGGCTTATCATCCCTCTCAACTAGTGGTTCACAATCACACACAAGTTGACCAACCGACTCTACATTAGTTGCCAAAAAATTGTAATCACACAATTCATCAACTAGTATAGAGCTTTCACAAACACTATCACATGACAAGGAAGTAACATGCTCAAGGGAAGAACTATCACATACCTTTGAGTGGCCATCTTGCTCACTCAATGCACTTGAAGTATCATGAATTTTTCCTTCACCTTGAAGCTTACATTGAAGATCGTCTTCACCTTGTCCATCCTTCTTGGAACATGATTGAGGCTCTATTGGTTTGCCTTCAAGAATACCTACATAAGATATCACACAAGTTGAAGAAAAAGATAAAGGGTTAAGGTTAGAATAAGGGGTATCCTCACTCTCAACAATTCTTTTTCCCTCTTTTTCTTTTCAAGGTCGGGTGTAGATTTGGGTGGTGACATCCCACTCACATCACTTAACACATCCTCTCCTTTTTCCACTCGAGGAATGTCACCGGTCACTCCTTTACTCCTCTCAATCTTTTGTCTCTCGAGTTCGGGTGAATTGGGACGAGGCCCAAGAATACCCATAGCCGGAGTAGGTGGACTCTTAACATCAACCTGGAATCTAGGACTTGGAGACTCATCACTTGAGCTCTCCTTCTTCTTTGTTGGTGAACCACTTGGCTTTGGAGCTTGTGGTTTCGGGTTCACCTTGTTGACACTTGTCAACTCCTTTCTAGCACTAGTCCCACCATTTCTTGTGCTTGTAGGACTTCTTGATAGCACTCTTTCAATCATGGAATGAGGTTCTTGCTCCTTTCTCCTTTGCATAGAAAAAGAAGACGTACTAGGATGTATCTTAATCTTTGCCCGACAAGGTTCAAAGTCATAAGTCCTTTGTCCCTTGCTCACTTTATACACATCCTTCATGAGATCATACTGCACTCTCTTGTCTTGCAACCATGGTTCACCTAACCAAATACCAAAGTACTTCATGAGATACACATCACACCAAACATATTCCTTGTAACTCCCATGAGATATGAGTACCTGAGCCTCGGTAGTAATCCAAACACCATGACACTCATAAGAATGTTACAATTTATAGCATGGTATCTTAGTCTATCAACCCAAGAGGTGTTAATATAATTAGCATTGGTTTCACTAATCTTGATCAAGCATCCTCCATTACCATTCACCTAAAAAACGAACCTACTTTCACACAAGTCTTGAATAAGACCACCTAAGTAAGGGCTTGGAAGTTCAAGAAAAGCATCACCATCAACTCGAGTCTGCCTTATCCCTCCTCTCCTAGCAATACCACTAGGATAACTTCCACTTTCCGTCACTCTTCCAACATTAGAAGTGTTGTTAAAAGTCGAGGAAGGAATACCACTATGGAACCCATAAGTGCCTCTCGGCTTGATTTCATAGCCCATAGCACAACTCCTACCACTACTACTAGAGCAATATATTCCATTAGTAGTAAGAGCAACACCATATCTCACTCCACCCTTCATATGGGAGTTAGAAGCATCAAGCCGTTTAGCACAAGTAGGATAGGCAAGCTTCTCCATTCCCATGGAAGAATCACCACATCCTCCCATACTAATGGAAGGACCTCTACTACTCCCTTGCACACCACTAGCAACACCAAGAGAAGATGAAAATGAACAATTCATATAATCAACCTCACCATCAATTCTCACTACGTTACTATCAACGTTCTCAAATTCATCACCAAAAGAGTAAGTAGGTTCATCATACCTTGAAGTGTCACCATCTTCGTTTTCTTGACTAGAAGCATAAGACTCTTCGCATTCATCTTCGCAAGCCTCATAGTCTTCTTCATCTTCATAATCAACATAGTGACCCGCTTCATCATCACACGAGCCTTGGTTCCTCGAATCCTCATAGCAATACCCATCATCATCATCATCATCATCATCATCATAGGAACTATAGTCTCCATCATCTCCACAAGAGTCATACCCTCTACAATCATCATCCGAAGCCATAGTTATAACAATAAAGGGTAAGGACCTGACAAATTCACTCCCTTATGTGTATCACTCGAAGGATGTCTTTCAATTTCTTTCACTCGTGTATACACTCAAGGTCGTTGGCTTTTGTGACCACACTCTATTGTTATCACCACTCAAGCCTTTTTCCACTCAAGACATTCTTGTTCTCTTAGTAATCACAATGGTAAGATCAACAACTAGCATACCCAAGTAATGGTTCGGAATGGAGATTATGTAACTCTATGTACGGAAGCTATTTAAATGCGCACTTGAAGCAAGAAGGTTCTATGACTTTAAGTAAGACCCCAAGACACACAAGACCCTAAAAGCTCAAAGATTAGTGTCAATAAAGTAGGAAAAATACCTTAGAAACACTAACCAAGAAGTACGGAAGCGAAACAAACACAAAAAACCATGAAACGAGACAAAACCAACCAGCCAATGGACTGGGCGGTCCGCCTGGTGGCCTGGGCGGTCCGCCTGGGGGCTGACCAGTAGGAATTCTGGGCGGTCCGCCTAGGGGGTGGGCGGTCCGCCTAGGGCCTGCTCCCAGTACCTCCGAAAACGTGTTTTTTGATTTTTCACCCAAATCCTCAACGATATCAACCCGATTCTCAAATCCCTTGGTACCCAAAGTTGTATAAAGTTATTCTCTTCAAACCCCAATGATTGTCACCCCCAAAAACCCAATAATCAAAGCACAATCATCATTCAAGATTCAAAGTGGGGTTTTCAAAAGGGTTTCAAAATGGTTTTTGATTCTTCAATTTTGATGTTATACAACTTCAAATCTCACAAAATTGTTACCAAATTGTTAGTTGTTCAATCTAGAACAAACCCCGATATCAATTTCATAACGAACAATCAACTAAACCCAAGAATCAAGTCATAAACTAAAGAACAAGGGTTTTTCAAAAGGGTTTAAAATTTGGGATTCAAATCTTCAAAATTTCGTAATACCACTTCAAATCACGAGATTTAGGTATCAAAACGACGGGTTTTCAACAAGGATCAATCTCCAATAACACCCATATCAAGATTCAATCACACCAACAAGATATGACAAATTTGTTTTTTGGATTTTTAAACTTTTTCAATTTTTTTTCTTTTATCCAAGAACAAGAACAACAATAACAGTAAACTAAACTAAAAGATAAGATGAACAAGGATCGAGGGTTTGTAAGAACAAATACTGAGCCTTGCTCTGATACCAAACTGATGCAGGGTAAACGAGCGGAAGCAACAAAGATAGCTGAAGCAATAAAGTAAACACGACATCATGAAATTAAAGGATGGGGAAGAACAGAAATAGAAGAAAGAACGAATCAAACTAACCAAAGTAGATTGATTCAAAGGGAGAAATAGAGTTGAACCACTCACGGGGTCACACTAGGGCGATCCGCCATGGATTCCAAGTAAGAGATACATAAAGATGGTGATAGTAACATGAAGATAGTTATACATGAAGATGATGATGCCTTGGAGGATGATACAAGTTCTATCAAAGATCAACAACAATGCATATGTGATTGACTTGCCGTGTGAGTATAATGTTTCTAACACTTTCAATGTTTCTGACTGGACTCTGTGTGATGTAGGTGATGATGCCTTGGAGGATGATACCTTTATTTTGAGGATGAAATCTTATCAAGAATAGGAGGAAGATGCAATCCAATTACCTCAAGACCATTCACTCGAAGTCAAGCTAAAGAGATTCAAGATGCTCATCTACACTTGGTATGGAAGGCTTGGAAGATATGAGCTCCGGGAGCGATTTGAAGATCATGCACTTGAGCACCTATGAGGGAGGACCGCCTATGCACCAAGGAGGAGCGCCTCCACCTATTTTGGCCTATCCTTCAACTGTTCTAGGCCGAGGCGGACCACCTCAAGGGATGGGTGGACCGCCTACCCCCATCTCAGCTCAAAATATGGCTAAGTGTCAAGAAACAAGCTCTTTGGACTTTGCTGAAGCAGGGTGCCTCTGAGCTAGGCGGACTGCCTCTGAATGACACCTCTATTTGAACTTTCCTGAGGCGGGGCGCCTCCCCATATTTTTGACTTGACGGGATGTTAGTTAATTTTATGACTATTTCCTATTTTGACCCTACGTGGTCTTTAATGTTTTGACCCAACTTGTGCGCTTTTATGACATTTCATATTGTGTAAGGAGGAACTACAAATCATCCCTTAGGTCATTTATTTCATTACACAACCTTGACATTAAACAAAAACATGAGAATTCTCTTAATGCAACCCTTTATTTTAGCTTGATTTCAGTTGGTGAATCCACTTGAACAACATTCCTCTTTGATCAAACTCGTTTCCAATAGCCGTGTATCTCTTGAGGATAGTTTGCGTAGTATATGTGTTCCTTGATGACGTTTAAGGTGTATCGAGACTCGTTCGTCGGAACTACTTTGGTATTTGTTCAAGCTACGTCTTGCTTTTATCTTTATTTTAGCTTTTGCAATTTTATATTGCATCAGCTGGTATCAAAGCATGGCTAGGTTTTATTCTTAAAAACCCTCATTCTGTTCATCGTGCCTAGTATCTCTAGTTATTGTTCGTTCTTGTTTTTTGTTATTCTTGAAAAAAGAAAAAGAAGAAAAGAATTGAAGAAGTTGAAAAAAAGCACAACAAAATTCATAGAACAAGTTGAATTTAAAAATGCTATCAATGAAAGTTATTGGGGATTGTTCTATATCATTTTCCCATTCTTTTGGTACCATTATATCTTGAATTGGTGTTGTGATTGAAAACTTAAAGAAGAAAAAACCCTATTTTTGTAACCCTTTGAAAATTTGCTTCAAAACTTGAATCGAAGCTTGTTGATGTTTGTTTGGGGTTATAAACCTTGGGGGATTTTTACGAATCATCAAATACACCTTTGGGTACCTTTGGATTTGAGAAATAAGTTGAAATCATTTGAAAATTTTGGTGAAAAATGGATCAAAATCCATTGTTGAAAAGTTGCAGGAACTAGCGCTAGGTGGAGCGCCTGAGATCCAGGGCGGACCATCTCTGTTAGGACACCCTCTCTGGACTTTTTCCAGACAGACCGCTTCCCTTGTTGGGCGGACCGCCTCCTCCTGTTTGGGGTCGGGGTAGTTTATTTCGTAGGATTTCGATTATTCTTTGTTTGCATTACTTCTAAATAGTACTCCTTGAGTAATCTACCTACTTAATTAGTACTAGTTAATTGAGCTTTTAGAATACTCATGCGTGATTGGAGTTGGGATTCAAAGAAGACTCGTAGAAGTTCTTTTGCTTCAAGTGCTCACTCAAATAGTCATTCATCCAGAGTGTTACATTAACTCCACTCTTTCCAAAGTGATGCAATATAAAATGGCCTAAACAACAACCATCAAAATCCAAGCTCGAGTGCACAACGGATACGAGTCAAGGCCTCCGGGAACGTCTTAGAAGATCATGCATTGGAGCGCCGAGGACGGAGGAAACAGGGCAGGAAAACAGGCAGCCCAAAACAGGGCAAAACATGGGAGCACACTGGGAGCTCACTGCCTGAGGAAGAACATGTGTTCTTCGCGATCGCGTCCATGTCTCACGCGATTGCGAAGAGGAATGGTTTGGCCTGCGCGACAGCGCCCCTTGAACGCGAAGACGAAGGCAAAGTTGATGGGGATCGTGAGGATGCTGAAGACGTGCGCGATCGCGAGCCTATTGACGCGATTGCGATGTTGATTGTTTTGCTATGCGCGATCACGTGCCTCCCTGACGCGATCGCGATGAAGAGAAGCTGAGCAGCGGACCAGAATCAGCTTCAGGGGCATTTTTGTCAATTTATCATTGTAAATGTATAAATAGAACTTTAGCTCTTCATTTCATTAGTTAGCCATTGTTTAGAAGAGAGAACTGAGAGAGAACAATAAAGAGGCCGAGCCCTTCTTGTTGGAGCCCGAGGCTCGTGTATGTCTCGACTTGGAACCTATGGAGATCGACACCTAGTTTGATTCCATTGTAAGGTTCGAGTTTCCCTTCTCCCTTTTGAATTCAATTAACGTTAGTGAATTGAATTCGATTCTTTCTTCTACTTTCTTGCCTTCCTAGTCTCGATTTCTTGTTATCCTTTACTTGCTTCCGCTCGTTTATCGTTTAGTTAGCTTCCGCGTATTTTCGATTGCATCACAAAGAGTACTTGGTTCTTGTGGTCTTAGTAGGTTATTGAGGAGGTTGTTCAATACGAGGAGCCTTTTGAAAACAAGCTTGAGTGATCCTACCCACTAAATTGAGTGCATCCGAGTGACATTCTGATGCGAGGCAAATTGGAGCCAAAGCGCCAACCATCAAGAGCCAAGCTCGAGAGCACAAAGAGTACACATCAAGGAATCCGGAGGAGGATTCGAGAATGATTTGAAGTCATGAACTTGCGCGCCATCAAGGAAGGACCAACTACGGACCAAAAAGGAACACCTAAAGTCCATTTCGATCCATCTCCATACCTCTCAGGAAGAGGCGGACCTCCTACACAAAGGGGTAGACCGCCTAAACAATGTGGCAGCCTCAGGATCTCCTCCTGGGCAGACCGCCACTGTCAATGAGCGGACCGCCCACTATGCAACCAAGACAGGAGAGCTGAAGACAGCGGGGCGCCTAGAGGGGTGGGCGGACCGTCTATCCCCTTTGACAGCATGATGGGATTCCTTTTAATTTTGTGTGTATTTTCTAGTATAGCCCTATGTGGCCTTTAGTGTTTTAAACCCAAATCGTGGGCGTTTAGTCATTTCATAACATGTAAAGGGGATGCTATAAATAGATCCCTTAGTCATTTATTTCATTTAGCATACTTTGAATGATGAACATTAAACTTGAAAGCTTGAGAGCTATTCAATGAACCCCTTGTGCGAGCTTGATTTCACTTGGTCGATTCCAAGTTGAACTTCAATCCTTTGTTGATCATTCTATTTGCAAGATCCGAGTGTCTCTCGAGGATAGTTGCTTAGTGTAGGTGTTCCTTGATATTCGCCCGAGGTATATCGAAATAAGTTCTTCGGTGCTACATAGATAATTGTTCGAGCCACGTCTCGCTTTTATCTTTACTTTATCACTTCCATATTTTCCTCTACATCACTTGGTATCAGAGTAAGGCTCGGGTGTTGTTCTTACAAACCCTCGTTCCTTGTTCATCGTATCTTTTATCCTTCTTATTGTGTTCTTGTTGATTGTTGTTCTTATTTGAAAGAAAAACAAATAATTTCAAAAATTTGAAAACTACAAAAACAGTGGTGAAACTTGTTGGAATTGAACACCCAAACATTGAAAACCATTGGGGTTTGTTCTATGTTTGATTCCCATTCTTTTGGTACAAAAATGTGTGATTTGGTGTTGTGATTCGAAATTTGAAAAATCAAATTTCAAAGTTTTAAAAACTCTAGAAATTCTTGCTTGAAGATCAAATTCGACTTGTAGTTGTTTGTTGGGGTTAAAAACTATTGGGGTTTGTTTGTAATCATCCTATACATCTTTGGGTGTCATTAGATTTGAGAAACAACTTGTTTTTGTTGGAAATTTGGGTGCTAAAGAAGCAAAAACGTGGAGTGAAATGCTGCAGGAATCAGGAACGGGCAGAGTGCCCAAAAACTAGACGGACCGCTTGAAATAGCTGCTGCCCAGAAATGAGGCGGACCGCCCACTTTGTTGGCTGCCTCTGCACTTACACTGGGCGTAGCCCCACTTCCAGGGATGGAGCGCCTCCTCCTGGAATGTGTCCGGGTAGTTGTTTGTCGTAGGTTTTCGCATTTTGTTGGCTTGTATCACGTCCGGCTAGTACTTTTCAAGTAACACTCTTACTTTACTAGTACTAGTTCATTGAGCAATTAGGATCTTCGTGCTTAGTGGTGACTAGAAATCAAAGAAGACTCGTAGTGCATTGTTTGCTTCAAGCTCTCACTTAAATAGCCTAGTGTTCATCGAGTCCCATTAACTCTACTCTTCCCGGAGAGTATTTGGTTATTGTGAGCTTGAATGGTTATTGAGGAGGTTGTTCAATTATGAGAAAGCCTTTTAAAAATCAAGCTTGAGTGATCCTACCCCCACCACTAAATTGAGTGTACCCGAGTGACATTCAAAAGTGAGGGAGCGTGTGAGGACTTTTACTCTAATCTTTCTTTGTCTTTGATTTTTGTAGGTACATGGCGGGAGATTTTGATGAGACCATTAAGGTCCCAGTAAGCACTTTGGCCTACCTCTTGGCCGAGGTGAGATTGATGCAGCCCGAACACGCGCTGATCATGTGTTCGATCCACCGAGGAGACCGATGACAAGAAGCCAAGCCAAGCTGCTGCACGATGTGCACGTTCACTTAGCCTGGCCGAAGGAAAACAATTGCTCCGAAGCTGAGTGGCCGGGCTCAAGAACCGAAGGCATTATCTTCAGATTTGAGCCCGAAGGCAAAGTGACCGAGGACAATGGGCTCGAAGACAATTGAGCGTCCAAAGACAATGAGTGTGTTCGAGCAGACATTCGAGAACCGAAGCCAAGGCTTTTCGAAGTCAAATTCTGCCGAACACAATTTAACTCAGCCCTGCGTGGCTTATTTCTATTGGTCGCTTGTGACCCTTTTACTAGTTTACCCTTAGTATTTCCTATATAAACCTTGTTTCCTTTCATTGTAAATAGCTAGTTTTTGAACAATGATAAATTAATGAAAGTGCCGAGCACCTTTCTCTTGTCTCCGTCGTGAGCAAAACCCTGTGAGGGATTATATGGACTTGTGGCTTTCGGTTAATCCGATTGAACATTCCTCTTTGATCATTCAGTTTGCAAGAGGCAATGTTCTCTTGAGGATTGTTGCATAGTTAGGGTGATTCTTGTGCCCTTTCGATCGAGCTTTGAGACAGGTTCCTCACTGTTCTTTCAAAAGAAGCAAGTTTTGTCTTGCTTCTATCTTTTATCTTTCTTGTTTATCTTCTGCGTTTGTGCTTAGCAACTCCTTCGGGTTTGCATTGCACCATCTTGGTATCAGAGCACGGTTTGGGCTTGTTTCTACAACCCCAAATCCTGTTCAAGTATCTTTATTTTCGTGCGTTGTGTCTTTGTTTTCCGTTTCGTGTTCTTGATTTGGTTTTGTCACTGTTGGTGTTATTATTTTACAAAAAAAAAAAAAAAAAGTGTTAAAAAGAAAATTCAAAAAATTATGATTGATTGTTGGTTGTTTGGGATAAACAACCATTGATTCTTGTTCACCATTGTTTCCTGATTCCAACAAGTACCCGACGTACTGATTTCGTGACTAGGGTTTCTTGGTGAAATTTTGGACTGTTTTAAACTCTAATGGTGGCTGGAACTTGAACCCCATTGTGTTTGGTTGAAACCGATAAAGATTGGTGGTTCTTGAGTGATTTGGGTTTGTCTGTTGCTTAGAAAGTCGAAGTTCTAAGTTTAAATCATAGTCCGTACACCGGAAATTGTTACAAAATCGTAACAGTGTACGACTCGAACGAGCTGGTTCTTAGCTCGAAGAACTTGAACTGAATTCCTCCGATACTGTTGAAACCGGAGCTGAAAGAGCAACCCAGATCTGTTGAAATTTGTGATCAGTGAACCGAAGTTGATTTGTCCGTACGCCGGAGCAAAGGTCACTGTTCCATTGAAGAAGAAAGGGGTAAAGTTTAAACATCCTAACCCCAGGTGAAAATTGTCGGCTGAGAAAAGGAAAGTGGATAAGGTAAAAACCCTATCCGTACCAAGGAGGGACCACTCTTGTACGGACAAGAGTTGTTGTGATCGAAAAGGATTCCAAAAGGGAATCAAAGGGTAGATTCTCCTAGGTTCTCACTTTCTTTCGTGTCAAATTTCTAGTTAGTGGATCTTTTGAGTAATTGTCCTACTCGAGGTCGTACTAACTCATTTTGAGCTAATATGAACTCGTGCGAAGGGATGACCGAAGTCCAAATTTTCGTAGAAATTTCTTTGACTCCCCGAGCTCAGTTAAAAGCGTCCGTTCCATCGAGTCGAACATCACTTCACTCTTCCCGAAGAGACAGTGACTATTGTCGAATTTGAAGGATCTTAGAGGACCGATCAATCAGACGAGCCACTGTTAACAAGTCCTTGAGTGACCAATACCGAACCCATAAATTGAGTTGACCCGAGTGCCACCCATCAAAGGTGAGGGAGTGTGTGAGGAGATTTATAACTCTTAACATTTGTTTGATCTTTGACTTGTGCAGGTACCATGGCTGGAAACGATGGCAAAGGCATTGAGAAGCCCGAAGCGTCGTTAGCCGATCTCATGGCTGCGATACAAGGTGTTAGTGCCGAAGTGAGAGGCTACTCGAACAAGGAAGTGCGTCCGTGGCCATGCATGGGTCCGGCGCTGGAACGAGCCAATCCACTCCGATGAAACCTGAACTGTACGCTGAGCTTGTACGACAACATCAGTTGACAAGTGAGGCCATTCGAAGAGAGCTTAACTTGGGCAATCCCCAAGCGCAACAAAACTTGGGCAATCCCCAAGCTGGTTATCAAAACTTGGGCATTCCCCGAGGAAAAAGGATACCACTTCCAAGGGCCCGAAGAGATCTTGGAGCCGTTGTCGAAGAGGTTATCGAAGAGGAATTTCCCGAGGACGAATATGAGACCGAGCCACCATTCGCTCCACGAAGGCAAGCTCACCGAGGTCGAGGAAATTTTCGAGGTCGAGGCCGAGGAGCAAATATGGAAAGAAATATTGAGCGTGAGGCTAATGATCGCGGTGATGAGCATCCCGAACAGGTTCGTGCTGTTCGAGACTCAAATTTGAACAGTGTCAAAATCACTATTCCACCCTTTAAAGGAACTAGTGATCCCGATGAGTATCTTGAATGGAAGCTTAAAATGGAGCGCATCTTTGAAACCAATGAGATGACCGATGAGAGGAAAGCTGCCCATGCCATTGCTTCGTTCGAAGCCTACGCATCTACATGGTGGGAATCTGACAAGAGGTATAGACGAAGGAATGACTATCCCGAAGTCACTACTTGGCCACAATTGAAGAGAGCTATGGATGCTAAGTATTTGAGTGCCAAGTACAGGCAAACTCAAATGCAGAAACTCTATGAGCTAAAACAAGGGTCCAAGTCTGTCCAAGAGTACCATGATGAGTTCGAAAAGGTTCGATTGAATCTTGATCTGGTAGAGGATGAAGAGCAAGCCATTATCAGATTCAAAAATGGTTTGGCTAGGGATGTGTCATCTCAATTGAGGCTGCACGTGTATCACACGTTGGAAGATCTATTCGATGCTGCCACCGAAGCTGAAAAGTTGGTGAAGGACGATAAGGCAAACCGGTATCAAGGAGTCACTACTTCTACTCCTTTGAACCGAGGTAGAGAATGGAAGAGTCCAAACCAAACAAGTGCTAACACTGTTCAAGATTCGAAGAGACCCTTCGAAAAGGGTGTGACCGTTAACCAAACAAGAGAAGTGGGAGGTAAAGTTCAACTCAACTCTCCTAGTGCTTCGAATATCCAGTGTCACAAATGCAAGGGTTATGGTCACATGGCAAAAGAGTGTCCAACTCGCAAAGTTATGCTTATGCTCGAAGATGGAACCGTCCATGAGCAAGCGAGTGACACCGAGGAGGAATTTATCGAGGAGACTGACCGAGCTGAAGGTGATGATGATCGTGAGGCTACCGAAGCTGATCATCCGGAAATGTTTCTTGTGGTTCGAAGGAATTTGAGCTGCATGACTCTTGAAGAAGAGGACAACCAAAGAGAAAACCTCTTTCATGCCCGATGTCGAGTAAGGGGAAAGGTGTGTTCGATTATCATTGATTCTGGTAGTTGTGCGAATGTGGTGAGCCAAACTTTGGTCTCACAAATGGGACTAACTACTTTGAAGCATCCCCACCCTTACAAATTACAATGGCTGAATGAGTGTGGAGAATTGAGAGTTGTCAAACAAGTGTGGATCAAGTTCAAAATCGGAGAGTATCAAGATGAAATGGTATTCGATGTGGTCCCGATGCAAGCTTGTCATTTGCTATTGGGTCGACCGTGGCAATATGACCGGACAGCTGTTCACAATGGCAGATCCAACACTTACACTGTAAGGCTCGAAGGGAAGAGTTTCGTGCTCAAACCCTTGTCTCCAAAACAAGTCACCGAGGACTATAAACGGATGAAAGAACTGAAAGAAGCGGCCAAAGCTAAGCTTCCGATGGGAGCAAAATTGGGGCCCGAAGAGACAAACACTCCGCCCGAAGTAAAAGGAATCTGTGCAATCATGCAACCGGGTGAGTTATTACGAGGCAACGACAACGGTCAGATGATGATTTGCCTCGTGCACAAGGGTATCTTTCTAAACTCTAATGGTGATTTTTCTAACGATAACCCTTTGTCTTTGTTTGTTCGTAAAGTTTTGCAGGACTTCGAGGACATGTTTCCCGAGGAAATGTCAGGTGGATTACCTCCGTTGAGAGGAATCGAGCACCAAATTGACTTCGTACCGGGGTCACAAATCCCCAACAAACCTGCATACCGGTGTAATCCTGAAGACACCAAAGAGCTCCAACGGCAGGTTGATGAATTGCTGAACAAGGGCCTCGTTCGTGAGAGCTTGAGTCCTTGCGCCGTTCCTGTTATCCTTGTCCCAAAGAAGGATGGAACATGGCGAATGTGTGTTAGCTGTCGAGCAGTCAACAAAATAACGGTAAAGTATCGTCATCCTATCCCTCGATTAGATGACATGCTAGATGAGTTAAGTGGTTCTTCGTGCTTTTCGAAGATAGACCTCAGGTCCGTTACAAAAAGATCCGAATGAAACCCGGAGACGAGTGGAAGACCGCATTCAAGACCAAATTCGGTCTATATGAATGGTTGGTAATGCCTTTTGGCTTATCCAATGCACCGAGCACATTCATGCGATTGATGAACCATGTGCTCAAACCGTTCATAAACAAGTTCGTTGTCGTTTATTTCGATGACATACTTGTTTATAGCAGAACCGTGGATGAACATGTCGAACACCTAAGGCAAGTACTTGAAAAGCTTTGAGAAGAGAAGTTGTATGCCAACTTCAAGAAATGCGCCTTCGGTGTCGATCGTCTAGTCTTTCTTGGATTTGTTGTCAGTGCTAATGGTGTCGAAGTCGACGAATCAAAAGTCGAAGCCATCAAAGATTGGCCAACTCCAACCTCGGTAACACAAGTACGTAGCTTCCATGGCTTAGCTAGCTTTTACCGAAGGTTTGTTCGTGACTTTAGCACCATGGCAGCTCCTTTAACCGAGCTGTTGAAGAAAGACCATCCATTTGTGTGGGGAGAGTCCCAAGAGAGGGCTTTCCAAGAGTTGAAACGGAGGCTTTGCTCTGTCCCGTTGTTACAACTCCCTGACTTCGGCAAAGCATTCGAAGTTGAGTGTGATGCGTCTGGAGTTGGGATCGGAGGAGTGCTGATGCAAGAATCGAAGCTGATCGCTTACTTTAGCGAAAAGCTTAAGGGTGCAACTTTGAATTACTCTACGTATGACAAAGAATTGTATGCCCTCGTTCGAGCACTCGCCCATTGGCAGCATTATATGTGGCCTCGAGAGTTTGTGATCAAGAGTGATCATGAGTCTTTGAAACATCTCCGAGGTCAGGAGAAATTGAATCGAAGACATGCCAAGTGGGTTGAATTTATTGAGAGCTTTCCCTATGTAATTCATTACAAAAAGGGTAAAGACAATGTTGTGGCCGATGCGCTATCAAGGAAATTTCCCTTAGCGACCACTCTCGCCTCTAGGCTCATGGGATTCGAAAGCATCAAGTCGATGTACGCAGACGATCCCAAGCTGAAATGCGTTCGTGACGCAATCTTGAGTGGCCGAAGGGTTGAGAAATATCAATGGCATGATGGCTACCTCTTCAAGAATGGGAGGGTTTGTGTGCCAGTGTCATCGTGGAGAGAGCTCTTGGTTCGAGAGGCTCACTCCGGTGGACTGATGGGACACTTCGGTGTCGACAAAACTCTTGGTATCTTGACCGAGCAGTTCCATTGGCCCAAAATGCGACGAGATGTGAAAAAACTTTGCAACGCTTGTCTCGTTTGCAAGAAAGCAAAATCGAAGTCCAACCCTCATGGTTTGTACACCCCGTTACCTGTGCCTGATCGACCTTGGGTTGATATATCCATGGACTTTGTCTTGGGGTTACCGAGATCGGGGGGAGGGCATGATAGCATCTTCGTTGTGGTTGACCGTTTTTCAAAAATGGCTCACTTTATTCCTTGCAAAAAGTGTGATGATGCTCAGCATGTAGCTACATTGTTTATTTCTAACGTGTTAAAATTGCATGGTGTACCTCGCACTATTGTGAGTGATCGAGACTCAAAATTCTTGAGTCATTTTTGGAAGTGTTTGTGGGGTGCCCTCGGCACCAAGCTACTATTCTCGACGTCTCACCATCCTCAGACTGATGGACAGACCGAGGTAGTTAACCGAACCTTGGGATCTTTGCTTCGAGCAATGACCAAATGGAAGGTTGGGAACTGGGCTGATCGATTGCCCATGATGGAGTTTGCATACAATCGAACGGTGCATAGAATGATCAACATGACCCCGTTTGAATGTGTGTATGGCTTTAATCCTTTGATTCCACTTGATTTAACCCCATTGCCTCGAGATTCTGTTCTTGATTTTGAAGGTACTCGACGAGCAGCTGCCTTGATCGAATTGCATGCAAAGGTGAAGAAGAACCTCGAGGAGGCCTATGCAAAGGTTGCCTTAAAGAAAAACAAGGGGCGTAAAAAGCTGGAATTGAAGAAAGGAGATTGGGTTTGGGTTCACTTCCGAAAGGAACGCTTCCCGAACCAAAGGAAAGGAAAGTTGGCTCCTCGAGGGGATGGTCCATTTCAAGTGTTGACCAAGATCAACAACAATGCTTACGTGATCGACCTCCCTGATGAGTATAATGTGTCCAACACCTTTAATGTTGCTGACTTAGCTCCTTGTGTTGTAGGTCCAACTTTGGAGGACGAGGAGGGCTTGATTTCGAGGACGAAATCTTCTCAAGAAGGGGAGGATGATGCAGCCCGAACACGCGCTGATCAAGTGTTCGATCCACCGAGGAGACCGATGATAAGAAGCCAAGCCAAGCTGATGCACGATGTGCACGTTCACTTAGCCTGGCCAAAGGAAAACAATTGCTCCGAAGCTGAGTGGCCGGGCTCAAGAACCGAAGGCATTATCTTCAGATTTGAGCCCGAAGGCAAAGTGACCGAGGACAATGGGCTCGAAGACAATTGAGCGTCCAAAGACAATGAGTGTGTTCGAGCAGACATTCGAGAACCGAAGCCAAGGCTTTTCGAAGTCAAATTCTGCCGAACACAATTTAACTCAGCCCTGCGTGGCTTATTTCTATTGGTCACTTGTGACCCTTTTACTAGTTTACCCTTAGTATTTCCTATATAAACCTTGTTTCCTTTCATTGTAAATAGCTAGTTTTTGAACAATGATAAATTAATGAAAGTGCCGAGCACCTTTCTCTTGTCTCCGTCGTGAGCAAAACCCTGTGAGGGATTTTATGGACTTGTGGCTTTCGGTTAATCCGATTGAACATTCCTCTTTGATCATTCAGTTTGCAAGAGGCAATGTTCTATTGAGGATTGTTGCATAGTTAGGGTGATTCTTGTGCCCCTTTCGATCGAGCTTTGAGACAGGTTCCTCACTGTTCTTTCGAAAGAAGCAAGTTTTGTCTTGCTTCTATCTTTTATCTTTCTTGTTTATCTTCCGCGTTTGTGCTTAGCAACTCCTTCGGGTTTGCATTGCACCAGAGATCTATAAACTCGAGGCTAGAGAACATTGAAAGAGAATGGGACCCGAGTGTCAAAAAAGGTACCAAAGAAGGTACTAGTGATGGAATGTTGGGAATTCCCCAATAAGTGGGCATTCCCCACTACTTGGGCATTCCCCAAGGTGATATCCTGCTCGCTCTAGAGGTAATCCTACTACTCCTAAGAGCCAACCAATGGAAATTGAGGGAGTTAGGGGAGGTGAGCAAGGTGATGGTGAACAAGATGATGACCTTTAAATGACACTTGTGGTACGTAGGAGTTTGGGTGCCATGACTCTTGAGGAGGAAGAGAATGTGAAAAGGGAGAATCTCTTCCATGCTAGGTGTCGTGTGATGGGGCAAGTATGCTCATTGATCATTGATTTGGGAAGTTGAATGAAACGACCTCGGTTAGTCGTTCGAAAGTTAGGACTCTGATTGGCGTGCCGATAATTAAAAAAAACTTCGTAATGTCCATTAGGACCTGTCCGTAAACTTTGAGCTAAATCAGACCTCGTTTGGTAGGAATCGGAAGAAGGTTTCAGTTTTTATTATCGATAAATACAAAAAAGAGATTTTCGAGCTCGATTTTGGTGAACGAGCTCCGATTCAAAATCTGAAAGCGCCGTTAGGTTCGTATGATTATTTGTGACTTTTGTGCTTTTTCGAAAGTGAATTTCGAGGTTGTTCGGCTAGCTTCTGCTAAAATGCCAAAAGTTAAATAATTTGACCTTTCACATCTCTTCACTACTACAAGTATGTAACAGAACGTTGCTTAATGCTTCTACGTACTTCATTTAACATTCGAGGACGAATGTTTCTAACGGGGGAAGATTGCTACACCCTGTATATCCAAAGTGAGGTATATCCTTCTAATGACATGTTAAGAATGATTTAAGTTAGTTTAAAGTCATAATATGACCATATATGATGTTTATATTTTGAATATAAAGTTTGGAAAAAATCGGATTTAAGTTGCGGAAGAGCCGACTAAGGAATTGCCTTGTAACGGAGCCTTTTCAGCAATTAATTTCGTGTATTATATAAGGTCTTTTTGGGGACATATCATATACCAAATTGAAGGTATTGGAGTGTAGTTTCCAAAAGTTTTGACGATTTATTCATACAATATCTGGATAAGAAGATATGAGCATCAGAAATCAGGCCAGGAAAAGGGACATAAACGCAAAAGAGGACTAAAACTGAAATATTTCAAGTATAAAAGGAAAACATGTCTTCCTTTTCGTTATTTCCAGAAAATAAACGATAGAAACAGTGCTTCAATGAAGGGTTAAGCCACTTTTATAATTTTGAAGGAAGGACGCCAATCGTAACTCGAAATTGAAGACAGATTGCGTCAAAATGCTCTACGCGATTAAGGTAACGTTATGCTACCTTCAATTTCGTCTATAGCTTGAGTTTTAGAATTATTTCATGGTTAAGTAAAGTACCCAAATGCTGAATTAAAGCTTTTTTAAGCATTAGAAGGTGTTGAATTCAAGGGAAACAAGGTTTAGAAGCAAGAAGGATCAAAGGTATGTAAGACTAAACCTTTCTTTTGGCAAGGCATGTATCTTTTAGCTTTTGCAGCTTTTTTTAGTTCTAAACTGAGTGTTTCTTGTGAGAAACTTGTATGGTATTAAGAAAACTTTGTATATACATAATTTGGTACTAAAATCCAAGGTGAAAGACGTCCGAATCAGCAAGACAAAACGTTTCAAAATCTGGAAAATCATTTTGATCTTTGAACAGCTGTTAGTATATTGATCATAACTCCTTATATAAAATTACTATTAAGATTCTTTAAGAATCCCCAAAATCCTAAGACATATATCTACAATTTCATGAAGACCATGAAGTCTATATCTTTAATCTACACTCTGAAAATTAGGTTGAAAGGCAGGACAGTGGTGCTGTCCAGACATTCAATCAGCGGATTTATTATGTCATCAAGTCGTCTCATCTTGTTATCCATTTAACATGTTTATGTTATCATTTTATCCGGATATCCATTCCCATGTGTAGTATAGTTCTGGTTCTGTTTTTGCGGATCATCCAGTTTCAGGGGAAACTCTGCCGAAAATTTTATGGAAATTCAAACAGTTAGACAAATTCTGAGTTCTAGGTTGTGTCTATAATTCTTTTCAGAGTTTTCTTCTCATTCCTTTGAGTCCATATCTATTGTTTCCACATGTGTTATGCCTCATACATGCTTATGCTTATATTATGATCATGTTATGTGAGATTTGGAGTCCCCCATAGAGGCTGGACATTGGACACACAGTCCGGTCGCGTGGGTATCAGGTTCCTAACCGGATTGCCCTAAGATGTGAAGAATGAAGCCTTTAGCCTAAATTGATATATTTTTCTGCTTATTGAATAGAGTGGGATCGTTTGGCAAGGAAACCAAAGGATAAAGCGGTTGTTGATTAGCCGTACTAACTTTTGGAAGAGGTAAGTGTTTATATCCATTTTTTTGGAGGCACCTGGCCTCCTGGATTTTCTACCACGTGTTCCTTACGTGTGTAGCCGCCGATAGGCTTACTCATTACGCCTTAGCTTTTGATTTACATTGTATATTATATGTTATGTTCTGTTTTTAGTATTGCATTGATGATCTAAGCATTGTACTCTGGCTGTGAGTTGACATATACTTTCGGCAGTCGATGAGAGTCCCGCGCCGGTGAATGGTTACCATTGCATCATATGGAGGGTCGGAGGATTCAGCCCTCAGAGCAGGAGGATTCCGCTCCATTACATCATATTGAGGGCAGGAGGATTCCGCCCTCGGAGCAGGAGGATTCCGCTCCATTGCATCATATTGATGGTAGGAGGATTCCGCCCTCGGAGCAGGAGGATTCCGCTCCATTGCATCATATTGAGGGTTGGAGGATTCCACCCTCGGAGCAGGAGGATTCCGCTCCATTCATTTGGCACACGTGACCCTTTGCATCATATTTTATTTCATTTCATTTCATCTCATTTTATTTCATTTCATACCATTGTGTAGACTTGTGGTACATAACTACTGTTCTGCTTCTACGTGCATTGCTTATTACCTATATATTTCTGCCTCGTATTCTGGGTTGCAGGGATCGGGTTGCACGCCGCAACAGTATAAATATATTGATCGGGTTGCACGGGGCAACGGTATAAATGTATGGATCGGGTTGCACGCCGCAACAGGATGAATATATGGATCGGGTTGCACGCCGCAACAGGATGTATTTTTTATTGTTGATGAGTTCGGGATACCTATATGTTTGGTCATCTTACGTACCTGGTTGTTGATGAGTTTGTCATTCCATGCGTGTTTCTAGTTATTATCTAGCTCTGCCTTTTTATAATTTAAATAAGAGGAATTTTGTTTATCTGTTTCTCCTCCCTGGCTAGCTATCTTATTCTTTGAGGTGGCTAGTCTGCCCCACTTATTGAGTCCTTTTGACTCACCCTTGTTTGTTGTTTGTTCTTGTCTATTTATTTCGTTTCAGCAGGTTCGCTCTAGGATTGAGTTCGCCACGTTGTTCAGGAGCGAAGACGACTTCAGCTGTCAGGGTGAGCCAGTTTTTATTCCGTATGGCCACCAGTTTATTGTTTATTATTTCAGCTGCATTTTGCTCCCTTCAGGAGGTATCTGTCTTCTTTTGTACTCTTAGATGTCTAGTCTGGATAGCCCTAAACCTAGTATGTGGGTAGTCAGCTGTAATTTCTTCTTTTACAGCTTAGAGGTATTATTATATTTGTACCGTTTCTAGTCTTGCTTTTATTTACAAACTGAATTATATTTATTTTTCTAATTTAATTGATAAGGGTTCGCCCGACGGGTCTAGGGAAGGATGTCGGCTACCCACACGGCCTACCGGATTTCGGGTCGTGTCATTATGCTAATATAGTGAGCGAAACCTTGATTTCCCAATTGAAAATGCCTACTATAAAGTATCCACATCCCTACCGTTTACAATGGTTGAGTTTTGAGAGTAGTGAAGCCAGTCTTGATTGAGTTTAGCATTGGAAATTATCATGATAAGATGATGTTCGATGTAGTACCTATGCAAGCTTGCCATCTCTTATTTGGAAGGCCATGACAATATGATCGGAGCGTAGTGCATGATGGTAGAACCAACTCTTACACAGTTTTGCATTGGTCTAGAAAGTATGTACTCAAGCCCTTGATGCCGAGGCAAGTAAGTAATGACTATAGGATTATGAATGAGTTGAGGGAAGCGGTTAAAGCTAAATCACCTATGGTACTTGAGCCCGAAGCCAACAATCTTATTGTCATGCCCTTGCAAGTTGAAACTGAAAGTCACTCTACTCCAAATGAAGACAATTTTGAGTCTCATTTCTTTGTACTTGAACATGAGAGACAAAAGAAAGAGAGGAGTGAGGGAGTGACCGGTGACAATCCTAGAGAGGAAAAAAGAGAGGAAGTGAGGAGTGATGTGAGTGGATTGTCACCCAAATCTACACTTGATGATGCGAGGCAAATTGAGCCAAAGCATCAACCATCAAGAGCCAAGCATGAGAGCACAAAGGATACAAGACAAGGGCTCCGGAAGAGGGTTCGAGAGTGATTTGAAGTCATGGACTTGAGCTCCATTGATGGAGGACCGACTACGGACCATGGAGGAACACCTAGAGTCCATTTTGAGACTTCTTCATAACTCCTAGAAAGGGGCGGACCGCCTACTGAACTAGGCGGACCGCCTAGTTGATTGCACTCTCTGGATCTTTACAAGGCGGGCCGCCTCTTCAAGACAGGCGGAGCGCCCACTCTGCATACTTGGAGAACAGGCGGAGCGCCTCCCAGAAGAGGCCGGGCGTGTACTTTGCTGCGAAGACCATCCGAGTCTTGTTCTATTTTTATGTAATTCCAACTTTAGCCCTAAGTGACCTCTATTATTTTAATTAGACTAGGGGCTTTTAGTCATTTCACTTAGAAGTGTTGGAAAACTATAAATACCACACTTAGTCATTTTATTTCACTAGTTAACTTTGAATTGAGAGAATAGAAGATATAATAGGGTTGACCATTGTTGTTGAAGCTTAAGCTTCATGTATCTCTTACTTGGAATCCATGGTGGATCCCCCTAGTGTGACCCCATGAGTGGTTAAAGTCTCTTTCTTCCTTTGAATCAATCTACTTTGTTTAGTTTGATTTGCTCTTTCTTCTATTTCTGTTCTTCCTCGTCCCTATTTTCTCTCTATCGTGTTTACTTTATTGTTTCCGCTACCTTGTTTTAGTTTTGTGATTTTGACCCGTATCATCTTTGTATTTGAGCAAGGCTCGGGTTTCGTTCTTACGAATCCATGTTCCTTTTTCATCTATCTCGTATCTTTAGTTTAGTGTTCTTGTTGTTATTGTTTTTGTGAAAGAAGAAAAAACAAAAAAATTTAAAAAGTTGAAAATACAAAAATTGCTAGAACTTTGTGATTTTGATGACCCATTCGATGATTTGTATTGGGGATTGATCTGTGATGTTCACCCGTTGATTTGGTACCCTTATTACGTGATTTGATGTTGAGAATCAAAAGTTGAAAAATCAAAAATCCCAAAGTATGAAAAACCCTTGAATTTGATTGAAATTCTTGATTTGGATTTGTTATGGATTGGGTGTTGATATAAATCATTGAGGATTGATCGTAGTAGTTGAAAACACATTGGGGTACCTTTGGATTGGGAAAACACCTTAAATACATCTAAAATTGGGTGCCAAAAGACCAAGAAACACGATTTTTTACTGTGCTGAAGAACACAGTAGGCGGTCGAGCGCCCACTCTGGGAGGCAGACCGCTCACTTTTGTGGCTTCTCTCAGGATATTGGGCAGGCAGACCGCCCTTGTTACCAGGTGGACCGCCCACTCCTGAAAGGTGTCGGGATTGCTTCGTTTCGTGTGTTTTTGTGTTCCGTTTGCTTCCGTACTTCTTGGTTAGTGTTCCTAAGATATTTGTCCTACTTTATTAACACTAATCTTTGAGCTTTTAGGGTGTTGTGTGTCTTGAAGTCTTTACTTAAAGTCGTAAAACTTGCTTGCTTCAAGTACGCATTTAAATAGCTTCCGTACATCGAGTCAAATAAACTCCATTCCGAACCATTACTTGGGAGTATTAGTTGTTGATCTTGCCATTGTGGTTACTAAGAGAACAAGAAGGTCTTGAGTGGAAAAAGGCTTGAGATGTGAGAAAAATAGAGTGTGGTCACAAAAGCCAACGATCTTGAGTGTATACACGAGTGGAAAGAAAATTAAGTGTCATCTTTTTAGTTATACATGTGAGGGAGTGAATTTGTGAGGTTCTTTATTCTTTATTGTTACAACTATGGCCTCAAACGATGATTGTGGAGGGTTCGACTCATGTGGGGATGATGGAGACTATGGTTCCTATGATGATGATGATGGGTATTGCTATGACGATTCGGGGAACCAAGGCTCGTATGATGATGAAGCGGGTCACTATGTTGATTATGAAGATGAAGAAGAATATGAGGCTTGTGAAGATGAATGCGAAGAGTCTTATGCTTCTAGTCAAGAAAACGAAGATGGTGACGCTTCAAGGTATGATGAACCTACTTACTCTTCTTGTGATGAATTTGAACATGATGATAGTGACATAGAGAGAACGGATGGTGAAGTTGATAATACGAATTGTTCATATGCATCTTCTCTTGGTCTTGCTAATGGTGTGCAAGGGACTAGTAGAGGTCCTTCCATTAGTATGGGAGGAGGTGGTGGTTGTTCCATGGGAAAAGAAAAGCTTGCCTATCCTACTTGTGCTAAACGGCTTGATGCTTCTAATTCCCATGTGAAGGGTGGATTTAAAAATGGTGTTGCACTTGTTACTAATAGAGTGTATTGTTCTAGCAGTAGTGCTAGGAGTGGCGCTATGGGCTATGGAACCAAGGCGAGAGGCGCTTATGGGTTCCATAGTGGTACTCCTTCCTCGACTTTAACCAACACTCCGAAAGTTGGAAGAGTGATGGGAAGTGGAGGTTATTCTAGTGGTGTTGCCGCTAGTGGAGGGATAAGTAAAACCCAAGCTGATGGTGGTACTAGTCTTAGGCTTCTAAGATGTATCTTGGATGATCCTATACAAGACTTGTGTAAAAGCAGATTCATTTTTTAGGTGAATGGTAATGGAGGATGCTTGCTCAATATTAGTGAAGTCAACGCTAATTATATTAACACCTCTTGGGTTGATAGACTAAAGATACCATGCTATAAATTGAAACATCCTTATGAGTGTCATGGTGTTTGGGTTACTAGCGAGGCTTGGGTACTCATATCTCATGGTAGTTACAAGGAATATGTTTGGTGTGATGTGTATCCCATGAAGTACATTGGTATTTGGTTAGGTGGACCATGGTTGTAAGACAAGAGAGTGCGGTATGATCTCATGAAGGATATGTATAAAGTGAGCAAGGGACAAAGGACTTACGACTTTGAACCTTGTCGGGCAAAGATTAAGATACATCCTAGTACACCTTCTTTATCTATGCAAAGGAGAAAGAAGCAAGAACCTCATTCCATGATTGAAGGAGTGCAATCAAGAAGTCCTACAAACACAAGAAATGGTGGGGCTAGTGGTAGAAAGGAGTTGACAAGTGTCAACAAGCTGAACACAAAACCACAAGCTCCAACGCCAAGTGCTTCACCAACAAAAAAGAAGGAGAGCTCGAGTGATGAGTCTCCAAGTCCTAGATTCCATGTTGATGTTTAGAGTCCACCTACTCTGGCTATGGGTATTTTTGGGCCTCGTCCCAACTCACCCGAATTTGAGAGACAAAATATTAAGAGGCGTAAGGGAGTGACCGGTGACATTCCTCGAGTGAAAAAAGGAGAGGATGTGATGAGTGATGTGAGTGGGATGTCACCACCCGAATCTACACCCGACCTTGAAAAGAAAGAGTGAAAAAGAATCATTGAGATTGAGGACACCCCTTATTCTAACCTTAACCCTTTATCTTTTTCTTTTACTAGTGTAAGTATTCTTGGAGGCAAACCAATAGAGCCTCAATCATGTTCCAAGAAGGATGGACAAGGTGAAGAAGATCTTCAATATGAGCTTCAAGGTGAAAACAATTCATGACACTTCAAGTGCATTGAGTGAGCAAGATCGCCACTCAAAGGTATGTGAAAGTTCTTCCCTTGAACATGTTACTTCCTTGTCATGTGATAGTGTTTGTGAAAACTCTATACTAGTTGATGAATTGTGTGATTTCAATGTGTTTGCAACTAATGTAGAGTCGGTTGGTCAACTTGTGTGTGATTGTGAACCACTAGTTGAGAGGGATGATAAGCTACATCATGATGTGAGCTCGATTTTCATTGAACCTCTCTTTAGTGAAGATTGTGTAGTTGACCTTGCTTGTGACCCTTGTTATGACACCCCACCTATATTTGATGAAGGGGAAGATGAGTTGAATGAATACCCTATTCTTTCCCTTGATGAATTGCTTGATAATGGTGGACCTATGTGTTGTAGTGAGGATGGTAGTGACCTTGAGGAGTCTCTGAGGGATGAGATGGATCAAATTCTATTCGATAACTCCTCAAGTATGGATTAAGACTCTAGTTTTGATGCCTCACCTTTGATGGGTAGTGGACTTGTTTTCACAAACCCTTTGTTTGAAGAAGATTCTCAAAGAGGTGATGGTGAATGTCAAACTAGAGAAGAGGTTGGATTTAAACCTCCATGGTTTGGAAAGTTGAACTCTATAGACAATCCATTGTTTGGATCACCAAGTGAGATGAGTGATCTTGGTATTGGTTGTGTTGGACCATCTTCTAGTAGTCCTAATCTTCATTGTGTGGACTATAATGATGAAGAACCTATTGTGGAGACCTTCCTTGGGAGTTGGTCTAGTGAGGAAGATTGTCTTAGAGGTGGATTTGGAGGTGAGGAAGTCACTCGTGGTGTGTGTAAAAGTGCTTCCAAGAAGGGAGTGGAGTATTTGATGTTAGTTGCCAATTGAACTATTTTGTTTACTCCACCCCACATGTTGATGACACCTTGGGTGTTGAGCATGCCAAAGCCAATGAGTCACATTGTGATAGTAATGCATTGAAGGCTTGGTGTGTTGACCATAAGCTTGGAGGTCATAAGGAACTTAGTTGCTTAATCTTGCATGTTCCATGTCTTATTGATCTCTTTGCTTGTTATGATAGTGAGTGCTTGTCATTGTTGAGCCAAGAATTGGTTTTTTCCTTGGGAGACATAAGCTTTTTGATTAGTAGTGATACTTGGCTCTATCACAAAAGTGTGATTTTCACATCACTTACTCACTCTTGTTGGACTTGCCTACTCTTGTAGTGGGATGTTTTGGTGTGTTCTTATTGGACTTAAGGATCACAGGAATTATGATGTCTTGATCTTGCATATTCTCTACCCTATTGATCTCTTTGATGAATCATGTGTTGAGTGCACCCATTGGGGAAGCCAAGTACTTGTTGTTTTCTTTCGAAACATGCGCTTTATCATTGTTATTGATACATGGTTATACAATAAGAGTGTGTTTTCTACACTACTTGCACTAACCTACTCTTGTAGTAGGAGATTTTAGTTGTACTTGTCTTTGATTGTAGGTCTTGATGGTTTGATTTTGAGGATGAAATCCTTTCAAGAAGAGGAGGATGATGCGGGGCAAATTGAGCCAAAGTATCAACCATCAAGAGCCAAGCGTGAGAGCATAAAGGATACAAGATAAGGGCTCCTGAGGAGGGTTCGAGAGTGATTTGAATTCATGGACTTGAGCGCCATTGAGGGAGGACCGACTACGGACCAAGGAGGCACACCTAGAGTCCATTTTGAGCCAGCTTCACAACTCCCAGAAAAGACAGACCGCCTAGTTGATTGCACAATCTCTGGATCTTGACTAGGCAGGGCGCCTCTGCAAGACAGGTGGAGCGCCTACTCTACATACTTGGAGAACAGGCGGAGCGCCTCCCAGAATAGGCGGGGCGCTTACTTTGCTGTGAAGACCATCCGAATCTTGTTCTATTTTGTTATGTAATTCCAACTTTAGCCCTAAGCGACCTCTGTTGTTTTAATTAGACTTAGGGGCTTTTAGTCATTTCACTTAGAAGTGTGGGAAAACTATAAATACCACACTTAGTCATTTTATTTCATTAGTTAACTTTGAATTGAGAGAATAGAAGAAATAATAGGCTTGGCCATTCTTGTTGAAGCTTGAGCTTTATGTATCTCTTACTTGGAATCCATGGTGGATCGCCCTAGTGTGACCCCGTGAGTGGTTCAAGTCTCTTCCTCCCTTTAATCAATCTATTTTGTTTAGTTTGATTCGTTCTTTCTTCTATTTCTGTTCTTCCCCATCCCTATTTTCTCTCAATCGTGTTTACTTTATTGCTTCCGCTAGCTTGTTTTGCTTCTGTGATTTTGAACCGTATCACTTGGCCTTGAAAGACAAATGAGGGAAATGAGAGGAGAGGAAAGACAAAATGAGAGTGAGGACACCCTTTGTTCTAACCATGTTTTATCTTCTTCTTCTTCTACTTGTTTTGGCTTATGTGTAGGTAATCTTAGAGGCGACCTAGTGGAGCCTCAACCGTGTGCTAAGGAAGGAAGGCAAGGTGATGAAGATCCTCATTGCGAGCTTCATGAAGAGGAAGTTGAACTTGATACTTCACGTGCTATGAGTGCTCAAGGAAGCAACTCAAGTGTAAGTGTTTTTTCACCTTTTCATGAACATGTTTATTCCTTCTCTTGTGAAGACTCAATGCTAGTTGGTACTTGTGTTGCATTTAATGAATTTGCAACTAGCACGGAGTCGACTAGTCAACTTGTGGGTGCATGTGAACCACTAGTTGAGAGGATTGATAGGCCACATCATGAGGTCAGCTCGATATTCAACGAACCTCTCTTTAGTGACGAAATGAAAGTTGACTATACTTGTGAACCTTGTTATGACACATTGCCAATTTATGATAAAGGGGAAGATGAGTTATTTGATCACACCTTCTTGATATAATTGCCTTTTGTGGACCTATGTGTTGTAGTGAGGATGGTAGTGACCTTAAGGAGTCCAAATTGCATGAATTGGACAAGGTTGTCTATGATGACTCCTCAACTGTGAGTGATGAACTTAGTTTTCATACTTCACCTATGTTTAAAAATAGAGTTGAGATGTCTACTTTTACTAATACTTTGTTTGAGGGGAACTTTATTTGTGGAAGTGATTTATATCGGACTAGAGTTGAGAATGAGCTACGTGGTGTGAAGGGTTTGAACCCATAGACAACTCCTTGTTTGAGACTTTGAGTGAAGTGGGTGATTTTTCTATTGGCCCTACTCTTGATTGTTGGGTTTATGAAGAGGAAGAAGCCATTATCAATGCATTCCTTAAGAACTTGTCTTGTGAGGAGGGTTGTCTAGATGATGAATTTGGAGGTGAAGAGGTATCACTTGGTGTGAGTAAGAGTGCTTTTAAGAAGGGGAGTGGAGTAATTGATGCTAGTTGTCGGTTGGACTATTTGATTTACTCCATTCCATGTGTTGATCACACCTTGAGTATTAAGCATGCCAAAACGATTGTGCCACAATGTGGTGAAAATGCATTGAAGGCTTGGTATGTTGGACATGGGCTTAGGGATCGTGGGGAGTTTGATTGCTAAATATTGCATGCCCTTGATCTCTTTGTTTGTAATGATTGTGAGTGTTTGTTCTTGTTGAGCCAAGAATTTATTGTTTCCTTTAGGAACATACGCATTCTAATTGGTATTGATGCTTTGCTCTATCATAAGAGTGTGTTTTCCACACCATTTGCACTCATTCTTGTTAAGCTAACCTACTTGCGATGTAGTAAACTTCGGTTGTGCTTGTCTTTGATTGTACGACTTGATGGTTGATTTCGAGGACGAATTCCTTTCAAGAAGGAGAGGATGATGCGGGGCAAATTGGAGCCAAAGCGCCAACCATCAAGAGCCAAGCTCGAGAGCACAAATAGTACACGTCAATGGCTCCGGAGGAGGATTCGAGATTGATTTGAAGTCATGAACTTGAGTGCCATCAAGGGAGGACCAACTACGGACCAAGGAGGAACACCTAGAGTCCATTTCGAGCCATCTCCATGGCTCCCAGGAAGAGGCGGACCACCTACTCAAAGGGGCGGATTGCCTACACAATGCTGCAGCCTCAAGATCTCCTCTTGGGCAGACCGCCTCTGCTAATGTTCGGACCACCCACTATGCAGCCAAGACAGGAGAGCTGAAGATAGTGCGGAGCGCCTAGAGGGGTGGGCGGACCGTGTGCCCCTTTTGACAGCATGACAGGATTCCTTTTTATTTTGTGTGTATTTCCTAGTATAGCCCTATGTGTCCTTTAGTATTTTAAACCCAACTTGTGGGCGTTTAGTCATTTCATAACATGTAAAGGGGATGCTATAAACAGACCTCTTAGTCATTTATTTCATTTAGCCTTCTTTGAATGATGAACATTAAACTTGAAAGCTTGAGAGCTATTTAATGAAAACCTCTTGTGTGGGCTTGATTTCACTTGGTCGATTCCAAGTTAAACTTCAATCCTTTATTGATCATTCTGTTTGTGAGAGTCGAGCGTCTCTCAAGGATAGGTTCTTAGTGTAGGTATTCCTTGATATTCGCCCGAGGTGTATCGAAACAAGTTCTTCAGTGCTACTTAGGTAATTGTTCGAGCCACGTCTCGCTTTTATCTTTACTTTATCGCTTCCGTATTTTCTGCTACATCACATTCAAAAGTGAGGAAGTGTGTGAGATCTTTTACTCTAAACTCTTCTTTGATTTTGCTACTTGTAGGTACATGATGGAAGAAGGAGAAAAGTCCTTAGCGGTACCAGAATCCACTTTGGCCTATCTCTTGGCCGAGGTGAAATCAATTAGCTTAAGGCTTGAGAACATTGAAAGGGAGAGAACCCCTAGTGTTCGTAAAGATGCCGGAGAAGTCACAAGTGATGGTTCAACCGTGAAACCGGATCGATTTGCCGAGATACCTCAACAGCAAAGGTTGGTAGATGAGGCTACTCGTTGTGAAAGAGTGTTGGGCTCAAACAAGTGGGCATTCCCTACAACTTGGGAATTCCCCAAGGTAATGTTCCACTACTACTGAGGCCCCAAAGAAATGTTGTACCCAATGAGCAAGATGTTAATACTCAAGAAGGGGAGATACCCGAGCTTGGTGATGATTTTGAAGAGTATGAGCCACCTTATCCGAATAGGAGGCCAATGCAAGGAGGTCGGAGTATGAATAGAGGTCGTGGCCAAGGTTGCGGACCTCAAGTGGGGTATATGGGAAGGAACTTGAGGCATGAATATGATGGTTATGATGACTACTATGGGGGTCAACCGAATCCGAACCGTGGTGGTCGTGATAACAATTTGAATAGTGTGAAATCACTATCCCATCTTTCAAAAGGACTAATGATCCGGGAAAGTTTCTAAAGTGGAAGGTTCAATTGGAGAGAATCTTTGATACAAATAATATGTCGGATAAGAAGAAGGCTAACTATGCTATTTCTTCATTTGAGGCGTATGCTTCAACTTGGTGGGAGTCGGTTAAGAGGTCTAGACATACTATTGGGATGCCTATTCGCATTACTTTGGAAGAGCTAAAGATTGTGATGATCGACAAGTATGTGACACCCAAGTACCGGCAAGAGCAACTAAAGAAGCTCTATGAGTTGAAACAGGGCCCCCAAGTCGATTAATGAATACTTCAATGACTTTGAAAAGAACCGAATGGCCCTTGATATGGAAACAGAAGATAAGGAGCAAGCTATCATTCGGTTCAAGAATGGCTTAAATCGAGAGATAGCTTTTCAATTGAGGTTGCAAATTTTCTGTTCACTCCAAGAAGCATACAATGCCTCCATGGAAGCCAAAAAGTGGAGTAAGGAAGACAAAGCCACTCGCTATAGAAGTACTACTTCTACTCTCCTGAGCCGAACCAAGGATTGGAAGAGCCCTAATATCGGTGGTGCTAGTGGAAGCCAAGATGTGAAGAAGCCCTTTGATAAAGCTACACCAAGAAGTGGCTCTAAAAATTCGGGAGGTAATTCTAAAACCCAATTAAATAATCGTAATGCTTCTTTTCAATGCCACAAGTGCAAGGTCTATGGGCACTTTGCTAAAGAATGTCCCATATGTAAAACAATGATAATCATGGATGATGCGTTGGTGTTTGAGCAAGAATGTGAGCCCGAAAATGAGGTAGCTGAGGGAGATGAGCGAGTTGAGGGAGAAGAGCAAGCGGCGGAAGGTAATGACCCTAAAATGTTTTTGTGGTACATCGGGAGAACTTGTTCAATGCTAGATGTAGAGTGAAGGGGGGAAGTGTGCTCAATGATTATTGATTCGGGTAGTTGTGCTAATATGGTGAGCCAATCGTTGGTGTCACAATTGAAGTTGCCTACTCTAAAACATCAACATCCGTACCAATTGCAATGGTTGAGTGAGTGTGGAGAGCTGAAGGTGGTGAAGCAAGTCTTGATAAAGTTCAAGACTAGGAACTATCAAGATAAGCTCATGTTTGATGCTGTGCCAATACAAGCTTACCATCTCTTTTGGTAGGCCATGGCAATATGATAGATTTGTGGTTCATGATGGCCGAGCCAATACTTACACGACTAAGCATGAGGGCAAGAAGTACATCCTTAAGCCCTTGATGCCTAAGCAAGTGAGTGATGACTATAGGCGCATAGAATTGAAAGAGGTGGCTTTGCTAAGGCCCCCGTGGTGACTAAGCCTTTGGCCGAGAGTCAAGTGACTCCACCATCTCTCACCAGTAACATTTGTGCTATGATGCAACCGGGTGAGTTCTTAAAAGGTAATGATGGCATAAAATTGCTTATTTGTCTAGTGCATAAGGGTATGATCTTGACTTATGATAGTGATTATTCTACTAACCCTAACCCTTTGTGATGAGACCCAAACAAGCCAAGACACCGTTCCAACATGTATCAAGCTTGGAAGAAGCAACAGACTAGAAGTCAAAAGCGTTGGAGGTGAATTGATGTCGTTCTGGGTGATCAAAGCGCAAGAGGAGAAGGCCAGCAATCCAGGCGCCCCGCCCAGGAACCAAAGGGGCCAGGCGCTCCGCCCATCCAGGGGGTGCTCCGCCCAGCCCCCTCCACTGCACACTTTTTTGGGCGCTCCGCCCAAGCTTGGGCGCCCCGCCCAAAATGCTGAGACACAGGATTTTAAGTGTGTTTTGTCTATTTTGACCCTACGTGGTCTTTTATCCTAAAGCCTAGTGTGTGGGCTATTTAGAGCCTGTTTGGCCAAGCTTCTGGGGAGCCAAAAGTGCTTATTTTTCACCAAAAGTGCTTATTTTGAAAAATTGAGGTGTTTGGCCAAGCTTCTAGGAGAAAATAAGTGCTTTTGAGTGGCAGCAGAAGCTGTTTTTCTGCGGTAGGGAAGAAGCTGGAAAAAGTAGCTTTTCTCCAAAAGTGCTTTTGAGGAGAAGCAGAAGCTGTTTTTAATTTCCATCATTCCAAAAATATCCTTACCAGAATTACTTATATACCGAATTATCCCTACTTATTTTAAGGTAATAATTATAATATATAAATAGTACGTTATATTTTTTCCTTATTTTTTCTACGTACACCTACATCACTATTGTTAGAAATTTTGCATCAAATGACATCTTTTTTTAAGGTATAGATCTAGAATATTCAATTCTGTATGATGTACTTTGAAATTATTTTAAATAAATAATAAAATTAAATAGAGTGTTTGGGCATAAATATTTAAAATTCTTTATCTAGTTAAATATCTGTAAAGTGAATCTTTAAATGTCCTTACTCGTAATTTAACATTCAAAAGTACTTTTTCAAAAGCTTGGCCAAACACAAATTACTACTCAACTATTGACAAAATTATTTCTCAAATGAGTTGGCCAAACACAAACTGCTTTTCTTCAAAAGTACTTTTAAAAAAAGTACTTTTGAACAAAAGCACTTCTGAAATAAGCAGTTTCCAGAAGCTTGGCCAAACAGGCTCTTAGTCATTTTACTTAGTGCCTAAAAACCTCTGTAAATAGGTAGATAGCTTATTTTATTCCTTAGTCTATTTGAATGATGAATTAACATTGTAAAGAGGGATCTCTTTGGGTTTATGAAAAACCAACCTTTGTTTGGGATTTGTGTGCTTCTAGTGGATTCTAGTTGGACAACGACCCCGCCCCAACCATTCTACTTGCGAGTCCTAGTTGGCTCGAGGGTAGTTGCCTAGCGTAGGTGTTCTTGACATTCTCTCGGGGTGTAACGGAACTAGTTCTCCGTTGCTACTTGAGATTATTGATCGAGTTACGTCTCATTCTCTGTCTTTTACTTTTTCCGCGTTTGATTCTTATCAGTTTGGTATCAGAGCAAGGCTCGGGTCTCGTTTCTACGAAGCCTCGACCCTTGATTCCTCGCGCCTAGGTTAGTTTCTTTAGATTTCTTGTTGTTGAAGTTATTGAAAGAAGAAAATTACAAAAAAATAGAAAAACTCAAAAATACAAAAATTGGTGTAACTTTTTGGTGTGTTCGATTTTTGTTGTGGGTATTATAGATTCTTAATCCTTGTTGAAAACCCGACGTTTGGGTACCAAAATCGTTTGGATTGGATTTGATTGGATTGAAAAATTGAAACCCCAAATATTGTTAAACCCTCCCAAACCCTTGTTCTTGATGAATTTGATTGATTCTTGGGTTGTGTGATTGTGGGGTTTTGGAATTGAGTACCGGGGTTTGATCTCCATTGAAAAATGAACAAATTGAAATAAGTTTCGTGTGATTCGGAGTTCGGTAACATTGTTTTGGAAGAATCGAAACCCACCTTTGAACCTTGAAACCTTTGTTGAAACCCCCAACTTGAAAACTTTGAATCTCGATTGAACCTTGGTTGTTGGTTGTTTGGGTGTGAAATTGATTGGGGTTTGAAGGTTGCATCAACATTCAACTTTGGGTACCTTGAATTTTGGTAAAACACGTTGGAATCGGCCTAGAAAGTGGATTGAAATCGAAGCACGGAGTAGAAAAACCCAGGTGTTCTTCGTCCGGGCGCTCCACCTCAACCTTGGGCACCCCGCCTGACTTCCTCTTGGCCCAGGCGCTCCGCCTACCCAACCCCACAGCACCATTTTTCCAGGCGCTCCGCCCCACTCTTTGGGCGCTCCGCCTGACCCCTGAAGGGTAAGATTTGGGTAGTTTCTTCTAGGTTTGCTTGTTTCTTTGTTTCCTAACCTCTTATTAGTGTTAATCTAAGTAACTTTCCTACTTAATTAGCACTAATCCTTTATTTCTATTAGGTCATTCATGCCTTAGTTGGAGAGTAGAACTCCAAGAAGATCCGTAGAATCCTTTGACTCAAGTCCTTACTTTAAAGTGCTTATCGTACATCGAGTCATGTTAACTCCACTCACCCCGGAGTACACTTGACTTGTGAGTTGAATTGATTGAGTTGAGGATTGTTTTCCAACTACTTGAAGCTTTTAGGACTCAAGTCTGAGTGAAATATCCACCACCACTAAACGAGTGACCCGAGTGCTATACACGTGAGGGTGTGTGTGAGGAGTTTTCACTAACGTTTGCTCTTCTTGTAAGTACAATGGCTAACGAAAGTCAAGATTTTATCAAGGATGCCTTGGCTAATCTTCTTGCCAAGATGGATATCATGGGCCAAAAGATTGAAAATCTTGAGAAGGTGACCACAAGTCTCCAAGTTGAGGCCATTGAGAGGACGACCCCGAGTGTCCAAATTGAATCCGGAGAAGGCACAAGTCATAGCACTCCTATTACTCCCGGACACTTTATCGAGGTAACCAAGAGATATGAACAAAAGAAAGTTGAAGCTCTTCAAGAGTGTATGTTGGGCAATACCCAACCCGTGGGCAATTCCCAAGGAAATGTCCCACTTCGAAGACCCGTTAGATTTGTCCCACCTCTTGAGCAAGTTGTTGAGGCTCAAGAAGAGGAGGAGGCCGAGTATGGTGATAAGGCTTATGGCTATGATGATCTTTATCATCCTAGGATGCAAATGAATTGGGGTCGAAATGTGGATAGGGGTAGAGGCCGAGGTCGAGGGCCACCCATAGGATATGTTGGAGGGAATCCTAGAAGGGATTATGGTGTGTATGGTGACCCTTATGGAGGCCAACCGGAGCCATACCATGGAGGTTGTGATCTTAACAATCTTAATAGTGTGAAGCTTAATCTTCCAATCTTTAAGGGGAATTGTGATCCGGAGGCACATATTGAATGGGTACTAGTCATGGAGAGGGTGTTTGACACAAATGAGATGACTGATGAGAAGAAAGGTACTTATGCTGTTTCATCCTTTGAGACTTATGCTTCTACTTGGAGGGAGTCGACAAAGAGGACAAGAAGGAGAGCGGGTGTGCATGTGAATGTGACTTGGAATGAGTTGAAGGACCTCATGAATACCAAGTATGTGAATCCTAGGTATCGTCAAGAGCAACTTAAGAAGCTTTATGATCTAAAACAAGGTGTCAAGATGGTTCATCAGTACTATGATGAGTTTGAAAAGACCCGGATGACATTGGATAAACCGAGGAGGAAGAGCAAGCCATGATCCGTTTCAAAAATGGCTTGAGCTATGGTATAGCTTCTCAATTGAGGTTGCATTCTTATCCTTCACTACAAGATCTATTGGAAGCCGCTATTGAAGCCGAGCAATGGCTTAATGGAGAAAAGTCCAACCGTTACAAGAGTAGCAATCCTACTCCGTTGAGCCAACCAAAGGAATGGAAGAATCCAAATGCAAACTTCTCAAGTGCAAGTGGTGCAAGTGCTAGCAAAGAAGTGAAGAGAACATATGAGAAGTCTACACCACCATTGGGAGGTAATTCTAAAACTTACTTGAGCAATCCTACTTCTACTTCTACTCAATGCTATAAGTGTAAGGGGTATGGACATATTGCTAAAGATTGTCCTACAAAAAGAACCATGGTTGTGGTAGGCAATTTGGTGTATGAGCAAGATAGTGAGCCCGAAAATGAGGAGGATGAGGAGATTGCTTGTGAAGAGGGTATAGAGGAAGGAGATGATCCTCAAATGTTCTTGGTGGTTAGGAGGAGTTTGAGTACCATTCTCATGGAAGAGGAGGTGGAGAATGATCAAAGGGAAAACCTCTTTCATGCTAGATGCCGAGTCATGGGTGTAGTTTGCTCCATGATTATTGACTCGGGAAGTTGTGCCAACATAGTGAGCCAAACATTGATTTCCCAATTGAAGTTACCCACCTTGAAACAACACAACCCATAACGATTACAATGGCTAAGTGAGTGTGGGGAGTTGAAGGTGGTGGAGCGAGCATTGATTGAGTTTGGCATGGGAAGCTATAAAGACAAAATCTTGTTTGATGTTGTCCCAATGCAAGCATGCCATCTCTTATTTGGGAGACCATGGCAACATGATAGATGTGTGGTGCACGATGGCCGGACCAATTTATATACGGTCAAGAATGATGGTAGGAAGTATGTGCTTAAAGCTTTGACTCCAAGGCAAGTAAGGGAAGACTACAAGCGAATGAGGGAGTTAAGGGAAGCGGCTAAAGCAAAGTCACCCATTGTACTTGAACCCGAGGCAAACAATCTTGTTGTCTTGCCATTGCATGATGAAAATGAGAGTCACTCCACTTCAAATGAGAGAGAAAAGATAGAGAGAAGTGAGGGAGTGATTGGTGACAATCTAAGAGAGGAAAAAGGAGAGGATTTGAGGAGTGATGTGAGTGGATTGTCACCACAAACTACACTTGACCATGAGGTAAAATTGAGAGAGAAGAGAGGTGAGGAAAGGAAAATTGAGAGTGAGAGCACCCATTGATCTAACAATTCTTCATCTTCTACTTTTTCTTGTGTAAGCTCTTGTGTAGGTACAAATGAAGACAAGCAATTGGAGCCTCAACCATGTGCTTGGAAGGAAAGACAAGAGGAGGAAAATTCTCAATGTGAGATTCATGAAGAAGGAGTCGCACATGACACTTCAAGCCTTGTGAGTGATCAAGGGAGAACTACAAATGTAAGTGTTTCTCCACCTTTTCATGAACCTACTAGCTATTTGTCTTGTGATGCCTCAACACTAGTTGGTGCTTGTGTTGCATCTAGTGAATATGCCACTAGTGAAGAGTCTAAAAGTCAACTTGTGTGTGCTTGTGTAACATTAGTTGAGAGCCTTCCTAAGCCACATCATGATGTGAGCTCATTGTTCAATGAATCTCTCACTAGTGTAGACTTGATAGTTGACAATGATTGTGACCTTTGCTATGACAAACCACCAATCTTTGATAAAGGGGTAGATGAGATAGATGATCATACCCTTGTTGATATGCTTCTAGTTGGTGGGTCTATGTGTTGTGGTGAGGATGATAGTGCCCTTGAGGAGTCCAACTTGCATGAATTAGACAAAGTTGTCTATGATGACTCCTCAAGTGAACCTAGTCTTGATAACTTGTCTATGCTTGATCATGATGTTGAGATGCATGTTTTTACTAATCCCTTGTTTGAAGGCATTCTCATTAATGGTAAGGACTTGTATCGGACTAGGGTGGTTAGTCAAATGGAAACCCCATGGTGTGAAGGGTTTGACCTCTTAGGCAACCCATTGTGTGAGGATTTGAATGAGCTAAATGACTCTTTGAGTGACCCTACTATTGCTTGTTTGGGTTATGATGAAGAAGAGGCCATTATCAATACCTTTCTTGATAGTTTGTCTTTTGAGACGGGTTGCTTAAGTGATGAAATGGGAGGTGAAAGGGAATCCCTTGGTGTGAGTAAGTGTGCTCTAAAGAAGGGGAGTGGAGTACTTTATGTTACTTGGATGTTGGGTTATTTGACTACCTCCACTCCACATGTTGATCACACTTTGAGGAGGGATTGGTTTGTTGATCTTGAGTTTAAGGTTCAAGGGGATTTTGATAGCTTGATCTTGTATTTTCCATATCCCCATGACCTATCTGATCACTATTGTGTTGAGTGCATGATGAACTTTAACCAAGCACTTATTGCTCTCTTTGGAGATTTGGTATTTGTACTTGACATTGATGCTTGGTTATATCACAAGAGTGTGTTTTCCACACTTCTTACACTAACCTACCTTCAAGGTAGGAAATCTTGTGTTTGCTTGTCGTTGCTTGTAGGTTCTAAGCTCCAAGTTAAGGCAAAGGAGATCTTGGAAGAAACCTATGTCAAAGTGACGATCATGGGTTGCAAAGGAGAAGAGCTTTAGGCACCCCGAAGAGATGCTTCCATGGACATGGATGCAATGATTTCGAGGACGAAATCGTCTCAAAAAGGGGAGGATGATGAGACCCAAACGAGCCAAGACACCGTTCCAACACGTATCAAGCTTGGAAGAAGCAACTGACTAGAAGTCAAGAGCATTGGAGGTGAATTTATGTCGTTCCGGGTGATCAAAGCGCAAGAGGAGAAAGCCAGGAATCCAGGCGCCCCGCCTAGGAACCAAAGTGGCCAGGCGCTCCGCCCACCCAGGGGGCGCTCCGCCCAGCCCCCTCCACTGCACACTTTTTTGGGCGCTCCGCCCAAGCTTGGGCGCCCCGCCCAAAATGCTGAGACACGGGATTTTAAGTGTGTTTTGCCTATTTTGACCCTACGTGGTCTTTTATCCTAAAGCCTAGTGTGTTGGCTATTTAGTCATTTTTCTTAGTGCCTAAAAACCTCTATAAATATGTAGATAGCTTATTTTATTCATTAGTCTATTTTGAATGATGAATTAACATTGTAAAGAGGGATCTCTTTGGGTTTATGAAAAACCAACCTTTGTTTGGGATTTGTGTGCTTCTAGTGGATTCTAGTTGGACAACGACCCCGCCCCGACCATTCTACTTGCGAGTCCTAGTTGGCTCGAGGGTAGTTGCCTAGCGTAGGTGTTCTTGACATTCACTCGGGGTGTAACGGAACGAGTTCTCCGTTGCTACTTGAGATTATTGATCGAGTTACGTCTCGTTCTCTATCTTTCACTTTTTCCGCGTTTGATTCTTATCACTTTGGCTTATGCTATTGAGAATTTTTTGCAAGTTTTTGAGGACATGTTCCCGGAAGTTATGCCTAGTGGTCTTCGTCCTTTGAGGGAGATTGAGCACCAAATTGATTTTGTCCCAGGTCCCTGATCCCAAATAAGGCAGTCTATAGGAGCAATCTCGAAGATACAAAAGAGTTGCAAAAGCAAGTCGATGAGTTGCTCAACAAAGGCTTGGTTCGTACAAGTTTGAGTTCGTGTGTTGTACCAGTGATTCCTGTGCCAAAGAAGGACGGAATATGGAGGATGTGTGGTGATTGTCGTGCGGACAACAAGATAATGGTAAAGTATTGTCATCCCATTCCTAGACTTGATGACATGCTTTATGAATTGAGTGGTTCTAGTGTCTTTTCTAAGATAGATCTTAGGTCCGGCTACCACCAAATCCAAATACAACTGGTTGATGAGTGGAAAATTGCATTCAAGACTAAGTTTGGTCTCTATGAATGATTGGTGATGCCCTTTGGACTCTCCAAGGCACCTAGCACTTTTATGAGGTTAATGAACCATGTCTTGAAACTGTTTATCAACAAATTTGTGGTTGTTTATTTTGATGACATCTTAATATATAGCAAGTCAATAGATGATCATGTTGTCCACTTGAGGCATGTCCTTGAGGTGCTAAGAGTAGAGAAGCTCTATGCAAACTTCAAGAAGTGTGCCTTTTGTGTTGAAAAGATTGTCTTTCTTTGTTTTGTTGTTAGTGCCAATGGTATAGAGGTTGATGTGTCCAGAGTTGAAGCCATTAGAGATTGGCCTACTCCTACTATCGTTTCTCATGTGAGGAGTTTCCATGGCCTTGCTAGTTTCTATAGGTGATTTGTGAAGGACTTTAGCACCATTGCTGCACCACTCACGAGTTGGTGAAGAGAGGCAAACCATTTGCTTGGGGAGAGCCTCAAGAGAAGGCTTTCCAGGAATTGAAAAGCAGGTTTAGTACTGCCCCTTTGTTGCAATTGCCCGACTTTGGAAAGGCATTATAGGTTTTAAGTGATGCCTCGAGGGTTGGTATTGGAAGTGTTCTCATGCAAGATCGGAAACCCATTGCCTAATTTAGTGAAAAGTTGAAGGGTGCGACCCTGAATTACTCTATGTATGACAAGGAGTTGTGTGCCCTACTGAGAGCTCAAGCTTATGGGAAACATTATCTTTGGCCTAGGGAATTTGTGATTCAGAGTGATCATGAGTCACTCAAACATCATAGGGGCCAAGAGAAGTTGAAAAAGTGGCATGCCAAGTGGGTAGAGTTTATTGAGAGTTTCTCTTATGTAATTCATTACAAAAAGGGAATGGAGAATGTTGTAGCCGATGCACTTTCTAGAAAGTTTTCTCTAGCTACCACTCTTTCTTCTATGCTTATGGGTTTTGAGAGAATTAAATTGATGTATGAACATGACCCAAAGCTAAAAAAACATTCATGATGCTCTAGTGATAAGGGAAATGGTGGAGAAGTACCAATGGGTAGATGGCTACATCTTCAAGAATGGGAGTGTGTGTGTACCCGAGTCCTCATGGAGAGAATTGCTAGTGCATGAAGCACATTGTGGGGGCTTGATGGGTCACTTTGGGGTGGACAAGACTTTAGAAATACTCAAAGAGCAATTTCATTGGCCTTAAATGAGGGCTCTTATTGAATGCTTTTGCAATGCTTGTTTAGATTGCCAGATGGCTAAGTCTAGGTCAAACACCCACGACTTGTACATTCCCTTGCCCGTACCTACTAGTCTGTTGGATGATGTTTCAGGATTTTTTTTATGGGATTACCACCGGCAAGGGGAGGACACGATAACATTGATATTGTCGTTGATGGGTTCTCCAAAATGGCACACTTCATTTCGTGCAAAAAGAGTCATGATGCACAACATGTAGCTTCTTTGTTCATTGATAATGTGTTAAAGTTGCATAGGGTACATATGTGAAAAAATACGCCACCTATTGTTACGAGGATACGAGTCCAGCTGGCGAGACTAGACTTATCCTACAAGTCACCGGGAATTAAGGATATACACCCGCTCCTAGAGTCAACGACCATTTAGGCGGTTTGGTTCACAGGGTGCAGGGCATACATCTCGCCGCCTAGGGGTTACAGTCTCGTAGTTAGGGTTTAGTATACCACCGATGTGAGTTGTAGACCCATGGCCTTATTAGTATTTTTATTTTACCTTATTTAGGGTTGTGTATCACTACTAAAAATACCCCTCCTTACATTGTATTGTAAACAAGACACAAGAGACACAATTTGCCACCGAATTCGGCTACTCTCAAGGAACAAGAATTACTTTGCTTTCTCTATTATTTCCTGCTTAATTACTTTACTCTCATCGTATTTACTTACTTTTTTCATCATAATTTACCATATTACTTGTGACCTAATTTAGGCATAAATAGTTTGGCGCCCATCGTGGGGCCGAGGCAATTATAGGTATCCTACGAAGGAAAAGGCACAGTCATGATAAGTTGCAATACCGCCATATGATACATCGATAATGAGATCCAACGGATAATCCATGACTCGATCAGTATGACTGAACTTGTGAACTACTATCTAAGATCAAAATCCAGTTATCCATCATCAAGGTCAAGGTCGTACTAGCGTATTGACCTTCATCAAGAAGCACAGTAGGCAGATAAAAGACCCATCAACACGATCTTCGGGGGCACTAGGGTCAGAAGCAATGAGATCAAAGCCATCATAGTCTGTGAGGCTCACAAGTAAATAGCCAAAAGCCATGCCTTAACACCATCGAGTTCGATGATGCAGATTTGCAGCGAGCCAACCACCCTCACGATGATGCCTTATTAATTACTCTGCAGGTACATGATGCTCGAGTCAAGCATGTGTTGGTGGATCTCGGCAGTGTAGTCAATATCATTCACTGGAAGGTTGTCTGTCAACTGGAGATGCAGAGTCGAGAAATCCCTACCCCGTATACCATAACCAGCTTTAACAGTTCCAGTAAGAAGTCTGTGGGAGAAATCCTCTTCCAGGTACACCTGCTAGGAGCAGCGCGGTTGACATCTTTCCAAGTAATGACATGCGACCTCTCGTATAACATTATCGTTGGGAGACCCTGGATTCACGAAGTACACGATATGCCGTCTACACTTCACCAGGTCCTCAAGTACCCGACTCCTTGGGGGTGAAAGAAATTCAGGTGGAACAAAAGTTATCTCGGAGCTATTACATGACTGCAGTGATCGATGCCACCAGGAAAGAGACCAAAAATCAGAAGAGGAAATTGGACAAGTTGCTTGGGCCCAATCTGGTCACTAGCGTACTCTTAAAACACGGGGTCTATGAGGTAAGTAGATCCTGCGAACCAACTATCATGCCCTCCGACCTGAATGAAAAAGATCGGCTGACTAAAGCTACAGTTGACGACCTTGATCCAGTAATCTTCGACGAAGAAGTTCTAGACAAAAAATTTTACGTAGGGGCCAAGCTCTGGACCAAAGCAAAACAAGAGTATGCTAACTTCCTGTGCGCTCAGTCGGGCAACTTCACCTGGACACACACTGACATGCTAGGAAGATCAACTAGTGTTATCACACATAATCTAAACGTCGATCCCAACTTCAAGCCAATCAAGCAGAAGAAACGATCGATAAGCCATGAAAAGGGGCTGGCGGTTCATGAGGAAGTCGAGCAACTACTCAATAATGGTTCCATTCGCAAGGTTCAATACCCCGACTGGCTATCAAACACTATAGCGGTTTCCAAGAAGAATGGCAAGTTGAGGATGTGCATTGACTTCACAGATCTGAATAAAGTATGCCCAAAGTATTCCTCCCACTGCCTAACATCGATCAACTCATCGATTCAATGGCAGGGCATGAGACCTTGAATTTTTTAGATGCATAATCAGGATACAATCAGATCCTCACGAACCCAGATGATCAAGAAAAGACTTCTTTCATCATGGATAGGGGGAGTGATGCCATTCGGATTGAAAAACGCAGGAGCAACTTATGAAAGATTCGTGAACCTGATGTTCAAGAAGAAGATTGACAAGATCATGGAATTTAACATCGACGACATGCTAGTAAAGTTAGAATTTTCCAAAGATCACATTGGCCATCTAAAGATAGCGTTTGATATCCTGGACAAGTTTGGAATGAACCTCAACCCCGAGAAGTGTACCTTTGGCGTATTCTCCGGGATGTTCCTTGGGTTCATTCATAGAAGCGAACCCGGTGAAGATAGAAGCAATCGAGGTAATACTAGAGGTCTTGAAGAGTAAAGTAGAAGTAAAAAGGCTCAATGGTCGAATCGCAGCACTCAACCAGTTCATCTCGCGGTCATCAGAGAAGTGTCATGAATTTTTCAATGTCCTGAAAAAGAATAAAAGCTTTGAATGGACGGAGCAATGCAGCAAGGCGCTAAAAGAGCTAAAACATTATTTGGCAAATCCACCGTTGCTTACCAAGCCACGCGAGGAAAAATCGTTATTGTTGTACCTAGCAGTGTCTGAAGTCGCCGTTAGCACCGTCCTGGTATGCGAAGAGAAGGGGGTGCAGTCACCAATGTATCATGTCAGCAAGCCTCTCCTAGACAAGAAGCAAGGTATCAACATCTAGAGAAGCTCACACTTGCCTTAGTCATGGTAGCGCGGAAGCTGCATCCGTACATTCAGAGTCATACCATTGTCGTTGTTTCATCTTTTTCATTATGGACCATACTGCACAAACCCAAATTGTAAGGTAGGTTGTATGGGCTGCCGAGGTCGGCGAGTATGATATCATTTATCAGCCAAGAACGGCCATCAAGTCTCAAGTTCTTGCTGACTTTGTCAGCGACTTCAGCGCTGACATAATGCCAAAGGCTGAGGAAGAACACAAGATGATAGAAGGCGTTACCCCCAGGGAATGGGTGATCCACACTGACGGTGCCGCAAATGTAAAACGGGTCAGGCTTGGTTTAGTGATCGAGTCCCCAACGAAGAAGGTGTTCAGGAAAGCTTTCAGCTGCTCCCAGTTGACAAACAACGAAGCAGAATATGAAGCTGTAATTCAAGCCCTAGAATTAGCTTACATATTAGGGGCGAGGAAGGTCAGCATCAACTGCGATTCTCAGCTCGTGGTGAACCAAGCCAAAGACACCCGCATGCAAGAGTACCTGGCCAGAGTAGAGAAATGTCTGAAGAATTTTCAAAAATTTAGGATTAATCAAATACCAAGAGAAGAAAATGCAGAGGTTGATGCCCTAGCAAGCCTAGCGGCCACTGCAGAATTAAACACAGATAGCCCGGTTTCTACCATTGAGTTAACTTACGCAGATGTCAGGCACCGCAAAGTTAATCCTGTAGGGTCATCATGGGACTTGTGGCACCCGATCATTGAATATCTCAACAAGGGAACGCTCCCGGCAGACAGGAAGGAGAGCAAAAGGCTAAGATCTCTAGCAGCTCGCTACGTCTTGATCAGTAGAGAGTTGTACCGGTGAATATCTAGTTGACCTTTGGCTAAATATTTGGGTCCTTCTCAGGTGGATTACGCACTAAGATAAATCCACGAAGGACAATGCGAAAATCTTTCAGGCAGGCGGTCTTTAGCTCAAAAGTTAATCAAGGCAGGCTATTTTTGGCCTCGAATGGAAGACGACGCGAGAAAATTTGCCCGGGCATGTGATAGTTGGCAAAGGTTCTCCCATGTACTACATCTGCTGGCGGAGTTATTACATTAAGTGATAGCCCCATGGCCTTTCATGAAATGGGGGATGGACATAGTAGGGACCATGTCTAAAGCGCCCGGTAGTGTCAAGTTCGTTCTTATCATGACAGACTATTTTACCAAATGAGTCGAGGCGGTCACATATGCCTGAATTCGAGAGCAGGAAGTCGGAGTTTATTTGGAAAAACATTATATGCCGATTTTGGATTCCAGTAGAAATCACATGCGATAACGTTCCCCAATTCATAGGCAACAAGATCACTGGTTTTCTGAAAGATGGGGAAATCAAGAGGATAACCTCCACTCCTCACCACACTTCAGCCAATGGCCAAGCCGAATCCTTAACAAGATGATAGTAGAGAATCTGAAGAATCGCTTCAACAAGGTTAAGGGAAGATGGCCCGAAGAACTGTCGTAGCCCTATGGGCCTACCGAACTACATCCAAAGCCAGCACCGGAGAAACACCATTTTTGCTGACGTACGGAATGGAAGCTATGATTCTTTTAGAAATTGGAGAGTCCAGTTTAAGGTGGACATTCACCGAAGAGGAGTCCAACGACGAAGCCCTGAAAGCCTCCCTTGACCTCTTGGGCGAATGGCAGGAGATAGCAGCCATTCGCCTTGTTGCCCAGAAGCAGCGAATAGAGCAATATTAAATGCAAGGGCAAATCCACAGTCCTTCAACATCGGGGACCTAGTTCTTCGCAAAGTTACTTAGAACACCAAGCAGGCCGGAGCAGGAAAGCTCGCTCCGAATTAGGAAGGACCGTACAAAGTGCGGGGTATCGCTAGAAAAGGTGCGTACGTTCTTGAAGGCATGGAGGCGATTTCCATTACAAATAACTAGAATATTACATGGCTAAAAAAGTACTACTCTTGAAAGGCTGAATAAGCCTAAATACTCGAGACGTGTATTTTTCTTTTTTCTGGTCTTCTCAAAATTATTTACAACGGGCTCTCAGCCCCGCTCTTTATTTTACAACGGGCATTTTGCCATGTTCCTTATTTCACATGGCTCCAAGCCGTGTCAATAATACTATTTTTCCAACTAGTCAGTTTTGTCCAATTATTTAGATCCATTTACGATAAAACTATTCATAGTACCGGCCAGACCTAAGCTGAAGTAATACACTCACTTTCCGCTACAAGAAAGTAGAGTACACTACTAGCTTAGAGTTAGACCACGTCTAACTAGCCACCAGGCATTAATCGAGGATTGAACTCGCTAAATCAACAATTGCACCGACACACTGATTGGGACGCCTGTGTGCGTAATGCTCGAAAGTCTTAAATACTTGAGTAACTAAGCGAAGACGTTCTGTCTTAGAATGCAAAAGGACCATTACCACATGGGCTAAAGTTCTCCCATTATGGGCGCAAACAACCATCTGCTACGGATGCAACCTAGCCGCCTTTTATCAATTCACAACGGAGCTAGGTAATTGCTCAAGGCAGACACACTGACAGAAATTCTTAAACAATAAGAACAGTCAGGATGACTGGAAGCCATCTAATATCTAGTTGCACAAACATACTGCTTGAACATATATTATGAAACGCGTAATAACACAAGTACGTATGAAATATTGATTAATATTCATTTCATTAATAACAAAAAGACCGTAGGCTAACAATATACATTTAGTCATTTGTGAATATAACTTTTGTTTATAACAATTTGATGCGGGGCAAATTGAGCCAAAGCGCCATTCATTAAGACCCAAGCTTGAGAGCACAAAGAGGACTAGTCAAGGGCTCCGGAGGAGGATTCGAGAGTGATTTGAAGTCATGAAATCGAGCGCCATGGGGGGAGGACCGACTACAGACTAAGAAGGAATACCTAGAGTCCATTTTGAGACGTCTCCACACCTCCCAGGAAGAGGCGGATCGCCCACTCCACTAGGCGGACCGCCTACTTGAATATCAGCTCTCAGGATTCTTGGCCGCCCACTTTTCAGGCGGACCGCTCACTCTGCTCCACTGATGCAGAGGCGGACCACCCAGTACTGAGGTGGGGCGCCTGTTTCCCTCTACTTAGATTTAGGCAGGGCGCCTGTTTCTCTAAGCGGGGCGCCTAGTTCCGGGAAGTTTCAAGAGTTTTTTTTGTTGGTGTAATTCCTAATTTCATCCTAAGTGTTTTTATTGTATGAACTCTACTTAGGGCTTTTAGTCATTTCCCAAATATGTAAGGGAGCACTATATAAGCTCCCCTTAGCTATTTCATTTCATTAGTCTAGTTTGAGTATAGGGTTGAGAGAAAGAACATAGAGAGGCTTGGCCTTCGTGTTTGGAGCATGATGCTCATGTATCCCCTACGACTTGGGAACCCAAGGATTGCATCCTAGTATGAATTCAGGATTGGGTTCAAGTTTCTCTTCTCTCTTTTGAATTCAATCCACTTATGTGAGTTTGATTCGTTTCTGTCTTCATAATTCTTGCCTCCCCAATCTTTATTTCTTGTTATCCCCTTTAATTTCTCCCGCTCATATAGATAATTTATTCCGCGTAGTTTACCCTACATCACAATTGCAGAAAAAAAAAAGGAAAGGAAAGACTAAAAACTGCAAGTTCCTCTGAATTTGCGCCCTCGGAGATCCTTCGTCTGGATTGTAGCTTTTGTATCGAAGTTTCTCCCAGGATTCAAAGGCGAAATTCCAACCTAATAACCCAGGCAACGACATCATTTCGACGCTGCACCGAGGGGGGAGGAAAATCAGCCCAACTGAGGAATCCCTCAGTAGAATGGTAGAGGCAGCAGAACAGGCACCGAAGCCATCATTTGGAAGCTTATGCAAACTCCAAAATCAAGGAACAGGCTAAAGCTATATAGCCACCTTGAACGTTGTTGGTATGGAGAATGCTTTCGAGTGTCAACCGCTCAAAGAAGGAGAGGATATCCCAGGATGTGCTCCTCGTGCAAGAAGAGCTGTTGAAGGGGTATGTTCCCAAGCAATTAGGAGATGAGCAAACTACATGAAGCCCGAATGGCAACAATTAGGAGATGAGCAAACTACATGAAGCCCTAATGGGATGTCATTCCTCTGTTGCCAGGCACCACATGACAAGAAGAATATCACAACAAATCACCATGTGTGAAGATGGAACGCGTCAGAATTGATACGTCTACCACAATGAAGATCTTCCGAAGAACATCACCATTAAAGTTCCGGCCGTGCATCATGTCTCGGGGGACTTCTTTCCTTCCCCCACAGGGGCGCTCCGCCTACTGCTGTTTCTTGCAGCTTTCAACAACGGGTTTTGCCCCTTTTCACCCAATTTTTCCAACGTTTTCAGCTTGGTTTTCAAATCTAAAGGTACCAAAAGATAATTCCAATGAATCTAAACAATCCCCAATAGTTTTTAAACCCAAACAAACAACAACAAGTTGGATTTTTGATTTTGAAGCAAATTTCTATGGTTTTCAAAAATTGGGATTTGAATCTTCAAATTTTGATTCACAACACCAAATCATGATTTTGTGGTATAAAAAGAACGGGGATACGACATAGAACAATCCCCAATAATTTTCAATAAACGGAGAATCAAATCCAACAAGTTCTATGAATTTTTTTGAAGTTTTCATGTTTTTCAATTTTTTTTCTTCTTTTTCTTTTCTTCAAGAAAAACTATAACTAAGAGATAAAGGCATGATGGACTGGACGAAGGTTTGTAAGAAAAAAACCTAGCCGTGCTCTGATACGAAATAATGCAATGTAAACTGCAGAAGCCAATAAAATAGATGGGAAAGCAAGTAAAACACAATAACAAGAAATTCCAAGATAGGAATAACAGAAATAGAAGAAAGTATGAATCAAACTCACATATGTAGATTGATTCCAAGGGAGAAATAGAGACTTGAACAACTCAAGGAATCGTACTAGGATGATCTCCATGGATTCCAAGTTTAAGAGATACATGAAGCTTCTAGCTTCTCTAAAGAAGGCAATGCCTCTCTTTCCTTTCTTCTCTATTCAAGACTAATCCAAAATTAAATAATCAAATAAATGACCTAAGAGAGGTATTTATAGTCTCCCTTAACATGTTTGTGAAAGGTCTATAAGCTCAGAAGAGAGGCAAAAATAATAAAGGCCATGTAGGGGCTAAAAGAGGAATTACACTAAAAACTAGCAATATACCGTAATGCTGCCAACAGGAGTAGGCGGTCTGCCAACCCTACTAGGTGGTCCACCCCTTCTTGAAATCCTGAGGGTGCTTGAGCAAGTAGGCGGTCCGCCCATTGGAGATTGAGATAGTTGGTTATCCAATACTTAGCCAAATTTCGAGCCTTCTTGAAGTAGGCAGTCCGCCCATCCTAGTACGCGGTGCGCCTCATCCTGGGACATGTGGAGGATGCTCAAAAATAGCTCGGGGCGCTCCTCCTTGGTGCCTAAGCGGTCCTCCCTCGATGGTGCTCAAGCGCTTGATCTTCAAATCTCTCTGGAATTCTCCTCTGAAGCTCTCCTCTGAAGCTCTTGACTTTGAATCCCTCGTGCTCTTCAAGCTTAGATCTTGATGGATGGGATCTAAGCCCAAAATATATTGCATCAGGACACGACCATGGATAGAAAAGCGTGGAGGTCAACGATTAAGGTAAAAGGCTAGATAGTAGTCAGGAAATTCTTCTCTTATTAGCAGTAGTATTATTCCTGTATAGACTGTTCCTATATTAGTCTTCGTCTTTATATCTATTCGTGGTAGCTATTTGTTTTCTTCTCTATAATCTATTGTCATTTGTTTCTTTATTTCATCTTCTTTTTTATAATATTTTTTTTAGCCGAGAGCCTATCGGAATAACATTAGATATGTTGTTGTTGTAGTAGTAGTAATTTGAAACAACTTACCTCAGTAACACGTAATTGGTAAAGTGGTTGTTGTTGAGCATGTTTTCTTTGATTGAGCTTTCCAAATTATATGTGGCCAATATATTTCTTAGATGATATGTGTATTACTAGTACAAATAAAATGAAGTAAAAAAATGTTCAAGTGAAAAATATTTCTTGTCTTTGTCAGTGTGAAGTATGATAGATTTTTTTTAACTTAAAGTGAAATTAAAACATAATAAGCATGAATTTATTGAAGTGAATGTATATAAAAAATTTACACATCTCAATATGAAATGTAATTAGTTTACTTTGATGAACATATATATCTAAAACGATAAGGGTTTAAACTAGAGAACGAGACATGTAGAAGATTCTTTTGGTTTTGTGCATTTCATGCTCTACTTTGTATTCACAGAGAGTTTCTGAAGTATCCAAAAATGCAATATATAGGGAAGGAAGAAGATAATAACAATAATAGTACATGAAAGAAATTTGACCAAAAATACTAAAACATAACTTATTATCTAAACATCAAAATTTCGTAGAATAGAAATATAGATGGATAGAATTTATCTGAGATGAGAAATTTTTCTAATTAAAAAAAAAAAAAAAGAAGTCATGCTATGCTAAGAATCACATAACTAAATATCTATACAGTACTAAAAATAAAAAAAAAAGAATCAATTATGCGAAAACAATTTAAAGCAATTGATTACAAATATTATCAAATTCACATGTAGGTAATCGAATAATTAATCGACTCCACATGATTCAATACTTTTAGATTCAAGAAAATATAAGTTTCATTCGCTTTACTTTTTGCTCACGACCATTAGTGAAAGTAAAGAGTCGGTACATATCTAATGCATGTATATTTTATTAATGTCGAGTAGAGAGATTGAATTTTTTTTAATGATGATGAACAAACAATAAATTAATTTATAATGTAAGAAATAAAAGTTTTATTTTAATTTAATTTGAGTTATTATTAAAATTATATTTATTTTAGTTATAATTTATTCTAATTTGTTTTGAATCATACTATACTTTTAGGTTGTTTATATCACACGTAATATCATGATAATATTAGTTTTTCCTAAAAGTTATTCAATGATTATAAGATTTTTACATATATTCCTATAATTGGTTATATTTCATTGTAAAATATGATAGATGATTGAGATTTCTTAAAATAATATGACAATATTAGTTATTATTATCCGCGGACGGATACAAAGACTAATAACCATTCAAAATATATTAGAAAAAACAAAAATTTTTGTTATTTAATTGATATGAGTAGAGCTGGTAAAGTGGTTAAATAAAGTGAGTATCCATCCAATTAGGCCCACTTAAAATGGGCTGGATATGAGTTACTTTTTACCTGATCAAAATGGATATTACTCATTTTATCCATTAAGTTAAATGGATAAAACCAGAATACCTGTTTTACCCATCTGTCTGCTACAACTTTCTATTCATAAACCCTAGTCTTTCAATTTTATCCATTTTACCTATTGTTTGCAAAGAAATTTCAAAATTCAGTGGCTAAACACATTCGCACTTAAATAAACACAGATTTAAATTTCTCAGTGTGTTAAATTTCAAAATTCAGTGGGTGAACTTCACAGATTCTATTAAGCATTTCTTAGTGAATTTCCCTTCAAGGTGAGTATTTTTCGATCCATGTCTTAAATTTTGTATGTTTCGTTAGTGTTAATGGTGCAGATAAAGTGTTTGATAAAAGTTTTAAACGAATTTTTGTTATATGAATGATACAATATAAATTGGGATTAAATCCCAACCATCAAGAATCAAGCTTCAAGGATGCAAGAGATGCAAGGTCAAGAGCTTCGGAGGAGAGTTCGGAAATGACTTTAAGATCATGCATTTGAGCACCATAGAAGGAGGACCGCCTATGCACCAAGGAGGAGCGCCTCAACCACTTTCGGCCACTCCTCCAACTGCACCAGGATGAGACGGACCGCCTCATGTCGCGGGCGGACCGGACCGCCTACCCCATTCTTGCTCGAAAATACGGCTAAGTCCTGAAGACACAACTCTCTGAAGTTTGAGTAGGAGGACCGCCTAGTTTACAGAGGCGGATCGCCTACTACTGAGGCAATCTCCATCCTTCACAAAGTGGGCGGACCGCCTAGTGGAGGAGGCGGACTGCCTCCCCTTGTTCGAGCCTTGAAGGGATTTTAAAGAACTTTAGGTGTAATTCCTATTTTGGCCCTGTGTGGTCCTTATTATTTTAGCCAACTTGTGGGGCTATTTTAGACCTTTTATCTTATGTGAGAAGGATCTATAAATACTCCACTTAGTTCATTTTGTTTTATAAGTGAGTTTATTTTGGAGAATAGAGGAATTGAGAAAGAGACAAGGCCTTCTTGAAGAAGCTTGAAGCTTCATGTATCTCCTAGCTTGGAACCATGTGGATTTCATCCTAGTATGAATCCTTAATTAGGTTCTAGTTTCCTTCCTCCTTCTTGGATAATCATTCATGTATTGAATCGTTTTATCCATTCTTTCTTCTATTTCTGTTCTTCCATCTTTGAATTTCTCGTTATCTTGTTTATTTATTTCTGCATCTACTTTATTTGCATCCGCGCATTTTATATTTCATCAATAAATATGTATAACCATTCAGCGATCGGCTTTTTCTCCATTTCATTCTTTCATGAACGAAAAAAGCAACCTTGGAAATTTTTAGTAGAACATAGTTTGTAAAAAATTAAAAATGATGACTTTTAATTCCAATATGCGTTTGTTTCTATCTGTTTACTTATATTTCTGGCATGTCATTGATCGATTTCGTTTACTTTATTTTTTTGTGGAGAGGTCAATAGAAGGGATTACCGATTCTTGTGACCAAAGTTCTTCAGCCGTAAAACGAGGCAAGAGAAAAACTTCTATTGTTTGGGATTCTTTTACTTAAATTCCTATTCCTTCAAGTGATGGAAAGTTTGTAGCCATTTGTAAGATTTATGAAAAAAGATTACATACTGCAGCCTTCTTATGGAACATCGAATTTGAAGCGTCATTTGGACACAATTCATAAGAAGGTGATAGAGCATCAAAGTACACTGATAGATCAAGCAACCTTTCGAAAAAAAATGCCCGTAGCCATATGTAGAAATAATTATACGTTCCGAACATAAAGGCAACAGAGATGTTCAATCATATTTGAATCCAACGGTGAAGCACATATCAAAAAACACAGCAAAGTCAGATAGTTTGAAACTATATGCAAGAGAAAAAGATTTACTGAAAAAGGAGCTTGCAGTGATTCCTATAGAGTATGTTTAACATCAGACATGTGGACTTCACTCGTTTCTAATAGTTATATGTGTGTGACTGCTCACTATGTGGATTTAAATTGGAAACTTCAGAAAGAAGTATTGATTTTCCGCCATGTTCCTTCTCCACATTCAGGTGCAGTGTTAGGTCCTTTGTTCATTAAATTTCTTCAAGAATTGGGCATTGAAAAGAAAGTTTTTACTCTCACTTTAGAAAATGCAACTTGCAATAATTGCGTCGTAGATACTTTGAAACAACATTTATCATTAATGCATTCTTTAATTTGTGAGAGAAATTTTTTCATGTACGTTGTGGAAATCACATTCTAAATTTTATTGTTAAGGCGGGGTTAGCGGAAGTTGATTTAGCCATTATAAGAATCAGAGAGGGTGGTAAACACATCAAGTATTATGAAGGAAGAATAGTAAAATTTGTGGAATGCATTAAAAATCTTGGCTTCCGGTGTTCCAAAAAGCTTCGCCAAGATATGCCTAGTTGATGGAATTCCACCTATCAGATGCTTGAAAGTGACCTTCAATATAAGCAGGCTTATATACAATATAGGTTGGTTGACATTGATTTTAAATATGCCCTTAGTGAAGTGGAATGGCAAAGGGTTGAGGTAATAGCTAAGTTCTTGAAGCCATTTTGTGTCATTACAATATTATTTTTTGAATGCAAGTATCTGACTGCCAATTAGTATATTCAAAACATATATAAAATTCAAAAGTTGTTAGAGAAAGAAAAGGATAATAAAGATTCGGGTCTGAGTGAGATGACAACTGATGCAGCCCAAATTGCATCGACACCTACGCTTGGTTTGGAAGTCGAGGCATGGATGATATGAGCTCGGGGTCGACTTGAAGACAATGCATTGGAGCTCAATCAAAGAAGAAACAGGGCTGAAACCAGTGCAGGAAACAGGGGAGCCAAAACAGGGCAAAACAGGGGAACACCTGCTGAGCTTACTACCTGACGAAGAATGCCTGTTCTTCGCGATCGCGCCCATACTCACGCGATCGCGAAGTGTCTCCTTTTGCTCTGCGCGACAACGACGTCTTCCACGCGATCGCGAAGGTTGAAGACTGACTGTTCTTCGCGATCGCATATACTTGTGCCCGATCGCGAAGAGGACTTGGGCAGTGCGGACCAGAAACTTGCCAAGCCTTGTAATGGGGTGTTATAAATACACCCCTCATTTCATTTATTGTAAGAAACCAACCTTGAATGTAGAATGATATAATTTCTTGAGTGAATCTCAATGATGAACCCGTGAGCGGGCATGATTTCACTTGGTGGATTCCAAGTTGAACATCGTAACCTCTTTGATCATTCTATTTGCGAGAGCCGAGTGTCTCTTGAGGGTAGTTGAATAGTATAGGTGATCCTTGACTTCACCCGGGGTGTATCGAGACAGGTTCCTCGGTGCTACTTAGGTAAACGTTTCAAGCCTCGTCTTGCTTTTTATCTCGATATCGTTATCGATATCGCCTATCTTGTTTTAGCTTCTGCATTATCGTGTCGTTTGTTGCTTCCGCCTATTTTCCATTGCATCAGTTGGTATCAAAGCACGGCTAGGCTTCGTTCTTATGAATCCTCGGTCTTGTTCTTGTTGTTGTTATCATTGTGTTGTTTGTTCTTTAAATTTGAAAGAAAAACAAAAAAATCCAAAAAAAAAATTGAAAATCACAAAAAAATTGCTAGAAATTATTGTTTGTTGCAATTTTGTTGTTGTTTGTTATTGGGGATTGTTTGTTATCACATTCCCGCTGATTTGGTACCCTCGAAACACGATTTGAAGTCGTGAATCAAAATCTTGAAAACCAAATCTCAAAAGTTGAGAATTCACAAAATTTGGTAGAACTTGTTTTGTGTTGTGAATTCTTGGTTGTTTGGTATCGGGGATTGTTTGTTATAGTTTTCCCGTCATTTTGATATCCCCTATCATCATTTGGAGTAGCGGACTGAAAATCGAACTTTGAAATTTTGAAGTTCTTGAAAATTTGAAGAATTTACTCTAAATTCTTGATAACGAGTTGTTCGTTCATTGTTTGTTTGATAAAACCATTGGGGATTGTTTACTTTAGTTGAAAACACCCTTTGGAAGCCTTAGAACTGAACAACAAGTTGAATTGGGGTGATTTGTGTGCCAAAAACTGAGTTTGCAGTCGGGGTTCTGGTTCTGGAACGCAGGCATGCGCGATCGCGCCCTGCTTCACGCGTTCGCGTCCTTCTGCCCATTTGTTCATCGCGATCGCGAAGGGTTCTCATTTCCAGAAAATCCTGAATTTGGACAGATTGTTCGCAAAGCGTTTGTAACAGTTTCCGCTCACCAAAACTCCAATTGTATCATCAAATATATGTGAGTTTGTAGATCACTAACCAAAAGTCATCCAATTCCGAATCCGTTTAGTGACGATTCGATCTTTGAACATTTGGTCGCGTCACTTCCGGTTAGTACTTTGAGGGTAACACTTCTACCCAATTAGTACTAATTCATTGTGCGTATAGGATACTCGTGCCTAGAAGGAGAGTAGAGCTCAAAGAAGACTCGTAGTATATTTTTGGCTCAAGTGCTCACTTATAAAGCCGTTCGCCCATCGAGTCCCATCAATTCCACTCACCCCGAAGAGTATTTGGTTCTTGTGACTTGAGTGGTTATTGAGGTGATTGTTCAACTATGAGGAAGCCTTTGAGATCAAGCTTGAGTGATCCTACAACCCACTAAATTGAGTGTACCCGAGTGACACTCCAAAGGTGAGGGAGCGAGTGAGGGTTTTTACTCTAACCTCTTTCTCTTGTCTTTACTTTTTGTAGGTACATGGCCGGAGACGTATACGATACCGTTGAGGTCCCGGTAAGTACTTTGGCTTAAATATTGGCCAAGGTGAGATCTTTAGACCAACGGCTCGAGAGCCTTGAAAGAAAATGGATCCCGAGTATCCAAAGGAGTACCGAAAGAGGTACTAGTGATGAATTGTTGGGCATTCCCCAACCGTTGGGCATTCCCCAGCAAGTGGGCACTCCCCACAACTTGGGCATTCCCCAAGGTGATGATGAGCTTAAAACGACACTTGTGGTACGGAGGAGTTTGGGTGCCATGAGTCTTGCGGAGTCGGAGCATGTGCAAAGAGAGAATCTCTTCCATGCTAGGTGTCGAGTGATGGGGCAAGTGTGCTCAATGATCATCGATTCGGGAAGTTGTGCAAACATAGTGAGTGAAACTTTGATTTCCCAATTGCAATTGCCTACGATAACACATCCACATCCCTACCGGTTACAATGGTTGAGTGAGTGTGGAGAGTTGAGGGTGGTGAAGCAAGCTTTGGTTGAGTTTGGCATTGGAAATTACCGAGATAAGGTAATGCTCGATGTAGTTCCTATGCAAGCTTGCCACCTCTTGTTTGGAAGGCCATGTCAATATGATCGGAGCGTAGTACATGATGGTAGGACCAACTCTTACACGGTCTTGCACGGTTCTAGGAAGTATGTACTCAAGCCCTTGACGCCAAAGCAAGTGAGTAATGACTATAGGATTATGAGGGAATTGAGGGAAGCGGCTAAAGCCAAGTCACCCATGGTACTTGAGCCCGGAACCAACAATCTTATGCTCATGCCCTTGCGAGTTGAGAGTGAAGCATCACCCGGAGCTACAATTGGCCTTGAGCGAAAAATGAAAGAAGTGAGGGGAGAGGAAGTCTCGAGTGAGAGTGAGGACACCTTTCGTTCTAACCATGATTTATCTTCTTCTCTTTCTATTTGTGTTGGCTTATGTGTAGGTACTCTTGGAGGCGAGCTAGTGGAGCCTCAACCATTTGCCTTGGAAGGAAGACAAGAGGACGGAGAGCATCATTGTGAACTTCGTGATGGAGGCATTGAATGCGACACTTCAAGCTATGTGAGTGCTCACGGGAGCGACTCAAATGTAAGTGTTACCTTCCCTTCTCATGGAAATGTTAATCCCTTGTCTTGTGGCGACTCAAAGCTAGTTGTTGCTTTTAATGCCTATATTGACCTTGCAACTAGTGAAGAGTCTAATGGTCAACTTGTGTTTGTGTGTGACCTAGTAGAGAGGAATGAAAAGCCACATCATGATGTGAGCGAGTGGTGCAAGAAAACCCGAGGGAAATGCTAAACACGAAGGCGGAAGAAATCAACAAGAAAGTAAAGATAGAAGCAAGACAAATCTTGCTTCGATTCGAAAGAACAGTGAGGAACCTGTCTCAAAGCTCGATCGAAGGGAAATCAAGACGCACCTATACTATGCAACAATCCTCAAGAAAGAACCGCTTCTTGCAAATTGAATGATCAAGAAGAAATTGTTCAAATGACTCACACCGATTGAAACAAGTTCTTTAAAAGCCCACGTCGGGGTTCGGCTCCATCGGAGACTCACAATAGCACTTGCTATATTTTTCATAAACTCAAAACTGTCTTACAATGAAATGAAATGGACTATTTATAGGCTATACTAAGGATAAAGTAGTAAATAGTCACAAGTGACTAATAAAAACAAGCCACGCAGGGCTGAGACAAGTTTGTGTTCGGCAGCGTGCTCGAACTCAGTGTCCTCGAACGCTCACTTGTCTCCGAGCTCATTGTCCTCGGTCACTTTGCCTTCGGGCTCAAATCTGAAGATAGTGCCTTCGGTTCTTGAGCCCGGCCACTCAGCTTCGGAGCAATTGTCTTCCTTCGGCCAGGCTAAGTGAATGTGCACATCGTGCAGCAGCTTGGCTTGGCTTCTTATCATCGGTCTCCTCGGTGGATCGAACACTTGATCAGCACGTGTATCAAGTGTTCGGGCTGCATCATCCTCCCCTTCTTGAGAAGATTTCGTCCTCAAAATCGAGCCCTCCTCGTCCTCCGAAGTTTGACCTACAACACAAGGAACTAAGTCATCAACATTGAAGGTATTGGACACATTATACTCACCAGGGAGGTCGATCACGTAAGCATTGTTGTTGATCTTGGTCAACACTTGAAATGGACCATCCCCTCGAGGAGCCAACTTTCCTTTCCTTTGGTTCGGGAAGAGTTCCTTTCGAAAGTGAACCCAAACCCAATCTCCCTTCTTTAATTCCAGCTTTTTACGCCCCTTGTTTTTTTTTAAGGCAACCTTTGCATAGGCCTCCTCGAGGTTCTTCTTCACCTTTGCATGCAATTCGATCAAGGCAGCTGCTCGTCGAGTACCTTCAAAATCAAGAACAGAATCTCGAGGCAATGGGGTTAAGTCAAGTGGAATCAAAGGATTAAAACCATACACATATTCAAACGGGGTCATGTTGATCATTCTATGCACCGTTCGATTATATGCAAACTCCATCATGGGCAAACGGTCAGCCCAGTTTCCAACCTTCCCTTTGGTCATTGCTCGAAGCAAAGATCCCAAGATTCGGTTAACTACCTCGGTCTGTCCATCAGTCTGAGGATGGTGAGACGTCGAGAATAGTAGCTTTGTGCCGAGGGCACCCCATAAACACTTCCAAAAATGACTCAAGAATTTTGAGTCTCGATCACTCACAATAGTGCGAGGTACACCATGCAATTTCAACACATTAGAAACAAACAATGTAGCTACATGCTGTGCATCATCACACTTTTTGCAAGGAATAAAGTGAGCCATTTTTGAAAAACGGTCAACCACAATGAAGATGCTATCATGTCCTCCCCCCGACCTCGGTAACCCCAAGACAAAGTCCATGGATATATCAACCCAAGGTCGATCAGGCACAGGTAACGGGGTGTACAAACCATGAGTGTTGGACTTCGATTTAGCTTTCTTGCAAACGAGACAAGCGTTGCAAAGCTTTTCCACATCTCGTCGCATTTTGGGCCAATGGAACTGCTCGGTCAAGATGCCAAGAGTTTTGTCGACACCGAAGTGTCCCATCAGTCCACTGGAGTGAGCTTCTCGAACTAAGAGCTCTCTCCACGATGACACTGGCACACAAACCCGCCCATTCTTGAAGAGGTAGCCATCATGCCATTGATATTTCTCAACCCTTTGGCCACTCAAAATTGCGTCTCGAACGCATTTCAGCTTGGGATCGTCTTCGTACATCGACTCGATGCTTTCAAATCCAATGAGCCTAGTGGCGAGAGTGGCCGCTAAGGCAAATTTCCTTGATAGCGCATCGGCCACAACATTGTCTTTACCCTTTTTGTAATGAATTACATAGGGAAAGCTCTCAATGAATTCAACCCACTTGGCATGTCTCCGGTTCAACTTCTCCTGACCTCGGAGATGCTTCAAAGACTCATGATCACTCTTGATCACAAACTCTCGAGGCCACAAATAATGCTGCCAATGGGCGAGTGCTCGAACGAGGGCATACAATTCCTTGTCATACGTTGAGTAGTTCAAGGTTGCACCCTTAAGCTTTTCGCTAAAGTAAGCGATTGGCTTCGATTCTTGCATTACCACTCCTCCGATCCCAACTCCGGATGCATCACACTCGACTTCGAATGCCTTGCCGAAGTCAGGGAGTTGCAACAACGGGGCAGAGCAAAGCCTCCGTTTCAACTCTCGGAAAGCCCTCTCCTGGGACTCTCCCCACACAAATGGATGGTCTTTCTTCACCAGCTCGGTTAAAGGAGATGCCACGGTGCTAAAGTCACGAACAAACCTTCGGTAAAAGCTAGCTAAGCCATGGAAGCTACGAACTTGTGATACCGAGGTTGGAGTTGGCCAATCTTTGATGGCTTCGACTTTTGACTCGTCGACTTCAACACCATTAGCACTGACAACGAATCCAAGAAAGACTACACGCTTGACACAAAAGGCACATTTCTTGAAGTTAGCGTACAACTTTTCTTCTCTAAGCTTATCAAGCACTAGCCTTAGGTGTTCAACATGTTCATCCACAGATTTCCTATAAACAAGTATGTCATCGAAGTAAACGACAACAAACTTATTTATGAACGGTTTGAGCACATGGTTCATCAGTCGCATGAATGTGCTCGGTGCATTGGATAAGCCAAAAGGCATTACCAACCATTCATAGAGACCGAACTAGGTCTTGAATGCGGTTTTCCACTCGTCTCCGGGTTTCATTCGGATCTGGTGGTAACCGGACCTGAGGTCTATCTTCGTAAAGCATGAAGAACCACTTAACTCGTCTAGCATGTCATCTAATCGAGGGATAGGATGACGATACTTTACCGTTATTTTGTTGACTGCTTGGCAATCAACACACATTCGCCATGTTCCATCTTTCTTTGGGACAAGTATAACAGGAACGGCGCAAGGACTCAAGCTCTCTCGAACAAGGCCCTTGTTCAACAACTCATCAACCTACCTTTGGAGCTCTTTGGTGTCTTCAGGATTACACCGGTATGCAGGCTTGTTGGGGATTTGTGACCCCGGTACGAAGTCAATTTGGTGCTCGATTCCTCTCAACGGAGGTAATCCACCCGGCATTTCTTCAGGGAACATGTCTCCGAAGTCCTGCAAAACACTTTGTACAGCACTAGGCAAAGGGTTATCATTAGAAAAATCATCATTAGAGTTAAGAAAGATACCCTTGTGCACGAGGCAAATCATAATCTGATCGTTGTCGTTGCCTCGTAGTAACTCACCCGGTTGCATGATCGCACAGATTCCTTTTACTTCGGGCAGTGAGTTTGTCTCTTCGGGCCCCAATTTTGCTCCCATCGGAAGCTTGGCTTTGGCCGCTTCTTTCAATTCTTTCATCCGTTTATAGTCCTCGGTGACTTATTTTGGAGACAAGGGTTTGAGCACGAAACTCTTCCCATCGAGCTTTACAGTGTAAGTGTTGGATCTGCCATTGTGAACAGCTGTTCGGTCATATTGCCATGCTCGACCCAGTAGCAAATGACAAGATTGCATCGGAACCACATCGAATATCATTTCATCTTGATACTCTCCGATTCTGAACTTGATCCACACTTGTTTGACAACTCTCAATTCTCCACACTCATTCAGCCATTGTAATTTGTAAGGGTTGGGATGCTTCAAAGTAGTTAGTCCCATTTGTGAAACCAAAGTTTGGCTCACCACATTCGCACAACTACCAGAATCAATGATCATCGAACACACCTTTCCCCTTACTCGACATCGAGCATGAAAGAGGTTTTCTCTTTGGTTGTCCTCTTCTTCAAGAGTCATGCAGCTCAAATTTCTTCAAACCACAAGAAACATTTCCGGATGATCAGCTTCGGTAGCTTCACGATCATCATCACCTTCAGCTCGGTCAGTCTCCTCGATAAATTCTTCCTCGGTGTCACTCGCCTGCTCATGGACGGTTCCATCTTCGAGCAGAAGCATAACTTTGCGAGTTGGACACTCTTTTGCCATGTGACCATAACCCTTGCATTTGTGACACTGAATATTTGAAGCACTAGGAGAGTTGAGTTGAACTTTACCTCCCACTTCTCTTGATTGGTTAACGGTCACACCCCTCTCGAAGGGTCTCTTCGAATCTCGAACAGTGTTAGCACTTGTTTGGTTTGGACTCTTCCATTCTTTACCTCGGTTCAAAGGAGTAGAAGTAGTGACTCCTCGATACCGGTTTGCCTTATCGTCCTTCACCAATTTTTCAGCTTCGGTGGCAGCATCGAACAGATCTTCCAACGTGTGATACACGTGGAGCCTCAATTGAGATGACACATCCCTAGCCAAGCCATTTTTGAACCGGATAATGGCTTGCTCCTCGTCTTCGACCAGGTCAAGATTCAATCGAACCTTTTCGAATTCATCATGATATTCTTGGACAGACTTGGACCCTTGCTTTAGCTCATAGAGCTTTTGCATTTGAGTTTGCCTGTACTTGTCACTCAAATACTTAGCATCCATAGCTCTCATCAACTGTGGCCAAGTATTGACTACTGGATAGTCATTTCTTCTTCTATGCCTCTTGTCAGATTCCCACCATGTTGATGCATAAGCTTCGAACGAAGAAATAGCAGGGCAGCTTTTCTCTCATCGGTCATCTCGTTGGTTTCAAAGATGCGCTCCATCTTAAGCTTCCATTCAAGATATTCATCTGGGTCACTAGTTCCCTTAAAGGGTGGAATAGTGATCTTGACACTGTTCAAGTTTGAGTCTCGAACACCACGAACCTGTTCGGGATACTCATCACCACGATCATCAGCCTCACGCTCAATATTTCTTTCAACATTTGCGCCTCGGCCTCGACCTCAAAAATTTCCACGACCTCGGTGAGCTTGCCTTCGTTGAGCGAAGGGCGGCTCATTCTCATATTCGTCCTCGGGAAATTCCTCTTCGATATCCTCTTCGACAACGGCTCCAAGATCTCTTCGGGCCTTTGGAAGTGGTATCTTTTCTCCTCGGAGAATGCCCAAGTTTTGATAACCAGCTTGGGGATTGCCCAAGTTAAGCTCTCTCCGAATTGCTTCACTTGTTAACTGATGTTGTCGAACAAGCTCAGCGTACAGCTCAGGTTTCATCGGAGTGGAATGGCTAGTTCCACAGCCGGACCCATTCATGGCCACGGACGCGCTTCCTTGCCCGAGGAGAGTCACTCGAGCAGTCACTCCTCTTATTTCGGCACTGACGCCTTGTATCGCAGCCATGAGATCGGCTAACGACACTTCGGGCTTCTCAATGCCTTTGCCATCGCCTCCATTCCCAGGCATGGTACCTGCACAAGTCAAAGACCCAACAAAATGTTAAAGGTTAGAAATCACCACACACACTCCTTCACCTTTGATGGGTGGCACTCGGGTCCACTCAATTTATGGGTTCGGTTTTTGGTCACACAAGAACTTGTAGCCAATGGCTTCCTCGGTTGATCAACCTCTCTCAATCCCTTCGATTTGACAATCTACGATGTCTTACTTCGGGAAGAGTGAGTTGATTGGACTCAATGGAACGGACAGCTATTTTCTCTTGCGCTTCGGGAAGTCAAAAGAATTTTCTACGAAGTTGGACTTCGGTCACCCACGCACGAGTTCCTATCAGCTCAAATGAGTTAGTACGACCTCGAGTAGAACAATTACTCAAAAGATCTACTAACTAGAATCTCGGTCAGAAGAAAGTGAAAACCTAGGAGAATCTACCCTTTGATTCCCTTTTGGAATCTTTTTCGACACCAACTCTTGTCCGTACAAGAGTGGTCCCTCCTTGGTACGGATAGGGTTTTACCTTATCCACGTTCCTTTTCTCAGCCGACAACTTTTCACCTGGGGTTTTGATGTTTACACTTTACCCCTTTCTTCTTCAATGGAACAGTGAAGCCTTGCTCCGGCGTACGGACCAACTAACTTCGACTCACTGATCACTAATTTAACAAGATCTGGGTTGCCTTTTTCCTTTCCGGTTTCAACAGCATCGGAGGTATTTAGTTCAAGTTCTTCGAGCTAAGAACCAGCTCGTTCGTGTCATACACTGTTACGATTTTGTAACAATTTTCCGGCGTACGGACAACGATTCAAACTCAGAACTTCGATTTCCAAGCAACAAACAAACCCAAATCACTCAAGAACCACCATTCTTCATCGGTTTCATCTAAACACGATGGGGTTCGAGTTCCAGCCACCATTAAAACTCATAACAGTCCAAAATTTCACCAAGAAACCCTAGTCACAAAATCAGTACGTCGGGTACTTGTTGGAATCAGGGAACAATGGTGATCAAGAATCAATGGTTGTTTATCCCAAACAACCAACAATCAAACACAATTTTTGAATTTTCTTTAACAATTTTTTTTTTTTGTTTTTTTGTTTTGTTTTGTAAAGTAATAACACTAACAGTAACACAACCAAATCAAGAACACGAAACGGAAAACAAAGACACAAACGCACGAAGATAAAGATAACTTGAACAGGATTTGGGGTTGTAGAAACAAGCCCAAACCGTGCTCTGATACCAAGATGGTGCAAGCAAACCCGAAGGAAATGCTAAACACGAACGCGGAAGAAATCAACAAGAAAGTAAAGATAGAAGCAAGACAAATCTTGCTTCGATTCGAAAGAACAGTGAGGAACCTGTCTCAAAGCTCGATCGAAGGGAAATCAAGACGCACCTATACTATGCAACAATCCTCAAGAAAGACCCGCTTCTTGCAAATTGAATGATCAAGAAGAAATTGTTCAAACGACTCACACCGATTGACACAAGTTCTTTAAAAGCCCACGTCGGGGTTCGGCTCCATCGGAGACTCACAATAGCACTTGCTATATTTTTCATAAACTCAAACTGTCTTACAATGAAATGAAATGGACTATTTATAGGCTATACTAAGGATAAAGTAGTAAATAGTCATAAGTGACTAATAAAAACAAGCCACGCAGGGCTGAGACAAGTTTGTGTTCGGTAGCGTGCTCGAACTCAGTGTCCTCGGACGCTCACTTGTCTCCGAGCTCATTGTCCTCGGTCACTTTGCCTTCGGGCTCAAATCTGAAGATAGTGCCTTCGGTTCTTGAGCCCGGCCACTCAGCTTCGGAGCAATTGTCTTCCTTCGGCCAGGCTAAGTAAATGTGCACATCGTGCAGCAGCTTGGCTTGGCTTCTTGTCATCGGTCTCCTCGGTGGATCGAACACTTGATCAGCACGTGTTCGTGCTGCATCAGCGAGGTATTAAAAGAACCTCTCTCTAGTGAAAATGTAGTAGTTGACCTTTCTTGTGACCCTTGTTATGACACCCCACCCGTATTTGATAAAGGGGAAGATGAGTTATGTGACTCCACCCTTGTTGACATAATTGATTTTGGTGGATTTGTGTGTCGTAGTAAGGATGAAAGTGACCTTGAGGAGTCCAAATTGCATGAATTGGACAAAATTGTCTTTGATGACTCCTCAAGCGAGAGCGAAGAACCTAGTCTTGATACGATGCCGTTGTTGGCTATGAAATTGAGGTGTATGCTTTTACATTCCCATTGCATGAGGGCCTCTTTAATTGTGAAGGTGATTTGTATCGGACTAGAGTTGAGGATGAAATAGAACCTCCGTGGTGTGAGGGATTTGATCCCATAGACAACTCTTTGTTTGAAGCTTCGAGTGAGGTAGATGATTCTTCTAGTGACCCTACGCTTGTTGGTGCGGGTTATGATGATGAAGAGGCCATTCATAATACCTTCCTTGAGAGCTTACCTTGTGAGGGGGGTTGTCTCGAGGATGAAATTGGAGGTGAGGAGGTATCTCTTGGTGTGAGTATGAGAGCTCTTAAGAAGGGGAGTGGGTTGTTTGGTGCTAATTCTGAATTGTACTACTTTGCCTACCCCGTCCCATATGTTAACCACACTTTGAGAATTGAACATGCCAAAACCATTGTGCCGCATTTTGAAAATATTGCATTGAAGGTTTGGTATGTTGATCATGAGCTTAGGGTCATAGGAACTTTGATTGCTTAATCTTGAATGTTCCATGTCTTATTGGTCTCTTTGCTTGTCATGTTGGTGAGTGCTTGTCACTATGGAGCCAAGAACTTATTGTCTCCTTTGGAGGCATAAGCTTTTTGATTTGCATTGATACTTGGCTCTATCACAAGAGTGAATTTTCCACATCACTTGCTTTCACTCTTGTTGGACTTGCCTACTCGCGTAGTGGAAAGTCTTGGTGCACTAATCTTGAACTTAACGGTCGTAGTGGATTTGATAGCTTAATCTTGCGTATGCCATACACTATTGATTTCCTTATTTGTTCTTGTGTTGGGAGCACTTCATTGTTGAACCAAGTACTTGATAGTTCCTTTGGGAACATGAGCTTCTTTGTTGCCATTGATACTTGGTTGTACCATAAGAGTGTGTTTTCCCACACTTGGTGTACTAACCTACTCTTGTAGTAGGAGCTTTTGTTTTGCTTGCCTTTTGATGTAGGTGATGCTACCTTGGAGGAGGACACCTTAATTTCGAGGACGAAATCTTCTCAAGAAGGGGAGGATGATGCAGCCCAAATTGCATCGACACCTACGCTTGGTTTGGAAGTCGAGGCATGGATGATATGAGCTCGGGGTCGACTTGAAGACAATGCATTGGAGCTCAATCAAAGAGGAAACAGGGCTGAAACCAGTGCAGGAAACAGGGGAGCCAAAACAGGGCAAAACAGGGGAACACATGCTGAGCTTACTGACTGACGAAGAATGCCTGTTCTTCGCGATCGCGCCCATACTCACACGATCGCGAAGGGTCTCCTTTTGCTCTGCGCGACAGCGACGTCTTCCACGCGATTGCGAAGGTTGAAGACTGAGTGTTCTTCGCGACCGCATATACTTGTGCGCGATCGCGAAGAGGACTTGGGCAGTGCGGACTAGAAACTTGTCAAGCCTTGTAATGGGGTGTTATAAATACACCCCTCATTTCATTTATTGTAAGAAACCAACCTTGAATGTAGAATGATATAATTTCTTGAGTGAATCTCAATGATGAACCCGTGAGCGGGCATGATTTCACTTGGTGGATTCCAAGTTGAACATCGTAACCTCTTTGATCATTCTATTTGCGAGAGCCGAGTGTCTCTTGAGGGTAGTTTCATAGTATAGGTGATCCTTGACTTCACCCGGGGTGTATCGAGACAAGTTCCTCGGTGCTACTTAGGTAAACGTTTCAAGCCTCGTCTTGCTTTTTATCTCGATATCGTTATCGATATCGCCTATCTTGTTTTAGCTTCCGCATTATCGTGTCGTTTGTTGCTTCCGCCTATTTTCCATTGCATCAACAACTTTGATGTTGAGGAAATTCAAGAAATATTGGAGGTCGTATAGTATCATAAAGCAGCTGCAATTTTGAAAGAATACAGAGCCCCTATTGCTGAATGTCTTGTTAAAGAAATAGCAAACTTAGCTAAAGATGCTCTCACTGATGTATCCAATGATTCAATCAAAAAATATTTTAGGCTTACTGGAAAATGTTAGTTAATTTAATTTATCGATCGATAATGTTGTATGTTTGATGCAGGTTGTGGCTTGTAAGGTCTGGAGATTTAGTTTCTTACATTGTTGAAGAAGAAGTTAGAATTCTCTGGGAGGGAAGTTCTTGGTATCTGATAGGTTCCCTGGGAATGAAAGGACCAATTCCAAAGTACATTTTGTGACTAGTTGATTTTAATTTTCTTATTATATTTTTATTTACTAGTACTTAAGTATCATTTCTTTGTATAGATAGTCAGAGGATTAGAATATTTTAGGGCCCTGTTTATACAATTTCATTGTTAATTCACTGCGTGGAACATGCTGAGTTTTTACCTTATTGTATGTAAATGTTGTTATTCATTATTACTATTAGTAGCAACAACTAGTTTAGCAACAACTAGTTTAGAACATAATTGAATAAGTTATGTTAGTTTCAAACAATATTTACACTGGCCGCAATATGTATGGTAATATTCTGGATACCGTGTTTTGAGACAAGAATGATGCATTGATCCAGATCTGACGGTGGAAATTTGTGAACGTGTGAGATAAGATGGGCTGCTATGTTAAAAGATGAGTTGCTACTGTTTTTTCTCTAAAACTAATGTGTTGTCTTAGGAATAGATCACTACTTGTGGCAAATGTTGGTGATTGTCGAGCAGTAGTATCACGATGTGGACTGGCTATAGAAATGTCAAAGGATCACAAACCTTGTTTTGTTAGTGAAAGAACTCGCATAGAGTCCGTGAGTGAATTTGTTGATGATGGATATTTGAACAGACAGCTAGGTGTGAGCTGCGCATTAGGTGACTGGCACATTAAAGGACTAAAGGAAGTTAAAAGGGGTGGGCTGCTGAGCGCTGAACCTGAATTGAAGTTGCTGACATTGACAAAGGAAGACGAGTTCCTGATCATCTATAGTGATCGAATATAGAATGTTTCGTGATAGTTGAAATAGCTTTTTCCAGCTAGTGCACAAAGTTTGGATAGTCCAAAGACTCAAAAAAAAAAAAAAAAAAGATCAATAACTGCAAGATTTAAGCTAAATGGCTCCACCTTTCGTTGCAAGAATTAACAGTAGGTTTTGTTAAGGAAAGATCTACCTTATAGTAGCTGGTGCACGGACACAGTATGTATATATATATATTTCGGGTCAAGTGAATATTTTTATGTTAGTTGACCCCTATTTGGGTAATATACAAAATGGGTAAAGTTATAGGCTAGGCCCTCATCTCTTTTGCTAGCCCATACTTTTATGGTATAATTCTTAAAATTCTATTAGAAGGGATTGGTTAATAAAAAGGAGGAAACATCATAAAATACTATAGTTTTGGTGGAAATCTGGCGGCGGCAGAATGAGAATACCATTGTGATAATTGTTTAGTGAGCTTGAAGAGAATCTTTTGTAATAAGATTAGTAGAAGCAATTCAACCTTTGGCACTTTGCTGGTTTTTGGTCAACACCATGTAATTTGCCTACTTCCTATGTAGTAGTTCATAAAATAGCTATAGATGCTTTATTAATGGATGATAATAATGGAAGAAATGATTGTATGCAATTGACGATGGAAATGATGGAAATAAAGAATGATTATAATGGAAACCAATAGTTTTGCCATTTTTAAAGAAGTGGAAACATAAGTCTGCTTTGCCAATTCGTTACTAGTGCAATTTCATACATCTTGTTTTAGCTCCATGAATGATTATTAGTTTGCACACATATTATGATAATTATTTTGGGTCTACGTTATTAGTAAATTTGGTCTACATATTTGAATCAATCATGTAATTAATAGTAGAAATTGGAAACTTTTGGCCTTAACCCTATAACTCTAATTAGTTATCATGAGGTTTAAATAACACCAAGATAGAATTTTGAGCATATTATTTAGACTTGTGTGTTTATGGGTAATATGATTGTGATCTCAATTTCAGGATTTGACCCTATGGGCTCAAGGTTAACTTTTCAGCTGATTTCTTACCGTTTTTTCTTAAGGTTTGGAATGTTTAACTATTAGCTTTGTTATTGATTATATTTTGTTCCTTTAATAGAGCGGGAATATTTGGAGGACATTCGACGGGAAAAGTGGTTGTTGAGTAGTGTGTTGCTTCTTCAGATAGAGTTAAGTGATTATATCCATTTCGTTGGTGGCCTTTGGCTTTATGGATAATCTCCCACGTATTTCTTACGTGAGTAGCTGCCGATAGGTGTGCTTTCTATGCCTTAACTTTGGCTTTATGTTGTATGTCATATGTTATGACACTAATTTGATACTACATTGAAAGTAGAAGTGTTATACTCCAGTTATAATTGTGATATGTATTTTCCGGTAGACGATGAGAGTTTCACGCAGGTAAAGGACTATTATTGCATATATCTCTTGGTAGTCGATGAGAGTCCCGCGCCGGAGAAAGGTTCCGGGGATATGTGACCCCATTGCATCATGACTCATTCATTTCATGTCTTCATTTGTGTTTTGCCTGCTATTGCTTCTATTTCCCTAACCAGTTTATCTATTCCCCGATGTACTTGGTTATTCCTCACTTATTGAGTTTTTAAGACACACTCCCTCTTCTTGTTGTGTCTTTTTATTTCAAAAAATTCTGCTCCAAGACCCAGCCAGTAGCACGAGTGAGGAGTGAGGCGATTTCAGTTGTCTATGGTGAGTCAGTTTGTTCATTGAGGCTATCATCTATAAAAGTTATTATTATCTTATTTTTCTCCCTTCGAGAAATGTATATGTTTTTGAATTTCTTAGATGTCTGATCTGGAAACCTCTAAACCTGTGTAGTTGGGTAGTTAGTCTTATATCGTTAACTTGGTCAATTCTCAAGTAAATTTTATATCATTAGAATTGATTCAGTCGATAGGGTTTGTCCAATAAGTCTAGGGGAGGTAGTCAGGTGCCCGCACGTCCAAGCTGAAAATTTGGGTCGTGTCAATTGCATAGCATTTGTTATATTATTACATAGAAATTAAACTATTTCTCAGACTTATCTATATATTATTGATCAGACTAGTTTATAAAATGGTAAGAGTGGAAGGTTTGTCAAGGATACTACGAGGTTCAGTGAGACTCATTCCCCTTACGATTTCTCTGTGAAGGTTCATTTGTTGAACCACGACATTCATTTGTGGACCTGTTTGTGACTACCTTTAAACATTGTTTATGGATGTTGGTGCATTGTTCATGGTAGTGTTTTGTCTTTCCTTTTTATTTTATTTTGATTTGAATCCCATCATGTATTTTATATTCTATAGACGCTATATGGCTAGTCGTTGGAATTTGGGCGAGCGTAAGTAAATTCATATATTGTATTTAAATCATCAGTTTTATGATATTATCAGTTGCCTTACTAAGTCTTCCAAATTATGAAGAAAGTTTTCTTCAAAAACCTTGATATCATGTTAATGAGAATATTTTGTTGCTTTTGGTTTGCTTACACGTAGTAGCTTTTAAGTGCCATTACGAGATCAGTTTTTGGGTCATGACACCTCACTCCAACTCTTTTACAATCTTTATTGCAAATTTGGTTAGAGATAGGAAGAAAAATAACATTTTTGTACTTTCATGAAGAATATTTTATGTTTAAAGTAGTAAATACATTTTTTAACGGAGAGAAATTGGAGAAGATTTAGGAGACGGATGACAATGGTGAGAAACTAGATAACATTTAGGATAGGGGAACTGTGTAAGTCTTTTCTTAAAGAAAAGAGACCTTGGCCAGGGGATGATTAACGGGCATGGGGATTAAACAATAATTACTCCCTCTGCGTAATTTATGCCACCATGTTTGACTATCATGAAGTTTGAGAAAGAAAGAAAGAAAGATAATTTTTTGAAATTTGTAGTGACCAAGCCATAGAAATTTCTCTGTAAAAATAATTTTATTGAGGATAAAATTGGAAGTTTAAAGTCACAATATATAAAAGTATCATTCTCTTTTGGAGAAACTAATATGAATTGATAAATGGGGAGTACTAATGAGTTGTAGGTAAAACACAAAACGCTCCAACTATGAAAAAAGATCTTTCTACGCCACCTCCAAGCCGGCGTACTTGAAATTCCTGCTAATATACTCTCTTCTCGCCTTCTTCTTCCTCCTGCTCCTCTTCTTCTTCTTCTTCTTCTTCCTTTTCCATCTTATTTAGTTATTTGTACAGAAAATAAGCAACGAATAGGAAGAAAAGTGAAACTTCAGTTTAAACTCTAAACAATCTATGGGTGCTTATAATACCTTGATTGAAGGTGTTTGTTTCGTTGCAATCTTGAATTGTTTAAAAAATATGTGGTTGTTTAGTAGTTTAAACAACATATGGTTGTTTAAATGGTTGAAGAAATAAGGTCTCTTTTGGAGTAATTGAGATTGAAAAGAAAAAGGAGAATCTAAGATTAGAGCAGAATAATAACAGTGAAATGCAAAAATTAAAATAGAAATAAATAAAATAAATGCATAGTTTAAAGGATATGGGAAGATCCAAACGACTTGTATTGAAATTCTAAGACCACAATAATTGTCTAAGTGATAGCAAGATCAAGTTATAATGTTTGACTTATTGAAGAAATTAACACGCTTACTTGAGAAGCAAATCAATACTTACAATAGGATCTTGACCGTTAGGTGAAAACTTTTTAAAGACAATAAACTAATAATAATATTAGTCACCTTCTTGTAATCTACACCAATAATCTTAAAATATAAAAAAGAAAAGTGATCTTCTACCTTGAACTATCAGTTAGTTAATGTTGCAAGATAAATCCTAAAGTATAAAGCAACGAACGTTTAAAAGAACTCACAATAATATTACTAATGGCTTAATACATAAAATACTCATTGAACTTTTGTCGAAATCCCAATAACACACTTAATTTTTATGGGCAACCTAATATACACCAACATTTTTCTACGTGTGTCTAATACGCACCACTTTTATAATGTGGCACGCGCGTGCTTGACTAAAACATAAACTTGTTAATCCTCTAAAATTTTGTGCAAATGGCCATGTGTCAAATTTTTTTATTTTTTCCTATTTAAAATTAGAAAAAATAGGGCCTCTCTCATCACTTTGAACACTAATAAAATAAAAGTAACAAAATACCCAGTAAAATTTTACAAAATGGGGTCTAAGGTGGGTGAGATGTACGCAGATCTTACTCCTACGGTAGAGAGGCTGTTTTCGATAGAATTTTGGCTCAAGAAAACTTCTTCTCCAAAAAAGGGAAAAAACTTGGAAAACTCCATTACAACGCCTCTAACTGTGAAACACTACCGTCGGACAGCTGCTTCACCAGAAAATATTATCGGCCGGTTTTTTGTTCAACGATAAATCATGTCCAAAAACCATACAAAAAAAAAAAGCGACCATATTCAAAAACAAGGAAAGGTCCATGATTGTTGATGACTTTGAGGAGTATAGTGCTAGGACTAGGGAGCTTAAAGATATTTCTCCCTTGTTATGTATTTGGCCAACTTGATGGAGTTTATTTTGAATCTCTAATTCATTCACATTCATCTCATCCTATTTTTGAATTGTGCATCAGGCGAGGTCGTTGAAGAGGTTAACCAAACAAATAATGAAGCTAGAAAAATAATTTCTGATAAGGAGGAATAGACTTTACAAAGTTGGAAGGACTTTCCTGTTGAAGGTTTTAAGAAATTAACTATGGAAACTGTGATGGCATAGCGGTAGTTTTTAGGATGAAGCAGCAACCTAAGTGGAGAGACATACTACTGTAATGGCGGAGACGCTACCTTTGTGAAGATGATGGGGTGATTTTTTTCATTTTAAGTGTTTTCTTCTTTTTTTTTAATTTAATCACACGTGTCACGACCTAATCTTTCCTTAATATATATATATTTTAAAAAAAATTGGTTAGTTGTAAATGTTGATCGTATTAGATACACTTTGAAAAAGTTTGGTGTGTCTTGGTTTCCCATAAAATTTAGGTCTATCACAAAGATATCAATTAAAGTTCAAGGAATATTTTATGTATTAAGTCTATTACTAGCAGTGACAATAATGAATGGAAGCCTCTTATTTATAGGAATAGAAAATCTTAAAAATTTAGAAAAATTGGGAATGTTAGGTCTTAAGATAAAGTACTAGCCAATAGTCTTTGATAAAAGATAATAAAATCTAGTAAAATCTTAGGGGGAGGGGGGGGGGCAAAACCAACGGTCGCCCAAACAAATGGGTTTTTTTCAGTTGATTTACACCTTAATTGGATTCCAGGTTGGGTTGTTGATTTAGACTGCAATTGGCCCCTTTTGGACCTCTTAAAATCTTATTTTGGGCTCCTATTGTCACTTCCTTGGATGATTTTGGGGGCAAAACCAACGGTCGCCCAAACAAATGGGTTTTTTTCAGTTGATTTACACCTTAATTGGATTCCAGGTTGGGTTGTTGATTTAGACTGCAATTGGCCCCTTTTGGACCTCTTAAAATCTTATTTTGGGCTCCTATTGTCACTTCCTTGGATGATTTTGGGGGCAAAACCAACGGTCGCCCAAACAAATGGGTTTTTTTCAGTTGATTTACACCTTAATTGGATTCCAGGTTGGGTTGTTGATTTAGACTGCAATTGGCCCCTTTTGGACCTCTTAAAATCTTATTTTGGGCTCCTATTGTCACTTCCTTGGATGATTTTGGGCTCCAATCTTCTTCCTCTTGAAATATTTGGCCACAAAATAATTTAAAACACTTGGTTAATTCATCTACTTTACGCTAGAGCTCTACTTCCAAAATAAGATACTTTTCAATTTGTGTTTGAAACCCGATTAAATTATCTTGAAGCTCCTTTGGTTTGAGATCTTGTCATGGGCTTTCTTGGAGCTTCAAACACTTCATCGTTGTCCATTTATAAAGTTAAGCTTCAATTGATGCTATCAAGTAAACTAGTGTTCTAGATGAATTTCTTTTTTTTGTAGAATGTGAACTTTTGCATTAAAAGATGTCAACTTCATTAACCCTTAATTTTAAAAGAATCCCTCCTCCGTGAATGATGCAATCGAAACTACGAAAGCGATAAAGATAAGACACGAGACGAAGACTCACACGATAGTTCAAGTAGCAACGAAGAACAATGTTTCGTTACACCCCAAACGATGGCAAGAATCACCTATGCTATGCAACTATCCTCAAGAGACACTAGGCTCAAGCAAATAGAATGATCAAATAGGATTGAAGAGCAACTTGGATTCATCCAATTGATTTCAAGCCAAAATAGTTACAAAAGTTCAAGAGCAATGCTAATTAATGTTTTTGTGTTCAAAGTAAAGTAAAAAGACAATAAATGAAGAAGGGGTGTATTTATAGCACCCCTTTACAAGGTTTGCTTAGATTCTGGTCCGCTGCCCCTCCACTGGTCATCGCGATCACGCAGAAAGAGTAGCGATCGCGCAGAACAATTCGCATCAGTCTCTCGCGATCACGCGAGATGGAACGCAATCGCGCAAGCCAAACAGATACTCTTCGCGATGGCACAGACAATGTCGCGATCGCGAAGAACAAATGTCTTTCGTCAGGCAGTAAGCTCAGAAGGTGCTGCCCTGTTTTGCCCTGTTTTGCTCCCCTGTTTCCTGCACTGTTTCCTGCCCTGTTTCTTCTTGGATTAAGCTCAAATGCATGGTCTTCAAGTCATCCTTCGAGCTCGTATCATCCATGCCTTTCCAAACCAAGTGTAAGTGAGTGTCGTGTATCTCCTTGGCTTGACTTCGAGTGAATGGCCTCGTCGATGCAATTTGGGTTGCATAATCCTCCCCTTCTATAGAAGATTTCGTCCTCGAAATTAAGGTGTCCTCCTCTAAGGCATCATCACCTACATCAAAACAAGTCAAGTCACTAACATTGAAAGTAGTCGACACATTATACTCACCGGGCAAATCTATCATATAGGCATTGTTGTTGATCTTGGATAACACTTGGAAAGGGCCATCTCCCCATGGTGCCAACTTCCCCTTCCTATGGTTTGGAAATCGTTCCTTGCGGAAGTGCACCCACACCTAATCTCCCTTCTTGAAATCCACCTTCTTTCTCCCTTTGTTTTTCTTGGTTGCTATCTCCTCATAGGCTTCCTCCAAAGTCTTCCTCACCTTGGCGTGAAGTTCAAGCAATGCCTTAGCCCGAGCTTTACCTTCAAAATCAACAACCACATCCGTTGGCAAAGGGGTAAGATCAAGAGGAATCAAAGGGTTAAAACCATAAACACACTCGAATGGAGTCATGCCAATCATACGATGCAAAGTGCGGTTATATGAAAACTCCATGAGTGGTAGCTTATCAATCCAAGTCCCGGCCTTACCTTTGGTCATAGCTCTAAGTAGAGCTCCCAAGGTGCGGTTCACCACCTCGGTTTGCCCATCGGTTTGAGGGTGGTGGGACGTAGAGAATAGCAACTTGGTGCCAAGAGCACCTCACAAGCACTTCCAAAAATGGCTAAGGAACTTGGAGTCCCTATCACTAACAATGGTGCGAGGCACCACATGCAACTTTAAGACATTATCAATAAACAAGGACGCTACATGTTGTGCATCATTAGTCTTTTTGCACGGAATAAAGTGAGCCATTTTGGAGAAACGATCAACGACAACATAAATGCTATTGTGTCCTCCTCTAGTCCGGGGCAAAGCCATAAAACAATCCATAGAACTATCAACCCATGGACTAGTAGGTATGGGCAAAGGAGTGTATAAGCCATGGTTGTTGGACCTAGACTTGGCCTTCTTGCAATCCAAGCAAGCATTGCAAAACCGTTCCACAAGAGGCCTCATTTTTGGCCAATGGAATTGTTCTTTAAGTATGGCCATAATCTTGTCCACCCCAAAGTGACCCATCAAGCTCCCACAATATGCTTCTTGAACTAGCACATCTCTCCAAGAGGACTCGGGGACACACACTCTCCCATTCTTGAAAATGTAGCCATCAACCCATTGGTATTTTTCCACCCTCTCCCCACTCACTAGAGCATCATGAATGCTCTTGAGCTTTTGGTCATGTGCATACATCAACTTTATACTTTCAAAACCCATAAGTCTAGAAGCAAAAGTAGTAGCAAGGGCGAATTTTCTAGAAAGCGCATCGGCTACAGCATTGTCCTTACCTTTTTGTATTGAATTACATAAGGGAAGGACTCAATGAACTCCACCCACTTGGCATGTCTCTTGTTCAACTTCTCTTGGCCTCTTAGATGCTTGAGTGACTCATGGTCACTCTTGATCACAAATTTCCGAGGCCATAGATAGTGTTGCCAATGGGCTAGAGCTCTCACGAGGGCATACAACTCCTTGTACGTGGAGTAATTCAAAGTTGCGCCCTTCAACTTCTTACTAAAGTAGGCAACGGGTTTCCCGTCTTGCATGAGAACACCCCTGATTCCCACCTCCAAGGCATCACATTCAACCTCAAAAGCCTTCCCGAAGTCGGGCAATTGTAACAAGGGGGCAGTACTCAACCTACCTTTCAATTCTTGGAAAGCTCTTCTTGAGGCTCTCTCCACACAAAGGGTTTGTCTTTCTTCACCAACTCAGTGAGTTGTGCGGCAATGGTGCTAAAGTCCCTAACAAAGCGCCTATAGAAACTAGCAAGGCCATGGAAACTCCTCACATAAGAAACGGTGGTAGGAGTAGGCCAATCTCTAATGGCTTCAACTTTGGACTCATCAACTTCTACACCATTGACACTAACAACAAAGCCCAAAAAGACAACCTTTTCAACACAAAAGGCACACTTCTTAAAATTGGCATAGAGCTTTTCGGCTCGTAGCAATTCAAGGACTTGACTCAGGTGGCCAACATGGTCGTCTATTGTCTTGCTATAGATCAATATGTCATCAAAGTAGACGACCACAAACTTATTGATGAATGGTTTTAGCACATAGTTCATGATGCCGGATAAAATGGCCTAATCAACAACCATCAAGAACCAAGCTTGAAAGCACAATGAACACAAGGCAATGGCTCCGGAAACGTCTTGAAGATCATGCATTGGAGCGCCAAGGAAGGAGGAGCACGTGGGCACCAAAGGAGAGGCTCGGGGGACACATTTTGAGCCATTCCAAGGACCCCCAGGAAGGGGCGGACCGCCTAGTCAAAGGGGCGGACCGCCCAGTTGAAGCTCACCCTCAGGATCTCTGGCCGCCTGTATTTTAGGCGGACCGCCTACTTCAAGTAGGTGGGGCGCCTACTTCCAGCAAGGTGGGGCGCCTACTCCATGGTGGTGGGGCGCCTGTTTGCCTACACTTCAACTAGGCGGGGCGCCTCTTTTGGCTAGGCGGGGCGCCTACTTACGGGCCATTTGAAGACTTGTTTTTGTGGTGTAATTCCTATTCTAGCCCTAGGTGCTTTTATTACACTAACTTGTCTTATGGGCTTTTAGTCATTTCACATTTATGTATGGGAAAACTATATAAGCTTCCCTTAGCCATTTCATTCATTAGTGAGCTTTGAACATAGAAATTGAGAAGAGAGAATTAAGAGAAGGCCGAGCCTTTCTTGTTGAAGCCCGAGGCTTCATGTATCTTGTACGACTTGGAGCCTATGGAGATTCATCGCTAGTGTGAATTCCTTGTAAGGTTCGAGTTTCACTTTCTCCCTTTGGATAATTAAATTCTTGTTTGAATTATTTATCCGTTCTTTCTTCTAATTCTTGCCTTCCTAGTCTTGAACTTCTCGATATCGTTGATATCACGTTATCAAATTTACTTGCTTCCGCTCGTTTATAATTTAGTTAGCTTCCGCGTATTTTGCCCTGCATCAGTTGGTATCAGAGCAAGGCTCGGGTTATGTTCCTACAAACCCCCGTTCCTTGTTCCATATGTTAGTATTGTTGTTGTATTGTTCTTGTTGTTCTTGAAAAGGAAGAAAACAAAAAAATAGAAAAACTTGAAAATATCACAAAATTTGGTGGAACTTGTTGTATAGGAACACCCATACATTAAAAATCATTGGGGTTTGTTCCTTATTGTAGTTCCATTCTTTTGATACCAAAATTACAAGATTTGGTGGTGTATTCCAAAATTTGAAGAATTCAAATCTCCAAAATTTTCAAAAGCCCTAGATTTTTGCTCAAGAATCAAAATTGATTTGTTGTTGTTTGATTGGGGTTTAAACCTATTGGGGATTGTTTAGAATCATCAAATACATCTTTGGGTATCATTAGAATCGAAAACGAGTCGAAAATGTTGGATTTTGAGTGCTAAACGAGCCAAAAAATGATTTTCGGACTGTGCTGAAAATGCCAGTAGGCGGGGCGCCCAAATAGTAGGCGGTCCGCCCATTTTGTTGTTGCTCTCTGTATTTTGAGTAGGCGGGGCGCCCACTTTACAGAGGCGGACCGCCCACTCCTGGGGTGGCTTCGTTTTGTGTGTTTTTGTGTTCCGTTTGCTTCCGTACCTCTTGGTTAGTGTTTCTAGGGTAATTGGCCTACTCAATTGACACTAATCCTTTAGCGTATTAGATATTCGTGCGTAGAGGAGATTAAAATTCAAAGAAGAGTCGTAGAACTCCTTTTGGCCTCAAGTGCGCACTTTAAATAACCGACCGTCCATAGAGTCTCATTAACTCCATTCCGAACTTTTACTTGGACATACTAGTTGTGATCACCTTGGTTCCCAAGTTGTAAAGGCCTCGCTCTTGAGTGTACATATATTGAGTGATACACGTGAGGGAGTGACTTTCGGGAGGATTTGTTCTTGGGTGTTGCAACAATGTCGGATGATGAATGTGGGGATTATGGCTCATGTGGCGATGATGCGAGTTGCTATGACTCATATGGTGATGATGGAGACTATGGTTCCTACGAGGGTGAAGATGGCCATTACTATGATGATGGAAACCATGGCTCCTATGGAGATGAAGCGGTTCACTATGATGATCGTGAGGTCGAAGAAGACTATGAAGCTCATGAAGATGAATTTGTTGATCCTTATGCTTCTAGTCAAGAAACCGAGGATGGTGACGCTTCAAGGTACATAGATCCTACTTACTCTTCTTGTGAAGATTTTGATAATGTTGATAGTGACCTAGATAGAGTTGATGATGAGGTTGAGTATATGAATTATTCATTTGCATCTTCTCTTGGTGTTGCTAGTGGAGTACAAGGGAGTAGTAGAGGACCTTCCATTAGTATGGGAGGTGGTGGTGGTTGTTCCATAGGGAAGGAGAAGCTTGCATCTTCTAGGTACGCTAGGCGACCTAATGCTTCTAATTCCCGTGTGGAGGTTGGTTTGAGGGATGGTGTTGCTTTTGCTACTAAGAGCTTGAATTGTTCTTTCAATGCCTTGAAGGGTAGTAGTAGGAGTAGTGCTATGGGCTATGGAACCAAGGCGAGAAGCACTTATGGGTTCCATGGCGAGGTTCCTTCCTTGACTTCCCACAACATTGCTAATGTTGGGAGTGTGACGGGAAGAGGAGAATGTTCTAGTGGTGTTGCCACTAGTGGAGAGATAAGGAAGACCCAAGTTGTCGGAGCTGACACTTGTGGGCGTTCAAGTTCTCACTTGGATGCCAATCTACAAAACTTGGGTAGATGTAGGTTCGTTGTTGAGGTAGATGGTATTGGAGGATACTTGCTCAAAATTGGTGGTACCGATGCCAATTGTATTAGCACCTCTTTGGTTGATAGGCTTAGGATACCGTGCCACAAGCTAGAGCATCCTTATGAGTATGATAGAGTGTGGGTTTCTAAGGAGGCTCGGGTACTCATATCTCATGGGAGTTATAGATACTATGTGTGGTGTGACGTGTATCCCATGCGTCATGTTGATGTGTGGATGGGTGAGCCGTGGTTGGAGGGGAAGAGGGTGCAATATAGTGTGGTGAAGGGTGCATATCTTGTGGGCGTAGGGCAAAGAGTCTATGACTTTGTGCCTTACCGGGCGAAGAGCCGAGTGCCTACTAGTGCCCTTTCTTTGGCTATGCAAAGGAGCAAGGAGCAAGAACTTCATTCCATGGTTGACAATGTGCAAACAAGAAGTCCTACAAACACAAGCAATGGTGGGACATGTGCTAGAAAAGGGTTGATAGACATCAACAAGGTGAACCCAAAACCACAAGATTCAATTCCAAGTGGTTCACCAACGAAGAAGAAGGAGACATCAAGTGATGAGTCTCCTAGTCCTAGATTCAGGGTTGATGTAAAGAGTCCACCTACTCCGGCTATGGGTATTCTTGGGCCTCGTCCCAATTCGCCCGAATTTGAGAGACAAAAGATAGAGAGGAGTAAGGGAGCGATTGGTGACAACTCTCGAGTGGAAAAAGGAGAGGTTGTGTTGAGTGATGTGAGTGAGTTGTCGCCACCCGAATCTACACCTAGCTTTGAAAGAAAAATGAGGGAAAAGAAAGAGGGAAAAAAGAGTGAGGACACCCCTTATTCTAACCTTAACCCTTTACCTTTTTCTTCTACTTGTGTGAGTACTTGTGTAGGTATTCTTGGAGGCAAGCCGATGGAGCCTCAACCAAGTTCCGTGATGGAAAGACAAGGTGAAGGAGATGCCGAATGTGAGCTACAAGGCGGAGACGATCATGACACTTCGAAGGTATGTGTTAGTTCTTCCTCCCTTGAGCATGATACTTCCTTGTCTTGTGATATTGTTTGTAACAACTATATGCTAGTTGATGAGTTGCATGAGTATAATGTGTTTGCAACTAGTGTAGAGCCTTCGGGTCAACTTGTATGTGAAATTGAACCACTAGTTGAGAGGGTTGAAAAGCCACATCATGATGTGAGCTCGGTTTTCATTGAACCTCTCTTTAGTGAAGATGTCGTAGTTGACCTTGATTGTGAACCTTGTTATGACACCCCACCTATATTTGATAAAGGAGAAGATGAATTGCATGATGATCTTATTCTTCCCTTTGATTGCTTAATTGATAATGGTGGTCTCATGTGTCGTAGTGAGGGTGGATTTGACCTTGAGGAGTCTCTTGAGTGTGAGATGGATCGATTCATTTTCGATGACTCCTTGAGTGAGAGTGAAGGACCTAGTCTTGATTCTATGCTTTTATGTAACCATGAATTTGAGGTGCATGCCTTTACATTTCTATTGTTTGAAGGCAATCTCATTTGTGGTAGTGAATTGTATCGGACTAGGGTCGGTAGTGGAGTCGAACCTCCATGGTTTGTCAAGTTAGGCTCTATGGATGACCCAACATTTGGAACTCCGAGTGAGGAGAGTGGTCTTGGTATTGGTCGTGTTGACCTACCTTCTAGTAGTCCTAGCCTTCGTTGTATGGACTATAATGATGAAGGACCTATTTTTGAGACCTTCCTTTGGAGTTTGTCCCAAAAGGAGGATTGTCTTAGGGTTGATTTGGGAGGTGAGGAGGTACCTCTCGGTGTGTGTATGAATGCTCTTAAGAAGGGGAGTGGAGTAGTCGATGTTAGTTGTGAATTGAACTACTTTACTTACTCCATCCCATTTGTTGAGCACACCTTGAGTGTTGAGCATGCCAAAGCCGATGTGTCACTTGGTGATAAAATTGATTTGAAGGCTTGGTGTGATGGTGGGCTTAGGGGTCGTGGGGAATCTAATTGCTACATGCATATCCTTGATCTCTTTGCTTGTTTTGAAAATGAGTGCTTGTTCTTGTTGAGCCAAGACCTTGTTGTCTCCTTTGGGGACATACGCTTTTTAATTGGCATTGATGCTTGGCTTTATCACAAGAGTGTGTTTTCAACACTACTTGCACTAATTTCTTGTTAAGCTAACCTACTTGTGAAGTAGGAAATTTTGGTTGTGCTTGCTTTGATTGTAGGGTTGATGGTTTGATTTCGAGGACGAAATCCTTTCAAGAAGGGGAGGATGATGCCGGATAAAATGGCCTAATCAACAACCATCAAGAACCAAGCTTGAAAGCACTATGAACACAAGGCAAGGGCTCCGGAAACGTCTTGAAGATCATGCATTGGAGCGCCAAGGAAGGAGGAGCACGTGGGCACCAAAGGAGAGGCTCGGGGGACACATTTTGAGCCATTCCAAGGACCCCCAGGAAGGGGCGGACCGCCTAGTCAAAGGGGCGGACCGCCCAGTTGAAGCTCACCCTCAGGATCTCTGGCCGCCTGTATTTTAGGCGGACCGCCTACTTCAAGTAGGTGGGGCGCCTACTTCCAGCAAGGTGGGGCGCCTACTCCATGGTGGTGGGGCGCCTGTTTGCCTACACTTCAACTAGGCGGGGCGCCTCTTTTGGCTAGGCGGGGCGCCTACTTACGGGCCATTTGAAGACTTGTTTTTGTGGTGTAATTCCTATTCTAGCCCTAGGTGCTTTTATTACACTAACTTGTCTTATGGGCTTTTAGTCATTTCACATTTATGTATGGGAAAACTATATAAGCTTCCCTTAGCCATTTCATTCATTAGTGAGCTTTGAACATAGAAATTGAGAAGAGAGAATTAAGAGAAGGCCGAGCCTTTCTTGTTGAAGCCCGAGGCTTCATGTATCTTGTACGACTTGGAGCCTATGGAGATTCATCGCTAGTGTGAATTCCTTGTAAGGTTCGAGTTTCACTTTCTCCCTTTGGATAATTAAATTCTTGTTTGAATTATTTATCCGTTCTTTCTTCTAATTCTTGCCTTCCTAGTCTTGAACTTCTCGATATCGTTGATATCACGTTATCAAATTTACTTGCTTCCGCTCGTTTATAGTTTAGTTAGCTTCCGCGTATTTTGCCCTGCATCAGTTCATTAGCCTCATGAAAGTACTAGGTGCGTTGGAGAGGCCAAAGGGCATCACCAACCATTCATATAGACCAAACTTGGTCTTGAATGCGGTTTTCCATTCATCCCAGGGTTTCATCCGGATTTGATGGTAACCGGACCTAAGGTCTATTTTTGAAAAGATGCTAGAACCACTAAGCTCATCTAACATATCATCCAAACGAGGTATGGGATGTCGATACTTTACCGTGATCTTGTTGACCGCTCGACAATCCACACACATCCTCCAAGTGCCATCCTTCTTTGGAACAAGGATCACGGTCACGGCAAAAGGACTCAAGCTCTCCCTCACCAAGCCTTTGGTAAGAAATTCATCAATTTGCATTTGTAACTCTCTTGTGTCCTCGGGATTACTTCTATATGCCGGCTTGTTTAGAATTTGAGATCCCGGGACAAAGTCGATTTGATGTTCAATACCCCTCAAGGAAGGTAATCCATCCGGCATCTCATCCGGGAATATGTCCTCATAGACCTTCAAAACATTTTCAATGGCACTAGGCAAAGGGTTAGGGTTAGATAAATAATCACTTTCGAAATTTAAAACCATACCTTTGTACACTAGGCATATGAGTGGAAAACCGCATTCAAGACCTTAGGTCCGGCTACCATCAAATCCGGATGAAACCCGGAGATGAATGGAAAACCGCATTCAAGACCAAGTTTGGTCTCTATGAATGGTTGGTGATGCACTTTGGGCTCTCCAATGCACCTAGTACTTTCATGAGGCTAATGAACCATGTTCTAAAGCCATTCATCAACAAGTTTGTGGTCGTCTACTTTGACGATGTATTGATCTATAGTAAATCAATAGACGACCATGTTGATCACCTTAGGCAAGTGCTTGAAGTGTTGAGAGCCGAAAAGCTCTATGCTAATTTTAAAAAGTGTGCCTTTGGTGTTGAGAAGGTAGACTTTCTTGGGTTTGTTGTGAGTGCCCAAGGAGTGGAAGTGGATGAGTCTAAGGTAGAGGCCATACGTGATTGGCCTACTCCTACTACCGTGACTCAAGTGAGGAGCTTTCATGGTCTTGCTAGTTTTTATAGACGCTTTGTGAAAGACTTTAGCTCCATTGCCGCTCCACTCACCGAATTGGTGAAGAAGGACAAACCTTTTATTTGGGGAGAGCCTCAAGAGAAGGCCTTCCAAGAATTGAAAAGTAGGTTGAGTACCGCCCCTCTATTGCAATTGCCCGACTCGGAAAGGCATTTGAGGTTGAGTGTGATGCCTCGGGGGTGGGAATTGCTGGTGTTTAATGCAAGATGGAAAACCCATCGCCTACTTTAGTGAGAAATTGAAGGGTGCATCTTTGAACTACTCTACGTATGACAAAGAGATGTACGCCTTGGTGAGAGCTCTTGCTCATTGGCAACACTACCTTTGGCTTAGAGAGTTTGTGATCAAGAGTGACCATGAGTCACTCAAGCATCTTAGAGGCCAAGAGAAATTGAACAAGCGTCATGCCAAGTGGGTAGAGTTCATTGAGTCTTTTCCCTATGTTATCCAATACAAGAAAGGGAAAGACAATGTTGTGGCTGATGCACTTTCTCGGAAATTTGCTCTAGCCACCACCCTTGCCTCCAAGCTAATGGGTTTTGAGAGCATTAAGTTGATGTATGCTCATGACCCTAAGCTAAAGAGCATTCACGAAGCTCTTGAAAGGGGAGAAAGGGTTGAAAAATACCAATAGGTTAATGCATATATCTTTAAAAATGGTAAAGTGTGTGTTCCCGAGTCCTCTTGGAGGGAATTGTTGATTCGAGAGGCTCATTCTGGGGGCTTGATGCGACACTTTGGGAGGAACAAGACCTTGGCCATTCTCATGGAGCAATTCCATTGGCCAAAGATGGGGGTTCAAGTTGAAAAGCATTGCAAAAATTGCCTTGAGTGCAAGCATGCTAAATCTAAAGCTAACTCCCATGGTTTGTATACTTCTCTCCCCGTGCCTACTAGTCCGTGGGCCGATATATCAATGGATTTGTGATGGTCTTGCCACGGTCTAGGGGGGGCCATGATAGCATTTATGTTGTCGTGGATAGGTTCTCCAAAATGGCTCACTTTATTCCATGTAAGAAGTGTGATGATGCACAACATGTTGCTTCTTTGTTTACTTGATAACGTTTTAAAGTTGCATGGTGTGCCTCAAACCATTGTATGTGATCGGGACACCAAGTTCCTAAGCCATTTTTGGAGGAGCTTGTGGGGTGCTCTTGGCACCAAGCTCTTGTTTTCTACGTCCCACCACCCACAAACGGATGGGCAAACCAAGGTGGTAAACCGGACTTTGGGTGCTCTTCTTAGGGCCATGACCCGAGGTAAGGCCGGGACGTGGGTTGATAAATTGCCTCTTATGGAGTTTTCCTATAATCGTACTTTGCATATCTTGATTGGCATGACTCCATTTGAATGTGTGTATGGTTTTAATCCCTTGATTCCCCTTGATCTAACCCCTTTGCCAAGGGAAATGGTTGCTAATTTTGAAGGGAAAAGCCGAGCAAAGGCTATGATTGAACTTCATGCTAAAGCCAAGAAGAACTTGGAGGAAGCCTATGCAAAGGTTGCTTCCAAGAAGAACAAGGGAAGGAAGAAGCTTGAGCTCAAAAAAGGAGATTGGGTGTGGGTGCACTTCCGCAAAGAAAGGTTTCAAAACCTTAGGAAAGGGAAGTTGGCACCCCATGGAGATGGACCTTTTCAAGTGCTTTCCAAGATCAACAACAATGCCTATGTGATTGATCTACCCGGTAAGTACAATGTGTCAAATACTTTTAATATGACTGACTTGACCCCTTTTGACGTAGGGGATGGTCATGCCGGAGAGGAGGAAGCCATGGTTTCAAGGACGAAACATTCCAAAGAAGGGGAGGATGATGCGGGGCATACCTCAAGGCCGTTCACTAGGAGTTAAGCCAAGTTGATTCAAGACACCCATCTTCACTTGACGTGGAGGGACTTGGAAGAAGGCTCGGAGAGTAGCTTGAAGATCATGCTTTTGAGTGCCGTGGATGGAGGATCGCTTAGGCAACTTGGAGAGGCGTCCGAGGCACTTTCGGGAGCAATTCAAGAAGTACCAGGAGTGGGCGGACCGCCTCTGCAAATGGGCGGACCGCCTACTCAAAATCAACTCTCTGGAAATTGCACCGCCCACTAAAGGGGCGGACCGCCTAGTGGGGCGCCTGTTTTGCTCCTGCAGCCTTCCAGACAACAGGCGGGGCGCCTTGTGCTAGTAGGCTGGGCGCCTACTTTGCTGAGGTATTGCGGGATTTCTAGTTTTTATGCTATGCTTTGACAATTATAGCCCTACGTGGCCTTTATTGTTTTAACCCACTTTGGGGGTATTTTTGGGCTTTTACTATGTGTAAGTGAAGTCTATAAATACTTCACATAACTTCTTCAAACCTTAGCTTACCTTTAAATCTTATGAATGATGAATAGAGTTTATCTCTTGTTCTGAAGAAACCCTTTCTTGGTTGCTTGAATTCACTAGCGGATCCTAGTTGAGTCTTGAACCTGCACCCGTTCATTCTACTTGCGAGTCGCGGGTGCGACTCGAGGGTGGTTGCATAGTGTAGGTCCTTCTAGACGCCGATTCGAGGGTATCTCGGGACAAGTTCCCCGGGTTACTTCGAAGGGAGTTCGAGAAGTGTCTCGCTCTCCTATCGTTCTTTTTGTCTTGTCGTATTGATCCTTATCAAGGGTAGTCTTCCATGGGTTTGTTGTGAGTGCCCAAGGAGTGGAAGTGGATGAGTCCAAGGTAGAGGCCATTCGTGATTGGCCTACTCCTACTATCGTGACTCAAGTGAGGAGACCACAATTTGTGAAAGACTTTAGCTCCATTGCCACTCCACTCACCGAATTGGTGAAGAAGGACAATACTTTTGCGGGGAGAGCCTCAAGAGAAGGCCTTCCAAGAATTGAAAAGTAGGTTTGAGTACTGCCCCTCTATTTCAATTGCCAGACTTCGGAAAGGCATTCGAGGTTGAATGTGACGCCTCAGGGGTGGGAATTGGCGGTGTTTTAATGCAAGATGGCAAACCCATAGCCTACTTTAGTGAGAAATTGAAGGGTGTCTCCTTGAATTACTCTACGTATGACAAGGAGTTGTATGCCCTAGTGAGAGCTCTTGCTCATTGGCAACATTACCTTTGGCCTAGAGAATTTGTGATTAAGAGTGATCATGAGTCACTCAAGCATCTTAAGGGTCAAGAGAAGTTGAACAAGAGGCATGCCAAGTGGGTAGAGTTCATTGAGTCTTTTCCCTATGTCATTCAATATAAAAAGGGAAAGACAATGTTGTGGCAGATGCACTTTCTAGGAAGTTTGCTCTTGCCACTACTCTTGCCTCCAAGCTCATGGGTTTTGAGAGTATCAAGTTGATGTATGCTCATGACCCTAAGCTAAAGAGCATTCATGAAGCTCTAAAGAAAGGAGAAAGAGTTGATAAATACCAATGGGTTAATGGCTATATCTTTACAAATGATAGAGTGTGCATACCTGAGTCCTCATGGAGAGAATTGCTTGTACAAGAAGCACATTATGGAGGACTCATGGGTCACTTTGGTAGGGATATAACCTTGGCCATTCTCATGGAGCAATTCCATTAGCCTAAAATAGAGACGCAAGTTGAGAGACTTTGCAATTCTTGCCTTGAGTGCAAATATGCAAAGTCCAAATCGAACCCCCATAGTTTGTATACCCCTCTCCCCGTGCCTACTAGCCCGTGGATGGATATATCTATGGATTTTGTTATGGGATTACCACGGACTAGGGGCGGACATGATAGCATTTATGTTGTCGTGGATAGGTTCTCCAAGATGCCTCACTTCATTCCATGAAAAAGGTGTAATGATGCACAACATGTTGCTTCTTTGTTCATTGATAATGTGTTAAATTTGCAAGGTGTGCCTCAAACCATTGTAAGTGATAGGGACACTATGTTCCTTAGCCATTTTTGGAGGAATTTGTGGGGTGCCCTTGGCACCAAACTTTTGTTCTCAACGTCCCACCACCTTCAAATCGATGGACAAACCGAGGTGGTAAACCGAACATAGGGTGCTCTTCTTAGAGCTATGACCCGAGGTAAGGGAGGGACTTGGATTGATAAGTTACCGCTTATGGAGTTTTCCTGCAATCGCACTTTGAATAGAATGATTGGCATGACTCCATTCGAGTGTATTTATGGTTTTAACCCCTTGATTCCCCTTGATCTAACCCCTTTGCCAAGGGAAATGGTTGTTAATTTTAATGGTAAAACTAGAGCCAAGGCTTTGGTTGAACTACATGCTAAGGTGAAGAAGAACTAGGAGGAAGCTTATGAGAAGGTACCCGCCAAGAAAAACAAGGGACGCAAGAAGGTGGAACTCAAGAAGGGTGACTATGTGTGGGTGCACTTCCAAAAAGAAAGGTTTCCAAAACTTCGGAAAGAGAAGTTGGAACCCCGTGGAGATGGACCCTTCCAAGTGCTTTCAAAGATCAACAACAACGCTTATGTGGTCGACTTGCCAAGTGAGTATAATGTATCTAACACTTTTAATGTGGCTGACTTGACTCCTCTTGTTGTAGGAGATGATGGAGCCGAGGGCGATGAAACTTTGATTTCGAGAACGAAATCTTCCCAAGAAGGGAGGATGATGCCGGGCAATCCGTCAGTAGACCCTTTACTCGGAGTCAAGCCAAGAAGGTCCTAGAGGTGCATTTATACTTGGAGAGGAAGGGACTCGAAGATGGAAGCGAATGGAAGCCGTTCCGGATGATCAAGGCTCAGGCGCCCCGCCTAGAGCAACCAGGCGCTCCACCCTAGGAGGCAGGCCACCAAGCGCTCCGCCTAGCCTTGGGGCGCCCCGCCCAGTCCACCTCACTGATAAATTTTGTGGGCGCTCCGCCCAAGCGCTGAAGGGGCGAGATTTTGAGTGTTTAAAGACTATTTTGGCCCTACGTAGTCTTTTAACTTAAAGCATAATGTGTGGGTATTTAGACCATTTTCTAAAGCTTGGCAAACCTCTATAAATAGTCTAGATAGCTTATTTCATTAGGAGCTAATTTTGATTATTGAAGAATATTGTTAAGAGTTGAACTCTTTGGTTAATTAAACAACCTTGTTTGGGACTTGTTTTTCTTCTAGTGGATCTAGAAGAATTCCAACCCCTCCCCAATCATTCTACTTGCGGGTTCCGGGTGTAGCTCGAGGGTAATTGCCTAGTGCAGGTGTTCCTTGACAATCTCCCGGGGTGTATCGAAACTAGTTCTTCGGTGCTACTTGGGTTATTCGTTCGAGCCACGTCTCGCTTTTATCTTTACTTTTCCGTGTTTACTTTTACCCTGCATCATTTGTCAAAGCTTGTGAAAACACTATAAATACCCTAGCTTAGCTTATTTTACACTTAGTCTATTTTGAATGTTCAAAACAAGAGCTATGCTCCTTTGTGTTGAATGAATCCTTTGTTTTGGGACTTGAATCTTCTAATGGACCTAGTTAACCCTCAACCCCGCCCTATCATTCTATTTGCGAGACCCAGTTGTGTGTCGAGGGTAGTTTCATAGTGTAGGTAACTCTTGACCCGAATCGAGCTTTTGACGGAACAAGTTCTTCGTGGATACCTCGTAGGGAGTTTGAGATGAGTCTCGCTCCTATCTTTTTATGTTTCCATTTTTACCCTGCATCAGTTTGGCATCAGAGCAAGTCTCGAGATTTATTTTTAAAAACCCTTGATCCTTGTTCATCGTGCCGAGTTTATTTTCTTGTGTTTGAAGTTATTCGAAAGAACAAAAAAACAAAAAAAAATTAAAAAGTTGAAAACCCAAAAATAAAAAAATATTTTGGCATATCTTGTTGGTGCGATTGAATCTTGATATGGGTGTTATTGGAGATCGATCCTTGTTGAAAATCGGTCGTTTTGATACCTAAATCTCGTGGTTTGGATTGGTACTATGGATTTTGAAGATTTGAATCCCCAATTTTTCTTAAACCCTTGAAAACCCTTATTCTTGAGCTTATGATTTGATTCCTGGGTTTGGTTGATTGTTGGATGTGAAATTGATATCGAGGTTTGTTTTAGATTGAAAAACTAACGATTTGGTACCAATTTTGTGAGATTTGGAGTTGTATAACATCAAAATTGAAGAATCCAAACCCTTTTGGAACCCTTTTTGAAAACCCCATTTTGAATCTTTGAATGATGATTGTGCTTTGATTATTTGCTTTTTGTGGGTGAAAATCATTGAGGCTTGAAGAGAATAACATGATACAACTTTGGGTACCTCGGATTTTGGCAAAACATGGTGAAATCGATCCAAAATTTGGGTTGAAATTGAAGAAAAACGTTGTTGGAAAAACTGAAGCCCAACATCCGGGCGCTCCGCCTGAATTTTCCACTGCTGAATTGGGGAGGCGCTCCGCCTACTCTAGGCGCCCCACCCTAGGCGCTCCGCCTGCTTCACTGAAGGTTTGGTTTGGGTAGTTTTTCCTAGGTTCTCTTACTTCTTTGCTTGCATAACATCTAACTAGTACTTCTATAACTTTCCTACTTAAGTGGTACTAGTCCATTGAGCTTTTAGGCAACTCGTGCCTAGTTTGGAGAGTAGAACTCCAAGAAGATTCATAGATCCTTTTGACTCAAGTCCGCACTTTAAAAATCTTATCGTCCATTGAGTCACATAAACTCCACTCACCCCGTAGAACACTTCACTTGTGGATTGAGTGATTGAGTTGAGGACTGTTGTTCAACTACGTGAAGCTTCTAGATTCAAGTTCGAGTGAAATATCCACCACCACTAAACGAGTGAACCGAGTGATACACAAGTGAGGGTGTGTGTGAGGAGATTTCACTAACGTTTGTTCATTTTGTAGGTACAATGGCTAAGGAATGAGATGACCCTTTGAAGAGTACCTTGGCTACTATCTTGGCCAAATTGGATAGTATGAGTCTAAGGATTGAAAGGCTTGAAAAGGGGACCCCGAGCGTCCAAGTTGTGAAAGGGACCCCGAGTTTCCACCTTGAAGCCGGTGAAGGCACAAATGGTTTAACCTTTACCACGGAACAGGTTGCCGAGTTACTTAAGCAACAACGGGTAAGGGATGATCGTGATAGAAATGAACAAGTGTTGGGCAATCCCCAACGAGTGGGAATTCCCCACATTTTGGGAAATCCCCAAAGAAATACTCCACTTCCAAGACCCATTCGAAATGTTCTACCTCTTGAGCAAGTTGAGGAAGCTCAAGAAGGGGAGAAGGATGAGTATGGTGATGATGCCTATGGGTATGCTGCTCACTATCAACCTAGGCGAGGAATGAATTGGGGTCGTAATGTGGATAGGGGTAGAGGCCGAGGTCGAGGGCCACCCATGGGGTATATTGGAGGGAATGCTAGGAGGGATTATGATGGTTATGGAGAAAACTTTGGAGGCCGACCGGAGCCTTACCAAGGGGGTCGTGAAAACAATAATCTCAATAATGTGAAGCTTATTATTCCTACTTTCAAAGGGAGTAGTGACCCGGTTGGGTACACTGAGTGGAATTTGTCTATGGAGAGTGTTTGACACCAATGACATGACCGAGGAGAAGAAAGCAAAGTATGCTATATCTTCCTTTGAATCCTTTGCTTCTACTTGGTGGGAGTCGGCCAAGAGGAATAGAAGGAGAAATGCTATGGCCATCAATGTTACTTGGGGTTAATTGATTCGTGTGATGGATGAGATGTATTTGACTCAACAATATCGTCAAGACCAACTCAAATTTCTTTATGAGTTGAAACAAGGCTACAAGACGGTTGGGGAGTACTTCAATGAGTTTGAGCAAATCCGGATGACCTTAGACATGGATGCAGAGGAAGATGAACCGGCCGTGATTCGGTTTAGGAGTGGGTTGAATCGAGAGATAGCCTCTCAATTGAAGTTTCACAAGTATGACAATCATTATGATCTATATAATGCAGCGATTGAAACCGAGAAATAGCTCAAGGATAAGAAGTCCACTCGCTACAAGAGTAGCACTCCTACTCCCATGAGCAAGCCAAAGGAGTGGAAGAATCCAAATGCAAAATTTCCAAGTGCAAGTGGTGCAAATGCTAGTAAAGATGTGAAGAAGCTGTATGAAAAGTCTACACCACATGTGGGAGGTAATTCTAAAACTCACTTGAACAGTCCTACTTATATTTCTACTCAATGCTATAAGTGCAAGGGGTATAGTCATTTTTCTAGAGATTGTCCTACTCGAAAAACCATGGTTGTGGTACGTGAATTGGTGTATGAACAAGATAGTGAACCCGAGGATGAGGGAGTAGAGGGAGATGAAGTGGTTGATGTGAAGGAGGATACGGTTGAGGAATATGATCCTCATGCTTTCCTTGTTGTGAGAAGAAGTTTAGGTGCCATGTTTGTGGAGGATAGTGAAAACTTGCAAAGAGAAAACCTCTTCCATGCTAGGTGCTGAGTCATGGGTGTTGTTTGTTCCATGATTATTGACTCGGGAGTTGTGCTAACGTTGTTAGTCAAACACTAGTTTTCCAATTGAAATTGCCCACTTTGAAACATCCCAATCCTTATCGTTTACAATGGCTAAGTGAGTGTGGTGAATTGAAAGTGGTGAAATAAGTGATGATTAAATTCACGATGGGGAGCTATGTGGATGAACACATGTTTGATGTGGTTCCTATGCAAGCTTGCCACCTTCTATTTGGAAGGCCATGGCAATTTGATCGTAATGTTGTACATGATGGTCGTGACAACACCTATACGGCCACTCATGAGGGAAGAAAGTATGTGCTTAAATCTTTGACGCCAAACTAAGTTAGTGATGATTATCAGCGTATGAGGGAGTTGAGAGAAGCGGCAAAGGCTAAGTCGGTTGTTGAGGCTAGTCCTTTGGCCGAGAGCTTGGTGGTGACTCCACCATCTTCTACCGGTGGCATTTGTGCCATGATGCAACCGGGTGAGCTTTTGAAAGGGAATGATGGCAACAAACTACTCATTTGCCTAGTGCACAAAGGTATGATTCGTACTTCTGAATTTGATTATTCTTTTAACCCTTTGCCTAGTGCTCTTGAAAGTGTTTTGAAGGTTTTTGGGGACATGTTCCCGGATGAGATGCCAAATGGTTTACCCCCTTGAGGGGTATTGAACATCAAATTGACTTTGTCCCAGGAGCCCAAATCCCAAACAAGCCGGCCTATAGGAGCAATCCCGAAGATACAAAGGAATTGCAAAGGCAAGTGGATGAATTGCTTACCAAGGGGGAGGATAATGCGGGGCAAATTGGAGGCAAAGCGCCAACCATCAAGAGCCAAGCTGGAGGGCACAAGGAGTACCTTCAAGGCCTCCGGAAGCAACTTGAAGATCATGCTTTTGAGCACCATGGATGGAGGACCACTTGGGCTCCAAGGGGATCCACCCCAAGCTCATTTTGAGCCTCTTGCACAAGCTCTAGGATGAGGTGGAGCGCCTACCAAAATCCAGAGAGTTGATCAGGAGAAGGCGGAGCGCCTCCCCCGTGACAACATGCGGGATTTTTACTACTTTTTGCATGAACTTCCAACTATAGCCCTGTGTGGCCTTATTTGTTTTAACCCACTTTGGGGGTACTTTAGACCTTTAATTATGACTAAGTGAAGCCTATAAATACTTCACTTAGCCTCGTCAAACCTTAGTTAGCTAGTTTTGAAGATAGAATTGAGAAGATAGAATAGGCTTGGCCATTCTTGTTGAAGCGTTGACTTCATGTATCATTTACGTTGAATCCATGGTGGATCACCGCTAGCGTGACTCCCGTTTAATGGTTCAAGTCTCTCCTCCCTTTTGAATCAATCTAATTGTTTAGTTTGATTCGTTCTTTCTTCTATTTTCTATTCTCCCCCATCCCTATTTTCCTTCTATCGTGTTTACTTTGTTGCTTCCGTTACTTGTTATTCGCTTCCGTTATTTGACCCGTATGTGAGCTTAAACCTCCATAGTTTGGGAAGCTTAACTCTATAGATAATCCATTATTTAAGACCTCCCTTGGGAGATTGTCTAGTGAGGAGGATTGACTTGGAGGTGATTTTAGAGGTAAGAAGTTATCTCTTGGTGTATATAAGAGTGCTCTTAAGAAGGAGAGTGGAGTCTTTGATGCTAGTTGATGCTCGAACTATTTTGCTTGTTCCATTCCTATATTGATCACACCTTGAACGTTGAGCATGCCAAAGCCATTATGTCACCTTGTGATAAAAATGCATTGAAGGCTTGGTATGTTGGTTAAGAGCATAGGGATCGTAAGGAATTTGATTGCTACATCTTACATTTTTTATGCCCTTTTGATCTCTTTGCGTGTTCTAGTGTTGGATGCACTTCCTTGTTGAGCCAAGAAGTTGTTGTTTCCTTTGGGGACATAAGCTTTTTGATTGATATTGATGCTTGGCTCTACCATAAAAGTCTATTTTCCACACTTTTGGGCACTAACCTACTCTTGTAGTAGGAAGTTTCATTTGTCTTTGCCTTGCTTATAGGTCTTGTTGGTTTGATTTTGAGGACGGAATCCTTTCAAGAAGGGGAGGATGATGCCATACGAACTGGTCGATGCCTGTTCGAGCCATCAAGTCCATCCACATGGAGCCAGACCGAGGAGTCACATGATGCAACCGGACACAACTTATGAGCCAGAAAAAGAAAGTGTCCGAATTATGAAGATTGGCCGATCAAAGAGCGACCGAAGGGTGAAGTTCGAGCCTAAGGAAGGAAGAGCGTTCGAGTCAAGTGTTCGAGCTCATATGACCGAGTCAAAGGAAGCGACTGAACACTTCATATTGACGCCGAGCTTGAAAGCAACCGAAGGACGAGCGTCTGAATTCAAGTGCTTCAAGTGTTCTAATTGTAGTGTGTTCGAGTTTAAGTTCCTGAATTCAACCGTAGGAAGACCGAATGCAAGCAAACTAGAGTTCTGCGAAAGCATATTCTGCGCGATCGCGATGAAGGAACAACATACTCTGTGTTATCGCGTGGAGCAATGAGCGACCGCGCTGAAGGACAAACAGGCAGCGGTCCAGAATTAGCTTCAGGGGCATTTTTGTCCATTTATCATTGTAAATACATAGCTACTATAAATAGGAACCTTAGCCATTTCATTTCAGTCAGTTTTTGAGTTGATGTTGCATTGAGAATAGAACAACTTAGCAGAGGCCGAGCCCTTCTCGTTGAATCCCGAGGCTTCGTGTATCTCTTTTAGCTTGGAACCGAGTGGATGTCATCCTAGTATGGATCCTCGATAGGTTCAAGTTTCTTTCTCTCTCCCGGATATTCATTAGTGTTTGAATCAAATATCCTTTCTTTCTTCTATTTTTGTTTTTCCTCGTCCCTATTTTCTCATTGTTGTGTTTACTTTATCGCTTCCGACTCTTTATCGTGCTTCCGCGTGTTTTGATTGCATCACATAGGTTCGTTGTAGAGGTGAATGGACATGAAGGAAACTTGCTCAAAATTGGTGAGACCGATGCCAATTGTATTAGCATCTCTTTGGTTGATAGGCTAAGGATACCATGCCATGCTCTAGAACATCCTTATGAGTATAATGGAATTTAGGTTTCTAAGGATGCTCGGATGCTCATATCTCATAGGAGTTATAAGGGGTACGTTTGGTGTGACGTGTATCCCATGCGGGATATTGACTTATGGTTAGGTGAGCCATGGTTCCAAGACAAGAGTGTGCAATATAATGATATGAAGAATAGGTAACTAGTGAGCATGGGCCGAAGGACTTATGAATTTGAACCTTGTCAGGTAAGATATCAATTGCTTGCTAGTGCACTTTTCTTTGTATTCAAAAGAGAAAGGAGCGAGAACTTCATTCCATGGTTAAAATTGAGCAAACGAGAAGTCCTACAAACACAAGAAATACTGGGACTAGTGCAACAAAAGAGTTGACAAGTGTCACCAAGGTGAACCCAAAACCACAAGCTTCAAAGCCAAGTAGTTCACCAACAAAGAAGAAAGAGACATCAAGTGACGAGTCTCTAAGTCCTAGATATCGGGTTGATGTTAAAATTCCACCTACTCCGGCTGATGCAGGGTAAAAATGGAAACATAAAAAGATAGGAGCGAGACTCGTCTCGAACTCCCTACGAGGTATCTACGAAGAACTTGTTCCGTTAAACTCACGATTCAGGTCAAGAGTTGCCTATACTATGCAACTACCCTCGAGACACAGTTGAGTCTCGCAAACAGAATGATCGGGTGGGGTTGAGGGTCAACTAGGTCCACTAGAAGATTCAAGTCCTAAAACAAAGGATTCATTCAACACAAAGGAGCATAGCTCTTGTTTTCAATTCAAAATACACTAAGTGTAAAATAAGCTAAGCTACGGTATTTATAGTGTTTTCCCAAGCTTTGACAAAGGTCTAAAATGCCCACATGTTAGGCTTAAGTAAATAGAGCACACACGGCCGAAATGGTAAAAGAGCAACCAAAATCTCGGGTCTTCAGCGTCTCGGGCGGAGCACCTTGGAAATTGCAATTTTTGATCGGATTTGGCTACGCGGTTCCGCCTGGCCCTTGGGCGGAGCTCCTGGCTGCACATGGGTCAGGACGGAGCGCCTGGCTCCTCAGGCAGAGCGCCTGGTTCTCCTGGGCCGGGCGCTTGAACTTTAATCACCCGGAACGTCTTCCAATTGCTTCCATCTTTGAGTCCTTTCCTCACCAAGTGTAAATACCTTTTGGACCTCCTTGGCTTGACTCCGAGTGAAGGGTCTCGTGACGGATTTCCCGGCATCATCCTCCCCTTCTTGGGAAGATTTCGTCCTCGAAATCCAAGCATCATCACCCTCGGCTCCATCATCTCCTACATCAAGAGGAGTCAAGTGAAAAACATTAAAAGTGTTAAAGACATTATACTCACTTGGCAAGTCGACCACATCAGTGTTGTTGTTGATCTTTGAAAGCACTTGGAAGGGTCCATCTTCTTGGGGTGCCAACTTCCCTTTCCTAAGGTTTGGGAACCTTTCTTTGCGGAAGTACACCCACACATAGTCGCCCTTCTTGAGTTCCACCTTCTTTCGTCCCATGTTCTTCTTGGAGGCCACCCTTTCATAAGCTTCCTCCAAGTTCTTCTTCGCCCTAGCATGGAGTTCAACCAAAGCCTTAGCCCGGCTTTTACCTTCAAATTAACAACCATTTCCCTTGGCAAAGGGGTTACATCAAGGGGAATCAAGGGGTTAAAACCAAAAAAACACTCAAATGGAGTCATGCCAATCATTTTATGGAAAGTGCGGTTGTATGCAAACTCCATAAGAGGTAACTTATCAATCCAAGTCACACCCTTACCTCGGGTCATAGCTCTAAGAAGAGCACCCAAAGTTCGGTTCACCACCTCGGTTTGCCCATCGGTTTGAGGGTGGTGGAACGCAGAGAACAATAGCTTGGTGCCAAGGGCACCCCACAAGCTCCTCCAAAAATGGCTAAGGAACTTAGTGTCCCTATCACTTACAATGGTTTGAGGCACACCATGAAACTTTAACACATTATCAATGAACAAAGAAGCAACATGTTGTGCATCATCATACTTTTTACATGGAATGAAGTGAGCCATCTTGGAGAACCTATCCACGACAACATAAATGCTATCATGTCCCCCCCAGACCATGGTAATCCCATAATAAAATCTGTATAGATATCAATCCACGGGCTAGTAGGTACGGGGAGAGGGGTATACAAACCATGGAGGTTCGACTTGGACATAACATACTTGCACTCGAGGCAAGAATTGCAAAGTCTCTCAACTTGCATCCCCAGTTTAGGCCAATATAATTTCTCCATAAGAATGGCCAAGGTTTTATCCCTACTAAAGTGACCCATGAGTCCTCCACAATGTGCTTCTTGAACAAGCAATTCTCTCCATGAGGACTCGGGTATGCAAACTCTACCATTTTTAAAGATATAGCCATTTACCCATTGGTACTTCTCAACTCTTTCTCCTTTCTCAAGAGCTTCATGGATGCTCTTTAGCTTTGGGTCATGACCATACATCAACTTGTTACTCTCAAAAGCCATGAGCTTGGAGGCAAGATTGGTGGCAAGAGCAAACTTCCTAGAAAGTGCATCCGCCACAACATTGTCTTTCCCTTTTTTGTATTGAATGACATCGGGAAAAGACTCAATGAACTCTATCCATTTGGCATGCCTCTTGTTCAACTTCTCTTGGCCCCTAACATGTTTGAGTTACTCATGATCACTCTTAATAACAAATTCCCTAGGCCAAAGATAATGTTGCCAATGGGTAAGAGCTCTCACTAGGGCATACAACTTCTTGTCATACGTAGAGTAGTTCAAGGAGGCACACTTTAAGTTTTCGCTAAAGTAGGCTATGGGTTTTCTGTCTTTCATTAAAACATCACCAATTCCCACCCCCGAGGCATCATATTCAACCTCAAATGCCTTTCCGAAGTTGGGCAATTGCAATAGGGGGCGGTACTCAACCTACTTTTCAACTCTTGGAAGGCCTTCTCTTGAGGATCTCCCCACACAACTGGATTGTTCTTCTTCACCAATTCGGTGACTGGAGCGGCAATGGAGCTAAAGTCTTTCACAAATCGTCTGTAGAAACTAGCAAGACCACGAAAACTCCTCACTTCAGTCACGGTAGTAGGAGTAGGCCAATCACAAATAGCCTCTACCTTGGACTCATCCACTTCCACTCCTTGGGCACTCACTACAAACCCAAGAAAAGCTACCTTTTCCACACCAAAGGCACATTTCTTATAATTAGCAAAGAGCTTTTCGGCTCTCAACACTTCAAGAACTTGCCTTAAATGATTCACATGGTCGTCTAATGACTTGTTATATATCAAAATATCATCAAAGTAGACGGCCACTAATTTGTTGATGAATGACTTCAACACATGATTCATTAGCCTCATGAAGGTACTAGGTGCGTTGGAGAGGCCAAAAGGCATCACCAACCATTCATATAGACCAAACTTTGTCTTGAATGCGGTTTTCCATTCATCCTTGGGTTTCATCTAGATTTGATGGTAACCGGACCTAAGGTCTATCATTGAAAAGATGCTAGAACCACTTAGCTCATCAAGCATATCATCCAAACGAGGTATGGGATGTCGATACTGTACCGTGATCTTGTTAACCGCTTGGTAATACGTACACATCCTCCATGTGCCATCTTTCTTCGGGAGAAGTATGATGGGCACGACACACGCACTCAAGCTCTCACGAACCAAGCTCCAATAGCTCGCCTCCAATAGTACCTCCACAAAAGCTATAGCAAGAAGAAGAAGAAGATAACATATGGTTAGGATGAAGGGCGTCATCACTCTCAATTTGTTTTTCCTCTCTTCTTTCTTTTAATTCGCTCTCATGTGCAAGTGCATGGGGATGAGGTCTAAGAATGTCATCACCTCGCTCACCTCCCCTAACTCCCTCATTTGCCATTGGTTGGCTCATAGGAGTAGTATACTTACTCCTAGAGTGAGTAACTACATCATCTTGGCGAATGCCCACATGTTGGGGAATGCCCAACTTTCACTAATGCCTTATCTGGCATCTTTTTGGACACTCGGGGTCCATTCCTCTTTAAGGCTATCAAGCCTCGAGCTTATGGATCTCACCTCGGCCAAGAGGTAGGCCAAAGTGCTTACCGGGACCTCAATGGTATCGTATACGTCTCTGGCCATGTGCCTACAAAAATTAAATACAAGAGAAAGAGGTTAGAGTAAAACCCTCACTCGCTCCCTCACCTTTGGAATGTCACTCTGGTACACTCGATTTAGTGGGTGGTAGGATCTCTCAAGCTTGATTTCAAAGGCTTCCTCGTAGTTGAACAACCACCTCAATAACCACTCAAGTCAGACGAACCAAATACGCTTCGGGATGAGTGGAATTGATGTCACTCTATGGACGAACGGCTATATGAGTGAGCACTTGAGCCCAAAATATTCTACGAGTCTTATTTGAATTTTCAATCACGACCATGCACGAGGATCATAAAAGCTCAATGAGCTAGTACCAAATAAGTAGGAGAAATACTCAAGAATTACTAGCGGAAGCAATACAAGCAAAGAAAGACCGAAATCCTAGGAAACAAGCAACCCGGAACAAGTTTCAGAGGGGGCGGTCTGCCCCAATAGGGAGGCGCTCCGTCTGGTTTTCTGTCCAATTTAGGCAGCGCCTAGGTTGGACGCTCCGCCCAGGCCTGTGTCTCAGCTTTTCCGCAATGTGTTTTTGGTCGATTTTGACCCAAATTCTTCAACGGTTTCAAGTTGTTTCTCAAATCAAAGGATACCCAAAGTTGTTTTTAACTATAGCAAACAATCCCCAATGATTTATATCAACTAACAACCATCAACAAGATCGAATCAAGCTTTCGAAGCAAAATTTTCAAAGTTTCAAGAATTTTGGGTTTTCAAAATTTCGATCTTCAATCCGTAATACCAAAACATGTTCTAAGTATACCAAATCAACGGGTTAACAATATAGAACAGTCCCCGATACTTTTTAACGCTTGGGGAATCAAATCCAACCTGATCTATGAATTTTTTTGGAGATTTCAAGTTTTTGACTTTTTTTGTTTTTCTTCAAATTTTCAAGAACAAACAATATAATCACAACAACAACAAGGACAAAACGAGGATTCGTAAGAACGAAGTCTACCCGTGCTCTGATACCAACTGATATGGGGTAAAATACGCGGAAACTGAAGACGATGTGAAAATGCGGAAGCTAAAACAAGATAGGCGATATCTAACAAGATATCGAGATAAAAGCAAGACGAGGCTTGAAACGTTTACCTAAGTAGCACCGAGGAACTTGTCTCGATACACCTCGGGTGAAGTCAAGGATCACCTATACTACGCAACTACCCTCAAGAGACACTCGGCTCTTGCAATAGAATGATCAAAGAGGTTTCGATGTTCAACTTTGACTCGACCAAGTGAAATCATGTCCGCTCACGGGTTCTTCATTGAGATTCACTCAAGAAATACATCATTCTATATTCAAAGTTGTGTAATGAAATGAAATGGCTAAGGGCTCTATTTATAGGCCCTTCTAAGACTAAAATTGCCTCAACTAAGTTAGAACATTATACAACACTTAAGGGATAAAGAGGAAGTTTACAACAAAAATCTAGACTTTCAGCGTCATGGGCGGAGCGTCCCAAAAGGAGGCGGAGCGCCTGAAAATTGGAATTTCTTGGGCAGCCTTGTGAGGGAGGCGGAGCGGCCAGTTGTTCATGGGTTTGGGCGGACCGCCTAGGCCTTGGGCGGACCGCCTGGGTGGCGCGCCTAAGGGCTTATCTTCTTGATATTTCTCCGGATCACTCCTAAAGCCCTTGGCTTCCCGTCCTTTGCATCCTTCAAGCTTGGCACTCGTTTATTGGAGTCTTGGCTCGATTTGCCCCATATCAAAAGTGGTCCCTCCTTGCTATGGATAGGGTTTTACCTTATCCAATTTTCCCTTTTCAAGCCGACAAAATTTCACCTGCGATTTTAAAATTTGAAACTTTACCTCTTCTCCTTTAATAGAACAGTGAATCTTTGCTCCGGTGTACGGACAAAACTTCAAACTCGTTCACTGACCACGGTTTACACAGACTTTGGATCGCCTTTTCACTCCGGTAACAATCAACATCGGAGGAAACAATTTCAAGAGTTTTGAGCTAAGAACACAGCTTACTTCGTCCGTACACTGTTACAATGTAACAATTTTCCGGCGTACGGACGGTGGTTCAAACGAAGAAACTTCGATTTTAAGCTCAAAGACTTGACCCAAATCAACAAGAACCACCAACTTCAAAGATAACAACCAAATTCAGCTGGGGTTCGATATCACACCACCAATCATCAAGAACAGTCCAAAAATCCTTCGAGAAACCCTAGTCGACAATCGTGTACGACAGGTGCTCGATGGAATCAGCAAACGACGGTGAACAAGAATCAATGGTTGTTTGATTCAAACAACCAACATTCAAACCAAAATTTTTGAATTTTTCTTTTCTACTTTTTTTTTTGTAAAATAACAACATCAACAACAAACACCAAAATTAACAAGAACAATAACAAGAACACGAAACGGAAAACAAAGACACAAATGTACGAAAATTAAAGACAACGTCGAACATGATTTAGGGTTGTAGAAACAAGCCCAAACCGTGCTCTGATACCAAGCAGATGCAAGCTAAATTGGTACCTTAGCAGCCGAGGTCAACAGCGGAAAGAATAACGCGATAAAAAGCCAGACGCAGCTTTTCTTGCTTGAACGGCACCGAGGAACTGGTCTCAGTACGATTCAAGTAGAAGGAAAGAGCACCTAAACTATGCAACAATCCTCAAGAGAACATTGCCTCTTTCAAACTGAATGATCAAAGAGGAAATGTTCAATCGGTGTTACCGAAAGCCACAAGTCCAAAAGCCCACGTTGGGATTTGCTCACATCTGAGACAAAGGAAATGCTCTCGGCAATTTCATTCATTAATCAATATCCAAAAACCAGCTAACTTACAATGAAATGTAAAGGAGTATATATAGACTACGCTAGGGATAAAAAAGTAAGTGGTCACAGGTGAGCAATAAAAGCAAGCCACGCAGGGCTGAAATAATGAGTGTTCGGCAGCCTTGACTTTAGTGCTTGGTTGCTTGCTGGAACACATATAGTGAATGTTTGGTAGCCTTGACTTCGATGCTCGGTTTCTAGCTCGAGCACATTTATCATCGGGCGCCCACTTGACTTCGAACACAATTTGTTGTGTTCGGTTCTGTGCTGCCCAGCGCCAAGGGTTGGTGTTCGGTCACTTTGTCCTCCAGCTCGAATTTGAGGATGTAGCCTTCAGCTTTAACACTTTGCCCTTCTTCCTCTGAACACATGCTTCCTCCCAACCAAGTCAACTGAATGTATAGATCATGTAGCAATTTGGCTTGGCTTCGTGTTATTGGCCTCGGTGGATTACTTATTGACTTCGGTGGATTGTCGTGTACTTGATCAGCACTTCCGGCTGCATTAGTGGAGCACTCCAAGATGAAGGTGGAGCACCCCAAGATGAGGGCGGAGCACCCCAAGAAGAGGGCGGGCGGCCCAAGCACTAAAAAACGGCTAAGTGTCAAGAACCACACTCTCTGGACTTTGAAAGGTGGAGCGCCCCTGAGACAGGGCGGGCGCCCCAATCACAGTACAAAGGCACAGGGCGAGCGCCCTGAAGGGGAGGGTGGAGCGCCTCCCCCCTATTGCAAGCCATTCGAGATTTTGAGTACTTTGTGGTGTAATTCCAACTTTGGCCCTAAGTGGCTTATATTATTTTAACCCACTTTGGGGGTATTTAGGACCTTTCATTACATGTAAAGGAAGACTATAAATGTTTTCCTTAGTCTTCCATTTTCAATCATCTAGTTAAGACATTGAATAGAGAGAAGAGAGAACTAAGAACAGGCCGAGCCTTTCTTTGTTGAAGCCCGAGGCTTCGTGTATGTCTCGATTTGGAACCTATGGAGATTCATCGCTAGTGTGAATTCCTTGTACGGTTTGAGTCTCATTTCTCCCTTTGGATAATTAATTCTTATTTGAATCGAATTATCCGTTCTTTCTCTATTTCTTGCCTTCCTAGTCTTAAATTTATCGATATCTTTTAGATATCTCGTATCTTACTTTATCGCTTCCGCATATTTGTTTCATTTTTAGCTTCCGCATAGTTTTCCCCTTATCAGTTGGTATCAGAGCATGGCTAGGCTTTGTTCTTACGAATCCTCGTTCTTGTTCTTGTTGTTGTTGTCATTGTGTTCTTGTTCAAGAAAAAGAAACAAAAAAATTGAAAAACTAAAAAACTTCAAAAAAATTCATAGATCAGGTTAGATTTGATTCCCCAAGCGTTTAAATGTATTGGGGGTTGTTCTATATTTTTAAACCGTTGATTTGATACCCACAAAGCGTTTTTTGGTGTTACGAATCAAAATTTCCAAAATCAAAATCCAAAAAAATTGAAATTTCTTCAAAATGCTTCAATCTTGAATCAAAGTTTGTTGTTATTGTTTGGGGTTGAAAAATCATTGGGGAATGTTTAGAATCATCATATACATATTTGGGTATCATTAGAATTGAAAACAACTTGAAAACCATTGAAAAATTGAGTGTAAAAGCCAAGAACACGTTTTGGGGCTTTGCTGAAGAACACCCCAGGGCGAGCGTCCCATGTGCAGAGTGGGCGCCCCAAGTGTAGTCCAACTCTCTGAACTTCTAGGGATGAGCGCCCCTGAGTCAGGGTGGAGCGTCCCCTACTATTTTGGGGTCCGGGTAGTTGAATACTTACGCTTTCGCTTATTCTTTACCTCCGGACTTCTTGGTTAGTGTTTCTAGGATAACTGGCCTACTCGAAAGACACTAACTTTCTAACATATTAGGACATTCGTGCGTAGAGGAGATTAGAATTCAAAGAAGAGTCGTAGAACTTTCTTTGGCCTCAAGTGCGCACTTAAAATAACCGTCCGTCCATTGAGTCTCATTAACTGCATTCCGAACTTTTACTTGCACATACTAGGTGTGATCAACTCAGCCCTGCGTGGTTTATTCTTATTAGTCGCCTGTGACCGTTTTACTAGTTTGCCCTTAGTATTGTCTATATTAACCTCTTTACATTTCATTTTGTAGACACCTTGATTTTGAATATTGAATAGTGAATAGTGAATGAGAGTAGCCGAGAGCTCTTTCTTTTATGTCTCAGATGTGAGCAACCCAGATGTGGGCCTTCGGAACTTGTGGCGTTTGGTGTCTTCGATTGAACAATTCCTCTTTGATCATTCAGTTTGTAAGAGGCATTGTTCTCTTGAGGATTGTTGCATATCTTAAGTGCTCTTTCCTTCTACTTGAATCGTATGGAGTCCAGTTCCTCGGTGCCGTTCAAGTAAGAAAAGCTGTGTCAAGCTTCTACCTTTGTTTTCCGCTGTTTTGTCTCCGGTTGCTAAGCTAATCTCCGATTAGCTTGCACCATCTTGGTATCAGAGTACGGTTTGGGCTTGTTCTTACAACTCCAATCATGTTCGTCTTTATCTCATGCGTTTGTGTCTTTGTTTCCATTTTTGTGTTCTTGTTATTGTTATTGTGTTGTTGTTACTGTTGGTGTTTTATTTTACAAAAAAAAAAAAAGTAAAAAGAAGAAAATTCAAAATGATTACTTGTCGTACGTTGTTTGTCGATAAGGGTTTCTTGGTGATTGTTGGACTGTTTTGACGTGGTGGTGTTGTTTCAAACCCCAGTTTGAATTTTGGTTATTCTCTGTTGCATACTGGTGGTTTTTGTTAAGTTTGGGTCGAAGTTTTGAACTAAAATTCGAAGCTCCTTGTTTAGCCATCGTCCATACGCCGGAAAATTGTTCCATTGTAACAGTGTACGGTCGACGATATAAGTTGTTCATAGCTCGGCTAGAACTCACGATTTGCTCAGACGTTAAAGATTACCGGAGATGACCCAAATTCTATGATAAATCATGGACAGTGAACAAAGTTAAGTTTTTTCGTACACTGGAGTAAAAAAAATTCACTATTCCATTGAAGAAGAAAGGGTTAAAGTGTTAAAATCAAAACCCTAGGTAAAAATTTTGTCGGCAAGAAAAAGAAAAGTGGATAAGGTTAAACCCTAATCCATACCAAGGAGGGACTACTTTTGTCCTTGCAAGAATTGATGTGTCCGAGGATTCCAAAAGAGGAATCGAAGGGTAGAATCTCCTAGGTTTCACTTTTCTTGTGATCGATAAATCTCGTTAGTGGATCTCTGGAGTAATTTCTTCTACTCGAGGTCGCACTAATTTGTTTGAGCTTATAGGAACTCGTGCGAGGGGTAACCGAAGTCCAAAATTTTGTAGACTATTCTTTGACTTCCTCAGCACAGTTAAACAGCGTCCCTTCCATCGAGTCGAACATCACGTTACTCTTCCCAAAGAGTCAGTGACTATTGTTGAACTGGAAGGATCTTAGAGGACATTGACCAACTGCTGACAAGTTCTTTGAGTGACAAAAAACTTGCCCAAAATTTGAGTGGACCTGCTGCAATCCAAATTGGGCTTAGATCCCAACCATTAAGAGCCAAGCTTGAGAGCACAAAGAACACAAGTGAAGGGCTCCGGAGGAGGGTTCGAGAGTGATTTGAAGCCGCATGCTACCATTGGTGTGGAGGGTGGAGCACCCCAAGAAGAGGGCAGGCGCCCCAAGCACTCAAAAACGGCTAAGTGTCAAGAACCACACTCTCTGGATTTTGAAGGGTGGAGCGCCCATGAGACAGGGCGGGCGCCCCAAGTACTTCACTGAGACAAAGGGGGGGCGCCTTGGAGGGAGGGTGGAGCGCCTCCCCCTGTTGGAAGCCTTACGGGATTTTGCTAGTTTTTGTGTGTAATTCCTATACTAGCCCTATGAGGCCTTTATTTGTTTTAACCCTCTTGTGGGCTTTTTAGTCATTTCACAAACATGTGTGGGAGTACTATATAAACTCCCCTTAGCTATTTTCTTCACGAGTTAGTTGATGAATCTTGAATAGAGAAGAGAGAACATTGAAGAGGCCGAGCCCTTCGAGGTCGAAGCTTCGTGTATGACTTTAGTTGGAACCGATGGAGTTCGACACCTAGTTTGAATCCATTGTAAGGTTCAAGTTTCCCTTCTCCCTTTTGAATTCAATCAACGTATGTGAGTTGAATTCGTTTCTTTCTTCTCATTTCTTGCCTTCTAGTCTCGATTTTTTGTTATCTCAGTTTATTTGCTTCCGCGTATCGTTTAATTTGCTTCCGCTATTTTACATTGCATCAGTTGGTATCAGAGCACGGCTAGGCTTCGTTCTTACGAATCCACGGTCTTGTTCTTATTGTTGTTGTGACTGTGTTGTTTGTTCTAAAAATTTGAAGAAAAACAAAAAAAATGAAAAAAATTGAAAAGTTTCAAAAAATTTCATAGATCGGGTTGAACTTGAATCCCCAAGCATTAAAAAGTATCGGGGAATGTTCTATTATGTATACCCGTTGATTTGATACCCTCATAACATGTTTTGGTGTTACGGATTGAAAATCAAAATTTTTGAAATCCCAAATTCCTGAAAACCTTGAAATTTTTGCTTCAAAGCTTGAATCAATCTTGTTGTTGGTTGTTTGATGTTAAAAACTATTGGGGATTGTTGGATATAGTTGAAAACACCTTTGGGAATCTTTTGATTTGAGTAACGGGTTGAAAACGCTGGATTTTTGGATGCAAAAACTCCAAAAACCCGTTTTGGAGCTTTGCTGAAGAACAGCCCAGGGCAGGCGCCCCAAGTGGAGGGCAGGTGCCCCAAGTGGAGTTCAACTCTTTGAACTTCTAGAGTGGAGTTCACCTGAGTCACGGTGGAGCGCCCCCTCCTATTTTGGGGTCCGGGTAGTTGATTTCTTAGGCTTTTGCCTGTTATTCCCCTACGGGCTTCTTGGTTAGTGTTTCTAGGGTAATTGGCCTACTCGAAAGACACTAACTTACTAGTGTATTAGGACACTCGTGCGTAGAGGAGACTATAATTCAAAGAAGAGTCGTAGATTTCCCTTTGGCCTCAAGTGCACACTTTAAATAGCCGTCCGTACATCGAGTCTCATTAACTCCATTCTGAACTTTAACTTGGACATACTAGTTGGTGATCATACCATTGTGGTTCCTAAAAAGATAAGGGCATCTTTGGTTGGGCGTTTGGGAGCGTGCACCATAAAAAGAGTGTTGAGTGCCACCACCAAAGGTAAGGGAGAGCAAGTGAGGTTGTTTACACTAACCTTTGCACTTTCTTAAAATGTCTTTTGCAGGTACAAGGAGCCATAAGGGAGGTCTGGATAGAAGTAGGAATGGTGAGAAAAGTGTAAATAGGACCGAGTTATATCAAGCTTACCTTCGGGACATCATGACCAAGGTAGATGCAATAGAAACTCAGATCCAACACTTAGATAATAATTTGGATGAGAATGAGACCGAGGGAAGGGATGGGATGAGTAGTTCTATAGGTTGTGGAACCAAGGAGGGTAGAATGATCGGGTTTGGATTGAGGGTCAACCAGATCCACTAGAAGATTCAAACCAAAAGGGGTTTCTTTAATATAGTCAAAGAGGTACAACTCTTGAAAGTGTTCATCATTCATCAAAGGTAATCTAGAATGAAATAAAGGAGGACTTGGGGTATTTATAGGGCCCTTCCTAAGTCTAGATAATATCTAAAATGCCCCACAAGTTGGGTTTAATATAATAGACCACGCAGGGTCAAAATAGTAAAAGACTACTCAAAAATCCCGGAACGCCTGCTGAGGAGGCGGAACGCTTGGCTCCTTTGTATCTCGGGTGGAGTGCCTAGGGCTTTGAATGGAGCGCCTGGCCATGGGTCCTCCTGATGCTTCTTCAATTCACTTCCAAAGCTCTTAACTTCTACTATTTTGCATCCTTCAAGCTTGGCACACGTTGGAAAATATCTTGGCTCGATTTGCCCCACATCAATACCCTTCGATAAAACAGTAATTCTTTGGTTAAGTTGTAACTATCGCCATTATGATTATACTAAAGAGGAAGATCATGGGCTAGTTATGATCAACATAGGATTAATGGTCTTAAACTACATTTATTACCTTGGCATCTTTTGTAAGCTATAAATAGCTATCTGTAATAGTTTAAAGGCATTCAGAAATGACTCAAGAAATACAGAAATTCATTCATTGCTTTATCATTTACTTTACCTTGTACCTGTTGTTACTTGTTTATCTAATTGTTAACTTTGATACAAGGATTTTCTTACTAACCACTCTATAAATTCTATTTGAGTAACCTAACCAGACTAAGGCCCGCATAAAATGGCGCCGTCTGTGCAGAGCAGGCAATAGACGTTGTTTTGAAGTGCCTTGTTGATGCAGCCCGAACACGTGCTGATCAAGTGATCGATCCACCGAGGAGACCAATGACAAGAAGCCAAGCCAAGCTGCTGCACGATGTGCACGTTCACTTAGCCTGGCCGAAGGAAAACAATTGCTCCGAAGCTGAGTGGCCGAGCTCAAGAATCTAAGGCATTATCTTCAGATTTGAGCCCGAAGGCAAAGTGACCGAGGACAATGAGCTCGAGGAGAATTGAGCGTCTGAAGAGAACGGATGTGTTCGAGCAGACAATCGAGAACCGAAGCCAAGGCTTACCGAAGTCAAAGACTGCCGAACACATCTTTAACTCAGCCCTACGTGGCTTATTTCTATTGGTCGCCTGTGACCCTTTTACTAGTTTACCCTTAGTATTTCCTATATAAACCTTGTTTCCTTTCATTGTAAGTACCTAGTTTTTGAATATTGATGAGTTAATGAAAGTGCCGAGCACATTTCTTTTGTCTCCGTCGTGAGCAAACCCCGGTGAGGGCTTTTATGGACCTGTGGCTTTCGGTTAATCCGATTGAACATTCCTCTTTGATCATTCAGTTTGCAAGAGGCAATGTTCTCTTGAGGATTGTTGCATAGTTTAGGTGATTCTTGTGTCCCTTTTGATCGAGCTTTGAGACAGGTTCGTCACTGTTCTTTCAAAAGAAGCAAGTTTTGTCTTGCTTCTATCTTTACCTTTTATTGTTTATCTTCCGCGTTTGTGCTAAGCAACTCCTTCGGGTTTGCATTGCACCATCTTGGTATCAGAGCACGGTTTGGGCTTGTTTCTACAACCCCAAATCCTGTTCAAGTATCTTTATTTTCGTGCATTGTGTCTTTGTTTTCCGTTTCGTGTTCTTGATTTGGTTTTGTTACTGTTGGTGTTGTTATTTTTACAAAAAAAACAAAAAAAAAATCCAAAAATTGTGTTTGATTATTGGTTGTTTGGGAAAAACAACCATTGATTCTTGTTCACCATTGTTTCTTGATTCCAACAAGTACCCGACGTACTGATTTCGTGACTAGGGTTTCTTGGTGAAATTTTGGACTGTTTTGAGCTTTAATGGTGACTGGAACTTGAACCCATTGTGAATGGTTGAAACCGATGAAGATTGGTGGTTTTTGAGTGATTTGGGTTTGTTTTGTTGTTGAAAATCGAAGTTCTGAGTTTGAAAACGTTGTCCGTACGCTGGAAAATTGTTGCAAAATTGTAACAGCGTACGACACGGCGAGCTGGTTCTTAGCTCAGAGGACTTTGACTTCCTCCGGTGTCGTTTGAGACCGGAGTCGAAAGAAAAGCCCAGATCTGTTGAGACTTGCGTTCAGTGAACCGAAGTTGATTTGTCCGTACGCCGGAGCAAAGGTCACTGTTCCATTGAAGAAGAAGGGGTAAAGTGTAAACATCAAAACCCCAGGTGAAAATTTGTCGGCTGAGAAAAAGGAAAGTGGATAAGGTAAAACCCTATCCGTACCAAGGAGGGACCACTCTTGTACGGACAAGAGTTGGTGTGATCGAGGAAGATTCCAAAAGGGAATCAAAGGGTAGATTCTCCTAGGTTCTCACTTTCTTTCGAGTCAAAATTCTAGTTGGTGGATCTTTTGAGTAATTGTCCTACTCGAGGTCGTACTAACTCTTTTGAGCTGATAGGAATTCGTGCGAAGGGGTGACCGAAGTCCAAACTTTCGTAGAAATTCTTTTGACTCCCCGAGCTCAGTTAAAAGCGTCCGTTCCATCGAGTCGAACATCACTTCACTCTTCCCGAAGAGACAGTGACTATTGTCGAACTTGAAGGATCTTAGAGGACCGATCAATCAGACGAGCCACTGTTAACAAGTCCTTGAGTGACCAAAACCGAACCCATAAATTGAGTGGACCCGAGTGCCACCCATCAAAGGTGAGGGAGAGTGTGAGGTGATTTCTAACCCTAATATTTGTTTGGTCTTTGACTTGTGCAGGTACCATGGCTGGAAATGATGGCAAAAGCATTGAGAAGCCCGAAGTGTCGTTAGCCGATCTCATGGCTGCGATACAAGGCGTCAGTGCCGAATTAAGAGGAGTGACTGCTCGAGTGACTCACCTCGAGCAGGGAAGCGCGTCCGTGGCCATGAATGGGTCCGGCGTTGGAACGAGCCAATCCACTCCGATGAAACCTGAGCTGTATGTTGAGCTTGTACGACAACATTAGTTGACAAGTGAAGCAATTCGAAGAGAACTTAACTTGGGCAATCCCCAAGCTGCTTATCAAAACTTGGGCATTCCCCGAGGAGAAAGAATACCACCTCCAAAGGCCCAAAGAGATCTTGGAGCCGTTGCCGAGGAGGTTGATGAAGAGGAATTTCCCGAGGACGAATATGAGCGTGAGCTGCCATTCGCTCAACGAAGGCAAGCTCACCGAGGTCGTGGAAATTTCCGAGGTCGAGGCCGAGGCGCAAATGTTGGAAGAAATATTGAGCGTGAGGCTGACGATCGAGAAGATGAGTATGTCGAACAGGCTAGAGGTGTTCGAGACTCAAACTTGAACAGTGTCAAGATCACTATTCCTCACTTTAAAGGAACTAGTGATCCCGATGAGTATCTTGAATGGAAGCTTAAAATGGAGCGCATCTTTGAAACCAATGAGATGACCGATGAGAGGAAAGCTGCCCATGCCATTGCTTCGTTCGAAGCTTATGCATCAACGTGGTGGGAATCTGACAAGACACATAGACGAAGGAATGACTATCCTGAAGTCACTACCTGGCCACAATTAAGAAGAGCAATGGATGCTAAGTATTTGAGTGCCAAGTACAGGCAGACGCAGATGCAAAAACTCTATGAGCTAAAGCAAGGGTCCAAGTCAGTTCAAGAGTACCATGATGAATTTGAAAAGGTTCGACTGAATCTTGATCTGACTGAAGACGAGGAACAAGCCATTATCCAGTTCAAAAATGGCTTGGCTAGGGATGTGTCATCTCAGTTGAGGCTCCACGTGTATCACACGTTGGAAGATCTGTTCGATGCTGCCACCGAAGCTGAAAAATTGGTGAAGGATGACAAGGCAAACCGGTATCGAGGAGTCACTACTTCTACTCCTTTGAACCGAGGTAAAGAATGGAAGAGTCCAAACCAAACAAGTGCTAACACTGTTCGAGATTCGAAGAGACCCTTCGAAAGAGGTGTGACCGTTAATCAGTCGAGAGAAGTGGGAGGTAAAGTTCAACTAAACTCTCCTAGTGCTTCAAATATTCAGTGTCACAAATGCAAAGGTTATGGTCACATGGCAAAAGAGTATCCAACTCGCAAAGTTATGCTTCTGCTCGAAGATGGAACCGTCCATGAGCAAGCGAGTGACACCGAGGAGGAAATTATCGAGGAGACTGACCGAGCTGAAGGTGATGATAATCATGAGGCTGCCGAAGCTGATCATCCGGAAATGTTTCTTGTGGTTCGAAGGAATTTGAGCTGCATGACTCTTGAAGAAGAGGACAACCAAAGAGAAAACCTCTTTCATGCCCGATGTCGAGTAAGGGGAAAGGTGTGTTCGATGATCATTGATTCTGGTAGTTGTGCAAATGTAGTGAGCCAAACATTGGTTTCACAAATGGGATTACCTACGATGAAGCACCCCCACCCTTACAAATTACAATGGCTAAATGAGTGTGGAGAATTGAGAGTTGCCAAACAAGTGTGGATCAAGTTTAAAATCGGAGAGTATCAAGATGAAATGATATTCGATGTGGTTCCGATGCAAGCTTGTCATTTGCTACTGGGACGACCATGGCAGTATGACCGAACAGCTGTTCACAATGGCAGATCCAACACTTACACTGTGAAGCTCGATGGGAAGAATTTCATACTCAAACCCTTGTCTCCAAAACAAGTCACCGAGGACTATAAACGGATGAAAGAATTGAAAGAAGCGGCCAAAGCTAAGCTTCCGATGGGAGCAAAATTGGGGCCCGAAGAGACAAACTCACCGCCCGAAGTGAAAGGAATTTGTGCAATCATGCAACCCGGTGAGATCTTACGAGGCAACGACCACGGTCAGATGATGATTTGCCTCGTGCACAAGGGTATCTTTCTAAACTCTAATGATGATTTTTCTAACGATAACCTTTTGCCTTTGTTTGTTCGTAAAGTCTTGCAGGACTTCGAGGAAATGTTTCCCGAGGAAATGCTAGGTGGATTACCTCCGTTGAGAGGAATCGAGCACCAAATTGACTTCGTGCCAGGGTCTCAAATCCCTAACAAACCTGCATACCGGTGTAATCCCGAAGACACCAAAGAGCTCCAGCGGCAGGTTGATGAATTGCTGAACAAGGGCCTCGTTCGTGAGAGCTTGAGTCCTTGCGCCGTTCCTGTTATCCTTGTCCCGAAGAAGGATGGAACATCGCGAATGTGTGTTGACTGTCGAGCAGTCAACAAAATAACGGTAAAGTATCGTCATCCTATCCCTCGATTAGATGACATGCTAGATGAGTTAAGTGGTTCTTCATTCTTTTCGAAGATAGACCTCAGGTCCGGTTACCACCAGATCCGAATGAAACCCGGAGACGAGTGGAAAACCGCATTCAAGACCAAGTTCGGTCTCTATGAATGGTTGGTGATGCCTTTTGGCTTATCCAATGCATCGAGCACATTCATACGACTGATGAACCATGTTCTCAAACCATTCAGAAATAAGTTTGTTGTCGTTTATTTCGATGACATACTTGTTTATAGCAGAACCGTGGATGAACATGTCGAACACCTAAGGCAAGTACTTGAAAAGCTTCGAGAAGAGAAGTTGTATGCCAACTTCAAGAAATGCGCCTTTGGTGTCGATCGTGTAGTCTTTCTTGGATTTGTTGTCAGTACTAATGGTGTCGAAGTCGACGAATCAAAAGTTGAAGCCATCAAAGATTGGCCAACTCCAACCTCGGTATCACAAGTTCGTAACTTCCATGGCTTAGCTAGCTTTTACCGAAGGTTTGTTCGTGACTTTAGCACCGTGGCAGCTCCTTTAACCGAGCTGGTGAAGAAAGACCATCCATTTGTGTGGGAAGAGTCCCAAGAGAGGGCTTTCCAAGAGTTGAAACGGAGGCTATGCTCTGCCCCGTTGTTGCAACTCCCTGACTTCGGCAAAGCATTCGAAGTCGAGTGTGATGCGTCTGGAGTTGGGATCGGAGGAGTGCTAATGCAAGAATCGAAGCCGATCGCTTACTTTAGCGAAAAGCTCAAGGGTGCAGCCTTGAATTACTCAACGTATGACAAGGAATTGTATGCCCTCGTTCGAGCACTCGCCCATTGGCAGCACTATTTGTGGCCTCGAGAGTTTGTGATCAAAAGTGATCACGAGTCCTTGAAGCATCTCCGAGGACAGGAGAAGTTGAACCGAAGACATGCCAAGTGGGTTGAATTTATTGAAAGCTTTCCCTATGTAATTCATTACAAAAAGGGTAAAGACAACGTTGTGGCCGATGCGCTATCAAGGAAATTTGCCTTAGCGACCACTCTCGCCTCTAGGCTCATGGGATTCGAAAGCATCAAGTCGATGTACGAGGACGATCCCAAGATAAAATGCATTCGTGACGCTATCTTGAGTGGCCGAAGGGTTGAGAAATATCAATGGCATGATGGCTACCTCTTCAAGAATGGGAGGGTTTGTGTGCCAGTGTCATCGTGGAGAGAGCTCTTGGTTCGAGAAGCTCACTCCGGTGGACTGATGGGACACTTCGGTGTCGATAAAACTCTTGGTATCTTGACCGAGCAGTTCCATTGGCCCAAAATGCGACGAGATGTGGAAAAGCTTTGCAACGCTTGTCTCGTTTGCAAGAAAGCAAAATCGAAATCCAACCCTCATGGTTTGTACACCCCGTTGCCTGTGCCTGATCGACCTTGGGTTGATATATCCATGGACTTTGTATTGGGGTTACCGAGGTCGGGGGGAGGATATGATAGCATTTTCGTTGTGGTTGACCGTTTTTCTAAAATGGCTCACTTTATTCCTTGCAAAAAGTGTGATGATGCACAGCATGTAGCTACATTGTTTGTTTCTAATGTGTTAAAATTGCATGGTGTACCTCGTACTATTGTGAGTGATCGAGATTCAAAATTCTTGAGTCATTTTTGGAAGTGTTTGTGGGGTGCCCTCGGCACCAAGCTACTATTCTCGACGTCTCACCATCCTCAGACTGATGGACAGACCGAGGTAGTTAACCGAACCTTGGGATCCTTGCTTCGAGCAATGACCAAAGGGAAGGTTGGAAACTGGGCTGATCGTTTGCCCATGATGGAGTTTGCATACAATCGAACGGTGCATCGAATGATCAACATGACCCCGTTTGAGTGTGTGTATGGCTTTAATCCTTTGATTCCACTTGATTTAACCCCATTGCCTCGAGATTCTGTTCTTGATTTTGAAGGTACTCGACGAGCAGCTGCCTTGATCGAATTGCATGCAAAGGTGAAGAAGAACCTCGAGGAGGCCTATGCAAAAGTTGCCTTAAAGAAAAACAAGGGGCGTAAAAAGCTGGAATTAAAGAAGGGAGATTGGGTTTGGGTTCACTTCCGAAAGGAACGCTTCCCGAACCAAAGGAAAGGAAAGTTGGCTCCTCGAGGGGATGGTCCATTTCAAGTGTTGACCAAGATCAACAACAATGCTTACGTGATCGACCTCCCTGGTGAGTATAACGTGTCCAACACCTTTAATGTTGCTGACTTAGTTCCTTGTGTTGTAGGTCCGACTTCGGAGGACGAGAAGGGCTTGATTTCGAGGACAAAATCTTCTCAAGAAGGGGAGGATGATGCAGCCCGAACACGTGCTGATCAAGTGATCGATCCACCGAGGAGACCGATGACAAGAAGCCAAGCCAAGCTGCTGCACGATGTGCACGTTCACTTAGCCTGGCCGAAGGAAAACAATTGCTCCGAAGCTGAGTGGCCGAGCTTAAGAATCGAAGGCATTATCTTCAGATTTGAGCCCGAAGGCAAAGTGACCGAGGACAATGAGCTCGAGGAGAATTGAGCGTCTGAAGAGAACGGATGTGTTCGAGCAGACAATCGAGAACCGAAGCCAAGGCTTACCGAAGTCAAAGACTGCCGAACATATCTTTAACTCAGCCCTACGTGGCTTATTTCTATTGGTCGCCTGTGACCCTTTTACTAGTTTACCCTTAGTATTTCCTATATAAACCTTGTTTCCTTTCATTGTAAGTACCTAGTTTTTGAATATTGATGAGTTAATGAAAGTGCCGAGCACATTTCTTTTGTCTCCGTCGTGAGCAAACCCCGGTGAGGGCTTTTATGGACTTGTGGCTTTCGGTTAATCCGATTGAACATTCCTCTTTGATCATTCAGTTTGCAAGAGGCAATGTTCTCTTGAGGATTGTTGCATAGTTTAGGTGATTCTTGTGTCCCTTTTGATCGAGCTTTGAGACAGGTTCCTCACTGTTCTTTCAAAAGAAGCAAGTTTTGTCTTGCTTCTATCTTTACCTTTTATTGTTTATCTTCCGCGTTTGTGCTAAGCAACTCCTTCGGGTTTGCATTGCACCACTTGTCATGGTTTTTAATTACATCATGGTAGATATTACAGAACATCGCGATGCAGGCTAACGACGCTCCGTTGAGCAAACCGGTGCTGGGACTTTTTTTCCATCCCTTCCACCAAGGGATGGAAGACAAGTTCCTCCATCACCTCCACCCTCGGAAGACTTCTTCTTCAAGATCAAACAATTTGTTCTAGAAATATATTATCAATTACTTGAAGCAAATTCAAAATCAGCTTGCTGAGCAAGCAAATATCAACAACGAATTTTATAGCACGCTGCAAACAGTGTCCGTAAATTCAAGAAATAATTTCACACCCACAAATACTACACCCGTGGTTCCTACTGGAGGCATCTTGAAGTTTATTACTGCGAGCGCAATGACAGGAGGACTCGGGGACTAGTGCAAGCAAAATGGAGCTTAGCAACCGTACCTTTGGCCTCGAATACATTGAGATCAGGCGCTCTTCTGCCTTGGGCACATTGTAGTCCTTCGGTCGCTTCAAGGCTCGGCATCACTATTTACCAAGGGTTCGGGAAATTCAGCCTCGGTTGCATCTCAGCTTTCAACCTCGGTTGCATTTCAGCTTTCAGCCTCGGTTGCTCGTCTCGAGCTCGAACTTGCATCGTTAAGCTTCCTCGTCCAGTGCCCGGCCTCTTAGCCTTCGAATCGGCTTGGTCATTTACCAGGTGCTTGATGGATTCTCATTGTTTTTGCTCAACAAAACTAAGTGATTGTTGGCATCATGTAACTCCTCAGCTCCTCGTGGACTGTCTCGATGGCTCGGATGGATTACAACCAATTTGGATTGCACCAGGAACAGGCTCAATGGTCCTGTTATTGACATTTGTGGTAGGAAAGATAAGATTTGAGCAAATAAAAGGCAAGCTATCAAGCCTAGTTTTTTGCATGCCCATATAGATGAAAAGTCAAATCAACGAGCCATGCGCATTAAAATATATTTGCTCGAAGGAACAAGGCACGTATCAGCGGGAAAATATGAATGGCATAAAAGATCCTTTAAATTGGAACATCTCATTTAAAGCGTTATTACTTTTCAAAACAAGGTACTTTCATTTTGTTGTAAGAAATGCAGTGGTTGGGTCCTCATTACCTTACACCAGAACACTAGGGGGTATAATGGGGATGCTTAGTCAGTAGCGACTCGGGGACTCATTGCTCGAGCATCGGGGTTATACACCGAGTACTGGATTTCTTTGCACTATTTTCGTCCCGAAGCGGCTTTTTCCTCGAAGAGACCTCATTTTTGCCCCAAAGCGGCTCTCGCCTCGAGGGGTCCTTGTTTTCACCTCGAGACAATTTTCGCCCCGAAGCGGCTCACGCCTTGAAGGGTCCTCTTTTTCACCTCAAGCCAATTTTTTCCCCGAAGTGGCTTTCGCCTCGACTTGCCCTCGTTTTTGCCTCAAGGAAATTTTTGCCCCGAAACAGCTCTCGCCTTGAAGCGCCTTCATTTTTACCCCGTAGCGGTTTTCACCCCGAAGCGGTTGTTATTTTCCCAAGTATAACCTCGGCTAGATTTTCACTTGTAAAATGCTCGTTTCGGCTCGCTATTTATTTCAATGTTCCGGTTTTTACAATTAAAGTTGTTCTTCCATTTCCACGGCTCGAGAACGAGACATCGTTCTAAGCTTGCATCGGCGCGCAAAATATAATTTTGCCTAAGTTTTCCAAGTAAAAAATATTCCAGGTAACATGTTGAATACTTTCAAAACAAAGTAAAGACAAACACTTAAGTGAAATTCAATAAGGCCCAAGGGTCAACAAAAGTTATTTACAAACATAGGCTAGGTAGCCACAACAGAAAAAAGCGAAATAGAAGCATAGCAGCAAGCTATCACTTCAGTGCCCTCATTGTCTTCTTCTCCTTTATCACTATCTTCATCACTGGGGCTTTCACTACTAGAGGGAAGTTTGTCTAGAATAGCTTGAGCCCTGGCAACGTCGCCCTCTGCTTTGGCTATTTCTTCATCCCAGCTCTGCATTGCTATGGAGTCTTCAACTTGGTGTGGATGATAGGCCAGTTTTTATTAACTCGGGCTCTGGTGGCCTTGGACTTCAACTTTGCCTTAAGCTTAGTTTTGAGCTCAGGAGAAGAAGCTGAGTCTTTTGCCCCGAAAAAGTTTTTGGGCCTCACACGCATTCATTTTCTGCATGAACGTTGTCAGCTTGCTATCAAACGCCTCAGCCAATTCCTTTATCTTGGCATCTGCTGCGTCAGATTGCCTTTAGTTTTCAGCTCGGAGTGCGGGGGAGAAGAAAGGAAGGCAAAATGAGGCGTTACAGCCAATGGGTGGGTACCGCGTGCATTGGATGAAAAGGTTAAACGACCGTCGCCTTTTCGAATTTACTTGGCGCACAAGGTGCCACATTGGTTTCACGTTAATTTCATTCCACTCTTCGAAAAATTCTGTCAATTAACCGAGGATTGGGGGGACTATCTGTATTGGGTGAAATATGACATAAGCCTCGATCTGAGGGCACAAGGCAAAATCCTGGTGCTCTCGAGCGCTCTCCTCGAGCTCCCCTGCTCGAGCACTTTCCTGCTCAAGCACTCTCCTCGAACTCTCCTGCTTGAGCGCACTCTTGCTCGAGCTCTCCTACTCGAGCTCTCCTGCTCCAGCACTCTCATGTTGCTTAGAACTTGCTTTCCATCTCCTTTTACCTCACACCAAGCTCTTGATGTCGATCATGAATCCTCCACGGCTTCGAGTGCTTATCCAGATTGCACTAATATACCCTTCGGTAGAATAGTTATTCTTTGGTGAAGTTGTAACTATCGCTATTATGATCGTATTAAAGAGGAAGATCATGGGCTAGTTATGATCAACATGGGATTAATGGTCTCAAACTACATTTATTACCTTGGCATCTTTTGTAAGCTATAAGTAGCTATCTGTAATAGTTCAAAGGCATTAAGAAATGACTCAAGAAATACAGAAATTAATTCGCTGCTTTATCATTTACTTGACTTTGTACCCGTTCTAACTTGTTTATCCAATTGTTAACTTTGATACAACGATTTGCTTACTAACCACTTTTCAAATTCTATTTGAGTGACCTAACCAGATTTAGGCCTACATAAATTGGCGCCATCTGTGGCGAGCAGGCAATAGAAGTTGTTCGAAGTTCCTTATCGTGGTTTTTACTTACATCATAGTAGATATTACAACACATCACGATGAAGACCAACGACGCTCCGTTGGGCAAACCCGTGTTGGGACTTTTGTTCCATCCCTTCCAACAGGGGATGGAGGACAAGTTCCTCCATGACCTTCACCCTTGGAAGACTCTTCTTCTTCAGGATCAAACAATTCGTTCTAGAAGTATGTTATCCATTACTTGCAGCATATTCAAAATCAGCTTGCTGGGTAAGGAAATGTCAACAACGAATTTCATAACACGCTGCAAACATTGTCTTTAAATTCAAGAAATAATTTCATACCCACAAATACTACACCCGTAGCTCCCACTGGAGGCATCCCGAAGTTTGTTCCTGTGTGATGCAGCCCGAACACGTGCTGATCAAGTGTTCGATCCACCGAGGAGACCGATGACAAGAAGCCAAGCCAAGCTGCTGCACGATGTGCACATTCACTTAGCCTGGCCGAAGGAAGATAATTGCTCCGAAGCTGAGTGGCCGGGCTCAAGAACCAAAGGCACTATCTTCAGATTTGAGCCCGAAGGCAAAGTGACCGAGGACAATGAGCTCGGAGACAAGTGAGCGTCCGAGGACACTGAGTTCGAGCACGTTGCCGAACACAAACTTGTCTCAGCCCTGCGTGGCTTGTTTTTATTAGTCACTTGTGACTATTTACTACTTTATCCTTAGTATAGCCTATAAATAGTCCATTTCATTTCATTGTAAGACAGTTTTTGAGTTTATGAAAAATATAGCAAGTGCTATTGTGAGTCTCCGATGGAGCCGAACCCCGACGTGGGCTTTTAAAGAACTTGTGTCAATCGGTGTGAGTCGTTTCAACAATTTCTTCTTGATCATTCAATTTGCAAGAAGCGGGTCTTTCTTGAGGATTGTTGCATAGTATAGGTGCGTCTTGATTTCCCTTCGATCGAGCTTTGAGACAGGTTCCTCACTGTTCTTTCGAATCGAAGCAAGATTTGTCTTGCTTCTATCTTTACTTTCTTGTTGATTTCTTCCGCGTTCGTGTTTAGCATTTCCCTCGGGTTTGCTTGCACCATCTTGGTATCAAAGCACGGTTTGGGCTTGTTTCTACAACCCCAAATCCTGTTCAAGTTATCCTTATCTTCGTGCGTTTGTGTCTTTGTTTTCCGTTTCCTGTTCTTGATTTGGTTGTGTTACTGTTAGTATTATTACTTTACAAAAAAAAAAGTGTTAAAGAAAATTCAAAAATCGTGTTTGATTGTTGGTTGTTTGGGATAAACAACCATTGATTCTTGATCACCATTGTTTCCTGATTCCAACAAGTACCCGACGTACTGATTTTGTGACTAGGGTTTCTTGGTGAAATTTTGGACTGTTATGAGTTTTAATGGTGGTTGGAACTCGAACCCCATCGTGTTTAGATGAAACCGATGAAGATTGGTGGTTCTTGAGTGATTTGGGTTTGTTTGTTGCTTGGAAATCGAAGTTCTGAGTTTGAATCGTTGTCCGTACGCCGGAAAATTGTTACAAAATCGTAACAGTGTACGACGCGAACGAGCTGGTTCTTAGCTCGAAGAACTTGAACTGAATTCCTCCGATGCTGTTGAATCCGGAGCTGAAAAGGCAACCCAGATCTTGTTAAATTAGTGATCAATGAGTCGAAGTTATTTGGTCCGTACGCCGGAGCAAGGCTTCACTGTTCCATTGAAGAAGAAAAGGGGTAAAGTGTAAACATCAAAACCCCAGGTGAAAAAAATTGTCGGCTGAGAAAAGGAAAGTGGATAAGGTAAAACCCTATCCGTACCAAGGAGGGACCACTCTTGTACAGACAAGAGTTGGTGTGATCGAAAAAGATTCCAAAAGGGAATCAAAGGGGTAGATTCTCCTAGGTTTTCACTTTCTTCTGACTGAGATTCTAGTTAGTGGATCTTTTGAGCAATTGTTCTACTCGAGGTCGTACTAACTCATTTGAGCTGATAGGAACTCGTGCGTGGGTGACCGAAGTCCAACTTCGTAGAAAATTCTTTTGACTTCCCGAAGCGCAAGAGTAAATAGCTGCCCGTTCCATTGAGTCCAATCAACTCACTCTTCCCGAAGTAAGACATCGTAGATTGTCAAATCGAAGGGATTGAGAGAGGTTGATCAACCGAGGAAGCCATTGGCTACAAGTTCTTGTGTGACCAAAAACCGAACCCATAAATTGAGTGGACCCGAGTGCCACCCATCAAAGGTGAGAGAGTGTGTGAGGTGATTTCTAACCTTTAACATTTTGTTGGGTCTTTGACTTGTGCAGGTACCATTGCTGGGAATGGAGGCGATGGCAAAGGCATTGAGAAGCCTGAAGTGTCGTTAGCCGATCTCATGGCTGCGATACAAGGTGTCAGTGCCGAAGTAAGAGGAGTGACTGCTCGAGTGACTCTCCTTGAGCAAGGAAGCGCGTCCGTGGCCATGAATGGGTCCGGCGCTGGAACTAGCCATTCCACTCCGATGAAACCTGAGCTGTACGCTGAGCTTGTTCGACAACATCAGTTAACAAGTGAAGCAATTCGAAGAGAGCTTAACTTGGGCAATCCCCAAGCTGGGTATCAAAACACAGGCATTCCCCGAGGAGAAAGGATACAACTTCCAAGGGCCCGAAGAGATCTTGGAGCCGTTGTCGAAGAGGATATCGAAGAGGAATTTCCCGAGGACGAATATGAGAATGAGCCGCCCTTCGCTCAACGAAGGCAAGCTCACCGAGGTCGTGGAAATTTCCGAGGTCGAGGCCGAGGCGCAAATGTTGAGAGAAATATTGAGCGTGAGGCTGAAGATCGTGGTGATGAGTATCCCGAACAGGTTCGTGGTGTTCGAGACTCAAACTTGAACAGTGTCAAGATCACAATTCCACCCTTTAAAGGAACTAGTGATCCAGATGAATATCTTGAATGGAAGCTTAAGATGGAGCGCATCTTTGAAACCAACGAGATGACCGATGAGAGAAAAGCTGCCCATGCTATTTCTTCGTTCGAAGCTTATGCATCAACATGGTGGGAATCTGACAAGAGGCATAGAAGAAGAAATGACTATCCTGTAGTCAATACTTGGCCGCAGTTGATGAGAGCTATGGATGCTAAGTATTTGAGTGCCAAGTACAAGCAAACTCAAATGCAAAAGCTCTATGAGCTAAAGCAAGGGACCAAGTCAGTTCAAGAGTACCATGATGAATTTGAAAGGGTTCGATTGAATCTTGATCTGACCGAAGACGAAGAGCAAGCCATTATCCGGTTCAAAAATGGCTTGGCTAGGGATGTGTCATCTCAATTGAGGCTCCACGTGTATCACACGTTGGAAGATCTGTTCGTTGCTGCCACCGAAGCTAAAAAATTGGTGAAGGACGATAAGGCAAACCGGTATCGAGGAGTCACTACTTCTACTCCTTTAAACCGAGGTAAAGAATGGAAGAGTCCAAACCAAACAAGTGCTAACCCTGTTCGAGATTCGAAGAGACCCTTCGAAAGAGGTGTGACCGTTAACCAATCAAGAGAAGTGGGAGGTAAAGTTCAACTAAACTCTCCTAGTGCCTCGAACATTCAATGTCACAAATGCAAAGGTTATGGTCACATGGCAAAAGAGTGTCCAACTCGCAAAGTTATGCTTCTGCTCGAAGATAGAACCGTCCATGAGCAAGCGAGTGACACCGAGGAGGAGTTTATCGAGGAGACTGACCGAGCTGAAGGTGATGATGATCGTGAAGCTACCGAAGCTGATCATCCGGAAATGTTTCTTGTGGTTCGAAGAAATTTGAGCTGCATAACCCTTGAAGAAGAGGACAACCAAAGAGAAAACCTCTTTCATGCCCGATGTCGAGTAAGGGGAAAGGTGTGTTCGATGATCATTGATTCTGGTAGTTGTGCAAATGTGGTGAGCCAAACTTTGGTCTCATAAATGGGACTACCTACTTTGAAGCATCCCCACCCTTACAAATTACAATGGTTGAATGAGTGTGGAGAATTGAGAGTTGTCAAGCAAGTGTGGATCAAGTTTAGAATCGAAGATTATCAAGATAAAATGATATTCGATGTGGTGCCGATGCAAGCTTGTCATTTGCTACTGGGTCGACCATGGCAATATGACCGAACAGCTGTTCACAATGGCAGGTCCAACACTTACACTGTAAAGCTCGATGGAAAGAGTTTCGTGCTCAAACCCTTGTCTCCAAAACAAGTCACCGAGGACTATAAATGGATGAAGGAATTGAAAGAAGCGGCCAAAGCTAAGCTTCCGATGGGAGCAAAATTGGGGCCCGAAGAGACAAACTCACTGCCCGAAGTAAAAGGAATCTGTGCGATCATGCAACCGGGTGAGTTACTACGAGACAACGACAACGATCAGATGATGATTTGCCTCGTGCACAAGGGTATCTTTCTTAACTCTAATGATGATTTTTCTAATGATAACCCTTTGCCTAGTGCTGTACAAAGTGTTTTGCAGGACTTCAGAGACATGTTCCCTGAAGAAATGCCGGGTGGATTACCTCTGTTGATGGGAATCGAGCACCAAATTGACTTCGTACCAGGGTCACAAATCCCCAAAAACCTGCATACCGGTGTAATCCCGAAGACACCAAAGAGCTCCAAAGGCAGGTTGATGAGTTGTTGAACAAGGGCCTTGTTCGGGAGAGCTTGAGTCCTTGCGCCGTTCCTGTTATACTTGTCCCAAAGAAAGATGGAACATGGCGAATGTGTGTTGATTGCCGAGCAGTCAACAAAATAACGGTAAAGTATCGTCATCCTATCCCTCGATTAGATGACATGCTAGACGAGTTAAGTGGTTCTTCATGCTTTACAAAGATAGACCTCAGGTCCGGTTACCACCAGATCCGAATGAAACCCGGAGACGAGTGGAAAACCGCATTCAAGACCAAGTTCGGTCTCTGTGAATGGTTGGTAATGCCTTTTGGCTTATCCAATGCACCGAGCACAATCATGCGACTGATGAACCATGTGCTCAAACCGTTCATAAATAAGTTTGTTGTCGTTTACTTCGATGACATACTTGTTTATAGCAAATCTGTGGATGAACATGTTGAACACCTAAGGCTAGTGCTTGATAAGCTTAGAGAAGAAAAGTTGTATGCTAACTTCAAGAAATGTGCCTTTTGTGTCAAGCGTGTAGTCTTTCTTGGATTCGTTGTCAGTGCTAATGGTGTTGAAGTCGACGAGTCAAAAGTCGAAGCCATCAAAGATTGGCCAACTCCAACCTCGGTATCACAAGTTCGTAGCTTCCATGGCTTAGCTAGTTTTTAACGAAGGTTTGTTCGTGACTTTAGCACCGTGGCAGCTCCTTTGACCGAGCTGATTAAGAAAGATCATCCATTTGTGTTGGGAGAGTCCCAAGAGAGGGCTTTCCAAGAGTTGAACGGAGGCTTTGCTCTGCCCCGTTGTTGCAACTCCCTGACTTCGGCAAAGCATTCGAAGTTGAGTGTGATGCATCCGGAGTTGGGATCGGAGGAGTGCTAAAGCAAGAATCGAAGCCAATCGCTTACTTTAGCGAAAAGTTTAAGGGTGCAACCTTGAACTACTCAACGTATGACAAGGAATTGTATGCCCTCGTTCGAGCACTCGCCCATTGGCAGCATTATTTGTGGCCTCGAGAGTTTGTGATCAAGAGTGATCATGAGTCTTTGAAGCATCTCCGAGGTCAGGAGAAGTTGAACCGAAGACATGCCAACTGGGTTGAATTCATTGAGAGCTTTCCCTATGTAATTCATTACAAAAAGGGTAAAGACAATGTTGTGGCCAATGCGCTATCATGGAAATTTGCCTTAGCGACCACTCTCGCCTATAGGCTCATGGGATTTGAAAGCATCAAGTCGATGTACGAAGACGATCCCAAGCTGAAATGCGTTCGAGACGCAATTTTGAGTGGCCGAAGGGTTGAGAAATATCAATGGCATGATGGCTACCTCTTCAAGAATGGGAGGGTTTGTGTGCCAGTGTCATCGTGGAGAGAGCTCTTAGTTCGAGAAGCTCACTCCGGTGGACTGATGGGACACTTCGGTGTCGACAAAACTCTTGGCATCTTGACCGAGCAGTTCCATTGGCCCAAAATGCGACGAGATGTGGAAAAGCTTTGCAACGCTTGTCTCGTTTGCAAGAAAGCTAAATCGAAGTCCAACCCTCATGGTTTGTACACCCCGTTACCTGTGCCTGATCGACCTTGGGTGGATATATCCATGGACTTTGTCTTGGGGTTACCGAGGTCGGGGGGAGGACATGATAGCATCTTCGTTGTGGTTGACCATTTTTCAAAAATGGCTCACTTTATTCCTTGCAAAAAATGTGATGATGCACAGAATGTAGCTACATTGTTTGTTTCTAATGTGTTGAAATTGCATGGTATACCACGCACTATTGTGAGTGATCGAGACTCAAAATTCTTGAGTCATTTTTGGAAGTGTTTATGGGGTGCCCTCGGCACCAAGCTACTATTCTCGACGTCTCACCATTCTCAGACTGATGGACAGACCAAGGTGGTTAACCTAACCTTGGGATCTTTGCTTCGAGCAATGACCAAAGGGAAGATTGGAAACAAGGCTGATCGTTTGCCCATGATGGAGTTTGCATATAATCGAACGGTGCATCGAATGATTAACATGACCCCGTTCGAGTGCGTGTATGGGTTTAATCCTTTAATTCCACTTGATCTAACCCCATTGCCTCGAGATATTGTTCTTGATTTTGAAGGTACTCACCGAGCCAAAGCTCTGCTCGAGTTGCATGCCAAGGCGAAGAAGAACCTCGAGGAGGCCTATGCAAAGGTTGCCTTAAAGAAAAACAAGGCGCGTAAAAAGCTGGAATTAAAGAAGGGAGATTGGGTTTGGGTTCACTTCCGAAAGGAACGCTTCCCGAACCAAAGGAAAGGAAAGTTGGCTCCTCGAGGGGATGGTCCATTTCAAGTGTTGACCAAGATCAACAACAATGCTTACGTGATCGACCTCCCTGGTGAGTATAATGTGTCCAACACCTTCAATGTTGCTGACTTAGTTCCTTGTGTTGTAGGTCAAACTTCGGAGGACGAGGAGGGCTCGATTTCGAGGATGAAATCTTCTCAAGAAGGGGAGGATGATGCAGCCCGAACACGTGCTGATCAAGTGTTCGATCCACCGAGGAGACCGATGACAAGAAGCCAAGCTGCTGCACGATGTGCACATTCACTTAGCCTGGCCGAAGGAAGACAATTGCTCCGAAGCTGAGTGGCGGGGCTCAAGAACCGAAGGCACTATCTTCAGATTTGAGCCCGAAGGCAAAGTGACCGAGGACAATGAGCTCGGAGACAAGTGAGCGTCCGAGGACACTGAGTTCGAGCACGCTGCCGAACACAAACTTGTCTCAGCCCTACGTGGCTTGTTTTTATTAGTCACTTGTGACTATTTACTACTTTATCCTTAGTATAGCCTATAAATAGTCCATTTCATTTCATTGTAAGACAGTTTTTGAGTAATATAGCAAGTGCTATTGTGAGTCTCCGATGGAGCCGAACCCCGACGTGGGCTTTTAAAGAACTTGTGTCAATCGGTGTGTATCGTTTCAACAATTTCTTCTTGATCATTCAATTTGCAAGAAGCGGGTCTTTCTTGAGGATTGTTGCATAGTATAGGTGCGTCTTGATTTCCCTTCGATCGAACTTTGAGACAGGTTCCTCACTGTTCTTTCGAATCGAAGCAAGATTTGTCTTGCTTCTATCTTTACTTTCTTGTTGATTTCTTCCGCGTTCGTGTTTAGCATTTCCCTCGGGTTTGCTTGCACCACTGTGGGTGCAATGACACGGGGACTTCCACATGGGACTATATCTGGAGGTTTGGGGACTGCTCCCCTCGGTACCCCACCTTTTAGGGCAGCCCCCATGGTTGGCGTCTCGTTAGACTTAGAAAAGGAGAAAAGAAAGATTTTAAAGCCCAATTCGAGAAGCGATATGGAAATAACGAGTGTTGGACATTGAGAAATGCAGACAACAACCTTTCAAGCCCAAGGCTATGCTCGGACGCTCTCTTGCTCGAGCGCTCTCCTGCTCGAGCGCTCACTTGCTCGAGCTCTCACTTGCTCGGGCGCTCTCTTGCTCGAGCACTTACTTGCTCGAGGCCTCTATTACTCAAGCGCTCTCCTATTCGAGCGCTCTCCTGCTCGAGCGCTCTCCTTCTCGAGCTCTCACTTGCTCGAGCACTTTCTAGCTCGAGCCTGCTCCTGCCCTCATACCCAAGCACTTCAAGTTGCAAGTCTTGAAGTGATATGATGGAACGACTGATCCAGTTGACCATATAACTGAGTACATGGCGATTGTCAAGAGAAGTAATTTGACCCCGGTAGAAAGAGAATTCGTCGTCTTCAGGAAATTCGGGGACAGTCTCGAGAAATGGGAGTTGAGTTGGTAGAACTAAAGATGTGATTCACAACTAGTAGTGAATTAGGTACTCGGTGATTATTCGGCTCGTGAGCCCAAGTTATGGAAGTTTTTGGCTCTGATGCAACATGCACTAGCCAAATTCCAAGAGTGGAAAATCACTCAAATCCCTCAGGAGGAAAACGTCGAGGCAGATTCCTTAGCTAACTTAGTTTCAATTTAGCCATTGGGGAAGAGGACTCGGGGACTGGTGCAAGCAAAATGGAGCTTAGCAACCGTACCTTTGGACTCGAATACTTTGAGATCATACACTCTTCTGCCTTGGGCACATTGTAGTCCTTCGGTCGCTTCAATGCTCGGCATCACTATTTACCAAGGTTTCGGGTACGTCAGCCTCGGTTGTATCTCAGCTTTCAGCCTCAGTTGCATTTCAGCTTTAATGCTTGGTTGCATTTCAGCTTTCAGCCTCGGTTTCTCACCTCGAGCTCAAAATTGCATCGTTAAGCTTCCTCGTCCATTGCCCAGCCTCATAGCCTCCGAATCGGCTTGGTCACTTGCCAGTTGCTTGATGGATTCTCTTTGTTTTTGCTCAGCCAAACTAAGTGATTGTTGGCATCATGCAACTCCTCAGCTCCTCGTGGACAGTCTCGATGGCTCGGATGGATGACGACTAATTTGGATTGCACCAGGGACAGACTCAACGGTTCTGTTATTGACATTTGCGGTAGGAAAGATAAGATTGGAGAATATAAGAGGCAAGCTATCAAGCCTAGTTTTTTGCATGCCCATATGGATGAAATGTCAAATCAACGAGCCATGCGCGTTGAGATTGACTTGCTCGAGGGGAAAAGGCTCATATCAACGGGAAAATATGAATAGAAAAAAAGATCCTTTAAATTGGAACGTCACGTTCCAATTTAAAGCGTTATTACTTTTCAAAACAAGGTATTTTCATTTTGTTGCAAGATATGCAGTGTTTGGGTCCTCATTACTTCACATCAGAACACTAGGGGGTGTAATGGGGATGCTTAGTCAGTAGCGACTCGGGGACTCATTGCTCGAATGTCGGGGTTATACACCGACTACCTGATTTCTTTGCACTATTTTCGCCCTGAAGCGGCTTTCGCCTCGAAGAGACCTCATTTTCGCCGCGAAGCGGCTCTCACCTCGAGGGGTCTTTGTTTTCAACTCGAGGAAATTTTTGCCCCGAAGCGGCTCTCGCCTCGAGGGGTCCTTGTTTTCAACTCGGGGCAATTTTTTCCCCGAAGTGGCTTTCGCCTCGAAGCGCCCTCGGTTTCACCTCGAGGCAATTTTCGCCTCGAAGTAGCTTTCTCCTCGAAGCAGTCTCTTTTTCACCTTGAGGCAATTTTCACCCCGAAGTAGCTTTTGCCTCGAAGCTCCCTCGTTTTTGCCTCAAGGCAATTTTAACCCCAAAGCGGCTTTCGCCCCGAAGTAGCTTTTGCCTCGAAGTGCCCTCGTTTTCTCCCCAAAGCGGCTTTCACCCCAAAGCGGCTTTCACCTCTAGTTTTTGCCTCAAGGAAATTTTTGCCCCGAAGCGGCTCTCGCCTCGAAGCACCTTCATTTTTGTCCAGAAGCGGCTTTCACCCCGAAGCAGTTGTTATTTTCCCAAGTATAACCTCGGCTAGATTTTCACTTGTAAAATGCTAGTTTCGGCTCGCTACGAAATGAAATAAACTTGATTCGGCCATCTATTTATTTCAATTTTGGATTTTTGCAATTAAAAGTTGTTTTTCCATTGCCACGGCTCGAATAACGAGACATGATTGTAAGCTAGCGTCGGCGTGCAAAATATAATTTTGCCTAAGTTTTGCAAGTAAAAAATATTCCAGGTGACATGTCGAATACTTTCAAAACAAAGTAAAGACTAACACTTCAGTGAAATTCAAGTTCATTAATAAAAGCCCTAGGGTCAACAAAAGTTATTTACAAACATAGGCTCGGTAGACACATCAGAAAAAAGCAAAATAGAAGTATAGCAGCGGGCTATCACTCATCGACCTCAGCCTCACTTGATGTCTCAACTTGAATGCCCTCATTGTCTTCTTCTCCTTCATTACAATCTTCATCACTCGAGCTTTCACTAGTAGAGGGAAGTTTGTCCAGAATAGCTTGAGCCCTGGTAACGCCGCCCTATCATTTGGCTATTTCTTCATCCAAGTTCACCCCAGCTCTGCATTGCTATGGAGTCTTCAACTTGGTGTGGATGATAGGCCAGCTCTTATTAACTCGGGCTTTGGTGGCCTTGGACTTCAACTTTGCCTTAAGCTTAGTTTTGAGCTCAGGAGAAGAAGCTGCCTCTTTTGCCCCGAAAAGTTTTTGTGCCTCCAACACATTCATTTTTAGCATGAGCGTTGTCAGCTTGCTATCAAACGCCTCGGCCAATTCCTTAATCTTGGCATCCACTGCGTCAGATTGCCTTTGGTTTTCAGCTCGGAGTGCAGGGGAGAAGAAAAGAAGACAAAATGAGGCATCATAGCAAATGGGTGGGCGCCGCGTGCATTAGATTAAAAGGTGAAACGACCGCTGCATTTTCAAATTTACTTGGCACACAAGGTACCATGTTGGTTTCACATTAATTTCATTCCACTCCTCGAAAAATTCTGTCAATTAATCAATGAGTAGGGGGACTATCTGTATTGGGTGAAACATTACATAAGCCTCAAGCTCAGGGCACAAGGCAAAATCCTGCTCGGGCCCTCTCCTGCTCGAGCGCTCTCCTGCTCGAGCACTCTCCTCGAGCTCTCCTGCTCGAGCACTCTCCTCGAGCTCTCCTGCTCGAGCACTCTCATATTGCTTAGAACTTGCTTTCCATGTCCTTTTAACGCACTCCAAGCTCTTGATGTCGATTACGAATCCTCAACGGGTTCGAGTGCTTATCCAGATTGCACCAATATACCCTTATGTAGAACAGTTATTCTTTGGTGAAGTTGTAACTGTCGCTATTATGATTGTATTAAAATGGAAGATCATGGGCTGGTTATGATCAACATGGAATTAATGGTCTTAAACTACATTTATTACCTTGGCATCTTTTGTAAATTATAAATAGCTATCTGTAATAGTTCAAAGGCATTCAGAAATGACTCACGAAATACAAAAATTCATTCATTGCTTTATCATTTACTTTACTTTGTACTTGTTCTTACTTGTTCATCCAATTGTTAACTTTGATACAACAATTTGCTTACTAACCACTCTACAAATTCTATTTGAGTAAGTGATGGAGTCCAAATTGGCTTAGTTCCCAACCATCGAGAGCCAAGCTTGAAGAGCACACAGGATACAAGTCAAGGGCTCCGGAAACGACTTGAAGATCATGCATTGGAGCGCCAATGAAGAGGAGCACTTAGGCACCAAAGGGGAGGCTCGGGGGACACATTTTGAGCCATTCCAAGAAATCCTAGGAAGAGGCGGACCGCCCATAATACTAGGCCGACCGCCCCTCAAAGTTGCAGCCTCAGGATCTCAAGAGGCAGCCACCCCCAACACCTAGGCAGACCGCCCCTCAAGGAAGCAGCCCTCAGGATTTCAAGTGGGCGGAGCGCCTCCCCATTGAGGCTAGCGCCTCCCCCTGTTATGTTTTGACGGGATTTTGTGTAAACTTTCTATTTTGACTCTACGTGGTCTTTTATGTCTTAGCCCACTTTGGGGGCCTTTTAATCATTTTATTAGGGGTTAGGAAACACTATAAATACACCCTTTAGCCATTTCATTAGTAAGTTAGTTTTGACATGGAATAGAAAGAAGAGAGAACATTGAAGAGGCCGAGCCCTTCGAGTTCGAAGCTTGAAGCTTCGTTTATCTATGTACTTGGAATCTATGGAGATCGACACCTAGTTTGATTCCATTGTAAGGTTCAAGTTTCCCTTTCTCCCTTTTGAATTCAATCAACGTGTTTGAATTGAATTCGATTCTTTCTTCTAATTTCTTGCCTTCCTAGTCTCGATTTCTTGTTATCCTTTAATTGCTTCCGCTCGATTATCGTTTAGTTTGCTTCTGCTAGTTTACATTGCATCAGTTGGTATCAGAGCAAGGCTCGGTTGATGTTCTTACAAACCCCTGTTCCTTGTTCATCATGTTAGTTTATCATTGTTCTTGTTGTTGTTCTTGAAAATTTGAAGAAAAACAAAAAAATAGAAAAACTTGAAAATTTCACAAAAAAATCGGTGGAACTTGTTGGATTGGAACACCCATTCAGTGAAAATCATTGGGGTTTTTTCCTTATGTGATTCTCGTTCTTTTGGTACCAATATTACAAGATTTGGTGATGTATTTCAAAATTTAAAGAAATCAAATCCCCAAAATTTTCAAAAGCCCTAGATTTTTGCTCAAGAATCAAATTTGATTTGTTGTTGTTTGATTGGGGTTAAAACCTATTGGGGAATGTTTAGAAACATCATACACATCTTTGGGTATCATTAGAATCGAAAACAACCCGAAAACGTTGGATTTTGAGTGCAAAACGAGCCAAAAATGCGTTTTGCGAAGTTGCAGGAAAACCCAATGGGCGGACCGCCTACATTTTGAGACGGACCGCCTCCCTCTGTGCCGCTCTCTGGACTTTTTCCAGGCAGAGCGCCCCTGGTCGAAGGCAGAGCGCCTCTTTGCTGAAGGGTTCCCGGGTAGTTTTTTTCGTAGGATTTCACTTGTTATTTGCCCAAGGGCTTCTTGGTTAGTGTTTCTAGGGTAATTGGCCTACTCGAAAGACACTAACTCTTTAGCGTATTAGGACGTTCGTGCGTAGAGGAGATTAGAATTCAAATAAGAGTCGTAGAGGCCTCAAGTGCGCACTTTAAATAACCGTCCGTACATCGAGTCTCATTAACTCCATTCCGAACTTTTACTTGGATCTACTAGTTGATTGATCATACCATTGTGGTTCCTAAAGAGATAAGGGCTTCTTTGGTTGGGGGTTGGGAGTGTGCACCCTAAAAAGAGTGTTGAGTGCCACCACCAAAGGTAAGGGGGAGCAAGTGAGGTTGTTTATACTAACCTTTGCACTTTCTTAAAATGTCTTTTGTAGGTACCAGGAGCCATAAGGGAGGTTTAGATGGAAGTGGGAATGGTGAGAAAAGTGTAAATAGGACCGAGTTATCTCAAGCTTACCTTCGGGACATTATGGCCAAGGTAGATGCGATAGACACTCGGATCCGACACTTAGAGGATAATGTGGGTGCGGATGAGACCGAGGGAAGGGATGGTATGAGTAGTTCTATGAGTTGTGGAACCAAGGAGGGTAGAGGAGGTTTATACCAAACTCCTACTTCAAGGAGTTCCTATGGTTTCTATGATGATACGCCTTCCTCGACTTTCAACAACACTTCTCATGTTGGAAGAGTGATGGGAAGTGGAGGTTATTCTAGTGGTGTTGCCACTAGTGGAGGGATAAGGAAAACCCGAGTTGATGGTGATGCTAGTCTTGGACATTCAAGCTCTTCCTTGGATGTACCTATACGGAACTTTGGTAGAAGTAGGTTCGTTATTGGGGTAAATGGTTTTGGAGGAAACTTGCTCCAAATTGGTGAATTCGATGCCAATTGCATTAGCCCTTCGTTAGTTAATATGCTAAAGATACCATGCCATGCTTTAAAGTACCCCGATTAGTACAAAAGAGTTTGGGTTTCCAAGGAGGCACGGGTGCTCATATCTCATAAGGATTACTATGAGTATGTTTGGTGTGATGTGTATCCCGTACCAAATGTGGGTGTTTGGCTAGGTGAACCATGGTTGCACAACAAGGAGGTTTAATATAATGCTAAGCGGGATATATATCTAGTGACCACGGGTCAAGGGGTTTATGAGTTTGCACCTTACGGAATGAGGGGCAAGATGACCGCTCGATTACATGCTTGGGTTGTGCAAAGGGGAAGGGAGTGAGAACCTCAATCCATGGTTGAAATTGAGCAATCAAGAAGTCCTACAAACACAAGAAACGGTGGGACTAGTGCTATAAAGGAGTTGACAAGTGTCAACAAGGTGAACCCGAAACCACAAGCTTCAAAGCCAAGTGGTTCACCAACAAAGAAGAAAGAGACATCAAGTGATGAGTCTCTTAGTCCTAGATTCCTGGTTGATGTTAAATGTCCACCTACTCCGGCTATGGGCATCCTTGGGCCTCGTCCCAACTCACCCGAATATGAGAGACAAAAGATTGAGAGGATTTAGGGAGTGACCGACGATATTCCTTGAGTGGAAAAAGGAGAGGATGTGTTGAGTGATGTGAGTGGGGATGTCACCACCCAAATCTACACCCGACCTTGAAAAGAAAATGAGGGAAAAGAAAGAGGGAAAAAGAAAAATTGAGAGTGAGGACACCCCTTATTCTAACACTAACCCTTTATCTTTTTCTTCTGCTTGTTTGAACTCTTGTGTAGGTATTCTTGGAGGCAAACCGATGGAGCCTCAATCATGTTCCAAGAAGGATGGGCAAGGTGAAGAAGATCTTCAATGTGAGCTTTAAGGTGAAGGAACAATTCATGACACTTCAAGTGCATTGAGTGAGCAAGATGGCCACTCAAAGGTATGTCAAAATTCTTCCCTTGAACATGTTACTTCCTTGTCATGTGATAGTGTTTGTGAAAACTCTATACTAGTTGATGAATTGTGTGATTACAATGTGTTTGGAACTAGTATAGAGTCGGTTGGTCAACTTGTCTGTGATTGTGGACCACTAGTTGAGAGGGTTGAAAAGCCACATCATGATGTGAGCTCGGTTTTCGTTGAACCTCTCTCTTAGTGAAGATGTTGTAGTTGACCTTGTATGCGAGCCTTTTTATGACACCCCACCCATATTTGATAAATGAGAAGATGAATTGCATGGTTATCCTATTCTTCCCTTTGATTGCTTACTTGCTAGTGGTGGTCCCTTATGTCGTAGTGAGGATGGTTGTGACCTTGAGGAGTCTTTAGAGTGTGAGATGGATCGATTTGTTTTCGATGACTCCTCGAGTGAGAGTGAAGGACCTAGTCTTGATACTATGCTTTTGTGTAACCATGAATTTGAGGTGCATGCCTTTACATTTCCATTGTTTGAAGGAAATCTCATTTGTGGTAGTGAATTGTATCGGACTAGGGTCAGTAGTAGAATCGAACCTCCATGGTTTGTAAAGTTAGACTCTACGGATGATCCATTGTTTGGGACTCCAAGTGAGAAGAGTGGTCTTGATATTGGTCGTGTTGACCTATCTTCTAGTAGCCCTAGCCTTTGTTCTGTGGACTATAATGATAAAGAACCTTTTTTGGAGACCTTCCTTTGGAGTTTGTCTAGCGAGGAGGATTGTCTTAGAGGTGACTTTGGAGGTGAGGGGGTACCTCTCGATGTGTGTAAGGGTGTTTCTAAGAAGGAAAGTGGAGTATTCGATGTTATTTGTGAATTGAACTATTTTACTTACTCCATCCCATATGTTGAGCACACCTTAAGTGTTGAGCATGCCAAAGCTGATGTGTCACCTTGTGATAAAATTGATTTGAAGGCTTGGTGTGTTGGTCATAAGTTTAGGGGTCACAGGGAATTTGATTAGTATGTCTTGCTTATTCCATGTCCCAATTATCTCTTTGCTTGTTGTGATTCTGAGTGCTTGTTCTTGTTGAGCCAAGAATTTATTGTTTCCTTTGGGAACATACGCTTTTTAATTGGTATTGATGCTTGGCTCTATCACAAGAGTGTGTTTTCCACACCACTTGCACCTATTCTTGTTAAGTTAACCTAATTGTGAAGTAGGAATTTGGTTGTGCTTGTTTCGAATGTAGGTTTTGATGGTTTGATTTCGAGGACGAAATCCTTTCAGGAAGGGGAGGATGATGCAATCCAAATTGGGCACAGATCCCAACCATCAATAGCCAAGCTTGAGAGCACAAAGAACACAAGTGAAGGGCTCCGGAGGAGTGCTCGAGAATGATTTGAAGCCGCATGCTACCATTGGTGTGGAGGATGGAGCATCCCAAAATGAGGGCAGAGCACCCCAAGAAGAGGGCGGGTGTCCCAAGCACTCAAAAACGGCTAATTGTCAAGAACCACACCCTCTGAATTTTGAAGGGTGGAGCGCCCCTGAGACAGGGCGGGTGCCCCAAGCACTTCACTGAGACAAAGAGCGGGCGCCCTGGAGGGAGGGTGGAGCGCCTCCCGCTGTTGGAAGTCTTACGGGATTTTGCTAACTTTTTGTATGTAATTCCTATACTAGCCATATGTGGCCTTATTTGTTTTAACCCACTTTGGGGGTGTTTTAGACCTTTCATTTAGCATAGGAGAAGACTATAAATGTCTTCCTTAGGTCTTCATTTCATTTAGCCTACTTTGAATGATGAACATTAAACTTGAAAGCTTGAGAGCATTTCAATGAAAACCCCTTGTGCGGGCTTGATTTCACTTGGTGGATTCCAAGTTGAACTTCAATTATTTCTTGATCATTTTGTTTACTAGAGCCAGGTGTCTCTCGAGGATAGTTGCTTAGTGTAGGTGTTCCTTGACAATCACCCGAGGTGTATCGAAACAAGTTCTTCGGTGCTACTTAGGTAATTCGTTCGAGCCACGTCTCGCTTTTATCTTTACTTTATCGCTTCCATATTTTTCGGTGCATCATTTGGAGGGTGGATGGTGCAAGCCAAATCCGATGATAAGCCTAGCAACCTAAACAACAGCGGAAAACAAGATAAAAGATAGAAGCAAGACAAGAGTTGCTTCGTTTCGAAAGAACAGTGAGGAACTTGTCTCAAAGCTCGATCGAAAGAACAGTGAGGAACTTCTCCTCTTCGGGCTCACTATCCTGCTCTTGGGGTCTTCCATCGATAAGAGTTATGGCCTTTTGAGTAGGACAGTCTCTAGCAAAATGACCATATCCTCTACAGTTGTGGCATTGGGTAGAAGAAGATGATGGTGTGTTCAACTGAGTCTTAGAGTTACCTCCCACACTTGGTGTTGGCTTTTCATAATTCTTCTTCACTTCGAGTTTTGCACTGTTACCACTTCTGTTCGGGCTCTTCCACTCCTCCGGTAACGGTTGAACTTATACTCCTTGAGCCATTTCTCGGCTTCAACTGCAGCTTCATATACTCCGTATGGACATTGGTACTTGTGAAACCTCAAATGGAAGGCTATATCTCGACTCAACCCATTCTTGAATCGAACATCAGCTTGCTCTTCATCCTCCTCTTCGATATTCAAAGCCATTTGAATTTGTAAGAACTCATAGTAGTATTGATCCACGGTTTGTGAACCCTGCTTCAACTCATAAAGCCTTTTGAGTTGGTCATGTCGATAGGAAGCATCGATATATTTTTCTCTCATTACCCGCTTCAGTTCTTCCCATATAAGATTTATGGGCAATGCTGACCTTCTCCTCGATCTCTTCACCGTTTCCCCACACACAGATGCATAATATTCAAACGATGATATAGCATAGGTGGCTTTCTTAAGCTCAGTAATCTCATTGGTGTAAAAAATTCGATCCATTGTCACCTCCCACTCGATGTACTTGGAAGTATCACAACACCCTTTGAACGTGGGCATATTGATCTTCACACTCTTGAGGTTGAAGTGATCTCGACCTTCTTGGTAGGGCTCCGGTTGAGCTCCCAAGTTTTCACGATAGACACCATATTCTCTCCTCGGATTCCCTCCTTCATAACCGAAGTGTGGCCCTCGACCTCGGCCTCTACCTCCATTTACATTCCTTCCTCCCATCATCGCTCTCCTGTTCTGATAAGGGAAACCATAACCATAGTCATCATTTCCATCTTCGGCTCCTTCTCCAACTTGAGTTTCATCAGCTTGCTCGAATAGCGGAACATTCCTGATGGGTTTGGGAAGTGGAACATAACTTTGCGGATTGCCCAAGGGTTGGGGAATGCCCAACTCATGCTCTTGTGGAGCTACATCGGTTTTCAGCTCATATCTCTTCACTACCTCCTTAAAAAGGGCAGGAGTCAGAGTAGAACCTCGGCTGGTTCCTTCTCCGGATTCAATTTGGACGCTCGGGGTCGTCCTTTCAACATTCTCAAGTCTCCAGGATATTTCTTCCAACTTGGAAGATATAACATCCAAGATCGCCTTCAGGGACATCTCCTTCGTTAGCAATTATACCTGCAAAACAACAAACGTTATTGAAAATGACCTCACTCACTCCCTCACCTTTTAGTGGCACTCGGTAGCGCTCAATTTGGGGTAAGTGTCCTCGGTCACTCAAAGACTTGTTAGCAGTGGCTCGTCTGATTGATCAATATCCTCTAAGATCCTTCAAGTTCGGCGATAGTCACTGTCTCTTCGGGAAGAGTGAAGTGATGTTCGACTCGATGGAACAGACGCTTTTTAACTGAGCACGGGGAGTCAAAGAAATTTTCTACGAAATTTAGACTCCGGTCACCCCACGCACGATTTCCTAAAAGCTCAGATGCGATAGTACGACCTCGAGTAGAAATGTTTACTCTAGAGATCCACTATCGTGAATTTTCGAACACAAAGAAAGTGAGATCCTAAGAGAATCTACCCTTCGATTCCTCTTCGAAATCTTTTTCGAACACACCAACTCCTGTCCGTACAAGAGTGGTCCCTCCTTGGTACGGATAGGGTTTTACCGTATCCGCTTTCCCTTTTCAAGCCGACACGATTTCACCTGGGGTTTTGAATTAAAACTTTACCCCTTCTTCTTCAATGGAACAGTGAAGCTCTTAGCTCCGGCGTACGGACAGCTTTAACTACATTCACTGACCAAGATTTTCAACAGAATTTGGGTGCTTTCAACTCCGGTACAACAACAATCGGAGGAAATCAGTTCAAAGTCCTTTGAGCTAAGATTCAGCTCCTCGTGCCCGTACACTGTTACGAGGGTAACAATTTTCCGGCGTACGGACGAAGGTTTAAATCATAGACTTCGAAATTTTATACACCCAACAACCACAAAATACTCAAGAACCATCAGTCTTTATCGACATCATCCAATTCATGCTGGGGTTCGAGTTTCAGTCACCACCAATGTTCAAAACAGTCCAAATTTCACCACGAAACCCTAGTCGTCAATCGTGTACGACAGGTGCTCGTTGAAATCAGGAAACAATGGTGATCAAGAATCAATGGTTGTTTGATTCAAACAACCAACAAATGAACCCAAATTTTGAATTTTCTTTTTCTACTTTTTTTTTCTAAGATAACAACACCAACAATAACAAGAACACGAAATGGAAAACAAAGACACAAACGCACGAAATTTAAAGATCACTTTGCACAGGATTTGGGGTTGTAGAAACAAGCCCAAACCGTGCTCTGATACCAAGATGGTGCAAGCCAAATCCGAAGATAAGCCTAGCAACCTAATCAACAACGGAAAACAAGATAAAAGATAGAAGCAAGACAAGACTTGCTTCGTTTCGAAAGAACAGTGAAGAACTTGTCTCAAAGCTCGATCGAAATGAAAGTCAAGAATCACCTAAACTATGCAACAATCCTCAAGAGAACATTGCCTCTCGCAAACTGAATGACCAAAGAGGAAATGTTCAATCGGATTCACCGAAAGCCACAAGTCCAAGACTCCCTCACTGGGGTTTTGCTCACATTAGAGACAAAGAAATGCTCTCGGCAATTTCATTCATTACTCAATATCCACAAAAATAGCTACTTACAATAGAATGGAACAAGGTTTATATAGGATATACTAAGGGTAAACTAGTAAAATGGTCACAGGTGACCAATAAAAACAAGCCACGCAGGGTTGTACTAAAGTGTGTTCGGCAGCCTTGACTTCGGTGCTCGGTTGCTTGCTCGATCACGCTTGGATGAGTGTTCGGCAGTGTTGACTTCGGTACTTAGTTGCTTGCTCGAACACATTTGTCAACGGGCGCTTACTTGACTTCGAACACGATTTGTTGTGTTCGGTTCTGTGCTGCTCGGTGTCAAGATTTGGTGTTTGGTCACTTTGTCCTCGGGCTCAAATTTGAATACGTGGCCTTCGGTCCTCCGAACACATACTGCCTCCCGGCCAAGCCAACTGAATGTGCATGTCATGGAGCAATTTGGCTTGGCTTCGTGCCATTGGCCTCGGTCGATCTGTTGTTGACTTCGGTGGATTGTCGAGCACTTGATCAGCACTTTGGGCTGCATCAGTGGAGCACCTGAAGATGAGGGTGGAGCATCCTAAGAAGAGGGTGGATCACCCCAAGATGAGGGCGGGCGCCTCAAGCACTCAAAAATTGCTAAGTGTCAAGAACCACACTCTCTGGATGTTGAAGGGTGGAGCGCCTCTGCGACACGGCGGGCGCCCCAAGCACTTCACTGAGACAAAGGGCGGGCGCCCTGAATGGAGGGTGGAGCGCCTCCCCCTGTTGGAAGCCTTACGGGATTTTGCTAGCTTTTGTGTGTAATTCTTATACTAGCCCTATGTGGCCTTTATCTGCTTTAACCCTCTTGTGGGCTTTTGGTCATTTCACAAACATGTGTGGGAGTACTATATAAACTCCCCTTAGCTATTTTCTTCATGAGTTAGTTGATGAATCTTGAATAGAGAAGAGAGAACATTGAAGAGGCCGAGCCCTTCGAGGTCGAAGCTTGAAGCTTCGTGTATGACTTTACTTGGAACCGATGGAGTTCGACACTTAGTTTGAATCCATTGTAAGGTTCAAGTTTCCCTTTCTCCCTTTTGAATTCAATCAACGTATGTGAGTTGATTCGTTTCTTTCTTCTCATTTCTTGCCTTCCTACTCTCGATTTCTTGTTATCTCGATTTATTTGCTTCCGCATATTGTTTAGTTTCCTTCCGCTATTTTACATTGCATCAGGAGCCGAGCACCACCCAAAACAAAAGTGAGGGAGTGTGAGAGGTGATTTCTACCCTTAACACTTTTCTTGGTTTTTGATTTGTGCAGGTACAATGGCTGGCAACAGAGAAAAGGGCATTGCAGCATCCAAGGTATTATTAGCCGATCTCATGGCTGCGATACAAGGCATCAGTGCCGAAGTGAAAAGAGTGAGTGCTCGAGTAGCAAACCTCGAGCAATAGCCTTACCTGGGTCCGGAACTAGTACTAGCAACTCCACTCCAATGAAATCAGAGCAATTTGCTGAGCTGGTTCGACAACAACGGTTGAAGAACGAGACTGTTTGAAATGAAGCTACGGGCGTTCCCCGAGCCCCGAGCTGAACAACACTTGGGCATTCCCAAAGCTAGACTAGACAACTTGGGCAATCCCCAAGCAGAACAACAAAACTTGGTCAATCTCCAAGCTGATCATCAAAACTTGGGCATTCTCCGAGGTGATAGACTACCACTTCCAAGGGCCCGAAAACAAGTCGTGGTCGTTGATGAAGGGGTTGATAATGGAGAATTTCCCGGGGACGAATCTGAGTATGAGCCACATTCGTTCAACTAAGGCAGGTTCAACGAGGTCGTGGAAATTTTCGAGGTTGAGGCCGAGGTGCAAATATTGATCGATATTTTGAGCGTGAGGCTGATGACTATTATGATGAGTATCTGGAACCGATCCGAGGAGCTCGTGATACAAACTTGAATAGTGTCAAGATCACTATTCCACCCTTCAGAGGAACTAGTAATCCGGACCAATATCTTGGGAACGAATCTTTGAAACAAATTAGATGACCGAAGGGAGAAAAGTTGTACATGCTATTGCTTCGTTCGAGGCATATGTATCAATATGGTGGGAAGCTGACAAAAGATTAAGGAGAAGGAATGCTTATCCTGAGGTCACCACATGGTTGCAGCTAAAGAAAGCAATGGATGCTAAGTATGTGACTGCCAAATATCGGCAGGAACAACTTTGGAAGCTCTTTGAATTGAAACAAGGGTCCAAGTCGGTCGAAGAATACTATGATGAGTTCGAAAGAATTCGATTGGCTCTTGATATGGAAGAATATGATAAGCAAGCCATCATCCTATTCAAAAATGGCTTGACTGGAGATGTGTCATCTCAATTGAGACTGCATGTGTATCAAACTTTGGAAGATGTGTTTCATGCTGCCGTTGATGCTGAGAAATAGGTGAAAAACAACAAAGCAAGCCGGCATCGAGGAGTCAGTACTTCAACTCCTTTGAACCGAGGTAAGAAATGGAGGAGTCCGAACCTAACAAATGCCAACATTGGCCGAGATCAAAAGAGACCCTTCGAGAAGGGAGTGACCGTTAATCAATCCAAAAAAGTAGGAGGTAACGCTCAGCTCAATACTCCCAGTGCTTCAAACATCCAATGTCACAAGTGTAGAGGTTATGGTCATATGGCAAGAGACTGTCTGACTCGTCATATTATGATAATGCTCGATAATGGAACCGCCCATGAGCAAGTGAGTGACTTCGAGGAGGAGACAATCAGGAAGACCGACCAAGCTGAGTTTGAGAATGATGGATGTGACGCCACCAAGGTTGATCATCCATAAGTTCTTCTAGTTGTTCAAAGGAACTTGAGTACCATGGTCATGGAGGAGGAAGATGACAATCAGAGGGAAAATCTCTTCCATGCCCGATGTCGAATGAAGGGGGAGGTGTGTTCGATGATCATTGACTCAAGTAGCTGTTCGAATGTTGTAAGCTAAACCTTGGTCTCACAAATGGAATGCCTACTACAAAACATCCCCGACCATACAAGCTCCGGTGGTTGAATGAGTGTGGTTAATTAAGAGTGACGAAGCAAGTGTTGATCAAATTTCAAGTATGGGTATATCATGACGAGATGATATTTGATGTGGTTCCGATGCAAGCTTGTGATTTACTACTTGGACGACCATGGCAGTACGATCGATCTGTCATTAACAATGGTCGAACCAACACTTACAGTGCTAAGCTCGGAGGTGAGATTTTCATACTCAAGCCTTTGTCCCCAAAATAAGTCAGCGGGGACTATAAACAGATGCGAGAGCGGAAAGAAGCGGCCAAAGCCAAGGCTCCCATCGGAGCGCCAATTATGGTCGAAAATAAAGTTCCACCACCCGTGGTCAACAACATTTGTGCAATCATTCTGCCGAGTGAGTATTTACGAGGCAACGACACCGGTCAATTGATGATTTGCCTCGTGCACAAGGATTTCCCTCTAAACTCTAATGATGATTTTACTAACGATAGCCCTTTGGCTAGTGCTGTTCAAAGTGTTTTGCAGGACTTCGGAGACATGTTACCTAAAGAAATGCCAGGTGGATTGCATCCTTAGAGAGAAATTGAGCACCAAATTGACTTCGTACCGGGGTCTCAAATCCCCAACAAGCCTGCATACCGGTGTAATCCCGAAGACACCAAAGAACTCCAAAGTCAGGTGGATGAATTACTGAACAGGGGCCTTGTTCGAGAGAGCTTGAGTTCTTGCGACGTTCATGTTATCGATGTCCCGAAGAAATATGGAACATAGCAAATTGGTGTTGATTGCCGAGCAGTCGATAAAATCATAGTAAAGTATCGTCCTCCTATCCCTCGATTAGATGACATGCAAGATGAGTTAAGTGGTTCTTCATGCTTTTCGAAAATAGATCTTAGGTCCGGTTATAACCAAATCCAAATGAAACCCAGAGATGAGTGGAAAACTACATTCATGAACAAATTCGGTGTCTATGAATAGTTAGTGATGCCTTTTGGCCTCTCTAATGCACCGAGCACATTCATGCGATTGATGAACCATGTGCTAAAACCATTTCATAAATAAGTTTGTTGTCATTTACTTTGATGACATACTTGTTTATAGTAAATCTATGGATGAACATATCGAACACTTAAGGCTAGTGCTTGAAACCCTTAAAGAAGAGAAGTTATATGCTAACTTCAAGAAGTGTGCCTTTTGTGTTGAATGTATAGTCTTTCTAGGATTTGTTGAGAGTGCTAATAGTATTGAAGTCGATGACTCAAAAGTTGAGGCTATTAAAGATTGGCTGACTCCGACCTCGGTTCTCAAGTTCATAGCTTTCATGGATTAGCTAGCTTTTACCGAAGGTTTGTTCGTGACTTTAGCGCCGTCGCAGCTCCTTTAACCGAGCTGGTAAAGAAAGACCATCTATTTGTGTGGGGAGAGTCCCAAGAGAAGGCTTTACAAGAGTTGAAATAGAGGCTTAGCTCTGTCCTATTGTTGCAACTCCCTGACTTCGGCAAAGCGTTCGAGGTTGAATGTGATGCGTCTGGAGTTGAGATCGAAGGAGTGCTTATGCAAGAATTAAAGTCGATCGCTTACTTCAGCAAAAAGCTTAAGGGTGCACCTTGAATTACTCTACGTATGACAAGGATTTGTATGCCCTCGTTCGAGCGCTCGCCTATTGGCAGCATTATTTGTGGCCGAGAGAGTTAGTGATTAAAAGTGATCATGAGTCTTAGAAACATCTCCGAGGCCAGGAGAAATTAAATCGAAGACATGCCAAGTGGGTGGAATTCATTGAGATCTTTCCCTATGTAATTCATTACAAAAAGGGGAAAGACAATGTTTTAGCTGATGCATTATCGAGGAATTTGCCTTAGCGACCACTCTCGCCTCGAGGCTCATGGGATTCGAAAGCATCAAGTCGATGTATGATGATGATCCCAAGCTGAAAAGCGTCAGTGACGCAATCTTGAGTGACCTAAGGGTTGAGAAATATCAGTGGCACAATGGCTACCTCTTCAAGAATGGGAGGGTTTGTGTGCCAGTTTCATCGTTGAGAGTACTCTGGAAGCTTGATGGGACACTTCGGTGTCTATAAAACTCTTGGAATCTTGTCCGAGAAGTTCCATTGGCAAAAGATGCGACAAGATGTGGAAAAGCTATGCAAAACTTGTCTCGTTTGCAAGAAAGCTAAATCAAGGTCCAACCCTCATGGTTTGTATACTCCATTACCTGTGCATGATCGACCATGGGTTGATATATCCATGGATTTTTTATGGGGTTACTGAGGTCGGGGGGAGGACATGATAGCATCTTCGTTGTTGTGGACCATTTTTCCAAAATGGCTCATTTTATCCCTTGCAAGAAATGCGACGGTGCACAACCTGTTGCTTCTTTGTTTATTAATCATGTGTTGAAATATCATGGTGTGCCTCATACTATTGTGACTGATCTAGACTCGAAGTTCTTGAGTCATTTTTAGAAATGTCTATGGGGTGCCCTTTGCACCAAATTGCTATTCTCGACGTCTCACCATCCTCGGACTGATGGACAGACCAAGGTAGTTAACCGAACCTTGGAAGCTCTGCTTCGAGCTATGACCAAAGGTAAGGTCGGAAGCTGGGCTAATCATTTGCCTGTGACAGAGTTTGCATACAATCGAACAGTGCACCGAATGATTGGCATAACTCCGTTCGAATGTGTGTATGGTTTTAACGCTTTAATTCCACTTGATCTAACCCCGTTGCCTCGAGATGTTGTTATTGATCTTGAAGGTACTCACCGAACTACTGCTTTGCTTGAATTTCATGCAAAGGCAAAAAAAGAATCTGGAGGAAGCTTATGCCAAAGTGGCAACGAAGAAAAACAAGGGGCGCAAGAAGTTGGAGTTAAAGAGGGGAGACTGGGTTTGGGTTCAGTTCCGAAAGGAACGATTTTTGAACCAAATTAAAGGAAAGTTGGCTCCTCGAGGGGATGGTCCGTTTCAAGTGCTAAGCAAAATCAACGGCAATGCTTATGCAGTATAAAATGGCCTAATCAACAACCATCAAGAACCAAGCTTGAGAGCACAATGAACACAAGGCAAGGGCTCCGGAAACGTCTTGAAAATCATGCATTGGAGCGCCAAGGAAGGAGGAGCACATAGGCACCAAAGAAGAGGCTCGAGGGACACAAATTGAGGAGCCTCAAGAAGCTACAGGAAGAGGCGGACCGCCCTAAAAACCAGGCGGACCGCCTAATGAAGTGCAGCCCTCTAGACCCTGCAAGAGGCGGAGCGCCTCCCCAAAGAGGCGGAACGCCTCCCTACTGAAGCTCACTGAGGCGGACCGCCTCCCCCCCTGAGGCGGAGCGCCTCCCCCTGTTGCCTAGACGGGATTTTGTATAAACTTCCTATTTTGACCCTACGTGGTCTTTTATGTCTTAGCCCACTTTGGGGGCCTTTTAGTCATTATGCAAGGGGTTAGGAAAAATTATAAATACACCCCTTAGCCATTTATTTCATTAGTTTAGATTGTATGAACAATTGAGAGAAGAGAGAATTAGAGAAGGCTGAGCCTTTCTAATCCGAAGCCCGAGGCTTCAAGAATCTTGTACGACTTGGAATCTATGGAGATTCACCACTAGTGTGAATTCCTTGTAAGGTTCGAGTTTTATTTCTCCCTTTTGGATTATTAATTCATGTCTTGAATTCATTAATCCGTTCTTTCTTCTCGTTTCTTGACTCCCTAATCCTTGTTTCCTGATATCTTTGATATCACATATCTTGTGTTTTATCGCTTCCGCATAGTTCATATTGTTGTTTTAGTTTCCACATTTTTGATTGCATCAGTTGGTATCAGAGCATGGATCGGGTTTTTTTCTTACAAACCCTCGTTCCTTGTTCGTAGTATCCTTATCTTTGTTGTTATTGTGTTTGTTCTTGAAAATTTGAAAAAAAACAAAAAAATAGAAAAACTTGAAAATTTCACAAAATTTGGTAGAACTTATTGGATTGGAACACCCATACATTAAAAATCATTGGGGTTTGTTCCTTATTATATGCCCGTTCTTTTGTTACCAAAATTACAAGATTTGGTGGTGTATTTCAAAATTTGAAGAAATCAAATTCCCAAATTTTCAAAGAACCCTAGAATTTTTCTCAAGAATCAAAATCGATTGATTGTTGTTTGTTTGGGGTTAAAATCTATTGGGGAATGTTTAGAAACATCATACACATCTTTGGGTATCATTAGAATCGAAAACAAGTCGAAAACGTTGGATTTTGGGTGCAAAACGAGCCAAAAACGCGTTTTCCTAAGTTGCAGGAAAATGCACTAGGCGGTCGCCTCCATTTTGAGGCGGAGCGCCTCCCCCTGGGCTGCTCTCTGGAATTTTCAAGGCGGAGCGCCTCCTTCCTGAAGGGTTTCCCGGGTAGTTTTTGCGTAGGTTTTCACTTATTAATCGCCCACGGGCTTCTTGGTTAGTGTTTCTAAGGTAATTGGCCTACTTGAAAGACACTAATCCTTTAGCGTATTAGGGTATTCGTGCGTAGAGGAGACTAGAATTCAAAGAAGAGTCGTAGATTCTCTTTTGGCCTCAAGTGCGCACTTTAAATAACCGTCCGTCCATTGAGTCTCATTAACTCCATTCCGAGCTTTTATTTGGACATACTAGTTGTGATCACCTTGGTTCCCAAGTTGTAAAGGCCTCGCTCTTGAGTGTTTATAAATTGAGTGATACACGTGAGGGAGTGACTTTCGGGAGGTTTTGTTCTTTTGGTGTTGCAACAATGTCGGATGTTGAGTGTGGGGATTATGACTCATGTGGGGATGTTGCGAGTTGCTATGGCTCATATGGTGATGATGGAGACTATGGTTCCTATGGTGAGGATGATGGCCAATACTATGATGATGGAAACCATGGCTCCTATGTTGATGAAGCGGTTCACTATGATGGTCGTGAGATTGATGAAGACTATGAGGCTCGTGATGAAGATTGTGGTGATTCCTATGCTTCTAGTCAAGAAATCGAAGATGGTGACGCTTCAAGGTACATTGATCCTACTTACTCTACTTGTGATGAATTAGAGCATGATAGTGACATAGATAGAGTTGATGATGATGTTGAGTATATGAATTGTTCTTATGCATCTTCTCTTGGTGTTGCTAATGGAGTGCAAGGGAGTCGTGGAGGACCTTCCATTAGTATGGGAGGTGGTGGTGGTTGTTTCGTGGGAAGGAAGAAGCTTGCATCTTCTAGGTACGCCAAGCGGCCTAGTGCTTCTAATTCCCATGAGGAGGTTGGTATGATAGATGGTGTTGCTTTTGCTACAAAGGGGTTATATCCCGTGAGGGGCGTGGATGGTTGTAGTAGGAGTAGTACTATGGGCTATGGAACCAAGGCGAGAGGCACTTATGGGTTCCATGGCAAGGTTCCTTCATCGACTTCCAACAACATTTCTAATGTTGGGAGAGTGACGGGAAGTGGAGATTGTCCTAGTGGTGTTGCCACTAGTGGAGGGATAAGGAAGACCCAAGTAGATGGTGATGACACTTGTGGGCGTCCAAATTCTCATTTGGATGCCAAAGTACAAGACTTGGGTAGATGTAGGTTCGTTGTTGAGGTAGATGGTATTGGAGGATACTTGCTCAAGATTGGTGGTACCGATGCCAATTGTATTAGCACCTCTTTGGTTGATAGGCTTAGGATACCATGCCATAAGCTAGAGCATCCTTATGAGTATAAGGGAGTGTGGGTTTCTAAGGAGGCTCTGGTACTCATATCTCATAGGAACTATAAATGCTATGTATGGTGTGATGAGTATCCCATGCGTCATGTTGATGTGTGGATAGGTGACCGGTGGTTGGAAGGGAAGAGGGTGCAATATAGTGTGGTGAAGGGTGCGTATCTTGTGGGTGTAGGGCAAAGAGTTTATGACTTTGTGCCTTACCGGGCGAAGAGCCAAGGGCCTACTAGTGCACCTTCTATGGCTATGCAAAGGAGCAAGGAGCAAGAACTTCATTCCATGGTTGAAAAGGTACAAACGAGAAGTCCTACAATTACAAGAAGTGGTGGGACTGCTAGAAAAGAGTTGGCAATTGTCAACAAGGTGAACCAACTACAAATTGCAAAACCAAGTGGTTCACCAATGAAGAAGAAGGAGACATCAAGTGATGAGTCTCCAAGTCCTAGATTCCGGGTTGATGTAAAAAGTCTGCCTACTCCGGCTATGGGTATTCTTGGGCCTCATCCCAATTCACCCGAATTTGAGAGACAAAAGATAGAGAGGAGTAAGGGAGTGACCGGTGACATTCCTCGAGTGGAAAAAGGAGAGGATGTGATGAGTGATGTGAGTGGGATGTCACCACCCGAATCTACACCCGACCTTGGAAAAAAAATGAGGGAAAAGAAAGAGGGAAAAAGAAAAATTGAGAGTGAGGACACCCCTTATTCTAACCTTAACCCTTTATCTTTTTCTTCTATGTGTTTGAGTTCTTGTGTAGGAATTCTTGGAGGCAAACCAATGGAGCCTCAACCATGTTCCAAGATGGAAAGACAAGGTGAAGGAGATGCCAAATGTGAGCTACAAGGTGGAGACATTCATGACACTTCAAAGGTATGTGTTAGTTCTTCCTCCCTTGAGCATGATACTTCCTTGTCTTGTGGCATTGTTTGTGAAAACTCTAGGCTAGTTGATGATTTGCATGAATATAATGTGTTTGCAACTAGTGTAGAGCCTTTGGGTCAACTTGTGTGTGAAAATGAACCACTAGTTGAGAGGGTTGAAAAGCCACATCATGATGTGAGCTCGGTTTTCATTGAACCTCTCTTTAGTGACAATATTGAAGTTGACCTCTTTTGTGACCCTTGTTATGACACCCCACCCATGTTTGATAAAGGAGAAGATGAATTGCATGATTATCCTATTCTTTCTTTTGATTGCTTATTTGCTAGCAGTGGTATCTTGTGTCGTAGTGAGGAAGTTTGTAACATTGAGGAGTCTCCTGAGAATGAGATAGATCGACTTGTGTTCGATGACTCCTCAAGTGTAGGTGTGATCTCTAGTTTGAGAACCTCACCTTTGCTTGCTAGCGATCTTGAGAAGTGCGCCTATACTAATCCTTTGTATGAGGGCCACATCGATGAAAATGGTGACTTGTATCAAACTAGGGAAGAGTGTGAGTTTGAACCTCCATGGATTGGAATGCCTAACTCTATAGATAAACCGTTGTATGAGACCTCCCTTGGAAGTTTGTCTAGTGGCGAGGGTTGTCTTGGAGGGAGATTTGGAGGTGAAGAGGTACCTCTCGGTGTGTATAAGAGTACTCTAAAGAAGGGGAGTGGAGTAATCGATATTAGTTGTGAATTGAACTATTTCACTTACTCCATCCCATATGTTGAGCACACCTTGAGTGTTGAGCATGCCAAAGCCGATGTGTCACTTTGTGATAAAATTGATTTGAAGGCTTGGTGTGTTGGTCATGGGCTTAGGGGTCGTGGGGAATTTAATTGCTACATGTATCTTTGATCTCTTTGCTTGTTGTGAAAATGAGTTCTTGATCTTGTCGAGCCAAGACTTTGTTGTTTCTTTTGGGGACATAAGCTTTTTCATAGGTATTGATGCTTGGCTCTATCACAAGAGTGTGTTTTCCACACCACTTGCACTTATTCTTGTTAAGCTAACCTACTTGTGAAGTAGGAAAATTTTGGTTGTGCTTGCTTTGATTGTAGGTTTTGATGGTTTGATTTCGAGGACGAAATCCTTTCAAGAAGGGGAGGATGATGCAGTATAAAATGGCCTAATCAACAACCATCAAGAACCAAGCTTGAGAGCACAATGAACACAAGGCAAGGGCTCCGGAAACGTCTTGAAAATCATGCATTGGAGCGCCAAGGAAGGAGGAGCACATAGGCACCAAAGAAGATGCTCGAGGGACACAAATTGAGGAGCCTCAAGAAGCTACAGGAAGAGGCGGACTGCCCTGAAAACCAGGCGGACCGCCTAATGAAGTGCAGCCCTCTGGACCCTGCAAGAGGCGGAGCGCCTCCCCAAAGAGGCGGAGCGCCTCCCCACTGAAGCTCACTGAGGCGGACCGCCTCCCCTCTGAGGCGGAGCGCCTCCCCCTGTTGCCTAGACGGGATTTTGTAGAAACTTCCTATTTTGACCCTACGTGGTCTTTTATGTCTTAGCCCACTTTGGGGGCCTTTTAGTCATTACGCAAGGGGTTAAGAAAAACTATAAATACACCCCTTAGCCATTTATTTCATTAGTTTAGATTGTATGAACAATTGAGAGAATTAGAGAAGGCCGAGCCTTTCTAATCCGAAGCCCGAGGCTTCAAGAATCTTGTACGACTTGGAATCTATGGAGATTCACCACTAGTGTGAATTCCTTGTAAGGTTCGAGTTTCATTTCTCCCTTTTGGATTATTAATTCATGTCTTGAATTCATTAATCCGTTCTTTCTTCTCGTTTCTTGACTCCCTAATCCTTGTTTCCCGATATCTTTGATATCACATATCTTGTGTTTTATCGCTTCCGCATAGTTCATATCGTTGTTTTAGCTTCCGCATTTTCGATTGCATCAAATGCTTATGTGATCGACCTCCCAGGTGAGTATAATTTGCCAACACATTTAATGTTACGGACTTAACTCCTTGTGTTGCAGACCAAGCATTGGAGACTGAAGAGGGCTCGATTTTGAGAATGAAATCTTCTCAAGAAAGGGAGGATGATTTAGCCCGAACTCGTGCTAATCAAGTGTTCAATCCATGGAGGCCAATGACACGAATCCAAGCCAAATTTTTGCATGATGTTCATATTCAGCTGGCGTGGTCTGGAGAAAGCAACTGTTTGGAAGCTGAGTGGCCAAGCACTAGATTCAAAGGCTTCATCTACAAGCTTGAGCCCGCAGAAGGAAGCAACTGAACACTCAACATCGACGCCGAACACTAAAGCAATCAACCGAAGGGAGAGCGTCCGAAATCAAGTGTTCAAATCCAAGTGTTCGGATCCAAGTTTTGAGACCAAAGGAGTGTCCGAGCCAGTAAAGCAAAAGAGTGTACGAACACTTAACTTACTCAGCCTTGCTTGGCTTATTCTCATTAGCCGCCTGTGACCGTTTTACTAGTTTGCCCTTAGTATTGTCTATATAAACCTCTTTACATTTCATTTTGTAGACACCTTGATTTTGAATATTGAATAGTGAATGAGAGTAGCCGAGAGCTCTTTCTTTTAGATGTGAGCAACCCAGATGTAGGCCTTCGGAACTTGTGGCTTTCAGTGACTCCGATTGAACAATTCCTCTTTGATCATTCAATTTGCAAGAGGTATTGTTCTCTTGAGGATTATTGTATAGCTTAGGTGCTCTTTCCTTCTACTTGAATCGTATCGAGACCAGTTCCTCGGTGTCCTTAAAGAAAGAAAAGTTGTGTCAAGCTTCTATCTTTGTTTTCCGCTGTTTTGTCTCCGGTTGCTAAGATAATCTCCAATTAGCTTGAACTAGATGTGGTCCCGATGAAAGCTTGTCATTTGCTTCTTGGGCGACCATGGCAATATGATCGATTTGTCATTACGGTCGAACCAACACTTACACTGCTAAGTTCAGAGGTGAGAGTTTCATACTCAAGCCTTTGTCCCCAAAACAAGTCAGCGGGGACTATAAACAGATGCGAGAGCTGAAAGAAACGGCCAAAGCCAAGGCTCCCATCGGAGCGCCAATTGTGGTCGAAAACAAAGTTCCACCACCCATGGTCAACAAAATTTGTGCAATCATCCTGCCGGGTGAGTATTTACGAGGCAACAACACCGGTCAATTAATGATTTGCCTCGTGCACAAGGATATCCTTCTAAACTCTAATGATGATTTTACTAACGAAAGCCCTTTGGCTAGTGCTGTTCAAAGTGTTTTGCTGGACTTCAGAGACATGTTTCCCGAAGAAATGTCAGGTGGATTGCCTCTGTTGAGAGGAATCGAGCACGAAATTGACTTCGTACAGGGGTCTCAAATCCCCAACAAGCCTGCATACCGGTGTAATTCCGAAGACACAAAAGAGCTCCAAAGGCAGGTGGATGAATTGCTGAACAAGGGCCTTGTTCGAGAGAGGTTGAGTCCTTGCGTCGTTCCTGTTATCCTTGTTCCGAAGAAAGATGGAACATGGCGAATGTGTGTTGATTGCCGAGCAGTCAACAAAATCACGGTAAATTATCGTCATCTTATCCCTTGATTAGATGACATGCTAGATGAGCTGAATGGTTTTTCATGCTTTTCGAAGATAGATCTTAGGTCCGGTTACCATCAAATCCGAGTAAAACCTGGAGACGAGTAGAAAACTACATTCAAGACCAAATTCGGTCTATATGAATGGTTAGTGATGCCTTTTGCCCTCTCTAACACACCGAGCACATTCATGCGATTGATGAACCATGTGCTAAAACCGTTCATAAATAAGTTTGTTGTCGTTTACTTTGATGACATACTTTTTTATAGTAAATCTATGGATGAACATATCGAACACTTAAGGCTAGTGCTTGAAACCCTTAAAGAAGAGAAGTTATATGCTAACTTCAAGAAGTGTGCCTTTTGTGTTGAGTGTATAGTCTTTCTAGGATTTGTTGAGAGTGCTAATAGTGTTGAAGTCGATGAGTCAAAAGTTGAGGCTATTAAAGATTGGCCGACTCCGACCTCGGTATCTCAAGTTCATAGCTTTCATGGATTAGCTAGCTTTTACCGAAGGTTTGTTCGTGATTTTAGCACCGTCGCAGCTCCTTTAACCGAGCTGGTAAAGAAAGACCATCTATTTGTGTGGGGAAAGTCCCAAGAGAAGGCTTTACAAGAGTTGAAATAGAGGCTTAGCTCTGTCCCATTGTTGCAACTCCCTGACTTCGGCAAAGCGTTCGAGGTTGAATGTGATGCGTCCGGAGTTGGGATCGAATGAGTGCTTATGCAAGAATTGAAGCCGATCGCTTACTTCAGCAAAAAGCTTAAGGGTGCACCTTGAATTTCTCTACGTATGACAAGGATTTGTATGCCCTCGTTCGAGCGCTCGCCTATTGGCAGCATTATTTGTGGCCGAGAGAGTTAGTGATTAAAAGTGATCATGAGTCTTAGAAACATCTCCGAGGCCAGGAGAAATTAAATCGAAGACATGCCAAGTGGGTGGAATTCATTGAGATCTTTCCCTATGTAATTCATTACAAAAAGGGGAAAGACAATGTTTTAGCTGATGCATTATCGAGGAATTTGCCTTAGCGACCACTCTCGCCTCGAGGCTCATGGGATTCGAAAGCATCAAGTCGATGTATGATGATGATCCCAAGCTGAAAAGCGTCAGTGACGCAATCTTGAGTGACCGAAGGGTTGAGAAATATCAGTGGCACAATGGCTACCTCTTTAAGAATGGGAGGGTTTGTGGTGCAAGCAAACCCGAGGGAAATGCTAAACACGAACGCGGAAGTAAATGACAATAAAATAAAAATATAGAAAGCAAGACAAATCTTGCTTCGATTCAAAAGAACAATGAGAAACCTGTCTCAAAGCTCGATTGAAGGGAAATCAAGACGCACCTATACTATGCAACAATTCTCAAGAAAGACCCGCTTCTTGCAAATTGAATGATCAAGAAGAAATTGTTCAATCGAATCACACCGGTTGACACAAGTTCTTTAAAAGCCCACGTCGGGGTTCGGCTCCATCGGAGACTCACAATAGCACTTGCTATGATTTTCATATACTAAAAATGGATATCCTTACAATGAAATGAAGTAAAGTATTTATAGGCTACACTAAGGGCAGAATTGTAAATAGTCACAAGTGACTAATAAAAACCAGCCACGCAAGGCTGATCTAACTTGTGTGTTCGGCAGCCTTGACATCGGTGCGAGGTTGCTTGCTCGAACTCATTGTCCTCGGACGCTCACTTTTCTTCGGGCTCAAATCTGAAGATAACGCCTTCGGTTCTTGAGCCCGGCCACTCAGCTCCGGAGCAATTGCTTTCCTTCGGCCAAGCTAAGAGAATGTGCACATCGTGCAGCAGCTTGGCTTGACTTCGTGTCATCGGTCTCCTCGGTGGATCGAACACTTGATCAGCACGTGTTCGGGCTGCATCATCCTCCCCTTCTTGAGAAGATTTCGTCCTCGAAATCGAGCCCTCCTCGTTCTCCGAAGTTTGACCTACAACACAATGAACTAAATCAGCAACATTAAAGGTGTTGGACACATTATACTCACCAGGGAGGTCGACCACGTAAGCATTGTTGTTGATCTTGGTCAACACTTGAAATGGACCATCCTCTCGAGGAGCCAACTTTCCTTTCCTTTGGTTCGGGAAGCGTTCCTTTCGGAAGTGAACCCAAACCCAATCTCCCTTCTTTAATTCCAACTTTTTACGTCAGTGATATTCGAGACAAGAGAACATACAGGACGTCCGAAAGCCGCTTAACCTTTATGTGAACACGGCCATGAAGGCACGACTTAGCGAAGGCATTACTTAATAAATTGTTACGGTGGAAAATAAAATGAACAAAACTAAATTAACAGGTAATTCAAGTCAAAAGGCTTCAAAACGGGCCAAAACATATTATAATAATACTCGCAAAGCACGGGAAAATGTTCAGAACTTAGATGCAAAAAAAATCTTAGCATCGATTGGGGGGGGGGGGATTTCTATTTCTCTCTCGGGGGACTCCCTTCGGCGGCAACACTCCGCGAAGGTACTGCTTCACCAGCTGTAGGTTCCCCAACCAACGCTTCATCTCCTCTTTCGCCACTGTTGACACCTAATTTTATCACTCTTTTTTTATAATTGGTCATATTTAACTTAAATGTGTAATAATAATTTTTCGAACAAAATTGTATTAGATTCAAGTATTTACCTGTGTAACCCTCATCCTTTATCCCCTATTTGTACATTACTTACTTAATTGTGGATATATTGCATCATTTAGGTTATTCTCAAAATACTTGCTCGCTTTTGTGACTATAAGGGAAATTAAAACATTTAATTATTTATTTCCGATTGTTTGTACCTAAATATCTTTATACAAAATTATTTACAATAACTTGTGTTAAATGACATTTATCAAAATTATTTACATATTTTTATACACATATTTTACTTATTATTTATTAGCATTTTTATATTTAAATATTAGCCAATTAGTTCCGATATACACACATAAATACACTCCCTACACACTACATATACACTTATATACGCTTATACATGTAAAAATTACATAAACACTTTTTCCACTACACTCACAACGCACAGACATATCCAAACACCACATGCGCCATGTGGCATAGATCTCAGCCGTCCAGGCTTCCAATCCAATGGCTAAGATTTTGTTTTCCTTTTAATTTCACACTCATCTCCGCAGTTGCAAAACCTTAGACATATTTCCCCTTTACCCTTTCCAAGATTAGCGCCGCCCCACCATCACACTCACTCCCCTTACACCGCTCCCCCGTCCAGATACAACCCTACAACGCCACCCCTCCGCCCAGAATGCCCTTCGATCCCTGTCTATCGTCGTCTCTTACACCCTATGGAAATAATCAACGACTTCAACTCAAGAAAACCAATTCAATTGAAAAGGAAAATGGATACTTGTTACGGGTTTCATCATATTCATACACACACAAGGCAAGACAAGAGGATTCGAGCTTGAATCCCCCACAGTCATAATGGGCAGAGGTGAGCGAGATCAAACCCAACCCGACCCGACTTCATACACTGGTAAAACTTTCCTTTTTCTTCTTTCTCTTTTAATTTCCATGATAAATCTGTGAACGACATGTTTTATTCCATGACTAGCTTAATCGTATTTCAATCTATGGCCTTCTGTCTATAATTTATTGTTAGGATTTAAATAAATATACTTATTACTAGTGAATTAGGTGCGCATGATTATCGTGTTGAATCAGCTGCTTTGTATATGAATTCATAGTTTTTAATTCCTTTAAATTGCGTTCGAAGCGTCTCACCATTTGAAATCTGATTGAGTTTAAGTCGCTGACCTGGTTAAGGATGTGAACCTCCTATTGCTCTCGATATAGTTATATGCATATGTTTTGCTTCTACTAAATATATTTAAACGGATAGAAAAATGTTATGTTGAATTGGTGAAATTACCACTGTTAATTCCTTTACCCTCCTACAACAGCTCACAACTATTTTTGGCAAAATCCAGAAGTCTTTTTTATTTGGTATAGTGAATTTAGCCTTACCATATACATGAGGGAACACTGCATTCCCTTTCCTTGAATTGTGGAATTTCAAGCCTTACAAAATGATTGCCTAAACATCATCTGTCCTTATATACAAGCTGAACACATATATAAATAATGTGAATATAATTGCCCTATCCGATTTTAGATTTGCTGAAAAGAAAAATAGTTGCATAGTTTCAAAATTCAAATGCGCCATTTTATTTTTTGGAAGGTTTAGGTGTTGTAGAATCTCTATAATTGAGTAAGTTGACAGCTTTGATTTCCTCCTATCCCCTAATCGTTTCTTTTCCATTTGTTGCTAAAAATTCAAATTCTAACAGCTCTTTTCTTATCACTATATAACCAACCTCTCATCCCCTTTATTTAACTACTTACACACATTAATACTCTCTTCTTATTCTCTAGACTGCTGATTCATCTTCTTCATTACACATTTACTGACAGACACCGTACTTTTCAAACTACTAAGGCTGAAGTTCTGTTATATCTTTCTTGCTTTTTTTCTTGGCTTTGCTAGCCGAAACCAAAGCAAGGCACTAGTTTGTGTTGCTTTTGCTCGGTATAACATCCTACTGTTTTCTATTTCTTGCCGTCTATCTCGATTACACGAGGGTATACTGTCTGCCTAATTGGATGACATGTAGTATGACATGATATAATATCTCTCTCGTAAGAATGATGTTGTGAACTCCCCTAGATGTGATCCTTATTTGTCTGGGCTTTTTGGCCACTCACTAACACTCCTTGCAGATCTATTTTGGATAGCCCATAGGAGGCTATGCTGTGGTTACAACCTTTCCTTTACGAAATGTTTTGCACAAACCTGAATTTTCGATTTCACCTACCAGCCCAGGGTAGCAATAAAATCACAAGTTTTAGCAGACTTCGTAGCGGATTTCAGCACTAATATATACCCTGAGGCAGAAAAAGAAGCTATTCTTTATGCTGGGCAGGCTCCTGGCACGTGGACCCTTCACACAGACGGCTCCTCGAGCGTTAAAGGGTCCGGGCTTGGATTTGTTCTCGTTGCTCCATCCGGTGAGACGGTAAGGCAGGCTATCAAGTGCCCATTTATTACTAACAATGAGGCCGAATATGAGGCCGTTATTGTAGGATTAGAACTAGCCCGAAATTATGGAGCAACCATCGTCAAACTCAAAAGTGACTCTCAGCTGGTGATCAATCAGATAACTGGAGGCTTCATTGCACGAGAATCCAGGATGCAAGTGTACCTCGCCCGAGTGAAAGAGCTCCTAGCACAGTTTGACGAATGGGAGGCATTTCAGATTCCACGGGAAGAAAACCATGAAGCCGATGCTCTCGCAAATTTGGGATCGGTAGCAGAGATAGGGGCGGCCAGCTCCTCAGTTGTTGTTCAACTTCTCTACACGACCATAGACAGAGAAAAGTTCGAAGTCAACACCATCAACGCTACTTGGGACTGGCGGAATGAGATAACAAACTATCTTCTCCATGGGACTCTACCCGTAGACACAAAAACCGCTCGCAAACTCCGAATAAAAGCTGCTCGGTATACAATTCTCAACGGCGAACTCTACCGCAAAATGTTTGCAGGACCTCTCGCAAAATGTCTCGGACCGAGTCAAATCAACTATGTGATGAGAGAAGTACATGAAGGCTGTTGTGGAAATCATTCCGGGAGCAAGGCGTTAACCCGAAAGCTGATTCATGCAGGTTATTATTGGGACAAAATGGAAAAAGATACGAACGAATTTGTCAAAAAAATGTGACAAGTGCCAGAGGTTTGCCCATCTTCTCCATCAGCCAGCAGAACCACTCCATTCAATAATCTCTTTGTGGCCCTTCATGAAATGGGGGATGGATATAGTCGGTCCTCCTCCAACCGCGCCGAGAGGGATGTGTTTCTTATTAATCATCAATGATTACTTCACCAAGTGGGTCGAAGCGGCAGCATATACGAGGATACGACAAACGGAGGCTGTCGACTTCCTCTGGCGTTTTGTCATATGTCGCTTTGGAGCACCTAAGGAAATATTCATGGACAACAGGCCACAATTTATCGGCCAGAAAGTGACTAGGTTCCTCGACGATCTGCACATCAAGAGGATCACTTCCTCTCCATACCATCCTGTTGCCAATGGATAGGCAGAATCTACCAATAAAATCATCGTTGAATCCCTTAAAAAGCGCCTCGAGCAGGCAAAGGGATGTTGGGTAGAAGAGTTACCTGGAGTACTATGGGCTTACCGCACAACGATAAAAATGAGTACTGGAGAGACTCCTTACTCATTGGTATATGGTGCAGATGCTTTAATCCCAGTTAAAATAGGAGAGCCCAGCCTGCGATACGCACATGCCACTGAAGAATCAAATTCAGTCAATCTCTCCGAAGAGCTGGACCTTCTCGAAGAACGAAAAGAGTTGGCCCTTATACGAGTAGTCGCCCAGAAGGAATGAATTGAACAATATTACAATCAGGGACTGCGCGTACGAAGCTTCCAGGTTGGAGATTTTGTACTTAGAAAAGTTTTCCAGAGCACACAAGAAAAAAATTCAGGGAAGCTTGGCCCTAACTGGGAAGGCCCCTACAAAGTAATTGCTTCAGTCAGCAAGTGATCTTATCGCCTGGCACGACCAGACGGCTCCACTGTCCCGAACAGTTGGAATGTGGTTCATCTCAAAAGGTATCACTTTTAAGTGGTAAAACGGTTAGTTATCTTATACTTGCCTTTTATTTTTACGAAAGTTCTTACCTCTACTATATTTTCTCTCTAAATGGTACTAACGACCTAAAAAAGGTCAGATCCGTTTAGCTCAACTGGTAGAGCTCGAAGTTCTTCAACTTCGTGGCTGTGGGTTCGAATCCCACAACGGACACACTCCTCGTTTGGTTATATGTGTTCTATATACAGCTCGCCTCAACTCTTTTTATGTTATCACTTCCCGTGTTCCAACATAAAAACAAGGAGGGTGGTGAGGGCCCCCTGTAGGCCAGGTAAGACCTTCATAAAGGAAAAAGACCTTGCCAAAAGGCGAATTTTTAAAGTTTTTCAAAAAACTTTTACGTGACAAGACTTCCACGAAAATAAGAGAAGTCGTTCACAAGGCCAGCGACTCGGCCAGAGCCAATCTACAAATTTGTGCAACAACTTTCAATTATCAAAACGATAAGCAAAGTTACGCGCAAAGAGCAACGATTTGGCCAAAAATCTAACGACCACAATTCGGTCAGATTATTCACAACTTACGACCTCTTCCTAACGAAAGGCTAAGCTAAAAACATTCGGGCAGACTTTTGGAGACCAGAACTTAATAAAGTTCAAACTTTAGAAAATTCCCAAACATAAGGCACGAAAGCCACAATACATGCAAATGAAAGATCAAAAGTTCAGGCTAAATATAGTCATTGGATAGATCTAAAAGCATATATACATTATCCTGTAAAACAATAAGATGCCGAAAACGGCTGACAGAAGTTTACAGAGTGATCAAAGGCCAAATGGATCCGGCCATACAAGGACCAGAGAGTCTTTACCAGGCCTCTGTCCACAAACAACTAAATCTGGCTCTCGCCAGATGAAAAAAATTCAAAGATTGGGGAAGGGCATCAGCATTTGGGGCTACGATCAGAACCCGACGCACCAGCTCCGTCGGTTCTGCCATCGTCCCCCGAGTTCTCGCCATCATCTTCATCTTCTTCTTCACCTTCAGACTCCTCAGGAGAGAGATTCAGTGCTTGTCTTATTCTGCGAACAGCGCTTTTTGTCATCTGCAGCATCTCTTCAACATTAACTTGTTTAGCTTGAATCTGCACAAGCAATGAACGTTTATCCTCGAGCGCAGCAAGCTTGGCCTTAATCTCAGACTGATCGCGCAGGTTTGCCAAGTCTTTGGATAGTGCGGCCTGAGCCCTCATCGATTGAGCAACCTGATCCTTTGCAGCCTGAAGCTCAGCTCTGGCCTTAACAGATTCTTCGTTGGCTCTTTGCAGATTCATCTCAAGGGATGCGCGATCATCAATAGCACTGTTCGAAGAAGCTGTACATTCTTCAAGCAATCTCTCTAGACCCTGGGCAGAGCGTATGAACCCTTCTTTTTCTTCGAAAAGAAGGTACTTCTCCTTGGTGAGTACGTTAATCTGCTCAAGACGTTCATTGCTAACATTAGTTAGCCGATTAACTTCACTCCCTAGGAGACCACATTGCTCTGTCAAGATCTTGTTCTCCTTCAGAGCATCCAGCAACTCTTTTTTTACCTCGAATACTTGATCGATGTTGTTGATCCTGGAACGGAACATGAGCTCGGAAGCCAGCATACTTGACTGAAAAAATAAAATAAGCGAATGTTAGAAATCTGGGGCTAGAGTTATTTCTAACACAAAGCGGTAAAACACTTACCTGGGCAGAGTCAGCAGCAATCTGAAAGGCTAACTCCTCATCACTCAGCTCGCTCATTACCCACTCCTCGCGAGGACCGATGAGCGTAGAGACAGCCTTAGCTAAACCACCCGATCCAGTTATGAAGTTAACATCAGGGGCAATTTTCATGGTATGCTTCCTCTCACAGTACTTGGGTTCCCAAGCCTTTTCAGAAGGATAGTTTGGCCCGAACTTGTAACGCACACCCCTGATATCCTTCAATTCGGTTTGGCCGCTGATGACTGACCGCCAGATGAACCTTGTTGATGATAGGTTGGAATCACCTTCTACTCCAGAATTTATCGTCTCACACTCGCGAAGACCGACAGGCGTCGCCCCCTCAGTAGCCACATTCTCCAGGTCCTCGAAACGAAAAACACGAGGACCTCGGCCACCTTCTTGGGGAACTTCTTCCCTTGCTTCTTCTTCCTCTTCTTCTTCTTCTTCACCTATTTTTCTTTTCCTTTTGTCTACACGGGAAGGAGCCACCTTCATCCCGTCATCAACTCGGGGACTCCTCTCCGGAGTACGGACAGCCTCCTCTTCAACTCTCTTTTTGTCACTTCGAAGATAAGGCTTTCACCTAAGGGGTTCGTCGGCTTTGATCTCAGTATCAGAAAGATAGATAACCTCTTTGGCTAAACCTTCTCCCCGTGCAGACTCGGGGACTTCAGCAGTAGTCTTGACACTCTCTCCTGCGGACTCTGGTGCTTTGGCTCTAGGCGAAGGCTCACCCCCAGCAGATGAGGCTTGCCCGGCAGCCACGGAAGTCTTACGAGCAGACCTTTTCCGTGCTCTGCCCTCTTCCTGGTTCTTCTTCTTTCTTTTCAGAGAGCCCAGGCCACCGGACAAGAGTTCCTCGCCACCCTCCCTGCTGCGCAGTGCCTCCACAGAAGCTAGTATAGCTGCGGCCTCAACATCTGGGTCAGCGACAGGCTTGGAAGGCACATCTTGGGGAGGAGCAGGAAATAAGTCTCCTTGAGTACCTAGACCTGCAAAAGGTAAAACGGTCAGACACGGAGAAGTTTCAAAGGAGAAGAATAATCATGAAAGCAGAAATATTCTCACCATGATTTTTCACGGTCAGACCCTTATGCACAGCAAAATGCGCCCATTCTCTCCTCTCAGGAGCGAACTCATTCAAAATTGCCTCAACCCACGATGTTACCTCATCAACAGATATGAGCCCATTATAGGGTCGCTTGGTCGCTACAAAAAGAAGTTGAACGAAGTAAGCAGATGAGAAGAAAAGGGAAGAACACGAAAAATCTCAAAAATACTCGGGGACTTACGCTTCTTGTTCCAAACTTCCGGAAGGTAAGTCTTGTCGCCGAAAGCCAAGGCCGAACAGTGCACGAACAGATACCGGTGTAACCAACCCCGGTCACATGTATCCTCAAAACTGTGCACCAAGCCCTTGCTCCTGCGCATCCTGGCGTTCACATAGCCATCTTTAAAAATTTGTATGTTGTAGAAAGAAATAAAATGTTCGTATCCAAAAGATTGGTCGGTCTCCGTCGCGAACCAATCCAAAAGTGTAACTATTCTGTATATACTGGGGCACAGTTGCCCCGAGCAGAGCAAATACTCCCTGCAGAGCCTTTCCAGCACAGGGTGCAGGGGTAATCTACATCCCACCATGAAAGGGTAGGTGCACATAGCTGCCCACCCAGCCCTGTGGGAAGTAATATTCTCCTCCTCAAAGACCGGCAAGAGAGGAACCCCATCATCCCAATGACAGTCCATCCTCACTCGTGGGATCAACTCCTTCGTGATCCCAGACTTGAATCTATACGCCGGCGGTTGTGCGTATCCCCGTGATGATTATTAAAGGACTTGATGTTACAGTCCGCCTTTAATTCACCCCACTTTTTGGGGATAATCTCCGCAGCAATAGCATGAGTAGCCCTGGGCCTAGGAATGACCACTGAGGAACTACCAGCCACGTCGACGTTTTGATTTTTTCAAGCTCTCGAAGTCATAATTTCAGAAAGGTTATGAAGTTAGCAAGGAGAATTCAAAGCTGATTCAAAGGTTTTCAAGGAACAACAGAGAAGAAATAAGAGCAAGTAAAAGGTTTTTCATCCAGCAAACCCCTATTTATAGGAGAGGAAATTCAGCCCCTCAACTTCCTTCGAAACATGTGGAGGTTATCCGAGAAACCACAATCAGATCTGACCATCAAAAGAAGGAATAGGTTTCGCCAAATTTTATAGCATCATCATTACCCTGAAGTGCAGCAGTCACCTCGCGATCAACAGGCGACGTGTGCACGTGACTGAAACGGTTAAAATCATTATTTTTACCCTTGGGACGCGCAGTAGTCATTTCAGAATGGACTGCAACTGCGCAGGCGTGCCAGCCACAATTACTTTTTTTATACAGCACATTTAATGCGCACGTCATAAGGGTTTGTCACGTAGCTGATAAGGTACATGCGTCACCAAGCTTCGTCACACAAAGACATAATTTTACAAAGCAGAAATTCCCGCCAAAATTCCTATCCACTCCTCGAACATATACTCTGCTCGAGAAGTGTGGGGACTATCTGTATTGGATAAAAGCTGACAGCACTTGCAAGGTGACACGTGTCCACCACGTGGCACGGGCAGAAGTTCCAACGGACAGACATCAAACGGACAGACAATTATCACGAGCAGACCCAAAGGAGTTATAAAACACTTCATCAGCCAACCCGATCTGAGTGAGCAGTTATTAACCTGATCATTCACGATCATTCAATGTTCATAAAGGCAATCATTACAAACCAGCGGTTATACATCCAACGGATATGTGCCCAGCAGTTACATATCCAAACGGATCCATGCCCAGCGGTTACGAATCCCAACGAGTGCCTATTAGACTTATAAATAGCATTTTCTCTAAACCATTGTAACACAACTTTACTTCCTGTCTACAATATCAATAAGAATACTCTTTCGGTCTTGCTCAGATATTACTTTTTGCTCATATTTTTCTAGCATCTTAGTTCTTTGATCTTTTAAGTACGACTGGTATCGAAGTACTCTCTCCGGGGATAAGCGATACGACACGGTTACTTCTTCTTACTTTTGTCTACGCTTTATCTTTATTAATTCATACTTATATCTCGTTCTCGTATTGTTTGCAAATCTATCACCACTCTGGTTCGCCGTTTAAACTCTTAATCTCAACTATTCATCGTGACTCCGCAAATATAAATTTAATTGTTAATTGGCCTAAAATCGGATCTAGGTTAAACAACGAACATTTTATTTCTTTGTATAGTATACAAATTTTTTAAAGACGATTTTGTAAATGCCAGGATGCGCGGGAGCAAGGGCTTGGTGCGCAGCTCCAAGGACACAAGCGACCAGGGTTGGTTGCACCGGTATGTGTTCGTGCGTACTCAGGCTCTGACCTTTAACTCCAAGACTTTCCTTCCTGAGGTTTGAACAAGAAGCGTAAGTCCCCGAGTTTTCTTTCGAGTTCTTTTGTGCTTCTTCTTCTCTTTTTGTCAGCTTATCCCTTTGATTCTTTTTTGTAGCCACCAAGCGACCCTACGATGGGCTCATATCAGTTGATGAGCTAACGGCGTGGGTTGAGGCGATTTTGCAGGAGTTTTCTCCTGAAAAGAGAGAATGGGCGTACTTTGCTGCGCAGAAGAATTTGACCGTGAAGACTCACGGTGAGAATTTTCTGATGTTGTAGCCATTTCTTTCTTTTGTATTTTCTTCGTGTCTGACCGTTCTGCCTTTTTGCAGGTCTGGGAACTCAGGGGGACTTTTTCCCTCCTCCTCCTCAGGCCGTGCCTTCTGAGTCTGCTGCTGATCCCGATGCTGAAGCCGCATCTATACTAGCTTCAGTGGAGGCACTACGCGGCAGGGAAGTTGGCGAGGAGCTTTTATCCAGTGGCCTTGGTTCTTTGAAGAGGAAAAAGAAGGGCCAAGGTGAGGGCGGAGCACGGAAGAAGTCTGCACGTAAGGCTTCCGTTGCTGCCGGGCAAACCTCAACTGCTGGAGGTGAGTCCTTGCCCAAAGCCAATGTACCAGAATATGCAGAAGAAAATATCAAGACCACTGCCGAAGTCCTCGAGTCTGCACGGGGAAAGGGTTTTGACAAGGAGGTAATTAATATTTCAGATGCTGAGACTGAAACGGTTGAACCCCTTGTGCGAAAACCTTATCTTCGGAGTGATAAGAGGAAGGTTGAGGAAGAGGTTGCCCGTGCTCCGGAGAGGAGTCCCCGAGTTGATGATGGGGTGAAGGCGGCTCCTTCCCATGCGGACAAAGAGAAAGGCAAAGTGGGTGAAGAATAAGAAGAAGAAGAAGAAGAAGAAGAAGAGGAGATAAGGGAAGAGGTTCCCCAAGAAGGTGGCCGAGGTCCTCGTGTTTTTCGTTTTGAGGACCTGGAAAATGTGGCCACTGAGGGGCCGACGCCTGTTGGTCTTCGCGAGTGCGACACGATAGATCCTGGAGTGGAGGGTGACTCCAACTTATCAACAATAAGGCTTATTTGGCGGTCAGTCATCGATGGTCAGACCGGATTAAAGGACATTAGGGGTGTGCGCTACAAGTTTTGTCCAAACTATCCCTCTGAACAGGCTTGCGAACCCAAGTACTGCGAGAGGAAGCATACCATGAGGCTAGCCCCTGACGTCAACTTCATATCCAGGCCGGGTGGTTTAGCTAGGCTGTCTCTTCACTCATTGGCCCCGAGAGGAATGGACAATGAGGGAAATGAGTGATGTGGAGCTAGCTTTTACGATTGCTGCCAATTCTGCCCGGGTAATTGTTTACCGCTTGTGTTGGATGTAATTTGACTTCATACTTGTAACTTTTGCTTCTTTTGTTTCTCCAATCAAGTATTATGTCTGTGGAGCTAATGTTCCGCTCCAGGATCAACAATGTCGATCAAGTACTCGAGGTAAAGAAAAAGTTGCTGGATGCTCTAAAGGAGAACAAGATTCTGGTAGAGCAGTGTGGTCTCCTTGGGGGTGAAGTTAATCGATTGAGTGAAGTTAATAATGAGCGAATTGATCGGATTAACGAACTCACCAAGGAGAAGGACCTTCTTTCTGAAGAGAAGGAAGGGTTCGCACGCTCTGCCCAGGGTCTGGATATTTTACTCGAAGAATGCAAGGCTTCACTGAACAGAGCTATTGATGATTGTGGATCTCTTGAGATGGATCTGCAAAGGGCTAACGAAGAGTCCGCTAGGGCCAGAGCTGAGCTTCAAGCTGCTAAGGACCAGGTTGCCCAGTCAATGAGTGCTCAAATCGCGCTATCTAAAGACTTGGCAAACCTGCATGACCAATCTGAAATCAAGGCAAATCTTGTTGTGCTCAAAGCTATGCGTTCACTGCTCGGGCAGGTCCAGGCTAAGCAGATCAACGTTGAAGAGATGCTACAGAAGACAAAAAGCGGTGTTCGTAGAGTAAGACAAGTACTGAATCTTTCTCCTGAGGAGCCTGAAGGTGAAGATGAGGATGAAGATGTATATGACGACGAGAATTCAGAGGACGATGACAGAATCGATTGAGTTTGTGCGTCGGGTTCTGATCGCAGCCCTAAAAACTGATGCCCCCAAAATTTGATTAAGTTGCAAGTTTGTACATCTGGCAAGAGCCGAATTAGTTGGTTGTGGATAGAGGTCTCTTAGGGACTCTCTGGTCCTTGTACGGCCGGTTCCATTTGGCCTTTGATCACTCTGTAAAACTTTTGTCAGCCGTTTTTGGTATTTTATTATTTTACAGGATTATGTATATACAACTTTAGATCTTTTCTAATTCAATGACTATATTTAGCCTGAATTCTTGATCTTTCGTTTGTATGTATTGTGGCATTCGTGCCTTATGCTTAAGAGCTTTATGAAGTTTGAACTTTATTAAGTTCTGGTCTTCAAAAGTCTGTCCGAATGTTTTAACTTAGCCTTTCCTAAGGAAGAGGTTATAAGTTGTGAATAATCTGCGCAGATGTTTTTATTCTGACCGAGTCATGGTCGATAGTTTCTGGCCGAATCATTGGCCTTTGCGAGCCAACTTTGCTTATCGCCTTGATAGTTGAAAGTTGTCGCAGGAAGTTTGTAGTTTAATTCTGGCCGAGTCGCTTGCCATGTGAACGACTTCTTTTATTTTTGTGGAAGCTTGTCACATAAAAAGTTTTTGGTTTTGGCCGAGACGCTGGCCTTGTGAACGACTTCTCTTATTTTCGTGGAAGCTTGTCTGGTGCAAACAAACCCGAAGGAATAGCTAAACACGAAACGCAGAAGAAACAACAAGAAATAAAAGATAGAAGCAAGACAAGACTTGCTTCGATTCGAAGAATAGTGAGGAACTTGTCTCAAGCTCAATCGAATGAAGGTCAAGAATCACCTATACTATGCAACAATCCTCAAGAAAGACAACGCTTCTTGCAAATTGAATGACCAAGAAGAAAATGTTCAAACGACTCACACCGATTGACACAAGTTCTTTAAAATCCCACGTCGGGGTTCGGCTCCATCGGAGACACTTCAATAGCAACTGCTATGTTCAAAATTCATACAGACTTCACTTCTTACAATGAAATAGAAATGGAGTATTGATAGACTGTGCTAAGGATAAAGCAGTAAATGGTCACATGCGACCAATAGGAGTAAGCCACGCAGGGCTGCCTAATGAGTGTTTGGTTACTCCTTTAACCGAACACGTGACTTCGAACACTTGAGCTCGAGCTTATTCACTTCGGTGCTCGGTTGCTCAACTCAGCTCATACTTGACATCGATCGCCCTTCCTTCAGTTCTTGCCTTTCCTTCGGCGCCGATGTTGAATGCTCGGTTGTAGTTCGGTCACTCTCTTCTTTGAGCTCAAGCTTGTAGATGAAGCCTTCGGTTCTTGAGCTCGAATACTCAGCTTCGGAGTAGTTGCTTTCCTTCGGCCAGGCCAAGTGAATATGAACATCGTGCAGGAGCTTGACTTGGCTTCGTGTCATTGGCCTCGGTGGATCGAACACTTGATCAGCACGTGTTCGGGCTGCATCATTGTCACATAAAAAGTTTTTGAAAACTCGCCTTTTCACAAGGTCTATTGCCTTTATGAAGGTCTTACCTAGCCTATAGGGGCCTCTCACCACCCTCCTTGTTTTTATGTTGGAAAATGGGAAGTGATAACATAAAAGAGTTAAGGCAAGTTGTAAATAAAAGAACACATATAACCAAAAGAGGAGTGTGTCCGTTGTGGGATTGGAACCCACAGCCGCGAAGTTGAAGAACTTCGAGCTCTACCAGTTGAGCTAAACGGATCTGACCTTGTTCAGGCCGTTAGTACCATTTAGAAGAAATATAATGACAGTAAGGATTATCACAAAATTAAAAGGTAAGAAGAAAACGACTAACTGTATTACCACTCAGAAGTGATATCTTTTGAGGTGAATCACGTTCCAACTGTTTGGAACAATTGAACCGTCTGGTCGTGTTAAGCGATATGATCCCTTGCCGACTGAGGCGATTACCTTGTAGGGGCGTTCCCAATTAGGGCCTAGCTTCCCTGAATTTGCTTCCTTTGTGCTCTGGGACACTTTCCTTAGCACAAAATCTCCAACCTGGAAACTTCGTACGCATAGTCCCCGATTGTAATATTGTTCAATTCGTTCTTTTTGGGCGACTACTCGTACGAGGGCTAGTTCCCTTCGTTCTTCGAGGACGTCCAGATTTTTGGAGAGGTTGACCGAGTTGGACTCTTCAGTGGCATGTGCATACCGTAAGATGGGTTCTCCAATTTCCACTGGAATTAAGGTGTCTGCACCGTACACTAATGAGTAAGGTGTCTCTCCAGTACTCATTTTTATCGTCGTGTGATAAGCCCATAGCACACCAGGTAGCTCTTCTACCCAACATCCCTTGGCTTGCTCAAGGCGCTTTTTGAGGGATTCAACGATTATTTTGTTGGTAGATTCTGCTTGTCCGTTTGCAACCGGATGATACGGAGAGGAAGTGATCCTCTTGATGTGCAGGTCGTCGAGGAACCTAGTCACTTTCTGGCCGATGAATTGCGGCCCATTGTCCATGACTATTTCTTTAGGCGCTCCAAAGTGACACACGACAAAACACCAAAGGAAGTCAACAACTTCTGTTTGTCATATCTTTGCATATTCTACTGCTTCGACCCATTTGGTGAAGTAGTCGGTGATGACCCACAAGAAACGTACTCCTCTAGGCGCCGCGGGGAGAGGACCAACTATGTCCATTCCCCATTTCATGAATGGCCACGGGGAGATTATTAAGTGGAGTGGTTCTGCTGGTTGATGAAGAAGATGTGCGAACCTCTGACACTTGTCGCATTTTTTGACAAACTCATTCGTATCCTTTTCCATCTTATCCCAGTAGTATCCTGCAAGAATCAACTTGCAGGCTAACACCTTGCCTCTGGAATGATTACTGCAGCAGCCTTCATGGACCTCCCGCATCACGTAATTGATTTGATTTGGTCCGAGGCACTTTGCGAGGGGTCTTGCAAACATCTTGCGGTAGAGATCGCTGTTGATGATTGTATACCGAGCGGCTTTTATTCTCAGCTTGCGAGCGGCTTTCGTGTCAACGGGCAGAGTCCCATGAATAATATAGTTTGTGATTTCATTCCGCCAGTCCCAAGTTGTGTTGATGGTGTTGACTTTGAATTTTTCCCTATCTATGGTTGTGTAGAGAAGTTGAACGACAGCTGAAGAACTGGCCGCCCCTATTTCTGCTACTGACCCTAGATTCGCGAGAGCATCAGCTTCATGGTTCTCTTCTCATGGAATTTGAAGTGCCTCTTATTCGTCAAACTGGGCCAGGAGTTCTTTCACATGGGCAAGGTACACTTGCATTCTAGACTCTCGTGCAATGAATCCTCCGGTCACCTTGTTGACAACCAGTTGAGAATCACTCTTAAGCTTGACGATGTTTGCTCCATAGCTTCGGGCTAACTCCAATCCTGCAATAACGGCCTCATATTCGGCCTCATTGTTAGTAATAAACGGGCACTTGATGGCCTACCTAATGATTTCTCCGGATGGGGCGATGAGAACCAGTCCGAGACGGGACCTTTTGACGCTCGAGGAGCCATCAGTGTATAGGGTCCATGCGTCAGGAGCCTGCCCAGCATACAGAACGACATCCTTTTGTGCCTCAGGATAGATACTAGCGCTAAAATCTGCGACGAAATCTGCTAGGGCTTGTGATTTTGTTACTACCCTAGGTTCATAGGTGATATCAAATTCACTTAATTCTATAGCCCATTTTACTAGCCTTCCCGAAAATTCAGGTTTGTGTAAAACATTTCGCAAAGGAAAGGTTGTTACCACAGCTATTGAATGACTTTGAAAATATGGGCATAACTTACGAGCAGCAGTTACTAGTGCTAAAGCCAATTTTTCCAAGGGTTGATAGCGTGTTTCTGCGTCAATTAGAGCTTTGCTAATGTAATAGATAGGGAGTTGTTTACCTTTATCTTCCCGAACTAGAACGGCGCTTACCGATGACTCTGAAACTGCTAGAAAAATCAGCAACTGCTCCCCATGTTGAGGTGTAGAGAGCAGTGGTGGATTAGACAAATACTTTTTCAGATCCTTCAGTGCTTGTTGACATTCGGGAGTCCAATCAAACTCTTTTTTTTGCTTCAAAACATCGAAGAAACTCTTGCATCGGTTTGACGATCGGGATATAAACCTTCGTAGTGCTGCCACTATTCCGGTCAATTTCATGGCGTCTTTCCGATTGTGAAGTACATCTGGAATTGACTCGATGGCTTTGATCTGAGCGGGATTGACTTCAATTCAATGCTGAGAAACGATGAAGCCCAGGAATTTTCCCGATCCGACTCCGAATGCATATTTCTCCGGGTTCAGCTTCATGTTGTACTAATCAAGAATCTGGAAAGCTTCCTTTAGATGCGCTAGATGGTCCTCCGCTCGCTTGGATTTGACCAGCATGTCATCGATGTATACTTCCATAGTCTTACCGAGATGGTCATGGAACATTCGATTGACTAGGCGCTGATATGTTGCACCTGCATTTTTCAACCCAAATGGCATAACTTTATTATAGTACGTACCTCTGCCAGTTATGAACGCTGTTTTCTCCTGGTCATCGGGGTCCATCAGTATCTGGTTGTACCCAGAGTACGCATCGAGAAAAGTGAGCACCTCGTGCCCGGCTGTTGCGTCAATCAGTTGGTCTATCCTGGGAAGGGGATATGAATCCTTCGGACAGGCTTTGTTTAGATCTGTGAAGTCAATACAGACTCGCCATTTTCCATTCTTCTTGGGCACAACGACCGCGTTGGCTAGCCAGTTTGGGTACTTTGACTTCACGTACAGACCCGATCTTCAACAGCCGATCGACCTCATCGTTGATGACCTGGTTCGGAAAAGCTCCTTGCTGGCGCGTCTTCTGTTTTACCGGGCGGTGGTTTGTGAGAAATAATTTCTGGAGAAATACCTGTCATATCTGCGTGAGACCAGGCGAATGTTGTATGCCGCTTCTTGAGGAACTGGAAGATGTCTCCTCGTAAGCGTTCGCTCAACTCGATCCCCAAGTATACCTTCCGTTCCAGCTTATCTGCAAACAATTCTTCGGGTTCCAAAGCTTCCACGGTTGGAATATAGCTCTCCCGTTCGTCCAACTTTGTGATGAATTCCGGGACCTCGTGCTTTGTTTTTTCGTGTGGCATGTCTGGTCCTGGTCGCTGTAATTGCTATTTGCTTTCTTCGGGTAGCTTGAGGGCCACTGAGTAGCAATCTCGAGCAGAGCGTTGCTCTCCTCGAACTTCACGTACTCTCCATTCGGAGGGGAACTTCAGCACCTGATAATAAGTTGAGGGAACGACTTGCATATCATGGATCCAGGGTCTCCCCATGATGATATTGTAAGCCAGATCTGCATCAACAACATGAAATGTCGTTTCCTTCGCTACCCCTTCGGCGAGTGTTGTAAGAGTAATCTCGCCAAGGGTCTTCTCACTCGAGTTGTTGAAGCCGGAGAGAACTCGACATATCGGCACGATCTTATCTGACAGCTGCATCTTTCTTACAACTCGTGATTGAATAATGTTTGCAGAGCTGCCCGCATTGATGAGCACTCTCTTGACGTCGAATTCGGCCACGCGTAACGTTATCACTGACGCATCAGCGTGTGGGAACTGCGAACCGTCTGTGTCGGAGTCTTCAAATGTTATTGTTCCTTCTGATCGTGGACGCTTGGTGTTCGTGATGGAGACCTTGGCATACTTCTTCGCCGTGAAGGTGACGGAATCCACTTCGATCTCACCCGAGATAACATTGAATGTCCTCCTAGAGGAAGATGCTCGTGGAGGGCCAGGTTTGTTCTGCTGCGCCTTCGCATGAGTTTACTTCCCCTTCTCAGTCAGGAACTGCTTCAGGAATCCCTGTTTCAATAAATGTGCAACTTCATACCTTAGGGCTTTGCAGTCCTCGGTGGTGTGACCGTGGTCGCGATGAAATTCACACCATAGGTCCTGGTTTCGTTTGTTTGGGTTGGTCTTCATGTCCTTCGGCCAGTTGACCTTCTCTCCCATGTCTTTGAGCGCTGCCACTACTTCAGACACCTCCACGTTGAAGCTCGGCAGGCTTGGGGCTCCACGGAGGCTTGATTCTGAATCATCTCTTCGGGACAGCCCTCTGTTGTTGTGGCTGTACCCTTTGGAGTTGCCGCGTGACTGGTCAAGGTACGGTTCGTAACGTACGTCTGATCTCTCCGTCTCCGCCTTTCCGCCGGAAACGCTGTTGCGTGCCTGAGTCCTTCCTCGGGTACCTGTTCCAATTAATTTATCTTCATCAATACGTACCTTTGAGTTGTAGCGGTTGTAGATGTCCGACCAGCTGGCTGCTGGGAACTCGCGAAGGGATTCATAGAGCCTGCGCGTAGCCTCTGAGCTCCTTATGTCCAAACTGTTGGTGAATGCGATCGCTGCCCATCGGTCCGGTACTTTAGGTAGCATCATATGTTCCCGTTGGAAGCGATCCACAAATTTACGGAGAGACTCGTCGGGCCTCTGCTTGATCTCAAAGATATCTTCTATGCGAGTGGGCGCTGATATGTTGCACCTGCATTTTTCAACCCAAATGGCATAACTTTATTATAGTACGTACCTCTGCCAGTTATGAACGCTGTTTTCTCCTGGTCATCGGGTTCCATCAGTATCTGGTTGTACCCAGAGTACGCATCGAGAAAAGTGAGCACCTCGTGCCCGGCTGTTGCGTCAATCAGTTGGTCTATCCTGGGAAGGGGATATGAATCCTTCGGACAGGCTTTGTTTAGATCTGTGAAGTCAATACAGACTCGCCATTTTCCATTCTTCTTGGGCACAACGACCACGTTGGCTAGCCAGTTTGGGTACTTTGACTTCACGTACAGACCCGATCTTCAACAGCCGATCGACCTCATCGTTGATGACCTGGTTCCGAAAAGCTCCTTGCTGGCGCGTCTTCTGTTTTACCGGGCGGTGGTTTGTGAGAAATAATTTCTGGAGAAATACCTGTCATATCTGCGTGAGACCAGGCGAATGTTGTATGCCGCTTCTTGAGGAACTGGAAGATGTCTCCTCGTAAGCGTTCGCTCAACTCGATCCCCAAGTATACCTTCCGTTCCAGCTTATCTGCAAACAATTCTTCGGGTTCCAAAGCTTCCACGGTTGGAATATAGCTCTCCCGTTCGTCCAGCTTTGTGATGAATTCCGGGACCTCGTGCTTTGTTTTTTCGTGTGGCATGTCTGGTCCTGGTCGCTGTAATTGCTATTTGCTTTCTTTGGGTAGCTTGAGGGCCACTGAGTAGCAATCTCGAGGAACTTCACGTACTCTCCATTCGGAGGGGAACTTCAGCACCTGATAATAAGTTGAGGGAACGACTTGCATATCATGGATCCAGGGTCTCCCCGTGATGATATTGTAAGCCAGATCTGCATCAACAACATGAAATGTCGTTTCCTTCGCTACCCCTTCGGCGAGTGTTGTAAGAGTAATCTCGCCAAGGGTCTTCTCACTCGAGTTGTTGAAGCCGGAGAGAACTCGACATATCGGCACGATCTTATCTGACAGCTGCATCTTTCTTACAACTCGTGATTGAATAATTTTTGCAGAGCTGCCCGCATTGATGAGCACTCTCTTGACGTCGAATTCGGCCACGCGTAACGTTATCACTGACGCATCAGCGTGTGGGAACTGCGAATCGTCTGTGTCGGAGTCTTCAAATGTTATTGTTCCTTCTGATTGTGGACGCTTGGTGTTCGTGATGGAGACCTTGGCATACTTCTTCGCCGTGAAGGTGACGGAATCCACTTCGATCTCACCCGAGATAACATTGAATGTCCTCCTAGAGGAAGATGCTCGTGGAGGGCCAGGTTTGTTCTGCTGCGCCTTCGCATGAGTTTACTTCCCCTTCTCAGTCAGGAACTGCTTCAGGAATCCCTGTTTCAATAAATGTGCAACTTCATACCTTAGGGCTTTGCAGTCCTCGGTGGTGTGACCGTGGTCGCGATGAAATTCGCACCATAGGTCCTGGTTTCGTTTGTTTGGGTTGGTCTTCATGTCCTTCGGCCAGTTGACCTTCTCTCCCATATCTTTGAGCGCTGCCACTACTTCAGACACCTCCACGTTGAAGCTCGGCAGGCTTGGGGTTCCACGGAGGCTTGATTCTGAATCATCTCTTCGGGACAGCCCTCTGTTGTTGCGGTTGTACCCTTTGGAGTTGCCGCGTGACTGGTCAAGGTACGGTTCGTAACGTACGTCTGATCTCTCCGTCTCCGCCTTTCCGCCGGAAACGCCGTTGCGTGCCTGAGTCCTTCCTCGGGTACCTGTTCCAATTAATTTATCTTCATCAATACGTACCTTTGAGTTGTAGCGGTTGTAGATGTCCGACCAGCTGGCTGCTGGGAACTCGCGAAGGGATTCATAGAGCCTGCGCGTAGCCTCTGAGCTCCTTATGTCCAAACTGTTGGTGAATGCGATCGCTGCCCATCGGTCCGGTACTTTAGGTAGCATCATATGTTCCCGTTGGAAGCGATCCACAAATTTACGGAGAGACTCGTCGGGCCTCTGCTTGATCTCAAAGATATCTTCTATGCGAGTCTCCGTCTTCTTAGCGCTTTTGTGTGCCTTCACAAACAGTTCAGCCATCTCTGCGAAGGACCCAATAGAGTTTGGAGGCAGCATTGAGTACCATCATAGAGCTCCATCTGCTAGGGTCTCCACGAACTTCTTCAGTTGGACAGATTCGATCTCTTCATCGGTGAGATCGCTAGCTTTTATAAAGTTGCTGAACATCATGAGATGATCATTGGGATCAGATGTCCCACGATATCTCGAAATGTTGGGCATCTTGAATGTCTTGGGTATTTCTTTTGGGGCTGCCTCCTTCTTCCAAGGCCGCTGGGAATAGCGTTAGACATCAACTTTCTTTAGCGTGGGTGGAGCACCTGGTATCTGATCGATTCTCTTGTGGAGAGATTTTTGAAGTGCTTCCTGGCTTTCCTTGAACTACTTGGTAAGAGCCTCAACGACGATGTTCATTTCGACGGATGCCATAGATCCTCCATTGTTTCGCTCCCCACCTTGCTTCGAAGTGTGTGAAGAAGGGGTGTCACGACCTGGTGTTGCAGCATCAGCTCTTGCAACCGGAGGGTTGTGCCCTCGGAGAGAGTTGAGTGCCTCGTTTATTCCTCTGTTGAACTCTGCATGTTCCTACAGAAATGCATAGAGCGTCTCCTGGAGGTTCCCTTGGCCAGGGGAGAGACTCCTAGGCATCGTCTCCTCGGCGGAGTAGTGCTCTGAGAGCGCCTACGCCCATTTCGCTGCCTGACCGGTCCTTGGGAAGATTGTTGCTGCCCATCGGACGAGTAATCGGGAGAATAATTGGGACTTGATGAAGAGGTACGTACCTGACTTCCGCCAATGATAGTTCGGTCTGAACCACTTTCTGCCATGTTAGTTGTGAAGCAAAAAGATCGACAAAAAGAAATGTAATACTGGAAAGATAAACTGTTAACCTATGAAAGCTATTGGCCGGCTCCCACTGTGGTCGCCAAATTGTTTAACCTAGATCCGATTTTAGGCCAATTAACAATTAAATTTGTATCTGCGGAGTCACGATCAATAGTTTAGATTAAGAGTTCGAGCGAAGAATTACGCTGATTGTTAGATTACTAAGATTCATGATTTCCAACAATGATGAATAACAATATGGAAATAAGATATAACCGAAAATAAATAGAATTAAAGCGTTAATAGAATGAGTAGAAGTAACCGCATTGGATCGCTTGATCCCGGTAAGAGTTCCCCCTTACTGATCGTACTAGGAGATTGGGGAGCAAAGTATTCAACGAATATAAGCAAAGAACAGTGCTTGAGCCAGAGTAAGAGAGAATATTCTTATTGATGTTTTTGACAAGAATTAAAGTTGTTCTACAATGGTTTAGGTCGAGTGCTATTTATAGGTCTGATAGGTGTCCGTTGAGTTTTGTAACCGCTGGACACGTATCCGTTGGATATGCAACCGCTGGATTGTAATAACTGCCTTTGTGACCATTTATTAGATAATCGCACATGATCAGGTTAATAATTGCTTGTTCAGATCGTGTTGACTGAGGAAGCGTTACATTGTTGCTTTAGGTCTGCCCATGGTAACCACCTGGCTGGTTGTCTGTCCGTTGGATGTCTGTCCGTTGGATGTCTGTCCGGATATACCTCTGTCCGTGCCACATGGCAGACACGTGTCACCTTTTTAGACGATACTAGTTTTTATCCAAATACACACACGTACGTGCTAAAGTTCCAAAAAATGAAGCACCTAGATATCGTGGGAGGAAAGATTATCCAACACAAAATGTATTGGCTGCATGCACGTTTGATTTAAAATTCACATATGTATTAGCTGGTTGGGAAGGGACGGCATCCAATTCAAGAATCATGAAAGAATCACTAAAGAGACAAGACTCTCTAAAAATCCCAGAAGGTAAATGTTACAAATTATTTATATAATAATACTTGTATGTGATTACAAATACTTAATTTTTTTTAAATCTTAACTCTTAGAAAAATACTACCTAGTTGATGCTGGATTCATGTTGAGAAGTGGACTTATCACACCTTATAGGGGAGAGCGATATCACTTGAAAGAATACTCAAGGAATCCACCTCGAAATCCTCATGAATTATTTAATTTGCAACATGCATCTTTGCGCAATGCTATTGAAAGAGCATTTGGAGTTCTTAAAAAGAGATTTCCTATAATTTCTAGTTCCATGGAGCCATCATATGGAATAGAAACTCAAAAACTTATTATTTTTGCATGTTGTGTTTTGCTCAACTACTTAAGAGGGGTAGATCCAAATGATGCATTACTTGCCCAAGTCAACGCGGAGCTTATGAATGATAATAATGATGTGCATGAAGAAGCTCAAAATTCCAGGGAAGGTAACGAGGAATTTAGAAGAGGAGAGTTGATTCGCGATCGCATAGCGGATGAAATGTGGGCCAATTACCATGGTTAATTATTTAGGAAAGAAAGTTCAAGTGTACTGTTAGTTTGCTATTTGTTTGATTATACGTAATGCTATTTACTCTATGTGCGATGCTATCTGCTTCGTTTTATAACATTTATGATTATTTACGTGATGCAGTTTATTAGCAAAGTCTTATGAATATTTATATAATTGTGTAGTTACCAATATAATGAAAAGGTCAAATCCATCTTCAAGTGATACAGATACAAATACTTCAGCTGCAAATATGTGTATCTGGAATGAACAAATGGATGATGTTTTAATTAACTCATTTTATCATGAGCACACACTTGGTAATAGGGTCGGTGGAACTTTCACAACACATGCAATTGATAATGTTGTGAAGGAAATGCAGGCAAGGTTTCTTACTAAGTCTATCACCAAAGAAAAAATTCACAACAGAGTGAAAGTAATTAAAAACTGTTTAGCAAGTGTTATGAAACATTTCAAAATGGAATGAGTGGATTTGCATGGGATCCTAGCACAAACAAGTAGAGTGCTGAGCCTGAAGTATGGGATCAATTAATTCAGGTAAATTAATATTTATTACTATTATTCTTGTTTGTTTTAATGAGGTTTATCCAATTTTCTATGTTAATGTAGGTTAAGCCTGAAGCTGCTGAATGGAGAAACAATCCAATTCGAAACTATGAAAAGTTAGTTCTACTATATGGAAATGATAGGGCTACTGGAAAGCATGCTGAGACTGGGCAAGATATGTTGAGAAGAGGCGCTCGTGATAATTTGAGACGGTCAAATAGTGCCCCGATAACCATTAATGAGATAGATGAAATGATTTCGATGAATGCTGCCTCTTTGGAAACTCCAAGTGAATATGTGCAAGAAGAGCAAGAGCAACCAACTCCTGATGCACCTAGATCACATGAGGAAGCACCTATAGGTAATAGGAGTAAAAGGTCGAAACATGATCATCTTGAAAATATGGTTGCTATGTTGAAAGGGGGAATGGATCATTTGGCAAATGCCATTAATCGTCTTTCTAACATGCCACCAATTCCAGAGAATGAGATATGGGAAATGGTAAAGGAGATGGACTTGGAACCTAGTGTGACACGAAGAGCTTATATATTTCTTTGTCGAAATGCAGACTTGTGCCGAACACTGATTGGATGCCCATGAGAAGAACGTAAAGATCTCCTTCTAACTATGATGCCAACAAACAATTGAATTAGGCTTATCTTGTTTATCAAGTTACTGAGGGTTTCTTTAACAACATGAATTACATGTTGTTTAGAAAATATTACTGTATGCATTTTAAGGATAGACTATATTAATGAGCGTTTTTAAGAAACATATTTATATTTTAAATTATTAAACGTGTGGACTTATTTTGATTGTCTAAATTATTATTTTATTTTTCTCTAATTTCAGTTAAAGTTGCATGAATGCATTAATATATGTACAAGGTATTAGTTGCGGTAAATTATGAAAAATAAGTATCCTAATATAAATTTATAAGTAATTCTTGATAAATCTAATGTTATCAGCACTTAAGAGCATTTTAGTAATGTTACTGGTTATTATACGATACGATACAGTCAAATTAAACATGAAGATGTTATTAAACCATGAAAAATAGTACAGTCTATTGAAATATTGTACAAGACAATACTATACAGTACCATACGATACAATCCAATACATTATGAAACTATAGGTAACCACCATCCAAACGCAGTGTTAGAGTGGTTTTAACAATAAAAATTTATTACAATTTTCAAGTACACAATATGACAACCTAGGGACAAAAATTCAATATTACAATAATCAGTTGTGTTCTTCTTCATCCCTGTCCCTCTGTCTCTCTCTCGCGCTCACGTTCCCCAAGGCATTTTTGCAGTCTCTAATATCTACATACATACATTATATACAACAACAAATTGAGCTAACTAATACCCTTTTCTTGGATTATTGCTGCCTTAGATCCCTTTTAGGTATTCCTTTTATCTCTCCGTTTTACGGTTTATGCAAAAATCATGTTTTTTTTCTCTTTGTATGTGTGTGTGCAAATGTATAGATTTTGATTGGGTTTATTGTCTGGATAGATTTTGTGCTAGATTTATTTTTGTAAATTGGTTTTTATCTCTGAACTTGTGTGCATTTTTCTAGAAAATATATAGTGGAAAAATGGGGGTTTGATAACTATTGAGTTTAGTATCGGAGGATTCTCGAGGGCGAGTGGCACGCGGTTCGAAACTCTGTGGATAATAAACCTGCCCTTATACCCTTTTCCACTTAAAATACCGTGCTTTTGTCACGGCATGGTTCGGCCCATGATATATGCCTAACTTACGCATCACAAGTTGTGTTCTTACCATTAAACCAAGGGTTTGCCCTCGGGCCTTTTATGAGCCATTTCGTGTTTTTGTGGTTATTCCTTTTCTTTTTCTTTCTATTTGGGAAAGTAGTTGTACTTTGAATGCACATGGTGCATAATTCACCAGGAAAATTAGTGTTTAATTTTCAATTTAGAGCTCAAGAAATGCGGGTGGTAATTATGTAATCTTCAGTTTGTTGTCACTTGGTGTGATTTGTTTTTATGTTGAGGATTTCTATAACTAACCACGGCTAGTTTGGATTGAAGCATAGTTGTTGACTTGTTTTCTTGTGCTTTTTTTTAAGGTGCTCGGCTATTGCGCATACAGCAGTATGATGGCAGTCACAAATACTGATTAAATCAGATTGGAAGATACAGTGGTATGGAATTATTCTGCTCTGATTCTATGGTGAAAACATGTTATTCCACTGATAGCCATCTGAGCAAGTGCAACCCAGTCTATCTAGAACCCTGGATTTTGTTCTTTCTCCTAGTTTTGTTGTATGAGGGGCTTACTTTCAATGATCTAGATTCATGTGACCCCAGCTTGCTGTGCACGCACAGTTTTTTTATTTTTTTATTTTTATGAAGTAAGATGTTGCTGTGTACTCACAGGTTGATGTCAGTTTGTTGTTGATTTATTCCCTCCGCCTGCTTGCAACTTGTTTATGTGTCTTATCTGGGCTTTACGGCTATAACAGTTACTTCTCTTATTGTTTTGAGGAAAGAAAGTGCTGCGATTTAATATTCTTAAGAAATAGGGGTAGAAACAGGCAGATATGGGTACCTGAAATAGCTAAACTAGTACACTAGTGCCCGTGTTGTGTGGTTGTTGAACCTAAGACCTGTAAGGCCACTGTAATCAAGCTAGTGTTGCGACTCTGGCTATATCTCCTAGCTAGAAAAGGCACTTCTATTTGGGGGATGTAACTTGTACAGATTTGTGGTGTATTTAGTGGTATCTGAATGTTAAACCCCTAACCCAGCCGACGGGGTAATGGAAAGATTAAATGAATATAGAGATGCTCCACATCAATCACAAGATTTGAAAGAAAAAACCTTACTTCTTGACTTGCCTCAGCTCGTGTCTAGACATGTTTTCCAAGTCCAGAAATTTTGGTATTCCATAAGAGGTTCTCTTTGAGCAAATACTTTTAGTAGTTTAAAACATCCTGCGATGTTTTGTCTCCCAATGTGGCAATTTCTCACAAAGCGCCACCTTTGAAAGAAATTCCAACTTTTAGATAAGATGGTGTGGTTTTTACTGTAATCAAGAATTTCTTGAATATATAACGGAACTCCATTCATTAGTTTTCTTATTGTTCAAAATTTTATAGCTGGATCCTAGACCCTCAGGTTGATAATTGTTGTTTTGTGTGCTATGCTGGTACTTTCGCTACATTGTTAATAGCGTCATTTGCAAATTCGGCAAAGTTGAGGCTGTCGTACATGGTCAGATTGTTTTTCTTTGAGGTCTTTTCTCTTTTCTATTTATTCAGCATTTCTGTCGGTTTAGAAGAAAATTGGGTTGAATAACAATGATGTACTTTATCGCTCCGTAGTGCTTACCCTTCTTTCTGGATGCAAGAGTAAAAACAGCAATGACTAATACCTCATTAGTTATTGCTGCTTCCTTATACTGTGATACTGTCGAACAAGTGATTGCTTGTATTGTTAGATAAGATGAAATATTTAAGAATGGCAAGTACATTGTTGTTAAAGTGTTTTAACTTTGAATAGCCTATTAATTGTATCAATGATGCTACCCTACTTCCAAGATTTTTGGGATTTGATGATATATTAAAGTCCGATTTGATAAGCTACCCAGAAAGGAAAGGGTTACCGACTGCATAATAATATTTTGATTGTAGCGCGTGTGATCACGTTTCCATACTATTATAGTACAACCACTCATCTAATATGAAAATAAATGATTTTATCTCACCTCCCTTCACTTACCATGGGCGATAGCGACTGTGTATCCACGGATTTGGGCCGCCTAATGTCCTGTGTTCTTGAGTGAAGTGTTTAGTCAGTCTTATATTTCCTCTTTAGTATGTCACTTGAAGAGTTAATTGATTCACTTACGCTTGTCCAAACTCTTACACTTCCCACAGTCTAAACGTAAATAGAGATATATGTCTTACCTTCCTTTTCAACTAATATTAAACGTTGTCTTCTCTTTCACGTGATTCATTGTTTTGAACATGACTTTGGCTTCACAAACGTAAACACAGCGTATACCTCTTAGGAGATGTAGAAATTCAGAAACTTCTTCACAAAACCTAGTGTTAGCAGAAAGTCCCTTCTAGTTATTTAATAAATCCTTGATTCCAAGGTCCTTGGCTATTATATTATTGGAAGTCTGCAATTTTGACGCCAATACAAACGCTAATGGTGCTCTTGGGCATACTTCACGGTAAGTGATTATGTTTCCTAATGCATCCCACCTAAGATTTGTTAGGAAGCTCCAAATTCCAATTACTGAACTTAGTTTCTGACTTTATTGCTAGGAAATTTCTTGATAGGTTATCCACTTTGTGAGAGTGGCATCTCCTAAGAATTAACTGTAGACTTTTTTTTTCCCCTCTTTTAAGAAATAACTTGACTCCAGACTCTTGTTCTCATTTCGCTACCACTGGATGCCATTAATAAAGTTGCATTACTTTATCACAAGGAACTTGATTCTAGTCTTAATGACTAACCAGGCAGGGCTAGTGAACAGAAGATTCAATTTGTTGGGGATGCCCAACTTACATGATGTAACAATTTGGAGAGGTTGGGCACCACACCCCCCTCCTCCATGTATTCCCTTTCTGGATTTTAGTTTACTGGATGAGGGTCAGTGGCCTAAAGCCTCCCACCAAGCTGGTGGATTAGTATAAAGAGATATTGGTTGATATTAGATTTTGAGCTGATTAGGTTAAGATATATGACCAACAAAAGATCTTGTAATTTTAGCAACTTTAGCCATTTTTTATAGATTAAAACAAAAGCTTTCTTGGAAACTATACCTCAGTCTCTTATGGTTCATGGTGTCAAGTGGTTCTCGTACACCAATACGATCAACTAGTTAGTCCAACTTTTCAATGTGAACTAGCTGCTGTCTTGATTTTCTTTTCCTTTTTTTTCACTCTTGATGACTTGGGAAGTGCTTTGGTTGGGAATTTTTCATGTTAGCTTTCTTGTTTATTCAGTTTAAATAGTATTCCTAAGCTGTTGCTCCCTCTCACGGAGGGACGGAACAGGCATCCGGCTTTACCCCTGTGACCAGGCACATCCGGATACAGATAGTATTCCTAAGGTGCGGGCAAAACTATCTAACTTTGCTGCTTTTTGAATGGTTTCATTCCCAAGAACATCAGCTTCCTTTCATGGTTATCAAGATCTGTATTAAGTCATTTGGTTGAGCAGTTCTTTTTGAAGATTTAATCTTTCTTGCCACAGATATTGTTTTTGGCCTCTGCCAGCCTTATCTGGTCTGTTTGGAAACTTGATAGATGTCCTATATTTGCTCTGATTCATCTTCTTGTAAAACTTTCAGGGGTCGTTCGGTTTGCCTTTGTTTTTTCGTGGGTATTAACTATTAATGCGGGTATTAGTAATGTGGGTATTAATAATGTGTGTATTAATAATGTGACTATTGATAATGCGGGTATTTATGTGGGTTTAATAACGTGGGTATTAGCCACGCATGTATTTTAACGTAGGGATTATTTGTTGAATCACTGATATATTACAAATTAACAAAAAATATTATTATTTAAAATATTTATTTACTCCTTAAATAAAATTTTAAAATATCCTTATTATTATGAGGGTTAATTTTGTCACTTTAAATTTTAATACCTGCATTATTAATACCCACATTATTAATACCACCTTCTACCCCGCATAAAATAATACATAGATTCTCGCGTTAATAATGCGGGTATTAATAATGTGGAATATACAAAAACGCAACCAAACGTTGCATTAATTTTATGCGGGTATTAAAATTTCACAAAAAACCAACCGAACGCTGCGCTAAATTAACGCTGAGTTTTGTGCGGGTATTAATATTTAATACCCGCAACCGAATGACCCCTCAGTTAATTAATGATATTTGGTTTTATTGTTCTGCCATTAGTTTGATCTTGTATCATTTCGGTGATTTAAGGCACTGGTTTCCTCATAGAGAAGTACTCCTGTACTTGGAATGCCTATAATTAATTTCTCTTTGAAAGTGTTTTCTTTTTTGTGTTCTAAGTCCGTGTAACATTTTAGATTTCAAGACCCCTCACATGTTTAACTGGATCTTCTTGTTTAGAAGTTTGTTTTTTGTATGAGATGTGGACATACTTGGATGTGGAGATTGTTTCACTTGCTACCAGACTGACATTTTTAATTTGATTTATAATTGCTCTCATTTATTAATTAATGTCAACTCTTGATGACCTGGTGAGGAGAATTGCCTTTCAGCCTTTATTTTACCAGTCGAAACAGGGATCCTGTGTGTATCACAGTGGCATAGATTAGCCTTGTTAGCTGTGTGGAACCTTTGGTTAAATAGGATTAAAGGTGGTCTTTTTCTCTCCTATGCTGTTCACTGTTCTAGGAGTTCTCTTATCGAATAAATTGTGTTTGCATTCTTTGGACAGTTCCATTCGATTCAGAACTGGTTGGATGGAGCAAGATCAGCTGGGCCTTGCAACCCCTGGAAAAACAGATCATAATAATATCCATGGTTCTTCTGTTGCTAGTCACCGGGATAATACGAAGCATGAGCCAAATAACTTGAGAGATCCTGCATCCAGTAGTGTCATAGGAACTCCTAATCAGACTCCTATAGATCTTACTTCTTCACCAGAACGAGAAGATCACAGCACGGAGGATGAGGATAATCATGGAGAAGATTCTCAGAAACAGTTGGTGCTTTACGATCCCGCTGCTGTTGGTGCTGGTGACATTGAACTCCTTCCTGACCCTGTTAGCTCACAACCTTCACGAAGGAACTCCTTTCCAAATAATACATCTAGGATTTTGCCAGCTGTAGGGGCATTTACTGTCCAATGCGCTAATTGCTTCAAATGGAGGCTCATACCTACTAAGGAAAAGTATGAAGAGATAAGGGAACACATATTGGAAGAGCCTTTCTATTGTGAAACAGCTCGCGAATGGCGTGCTGGCGTATCATGTGATGATCCACCCGATCTTACTCAAGATGGAAGTAGGCTCTGGGCTATAGATAAGCCTAATATTGCTCAGCCCCCTGCTGGGTGGGAACGTCTTTTAAGAATCCGAGGTGAAGGAGGCACCAGGTTTGCTGATGTGTACGTGTCTTGTGTTCCATCACTCTTCCTTTCCCATTAGAAGGTTTTGAAGTGTGTGTATGATTCTTCCTTTTAGCTAGGACAAACACTGCTTAATCAACATTTCTTTTGTTATGATTTACAGGTATTATGTTGCACCATCGGGCAAGAGACTTCGTTCCATGATTGAAATTCAAAAGTAAACTGACAAATTTTGAATCTGTATTTTCTTCTCATATCTCTTGTGATTTTGCTTAATGCTTTCTCTTCCCAGGTACTTGCAGGAACACCCAGACTATGTAAGGCAAGGTGTAAGTATGTCACAGTTTTCGTTTCAGATCCCAAGACCTCTGCAAGAGAACTATGTTAAGAAGCGGCCTTATCGTCCAGCACTAGCACATGGTGAAAATGATCCTGGTATGCTAGGACCTCTTAAACATTTTGATCTTCTATAAACATGGTTATTTAAGCATGCTTAAGTTAAAACTTTCTAGCAGTTGCTATCATTGATTAAAGCTAGCTGCATGTATGTAGTTTTGATATGGATCTGCATGCATGTAGTTCATGCTGTAAGTGCTTGATTCATCGATTTTCCCTCACCACCTCTGTTAATTATAACTAATCACCTCTTGGATTGAAACCAAACTGTGATTCCTTTAAGTTTCTAATTTTGTGGCCTTGAGACAGCTGCTGGATATGAACTTATCATCTTTGCTCGACTGGTTACTGTTGTGCCATCGCCTTATTCTAATTATTTCCTGAGCATGTTATAGGCAGTGTTGTCTATTAAAGGAGCACACTGATTGAAGCACATTTGTAATTGTGACAGTTCATCCCATAGCTTGGGTTGGTCCAGCTGACGATACAGATTTACGACTTGGTATGCCAGGGATGTCTTCACCTAGTGACAAGGCCCCTCTTTTTGAACCTGTGAGCCAATCGCTCAAGAAAAAGCGGACTCCATCTAAACGAATGAGAAATGCTGATGCAGCGTCTAACTCAAGTTAGAAGGGTCTCGTTTACTTTAGTTTATATACGATCTGGTCAAATCTCTTTGAATTCCTTTTTTCTCTTGTGATGAGAAACCTGCGCATGGATTAGTATGTACGGAAATGTTACTAGAAATATGGCTTTGAGCAAGCATTGTTTTTTGATGAACTTGTAACTTCCCTGAAGTTCATAATTTTGTTGGTTCTGTTGAGTGTAGATATGGAAGTAATTAGGTAATGTAAAGAGCTGCTGTTCTATCTAGGTTTAGTTGAAATGTTTTCTTCCGTTGAGGGAAAAACAGATGCTTATGTTGAAATGTAACATGCTGTTCATTGGTAGTTTCATGTTGAGATATCTACGGAAGAAATGCTCTGTTACACCACTTACATTTATTGTTTGACACCATGTTTGACACCCCATAATATTTTTAACACTCCTAAAATGGCTCTCAAAAGAAGAAAGACTCGGGTAAGGGCTGTATCCCTGAAGGTTCCTTTACAGTCAAGTCGATGTACAATATACTAATTGCAGACCAAACATTCCAAGCTCGAACTTGGACATGGTAATTGATATGGAAGACGTCTGTTCCGACAAAACTTGTGTGTTTCGGATGGCTATTATCTCGTGGAGCATGTCTAACACCCAAGAAAACTTGATGAAAAGAGGTTGGATAATGTGCAGCAGGTGCTATCTTATGTGTAAGATCTCGTGAGACCGTGGACCACATTTTTTTTGCAATGTGAGTTTTCCTGGCAGGTGTGGGTCATGTTCATGGGGTATGTATGGCGTATCCTGGGCTTGTCGTAAGAGTTTTAGGGATGTGTTAGAAAGCTGGGAATCAATAGCTTATACACGTCCGTCCTAATAGTGAGGTCCTTGACTAACAGTTTCTATTCCCCTTCCACCGGTCGTAAAAGGAAAGGAGAACAACTAAGATAGTATGGTATGCGCAGACTGACTTGCTGCTTGCTTTCTTTGAGGAATTTTCAGACTGAAGGGCGATGCATGTCAATTCAGACTCTTTTGATTACTTCCTGGGACATCATTGAAGAAGATTTGGGAAAATATTCCCCTACGCATCGCTTGGAAGTTATGGAAAGAGAGGAATTTAAAATGTTTTGAAGGCAAAAGCAATCAGATTCAGTCTGTCAAATATGACTGTTTACATTATTTGTACTTTTGGAAAAAATGGTAATGTAGTATTGGATGTTCAAAATATTTCATAGGCGTTTAATGTGAGCAATTCCAGCTGTTTTTTTTTTTGTAATTTACATAGTATCATGTTGATACTGTTGCTTCAATAATAAGATATGTTCAGAAATAGGCTCTCTCAAAAGATTGAAAAACCAAGTCTTGATAATAAGATATGTTCAGAAATAGCTTTCTTTGAGTTTCATCAATATGCATAAAAACATAAGCTATATACAGAGTCCTAGTACATATATTACTCGTTGTACTTGTACCTTAACCCCTTTGACACACGTACTTTATGGGCACGGCTGTTACTCATTAACCTTTGCTTGCACTGTCTAAGACATAGAATGGGCGATTATAAGGACCATAACTTAGGTTAGTGACTTCCATTGCAGTTCAGTGGGGTGCCTGCCTAAGGTCGCTCAAGACTCAAGTGGTGCCTGCCTAACGTCGCTCAAGTGGTCGAGCTTACGTCATATATTCAGGAATACGGCCCTTACCCGAGTCTGAAATAAATTTTTTTGGTTAATTGTGCTAAATTTGTAGTCGCCCGTGTCTGTTATATTTTCTTTTTTCATTCTAATCCAGAACTTTGGAAATAGATTGTTGATTATTCTGTTACACCTTTGGCTGCTTGATTCCAGCGAGTGAATTCTCGTCATGTTTCACTTGGCATGCTTGCTTAATCTTATTGTTCTAAAAATTTTAAAAAATTCTTGGGACAAAAATTAACAAACATAATTAATTTTTCTAGTTTATATATACCAAGAAAACAAGAGAAATGGTGATTCTTTCCTCTGCTATCAAAGCAACATACAAGAGAATATTCAAGCTAGGACAATATCCTCTTAATAGAGAATCCTTAAAATTAAACACATCTGACCATCCTGTCCATGTACACAGAAAAATGTTAAGAGTTTTTGCCCTGAATTTCTAACCTATTAGGACTCTCCTTATTGAAGAAAAGAAAAAGACTTCTAATATAAGTAAATCTCCTTCTATGCTTATCTTGTTCTTGGAGAAGAAGTTTTGACAACTATAAATAGATGACCTCAACAACAACAACAACAACAACAAAACCAAAATCATCCACAATGTAGTCTTTTACGATTTGAGAGCAATTATTAGGGAGAGACTTTATATTATTAGTTTTTTAATACTAGTATTATTAGTTTTTATCTCCTCCTTTTGTTGGTCAATTCATGACCAAACCACAACTAATAAATATCTTTTTTAAACCTTTGATGTCCGATTTACTGTCCTCCAATGGTTTATATGTTAGCTTCCGTATGCACCATGTTATTTCGATCTCAATAAGTGGCATCAGAGCCAGGTTTAGCCGATGGTCGATGAGCCAGGTTAACGAGATTGAAGACAGGTTCAAGGCGAATCAGTTCTAACCACAACTGCTTGATGTTAATGAAGTTTTTTGTCAAAAAAAAATGTGATGCTACATGTGGATAAAATTTTCAACCATACCTTCAAAAATCCTGCTGCTACATCTTCAAAAATAAACCCTTTTTAACCCATATTTGGACCACTTTCAACCCATATCAACTTGTAATGCATGGGCTCCAATACCAGTTTTAACTCATGCTTATTTTTAATCCGTGAGCTCATTTTAACCAATGCCAATTTTTAACCCATTTTTGGGCTCGTTTTCAACCAATACAAAATTTTCAACCCATACATATTTTTAAACATGGCAAGCAGCAGTTGACGATGAAGATCATGTGAAGAAAAAAGATCAGATTTATTTTGGCACAAAATTCAGGCCAAGGGGAGAATTGTTAGGTTTTTGCCCTGAATTTCTAACCTATTAGGACTCTCCTTATTAAAGAAAGGAAAAAGACTTCTAATATGAGTAAATCTCCTTCTATGCTTATCTTATTCTTGGAGAAGAAGTTTTGACAACTATAAATAGATTATTTCTACAACAAAAAAACAAAACTAAAATCATCAACAATGTAGTCTTTTACGATTTGAGAGCAATTATTAGGGGAGCAATGCATAGAAGTTTCGACAGCTATAAATAGATGATTTCTACAACAACAACAAAACAAAACCAAAATCATCAACAATGTAGTCTTTTACGATTTGAGAGCAGTGGCGTACACAAGACTTTTTGTTAGTGGTGTCAAAATATAAACAAAACCAAAATCATCAACAATATAGTCTTTTACGATTTGAGAGCAGTGGCGTACGCAGGACTTTTTGTTAGTGGTATCAAAATATAACTAAAAGAAATTCTTAAAATAGGCTAACACCAATGGGATTCAAACTCTGGTCTCTAAGGTTGAACCATATGTGCTTGAACCAACTCGCATACTATTTTTTTTGTTTCAGTGGTGTCATTTTATATTTTACAGGCAATTTTCTATTTTTCTTATTATTATATATACATATTTAACAAAAAAATTTGATAGTGGTGTCAGATGACACCGGTACACTACTAATAAATCCGCCCCTGAGGGGGAGACTTTATATTATTTTTTTTATACTAGTATTAGTAGTTTTAATCTCATCCTTATGCACGTCAATTCATGACCAAACCACAACTAATAAATATCTCTTTTAAACCTTCCAATGATTGATATGTTAGCTTCCGCCTACGCCATGTTATTTGAAGTATAAACAGAAAATTAATCAGATAAACATATCACATTTACTTGAAATTTCCAACAAAAGATTGAAGGAGAAAGAGTACATATATACACAGCTATATATACACTCTGAAACATTAAGCCTCGTGGAATCACGCAAAGGACACAAGCGATCCTTTGTGTAACCTCAACTCATCAAATTAGCAGCATCAGCTCTGTTACATCAAGGGATCATTAAATATACCAAGATCCCATGAAGAGCTGGCTCGCTTACTGTAAAAGAAAGAAAAACTTTTGAGCAACAAAAATTCCTAGAAGCTATACTGTGAAGTTTCCAGCTTCAAAAGAATTGTTAAAAACCCTTTTAACCAGCTATAAATTACACATCTCCCGCGTCTGAACTGCTACAAGCTTGGTTTGGAAGTACACTAGCACCTCCAAAATCTCCATCCAAACTCATTTGTTGAACTTCTTGTGGAGACAGAATCTTGATGCAGCGGACACAGCTCACAAATTCCCTGAAGATATCGTACGAAAGTATAGCACGTGGTGTAAGTCAGAAAGCCACAAGGAAGTCCCAAGGAAAGGACATATGCTGACTGTACAGAAAACACAAATGCTGGAAATTTGAAGGATGTCTAGTTTATGAACTTACTCCCAAGGGTCATCACCAACCAGGAGAACATCGTTCTCATGATCCACATACACAAGTTTCCATCCTATCCTTTGTCTGTCCTCCAGTTGTCCCTCTATACCAAATCTACGAGCCAAATCTAGTTTAAGTTCTTCATAGCCTGCGTATCGTCCGATATCAATTGATCTTCCCACAGCACCACGCTTGTATACCTTTTGATTGAGAGAAAAGATGCAAAAAAGGTTATAGCTTTATAAGAAACAATGACGGGCAATTAATAAAACTACTTAAAGAGCTATCAACCTTGGTATATGTCCGCAAACGAGGCAGTTGAGGTGGTTGGTCCCAGGCACCTCCATCCATGAAGTTACCATCATTGATACTAGAATCAATCGAATTAAAGGTCATATATTGGGGAACCATGGAGGCTGGCAGTTCAGGCTGTGCTTCCTTGGGGCTTTCATAGCTGGAGAGCATCCCTCCGCCCGATGAAAGATTGTTTGAGAAATCCTTCCTTGATCCCACTAAACTTTTTGTGATTAAAGGATCAGGCATTGTAGGCAGTCCTAACTGATTTTCCATATTTGCTCCAAAGGCCATATTGTTCCTGGAGTCACCCTGAACTTCTCCATCTGGACTCTCTCTAAATATCAATGGCTGAGAACCGGAAGATAATGGGTCTGTGGTCTGCTGCAAGTGGACATCATTTTGGGAAAGGCAAGCTGAAGTTGCTGAAGATGAACTATCCAAATAATCCAATTGGACTCCTGAAGTGTTAAGTGTTTGAGGTGCCAAAAACTCATGGTTCTGATTCTTGGATACATTTACTGAAGGCTTAACATTAGGTTTATGCTGCAACTCTTTAACCAGATTGCTATTAGCAGACATAACTTCTAACCCACTTGAATGTAAAAGGGATCCAGAACAGTGGGTTGTTTCCTCCCGTGCACCTGCGTTTCCATGGATTCGACCATTCATACTTGGCTGAACTACATTTTGACAACTGTTAGTCGACACTGAGGTGGACCATGATGGGACATCATCAATTAACACAGACTGGCCTCCGCCTGCAGTTCCTGTTAAATTACTGACATTTGTGGAATGCTGATAAGTCGTTCGGGGCAGAGAGTAGCCAACTGGTCCAGATAGGTCTGGGAGGATTCCAGATTGCTGCTGCTGAACCTTTGGCTGCTGAGTTGGCTGGGAAAACCGAAGATTGGACTGACTATTAATTCTTGTCATTTGCTGCTGCGCCACTTGCGACTGAGAAAGTGAAGTGGAGGTGGACGTCGTTTGAGACGCATCCAACATTTGGCTTGTTGCTAGTGACCTGGAAAAGTTCTGTGATACATCCAAGAACTGCTTCTGCTGATCCTGGATTGCCCCAAGTTGCGAAGATTGCTGTAATGCAGATTGTTGTGCTAGAAGTGATTTTTGTTGCTGCTGCAGTCTCTGTAGAAGTTGGAGCTGTGCTTGGTTATCAGAGAAATGAATCTGTTGGTTAACTGGATCTGAGGGCTGGGATGGCATGAAACTCTGCTGTTGAGTTTGACTCAGAATATGTTGCTGTGGGTGTTGCTGCGGCAGGTTCTGAGGGAGGTTTCTCTGCAGCTGATTTTGAATTGATTGTTGATGAGGAAGAGCATTCTGAGACTGCAAAAGACTCTGCGCTTGCAGAAGTTGTGCTTGAACTTGTGTTGTAGGCAGTGATTGATTAGTTAGATTCTGTCTTGGTTGCTGACTGATCTCAGATAATTGTTGCTGCGATTGCATAATTGAGTCTAATGTGTTTAGTGTTGTCGATGGTAACTTCTGGAGCTGGTCAAGTTGTTGTCCCTGTTGGTTCGGCCTATGGGTATTAAACTGCAAGTTGTGCTGCTGATGAAGTTGAGGTGCTGCCAAACCTAGCTGGCGTGATAGGTCTGCTCCACTGAGGTTTTGTAGAGCAGAACCAGATAGGGAGTTCAAGTAGTTGGGCAGCATTGGGTTAGCCAGAGAAGGGTTGTGCTGCATGTTCATCCATTGGACTAAGCTAAGGCCCGGCAGACCTTGAGTATCTGTCGCACCAAAGTCATCACCAAGCCATGGCATTGTCCTCTTGAATATGCCATCCATATCAGAATAATCACCATCTGCAAGAAATAATAAGTTTCTACTGATTAAGAATTTAGAAGTTAGTATTCAACAGATAATTAAGATTGTTGAGTTGAAAGCATCCTTTCCAGCTGATGTATCTTTTATACTTCTTGTCAACATTAGCTTATCAATAACTTCACTATTCATGTTTGAAGTTTACTCATGGTCTTCTTTTCAGTATAGATTTTTTTTTTTTTTCCATTTCATTATTAAAAAAATGTTCTCCTTTCCTTCTCTTATGTTTCGGTCTTCTTCGGTACAAATATCATCTACTCATAACCAGGTTAATCATTGGTAGATCCACCTTCTTGTAAGTGGTCAATACACTGTGATCAGATATTCTCAGAGGGAAACTTCATAAAAGACAAGCCCATGTATGGCAGGGGGCGAGAGGCAAAGATATAACCGCTCACATCAGGAATTTCAATTAATTAGTGTTCTGGTAACAAAGTGCTCAGCTACCTGGCATTCCAGGTTGTCTTGAACGCTTGGAGTTGAAGAATGGACTAGAACAGATCAAAAAGGGAGCTGTTATTGGTTCAATCTCCCAAATAGATACTCGGTTAATCCTCTCCCCAGCAGTTGACTCATCCCAACCAACCTAATCAAGAATGTCAAGGTGTCAGTTGAATAAATTCCGTAAGTAAAGAGGAAACTAGAGAGCGACCACTCCACTTTTTCTACCTGCAAATTCCGCCACTGAGAGTTCTTCCACCTCACTGGATCCAGATCACTGATGCCAGTAATTGTGCCCATATACCTTCTAGTTCCTGATTCTTCTGTCTCAAACATCATGCGAAACCGCATGCCGAGAGATACTTGACTGCTATAAGTTGCTTTGTAGTACTTTGCTAAAGGAATTACAAATTCAGAAGGACCAGCCCTGTTCATATTAGAGGTTAGACTGTACATATCATGATAGCTAGAATTATCAAGGTCATTAAGGACTGAAGTGTTGGTAGTTGATCCATAGATGCATAGACCTAAACAAAAGTAAGTTCACTGACCTTGGGTTATAGAACACAGTGAAAGGACTGTTGTTTGCAGCTGCATGCGCTGCCGCTGCTAGAATACCAATATGCATGCTATCACTTGACAAAACTGATGATGACAAGTTGGTAGGCTGCCTGTTTGTCTTTCTAATTCCTAGTAGAAACTGATGCTTTTCATCCCTATTGACAAGGATTAAAGCGCGTCAAGTAAGGTTAGAAGCAAATGACCTGTCCAGAAGAGAAACCAACAAGTGTGTAGGTTCCATTGAAGCCTAAATGCCCATTATGTTTTATAATAGAAAGTACTTAGCTTTCCATTATAGTCTATGGATAAAATCATAACTACATTTGCCTCTTGCCCTGTGTCAAAAATCAGAGACACTATCCATAGGGGCATGTCATCGCTATTGTCAAATTCATACCTAATAAACAAGACCGAGTCACCTGCAAAAAGCCTTTTTCCACTCACAACTAGGCTCCACCCCGTTGTTAGCAAGTGTCGTTTGGGTTGCCCTGAGTGATAACAGATAGGTAAGAAACTGGAAAGATGCATAATTATCATTCAGCTGTGCTCAAGCTCATGATCCCACATATAACTGCTAAATAAATCTACCTCGATAAACATGTCGAAAGGTCCATACATTATCATGCAAGTCTCTAGCGACAAGTTCTTGAGCAGGTGGTTGCAGTGAGTAATCCTGATTACAAACAAGCAGTCTGTCACACATAAGATATAGAAACAACAACTAGAACCTTTAAATAAGAAAAGAATTAGAAGATCTTACAAGAGGAGGGAATATTTTCTCTGCGGCACGCCGAGGTACAGAAAAACCTCCATGGGTGCTTGTATCACTTGCAGTCAAGGTCTTGCAAAAGAATTCTGGTTGTGGTTTATTTGCTTTCATAGATAAATCTGACCTCAATAATGCCTCCTTGTCAAACTGCATGCAAAAAGGTTTACACTTACTGAGCTTTTCATTCAAAACAGGCTATACTAGAAAATCTTACAGTGATAGAGGACCAACCTCACACCATCCTCAACCCCCCAAAAAGGAGAGAACACAAAAATCAAACACAAAAATTACTATTGAAAATATGAAGGAAGACATACTGAAGGAACTGGTTGCAGTGTCAATTGGGCATACACTTCATCTGTTTCTGGATCAGCCTAAATAACAAAGAAAAAAAAACTATCATTTTCGTGAAACAGCAAATATACTAACATGGAACTTTTTATTAAGAAAAGTCAATTATTGACATACATGCAGGGTAACATTGTGAAGAAGACAAATTAACTTTGATGGAAGGTTTGGATAGTTCGGAACTTGCGCTTCTACATCTTTCTTGATAGATGCTGCAACCTGAAAATACCAATGCAGTAGTGAACAACAAACAGTCAGGAGAGTTGACAGATGACTCTACAGATTGGGAACCAATCTTTTATAGTGATAAGCATATGGCTTGGGCAAAGTGATTCAGTTCTAGAACTGATAACTCAGCAAGCATTTACTCAATAGAAAAAGAAGACGGCTGGTTAACTCTAAAATCTCCACAAAAATGGGCATATAACTTATAAGTGACAGATTTTACTCTTTGGTTTAGCAATTCAAGCAGAACATAAAACGACACTCACTTTAATAACACCCCAGCTAACAAGCATGACTGTAACGTCTTCTTTCAGCCGTACTATACTTGGTTCTGCTCTAGTTATACTCAAAATTTACAGACCCACCTTCCACCACCTAAAAGGATTGTCTACAAGTTTTTGTTATGGGAAGACATTAATACAGTTACCAGCATTGCTCATCGAACAAAAAAGGCAAGTAGTTTAACATGCCACAGATATTCCACCTACTTACAAGCCACCAAAAAAGGATTACGTTCCATACTAGCAATAAGGAGCTCCCTTTTCTAACCCCATTAGGCAAAATAAAGAAAAAATGCAACCATTTTGGCGCGCGCACTACAGCAAAAATTATGTAAACCACAAATTACTATCGGAAAATAGACCCGGAAGATACAACGCATACCACTAGTAAAATCAACGTAATAACCAGGATGTTAACCATACATGTCAGTGATTAGGCTACACCCTGCAGTAAACCAGCCAAATGACAAAATAAGGTGAAAATACACCATACTGGCTCATGTTAGCGAACAGCCACAAAGATGTATATACAGCGATACACACAACCTGCAAGAAAGGTAAAAAGGGTAAATGACTGACCTGTTCACTATGACCTTGAGGGAAGTAGACGACGTGAGTCCCAGCTACCGGCAAGTTGACCAGAGGCCCGGCACAAGCTTGCCATAGCTCTGGATTTATGCTCTTCTTCTCGCCTGCTAGCAGAAACCCATCACCATTTAATTCATAGCAGTTCATTAGTTATATAGTAGTGTTTGTTTTTCAAGATATCAAGGATTCAAATTGTTTACACTGATAATATAAATTCCTTTTCAACTCAATATAGTCTATCACGGTTGCAGCTGGTAAGTTACGAATCCAGACTTCCTAAATGCAGCTACTTGTAAATGTTAAATAGTTTCTAATTTATCTGATAGTATAACAAATATTATCCGTGTATGCAACTTGAACCTGAAAATCACACCCCCCCCCCAAACGCACACACACCTTACAAAACACCTTCAATAGGAGAAAAAGTGGATTGAAAAAGGACAGCCTTTCTCATTCTAGCTAAGCTGAAAAAAGGCAAAGTTTTGGGTTGTTTACAAAAATAGCCGGCCGGGTTTACTGTTTATATCTCCTAGCTGGTATACATAGATTATGAACTGATTATACACCGCTATACACATATTATACATCCGTCGGCTATTTAAGTTAATTTCTAAAGTTTTTGTTTCTCTCTTAGTATCATATTTTCCTGGAAAATCTACTGAAGAAAAAAATATCCAATTTGACTAGTCATAACTTTCTTGTAATTGGATTAAAAAGATAGGAGAAATGAGAATAAAACATAAAGATAAATAATTTTTTCCCGGAAAAAGACATGAACCAAAAAGAAAAGCTTGTCCTTTTCTCTCCTCTTAGTACTATCATATTTTCCTGGAAGATCTATTGAAGAAAAATATCCACTTTGCCAGCACGTGCTAAGAAACCAATTGGGTGGTGGTGTTGTTTTTGGGGGGGGGGGGGGGGTGCTACTCATAACTTTCTAGTGATTGCAGAAAATGTCGTATTTTCCCGGAAAATTCAACCAATAGGAAAAGCTTGTAACTTTAAAATAACAATCCGGCGCACAAAGCATCCCGCAATCATGCAGGGTCCGGCTTGTATGCGTCCTTGCTTTATACCAGAGAAGGTATACTATTCTATACTAGAGCATATATAAAAGAGATAGATACTAACATTCAGCATTGCCCGAAGCTGACTGAGTTCCAGCACTGTTTGCTGGATTCTTCATTCTTGGTACTCTTTCTTGCCAGCTGAAATGAGTACCCTCAGCTGGGACAAACTCAATAATGGATCAAATAGAAAAGCTTCTTATTCCTTTACATCCCTCCCTGAGCTCAACAAGCGGAGTACGCAAACCTTACTCCTGCCTTGTGTGGTAGCGAGGCTGTTCCGATAGACCCTCGGCTCAAGAAAAACAGTTTTGAAAGCAAATTTAGCTAAGACGAAAATACTGAAGAAAAGAAAAGTATTGAGAGTAAGAATAATCAAGATAACCAAAGTAAAAGAAACAACGGGTGGACGGAAGATGAATATTCCGGCGAAAAGGGTGGCCGGAAAAAGAGGAAGAAAGTTTAAATGTAAGAAAAAGGGAAGAGACAAAGAAGCTTTGGAAAAAGAGGGGATGTTGAAGAATAGAGAGACCAAATGCTGCTCTTTTGCTTTTTAAATTGCCCCCTTTTCTACACTACACCTCCCTGACACACTAACACAAATACATTACACACTCTTCTTCTTAATACAAACCAACCTTTTTTTACTTTGTCCATCATGTCTTTGTTTATTATTCTACTCTCACTGTTTTTTAATGTCCCTCTCTATCCCTGTTTTTAAGGTGGCCTCATAAAGTTTGACCATTGAGGTGAAAGAATGGGCAACTACTGCTGCTATCACTATTTTTCAGTTCGGTGCACCAAGTATTCTGTATTATATAGATTCAGGAATGATCCCACTCCAGAGCAATGTAATTTATTTTTAATTTTCTTGGGACGAGAAAATACAATCACAAAAGTGACTCACATTCGAGTTCAAAAGTGAAATTATCTTTGGTACAAGTGTTTTAGATATGTTAGATAAGTTGTTCCGCATCAATGTGAGTTAGTCTTTGGAGTAGAGTTAGGGTCAAACCCATAAGTGTTTAATTATAATTTTATGTTTATGAGATCGAATCTGGATTACTCAGTGAACTTAAAAGAAAAAAATGTGTATGTCTTGGTCTACCTCATATGCCTATTGAAGAAAACTAAAAGAAAAGAGTAGTAAAGGATAGTACTAGCTGAAAAGGATGTTTGTGTCCTTTTCACATTTGTAAGGATGAGAAATAAGAAAGTTAACATTACATCTATCTATCAACATGTTAATCTTTTGAATCTTTTTAACATGCGACTGCAAGTCGCATTTTGTTTATATATATTGTTGAAAAGGTTTAAAAAAACACCTTTGACGTTGGTAGAACAATTAATAAGGCATGCAGTTACCAATCCAATAATGCATTCTTCAAAAGTTTCTATTCCAAGTTGGTACATAATTATTATGCATAGTAAATCCAGAGTCGGCACTCAAATTTACTCCCCGAGACATTTGGAGAATTTCAACTGGAAATTATGCACTTGAAGCTTGAACTTTTGTGGGCCGTAGACCATCACTATCACTTCTATTCTCACACTGTTAGTACTATCTTTCTTAAATTTGGTATCCTGCTAAATTCCATCACACAACTATATTACTCTATTTGTTTAAATTGATTTGGACCTTTTTTTTTTAATTCGTTAAAAAAATGAACATTTTCTAACTTTAGAAATAATTTCATTTCAATTTTATCACTGTATCCTTATTAGAATAATTTATAGTCACATAAATACCAATAACTTATTTTAGATTACAAGTTTCAAAAGTCTTCCTTACTTAATGAAATTTTGTGTCAATTCAAACATGTTCATATAAATTGAAACGAATGAAGTATTATGTAGAAAATGAGGAAACAATAAAGTACAAATAAGGGATGACGATGTATCTCATTGTCATTTTATATAAAATTCTCTCGTTCCTCAACCCAAAACAAAGCACAAAAAAATAAAAAAATAAATCATCTTCTTATTTTTCGTTGGTTTCTATTTATCGAAATTCTTTCTGTACTAAATCAAAACTATTTCAAACTTTTGAGTTCTTAGGGGTCGTTTGGTTGGCGGGATTAAAAATAAGGAATATCCTATAAATATGGGATTAAATTTATCTCGGGATTATAATCTCGGGATTAACAATCCCACACCTTCTATGGGATAAGATAGTTCCATATTTGTGGTATAAAATCTATCATGGGTTAGTTAATCCCACTAATCAAACGTGGAATAACTGTAATTTCAAAGTTAATACCGAAATTATTAATCCAATCCCGCTAACCAAACGACCCCTTAATACTCTCCCAAGGAAAAACTCTGGAGAAAACTCGAAATTTTATTGGGGGTCCATTTGGATGGCAACATTTTTGGAACAATTGATATACTGAAGTAACACTGGTTTCCTGGAACTAGCCAATTGCAAATATTTGCTAGTGTTTAGGATTCCACATGTTGTGACGTCACAACTCATAAAACCAAGTATATTCTATGCTACTTATAATTACCAGCACTTGATAAATTGTCATAATGTACCAACACTCATAAATATTTTTGTACCACAAATTTTAGTTTAATAAAGGTAGTAAAACTTAGTTGATTCAACAATATGCACTACCTTAAGCTTATATTTTAGTGGACCCCTTATGTAACATGATGTCAGATAAAGTTCAAATCATGACAAAATATTTGTCATGTGAGACATGTTCACTAATTAGTTGGCATGCGCACTACTAGAAGAAAAGAAATAAAATTTTTCATTACCTATCTACTACAACAACAGTAACATAGGTGTTACCCCTATCTTGAGTAAGACAGTTATATAAATAAATATTATATTTTATATAAAAATATCAATACTATCTTATTTTTAAAATATAATAATACTTTTCTCAATACATAGTAAATATATATAAAAAAGTGATAAAATCCTAGATACCCTCCTTTCATGCCACCCCTAGCCACCGTCCTAAAACTTCCACCATAAGGCAGCCGCCTCTGATTGCCGGAAAATTCTTTTAATATTTTTTTTTGTAATTTTTTTATGTGTTGTATATTTTTGTTGTATGCAAAATGATACACTGTATATACAATAAAAATACAGTAGGCATACACCAAATACGGTTACGGTATGTTTATATATTCTTTGTATGATTAGTGTACGTATGTTCATATACAACATATACAATGAATAAACAAACATACATTTTATATTTTTATTGTATGTAAAATGTATTTTCATTGTATGTCCTCTAACATAGACCGGACATACTATGGGTAAACCTGTGGCATACACTGTGGCATACAGTTTCTTCGCCTTAAACTACGATCAACAACCATTGTAGCAACGGAAAACGCCAAAAAAAAAAAAAGGTTAGATATGCCGGCGCCAGAAAAGAAGCAGCTCCACCGATGCGAGGGGGACCGGATCTGGAGATAAAGTCAGACTTGTGTCAACGGCCGATGACGGAGCCGCCGGAGCTCTGTAGTCGGCCTTAACAACAACAACAGAAACACAGCAGAATGGGATTTCCTGAACAACAGCAGTGTTGCCGTCGCCGGCGATGACGGGCGATATGGGAGGTGACGCCGGCGACAATGGCAGGGGCGTGGTCACCAACGACGGGGAGGGGCAGCAACAGTGGCCGAAGAAACAGTGGATGGGGAAAGAGAAGAGAGAGAAGATGGAGAAGGAGAGCTAGGGTTAAATGTTGCTTTGTTTGTAAAAAGAGAAAATTTTGGTTTTTTTTTTTTTAAAAAAAAAAAGGTCTCAACAATGATACAGGATGTAATTTTCCCCAATATCTAGAAATGAAAACTTCTCACCTTTTCTCATTGATCATAATGGGTATTTATACAATTAACAAAGTCCTAAAACCTAAACCTTAATTTAGTGGCTAAGCTACTTATGGGCCAAGCCCAATAGAAAAATCTATACTTACCATAATTATAATTTATTATTTACTTTAATACTATTACATTACCCCCCCTCAAATTGGGTATTAGGAATCCGGCCAAATTAGTCAAACTATGCTCATTCTAGAGCTTTCATAAAAAAACATCTGCTAACTGAGTGTCTGTGGGCACGTGGTCGGAGCGTATCATTCCACAAATAATCTCATCAACAAAACCTGATTTCTTTTTTGCTCTAAGGGTTGGTCGAACTGATCGCCTCCATTCATCATTATTTTCTCCCGTCAAAATCACTTGAGTGATGATGAGTCCTGGATTGTCGCTTGACGTGATATCATATGAAGATATTATTTTTTTTTCAACGGTAGCTCCGTGAACTACGGTACCAGTGCCAGCAGGTGCTACAACCATGATCTCACTAATTTAATAGAGAATTTTCACAAAGATAATAGATCAACCGAGACTCTGATGCCATGCTAAATTGAAACAAGGAAAACTATTAGGGTGAAAACTTCTCACATTTTCTCATTGATGGCAATGGATATTTATACAATTTACAAAGGCCACGTCCAATAGAAAAACCTATACCTAGCATGATTATAATTATTATTTACTTTATATTATTACATTATTAGTTACCGATCTAATTAATCTTAGTTCTTTGTTATTGATATCTCTATTTTTGAGTGGAAATAGTAGCTCTTACTTATCTCCTCAACTTTTATGGTTTAAGATACGATCCCCTCTCCAATTTTTAAATGTGAATGACAATCGTTTAACATTGAAAATAATACCGCCTCCACCTTTTGAATGGTATATTATCGCCTTGTGCAGTATTTTTTGATAAGAGTTTAAATTGTAATACCAAACTTGAAGTGTTATTTTCTGTTTTCCTTTCTTTTTATTTCCTTGAAAGATTTGTCTAATCTTTTTAGAGAAACTCATATGTTAAGTGAGATAGTGTTCTTGAGTTTGCTTCTGAGATGTAATGTGATTAATTATTCAAATTTTAGTGGAAGGTTTAGTTTTGATAACATGACAATTGACGTTATTGAAACATTTAATTTTGATTGACGGAAAATATTGTCCAAGGGCGTAATCTTCTAATTCAGAAGATGCAGGGGTATCGTTTAATAATCATAAGAAAATTATTGTTCCCAATCAAGATGTGAATACTGCATTGTTTTCCACCCTTAAAAATTAAAGGGGTGATGTGAAATTAAAAGGAAAACACCAAATACCGGAGCCACACCCAGATGCGATATTAACAGCTCTCTCTTCTTTATTTTGGACCTTTTTTGTTTCTTTTTTTTTTAAATTAATTTGTAATTTCCTTTTGTTTCTCCCTTATATCAAAACAAAATTTCCAGGTTTCACAAACTTTTTTGTTTATTCTATTTTACTTTGTTGATAACATCAAGATCACTAATATTTCAATATGCCAATGCGAGCATTTAAATTGGATGTATATAAATTCAGTGTGCTTTTCACTTTTTGTTCCAAATGGAATGGGCGAATGGCACGTCAGTTATATGGGCTGCTTGTTTTATTTAACAGTATTATTTGAAGAATATTTGTTTAGTCTAACAGTAAGTTACACAAAAGATAGACGAGATGGAATTAATCATATGATACTTTTCTTTGAGTAAATAATTTAGAGTTAGCTAGTTTTAAACCATTAAAATCCATTTTTTTGTGATTCGTGCCTAATCAAATACAATCATATAAATTAATCAAACACCATTATATAGATCGTAACATAGAAAATACAAAAAGGTTGTTTGGGTTGGCTGAAAAATATAATTTTTAATCAGAAGTGCTTAAAAGCATTTTGAATTGCTCAATTAAACAAGCAGTTACGTGTTTGGATGAAACTGCTGAAATTGAAAAAAAAAATTGTTGAACTGTTTAGTGAAAATGTACTTTTTAATGTTAAAATGAATAAAATATCCTTAAAATAAACAAAAGAAAAAGTAAGGATAATTTAGTACATTTATTAGTGAGGATATTAGTAGAATTGAAAAAAATTATAAGGAAATAGTTGGTTAAACTATAACAATTTTTAAGCCAAAAACAAGAAGTAAAGATTATCTCGCTTATAATTTTTAACTTTTTTCTAACTTAAAAGTCAAGTGTTTTTACATAATTTTTAATTAGCCAACGCTTCTATCAACTAAAAATGACATAAAAGCTGGTTTGTCATCCTAGTGATTTGACCAAATGGGAAGGGACTTCAAGCCAGCATGAGCACCTAAGGGCATCTCCAACCCTCAACCCCATTTTTTTCTTCAAAATGGGGTAAATTTACTCCAACCATTTCCCCATTTTTTTCTCCAAAAAAAAAAATTCCTTTTTATATTCTTCTGTCTCTTCTATATTATATTATTATCTTTATCTCAATTTTATTTTCTTAATTCCATTAAACAAATTTTATCTTTTATTTTCTTTTTTTACATATTCATCACATATAATTGATATTCAATATAAAATTATTTTATACCATAAAATTTTAAATATTATAGTAATTTGTAAGAAAATATTATAAATTAAATATATTAACGAATAATTTAAATAAAAGTGAAATCATTACGATACAATAATAAGATACATATTCACTTTTCAATTTTAGTAACATCTAATATTTTATGTCGCACCTTTCAATTTTAGCAATATTTAATATTTTATATTTGCATCATTCATTTTTTGAGTTGATTATATATTTTTCTTAGAATTATAACTTATTTAAAATTTTACATAAAAATAAGAAATGCACAAAAATTAAAATATCAAAATTACACGCCTAAGTTAAGATATAAAATAAATATTACAAAACTATTACATAAACATAATTAAGTGTATATAAAGGGATAAATTAAAAGAGATAAATAATAAAAATAATAATAAAATAATAGGGAATAGTAATGGAGATGATGAATAGTGTCACTCCAAATTTGGGGTGACACTATTCATACCCCATTTTGGAGTAAAAAATACAACAACATTGGAGTGGATTTTCTCCAAAATCCAACCCCATAATGGCATTTGGGGTTGGCGTTGGAGATGGTCTAAGGGGAGTTAATGCTGAACGTGGAACCATCTGCAAGTTTGATTGACGGGTGCTTCTTTTAAAAGAGTATAATGGAATCTGGACGGCGGACGTAATTTCCCCGTAAAGTTGCTTGGTCGGTCATGCTGAGATTCGTGAATAGACTATACCAATTGGGAACTTTGAAAGGAAAAAAATATGGTTCACTTCCCCATTTCTCGTTCAGTAATGCCATCTTCACATTTGTTCAAGTAAACATTTTTATATTTACAACCATACAAGAACTTTTATTTAAAGGTAATGATACATACCATACCATTTTACCGCCTAAAATGCCACACTCGACATGGCCCATATACGAAAATTTCTAAATGCACTTGGGCTTCCAACTCTCACTTCCACTCGTCGAGAGTGGACAATATTTTAATTTTGGCTGAGTTGGCTTTTGGCCCACACGAATTAATTAGGTCTTTTCGAGTTTGCCTTTGGTTGATGGGTCAACCAATACTACACTAAAAAAAAACTATTGTTGTTGTTTGATGGGTCAACCAAGACTTTTTTTGCCACTTTTATTAAAGATAAACAAAATTTATTTTTTAATTTACTCATACTTCTTGTTATATTAATATTTATTGGATACACGATATATGTTGATATTTTAATATTATTTATATTTTACATATTATATATTTAATATTTAATCACTTAATATTTTAACATATGTAATTAATATTTTATATATTAACATTTATTAATACACTGATATATGTATGACATTTAATATTTATTTTATATATTACTATTTATTAGATATACGATATATGTATGACACACACACACACACACACACATATTTTAAATTCCTAAAATAACGTTAACAAATATGAGATCAGCATTAACTAAATTCTTAAATTAAAGAATAAAAATACAATGTTTATTAATTTATAAAATGAGTGAATTAATTATAAATTACTTAATGGCTAGAGAAAGAAAGGGAGTGAAAAGTGGAGCTAGGAAAAGTAAATTTGAAAAGTCGGACATCTTTTCTAAGGTTGTATTAAATTTGAATTTGGTCTGAAAATATTATAAAAAAAATCATATTTGATTAAATATAATAGAAATATATTTTATTAACCAATACCAGTAATATAAAATTATGCATGAATTAAAAAAAGGAAATAAATTTGTTATGGAACTATTATATATAAGATAATATATTATCAAGAATATATACATATGTGATATAACTAACCAAACCATTATTTGAATATGCTTTGTGTAAGATCATAAAAAGCAGGAGTAGGAGAAATTTTTAGTATCTTTCCACTCTTTGTATTCATATTCAGAATAACATTTGATTGTACCATCAACCAAAGTCATTTTAGCCCCTACTTTCCGAGTTTGCCTTTGGTTGATGGATCGACTAATATTACACTACAAAAAAGACTATTGTTGTTGTTTGATGGGTCAACCAAGACCTTTTTTCCCACTTTTATTAAAGATAAACAAAAATTATTTTTTAATTCACTCATAATTCTTGTTATATTAATATTTATTAGATACACGATATATGTATGGTATTTTAATATTATTTATATATTACATATTGTATATTTAATATTTAATCACTTAATATTTTAATATATGTATGTAATATTGTAATTAATATTTTATATATTAATATTTATTAGATACACGATATATGTATGGCATTAATATTTATTTTATATATTAATATTTATTAGATATACGATATATGTATGATATTTTAATATTATTTATTTGATATACAATATATAGGGTTTTGCTAACATACTCCACTATTTTAATGTTCCATAATACCCCTACTATTTGCTGCCATCCAATTAAAATTGAGGACCTTTTTGTCATTCTTTAAAGATCATCTCTACAATTTGTTATGGCAGAAGACATCTCCAACCTGGTTCTCAAATTCTAAAGACTTTTATTTTCAATTGTTTCTTTAATTTAAACTCAAATGAACTGGTAAGAAGTAGAAATTTCTAGATAGACTATCTAGTATTAAATGGACTCTACTGTATGATTTTTCATTACTCAAATTCAACTCACGGCATAAAATTATGAATGACGATCGTGACTGGGTAAGAAATGTACCAAGAATTCTATATGAGATAATTCCAAAATCAACAAAATGGAGGCACCAAGAATTTTCCATTAAAAATTGGTTTTAAATGTATTGATATCATTATATAGATCTATTTTTTATCCATTACTATGAGATTTAAATTCTACCACAAATATGAAAACTTAAATTGATCTTACTTAATTGAAAGGAACATGAAGAATTGGAAAAGTTTTGGTGAAATTTAGATTGGGCCTATAAAAGTGAACTTGAAACTAAATGATGAAAAGTCAAGTGTTTCTTTGACTTCATCACTGTAAATGAATTCGTGCAAATTGTTAAATTGTTACTATTCCAGTAAGGAGAAAAAGAAGAAAAACAAAAGAAAGGATGAGAAGATGAGAGGTGTGAAGGAGTATCGACTGAGGATCCTAGAGATTGGTGTCTAATTTTTGTAGGTTAAAGGTTGAATTTAATAGAATGACAAAAAAGTCCTTAATTTTAGTATAATAACAATAAGGGGTCGTTCGGTTTGGGGTGTTAAACTCTTATACATGTACTAATATTGCGCATTGGAAGACGCAATGTTAATACCTTGTTCGGTTGTATATGTATAATTTTAGTGTTTGGCATAAAATTAGTGCAATGTTTGGTTGCGTTATTGTATATTCCGCATTATTAATACCCGCATTATTAATGCGGGAATCTATGTATTATTTTATGCGGGGTAGAAGGTGGTATTAATAATGTGGGTATTAATAATGCAGGTATTAAAATTTAAAATGACAAAATTAACCCTCATAATAATAAGGATATTTTAAAATTTTATTTAAGGAGTAAATAAATATTTTAAATAATTAATATTTTTTGTTAATTTGTAATATATCAGTGATTCAACAAATAATCCCTACGTTATAATATATGTGTGGCTAATACCCACATTATTAAACCCCACATAACTAATACCCGCATTAACAATACCCACATTATTAATACACACGTTATTAATACCCACATTACTAATACCCGCATTAATAATTAATACCCACGTAAAAGTAAAACCAAACCGAACGACCCCTAAATAGTATGGTATTTTGGAAACTAAAAGATGCATACAATGCTAACATACTACAACCTTGTAGTATGATAGCAAAATATATATATATATATATATATATATTTAAATCTCTAAAATAATGTTAACAAATATGAGATCAACATTAACTAAATTCTTAAATTAAAGGATAAAAATACAATGTTTATTAATTTATAAAATGGGTGAGTTAATTATAAATTACCTAATGGCTAGAGAAAGAAATGGAGTGAAAAGTGGGGCTAGGAGAAGTTGTTAGCGTCTCTGCACTCTTTGTAGTCATACTAGGAAAAACATTTGGTTGCACCATCAACCAAAGCCATTTTGGCCCTACTTCTTGATTTTGCCTTTGGTTGATGAATCAACCAATACTAGACTACAAAAAGAAGCTATCTTAAAGCACGCGCTGAAAAGAACAAAATATAATTTGAGGGTATTTTTGTCATTATACATGTGTGCCACGTCGGGTGTGGCATTTTGGGCGGCGAAATGGTATGGTGTGTTTCTTTTCCGTTTATTTAATCATATTATTTATATGCCTCATGGAAGTCCTAAGGTCAGATAATAAGATTCTTATTAATTAACTCAATCATCAACTACAAATGCTATTAATTAATTAATTAATTTATTTATTTTATTTTTTTTATTTTTCAAGTTGCTATTTAGTTATATGACGTGTATACCCGATGATCTTTATGTCTAGACTAGATGTAGGATATTGAGATATTGATAATATAAAACATCAAGGGGTCGTTCGGTTGGGCAATGGAATAAGCTAATCCCTACATTAGATTCAGCTCTATAAGTACATTATTTGGTTGATAATTTGATATTTGTATAAAATCTTGCATAAGTAATGTATTATTTGGTTTGATTTTGGTGGATTCTTCATACTAATACATGTATTAAATAATGAAGAAATTTATATATTATTTTATGCGTGATAGAATGTAAAATAATGATGGGGGTATTAATAATACGTGTATTAAAACTCTAAAATGACAAAACTAACTCTCATAAGGGTAGGGTTATTTTCTATTTTTTTAACAATAAACAAGTATTTAAATTATAATTTATATATAAATTTGTGATATAGCAATGATTCAACAACAAATAATTTACAATCTTTACTTTATTTAATCTCCACATAACTAATACCCGCATAACATACTATTAGAAAAGTGTAGATTACATAGGAATTTTACCTGGAGATTTTTTCCATAGAAAATTCCTGCAGTTTTTTCTGCGAAAATCTGAAAATTCCTTAATCCTAATATATTCACCTACGAATAAATTTTTTCCAAGAGACCCGCAGGTAATTTGGTGCCATATAGCACTAGAATATTACTTGGGAATTTACATGGCATACGTATCCGCATGTGTGATACCTATAGGTAAATCCCCAGCTATGCCAACGAGAAAATGAAAAAAATATTTACTAGGCAAATGCCCAGGTAAATCCCTAGGTAATTTTAACTTGGGATTTTGTGTGGATATTTGATGCAGATTTACTTGTAAATTAGTTTATATAGAGATTTACCTGGAGATATATTACATGTAGATTTACTTGCGGATTATTTCATGCGAATTTTGATGGAGATTTATTTATCTGAAAATTTACTTGGGGACTTGTTACATGTGGATGTACCTGCAGATTATTTCTTACGAATTTTCATGAGGATTTGTTAGTTGGTTCTTGCGAATTTTTATGGGGATTTGTTAGTTGGGAATTTACCCGAAAATTTGTTACATGCAGATTTACCTGCGGATTAGTCCTATGAATTTTGATGGGGATTTGTTTACCTGAAAAATTTCATGGGAATTTGTTATACAAGAATTCATATGAGGATTATTTCTTGTGAATTTAGTCGGCACCCTAAGAAATTTTTTTTATATTATTTTAAAAAAATTTCCTAATCAATTTGCTTTATTTGAGATAAGAATCTAAACACCAAGAAATGCAGATGAAAATGGTAATGGTTTGGCCAGCACGTCGAGCCAAGTGAGCCCGATTGAAAGCTTACTATATCACCGCATTCTAATACGAACTGAGCTGAATCTGAAGTGAGCTTGAATGAGCTTTGCCACCATTTGATCGATAATAAACTGAGGTGAGGAGGTTTTCCCAGACAACAAGTTTAAAAGTCTTTTAAACTTGTGATCCACATGTAATAAGTTTAAAAGTCTTTTATACCATCAAATGATGTGGTCACATAAATTAGGATGGGGGAGCATTATTTAATATTTATATGTATTAAAATGATTTAACTTAATTACATTATGTTACTTAAATTATATTTTTTCGTAAATGTTATAAGCGAGACTCAAATACATGGAGATCTTTCACTTTTAGTTTCGAACATTCCCTTTATTAACTTCGAATATTATTAAAGTAACTGCATCTTGTTCATGGTTAGAATTATGGAAATCTTTTTATCAATTACTTAACCATGTCAGTGTATTTAATTCTTATAAAAATGAATGTGGTATTCGAGTTACATTAATGTCTCATTATCCAATATGATATATTAGACCTCTAACTCCTAAAAATTGTGTACTTGAACTTTTTTTTTAAAACACCCCCAAAAAAAAAAAACGTATCTTATGAACGATCTATTAATCATAAAGAAATGTGTTGCTCCCAAACGCACACGCAAGTATATGTGGTCGACAAGTAATAAAGTGATAAATCGAGTATCATTCCCACGAGGACTAGTGTTAATAACTATATTTTAACAAACAATTTCCTAAAACTATCCAGTGATCTTTTTCAATGATGGTTGAGATTTTTACTAACTAAATGAAACAATTAAAAGCAAGTAACTAAAGTCAAGTAATAGCGCAAATTCTAGGTTGTTATCAATAAAAGAGAAACGGTCCAGGGTCAGAGCTACGAACAATCCAGTTGAGTTTTCCACTTGATTCTACTTCTTGATTTCCTAGATTGCTAACTAACAGGTTAATTATATTCGTGAAAACCTGTCAATTCTTCACGAGTCTATACAAGCTACTCTAACGCCTATATTTCTATGGAATTAAATCACATGCATGCATTAAAGAACTATGTATTTAGTTAAGCCAGGCGAATAGGTATATGTCTATCCTACCCGCAAATCGATTCCCTGATGCCCAAGTTCACAATCAACCCCTATTCTTTCCTATTTGCATTTACAAGTTCCCTCTGTCGAGTTCAACTTGTAAACTGTAGATAGTGTTCAATTATCGGGCCCTGATAACCAAACAATTAGGCTCAAGAAAGAATAAACAATCCGATCAATAGAAAAAATTCAACTTTCATATGTCAACCTTCATGTATTTGCTCTAACCCTAGAGTGATATGTTTAGCTACACATATTCATAATAACAACACAAGAATTCATGGAAGAAATATGAAAGATTGTCTTAGATGATGAAAAGGAATTAAACCCTTGGTTCAAAGTGTAAGAACTCCCAAAACTTTCTCTAGAATTTCGACCTTCCCCTAACATAATGAAATAATGAGGTTTTATAGTGTTTACAAAGTGCTAGGATAAGCTAGACCAAAGCCTAATCTAGTTGGAAAAACTTTTATTTCGTCAGCCTCAAAGCTTTCGTGGAAGCCACGCTTCCACTATAGCTCCTAACTCCAAAGTTTTCGCTGAAGCCTTGCTTCCACCATAGCTTCCAATGTGTTCATTAACTCCAATTTGATTGTTCTTGTCTCGAATTCATCCGCACCATTCCTAAAATCACAAATACGATAAGTGAGCACAAGAAACACAATTATCACATATAACGAGCGCATAAAGTACCAAAATGTGAGAAGATATTAAGGTAAAATAGGTAAATATTGCCAAACATCACCATCCCACACTTAGACCTTTGCTCGCCCTCGAGTAGCCATCAAAACCAATTCCCCAACTAGATCCCAACACTCGATAGAACGGGTCTACCTATGATTATGGTTGATACCGACCATTAGACAAGTGCATATACATACCATGTGACCTTAACATGCCAAAAATTCACGAAGTTTTAAAACAATAGAACAACCAACTCAAGACATCTCAATCTCAAAAACCGACTCAATGAAACCAAGCTTTCACAAAGTCACACCCATTCACTCAACCAAGAATTCAATAACTTCACCTATCTCGGGCAAACCATGTGCCCTCACCAAATCAAGAGAGTGTCCCAAATATCACACAAAGAATATATTTCAAGAATAAACGAGGGACATAATATAGGAAGAATTCACTCGCTCTCCAAAAAGAAGTTCACGTGCCACACACAATGTACCATAGGCTTGCCCGTAGTGTAGGACTCCACTAATATAAGCTCACTCCAATCGGAATTAACTAGGACTTTACGGATTGTATTATAGGCTAAAGGACGGGTAGGATAAATATGGATAAAATAGTGACTACCTCCCTAAGCACTTTAATACATCACTTTAATTTTCAGCTCAACGCTTCTCAAAAGCAACCAAGCAACCACCCAAAAGTTTCCTTTCAACTTTAAGCATTTTGTAATTTTACTTTTTGCACAACACTAGCAAGGATTGAGATTTTTTTTCTTGTTTCTTTATTTTTGTCTTTTTTTTCTTTTTCTTTCTTTTCAATATTTTTTTCTCAACCTTGCCAATGATTCTCTCCTTTTTTTTTTTCAAAAATGCACCATATTATTTTCTTTCATCAGTTCCACGCAAAAGCCCCCCAATTTCTCCAACCACAACTCCACAAACAATTAAATATTTCAATTAAAGTACTCTAAGGAGTACGGGTTCAAAAGGAAGATAATTAAGAACAAAAGGGGTAAGGCTTGAAATGTGGGTGCTAACAAAAAGGTCAATAGGCTCAAAAGGGTTTAAGAAAGATAATATTAAAGGGTAGGATAATCAAGGCTAGAATGGCTTATCAAAAAAACGCTTGTATCATCTCCCGACTAGAGCGAACCTAGGATTTCGCTTTGAACACACACAGGGCAAGTTCTAGACATCAATATGTGGCACAGAACATAAGAAAGGATACCTCAGATCACACATGGCACATAGTTCACTCAAGACGGTTCCATTTCAACTCTCGGTTCTAGCAAACAAGGTGCAACTCTTGAAATTTAAGCAGTAAGGCACAATGGTTCACAAAAGAGTCAAGTAGTTGAACCTAAGCGTCTCAAGAAGGTCATTCAAATTTTTTTAGGCATGCATCACAATTTTAAGACCAAAAGGGATTCACAAATAGCAAATGCTCAAGTCTAAATTCACCGGTATCAAACAAACCAAAGACATCTAGCATTCTATCAATTTTCCTAAAATACTCTACTAACTAATACTAAACTACTCCTAAAAAAATTAAAATTATCCGGTTCAAAGGTCTACCCATGGAAAAGAACCGAGGCCATAAGAAAAACCACGGGCCGAATGACTGTACCACTAACTAAAATGAAAAATAAAATCTTTTTTGGAATTTTTCATTGGTTTTCTAATTTTTTCATTTTTTATATACTAAAGCAAGACACAAATAAAAATAATGTCAAGTGACAAAAATAAAAATTGCTAAAATTAAATTACTAATGGTACAATCATCCATAACCTCAAAAATTTGGAAAGTCCCCCACCCCACACTTAAAACCAAGCACTGTCCTCAGTGCGAACAAAAATAGAGTGCAAGAGTGAAAAGAACTTTCCTGAAGGCCCACCGGCCTAGGTCTCATCATCTGCATTACGAACCCACCAAGCATCCGTAGAGCAAGGGGGTACTCAGACTTCCCCCAACATATCGTCATTTTAAGGCATTAAGGGGTGCAACACCCCACACTTGGGCTCGACATCGCCAAAACCTACAAAATATGTAACTACACATACAAGAAAAATGGGTCGTTGTGACGATCCCACACTTACTCCCAATTACTAAGGAAGTAATTTTAACTAACTAATTAAAACTAACACAAGAAAGCAATGGAGGCAGCAAGAAGGATTCAAAAGGTCAAGATTTGGCGACAACTATTATGCGACAATGACTATGGTACACTTTAACTCATATTCAAGTCAAATTTAGCTCAATAGCGACTAATTTTAATTTCGAAGAGCATCACAATGTTCACTTAATGCCTGTATGTAATTTTGCTACTCAAGATTTCACAAAAAATCAACTTTTACTCGCTGCGGCATTTCATCGAACATGTTATGTGCATTAGTTTTAAGCTTCAGTTTCATGGATATTTAGAAGGAAAGAACACTCCCAAAATTTTCATGGGAGAATGCTCACAAATTCCACTACAATCCAACAATGATTCGGAGTTCATACACTCAAAGCATCAAAGGTTCACACATTGTTTAAACCAAAGGAAACTGTGACTAAGGGTAAGGGATGAAGGGAATTTCACACTATGGATCAGCAGCAGTTGCGAGCAAAACAGAGAGGAAAGGAACTTACCTGCCTCAGTTCGTAAATCGATGAAGGAAATCGTTTACTTACTTGCCTGAGTTCGTGTTCTCTATTTTTTTGTCTTTCTTCTCCTGTTCGTGTTTAAACCAACAGGGAGAGGGAAACTCAGTTTTTATGTTTTAAAAATCACAACTTACCTGCGATGGAGGAGGCGACGCCTTGTAATCGCTTTAAACGTATAGAGTGCACTGCCTAGCTAGCTGCGACTGCAAGAGCATCGCTTTGACTGAATTTTTTGCAGCTGAGGCGTTGATGAAGGCGACGCATTGCAATCGCTTTGAGCTGTTGGGAGTTTCTGTTTTCATGGAAGCGGTACAGGAAGCGTCGCTTCCATTGTTTCTGCGCAGTTTTGAACTTTAAAAGCAATCCCTGAAGCGACGCTTCCGAGATCGCGCCACACAGGTCTGAAGCAATTTTGCAGAGGGAGCGATCTGTGATGCGAGGCTTGGAAATCGCTTTTAATGTTTGTGACTTTCTGGTTAACACGCTGCGGAACTGAGAGCGTCGCTCTACTCTGTTTTAGCATAGAATCTGACAAAAAAAAAATAACTTCCAGTGTTGTGAATTTGGAAGCTATACAGTGGGCGATGCTTCAGGAATTGCTTCCAGCAGGTCTGGATGTTCTGTGAGATATCTACTGTGTGAATCAGCCAAGAAAACTGCATGTGGGTCTGAGTTTTGCCTGAACTTCGTGGAATTTCAACACTTCGTACGGTTTCCTCAATTCAGTTCCAGCTGCATATTTCTAAAATCATGGATTCAACCGCTCCGCAACTCCTCGCCTTAGTAGTTCTGCCACTATTTTTTTTTTCAATACATGATTCGCGCTCCGAACCTTCCGAGCCCTACAAAAACGACAAGAAAAACTATGTAATACTAATAAGTGAAAACGACTAAAACAATAAAAATTGGGTTGCCTCCTAATAAGCGCTTGATTTAACGTCGCGACACGACTCTTTTTGTATTTTTATCTTTTTTCTATTTTTTTTTTTATTTTTTTCAGACAAGACTCGGGTTGCCTCCCGAGAAGCGCCTTAGTTAAAGTCGTGGCACGACACACTTTTAAGCTCACTTCCACTGTTTACGTCTCTGCTTCTTGCGTCGAACTTTTACTTTTTTCTTGCCTTTTGGAGGAACTCTATTCAACCTCTCAGATGATATGCCATTGTCAACTTGTTCTACCTTCCGCTCAACTGCCTCTTCCGATTTACTCTCAGAGTCTTGACTAACACATTCTATCAAAGAACACTCCTCATACTTGGCCTTGTGATCCTTTTCGTTATAAACCTTGAAAGTAACCTTTTTTCCATGCGCTCTCACAGTCATCTCCCCAAGTTCCATGTCAATAATTTCCTTCGAGGTGATTAGGAATGGTCTTCCCAAAATTATTGGAGCTTCTCGATCCTCTTCATAGTCTAGAATAATAAAATCAGCAGGGAACATGAACTTCCCAACTTTAATCGACACATCCTTCACCTTACCATCGGGACAAGTGAGTGATCCATCCGCCATCTTAAGAGTAACTGAAGTAGGCTCGATTTCTCCTAGGCCTAACTTTTTGTAGACAGACAAAGGCATGAGATTCATGCTACCCCCCAGATCACACAGTGCACCAGAAATATTATGACCACCAATAGTGTAAGGAATAGTAAACCTCCCAGGATCTTGAAGTTTTGGAGGTAATTTACTCAGGATTGTACTACACTCTTATGTCAACTCGATTGTATCAATCTCTTGTGGCTTTCTCTTCTTAAACAGAATCTCTTTTAAGAACTTCACAAATGGCGGCATCAGTTCAAACACATAAGTCAAAGGAATGTTAAGCTGAAGCGCTCTCATCATACTCACAAATTTTTGAAATTGAGCCATATCCTTTGATGGTTGAAGTCTCTATGGGAATGGTGGGGGCGGTTGAGGTGCCTCATTTTTCTCTTCTTTCTTCTTTACTTTCTCCACTTCTTCTACTTCCGCTACTTTAAGTTGCTTCTTCTCCTCAGTTTTGGCCGTCAACTCTTCACCCTTAACTAGATTTATAGCAAGACAGTGCTCAACTCCCTTTAGATTTGGATGCGATTCAACATTACCAGTAAGTGCTCCATGTGGTCTAGAATTTTGTGCTCCAGCTAACTGCCCCATTTGGCATTCAAGGTCTTTTTGAGCAGTAGTAAGATCTTTTATGGCCTGTGCCTGAGCTGCATTGTCAGCTATAATTTTCTGCTGACCTGCCAACATCTGCTTTATCAAATCTTCAATTGAACTGCTAGACTGCTGTGGTTGAGCCTGAGGATGTGAATTCTGGTAGTTATTCTGAGATCTCCTATTACCTTGAGCAGCTTGATTATCACTCCAAGAGAAACCAGGATGATTTCGTGAATTCGGATTGTAGCTATTACCAAAATGGTTCTGATTCTGTCCCTGAGACCTATTTTGATTCCCCACGTAATAAAATGACTCTGGATTGGAGGGGCAAACATCAGTAGCATGATCTTGTCCACATACCTCACAAAACCTTTGAAACTGCTGCACTTGTTTAACTGGTGCCACTTGTTGCTGAGCTGGTGGCAATGCTAGCTTGCTAATTTGGTTAGCTATCGCATCCATCTTTGCATTCAACGCTGAAACCACATCCAATTGAAGTACTCTAGCAGCTTTTTGAGTTGGAGCTCTACCATCACCCTGCCAATCAGGATTGCTCTGAGAAAATTTATCCAGCAATTCATAAATCTCATTAAAATTCAAGGCCAATACTTGGCCTCTAGCAGCAGCATCCACAATGATCTTGGTATGAGCATTCAAACCTTCCACAAAAGTATGGGCCATCACCTCATTCGACTGGTTGTGGTACGGGCAATCTCTCAACAATGACTTGAATCTTTCCCAGACTGAATACAAGGATTCTCCATCTCTTTGTCTAAAAGAAATAATCTCACTCCTTATTCTAGCTGTTTTGCCAGATGGATAGAATAGCCAAAAATTTCTTAGCTAAAGCATCCCAAGTAGTGATAGACCAGGCTTTTCAGCCTTTAACCACTTCTTTGCTTCCCCCAAGCAATTAAAAGGGAAAAAGTATCAGTCGAATATAATCAGTTGAGACCCCTGCTGGCGTGTATGTGTTACTAATCTCCAAGAAATTCTGGATATGTTGTTGTGGATCCTCGTGCAGTAATCCAGCATATTGTCCGGTCGCATGGAGCAGTTGTATCATGCCGGACTTAATCTCAAAGTGTCCAGTAATTTCAGGCTTAACAATGCTCGAGGCTACTCCCTCCGGACTGGGAAGAGCAACATCTCGCACAGCTAAAGCTCGTTCTTCTGCCATTCCAATAGGTAAGGAAGCAAGTACAAGTGTGAGTGCTTCACGATCTCTTGCTTCTTTCCTCAATCTCCTAAGGTCCTTTCAGGTTCAGGATCAAAAGGTTCAAGTGGTTCGTCCTTTCTCTCCTTTCGCATTCAAGACCTAGTAACTGAAATGGCACAAGAAATTCAAAACAAAAATAAACCTGAATAGAAAATAACAAATCGTCTAGAAAGAAAACAGTCAATTATTTAGTCCCCGGCAACGGCGCCAAAAACTTATTGCTCCCAATCGCACACGCAAGTATACGTGGTCGATAAGTAATAAAGTGATAAATCGAGTATCGTTCCCACGAGGACTAGTGTTAATAACTATATTCTAGCAAACAATTTCCTAAAACTATCCAGGGATCTTTTTCAATGATGGTTGAGATTTTTACTAACTAAATGAAACAATTAAAAGCAAGTAACTGAAGTCAAGTAATAGCGCAAATTCTAGGTTGTTATCAATAAAAGTGAAATGGTCCAGGGTCAGAGCTACGAACAATCCAGTTGAGTTTTCCAGTTGATTCTACTTCTTGATTTCCTAGATTGCTAACTAACAGGTTAATTATATTCGTGAAAACCTGTCGATTCTTCATGAGTCTATGCAAGCTACTCTAACGCCGATATTTCTATGGAATTAAATCACATGCATGCATTAAAGAACTATTTATTTAGTTAAGCAAGGCGAATAGGTATATGTCTATCCTACCCGCAAATCGATTCCCTGATGCCCAAGTTCACAATCAAGCCCTATTCTTTCCTATTTGCATTTACAAGTTCCCTCTGTCGAGTTCAACTTGTAAACCGTAGATAGCGTTCGATTACCGGGCCCTGGTAACCAAACAATTAGGCTCAAGAAAGAATAAACAATCCGTAATGGTAAATCAATAGGAAGAAATCAACTTTCAAACGTCAACCTTCATGTATTTGCTCTAACCCTAGAACGATATGTTTAGCTACACATATTCATGATAACAACACAAGAATTCATGGAAGAAATATGAAAGATTGTAATAGATGATGAAAAGGAATTAAACCCTTGGTTCAAAGTGTAAGAACTCCCAAAAATTTCTCTAGAATTTCGACCTCCCCCCTAACATAATGAAATAATGAGGTTTTATAGTGTTTACAAAGTGCTAGGATAAGCTAGACCAAAGCCTAATCTAGTTGGAAAAACTTTTGTTTCGTCAGCCTCAAAGCTTTCGTGGAAGCCACGCTTCCACTATAGCTCCTAACTCCAAAGCTTTCCCTGAAGCCTTGCTTCCACCATAGCTTCCAATGTGTCCATCAAATCCAATTTGATTTTTTTTGTCTCGAATTCATCCGTACCATTTCTAAAATCACAAATACGATAAGTGAGCACAAGAAACACAATTATCACTTATAACGAGCGCATAAAGTACCAAAATGTGAGAAGATACTAAGGTAAAATAGGCAAATATTGCCAAACATCAAAATGATAGTAATTTTATGCACTTGGTAATACTTCAAAAAAGCTCACTGGTGGATTTTGGAATCCATAGTAGTATGAGCCTGTTTGGGTGGGCTTATAAGCAACTTATTTTAAGTGGCTTATAAGTCAAAAAATAACTTAGAGCCCGTTTGGATGAGCTTAAAAGTGGCTTATAAGCTTATAAGCCCATTAAAATTATGTTTGGTAACGTAAAAAATTTTGGACTTATAAGTCATAAGAGGCTTAAAAGTCACTTTTTGAGAAGTACGTAATAGCCACTTAAAATAAGCTCCTTATAGGCCCACCCAAACAGGCTCTTAAAAGCCACTCTTTGAGAAGTTAGTATTTCTTAACTTCTCAAAAAGTTGCTTTTAAGCCCCTTATAGATTATAAGTCCAAAATTTTATAAATTACTAAAAATATATTAATGGACTTATAAGCTTATAAGCCACTTTTAAGCTCACCCAAACGGGCTCTATATCTTTCTTCAAACAAAAAATAGAGGAAATAATTAAAGTTTACATCTTTGATTTAATGGATGTGAAAGTTGGGAGACAAACGAATGTGGTCTCTAACTTGTACCACATCGGAGGAAGACAATGGCACCTTGGCATTATAAAAAGCAACTATCATGCCAGAAGTTGGTAAGAGTTCAGCGAGGCGTCAATATCTTTGATTTAGTGGATGTGAAAGTTGGGAGACAAATGAATGTGGTCTCTAACTTGCACCACATCGGAGGAAGACAATGGCACCTTGGAATTTTAAAGAGCAACTATCATGCCAGAAGTTGGTAAGAGTTCAGCGAGGCGTCAATCGTTGGCATTGTTATTGATATAAGCATGACATTTTAAATTATTAGTAATTGTTGTTTCTCCTTTCCTGAATTCAATATGCTTGGCTTCAAATTGACCGTTATTTTCTATTTTCGTACCCTTCAACTTAAAGTTCAATTTTATAACCGATCTTGTTTTACAAATACTTTCGGGCTTGACTCCTGAATATATGTATGTGAGCACTTCTATCTCCACTACTTTTGGGCTTGACTCCTGAATATATGTATGTGAGCACTTCTATCTCCACTCGCATTCCTCTTCCTTTATTTGTGACTTTGTGGCCAAACAACATTCTTCTCCCTCTTATGGTCGTGGACGTGGTCAACATAGCAATGGTGGTTGTATTAATAATGGTGGACGTGGCCGAGGTCGCAATGTTCAAGGTAATACTAAATCTTATAATGTTGGATCTCAACAATTTATTCCTCGTCCTCGTCTTCCCTCTATCTTGGGTCCTCTTCCTATTTCCTATCTTGCTTCTTTTGTTCCATCTCAACCTACTAATGCAACTCTATGCTGCCAACTTTGCTATCAACTACACCACAGTGCTCTCGACTGTCCATCTGTAAATTCTAAGGCTTTTGTGTCTGACGTTAGTTCTAACTATATCTTTTCTTCACCGGGTGATGCTTCTTGCTTTGTGGACACTGGAGTCTCTTCTCATATGACTCCAAATGCATCAAATTTATCTTCTCTTAATCCATACAATGGCTCGAATTGTGTAGTTGTGGGTCATAGCACTCAACTCCCTATCTCCTAACATGTACATGGTATTTTCTCTACTTTGAATTCTAATTTTTCTCTTAGAAATATTTTAGTTGTTCCTCATCTTTCCACCAATTTAGTAAGTGTTCGTTAATTTGTCTCGGATAATAATTGTTCTATGGAATTTGATCCTTTTGGTTTTTCTATTAAGGAACTCAAGACAAAGAGGCTTTTACTTCGGTGCAATAGTCCTGGACCGCTTTATGCAATTTCTCCTAATTCTGGTGGTAATGCTGCAGCTTCTCATTCTGCTCTTGATGCTGCTCAAGTCTCTCCAAATCTTTGACATCGTCATTTAGGACATCCAAGTTCAACTATCTTAGCTAGTTTAGTTGGGGTCAATAAATTACCTTGTTCTTCATTTAAAGGCTTAGACAATTTATGTAATGATTGTCAACTTGGCAAACACCACCAGCTGCCTTTTATGAATTCTTGTTCTTTATCTTCATCTCCTTTTGAGTTAATTTATAGTGATATTTGGACTTCTCATGTTTTCCTTCACTGGTTTTCGGTATTATATTTTATTTCATGATGATTTCACAAAGTTCTCATGGGTATTTCTTCTCAAACTTAAATATGATGTTTTTACTATGTTTAAGCAATTTTATGCATATGTATTGACCCGATTCTCTACAAAAATAAAAGCTCTACAGTGTGACGGGGTTGCCGAATTTGTTAAACTTAAACTTTTTTGTTCCTTTTTTAATGATAATGGTGTTTTACTTCGTATTTCATGTCCGCACACCCACCAACAAAATGGCAAAGCTGAACGCATGCATCGTACCATTTTAAATATGGTTTGTTCATTATTATTTCAAACATCTCTCCCTTCTCAATTTTGGGTTGAAGCCTTACACACTGCAATCCATATTTTAAATATTCCCCCTTCCTCTAAACTCAATTTTTGAACTCCACCTGAAGTGTTGTTTGGCAAGCCTCCTACATACGATCATTTACGAGTCTTTGGTTGTTCATGTTATCCTAATTTACGTGATTATTCATCTCATAAATTGAGTCTTTGTTCCAAACATTGTATTTTTCTTGGTTAGATGTTTTGATCCTTTAACTAACAAGGTGTTTATATCTAGGCATGTTAGGTTCAATGAAAAGTTATTTCCTTATCCTTATCTTCTTTCAAATTCATCAGACTCTAGCTTTAGCTCTTCTACTCAAATTTTCGTCTTTGATCAATATTCATCCTCCAATAACTTCATGTTTATCTCATAATTTCCAGCAGAGAGTTGCTCTTCAAAAATCTACAGAGTCCTTATCTCAATTTAATGCTCAAAATACTTCTCCTATATCTGCTCATACACCTAATCTTTCTCCCGTTCTAATCCCTTTAAAGTCTAGAAATAATAATTACGTTTTGGACTCTTCTTTGCAATTACAAACTCCTTTGCCATTTGAATGTATCCACTCTAATGCTACTATACCTAACCAAGTAAATAAACTATGTTGAACAGTCTCCAAATTCTCTTCACCTACTAAACAAAATACTCCTGGCTTTAATTCAAATATTCAACCACGTTAAATCTGTATTTCATGTCAACATATTAGACAAGTCACTAGTTTGTCTAATCCCAATCCTACTTCTATTACCAATACATCTCCAATTCAGTGTAACTCTTCTATTTCTCAACTCCAACCTCCTGACTCATCTTTTTCTAAAACTAAGGAACATCCCATGACTACCCGCAAGCAAACAGGATCCCTTAAGCCGTGGGTACTTCCTTCCTTTATTTTTCATTCTACTTCACTTCCATCAGAACCTTCATCTTTTACAGAAGCTTCTAAGTGTCATAATTGAAGATGCGCAATGGCGGACGAATACAATGCGCTTATGGCTAATCGCACTTGGGACTTAGTACCACTTCCCCCTATGCCAATGTTATTGGTTGTCACTGGGTTTATCGAATTAAACAAAATCTGTTGGTTCTCTGGAGCGTTTTAAGGCTCGTCTTGTAGCCCAAAGCTACAAAAAACAACACGGGCTAGACTATGACCAAACATTTAGTCATGTGGTGAAACCAGTCAGCATTCTTGCTGTTGCTGCATCTAAGAAATGGCATGCCCATCAGTTAGATGTTAAGAACACCTTCTTACGCGGCAATCTTAAGGAACTGGTACACATGAAGCAGCCTACTGGCTTTGTTCACCTACAATCTTCTCATCATATTTGTCGATTGAATAAAGCTCTTTATGGCTAAAAGCAAGTCCTTAGGGCGTGGTTTCATCGATTCACTTCCTTTATTTTAAGAAATGATTTTCGTAATGACTTGTCTGATCGATCTCTTTTTATTTATAAACATAAATCAGACATAGCTATTCTTCTTCTTTATGTAGATGACATTCTCCTCACTGCCTCTTCTAATTCCTTATTGAAGTCCTTAATTCATAGTCCCAAGTCCGAGTTTTCAATGAATGTGTTATACTCTATGCACCTCCTGAATACACTAGAAGGGGGGGTCGAATAGTGTCTACCGATTTTCGTCACGCGAACCTGGTTCTTCTAACGTGGAACCTAGTTCTTATATTATCTTTTATGCTGCCTGGAACACTATAACTCACAACACCACACACACAAGGAACACAAGGATTTTACGTGGAAAACTCCTTGCTCAAGGGAGAAAAACCACGACCCACACTTTAGGATTTTAGAACTGAATCCACTAACACAAGAGCAACATTTCTGATTACAAACTCTGTAACCAAGGGGCTACACTCTAGACCCTAATCACTACTCAGAGCTAAACTCTAGCTTCTCAGTAATTACACAAAAGTTCACCTAATATATATGCTTCTGCATAAGCCAATAGGTAAAACTATGAAAGCTCGAATTAAAGACAACTTGCAATTTGACGAACCTAGATAGAATATCTAGACTCAATACCCTGCATGCACTCAAGTTGTCTTCTCCAGTTTTTCACGTAGAAAGATGCTAGATTGCCTTTTCGTGATCTCAATTCTCCGTTTGTGAATAACTGCTTTTCGGCTGCCTCTACTACTTGCATTTATATGGGTCTTGAAACCCTAGTTGAGTTCTACAAGGAATCCTTTTAATTATGGCAAGTCAGGATTCCTAGTAACTCTTATCCTTGTTGAAGTCCAACTCCTTTTCACACTTCGAAGACACAGCCTGAACACAGCCTCTTTTAGTCTGACTAGGATGTATATTCAATCACGCGCCACTACTCCTAGTTCCGCAGGGATTTGCAACCCGTAATCCTTTTCGATCAAGCGTGCCCTTTATTCCAAGGACTAGGTTCTCAGTGGGAACCTCTGAGTCCTTCTTGTTTGTCATACTTCAAAACCAGCTCTCAACAAATTCCCCCTTTTTGATGATGACAAACAAATGTTGCCCAAGAACCTGAGTAAACATAAATACCAACAGAAAATAAAAGGTAACAAGTTCACGAAAAAAACGAACAGATGAATTAGGTCACAAACACTCCAACATTTCCTTCTTCCCCCTTTTGGCATCATCGAAAAGATTCAAATACCTGCACGAACTTGTCAATGATATCCAGTCTAAAGCACAAGGCAACAAGTCAGTAATAAGAACAAACACAAGCAATAATAAGGGCCCAATCAAGAACTAATTACTGAAGCAGGAAACATTCATTAGCGTAAGAAATTTAAAACCATCATCCAGGTTGTGATATCAGCACAACCCCAGTATTAAGTACACAACTGAACAGAACAAATTGTTTTAAACAACCAACATATGCAATCAGGAGAGAATAGGAGGGGGTAGACAACAGGTAGAAGGAGGAGGACAGGACAGGATAGGATAGGAGGACTCAAAGCTGAATGTTGAAGTGTTTGACAAGCGCCTCAAGTTGCTTCGTATTCTTGGCCCTTTCCATCACCAGCTCGGCCTCATACTTGTGGCAGTCTATCTTCAAACAATAAATTTTTTGATCCTTCAACTTCAGCTGTCTGTGGAGCTCTGTGTTTTCTGCATTAACTTCAAGGACATGCGTCTCCAGCTCCTTCACAACATCAATGGCCTCTTCAGGTCCATAGTCCTCACTTTCTTCTTCTTGCTCTTGCTTGGCCTGCATTGGTTTCTTTGAAGCTCTGCTTTCTTTGAAGAAGTCACAATTTTAAGCACATTAATCCCAAACATTTGGTGAATGGTTGGCTTCTTCCCAGCATCTAAAGGAACCCCAAAATGCTCAAGTACCTGCTGGAGGATGTAGGAATGCACAAGGGAATGTGGCTTCTGATATGTGTCAGCAATCCTCTTTATGTGTCTAATCATCAGCCCAGGCAAATTAATCTTTACCTCCCTGTCCAGCAGATCCATGTATGTCAGGTCCAGAGCACTAGCCTCGTAGTTCCTCTCTCCTCTAGGTAGAAGAAACCTGTGCACAAATTCAAACAACAACTAATGTGCAGGTTCCATTTCCTTCTTGTCTACCTTCCTCTCCTTTCTCAGCTTGGGTTTTCCTGAGAACTTCTTGACAACATCTAGAGGAGTGACTCCATCAGTCCTCTTTGGCCATTTTAGCTTTATATACCTGCAATAACCTTCAGCAGGTATGTCAAGAATCACTCCAAGCTCAGGTCTCCCAAACTCTATCTCTATTCCTCTCACTGTGGTGAACACTCTCCTAGCATTAACTCTGCAATTTATGTAGAATTCTCTGATCTCATCAACATACAGCTTTCTTTCCTTGTTGGCAAACAACCCCAACCAGCCCTGGTGACCAATCATTCTGAGCAGTGGCTTCATATGAAACTCCTTCTCATTATGCAGGATGCTGCCAGGCAACACCTGATGCTTAGAGAAAAAGGCCACCCTGTCAGCTTCATCCTCACTACCTCTCCTCCTTTTTCTGGTCTCAGCTTCACTGTCTGTATCAGAATCACTTGGCTCTGCATAACTCCCAGCATCATCACTTTCCTCATGTGCTTCCTCAGCTCTTCTTTCTTCTTCTTCCTTCTTCTTTGCTTCTCTATCTCTTACATTTGTCACTGTTCTCTCCAACCTCCCAACTTTCTCTAGTTGTTGTTTTAATGCAGACCTGGTGCCAACCCTCCTGACCACAGGCTCATTTACAACCATGTCATCACTTTCTCCACAAGCTTCATCAACCAATCTTGTCTTCAACACTGGCTTTCCCCCTTTCACTAATCTCCTTCTTTTCTCAGGCTTCACTATGTTTTCTTTCACAAACACAACTTCCTCTTCCTCTTCCTCTCCTGCTATTCTCTCATCTTCTTCACCAAACTTCCTTTTTCTTTTTGGTTCTTCAGCTATCTTGGCAATTTCTCTTGGTTCAGTCTTTTCTAAACCTGTCTCCTTCTTCCCTTCTTCCTCAGAGTCTGTCCAATCTAAATCTGCATCATCAGCCTCAGTGGAATTTGGACAAGCAACAGGCTCTTGCACCAAATTCTTTGAGGCTTCAGCAGATCCAAGTCCTCCAACAGCTGGACTTTCTGGCACAGATTCTTTCTTATTTTTCTCAACACTATCATCTTCTTTAAATTTTTCTATTACTCTTTCTGCAATATTCAATTCCACACTGGACTCAACAACCACAGGCACCTGTAAGTCTTTTCTAAGTTCATCTTTTACACTGTCTCGCTCTGCCTCACATGAGTTCCCCCTACCTATTCGATCATCATGCTCAACACCTATTATTTTGTCTAGTCCTGTAACTAGGGTTTCAGTTTCTGCAGTTCCAGGGCTGTTTATATCTACTGAAACGACGGGCGTAGATGAAATAGGATTAGATTTTACCTCATGCAGTGGTTGTGATGAACTTTGTGCAATGGGTGTGGTAGGAGCTGCCCTTGACCTCATCTTCTTTACCAGTTTCTTGTCCCCTTTTTGAAGAAATTTTATGCGAGCCCTCGCAATTCTTTGGGCAAGAGTGGATGGGGGTGGTCTTTCAGACATTTTGAAGAATTTATGAATGATTTGTGAGATTTCTAGGGAATTTTTTGTTTTTAGGGCTTGAGAGAAGATTTTAGTGCAATGGATTAGAAGTGGGTGAATGAAGGATGATTGTGTGGGTGTATCGACAGAGAGAAGGGGTTTTGTGATTTGACAAGGTCTAGGGAAGACAAAGCAGTAATGATGAAAAGAAGAGAAGCAGCTTTTTGAACTTTTTGATAACCGGGAAGAGTTAAAGTTTTGACGGTTATGGACTTATTTGATATATCCTTTTTTAAGTAGTGGGGTCCAACACATCAAATAGAATTCTACCCGAAAAAGGAATGTGTTTCTATAATTTAGGACAGTTATAAGAACATGGAGGATCTCCATTGACAGACGTATGATTGACAATTCAATTCAGTTATGACTTTTATCATGCAGGATAGTGTGAATGTACCTGGACATAATTCCTCATGCTTTGGTTGGTTCCTTCTTAGTACATAGTAGGTTCTTCATGGGATCACATTATTCTTACCTGGTGCTCAAAAACTGAACAAGTGTACTAATTCAAGTACCATGTTAGACTGGATATCAAAGACAAAATTCAAACATGGACAATCGAATACTTAACTAACCAATCACAAAGGGATTACCTACTGGGTTATCCGTGTATTTTGGTCATCCCTAATTCCAACCTGTTCCTCTCAAACTGTACCTTGTTCAATGCTTTGGTAAATTTGTCAGTAATTTGATCTTCAGTCCTGCACGAATTCATAGTAATCAGACCCTTTTCAACATTATCTCTCAAGAAATGGTGTCTAATATCAATGTGCTTGGTTCTTTTATGTTGGACTAGGTTCTTGGCAATGTTCCCTGCACTAGTATTGTCACAGAAAATTGGCACTGCACCACACTGATACCAAAGTCCTCCAGTTGTTGTTTAATCCACAGCAATTGTGAACAGCATAATGCAGCTGCCACATACTCGGCTTCAGCAGTTGATAAAGCAACTGAGTTTTGCTTCTTTGTGGCCCAAGAGATCAAACAAGGATCCAAAAAGTGTGCCATTCCTGAAGTGCTTTTCCTGTCCACCAAATAACCCGCATAATTTGCATCAGCAAAACCAATTAGTTCAAAAGTACCTCCTCTTGGGTACCAGAGAAAAAGGTCCTGAGTTCCTTTCAAGTATCTCAGGATCCTCTTCACAGCTGTCAAATGTGACTCCTTGGGCTTGGACTGAAATCTAGCACACAGTCATACACTGTATACCATGTCAGGTCGACTGGCTGTGAGATTAAGAAGTGATCCTATGATTCCTCAGTATTTTGTCTCGTCTGTTGAAGGACCGAGTTCGTCCAAATCCAGCTTCGTCCCAGGTGCAATGGGAGTAGTCATTTCTTTCGCTCCTTCCATGTCAAACTTTTTTAGTAGTTCCTTGACATACTTTTGCTGGTGAATCATAGTTCCTTCAGGCATTTGCTTTATCTGTAGTCCAAGGAAGAAGTTTAGTTCTCCCATCATGCTCATTTCAAATTCGCTTCCCATCAGATCTACAAAGCCTTTGCATAGCCCCTCCTCAGTGGCTCCAAAGATGATATCATCGACATACACTTGCACCACCAACAGATCTTTTCATTTCTTTTTAAGAAACAGTGTGTTGTCAATCTTTCCTCTTGAGAACCCATTCTTCAATAAAAATCCTGAGAGTCTTTCATACCAGGCTCTGGGAGCTTGCTTCAATCCATAGAGAGCCTTGTCCAGTTTGTAAACGTGATCAGGGAATTCATTATTTACAAAACCTGGTGGCTGTATTACATAGACTTCTTCATTCAGGTAGCCATTTAAGAACGCACTTTTCACATCCATCTGATATAGAGTGAACTCCATGTATGTAGCAAAAGCAATTAGAATCCTGATGGCCTCCATCCTTGCCACTGGTGCAAAAGTCTCATCGTAGTCTATTCCTTCTTCCTGACTGTAACCTTGAACTACTAATCTTGCTTTATTTCTTGTCACTATACCATGCTCATCCAGTTTGTTCCGGAATACCCATTTTGTTCCAATTATTGATCTATCCTTTGGCTTGGGAACTAGATGCCACACCTTGCTTCTTTCGAATTGATGTAGTTCTTCCTGCATGGCTAGAATCCAATCTGGGTCTTCTAGAGCTTCTTTCAAGTTCTTTGGTTCCAGAGATGAGAGGAAGGCAAAGAAAGCACAGAAGTTCTTCAAGGCTGACCTGGTCATGATTCCTGTATCCAGTTCTGATAGAACATTTTCCAAGGGATGAGATCGTTGGTGTTTCCATGGCCTGAGTTTCATATGACTGGAAGAACTAGCATCATTATCCTAGGGAGTTTCTTCCTGACTTGCTGAATCATCACCTTCATCAGCAGTTCCCCCTGTCAAGTTGACTCCTTGTTCCAATGTACTTGGATCTTCACTTGATGTCTCCTTGTCCTCTGAGCCTTCCAGTTCATTCACACCTTCTTCCCTGCTGCGGCCAATCACTTGATCATCTGTCTCACCTTCCTCCAATGCCTTGTCTGATTCATCAAAGACAACATGCATACTTTCTTCCATTGTTTGTGTCCTTTTGTTGAACACTTTGTATGCTTTGCTTTGAGTAGAGTAACCAAGAAATATTGCCTCATCACTCCTGGCATCGAACTTACCCAAGGGTTCCTTTCCATTATTGTGAACAAAGCATTTACACCCGAAAGGTCTTAGGTGAGAAATATTTGGTTTTTTACCTCTGAGTAACTCATATGGGGTCTTGTCAATAATTGCTCTAATTGAACATCTATTCAGCAAGTAGCATGCGGTATTTATTCCTTCAGCCCAAAAGTTTCTTGCAAGTCCACTTGACAACAGCATAGTCCTGGCCATATCCTCCAGAGATCTGTTCTTCCTTTCCACCACTCCATTTTGTTGGGGAGATCTTGGAGCGGAGAAATTATGATCTATGCTGTTTCTTGCACAATACTCAGAAAATTTTGAGTTTTCAAACTCAGTCCCATGATCAGATCTGATGCTGATGAGTTCATGGCTTAGCCTCTTCTGAACAACACCAGCCCAGTCTCTAAAACTGTCAAAGGCTTCATCTTTAGTTGCCAAGAACAGAGTCCATGTGTATCCAGAGTAGTCATCAACAATTACGAACACGAATCTCTTTCCTCCTCTGCTCCTGACTCTCATAGGTCCGCACATATCCATATGCAACAGTTCCAGTGGTTTTGATGTGCTTACCACTTTCTTGGACTTGAAGGATGATCTCACATGCTTTCCTTTTACACACGCATCACACATCTTAATGTTTTCAAATCCCTTACTTGGCAGTCCACGAACCAGCTCCTTTGATACAAGCTTATTTAGTTGTGAGAGACTTGCATGACCCATTCTTTTGTGCCACAGCTGAGAGTCACTTTCTTGTACGTTCAAGCATGTTAGGTTGTTTTCAGGTAATGACTTCAGCGATGCTTTGTATACATTTTTTACCCTCTTCCCTTCCATTACAACTTCTCCACTCTGTAGGTTCTTCACAATGCATCCTACAGATGAGAACTTCACTTCATTTCCTCTATCACATAGTTGGGAGATGCTCAGCAGATTGTGTCTAAGGCCATCAACACAATAAACATTCTCAATAGCATGATCCAGAGATCTCCCAATCTTTCCATTTCCTACTATTTGACCGCTCTTTCCTCCTCCGAAGGCCACACTGCCTCCTTGAAATGCTGCAAGTGAGAGAAAGTTTCTTCTATCTCCAGTCATGTGCCTCGAACACCCACTGTCAAGAATCCAGCTTGGGTTGTTCGCTCTCACTCCAGCCTACAAAACAACTCAGAGGTTAGCCTTAGGAACCCAGACAAGCTTGGATTCCTTCTTATTAGAAAATGGGTAAATCAAGTCTTGTCTAGCCCATTTAGGTAAAACACTTCTTTTGTTCTTTGCCTTTGCCTTACCGACATGTATGCACTTTTGTTTGATATGACCTGTTTCACCACAAAAAGTACATAACATGTTGCAAGGTAATGCCACGTACTTGCTTTTAGGGTTATATGGAGGCAGTGGTTTCTTAAATCCTAATCCTTGTTTTCCTCTGTTTTGATTTTCAAAAATCCAGTTCATTGCCTCTGATGATTTACTCCACTTAGTTAATTTGGTAAGCTCAAATTTTGATTTTTCAACTTTTTGACTTAAGACCTTGTTCTTCTCAGTTTCCTGATACAAAATTTCGTTTGCTCTTTTCAATTCATTTTCCAAAAAGATTTGAACTTCACTTATTACTTGCTTACCATTTGCACTTTCTTTTAACTGATTGCATTCCAGTTCTAGCTCAGTGATCTTAGAATTTGACATTAGAGTCTGTCCTTTCAAGGTGGCATTGACTTCTTCAAGTTCAATGTTCTGTTCTAGGAGACTCTTGTGCTTAGTTGTAAGACTACTTAGTTCTTCAGTTAGTTTATCTTTTTCAAGCTTCTCCTTTTCATAACCCTCGATCAAGGTAGCAGTGAGTAAAATTAGGTTTTCAGAGGAGTATGTATGCAATGTTTCCTTCAGTTCAGATAGACATACCTCTACTGAGTAAGCATCTTCAATTCCATCCGTTGCCATAAGAGCTGAGTCCTTCTTTTGAACGTCATCTGAGTACACCTGCTTCAGCCTTTCCCAGACTTCCTTGGCCGACTTGCATTCAGATATTTTAGCAAGTACATCATAGGTAAGTCCTCTTTTCAGGTACCATTCAGCTTTGGAGTTTGCCCTTAACCAGTCTAGGTCTTGAGGATCCAGTTCTTCTACCTTATTTGGCACTAGGACACCATTTGCAGCTCTCTTTACAGGGACATGGGGTCCTCTCTTCACAATTAGCCATAGACTATAGTCTGCGGCTTGCAAGAAGGTCTTCATCTGTTTCTTCCAGTTCCTGTAGTAAGTTCCATTGAACACAGGAGGTTTAGACGGATCTCTTCCTCCTCCCAACTCTCGAAGGACTTCTTCATCGGAACTATTGTCTGACATACCCATTAGTGCCAGCGGCGAATCATCTCCAGAATCCTTTTCATGGTCCGATTCACTGTCAGTTTGTCTCCATGTAGCATAGAATGCCTCCTTCTTCTTTCTTCTTTCTGCTCTGAAGTTTGGAGGTCGTCTCGACTTCTTCTTATCTTTATCAGCTTCCTTTGGTGTCTCCTTCTCCTTTTCCTTGGATGCTCTATTTTTCATCCATTCTATTTCCCACATAGGACAGTCTACTACAACATGATCCTTTTTGAAGCACCCTGAATAGTCAGGACTGTCAACTATGTTCTTCCTGCTAGAACTCTCCTTTCCACCTCTTTTGAATCCTTTGAACCTTCCCAGATTGAGCTTCTGTCTTAAGGCACTCACCATTGCTGCTTCAACTGATTGAAGATCAACATAATCATCAGTTTCTTCAGTTGCTTCAAGGGCAAGGGCCTTGTCCTTCTTTACAGCTGGTTTAGCTTTTGAGTCCTTCATCATCTCATGAGTTTTCAAACTCCTAACTAGTTCTTCAAGTTTGATGGATCTCAGAGGTTTGGATTCAATGATGGCAGTCATCTTTGGTTCCCATGCTTCAGGCATCACATTTAGGACTTTATCAACCGTCTCTATTTCAGGCAATTCCATATCCAGAGATCTCATTTCATTTGTGATAATATTCAACCTTGTCATCATGTCCTGAATTGATTCTTTCTCACCCATGGTGAAAAGTTCAAATTGTCTTTTCAGCATTCTCCGTTTGGAGTCCTTCACTTCTGTGGTTCCTTCATGCGCAACCTGCAAAGCATCCTATATTTCCTTGTCCGTCTTATAAGATGATACTCGATTGAACTCTTCAGGACCAAGACCACAAATGACCAGTCTTTTGGCTTTGTGATTCTTTTCAATCATCTTATAGTCCGTCTCATTAAACTCTTCTTTCGGTTTTGGTTCTTGCTTAGCAGTAGCTCCTTCACCTACTACTTTGGTGGGGATCAGATTTCCTTCAGAGACTATCAGCCAGAGTTGATAATCTTCAGCACATATGTAGTTCTCCATCCTGTTCTTCCACCATGCATAGTATTGCCCATTGAACTATGGTGGCCTCTGAACTGACTGTCCTTCAGTGATGGTAGGTGGTGTACTCATTTTGATCCTTCTCAAGGTGTTAACCTCTTACAAGAAGACCCGCTCTGATACCACTTGTTATACTCTATGCACCTCCTGAATACACTAGAAGGGGGGGTCGAATAGTGTCTACCGATTTTCGTCACGCGAACCTGGTTCTTCTAACGTGGAACCTAGTTCTTATATTATCTTTTATGCTGCCTGGAACACTATAACTCACAACACCACACACACAAGGAACACAAGGATTTTACGTGGAAAACTCCTTGCTCAAGGGAGAAAAACCACGACCCACACTTTAGGATTTTAGAACTGAATCCACTAACACAAGAGCAACATTTCTGATTACAAACTCTGTAACCAAGGGGCTACACTCTAGACCCTAATCACTACTCAGAGCTAAACTCTAGCTTCTCAGTAATTACACAAAAGTTCACCTAATATATATGCTTCTGCATAAGCCAATAGGTAAAACTATGAAAGCTCGAATTAAAGACAACTTGCAATTTGACGAACCTAGATAGAATATCTAGACTCAATACCCTGCATGCACTCAAGTTGTCTTCTCCAGTTTTTCACGTAGAAAGATGCTAGATTGCCTTTTCGTGATCTCAACTCTCCGTTTGTGAATAACTGCTTTTCGGCTGCCTCTACTACTTGCATTTATATGGGTCTTGAAACCCTAGTTGAGTTCTACAAGGAATCCTTTTAATTATGGCAAGTCAGGATTCCTAGTAACTCTTATCCTTGTTGAAGTCCAACTCCTTTTCACACTTCGAAGACACAGCCTGGACACAGCCTCTTTTAGTCTGACTAGGATGTATATTCAATCACGCGCCACTACTCCTAGTTCCGCAGGGATTTGCAACCCGTAATCCTTTTCGATCAAGCGTGCCCTTTATTCCAAGGACTAGGTTCTCAGTGGGAACCTCTGAGTCCTTCTTGTTTGTCATACTTCAAAACCAGCTCTCAACAGAATGACTTAGGGACAGTTAATTATTTCCTTGTATCTCTATAACTGCTCCCAATGGAGCTTATTTTCTTTGTCAGTCCAAGTATGTGAAGGAGCTTCTCGCTCTTGGAAATTTCCTTTCTTGCAAACCAGTTTCAACTCCTCTTTGTCCAAAGTCTCTATACTTTATTCTGAAGATTCTCTTCATTTTTTTGATCCCACACTTTATAGAAGTCTTGTTGGTGGACTCCAGTACTTAACCTTTACTCATCCGGATATCGCTTTCGCTATTAATCAAGTGTCTCAATTTATGCATTCTCCTTTGGACATTCAATATACTGCTGTTAAGAGAATTCTGCGATATTTACATGGTTCTTTGCATCATGGTTTATTTATTCCTGGTGGTTCTATTTACAATGTTACAGTGATGTGCATTGGGCTGGTTGTCCAATAACTCGTCGATCTACTTCAGCCTATTGTATCTTTCTTGGCTCCAATCTTATTTCTTGATCTTCTAAGAAACAAAATGTTGTTTCTCGATCAAGTGTCGAAGCTGAATACAGAGAAGTTGCTCAAGCAGCTGCTGAAATCACTTGGTTAACTTCTCTTCTACAAGAGCTTCATATTTCTAGATCTTCACCTTCCACAATCTTCTGTGATAATATTAGCAGCATTTACTTGGCACAAAATCCTGTTAAGCACGCTCGTACCAAACATGTTGAAATAGATGTTCATTTTGTTCGAGAAAAAGTTGCCTCAGGAGCTCTTCAAGTCTATATGTTCCTACTCAAGATCAACTTGCAGATTTATTGACCAAGAGACTTCCTTCACCGCGACTGTTGTTCCTGGGCGACAAGCTCTGCATTCTTTTAGACCGTGCATCGCTTGAGAGGGAGTGATGAGCATGAAATTTTAAATTATTAGTCATTTTTGTATCTAGGGGATAAGTCTTATCTGCTCATGTAGAGTGTATATATATCAGTATACTTATTACAATATTTATCAAAAAAATATACATTGTTACAGTTACAAGTGCGTGCTTGCTTTTTATTTGGTTCGGTGTAGAGGCGTGTTTGTATTCCGGGGCCGTGGGTGTGGTAAGGGAGCTGTTTGTATTGTGTATTGAAGAGATAGATATATATATATATAAGAGAACAATAGATAAAAATACAGTAGTTAATTAGATAGATGATATAATATTGTAGAGAATGAAAAATAAACTAGAAATGGCGTAAATCAAATAAAAAACGTAATATGATAAATAATATGTCTTTTTCAAAATATTTTGTGTAAAGTTGCTTAAGGATTTACATGGAGTTTTTTATGTGGATTTACTTACAGTTTTTTTGCCTATGAAAATTTCTTTCTTTCATAAATTTTCAAGAAAAGTGTCTTGCCAATTTTTGGTATTTCATGCGAAAAAAGTCCTCAGGTAGTTACATGTGGATTTTGAACCCACGAAGGTTTTTCCATCGAATTTTTTTGGTAAGAAAATCCGCATGAAATCAAATTACTTGAGAATTTTCCTGTATAATCCACATGGAGTTCCCATGTAATCTGCATTTTTCTAGTAGTTACAAACCCGCATAACTAATACCTGCATTATTAATCCCCGCATAATTAATACCTGCATTGTTAATACCCACGTAACTTATCTTCAAACCAAACCATCCCTAATTGTAATAATATTTTCTTGTATGCAAATTGTAACTTTGTTATCGGCGCCATTTTCTCCTATCTGTCTATGGCAAATGGAAATTGAAGTTAGCAACTTTCTGTAGTTGTACTTGTATTTCCCATTTTGTCAAGCTTCTTCGGTACTTTGAGGATGTGTCAACACTAGACATGTTGAAATTATGGGTTCACGTTTTGCCCTCTCTTTGGCTTCTTCAACATTTTGATTGTCTAGGTATTATTGAATGTGATGCCCAGGAAATTGTGATCCCTTATAACTCTATAGTCAAAGGCTTTAGAGTTTAGAGTGCTTCTAGACGATAATCATTTTTTTACTAAAGAGAAATCATAATGCTTCTCTGTGTTGGGCTAAGAGGAAAGCAAATCTAGTCGTTCATTACCAGACAAGAGAGTCTAGAAACTGTGTTACTCTTTTTTATTAGGAGTAAGCTCATAATTTTATTGTAAATTTTATTTATGCCTCAAATTTGCCTCCTAGGTTACACAATTAGATTTGTAACAGGGTCATAAGCAACATGATAAAATATGAGGAAAAATAAACAAAAAGCTAAGAAATAAATAATTAAGCAGAAAAGTAAGTAGTTGTATTCCTTGAGAATAGTCGGATTTTGTGTGAATCGCTTGCTTGTACAATACAATGTAAGAAAGGATATTTATAGCTATGATTTATCCAGTCCTAATTATGGTAAAATATAAATATTAATACGGCCGTGGACCTGTTTACTTAAGGCGGCGGTATATACTAACCCTAACCAAGAGATTGTAAACCGTAAGGCGGTGGGATCTATGCCTTACGTCCCAGGGCTGGTGCCTGCTGAGAGGCCGTATTTTGAGAGCAAGTGTGTATCCTATGCCCCCTGTGACTAGTAGATTAAGTATAGTCTTTGCCAGCTGGATTCGTATTTCCATAATTATAGGTGTCACATTTTTACCCACACAGTCAGTCCCCTCCCCCCACAAGTTGCTGAGTGGTGACGTAAGCAGTCATAAAGTGAAAGAGGTAATTAAAAGAGAACTGTGAAAGGATATCTCACTGACTCCTTAAAACTCACAGTCTCTTTGACCGAGACAGATGCCTAATTTCTTTTGGAATCCCTCGCGTCTTCACTTGATTGGCGTTTGTCGATTCCATGCACCTTTCTCATAATTTCTTTTTTACTACACCTAATCGTTTTATATCTCTAGGCCATAATTATATTGACTGCTTCGTACTCCATCTTCATCTCATTCCGCCTATAAAAAGGGCTTCATCGTATATGCAATTCACAAACTTTTTCAGAAAATATATTATCCTCCATTGAACTTTCTCATGAAAGAATAACTCATCTTCTCCAAAATGTTTGCCTTTGATCATGGTTTGATATTCCCACAACAACTTCTTCATTCGGAATACATAGTGTTTGAGAAAACTGAAAGCAAAGAAATTTCCGTAGTTATCCTTCTTTGTTCTTCCATCCATGATAGGATGAGTGAAGTACCCCGAATCATGAAGTTATATTGGGATCCTAATGACGTTCTTCAGAATGTCTTTTTTATGGCACGTGCACTAATTACCGTGCGCTTGTTTTCTAACGCAGCGGTTGCTGTGGTATTCCTCTTGTTATGGAGGGTCAAAATACTTAGCCCTTTCAGCTGTCATGAGGCTTCTCTTCCAGGATACCTTCGGCGTACTGGTAGTTTCTTTGACAGTGTTGGGTTGATGGTCCAATGTCTGGCTTCGTTCCTTGGCTGGCAAGGGGATTCAGCCTTACACCATCATCAGAATAAGGTGTCACCATGCTCTATATCTCCTTGTAGCTCGGGGTTGTCTCGTCGTTCGGCTGGTTTGGCTGGATTGCTATCGTGATGCTCCCTCAGGCACTGGCTGTGGACTGCCTGGAGAGGAACTCCTTTCTTGTGTAGGTTCCCAGCTGAAACGCTCTCCTCTTCAATGAGTTCCTAATTGTGCTTGAAGGTCGCTGGGGTTGTGCACTCCCGTTTGACCAGTAGAGGTTGAAGCAAATCTTCAAGCTTTTTCTTCATGATTGAGAGGAGGGCTCGCCCGTACTCAGACGCTTCTGAAGCCATTCTTGCCCAAGTCGAAATGCTGCAAATTGTTCGGGCGTTGGTTCTATCAGTGACCGTGTACTAGAGAATGCTCGGGCCGACAAATCTCCTGATGGGAGTTCTAGTTCTTGCCAAAGTGTTCGAAAATTTTGCCTTCTAGATGCTGGGAAATTTTCTGGGATGCTCGCTGAATAGAAGTACGACACAGATGTAGGATTTCAGCCGTGCTAAATCCAAAAGACTTTGCAATTTTAGTCCCTTGAGAGCAATATTTATTCGAAAGAACTTGATTGTATATTGTAATCCAACATGCCTTTGATATTAATGAAAACAGACGTTCATCAATATTTTGTGCGTACTTGCGTAGTTACTTGTAGTGTAGCCAAGAACATTGTTTGGGTGCCTTTCTGGGAGCTCTTCTTTTAAAGACGGTTGTGCGCTTGTTGGACGTTGTTTTATGCATCAACAAATGATGGCTTAGATTGCATCTGTAATAGACAACATAAATTAGGGCAAGGCCCACACCCACAAGGGGACATCTTTAGCCTGTTGTATGTAACGACACATTTTTGCGATCAAGCTAGAATGACTTTGCTTGGCCACTCGAGTACTTAAGTTTTAAACGGCATGATGAGGGCGGGTGTCCCCACCGACATATTAGTGCAAGTGTTTAATTGAAGATTTCAACGTATGATAAAACCCGCTGGCTTAAATAGAAGTGATCTAGCTTTAAACGAGTAGTTTACTCTACTTCTGTAATGAAAAGTGTGTGGGAAAAAATATGTCACCTATTATTACGAGGATATGAGTGCAGCTGCTGAGACTAGACTTAGCATACAAGTCACTGGGCAGCGAGGATACACGCCCACTCCTTTAGCCACGGCTGTTAAGGCAGCGCAGGCGTAGGACATAGGGTATACATCCTACCACCTTAGGGTTCACAGTCTGTTAGTTAGGATTTCGTATATACCACCGCTTTGAGTTTAGGCCCATGAGCCTCATTAGTCTTTGTATTTTATCATAACTAGGACTGGGTAATCTGTACTATAAATATCCCACCTTATATTGTATTTTACATCAAGCGATTCACCATTGAATCTGGCTAGTCTCAAGGAATAAAATTATTTACTAACTTATCTATTATTTTCCTCTCTATTTACTTTCTTTTCCCTCATATTTTACTGTATTGCTTGTGACTCATTCATAAATTTAAATGTTTAACCTAGACATATAATTTTAGGCATAAATAGTTTGGCGCCTACCGTGGGCCCCAGACAGTTGTAGATATTCTACGAGGAAAAGACGCAGTCATGTCAGGCTGCAGCAGCTGCGTCGCACGGGGTGCCTGAATCGAGATCCAACAGATGGTTCATAACTCGATAGCCACGACTGAAACTATGGATGAATATCTAAGATCAATGTTCTTTTATTCACTGTCATGGCCAGAATCCTGTCGGGATACCGTGCCTCATAGTGATGTAGACGAAGAAATACTGGCGGTCTAGGGGGCCCAGAAGCCAGTTAACACAATTTTTGGCGGACCCGGAGTTAGCAGCACCCAGACCAGAATCGTCATGGTCTCTGAGGCACATCAGGAGATAACCAAGAAATCTGCTATCAATGCCATCGAGTTCGATAACAAAAACTCATGGCAAGTTCTATGACCCCCACTACGATGCCCTGGTAATTATCCTACAAGTGCATGATGCTCAGGTCAAATGCGTATTGGTAGACCCTGGTAGCGCGGTGAACATCATCCACTGGGAATTCATTTGCCCGATGGAGGTGCAAAACCAGGTAATACCCAGTTCATATACCATAACCAGCTTAAACAGCTCCAGCGAGAAATCTGTAGGAGAGATACTCCTTCAGATATACCTTTCAGGGGCAGCGGGCGGTAGTGTCCTTCTATGTGATGACATACGATCTCTCGTATAATGTTATCTTGGGAAAACCCTGGATTCACAAAGTACGTGCAGTGCCGTCTACACTTCATCAGATCCTTAAATACCTGACTCTCTAAGGAGTGAGAGAGATTCGAGGGGAGCAAAAACTATCGCGAAGGTGTTATGTAACTGCCATGACATGTGCGGTCAAGAAAGAAACAAAAAACTAGAAGAAAAAGTTGGATAAATTTCTTGGTCCTTGTCCTGTGACCATCATACCTTTTGGGTTCGGAGCTGACGAAGCAGCCAGATCTCGAGAGTTGGCTATCGCACCCCTAGATCTCCAAAAGGAAGAAAAGCCTACCAAGGCCACGATCGACGACCTCAATCCGGTGATTTTCGATGAGAGTTTCCCAGATAAAAAATTTTATGTGGGGGCCAAACTCTCGGTCGAATCCAAATAAGAATACACTAACTTCCTACGTGCTCGGTCGGGCACATTCGCCTGGACACACACCAACATGCCCTGAATATCAACTAGCGTCATTACACATAACTTAAATGTTGAGCTCAACTTCAAGTCGGTCAACTAGAAGAAACAACCGATCAGTTGTAAAAAGGGGTTGGCAGTGCATGAGGAAGTTGAGAAGCTGTTGAACAAAGGTTCCATTCACGAGGTTCATTACCTTGATTGGCTATCCAACATTGTGGTGGTCCCGTAGAAGAATAGGAAGTGGAGAATGTGCATTGACTTCACTGACTTGAATAAACCCACTACCTAACATCGATCAACTCATCGATTCAACGGTAGATCATGAGATTCTAAGTTTTCTGGATGCATACTCGGGATATAATCAGATCCACAAGAATCCGGATGATCAAGAGAAGACTTCTTTCATCACGGATAGGGGAACTTATTGTTCCAGGGTTATGCCTTTTGGTTTGAAAAATACGGGAGCAACCTACCAAATGTTGGTGAACCTAATGTTTAAGGAGCACATCGACAAAACTATGGAGGTTTATATCAACAACATGTTAGTTAGGTCAGAATCAGCAAAAAATCACATCAACCAAGTTTGGTATGAAGCTCAACCCAGAGAAGTTTGCCTTTGGCGTATCCTCTGGGATGTTCCTTGGGTTCGTTGTCTCTAACAGGGGCATTGAAGAAAATCCCGTGAAAATTGCAGCAATTGAGGCTATTCTAGAAGTTTTGAAGAATGAAACAGAGGTGAAAAGTCTCAACGACCGGATAGCTGCGCTTAGCCAATTTATCGCACGATCTTCTGTAAGGTGTCATTAGTTCTTCAACGTCTTGAAGAAAAATAAAAGCTTTGACTGGACAGAGCAGTGTAGCAAGGCGCTTCGAGAACTAAAGTAGCATCTGGACAATCCCACGTTGCTAACAAAGCAGCACAAGGGAGAGTTGTTATTGTTGTACCTTGCAGCGTCCGTAGCCGCCGACACTGCTGTTTTGGTATATGAAGAAAAAAGGAATACAATCACCGATATATTACGTCAGCAAATCTCTCTTGGTTGCAGAAACCCGGTACCAGCACCTGAAAAAACTAGCACCTGAAAAAACTAGCACTCGCCTTAGTTATGGCGACAAGGAAGTTAAAACCATATTTTCAAAGTTACACGATTGTTGTAGTCTCCTCTTTTCTTTTGCTGACCATTTCGCACAAACACGAACTGTCAGGCAGGCTAGCAAAATAGGTTGCCGAGCTAGGAGAATATGATATCGTCTACAAGCCATGCACATCCATCAAGTCCCAGGTACTCGTAGAATTCATTGCCGACTTCAGTACTGATTTAATGCCGAAGGCAGAGATGAAGCGTAAAATGATGGAGGGTATTACCCCCGAGAATGGGTGATCCACACTGATAGGGCCTCAAATGTAAAAGGGGTCGGGCTTGATTTAGTGATCAAATCCCCAATTGAGAACAAATTTCGGAAGACTGTGAGCTGCCCGCCGATGACAAACAATGAAGCAGTAATTCAAGCTTTGGAATTAGCTTACATATTTGGGGCCATGGAGATTAGTCTCAACAGCGATTCCCAGCTGGTCATTAATCAAGTAACTGGAGCCTACGCTGCCAAAAACACCTGAATGAAAGATTACTTGGGAAGAGTGGAGAAGCGTTTGAAGAATTATCAAAAATGGATGATCAATCAAATACCAAGGGAAGAAAACACGGAGGCTGATGCCCTATCCAGTCTAGCAGCCACTACAAATATGAATGCATATAGCCCACGATCCGTCATTGAGTTAACTTACGCGGATGTCAAGCGCCACGAGGTCAAAGTTACGGGATCAGTATGGGATTGGCAGCACCCACTCATTTTATATATGGACAAAGGAATACTCCCATTAGATAGAAAGGAAAGCAGAAGGTTGAGGGTTCAAGCATCTCGCTTTTGCCAGATCAATGGGGAGTTGTATCACCGGATGTTTAGTGGCCCTTTGGCTGAATGTTTGGGACCCTCTCAAGTGGATTACGCCCTAAGAGAAATTCATGAGAGGAACAGCGGAAACCACTCTGGTGGACGATATGAGGTTCGCAAATTAATTAGGGCGGGTTACTTCTGGCTCCGAATGGAAGATGACGCGAGCAAGTTCGTTCGTGCATGTGACAGTTGCCAGAGATTTTTCCATATACTTCATCAGCTAGCGGAGCTGTTACATTCCGTGATAGCGTCGTGGCCTTTCATGAAATGAGTAATGGATATCACATGGCCCATGCCTAAAGCGCCCGATGCTGCAAGTTTTTGCTTATTATGAAAGGCTATTTCACCAAATGGGTCGAAGCAGCGGCCTATGCTTGAATCAGAGAGTATGAGGTGATACTGTTTATATGGAAAAACATCATGTGCCGTTTCGGCATCCCAACAGAAATCACTTGCGATAATGGACCTCAATTCGTGGGCGACAAGAATACCGCTTTCCTAGAAGAATGGGAGATAAAGAGAATAATCTCAACGCCCTACCACCCTTCAGCCAATGGTCAAGCTGGATCTTCAAACAAAATAATCGTTGAAAGCCTGAAGAAACGACACAAGGAAGCCAAGAGAAAGTGACTGGAGGAACTGCCATGAGTTTTGTGGGCCTACCGCACTACATCTAAGGCCAGCACGGGGGAAACTCCGTTCTCGTTAACATACGGGGCGGAAGGAATGATTCCCTTATAGATCGAACAATCCAGCCTGCGATGGTTGTTTGCTGAGGAAGAATTGAACAACGAGGCTTTGAGAGCTTTACTCGACACTTTGGACAAACGACGGGATATAGCGGCCATACACCTCGCAGCACAGAAGAAACATGTGGAGCAGCAATACAATGCGAGGGCTATCCTATGCTCTTTCAATATAGGAGATCTTGTACTTTGCAAAGTCACTCAAAGCACTAAGGAGGCTAGCAGGCAAGTTAGCTCCAAATTGGGAAGGATTTTACAGAGCCCGACGAATAGTTGGAAAATGTGTGTATGTTCTTGGAGACATGAAAGGAACAACCATTCCAAACAATTGGAACATTTCATGGCTCAAAAAGTACTACTCTTGAAAGGCCAACAAAGCCCACATACTCGAGACACATATATTCTCCTCTCTTGTTTCTTTAAATAATGTCATTGTTTCGTAACGAGCCCTTAGCCCAGTTCTTTATGTTTCAAACGGCTCAGCGCCTTATTTATCAATAATACTGCGATTTTACATAGTCATTTTTACAATTACAATTCAGATCTATCTACGATCCAAATATTCATAGCCCCAGCCAGACCTAAGTTGAAGTAATACACCCATTTTTCGCTATAAAAAGAGGGTAAATTAATCGCTTAGAGCTAGATCACGTCTAGCTCAGCTACCAGGCATTATTCGTAGGTTGAACTCGTCAATTAACCAAATTGCACCTACATGCTGGTGGGGACGCCAACCCACATAGTGCCAGAAAGTCTTAAAATACTCGAGTAAACAAGCAACGACGTTCTGTATCAGAACGAAAAAAAGCCCCATTCCTACACGGGCTAAAGTCGTCCCATTGTGGGTGAAAAACGACTGTCTATCACAGACGCAATATAATCCTGTATTGGATAAAAATTGACGTCATCTAAAAGGCGACACGTGTTTGCCACGTGGCACGGGCAGAGGTTTTCCTGGACAGACATCTAGCGGACAGGTAACTAGCCAAGCGGTTACCACGAGCAGACCCAGAGCAGCAACGTAACGCTTCCCAGGCCAGCACGATCTGAATGAGCAGTTACTAACCTGATCACGCGCGATTACTTAATGAATGGTCATAAAGGCAGCGATTACAATCCAGCGGTTACATATCCAACGGATACGTGCCCAGCGGTTACAAACCCAACGGACGCCTACCAGACCTATAAATAGCATTCGTCCTAAATTATTGTAACATACTTTTTTTCCCTGTCTAGAACATCAATGAGAATATTCTCACTTACTCTTGCTCAAATACTGTTCTTTGCTTACATTCGTTGGATACTTTGCTCTCTAGTCTTCAAGTACAATCAGTAACAAGGAACCCTCATCGGGATCAAGAGATCCAATACGATTTCTTCTATCTACTTATCCACGCTTTAATCTTATTAATTTTCGATTATATCTTATTTCCATATCGTTAATTATCATCATTGGAAATCGTGCATATATTGATAATCTAGTAATCAGCGCCATTTCATATTAAACTTGGTTAAACTCTTAATCTAAACTATTGATCGTGACTCTGCAAAATACAAATTTAATTGTTAAGTGGCCTAAAATCGGATCTAGGTTAAACAATTTGGCGACCACAGTGGGAGCCGGTCAATAGCCTCTATAGGTTAATAGTTTATCTTTTTCCCGCATTATATTCCTTTCTGTCGATCTTTTTGTTTCGCAACTAACATGGCAAAAAGTGGTTCAGAACGAACTATCGTGGGCGAAAGTCAGGTACGTACCCCTTCACCAAGTCCCAATTATTCTCCCGATTACTTGTCCGACGGGCAGCAACAATCTTCCCAAGGACCGGTCAGGCAGCGAAATAGGCGTAGGCACTCTCAGAGCGCCACTCCGCCTAGGAGAAGACGCCATAGAAGTCTCTCCTTTGGCCAAGGGAACCTCTAGGAGACGCTCTATGCATTTATGCAGGAACAGGCGGAGGTCAACAAAGGGATAAACGAGGCGATCAACTCTCTCCGAGGGTAAAACCCTCCAGTTGCAAGAGCTGACGCTGCAGCTCCAGGCCAGGATGCCCCTTCTTCGCACACTTCAAGGCAAGGTGGGGAGCAAAACAATGGAGGAACCGTAGATCCAACGACCCAAGTCAACCAACGTCGAAACGGAGGATCTATGGCGTCCACTGAAATGAGCATCGTCGTGGAGGCCCTTACCAAGCAATTCAAGGAGAGCCAGGAAGCGCTTCAAACGTCCCTCCACGAGAGGATCGATCAGATACCGGGCGCTCCACCCACACTGAAGAAAGTTGATGTCCAACGATATTCCCAGTGGCCTTGGAAGAAGGAACCAGCCCAAAAGGCAATACCCAAGACGTTCAAGATTCCAAACATTCCGAGATATCGTGGGACATCTGATCCCAATGATCATCTCATGATGTTCAGCAAGTTCATAAAGGCTAGCAATCTCACCGACGAGGAGATCGAATCTGTCCAATTGAAGAAGTTAGTGGAGACCCTAGCGGATGGAGCTCTACGATGGTACTCAATGTTGCCACCAAACTCCATCGGATCCTTCGTGGAGATGGCGGAGTTGTTCGTGAAAGCCCATACAGGTGCTCAGAAGACGGAAACTCGCGTGGAAGATATCTTTGAGATCAAGCAGAGGCCCGACGAGTCCCTCCGTAAATATGTGGATCGTTTCCAACGGGAATGCATGATGCTACCCAAGGTACCGGACAGATGGGCAGCGATTGCATTCACAACAGCTTGGATGTCAGGAGCTCGGAGGCCACGCGCAGGCTATACGAATCCCTTCGTGAATTCCCAGCAGCCAACTGGTCGGATGTCTACAACCGCTACAACTCAAAGGTACGTATCGATGAAGATAAATTGATTGGAGTAGGTAATCGAGGAAGGACTCAGTCGGGAAGCGGTGGCTCTGGCGGAAAAATGGAGTCAAAAAGGTCAGATGTACGTTACGAGCCGTACCTTGACCAGTCACGTAACAACTCCAAAGGACGCAGCCGCAACAGCAGAGGGCTATCTCGAAGAAATGATTCAGAGTCGAGCCCCCGTAGAGCACCTAGTCTACCAAGCTTCCACGTAGAAATGTCTGAAGTAGTGGCGACACTCAAAGATATGGGAGAAAAGGTTAAATGGCCGAAGGACATGAAGACCTTCCCAAGTAAGCTAAACCAGGACCTATGGTGCGAATTTCATCGCGACCACGGTCACACCACCGAGGACTGCAAGGCCTTAAGGTATGAAGTTGCACATTTATTGAAACCGGGATTCTTGAAGGAGTTCCTGACCGAGAAGGGAAAGCAAACTCACGCGAAGGCTCAGCACAATGTTATCTCGGGTGGGATCGAAGTGGATTACGTCATGTCACGGTGAAGAAGTACGCAAAGGTCTCCATCACAAAGACCAAGCATCCACGACCAGAAGGGACGATAACATTTGAAGACTCAGACACAGATGGTTTGCAGTTCCCACACGCTGACGCGTTAGTCATTACGTTACGCGTGGCCGAATTCAACATCAAGAGAGTGCTTATCGATGCGGGCAGCTCTGCAAATATTATTCAATCGCGAATTGTAAGGGAGATGCAGCTGTCGGAGAAGATCGTGCCGATATCTCGAGTTCTCTCCGGTTTTAACAACTCAAGTGAGAAGACCCTTGGCGAGATTACTCTTACGACTCTTGCTGAAGGGGTAGCGAAGGAGACGATATTTCATGTTGTCGATGCGGACCTAGCTTACAACATCATCCTGGGAAGACCCTGGATCCATGATATGCAAACTGTTCCTTCCACCTATCATCAGGTATTGAAGTTCCCATCAGAATGGGGAGTACGTAAGGTTCGACGAGAGCAACGCTCTGCTTGAGATTGCTATTCGGTGGCCCTCAAGCTGCCCGAAGAAAGCAAATAGCAATTACAGCAACCGGGATCCGATGTGCCAGACGAAGAAGCAAAGTACGAGGTCCCAGAATTCATCACAAAGCTGGAGGCACGTGAAAGTCACTTGCCGACCGTGGAAGCTTTTGAGCCCGAAGAATTGTTCGCAGACAAACCGGAGCGGAAGGTCTACTTAGGGACCGAATTGAGCGAGCGCTTACGAGGAGATATCCTCCAGTTCCTCAAGGAGCAGCACACAACCTTCGCCTGGTCTCATGCAGATATGACATGTATTTCTCCAGATATTATCTATCACAGGTTGAACGTCGACCCGTACCACCGTCTGGTAAAACAGAAGAAGCACCAACAAGGAGCTTTTCGGAATCAGGTCATCAACGATGAGGCCGATCGGCTGTTGAAGATTGGATCTGTACGTGAAGTCAAATACCCAGATTGGCTAGCCAACGTGGTCGCCGTGCCCAAGAAAAATGGAAAATGGCGCATTGACTTCACAGATCTGAACAAAGCCTGTCCAAAGGATTCATATCCTCTTCCCAGGTTAGAGCAACTAATCGACGCAACAGCCGGGCACGAGGTTCTCACCTTCCTCGACGCATATTCTGGGTACAACCAGATATTGATGGACCCTGATGACCAAGAGAAAACATAGTTCATAATCTGCAAAGGTACGTATTGTTATAAAGTTATGCCATTTGGATTGAAAAATGCAGGTGCAACATATCTGCGCCAAGTCAATCGAATGTTCCATGACCATATCGGTAAGACCGCAGAAGTGTACATCGATGACATGCTGGTCAAATCCTAACGAGCAGAGGATGATCTGGCGCACTTAAAAGAAGCTTTCCAAATACGCGACAAGTACTACATGAAGCTGAACCCAGAGAAGTGTGCATTTGGAGTCGGGTCGGAAAAATTCCTGGGCTTCATCATTTCTCAGCGCGGAATTGAATTCAATCAAGCTCAGATCAAAGCTATCGAGTCAATTCCAGACGTACTCCACAACCGAAAAGACGTCATGAAATTGACCGGAAAAGTGGCAGCCCTGCGAAGGTTCATATCCCGATCGTCAGATGCAAAAGTTTCTTCGATGTCTTGAAGCAGAACAAGGAGTTCGGTTGGACTCCCGAATGCCAACAAGCGCTGAAGGATCTGAAAAAGTATCTGTCCAATCCAGCACTGCTTTATACACCTCAACACGGGGAGCAGTTGCTGATATATCTGGCAGTTTCAGAGTTATCGGTAAGCACCGTTCTGCTTCGAGAAGAAAAAGGTAAACAACTTCCTATCTACTTCATTAGCAAAGCTCTAATTGCTGCGGAAACACACTATCAACCCTTGGAGAAGTTGGCTTTAGCGTTAGTAACTGCTGCCCGTAAGTTACGCCCTTATTTCCAAGGTCATTCGATAGCTGTAGTTACAACCTTTCCTTTGCGCAATGTCTTGCATAAACCTGAATTTTCGGGAAGGTTAGTTAAATGGGCTATAGAACTAAGTGAATTTGACATCACCTATCAGCCTAGGGTAGCAATAAAATCACAAGCCCTAGCAGACTTCGTGGCAGATTTTAGCGCTAATATGTATCCTGAGGCAGAAAAGGATGCCGTTTTGTATGCTGGGCAGGCTCCTGGCGCATGGACCCTATACACTGATGGCTCCTCGAGCGTCAAAGGGTCCGGTCTTGGACTGGTTCTCATCACCCCATCCGGAGAGACCGTCAGGCAGGACATCAAATGCCCGTTTATTACTAACAATGAGTGATTCTCAACAGGATTGGAGTTAGCTCGAAGCTACGAAGCAAACATCATAAAACTTAAGAGTGATTCTCAACTGGTGGTCAATCAGGTGACCGGAGGCTTCATTGCACGAGAGTCCAGAATGCAAGCGTACCTTGTCTGTGTGAAAGAACTCCTGACCCAGTTTGACGAATGGGAGGCACTCCAAATTCCACTGGAAGAGAACCATGAAGCCGATGCTCTTGTGAATCTAGGGTCAGTGGCAGAAATGGGGGCGGCCAGCTCCTCAGCTGTCGTTCAACTCCTCTACACAACCATAGATCGGGAAAAGTTCGAAGTCAACACCATCAGCGCAACTTGGGACTGGCGGAATGAAATCACAAACTATATTCTTCATGGGACTCTGCCAGTTGACACGAAAGCCGCTCGCAAACTCAGAATAAAAGCTGCTCGGTATACAATCATCAACGGTGATCTCTACGGCAAGATGTTTGCGGTATACCCCTCGCAAAGTGCCTCGGCCCGAATCAAATTAGCTACGTGATGCGGGAGGTCCATGAAGGCTGTTGTGGCAATCATTCAGGGGGCAAGGCACTGGCCCGCAAGTTGATTCGTGCAGGATACTATTGGGATAAGATAGAGAAGGACACGAATGAGTTTGACAAAAAATGCGACAAGTGTCAGAGGTTCGCACATCTTCTTCATCAACCAGCAGAACCGCTCAACTCAATAATCTCCGTGTGGCCATTCATGAAATGGGAATGGACATAGTTGGTCCCCTCCTCGCAGCGCCAATAGGAGTACGTTTCTTGTTGATCATCATCAGTTACTTCACCAAATGGGTCGAAGCGGCAGCATACGCAAAAATACGACAAACGGAGGTCGTCGACTTCCTTTGGCGATATGTCGTGTGTTGCTTTGGAGCACCTAAGGAAATAGTCATGGATAACGGCCCGCAGTTCATCGGCCAGAAAGTGACTTGGTTCCTCGACGACCTACACATCAAAAAGATTACTTCTTCTCCATACCATCCGGTTGCCAATGGACAAGCAGAATCTACAAACAAAATAATCGTTGAATCTCTCAATAAGCGCCTCGAGCAGGCCAAGGAATGTTGGGTAGAGGAGCTGCCCGGTGTGCTATGGGCTTATCGCACGACGATAAAAATGAATACTGGAGAGACACCTTACTCATTAGTGTATGGAGCAGATGCCTTAATCCCAGTTGAAATCGGAGAGCCCAGCCTACGATATGCACATGCTACTGAAGAGTCCAACTCGGTCAGTCTTTCTGAAGAGTTGGATATCCTCGAAGAGCGAAGGGAACTAGCCCTCGTATGAGTAGTCGCCCAAAAACAATGAATTGAACAATATTACAATCGGGGACTGCGCGTACGAAGTTTCCATGTTGGAGATTTTGTACTAAGAAAAGTGTCCCAGAACACACAGGAAGCGAATTCAGGGAAGCTAGGCCCTGGTTGGGAAGACCCCTACAAGGTAATCGCTTCAGTCGGCAAGGGATCTTATCGCTTAGTGCGACCAGATGGTTCGATTATCCCAAACAATTGGAACGTGATTAACCTCAAAAGGTATCACTTCTGAGTGGTAAAACGATCAGTTATTTTCTTCTTACTTTTATTTTTGTGGCAATTCTTACTTTTATTATACTTCTTCTAAATGGTACTAACGGCCTGAAAAAGGTCAGATCCGTTTAGCTCAACTGATAGAGCTCGAAGTTCTTCAACTTCGCGGCTGTGGGTTCGAATCCCACAACGGACACACTCCTCATTTGGTTATATGTGTTCTTTTATCTACGACCTGCCTTAACTCTTTTAATGTTATCACTTCCCGGTGTTCTAACATAAAAACAAGGAGGGTGGTGAGAGGCCCCTGTAGGCAGGGTAAGACCTTTATAAAGGCAAAAGACCTTGTGAAAAGGCGAGTTTTTCAAAAAAAAAAAATTATTTGACAAGCTTCCATGAAAATAAGAGAAGTCGTTCACAAGGCCAACGACTCGGCCAGAATTAAGTTACAAATTACCTGCGGCAACTTTCAACTATCAAGGCGATGAGCAAAGTTGTTCGCAAAGGCCAACAATTCGGCCAAATTCTATTGACCACGACTTGGTCAGAATTAAACATCTGCGCAGATTACTCACGACTTACGACCTCATCCTTGAGAGAGGCTAAGTTAAAAATTCGGGTAGACTTTTGGAGACCAGAACTTAGTAAAGTTCAAACTTCAAAAAAGCTCCTAAACATAAGGCACGAAGGCCACAACGCATACAAACGGAAGATCAAAAATTCAAGCTATATATAGTCATTGAATTAGAAAAGATCTGAAGTTATATACATGATCCTGACAAAATGATAAAATGCCGAAAACTGCTGACAGAAATTTTGCAGAGTGATCAAAGGCCAATGGAATCGACCAAACAAGGATCAGAGAGTCTCTAAGAGACCTCTATCCACAACCAACTTATCCGGCTCTCGCCGGATATACAAACTTATAGCCTAATCAATTTGGGGGGCATCAGTTTTGAGGGCTACGACAAGAACCCGACGCACCAGCTCCGTCGATTCTGTCATCGTCACCTGAATTCTCGCCGTCATCCTTATCTTCATCTTCGTCTGCCTCAGACTCTTCTGGAGAAAGATTCAGCACTTGTCTTACTCTGCGTACAGCGCTCTTTGTTTTCAGCAGCATCTCCTCAACGTTTATCTGCCTAGTCTGGATTGCTCAAGCAATGTGCGCTTAGCGTCGAGCACAGGGAGCTTTGCCTTGATTTCAGATTGATCACGCAGGTTTGCCAAGTCCTTAGATAATGCACTTTGTACACTCAGCGACTGGGCAACTTGATCCTTAGCGGCTTGAAGCTCAGCTCTGGCTTTAGAAGACTTTTCATTAGCTCTTTGCAAGTCCATCTCAAAAGATCCACGCTCATCGAGCACTCTGTTTAGCGAAGCTTTGCATTCCTCAAGCAGAATCTCCAGACCCCGGACAGATTGTGCGAACCCTTCTTTCTCTTCAGAAAGAAGGTCCTTTTCCTTGGAAAGTTCGTTAATATGCTCAACACTCTTGTTGTTGGCCTCAGCCAACCGATTAACTTCATTTCCAAGGAAACCACACCTCTCCGCTAGGGTCTCATTCTCCCTCAAAGCCTTTAGCAGCTCTTTCTTCAACTCGAGCACTTGGTCGGGGTCATTGATCCTGGAGTGGAACATCAGCTCAGCGGCCATCATACTTGACTGAAGAAACAAAAGAAGTAAAGTTAGAAATCTAAAGCAGAAATTACTTCTGACACAAACGGCTTTAAGGAAAGAACTTACCCGGGCAGAATCGGCAGCGATGGCAAAAGCCAGTTCCTCGTCACTCATCACCCTCATTGTCCAGTCCTCTCGAGGACCGATGAGTGATGAGACTGCTTTGGCCAAACTTCCCGGCCTGGTTACAAAGTTGACATCAGGGGCTAGCTTCATTGAGCACTTCATCTCACAGTACTTGGGCTCGCTAGCTTGCTCGGAGGGATAGTTCGGTCCAAACTTGTAGCGCACGCCCCGGATGTCCCTGAATCCAGTCTGACCACCAATGATGGTCCGCCGAGTGAGCCTTGTCGCTGACATATTAGAGTCACCCTCCACTCCAGGGTCTCTTGTGTCGCACTCATGTAAACCGACAGGTGCCTCCCCCTCAGCGGCCACATTCTCCAGGTCCTCAAAACAAAAAACACGAGGAGCCTGGCCACCCTCTTGGGGGATTTCCTCTTTTTCTTCTTTCTCCTCCTCTTCACCAACCTTCCCTTTCCCCTTATCTGCACGAGAAGGAGCCGCCTTCACCCCATCATCAACTCGGGGACTCCCCTCCGGAGTACCGGCAGCCTCTTCCTCAACTTTCCTTTTGTTGCTACGAAGTTAAGGTTTTCGCACAAGGGGTTCATTAGTTTCAGTCTCAGTATCTGAAACGTCAATTACTCCTTGTCTAAACCCTCTCCTTGTGCGGACTCGGGGACTTCAGTAGTGATCTTGGCACTTTCTCCCGCAGGCTCTGGCACACTGGCCTTGGGCGAGGACTCACCCCTAACAACTGAGGTTTTGCCCGGCAGAAACGGAAGTCTTACGAGCAGACTTCTTCCGTGCTCCACCCTAGCCTTGGCCCTTCTTCTTCCTCTTCAAAGAACCAAGGCCACTGGACAGAAGCTCCTCACCGCCTTCTCATCCATGCAGTGCCTCCGCTGAAGCTAGTATAGATGCGACCTCAGCGTCGGGATCAACAGCGGGCCCAGATGGCGCAGCTTGAGGGGAAGGGGCAGGAAAAAAGTCCCCCTGAGTACCCAGACCTACACAAAGGAAGAACGGTCAGGCACAACAAAACTATGAAGATAGGAAATGGCTTTAACAGCGGAAAATTCTCACTGTGAGTCTTCACGATCAGACTCTTCTGCGCAGCAAAGTACGCCCATTTCCTCTGGTCAGGGGAGAGCTTCTTCAAGATCGCCTCAACCCATGCCATCAGCTCATCAATCGATATGAGCCCGTCATAGGGTCGCTTGGCAGCTGTAAGGAGGAATCAAAGGAATAAGCAGACAAGAAGAAAGAGGAAGCACGAAAACTCAAAAGAAGACTCGGGGACTTACGCTTCTTGTTCCAGACCTCGGGGAGTAAAGTCTTGGAGTTGAAGGAAAAGGCCTGGGTGCGCACGAATACATACCGGTGTAACCAACCCCGGTCACTTGTATCCTCAGAGCTGCACACCAAGCCCTTGCTCCCGCGCATCCTAGCATTTACAAAGGCGTCCTTGAAAATTTGTATACTGTACAGAGAAATAAAATTCTCACACTCAAAAACTTGATCGGTTTCTGCCGCAAACCAATCCATAAGTGTAACTATTCTATACACGCTGGGGCACAGTTGCCCCGGGCAGAGTAAATACTCCCTGTAGAGCCTCTCAAGCACAGGATGCAGGGGTAGTGTACATCCAACTGTAAAGGGGTAGGTGCACATGGCTGTCCATCCAGCCCTATGCAAAGTGATGTTCAACGCTTCAGATACCGACAGGAGAGGGACACTCGCATCCCAATTGCAGTCTACTCTAACCTGCGGGATCATCTCCGATGTGATCCCAAACTTGAATCTGTATGCCGGCCACGCGCGTACATCTCCGTGATTGTTGAAAGCTTTGATGTTGTAGTCCTTTTCCAACTCACCCCACTTCTTAGGGATGATCTCCGCGCCCGTAGCTTGATCAGCCCTAGACTTAGGGGTGGCTGTAGAAGAACTACCAGCTGCATTCATGTTTAAGTTTTTCCTAGCCTTTGAAGACATGATTCAAGGAGAATTGAGAAATTTGGGAGGAAAGTTGAAGGATATTCAAAGAATTCTCAAGATTTGGCAGATGGAAGATGAAAGCAAGTAAACGGGTTTTAATTCAACAAACCCCTATTTATAGAAGTGAAAATCCAGCCCATCAAGTTCCCACAAGACATGTGGAGACTATCGGAGAGGCCACGATTAGATCCAACCGTCAAAAGGAAAAGTAGGTTTCACCAACTTTCAAAGTGTCATCATTACCCTAAAGTGCAGCAGTCACCTCGCGATCAACAGCCGATGTGTGCACGTGATTGAGGCGGTTCAAATCATTATTTTTACCCTTGGGACACGCAGTAGTCACTTCGAAGCTGACGGCGGACATGGAGGTGTGACAGCTGCAGTTACTTTTTTACAGCGCGCAATTAATGCGCACGTCATGGGATTTGTAATGTAGCTGATGAAGTGCGCACGTCATCCAGTTTTGTTATATAAAGATTGGATTTCGCAAGATGAAACTTCCCGCCAAAATTCACATCCACTCCTCGAGCAGAAACTCTGCTCGAGCAGTGCGGGGACTATCTGTATTGCATAAAAACTGACGTCATCTAAAAGGTGAGACGTGTCTGCCACGTGGCACAGGTAGAGGTTTTCCCGGACAGACATCTAGCGGACAGGTAACTAGCTAGGTGGTTACCATGAGCAGACCCAGAGCAGCAACGTAACGCTTCCCAGGTCAGCACGATCTGAATGAGCAGTTACTAACCTGATCACGCACGATTACTTAATGAATGATCATAAAGGCAGAGATTACAATCCAGCGGTTACATATCCAACGGATATGTGCCCAGCGGTTACAACCCCAACAGACGCCTACCAGACCTATAAATAGCATTCGTCCTAAATCATTGTAACATACTTTTATTCCCTGTCTACAACATCAATAAGAATATTCTCACTTACTCTTGCTCAAATACTGTTCTTTGCTTACATTCGTTGGATACTTTGCTCTCTAGTCTTCAAGTACAATCAGTAACAAGGAACCCTCACCGGGATCAAGAGATCCAATACGGTTTCTTCTATCTACTTTATCCACACTTTAATCTTATTTATTTCCGATTATATCTTATTTCCATATCCTTAATTATCATCATTGGAAATTGTGCATATATAGATAATCTAGTACTCAGCGCCATTTCATATTAAACTTTGTTAAACTCTTAATCTAAACTATTGATCGTGACTCCGCAAAATACAAATTTAATTGTTAATTGGCTTAAAATCGGATCTAGGTTAAACAAATCCGTCAACTACTGATGCAAATGAAGCGCCCCTCAGTGCGCACGCTCGTCTTTTAAAGACACTAACCCAGAAAGGCACACAAAATATGCTGCTTAGACTACATAAGTACGCATAAAAACTGTTTATGCCTAAAATTGGTCGCCTAGGATAAACAATTAATTAAGAATGAGGTCAGAAGCAATACAGTAAATACGATAGAAAAGTAAATAATCTAAAGTGAGAAAATAATGAACAAGAAAAGCAAAATAGTGTTATTCCTTGAGATAAACCGGATTTTGTGGTGAATTACCGTGTTGTACCATGCAATGTAAGGGGAGGGGTATTTATAGTAGTGGATACCCTATCCTAGTTAAGGTAAAATACAAAGACTATTAAGGCTATGGGCCTATAACTCAAGGCAGTAGTGTATACTAAACCGTAACTAGGAGACTGTAACCCTAAGTTGGCAGGATGTATGCCCATTGTCTTACGCCCGTACCGCCTGAACGGCCGTAACTCGTAGCACAAACGTGTATCCTTTGTGCCTGGTGACTTGTAGGATAAGTCTAGTCTCGCCAGCTGGACTCATATCCCCCTAATAGCAGGTGGCATATGTTTGCCAACACAGTCATCCCCCCACTTGCTGAGTGCTCATGAAGTGAAAGAAGCATGATAGGAGATGTAAAGGTGTGACTGTGCCGATACTCATCCCCTTCCTCTTCGCATGCGTTGCATTAAATGAAAATCCCACGTGGCCGTGATCATTCAAGTAATCTCCACAGGCGTGTATATATACGTCGTAAACATATAGATTTTACTCATCAGTCTCCAAATAATCTTCAGAACTCCCTTCAGAAAAACAAACATTCCTTTATCTTTTTCATGGCACACGGACCAAATTTCCCCCTGCCAATGTTAGAGCCCAAGATTACCTTCCTTCCTCCATTAGTTTTGAAGGCGATGGCCGCATGTAGGGCCAGACTCCTAAACAGGAAGGCGAGAATAACAGTCTTTCCATAGAATACTACCCTTCTGCAGTTATGAGCATTGATGTGATGCGCATCAGGTACGAGTGTAAGTGGCCAGGATTTGTTGATATCATTGTTCCTGGGGCTGAAAAAATAACTTCTTCTCATCGGGCTAGTTTTTTGATTGCCCATACATACCCTTTCACTCTACACCTCAATAAGCGTGTTCAAGTGATTGTCGAGGACATGTGCCGCTGGTACAACATCTGCTTAGGGAAAATTAGCCCTTCTGTTTGGTGTCTAGTGGTAGTGCTGGATAACCTGGCTAATTATGCTCATGTTGCATTCACCTTCGGACATCTTCTGGCTTTCTATTCTCCCTATTTTCAGAAGGCTGGTATGCTGATGTTTATAAAACAGGGGAAGAAAGGTATAGTTCCCAGCAACGAATATTCCATAGACCGCGGTTGGGTCTATAGATACGTTGTTGTATGAACGGCCAACATCATTTCCTCTCTTCCCTTCCTAGAGGTCTTCAACAGAAAGTGTAAGTTCTTGTGAAACTTTCTGTATGCCTTGATGCTATCTACTTGTTGGAATTGATTTCCATTCTTCTTAGTGAATCCAGTGAATTTTATCTCGCTGAGCCACGATGAGCTAACGACGTGGGTCACGGGGATCTTTGCAAGGAACCACCCTGAGACTTTAACCTTTACTGCCATGGCTACTGCGAACAGCTGGCGGAAAAAAGACCTTGGTAAATTAGTGATAGAAAATTTTCATCTTGAATATTCCAATGTCTTTATTAACTCCGTTTTTGCCTCAGGATTTTCCCGCCGCAAAATGCCCCCGCTGAAAGAGATCTAGATTCCACCTCTACATTGCTCATCTACCTGACGTGGAAGCATCTAGTGGGAGAATCTTGGAAAGAGCGAGCAGTTCCTGCTCTTCAAAGAGGAAAAGACCTTCTAGGTCTACTAGCATGGTGGCTGCCAGTGAAACTCTGGTGATTTTTGACGGTGAGGGTGAATTCCTCCAAGTGCCTGTGCCTGAAACTCTTGATATATTGGTATTTTGCGCTAAAATGCAACTCTTTAAGACTAGTTTTAATGTCCTTATGCCTTATTATTTGTGTAAATATTATGTTTATCTCCATGTTTCAGGAAATTAATGAGAATCAATGTACAAAGCTAAAGGAAAATAAGAAAAGGTCAAAAATAAGTACAATTTGGCTACAAATGAAGAGCATGGAAACCAGGCTGCAACAGGATAGGCATCTCGCCGAATCAGCGGCTGAAGAGAAGAAGCCATCCGCCTAAGTAGGAGCGAGTTCAAGAGCTCAAGACCTCTTCACTGAACCAAAGAGGCGGACTACCGAGTCATCTGCTTAAAGCACTAGACGGCTCTGAGAAGTAGCGGCGATCCTACTGCTGCTCATAGTGAGCTCGGGAAATCTGTGGGAAGATGGAGATGCCTGCCGCTTGAAGCGCAATCCCGCCGGACCTGCACCGCATAACAAACCAAGAAGAGTCAGAACCTGCTTCGGCGGCCACACAAGATAATAGGCGGCCCGCCGAATAACTGGCGGTCGACTGGAAAATAGGGCAAAATGGAAACTTGTAAATATTAATTTAATTTTCAAACCCATGCCTTTAAATAGACCATTATGCCTCCAAGGCAAATATACCTATTTTCAACTTTAGAATATTACCTTTTATACTGTTAAATATTTTTGGAGGCAAGCAAGGGTTTCTAACATAAAACTTGGTAGGAATTTCATCTTTTATATATATCATTACATGTTTCTTGCCATTTTATTATTTACTATGATTGTGTTGGACCCTAGAATGAGTGGCTAAACTCATACTAGGGGTTTATTCATGATGGCTTGACTGTTTTAACTTAAAACTTGTTTTTAATCTCATAAATCTATGGGTTGAGGCGAATCTAGCTCTCTATCGTATTTTTCTTGATTAGGATTTGAAGCACGGCCATACTTGAACCTAGCCCTACTTTACTTTCATTACCCTAACAGGGTTGAATGCGTAGGTTTATAGGAACTAGCGAGCATTTGGGTTATATTGGCCCACGAGCCTACCTCATCTAAAGGGAAAGATCTAAAAAAGTAATTCTCGCTCGGGTCTTTGGACTAGGGTTTTATGCACCTTGTTATTGACCCCAACGGGATTAATGAGGTAGATCCACACTATCTCTAATGGGTTTTGAGGATTATAGTTGCGGTGCCGACCATTTACATTACACATATGATTTGTGAGGTTAAAAGAAATATAAAGTTAATGAAACCTCGTCGGAATGGGTAAACCCCTAGCCCATCCTTCATATTTTACAAGTAGTAAAAGTGAAAAGTTGATTTTATGCTTTTATTGTTAATTGTTGTTTACCGTAGTTGTAGTTGTAGTTGTAGTTGTAGTTAATTTAATATTTACACTCTTTTACTTAAGAATATACGAACAACTCATAGAACTCGTGTTTATTCAATCTAAAACTAATAGATTATGAGCTAGCTCCTTGAGGAATTCGACCCCGACTCTTATTCGAGTACTTTCTTTGACGATCACCCCACACCTTTATAGGTTATTGGATTGAGCGTGGATCAAAGTTTTGTGCCGTTGCCGGGAAGCTACGGTATATCTATTAGATTGAATATCTCGTGTTTTTTTTTGTTAGTTATTCCTACCATTTTACCTCTTCCTTTAATTTTACCGTATGTAGGTGAATCTTAGCGATGAGATGGAACTCAAATCAAGCTATGCGGAATCCCCTCTACAATCGTGCAAACGAGGAAGTTCCTTTTCCAAATGCTCTGATGGCTCCAATTGATTATGATGGAGAAACCAAGGAAGATTATGATGATACTTCTCTTAGTGAGAAGAGTTATGGAATTCATGATGTGTTTGAGGAAAATGATGAACCTCAAGTTGAAGATGGTTCCCAATTGATGGAAACCCTATTGGTAATGATCAAGCCAGTGAGGGAGTTAATGTCGTGACAATGTTGGTGTTGCGGGCAATGTAAACCGAAGAGGCAACAATTCTAATCGAGGAGGTCGAGGTGCAAACAGAGGTGCTCGTGTTAATCAAGATAATCAAAGAGGCAATGCCAATCGAGTGAATATTCGCAATGTCAACCGGAACTAAAGAAATGCAAGGGGTGCCGCTATGCAAATCCACCAGTAGGAGATGTGGAGGAATCCGATGAATAAGTGAATATGGAAAGTTTTGCTAGTGGAATTGTTCCTCCACCCATTTGTGGTAATGTTACTTTCAACACTCCACAAGTGGTCTTACATGGGCCTGACCAAAATAGATACTTTAGTGGAAGCAAGCATGATGATCGAAATGAGCATTTGAGGAATTTCATTTAAACATGCCATCTCTACAAGTCGGCCCATTGTTCAGAAGAGTCTTTGTGCCTAATGGTCTTTCCCTATTCTCTATCCATGAAGGCCAAGGCATGGTTGAACAAGCTACCCAAGAACTCAATTTTTACTTGGGAAGAACTTGTGAAGCACTTCTTAGCCAAATTCTTGCCTAAGGGTAGGCAAGCTTCAATAAGGGACAAAGTGTATATTTTCAAGCAAGATCCTACCGATTCATTATCCGAAGCTTGGGAAGCCTTTCAAGAGGTTTTGCTCTGTTGCCCCACTCATGGTTTTGGAGAGGAGATGCTTTTGGAATATTTCTATCAAGGGCTTAACAAGATAAACAGATCGGTTGTGAAAAACTTGTGTGGAGATGCTATCATGGATAAGACTTATCAAGAGGTCAAGGAAATTCTCAACAAGGTTGCCAAACAATCTCAAGATTGGAAATCTAGGGCCCAAAACTCAAGTGGTGATGGATGAATGAATCCAATGATAATGAAGAGATTTGAAGATCAAGAAGAGCAAATGGCTCGGATTCTTACCAACATTGAGCTTCTTAGGGATGCAAAAGAAGATAATGAGAAGAAAGTTAGCAAAGTGGAAAATCTCCAAGTTACAAATGCCGGTCACCAAGTGGATCCTATGGGTTATTCAATCCAGGGAGGTGCACCTCTTACTCTTCTCCAACGTGGACAAGAAGAGTACTTTCCAAAATAATGTTTCAATTTCCATGGAAAGGAAGAAGCTAATTATGCGTCCAATTATCAAGGAGGTTATCAAAGGCCATACCAACAAGGTCAATGGAGGCAAGATAAAGGAAGACAAAATTGGAGCAACAATCAAGATGGGAGAGGAGTTGGTGCCTCTCAAATCTATGTACCAAGAGCTCCATATAATCAAGGGGAGAATTAAGGAAAAAGTCCATCCAAGTTGGAACAAATGATGGGAGAAGTGCTTAAGAATCAAGAAAGTTACTCTGGTGACATCAAAGATATTAAGCAAACGGTCACATCTCATAATACTTCCATCAAGACTCTTGATTCTCAAATGAGTAACTTATCTCACCAAGTGAACTAAAGACCTCAAGGAGCACTACCAAGTGACACGGTGGTAAATCCTAAGAAGAATGGAAAAGATCATGTGATGGCAATCATGACAAGGAGTGGAAAAACATGGAATGGCCCGGAAGTAAAGAATGACGGTGATGAACTAGAACTGCAAGATTGTGAATAAAAGATTGGGAAGAGTCAAATGAAGGTGAAGCTAATGAGGTGGGAGTTGATATTCCAAGGTATGTAAGTGATGATGAGGCAATCCCTTAAGAACCTAGACCCGAAGTCACTACTATCCAAAAAGCCAAACTAAAGAAAACTCCACCACCAAAACAAAGCCTTTGTAGTCCAAGATCCATTCCCAAAATTCCACTTCCCTTTCCACAAAAAAGTGCTAAGCTAAATGCCAAACATTGCCAAACTTGTGAAAGATCTTGTGACAAAGAAGACTTATGAAAATTATGAACCAAGCAAGGTGACCCATCAATATAGATCTATTGTCTCTAAGCATATGGCAAGGAAGATGGAAGACCCTGGAGCCTTCACACTTCCATGCACCATTAGAGGGAAACATTTCCCTAAAGCTTTATGTGATATTGGAGCAAGAATTAATTTGATGTCGTATACGGCGTACAAAACCTTGACCACAAAAGAGGTTCCGCAAGCAACAACCATGAACTTACAAATGGTCGACCGTTACATGAAGCAACTAATTGGGGTTGTTACCAATGTTCTAGTGAAGGTGGGGACAGTCATATTCCAGGTGGATTTTATGACTCTTGATTGCCCGGTAGACTTTGATGTCCCTATTATTCTTGGGAGACCATATCTAGCTACCGGGAGAGCATTGTGTGATGTTGAGAAAGGAGAACTTACTTTCTGTTTTAATGGAGAGAAGGTGGTGTTCCATATATGCATAACTTTAAAACAACATATGGAGGAGGAATCTACTCGTTCTTATTTGGATATGGTTGTGGATGCCCTTGTGGAGAAAAAGAGTGTCCTAGTAAGTCAAGTGGAAGAATTTGTCGCGGTGATTTGAAATATAGACATTGATAATGAGGAGAGTGTTGCCGAATGTGTGAAAGTGTTAGAAGGAATGGGCACTAGACCTTATGTTCCCAAAAAGCTTTCCCTTGATCTTGAGAACCGAACCACTCCATCTACAAAACCATCCATTGAAGAACCTCACACTCTTGAACTCAAAAGTCTTTCCAACCCACTTGAGATACACCTTCCTAGGCCTAAACTCCACTCTTCCCATAATCATGTCTTCACACTTAACCAAAGAACAATAAGACCAACTAGTTGAAGTGGTGAAGTGGAGGATTAAGCCATTGGATGGATTCTTGCGGATATAAGAGGAATTGATCCGGCAGTATGCACTCATAAAATCTTACTTGAAGAAGGTTGCAAACCCACGGTTGAGCACCAAAGGAGGTTGAATCCTCCAATGCAAGAAGTTATCAAGAAAGAGATCATTAAATGGTTAGATGCGGTGGTGATTGTTCCACTCTCTGATAGTGAATGGGTATCACCCATTCAATGTGTGCCCAAGAAAGAAGGGATAACGGTAGTTCACGATGAAAAGGGTGAAGCTATATCAACTCAAACCGTGACCGGTTGGCGAGTATGTATGCACTACCATAAGCTCAACAATGCCACTAGAAAGGATCACTTTCCCCTACCTTTCATAGACCAAATGCTTGATTGTTTGGTAGGCCGTGCTTAATATTGCTTCCTTGATGGATACTCGGGATATAATCAAATCTCGATTGAAGCAAATGATCAAGACAAGACAACCTTCACATGCCCATATAATACTTTTTTATATCGCAAGATGTCTTTCGAACTTTGCAATGCCCTGGCTACCTTTCAAAGGTTGATGCTTGCACTTTTTCATGATATGGTGGAGAACTTTTTGGAAGTCTTCATGGATGGCTTCTTGGTATTTGGAGATTCTTTTGAAGATTGTCTTTTAAATCTAGAGAAAGTCTTAGAGAGGTGTGAGGAGACAAAGCTTGTGCTTAATTGGAAAAAATGCCACTTCCTTGTTCAAGAAGAAATAGTCCTAGGACACAAGGTGTCCAAGAATGGAATTGAAGTAGATCATGCCAAGATTGATGTCATCTCCAAACTTCCACCTTTAAAAACCGTCAAAGGAATGAGGAGCTTCTTGGGACATGCAGGCTTTTATTGCCAATTTATCAAAGACTTCTCTAAGATTGTGAAACAATTGTGCAATGTATTGGAGAAAGATGTCAAGTTTGAATTCAATGCAGCATGCTTGAAAGCGTTTGAAGAGGTGAAAAAGAGACTAACAATCGCACCGGTGATAGTTAGGGGTGGGTGTTCGATGTTCGGTGCGGTTTTTTTCAAACTTCAGTTCGATATTTCGGTCTTCGGTTCAGTTTGAAGTGTAGAAAAATCCGTAATTTTTATACTTTGGTTCGGTTTAATTTTTTAGTTCGGTATTCGGTTTGATACATCAGTTGTTCGGTTTAAACCAAAATTTATAGCCCAAAAAAAAAAAGGTCGAACAAGAAAATTTATAGCCTATAAGCAACTCCAACTCAGACATATGCGAACAACTGTACCAACGTTACATCAAATCATCAACACTACAATACACACACCTCTGTGCTATTGCAGCCGCCACTCGTTCCCTTTTACAATCTGAATATTTACAATTAATCTTTTTTTCTTACTTTGCAGCCACTATTTCCACACTTAGTTCAAATCTTGATAATGACACACAAGCCTTATCTTCTTTTTTATCTATTGTTCTTCCTTTAGTTCCTACTATTTCTTCTAATAAAGCTGTAGAAGCTATTGGGGTTCTTATGAATTTACGTGAAACTGAGTATTTAGGGCCTGCTACTGTGAGGGCTTTGGTTAAATGTTTAGGAATTTTGGTTGTGATAAAGAAGTTTGGGATTCTGTGGAAGTTGATTTTGAAACTCTTGTTATGTTTTTGATCGATAAGTGTCCCAAGGTTGGTTTTCTTTCTAACTTTGGTTTTTTCGGTTCTACGGGTCCCGAAGTTCTGGGTTGCCCGAAATCAAAGACCGAAGTTTAAAAATTTCCTGGACCGAACCAGAACCAAAAAAACTGAAGTACCGAACCCGAAGTACCGAATTAGTTCGGTTCGATTCGGTTTGGTATTTTTGTTTTTTCAGTTTAGTGCCCACCCTTAGTGATAGTGATTCCAAGATGGGACCTTCCATTCGAGCTTATGTATGATGCTAGTGATGTAGCTCTGTGGACCGTGCTTGGCCAAAGAGTTGAGAAGATGTTTTATTGGATCTACTATGCTAGTAAGACAATGAATGGGGCTCAATTGAACTACAGAGGGACATAGAAAGAGTTATTGGCCATTGTCTTTGCTTTTGAGAAATTCCGATCTTATATGGTGGGGTTTAAAGTCATTATGCACACCGATCATTCTGCCATCCGATATTTGATGGCCAAGAAGGACACAAAAGCAAGGTTGATACGATGGGTACTCTTAATATAAGAGTTTGATCTCGAGGAGCTTGATAGAAAGGGAACCGAGAATCAAGTGGCGGACCACTTATCCTATTTGGAGGAGGAGCATCACCCAAAAGAAACCCTTGAAATCAATGATTCTTTTCTCGATGAGAGAATATTGTCGGTATCTTGGGAAAAAATCTCTTGGTACACAGACTTAGCCAATTCTATTGCATGTGGAGAGGTCCCGGAGGACTTCTCATATAATCAAAAGAAGAAGTTGATGAAAGAAGCCCGACAATACTTTTGGGATGATACCTTTCTCTTTAAAGTATGTGTCGATGGGATGATAAGAAGATGTGTTGTCGAAGCCGAACAAAGGGCCATTATTCAAGGATGCCACTCCACTCTTTATGGAGGGCATCATGGTGGTGTTAGAATGGCGGCAAAGGTGCTTGAATGCGGTTTATTTTGGCCTATTTTGTACAAGGATGGTTATTATTAATGAAAGAGTTGTGATCAATGTTAAAGAACGGGGGGAATCTCAAAAAATGCATGAAATGCCTCAAAACCTTATTGTGGAGGTGGAACTCTTTGATGTATGGGGGGATCGATTTCAAGGGCCCCTTTCCAAGCTCCTATGGCATGAAGTATATCCTTGTGGCGGTTGATTATATTTCCAAATGGGTTGAGGCGATTGTCTTACCAACCAAAGAAGCTATAAGTATCATCGCCTTCCTCAAGAAAATCATTTTCACAAGATTTGGCATCCCTCGCACAATCATAAGTGATGGGCGAATGCAATTTTGCAATCAGGACTTTGGTTCCTTGCTGGAGAAGTATGGGGTGAGACACAAGGTTGCAACACCTTATTATCCTCAAATCATGAAATCAAACAAATCTTAGCCAAGACGGTTAATGTGAACCGGAAGGATTGGACTAAAAAGTTGGACGATTCCTTATGGGCATATCGTACGACATATAAGACTCCAATTAGGATGTCGCCGTTCCGGTTAGTTTTGGGCACAACTTGCCATCTCCCCGTGGAGTTGGAGCACAAAGCATTATGGACATTGAAGAAACTCAACTCGAATTGGGAAGAAGCGTCCAAGTCATGGGTAGAGAAATTGCGTGAGCTTGATGAGATGAGGTTCCTTGCGTATGAGAATGAAAAGATTTACAAGGAAAAGATGAAGATCATTCATGACAAAAAGATATGGAACCGCACATTCGAAGCGGGAGATATGGTGCTACTATTCAATTCAAGGTTACACCTATTTCTCAGAAAGTTAGAAATAAAAAAAAAAGAGTGGACCCTACAAAGTGGTGGATACATCATCATATGGTTGGTTCGAGTTGCAAGAGAAAGGAAGTTCCAAAGGGTGAAGCACTACTTTGGATGTGAAGCCGAACCTAGAGAGGTTGCGTGCACCTATCTCTTGGACCCTTGATGGATTGAGGTAACACTATCGTGCTTCCACGTTAAATCAAGCGCTTCTTGGGAGGCAACCCAAGTTTTACTTTTTATAATTTTAAATTTAGCAATTATAGTTAGTGTAAAAATTTCATACGAAGTTATTTGATAGTTGCAGTTGATCTTTGTTGAGTGGCGTCAATGCAGGAATAATACAAAGGAATGGGTGAAGGGGGACTTAGCCTAAAGAAAATAGGAAGGCAATGAAAATGTGGGATGGACCCACCGATGGAAGGACGAAATTTTGCAGCCTGCCGAAACAAGGGCGAACTGCCGATTCTTACAGTGAGGAAAATTTTTCGGCGGGTTGGAGAAGTATCCAGCCGGTCAGTCGACGAAACGCTGATCAAACACCGCCAAATGTACTGCGGTCTACCCACTCATGTGCTAAAAATGGGACTTCTGTCCACATCACCGTGAATTCGGCGCCCAGCCAAATAAGTGGCGAGCACCTCTCCAATGGGCCAAGTCGGGTCAACTGACTATCAAAAGGCCCCAAGTAAGTTTTTCTTTTACTTTTCACATTCCAACTGTGAAAACTTTATACCCGCTCGCCGGAAACACTATTCCAACCGTACCCATCCACCAACACTCTAAATCACTCGTGCATACCAGATTTCATCGATCCACCACCAACCCATCAAGCCGTTTCCAGTTTCTCAACAGATCCGGTAAGAAATCGACCCCAATTTTTAAGTTTTCTTAATTTGAACATGGGGGTAGGTTAAAACATCATGTTGGAGGTTGGGGTTAGTGAAAATCATGCTTTTTCATGGAACTTAGGCAAATCTTAGTACCTTGGTTTTAAAGTTTGTTCTTGAAATTGTGTTGATAAATTTTAAGCCCTATGGTGTGTACCCTTGCCTTAAATTGTTATTGAGTGAAGAAAGGGAAAAAGAAGAGAATAAAAGAAGAATATGACCAAAATTGAATCTTGAATATACCTTGTTATTCTTGAATATTTTGAAAACACTTTTACCTGGAATGACTTTTGGTTGAAATTCCATTGACAAATTAGTTGAAAACGTGGTCTCGTTCTTGAGGGAGAGTTTGAGCATGGTGAGAAGCTGAAAAGACCACTTAGGAGTATGTTTGGGGGTGTTAAGGGACGTGAGAATGGAATATCTTGGGATATGTTCAAGGTTGTATTGAATTTTGCCAATGATTCGGCAAACCATCGATGAGGAATGTTATTGCAAATTGAAGTGCGGAACGCACTCGGTGGGTCTGCAATTTCAGTTGCAGCCCTGCCGGTGCTCACAGTGGCCAAGAAAATTGGGAGGCCAAAATGATAGAGCCCACCTAACATTCGGCGACCGCCAAATCAATTTCGCAAAACCTTTGTCATGCTGATTTTCTTTTGACATATTGTTTTCATATGTAGCTTCTTTCTTAGACTTCATGTGTGGTAGTCTTTCATAGTGTAGTGTAACTTAGGAGTAGTGTAATGTAGAACATTATGTGATAATCCATTGCTTGGAGTGAGCTTGTTTAGGTACAAACTAGGGAATTATCAAGTAAAGAAAACAATGGATCCTGTCCAACCTTCATCTTCTAAAAAAAAAAGGAAAAGAGCTCTATAAGGAGGATACAAGAAATCTTGGCTCAAACTCATGCAACAGAAGAAGTATATAAGAAGGCAAAGCTAAATCAAAGAAGAAGACAGTTCGTGAGCAAGAGTCTTCTAGTCTCATATACTCAAGTAATGATGGCGTTGGGTCTGATGCTGGAGACTGGGCTGAAGAGGGAGAACAATACATGCTAGATTCGATAATTGACCCCCAGATGACAAGGAAAATCATGAAATCCGGTTCCACAACAACGAAAAAGAAAAATCCATGTTGAAAAAGCACATAACCATGCAACATGAGAAAATTGTGGAAGTAGAATGGGCCAAACTGTATGGAGAAGAGTTCTATGGTGAGATCAAAAAAAGGAAATGGAATTTCTTGCTACAACCTCTAGGCCAATACAATGAAATCATGGGTAGGGAGTTTTATGCCAATCTCTCTCTCAAGAAAAAAAAGAATCCTACATGACAAAGGTGAGAAGAATGGAAGTCTACTTCAGTGTTGGGGAGATTAACGAAGCATATGAGCTGACACCACCAAAAGACCAATGGGATTATGAGAGGGAGGATAAAATGTGGAAAAATCAAGAAACTAGTTTGAGGACATGGCCAGCAGCTAATCTTTGCACCAGGAGCTGGAAGCAGGAACTGAAATTAAGAAGAAGGATTTGAACTTAATTGCTAAGGGATGGAATGCTTTGATAAGTAGTCGGTTCTTTCCTTACTTGAATGACTCAAGGATCACTAATGAGAAGGTTGCCCTCATTACATCAATCATGAACTACTATGACATTGATGTAGGCAAGATCATCTCCAAAAACATCAAGGAAAATGCTCATCAACGATCCACTGCTTATGGATTCCCATGCCCACTCACCAAGTTGATGAAGGGTGTATCCACGATTCTTGAAATTGATCACTTGACAGACGCCACCGGAACAGTTGATCTCTAGAGGATTCAAGATGATGAATTGAAAAAAATAGAGAAAGATGTTGAACTAGTTAAAGAAGAATTGTAAGTTGCACTCTCTCAAGAGGGGAAGATGTCTCTAGTAAGAAAACTCCCTATTCCTCCTCCAACAGTTGAAGAAGGCTCTGCACGACAGTTTTAGCTCTTCCAAGTACCTGAATCCCCCAGACATATCAATGACAAACTCTTGGGACTTGACACTAAAATAACACACCTCAAGGGACCCTCAACAGATTTGGAAAAGGCTCTCAAACCTATGGTAGAACTTGACAAAAGATGTGGAGAACAACACTGAAGCAGTGAAGGATGTGAAGAAAGGGTCACAGACTTGGAGCACTCTGATATGAAAACAAGGTTGGAGCTCAGGTCACTCAAGATACAATTAGCAAAAGTGATGAAGGGTGAGGCCAACCAAGCTGTTGATGAAGAAGAAAATGAGAGTAGTGAGGAAGAATGAGAAGGTGATGAAGAATTCCAAGGTGAGAATGTCACAAAAGAACATCAGTCTCCAAAGGGTAAAAGAGATCCAGAAGTAGTGCAAGCTGAAATTCTAGCACATAGAGAGGCACAAGTCAAGAAAAGACAAGAGTTCAAGAGGCGAAGGGAAGAGGATGAAGCAAAATAAAAAGAAGAAGCCAAATTGAAAAAGCGGAAATTTGGGGGTAATGAGAAGGAAGATGATTCTAAGAATGAAGAAGCAAAAAAAGTCTTATGCAAGGAAGAGAAAGAGTGAGAAGGGTGAGAAAGAGTTCGTAAAGAAAGAAGGAGAGAAAAAGAAAAGTGAAGAAGAAGAAAAAAGGAGAAGATAGAATGGGAAGAAAAAGAAGGAAGAAGAGGAGAAAAGAAGAAGGGAGATGGAAAGGTAAAAGAAAGAAGAGGATGACAAGAAGAGAAGAGATAGTGAGAAAAAGGGACAGGTGGAGACAGAACAGGAAAAAACAAGAAGAAAGGAGTATGAGAGAAAACAACGAGAGGAAGATAAGAGAAAATTGAAGAGGCAAAAGCACTTGTTGCAGAAAAAGCAAGGGAAGCACAACTTGAGAAGCTCCAAGAGACAAACTTGGAGGCCATGACCGCTACAACAATTGCACTATCATTCTCAGCCCCCGATAAAACAGTCCAAAATCTGGAAATTGAGAAGGACAAAGCTCTCCCACGATCATCATGATCACCTTTTTAAGAAGCATTCTCACCCCTTACCTATTCTTTTTGTGTTATGTTTTGATTAGTTTCTTGGGGGACATATCAACTTTTTATGTTGGGGTGGGGTATTATTTTGATGATTGTCCTAAAAACTATCTTTGTGTTAGGTGCTTTAATTTGGAAACTTAATTTTGCATGTTTTTAATTTCGTGTCTTTAAATGTTTGTCTCTTTGATTTCTAGTATAGTTGTCTTTTATTTAATGAAAATGAAAACCCAAAAACATTGAAAAAGTGAAAAATCCAAATAAAATTGAAAAAATATGTAATTAGTACTCCCATGAACTATGCTTGGGATGTTGCCTTTTCTTCTCTAATTCGCACTTCTTGCGATACGTAGGCAACCCTCGTGAGACTCATTCCACTTGGGCCCGAAACAACAACTACATCCATTGTATATACCACTAGTGTAAATATTTTAGGATAGTAAATAACCTTCTTGATTTTTTTTTTTGACTCGATTCTTTTCTAGGAATGCAATTCTTTTGAACCGCGTACTTTTTAGGACTTAATTGTAGAAGTGTCATTCCTTCCTTGTTTTGTGACTTGTTTGGTACAAACATGTTAGGAGAAAATGGATTGATTGGTGAAAATTATGCCTATAACCTTTAGGTTCTTTTCATAATTCTACGCATGTGTAGTATAGGCTAATTCCTTACTTTAGCGATTGTGAAAAGTTGATGTTCTTGTCTCTTGTCCCTTGTGCTTTGTGTGGTGAGTCTTTGGCCTAGCTTATAGTTGCATATGCTTATGAGAACTTGACTTGTGTGTCCTTCTAATAGATGAAATGTCATGTTGGTAATGGATAGGATACTAGGCATTTCTTTGACCCGTTTCAGCCTTTCAAGCCTACCGAATAAAGTGAATCCATAGTTAACCAACTTTGAGCCTTAATATCCTTCTTTTGTTAGCCACGTTACTAGCCCCGACCAATTCTAAAGGCTTAATAGCACTAACTTTCTCTTGGCCCAATCTCCTTGAGGCAATGAAAGACGTGCAATTTAGACTAAAGTCTAAGTTTGGGGGAGGGGAGTAAAGAAGTGAAGGCTAAGTGATTCTTCAAAAGAAAACCTTTAGAGAAAAGTTGCAAAGGAAGAAGAAAAATCAAGAAAAGAACAAAAATAGCAAAATGCAAAAAGAAAAAGAACAAAAACATTAAAACAAAAGCAAAAAAGAAGAATAAGAGCCACAAAGCAATATTATGAGTGGAAATTAGGAAATAAGAGCTAAACATGAAAAGAAAAGCTCACAATGAGATGAATAAAAAGATAATGTAGTGCCCAAAGAGGGAGATTAGTCACTTTGTATTTAAAATTATACCCTATATCCAAAAGCCTACACTGCAACCGTAGAAGTCCTGTTTGATTCTTTGCCAATTGATATGAAAGAAATGACAAGTGATACTATAACCAAGTCGATGACATTGCATGATCATTATTTGCATTCTTCTGCAAGAGTGAGGAGTTAGACTCAAAGGTTCCTTTTGTTTGAATTATACTGTGAGGTAGGGACCAATTCTTTGCAGTGAGAGCACTAGGAGCCTTGAGACTTGAGGGTGCAACTATTTGAGCATTAGGTGAGTTGAGTGAGTTTTTGTGCTGTACATGCTTTAGTTATTACTAGAAGCTCTAGTTGATATAGTTGTAACTTTGGTGCTTGTGGTTGATTGGTTGTATTCTCATGTGTGAAACTAAATGCTATTACCCTTCAAAGTCATAAAATCATTCTTCTCTAAATCTATGGTTTGAACTCAATCCTGGTGTTGAAAATGTGAGAATAAGATCTTAATGTTGCTTGAGACAAGCAAAAACTTAAGTTTGGGGGAGTTGATATATTGGTATTTTGCGCTTAAATGAAACTCTTTTAGACTAGTTTTAATGTCCTTAGGCCTTACTATTTGTGTAAATCTTATGTTTATCTCCATGTTTTAGGAAATTAATGAGAATCAATGTACAAAGCCAAGAGGAAAGAAGAAAATATCAAAAACAAGTACAATTTGGCTACAAATGAAGAGCATGGAAACCAGGCAGCAATAGGATAGGCGTCTCATCGAATCAGCGGCTGAAGAGAAGAAGCCATCCGCCTAAGGAGGAGAGAGTTCAAGAGCTCAAGACCTCTTCACTGAACCAAAGAGGTGGACAACCGAGTCATCTGATTAAAGCACTCGACGGCTTTGCAGAAGTAGCGGCGATCCTGCGGGAAGCTGGAGAAGCTCGCCGCTTGAAACGCAATCCCGCCGGACCTGCACCGCATAACAAAACAAGAAGAGCCAGAACCTGCTTTAGCTTTAGAATATTACCTTTTGTACTTTTGAATATTTTCGAAGGTGAGCAAGGGTTCTAACACAAAACTTTGTAAGGATTTCATCTTTTATATATATCATTACATGTTTCTTGCTATTTCATGTTTTACTATGATTGTGTTGGACCCTAGTATGAGTGGTTAAACTCATACTAGGGGTTTATTCATGATGACTTGTTGGTTTAACTTAAAACTTGCTTTTAATCTCATAAAATCTATGGGTTAAGGTGAATCCAGCTCTCTATCGTACTTTTCTTGATTAAGGTTTGAGGCACGACCGTACTTGAACCTAACCCTACTTTGATTTTATCACCCTAATTGGGTTGAATGAGTAGGTTTATAGGAACCTAGCGAGTTTTTAGATTATATTGGCTCACGAGCCAACCTCATCTAAAGGGAAAGACCTAAAAAGGTCATTCCCACTCGGGTCTTTGGACTAGGATTTTATGCGCCTCGTTATTGACTCCAACAGGCTTGATGAGGTAGATGATCTATATCCCTAACGGGTTTTGAGGATTATAGTTGTGATCCGAACATTTACATTATCCATATGATTTGTGAGGTTAAAGAAAGTATTAACTTGATGAAACCTTGTCGGAATGGGTAAACCCTAGCTCATTCTTCATATTTTACAAGTATTAAAAGTGAAAAGTCGATTGTATGTTTTTATTGTTAATTGTTGTTTATCGTAGTTATAGTTGTAGTTGTAGTTAATTCAATATTTACAATTTTTTACTTAGGAATATATGAACAACTCATAGAACTCGTATTTATTCAATCTAAGACTAATAGATTACGAGCTAGCTCCTTGAGGAATTCGACCCCGACTCTCATTCGGGTACTATCTTTGACGATCGCCCCACAACCTCATAGGTAATTGGATTGAGTGTGGATCAGCTGTTGAGGCCACTCTGATTGTTGCTACTAAATCTGGTTCATCTACGCGAAAGCGTAGGCACTTGATAGAAGAGACTCCATGGCTGAAGAAGAAGCCGGCGTGGAAGATGGAGTGGCAGTGCCACCTACCTCCTCTGAGCCTCAACCGCAAGGTTAGAATTCTACTTCTTGTCGTGTAAATGTGCTTTTCCCGTGTACTCCATAAGTTGACATGTCTCGTTTATGTTCATAAACCGTTGTGTCGATTCCTGTCCATGAGGCCACTGACTCATTCCGACGCCGTCCTGGCAAAGAGGTGGCCGTGGATGCTGTGACCTAACCCGTGAGTGGATTTCATAAAGTTGTTACCTCTATCGTTGCGGGAGTTAACATGTCCAAGACTCCAAGGGCTGTAACAGCTCGTAGTGTCGAGTTCTTCGGCCCCACCTGAACAGGGTCACCTTTCTAGTTATAATTCTCGTGAGTTGCTTGAGGTAGCTGCAGGATGCTCTCTTAGGGTAAGTCCTTCCATCCTCGCTTCGTGAACTACAACTTTTTCTTCTCTTGCTCAATGCTCATTATGCCAATCGTCCAGAGGTTGATGGTGTATCATGATACTTCGCTAAGGGGGCCCAAAAGGTAATCTTCCTGTAGAGATAGAAGCTTTACGCGGGCAAGTTTCCAGCTTACAAACATTTGTGGAGAAGGTTGAAGAGCTAAAAGGAGAACTCCATACGACTCGTGAAGCCTATCGAATGGAGGCTTTAAAGAGTAGGAACCTAGAAAAAGCATTGGCCAATGAGGTTCGCAAGCACAAACAGACTGTGGAGACTCTCAAATTTCCCTCACGGATGCCCAACTTTCAGAGCAAATACATCGGAGCAATGTGAACCGCTTGGAATTGTGGAGCAACTGCAATGAAAATTGTCTGGTGTGGAGGAGAGAATGAACGTTGCCGACAAAAGTGTCTCAGATGCCCATAGTCTTTCCGTTTTCCTTCAAGATGAGAATGATAGGCTGAAGAGCACAGTTGCGTCGCTGGAAAGGACCCGTGATGAACTGGTGAATGCCTTGAATGCTCGTCATATGGCTGAAGTGGATTTTGCTAACATCGTAGCTGCTATTGCCACTTTCCTCTGGGTTCGTGACGACCCAAACTTGGACCTGTCTGCCGAGATTGCCTCATGCACCTAGCTTGTTGCTCAGGCAGATGCTTAGCTTGGATCCGACTTTGAGGAAGGTTCTGAGGAGGATAGTGGAGAGAGAGAGAGAGGATGAAACACTGGAGGGAGAACCTACAGCTGGTGAAGCAGGACGGATTATTACCGCCGAAGGAAGTCCCCCGAGAGAGGAATAGAAATGCCACCCCCTTTGATGCATACAATTTTTTTTCTTTGCATCTTTGTTTTGAACAACTGCCTGTGCTTTTCGGGCGTAATAGTATAATTTTGGGCCCGTTTTGACTTAAATTACTTTTTTGCTTGTTTGTGACGCTTTTTAATTTTCGCCGTAAACAATAAGTAATATTAAGTTGTACCTTTGTAGGCGTGTGCACCTAAAGATTAGATGGCTTCTGGTTGTCCTGAATGTTCTAACATTGAGAACGTTTATCAGTGAGCTTGCTTGGGCAATTACATCACTTGTGCACTAATGATTAGAAGCTTAGGTTACATCTATAGGAGATGGTTGTTACGCCCACAATGGGACGACTTTAGCCCGTGTGATAATAGACACTTTTGCGTCTGACTTCGAACGTCTCTACTTAGCTACTCGGGTATTTTAAGACTTTCTAGCACTATGTGAACTGGCGTCCCTATCGGCATGTAGGTGCAATTGTTGAATTAACAAGTTCAACTTACGAATAATGTCTGGTGGCTGAGCTAGACATGATCTAGCTCTAAGTGAGTAGTGTACCCTACTTTTGTCACGAAAAGTGGGTGTATTACTTCAACTTATAATTGGCTTGGGCTATGAATATTTGGATCGTAGATGGATCTTATATGAGTAGTAGTTTATTATTAATAAGGGCGCGAAGCCTGGAATGTGTTGGGTGAAAACCCGTAACATGACATAAGAGCATGAAAATGCTTTAATTTAAGAACAAACTAAGGAATTGAATGAAGTAAATTCTGAAAAAGAAAAAGAAAAGTACTTCCAAAGATCCCTACTCCTCCCCCCTCCCCCCGAAAAATGTAAATCAATCATGCCATCCGAATCGTGGTCTTGGTTGATTGAGGTTTCAGGGTTCGCAGTTGGTTGTACCAAGCAAGCGCGTCTTTGCTCAGGATTGAACCAAACTTTTCACAAGAGTAGGCTGAATCTCTTCTTCAGTAATCTCGTTACTTTTTACAGCCGTGTGGTACGCAGCAATGTGCTCATCCGAATCAGTTGTTCCGTCATACTTCAAGTTATCTGGAAAGCGGAAGTACTTTGGTATGTGGACGGATGCAGCGCTTGCTTTGTAAGCATGCTTGAAAATTTATGCTCATCTACCGTGGTAACTTGGGGTGGAGCACCCGCGACACATTACCAATTCGGTTGTCGATCGCCTTTATCTCTTTTACGAGGTCCTGGATGACGAGCGCTCCCTTAAGGTCTTGATTGTTGATTGCTGATGACCCTCTGGGAGTGGCATCCATGTTGAGCCTGCGGCTAGGAACAGATGCTGGCGAATAATTCGTAGGCGCTCGCAGGGACGCTGGCCTCCGAGACTATCCAGAAAACATTGCTCCTAGCTTCAATGATATTCCTTCAACTATATAGCTAGAATCCCACTGCTGTTGTTCTAATATAGTTTTGAGAATACTAACAAAAAAGATTATGAACTCGGGATTAGAACAGAGGTTGATGATTCATTTGCGGGTGCGGGTCCTCACGGGGACGCTGGTCTCTGGAACGAATCAACGAAGATCGCTCCCAGCTTCTGGGACATGCTTTCAACCAGGTTGGCCAAGTTTTGTTCCGCTCGCTCCGCCTGTGTTTTGAGGAGATCGGCGAGGAAGTCTTTGAGTCCTGAATTGCTCCCGTGGGGTTGATCATCCTAACCGTCACTGCCTACAGAGATCGGATCCCTGAGAGTGTCTTTTGGCTGTCCATTGGGATTGCTGGGATTTTTTGTGGATTCGTTAACCGCATCAACCGCGTCAGTAGTATTTTTTGGGACATCATCGTTGCCTTTCGACATGGTCGTGTTTTTCCTTAGCAAAAACCTACAATTTTCTGGGTCCTACAGTGGACGCCAAACTGTTTCTGCCTAAAATTTGCCTCCTAGGTTAAATAATTAGATTTGTAATAGGGTCTCAAGTAATACGATTAAATACGAGGAAAAGTAAATAAAAGCTGAGAAAAAAATAATTGAGCAGAAAAGTAAGTAGTTGTATTCCTTGAGAATAGTCGGATTCTATTTGAATCGCTTGCTTGTACAATACAGTGTAAGGATTTATAACTATGATTTACCAAGTCATAATTATGATAAAATACAAATACTAATAAGGTCGTGGGCTCAAGGCGGCAGTATATACTAATTCTAACTAGGAGACTGTAAACCTAAGGCGGTGGGATGTATGCTTTATGTCCCAGGGCTTGTGCCTGCTGAGAGGTCGTAGCTTGAGAGCAACCGTGTATCTTCTTCGTCCGATGACTTGTAGATTAAGTCTAGTCTTCGCTAACTGGACTCGTTAGGGGTGGGCACAAACCGAAAAAATCGACCGAACCGAATATTTTTTTAATTCAATTTTCAGTTTTTCGGTTTTTGGTTTGGGTTTGGTTTACATTTTAAAATTTTTGATTTTTACGGTTTGGTTTTGGTTTGGGGTGCACACAAACCGAACCAAACCGAATTTTATATATATATATATATATATATATATATATATATATATATATATATATATATATATATATATATATATATATATATATATATTAATTAAAGTGTAAAACCCATAATAACATCTCCAGTCTACTAAGCAGTAAGCTTACTATGTACCTAACAATACATGATATATCATGGATCTAAGTGTTTAGTATTTTAGTTTGCACAGTACGTACCAAGTTCGATTGTCATGTCATTAATCTGAACTACTACTAGATATGTTTAGCTAAATTGTTTTTATTTTCAACTGCTAACTTTTATTTACTGTTGAACTTATTCTTCTTCGCGCATACAATTGAAAAATAATAATTTTGCCATATTAGTTTATATGTAAAAACCGAACTACAAAACCGAACTAAACCAATTTAAACCGAACCAAATTATTATAAACCGAACCAAACCGAATTAATTTTGGTTTAGTTTTGGTTCCTAATATTACCAAACCAAAAATCGAAAAACCAAACCGAAATGTCCTAAACCGAACAGAACCGAACCGACCGAACGCCTACCCCTAGAACTCGTATCCCCGTAATCATAGGTGGTGTATTTTTCCTCATACAAACTTGTTGAAGTGGTTGCAGATTTAGGTTAATATAATCCATGCTTTGAGTTCCAAAAAAATATAAAAAGATATTTCACATGTAAGGTCCATGGCATCTCGTAATTCATATTAGTCATGTACTTAGCTAGCGTTTGGACATAAATTTGGTTTGAAACTTGAAAAAATGAATTTCTGAAGTTGAGTTAAATAGATTTTGAAAGTTGAAGTTGTGTTTGAACATACATATTACTTGAAAAAATATTGAAGTTTTGTAAGTAGATTAATCAAATTTTCTCAAAAACTAATCCAAAACATATTTTGGAACTTGAAAAATTATCTTCCTAAACTTGTTTAAAAACTGGTAAAATTTTATCAACAAACAATGTTTTCAAAAAGTAATTTGAAAAAATCCAAAAAAATTTATGTACAAACGGGAGCATAGTTCATTTTTCTTTTTTCATGTTGCTGCTGCGATCTATAACTTCTTTTGTACCAATTCGTTTAACGAAATGTGAGACTGTGTTGTTCCAATCTTCGATTAAACAAACTTTTTGTAGTACAGTTCAGTCTTTCAAAGTACAATGGCTTATGTTGATATTTGCATTATTGCCACCGTTGATATTGACATAAAAATAATTTGAATATAAAAGATACTAATTGAGAGTGTAATCTTTCATAGTGTACGTTGTATGTTTCAGGCTGAATTTTAATAACCTTAAAACAGATCATTTGGGTCCAAGAATAATTTCCTTATAAGCTCAGTATCTTAATTTGTGCTTGAAATTTGTTTAAGGTATTACATATACCACTTTTAGAGACTCAACATCTTCGCATCTTCGATCGATAAGCCATTATTAAAGTTGGACGCAGAGTGGCTGTGACTTAAAGTTCGTGTTTATTGTCTACTCTGGTCAAACAAGTTTACAAGTTTGTCACTTGTATTCAGTGGCGGATCCAGGATTTGAAAGTCGTGGGTGCTCACTTCCTTTAATAAAAATTTGCTAGCAACTATATAGTATAAATGTTTAACTATTTTAAAACGACAATAAGAAAAGCTATAAGAAAACTACAACTAATATTACCATTACCAAAAAACACTTCTAGTCACAAGTCACAATAAACTATCATAATATTGTCATTACAAAAAAGACTTTAAACATCAAATTACAACTGTGTTCGACGATTTTTCATCTGTTGAAAATGATGAATAATAGCATCATTGCTTACGGTTGCAAAGATCTTACGCTCGACATAATAAACTAAACAACCATTTAAAAACTCATCACTAATACTGTTACGAAGTTCATTCTTGATATATTTCATAGATGAGAAAGCCCGTCCCACAGAAGCAGTAGCAACAGGAAGAATTAGAGTCAACTTGATTAGCAAATAAACAAGTGGCCAAGTTTAATGTAGATCTAACTTAACCAACACTTTAGCAAATAAACAACTGACCAAGTTCGATGTAGATCTAACTTAACCAACATTTTAGCAAGGTCACTAATTCCCTTTATGTTGAAGAATCTGTTGTCAGTACCACGAGCATACACTATAAAACTATCAAGCTCACAACTGAGATCTCGAAGCTTGTTGTTGTCAAACTCATTCGGATAATATTCAGCCAACCTCATTATCCTATTCTTATCAAAATTACAAAATGAATTAACTAGACTTAAACTAGCCATACCGAGGAGTAAGTTAGTACTCACAGCATCAATACGATTATTAAGCTCTTGAAGCTGTAAATAATTAACAGCAGTAAAAAGGTCAAACTGTAAATGATGAGAATATGTGATATCAAGGGCATTACGTTTTGATTTCTCTGGAAAGTACCTCGCGTCCATATCCGGGATTGTTATATCATGTTTACCACAAAAAGCTTCGACATCTTTCATTAAAGAATCAAATTCACTATCCCTCATCTTTTGTAAGCTTTGTTTTGTAACATCCAAAAATCCCATAGTATTGACAATATCTTGATCCATCCTTTGTAATGAGAAGTTCAAGTCATTTGTCATCTTTAGAACTTTCAACATCAAGTACAACAAAAAAGCAAAATCATATTCCTTAAGCTTAGTCACAAGAGTTTCAGCATCAAGTCGATCCATAGAATTTGGAGACTTGCATGCTGTAAATTCAAGCACATAAATAATTGATGGAAATTGGACAATGAGGTTATCTAATGTTCTATAATGAGAACCCCAACGAGTATCACCTGGTCGTTGAAGGCCACGTTCTTGATTTAATCCTCGCCCTGTATGAACTTCACCTGATATGAGCAACTCTTTTAACTTTTCAGCATGATGTTGTCTAAGCAAATCTCTGCGCTTAAAAGATGCTCCAACAATATTTAACACTTTAGTAACATAACAAAAAAAATCATCTACCTTTGGATGTTTCTTTGAAAGAGCCACAAGTGTTAACTGCAATTGATGAGCAAAACAGTGGATACAATATGCTGATGGAGTCTCATTCAAAATCAAAGTTTTAAGACCATTTATCTCACCCTGTATGTTACTAGCTCCATCGTAACCTTGTCCGCGTATTTGAGATGGACTTAATGAGTGAGTCAAAAGAAAAGAGCAGATTGCCTCTTTCAATGATAGAGCAGATGTATCACTTACATGAACAATACCAACAAATCGCTCTATTATTTCACCTTCTTGATTAACATATCTCAACATAAGTGCCATTTGCTCTTTATGTGATATATCTTTTGATTCATCAACTAGTATTCCAAAATAATCCCCATCCAAGTCTTCAATGATAGCTTTGACTGTTTCTTTTGCACAATTATCAACAATGTCTTTTTGAATACTTGGAGAACACATCATTTCATTTTTTGGAGCATTTTTTAATATTATGCTTCCAACATCTCGATCAATATTTCCATACCATTGCAAAAGTTCAAGAAATATACCTTTATTTATAAAAGATTCGCTCTCATCATGATCACGGAATGGCAATCCTAACCTCAAAAGGAACCTCGTCATATCAATTGAAGCACTTAAGCGACGCCAAGATTCTCCTTTTTCTTTCTCGGAACGCTTATCAAAAGAAGTGCAAATTGACTGTGATTGATTCATTAAATCAAGCATTCTGTTGAAACACTTGTTGTGTATGCTATTTACCTCTCCAACATGAGCTTTAAATCTTTCAGTAGCATGGTTCCAACCTTTAAAGCCGGTTTTCGTAAAATAATCCCACTTACTTCCATGAGCTTCATGCTCGTTCCTGAACAAGTAGCAACACAAACAATATGCAGCATCTTTTGTTATACTATACTCCAACCACTTGCAATGTTGACTCTTGAACCAACCAGGATAAAATTGGCGCATTTCTTTCTCAAATTTTGTTTTGGGAAAATTATGATTCACAGGCTGGCAAGGACTTTTTTTAATATAATATCTTCTGACTTCATCACGTATATTGTGATCATATTCTACAATAGGCTTTCGATCTCCTGGATCAGCTTTGAGAGATTTCAAATCAAGTCTTGAAGCAACAGTATCCCTCTGAATTTCTGGAGATATAGAGGAACCCGAAGATGGTTGAGTAGAGCTACTAGCACTTTGTGGCAAAATTTTTGATCTCGTTACAAACCTATCCATCATAATTCATAAAGAAAACTTCCTACAAAATAAAATTTAATTTTATTCACATTTTCCTCCAATTCACATAATTCATCAAAAAGAATAAATAAATTAGACTTAAGAATTTTCTAGCTTAAGCAACAAAAATTTATAGGAAATTGTATCAATTCATTTAGTATTAGTGTATTATGTATAAATAAGAATTTAAGCTTGTAAAGTTTGAAAGATACTTGCAAAGATAAGTTTATTACCTTGTATTTTGATCTTGAGATTGTGGATGATAGCAATATGAACCTTTAATGGAAGAATAAAGAGGCAATAAAAAATTACTAATATTTTTGCTTTGTGAAAAGTAGGTTTCGTATTCAAAAGGGTTTAGGTTTTTTTTTTTTTTTTTTTTTGGCAGATTTTGCTTATTTATTTACACCTAACAAAATAAAGTAAAAAAGGAAAAGTAGTAAATAGTTTTGGACGAAATTTCAGTTATATTATACAATAAATTAATGCTAGATTGAGTTAAGAAGGTCCACAAGTACAAACTCTTGCTAGAAATTTTTTTTGTTGCTGTCAGGATTCAAACCCAGAAGCCTAAGGTTAAGAGCCTCCAAGCTCTAGCACCCATTGCTCTACCAAAGCACCAATTGGACCTTTTGTTTCATGGGTGCATATATATATATATATATATATATATATATATATATATATACATATTTTCTACATACTGTCTATATACATATATATATTCCGCGTTCAATGGGTGCTCGAGCACCGGAACGGAACATGTGGGTCCGCCCCTGCTTGTATTAAGCCACATCAAGCCTTCTATATAAACTTGTTATTTGTTAATTATTGTATACAATCCAATGCACTAGTGACGTTATTCATTCTAAATCTAGCACTATAACCTAAAACATGTCAATAGGATCTTTTATTTATAGTTGTTTCATCAAAGTAAAATTAATCTAAAGTTTTACGTCAACTTCCTTTGTGTTGAGAATATAATTAGATAATAAAAAGTGTGCTATCTCTAATAGCTTAAGCTTTTAGTTGTAATGGTTACATGATCACGCCCAAAACTCGTCCTAAAAAGGATAAACAGTCGCATCAAATATAATCCGGTTTTAATTCTGGAGTCGAACCCATAGGGAGCAACGTCAAGTTCAAGTAACTTTAATAGCCAAAGATTCATAGTTCAACAATAATATTTTAAGTGATAAACTATTTATTTAACTAACAATTAACTAAGATCAACTAAGAATGATAAAAAATTAAACTTGCATATGTTAAAGAGCCTAGGATTTGAATTCCTCAGTTACTGGTTTAGTACTTAGTTCACTCCAAATTTGCACGAGATACTATTCTATTGGCCTTGAACTTAAACTTGTTCGCTAGAGTTTCCCAACTACTAACAACACCGTTCTTGAACTATTTTTCCCAAAATAATCAAGACCATTAAGAATTGTCCAATATTAAGCCACAGCCGAATCACGATATCCCCATAATGACTCTAAATCAGCTTATATGATCCCTTATCATAACCTGAAGTACTGTTATTTGACTAACCCCGACCCAAACGTCTTTCCCAAGGTCATTCAAGTAGAAAGGGTGCAACAATTATAGGCCTAACAATTGAATTCAATATAAACACAGCCAAATAGAATAATATATCGATTAAATTTAGAGTTACTCAAAACTACCCAATAACGGGTTCATCAAAATCGTAGAGTAGAAATTTAGCTACTCATAATTGTATTAATCAACAATGAATTCAGAGTCAAAACAACACTCATAGAAAAAGAGAATAAGAAAAATTAAGAAAAACTATTTTGATTCTTCAGTTCTAATGGATCTGATGCGTTTCCAAGCTCCAAAGTGCTTCAACAACGGTGGTCTAGCCTTCCCAGGTCAAGATAGGTCATAAAGGAGGCAAATGAAGCTTTATACCCTGTAGGAAAATAGGTAAATAGTCCAAAATAGCCTTTAAATTTCGCCTAGCTTTCTGCTCCGCGTGGATCCTGCTTATTAGGCCTAAATGTGCTAAAAAAATTCTTCACTTCTAGGCAAAAACTCTATTTCTTCCTGTGTTACTCGTGTGGCACACGGATCACTTGAAATCTTTAATACCTTCATTTTTCAAGCCAAAATTTGCACTTTTGCCTCAATTCACCATATTCACTTCCTATAAATCTAAACAACTAAATTAGTATGAAATAATATTAATTTTGTATATAAACTGTTAACATAACTATCATAACATGGTAAAAATAAATAGACAAACATCACCACACAATTCAACACTTTGCACCATTATCTTTCGCAATGAAAAGGGTGGTATTGTTAAACTTATATTTTCATTGCATCATGTTATTTTGCAATTATTACGTAATACTCTCTCCGTCCCAAATTAATTGATACTTTAGCAATAATTATTTGTCCCAAATTAGTTGACACTTTAGGATTTCAAGACTAAAATCGTTACTCTTTTCCAACTATAGTAGTTCAAGTATGACATCGTTATAATAGTTATCTCAAACTAACTACAAGGTCATGTGGGACTGTATCCGAAAATCATTTGGCCACGCACGGCCGTAGCCCCCCCCCCCCCCTCCCCCTCCCGAGCCTCCACTTCCACCTGAAAATAATTAAAAGAATTCTCAACAAAATTAATAGTCTTATATTAAATAGGGGTAACATAATAAAATACATACTCTATTTAATGATTTTCTTAATGGGCGTGAAAAAATTGAAAGTATCAACTAATTTGGGACGGAGTATTTAGCAATTTTGACTTCTTTTTAATGAATTACAAAAGAAGAATTTGAAGTTGCAAATTGGGTTTAGGTTATGTGCCTGGATTGATGAGTTCATGCTCCCAAATTGTGCCTTAGTTGGAGTAGCTGGGTCAAGCATCGAGAATTTGGGGACATAACAGGAAATAAAATAAACTACATAAATTGTTCGATTACCAAAGGAGTTTATTAACCCATACTGTTGCGGGATCTGGCTCTTCTCCATTACATCTTCTCTCCATTTTCTCAAGTGCACACTTAGATAATTACCATTTGTTTATTTTAAATTTTAATGGTTTAGATTAAACTAATTTTATAACTAACATCTTAACCATAGTTAATGATTAATTTAGGAATGTACTCCCTAATTTTGGTTAAAAAAATAGCAATCCACAAAATTTGTGCAACTGTATTAATTTTTTTTAATGTGCAACTGTTATTAATACTACTCTCCTTTTAGTGTCACCACTTTCATTTTATGTCTTATCATTTAAAAAACTACATATAAATATACAATTACTCTAGTGAAATAGAACTATGCATCCGTTTTCAGTTAATTGTAATTATTTTCTCTCTCTCATGTTGCATTTGGTGCACCTATATAAGACACTAGACGGGGGTGAATAGTGTCCTTACCCGATTTTCTAATCCTAAACTTGCTTTTAACTTCTATCGCCTAACTTACAAAGAACCAGGTTTCTTGCAAGTTTTACCTATCTCTGAAACTAAACTTAATGCGGAAATGTAAATAACACAGAGATTTTTACATGGAAAAATCCTTGCTCAAGGGATAAAAAACTACGACCCAAACTCTTGGAATTTCAACTCTTCCACTAAAGGAAAACCCGAGCAAGTTTTAGACTACAACGTAATGTAATCAATGAACTAGAATCCCCTAGTACCTAGAACATTCCTAGCCATACGTTAGCTGGTAAGGTTACCTCTACTTTACTACAAAGAGTAATCTCTACTTAATGCTTCTAAACAAGCTGATAGATTACAACTCAATCGCCTATAACAAATAACTAAGACAACAGACTTATCTATGAAACTGCTCCTTCGTAAGGTTCTGTTACTCAGCCTTTGTTCTTGCACACAAAGCCTCTCACGATCTGATTGTTCTTGATTTGCTCTATTGAGATGTCTTTTGTGTGTCATGATTCTGGCCAAATTAACTTGTATATATAGGAGCTAGACTTAGTCGGATTCAACTAAGTTTAGAATTTCTTTTCCACTTTGGAATTAGTTTCAAACAAGGTTTACCTATATTACCTTATTTAAAACCTAAGTTAATTTGCTTTAGTTTCCAATCCTTTTTCGTTTAGGAACCGCGTTTCTTTTCCGCACCGCTTTTTCTTTTTCCGGTAGGATTGGAACTTTGACTCCAGCTGTTCTCTTTCTCCTTCTTCAACTTTAACTCGATTAATCCGTTGAACAGCTTAGTCTTTTTGCTTCAACTGTGAACCTTTTCATGGTCCACTTAGTACCAGATCCTTTGTCATCTTCAAAACTCATCCTTCAACATCTCATTTGCAACTGATTGTGATTACTTACTTTTCATTTAAACAAATTATATATCATGTTTTGGTTGAATAGGCGAGACAATTTTATTCCATCTGAAAACTGGTATTAAGAGAATCATTTTTTTATTTATATCTAAAACCGTTCATTTTTTCTTTTGCTCATAATCCTAAACACAAAAAATTCTAGCAAAACCAACACTTAAATTTAGTAAATGTCCCTCAACTAATATGATCCAGGAGTAATTTAAAATTACAAAGGTAGGTTACAAAAGATGAGAATAGAGAGACATAATATCATCTCAATGGTTAAAAGGCAAAAAGAAAAATCTAATTACTCTTTCAGTAAATAATTTCATTTGTTGAGATAAGTTTACATCTATACATTAATAATGTAATTGAATATACAGATATTAATGGATCCCTAAAATTGTGGAAGCTGAGATTTTCATCTAGAGCGATTTCCTAAAATAAACCCCTAACAATGATTAAGATGTTAATTAAGCTCATTCAATCTAACCCTTTAAAATTTAAAATAAACAAGTGGCAATCATGCAAGTGTGTACTTGAAAAAATGGAGAGAAAGTGTCATGAAGGGGAGCTGGATCTGCCGTTGCGACTCCACCGTACCTTTTCGTTTACTAATTTGAGTTCTCTTTATTAGCAAGATCTACATAATTGTTAAGTGCTTACTTCTTGACCAAATATCTGTCCAACTTCAACAATCATTACAAGTTTTCAATAATTATATCTGTAAGGTTATAAATCATTAAACATTATCCTTACTATTTAGTATAATTACATAACTGTTTGGATAACATCTGTAAAAGCTTTTGTTTTTTTTTTCTTTTTTGAGAAAAACAAATTTGTGGAATTTAAAAATGTAAGTTAAATGATTTGTTGTTTTTTTTTTAATTGAGGATTTTGTGAGTGGAAAAGGAGTTACAGGGTTAAAAAAGAGTTCCTCAAAGCTCTGCCTCATTTCATATGCTTGTTTTTTTGCCCATCTCATATTCTTGTTTGCTGGATAAATATGGATCACCAAGAAACTTTTTGTACCCCACACTAGACACACATGCAACTGCAGGAAATTGACCCGGCAAAACGATTATTAGACATACAAAATACAATTGCTTTTATCTAATAAGAAATATATAAAAACATGGTTTAGGTACATTTTATGAGAAACAAAGTTAATATAAAGATGCATTCTTTAATAATTATATTAAAGAACAGCTCAACATCACATTACCACAACCAATTATTATTTATTTAATTATTTATCATGATCATGTAAATGAAATCTCACGGGTCAGCCATATTCGTTCATTATTCTCAAATCATAACATAAATGGCTTTTATTTTTTATTTTTTGTCATGTGCATTTGATTCCATCAAAATAAGGTTTTCCAGTACACATTTAGAAAAAAGATCTGGCAATTTACCAACCCTAGAGGAATTTGTCGTATTCCATTTAATTAACATGGTTTTGAGTAGGTACGTGTTATTTACTGGCATAATTTGTTGTTCAAATTTCATCAGCAAATAACTCATTAGATTTTTAAAATGTAAGAAGGCTTTTAGTGAATATATATCTGTGTCTCTATATACACAAAATCATGAAACTTAGGCATAAGCACCAAAGGGAAGCATTAAAAAGGATGATTAAAACAAAAGGAACACCACATCAAAGAATTGTTACTCGCAGACGATATTGAATATTCCCATTTATGAACTAAGCTTAAGATCGGGGAGAAAAACTAAAGAGACTTGAAATAGGTAACAGGTGTACAACTTATCCCTATTATTTTGTTGCATTGTTAAGTAGCAAAGTGAACAAGCCTGTCCCTAAATTACAGTACAAGATTAAACTTCATAGCGTACATTTATTCGAGCTGCTATCAACAATTAATCCTGCTAAAAGCTAAACAAAGAGAGAAGAAATATTGGGTGAAATTCTCTCTTTTCATTAATGACATAATTCCTATATATACAAGTAAAAAATAGAATCCTAACTTGGTCCCTAAGCTATTTCTAATGGGCTTGCCCCAATATATAATTAACTTAATCTCCTAATAATATACAAATTTATATTAATAACCCTCATTATCTCCCCTCCCTAAAGTTGGAGCATGATGGTCCTTGACGCCCAACTTGCTTAAAAAATAGTAGTCAAACTATGCGCGTCTCAGCGCCTTCTTAACGATATCGACCAATTGTCTGGTTGTTGGAACATGTCCCGGTCGTATGGTGCCCCGATAATTTCATCACGGAAAAAATGACAATCAACCTCAATGTGCTTGGTCTGTTCATGAAACACAGGATTTCGAGCAATGTGTAAAGCTGCTTGACTATCACAATTTAACTGAGCCAGATACTGATGAGATATGCCAAGACTCCATAATACCCTTTTTAGCCATTTTAATTCACAGACGGTCATGGCCATCGACCTATATTTATCTTCAGCGGACAAGTGTGATACTATATTTTGTTTCTTTGTCCTCCAAGATATAGGTGTGTCTCCGAGAGAGATATATCAGCTGGTAAGAGACTGCCGAGTCAATGGGCATCCCCCCTAATCCGAATCACACCAACCATATAAGCGTAGATCACATTTTGAACTCATCACAATACCTTGTCCCGGACACCCTTTCAAATAACGTACCACACGGAGAGCTGCATCCCAATGCTCAATCCGGGATTGTTGCATAAACTGAGATAACACATGAACGCTATAAGACAAATCCGGCCGTATGAAACACAAGTAAATCAGACAACCAACTAGTCGTCGATATCATTTGGGGTCATTAATATACCGTCCGTTATCAAGGGCCAAACGATGATTTTGCTCCATAGGAATACCAATAGGACGACCACCCAATAGTCCGACCTTAGAAATAATGTCCAAGGCATATTTTCGTTGACACTGAAAAATGCCTTTAGGACCCCTAGCCACTTTGACGCCCAGAAAATATTTTAAGAAACCCAAATATTTCAAATGAAATCAAGTGGAGACATACATCTTAAAGAGACGAATAGCTTCCGAATCATTGTCCCCAATAATCAAATCATCCATGTATACCGCACACTTAAGGGGACAGACCCTTTAAAAAGTGTAAACAAGGAATAATCCGAATAAGATTGTCTAAAACCATAAGTTTACAGAGCGGCCGATAACTTTGCAAACCAATATTTCGGCGCCTGTTTCAAACCATATAATAACTTTCGGAGGTAGCATATATTACCGTTACCATTAGTCTGATACCCCAGCGGGAGCTTCATATAGACTTCTTCATGAAGATCACCGTGCAAAAATGCATTATGGACATCCATTTCATGCAACTCCAATTTTTAGCTGCAGCAACTGCAAGAAATGCCATCACGGTCACCATTTTGGAGACCGGAGCAAATGTCTCTGTATAATCAATGTCTTCGACCTGATGATTGCCAAAAATAACTAAACAAGCCTTGTATTGTTTCACTGATCTATCAGAATTATATTTGATCTTGTACACCCATCGACATCCGAGCGCTTTCTTCCCGGGCGGTAAGTAACCAATCACCAGAGTTTTGTTATCTTCCAAACTCTGCAACTTTTGCTCCATAGATTTTCTCCATTTTTCATTTTTCACGCCCTCAGAGAAACCGGTTCACGTCCCTCCGTAATAGCTGCAAGAAAACTTATATGTTTCGAAGAAAAATTGTCACAATTAACATAGTATGTAAGAGGATAAGGCGCACCTGAGGCTCGTTGTGGCTAGGATGAGCGATCGATCTTTTGGACACAGGTCGAAACCTGATGACTAACCTTCCGGACTGAATTGATAACAAAATCTCGAAGAAGAACACGGTCTTTGTTAACACGCTTTCCTCGGGGCAATTCCTCCACTATATCAGTACTAGAATTTTCGGGCACAATTTCTACGACCGGAGTACCCATGTCCGGCTCAACAGTCTCAGTATTCTTTTTCACTGGAATATCATCTATTTCATTCTCGGGGGAGCTTGAAGGATTCAAAGGCTCAACGCCCCCTCCCCAACTCGAATACCTTTATCATCGGCATGTGCACCCGAACTCTAAAGCAAAGATGGACTCGGGGGCTCAACACTTTAAGTGTGGTGCAAAAGGAAATTCGGTCTCATAAAATGAAACATTCCGAGAAATCAAATATTCCTTTGTGTCCAAGTGATATAGCTGTCAAGCCTTCTGACCGTAGGGATATCCAACAAACACACACCTTCTACTCCTACTTTCAAACTTGTCCCCCAAGCGCCCGTGCTTATGAGCGTAACAAAGACAATCGAACACTTTCAAATGATCATAATTCAGTGTCTCACCAAACAAAATATCATATGGAGTTTTTCCACGTAAAACGGACGAGGGCGCCCGATTAATCAAGTAACAAGCTGTCAAGACATACTGTCCCCAAAATTCAATAAGAAAGTGTGCTTGAAATCTAAGTGCTCGGGCAGCGTCTAAGATATGTCTATGTTTCCTCTCAACTCTCCCATTCCGTTGTGGTGTTCCTGCACACGATGTTTGAAATATAATTCCCTTTTCATTGAAGTAAGTTCTCATGCTGTGAATTCCATTCCATTATCACTCGAACAGTCTTAACCTTTTCATTAAATTGATGTTCCACCATAACAAAGAAATTTTCAACATCTGACTCACTTCTTTCTAATTACTAACTAACAAGAACACCCACACCGCCTGAGAATAATCATCAACAATTATCAAAAAATATGTTGTACCACAGGAAGATTCGATTCGATACGGACCCCATAAATCACAATGTACTAAATCAAAAATTGCGGAAGCTTTATTATCACTTAAAGAAAATACGCTTCTTGATTGTTTTGCCTGATGGCATACATCATATGCCTTTTCATTCAAACTACTGCCACTATTTCTAATATCTTGAATTGAAAGAGATTTTGTTATTTGAACTGAAGGGTCCCTAACCTCTGGTGCTATAGATTCAACACGTCCATTTTCAAAGCCTTTAATTGGGGCACAGTCCGGAAGTAGTAAAATCCATCTTTTCGCTCACCCGAACCAATCAACATCCCTGTGGTCCGGTCCTACATAGCACACTAGTTATGAGTGATCTGTACATTACAATTAAATTGATCAATTAAGTGAGAAACAGAAATCAAATTGCAAGTCATTCCGGGAACATAAAGAACTTCTCAGAGAATCAAACAATCATTAAATTTGACTGATCCCCGGCCCATAGCAAAGGAACTGATTCCATTGGGTAGACACACCGGACAGTGTGGAATTTATTTTAGGACATCCAATAATTTTAACTCTCAGGTCATGTGATTTGAGGCTTCGGTATCAATTATCCACGGGGAACCAACATTCTTACCATTAACTCGATCACTAGCGCCGGGTTTTGTTTGATTCAGCAGTCCAACTAACATCTGCCACTTTTCATTGCTTAATCTGGGGACTGTTGATTGTCCAGATTCCATATTCACTTCGGGCTCTAGTTGAGCCACATTAGCACGGGGAAGGCCACGTCCATGTCCAGTACCACGGCCGCGTCCACGACCGTCATTATCATTTACACCTCCACCATGTCCTCCTGACTTGTTGTCGGTTACAAGCGAGTTAATCCACCAATACAGATACCCTATAACCTCAAAGCAGTGCTCCGGTCAGTGTCCATAATGATCATATTGTGGATACTTCGTTCCATTGCCTCCGACTTCAAAATTCTAACGAGGAGCGGAGTCAGTTTGTGTAGCAAAGGCCAACACTTCACGTTTCTCTTCTTGTCCCCGCACAACTCCCTTCACTCTTTCATCCTGTACCAGCTTCTGATATGCCTTACTTAATGAAGGCAATGGATCTTGTGCTTATAAGTTCGAATGCATCGTTCCAAACACATAATCGTCCAATCCCATCAAGAAAATATGCACTTTATCTTCTTCTTTCTTCCTATCCAGCGAAGCACCCAAATTACACGTACACTTCCCACATAAACAGGCGGGGAACTGTTCATAATTTCCGAGCTCTTCCCAAAAGGGATGTCAGTTTTCCATAGTAATTCACTATAGACATTTCCTTTTGTTTGCAATTGGCCAGCGCCACCTTCAATTCTTAGATTCTGGTTCCGTTTCCAACAGAAAATTGTTCTCAAATACTTTCCCACAAGTCTCTGGCCACTTCCATATGTGTGATAGTAGACCGTAGGGTGGGCTTAATCGAGTTTCGGATCCACGATACCAACAACGAGTTGATAGTCCACCAATTCGCTGAATCTGGTGAATCTTCAGTTGGTTGTTTCAAGGTCCCATCAACAAAACAAAAATTCTTCCGGGCATGTAAGGATGTTCTTACAGATCTTGCCCATTCATCATAATTTTCTCCGGTCATAATCACTTGGGTAATAATGAGACCGGGGTTGTCATTGGAAGTAATATCATAGGAGCTACTAGAAAAACGCGATTTAGGGATGGAAGGGTAGAGACGATTAGTCGTCCGTATTTGCGTAGAGACGAGTAGTCGTCCCTAAGCTTCTGACAATTTAAAAGAATACAAATGCTAGAGACGGCGAGCCGTCCCTATTTTCTTAGAGACGGCTAGGCGTCCCTAAAACAATTTGTCAACTTTTCTTAGAGACGGCTAGCCGTCCCTTACCCTTGCGTTAATTTTCAACAAAACATAAACCAAAACGAGCAGCAGCAACACATATCAACCAAAACGAGCAGCAGCAGCTTCAAACACCCACTTCTTCCTCAAAAAAACTCTTCAAACATAAATCAAACAACTCTAAAACATAAATCAAACAACTCACTTTCTTCATTTATCTCGTTGGTAAGTTTCTTCCATTTTTTTTTTCTGTTTTCGGTAAAACACAATCCAAAATGCGTTTACTTAAAAAAATCAAAATTTTCAGCGCCACCGTGCAATGCCGCCACTGGATTTGCGCTACAACAGGTATTTTTTTCTGTTTTTTCAGTATTTTTTTTTCAATTTTTTCATATTTATGAGTGAAATCCGCATTAATAAGTTTCAAGTATTTTAGTGTTTAGTTTGTTGTATTTGTAGGCTGGCTTTGTAGAGGATATAGTAAAGAAAGGAAGAGGGAAAATGGGGAATCGCCAAATCAAGTAGTTAAGTCCTTGAAAAAAATTAACCTAGCTCAAAACAAATAGGCATTGACTAACTATTAGCATGTGTATATACATTTCAAGAATTGAACCATTAAATATAAATAAAAACTGAATCTTGATGTAAAAGTAAAATGGGTTTGAAACAAGGTGATAAATTAACACTTACTATATCCGAATTGTGAGCTTAAATATTATAAATATGTTAGTATGGTTGGAATTTTTTTTGAATATTCTACTATGTATTATTTGTGTAGATAGAATGTCATTATGAAAATCGTAGTTGGATGTCTAATAGGAATAACCCGAGACATCGGGGGTTAAGGAAAATTTTTATAGATGGGGTTTCAGAGTTTGTTACCAAAGCTAAAATGCTTCCTGAATATATAAGGGAGGGGAATATCAAATGTCCTTGTTTGGATTGCAAATGTTGTGATGTGAAAAGCATAAAAGAGAATGTAATGCATCTTTATACTAAAGATTTTATGCCAAATTATTTTGTTTGGACTGCACATGGAGAGTTTGATCCTACCGTCAACATAGACAATGTACATGCCGGTGCGAGTAGTTCGTATGTTGACAATGAGTCTCATAATAATCAGGTGCATGAAATGATTAATGATGCATTCGGGATGTTCTACGAGGAACCACCCCAACCAAATGTTGGGCATTTTCCAAACGATGAGGCCAAGCTCTTCTATGAACAGTTGGAAGAAGCTAGTCGCCCATTTTATGAAGGATCAACGCATTTTAAGTTGTCGGTTGCAGTTAGATTGTTAAGTATAAAATCAGATTACAATATATCTCAAGCAGGCATGGATGACATAATTGGGCTTATGAATGAACTTAATTCGACTAACTTGGGGTTACCTGTATCGTACTATGATACAAAGAAATCGGTTTCCAAGTTAGGTCTTTCTTCTGAGAGAATTCATTGTTGTAGAAAAGGTTGCATGTTACTATAAGGAAGATAATGATAGGGTTCGTTGTAAATTTTGTGGGTAGGCTCGTTATAAGCCAGTAAAAAATGAAAAGGATAAGCAGGTCCCAGTTAAGGCGATGCATTACTTGCCCCTTATTCCTCGGTTGAAAAGGTTGTATGCATCGATGAGCTCTGCTCCTCATATGCAATGGCACCATGAACGCACAAAACCTGGAATTCTATGTCATCCTTCTGATGGTGAAGCATGGAAGCACTTTGATAGGGTGTATCTAGTATTTGCTAGTGAACCTAGAAATATTAGGTTGGGTTTAAGTTCTGATGGTTTCACTCCATTTGCAGTCTCTGCCATACCATATTCTTGTTAGCCCGTATTTGTCACCCCGTATAATCTTCCACCTGAATTGTGTATGAAAAGTTCATACATTTTTCTGACTTGCATTATTTCGGGTCCACACAACCCAAAAGGCTCGATTGATGTATTTTTGCAGCCCTTGATTGATGAGTTAAAAATTTTGTGGCATGAAGGTGTAGAAATATATAATTTATCCCTTAAGGAAAACTTTATGTTGCATGCTTCTTTGATGTGAACTATAAATGATTTTCCTGCTTATGGAATGTTGTCTGGTTGGTCCACTGCTGGTAAGTTTTCTTGCCCTTGTTGTATGGAGGATACAAAAGTTTTTTATTTAAAAAATGGAGGAAAGAACACATGGTTCGACTGTCAACGTTGATTCTTAGCAGATGGTCATCCATTTAGAAGAAACACTAGTGCATTTATGAAAGGGCAAAAAGACGTTGATGACCCTCCACGAAGGTTGTCTGGTCATGAAATTTGGGATAGGGTGAAGAGGTATCCTAAGGTAACTGATCAAAAACAACCCTTTAAAATAACTGGATTTGGTGAATGGCATAATTGGACTAAAAAGTATATTTTGGGAGTTGCCTTATTGGAAGGACAACCTTCTCTGTCATACTCTGGATCCCATGCATAGAAAAGAATTTCTTTGATGCAGTCTTTAATACAGTGATGGATGTCACTAACAAGACAAAGGATAATGTTAAGACCAGGTTGGACATTCAGGAATACTGTAGGCGAAATGAATTGCACCTATATCTTGTTGGTGACAAGGTTCGGATGCCGTTAGCCAATTACAAATTTGAATTAGATGAGAGAAGAGAAATTTGCGAGTGGGTACAAAATTTGAGGTTTCCTGATGGCTGTGCATCGAATATATCAAGGTGTGTTGACATGCTTTTCCCGTGTACTCCATAAGTTGACATGTCTCGTTTATGTTCATAAACCGTTGTGTCGATTCCTGTCCATGAGGCCACTGACTCATTCCGACGCCGTCCTGGCAAAGAGGTGGCCGTGGATGCTGTGACCTAACCCGTGAGTGGATTTCATAAAGTTGTTACCTCTATCGTTGCGGGAGTTAACATGTCCAAGACTCCAAGGGCTGTAACAGCTCGTAGTGCCGAGTTCTTCGGCCCCACCTGAACAGGGTCACCTTTCTAGTTATAATTCTCGTGAGTTGCTTGAGGTAGCTGCAGGATGCTCTCTTAGGGTAAGTCCTTCCATCCTCGCTTCGTGAACTACAACTTTTTCTTCTCTTGCTCAATGCTCATTATGCCAATCGTCCAGAGGTTGATGGTGTATCATGATACTTCGCTAAGGGGGCCCAAAAGGTAATCTTCCTGTAGAGATAGAAGCTTTACGCGGGCAAGTTTCCAGCTTACAAACATTTGTGGAGAAGGTTGAAGAGCTAAAAGGAGAACTCCATACGACTCGTGAAGCCTATCGAATGGAGGCTTTAAAGAGTAGGAACCTAGAAAAAGCATTGGCCAATGAGGTTCGCAAGCACAAACAGACTGTGGAGACTCTCAAATTTCCCTCACGGATGCCCAACTTTCAGAGCAAATACATCGGAGCAATGTGAACCGCTTGGAATTGTGGAGCAACTGCAATGAAAATTGTCTGGTGTGGAGGAGAGAATGAACGTTGCCGACAAAAGTGTCTCAGATGCCCATAGTCTTTCCGTTTTCCTTCAAGATGAGAATGATAGGCTGAAGAGCACAGTTGCGTCGCTGGAAAGGACCCGTGATGAACTGGTGAATGCCTTGAATGCTCGTCATATGGCTGAAGTGGATTGTGCTAACATCGTAGCTGCTATTGCCACTTTCCTCTGGGTTCGTGACGACCCAAACTTGGACCTGTCTGCCGAGATTGCCTCATGCACCTAGCTTGTTGCTCAGGCAGATGCTTAGCTTGGATCCGACTTTGAGGAAGGTTCTGAGGAGGATAGTGGAGAGAGAGAGAGAGGATGAAACACTGGAGGGAGAACCTACAGCTGGTGAAGCAGGACGGATTATTACCGCCGAAGGAAGTCCCCCGAGAGAGGAATAGAAATGCCACCCCCTTTGATGCATACAATTTTTTTTCTTTGCATCTTTGTTTTGAACAACTGCCTGTGCTTTTCGGGCGTAATAGTATAATTTTGGGCCCGTTTTGACTTAAATTACTTTTTTGCTTGTTTGTGACGCTTTTTAATTTTCGCCGTAAACAATAAGTAATATTAAGTTGTACCTTTGTAGGAGTGTGCACCTAAAGATTAGATGGCTTCTGGTTGTCCTGAATGTTCTAACATTGAGAACGTTTATCAGTGAGCTTGCTTGGGCAATTACATCACTTGTGCACTAATGATTAGAAGCTTAGGTTACATCTATAGGAGATGGTTGTTACGCCCACAATGGGACGACTTTAGCCCGTGTGATAATAGACACTTTTGCGTCTGACTTCGAACGTCTCTGCTTAGCTACTCGAGTATTTTAAGACTTTCTAGCACTATGTGAACTGGCGTCCCTATCGGCATGTAGGTGCAATTGTTGAATTAACAAGTTCAACTTACGAATAATGTCTGGTGGCTGAGCTAGACATGATCTAGCTCTAAGTGAGTAGTGTACCCTACTTTTGTCACGAAAAGTGGGTGTATTACTTCAACTTATAATTGGCTTGGGCTATGAATATTTGGATCGTAGATGGATCTTATATGAGTAGTAGTTTATTATTAATAAGGGCGCGAAGCCTGGAATGTGTTGGGTGGAAACCCGTAACATGACATAAGAGCATGAAAATGCTTTAATTTAAGAATAAACTAAGGAATTGAATGAAGTAAATTCTGAAAAAGAAAAAGAAAAGTACTTCCAAAGATCCCTACTCCTCCCCCCTCCCCCCGAAAAATGTAAATCAATCATGCCATCCGAATCGTGGTCTTGGTTGATTGAGGTTTCAGGGTTCGCAGTTGGTTGTACCAAGCAAGCGCGTCTTTGCTCAGGATTGAACCAAACTTTTCACAAGAGTAGGCTGAATCTCTTCTTCAGTAATCTCGTTACTTTTTACAGCCGTGTGGTACGCAGCAATGTGCTCATCCGAATCAGTTGTTCCGTCATACTTCAAGTTATCTGGAAAGCGGAAGTACTTTGGTATGTGGACGGATGCATCGCTTGCTTTGTAAGCATGCTTGAAAATTTATGCTCATCTACCGTGGTAACTTGGGGTGGAGCACCCGACACATTACCAATTCGGTTGTCGATCGCCTTTATCTCTTTTACGAGGTCCTGGATGACGAGCGCTCCCTTAAGGTCTTGATTGTTGATTACTGATGACCCTCTGGGAGTGGCATCCATGTTGAGCCTGCGGCTAGGAACAGATGCTGGCGAATAATTCGTAGGCGCTCGCAGGGACGCTGGCCTCCGAGACTATCCAGAAAACATTGCTCCTAGCTTCAATGATATTCCTTCAACTATATAGCTAGAATCCCACTGCTGTTGTTCTAACATAGTTTTGAGAATACTAACAAAAAAGATTATGAACTCGGGATTAGAACAGAGGTTGATGATTCATTTGCGGGTGCGGGTCCTCACGGGGACGCTGGTCTCTGGAACGAATCAACGAAGATCGCTCCCAGCTTCTGGGACATGCTTTCAACCAGGTTGGCCAAGTTTTGTTCCGCTCGCTCCGCCTGTGTTTTGAGGAGATCGGCGAGGAAGTCTTTGAGTCCTGAATTGCTCCCGTGGGGTTGATCATCCTAACCGTCACTGCCTACAGAGATCGGATCCCTGAGAGTGTCTTTTGGCTGTCCATTGGGATTGCTGGGATTTTTTGTGGATTCGTTAACCGCATCAACCGCGTCAGCAGTATTTTTTGGGACATCATCGTTGCCTTTCGACATGGTCGTGTTTTTCCTTAGCAAAAACCTACAATTTTCTGGGTCCCACAGTGGACGCCAAACTGTTTCTGCCTAAAATTTGCCTCCTAGGTTAAATAATTAGATTTGTAATAGGGTCTCAAGTAATACGATTAAATACGAGGAAAAGTAAATAAAAGCTGAGAAAAAAATAATTGAGAAGAAAAGTAAGTAGTTGTATTCCTTGAGAATAGTCGGATTCTATTTGAATCGCTTGCTTGTACAATACAGTGTAAGGATTTATAACTATGATTTACCAAGTCATAATTATGATAAAATACAAATACTAATAAGGTCGTGGGCTCAAGGCGGCAGTATATACTAATTCTAACTAGGAGACTGTAAACCTAAGGCGGTGGGATGTATGCTTTATGTCCAAGGGCTTGTGCCTGCTGAGAGTTCGTAGCTTGAGAGCAACCGTGTATCTTCTTCGCCCGATGACTTGTAGATTAAGTCTAGTCTTCGCTAACTGGACTCGTTAGGGGTGGGCACAAACCGAAAAAATCGACCGAACCGAATATTTTTTTAATTCAATTTTCAGTTTTTCGGTTTTTGGTTTGGGTTTGGTTTACATTTTAAAATTTTCGATTTTTACGGTTTGGTTTTGGTTTGGGGTGCGCACAAACCGAACCAAACCGAATTTTATATATATATATATATATATATATATATATTAAAGTGTAAAACCCATAATAACATCTCCAGTCTACTAAGCAGTAAGCTTACTATGTACCTAGCAATACATGATATATCATGGATCTAAGTGTTTAGTATTTTAGTTTGCACAGTACGTACCAAGTTCGATTGTCATGTCATTAATCTGAACTACTACTAGATATGTTTAGCTAAATTGTTTTTATTTTCAACTGCTAACTTTGATTTACTGTTGAACTTATTCTTCTTCGCGCATACAATTGAAAAATAATAATTTTGCCATATTAGTTTATATGTAAAAACCGAACTACAAAACCGAACTAAACCGATTTAAACCGAACCAAATTATTATAAACCGAACCAAACCGAATTAATTTTGGTTTAGTTTTGGTTCCTAATATTACCAAACCAAAAATCGAAAAACCAAACCGAAATGTCCTAAACCGAACAGAACCGAACCGACCGAACGCCTACCCCTAGGACTCGTATCCCCGTAATCATAGGTGGTGTATTTTTACTCATACAAACTTGTTGAAGTGGTTGCAGATTTAGGTTAATATAATCCATGCTTTGAGTTCCAAAAAAATATAAAAAGATATTTCACATGTAAGGTCCATGGCATCTCGTAATTCATATTAGTCATGTACTTAGCTAGCGTTTGGACATAAATTTGGTTTGAAACTTGAAAAAATGAATTTCTGAAGTTGAGTTAAATAGATTTTGAAAGTTGAAGTTGTGTTTGAACATACATATTACTTGAAAAAATATTGAAGTTTTGTAAGTAGATTAATCAAATTTTCTCAAAAACTAATCCAAAACATATTTTGGAACTTGAAAAATTCTCTTCCTAAACTTGTTTAAAAACTGGTAAAATTTTATCAACAAACAATGTTTTCAAAAAGTAATTTGAAAAAATCCAAAAAAATTTATGTACAAACGGGAGCATAGTTCATTTTTCTTTTTTCATGTTGCTGCTGCGATCTATAACTTCTTTTGTACCAATTCGTTTAACGAAATGTGAGACTGTGTTGTTCCAATATTCGATTAAACAAACTTTTTGTAGTACAGTTCAGTCTTTCAAAGTACAATGGCTTATGTTGATATTTGCATTATTGCCACCGTTGATATTGACATAAAAATAATTTGAATATAAAAGATACTAATTGAGAGTGTAATCTTTCATAGTGTACGTTGTATGTTTCAGGCTGAATTTTAATAACCTTAAAACAGATCATTTGGGTCCAAGAATAATTTCCTTATAAGCTCAGTATCTTAATTTGTGCTTGAAATTTGTTTAAGGTATTACATATACCACTTTTAGAGACTCAACATCTTCGCATCTTCGATCGATAAGCCATTATTAAAGTTGGACGCAGAGTGGCTGTGACTTAAAGTTCGTGTTTATTGTCTACTCTGGTCAAACAAGTTTACAAGTTTGTCACTTGTATTCAGTGGCGGATCCAGGATTTGAAAGTCGTGGGTGCTCACTTCCTTTAATAAAAATTTGCTAGCAACTATATAGTATAAATGTTTAACTATTTTAAAACGACAATAAGAAAAGCTATAAGAAAACTACAACTAATATTACCATTACCAAAAAACACTTCTAGTCACAAGTCACAATAAACTATCATAATATTGTCATTACAAAAAAGACTTTTAAACATCAAATTACAACTGTGTTCGACGATTTTTCATCTGTTGAAAATGATGAATAATAGCATCATTGCTTACGGTTGCAAAGATCTTACGCTCGACATAATAAACTAAACAACCATTTAAAAACTCATCACTAATACTGTTACAAAGTTCATTCTTGATATATTTCATAGATGAGAAAGCCCGTCCCACAGAAGCAGTAGCAACAGGAAGAATTAGAGTCAACTTGATTAGCAAATAAACAAGTGGCCAAGTTCAATGTAGATCTGACTTAACCAACACTTTAGCAAATAAACAACTGACCAAGTTCGATGTAGATCTAACTTAACCAACATTTTAGCAAGGTCACTAATTCCCTTCATGTTGAAGAATCTGTTGTCAGTACCACGAGCATACACTATAAAACTATCAAGCTCACAACTGAGATCTCGAAGCTTGTTGTTGTCAAACTCATTCGGATAATATTCAGCCAACCTCATTATCCTATTCTTATCAAAATTACAAAATGAATTAACTAGACTTAAACTAGCCATACCGAGGAGTAAGTTAGTACTCACAGCATCAATACGATTATTAAGCTCTTGAAGCTGTAAATAATTAACAGCAGTAAAAAAGTCAAACTGTAAATGATGAGAATATGTGATATCAAGGGCATTACGTTTTGATTTCTCTGGAAAGTACCTCGCGTCCATATCCGGGATTGTTATATCATGTTTACCACAAAAAGCTTCGACATCTTTCATTAAAGAATCAAATTCACTATCCCTCATCTTTTGTAAGCTTTGTTTTGTAACATCCAAAAATCCCATAGCATTGAAAATATCTTGATCCATCCTTTGTAATGAGAAGTTCAAGTCATTTGTCATCTTTAGAACTTTCAACATCAAGTACAACAAAAAAGCAAAATCATATTCCTTAAGCTTAGTCACAAGAGTTTCAGCATCAAGTCAATCCATAGAATTTGGAGACTTGCATGCTGTAAATTCAAGCACATAAATAATTGATGGAAATTGGACAATGAGGTTATCTAATGTTCTATAATGAGAACCCCAACGAGTATCACCTGGTCGTTGAAGGCCACGTTCTTGATTTAATCCTCGCCCTGTATGAACTTCACCTGATATGAGCAACTCTTTTAACTTTTCAGCATGATGTTGTCTAAGCAAATCTCTGCGCTTAAAAGATGCTCCAACAATATTTAACACTTTAGTAACATAACAAAAAAAATCATCTACCTTTGGATGTTTCTTTGAAAGAGCCACAAGTGTTAACTGCAATTGATGAGCAAAACAGTGGATACAATATGCTGATGGAGTCTCATTCAAAATCAAAGTTTTAAGACCATTTATCTCACCCTGTATGTTACTAGCTCCATCGTAACCTTGTCCGCGTATTTGAGATGGACTTAATGAGTGAGTCAAAAGAAAAGAGCAGATTGCCTCTTTCAATGATAGAGCAGATGTATCACTTACATGAACAATACCAACAAATCGCTCTATTATTTCACCTTCTTGATTAACATATCTCAAAATAAGTGCCATTTGCTCTTTATGTGATATATCTTTTGATTCATCAACTAGTATTCCAAAATAATCCCCATCCAAGTCTTCAATGATAGCTTTGACTGTTTCTTTTGCACAATTATCAACAATGTCTTTTTGAATACTTGGAGAACACATCATTTCATTTCTTGGAGCATTTTTTAATATTATGCTTCCAACATCTCGATCAATATTTCCATACCATTGCAAAAGTTCAAGAAATATACCTTTATTTATAAAAGATTCGCTCTCATCATGATCACGGAATGGCAATCCTAACCTCAAAAGGAACCTCGTCATATCAATTGAAGCACTTAAGCGACGCCAAGATTCTCCTTTTTCTTTCTCGGAACGCTTATCAAAAGAAGTGCAAATTGACTGTGATTGATTCATTAAATCAAGCATTCTGTTGAAACACTTGTTGTGTATGCTATTTACCTCTCCAACATGAGCTTTAAATCTTTCAGTAGCATGGTTCCAACCTTTAAAGCCGGTTTTCGTAAAATAATCCCACTTACTTCCATGAGCTTCATGCTCGTTCCTGAACAAGTAGCAACACAAACAATATGCAGCATCTTTTGTTATACTATACTCCAACCACTTGCAATGTTGACTCTTGAACCAACCAGGATAAAATTGGCGCATTTCTTTCTCAAATTTTGTTTTGGGAAAATTATGATTCACAGGCTGGCAAGGACTTTTTTTAATATAATATCTTCTGACTTCATCACGTATATTGTGATCATATTCTACAATAGGCTTTCGATCTCCTGGATCAGCTTTGAGAGATTTCAAATCAAGTCTTGAAGCAACAGTATCCCTCTGAATTTCTGGAGATATAGAGGAACCCGAAGATGGTTGAGTAGAGCTACTAGCACTTTGTGGCAAAATTTTTGATCTCGTTACAAACCTATCCATCATAATTCATAAAGAAAACTTCCTACAAAATAAAATTTAATTTTATTCACATTTTCCTCCAATTCACATAATTCATCAAAAAGAATAAATAAATTAGACTTAAGAATTTTCTAGCTTAAGCAACAAAAATTTATAGGAAATTGTATCAATTCATTTAGTATTAGTGTATTATGTATAAATAAGAATTTAAGCTTGTAAAGTTTGAAAGATACTTGCAAAGATAAGTTTATTACCTTGTATTTTGATCTTGAGATTGTGGATGATAGCAATATGAACCTTTAATGGAAGAATAAAGAGGCAATAAAAAATTACTAATATTTTTGCTTTGTGAAAAGTAGGTTTCGTATTCAAAAGGGTTTAGGTTTTTTTTTTTTTTTTTTTTTGGCAGATTTTGCTTATTTATTTACACCTAACAAAATAAAGTAAAAAAGGAAAAGTAGTAAATAGTACTATTTTGGACGAAATTTCAGTTATATTATACAATAAATTAATGCTAGATTGAGTTAAGAAGGTCCACAAGTACAAACTCTTGCTAGAAATTTTTTTTGTTGCTGTCAGGATTCAAACCCAGGAGCCTAAGGTTAAGAGCCTCCAAGCTCTAGCACCCATTGCTCTACCAAAGCACCAATTGGACCTTTTGTTTCATGGGTGCATATATATATATATATATTTTTTTTCTACATACTGTCTATATACATATATATATTCCGCGTTCAATGGGTGCTCGAGCACCGGAACGGAACATGTGGGTCCGCCCCTGCTTGTATTAAGCCACATCAAGCCTTCTATATAAACTTGTTATTTGTTAATTATTGTATACAATCCAATGCACTAGTGACGTTATTCATTCTAAATCTAGCACTATAACCTAAAACATGTCAATAGGATCTTTTATTTATAGTTGTTTCATCAAAGTAAAATTAATCTAAAGTTTTACGTCAACTTCCTTTGTGTTGAGAATATAATTAGATAATAAAAAGTGTGCTATCTCTAATAGCTTAAGCTTTTAGTTGTAATGGTTACATGATCACGCCCAAAACTCGTCCTAAAAAGGATAAACAGTCGCATCAAATATAATCCGGTTTTAATTCTGGAGTCGAACCCACAGGGAGCAACGTCAAGTTCAAGTAACTTTAATAGCCAAAGATTCATAGTTCAACAATAATATTTTAAGTGATAAACTATTTATTTAACTAACAATTAACTAAGATCAACTAAGAATGATAAAAAATTAAACTTGCATATGTTAAAGAGCCTAGGATTTGAATTCCTCAGTTACTGGTTTAGTACTTAGTTCACTCCAAATTTGCACGAGATACTATTCTATTGGCCTTGAACTTAAACTTGTTCGCTAGAGTTTCCCAACTACTAACAACACCGTTCTTGAACTATTTTTCCCAAAATAATCAAGACCATTAAGAATTGTCCAATATTAAGCCACAGCCGAATCACGATATCCCCATAATGACTCTAAATCAGCTTATATGATCCCTTATCATAACCTGAAGTACTGTTATTTGACTAACCCCGACCCAAACGTCTTTCCCAAGGTCATTCAAGTAGAAAGGGTGCAACAATTATAGGCCTAACAATTGAATTCAATATAAACACAGCCAAATAGAATAATATATCGATTAAATTTAGAGTTACTCAAAACTACCCAATAACGGGTTCATCAAAATCGTAGAGTAGAAATTTAGCTACTCATAATTGTATTAATCAACAATGAATTCAGAGTCAAAACAACACTCATAGAAAAAGAGAATAAGAAAAATTAAGAAAAACTATTTTGATTCTTCAGTTCTAATGGATCTGATGCGTTTCCAAGCTCCAAAGTGCTTCAACAACGGTGGTCTAGCCTTCCCAGGTCAAGATAGGTCATAAAGGAGGCAAATGAAGCTTTATACCCTGTAGGAAAATAGGTAAATAGTCCAAAATAGCCTTTAAATTTCGCCTAGCTTTCTGCTCCGCGTGGATCCTGCTTATTAGGCCTAAATGTGCTAAAAAAATTCTTCACTTCTAGGCAAAAACTCTATTTCTTCCTGTGTTACTCGTGTGGCACACGGATCACTTGAAATCTTTAATACCTTCATTTTTCAAGCCAAAATTTGCACTTTTGCCTCAATTCACCATGTTCACTTCCTATAAATCTAAACAACTAAATTAGTATGAAATAATATTAATTTTGTATATAAACTGTTAACATAACTATCATAACATGGTAAAAATAAATAGACAAACATCACCACACAATTCAACACTTTGCACCATTATCTTTCGCAATGAAAAGGGTGGTATTGTTAAACTTATATTTTCATTGCATCATGTTATTTTGCAATTATTACGTAATACTCTCTCCGTCCCAAATTAATTGATACTTTAGCAATAATTATTTGTCCCAAATTAGTTGACACTTTAGGATTTCAAGACTAAAATCGTTAGTCTTTTCCAACTATAGTAGTTCAAGTATGACATCGTTATAATAGTTATCTCAAACTAACTACAAGGTCATGTGGGACTGTATCCGAAAATCATTTAGCCACGCACGGCCGTAGCCCCCCCCCCCCCCCCCCCTCCCGAGCCTCCACTTCCACCTGAAAATAATTAAAAGAATTCTCAACAAAATTAATAGTCTTATATTAAATAGGGGTAACATAATAAAATACATACTCTATTTAATGATTTTCTTAATGGGCGTGAAAAAATTGAAAGTATCAACTAATTTGGGACGGAGTATTTGGCAATTTTGACTTCTTTTTAATGAATTACAAAAGAAGAATTTGAAGTTGCAAATTGGGTTTAGGTTATGTGCCTGGATTGATGAGTTCATGCTCCCAAATTGTGCCTTAGTTGGAGTAGCTGGGTCAAGCATCGAGAATTTGGGGACATAACAGGAAATAAAATAAACTACATAAATTGTTCGATTACCAAAGGAGTTTATTAACCCATACTGTTGCGGGATCTGGCTCTTCTCCATTACATCTTCTCTCCATTTTCTCAAGTGCACACTTAGATAATTACCATTTGTTTATTTTAAATTTTAATGGTTTAGATTAAACTAATTTTATAACTAACATCTTAACCATAGTTAATGATTAATTTAGGAATGTACTCCCTAATTTTGGTTAAAAAAATAGCAATCCACAAAATTTGTGCAACTGTATTAATTTTTTTTAATGTGCAACTGTTATTAATACTACTCTCCTTTTAGTGTCTCCACTTTCATTTTATGTCTTATCATTTAAAAAACTACATATAAATATACAATTACTCTAGTGAAATAGAACTATGCATCCGTTTTCAGTTAATTGTAATTATTTTCTCTCTCTCATGTTGCATTTGGTGCACCTATATAAGACACTAGACGGGGGTGAATGTGTCCTTACCCGATTTTCTAATCCTAAACTTGCTTTTAACTTCTATCGCCTAACTTACAAAGAACCAGGTTTCTTGCAAGTTTTACCTATCTCTGAAACTAAACTTAATGCGGAAATGTAAATAACACAGAGATTTTTACATGGAAAAATCCTTGCTCAAGGGATAAAAAACTACGATCCAAACTCTTGGAATTTCAACTCTTCCACTAAAGGAAAACCCGAGCAAGTTTTAGACTACAACGTAATGTAATCAATGAACTAGAATCCCCTAGTACCTAGAACATTCCTAGCCATACGTTAGCTGGTAAGGTTACCTCTACTTTACTACAAAGAGTAATCTCTACTTAATGCTTCTAAACAAGCTGATAGATTACAACTCAATCGCCTATAACAAATAACTAAGACAACAGACTTATCTATGAAACTGCTCCTTCGTAAGCTTCTGTTACTCAGCCTTTGTTCTTGCACACAAAGCCTCTCACGATCTGATTGTTCTTGATTTGCTCTATTGAGATGTCTTTTGTGTGTCATGATTCTGGCCAAATTAACTTGTATATATAGGAGCTAGACTTAGTCGGATTCAACTAAGTTTAGAATTTCTTTTCCACTTTGGAATTAGTTTCAAACAAGGTTTACCTATATTACCTTATTTAAAACCTAAGTTAATTTGCTTTAGTTTCCAATCCTTTTTCGTTTAGGAACCGCGTTTCTTTTCCGCACCGCTTTTTCTTTTTCCGGTAGGATTGGAACTTTGACTCCAGCTGTTCTCTTTCTCCTTCTTCAACTTTAACTCGATTAATCCGTTGAACAGCTTAGTCTTTTTGCTTCAACTGTGAACCTTTTCATAGTCCACTTAGTACCAGATCCTTTGTCATCTTCAAAACTCATCCTTCAACATCTCATTTGCAACTGATTGTGATTACTTACTTTTCATTTAAACAAATTATATATCATGTTTTGGTTGAATAGGCGAGACAATTTTATTCCATCTGAAAACTGGTATTAAGAGAATCATTTTTTTATTTATATCTAAAACCGTTCATTTTTTCTTTTGCTCATAATCCTAAACACAAAAAATTCTAGCAAAACCAACACTTAAATTTAGTAAATGTCCCTCAACTAATATGATCCAGGAGTAATTTAAAATTACAAAGGTAGGTTACAAAAGATGAGAATAGAGAGACATAATATCATCTCAATGGTTAAAAGGCAAAAAGAAAAATCTAATTACTCTTTCAGTAAATAATTTCATTTGTTGAGATAAGTTTACATCTATTCATTAATAATGTAATTGAATATACAGATATTAATGGATCCCTAAAATTGTGGAAGCTGAGATTTTCATCTAGAGCGATTTCCTAAAATAAACCCCTAACAATGATTAAGATGTTAATTAAGCTCATTCAATCTAACCCTTTAAAATTTAAAATAAACAAGTGGCAATCATGCAAGTGTGTACTTGAAAAATTGGAGAGAAAGTGTCATGAAGGGGAGCCGGATCTGCCGTTGCGACTCCACCGTACCTTTTCGTTTACTAATTTGAGTTCTCTTTATTAGCAAGATCTACATAATTGTTAAGTGCTTACTTCTTGACCAAATATCTGTCCAACTTCAACAATCATTACAAGTTTTCAAAAATTATATCTGTAAGGTTATAAATCATTAAACATTATCCTTACTATTTAGTATAATTACATAACTGTTTGGATAACATCTGTAAAAGCTTTTGTTTTTTTTTTCTTTTTTGAGAAAAACAAATTTGTGGAATTTAAAAATGTAAGTTAAATGATTTGTTGTTTTTTTTTTAATTGAGGATTTTGTGAGTGGAAAAGGAGTTACAGGGTTAAAAAAGAGTTCCTCAAAGCTCTGCCTCATTTCATATGCTTGTTTTTTTGCCCATCTCATATTCTTGTTTGCTGGATAAATATGGATCACCAAGAAACTTTTTGTACCCCACACTAGACACACATGCAACTGCAGGAAATTGACCCGGCAAAACGATTATTAGACATACAAAATACAATTGCTTTTATCTAATAAGAAATATATAAAAACATGGTTTAGGTACATTTTATGAGAAACAAAGTTAATATAAAGATGCATTCTTTAATAATTATATTAAAGAACAGCTCAACATCACATTACCACAACCAATTATTATTTATTTAATTATTTATCATGATCATGTAAATGAAATCTCACGGGTCAGCCATATTCGTTCATTATTCTCAAATCATAACATAAATGGCTTTTATTTTTTATTTTTTGTCATGTGCATTTGATTCCATCAAAATAAGGTTTTCCAGTACACATTTAGAAAAAAGATCTGGCAATTTACCAACCCTAGAGGAATTTGTCGTATTCCATTTAATTAACATGGTTTTGAGTAGGTACGTGTTATTTACTGGCATAATTTGTTGTTCAAATTTCATCAGCAAATAACTCATTAGATTTTTAAAATGTAAGAAGGCTTTTAGTGAATATATATCTGTGTCTCTATATACACAAAATCATGAAACTTAGGCATAAGCACCAAAGGGAAGCATTAAAAAGGATGATTAAAACAAAAGGAACACCACATCAAAGAATTGTTACTCGCAGACGATATTGAATATTCCCATTTATGAACTAAGCTTAAGATCGGGGAGAAAAACTAAAGAGACTTGAAATAGGTAACAGGTGTACAACTTATCCCTATCATTTTGTTGCATTGTTAAGTAGAAAAGTGAACAAGCCTGTCCCTAAATTACAGTACAAGATTAAACTTCATAGCGTACATTTATTCGAGCTGCTATCAACAATTAATCCTGCTAAAAGCTAAACAAAGAGAGAAGAAATATTGGGTGAAATTCTCTCTTTTCATTAATGACATAATTCCTATATATACAAGTAAAAAATAGAATCCTAACTTGGTCCCTAAGCTATTTCTAATGGGCTTGCCCCAATATATAATTAACTTAATCTCCTAATAATATACAAATTTATATTAATAACCCTCATTATCTCCCCTCCCTAAAGTTGGAGCATGATGGTCCTTGACGCCCAACTTGCTTAAAAAATAGTAGTCAAACTATGCGCGTCTCAGCGCCTTCTTAACGATATCGACCAATTGTCTGGTTGTTGGAACATGTCCCGGTCGTATGGTGCCCCGATAATTTCATCACGGAAAAAATGACAATCAACCTCAATGTGCTTGGTCTGTTCATGAAACACAGGATTTCGAGCAATGTGTAAAGCTGCTTGACTATCACAATTTAACTGAGCCAGATACTGATGAGATATGCCAAGACTCCATAATACCCTTTTTAGCCATTTTAATTCACAGACGGTCATGGTCATCGACCTATATTTATCTTCAGCGGACAAGTGTGATACTATATTTTGTTTCTTTGTCCTCCAAGATATAGGTGTGTCTCCGAGAGAGATATATCAGCTGGTAAGAGACTGCCGAGTCAATGGGCATCCCCCCTAATCCGAATCACACCAACCATATAAGCGTAGATCACATTTTGAACTCATCACAATACCTTGTCCCGGACACCCTTTCAAATAACGTACCACACGGAGAGCTGCATCCCAATGCTCAATCCGGGATTGTTGCATAAACTGAGATAACACATGAACGCTATAAGACAAATCCGGCCGTATGAAACACAAGTAAATCAGACAACCAACTAGTCGTCGATATCATTTGGGGTCATTAATATACCGTCCGTTATCAAGGGCCAAACGATGATTTTGCTCCATAGGAATACCAATAGGACGACCACCCAATAGTCCGACCTTAGAAATAATGTCCAAGGCATATTTTCGTTGACACTGAAAAATGCCTTTAGGACCCCTAGCCACTTTGACGCCCAGAAAATATTTTAAGAAACCCAAATATTTCAAATGAAATCAAGTGGAGACATACATCTTAAAGAGACGAATAGCTTCCGAATCATTGTCCCCAATAATCAAATCATCCATGTATACCGCACACTTAAGGGGACAGACCCTTTAAAAAGTGTAAACAAGGAATAATCCGAATAAGATTGTCTAAAACCATAAGTTTACAGAGCGGCCGATAACTTTGCAAACCAACATTTCGGCGCCTGTTTCAAACCATATAATAACTTTCGGAGGTAGCATATATTACCGTTACCATTAGTCTGATACCCCAGCGGGAGCTTCATATAGACTTCTTCATGAAGATCACCGTGCAAAAATGCATTATGGACATCCATTTCATGCAACTCCAATTTTTAGCTGCAGCAACTGCAAGAAATGCCATCACGGTCACCATTTTGGAGACCGGAGCAAATGTCTCTGTATAATCAATGTCTTCGACCTGATGATTGCCAAAAATAACTAAACGAGCCTTGTATTGTTTCACTGATCTATCAGAATTATATTTGATCTTGTACACCCATCGACATCCGAGCGCTTTCTTCCCGGGCGGTAAGTAACCAATCACCAGAGTTTTGTTATCTTCCAAACCCTGCAACTTTTGCTCCATAGATTTTCTCCATTTTTCATTTTTCACGCCCTCAGAGAAACCGGTTCACGTCCCTCCGTAATAGCTGCAAGAAAACTTATATGTTTCGAAGAAAAATTGTCACAATTAACATAGTATGTAAGAGGATAAGGCGCACCTGAGGCTCGTTGTGGCTAGGATGAGCGATCGATCTTTTGGACACAGGTCGAAACCTGATGACTAACCTTCCGGACTGAATTGATAACAAAATCTCGAAGAAGAACACGGTCTTTGTTAACACGCTTTCCTCGGGGCAATTCCTCCACTATATCAGTACTAGAATTTTCGGGCACAATTTCTACGACCGGAGTACCCATGTCCGGCTCAACAGTCTCAGTATTCTTTTTCACTGGAATATCATCTATTTCATTCTCGGGGGAGCTTGAAGGATTCAAAGGCTCAACGCCCCCTCCCCAACTCGAATACCTTTATCATCGGCATGTGCACCCGAACTCTAAAGCAAAGATGGACTCGGGGGCTCAACACTTTCAGTGTGGTGCAAAAGGAAATTCGGTCTCATAAAATGGAACATTCCGAGAAATCAAATATTCCTTTGTGTCCAAGTGATATAGCTGTCAAGCCTTCTGACCGTAGGGATATCCAACAAACACACACCTTCTACTCCTACTTTCAAACTTGTCCCCCAAGCGCCCGTGCTTATGAGCGTAACAAAGACAATCGAACACTTTCAAATGATCATAATTCAGTGTCTCACCAAACAAAATATCATATGGAGTTTTTCCACGTAAAACGGACGAGGGCGCCCGATTAATCAAGTAACAAGTTGTCAAGACATACTGTCCCCAAAATTCAATAAGAAAGTGTGCTTGAAATCTAAGTGCTCGGGCAGCGTCTAAGATATGTCTATGTTTCCTCTCAACTCTCCCATTCCGTTGTGGTGTTCCTGCACACGATGTTTGAAATATAATTCCCTTTTCATTGAAGTAAGTTCTCATGCTGTGAATTCCATTCCATTATCACTCGAACAGTCTTAACCTTTTCATTAAATTGATGTTCCACCATAACAAAGAAATTTTCAACATCTGACTCACTTCTTTCTAATTACTAACTAACAAGAACACCCACACCGCCTGAGAATAATCATCAACAATTATCAAAAAATATGTTGTACCACAGGAAGATTCGATTCGATACGGACCCCATAAATCACAATGTACTAAATCAAAAATTGCGGAAGCTTTATTATCACTTAAAGAAAATACGCTTCTTGATTGTTTTGCCTGATGGCATACATCATATGCCTTTTCATTCAAACTACTGCCACTATTTCTAATATCTTGAATTGAAAGAGATTTTGTTATTTGAACTGAAGGGTCCCTAACCTCTGGTGCTATAGATTCAACACGTCCATTTTCAAAGCCTTTAATTGGGGCACAGTCCGGAAGTAGTAAAATCCATCTTTTCGCTCACCCGAACCAATCAACATCCCTGTGGTCCGGTCCTACATAGCACACTAGTTATGAGTGATCTGTACATTACAATTAAATTGATCAATTAAGTGAGAAACAGAAATCAAATTGCAAGTCATTTCGGGAACATAAAGAACTTCTCAGAGAATCAAACAATCATTAAATTTGACTGATCCCCGGCCCATAGCAAAGGAACTGATTCCATTGGGTAGACACACCGGACAGTGTGGAATTTATTTTAGGACATCCAATAATTTTAACTCTCAGGTCATGTGATTTGAGGCTTCGGTATCAATTATCCACGGGGAACCAACATTCTTACCATTAACTCGGTCACTAGCGCCGGGTTTTGTTTGATTCAGCAGTCCAACTAACATCTGCCACTTTTCATTGCTTAATCTGGGGACTGTTGATTGTCCAGATTCCATATTCACTTCGAGCTCTAGTTGAGCCACATTAGCACGGGGAAGGCCACGTCCATGTCCAGTACCACGGCCGCGTCCACGACCGTCATTATCATTTACACCTCCACCATGTCCTCCTGACTTGTTGTCGGTTACAAGCGAGTTAATCCACCAATACAGATACCCTATAACCTCAAAGCAGTGCTCCGGTCTGTGTCCATAATGATCATATTGTGGACACTTCGTTCCATTTCCTCCGACTTCAAAATTCTAACGAGGAGCGGAGTCAGTTTGTGTAGCAAAGGCCAACACTTCACGTTTCTCTTCTTGTACCCGCACAACTCCCTTCACTCTTTCATCCTGTACCAGCTTCTGATATGCCTTACTTAATGAAGGCAATGGATCTTGTGCTTATAAGTTCGAATGCATCGTTCCAAACACATAATCGTCCAATCCCATCAAGAAAATATGCACTTTATCTTCTTCTTTCTTCCTATCCAGCGAAGCACCCAAATTACACGTACACTTCCCACATAAACAGGCGGGGAACTGTTCATAATTTCCGAGCTCTTCCCAAAAGGGATGTCAGTTTTCCATAGTACTACCTCCGTTTCAAAAAGGATGAACCTTTTCACTTTTTTAAAGTCAATTTGACTAATTTTTGAACCAAAATTTGACTATATTAAATTAATATTTTCAAACAAAAATTTGCATATTCAAAAACTATACGAAAAGTACTATAACATGCAACTCTTCGCATATCAATGTGATGAAAAAAATCATCTTAAATTGTTGGTCAAAGTTCATCCAGTTTGACTCTCGAAAAGCGAAAAGGTTCATCCATTCTGAAACAGAGGGAGTAATTCACTATAGACATTTCCTTTTGTTTGCAATTGGCCAGCGCCGCCTTCAATTCTTAGATTCTGGTTCCGTTTCCAACAGAAAATTGTTCTCAAATACTTTCCCACAAGTCTCTGGCCACTTCCATATGTGTGATAGTAGACCGTAGGGTGGGCTTAATCGAGTTTCGGATCCACGATACCAACAACGAGTTGATAGTCCACCAATTCGCTGAATCTGGTGAATCTTCAGTTGGTTGTTTCAAGGTCCCATCAACAAAACAAAATTTCTTCCGGGCATGTAAGGATGTTCTTACAGATCTTGCCCATTCATCATAATTTTCTCCGGTCAAAATCACTTGGGTAATAATGAGACCGGGGTTGTCATTGGAAGTAATATCATAGGAGCTACTAGAAAAACGCGATTTAGGGATGGAAGGGTAGAGACGATTAGTCGTCCGTATTTGCGTAGAGACGAGTAGTCGTCCTTAAGCTTCTGACAATTTAAAAGAATACAAATGCTAGAGACGACCAGCCGTCCCTATTTTCTTAGAGACGGCTAGGCGTCCCTAAAACAATTTGTCAACTTTTCTTAGAGACGGCTAGCCGTCCCTTACCCTTGCGTTAATTTTCAACAAAACATAAACCAAAACGAGCAGCAGCAACACATATCAACCAAAACGAGCAGCAGCAGCTTCAAACACCCACTTCTTCCTCAAAAAAACTCTTCAAACATAAATCAAACAACTCTAAAACATAAATCAAACAACTCACTTTCTTCATTTATCTCGTTGGTAAGTTTCTTCCATTTTTTTTTTCTGTTTTCGGTAAAACACAATCCAAAATGCGTTTACTTAAAAAAATCAAAATTTTCAGCGCCACCGTGCAATGCCGCCACTGGATTTGCGCTACAACAGGTATTTTTTTCTGTTTTTTCAGTATTTTTTTTCAATTTTTTCATATTTATGAGTGAAATCCGCATTAATAAGTTTCAAGTATTTTAGTGTTTAGTTTGTTGTATTTGTAGGCTGGCTTTGTAGAGGATATAGTAAAGAAAGGAAGAGGGAAAATGGGGAATCGCCAAATCAAGTAGTTAAGTCCTTGAAAAAAATTAACCTAGCTCGAAACAAATAGGCATTGACTAACTATTAGCATGTGTATATACATTTCAAGAATTGAACCATTAAATATAAATAAAAACTGAATCTTGATGTAAAAGTAAAATGAGTTTGAAACAAGGTGATAAATTAACACTTACTATATCCGAATTGTGAGCTTAAATATTATAAATATGTTAGTATGGTTGGAATTTTTTCTGAATATTCTACTATGTATTATTTGTGTAGATAGAATGTCATTATGAAAATCGTAGTTGGATGTCTAATAGGAATAACCCGAGACATCGGGGGTTGAGGAAAATTTTTATAGATGGGGTTTCAGAGTTTGTTACCAAAGCTAAAATGCTTCCTGAATATATAAGGGAGGGGAATATCAAATGTCCTTGTTTGGATTGCAAATGTTGTGATGTGAAAAGCATAAAAGAGAATGTAATGCATCTTTATACTAAAGATTTTATGCCAAATTATTTTGTTTGGACTGCACATGGAGAGTTTGATCCTAGCGTCAACATAGACAATGTACATGCCGGTGCGAGTAGTTCGTATGTTGACAATGAGTCTCATAATAATCAGGTGCATGAAATGATTAATGATGCATTCGGGATGTTCTACGAGGAACCACGCCAACCAAATGTTGGGCATTTTCCAAACGATGAGGCCAAGCTCTTCTATGAACAGTTGGAAGAAGCTAGTCGCCCATTTTATGAAGGATCAACGCATTTTAAATTGTCGGTTGCAGTTAGATTGTTAAGTATAAAATCAGATTACAATATATCTCAAGCAGGCATGGATGACATAATTGGGCTTATGAATGAACTTAATTCGACTAACTTGGGGTTACCTGTATCGTACTATGATACAAAGAAATCGGTTTCCAAGTTAGGTCTTTCTTCTGAGAGAATTCATTGTTGTAGAAAAGGTTGCATGTTACTATAAGGAAGATAATGATAGGGTTCGTTGTAAATTTTGTGGGTAGGCTCGTTATAAGCCAGTAAAAAATGAAAAGGATAAGCAGGTCCCAGTTAAGGCGATGCATTACTTGCCCCTTATTCCTCGGTTGAAAAGGTTGTATGCATCGATGAGCTCTGCTCCTCATATGCAATGGCACCATGAACGTACAAAACCTGGAATTCTATGTCATCCTTCTGATGGTGAAGCATGGAAGCACTTTGATAGGGTGTATCTAGTATTTGCTAGTGAACCTAGAAATATTAGGTTGGGTTTAAGTTCTGATGGTTTCACTCCATTTGCAGTCTCTGCCATACCATATTCTTGTTAGCCCGTATTTGTCACCCCGTATAATCTTCCACCTGAATTGTGTATGAAAAGTTCATACATTTTTCTGACTTGCATTATTTCGGGTCCACACAACCCAAAAGGCTCGATTGATGTATTTTTGCAGCCCTTGATTGATGAGTTAAAAATTTTGTGGCATGAAGGTGTAGAAATATATAATTTATCCCTTAAGGAAAACTTTATGTTGCATGCTTCTTTGATGTGAACTATAAATGATTTTCCTGCTTATGGAATGTTGTCTGGTTGGTCCACTGCTGGTAAGTTTTCTTGCCCTTGTTGTATGGAGGATACAAAAGTTTTTTATTTAAAAAATGGAGGAAAGAACACATGGTTCGACTGTCAACGTTGATTCTTAGCAGATGGTCATCCATTTAGAAGAAACACTAGTGCATTTATGAAAGGGCAAAAAGACGTTGATGACCCTCCACGAAGGTTGTCTGGTCATGAAATTTGGGATAGGGTGAAGGGGTATCCTAAGGTAACTGATCAAAAACAACCCTTTAAAATAACTGGATTTGGTGAATGGCATAATTGGACTAAAAAGTATATTTTGGGAGTTGCCTTATTGGAAGGACAACCTTCTCTGTCATACTCTGGATCCCATGCATAGAAAAGAATTTTTTTGATGCAGTCTTTAATACAGTGATGGATGTCACTAACAAGACAAAGGATAATGTTAAGACCAGGTTGGACATTCAGGAATACTGTAGGCGAAATGAATTGCACCTATATCTTGTTGGTGACAAGGTTCGGATGCCGTTAGCCAATTACAAATTTGAATTAGATGAGAGAAGAGAAATTTGCGAGTGGGTACAAAATTTGAGGTTTCCCGATGGCTGTGCATCGAATATATCAAGGTGTGTTGACATGCGAGAAGGAAAGTTAGCTAATATGAAAAGTCATGATTTCCATGTGTTCATGGAGAACTTACTCCATCTTGCTTTCCATGCTTTGCCTGATACTGTATGGAAACCCCTGATAGATATGAGTGTATTTTTCAAAGACTTGTGCTCTAACACATTACAGGAAGAAAATCTTGAATTGATGGAAAGAAATATCCCAATTAACTAAATTGACCAAGATCTTTCCTCCTATTTTTTTCAATGTGATGGAGCAGCTGCCTATTCTCCTTGTGGAAGAAGCACGCCTTGGAGGCCCAGTTCAGGGAAGATGGATGTATCCTTATGAAAGGTAATCTCTTTTCAAGCGTCTGTATTCTTACGTTTATATTAATTCTTTAAACTCAACTACTGTAACGTGTTATGAAGGACGGTTGGTAAGTACAAGCGGAGTGTGAATAACAGAAATAAGATTGAGGGATCCATATGCGAGGCTTACCTTGTAAGGGAAACTGCACAGTTTTATACCATTAGACGAGGCTACGCCTCTTGTTATAGAAGCTATGCGTCCACATTTTCTTGAAGCTTAGAGTAGTTTTCGAAAAATCCCAGTAGAGGTCAGAGCAAGGATGTTTGATATATTTAAGGTATACAAGCTATTTCTGCTATTTTTTTTAAATTTTTCCTATCATATATAGTTTTTTAACATATTATTAAAAATTGCAAACCAAAGTTTCCTGGAGTAATGAGTACCATGATTCCATTATAATTCATTGTTCTGAGCAGAGAGCGGCAGCCTGACTTAGTAGCACATTTCATAATACAAGACTAACTGGGAAACGTCCAGAGTGGGTCTATGAAAACACTTGGATCAAACTGCTGGAATATTAGAAAACTGATGAGTTCAAGGCGTTACAAGAGCAAGCAAAGGCTGCCCGGGCATCCGAGAGGGGTGGCTCTTTACACACTAGCGGTTCGGTTAACTTGGCGACCCATAGGCACAGAATTGTAAGTTGTTAATTGAGATTTTCTTGAATTTAATTAATATAGGTGCTAACGTTTATAAGCTTGTAGGAGCAAGCAAATGGAGGACCTATGTCCGATATTAAATTTTTCGAGAAGTTTTATGTTTTATATGACGAGGATGGTAATGTCGTAGGCTTTGTGGAGAAACGTGCAGAGGAAACTATGGTAAATTACTAAATTAAACCCTCTATTTTTATTTAACATGAAGAAAGTCTACTTATCCTAAATTTTGTTTATTTCAGAAAAAATTTAGAGCTGCACAGGAGCAATGGGTTCAAAGTCAAGGATCTAATGCTGGATCAAGCCAGCCCACTCAAGAAGAAGTTACATCAATGTTTGTTCAAGCGAGTTGTGGCTACAACAAAGGAAGAGCCTACGGATTCGGACCTAAGCAATACAAGAAACCATCCCGCGTAGGTATCTCTACATTTTTCTCCCTTCTTCTTCCCAGGTTCCCAATGATGAAGTGCTTGCAGAGTTAGAAAGGCTAAGGGAAGCAGAAGCTGTAAACACAGCAAAAATCAAGAAGTTGGAAAACTTTATGGCCAGGTACATGTCGGAAAAGGATGATGGTACTGACTCGGATAGAGTCGAGTAGATGGTTGGTTTGTTAAAGCTTTATGTTCTAGATTTGGTTTTTATCCCGTCCTTGTTGTGAGAATTTATGTTTAAAACTTTATGTTCTAGACTTGGTTGTTATCCCGTAGATGTTATGTTGTGAGACTTTACGTTTGGTTTGTTAAGTTTTATTGTTAGGACTTTATATATTGTTGATGTATTCGGCACAAATGTTATGTGAATTCATGTTTATAGTTTAAGTCTATGGAAAAATTTATTAATGTTTGTGTATTCTAGTTTAGTTATATGTTCGGCTAGTTGTGTATATGAATCTGTATTGGTTTTTGGCAGGCATGTATCTATATTTTAACAATTTATTGTGCAGGTTTATCAAAGATAGCGACAATTAGCCGTCTCTACCAAACAAAAATTATCAACATAGGGACGGGCACCCGTCTCTAAACCGGAAAAAATCAGATTTTAGAGATTAGGGACGGCTAGCCGTCCTATCTAGACTACAAACTAAAAAACAGCGACGGGCAGCCCTCCCTGAACGAAAAATTATATTTCAGATTTCACTTTGTAGGGAGGGTTAGCCGTCGCACATCGCGGACGCTGCCCGTCCCTATGTGTCTAGTGTCGAGCGATTTACGGACGGATGATGTCATCGCATAGCCCGTCCGTAAACCTCATTTAGGGACGGCTAGCCATCCGTATTGTCCGTCCCTAAAATGCGTTTTTCTAGTAATGAGGGTGATATTGTTTTTCTGGTGACTGCTCCGTGACAGTTGTGCCGTTTTCGGGCGGCGGTAATGCCATGAACATATCTCTCAATTTAATGGAGAACTTTCACAAAAGCTATAGATCGAGCTTCGGCTCTGAAACCATGCTAAAAGCTAAATAAAGAGAGAAGAAATATTGGGTGAAATTCTCTCCTTTTCATTAATGACATAACCCCTATATACATAAGAAGAAAATACAACCCTAATTTGGTCCCTAAGCTATTTCTAATGAGCTTGGCCCAATACATAATTAACCTAATCTCCTAACAATATAAAAATTTATATTAATACCCCTCATTAAATCCCATTATCTTAACTAGTAACCAATGATATGTTCAATAAATTAAAATGTGGAACTGTGTAGTTTTGCTTGATGTACTTTCTGTATCGTTTCTGAATTTATCTAAATTTTATGTCAAACAGAAACTTATTATTTTTCAAGTTCATATCAATAATTGGTTACTATGACAGTTAATCAACAAAACATGATGGGGCAATATATTTGGAACTATTAAAACTGTCGGACTTTAGCTGGAAAAACCTAGTAGCTCCGCCAGCAAATAAAGACCAGGCCTACAATCAAGAATGCAGGTTCAAATTCTATCAACATTTGCAAGTGTCTAATGTATTATAGTATATATTTAATTATTGGTACCCTCAATTTGGTTTTAGATTAGAATATGTATCGACTCCAGTAAAACAGAAAAGCTCGGTTTTCAATATCACCAAGTGGACACATGATGCAATATTTAATCACCACAATATCTCAATTTTATATAGTATTACTCCCTATTTAACTTGATTCAATATTTGTTACTTTTCATTTTAATTCCTCTGCTTCTGTTCCACACAGAACCATTAATCCATGAATAGAGTAAAGCCTCCAACTTTCAGGTTCATTAGAAAGAAATACTGATGCTTTGGTTTTCTCAATGTGTATTCTTTCTAGTTCTCTTTTGCTGGAAATAAAAAGAAAGAGGAAACCCATAAGCATCCATTCAATAATCATTTTTAGAAGCTCATTTGGAAAAAAAATTAAAGATCATCATTGTCTTTGAGTTACTATGTAGTAGAAGTACCAAATTACACTGTTTTGCCAAGGAATTGAGCATGTGCGCACTGAAAAATTCCAATTAATGGCGTCAAATTGGCCTTTCTCTGCTTAGCTTGTTTCTAAACTATGCTCAAATTCAACGGCTATTGGATGATCATTCGCACTTACAACTTTTAGGAATTAATTATATATCTCAATTGATGATTCAATTCATGATCTTTTTACCGCTAATAAAGTAACTAACAAATTTTTGCCATTTATTATTGAACGTATGACTAGTTTCTCATAAAATACATCTAGTAAAAGAACACATAAATCTGACCGAAAAGCCAACTATATGCATGCTAAAAAGCAACAGTGCCGAGATAGCTTTCCCCGTCAACGCCAACTATCTATCCACAAAAAATTGTCACAGTGAATTGCTACGAACTAGGACAGATATATAGTCTCCCTAAATGGTATGAGGAAGAGGAAAGAAAGAATAAACTGAAGTCACGAAACACAAATGATGAAGGGATGGGACGCGTTGGCATTTGTTGCCAAGATGATAAGCCAAACAATAGCATTAAATGCAATAATGTAGTACACTTTATTCCAACCTCTCTTGGTTTTTCCTAATTAGATACCACAAGCCACAGCTCAGTATATATAGATAGACATTATTGATCATATTCCAATAATGCATGTGCCATTCATCTAACCATGCATCTACACAACTCCACACCCCCTCTCCCCCACCTTTGTTTTAGTAGGGTACCCTATATTAATGAAGGCTTTCTGATAGGACATAAATAATAAATAAAATAAGATACTCTATATGGAAGGGAAAATAATGTACGTCTTGCAGCCTACATCCTCTTCCAGAAATTAGGATTCTTGATTCTTTAATTAGTTTCCTACACATGGTGATGGATACCAAATCCTTTTCTCTGGTCTTTGAACACTATAACCACCTTAGTCATCTACAACATGTGAAACAGAAGGATGTAGATTAGAGGCAGATTTAGCATTTAAATTTGATGGTTCTTACCGTTAGTTTCTTCAGCTAAAACAACCGCTTATGAGCGGTTGTATAAAGAATTAGCTGAAAAGGGAGGAGACCGGAAGTTGTATAGGCTCGCGAAGGCAAGGGAGCGGTAATCGCGGGATCTGGATCAGGTGAGGTGCATTAAAGATGAGGATGGGGCGTGCTGGTTGAAGAGGCTCGTATTAGACAGAGATGGCAGACGTACTTCCATAAGCTCTTGAACTCTGATGGCGATAGTCATGTGGTGCTGGATGATTAGCCCACTCAGAGGGTCGTCGAGATTTCGGGTATTGTAGGCGTATAAGAGTTGAGGAGATCAAGCGGGCAATTCGAAAAATGCGAGAGGGAAGAGCGACTGGGCCGGATGAGATTCCAGTAGACTTTTTGAAGATCGTGGGAAGAGCAGGTCTGGAGTGGCTGACCAGGTTGTTTAATATCATCCTTAGATCGGCGAAAATGCCTGAGGAATGGAGATGGAGTTGCATGCAGGGGCGTAGGCACCCTATGCCAAGAGGTGTCACAGGACACCGCTTCGCCGAAATTTTTTACTATGTATATGTAGGTAAATATGTAAAAAAAAAAATCATAATATTTAGTACAAATAAAGAAAGTGACACAACTTGAAACACCATGGCTCACCCGTCTAGTGGTTAAACTTCTTTAGAAAGTCTAGAATTGTGAGGTTTGAATCCCGCTTGTAGCACAATTAGCTTTTTTTATCAAAATTTTTGAACGTTTATCATTTAAAGTAGGGATTGAATCCTCGATCTTCAAATTTTTTTTAGAAGTGACTTTACTTACAAAAAAATCTGTGTTCGCCACTGGTTGCATGGTTCCATTATACAAGAACAAAGGGGATGTCCAGAACTGCAACAATTATAGGGGTATCAAACTACTCAGCCACACTATGAAAGTCGGGGAGAGGGTGGTGGAGATGAGGATGAGGAGGTATGTGCACATTTCTGAGAACCAGTTTGGATTCATGCCTGGAAGATCGACTACGAAAGCCATTCATTTGTTGAGGAGGCTGGTCGAGCAGTACAGGGACAAGAAAAGAGACCTGCATATGGTATTCATTGACCTAGAAAAAGCGTATGACAAGGTCCCCAGGGAGGTTATGTGGAGATGCCTGGAATCTAAAGGGGTTCCAATGGCATACATCAGGGCGATTAAGGATATGTATGAAGGAGCTAAGACTCAAGTGAGAACGGTGGGAAGAGACTAAGATTACTTCTCGGTCGAGATGAGGCTTCATCAGGGGTCAGCTCTTAGCCCATTTCTATTTGCGCTGGTGATGGATGTGTTGACTCAGAGTATCCAAGGAGAGGTGTCGTGATGTATGTTATTCGCAGATGATATAGTGTTGGTGGAGGAGACACGCAGAGGTGTCACTGAGAAGCTGGAGGTGTGGAGGCAGACTCTAGAGTCTAAAGGCTGCAGACTAAGCAGGATCAAAGACAGAATGTGTGGAATGCAAGTTTAGTGATGCTCCGGATGAGTCAGATATGGAAGTAAAGCTTGATTCCCAAGTCATTCCTAGGAAATAGAGCTTCAAATATCTTTGCTCAATCCTCCAAGGTACTGGTGAGATCAATGATGATGTCACACACTGTATAGGAGTAGGCTGGATGAAGAAGAGGCTTGCTTCCAGTGTATTTTGTGATAAAAGAGTGCCACTTAGGCTTAAAGGAAAATTTTATAGGGTGGTCGTTAGACCAGCTATGTTGTATGGTCTAAAGTGTTGGCCAGTCAAGAACTCTCACGACCAGAAGGTGAGCGTAGCGGAAATAAGAATGCTTGGATGGATGTGTGGGCACACAAAGATGGATAAGATTAAGAATGAAGTCATTCGTGACAAGGTTGGCGTAGCCCCAGTGGCTGAGAAGATGCGAGAGGCGAGGCTGTGATGGTTCGGTCACGTGAGAAGGAGAAGTATAGATGCTCCGGTCAGGAGGTGTGAGAGATTAGTCGTTCTGGGTCTACGGAGAGGAAGAGGTAGACCGAAGAAGAACTGGGCCGAGGTGATTAGACAGGACATGGACGGGACCCAGATCTCCAAGGACATGACCGTAGATAGGGGGCGTGGAGGTCGAGAATTAGGGTTGAAGGTTAGGTTGTAGTCGAATATCTTTTCCCCTAATAGATATAGTATAATGCTTATATAGATAACTTTTATTTTTTACTTCTTCGCCTTTATATCTACTGTTATTATCTGTTTGTTGGATAATTTTTAGTTTTAACATCCTTTTTAGCATGATATTATTGGCCTGACTGTCATATATGTTTTCTGGTATGTTCTTTGCCTAGCTGAAGGTCTATCGGAAACAGCCTCTCCACCTTGGCGGGGGTAAGGTCTGCGTACATCTCACCCTCTCCAGACCCCACTTGTGGGATACACTGGGTATGTTGTTGTTGTTGTTGTTACCGTTAGTTTCTTAACCACCGAACCTAAACAATTTTCTAATTATAAATTAAAGAATTAAGTATTTGTTAAAGTTTTAATAATTGTTTCACTTACATATATCTGTGTATTCTCTGTGACGAAAGTATTTAATCCATCCAGCTCTATGAAGTAGATGGTCATTGGTGGATCGTATGGAATGTGAGAACAAGGTCCACGTATATAGGACTATTTGAGACAGGTGTTTAATTGTGATAATATCCCAAGATATCTCATCGAGTCAGATTGTTCGCAAAAGGGGTACTAAATTTGAAAAGAAAAATTCTTGTTCAAAGTGTGTGATTTTGTGATAGCTTTTCTTGTAAAAGTATAGGTCATTGAGGTTCATTTATCAAAAAGCTCTTTTTCTCCTGGTCCTTTAAAAGTGCCTTTAAAGTTATAAAGAATCTACGATTTGGAACCACTATTTGGCCCAAAGGAATGAAGCCAAAGTTTTCAAGTGATGTCATATCAATTCCTTCTCCACTTTGATTTTTGATAGTGTGTAATTAAGCTTGACGGGCATAGCCATCATTATCCAGCAATTTAGTGTTCACACATAACTCTTACCAATTTTCTGTAATCTGTTTCCTTTAAGGATTGCAGTAAAACTTCAGTTATTACATTTATTGAACGTAACATTTAGATATTGAGAAACCACATTAGAAATCTAACAAAATGCAAATTCAAGCATTATTTAACTTTACAATATCATCAAGATATATACTTAAAGATAAGAAACAATCATTTGATTTGAAATTAAAATAGTTGTACACGAAATATAAACACTTGATGTTTGGCATTTTATGCCTATATTTCCTTAATATTTCCTCACGTTTTAATACCTTATTCGCTCGTTTTGTAGCTTGTGAATGTGGTTTTACACTGATTTGATGTCGTGTGTATGTAGGTTGTTATGCAGTGTAATTGAAGCTTTTAAGAGCATGATTGAGCAAGAAAAGATTGGATTTTGATTGAGGATTGGATCGAGCACACGAAGGCACGACACGAGCGAGCAAAGGAGCGAGAAAACACGAAAACGGCCTGGCGCCCTAGCCCATGCGCCGCGCCACTCATAGCGCGCAGTGCTAGGCGCGATGGGGCGCGCGCCGCATGGCCAAGGCGTGCAGCCTAGGGCGTCCTCTGTCCATTGTCGCGCGATTGGGGGCGCGGGGCGCCCGCTATGGCGCCCCTGGAGCGAATTTTGACTTCCTATTTCGTCTAGGATTGGGTCTAACTTATTACTAGGTGTTTGTAAACTCTATAAATACTCTTTTACTTAGTTTTTCATGGGAGTTCAGACTTTGGAGCAAATTTGAGAGCTCATAACATCAAGACAAGGGTTTTTCTTCCTTCCATTAATTTATTACATCATTATTTCATTATTACATCAATTCCTTGTGTTGTTATTATGAGTATGCGTGGCTAAATATATCGTTCTAGGGTTAGAGTATTTCATGAAAGTTGATGTTTGAAGATTGATTTCCATTAATTGAATCCCATAACGGGTTGCTTATTCTTTCTTGATTTCACTTGTGTAATTGTCAGGGCCCGATTATTACGCATTATCTATGGTTTTTAGATTGAACTCGAAAGAGGGAATTTAATTATGTAATAAGAAAGAATAGGACTAGTTTGTGAACCCGGGCATCGGGGAACCAATTTGTGAGTAGGATAGACATATACTTGCTCGCCTAGTTTAACTAATTACAGAATTCGTTAATGCGTGCATGTGATTCAACCCATAGACATATAGGGATTGGAGTAGCCTGCATAGACCGTGAAGAACTGAAAGGTTTTCACGGGTACATTTAATCTGTTAGTTAGTAACCCGGGATTTAAGAAGTGGAATCAATTGGAAAACTCAACTGGATTGTTCGTAACTCTGACCCTGGATCGTCTCCTTATTACTGATAACAACCAAGTCTTGCTCCATTGTTTGAATTCACTTCTACCATTTAATTACTGTTCTTTAGTTAATAAACTCATCACTATTGGAAAAGATCCCTGAATAGTTTATATAAATTGTTTGCTAGAATTCAGTCTGCATAGTCCTCGTGGGAACGATACTCATCTTATCACTTTATTACTTGTCGACCACGTATACTTGCGTGTGCGTTGGGAGCAACAAGTTTTTGGCGCCGTTGCCGGGGACTAATTATTGACTGATTTCTTATTGAACAGTTTATTACTTACTATTCAGGTTTAATTTTTGTTTTGAGTTTTGTGCTGTTTCAGGTATTAGGTCCTGCTCGATCTTTACCTACAGGAATGGCAGAAGACCAAGCTTTAGCTGTGCGAGATGTTGCTCTCCCCAGCCTGGAGGGAGTAGCATCGAGCATAGTTAAGCCCGCTATCACCGGGGGATTTGAGATTAAGTCCGGCATGATTCAGTTGCTGCATGTGACTGGACAATATGGTGGATTACTTCATGAGGATCCGCAGCAACACTTCAGAACTTCTTAGAGATCAGTGATACTTATACACCAGCGGGTGTTCCTACTGATTATGTTCGCTTGACGTTGTTCTCGTTTTCACTGATTGGGGCAGCAAAGAAGTGGTTAAAGGCTGAAAAGTCTGGGTCTATCACTACTTGGGAGGATTTGGCTAAGAAGTTCTTGGCTAAATTTTATCCGTCTGCCAAGACAGCCCGGCTGAGGAGCGAAATTATGTCCTTCAGACAGTTAGAAGGAGAATCCTTGTATTCAGCCTGGGAGCGATTCAAAGCTCTATTGAGAGATTGTCCACACCACAACCAATTCAATGAGGTTGTTGCACACACTTTTGTTGAGGGGCTGAACCAACACACTAAGATCGTGGTTGATGCTGCTGCTGGAGGTCAAGTACTGGCCTTAAATTTTGATCAGATTTATGATTTACTTGACAAGTTTTCGCAGAGCAATCCTGATTGGCAAGGAGATGGTAGAGCTATTACGCAGAAACCTGCAGGGGTACTTCAGTTAGATGCAGTTTCAGAGCTAAGGGCGAGGATGGATGCTATTTCCAATCAAATTAGCAAGTTAGCTCTGCAAAAGACTCAGCAACCAGTGGCTCCAGTGCAACAACTCCAGAGCTTTTGTGAGGTTTGTGGTCAAGACCATGCTACAGAGGTTTGCTCTTCTAATCCAGAGTCAGTTTATTACGTGGGTAATCAAAACAGGCTGCATAGTCAAAACCAGTTTGGTAATGGGTATTATCAAAGCAATACGAGAGCCCCGAATAATTACCACCCACTTCCAGCTCCACCACAGCAGGTTAGCAGTTCAGTTGAAGATATGCTAAAGCAAATAATGGCAGGCCAGCAGAGAATGATAGCTGACACTGCAGCCCATGCACAAGCCATACATGATCTTGCCAATGCTCAAAAGAACTTGGAGCACCAGTTGGGACAGTTGGTGGGAGAAAGAAGCACTGTTAAAAAAGAGCCTGAACAATGTCTTGCAGTGACCTTAATTGAAGGTGGAGAGCTGATGGCCAAGTCTGAAGAGAGAGCTGAAATAGAAAAAGTTGAAAAAGTGGAGAAGATAAAGAAGAAAGAAGAAAGAAAGGAGGCACCTCTGCCGCCTCCACCATTCCCACAGAGACTATTACCATCGAAGGATCTGGCCCAGTATCAAAAATTTGTGAGTATGTTGAAAGAACTTCAAGTTAATATTCCTTTGACTGATGTGTTTGAATTGATGCCATCCTTTGTGAAGTTCTTAAAAGAAATTTTAGTGAAGAAGAAAAAGCCTCAAGAGATAGATACAGTTGATTTAGTTGAGGAGTGTAGCACAATCTTGAGCAAGCTACCTCCAAAACTTCAAGATCCTGGGAGGTTTACTATTCCTTGTACCATTGGAGGGCATAATATCACTGGTGCCTTGTGTGATCTGGGTGCGAGCATAAATCTCATGCCTCTGTCTGTTTGCAAAAGGTTAGGGCTAGGAGCAATCAAGCCCTCTTCAGTTACTCTTAAGATGGCGGATGGATCACTCACTCACCCTGATGGTAGGTTGGAGGATGTGTTGCTAAAAGTTGGTAAGTTTACATTCTCTGCTGATTTTGTAGTCCTAGATTATGAAGAGGACCGAGAAGCTCCAATCATTTTGGGGAGACCATTCTTAGTCACCTCGAAGGCAATTATTGACATGGAGCTGGGTGAGATGACTGTTAGAGCGCATGGAGAAAAGGTTGCTTTCAAGGTTTATAATGGGAAGGAGCACATAGCTAAGGTGGAAGAGTGCTCTATGATTGAATGTGTCAAACAAGAAGATGGAAGTAAACCACATGTGAAGTTGAAGATGGGTTCTCTAAAAGAAGGGAAGAAAGTAAAAGTTCGGCGTAAGAAGAGAAGACATAAAGGCTGGAAGTGAGCTAAAAGTGTCGTCGTGCCACGACGTTAACTAAGGCGCTTCTCGGGAGGCAACCCGAGTTTGTACTTGTATTATTTTATTTATAGTGTCACGTAGTTGTTGTTTTTCCTTGGATTGCAGGTTCATGTAATGTCGAGGCTAAGTGTGGGGTGTCCTCACCCTTGCCTAATGTTGATGATCTGTTGGGGGAAGTCTGAGTACCTCATACGATATGAAATCTTGGAGGATGCTAGCACCAAGGACTAGAATCTTCAGGGAAGTTTTCTTTACCTTGCACTTTCTTATTTTTAGCACTGAGGACAGTGCTTAGTTTAAGTGTGGGGTGGGAAACTACCCTTTATTTATTTTTGAGGTTAGGGATGCATGTACCATAGGATTTTTCTTTTGTCACTTGACTTTATTTTGATTTGTTTCTTGCTTTAATAAATGAAAAAAAAAAATTAGAAAACCAATGAAAAATTCCAAAAAGATTTTCCTTTTAGTTTAGTTTTTTTTGTGGTACATGTCATCCACCCCGTGGTTTTTCTTATGGCCTCGGTTCTTTTCCACGGGGAGGCCTTTGAACCGGGTAGTTTTTATTTTTAGGATTAGGATAGTTAGTATAGATGACCCTAGACGTAGGAAAAAGGTAGAATGCTAGGTGCCTTTGATTTGTTTGATACCGGTGGACTTGAATTGATTGCATGTGCTATTTGTGGTGTCCTTGGGTTTTAATTGTGATGCATGCCTAGAGAAAAATTGGAACGACCCCCTTGAGATGCTTGAGTCCGCTTGCTTGACTTGTTTGTGAACCTTTGTGCATTAGTGCTTAAATTTCCACAAGTTGCATTCTAGAAGCTTAGTTGAGAGTTGTTGATGGAACCTTTTTGTGTGGATCACGTGCAATGTGTGTTGTGAGGCATGTTCTTATTTACTCCATGTTGCACGTTAATGTCTAGAACTTGCCCCGTGTGTGTGCAAAGCGAAATCCTAGGTTCGCTCTAGTCGGGAAATGATACAAGGCCTTCTTTTTGTTAGCCTACCCTTACATATATACCTTGAAAAAATTGTTGTTGTGATTTCTTTGATCCTTTCTATTGGTACCCACACCCCGAGCCTACCCATTTGTTCTTAATTGACTCTTTTGGCCCTTTACTCCTTAAGCACTTTATTGATATTGTGTAGATGATTGGAGTTGTGGTTGGATGTTGGGAGGTTCTTGAGTGGAACTAATGAAGGGGAATAATTGTAAAAATTGTGAAGTAGTGAAAAGCATTGGCAAGGTTGGATGAAATTGAAAAGAAAAAAATAGCAAAGTGGAAAGAAAAGAAAAAAAATTGTGGAAAAAGAAATAAAAAGAGAAAAGATATCCATTCCTTGCTAGTGTGTGCTTAAATAAAAAAATGCTACTTGTTGAGAAGGTGTATGTGTAGAAGTTGTTGATTTGGGTGGTTTGATGAGATTTGTGCTTAATTTAATTGTGATGTATTAAAGTGCTTAGGGAGGTAGTCACTATTACCATATGTATCCTACCCGCCCCTTAGCCTACATTACGACCTTTCTAAAGTCCTAGTTAATCCCGATTGGAGTGAGCTTACATTAGTGGAGTCCTACACTACGGGCAAGCCTATGGTACATTGTGTGTGACATGTGAGATTTTCATGAGAGTGAGTGAATTCATTTGTATTGCCCCCGTTCTAGTCATGATATTGGTTTTGTGTGTGATTTTTGGGGGGCACTCTCTTGCTTCATTTTGGTGAGGGCACGTGGTTTGCATGAAATAGGTGAAGTTGATGGCTTCTTGGTTGTGTAGATAGGTGTGATTTTGTGGGAGCATGGTTGCGTTAAGTTGAGTTTGTGCATTTGAGCTATTTTGGGGTGGTTGTTCTCATATTTTTTGTTGTGGTAAATTGTTGGCATGTTGTGGATCCATGGTAGTCATGTGTGCATTGGTTCAATGATCGGTATCAACCATAGTCATAGGCAGACCTGTTTTACGTAGGTTGGGAAGTTATTTGCGCTTGCTCGAGGACGAGCAAAGGTTCAAGTGTGGGGTGGTGATGTTGGCATTTTATGCCTATATTTCCTTAATATTTCCTCACGTTTTAGTACCTTATTCGCTCGTTCTGTAGCTTGTGAATGTGGTTTTACACTGATTTGATGTCGTGTGTATGTAGGTTGTTATGCAGTATAATTGAAGCTTTTAAGAGCATGATTGAGCAAGAAAAGATTGGATTTTGATTGAGGATTGGATCGAGCACACGAAGGCACGACACGAGCGAGCAAAGGAGCGAGAAAACACGAAAACGGCCTGGCGCCCTAGCCCATGCACCGCGCCACTCATAGCGCGCAGTGCTAGGCGCGATGGGGCGCGCGCTACATGGCCAAGGTGTGCAGCCTAGGGCGTCCTCTGTCCATTGTCGCGCGATTGGGGGCGCGGGGCGCCCGCTATGGCGCCCCTGGAGCGAATTTTGACTTCCTATTTCGTCTAGGATTGGGTCTAACTTATTACTAGGTGTTTGTAAACTCTATAAATACTCTTTTACTTAGTTTTTCATGGGAGTTCAGACTTTGGAGCAAATTTGAGAGCTCATAACATCAAGACAAGGGTTTTTCTTCCTTCCATTAATTTATTACATCATTATTTCATTATTACATCAATTCCTTGTGTTGTTATTATGAGTATGCGTGGCTAAATATATCGTTCTAGGGTTAGAGTATTTCATGAAAGTTGATGTTTGAAGATTGATTTCCATTAATTGAATCCCATAACGGGTTGCTTATTCTTTCTTGATTTCACTTGTGTAATTGTCAGGGCCCGATTATTACGCATTATCTATGGTTTTTAGATTGAACTCGAAAGAGGGAATTTAATTATGTAATAAGAAAGAATAGGACTAGTTTGTGAACCCGGGCATCGGGGAACCAATTTGTGAGTAGGATAGACATATACTTGCTCGCCTAGTTTAACTAATTACAGAATTCGTTAATGCGTGCATGTGATTCAACCCATAGACATATAGGGATTGGAGTAGCCTGCATAGACCGTGAAGAACTGAAAGGTTTTCACGGGTACATTTAATCTGTTAGTTAGTAACCCGGGATTTAAGAAGTGGAATCAATTGGAAAACTCAACTGGATTGTTCGTAACTCTGACCCTGGATCGTCTCCTTATTACTGATAACAACCAAGTCTTGCTCCATTGTTTGAATTCACTTCTACCATTTAATTACTGTTCTTTAGTTAATAAACTCATCACTATTGGAAAAGATCCCTGAATAGTTTATATAAATTGTTTGCTAGAATTCAGTCTGCATAGTCCTCGTGGGAACGATACTCATCTTATCACTTTATTACTTGTCGACCACGTATACTTGCGTGTGCGTTGGGAGCAACAACACTTTGACACAAATTTTTTTCATGTCACTAAAAATTAGTCATAAAGCCGCATATCATGCAACACTCCAATAATTACTAAGGTCTTATTTGCATTATAATTATTATCCTAGTGCCCTCCTGTATGAACGACTTTTCTTAAAAGTTGTTCATAATATAAATTTTAGAAAAAATAAGGAGAATTTTCAAAACTATGCCGCCCCCAACACAAAATTATAAATGAGGGGCCACATTTCATCCATAGCACCTCTTTATTTTTACATTACACAACATATCACCCCCTTATTTTTAAAATTACACAACATTTCACCCATTTAAACTAAAACCCTAGGAACCACTCCCTCACCCTCCCCCACCACTGCACCACCACCAGAAATTGAGCTGCCACCGCCGGGCGGCGGTGGTTGGTGGCCGGAAAATAAAAATTTCACCGGATTTGCTTATTTGATTTGTGGATTTGTTTAAATAATTATTTTTTGATAAATTTATACACCTAAATCTATCAAAATAATAAATTATACATGTAAATACATAAAATAAAAAAAAAAGTGTATGCAAGAAGAGAAATACAAAAATATACACAAAAAATATAAGTTTTATACAAAGCATCCATAAAATGTGCACAAATCTGAAATTTATACAATTTTATTCATTGTTCATATACGTATATACAGCTTTATACAATTTTACAATGCATAGAATGTGTTTTATACACTGTCAATACGTACATATACAGATTTATACATTTTTATACACGTTTACAGAATTGTATAAACTTGTATAAAAATATATAAAAGTGTATAAACTCATAAAAATAATATTAAACAGTGCCCTAAGCAGATTTTACACAAAAGCTTAACACAAATCCATGATCTATACAGTTTTATCCAAGAAAAACACTAGATCTAAACATTACACAAAAGTTGCAACAAAAAACTAGTAGATCTCAACGAATTTTTATGAAAAAAGTGAAGAAAAAGAAGAAACTTGATAAATAAACTCCTCACTAGAGTTTTGATCGGAATATACAACGAAAATCAATGTTGTTACTCAAAAAAAAAAAATAAATAAATAAAGGGAAGAAGAAGCAGCGACGGCGACGTTGATGACGGTGGTGGCGGCGGCAGCGGCAGCTTGGAGGAGGGGGAGTGAAGGTGAGACAGTGGTAGGTGGGGGGCAGTGGTGGGGGCGGTGGTGGACTTATTAGGGTGGAGAGAAGAGAGGAAAAATGAGAAAGAGAGTAAGAGAAGAGGGGGGAAAATGGGGGCTAGGGTTTTTTTTCTTTAAAAAGGGGGTGCTATGGAGTGAAAGAAAAAATAAAAAAAAAGGGAGGGGGTGCTACGTCATGTAAGGTAGCAAAATATGGGTCTTTTTTGATAATTTTCATGAGTGGGGTGTCTCTCAATGTAATTGTCCCAAAAAATAACGCTACGTGTAACTTCAACAATTTTATTTTCAAAATATAGCGAAAATTTACCTTCTTGCAAAATATAACAACATTTAATTAAAAAATGCACAAAACAAATCCTTCTCTCTCTCTCTCACACACACACACACTCACTTACTCACTCTCTCCAAGCATGAATGATAAGCTTTATCTTTCTAAATTTACCCACACTTGTTGTGTAATGACCACAAACACATCTTCATTCAACCAAGGCCACCTATAGGGAAAGAGATGGCTATAAGTTTCCAACTTTAATTGCTCAACCATAGAAATACTTACAATATTAGTACGACTCTTATAATCAATGATCATAGTACAAACGTACTCTCCAACCTTACAAGTTGTGTGAAAGAAGTTCTTTCTTTCCTGCCAAAATTGCTCCACACAAACTTCATCACACTCATGATTGTCTACAAAATGAGTCCATTTAAACAAAGTTCTCAAAGCATTGTTAGAACAAGACAAATCATTTGTAGCACATGTAGCACTTTATCTCACCTTAGGCCTCAAGTTGCCTTTCACATAAGAATTAGAGACATTGAACCTTTTAGCACAATTAGGAGATGTAAGCTCTCTTTTTCTCATGGAGCGATTACCACTTCATTTCAATCTAATAGAAAGACCACTACTACTCTCTTGTCTATTTTTAGGAACACAAAGAGAGGATGCAAATGAACAACCTCTAGAATAAGTATCATCATCAATTCTCTCTATGTCACTATCTACATTTTCAAGTTCATCACAAGAAGAGTAAGTAGGAACATTGTACCTTGAAGCGTCACTATCATCGTCTCCGAGACTAGAAGCATAGGAGTTTTCATCATCACATTCATCCTCATAAGCCTCATAGTCTTCACGAGCTCTATGACCACCATAGTGACTCACCTCATTACCATAAGAGCCATAGTTCCCCGAATCATCATAGTAACTCCCACCATCATCATAGGAACCATAGTCTCCACATTCATTGTAGCAATTTCCATAATTTCCATAGGAGTCATAACATCCACAATCATCATCTGAGGACATATTTGCAACAATGAAAAGAAAAGGACCTCACAAATTTACTCCCTCACGTGTATTACTTGATATATGAACACTCAATTTTCTTTCCACTCATGTATACACTCAAGGTCAATGGCTTTTGTGATCATACTTTAATGATCTCACCACTCAAGCCTTTTTCCATTCAAGGGTTTCCCTTAATCTCTTCAAGGTTCTGCAACCTCAAATCCTCAAGGAAAGTGTCCACGCTTCGGTTTGGAGTGAAGTTTATAAGACACGAAAAAACGGACAAAGACACATAGACGGACTAAGAACAAATAAATACGCAACGAAACTAAAAAGAGAAAAAAGCACGAATCGAATTGGCACGAAACGATATCGAAATTGAATGAAATTTTGTGTGTGATCTAGAAACTTACTGCATTTGATGATATGAAAGGGGTTTGGGTGATCTCAAACTGGTTAAGGGCTTTTCCGAGCAATCTGTAAAGTGACTGATTTTTTATTCAGTGTTGTCGTGTGAGTTTGGGTGCTACCGCAAAGAGTAAGTCAATAACCCTGCGGTGTCGCCGCGTTATCACGAAAAGAAAGAAAGAAATAAATAAATAAATAAATAAATGGCCTACGCGATCGCGAAGAACAAATTATGGGTTTGATGCAGAACTTGAAGCCCGAATTTCTGGAAATTTTCTTCATTTGAATCTTCACAAATCAACTTATTTTTTCTCCAAATTTGAGATATAAGCTCCTTATAAGTCCGTGAACAAACCCCAATAATCAATTCTTCAAAAACAACACCCAAAATGCAAAAGCTCAAAAGCACTTGTTGATGAACTTGAAGAACCTTAGATTTTGATTCTTCTAATTGATGCCCCAAACGTTGTTTGTTGTTCAATTCCTTCAAGATACAACTTCGAGAATCATCAACCAACAATTGGTAACAAATATTTCATCCAAAGGAACCCTTAATCTATGACTCAATTTTTGGGGTTTTTTTATTATTATTATTTTATTTATTTTTTTGTAATTTTCAGATTTTGATAAACAAAACCTAGATAGTGTTTGTAGGAACAAACACCGATCCGAGCTCTGATACCAATTGATAAGATCCTAAACTATAAGAATAGGAAACAAGCAACCAAACAATAAAATCAACGACACAAAGTAAAGATAGAAGGGAATAGGGAGAATAGATAGAAGAAAGAAATGAATCAAATCCCACAATTGTAGGTAAATTAGAATACTACAAACAAATTTTAATACCCTAATTTAGATGATACAATTAAAGATCAATATCTGAGGGGGAAGAGACTTAAACTCAAGCAATGAATCTCTCACATAAGAGAATCCAAGAGAGATCAAAGAAGAGACAAAGGGATAAAACCCAAACGCACTCTCACAAGTGTATTCTCAGTCATCCAAAATCTAACTCTCTAAACCCTAGAATCAGGCTATTTATAGTAGCTAGTTAATTGCAAGGATAAATGGACTAAAAAGTCCCTAATGCTGATTCTAGAAATCTGGCTTGGCCGTCCTTCATCGCGACCGCCCATCAGGTGTCGCGATCGCGCCATGCGAGCTGAAGCTTCAGCACGATCGCATTCTGAACATCACGACCGCGTCCATTAATTCTTCCAGAACATCATGACCGCGCCAGAAGACTCGCGCCCTTTCTCTGAGCCCCTCTTTCCGAACGTGTGCTCTGTCTCGCGATCGCTCCCTTTCTCTAAGCCCCTTTTCGCGAACGCGTGCTCTGTCTCGCAATCGCATAGTGCACTCAAATTCCCAAAATCCAGCAAGCTTGCATTTGCTCTTTTGGCCACTTTTGACTTGAGTTGTGATGTTAGGCTAAAAATGCATATATTTTAATATTAGTTACCTCATGTTTTGGTGCTTTTGTGGATTATTTTAGCGTGAATAATAGTATTTTTGTGCTTATATTGGGTGTTTGAATGTGTAGGAATAAAGTGACATGAAAAAGTGTTAAAGTTTGATGATTTGGAGCAAATTGAAGTTAATTTACAGTGTTGAAGGTGCCAAGGTCGTGGATTAGCCATGAAAGGAATTTGAAGACGAAATGTCACGACCCAGCCATCGTAAGGCCATGATTCAGCCATGAAGTCGAAAGCAGAATGTTCAAAGCTCACGGCCCAGGCATCGTAAGGCCATGATTCAAAATTTCTTGTGAAAAGTGGCGAGGGGCAAACTTGTCCACAAGTTTGACACGAGATTTATAAGGTTTTCTAACCTATTTTCAGCCTCTATCTTGACTTCGGAGAGCAAGACCACCATTGTTGAAGCACGTTGGAGCTTGAAAACGCATTAAAACTATTCGAACTGTAGAATCAAAGAGTTTTTCTCAACTTTTCTTATTCTCTTTCCTATGGGTGTTGTTTTAACTATGAATTCATTATTGTTTAATACAATTATGAGTAGCTAAATTTTTACTATAGGATTTTGATGAACTCATTATTGGGGTAGTTTTGAGTAACTTCAAGATTGAGTAATACAATATTCTATTTATTTGGCTGTGTTTTTATTGAATTCAATTGTTAGGCCTGCAATTATTTGTGCTCTTTTTGCTTGAATGATCTTGGGAAAGACGTTTGGGCCAGGGTCAGTCAAATAACAGTACTTCAGGTTATGATAGGGGATTACTTAAACTGATTTAGAGTCATTATAGGGATATCGTGATTCGACTGTGGCCTGAAATTGGACAGTTCTTAATGATCTAGATTATTTTAGGAAAAATAGCTCAAGAACCGTGTTGTTAGTAGTTGGGAAACTCTAGCGAACAAGTTTAAGTTCAAGGCCAATAGAATAGTATTTCGTGCAAGTTTGGAGTGAACTCAGGACTAACCCAATAACCATGAATTCATTATCCTAGGCTTTTTAACATATACAAGTTCAATTTTTATTATTCTTAGTTGATCTTAGGTAATTGTTAGTTAAATTAATAGCTTATTACTTGAAACACTATTTTTGAACTTTGAATCTTTGGCTATTAAAGTTACTAGAACTTGACGTTGCTCTCTGTGGGATTCGACTCCGAACTTGTTAAACCGGATTATATTTGCAGAGACCGCTTATCCTTTTTAGGACGAGTTTTGGGCGTGATCAAATTTTGGCGCGTTTGCCGGGGAGCATCAGTTTAGTTTGTAACTGTAAATATTGCTCGGTTTTAGTTTAGATAATTTTTAGGTCTTGTACATATTGTATTTTGTTTATAAAAAAAGTTAATTTAAAAAGAAAAAAAGTAATATACATGGCATCTAGAAACTATGCGAGGCTAGGTAATGGTTATTCCTGTCGGGTACATTATTGTTCTAGTTGTGGAGGAAATCATCCATGGCAGCATTGTCAACCTTATTTTTTGAATAGATGCAATATGTGTGGTTGTCACAGTGGTCATTTTATTGGTTGTGCTTATTTATCTTACCTTTCCCCGAGCCCCTATTATGATGGTTTTGTTTTTCCTTATGATGCTAATAGGTGCAATGAAGTGGAGGATAGTAATAGGAAACACAAGGCTGATATGCAGAAGATTGAAGATATGTTCAAGTTTTTGTTGGAGAATGATAGTGAGCAACAACTCCAGATACAGATACATGAAGTGACTATTCGTAATCTTGAAGTGCAACTGAATCAATTGGTTGAGGTTTTTAATGCTCAGCAAGCAGCTGTTGTGGATAGTGATCAAGAAGAAGTTAAGATGGATGAAAAAGTGGAAGGCCCAATAGTGGAGTTAAGAGATGAATGTCAACCACCTAGTCAAATAAATTTTGATAATATTCATGTTGAAGAAGTGGTACTAGAGTCAGACACCAACATTGGAGATGAAATTTCAGTTGACCCTAATTTATGCCAAAAAGAGGATGTCAATATTCAATTGGAGTTTGAGCATATTATACCTCTAGACGCTTCTCAACATTGTGTTTGGATGAAGACATGGAAATCGTCTACCCTTCCGAACCAATGGAAAAGTCTAAGGAAGAGGTGCATGGTGCATATATATTAAAATTTGTATTGCCGTCTAGGCAAGACAACATTCCTCAATTTAAGGTCATGAAGTATAAGATGACATATTTTGTATCACTTGAATTTGCACCACCACGAGATCATGATCATAAGCTTGAATCCAAATTGGGGAGGCAATTCATCTTTTCAAAGTGGAGAGAAAAGTTGGGATGCTGGGATGCGTCGTGCCATGACATTAAATAAGGCGCTTGTTGGGAGGCGACCCAACTATTGCTATTTTTTTTAGTTTAGTTATTTTCTTTATAGTATATTACTTTGTGTGTTTTCTTATGTTGCAGGCTCATGTAGTTTTAAGTCTAACTGTGCGCTACTTGCAACCCCGGTGCTTGTTTGGGAGAAGTCTAAGTATCCCATGCTCTATGGAGGTTGAGCATACAAGTGATGATGATGGCAAGTAAGAGTCTCGCAAAGCTGTGGATCTGATGGCGCCATATATAGTGCCAGTTCTTCGAGCCTACAACTCCAGGGAGTATTTCTTCACCCTTGGTTTATATGTTGTTGCATTATGGACAGTGCAACTTGTTAAGTGTGGGGTGGGGAGTACTTTGTGTTTATTCAATATTTCTTTTATAATAATAATCTCTTTGGGTTTTCTTAGCCTTGGTTCTTTCCCATTGAGTTATTTCAGCTGAACCAGGTATTTTGTAGGCTAGATATAAAAAAAATTTAAAAAAAAAAAACAGAGAGAAGAAGAAAGAGTTGAGAAAAAGGAAAAATGGAAATAAGGCAGAAAGAGAGAGAAGTGAGGACTTTGAAAAACAGCCTTTAGCTAGAACTACATACATATTTTTGAACTTCCTTTTTGAGTTCATAATTAGGTATTGCAAGGTGAAACTGAAATGATCCTTGAGTTCCATGTACAGTGTGTGGTGAGCTTATTTTTATTCTACTTCTCATTGTTTCATGTTAAGTCTAGAACTTGCCCTGCTTGTTGTTTGAGACGAAATCCTAGGTAGTCTTGATCTTTAGGATGAAAGTAGGCCTTCTTTGGCCCGCCAGTGACTAAATAAGCCTACATAATGAATGAATTCCTCAGTGTCCCAATTTGAGCCTATTGACCTTTTCTTTGGCAACCTGTGTTACAAGCCCTATCCCTTTTTGCTATTTACTTCTCTTGTTACCCATCTTCCCCTTAACTACTTTAAGTTGTGTGATTGGTAAGATGGTGGGTATGTTATAAGAGTTGTGTACTTGAGAAGAAAGTTTCAAAAGAATGAAGGAAGAAACAATTATATTCTCCTCATATACAAAAATTGTGAAAAGAGAAAGAAAAAGAAAAAAAATCAAAAATCAAAGAAAAAAAAAGATGAGTAAATTGATGAATAATGAGGAGAAAGAACAGTATAAGAGAAGGGACTCTTGAGCTTAGAAAGTGGATATGGATAAGAATCTTGGGAAGTGCTACAATTATGTGAATAGGTGAGGCAATTAGTAGTGAGTGATGCTTCAAGTATTTAGGGGAAGAATTAGTCACTATATACCCAAAAGTGTACCACACCTTACCCCAAGCCAACATTACAACCAATGAAAAGTCCTACTTGACTTTTGATTGGGACTCCTACATTAGTGGAGAGCAACAAAATGGGCAAGCCTATGGTACTTTTCTATGAGACATGAGATATTTCTTTGTGAGTGTGAGGGTGTTCGATATTTATATGCCATAATTTCTCTTGAAATAATATGTTGTGTGTTTGGTGGCATTTTCTTGTTGTGAGGTATATTGGAACTTGAGTAGTCTATAGGTTTCTATTTTCAATACTTGATTATGACCAAAAGAAAGGGTGTTTGAATTTCATAGGTGAGCTCGGTAAGGTTGTTTTTGTCATGGGTTCTTATCTAATCTTGATGTCTTGCCAGCTTTCTATGTGTTCTTTTTCTTTGCTCGAGGACGAGCAAATTCTTAAGTTTGGGGTGGTGATGTTAGGCTAAAAATGCATATATTTTAATATTAGTTACCTCATGTTTTGGTGCTTTTGTGGATTATTTTAGCGTGAACAATAGTATTTTGTGTTTATATTGGGTGTTTGAATGTGTAGGAATCAAGTAACATGAAAAAGTGTTAAAGTTTGATGATTTGGAGCAAAATGAAGTTAATTTACAGCGTTGTAAGATGCCAAGGCCGTGGATTAGCCATGAAAGGAATTTGAAGACGAAATGTCACGGCCCAGCCATCGTAAGGCCATGATTCAACCATGAAGTCGAAAGCAGAATTTTTAAAGCTCACAGCCCAGGTATCGTAAGGCCATGATCCAGCCATAAGGCAAAATTTCTGGCGAAAAGTGGCGAGGGACAAACTTGTCCACAAGTTTGACACGAGATTTATAATGTTTTCTAACCTATTTTCAGCGCCTATCTTGACTTGGGAGAGCAAGACCACCATTGTTGAAGCACTTTGGAGCTTGGAAACGCATCAAAACCATTCGAACTGAAGAATCAAAGAGTTTTTGTCAACTTTTCTTATTCTCTTTCCTATGGGTGTTGTTTTAACTATGAATTCATTATTGTTTAATGCAATTATGAGTAGCTAAATTTCTACTCTAGGATTTTGATGAACTCATTACTGGGGTAGTTTTGAGTAACTGCAAGATTGAGTAATACAATATTCTATTTATTTAGCTGTATTTTTATTGAATTCAATTGTTAGGCCTGCAATTGTTTGTATCCTTTTTGCTTGAATGATCTTGGAAAAGACGTTTGGGTCAGGGTCAGTCAAATAACAGTACTTCAGGTTATGATAGGGGATTACTTAAACTGATTTAGAGTCATTATAGGGATATCGTGATTCGACTGTGGCCTGAAATTTGACAGTTCTTAATGGTCTTGATTATTTTGGGAAAAATAGCTCAAGAACGGTGTTGTTGGTAGTTGGGAAACTCTAGCAAAAAAGTTTAAGTTCAAGGCCAATAGAATAGTATTTCGTGCAAGTTTGGAGTGAACTCAGCACTAACCCAGTAACCGGGAAATTCATTATCCTAGGCTTTTTAACATCTACAAGTTCAATTTTTATTATTCTTAGTTGATCTTAGGTAATTGTTAGTTAAATTAATAGCTTATTACTTGAACACTATTGTTGAACTTTGAATCTTTGGCTATTAAAGTTACTAGAACTAGACGTTGCTCTCTGTGGGATTCGACCCCGGACTTGTTAAACCGGGTTCTATTTACAGCGACCACTTATCCTTTTTAGGACGAGTTTTGGGCGTGATCAAGTTGCTTTTCATGCCTTTTTAAAGCACTTCAAGCTCTTGATGTCGATTATGAATCCTCCACGGTTTTGAGTGCCAATCCGGATCGCATAAAACAAAGATCGAAACCCCTGGAATTTTGGCCACCATAATTCAAACAAAGCCATAACAAGTAAATTGGCAGTGGAAGGAGCTACGAAGAAATGAATGAGAAATCAAATAAAAGGGGGGATAGAAATGAGCAAGATTCCAAGATTTCAATAGCTTATGCGAAAGAGACCTAGTCTTGACAGTAGATATAATACTGTCATGCATTTACATATATCCTTTCTTTGAACTTACAAGTAACATATGGAACTTGATATTGGAATTAAAGCAGTAATCATTACATCACATTAGTAAACAATAAAGCTAATCCTCCATGACTTTATGGTACAGTTCATATGTATTCAATAATGCCATCGAGTAGTCAGCACATTGTTCATGTGCATAAGCTCTTACTTTTTGTTACTCCTATGAAATTTTCTGATTTGATACTAACTTATTAATGATTTCATGGTACACTTCATAAGTATACTATAAATCAGGCAGTCCTTTGCTGTATCCGAACTCATACATACACAAATCTAGTTGAAGAAATGCAACATTTAACATAAAAGTTTTGGTTGTCCTGCAGGCCACCAACGTAATTTAATAACAGAATTATATATGATTTTGAGTAGAACTTAAGTTCAATAAACTGACGGAGTAAATACGTAAATGTTTACACTATGATGTTACTTATAAGATGATTAGCTATTTTTGTTTCGATTCATCTAAAGAGCTAAATTCTGTCGAAGTCTTATATCTATGACGTGTTAAAGCTTTTCTAGTAGTATCTGTAAAAAATAAAAGTACCTATTGTATGTCGTTTAGGTTATATTACTCAAACAATTAATACTTATAAGATGAAAGTGGTAGGGTAAAGTGCAAAGACACTACGGCTAAAAAAATTCTACGGGTGCTTGTGACATGACCCGAAATTCGGCTAGGCCGTGCGGGCACCCGACATCCTCCCCTAGACCTGTCGGGCGAACCCTTACCAATTAAATTAGGAAAATAAATATAATTCAATTCATATATAGGAGCAAGACTTAGAAAAAGAAGCACAGACATACTGATACCTCTAAGCTATACAAAAGAAATTACAGCTGACTACCCAATATACTAGGTTTAGGGCTATCCAGACTAGACATCTAAGAGTACAGAAAAAGACAAATACATCCTGAAGGGAGCAAAATGCAACTGAAATAGTAAACATAAAACTGGTGGCCATCCGAAACAAAAACTGGCTCACCCTGACAGCTGAAGTCGTCTTCGCTCCTTCACAACGTGGCGAACTCAATCCTGGAGCGAACCTGCCGAAACGAAGTAGCTAGACAAAAACAAACAACAAACAAGGCTGAGTCAAGATGACTCAATAAGTGGGGCAGACTAGGCACCTCAAAGAATAGGATAGCTAGCCCGGTAGAAGAAACAGATAAACCAAATTCCTCTTATTTAAATTATAAAAAGGCAGAGTCAGATAATAACCAGAAACACGTATGGAATTATAAACTCATAAACAACTAGGGACATAAGATAGACAGAACATATAGGTTTTTATGTATCCCGAACGTATCAACAAATAAGCAATGCACATATAAGCAGAACAATAGTCATGTATCGAAAGACTACACAATGGTATGAAATGAAATGAAAAATGAGATGAAATGAAATGAAATATGATGCAAAGGGTCACATATGCCAAATGAATGGAGCAGAATCCTCCTGCCCTCAGTATGATGCAATGGAGCGGAATCCTCCTGCTCCTATATAATATAAACCAGAGGCAGAATACTCTTGCACTCAGTAAATGATATAGCAACCCATGGCCAGAATGCAATGCTCATATGCTCAATGAAATACCAAGAACCGGGGATAACACAAAGATACAATATAAATCCAAAGCTAAGGTGTAATGAGTACGCCTATTGGCAGCTACACGCATAAGGAACACGTGGTAGAATATCCACAAGGCCAAGTTCCTCCAAAGAAATGGATACAACCACTTACCTTGTTATTAAGTTAGCACAGCCACTCAACAACCGCTTTGTCCTTTGGATTCATTGCCAAATGATCCCACTGTGTTCAATAAGCAGAGAAATATATCACATAAGGCTAAAGGCTTCATTCCTTACGTCTTAGGCCAATCCAGTTAGGAACCTGATATCCTATTCGCATACGCAATACGCAGGTCAGGCCTATGTACAGAGTTTAAGGTCACATAACCAAACCCTAATTAAATTACATTTATATGTTGCCCATAACTCACTGAGTACGAATATACTCAATTTTATTATCAGAGTCAATTTAACCCTTTAAACTATTAATTGAACTTATCAAAACGATGTCTAATATCCCAATTTTTACAGTTAAAATATATTCAAACACATGTAATAAACTAAAATAATGCATTAAGATCATTACCTGAATGTTTCAGGGTGAAAATTCTATCTTTATCCGGCTCTTTTCTTATTTTCTAGTATTATTTTTCCTTTCGCGTTTCCTCTTCTGTTTCCGTCTTTGCTTTTTGATTTTAGCTAACGAATTAATATAATCCCCTTAGCCACCGCCAACTCTATTTCCATTTTCTTTTCTTTTCTTTTCGCGATGAAAATTAAAACGGAACTCTACGAAATTCGAAATGATCCCAAATTTCTCTAGTAAGTAATACAAAATATATGTAACAAACTTGCTAAGATGGATCTCAAATCGCACTCCCGAAATTCAATATGCAAATTAAATGGAAAATTTTCAAATTGTTTAACTTTCGGCATTTTATCGGAAACTTGCCGAACAACCTCGAAATTCACTTTCGAAAGTTCACAAAAGTCAAAAATAATCATACGAACCTAACGGCGCTTTCGGATTTCGAATCGGAGTTCATTCGCCAAAATTGAGCTAAAAATCTCTTTTTAATATTTATCGACAATAAAAACTGAAATCTTCTTCCGATATCTACCAAACGAAGTCCAATTTAGCTCAAATTTTACAGACAGGTCCTAATGGACCTTAAGAATATTTTGAAATTATTAGCATGCCAATCGGAGTCCTAACTTTCAAAACGACTGACCGATATCGTTTCAGTTTGAAATAATGTAAAGACCAAAAGGTAGAAGTTTGACAATAAACATGGGGGGAGGCAATTTGATGTTAAATATTCAACTGCTCTTCTTGATAGTAGTTATTTGTCTCATCCTCTACAGAGTCAAATTTTTCAATGCTTTTGTCCGTGCTTTATTTAGGTATGTCATATTTTCAATGTGTTTGACCATGCTCTGTAGGAAGTAATTTATACTTTTAAATGTGTACTATAATTGAGTTGTAGGAGAACTCTCATGTGTTCTTCTAAAATCTTCTGACAGGTCTACATAATAAATCTCCTAAAGCTTTGTAACATCCATTGGGTTACAATTAACTAAAATAGTTGCGAAAAAATTTTGTAGAGCCATTGGTATTTTAAAGAGGACTGCCTCGCGTAAGCACTCCGATATTCTATCATCTGATTCTAGCAAGCCTCTTTTTTAGCAGCTTCCACAGTTTCTTCCATTAACACTAAGCAAGTCTTCAAAGCCAGCAGGTATTCTAGCACGATTCAACAATAATCTCAAATAATACCTTTTGCCTTTTTTTTGGGCTCGCTCCATTAGTGGACATACAAACTAAAACATTAAGTTTATGAAATTTAAATGATGGTGTAACTATAAGATGTCTTACCAGCAATAATTCTACCAATTACTTATCTTGTGTCTTTTTTTTCCAGATCTTGCCTTGATGGTCCTAGACATAATACTTTGGAAACTCTTTGTACAGGTAAGCTCATGCTTCAATGCATTTCGAGCATGTCTCAAAATACTCGATAAGCATGGTGCACATGGCATGGTCAAACCCTATAACAGTTTGCAAATTTTACTTGCTCCAATAGCACACTGAATATATGACAACTTGCGTGACCAGATATGCTATCTAACAGCATCTAAAAATAAGTAATACACTTATAATATAAAATTGAACAATGTCATTGAAACTGAAGATGTAAATTCATATGTTTCGAAATAAAGTATGAGTAGACTGCAGCTGATACTGTAAATGAATAGCACAAGATGGAGGCTGTAGGATAACATTCATATGCTATGCTTTCATTTCAGATCTCATAAACAAGAAAGCAAAAGTAAGTCAATGAAATGCAGATGGACTGATCCTTGTTGAAAATTCTTAAAGTATATTCACTTTTCTACGCAGTATACATTTGCACTTATTTCTTGGACATATGTGGCAAAGGTATATTTTTAATGTATTATATATATTGGTATTAGGGTGACATCCAAAAAGTTTAAGTTGATAAGAGTATATTTACATGCATCACTTCACTTCTTTAAGTTGGATCTGGGACAAAATTTTACTCGGGAAAGCTGCATTCTGGGAAGAAATATTTTTTCCTTAATAATATGTTCTCTTTCTCATATTTATGCTTTGCAATGCTTGAAAAGACTTCTTTGGTTATGAGGAAATTAATCTCCGCTTCTACAGTGTGAATTTCTTTTAGGTATGAATAGTTCCCTTATTGTCTTATCTTTCAGTTTTAACTTAGTTCTTTATGCTTCATAATTAGCTTTTTACTTCCCTTTGTAATTCTTTATTTTTCTTGTTTCTAAGGTCAGTTTAGTAAGACCGGTATGAATAGGAGGATAGAAAATAAGATTAGTAAAACTGCACTGAAGAGAAATATAAATTCAATATTAAAGTACATAAACAACAATTCAAGAACTTTACAGCTTAACAGACCAATTAGACATACCGAAGACAAGCTCTTAAAAATTCTATAAATAAAATCATTTATCGCAATTAAAGAATTAAGCATATGTTTCGATCATCGACAGCAAGCGACCCTAAATTAGCCACAATAATCGAAGGACTATTACACCTAAGAAGCTAATGAAGTTCGATTCATTCACGCTAACAAGTTAGCATAGCAGCCTATCAGCTTCTTTCATTTCGTTGGAGATGGTTGACTAACTATATGAAAATCATGTCATTCTTGAGTATAGTAATTTGGTGCGACAAATTACATAAGAAGTTCCAACTACCAAGAACAATATGGAATTTAAATACTTGAACCATGTGATAGAGAGATTTCTATCACAAAATCCTATCATTGAACCAAAGGGAAATACTGGGAAGAAAAAGAGAAACAAAATGCTAGGTAACTGCTTGAAGTACAAAATCAGAAGTTGTATACGTTAATAATTGAAATGGAAATCGAGAGAGGCTAATAACATATCTTATGTTATCAGTGATCGTCCAATAACGTAGCTCAATCAACCAAATTACTCACAACCTGAAGCTACTCTCAACTGATATATTATGAAGAGGAAAATAAGATTGTGGTGGAGGTGCTAATTATGACCTTTCCTTCTATATAATATTTCAATCATAATACCTCATTAAAAAATGTACTTATTAAATTTAATGAATCACGTTGACTGAAATCTTATATCCCAATACTATGGTACGGTTGATTCTAATCCAAATGGGAAGCTATGTAATAGGTATAATAAAACACTATGTGAATGTTAGTATTTTAGCAAGAACAAATGTATGATGCACCTGCCTGGATCCCCTTAAAAATCCTACGGATAAAATCATTTATCGCAACTAAAGGATTCGACATAAAGTTCATGAAGGTTACCTGAAACTACTATGAGTTATATCTAGTTTCAATTGTTAACACTAAGTTAGACACTAAATAATAGTGTATGTGGAGATGTAGTATTTCCTTATTTAGTGTTGATTTACCTATTTGTTTATTCGGGAGATGCAGTTGAAGACTAATAACTGGAGGTTGCATTTCATTCAGATTGAATTCATAAATTCTCCACATTGCTTCTAGCGGAGACACCCAACATGCATCTTGAAATTTCTAAATTTCATCAATGATTTTTTCCCACCATCGGACTCAATATAAACAACACACCTATTATGTCCTTCGTATATAATATACTTGTACACATACTTTATTGCTTTAACTCTAGAGCAGTATTCGACATTAATCTGACAATTGTATCTAGTTAGTAAATAAGAAGTGTGCCACACAATCTACTGGTTATTCATTGTCATACCACAAACTTTTGCTTCTTCCTATAATTTCTTCTCCTATAAATAGGGTATCCATCCTTTTCTTGTGTAGATTTACTTCTAAATGCCCGAAGATAGTGATTCTTACATTCACCATCCCTCATGCATGGACTTGTTGGACCATATTTTACACATTGAACATGCACCATATGCAAGGGCGGACCTACGTAGGAGCAAGTGGGGTCAGTTTAACCTACTTTCTCGAAAAATTATACCGTGTATGCAGTTATGTTTGGTCTGTTTTCAGAAGGAAAAAAGGCCCATAAAATTAAAATTTGAATCCACTTAAGCAAAGCAACATGCGTAGATCAGTGGTAAAATGGATTCAAATTTAAGAAAGGGTTTTAGGGTTCGAAACTCAATAAAAGCATGTAGACTTTTCTATTTTTTTAACCCGCTTTATAAAATTCCTGGGTCCACCATTGATCATATGCTTGACAACCAATTCATGCAAAAATGGATGTTCTTCATTGTCAGGAAGTTTTGCAGCAATAAACTTGTTATATTGATCACCCAATGTTATCTTGTGTTCTTGCTCAGGTATTATCAACATTTGTATGTGCGGTAAGCCTCTTTTTGAAACTCAACAACAAAGACATGTGCCGCAACTATACCAAATATTTTTTTCTTGAAAATTTTATCTTTTAAGTCTTGTAATTTTGCCCTAAAAACTCTAGCCAATAAGTCATGAATGTCTTGAGGTAGTTCTCTTTTGTATAGATTTTCTTGGATCTCCACCCAATCAGCATTACAAGTCATTGTGATAAATAGATCTGGTTATCCAAATTGTTGAACGAGAGCCATTGCATCCATGTACCAACGACGCATATCTCTATGACCTCTGATGAATGATGGGTGAAGAACTAATCTCTGACCAACTTTATATCATTTACATTCTCCAGCCATTATGCTATCCATTATACTTTGAAATATTTTTCTTGGAAAATTTATTCCGTCCAGTCTATAATACTCATGTCTTGTTGTTTCTAGCTTGATGTATATGTCAACCACGAATTGTTGCAATAATCGACCACACAATAGTTTGTTCAACTTTTTCGCATTACGAATTTGTAGTTTATAGCAGTAATAGTCTCTGCAAGACACGTCAGATTTTGTCTGGTGCGCTACACAAACAAGTTATATTAATATATATTACTTTAGGTTAAGGAAATCAAGTGAGATGTAATTTGGTTTGACTAGTTTACCTAGGTTCTCCATGTCGAACACTTCATCATAATTTTGTTTGACTAGTTTACCTAGGTTCTCCATGTCGAACACTTCATCATCAGACAAAAAATTCTGTTTAGGTTGTTTCTCTATTCCTTGATGCCAACCTACTTCATCATTTGGAAAATGAAAAGGATATTGTAGTGGATCATAACAACCATAATAGTGTATGACCCTATGCTTGTTTCCAGAATGCTCATAAACTATGATGTCTCTCTGAAATGGTACATTTGGATTGTTTTCGTCTATCCAGAATGCAGAAACTTGATCTACCAACAGGCTCTTGTGGAAACGTTTATCTAATTGAGTAGTTGCAACTATTCAAATTTGTAAATCTTGGAAACTGGATTGATCCTTTAGCTTGCGAAAGAATTGTGCATAAGGATTTCCACTCAATTTCTCCCTAATTTTTCCCATAACTTGCTCTGATAAGTTTGTTGCATATGAATAGATGGTATATGAACAGAGATAGTAAAAAGGAATGATAGATAAGTTCTAGCTTAAATAAAATTGATTCGTATAATGAAAGCTGCACAATGTATTTAATATAATGTTCAATTGATCAAGGTATGATCGTCAAAAAGTAATCTTATAGGGCCAACTTAAAAAAAAATGAGGGTGATATGTTACAGAAGATTATAGTTGAAAATCCTATTGGAGATTTATGGGAGGTAAAAAAGACAAACTACCTCGGCAGTGTTTTAACATTCTTAAATTTGTGAAACAAATAATGCTCATAAGATTTCCATGAAAGTTCATTGTCAATTCATATAGTTATATTAAATTCTCCATTCTTCGAATTGTACTAACCTTTTTTTCATCTGTAAAGGAGATATAGGAATGGCTACTACACTTTTTAGTACTATAAGGATTAATCTAGTATTTGAAAAGGCAATAGCTCTCCAAAAATGATAATTTTTATTTATTTTTTTCCAATTAATGACTTATTAGTAAACAACTGTTATTAATAATTATTTATTGAAATGCAGCCATAATAGCGTGAAGGCAAAAACCAAAGATACTCCTATCACTCTATTGCCAAGTAAATTGATTGAAGAAGTGAGATCAGTGAAGCTTTGGAACATCATTCATGATTCATTTGGATATATAAATGTGAATTTCAGCAACTACTTTATATACTTTAAGAGTGTATCCAGGCTAACCAATTTATTTTGTATGCTTCGTCTGCAGGTTACTTATTGTAAATTCAATGTAAAAAATCAAAAAAATATTAGACGCCCATGCCCCATGGTATGTATCTTGCAAGAAGTGCTACAAGAAAGTGTATGTTCTAAATGATATCGAAAAATGCTCCCGTTGTGGCATCCTCGAAACAGAGAATTATGAGAATGATAATACACATAATATTTTAAGTTTTATTTATGTTCATAGACAGTATTATGAACAGAGTAGGTATGGAGTGGTTAACTGGGTTGTTCGAGGTCATCTTTCGAACCGCTAGAATGCCCGAACAGTGGAGGTGGAGTACCATGGTCTCGTTGTACAAGAACAAAGGTGATATTTAGCATCGCAATAACTACAGGGGTATTAAACTTCTAAGCCATACTATGAAAGTATGGGAAAGGGTGGTTAAAGAGGATGTGGAAGGATACAACTATCTTCGAGAACTAATTTGGGTTTATACCGGGGCGATCGATGACAGAAGTCATTCAGCTTCTGAGGAGGTTGGGTTAGCAGTATAAGAATAAGAAGAGGGACTTACATATGATATTCATTGATTCAGAGAAGGCCTCCGACAAAGTCTCGAGAGAGGTTTTGTAGAGATGCTTGGAAGCTAAAGGTGTACCTGTGGCTTACATAAGAGCGATTAAACACATGTACAGTGGAAACAAGACCCGAGTGAGAATAATATGAGGAGACTCAGATCACTTCTCAGTCGAGATGGGTTGCATCAGGGGTCAGCGCTTAGTCCGTGTTTATTTGCCCTAGTGATGATGAATTAACATAGGGTATTCAAGGGAAGGTGTCATGATGTATGTTATTTTTAGATGATATTATTTTGGTTGACGAGACACGCTGTGGAGTTAATATTAAGCTAGAGATTTGGAGGCAGACTATAGAGTCTAAAGGCTTCAAGCTGAGCAGAACGAAAACTGAGTACATGGAGTGTAAGTTCAATGATGCATCTCACGAGTCTAAGGTAGAAGTGACGCTCGATACACAAGCGATTCCCAAGAAGGGAAGCTTCAGGTATCTTGGGCCAATCATCCAAGGCAATGGAGAAATCGATGTTGATGTCACACATCGTATAGGGCAGAGTGGATGAAGTGGAGGCTCGCCTCAGGGGTCCTATGCGATAAAAATATGCCACCTAGACTTAAAGATAAATTTTATAGAGTGGTCATTAGACCAGCTTTATTGTATGCGGTGGAGTGTTGGCCAGTCAAGAACACTCATATTCAGAAGATGAGTGTTGTAGATGAGGATGTTGAGATGGATGTGTGGGAATACTAGGATGGATAAGGTTAGAACGAGGTCATTCGTGGCAAGGTGAGAGTGACGTTTGTGGTTGACAAGATGCGCGAAGCGAGGCTGCGATGGTTCGGACATGTGAAGAGGAGGAGCAAAGATTCTCCAGTGAGGAGGTGCGAGAGGTTGGCAGTGTTGGGTCTACGGAGAGGTAGAGGTCGACCGAAGAAAAATTGTGGCGAGATAATTAGACAGGATATGACTCATCTCCAGATCACAGAGGACATGACCCTAGATAGGAAAGCTTGGAGGTCGAAGATTAGGGTAGAGGGTTAGATAGTTAGAGCTCTATGTTTTATAAGGACTAGCGCGATTCATTAATATTTGCAACTCCTAGCTTATGCTTCGACTATTTTGCATTTCTAATATATAGGCATTAGTTGATTCAAATATATTTGCTATTCCTAGCTTATTCTTCAACTATTGTGCTTTGATATTTTTTGTTCACCTAAGTTTTCTTTTGTTTTAATGTCAATATTTGTTTTATCATTATGTTTTCATTTTGTTCTCTCTTTGTTCATGTTTACAAAATATTTTTCTTTAGCCGAAGGTCTATCAGAAATAACCTATCTACCTTGGTGGGAGTAAGGTCTGCATATATTTCACCTTCCACAGACCCCACCTGTGGGATAGCACTGGGTACGTTGTTGTATACAATATTGGTGAAAGCGATCGCCTTAGATGGCTTCACTTCAACTACAAAAAAATCAGAGTGTCGGTCATGATAGAGGAAGAATAGAGAACTTTAGTCGGTCAAAAGTTCATTGTTAGGATTTTTCAAAAAGACAAAATCTGGTTGAAATTATTCTTCTTCATCAATTGCTCTTTCTTCTTCTTTATTTTCCCTTTTTCTTTTTCTTCTTTACTTATGTATTTTTTCGGTGGACGCTGCTTTTAAAATATTGAAAGTGGTCCCCTCTGGTCGCTTCACTTGACTATAAAAAATTCATGTTTTTTGAATAAGAAAAGATAACTTTAATTGGTCTAACGTAGAATTTCAAAAAGAAAAAGTTGGTAGAAATTCTTCTTCATCATCATCTGTTCATTCTTCTTCTTTAATTTGCCTTCTTCTTTTTCTTTCCTTATGTCTTCTTCCTGTGGACGCTGTTTTTCAAGTATTCTTTTTAATGTTGCTTTATTTTTTCTAATTGTTTTCTTCATTTTCTTCTTTTTCTATAGCCCAAGTATCTATTCTTAAAATATGTGCTCACTTTGTAATCTATATCTTCCCAAACTGCTTAATTGGTTGTGACGCCATAAAGTATAAAGAAGCAATCTCTAAAGAGGTTATGTTTTTTTTTCATTGAAATTTTAATAGTTGCATACTTGCATTAGATCATTTGAAAATTTAATAGTCAATAGTTGTTTACTGTTTACAATGACTATTCTTTTCTGGACACAAATGTTCTGCTCTTAGCTGATTAGTATAAAGAAGTTTAGGGTATAGTTGGCTTCAAGAATTGTTTCAATGGAAAATAAATTGGATCTCTACATCTCTAATGCATTTTTACTATAGTTTTATTAGATGTGAGTATTCACGCTTCGTACACTTCTAGGGGGTCACTTCATACATTTCTCGTATTAATTTTTGGTTAAATATGTTTATAAAAGGTATTGAGAATTATCTGATGCCTTTTTCACTCTTAATTTTCTTACATTTCTCAAATTATCTAAACTCTATACAACTTGATGATCACACTTGTAATATCCCGGTCCGCTAGTGATACTGTTCGTTTTGGGCCTAGGTCCACACGAGTTTAAAACGTGTCACTAGAATCTAAGGCTTGTTTATTTATTTACCCAGCATCTCTCATGTGTTGTGCCGATGTGGTATACTCTCCTTAGCTGGGGTGTCACAACATTGATGTAAAGAAGAAGCTTTGAATAGTACTACTCTTGGTAGGTATTGTGAAAGCTTATTGAATAGTACTTATTCGAACATAAGGTAGCTTTGATGGGAGAAAGCTGCAAAACAACTTTATGGTGATAATTTAAGATCCTAATAGGCTGTTGTTTAATTTTCAATATTATAAACTTGTGGGGACTGAACCGAATACCTTCTTCATGAGCTGAAATTAAAAAGGCAAAGTTGTTAAACTAACTGTGAAAGAGGTTCGTGAGAATGTTAATGTGGATACCTTTGACAACTTTGTTGGTGCCTCTTATGGTGTAAGAGTCCAAGTCTTGAGTGATGGCTACGGAAGGATGAGTTTGATTCTTTTTGCAATGTGGTCCAAAAAGAGAAAATTTTAGAGTAAATTTTTGAAGTGGAGTGTTTGTTTATAAACCCTGGATTTTCTTTGTTCTTGTTTTTTACCTCATGCTGAATTGGAGCATTTATTATCTTTTTCCTTTTACATTTGCCTGGTAGATTTCATGCTTTATAGTATATGAAATCAAGTTGATGCAATAAATGACATTTGATGTCATATGCTACAAAGCATATGAAATCAAGTTGATGCAATAAATGACTTGATTTCATACACTACAAAGCATAAAATCTATTAGGCAAATGTAAAAGGAGAAAGACAATAAATTCTCCAAATCAGTATTATGTTATCCATTATATCTTGCAATATTTTATTTCTAAAATTTGATAGATCCGGTATATAATAGTCAAGTCTTGTTGTTTCTAGCTTAATGTACATATCAACCATGAAGTGTTGCAACAATCGACCACACAATAGTATGATCGACTTTTTCCCATTATGAAATTGTAGTTTATAGCAGTAATACTCTCTGCAAGACACGCATGATTTTGTCTGGAGCGCTACACCTACAAGTTATATTAATATATATTGCTTTAGGTTAGAGAATCAGGTGAGATGTATTTTGGTTTGCCTAGTTTACCTAGGTTCTCCATGTCGAACAATTCATTAGCAGACATAAAATCTGGGATATCCTGGTTGAGCATTGCAACTTCAGTTCTACTTGTCCCATCTTTTGGTTTAAGTTGTTTCTGTATTCCTTTATGCCAACCTACTTCACTATTTGGAAAAAGTAAAGGATACAAGAGTGGATCATAACAACCTAATAGTGTTTGACCGTATGCTTGTTTCCAGAATGCCATGAACTATATGTCTCTCTAGAATGGTACAGTTGGATAGTTTCCATCTATCCAGATCGCATCAACTTGATCTACTGGCGCTCTGTTGTAGATACATTGATCTAATTGAGTAATTTCAGCTATTCGACTCTGTAAATCTTTGAAACTTGAATGATCCTTTAGTTGATGAAAGAATTGTACATTAGAATTTCCACTCAATATATCCCTAATTTTTCCCACAACTTGCTCTGATAAGTTTGCTTCTTGAAGTATGGAAATCCTACTGCTTCTTAAAGTAAGGGTTTCCACTCAATATCACCCCATTTATTGTCTTTCTCCTTTTACATTTAACTGATATATTTTATGCTTTATAATGTATGAAATCAAGTCTTATATTGCATCGACTTGATTTCATATGCTTTGGAGTACATGAAATCAAATGTAAGACTTGATTTCATTTACTACAAATCATAAAATCTATCTGGCAAATGTAAAAGGAAAAAGATAATAAATGCTCCAACTCAGCATGAGGTAAAAAACAAGAAGAACGAAAATTCAAGGTTTATAAACAAACACTCCACTTCAAAAATTTACTCTAAAAGTTTCTCTTTTTGGACTACATTGCAAAAAGATTCAAACTCATCCCTCCATAGCCATCACTCAAGACTTGGACTCTTACACCATTAGAGGCACCAACAAAGTTGTCAAAGGTATCCACATTAACATTCTCACGAACATCTTTCACAGTTAGTTTAACAACTTTGCCTTTTTAATTTCAGCTCATGAAGAAGGTATTCGATTCAGTCCCCACAAGTTTATAATATTGAAAATTAAACAACAGCCTATTAGGATCTTAAATCATCACCATAAAGTTGTTTTACAGCTTTCTCCCATCAAAGCTACCTTATGTTCGAATAAGTACTATTCAATAAGCTTTCACAATACCGACCAAGAGTAGTACTATTCAAAGCTTCTTCTTTACATCAATGTTGTGACACCCCAGCTAAGGAGAGTATACCACATCGGCACAACACATGAGAGATGCTGGGTAAATAAATAAACAAGCCTTAGATTCTAGTGACGCGTTTTAAACTCGAGTGGACCTAGGCCCAAAACGAACAGTATCACTAGTGGATCGGGATGTTACAAATGTGATCATCAAGTTGTATAAAGTTTAGGTAATTTGAGAAATGTAAGAAAATTAAGAGTGAAATGCATCATATAATTCTCAGTATCTTTTATAAACATATTTAATCGAGCAAGCTAATACTAGAAATGTACGTAGAAACCCCCTAGAAGTGTACGAAGTGTGAATACGCACATCTAATCAAAATATAGTAAAAATGCAGCACAGATGCAGAGATCCACTATGTTTTCCATTGAAACAATAGCTTGAAGCCAACTATATCCTAAACTTCTTTATACTAATCAGCTAAGAGCAGAACATATTGTGTGCAGAAAAAAATAGTCATCGTAAACAGTAAACAACTATTGACTATTAAATTTTTGAATGATCTAATGCAAGTATGCAACTATTAAATGTCAATGAAAAGAAAACATAACCTCTTTAGAGATTGCTTCTTTATACGTAATGGCGTCGTAACCAATTAAGCATTTTTCCGCTTCAAAGAGACTGCCATAACAATATTCTTTTTCTACATAAGAACAGTTTTCTTATCATCAGGCACAACATCAGATACAGTTTCTATCACCTCTAGATATCTACAAAATCATAGACAGATTACAACGTAAGCACATATTTTAATAATAGATACTTGGGATATAGAAAAAGAAGAGAATGGAGAAAAAATTAGAAAATATAAATTAACATTAAAAAGGTACCTGAAGAGCAGCGTCCACAGGAAGAAGACATAAGGAAAGAACAAGAAGGGAAATTAAAAAAGAAGAAAGAACAACTGATGAAGAAGATTTCTACCAATGAAAAATCTTAATTATGATCTCTCAACCAACTAAAGTTCTCTTTCTTGTTCAAAAAAATATAAATTTTTTATAGCCAAAGTGAAGTGACTTGAGGCGATCGCTTTCAATGATTGAAGAGCAACATCCACAGGAAGAAGACATAAGAAAAGAAGAAGAAGGAAAAATAAAGAAGAAGAAAGAATAGTTGATGAAGAAGAATTTCAACCAACTTTTTCTTTTTGAAAAATCCTAACTAGGAACTTTCGATCAACTAAAGTTCTCTTTTCTTCCTCTACCATGACTGCCACTCTGAATTTTTTATAGTCGAAGTGAAGCGACATGAGACGATAGCTTTCAATAATACTGTATATAAACATAAATAAAAACTTCAAATATTATGTGTATTACTATTCCTCATCATCTTCTATTTCGAGGATGCCACAATGGGGCATTTTACGATAGAACATACACTTTCTTGTAGCACTTCTTGCAAGATACATACTATGGGCATGCGAATCTAATATTTTTTTATTTTTGCATTGAATTTACAATAAGAAGCCTTCATACAAAGCATACAATAAATTGGTTAGCCTGGATACTCTCTAAAAGTGTATAATTTTTAAAAGTAATTGCCGAAATTTATATTTATATCGCAAAATGAATCATGAATGATGTTTCAAAGCTTCACTAATCTCGCTTCTTTAATCTATCTACTTGAAATTAGAGTGATAACTTTATATTGTGCCTTCACACTATCATGCATGCATTTTAATAAATAACTATTAATAACAATTGTGTACCAAGTCATTGATGGAAAAAGAAAAATTACCTTTTCTGGAGAGCTATTGCTTTTTCAAACACTGGATTAATAACTATAGTACAAACAAGTGTAGTAGCCACTCCAAATTCTCCTTTACAAATGAACAAAAAGGTTAGTACAATTTTAAGAACGGAAATTTAATATAACTATATGAAACGACAAGGAACTTTCATGGAAATCTTAGGAGCTTTATTTGTTTCACAGATTAAGAATTTTAAAACATTACCAAAGTAGTTTGTACTTCTGACGTCACAGATAGCCACAACAGGATTTTCAACTATGATCTTCTGTAACATATCACCCTCATTTTCTACCAGTTTGCCCCCATAAGATTACCTTTTTATGATTATAGCTAAATTGAATAATTAAACATTACATTAATTGGATTAGGTACCTTTTATTATACGAATCAATATTATTTATGCTAGAGCTTACCATTCATTCATTATTACTATCTCTTTTCGTATTCTTTTCCCTTGTCTAGTCATAGCCTTAGCTTTTACCATAAAATCAACTATGTTTGGAAAGAATATTAAAAAACAAGGCATATAAATAGATATGAAATTACATTATTGAGTTAAATAAGAGTAAGGTATTGCGGATACATTTCATATAATATAAGTAAATGAATAGTGAATACATTACCAAAAATTGTTCCTCTGGGCAATTGCGATGTATCTTCAAACGGAACAAGATTGTTTGAGAACATAACGGCAGAAAATTGATCTTCGCATTCTTTGACTATTGTATGTTCCTTGAAGATATAAATTTTTTTTGCACCAAGGAATAATTCGGATTAACAACATTTATGATGTCGTTAGTGATGTAATAGGACTTACTTTGCTGGAAATTTTTTGGAACTTTTCTATAAGATTATTGAAAACTATTGCTTGAATTTTTATTCCCTATAAAAATATTTATCCATAAACTAGTATCACAATTAAAACAAAAATGAAAAGATATGGATCAAATATATAGATATACAAAAAATAGTGTTACCTCTTCATCCACACGGGTAAGAGATCGTAGTATGCCTTTATTTTTATCATTTTAAAACTTTTTTACCGCTCCTTTTTCAATTAGGAAGACTCTTAATACCCTTTCAAGATCATATTTTCTTAAATTGTTAATTCGAACCCATTCGTTTGTCAATTCTTTTTCAGTTGCCATTGTTATTGCACCTGCAATAAAGTTTGAATACCAGTTTTTCTATTGTAACAATAATAAAGTGATTCTATTGGGATAATTTATAAGAGATAAAGGAGAAAATCATACCTCCAGTACCCAACACCAAAAGCTGCCAAGATGCAAGAGGGGTAATATTAGTTCTCTATTCTTAAATAACATAATTTTTAAATCATGTATGTAATATAATACACTCAATTAATAAAAGAAAATAATATTCTATTTTATTTTTAAACATAGCAATTCGTACAATGAAATAATGTACAGTAAAATTTAACAGTAAGATGTCTTGGTACTTACTAATTATTAATGCTTCAAATAACCTGTACAAACAACAAATTTTTTAAATTACGACACGGATTTGCATGTTGAGATTGTATGAATATTCAATTGAAATTACATTATAAAAGTATGTTCAAAGCAACTAATAAACAGACCTTGAATATATATATTTATACCTGCATACAACTACGGTGCTAACTACTTAAATAAAATAGAGTTAACATGAAGATGGGAAAAAATCTATTAATCTTTGAAATACTTATGTAATACAGAACAAAAGAAATTGGAATTTATCAAAAGCAAGAAAGAGATTACTTCCTTTGTGCTGCGAGATACTGTTAAACAAATACATGAAGAACGGAGAATAGAAGCTCCATTTATAGGAAATTTTGCCTATTGTACAAGCAATCAAATACCTAAACAAATTGGGATTAAAACCAAAATTTAAGCCTAATAGAAAAATCAAAATCAACTCGGAAGCGTCTATTATTTTTCATAGTAAGGGATAAATTCAAGATCAAAACTAATTGAAGTATTATAAAAGGGAAAATACAAATCCTAAACCCAAACCAACATCAAAACTAATTGAAGTATAAGAAAAGGAAAAATCAAAATCTGTAACCTAAACCAACACACCTAATTAAAGATGTAGTATATAAGGAAAAAAAGGGAAAGAAAATCGGAAGGGAAAAGAATCGAATTTGGGCGGCGAGATGTTTGGTTTTGCCTAGAATTTTAAGAGATAGAGTATGCAAGAAGACAAAATACAGAAACTTTTTTATTTTGTCTAGGGTTTTAAGAGAGTATGCAAGGAAACAAAAATACGGGAACTATAATTAAGTCAATATTTATTAAATTAAATTAGGTAAAAAAATAATTAAATAAATTAAATTTACAAAATTGTCCAACTTAAAACCACTTACGAAAGATAAAAAAGGCGAGTGATATTTCACTAGGTGTATTGGATAAAAGCTGACAACACTTGAAAAGATGACACGTGTCCACCACGTGGCACGAGCAGAAGTTCCAACGAGCAGACATCTAACGGACAGACATTTATCATGAGCAGACCCAAAGGGGTTACGAAACACTTCATCAGCCAACCCGGTCTAAGTGAGCAGTTATTAACCTGATCATTCACGATCATTCAATTAATGGTCATTAAGGCAATCATTACAACCCAGCGGTTATGCATCCAATGGATACGTGCCCAACAGTTACATATCCAGACGGATCCATGCCCAGCGGTTACGAATCCCAAGGGGTGCCTATTAGACTTATAAATAGCATTTGCTCTAAACCATTGTACAACAACTTTACTTCCTGTCTACAATATCAATAAGAATACTCTCTCACTTTTGCTCAGTTATTCCTTTTGCTCATATTTGCCTATTATTTTAATTCTTCGATCCTCTAAGGGCGATTGGTATCGAAGAGCTCTCTCCGGGGACAAACGATACGATACGGTTATTTCTCCTTATTTATGTTTGTGCTTATCTTTATTAGTTCATATTTATATCACGTTCTCGTATTGTCACCATTTTGGGTTCGTCGTTCAAACTATTAATCTCAACTATTAATCGTGACTCCGCAAATATAAATTTAATTATTAATTGACCTAAAATCGGATCTAGGTCAAACAATTTGGCGACCACAGTGGGAGCCGGTCAATAGCCTTCGTAGGTTAATAGTTTATCTTTTCTGATATTACACCTCTTTCCGTCAGTCTTTTTGTTCTATAACTAACATGGCAGAAAGCAATTCCCAACGAACTATCGTAGGCGGAAGTCAGGTAAAAAATCCTCCACCCATTCCTAATTACTCTTCTGATTATTCTCCCGATTACTCGTCCGATGGGCAGCAACAATCTTCCCAAGGACCGGTCAGGCAGCGAAATAGGCGTATGCGCTCTCAGAGCACTACCCCCACCCAGGAGACGACACCATAGGAGTCTCTCCCTTGGCCAAGGGAACCTAGAGGAAACACTCTTTGCTTTCATGCAGGAATATGCAGAGGTAAATCGAGGAATAAATGAGGCGCTCACTTCTCTCTGAAGAAGTAACCCTTCAGACGCAAGGGCTGACGCTGCAGCACTTAGTCGTGACGCGCCTTCTTCACATACTTCAAGGCAAGGTGGAGAGCAGAATAACGGAGGTACTGCGGATCCAACGACCCAAGTCAACCAGAATCAGAATGGAAGGTCCATGGCACCTGCAGAAGTGAGCCTTGTTGTGGAAGCTCTCACCAAACAATTCAAAAAAAGCCAGGAAGCACTTCAAAAGTCTCTTCACGAGAGAATTGATCAGATACCGGGCGCTCCACCCACGTTGAAGAAAGTCGATGTCCAACGATATTCCCAGCGACCCTGGAAGAAGGAGGCAGCTCCAAAGGCGATACCTAAGACGTTCAAAATGCCAAACATTCCGAGGTATCGTGGAACGTCTGATCCCAACGACCACCTCATGATGTTCAGCAACTTTATAAAGGCTGATCTCACCGACGAGGAGATCGAATCCGTTCAATTGAAGAAGTTCGTGGAAACCCTAGCAGATGGAGCTCTACGATGGCACTCAATGTTGCCACCCAACTCCATTGGGTCTTTCGCAGAGATGGCTGAATTGTTCGTGAAGGTGCACACAGGCGCTCAGAAGACAGAAACCTGCGTAGAGGATATCTTTGGGATCAAGCAAAGACCCGACGAGTCTCTCCGCAAATACGTGGATCGCTTCCAAAGAGAGCGTACGATGCTCCCCAAAGTACCAGACAGGTAGGCGGCGATCGTGTTTACCAACAGCTTGGATATTAGGAGCTCAGAGGCCACGCGCAGACTTTACGAGTCTCTTCGCGAGTTCCCAGCAGCCAGTTGGTCAGACGTCTACAACCGTTACAATTCAAAGGTACGTATCGATGAAGATAAATTGATTGGAACAGGTACTCGAGGAAGGGCTCAGGCACGCAATAATGGATCCGGCGGAAAGGCAGAGACCGAGAGAGCAGACGTACGTTATGAACCGTACCCTGATCAGTCACGCAGCCACTCCAAAGGACGCGACCGCAACAAAAAAGGATTGTCCCGGAGAGATGATTCGGAGTCAAACCTTCGTGGAGCCCCAAACCTGCCAAGTTTCAACGTAGAAGTGACTGAAGTAGTGGCAGCACTCAAAGACATGGCAAAAAAGGTCAAGTGGCCGAAAGACATGAAGACTGACCCAAGCAAGCGAAACCAGGACCTGTGGTGCGATTTCCATCGGGACCATGGTCATACCACCGAGGACTGCAAGGCCCTAAGGTACGAAATTGCTCATTTGTTGAAACAGGGATTCTTGAATGATTTCTTGACCGAGAAGGGGAAGCAGACTCACGCGAAAGCTCAGCAGAACAAGCCTGGCCCTCCACGAGCATCCTCTCCAAGGAAGACAGTTAATGTTATTTCAGGTGGAATCGAGGTGGACTCCATTTCCTTCACAGCAAAGAAGTATGCAAAGGTCTCCATCACAAACAACAAACACCCATGATCAGAAGAAATAATAACATTTGAGGATTCTGATGCTGACGGCTCGCAATTCCCACATGCTGATGCATTAATCATAACGTTACGCGTGGCGGAGTTCGATATCAAGAGAGTACTCATTGATGCGGGCAGTTCTGCAAACATTATCCAATCACGGGTTGTCAGAGAGATGCAGTTGTCGGACAAGATCGTACCCATATCTCGAGTTCTCTCCGGCTTCAACAACTCAAGCGAGAAGACTCTTGGTGAGATTACTCTGACAACTCTCGCCGAAGGGGTAGTGAAGGAAACAACTTTTCATGTTGTTAATGTGGATCTAGCCTACAACATCATTTTGGGAAGGCCTTGGATCCACGACATGCAAGCTGTTCCTTCAACTTATCATCAAGTATTGAAGTTCCCATCCGAATGGGGAGTACGTGAAGTCCGAGGAGAGCAACGCTCTGCCCGAGATTGTTATTCGGTGGCACTCCAGCTGCCCGAAGAGAACAAATAGCAACTACAGCGACCGGGACCAGGTATACCACATGAAGAAACTAAGTACGAGGTCCCGGAATTCATCACAAAGATGGACGAAAGAGAAAACCACATGTCGACCGTGGAAGCTTTGGAACCCGAAGAACTGTTCGCCGATAAGTCGGAGCGGAAGGTGTACTTAGAGACTGAACTAAGCGAACGCCTATGGGGAGATATCCTCCAGTTCCTCAAGGAGCGGCATGCAACATTTGCCTGGTCCCACGCAGATATGACAGGTATTTCTCCCGACATCATTACTCACAGGTTGAACGTCAATCCATATCACCGCCCGGTGAAACAGAAGACGCGCCAGCAAGGAGCCTTTTGGAACCAGGTCATCAACGACGAGGTCGATTGGCTGTTAAAAATCGGGTCAGTACGTGAAGTAAAATATCCAGACTGGCTAGCCAACGTGGTTGTTGTACCTAAAAAGAATGGTAAATGGCGAGTCTGCATTGATTTCACAGATCTAAACAAAGCCTGCCCGAAGGATTCATATCCCCTTCCCAGGATAGATCAACTGATCGACGCAATAGCCGGACACGAGGTCCTCACCTTCCTCGACGCATACTCCAGATATAACCAAATACTGATGGACCCTGAAGATCAGGAGAAAACGGCGTTCATAACCTGTCGAGGTACGTATTGTTATAAAGTTTTGCCGTTTGGACTAAAAAATGCAAGTGCAACATATCAGCGTCTAGTCAATCGAATGTTCCATGACCATATCGGAAAGACTATGGAAGTATACATCGATGATATATTGATCAAATCCAAACGAGCAGAGGACCATCTGACACATTTGAAAGAAGCTTTCCGAATCCTGGATCAGTACAACATGAAGCTGAACCCGGAGAAGTGTGCATTCAGAGTCGGATCAGGGAAGTTCGTGGGATTCATCGTTTCTCAGCGTGGAATTGAAGTCAATCCCGCTCAAATTAAAGCCATTGAATCAATCCCAGATGCACTTCACAACACGAAAGACGTCATGAAACTGACGGGGAGAGTGGCGGCCCTACGAAGATTTATTTCCCGATCATCTGACCGATGCAAGAGTTTCTTCGATGTCTTAAAACAAAACAAGGAGTTCGAATGGACCCCTGAATGCCAACAAGCATTCAAGGATCTGAAAAAGTATCTATCCAATCCACCACTGCTTTCCATACCTCAGGAGGGTGAGCAGCTGCTGATTTATTTGGCAGTCTCAGAATCATCGGTAAGCGTCGTTCTAGTTCGGGAAGAAAAAGGTAAACAACTTCCTATCTATTACATTAGCAAAGCTTTAATTGACGCAGAAACACGCTATCAACCCTTAGAAAAATTGGCGTTGGCACTGGTAACTGCTGCTCGTAAGTTACGCCCTTATTTTCAAAGTCATTCGATAGCTGTGGTTACAACCTTTCCTTTACGAAATGTTATGCACAAACCTGAATTTTCAAGAAGGTTAGTAAAATGGGCTATAGAATTATCTGAGTTTAATATCACCTACCAGCCTAGGATAGCAATAAAGTCTCAAGTTTTAGCAGACTTCGTGGCGGATTTCAGCACTAATATATACCCTGAGGCAGAAAGAGAAGCGATTCTTTATGCAGGGCAGACTCCTGGCACGTGGACCCTTCACACAGACGGCTCCTCGAGCGTCAAAGGGTCCGGGCTTGGATTGGTTCTCGTTGCTCCATCCGGAGAGACGGTAAGACAGGCTATCAAATGCCCATTTATTACTAACAATGAGGCCGAATATGAGGCCGTTATTGCAGGATTAGAACTAGCCCGAAGTTATGGAGCAACCATCGTCAAACTAAAAAGTGACTCTCAGCTGGTGGTCAATCAAATAAATGGAGGCTTCATTGCACGAGAATCCAGGATGCAAGTGTATCTCGCCCGAGTAAAAGAGCTCCTAGCACAGTTTGACGAATGGGAGGCATTTCAGATTCCACGGGAAGAGAACCATGAAGCTGATGCTTTCGCAAATATGGGATCAGTGGCAGAGATAGGGGCAGCCAGCTCTTCAGCTGTTGTTCAACTTCTCTACACGACCATGGACAGAGAAAAGTTCGAAGTCAACACCATCAACGCTACTTGGGACTGGCGGAATGAGATAACAAACTACCTTATCCATGGAACTCTACCCGTAGATACAAAAGCTGCTCGCAAACTCCGAATAAAAGCTGCTCGGTATACAATTCTCAACGGCGAACTCTACTGTAAAATATTTGCAGGACTGTTGTGAAAATCATTCCGGGGGCAAGGCGCTAACCCGGAAGCTGATTCGCGCAGGTTATTATTGGGATAAAATGGAGAAAGATACGAACGAATTTGTCAAAAAATGTGACAAATGCCAGAGGTTCGCCCATCTTCTCCATCAGCCAGCAGAACCACTCCATTCAATAATCTCTCTGTGGCCCTTCATGAAATGGGGGATGGATATTGTTGGTCCTCTTCTCACAGCACCGAGAGGGATGCGTTTCTTATTGATCATCACTGATTACTTCATAAAGTGGGTCGAAGCGGCAGCATACGCAAGGATACGACAAACGGAGGTTGTCGACTTCCTCTGGCGTTTTGTCGTATGTCGCTTCGGAGCACCTAAGGAAATAGTCATGGACAACGGCCCGCAATTTATCGGCCAGAAAGTGACTAGGTTCCTCGACGATCTGCACATCAAGATGATCACTTCCTCTCCGTATCATCTTGTTGCCAATGGACAGGTAGAATCTACCAATAAAATCATCGTTGAATCCCTCAAGAAGCGCCTCGAGCAGGAAAACGGATGTTGGGTAGAAGAGTTACCTGGAGTGCTATGGGCTTATCGCACAACGATAAAAATGAGTACTGGAGAAACTCCTTACTCATTAGTATATGGTGCAGACGCTTTAATCCCAGTTGAAATAGGAGAACCTAGCCTACGATACGCACATGCCACTGAAGAATCAAACTCAGTCAACCTCTCCAAAGAGCTGGACCTCCTTGAAGAACGGAGAGAGCTAGCTCTTGTAATAGTAGTCGCTCAGAAAGAATGAATCGAACAATATTACAATCGGGGAGTGCGCGTACGAAGCTTCCAGGTTGGAGATTTGTACTCAGAAAAGTCTCCCAGAGCACACAAGAAACAAATTCAGGGAAGCTTGGCCCTAACTGGGAAGGCACCTACAAAGTAATTGCTTCAGTCGGCAAGGGATCTTATCGATTGGCACGACCAGACGGCTCCACTGTCCCGAACAGTTGGAATGTGGTTCACCTCAAAAGGTATCACTTTTAAGTGGTAAAACGGTTAGTTATCTTAAACTTACCTTTTATTTTTTTACGAAAGTTCTTACCTTTATTATATTTTCTCTCTAAATGGTACTAACGACCTAAACAAGGTCAGATCCGTTTAGCTCAACTGGTAGAGCTCGAAGTTCTTCAACTTCGCGGCTGTGGGGTTGTTGGTTCGAATCCCACAACGGACACACTCCTCGTTTGGTTATATGTGTTCTATATGCAGCTCACCGCAACTCTTTTTATGTTATCACTTTCCGTGCTCCAACATAAAAATAAGGGGGGGTGGTGAGAGGCCCCTGTAGGCTAGGTAAGACCTTCAAAAAGGCAAAAGACCTTGCCAAAAGGCAAATTTTTAAAGTTTTTCAAAAACTTTTACGTGACAAGACTTCCACGAAAATAAGAGAAGTCGTTCACAAGGCCAGCGACTCGGCCAGAGCCATTCAAAAACTTTTACGTGACAAGACTTCCACGAAAATAAGAGAAGTCGTTCACAAGGCCAGCGACTCGGCCAGAGCCAATCTACAAAGCCGTGCAACAACTTTCGATTATCAAAACGATAAGCAAGGTTATGCGCATAGCGCAACGATTCGGCCAAAAATCTAACGACCACGATTCGGTCAGATTACTTACAACCTCTACCTAACGAAAGGCTAAGTTAAAAACATTCAGGCAGATTTTAGAGACCAGAACTTAATAAAGATCAAACTTCAGAAAATTCCAAAACATAAGGCACGAAAGCCACAACACATGCAAAAGAAAGATCAAAAGTTCAGGCTAAATATAGTCATTGAATGGATCTAAAAGCATATATACATTATCCTGTAAAACGATAAGATGCCGAAAATGACTGACAGAAGTTTACAGAGTGATCAAAGGCCAAATAAAACTGGCCATACAAGAGACCAGAGAATCTTTACAAGACTTCTGTCCACAAACAACCAAATCTGGCTCTCGCCAGACAATAAAAAAAATCAATCAAAGATTGGGAAAGGGCATCAACATTTGGGGCTATGATCAGAACCCGACGCACCAGCTCCATCGGTTCTGCCATCGTCCCCTAAATTCTCGCCATCGTCTTCGTCCTCATCTTCATCTTTACCTTCAGACTCCTTAGGAGAGAGATTCAGTGCTTGTCTTATTCTACGAACAGTGCTTTTTGTCATCTGCAGCATCTCCTCAACATTAACTTGTTTAGCTTGAATCTGCACGAGCAATAAATGTTTAGCCTCAAGCGCAGCAAGCTTGGCCTTAATCTCAGACTGGTCGCGTAGGTTTGCCAAGTCTTTGGTCAATGCGGCCTGAGCACTCATCAATTGAGCGGCCTGATCCTTGGCAGCCTGAAGCTCAGCTTTGGCCTTAATAGATTCTTCATTGGCCCTTTGCAGATCCATCTCAAGGGATGCACGATCATCAATAGCACTGTTCAAAGAAGTTATACATTCTTCAAGTAATCTCTCTAGACCCTGAGCAGAGCGTGCAAACCCTTCTTTTTCTTTAAGAAGAAGGTCCTTCTCCTTGGTGAGTGCGTTAATCTGCTCGACACGTTCATTGTTAACATCAGTTAGCCGATTAACCTTACCCCCTAGGAGATCACACTGCTCTGTCAAGATCTTGTTCTCCTTCAGAGCATCCAGCAACTCTTTCTTTACCTCGAGTACTTGATCGACGTTGTTAATCTTGGAGCGAAACATGAGCTCGGCAGCCAGCATACTTGACTGAAAAAGCAAAATAAGTCAAGGTTAGAAGTCCGAGGCCAAAGTTATTCCCAACACAAAGCGGGAAACACTTACCCGGGCAGAGTCAGCAGCAATCTGAAAGGCCAACTCCTCATCACTTAGCTCCCTCAGCACCCATTCTTCACGGGGACCGATGAGCGAAGAGACCGCCTTAGCCAAACCACCCGGTCCGGTTATGAAGTTAACATCAGGGGCAAGTTTCAGGGTATGTTTTCTCTCACAGTACTTGGGTTCCTAAGCCTGCTCAGAAGGATAATTTGGCCCAAACTTGTAACGGACATCCCCGATATCCTTTAATTCGGTCTGGCCATCGATGACTGACCGCCAGATGAACCTTTGACGAGGTCCAAAGTGCATAGGAATTGTCTGCTCGTTCTTGTCAAATTCTAATATAGTTTAAGATATCGTCCCACAGAGATTGGGTATTCTATGCTACGGACTTGTAGTATTTTAATTACTATTTGAGAGAATCAAATTGATGAAAAGTGAGTTTTTAATTTAAATTTACTTAAACTAAAAGAAAGAACTTCCGGAAGATTTCAAATTTAAAAGGAGTTGGGAATCGTTGAATTCACTTGGTAATACTTATAATAAATATCTCAGTTTTGACATGTATTTCTCTTAAGAATAATTGCTTATTGCTAATTCAATTATATTTTGCTCACTAAGAAAATAATCAATTAATAACACTCCGTGAGGTTATGTATATTAATCAAATTATAACTAGTAACGATTAAACCGAAATATTTTTCTTGCCTGAATTGTGCTAAAAAAGTAGTGAAAACTTCGTGAGAATATTTTTACGGAAAATCAATAATCTTACCTACAACAATTCCTCCGTGAGAATTAAAACTGAGGTAAAAAAGATTACAGACTTGGAAAAATAGTGTTTACTCTACTACTTTATTCATCAGTTATTATACATTAATTTTGCTCCGTGAGAATTACAAAATTAATATAACAATAACCTAGATATAAAATAGAGTGAAAATAAAGATTTAGTAAAACTATAATTCTAGCACAGTGTTAAAATGTGATTAAAAACTTCAGGCTAAGCATGTATTAAAACTGAGATACGTATTATAAATATTACCGAGTTTCATCAACTATCCCAACAAAAGAGATTACTCCATTATGGAGTAAGAAAAACTTTAAAAATATAAAGACTAGGAAGAAGTAGTATTTCTTCTACAAAAGGAAAATTACAACAAGACTTTAGAAAAAGAAAGAGAGCAACGTTGTTAGTTGTCTGCAAATGATAATTGGTGCTTTTTTCATACAACTTTGGCCTTTATTTATAGAAAAGATTCCATGCCAAATTTCTACCTAAGATGCCATATCTTAAGGTGGTAGGAAATATTTCAAGATGGCCAAGGTGTGTTGGGTTGTGAAGACTTTTTCATACGTATCTTCATTCCATAAACTTTCTTCCGTTTTCGCTTTTATTCTTCAGCGTAAAACAATTCACGGACATTACTATCAGTGTTATAATCACACTATGAATAATGTAATCATCAATGGTCATTCCCTTATTTTTCTTCACCTTGAATAATTTCTTCATCCTGCAAAATATGTTAGAAAATATGCGAGAGATGGATATATTTATTCACATTTTATTTAAAATACTTAATATTTAACTATAAAAATATGTCAATAAATTATATCCATCAAATTCCCCCATACTTGAATCTTTGCTCGTCCTCGAGGAAAAAAAAATTTAATTTTAATAAGAATACTTTCTTCAAACTTATGATCTTTGTAGGATAGAAAATTTTCTCAAGATAAACTTCTTTCATCATGCTCAATGCAATTATTCTTTTTACTTCACCAAATTCTTTAACTTATTTCTGAATTTTGACTTGATCAACAAGAACTTGCAGCCTTCTCCCCTTGAATCTTTCAAAATTGATAGAATTATGATCATGTATTCAATAAGTATCATTGTCTTGTCCATAGGCTTGCTCGTCATGTTCATCTCCACTAATATAGATTCAATACTGACTTTCAAAATTTTTTTAGGACTTTTCATGGCTTGTAATGTTAGGCTTCAGGCAGGTAGGATAAGGATATTTGATAGTGACTGTTCTTCTTCCAGCTTGGAGCTAACATTTCTCAAAATTTTCTCCATTCGATAATACTTTTTTTTTTGGGTCAATTTTGTTTTTCTTTTTGCTATATCATATATATTCATATATTCACAACATTGCTTCTTTTGGTAATATTTCTTCCTTTTGGTGATGTTTAATCTTTGCTCATTCAAAGCTGGAAGAAACAATAACTCTTTTTTTTTCTTTATATATATGTAAACAATATATACATATATCATATATATCTTTTCTTTTTTTTGTAATATATCATGGTGTTGGAAAAAAAATAGGATTAAGGCTCAAAGAAGGGTTCGAAAAGATAAAAATATGTATATTTGGATAGAAAATTGAGAGGCTTGAATTGTGTATCAAAGAAGGCCTAATTTCATTTTTCAAAAATCAGTATCATCCATTATTTCGCCTCGAACAACATTCAGAGCAAGTTCTAGCCAAGTAATTGATTCTACCTTCTTTGTGATTATAATTTTTCTCAATTCTAATGATTTTCTGAGTTGAAGATGTTTGCTCTTGCTTTCACAAAGTCAAAATCATAGACATGAAAAAACATATGGTGAATATAAAAAGAAATAATATTGAACAGAACGAAAAAATTTATATTGTTAATTAAAAACCTACAATTAAGACCATAAATAAGAAGAAAATAGTATATAATATATAAATGACCTCCCCCATACTTGAACATTTCATTCTCCTGGATGAAAATGCTTTTTTAGATAAGTGAAAGAAAGGAGGGTGAAAAAAAATAAGAATGAAGAAGGATCAGGTGGTAGTTGGATTATATAAATATAATATAATATAATTAATATAAAAATACTATTTTATAAGTAAAATAAAAATCTTTTTGGCTTTCAAATATACGATCACAGAAGAAAGCTTGAAAGAAACTGTGACCACACATGTTCTATGTGTAATAGACTGGATTATTTTAAAACCTTATCAGTCATTAGGTCCTAGTTTGAATATAAACTAGAAAATTACCTGTGCCAACATTAGATTTGGACAATTGAATGGTTAACCAACCAGTAACTTAGGCATACCGATCACCATGGAGTTACTCCTGTCTAGGTGACTCTGTTTTTGTAGAGGCCTTCATGAGATGTTCCGGTTGTACAATAATCTGGATATTGACCAGATCAATTGGTTAAGCATTTAATTAGTCAGATCTAAGTTGGACTTATGAGGCTCCATTGCTTCACCCTCAATGGCTACGGGATAAAGAACCATAGTTCTGAGTTTAACGTCGTCAGCTCGACGTAGTAACTGTGGCACTCATCATACTATCATGGTTACTAAAGGGTGTTGCTCAAATTGTCCTCCAAAGTACAATTTTAGCCTGTGACCATTGACCTTAAATTTCTCTCCTCCATTGCTTTGTTGAATTTCAATTGCTCCGTATGGAGTAACACATCTGTAACATTGTAAGGACCTGTCCACCTGGATTTCAATTTTCCTGGGAATAGCCTGAGACGGCTATTGTAAAGAAGTACCAGATCTCCAATTTTAAAATTTTTTGGTCGGATCAAATTGTCATGCCATTTTTTTGTTTTTTCTTTGTAAATCTTGGCATTTTCAAAGGCTTCCATCCTCTGTTCATCCAACTCATTAACTTGCAATAATCTATTTTTACCAGCAGAGGTTAAGTCAAAGTTCAATGCTTTCAGTGCCCAAAAGGCTTTGTGTTCCAATTCAACAGGCAAATGGCAAGCTTTTTCAAAGACTAATTTATATGGAGATGTTCCAATCGGTGTTTTGAACGTCGTTCGGTATGCCCATAATGCATTATCTAATTTTAAAGCCCAGTCTTTCCTTGAGATTCCAACCGTTTTTTCAAGAATTCTTTTTAGTTCACGGTTGGAAACCTCAACTTGCCCTTGAGTTTGAGCATGATACAGTGTTCCAGTTTTATGAGTCACACTATATTTTGACAATAAAGCAGAAAATTGCTTATTCATGAAATGCGTCCCTTGGTCACTAATGATGACTCGTGGTGTGCCAAATCTGGTAAAAATATTTTTTCTGAGAAAATTGCACACTGTTCGAGCATCATTCTTTCTTGTGGGAATGGCTTCAACCCATCGTGAAACATAGTCAACAGCCACAAGGATATATTCAAATGAATGAGATGAAGGAAAAGGTCCCATAAAATCTATACCCCAAACATCAAATATTTCACATACCTGAATAGATTGCAATGGCATCTCATCTCTCCTTGTGATATTACATGTTCTCTGACACCTATCACATTGTGCAACATACACACGAGCATCCTTAAAAAGTGTTGGCCAGAAGAATCCAGCTTCCAAAACCTTGAAAGCAGTTCGGTTTGCAGCATAATGTCCTCCAATTGCTCCATCATGACAATGAAACAAAATCTTTGGCATTTCATCTTCAGGTACACATCTTCTAATGATATTATCTGCAAAAATTATAAACAAGTAAGGGTCATCCCACAGATAATATTTAGCATCAGATATAAGTTTTTTCCTCTGTTGGTAAGAGAGATCTCGAGGTGTCCATTTTCCAACCAAGTAATTTGCAATATCTGCAAACCAGGGTGGTTGAGTCATTACTGAGCTGACAGAAAAGATGTGTTCATCAGGAAACTCTTCTTTTATATCACTAGACTCAAGAGGAGGGTTCTCTAATCTAGACAAATGGTCAGCTACCTGATTTTCTGTCCCTTTCCTGTCTTTTATTTCAAGGTCAAACTCCTGGAGAAGTAAAATCCATCTTAACAATCTAGGTTGTGCATCTTTCTTTGCTAAGAGGTATTTTAAAGCTGCATGGTCAGTAAAAACAGTGACCATGGTTCCTATCAAATAGGAACGAAACTTATCAAAAGCAAATACTACTGCCAGTAGTTCCTTTTCTGTTGTGGCATAGTTGAATTGAGCTTCATTCGATGTTCTACTGGCATAGTAAATAGGACGGAAAATTTTATCTTTTCTCTGGCCTAAAACAGCTCCAACGGCTGTATCACTAGCATCACACATGACCTCAAAAGGTTGGTTCCAATCAGGGGACACAACTATAGGGGCAGATGATAATTTCTCCTTAAGCGTGTCAAAAGCTTTCATACAATCTCCTGAAAAATCAAACTTAACATCTTTCATCAAAAGGTTAGTCAACGGTTTTGAAATCTTTGAAAAATCTTTTATGAACCGTCTGTAAAAACCTGCATGACCTAGAAAACTTCTAATGCCTTTAACAGTTGTGGGAGGGGGTAATCCTGTTATAAGATCAATTTTTGCCTTATCAACTTCTATTCCTTTAGCAGTGATTTTATGTCCTAAAACAATTCCCTCGGTAACCATAAAATGACATTTCTCCCAATTAAGAATCAAGTTTATATCTTCACATCTCTTAAGAACTAAGGTCAAGTGATTAAGACAATCTTCAAATGTTTTACCAAAAAGGGTGAAATCATCCATAAAAATTTCCAAAAATTTTTCAGTCATGTCTGAGAAAATAGCTGACATGCAACGCTGAAATGTAGCAGGTGCATTACACAAACCAAAAGGCATTCTCCTATAGGCATAGGTTCCATGAGGACATGTGAAAGTTGTCTTATCCTGATCTTCTGGTGCAATTGATATCTGGTTATACCCTGAATATCCATCAAGAAAACAGTAAAAACCATATCCTGCTACTCTTTCTAACATTTGATCAATAAATGGTAAAGGAAAATGGTCTTTTCTTATGGCATCATTGAGACACCTATAATCAATACAGACTCTCCATCCTGTTACTGTTCTGGTAGGTATGAGTTCATTATTTTCATTTTTTACAACTGTCATACCTCCTTTCTTTGGTACCACCTGAACAGGACTTACCCAAGGGCTGTCAGAAATGGGGTAAATAATACCTGCAGCCAAAAGTTTTATTATTTCATTTTTCACAACTTCTTGTATTGCTGGGTTCAATCTCCTTTGGGGTTGGATTATTGGTTTGTAGCTATCCTCCATGAGAATTCTATGTGTGCAAATAGTTGGACTAATGCCTTTGATGTCTGCTATAGTCCACCCTAAGGCTCCTTTGTATGTTCTCAACACTTCAACCAATTTTTGTTCATGTTCTGTAGTCAGAGAAGATGAAATTATTATAGGAAATAATTCAGGCTCAAGATAAACATACTTCAAATGGGAAGGGAGAATTTTGAGTTCAATTTTTTGTTGAACGTTTTCTGATATCATTTCTCCTTCTTCTTCAGAATCATTTTCCAATATTTCAGCTTCAGTTCTAATTGTTGGATCATCATCCTCTCTTGTGCCAGATTGGGCCAAGCATCTTTCCATTGAGTCTGAAATCAGTTGGTTTTCTTTGAATTCATCTGCAAGATCATTAATCATGTCAATTGAAAAGCAAGAAGATGATGTCTCATCTCCGGGAAATTTTAGAATCTTGTGCATATCAAAAATGACTCTTTCTTCATCTACTCTCAAAATTAGTTGTCCTTGATGGACATCTATGATTGCTCTTCCTGTAGCAAGAAAAGGTCTACCCAAAATTATTGGCTCATCAGGACATTCTTTCATTTCAAGTACTATGAAATCTACAGGGAAAAAAAATTTATCCACTCTCACAAGCACATTTTCAATTATTCCCTTATGTTTCTTAGTACTTTGATCCGCAAACTGAAGAGAAACAACAGTATTTTTCATATCACCAAGATCCAATTTTCTAAAAATAGAAAATGGCATCAGATTTATTGAAGCTCCAGAATCACAAATTGCTTTTTCAAAATATACTCCTCCCAAAGTGCATGGAATCGTAAAACTGCCTGGATCGCCAAGCTTTTGTGGTAGCTTATTTTGAAGTATAGCACTGCATATTTCAGTAAGCATTACCACAGAAACTTCTTCTAATTTCCTTTTGCTTGATAAAATTTCTTTCAAAAATTTAGCATATGAAGGCATTTGCAATAAAGCATCAGTGAAAGGAATATTAATGTGAATCTGTTTCAGAATTTCCAAAAACTTTGCAAATTGACTATCAAGCTTTTCTCTTTTCATCTTTTGTGGAAAAGGGATTGTCACAGGGAGAGGAGTTATTTTTTCAAAATTCTTTTCATCTTTTTTCTTGATTTCATTCTCTTCTGATGGATCAGATGGTATTTCAATATTCTTACCCTTTGCTGCCTGGTGTTCAAAATGGTTCTTTTCCAGTCTGTCAGCATATGGATCATCAAGATTCTTACTTGACCGTAAGGCGATGGCCTTAAGGTGTTCCTTTGGATTTTTCTCCGTATTGCTTGGTAAGGGACCTTGAATCTTTTCTGAAACAAGAGTTGCCAATTGGCTTACCTGAATTTCCAAGTTTTTTAGGGTTGAGTTTTGGCTTTCCATCTTTTCATCAGTGGCCTTAATTTACTTGTACTACAAGTCATCAAGACTTGAATGAGCTTGTTGAGGCCTTTGCTGATATGGAGCTGCTTGTTGATATGGCCTGAAATTCGATTGCTCACGATTTTGATTTTGGTATCCAGGTGGACCCTGTGCTGGTTGCTTCTGGAAGCTTTGAGAGTTCTCAGCACCATTTGGATTACTCCACTGAAATCCTGGAGGTTTATGTGCCATTGGGCTTCCAAAAGGGTACGGCTTGTAACCGATGACATTAGCATGCTCATCATTCTGATTGTTTGCTCGGTATTCATGGTTAAGATGGTTTCCTCCACACATGTCACAAGCCTCAGACTGAATTGGTTGTTGTGCATTTACCTGAAAAGATTCAAACTTTTGTGCCAAGGAGGCAATCTGTTGTGTTAGTGTATTAAATGCATCTGCCTGATTTACTGTGGCTGCCTTTTTGATGGTTACACGATCAGATGGCCACTGGATAGCATTCTCAGAAATTTCATTCAACAATTGCAATGTTTCTTCTGTGTTCTTTCCCATTATGGAACCTCCTGCGGCTGCATCTATCACATTTCTAGAAGAACGTGTTAGTCCATGATAGAAAATATATAACTGCATATGTTCAGGAATGTCATGATGTGGACATTTTCTTAACATTGATTTTAATCTTTCCCATGCTTGATAAACTGACTCAGTGTCAGTCTGCAAGAAATTAGAAATATCTTGTCTTAACTTTGTTGTTTTAGCAGGGGAAAAATATTTGTTCAAAAACTTTTGTGTCATCTGGTCCCATGTGGTTATAGAACCTCGAGGCAAACTTCGCAACCAAGTCTTGGCATCTCCTTTTAAAGAAAAAGGAAATAGTCTTAACTTAATTGCTTCAGGAAGCACTCCATTATATTTAGCAGTTTCAACTAGTTCCAAGAAATCAATTAAATGGTTATGTGGATCTTCACTTGGATCACCAGTAAAGGTGCAAGACTTTTGAATTGTTTGAATTAGGCCGGTCCTAATTTCAAAGTTATTGGCTGCTACAGGTGGATTTCTGACACTAGATTCACAGTTAAAGTGGTCTGGCCTAGCATAATCCCTTAGGATTCTGTTTGCTGGTCTTGGTGCCACTTCATCAAATTGATCCTCTACATGGACTGGTGGTGGGATTCCCAATGGGTTATTGTTATCTCCTAGTTGGTGCTCCATTTTGTCAAAAGTTACGATTTTAGAAGATGATGATTGTCCTTTCCTGCGCAATCTCAAAGATCTTTCAATTTCAGGATTGTAAATGACCAACTCTTTATTAGAAGAGCGGGTCATAAACTACTTGAAATTCTTTAAAGTAAAAAGAAAAAGAAAAAAAAAATTAGAGTTCAGGCTTGGCGAGGGGGAGGGGCGTACGGACCACTCCATTCGAAGTGTCACAAAAGGTTGTTGCACCCCAGCAGCAAAGCGAACCACCGGAACTAAAGTCACGATTGCAGGCCTTCGGAGCCGGTGATCTGTTCATGCTTCTTTCGCTTTTTGGTAGTCGAAGATAGAGTCAGGTTCCGAAGACAGCTTCAACAATAGATTGCCTTTTCTTTTTTCTTTAATGACTGTACAAAAATGAGTAATAACCCCAGTAGAGACTGGTACGATTCAATTCAACATTTTCTTCGTTCGGGTTTGATTGTGTCAAACAAGACTGACTTCTTACCAACCCGCGAAGGGTTGTGAGGCTGGACCAGGTCTGGCCCCCTCTCGAAAAAGCAATAGTTTTTCTCTGAGAGAGGAGTTCTCCTTCTCTAAGAAGTCTGTCTTCCTCGAAAGAGATTCCCATTCTCTTTGATAGGAAAAGATTGCCTGGGCTCCCCTGTATCCGATCGACTCATACCTCCCAGCCCTGTCTCTAGGATTTCATTCAATAGATCCAACCCACTATGAAGGAATTCGTTCATAGAATGCGATTGCACTACTTTTTTAAAACAACCTTACGGGATATAGTCGGCCAAGGTACCAAAGCCTAGACGACATATCCTAATCTTCTTGAAGGGGAACGGGTATCCGTGATCCATATCCTGAAGCACCGGGCTGAACGTGTTTTCGACTTTAACTAGCTCTATAGACTGAATCGCCTAGAAGCAGCCACCCTTGAAAGAGTGCGTAATAGCTCACTGATCGAGCGCCGAAGATGAACGGGGGATGGGACCCCTTGAAATTCTTTAAAGTAAAAAGAAAAAGAAAAAAAAATTAAAATGAACTCTTTAACAGTTGAAATGGTAGCACTACAAGAAAGTAGTAGTAGTAGCAGCAGCAGCAGCAGCAGCAGTAGTTGTTGAAAGGAAATATTAAAAAGAAATATAAAAATATTAGTGATAATTAGTATTAGTTAAAGAAGTAGTACATAACAATAGTAGAAAGAAATATTACACTATAATACAAAGCTATTGTTATGTATAGATAGTAGTGATAGCAGTAATGATTTAGTAGGAAAAATATAAATAAAATACAAAGTAGATGATATTGTTTACTAAAGATAAAGATATAGGTAATAATAATAGTATTATACTTAACACTAATAATAATAGCCAAAGGAAAAAAATGACAAAAGCAAAACAGTGTGTTGTAATCTAAAAATTAAATAATAATAATAATATAATACTATTTTTAGTAGGACGAAGTAGTGATTGTATAGGAAGTTAGTGACAAAAATCTATAGGACTCATAGGTAGTAGTAACAATAGTAGCAATATTTAGTAGGAGAAAATTTCAAATACTGATATAAACTTAGATATACAAAAGGAGATGATAATGAATTTTTTTTCTTTTTCTTTTGTAATAATAATATCAATGAAATCAAGGGTGGAAAAACGATGACTAATATTAAAAAAAAATAGTAATAATAAAGTATAATGGTAGTAAAGAGTAGTTAGTAGTTAAATAGAAAAAATAGTAAGATGTAATAGTAGTGATAAGGTAGTTAGAGTGATGGAAGACAAGATGGTGATAGGAAGAATGATGTGGTTTTATAGGTGGAAGTTCTTACGGTAAGAGTGAGAGTTATACTATAGGTAGATATACTAATAAGGACAAATGTAGGAAGAAGCAATAGATAGAAGAAAAAAAAATAATAAACTACTACTATATGATATAGATAAAACTCTTAGTAGTACTAAAAATTATAGTTATAGTAACAATGACAATAATAAAGAAAATCACAATGGTGATAAAAAGTTAAAGACAGTATACTAGAAGTAAAATATACTTATAAAATATTGTTACTAAATATAATAGTATAATAAATACATTAAAGAAAAGATAAAAATGATGTACTAGTTATAACAAAAGGTAGTAATAATAATACTAATAGACGTAACAAAAGAACGAAAATGATGATGTTAAAAAAATAGTAATGCCTCAGACTAGAATGGAAGAAAGGAAAGAAGATAAGAAAAAGGACAAGAAAGAAAAAAGTAACAAGAATGATAGTTATAATGAAAATGACGTAAACAAAAATTGTAAGTAGATTGAACAACAAAAGGTGATAAAACAATATAAATAGGTAAAGTAGAATATAACACTATTAAGAAATAGTAAAGGAAATAGTAATGACAGTAAAAGAAGTTAGAAATAATAATATAAGTACTAAAGAAATAAAGATGTTAGCAGCAGAAACGAAAATGTTAGTAGTAGTACTCAATATAATATTGTTAGGAGTTAGAGATTAGTAATCAATAGTTATAGTTATTATAGTTTTTAGTAGATTGTGTTAGTATTAATTATATTAATATATCCTCAAATTAGTAATCAAATATTTAGTCCGAAGTAGATGTACGCCAATCTCCGGCAACGGCGCCAAAAATTTGACGAGGTCCAAAGTGCATAGGAATTGTCTGCTCGTTCTTGTCAAATTCTAATATAGTTTGAGATATCGTCCCACAGAGATTGGGTATTCTATGCTACGGACTTGTAGTATTTTAATTACTATTTGAGAGAATCAAATTGATGAAAAGTGAGTTTTTAATTAAATTTACTTAAACTAAAAGAAAAAACTTCCGGAAGATTTCAAATTTAAAAGGAGTTGGGAATCGTTGAATTCACTTGGTAATACTTATAATAAATATCTCAGTTTTGACATGTATTTCTCTTAAGAATAATTGCTTATTGCTAATTCAATTATATTTTGCTCACTAAGAAAATAATCAATTAATAACACTCCGTGAGGTTATGCATATTAATCAAATTATAACTAGTAACGATTAAACCGAAATATTTTTCTTGCCTGAATTGTGCTAAAAAAAGTAGTAAAAACTTCGTGAGAATATTTTTACGGAAAATCAATAATCTTACCTACAACAATTCCTCCGTGAGAATTAAAACTGAGGTAAAAAAGATTACAGACTTGGAAAAATAGTGTTTACTCTACTACTTTATTCATCAGTTATTATACATTAATTTTGCTCCGTGAGAATTACAAAATTAATATAACAATAACCTAGATATAAAATAGAGTGAAAATAAAGATTTAGTAAAACTATAATTCTAGCACAGTGTTAAAATGTGATTAAAAACTTCAGGCTAAGCATGTATTAAAACTGAGATACGTATTATAAATATTACCGAGTTTCATCAACTATCCCAACAAAAGAGATTACTCCATTATGGAGTAAGAAAAACTTTAAAAATATAAAGACTAGGAAGAAGTAGTATTTCTTCTACAAAAGGAAAATTACAACAAGACTTTAGAAAAAGAAAGAGAGCAACATTGTTAGTTGTCTGCAAATGATAATTGGTGCTTTTTTCATACAACTTTGGCCTTTATTTATAGAAAAGATTCCATGCCAAATTTCTACCTAAGATGCCATATCTTAAGGTGGTAGGAAATATTTCAAGATGGCCAAGGTGTGTTGGGTTGTGAAGACTTTTTCATACGTAGCTTCATTCCATAAAATTTCTTCCGTTTTCGCTTTTATTCTTCAGCGTAAAACAATTCACGGACATTACTATCAGTGTTATAATCACACTATGAATAATGTAATCATCAATGGCCATTCCCTTATTTTTCTTCACCTTGAATAATTTCTTCTTCCTGCAAAATATGTTAGAAAATATGCGAGAGATGGATATATTTATTCACATTTTATTTAAAATACTTAATATTTATCTATAAAAATATATCAATAAATTATATCCATCAACCTTGTTGATGAAAGGTTAGAATCACCTTCCACTCCAAGATTTATCGTCTCGCACTCGCGAAGACCGACAAGCATCGCCCCCTCAGTAGCCACATTCTCCAGGTCCTCGAAACGAAAAACACGAGGACCCTGGCTACCCTCTTGGGGAACTTCTTCCCTAACTTCTTCTTCCTTTTCTTCTTCTTCACCCACATTTCTTTTCCCCTTGTCTACACGAGAAGGAGCTGCCTTCACCCCGTCATTAACTCGGGGACTCCTCTCCGAAGTACGGACAGCCTCCTCTTCAACTCTCCTTCTGTCACTTCGAAGACAAGACTTTCGCCTAAGGGGTTCATCAGCTTCGACTTCAGTGTCCGAAAGATAGATAACCTCCTTGGCTAAACCTTCTCCCCGTGCAGACCCGGGGACTTCAGCAGCAGTCCTGACATTCTCTTCTACGGGCTCCGGTACATTGGCTCTAGACGAAGGCTCACCCTCAGCAGATGAGGCTTGCCCGGCAGCCACGGAAGTCTTACGAGCAGACCTCTTCCATGCTCCGCCCTCATCTTGGCTCTTCTTATTTCTTTTCAGAGAGCCCAGGCCACCGGACAAGAGTTCCTCGCCCCCTCCCTGCTGCACAGTGCCTCCACCGAAGCTAGTATAGCCGCGGCCTCAGCATCTGGGTCAGCAATAGGCTCGGAAGGCCCGTCTTAGGGAGGGGGGCAGGATAGAAATCTCCTTGAGTACCCAGACCTACAAAAGGGTAAAACGGTCGGACACGGAGAAGTTTCAAAGGAGAAGAATAATCATGAAAGCAGAAATATTCTCACCATGGTTTTTCACGGTCAGACTCTTATGCGCAGCAAAGTGCGTCCATTCTCTCCTCTCAGGAGCGAACTCCTTCAAAATTGCCTCAACCCATGCCGTTAGCTCATCAACAGATATGAGTCCGTCGTAGGGTTGCTTGGCCGCTACAAAAAGAAGTTGAACGGAGTTAGCAGATGAGAAGAAAAAAGAAGAACACGAAAAATTTCAAAAATACTCGGGGACTTATGCTTCATGTTCCAGACTTCAGGAAGATAAGTCTTGTCGCCAAAAGTCAAGGCCGAGGAGCGCACGAACAGATACCGGTGTAACCAACCTCGGTCACCTGTGTCCTCAGAACTGCACACCAAGCCCTTGCTCCCGCGCATCCTGGCATTCACATAGCCATCTTTGAAAATTTGTATACTGTACAAAGAAATAAAATGTTCGTATCCAAAAGATTGATCGGTTTCCGTCGCAAACCAATCTAAAAGTGTAACTATTCTGTATATACTGGGGCACAGTTGCCCCGGGCAGAGCAGGTACTCCCTGCAGAGCCTCTCCAACACAGGATGCAGGGGTAACCTACATCCCACTGTGAAAGGGTAGGTACACATGGCTATCCACCCAGCCCTGTGGGAAGTAATATCCTCCTCCTCGGAGACCGACAAGAGGGGAACCTCATCACCCCAATGACAGTCCATCCTCACCCGTGGGATCAACTCCTTCGTGATCCCAGACCTAAACTTATACGCCGGCCAGTTGTGCGTATCTCCCTGATGATTATTAAAGGACTTAATGTTACAGTCCGCCTCTAATTCACCCCCACTTTTTGGGGATAATCTCTGCAGCAGTAGTATGAGCAGCCCTGGGCCTAGGAGTGGCCGCAAAAGAACTACCAGCCGCGTCGACATTTTGATTCTTTCTAGCTCTTGAAGTCATGATTTCAGAAAAATTATGAAGTTAGCAAGAAGGATTCAAAGGCTTTCAAAGAACAACGGAGAAGAAATAAAAGCAAGTAAAAGTTTTCTCATCCAGCAAACCCCTATTTATAGGAGCGAAGATTTAGCCCCTCAACTTCCTTCGAAACACGTGGAGGTCATCCAAGAAACTACAAACAGATCTGGCCGTCAAAAGAAGGAATATGTTTCACCAAATTTTATAGTGTCATCATTATCCTGAAGAGCAGCGGTCAGCTCGCGATCAACAGATGACGTGTGCACGTGATTGAGGCGGTTAAAATCATTATTTTCGCTCTTGGAACGCGCAGTAGTCACTTCAGAATGGACTGCAACTGCGCAGGCGTGCCAGCTGCAATTACTTTTTTATACGGCGCATTAAATGCGCACGTCATAAGGGCTTGTCACATAGCTGATAAGATACATGCGTCACCAAGCCTCATCACTCAAAGACAAAAGTTTACAAAACAAAAGCTCCCGCCAAAATTCCTATCCACTCCTCGAACAGATACTCTGCTCGAGAAGTACGGGGACTATCTGTATTGGATAAAAGCTGACAGCACTTGAAAAGGTGACACGTGTCCACCACGTGGCACGAGCAGAAGTTCCAACGAGCAGACATCTAATGGACAGACATTTATCACGAGCAGACCCAAAGGGGTTACGAAACACTTCATCAGTCAACCCGGTCTAAGTGAGCAGTTATTAACCTGATCATTCACGATCATTCAATTAATGGTCATTAAGGCAATCATTACAACTCAGCGGTTATGCATCCAACGGATACGTGTCCAGTAGTTACATATCCAGATGGATCCATGCCCAGCGGTTACGAATCCCAACGGGTGCCTATTAGACTTATAAATAGCATTTGCTCTAAACCATTGTACAACAACTTTACTTCCTGTCTACAATATCAATAAGAATACTCTCTCACTTTTGCTCAGTTATTCCTTTTGCTCATATTTGCCTATTATTTTAATTCTTCGATCCTCTAAGGGCGATTGGTATCGAAGAGCTCTCTCTGGGGACAAACGATACGATACGGTTATTTCTCCTTATTTCTGTGTGTGCTTATCTTTATTATTTCATATTTATATCACGTTCTCGTATTGTCACCATTTTGGGTTCGTCGTTCAAACTCTTAATCTCAACTATTGATCGTGACTCCGCAAATATAAATTTAATTGTTAATTGGCCTAAAATCGGATCTAGGTTAAATACTAAGGTGTTTTTTTTTAGGGTGTTCATACTTTCATAATAGGGTAAAAACTTATCCACACCGGGCGTTTACACCAAGCCAATATATGAATGCCATGTGTTTGGAAATAAAGTTCCATCACCTAACCATGGTTAATTAATACATATATTTACATCATTAAATCATCTTATTATGGTAACTCAACATGATTTGGTGTAAACACACGGTGTGGGTAAGTATTTACCTTCCTAATAGTACTATTAGAAGATAGATGAGTGTAAAGCAGCTTATTAACATTATATAGATATGTCATATGTAAATTGGGTAAATTCTTGCTACTTGATAAAAATATGAAGGTCGCCCAATGATGAATGAGAATAAACCTCAGCTTATATCTTTATTTTTCACTTCGAAATAAAATGATTTCTTTAGTAACAATTTTTTTAATTATTTAGAAAAATAAACCTACAAGAATAGATTATGAGTTATCAACATAATTATTAAGATTTTCAACTCTAGAACATAAGAATCACATCAAATAATTTTTCTTAATAAAGCAGGTAAAATGCAATTCTAAAAATTGAAGGAGAACTCTATTTTAAATACAATTCCGAGACAATTTTCTAAAAGGCAATAATATTTCGTAAATAAGTTTGAAAAGGTATAAAATGTCAAATTTTCATTACCAATTTTCTACGGTAAAAGTAGCTCATGTTTGGAAAATCTTATTATGGTTTGGTTTGCTACGCAATGGCATGATTAGGTCATGATGAACTGGTGCATTTGTTATTTCCTTTTTAATTTTAAGAAAAGAAAAAAAAACAAAGAAATCAAGCCGATGAATAGAAGGAATATTGTAGCTTTAAATAGAGAAGATCCTCACAAACCCTTTTTCTGCCTTTATTTTGGCTAAAATAGGTATTAGTACCAATATTTAATAATGATAGAAGCAATGATGCAATCTCACAGGCATTCTTACACTTATTTATATTATATTATTCAACCAGCTATTAAATCATTGCGCATGAAATTCCTAGCATGCTTCACTTTTCACTTTTCAATGATCAAAATAGTAACAATGCAAATTTAACAATATAAAAAGGCAATGCTCCCTCTTCCATTTTAGCTCACCTTACTAACGTTCTATAGAAAATACTTAGAAAATAAAGAGAAAGTACTAAAGTTTCATATAATACTAGCTACAATTTGGTAGTTGGTAGAAATATACCAAATTTACAACTGAAGGATAAAAAAATGTATAAATACCTCACATAAAATTCTACACGACTTTTAAATTTTTGATAAAGACAAATTTTGCCTAGAGAACTCTTTTTGGATGATTTAGAACTAGGTTGAACCAAACAAGATTTCCTTAAGCCCACCATCACAAGTCGATTAGCTCGTTCCGTTTTCTTAGTGGACTAGTCTGGTAGGGCTAGACCATAAAAATTTCGCCCACACATCACTTTTACCACTGGTATTTGATTTGAAGCTATTTTTTTATTGGTTTTATATAAGAGTCCACTTTTTAGAACTTCAATTTTTGTGGGCTGAAGTTCAAACAGTTCAAACCTTGTGGGTTGAACTTCATGCCTGCTGAATTTTTAGGAGATGTGTAAACTTGGGTTGAAGTTGAACATCCTTGTGGTGGGTTGAAGTTGAACTTCAACCCTTGTAGGTTGAACTCACACAAATTCAACCCACAAGGATTGAAGTTTCAAAAAGTGGTCTCTCATGCAAAATCAATAAAAAAAGTGATCTCAAACCAAAGACTACTAACAAAAATAGCTATTCGTGCACATAGGGTAAAGTGCACAAATAGCCTATTTTAACAATGCCATTTAAGTCCTATCAGTTCTTAAAAGCACTTTAAAAGTTGGACCACTTTATGAAAAATCGGCCAGGGGCAACCTAATTGTAAAAATTTCACCAAGCGGCTTGTTTTACGCATCTCATTTAATTTTTAGTCACTTTAAAAAATTATTTGGATGTGTAGCCACCCACTTCCGAACCACTAGAGTTAAAGTTATGTATTTAACTTCATCCCACCTAAGTTCACTAAACTTAAATTTTTTGGTCTGAAAAAAGAGCCAAATTCAGATCAAAAGTATGAATTTAGGCTCAACTTCAAACCAAATTCAGATCAAAAGTATGGATATTAGTTTTACCGAAGATCTCACTTGTCCTGAACGAGTAAATAAAAATTTTCATGGGACTATAGAGGAAATCTCAATCGATCTTTTCTAGGATTCTTTATCAAGTCAACTTTTAGATAGTAAGATTCTTTTCTAAGGTCTCACACATTTTTTTTCTAAGTTGGCCTCAAGTTTAATTCTTGAAATTGAAGTTGGGATCAACTTAAAACTTTTTATCTAAATTTGGCTCAATTTTAGACCAACAAGTCCGAAGTTGAGTGATCATAGACTAGAAAGTTTGTAATTGAGCAAACTTCAAAAAAAATCATTTGTGTCTTTAAAATTGACTGGTTATGAGAGTCTGTTTCCGTTTAACATGATTTTAGTAAAATGACATCCACTTAGTATGTAGGCAACGTTTCAAGTTATCAATCGACAAGTGGTGCCTTTTAGGAAGAGGTCAAGTGGCAAGGCAACACTTCAAGTTATATGTGAGAATGCATGAAGAGAGTTGAAGGGGTAAGTGTTGCCTAGACAATACTTTATGTGGGAAAATGTGAGATTCAAGGGCAAGTATTGCAGAAGAAAGAGGGATCAAAGACAAGTGCAGCCTCCTAGCTAGGGGTGTGCAAAATCGAACCAGTAGCGATAGCCGAACCGTTACCGCTACCGATAAGCATAACGGTATCGGTATAATAGTTATTGGTTCGGCAATGATATTAATTTCCAATACCGATAAGATATCGGTATGACAACAGTTTCTATATCTCTTTACCATTACCGTAGCGATAACCGATAAGGTTTTTTTATAATTTTTATATATTTTATTTTATTTATTATTAGTATATTAAGTCACTTAAACTCTTAATTTACAACATTACCTTATAGGTTAAACTTCAATTATTATTATTATTTTTGGTGATTATATGTCAATACCCATACACTTTAATTAATGAGTCCGGCCTATTTTATAATTAATTTCTCTTGATTTGTATCATTGATCAGACTTTCTTATCTTTTCTTTTTCTATTTCATTATTTTGTGTTATGTTAGCATATTGTTAAGACTTGTTTATTGCGCTGTTTACTTAGTTTGTGTGGATGGTTTGTCTATTCTTTAGTGGTTATTCATATTAATTAAAAAAAGTAACCTATTGACAACCATCCACCAAGAATTCAGCATTATTACGGTGTATCGGTTACCGAACAGTTAAAAACCGATAACCAATAACAGATAGCTTATTCGTACGGTATTGATTTTACATAATTATATACTGTTAATTGATATATCGTTACCGATAAGCTCAATTTCGAATTGTACCGCCCATGAACACCGCTAGTCCTAACAGTAATTTTAAGGAGAAAGGGGAGGGGGAAGGGGTGGGGATACGGTTATTATAAAATTCATAGGAGTACTTTTTATCTGGAATTTATTTGCTAAGCCACTGTATAGGAGGTCAACTACTAGTACAACCAAAAGTTAGGATTTAGTAGGATCTTATTGTACCTTAAAGAAAGGGGTTTAAGCCAAAACCCTAAAAGCAAGCTGAAATGGAGTCCGAGTCATCTCCTTCATCTGGAAAAAGAAAACAACCTGAAGAACACAACACAACCTCACAATCCTCTTCAAAGAAAGCCCGAACCTGCGTGCACGAGGTAGCAGTACCAACAGGTTACAATTCAACAAACGACGTAACAATTCACGGTACACTTTCAAACCCAACTTACAATGGCCAATTTGCAAAAAAATACCCTTTCACTCTCGACCCATTTCAGCAAGTTTCCATTTCATGTTTGGAGCGAAAAGAATCAGTACTTGTATCTGCACATACCTCCGCTGGTAAAACTGTTGTAGCCGAATACGCCATTGCCATGTCGTTTAGGGATAAACAAAGAGTTATTTATACTTCCCCTTTAAAAGCACTAAGTAATCAGAAGTATAGAGAACTTAGTCATGAGTTTAATGATGTCGGTTTAATGACTGGCGATGTAACGTTATCGCCTAATGCTAGTTGTTTAGTCATGACTACCGAGATTTTGAGGGGTATGCTTTATAGAGGGTCGGAGGTTTTGAAGGAAGTAGCTTGGGTTATATTCGATGAGATACATTATATGAAAGATAGGGAACGAGGGGTTGTTTGGGAAGAGAGTATTATATTCTTGCCACCTGCTATTAAGATGGTTTTTCTTTCGGCTACTATGTCGAATGCAACTGAGTTCGCTGAATGGATTTGTAATATTCATAAACAGCCGTGTCATGTTGTTTATACCGATTTTAGACCTACTCCCTTGCAGCATTATATGTTCCCTATCGGTGGTTCTGGATTGTATCTTGTCATTGATGAGAATGAGCAGTTTAGGGAGGACAATTTTTCCAAGATGCAGGACAGTTTAACGAAGCGGAAACTGGGGGATGGAAATAGAAGTGGGGGTGCAAGGGTTCAAGGTAGGATCTCCAAAGGGGGTTCTGCTTCTGGTGAGTCGGACATTTACAAAATTGTCAAGGTGTGTGGTCTTGGTTCTTTACTCTTTCTTGTTCATACTTATGGTTTTTCTCATTATGCATTGCTCTTTATAGTTGTTAAGATTGATTTGCTATAACATTGTCCCTGGGGGATTTGGTCTAGTGGTAAGAGCTCTATTGTGATGTGTGGGTTAGGGGCATGCTACGAGTTTAAACTCTACCACATACAAACAAGGGGGAAGATAGCGTGTCGGCTGCAGGTTTGGCCGAACCAAGTAGCTTTTACTTAAAACATGTATATGTGTTAAAAAATCTACTAAAAATGTGCATGTATTAAACTCCGAGCCCAGTAGTTCAAATGGTCAGTGAGTTCAGTGATATCCCGAACCCATAAAGTTCAAATCCTAGCCCCTGTGCTTACAAAAGCTTGATATTTAAGTGCAGAAGGGTAGAGGGGATGGACCCATTATCCACTATTCGAACCTGCGTTAATTGGCTCTAGGAGATTTTTGAATGATTTGCTATAACAATGTTGATGCCTCATATGACTGAAGCGGTTGATTCTTGATCTGTTAGATGACCATGGAAAAGAAGTTTCAGCCTGTCATTGTGTTCAGTTTTAGTAGAAGAGAATGTGAACAACATGCAATGTCAATGAACAATCTTGATTTTAATACTGAAGAGGAGAAGGAAGTCGTGAAGGAGGTTTTCCATAATGCAGTGAACTGCTTAAGCGAGGAAGATAGAAACTTACCAGCTATTGAATTAATGTTACCCCTTCTTCAGCGTGGGGTTGCTGTTCACCACTCTGGCCTGCTTCCCGTTATCAAGGAACTTGTTGAACTTCTCTTCCAAGAAGGACTCGTGAAGGCTCTTTTCGCTACAGAGACAGTAATGCCTTTTTTGTTTAAGACTATTCTTGTGTCTTGTTATCTTGTGTAGTTAGATGGCCCTAATGATTGTTTCCTTTGTTTTTCCTTTTAATGTTTTGATAGTTTGCCATGGGGCTAAACATGCCTGCAAAAACTGTTGTCTTTACCAAAGTCAAGAAATGGGATGGGGAAAGTCATCGATACATGGGATCTGGTGAGTATATTCAGGTGAGTCTCAATTAACCATATAACATTACTTAAATCATCTTTCTTTTGGTTTTTCATTCTTCAAATTCATCTCTCTTTCATGCAGATGAGTGGAAGAGCAGGACGGCGAGGCAAAGATGACCGTGGTATTTGTATTATCATGATTGACGAGCAGGTAAGGTGGCTGTAATATTCTCGCTTGAAAAGTATCTTGTATATAGCTGTTATTGCCTTCTTGAAATGTAATGTTTCTTATTTGCAACTTAAGCATATGCACTCTATGTTTTTTAAGGAGGAGTATAAGAAAATCTCTGTAATTATGTTTATGGGCATCTTATCTGTCCGTCTTAGCTGTTTAGGTGGATGGCTTACATAGTGTTTGATGATTTCAGATGGAGATGGATACCCTGAAGGACATGGTTTTGGGTAAACCAGCTCCTTTGGTCAGCACTTTTAGGCTTAGTTACTACACAATTCTGAACTTAATGAGCCGTACTGAAGGCCAATTTACTGCTGAGCATGTTATCAAAAACTCATTTCACCAGTTTCAGTATGAGAAGGTTATTCCTTTTGTCAAAGTCCATTTTATCTTCGAGTACGTTTTATGCAATGACCGACAGTGAGGTTGTCTTTTTGTAAGGCATTACCTGACATCGGGAAGAAGGTCTCCAAGCTGGAAGAAGAAGCTGCAAGGCTCGATGCATCAGGGGAGGTAAATTTTTTTGCTATCCTGTTATTTGTTGATACATCTGCCCTTTGTTTTCCCACGGATCCTGAAGTTTGCTTCTCTACTGGTAGGCTGAGGTTGCAGATTATCATAAACTAAAGCTTGAAATAGCCGAACGTGAAAAAAAATTGATGGCTGAAATAACGAGGCCTGAAAGGGTTCTCCATTTTCTTCTTCCTGGTAGGCTGGTAAGTTGGAATAGAAGGCATATTTATTATTCTGCATTTTTGTGAATAATTTTGAAGGTCTGATTAGTCTGGACATATGATTTTGTTGTCACATCTCCAGGATTTCTGTCTACTACACCTTTGTTTATGACTGCACATGAATCTAGCTGTCATATCTTTTTAAGCTCACTAGGATTTAAATTTTAACTAATTACTATCGACACCTAAATCTCTTTGTGAGGATACTGTTATTCAATGTAGATGACCTGTAGTCTTCTTCTATGCCAACTGCAACTTACACTTTTTGGATGAATAAGTGAATTAGCACTAAGTTGGTGCTGTATATGTACATGACAAAAACTTACTTCCCCTCACAAAACTAGGGCCAAGGAAATCTAACTTGGTATTGACATCATATATTTTAACTTATTATACCAAAAGCCAAAACAGTATAAACATTTGAATTTTAAGTTGTGTACTGATTCAGCCTTGCATTTAAAACATCTCAAGTTTCTCTGTCCAAATAACCCAGAAACTGGGTCAGTACACCAAAGTCTTCTATGCTCTTTTCTGTGAAAACCGTCTATCCAGCTCACTAAAATGCCTCGACTGTCCTTAATAATCACCCGGTTGATCCCGGAGATGCCAAACAGTTCTATAAATGTTTTCGCCAGTCCGCAATATAGTAACAAATGATTGACACTCTCTGGTTTCCTCTCATACATGTAACACCTGTTACATAAGCTCCAGCTCGTTCTCTGTCGATTTCTTGGGTTTGATATGCTCCATTGGTAGCAATCCAGTAAAGCCCAGCAAGCTTAGTGGGTATACCGCTCTTCCAGATGACTTCCATGGCCAGTTTCATTGTTACCTACTGGTGGTCAACACTTCATAACCAGACTAACGGTGTAAAATCCATCAATGTGGTGCCTCCACTTAATTGAATGTGTTCTGCCCTGAGTAATTGCTGGTCCATCCAGTTTGCATTACAGCTGCAACATCCTTTCAGTCTCTCTTCCTCACAGTATCTCCAGAAAAAAAGATGTTCCGTCCCTGCTAAGATCAATAATTGTGCTACTGTATCATCTCTGGTGAGAGCAAAATTATATAATTCTGGAAATTCTTCCAATGGCACGACCGGTCCAAACATCTAGGCAGAATTTTAACTCCCCACTGTCACCAAAAGAGAAGCAGGTATTTGAATTTAAAGCTGTCCCACAAGTTCCTTATTGCTGTCCACACGGTCACACGATACAAGCAACTAACCCTTTTGGAGCATCAATAGCTTTTGGCACCATAACATTACAGTGATTACTTTATTACATAATCCATAGATCTTGAGATTCCTGTCCAAATCTTTTTCAAATCTCCAAAGAGATTTATCCATAAAGCACTGATTGTTTTTTTGCAACTCCTTAATTCCTAATGCACGCTTGTTTTTAGGTTGTATTACTCAAGTCCATTTGACCAAATGAAACACTTTTCTGTCCTTGTTGGCTCCCACATGAATCCCTCCTTTAAGCATGCATTCTCTTCCTTCGCTTCTTTGAAATGATGCATAATGACATTATGTATGTAGGTAGGCTCTCTAGGACACTGTTGATAATTCATAATAGTACACCTGCCTCCCGATGACACAAACTGGCTCTTCCAACCTGAAAATGTTTTCTCAAGCTTTTCGACAACGCATTGCCAGATTATGTTGTCTTTATGTCTAGCCTCAAGTGGAAGTCCCAAGATTTGTAGTCAAGGAGCCGACCTGGCAACCCAACATCCCTGTCAGCATGTTCAAGTTTTCCACTTCATTGCCCAGAGATATGTGGCTCTCTGTCAAGTTTATATTTAGCCATGTGATCTGTCGAAGAGGAGAAGGATCTGCAACTTTTCACTTAGATATTCCTTTTAGTATTTCTTGCTATTTTTCAAACTTACCATTGTTTTTTTTTTCTTGATCGGTGGAGGATAGTTTTATTGATATCCGGTATGAAGTGAATGCTTGTATGTACAATATAGCACCATAATGTTTTATGTAATGTTTTCAGAAAAGCAATCACGGATTTTACATTATTAAATTAAGCCATATTACACTTTTTGTATTTTTTTTGCTCTAGCGCTGTTTTACCTATCAAAATTTATTGAGGATTCTATGATGCTATGTGATTGCTGTGAGTCTCCATTCACTTATGCCACTGTACTCATCGGGGATCCAATGCAATGGTGGATGTGCGTGCTATAGATTGCTTCTGTGTTTTTTTGTTCATTTGTGTTGTCTGGAAATTCATTCACTTAGTATTTTTCTTGACTTCCACCATTAGTCGGTTAACGTTTTTCATTGAGATTGCATCGGTGATGGCAGGTCAAGGTATGGGAAGGTGGAAAAGATTGGGGTTGGGGTGTTGTAGTCAATGTGGTGAAGAAGCCTCCAGCATCATTGGGTTCTTTGCCTGCTGCACTCTCTGCTTCTCGTGGCACTGGCTATATTGTGGATACCCTACTTCATTGCTCTCTTGGTTCCAGTGAAAATAATTCTCGACCCAAACCTTGTCCTCCTCGTCCAGGGGAGAAGGGAGAAATGCATGTGGTCAGTATATAGTTTCGTAATAGTCATTTTTTTTCACACAACTAAATTTGATTATGACTTTATTAATGAGTAATTTTCCAACTTTTAGGTTCCTGTTCAATTACCTCTAATTTCTTCCCTCAGCAAGCTTAGAATATCTGTTCCTGCGGATCTTCGGCCATTGGAAGCAAGGCAAAGTATTCTGCTTGCTGTACAGGAGCTTCACAAACGTTTTCCTCAAGGCCTCCCTAAGCTTAACCCTGTAAAGGTAGACTACTATTACTGATGGTTCCGAATTAACTATGAAATTTTCCATTTCAGATATGGTATTAGGCAATTTTTTATACAAAACATCTGTTTGTAATAGGCATAACTTAATACCTAATTTTGGTCGAAGATTAGGCACTTAATTGCTGATGCACCTTTTGGTTCCTTGTTGGGGAATACTTATTTAGTTGACCGATGATGTAAGGAGAGATTGCCAGTCATGTTATCACCCGGGGCTGATCACCCGGGGCTGATGATCAAAAACCAGAAATTAGTTTCACCTATAGGAAGATGGATCCATATGTAACCCAGCAGTATTTTTACGTCTTGTTTGCTGACAAACGACTGAAGCTATATGCACTTCTTGGTTGATGTGTACCCTATATGATTGTAGCCTAGGCTATCTACTTACTGAGCATCTTTCAGTTAAATTATCGAAACAAAGAGAAAGAAAAAGCTGGAAAGGAAAAGTATCTTGATCAGCTGATTGTACTATCATTATCACATTAGAACACCACCACCATCATCATCATCCATTTTTAGCTGCATTTGTTGCCAACTTCCATTGTACTGCCCTTCTATAGCTTGTTGAGAATAATCAATCTTACTTCCTACGGCTTTAATCTGATGCTGGTTGGAATTGTGCATTTGCTATTCTTGTAATCTCACATAAACTTAGCATCATAATTCATATGGATTTTTTTGTTTTTTTCTTCTTTTCGGGTCAAGTATAACAGGGTTTGCTGGTTATGGCTGAACCTCGCAAAGGATATTATATGTACTTCAACTTCGTATTACTGATCAAGATAAAGTTGCTGCTTTTCCTGATATTTACCGTTGTAGGATATGGGCTTTGAAGATCCTGAGTTTGTTGATATAGTGAACCAGATTGAAGAACTGGAGAAAAAGTTATTTGCTCACCCACTGCACAAGGTTTGATAATCTGTTTAGTCTGTAAGGACATAACAGTAGCTTCCGTCTATGCTCTAATTATCTTCACTACTTTTACATATGGTGTTGCGCACGTGTGGAGCAGTCACAAGATGAACATCAACTTAGGAGTTTCCAGAGGAAGGCTGAAGTGAACCATGAAATTCAACAGCTCAAGTCAAAAATGCGTGATTCACAGGTACACCTCCAATGTGGCATGAATCACCCAAACAATTACTCCTCTATGCCAAACTGGTTGGGGTCAACTACATGAGTCCTATGTATCTAGCCATTCTATTGTGACCTATTTTGCTCCAATGGTCAAGTCACTAAATTATTATTGTCTTATTTAAATATTTTTTCTTTTAATTATTCTCATTTTTATTTTTTCCTGCAATTTGTTAGGATCACTTTCTAATCCAACTTTTTCAATCAAGAGTTGCTGTCTTTTGGTTATGTTATCTTCTGAACATTCTACGTTTTGGGCTCTTATTCTTCTCAAGTCTTTTTTTTTTGGGTCTACTATCATGAAACCTTCTTAACTTCAGGATGGTATTGTATCTTAAACTTTCACTTACAGTGATTTCCAGAGTATATTGCTCTAACCTTTGAGCACTACCTTTTGTTGGTAATTTTATTTATTTCCTACTAAATTGACAAATTTTCAGCTTCAAAAATTCCGGGATGAACTTAGAAATCGTTCCCAAGTCCTGAAGAAGCTGGGCCACATAGATGCTGAAGGTGTCGTGCAGTTGAAGGGACGGGCTGCCTGCTTGATAGACACTGGGGATGAACTCCTTGTGACTGAATTGATGTTTAATGGTAAATTTTTTAAACTAAAGTGAATGAGGTCAAATTAACCGAGATATGGGCTGCCTGAGCTGAGTCATTTGTGATCTAAAGATTTATATACAACCATGAAACTGCGCTGAAAATAATGTTACAAAAGAAACCCGTCCTTTTTCTTTTACTGCCCAGTTGTCTCTTTTAAGTCTATGGGTTATTCCCCCAATATTTTTGCTAATTGGATTTTGGAATCCCTTAGGTTGCTTTAGCTTTCCTTGGGCATCTCGCCTGAATATGCTTTATCTTCAGTTCAACATCTGTGCTTTCTGGGCATATGGTATTCCTCTAGTGGTGCTAGAAGTTGCTAGAATAAATGATGTATGATATTGTGAATAATCCTTTTTGCTAGGCACATTCAATGATCTTGATCATCATCAAACTGCGGCTCTGGCAAGTTGCTTTATCCCAGCAGACAAATCAACTGACGAAATACATTTAAGAGCTGAACTTGCTAAACCATTACAGCAGCTACAAGATAGTGCAAGAAGAATAGCAGAGGTCAGTTCAATAGGGGATTTGGTCTTCAATGTCTGTATGTCAGAAGCACAAGTAAAAACTTTGTTCGTTTGCAGATTCAACGTGAATGCAAGTTGGAGATAAACATTGAAGAATATGTTGAGGCATCAGTACGGCCATTTTTGATGGATGTCATTTACTGTTGGTCAAAGGTGAGTAAAGCTTCAATTGCCCATAAAGCTCAACGCTGTGCTTGGATTAGAGCGATACTAGAAGTTCCTGTTTCTTTCTCAGCTTGACTATCTTAGATGTGTGTGTGTGTGTTATTATTATTTTTTTTAAATAGATTTTTCTGTAAGTCAATTCTCAAGGCGCTTATAATTGAAACTAGCTATCCTTGCTTCAAGCCAAAGACACAACCATCCACAGGACATCATCTTGCTGCAACCTTTGTTTTATCTTTTCCTTCTCTGTAATTGATCGTTCAAAAGTGATTTTATTTTCTCTATAACTGGCTAAAAAGTGATTTTATTAAAAAATCACAAAAAGAAGTATGTCCTTTCAACCATTAGCTCCCAAGCTCTTCATTAGCAATCGGGAGGAAAAAAAAATTCCAAGCTCTTTAGTGCTTGCAAACCTGCTGGAAGTACTCTGCCTTAGGTGTTGGCTTCCACTAGAATATAAGTGATTCTTCTTCTTGCTGATCACTTAGCTCTGTTTTAGTGGTGTTCTTTTTGTTTAATCTCCCTTATCATGATTTACCTATAAAAGAGATATACTTACCATATTCAAGAAAAATGATTTTATCTATAAGAGACCTTTTAATTTTTGGATTAGGTAAGTTTTAATCAAAAGGCAGTATCGAGGAAATACTGCAGCAAATTCACCTATAGTCAGCAAATTCACATTCAGGAATATTGATATGCCAGTAAATTTTATTCTGGAACCAGAATTTTCTAGTCGGAAATGCTTGTTTACTTTTGCTTACTCTTTTCTGTTAAAGATTAAAACCAGCTGGAGAAACGTTGATTATAATCAAAGTTAAGCTAATTTTTCATATTTCATGCAAGAGCTTTGTTTTAATATTCAAGCTCAGGTCTCGAGGAATCATTTAGTGTTACCAGATCCTTCTTTGAGTAAAAATAAATGATCCTGAACCAAGCGTTTTGTAGCATTATTTCTTTCACATTGAGTTAATCTAGGGCCTTTCCCTGCCCCCCAATAAAGGAAAAAATAAAAAGAAAACTCTGGGAGGCTTTAATCTTTTCTCATATTTGTATCAATGGTTTCTCTTAGGGAGCATCTTTTGCGGAGGTTATACAAATGACTGATATCTTTGAAGGTAGCATCATTCGGGCAGCACGAAGGCTTGATGAGTTCTTGAACCAGGTAATTCAAGGAAACTTTATTGTGTTTATGTGGGAAAAGACCAAATATTTAAAATCATTGATTCGATCAGCCAGTTTGTTGATGCATCAGGGAGTACTTCCACGAAAGTTGATTTATGTTACTTACCAACACTTGGACATGAACATGTCAACAATATGTTATACAGTTCCCTTTTCCCTTAATAGCTATCTCACTTATTTATGTTATTGAGTGGAAAATTTTCTGATTTACAGTTGAAAGCTGCTGCCCATGCCGCTGGAGAAGTGGAATTGGAGAGGAAGTTTGGTGCAGCCAGTGAAAGCCTTCGGCGAGGAATAATGTTTGCAAATTCTCTGTATCTCTAGTAGTGTGGTTTGTAGTTCTCACTAGCCGTAGATCAGGTGTTGTATAATGTTTTAGCTGGGAATACTACTTTCAATTCCAATTTCTTAAATTAATTGTGAGGGTTACACTGCTTGAGGACTATGAGGATAGCTGTGGAGGGAAATGCATTGAATATGAAGAATTCCATTATTTTGAAATTTGAACTAACAAAATGATAGTGGATACAAAGAGGTAAGAAAAATCGTAGTAATATTCATGAAATCTTCAAGAAAAGCATAGTTGTCTTGTTTGTTGAGTCATGTTCAACCCGTCTAATGTTTCAATAACATCTTACTATTTTTGTTGTGATAAGAAGTTAGTTGATAAAGAAAATGGATTACTTTCAGTGCGAGTATTATTTGAAATTACAGAAAATAAAAGATACCATAAAATAGACTGTTGTTGCAATGATGACGGGCTAAAAATTAGAAGAAAAACAGGTAACCATAGACGTTAGCCCAGGCCCATAGTTATCTAGTATTTCTACTATATGGAAATAGGCTTGAGCACAACTGTAGAATGTATTGCAATGTGCAAGCTAAACTGCCCTCCTTTCTCACTTGTATCAACTTTTCCCATACTTGGAGGAGCCTGCATTTCATAATTTGACACCAGTTTGGCTATGACAAGCCCCAGAATTGGCAGTGCAAGGATGATTCCCGGACAGCTCCTCCTCCCCATACCAAATGGCAAGTACCTAAAATCTACTTTGCCACCAGCAACAGCTGCCTCTGTGCCACTATCCTCCTCAAGAAATCGCTCAGGTCGGAACTCGCTAGGGTTCTTCCACCAGGAAGGATTGTTAGCAAGCCACCATGCATTCACAACCACCTTAGTTTCTTTAGGAATTGTATAACCACCTAGTGTTGCTTCTTCAAGGTTCATATGAGGTACAAGTAAAGGTATTGGTGTGTGGAGTCTTAGTGTCTCATTCACTGTGGCTTGCAAGTAAGGCAGCTCATGTAGGTTTGATTCTGTGACTGACCTACCTTTGAGTACGGTGGACATTTCATCCCTAATCTTCTGTTGAACAGTTGGATGATTGACTAGCTCAGCTATGGCCCATTCCATGGACCATAGAGTTGTTTCAATTGCTGCAACATTGATGTTCTCCACAATATACAACACATTTTGCTCAGTTATTTCTCCCTTCATTTCAGCATCTATTATGTGATCAATTGCGCAACTTATCTTGTGCTTTTCTCCATTTTTAACCATTATTTTCCTGTAAAAAAAAACAAGAAAGTTAACATAAATAGTCACTTGCAATGTCACTATTGCAATTGGTAGTTTAATTCATCCCAATAGTGTTAAATTACTTATCTCACTTTTCATTTGGGGGCAATACTACATGAGATAAAAGATGTTAATTTAGAAATTACAGATTATTTTAGAGGAATATGGCTACCTTCTTTTCTCTACAAAATAGTTGTTGAAGAATGCAAGCCTCCTTTTCTGCAAGTCTTTGCACTTGTTAAGGTACCTTCTCAAGAATGGTCTAAGCAAAGGGATAAAATCACCATAATTGTACTCGAAACTTTGAGCTAATCTGCTTCTCTCTGAATTGAACTTGGTTGCCTCAATGAATAAAGGATCATTTTGGGATTCAAACCTGGCATCAAACATCATTCGATACATGATGTTATATAACATCAGCTGCAATCGTTTCCTGATCACAATTCCCTCATGTTTCACCTTCTCATCATTCTTCAAGTCATTAACAACAAAGTCCATCTCATGCTCCCACATTTGACAATATTGGTTCACCACTTTGCTAGTGAAAAATGGAAGTGTCATGATACGTCGCATTTTTCGCCAATGCTCACCATAGATAGTGAACACCATGTCTTGTCCATTGCCAGTAAATATGTCGAAGACAACGTTACGTGGACGAGACCCAAACTCAACCCCTTGCGTGTGTAGAACTTGGTTAGCTAGCTCAGAGTTTGATACCACAGCAAGATTTTTTGATCCAAGTTTGAGTAAAAATATTGGACCATAGGTTTGTGACATGGTGGCAAGGAGTTGATGGTTCAAGTCATTGCCAACTTGAAGCCAATTACCGAAAATTGGGACAGCTCGTGGACCTGGTGGGAGGTTGGTTTGAGGCTTAGCAATGAGGAGGTGGATAACAAGGGGAAGTAAAGGGAGAGCAAGTGTAATGTAGTTGAGAGGGAAAGGTATAGATAGTAACTTGGCACATGCAATTGTAAGTAGAACGCAAAAGATGGTGTTGTTCAGCGGGTTGGCCATGTTTGATATGTAGAGGTGAATGAGAATGGACAAAAGGGGTGTATATATATCAGTAACAACATGGTGGGTGTAGGAAACTAAAGTTGGTGTCCAATGGTTTTGGGTAAAATTCAATGGGCATGTTCAAAATCTAGGTAGGAGAATGGAATACCTATCTGTTAAGTCAAAAGACGGTTGGTAAAGCAAAATGCCCTTCACCTTCATTTATAAATTCTATCTTCGGAAAAGGGTCAAAAATACCCTCAAACTATTGGAAATGGATCAATTTTACCCTCCGTTTGCAAAAGGTCTCAAAAATACCCTTGCCGTCAACAAAGTGGAGCACATATACCCCTTCCCACTAACAGAAATCCACATCAGCTATAAGTCAACAAAATGTTCATACACGTGGAATAATGACCCGATACCCATTAATCCAATCCCATTGACCCAATAGCCCATTAACCATGTCTCCTCAAGCCTCAACCATATTGCTCTCCCCATTCTTTCTCCTTCCTTTCTTTTCCTTTTCTCTTTCTTCTACCTGCCTACCAATTCTTGTCTTTCATTGATGCAGCCAATTTGATGGTTTATTTTTCAGATCAGAGCTGGTATGAATGGCCTCATGTCTATGATTTTACGAAGCTACAAAGAAGAGGCATGTCCAATTTTTCGGTCTATTTTTTCAAAAGTGGAGCTTTATTTGAAGTGAGAAAATACTCTCCTCTCTTTTTTGGTGGGTTCTTCACTTTTGATAAAATCTTCGTGGTGCTTTTTATATTTGTGAAATGTGGTTTTCGTTCTTTTATGGTGTAGAGTACTTTTTTCTGTAACAAAATTCTGGTATTTGGACCCTTCCGCAACATTTTTTCTTCTTTAATTTGTAGAGGAATAATAACAAATTATGGCTTCTCTACAGTCAATTGAAGAGAGAAACTTATAATTTTGGCAGTGTGATGTTGTGTTTCCACTTATGATGTTGGCTTTGTTTCTTTTCTCCCTTTTTGGGTTATTTTTTGTTAACTGTAGATATTTACCAACACAAAGTCGCGATCTAAGTGGAATTTAGGTTTATAACTTCCTAGATTCTTCCTTCAACCATGTCTTTGAACAAAGTTAGAACTATATAACGTACCGTTTTCCGTTGAAACAATACAACTTTTATTGAATTATAACTTGAAAAGTAATATGTAACGAACTAGAATGATGAAGGGATGTGGTAATGGGAGTTACAGCGCCTAAGAGGAAGGCTAATCTACGTGGACCTCCACATCAGCCACATAATTTATTTAGTGGCCTTTGCTTAGCTGGATTTCTGTTAGTGGGAAGGGGCATATGTGCTCCACTTTGTTGACGGCAAGGGTATTTTTGAGACCTTTTGCAAACGGAGGGCAAAATTGATCCATTTTCAATAATTCAAGGGTATTTTTGACCCTTTTCCGTTCTATCTTAGTATGTACTGTGCAATAACAAGTACTGAAAAACTACAATTTGTCCTCAACTAATTTCAGTGTTGAACCTCTCTTTCAGTTTTTCCACCTTTTAAGAGAGCCGCCACCAATATATACATTTCTTTTACTTGCTGGTCTTGTTCCATGAAATTTATAACGGAAAATGGCCAAAAATACCCCTATCGTATCAGAAATTGTTCAATTTTATCCTTCGTCCACTTATGCGTAACTAAATACCCTCACCGTTAATTTTTTGTAAAAAAATACCCCAAAAACTAATAGACATGCCAACTGTGTATGGTGGGCCAAAACTAATCCTATTTGGCACAATATAGGTCCACGTGAAAACCAAATCCTTGTCAGCGTATGTGGTTGCACTAACTTAACTCAACTCAACTTTACTATTGCTTTGGTTTACATGTTATATTGATTAAACACTTTAATATGTATTTTTATGTTATGCTTTATATTTTACAACTAAATAAAATAGAACATCTTTCAATACAAATATAAAAGGTCAAAAAATGAATTTTGACATCTTTTTCTTAAAAAGTTTTTACACTATGTACCCTCGAAATCCAAAGTATTTACCCACCCTACTCATTAAAAATTACAATACCCATAAAATTAAAAGTATTTACTCAACCTACCAATTTATTATTGTATACCTTTGATATATCTTATGGTCGTCTACCTTTATGGTATACTGCATAAATTATGGTATACAAGCCTGGATGGGTAGGGCATGTAAATAGTTTATAGGTAGGGGTGGTAAATATGAAACTTATAAGTAGAAATGGATAAATATTTTGATGGGTATTTTCATAAATCTCCCTTCTTAAAATTCAAATGCGCTTTTTTGAAAATATTGGTCAAGCAAAATATTCTTATAAAATATTTAAGAACTTCTCAACTGAGTTGGCCAAATATAAACTACTTATTCTTGAAAAAAAATGCTTATTTGAAAAATATTTTTAATAAAAGTATTGATTTTGACAAATTACCAAATTATTGAGCTAGGCAAAAGTTGTTGTTTTTCGATTTTGCTAATTTGGTTCATCAATTCAATTGTCCAATTATATGTTTTAAGAACTTTTATTATTTCAATTCTTTTATGTTAGTGTAAGTTATTTATATAGTTACATTTAAAAAAAGAAAAAAAGAAAAAGAAGAGAATGCACTAGTAGAACTGCTAAATGAATTTAGCTAGCAATTGAAATGTCACCGATTCTTGAAAAGCAGAAAAGGGCCAAATTTACCCTTCAACTATTTAAAATAGAGCAATTTTGCCCTCCATTTACAAATGGTCTAAAATTTGCCCATGCCGTTAAGAAAATGGCTCAACAATGCCTTTAAAAACTAACGGACCTCCACCTCATATGTTTAACTCATTTTAAACTAAAAAATATGATGACATGTATCCAAAAAACAGTAGGGGCTGATGAGATGGAGGTCAAAAATAAAGTGAGGGTTTTTGTAATAGTTTTCCTTTTATTTCTTTTACTTTGTTTCCATTTCAAAAGACACATGTAATATTTTTCTTATTCTTATTGTTTTTGATTTCTCGTTCTTTCTTATCAGTTATAGCCACTCCATCACCACCTTCCGCCTCACCACCACCGCTTCCACCTTAACCCAAATCCTTGTATTTCTTTTTTTATCTCTCTTTCACCATGACCATCATTTCACCTCTACCCCCACAACTTTTTCTCCTTTTTTTTTCTCTTCTTCCATAGGCACCCCTCCACCACCACCATCTCACCACCGCCACCCCACCGCTTTTGGATAGCTTCAAGTTCAACCTCTTGGCTAGTGGTCTCCAACGGAGGTCATGGAGTCGGAAGCCCCTGATCCTTCGTGGTTAAAAAACACGATTCCTTTGAATGCACCAATGATGCCCCTTGATGATTTGTAATTGGTTTCTACTCTTTTTCACATGATACACTCAAATTGTTCCAATCTTGAAAAAAGAATTTGGATTTTAACGCACAACTTTTATTTAAAAATTTGATAAAAACGTAACAAACATGAAATTCAGTTGAGACCTGTCATTGTGAAATTAAAAAAATGACCTTAAATTGGAATCAGAGGATAGAAAATTTATCAACTAGAATTCAATCTAGAGAAAATTTAAGGCAGAAGATTCAAACTTTAGAAAAATTAGAGTAGACCAGAAAAATAAAATCAAAAAATTAATACACGACTAAGCACATATGAGGGGAGAGCTTTTTTCCCTGGTGGACGTCCACATCAGTAAACATATTAATTTTAATGGGTTAAAACGTGAGGGGGAGGTCTGTTAGTATCTAGGGGCATAGTTGAGTCATTCTCTTAATGGCAGGGGCAAATTCGAGACCATTTGCAAATGGAGGGAAAAAATGCTCTATTTTCAATAGTTGAAAGGTAAATTTGGCCCTTTTCCGTAAAGTGCTAAGTTTACGACTTACATGTCAATCAGTGAAAAATGTAAAATTTAAAACGGAAAAGGGTCAGATTTGCCGCTCTACTATTTTTTTATAGTTTCAAGTTACCATTATACTATTTGGCAACTGGTGCCCCTACCGTCCAAGTTTGGCTCATAATTACCCTTACTTTTTACGGAGATACACGTGGTGCCCAATTAAAGCCAACCCCACACCACCCCATACCAGATTAAAAACCCTAACCCATATATCTTATAACCCGTAACCCGATCTGACCCTAACCCAAAAATAACCCTTCCCATTCCCACTAAATAAACTAAAATACACTTAATCCCAAACGACCAAATACACAAATCCCAAACGACCAAATACACTATCCTAAGACTAAAAGGCAAAGAGAAATCACATGTCTTCTTCCATCCGCTAAAACTTCAATTCAGATAGAAGGTAAGCTTATTTTTTACAATTTATTTTCTATTTTGATGTTTATTATTTTATATTGTATTATGTTATTTGTTCAACCTAGTACCCATTTGTTAGAAACAATATAGGTTTTTTTTTTTTTTAATCTGTGTTATAATCTAGGGTTTCTTATCACTTATGGTTAATAGTTTTTGTTGTTTTGGCCTTGATTCAGGTCCACATGCATGTGATTACATTTTGTGAAAATCCTAATCTATTTTTTTAAACCCCACCCCTTCTCCTCTTTCGGAACAAATAGTGGACCTCCCACTTTTTGCTCCTACGTAACTCGAACCCACAACCTCTTGAATGTAGGTGGAGAGTGCTTACCACCTGAGCAACCCTCACTTGTCAAACCCTAATCTATTTTTTTTTTTTGTGTGGCAAAGAGTCAACTAGGTAGTGTGCCTAGCGACCAATTTTATAATTAATAAAAAAAAAACCTCGAAGAGGACAATACAAAGTAAGGAAGGTCAAACCATATCTTACATTATCCTATCGAGGTGAAACCTCGAACCTAGCACGAATGCAAAAAATAAGAGCTTGAAAGCACCAAATACTCTATGAACATCACAGAGTTTATAATACACTCTGTGATGATATTACATGTGATAATGCTAGCATAATGAAAAAATGTAAAAGCTAGAAAGAAAATGGAATTATGATATCCACACTTCCTTTTACAAATGATGTAACAAAATATGTAAAAAGGCCCTAAAATTGTAACTTGATAAAATGAAACTTGTGGCTCTCTATCTTGATCATATATGCTATCCATCATCTCTTCGAGTTTTTTTTTTTTTTTAATTTTTGATTTGGTACTTCGCGCGGGTTGCACTCTAGTTGGCTCTAAAGGTTGCCTCTCCTTCCTCACTTTTTTCTTTGGAGCTTTGTCTTGAATAGCCCTTGGAGACAAATCACCCTCTCTAGCCACATGACTAAAATTGTGAGCGGTGGATTCTTCATCAAGTTCCTCTTCTTCAAACATATCATCATCCTTCAACAAGTAATTCCCTTGAAGCGCTTCTTGTTGATTTGATGTCATTTCCCGCGCCAGAATGCCCCTTGTATCATGCAAAACCATTTTCTCAATGAGTTCATCGTCAGAGGATAGCCTCTTTGAATGTGGAACAACCTGCATTAATGACTTGGGCACAAAAGATGGAGCGTGGACATTCAAATAAGGCTTACTAAAATTGAGGGATGCACTTTTACATAACCGTTCAAGTTGAATCATTGGTATGAGGACATTTCCCGAGTATTTTGACATAGCCAAACTTTCAGCTTCAAAATCCATACTATCTTCCTGTGAAGGAATACTTTGAGTCTCCTTGTTCTCTACACAAATTCCACTTCCAAATTCAAGTTCCCGTGCCAAAGCTAATGTATTATAATCCTCATTGTAATCACCAACTTGTTCTACACCAACACTTGGAACAGTGTGAACGTCTGTTCCAACCTGGTCTGAATACTTAATTGAAGGAATACTGGTTCGACCTATTCCAACTACTGCATCAGATTTATCAAGACCTGCAACTTGGTTACCTCTCCCAGTTGAGTTAGGACAATAAGCTCCTTATTCCATATTCACAAAACAAATTCCCAAATAGTGTAGGAGAAGAATCAGTTGCATTAATACTTTTAATGACACCTCCCAAACTCCCAGCTTCTGCATTAATTGTCACAGGAATAAGAGCTTGATTCTCTTCTCTCACAGTTGCATCATGCTGCTTATTAGGAAAAACCCCCAGCTTCAATACTAGAAACATTAGTATTATTTAATGCTTCCTTAGCTTTCAAACCCACAACTACTTGGGGTAACTCCTGCCTCTCATTCACTTCATTCCCATTCCCATTCCCATTAGTAATAGGAGCTCCTGTCCCTGAAACAACCGACACCCCAACTTGTTTAACTGGAGGATGATCTTCAAATTTATCCATCGCCCATTGCCTTGTCCAAGTTTGAACGGGATTCAGTTTTGAGTTAATTAAACCAGTACCATCCCTATTACCATCCTTGGTCGCGACTAAATTGTTTCCTATCGCTGCTCGTTTTTTAATTAATATCAACCTTGCGCATAACATTCAAATATGTAACAAAGCATTCATCTTGATTTTCTTCATTGTCCAAGGAAGCAAAAGCATTAGAATAATTTTGTCATGAGCAGCTTCCTTTACGCTTTTCTCCTTGTTCTCTACTCTCGTCCATGTATTGGGATTCCTATTGGGGTGGACAAATTTCTTGAATTCCTTTTTTTTGTTCTCTTGTTCTTGCACTTTTGAAGCTGCCTCAAACTTGTCAATGGGTTTAACGTTTCTCACTACTTTCCCACTTTGTAACACCTTTATAGGCTTCTCCTTTTTGTAGATTTTTTCCATCTTCTTCCTCCTTTGGAAATAATTCTGGATGTAGTATAAAACACTCATCTTCATTGTAACCTTGTAACCTACATTCCTTACAATATTTAGGGATATAATCATATTTTATCCTCACCCACTGAACCTTATATCACCTGTAGGAGAATTTTTAATTCCAATACAAACACGTTGGGGACGATGTGCTAGCAAATCAATTTCAACCTTCACCTTTGCGCAACTAGGTCTAGATTTGGCTAGTGTAGCTGCATCAAGCTGTAGAGGCTTCCCAACAACTGTAGCTAGGGCAAACACTGCCTTCCTAATGAAAAATACTGGTGGTAAAAAGAAATCCAAGCTACCGCTATAGACGTTTTCTCTCTTGGGTCAAACCAAACATCATACTTTAGCCTTCTCATTTGATGGAAAGCATACCCCAACTTCAATATAGAATGCAGGCTTCCATAACATGTGTACATAATACTCAAGCAATGATAATCTAATCAAAATATGCCTAGATTCAAGTAAACCAATAGAACACTCTCCTTTTATCTTGCATTGAAGTGGTATTTTCTTACGAAGTTCATGGAAATCTGGCATCCCATAAGAAAACTTACCCGCTACTGCATATTGAAGCTTTTCATGCACAATCATATTGTCTATGTCCATATCAACCCAAACAAATTGTGGTTCGCCATAGTGATAGTCAAATATTAGAATAGGAGAATAGGTGATATTGCCGTGGTATTTCATTAGGTTTTAGAATGGAGACGTAAGAATTAGGTTGTAATATTTGAGAAATAGGTTAGCTAGATTGTACACTAGGTAAAGCTGCGTGTTTGTGTTCTTCTCTAAATCACCAAACCTAGAGAGAAAAAGCTGCGTGGGGGGGGGGGGGGGTTTGGGTTTAAACCCTAATCTATTTTTTTTTTCATTGTAAAAGAAAGTCATCATAATCATATTCATCATAGTCATCCATGCTGAGGTCTTTGGGGGAATCGTAATTACGAATTCATTCTGGAGAATCAGTTATCGAAAAATACCGACGATAGTAATTTTCAAAATAAAAAATCATAATCATGAGGGTGCTTTAGATCTACCATCTATTGCCACATCTTCTTCCTAAATTCCCTTCAAGTTCGATACAACCACCACACAAGTTTAGCATTTCAAGGTGTGAACAACCATCAAGAATGGATTACAGTCCATCATTTGTCACTTCATTATGAAGAAGTGCAAGGTACCGCAATTCAGGCATACTCCTGGCAATAGCTAGAGCTTGATCATCTTTTCGAGAGTCAGTGACATCCAATATAAGAGACTTGAGAAATGGACAAGAACGACCAATAACTTCTATATCATCTTTAATTAGTAATCAAGGTATAGTGAATGTGCAACTCCTCCAACAATGGGAAGTTTTTGGCAGCTGCAGCCAACCCTCTAGCTAACTTATTATACACTTGGCAAATCTTAAGCGTCTGAGCTGACTCGATCTCTCAACAATGTAGTAGAGGAAGTCTTTGTCACCAAAATTCTCAATGCTAATTTTGAGTAACTAGCCCTTGCTACGATCCACTGCAATCCTACATATCTTGTCGAATACTTTACGTATTTTTATAAAATCACCGTCAGACGATCATTTTTCAAGTCAACAACATGCCACAAAGAGGGATCCTTGCACACATTCCACCAATCAGTACAAGCTGCCTGTGCACTCTGCAGTTTCCCTAGTGTTCCCAGCCGCTGTAGAATGTTCATCGTGATTTCCGGGGGAAGATCCACCCATGGTGGTGCGGATGAAGATGATGCTTCCAGGTACTTTAGATCATATCCAAGCATGAAAGCCTCTCCAAATTCATATTCCTCTTCTTCTGGCGTTTGTTTGAGAGTGATAAGTATAATAAATTCTTGAACGTCTGGACATATTGGGGTTTTTGTCAGTGTTTCTCAAGGATGATGTAGATTTTGATCTCTTTAGGGTCCATGTTTCTGAAAAGGGGATTTTAGAGGGTTGATTTGTGGGATATAAAAGGTGGATTTTTTTTTTAAAATTGAATATCACTAAGCTCAGGGCCTAGTGACAAATTTTATTAATAATAATGCAAAAAATAAATAAGTCTTTACAAACAATGAAATGCAAAACAAAGAAAGGAATGTGCAAACTAAGAGTAGTAACTAGTGCTCGTCTATGTACTTGGCTTTGAATCCTATTTCCCCTATTGGATTGAGTATGAGAACATACTAATACAACCAATATAAAGATATATTCTCCAAAACCTAAGCACTTAACAAATGATTCACTAGCAGCTAAGAACAATATGTATAGACTTAATCCAATGTAGATAAGCAAGTGCCAATTTAACCACAATGCTCTTTGTTGATTTTGCAATTCGTGTGTGAGTTTAGCAAGCCAGGCTTCAAATCCATCTTCTCTAAGTAATCTTCAGGAAGTGGGTGAGAGCCATCAAAGCATAATGGTGAAGCACCAGTGTGCCACAAGCAAATCAAGCTCCTTTGAAAACCAATGATGCAGCACCGGTAGTCCACTCTTAAAACTCTCCTGGAGCAATGGTGCTCCACCAGCAAAGCAGCCTCTGAATAATAATGGCCTATCAAAGTCACCATGGACAACGCCTTGGACGCAATACCAAGCAAACTGAGCCACGCCCAAACATCAAACCTCATAGGAGCAAGCAAAAGCATCCAGGAGATAGCCTGCATCAAAGTAAAACCAAAGAACGAAAGAAAAAATCTCCCTGCTTGGCGCGATGAAGCGCGCGTCGCGTGGCAATGGCGCTCAATAAAATGGAGTATTCTGTTTGTCCAGCGCGTTAAGGAGCGCGGCGCACCTGCCATGGCGAGAGTCCAAAAAACAAGTTGAAGCAACGAGAAGCTTGAGTTTGCCTCCGTCGCGTCATAAGCTGAACCAAAACAAAACAGGACCCAGCGCCTTCTTCTTGCAACACTGCCTGCATTTAACAAAAAATTTCCAGGCCAAACAATACACCAGGCAAGGTACGTAATGAACCAGGATGGAACAAGCAACAGCCACATCACATGACAATGACAAAATCCTGGAACAAAATGAAACAAAAGTAGCAAGCTTCCTTCAATTTGTATAACTTCCCTCTCGAACAAAGTGACGAAACATTGTTGAAACCATAATGTGGTAGCTACTTCAAGTATGAAATAGCTATAATTAATGCAAATCAAAGCTTTGAACAACCTGCAAAATGAACAAACTTTGTTAGTAAAAAACTTATCCCCCCCATCCTCATTGCGATCTTGACCCATGCTTCATCATTTTAGCTCGAAAAGTTGGGAGTTGCGCCTTATCCCAATTCAAAATTCGTCTCCCAGTCACATTTAGCTCATTGAAGCTATGAACTTCAAGCTCATTCAAATCAAACGCCATGTTAGCCAAGTGACCCGCCATCCTATTCCCTTCGCGCAAGACATGGACAAAGCTAAAATTACCTCGACTCCTCATAGTCAAAATCTCATCAATCACTTCCGCAATACTCCAAGCAACATCCCACTCTCCTTCAATGATGTTTTTAATAAGCAAAAAATCCGTTTTAATAACAATATGAGACGCAACTTGTGCAAGACAATAAACCATTGCCTCTAGAATCGCACTGCCTCAGCCCTTACGTTTGCACCTTCACCAATTAGTTTAGCTTTGGCATACACCAAATTACCCTCACTATTGCGCAAACAAAAACCATAAGAGCTTAATCCTGGGTTGCCTCGACATGCACCATCCGTGTTACACTTGATAAAACCCACATCTGGACACCTCCAACACACCTTTACATACTTAAAGCGTGGCCTAAATTCTTCATGAAATTTCACTAGCATTGGCCACTCCTGTGGGGCAGATTTCATACCTGGGTAACGCACTAAAAGCAATTTGTATAAATTTCAATTAATTTCATGAACAACTCGTATGAAAGATACACGTCCCCCATGAGCAACAGTGTTACGTCGTTTCCACAGTTCCCATACAACAAACGCTGGCAATGCTTGGCAAAGTAACCTCAACCATGGTCTCTTCCAACACTTCCACCACTTTGTAATCAATTGACGAAATTTCCAATCATGAACCACAAAGCCCATTACATTAGCATAATACAACCAAACATTTTTAGCAAAAGAACTCGTAACAAATAAATGGTCACGAGATTCTTCCATGGGTTGCGTACAACACCAACAATGAGAAGGAATATTGAAGCCTAATCTCTTCAACTCATCATCAAGTGGCATTTTACACTTCCAAGTTCTCCAAAGTACAAAGGAAACTTTGAAAGGAATGCCTTTCAACCACATAAGCTTGTATTCCTCCTTAACTTTGCTCTTACCTCTAATATAATTGTAAGCACTACTAACAGTAAACTTACCATTAGACGTAAGTTCCCACAACGCTGTGTCCCTATTCCGTGTAACATCTCCAGGATGAATATTGCCTGCAACATGCTGCGCATAATCACTTGGTAAAGCTTCAAATAGGAGTTGTTGATTCCATCTATTTGAGGTGAAAAACTCCTTCACCACATTCAATTCTTCCCTAACATGAAACCTGCGAGGAACAACAAAATACAAGGCACCAAGACGCGACCAATTGTCATACCAAAAATGAGGTGACCCTTGCCTAACATGCCAAATAATCCCATGATCTGATCAATAACACTAATCGGAAAATTGACTGCAGACAAAAGATGAATAGGCATACTTTGAAGGACATGCATAATCAAAATAGCCCTACCTTCATAAGACAACATTTTTGACTTCTAAGATTGCAACTTCTGCCTAATCTTTGTAACAAGATCATCAAACAACGCCTTATTTCTTCTTTTGTGTGTAACCGGACACCCTAAGTAAGTAAAAGGAAAGGTACCTCTTGGAATTTGAGTAATAAGCTCCACCCTATCAACAATATCCTGTTCCACCCTGTGATACAAATAAATAGCACTCTTATCTTTGTTGATCTTCTGGACACTGGCACCCTCATAGGCATCCAACACCCCCATAATTAGCCTCAAGGAGGTAGTATCTGCTGAAGAAAATAGAATAGTATCATCTGCATATGCTAAGTGATTGATAGGAGGACTCCACTTAGGCATAACAAATCCTTTGAACATAGCATTCTCATGTAAAGCATTCAGGGCCCTGGACAACACCTCAGCTGAAAGAATGAATAAAGTAGGAGACAAAGGATCCCCTTGCTTCAAACCCCTGGAAGAATTAAAGAAACCATGCGGCTGGCCATTAAAAATAATTGAGTACCAATTGTTAGACAAGAGCCTCCAAACCATATCAATGCATCTCTCACCAAATCCCATCTTCCTAAGAACTATTGACAAGAACAACCAGGACACACGATCATAGACCTTCATCATATCAAGTTTGATGACAACATTTGCATCTTTGGCTCTTTTCCTAATATCATCAATGATCTCCTGAGCCAGCAACACATTCTCAACAATACTTCTTCCCCTAACAAAACCAGCCTGTATAGGAGATATCAAATCAGGTAATAAATTAACTAACCTGTCATGCAAGACCCTGGAAATCACTTTGTTTGAGAAATTACTCAAACTAATAGGCCAGAGATCAGAGAAAGTAGAAACATTAGGCTTCTTAGGGAGGATAACTAAATTTGTATGAGATACAAATCTAGGAATATCATGTCCCACAAAGAAAGCCTGCACCATACTAGTAAGATCAGCCGCAATAACATCCCAGCATACTTGATAAAATCTCTCTGTAAAGCCATCAGGGCCTGAAGCACTGTCACCATTCAGACCAAATACTGCATTCTTCACCTCTTCCATAGAAGGAATTTCCTCAATAGCAAGATTCTGATCAGCAGTAACCATTTCAGGAACATGAAGAAGCAAATCAAAATTCAATTCCTGGCCATCATTTGCAAATTGTTGTTGAAAAAACTCCACAGCTTTAGCAGCCATATCATCTTCAGCATTAAGCCACTTTCCAAGCCTATCCTGGATTCTATGAATTTTAAGTCGCTTTCTCCTGCCCTGTACCTGAGCATGAAAGAACTTAGTGTTTCCATCACCATCTTTGAACCACTGGAAACCTGCTTTTTGCTTCCAAAATTCCTCTTCAAAATGCAACACCATTTTTAATTCAGCTTCAGCTTCAGCTTTCTTCAATTGCTCCCTATGATATGAATAAGGTGATTCTTCAAGCTTAAGCTCATGTGCTTTAATAATGTCTTCCAGAGAAGCAATTTTTTTGAAAAATATTGCCAAAAGTAGCTTTGCTCCACCTGGATAAGGCCTGCTTCACTTTCTTCAATTTCCTATGAAAAATAATAAAAGGATCCCCTACACAATCAGAGACCCAATTATCCTTCACAAGCTGCAAGAAGGAGTCATTATCTGTCCAGAAATTCAAAAATTTGAAGGATTTAATAATAGTAGAAGAATCAGTCGAACACTTTATCAACAAAGGAGAATGATCAGATTCAGTCCTGGCCAGGTGCTCAATGCCAATCTTAGGAAAGAAATCCATGAACTCCTGATTAGCAAAACATCTATCAATCCTTTTCAAAATAAATTGATTCTCAATCCTCTCATTCCACCAAGTATAAATGGTACCCGTGTACCCTAAATCAGTGACACCACAAGTAGCTATAGTAGCAGCAAAATCATCCACTTCTTGTGATAAAACTTGAAGACCACCATATTTATCTTCTTCAGAAATAATAACATTGAAATCACCCCCAATGAGCCACGGCTTAACCATACTAGATGCTAAAAATTGCAAAGAATCCCACAGCTCCATTCTTTCAATTCTGTCACACTTAGCATAAATTAAGATAAGAAAAAAATCTTGAGCCTGTACAATGCATTTTTAAAGTAAGTTGTTGCTCCTGATGATCCACTACTGTCACTGTATAATCCTCCCCAATGAAAGCCCAAATTTTACCATTGACATTAGTAAAGGACCAATGCATACCCAGTCTCATACCATAATACTGGACTCTACAGGGCCCCCGAAAAGGCTCAAGTAACCCTATAAAATCAAAATGATGATGCATGTGCAAAGTATTCAACCTTGTAAACGCCTCCTGCGTATTAACTGATCGAATATTCCAAATCAAAGCTTTATTCATCATTTAAACTTTGGATTTGGAACTCCTTATAGGCTGGATCCTGGAAATTGGACCATGCTCTTTTTTAATGCGTCCGCCTCCTTTCTTTGATACATCTCTAGGTGACAAATCACCTTCCCTGGCCACTTCTTGGAAATTATGGGCTGTTGAAGCTTCATCTTCATCTTCAAATTCAATTTCCTCACCCACATCTTCATGCTCCACTTGCTTTTTCATAGAAGAATTGCGTTGTTGCCTTTGCAACATTCCTCTATTATCCGTAAATTCCAAAGAGTTTATCAAAGCTTGTTCATCCTCTTAAAAATCTTCTTTGGTAATGCTCTTGGATAAACTCCCAACTTGCTGCAAATTTGCGTGAGTGTTAAGAAGGTTCAGCTGTGATGGAACAGACTGGACGGATATATTTAATCGGACTTGAGCGTCAATTGGTTTTCGGTTAGGAGTTAAAGGATCAACAAGGGTGGGCATAATCTGGTTTACATTAGTAATTGTAGTGACCTGCTTTAATGTAGCTAGTGGTATTAAATCAGGAAAAGGAATTCACATAGCTTTATTCAATAATAACTTTGCCTCGTCATTAATTAACGCCAACCGTCCAGCTGAATTAAATGCAGACCCATAAGCTTTAGGAGACAAATTAAGTATTTCCTTTCCCAATAATGATTCAGTGCATTTAACTCCCTCACGTGGTGGTAAAGTCAAGCCCTTAGCTTTAACACCAGCTGAAGCATTAACTACATCCTCCAAAATCAACGCAACATTAATTCCTGTTGCAATTTTACGTACACCCTCAGCATTACTACCCGTTGAAAGACCTGGAGCATTAAATTCCTTCAACACAGAACCCTCAGCTGTAGCTGAACCTTTTTGACACTTTAGCTGCACACCCTCAGCATTAATGCCCGATGACTTTCCTGAAGCATAAATACCCGCTTCCTGCAACGCACCAGTCGCCATTACAACACCACATCCTTTAAGATCAGAACCCCCAGCTTTAATATAATCCACCTCTCCACCTATACTAACTACACCACGAGTATCAGCTACAAGAAATTCCTCCTTTTGAAGACCAATCGACTTGACTGCCTCATTAACAACAAAAACACCTCGAGATCTTAGCCAATCTTTGTCCAAAACCCCAGTTCCCCCAGCTTTAAAGCGAGAATCCGCCTGGCCATTTTTATTTCCCAGCACTTGAACCCTAGGAGTAAGGTTTTTAACCGTATTAACTAACTCATTGTCTTGGTTTTTTCCTGCCAAGTTCTCTACTGTACGATCTTCAAAATTTTCACCAAGAAGTAAACCACCATCTTCTTCAACTTTTAAAGCTGCAAACGCATTTGTATTACTCTGAATGACTTGTGCACGAGTCTCTTGAGGTTGAGTAACCACTCCCTTCCTCTTGTCAACTACCTGCCACTCCGCTTGTTCTCGATAATTATTGTTCTTTCTATTCCCAATACCTTGAACCCTTGGATGCTTACCTACAACATTATCATCATGTTTAGTGTTGCTAGGGCCTGCTTCCCCCACAACCTTGCCATTCTTCAAGACCCTTGACACTGGTGGTTGATCATCCTTAGCATTGTGTCCAAGATCTTGAACAAGCTTGTCTTCATAAAGGTTAGGATGAAGTACGCGACACTCTACATCATTATGGCCTTGCAAACAACATTGTGTACAATATTTTAGAAGATAATCGTACACAATCTTAATATATTTGGAGTGTTTCTTTCCCGTTTCTTCATCCACTTCCTCAATATCGATCTCATGTGGTAAGTCGCCAAGCAAATCAATTTCAACCTTTACATGAGCACAACTTGGACGAGTATGATTAGTAGTGGCTGCATCAAGATGTAACAGCTTGCCCACTGCCAAAGCCAATGAGAAAACACATTCTTTCACAAAAAAAATCGGAGGCAGGTTGGGGAACGAAATCCACCCTATAGCTATTGAGGTCTCTTTCCTAGAGTCGCACCATGGATCCCACTTCAAAGTACACATAAAAAACGAGCTTCTACCAATGTTGATCCAATGTCCTTTTGAAAGTAAATTCACGTAATCTTCAAACAACGAGCACCTAATCAAGATACTACGATAATCCAAAGAACCTATATCACAATGACCTTTAACTTCACATTGAGTTGGTATAACTTTACGTAAATCATTCAACTAAGGCGAGCCATATGTAAATTTCCCAATAATGTCGTAGCTCAATTTGGTTTAGGCTATTGATTGTTGCACTTCCTTTTTATTAGGCATACCATTAATTTTTTGGGGATGACGAACGGGCAAAATGGGAGCTTGAGCAGCTGGGTTAACGACGTTTTGGGGTGGTGGGACGACCACGGCTGCATAGGATGCTGTGGAGGGGATTGGGGGGGGGGAGGGGGCTGCCCAGTGGCCTGATCGGCCATGGGAGAAGTGAAGAAGATGCTGAACTAGATGTCGCCTGTGAGATCGCCCTCCTAGAGAGAAAAAACATAGAGGTGGAATTTTGGGTTGGTGGTTTAAAGGTTTTTTTTTGTAAAAAGGGTTTTAGGGTTCATGTTTCAGAAAAAAGGCTTTTCGAGGGTTGATTTGTGGGATATAAAAGGTGGGATTTTGGGTATGGTTTAGGGTTTTAAGTCATAAATGTATTAAATATTCAGTAGTGGGTATTTGGGTCCCTCTTTTATGTATTGAATTGTTTGTTTATTCTTAAGGGACCCTTAATGTATACCTTTGTTGGTGGTCCCCTAAGTCCATTAATCTGTGTTGTACTTTAGTGTATTAATTAATTGATTTTGATCAAATTAGTCCTTACTAATGACTTGTTTGTTTTATTATTTTTTCATGTTAACAGGACCCAATCATGGTACATTTGGATTTAATTTTTAATTATGGTGGTGAATGGATTAGAGCTCCACAAGTTGTCTATGCAAAGAAGAATGTTCACTGCTGGAAGGAGTATGATTCTGACCAACTTTCTTACATAGACATAGTGAATGAATACATAGGGCAATTAAAATTTTTAGGAGTACAACAACTAGTTGTAGCAGGTCCATCTGATAAATACTATGAAATTGAAGCCGATGAAGGTATTAGGCAGTTGTTGACCTTAGTGTCTTAAGAATTCCATGTTATTAATCTATTTGCAGTTGATGAATTTGAAATGTCTGTTGTTGTTCCTAGCATAGTCAATCACACCGAACTGAATCATTCTATATTTAATAATGTTGGTACTGATGCTACTGAGAGTGAAAATGAGGGAGGTAATGAGAGAGATGATAGTGATGGTCCTGATGATGATTCTGAATAGTTAGAAGAACTTGCTAGGCTAAAGAAGAGAGAAATTTGTGATGGTTTGAATGAGTTTAAGGAGTTGACTAAGGGTATGACTTTTAAAGACATCCCTGAAGCTAGAAAATGCATTAAGCTATATGCTATGGCTAATAAAGTTGAGTATAGGTACATAAAAGTGACAAGAAAAGACTAAGGTATGGTTGTGTATTAGGGTGTAAATTTCTTATGCACATTTCCGATGATGGGGGGCTCCTGGTGTCAGAATTAAAACTCTTAAGCCTGACCATACATGTAATACTGCATATGATAACCCAATAGTAGATTACTCTACCATAGCTCAATATTTCAAGAAAAAGTTACAAGGAGCACCTAAGTATAAGGTAAAAGAGATGAAGGTGGATCTAAAAAATATTTTTGAACTTAATGCTAGTGAACAGAAATGTAAGAGAGCCAATAAAGTTGTTTTGGAAATTTCAGAAGGGAGTTTCTCTGATGGGTACAACAAACTAGAGGCATATGCCAATGAGCTAAGGGAATCAAATTCTGGTAGTGATGTTGTGATTAACTTGTCTAAAGATGCATTGACCGAGGGTAAAAGAAAATTCTTGAGGATGTACATTTGCTTCTATGCCTTGAAAAAGGGGGTTCAAGGAAGGGTTAAGGTCCTTTATTGGGCTGAATAGGACATTTCTTAAAGGAAAAGCTAAGGGGAAGCTGTTGGTGGCTGTTGGGCAGGACACCATGAACCACTTCTACCCCATTGCATGTGCAATTGTAGACAAAGAGGCAAAGAGTACACAGAGCTGGTTCCTGGAGTTACTGAAGCATTCTTTGGATCTGAATGATGGTACATGTGTTACCTTTATTTCAGACATGCAAGAGGTATGTATCCTTTCTAAGTGTTAATTATTTATGGTTATAACTTTTGTTTAATATGTTTACTGAAGCATTTGTTTCCTGTAGGGTTTATGTTTGGCAATGAAGGATGTTCTACCAGAGGCACACCACATATTATGTGTTAGACACATTGAATCTAATTTCCTTAAGAGGTGACCTACTGAAGAAATGAAATACTTATGGTGGTGTGCTTGGAGCTCTTATGAGGAGGATTTTCATGACCAATTGGACAAGATTGGTCAAATGGATGAACCTGCTGCATGTGATTTGGTAAGTTATCCAGCCCAACAATGGTGTAAAACTTATTTTGACACAGTCTGTAAACATCAAGGGATAAATAACAACTTTACTGAGTCATTTAATGCATGGGTACTAGAAGAAAGGTATAAGCCAATCATTAGAATGCTAGAGGACATTAGGCTTAAGGTAATGAACATATTGAGAGAGATGGAAGATTCTGCAATGAAATGAGACTGTGACTGGAGTGATTATGCCATGAAATTGTACAAAGAGTATTTAAAAATTACTCATAGGTGTAAGGTTGATTTTAATAGAGATGTTGGCTATGAGGTGACAGAGGGAAATGATAAACATACTATAAACTTGGCTGAAAAAAAAAGTGCACTTGCAGGACATGGGATCTGACTGGAATTCCATATCCTCATGCAATGAAGGCACTTCTATTAAAAAAGGTTAACCCTCTGACTAAAATGAAATGGTTCCATAGCAAAGAAGCATTTCTGTTAACATACAAATACAAGTTGCAACCTGTTAGGGGTGGATTTTTTTTGGAAGATTGACCCTTCCCAAAAGATGGATCCACCAGAGTATGCAAATCAAGCTGGAAGGCCTGGGGTTAAAAGAGTTAGAGACAAGAATGAGGCCATTGATAGGCAGGCTGGGTAGACAGCTTCTAGAAAGGGTAGAGTCATGACTTGCTGCAAGTGTGAGGAGCCAAATTATAATGCTAGGACTTGTGACAAGGTGTGGTTTATACATTTATTAATCTTTACAACTTTAACTATTAATAATTATTTATTGAATGCTATATGTCTTAGGCAAGTAGAGGGAAACAACCAGTCAAGGGAAAGAGGAAGAAGAGCAAGACAACTCATGTTGAGAAAGAGATAGAAGTTGAACCATATGTACCAGACATGAGCTTCACTACAGCTCAAAGCAGTCAAAAAACCAGCTTTGTTTTTATCCCTACACCAACATTTCAAAGCCAATATTCAAGCAGCATACCAACTTTCCAAAGTTGGTCCTAAAAAAACAACAATCCTTTACCAGACTTTGAATTGCCAGAATTTCATCATGAAGAGGAAGAGGACCTTGAGCTACAATCCAAAGTGATTTTAGAAACACTTACCAGGCTATAAAGGAGGCAACAAGTTGATGTGCCAACTGGGAGAAGAAAAATTGGCTTCAGAGGTGAAAAAAATGGAGCAAGTATTCCTACAAATGTACCTTACAAACCACGAAGCTTAACATGGATGAGAAAAGATGCAGCTAGTGCAAACCAGTTGGAAAGGCTAAGTCAAAACAAGATTGGGAAGTTGAAGGCAAGGAAGGGAAGCTACCAGTTGGAGTAGTTGAAGTCTAAAAAGTTTTTATTTGCCTTTAAGTCTTTTGGTGTTGTAATTACTGTCAAAACAGACTAATTTGGTATAGTTTACTAAGTAGATGATGATAGATGCACATGGATGTCATATTATTACTTAGGTTGGATCAGTTTTAGGGTTATAATATGTCATCCATTGTCCTCTCTCAAGTGTATGTCACATTGTCCAAGTTTAAGTAATGTTAAGTTTCTATTACCATTATCTACTCAAGTTTATGTTATGTTATGTTTCTATTAAGTTGTAAAGTTTCTATATTGAGTTATCTACTCATGTTATGTTATGTTATGTTATGTTATGTTATGTTTCTATTAAGTTGTAATGTTTCTATATTGAGTTATCTACTTTTCTATTATACCAAATGCTTGAATGAACATAGACAAGGAATATTGACACAATATTCATTCCAGCTGGTAGCTTACAATGGTTAACAATATTCATTACAATAAAATACCCAAAATCATACTCTTCATATCTTAGTTAATCATAGATCATTTCATCATCAAAGCTGCAAAATAACCAATAAATAATCTGATCAAAATTACTACTACACACTTGAGCATCATTAGTTTCTCATTCAAATAGCTTTGTCAACTTCATTCCTTAACTGAGCCAATTCGATCATCAACAACCTCTTTTTACCATTAGCAACTTTCAACGCATCATTCAAAGTTTCAATTTTAATCATAGACACTCTCAAATCAGCCTTTAATGATGTGATTATATTCATAGCTTGATCTGAATACTCCTCGTCCCGCCACTCCCAACAACTTCAAGATTCGTTCTAACACATAAATTAGTTAAATTTAGGATCAAAATATATGAGAATTATGATTGTACAAACACATAAAATCAAGAACTTACTTCGGATTTAAGACACTTAAAGAATCTTCGACCAGGGTTCATTAAAGTGGCTGAGGTAAAGCTCCTACCAAGCTCTCCGCAATGGCATCTCCTCTGAGACGAGCAGCTGTTTGCAGACATGGTTGAACCCTAATTTTTAATGGGGTATTGAGCTTTGAAGCTGTTATAATGGGGACCTTTGTTATAACTTTAGTTGGTGGTTAGGAGGAGTAAAAATGGGTTAGTTCAGATCGGGTTACGGGTTATAAGATATATGGGTCGGAGTTTTTAATTTGGTATGGGGTGGTGTGGGTTTGGCTTTAATTAGGCGCCACGTGTACCTCCGTAAAAAATAAGGATAATTATGAGCCAAACTTAGACGGTAGGGGCACCAGTGGCCAAATAGCATAACGAAGGGTAACTTGAAACCATAAAAAATAGTAGAAGGGCAAATCTGACATTTTTTCAAATTTAAAACTTTGGTACAATTAGTAAAATTTAGGCGTCATAAGTAAATATCTTAAAAAGCAGAGTACATACATAGGCCCTCTAGTTTGGCACTTTTTTTTTTCTTTTTGTTTTGGCACTTCTTCTTAGCTTTGTCCCATTTTGGCACTTCAAGTACCCTCTTACCGTACCATTTAAATACACTTTGCTGACCTGACCAAACACATGAAAATGACTCATCCACAACGCGTCTCTTCTATAAAATATTCATGTCCGTTCTTTTTTCGTTCATTTTGCTGGAAAAAAACTAGTAATAAAAGCCCCTCTTCCATCTTTATATTTTCACTTTCAAACCTTCATCAAAGATGTAGAGAAAGGTAGAGGGAAAAAGTTTGAGTACTTAAATCATGTATGTCGTCATACGCCATAGAATCCCAAGTAGAATAAGACAAGAAAATGGACAAGTGGACTATTCTTTCCTTATAGAGTCTAAGAAAAGAGAGATATCCTTGCACAAGGCGAAAGATCGATGTCCTTCAGAATTCTAAAAAGCGTGTAGGCAATCAAATAGTCCCAGTAGTAATTGATAAACAACTCTTCAAAAGTTGTCTTTCCATGCATGATAAGTTTTGAGAAAGGCTTGATGATCGGCATCACACCGCCAGAATCTGAATTCTTTTTGGGCGGAGCTACCTCATACATCTCTTTTTGTTATTATCTCTTTCTTCTCTCTCAATCAATTAAGGAAAAAAAGGTCAAGGGGACAAATATTTAGTAGTAGTACAACTTGAAGTTGGGAAAATGACCACAACATAGGTGGTGGTGAATAGAAAAGAGATAGTCAAATCTTTAGCAACAGCCAATCATTAGATTTGAGACAACTCGAAGCTACTGGAAGCACTTTGATTTCTTCTTTAGTAGTTCGAATCGGTTTTAGGTTTGTCAGATTTTTTGGTCTAATTAGTTATGGTCTAATTAGTTATAATGTTACGTTTTTCATTGCTTTTGAATCATATGCTTTATTCTTGAGATGACCTTAAACCTAATTTACCGATCGGTACACAAACTGTATTGAGGCCTTTTTTATTGGCACCCACGTAGATAGCCTCATGTTATTTTATGATTGATGAGATTTTCCACGCGCTATAACACTTTCATAAGCTGTGGAGTGGGTGTTTAAATGGCACGGTATGTGTGGGTAGGTAAAGTGTCAAAATGGGACAAGGCTAAGAAGAAGTGCCAAAATAAAAAGAAAGTGCCAAGTTAGAGGGCTAGGATATGTATTCTGCCATCTTAAAACTCCAATACAATTAAAGCATAAGTACCGTAAGTGAAAAGCATAAACCATAATGCTTTCTTTAGACCCCGACTCTTTGAACTTGTTAGATGAAAACCCATGATAGAAAAGATAAATCCTAAAATAGAGAATGAAAACACTAGGATAATGTTTGAATCTTATCTTGATCTTTTCCAGTTCAGATCAAAATTTTGAATTTGTCTGGAAAGTTTATGAAATTTTGAACTTTATTTTCGATTGTTTTTTTGAAACTAATTGTTATGCACATAATTTTCTATGGACCAAGCGGCCAATATACAAAATCAATCAATGTAAAAAGGTAGTAATGCCAGTGCCATAATATACAAAAACGCTCTTCCCACAAAAAATGAAAAACCTACGGTTCCTATTTGTGACACATAGGGCTTGCTTTTCGTAATTACTATGAATTAGATGGTGAAACGACCTCGGTTAGTCATTTCGGAATTTAGAACTCCGATTGGCGTGCCGATAATTAAAAAAAACTTCGTAATATCCATTAGGACCTGTCTGTAAAATTTGAGCTAAATCAGACCTCGTCTGGTAGGCATCGGAAGAAGGTTTCAGTTTTTATTGTCGATAAATACAAAAAAGAGATTTTCGAGCTCGGTTTGATTGAACGAGCTCCGATTCAAAATCCGAAAGCGCTGTTAGGTTCGTATGATTATTTGTGACTTTTGTGCTTTTTCGAAAGTGAATTTCGAGGTTGTTCGGCTAGCTTCTGCTAAAATGCCGAAAGTTAAATAATTTGACCTTTCACATCTCTTCACTACTACAAGTATGTAACAGATTGTTGCTTAATGCTTCTACGTACTTCATTTAACATTCGAGGACGAATGTTCCTAACGGGGGAAGATTGTTACACCCCGTATGTCCAAAGTGACATATATCATTCTAATGACATGTTAAGAATGATTTAAGTGAGTTTAAAGTCATAATATTACCATATAAGATGTTTATATATTGAATAAAAAGTTTGGGAAAAGTCGGATTTAAGTTGCGGAAAAACCGACAAAGGAATTGTCTTGTACCGAAGCTTTTTCAGCAATTAATTTCGTGTGTTATATGAAGTCTTTTGGGGACATATCATATACCAAATTGAAGGTCTTGGAGTGTAGTTTCCAACACTTTTGACGGTTTGTTCATATAGTATATAGATAAAAAGATATGAGCATCAGAAATCAGGCCAGAAAAAGGGACATAAGCGCAAAAGAGGGCTAGAACTGAAATGTTTCGAGTATAAAAGGAAAAACATGTCTTCTTTTCATCATTTTCCAGAATATAAACGATAGAAACAGTGTGTTTTTGAAGGTTTAAGCCCCTTTTATGATTTTGAAGGAAGGACGTCACTCGTAACTCGAAATTGAAGACAGATTGTGTCAAAATGCTCTACGCGATTAAGGTAATGTTATGCTACCTTCAATTTCGTCTATAGCTTGAGTTTTAGAATTAATTCATGGCTAAGAACAGTACCTAAATGTCGTATTATAGCCTGTTTAAGCTTTAGAAGGTGTTGAATTCAAGGGAAACAAGGTTTAGAAGCAAGAAACATCAAAGGTATGTAAGGCTAAACCTTTCTTTTGGCAAGGCATGTATCTTTTAGCTTTTGAAGGTTTTCTTAGTTCTAAACTTAGTATTTCTTCTGAGAAACTTGTATGGTACCAAGGAAAGCTTGTATATACTTAATTTGGTACTAAAATCCAAGGTGAAAGACGTCCAAATCAGCAAGATAAAACGTTTCAAAATCTGGGAAATTGTTTTTATCTTCGGACAGCTGTTAGTATATTGATCATAACTCCTTGTATAAAATTGATATTGAGATGCTTCAAGATTCCCTGGAACCCTAAGACATATATCTAAAACTTTCATGAAGTCCATGAAGTCTATAACTTTGATCTACACTCCGGAAATTAGTTTGAAAATCAGGACAGTGGTGCTGTCCAGACATTCTACCTGCGGATTTGTTATGTCATCCAGTTGTCTCATCTTGTTATCAATTTAACATGTTTATGTTATCAGTTTATCCGGGTATCAATTCCCGTGTGTAGTATAGAGCTGGTTCTGTTTTGCGGATCATCCAGTTTCAGGGGAAACTCTGCCGAAAATTTTATGGAAATTCAAAGAGTTGGACAAATTATGAGTTCTAGGTTTTGTCTATAATTCTATCCAGAGTCTTCTTCTCATTCCTTTGAGTCCATATCTATTGTTGCCACATGTGTTATACCTCATACATGCTTATACTTATATTGTGATCATGTTATGTGTGATTTGGAGTCCCCCATAGAGGCTGAACATTGGACACACAGTCCGGTCGCGTGGGTATCAGGTTCCTAACTGGATTACCCTAAGATGTGGGGAATGAAGCCTTTAGCATTATTTGATATCGTTTTTTGCTTATTGAATACAACAGGATCGTTTGGCAGTGAATCCAAAGGATAAAGCGGTTGTTGAGTAACTGAGCTAACTTTGTAACAAGGTAAGTGTTTACATCCATTTCTTTGGAGGCACCTCGCCTCGTGAATTTTCTACCACGTGTTCTTTACGTGTGTAGCTGCCGATAGGCGTACTCATTACGCCTTAGCTTTGGATTTACATTATATATTGTATGTTATGTCCTGTCATTGGTATTGCATTGAGGATCTGAGCATGGTACTCTGGCTGTGAGTTGGCATCTACTTCCCGGCTGTCGATGAGAGTCCCGAGCCGGTGAAGGGTCATCATTGCATATACTTCCCGGTAATCGATGAGAGTCCCAAGCCGGCGAAGGGTCATCATTGCATATTCTTCCCGGTAATCGATGAGAGTCCCGAGCCGGTGAAGGGTCATCATTGCATATTCTTCCCGGTAATCGATGAGAGTCCCGAGCTGGTGAAGGGTCATCATTACATATACTTCCCACTAATCGATGAGAGTCCCGAGCCGGTGAAGGGTCATCATTGCATATACTTCCCGGTAATCGATGAGAGTCCCGAGCCGGTGAAGGGTCATTATTGCATATATCTCCTGGTAGACGATGAGAGTCCCGAGCCGGAGATAGGTATCAGGCATATGTGACAGCATTGCATCGTACCGCATTCATCCCATTTCATTGCACCACATACTGGCTATTGTGTGTATTGTATTGTGTTTTATGTATGCGGTCTGTATACAATGTCGTGGACATATCTCAGTTTGTCTATATATTTTTGGCTCGTATTTTGGGTTGTGGGGATCGGGTTGCACGCCGCAACGGTATAAATATATGGATCGGGTTGCACGCCGCAATGATATTAATATATGGATCGGGTTGCACGCCGCAACAGGATGAATATATGGATTGGGTTGCACGCCGCAACAGGACGAATATATGGATTGGGTTGCACGCAAACAACATGATGTATTTCTGATTGTTGATGTGTTTGGGATACCTATATGTGTCGGTTATCTTACGTTCCTGGTTGTTGATGAGTTTGCCATTCTATACGTGTTTCTAGTTATTATCTAGCTCTGCCTTCTTATAATTTAAATAAGAGGAATTTTGTTTATATGTTTCTCCTCCCTGGCTAGCTATCCTATTCTTTGAGGTGGCTAGTCTACCCCACTTATTGAGTCCTTTGACTCACCCTTCTTTGTTGTTTGTTTCTTGTCTATCTATTTCGTTTCGGCAGGTTCGCTCCAGGATTGAGTTCGCCACGTTGTTCAGGAGCGAAGACGACTTCAGCTGTCAGGGTGAGCCAGCTTTTATTCAGGATGACCACCAGTTTTATGTGTATTATTTCAGTTGCAATTTGCTCCCTTCAGGAGGTATCTGTCTTCTTTTGTACTCTTATATGTCTAGTCTGGATAGCCCTAAACCTAGTATGATGGGTAATCAGCTGTAATTTCTTTTGTACCGCTTAGAGGTATCAGTATGTCAGTGTTTTTTTAAGTCTTGTCCTTATTTATGAATTATTATATTTATTTTCTTAACTTAATTGGTAAGGGTTCGCCCGACGGGTCTAGGGGAGGATGTCGGGTGCCCGCACGGCCTAACCGGATTTCAGGTCGTGTCAGTTGGTATCAGAGCCTAATTTAGAGTCTATCCAGACTAAGACAGTGTCTAGTAGAGTCTCGCTGATGGGTACGTAGACGTCCGTACTAATCTACGAGAGGCTATGATGGCATTTAGGAAGTTTCACTTCCTTCTTTTCTGATCGTGCGTCGGTCTAGGATTCAAAAGTATTTTCCTTAATTTGTTAATTTTTTCGTGGTAATTGTGAACCCTCGTGCGATAAATCAGCAAACGGTATGAGTTCAAGACGAAGCAGTCTAGCCTGGGGCTGGCACTGACGAAGCCCCGAGAGTTTTGATCGTGCTGACGATCTAGTTACGGAGGTCCCAGCTGTACGAGCTCGCAATGGGCAAGGGAGCAGGGCCTTGTTGTTCCCTTGGCTCTCTACGATGCTTTTACGAGAATCTTGGCGACGCAGATACCGTAAGAACCTTATTTGCTAGGCAGCTTATCAGGTTGCTGCAGATGCAGATGTTTGGACTTAGAGAGCTCTTGTTCCAGTTCTTAATATTGTCGTAGTAAAGTATGTTCCAGAGGCAGCATGTGGTGTGCCTCCAGTTGCTCTGGCTGGGTAGGTAACTGAGGTAATTATTGAGTCCGAGTGCTCAGGGAGGTTGCATTATTTTACACGGTTGAACATCCCGATATTCCCAAGCAATGCATTAGATAATCCCTGTGTAAGTTTTTTTTTTAAGTAAAATGATGTCAGTGTATCCTTCAGGCTCTTGATTATATCGAGCAGTATGGTGTCAATTATTCTTCTTTCCAGTTTCAGGGTCCAGCCTTGAATTGGTGGGCCGCTCTTTTATTAGCTAACTTGGTTCGATTTTTCTTCTAGATTCGTGGAAAAGTTCCTTTCGAGTAGCGAGCGAGATGAAAAGTGTTGCCAGTTTGAGTGGATTGGACAGGGTAGCTTATCGGTTAGCCTGTTGGTGTTTCAGAATATCAGATTGAATTCTATAGAGTGGCTGAATATGTATTAGAACTAGTCCATGAGCTTATCGAGAGATTGAGGTTGGGATTTCATTTGATGTGGTTGTTCATATTGCTCGGAGGTACCAGACATACCATAAGTTAGAGCGGGAGAGCAAAAGATCCCACGGCCCTGGTGGGCACTATGGTACCTCCTTTGGATGTAAGAGTTTTGATTATTTTTGGAGGTTACTTGCAAGGTTATCTCAGCTTGTAGAGCGTGATTCTCAGAGTGCGCGAGTAGTTCATCAAGAGAGACTCAGTTTTCTCTTTGTAGCTATCAATAAAAAGTCCAGTTTCAATTTTTAACGAAAAGGGTGTTATCACTGTCACGAGTCTTGTTATCCTTTGAGGAGTTTTTCCTTACTCAGGCAAGTAGGCAGTCGTCCTTTCTCTCGTCATTAGGCAACTGCACTGTCGCGGGGGATTTAATTTAGATCTTAATCAACCAGATATATGCCACCATCCGATAGAGGTCGAGAGTGTGTTGGCAGTGGTTCTTCAAAAGGTGATTGTCAGGGTAGTGGCTCAACTCAGCTGCAGGGCAGTTCAATAAACTTCCAGTCTGGCAGGATGCTGAGGCATCCGATGTAGTAGACCCAAGTATTTCTTCTTCTCTTAAATGTGAGTAAGATTTGATTCTTTTGATCGATCTGGAAAGGGTGTGTCTTATCATGTTTCGATGGTTTCCTTGGATGTCGTTTTTATTAAGAATCGATTGCGGTAGAGGAGTGAGCTTCTGATATGATTTATTCCTGGCATTTATTATGACCCTACTAGTTTATCTGGTTTAAATGTGAGAGATTTGTGAGTGAGTATCGGTATTATTTGCTTGGCATCTTGTTGTGTCTCATTCTGTTATAATGCGAAGTCAGTCTATCTCTTTTTGGAACTTAGTGTCGGTAGGATGATGGGATTCTTATCCGTCACCATCAGAAAGTGTCATTACTTCTTTCGGTGTAAAGTGGTTAGTAAGTAATACTCGATCTGCGTGTCTCTTCTTGATTCGAAATGTTAGTAACGTCATGTTATTCTATGAGCTTCTCTCAGTTATAAAAGAGTTTACCGATAAATTATTGGAGTTCTCTTCTTATGAGAAGGCTAAATTGGCATGGGTGTTGCTCCATAAAGCTTATTTAATGTCCATTTCTTCAATTGCGATTCTTTGGCTAGCATGACTCGAAAGTAGTCTTGCTCTGGTAGCTAATAAAATAAGAAGATGAACTTCCTGAAGCTCTAATTATTTCTATCCTCGGTCCATTTCCATTTCTTCTTCGTCCGGCACCATTGAGCTTGGGCGGTTGGTAGCTGCTTGTGATGTTCCCTGTGTTGAGCCAGAGTATGTGTTATTGTAGCCGGATAAGCACATTGTTGTTTTTCAAGGCTACTAAGGGTAATGAGAGGCGTCATTTGACCTTTGATTTGATCCATCAGGCGATGGTGCTTATGGAAAAGGTATGGAGTTGTGAACTCGAGGGTTGCAGCTGTTTGGCAACTCGAGAGAGTAATTTGGTAGCTCAGGTCTGAGTTGCGTTCTCAATTTAGCTAAGTCTTCCTTAATCCAGCAAGCTGTGCGAGGATGACTATTTTTATTCAACTTAGCTGTATGAGCTGAAGCTCTAAGTGGAGGAGCCTTCATCCAATAATGAATATAAATATTAAATCTCTAAGGCGTTGCTGAAGCGTAAGCTACTTCTTTGTTTCATCGACTTGTTCTATATCGAAAAGTATATCGACGATGTGATTCACCGGCAGAATCATGTTAATTTATCCAGAGTTCTGTGTATCTTTGTTTCGAAAATGTAGAGCTCTCTTCTCGTGATCGAGAAAGTATCAGCTTAGTCCGAATAAGTTGGGAAATGATGTTATCATAGTATCCAGATATGTTTTATTCCAAGAGTTCGGTGTTCCTGTTATAATTCTGATTCTGTAATCATGAGATAATATCCGTGGAGTAGCTTATGAAGGTCGTGGAAGTTCTTTTGTTATATGTGCGGAATTTTCTTTAAAATTAGGCTCGTTCGAGGACGAACGAGAGTTTAAGTGGAGGAGAATGAAACGACCTCGGTTAGTCGTTTCAGAATTTAGAACTCCGATTGGCGTGCCGATAATTAAAAAAACTTCGTAATATCCATTAGGACCTGTCTGTAAAATTTGAGCTAAATCAGACCTCGTCTGGTAGGCATCGGAAGAAGGTTTCAGTTTTTATTGTCGATAAATACAGAAAAGAGATTTTCGAGCTCGGTTTTATTGAACAAGCTCCGATTCAAAATCCGAAAGCGCTGTTAGGTTCGTATGATTATTTGTGACTTTTGTGCTTTTTCGAAAGTGAATTTTGAGGTTGTTCGGCTAGCTTCTGCTAAAATGCCGAAAGTTAAATAATTTGACCTTTCACATCTCTTCACTACTACAAGTATGTAACAGATTGTTGCTTAATGCTTCTACGTACTTCATTTAACATTCGAGGACGAATGTTCCTAACGGGGGAAGATTGTTACACCCCGTATGTCCAAAGTGACATATATCATTCTAATGACATGTTAAGAATGATTTAAGTGAGTTTAAAGTCATAATATTACCATATAAGATGTTTATATATTGAATAAAAAGTTTGGGAAAAGTCGGATTTAAGTTGCGGAAAAACCGACTAAGGAATTGTCTTGTAACGAAGCTTTTTCAGCAATTAATTTCGTGTGTTATATGAAGTCTTTTGGGGACATATCATATACCAAATTGAAGGTCTTGGAGTGTAGTTTCCAACACTTTTGACGGTTTGTTCATACAGTGTATAGATAAAAAGATATGAGCATCAGAAATCAGGCCAGAAAAAGGGACATAAGCGCAAAAGAGGGCTAGAACTGAAATGTTTCGAGTATAAAAGGAAAAACATGTCTTCTTTTCATCATTTTCCAGAATATAAACGATAGAAACAGTGTGTTTTTGAAGGTTTAAGCCCCTTTTATGATTTTGAAGGAAGGACGTCACTCGTAACTCGAAATTGAAGACAGATTGCGTCAAAATGCTCTACGCGATTAAGGTAACGTTATGCTACCTTCAATTTCGTCTATAGCTTGAGTTTTAGAATTAATTCATGGCTAAGCACAGTACCTAAATGTCGTATTATAGCCTGTTTAAGCTTTAGAAGGTGTTGAATTCAAGGGAAACAAGGTTTAGAAGCAAGAAACATCAAAGGTATGTAAGGCTAAACCTTTTTTTTGGCAAGGCATGTATCTTTTAGCTTTTGAAGGTTTTCTTAGTTCTAAACTTAGTATTTCTTCTGAGAAACTTGTATGGTACCAAGGAAAGCTTGTATATACTTAATTTGGTACTAAAATCCAAGGTGAAAGACGTCCAAATCAGCAAGACAAAACGTTTCAAAATCTGGGAAATTGTTTTTATCTTCGGACAGCTGTTAGTATATTGATCATAACTCCTTGTATAAAATTGATATTGAGATGCTTCAAGATTCCCTGGAACCCTAAGACATATATCTAAAACTTTCATGAAGTCCATGAAGTCTATAACTTTGATCTACACTCCGGAAATTAGTTTGAAAATCAGGACAGTGGTGCTGTCCAGACATTCTACCTGCGGATTTGTTATGTCATCCAGTTGTCTCATCTTGTTATCCATTTAACATGTTTATGTTATCAGTTTATCCGGGTATCAATTCCCGTGTGTAGTATAGAGCTGGTTCTGTTTTGCGGATCATCCAGTTTCAGGGGAAACTCTGCCGAAAATTTTATGGAAATTCAAAGAGTTGGACAAATTATGAGTTCTAGGTTTTGTCTATAATTCTATCCAGAGTCTTCTTCTCATTCCTTTGAGTCCATATCTATTGTTGCCACATGTGTTATACCTCATACATGCTTATACTTATATTGTGATCATGTTATGTGTGATTTGGAGTCCCCCATAGAGGCTGAACATTGGACACACAGTCCGGTCGCGTGGGTATCAGGTTCCTAACTGGATTACCCTAAGATGTGGGGAATGAAGCCTTTAGCATTATTTGATATCGTTTTTTGCTTATTGAATACAACAGGATCGTTTGGCAGTGAATCTAAAGGATAAAGCGGTTGTTGAGTAACTGAGCTAACTTTGTAACAAGGTAAGTGTTTACATCCATTTCTTTGGAGGCACCTCGCCTCGTGAATTTTCTACCACGTGTTCTTTACGTGTGTAGCTGCCGATAGGCGTACTCATTACGCCTTAGCTTTGGATTTACATTATATATTGTATGTTATGTCCTGTCATTGGTATTGCATTGAGGATCTGAGCATGGTACTCTGGCTGTGAGTTGGCATCTACTTCCCGGCTGTCGATGAGAGTCCCGAGCCGGTGAAGGGTCATCATTGCATATACTTCCCGGTAATCGATGAGAGTCCCAAGCCGGCGAAGGGTCATCATTGCATATTCTTCCCGGTAATCGATGAGAGTCCCGAGCCGGTGAAGGGTCATCATTGCATATTCTTCCCGGTAATCGATGAGAGTCCCGAGCTGGTGAAGGGTCATCATTACATATACTTCCCGCTAATCGATGAGAGTCCCGAGCCGGTGAAGGGTCATCATTGCGTATACTTCCCGGTAATCGATGAGAGTCCCGAGCCGGTGAAGGGTCATTATTGCATATATCTCCTGGTAGACGATGAGAGTCCCGAGCCGGAGATAGGTATCAGGCATATGTGACAGCATTGCATCGTACCGCATTCATCCCATTTCATTGCACCACATACTGGCTATTGTGTGTATTGTATTGTGTTTTATGTATGCGGTCTGTATACTATGTCGTGGACATATCTCAGTTTGTCTATATATTTTTGGCTCGTATTTTGGGTTGTGGGGATCGGGTTGCACGCCGCAACGGTATAAATATATGGATCGGGTTGCACGCCGCAACGATATTAATATATGGATCGGGTTGCACGCCGCAACAGGATGAATATATGGATTGAGTTGCACGCCGCAACAGGACGAATATATGGATTGGGTTGCACGCAAACAACATGATGTATTTCTGATTGTTGATGTGTTTGGGATACCTATATGTGTTGGTTATCTTACGTTCCTGGTTGTTGATGAGTTTGCCATTCCATATGTGTTTCTAGTTATTATCTAGCTCTGCCTTCTTATAATTTAAATAAGAGGAATTTTGTTTATCTGTTTCTCCTCCCTGGCTAGCTATCCTATTCTTTGAGGTGGCTAGTCTACCCCACTTATTGAGTCCTTTGACTCACCCTTCTTTGTTGTTTGTTTCTTGTCTATCTATTTCGTTTCGGCAGGTTCGCTCCAGGATTGAGTTCGCCACGTTGTTCAGGAGCGAAGACGACTTCAGCTGTCAGGGTGAGCCAGCTTTTATTCAGGATGACCACCAGTTTTATGTGTATTATTTCAGTTGCAATTTGCTCCCTTCAGGAGGTATCTGTCTTCTTTTGTACTCTTAGATGTCTAGTCTGGATAGCCCTAAACCTAGTATGATGGGTAATCAGCTGTAATTTCTTTTGTACCGCTTAGAGGTATCAGTATGTCAGTGTTTTTTTAAGTCTTGTCCTTATTTATGAATTATTATATTTATTTTCTTAACTTAATTGGTAAGGGTTCGCCCGACGGGTCTAGGGGAGGATGTCGGGTGCCCGCACGGCCTAACCGGATTTCAGGTCGTGTCAGATGGCGAACTCAATTCATCAAAAACTAATAGGGCAACATCTCTTTCAGAAAAAAGTAAAATATAGAACGAGATAATCCTAGTGTTTATGAGAGACAAAGTGCGCATGGAAAAAATGTCAATCCGCACTCAAATTAGACTAACTTGACTAGATTTGCATAAAGGGACCGCCTAGCCTATTTTTACCAAAAAATTTGACTACATGTACCCCACTATCCTTGGTTACGGTTTTTCGTCCCCACTTAGGAATGGTTTAGCAAAAAATGGTTTTGGGGGGGGGGGGGCGGGGGGGGGGGGGGGAAGGCAACACTTTAAGTTATAAATTGACAAGTGGTACCTTGGGGGCAGCACTTCAAGTATAAATTGGCAAATGCTGCTAGTGCTCCTGTAAGGCTTCAAGTTATCTGGGAAGAATGTTGAAAGAGATAAAAGGTCAAGTGCTAACATGGGGGCAACACTTGCAGCACTTGTCAATTTATACTTGAAGTGCTGCTCCCGAGGTAGTACTTGTCAATTTTATAACTTGAAGTGTTGTCCCGTGATAGCACTTACTTAAAATTAGTAAAGACCATTCTTGCAAACTATTTTAAGCGAGGTCAGTTAGGCAAACCATTGCCTAAGATGTCATAGTTGTGTAATTCTCCCTATTTTTACAGTTTTTTATGATGAACACTTTAGTGTCTGATCTTTATTTGGTGAGCTATTTTTTTGTGGTCTTTAAAGCATAAGCATTTTTAAAAATATTTTCGCTTCCACCCTTTAATCACTTATCCACAATTATTTGACATTTACAATTTCTCTCTCTAGAAAACCCTATATCCCACTTCTCCTCCTTCTCTCTAGTTTACCGCCGTTGACCGGCATTGACCACCGTTGACCGCCAAGGAATGCTCTGAAAATTACATCTCCAGATTCGGCTTGGCTTGGCTTCTTCTTTCGGTTTCTACCATTGGTTTTTCAAAAATCACGCTAAATTAGTGTAGATCTGATTTTCAAAAAACATGAAAAAAAAATTTCCGGCGATTCTTTGGTCTTTTTCCGGTGACGTTCTGATTCACAAGTCGCTTTATTTAGATAACAATCAACGTTCTGTCCTGTTATTAGATGGCGACAGAAACAACTTGGGAAGTATTGGCAACGTTGCTGTGCACAAAAATCCAGTCCTAAATTTTCAACTTTTGGTGCACTATTGTGACCCATGTTTGGAATTATTGACTTTTCAACTTTTGGTGCACTATTGTGGCCCACATTTGGAATCATCTTCCTTATACTCATTGCCTGTATTCAACAAAAGATCTGATTTGGAATTCGCTTCTGCTTTTGCCTATGCAAATGACGCTTCATCATCATTAGTTAATAGGTTGAATTAGAATGGGAGGGGGGGGGGGGGGGGTTACTGGGTTTTCTTTCCTTGAATTTTTATAATTTTGATTTGTATATTGTAAATAAAAGTAATGACGATTTGACTCGTGTATTTGTAAAATAAAATAAACAAATGATGCATGATTGACTTTATTTTATTTTTACTTTAGATTTTTGTGTATGTGCAAAGTGATGACGATTTGAGGTCATTTGCTTGTAAAATAGACATAATAGTTTTTCTTAGTTATGAACAAACACAGCCGGATTGCCATTATTTCTAAATATATATAAACACTTGAAGTTCTTTTTTGTGTATGTGTGAAGTGAGGCCGATTTGGCCTCAATTCTTAATAAAATGGACACAAATATATGCATAAATATAGCCTAATTATTGTTATTTTTAAATATATAAGCATTTTAAGGTATTTTTTGCGAATGAATTAAGTAAGACCGATTTGACATCATTTATTTACAAAATAAATATGATTTTTTGCTCATTGTATGAAGAAATGATGCCGGACTGGTCTTATGTATGTTTGCATTTGATTTTTATATATAAAAGAAACGATGACGATTTGACTTTACTTATTTACAAAATAGTCGTGAAACACAGGCGAATTGACTGCCTTGTATATTTGCGAAACGATGCCGATTTGGCCCTATTTATTCACAAAATGGACGTGAAACACGACCAGGTTGACATTATTTTTCGTTGTGTAGGAAGCAGTGGCGTTTATAATTTTGGAGGTAAAAAGGTGCGGTGGCATTTTTGTAATTACGACTTCAAAAAATGATGGGTGGCATTTTTGTAATTACGGAAAGTTTTCTATTAATAAGGGTATTTTTGTACTTTCAGCTTCATTTAATGGTAAAGTGCTTATGTTTTCAAAACCACAAAAAAAGTGCTTATGTTTTCAAGATCGGGTGCATTTGTGCTCCTTGTTGTAATTCACCCCTATTTTTACCTTACAATGGCACTACGTAAAAATTGTGGAAAAAGGACAACAAAGAGGTGATTTGAAGTATTGGCTCCGCTAAAAATAGTTTTTAAAAATAGCCATTATTTCTCGTTAGACGTAAACTATAGCTTTGCCTATGTTGAAATTCTATTTTGTTAGTCCATCCGTTTCACTTTATGTGAACCTTTTCACTTTTTGAGAGTTAAACTGTATGAATTTGATCAACATTTTAAAATGCATATTTTCATCATATTTATATATCGACCAGTACTTTTAGTATAAATTTTAAGCATTAAAATTTTTTACTTTAAAATATTTAAATCTATTCCAATTAAACTTAAAAATTAATCAACTTAAATGCTCATGTAACCAGGGATTTTTGGTTAAGAGACTCCTAAGTCTTTAAATAGTTTTTTGGGACTCAAGTCTTAAGAAATAGGTAAAATGGACACTTTTAAGATTAGTACTAATTACTAACATTTTAAAAGCCCCTCAAGTTTTTTTATTTACACAAAGCCCCCACCTCTCATCACCCACCCCATCGACCTCTTACCCCCTATCCGGCCCCCACCCCCTCCCCCGCCCATCCACCATTCCACCACCACCCTCCACCACTCACCGCTACTTTTTACCATCCCTCCACCACTCATCACCACCTCCTACCACCCTCCACCATCTACCACCACATTCTACCACTCTCGCCACCAACCACCACCCTCCACCACTCTATAAAAAGAATCTGTACACATCAATTGAGATGTGTGCACAAATTGTCACATATGTGTATTGTACACATATTGTTATATGTGTACACATCTCGTCAGTGTACATCTGACGAGATGTGTACACATTTTTTGCAGCCGTGAAAATATCTCTAAAAGTGTATAAACATATAAAAATATGTTTACACATCTGAAAAGATGTATAAAATGATTAGAATTAAAAAAATGAAAAAGAATGAAATAAAGACGAAGAAGAAGAAAAAACAAAATGGATACAAAAAAGAAGAAAGAAAAATAATATGGATGGTGATAATATGGAATTTGAAAAGAAATTTAGAAGAAAGAATGAAAAGGAAGAAGAGAAAAGAGAGAAATAAAATTTGAAATAATTTCAATAAGGAAAGAGAGTGTAAAAGTAGGTGGGAATGAGGAAATGAAAATTTTGAATTTCTCCCTATCTTCTATTGTGACGACCTTTCCCCTCTTTTCTCTCATGTAACCTGCAACCCAGAAGGAACAAGTTAGTATCAGTTAAAGATACTATTGGACAATATTTCATAAATCTCCACACACTTCGAAAGTTATGAGTTAGTTTAGCAGCATCAACATGCAAGATTTTGTGCGCCTGAGCTTCTGAAGATAGCCAGCCATGGCACCTGGGTTAGTTGTGTCCACAGCCTTTGCATTGGCAACCCCAAAACCAAGACCCCTTTTGTTTATATCCCACCAACTTCACTCTTCTTCACAACAGGTACAAATTTCCACTTTATATGTGTTACCTTTTATTCAGTAATAAAAGAAAGTTTAGTCTTGTAGTTTTAGATATGATACTCCCACGTTAGTTACAATTTATGTGACACTATTTCCTAATAAATCCGATCACTTTAACCGATACTGTTATGACACGTTTAAAACCACAAGTTTCAAATGTGTGCGTTTGACGGCCAGCCTTGTTCATGAAGCACCCTGCGATCGCGTACGGTCTGGGAAATGGCTGCATCCCATAGGGGTGTAGTGTCAACAGCCTACGCTGAATTCCACGGCTTGAACTCATGATCTTTGAGTCATGGGGGACCTAGGTAGTGCTCAGGGGTATCAATTGATACCCCTTTGCCGGAAAATTACATGGTACAAATAAGTAAAAAAATTATTTTTATGTAGGTATATCATATATTGAGTACCCTTAATTTTATTTATATGTTTAATTATTTAAATTTTGATACCCCTTAGTGAAAATCCTGATTCCGCCACTGCTTTGAGTCACACGGAGACAACTTTACTGTTGCTTCAAGACTCCCTTTCAAAGATCTGTATTTCATTTCTTAAATTACATGCTAGGCCAAAGTATGTCACATAAATTCGAATGGAGGGAGTAAATAATTTCATACTGTTGCCTTACAAAGAAGTTGTGTGCTGTAATGATCACAGAGACCTTGGCGCAAGAAACAAGGGGGAGATGTTGATCCACATTGTACTTATGCAGATTATGCTTCAAAGATACAGGGCTTAAGTATGGGAAAAGTGCCTCTTGCTTCTGAAAAGCTTTTTGTTGATATGAAATCTGAAGGTTTTGTAGCTGATAACTCTACCTTGTCAGCACTGATGCTATCCTATGCCAATAATGGTTTATTTAGCAAAGCATTAGCTGCTTGGGATGAAATTCTAAACAGTTCATTTCAGCCAGATGTTCGTGTAATTGCGGAACTGATTGATATCTGTGGCTGTAAAGGATATTTTGATGTCGCATTCAGGATATTGCATCAAATTCAATTGAAAGATCCCGACTTGCTTCCTGATATCTATGCTCAGGCTATCTCTCGTTTCGGAAAAAAAGGACAGCTCGAATTGATGGAAATTATGTTGAAAGAGATGGTTTCCATGGGGTTCCCCGTTGATTCTGCTACCGGCAATGCTTATGTAATATACTACAGCAATTTTGGCTCCTTGAGTGAAATGGAAAATGCATATGGCCGTCTTAAGATTTCAAGGATTCTTATAGAGGAAGAAGCGATCAGGTCGATCTCCTTAGCTTATATCAAGGAAGAGAAGTTTTATAGTTTAGGTCAGTTTGTAAGAGATGTGGGCCTTTGTAGGAGAAATGTGGGAAATCTCCTGTGGAACCTGTTACTTCTTTCTTATGCTGCCAACTTCAAAATGAAAAGTTTGCAGAGAGAATTTGTGAGTATGGTAGAAAGTGGATTTTCCCCTGATCTTACTACCTTCAATATTAGAGCTTTGGCGTTTTCAAAAATGTCATTGTTTTGGGATCTACATGTAACCCTTGAACATATGAAGCATGAGCAGGTAGTTCCTGATCTTGTGACTTATGGTTCTGTTATTGATGCATACTTGGATAGAAGTCTGGGACGAAATTTGGATTTTGCTCTACGCAAGTTGATTATAACTGAATCTGTTACAATGGCAACAGAACCTCTTGTATTTGAGGCCATGGGGAAAGGGGATTTTCACTTAAGCTCAGAGGCATGTATGGAGTTCAGTAAGAAAAAGCGTTGGACGTATGAGGAGCTTATCAAAATATATCTCAAGAAATACTTCCGCCGCAATCAAATCTTTTGGAACTATTGATGATGAATAGCATTGGGACTGGAAGTTGTGTGCAATTACATTAGTAAGCATGCTCATCCTTTCTTACTAAGCAAGTTTAACCATGAATGTGAATAAGTAACTAGTGTTATGCGAGGCAGTGATTCCGCATCAAGACCTGTTCCTTAGCATGCCATAATATGTGAAAAAGATGAAACACTTCTTTAAACATGATTTGATCTTAACAAGAGTGAAACATTTTGTTCTATCAGAGTCCATCTGTCTAGTTCTTCAGATACTCTGGTAAAAGGGTTTCTTGGCCACTGGCTGCAGCTCCCTGTTCACTGATTCTATTATAAGGATATAACTGGAAGCTGCATTTGTGGGTTAGTTGCAGTTTACAATTCTAATCATTCTTTTATTCTTTTTGGTTTTTAAATCATCATTTATGCTTTTGCTTGGTCACTTTCTTGCCCAGCAATCCATTCAGTTAGTTCACCTAAGTGGCACATTTTAGTCGCAAAGTTACTGATCTTTGTTCGAATTCCATAATTTGCTTAAACTCTTTCGTCTTGCTAATTGCTATTGCTTTTTACCTGGTGCAGCAGACAACTAAAGTGGAATCTAACAGCAAAGTAAAAAGAAACTAAAGATTAGTAACCTGAAAGAAGATAAACTGTAGCAGCTAAATGACCCCAGGAGAATCTCCAGCAGCAATTTTCTGGGAGTAAAAAGGTTAATGTCTCCAAAACCTCCCAGAGAAGTATCACTTTTCCTAAAGCTTTATAATAAATATAAATAACAAAATGTGGCTTTGTGTAATGAGTGTTAGGTGGACTTACACCTGAGTCTAATATCCAAACTAAATGCTTGAAGGGAACGCGTCAGAAAAATATGATGCCTTGAGTCTTATTTAAAGAACGATCATATATATCATGCCCATTTTTATACTGGATTTTACAAAATTCGTTATATGCCCATGGGTGCAGGATTCTTCGAAAAAGCCTGGCTGATTTGGAGACCTGGGATCTTTGCTTAGTAATGAATAAAGCTTCGACAATATAAGTACTTATAAAAGGATACTTCTTTTTATAAAATATATCTAAGCGCGTTATCCTTGGACAGAAGGAGTACTTCTCTAGTGAAAGAAAGATATTGTACCTTGAATATCAATAAAATATAAAGCTACTGTACCTTAAATATATTGACAACTACAACTACTCTCCGATGGCAATCTAGTTGGAGTCATGGTGCAAGCAAATCCGGGGTTAACCTAACATGAAGGGAAAACGCGGAAAATAACAAGAACAAGATAGAAGCAAGATAAATCTTGCTTCGATTCAAAGGAACATTGAGGAACTTTCTCAAGCTCGATCGAATCGGAAACAAAAATCACCTATACTAAGCAACAATCCTCAAGAAAGACAACGCTTCTTGCAAATTGAATGGCCAAGAAGAAAATGTTCAAACGACTCACACCGATTGACACAAGTTCTTAAAAATCCCACAACAGGGTTCAGGCTCCATCAGAGACACTTAAATAACAACTGCTATATCAATATTCATCAACAACTAACTGTTCACAATGAAATGTAAAGGAGTATTTATAGACTATGCTTAGGATAGAACAGTAAATGGTCACACGTAACCAATAAAAACAAGCCACGCAGGGCTGAACTAATGTGTGTTCGGCAGTCTTGACTTCGGTGCTCGGTTGCTTGCTCGATCACACTTAGTGAGTGTTCGGCAGTCTTGAATTCGATGCTCCGTAGCTTGTTCGAACACATTTGTCATCGGGCGCCCACTTGACTTCGAACACAATTTGTTGTGTTCGGCTCTGTGCTGCTCAGCGCCAAGAGTTGGTGTTCGGTCACTTTGTCCTCGGGCACAAATCTGAGGATGTAGCCTTTGGCGCTTGCACTTTGCCCCTCTTCTTCCGAACCATGTAGCAATTTGGCTTGGTTTCGTGTCATTGGCCTCGATGGATTGTCGAGCACTTGATTAGCACATTGGGCTGCATCATCCTCCCCTTCTTGAGAAGATTTCGTCCTCGAAATCGCTTCAGCATCTGTTCCCGGTACTTGGCCTACAACACAAGGAGTTAGTCAGCAACATTGAAAGTGCTAGACACATTATACTCACCCGGGAGGTCGATCACATAAGCATTGTTGTTAATCTTGCTCAACACTTAAAATGGACCATTCCCTCGAGGTGCCAACTTTCCTTTCCTTTGGTTCGGGAATCGCTCTTTTCGGAAGTGAACCCAAACTCAATCTCTCTTCTTCAACTCCAACTTCTTTCGCCCCTTGTTCTTTTTCAATGCCACTTTGGCATAAGCTTCCTCAAGATTCTTCTTTGTCTTGGCATGCAACTCGAGCAAAGCTTTGGCTATGTGAGTACCTTCAAAATCAATAACAATATCTCGAGGCAATGAGGTTAGATCAAGTGGAATTAAAGGATTAAAACCGTACACACACTCGAATGGGGTCATATATATCATTCGATGCACCGTTCGATTGTATGCAAACTCCATCATGGGCAAACGATCAGCCCAGTTTCCGACCTTGCCTTTGGTCATTGCTCGAAGCAAAGATCCCAAGGTTCGGTTAACTACCCCAGTCTGTCCATCAGTCTGAGGATGGTGAGACGTCGAGAATAGTAGTTTGATGCCGAGGGCACCCCACAAACACTTCCAAAAATGACTCAAGAATTTTGAGTTTCGATCACTCACAATTGTACGTGGCACACCATGCAATTTTAACATATGAGCAATAAACAAAAAAGCAGCATGTTGTGCACAATCACATTTCTTGCAAGGAATAAAGTGAGCCATTTTGGAAAATCGATCCACGACAACGAAGATGCTATCATGTCCTCCCCCCGACCTCGGTAGCCCCTACACAAAGTCCATGGATATATCAACCCAAGGTCGATCAGGTACAGGCAACGGGGTATACAAACCATGAGGGTTGGACTTCGATTTAGCTTTCTTGCAAACGAGACAAGTGTTGCAAAACTTTTCCACATCTCGTCGCATTTTTGGCCAATGAAAATGCTCGGTTAAGATACCAAGAGTTTTGTCGACACCGAAGTGTCCCATCAAGCCTCCAGAGTGAGCTTCTCGAACCAAAAGCTCTCTCTACGATGACATAGGCACACAAACCCTCCGATTCTTGAAGAGGTAGCCATCGTGACACTGATATTTCTCAACCCTTCGGCCACTCAAGATTGCGTCACGAACGCATTTTAGCTTGGGATCATCTTCGTACATCAACTTGATGCTTTCGAATCCCATGAGCCTCGAGGCGAGAGTAGTCGCTAAGACAAATTTCCTTGATAGCGCATCGGCCACTATGTTGTCTTTCCCTTTTTTGTAATGAATTACATAGGGAAAGCTTTCAGTGAATTCAACCCATTTGGCATGCCTTCGGTTCAATTTCTCCTGACCTCGGAGATGCTTCAAAGATTCATGATCACTTTTAATCACAAACTCTCGAGGCCACAAATAATGCTGCCAATGGGCGAGTGCTCGAACGAGGGCATACAACTCCTTGTCATACGTAGAGTAATTCAAGGTTGCACCCTTAAGCTTTTCGCTAAAGTAAGCGATCGGCTTCGATTCTTGCATAAGCACTCATCCAATCCCAACTCCGGACGCATTACACTCGACTTCGAATGCTTTGCCGAAGTCAGGGAGTGGGGCAGAGCATAGCCTCCGTTTCAACTCTTGGAAAACCCTTTCTTGGGACTCTCCCCACACAAATGGATGGTCTTTCTTTACCAGCTCGGTTAAAGGAGCTGGCACGGTGCTAAAGTCACGAACAAACCTTCGGTAAAAGCTAGCTAAACCATGGAAGCTACGAACTTGAGATACCGAGGTTGGAGTTGGCCAATCTTTGCCAGCTTCGACTTTTGACTCATCGACTTCAACACCATTAGCACTCACAACGAATCCTAGAAAGACTACACGCTCGACACAAAAGGTACATTTCTTGAAGTTAGCATATAACTTCTCTTCTCTAAACTTATCAAGCACTAGCCTTAGGTGTTCGACATGTTCATCCACAGATTTGCTATAAATAAGGATGTCATCGAAGTAAACGACAACAAACTTATTTATGAACAGTTTGAGCACATGGTTCTTCAGTCGCATGAATGTGCTCGGTGCGTTGGATAGGCCAAAAGGCATCACCAACCATTCATAGAGACCGAGCTTGGTCTTGAATGCAGTTTTCCACTCGTCTCCGGGTTTCATTCGGATTTGGTGGTAACCGGACCTGAGGTCTATCTTCGAAAAGCATGAAGAACCACTTAACTCATCTAGCATGTCATCTAATCAAGGAATAGGATGATGATACTATACCGTGATTTTGTTGACTGCTCGGCAATCAACACACATTCGCCAAGTTCCATCTTTCTTCGGGACAAGGATAACAGGAACGACGCAAGGACTCAAGCTCTCTCGAACAAGGCCCTTGTTTAGCAACTCATCAACCTGCCTTTGGAGCTCTTTGGTGTCTTCGGGATTACACCGGTATGCAGGTTTGTTGGGGATTTGAGACCCCGGTACGAAGTCAATTTGGTGCTTGATTCCTCTCATCGGAGGTAATCCACCAGGCATTTCTTCGGGAAACATGTCTCCGAAGTCCTGCAAAACACTTTGTACAGCACTAGGCAAAGTGTTATCGTTAGAAAAATCATCATTAGAGTTTAGAAAGATATCCTTATGCACGAGGCAAATCATCATCTGATCGTTGTCGTTGCCTCGTAGATACTCACCCGACTGTATGATTGCACAGATGTTCCTTACTTCGGGCGGTGAGTTTTTATCTTCGGCCACAATTTTTGTTCCCGTCGGAAGCTTAACTTTTGCCGCTTCTTTCAATTCCTTCATTCGTTTATAGTCCTCGGTGACTTGTTTTGGAGACAATGGTTTGAGTATGGAACTTTTCCCTTCGAGCTTTGCAGTGTAAGTGTTGGATCTTCCATTGTGAATAACCAACCGATCATACTGCCATGGTCGACCCAATAGCAGCTGACAAGCTTGCATCGGCACCACATCGAACATCATCTCATCTTGATATTCTCTCACCCTGAATTTGATCCACACTTGTTTGACAACCCTCAATTCTCCACACTCGTTCAACCATTGTAATCTGTAAGGATGGGGATGTTTCAAAGTAGGTAGTCCCAATTGTGAAACCAAGGTTTGGCTCACCACATTTGCACAACTACCCGAATCAATGATCATCGAACAAACTTTCCCCCTCACTCGATATCGGGCATGGAAAAGGTTTTCTCTTTGGTTGTCCTCTTCTTCAAGAGTCATGCAGCTCAAATTCCTTTGAACTACAAGAAACATTTCCGGATGATCAGCTTCGGCAGCTTCACGACCATCATCATCTTTAGCTCGGTCAATCTCTTCGAAATTTTCCTCCTCGGTGTCACTCGCTTGCTCACTAATATCTCCATTGTCGAGCACAAGCATAACTTTGCGAGTTGGACTTTCTTTTGCCATGTGACCATAAACTTTGCATTTATAACATTGAATACTTGAAGCACTAGGAGAATTAAGTTGAACTTTACCTCCCACTTCTCTTGATTGGTTGACGATCACACCCCTCTCGAAGGGTTTCTTCGGCTCTCGAACAGTGTTAGCACTTGTTGGATTCAGACTCTTCCATTCTTTACCTCGGTTCAAAGGATTTGAAGTAGTGACTCCTCGGTACCGGTTTGCCTTATCGTCCTTAACCCATTTCTCAGCTTCGATGGCGGCATGAAACACATCTTCCAAAGTTTGGTACACATGCAGCCTCAATTAAGAAGCCACATCTTGAGCCAAGTCATTTTTGAATCGAATGATGGCTTGCTCATCATCTTCTTCCATATCAAGGGCCAATCGAATTTTTTCGAACTCATCATGATATTCTTCAACCGATTTGGACCCTTGTTTTAACTCGAAGAGCTTTCGAAGTTGTTCCTGCCGATATTTGGCATTCACATACTTAGCATCAATTGCTCTCTTCAACTGCATCCATGTGGTGACTTCGGGATAAACATTCGTTCGCCTCAACCTTTTGTTAGCCTCCCACCACGTTGATGTATATGCCTCGAACGAAGCAATAGCATGTGCAGCTTTTCTCTTTTCGGTCATCTCATTGGTTTCGAAGATTCGTTTCAATTTAAGCTTCCAATCAAGATATTGGTCTGGATCACTAGTTCCTCTGAAGGGTGGAATAGTGATTTTGACACTGTTCAAGTTTGAATCTCGAGCAGCTCGAATCGGTTCGGGATACTCTTCATAATAGTCATCAGCTTCACGCTCAATATTTCGATCAACATTTGCGCCTCGGCCTCGGATATTCCCACGACCTCGTTGAGCCTGCCTTCGTTGAACGAACGGTGGCTCATACTCATGTTCTCCTTCGGGAAATTCTCCTTCATCGACCCATTCATCAACGTCCACAACTTGTCTTCGGGCCATTGGAAGTGGTACTCTTTCACCTCGGGGAATTCCCAAGTGTAGGTAGCCAGCTTGGAGATTGCCCAAGTTTTGTTGTTGTACTTGGGGATTGCCCAAATGTTGTGTAGCTTGGAGATTGCCCATAGCTTCATTTCTAACAGCTTCGCTCTTCAACTGATGTTGTCGAACAAGCTCAGCAAACAACTCAGGTTTCATTGGAATGGAGTTGCTAGTTCCAGCGCCGGACCCAACCCAGGTAAGGCCACAGACACACTACCTTGCTCGAGTTGAGCTACTCGAGCACTCACTCCTCTTACTTCGGCACTGATGCCTTGTATCGCAGCCATAAGATCGGCTAACGACACCTCGGGCACCTCAATGCCCTTTCCTTCGCCTCCATTCCCAGCCATGGTACCTGCACGAATCAAAGACCAAGTGAAATGTTAAGGTTAGAAATCACCTCACTCACTCCCTCACCTTTGAGTGCCACCCAATTTATGGGTTCGGTTTTTGGTCACTCAAGAATTTGTAGCCAATGGCCTCCTCGGTTGATCAACTTGTCTTAGTTCCTTCTAATTTGACAAGTTACACTGTTTCCTTCGGGAAGAGTGAATTGATATGACTCGATGGAACGGACGCTATTTACTCTTGCGCTTCGGAAAGTCAAAGAAATTTTCTACGAAGTTTGGACTTCGGTCACCCCACGCACGAGTTCCTATAAGCTTAAATGAGTTAGTACGACCTCGAGTAGGAAGAATTACTCCAGAGATCCACTAACTAGATTTTTCGATCACAAGAAAAGTAAAAACCTAGGAGAATCTACCCTTCGATTCCTTCTTCGGAATCGTTTTCGAACACACCAATTCTTGTTCGTACAAGAGTGGTCCCTCCTTGGTACGGATAGGGTTTTACCTTATCCAATTCCCTTTTCTAGCCGACAAATTTTTCACCCGGGATTTTGATCTTTACACTTTACCCCTTTTTTCTTCAATGGAACAGTGACGTTTTACTCCAGTGTACGGACAATTTCAAACTCGTTCACTGACCATGAATTTACCACTGATTCTGGGTCGTTTTCCAACTCCGGTAACAATAACAACGGAGGAAAACAATTTTCAAGAGTTTTGAGCTAAGACACAGCTTACTTTGTCCGTGCACTGTTACAATGTAACAATTTTCCGGCGTACGGACAGTGGTTCAATCGATAGAAATTCGATTTTTAACTCAAAAACTCGACCCAAATCAAAAGGAAACCACCCGTGTTCTATAACAACCACCAAAACACAACTGGGATTTTGAAACAGCCACCACCACGTCAACAGTCCAAAACACGTCGAGAAACCCTAGTCGCCGATGATGTACGACAGGTACTCAAACACTCCTCGGGCAGTGGTGAACAAGAATCAATGGTTGTTTGATTCAAACAACCAACAAATCAACCAAAATTTTGAATTTTATTTTTTTCCTTTTTTTTTTTCCGTAAAACACCACAGCAACAACAATTAACAACAAGGAAGAAAGCTGAAACTGGAGACACAAAGCACTAGTTAAACGAACAGGATTTGAGGTTGTAGAAACCTTGCTCTGATACCAAGATGGTGCAAGCAAATCCGGGGTTAAGCTAACACGAAGGGAAAACGCGGAAAATAACAAGAACAAGATAGAAGCAAGACAAATCTTGCTTCGATTCAAAGGAACATTGAGGAACTTGTCTCAAGCTCGATCGAATCGGAAATAAAAATCACCTATATTAAGCAACAATCCTCAAGAAAGACAACGCTTCTTGCAAATTGAATGACCAAGAAGAAAATGTTCAAACGACTCACACCGATTGACACAAGTTCTTTAAAATCCCACAACAGGGTTCAGGCTCCATCAGAGACACTCAAATAACAACTGCTATATCAATATTCATCAACAACTAACTGTTCACAATGAAATGTAAAGGAGTATTTATAGACTATGCTTAGGATAAAACAGTAAATGGTCACACGTAACCAATAAAAACAAGCCACGCAGGGCTGAACTAATGTGTGTTCGGCAGTCTTGACTTCGGTGCTCGGTTGCTTGCTCGATTACACTTAGTGAGTGTTCGGCAGCCTTGAATTCGATGCTCGGTTGATTGCTCGAACACATTTGTTATAGGGCGCCCACTTGACTTCGAACACAATTTGTTGTGTTCGGCTCTGTGCTACTCAGCGCCAAGAGTTGGTATTCGGTCACTTTGTCCTCGGGCACAAATCTGAGGATGTAGCCTTGGCGCTTGCACTTTGCCCCTCTTCTTCCGAACACAAGCTACCTCCTGACCAAGCCAACTGTATGTACATATCATGTAGCAATTTGGCTTGGCTTCGTGTCATTGGCCTCGGTAGATTGTCGAGCACTTGATCAGCACTTCGGGCTACATCAAGTCATCTGTATGAATCTCTGCTATTCATGTCACTCCATTTAAATTCGTCTCTTTATATATATATATAAGAGAGAGAGAGTGACAGAGAGAGAGAATATATAGAACTTTTAGGGTTATCTCTTCCCTTTTAATACTTACGATCATCATGGTTTCACAGACATGGACCGGCGCATCTGTCTGTGCAGAACATGAGCAAACCATCTCAAGCTACCTTTTCTCGTTTTATCTCTGTATGTGCTACTTGTACCTTTGTGAATGTAAACAATTTTAACCTTGTCTAATCTTGTATGATTGCACGTTAACGTTTGCATTTCTCTGTCATTTATATTGAACAAAACCATCTTCTAAGTATTATCATTACAGTGCTTGACATTTGTGGCCTTAATCTTAAGGTTGGACATTCAATGAGAAGACGTTTTGCTCCAGTGACGGATTGAAAATGTCACAAGGAAAACCATCTTTCAAGTGTTAAAATTATGGTGCTTGAATTTTGTGACCTTACTCTAAAGGTTGGACGTTCCATCTTGTCCAATTTGAGAAGACCTTTTGCTCTAGTGATGGATTGACAATGTCGCCAGTGGTGCACTTGTAGCTACTGTCGTCTATCTTAACTCTATGTAAAGTTATTTTTTTTTAATAGACATGTATATACTTATACTAATTCCAGCGTTTTTATAGCGTTTCTTATACCACATGGCCTTTCTTATATAGGATCTTAAAGGACAAGAACTTTTTCTAAAGCAAAAGGAGACATGGTGTCAGAAGTCTGTCAACTCATAGTTTGTTAAAGCATCATTTTCTTTTTTCAGGATAAATAACAACTGGAACTGGATAAAACCAGCTATCTTTAGCTATATCCTAGAAGATGAACTAAATAAAAGGAACCGCTTGAAATATTTTTGGTGTCAACAGCATCTTGCCAGTATCTCGGCTCCTCCGACCTCTTTTAGTGGAAATTTGCATATTCTTATTCTCCACTCGATCTTACTTCTGATAAAAAGGGGTTGCTTGAGCGGCTTTTACTGTTTTCATTTCCTGAAATTACCTGCAAAAAATTCATGACGTGTTACATGTTTGAAGGTTACTTCTTCACGGTGGGTATTCCAATCAACATTACTGGAATCCTTACATCTGAAGCATTTTCAATAGACTTGATAGTTTCATCAAAGAGCCTTGCATCTGAAGCATCTTAAGCATTCTAATTTACTTACTTGAGGACTAGATCGACTTCCACTAGATGGGGTTTTTGGGCTGCTTCCAAAAGGCATTAGTGGCATTGCTTCTTCAGCGAGTACACGTAACCTATTAAGTTCGGGCAACACGATGGTGCCAAGATCTGGCCGATCTTTACGCCTGAGTTCTGCACACTTGAGTGCTAACTTGGCAAACGTCAAAGCCTCTTCAACAGGCCAGTCAGGAACTGCTGGATCAAGCATATCAGCAAAAGTGCCTTTCTCAATTGCCCTCTCAACATGGTGGGTCAAACCCATTGGAGGTCGGGCTGTAATTATTTGTAGAAGCATTATTCCAAATGAGTATATATCAGATTTTGTTCCCAGCATCCCTGTTTGCTGATATTCAGGGTCTATATAACAAAATGTTCCTGCTGTTGATGTCATTCTGTACTGTGTTACGGAGTCAGCTACAGAAGGGGGGACGAGCCTAGCTAAACCAACATCACTGATCTTGCTTACGTAATTGCGGTCGAGCAATATGTTGCCAGGTTTCAGATCCCGGTGCACTAGCGGTTCTGGCTTGGTCTGGTGAAGGAAAAGGAGGCCAGTACCAACCTCTGCAGCTATACGGAATCTTAGTTGCCAAGGAAGAACTGGAGTATTTCCTCGTCGGAAGAGGCGATCATCTAAGCTCCCATTGGCCATGTACTCATACACTAGGCAGCCGAATTCAGGGCAGGCACCAAGTAGAAGAACCATGTTTGGATGCCTTATGCAGCTTAGGACTTCAACCTGCATCAGAGCAAATGAAAATGGGCATGAGAAAATATAACTATTCTGGGGACTACTTTATGCTGATTGGTTGGTAGGAATATTTATGTGGAGGGGTGGGGGGTGGGGCGCTCTCTGGTGTGATCAATGTTGCATTATAGGCAAGTAGAGAGACTCTATAGCTCCTATTTCACACATTTTTGGTTTATTCAGCACTGAGTAGTTTGGTCCAAGAAGGACACAAGCATTTAACAAGATGCTTAGTGGTCGTGAACCATGATGCTAGAAACCACAACTGCTCAACAATTATTACTCTATTTTTCTGCAAGATAAACAGCTCAGTTATGTTTTATAAAGTGCTTACACCGTAGTTACTTTCTTTTTCTAACCGAAGAATTCCTCTGTTCTCATACCTCTTGCTGAAATTGTGATCTTCCTTGAGCAGCATCAGGACGAAGAACCTTAATTGCTACCTGCGTGTGATCCAAGTAACACCTGTATACCGGCCCGTATCCACCTTCTCCAATTTTACGAGATGCTGTGAAGTTCTCTGTTGCCGCTTCAATCTCCTCTATTGTATACTTACGATAGCGGCAATCGCTTTGTGCAAGGGAATCCAATACTTTCTTCTTCTCTTCAGCTTCTCTGAGTGCCTTCCTTTCTGCACTAATTCTTCTCTGTGCCTCCCGTTCAGCGATCCTCTGTGCTTCTTCCGCAGCTTCAAGGGCTGCCCTGCATTTCGCTTTCTCTTTCTCTGCAATAGCCAGTGCTGCTTCCTCGGCTAATCGTGCCTCCTCTAATCTTTGTTCTTCTTCTTGTTTCCATCGATGAAGTTCCAATGCCTGCATGACAACACTTATGCTAGATTCCAGATCACAAAGGAAATACATGCCAACAGATTCTGATATACTAATGTACTATACTGATGTAGCATGATTTATTTGGCTAGTCACACGGGAGGCAGTTCTCACACAAGAAAACTTGAAGAAAAGGGGGATACAATTGTGTTCAAGATGTCATTTATGTGGAAAGCAAGCAGAAACAATCAGCTATCTTTTTTTGCACCATCAAATTGCTGATCAGTTATGGAAGAGTTTCATCAACCTAAGAGGGATCAGCTGATAATGCCAGGTAAGACAACTGAAGTTCTACATTACTAGTTGTGGTAAAGCCTACATTACTAGTTGTGGTAAAGCCTACACACAGAGGGAGAGGGAGAAAGAGAGATGGAAAATTATTCCTGCCTGCTTTTGGTGGATATTGTGGAAAGAGAGGAATTCAAGGTGTTTTGAAGGCAAGCACTGCTCTATTCAGTAGACCAAGCTACTGTCTCAATTTGTTCTATGTTGGTTTTAACATGTATACACAGAAGATATGAAATCAGTGCTAGAAGTTTTAGAGTCTTTGTAAGAAGAACAAGGACCAAGGACCCAAGGTGTTTCGAAGATTAGAGCAGCTCTATACAGAAGATCAAGAGGCATTGCATTTTGTTGTTTAATTACTGGTGTAAACAAAAATATGTAGATGAAGTAGAATCGCTTTTACATGTAATCGAATCCCTGTAAGATGCACAGGTGATATTTTGCTATTTTTTGTAACCTGTAAATATGGATCTCAGCCTCCTTAGTGCTGTTTTATTAATATACTGTTACTTTCTTTAAAACAAAGGTACTATACTTGATACAAAGGACAAGGACCATTTTATGGTGACGGAGAATTTTTCACCACCTCACTTTAATACCTTATGTTTTGCTGAAAGTGCTTCTTTGCATGCTGTGCTGTACATGTCCATGGTCTGCTTGAGCTCCTGCTTGAGTCTTCTCATCTCTGCTTCAATATCTTCCTACATATTAGAGAAAAAAAGTTTGTGTTAGGTGGTAATAGTTGTAAAAGAAACCATGCGCTGTTGTAGCTTTAGTGAAATTTAGGAAAGCTTAAATTACTGTACCTTCATAACAAAAGAAAGTGCATGAAATGCATCTCTTGGAAGCATGAAGAGGATAAGCTCCAGTAAAAGAATTTTGACCAAGATGAGTTAAAGTTATATGTTAGATTTTGTGCTTGGTTTAACAAACTCTAATCATATAAACCAAACACATAAATCTTTTTCTTTGATTCCTTTCTCTCTCTCTCCAAAAAAAAAAAAAAAAAAAAAAAAAGAAAAAAAAAAGAAAAGAAAAGAAAAAGAAAGAAAAGATTATGTTTTGGTTTAAATGATTAGAGTTTGTTGCACCACATGTATCTTCCTATACTTTTCTTGGAGTTGCTTGGTTAAACTTAGATTGCTTGTTGATATTGTGTCTAGTGCGTCTTGACAGAGTTTGCAGATATTATTGTATCTGGGATGTTGAAATGCATACCAGGTTGTTGGTTGATGACCATGATCCATTGCCACTTTCAAATGAATTTGGGGAGAAGGCATTAGCTTCAGATAACCTGGTTGCTGAAAATGATGATCCAAAGCTTAATCTGCCCTCTGTTTCAGAGCTGTTTGAAAGTCGAGGAGCAGAATATTTATTGTCCGTGTCTGAGCTGTTTGAAAGCCGAGGGGGAAGACCCAAATCGTGATCAGAGGAGGTTGGAAATATACGATCTGTGCTTGGACGAGTAGAGCCCACAAATGATATGTCAGAGTCTGCCACTGAGAGGTCTCCATATGATCTGTTTATAGGTTTACCTCTGTTGAAGGGGGACCTGTTGAAAGAGATACGTGTAAGTTGAGTTGTTTTATGCTAACAAGTCATTGGCGTGGTACATTCTGCAGTTCCTTTTATTAAATTGCATAAAGTGCTGTCCATTTCCTGATTATCAGAAAAACTTACTTGATGAAATCAGAATCTTCAGTTGAATTTCGCTGTGCAAATGGTGACCTATCACCCATGCTTCCTGTTGAATTGGACAGGTTAAACCGGTTTTAACATGCCCTATGACAGAAATTGATGCAATATGCTTGTGGAAAACAGACCTCTTGTGTCGTTGCTTTGTGCATAACGTGCATCAGTGAAACCAAGCTTAGCCCCAAGAGAGTTGCTGGTCTGATTCTGCAGCAGGCAAGGGGGCGTACTGGGGACAGGAGCAGATGCACTCCTTATCGATTGAACTTTGCCTTTGGCAATCACATAAACTGTGCAAAAGCCAGGTGCAATTCTGGAGACAGAGCTTGGAACATCCGTCGTCTTGAATCTTCTGAGTCTTAGTGTTGTAAGTAGCTAGAAACGGAAATTGTGCAATGATGCTGAGTTCTACAACTTATTGGAAACAATAGAGAGTACCTGCTAACGAAACCACTCCTTGATGCAGCTCCCATCACCAGATTCTCTATGACATTCGCTTTAACATAGTCACTTATGGAGTTTGCGATGTCTATGCCTTCAATTACAACTTCATTGACTTGAATCTATGACCAAGAGAGAAAAGCTGATTCAGAAAACTAAAGACCATCTGGAAGAACGGGAGGAAGTATAAAGGAGAAAGCGGGAACAAGAATAGCACACTTACATTCTTACGGTTGCAGAAGCAACGGAAGGGTAAGAACAACTCCTTTGCTTGACTATCAGATTCACTTTTATAAAATCTGGGAGTTCCGTCACTCACATCTGAGAAAATAATTTGTTCCAAGTGTGTCGTTAATGCGTTGAATCGTATTCTACTTTGTGTTCTTTCATTTTCCCCTTTTCATGGTAATTTTTATGGAGAAATTTACTTCCATTTTGAAGGATGATTGCGTTCTAATTTTTTGGAAGAAGCAAATCTGAGTTAGTTTTTAGGTAACTCGCTTGTTTGCTTGATTGTCGCGTAGAGAATAAGGATATGATAGTGAAATATTTCAACCAAAAACATAATGATGGAGTACATAACATTTACAAAAGTAATTTCTTGAAAAATTGAAAATGAACAAGAAAAAAGAAAAAAGAATCGGAAGGAAATGAATGCTTGGATTTGGAGTTGGTATTAAAATTTGTAACCTCGTACACGAATTGGCTCCCAAAATCAATGTGAATGTGATTAAAGTAAAAAAGGAGAATAAAATCACAAACTTATAATACGATTAAAGTTGCTTGTCAGTTCTATTAATTGCTTGACATTGACGAAAAGAAAATGCATGCTATGCAAATATAGAAAAACCCTTCATCCCATGATCACCCAAGAGAAAATAAAAAGCACGAAATAAGCTACCAAAAATAAAATATTCTATGCATGATTTTGCATGGCATCTTTAAAGGAAAAAAAGAGAGTAATGAACCCTCCAAAATTAAGGAGAAGAACTAGAAAAGCATCAATATTATTGTATGAAAAAATTTAAACGATTTTATAGAAAGAGGGAGAGAAGCAAACAACCTGCATTAGGAAGGGAATTAGAAGGTCTGAGTTTAACATGGAGAAGAGTAACAGATTTGCCTTTGCCAAGAATATTATCAACTGCCCATTTTAAGGCATATTGGCTTCCTTTATCTTTGTCTATTGCAACTGTTGTGTCCCCCTTTTTTTCTCCATTACTGCTTCTTTGGCTCAACATCATCTCTCTTCAACAAAATTATTAATTTATAATATAGGGAAACAAAATACACAGAAGAATATTCACACAAAATGAAGTATCAAGATCAATCGTTTTCCTTTCTTTCAAGATATGAGGGGACCTCTTTCAGGTCCCACGTTCCTTTATGATTTCCCTCTGTTTTCTTAGTTTCTCTTCTCCTTTTCTCTTCTATTAGAGAATCATTTTCTCTCTCTTTCTGTATACCTGTTATGTGTATGTGCATAAATACACATATACATCTATAAGCATATATCTATTTCTTTTGGAGGCTCTAGAAGATTTGCCCATTTATCAAGCTCGTCCAGAAATTTGTTTTTATTTATTTTCAACGATTTATTTATTTATTTTGACAAGGCTCAGTCCTTCATTTAAAAACTTACTTGCACCTAATGTACATTGTATCAAGATAAAATTTGATAAGGTAATAATTTATAATACTTTAATTATGATTAAGTGAAAAAGACTGTGTGTAAATGCATGTCATGCATCTATTAGATAGTGTAAATGACACGAGGAAATAAAATTTTACCATTAGAGAGGGTATGTTTTTATTTCTTCTAAAGAAATGAGAATAATATTTTAATTTGTTTGCTTGCAGATTTTTCTTTCTTTAAAATTGGAAAGTTTTCAAACTAATCAGCCCACACAAAAATATTTTACCCGACCATGACCCAAATTTTGCTTAAATATTCTGTAGCCACACAACCATAACATTGAATAAATCAACTTATACCATTGGGGTATACCGTATACTAGAAAGGAATATAATAGAAGTATGGTTAAATTATGACAAACCAAACTTGTATACCATTGGGGGTATATCAGCTTGGGATATGAAATGAAATATTTTTAGCTAAATGGTCAGTTTGGGTAAGTATTTTTAAATAAAGCTATTTTTAGTTTAAAATAAAACTCAATGGACATATATGGTAAAAATTCCTTTAAAATTCTTGGTATTGAACAATAATGTTTGTGATATAGTTGTTAGCATTGTATATTTTGATGATGCAAATACATATATTTCTCTGCACATGATCAAGAGTCTTGATTAGTCCATACGCTATGCTTGGATTATGGGCTGATCTAATCAAAGATGCATATCAAGGGATATTTACAAAACTAGGACACCAGTCAATTGTTTTCCTTTTTGACGTCCATAATAGTGGCTTAGCAAAAGTGACATCCATTTGGTTTAATTAATAAATTTTGAATGAAAATAAACATATGATTCCTACAAATAACGCGTTGTATTCGCGCTTTTCCTTTCTCCGTAAGTATTGCCTAAGACAGAACTTGTCGTTACCTCTTCCCGTATTCTCCTAGCTAATTGCTTTGAATTATTGTCTAAGATAGCACTTGCCCATGGGGCGGACCCACATGGGTCAAATGAACTCACTTGCTAACAAAAATTATACAATGTATAAGGTATATTTGGTCTGTCTTCGAAAAACAAGCATATAATTTTAAATCTATACCCACTTGAACCAAAGAGCATGTACAGCTTCGTGACAAAGTGGGTTCATTTTATCCAAAAGGTCCGAAGTTCGAAACTCTCTAACATCACACACATGGACTTATATGTCTGTGGACTTCTTGTATTTACAGTTGAACCCATTTGAATTCTTAGGTCCGCCACTGCTTGCCCACTATAACCTAAGTAGCAGTTGCCTACTTCTTGTATATGCAACACTTTCTCTTGGTCTCATCCCATATTCTTCTAACTTGAAGTGTCGCCTACGAAACAAAGTGGAAGTTATTTTGCAAAAGTCATTTTAAACGAAGACAAACTTTCAAAATCAGTCAATTTTAGGGACACCGAGAAAATTTTTTGCGATATCAAGGAAAAATTCAAATATGGCTCAATAATTGAAGAAGTGGGCTGATCAAAGATGAAGTTGAAGCTCTAGGAAAAGGTTCAAAATTGAATTAAGAATGATTGACTGATCAATATTGAAGACAAGTTTGTTGAATTAATGAAGTACAGCTAGAGAAGACCTCGACTGAAACTAAAAGGAGTCTGACACATTTATTATAGCCACCCGTGATTAAGAAATGTCGGGAGCATGTTGTTACCACTTATGTTAAATCCTTTAGGTCACTCGTAAAAGCCTCAACCAATGCATATACCCAGTTCCTTTCATCTAATACAACTATTGCTTATTGGGTCCAACGACTAGTATAAGCCTCCTATTTAAAATCTAAAATTTGAAGATGGAAGTTCAACACAACAGTCCTTCAAGCAATGTCATAGCTCTTTCTTACTCTTTTAAAAGCATTGTATAATACTCACTGATTCCAAAAGAAAAGAGAGAAAAATGAAATAAAACAATCGAAAATTGTGTTTGTTGTGAATTAGACATAAGCACAGAGCCATCACATCGGAACAATAAAGAGGAACGTACCTTTAGCCATGGTTGTCAAAGTGTTGATAAGAATCATCACCTTTTATTCTTGACAGAAAACATAGAAGTCTTCTAGCCTATGCCTAGCAGGATGCCAGACTGATGGTGTCACATGCATATTTATAGGTAAGCTAGGGAATCCTAGGTAAAAACTTTAACCCTAGGGACTAATTAATAAAATAAGATTGCACTGGGATTCATATTAAATGTTTCCTTCAATCAAGGAAACTTCTAAATTTGCATAACCATAAATAATTAATTTAATTAATTACTGACTTGGAAGACAAGGTAAATATATTTACTTACCTAATATATAGGGTTACATTAAAGTCTATAATAAAAAGACATAAATTCTAACATTTTTCCACTTGGCCCACATATAGTATAATCAAATAATTCTTTATGGGTGAGAAACAAAGTAATATGCAAAATCATTTTAACTAGAACATATTGTTACAAGAATCATGGCGGTTATGCTCTTTAACAAATATTTCCTTCCATGTATTACAATGCATAATACATTCTAATAAAATGCTTAAAAACTTTATGAATGAACTTAATATAAGGCATTCGGAGTCCAACTTTATTGATCCAATGATCACAGTTTATACATGAAAATCAAAGTATGCACTATCATGTATAATAAACAATAATGTCTAGACTACTGAAAAGGAACAAAGCAAGGCTAAAATGAGCTACTGAGTCCCATATGATCTGTATGATCCTTGAAACGATAAGATGGTCAACCTTTAGTCATAGGATCAACAACCATAAAATTAGTACTAATTTTCTCAATGCTCACATCCTTCTTCTTGAAACCATCAAATACTTTATGTTGATGGGCTTGTTCGCACTGCCACTTCTATTGTTCTTAGTAAAGAACACGACAGCTTGATTATCACAATAGATTTTCAATGGCCTTGTAATAGAATCGACAATCTTAAGGCCACAAAAGAAATTCCTCAATCATAACGCCTGCGTCGTAGCTTCATAGTATGCTACAAATTCAGCTATCATTATGGATGATGAACACGAGATTGCTTAACACTTTTTCAAAACACATCACCTCCAACAAGAAGAAAATATATCCCAAATTAGAATTTAGAGTGTCTTCGCATCCAACATAATCTGAGTCTGAATATCCAATCAATTCCAATGAGTCAGAATGTTTGTAGGTGAGCTTTAAATCCTTGGTTCCTTGCAAATATCTTAAAACCTTTATACCAACCCTCTAATGATCAAGACCGCAGTTACTTTGATATATGTCAAGCATTCCTTTTGCAAATGTAATATCATGTCTGGTGCTGATCTATGCATACATAAGACTTCCAATAAGTGAAGCATATGTAATGTCTTCCATTTGCTTTTGTTCCAATGCATTTTGTGGACATTGCTCCAATAAGAATTTGTCACCTTTAATTATGGGTGATGCAATTGGTGAAAAGTTCTTCATACCGAATCTTTCTAGAATCTTTTCAATGTAGTCCTTTTGAGATAGTCCATGTAATCTTTGAGTCGTATCTCTATGAATGTCTATGCCAATGACATAAGAGGCTTCACCCATATCCTTCAACTCAAAATTCTGGGTAAGAAACTGTTTAGTATCATACAACAAGTCGTTACTTGCAAGGAAAATATCATCCACGTATAGGACTAGGAGAATATAATTGCTCCCACTGATCTTAAGATATCTGCGCTAATCAACTATGTTCCACGTAAACCCAAATGAAGAAACAACGTTATCAAATTTAATATACCATTGGCAGGAAGCCTGCTTTAGCCCATAAATAGATTTATTTAACTTGCAAACAAGGTGGCTTTTTATCTTTATCACAAAATCCTTCTGGCTGGCGCATGTACACCTCCTCTTTATGATTACCTTCCAGGAATGGTTTTTGATGGATATAATTTATTGATATATTTTTATAGTTAAATATTAAGTATTTTAAATAAAACGTGAATAAATATATCCATCTCTCGCATATTTTCTAACATATTTTGCAGGAAGAAGAAATTATTCAAGGTGAAGAAAAATAAGGGAATGACCATTGATGATTACATTATTCATAGTGTGATTATAACATTGGTAGTAATGTCCGTGAATTGTTTTACGCTGAAGAATAAAAGTACAAACGGAAGAAAGTTTATGGAATGAAGCTACGTATGAATCTTTGGAAAATGTCTTCAAAACCCAACACACCTTGGCCATCTTGAAATATTTCCTACCACCTTAAGATATGGCATCTTAGGTAGAAATTTGGCATGGAATCTTCTCTATAAATAAAGGCCAAAGTTGTATGAAAAAGGCACCAATTATCATTTGCAGACAACTAACAACGTTGCTCTCTTTCTTTTTCTAAAGTCTTGTTGTAATTTTCCTTTTTAGAAGAATAACATTTCTTCATAAGTCTTTATATTTTAAAATAGTTTTTCTTACTCCATAATGGAGTAATCTCTTTTGTTGGGATAGTTGATGAAACTCGGTAATATTTATAATACTTATCTCAGTTTTAATACATGCTTAGCCTGAAGTTTTTTTAATCACATTTTAACACTGTGCTGGAATTATAGTTTTTACTAAACCTTTATTTTCACATCCGTTTATTTTATCTCTAGGTTATTGTTATATTAATTTTGTAATTCTCACGGAGCAAAATTAATATATAATAACTGATGAATAAAGTAGTAGAGTAAAAACTATTTTTCCAAGTCTGTAATCTTGTTTACCTCAGTTTTAATTCTCACGGAGGAATCATTGTAGGTAAGATTATTGATTTTCCGTAAAAATATTCTCACGAAGTTTTTACTACTTTTTAGCACAATTCAGGCAAGAAAAATATTTCGGTTTAATCGTCACTAGTTATAATTTGATTAATATGCATAACCTCACAGAGTGTTATTAATTGATTATTTTCTTAGTGAGCAAAATATAATTGAATAAGCAATTATTCTTAAGAGAAATACATGTCAAAATTGAGATATTTATTATAAGTATTACCAAGTGAATTCAACGATTCCCAACTCCTTTTAAATTTGAAATCTTCCAGAAGTTCTTTATTCTAGCTTAAGTAAATTTAAATTAAAAAACTCACTTTTCATCAATTCGATTCCCTCAAATAGTAATTAAAATACTACAAGTCCGTAGCATATAATACCCAATCTCTGTGAGACGATATCTTAAACTATATTAGAATTTGACAAGAACGAGCAGATAATTCCTATGCACTTTGGACCTCGTCAGTTTTTCACAATTATCTGGTATAGCTCAAGATCAAAATGAGCTACTATTGCCATGATAATTCTTAATGAATCCTTCTTAGAAACTGGAGGGAAGGTTTCATGGTAACCAATGCCTTCTCTCTGAGTGAAACCCTTGGCTACAAGCCTCGCCTTATATTGTTCGATATTACCAGATGTGTCTCTTTTGATTTTAAAAACCTATTTGGATCCAATAGTAGAGGCCCTATTTGGTAATTCAATAAGATCACTGACTTTATTTTTTACCATAAATTCCAACTCTTCTTTCATGGGATCACACCAGAGCATAGAATTTATCCACTCATGGCTTGTAAAAACGAGTTTGGATCTTCTTTTAGTCCAATATCATAATCAGACTCTTGGAGATATACATCATAGTCGTTATAAATTGTTGAATTCTGAACTCTTGAGGATTTTCTAACTCCCACTGGTTCAGGCACTTCTTCCCCAGCAGGTTCAAATAAAATGGGTTGATCTTTATGTGGCTCCTCAAGTGGTGGTGGGTCTTGAAATTGTTGCTGGGTCTTGAAATTGTTGTTGTTCGGAATATTCATGAGAATTTGTCTGACTAGTATTCAAGTCCCCTATATGCAAAGGTACCACATGCGGTTCCCTTACTTCTTCCAATTCCACCTTTTGAGTCAAATCACTCCCATTTCTTCATGTTCCTCAAGAAACTTAGTATTTCTTTCCTCAACAATTTTAGGAGTATGAGAAGGATAATAGAACCTAAATTCCTTAGAGTTAACTACATAGCCTATAAATAACTGTTTTTTGTTCTTTCGTCAAACTTCTTTAATTATAGGTTATAAACCCTCATTTCAGCTGGACAACCCCAAATATATAAGTGATTTAAACTAGGCTTCCATCATTTCCATAATTCAAAAGGAGTCTTCGAGACAACCTTGGATGGAACCCTATTTAAAATTTACACATCGGCTTTTAAGGCTACTCCGTAGAGATATAGGTAAACTCGATCTGCTAATCATGCTTCTTACCATGTTCATTATGTCTGGTTTCTTCTTTCTACACACCATTTTATTGTGGTGTTCTAGGCATAGTATATTGAGAAATTACACCTTCATTTTTAAAGAACTAAACAAATGGACTCTTAAGTTGTCCCTTGTATATGTACCTACCATAATATTCTCCACCCCTGTTAGATCTTACAATTTTAATTTGAGATCCTATTTGTTTCTCTACTTCTGTTTTGTAAAATTTAAAAGCATCAAGTGCTTCTGATTTATTAAACAGAAAATAGAGATACATATATCTTGAATAGTAATCAATAAATGAGATAAAATATCTCTCACTATTCAAGCAAGGAGTAGGAAAAAGGCCCACAAATGTCTGTATGTATGATCTCAAGCAGCTAAGAACTTGATGCCGGGCAATCCGTCACGAGGAGGCCATTCACTCGGAGCCAAGCCAAGGAGGTCCAAGAGATGCATTTACACTTGGTGAGGAGAGGAATCGATGAAGAAAGCATTGGGAAGACGTTCCGGATGATCTCAGCTCTAGGCCTCACGCCTAAGGAGGAGGAGGGAGGCCCAGCACAGCTAGGCGCCCCGCCTGGAAAGCACGCTGCATGAAAGTGAAATGGTGCACAGGCGGGCCGCCCAGCTAGGCGCCCCGCCTGGAAAGCACGCTGCATGAAAGTGAAATGGTGCACAGGTGGCCCGCCCAGCTAGGCGCCCCTACCCAGGCGGCCGCCTGCCCAGGTCTCAAGCCAGGCACCCCTCCCAGCTCAGGCGCCCCTCCCAGCTGCTGGATTTATGCTTCTTTTACTATTTTGCCCTACATGGCTTATTTAATGAACCTTATTAGTAAGGGTACTTAAGTCATTATGTAAACTTAGGAAACACTATAAAAACCCAAGTATAGCTTATTTTGAACACTTAGTTTATTATTGATGAATGTGAGAATTGAGCATTGCTCTTTGAGAATGAATGAAAGAACCTTTGTTTGGGAGTTGTTTACATCTAGTGGATTCTAGTTGCACAACAACCCCACCCCGATCATTCTACTTGTGAGTCCCCGTTGGCTCGAGGGTAGTTGCGTAGTGTAGGTGATCCTTGACATCCACCCGGGGTGTAACGGAACTAGTTCTCCGTTGCTACTTGGGTCGTGTTCGAGCCTCGTCTCGCTTTCTATCTATTTTTATCGCTTCCGTATTTTCCCTACATCATTTGGTATCAGAGTAAGGCTCGGGTTTTGTTTCTACAAACCCCCGACCCTTGATTCTTCGTGCCTAGGTTAGTTTCTACTTTAGTTTTCTTGTTATTGTTATTGAAAGAAGAAAAACACAAAAAAAATTTTAAAATTTGAAAATCCAAAAATTTGGTGTAATTTGTTGCTTTGTTGGATTCATGATATGGGTGTTATAGATTGTTGATCGTGGTTGAAATTCCTTTGTTTGGGTACCAAAAACACTTGGATTGGTGAAGTTGAAAATTTGAAACCCCAAAATTTCCTTAAACCCTTGCTAAACCTTGTTCTTGATGATTTTGGCTTGATTCTTAGGTTGAATAGATGATTGATTGAAAACTTAATATTGGGGATTGATCTTCATTGAAAAACAAACGATTTGGTGCCAATTTTGTGGGATTTGAACATGTATAACACCAAATTTGATGAATCACAATCCTTGTTGAAACCCTTTGATAAACCCTTGTGTTCTTGAGTTTTTTGGCTTTGAATCTTGATTTGATTGATTATTTGGTTGCCAATTTGATTGGGTTTTGTTAGAAAAGATCAAAAACAACTTTGGGTACCATTGGATTATGAAAACAAGTTAAAAACATCGGATTTGTGGATTGAAAATCGGATTGGAACAAGTTGGAACGAATTGGAATTGCTTCAGGCCAGGTGCCCCGCCTAAGCCAGGCGCCCCGCCTAGCTTAGACTCTGCATAGGACCTCAGGCGCCCCGCCTAATTCCCTGCAACCCTGGGCGCCCCTCCTGAGTTTCAGGCGCCCCTCCTGCTTGCTGAAGGTGTTGTTTGGGGTAGTCTTTCCTAGGTTTTCCCATTTGTTTGCTTGCATAACATCTAGCTAGTGCTACTTTAAGTAACCATTCTACTTAATTGGTACTAGTCCTTGATTGCTTTTAGGTGACTCGTGCCTAGATAGGAGAGTAGAATTCTAAGAAGACTCGTAGAATCCTTTTAACTCAAGTCCGTACTACAAAGTGCTTAACGTTCATTGAGTCATATCAACTCCACTCACCCCGGAGTCCAATTGGCTTGTGAATAGTTGGTTGAGTTGAGGATTGTTGTCCAACCACTTGAAGCTATTAGTATTCAAGTCCGAGTGAAATATCCACCACCACTAAACGAGTGATCCGAGTGAAATACTTGTGAGGGAGTGAGTGAGGTTGTTTCGCTAATGTTTGTTTCTTGTGTAGGTACAATGTCCACCGAAGGAGAAGATTTTGCTAAGAGTGCCCTTGCTACTATCCTTGCCAAATTGGATAGTATGAACTTGAGGATTGAAAACCTTGAGAGGGTGTCATCAAGTGCCCTAGTTGAGCAAGGGACTTCCAATGTCCAATCGGAGAAAGGGACCCCGAGTGTCCAAGTTGAGAAAGGGCCCCGAGTGCCCAAGTTGAAGCCGGTGAAGGCACAAGTAGTCCAACCTATACCCAAGAACAAGTTGTTGAGTTGCTTCATCGCCAACAACGGGTAAGGGAGGATTGTGATCGAATTGACCAATTGTTGGGCAATCCCCAACGAGTGACTATTCCCAACCTTATGGGCAATCCCCAAAGGAATATTCCACTTCCCGGACTAATTCGGAATGTTCAACCTCTTGAGCAAGTTGCACAAGCTCAAGAAGGGGAGGAGGATGACTATGGTGATGATGGGTATGATGCTCATTATCAATTTAGGGGACGAAATGTGGATAGGGGTAGAGGCCGAGGTCGAGGGCCACCCCATGGATACTTTGGAGGGAATGCTAGAAGGGATCTTGGTGGTTATGGAGATCACTTTGGAGGCCAACCGGAGCCTTTCCAAGGGGGTCGTGACGACATCAACAATCTTAATAGTGTGAAGCTCACTATTCCTTCTTTCAAAGGAAGTAGTGACCCGGTGGAGTACATTGATTGGAAGTTATCTATGGAGCATATATTTGACACCAGTGACATGCCCGAAGTGAAGAAGGCCAAGTATGCAATATCTTCCTTTGAATCCTTTGCTTCTACTTGGTGGGAGTCGGTGAAGAGGAATAGAAGGAGGACGGGAATGACTATCAATCTTACTTGGAAAGAGTTGATCCGTGTGATGGATGAAAAGTACTTGACGAACCAATACCGAGTGGAACAACAAAAACGTCTCTATGAGTTGAAGCAAGGTTACAAATCGGTTATGGAGTACTTCAATGAGTTTGAACAAGTCCGGATGAATCTAGACTTGGATGAGGAAGATAATGAGACGGCCATGATCCGTTTCAAAGGTGGCTTGAACCGAGACATAGCTTAACTTTTGAAGTTTCACAAGTACAATGATCACTACAAGCTATGTGAAGATGCGGTTGAAGCCGAAAAATGGCTCAAGGAGGAGAAATCCCTTCGCTACAAGAGTAGTACTACTACTCCCTTCAGCAAGCCAAAGGAGTGGAAGACTCCTACAACAAATGCCAAATTTCCAAATGCAAGTGGTGCAAGTGCTAGCAAGGATGTGAAGAAGCCTTATGAGAAGTGTACACAACACGTGGGAGGTAACTCTAAAACTCACTTGAGTAATCCTATCTCTACTTCTACTCAATGCTATAAGTGTAAGGGTTATGGCCATATCTCCAAAGATTGCCCTACCCGGAAAACTATGGTTCTTGTGGGTGACTTGGTGTATAAACAAGATAGTGAACCCGAGGATGAGGAGGGAGTAGAGGGTGATGAGGAGGTTGATTATGGGGAGGTTGAAATGGAGGATGATGATGATGCCCATGCCTTCCTTGTTGTGAGGAGGAGTTTAGGAGCCATGTGTGTGGAGGATAGTGAGACCTTGCAAAGAGAGAACCTCTTCCATTCTAAATGCCGAGTCATGGGTCTCTTTTGTTCCATGATTATTGACTCGGGAAGTTGTGCCAATGTCATTAGCCAAACACTAGTTTCCCAATTGAAAATACCCACCTTAAAACACCCAAATCCTTACTGTTTACAATGGCTTAGTGAGTGTGGTGAATTGAGGGTGGTCAAATAATGCATGATAAAGTTCAAGATAGGGAACTATGTGGATGAACATATGTTCGATGTTGTGCCTATGCAAGCATGCCACCTTCTCTTTGGAAGGCCATGGCAATTCGACCGACATGTGGTTCATGATGGCCATGCTAACACCTATACGGTTAAGCATGAGGGGAAGAAGTTTGTGCTCAAACCCTTAACTCCCAAACAAGTGAGTGATGATTACAAGCAGATGAGGGAGTTAAGAGAGGCGGCAAAGGCTAATTCGGTTGTTGAGACTAGCCCTTTGTCCGAAAGCTTGGTGGCAATCCCACCATCTTCTACCGGTAGCATATGTGCCATGATGCAACCGGGCGAGATCTTGAAAGGGAATGATGGAAACAAACTACTCATATGCCTAGTGCACAAATGTATGATTCTTACCTCCGATCTTGATTTTTCTACTAACCCTTTGCCTAGTGTGTTTGAGAATGTTTTGGAGGATTTTGGGGACATGTTCCCGGATGAGATGCCGGATGGATTGCCTCTTTTGAGGGGTATTGAACACCAAATCGACTTTGTCCCGGGATCTCAAATCCCAAACAAGCCGGCTTATAGGAGCAATCCGGAGGACACAAGAGAATTGCAAAAGCAAGTTGATGATTTGCTCACTAAGGGCTTGGTGAGGGAAAGTTTGAATCCTTGTGCCGTACCCGTGATCCTTGTTCCCAAAAAGGATGGCACTTGGAGAATGTGTGTTGATTGTCGGGCCGTGAACAAAATAACGGTAAAGTACTTCATCCCATTCCCCGACTTGATGATATGTTAGATGAACTAAGTGGTTCATGTGTTTTTAGCAAAATTGACCTTAGGTCCGGCTACCATCAAATCCGGATGAAACCCGGAGATGAATGGAATACCGCATTCAAGACCAAATTTGGTCTCTATGAATGGTTGGTGATGCCCTTTGGGCTCTCCAATGCACCTAGCACTTTCATGAGGCTAATGAACCATGTTCTAAAGCCATTCATCAACAAGTTTGTGGTCGTCTACTTTGACGATATATTGATCTATAGTAAATCAATAGACGACCATGTTGATCACCTTAGGCAAGTGCTTGAAGTGTTGAGAGCCGAAAAGCTCTATGCTAATTTTAAAAAGTGTGCCTTTGGTGTTGAGAAGGTAGTCTTTCTTGGGTTTGTTGAGAGTACCCATGGAGTGGAAGTGGATGAGTCTAAGGTAGAGGCCATGCGTGATTGGCTTACTCCTACTACCGTGACTCAAGTGAGGAGCTTTCATGGTCTTGCTAGTTTTTATAGACGATTTGTGAAATACTTTAGCTCCATTGCCGCTCCACTCACCGAATTGGTGAAGAAGGACAAACCTTTTGTTTGGGGAGAGCCTCAAGAGAAGGCCTTTCGAGAATTGAAAAGTAGGTTGAGTACCGCCGCTCTATTGCAATTGCCCGACTTCGGAAAGGCATTTGAGGTTGAATGTGATGCCTCGGGGTGGGAATTGGTGGTGTTTTAATGCAAGATGGGAAACCCATCGCCTACTTTAGTGAGAAATTGAAGGGTGCATCTTTGAACTACTCTACGTATGACAAAGAGATGTACGCCTTAGTGAGAGCTCTTGCTCATTGGCAACACTACCTTTGGCCTAGAGAGTTTGTGATCAAGAGTGACCATGAGTCACTCAAGCATCTTAGAGGCCAAGAGAAATTGAACAAGCGTCATGCCAAGTGGGTAGAGTTCATTGACTCTTTTCCCTATGTTATCCAATACAAGAAAGGGAAAGACAATGTTGTGGCGGATGCGCTTTCTAGGAAGTTTGCTCTTGCCACTACTCTCACCTCTAAGCTCATGGGTTTTGAGAGCATTAAGTTGATGTATGCTCATGATCTCAAGCTAAAGAGCATCCATGAAGCTCTAGAAAAGGGGGAGAGAGTTGAGAAATACCAATGGCTTAAAGGCTATATCTTTAAAAATGGTAAAGTGTGCATACCCGAGTCCTCTTGGAGAGAATTGCTTGTGCAAGAAGCACATTGTGGAGAACTCATGGGTCACTTTGGTAGGGATAAAACCTTGGCCATTCTAAGGGAGCAATTCCATTGGCCTAAAATGGGGACACAAGTTGAGAGACTTTGCAACTCTTGTCTTGAGTGCAAGAGTGCTAAGTCCAAATCAAACCCCCATGGTTTGTATACCCCACTCCCCGTACCTACTAGCCCGTGGATGGATATATCAATGGACTTTGTCATGGGATTACCACGGACTAGGGGGCCATGATAGTATTTATGTTGTTGTGGATATGTTCTCCAAAATGGCTCACTTCATTCCATGTAAAAAATGTGATGATGCACAACATGTTGCTTCTTTGTTCATTGCTAATGTTTTGAAATTGCATGGTGTGCCTCAAACCATAGTGAGTGATAAGGACACCAAGTTCCTAAGCCATTTTTGGAGGAGTTTATGGGGTGCCCTTGGCACCAAGCTCTTGTTCTCTACGTCCCACCACCCCTAAACCGATGGACAAACCGAGGTGGTGAACCGAACTTTGGGTGCTCTCCTTAGAGCCATGACCCGAGGTAAGGGCGGGACTTGGATTGATAAGCTACCTCTTATGGAGTTTGCCTACAATCACACTTTGCATAGAATTATTGGCATGACTCCATTCGAGTGTGTTTATGGTTTTAACCCCTTGATTCCCCTTGATTTAACCCCTTTGCCAGGGAAATGGTTGTTAATTTTGAAGGTAAAGCTAGAGCCAAGGCTTTGGTGGAGCTACATGAAAAGGCGAAGAAGAACTTGGAGAAAGCTTATGCAAAGGTAGCCTCCAAGAAAAACAAGGGACGCAAGAAGGTGGAACTCAAGAGGGGTGACTATGTGTGGGTGCACTTCCGCAAAGAAAGGTTTCCAAACCTTAGGAAAAGGGAAGTTGGCACCCCGGGGAGATGGACCGTTCCAAGTGCTTTCAAAGATCAACAACAACGCCTATGTGATCGACTTACCAAGTGAGTATAATATTTCTAATACTTTCAACATTTCTGACTTGACTCCTCTTGATGTAGGAGATGATGGTGCCGAGGGTGAGGACATTGCGATTTCGAGGACGAAATCTTCCCAAGAAGGGAAGGATGATGCCGGGCAATCCGTCACGAGGAGGCCATTCACTCGGAGCCAAGCCAAGGAGGTCCAAGAGATGCATTTACACTTGGTGAGGAGAGGAATCAATGAAGAAAGCATTGGGAAGACGTTCCGGATGATCTCAGCTCTAGGCCTCACGCCTAAGGAGGAGGAGGGAGGCCCAGCACAGCTGTCGCGCCCCGCCTAGAAAACACGCTGAATGAAAGTGAAATGGTGCACAGGCGGGCCGCCCAGCTAGGCGCCCCTACCCAGGCGGCCGCCTGCCCAGGCCTCAAGCCAGGCACCCCTCCCAGACCCAGCATAAGCCAGGCGCCCCTCCCAGCTCAGGCGCCCCTCCCAGCTGCTGGATTTATGCTTGTTTTACTGTGTTTACCCTACGTGGCTTATTTAATGAACCTTATTAGTAAGGGTACTTAAGTCATTATGCAAACTTGGGAAACACTATAAAAACCCAAGTATAGCTTATTTTGAACACTTAGTTTATTATTGATGAATGTGAGAATTGAGCATTGCTCTTTGAGAATGAATGAAAGAACCTTTGTTTGGGACTTGTTTACATCTAGTGGATTCTAGTTGCACAACAACCCCGCCCCGATCATTCTACTTGCGAGTCCCCGTTGGCTCGAGGGTAGTTGCGTAGTGTAGGTGATCCTTGACATCCACCCGGGATGTAACGAAACTAGTTCTCTGTTGCTACTTGGGTCGTGTTCGAGCCTCGTCTCGCTTTCTATCTATTTTTATCGCTTCCGTGTTTTTCCTACATCAGAACTCCTTTTGGTACCCTCAGTGGACTTGTTCGTCTGTTTTCTCTTTATGCAGTCCCAAAGTCAGAAAGATCAAGAATTTCTAAAACTCAATCATTAACCAACCATTTGATTCTATTAATAGAGATATGTCCCAATCTCTTGTGTCAAAGACTTGATGAGTTCTCATTGAAAATACATCTTTTATTGCCAATGTGTCTATCATGCCAAGTCAAGACATTGCATTCAAATGTGGGGTCTAGCTCAAATTTAAATAAATTTCCATCCAAAATTTCAAAACCAACAACTTTATTATCTTTAAAAATTTTTATTGAAGAATATTTAAAATTAAAACAATATCCAATAGCTGATAGTTTAGAAACGAAAACTAAATTTCTAGAAAATGATGAAACATAAAAAATATTTTCCAAATTTAATTGAAAACCATTTTTTCAAAATGACCCTATAGGTCCCCATGCCTTCCACATGTGAACGCATCTTGTTTTCAGAATAAATATCTTGTTCACTTCCCATCGGCTTCCTCAAAGTTAGAAAGTCCTGCATTGTTTTGGCAATGTGAATTATAAAACTAAAATCAATACACCATGTATTATAAAAAACATCAGTAAAATTAGATTCATAACATACAACGGTAAAGTTACCTTTCTTCTCAAGCCATTTCTTGTATTTCAGGCAATCTTTCTTCCAGTATCCGTCCCTTCTTTTTACAGAAACGACAATCATCTTTGTTTTTAAAATTGCCTTTGTTCTTCATAGGAACACTTTTGCCCTTCTTAGCATTTCTCTTATCACGAGTTACCGGATTTACACTTTCAGGTGTCTCATGTTTAAATCTCTTTTCTTCTTGAACACACATAATACAGGATTTCATTAATTGACCATTTATCCTTATGTGTGTTATAAGAAATCTTAAACGGGCCAAATTTTGAAAGAAGGGAATTGAGAATGAAATGAACAAAAAATGTTTCAGACATGTCAATCTCAAGGGACTTGAGTTTAACAGTAATATCTCTTATCTCTATAATGTGCTTGCGCACTAAAAAACTTTTGTTAAAAGTCATACTTGAGAGCCTCTTCATAGGGGTGCTAGCAATCGGCTTATAAGATCTTACAAATTATTCATCAATAGCCTTCATGTAAGCTTTGACCTTATAGCAACTAGGAATGGAACCCCTAATGCTTTGGTTTATTTGTGATTTATGAGAATCAAACTTAGGCTATTGGATCTCTCCCACCGTTCATAATAAGCCTTGACCACTGGCGTACTTGATTCTGTGAGTTTAGGTGCTCCATCCTCACGGAGTTCCAAATTCGAGCACCCTAAAGTGAGAAGGACTTTCTTCTTTCATTCACCATAGTTATCACCGGAGAGCATTGGAATTTAAGTGTTTTTATTGAAAATAACAGTAGGGAAAGCTGTAAAAACTGCAAAACAAAGATACACATACATAAGCTATGAAGTACGAACTATCAAAATGAATCGCGTAAAACGATTCTAAGTAAAATTCTAAACCTTTATATAGGTAGAGGTTGCAACTCACGCATAGAATTTACTTTACTTTATTAGACTAGTAAACCAAATCAACAAAAAATAATTCAAAATAGGTACCTTGTTATGGGGATCGATGAAATAACTGGACTAAGCAGATATCATAATAATTATTATCACTCAACTTTATTTGATTAAATAACTTAAATTCTTTTATATCAGGTACTCAACATGTTGTGGCTATTCCTGAGTACTAGATATAAGCAAACTTGAAAATTACATCTAATAGATGTTAATCTTAGAGCCTATTTGGCCAAGCTCCTAAAAACTGCTTATTTTCAAAAGTGTTTTTCGAAAAAGTACTTTTGGTGAAAAACAGTTTGTGTTTGGCCAACTCATCTGAGAATCAGTTTTGTCAACAGCTGAGTAGTAATTTGTGTTTGGCCAAGCTTTTGAAAAAGTACTTTTGAGTATTAAATTACGAGTAAGGACATTTAAATATTCACTTTTCATTTATTTAACTAGATGAATGGTTTTAAACATTTATTCTCAAACACTATATTTAATTTTTTTTATTTAGTAAATTTTTTCTAAAATACAGCATTCATAATTGAAATATTCTTTATCTATACCTTAAAAAAAGATATTATTTGATTAAAAATTTGTAACAATAGTGATGTAGGTGTACATAGAAAAAATAGTGATTAAAAAAGTAATGTACTATTTATATATTATAATCATTAGGTTAAAATATATAGGGGTAATTAAGTATATAAGTATTTTTGGTAAGGATATTTTTAGAATCATAGAAATTAAAAACTTCTGCTTCTACTCAAAAGCACTTTTAGGGAAAAACTACTTTTTTCAACTTCTTCTCACAGCAGAAAAACAACTTATGCTGCCACTCAAAAGCACTTATTTTTTCCTAGAAGCTTGGCCAAATACCTCGATTTTTCAAAATAAGCACTTTTGACTTTCTAAAAGCTTGGCCAAACAGGCTCTTAATAATCAACTTAAATTAAATGTTGCTTAATTTCAAAGTGGGCAGACAAATCAATGAGCGCAATGCTTAAGCAGCCCGAAAAATTGTTCTTCCACTTGATCATGACGTGGGAAGACTCTTTAACCAAGATTTCATTATGATATTTTCTTTATGCATAATGATAATTTCCAGTCAAAACCAGAAACATATATAGATCTAATAAAAAATTAAAGTTTAATTAAAAAACGTAATAGCAGCACACATTTAAAGTGTTCGATGAATTTTACGTATGTTGCAAATCCAGTTCATCAAGTATACTTGGAAAAAGCAATCAAAAGTTCCTTGAACTATATAAGTCAACTAAGGTTGCAATTTAGTTTTCCTAGAATACCTAATATTGCCATGTAGTAATTGAAAATTACAAAAAGAGAATAACTTTGAACCACAACTTATTGGTGTATATCAGTAAGACGAAAAGTGACTAGAGTACTCACTAGCAACACAGGATTTTCAAACTCAACCAGTAATTGTATAAGTGTCTTAAAAAACTTCAAAATCTAATTATATATTCTGTTGACTAACATGCGGATTACGAGTTTCACAATAACTATGTCAAGACAATTATACTTCAGTATCAAAAATGAAACTTTGACATCAAATCATTACTGTGACCAAACTGTTTCATAAACCTCAATAGGACACAACTTTTCATATAATTAAATCATAAATCCTACCCGCTAGGTACCAAAAACACCGAATAAGACAGCTAAAGGCAGACTCTGATATTGCATGCTGTAAATTAGACATAAGCACATAGCCATCACAGCAGAACAATAAAAGGGAACGTACCTTCAGCCATGCTTGTCCAAGTGTGGATGAGAATCACCACCTTTTGTTCTTGACAGAAAATATAGAAGTCTTTGTCGCACCCCACTTAAAGTAAGTTTCCGACCTAGGGTAACTCGTTTGGAGTTGATTTTGGAATCGCCACCTAATAAATTTCTTAGGCGTATTAGGTCACCTGTTAATTTCTAATTCAATTTAAATAATAATTCCGAATTGATATATTAGTCAGAGATTCGAATAAGTATTCATGTTAACCTAGAATAAAGGGATTAGGCACCTCTTAAGTTCCACAAATGTGGTTCCCGTTGATTTCTATATTGGGTTTTAATATATTTCTATTTTAACTACAAAAGGACAAAAGTTGAATAAAATATAAAAGAGACCACGGTGTATGAATGAAGTAAAGTAGGGATAGTTTGGAAATTCAAATTTAAAAGATAGTTATATAATGCAAAATAATCAAATAAGCAGTTTAAGTAAATTTTAAAAAAACAACTAAATTTAAATAATAGTAATATCGTACACATAGCAATAAATTATAAGATTGTACTAATTTAAAGAATTAGCCATAGGTTTTATTATCTTATTCGGATCAGAACCCAGCTTTTACCGGGGAAGATAGTTTCAAAATCCACTATCATATACAGTTTGATTAATTTCCATCACCCGAGGGGCTTAATTTCTTTTAAGCCCATACCTTTTTAAGTATTAAACTAAAGCGCTTACTAATATTTTAAACGTCCTAAAGGTTTTCTAACGTCCCAACTTAAAGTCCCGGAAGCCATTGCGACAACTAATTTAAAATGTAAAACATCTAGACTCCCTAAATGTGTTAAGTGCTCCATAACTAGACCTTTAAGCGTCAAATAAAATATGGTCATGCTTTTCATATAAGTCAAGGCAATAAGCAAGTACAAATTTTAATCTTCTACCAAAAACATTTGGGCCTCCAAATAAGCTTTAAAGATCAAGTTTAAGCATCTAATACTTACTGCTAAGCTTCAACACTTCAGATTTGCAGGAGTAGGACAGTTTTCAATTGTAGTCGGTTCTAATAAAGCAAAGTGCACTGTTACCTTTCCAGATTACTGGATTTGCAGAGATAAGCCATCTTCCAGCACTGATTGCAAATTTAACCACTTTTAAAGCAAAAACGGTTAACTGTTCTAATTTCATAAATAAACACTTTGCAAAGACAGTCTATTTTCAGTTTCAAATTTCGGTTGTAGACCTGCTATAATATCATTTCAAAAATTGCGTAATAAGCCATTTTTAAATCTGCCGTACGATTTTAGCCCTTTTACTGATTTTCACAGAAACAGCCCCCTACTATAATACTGATACAATTTTAAAAACCTGTCATATTAACTTAGCATTTCAGACTCTAACATTGCTAACATCACTTTATATAAGCATGATGAGACCAACTCCAAGAACCAATAACTAAAGAGAAAAGGACAAAAAGAAGGCCCCTGTATAACCTGAATTTGCAGCACTTATACTACTGCATTCATGCCCTGTTTAGCAGAAACTTTGCATCTTATGATGCACATAGTATACAGGCAGGGAATCCCTAAAGAAATACATCAAATAAGGAGGTCTAGGAGAGGTAGAAGAGAAAGAAAAGAGTGCCCTGAGTGCACTATATTAAACTGAAAAAGTTCATCTTAACAATGATATCCAAACTTCAAATGGATTATATTTTGTCAAAACACCATCACCCTCGGGATTGCAGATCCCTGCAACTAAAATATTCCATCCGTCCCAAAAAGACTGTCTACCTTTCCTTTTTTGTTTGTCCCAAAATGAGTGCCTCTTTCTTTTTATGGCAACTCTTTAAATCAAAGATTTGTTTTGGTCCACAGGATTTAAAGACACTGGCCCACATTACACACACCTTTCATTTTACACCACAAGATTTAAAAGTCTTCATTTTTTTCTTAAACTCTGTGCCCAGTCAAACCCAGACAGTCTTTTTGGGACGGAGGGAGTATAAAGCAGTGGTATAGCTTTTTAAGCTATCCAAATATTAAACCAAGCAGGCTTGGCTTTAAACAACCTACATACAAGGTTAGTAGATGGCCTAACTGGGGCCTAAACAAATCATGGTAATTCACACATAGAAAGGCAGATTCAAGGCTACAAAAGTAATGTTATCACAGTATCATCAATAAAATCAGTTAAACCAGTAAAAGTCTCATACCTAGTATGTCTGGAATAAGCAAGAAAAGATCAGACAGCAAGAAAGTGTTTTCACAGCAGCAAAATAGACATGCTAAAGGTCTTGTTTTGGTTTTAAACCAGCAAGACAAGAAACCAAAGAGAGTGAAGGAGAGAGGTAGTAGCTTTGGTAAATGTATTTTCCAGTACATGTGAAGTGTAAGTTGTTTTGTAAAGTGTGCAGAGGGGTTGATTTTGTGTAAGGGAGTGGTCTGTTGAACCCATTCTTTAAAAGGAAAAGATTTGACTTATGCAAATGATAAGGTGTAGAGAAATCTCAGTCAATCAAATATGTTCACAATCTGTCAACTTCCAAAAATAAAACTTATAATTTTGAAATTTAAATATTGACAATAAGCTTTTCCTTTTCAGTTTAAGCTAGAAATCAGGCTAGGTGAAGTGTCTATATTCATACATATAAGTATAATTTGTGCACAGTTTAAGAATCGGGACATGTTTTAAACTTTAAAATCATTGTGAATATCAGTAAAATATTTGTAAGGAAAATAGAAGATTAGGTTGTCAGTTTAACATAATTAGGGGGATATCATAGTTAACACCTTTCTATAAATAGAGCTAGTCGTTTGAAATTCGAAGATGACAGTTTTTATATACTTTTATGTACTAGTAATCATAGGTATAAGCGAAGCACAATGTCAGTGTACGATAGCAAATTTCAAACGGCCAGACGCTCTGGACTCGATTAAAAAGGAATCAACAGTCATTACTAGTTCAATTCCCATTCATAGGTTAATACTAAGACTTCTAAAGTGCAATAATCAACGCACAATAGTTCAAACTGCTTATTGAAAAATCGATTAATATATTAACATGCTAACAATCATGAAGATTGGTCCGAAACGAATAGGTGAATTAGGTATAATCCAATAACATGATATTTTCATGAAAATTCAAAGAATCAAGTAGTAAAAATTATTAAAAGAAATAGACAAGGAGGGATATTACCCGATTATGGTGCCGGGTCAGATTAGGAAACGGGTCGGATTAGGTTTAATCTGCTTTGCCTGATTCTTGAGGATTCGAACTCGATCTCGTAGCTTTTTGCCTTGTTTGTATATGATTTTGCTTGATTCTTGCTTAACATCCGTGGTATTCACTATGATTTGCATCAATCTTCTATTTCCTTTTCGGATTGGATGTGACAGCGAGGAGAGAGAGAGAGAGAGAGAGAGAGAGAGAGAGAGAGAAGAGACGAGCTGAACTGATGACGGCGGAGTGATGGTGGAGATGTCGATGGGTTTGGGATGGTGTATTTGAACGATTTTTGAGGGAAGGGGAGAGAGAGCGCGCAAAGGGTGGCAGCTGTGTGTTATTAGGGAAGGAGGGAGTAATGTTTTAGAGTTTTTAGTTTGGGGTGTGTGTATAGATGTAAATGGGGGAATTAATGTCTACTGTTGGATTGAAGAGATGAGCGGCTCAGATCATACCACGTGGGCGCGTGGAGAGTAAGTGCATAAGCTGTGTGTATGAGTGTTGGCTGATCTGTAAGGGTACAAGTCATTAGTTATGCTTTAAAAGGTTGTACCAGATTCTCGGATAGATTGTACACACGCTTAAACAAGTTGTACATGTGCCAGGATTGTGTCTTAGTGAGGTATAAGCTTAGGTGGAGCTTATGTGGCATGCGTATGGACAAAATGTGACGACGCGGACTCGATGTAGTAGAAATAAGTTTGTGAAATTGACAAATTGGCTAGTTTTTTATTAAAATACTTATTGTCGACACCGATTTTTCCCGAATCCGGTTAGGTTCGAAACAGGACTCGACTTATTGGGACTCACGGGTAAAGACTTGGAGTCGCCACCTAATATTTTTTTTAACTAGGCGTATTAGGACACCTACTTTGTTTCTAGCCAATTTTAATATTAGCTTTAAAAAGATTATCATGCAAACCAAATTTCTAAGTAAGGGTTCAAATTAACCCGAAAGGAAGGTGTTAGGCACCTTTCGAGTTCCACCAAATGTGGTTACCGACCGGACTAATAATTGGGATTCAATAATAAACTAAGAGAAATAAAACAATTTCTACTATCATATATAATTTAAATACAAATAATTGCATAAATAAATAAATATTCAATATTCGCCGTGGACTTCGTTCTTTATTCCTATGTACCTCGCAAAAAGCATAAGAATGAAGTTAGTATTATAACTAATGAAATAAAGCAAAAATAAAAAGTAGAATAAAGTAATAGCAATAATAATAAGAAAGTAATAATAATAATAATAACAACAACAATAATAGTAAAGATAATAATTAAAATGTTAGTAGTAATAAAAATAGTAATTATAATAATAATAGTAAAAAAAGAAAAAAAATAAAAGGAAAAAGGAAAGTTTTGAAAGTTTAGGCTCAGATTCGGGTGATGGGAGGCTAAAGATAACGTCACGGCTGCAAACACGCCGGCCGGTCGTGTTGCCATGCCAAGTACGAGTCCGGCTGCCTATCCCATTCATTTTCAACATTATATAAATGTTATCGTCATCGCCTTTTTTGTTGGTTTTTTGGGACACGTGAGGAACGGTAAATACGGGACGAGACTTGCATTGGCCTCCAAACGTCATTGGCCTTGTAATATCATTATAGTAAACGGGTCAAGATGCATAACCAAATGCTCCAACAAAGTGACGGGTCAAACCGTAATTTTAGTATCTGCAAAATTAAGCAGCAAAACCAACAGATCAAGTGTAAATGGGGTCAACACAGTAAAAAATATGTATAGCAAAAAAATGAAACAGAGGAACGGGAACATTGTTGGAAATAAAGAAACGGAGTTGCAAACGAAACGGGAGGCGGAGGAGCTACGGCCTCAGCGTCGCTGCTACTTCACCGCCCTTTTATACTCAGTTCAGTAGCTGCTTAAAGAGATTGGGACCCCAGCAATGGTACCTCTACCGATTCAAACAGTCAAGATTCACAGTCACTTGTTCAAGCCAAACAAAAGAAAGCAATCGACACCCATGGTCAAACAAATTCCGGTGGGACAACGGTGACGACGAATCCGAACAGCGGTGAAATAGGAGGAGGAGCGACACCGATTGACGGCGTCACTACTACTCCGCCTCTTTCTTTATTTCCAGTTTCGAAAAACGGGTAAACGAAATCAGAGGAACCAAACAAAGTTATTGATAATGGTGTTTTTCCGATCAAAGTCACAGCGGCGATGGGGTTCTACCACCAACCCATTTCTCCAATCCATGTTCTCGATCTGTTTGTGTATTGCTCCGATCTGTGTATTGTAGCGTGTGGATGTTCAATCTGTATAAAATAGTGAGATCAAGAGAGGTGATGGTGAAGCCCCTCTGTTTCTGATCTGCTTTTGTGTGTGTGTGCGTGTGAGTATTGTAGAAGATGAGGGATAATGATGTGTGACAAAGAGAGGAAAGAATAGGCGTCCTCTGTGCTCCCCAGAGTATGAGGGACGGATTACTATATAAGCTAATTGACAGAGAAAGAACCGTTGGTTAATTGTGGAGTGAATTTTGGGATTGGGAAATTTGAGGAGATGATTTTGGGGGATATGAACGTTGGATAAGGGGGATAATTTAGGGGGTCTGATTTGGGAAATTGGGTGATTAGTTGATCAAGGAGGGGAGAGATTAGGGGATAATAGAAAATAATTAGGCATATCAAATTAAGTATCTAAAAATGTATTTGGCCTGAATTTATGTCTAGGTTTAACTTTGAAAAGGATCTGAATTTCAAAAGAATATGGCAAAAGAAATAGTCTAGGTATTTTAGTTAGACCAATATTTAATTTTAAAGGTGCAGGGTGAGTAAAAATACAAATATACGTATTACATAAAAAATAAATAAACAACGCACATATTAACAAATAATTAATGTCAAATTAATTTAATTAAATATAAATGGACACATATATGAGATGAGTGTTAAGAAATTCAATTAAATGCACAAATAGCCATGGTCTGACATGTATTTAACAAATAGCCTAAATAATGCGATTGAATGATACAACCACAACTGAATATATAAGGTATAAATGTGAGATAACATACGTAAATATATGTTTCTAATTCACATCTCGTTCAAACAGTTAACTTGCACCTTTTAAGTTAAATTATAGCCAATTATGAAAAGGAGGGACAAAATGAGGTGTCAAGAGTGAACTTGTCCAAGTATGCGAAGTTCAAATTTATGTATGTTTTGCCTCTGGCGAGATAAATGATTGAAGAATAAAGCAGAGGCACTATCGAAGACGAGATATTGTCAATAGATCGAGCGTGGGAAAAGGGCTTGTAATCATCCTAGTTATGAAGATGTGGTGCACGACACACCCATAAAGAGGAGTTTACACGGACATTGTTTCCACTTCATCTCGATAAATGGGTGGGTCATCTTACCTTCAATATTGCCTTGACTGAGCTGAGATACATTTGAAGAACGAGCTTTATAAGTGCGCACGATTCAAACAGATGGGTACGATTAAGCATGAGAACATGCATGATAGACACAGATAGGCTTGAATAGGAAGGAATACAAAATTGACGTCCAATCGGCAAGGAAAGATTAGGTAGATCACTTGTGAGTTGGGGAACTTTAGCTCTGAGAGCTTTGGAACTCGACAAAAATAAATAGTTTGCGGGTATAGCGAAAGTATTGTATGTGAAATTAAGCTTCTTGAATAGAGCTCCAGAATGGTGCATAGTATGTATTTGACATTTTGGTGTTGCAAAATTTCGTGTGGGGTAGTGATTTTTTGGGGAGTGAGTGTAAGGGTATGTGGAATGGAGCAGGGGTTCGTCAAGAGATCGGGGGGTACTCTGCAGCAAAATCAGGATAAATGCAAATAAAGATAAAAGTAAAGATAAAGTAAACTTCCCTGTTGAGTTGATCTTTCCTTTGTCATGTAGTTGTCTAGTCTCTTCATTTAGGTGCGTCTTGTCTAGAGATAATTGATTGTCGCACCGGGCTGTATACCTTGGAACACTGTCGCGCTGTTTCCTGCAATATAGGGTGAGCTTTTGCAGATAATATTTGTAAATGTAAAATGGACTTTCCTGTCATTTTGAGTGTCAACCGTCAATGTGTTGTTGTCTCTCGTTATGAGATATTTGCATATTATAAGTGCCTCTCGTCAGGGGATATTTGTCTGCTCGTCAGGAGCTATTTCTCTGCTCATTAGGAGCTATTTGCCTGCTCGTCGGGAGCTATTTGCCTGCTCATCAGGAGCGAGCTATATGCCTGCTCGTCAAGAGCTATTTGTCTGCTCTTCAGGAGCTATATGCCTGCTCGTCGCGAGCTATTTGCCTGCCCGTCATGAGCTATTTGTCTGCTCGTCGGGAGCTATATGCCTGCTCGTCAAGAGCTATATGCCTGCTCGTCAGGAACTACTAAGTGCCTCTCGTCATGAGATATTTGTCTGCTCGTCAGGAGCTACTAAGTGCCTCTCGTCATGAGATATTTGTCTGCTCGTCAGGAGCTACTAAGTGCCTCTCGTCAGGAGATAATTGTCTACTCGTCAGGAGCTACTAAGTGCCTCTCGTCATGAGATATTTGTCTGCTTGTCATGAGATATTTGTCTGCTCGTCAGGAGCTAACTGTCTGTCTCACCGGGCTGTGTACCATACGAGCAAAAAGTAAAATGCTAAAATAAAATGACATTATCATGTCTACAATATTTCTTAGAAGGTCGTTATGTTTCATCTTTCGTAATGCCTGCACTCAAAGAAAAATTTTGTGAATTGCGGGGGAGAGGTTTGATTTGTGCATTTTTCATCTATTATGTGCCTTCCTCCTGTAGTGCCTTTCTTTCAAGAATGTTGGGCCTTGGTCAAGCTTTCTTCAGTGAATTCCCAGTTTCTGTAATTCATCTTTCTTGAAATTTTTGAGGGGATTTCAAAAATTTCTGCCCCAGTTTCAGCTTGCGTCTTTTGGAAATTTTTGAGGGGATCCTAAAAAATTCAGCCCCAGTTTATTGCCTTTGATAGATCATCATATCATGGTAGTGCCTACAAAATAAATAAAAAATACGTGTGTATGTCCAATTCTAAGGCGTACGAGCCTATTGTAGTAGTGCCTGCAAAACAAAATATATGACTTTGTCCTATTTTAAGCCGGACAGAGCTGATCGTCATATTTTAAGCCTGACATGGCTAGCCATCATATTCTAAGCCTGACGAGGCTGGTCGTCATATTCTAAGCCTGACGGGGCTAGTCGTCATATTCTAAGCTTGACGTGGCTGATCGTCATATTTTAAGCCTGACGAGGCTAGTCGTCATATTCTAAGCCAGACGGGGCTAGTCGTCATATTCTAAGCCTGCGTGGCTGAAGCGTTATCATGTCCGTTGTGACTGCCTGCGAATCTTGTGTTTGTGCTGAAAGATCTGTTGCCAAAGAAAGATTCATTAGTCGAAACAAAGTGGTTGCGTTGCATTGAACACCAATGTATTGGCTTGAATCTGTATTCGTCTTTTTTGGTGTAACATTGGGTATCTGGATGACTCTGATTATGTGAGTATTTGCATATTTAGACTGAGATTTGGTGTTTGGATTTTGCCGGATTTGGAGGTTGTCCAAAATTGTATTTGTCTTGGGTTGTGCTGGGTATTTTGCGGTGTCGTGGTATTGAATGTTTGAGTGTAGATCTTGTTGGATCGAATTTAGGAATGGGTATCCATGGAGTAGTTTGTCTGGTGGTTGCAATGTCATTCGATTGAGCTAAAGAAACAGAGGCGTGAGGTTTTGTCTTTTGGTACGTCTATGATTGGGTTGAGCCTGATAGGGTTGTACTTGAAAGTCTTGACAGAGGGAGGTTGTTTATCGTTTAAGCTGAGTGTAGTGCGAGGTTGTGAATTTTGCCAGTTTCGGTTGTATAGTGATTGGATTTGTTTCTTGTGACTCTTGTGGGAGTATAATGTAGGTTGTACGGTATTGGGATTGTCCGAATACTCTTGGTGCTATATGTTGATGGTTCAAAGGACTTTGTTGTAGGAGAAACATTTTCAGTTCGGCTTGCCATTTTGGCTTTTTCAAATGCAGATTCTTGACCGATTTCAGTGTTCAAGTGCAAGGCAACCTTAACAAAGAGGTGAAATGCACAAAATAGTGTGGGCATGATAGTAACGACTTGAAGCAAAAATGACACATGAGCTTAAGGGAAAGCGTAGACCGTGGATGACAGATTAACACTTGAATTTGGAGATTATGACAAATTGTATAGAGATTCCGAAAGATTGCTTGAGTGCTTTATGTAGCTGTCAAGACGAGGCTTTTTGTTAAATGACCGATGCTTGCTTGAGCAGAAGATGGGTCTGGTTAGATCTAAATCAAAAGTTGACAAAGATAGGGTGTATATATATGACTGAAACGGGGGTTGGCTTTTGTCGAACACCAAGAACTTAGTGTATTTGTCATCCTTTCTTGTAAATCTATGTGCCATGATGCCCGGGTTTCTTTGAGAGAGATACTCAATGTCTTTCATACTTGTCAACCCACTGCTGCAATTCAATCTTTGCCTCAACTTTGCTCGTCAGGTAGATTTTTTTGCCAAGAGACCGATCCCGGTGTATCATGTATATTCTTAGATCGGTGCTTCCGTCAAGAGCGTTTTAGAGGTCGACCATATTGTATTCCTTACTCAATGTAGTTGTTGTCATGAAAATTTATTCCAATAAAGCTTTTGACCAAAATCGCTCCAATATACCTGTCTGCCCCTATTTTTGTATCAAATTAATTCATGGTCTTGTAAGTGTCTCAAATAGCTTCATCTTGAGTTTATCGTCTCGTTCCACACTTGCTAGTTGGTAGGGATATACTTTCAATACTCAAAAAGAGTTTCTAGCTCCATCATATAATGGAATCTTTGTCACTGCGCCTTTGCATTCTTTTCCAAATTGAACCAGCCTGCTAATTTTGGTTGTTATGGATAACCTTTGTATCATCAAATGGGTTCCGGTCATATCTCACTTCCTTATTGCCTCGTGATAACCCCTTGAACATCTTTTTGGCCATGAATAGGTGTAAGTTTGGAAATAATTTTGGATTGCCTTAAATGTATTACAATATGGACTAGACCAAAAAAAATGATTCTTAGACATTGTGTCAAAACAAAGTATTTTGGTAAGTCATGTGTGCCTTTGAGTTTGACCAACAAAATCTCTTGCCCTTTCAATTTTTCGCTTTGTGTGTATAGTGCCTGATATTACAAACTTTTCTTGTTTTGAAAAAATCCCTGATAAGTGCACTTTGCTTAACCAAATCTCCTGCCTTGGTATTCAACTTAAGCCAACCTTTTGGATAATAGTTTTTTTCTGAGTTCGTAAGGGATAGGGAATTGTGAAGACATGCAAAAGATTTCAGATATCAGGATTTAGACATAGAGTAGGGAGATGGGGTGCCTTGGTAGGAGATTGGATTTGGAAAGGGATTGACTTAGGTAGAAAGAGACCTAGAGCAACCAAGCAATTTCACGCAATAAACACATATCAAATAAGAAATACATTCTATAATATAAAGGACCGTTTTACGCACGATGATTTGAAAAGTGCTTTGTGCCACATGTATCGCCTCATTTGCTAACAATGCAGAGAGCCTAAAAGAGAAATATTGCTTTATTGGACATTAGTCTTTATTACATCGGCTGATATTGGTACAGTGTAAGAGAAGGAAAAGACAAAACATTGCTGGGAGGTTAAATCACAGCCAGTTGAACATCTTTCATGTTGATCCATCCCTAGAAGATTCATCTTCTTCCTCTTCGGATGAATCTTCGCTAGACGAACTTGCCTCTGACGGGACTCCTTGAAAGATGATGTTGTCTGCGTCAGTTAAGAGCCAGGATATGTCGAATGTGAAGTTTTTCAACATTTCCTAAGCCTTCCTTCCTTTCTCCTCTATTCCTTTGTCAGCCACAGAGTTCATCCCTTCGCTAACCTATACACCGACAGACTCTATGCGTTTTGTCAGGAGTTCTGCTTTATTGTGCCATTTGTCTTTTTCTTTGGTCTTTTGCTTCGACCAAACTTTGTTTCTTTGCTATTTTCTCTTGTGCCCTTGCCAGTTGTTTACATAGCCTCTTGTACTCGATTTCCAACTCCTCAACATTTCTTTTCCTCTTTGTCGTTGCTCTTGGTTGAACTGCCTTTGCTATGTCTTTCCTGAGCCAGTCTGGGTAATCTTCATCACAGCCTACATCAAACTTGTCTCGTCCAATAGTCTCAAATTCCATTCGATGCCTTGCTTTCCAAAGTTCTAATATCTTGTCTTTGAATGGTATCACTCCTCCGAAAATATCTGCTTTAAAACTTCCGACGTCCGCAATTTGGGGTACAATCTACTTTCTCTCTGCTTGTCTAAGTGCCCTTAAAGGAGTGTATGGATAAACTCCTCTAAAGCCCACTAAGATGAGAAACAAGTCTCTTTCGGATCGTGTGATTACTGTTGTGCTAGGAAAGTAATCAAACATCCATTGTATGTTTTCAGATGTCAACTGAGAGAACCTGTGGTGCCAGCCTTTGGCAGTCCTTGGCTGGTCCCACTTTTCAAGAGCACTGTCCATACATGTGGTATGTTTTAAGATGTAGTTTTCTCTTGGTATGGAGTGAAAGCCTTGGTCTGTGTTGTTGACCTTGTGCAAATGCTCCATCAACCAAATTTGTAGAAGCAAATTGCAACCTTCGAAAAAGCTAGCGCCCTTCTTGCATCTTTCTAAAGCTCGATACATTTCTGCAACAATCATCGGTACCAAAGTGTATTTCTTGCTGAAGTCCTTGAGTAAGGCATCGGCAATTGATACCATGCAAATATCAACTCGTCCTTTGTGTTCTGGAAATACGACAGTTCCTAAAAAGCTGGTGACAAACGCAAGTACCCTCCGATCTTGCCAATCTGCCTGGTTAATCTTGAAATAGTCTTCGGCTTCTTGTGCTTCTCCATACCCAAATTTGATGTATAGGGAAGTTAGAGAAATTCCCGATTGTCGTATACTGTCTGTGCATAATTCGGGCTTAAACCCTACCATTTTGAAGAACTCCTCGGCTGTAGTGTTTTCAGGCATCAAGACTTCTTCACTTTCAAATGGAAATTGAGTTAACCCGCCTATTTCCTCCAGTAGTGGTGTCAACTCTACACTCCCAAAATGGAAAATCACTCGTTCCGCATCCCAATAGTGTACTGCTGCTTCTACTATCCCTTTTAGTGCAGTGTGCTCCATTAGTGAAATTAGGTTCCCCAACACCACTTTAACTCGGTCTTGTTGATCTATGCTTAGGTTTCCCCACCAATCTCTTAGCAACTGAGGGACTTCAACGACCATGTCAAATGTTCTAGTGGCCATGATCTTTTGGAAAAGATGAAGGAAGGAGAAAAAAAAGGGAAGGAAGATGCCTAAATTTTGGTTGTAAGCAAACGATTAACGTGTGGCACGAGCTTTTGAAAACAATGCAGTATGAAATATGAAGAGAAGTGTCGTTATGGATTGAGAATCTTTTAGACACTTTGGACGAAAGTTGCTAATGGACTTTTGACAAACCACGGATGACCAGTCTTTATATAATGCCTAAAGGATAAATGCGCATTATGTGTCATCCTGTCTATCAAGCAGTTATTTCTGCTTCAAATTGGGCCTTTAATGCCTTTTCGATTACCTTTTGTGCATTTGAATACCATTGAATACAGAATGATTTTAACCGCTTAGGAATAAACGGTCGTTATTGATTCAATTTGGGCTTTGATACTATTTCGGTTACCTTTTGTGCCTTTGAATGACATTGAATGCAGAATAATTTTTAATTAACGGTCCATATTTTCACGTTCAATCCTTTAAGTATATGCTAATAAATCATGTTTAACGCTCGTTGGGGGTCAAAACTCGTTCGGATTGTTTTAACATGTTGGCCTATAGGACCTGAGAACAAGTCGACTAATGACATGTCATGATGCATGATTCCTAATGCCGCTACTAAAGAATTGAGTTAGCTAGACCGGATTTTATTATCCTCTCAAGCGGACGGCTCAGGAGCGGGAACGTTTCGGACCAAATAGATTCCAAGTCATTCCCCCTAAAGGAATTTTTGTGAGGGAAGAAGTGGTCGCAACCACCGTATTTTAATGCACAATTTAGAAACTTGTCAGGAGTGGCGGAGGGTATGCGTGATATGCAAAAGTTTAAAAATGCACAAGTTTTTGAAAGAAATGCATATGTTTTGTAAAATGATGCACCCATATTGAAGTATTTCGTAAAATGATTTTAGAAGGATAAGAATAAAACAAACGCGTTAGTTTCGAAAGATAGGATTAATATAAACTAGACAATATTAAAAATCACGAACAAGAAAAGATATACATATTGAAATATTTTACCAATTTTTAAAAGAGGGACAGACAAATCAAACAAGTTAATTTTGAAAAGTCGGCTAATAGAGTTGGTCGATATATTTTCAAAAATGCGAAAAGAATCATGAAGTGAAACCTGTTTTAAGAAAAAGATTTGGAAAATTTATGGAAATAGTGCGCATATCGAAATATTTTAAAAAATAAATTTTAGAAGGGAGAAACAAACAAGTTAATTCTGGAAAATAGGTTGAAATTTTCGACAAAAGGCAAAAGAATTATGAAGTGAAACTGTTTCAAAGAAAAAGATTTAGAAGATTCGAAAATAACTGAAGTTTAGGACATGTTGTGTTATCCTAAAAGAACCTTCTAAGAGTGGGTTAGTCTAGACAAGGATATAGTTCCTCCGGCGGACAACCAAAGGGTGGGGTCGTTTGAAGGGGTTGGTTGTACCACAGATCAATTATACTCCAAACGTCCCTCCTAAAGGGTTTTTTGAGAGTGAAACGGCCGTGAGATCCACGTAACTGTTTATAGTGTGTGCAATTAAACTTTCCAGAAGTGGAGGAAGTGTAATAATTACAAATAATAAATTAAAAGAAAACATTAATGAAATTGATAACTAAACTTCAAACCTGCAAAAAGAAAAGAAAGAAAATGAATTTTGAGAAATAATGAAAAAAGAAAATAAATGCAAAGAATTCCAATTAAAAGTCCATTATGGTTTGAACCTTGATATCCCCAGCGGAGTCGCCATTCTGTCGACACTGATTTTTTCCGAATCCGGTTAGGTTCGAAACAGGACTCGACTTATTGGGACTCACGGGTAAAGACTTGGAGTCGCCACCTAACATTTTTTTAAACTAGGCGTATTAGGGAGCCTACTTTGTTTCTAGCCAATTTTAATATTAGCTTTAAAAAGATTATCATGCAAACCAAATTTCTAAGTAAGGGTTCAAATTAACCCGAAAGGAAGGTGTTAGGCACCTTTCGAGTTCCACCAAATGTGGTTACCGACCGGACTAATAATTGGGATTCAATAATAAACTAAGAGAAAATAAAACAATTTCTACTGTCATATATAATTTAAATACAAATAATTGCATAAATAAATAAATATTCAATATTCACCGTGGACTTCGTTCTTTATAGGAATGTACCTCGCAAAAAGCATAAGAATGAAGTTAGTATTATAACTAATAAAATAAAGCAAAAATAAAAGTAGAATAAAGTAATAATAATAATAAGAAAGTAATAATAACAATAATAATAAAGATAATAATTAAAATGTTAGTTGTAATAAAAATAGTAATTATAACAATAATAGTAATAAAAGGAAAAAAATAAAAGGAAAAAGGGAATTTTTGAAAGTTTAGGCTCAGATTCAGGTGAGGGGAGGCTAAAGATAACGTCACGGCTGCAAACACGCCGGCCGGTCGTGTTGCCATGCCAAGTGCGAGTCCGGCTGCCTATCCCATTCATTTTCAACATTGTATAAATGTTATCGTCATCGCCTTTTTTGTTGGTTCTTTGGGACACGTAAGGAACGGTAAATACGGGAAGAGACTTGCATTGGCCTCCAAACGTCATTGGCCTTGTAATATCATTATAGTAAATGGGTCAAGATGCACAAACCAAATGCTCCAACAAAAGTGACGGGTCAAACCGTAATTTTAGTATCTGCAAAATTAAGCAGCAAAACCAACAGATCAAGTGTAAATGGGATCAACACAGTAAAAAATATGTATAGCAAAAGAAAATGAAACAGAGGAACGGGAACATTGTTGGAAACAAAGAAACGGAGTTGCAAACAAAACGGGAGGTGGAGGAGCGACGGCCTCAGCGTCGCTGCTACTTTACCGCCCTTTTATACTCAGTTCAGTAGCTGCTTAAAGAGATTGGGGACCCAGCAATGGTAATGATACCGATTCAAACAGTCAAGATTCACAGTCACTTGTTCAAGCCAAACAAAAGAAAGCAATCGACACCCATGGTCAAACAAATTTCGGTGGGACAACGGTGACGACGAATCCGAACAGCGGTGAAATAGGAGGAGGAGCGACACCGATTGACGGCGTCACTACCACTCCGCCTCTTTCTTTATTTCCAGTAACGGGTAAACGAAATCAGAGGAACCAAACAAAGTTATGGAACATGGTGTTTTTCCGATCAAAGTCACAGCGGCGATGGGGTTCTACCACCAACCCTTTTCTCCAATCCCTGTTCCCGACCTGTTTTTGTATTGCTCCGATCTGCGTATTGTAGCGTGTGGATGTTCAATCTGTATAAAATAGTGAGATCAAGACAGCGTGATGGTGAAGCCCCTCTGTTTCTGATCTGCTTTTGTGTGTGTGTGCGTGTGAGTATTGTAGAAGATGAGGGATAATGATGTGTGACAGAGAGAGGAAAGAATAGGCGTCCTCTGTGCTCTCTAGAGTGTGAGGGATGGATTACTATATAAGCTAATTGACAGAGAAAGAACCATTGGTTAACTGTGGAGTGAATTTTGGGATTGGGAGATTTGAGGAGATGATTTTGGGGGATATGAACGTTGGATAAGGGGGATTATTTAGGGGGTCTGATTTGAGAAATTGGGTGATTAGTCAATCAAGGAGGGGAGAGATTAGGGGATAATAGAAAATAATTAGGCATATCATATTAAGTACCCAAAAATGTATTTGGCCTAACTTTATGTCTAGGTTTAACTTTGAAAAGGATCTGAATTTCAAAAGAATGTGGCAAAAGAAGTAGTCTAGGTATTTCAGTATCTAACTTTAAAGGTGCAGAGTGAGTAAAAATACAAATATACGTATTACATAAAAAATAAATAAATAACGCACATATGAACAAATAATTAATGTCAAATTAATTTAATTAAATATAAATGGACATATATTAGATGAGTGTTTAGAAATTCAATTAAATGTACAAATAGCCATGATCTGATATGTATTTAACAAATAGCCTAAATAATGTGATTGTATGATACAGCCACAACTGAATATATAAGGTATAAATGTGAGATAACATACGTAAATATATGTTTCTAATTCACATCTCGTTCAAACAGTTAACTTGCACCTTTTAAGTTAAATTATAGCCAATTATGAAAAGGAGGGACAAAATTAGGTGTCAACACTTATAAATATAAATAATTAGTATAAAAATAAAAAAATTATAAATAATTAGAAATAAATATATTTAATCATAATTAAATATATATGAACTCAAATATATTATTTATTAAATATAAATAGTCGCAGATAATCGTTAAATAATATCGTAATGCGTTAAATTACACGAATATCATACATATTTTAGAAAACAACCTAAATGAATGTAATTACGTAATATAGTCAAAATTAAGTAAGTATTATGTATAGAGGATTAATAATAGTATTACGCACATAAATGCAGGTTATCTAATGCTATTTTGTTTAAAAAAATAAAATTACGTATTTTAATTAAATATAGCCAAATTGCGAAAATGGAAGGGACAAAATTGGGTGTCAATAGTCTTCCACCCTATGCCTAGCAGGATGCCAGACTGATGGTGTCACAGACATATTTCTAGATAGGTTAGGGACTCCTCGGTAAAAACTTTAACCCTAGGGACTACTTAATAAAATAAAGTTACCCTATGGACTCACATTAAATATTTTCTTCCATCAAGGAAACTTCTAGATTTGCATTACCATAAATAATTAAATTGATTAATTACTGACTTGGGAGACAAGGTAAATATATTGACTTACCTAATATGTAGCGTCACATTAAAGTCTCTAATAAAAAGACATAAATTCTAACATTCTCCCACTTGGCCCACATATTATAATCAAATAATTCATACGCTCTATAAGCCCCAACCACTCATTAGACATGTTCCTAATTAGGTTTTATTTTGTGTAACCGCCTCTTGTAATAGGCACAAGGCCTACAAAGTTAGTATTTAACCTTAATAGTGATTGAGGTAAACCTAAGCCTGTAAATACTTCTCCCTCATAGTAATTGATGATCGAGATTTAATTTCGATTCCTCTATTATTCAAGGAATACAACTCATATTTTCTTTGTTCTTTGTAATTACTGTATTGCTTGTGACCACCCATAATTTATTTCTTTAACCTAGTGAGCAAATTTTAGGCATAAAGAGTTTGGTGCCACCATGAGGCTCACGCAATTATTTATTTTTACGAATAAAACACACTAATCATGTTGAAAGACACCGATAGACTCCCATAAAATACTGCTCAGGCACTCAACGTCGAATCGAAATATCCCAGCGAAGAAAACACACTAATCAATTTAGAATTCAATGATGGCAGCTGAAGTGTTAGTCAAGAATCTAGAGGAAGTTTTCGCCAAGTCAGCCCCAAGCCTAGAATTCCCTTGCGGATCGAGGCCCTCAGGGAATACCCTGGCCTCAGTTGCCCGACGGTGGGTTGACTTGGAAACGACTCCAAGAAGCTCCGATGCAATCAATGTCCCAGCATCTGCGAAATCCTTTCTAATACAGGCCCTACATTAGAGTTAAGAGAAACCAAAGAGCGAATGAGTTAAATACTGGGCGCCTTTTATAAGTCCATTAGTAAATGTTTGGTAACTTAAAATTTTATGGGCTTATAAGCTCTTATGTACTTAAAAATCTCAAAAAGTGGCTTATAAGCTACTTATGGCTTATAAGTTAAGCCATAAGTTGCTTAAAAAAAAGCTTACCCAAACGGGCTCTTAATCGAGGACGCATGGTCCGAATATGAAAAGAGGTCTTGGACCCATAAAATCTTGAAAATGGGCGCGAAGACTGTAAAGATTGCGAAGATTTAAAATAAATGAAAAGGAAATAGTTAAATAAAAGCAAAAACTACGATATGTTGTGTCCCAAAATTGCCAGCTAATGCATCCTCTCTCCTCCCATCGTTTGAGTATCTGAGTCTGTGTGATGACGAACTCGTATACTGACGCTTAGGGGTCTTCTATGGCTTTACGGGGGTTTTCCTTCCTGTTTTCCTACTTCAGCTCCCGGAATAGTTATTGTGTAGCATTCCTTTGCGGTCTGCTGCTCTTCTCGTATCTCCCATTTAGTCAGATATTTTATCTTCTGGTGTAGAGTTGATGGTATCTCTCGCATCTCATGTATCTAAGGTTGCCCTACAATGGCATTGTATAGGATGTCGCCCCTCACTACCTGAAAAGATGTTGCCCTGGTTAAACCAGGCTTGTAAGCTGGCAAAGTAATCTTCCCGATTGACTTCTCTCTCGAGTTGTTGAAACCTGATAATGTGTATGAGCTTGGGACTATTCGTTCAATAATTCCCAACGTCTGCACAACTTCCTACTTGATGAGGTTTCTGCCATTGCCAACATCAATTAGGACTCACTTCACATCCGTGTCTCTGATCCTCAAAGTGACAACCGAGCATTGTAATAAGGGAAGAAAAAACAATCAAGGTCTCTATCTTCAAAGAAAATCATGCCCATCATAAGCCGTCTCCTTCCCTTCTTCATTAGCTTCACAAACTATCACCATACTTCTTACACCATCAGGGATCTCGGGTCCTCTTATTATTATGTTGATGAATCTCTTTGCTTCTAGTAATTCTGGGGGTACATTTGCGTCTATGTTCCTTGCATAGGTTTGTTTACCTTCATATCATTAACTTCATCAAATGCCCCTTGTTGAGAAGGTGCGCTACTTCCAATACCGGTGATGTTTGGCATTTTATGCCTATATTTCCTTAATATTTCCTCATGTTTTAGTACCTTATTCACTCGTTTTATGGTTTATGAATGTGGTTTTGGACTAATTTTATGTTGTGTGTATGTAGGTTGTTATGAAGTGCAATTGGAGCTTTAAAGAGCGTGATCGAGCAAGAAAAGATTGGATTTTGATTGAGGATTGGAACGAGCACGCGAAGGCACAACACGAAGCGAGCAAAAGGAGCAAGGGACCAGAAAATTGGCCTGGCGCTTTTGGGCACGTGGGGCGCCAGTTATAGAGCCCAACTCCCAGCGCTTTTACCCACATGGGGCGCCCCAAAAGTTGGCGTTACTGGTTGTCCCAGCGCTTTTCGAGGCGCGGGGCGCCCGTTATAGCGCCCCGTGTGCGGTTTTTCACTTCCTATTTCGTCTAGGATTGGGTCTAACTTATTACTAGGTGTTTGTAAACCCTATAAATAGTCTTTTATTTAGTTTTTGAAAGGAGTTCAGACTTTGGAGCAAATTGGAGAGCTCATAACATCAAGAACAAGGGTTTTTCTTCCTTTCATTAATCTATTACATCATTTATTCATTATTTCATCAATTCTTTGTGTTGTTATTATGAGTATGTGTGGCTAAATCTTACGTTCTAGGGTTAGAGTATTACATGAAAGTTGATGTTTGAAGATTGATTCCCATTGATTGAATCCCATAACGGGTTACTTATTCTTTCTTGATTTCACTTGCGTAATTGTCAGGGCCCGATTATTACGCATTATCTATGGTTTTTAGATTGAACTCGAAAGAGGGAATTTAATTACGTAATAAGAAAGAATAGAACTAGTTTGTGAACCCGGGCATCGGGGAACCAATTTGTGAGTAGGATAGACATATACTTGCTCGCCTAGTTTAACTCATTACAGAATTCGTTAATGCGTGCACGTGATTCAACCCATAGACATATAGGGATTTGAGTAGCCTGCATAGACCGTGAAGAATCGAAAGGTTTTCACGGGTACATTTAATCTGTTAGTTAGTAACCCGGGATTTAAGAAGTGGAATCAATTGGAAAACTCAACTGGATTGTTCGTAACTCTGACCCTGGACACTCTCTTGATATTGTTAACAACCAAAGTATTTCTCATTGCATGACTACATCTTTAGCACTTTACTTACTGCACTTTAGTTATAAAAACTCTTACAACCAAGAAAAAGACCCCTGAGTAGTTTGGAGGAATTGTTTGTTAGGTATTAGTCTGCTTAGTCCTCGTGGGAACGACATTCGATTTATCACTTTATTACTTGTCGACCGCGTATACTTGCGTGTGCGTTAGGAGCAACAACCAGGGCCCTACAATTAGCACTGTCATGGCCATGAACTCTATGAAACTCATAGTACAAGTTTGAATCCCTTCTTCCTTGATCCACTCTCATATCCTTCGGCTAACGGACCTGTGTATTCTTTCTTTAAAAATTTTGACCACGTTTACGTGTAGGCCAAGGTTGTCGAACTGGTCAGGTACCCTTCCAGTGTATGTGGAGTCTTTGTGACGGTAGAAATTCTTCTTTCGAGAATCTTCATGTTGTCCATCATCTTCGGTGCATCCATTCACCCTTCTCTTACTTGTTTTGTCTTCGGGTCTTAGCTCATCTGTTGGCTCACGCTTGCGACCCTTGAATTGTCTTACTAGGACACTATCTTAGCTTCTGACTTGATGCACAATTTGTGGATGTATGTTGATGCAGTGCACTCCATGTTTTCACCGAGTGTTCTTGCAGGCTTCTTTGAAGTTCCTATATGGCTACCGAACCTCGAGGATTCAAGCTTTTGGCGAAAGCCGCAGTTTCTATATTGTCTAGCACCAGTGGGAGGGTCATGCATTCCTTTTAGAACCATTCCAAATAATACTTTAGATGTTGTAGGGTCTAAGAAAGATGCAGTTAAATATGGTGTTGCAGCTCTAAAATCAGTTGGGAAAGGTAATGCTTCTATTCCTATCTCGACTAAGGCCTGGGTGAAACAGACTTGGAAGCGAGTAAAGGATGGAAATCACCCTGCAAAGTCCCAGACTCAGCCTCAAACGGATGGTGAAACAGCTCCACAGGGAGCACTTGTTACAGTTGCAGCGCCTATTACTGTTGTGCCTGTACCGCCTACTGTTGTGGTCCCTGCGACCTTGAATACCGCTCAACATGAGGTTTCTTCTAACTCGTTGGTGGCCAAAGTTAATTCATAGAATACTAGTTATGTGAAAGATGACCAGCTGGAGGTAGTTGACTCAGAGGAGGATGAAGATGAATTGGTGGATTATGGGGAGAAGAGTGAAAATGATGTTGTTGATCCAAAATATTTTTATGATGATCCGTCTGATGAATACATGGGGTTGGAGGGTGATATGTCAAGGGCTAATAGTGACAAGGAAGATAAGAAAGACAAAGATCAAGGTGGTTCAAGTCCAAAAAATGCAAGTGCTAAAAAGTCACAAGGTAGTACTGAAAAGCTATACGGTGGTGCTGAAAAGCAGATTGATGTGGTTAACGCTAGTCTTATGCTATCAAGGAGCAGGCAAGCCACCGATAAGGAGCTAGAGGAGTTGAAAGTAGCCTATGATAGTGTAAAAAAGAAGAATACACAGCTGGTTGTAAAGAATTTTCAGCCTACAGCAGCTTTAGCACATGTTTTTGACAAACCGGTTGTAAAGCTGGTGGAAATTGGTGATGATGAAGAGCTTGATACTGAGTCTATGGCTCAGAATTATGTTAATGTAGCTTAAAAGGGTGATATATCACCTAGATAGGTGGTGGCATAGAAGAAGAAGACCAAGCAGGTTCAGGAAAAAGAGAAAAAAAGTGTTCCTCCGCCAGCCGGAGGGGTATCAACAAGGAGGACGGTTTCTAAAATCTCTTGTTTTCAATGAATAGCTCACTCACATGGAATATAAGATCTGTTAATACTCAGCGGGCCTTTGATAGATGTGTCATAATGCATAGGCATAAGCACTTTTCATTTATTGCATTAATGGAGCCATTTCAGAACTACTGACATATTGATAAGTATCATCGGTGGCTAGGTATGGGTTCTTCTTGGCATAACTTCAATGGTAAAATATGGGTGTTTGTAGAGGATGAATATCATGTGGAGGTTTTGTATGATTCATCACAAATGTTGTCTTTGAAGCTAACAATTTAGATAGTTTGCTGGAATTTGTAGTATCGTTGATTTATGCTAGTACTGATCACACCACTCAGATGGAACTATGGGACTTGTTGTATGCTCAGGCTAGTGACATGAAATCCCCATGTGGTTGGTGGGGCGATTTTAATATCATTGCTGATGAGCTTGAGAAGTTTGGGGAACTACCAGTTTACTACCGGAAGGTAGAAGATTTTGTGCACTGTATCAACACTTGTCAACTAATTGACATGGGCTTCAAGGGCAGCATATACATTTTGTGGAATAGTAGATCGAATGATGAATGCATATCTGAAAGGCTTGATAGGTGTCTTGTGAATCAGGCCTTTCAACAGCTATTTCCTCAGTTTGAAGTGGAGTATTTGATTAGGCAGAGGTCGGACCATGCGCCGTTGCTGATTACTACTAACATGGATAGCCCTACGGTAAAGAAGTCGTTTATATTTTTAAACTTTTGGGGGCAGCATGAGTCTTTCTAGAGCATTGTTAGAGAGAACTGGGCTGAAAATTTTAGCGCGGATCATTTTTATAACTTTCACTACAAGCTGAAAAAATTGAGAAAGACATTGTCTGTCTGGAGCAAGGAGATGTATGGTGACATCTTCAGGCAGATTGTTATGCTAGAGTAGGTGGTCCGGGTATTATGAAAATGAATTCAAGGAGCATCCTGCTAGGTACAACAGAGAGAGACTACGGAGAATGAATGCATAGTTGATTCGATTTTATGCTCTGGATGAACTATTTTGGAAGCAGAAAGCTGGTATACAGCGGTTCAAAAATGGGGATAGAAACACCAAATTTTTTCATGCTCGTGTAAATGAAAAAAGGAAGGTGTTGCAAGTAAGAACAATTCAGGATGCTACTGGTTCTTGGCTTGAGAACAACTCAGATATAGCCTAGGAGGCGATCAGATTTTTTCAGGCTCAGTTTTCTACTGATCCGGTGCCAGATAATTCTTATATACTTGATCATCTGTCGAGTCTTGTTACCCAGGACCAGAATGATGCTGTTGTTGCTGAGCCATATGAACAAGAAGTGAAGAAGGCGGTTTTTGGCCTGAATGCCGACTCTGTAGGGGGCCCTATTGGTTATACGGGTGTCTTTTATCATTCTTGTTGGGATATTATTGGTGCTGATGTGGTTAAAATGGTACACGCATTCTTTCGGGGTCACTTTCTGCCTCGTTACATCACTGCTACTAACTTGGTTCTCTTGCCTAAAAGGAAATATTTTGCTACCTTTTCAGACATGAGACCAATTAATCTGAGCAACTTCAGCAATAAGGTGTTTTTAAGGGTAATTAATGACAGACTTTATATTTTATTGCCTGGGATAATTTCACCGCAGCAGTCTCGTTTTGTGAAGAGGAGGAGCAGTTTTGAAAATATTTTGCTTTTACACGATATTGCTGACAGGGGGAAGCCAGCTAATGTAGTAATCAAGATAGACATGGCTAAGGCGTATTATAGAGTGTCATGGTTGTTTCTAACAAAGGCCCTGAGGAGGATGGGATTTGGTGAGGTGTTTATTAACATGGTCTACAGGACCCTGTGTAATAACTCGTACTCTGTGCTACTAAATAACCAGCCCTATGGGTTTTTTTAGTTTTCTAGGGGGGGGGGGGGTGGGATAAGGTGATCCTCTGTCGCCTACCTTGTTTTTGCTTGTTGTTGAGTGCCTTTCCAAAGCTCTGAATGCGCTGCGTAGGGATGCTACTTTTGTGCCGTATGGGATGCCAAAGCGCAGTCCCTATCTTAATCACCTGGCGTACGCGGATGATATGATTATTTTTTCATCTGCTGAGGAGGGATCATTAAAATTGGTGATGGAGACTCTTGCTAGTTATGAGCTATCCAGTGATCAGAAAATCAATAAGGAGAAGAGTAATGTGTATATGCATAGTTAGGTTTCGCAGTTGATAGTTCACAGGGTGTTTGATGTTATTGAGATACCAAGGGGATAATTTCCTTTTAAGTATCTTGGCTTTCCTAATCTATTAGGCTAGGAGGAAGAACTGTCACCACAACTAATTGGTGGAGAAGGTGCAGAAAAAGCTTGACTCCTGGACTGGTAAATTACTTTCCATAGGTGGACAGGCGACTCTGATTTCCTCAGTGCTTCAGAGTATGCCTATTCACTTGTTATCTGCCTGTGACCTCCCTGCTAGATGGTAGCTCAGCTTCACAGGTTGTTTGCTAAATTTTTCTGGAGTAACTCTATGGGTCAGGATAGCAGACACTAGGCTTCTTGAAAGACTTTGAGTCATCCTTTGAATGAAGTTGGAGTTGGTTTTAAGAGCTTGTATGATATCTCCAAGGCATTATTCACAAAGCTGTGGTGGAATTTTCGTACCAAGCAGTCTCTATGGAAGGATTATATGAGCAACAAATACTTGAAAAAATATCATTTTGTGGTAGTGCCATGGAAGAAGGGTACTTATGCATGGAAGAAGATGTTATAGAGCAGACCTGAGATGGATCATGAGATAGTTTGGTAGCTGAAAAAGAGCAATTCTTACTTCTGGCTTGATAACTGGACTGGACTTAGTCTATTGTATCATGTAGTTCCTCGTGAGTTTGTATGTTATGAGACTGTAGTGTGTGTCTATGAAGTTGCAGAGGGTAGAGTATGGTTGGAGCAGCGCCTTATGGAGCCACTGCCTGAAGACATTGCTGAGCACGTGATTTAGAATGCCAAACCTCCTACTTATCCTGAGCTGAGGGACATGCCTTTTTGGATGCTGGAGTCTCGGGGCACATTTTTAGTCCGGTCAGCGTATCAGTTGTTGAGACAAAGGACGAAGCTGAGTGATCTTTACAAGCACATCTGGATTAAAGGTATTTCTTTTAAGATGTCATTTTTCTTATGGAGGTTGTGGAAATTTAATTTGCCCTTAGATGATATGTTGAAGGGGTGGGGAATTCAATTCCCCTCTAGGTGTCATTGTTGTGTGAAAACTGATGTAGGGACTGTATCACATGTATTTCTGAATGCATCGGTAGCACGTTATGTCTGGAAATATTTTGGAGATCCTGCATGTCTTAATTTTAATGGGTTTCACTTGACACAAGTGATAAATTTATGGTGGGATGCCCCTGGTAGCCCGAACCTGAGGTTGATTTACCATGTTATTCCCATTTTTATTTTGTGGGAGTTGTAGAAATGGAGGAATAATTTGAGCCATGGTGGGTCGACTTCAGCTCATAGGTTAGTGTATCTTGTCAATCAGCATATTATCATGTTGCTGAGAGTTCGCAAGAGGAACTTTCAGTGTACGCTTGGTAGGTGGGAGGACTTGTTACCGGTGTTAAGGGATCATACGCCTAAGCTTGTGATGACAAAGGTTGCTTGGAGTCTGCCTCAGGTGGGGTGGATCAAATCTAATACAAATGGAGCTTCTAGAGGTAATCCAGGTGTTAGTTCTTGGGCATTTTATGGTTGGGATAACAGGGGTGATATTGTGTACGCTTGTGCTAAGGAGATGGATGATTGTATGACCACGAATACTCAAGTGGAGGCAACTGCATTTCTTATGGCCTTAAGGTATGTGGTCTCTACTTCTTATTTACAAGCTATTATTGAAATGGACTCGATGTTGACAAAAATTTGGGAGGTGCCTTGGAAAATTGTGCAAATAATGGAGGAAATTTGGAGTTTGATGGAGGGTATAGAGGTGGTGGTGATGCATGTATTTAGAGAATGTAATAAATTGGCGGATCACTTGGCAAACTTGGCGATTGGTCAAGGAGATGTAGTGAATTCCTTTCATGAGTTAGATAGCATGTGAAGGAGGTTGGTGAATGGGGATAAGTGTAATGAGTCTTAAATTTGCACTAGGCCGAGGAGGAATGTTTAGAAACAAGGAAGGTGAAATTTTCCTTCTTGTTCAAATCTATGTAGAAGAGAGCATGAAGGCTTTTACTACTAACTTTGTTTTCTTGTTTGTAGGTACATTCATAGCTATAAATCTCATGGTGGAATTTCTTCATGCTTTGTGTGATTGGAATGGAACTGTAGAAAGTATTTACATAGAATTTGTGTTTTGTTTAGAGTATGGACTATATTTCAGGAATGTAGCTTTTTTGGAAGGAGAAGGAGCGGCAGATTGTTGTACTCTTCAACGAGCGTGGTAGGCGAGCTAAAAGCGGGCAAAAACTTCAAAAGCTCAACGAGCAAGAATGGAGGCTTCAAAAACCGGGTAGAACTGTCCACAGGACGACGGGCAAGGTCAGCGAGCGCCATGTACTAAACGAAGATGTGAAGCAGAATTTTAGCTCACCTAGCAAGCGAAGGGAAGCGGGGGAGCAGCGTGGAAACATAGCGGGTAGAAACTTAGGTCGCCTAGCGAGCGACCTCGGCGAGCAATGCTGGGGAATCCTAAGGCGGTTTGGGAGCTCAACGAGCGCTCCTAGTGAGCTTCCCTTGGAATGCTTAGACACGGCCAGAATTTGGACGAGCTCAATAAGTTCCTTAACGAGCTATGTTCATGTTGGATGCTACATCTTGGATGCTCTTCAATAACATCAGGGATCCTATTCAAGATTCTATCTTAGAAGTTTGTTAGCATTACTCATATACTTAGCTACGTATTTCATTAATTTTGCATTAAATTTATTCCCAGCTAGTGTGATAGTTCATGTGAAACATGTTACCAAAATATTAAATTTGCCTCAATTGGTGGTATTAGAATCATATTATGCTCAACCCAATGAGGTAGATGCAATGCTTGGGTGCATTGTTAATTTATCACTATTTAGTCTTAAATAGCTTGTATTTCATTCATGTTTGTAAAGACCGAATTTATTATTTTTGTTTATTTATTATTAATAAAATTAGCATCTAAGCTATATGCTTAGTGGTATTTACTAAAAAGAAGTAAGAAAATAGGATTTTTATTCCTTGAATAAGGTAGGATTCTACTGGAATCTTGATGCTTTATAGTGATAGAGAGGGATATATATAGGCTTAGGTTTACCTCAGTCTTAATTATGGTAAAATACTTAGAACCCGTTTAGGTGAGCTTATTTTAAGCAGCTTATAAGCAGCATTTCTCAAAGTAGAATTCCCATAAGTAGAGGATGAAAAAGCCACTTTTGGCTTATAAGTCACTTTTTCCTAACTTCTCACTTTTGACTTTTTTAAGCACATAAGGGTTTATAAGCTCATGAATTTTTGAGTTACCAAATATTTACTGATTGACGTATAAGCTTATAAGCCACTTTTAAGCTCACTCAAATGGGCTCTTATTCTTATGGTCTTTGACCCATTATACAAGGATGTTATACGAAGTAAACCCTTACTAGGAGTCTAATTACTTCAGGACGGCTAAGTATACATTCATCGGCTCTAGGCCTATGTCTGATGAGCGGCCATGTCTAATGGAGCTAGCATATATCCTCATCACCCGCAGTAAAGCCTGATGCTTGCCAGCTGTCCTCGTACTTCTATAATTGTACCCTCCTTTATTTGAATACGAAGCGTGTTGTTTTCAATTGCTTACACACAAACTCCATTTCCTATTTTTACTTTAGCCTTCACTTTGTCATCTGCCATTTATAAAGATATTTTTGTTTCCAATCATATGATTTCTTCACCCGCTGCCCAATAGTCAAATATCATTATTTTCTCTTGCCATTTGACAACTTGCAAAGAACACACCTTGATATTCATCTCCTCTTTCTTCTAAAACATTTGCTTATTGTAGGTTGTTGAATCTATAATTCTTCTGCACATATAGTGACATTGTGTCCTCCCTTGAAACTAATAATCTTTGTCAACATGACTCATTCTTTTACAGATACTGCATTTCTTCCTAGTTTTATTAAAACTTTGTCTAGAGCTACTGGAACTTCTAGAGCTACTGGAACTTCTACTGAAGATACTTGAGTTTCTTCCAAAATTACTGCCTTGCTATCCTTATTTATTTCTTCTTCCTCCACAGCCAGATCTGCCTCCTCATGATGATTATCTTTTATACTGCTCTGCTCCTTGTGTTCTGTGGACACGTTGGGCTTAGATTGTAAAACACTCTCAATAGATTTTTGGAGTGTCTTAACAACCTTTGCTCATGGGCTTGTAATGATGTTATCAACTCACGAACGCTTAATTATGAGATGTCCTTCGTCTCCTCAATGATAAAGACGATGGAATCATATTTTTCGGTCAAACTTATTAAAATTTTCTCCACCGATTTCTTAGCTTCAATCACTTCACCATATAAAATCATTTGATTTTGCAATTTCAACGACTTTAGAGAAATATTCTTCCAAATTCTCTCCATCTTTCATTTTTATATTTTCAAACTCATTTCTCAGAGCTTGAAGATTAATAGTCTGTACCCATGTATCTCCTTGGAACTCTTCACACATAGCCTCCCAAGCTTCATTTTATTTTGTGGCTCTCATGATTCTTGGAAATATGGACTCGCTCACTGCTTGTTGCATATAAGCGAGAGCTTTTGTATTTTTCTTCTACTCTTCCTTAACGCATTTGTTTCTACCAGAGTAAGTAGTGCTCCTTTTGGTTCTTCATAACCACTTTCAACAAGTTCCCACAAATCTTGTGATTCAAACATTGTTTTTGCCTTCAAGTACGAAAAATCATAATATTCTCCATTGAACATTGGATGGATTGTTATATCATACCTTGTTCACTTGTAGAAGCCATATAGCTTTTTAATCTAGATTATTAAGTTGAACAAGCTCTGATACTAATATGTTGGTTTTGAGATAGGGGATTAGTAATCAATATGGGTTGTAACTTTAGAACGTATTGTAGTAATTCTAGATGAATAAAAGTAACTTTAGGCAAGACAACAGTAGATCTAGGAACAACTGCTTCGTAGTTTCAGCATTATTTGTATTTGTTTGATTTTCTGGATGGATACTACACTGGTACATTCTTTATTTATATAGATACAATGGAGACTCATTGTTATCTATCTCTTGCACTTTTCTAAACACCCTTTGACTTTCCTAGGAATCTTTGAACTATTATAAGTAGACTAATTACTATTGGTCTAACCAAGTCTAACTATTTTTATTATTACACAAGACAACATATTAATATTAACAATAACAATTAAGCTGGAAAATTCATATTTAGACCACAAATTAAAGCTTGTACTGAAATTAAAACATGTTTTATTAATAATTAATGTTTGGAAATTTTAATTGCTTGGCCAATGTTGTGAAGAATTTAGCGATATGTGTAGAATGAAAAAGTTATTATGCATTGAATAAACTGGTGAAACAATTTAACAAGTTATGAAGAATAACAATTGTCTAAAGTTATACTACACCATCAAAACTTGCACAAACATAATTTTTCATTCTTCTGGCTGTACGAGTGGAAGTGAACCTGCGCTGAGCACAGGCCCAAGATTGCAACTTATAATCCTTTTGTTTCCGTTTATCTGATACAATTTTAGCTTTAATTTATTTTAATTTTTTTTTTTAATTTTCAAAGAATTTAAAATAATATTAGCAGTATTATTATCTTTCTATATACTATTTTTAGCTTATTTTTCGTCTTTATCGTTGCTATTATTGTATTTACTATATTATCTTTAGTTTTTTATGTCAATACTTTCTACATCTATTATTTTTCAAACTTATTTTCTATAATATTTTTCTTGAGCGGAAGGTCTAGCAGAAACAACTCTATCCTTTTCAAGATAGGGGTAAAATTTTCATACATTGCACCCTCCCATACGTTATTTGTAGGATAACATTAAATATATTGTTGTTGTTGTGTATCAACTTATCAGTTTACCCTTAATGAAAAGATTTTTTAAAGCCACACAAATTCAATGGTAACGCCATAAATTTAATTTGAAAAGTCTTCATTTTTTTCTTAAACTCCATATGGAGTTAAATTATATCACATAAATTGAGACAAATAGAGTAGTAACTGTTATATTATTTTTGAAAATCTAAATTTGATAGATTAAATGTATTACATATAATTTAGCTTCAAAGATTGGTCAATTGAGCATAAGGTCAAACCTGTATCATATATTTTACTTCATAGCTTTTTTATATATATATCTTAATCAGTTTGATTTTTCTAGCCTATTCTATTTCATGTTATATGTCATTCTTTCAATTTTAATATTTTCTAAACTAATATTACATTTTTACATTTAAAATATATTTGACTTTAATTTTCTCGTCCTACACTATATAACATGTTTTTATATTCATTAAATATTATTATGTGTTTATAACTGTAATCCAATAGGGACTTCTTGTATGTTCATGAAGTCATCATTCTATTTTAAACTTTGGTTCAATAAACATCGCGATATAAAAATTATACGAAGAGTAATGCAATGATTTCATAGCAATTAAATTATGGAAAATTTACACAAAGTGACTACCCTAATAGCTAAATTACAAAAAATACTGATACTTTTAAACATTTACAATACATAACAATAGCATAACAATACTTTCCCATTTCCCCCCAACATAAACCCTAATTTCTTCCTCTCTCTTTCTCTCATCTCCTCTACTCATCCACCCACCCCACCCGCCGTTGTCACCCCTCCTTCATCGGCGACCAAACCCCATCGGCGTCGCTCCCTCCTTCTCTCCTTCTCCCTGTTGTCGCGTCGCTGATCTGTCCTATCGTTGCTGCTGCCACCGCAATGCAGCGGCGCTTCTCCTCGCTGCGGCGCTGCTGCACTGCAGTGGCACGCTGCTCCGATCTCTATGTTTCCGGTAGTTTTTTCCGATTTGGTTCCTTTTTTTTGTTTTTTATGTGTATAACATGTATATATTTGTATTTTTTTGTATAAAACACCTATGTTCATCTCTGATCTGCTTCTTTTTCTCTTTTTGTATGTGTATAAATGTGTATGTATTAGTATATTTTGTATTTTGTATATATAAATATGTATATCTTTGTATATTTTTGTATATGAATGTCTATATCCACCTTTTTGTATGTGTATGTTTTTGTACATATGTGCATGTTGTTGTCTGCTTGTGTATATGCATGTCTAGAATGGATAGTTATTTGTATTTGTATTTTTGTATATTTTTGTATGTGTTGTGTATATTTTTTGTATGTTTGTGTATATTTGGTTATGTATAATTCAAAACATAAATTTTAAAATTTTGCATTGTATATATGTTTATTTTTGTATGTTAAATCTTGTAGGTCCAAAAAAATAAAAATTTCTGGTGGTGGCAGCGGCGGCCGGCGGTGGTTGTCCGGTGGTTGGCGACGGCTGACCGGCGTCGGTAAGTAGTGGCAGCAACCACCGGGCAGTGATGGGTGGGAGAAGGTAAGGAAGAAAGAGATGAAACCCTAATTTGAAACTTGTATATGGAATGTAAAACAACTATTGCTATATTTTGTAAAGTGATAAAGTATTGCTATTTTTTGTAAATATGGTGTTAGAATTGTATATTTGTGAAAATCTCCAATAAATTATTTACTCAGCCAATATATTTTACGTTTATCTAAAACATCTCTATAATACACCTCAATTTTATTATTTTCACTACAGCACATTTAATTTGTCATTGTTCATTTTTTAATTTATTGGGATTTAATTTGGAAGTAATTCTACAAATATTATTTTTCTATAAGTAGAGTTTCGTTAATTACTTAGGAGATTGTTATTGATTACTATTCATAAAGTTGCTCTTTAGATGCAAAGTCCTTTTTGAGAAGCATACATCCTTGTACAATCCAGTTAGAAATTTTTTTAAGAGGACCTAATCAGAACAATCCATTTTCATCTATAGAGTATTGAATTTAAGGAATGTTACCTAGGAACAACATAACTTTACTCTCTTCTCTTACAGTAAACAAAATTTTGGTGATTTTTTTTCAAAATAATACTCTTAAGTGATCTTTTAATGTTCTTCCATCTTCGGATGCTATAAGCAGACCCATCTTGAAGGCAATTAAGAAGGATAAAAACAACATAAGCTAAAGAGTTTCCTTCAATGTTATATACTGGTCGAAGTTAATGTTAATGAACATTCTATTTAAATGTCGGGTTTATTTTTGCAGAAACTTAACTTCCTTAAATGGGGAAAAAACAAAGCGTGACCTGAAATCATCAACTTTATGCAAATCTTGAGCGAAATTTGCATATAATTTCGTACCCCTCAATGCTATATTTTCTAGGGTTTTTTATACTATATACCCATGAAATTTAAAGTATTTACAAGTCATACCCATTAAAAATTACACAACCCATGAAATTAAAAGTATTTACAAACCTACCCATTTATTACTGTATACCCTTATTATACCTTATGGGTGTATACCTTTAAGGTATACTGTATAAATAATAGTATACAAGTTTAGATATGGATGTATACCTTTAAGATATACTGCATAAACAATAGTGTACAAGTCTAGATGTGTAGGACATGTAAATAGTTTATAAGTAGGACTTGTAAATATGAAACTTATGAGTAGAAGTGGGTAAATATTTTGATTTTGATGGATATTTTCGTAAACCTCCTATTTTTCTATTAGGTCTTGCCCACTTACAAAAAAAGTACCTTTAACTTATTTACCCGTTATTCTCGTTACTGGTCCCTCCCTTGTTAGAAGGAAAAAATTACCGAATCAACGCCATTCATTTTCTCACTATGTTACAATCATTAATATATAAAATTATATAACAGTAAAATAAATTAGCATATAGCTTAACAAAATGATATATCAGTTGCAATATTATCATTTTATTTTTTCTATCATATTAGTTTATATATTATTATTTTTTGATAAAGGGATTCAATTGATATGTTGTTGGTGCAACATAATACTAAAAAAAAAAATAAACTGATTTTGGCGCCGGAATTATTACTAATGGTCTTAAGTACATCGATACTATCGGCGGACTAACAATGAAAATAGGAAAATAGAAACAAAAATTATGTTTAGCGACTAAACTTGGCATTTAATTACTACACCAATATGTTATATAAGTATACTGAAAGGATATAGAATGGTATTGAGCTAGCTTCAATACAGTAGCATATCAATAAGATCGTATACTACAAAGATATAGAAAAATTAGTCTACCCGGTTATGTCAATGATGTACTCTTCGGTTATATACATATGCTAATGTTTCAATTTCTATAAAAATCATAAATTATAGAATTATTTTGTTTCAATATGTAAAGCATCAATACATGTTCATAATGAATGCAATTAATATGTTCTTGGGGCATTACTGATTGGCTAATGATGCAATATAAATTGGCCTAAACGATAACCATCAAAACCCAAGCTCGAAAGCACAAGGAATACAAATCAAGGGCTTCGGAAGCGACTTGAAGATCATGCATTGGAGTGCCATGGAAGGAGGATCTACCTAGGCTACAAGGGAGGAGCGTCCGAGGCACATTTGGAGGCATTTCAAGGAGCTTCAGGAAGAGGCGGACCGCCTCATGCCATGGGCGGACCGCCTCATGCCATGGGAGGACCGCCTAGGTGGCTGCTGAATCTCTGGACTTTGAGAGAGCGGACCGCCTAGTGGGGGTGGGCGGACCGCCTACCCTTAATGCGCTGCACACGGGATTTTGCTAGTTAACGTGTAATTCCTATTTTAGCCTTAAGTGACCTTTATTGTTTCTACCCCTCTTGTGGGCTTTTGGACATTTTACAAACATATAAAGGGAGACTATAAATACCTCCCTTAGGTCATTTATTTCATTAGCTAGTTTATGAATCTTGAATAGAGAAGAACATTGAAGAGGCCGAGCCCTTCTTGTTGAAGCCCGAGGCTTCGTGTATAACTTTACTTGGAACCTATGGAGATCGACACCTAGTTTGATTCCATTGTAAGGTTCAAGTTTCCCTTTCTCCCTTTTGAATTCAATCAACGTATGTGAGTTGAATTCAATTCTTTCTTCTAATTTCTTGCCTTCCTAGTCTTAATTTCTTGTTATCCTTTAATTGCTTCCGCTCTATTATCGTTTAGTTTGCTTCCGCTAGTTTAGATTGCAACAACTAATTACTTACATAGACAAATAACATTGTTTAGTATTTCAATATATTAATATAAGTATATCAAAAGGGTACATGATCGCCTCGAACCTAAGACAATAGTGTACCAATCAAGCATATTTCTGTATACAAGTTATACACTAGTACACAAACCAAATAATTCATCAATCTTTTCTCTAAAGTTTGGTTCAGTCGTGGCCAAATTCTTCAACAAATCAACTCAAACTTTAACCAGAGCCTCAAATTGACATCTCGAGAAAAATTTAGTTAAAATCATATCAAAGCAACTGAATTCAACAAACCCATCTTACCAGTTTGTAGCTTCAAGGTCCTTCAATGGATTTGATTTTTTCACAACAAATCTCTTAAAAATTAGTATTAAACGCCATAATTTAACACAAAATTGAAACAGAGAATACATCAACAACATAAAGTGAAGATATATATCGTAAAATCACAAAACTACCAACAACTGTAATAAAATTAAAAAAAAATCCACAGTAAATCAATATCTTATTTCTTTCTAGAAAATTAGGTTTTATATATTACTAGCTAAACCTTTACACAAAAATTGTAGTTTCTATTGTTATAAGACAGAAAATAAGAACAAAGTTTTAAGATAACATACTTTCTTAAGTTGACACTATCCAGTCATCTCTATTTGTTAGTTAAGTTGACCTAGAAGAACGAGTGATTTATCGACATTTCAGTGCCGTAATTTGACTTTTGACTCTTCTTTAAAATCTTTGCAGTATAGCTTTGCACTAGAAATTTTGACGCACATCTTAATGGATTACTAAAACATTTGTTTTAAAAAGTTATGGATGATTGTTATAAAGGTTATTTTGTCGAAGCTTTTTTTACCTAGACAAAAATTTAAATGCCAGCCCTAAAAAGGGCACAATATAACCACACATACAAGGCGAAAACTACCACATGGTTTTTGAAAAGGAATTTTTACATTAAAGTACAAAAATTAATTACAAACATAGCAATATTTTTTCATACATAACAAACCCTTGCATTCTTCCTCCTATTTCCCCCAATATCACTTTTCCTCCTCCCATTTTTCCTCGATTTCACTTTTCCTCCCACCATTTCCTCCAATTTCACTTGTAATCCTCCCATTTTCCTCAATTTCACTTTTCTTCCCACCATTTCTCCCAATTTTACTTTACTTCCTCTCAATTTCAGATTGTTTCAGCACCGTATCTCGTTATTTCAGCACTGTATCTAGCTGTTTCAGCACCATTTCAAGTTGTTTTGTATTGTATCTAACTATTTCTAGACTGTATCTAGTTGTTTCTAGATTGTTTCAACATTGTTTCATCCCGTTTGTCCGTTGTTTCTCGCTGTTTCTAAGCTATTTCAGCTTTTTTTTTTTTTTTATCGTTTTACATATTTTTTACATTTTGTTTCAGATTTTTTCACTAGCCGTTTCAAACTGTATCATATTGTTTCAATACTGTTCATGCTGTTTCAGTAGCTGTTTTAGATTGTTTCAATAATGTTTTAGACTATATCATGTCGTTTAAGACTGTATCAGACTGTTTCAATACTTTTTCAGATTGTTTCAACTCTGTTTCAGACTGTATGATAGTGTTTCAATGCTGTTTCAGACTGTATCATAGTGTTTCAATGTCGCTTCAGACTGTTTCGGCGTTGTTTCAACACCGTATCAAAACTGTTTCGGCGCCATTCAAGCTGTTTCATACTTTTTAAATTTGAAGAACTGCCGTAAAAATGGGATAAAATCACTGTTAACAAACTTAGAATGAAAAATTTAATACCTCCTTAATTAAAATTTCTTAAATAATACTAGAAATAATTGGCTTCACTGAATGGATCAACAGCGGAGTGGAGGAGCGACAGCCGTCTAGCGGCATCACTACCACCCCACCGTTTTTTAAGAAATGAGAGTGAATAATCAATTCATCTCGACTTCGACCAGTGTTCTTAAAAAAGTGAAAGAAATTCCAAATATATATGAATTTACCACTGCAATGACAAAAATTCTTCCAGGAACCACTGGAATCATCGTCGCCGTATACGAATACCTGCAGTGACGCGATGCAAGTTGAGTTGGAGGAGGAAATGGATGCGGAGACGGAGGAAATGGAGCCTCCGCTAGTGGCTGCTGCTGCTCATGGTGCGGCGTTGCTTGATTGGGTGCTCGATTGTCGCCGTCTGTTCGCCGGATCTGGGGGTGGGGGTGATGGAGCTGGCGTGATGGGGGGTAAGGTGGATGGGCGGCGTCAGTGGGTTTTAGGGTATGGGTGGTAGGGGAGTTGGGAAGGATTTTGGGGGCAGGGGTTGACGTTAGGGTTTGTTTGGAAAATTGTGATTTATCTTGTTTATTGTAAAATTTGCTAAAAAATATTGCTATGTACTGTAATTTGTAAAATATTGCTTTTTTTTTTTTTTATAATTTAGGTTTGTATATATGTGTAAAAAACCCTTCGGAAAATTGACTGGTTTTGAGAGTTTGTCCATATTTAAGACAGTTTTAGCAAAATGGCCTCCACTTCATCCATACACAATACCTCAAATTATCTAGGAGAACGTGGGAAGAGCTCAAGGACAAGTGTTGCCAAGGCAAGAATATCAACGACAAGTGTTGCTTAGGCAACACTTTAAGTTATGTAGAAGAATGTGAAAATAATTCAAGGGTAATTGTTACTTAAGCAAGAGCAGTCAAAGACAAGTGCTACATGTAAGGCAATGTTTACGGAAAAAGGAAGAGCATGAATACATGCGTCATTTATAAGATTCATGAGGGTAGTCCGCAATTTACTCATTTAACCAATCGAAGGCCTTATTTGCTAAGCCACTATTACGTTGGTAAAAAATGCAAACTAGTTGCTCCGGTGATAGTTTTGTAAATAACCCTGTAGAAGAAGGGGACTGGGTGACAAATAACCACTTTCTAGTGTGATAAAAGGAGAATTATCAATCGTTTGTAAAATTGTAGATAAAAAGCCACCGCCACTCATACGCAATGAAATTTCATGATTTCAATTTTAAATCTTTCGTCAAAATACTAGAGCTTGAATTAAAAAAATTACTATGAGATTTCCGGAAAAACTACTGGAGTTTGAAACTTTTAAAATTCCAATATTATTTTCTAAGCTATAGTATTTTAATCTGAGAGTTTGACTGAAATCCAAAAGAAAAAATATGAAGTTTGAGTGATCGTGAATTTTCATCCAACAACAATATACCCAGTATAAGTGGGATCTGAAGAAGATGAGATGAACACAAATCTTATCCCTACCTCGAAGTAAATTTTCATCTAAGACTTTACAAATGTTGATTATACCTTCTTTAGAACTCTAAAAGTGACTACGAAATGTACAAATTTCACAGAACTTGATCACCTCGAACGATGCCCATAACCTTAAAAAAAATGAAATTGTACTACAGGTTTGAAACGTTTTTGGAGCTTCACCATTGATACTTGTGGAGAACAACTCTTCGCTTTCCTTAAGAGTTACGACCATTTGCGGCCAAATCAGAAAAAAAATATATATATATATATATTCTTCACGAGAAAATCATAAATTACAATGCTATTTCTCGATTGTGAAATTTTGTAACCTTCTAAAACTCTTTTGTCTCAACATTAGGAACGTTAAATAGGAATCTTGTTGGCATTTGGTACATTATTGTCACTTTTGATTCCTTTCGTTTTTTAAATTATCCAGACTAGCTAGGTCTGATTTCATTAAATTCATCATCCTCTATTGCGCCTTTATCAGATCTCTAGCTAGTTCGACTGTGTGTTGCGTATCATCAATTTTACTAGTACTAAATACTCTATATAAATTATAATAATTAGATTTTACAATATCTTTTGTTATCTTTTCCGCTTTTTAACAAAAAGTGCGAAAAATGAATGGTTCGAGAAAATTAAATGGAATAGTTTTCTTTTGAGAAAAATTATCTGAAGGAAGCCACCACCTCAACAGCTCATATTATCGATAATTAACTCGAATAATTGTACCAAAAAATGGTCCCAAGTACAGCAGTCCTTATTATATGAATTTTAATTAGTATTTATTGTGTATCCACTTGTGCACCGGTTTTTTGAGTAGTCAATGGGAAATGACTTGTACCTTCAAATTGTTTCTCCTTCTGCCGTAAACGAGAACAAAGTCACAAGAGATCACAATAGTGCGAGTAAATGGACATCTAACTGAATAAGTTTTAAAGGTAGTTAAGACAGTAGCTAAACCTTTTTAAAATTGTGTCGTCTTTCCACGGTCATTTTTTATGTCATTTTTAAATCTTTATATTATTGAATTAGAAATTGAAAAATCATGTGTATAAATTTAGGCGACTAGTATTCTTTCTTAAAACTAGCTTCTTCACTTACAGCTTGCTCTCCTATTAGTCTTTCCTAATCCCCATCTCTCTCATTATTTTCTTCATTCCTCCTAAATTTTGTTTTTTATCTGTATATCATTATCCAAAGCAGGAACATATTTCTTAAATCACTTCAAGAATGCTACAATATAATTTTTTTATTTATTGTGACAGTATGAGAGCTTCAAACCGCTAATTTTTATTTGAAGATCTTGTAATCATACACAGATACACACAAAAAAAGGGATAAAACGATATCCATTTCTATTTATTTTATCAAGTGCAGAAATAAATCAATCAAAAAGATTAATAAAAGGAAAAATATGTGGAAGCTTAAATTGTCAGAGGGAGACGATCCATGGGTTAGAAGTTTGAACAATCACGTTGGTAGACAATATTGGGAATTCGATCAAAATGGTGGAACAATTGAAGAACGATCTCATGTCGAAAATATTCGCCAAAATTTTAATAAGAATCGATATGAGGTTAAACACAGTTCTGATCTCTTACTAAGACTTCAGGTAATCAAAAATGTATTTGAATAATCTCTTAATTAGTTTCTTCTAAAGTTCATGCATTAATTTCATAAGAAATATTATTTTTATGTTAAGTTTTTCTTTTAATTAGTTTGCAAAGGAGAGGCAAATTGATACGAAGTTGGCAAAACTGAAAATAGACAATGAAGAAGGATTAAGTGAAGAGGCGCTAGTCATCACCAATACATTGAGAAGGGCCTTAAGATTCTACTCAACTCTTCAGGCTGAGGATGGCCATTGGCCTGGTGATTATGGTGGTCCTTTGTTCCTTTTGCCAGGCTTGGTATGACTATATTTTTTATGTAGTTTTTGGATATGCAAATCTCTTTGAAAAAAAAAAGAGGAAGATTTTATTTTCCCATATTCAGCAGAAAATTGAATAGTAATCCCCGTAGTCTGAACAATGTCATATAGAAGTTATTGTAAGTAGTTTGACCTTAGTGTAAATTCTGATTTTTGCAGGTTATAAGTTTATATATAATGGGAGCGGTCAATGCAGTTTTATCAGAAGAGCATCAAAAGGAAATACTTCGTTATTTATATAATCATCAGGTTCTTGTCTTCCTATATAGTTACATAAAAATCGAAGAGTAACCTCATGTCAATACGTGCAGTAAAGTTCATATTTAAAAACAAAAAATGCAGAATAGAGATGGAGGGTGGGGCTTGCATATTGAAGGACATAGCACCATGTTTTGCACAGCTCTCAACTATGTGACCTTAAGACTTCTTGGAGAAGATGTAAATGGTGAAAATAAAGCCATGGAAAAAGCAAGAAATTGGATTCTTGAGCATGGTGGTGTCACCTATATTCCTTCCTGGGGGAAATTCTGGCTCTCTGTAAGTAAAAGGGCTGCTCTTATAAATTTCAGTTTATGCATAATTTTTGTTTCTTTTTTCTTTTTCCCCTCTCTTTATCAAAACAGATACTTCACTTTAATTTAGGGATTTTTACACTCTATACCCATAAAATTTAAAGTATTTACAAGTCATACCCATTACAAATTATACTACCCATAAAACTAAAAGTATTTACCCAACCTACCCATTTATTATTGTATACTTTTGTTATGCCTTATAGGTGTATACCTTTAAAGTATACTGCATAAATTATGGTATACAAGTCTGGAGGGACATTTATTACTGTATACCTTTGTTATGCCTTATAAGTATATACCTTTATGGTATACTGCATAAACTATGGTATACAAGTCTGAGTGGGTAGAATAAGTAAATAATTAGTGGGTAGGTTCGGTAATATTTGAAAGTAGTGGGTAGTAGCTATAATTATTTTAGGTTGTGTGGGTATTTTTGTAACTGTCCCCTTAATTTACTAGATTTGGTGATTTGCAAGAACGGCCTTCATGAGAGGCGATCTTGAACTTTTAACCCTGCTTAAACAATCTTTAAAATATAATATCTATATATTGCCCATCAACCAAAACTTGTGGGAATACATTAATTTTGCCCATGACAACAGGAGTTTGAGACATTCAATAAGTCAGAAGTAGTGAACCTGGCCACTAGTTCTGGCTCCTAGGTATTAGTTGCTTGTGGTTCAATTGTTCGCTACTTAATATACCAGAAACTCATGTACAATAAATAATAGATTACACTATTTTCACAATTTGTAACTTCTTGAAATCTCCCGAACGTCTGCCTCATAGGAAAAACTCTCTTATATGCACATTACTACTAGAAGGTATGCTCGATTGACAATAAATGTAGTAATTTTTTTAAAGATTATGTTAAGCATGATCAAAAGTTTAATATCACCCCTTATAGCGTCCTATACATACATATTGTATTAGATAAAAATCACCAAGGTCTCGAGCAAGACCTCGAAGTGTAACGAAGATTGCTCCACGAGGCAAACTTCTGAGGAGAGATTGCATAATTCCTTGCCCCGGAAAATTACCTTAGGAAATGAGGAGAAGTGAGCTCGAAGTACCGAGCTCAAAGGAAACCTCATAACCTCGAGTGGATGCCACACCTCGGGAGACGGAGCCAATTTTTATAACCGTCGATCGTTGTCCAGACATTTAAGAGGATAGATCATGGGTCAACCACAATCATGCACGGAGTAATAGCCATAAAGGCACAGTTATGATATTACAACGTCATTCTTTCTCCTGATTATAAATAGGACTCGTTTGTAAACAACAAGGACACGATCAATACAATATTCAACTCTACTTTTACTTGTTGTCTCGTTTATCTTTTAAAATTATTTCTTGCCTCGTTACCTTTTCCTAAGCTTTATCTAGCCCAGATCTGATTTAGCTCGAGCAGTGCTTTGATACAAGCAAATTACCAGTTAAACCCAATATAAATTTGATTTTTTGTCCTGTCCCGATTCAGGCTAACACAAATTGGCGCAGTATGTGGGGATCTGGTAATAATGTTTGTTCTGAAGACCGTAGTTTCGACCTTCCACAAAAAATAAAATGTCACATACTGTCAATGACAACATGACTATTCAAGTGCCAGACCAGACAGTGGGTACCATCGAGATCAATGGTGGAATCTCATTACATCCAACTGGCTCAACACCACCCGTTAGCCCCATCCCAACGAACAATTCAGCTCTATTAGTTGGATTAACGCCCCCAAGCGGATCCATTCCACCGATCGGTCTAATACCTCCCGTAAGAGCATTGACAGCCGAGTCAACATCTTCAAATTTATGGCGACCCGTTCCAGCAATTCATGGTGAACTCGCTGCAGCAAATGCGAGTGCAGGCCGCCGCTCAAGCAGCCGCACATGCCCAATTTAACGAGCAATTCCGAATTCTTTACTAGCTCTCGCTGGGAATGGGAGAGTCCATCCCACCCTCAGTGATATTCCCTCACGATTTTCAATGGAGAAAATCCCAACGTTGCTCCCATCGAAACCAATGTGGGAGGTCTCCTAAACGAGGTCTCGTCTGGGGTCTCAGGGACTGTAGCCCCCACGACATCTCAAACGAGCGTCGCGTCTGACTTCGAAAAGTGGAAGAAGGAATTCGAGGCTAGCATGGAGAAACGACTCGAAAACGTGCCAGGGGTCCTCAAACCCCAACGAGCACTGGACATTGAAAAATGTCGCCAACTACCCTTCAAGCCTAAAGCTACTCCAGCACCCGTCCCAAAACATTTCAAATTACAAATTTTGAAGAAGTATGACGGGACGACGGACCCAGTTGACCATATTACAGAATACATGGCTATAGTTAAAAGCAACGATCTAACCCCAATTGAAAAAGAATCCATGTTACTGAAGAAATTCGCCGACACCCTAGAAAAAGGGTTGTTACGTTGGTACATGCTCCTCCCTTCTGAGTCCATTTCCAGCTTCGATGAATTGGTTGACATGTTTATTAAAGCCCACACTGGGGCCCAAAAGATCCTCAAAAGAAAGGAAGACATCTTTGACATAAAACAAGGATACCTCGAGCCCATCAAAGACTTCCTCGAGCGCTTTCAGGCCGAGAGGATGGAACTACCAAAGATGGATGACAACTTGGTAGTCATGGCTTTTAAAAAGAACCTTAATGTGAGCAATTCAGAGGCTGCGACTGAGTTTAAAAAAGAGCTCCAGCAGTGGCAAGTTGAACTTGGGACGAATTGCATGACCGAGCCACGGTAAAGATCAGGCTCCATGAAGCAGAGTGGAGAAGAACAGGACGAGGCCATTCCTACCGAGGTTGATCTGAGTCCTCTCGACGCGCCGATGCCCCACGAGGGAATTCAAAAATTCATATGAGTCGTACCACGGAACTCAAAGGCAGCACGTAAGTCAACGCCTCGGGGGGCATCAGCACGTGAGCCAAAGGCTCGGAGGAAAAACCGGATCATCCTCCAACCAAGAATCCTCGGGCCCATCTTTGGTATCCAAGGAGAAAGATCTGCCCCGAATCTCCGAGTACAATTTCAATATATCCACTTCCGAGCTAGTGAACGTAATCAAGGGAATGATTGACCAAGGAGTGAGGCCACCCAAAGACATGAGAACGCCCCCGAGCAAGAGGGATTAAACTCAACATTGTGAATTTCATATGGACTACGGGCATGCAACTGAAGATTGTAACGCATTGCGTCTCGAGGTGGCTCATCTTCTCAAGAAGAGGGTGCTATTGGAATACCTAACTGACAAAGGAAAGCACAATTACTCGAAGAACAGAAGAGAAGAGCAACCACCTCGAGCAAAGTCGCCGAAGAGGATAGTGAATGTCATCACTGGGGCTCGGAGGTGAATATAATAAACTTTGCTGCAGCAAAGAAAATGGCGAAATCATCCATTACAGCCGGAAAAGAGAACAAGAGCTGGAGAGTCAAGCAAGGAGATGGTGTTCAACAAAGAAGAATGCGATGGGATGATGTTCCCCCATCATGATGCGCTAGTGATCACGCTTAGGATCAATTACTGTGATGTCAAACGAGCTTTAGTTTATCCTGGTAGCTCAGTGAACATCATCAACTATGGAGCGATAAAAAAGATGTGGTTGAAAGACTTAGTCGTTCCAAAGAAAACCATACTGGCAGGGTTTAACAACTCCACCGAGAAGACTTTGGGAGAAATAACCCTCACAACTACTGTAGAGGGAGTGAACAAGCAAACCACTTTCCAGCTTATGGCCGAGAACATAGCCTACAACGTCATTCTTGAAAGACCTTGGATCCACGAGATGAAGGTTGTGCTATCCACTTTGCATCAAGTGATCAATTTCCCAACACCATGGGGAACAAGAGCCATCCGAAGAGAACAACGAATAGCACGAGAGTGTTGTTCAATCGCGATGAAGAGTACAATCGCCTCGGTCGGGCCAAGAAAGTAGCAGCAAGCAAAAACTCAATAACCAGGGACTTCTCCAAGCAAAGCCCTCGGAGCACGAGCAGTTACCTCGCCAAAGGATTACCCTTTGGGACTGGCTCGAATAAACTCATGCCATTCTAGTTTCTTTCATCTAAATCCTGTTATAACCAGACAACTACTGTAATAAAAACATGCAGTTCTGATCAATGGAATAAATTTAGATTTTACATCTTTTTATTCTCATTAGAACATGCATAGCTAATCTTAAGTTAAGCTTACAGTTCGAGGGCAAGACGTCGTCCTAAGCTAGCTCAAAACAACGAAAAAGTCTTGCAAGCAATACTTTCACAAAAGGGAATCTCCATTAATAAAAGGCTCGAAGGCCCAATTATTTACAAGGAAAACGACACGAAGGCCTTAACCAAAAAAGAAACAAAAACACTACTCTAAGCCTCCGCTCCAGAGTCATCACCTCCCTCATCTGAACTCTCACTGCTCGAAGGGAGATTTTTCATCAGCCTCTGGGCCACGGCAGCATCGCTCTCGGCTTTGGAAATCTCGGCATTAAGGTCAAGCCCGCCGCGACACTCCTTCAAAATCTTCAGCCTCGTCTGAATAACAGCCTAATTTTTATCAAAGTTGGCCCGAGTCCTCCTCATTCTCCACTTCGAGGAGAAAGAATCAGCATTGCCTCTCCGGAACTTAACCTTGCTCTCGAGCTGGCTCTTTTCCTTGGCCAACTGCTCTTTTTCCGCGGCCATTTCATTCATCTTAAGCATCTTCTGCTTTAAGTCTGCATGAAACTTCTTGGCCCTCTCACTAATAGCTGACTGAGCCTCGTTCCTTACTCTGTTGAGCTCGGTGTCACAAAATTCCTTCAAACGGGCCATCTTCTCCTCAATGACAGATTTAGCCTCGAGGGTTTTGGTCATCTCGAGGTCAGACCTTTTGGCAGCATTTTTAGCTTGCTCCAACTCGAGCCTTGCATTCATTAGCTCTTTCCAAAGACCACTCATCTGAGCCTCGAGACTCGCTCGCTCTCGCCTTCATCCAGCCTTTAATTGCAGAAACTTTTCGTCTCGGCTGTATTCTATCTCGGCAGCCCTGATAGAATTGATGTAACACTGCAAAAGAGAATTTTAACAAATCAGAGAAGGAAGCAAATGCAAAGACGGAAAAGGAAAATTAGAGAAAGCATAGATGAATGGCGCGCTGAGCAGCATCGGCCATCAAATCAAAAATCTGAGACTCCTTAAGAGGATTGCGTTCCTTAGGACTCAAGAGTCTACGAAGGCTAATCGGAACCTGGATGTCGCCATCTAGGAGACAAAGCTCTGAAGGAATCTCAATATAGCGAAACTGCATGCAAGAATACGCATCAGGAGCAGGCTCGGAGGCAGCTCGAGGATTCTTGTCTCCCACTCGGGATGGCCCAGCATCGTCCGCTTTCATTGTCTCCGAAGAGGGGGGATGAATGTTCCCTATGTCTTTATTAGCAACCTGAACTAATTCAGGCTCATGAGTAGAGGGAACCACGACTTTATCCTACTTTTGCTTTGTCTCGTCAGCAGGAGAGAGCTCGGGGAAAGGGACAGGTTCAAGTCTAGCCCGCTTTGCTTTCGGAGTTTCTCCCGTGGACAACTCCTTCTTTCTCAAAACTGAAAGAAAAAAGGAAGATGGTGACCAAAAAAAATGAAACAAAAGGTGAAATCAAGAGGAAAGATACTTGACCTGTTTTGGCCCCACGGTCCAGTGACCTCTTGGGAGTCTTTTTCTTCTCCTTATCCCTTTCCTTTTCACCTTTTCCCCTCGGAAGATTTCCAATCAAATCTTCGAGGGCATTCAAGGCATCTCCAACCTCGGGAACCTTCTCCTTCTTGTCCCTTCTCTCCTTCTTTCGTTTCTTCTCTTTCGGCGCGGTGATCGCCCTCTTGGGGAGACCTACAACAAAAAAGGAACAGTGAGACATCGAAGCACGGGACCTCGAAAAACCAGGCAAAACTCAAAAATTGGGTAAAAAATAGCCAAAACTCAAACCCATTGATTCGCATCCAAAGCAGCCAAAACCATCCACGACCTCTCTGGCCTAGGTTTGGCATCGATAATAGCCTAAATCAAATTTTTTGGGCGAACAATTGGGACCTCCTCGGCTAAAAAGACAAGAACGAGGAGTCAAGAAAGGAAAAAATGAAACAAAAATAAATGAAGAAAGAAATACTTACGGGCTCGATTCCATCGCTCGAGGAAATCAGGTTTCGAGGAGAGAAGGTCGGTGGGCAAGAGGACGAAGCGCTCGTTCCACCTACAGTCCTCGAGATCCTCGCTTTTCGTAATCAGCGAATACGAGCCCCATTTGTTGAGCTAAACGACTCCATCCTTGTGAAGGGTGGGGGAAAATAGGTACAAAAGATGATCGAGGGTGAAAGGTACCCCGCTAATTTATTCAAAAATTCGAGGAATTGAATGTGCCTCCATACCCCAGGTCCAACCTGGGCTATACACACTTGGAAGGTTCGGCATAAGTTGTCCAATACCTCAGGAATAGAGAGAGAGAGAAACCGACCGTGAAAGGATAAGTAAAATTGAAGGAACGCCCCTCGACTCGATCACACACTCGGCTCTCGGGGTGGGGATACCAACCCTCACCTCGGGGCCCCAGTTGCAATTAGAGTGAATCAGATGAATGTTCGCCTGAGTAATCAAGTTCGGCGTGTCCCCAGAGGAATGTTCCTTCTCCTCCTAGCCTCCGATTCAGTTTGAAGCTGCACAACAAAATCTTTCGAAAAATTAATTCTGGAGGGAATGGCGTGGTGGGGCTTGAGTTCCAAGTCATCAGAAAAGAGTTCATCATCACCCACATCCTTCGTGCAACCCACATCCTGGGTGGTCCCAGCCATAGCTGAGCGTTGTTCTTGATCCACACCGCTGGGACAAGTAAGATCCTCATGTTTAAGTCAGGAGGAACAACAACGTCTAGCGGTTTAGGGACATTAACTAGTTCCCCACCAACAATCATAGTGTCAACGAGGGAAGGTGGAGAACGTGATGAATTCTGTTGAGGCCTTTTTCTTTTCAAAGATTTTTTGGGCTGGAAAAGAGGAGAAAACTCAAGAGTTTTACTGTTGAAAACAAGAAGAAGAAGAAGAAGAAGAAGAAGAAGAAGGAGGAGGAGGAGGAGGCAAGGTTCGACCATATATAGGTTAAAAGCGCCATGATCACAGCCGCATGGGGAACACAAAATAGGAAAACGCGCCCAATCAGCAATCGCCACGCATGATTGATCGGAATTCAAAGTGACAACCGTCGTTTTCAAATTTTGCGGTGCAAAAACAGCCACGTCAATCTCCCGCCTAAAGTTCATTTCACTACTCGACAGATTTGGCAACCTCTCGAAGAGTGGGAGGACTATCTGTAATGGATAAAAATAACCAAGGTCTCGAGCAAGACCTCGAAGTGTAATACAAAGATTGCTCCACGAGGCAAACTCCCGAGGAGAGATTGCATAATTCCTCGCCCCGAAAAATTGCTTTAGGAAACGAGGGGAAGTGAGCTCCAAGCACCGAGCTCAAAGAAAACCTCATAACCTCGAGCGGATGCCACACCTCGGGAGACGAGGGGCAATCTTTGTAATCGTCGACCGTTGTCCAGGCAATTAAGAGGATAGATCATGGGTCAACCACAATCAAGCACGGAATAATGGCCATAAAAGCACAGTTATGATATTACAACGACATTCTTTCTCCTGATTATAAATAGGACTCGTTGTAAACAACAAGGAAACGATCAATACAATATTCAACTCTACTTTTACTTGTTGTCTCGTTTATCTTTTAAAAATATTTCTTGCCTCGTTACCTTTTCCCGAGCTTTATCTAGCCCAGATCTGATTTTAGCTCGAGCAATGCTTTGATACAAGCAAATTACCAGTTAAATCCAATATAAATTCAATTTGTTGTTCTGGCCCCGATTCAGGCCAACACACATATGTACACGCATATACATACAATATATATGGTATGTATCAAATAGTATATTTTAGGTTACTATTTTATAAAGAAATTACCAATATATAATTTATTTTTAATTAATCATATAATTAAAAAATTCACAGTTACTGTATAAAACTTTAATTTGATAATTTGTATTTGTCCACACGAGTTATTTAAGAACTTCAAAAATGTTTTATGAAGGTCTTGTACAACTACATACTCCTCTGATTGACTTAAATTTGGTATTGAATATTGCCTTGATTCTTGGTAATTAAGCTCATAACATCCAATTAGTTTGTATCATAGTTCATTCTTAGACTGCAAAGCTGAGTAAGTTGAAATAAGGAAAGGTTTAAAGGGCTTCCAAATAAGTTTTTAAAGATTTTTGACTACTTCAAGTATTACAAAATTCGATTTAGACGCTCAATTTCTTCAGTAATTAAGATTTACTAGATCTTCAACATTGAGCCTCATGTGTTTGTAAGTCGCAAGACTCACCTTTTTTTGGGGCTCTCCGTGGTAGGCACTAGGCGTATACGAATGGAGTGGCAATAATCCACTGCCACCAGAACTATGGCTTCTCCCTTACTTTGCTCCTATACACCCAGGTTCGTTTATTTTTTTAATTTTTTTTTTAATTTTCACCTTGTATCTGATATTTACATTATATCCTGATTATTCTTTTTTTTTTTTTTTTTTTTTTTTGGCACCGGAAGAAATGTGTTTATTGTCATTTTCTGTTTTTGTGCGTCATTTTTGATGATCCATTTGATGCTAGGTCGAATGTGGTGTCACTGTCGAATGGTGTACTTAGCAATGTCTTACTTGTATGGGACAAGATATGTATGTCCTGTTAATTCCACCATCTTATCACTTAGAAGAGAGCTCTATACATTTCCCTACCACCATATTGATTGGGACACTGCCAGAAACCAATGCGCTAAGGTATATTTCTTTCTCTCTCGTCATATTTTTCTAATTTCTTCTGATTTAATTTTTTTCCCTCAAAGTGGAATTTTGCAAGCTTAGAAAAAGAAAAACAAACCTTACCTCTTAATGAACACTAATTCTTGTTGTAATAAAAGAACATGTCACCAGATGATCATTTGCTGCTGCATTGTTTAAGTTATGTTCACATTTTTAAAAATTTGTGCAAACATAGCCTGCTTTTTCAAATTTTTACTGGCATTTATAGCTTTACACAGGTTTTGGAGGATTATCCGTCAAGAATTTATTTGTTCACCCTCCATCAAGAGTTGTTTATAAGTTTTTGAACAGTGGCTTTTAGTTTCGATGAATTATCAAAGTTTTTGAGCAAATGAACTTTCACAGAATCCGTTATAACTTGTGATGAAATTGTTCACAATTTTTTACGGATCCCTCTTAACTTTAAATTAGTGCTATTCTTGCTGAAATCTCAAATTTGGGACAAAACAAAAACAACACGCAAAAAGAGCCTGCCGGTTCAAAAGGCAACCATGATAAACTATATTGATTTTGGGTGGAATGGTTTGTTATATTTGCTGATTATAAAATACGTATATTCTTATTATCATCCAAATCCGGGGTCATGACCGACGCCTAAATCATTTCATTTATCATTAAACTGCGCCAAACAATCCATCTGTTTCAACTTCTAGCTATTTATCTACTTAAAATTACTATTGAGCTTGTTACAACTACTTTTTATTTAACTTACAACCTTCTTCATTACCTAAATAATCAAGTTATGTATGGGTGTTTTCAGGAAGATTTGTACTACCCTCATCCTATAATACAAGACATTCTTTGGGAAGGCCTTCACAAAATTGCAGAACCTCTTCTCATGCAATGGCCACTCTCCAAGCTAAGAAATAAGGCACTCAAAACTGTGATGGAACATATTCATTACGAGGATGAAAACACCAACTATATTTGTATTGGACCTGTCAATAAGGTACTGTAATTTTAGCTAAACTTTAATAGCAATATGTAGTTATATGACATCTAGGTTTTATCCTCAGGTAATTACACTTTTTTTTTTTTTTTAATCTCCACAGTAAAATCTGGAATCTAGGATCATGATATATAAGGTATTGTTAATTAGAATTTCTTACTTGACAATAGTTTTACATGATTTTGCATTTATGATCATGAGAAGGTATAGTTAGAATTTCTTATATTGACAATAATTTTACTTGATACAAAAAATATAAATAGAAAAATTAACACATATAAATTACAACCTAGCAATACTGTGATATATCCAACAGCTCCAAGACGTAGGACAACATTGATGCAGTTATGTTGTCATAAATGATTCATAAAAAGTTAATGAAACTTTGTTACTCGATTTAATAGGAACTTTTGATTCCTAATTAATTAGAAGGATGCTTTTTAAATCGTCAATAATAATTTAGAAATTTCGATTACTCATATTAACATTATAAGTATATAATTTACATCTTTCCATTGTTTTACACAACTTATAATTAGCAACTAAAAATTCTTAATTTGGAACCCAATCCGCAAAAAAAAAAAAAAAAAAAAAAAAAATTACAGGTAATGAACATGCTATGTTGTTGGATAGAGGATCCAGATTCCGAGGCAATCAAACTTCATCTCTCCAGAATCAAAGACTATCTATGGCTCGCTGAAGATGGCATGAAAATGAAGGTATTTTAATCTCTTTCTTAAATTTGATATTTTTTATTATCCACTTGCGAAAAAAAGATGAAATATAATTAATTATGCCCATATACATGGAGCTGTATATCCTTCTTTTATCAATTTTTAGTTGAATAAGCACGCTCTCCATCAAGTAATGCCTTTTAAAGTTCATAGTATAACTGAGTAGCTAAGAGTTTTTGTAATTTAAAACATAGGAATTGACTTGTTTTGTCTGTTAATGAGGCTGTTAGAGATGCCTAATTATGACATTTTGCGGTTACAAAATAAAACGTAACTAAATATAAATTTTTTTGCGGCTCAATACTTTCACACGAATATTTTTCATACTATATGGTAGCAAAATATGGAGTGAGTAAAAATTAGCTACAGAATGTTCCGTGGCTCAGAACTTTTAGTATTGTAGCTATTAGGATAGAATTGTTTTGCCATGAAAAATTTACTTCCAATAAATGAATTTATTTTTTCCGCGACTAACAAAATTATAGCCAAAAGAGATTACATTATAGGAAATGATTTAATTTGTTTTCCACGCTTTTTGTAGTTAATTTTATAGTTTATTCTCATGGCAATAGTACTTTTATTTAGCTACAAAGTAAAAAATTCATAGCTAAGAATTGAGGTATACCAAATATTGCTACGAATTCGTACATTTTGCTATGAAATATAAAAAACTATGGCAAAAGACTTTTTTCATTTGTTATGAAAAATAAAGATGTATAGTCATAGTCTTGCTACGTGGCAATTTATATATGTTTTTTTTTTAAAATGACGCACATAAATACAGGTACATAATTAAATATTCAACAGTAAAATTGCAAAATAAATTAAAAAACAATGAAACATTGTTCTAACTTCTGCTAAAGCATATCAATATTCTTTTACAAAGGAAAAAAAAACCCTAGTCATTCATGTCACAACCAATCTTGATGGTTTCATGCTTCCTCGATAAGTTGTAAAAACAATTCAGAACAAAATAGATAAAAGGCATAATGGTACTAATTGTCTGCCATAGTCTATATCATATTCATGGTTGAAGCATTTGGCGACCACATGAGTATTGGAAGAAAGTTATACTTTTTATATTCTATTTTAAAAGGGATAATTACACTAAAAGATAAGGAAAAGACGAAAATTATCAAAAATGACCCATATTTTCGAATCTTACACAACACGTCACCCTTTTCCTGAGATAGCAACTGCCGCAAGTTTATACAAGTTTATACAAATTTGTACACGTGTATAAAATTGTATAAATATGTATAAGTGTGTATATGAGAGTGAATAAGTCTATATATTAAGGATGTTTTGTATAAATTTTTACTTTTTTTCTGTATATTTTTGTATTTCTCTCATTGCTACGCATTTATCTATGTATATTCATGTATAATTTATTTTTTGGGGGGAGATTTGTGTGCATAAACTTGTCCAAAGCAATGGTTTAGACGCAATAAACAACATAAATTCAGTAAAATACAAAAAAGTAACGATACTACTGGCGGGGGAGGGTGCCTGCCGGCGGCTTAGTGGCTGGGGAGGGGGAAATTTGGTAGCTAGGGTATTTTTTATGAAGGAGTGCTAAAATTTGTAATTTTAGGGATGGGTGCTATGCATAAAAAAATATGGCCTCCTGTTTGTAGTTTTGGGTAGTGGGCTGCCTATTTCTGAAAATTTCCCATTTTAGAAGGTGCTATTTTGGGAAAGTGCAGCAACAACTACTTTTTGGCTCATTTTTACAGTTGGAGCTTTAAAATATTTAGTTTTTAGTCATTTTTTGGAACTTCAATCCTTGTTCGATGAACTTCAGACATTGTGGGCTGAACTTCATACCTGAAGATATGAGGTATGAAGTTCAACTTCGCGGGGTTGAACTTTTAGGCATAGAATCCACAACTTCATACCTTTAGCCCATAAAGACTGAAGTTCTAAAAAGTGGCTTTTTTATATCACTAAAAAAAGTGACCTGAAACCAAATAGCAGTAGCAAAAATGACCTCTGGATTTCCTTCATCAATTTTTTAAAAAGAATGACATATCTTATATTATAATATAACTTTTTATTTTATCCCTAACACCTATAGTTGCACGATGTGCGCTTAAACTCCTTGGTTATAGCTACAAAAATGTCACTGCTTGTTTAAGTCCATAAGTTCTAAGTCTTAAAAAAAATAGCGCGCGGTCAGGCATCACTACTTAAAATAGGGGTTGCTACTGGCCCGGTTCGGTTCGATCCGGGACCGGCACCGGCAACGGCAACCGGTTCCGATCCGGACCAAAGGGAAGTATAAAACCGGACAAAACCGGCCTTACCGGTCCGGTCTCATCCGATTAAAAATTTTGGAGCCGGTTCGGGACAGGAATCGACGACCATTTTGCCGGTCGGTCCGGACCGGTCTGGTTGACGGTTTTATATTTTTTTTAAATTTTTTTTCTTTAGGAAAATACAATGTAAATTAAAATTGAAAATTGAAAATTGAAAAACTAATCAATTTATTAATAAAAGTAAGCACCATTTGTAATAATTATGTAAATTATATTTTATAATAAAACAAAACAATTGTGTAAATTATATTTTTTTAATTTATTAATGTAAAGTAAACACTAAACAAACATTGATTGGAAAAGAAATACACATAATTTATTGAAAATTCGAAAAATACATAATTGAAATGACAAAAACAAACTAGAAATTGAAAACTACAAGATACTAAATAAACTAGAAATTCGAAAATACATAGTTGAAATGACATAGAAAATTCCATAACCATTTCTTTAATTATTACGCAGTATATGCCCCCACTCGACGACTCTATTCGAAATTATGTTTAAGTGCGATATAAGTTTCTTCGTCCCACCCAATAAGCTCCACTCTCTTTGACAAAATCTACATTTAGCTTTGTTAGCTTCTCTATTATACTCTATAAATTCCCAAACTTCAGAGCAACATCTTCGTTCCGGACATTGTCTAGCAGCGGGAGCATCGGAAGCATCGGGAGCTTGATTTTCAGCCATTATAATTATTTGGGCTTTGGAAGAAATTTAAGAAATAGCCTTTGAGTGTAATTTGAGAGATAAATTGATAGAAAGCGATGAATTGTGTGATATAATGATGAAATAATAGGGTATATATAGATAAAAATAGGTTGGGGGGTATGGGGGGCGTTTAGGGGGGATGGTAGGCAAAAATAGCCATTTTTTGCCGTTGGCCAACAGCTATATTTGAAAGAGAGCCATTGGCCAATTCAAACTGCCGGTCCGGTCCGGTTCTAGCCCGGTCCAATCCGGCAGTCGGCCCAATGTATTTTTTTCCTTTATGTTTTATTTAAAGTGATGGATAATTTGAAAAATATAGCAACAAAATATTATCAAGTTTGTATATATGTTTGGAATGTTTAGTTTATTTCAATTTTAAAGTTTAAACTTAGAATTAAAAAAATTTGTAGTATTTTTTTAAACGTTGAATTAATAAAATTTTTGAAGTGGTGATTCAAAGTTCAAACTTTTGAATTAATTTGTTAAGTTCAAAGTTCAAACTTTGAATTAATTTTAGAAAAAACAAATTTGAACTAATTTACAAACTAGTAATTAATTGTAGTATTTTTGCGCAAACTATAAATTAAAATAAAAAATATGAAGACAATAGTTGTGATGGAATTCCAAGACTTGGAGCAATTTTATTGATTTTTTAAGACATCAGCAGTGCAACTGCAATACATACTACAATAGCTAAACTTTCAAACATGTAATTTCAAAATTCTGATTTAGAAAATTACATTCTTTTAAACATACTAGCTAATTTCTTGATGATAGTCGTAGGCTTTTCTTTAGGAACTGGCCGTTTTTGTTCTTGTTCATCATCTCCTTCTGGTTCTTCATCATCATCATCTTCTTCTTCATTGCCGGTTTGACTTCCTTCTTCACTTGTTCCGTCACTCAAAATTTGATCGAGATATACTTTGCCTTTTGCCTTAGTAAGTTCTGGTAGACCAAAAGTTTGTTCGCTCTACTCTGATCCAATCCCTGAATAAAACTCCTATCTCCTTTGCCTTCTCCTTCAACGAATATCTGTGATCTCCAATTTGAAATCTTCCTTGGCTAAAAGTACTTTTCGATGCAACTGATGAAGCTTGAATTGTTAATATATCCCAGACCATTTTTGAAAGAATTAGAAATTGCGATTCTTGATTCTTCCAATAACCCAACAAATGATGAGTTCCAAAGTTTGTAAGTTTCTTTGGATATTAAATTAAATACACTTGGAAGTCGCTGTATTCCTCTCCGTACTCGTCCTGTTCTGAAAGAAACTTTTCATCAAGTCCCCCAAAAGTGCTCATCCCCCCATGTCTTTTGCCCATTTGAGAAGAACTTTCACCGGTGGATTGTATTGGTTCAGTTGGTGTAGCAGTATCTGCCCAAACTCTATACTTTACAAAAACAGCCATGGTATCTGCATAAACTTTAGCAATAACATCTTCTACACTTGGATACCCGTTAGTAGCAATTTCAGTAGGAGTAATTTCTAAATTTGCATATATTTCTTTAACAAGTCGTTTTGTTAACTTAATTTTAAAAGCAGGATGCAACACAGAAGCAATGTAAAAAGAGGAGGAATTGGAAAAAAATATTTTCTAAATTTTTCAATGCTACCCTCTACAGCCGCTTTGTAAACTTCATATTGCTTATATACTTTCAATAATTTCGATATTCCAGCTATATAATATAACATGGTAGGAGTAGTTGGATAGTATTGTTCGAAAAATTCTAAAGTAGCTTGATTAATTTTTTATAAAAACTGAAGGAAATGTTGAACAATTTGCCAATCGTCCTCTTTAAGGTGATAGATTTCCATAAAATGTTTATCATACATTTGAGAAATAGGCACTCTATGTTCATAAGCGACATTAATGCTTCATATAAAGTGTTCCATCTAGTACAAACATCCTTTGGGACTCTCCTAATTGGCATTCCTAATTCTATATATTTTCTTTCCCATTCTCTTCTTCTTTCTTGGTTTTTATTTCTAAAAATATAAGTAATAGCTATTTTCACATTTTTTATAATGTCGTTAAAAAAGTCAAGATCATCTTTTACTACTAAGTTGTAAATATGACATGCACACCTAATACGAAAAAATTCTTCAAAGGGGGAGTTCAAAATAGGTTTCAAGTTCCTAAGTGCATCTGTGTTGTTTGTAGCATTATCTACCGTTATACTAAAAAATTTGTTAGTTAAACAGTACGTACGTCAAATTGATGAAACTTTATTACAAATATAATTTTCCGTGTGTGGTTCATCAACAATTTTATAAGTAATAATACGTTTTTGAAATACCCAATCAGGATCTATCCAATGAACAGTAACAGTAATATAATCACATCCATTAGTAGAACGACCCATATCCGTAGTAAGACATACTTTAGTGTTAAAGTTATCAAATAAATATCGCAAATAATCTTGATATTCGTTCTTAAATTTAATAATATCATTTTTAACAATAGTTCTTGAAAAACCTTTAAAAGAGGGATTATATATAGACTGAACATAACGAACAAAATCAGTAGAAGAAGGAAAACTATAAGGTAAACCCTCGACGACAACTAGTTTAGCAATAGCTTCCCTATCCCTTTGTTTATCATAAGTAAGAAGCCCTCCTGTTGTTTGGGTACCCGAAGATTCATCATGCGATACTCCCCCATGTTCGGTCCCTAAATATATACCCCCCTCCCCGTATGCATTGACTATTCTTTAGGATGTTTCTTTTGTAAGTTGGTCCTAATTTTACCCGTCCCACCATCATTACCCCCCAGTTTTAAAAACCCACTCTTTTTCACAAATCCCACGTACGGACGTCTGCGTTCCAAATTTCTTTAATGCAAATTCCCACACCTCAGATCTATCCTTACGTTTAACCTGTACTCTAGTATGAGGTACAGAGGCAAGTCATACTGAACTTAAGGTGGACTAGCTTGAAATTCAGGTGTTTCTTCTAAATTAACCCTGTTTTGATTGCCATACTGACACTGTGCTTCTAACATTTCATGATCAAGTATATTATTAGCACTAACATCATGATAATATTGAGAATCATCTATGTGGGTGAACTGACTAGAACTACCAGCAATTCCTTTACCCCTATTTCCCCTACGACCACGTACCCGCCCCCACTACTAGTTCCAATTGAACCTTTTTGAGATATAATAATAGCAAATAAAATAAATATATGACAAAAAAATTATAAAAGAGTAGAAAGTAGGAACGACCAACCAAATATAACCGTATAATTGACGTGAAGTTGAAACTTGAGCCTTCACTTCAATTAATTAGTTGAATACTTGATAATCGAAAAATTGTAAAAATAGCCAAATTGATATTTCAACCAAGTAGCGCTCCAATTGACCCAATGCTTGATATTTGAAAATTTCACCAAATAGCGAAATATAACTTTGATAGCAACTCCAATTAAAACTTGATAAAGTAGTCAAATTGTAAACTTTTAACAAATAGCCAAAGTAGCAAAATAGCAATATTGTAGAAAATTTTAGAGAATTAGCGAGAATTGGAAGATTTGCGTGAAAAATATGATGAAATAATGGGGGTATTTATAGGAAAAAAATAGTTAGCGGTGGTTATGGAGTGGTAGAGGGGTGAAAATGGCCGTTTTTGGCCGTTGGACAACGGCTAGGAGGTCAAAAGAGCCAAAAGAGTCGTTGCCAATGGTTAGTTAACGGCTGAAATCTGATTTTCTTTTGTTTTTGGACCGGTCCGGTCCGACCGGTTCTGGTCCAATTTATTCCGGTTCATCAGATCGAAAAACAGGAGGCCGTTTCGGAAGCAGATTTCAGCGGTCGGTAGGGGGTTTTGGTCCGGTCGCAACCGGTCCGAGCCGGTTTTTGACCCAAATCCGGCCCGATCTGGTCGCAGCCGGACCGATAGCCACCCTTTTAACTTAAAATAAAATAGGGAGGGTACAGAGTTTGTACTGTGATACTAAAAATTGAAGTACAATTGTAGGGATATAATGGAAGTCAACTGTGGGATGTTAGTTTTGCTGTACAAGCTATAATAGCTACAAACCTAGGTGAAGAATATGGTTTGATGCTCAAAAATGCACACCGCTTCATTAAAGTCTCACAGGTACGGTTCACGCTTTGTCTCTGATCAACTAATTCATTCTCTTTCAATTTCCTTTGCCAATATTTCTATTGACTTTTAATTTCTTGAAAAATATTGCTGCATTTTGATTTAAGGTTAGAGATAACAGTCGTGGAAACCTAAAGAAATGGTATCGCCAGCGTTCTAGAGGTGGATGGCCTTTCTCCACTGTAGACAATGGTTGGATAGTATCAGATTGCACTGCAGAAGCATTGAAGGTCCATTAATCCACCTTAAAATATAAAACATGTTAATTTTAGTCATTTCTATGATATATGATATAGTTTCATATGTATTGGAAAATACAAAAAAATTTGTAGCTTGAGCCATGTCAAAGATGCTGTCGTTAATTTGATTATTTCAAGGTAAAAAATATTAAATAGTTAGTATTATATAAAAATGAGGGACAATTCCGTCTGAGATACTAATAAATTTCAAACTATAGGTTCACCACAGAAAGATTCCCATATATAACTTATAATTTTTTACTATTAAGTCACCTGAAAGATAACGGCAGGAATTGTCAATAAAATATGACAATAATTAGCTAAAAAAGACAAGTAAATGAAACTTGACTTCTGAGTTCTTAGCCAACATTGGCGAAATTACCTGATCTTACAGGAGGTTAAAATACTGATATTGTGAAACAAAAGAATATAATTGTAGGTTTTGGATGGTCTGACCATCTACATATTTGCTTGCTTAATTATTTGGCTCAACTACAGGCAGCACTCTTGTTATCTCAGATGCCATCAGACATTGCTGGAGAAGCAATAGCACCTCATAAGCTATGTGATGCTGTTGATTTGCTTCTTTCTCTTCAGGTTTAGTTTCATTAACTATTTTTTCCGCATTTAGTGTCATTCTAATATGTATTTTAAGATAACCAAAAACTAAACATTACTTCTCAGTATTCTTAGAATTAACAGTAAAATGTCGTGAAATTGCATCCGGTTAAAGCTATTTGCCACGTATACATTTTTTACCATCGTTTCACATATACATCTCAGAATAGCAATGGTGGATTTGCTACGTATGAGTTAACAAGATCTTATGCATGGCTTGAGGTATAGTTTATTTTAACCCTTAAAAGGATTTGGTCGTGCAAATAAAAATAACCAAATGATGTTGTTTATTTTGTGTCACCTCTTTTAATTTTATGGCGAATTGACAGATGATTAATCCATCAGAAACATTTGGAGATATCACTATTGATTATCAGTAAGACATTTCACATAATTTCTATTACTGTACATATAAGTGTTGATTTAACAATCCTTAGGTTTACCTTTATTAGAGAGGGTTTTGCGCCTTTTCCTTTTTCTTTTTGAAACAAAAAATACTTCGCTTTTTATTTAACCGCCTCATGCTAATTGCTAACCGGATTCAATGAAGTAGATATTTTCTGTTTTATGAAGTGAGTGTCATTGTGGAAGAAAGAATGAGCAAATATGTGAAACTCTTGCAGGTATGTAGAATGTACTTCAGCTGCAATTCAAGCTCTCCAATCCTTCAAGAAACTTAACCTGCAATATCGAGAGAAAGAAATAGGAGCATGTATTCGAAATGCTCTCTCTTTCATTGAGAGTATTCAACTTCCTGATGGCTCATGGTAACCAATTTACGTCTATTTCTATTTAATTTTCTTATAGGAATATTATAAATATCGGCTGCCTTAATTTATATTAAATCAAATAAGATCTATATAAGGCTTGTGCAATACTACTTCCTTTAAGCTTGATTTTGGGATAGAGTTAAGTTCAAGTCCATAAACTCTCATTAGGAATTTTATCAACCCGCAAAGGGGTGGAACGTGTCGAATGTATGGAGTTTGAGGTCCATATAAAAGTTAACTAAGTTTAAGACAAATAAGAAGTCATATATAATAGTGATGTTTATATTTAATGTAGTTAGTGATTGAAAGTAGAGAAGCTATGTCTAAATTAAAAGTTGACAGTTTGAAATGAATGTTTTTGAAGGGTTGTCTCTTTTTAGAGTTTATATTATGTACATCGTCAATGTAAAATTTACCTACCGTATTATGAATACTTGTTTATACTTCCATAATAGTTACACATCTAATCATATTGTGTCTGACAGTTAAATTCTTTTCTTCCTCACAAATGTTCATATCAGGGGGAAATTCGAGTTATTGTTGAATGAAGGAATTATGTTATAAATTCGCAATATATATAGTTGGGGTTTGATTTGATTATGAACAAAACTTATTTTTATGTTTCCGCAAGTTAATTTTCCCACATTTATGAGGAGTAATTAGAGAAATGAGAAATCTAAAAGTTTCTTAGATGGATATGTGGCATTCTAGAATGGATAAGATTAGGATGATGTCATCTGGGATAAGGTGTGAGTTGTCTTAGTGGTGGACAACATGTCAGAGGCGGAGCTGAGATGATTCGGTCATGTACTAGCACATATACTTCAGTGAGGAAGTGCGAGGGGTTAGCAGTGTTGGGTCTACGGAGAGGTAGAGACAGACCGAAGAAGAATTGGGCGAGATGATTAAAGAGGACATGGCACATCTTCAGATGATCAAGGACATGGCCCTAGATTAAAGTACGTGGGGGTCAAGGATCAGGATAGAAGATCAAAAGATAGACGGATAAGTTCTGTCATATTAGCTGTAATATTAGTTTTATATATAGTATTTTTTTGTCTTTATTGCTATTAGTGTTTTACTTATCCCGGCTATCTTTAGTTTTTTGGATGTCATACCTTCTATATATTAGTATTTTCATCTTGTTTTTTAAACATATTTTTGTAAAAAATGCTTTCTTGAGTGGATGGTCTAGGGAAAACAGCTCATCTACCTTATTAAAGCAGGAGTCAGATCTATACATATATCACTTTTTTCATACCTCACTTGTAGATTATATTAAATACGTTGTTGTAAAATTTAAAAGTGATGATGACATTATATGAATGGAAGGTATGGGTCGTGGGGAGTGTGCTACACCTATGGGACTTGGTTTGGCATTAGTGGACTTCTTGCAGGTGACGAGACCTACGAAAGTTGCAAAAGCATAAAAAGGGCTTGTCATTTTCTGTTATCCAAACAACTTCCTTCTGGTGGTTGGGGAGAAAGCTATCTCTCATCTCAGCACAAGGTAAAAGCGTATGAATACTTATTTATGTACAATGAGCTTATTTATTAGGTAATTATATATAGGTAATTCTCTTATAAGCATTAGTTGGTAATCTTGTAAAAGCTGTAAGTAACTTCCTATTACACGTTATAATTATTGATAATATAAAATAAATCTTTACACTGATTGTGTGTATATATTACATCCATATTATATATGCCTTTGGCTATTAGCATTAAATAAGTTGTAACTTTATCACTTTTGTGAAGGAAAAAAAGGGAAAAGTACTATTTGCATATATTTTAACCTCTTGAAAAAGACATGTATATTACTCTTATGCCATATCATAATGACACTAAGAAAACACTAGTTGACGTCATGAAAAAGGGTTTGTTTAGGATATTATATTCTAAGTTCTAACTGCTGATTAAATTGAATACTGCATATGCTTTTACGTACTAATTGTTAAATTTTACTTTTATGGAGGGACAGGTTTATACGAACATTGAAGGGAATAGATCACACATTGTGAACACTGCATGGGCCATGTTGGCTCTTATTGAAGCTGACCAGGTACTTCAAGCAACACCAGTTATATTTTTAGAGCTAGGGGATTGAGTAATTATAATTACTCGAAAATCAATATAAAGTTGCTTTTTTTCGAAATTGGTATACTATTGTCCAAATATTTGAAAAACGGAATTGTACTTGTAATTAGTGTGCATTGACAGAAAAGAAAAATTATTAGGGAAAAAGAGATCCTGCTCCACTCAAACGAGCTGCTAAAGTGCTGATAAATTCTCAAATGGAAAATGGTGATTTTCCACAACAGGTATTTCCGCATTTGAATTTTACTCATGTTTGTTGTCTTGTCATTCCATATTTTATTTACTATTATATTTTGAAGAGAAGCTGGAGGGTCCAACCTAACAATATTCAAGCATAATGTATATGTATGAAGCTTTGGATTTTAAACGTTTTTGCAGGAAATAATTGGAGTATTCAACAAGAACTGTATGATAAGCTACTCAGCTTACAGAAACATTTTCCCCATATGGGCACTTGGAGCTTATCTCAATCAAGTACTTTTAACTCCTAAAGAGCACCATGAATAATATAGCCTGTTACACTTCTAATTAATCTATTAAATTATGTTTTTGTACAACACAAATTGTAAGTCTTATGTCACAAATAATTCCAGGCTATCCTTCATGTACTTGCATAACTTTCTGTTCGGACCACCTGCCTAGCATAACAAATACTAACAATCATTGCTGAATAATAATAATAGATTAATATATATACAACGAGAGGTCACGGTAGATGATCAAATTTTATCGGCTTATTAATTCGTAATATAATTTAGATTATATCTCAAATTATATTAGATAAAATAAATATTGTGGACAATAATAATTGGGCTTAATGTAAATAAAATCCAATCTTACTATCAGAAATTGTGCATTTTTCAACCGCAAAACTGGTCGGATATCGGTCGAAAAATCCTCGATTTCCCACCGATATCCGACCAAAATGGGCAGTCGGATAATGGTCGGAATCTTCTGTCGACTCATGCAATCGCCTTGCGACCGATAGGCGGTCAGAGGTCGGTCAGAGATGATCTTTAGTAGAATAATTTTTTCTTTAAAAATCCCGACCGAATTGATCAGTGTTGTTCTTCGTATTTTTTTTTCTCAATTTTCGATCGATTCGGCCTTAATTATGAATTTCTGGAATTAATTTACCCAAATTTTCTACAAAATCGGTTAGAAATCTAGGTAAAACCTGCAATTAGAACGTCACCACTTGTCAATTCAATACAATGCAGGAATAAACAACAAGCTTCTACAAGCCTTAATTGTTTAACACGTCTAAGAGAAATCTAAACAACAAGCTAAACAAGGCTTATTGTCTTTAAACGATAAGTCTAACAATTTAAATAACATCAACACTTCATAACCAATAAACAAGTTTAACAAACCCCCATAGATCTAACGGTCAAACAAGTTAAACATAACCAGCCATAAGTCTAAAACATATGTCTAAAAACATTAACAATTCATTACTACTCTGTTTCCTTGCGGTCAGACTTGGACGACGAACTGTATCAATGTTTGCTCTTGCCCTTGCCTTTGCCCTTGCTCTTGCCAATGCTCTTTCTCATTCCCTTTTCCTTTTCCAACTTCTCATTGAAAAAGTTCAATATTGTATCCTGCATCGCTTTCATACTTGCCTCTGTACGTTTACGATCCTCTTCGCGCTCTTTCTTTAGTGGATTTCATTGCGCAACGAGGCTTCCACCAATGGATTAAGTGAAGAACTAGAAGAGTAAGTGGCAATAAAATCTGGATTAAGACGACCCGAGGAATATTGTGATCCAATACCATATGCACATCCCCTCTTTACCCCCCCCACCATTCACCTCCAACCATAGTATTGTTTCCTCCTCAAATGACAGCTGAGTTTAGGCAGTGCTACCATATTCGGATGCCTGACATGCATTTCTCGCTTTAAAGGCTGCTAGGTATTCCTCCTGAAATAAATTTAATAACAAGAATTAGATATATAAATATTGAAGGATTATACAAACAAGTTTGAAGTTAATAACTTACATATGCTTTTCTAGCGCGCTCCTCAACCCACACTTCTTTTCCTTCTTTGTCCTTAAATATATGCCTCTGCTTAAAGAACTCGTGCATAGTCAGTGGACACCCTTCTTATTTTTCCTATAAAATTAAGAATAGGATAAGTTAGATAAAATATTAATGAGAGGTAAATTAAAGAATACATATAATAAATAAGTTACCAATCTCATCTGCTGAGTCGATGCATTAACTGAACTCCCAGTGTGCAACGATCCACCCTTTTTGAAGGCTCGAGCTGCCTTTCCTTGGGCATTTTTCTTCTGAAATTCTTCACTCTCCAGTATTGCATCAGTCTGCTCCAAGATTTCAAGTATATCCAATCGGGCTTCTTTTCACTCTGCCGACATGTAAAAAAGGAATCTCTGACTCTATTTGAGCATTTGAGAATGAAATTTTTTCGCATTTTATGATCATAGAATGGATGCCACACACACTTTGTCTGAAATAATTAATAATATTAGATTAAAAAAAGTGGTACTTAACTAAATTATTAATAAATAAACATAGTTAATACCTGAAAAATGTCAAACATCTCCAACTTTTGGGAATAGTGTACCTTACCCCAGGATTGCCACGCTTTTGTATGTTTAAGTCGTATGCATTGTGTAACTAAAGGTGTAGCCTTATCTGAGTGATAAAAACTATATAAAATTCACTAGTGTTAATAAATATATTCAATAATTTAAAATTATAGATATATTAAATAATTAAAAACTAACATAAATAATACTTACCTACGATCTTCCTCTGGAGCAATCCTCAACCTCCCTTTAGTATCGAATGTGCCAAGCTCACCAATGTATCTACTTGGATCACTAGGCAGTACAGAAGTGCCGATGGACGGGGATGATGTAGGGTCATCAAACTGCAATCTAGATACAATAGGAGTAGATGATGACGGGGATGGCGATGGACTAGAAGATGGAGAAGGCATGGATGAGCTCATGCTATGCGGATGAACAACATAACGTGTAGAAGAAAGTGGCATGTCAGGCGTAGGAATAAACTGACATGGAGGGTCGGATCCAGACATAGAATGCATGCCAGAGTAAGCCATGTGAGGTGTAGTGAAAAAATCAGGAGAATATGTAGAGGGCGGACATGTATTAAGCATATGAGGTAAAGGAGCAGTAGTATTAACAGAAGCAGGAGAGGAACTTTGAACTTTATTTTTTCCCTTGAATTTACTAGCATTCACTGTAGATGCCATATCTGTAATATAAGCACAATAAATTAGCACAATATAAGTACAATATAAATTTATATGGAATAAATTTATAAAGTAATACTAATAAATAAAGTAGTAAAGTAACAACATAAAACTATCAACATTATAAATCATCATCGTTTGTCTCAATTTCATCAGCTAGTTCTTCTTCCTCGCTGATCTCATTGTCATCAACAAATTCTGCCCCCACTTTATTCAACATCATGAACATATATTCTTCTTCCTCGTTTTCCCTAGATGTTTCCTCTCCAAAATTATTCTTTTTTTTTCACAACTATCTACCGATATGTCAAACTCTTCATAGATGCCTTCACTTTGTTACAACTGATCGGCTAATTTAATATCCACAATCAAGGGAACACTTGAAACCTCATATTAAAATGAAACATCTAATACATCATCTACTTCCACTCTTCCCACCAGCTTTCCTTTTAGAATAATCCACCAATTTGCCTTAGCCTTGGATTTGGCTTTGTTCTTGGTCAGTGGATAAGTAATGTAAGATACTTGTTTCATATTTTGGGTAATGATGAAAGGATCATAATGTCCATATGACCTTGTGTGATTAACTTCAACCATTTTAGAACATGAGTTTATCCTTGCACCCTTAGGACTCGGATCAAACCACCTGCATTGAAAAAGCATCAATCTTTTACGAGGCCAATTGAAACAATTAGATCATTATGCCGTTAGTCAAATTGAGTACCTATATAATGTTCAATAAAGTTTTACATGTTAAACCAACTATTATATAGCTGAAAACTTCACGTATTAGTTTATGTAACACTTAAAAATCCTCTAAACCATACTAAAAAAATTTCATAAACAGCAGCAGCACCATATTCTATAACAAAGTGGCTGTTTGATGCAAATACAACAAAAACTCTCATTAGTTAAAATAATGATGAGTCTTGCATGTTAGACTTTAATATAAAATGAATCATACTTGTAAAAAAGTTGGACGTCGGGTTGTAGTTGCTTTTCTGTCCCGGCCAGTGAATTTTTTACCTTCACTTTTTTTGGTCCTCTACTAGGTTGATTAAATATAGAAAATGGTGGATAATTCAGATAATTGTTGTCAACATCATCATGCCAATCCGGCCTATTTCTCAAACATGTCACATGCTGATCAAAATAATATGAACATAAATGAAAAGTTTTCCTAGCCAGATATGCCTCACATATTGACCCCTCAATTTGGGAGTTGTTTTACACGTCCCGCTTACACTTGCCAATAATCCTATATAATATATTTATTAATAAATTTACTTAAGCTAAACAAAAATTGAGCTAATGATAGAGGGACATTAATTTCCTCTCGAAAGGAAACATCCATCTACAGCACATCGGGCCTTCCAATAGTGCCTTTTCCGCAAGATGAATTAGAAGATGTTCCATTACATTGAAGAAACCAGGCGGAAAGATTTTTGTCAACTTAGTTGAGACTACAGGAAAGTTACTTTCCATCGACTTATGATTTTCTTCTTTCAACGCCTTAGAACAAAACTCCTTAAAAATAAGCTTGTCTCTGTAAGGGGTTTCCATACTTTCTATAAGTAAATAAGCTAAAAAAATTGAGCTAATGATAAAGGGACATTAATTACCTCTCGAAAGGAAACATCCATCTACAGTGCACTGGGCCTTCCAATAGTGCCATTTCTGCAAGATGAATTAGAAGATGTTCCATTACATTTAAGAAACCAGGCGGAAAGATTTTGTCAACTTAGTTGAGACTACAGGAAAGTTACTTTCTATCGACTTAAGATTTTCTTCCTTCAATGCCTTAGAACAACAGTTCTTAAAAAATAAGCTTGTCTCTGTGAGGGGTTTCCATACTTTATCAGGCAAGCCATTGAATGCAATTGGGAGCAAGTTTTCCATGAAGATTTGACAATCGTGGCTTTTCATGTGAGCCAAATTTTTTTCTTTCATATCAACACACCTTTCTATAAGTTTGACACATACCCATCAGACATCCTAAAATTCTTTACCCAATCACAAATCATTGTTCTCGCATCCAATCCAAATGTGTAGTTGGACTTGGGCATCCAAACCTTGTTGCCGACTTGAGATAAGTGTAACTCAGGCCGCCTACAAAATTCCTGAAGGTCCAACCTGGCCTTCACGTTATCCTTTGTCGTGTTCTTGACATCCATCATAGTATTAAAGACAGCCTCGAAAAAATTCTTTTCAATATCATTGGATCCATGTTATGTTGAAGAAGATTATCGTTCCAATAAGGTAACTCCCAGAAGATACTTTGGTTAGTCCAATTATGGTCAACACCATAACCATGTTGTTTAGATGGTCGTTGATCAGTTACCTTAGTTTACACCTTAACCCTGTTCCAAATTTCTCGTCCGGACAGCCTTCGCGAAGTCTCATCTAAATCAACCTAATTCTTCATAAATACACTAGTGTTATTCCTAAACGGATGATCCATTGGCAAGAATCGACGATGACAGTCGAACCATGTGTTCTAACCACCATTATCAAAGTGAATGCTTTTGTATCTTCCATACAACAAAGGCAAGAGAACTTGCCAGCAGTGGACCACCTAGACAACATTCCATAAGCTGGAAAGTCATTTATAGTCCACATAAAAGAAGCATGCAGTTGAAAGTTCTATTTTTTTTTTTTTGATATATCTTATTTTTCCACACCTTCATGCCACAGTAACTTTAACTCATCAATCAAAGACTGCAAAAATACATCAGTCGAGGCTTTCGGGTTATGTGGACCTGAGATAATTCAATTCAGAAACAAATATGCACTTGATATGCACATTTCAGGGGGAAGATTGAACGGCGTGATAAATACAGGCCAACAAGAATAGGGTGTAGAAGAGACATAAAATGGAGTGAACCCATCTGAACATAAATCTAACCTCATGTTTCTTGGTTCACTAGCAAACGCCGGATACACCCTATCAAAATGTTTCCTTGCCTTACCATCTGATGAATGACTTAGAATGTCAGGTTGTTTTGTATGCTCATGATGCCATCTCATATGAGGAGCAGAGCTCATCGACACATACAACCTCTTTAACCTAGGTATAAGGGGTAAGTAGTGCATCACCTTAATATGAATCGACTTCTTTTTAGCATTTAGGACTGGCTTGTAACAAGCCTCTCCACAAAATTTACAATTTTCTAGTTCTGCATCATCCTTATAGAATAACATGCAACAGCTGACACAATAGTGATTTCTCTCCGAAGAAAGCCCTAAGGTGGAAACCAACTTCTTAGTATAGTAATAATCAGTTGGTAATTCCATGTTAGTCGGATTAAGTTCATTCATAAGCCCAATGGTAGAATCCATGACTGCTTGAGATATACTAAAATCAAATTTAATACTTAACAATCTAACATCAGCTGACAATTTAGAATGCATTGAACCTTTGTACAATGGACGACTAGCTTTTTCCAACCATTTAGAAGAGCTTTGCCTCATCATTGGGAATGTGCTCAACCGTTGGTTGAAATGTACCCCGTTGGGATGGCTCCTCTGGGTATATTCCAAAAGCATCATTCACCATATCATTCATTCAATAATTATCAAGATCATTCTCCACAAACTGACCATTCCCACCGCCATAAGCATTTTGAAAATTAACATCACCACCTCTATCATCACACTCTCCATGATGAATTCAAATAAAATAATTTGGCATAAAATCATTCCTATAAAGATGCATTTCAACATCCACCAAATTTTGTGCTTTTATGCACTTGCATTTCTCACAAGGACACTTAATCTGTTATGCCTTATAAAAACAATAAATGTTTTCGCCATTTCAATAAATTCTCCAACACCTTTTGCAAATTCAGTTCTCATCCTCCGCCACCCGTGGTTATTTCTATTATACATCCAACTACAATTTTCATATTCCATATCTCCACAAAGATTACAAGTTTAAAAAAATTCAGATACATATTAAGTTTCAACTATAAAAACTTTAATATATCATGAAAAACTTGTAATTTGAAAAAGCTTAAGTAATTGTACAACTTACTAGTATTATTAGTATTATATCATAGTCATTTTTAATTTGGCTATTAATTTTATATTATTAAGTAATTTGTACTCTAGGATTATTAGTATTATAGCATAGTCATGTTTAATTTGTCTATTAATTTTATATTATTAAGCAATTTGTACTCTAGAATTATCGTTTAGTAATTAATAACACTTCTTATGTGCAACTTATATCTGTTTCTTTGAAATGATAGGACTATTTACTTATCTATAATAAGTTGGAACAATTTAAAATTCAATATTTCAAGAATCAAATGAAATAGAATCAAAGATTACAAAATGGATATTTATAAATAATTTATTTCATTCAAATTAATTTACAAAATAAGATATTTTAAGTTGTGTAGTTACTTTATTCCTTATAACTAATGTCTCTTAAATTAGTGTTTAAGCGTGACACTAGTTCATTTTCTTATTTTACGCTATGAAAGTTCCAAACTTTCTCTCTATTATAAAATAAGTATTCCATTCTACTTGTGTTTCTACATGTTGAGGACATGCTATTCACATCAACTCCTACTTATTTTAGTTAACTGGTAAGTAGCTTTGTCAATATAAATATTTTTTAATCTTCTTTATTTTCTTTACTTAGCATCAAACTAAGTAATGTAAAATTTATTGTCATTAAGATGAAACATCATTTTTTGTCAAAACATATTTTACTATCACAATAAAATATTTCACCACAATATCCATCAAAAACACCATTAATTCATATTTCATATTCGATCATTCCATCATCATTCCAACAAGTGCAACACAAGTGTGATGGACTTCTTTCTAGACACAACTATAAGGTTGTTGCTTCACGTGCATTTATTTGCTTTCATATAATCATCTTAAATACTTCCACATCTTTTCCTTTCTATTAACTTTTTAACTTTGTGTTTATGATTTTCCTCCTTGATATCTTAATGACAATTACATTTCTATAGCAAAATCTATTAACACAATACCAACCAAAACAACAAGCTTCAGCAAATCTGTTGGAGCAAATAAACTATACAAAAAATTACCTACACATAAACCATATAAAAAAAATTTACTTACCTCTGCACCGGAGCTAGAGAACACCGACGGCGTCAGTGGCTGGCCGGAAGGTAGGAAAAAAGAAATAAATTAATAATTTGGGATTAGGGTTCACAATTTGGAAAAAAAAAAAGAGAAGTAAACTTACCAATTTAGATGTTTAATGGCCTATGAAAGTGAAATTGGGAATGGCAGTGGAATAAGGGGTGGGAATGGGGGTCGATCTGTTAATTAACGGGTGTGGGAATGGGGGAGAGAAGAAGAGGTTTGAAAGAGAGAATGGGTAATGGTTGTGTTATGATCAGGTTTAGGTAGATCTATTTAAGGGTCTGACTGATTTGGTCGCATACTAATAAAAAAATTAATTAAATATTGCACCGACCGAGTCGGTCAGGCAAAATAAAAAAATTCAAAAAACTAACCGACTAATTTAGTCAGAAAGCTCTGACCAGGGGTGGGCGGTCGGAATACGGAGGTCGGTAGTGTCTTATGTTAGCTCATTTAGTTAAGCCTACCATATGGGCCGATCCACGGGATCCAAAGCTCAAGCTTGTCGGTTAGCTTTTTTTTTTTTGGGGCTACTCTGCTCCTACACCTATAGACGGGTGTCATGTCTCTCACTTGAGAGATCAAAAATTAGAAGTCAAAAGTCATAACAAGAAGCAAAAGAAAACTTGTTGATCAAAGGCAAAAAGTTTCTCTTAATAAACTGCAATCCTTAAGAATTCTAAGCCTTAAAAGACCAAGACGAAGATTCAAGAGCAAGCATCATACCTTTGGATTAAAAACAAGCCAAGATCAAATCAATCAAGTTCAAGATCAAGCTCTTATGCATTGAATAAATGGACAAGTCAAGATCAAATCCAACAATTTCATGATCAAGTTCCAAGCTTATGAATCCAAGTACAAATTAAGATCAAATTAAGTATTTCACGATCAAGCTCTCAGCCCTTGAACCCAAACACAAATCAAGATAAATCTCAACATCAAGATTAAAGCTTGAAGATCAAGCTCAAAAGCCCATGATTATTGTTAAAATGACGAATTATATGAGTCCTAGATATTGTAACATTTCAATATATTTGAAATCAATATTAATCTTGTTATTCTATTTTCTCGTCTTGATTTTTTTTTTTGATACAAATTTTGACACGCCCGAAGGTATAATCTCTACCTTTCTCCTCTTCTCTTCGAAGGCAAGAATACCATATGTCTCAAAAAAAATCAACATGTGCTATTATTAATTTTAAAATCTGATTGTAAGTCTCCATGGAAAATGTTAGCCTAATCAAAATGAGGAAATTCAAAATGTTGGACAACAATTGCTTCGAGCGTCATCTAATTTCAGGCGTGCTTTTGGTTCATCATATTCAAAAGAAGTGAGATCCTCTTCATTCATTCTTGATGTAAGGAACAACATAGTTGAGCTGGTCAAAAGAACTTTAGCTCAACTCAGTGTAGTCCAAAAACTGCATCATGCAAAAGGATAATGATGTCTCTTGAGTACTAGATTACCCTAGCCTCCTCATGTGTTACTCCTCCACCCGAGTTATTGAATGATGAGTTTTGAAAATTGACAAACAAAGGACCGAGTATAGAACCTGGTTCTTACATGAAGACATGATCGATCGAAAAGATGACAGACTGGTAATCCATGCTGAACTAAGAAAAGTTGAGCGCGTGTATGTTGTTAATCATGGTCATTTAAGAAATTTGTAGCTCGGAAGCTTCTAAGAAGAATTAAACGAAGTAGAGTTATATAAGGAATACAATTATAGGAGATCTTCTCTTTTCATATCTGAGAAGATTCCTAGTTGAAGACTGCTAGGGTTTTCACTACTCTAAAAAAGCTTAAGTGAGGCATGCCGAAATAATCCTTGATTCACTACGAGATTTCATAGCAAAACAATGGCAATATAATTGATCGTGTGTGAATGGATGAGGAAGATTCTAGTCAGAGAACCTAGTGCTTGAAAAAGTTCATCATAGGATTCTTAGATTGTGTGAGTACACTGTTATGTATTTGCTATTTTGCATATATATATAGAAGCATTGGTGGTCTTTGTAAGGGAAACTTTGTAAAAGCTAGAGTGTAGCTATAGTTTGCATAGGGTCTAAAGTTTAGACCATTGGTTATTGTTGTGTAACGTAAAACTTGTTTGTTGTGTTAGTCGATTTAGTTCGCAAAATCCTAGAGATTAGGTCGTGGTTTTTCTCCCCTGAGAAATGAGTTTTCTATGTAAATTCCTTGTATTCTTAAGTTTCTATTTGATTACTATTTAGTTTATCGAGTGGGAGAAACTATGTAAAAACCAGTTTCTTGCAGTAACGAGCAAGGTGCTTCAGTTAAGAAAATTCGGAGGATACTATTCAATCCCCCCCCCTCCCTGCCTTTAGTGTCATTTGAAAGTGCACCTAGTGCAACACGAGCTTTCTCCAAGTTATGATTCCTATCATTTTCTTTCCGCTATGGTGGTCATACAAGGAATGACGATTGAGGTTCCACTATAGAAAGAACAACTTATAAGTTTTATTAAAGCAATTGAAGGCTTGAAGAAATATCTTCAAGATTAAGATGCTCAAATTGATAAGTTGACAAATAAGATGGAAAACATGACGAAGGTAGAATCAAGTCACGCATATGTACATCTTCTTGAAGCACAAAAGAAAGGAGAGGCTTCCACTAAACAAACAACACCGACCAAAGAGATCCGACTCTCTTCTAAAGGTCATACTCATCTTGAATACCAATTGAAGGACTTTATTATAGGCACCATTATGGATAAATTTGAGCCGCCAACCATATCATCATCCCATACATAAAAAATGTACACTCAAAATATTTAACTTCAAGAAACCTGTTTCCTATCACCTCCTAATATTCAACAATTTGATGATGATCGAAATTACAAACAAGAAGTTGCGCACTTTATTTATTGAGGCGTGAAATAGTGTTGGAACTTCTAGTGATCATCTCGTCAAGAAGTTTGTTCGATCTCTTACAAAAAATGCTTTCGATTAGTACAAGATCGAGAGTCTGGTTCCAAATAAGCAAATGGAGCATGAATTTTGATGTTGTTTCTATAGCATAAGATGAATAATCAATATGGTTAGAGCTCTTACAAACACCTACCAAAAGAAAGATGAGCCAATCATCGACCATAAGAATCCTTGGAGAAGATTGAGCCCCAACTGTACAGAATACTTTAATGAGACCTCGACATTGAAATGTGTATTCAATGTATGCATTGGGGTCTTCATTACATCTTATACAGAATTAAATCCAAAACATTTGAAGAGATGATCCTACGTGCACATGATATGGAACTAAGCATGGCTATAAGTAGAAACCATAGGCCTTATGTTCGTACGCCTTGCAAAGGTGAAGACATATAAGAAGAAGAAAACGATGGACAATTTGCATTCAATGTTGAAATTAAAGAGTCCATGCATATTAATACTTTGTCAATATAAATATTTTTTAATCTTCTTTATTTTCTTTACTTAGCATCAAACTAAGTAATGTGCAATTTATTGTCATTAAGATGAAACAACATTTTTTGTCAAAATATATTTTACTATCACAATAAAATATTTCACCACAATATCCATCAAAAACACCATTAATTCATATTTCATATTCGATCATTCCATCATCATTCCAACAAGTGCAACACAAGTGTGATGGACTCCTTTCTAGACAAAACTATAAGGTTGTTGCTTCACGTGCATTTATTTACTTTCATATAATCATCTTAAATACTTCCACATCTTTTCCTTTCTATTAACTTTTTAACTTTGTGTTTGTGGTTTTCCTCCTTGATATCCTAATGACAATTACATTTCTATAGCAAAAAATCTACTAACACAATACCAACCAAAACAACAAGCTTTAGCAAATCTGTTGGAGCACATAAACCATACAAAAAATTACCTACACTTAAACCATATAAAAAATAAAACAAAAAAAGAAAATAAATTACTTACCTCTGCACCGGAGCTAGCGAACACCGACGGCGTCAGTGGTTGGCCGGAAGGTAGGAAAAAATAAATAACTTAATAATTTGGGGTTAGGGTTCACAAATTGAAGGAAAAAAAAAAAGAAAGAGAAGTAAACTTACCAAATTGGATGTGTAATGGCCTTTGAAAGAGAAATTGGGAAAGGCGGTGGAATAAGGGGGTGGGAATGGGGGTTGATCTGTGAATTAACGGGTGTGGGAATGGGGGAGAGAAGAAGAGGTTTGAAATAGAGAATGGATAATGGTTGTGTTATGATCAGGCTTAGGTAGATCTATTTAAGTGTCTGACTGATTTGGTCGCATACTAATAAAAAAATTAATTAAATATTGCACCGATCGAGTCGGTCAGACAAAATAAAAAAAATTCAAAAAAGTAACCGACTAATTTAGTCAGAAAGCTCTGACCAGGGATGGGCGGTTGGAATACGGAGGCCGGTAGTGTCTTATTAGGTTAGCTCATTTAGTTAAGCCTACCATATGGGTCGATCCACGGGATCCGAAGCTCAAGCTCGTCGGTTAGCTTTTTTTTTTTTTTTGGTGGCTACTCTGCTCCTATACCTATAGACGGGAGTCTTTTCTCTCACTTGAGAGATCAGAAATTAGAAGTCAAAAGTCATAACAAGAAGCAAAAGAAAGCTTGTTGATCAAAGGCAAAAAGTTTCTCTGAATAAACTGCAAGCCTTAAGAATTCTAAGCCTTCAAAGGTCAAGACGGAGATTCAAGATCAAGCATCATACCTTTGAATTAAAAACAAGCCAACATCAAATCAATCAAGTTCAAGAACAAGCTCTTATGCCTTGAATACAAGGACAAGTCAAGATCAAATCCAACAATTTCATGATCAAGCTCCAAGCTCATGAATCCAAGTACAAATTAAGATCAAATTAAGTATTTCAAGATCAAGCTCTCTGTCTTGAACCCAAACACAAGTCAAGATAAATCTCAACATCAAGATTCAAGCTTCAAGATCAAGCTCAAAAGACCATGATTATTGTTAAAATGACGAATTATATGAGTCCTAGATATTGTAACATTTCAATATATTTGAAATCAATATTAATCTTGTTATTCTATTTTCTCGTCTTGGTTTTTTTTTAAATACAAATTTTGACACGCCCGAAGGTACAATATCTACCTCGCTCCTCTTCTCTTCGAAAGCAAGAATACCATATGTCTCAAAAAAAATCAATATGTGATATTATTAATTTTAAAATCTGACTGTAAGTCTCCATGGAAAATGTTAGCAAAATTTTGGACAACAATTGCTTCGAGCATCATCTAATTTCAGGCGTGCGTTTGGTTCATCATATTCAAAAGAAGAGAGATCCTCTTCATTCATTCTTGATGTAAGGAACAACATAGTTGAGCTGGTCAAAAGAACTTTACCTCAACTCAGCGTAGTCCAAAAACTGCATCATGCAAAAGGATAATGATGTCTCTTGAGCACCAGATTACTCTAGCCTCCTCATGTGTTACTCCTCCACCCGAGCGGTTGAATGATGAGTTTTGAAAATTGAAAAACAAAGGACCTAGTATAGAACCTGGTTCTTACATGAAGACATGATTGATCGAAAAGATGACAGACTGGCAATCCATGATGAACTAAGAGAATTTAAGCGTGTGTATGTTGTTAATCATGGCCACTTAAGAAATTTGTGGCTCGGAAGCTTCTAAGAAGAATTAAACGAAGTAGAGTTATATAAGGAATACAATTATAGGAGATCTTCTCTTTCCATATCTGAAAAGATTCCTAGTTGAAGACTGCTAGGATTTTCACTACCCTAAAAAAGCTTAAGTGAGGCATGCCGAAATAATCCTTGATTCACTACGAAATTCATAGCAAAACAATGGCAATATAATTGATCATGTATGAATGGACGAGGAAGATTCTAGTCAGAGAACCTAGTGCTTAAGAAGTTCATCATAGGATTCTTAGATTGTGTAGTTTTGATTATACATTGTTATGTATTTGCTTATTTACTCATGTAGAAGCATTATAGTTGGTGGTCTTTCTAAGGGAAAATTTGTAAAAGCTAGAGTGTAGCTATTGTTTGCATAGGGTCTAAAGTTTAGACCATTTGTTATTGTTGTGTAACCTAAAACTTGCTTGTTGTGTTAGTCGATTTAATTCAAAAAATTCTAGAGATTAGGTCGTGGTTTTTCTCCATTGAGAAATGAGTTTTCTATGTAAATTCCTTGTATTCTTAAGTTTCTATTTGATTACAATTTAGTTTATCGAGTGGGAGAAACTATGTAAGAACCATATTCTTCCAGTAACGAGTAAGGTGCTTCAGTTAAGAAAAGTCGGAGCATACTATTCAATCCCTCCCCCTCCCCCCCCCCTCCCCCTGCCTTTAGTGTCATTTGAGAGTGCACCTAGTGCAACACGAGCTTTGTCCAAGTTATGATCCCTATCATTTTCTTTCCGCTATGGTGGTCATACAAGGAATGACGATTGAGGTTCCACTATAAAAAGAACAACTTATAAGTTTGATTAAAGTAATTGAAGGCTTAAAGAAATATCTTCAAGATTAAGATGCTCAAATTGATAAGTTCACAAATAAGATGGAAAACATGACGAAGGTAGAATCAAGTCAAGCATATGTACAGCTTCATGAAGCACAAGAGAAAGGAGAGGCTTCCACTAAACAAACAACAACAACCAAAGAGATCCAACTCTCTTCTAAAGGTCATACTCATCATGAAAACCAATTGAAGGACTTTATTATAGGAACCATTATGGATAAATTTGAGCCGCCAACTATATCATTATCCCTTACATAAAAAAAATATACACTCAAAATGTTTAACTTCAAGAAACCTGTTTCCTATCACCTCCTAATATTCAACAATTTGATGATGATCGAAATTACAAACAAGAAGTTGCGCACTTTATTTATTGAAGCGTGAAATAGTGTTGGAACTTCTAGTGATCATCTCGTCAAGAAGTTTGTTCGATCTCTTACAAAAAATGCTTTCGATTAGTACAAGATCGAGAGTCTGGTTCCATAAATAAGCAAATGGAGCATGAATTTTGATGTCGCTTCTATAGCATAAGATGAATAATCAATATGGTTAGAGCTCTTACAAACACCTACCAAAAGAAGGATAAGCCAATCATCGACTATAACAATCCTGTGAGAAGCATGAGCTCCAACTGTACAGAATACTTTAGTGAGACCTCGACATTGAAATGTGTATTCAATGAATGCATTGGGGTCTTCATTACATCTTATACAGAATTAAATCCAAAACATTTGAAGAGATGATCCTACGTGTACATGATATGGAACTAAGCATGGCTATAAGTTGAAACCATAGGCCTTATGTTCGTACGCCTTGCAAAGGTTAAGACACATAAGAAGAAGAAAACGATGGACAATTTATATTCAATGTTGAAATTAAAGAGTCCTTGCATATTAATACTTCTTTCTTAAGTTTCACCACAAAGGTAAGTAGGAATTAAAAAGTTCAAACAAGTTTTGTGCCCGACAAAACAAGTCAAATGTTTAAAAGTGTTTTATCTTCAAAAGAAAGTCATTAACTTAGCTGGTCAAGGAAAGATCTTGTTGGAGAAGGAAAATCAAGTATGAATCATGTCTCCATCATGTTATTGCCCATCCCTATAACAAGTCATGAAATAGTGGAGGATGAGGATGAGGTTGGATTCTTTTGAGTAAAAGACGTCACTACTGAACAAGCTTACTCATAGAGCCAAACGACCAATATGTAAGGAGAAAACTGGTCGATAGTCCAAACAACCACAGAGAGTCAAAGCATTTGAAGAAAGCACTTATGAATGTTAACCATTACCGAAGACCATGTCATCACATGACATATAGAGACTCTGTACGGAAAAACAGTGATAAATAAGCTCTCAACATTCTTCATGGTTCACACATCCAAAAGATCCCCCCGCGAGCTCAATCTGAATGAGAAGGTCTTATCTCTTATCTAAAAGCATAAAAAATAAGAAAACATAACAATAGGAAAAAAATCTCGTTAATCAAAGGCTACAAATTTCTCTGCATATTGCAAGCATTCTAAGTGTTGAACGATCAATATGAAGCTTCAAGATCAAACATGACGTCCTAGGTTTAAAATACAGGTCACGTAAGTACAAGCCAAAATTAAATCCACCAATTCCAAGATCATGTTGCAAGCTTCTTGAATCCAATTACAATACTTCAAGTTGAAGATCAAGCTCCCAACCATTGAACCTAAGAACAAGTCAGATAAGATTCAAATTCAAGATGCAATTTTTAGGATCAAGCTCAAAAGCCTATGAAGTTATTATTGGAAATACAAATCAGAGGAATAACAAAAATTATAAATATTTTAATATATTTGAAATAAATATATCTTATCACTCTATTTTCTTTTCTTGATTAAGTTTTAGGAATGAATTTATTGTCTACAATCACGACTTCAATTTCTGTTGTCTATTTAATGCCGAACAGTTTATCCACTTAATAATGCTTTATATCTAAATAATTCATATCTGATTCTGAAAAGATGAGAAATTGAGAGGATCTATAGAGAAGTTTTTATAGAGAAAACCCCAGCCGGTTACTCTCCATTGAACTGAATGAGGAAAAAAATGAATAATTATGTATTGGTATTGGTACTTATAGCTATATATACAACAGACATGGAAAGGTAAAAACATACAATATAAATAATCGTTTCCAGGTATACAAGTGGGCTCATTATTATCTAACTATGGGCCTAAACTATCTCTTACGGATACCACTTTATTTTGTAGCCCAACACCCTCTCTCAAGTAGGAAGGGGTGTAGTGGACCCACCCCTAACTTGGACAAATTCCGCAAATGAGCTGGACTAGGTAATGCCTTAATGAAAATATCAACGAGATGTAATCTAGTAGGCACATAGCTGAGAGAAATCATCCCATCATGCTGTTTCTCTCGTATAAATGGAAATCAATCTTGATGTGTTTTGTCTTCTCATGGAAAACTAGATTCTTAGAAATAGGTATAGTAGATTGGCTGTCATAAAAACACAAATATGAGTTAATCTAGTGACAAACATACCTTCAAGTAAACGACAAAGCTAAGTAACTTCAGCAAACAAACGTCGAATGGATCTGTATTCAGCCTCAGCTGAAAGAGACATAGTAGACTGCTTCTTAGACTTCTAGGTAACAGGCACCAAGCATGATTTAAAAAAAAAAAAACATTAATGGATCTTCGAGAATCTGGAGAAGAAACCTAGTTAGAATCACGATAAGCTTGTAAGTGAAAATCCTTATCAGAATTCATGAATAAATAAAGGCCTGTAGAACCTTTCCGATATCAAAACAGTGTGAAGTGCAGCCTGGTAATGAGAATCATGAGGATGCTGCATGAATTGAGACAGGTGCTGAACAGCCTAAGCAATATCAGGCTTGGTGTATGAAAGAAAATTGAGCTTGCCAATCAACTTTCTATACCAAGAAAGATCAGAGAGAGGATCACCAACATTCATGCTCAAACGAACACCCACTGGCAAAGGGCTCACATAAGGAGACAAGTTAGTACAACCAAATTCATTAATAAGATCCAAAGTGAACTTCTTTTATTGACCATAACACCAGAGGCAGTATATAAGACTTCAAGACCCAAAAAATTAATACAAATAACCATGATTCTTAATCTTAAATTTGTCATCCATATGTCTTTCAAGAGAAGCAATAGAGACCTTATCACTACAAATGATTAGAACATCATCTATATACACAGCTAGGAAAACAGAACCAACAGCAGAGTATTTAAAAGTTAAGGAGTAATCATTTTTGAAATGTTGAAAACCAAAAAAATTGAAAGGATTCTGAAAGTTTGGCATACCATTACTTTGATGCATGCCTTAATCCATAAAGAGATTTTTCAATTCGTGAATTAGATTAAGGGAAAGAGCATGGAATTCTTAGGGAATTATCATGTATACCTCTTCATGAAGATTCCAATGTAAAAAGGCATTATTTACATCAAGTTGGGACATAAGCCATTCGTTTTGAACAGTAATTGCAATCAAACATCTGATTGTTATCATTTTGACAACTGGAGAGAAAGTTTTTATGAAAACTAAACCTTTTTTAGTGTCACCTCTAATAACAAGTCTGACCTTGAATCTCTCTACTGTGACTTCAACCTTATGTTTGATCTTGTACACCCATTTGCAGGGAATACAATACTTCTCAAGAAGCAAGGGAACAAGATTCCAAGTGTTATTAGCCTCAATGGCAGCAAATTCCTTATCCATGGCTTCCTACCAGCCTGGATAGAGAGCTGCCTGATGATAGGAGGTAGGTTATTGCACATTAGAGATAGAGTAAATAGAAGATTGAGTAGAGGCTGGAAGAGTTGTGAAAGAATAAGCTTTAAGAGAGGATAGGGTAGAAGGGAAATTAGAGATGGAATGTAAATTAATATGTTATGAGGTTTTCAGAAGATACACATAATCTTGAAGGTATCCAAGAGGTTTAGACACTCTAGTAGTATGTCTAGTCTGAGCAGGTGGAAGAGGAGTAGGAGAAGCAGAAGAAGAAGAATCGGGAGAAGCAGAAGATTAGAGGGATAGAGAAGAAGAAAAACGGAGAGGAGAATCCTATAATGAAGGAGTGGGAGAGTAAGATGGTGCTAGATGATGAGAACCTATAATGGGTGAAGAAGGCATGCCGGGTTATGGAGATGAAGAAGGCATGTTAGGTGCAGAATGTGGTGTAAATGTGGAAATGTCGGGAATATCAGTGTGTAGATGAGTCGTTGTGGGAGAAAGATGTGTAGTGGGTAATGACAATCTAAAAGGAAAAATGTTCTCAATAAAACGGAAATCTCTAGAAGAAGTGAATTGTTCAGTGATTAAATTGTAGAGTTCGTAAGCTTTCTTTCCATAAGAATATCCCGCAAATACACACGGATTAGCTCTTGAGGAAAACTTGTCACTATGTCTCTTTATGGTATAAGCATAGCATAAACAACCAAATGCTTTGAGATGGGAATAGTCAGATGGTGTACCAAAAAGGCACTCATGAGGGGGCCCCCCCTTCCCCCAAGATAGAATTGGGAAATTTGTTAATCAAGTGGTAGTAAAGATGCAGTCCCCTTAGAACTTTACAGGTAGGTTGGATTGATAAAGAGATGCTCTGGAGGTTTCAAATAAGTGTTTGTGTTTCCTATCCACTATCTCGTTCTGTTGTGGAGTGTCAACACAGCTAGTTTGATTACTAGTGCCCAACTCAAAAGAATTATCACTTCTAATACATTTAACTTTGCTATAAACCTGAGTTTCTAGCATAGACAAGAAACCTTGAAGTAGAGGGAAAGCATTAGATTTGGCAGAAAGTAGATTGGGTTAAGTGCACCTAGTGAAATCATCAACAATGGCTAGGAAATATCTATACCCTCCATGAGTTGGAGTATGGTAGGAACCCTATACTTCTATATGGATTAGCTCAAAAAGAGAAGAAGCATGAGTAATACTGGTAGGAAAAGGGGGTCCTAGTTTGCCTAGCAAGAAGACACACAATGAAATCAAAGTGCTACTGAGTAGGAAAAGGAATATACAAATGCTTGGAAAGAGAGTGCATTTTGTTATATCGTAGATGACCAAGTCTATTATGCCAAAGGCTTTGTACATCAGTAGAAGCAGGGCTTATAGAGGAATCATTGGAAAGAGTACACTTATTGAAAACAGTGCTATTTACCGTGCCATATTTACAAGATCTTGGAACTAAGTCTTCTTGTAGTATGTAAAATACTACAACTTTACCAACTTTCACTTGGCTCATCAGAGAAGGGTCCTGCAGAATACAAGTAGAAGTGGTAAACCACACCATTCCACTGAGTTAATTGTATAGCTTTTGGATGGAAATGCGATTATAGTGAAAGCTTGGAACTTGAAGGGCATTGTGCAAGACAGTATTTGCAAAGATGTAAATCCCCTACAGACACCACTTTGACTTTATACCCATTAGGTAAGGCAAAAGAATATTGTACATGTAGAGGATGGAGAATGTGTAAAAGAGAAGCATTAGAAGTCATGCAATCAGAAGCCTCTGAATCTAGAATCCAGAATTTAGTTAAGGAAGCAGACATAGAATAGCATTGTGCAAGAACATTGAACCTATCATGGTAATACTACCTGCCTTGTTAGTATAACCACTGCTTTAGGAATTGAACTAGCTTAAGAACTAACTTGCACACTTTGTATGAGTTGCATCAGTTGGCTCATTGTTCTAGAGTAATGTCTGAGGACCAAAACAAAAGTTTTCCAAAACTATCTGTAGAATCCGATTCAGAAATTCCAAAACTCTGAACAACAACAGCAGTAGCTCTTACTTCTAAAGTTGGATGTTGACTTATGTGAATTGAAATTCCCAGCATTCTGATTAGGATTGTGAAAACTCTTAGGATTTTGATTGAGAGGATTGTTCTGACTATTGTGCCACTTTAGCTTTTTTGCAGTCCTCTAATGTATGCCGAAGTTTCTTAAAATATATGGAGACTATGTCATATCTTTGATTATAACCCTTCTTATTGTTCTGATTAGAATTACCAGAGTTTTGAAATCTTTGGTGTGTTCCAGATTGATTATAAGATCCTTTATACCCTGCAGACTTTCTTTTATAGAAATAATTCTGACTCTGACCCTGGGAGTTGTGTTGATTTGAGAAAAAAGAGATACATAATCGGGGATAAATAAGACCTAACATGTATTTCCCTTTGTCTTTCTTCATGAATTAGAAGAGAATATGCCTTCTCAACTTTAGAAAAGGGACTCATCATAAGAATATATCCTCTTGTCTGAGTATATGCTTCATTTAGACCCATTAAGACTGCATCAACCTGTTGTATTTGTGAGACCTGGTTTTGTCCCGTTGCAGCACGTTTGCTAACACATACACAGCATGTACAAACCAGAAATAATTCCAAGACACCCAACTCATCCCAATATTTCTTTAGTTTGGTATAATATGTGGAAATGTCATTATTTCCCTGTATGATTCAACTCAATTTCTTTTTTATCTAAAAATTTTGCGCACTGTTGGACTCCCCAAACCTATTCTTGAGATTCTCCCACATACATTGTGCATAAGGAGAATGAATGATACTTTCAACAATATCTTTAGTCACAGCTCCCATAATCCTGGAGGAGACCATAAAATTGCATCTCTCCCATGCTTTGAAAATAACAGAATTAGCATCTGATTTCTTATAAGTCCATCTATAATGTCTATTTTTTTCTTAATTGACAAACTCATCCACTTAGCTTTACTCAAATTCACATAACCATTCCCATCAAAGGGCATTAACACCAAACTCACCCCAGTCCCCTCTAAGGGATGGATGTAAAATAGATGAGCAGGATCGGCTACAACAACTATACTAGTTCTAGATTCCAAAGTAACCCCCTCAGTACTGGAAGGATCGAGAGTAGTATTTTTCTGTGAGACGAAGGTAGTGGGTGCTGCCATGACTTATAGGACTAGTGAAAACTGCAAGAACCCCCAGTAAAGAGAGATTCAATCTAATTGAACAATCAATGCCAGTAACAGATTCCTATGAGACTCAAGGTCTTCGGACATGCATAACTTTGATTGATCTTAAGTAAATAGAAATTAGGAAATAAGGCAACGAATCAGGAATTAGGGCATGAATATCTCTTAAATATGGAAACCCTAAATTGACCTATCAAACGTCAAAACACTTTATTCTCAACGAATCAACGAGTCATTAGTAAAAATTCAGAAGGCTTTGTGAGAAATACGTCAGGTTCTCTAAGATATGGCACAATAAGCAGTAAACTGTGAATATTATCAAAATTTGAGCAGAATTTTAGTGGATTTGGTCACAATACCTAGAATTTTGATCAAGTATAGTGAAAATTGTAAGGATTTTATCGTGTTTCTTTGTATGCCTCGAAGAAGTAAGAGCCTTGAGAAATCAAGCCACAACATTGAGAAGAAACTTCGTCAAAAACTCTGATAAGAATCTCCATCAAACTCCGCTGGGAACTTCCTTTGAGAAAAGAGAACGATTCACCGATGCTCTGATACCATGAAAAGATGAGAAATTGAGAGGATCGGTAGAAAAGTTTCTAGAGAGAAAATCCTAGTCAGTTACTCTTCCATTGTAAAAATGAATAACTGTGTATTGGTATTGCTCCTTACAACTATATATACAATAGGGGTAGAAAGGTAAAAATATATACAATAAAAAATTGGGCCCAGGTATACAAGTGGGCTCATAAATATCTAACTGTGGGGTAAAAATTTCGTGCAGGGGCCTGTTTGGCGCGCGTTAATTGATTTGTAGCCGTCAAAAATAAATTCGCTGAGAAATAGCCACCTCCGGACAAATCCCAGTATAAATATTGGGGCTTTGAACAAGTTTTGTTCAAGGCCCCAGCATTTTGTTATGAGACTTTGTATAAAGCTTCAGTCCTATAACAAAATGCTGGGGCTGTGAACAAAACTTGTTCAAAGCCCCAGCATTTTGTTATGGGGCTGAAGCTTTATATATAAAGTCTCATAACCCATAACAAAATGCTGGGGCTGTGATGTTGGGGCTGTGAACAAAACTTGTTCAAAGCCCCAACATTTTGTTATGGGACTGAAGCTTTATATATAAAGTCCCATAACAAAATACTTGGGCTTTGAATAAGTTTTGTTCAAAGCCCCAGTATTTTGTTATGGGACTAGTCTGGGGTATTTTTCCAACGCTAATGGAGCTTAAGTGTGCGCGCGAATTTTTGGCTATTCTTCAATAAATTTAGAAACGGTGGATAGTCCCCAATGAGCGCGTCCAAAAATACCTAGTGATCAAAATTTGCCAGGGGCCTAAACTATCTCTTAAATAACTACAACTTTATTTTGTTGCCCAGCACATTCCATTAAATTTATTATTTAATTTTTGTTTCTTGACGTTCTCACCTAAAGATTTATGTTCATGTGTGGTTTCCAATCACTAATCTGTCTATTATAATCGCACAACCACTATCATTAGCCTTCAGCGTGCAACCAGCATTAGGAACCATCTACTCCGCTAACCATCACTTTCAACCAATCCACGACCAGTGACCACACCGCAAACCACTAATATTGTCCGTCGTTACCACCAACCACCTAAAAATAAAATTGAGTTAGGCATGAGACACAGAAAATGGCTCTCATTAAAGGAGATATTACACAAATTAAGATTTAGAAAAATGCAAACAATCTTCATCCAGATAAAACAAGCCAACATTTATACTTGCAGATTTTTCTTAGCAACTTCATTGGAAATTTTTATTTATAGGACGACCGTAAGACCTTTTTCTAAAAGATATCTAACTTCACAAACGGATGCATCCATTTTTTCATACTTAAATTTAAAACTTAAATTCAAATAAAACATATCTATCATTTAACCAATAAAATAGGAGTAGTTATTTTATAGTCTCATCCAACTTGCAGGCGCCTGAGCTCTTTTGATATTTCCACACACGTTATTATGTGTATTCTAAATCAAATACTCTATTCATTTCACTTTATGTACTAAAGTTTGAAAGTGTATAACTTCTGAAACTTATTGTGTAAAATATACCTATAGTATTTGTGTAGTTATTAAAACTTCTTATTAAAGGTGAAGGTGAAAAGAGAAATTTAAGTTAAACTATTACCAAAGTTGTCATTTTTTGAAACAGAATAATAAGAAAATATTGGCAAGACCGGTGGAATACATGAGAGACATAGAGTTAATTAAAAAGTTAAAAATGTGGTCTTTCACCACCAATGTGGGATAAAATACACCCACACTTTACAATATATAACAAATTATACTTTACACTACCGTCACTTAAGCCACCACCACAAATCACCTTCACTATCAGTCTCAACAGCTAGCCACCACCATCAGTTGCCATGGCAAAGACATCATTTTTGGTCACTACTTCTAGAAAATCACTGGCTATCATTGCACAACCATCAGCACCAACTACCTCTAACAACTGCAGCAACCATTAGCTAGCGAACGTTAATATTGACGGCTGCTACACCATTTGTCACCGCCACTAACTTTTAGGATGTGCTTCATCAAAAGAATGAATTTTCAACACACATAACTTATGATTTTCTCTAATATTTTGTTAAAATAATATTTAACCATTATTGTTTTAACTCATGAACTATTATTTCTTAATAAAGATTAGTTATAGGTATTTAGATGCTAAAAGTACATATAATCTTAATTACTTTATGTTCTAATTTAGAAATATCTTGATAATCAAATTTATCTATGTATGTATATCTTGGAGGGCACAATCCTACTTTTCTAAGGTTAGAAGTGTAGCATGTACTCTTTGTTTGGTGAGTTAGTGAAATATATATATATATATATATATATATATATATATATATATATATATATATATATATATATATATATATTTGTGTGGGCGCGCGCACTCATGTTAAATCACTTTTTGATCATCTTACAAAAGAAATCAATTGATCATCTGGAGCACTTTTTAATTTAAAGGAGACTGAATGCAGGTCATTGATAACCAATTGTTGTACTTGGTGCACCTTAACTAAACACTAGAGGGGGTGAATAGTGTTATCCAATTTTCGTTTTCCATAAGAATCTCGCTCATAAGTTGAATTACTCACAAAGAAACAGGTTCTCGATGAGGTTCAACTAAATATCCGTACTAAAGAAACTTTGCAAAAATAAACTTGTACAGATATTTTACATGGAAACTCCTTGTTCAAGGGAAAAAAATCACAACCCAAGCTTTGGGATTCGAGAAACTTTCTACTAACACAAAACAAGCGAGTTTTAGATTACAACACTATAACCACGGAACTAAACTCTAGTACCTAACTTCTTCTAAGCTAAAGCTCTAGCTTACAAGAACACAGTTTCTCCAATTAAGAACCTATTATAACGCTTCTATAATAAGCTGATAAGTTACAACTCGATTCCTATAGCAGAAAACTAAAACATCCTAAGAATCTAAGAAAGAACTTCTTCAGCACTTCGTTCTTAAACTGCAACTCTATCTTTTTCAGTCACAAATGATCAACACTTTGATTTGTCTTTGCTTTGCTTTGCTTTGCTCGCTCGAAGTGAATGAATTCTGTAAGCCTCCAGCATTGTATTTATAGAGATTAAACCTTGGTGTCTTTAACTAGGAACCTTCTCCAAATTAGGATAGGAAAAATCCTCTTATTAAAGTTTTCTTTTTATGAGTTTAACTCATTTTTCCTTAATTAGTATGTGGTGGTTGCTTTAGCTTCAAGACACAATTCCTTAGTTGATTAGTATTGTAATTTCTTTTACGCGTCAGCCTCTCCTAATTTGTCTAGGATTGACAGTCTGTTCCTTAATGTGTTCCTTTCCGTTTCCGAATAGGACTAAGAATATGACTCAGCATCTTTTCGTACTGTTGTGCATTCATATATGAAACTGGTCCTTTATCAGGTTCTTCGTTTGTCATTCTTCAAAACTAATACTTCAATACGAACCAGATAAAGTTTGATGTCTGATTTCTTTTTCTTTTTTTCAAAAATTCTTGTTATCTCAATCCTCTAATTCTTATTCCTAATCACATCTTTCATAGTTTGCAAGCTTCGCTAGTCGTAAGATTAGCTTGACGGAAAATAACTTATTGACTGAATTTTAATAAGTTTTACAAAAATTAAAGAACGTCCGATTCAGTCCTTATATTTGGGAGTGAATAATATCATCATTTGATTCTATCTTCTCAAAGACACAGTATTAGGGAAGATGCAAATTTGAAGAAATGAATTTATAGTTTTTGTACTTGTTTAATATTAATTCGAGTCAAAGCTTTCTTGAAATAGTGGCATGGAGTGTTTTGAAATGCTAATAGAGAGAATTCAAAGGCACAGCGTAGTTTTCTGATGCAAGACCACAGAGAAGACATTGTCAACTTTGAGCTCTCTACTTCCCATTTGTCCCATTTCTCCAAGCTCACTCTTAGCCTCAAAATTTCCTCCCTTGCTCTTCTCTCCATGCATGCCAACACAATCATCCCATTCCCAAGCTTGCATGTTGAAACTTTCTTCTAATTTTACCATCATCATCACCTCACAACACCCTAATAATAAACCACCATATTTATTATTTCTCATTTGTAAGGGGCGCGCACCCACAAGTGCGCGCACCACCACCACTAGTCTATGCAACTATGTCGTCAGTGGCCAATCACCGTTACAGCAACCACAACACCCTCCCACTGCTTTTTTTAATCCTCGCAGCCGCGTTAATTGCCGCTCACGTCTCCTCGGCTGCGACTTCGGAGGCTGAGATTCTCATCAAGTTCAGCAAGTCCTTGCAAAATGGCGCATTTTCTAGTTGGAAACCTAATGTATCACCATGCAACAAAGATGATAAGGCCAATTGGGATTATGTAATTTGTGAAAATGGTTTCGTTTTCGGTTTGCAGTTGGAGAATAAGGGCTTAAGTGGTACCATAGATGTGGACGCTCTTAAAGACTTGCCTAATTTTAGAACTATTAGCGTCATGAATAATAATTTTGAAGGCCCTTTACCAGCATTGAGTAAACTTGTAGGCTTGAAAACTGCTTATTTTACCAACAATAAGTTCTCCGGGCCAATTGATAACAGTATTTTTGAAGGGATGCATTGGTTAAAGAAGCTTCATATTGCAAACAATCAATTCAATGGAAAAATACCCTCCATATTGGGACAATTGCCTAAGCTCACGGAATTGAGGCTTGAAAATAACAAGTTTGACGGTCAAATACCTAATTTTAGTCAAGAAAGAATTACGGATATGAACTTCTCCAACAATTCTCTTGAGGGTCCAATCCCTCATTCCCTTTCTAATCTCAATGCTTCCTCATTTGAAGGTAAATTAAAGTTTTTGTTTTTGTTTTTGTTAATCACATTAACATGCATGGATGATACCACCTCTAACGTATAAAAATGTCCGCAAGCTAAGTTCCATGCAAACTTATCTTGGAGATGCCAACATTGACATCTAAGAATTAGAGAGGTTTCCAACTCCAATATCTCTTCAAAATTTCATAAAATTAGAAGGAACAAAATGATGAATGGAACAATGTGCAAATAATAGCTCACAGACTCATCGGGATAAAACTCATACACCTTAGGGATAAAACTCATACACCTTAAAAAACAAAAGCATGTTTTACATCTCATGCTCTTTTACCACTATCTCGAAAAAGTACCTCACAGATTTCGTCCCATAAGCTAAATTGGTAAATTATCGTCTCACGTTCATCCAAAATATGTGTTAGTTTAGATTTTAATGTCTTGGTTAAAGATACATGCGTGGAGCTTTATTAGGTTCTCCTTTTCACATTTGGTAATTATACAGGAAATGATCTTTGTGACGCTCCATTATCAAAATGCACGAGTGAACCAAAGATAGCTCTCTGGACAATTATATTGGTGGTAATCGTAGTGGCAGCAGCAGTTGCAGCAATCATTGTCGTTATCGTCATCCTTCGCCAGCGCAAGCAGACGCCTGAAACGGAAGCAAGATCAGCAGGTTCACCCCCGATCGCCTCTCACCAGAAGGTGCCCTCAGCAGATTTAGATAAAATGGAACAAGGCCAAGTCCCTCCTGACCGTTCCCCCGAGGGAAACAAGAGGCCTGAACCAGCTCAGAAACTTTTATTCTTGAAGGATGACACAGAGAAATTTGACTTGCCTGATTTGTTAAAGGCTTCAGCTGAAATATTGGGTAGTGGAGTATTTGGATCAACTTATAAAGCTGCTCTTAGCACTGGACCTGTCATGGTTGTCAAAAGATTTAGGCAAATGAATAATGTAGGCAAGGAAGATTTTCATGAGCATATGAGAAGGCTAGGCAGATTGAGTAATAAGAACTTGCTTCCTGTTGTCGCTTTCTACTACAGGAAGGAAGAAAAGCTTTTGGTCTCCGAGTATGTCAACAATGTCAGCCTTGCAGTTCATCTTCATGGTACGTATTTTAGGCTTATTATTCTCTCACAGTTCTAAATTTAGGGTGCGTCTAATTTGATGTTATATTAGAAGTCACTTTCCAGAAAATGGCTTATTTAAAACAACATTTCCTAAAGATTGAGAATATTAGCAAACTAGATAGTGTTCAACGTTTGATTAAATTTCTTTAGTATTAAAGATTGATAAAGATGTCTAAGTGTTGGTTAAATGAGTACTGTGAAATTAATGCAGTCAGTGGACTATTTTAGGTAATAAATCCCGTGGGCATGCGAACCTGGATTGGCCGACTCGGTTAAAAATAGTGAAGGGAGTAGCGAAAGGACTTTTATACCTCTACAATGAGCTTCCAAGCTTGACAGCACCCCACGGTCACCTCAAATCTTCAAATGTTCTTCTAAATGAATCCTATGAGCCATTGCTCACAGACTATGCCTTACTACCAGTGGTGAATCTAGAGCATGCGCAAGAACACATGATCGCTTACAAATCACCAGAATTCAAGCACAGTGGCCGAATCACGCGAAAAACGGACGTGTGGACACTTGGGATATTAATACTTGAGATCCTGACAGGGAAATTCCCATCCAATTTCTTGCAACAAGGTAAAGGAAGTGACACTGATTTGGCCACTTGGGTACGTTCAGTTGTCGTTGGTGAGGGCGACTCGAACGTAGCAGAAACGGTATTCGAGAAGGACATGAAAGGAACAAGGAATAGTGAAGGGGAAATGATGAAGCTGTTGAAGATAGCATTGAGTTGCTGTGAGCTTGATATGGATAAAAGGTATGATATGAAGGAAGCAATGGAAAGGATTGAGGAAGTTAAAGAGAGGGATGGGGATGATGATTTCTACTCTTCTTATGCAAGTGAAGCTGATGCGCGTTCTTCAAGAGGGTTCTCTGATGACTTCTCTCAAGTCACATTCAACATTTGAAGTCATGTTATAAGACTTTAATTTGTTCAACTCATGGATTAATGGACTGGACTTTATTTTGTTTGATGCATGGTTGAGGGGGTGGGGGAGGGGGGGTATATATATATTTTATGGTGGAGTCGATGGAACCACCATGTCAACAGCCACTCATGAACAAAATATATTACTAATAAAAAGAGATAGAAAAAGAAGTACACTCCACAGTTGTTTTGCGTTTCAATTAAAGCAAGCAAACATGTAAATTATTGTCCTTGATGAATCTAGTTTAGCTTAGTTGCTTCTTCTTTTCTTTTCTTTTCTTTTGCTGGAAACTTCATCAATCTTATTTGGGGTTGTTTTGCATAGCTATCTAAGAGAAATTATTATATTCATAAGAAAAATTTGGGGAGGATTTCTTTTCTAATACTCCATTTATTGAAATTTTGGTGGTGGTATTTCATTAGACACGAAATTAATGAAGGAATGAAAGATTCTTCAAACTTGTACTCTTAAATATTCTATGAATTATTACGTATATTAAGAAAAAACTTATCATTTAGGATAAATTAGTAAGATTAAAGTTAAATTATTTTCTTGTATAGAAAGAAATGACACCTTGAACTATAAAAGTACTTTTTTTTGTGATAAATATGAATGACCATCACTAACCTTCGAAACCATTACACCTAAAGAGAATAAGTTCTAGTATAAGCACTCTGATCCTTAGACATCCGATGAACAAGCAATCTAGTTACATAATTGTTGAATAAAAATCCTAAGCACTTTGTTTTTATAGAGATGAGAACATATGTGTTTATGCCTAAAACTTGCTCGCTAGTTTAAACAGATAAAAATTTATAGGAGATCACAACCAATAAAGCAATTACAACAAATAAAGAAAATAAAGTAAGAAAATAGGAGTTGTATTCGTTGAATAATAGAAGTAGTTGAATCTCGATCATCAATTACAATGAGGGAGATGGGGTATTATAGGCTTAGGTTTACCCAAATCATTATTATGGTAAAATATTAACTTTGTAAGCGTTGGATCTGTTACAATTGAGGCGGTTATACAAAGTAAAACCTAACTAGGAGACTAATAGATACTCTCAAGTCGGCTGGATATGTCCTTCAGTTCTATGCCCGTGCAAGATGAGCAGCCGTCTCTTATGGAGCGGGCGTATTTCCTTAATACACGTTAGCTTGTAGAGCAAGTTTAACCTTCATCAGCTAGACTCTTATCCCCGTAATTGTAGTTTATGTATTTTTATCCACACAGTCAGTCCCCCCACATGCTGAGTGCTTCCATAAGCAGTCAGAAAGTGCAAAGAAGTGTGAAATAAAAAGATAATATACTATGTTGATCTCCTAAATTCTCAAATTGCTTCTACTGAAGCAGACGCTTCGTCCTTCTCTCCACATGCTTATGCCTGATTGGCTCTATCTGTCATGTGTATCTTCCCAATGGGTGTTATTCTTCTTGCCATTACTGTGCCGACTCCTTTCGTATCTGTAGTCATAACTGCTCCTTGACCGTTTCACATCTCTTCTTATCTTCTACCTTTCTATATAAAGGGCCTCCTTGCAGCTCTTGCTTAATCACTTCACTACTCATGAATGTATCTTATTCCTCTGAAATATACTTTTCTTTTACCAAACATTGGCCTTTTCTCTCTTTCTTCGATAGATGACTGTCTTTGATCCGTGTCCTCTATCTTTTTCAGAATGTTTTCTTTATAGAATGTGTGCTAATCATATCGTACTTATTTTTTAACGCGGCGGTTGATGTGATATTCTTCATGTTATGCGGAACAGATTTACCTGATCTTTATGGCCGTCATGAAGCTTCTGCTCTGGGTTAGATCTAGAACCTTAGAAGTACCTCTGACACTGAATGGGCCATGACCTACTGCCTTGTTCCGTTCTTCCTACTGTTGTTGGGTCATAGAGGCCTTAACCTCTATGTCTGTCTGCAGCTCGGGGTTGTCACCTCTCCCGGTCGTCGTGTGCCTGTAGCAATTTTAACATCTCCTCGGTCGTTGGTGGAGTTCTGTTTAGAGAGGAATTCCATCCATCACACAGGCCCTACAACTTCAACCTTCTCCTCTTCGATAAGCTCTCCGTTGGGCGTGGAGATTTGCTTCAACATCTATTGGCTGGCAAGCATTTGTGCTGCTGGATTTCTTTGAGTTCCATCATCACATGAGGGCTCGTCTTCTCAGGATTAAGTTTCATACCGAACTTGTCTAATATGTAGAGTGTTATTTCCAGATGCTTAATATGATCTTTTGCAAATTCTAACTTTACTAACATGTCGTCAATGTATACCTCTATTGTCCTCCAAATCTGATCCTTGAACATCAGGTTAACCAGATATTGGTAAGTGGCTCTTGCGTTCTTCAATTTGGACGACATCACCCGAAAGTAATAAGTCCCCCAATCTTTAATGAAAGATGTATCCTCTTGATCATCCAGATTCATGAGGATTTGGTTGTACCATGAGTATGTTTCCAAGAAACTTAGAGCTTTGCTCCCCATCATGGAACCAAGGAGCTGGTCAATGTTCGCAATGGGAATGAGTCCTTCAGACATACTTTGTTTAGGTTGGTGAAATCCATACACATTTTCCATTTACCTTTTTGGGATGACCACCATGTTTGAGAGCCAATCTGGGTAGTAGAATTCTCGTATAGACCTGTTGTGCAGCAATTTCTTGACTTCCTCGTGAACTGCTTGCCCTTTCTCGCAATTGAATCGGTCGCTTCATCTACTTTACGGCATTGAATGTAGGATCTACGTTGAGCTTATATGTGATTACCTAGGTGGATATTCACTGCATGTCAGTTTGCATCCAGGCAAAAGGGTTCGCCCGGGAACGGAGGAGGCTGGAAAACTCTACTCGGGCCTCAACCTTTAACTTTGATCCTATGTAGAACTACTACTCTGGTGTTCTTTCACCAATGATGAGCGGGTGTAAATAACCATAGATGCTTCCTGGGGATCCTCTGCTCTGAGCTCTTCTGGTTTGATAGAAATAAATGCCACTAGAAGTGGTCCCGGTAACTTTTGACGATTCTCCATCTCCTTTCTTGTTGCTCGTGAGACAACTGACATATAACAAGTCCTGGACAACTTTTTGCTCCCCCTAGATGTTCTGTACTCCCTACGGAGTCGAATACTTAAGCACTAGATGAAGTTTCGAAGGTGCCATTCTTATCTCATATATCCAGGGTCTCCACATGATGATGTTATATAAAAGATCGTACATCATCACCTGGAAGTGCCTCAACTTAGATAATCTCGGTACGAAGACCGACAAGACTATTTCTCCTACTAATCATTCACTCGAGTGTTTGAAGCTAGTCAACGTGTATGGGATCGGGACTATCTGGTACAATAACTTCATATCATGAACTGCCTCCCATCAAATTATTTGACAGAGCTTTCGGGGTCTACGAGCACTCGCTTCAACTGTGTGTCGACTACTATAAGGGTTACAACTAAAGCATCATGATGCCCAAAACTAAGACTTTCCCTTCATCCTTGTTGAATTCAATTGCTTTGGTACGTGGCCTCTTACTTCATTCTTCACGGTCCTCGCAACTAATAACGGCCCTAGTATCGGCCTTTATCCAAGGGTCCGCTGAATATCGTATTAACAGCTCGCTTGCCCTCTGGCCCAATGCATGGGAATGTCTTCCTTAATCAGTTAGTAGTTATTTGAGGTGTCCTTCGTTTAGTAGGTGAACTACCTCGAGCATAAGAGCTTTACAATTAATGGTGTCATGATAGTTGCCCCGGTGGAACTCACAATAGGTTGAGGAGTCTATTCCCGAATTATTCTTTATATCCAAGGGCTAGTGCACTCATAAACCCAATCATCCAAAGTGATTCATTACCAAGTCGACTGCATTCACTTGTAGTCCAAAATATGTGAACCTTCGTGGCTTTATGCATTTTTCCTAAGAGATCGGTCCTTGGGCACTACCTCGCCTGTCAGAAGATCTCGAGGGATTTGAACGATTTTTTGTTCTACCTTCGTCCTACGGCCATATGCTTCTTCTTCACCCGAGGGGCTACGCCATTCGGCTTTTGTTACTCCTTTCTTCATTTCCTAGTCATGTCTAACTCAATTCTAAGCTTATGACTGTATTGCTGGTGCAGCGCATCAAAGATTTTCGTTGGATGTTCATATAAGCTCTTCTAAAACTCTCGTGTGGCGACCGAACCTCGGGGGTTCAAGATTTTGGCAGAAGCCACCGGTTCTATGATCTTCGGTACTGGTGGAAGTGTCATCCGCTCCTTTTGGAATCTTTCGAGGTAGTCATTTAGAAATTCTCCCTCCTGTTGTTGGATCTCGAAGATATCTTACATCCTCTTCTTACGTTTTTGGGCACCGGAATACGCCTACTTGAACTGGTCCTGCATCTGGGCAAAGGATTTTTCGACCCCAGAGGTAGCTGAATGTACCATGTTAGGGCCCCTTTGAACAAGGTAGAACTGAATTTCTTTACTGGCTGATTGAACTTCTTCCATGGTCATGTCATTTTACTTGACTGCATTGATGTAGGCAGCTAAGTGATCCTTGGGATCAGTGGTGCCATCATACTTTGGTGCTTCCGATAGACGAAAGGTTTTTGGGACTTTGAGCAGCGTGGCACTTGCCTTATAGGGTTATTCTGAGAAATTTTCCTCATCGACTTTCATTACTATGGGAGCCACTTTTAAGCTCACCCAAAAGGGCTCTAAATTAAAGCTATTATTTCGACTTATCAGTTTAAACAATCAGTTAGATACTCTATAGATTAGCTTTAGGCCATATCATAAGTTAAATTCATTAACTCAACCCAGAAATAGTTTAAGATCACCCAAACCCCTTCCTTATCATCTTACACAATAATTTTCTGGATCACACACAAAGTTTCATGCAAATCCAAATTCATTTCGTGCCAATTCAGTTCGAGCCTTTTTTTCTTTTCATTCTTTGACTTTTTCTAATTTCTGTCTGTTAGCTTTAATTGTACGTTTCTTGTCACAACAATTCCTTCCCGTCCCGAATTGGATTGAGTTCGATTATCAAATCGAAATTGAGTGCGAAAAGCAACTTGCTTTGCCAACGAGAGGTAAAAGGCAAGAGTGGTGAGAATATTAGAGTGTAGTCACAAAAGCCATTGACCTTGAATGTATACACGTGTGGAAAGAAAATTGAGTGAACATATATCGAGTGATACACGTGAGGGTGTGAATTTGTGAGGTCCTTTTATTATTATTATTGCAAACATGTCCTCAGATGATGATGGTGGAGGTTATGATTCCTATGGAGATAATGGGGATTGCTACGATGATTGTGAAGACTATGCTTCCTATGATGATGGTGGGAGTTACTATGATGACTCGGGGAACTATGGCTCTTATGAAGATGAAGCGAGTCGCTATGGTGATCATGAAGCTCGTGGAGACTATGAGGCTTATGAGGATGAATGTGGCCATGAAAACTCCTATGCTTCTAGTCTTGGAGATGATGAAAGTGATGCTTCAAGGTACAATGTTCCTACTTACTCTTCTTGTGATGAACTTGAAAATGTAGATAGTGACATAGAGAGAATTGATGATGAAGCTTATTATAGAAATTGTTCATTTGCATCGCCTCTTTGTGTTCCTAAAAATAAACAAGAGAGTACTAGTGGTCTTTCTATAGGTTTGAGGAGAAGTGGTAATTACTCCATGAGAAAAAGAGAGTCTACATCTTCTTATTGTGCTAAAAGGTTTAATGTCTCTAATTCTTATGTAAAAGGAAACTTGAGGTCTAGAGTGGGAAAAGGTGCTACATGTACTACAAGTGATTTATCTTGGACTAACAATGCTTTGAGAACTATGTTTAAACGAAATCATTTTGTAGACAACCATGAGTGTGATGAAGTTTGTGTGGAGCAATTTTTGGAAGAAAGAAAGAACTTCTTCCACGCAATTTGTAAGGTTGGAGGGCTTACTTGTGCTATGATCATTGATTATAAGAGTCATACTAATGTTGCAAGTGTTTCTATGGTTGAGCAATTAAAAATAGAAACTTGTAGTCATCCCTTCCCCTATAGGTGGCCTTGGTTGAATGGAGATGGATTTGTGGACATTACACAACAAGTGTCGGTAAAGTTTAAAATTGGCGATTATCATGATGAAGTACTATGTGATGTGATGCCCATAAAAGGTTGTCACTTGTTGTTGGGAAAACCATGGAAGCTTGCTAGAAATGCCAAGTATAGTGAGAAGTTTGGAAAGCATGCTCTCACTTTATGTCATGACCCAACCTTGGGTCGCGACAGATGACCAACACTAAGTGTCGATCATCACTAATCCTGCTGATAATCTGCTAACCATGAATATAACTGATAAACGGAATAAGCATAAACCTAATTGATAATAATTATGCAATGCAAAAAAAATGACAAGCTAACATACTGACAGAACCACACAGGGACATATCTACAGGCCTCTAAGAGTGCTGAACTGAATATACAAAGGACGGGAAAAGGCCCCGCCATACCCAAACTGCCTGACTGAACACATACCAAAAGATAAGTAACTCCGGGAGTAAGCGGAGTGACTCCAATAGCTGATAGATGGCTTACTAACGTGGTCCAAGCGTTGATCTATCTGCACCTGCGCGGCATGAAACACAGCGCCCCAGAAAAGGGCGTGAATACGATATGTACCAAGTATGTAAGGCATGAGCATATAATATATTATAGCTGAATGAAACTGTAAGGCTGGAATATAAATATGTAAATATGAGCTGGAGCATAGCAATATAGCGGGAAATCTGAAGAACGTACTAAACATGATCTGAATATAAACTGAAGTCTAGCCGAATCTGAAACTAAAGACTGAGATGAACTATACTGATAAATAACTGTAATATGACTGATAACTGGTAACTAGAAACTGGAACTGAAAACTGTCAACTGATCCTGGCACTTAGAACTGGTGGCTGATAACTGAGAACTGATAACTGGTACTGAGCTAAAACTGAACTGTTATCTGAACTGGTAGCTGTCTGGTGTTATGGGCTATATCCTCCCAAATCAGGTAACTGAAAACCGGAACTAGTACTTGTCTGGTGTTATGGGTTGTATCCCCCCAAATCAGGTAACTGAAAACCGGAACTAGCCTCATGTATAATCATGCAGTGCATGCTATATACGCGTATATAACAAACCTGGTGGGTGTTATGGGCTATATCCCCCCCAGCCAGTAATATCTAGTCTCTCTGGTCAGAGTGTGTGAATGACACCCGGTCACACTAGGTGTTTCAACTCCCGCCTGAACCAGAGGGGCTGTATCCCCCAAACGGGTAGTATCACACGCGACCGGACTGTGTGTCCAATGTCCAGTCTCTATGGGGGACTCCAAATCACACATAATATGATCACAAAATAAGCATAAGCATGTGTGAGGCATAACACATGTGGCAAAAATAGATATGGACTCAAAGGAATGATAAGATAACTCTGGATGGAATTATACACAACCTGAAACTTAGAATTTGTCTAACTCTTTGACTTTTATAAAAATTTCGGCAGGATTTCCTCTGAAACTGGATGATCCGCAAAAACAGAACCAGCACTATTCTATATACGGGAATGGATACCCGGATAAACTGATAACATAAATATGTTAAACGAATAACAAGATGAGACAACTGGATGACATAACAAATTCGCAGATAGAATGTCTGGACAGCACCACTGTCCTGCCTTTCGACCTAATTTTCAGAGTGTAGATCAAAGATATAGACTTCATGGTCTCATAAAAGTTGTAATTATATGTCTTAGGATTATGGGAATTCTTAAAGCATCTAAATATCAATTTTGTACAAGGAGTTATGATCAATATAGTAACAGCTGTCCAAAGATTAAAATGATTTTCCAAATTTTGAAACGTTTTGTCTTGCTGATTCGGATGTCTTTCACTTTGGATTTTAGAACCAAATTAAGTATATACAAGTTTTCCTTGATACCATACAAGTTTATCACAAGAAACACTAAGTTTAGAACTAAGAAAAACTTCAAAAGTTAAAATGTACATGCCTTGCCAAAAGAAAGGTTTAGCCTTACATACCTTTGATGTTTCTTGCTTCTAAACCTTGTTTTCCTTGAATTCAACACCTTCTAAAGCTTAAACAAGATATAATACAACATTTAGGTACTTTACTTAGCCATGAAGTAATTCTAAATCTCAAGCTATAGACGAAATTGAAGGTAGCATAACGTTACCTTAATCGCGTAGAGCATTTTGACACAATCTGTCTTCAATTTCGAGTTAAAATTGACGTCCTTCCTTCAAAATAATTAAAGTGGCTTAAACCTTCAAGAACACACTGTTTCTATCGTTTATATTCTGGAAATGACGAAAAGAAGACATGTTTTTCCTTTTATACTCGAAATATTTCAGTTCTAGCCCTCTTTTGCGCTTATGTCCCTTTTTTGGCCTAATTTCTGATGCTCATATCTTTTTATCCATAGGTTGTATGAACAAACTGTCAAAAGTTTTGGAAACTACACTCCAAGACCTTCAGTTTGGTATATGATATGTCCCCAAAAGACCTCATATAACACATGAAATCAATTGCTGAAAAAGCTCCGTTACAAGGCAATTCCTTAGTCGGTTTTTCCGCAACTTAAATCCGACTTTTCCCAAACTTTATATTCAATATATAAACATCTTATATGGTAATATTATGACTTTAAACTTACTTAAATCATTCTTAACATGTTATTAGAATAATATACGTCACTTTAGACATACGGGGTGTAACACTTTACGGGATCAAAAGTTTATTCTTGACACCACCCCTCCAATGAAAGTCAAAGAATTTTATTTTGGAATGCTAGAAAAAGGAAGAAAGAAAAAGGCAAAAGGGGTGAAGCAAATGTTAGATGAAGATTCTCAAGGAGAAAAATTGAAAGATGAGGTCAAGAGTACCCCTACTCCTTCCAAAGGGATTCTTGGCACATATCCTAATTCAAATGAACTTGAGAGAGAAAAGATTGAGAGGAGTAAGGAAGTGACAAGTGACAACTCAAGAGAGGAAAAAGGAGAGCTTGAGTTGAGTGAAGTGAGTGAGTGAGTTGTCACAAGAAAAGAGAGAGGAGTTTGAAAATAAAATGAGCGAAAAGAAAGAGGGAAAACAAAAGAGTGAGGGTGGGGATTTTCCTTATTCTAACAATTCTAACCTTTATTGTTTCTCTAGTTGTTTTGTGTCTCTTGAAGGTACTCTTGAAAATGCTAAATTGGGGAATCCTTCCTTGGAAGTGGTTCCATGCCTTAAAGAAAATGAGGAGATCAAGGTGAAGTCTCCAAATGAGCAAGTGAGCTTAAATTTTAAAAGCCAAGGTAAAGAAGAATCTTTAGGTGTGCTACAAGGCAACAAAGCTAATCCTAACTCTTGTCATTCTTTGGGTGAGCTTGATAGAGACTTGAGTTTGGTTGATAGCTTTACTTTTTGTGGAATTAATGATTCTTTATCTTGCATTGATGATATTGGTTGTGAGCATATACTAGTTGGTCACACTTGTGAAAAGAAATTGATGGACTTTGTGTGTGTGAATTGTCCCACACTAGTGATGTGCAAATAGATGAGCTTGAACATAATGAGTTGAGTTTTGACGTTCCACCTTTGTTTGAAAAATGTGCCAATGAGTTGCTTGATCTTGAGGTGATAGTATTTGATAGCACTCTTGATTGTAGTGGTGGTTTGTTTCAAGGTTTTAAACTATTTGAAAATCCATTGTTTGTTGAAAATGAGCAAGATGAAGTGTTGGAAGGTAATTTTAGTATTAACAATCCATTATTTGCTCAAAATGATTCTTGTGACTTGCTTGAGAGTGAAGATTGTGTGGATGTTAGCAAGCTAACTCCCAAAATATTTGTTGAAAGCTTGTCAAATGTTTGGAAGTCCTCCAAAGGTAAAGATGGCTCCTTAAAGAAGGAGGGAGGCATTAATGATAGTGGTAGTAAATTGATAGATGCTAGCCTTAGTGTCAATTTCTTTACTTACTCTATTCCTAGTTTTTAGCATATATTTAAAGTCGATTTTGCTAGAGCCTCCAATGTTAAGAGTGATAAATTGTCAATAGAGGCTTGGTATGAGTTGAATGAGCCTAAAAATGAAGATTATTTTGTAAATGAGCTTGCTTGTTGTTGCTTTTATAGCCATGTTTTTGATCTTGGAATTGGAAAAATGTTCTTTATGGTTGATCTTGATACTTGGTTATATCATAAGAGTGTGCACTTTGAGCATGACTATGTGAGTCTTGTCCCATTCTCTTTATTGTGTAGTTCTTGGGAAGTTATTGAGTTGGTACTTATTCGCGTCATGGTTTTGCCAGGTACAAATTCGAGGACGAATTCCTTTAAAGAAGGAGGGAATGATGCGATCCGGATTGGTACTTTAAGCCGTAGAGGGTTCATGCTCGACATCCGGAGCTTGGAATGCTTCAAAAGGACTTGGAAGCCAAGAATCAAGCCAAAGGATTGGCCAAACAAGCAGATGGGAGCTTGCTGGATTCTGGAGTTCTGCGTATGCTTCGCGATCGCGACTCCAAAGGCGCGATCGCGCAAAGGAGGATTCTGGAGTTCTGCGTATGCTTCGCGATTGCGACTCCAAAGACGCGATCACGCAGAGGGATTCAGTCATAGTCCAAGATCGCGAATACACAAGCTCGATCGCGCTGAAGGGCGGAAGACTAGATTTCCAGAATTAGCATTAGGGGCTTTTTAGTCCAGTTGTCATTGTCATTACCTAGCTACTATAAATATCCTAATTGAATGTTTATTCATTAGTTAGAATTTTGATGATGAATGATGTCAGTAAACATTGGCTAAGCATGTTGCTTGAACACTCTCTATCCTTGGTTTGCAATTGAATGTTAATTTAATTGAGGACTAATTAGTATAGGTTCCTTTTGATTGTGTCTTTAAGGGGGTGATTAGGCCTCACCTCCTAATTTGTTTCCTTATTTCTCAATTAATCAAATTGGCTCTTGCTTTTATCTCTTTAATTTCTTGCTATCTTCTAATTCCTAGTTTAGGATCGTATCAACCTCCCAGATGGCGGACAACGTATCAAAGGATCCTAATGATCCCGCTAGGAATGAAGTTGATCTAACCAAGAACCTGGTGGATCTGAAGGAGGAGGGCGACCACAGCAAGTCACGATCCCATGAGGGAGATCCTACCCGAAAAAGAAGCCCAGACACAGCTAAAAACACATTCGAGAAGGTGTTCGACAAAATCCTCAAAGCACAACATCAACAAATGCTACAAATTGTTGACACACTATCTAAGGGCCCGAAAGAGGTATTCATGAAATCAATACCATGGCCAGAATCCCTCCGAGGATCGAGACCCTCGTGAAATACCCCCGACATCCGAGGAAAAAAAATCAACATGAATCATCCCCAAGATGCTTCGATGCAGTTAACACTCCAAAATCCATCGAATCTGCCGGCATGCAGGAGCTGCGTCGGGAGTTAAAAGAGACTAACGAGCGAATAAATCAGATGTCTGGCGCTCCGCCCGTAATAATAAAGGTCGACGAGGACAAGTTCTCTCAACAGGCCTACAAGCCTAGTGTTACGCCACTAGTGATTCCCAAGACTTTTCGGCTGCCCGACATACCTAAGTACAATGACACAACAGATTCTGAAGATCATGTATCTACCTACGTCACGACAGTCAAAAGTAGTAATCTGACTAGGGAAGGAATCCAGTCAGCACTGGTAAAGAAGTTTAGTTTGACTCTATCTAAATGAGCTCTCACCTGGTATACCAGTTGGCCTAAGGATGCATAGAGTCTTTTGCGCAGATGCATGATCAATTCGTATAAGAACACTATGGTGTTAAAAAAATGTGAGAAGTTGTTGGAGTATGTTTTCGAGATCAAGCATAATAAGGGAAAATTGTTGAAGTATTATTTGGAATGGTTCTAAAAGGAATGCATGACCCTCCCACTGGTGCTAGACAATATAGAAACTGTGGCTTTCGCCAAAAGCTTGAATCCTCGAGGTTCGGTAGCCATATAGGAACTTCAAAGAAGCGTGCAAGAACACTCGATGAAAACATGGAGTGCACTGCATCAACATACGTCCACAAATTGTGCATCAAGTCAGAAGCTAAGAGAGTGTCCTAGTAAGACAATTGAAGGGTCGCAAGCGTGAGCCAACAGATGAGCTAAGACCCGAAGACAAAACAAGTAAGAGAATGGTGAATGGATACGTCGAAGATGATGGACAAGATGAAGATTCTCGAAAGAAGAATTTCTACAGTCACAAAGGCTCCGCATACACTGGAAGGGTACCTGACCAGTTCGACAACCTTGGCCTGCACGTAAAAGTGGTCAAATTTTTTAAAGAAAGAATACACAGGTTCGTTAGCCCAAGGAAATGAGAGTGGATCAAGGAAGAAGGGATTCAAACTTGTACTATGAGTTTCATAGAGTTCATGGCCATGACAGTGCTAATTGTAGGGCCCTGATTTTGGAAGTAGCGCACCTTCTCAACAAGGGGCATTTGATAAAGTTAATGATATGAAGGTAAACAAACCTATGCAGGGAACATAGACGTAGATGTACCCCAGAATTACCAGAAGCAAAGAGATTCATCAACATAATAATAAGAGGACCCGAGATCCCTGATGGTGTAGGATGTATGGTGATAGTTTGTGAAGCTAATGAAGAAGGGAAGGAGACGGCTTATGATGGGCATGATTTTCTTTGAAGATAGAGACCTTGATGGTTTTGTCTTCCCTCATTACAATGCTTGGTTGTCACTTTGAGGATTAGAGACACGTATGTGAAGTGAGTCCTAATTGATGTTGGCAATGCTAGAAACCTCATCAAGTAGGAAGTTGTGCAGACGTTGGGAATTATTGAACGAATAGTCCCAAGCTCATACACATTATCAGGTTTCAACAACTCGAGCGAGAAGTCAATCGGGAAGATTACTTTGCCAGCTTACAAGCCTGGTTTAACCAGGGCAACATTTTTTCAGGTAGTGAGGGGCGACATCCTATACAATGCCATTGTAGGGCAACCTTAGATACATGAGATGCGAGAGATACCATCAACTCTATACCAGAAGGTAAAATATCTGACTAAATGGGAGATACGAGAAGAGCAGCAGACCGAAAAGGAATGCTACACAATAACTATTCCGGGAGCTGAAGTAGGAAAACAGGAAGGATGAACCCCCCCCCCCCCCTAAAGCCATAGAAGACCCCTAAGCGTCAGTATACGAGTTCGTCATCACACAGACTCAGATACTCAAATGGTGGGAGGAGAGAGGATGCATTAGCTGGCAATTTTGGGACACAACGTCTCGTAGTTTTTGCTTTATTTTAACTATTTCTTTTTCATTTATTTTAAATTTTCGCAATGACTTTACAGTCTTAGCGCCCATTTTCAAGATTTTATGGGCCCAAGACCTCTTTTCATATTTGGACCCTGCGTCCTCGATTAAGAGCCTGTTTGGGTAAGCTTTTTTTAAGCAACTTATAAGCCATAAGTAGTTTATAAGCCACTTTTTGAGATTTTTAAGTACATAAGAGCTTATAAGCCCATAAATTTTTAAGTTACCAAACATTTACTAATGGGCTTATAAGCCACTTTTAAGCTCACCCAAAAGGGCTCTAAATTAAAGCTAGTATCTCGACTTATCAGTTTAAACAATCAGTTAGATCCTCTATTGATTAGCTTTAGGCCATATCATAAGTTAAATTCATTAACTCAACTAACTAAATCAACTCCAGCGAAGACCCCCTAGGCTATGAAATCGTCAATTCAAGTTGCACCTATGTGAGGGGGCATGCTTCTATAAGCGAAGACGCTCTTTATAAGCGCAAAAAATGTCTCGATTACAACACATTAAAGTCGTCCTCTTGCGAGCGCAGGCTAAGGTTTTTTTAAAAAATGTCTCCTACAGATGCAAATAGTGCCTTCATAAGGCAAAACTATAGGACGTCCCCTACGGACGCGAATAAAAGATGCACTTTCACGGGTGCGAATCAAGCCTTCACCTGCATAATCCGCTCGACTTACATAGGCATAGACAACCTCGTCAACAAAGCCTTTGAGATAAATATACGCCTACCCATTATATGGGACGCTAGTTTTGACAGCAAAATAAACAGTAATTAATTGAGCCAACAACTCAAGGCGAAAATGGACAAAACTAATTTGAAATAAAAAAGAAAAACATGTTAATTATTTCAAAGCCCCGAAAGCTACAAATATGTTTAAAGAGAAAAAAAGAGAGCTAGTTAACTCAAGGAACTAATTCTGATAATAGGGTGGCTTGCTTCCTCTGTAGCATGCCTCGACGTCCCAACCTCGTCACCAGCTTGGCCCTTGGGAGGGACGTTTCCATATCATAGTTAGATTCACCTTCTACAGAACCTTCTTCATCATAGAAAATGAGTTACACATAAGTAGCGACAACCAAGGCCTGTATTTTTCTGATCTTGGCTGCCAAGTCAAGATCAAGAGTACCTCGTACTTGTTGGAAATTAGCCAACCCAGCATCTAAGGTCGTATAGTCGAGTCTTACCTTGTGCTGCTCTGTCAAGGAATGGATCTGATCGCAGAGGGAATCACAGATCCTCTAAAGGGACATAGCCTTGGACCTCGTCATTCAGATGTTATAGATGCTGAGCAACCTCTCTAGTTCAGCTGACTTTTTTTTAGCACCTACCATATTTTCTTCAGCGGAATAGATACGGTGGTCCAGGCCCACTAGTGAGACATTCAAACGAGTGATTTCAGCCTAGCCATAAATTCAGTGGTCTGCTCTTTTCCCTGATGGTTGCCTCAATCTCACGAACCTTATCCTTATGCCCAAGCATAATGTTCTCAGTCAGCTTCTCTAGCCGTCATTATGAATCATGTTCTATGATCCATGCTCAATCCTATACCTATAAAGGTAAGGGGCGATTATCAAAGATAGTATCCGATAATGAGTCGGGGTCGATTTCTTCAAAGTGGTCGCACACGTTCTATTAACTTAGAATGAATAAGATCGAGTTTTATGAGATGTTTGTATATTCCTAAATATAGATTCAAAAACTGTTTATAACTAAACTAAAACTAACAGCTTAGCAAACCAATAGCATAATTCCATTACACAATTGAAATATTTGTAAAAAAGAGGAGAGGCATAGGGCTTTACCCATTTAAACAAGATTCTATTAACCTAAAAATTCTTTTAACCTCACAAATCATATGGGTAACATTCAATGATCGGACCACATATTTAACCCTAAAAAACCATAAGGTATAGACAAGATCTACCTAGTTAAGCCCGTTGGGGTCAATAACAAGACGCATAAAATCCTAGTCCAAAGACCCAAGCGGGAATGACTTGTTTAAGTCCTTCCCTTTAGATGGGGTAGGCTCGTGAGCCAATATAACTCAAATGCTCGCTAGTTTCTAAAAACTCACACCTTCAAACTCTTTAGGAAGATTAAAGCAAAGATGGATTTTGTTCAAGTATGACCATACCTTAAACTCTTTTCATTGAAAGTACAATAGAAACTAGATTAACATTAACCCGTACATTTCATAAGATTAAAACAAGTGTTCAAGCTAAAATAATCAAGCTATTATGGATAAATCCCTAGTATGAGTTTAGCTACTCATACTAGGGTTCAACACAATCATAGTAAGGAATGAAATATCAAGAATCATGCAATGGAATAGATTAAAGATGGAAATTCTTACAAAAAGATGATGTTAAAATCATTGCTTGCCTACCAAGAATATTCAAAAATGTAAAATATAATATTCTAAGGGTTTTTCTGGATACCTTGCCTTGGAGGCATAATGAACTATTTATAGGGATGGGTTTGAAAGCCAACAAAAATACCATTTCACTATGTTTTTCTATGTTCCACCGATACATCGGCCACCGCTGAAAATAGCTTGTTGACTTCTCTTTTGTCTTGTGCCTTTCAGGCCCAGGGGATCTCCTACCAAGTGGCGGAATTATGTAGCTTCATCGCGATCTTCAAAGCCTACTGTGAGCACCGGCGGGCAGTCGATGACTCTATGGAACCGCCGATTGATTTCAGCCCATAGTTCGGCGGTCCGCCATTTTACTTCAGTGGCTTGTCTTGAGCTCTTGAACTCTTATCCTTTTTGGAAGGTGGCTTCTTCCATTCTACCGTTTATTCTACAGGTCAACGATCTAGTTCTGTTGCTGCCTTGTTTCCATGTTTTCAACTTGTAGCCAATTTTTCTTGTATTTTGCTCTTTCTCCTTTTCTTTTGGCTTTGTAACAATGATTGTCAATAAATTCTTGAAATATGGAAGTTTACATAGATTTGTGCGAATATTAGAGCTAAATGACACAAAAACTAGTCTAGAAGGATCAAAATTTAGCACAAAATATGAACACATCATTCTAATGCTTGTGATCTTCAAAGTCTTATTCAGGATTTCCAGTTGTTTAACCTCCTCTGTCAGGGGGCACATCCTCTCTATAGTGGCTTTCAGGTTATTCATTCTCTTCTAAAATGCGCCTCTCCACAGTCTTTTAACCGGCATGGAGCTTTTAGAGAGGTGACCAGTCCATGAGAAAACAAGATAAATAAGTAAAACATTGAAAATTAGAGGTGCCCAGGGAAAGCAAGAAAGATCATATGCTTACCATTGACTTAAAATTAGTATGGTTTACCAGAACCTCTCGGGAATCAAGATCTTTAAAGCTCCGCTGCTCTATGGCAGAACCAGGTCCTTAAAACTGTCAACAACAACATCTAGATGATCAAACATATTCACCACCTCGGGAATGGACAGCATAATTTCACAACTACCCTCGTGCACAACTTCCTCAGCTCGGTTCGCACCACTACCTGCTTCTACTGCCTCACACTCAATAGTTGTAGTGCTACACTCGACCACTTCCTTCCTCTAACGATGTTTGAATAAGGAGCTGGACGACGTAGAAACTTGATCTTTCAGAATAGAACAACAAAACAACAAAGAAGGAGGCAAGGTAAATGTTAGTCTGAAGAAGAAAGTCTTAAGTTCTGAAGACAGCTACAAAGCGAATGCGACCAATCTGAAGGGGGGGCGTGAGTGTCGACGTCGAGAATGTCATCTTCATCTTCCCTTTCAGCTTTAGAGATTACTTTGACACATATCACCATCGCTGTGATGCAGGGGACGGTGAAGGAGTAACTGTAGGTTTGGAAAGAATGGTCACAGAATGAGCTCCAGCGACTTGCGACTCAGTTGCTCGGGGGACTCCATCAATCCGTAGGGTAGGAGTTGAAACAACAGAAGTAGTACAAGAAGGTCCACCATTTTTTCTCCCTTTTACGGATCACAAGCTACTGGCTTGCTTCGCAATCCTATTTGCGAATGACGTAAGGTCGTGTAGGCCGTCCACATACTGCTTGATGATCTAACTTTTAAGTAAACTAGGCTACGAGGCATCACGAGGGAAGAGGCTTGAGGGAGCAGAAGGATGTCATATGATAGAGAGAAAATTGTTCATTATAAAAGTGGAGCAAAATATACCATGGTCTTTCGCTCACCACGGCCCTGAAATTCATCATCATCGAAGGGTTGGCAGAGAAAAGTCTCCTAACGTGCATGATCATGTCATTACAAGTATAGAGTCGAAAGTAAGGGGCAAGTAAAAAAGAAAGAGGATCTTATCAGTATGTACATATTAAGAAGCAAAATTAGGGGAGTGACTTACATTTCCTGCTAAAGATTTTAGGCAAAAGAAGGTCCAAGACCAACTCGGAAGTGAGAAAGGCAATGTAGGGGTCACACCAGCCGCAATCGCTAGCGTCCTCGCATAGACAATGGTTTTCCCACTGCGCCTTTTGAAATTTTGGATACTAGACTTGAGTAATTTGGAAGAGTAAAAGGCGTGGGGGTGCTAGAAGGTAAAGTCATATAGATAGGCCAACTTGACCGAAGCAGATGTTATACTTCGACAACTGGGTGTGCCGGCAGCTCAAGCCTGATGGTGAAATAGTAAGTATGAACGAAAGAATAGCCCTGACGATGACTGAAGATCTAGTCTTTCGTGGTTGGGGTGATGATTTCAATGTACACGCTCTAACTGCAGTCAAGTCTGGCCCAGGGAAGGTCTCCCATTCATATGTCAGAAGGATCAGCTTCAATGGTAAGGTTTTTCGTCTACTCATAGTTCTCAGTTTGAAAAAGTATATTGTCATAGTTTTCGAAATTAGTGTTTTAGAGATGTAGTCAAGAGGTTGGGAAGAAAATTTGGAAAAGCAGCCATTGTGAATAAAGAAATTTGAGAAAAGGGGGAGAATCAGCTGCAGAAAGTACAAGTAAAGGAGCAATAGATTGTGTGGGCAAAAATACGCCACCTATTGTCACGGGGATATGAGTCAACCTGGCGAGACTAGAATTATCCTACAAGTCACCAGACACTGAGGATATATGCCCGCTCCTAGAGCCAATGACCATTTAGGCAGTTTGGCCATAAGGCACACATCCCGTCGCCTAGGGTTTACAGTCTCCTAGTTAGGGTTTAGTATACCGCTGCCTTTAGTTGTAGGCCCATGGCCCTATTAGTACTTGTATTTTTACCTTATTTAGGACTTGGTATCACTACTATAAATACCCCTCCTTATATTGTATTGTACTAGCTCTGGATTCGCCATCAACTTCTGCTACTCTCAAGGAATAAGATTTGCATTGCTTTTCTCTATTATTTCTTATTTATTTACGTGTCTTTATTTTCATCGTATTTACTTACTTTTCCGTCGTAATTTACCGTATTGCTTGTGACCTCATTCATAATTAATTGTTTAACCTAGACGTACGAATTTATGCATAAACAGTTTGGCACCCATCGTGGGGCCCAGGCAATTGTAGATACTCTATGAAGGAAATGGCGCAACCATGTCTAACGACGATAACAGCATTCTGAAGAACATCACAGATAGAGTGGATGAATCAACAAAGGACCTTAACGATCCCAGCATCCATCGAAAGGATTGAACCGACCAACCAAAAGATCCTTCTCAAGAGCCAAGCTTTGTCACCAGTAATGAAGGGATCAACCGCTCCAACATGCGGAACAAAACTCCAACAACTTGATCGAGGGGGTGTCTCCTCAAAACTATGATAGAACATGCGGAACAAAACTCTAACAACTTGATCGAGGGGGTGTCTCACAAACTAGGCACGATGTTCACGGGATCGTTTCAGAGGCCAACATCTCCACGATGGCCAAGGCCTGTGAACGATTCACCAGCATCTGTGCCTAGGCGAAGGCTCAACATGGATGCTGCTCTAGGAGGCTCATCAACGATCAACAATCAAGAGCTTAAGGGAACCCCTGTCATTCAGGATCTCATCTGTGAGCAGAAGTTTTACAAGCATGCTTACAAGGCATGTGCCACACCAGTTTGCATACCAAAGCACTTCTGCTTGTCGGATAACTTGAAGTATGACGGGATGACAGATCTGGATGAGCATATTGCTGCGTACTATACGGCTGTGAAGAGTAACGATATTACTGAAGAAGAAATCTAGTCAACCCTAGTGAAGAAGTTCGGCTCAACTCTGACCAAAGGAGCCCTCGCTTGGTACACTCAGCTACCAATGGGTTCAATAGAATTATTCACTCAGATGCAGGATTTATTCAAGAAAGCGGATTCTGGTGCCCACAAGTGGGAGAAGCGCATGGAGGATATCTTTGAGATCTGGCAGCGAGATAACGCTCAAAGACTTCCTCGACAGGTTTCCCGACAATATTGCGGTGGTATCCTTTAGAAAAATTTTTAACGCAAAGTGATCCCTGGCCATCAAAGAGCTGCAATAGAGTCTGACTCAGTACTCTATGTCAACATGGAACGCCCTGCACTATAGGTACACTAAGAAGCTTCACCTAGACCTCGGGGAGTCTTCTACTCCCCAGGAAGTCCGACTGGCTATCCAAGATGTCATCTGCCAAGGACAGAAACGAGGATACATAGAGGAACCTCGAATGAGGGACAAAGGTAAGAGAAATAGGAAGGATAATTGGCATGATTTTTCGAAGCGGTAAGATGGACAGGGAACATCAGGGTCATTATCCAAGGGATCGATCAACGTGGAGTGGGTTCCAAATCGATTTGAAGAATTGGATATACACATCAATGTCGTGGAGTTCGTAAGAGATCATATGAAGAACACACAAATCCGTTGGCCAAGCAACCTGAGAACTGAACCCGGTAGAAGGAACAAGGTGATTTACTGCCGATTTCATAGGGACCATGGACATGACACGACCGGGTGCAGAGCGTTGATCTTATAAGTCATGAATTTGTTAAAAAAAGGGCACCTCAAGGACCTGCTCACCGATAAGGGAAACCAGACCATCACCAGAAGTGAGAACAAGGGCGCACCGCAAAGCCTGCCCGATCCTAAGAGGTCCATTAATGTGATAATTGGGGGACCAACACCACTCAGAGGGTCAAATGATACCTTAGTAGTACCCGACCAGGGTCTTGCATGAGATGAGTCAATCCTATTCAGCGAGGAGGACGACATCACCCTGCACCATTATCGCCTGGTCATAACGCTTAGGATGGAAGACATAGACGTAAAACACGTAATGGTTGACGCCGATAGTGCTGTAAACCTCATTAGATGGGATGTACTGAAGGCGATGGGTGTTGAGGATCGAGTCATGGCGAGCGTCTACACGCTCGCAAGCTTTAACAATTCTTGCGAGAAAGCTATAGGCGAAGTTAACTTAACCACCCGCTTACCGGGGATAGATTAGGTTTCCTCATTTTAGGTAATCAAGGGAGGCGTTGCTTATAATGCTATCGCTGGGTGACCGTAGATTCATCAAGACAAAGCAGTACCGTCCACCTGGCATCAGAAACTGAAGTATCCTACTCGGAAGGGGATAGAATAAGTGAATGGTGATTAGGAAGCAGCAAGAGAATGTTATACGGTCGCAATCCTTGGAGCAACCGTCCCTGAGCAAGTACCCGAGGTGAACATACCAGGAGACTCCAAAGACCTCGAAGCCGCAATCAACCAAGACTGCAATTTAGACGGTATTGTTGATTAATCTCTTTCGGGGTGGGGTGGAGAAGGAGTAGTGATAATTGGAAGTACTGTTCTCTTTAGAATTTACTTAGCACATTAGTCTTGCTCTTAGATTTCAATATTTTCATACTTTTTGGACATGTTGCGAGTCTTCACCCAAAATATCCTAAGGCTCCACGTCTTCATTAATAAAACTACTATCTTACTTAGTCATTTTTACTTATCTATTTAGATCCATCTACGATCCAACTATTCATAGCACATACCACATACAAGTTGAAGTAATACACCCACTTTACGTGACAAAAGTAGGGTACACTACTAGCTTAGAGCTAGACCACGTCTAACTCAGCCTCCAGGCATTAATTGAGCGTTGATATCATTAAATCAGCAATTGCACCTACACGCTGATGGAAACGCCTGTCCGCGTAGCTAGAAAGTCTTAAATACTTGAGTACTAAGCGAAGATGTTTTGTCTCAAAATGCAAAAAGGACCGTTTCCACACGGGATAAAGTCGTCCCATTGTTGGCGCAAACAGCCATCTACTACAGATGCAACCTAGCCACCATCTATCGGTGCATAACGGACGTAATTGCTCAAGGCAGGAACACAGATACACGTTCTGAAATAACTAGAATTGTCAGGACGATCGGAAGCCATCTAATTCTTAGGTGCAAACTCTCATAGAGGCATAACTTGGCATTACTTATTGTTTACGGAAAAAATTATAAAACTTCATAAACAAAGACAAGTGATTTAAGTTAATACACCTTAAAACGGGCCCAAAAATTACATTAAACATCCGCATATGCGGATAAATGTTCAAATCATCAAATGCATTAAAACGAGGAAGGGGAAGGGGGGAAAGGATTCTCATTCCTCTCTCGAGGGACTCCTTTCATTAGCAACACTCCGTGAAGGTCCTGCTCCACCAGCTGCAGGTTCTCCAGTCGGCGTCTCCTCTCTTTCACCACTTATCTTTTCAGAACCTTCCTCGAGGTTAGGACCAGTTGAGCATCTGCTTGGGCAATAAGGCTAGTATATGAGGCAATCTCAGTAACAAGGTCAAGGTTAGGGTCATTACGAACCTGGAGAAGAGTGGCAAAAGCGGCTGCGATGTTGGCACGATCAGCTTTTGCTATGCGACGAGCATTTAGAGTTTCTCTCTATTGATCTTTCAAAAGGCACTTCTTACAGAGGTAATCGTGAATTCCTTCGAGTGATGCCACTTTACCTTTCAGCCTGTCATTCTCATCTTGAATAAAGGTGGAGAGACCCTGGGCATCTAAGGCATACTTCTCAGCAACACTCATTCTTTCTTCCATATCGGATAGTTGTTGCCGCAGATCTCTCACGATCCCCTCCAGGCAATTCACGTTGCTGAGATGAAGCTGCTCTGAGACAATGACATCTATAAGGGAGGACTTGAAGGCCTCCACATCCTGCTTGTGTTTGTGCACTTCACTGGTCAATACCCTCTCCAAATTCCTGCTCTTCAGATCCTCTGCACAGTATGCATCATGAGTGGTCTGCAGCTCACCCTTCAATTCCTCAGCCTTCTCCACAAAGGGCTACAAGCTAGCTACTTGTCTGTGTAAAATATCCGCTTCCTCGACCAGACTACCTTCTAAGCTTTCCAAGCTGAGTATTTCATGATACACCATCAATTCCTGGGTAATGGTTAGAACAAGAGTCTGGAAAAAGAAGAACAATGTTGAACTTGACAATTTAGCGACATGAAACTTACCTGGATTGAGCAGCTTGTGGCAACTTCAAGCAACTCGTGATTGTTGTAGCCAGAGAGGTGTTCTTATTCTACAGGGCCAACCAATTCAGCGGTATGAACCGTCACAATCCATGGAGTTTTCATCAAGTTAACTCCGACAGCTATAGGGACTACAACCTCCCGAGCTCCACCTACGGGTTCATCCACAGCCTCTACGACAACTTCTTTGCTAGGACGCCGCTGAAAGAGTCAGAGCCCTCAGTAGTCGGAGCAACAGCAACAGGTTCTAAACATGAACGAATAATGTCAGCTTTCAAAGTCAACAAGGAAAGAATGTTATTTCAAAAATTGGAGTCCAAGAAGAAATAGACCTGGAGGTTGTGGATCAGAAGACATGGAAGGGAGCAAGACATCATCCTCTGCACTAGCCTTTTCCTCGACTATGGGAGTCTCTTCAAATAGACGTCTACACTTTTGTGAAGAAGGACCCACCTCAACAGCAGCAGACAAGGTTGTCTCAACAGCTGCAGACATAGACGCTCGTGGGACTTCTCCCTCACCATCAGAAATCACAAGGGTCTCACTAGCAATGGGCATGTTCGCCGGCCTAGAAGACCTTCTCCTCTTCGAGAAACTAAATTTGCTCGCCTATTCTAAAATTCTTCCACTGGATGCTTGCACATCAGGCAAGGGAGAAATATACGGGGTATCGATCTGAATCTCTTCCATCATATGTGTATCACGACGGGAGAACTATGGAAGTAACGCTAAATCTGAATATGGAAGAAGCCTCGGGTGAAAAAACGGTTCAATAATTACTCACAGTGGTCTTTTGCCCGCCAGACATTCACGTTCGCCAGAGACAAGAAGGTCAGGGAATCGGGATGGTTCCCCAAGAAGATGTTGGTGACCCAAGTCGTCAGTTCATTATGACTCAAAGAAATGGTGCACGCTACATTTGCTACACAAAAGAAAGAAAATCAGTTTCGAGCAAATACAGTTGAAAGCAAGGAGATGAGTTTCTGCGGACTTACACTTTCTATTGAAGACCTCTGGAAAGGGAAGAGAGGATACCAAGTCGGACGTCCGCACAACCACGTACCTGTACACACAACCACGGTCTTTGGAGTCTTCACTATTGAGGACTATACCTTTCTTCCCATGTTTCATGAATATCATTATCCCCACTTTATGAAGACGATGTGAGTAGAAGGCCAGAGGATGATCAAAAGAAAATGCGACCTGGGCGTGGTTAGCCAAGTGGTCAAGCATGGCCACTAGTCGCCACACAAAAGGGCCAATTTGGCCCAAGCAAACATTGTAACGACGACATATATCCTCAATGATCAAATGGATATGCTTGTTGAGATGAAGAGTAAAAGGGTATGTGTGAACCATCGAATAGCCACCTGATGAGAGGAAATTCTTTCTTCAGCACCAGGAGCAAGAAATACAGTGAAATCAGGTCATCTGCATTCATGCTTGATTCGCATAATATCACTCTTTGTGACTGCAGAAGGGTAGGATTCAATGGAGAGGTTGTTGTTCTCACCCTCCCGTTTAGGGGTTTGGACCAACATGTAGCCATCGTTTTTAAAATTAAAGGTACTAGTAAGGTAATCTTGTGCTCTGAAGTTCGTTGGAAGAAAACGTAGGCCATGAGCATTGATGATATTGTTAGCAAGATTGGGGAAGAGATTATCTTTTGAAGAAAAGTTCCTGAAGATCTTGGAAAGGTTGTGAATAAACTTTCTCATTTACGACATATATATACATGTCTGGGTTGAAAACATATTGAGAAGTGGAATGATCTCAATCACGTGAGATCGTAATTATGATTACTACAGTTAAGTGGTATGCATCCCCATAATTACGAAATGTGAATAGAGCAGCAGCAACATTGGGAAGATACGCAGAAAACCCCTCCAATCATCAGGGGACACGTCGTTGTACTGAGGAATTTGCATTTAATACGACACACGCGAAGAGTGAAGGAGACGAGCATCAGCACTATCATGCCTTTACGTCTGCTATCACATTTCTTTCACTTCCTAGCTACTTGAGTCAGCACCTAGCAAATGGGGAGATTGACTGTGTGGGCTAAAATACGCCACCTATTGTCACGGAGATACGAATCCAACTGGCGAGACTAGACTTATCCTGCAAGTCATCGGACACTGAAAATATATGCCCGCTCTTAGAGCCAATGACCGTTTAGGCGGTTTGGCCACAGGGCGTAGGACACACATTCCGTCGCCTAGGATTTACAGTCTCCTATTTAGGGCTTAGTATACCACCGCCTTGAGTTGTAGGCCCATGGCCCTATTAGTACTTGTATTTTACCTTATATAGGACTGGGTATCACTACTATAAATACCACTCCTTACATTGTATTTTATTATCTCTAGATTCGCCATCAACTTTGGCTACTCTCAAGGAATAAGATTTGCATTGCTTTCTATTATTTTATTTATTTATTTACTTGTCTTTATTTTCATCGTATTTACTTACTTTTCCGTCGTAATTTACTGTATTGCTTGTTACCTCATTCATAATTAATTGTTTAATCTAGACGTACAAATTTAGGCATAAACATGGATGATAAGGATGAAGATACAAAATGACGAGCCATATATATATATATATATATATATATATATATATATATATATGATTCACGAAGGAACTTGAAAAGGCAAGAACATTGATCAAAAGATGTGCGAACGTGATGATGATGGAAGATATAGGACATCGCGCTAATGACGAGATAAGTTAGAGGAGCACTGGCGTCTGTAAGAGGCAGGCGCAGCCCGCTAATCAGAAGATAGTACATAGGCGCACATGAGTATGATTTGATGTGAACCGAAGATGGAGCATCAGAGGGCGTGAACTTCACCTACTTGTGTCTTTTACTTACTTTCACAATTCTTTTCACTTCCTGATTGGTTACGACAACACTTAGGAAGCTGGAGGGATTGACTGTGTGGGTATAAACACGCCACCTAAAATTACGAGAGTACGAGGCTAGTTGGAGAGAATCAAGCTTTCCCTACAGGTAAACAGGTGTCGAGGATATACACCAGCTCAATTAGCAACTACCGTTCATCAGGCACGAGTCTAGAGCTGCCAGACTACACTTAGCTGCCCTAAAGTAATTAGACTCCTAGTTTGGGTTTACTCGTATAACCGCTTTGTATAATGGCATAAGGCCATTATGATAAGTATTTAACCATAACTAAGACAGAGATAAACCTAAGCTTATATATACACATCTCTATCATTGTAATTCATCATTGAGGTTCGAGTAGAGTGCTCTCTTATACAACTCCAATTGTCTTGCTTTTATTCTATTTTTCTTCGGTATTTCATTATTGCATGTGGCCCAATATAAATTTAATTATTTTTTTGATTAAGCAAGTTTTAGGCATAAATGGATATGTAATTTTTTTTTAAAAATAATTACTGCACAATATATGATAGTTTTCATTATTACGTAACAATGAATTTAACGATACAATAAAATATTAATTAGAATACCATCATAACAAACATTGTATTCCTGGTAAAAGTACAATACAATGGGTAACAACTATCAAAACAAGTTGTTTCTTGTTTTTGGGTTCTGGCTATTGTTTGGCTTGTGCAATTGAATCTGTTAATATCGTTTTCAATTACAGAGTATTGTTACACATCTTCTGGGATACAAATTTGCTGGTTGTTACTGTTTGAACAGATGCTACCCATAGTTGCAAGCCTATGAGGGACTAATTTTAAAGGCTTTTGAACTAATCTTGAACAACACTGCACTTATGTCACTGCCTATGAAAATATTAATTTTGAAGCTACTGTCCGATTTTGAACAAACCTACATGGCCAATGAAAATTTGGAGGTCAAATACAGTTCCATCCCGTTGCAATAATACAGTCCCATACAATTTTTGTCCCTGAAAACAAAATAGAAGATCACAATACAAATATATACTTTGTTCCAAACAAGTGGGATAGGCAACAGAATCCACACCTGACATGGCAAACCAGTCGACTACTGTGTTTGCAACCATGACGATATCCTTAATCACTATCGAATCTTCACCAATCTTAGCCTACACATTTTAAAAATACTATTAATTTCTTTTTATTTTACTTTGATTCATTTTATCTTACTTTCCTGTATCCTATTTTATTTTCAATGAATCTATTTATTATTGCACTTATTATTATTATTATTATTATTATTATTATTATTATTATTATTATTATTATTATTATTATTATTATTATTATTATTATTATTATTATGTGAGGTACATTTGGATGAAGCCCGTTAAAAAACGACATATTTGGAGTAAACAAAATATTTGATTGCTTTCTTTTATTTTATTATTTGATATTTTTATTCGTATTAACTATCGGTTTTTATTCGCGAGATATGCTGGAACGAAGCAAGGAAGAATTCATCCGAGAAAACGAGATCCTCGTTTATTTTTGTACAAAATATTTTATTTAAATCGTATCGTATTGTGAAAAATTTACATTCCGCATTAATAGCTTAATTGTTTAATTTCTTAATCTTAGTTTTTAGTACTGCCGAGAACCACTTTTAGTGGAACCTGGGAGGTGCCTAACGCCTTCCTCCTGGATTAATTCGAACCTCTTACCTGTAATCTCTTATTTACATATCATGTTTCAGAGTCAAACTTTAAAATTGGCTAGAAACAAAGTAGGTGCCATAATACGCCTAATTAAATAATTTATTAGATGACAACTCTAAATTATACCCGTGAATTCTAATAAGTTGAATCCTGTTCTGAACTCTAGCGGTTAAAAAAAAAAAGGCGTCGACACTCATCTCAAGCAATCTGGCTTAGAAAATTTTTGAAAGATATTTGAGAAAAACAATACAATGCAACACTGTTGTTTTGTGACAGCAAGTCAACCAAACAATCAATAAAATTCAAATTTACAGCAGCACAACAAGTCACATGGCAGTGAAGTACCACTTCATTAGAGAAACAATTGAAGAGGGAGAGATTGAACAAAAATTTTGCAAGTCCGAGGATCAAGTTGCAGATATTTTTACTAAGCGGCTACCTAAGGAGAAATTTCTGAAATTTCATGAGCTTTTGGGAGTCCAAGAACAATAGATTAAGAGGGGAGTGTAAAAATTAATATGTTGTCTTGGTAATGATAAATTTTGTTAGTCTTGGTGAAATACATATTGGTTAGTCTACCCAGAATACTTCAAAGAGTACTAGGAAAGTTAAATGGTGTTTGGGAAGTGTAAGAGATAGATAACAATGAGTCTTCATTATATATAATATAAATAAAGAACGTATCAACTGTAGTATCCATCCAAAATATCAAAAAAATACAAATATTATTGGAACTACAAGCAGTTGTTCCCAAACTTACTGTCATCTTATATAAAGTTACTTTTATACCTCTAGATTTACTACAATACTACAATACGTCCTAAAGTTACAACCCATCGCAAAAATTTACCTTTTTGATTACTAACCTTCCTTTATCGAAACCAACAATTAGTCTAGTTTAGGTCATCAATCTAAAGAAAGTTATTGTTGTATCTGTTACTTGTTTAATTTATTGTAAATTTAGTTATTTTGTAAAGAAAAAAGGTACATTTCTATTTTTAATTCAAAAAAAAAAAAAGGCGTGTTCAAAGTTTAGAAGTGTAGGAACAATGGGGGAATATAGTAGTAGTGGTGGTGGTTGTGGTGGCGGCGGTGGCAGTACTACAACAACAACAACAACAGGCTTGAGTTGTGCTGAGCACTGTCCGAATAAAATATTTCAATAGTATGAAATATTTCCACAGGATAAAACAAGTCTTCCTCTATATAAGAAGGGGCATGAATCAGCAAAATATAAATTATAACCAACAAGTTAGGAGTGGAATGATAATAAAAAAAAAAGTGACTAAGTTATATTTTAAGTGGCTAGATAATATAGAGATCGTGGCTAATTAAATAGTGGGTAGGAAGAAAATAGGGGCTAATGAAGCAAGTATATTGCTAAAGAGAAGATGGGCTGGTCGAAACGTGGATAAGTTTGGTTGCTATTTCTCTTGGCTATACATGTCAAGGTGGGTTTGAACATGAAGTGCGAGCCTATTGTTTAGCTTGTTTAGGTTTTTGCTCTCAAATATAGCGTTTGTATTATATGTTAATTTTTTTAATCCTTAGCTTGCTCATATAGTTCTTCGAAAAAATAATGCATCTAGTCAAAATCAAGTTAGGCCCTACATTCAAAAAGCCACATGAAATCTTTTACAATGGCTAGCCAAAAATTACCCTTTATAAATAGGTTTACACATATATTTATTTTCTAAGAAAATAATGGATAATAGTTTAGTAGATAGTTTTTCTTAAATATAGCATTCAAGGAATCTGAACTATTCTAGTGAAAAACTCGTTCCTCTATAATCTCCTTCCCTAAATAATGCAAAATTCCTTTAGTTATTTCATTGGAGAGTCCTAGCAAATCATTGGGATGACAAATATGATAATTGGTGATATTCAATCAACAGCCAATGTATGCAGTCAGTATATGCATAATATTAACAAATATAATTGGGTATTCAATTAGCTTCATATATTTTTAAAGCTGGTATGCAACAAATATAAACAACTATATAACTTAGATGTATGTTCTAACAATATCAGCACTTATATAATAAAATATTCATGATGTATAAGATTTAAATATTTTGTGTATAGATACATGTATGCAAAAAGTATAAATCACACAATGTCAATAAAAAAAAGTCAATATATACATTCAATATATGCATAATATAAGTGCTATATACTTTGATCAATTACTGTATATGTGTTTAAAAGCTGGTATGCAACAAATATATATATAGATGTGTATATCATAAATATTTATACTTATCAACTGAATCAACTGTTTTATAATAAATATTCATCTGATATAAAGTTTATATATTTTGTCTGTACAATGTGGAGAGAGAGGAATGAAAGTTACCGTGTATTTTGATATTTACTCCATTAATATTTTTTTAATTTTTAATTTCACTGGTGGAATGTGTATGATTATGTGCTTCAAAGTAGGAGAAAAATGAGTGAATAGAGATTGTGTGTAATTTGAATTAATGAGAAAAGAAATCCTTATCTATCATGACTCATAGTTTTCCTAAAAATAGGCACATAATGGGGTAATTATTTAATTAAATAAATGGCTATTAAAAGTGGAATACCTAAAGATAAATGTCTACAAATCATAATAAAAGAAGAATTTGTTCAATTTGTGTTTAGGACTCTTATAAATATCTAATGTCATGTAATTTTTTCTGGTTCTTTTAGGTTTGGATTTTCTTTTTAGCAAAACTCTTTTAAAAATAAGCAAATAGGTAGAATATCTTTTCCCCTTCTTGGAAATTCATTGTTACTATATTTTTTAATTCAAGCTTTAGCCTTTGCTGATGACCGTCATGATGCTTATTTCACCGTTTGAAAAAAGGTTATTCAGATATCTAAGATTTAGTTCATTGTTAATTTTTCTTTCAACTTTCCCTTGTATTCTATTAAATTGTATTCATGGGACAAGGCACACATAATTATGTTTGAGTTTTTAAAGGACTTCAGAATACGGGTCATCAATTAAACTCTGTGGTTGCATTTTTTTTTTTCTTGTTATTTTTATTTCATATTCTTTGTAATTTTTGAGTTTGTTTTTCATGATATTTTTTTGTTTGTCTTTTCCATAGGTCTGTTCATTGATGTCTTCTGCATAATTAACCTTTATTTTAAAATTATCGTGGGATTGGGAGATTGATAGGTACAAACAGATGATTAAATTGGGAACCCTAGCATAAATTATTTAAAAAAGTTTTAGTCAGCATAATTTATATTTACATCTTTTCTTCCAAAAGTGATAATTTCTTACTTACTATGTGCAAGATAACCTGCACTATGAGCTTTATGACTTTTGGGTGAGGCCAAGGCTGTGGTAAGATAGAAATATACGTTATATAATTATGCATTTATAGTGATACTCGAATTTGATTATTTTAGTATGAGATACCCTTTTGTTCCATTAAAATTAATTAGAGAGAAGGAGAAAATTAAATCAAAGCTCAATATGAATCAAAGTTGAAGGCCTAGGATTATGATAGCAAGAGCACGATATAACATAAGACGAAACATGAGTTGCATAACTTTAGTATTAGATCTTTTGGTTTTGGTTTAAAAGAGTGAAAACACTTAATATTCTTTATAGAATAGGGGTGCTGGTGTGTATGTGCTTGAATACCGTGTATACATATATCATGTCTAATTAAGAACTTCAAGTTATATGAAGAACATTCTTTTGTGTGTAGCTCAGGATCGAACCGCGTCAAGGAGTCAAGTTCAAAGTCATTTTTTGTAATCTTATGATTATTTGTTATGCTTCTGAATTTTGTTCCTTTTCTTTTCTTTCTTCTTTTCTCTTACTCATTCTTCTTTCTCTCTATATATAATTATCTATTATTTCTGCATTTTTGTTATAAGCAGATATTAAAAGAATAACATTCCTCATGTTCAAGAAATTGTTACATGCATTTCTCTGATATGTACAAGCTTACCACGTTTCAACGAATTCTGAAAATGTGAATACAAAACCTGATATATGCTAAATATTATATAACTATAGTAATAATGGATCCAAAAATATGTGGTAAGGATTTCTTCCTTTATTTAGTTATTTTTAGCTAAATAAGTTCATTATTCATTTATTAAATAAACTAACACTATTTAAATTTTACGTATAACGTATTCTTTTTTTGTATAACCCAAACACATTATTTAAATAATATTTATGTGATTATTTATAATGTTACATTCAGTGAAGTTGGGTATGTAAGCATTTAAATTTGGTGAATTAAATCCATAAGAAATTTGGATTAATTCCTAAATTTCAAAAAAATAAAATGCAACATGACAAATGATGTGGCGCCAAATCAAATGAAGTAGCCAATGAAAATACGCCAAGTGTACAAATGATAGGCTTTGTTAAATCATCAAATGAAATCTTATCACAAAGATAAAGGAGATTGGTTTGTAATTCAAAATCAACCAATCAAATCAAAGCAAATAAATTTAGCCTTATCACAATTTCTCTATAAATAGAGAGCTTCCATAAGGCCAAAAGAAAAAACTTGAAGAAGGAGAAGGACATCAAGGTGGAGATCAGCAAGAAGGACATCAGAGGCCAAGCAAAGCATATCAAGCAAACTGAAGAGCAATCAAAGAAGCTCCGAAGGAAAGCTTTCAAAGTCTTCTTCTACGTCTGTGATCTACGTCCCTGTTCAAGTTCAACAAACGGAGGCAACGATCTACATCCTTGTTCAAGTTTAACAACGGAGGCCACGATCTACGCCCCTGTTCAAATCAAAATCAAAGTTCGAATCAAGATTCGGCGTGCACGAGTTCAAATCATCTGTTCGTGGAAGTTGAATCTCAAATCTTGTTTGTGGCGATCGTCAAAGTGTTCGTGACGCACATCAAATCCAAGATCAAGCTTCTTGAAATCAAATCCAAAGTTCATCAAGTTCAAGATCAAGCTTCTCAGCCCTTGAACCAAAGTTCGTGAGGAGAAGAATCAGAGGACGTCATTTACAAAATTAGTGACACTCTAGAGATTGTAACCCGCATCTTCTGTTGATATTAAATACAAAATTTTGTTACACTATTTCTTGACTTGAATTTTCTAGACTTCGAAATTTGTTGTTACAAATTTGGCACGCCCAGTGGGACATCTCTACCTCTCATCTCTTCTCTTCAAAGTTCAAGGAAACTAAGATGGCATCCATAGAAGAACAACTTGCAATCTTGACTAAAGCAGTTGAAGGCCTGACAAAATGTGTGAAAGACCAAGATACTCAGATTGCCAAGTTGGAAGAAAAGTTTTGCAGCAAAGTGGAGGAAGAATCAAGCCAAGCACCTGCAGAGCTTCCTGAAGCAAAGGGGAAAGGAGAGTCCTCTACAAGGCAAGAAATTGCTGCCAAAGGGATCCAAGTGTCTTCAGAAGGTCTACTTCATGTTGATCAATTGAAAGACTTTATATTGGGGGAAATAAAAGATAAAGTTGACCCGAAAGCCAAATCTTCGCTCACATATGAAAAGCCTTACACGCAAAGAATTGATAACTTGAAGATGCCTGCTGGTTATCAACCTCCAAAGCTTCAGCACTTTGATGGCAAGGGAAATCCCAAACAACATGTGGCGCACTTCATAGAGACGTGCAACGATGCTGGAACTTATGGTGATCACCTCGTCAAGCAGTTCGTCAGATCCCCCAAAGGAAATGCTTTCGACTGGTACACAGATCTTGAGCCTAATTCCATTGATAGTTAGGAGCAGTTGGAGCAAGAATTTCTTAATCGCTTCTATAGCACAAGGCGTATCGTCAGCATAGTAGAACTTACAAATTCTCGCCAATTGAATGATGAACCGGTCATTGACTTTATCAATCGGTGGAGGAGCTTGAGCCTTAACTGCAAAGACCGCCTTAGTGAAACTTCTGGCATTGAAATGTGCATTCAAGGGATGCATTGGGGCCTCCGCAACATCTTGCAAGGCATAAAGCCTAAAACATTTGAAGAGTTGGCCACTCGTGCGCATGATATAGAACTAAGAGGGCCGCCTGTCTACAAGTCTCGTAAAGGTGAAGACAAGCAAGAAGCCGACAAAGGGGGCAAGTTTCATCCGAGTATGAAATCAAAGAATCCATGTATGTCAACACTTCTCCCATGGTAGTCTCCACGAAAGTGAGTGAGAAGAAGGGTGGAAAGACATCCTCCATACAAAAGAAGTCAAGTCAAAATCTGACTTTGAAAGAAATGCAAGAGAAGGAGTATCCGTTCTTGGATTCTGATGTTTCTGCTATGTTTGATGAACTTCTCAAGTTGAAGTTCATTGAACTTCCCGAAATGAAGCGACCCAATGAAGCTGCCAAGACTGATGACCAAATTACTGCAAGTATCATCGATTGATTGGTCACCCTATCGAAAAGTGCTTCATCTTCAAAGAGAAAATCATGGATTTGGCCCGTCAAGGAGATATTCTGCTAGAAGAGGAAGTCTCCAACAAATAGCAAATGCAAGTTGATGCTCCTTGACGCACGAGCATAAACTGCAAGTTACTCCTGGCCCGCAAGAGTATAAACTGTGCACGGCCAAATAAAAATAAATAAAAGTCCGCTAGGTTGAAAATCTCGAAAGAGACGGCCTAGGCAAAATTTAGGACCAAAATAAAAAACTCATTTAATATGAACTACGTGATGACTTGATCCTCTTTACCGAGATGAATACAAGCAAACAATGAAAAGAGAAGTCAAGTTGTGTCAAAATTTGAAAGATCTTTATTGCTTCAATGCTGGAAGAATATTGGAAGAATGTGATACATCAATGACAAGAACAAAAAAAGGTGCCTTATACAAAGAGTCCAAGTCATTAAAGCTTTTGGACAAACGACCGTTGATGACTTGTGTGGTATCTCTCTTCAAGTATGCGCAATTTTTGCGTAAAGGGTAGTTTCACGCTGGGGAGTACATACATCAACTCCTGTAATGATAATGGGTCTTAACACATCATTGGTATCTGCAACAGTGTTGGGGGCATTATTTTTCTTGCTTAAGCTATGTTTCACAACCAACAGGAATGGAGTAGATGCTCTAAGTTCTCTTCAAGCTTCAACATTGAGACATTATCTACTTCTCTGCCAAAGCTCGAGGGATGGAAAATGTCGTGTCGAGCATCGTCAAGGCGTGATGTGGATTGCACCAAGTGGTTTCTTACATAGGTCGTGACTACGAAGGTAGATACCACGATTTTCATTAAAGTCAGATGGGGGATGCTCCAAATTGTTCCTCGTCGATCAACAAGGCCGAACTCTAAAGGTCCTTACACATATGCGATGATTGCTGAAAATATCAAAAAATATATAATTTTTATGCACCATCTTGGTCTGAAATTGAGACCAATTAAGCTCCCATGGCAAGCCTCCAAAAGAAACGAAAAGACAAACAAAAGAAAAGAAGGGCTCATAAAACCAGCAGCACAAAGTCACTTTGTGCAGATCGCAGCACCGACTTTCAAGATTTTTCTGTATCAGTACAGAATGAATTAAACTTTGATCATTGGCATGGATGTAGTTCTCTATGTCTAGTTTCTGAGGGATCAAGCGGCTTGTGATTTGGACACTCATAGCTCGAGATATAAATTTTTACGTGTGCTTGCGCGAATCTGTAAAGTCAGCTCGACAGACATCTTGGTTGACTTCAAGCATTAAACTGTACCAATTGGGATGGAACCAGCTTCTGAATTTTGGATATGTTATAGTTCGAGACGTCCTCTTTCCAACGTAGAAAACGGCATGTGATTCGGAGACACCTAGAGTGAAATATGATTTTTTTGGCAAGATCGCTCCAAGCTGTCAAGCCAATGTGGCAGACTGCTTCCTCAACTTCAGAAATTGACTCCCGCTGATCCACAAGGAGTTTGGCTTTCATTTTTTGATATTCTGCAGTCCATGAAGTCTGCTTTCTTCCAGATTGAGTGGATCCTGATTCGGACACTCCCATAATATAATGTGAATTTTATTACACAGACACATACAGCTGAAAGACAACCAGCTGCCAGCTTTTAGTCTGTTGGAAGAAAGTTCATCCCGGCCCATCTAGCAACAGTTGAACCACAAGCTTGGGACATGTTGAAGTTATACAATTCTGGTCTTTATGACAGGAAGTGCTCTACGATTCCGTGGCTGCTGCATCAAGAAACAAAGACTCTTGCAAAGCTGCGCATAGTTGGAAATCAACAAGGCCCGAAGACACTTCAAGAACTTCTTCGCCAAATTCAAGAGGAGGTTGTTCAGACCAAAGCTCGAAGGGACGATCCATGCACGTCTTCGTCAAATGGAAGAAGCTAATTGACTCATATACTTCTTTTCCAAAGCAGGACAACTCGTTAGCTACTTCTTTGCTAGACTAAAGGAAGATGACCTCCACGTGATTCTAATTGCAATGCTGCATAAAGAGTGCTTCAAGTGTCTTTCTATTCAAGCCGCGATGAGGATCTTCGTGTACTTTCCACAAGACTGGAATGATGAAAGCCACCACCAAGCTGTAAAGAAGAGACAGTACTCCATGGACTCTCGTCAAGGCTGAAATACTTCCTCGTCGATGCTTGAAAAGGACTACTCAAAATGTGTCTCGGCAAAGCTGCAAACCTACTAAGAACAAAGAAACTCAAGGTGGTCTCTTGGTAAAGCTGAAAGGAAGGAGAACATGCCAAATAATCTCTCGCTAAAGTAATGGCAGCAAAAAAGAGTGATCCATCAAGTCTCTTGCTCGTCGATGCACCAAGAAGTGTCTTGCCAAAGCCCGGACTTGCAAAGGAAATGCACCAAATGATTCTTTAAGATTGCAAAAGCTACTGCAACATCTCAAAGGTGTCTACACCAAATGTTCTCATGCCAAAGATGCAAAGTCGCTACAAAGTAGAATGCATCTTGTGGTCTCTCGCCAAGCCAAAAGAAGCGGGCACAACACAAAAGGAGACAGCGCTTCATCTGCTACCTCGCCAATGTCGCAAATCTGTAAGATATTAAAACAAAGTTCCAAATTGTCTCTTGCCAGAGCCACGAAATTGCGAAGAAATTCACCAAATGATTCTTCAAAATTGCAAAAGCTGCAACAACATTATAAAGGAGTCCATGCCAAGTGTTGTCGCACCAAAGCTCCAAAGCTGCAATAAAGCAGAAAGCTCCAAATAGTCTTCCCTTTAAAATCAACAAGCTACAAACAAGGTGCTCCAAAGTCGTCCCTCGGCCAAAGCTACAGAGAAACAAGAAAGCTGCACCAAGTAGTGTTTCACCAAAATACAAAGCCGCGGGGACAATATTGCTCCAACTGCTCTCGCCAAAGGTGGAACCATGAACATCTCAACATACTCTTCATCAAGCAACATAGAGCAAGGCTAATCGGAGTACTTCCTCGTCAGGGCTTCAAAGGGATCTCTCCGAGTGATGTCACGCCAAAAAAATACAGAGTCGTGGGCACAACATTCCTCGTCTAGCAAGTGGACGTGTTCATCTTCTTGGTCTGATATCGAGACCAATTGCGCTCCCTCATAAACCTGCATTTAAGAGACTGACGATGGAGCCCACAGTGCTAGTGCCATGTTGCTTCAAGTCGGCATGATGGACACAATGCTTCAACTCGTCATGGTTGATAGGTAGTACACAGTCTTGACTCTTGATTCTGCATCATTGAAGGAGCCAACCTCATGAAGCTTTAAAATTTTGTCCAAGCTTGATGTTGCAGCAGTCCATTGTTGCTCAAAGTTTACGGTCTAATGGCAGCCTGTAAACAAAAGAAAAAAAAAAGTAAGAAGAAGAGCAAAGTAACTCCAGAAAAAGCGCTGGCATTAAAATTCAATCCTTTGCCCCAGTATTCTGCGTCTCACACAAGGTGCAGCCAATCTTCCTAAAGCACACTCCACGCCGAGGATCGATGTCATTGATGCTATTTTAGGTGTTATTTCCTGAAGATGCGCAACCTTGAAGCGTTGTAGACTCATGTATGATCGCCACCGTCGTTGATGCTTTATCTAACCCCAATGACCTGCAATGTCCGATAGCAAACAAGAATGAATGCTTAAACTAGGAATTAAAGAAGTGCAATTGTAGAACCTGGTTATGTGAAGAAGCAAAAAGAAAAAAAAAAAAAGCTAAAGTTTAGAGTTTATTGCAACTATAAAGCTGGATATTAAGTTGATATACAGAAGGTGGATTTGAGCACTTCTTATAGGCGTTGCATGAAGGGAAGATAAGCTCCAACTGAAATCAAAGATAATTCATGACTATGAAGAGTTATCATAATAGGATTCCATGTTATCTGCAGTATTCAAACAAAGAAATATGGAAAAGAGCAGATCTTGTTTCAAAAAGGAATTCGGTGTTCTAAAAAAAAAAATTGGATAATGTCATGGCCATTCTAATCTTTCTGATGGAAAGAATGTTCCTATTACGGGGAGTGTTGGAATGAATATCAATTACTTCATTTCATGAGATTTCTCTCAAGATAGATCATAAGCGTACATCCATATAAAAGTTTCTCGTATTGGATATTTTTACCGTCATCAAGTGCACAACTACTTAGTTGAATTTAAGAAAGAATGTTGTCTTATGATATTTTGAGTTAAATTGGTACTTTCAAAGATGCAAAGGAACATTTCTATTTTGGAAAGTTGTTTCATGACATTTAATGTACCTTCATACTCCAAGTTTTAGGACGACGAAAAGAAAGTATTCCTTCTCAAAATAAAGTTGTCTTCTTACGGGTACTCCAAGTCCCGTCGTTGAAACTTGACAAGTTCATACCCCGACAAGCCTTGAAGTAGGGGGTATTTGTAAGCATTTAAATTTTGGTGAATTAAATCCATAAGAAATTTGGATTAATTCCTAAATTTCAAAAAAATAAAATGCAACATGGCAAATGACGTGGCGCCAAATCAAATGAAGTAGCCAATGAAAATACGCCAAGTGTACAAATGATAGGCTTTGTCAAATCATCAAATGAAATCTTATCACAAAAATAAAGGAGATTGGTTTGTAATTCAAAAACAACCAATCAAATCAAAGCAAATAAATTTAGCCTTATCACAATTTCTCTATAAATAGAGAGCTTCCATAAGGCCAAAAGAGAAAACTTGAAGAAGGAGAAGGACATCAAGGTGGAGATCACCAGGAAGGACATCAGAGGCCAAGCAAAGCACATCAAACAAGCTGAAGAGCAATCAAAGAAGCTCCGAAGGAAAGCTTTCAAAGTCTTCTTCTACGTCTGTGATCTACGTCCCTGTTCAAGTTCAACAAATGGAGGCAACGATCTACGTCCTTGTTCAAGTTTAACAACGGAGGCCACGATCTACGTCCCTGTTCAAATTAAAATTAAAGTTTAAATCAAGATTCGGCGTGCACGAGTTCAAATCATCTGTTCGTGGAAGTTGAATCTCAAATCTTGTTCGTGGCGATCGTCAAAGTGTTCGTGACGCACATCAAATCCAAGATCAAGCTTCTTGAAATCAAATCCAAAGTTCATCAAGTTCAAGATCAAGCTTCTCAGCCCTTGAACCAAAGTTCGTGAGGAGAAGAATCAGAGGACGTCATTTACAAAATTAGTGACACTCTAGAGATTGTAACCCGCATCTTCTGTTGATATTAAATACAAAATTTTGTTACACTATTTCTTGTCTTGAATTTTCTAGACTTCGAAATTTGTTGTTACAGGTTACACACGCAAACACACGTAGACAGAAACTAGTATTGCTAAAGAGAAGATAGATCTGTCGAAGCTTGGATAAGTTTGGTTGCCATTTCTCTTGGCTATACATGTCAAGGTGGGTTTGAATATTAACAAGTGTGATAGCTTATTTGGCATTGCTTCTCAAAAGCCAAAAGTGTTTTTTTTTTTTTTTTTAACAAAAGTACTTCTTTTGGAATTTTGAGGTGTTTGGTAACTTAAAAAAAATACTTTTAGGTAGAAGCAGAAACAGTTTTTCTGCTGTTGGGGAGAAGCTATAAATATCTGCTTCTTCCAAGAAGCAGAAGCATAAGCAGTTTATTAATTTTTTCAAGACAGAAATATCCTTACCAAGAATTCATATTTATGATATTATTCTTTATAAATTAATCATATCTCTCTTAAAATACAATTATATTTTTCTTTTTCCTATTTTTTCTACTACGTACTTTTATAAATTTTCTTCGTGTAGGACTAATTTTTATTTCTGGGTATTACTATCAACCGTATATAGGATGTCATACTCTTTAAATCATCTTTTAAAAGTTAGTGATTACTAGAAATTCCTAATTCCGTTATTATTTTGATTTAACTATATTTTATGTTGTTCAATATCTTAAATTTATATCTTTTACGTTATGTTTTACATTTAACTAAATAAATTTCCTAATTAAAGTCTTTTATGATAAATATTCAAAATTATTTTTTTATTTTTATTAATCCAAATGTAAAATGAACTTGGATGTCATTTTCGTAATTTGACACTGAAAAGTACTCTTCGTAACGATTAACCAAACACAAATTATTTATCAAAAGTACTTCTTCAATGAGTTGTCCAAACACAAACTGCTTATTATCCAAAAATACTTATTTAAAAAGTACTTATACCAAAAGTACTTCTTAAAATAAACAGTTTTTTACAGCAATTCCAAACAGGCTCTGAGTCTAATTGTCAAAATAAATTTGCCACTGAGCAAGTAAAATGCCACTCTTCAAACATAGATTTCCCACTTAAGTAATAACATGCCACTTGCCACTAAGCAAGTAAAATGCAACTCTTCAACAAAGATTTCCCACTTAAGTAATAACATGCCACTTATCATATAATGTCAACAAATGTCCATCTCATTTTTTGTACATTACCACGTGATTTTTTTTTTTTTTTAAAAATACATAAATTATTAACAAAAAGTTCAAATGGTACATCGACCCAGCGTTTAGTAGGAGGCTTGAACCGAATATTAGTTGACAGGTTTAGATGCCTTCAAAGGCTGAGTTTACGTATTCCTTTTATCCGAAAGCACTTAACATTATTGTTTAATTATGTTATCAATTTATCCCATATTGTTGCTTTGAATAGTAATTTTCGAATAGAGTTTGATTTAGTATCAATATTTCATAGGATCACTTGAGAGTCTTTGAATGTAAAGCTGTTCTGTTGCATGGTCATTAGGACGAAAGGTCAAAGATGTGTGCCAAAACTAACAGTACATATATTAGTTGTAGTTAAAAATGTGAGTTCGGATATCGTCATTAATATTTAGTTCAAAAGAATACTTTCAGGGGTGGTGATGTTGTGGCCTTTGTAGATAGACTATTGAAGATGTTGAAAAGACTAAAAAGATAAATTCAACCAATGAGACTTCAGTTTGTCTTGATCCAGTTGTCACTAGTGAAAAAGAAGGCATAGGTATTAGGTAGGTTCTCTCAAGTTTCAAAAGAAGAAAATGGACAAATAATTAATTAACTTAAGTGAGGGTCGAATTGTAATATTTAAAATCTATGGGTAGAAAAAAAATCTGAAAATTACAAAAACGTCCCAAAATTAAAAAAAAAAATCAAAATTTTTATTTTCCCTCCTTCCCACCTACTTCTACTTTCTCATCTATTCAAATCATTTCACACTTTTATTTCTCTCTCTTTTTTCTTCTTCCTTCTCCTTCTTTTTTCTAGATTTTCTTTCAAATTTTATTTCATCACCATCCTTATTATTTTTCTTTCTTCTTCTTCGTCTCCGTTTCCTTTTTTCCTCTTCGTATTCATTTTATTTTTTCTTCGTTCTTCTTCTTTTTGTTTTTCTTCATCCCCGTTTCATTAATTTTCATATTTTTTTAGTTCTAGTCATTTTACACATTTTTTCAGATTTGTAAAAATATTTTCTATATGTTTAAACAATTTTGAAGATGTTTTCACGTTTGAAAAAAATGTGTACGCATCTCGTCATGTGTACACATCTGCCGAGATGTGTACACATATTACGATAGATGTGTACACACATAATATATATGTACACATATTATACATATAATATGTGTACATATATATTATGTGTGTACACATCTAGACTGATGTGTACACATCCTTTAATTAAAGTGGTGAAGGGTGGTGGGGTGATGGTGGAGGGTGGTAGAAGGTGGTGGAGGGTGGTAGGAGGTGGCGGTGGATTGTGGAGGGTGGTTGGAGGTAGCGGTGAGTGGTGGAAGATGGTAGAAGGTGGTGGTAGGTGGTGGAAGGTGGTTGTGGGTGATAGAAGGTAGTAGTGGAGAGTGGTGGATGGTGGTGATGGATGGGCAGAGGGGTGGGGGCGATGGGGGTGGGGGGTCGAATGGGGGGTGGGGGCTGGAGAGGAGAGATGAGAAGGTGAGGGCTTTGTATAAATAAAAAAAAATTGGGGGCTTTTAAAATATTAGTCACTAGTACTAATCTTAAAAATGTCCCCCTCACCCAATTCTTAAAGACTTTATCCCCTTTTCTTATTTAAGAAACTAGAAAGTCCCCCTCACCCACAAAACCCTTGTCACTAATGTAAACGAAGGAAACCTGAGTTTTGTGGGTGAGAGGGACTTTCTAGTCTATTAAATAAGAAAAGGGGACAAAGTCTTTAAAAATTGAGTGAGGGAGACACTTTTAAAATTAATACTAATGACTAATATTTTAAAAGCACCTAAGTTTTTTTATTTGCACAAAGCCCCCCACCTTCTTATCTCCCCTCCCCAGCCCCCCAGCTCCCCACTCCCCATTCTGACCCCCACCCCTCTGCCCATCCACCACTCCACCGCCACCCTCCACCACTCTCCACCGCCACCTTCTACCACCTGTCCACCCACTACTACCTTCCACCACTCTCCACCACCAACCACCACCTTCTACCACCCTCCACCACTACCCCACCGTCCTCCACCACTCTAATAAAAGAATGTGTACACATCAGTCGGTATGAATATGTGTGTACATATATTTACACATATTACTATGTGTGTCTACATATTTACACATATTATTATATGTGTACACATTTGATAAGATGTGTACACATCTTTTCCAGCCGTGAAAATATCTCCAAAATTATATAAACATATAAAAAATATGATTACACATTCGAAAATATGTGTAAAACGACTAGAATTTAAAAAAAAACATGCAAAAGAATGAAACGGGGACAAAGAAGAAGAAAAAGGAGAAGAACAAAGAAAAAATAAAATGCATACGAAGAAGAAAAGAAAATAGAGATGAAAGAGAAGAAAGATTAATAACAAGAATGGTAATGAAATGAAATTTGAAAAGAAATCTAGAAGAAAGAAGGAGAAGGAAGAAGAAAAAAGAGGGAGAAAGAAGAAAGAGAGAGAAATAAAAGTGTAAAATGATTTGAATAGATGATAAAGTAAAAGTAGGTGGGAGGGAGGGAAAATGAAATGTTTGAAATTTTTTGAATAGTGGGGTTTTTTTTTGTAAATTTTAGAAATATCTCTCATACCCACAAGTTTTAAATGTTACAGTTCGGCCCTCGCTTAAGTTAATTAATTATTTGTCCCCTTTTCTTCTTTTGAAATTTGAGAGGACCCTATGCCTCTTTTTTCACAGGAAACCTTCATATTAAGGGGACTCAGAACTGATAATTAAGATGGTGATCAAGTATAACAAGATCAACATTCAGCAACCAACACCTGCATATACAACAAATTATGTAAATATCTCAACAACAACAACATATCCAGTGTAATCCCATAAATAGGGTCTGAAGAGGGTGAGATGTACGCAGACCTTACCAAGATGGAGAGACTGTTTCCAATAGACCCTCTAAAGAAGAATATTTCAGAAAATATGTTAAATTTTTAAAAGACAAGCTGGAGTAAAGGAAATAATAACTGTAAATTTAAAGAGGCAGAGAAGAAATAGCTACCACCAATAGATAAAATGAAGAAGACTAAGATACGTGCAGACGTGCAGTATACCACGGGAGAAACACTACTACGAATAAGGGAAGACACGGTCAACTACTAACTACCATTCCACCTTAATACTCGGCATCCACTATTTCCTATCTTGGGTCATGTCATCGGTGATCTAAAGGTAAGCCAAGTCATGTCTAATCACCTCGGTCCAATTCTTCTTCGGTCTACCTCTACCTCTCCGCAGACGCAGCACAGCCAACCCCTCGCAACTCCTCACCGGAGCATCTGCGCTCCTCCTTTTCACATGTCTGAACTATTGGAGCCTTGCTTCTCGTATCTTATCCACCACTGAGGTCACTCTCTACTTTTCTCGAATAACCTCGTTCCTAATCTTATCCAACTTAGTATACCCACACATCCATCTAAGCATCATAATGAGTACTCCTATTTACTTTAAAGACCAGTAACCATATCAGATAAAATGAAGTAACTCCATGAGCCCTCTTTTATAAGAGGTAAAACAGTTTACAACTTCGTTGTGATTTCTGGCTAAGATAACAAAGAGTTGCCGCCTAATTTTAAAAGGATATTAAGAACCTATTTAATCTAAAATTGTGCATTTGCTCCTATAAATGTTTACGAAAACTAATGAGATTCTAAGTAAGGATTATAGTTATATTATAAGGAGAGTGCTAGTGTTGCAATGCGATTACTGAAATGGACTAAACTAATCCAGGAGTTGACACTCGAGGAAAATGGAAGCAAAACTCAGGAACTACTCGAGAGTAAAGCAATAACAGAAAAATTGAGATTGAAAGAGAGAAGTGTTGATTGAATATATGAATGAATGATTACAATGGTTAACTACTGTATTTATACAACCAATCTAACACTAACTACTTCAGCTGCAAGTAACTAACTGAGTAACTAACTACAAGCCACTAACTAACTTTCAAATCCTAACTAAACTCTGTAACTGTTTGCCATGTCACTGTCCAGCTCAGCTTCTTCCTTCTTAGCTCAACTTTTTAGCTCGATTACTTCTTCTTCTTAGCTCAAATCAGCTGCTGCAATCGTGGACTTGCATCAATACCCCTTCGACAAGCACACCCTTGTCCTCAAGGGTGAAAAGAAGGAAATCTAGCCTTCAAGTCAGACAAGTATTCCCAGGTGGCTTGACCTGCATCAATGCCAGACCACTTGACTAGAACCTGAGACACAGCCTTATTGCCTCTCTTCACTAACCTCTTGTCTAGGAAAGACTCAGGCTGGGGGCAATGTGGGCTAGATAGATGGAACACAGAAGGGTGGGAAATAGTTGATGGCACTTCATGACACTTCTTGAGCTGAGAGACATGGAAGGTGTGATGAATAAGGACATCTACAGGCAGCAAAAGCTTGTATGCAACTGCACCAACCTTGGCCACTATAGGATAAGGACCATAGTATTTAGCTTCCAGTTTGTTATAAGGTCTAACAACAACTGAAACTTGCCTATAAGGTTGCAGCTTCAAGTAAACCCAATCACCTACTGCAAAACACCTATCACTCATGTGCTTGTTAGCTAGGTCCTTCATTCTCTGTTGTGCTCTAGACAGGTGGAACTTCAGTAACTGGATAACTGCTTCCTTAGCTGCTAGTGATCTATCAACTATTTCAGAATCAGTGTCCCCCAACCAGTATGGAAGATGAATAGGTGGTTTCTGGCCATAAAGAACTTCATATGGTGTGCATTTAATAGCAGTGTGATAGGTTGTATTATACCACCATTCAGCAAGTGGTAAGTGCTGAGGCCATTCCATAGGCTTGTCAGAACAAAAACATCTCAAATATGTTTCCAAGGTCCTGTTTAGCACCTCTGTTTGACCATCTGTCTGAGGATGGTAAGCAGTGGATCTCTGCAGCTGGACTCCTTGCAAGGCAAACAACTCTTGCCAAAAAGAACTTAAGAAGATAGGGTCTCTGTCACTAGTCATGGTGACAAGCATGCCATGTAGTTTAAAAATGTTGTATAAGAAACTTTGAGCCACAGACTGAGCAGTGTATGGGTGTTGTAAGCTAATGAAGTGCCCATATTTGCTGAGTCTGTCAACTACAACCAAGATTACAGACTTGCCCTTAGAACTGGGCAATCCTTAAATAAAATCCAGGCAAATGTCAGTCCAGACACCTTCAGGCATTGGTAGGGGTTGCAGCAGGCCTGGTGAAGCTGCAGCATCATATTTATGCCTTTGACAGGTATCACATCTTTGGATAAACTCTCTAGCATCAGCAGCTAAGTTTTTTCAGAAAAATAAGGAAGATAACCTCTTGATAGTAGCATCCATACCAGAGTGCCATCCTTCAGCAGTAGAGTGCCAAAGTTGGATAATGTTCTGCTTCAGTTGACTATTGTCTCCCACAACCAACCTTCCTTTCCACCTCAGCTAGTTATGCAGCCAAGTGTAGCTCTTATAAGGCTGAGTCTACAACTTAACAATCAGTTCCTGAAGTGTAGGATCAGTCACCCAGGTTTGCTTAATTTCTTCAAATAAGGAATCATTAGGATTCAGCAGTGATATGGCTAACAATTCAGCACCTATGTTCCTTGACAAGGCATCAGCAGCTTTGTTCTCCTTCCCCTTCTTATACTCAATAGTGAAGTCAAAAGCCATTAGTTTAGAGATACCAGCAACTTGGAAATCAGTGTGGATATTCTGGTCAAGAAGATGTTTGAGGGCCTTCTGATCTGTCTTAATAGTGAATTGCCTTCCCAGTAGATAATGAGACCACTTGGTGACAAAAAATATCAAGGCTAGCAGTTCTCTATCATAGACTGACATGGCTTGGTGTCTGGGGGCTAGTGTTTTACTGATGTAGGCAATGGGGTGACCTTGTTGCATCAAAACAGCCCCAATGCCTGTTCCACTTGCATCAGTCTCAATGGTAAAAGGCTTAGAGTAATCAGGCATGGCAAGTACAGGAGCAGACACCAATGCTTCTTTTAGCTGTGTGAATGCAGCAGTTACTTCAATGGTCCGGTGGTAGTTATCCTTCTTAAGTAGTTCATGTAAGGGCTTGCAGATAGTCCCAAAGTCTTTAATGAACCTTCTGTAATAGCCTGCTAGACCAAGGAATCCTCTCAGCTGCTTGATGTTGGTAGGTATGGGTCATTCCTTTAGAGCTGTTATCTTCTTAGGATCAGTGGCAACTCCCTGCCCACTGATAAAATGGCCTAAGTGTTCAACTTCCTTTGCACCAAATGCACATTTAGAAGGCTTAGCAAACAACTGGTACTGCTTCATTAATTCAAAAACAGCTTGTAAATGGCCTATATGGGACTGCAGGTCTTGACTGTAGATTAGGATATCATCAAAGAAGACCAGGACTGATTTCCTTAGCAAGGGCTTGAACACAGAATTCATAAGACTTTGGAATGAAGATGGAGCATTGGTCAGGACAAATGGCATGACTAAGAATTCATAGTGCCCTTCATGAGTTTTAAAAGCAGTCTTATGGACATCCTCTTGTGCCATCCTTAGTTGATGGTAACCTGCCCTTAAATCAATCTTAGAGAACACCTCAGCTCCTCCTAATTCATCCAGCAGGTCCTCTATAATTGGAATAGGAAATTTGTCTTTGATAGTTAATTGGTTCAAGTCCCTATAATCAATACAAAGTCTCCAACTACCATCCTTCTTTCCTACTAACACAACAGGTGAAGCATAAGGACTTGTACTGTTCTGGATGACTCCCTGATCCAGCATTTCCTGTACCAATTTTTCTATAATATCCTTCTTAACTCCAGGGTATCTGTATGGCCTTTTGCTGACTGGAATGGCCTTATCAATCAATGGTATCCTGTGGTCAAATGGTCCTCTGTGTGGTGGTAATGCAGTGGGCATTTCAAAGATGTTGGCATACTCCTTAAGTAAGGCACTCAGCTCTGGTGGTAGGTTCCCATCTTGTTGAGCCTGTATGCTATTGATTGAAGCTGGTTCAGCAGCATTAGTCAGTGTCATCTTATAGAATTGAGCTCCTTCTGCAGATTTCATGGTAACATTCTTTGCCTGCACCCCTTTTACCTTGCCTGTAGCTCCTCTCAGCAAGTGTTTCCTTCCTTGATATTTGAATTCCATGGTCAAATTGCTGAAGTTTAGCTTAATATCCCCCAGTGTAGTCAACCATTGACACCCTAGTACCATGTCAAAGTTGCCCAAGGGTAGCAACATCAGGTCAGTGGTGAATGTAGTGCCTTGCAGTAACCATTGAAAATTCTTGCATAATGTTGTGGTCTGTAAGTTCCTACCATCAGCTACCCTTACTGAATGAGAGCACATAGAGCTAGTTTTACAGCCTAGCTGCTTGGCTACTTCAGTTTCTAAGAAGTTGTGAGTGCTACCAGAGTCAATAAGGATTTGCAGAGGCATTTTATTATGATAGCCTGTGACTCTGAGTGTCTGATAACCCATCACTACAAGAAAAGTGACTTTTAACGACCATTTCATAACGAAGGGACTTGAATATGGTCGTAATAAATGTATCTATAACGACCACACTTTTTTCCCGTCGTCAATATCAATTTTTAATACATCAACAACGAAAGGATAACATCCAGTTGTTAAATAGCATAATATCCAGACGTTAATATCAAATTTATTAACCAAAAAAATCAAGCGCCAGTTCTCCCAAATTCTTTTTCCGCCAATTTTTTCAATTAGTATTTGTACTTCTACACGTTCTTTCTTTTTATCTCATTCTCTCCCATCTAAAATTAACCTCTACAGCCCTAACCTCATATTAACTCTGATGACGCCAATTGCAACCATCTATTCAGTCATAAATGATGAAGAATCAAATCCATGTACTTCCTATGGCCGCATCACTGTAAGCCCCCAATTCCCAATTTTCCATCTGTTTGTTTCATTTTTTTATCGATTTGATTTTAGCACTAAAATCATACAGTTTTTTGTGAAAATATCATTGTATCCGTCGATTTACGTGATTCAGTCCTCATAACTGATCTCGATCTCTTTCTTTATATCTTAAGTTGAATCAACATAACTTTTTGTTCTCCGTGACTCCTTTTCGTTCTTAGTCTCACGATTTCTCACTCTACATGCATTTGGTAATTGTGATAATCCTAGTCGCTTCAGGAATTTGATTGTTTATGACATTAGAAATATTATTCCGGACTGGATTCAAAAGTCTAGCATGTATGGGTTTCCAATTTCTTTGATCTGCTTTTCAATTTAAATATTGATCAATACTTCAAATAAAGTTCAGATGAAGATTCGATTTTTGTTATTTAAAATTCTTTTTTTCATTTGTTTTATGATAACAGTGTTGGTTGAATGCATCATTTTATATTAGTGGTTGATTTTCTTTGCGTCTAGAAAATATTTGGATACTTTTCAAGGTACTAATTGAACTGCGGCGAATTAAGGTGAGAATTTAACTCGACTTGATTTTATCCTTGTTACGTAGTTTGTAATTGAAATGCTATGTGTTTTCATTAGTATAATGTTTCAGTGCTTGTACTTTAGCTTCGTTAATTTCTTCCCAATACGTAAGTCGTTTATTGGATTTAAATTTTATGATTCTCTTAGAAACCAATATTCAAAGAGGAGCTATATTATTATTTCTTGACATGGAGCTGTTAATTAACATAAATTGGTTGTTCCAAGAAAAGTAGAGATATGTCATGTGGAATTCTAGGAGTCAGATTAGATTTGTGAAATGAGAATTTGATGATTAATATCTTTCATTTCCATCAGCAATAGATATACGGACAAGTTCTCAAGACCTCCCTTCTCAAGCTAGAGGTAAAACATATTCCTTGATGTTGATTAAATCTTGAAGAAACTACTGCCTCTTATTGAATGAACTATTTGATTGCTATGATGTTGGAAACATTAATTGTTAATGCTTCTTCATGTGGATTGTGCCCTAGCTGTGAACAAAAGAGTAATTCTTATCTCGGTATATTAGGCGTTCCAAATACAAGAATGCCCTTAGTCCTTTGATATATGTATTAGAGTGGATAGTTTATTACCCCTCATGGCATCAATTAATTATTTAAAAGCATAAATAACCCAGATTAGTCTCTTAATCTAGAAGCTTTTGCTTTAGTAATTGCTGCATTTTTTTTGTTAGACAGATTGATTATGTACTACTCAATTCATGGACCAAACTTAAAATTGTCATAGACAAATAACACTAATAAAGCACTCTTCTGTTTTCCTTTTACCTAAATTTTGTTCCTGAAGAGTTTGACACTGTCCATGTTGCAACTTAATCCCGGTAAAACTATTCCTCTTGAATGACATATTTTACCAGGATGAATGTATATTCATTTACATGGACCTTTTTTTAATGCCATGCTATAACCTGAAAGGGAATATTGCCATATAATGGGACCAAGCTTATTTGAGTTAATTCTTATCAGTTTAAAGACAACTAAAGGAGTAGGAATATCTTGTATAAGTCATTTTAGATTTTTTATTCAGTTGTACTCCTCATCTTATGTGTGGTTTGAAGTCTGAGTATTTCTCTTTTATGGTTAAAATGTACTATCATCAAAGATTATTTCCTATGAACTTGACAGAATAAATATTTATTAATTGACATGGTTATTAATCTGAAGAGTGATTAACTGAACCAAGTCAGCCCCTACTTTGTTTAGAATGGTAAAAGAAGTATTTTTTTTTTCGTTTGACAAATTTGAAAAGGAAGCCAATTCTGCCTCTACAAGAACGTTTTTCTACCTTGGAGACTTGGAGTTGATGCAGCTAACTTGTACCGACATAACTGGTAACTTTAGGTAATTGTTTCTATTAATTTATCATTTGTTTTTAATTTTACTAGTTATCTTGAACTAGTGTGTGCTTAAAATGGCACATTTCTGATGCCCATCTCTTGTGCCTTTCAACAAGACTGTCTCTTATCTTTGTGAACGGTGCAACAAAAATTGTAAGTAACTGATATTAGGCCATCTTTATAGCGAAGAATTTTTCAACTGTTTGGTGAGCTACTTTTATTTTAGGTATCATACTCTTCTCATGATGGATTTGGCTCAGTTATATTATATCGTATCACTAGGTTCTCCTATAAATTTTTAGTTGAATTACATCCGTCTACTCTGAAATCCAATGTACGAAGTAATTCATCTTGTTAACAAAAAATGCATTCTCACTCAAATGAAAGAACAACTTTTCTTTTATGGTTTAGCTTTTTTCACTTGATTGTATTGCCAAATTGAAGCTTTAATTATTGGCCTATTGTTCCTATGTTCATAGGACTTTACATAATGACGTGGATACATGTATGTTTTTATATGCTTGTCCAATGTTAGAATTTTGTTCATATATACTTGCAACATTATTCTTTTTACAGATCAAACAACTTCATGTCCGAAGAACTTTTCCCAGAAGAAAGTGCAGAGCAAACATAAGCAACTGAAAATGTTAAAGAAAAAGTTGAAGCAGGAGAGAGACCTATTGCTTTGTTAGGAGTTCTTTAAAGATGCTCTCAATTGTACATAACCAGAATTCTGTTCTTTTTTGTCAGATATTGACAGAAAAAATATTATACTATTTGGATAGGTATATATTTAATAGTGCAATTATTTATTTCTTTGTAATCAGCGGAGAAATTTTATATGAATATAAGATAGACTATTTTATATTTTTTGGATATGTTTATATCTATAATGATCATATTTTTGGTTATCATAAATGATTAACAGACAACTAGCATTATCTGGTTGCTAAAGTGCTTTCTTAACGTCAGGATTTGTTCTCGTATAAAGGATTTTAGAGGATGGTAATGACAATTAGCGAAGGGAATTTTGGTCGTTAAAAAGAGGTACAACGACCGCATTTCTTGCTGTCGTTAAAGATTCTCTAACGACGGGATTGAAATCCGGTCGTCAACTTTTAACGTGAGAGCTTCTAACGACCGGTGACGACCGGATTTTATCCCGATGCTATTGACAAATAACGACCGTATATTGAGTTTTAAAGACCAAATTGCCCCTCGTTAAAGGCCTCTTTTCTTGTAGTGCATTGCTCCTGTCAGTGCCTGCAATGATATGGCCATGAGCTCTTCTTCAGGGCTATATTCTACTTCCTCAGCCTGCTCATCATCATCCCCTTCTATTATTTCAATCATGTACAGCTGTCTCTTCATTCTACAGTTATGTTCAGGTGTGAATTTTTCCTCACAGAAGTAGCACAGGCCTTTTGCCCTCCTCTCATTCATTTCTGCAGCTGTTAGTACCCTCCTATTGGAGCTATGCTGCTGATTCACTCGAGTATTCTTGCCATGGTTATTTGGTTCAAATGGTTTTCTGTTTATAGGTGTGGGAAGTATAGGGTTGGGCATGTAGGAATTGTGTTGGCTTGGTTTACCTTGAGGATTTGCAGCCCTGGCTACTAGTATTTTTTCAAAGACTCTAGCAGCTTTATAAGCCTTCATTAATGACTTAGGTTCCAGTAGTTGAACAGTATGATTGATCTCAGGTGTTAACCCCCCTAAAAACAAACTAATAGCCTGGTCTGAGGTTAATTGCACTCTGGTTATTAACTTGTCAAACTCAGACTGATATGCACTTACACTACCAGTTTGCCTAAGATTCTGTAGCTCTTGCATAGGATCCATGTACTCCTCCCCAAACCTCTCATACAGTGCCATAACATACTCATTCCAAGTAGGTTCATTAACAGTATTTCTAGACTGCAGATAACTCTATGCCATGCAATTGCATCACCTTCAAAATGGATGCATGCTACCTTTACTCTCTGATCTTAGGGTACATTATCCATAGAAAAGAACAGATCTACCTTATATAACCATGTCTTCAAATCATGACCAGAGAATCTAGGAAATTCTAGTTTAGAGAGTCGAGTGAGATAGTTACCATTGCTATTAGATTGAGACTGAAACTCTTTCATCTTGTTGACTATTGCAGGTACTGTATCCATCTCATCTTCATCCAACTCATGTTGTTTTGAATTTCCCACTGCTTCTTCTAGATTCCCCAATTTCTTGTCAGTATTTTCAGTTCTTTCATTCAAGTGTGATAAGCTTTCCATAATCAACTGCAGTTTTGCTTGGATTTCTGCAAGATTATCATCCTTTCCTTCCACTGTTTTCTCAAGATTAGGGTTCTTATCATTCTTCCCCATTATGATTCAGGCCGAGGATCTCAAGCTCTGATACCAAATGTTGCAATGTGATTACTGAAATGGACTAAACTAATCCAGGAGTTGACACTCGAGGAAGATGGAAGCAAAACTCAGGAACTACTCGAGAGTAAAGCAATAACAGAGAAATTGAGATTGAAAGAGAGAAGTGTTGATTGAATATATGAATGAATGATTACAATGGTTAACTACTGTATTGATACAACCAATCTAACACTAACTACTTCATCTGCAAGTAACTAACCGAGTAACTAACTACAAGCCACTAACTAACTTTCAAATCCTAACTAACTGTGTAACAAACTCTGTAACTGTTTGCCATGTCACTGTCCAGCTCAGCTTCTTCCTTCTTAGCTCAACTTCTTAGCTCGATTACTTCTTCTTCTTAGCTCAAATCAGCTGCTGCAATCGTGGACTTACATCAGCTAGGCACCCTATAAATCCACAAAAAGAGTGGTTCTAGCCTCTAGGTCGAATTCTATTTGGAATATATAAACGAGGGCAAAGGTAAAAAATGGGACAAGGAACAACAAGGAATTGATAGAAATGGAGGAAAAGACACAGAGAGGAAAAGGGATAAATGGGCGGCTGATCTTTTGGAAAAAAGGGGTAAATGACAACCTAGATAGCCCTAGGTTTTGTCCAATGGTAGTTTAGGTGTTGAGCAAACATTTTGTACTTTTCTCTTTTTAAGAAACTAAAAACGAAAATGATAAAGTGAAAAAGTAATTGGAGAATTTGATTTAAAAATGTGTAATTTGGTCACTGTTAGAATAATGTCTTCTTGCTTTCTGGTATTAATAAATTAATTAGCAATAATTCACTTTTAAGTTAAACAACTAGTAAAAACTGTGTGTTTATCAACAGCTAGGAAGCGAAAACACATTAATTTTAGTAATGGAGAGCCAAAGATCCCATTGATGAAAGATCAACATACATTGGTATAAGGCGAATCCTTTTAGCAAAAAACATGGAAAATTGATCCAAAGTGGAGAATCGCATCATATGAAGAGAGTCATTGGACTAACTTTGCCCAACAAGGTAAGCTATTCAAATACTCTATATAGTGTCAATAAAAAAGAGATTTAGTGAAATAAGTACTAAAGTTCTCAAATTAGAGGTGATTTTACAGTGTTTTATTAGTAACGTACTTATAATGTATGTCGAGGATCTATTGAAAATTAATTCACCATTTTGTTGAGGGTAAAATCTGCATACATACATTTTATCTTCGTTAGATCTTATTTGTAAAATAACATTGAATATATTGTTGTTGTAGTAGTTAGTATAACTTGCCTCTGTATAGAGTATTTGAATAGCTTACCTGCTTGAATCAAAACGTGTTCCACAACTTTTTGAGAAAAAAAGAAAAGAAAGCTGTTTATTGAGCTATCAATTTCAAAAGAAATTTAAAACTCTTTTCCAATATACCACCAAATCAAAAGGAATGGACACAAGACAAAACATAACATTTTAAAATAATTTACTTTTGAAACTTGATATATGTCAGTCAAAACTTTTCCCATCAGTGATGACATAAGAGGGCCTCTGTCCCACCGACGCCATCATCTAATATCTTCTAGAATTTGGCGCCTTCATGAAAATCTTTAGACAAATTTTGTGCATTGCCCATGCATAGTTTTCCGAATAATGCTATATTGGTCGATTTCTGTTCGATCACGTAAATAACACGTGCTCGACTATGTGGCAAAGTTAAAACAGAATCCGAAGGCATAACGAGGCAAGATTGAATTGGAAACAACTTCGGCTATTAATGTGATCGGTTATGCTGTATCGTGATCGGGATATTTTTCAAGACAATCGTTTCAGCAAATGATTATGATTGATCTTATCCCGCTGTCGTCGGAGCGAATTCAGCAGAAGTTGTTAAAAGGGGATAATTGCTGAAGAGACGTGGGGGAGTGGAGTTTTTCTAGGTTTGGGAACTCCACACTTTAGCTGATTTATAAATAGACCCCCATTTTCCCTATTTGAGATTATGTTCATCAGAACAAAAAGCATCCCTAGTTCATTTGCTACATTACACCACTATTATTATTAGCAAATCTCTTACTATTAACGTTACAATCTCAACTATTGTATAAGGCATCAATCACGGCTTGGTTCAAATTTGGAGGAGGAGTCATCTCTTTCATCAAAGCACCAACCATCGATTCAACACAATAAGCTTTATTGCTTTCATTTATTTATTATTGTTTCTCATTATTTGCTTGTTATTTCCATTGCTTAACATATCTGCTTGTCGTTACCGATTTCGCCAATTCCCTGCTATTGCATTAGTCGTAGAATTGTTTCATTGAGTGTGTTTATTAGTTAACATCGATCACATTAAAACGATTGTCATTATTACTTGGTTCGTGATATTAATTTGATAAAGCCCTTTTCATCAACTGCATCTCTATCGTTTTATTCGAATTCGCCATCGACTAGGTCGTATAATCTCGTATATTCATCATCGATAATCTAATTTTATCATAGCTTACTTCGTCGAATCTCGTTGAAATAGCTTATCTGAGATAAAAAATAATCAATTTGATTGTATTCGGAATCGTACAACATCGATTGCTCGTGTTCGTTTAGTTTCTCATCGCACTTAGTGACTGTCGTTTAATCTTGTATTCGGTCTTGTTTTCGAATTGGAATTTAGCATAATTTCATCGGATTCCTCATTTCATTCATTCGAACTTGTTATGTGTACTACATTCGTTTTAACACAAAAACAACCGATTATTTGTTAACGTAAATTGCCTATCAATCAATTAAATTGAGATATAAACGGTCGCCTTAGACTCAATTAAATACAAATTTAATTATAAAACCTGCAAAACATTTTTAGGAAATACAAATGCCACATCAAAGGTTTCCTCGGGGACATGCAACGACATTGCTACTGTATAGAGAAGATCAGTGATGGACCTAGAGAAAGAATGACATGCAGAAATGAAGAATTGTTATAATGCCACATAAAAGCTTCCAACCAAGAAAAAGAACACCATGGTACATACACAGGAGAACCGACTAAGGCCTAATTAATGGTCAGAGCCGGATTGATGATTTAAATTTGAAGAATTCGATCCTTAACATTTTCATTAATAAACTCATTATCCTTTACAATTACGGGTTCATTAGTAAACTCATTATCCTTTACAATTACGGGTTCAGATCTAATATTTGTTGAAAATGTAATAGGTTTTCATATATTTCAATACTTTATATAGAAAATATGGAGCTTCGATGAACAAGTTAACTTAGAATTATGAGACAAGCAAACCAAAATTCATTTGTAATATTCATTTTCATTCAATAATAACCCTTAGCTTGTTACAATTGAGAGCTCTATTCATCACCCACTGAACAATTTAGTGGGAAGAGTACACATCATCCTATACACCATCATCATAAGGAAAAGAAGTAGAATCTAGCCATTCTTCTCCGGTAATAAACTCCGAGACTGTGAAGTTGGAAGCATCATAATAGTCCATAATGTGATAACCTAACCATTTAACTCTATTATCAGTTCCTGATGCAGGACCAGTATTATCGTACTCTCCGTAGTATAATGTATCCAAGCCTTGATCTCCTGACCATTCCTTCCATCCTTCAGGTTTGATGAAATCGTCTATGTACGATTCAAGATACACTGTTCGAGAATAATTTTTCCATGGTCGTCCTAAGTAGCTATTGATACTACTAGAATTAGAGCATAAATCGTCGGTGGCTAAAATGGAACAATTTTGTATGGAAATACCAGTGTCCTCATCCAGGGAGTCGCGTGATTGAGCCGTTATGACAATGAATTGGCCTGGCATTGGCATCCTTGACACGATGTTGCATCCTTGGAAAACAGCAGCTGCATTTCCAAAGATGTAATCTATTGTCCCATAGATGTCACATTCTCTATAAAATTGTCGAAATGAGTGGACATATAATGTGTCCTGGTATCCACTTATGGTGCACCTGTAGATGGCCGCTAAGTCTGCATTAATTCGAAGTGCAACTGCTTGGTGCTTCTCAGGGCCAGCTGTATTCTCAATTGTAATATCACGTGCCAAGAATCCTTCGCCGGAGACAGCTGAAATCAATCCAATTAGAGGATTATGTTATACATAATACATAGTACATCATTAATGGACATTATTTAGGAATTAATTCCTATCATGGTCACTTAACTATTGAAAAGTATCTAAAAAAGTCATTTTTCTTTGGTTTGGAACAAAAATATCACTCAACTTATTCAAAATACTTTAAAAAGTCACTCTACTAAATTGTGGATTAAAGGTCAACAAAAAATGCTGACGTGGAATTTTATTTTAGTTTTTTTTCAGCATATTTTAGTTCTTTTTATTAAAAGTTAATCCAATAAATATTTTAATTTTCCTTATTTTAAAATAATAAAGTATTTATTTATGAAATACCCACATACTACTTGACCCAAAATGGGTCTTCTTAAGACTACTTTATTTTAGTTATTTTTATTAAAAGTGAATCCAATAAATAACACTAAATTATTTATTTATGAAATACACACATGCTACTTGACCCAAAACAGGTCTTCTTAAGATTATTTGAATGAGTTTTATTGATGTATATTATTTGTGTTCTCAAGTCATGATACAGGTAAAATACAAGATAAATTCTAAATCCTCTTTTACGTAACATTTCAAGAAAAGTTAATATTAAAACTTTTAAACAAACAAAAGCTTGTCTAAATGTCCCACCAAACCTTGGGAACGCCATTGTCAACAAAAAAGATTAACATACTATGCTAAAATAAGTTTTTTACATAATCAACAAAAAATAAATTCAAAAATAATTTTATCTAAATTTTGGTAAGATTTCTTGTCTACTTCTTTTGAACGGCAAGCACATACTCCTTCATGACTTTTCTCTTATATTGTCTTCATTTCTTTGAAGTAGTATGTGGGTATTTCATAAATAAATACTTTGGTATTTTAAAAAAAAATGAAAATTAAAATATTTATAGGATTAACTTTTAATAAAAAGAACTAAAATATGTTGGAAAAAAAACTAAAATAAAATTCTACGTCAGCATTTTTTGGTGACCTTTAACCCACAATTTAGTAGAATGACTTTTTAAGGTATTTTAGATAAATTGAGTGATATTTTTGTCCCAAATCAAAGAAAAGTGACTTTTTAAAATACTTTCCAATAGTTCAATGACCATTTTAGTAATTAACTCCATTATTTAGCACATGCATTGAGAAAAGGTTGTCAAGTTGCCTAATTGAGTTAAAAATTAAAAACGAGTCGAATGAATAAACGTCCAAATTTCTTTGGGTCAAGATGACAAGTTAGTATGGGCTGAGCAAAGATCATAATCCCACCTAGGTCAAATCTTATGGGCCAATTTGGACCCATAGAGTGTCTAATGGCAACCCGATATACAAACATGCCGCCCGTATTCATGCAAAGTCCGAAAAAGGACCGCATCCAAGACTAATCTACTCCTTCCGTCTTAATTTATGTGGCATTATTTTTTTTTTGTCCCAAAATAAGTGGCACATTTCTTTATTTAAAGACTATTTAATGCACTATTTTATTTTTGTTGGGCCCTACATACTTTTAAACCTACCAGCAACTTTTTTATTATTCAAATCTTCTCTCTCTTACTTTTTGAAGGGTAAAATTGATAATTAACAAAGTGAACCTCTATTTTCTTAAAATTCGTATCCGATCAAATGGTGCCACATAAATTGGGACGGAGGGAGTAATATTATGGCTAAATTTGACATGGATAAAAGAACAAAAAGGTGTTGAACGATGAATTTACTTACCAACAGTGGCAGATCTAAATGTAGTCCAACCATCAGCAACACTTCTGTTACCAGTAATGACAGTGACATCACTCCCATCTCCAAGAAGAACAATGTTGGTCTTCCAACTTGGAATTTCAACATTTTCTTGATAAGTCCCTTCTTTAATATAGATAAAGATTCTGTCATCACTATTATCTGGTGCAAAATTAATGGCTTCAGTTATAGTAGTAAAGTTTCCACTTCCATCAGCTGCCACAAAAATCACTTGATCATTCGGATTATAATCATCATCAGAACTTTGCAATATGCTTCTGTCCTTAAAAGACAAAAGCCGACGGCGCCTATGTCTATTCTCCTGTTTCTTGACAGAGTATTTAGACAGCATTGACAGAGAATTGCTGACATGCTCGTAAGTACTTGTCAAAGAATTAACAAGAGTGGATTTTAATGGACCAGTGGCTGAATTTAAGCCTTCTAAGCAAGTAACTTTGTTAGTCAAAGCTGCACTAAGAAAAGCTTTTGCATCAGCTAATTTCTTGGAGTTATAATTAGTACTACTGATTCCAGACACAGATCTTTTTAACGAAGATATTGTAATTTGATGAAGTTCTTTGCAATCTTGGACAATACCCTTTTGTTTTTCGACAAGGTTTGAGGCTCCAGCTGATGACAATAATGTTGAGAGGTGTCCTGCTCCTGATAATGCTGATTGAAGAGATTGAAGGACAATGTTTAAGATGTTTGGGCTGATGTTAATGGAGATTGATAAATCAAGTGAGTTGAAACAGGATTCTGGATATGGAGTGGAGTTGCACAAAGATCTTAAAGAAGAGACTTGAACAGTGTTATTCAAAGTTGATGAAGATATTGAAGAAGTAGAAGCATAACTTGTTACTATAATGAAATATGTTGAGCACATTATGAGCATGAGAAACTTGGTAGTAATTGTGGAGGAGGCCATGACCTCGTTAGGAATATAGAGAAATGCTCCGAAGGATTTTCACTTCTTATATACTAGTATAGTAGTATACTCTTGCGTGCTAATTTACTTGGTCAAAAAATGATATATAGCTAGACAAAATTTTTTAGAACCATTTGAAATTTGTTAAAGGTAGAATAATATAAAGAATAGAAAGGGACTGGAACTAGACCAATACCTCCACCGATCAAAGCTGTGAAAAGATTTGGCTAAATGCATGATTTCAGAAAGATTTCAACTATTAAGCTATCAAGTTATAAAGAAAAATATTTATAAGTAATGTTTCATAAAATGTTGGATTTATTATAAGATTAATACAAATTTATTTACAACAACATGTAAAAGTGATACTCCTATGATAGTTGATGTTCGGCATTTTATGCTAATGTTTTCTTAATATTTCCGCATGTTTGAGCTTGTTATTCGCTCGTTTTATAGTTTATGAATGTGGTTTTGCACTAATTTGATGGCGTGCGTGTGTAGGTTGTTACGCAGTGCTTTGGAGCTTTTAGGAGCGTGATTGAGCAAGGAATGATTGGAAGTTGATTGAGGATTGGATTGAGCACACGAGGGCACGACACGAGGCGAGTTGTGGAGCAAGGAAGAGCAGATTTTGGCCTGGCGCTTTGGGGCACGTGGCGCGCCACTTATAGCGCCCAGTGCCTGGCGCGGTTTCCCACGTGGGGCGCCCCAAAGGCGCTCAACTTTCGACGTCTTCTGGTTGTTGTGGCGCGATCGTGGGGGCGGGGCGCCCGTTATAGCGCCACTGGAGCGGATTTTTACTTCCTATTTCGTCTAGGCTTAGGTCTAACTTATTACCAGGCTTTTGTAAACCTTATAAATACTATTTTACTTAGTTTTTGATAGGGGTTCAGACTTTGGAGCAAGTTTTGGAGGAGAGGGGAGGAGCCCTTGATGTCTTCTACACAAGTTCTTTCTCTCTTTCTCTTATTCTTCTCTTTAATTCTATAGTTTGTTCGTTCTAGGGTTAGAGTAAATACATGAAGGTTGATGTTTGAAAGTTGATTTCTATATATTGATTTACCATTACGGATTGTTTATTCTTTCTTGAGCATAATTGTTTGATTATTGAGGCCTGATAATTGAACACTATCTATGGTTTTTAGATTGAACTCGAAAGAGGGAATTTAATTACGTAATAAGAAAGAATAGGGCTTAATTGTGAACCCGGGCATCGGGAACCAATTTGTGAGTAGGATAGACATATACTTGCTCGCCTAGTTTAACTAATCACAGAATTCGTTAATGCGTGCACGTGATTCAACTCATAGACATATAGGGATTGGAGTAACTTGCATAGACCATGAAGAATCGAAAGGTTTTCATGGGTACATTTAACCTGTAGTTAGCAATCTAGGAAATCAAGAAGTAGAATCAACTGGAAAACTCAACTGGATTGTTCGTAACTCTGACCCGGGACCGTCATCTTTTATTGATAACAACTTAGAATTTGCTCTGTTACTTGATCTCAATTAGTACTTGTTTTAATTACTGTATTTAGTTAGTAAAATCTCTATAAAAAAAAAAGATCCCTGAATAGTTTGTTTAGAAATTGTTTGTTAAGTATTAGTCTGCATAGTCCTCGTGGGAACGATACTCAATTTATCACTTTATTATTTGTCGACCACGTATACTTGCGTGTGCGTTGGGAGCAACAATAGTATACAAATTTTTAACAATGTTAGGTGTGTATAAGTTTATTTCAAAACAGGGTGCTTGGATTTGGAAATGAACAGAACATTACAATTTGAAAGAAAGAGGGATTATTTTTGGGGTAATGGTCCTTTTGGATACATGCTGAGAATCTTTCTTGTCGAGAAGATTGAAGAATTATTTTTATCTTCTTGCGATTTTTGGGAAGTAGTCAAGGTGCAGATAATGGTATAATTGTTTAAAATTTCTGAGAGAATTACTGTTTTCACATGTGATTCAAGTCGCATACCCGAAAAAGTTGAAAAGTGTGTCTGTATTTTTTGGGAGGTTAAAAGATGGCGGATGCTACTCTTCTTTTTAATTTTCCTGTTCTGATCTTTATCAATTTTGCTATTATATTGATGGATATGAGAAATAAGAATCTAAAAAGAAAAGATAAACGTAGAGAATGGAGCTTAAATTTATTAAGTAGAGAGGGCTTGTACCAACTAAGGAATATGGTAAGAGGGATGAGGCACATCCACTTTTAGAAGTTACTACCAATTCAAACGTTTGAATAATAATTTTTTTTTTTTTTTGTATGGAACGATTTTTCTTTTTAATGAATCTTACCTCGTATGAATCCAAATTAGTGGAGGTGAAAGTCAGATCACCAGACATTGGTGGTAAACTAAAGAGGACTTGTATGGTGATCATAAATATTGATATTATTACTGAATTATTTTTGTTTTTTAAGATTTTGTCGTTGATTTAAACATGTCTCTGGACAACCAACACCTACATCCACGGAAACACAGATAAAAATAACTATGCAGCAAACCGTTTTGGTGTTGAGATAAAGTTCCATCTGCCAACGGTCGGCCACGGCTATGATCAGTTAATTTTCTCTCTTGTTTTTATAAAATAAAATATGAGAGGAACAAAGATTCCATCCAACTTGCTGTTCACATGAAGTTGTCAAGAAGCATTAACAGTAAAGTACAATATCGACGGAATTGGCTATTTTATTCTCTATAACAATTTAAATAGATAATGTATATATCATTGGTTTACAGAATATTGCTAGTAGATAGCAACTTAGGCATCAGTCAATGTCACGGAGATCCTTTGAGAATTTAAATAGAAATTGAAGGGAAACCAAAGAGCTTAGTAAAAGCACTTTCACGTGAATTGTTGCAAGGGTTTTTTCCTATACAGTCACCTTTTTTTTTTATCTGATTCAATTCAATGGATAACGCTCTTTTCTGGGAGCCAATTCCAAGTTGCAACTTACAAGTTGCCTCATTCGTATGGATAATCAAACATAGAACATCATTTTATTAGATGATAGAAACTACAAAAAGACTATTTCGAATCCTAAAAGTTGTAAATATTTTTAAGCTATGTAATCAACACATTTTTGTTTAGATTTAAGAATTCAGTATTGTGTTGGCCTAAATCAGAATAAGACAACAAATCGAATTTGTATTGGGTTTAACTGGTAATTTGCTTGTATCAAAGTGTGCTATTTGGCTATTTCACTTATATTTTTAGGGTATTTTCACCATGTTATGATAGTATGTCTAAGATGTTATAAGCAAAATTGTTAATATTTGGTGCTAATTGAGTTGTTTGGTGTTGTAGGACTTGAACATGGTGAATTGAGCGGAAAAAGTACTATTTTTGGAGTTACAAATGAAGATGTTGAAGAGTTCAAGTAATCCGTGTGCCACGCGAGTGACAAGGGAAGAAATAGAGTCTTTGCTTAAGAATTGATTAAAAATTTCAGCGTATTTAGGCCAAATACGCGAGCACCACGCGAGCTGAATTGCCTATAGAAATCTGGTCCGCGTGGCACGCGGGTGCCACGCGCAGTACAAGGCTGATAGGCGAAAAAATAAGGCTATTTTAGTACTTTTGCTCAGTTTATTACAGGGTATAAAAGCTTCTTTTGCCTCCATTATGAGAGATACACTGGAGAAGAAGCAAAAATGAGGCTAGAGCTTTGGAGACTTCAAGAACACGAGTTTTTCTAAATTCTTCCCTACTTTTTGTAATTTATTCATTCATGAATTATTTTGATAAGACTATCATGAACATGAGTGACTAATTCACCCATTCTAGGGTTGATTGAACCACTCCAATACTTATGTGTTATGAATATTTGTTTTGATGAATGAAACTTGTGAATTCTTCCTATCTAGGTGTTTATATTTTGATTGCTATTTATTGGAAGGGCCGCCAATTGATTATTCCCATTATTCGTGTGTGTCTAGGGATAGATTCACAGGTTTGGGTTAAACACTTAGCAATATTTCAATCTAAAACCAAGGTATTACTTAGATTGTCAATAAGGTGATATGTGACCATTGACCCTGATTGTGGACAATACTTGTAGTCTTATCTATCTTCATCAGTTAATTGGAAAACTAGTTAGTGAAAGTTACAGTTATTACACGAAAGTGAATAGTTGTGAATTTGGAGCAAGTGTTCAATAGGAAGAACCAAGTTGAATTCGTTAAATCATTATTCTAATACATAGGTAGGAGTTGGGTAGATCAATCCTAGGCTTTACATCTTTGAATCAATTTTATTCTCTATTAATTGTTGTTTACTATATTATTAATTTTTATTACTTAGTTGTTACTACACAATCAACCTTAAATCAAACACCCTTAGAAGTTAATTGATAGGTAAATTAGTTAGAAAAACAACTAGATTTCGAGTGTTCCCTGTGGGATTCGACCTCGGGACTTTAAGTACCGAGCTATATTTGCTGCGACCGCTTAGTCCCTTTTATAGGGCACCTTTTATAGGGCATAGTTGGGCGTGATCAAATTTTGGCGCCGTTGCCGGGGAACACGGTGTTATTTTAGTTGTTAAAATAACTAGTTTTATTTCTCAATTGACTTCACTTTTGTCATCTTGAGTTAACTCTTTGGAATTTGTGTGTTTCAGGTGTATGCGTAAAACAAGATCTCAGTCTGCAGAGTTGAAACCGTTTGACCTAGAGATTGAGAGAACATTCCACGCCTTAAAAAGGGCGAATATTATTGGCAATACACTTCGAAAATCAGAAACCAAAGATATTGAGATGGCTAAAGATTTGGCACTTAATGCTTTTGCTCAGCCTGTGGCTGGAAACTTGGCTTCTGCTATTCGGCTTCCGAAATTTGAAGTTGAAAGTTTTTACATCACCCAAACTATGGTCAGTCTGTTGTCCAATGCTGGACTTTTTGCGGGTAAATTGACTGATGATCCTCAAGAGCATTTGAAAAAGTTCATGAGGGTGTGTGAAACTCAGAAGCATGCTCGAGTTCCGGCTGAGGTCGTGCGATTGATGTTATTCCCGTTTTCTTTGACGGATGATGCTAGTGACAGGTTTGATTCTTTGCCAGTCAATTCTATCACTTCGTGGGATGAGTTGGTGATCAAGTTCATGAAGAAATTTTTCCCACCAAACAAAACTGCGAAGTTGGTTGATGAAATACTCATGTTCAGGCAGACCCCGCTCGAGACTCTGCCAGAAGCTTGGGAGAGGTTCAAGAGCTGCTTGCGAAAGTGTCCCCATCATGGAATTTCTGATCAGATGTTGGGACAAAGAATTTACATGGGCATGAGTGATCAAATCAAGGGAAATTTAGATGCAGCTGCTGGAGGAGCATTCTTGAGTAAAACATTTACTGAAGCAAAAGCTCTCCTCGATACCATGGCTCAAAATTCAGGCTGGTTGACTAGAGATGCATCTGCTGGTTCAGGCCCAAAGGTTTTGGCTGCTGGAATTGATAATGGGGTTGAAGAGCAAATGTCAAGGCTGCAGACTACGCTGGATGTGGCTTTGAAACAATTTAATGAAAACATTCTGAAACCCGTTAACCAAGTGGACACACCTGATCCTGGTAATTTTGCTGACTCTGATTTATTGGATTTGTTACACCCCGTACGTCTAAATTGACGTATATCATTATAATATCATGTTAAGAATGATTTAAGTGAGTTTAAAGTAATAATATGATCATATATGATGTTTATATGTTGAATATAAAGTTTGGGAAAAATCAGATTTAAGTTGCGGAAAAACCGACTAAGGAATTGCCTTGTAACGGAGCTTTTTCAGCAATTAATTTCATGTGTTATATGAAGTCTTTTGGGGACATATCATATACCAAATTGAAGGTCTTGGAGTGTAGTTTCCAACACTTTTAACGGTTTGTTCATACAACTTATAGATAAAAAGATATGAGCGTCAGAAGTCAGGCCAGAAAAAGGGCCATAAGCGCAAAAGAGGACTGTAACTGAAATATTTCGAGTATAAAAGGAAAAAAACCTCCTCCATCTCGTCATTTCCAGAAACTTAGTGATAGAAACAGTGTTCTCTTGGGTGCTAAAGACATTTTGATGGTTTTGAAGAAAGAACATTGATCTTAGCTCGAAATTGAAGACAGATTGCGTCAAAACGCTCTACGCGATTAGGGTAATATTATGCTACCTTCAATTTCGTTTATAGTTTGAGTTTTAGAATTACTTCATAGCTAAGTAAAGTACCTAAATTCTATGTTATAGCTTGTTTAAGCTTTAGAAGGTGTGGAATTCAAAGGAGACAAGGTTTATAAGCGAAAAACATCAAAGGTATGTAAGACTAAACCTTTCTTTTGGCAAGGCATGTATCTTTTAGCTTTTGAAGCCTTTATTAGTTCTAAACTTAGTGTTTCTTGTGAGAAACTTGTATGGTATCAAGTAAACCTTGTATATACTTAATTTGGTACTAAAATCCAAGGTGAAAGACGTCCAAATCAGTAAGACAAAATGTTTCAAAATCTGAAAAATCATTTTGATCTTTGGACAGCTGTTAGTATATTGATCATAACTCCTTGTACAAAATTGATATTTAGATGCTTTAAGAATCTTTAGAATCCCAAGACATATCTCTACAACTTTCATGAAGACCATGAGGTCTATAACCTTTATCTGCACCCTCAAAACTATGATGCAAAACAGGACGCATGTACTGTCTAGAAATTCTGTACATCCGTAGAATTGTTACGCAACTCTCATCTTGTTATCCAGTTAATTTGTTTATGTTATCAGTTTATCCGGGTATCCATTCCCTTGTATAGTATAGTGCTGGAACTGTTTTGCGGATCATCCAGTTTCAGAGGAAACTCTGCCGAAATTTTTATAAAAATCAAAGAGTTAGATAAATTCTAAGTTTCAGGTTGTGTCTACAGTTCCATCCAGAGTTTTCTTATCATTCCTTTGAGTCCATATATATTGTTGCCACATGTGTTATGCCTCATACATGCTTATGCTTATATTGTGATCATGTTATGTGTGATTTGGAGTCCCCCATAGAGGTTGGACATTGGACACACAGTCCGGTCGCGTGTGATACTACCCGTCTGGGGGATACAGCCCCTCTGGTTCAGGCGGGAGTTGAAACACCTAGTGTGACCGGGTGTCATTCACACACTCTGACCAGAGAGACTAGATATTACTGGCTGGGGGGGATATAGCCCATAACACCCACCAGGTTTGTTATATACGCGTATATAGCCACAGTATGCACTGCATGATTATACATGAGGCTAGTTCTGGTTTTCAGTTACCTGATTTGGGGGGATACAGCCCATAACACCAGACAGGTACTAGTTCAGGTTTTCAGCTACCTGATTTGGGGGGATACAGCCCATAACACCAGACAGGTACCAGTTCAGATAACAGTTCAGTTTTAGCTCGGTACCAGTTATCAGTTCTCAGTTATCGGCCACCAGTTCTTAGCGTCAGTATCAGTTGACAGTTATCAGTTCTCAGTTATCGGCCACCAGTTCTTAGCGTTAGTATCAGTTGACAGTTTTCAGTTCCAGTTTCTAGTAACCAGCCATCAGTCATATTACAGTTATTTATCAGTATAGTTCAGCTCAGTCTTCAGTTCCAGATTCAGCTAGACTTCAGTTTATATTCAGATCATGTTTAGTACGTTCTTCAGATTTCCAGCTATATTGCTATGCTCCAGCTCATATTTTCACAGTTATATTCCAGCCTTACAGTTTCATTCAGCTATAATATATTATATGCTCATGCTTACATACTTGGTACATATCGTACTCACGCCCTTTTCTGGGGCGCTGCGTTTCATGCCGCGCAGGTGCAGATAGATCAACGCTTGGACCATGTTAGTAGGCCATCTATCAGCTATTGGAATCACTCCGCTTACTCCCGGAGTTACTTATCTTTTGGTATGTGTACAGTCAGCCAGCTTGGGTATGGCGGGGCCTTATCTCGTCTTTTGTATATTCAGTTCATCACTCTTAGAGGCCTGTAGATATGTCCCTGTGTGGTGCAGTCAGTATGTTATGTATGTCAGCTTATGTTAGCCTTGTCAGCTATTTGCATTGCATACTCCTTATCAGCTAGGTTTATGCTTATTCTGTTTATTAGTTATAATGGTTAGCATATTATCAGTAGGATTAGTGATGATCGACACTTAGTGTTGGTCATCCGTCGCGGCCCTAAGTTGGGTCGTGACAAAAGTGGTATAAGAGCAGTTCAGTCCTAGGGTGTCTACAGGCCGTGTCTAGTAGAGTCTTGTTTAGGAGTATGTTGCGCGCCATACTTTTAAACAGGAGGCTACAAGGCACTTCAGGACAGTTGTCTCTCTTTCTTCTCTAGATCGTGCAATAGAGCCATGATTATAGAATTCAGGCCTCTAACAATATTGTTTTCAGCAAAGCGATGCCGCCGAAGAAAATAACAGATGCCCAGAAGAGCAAGGCCATTGCCGGCCAGGGTACTAGTAGAGTGCCACTTGAGGTGGATGAGAGTGAGGAGTTCAGACCTGAGGCTCCATCTGAGGCCTCACAGATCCCTTCAGGTCAGGGCGATATTAGAGGTACCGCAGCTACTGTACGTCCAGCTCCTCTACCCAACAGTTAGGGGCAGAAAATGAGGGATGCCATCAGATTATTGACCAGTGTTGTAGTTGCTCAGACTAGACAACGCAGTCCAGATGCCCAGGGAGATGTTGGATCCAGGATCAATGATTTTATCAGGCTAGAGCCTACAGTTTTTATTGGATCCCGTACAGGAGAGGACCCTCAGGATTTTCTAGTGAGGATAGCCAGAATGTTGAGGGTTATACACGTGTCAGACACAGAGTTAGTAGAGTTGGATGCATTCAGATTGGATAACTTAGCAGCAGGGTGATATCAGACATGGGAGCTATCTAGACGGCCCGATGCTACTCCTACGACTCAGAAGGAATTCTCAGATGCCTTCCTTTATCAGTATATGCCTATAGAGGCATTGGGAGACCGTGCTAATCAGTTCCTGAACTTGAGACAGGGAAGTTTGAGTGTAGAAGAGTATAATTATTGCTTTAGTTCTTTAGCATGGTTTGCCCCTACGGTGGTAGTGAGTATGGAGGATAGAATTCACAGGTATATAGTGGGACTAGCTCCACACCTAGTGAACGAGCGTATGACAGTTGTTATGCAGTCATGTATGAACATAAGATTCAGGCATTTGCTTTGTTACTTGAGGAGAGGAAGCAAAAACAGAGAGCCGACAGGGATAGAGTGTTACACAAGAGGGGCAGATTGTCTTGTTCATTTAGAGAGACATCTGGAGCGAGTAGATAGCAGAGTGTTAGACAACCACCAGCTAGTATACCTCCATAGTCTCATGGCCTGAGATTTGATAGATCTTCTCAGTCTAGATCTAGTCACACATCACTGACTTCAAGATTAAAGTGTCGTGGTACTTCTATACCGGCCAGTCAGACATATCCCAGATGTTCGGATTGTGGTAGACGCCACTTGGGTCCATGTCAGTTAGGAGTTGATACTTGTTATATTTGTCGCGAGGCAGCTATTTCATGAAAGGTTGCCCGCCTAGGGGTGGCAGTTGTACAGCCTAGCCAACTAGATCACCAGTTGCTTGCTCAGCATCAGCACGCCATCAGGGGCATGTTCTTCAGGATGGCACCTGTATAACAGAAAGAATTTAAGGAGCAATTGAAGGATTTGTTAGATAAAGGCCTCATCAGACCCAGCAATTCCCCGTGGGGAGCCTCGATACTATTTGTAAAAAAAGAAAGATGGCTCTCTACGCATGTGCATAGATTACAGACAGCTGAATAAAGTCATTATTAAGAATAAATACTCTCTGCCCAGGATTGATGTCTAGTTTGACAAGCTCCAGGGTGCCAAGTGCTTCTCGAAGATAGATTTGCGATCAGGCTACCATTAGGTTAGAGTCAGAGAATCTGATATACCTAAGACTGCATTCAGGATTAGGTATGGCCATTATGAGTTTTTAGTGATGTCGTTTGGACTCACTAACGCCTCAATAGTATTTATGGATCTGATGAACAGCGTATTCAGGCCTTATCTAGATTTATTTGTGATTATATTTATTGATGATATTCTCATCTATTCAAAGTCTGAATCAGAGCATGTAGAGCACCTACGCACAATATTGGGTACTCATCGGGACCAACAATTATATGCTAAGTTCTCAAAGTGTAAATTCTAGATAGATTCAGTGGCATTTCTTGGCCACATAGTTTCAACAGAAAGAATTAAAATAGATGACCAGAAGATCTAGGCAGTGAAGAATTGGCCCATGCCTATGACGCCAACTGAAGTACGTAGTTTTCTGGGTTTGGCAGGTTATTACAGAAAGTTTATAGAGGGTTTTTCCTCCATTGCAGCTCCACTGAACAAATTGACAAAGAAATCAGCTAAATTTGAGTGGTCTGATTCTTGCGAGCACAACTTCCAAGAACTAAAGAACAGGTTGATAACAGCTCCAGTACTTACACTTCCAGAGGGATCTGAGGGCTATGTCATTTACTGTGATGCTTCTCGAATTGGTCTTCGTTGTGTTTGATGCAGCATGGAAGAGTAATTACTTATGCTTCTAGGCAGCTGAAAAAGCACGATCAGAACTACCTCATCCATGATCTTGAGCTTTCAGCAGTCATTTATGCATTGAAGATTTGGAGACATTATTTTTACGGTGTTCATGTTGATATTTATACGGATCACAAGAGCCTCCAGTACATATTTAAGCAAAAGGAGCTTAGCTAACCCTATGATAGAGGCGATGGCTAGAGTTGCTGAAGGACTATGACATGGACATTCTTTATCATCCGGGTAAAGCGAACGTTGTTGCTGATTCCCTTAGTCGCAAGCCTATGGGTAGTCTATCTTATTTACAACCAGAGAAAATAAAGTTAGCTCATACACTCTACCAGTTGGCCAGCATGGATGTCAGACTAATAGATTCAGAGGACGCAAGAGTTACAGTTCAGAACGCAACCACTACTTGCCTAGTGACATAAGTAAAGCAGCGCCAGTATGAGGATCCAGTTCTAGTTTAATACAGACAAATAGCCAGAAGAAAACCGGAGTCACTATACAGGGTTATTAGCGATGGGGTTCTCATGTATAAAGATAGACTTTGTGCTCCTGATGTTGCAGATTTACGTGGACAGATTATGACTGAGGCACACTATTCCAGGTACACTGTTTATCCAGGTTCGACTAAGATGTATCATGACCTTAAGCAGATTTGCTGGTGGGACGGAATGAAGCGTGACATAGCAGAATTTGTGGCTCAATGTCCTAACTGCCAACAGGTTAAGGTCGAGCATCAAAAACCTAGTGGCTTGTTACAGGAAGTCGAGATTCCATCATAGAAATGGGAAGCAGTGAATATGGACTTCATTACAGGCTTTCCCCGTATGCGGAGCAGATATGACTCTATTTGGGTTATAGTTGACAGGCTTACTAAATGAGCTCATTTCTTTCCTGTTAGAACTACATATACAGCAGAGGATTATGCCAGACTTTATATCAGAGAGATAGTGCGCCTACATGGTATTCCAGTATTTATTATTTCAGACGGGGGCGCACCAGTTTACAGCTAATTTCCATAGATCGTTCCAGACAGGTTTAGGGACACAGGTGTATTTGAGTACAGTATTTCATCCATAGACAGACAGACAGGCTGAGCGGACCATTCAGACATTAGAAAATATGCTCAGAGCTTACGTGTTAGATTTTAGAGGCAGCTGGAATGGTCACCTACTGTTGATAGAGTTTGCATATAATAATAGCTATCATTCTAGCATACAGATGGTGCCATATGAAGCTTTGTATGGGAACAAATGCAGGTTTTCTATATGATGGTTCAAGGTTGGCGAGTCTCAATTGATAGGTCCAGACTTAATCCAACAAGTAATTGATAAAGTCAAGTTGATCAGGGAAATATTATTAGCAGCGCAGAGCAGACAGAAGCGCTATGCAGATAATCGACGTCGAGATTTAGAATTTCAGATTGGCGATTGGGTATTGCTGAAAGTATCACCTATGAAAGGCGTTATGAGATTTAGAAAAAAAGGGAAGCTTAGCCCTAGATTTATTAGTCCATATCAGGTTATCACGCGAGTTGGGCGTGTAGCCTACGAGTTAGACCTTCCAGCAGACCTTCAGGAGGTACATCCAGTATTCCATGTTTCTATGCTCAGAAAATGTGTTGGAGATCCTTCTAGAGTTGTACCAGTAGATGATGTACAGATCACGGAGCAATTAACTTATGAAAAGGTGCCAGTTGCAATTTAAAGAGACAGATTCGTCGACTAAGGACGAAAGACATTCCTTTAGTTAAGATGCTATATCAAAGTAATAATATAGAAGAAATAACTTGGGAAGCTGAAAATGACATGAGAGCCAAATATACACATCTCTTCATTACTTCGAGTATGTAACAGATCGTTGCTTAATGCTTCTACATACTTCATTTAACATTAGAGGACGAATGTTCCTAACGGGGGAATATTGTTACACCCTGTACGTCTAAATTGACGTATATCATTATAATATCATGTTAAGAATGATTTAAGTGAGTTTAAAGTAATAATATGATCATATATGATGTTTATATGTTGAATATAAAGTTTGGGAAAAATCAGATTTAAGTTGCGGAAAAACCGACTAAGGAATTGCCTTGTAACGGAGCTTTTTCAGCAATTAATTTCATGTGTTATATGAAGTCTTTTGGGGACATATCATATACCAAATTGAAGGTCTTGGAGTTTAGTTTCCAAAACTTTTAACGGTTTGTTCATAAAACTTATAGATAAAAAGATATGAGCGTCAGAAGTCAGGCCAGAAAAAGGGCCATAAGCGCAAAAGAGGACTGTAACTGAAATATTTCGAGTATAAAAGGAAAAAAACCTCCTCCATCTCGTCATTTCCAGAAACTTAGTGATAGAAACAGTGTTCTCTTGGGTTCTAAAGACATTTTGATGGTTTTGAAGAAAGAACATTGATCTTAGCTCGAAATTGAAGACAGATTGCGTCAAAACGCTCTACGCGATTAGGGTAACATTATGCTACCTTCAATTTCGTTTATAGTTTGAGTTTTAGAATTACTTCATAGCTAAGTAAAGTACCTAAATTCTATGTTATATCTTGTTTAAGCTTTAGAAGGTGTGGAATTCAAAGGAGACAAGGTTTATAAGCGAGAAACATCAAAGGTATGTAAGACTAAACCTTTCTTTTGGCAAGGCATGTATCTTTTAGCTTTTGAAGCCTTTATTAGTTCTAAACTTAGTGTTTCTTGTGAGAAACTTGTATGGTATCAAGTAAACCTTGTATATACTTAATTTGGTACTAAAATCCAAGGTGAAAGACGTCCAAATCAGTAAGACAAAATGTTTCAAAATCTGAAAAATCATTTTGATCTTTGGACAGCTGTTAGTATATTGATCATAACTCCTTGTACAAAATTGATATTTAGATGCTTTAAGAATTTTTAGAATCCCAAGACATATCTCTACAACTTTCATGAAGACCATGAGGTCTATAACCTTTATCTGCACCCTCAAAACTATGATGCAAAACAGGACGCATGTACTGTCTAGAAATTCTGTACATCCGTAGAATTGTTACGCAACTCTCATCTTGTTATCCAGTTAATTTGTTTATGTTATCAGTTTATCCGGGTATCCATTCCCTTGTATAGTATAGTGCTGGAACTGTTTTGCGGATCATCCAGTTTCAGAGGAAACTCTGCCGAAATTTTTATAAAAATCAAAGAGTTAGATAAATTCTAAGTTTAAGGTTGTGTCTACAGTTCCATCCAGAGTTTTCTTATCATTCCTTTGAGTCCATATATATTGTTGCCACATGTGTTATGACTCATACATGCTTATGCTTATATTGTGATCATGTTATGTGTGATTTGGAGTCCCTCATAGAGGTTGGACATTGGACACACAGTCCGGTCGCGTGTGATACTACCCGTCTGGGGGATACAGCCTCTCTGGTTCAGGCGGGAGTTGAAACACCTAGTGTGACCGGGTGTCATTCACACACTCTGACCAGAGAGACTAGATATTACTGGCTGGGGGGGATATAGCCCATAACACCCACCAGGTTTGTTATATACGCGTATATAGCCACAGTATGCACTGCATGATTATACATGAGGCTAGTTCTGGTTTTCAGTTACCTGATTTGGGGGGATACAACCCATAACACCAGACATGTACTAGTTCAGGTTTTCAGCTACCTGATTTGGGGGGATACAGCCCATAACACCAGACAGGTACCAGTTCAGATAACAGTTCAGTTTTAGCTCGGTACCAGTTATCAGTTCTCAGGTATCGGCCACCAGTTCTTAGCGTCAGTATCAGTTGACAGTTATCAGTTCTCAGTCATCGGCCACCAGTTCTTAGCGTTAGTATCAGTTGACAGTTTTCAGTTCCAGTTTCTAGTAACCAGCTATCAGTCATATTACAGTTATTTATCAGTATAGTTCAGCTCAGTCTTCAGTTCCAGATTCAGCTAGACTTCAGTTTATATTCAGATCATGTTTAGTACGTTCTTCAGATTTCCAGCTATATTGCTATGCTCCAGCTCATATTTTCACAGTTATATTCCAGCCTTACAGTTTCATTCAGCTATAATATATTATATGCTCATGCTTACATACTTGGTACATATCGTACTCACGCCCTTTTCTGGGGCGCTGCGTTTCATGCCGCGCAGGTGCAGATAGATCAACGCTTGGACCATGTTAGTAGGCCATCTATCAGCTATTGGAGTCACTCCGCTTACTCCCGGAGTTACTTATCTTTTGGTATGTGTACAGTCAGCCAGCTTGGGTATGGCGGGGCCTTATCTCGTCCTTTGTATATTCAGTTCATCACTCTTAGAGGCCTGTAGATATGTCCCTGTGTGGTGCAGTCAGTATGTTATGTATGTCAGCTTATGTTAGCCTTGTCAGCTATTTGCATTGCATACTCCTTATCAGCTAGGTTTATGCTTATTCTGTTTATTAGTTATAATGGTTAGCATATTATCAGTAGGATTAGTGATGATCGACACTTAGTGTTGGTCATCCGTCGCGGCCCTAAGTTGGGTCGTGACAGGGTTATACTGAAGATGCCAATTTTCTGAATTATGGGCAGAGGCAGCAATACAATCAGCAGGCTCCAGTTAGACAGGCACAACAACCAGCTCCATACAACACTGCCAGACAGCAGGGACAACAAGTTCCTTTCTAAAGACAAGCAGCTTATAATAACCAGCAGGTAGTATTACCTACACAGCAAGCTAATGATATAGCTGACATTAAGAGTATGGTGCAGTTCATGGTGGAAGTACACAAGAAGCTGCAAGATCAAGTTACAGCCCATGACACTGCCATTAAGGGAATAGAGACACAGTTGGGACAACTAGCCATTGATCTGAACAATAGACCTCAGGGTACTTTGCCAGGAGACACAAAGGTAAATCCAAAGGACGCAAATCCTAACCAAGTGATGGCTGTCAGCTTAAGGAATGGTAGAGATTTAGACAAAGAGCAAGAATTGGCTAAGGAAGAGGTGCCCAGTGTGCCAAAAGCTAACCCTTTGGATGTTCCAGCTGAAGTTGGTGACAAGGATGAAGATGAAAAAGAGATTACACCTGAACCTGTGATTAAGCCAACTGAAAAGGTAAATGAAGAGGTAAGTGTAAAGCGTAAGACCCCACCTCCCCCTTACTCCCAAAGGCTCGTAAAACAGCAAAAAGAGAGCCAGTATAAGAAATTCATTGATATGCTTAAACAATTACATGTTAACATTCCTTTACTTGAAGCAATTAGAGATGTACCTGGTTATGCTAAAATGCTGAAAGATCTTTTGTCTAGAAAGTTTGATTTTCAAGATTTGGCTATGGTCACTCTGACTCACACTTGCAGTGCTGTGGTGACTAAGCCTGTGGCGCAAAAGCTGGCAGACCCAAGTAGTTTTACTATACCTTGCACGATTGGTAAGCATATTTTTGCTAGAGCCTTACTTGATTTAGGAGCTAGTATAAATTTGATGCCTCTATCTATCTATAAAAGCTTGGTATTGGCAGAGCTAGACCCACCTCTATGAGTCTTCAGCTAGCTGATAGGAGTGTTAAGAGACCTGCAGGGATTTTAGATGATGTTCTAGTGCAAGTAGATAAATTTGTGTTCCCTGCAGACTTTGTAATTCTTGATTGTGCAGTTGATGAGGATACCCCTATCATTTTAGGGAGGCCTTTCCTTGCTACAGGGAAGGCTATTATAGATTGTGAGGCCGGTGAGATGAAGATGAGGTTAAATGACGAGGAGGTGACCTTTAGTGTTCAAAAATCTATGAGGAAACCTAGTGAAATTGCTAATTGTTCCATGGCTAATGTCTTAGAGGTAGACGAATTTGAGGATGATGAGTCTTACTATCCTACTGACCCACTAGAAGCTTATATTATGAATATTGACATCCCTGATGGCGAGGAATGGGATGAGACTATATTGGCCTTAGAAGGGCGCGGGTTTTGGCATAGAGAACCACGATTTTAGTCACTTGATTTGGCTAATAGGATAGCGCCACCCGCAAAACCATCTATAGAGGAGCCCCCTCAGTTGGAGCTCAAACCATTGCCCGAGCACCTGAAATATGTTTTCCTGGGACCTAACTCTACTTTGCCTGTTATTATCTCATCTAGTTTGTCAGGTAGAAAGGTTAATGCATGTTTTGAAAGAGTGCAAGCAGGCGATTGAATGGACTATTGCTGACATCAAGGGAATAAGCCCAGCTTTTTGCATGCACAAGATCCTGTTGGAGGAGGGTGCTAAACCTTCAATAGAGCATCAAAGAAGGCTAGTCCCGAACATGAAAGAGGTAGTCAAGAAGGAAATAATAAAGTGGCTTGATGCAGGTATTATCTTTACAATTTCTGATAGTCAATGGGTAAGTCCAGTCCAGTGTGTGCCAAAGAAAGGTGGGATGACTGTGGTTAAAAATGAGAACAATGATCTAATCCCCACTAGAACTGTAACTGGCTGGCGAATTTGTATGGATTATAGGAAGTTGAATAAAGCTACTAGGAAAGATCACTTCCCCCTTCCCTTTATTGATCAGATGCTTGACAGATTGGCAGGAGGTCCTATTTTTGCTTTTTAGATGGTTACTCGGGGTATAACCAAATTCACATTGCCCCTGAGGACCAAGAGAAAACTACCTTCACATATCCCTATGGCACCTTTGCTTTTCGAAGGATGCCCTTTGGTCTATGTAATGCGCCTGCCACCTTCCAAAGGTGTATGTTGGCTATCTTTACGGACATGGTAGAGGATATTATGGAAGTATTTATGGATGACTTTTCTGTGGTAGGTAACTCTTTTGATGAATGTCTGACTAATCTTGAGAGAGTGTTGAAAAGGTGTATTGAAACTAATCTTGTGCTTAACTGGAAGAAGTGCCATTTTATGGTACAAGAGGGGATAGTCTTAGGGCACCAAGTGTCAAGTAGAGGGATTGAGGTTGATAAAGCCAAAGTGGAGGTAATTAAGGAGTTACCTGAACCCACCTCGGTGAGGGCGATTCGTAGCTTTTTAGGCCATGCTGGCTTCTATAGGAGATTCATTAAGGACTTCTCTAAAATTTCTCATCCCTTGTGTAAATTGCTTGAAAGGATCACCCCTTTGTTTTTTCTGATGAGTGCAGGTTAGCCTTCAAGGAGCTAAAGGAGAGGTTGGTGTCAGCACCGATCATTGTAGCACCTAATTGGGAGGACCCCTTTGAGTTGATGTGTGACGCAAGTGACTATGCTGTGGGTGCCGTGCTTGGGCAAAGAAAAGATAAAATAATGCACCCCGTCTACTATGCCAGTCGCACACTGAATGGAGCACAATTGAAACTGAGAAGGAGATGCTAGCTGTAGTATTCGCCTTTGACAAGTTCCGTTCTTACCTACTTGGTTCGAAGGTGGTGGTGTATACAGACCATGGTGCAATCCGGTACTTGGTGGAGAAAAAGGACTCTAAGCCCCGTTTGATACGGTGGGTGTTGCTGCTACAAGAGTTTGATCTGGAGATCCGTGATCGTAAAGGTACTGAGAACCAGGTTGCAGACCATTTGTCTAGACTTGAAGGAGCTGAGAAGCGAGTTGAGGAAGGTGAGATTTGGGAAAATTTTCCAGATGAACAATTGTTGGCCACTACATTAGAAGAAATTCCATGGTACGCTGATATTGCAAATTATTTGGTAAGTGAAATAATTCCTCATGATTTTGACTCGGCGAAAAAGAAAAGGTTCTTGTATGAATGTAGATCTTATTTTTGGGATGAACCTTATTTGTTTAAAATATGTGTTGATAACATGATCCGGAGATGTGTCTCCGAGATAGAGCAATCTTCCATTTTGCAGGCATGTCATTCTTCACCTAATGGAGGACATTTTGGAGGGACCCGAATAGCTGCTAAGGTATTGGAAGCGGGCTTCTTTTGGCCTACTTTGTTCAAGGATGTTAACATTTGGGTCCGGGCTTGTGATGAGTGCCAGAGGACTGGCAATATCTCTCGTCGTCATGAGATGCCTATGAAACCAATCTTGGAGGTTGAGGTATTTGACGTGTGGGGGATAGATTTCATGGGTCCATTTGTTAGCTCCTATGGGAACAAGTACATACTTGTAGCAGTAGATTACGTTTCCAAGTAGGTCGAGGCTGTTGCTCTCCCCACTAATGATGCTAAGGGAGTTACTCAGTTCCTTAAAAGGAACATCTTCTCTAGATTTGGTACTCATCGGGCTATCATTAGTGATGGAGGAAGTCATTTTTGCAACCAAGTGTTCAAGAGGTTACTGGAAAAATATGGTGTTCATCATAAAGTTACCACACCTTACCACCCGCAGACCAGCGGACAAGTTGAGGTCTCAAATAGGGAGATTAAAAGTGTGCTTCAAAAGACTGTAAATGCTACCAGGAATGATTGGGTAAGGAAGCTGGATGACGCCTTATGGGCTTATAGGACTGCTTACAAGACACCTATAGGGATGACTCCCTACAAGATGGTGTTCGGGAAGGCATGTCACTTGCCTATAGAGTTAGAGCATAGAGCTTTGTGGGCTCTTAGGAGAGTAAATTTGAATTATGACTCTGCAGCTTCTGGCATGATCAATGAGCTGCATGAACTTGAGGAGAGACGCTTTAACGCTTATGAGAGTGCGAGACTGTACAAGGAGAGGATAAAAAACTTGCATGACAAGAGGATAATAGATAGGAGCTTTGAGCCGGGTGAACAGGTATTGCTTTATAATTCTAGACTTCGTTTGTTCCCTGGTAAGCTTAAGTCGAGGTGGTCGGGACCGTTTAAAGTCGTGCAAGTGGCACCTCATGGAGCTGTGGAAGTAGAGACTGAGGATGGTTCAAGACGATTTAAGGTAAATGGGCAAAGGTTGAAAAGTTACTATGGAATGGAAGAAGAGGTCAAGGTGATCTCTGTCTGGTACTTTTACGATTGATTAAAGCTTGCATAATGTCGTGCCACGAATTTAAATAAAGCACTTCTCGGGAGGCAACCCGTGTTTGTAATTGTAAACAAAAGAAAATAAAATAAAATAAAATAAAAAAAATACAAAAAGAGTCGTGCCACGACATTAAATAAGGCGCTGCGTGGGAGGCAACCCATGATTTTAGTTAATATTTATTGTTTTACTAATTTTTAGTTAATTGTAGGGTATTAATGTTTGATCGAGTTTTGTAGGATTCATTGACAGATGCAAAGTTTTTTGGAACATGCGAAGGTGATTCAAGATGAGCAAGCTGAATAATGGCATGGAACGAGGTAAGTAATTGGGAAAATCTCGTGGCACGCTAGTACCACGCGGGATATTTAGCCTGAGGAGCATTTAAGTCTCGTGCCACGAGACTAGCACGAGCAATTCTTGTGCCAGAGCAAAAAAAATTCAGCGCATGGAGGCTCACAAACGAGGCCACCACGCGGGTTGTAAAAGGCCAGGGAAGTAATTTTAATTAAAAAAATAATAATAATAACAACACAGATATAAAGAAAACCAATTACTGAACAAATTAGGACATCATATAAATACGTTTAACAAGTCAACCTCCCTTCCCTCCTTCAGTTTAAACTGCATCGTCCCCTTCCCCATAATCCTTTCCCCGTCACCCCATCCACCACAGGAGCAGCTGCCGCTGCAGGCAGCCACCATCGCCAACCTCCAACGATCAGGTAAGCTCTGTCTCTCCTCCCTTCACTTTTTCTTCTTTTCTCTCTCTCTTCAACCCTAGTTCCAATACCACAACCATCCCGTTACCCCCCCCCCCAGTTCCCTCCCAGTTCCCGTCATCCCCTCCCCCCTGTAGCGTCAACCCCACCCCGTTCCAGTCAACACCTTCCCCCAGTTCGCGTCACCCCCAACCCGTTCCAGTTCCATCCCGTTCCAGTCATCCCCTCCCCCCTATGGCATCAGCCCCACCCCGTTCAGTCACCCTAACCCCATCCCGTCACCTCCTCAGCCTTAATACATCACCTCTGATTAGTATAGAGTTCTATGGATTGTAATCACCTAATTTTGGCAACATTACCAAAATTTACCAAGATATTTGATATTTGACATATTCATGATGGTCATCATTTTTCTTGTAATATATCTGTGAATGTTGTCATTTAATTGCTTAGTTTAAATTAGTTTGATTTTATTTGTTAATTAAGCAGGCCTATAATAGCCAATTAGTGTTGCTCAGCCCAATTCCTTAGCCCAATCAGATTTTGACCCGGTCCAAAGAAGGCTTAATCTTATCCGTTGGATCACTTTTAATCCAAGGGTACTCCTCACCCATCCCTTTCAAATATATAACCTTATTTTTCTTCATTTCACTACACACACACCTGAGTCCTATGTGACTAATGAAACTCTGCCCATTTTCCCACTGCCGCGCCGGAAATCGCCTTCCACCGGCCGGCCACCGCGCTGCCGCCGCCGGCCACCACCTCCGGTGGCCGGAAAAATACAAAATGTATATCAATCCAAAGATCTCGACCCCCCCATTCCATTTCTCAACTCCGTTTCTTCAAAATCATAGCGGATTTTCGTAGATCGACAGTCAAAGGTGCGGTCAAACACAAAATCCGGCCACTGTATAATTTTTCCGGTGAGTTTCTTGTTCTTTTCTCTTCCTTTTGCTCCTCCCTACCTCCCTTGTACCCCATCTCCCAAAAACCCCATTCCCTTTGCCCGTTTCCCTTTTTTTTCCCTTTTCCCGTTTCCGTTCTTCTTCTTATTTTTTTTCGTTTTTCCTTTTCTTGTCATGGTGTCGCTGCTGCTACTGTTTTTATGATGCCGAGGGTGATGATGGTGAGGGCAGGGCTGTTTCAGTTTTGAAACGAGGTTGGGTGTGTGACTTTGTCAAGGCTGTGAGGCGAGGTTGATTTTAATGTTATTTCAACTAAAAAAAACTGGTGAGATGGCTTGGGAAGCAGTTGGAGTCGAGGTGGCGTAATAGGGTGTGATACGGTGAAGCTGGCAGCGGTTCGATGACGACAGTGGCGAGGCAACAGATGTGATAGTGTGGTAGTTGATCCGGGTGGCGTGACCTGAATGCGGCGATGTTACAATGGTGGTGGTGGCAGTATTTGGATCACGGGTTAGGAGACGGAATCTCTTTTCTTTCTTCTCTTGATAGTTTAATTTCTTTGTTCAAATTAGTTTTAGCATGAAAAACTCTAAAAAAAGAAGTATCATCTTGTATATGTTGCTCCTGTTATTAATATATATGCCGGTCTTTGAAATTTCTTGAAAATTGGTATATGTATGTCTTGTTTAGTTTGCTTGCTGTCAAGCTGTTCGATTACTTGAGGTCAAACATTCACCTGATGCCTTTTGTCTAACCAATGTTGTTACTATGTGTGTGTGTGGTTATGCATGATATGCTTACTGTTAATAGGAAATTATTTTTGGGTTAAGTTCTAACGTTGTCTTGTGGAAAGGTTGAGTTTAGCATGTGTTTGCATTCATAATGCTAGTGTGCAAGATCAGTCTAATGTAACGTTGTAGAGATGTTCAAGTTCTGTTACTCAATGTGTGGTGACTGAGGTTCTTAAGCATTTAGTTAGGTTTGTCTTTTTTTAATAATTCAGCACTTGTTTGGTATGAAAATGCTTTAGCTTGCTCATTCATCCTATAATGGTAAGTGATTTTTTTGGTATGTAAGCATGTTTGTTTCTTTGCTTGCCTATAGTCCAAGTTTAATCATAAATTTTTGTGAGTTTGTTACTCTTTTAATTAGTGTAGTAGTGGTTTAAAAGTCTTTTAGGAGGTCTTAAGTCCATAGTTTCAGATTTCCCTCTGGTCTCTAGGTGAGATTTGAAAGAGTCAAAGAGTAGGACAAAAGCTTAGCCCAAATATAGCATATTTCAGCTTTTGCTTTTTAGGTAGGTGAAAACTTAGCATGAAAATGGCAAAATCCTATCTTTTGCATTAATGAATCTTGGTTTTTTCAACCAGCTGTTTTCCCCCCTAGTTTTCACCTATTTTTCCCCCTTTTTTACTTTCATCTCTCTCTTATATATACAAGCATTTACTACAAGCATTGAATACACACATTAACTCTCTCAACTACCTCAAAAGAACAATATTTTCAGATCTGAAAATACAAGGAATAGAAAAACTTTAAAAAAGAAAAAGAAAGAAAGAAGGCAGCAAAAGAGCAAAAAAAAAAAAAAAAAAATAGCAAGAAAGGAAGGGTTTTGAGTCTAGGTTATTATTTCAAAAGGTTGTCATTTGTAGCTGTTTGTTGCTTTGGAGTGGTAAAGTTGTTGGGCTTGTTGGTGGGAGTTTGCTTGGTTTGAATCTTTGGAAAGACTTTTTGAAAGTTGCTTCACTAGGTATTTATTTTCTACCTTCTTTTTTTTTTAGTACACATGAATGGTATATGCTATGTTTAGGATTCAATATGTTAGAAAAATTGATATATAAATGTGATACTTTTAAGAGATATGTTTGTTTCCTTTGTTTCGTTTTATGTACTTGATTTAATTGCCTTTGGATTTTATAGTCTTAGAACTCATAGGCTAAATTAAAATTATAGGTGCAAAAAAGGATTTGTAAGGAAAAAACTGAAAATTGAAAAAAAAAAAAAAAAAAGAAAAACGTACAGAAACTTATTTCTTTTGAATGAAGTTTGCAGAAATACGCAATTTTAACCAAGGATTAGGAAAATGAGCTAAATCAGGATATTTTCGCAAGATCATAAAATAATGGACAACAATGTAAATTCTAAAAGTGCAGTAAACAAGTGCAGAAATTTAATTTTTAAATCTGGCTAAACTTGAAAGAAATATGCAAAATAGGACATAAATGCAATTCTGTCAACGTGAGTGAGAATCTGAAAAAATAAAAATGGGCCTCATATTTTTTGCAAATCTGGCCTTTTTTTTTTTTAGCTCCAGCCTTTAAGTTTAAAGCTACAATAAAGTAAGTGGACCAAAGATTTTGCGAATCTAGCTCGATTAATTTCAGTCTTTTGATGTTAAGCCCCAATAGTGTTTAATGTAAATTTAGTAAGTTTCTTGATTCAATTTGAATTGCGCTTTTTTTTGTAAATATTAATTTAAGCCACATTTAATCAACAACGTCGGAAGCAAATGCGATACATGTAAGAATCCGTAAAATAGACCAATCCTCTGTGAGGTTGGAAATGCGTAATATATTTTAGCTATTATGAGTTAAAGTGTTAATCCGTCCGATCTTCCGTGAAGTTGGATAAGAATAACATTTTAAATTTTTCTGAATTAAAGTTTAAACTCAAACGGCAAAAATAATACAACCATATCTAATAAAAATTAAAATTGCGACAATAAAGCAACTGTGCTCGGCACAGGACTCGAGGGTGCCTAATACCTTCCCGAGAGTCAACTGAGAACCTTACCCGAGTCTCTAAACGCAGACCATTAGACGAGTCAGAGGTGTTCCAAGGTACCTTTGGTGACTTGGCACACCTTAAACTTGTCAAGTGGCGACTCCAAGTTCTCTAAATAATTTCGTACCTTCTTGAAACACCAGTCACGAGCCTTTAAATAATAAACAACTCGTTAATTAATTTTTAGGGCGTGACAGCTTGGCGACTCCGCTGGGGAGATTAGTGAAAACTAGAATCTCCGGCTTCGATAAATTGTCGCATGTTTTAATTTATTAAATATTTGGTTGTTATATTTTATTGCCATTATCGCCTGAAAAGTTGAATGTTACTGCTTTGATATTGTTAAACTGTATATATATATACTATCTTCCTCCGCAACCCTCTGAGTCTCTGAAACACACACACACGTGCACTTACCAGATTGCTTGTGGCATCTGCGACTTTCTTACTAAATTGCCCATGATTTAGGAGGAAGGCGTGATGGGATTTTAGGCCGGACACACTGTCTCCGGATGGCCCTGATGCGCTTTCCGCCCGGTTTGTCCACCGGGTTTTTAGCCAGTCTAGACACTGAGTCAGTTGTGTCACCTAGAGTTAAACCTTTAGGCCCAATTATCTGCATCATATCCGACTTAATGAGGTGCGATACACCGGTATTGCACTTGTCTAGGTTGACTACCTTTTGTCTAAACGGGACCCACTTCCCGGGAAAGATTTGTCTAAAAGGCATTCTATGTGTTGCATGCGACTAGGAAAGGTTGTTATGCTGACCAAATTAGAGAGAGACGGCTTTCAAAAGAAAAAAAGAGAGAAAAAGAAAGAAAAAAAAATGAAAAGGAAAAGTGAGGAAGCAGGGTGAATTTTATGTTTTAAATGTAAATGTTTTGTTATTATAAAATTGAGTCATACTTGCTGTAATGGCAAATTTTTTGTAAAAAATGCCAGTGTTGGCCGTCTTTTGTATATGTTAGTTTGGTGTCGTTGTAATGACGAAAATTTTACAAAAGAAAAAAAAAACATACTTAGTAGTTGGAAAGTCAAAAAATTTTGGTGTCAGTTTTCACGTCGTTATAATGGCGAATTTTTATAAAAGGCTCGTATATCGACGTTGGAAGTTTTTGGATCCAGTTTTTCACGCCGTTATGCTGGCGAATTTTTTGCAAAAAAAAAAAAAAAAATACTGTAGTGTCATCACTGGAATGAATTTTTTTATTTTGATGTCAATGTGGCGTCGTTGTAACGTCGAATTTTTCTTTTATAAATTACATCTAAATACCAATGTTGGTAATTTCCTGGGATCAGTCCTGATGCCGTTATGATGGCAAAATTTTTTCGATTCTCTTAGGGTCAACTTTACGTCATTACAATGACAAAAGTTTTGTTAAAAATTGGAGTTTCGAATTAGCAGTTTAGGCATCTGTTTTGCTCTGTCGGTCAGTTGTTTTAAGTTGTTCTCAGGCTTTCAAACATTTGACACATTTTTTTTATTAGGAACAATGGCTGCATCATCTTCTAGGACAGTCAAGAGAAAATACCCTGCTGGTGCCACTCCACCCTCTATTATGATGACTGATGGCCCACCCAAATCGGATAAATCTCTGAAGTCTTGGTGGGACGCAATGAGTAATATGCAGAAAGATATAGTCCAGGAAAAGATTGGTTTTCTGACTGACCTTGTGACTAAACCTATTGTCCCGCGTCGAGACTTGGTCAGTGCACTAGTTGGGTTTTGGAATCCAAATCAAAATACCTTCTGTTTCAAGGGGTTTGAGATGACGCCGACCCTCGAGGAGATAGCTGGGCTTCTTAAGCTGGATTTTGAGAAAAAGAATATGATTGCTCCAAGGAAGGTTAATGAGCGGGAATTTGTCAGTAATATCAAGGTACGAACAGACCTCTCGATCGCTAGGGTTCGCCAAGGCTGGATTTCATTTGATTACATGTATGATCGTTTTGGGGCCGATAATGGTTTTAAGAAGTATGGATTTGAGTTCCATGACAAGCTGAAATATGGAGATTGGGTGCTACTTTGCCCTAAGGTCTTCGTGTTCGCTTTGCTAGGGTTGTTGGTTTTTCCACTGCCAGATAGAGCGATATCTATTAAGGTCAGTTGGATAATGGCAGCTTTATATGGTGGAGCACCAGACGCCACTATCATCCCGACGATTCTGGGTAGCATATTTCATGCTTTGACTCGATGCCACAAGGGAGAAAGCGGTTTCTTTGAGGGGTGTAACCTTCTATTGCATGTCTGGTTCTTGGAGCATGTACGCCCTTGCCCACCTCGTGATATTCTTAGGTACTGTGACATCGATTATCTTGAATACCATCTCGAACACATCGAGAAGTATAAATTCCCAGAAAATGAGCCAGATTGGAGGTCTTTCTTGAACACTCTCACGCCGGACAAGATTTTGTGGCAGTGTAGCTGGTTTCCTAAGAGGGAGGTTGTACACAGATGTGTGGACCGTCATTTTCTCGTTTTGATGGGTTTGACAGCATCCCAGCCTTATGTTCCTCTGCGCGTACTTAGGCAGTTGGGTCGAAAGCAGGAGATCCCAATAGTTGAGGACATGAGTGCATATGTCTCAGACTATCCTCTCAACCCAGCTACTCTTAGAGGTGAGATCTTGCGCTTGTGGGATACCAGGAGGCGCCTCGCAGAAAGCACACAGGTTCAGGATGGACTTAAGGGGGAGGTCGTTCGGGAGTACAAGTTTTGGTATTACCACCAGCCCATACCTAGAGAGATGCCCGCGAGGTCGAGAGCAGGCATGGTCGACACTGAGGCCAGGCTGGATATGCAAGTTCAACTTGCTAGGCATGAGATTGGTGAAGAATACCGCGCTACCATACAAAGCTTAATTGCAGAGAGGGATGCCGCCAGAGCTGCTCAGTCAGAGAGTGAGGGTTTCGCGCATCAGCACCTAGACACAGTCAGACGACTCCGTGTCATGCACTCACAGGCATTGACAGAGCGGGATGCCGACAGGGCAGCTTTGTTGGAAAGCAGGAGAAGGGAGGATTATCATCGCCAGGATGCCATAGATTCTCGAGCTCAACTTGACAGGGCACTAGAGCAGGGTGAGCAGCTCAGAAGGCTAGCACAGGACCTACTTCGAGATATACAGGCTGCAGGACAAACCATCAGTGTAGCTTATCGGCAGGTTTATGACTCTGCTACATATGTTGCACGGTCCATCAATGAGTATAAGAGGCTTCCCGCGGAGGACATACTCCCACATGTGCTTCCCTTCGTCACTAGAGTTGCAGCAGATTTGAATGGATTGCGTCGTACCTTTGCAGAAGGCCCGCCAGTAGATCCTGAGGAGCCATTTGAGTTCGACCCAGAGGAGCCAGCTGACTTTGTGCCCCAGTCACCTTAGTAGACACATCAGGCCAAGATGATGCAGATTGTTGTTTTTTGTCATTTATTTTACATCTTGGCATTTGTTGTACTTTATGTCGCTTCTGAATTTGGCATATTGTAATTTATCTTCACCTTTTTAAGTCATTTGTACGTTCCTTTTGGTCGTGCTCCGGAAGCACCGTATGTACTCTTTCTTTTAAAGTAATGAAAATATTTTGTTGTGTCAATTCATTTCACCCTCTAGCCTCACTTGAAAAAATATACGAAAAAAAAGAAAGAAAAAGAAAAAAAAATGGGGAAAAAGAGAAGAAGAAGAAGTCAAACAATACACTTGGGGATCTAATCTAAACCAATTTGGGATGACGCATAACGACCTTAAGCATTGTTTAGGCCGACAAGCAAATTCATGTTCCATGCTATCTTGTTGCACTAACGTATTTTGATTTGCATTAGAGCTTGAGCAACTGCCGTGCTGGCCCCACATTCCTATTCCACCAGAATCAAGGGACCACTGCCTGTTCCAGAAGCGGTTGAAGCACCTCTTCAGGAAAACACTCCAGCAACGATGGCCGAAGAAACTGAGAACACTGAGCTGGTTCGCTTGGCTGAACAACAGGCTAAGATGGCCGAGGATTTCACGGCCATGAAAGATATGATGATGCAGCTGGTCCGCAACTTGGCAGCAGTTCAGGCACCTCCTGTTCCACCAGGCACTGCTGGTTTCATGGCGAATACTCAGCCACCAGGGCAAGGGCAATCTACAATGGTAGAAGACCCCCGTTATCCTCCAGGGTTCGGTCCACATCCAGAAACTGACAACGTAGCTGGGCCTTCTACTGTACAACCAGGGGCACAATTCCCACAGCATGGACCACATGGCCAAGCCCAAGTTCTTGCCACAGCATTCACCGTTCCTGCAGGACACACTTTGCAAAGGTCAAACAGTGACCCACAGTTAAGGGCTCGTGATCAACAATTCGACCAAACTCGGGATAATGTACTCCGCCCCACTGAGTCGTATGATCATGGACACCACCCGAAATCACATGCTGATGTCGAAAGATTGGGGAAGACAAAAGAGGCTGACTTTGCTCGGAAATTGAAAAGCTTGGAGCAAACTGTGAAAAACATCCAAGGGCAAGGGGGTAAAGCAAGTATTTCATACAAAGACATGTGCTTATTCCCTCATGTGCCATTGCCTGAGGGTTTTGTTGTGCCCAAATTCGATCCGTACACTGGACAAAGTGATCCAAGGATCCATGTGAAGATATACCTCAACAAAATAAGGGGTATCGATAAGGACGAATTATTGATGGCGTACTTTGCGGACAGTTTGGAAGGACCGGCCACATAATGGTTTGTGCAACAAGATGTTTCAAAGTGGGTCACCTTTGACGACATGGCCAGCGCTTTCTTGAACCATTATGGCTACAAAATGGAGGCTGCTCCTGATCGTTCTTCTTTGAAGACGATCACAAAGAAACCAGGTGAAAGTTTCAGGGAGTATGCCTACAGGTGGCGCGAACAGGCTCCACGTGTGAGCCCTTTGATCCCAGATGAGAAAATGGTTGAAGAATTCGTCGAAGTGCTTGACGAAACTTACTACCAAGCGATGGCCTCTGCCCTTGGGAAGCAATTTAGTGAAGCAGTAAAAATTGGGGAGATGATCGAGAGAGGAATCAAAGCAGGCAAGATTGTTAGCCAAACAGCTTTGAGAGCCACGACCCAAGCGTTGCAATCAGGGTCAGGTACTTTTGGGAAGAAGAAAGAGAAAAAAGATGAGGTGGCAATGGTTGGTCCTGGACCGAGAAGAAATGATGGGAGATACAACGACCGTCAAGGGTATATTCAGGCACCCTCGCCACAACAATTCTATCCAACTCACGGCCAACAATTTGCCATGCCGCAGTTCTCATTCCCTGTAAATGCAGCATCTTATGCTCAGCCTCTATCTGGTCCACAATGGCGTCCACCCCCTGCTCCAGTCCAATATAACAATCAACAGGCACATACTCAATTCCAGGCTCACCAGGAGATGCCTTATCGACCACGAGGTCCGCTGGCCTTTCGTCCAAACATGCAACAGAGAAACATGCAACAAGAGAAGAGGCAGTTCACCCCACTGGGGGAGACTTACACTAATTTGTTTGAAAAGTTGCAACAAGCCAATCTATTGAAGCCAATCCCGGGAAAAGTGAACCCCAATGGAAGAGTTGATCATTCACGCCATTGTGCATTTCATTCTGGAGCACCTGGACATGACACAGAATCCTGCTGGGAACTCAAAAGGGCAATCCAGGCAATGATAGACAACAACCAGGTAAAAGTCGTGGGGGATGAAACACAAAATGTAAATCAAAATCCTTTACCAGCTCATGATGTTCAAAACAACGTACACATGGTAGGGATGGTATGCATAGAAGAGGACATGAAAGGGAAAGCCGCCAAGCAGATTGTGGCAGTTGATCCCTCCCCAGACATCAAAGGCCCTGAGCCATTTATTGTTGTAATCAGGGGAAAGTCAAGTGCGTCTGTTGTCAACAAAGAAAAGCAAGATACTGCTGTTGAGCCAAGTTTCACAATTCCGGCTGCAAAGCAGGAAAAAGTTCATGACAGTGCACCAACATTTATTGTGCAAGGGGTATCGTGCCAGAAAACTCCGGTCTTCGAGGTTAAGGCAAAGAAGTGTGAGCCGGTTATCATCACTCAAGCAGCGCAACTCCCTGTCAAAAGTACAAAGACCGTTCCTTGAAACTACAACAAGACAATTGTGTCTTACAACGGGAAAGAAATCATGGAGGTTGCTGCAGACGTAAATGGTCTAACTCGGTCCGGGAGATGTTTTACCCCGGAAGAATTGAGAAAGGCAAAGCCAGGTCGAGAAGACCAAGGACCCATCAAAGAGCCGGTGTCTGAGAAAGAAGCTGAAGAATTTTTGAAGAAAATGAGATCGACGGATTATTCTATCGTCGAGCAACTGAGAAAGACTCCAGCTCAGATATCACTCTTATCTCTACTTATGAACTCTGAAGCACATCGCAATGCACTGTTGAAGATATTGAATGAGGCCTACATTCCTAAACAAACTACTGTGGCTAATCTGGAAGCACTTGCTGGCAGAGTATTTGAGACTAATCGTGTGATGTTCACCGATGAGGAGCTGCCAGCAGAAGGAACCGGTCATAATCGAGCGCTTCATGTCTCAGTTAAGTGTGAAGACTCCTATGTCACACGTGTTCTAATAGATGGTGGCGCGGGATTGAACATTTGCCCTTTGTCTACATTGAAGTGTCTAAGGGTGGATATGACCAAAATCAGGGCGAGTTCCTCTGCTGTTCGTGCTTTTGATGGTGGAGTTCGAGAATCTTTGGGCATCATCAATCTTGAGTTAACCATTGGGCCCGCTACATTCAGCATTGAGTTTCAAGTCATGGAGACGGATGCATCGTACAATCTGTTACTGGGCCGACCATGGATTCACATGGCTTGTGCTGTACCCTCCACAGTTCATCAGGTGGTCAAGTTTACTTGGGATAATCAAGCTGTCGTGGTTTATGGAGAGGATGACTCGCAGTTCAACAACAGCCTGGACGTACCAGCCCTTGAAGCCGTCACTACACACCCGACCATCATGTATCAAACTTCCGATGTGGTGTATGTGGAAAAGGTATCAGAAGGGAAACCTATACCCATCCCAAGAATGTCAGAGACGTCTATAATGATGGCATCTGAAATGTTAAAGCATGGTTTCCAATTTGGAAAGGGTTTGGGAGCATCACTACAAGGCAGGGTAAATCCAGTTTACCCAAATGGCGTGCAAGGCACGTGGGGACTAGGGTTCAAGCCGAAAGCAGCTGATCGCAAGCAAGCAAAGAAAAAGAAGTCGGAGGTTTGGTCTCTCCCAAAGCCAATTCCGTGTCTCGCTCAGTCTTTTGTGGGATATGTCATGAAACCAAAGGTTGTCGCTACAAATGTCAACACAGTGGAAGACAACCAGGATGCACCATTTGATCTAGGTGGCATTTTTGAAATCTGCATGGTACAGCCGGGTGAAGGCTCCAGTAATGCTTCAATACAGTACATTGGCCCGGACGTGCACCTGACTAACTGGAATGCAACTCCTTTCCCCATCAGGAAGGGGTCTTGGTAGACTGTTGTTTTACAGTTTTCTTTTGAATACACTTGGCATACAATTTGAATACACTTGGATATTCTAAGGGTTGTATGCCAAGTGTATTATTTTGCTCATTTTTCCTTTTGTAATTCAAACTCTTTTTCATTAATGAAAGGCCCAAGAGCCAAGCTTTCCTTTAATCTTTGTTCATATTCCTAATTTTATTCTATTTTTGTTTATCTGTAGTGATATATCTGCTGGTCCTGATATCATGACATGTTCAAGGAACTTATCGTCCATCCAGGGACCGCAATATGATTTTGGCTCCATAACCATAGTTGAGGTTGAAAGTGATGAAGAAGGTATTGGGGAATTTGTTAATGAGATCGAATATGATGGGGAACAGGCGGATTTTGAACTAGGCCTGGAAGTTGAACGCCATGAGGGCAAGCCCAAACCCAATTTGGCTGATACAGATGATGTTAATCTTGGGAGCCCTGATGATGTGAGGGAAACCAAGATAAGCATGTATGCCCTACCTGAAGTAAAGAACGATATTCGGAAAGTGCTTTTTGAATATCGGGATGTCTTTGCATGGTCATATGATGAGATGCCGGGTTTGAGCTCCGAATTGATAGTCCACGAATTGCCAATTCAACCTGGTTTCCCTCCAGTGAGACAAATGCAACGGAAGTTCAAAACTGATATGATCAAGAAAATCCATGATGAAATAATGAAACAGTTGGATGCAAAAGTAATTCAATCGGTTCAGTACACTACTTGGGTTGCAAACGTTGTTCCGGTTCCTAAGAAAGATGGAAAAACAAGGATATGTATCGACTATCGAGATTTGAACAAGGCAAGTCCCAAAGATAATTTCCCGTTGCCTAACATTCACACTCTCGTAGACAATTGTGCCAAACATGAGATACAGTCTTTTTTTGATTGCTATGCTGGATATCACCAAATCCAGATGGATGAAGATGATGCGTACAAAACGGCATTCACTACACCTTGGGGAACCTATTGCTATAGAGTGATGCCGTTTGGTTTGAAAAATGCTGGGGCAACCTACGTGAGAGCTATGACTGCCGTTTTCCATGATATGATGCATAAAGAAATAGAAGTGTACGTGGATGATGTGATTATCAAGTCCAAAACTGCTGAGGAACACGTAAGAGATCTCAGAAAGTTTTTCGAAAGGCTTCGTAGGTATAATCTTAAGCTGAATCCAGCCAAGTGTGCATTTGGTGTGCCTACTGGAAAATTGTTGGGTTTCATTGTTAGTAGGCGAGGTATTGAATTGGATCCCGCGAAGATCAAAGCAATACAAGAATTACCTCCGCCTCGAACCAAGAAGGATGTCAAAAGCTTTCTTGGCAGGCTGAATTACATCAGTAGGTTCGTTGCTCAACTTACCACAATATGTGAGCCGATCCTCAAGTTGTTGAAAAAGAATGCATCAATTGCATGGACCGAGGAATGCCAAGAAGCCTTTGACAAGATCAAGCAATACTTGTCAAATCCTCCTGTTTTGGTTCCGCCTGAGCCTGACCGACCATTGTTTTTGTACTTATCAGTCAATGAAAACTCCTTTGGTTGTGTACTGGGGCAACATGATGCCTCGGGAAAGAAAGAACATGCCATTTATTATCTGAGCAAGAAGTTCACAGATTGCGAGGCCAGATACACTTTGTTGGAAAGGACATGTTGTGCCCTAACTTGGGTTGCACAAAAGTTGAAACATTATCTTTTGTCCTATACCACTTATCTGATTTCCCGGATGGACCCATTGAAGTACATATTTCAAAAGCCAATGCCAACAGGCAAACTTGCGAAATGGCAGATCCTGCTCACAGAATTTGACATAGTTTATGTCACCAGAACTGCAATGAAAACTCAAGCCTTAGCTGATCATTTGGCCGAAAACCCGGTTGATGATGATTATGAGCCATTGAATACTTACTTCCCTGACGAAGAGGTAGATGTGTTCGAAGAGTTGATTAATGAAGAAGAGCACGTGTGGAAAATGTACTTTGATGGTGCTTCTAATTCAAAAGGCAATGGTATTGGAGCTGTCCTCATCTCTCCCACGGGACATTACTATCCGGTAGTTGCCCAACTCCGCTTCAGTTGCACTAATAACACTTCTGAGTATGAAACATGCATAATGGGTTTGCGTATGGCTCTAGACATGGACATCAAAGAATTGCTGGTGATCGGAGATTCAGATCTTTTGATACGCCAAATGAAGGGTGAATGGGAAACTCGAGACCTTAAGTTGATCATGTACAAGCAGTGTATGGACGATCTTCGGCAAAAGTTCGATGTTCTAAAGTTTAGGCATGTCCTCAGAATACATAATGAGCTGGCTGACGCATTGGCTACATTAGCCTCAATGCTTGTCCATCCTGATAAAGCCCATATTGATCCGTTAAAGATTCAGGTCCAAAGCCAACATGCATATTGCAATGTGATTGAAGAAGAAATTGATGGCCAACCGTGGTACTTTGATGTCAAGAATTTCCTTCAAGATGGGTCGTATCCTCTATTGGCGGAAAACAATCAAAAGAGAACCCTTCGACGATTGGCAAGTGGTTTCTTTTTGAGTGGCGGAGTGGTGTACAAAAGGACACCTGATCTGGGACTGCTAATATGTGTGGATGCAACTGAAGCCACGAAAATTCTCAATGACATGCATTCGGGGATCTGTGGACCCCACATGAGCGGGCACGTGCTAGCTAAGAAAGTACTCAGAGCAGGATACTTCTGGCTCACCATAGAGCATGATTGCATTACTTTTGTGCGAAAGTGTCATCAATGCCAAGTACACGGTGATTTGATACATTCACCTCCTTTAGAGTTGCACACAATGTCAGCCCCTTGGCCTTTTACGGCATGGGGGATGGATGTTATCGGGCCTATTGAACCAAAAGCATCAAATGGACACAGATTCATTCTGGTTGCAATAGATTACTTCACCAAATGGGTTGAGGCTGTGACTCTCAAGTCCGTGACCAAGAAAGCTGTGGTGGATTTCGTTCATTCTAATATTATTTGTCGCTTTGGTATCCCAAGTACCATCATCACTGATAATGCGGCAAATCTGAACAGTCATTTAATGAATGACGTATGTGAAAGATTCAAGATCATGCACCGGAATTCCACACCTTACCGACCAAAGGCAAACGGCGCGGTTGAAGCAGCCAATAAGAATATCAAGAAGATCCTTAGGAAAATGATACAAGGATCTCGTGATTGGCATGAGAAGTTGTCTTTCGCTCTCCTTGGTTACCGCACAACTGTGCGCACTTCCATAGGTGCAACCCCGTATTCATTGGTATACGGAACTGAAGCAGTCATACCCGCTGAAGTGGAAATACCGTCTCTCAGAATCATCGTGGAAGCAGAGATTGAGGACACAGAGTGGGTCAAGACCCGATTGGAACGATTGTCATTTATTGATGAAAAGAGGCTCAATGCAGTTTGTCATGGTCAATTGTATCAGCAAAGAATGGCCCGAGCCTACAACAAGAAAGTGCGCCTCCACGACTTGAAAGAAGGGCAATTAGTCTTGAAAAGAATCTTTCCTCATCAGGAAGAAGCTAAAGGGAAATTTGCTCCAAATTGGCAAGGGCCATACCTGGTAAAGAAAGTATTGCCAAATGGCGCCTTGTACCTTACGGATCCAGAAGGCAGGACAACTGAAATACCCGTTAATGCAGACGCGGTCAAGAGGTACTACATTTGATTTCAAGATGGCTTTCAAATCAGGATGAATGCAAGGCTTTTATTCTCTTTTGCTATCCCAAATTGTATCCCTTGTTAGCATTTTGAATGTTGTACTTTTGAGGCATGTTCTCAGTTGAAATCAATGTAATTGTACCAAGATGAAATGAAACTGAAAAGCATCAAAAAGAAAACCTGGGCATTTGCCTAGAGCTACGTCTGACCTGATTCCTCTCAAAAGGATACGTAGGCAACCATTCTGGTGCGGTCACAACAAGAGAAAATTCCTCTTTCCCTGTCTTCTTTTATCCGCGCTATGCTTGCCTCTAGGCTTGCGGGATATGTCGGGAAAATTAAAGACTCCAGTTTATCCTAAACTGGGGCAAAAGTTGTTTTTTCATGTTTAAGAAACTCGAGGAAATTCAATATTCCTCCCCATTTTCTTTGTGTTCATCATAAGGAAAAGCTCATTTTTTCCCTGTTCATATTGACGCAAAACTTTCCTTCAAGTTTGCGGCCAACATCAAATGAAAGTTAGATCCCCTTCTTTATGCTAAACTGGGGCAGAAGTTTGTTTTTATTTTATTTTATGGTAAAATAAAATAAAAACAAACTTCTATCATTTTTGTATCATCTACTCACATATTTCAAGAGATGTTTATGTTGTAAATTGAATTGAAAAAAGGGGAAAAGAAAAAAAAGAAGAAAAAGAAAAAGAAAAAGAAGTCTAGTCGGTGAAAACCTGAGAAGGCGCCGCAAGACAAACAGTGAGGAAAAAGATTAAAGAGAGAGGCTAGTTGGCGAAAACCCGAAAGGGCGCTACTGGTCGACTTGAGGGTCACCTCAACTTGGTTATGGTTTGATATCTTCCGTGGAGCAACTCTCAACAAACAAGTGCTACTGGTCGGACGAGGTCATCCAAGATACATGTCATGATCATCAAGGCCGCCAGTATATTGCCAGATAAGTTTTCCTTTTCAGAAAGACGTTCCCTGTCCAAACGACTTTCGCCCTTAAACTTTTTTATTATCATTTGTACATCTTACCTCACCATTAATTCCTCGCCTTTTCGGCGCTGACCCCACATGAGCAACAAAAGAAAATTGCAAAAAAACTCTTTCTTTCAGGATTCAGGTTTAACTCCAGCAAGCAGGGCACACCCTCGACAATGGAAAAGTTTCAGCGAGGCATGACCAACCTTGATAATGGGAGCCCAGCACCGCACATCAGGCTGGAGGAACGACATACCAAAATTGCATCATGAAGAGTGGACATGTTTGGGATAAGTTTTAAGCATTTGTTCATCCCACACTAAAGAATAGAACAAGAGTCACCAAGCTTATTTGCAAGATCAGAAACAGGGTGTATCCATGATACAGAAAGTCAGTATGATGTTTGCTATATTGCCAAGAAAGAAACAGGACCATTTGAATTGGGATAGTTGGGTTAGATGCCGGATGGAACCCCATTTCCTTTTCGAGCTAGTCTCGCACAAAGATAGCGGTCGTTTCTTTTTCGAGTCAGTTTCGCTCAAAGATAGCGATCATTTCCTTTTTCGAGTCAGTTTCGCTCAAAGATAGCGTCATTTCTATTCCATGTCAAGATCTGCTAAAAGATAGCGATCATTTCCCTTTAGAGTCAGTCTCGCTCAAAGATAGCGTCATTTCCTTTCCAAGTCAGTTTCGCTCAAAGATAGCGATCATTTCCTTTTTCGAGTCAGTTTCGCTCAAAGATAGCATCATTTCTATTCCATGTCAAGATCTGCTAAAAGATAGCGATCATTTCCCTTTAGAGTCAGTCTCGCTCAAAGATAGCGTCATTTCCTTTCCAAGTCAGTTTCGCTCAAAGATAGCGATCATTTCCTTTTTCGAGTCAGTTTCGCTCAAAGATAGCGTCATTTCTATTCCATGTCAAGATCTGCTAAAAGATAGCGATCATTTCCCTTTAGAGTCAGTCTCGCTCAAAGATAGTGTCATTTCCTCTCCATGTCAAGATCTGCTAAAAGATGGCGATCATTTCCTTTTCGAGTCAGTTTCGCTCAAAGATAGCGTCATTTCTATTCCATGTTAAGATCTGCTAAAAGATAGCGATCATTTCCCTTTAGAGTCAGTTTCGCTCAAAGATAGCGTCATTTCCTTTCCATGTCAAGATCTGCTAAAAGATAGCGACCATTTTCTTTTCAAGTCAGTTTTGCTAGAAAATAGCACTCACATTCAGTTCAAGTCATTTGCGCTCAAAGATAGCAACCACTTACTCTTCAAGTTGATCCCGCTAAAAGATAGCAACCATCCCCAGCTTCAAGTTATAGCCCGCCCGAACGGCAATTTCAAGCTTCAGCAATTTTAATATTCAAGGCAAAGCCCGTCAAAACGGCATTTCAACATTCAAGTCAAGCCCGTCAAAGCGGCAATATCAATATTCAAGTTAAAGCCCGGCCGAGCGGCAATTTTAAGTTTCAAGTCAAAGCCCGCCCGAGGTGCAATTTCAAGTTTCTAAGACCCACTTAATTAGTGGGAGCTTCAGACCAGTTCATCAGTTTGGGAAGCATGAAGAGTAGTATAGGAATTGTAACTTTTACATTTTTCGATGTTGTAATTCCATTTTTCTTTGTAAAATCAACGACCACCAGCAAGCGACCAGTACTCAGCAACAACAGCCTTTGTGTGCCTAAGAGTGTCTAGTATCAGCCCCAAGTGTGTCTAGAAGAGTCTTAGTTTGTCTTAGTAACCTAGAGTGTCTAGTTTGTCCTAGTGAGTCTTGAAGAGTCTGGTGTCTGTTTGAATGCGGTAGTCCCAGCTACCGCACGTGAGGAACTACACTGACCTGATTCCTTAGTCCGGGGATATGTAGGTAACCTTGTTCTTGGTTGGAACCGAAGAATCAGGGTACGCTCACCATTTTGAAAAGCATTGCTCTCGGCTAGAACCGAAAAGCCAAAATTAGTTGTCAATTACTTCTTTGTCCGAAAACTCTTCGTGTTCCCGAACAAAGAGGGACAGCTGTAATCACCTAATTTTGGCAACATTACCAAAAATTACCAAGATATTTGATATTTGACATATTCATGATGGTCATCATTTTTCTTGTAATATATCTGTGAATGTTGTCATTTAATTGCTTAGTTTAAATTAGTTTGATTTTATTTGTTAATTAAGCAGGCCTATAATAGCCAATTAGTGTTGCTCAGCCCAATTCCCTTAGCCCAATCAGATTTTGACCCGGTCCAAAGAAGGCTTAATCTTATCCGTTGGATCACTTTTAATCCAAGGGTCCTCCTCACCCATCCCTTTCAAATATATAACCTTATTTTTCTTCATTTCACTACACACACACCTGAGTCCTATGTGACTAATGAAACTCTGCCCATTTTCCCACTGCCGCGCCGGAAATCGCCTTCCACCGGCCGGCCACCGCGCTGCCGCCGCTGGCCACCACCTCTGGTGGCCGGAAAAATACAAAATGCATATCAATCCAAAGATCTCGACCCCCCCCCCCCCCCATTCCATTTCTCAACTCCGTTTCTTCAAAATCATAGCGGATTTTCGTAGATCGACAGTCAAAGGTGCGGTCAAACACAAAATCCGGCCACTGTATAATTTTTCCGGTGAGTGTCTTGTTCTTTTCTCTTCCTTTTGCTCCTCCCTACCTCCCTTATACCCCATCTCCCAAAAACCCCATTCCCTTTGCCCGTTTCCCTTTTTTTTCCCTTTTCCCGTTTCCGTTCTTCTTCTTATTTTTTTTCGTTTTTCCTTTTCTTGTCATGGTGTCGCTGCTGCTACTGTTTTTATGATGCCGAGGGTGATGATGGTGAGGGCAGGGCTGTTTCAGTTTTGAAACAAGGTTGGGTGTGTGACTTTGTCAAGGCTGTGAGGCGAGGTAGATTTTAATGTTATTTCAACTAAAAAAAACTGGTGAGATGGCTTGGGAAGCAGTTGGAGTCGAGGTGGCGTAATAGGGTGTGATACGGTGAAGCTGGCAGCGGTTCGATGACGACAGTGGCGAGGCAACAGATGTGATAGTGTTGTAGTTGATCCGAGTGGCGTGACCTGAATGCGGCGATGTAACAATGGTGGTGGTGGCAGTATTTGGATCACGGGTTAGGAGACGGAATCTCTTTTCTTTCTTCTCTTGTTAGTTTAATTTCTTTTTTCAAATTAGTTTTAGCATGAAAAACTCTAAAAAAAGAAGTATCATCTGGTATATGTTGCTCCTGTTATTAATATATATGCCGGTCTTTAAAATTTCTTAAAAATTGGTATATGTATGTCTTGTTTAGTTTGCTTACTGTCAAGCTATTCGATTACTTGAGGTCAAACATTCACCTGATGCCTTTTGTCTAACCAATGTTGTTACTATGTGTGTGTGTGGTTATGCATGTTATGCTTACTGTTAATAGGAAATTATTTTTGGGTTAAGTTCTAACGTTGTCTTGTGGAAAGGTTGAGTTTAGCATGTGTTTGCATTCATAATGCTAGTGTGCAAGATCAGTCTAATGTAACGTTGTAAAGATGTTCAAGTTCTGTTACTCAATGTGTGGTGACTGAGGTTCTTAAGCATTTAGTTAGGTTTGTCTTTTTTTAATAATTCAGCACTTGTTTGTATGAAAATGCTTTAGCTTGCTCATTCATCCTATAATGGTAAGTGATTTTTTTGGTATGTAAGCATGTTTGTTTCTTTGCTTGCCTATAGTCCAAGTTTAATCATAAATTTTTGTGAGTTTGTTACTCTTTTAATTAGTGTAGTAGTGGTTTAAAAGTCTTTTAGGAGGTCTTAAGTCCATAGTTTCAGATTTCCCTCTGGTCTCTAGGTGAGATTTGAAAGAGTCAAAGAGTAGGACAAAAGCTTAGCCCAAATATAGCATATTTCAGCTTTTGCTTTTTAGGTAGGTGAAAACTTAGCATGAAAATGGCAAAATCCTATCTTTTGCATTAATGAATCTTGGTTTTTTCAACCAGCTGTTTTCCCCCCTAGTTTTCACCTATTTTTCCCCCTTTTTTACTTTCATCTCTCTCTTATATATACAAGCATTTACTACAAGCATTGAATACACACATTAACTCTCTCAACTACCTCAAAAGAACAATATTTTCAGATCTGAAAATACAAGGAATAGAAAAACTTTAAAAAAAAAAAAAGAAAGAAAGAAGGCAGTAAAAGAGCAAAAAAAAAAAATAGTAAGAAAGGAAGGGTTTTGAGTCTAGGTTATTTTTTCAAAAGGTTGTCATTTGTGGCTGTTTGTTGCTTTGGAGTGGTAAAGTTGTTGGGCTTGTTGGTGGGAGTTTGCTTGGTTTGAATCTTTGCAAAGACTTTTTGAAAGTTGCTTCACTAGGTATTTATTTTCTACCTTCTTTTTTTTTAGTACACATGAATGGTATATGCTATGTTTAGGATTCAATATGTTAGAAAAATTGATATATAAATGTGATACTTTTAAGAGATATGTTTGTTTCCTTTGTTTCGTTTTATGTACTTGATTTAATTGCCTTTGGATTTTATAGTCTTAGAACTCATAGGCTAAATTAAAATTATAGGTGCAAAAAAGGATTTGTAAGGAAAAAACTGAAAATTGAAAACAAAAAAAAAAAAAGAAAAACGTACAGAAACTTATTTCTTTTGAATGAAGTTTGCAGAAATAGGCAATTTTAACCAAGGATTAGGAAAATGAGCTAAATCAGGATATTTTCGCAAGATCATAAAATAATGGACAACAATGTAAATTCTAAAAGTGCAGTAAACAAGTGCAGAAATTTAATTTTTAAATCTGGCTAAACTTGAAAGAAATATGCAAAATAGGACATAAATGCAATTCTGTCAACGTGAGTGAGAATCTGAAAAAACAAAAATGGGCCTCATATTTTTTGCAAATCTGGCCTTTTTTTTTTAGCTCCAGCCTTTAAGTTTAAAGCTACAATAAAGTAAGTGGACCAAAGATTTTGCGAATCTAGCTCGATTAATTTCAGTCTTTTAATGTTAAGCCCCAATAGTATTTAATGTAAATTTAGTAAGTTTCTTGATTCAATTTGAATTGCGCTTTTTTTTGTAAATATTAAATTAAGTCACATTTAATCAACAACGTCGGAAGCAAATGTGATACATGTAAGAATCCGTAAAATAGACCAATCCTCTGTGAGATTGGAAATGCGTAATATATTTTAGCTATTATGAGTTAAAGTGTTAATCCGTCCGATCTTCCGTGAAGTTGGATAAGAATAACATTTTAAATTTTTCTGAATTAAAGTTTAAACTCAAACGGCAAAAATAATACAACCATATCTAATAAAAATTAAAATTGCGACAATAAAGCAACTGTGCTCGGCACAGGACTCGAGGGTGCCTAATACCTTCCCGAGAGTCAACTGAGAACCTTACCCGAGTCTCTAAACGCAGACCATTAGACGAGTCAGAGGTGTTCCAAGGTACCTTTGGTGACTTGGCACACCTTAAACTTGTCAAGTGGCGACTTCGAGTTCTCTAAATAATTTCGTACCTTCTTGAAACACCAGTCACGAGCCTTTAAATAATAAACAACTCGTTAATTAATTGTTAGGGCGTGACATGGATTACTATAAATTAATATAGAGTAGTATAAAGTAATATACATTATTATAGCGTAATATAGATTACTATAAATTAGAATTGAGTAATATCGATTACTATCAATTAGTTTGGAGTAATATAAATTAGTAAAAAATAATATAGATTAAGATAGAATAATATAGAGTAATATAAAGTAGTATAGAGTAATATAGATTAATATAGATTAGTATAGCGTAGTATAGTGTAATATGGAATAATATAGATTAGTATAGAGTAAGATTTTTCATGTGGGATCACGAATCTAATATGTACTAGTTGTTAAACAAATGTAGCATCGTCCAATAAGATTTGATATAGCTTATCTTGATTTGAATTAAAGCAGGGAAGTCTGGGTACCTTTCCATCTTTGTGTTATTGGAATGATATTTGATGGCACTTGTGCGTATTTGAAGTTGTGCAAGTCGTTAGTTGATTCAACGGCTCTTTGTTGCGGGGTTTCCTATTATACATTGCTCTTTATGTGTTGCTAAGCTGAATTTTTAGATTTTTGGCCAATTTTGTCTTATTACTGAGTTGTTTTCTCTTTGATTGTAGGATTCTAAATGGGACGTGTCAGAAAGAATACTGGGCAGGAGAAGGACATTGATTTCGAGCAACAACTTGCAGCCAAGCGGCGTAAGACAGTTTCTCATACTGTTTGGCGTGATGATCGAGCCAAAGAAGATTACAAAGAGATTTGTGGTAAGACGTTTCTGAGTGAATCACCTATTGATACTGAGATGTGTAGGAGAAAGTTTCCAGATGTGTTGGAGGAAATTCAGAGGAGACAGTGGGATGTGTTGCTAACTGGGTTTGGCAAAGCCAACATATCTTGGGTTCGTGAGCTGCTGGCAAATTGGAGGATGGATGTTGGTACTGTGGTAAATGTTCGTAGCAAAATGGTTGACATATCTCCTGCTAAGCTGAATGAGTTCTTGGGGCTCCCACAGGTTGATGGAGCTGCACTTCAGGCTATTGAGAATGCACCAGATCTTGATGATATCCGACGCTATGTGATGATAATCCGAAGGCAAAGTGGAAGGCAAGTTCAGGGTCTCCACACAACACCTTGGCTTTCAAATATTTTTCTAAGAGATCAAGAGTGTATCTGAGATTTGTTTGCTTGCGTTTGATCCCCTGTGAGCACATGACAGATATACGATTTGAGAGGGTTATTGCCACCTATGCATTGATGAAGAAAATTGATATTAATGTGGGATATTTGATGTTTCGAGAGTTGCAACGCACTCGAGAGAATATGCAGTGGCGCTTGTTCTTTCCTAACACTTTGACCAAATATATGCGATCATTGAAGGTAGTGGTTGATGACGGAGATGAAAAGGAAGTAGAAAATCCAAAGAGAGTCGATATCACAAATGTCAAGAGCCCGGACGAAGATAGAGTGGAGAAGTTATCTTATGAGCGACGCTTGGATAGAATTGAGCGGATGCTACTTCGCCAATGGCGTGCTACAGAGCTTGATATGAAGATGGAGGGCGTAGATCTCACTCCTCTTATGACTGAGTTGCCCTATACTGCTGATGAGCGCTTGCTAGTTGGCTTTCCGCCTGAGGCTGAGCTACCTGCTGCTTCTACTATGGTTGCACCATCTTAGGTAGTTTCTACTCCTTCTTTTTCTACCCGTGTAGATGTTCCGAGCGCTGCTGCCACATCTGCTGGTGGGCCTGCTGATACTGCAGTAGCTCCTGTGACTACTGCTGATGTTGTTCCTGGTGCACGTCCTGCTGCGAGCGCCAGCTGTTCGACTACTGCTGCTTGACAGGGAGTACCACCACCCTACTTTTTAAATATGTTGTTGTTATAGTGCAGCGAGGACACTGTTTAATCTAAGTGTGGGGTGGGAGTTTATTGTGTGGTACTTGTTTATTTTAGGATGTTTTCGTACTTTCTTGTCACTTGACAGTTTTTGATTTATTTCTTGCTTTCTAGTTTTGTTGGGTCTGTAATATCATATATATTCATGGCCTGTAATAGAATAGTATTATAAATATTTAGTAGTTCATTAATATTAAAGTTAATTTTTAGTTTAGTTAATTCTTAGTTTATCAATAATCTCTTTCAGTTTTCTTAGCCTTGGTTCTTTCCTATTGAGTTATTATGCTGAACCAGGCAGTCTGTAGGTTAGATAATAAATTTAAAAAAAATATATATATCTAGGAGCTCAGAAGAAGGAAAAATGGAGAGTAGGCAGAAAAAGAGAGAAGTGAGGGAGTCGAAAGGCAGCTTTTAGTTAGAACTACCTATATATTTTTTAACTTCCTTTTTGAGTTCATAGTGAGGTATTGCGAGGTGAAACTGAATTGATCTTTGAGTTCCATGTACAGTGTGTAGTGAGGTTATTTTTATATACTTCTCATTGTTTCATGTTAAGTCTAGAATTTGCCCTGCTTGTTGTTTGAGGCGAAATCCTAGGTAGTCTTGATCTTAAGAATGAAAGTAGGCCGTCTTTGGCCCGCCAGTTCCCAAATTAGCCTACCTAATGAATATATTCCGTTGAGCCCCAATTTGAGTCTATTGACCTTTTCTTGGGCAACTTGAAATACAAGCCTTATCTATTTTCTATTTACCTCTTTTGTTACCCATCTTCCCCTTAACTACTTTAGGTTGTGTGTTTGGAAAGATTGTGGGTTATTAACAAGAGTTGTTGTGTATCTGGGAGGAAAGTTGCAAAAGAATGAAGGAATGAAATACTTGATATTCTCTTCGTATAAAAAAAAGAGAGAAAAGAAAAAAAAAATGAAGGATGGGGGCAATGTTCCTATGCTCGGTTAAGGGTGATAAAAGCCTCGAGTATGAACACGCCAAAGGCACCCTAGGAAGGATGATGTATCTCATTGAACTCTTAGGGCCCCAATCATCCAAGTGTTGTGAAAATCATTAAAAAAAAAAAAAGAGAATGAGTTGATGAATAAACGAGGAGAAAGGGAAAATTAGTAGTGAGTGATGTTTAAAGTGTTGAGGGGAAGGATTAGTCACTATATACCCAAAAGTGTACCACACCTTACCCCAAGCCAACATTACAAGCTATGAAAAGCCCCACTTGACTTTTGATTGAGACTTTTACATTAGTGGATAACGACAAAATGGGCAAGCCTATGGCACTTTTCTGTGGGACATGAGAAATTTCTTTCTGAGTGTGAGAGTATTTAATATTTGATATGCCACAATGTCTCTGGAAATCATATGTTGTGTGTTTGGTGGCATCTTCTTTCTGTGAGGTACATTGGAACTTGATTGGTCTATAGGTTTCTACTTTCAATACTTGACTATGACCAAAAGATAGGGTGTTTGAATTTTATGGGTGAGTTTTGCTAAGCTGTTGTCGCGAGTCCTTATCTAATCTTGATGTCTTGCCTGCTTTCTCCATGTTCTTCTTCTTTGCTCAAGGACGAGCAAAAGTCTAAGTGTGGGGTTGTGATATTTGGCTATTTCACTTATATTTTTAGGGTATTTTCACCATGTTATGATAGTATGTCTAAGATGTTATAAGTAAAATTGTTAATATTTGGTGCTAATTGAGTTTTTTGGTGTTGTAGGACTTGAACATGGTGAATTGAGCGGAAAAAGTACTATTTTTGGAGTTACAAATGAAGATGTTGAAGAGTTCAAGTAATCTGTGTGCCACGTGAGTGACACGGGAAGAAATAGAGTCTTTGCTTAAGAATTGATTAAAAATTTCAGCGCATTTAGGCCAAATACGCGAGCACCACGAGAGCTGAATTGCCTGCAGAAATTTGGTCCGCGTGGCACCGCAGTACAAGGCTAATGGGCGAAAAAATAAGGCTATTTTAGTACTTTTGCTCAGTTTATTACAGGGTATAAAAGCTTCTTTTGCCTCCATTATGAGAGATACACTTGAGAAGAAGCAAAAAGAGGCTAGAGCTTTGGAGACTTCAAGAACACGAGTTTTTCTAAATTCTTCCCTACTTTTTGTAATTTATTCATTCATGAATTATTTTGATAAGACTATCATGAACATGAGTGGCTAATTCACCCATTCTAGGGTTGATTGAACCACTCCAATACTTATGTGTTATGAATATTTGTTTTGATGAATGAAACTTGTGAATTCTTCCTATCTAGGTGTTTATATTTTGATTGCTATTGATTGGAAGGGCCGCCAATTGATTATTTCCATTATTCGTGTGTGTCTAGGGATAGATTCACAGGTTTGGGTTAAACACTTAGCAATATTTCAATCTAAAACCCAGGTATTACTTAGATTGTCAATGAGGTGATATGTGACCATTGACCCTGATTGTGGACAATTCTTGTAGTCTTATTTATCTTCATTAGTTAATTGGAAAACTAGTTAGTGAAAGTTACAGTTATTACACGAAAGTGAATAGTTGTAAATTTGGAGCAAGTGTTCAATAGGAAGAACCAAGTTGAATTCGTTAAATCATTATTCTAATACATAGGTAGGAGTTGGGTAGATCAATCCTACGCTTTACATCTTTGATTCAATTTTATTCTCTATTAATTGTTGTTTACTATATTATTAATTTTTATTACTTAGTTGTTACTACACAATCAACCTTAAATCAAACACCCTTAGAAGTTAATTGATAGGTAAATTAGTTAGAAAAACAATTAGATTTCGAGTGTTCCCTTTGGGATTGGACCTCGGGACTTTAAGTACCGAGATATATTTGCTGCGACCGCTTAGTCCCTTTTATAGGGCATAGTTGGGCGTGATCAATGTTCGAGCTAAAGTTGAATTCGAACTGAATGAAAGGCCTTGAAAAAGTAACGAGGCAAGAAATAAGTTAATGCCAAATGAGACAACAAATAGAAAATAGAGTTGAATATTGTATTCATCCTGTCCTGTTTGTTTACGGAAGGATTATATTTATAGCAGGAAAAAATGACGTTGTTGCTATCATAATTGTGCCTTTATGGCCATTACTCCGTGTTTAATCTTGATTGACTCACGATCTTTCTCTTAAATGCTAGAGCAACGGTCGACAGTTGCAGAGGCTGGACCTCATTTTCTGAGGCTGTACTCGCTCGTTGCTATGGTGTTTTCTCCGAGCTCAATGCTTTGAGTTCACTCCTCCTTGTTTCCTGAGATGATTTCCCGGGGCAAGGAGTCATGCAACCTCTCCTCGTAAGTTTGCCTCGTGGAGTGGACTTCATGTAAAGCTTCGAGGCCTTGCCTGAGACCTCGGTGATTTTTCATCCAATACATATAGTCCACCCACCCCTCGGATAATTGCTAGAATATTTCGAGGGGTGGAATTGAATTTAAGCGGGAGAGTGACGTGGCGCGTTTTTGGCCAAGAAATTTGAAAGTGCGGGCGTCGTTTCAATGTCTCATCCTCTGCACGTGGCTTAGTTTTGAATGGCTTTGTCTTTTCGTTTGATCTTCCTCATGTAATCGTCATCATTGCGTTTTGATTCACTTGTACTTTGCTATAAATTGGCCATTTTTGCTGTTATCTTCTCCATTTCACAATTTTCCTTAAAGCCATTCATATTTCGAAATTTCACCACGTCTTCTCCATCTCATCGCGGGAATGTTATTGATGCTTCGACTGATGATTTGTTAGATTATCCCCCTTCAGTAACTTCTTCTCGTTCAGAAGACATCCGTAGCGCAGCTAGCTAAGAACCATCCATCACGGATGGTGAGGCGGCAGCTGAAGAAGCCATTGATGGGGATGATGATATCGAGATAGTTGAGACCTCACCCCTGAAGAAAAAGAAAAAATAAATTTATCAGGGGGAATTTGAACCTCAGTGGGTCATCCCAAGACGTTTTGACTCAAGTAAAGATTTTAGGATGAGGGGGCAGACGACATCGGATATTAGAAGGAAAAGGAACCTCCCTCGTTCAAATTTCCCCGAGCCTCGCCTCAGAGGAACACATTGCTCTGATCCGAGAGGAGTGTAATTGGAACCCCGAGGTACCAATCTCGATTCCCACCCCCGAACAGCATACGTGTGATGGTGCTCTGGAGCAGTCCTTTGTTTATACTTACCCCTTTTTGATAGGCTTCTCCTCCCCCTTCATCCCATAACAGACACTTTTTGCCGAACGCATAATGTTTGCTTGGCCCAACTTGGCCCTGGCTTCTGGAGGGTCGTTCAATGCCTCGACTATATTAGTCGTAAAGCCGGGGTCACATTTGGGTATAATTATTTGATCTCCTTGTTTTCTCCTTCCCTGCACAAAGATGGGATTGTACAGTTGAACAAGCGGGGTTAGTTTTTCCTCATCACTAAGAGTGACGACACCGAGGATCGAAGCTGGTGTGACTGGTTTGTCCTTCTTCCCACCTCTTCTCTTTCAGCCGAGCCTGGTTTTTCTGAGGCATGAAATATGACTCGTAAGCCTTTTTCTCATTTTTATTTTCTATTCCTGGATTCAATGAGCGTGGTAAAGTCTGACCCATTGTCGTGTTTTTCAGCAAGGAGACCTCCAATTAACCCTCCCCGGGATTTGGAGGCTTGGGTGCAAGCCATTGTTAACGCCGAGGGGAGGTTAGATAGGGATTGGATGTTTTTGGCAGCTCGTGCAGAAAATGGGTGGTCAGGAAAACGTCTAGGTTAGTATATTTTCAATTTGATTGCTTCATTTTCCTGATGCATCCCTTCTCACTTCTGCTTTTTCCCCTCTTTTTCACGTTTCAACATCTTGCCCGCTGAAGCGGAGAAGGAGGAAGATAAGAAAAAGAAAGCAAAAAAGAAGAAGTTGGGAGGACGAGCTGAAGTCGTCAATGTCCCAGATGCCGATGCTAGTTTGCATCTTATTGAGGAGTCTGTTGAGACTCTTACTCAGGCCCCGAGAGGTACTCTTTTCTATCTTTTGTATTTTTCTCTTTATTTTTCCCCTTTGAGTGATGCATTTCCTTCTTTTCAGGTTCAAAGAGAAAAGGCGATATGCTTAAGAGGCTAGCTAAAGCTAAAGTCCCTCGGATCGAATCGACCACGGTCTCCCGGCGAAGATTGATTGACGAACCAGATAATGTTTTTGTTCGGAGTGTAGTCAAGAGGGAGGTCGTGAAGGAGCCGAGCCAAGTTGTTGACAGGGTTCGCGAGGGCTTGGTGGCTAGTGAGGTGAAATCCATCGAGGAGGTCAACAGACCTGTTGAGGATACATCGCCTGTGAGACAGGAGAGTGTTGTCCCGCCTCGGGGTAAGGCAACCCTCCCCCAAGGGATTAGACGCATCTCATTCCCAATAGATGTTTGTCTATTGGATGACAACAACGGGTTGCCATTAGCTGCAAAGGGCTACTTGGGCCTTTAGAGAACGGCCACCTGAAGGACATCCCCTCGGATGATTTGATGGCTTACTCGGCTCAGCACGCAATCCATGTGAAGTTTTATTTTGCTTGTTTTTATCTTAAATGTTTTGTTTGGAGTCTTTGACCATCTTCCCCTTGATTGTAGGGCTATGTTTATGCCATGAAGGCAGCCGAAGTCGAGGCTCAGCGAGCTGCATATCTTCGTAGGGTCGGGGATGAGTGGGATCATCGAAGGAACATTCTCAATGTCGCGTAGCTGAGCTTGAAAGGCAACTCTCCAGCTTAGAGGTCAACTTGGATCGATCTTAGAGGGAAATGAGCAACTTGGTGCTGATCTTTCTTAGGCTCGTGGTGAAGTTGCCAATCTTTCAGCCTCATTAAACCGATCTTCGGAAGCAAGCTGACGCAGCCGATGCAGCGCTTAGGGGTTTGACCGAGCAGTTTGAAGAGAAGACTTCACTATTTACCTCAAAAGTGGTCGAGATTGAAGCTAAGAATAAGGCTCTCGAAGCCGAGGTGAAGATCCTTGGGGCTAAGAGACCAGCTTCTTCCTCCGCGCTTAAATCTAATTTTAGAGCTAAGTTGGATTTGAGGGCTACCCGAGCAAAGGTTGATAGAAATTGGGCGATCATTCAGACCAAGTTGAGGACTATTGAACATTGTAAAAAGGGAATTAGCTTGGATGATGAGATCGCCAAATCTAAGGTTGACTTGCTACTTCTCAGGGGCTTTTGGACCGACTTCCTTCGAGCAGTGACAGCTCGTCCGAAAGAGAGGCTTTGGGTAGTGATAGTGAACATGAGTAAATGCTCGTTAGTTTTTGTTTTTGCGCCTTCGGGCTACTTTTCTGTAATTATTTTGTCCTTCGACCCTTGTGAATACATGAATGTTTGAGTATCCACTGTTTCCTTTTGTTTGCGTGCAAGATTTTAAATGTGTTGGAGAGCTAGCTTAGGGCGACGTCTCACCCTCGAGTCGTGGCTAAAAGTTTAAAAGATAAATCGATTCTTACTCCATTGATAAAAATTGAGTCAATTTACACAAGGCCTAGTTATACTTAAGCATATTTTGTTTTATAAAAAACCGCATCGGGCGAAGAATCCAGGCTTGGAGCTGAGTCCCCAAATCTAGGTTATTTCGAATAGTTTTCCGAGCTACGAGCCTGCGAGTCAATTGATCTCGCCTCCTTGTCACCCCCTAATGTTCGAGGGTGAAGGATGAAGACTCAAGCACTGTTAACCTCGAGAGCACATTTCGTGTTGCTAGAAATAATATCTCTTCAGATTGGATACGTTCCAATTCAAAAGCTCTTGCTTCCCCTTAAGGTCTGCTAGCTGATAAGAGCTTTTCCCCACGATTGCTTTTACTCGGTAGGGGCCTTCCCAATTGGCGGCCAATTTCCTGCATTTTTATCTTTGGTTGTTTGATTCGAGACTCTTAAGACATAATCACCAACCTTAAACTCTCACAGCTTGGCTTTTTTGTTTAAGTAAGCCTCAATTCGTTGTTTTTGGGCTGTCAATCGTACCATTTCTCTTTGTTCCTCAAGCAGATCCAGCTCTATCCTCATCTTTTTTTTTATTTGAGTTCTTGGAGGAGTGTGCATAGAAGAGGCTCGGCTCCCCCACCTCGACAGGACTTAATGAATCGACTCCGTAAACGAGAGGAAATGGCGTTTCTCTAGTGATGTTCTTCTCTGTTGTCCTAATTGCCCATAGTACTTCTGGTAACTCATCAGGCCACGAACCTTTGGCTTCGTCCATCCTCTTTTTATGGTTGTCAAAAATTATCCTGTTTGATGATTCAGCTTGTTCGTTGGCGCTTTGGTGGTAAGGTGTTGATATTACCCTTTTGATCCCCCATTTTTTGAAGAAAGCCGTGACCTCTGAACCAACGAACTGCGTACCATTGTCACAAGTAATCGCCTTTGGGACTCCAAATCGGCATATGATGTTTTTCCATATGAAATCGATAAATTCTGCCTTACCCTAGCAAAGGCTCCTGCCTCGATCTATTTGGAAAAATAATCAGTGAGCACGAATATGTATTTGACACTGCCCTTCGCTTTGGGAAAAGGTCCTATGATATCCATCCCACATTTCATGAAGGGCCACGGTGAAATTACCGAGTGCAAGGGACGACATGGTCCTTCATCCACATCTGCTCAATGGCTCCGAGGTTGATTAGATTTACGGAACTCTCAGGGTCTACTAAGACTCGTTTTACATCTGAATCATTAACCCTTAAGGTAATAACCAGAGCTTCATGATGAGAGGTCATTTCCTCATGGCGGTCTCCTTCATCGAAAATGATTTTTTCGCCGATTCTCTCCATTTAGGCTCTTTTCTCTATCATTGGTTGAGAGTTTCGCAAGCTTCCTCACCGAGGAATGATTGATACCATTTATTTCTATACCGCCCGTTATGACATTTGCGGATTTTCGACATGTCGAGGCTATCAACATCTTATATAAATCTGGAAAAGCTTCGACTTCGGAACAAACGTTATTACCAGCCTCCCCACAGACGGCGCCAATTTGTGTTGGCCTAAATCAAAATAGGACAATAAATCGAATTTGTATTGGGTTTAACTGGTAATTTTCTTGTATCAAAGTGATGTTCGAGTTAAAGTTGAATTCGAACTGAATGAAAGGCTTTGGAAAAGTAACGAGGCAAGAAATAAGTTAATGACAAACGAGACAACAAATAGAAAATAGAGTTGAATATTTCATTCATCATGTCCAGTTTGTTTATAGAAGGATTATATTTATAGCTGGAAAAAAATGTTGCTATCATAATTGTGTCTTTATGTCCATTACTCCGCATTTAATCTTGGTTGACCTACGATATTTCTCTTAAACGCTAGAGCAACGATCGACAGTTACAGAGGCTGGTCCTCGTTATCTGAGGCGTTGCACCCGCTTGTTGTTATGGTATTTGCTCCGAGCTCAATGCTTTGAGTTCACTCCTCCTCGTTTCCTGAGACGATTTCTTGGGGCAAGGAGTCATGCAACCTCTCCTCGTAAGTTTGCCTCGTGGAGTGGACTTCGTGTTAAGCTTCGAGGTCTTGTCCGAGATCTCGGTGATTTTTCATCCTATACAAGTATATATTGTAGAGTGAAATCGAACGCAACACTAATCACTCTCTAAGATTAAACCTTAAAATTAAACTACAGAATAATTGATGTTTGCTGAAATTTTTAATTTTGTAAAGGCTAATGGGATTGAGTAATTCTAGATGATCATATGGTAAATAAATACTGTGAATCGCTCCACGAACTTTACAGAATGGCTCGGCCAGAGGGTGCAACATATTTATTTGAAGAAATTGGCATCATTCTGAAGTTATTTCAGGAACTATAAATTAATGGCAGATCATATTATGCATGGTTATGGGGGTAGTAGGTCTCACTGTTGGTTGCGATGATGCATATTTTGGGGGTCCCTTGTTTTTGATAGACGAACCTTTGGATTTTTTTGTATAGAAGCCTTGCTGGTATTGCCCTTGTTTTATTGGGGCAGTTGTTTACAATACCATCTCTGCATATAACAGGTGCTTACTCCACCTATATTGCAAGTGTGTCTAAACTTTTCTTTTCCAATAATGTTGTTTTGTCATGCTGCCTTTTATTCGCCTCAAGCTGGACAATTGTTAGTACAATACCATGAAGGTGAAGATATTCCTATTGGTAAATGAAGCTATAATAAGGAATGATTAAGGTTATTGGAAGTAGTTAACAAGTCTTTCGAGAAAGTGATGTTATGAACTCAAAAGCGCAGACATTGTGGTGTTGACTTCGGGACTCTTGCTTGTCTTTAAACTATTTTGAGCAGTCATATATTGGTGGCTATGTTAGTAGGTCTTTCTAGGAATTTCAAGCCGCTTCAAACTTGACACTCCCTCTGTCCCAATTTATGTGGCGGTGTTTGACTTGGTAAGGAGTTTAAGAAATAGAAGTTGACTTTGTAAATGTTCAAATTTACCCTTGAAAAAGTAAGAAAGAGAAGATTGTATAATCAAAAAACTTGTTTGTGGCTTTTAAAGCAAGTAGGGTCCAATAAGGATAAAATAGAGATAGTGCATTAAACAGTTGACAAATAAGGAAATGTGACATTCTTTTTGAGACAGACCAAAAAGGAAAGTGTGACACATAAATTGGGACAGAGGGAGTAAATTATACTTCATCCATTTAAAAAATGATGAACCTATTTTCTTTTTATTCTATTTAAAAAAGAATAATCTCTTTCTAAATTTGGAAATAAAATTTTACTTTTACTTTTAACGAGATGATTTGTAGCCACACAGATATCGATGACTTATTTTAGACCACAAGTTTTAAAAGTCTTCCCTTCTTTATTATACTCTGCGCAAAGTCAAATAGATTCATCCTTTTTTGAAATGGAGGGAGTATGTTATTATAGCGGTGAATGTAGGGTTCTATTAATCTAGTAGCGGTGCTGGTGACCCCTCGAATAGAGTCTAGGTCCGCTTCTGCAGAGATGTGTCTACTTTTCTAGCAATGTAAGTTTCTCTATGAAATGGCACCAAACTCGAGCAAGGAAAAATTACTAATGGCATATAAGAGGGAAATGTAGTAGGGAACTTACTTTCAAATTGAGTTTGTTATGACAAACTAGGGAGGTTAGGTAAAGCTGGTGTCTTCTTTCGAATGATAAAGCTAAATAACTAGCCAACTCCTGATATTCGAACAACTCAAATAATTAGCCAACTCCCTCACTCAAATTCCACTCAATTGAAGAGTTGGTTATGACAAACTATGGAGGTTAGGTAGTATGCACAGAGCCGTTATAGGATCAAGATTCAACTAGGTCGGGATTGGAGGTAGCCAACTTTTAAGAGTGATGATTTGATAATAGCCAGTGTTTGTGAAGTAATTGAAACGTAGCTACAGTTTAAAAAGGCTACAAAGTACCTAAAACATAGTCACCCAAAACTCCTGTATCCTTTAAGTTTGAACTTTGAAGAGAAAACACTTTTCTAACTCCAGGAAAATGTCATCAAACTCAAGGATAGTGTCCTGAAGTTTGAAGCTATGCACCTGAAATTCAAAGACCATGTCGTGGTCGTGGAGTTCGAAAATGCACATAAAACTTAAGGACCATGTCATGAAGTTTCAAACCTATACAAGTGAACTTTATAATATAGGCCTAGGTTTTGAAACTTATACGAGTAACTTCTAAAATATTGTCCTGAATATCAAATTTTTTACTAGAACGAAGTTTTGAACTACGATTGTCATAGCTGTTTTGCTTGTCCCTAAATAAATCCATTCCAGTTTCTACTGAACATGAAGAAGCGGATTAGGATTAACAGGAGAAAGTTTGGTAAGTTTTGGTTATTTTTCAGTGATTTTGCAGACACTGGTTATGTTCCAATCAGCAGTTCTACAAGTGAATATTTGTCAAAATCATCCCAATTCCGGTTGGATTTGGCTTATTGATTGATAGTTGTGTTTTCTAGGGCTTATGATTGTTCAGCGAATTAATGAAACGTCGCGTATGGTTTAGAGATAAAAATAATCTGAGTGGTAGAAACACGTTCGCCTAAATTTTGGCTGGAGTTGAATCATAACTAATTACTCATGCAAATTTACTTAAACCATGATGGCGAGTCAAAATAAAAAAAATAAAGGGTCATGAGTCAAACTGCAAAATTTTGATCGCTTATTTTACCATTTGTACCACTTTCTAGTATTTACCTTTTGTACACCAATGTGCACTTGTTAAATGGCAAGTAAAAAGATAAGTCACAGTAAGTTATAATAACATGAATCTGCTTTCTAAGTATCACGTTTTATTTTAGATAGTATTGTAAGAATATATAAGCTTGTATATATATATATATATATATATATATATATATATATATATATATATATATATATATATATATATGTATAAGATTTTGCTAAGTGTAGTAGGTTAGCATTGTATACATCTTTTGTTTCACTAAAGTGCCCTTGTTATGGTTTGCCAGCACATTAAATATAGGGGCCTTACTGTCTTTTTGCCAAAAAATAAAATTAATTCACGCTCTCCCCTTTCTCTGTTACATTTCGCTCATCCCATCTCTGTCAAAAAAGCTTGAGGCATCTGATCTTTTACTTTTGCAAGTTTTTCACATTCTATCCTTATCTTTCTCTCTTGATTTTTGATAGTGTTTGCATAAACTAAAATGTGATATTTTTCCTTCAGACTTATTGTGACTTATTTGGTATTCTTAAGATTTGTTGTCTAAATTTTAGAAGACATGAATCTAACCCAACATTCAAACTTGATAATCAAACCTCAAGACCGAGGGAGGTGGGTCTTGTTCCACCATCACTCTGAAAATGAAATGATTTCAAAAAGAGGGAAGGGAAAAGATGGGGATCATTCCACCATTGCTTAAAATAAACCGATTTCGCAAATAGATGGTAAAAGATTTATGGAGAAAAAGAATTTTGATGGACTTGATTAAGCTTTTGTTACCAGGATTGAATATGTACGAGAAGGATTTAGGAGTGACGAGAAGCAAAAGGACCGAAACTCTGATTGGTGTACAAAATCTGTTGTTAATTTATGTGGTTCCAGTTAATATTTTCTTTAAACGAAATTATTTATATCTCATGTCCTATTTACTCAAAGAAATTATCCATACAAAGACATTAGTTGAAATTTCAATATGGGGGAGAACGAAATAGTCCAAATTGCTTATTAAATTGCTTAAGTTCAATGAAATAGTCCAAATTGCTTGTTAAAGAGATGGATACTACTTTTATCAATTTGGTTCTACGGAGGAAAGAAGGGGACGACTTGGTGGCTGTGAAATAAATGGAAAGAAAGATGGGAAGGGTTTATTTTTTTGATATGGAAAGACTAAACTACCCATTCAACTAGTTTGTTGGCAATGAATTAATAGGGGTAATTGGGTACAATGCTAACCTACTACTCTCATATAGTAGATTAGCAAAACCCATATATAAATGTATAAATAATTGTATGTTAACTACTATCATTTAAAGATTGGTCCAGGTTAAACGTGATTTACTAAGGTGTAAACTTATATGAATCTAATTAGATGCCTCACAAAAGTATGGTACTTATGTGTAGATACCAAGATGTAATTCTGGTTTAATGATGAACTAAATTAGAATTAATTATATTATATTCTACTATAAAAAGGAGGTTATGATCCCCAAATCAGATGTAGAATTTTCTATAATGATATCCCATCGCCAGTGAAATAGAGAGTGACTCACGTCTAGGTCTGGAAGACCTAACTGCATGACATCAAGACTACGAGACTTCAACGTCTACGAATTCAGGTACACTTCTGAAACTAGTCTAATTTTCTCGGTGATTTGACATGATAAGTCCTAAGTTACAGGTACGATCCATCTGCAATTTGGTTCTAACAAGTGTACACTTTAACTTTTGTTATATATGTGTACACAAACTTAAGAATGCTAAAGTGAGTTTTGGTGACATAAAACCTTGAAAAGAAACTATATGAAAATTCATATAAAACAAAACTCAATTGCTTGTCTTGAATTTTAGGGTTAGGAGCAAAGCTTCCATTTTCAGGGACAATCCTCCACCTCTCGGAGCATTCATTAATCAGAGGTGTGCAACCAAGTTTCAACTCTTAAAGCCCTTCAAGGAATGTGAAGTCCTTCTCTGAACTTGCTTTCCAGTCTCTCTCCTAAAGTGGAGAAGGTTTAGTTTTGTGAAACTCCTCCACAACATGAAAAAACCCCCCTTGATTCGATTGTTTTCTAAGAATTTTGAGCCAGGTATGTAAGTCATGTATTTGAAAGGAACTTACTACGTTTCATAGTTTTAAAAAAAGGTCACATGAGAGAGGAACCATGGGTGGTGGGGTTTACGCAAGGGAGGGGGAGAAGGAAAATTTAGTATGGCGTCAAAACAATGACTTCCCTAGTCATGCAAGGGAAGTTGTTTTCTAGCTTTTGAAGGAAAACGTAATGTTAGTTCAGAGAAATTATTTCCCATAGATATTTGGAAAACTAAACATAAATTAATTGGATAGCACACCAAACACACTCTTTAATATGTGTATATCGAGTTATTACATACATGGATATGCAACTTCTAGATGCAGGTAAAGATAATTATTAGTTGTGTTGGTGTGCAATCTAATCATTTTGTGTTTATTGAGGGTATTGGATAATGGATATAGGCCTTATAAAGTCATTTACTCTCCTATTTTGATGAGAGATTCTTTTAAAGTACCATGTGTTGAACCCCAAAAATTACCTTATTTAAGGATAAATTCTGGGTATAATATGTTCAATAATATGTTCTTTGGAGTCGTCACCTAATTTAGCATGATTAGGAACCAATTGTTAATTAAAATGAGTGCAATTTATTCCCTTTTATAAGAGAAATATTTTTTCAGAGATTCTTTAGGTAAGTGGTTCACTTAGATTCGAAAGAAGGTCCCTATTACGGGAGCACTTTCAAAAATCCGCTAAAAATGGTTAATATGATGGTTTTCATGAATTTTGATAAACTGAATAATTTCAAAGTTTTAAGGCTAGATAAGGTATATAAATAAATAGGTAATAAATAAATAGAAAAGTGAAGGATATTGGTTAATTAAAATAATTAGATATTTGAATAAAAATAGATAAATAAATAAATAAATAAGGAAGTAAATAATTAATTGAATAATGAATGAATAGATAGAATAAATAAAGAGTTAATTGAATAATTAATCAATTCAACAAATAAGTAAATAAATGAATAAATAAGAAAATAAATAAATAAATAAGTATGTAAATAAATAAATAATGAGTGAATAGATAATAAATAAATAATAATTATATTAAATAAATAAGTAATTTAATAAATAAATAAATAAAATGGGTAAATAAATAACTATTTTTGATAAATTACGACTTTTACAGGATTGATTTTAATTGTGGCTTTTACTTTGCACTCACTAATTAAAAAAGGATTCTTACTTTCTTAAATTAATTGGCAAGTCCCAAAGAAATGGGAACAAATAATTCCATAAAGTAATTCTAATCATGTGATAATAATCATCATACCAAGCTTCTATCCTACAAGGCTTCTATCCTACAAGGCTCCTAGTCCGGTCTACAAGGATCCTATGACATGGATTCTAAAGGGAACGAGAAAGAGGGAGTTTAGAAGATAGAACCTGGAAATAGCAAACTCATAAATGAGCCTTGAATTTTCTAAAGTTTTCATTTCTCGAGAAACTTGAGCCCAAAGATACAATGCAGACTGAACAACTCCAATGCAAATAAGTCATCCCAATTTTGAGTTTTAACCAACTGCCTTCGTGCATCGAATGGGGCTATGAACTGAAGATACGACTCGAGCGCAAATGATGACTCAAATATCAAAGCGACAACACACAGTAACACCAAACGAAAACGGTAACTCTGCATGTATTTTTTAAGAAAAAAACTTAAACTGAGAAAGAATATATGTTTATATGCTCTGCCTCTTTTCTCTATGAACCTCTAGAACTGAAAAAAGAGAATGAGAATAAGATATTATATACCTGTTAAATTAAGGAGGGTTTCGGATTTTGGCTCCAAAGATTCAAATATATGCCCAAATCCGACTTTTCTTTGTATAACAAGGGTGAATTTGGTCAAATCCCTCAAGGATCATACTAAATTCATCCTTATCTTCAAGGAATCTGCCCGCTGGGATCAAATCAAGGGTTTGGATCGATTTGTACAGAGATGGACGCGGAGGATTTATCCAACAAAAGCTCTGTACGTAGAAGAAGACAAGAATTTTGAGTGAATTGTCGTTGGATTCAATGGAATCTGTGTTTTGGGGGAAGAAAATCGCGGGTTATCGGGTAGGGTCGTGTGTTAATGGGTCGAAGGAATTGGGATTAGGGATTCGGTAAAGAATTGGGGTGTGTAGTGGGTGTATAAGGGTTTGTACGGGTGGGATAGATTTATGGTTATGTAATGCAATTTTAGCCTCATTTCGAATGATTAAATGAAATAGAAGTGTTTCGTAGGTGGGCTTAATTTAAGGTTTTGTATTACGATTTAACCAATTTTTCTTTTAAAATCAATTATTCAATTTTAAATTTCAAAATTGGCCTTTAAAATAACTAGACAGTGTTTAAGCATTTCAGGGCAAAATTGGGTGCCAACAACTGTCCCGCTTTACCCGAAAAAGATGAAAGAGTTTTCAGGGTGAAGAAGTTGATGTGAAAGCCAATTTTTTCATGATAAAGCCAAGGACTTTGATTCTATGGGCCAAAAGGCGAGGTTTTGGACATGGCCAAACTCCGGTCTCTGAGTTGGCTACATATCTTTGGCTAAACAAGAATCAGACCATATGTAGTTCGACGCGATTCGGAAAATAAAAACGAGATAACAAGGACTACTCTATCTTCAACCTTGAACCTCAGACTAGGTTTTGACTTAAATTGGAAATATTTGGTTGACGCAAAATAGGCTGACGCAAAACTGATACAAGAGGATCGATACAAGACTGGCATGTAGGGTTGACACAAGACTGACCTCTAGGGTTGACAACTTGTTCGAGTGCGATTCTTCAGATCCTCGTTGACGAGTCTAGCTCACACCAACAATTGCCCCAGTTCACTGCTAAGAAAGAGTTCCACGTTATGCTCCAAATGCTGCTGCGGTGCTGCTAAAAATTCTGTAATAATCTCGACAACAGTAAGCGAGCAACTCCTAATGAAATTTTGAAAATAAAAATAAAACAATTATTGATAACATAAGCTTGGTAAATGGAGGTTGCGATATCATTGATAAGTTTTTCCTTCAATCAACTAACGAGACGCTCCAACCGGAGAACCTTTAGGCTTATTATTATTCTGAAATAATATAGCAATACAATAAGTAAAGCAATTATGATTTTTGCAGAGTGCAAAATAAGTCGACCGACGAGACACAAGGTCTCAAGTTGACTTATCAAATTTATGGCCTATGCACGTACAAAACATAAAAATATTGCAGGACAACCAACCGGTGAGACACACCGAACATGGTGTCTCAAAGTTGACTTGTCTATTTATAATCTTTTCAGGTACGAAACATAAATATATTGCAGGACAACCAACCGGAAAGACACACCACACGTGGTGTCTCAAAGTTGACTTGCCTATTTCTAATCTATTCAAGTAAAAAATGTAAAGATATTACAGGACAACCAACCAGCGAGACACACCGCATATGGTATATCAAAGTTGACTTGTCTATCCTATGATCTCTTGTGCAAAATGTAAAGATATTGCAGGACAGCCAACCAGCAAGACACACCGCACATGGTATCTCAAAGTTGACTTGTCTATTTCTAATCTATTTCAAGTGCAAAATATAAAGATATTGCAGGACAACCAACCAGCGAGACACACCGCACATGGTGTCTCAAAGCTGACTAGTCGATTTCTAATCTAAACAAGTACAAAATATGAAGATATCATAAGATAACCAATCGGCGAGACACACCGCACATTGTTTCTCAAAGTAGACTTGTCGATTCTAGCACAAAGCAAACTTTAGCATGACATTTATATCAAAAGAATAAGAATCATCATAAAAAAGAATGTCACCTGTTCGACAACAAATTAGCATGATGCTTTGATGTCATAAAAGGCAAGTTTGCATAATCTACAAGGTAACTTAGACGTGTTTCCAACTTGGCTGATGTTGCTCATTCACCATGTAAACACTCCTTCCTTTATAAACCTTCATGTTCCTGCTCTCAATGAAAAATTGTTAGTTTTAGGGAGGGGTGTTTGATTTGTGCTGATTCAATCTTGAACTTGTTGTCGCTGCTCCCTCGTTGTTCTTCAACTTGGGCTTGTAAATACTCAGAGGATCGGCTCATTGAACTCCGTAGTACGGAATATTTTAATATAGAGGCAAAGTAAAGTAACTTGATAATAAAATAGTAAATCAAGTAAGATAAATATGCAATTTTCATGAAGGTTAGAAGGCATTCAAAATTTCTACTTTAACTTAAACTTATGACATATTTTGAAACAAATTGAACGTCCTTTGTCTTTACAACTTGCACCATCCTTAAATACTTCCGAAACTTTGCCAACTCATCCTTCGATAAACAATATCGATTTTTTAAAATTTGCCCCAGTTATAATCTTCTACACTTTCAACTTGCTTTGCAAAATTGTCCCAGTTGCTATCTTCAAAATTTCTTACAAAATTTCCCCAGTTGCTTACTTTAGGGGAAACTAGAAATTTTAATATCAAAGAGACGAGCCCGATGAGAGCGCCTACGTATTCCACCGTGGGAGTCAGACCGGGCGTAGTTCTACTTACATAAAGTTTTGAGAAAATATGGCAATCTATGTACGATGCCGTATCCTAATTGGAATGCCTACACATCTGCCCAGATGCATAGTTTGGAATTATATCAACAAAAGATAAACAAGCTTAAAGTATTACAATATTTTGACAGAATCCGAGGGGGATTGCCTACTTATCTTGTTGCCATTCCAGGAATCAGGTCGGAAGTAGTTCAAAATTACATAAAAGGGAAAACTGGGAATGTCTATGCTAATGCAATCAAACTCAATTTGAGTTACTACGTACCCCGCCTTGGGATTCAGGTCACGCGTAGTTCGCATTACATCAAAGATTACATTCCGAACAATGCTAACTTGTATAGTATCTTTTGACGGCATCTGCGTTGATTGCATTTGGCTAAACGTGACCATCCATTTCTTCCAGAATCAGTGCTTTTTGGGATAAAACCTGATACACCACATAAGGGCCTTGCCAATTCGGTGCGAATTTTCCCCTTGCTTCTTCTTTATTAGGGAAAATTTTCTTCAATACCAATTACCCCGGTTTGAAGTCCCTTATTTTAACTTTCTTGCCAAATTCCTTGATCATTCTATTCTGATAAAATTGTCTGTGAAAAATTGCATTCATTCTCTTCTCATCAATAAGCATCAACTGTTCATATCTAATCTTCACCCATGCAGTATTTTCTAATTCAGCTTCTTGAATGATCTTTAAGGAAGGAATTTCAACTTCTGCGGGTAAGATCGCTTCCATGCCATGCACTAAAAGATAAGGAGTTGCCCCATTTGAAGTTCTAGTTGTAGTGTGATATCCAAGAGGTGCAAAAGGAATTTTTTCATACCAATCTTTGTAATTATCAATCACCTTGCGAAGAATACGCTTGATGTTCTTGTTTGCCGCTTCAACATCTCCATTCATTTGAGGCCAGTATGCAGTAGAGTTGCGATGAGTAATCTTGAAACTTTTACAAGTTACTCTCATTAAATCACTATTCAAGTTGGCTCTATTATTGGTAATGATTGATTCAGAAAATTTGAATCTACAAATGATATTGTTGCGCACAAAATATGACACCACTTTCTTAGTTACGGACTTGTCAGAAGTTGCTTCCACCTACTTGGTGAAGTAATCAATAGCCACTAAAATAAAGCAATGTACATTTGATCCAGCCGACTCAATAGGACCAATAATATCCATTCCCTAAGAAACAAAAGGCCAAGGAGAACTCATCGCATGAAGTTCAGATGGAGGTCTTTTGATCATATATTCATGAATTTGACATTGATGACATTTCCGCATAAATTTAACACAATCAGTTTCCATAGTTAGCTAGAAATATCCTGCCCTCAAGATCTTCTTTGCCAAGATAAAACCGTTCATGTGCGGACCACAAACTCCCGCATGCACTTTTTCAAGCAATCTATTTGCTTCAACGGCATCAACATATCTTAAAAGTCCTAAGTCTTGAGTCCTCATATACAGGATTTCGCCATTTAGGAAGAATTGATTTGCTAACCTCTGGATGCTTTTCTTTTGAACACTTGTTGCATTTTCAGGATAACTCCCGACCTTGAGATAGTTCTTGATATCATAATACCAGGGATTGCCATCTTGCTCTTCATGAATTTGAAAACAGTATTCTAGATGATCATGTAATGCAATATCAATAGTATCAATATAATTCTTGTCAGGATGTTGAATCACAGAAGACAAAGTTGCCAAAGCATCGACAAAATCATTTTGAATTCTTGGGACATGCTTGAACTCAATCATTTCAAATCTTTTGCGCAATTCTTAGACACAATGCAAATAAGGAAGAATCTTTGCATTCTTGGTGTTCCATTCGCCTTGCACTTGGTTAATCAATAAGTCGGAATCTCTGATCACCAAAATTTCTTGAATATCTATATAAACCGCTAATCGAAGACCCATAATGCATGCCTCATATTCGTCCATGTTGTTAGTACATGGAATTCTAAGCTTAGCCGAAATAGGATAATGCTGACCCATTTCAAAACTAAGACAACACCAATACCAGCACCTTTGAAATTTGCTGCTCCGTCAAATAAAGACGCCAACCTTCATACTCAAAAGAGATTTCCTCACCAAGAAATAAGACTTCTTCATCAAGAAAGTAAGTTCTCAATGGCTCATAATTGTCGTCAATAGGATTTCAGCTAAATGATCAGCCAATGCTTATGCTTTCACCGCCTTTTGAGTATATAGACTTCGTCAAACTCGCTCAACAAAATCTTCCATTTTGCTAGCTTCCCAGTGGGCATCGGCTTTTGGAAGATGTATTTGAAAGGATCCATTCTTGAGATAAGATAAGTTGTACATAAAGGGAGATAGTGCCTTAACCTTTGTGCTGTCCAAGTCAAGGCGCAACAAGTCCGCTCCAACAAAGTATACTTGGCTTCATAAGGGGTGAAATTCTTGCTTAGATAATAAATTACTTGCTCTTTCTTACCGGTCTTGTCATGTTGCCTCAAGACACATCCAAAATAATTTTCAGATACAGACAAGTACAAAATCAACGGTCTTCCAAGTTCAAGAGGGACCAACACAGGCGGATTTGATAGATACTCCTTTATCCTATCAAAAGCCCTTTGAGAATCTTTCGTCCATTCAATGACAACATCTTTCTTCAACAGCTTGATTGTCAGCTCACAGATAACCGTGGATTGTGTGATGAATCGACTTATATAATTCAAGCAGCCAAGAAAAATCATCACATCTTTTCGAATTTTTGGAGGAGGCAAATCTTGGATAGTCTTGAGTTTAGACGGATCTAATTCTATACATCTCCGGCTTACAATAAAACCCAACATCTTACCAGCGGGAACACCAAATGCATATTTTGTGGGATTAAGCTTCAAATTATACCTTCGAAGATGGTTGAAAAACTTTCTCAAATCCGTCAAATGATCTTCCTTCCTTTTTGACTTGATAACCATGTCACCTACATAAACTTCATTCTCTTTGTGAGTCATTTCATGGAAAAGAGTTGTCATTGCTCTCATATGTGTTGCCAGGGCATTTTTCAAGCCAAATGGCATGACTCTATAGAAAAAGATACCCCAAGGTGTGATGAAAGCAGTCTTTTCAGCATCATCTTCATCCATTAGAATCTGGTAGTAACCGGCAAAACAATTGACAAAAGGCTGAAGCTCATATTTTACACAGCTATCAATAAGGATATGAATATTTGGCAATAAAAAATCATCCTTTGGGCTTGCTTTGTTGAGATCACGATAATCAACGCAAACTCTATCCTTTCCATCCTTCTTGGGCACCGGCACAATCAAGTAGGGTATTTAAGAGTTTGAATCACTTTGGCGGTCAATTTCTTTTGCACTTCTTCCAAAATCTGCTTACTTGTGGAAGTTTTGAAGTTTCTCTTTCTCTGCTTAACTGACGGGAATGATGGATCAGTAGGCAACTTGTGAGTAACAATAGCGGTACTCAAACCGGGCATATCATCGTAAGACCAGACAAAGATGTCTCTATACTCATTCTACAATAAGCTCTTCTTTCTTCGGAGGTCAAATGAACACTGATTCTTGTCTCTCTAACAGATTCTGAAGTCCCCAAGTTGATTAACTCGGTTTTTTCAAGTTAGGTTTTGGCTTGTTCTCGAATTGATCAAATTCTCTTGTTATTTCCTCAGGAATGAAATCTTCATCAAATTCTTCAAAATTTAGTGCATTGTTGCCAATTTGTTCAGTTGTTTCATTATATGTCACATGCAAAGTTTTGGCAGTTTTGTTATAAAAAGATGAAATAGAAACAAACATTAATCAAAAGTGTAAAATAAAATATATATAATTAAAGTATAACATAATAGCAGTATGGGAATGCAGTGCATTTTATTTACTTCAAAAATCTTGTTTTAGGGAGGCGATACATCAAAATTAAACATGCAGAATGTAAATGAGATATTTGAAAAAGACATAAATATAAACCAAAAGCAAAACACAGTTCAGGGCCTCAAACTGACTGTAATTCCAAAATAGACTAATGAGTTCAATCACCAAGTCTCTTCAATTGGAACACAAGCCCAATTGGCCATTGGGTCTCTAGGTTCAGCATTCTGCATGGATGGCTCATCTTCATAATCTTCGATAATTATACTACATTCCCATTCTTCGTTCATGAACAAATTGCCCACGCCCTGGATCAGATCTTGCACATGATACCAACTGACACGACCCGAAAACCGGTTAGGCCGTGCGGGCACCCGACATCTTCCCCTAGACCCGTCGGGCGAACCCTTACCAATTAAATTAGGAAAATAAATATAATAATTCATAAAAAAAGGACAAAATGGATTAATGAAGGGCGGTGGCATACATATATGCTACTGAGCATATCTGATTACGAATACAGTAAGAAGAAGAAGATTCAGAAACAGAGAGAATGACAAAACGCGGTAAGGAAGAAAAATGCCAGAAAATGAGAAAAGGGTCCGGAAAAAAGTAGAATTTTCATCCTGAAACATTCAGGTAATGATCCTAATATATTATTTGAGTTTATTACGTGTGTTTGAATATATTTTTACGGTAAAAATAGGGATCTTAGACATCGTTTTAACAAGTTCAATTAATAGTTTGAAGGGTCAAATGGACCCTGATAATGAAATTGATTATATATTCGTACTCAGTGAGCTATGGGCAACATATAAATATAATTTATTTGGGGTTTGGTTGTGTGACCTTAAACCCTGTATATAGGCCTGGCCTGCGTATTGCGTATGCGAATAGGGTATCAGGTTCCTACCTGGATTGCCCTAAGATGTGAGGAATGAAGCCTTTAGCCTAATGTGATATATTTTTCTGCTTATTGATCACAGTGGGATCGTTTGGCAATGAATTCAAAGAATAACGCGATTGTTGGTCGCAATGCTAACTTTTGAGAGAGGTAAGTGTTTATATCCATTTCTTTGGAGGCACCTGGCCTCGTGGATTTTCTACCACGTGTTTCCTTATGTGTGTAGCTGCCGATAGGCGTACTCATTACGCCTTAGCTTTGAATTTACATTTTATATTATATGTTATGGCCTGTTGTTGGTATTACATTGAACATATGAGTATTGCACTCTGGTTTTGAGCATTGCATATACTTCCCGGTTGGCGATGAGAGTCCCGCACCGGCGAAGGGTCATTATTGCATATACTTCCCGGTTGGCGATGAGAGTCCCGCACCGGCGAAGGGTCATTATTGCATATACTTCCCGGTTGGCGATGAGAGTCCCGCACCGGCGAAGGGTCATTATTGCATATACTTCCCGGTTGGCGATGAGAGTCCCGCACCGGCGAAGGGTCATTATTGCATATACTTCCCGGTTGGCGATGAGAGTCCCGCACCGGTGAAGGGTCATCATTACATATACTTCCCGGTAATCGATGAGAGTCCCGAGCCGGTGAAGGGTCATTATTGTATATATCTCCTGGTAGACGATGAGAGTCCCGCGCCGGAGATAGGTATCAAGAGTATGTGACTGCATTGCATCATGCCGCATTCATCCCATCTCATTGCACCGCATACTGACTATTGTGTGTATTATATTGTGTTTTATGTATGCGGTATGTACACCATGTTGTGGACATATTACAGTTTGCCTATATATTTCTGGCTCGTATTCTAAGTTGCGGGGATCGGGTTGCACGCCGAAACAGTATAAATATATGGATCGGGTTGCACGTCGCAGCGGTATGAATATATGGATCGGGTTGCACGCCGCAACAGGATGAATATATGGATCAGGTTGCACGCCGCAACAGGATGTATTTCTGATTGTTGATGTGTTCGGGATACCTATATGTTCTGGCTGTATTACGTTCCTGGTTATTGAATAGTTTGCGATTCCATACGTGTTTCTAATTATTATCTGGCTCTGCCTTTTCATAATTTAAATAAGAGAAATCTGGTTTATTTGTTTCTTTTCTCCCTGGCTAGCTATCCTATTCTTTGAGGTGGCTAGTCTGCCCCACTTATTGAGTCCTTTTGACTCACCCTTGTTTGTTGTTTGTTTCTTGTCTATCTATTTCGAATATCGTAGGGTACTATTTTAATTTTCGTTAAGAAAAAATAAAGTCTTGTCCTTATTTATGAATTATTATATTTATTTTCCTAATTTAATTGGTAAGGGTTCGCCCGACGGGTCTAGGGGAAGATGTCGGGTGCCCGCACGGCCTAACCGGTTTTCGGGTCGTGTCAGCACAATAACTTCTGGTGCTTTGACAAATGACTGGTCTAGAGATGGCAAAGGCTTTGGAATGACAGTGGCCAGCTTCGTAGGTTCCTAAATTCCTTGGCAAGCAAATGGGTACAATAATTCCATCCAAGTTGGCTCCTAACCCAAGACCGAGTTTGATACCATTTATCAGCATCTCGAAGGAGATCATTTTGGGAATCCTGGGCAACACCTTTCTTTGACTATCATCAGAAGCTCGATTGACATTCATCAACTCAACAATATGGAAGGTTTTCCCATCTAACTCAGTAGCATTGTCGACCATGGGAATTGTTGCCAGCATAAATTGAGTTTCTTCCTTCACCCTTAATCACTATTTTTTCATTGTCCTAAATAAACTTCACGCTTTGATGCAAAGTAGATGGGACTGCCCCAGCCATATAGATCCACAGCCTCCCAACCAACATGTTATAAGTATAGGAGATGTCAAACACTTGAAATTCGACATTGAAGTTCACAGAGCCAACTTGCAACTCTAGATCAACTTCGCCAACCGTGATTCTTTGAGCCCCCATCAAAAGCTCTCTCTTTGACATTGCTTTATCGGATTTTTCCCACATCAATTCCAAGCTCTTTTAGAGTTGTCAAAGGACATATGTTGAGCCCAGAACCGCCATCAATTAGAACTCTCCTAACAAACTTCTCTCTACACTTAATAACGATATGCAAAGCTTTGTTATGCCCCAAGCCTTCAGGTGGAAGTTCCTCCTTAAGGATTAGAGACCTTATGGGATTCCAGAATTTGACCAACCAAAACAGCTAAGCTCTCACTTGTGGTTTCAGCAGAAACTTGTGCTTCCTTCAATACTTTCAACAACGCATTCCTATGCGTTTCAACATTCATCAACAAAGACATAATAGATATGCGAGCGGGCGTGTTTCTCAAATACTCCAAGATAGAATAATCTTTTGATTGCATCTTTCTCTGGAATTCTTCTACTTCAGCATCAGTTACCTTTCTCATATTGCTTTTTTTCCCCCCAGTCCTTTGACCCAGATTTTTAGGAACATAACGTCTACCTGATCTAGTCATACTCTGTGCGGCGGCAACATCAACAACTACCTTTCCACTTCCAGTAGGTACTTCAGAATAGTTCCAAGGAACCTTTTTGCTATCATACTAAGGATGGGAAGTAACCATGACGGTGATCATTGGCTTTGGAGTTCCAGCTTGCACTAGAATGGGAGTTCGTACTTGAAACGATATCTTTGCCATATCAGCAGCTTTCACATTGCTAACAGGGACTATGGTGCCATTCAGATCCATCTCTTCATTAAGAGAGATCACATTGATTGCATTGTTTCCATGAACGAGAAAAGGATTATCATGTACATTTGGTTGAGTGCCAGTAAGCTGGATAGTGCCTGTTTTGATCAAAGCTTCAACTTTATCCTTGAAAACGAAACACATTTCAATATCATGGCTCCAGAATGATAGGCACAATATTTGTTGGCATCATACCATCTTGGAGGAGGATTTGGAGTGTTATCAGGGACAGGCTGCACGACTCCAACATTTCTCAATATTTCAAACAACTGATTGTATGACTCGGCCAGAGGAGAATAAGTCTTGGGTGCTCGTCTTTCATAATTCTGGTTGGGTCCTTGCATATTCGGGCGGACAGGATCACGAGATTGGTAATGTTGAGGTGCTTGGAAATTTGGAGTTGGATGATAGTTTTACTGACGAGGATATTGTTAAGGTGTGGGTGCTCTAGGTGGGTAGTAGCTTCATTGTGCATTATAGACAGGATAAGGAACATGTGGCATTTGGCAGTGACGTAGGTAATTTGGAAGAGGTTAATTTGGGTAAGGAGAAGGTGCATTTGGGTAAGGAGAAGGTGCATTTGGATAGAAGGAGGTACATTTTCATATGTGCTTTGGCTATCAAAGTTCAATCTTCTAACCGGCCTACGGTCAGCATCAGTTACCATAACAGTAACTTCTTCTTTCTTCTCTTTTCTTTTAAAATTACTTGTGCCAGCTTGAGCATTTTGGGAAGTTGCCTTCATCGCGGAAAAGCTTACAATCTGCCCAGTTTTAATGCCTTCTTCGACCATTTCTCCCATCACAAGATGTTCGGAATAGGGTTTACCCATCATTGGGAGCACGTGTATGTAATAAGAATCATATTGGGCTCGGATGAAGTACTTCACCATGTCTTTCTCAGTCATTGGCGGTTACACCCTCACAGCCTGTTCTCGCCATCTCAATGTATATTCCCTGAAGGTTACTGCTGGTTTCTTCTTCAGGATGGACAAAGCTATAAGGTCAGGGACCATGTCAAAAGCAATAAAATCATTGGCTATGTTATCAATTTCGTGCCATTTTCTTATATCCTGTCGTGCGAACCACTCAGCCGAAACACCCTCCAGACTATAACTGAAGTAAGCCATTAAAAGTTTTTCTTTGCCTCCTGCACCCCTCATCCAGTTAAGGTACTTGGTCAAACGAGAAAATGGGTCACCATGACCATTGTACATGTCAAAGTTGGGCACCTTAAATCCTGGAGGATGTGCAACATCTAGGTATAGATAAAGATTGCGGTACGAGATGCTTTGACGTCCCCTTGACCCTTGCAAATTTTTTATGGATAGTCCATGCTTTTTATTTTCTGGATCATCTCCTCTCACTCAGCTGTCTTTACTTGCTTTTCCACAGCTACTGGAATTTCATTTTGTGGCACGTATTCAGTAAAATCAACATTCTTGCCATTAGGGTCGTGCTCATAATACTGAGTTTCAGGGTATGCCTGTCTTGGATCATTTGCATTTTGAGGAGCAGCAACCGCAACAACGGGTGCCTTGGATTGTGCGGGACGGGGAGTATCTTTGACAGGCAAGTATTGATAGTGAGGGGTAGTGTTGTTGGGATATGGGTAGTATGAGTAATAACCAGTAGGTTGGGCATTTTCCTTGGTACGTGAGGTGTTTTGGCTGGCTTGGGTATGATTTGGTGGTGGAGTTTGATTGAGAGGTAGGTTGTTTTAGTAAGTCGGTGCATGTGGAGCAGTATTGGTGTTCAAAGGTGTGTTCACAGTAATGGTTCCATCATTCGGATTCAGAAGCTGCACAGATTGATCCAAAAAGTGGGATGCAACGGGCCCACGCAGTGGCGTGTTTTGAGGAGTTTTCCCTTTCATCATTGCTAATTCCTCTTTAAAACTATGTATTTGCTTAGTCATATCCAGAATGAGATCGTCTTGAACGACAATAACATGTCCTCTTGAAGACCCGGGAGTTTCAGAATTTTCTCAGTGATGTTAGGAGGCTGATTATCTATTACCAGTCATTGTCAATTGTGGAAATATATACCACCGTACAGATATATCTTTTGTTGTTTGGACTTTTGCCCTTGTATAGTACGGATGTTCAGCAAGCTCAATCAACAAAAATCAAACATCTGTTTAGGAATAAACAAAATAAAAGAAAATTCAAAAAGATAACTATTGTTAGTTTGTTATTATTTGCCAAGTTGCATTCAATCACATAGCATACGTCATGTAGCATTTTTACAATTTGAATAAGCGATAAATTAGACATGTGGCAACCAAAATAACTGAGCGTAAAAGAAAAAGCGCTTCCTACCCTGTAAGGTACCTCTTTGAGCAATTATGTCTATTGTGCATCGATAAACGGCAGCTAAGTTGAATCCATGATAGACGGTTGTTTGCGCTCACAATGGGACGACTTTAGCCCGTGTGGTAACAGTCCTTTTGCATTCTAAGACAGAACGTCTTCACTTAGTTACTCAAGTATTTAAGACTTTCTAGCAGTACGCGGACATGCATCCCCATCGGCGTGTATGTGCAGTTGTTGATTTAGCGAGTTCAACCCTCGAGTAATGCCTGGTGGCTGAGTTAGACATGGTCTAGCTCTAAGAGAGTAGTGTACCCTACTTTTGTCATGGAAAATGGGTGTATTACTTAAAGTTGTATATGGCCTGGGCTATGAATATTTGGATCGTAGATGGATCTTAATTTGTGAAAAACTAACTATAATAGTAGTTTTATTAGTAAAGGCGCATAGCCTAGGATGTTGTGGGTGAAAATCTGTGACATGTCCAAAAAGTATGAAAATACTGTAATCTAAGAGCAAGACTAATGTGCTAAGTAAATTCAGAAAAGAAAAGTACTTACAATTATCCCTACTCCTTCTCCCCTCATCTGAAAGACGTCAATCAACCATACCGTTTGAATGGAAGTCTTGGTTGATTGAGGCTTCGAGATCTTTGGGGTCTCCTGGAATATTCACCTCGGGCACTTGCTGGGGGACAGCTGCTCCAAGGATTGTGGTCATATAGCATTCCTTTACTTCCTTCTGATCACCATTCACTTCTTTTATACCCCCACTGAGTAGGATACTTCAGTTTCTGACGCCAGGTGGACAATATTGCTTTGACTTGATGAATCCATGGTCACCCGACGATCGCATTGTAAGAAACGCCTCCTCTGATTACCTGAAAAGATGAAACATAATCTATCCTCGGCAAGTGGGTGGTCAGGTGAATTTAGCCTATAGCTTTCTCACAAGAATTGTTGAAGCCTGCGAGCGTGTAAACGCTTGGAATAATTCGATCCTCAATACCCCGCCTTCAGTGCATCCCATCTGATGAGGTTTACGGCATCACCAGCGTCGACCAATACACGTTTCACGTCAGTGTCTTCCATCCTAAGTGTTATGACCAGGGCATCATGGTGCAGGGTGCTGCAGATGATGTTGTCCTCCTTGCTGAATAGGATCGTCTTATCTCAGGTGAGACCCTGGTTGGGCACCGCAGAGATATCCTTTGAACCCCCGAGTAATGTTGGTCCCCCGAATATCACATTGATGGATAATCGTTGGCAGATGACATCTTGGATAGCCGGTCAGACTTCCTCAGGAGCAGAAGACTCCCGGCTCTAGGCGAAACTTCTCGGTGTACCTCTAGTGTAGGGTATTCCATGTTGACACAGGGTGCTGAGTCAGACTCAACTGTAACTCTCTGGTGGGCTGGGATCCCTTTGAATTAAAACTCTTGCCAAAGGCTACCACAATAATATTATCGGTAACTTGGGAGAGCTCCATGCATTCCCTCTAGAACCTGTCAAGGTAATATTTGAGCAGCTCATTGTCTCGCTTCAAAGATATCCTCCATGCAACTTTCTCACTTACGAGCACCGGAGTGCGCTTTCTTGAATAAATCCTGCATCTGAGTGAATGATTCGATCAAACCTATTGGTAGTTGAGTGTACCAAGCAAGGGCTCTTTTGGTTAGAGTTGAGCCAAACCTCTTCACTAAAGCAGACTGGGTTTCTTCCTTAGTAATCTTATTGCTCTTCACGGCCGTATAATACGCAGCAATATGCTCATCCGGATCAGTCATTCCGTCACACTTCAGGTTATCCGGCAAGCGTAAGTGCTTTGGTATATAAACCGGTGCAACACTTGCCCTGTAAGCTTGCTTGTAAAACTTCTACTCATCTACCGTGGTAGCTTGGGGTGGAGCTCCCGGCATGTTACCAGTCCGGTCATGGATGGCCTTCATCTCCTTTATGAGATCCTGAATAATGGGGGCTCCTTTAAGATCTTGGTTGTTGATTGTTGATAAGCCTCTTGGAGCAGCATCCGTGTTAAGCCTTCGACTAGGCACAGATGCTAGTGAATCGTTCACAGGCGCTGGTCCTCGTCGAGACGCTGCCCTTTGAAACGATCATGTAAATAATGTGCCTAGTTTGCGAGATACCCCCTCGTTCACGTTGTTAGAGTTTTGTTCCGCCTGTTCCATCATAGTTTTAAGGAGATCAGTGATGAAAGTTCTAAACTCAGGATTACCTTCCAATGGGCGGTTCATCATTTATTACTGGCGACAGGGATCGATTCTTGAGAAAAATATTTTGCTGCTCGGTTGAATATTTTTGTTGGACGCTGCGATCGTCAAGATCCTTCACAGACTCGTCCACTCCATCTGTAGTGTTCTTTGGAATACTACTATCGTCGTCAGACATGATTGCGTCCTTTTCTTCGTAAAATACCTACAATTGCCATGGACCCACGGTAGGCGCCAAACTTTTTATACTAAATTTATACGTCTAGATTAAATAATTAATTATGAATGAGGTCACAAGAAATACGGTAAATTAGGATGGAAAAAGTAAGTAAATACGATGAAAGTAAAGACAAGTAGCTAAGCAAGAAATAATAGAGAAAATAAAGTAATTCTTATTCCTTGAGAGTAGCCAACTTTGATAGAAAATTGTCTTGTGTACAATAAAATATAAGGAGGGGTATTTATAGTAGTGATACCCAGTCCTAAATAAGGTAAAATACAAGGACTAATAAGGCCATGGGCCTATAACTCAAGGCAGTAGTATACTAAACCCTAACTAAGAGACTATAAACCCGAGGCGGTGGGATGTGTACCCTGCGCCCTGTGACCAAACCGCCTAAAGGGTCGTTGGCTCTAGCAGCGGGCGTATATCCTCAGTGCCTGGTGACTTGTAAGATAAGTCAAGTCTCGCCAGCTAGAATCGTATCCCCGTAAAAGTAGGTGGCATATTTTTGCCCGCACAATCATGGCCTCGTATTCAACTTCATTATTTATCACAAGATGAAGCTTTATAGAGTGTCGTATCCTTTCGCCTGTTGGAGCCACCAAAAAGATCCCAAGTCTGGATCCCTCGACATTTGAAGCTCCATCTTGTAAAGTACCCAAACTGTTGAGATTGGGCCCTTTGCTAATATTTTCTCCTTTTCCGCTTCCGGGAGTATTTTTGCACTAAAATCTAAAGCGGCATAGACTTGAGATTTAATAGATGTGCGAGGTTGATAAGTAATCTCATATTCATTCAACTTGACGGCCCACCTTGCCAGCCTTTCGGAAGTTCGGCTTATGCAATATACTTCTTAATGGAAAGGTTGTAACAACGGCTATCGGGTTGCATTGAAAATAAGGTGGTAGTTTTCAAGCAGCAACAATCAATGCAAGTGCCAATTTCTACAAATCTGAATATCAAGTCTCATTGTCAAGCAATGACTTACTGACATAATAAATCAAGTGGTTTTTCCCATCTCCTTCTCATACCAATACCGCACTCACCGCCATTTCGGGCACCGGGGGTAAATCAATAATGTTTCTCCATATTTTGGCTTTGCAAGTAATTGAGTGTTTGACAAGTAGTGTTTTAGATTCTTCAGCGCTTATTGACACTCTAGTATCCAATCCAAGATTGTATTCTTTTTAAGATTGAGAAGAACTTATAGCATCGCTCCGATGATCTTGAAATAAACCTGCTCAAGGCCGCCACTCGGCCAATCAAGTGTTGTACATCTTTCGTTCCCGTAAGAACATCTAGTATTTCTTCAATTGCTTTAATCTTCTCTGGGTTGGCATCTATCCCTCTTTCAGATACGATGAAGCCCAAGAACTTCCTGCTTTAATTTCATGTTATATTGTTAGGGCGTTGCAAAAGTTTCTCTCAAATGGTTCATATTCTCATTGACTTGCACTGATTTCACTAGCATGTTGTCGATATATACCTCCATAAACTTTCTAATATATTCCTTGAATATTCGACACACCAGTCTTTGATACATACTACCCGCATTATTGATATCGAATGGCATGACTTTGTAGCAATAAGTCCCCCAATAAGGTGAAGGAGATTTTTTCTTGATCCTTGGGCTCCATCAAGATTTGGTTGTATCCGGAATAGGCGCCTAGGAAACTCAACAACTTGTGCCCCGCTGTTGAATTATTTAATCTGTCAATTTGCAGCAGTGGATATGAATATGTAGGGCAGGCCTTATTCAGATCCGTATAATATATGCACATTCGCCACTTCTCGTTTTTCTTGGGCACCACAATAATATTTGCGAGCCACTTCGAATACTTAACCTCTCGAATGAAGCCATTATCGAGCAACTTAGTCACTTTCTCTTTAATCACCTTTTTCTTGACGCCTGCATACGGTCTCTTCTCTTCCTTCACCGGAGGGTAATAAGGATCCATGTTCAACTTATGAGTGGTGATCTACAGGACGATCCCAGCCATATTAGTGTGGGACCAAGCAAAATAGTTCGGGTTGGGCTTTAAGAAATTAGTGATACTATCGTTGGACTCAGGGTCTAACTCAAAACCAACAAATACTTTCCTCTCAATAAATTTTACAGACAATGTTGCCGCATCCAACTCTTTAATCTTAAGCCTTCTGACCTTTTTTCTTTAGCTCTTGGATACAGGCCGGGAACTTTTTAAACAACACCTTATTTGGTTTCGTAACAGTTGCTAGATACGATTAACAAAATCTTAGGCGCTGTGATTGCAATTTAGATGGTCCAGTTAGGACGAATCCACTTTTGAGCACTATCGAATAACACTCCTTTGCAATCTTTTGCTCCCCTCGGATGCTTCTAACTCCCCATAGGGTCAGGAACTTCACTACTTGTTGAAGGCACCGCTACCATAGCGTGAATCCACCGACACCCAAGAATTACATTATGAGTCATGTCTCAAATCGAGACCTTAAATTCCTCTGTGGGAACTCATTATGCCTTGATGACTCAGGACAGTTGTTGTACTCGAAGATGCGGCTAGAATATTTTTCTCCTCGTCAACTCTAATTTTGGAACTGTCCCTGGTGTGCACATCATCCCAAGTTATATATGGAAATTCAAATTGTTGGCGAAATCTTCAAATTCTTCAATTCCCTATAGTTCTCTAAGTTATCCTCAATCAAATTGTTGGCGAAATTCATAATCGCCAAGCCATCATCCATGATCGGCATGAGCATCCGTTCCACCTGTAACCGGTCCAAAAAGTCTCTGAGGGGTTCCCTCATCCTTGGCTTAACTTAGAAGATATCCTCATTCCTGTCGTGAATCTTCAGGGCCCTTGTGTGAGCTTTGATGAATAGATCAGTTAATTCATCAAACGACCTGATAGTTTTCTCAAGAAGATACATGTATCAATTTAGAGCTCCTTTCTCCTATGTCTCTCCGAATTTTTTAAGCAACACTGATTCGAACTCCAAGTCAGTCATGTCATTCCCTTTACCATTGTGATATACCCGGTAATGTGATCAGTGGGGTCTGACATGCCGTCGTATTTCTTCAACAGTGGCAACTTTAATTTTTTGGGAATAGGCGTCGGAGCCTCCAGTTTGAAGGCTTGGTGCTTGCATATTTTTATGTCTATCAGCTTGATAGACTTGAGTGTTCCATGGATCAGTTCCATCCTTTCCTCGAACTTCACTTCAAACTCTTTCTTCCATATTTGAAAAAAAAAAAAGCTATCTCGGAACATGATCCATCAGAACACTTTGTTGTACCACGGGATCGGTCACGGCTATTACGACTGCAGATCCAGATTCCCTGGGTCTAATTCCATTTAAAGGTCCCGTAATCTCTGCTCCTTGAGGAATCGAAGTCGGAGTGCCTCTGAATTGCGGGTGGTGTGAGTGAAGCTTTAAGGCTCTCGAAAAGAGTTTCTTGTCTGATTTTTCTCTTCGATCCGTCTATATTGTTCCGCCATAGCCTCGCGCTGATGAACCATAAAGTCCTTAAGAATGACCTACCAAGAATTGGATCCCGATTCATCCACTTCTCGACCGTTCCATTAGTCACCTTGAAGTGGATCTTCCCTTGAACTTCCTGATCGCAAGGGCTGATCGTGCTGGGAACTAATGGAGTGTGCATCATCAGCGGTTTCATTTCCATCCCTTGGATTAAGTTCATCAGCATGAGTCCCTTGGAGCATGACGTATCTCCAACTGCCAGGTTAGCAATATTAGCTGCGGTCCCAATGGGACATGTAGTATCTTTAGCTACGTATAAACTTTCAGTCTTGTTGTGTGAATTCCCAACTAAGTGTGTTTGATTTGTTGAAGCTTCAAGACAATTTTATTTGTTGATTTGAACTTCAGTGTGCATCTGGATTTTGTGTTTCTAGGAGAGTTTCTATTTTTTAGTTTATTCAAGACATTCAACTGCTTGTTATCTACCTGTTAGTCCTGTTGTGAACTATTTGCTTGATTCCATTTTTTCTTTTGTTTTTGCCAAGGGGACAAAGAAGGCAATGTGCTAATGTGGAGTGAAAATTTTATTGTTTTACATAAATCCACCCCCCCCCCCCCACCCCAAAAAAAAAGGTCTAACTCATAAAAAGAATGTAGTTTTAATGCGGAGTTAAATCTGACTTAGAATTCATTAAATAAGAGGGGCATAAATGAGTCAATTTACTAATGGTAAGGGTATTTAGGATGCCCTATTTAAACAGAGGGTAAAATTGTTCTATGTCCGCTAATTTAGGAGTTATTTTAGAAATTTCCATGTGTTTCAGCTCTGGAAAAGTTTCTATTATTATTAGAGAAAAACAAAAACAAAAAGAAAAACAAAAAGAAGGCAACACAACAAGATTCTCGTGTTCAAAGACATCTCCATTCCAAGCAACCCTACTATTATAAAAACGTCATTTTCATAAACATAGACTGGAGGCCTTTCATTGGTATGAAAAAGATAACGAATTAATCAATGATCAATCGATCGCAATATTAAAGGACGATTTACTTCCTCATTCCTACTTATTCAACCAGTTACAACTCCATCGTCAGAGTATTAATTATACTTGCTCTGTTTTTTAAAAGTGTCACTTTCTATATTTACAAAACACTTTAATTTTAAGCTTTTTATACTAATTTTTATGTACATTACATTCTTGCGATGCAGTCCTTTTCAGAATCTTGCGTGACTGTGAAAGGCTTTGAACACCGTTTTTTATAGATTTATATCTATTGAAAAATGTTTAAGACCATACATTCTAACACTACGTTTGGATGGTTGTTACCCATCGTTTCATATTGTATTGTATTGTATCGTATTGTGTTGTACAATGTTTGTATATGTTTGTATTGTTTATCGTGATTTAATAATTGGATATAAGGTAAAGGGTAAAATAAAAATATTAAATAATAAGTGAGGGCATGATGGGAAAGAAAAACAAGTAACGACGCGATTCCACAAATCGATCGTTACATAAAGTGATAGTTTTCATAGTTATATAACCATGAATTTAAATATACAATGCAATAGTAATTAGAGTAACAACCAAAACAAACATAATACTCATAGTAACAATACAATACGATACAATGGGTTACAACCATCCAAACAAGCTGTAAGAGTAGCTTTGACGTGTCCCAAAAATCCTTCTCTCTCTTAGTTTCTATGGTTGTTCAAACACTTCGTATAATAATTGATAAATTGGTGAGGGCATGTAACCTTCTATCACATACAAAAATTCAACCAACTAAAGTATATACTCCATAACTTAAATTCAATAACAGAGAGAGAGAGCGCGTTATATCATGGCTTCCTTCACTTCTTTTTTCTTCCATATTTATTGGAGTATTTAATTATTTTAGGTCACACTTGCGACTAGGGAGAGGGAAGATGAATGTCAACATCTAGCACTTAAGCACTTATATTCTCATAGATACACCTGTTCATCTCCTCCTTATATATACATGACCTATATTCTTCTACTTGGAACTTACTCTTATCTAAAGACTTTCTTCATCAGACTTACCTCAAGTTTAAAGGTAAGGTAATTAATTGTGAAGTCTTCTTATTCTTCTTCAACAAATAAAGCTTCTATATATCCCCTAAAGCTTTATTTTTTCTTCAACCTCCTATAGTGATTAATATGATGTTGTTTAGTTGAAGTGAATTACAGGGGAAGGAAGGAAATGGCACAAATTCTGCTACATGGAACTCTTCATGTTACTATATTCGAGGTTGATAAGTTGCATACGAATCTTGGCAAAGAACTTTTCAACAAGGTACGTGATACAATCTTTCCTAGGATTTCCCCTTCATTTTACTCATGTCAATATATTTTCTGCGTTGCGTTCAATACTTAAGTTACATTTCTTATGATTTACCCACAATGAATCTACCAAAAGTTGGCAACTTTCCATTAAAAATCAAATCAACTGCAAGTATAAATATGTAGAAGTAGAATTAGACTTCATTTTCTTTGGTTGGTGCAAAAATCTAGGTCGTTTTTATTCTTCTCGTGTGTGTGCACAGATCTCTTCGTTGTAGAAAATTTGTATATATGGCGTGATATTGTAATTCGAAGATGGAAATTAGGAATTATGATTTATGAATCAGGAATTTTGGATCAAATTGATGCAAAATGGGAAACAGTAATGGGAATTAAAGCAGATCAAAGATTAGGGATGGAAGGAAACCAACTTTGCAACAATAATGAAGTGACAAGTTAGTTAGTTATCCTAGCGAAACAAGGATAAGGGATGTATGGCCAGTTTGTTAATTCAATTATTGCCTACCTTGAGTGGTGCGGTTGTTGAAATTTAACAAAGGATTTACTCCCTCCATACCATTGGTAATCATGGGAGATTTGGTTTATAGATCAATACAAATGTTATTTTAATTGATTTATCTTGTATTATATATAGATCCCTAATATAATACAAGAGATCTTTGCAACTCTCTCTTTTTATTCAAATTATAAGTGCTATAGGAATCATTCCCTCGGATTTTGCTTGCATTTTAAAAGATTGAATTTTACTATCTTAAGAAAATAAAGACGACTGCGTTAATTTTTTTGTTCCTTTAAGTTTTTAGCACGCCCAATAAATCATGGACGGATCTAGAGTAGGAACTAGGAGGAACGGTTTTGGCAGAATCAATAGATTTTGCGGAAATAATATATTTATATTAAAAAATTATTAATTTATGTACAAAAAGCAAATATAGAACTCAGTAACTTTTACTTAAAATCGTTATTCTAAAATTTAGAACCTATAAGATTCAAATTCTAGATACAGTTGACTACAATTCTTTGTTCCTTACTTCCCACTAAAAACTACGTATTTAAAATAGCATTGATCATGATGGTTTTTTGACTAAATTAGTCGTCGTTATCAATTCTCAAACCTTTCCAGAAGATTGAGAATATAATTAGAAAATTGAATTGATCATTTATTGGTGCAAGGACTTTCAATGTAAAAATTACTTCGTTAGTTTTTTAAAGAGATTATGTAAAAATATAGTATTTGTTTGGTCAAAAGGGAAAGTTAGAAGGACGAATAGAGTAATTCTCTTTTACATAAATAAAGTCCCTGGTGTGTACCAAAATATTGGGATTATTGTGGTGTGGGGTCTTTATGTCGAGACTAGGTTGCTTGTACACGAAAGAGAGAAATCAAAACATTAGTATTACTGTACTCTTATGAAATGTGGTTGCATATCCACCACATCTTTAGAGATTTTTTACTATGATTGATTTTAAGAGAGTATCTTTCGATGGACCCATTATTTGCCAGTCAAAATCTCAATCATCGCAATTTTCTGAATTGGAAATTTCTGTTTAGTATTTCTGTCCCAAAAAAATTAGAACTTTGATTATTCTACATTACAATTTATATGTATAGTTGTATATTTAAGTTTCAGTTTTAAAGCTAGAATTCAATTTATTTGAAGAATTTTTCATATTGACATTAGCGAGCAAACGAAAGATGTCAAAACAATTGGGAAGAAGAAAGTAGCAACTTTCATGCGTCTTTTAAATAGGACGAGATAACTAACAATATAGTGATCATTGGACGAAGCTGATCGACTAGTATATCAACCAGAAATTTGAACTATAAAGATTCACTCGAAACTCGAAAGAGTAAGGGTCTTTGTAAGTTGAATAACACGGAATATATCTATAAGTAAAATAAGATGGAATATATGCATTGCAAGTTTAATCAACCCAAGAAGAGGGAAGGCAGACGAAATTGTGGTTCATAATTGTAGACAATTCAGATATCTAGTCTATACCTGCCAATCGGGCCGGACTAGCTCGGTACCGGACCGGACCGGTTCATTATAAACGGTCCGGGTCAAAGGGGAAGCAGGTTGCGGGCCGAGGCGGGCTTAAGAAAAAAGACCGGTTAGCCCGGACCGGTAAAAGACCGGTCTTTGGCCCACGGTGGACCGGACCGGACCGGTTTTTTCATAGAAAAATTATACTATACATCGAGGGAAATCGAGACATACTTTTGCCAAGAACATACAAAATATAATGTAGCATTTATTCCCTTTTAGAATCCCTCAATATGCAATAGTACAAAGATATTTTTAGCTTCATTAAGTACAACGAATGAACATATTCATTTACTATTTTTTCATTGCTAATCAAGAATATATATTAATTAAGTATTTTATACAACTTATCTTCTTGGTTGTAAGAGAATTTGATAGTCTCAGTTTCTCACCCTTGAGTTGTAGTATTAAAGTTGTATTTATTTGACTAAGCGTACTATAGTAATGATGAGATAATACTTACTTAAAATAATAACAGTGATCTTTTACTTCATGAGTAGTGCATCAAATTTATATAGTAATTAAACTTGGTTTCCATCAATGAACCAAAGTATATGATTCTCAAAATGTTTGATCCTTTTCTTTCCTGCTTTCACCTTCCTTCTTTTTTATATATGATTATATGTCCTTCCAATTGCAAGTACAAAGTGATAAGCTTAGCTAAAATATGAAAAAGAAAAAAAAAAAGAAAAAAACCGGACCGGACCGGTCCGGTCCTTAATGGGCTAAGGGCCGAGCCGGGCTTCAATTTTTTGAAAAAAAGACCGGTTCGGACCGGACCGGTAATGGCCCGGACCGGACCGGACCGGTACCGGGACCGGTGAGCCGACTCTTAACGGGCCGGTCCGAGCCGGTCCTGGCCCAATTGACAGGTATAATCTAGTCACATTATTTCAGGAGAATGCTATGATAGATGAAGCTCTTAGCATACAATGAAAATAGGAAAGTTATAATGGAAAGTGTTAGTTGTAGGAGTATCACCGCCAAGGATGGTAGGAAAGCTCTTAGTTATAGGATACCAAGGATTGTAGTGAAGTGGTAAGTACTCCTCAATCTTTAATCAGAGGTCTCGAGTTTAAGTCCTGAATATGGAGTCGCTTTTGATAGATGACGTTTTTGCCCAATATAAGACTTCTCGGTGTGAATTCAAATTAATCGAACTCTAATATAGTACCAGATCACAAGTACCACATACGAAAGTGAAATGGGAAAATATCACTTAGAAATATTTCGTCATGTCCTATATAGAACTCCAAGTACTCCGGCCCCTCTGTGTGTAACCATAATGATTGATGGTGTTAAAAGGGTGGACCTACACTCAAGTGGAAATAAGTCAAATCATGAGACTTAGAATCATTCAAAATCCATAGAGACTTGGCAATTAATAGTACTCCTAGAATATATTGGAAGAAAAATATCTACAGACGATATCAAGTATTTGAATTAAGGCTGTTGATATGCTTATTAGGGGTCTCTTTAATGGTTTAGAGATTCATGCGCTAGTAAAACAAATATTAGCATTATAGACCTCAAATTTCTGCATAATGGAATCAAGTGGGTCCAAACGGAACGAAATGAATTATGATGATTCCTATAATTTCCTCTAACAAGCTTGAAAATTGAAACGTAAGCAAGGATAATATTGAGGAATTAAACATAGCCAGTGCTTGTGAATTCTAGCTTCTACACCACTTTCACTTGCAGGCTTTGGTCTCTAATGTTTTGCCCGTTAAGTAGCTTTTTTTTTTCTTTTTTCATTTTTTTTTTTTGCCACCGTTTCAGTAGGAGGTTAGACATGACCCTACCTCTTATATTAGAATCCAAAAAGCAAATATGCGTACAACAAGTATATACCTCTTAACCTCTTCAAAAGTTAGAGTGGACGTGGATTTTCACCGGTTAAGTAGCTTCATTTTTACTAATCTTTTGAAAGATTACACAATTTCATGTAATAAATATATGCAATTTGAAAGCAAAATAATATAGAATTTAACTAATATATACTGACGGTGGAAACTTATTTTTTTCACCGTCGGTTAATTTGAAGCTTATTACAAGCAAATTTTCAAGTTTTCTTGCTTGTTTTACTAAACTTTAAACTTATGTTATACCAATGATTTGATCAAGTTAGCGTCATCCCTTTAGATAGTTTGTGTTCAGTGACTTTCTCTTCTTGTTGTCGAGCTTGACTTCCTTATTGCTTAAGATATCAACTATATGCTAGTTTTTGCCCTTGTGATTCTTGAAAGTCAATTCTATAATCATGACTCAACCATTTGTTAATTTTCTAAGTTTGATTAACTATTGAAAGGAAATATTAGGGTTGAGAATATTAAAACAAGCAAGAAAACTTAAAAATTGGCTTGTAATAAACTTCAAATTAGGTGACGGTGTAAAAATAAAGTTTACACCGTCGGTGTATAAGTTTAACTAATATACACCGACGCTGTAAATCATCTTTTTACACCGTCGGTTAATTTAAAGCATATTACAAGTAAATTTTCAAGTATTCTTACTTGTTTTAATATTCTCAAGCCTAATACACTCCTTTAAAATAGCTAATCTAACATAGAAAATTGACCAATGATTGAGTCACGATTGAAGAATTGACTTTCAAGAATCACAATGGCGAAAACTAGCATATAGCTGGTATTTTGGCAATAAAAGAAGGATACCGAGTTGGTCAAATTATTGGTATAATTAAAGTTTAAATATTAGTAAAACAAGTAAGAACACCTGAAATTTTACTTGTAATAGACTTTATATAGTCACTGTATATTAGTTAAACTGTATAATATGATAATCTGTTTCATTTAAATGTTATTTTTTCTGCACTCTTTAAAAGAAACGACCAAAACTATACAGTTTGACATGTTACTAGCGAGACAGTAACAAGAAATTATTTACTTTGTGACAGTTCCATATTAAAATTATTTTGCTGTAGGTAGTGCATGGCATTGAGGGAGCTATTGGCTTCAGCAAGGCAGCCTCAACTATATATGCAACAATTGATCTTGAAAAAGCCAGAGTTGGCAGAACAAGAATGCTGGATGAGCACAAAAATCCTCGGTGGTACGAGTCTTTCCACATTTACTGTGCACATATGGCTGCCAACGTTATATTCACTGTCAAAATTGATAATCCAATTGGAGCTGAACTCATTGGAAGAGCCTACTTGCCAGTTCAAGAATTACTAGGTGAAGAAGAAATTGATAAATGGCTTGAGATTCTCGATACTGAACGAAAACCTGTGCGTGGCCACTCTAAAATTCATGTGAAGTTGCAGTATTTTCCTGTCACTAGGGAATATAATTGGAATAGAGGGATAAAAGCCACTAGGTTTCCTGGAGTCCCTTACACATTCTTTAGTCAAAGACAAGGATGCAAGGTTACACTTTACCAAGATTCTCATGTTCCTGATAACTTTATCCCGAAAATCCCTCTTGCTGGTGGCAAGTTTTATGAGCCACAACGATGCTGGGAAGACATTTTTGATGCCATCACTAATGCGAGGCATATGATTTACATAACGGGATGGTCTGTTTATGCTGAGATTACTTTGGTGAGGGACACAAGGAGGCCTAAGCCGGGTGGAGACTTAACTCTCGGGGAGTTGCTTAAGAAAAAAGCTAATGAAGGTGTGAGAGTTCTAATGCTGGTCTGGGATGACAGAACATCAGTTGGTTTGTTGAAACAGGATGGGCTAATGGCTACTCATGATGAAGAGACTGCTAATTATTTTCAAGATACTGAAGTCCATTGTGTGTTGTGTCCTCGAAATCCTGATGATGGACGGAGCATTATTCAGAATATAGAGATTGGGACGATGTTTACTCATCATCAAAAGATTGTTGTTGTTGATGGAGCATTGCCTAATGGAGACACGGAGAGGAGGAGAATTGTGAGTTTTGTTGGTGGGATTGATCTTTGCGATGGTAGATATGATACACAATTTCACTCCCTTTTCAGGACTTTAAACACAGCACATCATGATGATTTTCACCAACCGAATTTTACTGGTGCCTCAGTTCAAAAAGGGGGACCAAGAGAGCCTTGGCATGATATCCATTGCCGATTAGAAGGCCCTGCTGCTTGGGATGTTCTCTTCAATTTTGAGCAGAGGTGGAGGAAGCAAGGTGGAACCGACTTGCTTATACACCTAAGGGATATGGAGAACATTATCATACCACCTTCACCAGCTATGCATCCTGATGATCACGAGACATGGAATGTTCAAATTTTTCGATCAATTGATGGGGGAGCCGCATTCGGCTTCCCTGATGCTCCTCAGGAGGCAGCCAAGGCTGGCCTTATAAGTGGCAAGGACAACATCATTGATCGGAGCATACAGGATGCATATATTAATGCCATTCGCCGAGCAAAACATTTCATTTACATCGAAAACCAGTACTTCCTAGGCAGCTCCTTTTCTTGGTACTCCCATGATATCAAGGATGAAGAGATTAATGCTTTACACTTGATTCCAAAGGAGCTGTCATTGAAGATAGTCAGCAAAATTGAAGCAGGAGAAAGGTTTATGGTATATGTTGTGGTTCCGATGTGGCCAGAAGGCCTTCCTGAGAGTGCATCTGTACAAGCAATACTGGATTGGCAGAGGAGGACTATGCAAATGATGTACACCGATATAATTCAAGCTCTCAAAGCAAAGGGAATTGTGGCAAATCCAAAGGAATACTTGAGTTTCTTTTGCCTCGGAAATAGGGAAACAAAGAAGAGTGGAGAATATGAGCCTTCTGAGAGACCAGAATCTGATTCAGACTATCTTAGAGCTCAAGAAGCTAGGCGTTTCATGATCTATGTTCATGCCAAAATGATGATAGGCAAGTCATTTCAATTCTTGAGTCAAGTCGGAAACATTTTGATTAATTCATTTTTTTTTTTTTTTGTGTGTGTTTTGCAGTGGATGATGAATACATTATCATTGGATCAGCTAACATCAACCAAAGGTCCATGGATGGAGCAAGAGATTCAGAAATAGCAATGGGAGCCTTCCAACCATATCATTTATCTATGAAGGAGCCAGCTAGGGGTCAGGTCCATGGCTTCCGAATGTCATTATGGTATGAACACTTGGGCATGTTAGACAACAATTTCCTTTATCCAGAGAGCTTGGAATGCATCCGAAAGGTGAACCAAGTAGGTGAGAAATATTGGGATTTGTATTCAAGTGAGAGCTTGACTCAAGATTTGCCTGGCCACCTGCTTAGTTACCCTATAGGGGTCACTGAAAATGGACAGGTGACTGAACTACCTGGAGCAGAAAACTTCCCAGACACCAAGGCTCCAGTTCTTGGTACCAAATCTGATTTTCTTCCTCCAATTCTCACAACTTAAAACTGGTCAAGTTTTGTTTTTTCTCCTCTCTAGTCATACCATTATATACTATGTTAATAAGGTTTTTAATTAAGGAGAAAAAGGGTATTGCTGGCAATACTATTATAATTTTGTGTGTACCAGCTCTTGTATTTTCTACATCCAGTTGTCAAACCAAGTTCATATATGTTAGCTTATTGAGAATAACTTTTGTATTATAAGAGATAGGGACTCCAGTGCAACAGTAAGAAAAGCTCTGTAGGACATCAGAATTTCCGAAAACTATACATGGAATATCTATTATCTTAACCATGGATAAAACCTTGCTTTAATTAATTAAATTTAAATCTTTGATTATAAACTGGGACTTGTATCACTCATTCAAGTAAAAACTTGGAGAAATGGGGACAATGTGAAACGGAGAAGGATTATGTTTCCATGAGGAATCTCTCTCTTTAACAGATTCATCTATCCATTTTAAGATGCAGCAAAATTTTACCAGAGCTAAATAAGACACTGTAAAGTGAAATTACAATATATGCTCCTGAGTCCTGAGATAACATAAGGAACATTTCCAGACAGTTGCTTAAGCTATCATAAACTTTCTGGATAACCAAGGAGTGTAGCTAAAAGTGGTAACTCTCGGTTTCTCTTACTCTCTTTTTTCATAGCATGATTGGACATCTTTATGCTCTTCCGAAAATTCAACTCTTACCTCTACTGATTTGGCAGCTTATCCATGCACATTATTTTCAGTAGAGTTATTTCCTCTTTATATAAGAGTTTGTTCTCAAAAAATATACAAGTGATCATTCTCCCGGAGAGCAGCCAGATCCTCCACTTGAGAGCCATCCTCCATGACTATAGTGGTTCCTCTTTTCCCAAACTTTATTTCTGCATCCACCAAATATAGTTACTAAAGATGGTCATTCCTTTCTTATAATATCTTCTCATTGACAGATGAAAGATACTAAAGGATTTCAAATCTCATATTAGAGGAAATGGAATTGTTGGACGAGATGAATTATGCAATACAATCTTCTACTATCATTTTATTACCTGCTATTCTTAGGAGATCATTGACTGAATCAGGAAGATGGAGTAGTTTTCCTGCATTTTCTCCTTCATTTGGTCTATCATCCGGATGATATCCATGAATTATCACCCTTGTTGGCAGCGTCTTTGACAGCATAGGACTTCCAGCTAATTGAATCATTGTGAATACATTAGAAACTTCTGAAGCAAAAAAAATTAACTGTTGTTTTCGTTAAGTCGTGCAAAAGTTCAGGGCACATCAATTTCTTAAGTCAAGAAAAAGTACAGGGCAATATAGCAGCAATCCATGAGCCAAATACTAGTCTCAACTGTGCGTAAAGATATGAGCTGAACAGTAAAATTCATAATAGATTTAAGTGAAATAACACAAAACACGTTTGAAACAAAGAATGATTAGTAATTTTTTTTGGCACATATAGCATGTCTACAAAAAGAAGTTAAATGTGAAGTCTGCGCTTACTGTTTTCTTGTTGAACTTGTTCTGCATGATCTTGTGTTCCCTCAATTGCTGTGGCTTCCTGCGAGAAATTGAGGTAACATAAAAGTTATTCGGAGTGAAAAGGGACTTTGGAGGCTCTCCCTTATATATATATATTCTTTATTTACTTAACATAAGTCATCAAAATCTTAAGTTTTCACTAGAAAGCAGGCGTGTTAAATTCTTCCATAATTTCAGTTCATTGGTAACGCTTTCGACGGAGAAAATGGAACATTAAGAAAGAAAAAGCAAATCAGAATCAAGTTCATATTCAGTTTAGTGCCATCAGTTTTGCACGTTAATGACAAAGAATCACCTCACTAGTTAAGTCACTGAGAAACTCTGATACGAGGGGCATCTCTGCTAGCTCCTCGTCTTTCAGTCCCTTCAGATGCTGAAAATATAATGTCACAAAGATCATCAAGAAGGGTGACATAAGTATAAACAGAGATATTACTAGTTACATGGAAGAGGTGAAGGCTGATCTGGTAAACTGTCATTTAAGGAAAAATGCCAGTAGTAGTTTCACCTTTGCTGATGGGAGTAAAATACTTAAAAGGTCACTCAACTTTGAGAAATGTGTGACCAAAGTCACTTTGCTTTGAATTGTACTAATAAAGTCACTCAACTTTGAGAAATGTGTGACCAAAGTCACTTTGCTTTGAATTGTACTAATAAAGTCACTCAACTTAAGGCAATTCTCACCAAAAGTTATTGTAACCAGATTTTACACAATCATCTCACCGAAAATCTGACATGGCATTTTCATTTTTAATTATATATACATGTGGCATACTTTATTTTCCATATAGGATTTTATAATAAGTTGATTAACCCAACTCTTAATCCATAACCCATTTCTCTTCCACATTTTTTCGGATCCATCTTCTTTTTCAAAATGGATGGTCTAGATTTAATGAAGTAAAACTAAATGTTTGACCATGGTTAGAAAAATATATCTTCCTACTTTAAATTCAAAGCATCTAACATATCTTATAATTTAGCAGCAAATTTCATCCCTCCTCCTAAATTATTTTTCGGTCTCCAAAATTTTCGTTTATTTATTGTTTTAATAAAACTTTGTTTTTGCTAATCCAATCTCAAACATATAACAGAAAACCAAAAATAGTGTTAAACTATTTGCAAGTGATAACATCGTAAGGAATTGAATTAACAAGACAAGATTTAATAATATCAATTTACTCAAATAACAATATACGAAGAAATTCTTTTCACACAATCACATCAGTTAAAACTAGTTGCGAAGATAGTACCTAATATTCTGCTCATAGTTATTCACATTTTATCTTGGAAAGAATCTTTCCGACCAATTCATAATACTTATAGAAATCACATAGATCTTCTGCACTTCTATATCTAAAATAAGATGAGTTTGTTTAACAATTAATGTAATTTTTGCTGCTAAATTATAGGATTCTTTAAGATAAGATATTTTTTCCAAACCATAGTTAAATACCTTTATTTACCCTATTAAATCTAGAACATTGGTTTTAAGGAGGGCCAAGTGTCATTCATCCAAATAAGAAATTGAGAAAATGGAGACACTAGATAAAATATATATTTAACTATCTATTATATTTAACTAATCTACCTATTATCTATTATATAAAAATATATATTTAACTAATAGATTTGAAAAAAATAATGATTCTAACCATAACTAATTAAAGAGTTAAGTACTTGAAAGAGTAGTAAAGCTAATATTTTGACAGTACCCGTAGAAATTTAGCAATGACACAATATTCTACTATTGTAATAATTTAAAAGAACACTTTCCAAATCCTTAGAAAAGTATTCAACTTATTATAAAATCCTATATGGAAAATAAAGTATGCCACATGTATATATAATTAAAAATGAAAATGCCATGTCAGATTTTCGGTGAGATGATTGTGCAAAATCTGGTTACAATGACTTTTGGTGAGAATTACCTTAAGTTGAGTGACTTTATTAGTACAATTCAAAGCAAAGTGACTTTGGTCACACATTTCTCAAAGTTGAGTGACTTTATTAGTACAATTCAAAGCAAAGTGACTTTGGTCACACATTTCTCAAAGTTGAGTGACCTTTTAAGTATTTTACTCTTGCTGATGGCTTGATGCACAAAAATAGAGTGACTCCGAGAAAATGGATAACTCACTGTGAATATTATGATTTCAAAGACTAGCAACTATAAGCTACCAGAATACCTGAATAAAATTGGAGAGAATTATCTTTCCGTCTTCTTTAAGGGGCTGCACCAGTTGCTTGAAATGATGATGACTAATCCGGACAACCTGAGAAAGCCTCTTACTTCTCACAGTGAAAGGTTGAGGGATATTAAAGATCACGCCTATTTCCCCAAACATTTGCGGAGACCCCAATTTCGATATAAACTGTCAGCAGCAGGAGACAAACTTTTATCAGAAGAGTTAGTCATATCCAATTAGTCATCACTATGCTATGTTCTTAGGCAGCCGGTATTTGGTAAATAGAGATAAATATCCTCTATTTCAAGTACAATTGGATATCACTATGTTATGTAGAGTTCGGGAAACGTACAAACTAAGAGGATGAATGCTCTTATCCTTCATTTCTTCAATGTTTTATTTAGTCGTTTTTACTATGCTAGCTGAAACTGGGACACCTAATAGAAGTAGGAATAGCATCGTTTAGAACCGAGAATTGAAGTACAGACCTGTTCTGTTCCATTCTTGAATGTTATAACATCCTGCAGGAGCCAGTCAGTAAGTTTAGTCACTGCGTGGGTATAACAAGAGTAAAACTTGATCAGTGGAAAGGTACATACCACGCCGCCAGATATGATAATGTAGAAATCTGTTGGTATCTCATTTTGAATGACGATATCCACTTTTGGTGGAAAATATTCTGCTTTTATCTCAGAGACCTGAAAGAGCATTGCTTGATTAGTTCTGCTGATTTCTGTAAACGTTAATAGTAACAACAAGAACAACACGCTTTCTAGTATTTGTTTCCAGGTAACAACTATTATTGATTATCACCCCGTCGTGCATATTTCTTCACCTTTCATAGGATATGCAGGAATGACAATTCAACATGCATTTGCCTACTAAATATTTGAGCCTGAAGGTAGCTTATAGAAGAGATAAGGGGTGCCTTGTAGTTTAACTTTTGATAATTAAGTAACTTGCCTATATATGATCATGGTTTAGCAGGGAGGGAGGGATAAAAATATTACCAGCTGGACTATAAAGTCTTCAGATACTCCTTTGAAAAGGTAGGTATTTTCTAGGGATGTACGAAAGAGATGCTGTGCAATGCTAGATGTTATAGCCTTGGGAAGATCTTCTAAAACTTGTTCTTGCTGTAGTTCCGCTGTCTTGAATTTCAGTGTTAAATGTGCCAGCATTTGCTCTTTCAGTCCTTCTGGAAGTCTATTCTTGCTTGCATATCTCAGGATCTCATTGATGGAATCCCTCTGCATTCACAAGGTAGTATCATATTGTAAACAATTTGAACGTAACTACGCAAAAAATGCATGCAGGAAATTAATGATTAGGTACCATGGCGAAGGTTCGAACAGCAGTATGGACTATAAGGGTAGTCATGTTGCCAATTATGTAGGCAGTAAGACCAATGTTGAAAAGCATGTAAAAGATGGTGAAAGTCTTCTCTTCCATATTCACTGCATAGAGATCGCCATAGCCGACTGTTGTGACCGTGACAATTGACCAATACATGGTATATGTGTATCCTATCCAGATACTTCTTGTTTTGAAATCAGGCATATGTTTTCCAATCCAGGTAGAGTCTGAATCGTGATAACGTGTTGCTAGCCAGTAATAGAAACATCCTGCTGAATGTACTGCAAATAATACCACCTGCCATAAGAAGTATTTCATTTAATTTCAAGAAGATACACATGATCAAATAAAAATAAAACTATAGCTAAGATGAGAAGTATTTACACATATTAGTTTACAGTATCTTGTCCAGAAGTAGCTGAATCGAGTGTCCTTCTCCAGCCTGTAAGGAATGGAATTTAAGAGATTAGTTGCTTTAGTACTGTCTAACCTTGATTTTAAGGAAGTGATGATATTTATGGAACATAGATACAACTCACAACTGCAATGGTGGAGTTCAGAAATGATATAGCCATGTTTAAGCATTACAAGTACCTTGAGAAGAACTCACTAACACGTCGCAGTCGCCAGAGTCTTAGCAAGTTGAGGAAGCCAAAGACCTGTCCCCTGCTCGTTGTTCCAGTGACTATCCGATATATCGTTTGAAATGGCAGAGTTGAAGCTACATCCATTGGAAACCATAGAAATTTGACGTACCTAACATAAGAATATCTTGTCATTGTGATCTTCATAATTAAGGAATTAAAAGTTGTAGGTTAAATGCCTTCTCTAAAAGCTTTCCATGCATTGTTACCTAGTTCTTATTTCACGTGACATCAAAAGGGTCTAGTAACACGCCATCTTGTGATTTGTTAAGAGACATCATGCCACATACTTGCCAACATGATGAAGGTATATAAAAATACATGAAGAAAACAATTTCCAATTCGCACATATATAGAACTTGGGAGTACCTGAGAGCTATTTTTTTGTGTTCATCGACAAGCAAATAAGTAGATTTGTCCAAGTATGCAACGAAGAATGTGAGAATAATGTCAATAGCAAAGAAGGCGTCCACCACTAAATCAACAGGCAAGAGTGCTCCAGTTGCTGCCTTCTTGAATGCTAGCTCAAAGGGAGATGACCATGCTGAGTACACCACCAGTACCACCAGAAATGTTTGCCACAATCTACATTAATTTTCCATTTGGTTAATGCAAAAAATACATTTGCTACTTCACTTTGCTGGGTGAATAGTTGTGATTAAAACCATGTAGGTTTTGATTGTTTTTTTCCCGAGTTTTCTAGAGTATATAGAAATATCCCTTCCGTCACAAATTATATATACCATATAGTCTAAAATGACAGCCCTTTCAGCTTTTAAAATATTGCTCTATATCTAGTAAATCAAGATAACTCTGACATCTCCAATTCATTAATTTTGTTTATGCACTCCATTGCATTGTAACTTCCAAATTGTGCACCAAAATAATATTAGGAGTGCTCCGACGCCTTATAAATCAGGAGTAATTTTTTTCTTTATCAACTTTCAATGTAAGATTTGAACTAACATATTCAAGGTCCCATTATTTTGTTATGAGACTTTATATATAAAGCTTTAGTCCCAACTCCCATAACAAAATACCGGAGCTTTGAACCGTATTTTATACTGGGTTAATTTATTGAAGATTTATATAAAATCCCATAATAAAATACTGAGGCTTACTGGGACTTGTCCGGAAATGGCTAGCTATTTCTCAGCGAATTTATTTTTGACGACTACAAATCAATTAGCGCGCACCAAACAGGCCCTACGCAAAATTTTTTACTTTAAATAAGCCAATCTAAAGTCCAAACTCCCTTTAATTAGGTCGTAAGAAAGGAAGCAACTGCTCAACTCCAGCAACTTGGCCGCAAAAGTCAATGTAGTGGCCTACGGATTAATGAGTCATTTAAGGTAATATTTTCTTTGACCATTTAATTTGACCTATTTGTCATGTTAGTTGGTTAAAGAAAATAACATCTTCCCTAAATGAAAACGTATCACGTTAAACAAGTTAAACTAACAAATACTTCCCCAGTTAAATATGTTTAACATGCACATCTTTTAACCACTTGTTTTTTCCCAGTTAAATATTTTTACCTTGATTCATGAACAATAGTGGTTTTTATAATGATCTCGACTAGTGAAAATGGATACTTCTACTTGAAGTAAGTTTTGTCTCTTCACCCAGCTGAAAGGCCTCCATGAGATCCATTGGAAATGGTTTTAAATCAATCAACAGAAAGTCAAAGTATTCAGCCTTCATTAAAGGCCCTTAATTTTAGGCTAACCATGTCTCCACAATATCACAGTGAAGCAACTAAATTTTAACTATTACGGAGTACTTATAATGACAAAACCTACTCATCATGTTTGTAGCATGCGAAACTTATTTACTATTATGGCGGGTAACGCTCAGTAATTCTATTGTGACAGAGAATAATTTGTGACTTTTGTATGTGCTAAGTAAAATTCAGTTACTTTAATGCGAAAAAAAGGAACTTTATGGTTATGTTATAATGAGTAAAAGAAACCCTTCGGATATTACAATTTGCTTCTTGCATGGAAAGAAGAATTAGACAGACGAGAAAACAGAAGGGAGACGTAGTAACTGAATTGGAAACAATGAGATAATTAGAATTTTGTTGCATTGAGAAGGGAGTTACCTGTATCTACGATCATAAGGAGCAATAACAAATCTTCTAAGCTTAACAGTGCCTTCCCCCACCACTTTTCCGAATGCTGGCAACAGGCTGCTCGAAACTGACGCTAAGTTCCTTATTTCGCCACTGGAATGTCGCCGGAACAACAACGGTGTCGGAGACCTCGCATCAGATAACCCCGGCGACCTCGCCGTCGACATTTTTGGTTGAGATTGATGTAGAGGAAATTTGAGAGAGAAGCTTTGCAGGAGACTTTGGTTAAGTATTTCTTTTCTGAATGACAGTTTGAATATATAACGCATGTAGAGGGAACGTAGTGTTAAGCATTATCATATCAATAAGTCACACTCTAGTATTAGTTTAAGTGTAGATGATTTAGTTTTTTAATAGCGAGGGAGAGAGAAAAGTGTTGACTTATATTATATAACTAAAATAAAACTTATCTTTGGTCTCTAATTATTGAAGTACTGTACTAACCTGGAAAGGTTGAGTAAGTCAAAAAAATAGAATAGAAAAATAAAATAGCAAAAATCCTCATATTTACCCACACTTGTTACTTTGTTCGATGAATATTTTAAACAAGAAGACCGAAGAGTACGCAACAATCTATATAGATCTGATTAGTGAATGTTACGAGTTACGACTTCGAGTTAACAATCTTTTCTATTAGCTAAATTGATGCATGCCTTGGAACTCTTAAATCAAGATAAGGTTATATAGAGTCGGTGACTTCATTTGATATTTAAATCAGCAGTTCCATACAAGACTAATCGTATTTTAGAATCGTGTGGGGTGAAGCCAATGCACCGGCCCCCTCTCCAGACTATTATTTCTGTGGGTGTGTCGCGGAAGGTCTCTTTCGAAGCACTTCCTCAATTTTAATATATGTGGTAAACATTACTATTTGGAAAGTCGATAAAAATCTTCTTTGATTGTGTAGTTTTAGACATATTTTATAAATATTTTGAATTTATTATGAGTCATGACTTAATTTTTATGTAGTTCCTCCGTAGGTAAATCTGATCTTCAATAGCTTAAAAAATCTATATATATTTGTGAACAATAATTCATGAACATAAAGTTCATCAGACAACCGTATTCGTTTTACTAGTCAATAACACAATCACATGTAAAATAATACGAATTGTATTGAAATTACCACAGTCTAAGGTCATACTTTGCACAAACAATTATTCCTGCTTTTTATGGTGAAGTATCTTCAATGGAAAAATACTCAGGATCTTAGGGAATTGAGAGTAGAATTAGGAAGAAGGAAGAAGAAGAAGAAAAACTATTTTTTTTTTCTTCGGAGAAGTAGCGTATGTTTAAGAAAAGGGACAGTTATGCATAATGGAATAGCTCGCCAAATTGTCCGCATGGAGATCTTTGGGCAAACAGACTCCCAACATTCTAGTAGTCCTCTGAAAGTACCAGGAATTGCACTTCTTACACCAAATATAGTCATAAACATCGTTCATACTTCTTTTATTCTAATAAAACAACGTTTAGGGAAACGTTGTTTCTCTTCCTTCTTTTTCTTTATTTAACAAGAATAATAATTAATAAATACATATAAATATATATATTTAATAACTTATTATTTTAGAATGGATCTGGGTTGACCCACATGGGTGACCCGACAATTGCACCTACATGTCGATAAGGATCATGTTTGCATAGTGCCAGAAAGTCTTAAATACTCGAGTAACTAAGCAGAGACGTTCAAAGTCGGACGCACAACTGCTCGTTATCACACGGGCTAATGTCGTCCCATTGTGGGCGCAAACAACCATCTCCTACAGATGTAACCTAAGCTGCCAATCATTGGTGCACAACGAACGTAATTGCCCAAGCAAGCTCACTGATAAACGTTCTCACTGTTAGAACATTCAGGACGACGATTACTTTATTTTAAGCTGAAATTGCGAATTTAGTTTCGAATTAAGTATTCCTTTAGATTCTACCCCTTTTCATATGCACTTTAACCTATTTTCATGTCATATCTTTTTATTTAATTATTTAACTTTTGTCTCTTTTTAGCTAAATTACATATCTAAACCCAATTATAGAGATCGGCCCAGAACCACATTTAGTGAAACTTAGAAGATGCCTAACCCCTTCCTTCTAGGTTATTTTGAATACTTACCCGAATCTCAGACTAGCAAGACCAACATGGAGTTATCTTTAAAATAGTTAGAAATGCTTTTAGGTGACCTAATACGCCTAGATAATTTATTAGTTGGCGACTCCAAAACTCAACTCAAACGAGTTACCCAAGTCGAAAATCACTTTTTGGGCGCGCGGTCCGAGTGTTGTAAAAAGTGGGTTGTGACAGGATGGCGACTCCGTTGGGGATTAAATGTTCTAACCATTACGATTTCTAAATTAGGTTTATTTTTTCTTTGATTATTTTGGTTCAAGATAACTTATCTTTTTTTTTTTTTTTTTTTTTGCATGTCCATTATTGTTTCTCATATTTTATGTCTTACACAATATTTGTTGATATAATATTTGAATTATTTGTTGTTATTTCATTCAGGTATTCCTCCACTCTTGAAAGATTCACACTTTTCGCACACAAAGAGAAATTGTGTGAAACTCACGGTTGTTCTACTACTAAAATACCTTTTAGGAAAGATGTGCAAAATTAGTCAAATAGCGAAGCTGTTGGAGGTTTGTGCACTCTCAACTTTCAAATAGTCTGTTTGGAGGAACCTTGTCGAGTCAAGCCAACTCTTAGTAGAGACTCTATTTAAGAACCATGCATCATGTCTTATTTAGAAAAGTTCGACTTCGGCTCGTGTCTAAGTCTACTAGTTCACCATATTTAAATGAACCGAACGGATTTTCGATCCTAAGGAACGTTTTAATGTGTTACGTATGCATTTATTTAAAATTGAACGTGTCTAATGTAGACCATTTGTTCTCGAAGGGGGGATCGTCTAATAGTTTATTTTATGTTGCAGGTTGTCACAAGTCACGAAGACATGGAAGATCGAAGAAGACATAGACTTTAGATTAATTTCATTTTTATGTAATAAAATCAATTATTTATTTCTATTTACAAAAAAAAAAAATATCATTATTGTACTTTTTTGTAACAAAATCAATTATTTGATATTTTCTTTCATTTTTGGGTTATGAGAACAAATGGGATAACACATGATACACGTTCAGTTTTAAATGCCATACTCAAACTTAGGAAGGCCTAACATCCTTGGCATGTTAAAGTCCACTAGCCAACTTCGTCCAAAAGCGTCATCAAATGACGTGTATCATGCATATCATATGTGTTACTCTCACTAGGCCTACCTCGGCACAAAAGAAGTCCCTTGCATTATAATGTGATATATTTTGCATATGACAATTATTATCTCGACACTGATTTATTATTTCCATGCGTTAGTTTTACTCCCACTTCTGAGGTTGACTTGTGCATTCTGGCTGAGCATCAGTACCGGATGAGAGCAAAAGGCCCAATTACAACTCCTCCCCTCTCACAAACTAGAAGAAGAGGAAGAGGAAGTAATATGTCTGAGTTGAATAATGATGCTCTTAGTGACGATTACATTGGGAATAATGGGACAGCCCACAAGCTTGCCCCGTTTGGGTATGATGAATATGTTGCTACTTTAGAGCAAAAAATTATAGAACTTGAAGAGAAGCTGACAATGGCTAATTTACCCGTTATTAACTCCGCCTATTCAGAAGAACCAGTCGATCCAAGTGGGTCAGCCCGCCATCATGGAAAAGACCATGTGCACCCAACAGATCCAACCGCTATTTACCAAACAGCACCACCCGCCACATACCAAACATCACCACCCGCTACTTACAAAACAGCACCACCTGTCACATACCAAACAGCACCACCTGCCACTTACCAAGAACCCTACCCACCACTTATCAAGCACCACCTCCTGTACATCCTAGTTACCTTAACATAAACTTACCTCGCACCGACACCACATATCCGCAGCCTTACAATCCCATGTTCACTGCTAAAACCAAACAACTCACTTCGCCAATCAAAGATCATGAAAATTTTGAATGGGCGGAGGATGAAGAAAGGGTAGCCAATGATGATGGGACAAAAGAAAAAGTTTGTAAGTTGGAAGCAGCCTTTAAGAAGTACGAGTTAGGAAAAACCACTAAAGGTTTAGCTTATGAAGATTTGTGTATCTATCATACTTTGAAATTACCTGACGGATACAAGATACCAAAGTTCGAGTTGTTCAATGGCACTAGCGACCCTATGGCACATCTAAGAACATATTGTGACAAGATGATTGGAGCAGGGAAAACGAGAAAGTACGAATAAAGCTATTCAGTCGAAGCTTGACTGGAAAGGCTTTGAGTTAGTTCTCTAAGCAGAAGCCAGGCACATGGCTCGGTAGGGAAGACATTGTAGCAGATTTCGTAGAACGATTTAGGTACAACACTGAAATGGTACTAGATCGTTTATACTTAGAAAAGTTGAAAAAGAAACCTACAGAGACGTTCAGAGAATATGCTACTAGGTGGAGAACAGAATCTTCCAAGGTGCAACCCGTTATGGATGTGAAAGAAATAGTTAACATGCGCATACAAGAGGATGTCTATTATGACAAGTTGTTACATATGAAGAACCAAAAGTTTGTAGATGTAGTGCTAATGGGAGATGACGTAGAAGAAGGATTAAAAAGTGGAAAGATTATTAGCTTAGCTGCACTACAAGCAACTAATAAGGCTATCCAGTCTGGAAATGTGAGCCTTTCCCAAAAGAAGAAAGATGAAGTCTCTTTTGCTGCAACCATTCAAGACCTTGCTTTGGAAGAGATTCCATTTTGAGAGAGTTGAAAAAATTCAGAATCTCTTCTTTTTTTGGGGGAGCAGAGTTCAACCACTATTATCAAATACTGCCACCATTTTATCCCTACCCTTACATACCACCTGAATATCCCATTTACAATACTCATCCCATTCGACCTAAATTCTACACCACAATACCAAGTTGTCCACCATACCAGTAAAACACTCAACCCAACTATACCCTCCTAGGCCCCGCCCTGATTCAAACCAAAGATCCAAAAGAAACTACAGTCTACTAGCCGAATCCCGCACCCAACTGTTTGAACGATTGAAAGCTGTCGGGCTTATTGTCCCGATACCTCAAAAGATACCAGACAATCCTTCACCTCACTTTGATTACAGCAAAAATGAGTGCATACCACTCAGGTGGACCGGGGCATGCGACAGAGAAATGTTTTGCACTGAGAGATAAGATACAGCACCTAATCAATGAAAAGGTTATTCATCTGAAGACACCAAATGTGTGCAATAACACACTCCCTAATCATGGAGATGAGAAGGTAAATATAATCAACTTCAGCAAAGAATACAATCTGGAAGGTACAATTATAAAAGCTGAAACAGCGTTTGATTAATACAAGTTTGGCATGGGGTACATCTTGGCTTGCAAAGGGAAAAGTACTACAAAAGATACAAAAGCTTATCATTCACTAGAGCAGTTTATTCCAACTCTGAAACAAGCATTCATCTTTTAAAGCTACAAGAAAACTCTTGAGGATGGAGGACCTGCCAAAGGTGTTCATGATGTAGAAGATGAGCTGACCAGTCTAAAGGAGCTATTCATGGAAGAATATGATGCAGTTCCCCAAAGCATGTTGAGGTCCTGAATATCCAGAGAGCTGAATCTAGAATTATGTCGAACAATATAACATGCAGAATCCTGAGCATGCCATGAACCTTAGTAGAGTTGGATTAATTGTTTTTCTTAAATAAAACACGACTCTGAGTCGTTAGTTTTTTTTTCTTTGTTTATTAATTTTGTTTCAACGTTGTTTCCTTTCGAAGACTATTTCTCAAGTCTAATAGTAAAAATATTTCTCATTTTTATTTTAAATATGCATCATTCACTTTCTGCAAAATTATTATAATTCCATTGAATCTACGACTGCGATGTCAGAGAGCACCAAAATGATGAGTACATGCCAGACTATGATAATTCGACAAAGGACATTTAAGAAACTTCATGGTTAATTGCAAAAGTCTTATAGCAAACAAGTGACGCAATCAAGAAGATATTGAAGAAGGCGCCTTTGATTTAAGGCGAAGAAGTAGAAATACATACAAGAAGCAACATTTGACAATATTGAATGGATCAAAAGTAGACTCGAGCAAGTGACGCTCATGGAAGGAAAAGTAAGAACGCAACAAGCAATAGATGGCGAAGGCATTTAACAGGAAGTTAGCAAATGACAGTTGACCCTAAAATGGAATTCTCCAAATCAAGACTGTCACGCCCTTCAAAAAAAATTACGAAGGAGTGTTTTATTTCAAAGGTTGTGACTGGTGTATAAAGGTACAAAAATATTTAAAACTCGGAGTCGCCACTTGACAAGTTCAAAGGTGTGCCAGGTCACCAGTTGGTGTACCTTTAGAACACCGTTGACTCGTTAAATGGTCGACGTCAGAGATTTAGGGTCAGATCCTCAGTTGACTCTCGGGAAGGTATTAGGCACCCTCGAGTCCTGTGCCGAACACAGTTGCTTTATTGTCATGTTTCAATTTAAGAAATATATGGTTGTTATATTTTTTTCGTTTGTTAAAAGTTATGATTTGATTGTTTAACTAAAAGATTGTATCAAGTCACCCGCTAGGTATATCTCAACACAATTTTATCAGTTTAATTTTCTTATATTACCTAATAAGCAGACCGCTAGTCATACTCATTATTATGCCTAATCGTGTTACATTTCATTATTAAAGAAACCTTTGATTGAAAAGTTTCCCAGACAGTGGGATTGAAGCCAAAATAATTTTATACATAAATGATGGTTGTTTATTAAAGAAATGACTGCCTGTGAAACAAAAAGTGAGCTAATTAGAAGTTGGCTGAATTATTTACAAGTTATACGTTGCTGTCGCGGCCTAAGTATTTGCCTGCTCGTTTTCTGCCTTTAATATTTACAATCTTAAAATTATTTGCATCCTATATCCCATTTCTGCTTATTCATTTCAGATATGGGCCAACACTTACAAGTTCATTTTACATGTCTATTCTCAGTTATACATACAAATTTAAAATGCACCAGATTCTTTACAAGCTTGTACAATCTTATGAACATGCCTACGGCATACACATGTTTCTTTTAAACTATTTCATGGTCTTTACCTTTAAACAAAAGGGAAACATCTTAGCATATTAAAACATTAAAGATAAATCTAACAAGACATTTTGACTTCTAACATAACTTACAAAACGTAGAATATGCTAATTAAGTCAAAGCTCTTCACTTATTCTTTCTTCATCAGCAAATAGACATAACAGATATCAAATCTTTAACCAAGACATTTTATATGATTTCAAACTCTAGAAAAGATAAAATACATACAAGATACATAAGCTGAAAAGATAAATACCTTAGCAAATAGCAAAGCCAACAATGGGGTCAGTAACTCTAACCAACCAGCAACAACTAAACCCCTCTTTAGACTATCAAACTTTAATAATCCCTTTCTAATTTCTTTCTTGAACCTCTCTAGTATTTTTTGTTCTCCATTTTTATGTAGTAAAGAGTATTATCAGATGTTTTCTCTGGTTTTTCAGCTCATGGTTATCTGTTTTAGCTCACTTCCCTCTCTAATTTTTTCAGCTTATTGTGTTGTCTTTTTTCTCCATTTTCAGCTCCTAGTTGGTGGTTTTCTCTCATTTTTCAGCTTATATGTTGGTATATTTTTTCAGATTGTAGTTGATGTCCAAATGAAGTAAAGAGGCTTGCTATTTATAGAAAGAGAGAGGGTAGTTGGGGTGAGGTCACCCCTTGTCATACCCCTCACCCTACTCATAATTATGTCTCTGTTTTCATTTTTCAATGGGGTCTTGAACAGTGTACAGCCTTCTTAAAGCTTTCCAAAAGCTGAAAAGTTGGCTGTCCAATGAGATAAATAGGCTAGTGGGCCTAGACTTGTTAAAGTCTAGCCCAATACCATTTTTACACTGAAATTCAGATCTGGAACAGCTTAATTCCAGCCCAAAAAACTTTTTAAATTTGTATATTGGGCTAACATCAGTCCCAAGTTGATCTAACCCATATAGCAAAATGGACTAAGTCCAAACAACTCCTATTTTCTAGCTAGACAAGTCCCGGAATTACCCTTAACGAACCAGGCAAACGAGAACAAACTAAACTTAATTGACCAGGCACCAATTAATTTGAAACAGTCCTGTAGCAAGAATTCTTTCACCAAACAATTAAATACCATGAATTCCACTAAACTGAAATTATATAAATGCTGCACAATTACAGAGAAGCTAAACAAGTCAGACCCTTACATGCTGCACATACACTCGATACACACATATTTCGCAAGACTAAACTACTTATCAGGGATAAAAAGATGACTATTTTAATTACTTGACATACGCAGGCAATCAAACATGCGGGAAGTGACAAAATCCGACATCTCCCATAATTTTCCTTTTCATTTATGAAGACAAACAAACACACGAGAAGCGACAAAAGCCGAACATCTCCTACAATTTCGTTTTTATTTTCTTAAGACAAACAAACATACGTTTGAATCCAAAACTACTCATTGAACATCTCAATTCACAAACGAACACGTGTATTCATACGAACATGGTTTTCCCTATGACTAACAAGCTAAACTAGGACACGACTTATATAAACATAAACTACAAACACATACACCATCTTATACATTTCAGCATAAAACTATGAGTAAGATTTGCACTGATGCAAATGATTTTCCAAACTAAATACTGTCTTTTGATAAAGTGTGTATTCAACAAGGGTGAAACAAGAGAAAAATTGTTCAACTATGTAACTTTATACTATCACTAAACATTGTTTTTACTAACTAAACGACTAACACTAAACAAAGAAAACTAAAGAAAACACATAAAAAAGAAACAACTATGGTTTAAACAAGCCTAACCGCGAACAGAAAATCACCAATGCCTCGCTGTCCGAGCTACGCCATCATGCCGCTGCCTTGCAAATGTCGTCGTCGCAGCCTCAAAGCTCCATTGAAAATTCAGCAAGGGCAGCCCGCACCACTGCCTTGCAAAAACATCATCAACATCCAAACGCCATAACAAAACGACCATGAAACAGCCCCCCTTCCCTCCCCCAAAGCATGATGTATCATTAAACCACCAATGTAATCAAACCAACAGCCTTATACCATTACCTCACCTCAAAATCATCATTGAACAAAAATTTCAGCAACATCATCATCCAAAACAGCCCCCACACGCTCCAAACAATCACAAGAACTGAAAAACACAAAAAGTGGCTGGAGTAAGTTTTGGCCAAACTTCAACCTCCAATCTGTGCGAATTGACTATGATTTTTGGAGAAAACAAGTTAAAAAAGGGAAAGAGGAGGTCGAGAGCTTTCTGAAAAGATATAATTTGTAATTTTCCGACCAGCGGAAGGTGGTGGACTGGTGGTTTGACATTCCCTTTGTCACTATAGACTGAACTCGCTGTGAAACTTTTGATTCTTAGTAGCGGGTGGAGGGGAAATTTTTGGCATCATTTATTTGGCCTTGAAGACTTGAGGGGTGTGAGGTAAAAATGAAGAGATTTTAGGTTTTTATATGGTGAGAAGTGGCGGGTCAAGCTTAATGGGCTTCCCAATTTTCTTCTTTTCCTTGGATTTAAATGGCCCAATGGCCCCAACAAATAAATCAAAATTCACAACATAAACATTTGATTAACTAAGGATTTTTTTACACAAATATACAAATTTGCACCCTTAATTACAAAAAAATAGCAAGATTTTTTAAATTACAATGCATAGCAATATTTTTGTTAGCACATTATAATAAACAAGATAAATCACATTTTCCAAATAAACCCTAACTTCAATCCCTATTCCCAAAATCCTTCCCAATCCCTACCACCCATAACCCACACAATCACACACAATTTACAACGCCTCCATTCTTTAAAAACCCTAGGGCCGACAACAAAGACGGTGGCAGCAACCTCCTAAACACATCCCATAAACAACTCCCCGGCAACTTCCCCACCCGAACCCGGACGCGACCCGATTCATGATCCGGGTCGATAAATCCTCATCATTATCATCATCGGTATCAACTTTCTCGTCAATATATTTAATTTAATCAAATGAAAGTGCTCGCCGGAGTGGCGGCAGAGTTTGCATCGTCGGTGGCCACTGAGGAGGATTATTAGCAACAAGATTAGGGTTTAGATGATTAGCAAAATGGGAGATGACAGATCAAACAGGGGAGAGCGGAATTGGGATTTGGGCAGGGGGTGAACGGGATTGATAAGTTGAACAGAATCTAAACTGCGGTCAACATCACTGGAGGACGCCGTGAAAGTCGTCAGAGAAAAACTGAAACTAACCGATTTAAAAAAATTGGAACGCTGAAGAAAAAATTTGGCCGATATCTACTTGGATTTCTTGGCATTTTCTTTCTGTTTGTCTTTTGCTTAAGCTTGTTTATCAGGATATTTTGTTTATTATTTCTGGGTTTGATATCGTATTGTTTTTGCCATTTGATTATGTAGTTCTTCTGTTTGTTCACTGAAATATCGTTGAAACAATATGAAACAGTTGGTGAAACAGTCTGATACGGTCTGAAACAGCATTGAAATAGTAGTATACAGTCTGAAACGATGTTGAAATAATATAAAATAGCTGTTGAAACAGTCTGATATAGTCTGGAACGACTTTGAAACAGTATAATATAAAGGTGAAGTAGTTTAGAAACAATGATAAACAAGATGAAACAATGCTTAAACAGTCTAGAAACACCTAGATACAGTTTAGAAAATAGTTAGATAGGGTGCAAAACAACCTGAAACGGTGCTGAAACAATTTGAAACAGTGCTGAAACAACAAGATATAGTTTGATATATAGCAAAAATAGTGCAGATACAGTGAGATACAGCGTTGAAACAATCTGAAACACTAGTGAAAAAGTTCAAAACAAAATGTAAAATGTGAAACAATGCAAAAAAGGTAAAATAGTTTAGAAATGGTGAGAAACAACACACAAACAGTTAAATACGAGGTGGTTGGTTGTCTAGATACAATGAGATACGAGGTGGTTGGTAGTTGAGATACAATGAGATACGATGTAGTTGGTAGGCGAGATACGGTTAGATACGGTTGGATAGGAAGTGGTTGGTAGTTGAGATACAGTGAGATACAACGAGATACGATGTGGTTGGTAGTTGAGATACAATGAGATACGATGTGGTTGGTAGACGAGATACAGTTAGATACGAGGTAGTTGGTAGTTGAGATACAATGAGATACAATGTAGTTGGTAGTTGAGATACAATGAGATACGATGTGGTTGGTAGGCGAGATACGGTTAGATACGAGGTGGTTATGTGGTTGGTAGGCGAGATACGGTTAGATACGAGGTGGTTGGTAGTTAAGATACAGTGAGATAAAATGAGATACAATGTGGTTGGTAGACGAGATATGGTTAGCTACAAGGTGGTTGGTAGTTGAAATACAGTGAGATACAACGAGATACGATGTGGTTGGTAGTTGAGATACAATGAGATACGATGTGGTTGGTAGGCGAGATACGGTTAGAAATGAGGTGGCTGATAGTTGAGATACAATGAGATATGAGGTAGTTGGTAGTTGAGAAACATCGAGATACAGTGAGATACAATGAGAAACAGTATGGATGAGATTAGGAAAAGTGAAATTGGGGAAATGGGATGAGTAAAAATGAAATTGGGGAAATGGTGGGAGGAAAATTGAAATAGGGGGAAATGGGAGGAGCAAAAGTGATAATGGGGAAAATAAGAGGAAGAATGTAAGGGCTTGGTATGTTATGGGAAAATATTGTTATGTTTTTGCTATGTTTGTAATTAACTTCTCCTTACCACTGTAATGGGTAATCTTGCTAAAATATTGCTATGTTTTTTAAATAACTTCTAAAACTTGTACTTTTATGTAAAAATTTCATTAACTAAACTAACAAGCTGGTTAATTAGGATAAAACTAAAACACATAAAATTATACTAATCATATAAATTGACTCCAAACAACAACTAAACAAATAACACAAAGAGAAAATATTTTTTGTTCAATTTTGATATTTTTCTTCTACTTAACTAAGTAAAATAGCTAGATAAAACGACAAAGATCTAGAAAAATTAGACAAGCCTCCTAGAAAATTATCACGACTATTATAAGCTATATATTTTTTTTGTGCCAAAATTAGGTGATTACAGAGACTAAGCAAGATTTTTGTGTCATGCACACAATTGGTAAGATGAACATCAAAATCGACAAAGATGGAAGTACAACTAAAATCTCTTTATTCAGATGCAATTGAGAGATACTACAAATCGAAATCGACATCAGCGACATTCATCTTTATGGAATTTGAACTACGTAGCGACCTGATTCCCAAGAGAACATACGTAGGCAGCCTACTCAAGGCACTGTCACGTTATAAGAGAACTTTATTGGACACTAGGCAGAATTTTTTGAGGGCACCTCAAATAATTCAAAGAAACCATTACAACACTAGGGTAGAATTTTTTTAGGGACCTCAAAAATTCAAGAAAATTACAAGCAGTCCCTCAAAATTTCAAAACGAATGTCTTTGAACAACAAATGGATATAGAATTGTTTATGTCCAAACCATGCATTGTAGTCTATGATTCAATGAAATAAATTTGTATTACTCTTTAAATGTGATTTTTTTTCTTCCAAAAAACATATGCATATCCCTTTCCTTATCCCTTTTGCTCACAGCTCAACTAAGCTTTTGACGTTCGAAAAGGGAGATATTATAAAGAGGCAATTATGCAAGAGGCAGCAGTAGAGTACAACACAACAAATGCGCAACTCAACCTCCCCCTAAAAACTCACAAATTTTCTTTAATTGCAGGTTTACGCAGGTACCGAGTATGCCTAACAACTCTTGCAAAGAAAAATTTATTAGATTATTAAAGCGTAGAATCTGCATCAGTAGATATATAGAGTCCGCATTTGTGGGAAAGAAGCTTAGAATCCGCATCGGTGGATATATAGGGTCCGTGTTTGTGGACATGACATAAATTGAAGAAGCATAGAATCTGCGTCGGCGGATATATAAGCTCTGTGCTCGTGGACATGACAGCAATGAAAGAAGCATAAAATCTACATCGGTGGATATATAAGGTCCGCGTTTGTGGACAATTCAGAAATTGAAGGTATTGGGTCGGCGTTTGTGGGCATAGTGTAGCAATTTGAAGCAGAGTAGGGTTCGCGTCTATGGACATAGTTCAATAATTTGAAGCAGAGTAGGGTTTGCATTTGTGGGCATATTTTTGCAATTTGAAGCATAATAGGGTTCGCGTTTGTGGGCATAGTTCAGCAATTTGAAACAACATAAGGTCCGTATTTGTGAACATAGTCAGCAACTTGAGGAAGAATACATAGTCCGCGTTGGTGGACACATTCAACAGTGAAACATCATAGGGTCCGCGTAAGTGGATATAGTCAGCAATTAAAGCAACATTAAGTCCGTGTTTGTGGACATAGCTGAAATTGAAGCAGCATGACGTCCAAAATTGTGGACAAGTCGGCTATGAAAAAGCATAGGGTCCCTGTATGTGGGCGTATCATTAAAAAGACATATGATCTGCGTCATCGGATGGAAAGCACGGTGTCCGCGTTTGTGGATGAGATATCAATCAAACAAGCATAAGGTCCGTGTTTGTGGGCATAGTATTGAAGAGGCACATGATTTGCATCTACGGATGAAAGTATAGGGTCTTATACAGAGAAGACAATATTGAGCAAACAATTTAGATATTCGTCAATCAAAAGACAAATCAAGCCTGTGTTAGCAGGGATATAAAACAACACAATCAGAATTCAGGTTTTTCATACTTATGAAATGAGGAAATGTTACATCCCAGGGAGGAAATATCTTTGAATACAAGTAGTGCTACAACTCATATATCAGACAAGAAAATATTTTCAACATGACGGTCGATGTGACACATCTGTCACGAGGTTCATAGGAGAGGTGACAGAGAGATTCCCGAACACAGAACTGAGGAGAGGTCGCATTCTTCCCGTTTCCTATCATAAATTCCTATCCCCAATCCTAAAATCGTGCTCGAAACCTTTACTCGTGCGTCATAAACCCATCACACAAGCTATATGTTATTCTGTCTGTCGTAACAAAATTGGCTATTTCGTCAACTATATTTGTCCGAAGATCCTTTCATCATCCCTGGGTAAAGAGGGGCAGCTGTTGACACCCAATTTTGTCCCTCATTTTTTTGAAATTTGGCTATATTTAATTAAAATATGTAATATTATTTTTTCAAACAAAATTGCATTAGATAACATGCATTTACGTACATAACCCTATTATTATTCTCCTATTTATATTATACTTACTTAATTGTGACTATATTACGTAATTACATCATTTAGGTTATTTTCCAAAATACGTATGCTATTTGCGCAATTTAATGCATTACGATATCATTTAATGATTATATGTGGCTATTTACATTTAATTAGTATTATTTGAGCTCATTTACATTTATTTGTTATTAAATATATTTATAATTTTTTCTATTTTTATACTAATTAATTATATTTATAAGTATTTTAATTAAATACTAGCCAATTTGTCAATTTACAACTCCATTTCCACTACATTGAGTCCTCGTCATCATTTTTTTTTTAATCTATGTGTACGCCAAATAAGCTCCACCTAAGACTACACCTCACTAAAACACACTCTTGATAAGCACATGTACAAGTCGTTCTAGCATGTGGTACAACCTCTCCAAAGAACTATTCGTAATTTGCTTCATACACATCAGCTACTGCACACATGTATGTACACGTGCACACGTGGCTAGACCGCAGCCATTCATTTTCCATATCTGACGGCTACTATTAAAACTTATAATTTCATATTTACACTTCACCCCCAACTTCCATAACCCTAAAACACTGCACTCTCTCTCCTAAAATACACCAGCCGCCAACCTCCCCTCCCCCCATCCTCTCTTCCCCCTTTTCCCAATTCCATTCCAAATGCACCAAAATGCTACCCGTACCCGTCATGCTCCACCAGCACGCCGCTAATCACACAACCCCCCCCTCTCTCTCTCTCTCTCTCTCTCTCTCTTTCTCTCTCTCTCTCTCTCTTGTCTTATCTCTCTCATGAGACCGAAAAAAGGGATTTGAATATAATTCACTTCAAATTGGATTAAACGAAGCAAGAATCATGGAAGTCATCAATGTCTCTATGCATAAAAGACAAGAAAATGGATGATTCGAACTCAATCCACATAAATCAAGCAAAAATGAATTGGGTCAGATGTGACCCGATACGACACCAAAACGGGTAACGTCTTTCCTTTTTTCCGTTTCTGTTTTATTTTGGCTTTTTATATGCTGAAATTATGAATCACACACCTACTGATTTCTATCGTTAATTTTAATCCATGATTATATGATCAAGTTAATATTGATCAATAAAAAAGGTTTTCATACAAATTTGATCTTATGCTTTAATGATTTAGAAATTTGACGACATAGCATAACAATATGAACATTGATTGTATCATGTTAATCATTGGTTGAACTCGAGTCCTAAAAGTGCTTGCTCGTCCTGGTTAGCATATTAGTAAAGGTTCTTGCTTGGGTGGATATAGCCACGGTGCATATTGAGTCGTACGAATTTAATATTTGTAATTGCTTTGCAATGTATACGTACATATGTGATGGTCTGCGTGGATTCTGAAAAGGTGAAGAAAATGATCTCTATGTTAGAATACATTATTGCTACTGTACCATGCATGTTCACAACTTTTAAGTAGATTGATACTACTTTCCTTGTGTACTGAAAACTGAAATTTCTGCCTTAATTTTAGCCAATTGGACATTGTACTTCCTTTTTGACAGAATTGCATATTCCCTTTCCTTTTCCTTAAGTAGTTGTCAAAAGGAAATATATATTTCCTTTAGTTAGAAGATGCAGTGAATTCTTTGGTTTGAAATGGGTGCCATGACCTCCTCTTGAACACTATAGATACTCCTCTCTTTTCCCCTATAGAATATTTCTGAATACACCTTTAGACCTTCAACACGCAAAAACAATATTTTCACACCTTTTCTCTCCTCTCTTCTTTGAAAGAATACTGTTCTCTCTATCTCTTCTCTAAAATATTGAAAGTCATTCTCTGGGACGGCTATTGGCCAAGGTAAAAGCTCGTTTCTTCCTGATATTGGTCGCTGCCTGGAACCTTTAGTAGTGTCATTGCTTAAGTTGTTTCAAAGGCTCCTAAGGTATAATTATAAGCTGAATGAATGATCTCTTAATACAATGTTGATGGTTATTGTTGGTTCTCTGTGATCCATTTGTAATGGTTACTAGTCTGCTCTGTTCCTACTTACTTTTGTGTTCATGAAGGCTGTTCCAGCACACCCTTTAACTCTCTTCTTCAGATTCTAGGATAACCAAATGGCTATACGATATGTTAACAGTTTATTGCAGGTGTTAGAATAGAGAAAGAATAGCCAAAGACTACATTTTTGCTTCCAAGTTTCTTGTAGGCTCGTTGATGTTAAAGGAGCTATTCATTGAAGGAATTGAACAAACAACAACATTTGAGGTGCTGATTTAAGGATTCAAAAATTAGGGTTCTTCATCAAGAATTTGGGGCTTTTTGAAATTGGTTGTTGCTATTAAAGATTCAACTACTAGGGTTTGTTAACGGACCAACAAGGAATATAAATCTCAAATTTGGAGCAAAAATACGGTGGTTTGTATTCAAGTGGAAAAGAGGGTTTCAAAATCGGGTTTTGCTTCAGGTCCAGAAGCCTACACTAACGCGCGCCACCAAGCACGATAGCGCAGGCCAAGAATTAAAAGGCCTACGCGATCGCGACTGTCTTACGCGATCGCGCACCAGCAATCAGGTTACTCATCGCGATCGCGTCGTGTCTCACGTGTTCGCATTGAGCAACAATTTTTTGGAAAAACAGTTTCTTAGATAGATTACTCGCAACAGCCCCGAAATAGTTTCCAATCAACCAAAACCCAATTTCAGAATCAAATACATTGAGTTTCTAGATCATAAACAAAATTTCATCCAAATCCGAATCCGATTCGTGCTAATTTGATTCGTGACTTTCTTCTTTCCTTTCTTTGACTTTTTCTAAATTTCGTCTGTTAGCTTCAATTGTCCGTTTCTTGTCACAACAATTCCTTTCCATCCCAAATTAGATTGAGTTTGATTATCAAGTCGGACTTGTGTGCGAAAAACAAACTTGCAATAGCCAAGAGTGGAAAAAGGCAAGTATGGTGAGAATATTAGAGCGAGTAAAAGCCAATCGTTGAGTGTAAACATGAGTGGATTGAGTGCAATCAAATCGACTGTAAACACTTAGGGAGAGACTTGGTGAGAACTCTTTCTACTAACCTTGTTTATTTACTTGTTTGTAGGTACAATGGCTCAGAAGAAGTCGATTTGGGAGAGGTTACCAAGGAAGAGCGGAACGTGAAAGGACTACTATAACTACGGGGGTTATGGTGGACATCAGAGACATCATGATGATGATAGAGGGTTGAACACCATCAAGATCAACCTACCAACTTTTCAAGGAGAAAGTGATCCCGAAGAGTATCTAAAGTGTGTTGTCAAGATGGAGAGGATCTTTCAAGCCAACAATGTTCAAGAAGCCACAAAGGTTAAGTATGCCATTACTCAATTTGAGAATTATGCTTCTACTTGGTGGGAGTCCAAACGAAGGCAAAGGGAAAATCAAGGGGTAATTGCAAATGGTGGATGGGCGGCTTTGAAAGCCATGATGGAGGCTTGATTTCTACCCACCAACTATGAAGATGAGTTGATCAAGAAGTTCTATAACTTGAGGTAAGGGAACAAGAGTGTGCCAGAATACTTTGATGAGTTTGAGAAGACAAGGACAAGGGCCAAAATTCAAGATGGTGATCGATTCCTTATTCCAAAATTTTGTGGAGGCTTGAATAGGAAAATCTCTTCTCCCATGGAATTGCACCAATATGATTTCTTGTATGATGCTTTTCAAATGGCGCTTAAGGTAGAGAAAGGGCTTAAATTGGACAAGTCCTACAAGTCCAACAACATCTCTATCACTTGGAACAAAGGAAAGGATAATGTAAAGGCCTATACCCCATAGGACAAAGCAAAGGAGCCCAAGCGAGAGTTGAAAGGCCAATTTGACAAAGCCAAGCCCAAAGAAGATCCAAAGGTGGGAGGTAACAAAGCTAAACTTGAAAGCTTGTCTAACATTCAATGTTATAAGTGTAATGGCCGAAGCCACATGATGAGAGATTCCCCAAATAGGAGAGCTATTGTTGCTTTGGGTGATGTGGGCTATGAAACGGGTGGTAGTGATGTAGAGGAGATAGATAGGGATATGCCATGTGATGATGATTTTGACGAGGGCAAGGTGGAAGGTGAACAATTAGAGGAAGACTACGCCACTTTTGTGTTAAGGAGAATAATAAGGGTGCAATTGAAGGAGGAGTCGAGTCAAATGGAGAATTTGTTCCATGCATATTGTGAGGTTCAAGGGACTATTTGCTCTCTAATTATTGATAGTGGTAGTTGTGTCAATGTGGTGAGCACTACATTTATTTAACAACTCAAACTACCCATTAGGAAACATCCACAATCTTACAAGCTACAATGGTTGAACAAGTGTGGTGAGCTAAAAGTTACCAAGCAAGCTTTGATCAAATTCAAGACTGGGGACTACCATGATAAGCTTTTACTTGATGTGGTTCCGATGCAAGCTTGTCATATTTTACTCGGTAAGCCTTGGCAAATTGACCATTTGGTGAAGCATGATGGCAAGACTAACAAGTATGCTTTGGAATTGGAGGGTCAGAAGTTTATTCTCAACCCATTGACTTCGCCTCAAGTGAGTGAGGGCTATAGGAAGATGAGGGAGTTAAAGTTGAAAAGAGAGAAAGAAAAGAAAAAAGGAGTTGTAGGAGATAAGAGAGTGTGAGTTGTCACACAAAGAGTGAGGAAACAAAATAGAGAGTGAACTTGTTCTTGTCCAAAAAGGAGTTTTTGAAAGATGTGGAGGAGGGAATGCCCATGATTCTCTTCCTACACAAGGACCATGTTTTGCTTACTAATGAACTAACCCCTTTTCTGCCTAGTTCTATTTCTTCTCTTTTGCAAGGCTATGAATACATCTTTCCTGAGGAGTAGTGGATTGCCACCAGTAAGAGGCATTGACCTTGTTCCGGGCTCCCAATTGCCCAACAAGTCCGCTTATAGAAGCAACCCGGAGGCCACTAAAGAGCTCCACAAGCAAGTGGAGGAGTTGTTTGAAAGAGGACTTGTGCAAGAAAGCTCAAGCCATGTGCGGTCTCGGTCATTCTAGTGCCAAAGAAAGATAGGACTTGGCACATGTGTGTGGATTGTAGAGCCATCAACAAGATCACGGTAAAGTATCGTCATCCTATTCCTAGGTTAGATGATGAGCTTGATGAGTTGTGTGGATCTTGTATGTTCTCTAAAATTGATTTGAGGAGTGGATACCACCAATCCGGGTGAAACCGGGTGATGAGTGGAAGACGACCTTTAAGACTAACTTTGGTCTTTATGAGTGGCTTGTCATGCCTTTTGGCTTGTCCAGTACTCCTTCAACCTTCATGAGGTTGATGAATCATGTGCTCAAATCTTCCATTGGAAAATTTATTGTAGTTTACTTTGATGACATTCGTATCTATAGCAAATCCATTGATGAGCATGCTAATTATTTGAAACAAGTGTTTGATGTTTTGAGAAAGGAGCAATTGTTTGCTAATTTAAAGAAGTGCTCTTTTTGTGTTGAAAAAGTTGTGTTTCTTGGTTTTGTGGTGAGTGCAAATGGTGTGGAAGTAGATGAGGCTAAAGTAGAGGCCATTAGGGATTGGCCCACTCCTAAAAGCATTGGTGATGTGAGAAGTTTCCATGGGTTGGCTAGCTTTTATAGGAGGTTTGTGAGGGGATTTAGTACTATAGCCGCACCATTGACCGAAGTGATAAGGAAGGATAAGGCATTTGTATGGGGAAAGGAGCAAGAAGAGGCTTTTGCAAAATTGAAAGAAGTGCTTAGTTCCACACCTCTCCTTCAATTTCCAAACTTTGATAAAACCTTTGAAATTGAGTGTGATGCTAGTGGGAAAGGAATTGTAGCCGTGTTGATGCAAGATCAAAAACCCATTGCCTATTTTTGTGAGAAATTCAAGGGAGCAACCACTAAATATTCCACTTATGATAAAGAGTTGTATGCTTTGGTGAGGACTTTGGCTCATTGGCAACATTACCTTTGGTCCAAAGAATTTGTCATTAGAACCGACCGCCAATTTTTGAAATACCTCAAATCCCAAGAGAAATTGAATGTGAGACATGCCAAATGGGTGGAGTTCATTGAAACCTTTCCTTATGTCATCCATTACATAAAGGGGAAAGAGAATATGGTGGCGGATGCCTTGTTAAGGAAGTTTGTGCTACAATCAAGAAGACAAGTGTTGTTGAATACTTTGGGGTCCAAGCTCATGGGTTTTGAGAGTATGAAGGAGATGTATGCCAATGATCCAGAGTTTGGGAAACTCTATGCTAATTGTGAATTAGAGGAAAAGGGGAGAAGGATTAATAGAATGTGTAGTGAGGAGGAAGTGATGATGTGGAGAAAAAGAGGTTCCATAAATTTGAAGGATTCTTATTTAGGAATAGAAAGTTGTGTGTGCCTAGTTCATCTTGGAGGGAGTTGCTAGTGAGGGAGGCACATATTGGGGGACTAATGGGGTATTTTGGAATGTGCAAGATCATGGAGATTATTAAGGAGCAATTTTATTGGCCTAAGATGAGAGTTGATTTTGTGAGGGTGTGTGGCTAATGCTTGGAGTGTAGACAAGCTAAGTCAAAGCTACTTCCACATAGTTTGTACTTACCCCTCCCTATTCTCTTAGGTTCTTGGCTTGACATTTCTATGGACTTTGTGCTTGGATTGCCTAGGACCAAGAGGGGAAAAGATAGTATCTTTGTGGTAGTTGATAGATTTCCAAAATGGCTCATTTCTTTCCATGTCATAAGATTGATGATGCATCCCATGTGGCCAATTTGTTTGTTGAACATGTACTCAAATTGCATGGGGTTACGAAAACTATTGTTAGTGATAGGGATCCCAAGTTCCTTAGTCACTTTTGGAAAGAACTATGGGGGAGGCTTGGCACTAAATTGTTATTCTGCACTTCTTGCCACCCCTAAACCGATAGCCAAACCGAGGTTGTCAATAGAACCTTGGGTGCTATGCTTAGAGCATTGATAAAGGGGAAACTTTCTTCTTGGGAAGAACATTTACCTTTGATTGAGTTTGCATATAATAGAACCATGCATACTTCCACTTGCACGACGCCTTTCGAGGTTGTGTATAGTTTTAACCCCCTTACCCCCTTGGATCTTACGCCTTTATCTAGTGATGTTTTCTTAAGCTTAGATGCCAAGTTGAGAGCTCAAGAGATGAAGCAACTTCATGAGCAAGTAAGGAAACAACTCGAAAAGAAAAATCAAGAAGTTGCCAAAAGAGCTAACAAAGGAAGGAAGAAGGTTATCTTCGAGCCCAGTGATTGGGTTTGGGTTCATTTCCGGAAGGATAGATTTCCCAATAAGCGGGCGAGAAAATTGATGCCTAGAGGCGATGGTCTATTTAAAATCCTTGAAAGCCTCAACGACAACGCGTACAAGGTGGACTTGCCAAGAAACTACTAAGTGTGCAACACTTTCAACGTGTGTGACTTGTCTCCCTTCAAAGTCGAAGAACAACCGAATCCGTGGACGGATTCTTCTCAAGACGGGAAGAATGATGCAACCCGATGCACGAGCAAGCCATTCACAAGGAGCCACGCACGGGAGTTACAATAGTTACAGGCCATGTTTGCACAACTGGAGCTGTTGGGGCAAGTATTGGAGGTTTCAGGACATTTCTGCATGCTTACTGCCTCAGAATCTGGAAATGTTCATCGTGATCGTGAGTCTCCAGACGTGATCGCGAAAGGCCAAAAAGATGACCAGCGCTATTGCGCACCATCAGCCGTGATCGCACAAGAAGGAAATGAAGAGCAGCGCGACCGCGAGTCCTCAGACGCGATCGTGCAAGAGGCTAAAAACGGATGAAGGCCAATGCCTTCGCGATCGTGTGACCATAGTCGCGATCGCGGGGCTCTGATTTATTGAGGTGCGCGATAGCGCGTGTTCCTGTGCGAACGCGCTGAGACGATGATCAGAAGTCCACTTTGAGTTAATGAATTTTGTTTCAGCCCACTTTTAGGGCAATTATGGCAGTGTTATGCCATTTTAGGAAGCACTATATAAGGGCCTTTAAGTCTCATTTGCTAGTTAGATTTGGATGACATTAAACCTAGTGAGATTATTTGCTAAGCTTGTTTCCTTAAGCACAGTTAAGTCCTTGATTTGCAATTAGATTTAATCTAGTTGAGGATCAAATAGAATTGGTTCAAGTTGTTCGACAATTAAGGGGGGTGTTTAAGCTATTTTCCCTAATCTACTTCCTTAATTCTTTCTAATCAAATTTGGGTCTCTCTCTTCAATCTTTACATTTTTTTTATTTCCTTTTCATGTTGTTATATTCATATCAATATATTACAAAAAATAACAACATTATACAAATTACACCATATAACAATATTTTTGCTAGCAAGTCCAACCCAATTATCACTTGACCCGACCCATCCAATCCACCATACTAATACTCCTAAATCCTTCAATTCTTCCAATTCCTATTCAACCCCCATCAGTTAACAAAATTTTTCCCAACCCCTGCCATACTTCGCCACAAGCCACCACCACGATCCACCAACCACCGTCCCTGGCCAAAAATTTTACATCTTCAAGTGCGTCTCATCACCCTCTTTTCATTTCCAAAATTGGTTTTCCCAAAATCCCCTCCAATTTCCGTATATCGAGCCTCAGATAATGATTAAGACGATGTCAGAGATAGATCTAGTATAGAGATTTTGGTATCGGAGTCCGGCAATTTTCTGGCAACGGAGAAGCTGAGTCCGGAACAGAAGGAAATGGTGGTGCTTGTTGTGTACATAATTTTTGTTTTCATATATAGTTGGTAGAAACCAAACTTTTAGTTTGATGCGGTTTTCCAAGTTTTTAATGGGGTATGATACTGCTCAAAATTGATGGTTTATTGGATACTCTAATTTTTTTGTGTGATGTTGTCTGTAAATTAGTTGTTGTTGATAAACTTTGACATGGTTTTAGGCGCTAGTAGTAGTGTAGTATTAGATGTATTGGAAACTATAACTAATTTAATGCTATTATTTTATTCAAATGTGTTTACATTCTCGTGCTTTGTTCTTTCAACAAGATTTTAAGCATTTGTTTCATTAATTTATTCATCCACTACTGTATTAAAATTATTCACATAAATGTTAATCGTGAATAGCTGTCTTTAAGGGTATAGCTCAAAAAGCTTTCAAAAAAATGTCTAGAAACAGTTAGATACAGTGCAAAAATAGTGCAGATACAGTGAGATACAACATTGAAACACTCTGAAACAGCGAGAACAGTTTAGAAACAGTCCTGAAATGGTGCTAAAATAATCAGAAATATATACAGTTTTATACGGAGCAAAAATAATGCAGATAGAGTGAGGTACATCGCTGAAACGGTGCTGAAACAATCTGAAACAGTGTTGTAACAGCGTAGATACAGTGAGATACAATTTGATATGGAGCAAAAACAGTGCAGATTTAGTGAGAAACAGCGCTGAAGCAGTTTGAAATTGCTAGTAAAAAAATTCAAAACAAAATGTAAAAAATAATGTGAATTAATGCATGTATTGGATAAAAATAGCCGAGGTCTCGAGAAAGACCTCGAAGCCCGACACGAAGACTGCCCCACGAGGAAAGCTTACAAGGAGAGGCTGCATGATTCATGACCTCAAAAAAATTGTCCCAGTAGACAGGCTTGAAGTACTGAGCTCAGGAAATTCGATTTGTTGTCATATCCAGATTTAGGTCAACACAAATTGGCGCAGTCTGTGGGGATTCTGGTAATAACGTTTGTTCTAAATTCTGTAGTTTCAACTTTCCACCGAAAAACAAAATGTGAGATTTTGTCAATGATAACATGACTATCCAAGTGCCGGATCAGATAGCGGGTGCTACCGACACCAACAGTGGAATCCCATTACACCCAACTGGCTCAACACCGCCTTTTAGTCCCATCCCAACGAGCAATTCAGCTCCGTTGATTGGGTTAACGCCTCCAAACGGATCCACTCCACCGATCGGTCTGACACCTCCCGTAGGAGCACTTATCCGATCCAACCTCCTCCAATTCGGGCGACCCCTTCCAACAGCTCATGGTGAACTCGCTACAACAAATGCGAGAGCAGCCCCCGCCCAAGTAGCCGCGCAGGCTCAGTTTAATGAGAAGTTTTGAAACTCTTTGCAAACTCTCACAGGGAATAGGATAGTCCATCAACCCTCGGTGATAATCCCTTCACGATGTTCAATGGAGGAAACCCAAACGCTGCTCCCGTCAGAACCAACATGGGAGGTCTCCCAAACGGGATCGCGTTAGGTCTCGGAGACTATAGCCCCCATAATGTCTCAAACAGGCATCGCGTCCGACTTCGAAAGTGGAAGAAAGAGTTCCAGGCTAGCATGGAAAAATGGCTTGAAAACGTACCAGGGGTCCGCAAACCACAATGAGCACAGGACATTGAAAAATGTCACCAACTACCCTTCAAGCCTGAAGCTGCTCCAGCACCCGTCCCAAAACATTTCAAATTACAAATTCTGAAGAAGTATGATAGGACGACGGACCTAGTTGACCATATTTCACAATACATGGCTATGGTTAAAAGCAATGATCTAATCCCAATTGAAAAAGAATCCATGTTCTTGAAAGAATTCGCCGACACCTTGGAACGGGCGCTACGTTGGTACATGCTCCTCCCTTCTGAGTCCATTTCCAGCTTCGATGAATTGGCAAACATGTTCAGTAAAGCTTACACTGGGGCCCAAAAGATCCTCAAAAAAAGGAAGGCATCTTTAACGTAAAACAATGATACCTCAAGCCCATCAAGGACTTCCTCGAGCGCTTTCAGGCCGAGAGGAGGGACCTACCAAAGATGGATGATAGCTTGGCAATTATGGCTTTTGAAAAGAACCTTAATGTGGGCAATTCAGAGGCTGCAGCTGAGTTGAAGAAAGAGCTCCAACAGTGGCAAGCTTGAACTTGGGACGAATTGCATGACTGAGCCACAACAAAGTTCAGGCTCGAGGAAGCAGAGTGGAGAATAATAGGACGAGGCTATTCCTATCGAGGTCGATCTGAGTCCTCTCGACGCGCCACGAGGGAATTCAAAAAATCAATACGAGCCATACCATGGAGCTCAAAAGCAGCACGTAAGTCAATGCAGCATCAATACGTGAGCCAAAGACTTGGAGGAAAATTTGGATCATCCTCTAACCAAAAATCCTCGGGCCCATCTTCGGTATCCAAGGAGAAAGATATGCCTCGAATCTCTGCATACAATTTCAATATATCTACTTCCGAGCTGGTGGACGCGATCAAGGGAATGACTGAACAAGGAGTGAGGCTACCCATAGACATGAGAACGCCCCCGAACAAAAGAGATCAAACTCAACATTGTGAATTTCACATGGACTATGGGCACACAACTGAAGATTGTAAAGCATTGCGTCTCGAGGTGGCCCACCCGCTCAAGAAGGGGGTGTTAGCAGAGTATTTGACTGTTAAAGGGAAACAAACTACTCGAAGAATAGAAGAGAAGAGCAACCACCCCGAGCACAGTCACCAAAGAGGGTAGTAAATGTTATCACTTTGGGCTCAGAGGTGAATGGAATAAACTTTGCCGCAGCAAAGAAAGTGGCGAAATCATCCATTACAGTAGAGAAGAGAACGACAGCTGGTGAGTCAAGAAAAGAGATGGTGTTCAGCAAAGAAGATTGCAATGGGATGATGTTCCCTCATCATGACGCGCTAGTGATCACGCTTAGGATCAATGACTGTGATGTCAAACGAGCCCTAGTTGATCCTGGTAGCTCGGTGAACATCATCAACTATGGAGCGATAAAAAAGATGTGGTTGAAGGACTTAGTCGTCCCAAAAACGACCATATTGACAGGATTCAACAATTCCACTAAAAGACTTTGGGAGAAATAACCCTGACAACATAGGCTACAACATCATTCTTGGAACACCTTGGATCCACGAGATGGAGGCTGTACCATCAACCCTGCATCAAGTGATCAAGTTTCCAACTCCATGGGGAGCGAGAGCGATCTGAGGAGAGCAGCGAACAACACGGGAATGTTATTCAATTACAATGAAGAGTACGGTCGCCCCGATCGGGCCAAGAAAATGACGACAAGCAAAGATTCGACAACCGAGGACTTCACCAGGCAAAGCCCTTGGGGAACGAGCGACTACCTCATCAAGAATCACCCTTGGGGACTCGCTCAAATAAGTTAAGCCTACGGCTCGAGGGCGAGACGTCATCCTAAGCTAGCTCAAAACAACGAAAAATACTAAAAGTATTGCAAGAAGATCCAATATTTCTACAAAGGGAATTCCCACTAATAAAAGGCTTAGAGGCCCAATTATTTAAAAAATAAGTGGCACAAAGGCCTTAACAAAAAAAAAAAAAAACAAAAGCACTACTCTAAGCCTCCACTTCGGAGCCATCACCTCCCTCGTCTGAGCTCTCACTGCTCGAAGGGAGATTTTCCATCAGCCTCTGGGCCACAGCAGCATCGCTCTTGGCCTTGGAAATCTTGGCATTAAGGTCAACCCCGCCGCAGCACTCCTTCAGAGTCTTCAATCTCATTTGAATAATGACCTAATTTTTATCAACTTTGACCCGAGTCCTCCTCATTCTCCGCCTCGAGGAGAAATAATCAGCCTTGCCTCTCAAGAACTTAACCTCGCTCTCGAGCTGACTTTTCTCCTTCGCCAACTGCTCTTTCTCCGCAGCCATTTCATTCATCTTAAGCAGCTTCTGCTTTAAGTCAGCATGAAATTTCTTGGCACTCTCACTAATAGCTGACTGAGCCTCGTTCCTTACTCTCTTCAACTCGGCGTCACAAAGTTCCTTCGAACTCTTCTCCTCAATGACAAATTTAGCCTCGATGGCTTTGGTAATCTCGAGGTCAGACTTGTTGGCAGTATTTTTAGCATGCTCCAACTCGAGCCTTGCATTCATTAGCTCCTTCTCAAGACCACTCACTTGGGCCTCGAGACCCGCCGCTCTCGCCTCCATCCTGCCTTCAACTGCCGGAGATTCTCATCTCGTTTGCATTCAATCTCGGGAGTCCTGATAGAATTGATGTAATAGTACAAAAGAAAATTCCGAAATTTTATAAGAGGAAACGAGCGCAAATCTGAAAGGGAAAAATTGAAGGGAACATATATGAATGGTGTGCTGAGCAGCATCTGCCATCAGATCATAAATATGGGACTCTTTAAGGCGATCACGTTCCTTAGGGCACAAGAGTCCAAGAAGGCTGATCGGGACCTGGATATCGCCATTTAGGAGACAGAGTTCAGAAGGAATCTCGATGTAACGGAACTGTCTCCAAAAAGATTCATCAGGAGAAGGCTCGGAAACAGCTCGAGCAGTCTTTTCTCCCACTTGAGATGGCCGAGCTAATCCGCTTCCGCTGTCGAAGGTTGAATGCCTTTCAAGTCTTTATCAGCAACCTGAGCCAGTTCGGGCTCATGAGTAGATGGAACCACAACTTCATCCTGCCTTTTCCCTGCCTCGACAGCAGGAGTAAGCTCGGGAAAGGGAACAGGCTCTAACCTAGCATGTTTTGCTTTCGGAGTTTTCCCTGAGGACAACTCCTTCTTTTTCAAAACTGAACGAAGAAAGAAACGGAATGATTTAGAAAAAACCAAAAAAAAAAACAAAAAACAAAAAAAAAAACAAAAGGGAAAAGCATGGGGAAAGATACTCGACTTGTCTTAGCTCCAAGGTCCGATGACCCCTCGAGAGCTGTTCTTTTCTTCTCCTCCTCCTTTCCCTTTTCACTATTTCCCTTCAAAAGGTCTCTAATCAAATCTTGAAGGGCATTCAAGGCATCTCCGACCTCGGGAACTTCCTCTTTCTTGTCCCTTCTTTCCTTCGTTCGTTTTCTCTCCTTCGGCGCGGTGATCGCCCTCTTGGGGAGCTCTACAACAAAGCAGAGACAATGAGACATCAAAGCACAGGGCCTTGAAAAACTAGAACAGACTTAAAGTTGGGTAAAAAATAGCTCACCATGCCATTTGCATGCCCATTGATCCTCATCCAAAGCAGCCAAAACCATCCACGACCTCTTTGGACTAGGTTTGGCATCGATAATAGCTTGAACCCATTGAACCAAATTCTTTAGGCAAACAATTGGGACGGCCTCAGCTAAAAAGAAAAGAGCGAGGAGTCAAGAAGGGAAAAAGTGAAACGAAAATAAACGAAGAAACAAACACTTACGTGCTCAGTTCCACCACTCGGGAAAATGAGGCCTCGATGAGAGCTCAGTTCCACCACTCGGGAAAATCAGGCCTCGATGAGAGAATGTCAGTGGGCAAGAGGACGAAGCTCTCGTTCCATCTACGGTTCTCGAGGTCCTCACTTTTCATAACCAGCGAGTACGAGACCCGCTTGTTGAGCTGAACAACCCCATCCTTATGAAGGGTGGGGGAAAATAAATACAAAAGATAATCGAGGGTGAAGGATACCCCCGCTGATTTGCTCAAAAATTTGAGGCATTAAATGTGCCTCCACATCCCAGTACCAATCTAGGCTATGCACACTTGGAAAGTTCGACAAAAGGTGTCCAACACTTCTGGGATAGGAAGAGAGAAATCGATTGTAAAAGGATAGGTGAAAACGAAGGAACACCCTTCGACTCGATCACACACTCGGCTCTCGGGGGTGGGGATACTAACCCTCACCTCGGGGCCCCAGTTGCAATCAGAGCGAACCGGAAGGATATTCGCCTGAGTAATCAAGCTCGGCGTATCCCCCACAAGAATGTTCCTTTTCCTTCTAACATCTGATTCAGTTTGAAGTTGCATAACAAAGTCCTTCGAAAGATCAATTTTGGAGGGGATGATATGGTGGGGCTTGAGTTACAAATCATCAGAGAGGGGTCCATCGTCACCAACATCCTTCGTGGTGACCTCCTCATCCTCCATCATAGCTGCTCCGGTGGCCCCAGCCATAGCCGAGCTTTGTTCTTGATCCACACCACTGGAACAAACAAGATCCTCCATGTTAAAGTCAGGAGAACAAAAACGTTCAATGGTTTAGGAACATTAACTAGCTCCCCATCGACGATCATGGTATCAACAAGGGAAGGTAGAGAACATGACGAATTCTGCTGAGACATTTTTCTCAAAGATTTTTTGAGTTGAAAGAGAGGAGAAGATTCAAGAATTTTACTGTTAAAGGCAAGAAGAAGTAGAAAAAAAGAGAATGAAAGGTTCGGCTATATATAGGTTAAAACGCCATGATTATAGCTACATGGGAAAGACAAAACAGGAAAACGTCCCCAATCAGCGATCGCCACGCATGATTGATGGGAATATGAAGTGACAACCGCCATTTTCAAAATTCACGGCGCAAAAATAGCCACGAAAATCTCCCACCTAAGGTTAATTCCACTCCTCGACAAATTTGGAAACCTCTCGAGGAGTGGGGGACTATCTGTATTGGATAAAAATAGCCAAGGTCTAGAGCAAGACCTCGAAGCCCAACATCAAGACTGTCCCATAAGTCAAGCTTACGAGGAGAGGCCGCATGATTCGTCGCCTAAAAAAATCATCCCAGTAGACAAGCTCGAAGTGCTGAGCTCGGGAAAAACTCTGTGACCATACGACCTCGAACAAAACAATGCCTCGCTAGACGAGACCTGATCTTTGTAATCGTCGACAGTTGTCTTGGCATTTAAGGGGAAGATCGCGAGTCAACCACAATCAAACACGGAGTAATGGCTATAAAGGAGCAATTATGATATTTATAACGTCATTCTTTTCCCTAGCTAAAAACAGGATTTATTTGTAAACAATAGGACACGATCATTACAATATTCAACTCTACTTTTACTTGTTGTCTCATTTATTCCTTACCTCATTACTTTTTCGAGCTTTTTGTCTAGCCTAAACCTAACTTCAACTCGAGCTGCCCTTTGATACAAGCAAATTATCAGTTAAATCTAATATAAATTCGATTTATTGTCCTATCCAGATTAAGGCCAACACAATGCAAAACAGGTGAAATAGTTTAGAAACAGTGAGAAACAACGTACAAACGGGATGAAACAAATGCTAAAACAGTAAAAAAACAACTAGATACAGTCTAGAAATAGTTATACGGTGCAGAACAATGCAAATACAGTGAGATACGGAAAGATACAATGAGATACGGGGTGGTTGGTAGTTCAGAAACATCGAGATACAGTAAGATACAGCGAGATATGGTTAGATACGAGGTGGTTGGCAGTTGAGATACGATGAGATACGATGAGATACAATGTAGTTGGTAGGCGAGATACGGTTAGATACGAGGTGGCTGGTAGTTGAGATACCATGAGATATAATGTGGTTGGTAGGCGAGATACGTTTAGATACGATGTGGTTGGTAGGCTAGATACAGTTAGATAAAGGTGGTTGGTAGTTGAAATACTATGAGATACGATGTGGTTGGTAGGCGAGATACGGTTTGATACGAGGTGGTTGGTAGTTGAGATACACTGAGATACGATGTGGTTGGTAGGCAAGATACGGTTAGATACGAGATGGTTGGTAGTTGAGACGCGTGAGATACGATATGGTTGGTAAGCGAGATACGGTTAGATACGAGGTGGTTGGTAGTTGAGATACAATGAGATACGATGTGGTTGGTAGGCGAGATACGGTTAGATACGAGGTGGTTGGTAGTTGAGATAGGGTAAAATACAACGAGGTACGATGTTGTTGGTTGTTGAGATACAATGAGATACGAGATAATTGGTTGTTGAGAAACATCGAGCTACAGTGAGATACAATAAGATACAATGAGGATGGGATGAGGAAAAGTGAAACTGGGGGAAATGGGAGGAGTAAAAGTAAAATTAGGGGAAATGATGGGAGGAAAAGTGAAATTGGGGGAAATGGGAGGTGTAAAAGTGAAATTGGGGGAAATGGTGGGAGGAAAAGTGAAATAAGAGAAAATGGGAGGAGGAGTAAAAGTGATATAGGGAGAAATAGGAGGAAGAATGTATGGGTTTGGTATGTTATGGGAAAATATTGTTATATTTTTGCTATGTTTGTAATTAACTTCTGTTTTCTTCTATATAGGGTTATTTTGCTAAAATGTTTCTATGTTTTGTAATTAAGTTCTAAAAATTATAAAAATTCCTTGTTTATATAGGTGTAAGAATGAAATGAAAGTTGGGTTGTTCGTATGGATAATAGTGGGAAAAGTGCAATAATAGCCACTTTTTACAGGGGTCTTTAGTTTGAGGCCATTTTTTTAGATTTTTTACACAAAAGTACAAGTTTTAGAACTTAATTACCAAACATAGCAACATTTTAGCAAAATAACCCTAAATAGAGAAAAACACAAACTAATTACAAATATAGCAATTTATGTCAAAAAATATTGCTATTTTTGTTCATTTCCTTATTTTGGTACAGTTTGGGGGCCTTTTGTAATTTTTACAAAATTGGTGCCTAATATATACGTTTTTCCTCATTTTCTCAATTTCACGCTTTTCTCTTTTGTTTCAACGCTGTTTCTGCTCCTTCGCCTTTGTATCATCACTGTTTCTCAACCGTTTCTCCCTACTTTTTCTCTCCCATTTTCTCACCCACGTTCTCCACTATCATATCTGTTTGTGAAGCATTTCGTAACTGATTTTCAGTATTTAAATTTCGAATTTTTTTTCATTTTTTAGGGTTTCATTTTTTAAGATTTCATTTCAATGTCTAATTCTAGTTCGTCTTCTAGTTCTAGATAACTTAGGAGTAAAACGAAACATGATACAAATGTTCCTAAAATTGGGTCGAAATCAGTTTTAAAGGTAAAATTTCCTATTTTTAAGCCGAAAGAAACCGCGGAACAATTGAAACATGTAACGCGGTTGTCTACATCTTCTGCTACGGGTAAAGGTAAAGATATACTTGTGGTTGATGATGATGATGATTTTGAAGAAGATGCTCCACCGTTGAAGAAAAGTCGGATAGCTGTGTTAGCTGATGTAGCATTACAGGTACTTTTGTTTCTATTTCTGTTTTCTGTATCAATTTGTTAATTTGTTGTTTCTTGCTGTATTTGTTGTAAGTTAGTGTTGCTGTATTTGTTGTTTCATTGTTTCTGCAACATTTTTCCTGTTTCTGCTGTGTGTTTTAGTGTTTCTGTATGTTATTATTACTGTTTCTGTAGTCTTTTCCCTGTTTGTGTAGTGCATTTAGTATTTCTTTAGTGTATTTATTGTTTCTTTAGCGTATTTACTGTATCTGTGCCTTTTACTGTGTCTCAATTGTATTTTTACTGCTGTTGTAGTGTCTTTACTATTTGCCGTAGTGTTTGTACTGGTTCGGTAGGCTTTTCGTTGTTCTTTAGCATATATTACTGTATCTATGTCTTTTACTGTTTCTGAATTGTATTTTACTATTGCTATAGTTTATTTACTGTTGCTGTAGTTTTTGTATTGGTTCGGTAGGCTTTTCGTTGTTCTTTAGCATATATTACTGTATCTGTGTCTTTTACTTTTTCTGCATTGCATTTTACTGTTGATGTAGTTTATTTACTGTTGCTGTAGTTTTTGTACTGGTTCTGTAGGCTTTTTTAGTGTTTCTGTAGTATCTTTACCGTGTCTCTGTCTTTTCTTGTTTGTGGATTGTATGTTACTTTTGCTTTTGTTACTTACTGTTGCTGTAATGTTTTTTATTGTGTCTCTATATTTTCTTATTTCTGCATTGATTTTTACTGTTTCTGTATTGTACTTACTATGTTTTAACTGAGTTGGTTTTTTCCTTTTTAGGCTGTATCGTTTTATATACCCCAGGATTTTTATTGGAAAGAGTTCCATCTACGGCTTATTACGAATGGTGATATTGGAATGCATTTGAAGGATGTCTTAAGTCCTGTGCAGTTGGGAATGTTCAAAAAGACCTGTTTGGTTATTTGTTACATGTAGAAAATTTTCCCGTTCAGAATCAGTTGCTTCGATCTTTGCTGGTGCGTGAGATTGCGTCCTCCAAGCCTTGTACGTTTGAGGTTTGTGAGAATGGTTCACGTTTTGAATTTGGGTTGCGTGAGTTTGCACTAGTGTCTGGTTTAAAGTGCTCTGGGGATACTCTAAGTTCTCTTGATACGAGTGGTCCAAATCGGTTGATGAGTAGTTACTTCCCGACTGTGGAGAAGGTGTCTCATGTAGATATTAAGAATACGTTTATTCAACGGAAGTGGATTGGTGATGAGGATGCAGTTAAGATTGCAGTTCTGTATGTTATTGTGAATTTTGTGATTTCTGTATCTGATGTTCAAACTGTATCTAAGAAATACTTTGATTTGGTTGAGTCTGGTCTTTACAATGACTATCCATGGGGTATTGATTTGTTCAAAGAATTGTTTGATAGTATTCACAAGAAGGTTAAAACTACTAGTACATATTTTCAGGTGGTAGGTTTGCCTTCTGCGTTGCAAGTATGGTTTTATGAGTGTTGGACAAACATTCCGTCTTCAGTAGCTATGCGCGTTAGGAGTCGAACTCCTCGTATGTTGAACTGGAAAGTGACGAGTAATCTTTCAAAGTATAAGACAATTTGTAAGATTTTAGAGGACCCAGTCAATAAGGTATACTTTTATTGTTTTTGTATCTATTTTCATTTCTCTTGTATCTGTTTCATTCTTCATGCTTCTGTTTTGCATCTTTATGTATATGCTTCATTCTCTATGTATCTGTTTATTTTTGTATGCTTTTAAATTGATTTGTGTACTGTTATGTATGGTGTAGCCTTCCGGCCTATGCAGCCAACTGTTGCTGAGTTTGCCAGATTGGAGTTGATGGATGATACGGTCGCACCTGTTGCGGATGCTATACAAGATTCTACTGAGGATGATATTTTTGTCCGCCATGGAGGGCCTCGTCCCTCATCTTTTGCCGCTTTTGTCCACATTCCTTCTGAAAATGCTGTAAAGCAGACACAGTCAAATTTGTCCAAATCCGCGCAGGTGTTTGAAAATGATGCTAAGATTGACATATTGACTCGTTCAAGAAAATTATGTTTAGTTTTTAATATTGAGTCATTCAGTCGCCTGAATATTTGTGATACTGTTTTTTGGCACATTCTAATACAGTTTTTGTTTTTTGTTTCTGCTTAGTAATGACTTGGAGTTATTAAAGGGTCATGTAAGGATTGTATTTTTTTTTTTTTTTTTTTTTTTTTTTTTTGTATTTGTGTTTATGTGTTTTTACTTTGTTTAAACAGTTGATTTACTGTCATACTGTTTTGCCTTTGTTTCTTTTGAAGGTTGATGATCAGTTTAATAATGTCAAGGAATTCTTTGGTGAGGAGCTTAGAAAAGTTGTTGATGCAATTAAGCTACTTGCGCAAGGACAGGTATTAATTGTTGAAGAAACTGTTTATTGTTTCTTGTCGATGTAATGTCCGTTTCAATTAACTTTTTTTTTTTGTTTTATACAAGGTACTCAAAGTGGTGCAGTTAATCCTTAAGGTTCACCAAGGACACCACCTGCTAGTGGTGATACAGAGAAGCTCAATTCTGATGATCTTGATGCTACAGAAAAGTTTCAATCAGATGTTGGTGATACAGACAGTTTAAATGTTGATACAGCTAATGTTACGGTATGTATCTTATTTCAGTTATGTTGAAACAACTAGATACTTTCAGATACAAACAAATACAGATAGTTTCAAATAGAAACAATTTAACAAGCCAATGAATTTGTACATCTACTGTTTCTTATTTTTATGAATTATTTTTCGTTTTGTTTTTTTAGCCATGTGCTACTGGTGGAGCGACTAATGTAGCAAGCGGCAGCGGAAAAGATGTTAATGTGTCGTCTGCTGATGGTGGTGTCAGTCACGCTGAAAGAGTTGTTAGTAGAAAACGTGTTCCAACGGCCGCAACAGTTTCAACCAAGGTTCCTTTGACCCCTTCATTGCAATTCCCAAACTTCGACCTTGGTTTGAATTTCAGCCAAGAGTTTCTAAAGACTCCTAAACCTGATGAGGTGCGCGTTTGACTTTTTTTTTCTCTGTTTTTTTAACCTTTTGTATCTCCCTTGTTTCTAAACTATATCATATCTTTGTACATTGTTTCTGACCTTATTTTTTTTTTTTTGTATTAGTTTATTCAAGGTTATTCTGTTGATGGAGCTTCATTTTCTAAGAAAGATATTCCTGGACCTTATTTTACGTCGGATGATTTCTTTGGTAATTGGACGGAGGAGCAGTTTTCGGAGAAGGATCGTAACATTGCCGACACCATTAAGAATGTGAAGAAACAATTTGAAATTAACCCTGTTGCTGGAGAACCTGGTGCCACTGTTTCTGAAGCGGCCACTGATACTGTTGAAGCAGATGCTGCTGCCGCTGTTGCTGAAGATGCTTCTGATACTGTTGCTGCAGAGCATGGTGCTAGGGTTGCTGAAATGCCTGCTGATACTGTTGCTGCAGATCCTAGTGCCAGTGTTGATGAAGATCCTGTTCAGCATGCCGCTGAAGAGCCCATTGAGCACGATGCTGCTGTTGATGATCATGCTGAGGATTCTGATGTTATGTTGGTTAGTGACCATGAGAACAAGGAGGCGAGCCCACGTGCGGATACTAGTACACCTTCACAGGCGTTGGTAAGGGTGAAGCGTCCTGGTAAATATGATGTTTCACCTTTTCTGCGTGAGTTTGCTTCTGGTGCTAGTGCCAATTATGTTTCGCCCAAACCTTTGATGTTGCAAAGGCATCCATTTTGTGTTGCCGTCACAGAGGATGTTGATGAAGAATTATTAAATAGGTTCGTATCATTTGTTGATGATCTTGCTAAGCGGAAAAAAGGAAGGTTTGTTCCCCTTTAATGCTTGTTTATTGTATTTTTTATCATGTGGATATTGTTTTAATACATGTTTGTTTTGGTTTATGTTTTTAGGATTTGTGCCTATTCTAAAATTGACAATATACTTCCATATGAGTTTCAATTCGGAGTCGAAACTGTGTCAACTCGGATGTAGTTCTATATTCTATTGCATGGTGGTCATGCATTGCAGGATTCAGTAAGTTTATTTTGTTTTTCTTTTTAGTCTGTGTGTGTTTTGTATCTTTACTGTATCTTTTCTGTTTCTTCTACTGTGTGAGGGTGTGTTTCTGTTTCTTTTATATTTGTGTGTGTGTGTATGCCCCTGTACTGTTTCTTTTTCTTTCTCAGTGCATCTGTAACTGTAATTTTATTCGTTTCTTCATTGTTTCTGTAATGTATCATCTATTTATATCATTAATGTTTTTTTTTGAATGTTACAGCATGTTAATGTTGTTTTCTACTACTTGCGTAAGCAAGGAAAGTATCGACCGAAGACTGAATTATCCTTCACTACTACTGACTGTTGGTTTAAAACGATGATCGAGATTGTTTATGACAAGTATGTGAATAGTGGCAAGGATGTTTCAGTTCTGTCTGATGTTGATTCTGTTGCTAGCTACATTAGAGGCTGCAAGATCCCTAGAAATGTGCCTTGGGTAGCGGTTGACTATGTTCTGCTCCCGATTAATATAAAGTCTCTCTGTCATTGGGTGTTGGGCGTTATATCATTCAAGGATAGGTCCATTGGGATATACGATTCAATGAGTGGTGGGGGTGCTCGTCATAATGCAGCTATTGTTGAAGTTGTTGAAAAAATTGCTGAGTTATTGCCACGGTATCTTGTACTGACCGAATTTTACCAGTCAAGGCCTGACATTGATATTCTTATGAGTGAAGCATATGCTGATGCAGATCTAGATGATCCTTTTGGGTTCTTCTTTGTTCCAGACCTTCTGCAACAGAGTTATGATTCCCTGTATGTTTCTTTTCCCTTTATTAGTTCAGATTATGTGAATCACATCTGTGACAAAATTACTAACTGTATGTATTGTCATTTTTTTGTCACTGTTTCAGGGATTGTGGAATGTTTATCATGGCGTATGCAGAGTACTTTATTTCTCCGACCGATATCACAAGTGTTCCTGACTTTGATATAGGTCTTTACCGTGGCCGTCTTGCGACGCTGCTTTGGGATTATGGAAAAAGGAAGATTGATTTAGATGCAGTGAGCGCATGTGAAAATCCAGGGCGTCTTGCTAAGAGAAAAGGCGCCATAAAGCGTCGTTGACGAGTTGCCAATCCCAACCATTAGTTCTGTTTCTTTTGTGTTGTTTATATGTTTATGTTTCAAGGAGTAACCGTTTCTACTTTAGTTTGTTGTTTGTTCTGGATATTGTTTGTTGTACTCACTATTTATGTAATGACAGTTTCGGAAGGCTTATATTTACAGCAATTGTGTTTTATTTTTGTTCCTCTTTCAAGTGTGAAATAGTTTCATACAATTATTAACTATATCAGATAGCTAAATTGACACAGAAACAGTTGAAAATATCTTGACTACCTCAACAACCACTTGTGAAACTGTATCACTTCTAACTAGTCAGATTCAATGACAAAGAAATAGTTAAACACAACTATGAAACAGTTTGACACAATTATTTACTGTATCAGATAGCTAAATTGACACAAAAACAAGTGAAAATATCTTCAAACACGAAGGAACTACTTGTGAAACTGAATCACTTCTAACCATTCAGATGCAATATGGAAAAAAAAGTAAAACATAAAGGTGAAACAGTTTCATACAGTCATAAAACAGTCTGCTATAGATAGCTAAATGTATTAACAGTTGGGAATATCTTGAAACAATCACGCAAGAATTCTCAAACTGTATCACTTCTAACACTTCAGATTCAATGATAAAGAAAGAACTAAAAAAGTTCTATTTGGGCTTTGGAGGATGTGTGCAAGTTTTTCTATTGTGTCCTTCGCGACCACAATTTGCACACGTAATCTTTGTCCTTTTTGCATGTACTTCCCATTGTGGTTTGTATCTAGTTGTTTTTGGCCTTCCTGGTGGCCATCTAGCAACTGGCGGGAGTAGTTCAATTTCTGAAACAAATGCTGGAATCTCCCATCTGCTTTCATCTGGTATTTGATTAACATGGAACTCGTATGTCTTTACCAGTGATTTTGTTGAGTAGTAGTTACAGCTATAATCTTCTTCTTCCAGGCCTTTGTACTTTAGAATAGCCAATGCATGCACACAGGGCAGTTCTTCCATTTGAAATTTCCACAACAGCATGTCCGTTCATTCAGATTAACAATGATTTTTTTTAACCATCATAGATAGCTGCTTCATTTCCTGTTGAATGTATCTACAACACACAGGATGATACATTTTTAGAACAGAAAATACAAGGAAGATACAGGATGAAAGAACTTAGATACAGTAGAAATGAAACAGTTTCTATACTACCTTAAGCTGCATAGCTGTAACGACCCTCAAATAATCGTTACGGGATCCGGGACCTCGATTTGCATGTCGACAGTCCCAAAAGTTTCGTTAGGTCATTTATGACCCGTCTGTGAAATCTGAGTCAAAACGGAGTCCATTTGATAGGTTTTCGAGAAAAGGATCCGTTTATGAAATTCCGAAAAGGAATTTGGGGTTTCGATAGGTCGTTTTGAGTAAACGAACCCCGATGAAAAATCCGAGCGCACCGTTAGGTCCGTCTCGTCATTTATGATATGTAGCAACCTTCAAAATTAAAAACGGACCTCGTTTGATAGGACTTTTGATAAAGTCCCTGTTTCGGAAGTTTAAAAGAGTAAAAAGAGGTTTCCGAGCTCGATTTGAGCAAATGAGCTCCGATGAGAGATCCGAAAGTTCCGTTAGGTTCGTATAGTCATTTGTGACTTGTAGCAACTTTCGGAATTGGATTCTAAGGTCGTTTGGTTAAATTTTGCTATTTTGGCGAAAGTCGAAAATTGAACCTTTGCCTTGGGACCCACTTTTTGAGTTCTGGAGGTCCGAATTGAGTTCCGTCTTGACGAGCATGTTACCCAAGTATTTTATGGCTTGTTTGCAAAATTTGGGATCATTCCAAGCTTCGTAGGGTCCCGTTTTGCCCCTAAAACAGTAGAAAATTTGGTGCGACTTTTCTGTTCTGTTTTGGCGCAAACAGCCGGATAAAAGCTGATTTTCCGGCCAAAATTGACAATATACTTCCATATGAGTTTCAATTCGGAGTCGAAACTGTGTCAACTCGGATGTAGTTCTATATTCTATTGCATGGTGGTCATGCATTGCAGGATTCAGTAAGTTTATTTTGTTTTTCTTTTTAGTCTGTGTGTGTTTTGTATCTTTACTGTATCTTTTCTGTTTCTTCTACTGTGTGAGGGTGTGTTTCTGTTTCTTTTATATTTGTGTGTGTGTGTATGCCCCTGTACTGTTTCTTTTTCTTTCTCAGTGCATCTGTAACTGTAATTTTATTCGTTTCTTCATTGTTTCTGTAATGTATCATCTATTTATATCATTAATATTTTTTTTTGAATGTTACAGCATGTTAATGTTGTTTTCTACTACTTGCGTAAGCAAGGAAAGTATCGACCGAAGACTGAATTATCCTTCACTACTACTGACTGTTGGTTTAAAACGATGATCGAGATTGTTTATGACAAGTATGTGAATAGTGGCAAGGATGTTTCAGTTCTGTCTGATGTTGATTCTGTTGCTAGCTACATTAGAGGCTGCAAGATCCCTGGAAATGTGCCTTGGGTAGCGGTTGACTATGTTCTGCTCCCGATTAATATAAAGTCTCTCTGTCATTGGGTGTTGGGCGTTATATCATTCAAGGATAGGTCCATTGGGATATACGATTCAATGAGTGGTGGGGGTGCTCGTCATAATGCAGCTATTGTTGAAGTTGTTGAAAAAATTGCTGAGTTATTGCCACGGTATCTTGTACTGACCGAATTTTACCAGTCAAGGCCCGACATTGATATTCTTATGAGTGAAGCATATGCTGATGCAGATCTAGATGATCCTTTTGGGTTCTTCTTTGTTCCAGACCTTCTGCAACAGAGTTATGATTCCCTGTATGTTTCTTTTCCCTTTATTAGTTCAGATTATGTGAATCACATCTGTGACAAAATTACTAACTGTATGTATTGTCATTTTTTTGTCACTGTTTCAGGGATTGTGGAATGTTTATCATGGCGTATGCAGAGTACTTTATTTCTCCGACCGATATCACAAGTGTTCCTGACTTTGATATAGGTCTTTACCGTGGCCGTCTTGCGACGCTGCTTTGGGATTATGGAAAAAGGAAGATTGATTTAGATGCAGTGAGCGCATGTGAAAATCCAGGGCGTCTTGCTAAGAGAAAAGGCGCCATAAAGCGTCGTTGACGAGTTGCCAATCCCAACCATTAGTTCTGTTTCTTTTGTGATGTTTATATGTTTATGTTTCAAGGAGTAACCGTTTCTACTTTAGTTTGTTGTTTGTTCTGGATATTGTTTGTTGTACTCACTATTTATGTAATGACAGTTTCGGAAGGCTTATATTTACAGCAATTGTGTTTTATTTTTGTTCCTCTTTCAAGTGTGAAATAGTTTCATACAATTATTAACTATATCAGATAGCTAAATTGACACAGAAACAGTTGAAAATATCTTGACTACCTCAACAACCACTTGTGAAACTGTATCACTTCTAACTAGTCAGATTCAATGACAAAGAAATAGTTAAACACAACTATGAAACAGTTTGACACAATTATTTACTGTATCAGATAGCTAAATTGACACAAAAACAAGTGAAAATATCTTCAAACACGAAGGAACTACTTGTGAAACTGAATCACTTCTAACCATTCAGATGCAATATGGAAAAAAAAGTAAAACATAAAGGTGAAACAGTTTCATACAGTCATAAAACAGTCTGCTATAGATAGCTAAATGTATTAACAGTTGGGAATATCTTGAAACAATCACGCAAGAATTCTCAAACTTTATCACTTCTAACACTTCAGATTCAATGACAAAGAAAGAACTAAAAAAGTTCTATTTGGGCTTTGGAGGATGTGTGCAAGTTTTTCTATTGTGTCCTTCGCGACCACAATTTGCACACGTAATCTTTGTCCTTTTTGCATGTACTTCCCATTGTGGTTTGTATCTAGTTGTTTTTGGCCTTCCTGGTGGCCATCTAGCAACTGGCGGGAGTAGTTCAATTTCTGAAACAAATGCTGGAATCTCCCATCTGCTTTCATCTGGTATTTGATTAACATGGAACTCGTATGTCTTTACCAGTGATTTTGTTGAGTAGTAGTTACAGCTATAATCTTCTTCTTCCAGGCCTTTGTACTTTAGAATAGCCAATGCATGCACACAGGGCAGTTCTTCCATTTGAAATTTCCACAACAGCATGTCCGTTCATTCAGATTAACAATGATTTTTTTTAACCATCATAGATAGCTGCTTCATTTCCTGTTGAATGTATCTACAACACACAGGATGATACATTTTTGGAACAGAAAATACAAGGAAGATACAGGATGAAAGAACTTAGATACAGTAGAAATGAAACAGTTTCTATACTACCTTAAGCTGCATAGCTGTAACGACCCTCAAATAATCGTTACGGGATCCGGGACCTCGATTTGTGTGTCGACAGTCCCAAAAGTTTCGTTAGGTCATTTATGACCCGTCTGTGAAATCTGAGTCAAAACGGAGTCCATTTGATAGGTTTTCGAGAAAAGGATCCGTTTATGAAATTCCGAAAAGGAATTTGGGGTTTCGATAGGTCGTTTTGAGTAAACGAACCCCGATGAAAAATCCGAGCGCACCGTTAGGTCCGTCTCGTCATTTATGATATGTAGCAACCTTCAAAATTGAAAACGGACCTCGTTTGATAGGACTTTTGATAAAGTCCCCGTTTCGGAAGTTTAAAAGAGTAAAAAGAGGTTTCCGAGCTCGATTTGAGCAAATGAGCTCCGATGAGAGATCCGAAAGTTCCGTTAGGTTCGTATAGTCATTTTTGACTTGTAGCAACTTTCGGAATTGGATTCTAAGGTCGTTTGGTTAAATTTTGCTATTTTGGCGAAAGTCGAAAATTGAACCTTTGCCTTGGGACCCACTTTTTGAGTTCTGGAGGTCCGAATTGAGTTCCGTCTTGACGAGCATGTCACCCAAGTATTTTATGGCTTGTGTGCAAAATTTGGGATCATTCCAAGCTTCGTAAGGTCCCGTTTTGCCCCTAAAACAGTAGAAAATCTGGTGCGACTTTTCTGTTCTGTTTTGGCGCAAACAGCCGGATAAAAGCTGATTTTCCGGCGAATCCGTAAGAAATTAGGAAAAACGCAAAACATGAAAGTTGTAGCCCTTTGAGTTGTGGTTCTAATGGAACCGTTTTCAGGTCATTTGGACATTCCTATTAAAAGTTATGATTTTTTCAAAAGAAGCTGTCACAGAGGCAAAAACTGCTATAAAAAGGCCATTTCGGGCCATTTCGGTTCATAACTTATAAAAATCATTTGGTGAGCTCTTGAGGCGATTTTTGGGTATTTCTTGAAGACCCAATCATACTTACACTTAAGGTAAGCCCTTTCAATCCATCTTTATGTTGATTAACACAAGAATCAAAGGGTTGATTCTTGGAAATGGGTTAGAACCCTAGATTCTTAAGAATTGGGGAAAGACATCGAGCAAGGCTCGCATGTGGAATCTAAGTGTACTTTTGGACTCACGGGAGCGTGGAGAGTCCGGAAAAGTACATTTTGTAAATTTAGGGCTCGGCCCTACCCGGGGGCATTTTGGTAATTTTTACCCTAGGATGCCTATAGGCTTAAATAGCTATAATTGAGCACTCATATGTGCTATATCTTGTCTTAATAGACCTAGTGGAGAGTCCTTCGCGGACAAGGCGAGCGGGAAAGGAGATTCTTCCCTGCATTTGAGCCCGAATTTCGAGGTAAGTGAGACTTGACCTCTATTGTGCTTGTGGACTCTTCCTTCATGCTAGTATGCTTCATGTACGCATATATATACCTAACAATGGTTAGGATTAATGATGTGAATTACTTGCTATTATTGTTTGTTATAAATAGCGAGATTGTGACTCGACCGAGGTATGTGCCGGTCTAAACGCTACGTCGAGGTAGCTTAAATTTATATCGTAGTAACGCTTGCTACGCCATGCTTAGATAGCAAGAACTTGGGACATGGCCGAGGATGTTGCCGGCATGTCATGATAAATGTCTTGCCGAGGATTTTGCCGGCTTTTGTATGATATTGGTACTTGATTTGTTCACGTGCCGGGTTGGGTAGTGTTGTCTATACGTAACCTTGGGTTGGACGACATGGGAGTAGGGATTGTACCCCCAAACTGTGGTTGGGTTAACCTTCGCCTTACGTTCAGCTAGCATAACCAACCTGGGTTACGGTGACTGTGAAATATTATCGTTATTAATATTTCTGTTATTATTTCTGTTATTGTTATTAATGTCGTGGATATTAATACTGTTAGAGGGACACTTGACAGGGGGTGTGATGTCGCCTATACTATGAGATGTGTCACACTTGACAGGGGGTGTGGTGTGGACACTTGATCTTTGAGATGTGACACACTTGACAGGGGGTGTGGTGTGGTCACTTGATTTATTGAGATACGACGCACTTGACAGGGGGTGTGGTGCGATCGTAGACAGATTTGAGATGAGCCAACGACTACGGGTCGTTGGTCTACTTATTCATGATTGTGATAGTGACTTCGGGTCACGGTATATGGTTGATACTTAGTAGTGGTGTTGCTAGTCCATCGTAAGTCTAGGTTAGTCGGCACGGGAGTAGAGATTGGACCTCCAAACCGTCGCTGAGTTGACCTATGCCTTACGTTGGATGGGCATAATCCTTGAGACTTCTGGTTACTACTTGTGTGTATGGAATGTGTTACATATATTTGTGATTTCACTACTTTATTGTATGATTACTATAGTATGTTGTTGCTTATGATGCATGTAGCGACTTGTCCCGCAAGGGTACCTTAGCGGGCCTGTCGGTGATCTTACTGGGCTTCGGCTCATAACTTACTCTGCTACGTGCGCAGGTCCTTCATCCAGTCAGCAGCCCGGACGTTAGCGGTTCCCGAGGCTTCTGAGACTTTTAATTGAGGTGAGCCGACCACACAGACCGTGGTGTCATACCGCCGGAGTCACTTAGAGATAGGACTCAGATTTCTTTGATGTATATTCATACTTTATTGAGTCACTCTTAGAATGCTCCAATTCTTTTGGACTTCACCCTTTTATATTTATATATCCATTTATGATCTTTTCACATTATTGTTCTTTTCCGCATCTTGTTTCATTGGTTCGCCTAGGCAAATGTTGTTTAGGTGCCATCACGAGCCCTTGGAAATTGGGTCGTGACAGTTTGGTATCAGAGCCCTAGGTTCTAATTCGAGTCCTAGGAGTCTTGGAGCAGTGTCTGAGTAGAGTCTTGCTTATGGGTATGTTGTCGACCATACTTATGAGCGAGAGGCTACAAGGGCATGTTAGGAAATGTTTTCCCTTCGTTTCATCTCTATTCGTGCTGAGTAGCTTATATAGGTGCTGACCCTTTTTCGTGTATTGTATCAGATGGCGAGGACGCGAGCATCCTCAGCCAGGAGGGCTGCATCTTCTACACCCGCGTCTGCGGGAGAGCCATCAGCACCTACGCAGCCGCCAGCTGCTAGGAAGACTCGGGCAGGTCGCCCGTCAGCCACTAGGCAGGACACAGCTATCCCTGCGGTGTCCGCAGCGACTCTGTCAGCATCTATTCCCCCTGTGCCTGCTGTTGTGCCAGGCACCGTTGTGATCTCTTCAGAGGAGTATATGAGACTGATGGCCTTGTCTAGCCATCAGGTCCCTGTCAGAGATGATGTTGCAGCTCCTGTTTCGGCTCCTCAGCCGACCACACCTGTTATGAGCACGCCTACTTCTGAGGCTGCTCCTGATCATATTGCCCAGCCTTCTGCTTCTGCTCCTCAGGCAGGTCTTGTTATTTCTACTCCTCCTATGGGCACTGAGGAGGTTGCCAAGAGGATAGAGTCATTCATGAAGCTTCAGCCTCCAGAGTTCGACGGTACCTCAGCTACATGTACTGCCCAGAGGTACATTCAGAAGTGTGAGAAGATTTTGACAGTTCTTGGTACTAGAGACACCTTAGGGGTGCAGTGTGCTTCTTTCAGATTATCGGGAGATGCGGAGACATGGTGGGTCTCCATGATGCGGCAGAGGTCTAGTGACCTCCCTCCTTTATCTTGGGCTGAGTTCGTGTCTATGTTCATGAGCAGGTTCGTGCCCCAGAGTCAGCACGATGCTCAGAGGCGCGAGTTTGAGGGGTTGAGGCAGGGAAACCTGTCTGTTTCAGAGTATGACACCAGGTTCTTGTGGTTGTCTCAGTTTGCGCCGGCTATGGTGGCTCAGGAGAGGGACAAGGTCCTCCGGTTTGTTGAGGGTCTTCATCCCCGCTTGCAGGTAGCTGTTGCCCCTGATATGGGCAACAAGTCATATTTTGAGATAGTTGATGTGGCGCGGCGGATGGAGGATATCTTCGCCAGGGCTGACGCGGAGAGGGCGGCCAAGAGATCGCGTCAGTCTGGTGGGTATAGTGGATCCGCTCAGAGGGGTCAGGGTCATCAGGGCCGTTCTCAGTCTAGGCCCCAGGCTGCTGCTTTGCCTGCCCAGGATTTTTCTTCAGAGACCCCGAGGCCTCAGTCATCCCAGAGGCGGGGTGGCTCTTCGCAGTCTGGTCCGCCGCAGTACGGGAGGTGCCATCAGAGGCATCATGGGAGGTGTTCGTCTGGAGGTGGTCATGGCAGAGGTGGTAGAGGCGGTAGAGGAGGTAGAGGTGATGGATGTTTTGAGTGTGGGTCTCCAGAGCACTATGTCAGGAGTTGCCCTTATGTTTCATCAGGTCGCCAGGGATCCGCAGCTATGGTACCATCTGGTCCTCAGGCCGCCAGGCCCGTTTCTCAGATTCCTCCTAGACAGCAGTCTCAGAGAGCTCCGGGTTCAGGAGGCTCGGCGCAGGTCTATGCTATGACTCGTCAGGATGCTGAGGCATCCAATGATGTCATCACAGGTATTATTTCTGTCTGTGGCCGCGATGCTTATGCTCTTATTGATCCGGGGTCTACCTATTCGTATGTGTCGCCGGGATTTGCCCCTTGCTTGGGCAGGGATCTGGTCTTCTTAGATGATCCCTTTATGGTTGCCACCCTTGTCGGGGCTTCTATATGTGTAGATAGGGGTTATCGGCAGTGTATGATCTCCATATGTGGTGTAGAGTCCTTAGTGGACCTGATGCTGCTCGATATGTCTGATTTCGATGTCATTATGGGCATGGATTGGCTGGCTTCCTGTCATGCGACTTTGGATTGCCATGCCAAGTCCGTGACTATCGGGGCAGAGGGCGAGTCTCGGGTTGTATGGAGAGGTTCCAGGCCTTCTCCGAAGAGTAGGATCATTTCTTTCTTGGAGGCGCAGAGGATGATATCTAGTGGGTGCGAGGGATATATTGCTTCAGTTCGGGATGTCCGGGCAGAGGAGTTATCCCTTGATAGAGTTCCGGTTGTTTGCGAGTATCCGGATGTGTTTCCTGATGATTTGCCGGGTTTGCCGCCTATGCGGGAGATAGAGTTTTGCATTGATCTATTGCCAGGCACTCAGCCTAAATCTATTCCCCCGTATCGTATGGCTCCTGTTGAGTTGAGGGAGCTGAAGGAGCAGATTCAGGATTTGCTCGATAAGGGCTTCATTAGGCCCAGTGTGTCTCCATGGGGTGCCCCGGTATTATTTGTGAAGAAGAAGGATGGCTCTATGCGGATGTGTATTGATTACCGGCAGCTGAATAAGGTTACTATCAAGAATAGGTATCCTTTGCCGCGTATTGATGATTTGTTTGATCAGCTTCAGGGTGCTACCTTCTTCTCGAAGATTGATTTGAGGTCGGGGTATCATCAGTTGAGGATTCGGTCCGAGGACGTTTCCAAGACTGCTTTTCGTACCCGATATGGCCACTATGAGTTTCTGGTGATGTCTTTCGGGCTTACGAATGCCCCAGCTGCTTTCATGGATCTGATGAACCGAGTGTTCAAGGCCTACCTTGACTCCTTCGTGATTGTGTTTATCGATGATATCTTAGTTTATTCGAGGAGCAGGGAGGAGCATGAGCAGCATTTGAGAGTTGTTCTTCGGACTCTGAGGGATCAGCAGTTGTATGCCAAATTCTCCAAGTGTGAATTTTTGCTCAGTTCTGTATCTTTCCTAGGTCACGTGGTGACCAAGGATGGGGTGTGTGTTGATCCGAAGAAGATAGAGGCCGTTCAGAGTTGGCCTAGGCCTACTTCTCCTACAGAGATTCGGAGTTTCTTAGGCTTGGCAGGTTATTATCGGCGGTTCGTCGAGGGGTTTTCTTCTATTTCAGCACCTCTGACGAAGTTGACCTAGAAGAATGTTCCTTTCCTGTGGTCCGATGCCTGTGAGTCTAGCTTTCAGAAGCTTAAGACTCTGTTGACTTCAGCGCCAGTGTTGGCCTTGCCTAGTGGATCCGGGGGATTCACCGTATATTGTGATGCTTCGGGTGTTGGCCTGGGCAGCGTTCTGATGCAGGAGGGTAAGGTGATAGCTTATGCCTCGAGACAGCTGAAGGTCCATGAGAAGAATTATCCTGTCCATGATTTGGAGCTGTTAGCTGTCGTGTTTGCACTGAAGTTGTGGAGGCACTATCTTTATGGCGAGCCATGTGAGATATTCACCGATTATAAGAGTCTCCAGTACTTGTTCACTCAGAAGGACTTGAACGGGAGACAGCGCCGCTGGTTAGAGCTGCTGAAGGATTATGATCTTTCTATCCGGTATCATCCCGGAAAGGCTAATGTTGTAGCCGATGCCTTGAGTAGGAAGTCCATGGGTAGCCTCGCCTATCTTGATGCTGATATGAGGCCGTTGGCCCGTGAGTTGCAGGCTTTGTCCATTAGTGGGGTTCGGTTTGATGATTCTGTTCCAGGCCGGGTGCTTGCATATGTGGGGTCTCAGTCGTCTTTAGCTTCCCAGATTCGGGAAAGGCAGTTCGAGGATCCTTATTTGAGAGATCTCCGGGACAGGGTCCTGAGTGGGGGAGTGTCCTCGTTCGTGATTGGTGATGATGGTGCTTTGCGGCTTAACGGCCGGGTATGTGTTCCAGCCATTGTGGAGCTGAGGCAGATGATTTTGGCAGAGGCTCACAGTTCGAGATATTCCATTCATCCGGGTACTGCGAAGATGTATCATGATCTTCGAGAGCTGTATTGGTGGAAAGGGATGAAGAGGGATGTTGCTGATTATGTATCTCGGTGTTTGAATTGCCAGCAGGTGAAGTATGAGCACCGGAGGCCAGCCGGGGTGACCCAGTCTATGCCCATTCCCGAGTGGAAGTGGGAGCAGATCACTATGGATTTCGTAGTTGGTTTGCCGCTGACCGTGGGTAAGCATGATTCGGTGTGGGTAGTAGTTGATCGACTGACGAAGTCGGCTCACTTCATTCCAGTGAGGACTACTTATACCTCGGAGCGTCTGGCTCGTATTTTCATTGAGCAGATTGTGAGATTGCATGGTGCTCCTGTTTCTATCATTTCTGACCGAGGTGCTCAATTCACAGCTCAGTTTTGGAGATCTTTCCAGAGAGAGCTGGGTACTCGGGTTGATCTCAGCACTACATTTCACCCGCAGACTGATGGCCAGTCTGAGCGGACCATTCAGATCCTCGAGGATATGTTGAGGGCGTGTGCTATTGATTTTGGAGGCCATTGGGATAGCCATTTGCCGCTAGCAGAGTTTGCGTATAATAATAGCTATCAGGCTTCTATCCAGATGGCTCCGTTTGAGGCATTGTATGGTCGGAGATGTCGCTCGCCTATCGGTTGGTTCGAGTCTGGTGAGGTCCAGGTGTTGGGGCCCGATTTGGTGCAGCAGACCTTAGATAAGGTCCGGGTTATTCAGGATCGACTCCGCACGGCTCAGAGCCGGCAGATATCGTATGCAGATCGGAGGCGGAGAGATCTTGAGTTCATGGTTGGGGACCGGGTATTCCTCAGAGTGTCGCCCATGAAGGGTGTTATGAGATTTGGGAAGAAAGGCAAGCTCAGTCCTAGGTTCATTGGGCCTTTTGAGATATTGGAGCGCGTTGGCGCCGTTGCTTATAGACTGGCTTTGCCTCCCTCTCTGTCTGTTCATCCGGTGTTCCATGTGTCCATGCTCCGGAAGTATGTTCACGATCTGTCTCATTTGATCGATATGGCTTCCGTGGAGGTAGATGGCGACTTAGCTTATTCGGAGGAGCCTATTGCTATTGTGGCTAGAGAGGTCCGTAAGATGAGATCGAAGGTGATGCCGCTTGTGAGAGTTCAGTGGGGGCATCACTCCATTGCCGAGGCCACTTGGGAGTTTGAGTCCGAGATGCGTGAGAGGCATCCGCGCTTGTTCGATGATTCAGGTATGAAATCCTTGTATTTTCTAAGCCTGAATTTGCATTTTTAAGTTTGATTGATTTCGGGTGGTACCGAGGGGTCCTCGAAATCCGTGCCAGCTCCGTGGCTAGTGTGTGGATCCTACCTTAGACTTAGGCTCGTCCGAGGACGGCCGAGAGTCTAAGTGGGGGAGAATGTAACGATCCTCAAATAGTCGTTACGGGATCTGGGACCTCGATTTGCGTGTCGACAGTCCCAAAAGCTCCGTTAGGTCATTTATGATCCGTCTGTGAAATCTGAGTCGAAACGGAGTCCGTTTGATAGGTTTTCGAGAAAAGGATCCGTTTATGAAATTCCGGAAAGGAATTTGGGGTTTCGATAGGTCGTTTTGAGTAAACGAACCCCGATGGAAAATCCGAGCGCACCGTTAGGTCCGTCTCGTCATTTATGATATGTAGCAACCTTCAAAATTGAAAACGGACCTCGTTTGATAGGACTTTTGATAAAGTCCCCGTTTCGGAAGTTTAAAAGAGTTAAAAGAGGTTTCCGAGCTCGATTTGAGCAAATGAGCTCCGATGAGAGATCCGAAAGTTCCGTTAGGTTCGTATAGTCATTTGTGACTTGTAGCAACTTTCGGAATTGGATTCCGAGGTCGTTTGGTTAAATTTCGCTATTTTGGCGAAAGTCGAAAATTGGACCTTTGCCGTGGGACCTACTTTTTGAGTTCTGGAGGTCCGAATTGAGTTCCATCTTGACGAGCATGTCACCCAAGTATTTTATGGCTTGTGTGCAAAATTTGGGATCATTCCGAGCTTTGTAGGGTCCCGTTTTGCCCCAAAAACAGTAGAAAATCTGGTGCGACTTTTCTGTTCTGTTTTGGCGCAAACAGCCGGATAAAAGCTGATTTTCCGGCCAATCCGTAAGAAATTAGGAAAAACTCAAAACATAAAAGTTGTAGCCCTTTGAGTTGTGGTTCTAATGGCACCGGTTTCAGGTCATTTGGACATTCCTATCAAAAGTTATGATTTTTTCAAAAGAAGCTGTCACAGAGGCAAAAACTGCTATAAAAAGGCCATTTCGGGCCATTTCGGTTCATAACTTATAAAAATCATTTGGTGAGCTCTTGAGGCGATTTTTGGGTATTTCTTGAAGACCCAATCATACTTACACTTAAGGTAAGCCCTTTCAATCCATCTTTATGTTGATTAACACAAGAATCAAAGGGTTGATTCTTGGAAATGGGTTAGAACCCTAGATTCTTAAGAATTGGGGAAAGACATCGAGCAAGGCTCGCATGTGGAATCTAAGTGTACTTTTGGACTCACGGGAGTGTGGGGAGTCCGGAAAAGTACATTTTTTAAATTTAGGGCTCGGCCCTACCCGGGGGCATTTTGGTAATTTTTACCCTAGGATGCCTATAGGCTTAAATAGCTATAATTGAGCACTCATATGTGCTATATCTTGTCTTAATAGACCTAGTGGAGAGTCCTTCGCGGACAAGGCGAGCGGGAAAGGAGATTCTTCCCGGCATTTGAGCCCGAATTTCGAGGTAAGTGAGACTTGACCTCTATTGTGCTTGTGGACTCTTCCTTCATGCTAGTATGCTTCATGTACGCATATATATACCTAACAATGGTTAGGATTAATGATGTGAATTACTTGCTATTATTGTTTGTTATAAATAGCGAGATTGTGACTCGACCGAGGTATGTGCCGGTCTAAACGCTACGTCGAGGTAGCTTAAATTTATATCGTAGTAACGCTTGCTACGCCATGCTTAGATAGCAAGAACTTGGGACATGGCCGAGGATGTTGCCGGCATGTCATGATAAATGTCTTGCCGAGGATTTTGCCGGCTTTTGTATGATATTGGTACTTGATTTGTTCACGTGCCGGGTTGGGTAGTGCTGTCTATACGTAACCTTGGGTTGGACGACATGGGAGTAGGGATTGTACCCCCAAACTGTGGTCAGGTTAACCTTTGCTTTACGTTCAGCTAGCATAACCAACCTGGGTTACGGTGACTGTGAAATATTATCGTTATTAATATTTCTGTTATTATTTCTATTATTGTTATTAATGTCGTGGATATTAATACTGTTAGAGGGACACTTGATAGGGGGTTAGGTGTCGCCTATACTATGAGATGTGTCACACTTGACAGGGGGTGTGGTGTGGACACTTGATCTTTGAGATGTGACACACTTGACAGGGGGTGTGGTGTGGTCACTTTATTTATTGAGATACGACGCACTTGACAGGGGGTGTGGTGTGATCGTAGACAGATTTGAGATGAGCCAACGACTACGGGTCGTTGGTCTACTTATTCATGATTGTAATAGTGACTTCGGGTCACGGTATATGGTTGATACTTAGTAGTGGTGTTGCTAGTCCATCGTAGGTCTAGGTTAGTCGGCACGGGAGTAGAGATTGGACCTCCAAACTGCCGCTGAGTTGACCTATGCCTTACGTTGGATGGGCATAATCCTTGAGACTTCTGGTTACTACTTGTGAGTATGGAATGTGTTACATATATTTGTGATTTCACTACTTTATTGTATGATTACTATAGTATGTTGTTGCTTATGATGCATGTAGCGACTTGTCCCGCAAGGGTACCTTAGCGGGCCTGTCGGTGATCTTACTGGGCTTCGGCTCATAACTTACTCTGCTACGTGCGCAGGTCCTTCATCCAGTCAGCAGCCCGGACGTTAGCGGTTCCCGAGGCTTCTGAGACTTTTGATTGAGGTGAGCCGACCACACAGACCGTGGTGGCATACCGCCGGAGTCACTTAGAGATAGGACTCAGATTTCTTTGATGTATATTCATACTTTATTGAGTCACTCTTAGAATGCTCCAATTCTTTTGTGGATATATTCTTTTGGACTTCACCCTTTTATATTTATATATCCATTTATGATCTTTTCACATTATTGTTCTTTTCCGCATCTTGTTTCATTGGTTCGCCTAGGCAAATGTTGTTTAGGTGCCATCACGAGCCCTTGGAAATTGGGTCGTGACAATAGCTGTGCTTCTGTATCCATGCAGTATTTTGTTGTACTTGAATCCAAGAGGTGTGAATGTCTCATGTGCTTTCTTCCTGTTATCATCAGTCCAAGTCTCAATCAGTGAGCGCATGTACTCCATAAATGCGACTACAGGCATATCACGTGCATCCCTGTTGACTGCATTCAAGGATTCTGCAATGCTTGATGTCATTGTAAACCCCCTATTTACTGTTGAATGCGCCCTTGACCATTTCTGGTATCCAGCATTTAGCAAGTATGCTTTGATACGTTTATCCATTTTTTTCACACTGTTCATGTATGTGTCAAATTCCTGTATGGTGTATGCCTTTGCCATACTGAAGAATGTCTCCTGGAGCTTCTCTTCACATTTCTTGAACTTAGTCTTGAGGTTGTTCCACAAGTGCCATATGCATGCATAGTGTGGGACCTGAGGATATACGATTGTAGTAGCCTTAATTATGCTCTCGTTACGGTCTGACACAACGCACATGTTTTCTCTCTCACCGTAAGCGTATTGAACTTTTCAAAGAACTATTGCCATGAGGCATCGTTCTCTGAATCAACAATTGCATACGCAAGCGGCAGTATGCTCCCTATGGAAAGAAACAGTAAGATAAATATTTGAAACAGTATCACACAAGTACAAATTGAAACAGTCCGATTCAAATAGAAAGCTTAAACACTAAAGTATAGTCCTCAAAGAAACTGATAGCAAAAGGCTGTAAATATTTTGATACAAAGTGAAACAGTCTTATACAGATAAAACATGATGAAACAGAGAGAAATACATGGCTTTAAAAAGTCTGTACCAGATTTCAAACGGTCTGATACAATGCTGATACAAAAATTGAAGCAGTCTGATACAAATAAACCATATGTCTAAAAAAGACTGATACAAAAGCTAGAAATAGTTTGATACAAAAGTGAAACAGTCTGATACAGATAAAATATAATGAAACAGATAAAATATATGGTCTTAAAAATCTTAATACCAAAGTTTAAACAGTCTGATACAAAGCTGAAACAGTATGAAACAAATGAGAGATGCTGAAACATTATGATACAAACAGTTGAAACAGTATGATACAATAGGTAGCGTTAGAAATTGATTTACCTGCTGCATCTAATATACTTGCCGCTAGGAATGTTCCTTTGTGCACTACTTTTAGGAAGCTACTATCAACGACTACGATTGGTTTGCAATGTTGAGATCCCTTTATTGAAGCATTGAAAGCAACAAAAGCGTACTTGAACAAATGGTCCTCACTTGCATGCAAAGCAACAACTGACCCTGGGTTTCTTTGCTCTAACATATAAAGGTAACTTGGCAGCTTCTTATAAGATTCAGTTGGGTCTCCTCGTATCATTGCAATGTCCATTTCTTTTGCTCTCCAAGCATTCATATAATCTATGTGTATACCGTAACACCTCTGCATTTCGTCCATTATCTCTTTAGGCTTGTAGGTCGACTTTGGGTCATCAACCCTGTCCTTGACAATCATACCAATCATTCGTGATGTAAGCTGCACTGGCCCATACACTCTTTCTTTGTATGGACATGTGTGTTCATTGGTGAATTCTCTAACTTTGAACAAACTTGATGAATTCAAGCTGGAGGCTCTAAATTTCCATTTGCAATTTTCGACTTTGCATATCAGGCAGTAGCTACAGATACAGTATGATACAGAAAACTGTTACATGAAACAGAAAGCTACAGAAATTAAGTAACAGATACAAAATTGTACAGTATGATACAAATACGATTTACTTAGTTTCTAACACCCATATATGATATAATCAGAGATGGTACAGTTATAGATCAGATACAATGTGATACATAATTCACACATTGTATCTGACATATAAATTGTTATTGCTTGAAACAAAATACACATTTCAGATACAATAGTGATGCAAATGACACATTTGAGATACAAACTGTTTGTGCTTGATACTATAAAATATAAAAATTCATATACACAAAAGACACATAGCAGATATACTGATATCAAGAACATTTCTTAGACTACTTATGATACAGTTACCCAGAAACAGATACAATGATACAGTGTGAAATAAATTGATACAAAACAAAAATACTGAGATTTAATACCTTGTTGCACTTGATCTCTCAACCTTAAACTGAACCTTTTCTCTTATTGCAAATCGTTTCATGGCTATTAGTACGGTCTTTTTGTTAAGGTAGACTTGGCCCTCTAGTATCTAGTTTTGCACACTATTGGTAATTACTGCAACTTCTTCTACCTCGTGCTCATCACAAGTTCCTTTAATCAGTAGTTCTACCGTTTTAACACTACTGATAAGCGTATCATCAATGTTCCTGTCTATAGTGCAACTGTTTCTGTCAGTATCAACACAGTCTCTCACTGTATCACGACTCCTTATGCTTTGTCTATCACTCCAGAACCCTTGATCCTCAATAATATCCTCCAGTGTGATACAAAGTGGATAGATTTCTATTCCTTTTTTCTCTACTTTCAATTTTGTATACACTAAAACACCCATGTCATTGTGTATTTCTAAACCCGGACTTTTATCCATTACCTTATACTTTATTTTAACAATATTTCTTGTCATATCAATGTTCACTTGCTTCGCAACTGTATCACGAAGCATTTGAAAGTTTGAATCTGAATTTATCGCGATTGCATCAACAACAAAATTTGTCCAATCTTCCACTATTTTTTAGTAGAATTTGTATCTGTGCCATATCTATTGTAAAGTTTCGATTTTGATCTGTTTAAACTGTACAAGACGGGTAACAGCAACCAGAAACAGAGGCGAAACACAGGATATACAGACGCGAAACAGAGGAGAAACAACCGCGACACAGAGCAGAAACAGACACAACACAGTGGAGAAACGGTAGCAACTTCATAGAAATTTTGATCGAAAACAGAGTACGATGTGTAGAATAATAGAAACAGAAAAGATACGACTTTGGATATATGGACGCGAAACAGAGGACAAACAGCCGCGACAAAGAGCAGAAACAGACGCGACACAGTGGAGAAACGGTAGCAGCTTTGTAGAATTTTTGATCGAAAACAGAGTACGATGTGTAGAAACAAATAGAAACAGAAAAGATACAATTTTGAGTAGCTGCAGATTTGTTATTGGAGTCAGAGTGATTAGAAAACTGTAAGCAGCTAGAGAGAGAAAAAATAGAGAGAAAGGAATAAGGGTTTCGGTTTCTGTAAACAGAGTTGGAATGAACTATTTATACATTGCCATTTTGCTAGAAAAAATATTGCTATGCATTGTAATTAGAAAAACATTGCTATTTTTATGTAATTAACGGTGAAAATTTGTATATTTGTGTAAAAAACTTTTTTTTTTTATTTTGCATGACAGGCCACTTTTTTTTAATTAGTTTTGTATGAGAGGTCATTTTTTGGAACTTAAATTCTTGTGGACTCAAGTTTAAACCTTGTGTGCTGAACTCCATGCCTAAGCTATGAAGTTTAGGCTGGACTTTTAGGCATAGATTGATAAGAACCAAACGAGCCAAGACACCTTTCCAACATGTATCAAGCTTGGAAGAGGCAAATGATGCAAGGGCAAGAGCTTCGGAGATGATTCAAGCATGTTTAGGCGATGGAGCACCGGTGCTCCACCCCACAGGCAGCCAGGCGCTCCGCCTAGGCAAACCAGGCACTCCGCCTAAGATACCCAGCCCCCAGGCGGTCCGCCCAGCCCCCTCCACTGATCAACTTTGTGGGCGCTCCGCCCGATTTGCTGAAGCACGGGATTTCAAGTTTAAAGTTACTATTTTGACCTTTCATGGTCTTTTAGCTTAAAGCCTAGCTTGTGGGCATTATAGACCTTTTACTTAATGCCTAGAAACCTCTATAAATAGCTAGATAGCTTATTTTATTCCTTAGTCTATTTTTGAATGATGAATTAACATTGTAAAGAGGGATCTCTTTGGGTTTATGAAAAACCAACCTTTGTTTGGGATTTGTGTGCTTCTAGTGGATTCTAGTTGGACAACGACCCCGCCCCGACCATTCTACTTGCGAGTCCTAGTTGGCTCGAGGGTAGTTGCCTAGCGCATGTGTTCTTGACATTCTCTCGGGGTGTAACGGAACGAGTTCTCCGTTGCTACTTGAGATTATTGATCGAGTTACGTCTCGTTCTTTATCCTTTTACCTTTTCCGCGTTTGATTCTTATCAGTTTGGTATCAGAGCAAGGTTCGGGTATCGTTTCTACGAACCCCCGACCCTTGATTCTTCGTGCTTAGGTTAGTTTCTTTAGATTTCTTGTTGTTGAAGTTATTGAAAGAAGAAAATTACAAAAAAATTGAAAAACTCAAAAAATTCAAAAATTGGTGTAACTTTTTGGTGTGTTCGATTCTTGAAGTGGGTGTTACAGATTCTTAATACTTGTTAAAAACTTGACGATTGGGTACCAAAATTGTTTGGATTGGATTGGATTGAAAATTTGAAACCCCAATTATTGTTAAACCCTACCAAACCTTTGTTCTTGATGAATTTGATTGATTTTGGGTTGTGTGATTGTGGGGTTTTGGAATTGATTATCGGGGTTTGATCTCCTTTGAAAATTGAACAAATAAAAACAAGAATCGTGTGATTCGGAGTTCGGTAACATAGTTTTTGGAGAATCAAAACCCACCTTTGAACCTTGAAACCCATGTTGAAACTCCAAACTTGAAAACTTTGAATCTTGATCGAACCTTATTTGTTGGTTGTTTGGGTGTGAAATTGATTGGGGATTGAAGGTTGTATCAAGGAACAACTTTGGGTACCTTGAATTTGGCCAAAACACCTTGGAATCGGCCTAGAAAGTGGATTGAAAACGAAGAACACGGAGTAGAAAAACCCAGGTGTTCTTCGTCCGGGTGCTCCGCCTAGACTTTGGGCGCCCCGCCTGACTTACTCTTGGTCCAGGCACTCCGCCCAACCCTGGGCGCTCCGCCTGCCCAACCCTACTGCACTATTTTCCTCAGGCGCTCCGCCCCACCCTTTGGGCGCTCCGCCTGACCTCTGAAGGTGTTGTTTGGGTAGTTTTTCCTAGGTTTTCCTATTTCTTTGTTGCTTAACCTCTATTTAGTGCTTATCTAAGTAACTTTCCTACTTAATTAGCACTAATCCTTCATGGCTATTAGGTTATTCGTGCCTTAGTTGGAGAGTAGAACTCCAAGAAGATCCGTAGAATCCTTTGACTCAAGTCCTTACTTGAAAGTGCTTATCGTACATGGAGTCACGTTAACTCCACTCACCCCGGAGTATACTTGACTTGTGAGTTGATTGATTGAGTTGAGGATTGTTGTCCAACTACTTGAAGCTTTTAGGACCCAAGTCCGAGTGAAATATCCACCACCACTAAACGAGTGACCCGAGTGCTATACACGTGAGGGTGTGTGTGAAGTGTTTCCACTAACGTTTGCTCTTCTTGTAGGTACAATGGCTAACGAAAGTCAAGATTTTATCAAGGATGCCTTGGCTAATCTTCTTGCCAAGATGGATATCATGGGCCAAAAGATTGAAAATCTTGAGAAGGTGACCACAAGTCTCCAAGTTGAGGCCATTGAGAGGAGGACCCCGAGTGTCCAAATTGAATCCGGAGAAGGCACAAGTCATAGCACTCCTATGACTCCCGGACACTTTACCGAGGTAACCAAAAGATATGAACAAAAGAAAGTTGAAGCTCTTCAAGAGTGTATGTTGGTCAATACCCAACCCGTGGGCAATCCCCAAGGGAATGCTCCACTTCGAAGACCCGTTAGGTTTGTCCCACCTCTTGAGCAAGTTGTTGAGGCTCAAGAAGAGGAGGAGGCCGAGTATGTTGATGAAGCCTATGGGTATGATGCTCTTTATCAACCTAGGAGGCAAATGAATTGGGGTCGAAATGTGGATAGGAGTAGAGGCCGAGGTCGAGGGCCACCCATGGGATATGTTGGAGGGAATCCTAGAAGGGATTACGGTGTGTATGGTGACCCCTATGGAGGCCAACCGGAGCCTTACCATGGAGGTCGTGATCTTAACAATCTCAATAGTATGAAGCTTAATCTTCCAATCTTTAAGGGAAATTATGATCCGGAGGCGTATATTGAATGGGTACTACTCATGGAGAGGGTGTTTGACACGAATGAGATGACCGATGAGAAAAAAGGTACTTATGTTATTTCATCCTTTGAGTGTTATGCTTCTACTTGGTGGGAGTCCACAAAGAGGACAAGAAGGAGAGCGAGTGTGCATGTGAATGTGACTTGGAATGAGTTGAAGGACCTCATGAACACCAAGTATGTGACTCCTAGGTATCGTCAAGAGCAACTCAAGAAGCTTTATGATCTAAAGCAAGGTGTCAAGACGGTTCATGAGTACTATGATGAGTTTGAGAAGACCCGGATGGCATTGGATATGGAATCCGAGGAGGAAGAGCAAGCCATGATCCGTTTCAAAAATGGCTTGAGCTATGGTATAACTTCTCAATTGAGGTTGCATTCTTATCCTTCACTCCAAGATCTATTGGAAGCCGCTATTGAAGCCGAGCAATGGCTTAATGGAGAAAAGTCCAACCGTTACAAGAGTAGCAATCCTACTCCGGTGAGCCAACCAAAGGAGTGGAAGACCCCAAATGCAAACTTCTCAAGTGCAAGTGGTGCAAGTGCTAGCAAAGAAGTGAAGAGAACATATGAGAAGTCTACACCACCATTGGGAGGTAATTCTAAAACCCACTTGAGCAATACTACTTCTACTTCTACTCAATGCTATAAGTGTAAAGGGTATGGACATGTTGCTAAAGATTGTCCTACAAAAAGAACCATGGTTGTGGTAGGCAATTTGGTTTATGAGCAAGATAGTAAGCCCGAAAATGAGGAGGATGAGGAGATTGCTTGTGAGGAGGGTATTGAGGAAGGAGATGATCCTCAAATGTTCTTGGTGGTTAGAAGGAGTTTGAGTACCATTCTCATGGAAGAGGAGGTGGAGAATGATCAAAGAAAAAACCTCTTTCATGCTAGATGCCGAGTCATGGGTGTAGTATGCTCCATGATTATTGACTCGGGAAGTTGTGCCAACATAGTGAGCCAAACGTTGATTTCTCAATTGAAGTTACCCACCTTGAAACATCCCAACCCATATCGATTACAATGGCTAAGTGAGTGTGGGGAGTTGAAGGTGGTGGAGCAAGCGTTGATTGAGTTTGGCATGGGAAGCTATAAAGACAAAATCTTGTTTGATGTTGTCCCGATGCAAGCATGCCATCTCTTATTTGGGAGACCATGGCAACATGATAGATGTGTGGTGCACAATGGCCGGACCAATTCATATACGGTCAAGAATGATGGGAGGAAGTATGTGCTTAAAGCTTTGACTCCAAGGCAAGTAAGGGGAGACTACAAGCGGATGAGGGAGTTGAGAGAAGCGGCTAAAGCCAAGTCACCCATTGTACTTGAACCCGAGGCAAACAATCTTGTTGTCTTGCCAAAGCATGGTGAAAATGAGAGTCACTCCACTTCAAATGAGAGAGAAAAGATAGAGAGAAGTGAGGGAGTGACCGGTGACAATCTAAGAGAGGAAAAAGGAGAGGAATTGAGGAGTGATGTGAGTGGATTGTCACCACAAACTACACTTGACCATGAGGTAAAATTGAGAGAGAAGAGAGGTGAGCAAAGAAAAATTGAGAGTGAGAGCACCCATTGTTCTAACAATTCTTCATCTTCTACTCTTTCTTGTGTTAGTTCTTGTGTAGGTACAAATGAAGACAAGCCATTGGAGCCTCAACCATGTGCTTGGAAGGAAAGACAAGAGGAAGAAAGTTCTCAATGTGAGCTTCATGAAGAAGGAGTTACACATGACGCTTCAAGCCTTGTGAGCCTCAATGTAAGTGTTGCTCCACCTTTTTATGGATCTACTAGCTATTTGTCTTGTGATGACTCAACACTAGTTGGTGCTTGTGTTGCATCTAGTGAAGATGCCACTAGTGAAGAGTCTAAAGTCAACTTGTGTGTGCTTGTGTGACATTAGTTGAGAGCCTTGCTAAGCCACATCATGATGTGAGCTCATTGTTCAATGAATCTCTCACTAGTGTAGATATGATAGTTGACAATGATTGTGACATTTGCTATGACACACCGCCAATCTTTGATGAAGGGGAAGATGAGATAGTTGATCATACCCTTGTTGATATGCTTCTATTTGATGGGTCCATGTGTTGTGGTGAGAATGATAGTGCCCTTGAGGAGTCCAACTTGCATGAATTGGACAAGGTTGTCTATGATGACTCCTCAAGTGAGTATAATGAACCTAGTCTTGATAACTTGTCTATGCTTGATCATGATAGTGAGATGCATACTTATACTAATCCATTGTTTGAAGGCATTCTCATTAGTGATAAAGACTTGTATTGGACTAGGGTGAGTAGTAAAATGGAACCTCCATGGTGTGAAGGGTTTGATTCCTTAGGCAACCCCTTTTGTGAGGATTTGAATGAGGTAAATGACTCTTTGAGTGACCCTACTATTGCTTGTTTGGGTTATGATGAAGAAGAGGCCATTATCAATACCTTTCTTGATAGTTTGTCTTTTGAGATGGGTTGCTCAAGTGATGAAATGGGAGGTGGAAAGGAATCCCTTGGTGTGAGTAGGTATGCTTTAAAGAAGGGGAGTGGAGTACTTGATGTTACTTGCATGATGGGTTATTTGACTCAATCCACTCCACATATTGATTACACTTTGAGTAGCGATTGGTTTTAGCTTAAGGTTCAAGGGGATTTTGATAGCTTGGTCTTGCATTTTCCATGTCCCCATGACCTACTTGCTCATTATTGTGATGAGTGCATGTTGATCTTTAACCAAGTACTTATTGTTCTCTTTGGAGACTTGATATTTGTTCTTAATATTGATGCTTGGTTATATCACAAGAGTGTGTTTTCCACACTTCTTGCACTAACCTACCTTCAAAGTAGGAAATCTTGTGTTTGCTTGTCGTTGCTTGTAGGTTCTAAGCTCCATGTTAAGGCAAAGGAGACCTTGGAAGAAACCTATGTCAATGTGACGATCAAGGGTTGCGAGGGAGGAGAGCTTTGGGCACCCCGAAGAGATGATGCCATGGACGTGAATGTAATGATTTCGAGGACGAAATCTTCTCAAGAAGGGGAGGATGATAAGAACCAAACGAGCCAAGACACATTTCCAACATGTATCAAGCTTGGAAGAGGCAAAGGATGCAAGGGCAAGAGCTTCAGAGATGATTCAAGCATGTTTTGGCGATGGAGCACCGGTGCTCCACCCCACAGGCAGCAAGGCGCTCCGCCTAGGCAAACCAGGCGCTCCGCCTAAGATACACTTGTCTCAGGCGCTCCGCCCAGCCCCCAGGTGGTCCGCCCAGCCCCCTCAACTGATCTACTTTGTGGGCGCTCCGCCCGATTTGCTGAAGCACGGGATTTCAAGTTTAAAGTTACTATTTTGACCTTGCATGGTCTTTTAGCTTAAAGCCTAGCTTGTGGGCATTATAGACCTTTTACTTAATGCCTAGAAACCTCTATAAATAGTTAGATAGCTTATTTTATTCCTTAGTCTATTTTTGAATGATGAATTAATATTGTAAAGAGGGATCTCTTTGGGTTTATGAAAAACCAACATTTGTTTGGGATTTGTGTGCTTCTAGTGGATTCTAGTTGGACAACGACCCCGCCCCGACCATTCTACTTGCGAGTCCTAGTTGGCTCGAGGGTAGTTGCCTAGCATAGGTGTTCTTGACATTCTCTCGGGGTGTAACGGAACGAGTTCTCCGTTGCTACTTGAGATTATTGATCGAGTTACGTGTCGTTCTTTATCCTTTTACCTTTTCCGCGTTTGATTCTTATCATAGATGCATAAACTTCAACCCTTGTGGTCTGCTGAAGTTGAACTTCAACCCTTGTGGGCTGAACTTGTGTGAAGTTCAGCTCATAAGGATTGAAGTTTCAAAAAGTGTCATTTCATGCAAAATCAATAATATATGTGGTCTCAAACTAAAAACTACTGACACAAGTAGCCTGTGCGCGAAATTTTTATGATTTTAGAGCCCATTTTATGTATGTGGGCTTGGATCAGATTGATCAAGTCACATGCTGCGACTGAAGATTTTAGGAAAAATTACACAAAACAACAATTTGGAGACTTTTATTTACAAGACAGCAACAACAACATATTTAGTGTAATCTCACGATTGGGGTCTGAAAAAGGTGAGATGTACGCAGATCTTACCCCAACCAAGGTGGAGAGACTATTTCCGATAGACTCTTGGCTCAAGAAACTTTTTTTTTTAACAAGACATAGCGATATTTGTGAACAATTATAAATATAGCAGAAATAGTGAGTTAATTACAAAATACAGTAAAAATAACCTCATTTCTATCTCATTGTATCTACACTTTTTCTAGTTGTATTTATACTATTTTCTAATATTTTTGTTGTTTCTACACTTTTCTAGTGGTTCTGTTGTTATTACATTGTTTATGCTTGTATCTAGACTATTTTTACTTGTATCTATATTGCTTCTGATTGTATCTATGAGTAGGCGGTGGCTTCAGGCGATAAGGGCAGTAGTAGGGGGGGAGATGTGAAATGAAAGCTAGGATATTTTTTTAAAATTATTTTTAGCAACTTGCATATTAAAAAATTGTGATGTTTTGTAATATCAATAATAATAATAATTTTTATAATAAAGTGCATAGATTTGTATATAAGTGTAAAAAAACTAAAAAAATTATGTGGTAAGAGTATTTTGTACAACGTCGTTTAAGGCGTAGTTATTTTGTGAAAATAGATGGAGTCGTATTTACTTTCGAACCATGAGTTTGAAGTTACGGTCAAGTTCCAAAAAAAGTATGAAGTTAAGGCCAACTTCGAATGTTTAAGCTTTGATGAATGACAAATTTAGTCCTGATAGTTTGAAGTTGATGAAACAGTGTAAACACTAAGGGGGATGTTTGGTTTGATGTATTGGCTAACTAATACATGGATAAAGAGTATCTTGTTTGGTTACAAAAAGCACATGAAGTATAACTAATACATGGTTAAGTTTATATCTCAAATTGGGTACTATTTAATCCCTAGAACACCATGGTATTATTAATACCATGTCTCACAATACATGGATTAAGTAATATTGTGCCTATTCTCTTTTTAATACAATGAACCAAACACTGGATAAAATTTAATCTCTGCATTACAAATTTCTGTATTACTAATCCCTGTATTATTAATCCCTGTATTTATAATCCCTGTATAACTAGTGCATCAAACCAAACGACCATTAAGTGCAAATAAATTTATATGCTACTTTTGGAGTATGGCCTTTTGAGTAAATAAATAACATAAGATACGTGTCCTTTCTAGTACAAATAAAAGAAAAGTGATTGTTTGAATGAAATAATAAAAGATAGGAGTAATTATTTTTTCATATAAAAGAAAGACATATTTCTAATAGTTCAATGGCCATTTACGTAATGTACTCAGTCTTTAAAATTTGTTTTTTAACTATGTAACGGGTTTAGGATTTCTTTTTCTTTTCTTTTTTTTTTTTTTTGGGAAAAAAAATCCAAATTTGTACATTGCTTAAACTTTCCCCCCGTCACTCTTCTATTACATTGCTATCACTTTCATTTACATGGTACTTTCTATACTTTGATTTTTCAAAACTTATTTTTTAAAATATTTTTCTTGAGCCAAGGGCCTGTCGGAAACAACCTCTCTACCTTTCTTAAGGTAAAGGTAAGGTCTGCGTACATCTCATCCTCTTCAGACTCCACTTATGGAATAAGATTGAATATGTTGTTATTGTTGTTGTATCTCTTTCATTACATATCGTCTCATACTTTTTCGTAAAATTAAGGGAGCTCTAGCACAAAGACGCCCCTGGAACTTAAAGTCTATGATGTCGCGATATCATTGAACCCACTAGTTAGTTGAGCTATTTGGTTCAAAATTAAATATTTGTACATAAATAAGGTTGATCCATACTCGATTTGGTGAATTCTCGAACCTGTAGCTACCCCGCCCCTGCTACAACGTAACATTAGTGGATTGCAGTTGTCCAATTTCTTTGAGAACAATGTCCAAATTTACTTCTTAAATTTTGATTGTGGTTTGCAATTATACTCAAGTTGGAGGTGTTTGTGGTCAAGTGATAAACAAGTTCTTTTCCTGTAACGACAACCAAATGTTTAGTTACGGATAAAATTGTTCAATTTTGAATAATAAAAATATAAATTTGACATTTTCCTACATTTGTACAAAAATTAGTGTGATGGTGCCCCACCAAGCTCAAATGTGTAGTTGAGACTTTGCTAGCATTTGGACATAGATTTTGGTTGAAATTTAAAAAATTGAGTTTTTAGGGTTGAGTTGAAAAATAGTTTTTGAAACTTGAAGTTATGTATGGACATAAATTTCACTTGAAAAAAAGTTGAAGTTTTATGAGTGATAAATAAAATTTCCAAAACAAAATCCCAAAAAGTGGTCTTGGCTTTTGAAAACTCATTCTCAAAAATTGATAAAAACTTGGTCAAAAACTATGTCCAAACAATTCTTTATGTCAAGTTAATAGGGTAATTATGTACATTCCTTAAAGAACAAGGACATGACTTTAATAGTATTGATGATTTTAGGCAAGTACAAACGGTTGGAATCCAAATTTTGGTTATGTAGACCTGACTAAACATAATTTTTTCTGTATAAATCAAGAACCTCCTTAATTCATTTTCAATACTTTTCATCTAAGTATGGGTCTCTCCTTGATCAACATCTTCTTGTTGTTATTGATCACATCCTCTGACCTTTCAATAGCAAAAAAATGTTGGTTTAGCCAAAAGTTTGAGGTTCATGTTATCAACCAACTTCCTTCTAGTTCTCCACAACTGGAAATTCATTGTGCATCGAAGAATGATGACCTTGGACAATTTAATCTTGCAACAGGCGATGACTTTAATTAGTCTTTTTGCGAATCATTTCTCGATAGAACTTTATACTTTTGTCACTTCTCGTGGGGGGCTTCAGCTGATAAGGTTCTTAATGTGTTTGATGATCCATCTTATTGTGTCAAACATGGAGAAAATGTTAATTATCTAAAGTATTGTAAATGGGAGGTGAGGACAGATGGTTTTTATTTAGAACAATACAATGCAACTAATGCAACATACTATATGTCTCTCTATTCTGGTTGGTCTTAGGGCATAGTAAGATGTTTGTGTTCGTTTAAAGTAAAGTTAGAGGAAAAAGATTGAATTTCCTTTCACCATTTATCCATAGCTTGTTATGCTTCTTTTGGCTGTAAGAAAGAAGAACTGAAAATAAACTTCATTTCTTGATAGGATATGTTGCTATGATATTCATTTTTCGTTCTAGAAATCTGATTTACATCATGACTTTTATATTGCCTTTTGACAACTGCCCTGATGCATAGCTTGAACTTCATTAATAATTAGTAATAGAAGTATAGAGTTTAAGTATTGTGCATTGTCAGTATCTGTGAGTACTAACTCGGATCATCCAAAGAAAATTAAACATAACCCTCAACAAAAGTAGAATTTGAGATCTTGAAAAATATGATAAAACTACCTATTACAACAGTTAAATGACATGATTGTGTAAAGATTATTATATAACAAAACATAAATCCTTCTACCAAAAAACATATTGTTGCTAATGCATCCTTGCTTAGCCATCTCAAAAGTACAGGGTCAAAATTACAAGAAATATAGAATTCCACAGTTTCTTCACAACATGATGTGACTAGGAATGGCAGCGGGGCGGGTTGGACCTAAACCCGCGTGTTGGTTAACCCACCCCGCGTTAACCAGCCCTGCCCGCCCCGCTTTTTTTTAAAAAGATTTTTTTTTTTAATTGTATACCTTTTTTTCCTTTTAAAATCTACAACTCAAATCATATTTGCCAATTTTTTGCTAAAGTTAGTGTATAAATTTATTTTTTTGTGGTATATAATTAGAATAAAGAACACAACTTCGAAAAAATGTGTACTAAAATGATTTTTATAAAGAACATAACTTCTACTTTATACCCTCTTCCAGTTCAAATTGATAAAGAATAACAAATTATGTCTTCTACTGTGGCTCTCAGCTACTGTCAATGTTAGTAAAATTTTATACGTATGTTCTCCTAACTTTTCATTTTTCTTCTAATACTTTTTCTATTGATACTTTATACCCTCTTAGCACCCGCCCCGGCCCGCTGCCATTCCTAATCCCATTGATGTCTTCATTAAGTCCAGGTTACAACCGTAAATTTATATCATCAGTGTCAAGCAAGTGCAAGCTATTTCTTTCAAAAATAAAATGAAAACATAAATAAATTGCCTACAATATTGATACAAAACTTATAAGCATACAATTGAAGCATGCAGATTTTCTATGGTATATTTGGTCAGTTGAGCAATTAAGGACACCGGTACGCCTTCCATGAGGCATCTGAATCAAAATTATGTTAGCATTAAGCCACAGCATAGTAACTCTCCACCTGCAGAGTTACCGACGCCTGGCTTCTGGCTTCGTCGATTAGCCATTTTGCTACTTGTAGTGGTGGGGATCTTCTTTGCTTTGGATGAGAGGGACGCCATCTTGGCGCCAGACTATTCGCTCTTCACATAATGCTGCTGCTACTTCCACGTATAATTTATGCTCCTGCTACATAAAGGAAGAGTGTTAGTAAAAGGATTACACAGAAGAGAGAGAGAGAGAGCAGCGGACAAGCAATTAATAGAAGTGGTTATCAATGGAATTCTGATGATTCAACAGTAATGACTAATTTACGCAATATAGAAGTGGGACAGTCAAAGATCCATGTTGTAAAGACGAACTTTATTTCTGATTTAAGACCAATATATTGATAAATAAGAACTGCTAATAGATGGACTGAAAAAATCATGGCTATACTTAACATGATAACTCAGCAAAATGCAGACACGGTGAGCGTTTTGGTCATCTTTGCAAAAAAGAACTAGCCTAAACTAGAAAGATCGCAAGGAAGATTGAATTGGCTCTAGAGGTTGAGGTGAGCTCCTGACTTGAGCCCATTACTGAGGGACTGGACGCGAAATGCGAGGTATGATCCCGAAAAGGAAAAAAAAAGGAAAAACAAATTGAAAACATTCAGAACTGTGAAGCCAGAGGTAACTTCATAAGTGCACACCTAAATCGTTTAACATGATTGGAACAACTGTAATAGAAACTCGTAAAAAGAAATGTGAAAGAAATTCATAACCTCCTGAAGAACCCTTGCTGCAAGTGTTTCTGCTGTATCATTAGCTGATATGATCTAACTATGAGATGGTAAAATGACAAGAAATCAAAGAGATAAAAGTAAGACCCATTTGGAATTGATTTGAAATTAAAGAAACAAATTAGAAGGTGCGGCCTAATCATCCCCTTAAGACAACAATCAAATGAACCTACACTATTTGATCATCAATTGAATTGGAATTCAATTGCAAATCAAGGAAGAAAAGTGCTCAAGCAACATACTTGGCCAATATTTACTCTCAATAATTATCATCCAAAAACTACCCTAGAATAATGAGATAAGAAAGCTTATATAGTATCTACGAATAATGGCATAACATTGCCTTAATTGCCCCCTAAAGTGGGCTTCCACAAAGTCATCAAACTAAAAATAAGTTCCCGACTGTCGTCACTGCGTTGCCGCACCTAAGTCCATGCGTTCGCGTCCATCGAGCAGCCAAAGCTTCGCGATCGCGGGTATGGTCACACGATCGCAAAGAAGATCTTTTTTGTCATCTTTTTTCAGCTTGCGCGATCGCGTCTGTAGCTTCGCGATCACGCTGAACAGTTTCACAGCCTTGCGCGATCGCGTCTGTGAACTCGCGATCGCAATGAACTGATCCTGTGACTGATGCAGTGAGCTTGTAAACAGGCCCTGCAGTTTCCAGTATTTGTCCCAGCTGCTTCACTTGTTCACTTTGGTCATCTTTTGCCTTGATTCTTCGCCTCGAAACTCTTTTGAAACACTCCAAGCTTTTGATGTTAAGTCTAAATCCGCCAATGTCATGAGCGCCAATCCGATTTGCATCATTCCCTCATTCTTTAAAGAAATTCGTCCTCGAATCTGGACCTAGTAAAACAATAACTGGAATAAGCACAAAGTCTTGCATAAGAAAGATGATGGAGTTGAATATTCCCACTCAAACCTCACACTTTTGTGGTAGAGCCAAGAGTCAAATGACTCAAAGAAAATCAATTCTACAACTAAAGTTCCAAGAAGTTGGCCAAATGATGCAGCCCAAATCTGTGGTGATCAGACATTCATTCCACCAAGACCGACACGAAGCCAAGCCAAGCTAATGCATGACGTTCACATTCAATTGGCTTAGTCGGGAGAAGACAGCTGCTCCAAAGTTGATTGGCCGAGCTCAAGATCCGAAGGCATCATCTACAAGCTCGAGCCAGAAGAAGGGAGCAATCAAACACTTAATATCGATGCTGAACAGTAAACAACCAACCGAAGGAATAGCGTCCGAGTTCAAGTGTTCGAGTATATGTGTTCGAAGCAAAAGGAGCGACCGAACACTTCACTTCTACGCCAAGCATTGAAAGCAATCGAAGGAAGTACGATCGAGTTGAGAGTGTTCGAATTCTAGGAACCGAACACTTAGTTCGTCAGCCACTGCATGGCTTCTTCTTATTGGTCGCATGTGACCATTTTACTATTTTATCCCTAGAGTAGTCTATATAAACTCCTTTACATTTCATTGTAAGTAGTTAGTTTTTGTTTAATGATCAAACATAGCTGTAGCTATTGTGAGTCTTCGATGGAGCCGAACCCCGACGTGGAATTTTAAAGAACTTGTGTCAATCGGTATGAGTCATTTGAACATTTTCTTCTTTGGTCATTCAATTTGCAAGAAGCATGACTTCTTGAGGATTATTGCTTAGTATAGGTGATTCTTTTCCACTCGATTCGATCGAACCCGAGACTAGTTCGTCGACGTTCTTTTGAATCGAAGCAAGATTTGTCTTGTTCTATCTTTGTTCTTGTTATTTTCCGCATTTTCATCGTGGTTAGCTTTACCTCCGGTTTGGCTTGCACCACCAAAGGATAAATATGCACAAGAGAAATCAAGGAATCCGAAACGTTTAATGAATACATAATGTCGATTGCAGTTGGATCCTTTAAGCATAACACCACCAAGATCACTAATCATCCAACAATAACATTTATCATCGGGGTCAAACACTACCCTTACATCCAAAACATCCTTCAAAATTCTACACATCACATCATCAAACCAACCAAATATTATTGACAAGAAATTAACACATAATACCACACATCCACTATCCAAGACACTGTAAGTTTTAAAGGATAAGTTCCATATCTCAATGGCTTTGGAAAGCCCAAAAATAAGAACTAGCCATTCAAACAAATCATTCTTGGCTTTAGACGACAACACACGTCAAATCCTTTTGTAGTCCAAGAAGATGCTTGCAAGTGTCTTACCTCTTTGTAGATCCTCTTTTGATAGTCTTTTACAAATGGACCAAGAGGGTTAGTAAAATCATCAAAAAAAGGATTATCACAATTATACCCATAGATATTTAGAAATTCCTCAAATGTGTTATTTTTGCATTTCTTTCTAGAAGCATTCACAAAATCCTTCCAAATTAAATCCTCAAAACTAGGAATAGAGTAAGTAAAGAACATGACACTAAAATTAGCATCAAGCAAGTTACTACTACTATCACTAGTGTCTCCCTCCTTCTTTAAAAGACGCCTTTTATTTTTGGACGACTTACCAGCATAAGACAAGCTTTCAACAAATATTTTGGGAGTTGGCTTGCTAACATCCACACAATTAGCACTTTCAAGCAAGTCATAAGAATCATTTTCATAAGTTATACACTCTTTAAACATTGACTCATCATTTTCATCAAGTGCAAACAAGTTCAAAAGAAATGTATCATTCAAAGAAACATGATCAATGGTGTCCATATATTCAAGCTCACTTTCTAAATTAGAATCCCTATCAAGCACAAGGTCAAAACTAGGACAATCCAAGGAACATTTCACCCTTTCAAGTGTCACTCACTTAACAACTCAAAACATGATTTATCAATTTCAAACAAAAAGGAAGATAATTTATTAACATTCAAATACAATTCTTCACTTCATTCAAGTAAGTGCACACCTTCCAATCCATCACTATTTTCAACTTGACACAAGCAACCACCAATAATAACATCAAGAATGCTCCCACTCAAAGTATCACAAGGTCCAAGCAATTCTTTTTCTTTATTCACAAGAGATAGATCATTGTCATCATAAGAATAATTAGCACAATCATCATCCAATCCTATATTCTTTATGGAACTAATGAAATAAAATAAGGAATGTTTAAGGTCGCCAATTTGACCACTTTCTCTGTCTAGCTCACTCAAAGAAATACAAGAGTTAGGGTTAGCTACCTCACCTTGAAGCACCAAAGAGCTTTCTTTACCTTGAATTTCAAAGTTAAGGCTTACTTGACCAATTAGAGAAGTATTTTCGGCCTTATCATTTTCTTCCAAGCAAGAGTCTTTTTCCAATGATGATTCATTTTTGAAATCACTTCCACAAGAACCTACAAAACAGACATTACTACTAAAAGAAGTAGTCGGGGGGTTAGAGTTAAAACAATGAGTAGCCTCTCTTATGCTCTTTTTTTTTGACTCTCCATTTCTTTTCCCTCACTCTCTTCATTATTTTCTTCCTCACCCTCTTCATCTTCTTTTGGTGACAACTCACTCTCATTTTTCAGCTCATCCCCTCCTTTTTCCTCTCTTGAGTTTTCACTTTGCTCACCCTTACTCCTCTCAATCTTTTCTCTCTCAAAATTTCTTTTGATTGGAGTATTAAGGTTACAAGATAAATCATCATGGGGAATCTTTTCTTGTATCCCAAAATAACTCCTCAAATTTTTCTTAAGATCTTGCCTAGTGGGCTTTGGTTTCCAAGGAAGTTCCCAAAGCCGCCCACGACTTAGATTATAATGGTTTCTCAAGTCTATGAGAAGAGCTCATGCAACCAAAGTCAGTTTATCTAACTCCTTGCAAATGTATTCATTCACAAAGATTTCTTCCAATTGAGATTCCCAAGGACATAGAGCTCCTCTTTATATTTTGCATGCAACTTAGGCAACTCTATGTACCTCTTATCCCATTTACTTTGTCACTTTCTCTTGGCAATTCTAAAGGTGCCATCTTTTTGTTCCGAGACTTCAACTACCACAACTTGCTTGATCTTGCCATATTCATTATTAGGTAGTAGAACTTGCTTTGGAGGATCTTGAGTAGGATCCTTTGCTTGTGGATTGACATTTGGAAAGTAGGTATCTTGATCATCATCATAATCTTCAAACGAATGATAGGATTCTTTATCATATTGACGACCAACTTATTGAAGCACCACACTTTCCCGCCTTGGAGGTTAATTTTTGCGAAGGTCATGCCTTGGAGGATCTCAGATGGGATCCTTTGCTTGTGGAGTGTCATTTGGAGAATATGTGACTTGGGCCATCATATGAGAATATCGGTCACCAGCCCGAGTAAGCCTACTAAGGCCATCATCATGCACCCCCGCAGTCGGAGGTGTCTCCGCCACTTGCTTTCCCATATCTCGAAGCCTATCTTTTCGGGATAGGTCTTCAACCGTCTCCTTCATCCCTTTGAATTCATCTTGAATTGAATTAACACTCGCCATCAAGGCTTGCAACATGGTTTTGACCTCCATGTCCGCCTCGTATTTCCTTTGAGCCTTGGTACCTTTAAAAAATCAAAGCAAACAAGGTTAGTAGAAAAAGTCCTCACCAATGCACTCCCTAAGTGTTTACACTCGATTTGATTGCACTCAACCCACTCGTGTTTACACTTAATGGATGGCTTTTACTCCCTCGAATGTTCTCACCACTCTTGCCTTTTACCTCTCGTTGGCAAAGTCAAGTTACTTTTTGCACTCAATTCCGATTTGACAATCAAACTCAATCTAATTCGGGATAGAATGGAGTTGATGTGGCAAAGAACGGATAATGAAAGCTAATCGGACGGAATTAGAAAAAGTCAAGGAAATGAAAAAAAAGACTCGAATCGAATTGGCACGAAACGGATTCGGATTTGGATGAAAAGTTATTTATGATCTAGAAACTCACTGTATTTGATGATATGATAGGGGTTTGGGTGATCTGAAACTATTCAGGGGTTGTTCCGAGCAATTTGTAAAGTGACTGATTTTTTGTTCAGCGTTGTCGCGTGAGAACGGGCTCTATCGCAAAGAGTAAGTCAATAACCCTGCGTTATCGGCGCGCAATCGAGAAGAACAAATTTCAACAAGCCTGCGCTATCTGAAACGACCTCAGTCAGTCGTTTCGAAAGTTAGGACTCAGATTGACGTGCCGATAATTTCAAAATATTTGTAAGGTCTATTAGGACCTGTCTGTAAAATTTGAGCCAAATCAGACCTCGTTTGGTAGGCATCAGAAGAAGGTTTCAGTTTTTATTGTCGATAAATATTAAAAAGAGATTTTCGAGCTCGGTTTTGGCGAATGAGCTCCAATTCGAAATCCGTAAGCGTCGTTAGGTTCGTATGATTATTTGTGACTTTTGTGAACTCTCAAAAGTGAATTTCGATGTTGTTCGGCTAGTTTCCGCTAAAATGCCGAAAGTTAAATAATTTGACCTTTTCCATTTAAATTCGCATCTTAAGTTTCGTGAGTCCGATTTGAGATCCGCCTTCGCGAGTATGTTACATATATTTTGTATAACTTGTATGGAAAAGTTGGAATTATTTCGAATATCACAGGGTACCGTTTTAATTTTCGTCGCGCGAAGAAAATAAAAGAAAACAAAAAAAAAAAAGAAAAGAGAAAAAGACAAAATAAGGAAAGAAAAACAAAAGAATTAGGCGGTGGGCTAAGGGATTAATTTTCCTTAGCCAAAGTGCTTAGAACAACTCAAAAAACTAACAGAAATAGAGAAACACGAGAAACAGAAAACACACAGTGGAAAAATGCCAGAAAATGAGAAAAGGAGCTGGAGGAAAATAGTATTTTTACTCCGAAACATTCAGGTAATGATCCTAATATGTTATTTGAGTTTATTACGTGTGTTTGAATATATTTTAACGGTAGAAATTGGGATATTAGACATCGTCCTAGTAAGTTCAATTAATAGTTTAACGGGTCAAATGGACCCCGATAATGGAATTGATTATGTATTCGTACTCAGTGAGTTGCGGGCAACATATAAATGTAATTTATTTTGGGTTTGGTTATGTGACCATAAACCCTGTATATAGGCCAGGCCTGCGTATTGCGTATGCGAATAGGGTATCCGGTTCCTAACCGGATTGCCCTAAGATGTGAGGAATGAAGCCTTTAGCCTAATTTGATATATTTTTTTGTTTATTGAATAGAGTGTGATCGTTTGGCAATGAAACCAAAAGACAAAGCGGTTATTGAGTGGCTGTGCTAACTTTTGGAAGAGGTAAGTATTTATATCCATTTCTTTGGAGGCATCTGACCTCGTGGATTTTCAACCACGTGTGCCTTACGTGTGTAGCTTCCGAACTCATTACGCCTTAGCTTTGAATTTACATTGTATATTATTTGTTATGCCCTGTTGCTGGTATTGCATCGAACATATGAGCATTGCACTCTGGTTTTGAGCATTGTATATACTTCCCGGTTGGCGATGAGAATCCCGCACCGGCGAAGGGTCATTATTGCATATACCTCCGGGTTGGCAATGAGAGTTCCGCACCGGCGAAGGGTCATTATTGCATATACCTCCCGGTTGGCGATGAGAGTCCCGCACCGGCGAAGGTTCATTATTGCATATACTTCCCGGTTGGCGATGAGAGTCCCGCACCGGCGAAGGGTCATTATTGCATATACTTCCCGGTTGGCGATGAGAGTCCCGCACCGGCGAAGGGTCATTATTGCATATACTTCCCGGTTGGCGATGAGAGTCCCGCACCGGTGAAGGGTCATCATTGCATATACTTCCCGGAAATCAATGAGAGTCCCGAGCCGGTGAAGGGTCATTATTGCATATATCTCCTGGTAGATGATGAGAGTCCCGCGCCGGAGATAGGTGTCCGGCAGATGTGGCTGCATTGCATCATACCGCATTCATCCCATCTCATTGCACCGCATACTGACTATTGTGTGTATTGTGTTGTGTTTTATGTATGCGGTATGTACACCATATTATGGACATATCTTAGGTTGCCTATATATTTCTGGCTCGTATTCTGGGTTGCGAGGATCGGGTTGCACGCCGCAACGGTATAAATATATGGATCGGGTTGCACGCTACAACGGTATAAATATATGGATCGGGTTGCATGTTGCAACGGTATAAATATATGGATAGGGTTGCACGCAACGACAGTATGAATATATGGATCGGGTTGCACGCCGCAACAAGATGAATATATGGATCGGGTTGCACGCCGCAACATGATGTATTTCTGATTGTTGATATGTTCGGGATACCTATATGTTCTGACTATCTTACATTCCTGGTTTTAATGAATTTGTGATTCCATACGTGTTTCCAGTTATTATTTCGCTCTGCCTTTTCATAATTTAAATAAGAGGAATTTTGTTTATCTGTTTCTCTTCTCCCTGACTAGCTATCCTATTCTTTGAGGTGGCTAGTCTGCCCCACTTATTGAGTCCTTTGACTCACCCTTGTTTGTTGTTTGTTTCTTGTCTATCTATTTCGTTTCGGCAGGTTCGCTCCAGGATGGAGTTCGCCACGTTGTGAAGGAGCGAAGACGACGTCAGTTGTCAGGGTGAGCCAGCTTTTATTCTGGATGGCCACCAGTTTATTGCTTATTATTTCAGTTACGTGTTGCTCCCTTCATGAGGTATTTGTCTTCTTTTGTACTCTTAGATGTCTAGTCTTGATAGCCCTAAACCTAGTATGTCTGTGTTTATTTTAGTCTTGTCCTTAATTATGAATTGTTACATTTATTTTTCTAATTTAACTGGTAAGGGTTCGCCCGATGGGTCTAGGGGAGGATGTCGGGTGCCCGCACGGCCTAACTGGAATTCGGGTCGTGTCACTATCGCCGTGCGATAGAGAAGAATAAAAATTCACAAGCCTGCGTGATCGAGAGAGTTGGCGCACTATCGCGATGAACAAAATCTGGGTCTGATGCAGAACTTGAAGCCCGAATTTTTGGAAATTTTCTTCACTTGAATCTTCACAAATCAACTTGTTTTTGCTTCAAATTTGAGATATAAGCTCCTTATAAGTATGTGAACAACCCCCAATGATCAATTCTTCAAATTCAACACCCAAAATGTGAAAGTTCCAATTCTTTTTTGAAGAACCCTAACTTTTAAATCTTCAAATCGAAACCCCAAATGTTGTTTGTTGTTCGATTCCTTCAAGAAATAACTTATAGAATCATCAACCAACAATTGGTAACAAATATTTCATCCAAAGCTAAATCTAAGACTCAATTTTTGGATTTTTCAATTTTTGATTTTTTTGTGATTTTTTAGATTTCTATATTTAAAACCTAGATAGTATTTGTAACAACAAACACCAATCTATGCTCTGATATCAAATGATATGATCTAACTATAAGATTGTAAAATAACAAGAAATCAAAGATATAAAAGTAAGACCCATTTGGAATTGATTTGGAATTAAGGAAACAAATTAGGAGGTGAGGACTAATCACCCCCTTAAGACAACAATCAAATGAACCTACAGTATTTGATCCTCAATTGAATTGGAATTTAGTTGCAAATCAAGGAAGAAAAGTGCTCAAGCAACATGCTTAGACAATGTTTACTCTCAATAATTGTCATCCAAAAACTACCCTAGAATAATGAGATAAGGAAGATTATATAGTATCTACTAATAATGACATAACATTGCCTTAATTGCCCCTAAAGTGGGCTGTCACAAAGTCATCAAACTAAAAATAGGTTCATGACCGTCGTCACTGCCTATCGCGCCCAAGTCCACGCGTTCGCGTCCATCGAGCAGCCAAAGCTTCGCGATCGCGGGTATGGTCATGCAATAGCAAAGAACATCTTTTTTTTTCATTCCTTTTCAGCTTGCGCGATCGCGTCCGTAGCTTCATGATCGCATCTGTGAATTCGTGATCGCAATGAACTGATCTTGTGATTGATGCAGTGAGCTTGTAAACAGGCGCTACAGTTTCCAGTATTTGTCCCAGCTGCTTCACTTGTTCACTTTGGTCATCTTTTGTCTTGATTCTTAGCTTCCAAGCTCTTTTGAAACATCCCAAGCTTTTGATGTTAAGTCTGAATCCGCCAATGTCATGAGCGCTAATTCGGTTTGCATCATTAGCCAGCATAGGCACAACCCTTTGAGCAAGAATACGTCATGTGTCATAATGTTCATCAAGGTAATGGATTGTTGGACCAGAAAACCTACACAACACAACAAGAACAGACAGATAAAGCGAGTTACTTAAGCTGCTTGAAACCTGAAAGCATATGTACAAGAGCTAATATTAGGATCCAAAGCTTTAAAGATAGGGAAACCTGAACCTGTTCCAAAAAAGCTAGGTAAAACAAAGGTACTAATGTCTTGCAAGGACCAGACACTATGTCACAGCGTGATTGACCACATGAATCTGTTAAGTGAATTATTAATCAACAATTCTTGCTCAAATAGTAATAAGAATTGCCTTTTAACACACTCGGGGCTCTAGAAAAAGTGCGGAGTAAGGACTCATTAACACAACCTAGAAGTATAAATTACATTGTAAATACTAGTAATAGAAATGGTTTTTCTTCAGAGAATGTGAATCCTCAGCATATCAGCAAAAAGATGCTAAAATTGTCGGATAGGACTTAAAAGATGTTCACAGATCACATCACAGTTGTTTAAAAGAATGCTTCAATAGATATGCTTCCAATTCCAAATGCATTGGATTAGTGACTGCTACTATTTATTTTAATAAAAAATTCATATTAAACTGTTTTGCCAAGCACATAATTTACAATTCACAAGTTGGATGGTGGCATTATTCTTACTTAACAAACAACCAAGCTATGGTTTTGACTCTTGCAAACCAACAGCCAAATTTGCATGTTCCTAGTATCATTCATATGGACAAGAAAACTGATACAACCTTGGGAGAACCACACCCCAAAAGCTATCTATTAAGGTGGGAGAGCCCAAGGCTATGTAAGCCCCACATCACTCCCCCATTTGGTCGATGTGGGACTCAAGTCCCATACCTTCCAATGGTACATAACAAACAACCACGCTCCGCACCCATCGTCCCCGACGGCTGTGCGCTAAACAAATTCCTAGCCCCGTGAGCGCACGACAATTTTCTAGCTCCGATCGAACACTGCAATACCGACGTCACCGTCAACGGGTATAGAGGGTGGTTGATAAGACCCAAACCCCCACAAGACCCTTCACACGGAGCCAAGCTAAGGAGATCCAAGGAGTACACCTACACTTGGTGAGGAAGGGCCTAGAAGAAGGAAGCGATTGGAAGCCGTTCCAAGTGCTCAAAGTGCAAGGGGAGCAGCCCAGTCATCCAGGCGCTCCGCCTGAGGATCCAGGCTCTCCGCCTAAGGATGCCTAGGCCTGGGCACTCCGCCCCAACTCTGGGCGCCCCGCCTAGGCCACCCCACTGTTGATTTTCATGGGCGCTCTGCCCTAACCCCGGGCGCTCCGCCCAAAACGCTAAAGAACGGGATTCTAGCTAGTGTTTTGTCTATTTTGACCCTACGTGGTCTTTTACTCCTAAGCCTAAGTGTGGGCATTTTAAACCTTTCAATAGGTGCCTAAAAACACCTATAAATAGCTAGATAGTTAGATTATTTCATTAGCTTACCTTGATGATTAAAAATACACTTTGTGTTGAAGAGTTGAACTCTTATTGAATGAAACCTTGAATGGGACTTGTTCTTCCTCTAGCGGATCTAGATGAATTCCAATCCCCCCGACCATTCTACTTGCGTGCTCACGTTAGCTCGAGGGTAGTTGCCGAGCGTAGGTGTTCTTGACCTTCTCTCGGGGTGTAACGGAACGGGTTCTCCATTGCTACTTGAGATTTGTGATCGAGATACGCCTCGTTCCTATCTTTTTATTTTTTCCGCGTTTGATTCTTATCAGTTTGGTATCAGAGCAAGGTTCGGGTATCGTTTCTACGAACCCCGACCCTTTATTCTTCGTGCTTAGGTTAGTTTGTTTAGATTTCTTGTTGTTGAAGTTATTGCAAAAAGAAAATTACAAAAAAATTGAAAACTCAAAAATTCAAAAAAAAAAAAAAAATTGGTGTTACTTTTTGATGTGTTAGATTCTTGAAGTGGGTATTATAGATTCTTAATCCTTGTTGAAAACTTGACGATTGGGTACCAAAATTGTTTGGATTGGATTGAATTGAAAATTGAAAACCCCAAATATTGTTAAACCCTCCCAAACCCATGTTCTTGATGAATTTGATTGATTTTGGGTTGTGTGATTGTGGGGTTTTTGAATTGATTGTTGGGGATTGATCTCTATTGAAATTCGAACAAATTGAAACAAGAATCGTGTGATTCGGAGTTCGGTAACATAGTTTTTGGAGAATCAAAACCCACCCTTGAACCTTGAAACCCATGTTGAAACCCCAAGCTTGAAAACTTTGAATCTTGATTGAACATTATTTGTTGGTTGTTTGGGTGTGAAATTTATTGGGAATTGAAGGTTGTATCAAGGAACAACTTTGGGTACCTTGAATTTGACCAAAACAGCTTGGAATCGGCCTAGAAATTGGATTGAAAATGAAGAACACGGAGTAGAAAACCCAGGTGTTCTTCCTCCGGGCGCTCCGCCTAGACCTTTGGGCGCTCCGCCTGAACTACTCTTGCTCCAGGCGCCCCGCCTGCCCAACCCAACTGATCATTTTTTTGGGAGCTCCGCCCCACCCCTTGGGCGCTCCGCCTGAATCACTGAAGGGTTGCATTTGGGTAGTTTCTTCTAGGTTTGATTGTTCTTTGTTGCCTAACCTCTTATTAGTGCCTATCTAAGTAATCTTTCTACTTAATTAGCACTAATCTTTCATTGCTTTTAGGTGAATTCGTGCATTAGTTGGAGAGTTGAATTCCAAGAAGATTCGTAGATTCTTTTGATTCAAGTCCTCACTTCAAAGTGCCTGGCTTTCATTGAGTCCCATTAACTCCACTCACCCCGGAGTGTGCTTGACTCGTGAATAGTTTGGTTGAGTTGAGGAATTGCTACTCATCTACGTGAAGCTTTGGAACTACAAGTCGAGTGAAATATCCACCACCACTAAACGAGAGAACCGAGTGATCTCAAGTGAGGGAGTGTGAGAGGTTGTTTTGCTAACGTTTGTTACTTGTGTAGGTACAATGTCTACCGAAGGAGAAGATTTTGCTAAGAGTGCCCTTGCTACTATCCTTGCCAAATTGGATAGTATGAACTTGAGGATTCAAAGCCTTGAGAGGGTAAACTCTAGTGCTCTAGTTGAGCAAGAGACTTCCAATGTCCAATCAGAGAAAGGGACCCCGAGTGTCCAAGTTGAGAAAGGGACCCCGAGTGTCCAAGTTGAAGTCTCAAGTAGTCCTAACTTTACCCCGGAGCAAGTTAGCCATGTTATTGAATTGCTCAATCAACAACGGGTAAAGGATGATCGAGAGAGAATTGATCAAGTGTTGCGCAATCCCCAACGAACAGGCATTCCCCGTATCTTGGATAACCCCCCAAGAAACATTCCACTACTAAGACCCATCCGAAATGTGCAACCTCTTGAGCAAGCCGATGAAGCTCAAGAAGGGGAGGAGCCGATTATGGAGATGATATGTATGGGTTTGATGATCACTTTCAACCGAGACGAGGTATGAATTGGGGTCGAAATGTGGATAGAGGTAGTGGCCGAGGTCGAGGGCCACCTATGGGGTATGTTGGTGGGAATGCTAGAAGGGTGTATGGTGTGAATGAAGATCACTATGGGGGCCAACCGGAGCCTTTCCATGGGGGTCGTGACAACACCAACCTCAATAGTGTGAAGCTTAATCTCCCAACCTTTAAGGGAAATTGTGATCTGGAGGCTTACATTGAATGGGTGCTACACATGGAAAGATTGTTTGACACAAATGAGATGACCGATGAGAAGAAAGGCACTTATGCTATTTCATTCTTTGAATCCTATGCATCTACTTGGTGGGAATCCGTCAAGAGATCAAGGAGGAGAGCGGGAATCCCCGTGAATGTGGGTTGGAATGACTTGAAGGGTATCATGAGTATCAAGTACATCACTCCTAGATATCGTCAAGAGCAACTCAAGAAACTTTATGAGTTGAAGCAAGGTGTCAAGACGGTGCATGAATATTATGATGAGTTTGAAAGAACTCGAATGGCCTTGGATATGGACACCGAAAATGAGGAGCAAGCCGTGATCCGTTTCATGAATGGTTTGAGCTATGGTATAGCTTCACAATTGAGATTGCATGCTTATCTTTCACTTCAAGAAGTCCTTGATGCCGCTATTCAAGCCGAGCGATGGCTTGATAAAGAAAAGTCCAACCGTTACAAGAGCAACACTTCTACTTCCATGAACAAGCCAAAGGATTGGAAAAATCCTACTCCGAATGCAAGATTCACAAATGCAAGTGGCCCTAGTGGAGCAAGTGCTAGCAAAGATGTGAAGAAGCCGTTTGAGAAGTACACACCCAATGTTGGAGGTAATTCTAAAACCCAATTGAATACTCCTACTTCCTCTTCCATTCAATGTCACAAATGCAAGGGGTATGGACACTTTGCTAAGGAGTGTCCTACGAAAAGGACCATGGTTGTTGTTGGAGAAAATGCTTATGAACAAGAGAGTGAACCGGAGGAAGATGAGGGAGTAGAGGGAGATGAGGGAGTAGAGGATGATGATCATGATGATGCGGTGGAGGATGACGAGCCTCATACTTTCCTAGTTGTGAGGAGGAGTTTAGGAGCTATGATAGTGGAGGATGGAGAAACCTTACAAAGGGAAAACCTTTTTCATGCTAGATGCCGAGTCACGGGTGTTGTATGCTCTATGATCATTGACTCCAGGAGTTGTGCTAATGTTGTGAGTCAATCACTAATTATCGCCTACAATGGCTTAGTGAATGTGGGGAGCTAAAGGTGGTGAAGCAAGCATTGATCAAGTTCAAAGTGGGTAATTATGTGGATGAACACTTGTTCGATGTGGTGCCTATGCAAGCATGCCATCTACTCTTTGGAAGGCCTTGGAAATTGGATCGACAAGCGGTTCATGATGATCGTGTCAACACTTACACGATCAAGCATGAAGGAAGGAAATTTGTGTTGAAGCCCTTAACTCCCAAACAAGTGAGTGATGGCTACAAGCGGATGAGGGAGTTGAAGGAGGCGGCAAAGGCTAAGTCTATTGTTGAGACTAGCCCCTTGTCCAAAAGTATGGTGGCAATCCCACCTTCTTCTACCGGTGGCATATGTGCCATGATGCAACCGGGCAAGGTCCTAAGAGGAAATGATGGCACCAAGTTTCTCCTATGCCTAGTGCACAAAGGTATGATCCTTAACTCTAATTGTGATTTTTCATCAAACCCTTTGCCTAGTGTGTTTGAGAATGTCTTGAAAGATTTTGGGGACATGTTCCAGGATGAGATGCCGGATGGATTACCTCCTTTGAGGGGTATTGAACACCAAATCGACTTTGTCCCGGGATCCCAAATCCTAAACAAGCCGGCTTATAGGAGCAATCCGGAGGATACAAGAGAATTGCAAAAGCAAGTTGATGAATTGCTCACTAAAGGCTTGGTGAGGGAGAGCTTTAGTCCTTGTGCTGTACCCGTGATCCTTGTTCCCAAAAAGGACGGCACTTGGAGGATGTGTGTTGATTGTCGGGCCGTGAACAAAATAACGGTAAAGTACCGTCATCCCATTCCTCGACTTGATGATATGTTAGATGAATTAAGTAGTTCATGTATGTTTAGCAAAATTGACCTTAGGTCCGGCTACCATCAAATCCGGATGAAACCTGGGGATGAATGGAAAACCGCATTCAAGACCAAGTTTGGTCTCTATGAATGGTTGGTGATGCATTTTGGGCTCTCCAATGCACCTAGCACTTTCATGAGGCTAATGAACCATGTTCTAAAGCCATTCATCAACAAGTCTGTGGTCGTCTACTTTGACGATATATTGATCTATAGTAAATCAATAGATGACCATGTTGATCACCTTAGGCAAGTGCTTGAAAAGTTGAGAGCCGAAAAGCTCTATGCTAATTTTAAAAAGTGTGCCTTTGGTGTTGAGAAGGTAGTCTTCCTTGGGTTTGTTGTGAGTGCCCAAGGAGTGGAGGTGGATGAGTCTAAGGTAGAGGCCATACGTGATTGGCCTACTCCTACTACCATGACTCAAGCGAGGAGCTTTCATGGTCTTGCTAGCTTTTATAGACGATTTGTGAAAGACTTTAGCTCCATTGCCGCTCCACTCACCGAATTGGTGAAGAAGGACCAACCTTTTGTTTGGGGAGAGCCTCAAGAGAAGGCCTTCCAAGAGTTGAAAAGTAGGTTGAGTACCGCCCCTCTATTGCAATTGCCCGACTTTCGAAAGGCATTTGAGGTTGAATGTGATGCCTCGGGGGTGGGAATTGGTGGTGTTTTAATGCAAGATAGCACACGCATCGCCTACTTTAGTGAGAAATTGAAAGGGGCCTCCTTGAACTATTCTACGTATGACAAGGAGTTGTATGCCCTTGTGAGAGCCCTTGTGATGCAGCCCTAACACGTGCTGATCAAGTGTTCGATCCACCGAGGAGACCGATGACAAGAAGCCAAGCCAAACTGCTGCACGATGTGCACGTTCACTTAGCCTGGCCGAAGGAAAACAATTGCTCCGAAGCTGAGTGGCCGAGCTCAAGAATCGAAGGCATTATCTTCAGATTTGAGCCCGATGGCAAAGTGACCGAGGACAAGGAGCTCGGAGACAATTGAGTGTCCGAAGGCAACAAGTGTGTGTTCGAGCAGACAATCGAGAACCGAAGCCAAGGCTTACCGAAGTCAAAGTCTGCCGAACACATTTTAACTCAGCCCTGCGTGGCTTATTTCTATTGGTCAACTGTGACCTATTTACTCGTTTACCCTTAGTATTGCCTATATAAACACTGTTTCCTTTCATTGTAAGCACCTAGTTTTGAATATTGATGAATTGAATGAAAGTGCCGAGCACATTTCTTCTTGTCTCCGTCGTGAGCAAAACCCCGGTGAGGGCTTTTAAGGACTTGTGGCTTTCGGTTAATCCGATTGAACATTCCTCTTGATCATTCAGTTTGCAAGAGGCAATGTTCTCTTGAGGATTGTTGCATAGTATAGGTGATCCTTGTATCCCTTTTGATTGAGCTTTGAGACAGGTTCCTCACTGTTCTTTCGAAAGAAGCAAGTTTTGTCTTGCTTTTATCTTTATCTTTCTTGTTTGTTCTTCCGCGTTTGTGCTAGCAACCCCTTCGGGAATTGCATTGCACCATCTTGGTATCAGAGCACGGTTTGGGCTTTTTTCTACAACCCCAAATCCTGTTCACGTTATCTTTATTTTCGTGCGTATGTGTCTCTGTTTTCCTTTTCGAATTCTGATTTGATTTTTGTTACTGTTGGTGTTATTATTTACAAAAAAAAAAAAGTGTTAAAAAGAAAAATTCAAAAATTGTGTTTGATTGTTGGTTGTTTCGGAAAACAACCATAGATTCTTGTTCACCATCGAGTTCCGAATCCAACAAGTACCCGACGTACCAATTTCGTGACTAGGGTTTCTTGGTGAATTTTTGGACTGTTTTGAGCTTTAATGGTGACTGAACTCGAACCCCACTGTGTTTGGAAGAAACCGGTGAAGATTGGTGGTTCTTGAGTGATTTGGGTTTGTTTGTTGCTCAAAAATCGAAGCTCTGAGTTTAAATCGATGTCCGTACGCCGGAAATTGTTACAAAATCGTAACAGTGTACGACACGAACGAGCTGAATTTTAGTTCGAAGAACTCCGTTTGATTTCCTCCGTTGTTGTTTGGAACCGGAGTTGAAAGAGCAACTCAGATCTGTTGAATTTCGTGGTCAGTGAACCGAAGTTGTTGCGTCCGTACGCCGGAGCAAGGTCACTGTTCCATTGAGGAAGAAAGGGGTTAAAATTTTAACATCAAAACCCCAGGTGAAAATTGTCGGCTGAAAAAGGAAAGTGGATGAGGTAAAACCCTATCCGTACCAAGGAGGGACCACTTTTGTACGGACAAGAGTGGGTGTGATCGAAAAAGATTCCAAAAGGGAATCAAAGGGTAGATTCTCCTAGGTTTTCACTTTCTTTCGTGTCAAATTCTAGTTGGTGGATCTTTTGAGTATTTGTTCTACTCAAGGTCGTACTAACTCTTTTAAGCTGATAGGAATTCGTGCGAAGGGGTGACCGAAGTCCAAACTTTCGTAGAGATTCTCTTGACTCCCCGAGCTCAGTTAAAAAGCGTCCGTTCCATCGAGTCGAACATCACTTCACTCTTCCCGAAGAGGCAGTGACTATTGTCGAACTTGAAGGATCTTAGAGGACCGCAATCAGACGAGCCACTGTTAACAAGTCCTTGAGTGATCAAAAACCGAACCCATAAATTGAGTGGACCCGAGTGCCACCCATCAAAGGTGAGGGAGTGTGTGAGGTGATTTCTAACCCTAACATTTGTTTGATCTTTGACTTGTGCAGGTACAATGGCTGGAAACGATGGCAAAAGTATTGAGAAGCCCGAGTTGTCGTTAGCCGATCTCGTGGCTGCGATACAAGGCATCAGTGCCGATATGAGAGGAGTGAGTGCTCGAGTAACTCAACTCGAACAAGGAAGTGCGTCCGTGGCCATGCATGGGTCCGGCGCTGGAACAAGCGAATCCACTCCGATGAAACCTGAGCTGTATGCTGAGCTTCTTCGACAACATCAGTTGACGAGTGAGGCAATTCGAAGAGAGCTTAACTTGGGCAATCCCCAAGCACAACAAAACTTGGGCAATCCCCAAGCTGGAAATCAAAACTTGGGCATTCCCCGAGGAGAGAGGTTACCACTTCCAAGGACCCGAAGAGACCTTGGTGCTGTAACCGAAGAGGTTGATGAAGAGGAATTTCCCGAGGACGAATATGAGCGTGAGCCGCCATTCGCTCAACGAAGGCAAGCTCACCGAGGTCGTGGAAATTTCCGAGGTCGAGGCCGAGGCGCAAATGTTGAAAGAAATATTGAGCGTGAGGCTGATGATCGAAATGACGAGTATGTCGAACAGGTTCGTGGTGTTCGAGACTCAAACTTGAACAGTGTCAAGATCACTCTTCCACCCTTTAAAGGAACCAGTGATCCCGATGAGTATCTTGAATGGAAGCTTAGAATGGAGCGCATCTTTGAAACCAATGAGATGACCGATGAGAGAAAAGCTGCCCATGCCATTGCTTCGTTCGAAGCTTATGCATCAACGTGGTGGGAATCTGACAAGAGGCATAGACGAAGGAATGACTATCCCGAAGTCAATACTTGGCCACAATTGAGAAGAGCTATGGATGCTAAGTACTTGAGTGCCAAGTACAGGCAGACTCAAATGCAAAAGCTCTATGAGTTGAAGCAAGGGTCCAAGTCTGTCCAAGAGTACCACGATGAGTTCGAAAAGGTTCGATTGAATCTTGATCTGGTCGAAGACGAAGAGCAAGCCATTATCAGATTCAAAAATGGCTTGGCTAGGGATGTGTCATCTCAGTTGAGACTTCACGTGTACCACACGTTGGGAGATTTGTTTGATGCTGCCACCGAAGCTGAAAAGTTGGTGAAGGACGATAAGGCAAACCGGTATCGAGGAGTTACTACTTCTACTCCTTTGAACCGAAGTAAAGAATGGAAGAGTCCCAACCAAGCAAGTGCTAACACTGTTCGAGATTCGAAGAGACCCTTCGAAAGGGGTGTGACCGTTAACCAGTCGCGAGAAGTGGGAGGTAAAGTTCAACTCAACTCTCCTAGTGCTTCAAATATTCAGTGTCACAAATGCAAAGGTTATGGTCACATGGCAAAAGAGTGTCCAACTCGCAAAGTTATGCTTCTGCTCGAAGATGGAACCGTCCATGAGCAAGCGAGTGACACCGAGGAGGAACTTATCGAGGAGACTGATCGAGCTGAAGATGATGATGATCATGAGGCTGCCGAAGCTGATCACCCGGAAATGTTTCTTGTGGTTCGAAGGAATTTGAGCTGCATGACTCTTGAAGAAGAGGACAACCAAAGAGAAAACCTCTTTCATGCCCGATGTCGAGTGAGAGGAAAGGTGTGTTCGATGATCATTGATTCCGGTAGTTGTGCCAATGTAGTAAGCCAAACTTTGGTTTCACAAATGGGATTACCTACGATGAAGCATCCCCACCCTTACAAGTTACAATGGCTGAATGAATGTGGAGAATTGAGGGTTGTCAAACAAGTGTGGATCAAGTTCAAAATCGGAGAGTATCAAGATGAAATGATATTCGATGTGGTTCCGATGCAAGCTTGTCATTTGCTATTGGGTCGACCATGGCAGTATGACCGAACAGCTGTTCACAATGGCAGATCCAACACTTACACTGTGAAGCTTGATGGGAAGAGTTTCGTACTCAAACCCTTGTCTCCAAAACAAGTCACCGAGGACTATAAACGAATGAAAGAATTGAAAGAAGTGGCCAAAGCTAAGCTTCCGATGGGAGCAAAATTGGGGCCCGAAGAGACAAACTCACCGACCGAAGTGAAAGGAATTTGTGCAATCATGCAACCCGGTGAGATCTTACGAGGCAACGACCACGGTCAGATGATGATTTTCCTCGTGCACAAGGGTATCCTTCTAAACTCTAATGATGATTTTTCTAATGATAACCCTTTGCCTTTGTTTGTTCGTAAAGTTTTGCAGGACTTCGAGGACATGTTTCCCGAGGAAATGCCAGGTGGATTACCTCCGTTGAGAGGAATCGAGCACCAAATTGACTTCGTGCCAGGGTCTCAAATCCCTAACAAACCTGCATACCGGTGTAATCCCGAAGACACCAAAGAGCTCCAACGGCAGGTTGATGAATTGCTGAACAAGGGCCTCGTTCGTGAGAGCTTGAGTCCTTGCGCCGTTCATGTTATCCTTGTCCCGAAGAAGGATGGAACATGGCGAATGTGTGTTGACTGTCGAGCAGTCAACAAAATAACGGTAAAGTATCGTCATCCTATCCCTCGATTAGATGACATGCTAGATGAGTTAAGTGGTTCTTCATGCTTTTCGAAGATAGACCTCAGGTCCGGTTACCACCAGATCCGAATGAAACCCGGGGACGAGTGGAAAACCGCATTCAAGACCAAATTCGGTCTCTATGAATGGTTGGTGATGCCTTTTGGCTTATCCAATGCACCGAGCACATTCATGCGACTGATGAACCATGTGCTCAAACCGTTCATAAATAAGTTTGTTGTCGTTTATTTCGATGACATACTTGTTTATAGCAGAACCGTGGATGAACATGTCGACCACCTAAGGCAAGTACTTGAAAAAGCTTCGAGAAGAGAAGTTGTATGCCAACTTCAAGAAATGCGCCTTTGGTGTCGATCGTGTAGTCTTTCTTGGATTTGTTGTCAGTGCTAATGGTGTCGAAGTCGACGAATCAAAAGTCGAAGCCATCAAAGATTGGCCAACTCCAACCTCGGTATCACAAGTTCGTAGCTTCCATGGCTTAGCTAGCTTTTACCGAAGGTTTGTTCGTGACTTTAGCACCGTGGCAGCTCCTTTAACCGAGCTGGTGAAGAAAGACAATCCATTTGTGTGGGGAGAGTCCCAAGAGAGGGCTTTCCAAGAGTTGAAGCGGAGGCTTTGTTCTGCCCCGTTGTTGCAACTCCCTGACTTCGGCAAAGCATTCGAAGTCGAGTGTGATGCGTCTGGAGTTGGGATCGGAGGAGTGCTGATGCAAGATTCGAAGCCGATCGCTTACTTTAGCGAAAAGCTTAAGGGTGCAACTTTGAATTACTCTACGTATGACAAAGAGTTGTATGCCCTCGTTCGAGCACTCGCCCATTGGCAGCATTATTTGTGGCCTCGAGAGTTTGTGATCAAAAGTGATCATGAGTCTTTGAAACATCTCCGAGGTCAGGAGAAATTGAATCGAAGACATGCCAAGTGGGTTGAATTCATTGAAAGCTTTCCCTATGTAATTCATTACAAAAAGGGAAAAGATAATGTTGTGGCCGATGCGCTATCAAGGAAATTTGCCTTAGCGACCACTCTCGCCTCTAGGCTCATGGGATTCGAAAGCATCAAGTCGATGTACGAGGACGATCCCAAGCTGAAATGTGTTCGAGACACAATCTTGAGTGGCCGAAGGGTTGAGAAATATCAGTGGCATGATGGCTACCTCTTCAAAAATGGGAGGGTTTGTGTGCCAGTGTCATCGTGGAGAGAGCTCTTGATTCGAGAAGCTCACTCAAGTGGACTGATGGGGCACTTCGGTGTCGATAAAACTCTTGGTATCTTGACCGAGCAGTTCCATTGGCCCAAAATGCGACGAGATGTGGAAAAGCTTTGCAACGCTTGTCTCGTTTGCAAGAAAGCAAAATCGAAGTCCAACCCTCATGGTTTGTACACCCCGTTGCCTGTGCCTGATCGACCTTGGGTTGATATATCCATGGACTTTGTCTTGGGGTTACCGAGGTCGGGGGGAGGACATGATAGCATCTTCGTTGTGGTTGACCGTTTTTCAAAAATGGCTCACTTTATTCCTTGCAAAAAGTGTGATGATGCACAGCATGTAGCTACATTGTTTGTTTCTAACGTGTTAAAATTGCATGGTGTACCTCGTACTATTGTGAGTGATCGAGACTCGAAGTTCTTGAGTCATTTTTGGAAGTGTTTGTGGGGTGCCCTCGGCACCAAGCTACTATTCTCGACGTCTCACCATCCTCAGACTGATGGACAGACCGAGGTAGTTAACCGAACCTTGGGATCTTTGCTTCGGGCAATGACCAAAGGGAAGGTTGGAAACTGGGCCGATCGTTTGCCCATGATGGAGTTCGCATACAATCGAACGGTGCATAGAATGATCAACATGACCCCGTTTGAATGTGTGTATGGCTTTAACCCTTTGATTCCACTTGATTTAACCCCATTGCCTCGAGATTCTATTCTTGATTTTGAAGGTACTCGACGAGCAGCTGCCTTGATCGAATTGCATGCAAAGGTGAAGAAGAACCTCGAGGAGGCCTATGCAAAGGTTGCCTTAAAGAAAAACAAGGGGCGTAAAAAGTTGGAATAAAAGAAGGGAGATTAGGTTTGGGTTCACTTCCGAAAGGAACGCTTCCCGAACCAAAGGAAAGGAAAGTTGGCTCCTCGAGGGGATGGTCCATTTCAAGTGTTGACCAAGATCAACAACAATGCCTACGTGATCGACCTCCCTGGTGAGTATAACGTGTCCAACACCTTTAATGTTGCTGACTTAGTTCCTTGTGTTGTAGGTTCAACTTCGGAGGACGAGGAGGGCTTGATTTCGAGGACGAAATCTTCTCAAGAAGGGGAGGATGATGCAGCCCGAACACGTGCTGATCAAGTGTTCGATCCACCGAGGAGACCGATGACAAGAAGCCAAGCCAAACTGCTGCACGATGTGCACGTTCACTTAGCCTGGCCGAAGGAAAACAATTGCTCCGAAGCTGAGTGGCCGAGCTCAAGAATCGAAGGCATTATCTTCAGATTTGAGCCCGATGGCAAAGTGACCGAGGACAAGGAGCTCGGAGACAATTGAGTGTCCGAAGGCAACAAGTGTGTGTTCGAGCAGACAATCGAGAACCGAAGCCAAGGCTTACCGAAGTCAAAGTCTGCCGAACACATTTTAACTCAGCCCTGCGTGGCTTATTTCTATTGGTCAACTGTGACCTATTTACTCGTTTACCCTTAGTATTGCCTATATAAACACTGTTTCCTTTCATTGTAAGCACCTAGTTTTGAATATTGATGAATTGAATGAAAGTGCCGAGCACATTTCTTCTTGTCTCCGTCGTGAGCAAAACCCCGGTGAGGGCTTTTAAGGACTTGTGGCTTTCGGTTAATCCGATTGAACATTCCTCTTGATCATTCAGTTTGCAAGAGGCAATGTTCTCTTGAGGATTGTTGCATAGTATAGGTGATCCTTGTATCCCTTTTGATTGAGCTTTGAGACAGGTTCCTCACTGTTCTTTCGAAAAAAACAAGTTTTGTCTTGCTTTTATCTTTATCTTTCTTGTTTGTTCTTCCGCGTTTGTGGTAGCAACCCCTTCGGGAATTGCATTGCACCACCTTGCCCATTGGCAACACTACCTTTGACCTCGAGAATTCGTAATCAAGAGTGACCATGAGTCACTCAAGCATCTAAGAGGTCAAGAGAAGCTCAATAAGAGACATGCCAAGTGGGTTGAATTCATTGAGTCTTTTCCCTATGTGATCCAATACAAGAAAGGGAAAGACAATGTTGTGGCGGATGCGCTTTCTAGAAAGTTCGCTCTAGCCACCACTCTCACCTCTAAGCTCATGGGATTTGAGAGCATTAAATTGATGTATGCTCACGATCCAAAGCTAAAGAGTGTCCATGACGCTTTAGAGAAAGGGGAGAGAGTAGAGAAATACTAATGGGTTAATGGATATATCTTCAAAAATGGTAGAGTGTGCATACCCGAGTCCTCTTGGAGTGAGTTGCTTGTGCACGAGGCACATTGTGGGGGACTCATGGGTCATTTTGGCACAAGAAAGACTTTGGCTATTCTTAAAGAACAATTTCATTGGCCAAAGATGGGGGTGCAAGTTGAAAAGTTTTGCAACAATTGCCTTGAGTACAAGCGTGCTAAATCTAAAGCCCACCCCCATGGGTTGTATACCCCTCTTCCCGTACCTACTAGTCTGTGGTTGGATATCTCAATGGACTTTGTTATGGGATTACCAAGGACTAGGGGGGCCATGATAGCATTTATGTTGTTGTGGATAGGTTCTCCAAAATGGCTCACTTCATTCCATGCAAGAAATGTGATGATGCACAACATGTTGCTACTTTGTTTATTGATAATGTTTTGAAGTTGCATGGTGTGCCTCAAACGATAGTGAGTGATAGGGACACTAAGTTCCTAAGCCATTTTTGGAGGAGTTTATGGGGTGCTTTAGGCACCAAGCTCTTGTTCTCCACGTCCCACCACCCACAAACGGATGGGCAAACCGAGGTGGTAAACCGAACTTTGGGTGCTCTTCTTAGAGCCATGACCCGAGGTAAGGCCGGGACTTGGATTGATCGTTTGCCTCTTATGGAGTTTTCCTACAATCGTACATTGCATAGCATGATTGGCATGACTCCCTTTGAGTGTGTCTATGGTTTTAACCCCTTGATTCCCCTTGATCTAACCCCTTTGCCAAGGGAAGTGGTTGTTAATTTTGAAGGTAAAGCTAGAGCTAAGGCTTTGATGGAGCTACATGCTAAGGCGAAGAAGAATTTGGAGGAGGCTTATGCAAAGGTAGCCTCCAAGAAAAACAAGGGACGCAAGAAGGTGGAACTCAAGAAGGGTGACTATGTGTGGGTGCACTTCCGGAAAGAAAGGAAAGTTCACACCCTGTGGAGATGGCCCATTCCAAGTGCTTTCCAAGATAAACAACAATGCCTATGTGGTCGACTTGCCAAGTGAGTATCAAGTTTCTAATACATTTAATGTTTGTGACTTGGTTCCTTTGAATGTAGGTGATGAAGAGGTCGTGAATGATGATGAAGAGGTCGTGATTGATGCTTCAATTTCGAGGACGAAATCCTCTCAAGAAGGGGAGGATGATAAGACCCAAACCCCCACAAGACCCTTCACACGGAGCCAAGCTAAGGAGATCCAAGGAGTACACCTACACTTGGTGAGGAAGGGCCTAGAAGAAGGAAGCGATTGGAAGCCGTTCCAAGTGCTCAAAGTGCAAGGGGAGCAGCCCAGTCATCCAGGCGCTCCGCCTGAGGATCCAGGCGCTCCGCCTAATGGTGCCTAGGCCTGGGCGCTCCGCCCCAACTCTGGGCGCCCCGCCTAGGCCACCCCACTGTTGATTTTCATGGGCGCTCCGCCCCAACCCCGGGCGCTCTGCCCAAAACGCTGAAGAACGGGATTCTAGCTAGTGTTTTGTCTATTTTGACCCTACGTGGTCTTTTACTCCTAAGCCTAAGTGTGGGTATTTTAGACCTTTCAATAGGTGCCTAAAAACACCTATAAATAGCTAGATAGTTAGATTATTTCATTAGCTTACCTTGATGATTAAAAATACACTTTGTATTGAAGAGTTGAACTCTTATTGAATGAAATCTTGAATGGGACTTGTTCTTCCTCTAGCGGATCTAGATGAATTCCAATCCCCCCGACCATTCTACTTGCGTGCTCACGTTAGCTCGAGGGTAGTTGCCTAGCTTAGGTGTTCTTGACCTTCTCTCTGGGTGTAACGGAACGGGTTCTCCATTGCTACTTGAGATTTGTGATCGAGATACGTCTCGTTCCTATCTTTTTATTTTTTCCGCGTTTGATTCTTATCAGTGGTGGGTGGTTCTGATACCATTGATACAACCTTGGGAGAACCACACCCTAAGAGCTAGCTATTAAAGTGGGAGAGCCCAAGGCTATATAAGCCCCACATCAACCCCTCATTTGACCGATGTGGGACTCAAGTCCCATACCTTTATGGCACATAACAAAAACATATGCCTCCTCAGGCTTGCTTAAAGAGGACATCCCTGTCAACTCTATCAACAGTTATTACTTAAAAGAAACGTATTTCTAACAATTGACAAACATTATATCGGGTGAGCTCAGGGTCGGCCCTCCTCCAAGACAGGTAAAGCCACCGCTTTAGGCCCCGAAATTGTGGGAGCCTTATTTTTATTGCACATAATAGGTTATACTACCTCCATTTTTTAATAAGTGGTCATTATTTTCTTTTTATTTTTGTCAAAATAAGTGTCACTTTAAGAAATTAATGCAAATTTAATTATTCTTTTCTGATCTTATCCATGCAATTAAACATGTAAGAAATGATAAAGTTTGGTATTCGAGATTATTAAATTAGGACAATGTGATAAAATATACATACTCCATCGGTTTCAAGTTATACTAACTTGTTTGACATGACGTAATATTTAATAAAAAAATAAAGACTTTTGAAACTTGTGGTCTAAACTAAGCCATTGGTATTTGTGTGAATATAAATCAGTTCCTTAAAGGAACACCAGTAAATTTGGGGTTAAGTTGTTTCCAAATTTAGAAATAGGATATTCTTTTTGTATCAGACTAAAAATAAAATAGGACACTTTTCTTGATGGACTTGAAAAAAAAGTAAAACGAACACTTATAATGGGACTGAGGTAGTATGTAAGTTAAAAAAGACTGTCATCTGATGTGGAAAAGTAGGATACGTGGGAAATTCCATAAAATTGATCAACTCTTATCTAAGAATCTAATATCACAATGTCTCAACAGAGATTAAATTGATTGGCTATATTATCAATTGTGAAAGATTTATTAGAAGAAATTGATTATAAAAAGTTATTAAAACTTTGCATCTCAAAAAGCTAAAAAAAAGAAGAAGATAGACTTTAAATTTATATATTTATTTTATTTAAAAAAATAAAATGAAGGTTTCTCATTGAAATTTGGCTTTAGACCACAAAATTCGTCAGGCCGCCCCTGGATTAGCTCATTCCCTTTCTGCAGGGGTTCTAAAAAAGACCTAATTGTATTGTACTGGGTATTTGAATTTTAAGAGAAAAGTTGAACTGTGTTCTTCACTTGCATCCACTGCTATCGGCTTGCACGTTTTTATACACACTCACGTACACACATACTTACACTGGATATTCTTTAATGTCTAAGCTATTCACGGAACGTGAGAAGCAGATGATTTATCCTCCCTAACCAGCTGACTCTAAATCCTGAACCTACCTCTGTTAACAGCTACAACGTCGTTAATACATGTAATAATTAAGTACAACAGTAAATAGAACGGTTTCGAATATGGTAACAGTTGATGCATCATTCAGGTCAGAAAAGTAGTTACTGCAGCCCACTAACTGACCAGGGGATGATTTGAGAATCTTTTGATGGGGAATAAAAAGCAGGTAAACTTTCTTGTTGGCTAATACCCTCTAGGCAAAAGGAAAAACCAAGTTGAAGGAGTTAAATTAGCTTACAACTGACTGCTAACCAAACAATGAAATAAATAAAGAACAAGATATAAGTAATTTAAGCCATTCCTTCAGCAAACCTATAACATACTGTAGATTATTTGGAAGCAGTGACAATAAAATTATAAAACTGATTTAAAACATCAAATTAGTTGGAAACATGAATCAAGAATTAAGCTTTTACTGAAGACTCAAGATCAACGACAACAGTATTCCCCACAAGTGGGGTCAAGGGAGAGTCAGGGGCGGCCCAACAAAATATATGGCCTTTGTGGGGTCTGGGGAGAATCAGGGGCGGCCCAACCAAATATGCGGCCTAAAGCCAAACCTTAAGAAGAGGCCTTAACTTGAACTAAAGCAATAACCTTTTTCTGTATTGTTATTTGATTTTTTTTCTTTTTGTGTTGTAATGGAAGTGTACTCTATAGTATATGTATTGATCATTCACTTGAATACGTGATTGTTTGATTTATCTTAGAAGATATCCGGTAATTAACCTTTCTCTCTAAAGCTTCAACAATATTTTTACAAGAACAATTTACAATTAAAGTAATAAGTACTTTAATAAGTTTCTATGATCTAATGATATCAATTTATTACTATTGAGTAGATGTTAAAATAGTTTCATATATTTGGAATATATATAAGTCTACCTTGAATTTGGTTTGATCTACTCTTTTATAAAAAATAACCAACTCTAAAAGTTACGACAAAAATATTTACTTTTATTATCTTATTATTATCATAGTGCAATCAAATTATCATATTTCACCCAAGCATACTTATTATTGAATTTTGACTATATCTAACTAAACTCTACCAACTAATAATATCATAATAGCACAAAAAAGTTGGGGCCCTTCATTTTGGGGCCTAAAGCAGTGGCTTTAGCTGCCTCCCCTTTAGACTGGCCTTGGAAGAGAGATGTATGTAAACCTTAACCCCACTTTGAGTAAGATAGAGAGGTTGTTTCCGATAAATCCTCGAAGACTCAATATGTGAAGCTGAAATCCCCGTAACGACCCAATCTCTTTCTTCTTAAGAACGAAGAGGTCCTATAAGGTCAATCCATGGTGTCGTGAAATTCTCCTCATTGCATGTGTGCAAATATCTTGCAAAAATACTGCCCTCTATCTCTAACGCTCGCATCAAACCCCCCCCCCCCCCCCCTGCCGGGTCCCAAGGTAAAAATGAAGGATAAAAAGATAAGTCAAGGGCAACTATAAAAATCAAGGACTATTATGGCTCCCAGTCCTACTGTAGAAGCTTAAAGACATGATACTTTATAAGATAAAAGAAAGAAAAATGACACCAGAGGTAGAAACTTACAGTACACAACAAATTCTCTTTAACTTTTTAATTATAGAACAACTTAAAAATCAAAGAAAAGCAATTATACTTGATTGACTTGGACGAATTCCATGTTGATATCAAATACAAAACATACCTCGCTCCAGAAGCTATGACCGTCTTATGCACCTTCATGCCGTAGTATGCTTTGCTCCCAAAAGCTGGAAGAAGTGAGGGATAAATATTTAATATTGATCTTGGAAATGCTTGGACCAACTCAGTAGGAATAAGCTTTAAGTAACCAGCTAAAAGAATGAAGTCGGTATTGTAGGTTCTGTAAAATATGGAAGTATAAGATAAGTGGGTAATAAGAAAAAATAAATTCAGTAAAGCAAGGGAGACGACCAAAACATCAACTCAGGGAGCAATGACAATCTACTCATGGGGAGAAAAGGGATAATGCAGACAGCTTCAAAGAATGCAAGCACATTAGAGTATTCAAGTCATACTATAGACGCCTGTTTACTCCATTTAAATGACTAACAAGTAAGGAAAGCGTGCATATCATAAAGAAGAAAGTACCTAACCAAGGAACGTACAGATCATCTGTTAGCTTGAATAAGCTTGGAAGTTTTGACTGATGACGAAAGAACAGATCCAAGGACCTGTTCCTTTGGATCGCTGCAGCTGAATAAATAATTATGCAAAATCAATTAAGCGGAAAAATTAATTATTATCCTATTGTCTAATGTTTATCTTGATAATTATGCAGAGTTGTGCGTGATAAGAAAAGATTGCATAAGATTAGGATAAGGCTTGAAGATAAGCAAGGAGTTCAATTAGGACTCAAATTCTTGGAGGCTTTGGAGTTCTAATTGCTCGAGACTCCTCAGATTTCAAAGCTATAAGAAGAGGAGCATTTCAGCTGTTTAAGTTACGCACAAATACAGAGAAAAAAGAACTATAGCATTGTTGAGTCGAAATTGTATTTGTGTAGTCATTAAGCTACAGGGAACTAAGTGAAGAACCTGTTCCTTAGATTGAGTCTTGTCAAAGTTCAGTCTTAGTTCATCTGTAGTAGGGTATATCAAATTGTACTATTTGCTTTCATAGAAGCTCTGTAAGAGTACGCATCATTCAAGTCTCGTTACTTGGAGGAACTTCACTGATCGTGAAGGGGTCACTATAGGATTAGAGTTAGTCCTAGGTTAGCAAGAGAGAAGTCTTGTAACCGAGTGAGTCTATCAAATATTGAAGTAGAAATACTACTTGAGAGAGTAGATCGTGGTTTTTTGATCCCGAGTTCAAGGGGTTTTTCCACGCTAATATTGGGTGTTCATTTACTTACAGTTTTAATTCCACATATAATACAATAAAGGAACACATTTAAGGAACTGGTCCTTAAAACAGTAAAGTGGTGTATCTTGGGAAATATCAATTGGTATCATAGCAGGTTATCCTTGAAGAGGCTAACACCTTAGGATTAGAATGAGTGCACCACAAGAAAACTCTGAGGGTCAATCCACTGTTAGGCCACTATTGTTAAATGATGTTGCAGGTAAGGAAATCTGGGATGTATTGCAAGTTGCTCATGAAGGAACCAATCAAGTTAAAAGATCTAGAGGTACACTTCTACTTGCTGAATATGAAAATTTTAAAATGAGAGAAGGAGAAACAATTTCTAAAATGTACACTAGGTTTAATGTTATTACAATTGAACTTATCTCTCTTGGAAGAATCTTAACTACAGAAGATAGGGTTGAAAAGATCTTGACTAGAGTACTTCCAGATTCTTGGAAAATTAAAGCTTGTGCTATCATTGAAAGCAAGGATCTGACCACCTTATCCTTAGATGAGCTTATAGGTAATTTAAAAATATATGAACTAGGAAAGAAAGTCAGGAACATAGGAGAACCAGTTAAAACTGAACCTAATTAAGCTTTACCTGCTGCTAACAATTTTGTTGATGATGAGAGGAACTGGTCCTTATAGCCAGAAGTGTCCAGAGATTCCTGAATAAGAAAAAGGAATCTAGTAGACAAGGTAGATATTCTGACATGAAACAAGGAAGAGAATGCTTCAAATGTGGAAGCATGGAGCACTACATTAGCAAATGCCCAGTCATGGAAGAAGAATAGAGAAAGAAGTATGTTGAAAAGAGAAGGAAGGCTAAGAAACAGTTCCGAAAGAAGAATGGAACTCCCAAAACAATGGTTGCTGGCTGGCAAAATAGTGAAGATGAGCAGTCTGATGATGATCTGGATGATGAGCTGACTCTAATTTCTCTTGAAGATTCAGATGATGAAGAAGATGCCGAGGTATTTGTTTCTAAACTAAAAAGGGATGTGAAAAATATACCTAGAGAGAAATTAGTAAAAGTGTTTCACACTGTGCTAAATGAATTTAAATCTCTAAGAGATGGTAAAGATCAACTGAATGATAAAATTGAGAGTTTAGAAACTGAATACAAAAAGGTTGTAATAAAAAATGACATTCTGAAAAGGAAAACAACATGCTAAAGGAACAGGTCCTTACACTTGAATCAACTGTTCATGTATTGCAAAATGAAAATTTAGAAACTGATACAGTTGGTAAAGGTAAGGGCAGTGCAAATTCTCACCAGCTTATTGCTGAAGAGAAATTGAAAGTGACAGTTGATGAACTGTACAAAAAAAAAATGAAAAGATAAGAACTTTGGAAGAGGACTTAATCAAAATCAAAGATGAACTGAAAAAACTATTAAATGGAACAAGTCTTCTGAAGCATTAGAATGGTTACATGAAAATCGTAGTAGTAATAGAAAGGGTATTGGGTTTATGAAATCTCAGTCATTGCCCAAATGGGATCCAAATAGTAAGTATGAAACTTTTCCTGAAAATTGGTTATGCACACACTGTGGAAACACTGGTCACTTGAAAAGAAAATGTCAATCTTTTGAAAAAGCTACACAAAGGAACAGGTCTTATAAATATGTCCAAAAATATGTGGCTAAGAAAAGTATTCACAGAAAGCATTGCCATTCTGGGCTAGGAGAGATTTAATTCACCCTTTTGTTAAAGGAAAGGGACCCAAACTATTTTGGGTTCCTAAAATTAACCCGTAGTTTTCTTTTTGCAGGCTGGAGTGAAAGTGAGGAGCCACAAAATGATACATGAACAATGGTTGCTCAAAGCACATGACAGGACACAAGGAACTGTTCCATTCACTCTCAGCTTTTCAAGAAGGAAGTGTTTCCTTCGGTAATGGTAAGAAAGGGAAAATAATGGGCATTGGAAAGGTAGGTAGGTGTGATTCATACAACATAGATAATGTGTTTCCAGTAGATGGCTTGAAGCATTGCTTATTGAGTATATCGCAATTGTGTGATAAAGGTAATAATGCTAATTGTGTGATAAAGGTAATAATGCTAATTTTTCTTTACTGGTTGCACTGTGACTAATCAAACTTCTGGAGAGATTATTTTGCAGGGAAATAGGCATGGAAATATCTACAAAGTAGATCTTGTGACACTATCTGATAGCAGCATGAGTTGTCTAAGTGTAATGCAAAATGATCCCCTCCTATGGCACAAAAGACTTGGTCTTGCTATTCTTTCGCAATTAAACAGACTAGTCTCTAAGGACTTGGTGATAGGACTTCCTAATATCAAGTTCAAGGAAGAAAGAGTTTGTAGTGCTTGTGCTAGGGGGAAGCAGGTAAAGTCAGTACTACCAAACCTTTGGAACTGGTCCATATGGACCTTTGTGGACAAATTAGAACAATGAGTCGTGGAGGTAAGAAATATGTTATGGTACTGGTTGATGATTATTCTAGATTTACTGGGACTCTTTTTCTTGCATCTAAGAAAGAAGCATTTAATGCATTTTCAATATTTGCTAAGAAATTTCAGAAAATACTAGATAGTCATATTGTTGCTATAAGGTCAAATCATGGTGCTGAGTTTGAGAATCAAATGTTCTTTAACTTTTGCAATGAAAATGGTATTGATCATAACTTCTCTTCACCTAGAACTCCACAGCAAAATGGAGTAGTTGAAAAGAAAAATAGGATCTTAGAAGAAATGGCTAGGACTATGATACTGTCTGGGAATCTTCCACAAAGTTTTTGGGCTGAGGCTATTAACACTGCATGCTACACAATCAATAGGTGTATGACAAGGCTATTAGAGAAAAGACACCATATGAGTCACTTAAAGAAAGAAAACCAAATATTTCACACCTTAGAGCCTTTGGTTGTAAATGCTTTATACACAACAATGGAAAGGATGCCTTAGGAAAATTTTATCCTAGAAGTGATGAGGGAATCTTTGTTGGTTATTCTTCAAACAGTAAATCCTATAGAGTCTTTAACAAGAAAACATCAAAGATTGAAGAAAGCATGCATGTTAAGTTTGATGAATCTGACAATTTGTCTCAAGAACAGGTACAAGAAGATGAAGAAATTGGAATGCTGAGGCATGGTGAACCTGGTCCTCAAAAATTGCAGGCATTGGATGGGAATGTTTTGAGAAGTGAATTGCAAGGAACTGTTCCTCAGGATAGAACTGAGGAAAGTAGCACAACAACAGGGGGAACAAATGATGGATCCATCTCTCAAACCTGTACTGCTACTACATCAGTAACTGTTCCTCAGCTAGGAACTTCTGAAGATGGTCTGATACTCATGCCTTACAAGTATCAAGGTTCACATCTTGTAGATTAGATAATCTCAGACGAGGCAGCTGGAATTCAGACTAGATCAGCAGTCAAGAGTCAAAATTTGAGGAGTTGAATCAATTCAAAGAAGTCAAGTTTGGCATCTGGAACCCAAACCAAGGAACAGGTCCATCATAGGAACAAAATTGGTTTTTAGGAACAAACTTGATGAAGATGGTATGGACTCAAGCAGGCACCAAGAGCATGGTATGAACGTCTATCAAAATTCTTACTTCAGCATGGGTATAAAAGAGGTAAAATTGATAGCACACTATTTTTAAAAAAAAGGTAAACATCACTTAATTATTCAAATTTATGTAGATGATATAATTTTTTGTGTTACTTGTGAAAATCTGAGTAAGGAATTTGCAAACTTAATGGGGAATGAGTTTGAGATGAGCATGATGGGTGAACTCAATTTATTTTTGGGTTCACAAATCAAGCAAACCTCAACTAGAACTATGATCCATCAACAAAAATATGTTAAAGGAACTACATAAAAGGTTTTACATGGATAAAGCTAAGGAAATTGATGCACCGATTCCCACTGCTACTAAATTAGATCTTAATGAACATGGCAATTCAGTTGATCAAAAAATGTATAGAGGCATGATTGGTCCTTACTTTACCTAACTGCTAGTAGACCTGATATTGTATTTAGTGTTGGTTTATGTGCTAGGTTTCAGTCAGATCCTAAGGAATCTCATTTGAAAGCTGTTAAAAGAATATTGAGATATCTGAAAGGAACAGGTTCCTTGGGACTTTGGTATCCAAAAGGTGGTAGTTTTAATCTTGTTGGATATACTGATGCTGACTATGCAGGTTTCCTTGTTGATAGAAAAAGTACCTCAGGAATGGCACATTTTCTTGGTGAGTGTTTGATTTCATGGGGAACCAAGCAACAAAATTCAGTGGCACTTTCCACTGCAGAGGCTGAGTATGTGGCAGCTGCCTCATGTTGTTCACAATTGTTGTGGATCAAACAACAATTACAAGATTTTGGTGTTGATATAGGAACTGTTCCTATCTATTGTGATAACACTAGTGCAATTAACATGACAAAGAATCATGTGCATCACAAGAGAACTAAACACATTAACATAAGACACCATTTCTTGAGGGATAATTATGAGAAGGGTTTGATAACTACAGCCTTTTGTCCTACTGATAAAGAAATTGCTGATATTTTCACAAAGGCTTTAGGTAGAGATCATTTTAAAAGGAACAGGTTAGAATTAGGGATGATTAAATTCGCCTAAGTCTACTCAGCTTTACTTCAAAAATTGGCTAGAAAATTTGGCTTAAAAATGAATTCTATTAAAGTCAATTTGAAGTTTTTAGCTCAGTTCTATACTTAATTGTATACTCTATGCCATGATTTCTACTTAAGTTTACTAAATTTTAATAATGTTGCCCTTATGTTCTTAGAATTTCAGATTATGCAATTTGATTGAAATTGGGTATGGGAACTGTTCCCTGTCATATTCTCAGGTATGTTGTTACACCCCGTATGTCTAAAGTGACGTATATCATTCTAATGATATGTTAAGAATGATTTAAGTGAGTTTAAAGTCATAATATGACCATATATAATGTTTAAATGTTGAATAAAAATTTGGGAAAAATTGGATTTAAGTTACGGAAAAACCGACTAAGGAATTGCCTTGTAACGAAGCTTTTTCAACAATTAATTTTGTATGTTATATGAGGTCTTTTGGGGATATATCATATACCAAATTGAAGGTCTTGGAGTGTAGTTTCCAACACTTTTGACGGTTTTTTTATACAATGTCTGGATAAAAAGATATGAGCATCAGAAGTCAGACCAGAAAAAGGGACATAAGCGCAAAAGAGGGCTAGAAATGAAATATTTTTATTATAAAAGAGAAATCTCTCTCTCTCTCTCTCTCTCGACATTTCCAGTAAAACCATGACATAAACAGAGCTTTTTCAGTTTGAATCCATTTTTTTATGATTTTGAAGATACAACATCAATCTTAACTCGAAACTGAAGACAGGATTCCGTCAAAACGCTCTACGCGATTAAAGTAACGTTATGCTACCTTCAATTTCGTCTATAGCTTGAGTTTTAGAATTACTTCATGGCTAAGTAAAGTACCTAAATGTTATATTATAGCTTGTTTAAGCTTTAGAAGGTGTTGAATTCAAGGAAAACAAAGTTTAGAAGCAAGAAACATCAAAGGTATGTAAGGCTAAACCTTTCTTTTGGCAAGGCATGTATCTTTTAGATTTTGAAGCTTTTATTAGTTCTAAACTTAGTTTTTCTTGTGAGAAACTTGTATGGTATTAAGGAAACCTTGTATATACTTAATTTGGTACTAAAATCCAAGGTGAAAGACATCCGAATCAGAAAGATAAAACGTTTCAAAATCTGAAAAATCATTTTGAACTTTTGACAGCTCTTAGTATATTGATCATAACTGCTTATACAAAATTGATATTAAGATGATTTAAGAATCTTCAGAATCCTAAGACATATATCTACAACTTTCATGAAGACCATAAGGTCTATAACTTTTATCTGCATCCTCAAAACTATGATACAACACAGGACGCTGGTACTGTCTAGAAATTATGTACATCCATGGAATTGTTACGCCACACTCATCTTGTTATCCAGTTAATTTGTTTATGTTATCAGTTTATCCGGGTATCCATTCCCGTGTATAGTATAGTGCTGGTTCTGTTTTTGCGTATTATCCAGTTTCAGTGGAAACTCTGCCGAAATTTTTATAAAAATCAAAGAGTTAGACAAATTCTAAGTTTCAGGTTGTGTCTACATTTCCATCCAGAGTTTTCTTATCATTCCTTTGAGTCCATATATATTGTTGCCACATGTGTTATGCCTCATACATGCTTATGCTTATATTGTGATCATGTTATGTGTGATTTGGAGTCCCCCATAGAGGCTGGACATTGGACACACAATCCGGTCGCGTGTGATACTACTCGTCTGGGGGATACAGCCCCTCTGGTTTAGGCGGGAGTTGAAACACCTACTGTGACCGGGTGTCATTCACACACTCTGACCAGAGAGACTAGATATTACTGGCTGGGGGGGATATAGCCCATAACACCCACCAGGTTTGTTATATATGCGTATATAGCCACAGTATGTACTGCATGATTATACATGAGGCTAGTTCCGGTTTTCAGTTACCTGATTTGGGGGGATACAGCCCATAACACCAGACAGGTACTAGTTCATATGTTCAGTTACCTGATTTGGGGGGATACAGCCCATAACACCAGACAGGTACCAGTTCAGATAACAGTTCAGTTTTAGCTCGGTACCAGTTATCAGTTCTCAGTTATCAGCCACCAGTTCTTAGCGTCAGTATCAGTTGACAGTTATCAGCTCTAGTTTCTAGTAACCAGCTATCAGTCATATTATAGTTATTTATCAGTATAGTTCAGCTCAGTCTTCAGTTCCAGATTCAGCTAGACTTCAGTTTATATTCAGATCATGTTTAGTACGTTCTTCAGATTTCCAGCTATATTGCTATGCTCCAGCTCATATTTACATATTTATGTTCCAGCCTTACAGTTTCATTCAGCTATGATATATTATATACTCATGCCTTACATACTTGGTACATATCGTACTCACGCCCTTTTCTGGGGCGCTGCGTTTCATGCCGCGCAGGTGCAGATAGATCAACGCTTGGACCATGTTAGTAGGCCATCTATCAGCTATTGGAGTCACTCCGCTTACTCCCGGAGTTACTTATCTTTTGGTATGTGTACAGTCAGCCAGCTTGGGTATGGCGGGGCCTTATCTCGTCCTTTGTATATTCAGTTCATCACTCTTAGAGGCCTGTAGATATGTCCCTGTGTGGTGCAGTCAGTACGTTCTGTATGTCAGCTTATGTTAGCCTTGTCAGCTATTTGCATTGCATACTCCTTATCAGCTAGGTTTATGCTTATTCTTTTTATCAGTTATAATGGTTAGCATATTATCAGTAGGATTAGTGATGATCGACACTTAGTGTTGGTCATCCGTCGCGGCCCTAAGTTGGATCGTGACAAAAGTGGTATCAGAGCAGTTCAGTCCTAGGGTGTCTACAGGCCGTGTCTAGTAGTGTCTTGTTTAGGAGTATGTTGCGCGTTATACTTTGGAACAGGAGGCTACAAGGCACTTCAGAACAGTTGTCTTTCTTTCTTCTCTAGATCGTGCGATAGAGCCAAGATTATAGAATTCAGCCCTCTAACAATAGTGTTTTCAGCTAAGCGATGCCGCCGAAGAAACTAACAGCTGCCTAGATGGGCAAGGCTATTGCCGGCCAGGGTACTAGTAGAGTGCCACCTGAGGTGGATGAGAGTGAGGAGTTCAGACCTGAGGCTCCATCTGAGGCCTCACAGATCCTATCAGTTCAGGGTGATATTAGAGGTACTGCAGCTACTATACCTCCACCTTCTTAGCCTGATAGTCAGGGGCAGGAAATGAGGGATGCCATCAGATTATCGACCAGTGTTGTAGTTGCTTAGACTAGACAACACAGTGCAGATGCCCAGGGAGATGTTGGATCCAGGATCAATGATTTTATCAGGCTAGAGCCTACAGTCTTTACCGGATTCCGTACAGGAGAGGACCCTCAGGATTTTCTATTGAGGATAGCCAGAGTGTTGAGGGTTATGCACGTGTCAGACACAGAGTGAGTAGAGTTGGCTGCATTCAGATTGCATAACCTAGCAGCAGGGTGATATCAGACATGGGAGCTATCTAGACGGCCTGATGCTACTCCCACGACTTGGAAGGAATTCTCAGATACCTTCCTTTATCAGTATATGCCTATAGAGACATAGGGAGCCCATGCTAATCAGTTCCTGACCTTGAGACAGGGAATTTTGAGTGTAGAAGAGTATAATAATTGCTTTAATTCTTTAGCATGGTTTGCCCCTACTGTGGTAGCAAGCATGGAGGATAGAATTCACAGGTATGTAGTGGGCTTGGTCCACACCTGGTGAACGAGTGTATGACGGTTGCTATGCAGTCAGGTATGGACATATCATGCATTCAGGCATTTGCTTTATCAGTTGAGGAGAGGAAGTAGAAATAGAGAGCCGACAAGGATAGAGGATTACACAAGAGGTGCAGATTGTCTTGTTCATTTAGAGAGACATCCGGAGCGAGTAGGTAGCAGAGTGTTACACAGCCACCAGCTAGCATACTTCAAGAGTCCCGTGGCCTGAGATCTGATAGACTTCATCAGTCCAGATCTAGTCACACATCACTGACTTCAAGATTTAAGAGTCGTGGTACTTCGATACCGGCCAGTCAGACATATCCCAGATGTTCAGATTGTGGTAAACGCCACTTAGGTCCATGTCAGTTAGGAGTTGATACTTGTTATATTTGTCGCAAGGCAGACCATTTCATGAGAGATTTCCCGACTAGGGGTGGTAGTGCTGCAGCCCAGCCAGCTTGATCAGCAGTTGCCTCCTTAGCACCAGCACGCCATCAGGGGCATGTTCTTCAGGATGGCACCTGCATAACAGAAAGAACTTAAAGAGAAACTGAAGGATTTGTTAGATAAAAGCCTCATCAAACCTAGCAATTCCCTATGGAGAGCCCCGCTATTATTTGTGAATATGAAAGATGGTTCTCTACGCATGTGCATAGATTACAGACAGCTAAATAACGTTACAATCAAGAATAAATACCCTCTGCCCAGGATTGATGTCCCGTTCGACCAGCTCCAGGGTGCCAACTGCTTCTCGAAGATAGATTTGCGATCAGGCTATTATCAGGTTAGAGTCAGAGAATATGATACACCTAAGACTGCACTCAGGATTAGGTATGGCCATTATGAGTTTTTAGTGATGTCGTTTGGACTCACTAATGCCCCTGCAATATTTATAGATCTGATGAACAGCGTATTCAAGCTTTATCTAGATTTATTTGTGATTATATTTTTTTGATGATATTCTCATCTATTCAAAGTCTGAATCAGAGCATGCGGAGCACCTACGCACAGTATTGGGTACTCATCGGGACCAACAATTATATGCTAAGTTCTCAAAGTGTAAATTCCAGATAGATTCAGTGGCATTTCTCGGCCACATAGTTTCAGCAGAAAGAATTAAAGTAGATGACCAGAAGATCGAGGCTGTGAAGAATTGGCCCATGCCTACGACGCCAACTGAAGTACGTAGCTTTCTGGGTTTGGCAGGTTATTACAGAAAGTTTATAGAGGGTTTTTCCTCCATTGCAGCTCCACTGACCAAATTGACAAAGAAATTAGCTAAATTTGAGTGGTCAGACTCTTGTGAGCACAACTTCTAAGAACTAAAGAACAGGTTGATAACAGCTCCAGTACTTACACATCCAGAGGGATCTGAGGGTTATGTCATTTACTATGATGCTTCTCGAATTGGTCTTGGTTGTGTTTGATCCAGCACGGAAGAGTAATTGCTTATGCTTCTAGGCAGCAGAAAAAGCACGATCAGAACTACCTCACCCATGATCTTGAGCTTTCAGCAGTCATTCATAAATTGAAGATTTGGAGACATTATTTTTACGGTGTTCATGTTGATATTTATACATACTACAAGAGCCTCCAGTACATATTTAAGTAAAAGAAGCTAAACCTGCGACAAAGGCGATGGCTAGAGTTGCTGAAGGACTATGACATGGACATTATTTATCATCCGGGTAAAGCGAACGTTGTTGCTGATTCCCTTAGTCGCAAGCCTATGGGTAGTCTATCTTATTTACAACCAAAGAAAATAAAGTTAGCTCATACACTCCACCAGTTGGCTAGCATGGATGTCAGATTAATAGATTCTGAGGACGCAAGAGTTATAGTTCAGAACGTAATCACTACTTGCCTAGTGACATAAATAATGCAGCGCCAGTATGAGGATCCAGTTCTAATTCAATACAGGCAGATAGCCAGAAGAAAACCAAAATTATTATATAGGTTACTAGTGACGGGGTTCTTATATATAAAGATAGACTTTGTGTTCCTGATGTTGCAGATTTATGTGGACAGATTATGACAGATGCACATTATTCCAGATACACTGTTCATCCTAATTCGACTAAGATTTACCATGATCTTAAGCAGATTTATTGTTGAGACGAAATGAAGCGTGACATAGCAGAATTTGTGGCTCAGTGTGCTAACTGCCAGCAGGTTAAAGTCGAGCAAAAAAAAAAAAAAAACCTAGTGGCTTGTTATAGGAAGTTGAGATTCCATCATAGAAATGGGAAGCAGTGAATATGGACTTCATTACAGGCTTTCCCCGTATGCGGAGCAGATATGACTCTATTTGGGTTATAGTTGACAGGCTTACTAAATGAGCTCATTTCTTTCCTGTTAGAACTACATATACAGCAGAGGATTATGCCAGACTTTATATCAGAGAGATAGTGCGCCTACATGGTATTCCAGTATTTATTATTTCAGACGGGGGCGCACCAGTTTACAGCTAATTTCTATAGATCGTTCCAGACAGGTTTAGGGACACAGGTGTATCTGAGTACAGTATTTCATCCATAGACAGACAGACAGGCTGAGCGGACCATTCAGACATTAGAAAATATGCTTAGAGCTTACGTGTTAGATTTTCGAGGCAGCTGGAGTGATCACTTACTGTTGATAGGGTTTGCATATAATAATAGCTATTATTCTAGCATACAGATGGTGCCATATGAAGCTTTGTATGGGCACAAATGCAGGTTTTCTATATGATGGTTAGAGGTTGGCGAGTCTCAATTGATATGTCCAGACTTAATCCAACAAGTAATTGATAAAGTCAAGTTGATCAGGGAAAGATTATTAGCAGTGCAGAGCAGACAGAAGTCCTATGCAGATAATCGACGTTGAGATTTAGAATTTCATATTGGCGAGTAGGTATTCCTGAAAGTATCACCTATGAAAGGCGTTATGAGATTTGGGAAGAAGGTAAAGCTGAGCCCTAGATTTATTAGGCCATATCAGATTATCAGGCGAGTTGGGCGTGTAGCCTACGAGTTAGACCTTCAAGCAGACCTTTAGGAGGTACATCCAGTACTTTATGTTTCCATGCTCAGAAAATGTGTTAGAGATCCTTCTAGAGTTGTACCAGTAGAGGATGTATAGATCACAGAGCAGTTGACTAATAAGGAGGTGCAATTTAAAGAGGCAGATTCGTCGACTAAGGACGAAAGACATTCCTTTAGTTAAGATGCTATATCAAAGCAATAATATAGAAGAAATAACTTGGGAAGCTGAAAATGACATGATAGCCAAATATACACATCTCTTCATTACTTCAAGTATGTAACAGATCATTGTTTAATGCTTCTACATACTTCATTTAACATTCGAGGACGAATGTTCCTAACGGGGTATATTGTTACACCTCGTATGTCTAAAGTGACGTATATCATTCTAATGATATGTTAAGAATGATTTAAGTGAGTTTAAAGTCATAATATGACCATATATAATGTTTAAATGTTGAATATAAAGTTTGGGAAAAATTGGATTTAAGTTACGGAAAAACCGACTAAGGAATTGCCTTGTAACGAAGCTTTTTCAACAATTAATTTTGTATGTTATATGAGGTCTTTAGGGGACATATCATATACCTAATTGAAGTTCTTGGAGTGTAGTTTCAAAAAATTTTGACAGTTTGTTTATACAATGTCTGGATAAAAAGATATGAGCATCAGAAGTCAGACCAGAAAAAGAGACATAAGCGCAAAAGAGGGCTACAAATGAAATATTTTTATTATAAAAGAGAAATCTCTCTCTCTCTCTCGACATTTCCAGTAAAACCATGACATAAACAGAGCTTTTTCAGTTTGAATCCATTTTTTTATGATTTTGAAGATACAACATCAATCTTAACTCGAAACTGAAGACAGGATTCCGTCAAAACGCTCTACGCGATTAAGGTAACGTTATGCTACCTTCAATTTCGTCTATAGCTTGTGTTTTAGAATTACTTCATGGCTAAGTAAAGTACCTAAATGTTGTATTATAGCTTTTTTAAGCTTTAGAAGGTGTTGAATTCAAGGAAAACAAGGTTTAGAAGCAAGAAACATCAAAGGTATGTAAGGCTAAACCATTCTTTTGGCAAGGCATGTATCTTTTAGATTTTGAAGCTTTTATTAGTTCTAAACTTAGTTTTTCTTGTGAGAAACTTGTATGGTATTAAGGAAACCTTGTATATACTTAATTTGGTACTAAAATCCAAGGTGAAAGACATCCGAATCAGAAAGACAAAACGTTTCAAAATCTGAAAAATCATTTTGAACTTTTGACAGCAGTTAGTATATTGATCATAACTGCTTATACAAAATTGATATTAAGATGATTTAAGAATCTCCAGAATCCTAAGACATATATCTACAACTTTCATGAAGACCATGAGGTCTATAACTTTTATCTGCACCCTCAAAACTATGATACAATACAGGACACTGGTACTGTCTAGAAATTATGTACATCCATGGAATTGTTACGCCACTCTCATCTTGTTATCCAGTTAATTTGTTTATGTTATCAGTTTATCCGGGTATCCATTCCCGTGTATAGTATAGTGCTGGTTCTGTTTTTGCGTATTATCCAGTTTCAGTGGAAACTCTGCCGAAATTTTTATAAAAATCAAAGAGTTAGACAAATTCTAAGTTTCAGGTTGTGTCTACATTTCCATCCAGAGTTTTCTTATCATTCCTTTGAGTCCATATATATTGTTGCCACATGTGTTATGCCTCATACATGCTTATGCTTATATTGTGATCATGTTATGTGTGATTTAGAGTCCCCCATAGAGGCTGGACATTGGACACACAGTCCGGTCGCGTGTGATACTACCCGTCTGGGGGATACAGCCCCTCTGGTTCAGGCGGGAGTTGAAACACCTAGTGTGACGGGGTGTCATTCACACACTCTGACCAGAGAGACTAGATATTACTGGCTGGGGGGGATATAGCCCATAACACCCACCAGGTTTGTTATATATGCGTATATAGCCACAGTATGCACTGCATGATTATACATGAGGCTAGTTCCGGTTTTCAGTTACCTGATTTGGGGGGATACAGCCTATAACGCCAGACAGGTACTAGTTCATATGTTCAGTTACCTGATTTAGGGGGATATAGCCCATAACACCAGACATGTACCAGTTCAGATAACAGTTCAGTTTTAGCTCGGTACCAGTTATCAGTTCTCAGTTATCAGCCACCAGTTCTTAGCGTCAGTATCAGTTGACAGTTATCAGCTCCAGTTTCTAGTAACCCGCTATCAGTCATATTACAGTTATTTATCAGTATAGTTCAGCGCAGTCTTCAGTTCCAGATTCAGCTAGACTTTAGTTTATATTCAGATCATGTTTAGTACGTTCTTCAGATTTCCAGCTATATTGCTATGCTCCAGCTCATATTTACATATTTATATTCCAGCCTTACAGTTTCATTTAGCTATGATATATTATATGCTCATGCCTTACATACTTGGTACATATCGTACTCACGCCCTTTTCTGGGGCGCTGCGTTTCATGTCGCGCAGGTGCAGATAGATCAACGCTTGGACCATGTTAGTAGGCCATCTATCAGCTATTGGAGTCACTCTGCTTACTCCCGGAGTTACTTATCTTTTGGTATGTGTACAGTCAGCCAGCTTGGGTATGGTGGGGCCTTATCTCGTCCTTTGTATATTCAGTTCATCACTCTTAGAGGCCTGTAGATATGTCCCTGTGTGGTGCAGTCAGTATGTTATGTATGTCAGCTTATGTTAGCCTTGTCAGCTATTTGCATTGCATACTCCTTATCAGCTAGGTTTATGCTTATTCTGTTTATCAGTTATAATGGTTAGCATATTATCAGTAGGATTAGTGATGATCGACACTTAGTGTTGGTCATCCGTCGCGGCCCTAAGTTGGGTCGTGACATATGTACTACTTTATTATTAAGAAATTATTAGAGTTTGAAGAACACAGGTAAGTAGACGAGTTTAAATCCCACTCAAACTCTATCTCTCTGAAATCAGTCCCATCATAGAACCGTTCCGCACTCCATCATCCACTTGAACTCTTAATCCTAATGGCTACATTTTGAAACGTTCAAGAAACCTAACCAGTCTGGAACTCTATTTAATCAAGGAAGCTGAAAGGTAATTCATTTTACACTCCATCTCTATCACTATCCTTTACTTCTATATAATCTTTTAAGCTCTAATCTCATATTCTCATTCAAGAAAGAGTGGTTCATTATTTTCTAAATTGAAAAATTGAAATGTCTCTCTCACTTGAAAACACTTCATCCATGCCTACCAATGAACAACCACCAGTTACAAAGCCTACTTCACCCATGCAAATAAATTCACCACTTCCAGAAAATAAAAACCCTCAAAACCCTGACTCTGAAATTTAGGGGAAGGATCAGATCCATCTGTTGCTGAGATACTGGAAAATATGGATGATATATCTAGGGCCATGATCCTGTATGAATTCAAGGTAAACTACGATGAACCTTTAAATTTAGTTGATGATAAGGGTGAGGAGATAGAGGGGCTAGGTGTATTTGTACCAGAAAGTGAGGAGGAAAAGAAAACTATGAAGTGTTTAGAAGCTCCTATGCATAAGTCTTCTGAGTCTCCAGTGGCTGCTTCTAGAGCACCCATGGAGGATGAAGAGATGGTGGATGTAGTTAAACCAGGGCTTAAAAAGAAAACCCAAGGGGAGAGTTCTACTAAGGGTAAAGGGACTGTTCCTTCCACTAAAGGAAGTGAAAACTGCTACCAAGAAGGAAAGATTTGGGGCTACTACACTGATCAACTGTGACATGACAGTAAATGTTGAGCCTGCTGCTGTTGGAGCTACTATTGTTGGTTCCTCCAAAAGACCTTTGAACAATAAGGTTAGGGTGTTGAGGTAGCATATTGATTTGCAAGCTGCTATGATTAAGAGGTAGGAGGAAGAAAGAGACTTCTGGAAAGCTGAAGTTTCTAAGGCAAAAGAAACAAATGAAACGATTCTTCAGAAAATGTTTGAGTTGTTGTAGGAAAAGTCTCAAGGACCTGATCTTTCCACCACCTGATACCCAAAACCAAAAAGCCATCTTTTGTCCAGTGAGATTTAGATTAGTTCTAGTCTCCTAGCCTTCTTATCTTTAGTTTTTGATTAGTTTAGCAGTACTTGCTTAGTTTGTTTCCCCTGGTTGAAATTTTTTTTGCTTATGATGTCATATCTTCGATGGCTAATATCATTTCAATGCAGTTGCTTTTTATTGGATTATGTTTGTATTTTGAGTTGCCTAAACGGCTATGAGTTGATTACTTTTATTGCTTATAATAATTCTGACTTATGCAACCTTTTCAATGATGCTAAAAGGGGGAAGAGTAAGTATGATTTTGCTTGTGATATTTATAACCTGTTTAAGAACCTGATCCTTAATGATGAAATTGTTTTCTGCTAATGTGGCTGTTAAGTTGAAAATTGTGGTTCAAGACATTAAGGGTATGAACTGAAGTATATGAGTTTGTCATCATCAAAAAGGGGAAAAATGTTAGCTTGAATAAGCTTAGAAGTTTTGACTGATGACGAAGGAACAGATCCAAGGACCTGTTCCTTTGGATCGCTGCAGCTGAATAAATAATTATGCAAAATCAATTAAGCAGGAATATTAATTATTATCCTATTGTCTAATTTTTATCTTGATAATTATGCAGAGTTGCGCATGATAAGAAAAGATTGCATAAGATTAGGATAAGGCTTGAAGATAAGCAAGGAGTTCAATTAGGACTCAAATTCTTGGAGGCTTTGGAGTTCTAATTGCTCGAGACTCCTCAGATTTCAAAGCTATAAGAAGAGGAGCATTTCAGCTGTTGAAGTTACGCACAAATACAGAGAAAAAAGAGCTATAGCATTGTTGAGTCGAAATTTTATTTGTGTAGTTATTAAGCTATAGGGAACTAAGTGAAGAACTTGTTCCTTAGATTGAGTCTTGTTAAAGATCAGTCTTAGTTCATCTGTAGTAGGGTATATCAAATTGTACTATTTGCTTTCATAGAAGCTCTGTAAGAGTACGCATCATTCAAGTCTCGTTACTTGGAGGAACTTCACTGATTGTGAAAGGGGTCACTATAGGATTAGAGTTAGTCCTAGGTTAGTAAGAGAGAAGTCTTATAACCGAGTGAGTCTTTCAAACAGTGAAGTTGAAATCCTACTTGAGAGTGTAGGTCTTGGTTTTTTGATCCCGGGTTCAAGGGGTTTTTCCATGCTAATATTGGGTGTTCATTTACTTATAGTTTTAATTTCGCATATAATACAGTAAAGGAACACATTTAAGGAACTGGTTCTTAAAACAATAAAGTGGTGTATCTTGGAAAATATCATCATCATAACTAACACGCTCTTAATCGTATTTTCTTTCTTGTTTCTTCTACGCCTAGAATAATTTATTAGGTGGCGACTCCAAAACTCTAACTCCAAACGAGTTACCCAAGTCGGAAACCACTTTCTTCTCTGGGTGCGCAGTCTAGGAGGAGGTAAAAAGTGAGGTGCGACAGGATGGCGACTGCGCTGAGGAACTTCATGTTCTAACCATCACGATTTTTATATTGGGTTTATATTTTGCTTTAAATATTTTATATTCGAGACTAACTTTTTCGTTTGCAGGTTTATCTTATTCCTTTCATCATCTCATATCATCTTGCATAATTTTGTGATGTATTTGTAATGATAAATTATTCGTGCATCCTGTCTATATTCCTCCCATATGTGAAGTTCAAAAATTAAGCGCTAAAGCGGTTGCGGGGGTTTTCCGGCCGTTTCTCATTTTTCAAAATAAATTATTCTGGAAAGAACCCCCGGGGTCGGTCATTTCGCGGTGCAGATGACATCTCCGGAACTTTCCCCTTTCAAGTTGTCCACTTCAAAGAAAATGGCCAGCTCTATTCCCACTCTTAGACAACCCTTTAGGAACCATGCATCATGTCATATTTAGAAAAAATTTGACTTCGGCTCGTGCCTAAGTCTATTAGTTAACCATGTTTGAACGAACCAAACAGGTTCTCAACCCCAACGGACCTTTAAATGTATTACATGAGCATTAATTTAAAATTGAATGTGTCTAATGTGGACCATTTGTTCTCGAAAGGGGGGATCATCTAATTATTTATTTTGGTTACAGGTTGTCGCAAGTCACAAAGACTTGGAAGATCAAAGAGGACGTAGACTTTAGATTAATTTATTTTTCTACTTTTATGTAACAAAATTAATTATTTATTTTTAAAAAAAGAGCATTATTTCTACTTTTATGTACCAAAATATTATTTAATAATTTATTTTTTTGTTCATCTTTGGATTATGAGAACAAATGAGATGACGCATGATGCACGTTCAATTTTAAATATCATACTCAAAATTAGGAAGGCTTAACATCCTTGGTATGTTAAAGTCCATTAGCCAACTTTGTCCAGAAGAGTCATCAAATGACGTCTATCATGCATATTATGTGTGTTGTTCTCGTTAGGCCCACCTCTGGCACAAACGAGGTCCCTTGCATTCTAGGATGTGATATATTTTGGATTGGCAATTATTATCTCAACACTGACTTATTGTTTTTATGTGTTAGTTTACTCCAACTCCTGAGGTTGACTTGCGCATTCTGGCCGAGCATCAGTACCGGACGAGACCAAAAGGTCCAATTACAACTCCTCCCCTCTCACAAACTAGAAGAAGAGGAAGACCAAACATTATGTCTGAGTTGAATAACGCTGCTTTTAGTGACGATAACATTGGTACTAGTGGAACATCCTGCAAGCTTGCCCCGGTTGGGTATGATGAACATGTTGCTGCTTTAGTGCAAAGAATTATTGAACTGGAAGATAAACTGACAATGGCCAGTTTACCCATTGTTAACTCCGCCCATTCAAGAGAGTCGGTCGATCCAAGTGGGTCAGCCCGCCCTAACGGAAAGGACTCTATACACCCAACTGATCCCCCCGTTGTTTACCAAACAGTACCACCGGCCACAAACTAAACAGCACCACCTGCTACTTACCAAATAGCACCACCCACTATCTACCAAACAGCACCAATTGCTACTTATCAAGCAACCCTACCCACCAGTTATCAAGCACCACCTCCTGCACATCTTACTTACCTAAACACAAATTTACCTCACACCAACACTACATATCCGCAGCCTTACAATCCCATGTTCACTGCTGAAATAAACAATTCACTTCGCCTGTCAAAAACCATGAAAACTATGAATGGGCGGAGGATGAAGCCAATGATGATGGGACAAAAGAGAAAGTTCGCAAGCTGGAGGCAGTTTTTAAGAAGTTTGAGTTGGGCAAAACCATTAAAGGTTTAGCCTACGAGGACTTGTGCCTCTATCAAAATTTGTAATTACCTGACGGATACAAGATACCAAAGTTCAACTTATTTAATGGCACTGGCGACCCTATGGCACATCTGAGAACATACTGTAACAAGTTGATTGGAGAAGGGATGATGAGAAAATACGAGTAAAGTTATTCAGTCAAAGCTTGACTTGAGAGGCTTTAAGTTGGTTTTCTAAACAAAAATGAGGCACATGGCTCGGTTGGGAAGATATGACAGCAGACTTCGGAGAAACATTTGGGTACAATACTGAAATGGTACCCTTTCATTTCTATTTAGAAAAATTGAAGAAGAAACCCACGGAGATGTTTAGAGAATATACTACTAGGTGGAGAGAAGAATCTTCCAAGGTGAAACCTGCTATGAATGAGAAAGAAATAGTTAACATATTCATTCGCATACAAGAGAATGTCAATTACGACAAGTTGTTGCATATGAAGAACCAAAAGTTTGCAGATTTAGTGATGATGGGAGATGACGTAGAAGAAGGATTAAAAAGTGGAAAAATTATTAGCTTAGTTGCTCTACAAGTTGCTAATAAAGCTATCCAGTTTGGAAATATGAGCCTCTCCAAAAAGAAGAGAGATGAAGTCTCTTTTGCTGCAAACATTCAAGACCCTGCTTTCAACCACTATTATCAAACATTGCCACCATTCTATCCCTACCCTCACATACCACCTGAATATCCTGTTTACAACACTCAGCCCAGTCGGCCTATATTCCATACCCCAGCACCAAGCCGTCCACCATACCAGTAAAATACCCAACCCAACTACCGAAATTCACCACAATACCCTCCTAGGCCTCGCCTTGATGCAAACCAAAGACCTAAAAGAAACTACACTCCATTAGCTGAATCCCGCCCCAAATTGTTCAAGAGATTGAAAGCTGCCGGGCTTATCGTCCCAATACCTCAAAAGATGCCAGACAAGCCTTCACCTAACTTTGATTAAAGTAAAAGGTGCACATATCACTCAGGTGGACCGGGGCATGAGACGGAGAAATGTTTTGCACTGAGAGATAAGATTCAAGACCTAATCAAGGAAAAGGTCATTCATCTTAAGGCACCAAATATGCACAATAACCCACTACCCAATCATGGAAATGATAAGGTGAATATGATCGACTTCAGCAAAAGATCCAATCTGCAAGGCACGATTATAAAAGCAGAAATAGTGTTTGATAAATACATGTTTGGCGTGGGGTACATCTTGGTTTGCAAAGGAAAAAGTACTACAAAAGATACAAGAGGTTATCACTCACTAGAACAGTTTATTTCAACTCTGAAACACGAAGGAGAAGGACTTGCAAAAGGTGTTCATGATGTAGAAGATGAGATGACCGATCTAAATAAGTTATTCATGGAAGAATATGATGCAGTTCCCGAAAAGCATACTGGGGCCCTAAACATCTAGAAAGTTGAAACCGAAATTATGCCGAACAACTGAAGCTGCAGCACATTCCAAGCATGCCGAGAACCTTAGTGGAGCTGAGGCATTAGTTTTTTTCTTAAATAAAACACGACTCCGAGTCGTTAGCTTTTGTTTTCTTTATTTTTCAAATTTTTTGCTTCATTGTTTTCTTTCGAAGACTGTTTCTCAAGTCAAATAATAAAAGCATTTCTTATTCTTCATTTTTTGAGTATGCATCATTTACTTTTAGCAAAATTATTTCAATTGCATTTGAATATGTGACTGCGATATGTGACGAAATAATCCAAAGTGATAAGTACAAGATGATTCGACAAAGGACATTTAAGAAACTTCATGGTAATCGCAGTAATCTTATAGCAGACAATTGAAGCAAGAGCATCAAGAAGATATTGAGAAAGATGCTTACAATTCAAGGCGAAATAATAGAAATACATATAAGAAGCAGAATGAGACAATCTCATATGGATCAAAAGCCCACTCAAGCAAGTGATGCTCATGGATAGCAAATTATGGACAGAACAAACAATATAATGGCAAAGGCATTTAACAAGAAATTTAGCAAATTATAGTTGACCCTAAAGTAGAATTCTCCAAATCGAAACAAAATTAGCAAGATCCTTTACTCAAATACAATTAAGAGATATTACAAATCGAGCAACATTCATCTTTATGGGATTTGAACTACGTAGCGACTGGATTTCCAAGAAGGGATACGTAGGCAGCCTACTCAAGGCGCGATCTCATCATAAGGAAATTTTATTGGACATTGGGGCAAAATTTTTTTATGTTCCCTCAAAAAATTCAAAAAAATCACTATAGCACACTGGGGCAGAACTTTTGAGGAACCTAAAAAATTATAGGAAAATACAAGCAGCACACTGGTGCAGAAATTTTGATGTTCCTTCAAAATTTCAAGATGGATGACCTTTGAACAACAAATGGATATAGAGGAGATTATATCTAAACCACATATCGCAATCTATGATTAAATGGAACAAATTTGCATTATTCTTTAAAAACATGATTTTTCTCAAAACACATGCATATCCCCTTTCTTTATCTATTTTGCTCAAAGCTAACTAAGGTTCGACGTTAAAAAAAGGAGACACTATAAGGAAAAGATTTTGCAAGATGCGACAACAAAGTATAACGCAACATATGCGCAAGTCAATCTCCCCAAAAAACTGACAAATTTTCTTTGATTGCAGGTTTACACAGGTACCAAGTATACCTAACAACTCTTGCAAAGCAAAATTTATCAGATTATCAAAGCATAGAATCAGCGTCGGTAGATATATAAGGTCTGTGTTTGTGGACATAACATGAATATCAGAGCATAGAATCCGCGTTGGCGGATGTATAGGGTCCGTGTTTGTGGACATGACATGAATGAATGAAGCATAAAATCCACGCCGGTGGATATATAGGGTCCGTGTTTGTGGACATGACATCATTTGAAGAAGCATAGAATCCGCGACAGTGGATATATAGGGTGTGTTTGTGGACGTGACATCAATTTGAGAGGCATAAAATCCGTGTTGGTGGATATATAGGGTCTTCGTTTGTAGACATAACATCAATTGAAGAAGCATAGAATCTGCGACGATGGATATATAGGGTCTGCGTTTGTGGGCATGACATCAATTTGAGAAGCATAGAATCCGCGTCGGTGGAAATATAGGGTCTGCGTTTGTGGACATGACAACAAAATAATGAAAGAAGTATAAAATCCATGTCGCTGGATATATAAGTTCCGCGTTTGTGGACAATTCAGCAATTGAAGGTATAGGGTCCACATTTGTGGGCATAGTTCAACCTTTTAAAGCATAGTAGGGTCCGTGTTTGTGGGAATAGTTCAATAATTTGAAGCAGAGTAGGGTTCGCATTTGTGGGCATAGTTCAACAACTTGAAACAGTAAGGTCCCTGTTTGTGGACAAACCAACTATTGATCAAGCATAGAATTAGTGATTGTGGATGATAGGGTATACGTTTGTTGGCAATTCAACTGTTGAAGGAACTTAGGATCCACGTTTGTGGATACAATTCAACAATCAAGCAAGCATAAGGTCCGCGTTTGTGGGCATAGTATTGAAGAGGCATATGATTCACATCTATGGATGATAATAACGAAAAACTTATTGTTCGTATTATACAGACAAGACAGAATCGAGCAAGCAATTCAGATACTCACCAAAAGAAAAGACCACTCAAATCTGTTGTTAGTGGGGATACAAACAAACTGGAAAGCAAGGAAATTAGAAATCAGGTTTTGATACATATGAAACAAGGAGACAATACCTCTAGGGAGGAAATATCTTTTAATACAAGCATCGCTGCGACTCACATGACAGAGAAGCAGATATTTTCGGAATGATAATCGAAATGAGACATCCCTTACAAAATTACAACATGAGGCGACAGAGAGAGATTCTCGGATAAAGTTTTGAGGAGAGATCACGTCCTTCCCATTTCTTATCATAAATTTCTATTCCCATTCCTAAAATCGTGCGTGAAACCTTTACTCGTGCGTCATAAACCCTTTCACATATGCTATATATCATTATGTCCATCGTGAAAAAATTGGCTTCTCTGTTAACTATCTTTCCCCAAGACTCTTTCATCATCCTTGGACAAAGAGGGGCAGTTGTTGACACCCGATTTTGTCCCTCCATTTTTTCGCAATTTGGCTATATTTAATTAAAAAGTGTAATACTATTTTTCAAATAAAATTGCATTATATAGCATGCATTTACGTGCGTAATACTATTATTATCTATTTATATTATACTTACTTAATTGTGATTATATTACGTAATTGTACTATTTAGGCTATTTTTTCAAAATACTTATACTATTTCCACACTTTAATACGTTACGACATCATTTAATAATTATTTGTGACTATCTATATTTAATTAATATTATTTAAGCTCATTTATATTTATTTCTAAGTAAATGCATTTACTGATAATTATTCATAATTTTTTCTATTTTTATACTAATAATTCATATTTAAAAGTAATTTTATTAAATACTAGCCAAATTATCAATTTCAACTCCATTTCTACTACATCTAGTCCCCGTCATCATCTTTTGTCCATGTAAGCTCCACCTAAGCCTACACCTCAGTAAAATACACTCCTACAACTAATTTACACACATTTAGCATAGGTACAGCTTACTCTAGTACATGGTACTACCTTCCAAAGCAGCCTTTAGCACTTTATACCCATCCACCTAAGCAAATACAACCACACATACACAATATATACGTGCATACGTGGCTGAATCGTAGCCCTTCATCGCACATATCCAACTGTTCAAATTAAGTTTAGCATTTTTAATATTACACTCATACACCCCCCCCCCCCCATACTAAAACCCTAAAGCACTTTCCCCATTTCCCCCTAAAGTCACCAGCCGCCCCCCATCACACTCCTCTCTCCCCTTTACCCCTACAACCATCCAAATCCACCACCTCCGCCATTAACGCTGCCAGTCGCATCACTTTCTCTCTCTCTAGTCCCCGTTCAAACTAAATAATAGGCAGAAAATCTGTCTCTCTCTCTCTCTCTCTCTCTCTCTCTCTCTCTCTCTATACATATATATATATATATATATATATATATATATATATATATATATATATATATATATATATATATATATATATAATATAACCGAAAAGGGAACAAGCAATTTGGATACAAATCTCCGTGAATCAAGCAATGAAATAGCAATTCAAAACATGATATTCTCTGTTCCCACACACTAACAAAGGAAAGCAAATCCTCATCATTATCTTGTGAATCTGGAAATAAATCATATGATTTAGATTCAAATCAAATACGATCAAGGCAAAAACTGGAGATTTGAACTCGAATCAAACAAAAAAAAGGGGGGATGGACCGAGGCGAAGCACGTCAGGCGAACCCGACCCGACCTGAACTAAAAACGGGTACTACCTTTCCTTTATTACTTATTTTATTTATTTTTTCTTTTCTGATCCTTTGAGTATCCATGGAAAATATCATGACACACGTTTAATTGAATTTCGTACTTAAAATTGGCATGGTAATTTTAGGTTAATCGAATGATGTTTATCGCAATCGTTTGAATTCGAATAAGTGCACGATTAATTGAATGCATTCTGATTTGATTACATGTTGAGAAAATTCTAGTATTTGACATTGTTAATTCGAGTCCGAAGTGTTTGCTCGACTGGTGATTTGTTGTGGAAAAAAGTCGTTTCTGCTTAGTATTGATACTATACACGTTTGAACATGGTTGTGTTTCTTCAGCTTAACTACATAGGTATCTACATAACTATAGTTCTCTTGATTTGTGAAAATAAAGAGGAAAAATCATTTTATTTGATAGATTGAATTTCAGTGAAGTAAAGTATAAGGAAGAGTACTATAATATCTATTACACAATTTCCTTATTTATGAAACTACAAATCTTCTAGGTATGTTTACTGTTAAAATTTTCCTTATGTTTCAAGCTGAAAACTTGTTTGTCCTTTAATTAGGGACTGAATGTGATCATTAACGTTAGCTAATTAAATATTTTATTTCCCTTAATGCTAAAACTAAATATTCCCCTCTCTTTTGGCATGTAATAGAAATTTAAAGTTAATTTGAAACATGATTCTCCCTGATTGATGGTAGATCATCCTCTTTCCATAGTCATATGTGTGATTGATTTCTCCCTTTTCTGGCCTGAAATTAGCTAGTCAACCAACATTATAAATACCCCTTCACTTAGACATAGAGACACCACTCAGGCACATCTTCTCCTCTTCTAGAAATTGTTTTCTCTTTGGAAAACATACTGCTTTCAATTCTTTCAATTACTTATCGTTGAAAGCTTTTTCTCGGTTGGACAATAAGTTAGAGCAAAGTTTAGTTGCTTTTGCTATATCTCACTGCCTGCCACTTGCATTAGTGTCGTTGATTCTGTTGTCAAAGCTCTCAAGGTATAGTACTCAAAGAAAACTGAATGTATGACTAGTCTATGACATCATATAGGCTGGTTTCGAATTTATACTTGGCTTAATGCCATCTGATGTTGCTGAAGGCTTGGCTTGTTATGTGTACCATTACCGGGCTATTTTGGGGCCACCCTGATGCAATCCAAATTGGGATTAGGACCCAACCATCAAGAGCCAAGCTAAGAAGGTGCGAGGATTCAAGGGCAAGAGCTTCAGAGATGAATCAAGGGTCGCAAGCCAAGGAGGAGCACCCAAGACACTCTTCAACTGAGGGAGGAGCGCCCAGACAAGAGAAGGAGAGCCCAAGAAGCTGAGAAGGAGCGCCAGACAAGAGGAGGAGCGCCTAAGAAGCTGACGAGGAAACTTGTCAAGGCACAACCAGGCGGAGCGCCCAGCTTTTGCACCATTCTTAGGCAGTAGCCTTTTTAGGCGGAGCGCCCAAATCCCCAGGTGGAGCGCCCAGTACCCTGGACGGGATTTGTGTAAAACTTCCCATTTTGACCCTGCATGGTCTCTTATGTTTTAATCCACTTTGAGGGAATTTTAGTCATTTCGCATTGTCTTAGGAAAGACTATAAATAGGAACCTTATCCATTTCATTCATAAGTCAGTTTATAGTCTTGAACATTGAGAAGAGAGAACGTAGAAGAGGACGAGCCTTTCTAGTTCAAAGCATGAAGCTTCGTGTATGTCTTGACTTGGAACCTATGGATATTCATCGCTAGTATGAAATCCTTATAAGGTTCGAGTTTCATTCTCCCTTGTTGGATAATCAATTCATGTTGTGAATCCTTTATCAGTTCTTTCATCTATTTTTGTTCTTTTTAGTCTCGATTTTCTTGATATCTTGTTCGAAATCACTTTATCTTATTTATTGCTTCCGCAACTAATGTATCGTTTTAGCTTCCGCAAAATATATTGCATCAGTTGGTATCAGAGCAAGGCTAGGATTTCATTCTTACGAGTCCTCATTCTTGTTCATCGTTTTTTTTATCATTGTTCTTGTTGTTATTGTTGTTCTTAAAGAAAAGAAGAAAAATAAAAAAAAATTGAAAAAAGTTGTAAAAACAACAAAAAGAATTCATAGATCGGGTTGGACTTGATTCTCCAGGTGTTTAAAAGTATTGAGGATTGTTCCATATTGTATTCCCGTTGTTTTGATATCCTCATACCACAATTTAGTGTTACGGATTGAAAGTTCGAAAATCAAAATCTCAAAATTTTGAAAACCCTTGAAAATCGCTTTAAACTTGAATCGAAGCTTGTTGTTGTTTGTTTTGGGTTGAAAAGCATTGGGGATTGTTTAGAATAGTTGAATACACCTTTGGGTATCTTTGGATTTGAGAAACGGGTTGAAATCATTGGAAATTTGGGTGCAAAACCACCAAAATCTCGTTGTTGAAGAAGCTGCCAAAACAGCCCCAGGCGGAGCGCCTAAAATTTGGGCGGACTGCCTCCACCCTTAGGAAATAGCCAAAGTAGGCGGAGCACCTCCCCTACTAGGCGGAGCGCATCCCCTTTCAAGTAAAGCGCCCACCCATATGTTGGGTCCGAGTAGTTTCGTTTCGTAGTTTTTTGTGTTTTCTTTTCTTCCGAACTTCTTGGTTAGTATTTTTATGGTAATTGTCCTACTCCATTGATACTAACTCTTGAGCTTTTAGGATCTTGTGTCTCTTGAAGTTTCTCCTAATGTTGTAGAACTTTCTTTACTTCAACTGTGCACTTAAATAGTCGTCCGTACATAGAGTCACATAAACTCCATTCTGAACCTATACTTGGATGTACTAGTTGGTGATCTTACCGCCAAGGTTCCTAAGAAGTTAATGCAATCTTTGAGTGGAAAAAGACTTGAGTGGTGAGAACAATAGAGTGTGGTCACAAAAGCCAACGACCTTGAGTGTATACACGTGTGGAAAGAAAATTGAGTGTTCATATATTGAGTGATACACGTGAGGGAGTGAATTTGTGAGGTCCTTAGCACTTTGTTGTTACAACTATGTCGGCGGATGAAGCTTGTGGAGTTTATGACTCGTGTAGAGACGAAGGAGACTATGGTTTCTATGATGGTGATGATGGGAATTGCGATGATGATTCGAGGAACTATGGCTCATATGGTGATGAAGCGGGCTACTATTATGATCATGAGACTCATGAAGACTATGAAGCTTGTGAAGATGAATTTGATGACTCTTATGCTTCTAGTCAAGAAGTCAAAGATGGTAACGCTTCAAGGTTTGAAGTTCCTACATACTCTTCTTGTGATGAATTTGAATATGAAAATAGTGACATAGGGAATGTTGATGAAGATTGTTATAGCGATTATTCATGTGCATCTTCTTCTCTTTTTGTTGCTCCATATAAACAAGAGGGTAGTAGAGGTCTTTCCATTAGGATGGGAAGAGATGGTGGTTGTTAAATGGGAATGAAGAACCTTGCATCATCTAGCTATGCTAAGCGACCTAATGCTTCTAATTCCCATGTGAAGGGTGGTTTGAGAGATGGTGTTACTTTTGCTACAAAGGGCTTATATTGTTCCATCAATGCCGTGAGGGGCTTGGATAGTTGTAGTAGGAGTAGTGTTATTGCCAATGAAACCAATGCGAGAGGTTCGTATGGGTTCCATGGCGAGGTTCCTTTCTCGACTTTCAACAACATTTCTAATGTTTGAAGAGTGACAGGAAGTGGAAGTTACCTTAGCAATGTTGCTAGGGGAGGAGGGATAAAGGCCCATGTTTAACAATTTCACTGCTCATAGCAGTGTATGCAAGCTAAACCTGTTTTATACACTACTTGCACCTTGTGGTAGCTCTACATGTAAACAAATCCTACTTAACACAAATTTAAAGTTCAAGTTCTAATAATTTTACAATCACTCCAGAAAAGAAAGGATAAGAAAGAGGGCTTTTGTCCCTAGTGCTTTTGCAAGCCTTCTCCACGTCTTTTACATAGACCAGTATGGCTCTCTACAATAGCCAAAGAACTTGTAACAGACATTAGTACAGGTATGGCCTTTAGCCATCCGATTACAATTAAAACCTGCAAAAGAAGGTTAGGGGGTATGATGCAATATTTTTTGCGAAAGCTAAAACGATACAATAGTTGCGGAAGCGATAAACAAGATAAATTGATATCGAACAAGATATCAAGAAAATAAAGACTAGGAAGAACAAAATAGGAGAAACAACGGATAAACGATCCACAACATGAATCGATTATCCAACAAGGGAGAATGAAACTCGAACCTTACAAGGATTTCATACTAGCGATGAATCTCCATAGGTTCCAAGTCGAGACATACACGAAGCTTCAAGCTTTAAACTAGAAAGGCTCGGCCTCTTCTACGTTCTCTCTTCTCAATGTTTAAGACTAAAAACTGACTTATGAATGAAATGGATATGGTTCCTATTTATAGTCTTTCCTAAGACAATGTGAAATGGCTAAAATGCCCCCAAAGTTGGTTAAAACATAAGAGACCATGCAGGGCTAAAATGGGAAGTTTTACACAAAAATCCTGTCCAGGGTACTGGGCGCTCCGCCTGGGAGTTTTGGCCTTTCCCCTAAAAAGGCTACTGCCTAAGAATGGTGCAAACTTTGGGCGCTTCGCCTCAAGGTTGGGTGCTCCACCTGGTTGTGCCTTGACAAGTTGGGCGCTCCTCCTCTTGTCTGGGTGCTCCCCCTCAGCTTCTTGGACGCTCCTCCTCTTGTCTAGGCGCTCCTCCTCAGCTTCTTGGGCGCTCCTCCCTCAGTTGAGGAGTGTCTTGGGCTCTCCTCCTTGGCTTGGGGAGCTCCTCCTTCACCAAATATGTGGCTTGCGACCCTCGATTCATCTTCGAAGTTCTTGCCTTGGCATCCTCGTACCCTCTTAGCTTGGCTCTTGATGGTTGGGTCCTCATCCCTAATTTGGATTGCATCATCCTTCCCTTCTTGAAAGGATTTTGTCCTCGAAATCAAACCATCAAAGCCTACATCCAAAGACAAACTTAAGAAAAATTTCCTGCTACAAGAGTAGGTTAGTGTCAAAAGTGTGGAAAACACACTCTTGTGATAGAGCCAAACATCAAAAAAAAAATGAAATAGCTCATGTCTCCCAAGGAAACATCTATTACTTGACTCAACAAGAAAGTGCATTCATCACAAGGACAAGCAAAGAAATCTTTAGGACATGGAACATGCAAGATGTAGCAATAAAATTCCCTATGACCTCTAAGCTCATGACCAATATACCAATCCTTTAATGCATTTTTATCACAAGGTGACACAATGGCTTTGGCATGCCCAACACTCAAGGCGTGATCAACATATGGGATGGAGTAAGCAAAATAGTTTAATTTACAACTAACATCAAATGCTCCACTCCCCTTCTTAGAAGCATTCTTACACACACCAAGAGGTACCTCCTCACCTATACATTCATCTCCAAGACAATCCTCCTCACTAGACAAGCTACCAAGGACAAGACCACGGTCCCTCGTCTCACTTGGAGTTTCAAACAACAGATTGTCTATAGAATTAAGCATTCCAATCCATGGAGGTTCAAACTCACACTCTACTCTAGCTTGATACAACTCACCACTTCCATTGAAGGTGCCCTCAAACAAAGGATTAGTGTAGGCACACTTCTCAAGATCACTACTCAACAAAGGTGAGGTTCTCAAACTAGAGACAACATCTGCACTTGAGGAGCCATCGAACACAATTCGATCCATCTCATACACTAGAGACTCCTCAAGGTCACAACCATCCTCACTGCGACACGAGAGACCACCACTATTAAGTAAGCAATCAAAGGGAAGAATAGGATATTCATTTAACTCATCTTCTCCTTTATCAAATATGGGTGGGGTGTCATAACAAGGTTCACAAACAAGGTTAACTTCATTATCTTCACTAAAGAGAGGTTCAATAAAAACCGAGCTCACATCATGATGTGGCTTTGAATCCCTCTCAACTAATGGTTCACATGCACACACAAGTCGACCATTCGACTCTACACTAGTTGTAAACACATTGTAGTCATACAAATCATCAACTAGCATGGAGTTTTCACAAACAATATCACAAGACAAGGAAGTAGCATGCTTAAGGAAAGAAGAACTAACACTTACATTTGAGTCGCCATCTCGCTCACTCAATACACTTGAAGTGTCATGGCTAGGTCCTCCACCTTGTAGTTCATATTTGGAATCACCTTCACCTTGTCTTTCCATCTTGGAACATGGTTGAGGCTCCATCGTCTTGCCTCCAAGATTACCTACACAAGAATTCAAACAAGTAGAAGAAAAAGATAAAGAGTAAGTGTTAGAATAAGGTGTGCCCTCACTCTCAACAATTATTTTTCACTCTCTCTTTTCCCTTATTTTCTTTTCAAGGTCGGGTGTAGATTCGGGCGGTGACAACCCACTCATAACAACCTCTCCTTTTTCCACTCGAGAGTTGTCACCGATCACTTCCTTACTCCTCTCAATCTTTTGTCACTCACATTCGGGAGAATTAGGATGAGACCCAAGAATATCCATAGCCAGAGTAGGTAGATTCTTTACATCAATACAGAATCTAGGACTTTGGGAATCATCACTTGATGTCCTCTCATTCTTTTTTGGTGAACCACATAGCTTTGAATCTTGTGGTTTCGGGTTCACCTTGTTGACATTTGTCAACTCTTTTCTTGCACTAGTCCCACCATTTCTTGTATTTATAGGACTCCTTGATTGCTCGTTTTCAACCATGGAATGAAGTTCTCGCTCCTTGCTCCTTTGCATAGCCTCAGAATGCACAACTTACCCCTCGTTCCGTAAGGTGAAAGCTCATGAAGTTTTTGGTTCGTGCCCACAAGATATACATCCCTCTTATCACTATATTGCAACTCTTTGTTGTGCAACCATGGCTCACCTAACCAAACATGTATGTGTTGCATGTTTGGTTGGACTTTTCAAATAAAATTTCCCGCCAAAATTCACATCCACTCATCGAGCAAAAACTCTGCTCGAGAAGTGCAGGGACTATCTGTATTGGATAAAAATCATCGTCACTTAAAAGAGTGATACGTGTATGCCACGTGGCACGGGCAGAGGTTTTCCCGGACAGATATCTAACGGACAGATGACTGGCTAGGCAGTTACCACGAGCAGGCCCAAGGCAGTTACGTGACGCCTCTCCAAATCGATGCGATTTGAATGAACAGTTACCTGTTCAAATGCAACTGCTCAATGAATGGTTACAAGGGCAACGGCTACCTAGCGGTTACATACCCAACGGCTGCCTAGCATAATCTAAATATAGCATTTGTTTTCGAATCATTGGAACATACATTCTCTTCTCTATCTACAATATCAATAAAATACTCTCTTTGCTCTCGCTCACTACTGTTCATCATTTACATTACTGCATATTTCGTTCTCAAGTCTTCAACCGTAATTAATATCAAGGGGTCCTCACCGAGATCAAGCGATCTAATACGGTTCCTTCTACCTATTTAATTCGTGCTTTAATCTTATTTATCTTCAATTATTTCGTATTACTTTCATATCATCGTTAATTATCATTACATCTCCATCGAAAATCGTGCATATGTTCATAATCTTGTAATTAATGCAATCCTTTATTTAAATAGGTTAAACTCTTAATCTAAACTATTGATCATAACTCCACAAATACAGATTTAATTGTTAATTGACCTAAAATCAGATCTAAGTTAAACAGTCCTTCATTTATCTCCTACCTTTCTTGGCTGCCTCCGCTATCACCATATATATTCTTGATCTTCCCAAATTACCTATTTGGTTGCAAATTTATTAAGTGTCCGAGCAATAGTGTTTTGTATGATTGAATAGTATTTTGTATTGAATCATAGAAGTCTTCGTTGTAACTCTTCAATTGTAGTTGACGTAAAATACAACTACAAACTAAATCATACACAAAATCATTGAGACTCTTATTGAAAAATATATGACATCGAAATTAAAAAAGAATTTGACATTATAGCCATCGAATACCACTAATCATGCACTATTTTTGCGAAGGCCAGGCAAACATACATGACTTCAGACTTCAAGAACTGAGATGTAGTTTCCTCTCGTTTAGGTGACTTGCCTAACTAATTGTAACTATAAGTATTAATTGTTCTTACCATCACTTATTTATGAATATTAAGCTCTTCCAGCCTGAAAACAAAAGAACGAACACCCAAAAAAATAAAAACAAGAAAAACAAGAAAAAGTTAAACAACAAATAAAAGAAATCGAAAAAGCATTAGTAATGAGTCAGTTTATAAATCTAACGAAAGGAACACGAAAATTCAACTTCATTAAAATAGAATAAATTAAAATCCAACATATAGAGTTTTGCATTAGTAATCAGAAGGAAAAGTTATTCTTGGGTTAATACATGAAATACACACTTATAAATAAAAAGGCAAAGCAAATAAATAACTGCATGGTAGACATAATTATGGGCATGAGAAAGTAGAAATTTGGTTAATACAGTAACTTGAGAAATAACACAACACCATAAATGAGAGTGGTTGGTTGCAAGAGAAAACCTGAAATTTTCTGATTTAGAATCATTTATGGCAATAGGTTTAGTAGATATAGATTCTTTTCGAGAGAGAAAAGTGGTATCATACTCAACATATTAGCTAGATTTAGTATTAGATTTTGATTTGGTCTATACTATGACCAAGTCTTATTCGAAATCCTATGTAAGGTAAGTTTCTGTCTGTAGCCATAATTTTTAGACTTTATTTTAATTATTGCGCAACTTAAATTCTACTAAAACCTTCACGTAACAGTTTAAGTTGAATACGAAGTGGTAATTGTATCTGTGTTTGGTTGATTTATGGTGAAAATAAATATAATAAATAAAATATAGGAAATATATGATAATGACAATTTTGCCTACTGAGAAATCATTTTATGAAGGGCATAAAGTTCAATCAATGTTTGCTAAGGGCCTTCATGCTTTTAATATAATATAGATTTGGGTGTGTTTGATAGTGCTGTTGAATTAGTGACAATCAAGTGTGGCAGTCAAGTCTCAATAGCTTACACAAAAAGGTCCCAAGTATCATTAAAAGACAAAACATAGTGACATAAAGTATAATTTCGTTTGAGACATAATTGTACAGTGAAAAGTGAACATGAAATACATCTCTATGCATTATATGATAGTAGATCCGATAATGAAAATCATAGCATTGGTGCTTATAAATGATATGTGAAGGCATTGAGTTTGGTAGACGTAGATGTATTTGTACTTTAATTTTTTCCAAGCATGTTCATATAAAACTACATTATTAGAGTTAATGTAGTTAAAGCCTAAAGTGATTGTTATTGGTGCATATACATAGAATGATTTTATGTATAGTACAATTATAAACTTATTATTATCAATCGTGATAATAATAGAGAGCTTGGAGTTTATAATTAGAATGTTGCTTGATTTTTTTGTTAATCATATATGATTAAATGTGAGTCTGTCTTAATGTCAGATGTGAGTTCTGAAGGATAAAATGTATGAGTAGATTTATGAACTCAAAGTTAGGCATAGGTTGTCTGAAGTATTATATGCATATATTTAATTCGCAAAAGACATACACTCCACGGGAAAGGAGTCAATACTATGATACGTGATTCATACTACGTATGCATAAAGTGACCTATAGGCGATACAAGTTTAATCTCTTCTTGTTTATCGTGTGAAGCCCTGAAAATTATGAGTAATTTTCTTTCTTTGTACCCTCATTACTTTGACCAGTTTCTCGAGATTCAATTTGATGTTTGCTGTCTTAGGATGTTGCCAAGAGATCATGGATGATTCGGTCTGGCGGGACATTTCTAGAAAAGCAAGTTAAATTAAGATTAAGAGATTCATGAGATGAGGAAAATCATTAATGAGTATTATCACATTAATTATATTCATTGGTGCACCCATTATGTTTGTCTTTGAGACAATAACATAATTATAAACTCAAATTAATATAAAGAGATTGTGAGAGATGTGAATGTGATAAATGATCTAGGGTACTCCATACTATAGTCTACTCCAAAGTTCCGTTAATCGAGATGTTATATATTCCTAACAGATGTATAACAACTAAGCTCTTGAAGTATGCACTGGTCAAACGGTCTAGTCAATATGTATGGATGTTACCGAATGGGAATGAGAGTTGATCCACTATGTGTGAGTAGGAGATATTGGAAAATTAACTACGGGCACCCATATGGGTCAACCCGAATCCACACCTAATATAATAAGTTGTATATTTATTATATTAAAATATAAATGGGAAGAGTCACACTTATTAGGAAAAGTCCTAATAGTTATGTCCCTTCAAAACTATAAGTTTCCTGGGAGAAATTCTATCTCTTCCCAGAAAAAGAAGCGTTTATTTCCTCTCTTAGTAAAAGAATGGAAAACTCCCTTCTCTCTCTCTCAAAATTGCTAAGTCTGTGTGTGAGATTCTTAAGAAGATTCTTCTCCGAAAATTGCGGAACAAACTGTAACAAGTACGACCTTAGACTATGAAGTAATCTTTACAGTCCGTATTTTTACATGTTATTGTATTATAGACTAGTGAAAAAAATACGAAATGATCTTGAGGTGAACTTTGTATATTCTTGGATTGTGTGTAATCCTTCATGCATAAATAATCTTAAAATATCTATACACTAAAATCGTAAACCTAAACCATAAACTAAAAACCAATTTTTGTCTATCAAAAGAACATTTAAAGTTACAAACCCCCATTAAAAATGAATATCCTCATATGACATGATACCCATATAAGGAGTTGGCTCATGAAGACATTTTGTGGTAGTCCCTTAGAAAGCGGATCTGCAACCATGAAGTTTATACCAATATGCTTAGACAGGTCATCTCTTTGAACCTTTTTATTAACAACCAAGAACTTTATGTCAACGTGCTTCATTGACCTCTTGTTGTTATTGGAAAACATGATTGCCAATTTCTTGTCACGAAGTATCTTAAGTAAGCTTTTCATTCCATCCATAATTGGTAACCGAGTGACAAATTCTAGCAGCCATGATGCATGTTCAGATGCCTTATAACACGCTACATATTTAGTTGCATGCAAACGTTGACGGAGCAACGAGTGACTATTTAGCATTTCTCCAAGAGCATCCAGCAAGCAGAAATATGTAGCCCGGAGAAGATTTTAAACCATGTTGGCATCCTGTAAAGTTGGAGTCTGAATATCCAGTAATTTCCAACTTATCCAACATTTTATATGTGAGCATGTGTTCTTTTGTTCTCTGTAGATATTGTAAAATTCTTTTTGATTGCTTTGCAATGATCAATTCCCGCATTGCTAAAGTATCTTAACAACATGCCAACAATGTACACAATTTTCACGCGTACATACTTGAGCATACATCAGACTTCCCCTTACTGAAGCATTAGGAATCATCTCCATTTCCTTATTCTCAAATTTATTCTTAGGGCATTGTTCGAGACTGAACTTGTCTCATTTAGCCACAAGGGTATCACTTGGTTTACAATCTTGCATGCTAAATTTATTTAGTATCTTTTCAATATGGGCCTTTTGTGATAATCCAAGAATAACTCGAGAGAGATCTCAATGTATCTGAATCCTTAATATAAAATTTACATCACCAGGATCTTTCATCTCAAAATTCTTTGTCAGAAATCTCTTGGTATCATGCAACAAGTCCATATCATTCGTGGCAAGCAATATGTCATCGACATATAAAACAAGAAAAATATGCTTACTCCCACTAAACTTGTGGTATACATAATTCTTAACAAGATTCATCTCAAAATCGAATAAGGTGATAACTTGATGAAATTTGTAATTCACTGAGGAGACGCTTGTTTAAGCACATAGATGAATTTCTTTAATTTCTAGACTATTGACTTTGCATCACCAGACATAAAGTTTTCTGGTCGCGCCATATAAAATGTCACATCAATGTCACCATTGAGAAACACAGTCTTAACATCCATCTGATGTAGCTCAAGATAAAAAATGTGCGACTAATGCCATTATAGTCATGAAAGATTCTTTTGGTGAAACCGGAGAGAAAGCCTGTGTATCATCAATTCCATCCTTCTGGGTGAAGCATTTAGCAGCAAGACGTGCCTCCTTTTAAAATCTCTCTTCAAATCTCTCTTGATTTTAAATATTCATTTCCAACCAATGGGTTTCGCACCTTCAGGCAATTGGACAAGGTCGCATACGTCATTGTCTTTCATAGACTTCATCTCCTAAGTCATGGCATCAATCCACTTTTGACAGTTAGAACTTTCCATGACTTGACAGATGTTGATTGGATCAGCTTCAGTCATTCTATTGTCATCTTCATGTTCGTAGAGAAACACTCGTTTAGAATTTCACTTCTCTTCTCCCTAGTGGATTTTCTTGATGGCGTTGGTTCTTGAGATTGTAGAGTTTGACTTGCTTCTTGAATAACGTCAGGTAAAGGAAACTGTTTCTGAGCATGGTCAATTGCAATTTGAGAAATATCAATATACTCCCATTCAAAGACAAAGTCATTTATTCTTTCTTCTCACACAAACTCAGCATCCTCAAAGAGCCACGCATTATTCGTCTAAAAAATAGCCTTAGTTGTGGGATCATAAAATTAGTAACCCCTAGACCTTTCAGAGTATCTAATAAAATAGCAACTGATAGTCCTTGAGTCTAGCTTCTTTTCACTTGGCCTATAAGGCCTTGCCTCAGCTAGACATCCTGGATGTACAAATGATTTAACCAACTTGGCAAATATATAAAAAGCGTTAGATCTGATCGTGGTGGTGAATACTACGATAGATATGCGGTCTTTAATACTTCTCCCCAAAGTGATTCATGCAAGGTAGAACGACTAGTAAAACTTCTTGCCATATCTTTAAGCCTATTGTTTCTTCTTTCAGCAATACTATTCATAGTGTGCGAACCTGACATGGTGTACTATGAGACGATATTGCTCTTGAAAATTTTCAAATGGTTCTGGACGTTGTTCACCTGATCCGTCATATCTACCGTAGTATTCACCACCATGATCAGATCTAATGCTTTTTATATATTTGCCAAGTTGGTTTTCAACTTCAACCTTAGAATTTTTAAACACATCAAGTGATTGCGATCTTTCATGAATGAGATAAATATAGCCATATCTTGTGTCTATGAACGTTATGAAAGAAGATTGCGATTTTTCATGAATGAGATAAATGTAGCCATATCTTGAAAAGTTATCTATGAGCGTTATGAAATAATATTGACCATTCCAAGAAGCTGTAGGAAATGGTCCACAAATATCAGTGTGTATTAGTTCTAAGACGTCAAGTTTCATGTTGGCTCCAAATCTCCAATCATTTGTTTGTTTCTCCTTTATGCAATTCACACATAAATCAAAATCTGAAAAATTAAAGAGATCGAGAATACCGTCGAACACAAGTCTCTCAATTCTCATTCTGGAGATGTGAACTAATCTCTTGTGCCACAATGAAGCTGAATTCTTGCTGGTTAATTTGCACTTTTTACCAATTATATTAACATGCAAGAATTTATTATACGAAGCAATTGTGTCAAATAAATATAGACTATTATAATCTAATAAAGAACCGGATCAAACCAATTTTGAATTATGAAAAATATGAAACTTCCCATTTCAAAATGAATAACAATAACTAAATTTGTCCAAAGCTGAAATGGAAATCAAATTTCGTCTAAAAGACGATACACCAAAAGTCTCATTCAAATTCAAATAAAAGCAGTTCTTAACAATAATCTAAAGGTTCCAATTGCTTCGACTTCAACTCTCTTGCCATCACCAACGTATATATATCTTTCATCATCATTTAGCTTTCAGCAATTCAGGCAATCCTGCATAGACACACTGATACGAGTTGTTGCAGAAGAATCTATCCACCATGTGTATCTTGGCACTAAAGTCAAATTAACCTCAAAAAAACAAAATCAAGAAGCATACCTTTTCTTTGCACGCCAGACGTGATAGTTGGTGCACTACTTTTTCTGATGACCTGCAGCTCCGCAGAAGAAACAACAACCCTTAAATGGTTTCTTATGTTTTTTATTTTGTGTTTTCGTATCCGCAACTTCCATATTCTTTCTCTTCTTGTATTTTCTTTTGTCCTTCGCTACAACGGCTAAGCAAGCACTTTTTTCTTTGCTTGCTTCAATTTGTCATCTTCGTGAACACAATCTGAGATGAGCTCATTCATAGACCAAGTCTCTTTCTGACAGTTATATCTCATCTTAAATTGGCTAAACTGTAGTGGAAGTGATATCAAAACTAGATGCACTAACAAGTCCTCGGAGAGATCCAGCTTAAGTGCTTTGAACTTTGAAGCAAGATGCGAAATTTGCATAATGTGCTACATGATGATACCTTTTCGTTGGTACCTCATTGAAATTTGATTTGTCGAAAGTTTACCAATTTCAACCTTTTCACTCTTGATAAATACTTTTTCAATTTCAGCGATAAATTCCTTAGTCGCCTTAACCTTGTCAGACATAGTGCCCCTGAATGTTCTGAAATGGCTTTCTTCATGATCATCAAACACATGCGATTTTTTCTCTCCTACCTTTCTATCTCCTTCTTTTGTTTAAACGTACTCTTATCTGTAAAAGGTGGCAGAGAATCGACCCTTAACACAAGGTTGAGATCCATGACTACCAAAATTATGTTGAGGTTCTCTTGCCACGATTTGAAGTTAGTGTCATTTTGATAGGAATAGACTTGTTGTTGGCAGTAATACTTGCAGGTGTAATTTCAGATGATTTAGAGAACAATAACAAAAAAAAACTCACATTAGAATTACACCAAAACTAGATATAAATTCAAATACAGGTAAACTCTATCTCAAGATACCGGACACTCCATTAATATTTCGTCCAAAGACAAAATATTAACTTGCAAGTGGTATCTTGTCGTAGTAATCAAGCATTGATAATAAAAAACATGTCACATAAAAAAAATTTGGGTGATTTATTATTCACATGTAAACCAAATAATCTGTCGCGGCCCTATCTAGGGTCGTGATCGGCGCTAAACAAGACTAAGCCTACCTAGAAAGCCTATCAAATTCGCACAGAAAATTCGGCAGAATTTCCCTTGTACCGGGAGCAAACCAAAATTTTAAAACCTGCTAACAAGCAGTAGAACCAGTCTAACAACCAACTACGACATTGTTACGCACATTCAAGGTCTAAACGAGGTTCAACAAAACCAAATTCACGTCATCCATGACGATAACTAAACTATAGAGTACTTCAACACAAACTTTTATCAAAACGACATCCCAAGACTGACTAAGGAGAAAAACTCTAGATTCAAACGAACTAATGACTTAAATAAATTAATGAATGAATAATAGCCCTCGCGAAGCAGATGTGGGGCTTACTGGATCAATCCTCAGCTTTGTCACTCACCTTGACTCAAAGTATCAGCCTCAACTAGCTTATCTGTGAGTGGGAAAGAAGAGGGTTAGTCACACAGACTAAGCGAGGACAATATCAACCATAGCGTTTTTATTCAACAAGTATAAATGTAAGGAAACATACATAAACACGATAACTCCATTGAACATAACAATTTCAACCATAGTACTCAAGTCTTTCTATATAAATAATGGAAGGTTCCTGAGCCAGAATCAAATATTACGGTCTGACACCATGACATTCACACAGCCATCTGACTACCCCGTCAGCCAGGTTCCCTTCTAGAGGATGGATTAGTTCTTTCCTACTAGCGGAGGAGAAATATTGTACAAGGTGCACCAGGCCTAACGATCCCAACGTTAGATAACGGCGATCTGGCTAAGTTAATTCCCAAAATAATATTTACTTTTATAACACAATATCTCATATTTGTACTTTCTTTCTGACAAGATATCAAATCACAATATCTGTAGAAATTCTCAAAATAACAAAGGTTCAAAATAAATCAATTTGTATCAACAACTTCAGTACCAAAATAACAGTTGGATATAACAATATAACAGTTATACTAGCTCTTGTCCCATGCAATAAAATAATTTAATAAAAGTAGGATTGATGCAAAAAAGTGAGTTTCAAACATGGTATAGCTGAAAACCAACTACGGGTAGATATTTCACTCATAGTACTAGCTTCCTTCGTCCCGAACCAATGCTCCCGGGCTAACGATTCGCTTGTTCCACGATCTAGAATAAATTATCACCATTTATATGTTAATTACAGAAATCACACAATAAATATTTATTATGAGATTTTGGATTATTGAATCCATATAGCTTGGGTGGTTACTTAATTTTGTGGAAAAAGATCCATTCTCCCTGTTAAGAGAAAGTTTCTCTTTTACTTATCCTACTTTAATTTCTTACTACCTCTCCTTTCAGGGAAAGTGAGAGTACTATTCCTGAACCATAGCCAAATTCATATCTTTGGCGTGAAATTTACTATCTCTGAAGGAGGAAACTTTACGAAAACTCTACTATGCAATAATCTCATTCTTTTAGAAAGTAATTAGGAAAATTGATGAAGTACTTACATTGCACCAAATTGAGAAAGGAATCAGTGTTTGCAGCCTTGGGGAAAAAAATCTAAAACTCCAAAGGGGGTCAATGGCCTTACTGCTGTTTCTTTCTCTTTTTGCTTAGCTTCTTAGGTTTTTACTTCCGTTCTCGTTTTCTTTCTTTCTGTTTTAGTTTTCTTAGGTTTTCTTTTTTTATTTTCCTTTATTTGTTATTGCATTCCCTTTTTCTTAATGTGGACAATGGTCCCACTTTAGAAGCCTATTATATTATTATTATTATGAGTTATTATTAGTATTATTATTATTATGAGTTATTACATAATCATCATATGTTTATTACCACAAAATATACGTGTAATTCTCTTAAACATTTACCTTCTTTTGGGTGGATTAATATTCACATTGGTTATACATACACAATATTTTATATTTCAAAACGAATAAAACTCCATAAAGGAGGTCACTTTGGCAATATTAAGTTTCAATTTGTTCATTTCAAAATATATACAAACACACCAATAGTCAATTTAAATTCACCAAATTGGAATACATAGATTCCAACTTAAAATTAAACTAATAGTGGGCAATATTATACTTAAAACTTGCTGCCAGATTGCCTTTTCGTTAAATTGTAACAGGTCAATAATTAAGTTATGCCAATAGAAATATTTAATTAGACATGTGAAAGTTCAAGTATTCTGGCAAACAACTAATATTCCATATCATAAAACGGAAAACCTATTGCCATCGCTGCCTAGAAATTTTTTAAAACCGTAGACTATCGTAAACAAATAGAACCAAACAAGAGAAAATTAAAGTAATAGTTTATTTGTTTAAATCAAAGGATGATTTTAAAGAATAATTGATGACCCCAAATTCCCGCGGCGCTATTAGCAAATAACTTTCTGTATTACAAATGACATCTTCATCTTTTGTAACTGCTAGCAAATATTAAATCTTCACTTCCTATACGTACAATCTTCAGTTCTTTAAACGTAATTACAGTACGTAGACAAGTGAGGGTTGCTCAGTTGGTAAAGTACCTCCACCCACGACCGGTAGGTCCCGGGTTCGAGTCACGCTGGAGGGAAAGTGTGGAAACACTATAGATCCTCCAAAAATAGGTGGGAAAAAAAATAAAAAATCACAGTACGTAATTCTTAAATTGAGCAGATAATTATGCAAACTAATTGAATCATGTCAAAAATAACAAAAAGGTGCTGAAAGTATTTTTTTAATGTATCATAAACAATTCTCTATGACTTAAGATAATAGAGGCTCTGGTACCACTTGTTAGAACTAAAGTATAGATTATATTATATTTATCCAAAGACTTATTATGTTAAATCACCGAGAAAATAAACTGAATGCGGAAGCGTATCTCAATCCATAGCAACCAGTGTGAGTCTTCAAACTCGCGTTTAGTCTTCAAAATCTAGATGTTTCCGTTCTCTCTTTCACTGATGATGAGATATTAGTAAAATAAAACTTATGTCTGATTTGGGGACCATAACCCCCTTTTATACTAGTATATAGCTTATGAATTCTAGTTTAGTCCATTATTAAACTAAAATTAAATCTGGGTATCTACACATAAACTCCATACTTTATGTCTTTAGGTGTCTAGTTAGGTCCACATAACTTTAAACATTAGCTGTTCACGTTTAATCTTGACCAACCTTTTAATGATAGCAATTGACATTTAATTATCTATACATTTATATATGTGCAAGTCCATATATTTCTACAAAGAACATTTTGTGCGCCAAGTTCTCCTATCAGAAACTCATAGAGTGATAATTGTTTCCTCCTCTTTGAAATATTTCTGGAAGACATCAGGTATAATCTGGAAAAAGGAGATTGTTGTAAAAGTTACTCTTTCACGCATATTAAGTACTCTTTCCCCTTAAAACTAAGTTGCTCATACTCGAGTATTGCTATACGATATGGGTGATGATATAGAGATCAGATCTTTCATGAACTAAATTTTACTCCCTCCATTCCACTTTATGTGTCATAGTTTGACTTGACACAAAGTTTTAGAAATAAATGAAGACTTTTGAAACTTGTGGTGTAAAATAAGACAAAGATGTTTGTGTGGTTGTAAATCATTTTAGTAATGGCAAAATTGTAATTTTGAAGTTAAATTGTTACCAACTTTATAATGTTGTCATTCTCCTTAGAACAGACGAATAAGGAAATATTGTCACATAAATTGGAACGGATGGAGTAATATTCAAAGGTATAGATACTGGTGCAAAAACTCGGTTAAAAATAATTCAAATATCTAAAAATATGGCTAATTATGAGATATATATTGTGGAAAACATACATGTACCTTTTATGGTGCCACAATTTAACTGTTGTTCTCTTATGTAGGCAACCATCTAGAAATTTACACTTGGTTTTGTCGTGAGAAATCAAAATACCAATACTTATCTCAAATATCATAGTATTTACAGTACCTTGTGTTGATTGACTGTACCCAATACATATCGCATACTCTTACTAGTATTGTATCGACACGACTGCGACTCCAAAAATAAAGAGTTAGTGTAACTTAGCCTTTAACAGACGAGAAAAATGATACCTAACAACAGAATTCTATCAAGAGCCAATAAAGTACTTACTTGTCCGAGATTTCAAATAACTGCTTGTTTTCCATTATATCGAAAGTAGATTGTCTACTCATTGTAGTTGCTAGAAATAGATGCATGCTCTTCTAAACTACTGAAAATAAATGCCGCTCATCCGAGCTACTTGAGAGTAAATGGTTGTCAACAGAGGCAGATGTAAATTTTTAAGTTGATAGATTCACCATTATTAGGCGAAAATATGATGTCCAAAAGTTGGAAATTGAACAATCTTTTTCTAGAAAAGTATGTTATTTAGATACGTCAAATATCAATTTATAGATGATATATTTAACTTTAAATATTCATATAGAATTGGTAGTGGAAGGCTGGTAGCCTACTAGCCAAGGGTGTTCAAAAATTGCTTAATGTCAGGTTCAAATCACTCATGCAAAAATTTGCCTCTTTTATTCTTTTTGCTAAAAGAAAGAAAAAAAAAGTAATTCGAACGAATATAGGCACTAGTGAATCTGACCGTGCACATCATAAATTTATAAAATAATAATTTCTAACATTAAAAGAATATTTTACTTCTTAATTTTTTTTTAGCAATCAATGACTGTTAGCTTTGGAAATACTTGATTTTTGTATAATCTATATGAGTAACTATTTTAAAAAAAAAAAATCCCTGAGAAAGAATATTTAAGAAATTGATTTCTTTAAGTACATTTGTATAGTAAATTTTAAAACATAATTTTTTATGTGTCTATTATAGTTACATGTTAATATAGGTAGTTAAATTTCTTTTCTTCCAATTTAGAGTTAAATCTTAGTGCTCTTCTTTCTTTTTTTTTTACTTGTTTAAAATATAGTGAGAATATTAAAAACACCTACCATAATAAAAAATGGAAGGAAGAAAGAAACAGCGAGTGAATCATCCCAAATTATATGAATCACTTCAATAACTTTTATCTTTTTTTACCTTTCTATTAGTACCTATTTTATGTGTTCCTTTTATTTTCTTGTTCCCTCTTTTCATACCCGTTCATTTTATAGAAAAAATTGTCACATATCATTTTCTTTCTTCTTGTCCAACTTGTTTTAATGGATAACAAAGGCTGGTAATTAATGAAATAGACTCAAGGCGTAATAGTCAATAACCAAACAACATAGAATTAACTTACCATATTATTATTCACTATATAATTAGCTAGTACAATGGAAAGATTTTGTTCTTTCTTTATAAAATAAAAAGGAAAAAGAATGAAACAGCAATCTAAAGAAAACACCAAGAAATAACTACAAGAATGTACACTTGAGGAACAACAACATTTTATGAAGAAACTAATCCCTGAAAAACCACCATTTGCTTAATGAGATGGGGTTATGGAGCAAATGGGGTTATATATATATATATAGGACTTTTGCTATAATTTGTTGAAAATCCTTGTGGTGGAGGAAGTTCAGAGATGACTTCTTCTCCAGTTGAAGTTTCCAAATTTTTGAAACATTAATAGATTTAGAAAAATGAAATTCTATATGGTGGTATTCAGCATAAGCTTCAAACCACTCAAAGAAATTAATTTGCTTTTGAATCGAGTTCAGGGATTCATAATAAATTTTTTAAAATTTTTTTCTTTCATTTCCTTGAAAGCTATTAAAAAACCATGTTCTCTTAAAAAGGTTTTCAGGAGAGTAAAATTCAGTCCTGAGTTTTTCTTTGTCAATTTGGAAATCTTTTTCTAAAACACCTAATTCAGCACCTAGAGATGAATAAGTAGGAGACTGAGGTCTTTCGAAGTTAACTTCAGTTGGAGGTATTTTCACTGAGTATTCTGCTTGAGGAATCCTAGATTCGAAGTTAACAGTTTCGAGTCTAGAAGGAAATGAAGAGACAGAATGTCTAGCAGATTGAGTTTCAGACTGTGCTAAAGGTGAGGAAGGTATTCTTTGACTATGAGATCTTCTGAAGGAAATAGTTACAGATCCTGAAAAAAACTGTTGGATCTGGGACACATTAGTATTTTCTGGCTTCTGGGCTGGGGGTAGCATCTTGTAAAAGCCAGTTTTGAGGTAAAGAAACCTGATTACAAGATATAGGTCTTGAAACTGACAAATGGGATCTTTGAAGATCTGTTTGGAAGAGAACAGTTTCTCCTTTATGAAGTGTTTTCATGGCTCCAGAATTGAAGGCTGAATTCATAGCTTTGTATTGAATTCTATAGAAAATTGCAACTGGAAAAGATCCAGTCTTGGTTTTATGATTGGATGTCTTGAAATTTAATATCAAGGAGTCTAATATATTTCTATCTTTAAGGGATACAATAAAGTTGGGAAAACAGTCAAAATAAATTGGTCCATTACAAAGACTGGTTTCTACCATTCCTAGAAGGGAATCATTGAAGTCTAGAAATCTAGAATCTCTAAGGCACAAGAGGAGAGATGTATCTAGTCCTTCTCTAGAAAGAGATTTAGCTGCAATTTGTACTAAATCAAAATGGAGATAGTTGTACTTTTTTCTATACTTCTATAGATTTTGGATTTAAAAGCTTGATGTCGTCATGATCTGACTCAAGAGGAATAGTTTTCTTGATGGTTGAAATGTGGTAGTCACTTGTCAAATTCCATCTAGACTTATAAATTGTAGACTGGGGATGTTTAGGATTTTTTTCAGTCATCAATTGATTGCTGTAAATCAGTAAAACTAACCTCTTCTTTGAGTTTAGAATTTGAAGAGGAAGATGTAGATCTAGAAGAGGAAGGAAAAGAATTTTTAGTGGGAGAAGAGAAAGGATGGAAGAATTCTATAGTAAGATCTGCACAGAAAATTTAGTCGATAAACAATAATTACTTATATGCTTCTTGTTTTTGAATCTAGAGACCAACGGGTTCCATAAGGATAATATTCAAGTTCTTAACTCAATAGTATGAGGAAAAATCAGATTTTAGAAATTAGAAATATAAGTACATGTTTGCTTTAATACACAAAAATTAAGTTAGCTTATGTTTAAAAGAGTATCTTGACTAATGACCCAAAGGTTATAAATAACCATCTGTAAGCCTACTGAGTAATTTTCCCTGGCCACCTAGCCATTTTGCTCAGGAACACTACTTACAGTGTAGATCTGGAAGGATCATAATGCCATTAGTTAAGAATATTATTAATATATAAGTAAATTTAATAAAAGTGTATGTAAGAGTTCATGTGTTATAGATCTAAATACTAGATCTAATAATACCTCATAAAAGTAAGTTAAAAACAAGAATAATAATCCTTACTTTCCTCCATGGCTCTGATACCAAGATCCCGGAAGCGAACCCCCTAAGTAAAAAGGAAGAAATAAAGAGAAGTAAGGACAGGAAGCAAGTGCATATTAATTAATTAATTAAGTGAGTAATTAGGTGGCAGTGCCAGCCACATATAAATGTAATGCAAAAAATTAAATATGCAGTGCAGTAAAGTAAATCAGGCGGTAAAACCGACCATATGCATGAAATTCACAATATAAATATCCGAGACAAAAATTTAATATAAGATGATTATATTAAACTCGAAAATATTACAAAGCTAGAGGGATATAACTCTAACCAATTCTAGAGAGAGATGGAGGATATTGTGAATGATGTAGTAGAAGTGGTGTATGTTTTTACAAGTGATAGTGGGGGTATTTATAGCAAAAATACATGAAATATCTTGCTAATGCTTGTTGATGTCATGGATGATGTCATCTTTATCTTGCTAATGCTTGCTGAGGTCATGGATGATCTCAGCTTTAGTTGATGTCATGATTTGTCATGCTGATGTAATAATTGTGTGCATCAAAATGATGACACCTTGATGTCATGATTGCGTATTTTGATTATTCTTCTGCTAAGTCATAATCATGGTCTTCTTCTTCGTCTTCCTCTTCTTCTGAAGATGGTTGAGACTTCTGGCTGGAGGATCCAGCTTTAAGTTGTTGGAGGATTAATTCCATTTGTTCAATGAAATCTCCTTTATTGCTAGAGCTGGCTAACTGTGCAGCTGCTATTGATTTTTGTTGAAAAAATAAGTATTGGGCAGCATCTGTTGGAGACAAATACTTTGGATTTTCCAGGAACCATTTTTCTAAAGCCGGAACATAGGCTTCGGAAGGATTCCAGTTCTTGTACCATTTGGTGTGACCTTGAATGGCTAACAATGGTAGTCCTTTGTGTCCATCTGGCTTATGAAAAGAAAATTTTTTGGGAATAGATCCACGGAATGTGAAATCTATGGGAAAATGAGTAGTACAGGTATCTGTTGTTGACTGAAGAACCTGGTAATGAAATATCATATCCTTCTTTAACTAAAGAGGGAAGGATTTCAATTTTGTGTCCATATACAGGCCACCATTGATGTATGAACCACTGAGGAAATTCAGAGACTAATTGTTTACCCCAAAGGATAAACCAAGAGTGTTTTCCCAAGTGATTTTGAAAAGTGAAGGCATTCATCCAGGCAGCCTTGTAGTCGTAATAATTGAAATATTGAGGTCGGAAAGGTTGGAAATTTTTTTTATATTTGGTTGGAAGTGTGCCCCATTCTTTTGGCGAGATTATTTTATTAATCCACACCGTTGTATGGGTAACATATGCCTGGGTTTGCTTATCCTTGTAGGGTTTGAATAAGTAAGATTTGGTATCTGCAAGGATAAATTCATAAAATTTCTGAGTATGGTCAGGGGTTTCTTGTATAAAATTGGCTGATGAGCTAAGCATTTGACTAGCTACTTCTTGAGGGTTTGGATGCCATAATTCTGGCTCAATTTAGGTAAGCGGATAGACATTGTCATTTTAAAAGTAGGTTGGTTCCTCAGGGGAGGAACTTTTGTATGAAGAAATTGGTTGTGGCACTGGTAAAGAAAGTGCTTGTTTAGGGGCTGAATACACTGTGCTTGTGCGCTGTGTGTTGGGGCTTTTAGCCACCATTGGTGTTTGTGTGGTGCTTTTAGCAGCCACAGAAGAAGAACAAGATGCGCCGCCACAGTAGAACATAAATTTTTAAACATAATAAATTGTTTTCTTATTTTAAGATTGCTTATGGTTGCTTTTATTCCCATAAGCTTACACCAATTTAAGAAGTCAGTATGAAGTCTGTGCATGTTGATTTTCATCTTCTTCAACCAAATCTGCCCATTTTTCCGGGCTTTCAATTGAAATTAGTTATGTCTTTTCCAGAAGATATGATGGGTGTATTCCCTTCATAGCATAGTCTGCTGGAGTTTGATATCTTGGCTGACTTGGGTTAGCAACATCCTTTAAAAGTTGCTTGGAGGCAACTGAAATTATTTGTTGTTGAGAGACAGCTTTGTCTTGTTTGTTTTTCTCCGGAGGAGGAAGGGCTGGAAGTTCTTCCTTCTTTTTTCTGGGAATGTTATCTACCCTGCAAGAATTCTCGACTGAGAAAATCTAGAATAGAGTTTGAGCTCCCTTTGATATATTCTATATCAAAATCAAAAATAGATAAAATAGCTTTCCATCTGGCAAATATATGTTTTGATGCAAGGTTTTCTACATCTTTTTGTAAAACAGATTTTGCAGCTTTGTGATATTTGGCTATTTTACCTATATTTTCAAGGTAGTTTTACCATATTATGATAGTACACCTAAGTGATAATATGCAAAACTCTCACGAGTTGATACTAATTGAGTTGTTTGGTATTGTAGGATTAGAACATGGTGAATTGAGCAATATATTGCTAGATTTGGAGCTAAAAGTGAAGATGTTGAAGAGCTCAACATATCCGTGTGCCACGCAAGTGACACGGGAAGAAATAGAATCTTTGCTTAGGAATGGAGAAAAAATTTCAGCGCATTTAGGCCAAATACACGAGCACCACGCGAGCTGAATTGCCTGCAGAAATTTGATCCGCGTGGTACCAAAATGGGTGTTTTAGTACTTTTGCTCAGTTTCTTACAGAGTATAAAGGTTTCTTTTGCCTCCATTATGAAATATACACTGCAAAAGAAGCAAAAAGGAGGCTAGAGCTTTGGAAACTTCAAGAACACGAGTTTTTCTAAATTCTTCCCTACTTTTTGTAATTTATTCATTCATGAATTATTTTGATATGACTATCATGAACATGAGTGGCTAATTTACCCATTCTAGGGTTGATTGAACCACTCCAATACTTATGTATTTTTAATGTTTATTTCAATAATTCAAACTTGTGAATTCTTCCTATCTAAGTGTTTATGTTTTGATTGCTATTAATTGAAAGAGCTCCCAATTAATTGTTCCCACTATTCTTGTTTGTCTAGGGATAGATTCATAGGTTTGGGTTAAACACTTAACAATATTTCAACCTAAAACCAAGGTATTACTTAGGTTGTCAATAAGGTGATTTGTGACCATTGATCCTGATTGTGAACTAAACTTATAGTCCTAGTTATCTTCATTAATTAATTGGAAAATTGGTTAGTGAAAGTTACTACTATTATATGGAAGTGAATAGTTGTATAATTGGAGCAAGTATTCAATAGGAAGAAAATCAAGTTGAATTTGTTAAAAGAATTACTCTAACACATAGGTAGGAGTTGGGTAAATCAATCCTAGGCTTCGAAATCCTTGATCAATTTATTTCTTAATACTTTACAATTTACTTTTGTTACATTGAAACCATTACACAATTACAAAACCTCGAAGTTAATTGGTTAGATAAATTAGTTTGATTAGCAACTAGATTTCGAGTGTTCCATGTGGGATTCGACCTCGGGACTTTAAGTACCGAGCTATATTTGCTGTGACTACTTAGTCCCTTTTATAGGGCGTAGTTGGGCGTGATCAAATTTTGGCGCCGTTGTCGGGAGACACAGTGTTATTTTAGTTGTTAAAATAACTAGTTTTATTTCTCAATTGACTTCACTTTTGTCATCTTGAGTTAACTCTTTGGAATTTGTGTGTTTCAGGTGTATGTGTAAAACATGATCTCAGTCTGCAGAGTAGAAACCGTTTGACCCAGAGATTGAGAGGACATTCCACGCCTTAAAACAGGCGAATACTGTTGGCAATACACTTAGAAAATCAGAAACCAAAGAAATTGAGATGGCTGAAGATTTGGCACTTAATTTTTTTGCTCAGCCTGTGGCTGGAAACTTGGCTTCTGCTATTCGGCTTCCGAAATTTGAAGCTGAAAGTTTTTACATCACCCAAACTATGGTCAGTCTGTTGTCCAACGCTGGACTTTTTGTGGGTAAATTGACTGATGATCCTCAAAAGCATTTGAAAAAGTTCATGAGGGTGTGTGAAACTCAGAAGCATGCTCGAGTTCCGGCTGAGGTCGTGCGATTGATGTTATTCCCGTTTTCTTTGACGGATGATGCTAGTTACTGGTTTGATTCTTTGCCAGTCACTTCGTGGGATGAGTTGGTGATCAAGTTCATGAAGAAATTTTTCCCACCAAACAAAACTGCGAAGTTAGTTGATGAGATACTCATGTTCAGGCAGAACCCGCTAGAGACTTTGCCAGAAGCGTGGGAGAGGTTCAAGAGCTGCTTGCGAAAGTGTCCCCATCATGGAATTCCTGATCAGATGTTGGGACAAAGAATTTACATGGGCATGAGTGATAAAATCAAGGGCAATTTAGATGTAGCTGCTGGAGGAGCATTCTTGAATAAAACATTTACTGAAGCAAAAGCTCTCCTCGATACCATGGCTCAAAATTCAGGCTGGTTGACTAGAGATGCATCTGCTGGTTCAGGCCCAAAGGTTTTGGCTGCTGGAATTGATCATGGGATTGAAGAATGTCAAGACTGCAGACTACGCTGGATGTGGCTTTGAAACAATTTAATGAAAACATGCTGGAACCCGTTAACCAAGTGGACACACCTGATCCTGGTAATTTTGCTGACTCTGATTTATTGGGTTATAGTGAAGATGCCAATTTTCTGACTTTTGGGCAGAGGCAGCAATATAATCAGCAGGCTCCGATTAGACAGGCATAACAACCAGGTCCATACAACACTGCCAGACAGCAGGGATAACAAGTTCCTTACCAGAGACAAGCAGCTTATAATAACCAGCAGGTAGTATTACCTACACAACAAGCTAATGACATAGCTGACATTAAGAGTATGGTGCAGCCCATGGTGGGAGTACACAAGAAGTTGCAAGATCAAGTTACATCCCATGACACTGCCATTAAGGGGATAGAGACACAGGTGGGACAACTAGCCATTGCTCTGAACAATAGACCTCATGATGCCTTGCCATGAGACACAATGGTAAATCCAAAGGACGCAAATCCTAACCAAGTGATGGCAGTTAGCTTGAGGAATGGTTATGATTTAGACAAAGAGCAAGAATTGGCTAAGGAAGAGGTGCCTAGTGTGCCAAAAACTAACCCTATGGATGTTCCAGCTAAAGTTGTTGACAGGGATGAAGCTGAAAAAGAGATTATACCTGACCCTGTGACTAGGACAACTAAAAAGGTAAATAAAGAGGTAAGTGTAAAGCGTAAGACACCACCTCCCCTTACCCCTAAAGGTTCGTAAAACAGCAAAAAGAGAGCCAGTACAAGAAATTCATTGATATGCTTGAACAATTACATGTTAACATTCCTTTACTTGAAGCAATTAGAGATGTACCTGGTTATGCTAAAATGCTGAAAGATCTTTTAGAAAGTTTGATTTTCAGGATCTGGCTACGGTCACTCTGACTCACACTTGCAGTGTTGTGGTGACTAAGCCTATGGCGCAAAAACTAGCAGACCCATGTAGTTTTACTATACCTTGCACGATTGGAAAGCACACTTTTGCTAGAGCCTTACTTGATTTAGGAGCTAGTATAAATTTGATGCCTCTATCTATCTATAAAAAGCTTGGTATTGGCAGAGCTAGACCCACCTCTATGAGTCTTCAGCTAGCTGATAGGAGTGTTAAGAGACCTGCAGGGATTTTAGATAATGTTCTAGTGCAAGTGGATAAATTTGTATTCCCTGCAGACTTTGTGATTCTTGATTGTGCAGTTGATGAGGATACCTCTATTATTTTAGGGAGACTTGTCCTTGCTACAGGGAAGGCTATTATAGATTGTGAGGCTGGTGAGATGAAGATGAGGTTAAATGACGAGGAGGTGACTTTTGGTGTTCAAAAATCCATGAGGAGACCTAGTGAGTTTGCTAATTGTTCTATGGCTAATGTCTTAGAGGTAGACGAATTTGAGGATGATGAGTCTTACTATCCTAATGACCCACTAGAAGCTTGTACTATGAATATGGACATCCTTGATGGCACGGAATGGGATGAGACTATGTTGGCCTTAGAAGGGCGCGGGTTTTGGCATAGAGAACCACGATTTGAGTCACTTGATTTGGCTAATAGGACAGCGCCACCCGCAAAACCATCTATAGAGGAGCCCCCTCAGTTGGAGCTCAAACCACCCGAGCACTTGAAATATGTTTTCCTGGGACCTAACTCTACTTTTCCTGTTATTATCTCATCTAGTTTGTCAGATGTGCAGGTAGAAAGGTTAATGCAGGTTTTGAATGAGTGCAAGCAGGCTATTGGATGGACTATTGCTGACATCAAGGGAATAAGCCCAGCTTTCTGTATGCACAAAATTGTTTTGGATGAGGGTGCCTAACCTTCAATAGAGCATCAAATGAGGCTAGCCCCAAACATGAAAGAGGTAGTCAAGAAAGAAATAATAAAGTCCAGTCCAGTGTGAGCCAAAGAAAGGTGGGATGACTGTGGTTAAAAATGAGAACAATGATCTAATGCCCACTAGAACTGTAACTGGCTGGCGAATTTGTATGGACTATAGGAAGTTGAATAAAGCCACTAGGAAAGATCATTTCCCCCTTCCCTTTATTGATCAGATGCTTGACAGATTGGCAGGGAGGTCCCATTTTTGCTATTTAGATGGTTACTCGGGGTATAACCAAATTCACATTGCCCCTGAGGACCAAGAGAAAACTACTTTCACATGTCCCTATGGCACCTTTGCTTTTCGAAGGATGCCCTTTGGTCTATGTAATGCGCCTGCCACCTTCCAAAGGTGTATGATGGCTATTTTTACGGACATGGTAGAGGATATTATGGAAGTATTTATGGATGACTTCTCTGTGGTAGGTAACTCTTTTGATGAATGTCTGACTAATCTTGAGAGAGTATTAAAAAGGTGTATTGAAACTACTTGTGCTTAACTGGGAGAAGTGCCATTTTATGGTACAAGAGGGAATAGTCTTAGGGAACCAAGTGTCAAGTAGAGGAATTGAGGTTGATAAAGCCAAAGTAGAAGTAATTAAGGAGTTGCCTGAACCCACCTCGGCGAGGGCAATTCGTAGCTTTTTAGGCCATGCTGGCTTCTATAGGAGGTTCATTAAGGACTTCTCTAAAATTTCTCATCCCTTGTGTAAATTGCTTGAAAAGGATCACCCCTTTGTTTTTTCTGATGAGTGCAGGTTAGCTTTCAAGGAGCTAAAGGAGAGGTTGGTGTCAGCACCGATCATTGTAGCACCTAATTGGGAGGACCCCTTTGAGTTGATGTGTGACGCAAGTGACTATGCTGTGGGTGCCGTGCTTGGGCAAAGAAAAGATAAAATAAAGCACCCAGTCTACTATGCCAGTCGCACACTGAATGGAGCACAATTTAATTACACCACTACGGAGAAGGAGATGCTAGCTGTAGTATTCTCCTTTGACAAGTTTCGTTCTTACCTACTTGGTTCGAAGGTGGTGGTGTATACAGACCATGGTGCAATCCGGTACTTGGGGGAGAAAAAGGACACTAAGCCTCATTTTATACGGTGGGTGTTGCTGCTATAAGAGTTTGATTTAGAGATTCGTGATCGTAAAGGTACTGAGAACCAGTTTGCAGACCATTTGTCTAGACTTGAAGCAGCTGAGAAGCGAGTTAAGGAAGGTGAGATTTGGGAAAACTTTCCAGATGAACAATTGTTGGCCACTACATTAGAAGAAATTCCATGGTACGCTGATATTGCAAATTATCTGGTAAGTGAAATAATTCCGCATGATTTTGACTCGGCGAAAAAGAAAAGGTTCTTATATGAATGTAGATCTTATTTTTGGGATGAACCTTATTTGTTTAAGATATGTGTTGATAACATGATTCAGAGATGTGTCCCCGAGATAGAGCAATCTTCTATTTTGCAGGCATGTCATTCTTCACCCTATGGAGGACATTTTGGAGGGACCCGGACAGCTGCTAAGGTATTGGAAGCGGGCTTCTTTTGGCCTACTTTATTCAAGGAAGCTAACAATTGGGTCCGGGCTTGTGATGAGTGCCAGAGGACCGGCAATATCTCTCGTCGTCATGAGATGCCTATGAAACTAATCTTGGAGGTTGAGGTATTTGACGTGTGGGGGATAGATTTCATGGGTCTATTTGTTAGCTCCTATGGGAATAAGTACATACTTGTAGCAGTAGATTACGTCTCCAAGTGGGTCGAGGCTATTTCTCTCCCCACTAATGATGCTAAGGGAGTTACTCAGTTCCTTAAAAGGAAAATCTTCTCTAGATTTGGTACTCCTCGGGCTATCATAGTGATGGGGGAAGTCTTTTTGCAACCAAGAGTTCAAGAGGTTACTGGAGAAGTATGGTGTTCATCATAAAGTTGCCACACCTTACCACCCGCAGACCAGCGGGCAAGTTGAGATCTCAAATAGAGAGATTAAAAGTGTGCTTCAAAAGACTGTAAATGCTACCAGGACTGATTGGGCAAGGAAGCTGGATGACGCCTTATGGGCTTATAGGACTGCTTACAAGACACCCATAGGGATGACTCCTTATAAGATGGTGTTTGGGAAGGCATGTCACTTGCCTGTAGAGTTAGAGCATAGAGCTTTGTGGGCTCTTAGGAGAGTAAATTTGAATTATGACTCTGCAGCTTCTGGCAGGATCAACGAGCTGCATGAACTTGATGAGAGACGCTTTAACGCTTATGAGAGTGCGAGACTATACAAGGAGAGGATGAAAACTTGCATGACAAAAGGATAATAGATAGGAGCTTTGAGCCGGGTGAACATGTATTGCTTTATAATTCTAGACTTCGTTTGTTCCCTGGTAAGCTTAAGTCGAGGTGGTCTAGACCATTTAAAGTTGTGCAAGTGACACCTCATGGAGCTATGGAAGTAGAGGCCGAGGATGGTTCAAGAAGATTTAAGGTAAATGGGCAAAGGTTGAAAAGCTATTATAGAATGGAAGAAGAGGTCAAGGTGATCTCTGTCTGGTACTTTTACTAGTGATTGAAGCGTGCATAATGTCATGCCATGACTTTAAATAAGGCGCTTCTCGGGAGGCAACCCGTGTTTGTAATTGTAAAAAAAAAGAAAAAATAAAAATAAAAATAAAATACAATACAAAAAGAGTCGTGTCACGACATTAAATAAGGCGTTGCGTGGGAGGCAACCCACGATTTTAGTTAGTATTTATTGTTTTACTAATTTTTATTTTAATTGTAGGGTATAAATGTTTGATCGAGTTTTGTAGGATTAATTGACAGATGCAAAGTTCTTGGAACATGCGAAGGTGAATCAAGATGAGCAAGCTGAATAATGGCATGAAACGAGGTAAGTAATTGTGAAGAGCTCGTGGCATGCTAGTACCACGCGAGATATTTAGCCTGAGGAGCATTTAAGTCTCGTGCTACGAGACTAGCACGAGGAATTTTTGTGTTAGAGCTAAAAAAATACAGCGCATGGAGGCTCACAAACGAGGCCACCACGCAGATTTTAAAAGGCCAGGTAAGTAAAAAAAAAACAAAGAAAACCAAAAAGAACACAAACAATACAAAACACGCTTTAACAAAAATACACAATTTCCCTCCTACAGCGTTCAGTTTAAACGCGACCTTCCCCTTCCCCATAACCCTTTTCCCCATCACACCTCTACACCGCTGAAGCTGCCACCACAGCACCACCACTTCAGGCCCCAGGTATGCTTCTCTCTCCTCCATTCTCTTTCTCTCATCACGTCTCTCTCCCCACCCCTAACTCGTCACCCCCCCTCCAATCAGTTCCCGTCACCCCCACCCCCGTTCCAGTCGACCCAATCCAATTCCCGTCTCCCCACCCCCATTCCAGTCAACCCTTACCCAGTATCCGTCACCCCCACCCTCGTTCCAGTCAACCCCCACCCAGTACCCGTCACCCCCACCCCCGTTACCAGTTAACCCCGCTGTTTTTCCCATCACCTATTTTCCCCCGCCATACAAAGCAGCTCGTAATAAAGTATTTGATGGACTAGGAGACTTTTGAAAAGGATACAAGTCTAGTAAAATCCTGTTAGACATATTACATGTTAATGACTTTTAACTTCATCATTAGTCAATCCATCAACATTCATTAACTCTCTACTTTGTTTTTGAAAGAACGAGCAATGGGCAGTTCCCACTCTGTCCGAATTTTTATATATTGGTTTCGTTCAATTCAACTTGGTTGTATTCTTTCCCCTCCCCCTTACACCTTATTTATGTATATGAGTTGTCTAATACCATAATATCTATTTCTCTTGGATTTGCTATGCGAGGGTACATCTAGGTAACTCGACATTCGTGTTTGCACTGTTGGTTAATTTGTTAGGTGGTGCATTATGCGGCGTTATAGGGTTGGTTGTTTTATGTATAATGGGATGCTTTTATTGGTATAAAATTGTTCGAGAACTTATTGATGCTTTGAATCAAGGCGGGGAAGTCTGAGTCCCCGTCCACTTTTTGTGTTATTGGAATGATATTTGAAGTCACTTGTTGCGTATTTGAAGTGGTGCAAGTCGTTAGTTGATTCAAAGGCTCTTTGTCGCGGTATTTCATGTTATGAAAAAGCCCTACTTGACTTTTGATTGAGACTCCTACACTAGTGGATAACGACAAAATGGGCAAGCCTATGGTACTTTTCTGTGGGACATGAGAAATTTCTGAGTGTGAGAGTATTTGATATTTGATATGCCACAATGTCTCTTGAAATCATATGTTGTGTATTTGGTGGCATCTTCTTTCTGTGAGGTACATTGGAACTTGAGTGGTCTATAGGTTTCTACTTTCAATACTTGACTATGACCAAAAGAAAGGGTGTTTGAATTTTATGGGTGAGTTTTGCTAAGTTGTTGTCGCGAGTTCTTATCTAATCTTGATGTCTTGCCCGCTTTCTGTGTATTCTTCTTCTTTGCTCGAGGACGAGCAAAAATCTAAGTGTGGGGTTGTGATATTTGGCTATTTTACCTATATTTTTAGGGTAGTTTTACCATGTTATGATAGTACACCTAAGAGTTTATATGCAAAACTCTCAAGAGTTGATACTAATTGAGTTGTTTGGTGTTATAGAATTTGAACATGGTGAATTGAGCAATAAACTGCTAGATTTGGAGCTAAAAGTGAAGATGTTGAAGAGTTCAACTGATCCGTGTGCCACGCGAGTGACATGGGATGAAATAGAGTCTTTGCTTAGGAATGGAGAAAAAATTTCAGTGCATTTAGGCCAAATACGCGAGCACCACGCGAGCTGAATTGCCTGCAGAAATTTGATCCGCGTGGCACCTACAAGGCTGATGGGCAAAAAAATAAGGGTGTTTTAGTACTTTTGCTCAGTTTCTTACAGAGTATAGAGGTTTCTTTTGCCTCCATTATGAAATATACACTGCAAAAGAAGCAAAAAGGAGGCTAGAGCTTTGGAGACTTCAAGAACACGAGTTTTTCTAAATTCTTCCCTACTTTTTGTAATTTATTCATTCATGAATTATTTTGATATGACTATCATGAACATGAGTGGCTAATTTACCCATTCTAGGGTTGATTGAACCACTCCAATACTTATGTATTTTTAATATTTATTTCAATAATTCAAACTTGTGAATTCTTCCTATCTAAGTGTTTATGTTTTGATTGCTATTAATTGAAAGAGCTCCCAATTAATTGTTCCCACTATTCTTGTGTGTCTAGGGATAGATTCATAGGTTTGGGTTAAACACTTAACAATATTTCAACCTAAAACCAAGGTATTACTTAGGTTGTCAATAAGGTGATTTGTGACCATTGATCATGATTGTGAACTAAACTTGTAGTCCTAGTTATCTTCATTAATTAATTGGAAAATTGGTTAGTGAAAGTTACTACTATTATATGGAAGTGAATAGTTGTATAATTGGAGCAAGTGTTCAATAGGAAGAAAATCAAGATGAATTTGTTAAAAGAATTACTCTAACACATAGGTAGGAGTTGGGTAAATCAATCCTAGGCTTCGAAATCCTTGATCAATTTATTTCTTAATACTTTGCAATTTACTTTTGTTACATTGAAACCATTATACAATTACAAAACCTCGAAGTTAATTGGTTGGATAAATTAGTTTGATTAGCAACTAGATTTCGAGTGTTCCTTGTGGGATTCGACCTCGGGACTTTAAGTACCGAGCTATATTTGTTGCGACCGCTTAGTCCCTTTTATATGGCGTAGTTGGGCATGATCACTTTGCAATCAATTCTTAAAAGGAATTTTTGGTTTAGTAAATCAGCTTGAAATTTAGAAATGCATAAAACAATTGCTAAAATTTCCTTTTTAATTGTACGATAATTTTGTTGAGCATTATTCCAATGCTTTGATGCAAATGGAATGATATATATCCTTTGCCATCTTTCTTTTGTTTTAATATGCCACCATAACCAATGTCTGATGCATATGTTTCAACAATTTTGAATGCAGAAGGATCAGGTAGAGATAAACAAGGAAGATGTTTAACTTTTAATTTTATTTGCTGGACAATGTTGGTATGAACATTAGTCCATGGACAAGGAGGCTTTTTCAATCTATTATGGAGAGGATTTAGCAGATTGCTAATACCTGGAATAAAATCAAATACATAATTAACACAACCTAAAAATCTTTGAAGTTGGGTTTTATCTAAGATTTGATCAGGGAACTTATCAGCAAACTGAATTGATCTCTGGATAGGGATAATAGTTCCTTGTTGGATATTGTGACCTAAAAATCGTATATTAATTTGAAAAAGGCTATACTTAGTTTTTGAAAGAAGACTCTTAAATGTTTAAAATGTTGATCGATGCTAGTAGAAAATACTAAGACATCATCAATGTAAACAATAATAAATTTTGAAAAAGGATTAAAAATCATTCATACTTCTTTAAAATTCTAAAGGAGCATTTTTTAATCCAAATGGCATTACATTCCATTCGTATTGCCCAAATGGAACAGTAAAAGCAGTTTTATATCGATCTCTTGGATCAATTTGAATTTTTCAAAAACCTGATTTTAAATCAAATTTTGAAAAAATAGTAGCAGCATAGAGTCGCTGAAGTAAATCTCTTTTGTTGGGATAGGGTATCTAATCCAACGAAGAGCTGTATTCAAAGGTTTGTAATTAATGACTAAACGAGGGACACCTCGTTCAATTTCTGAGTTTTTATTAACATAAAAAGCAGCACAACTCCAAGGGGATTTACTGGGAGAGATGATGTGTTTGACAAGAAGATCTTTGATCTCACTTTGGCAATGGATTGTTAACTCGTGATTCATCTGGATAGGACGAGCTTTAGTGGGAATAGGTTTTTCATCGAAGTCAGGTTCATAAGGAAGTCTGACTATGTGTTTCTTTTGATTCCAGAAGGCTATTGGTAAATCAGCACAAAGATCCTTTTGGATTTTGGCTTCTAAAGTTTTAACTTTAGACTGAAGAGAAGGATCTTGAAGCTGTTGCTGTAGCCTTTGAAATGCTACTTCTTCTTTGAGGAAATTGATTTGGGCTTCCTTATGTTTTAAGGTAGACAAGACCTTTTTGATAGGAGGTTTATCAAAAGGGAGGAGGATCTTATTTCCTATGCACTCAATTTGGATGCCTTGGTTGTGACCATAAAAGGCATGATTTCTTGGATGAAAGGGGTGCCTAATATGACTGAGTTAGTAAGGTCTTTTACTAACAAGAAAGAAGCTGATTTTCTAAGGAGGTTCTAACTTCAACATCAGAGAGTTTGAAGCTGATTCCTAGTTTTTTGCCATTGGCAGCTCTAAGGGCTTCTTTGGTTTTTTTAAAGTATTTTGTTGGGATGAGTCCTTCTTGTATACAATTGAGATCTGCGCCTGTGTTAAATAAGGCGACAATATCTAAAGTGAAGGACTTATTGATAACTAGGGTAACCCTAATATGCCATTTCTGGATGGAAAGTCTAGAGAGGTAGTTGATGAAATCTTCCTGATCAACTGGTTTGGTTTCTGTTTACCTAGGCTGTTCAGGCTGGGTAGAAAGCTGTTGGAGAACAAGGCGATCTATATCTTGTTTTGTGCTAATTTCACGAATTTCTTCCTTAAGGGATGCTATCTCAGTGTGGAGATCCTGGATAGTTATGGTCTTGGGTTTCTGTGAAGGAAATCTATTGAGAATGTCAGTAATATTATAAGTATTAGCTATTTGAGGATTATTTAGAAAGGTACTTGAAGATGTGGAAGGCTTATCTATGGTTCGTTTGAACTGCTCTAGATAATGTTTCTTTTGGTCTGAATTCTCAAGATTACTAATAAGCTCAAGGAGGAGATCTTGTTCTTTAGAGAGAACATTAATCTCGGGATGACTATTTTGGTCTTCTTGGCTAGATTCGGACGAAGATGATTGTAAATCATCTTCTTCAAGTTGGTTGAATTGTTGTTCAAGTTCATCATCAGCAATATCAGAAGTATCACTATCTTCTAGTAGGGGTTGTTCTATTTGGTTAAGAATAGACTTATCTAATTCAAGATTTCTAACTTTGTTAGCTAATTTGCAGTATTTGGCGATATTTCCAGTTTTGTGACATCTGTAACATTTGTCAGAATTGGGAGATTTGAAACATGGTGCTTTAGGTCTATTTGGTAGAGCTGGTGGAGCTTTGCTTTTGGAGTAGGAAGGTTTTGTTTTTCCGTACTTTGGTGCAGAAGGTCTATATTTTGGGACGGCTTCCTTATCTTTAGCCTTTCGTCTCTTATGAGGCTTTTTTTCCACAAGGAGGGATACCAAATTGTTCTAAAAAACTTCCTAATTCTCTGCGAGTTTGAGCTCTATCTTTGGCTAATTGTCTCAATATCTTATCTTGTCGGCAGATTTTGAGAGCAACTTGTTGAATGAGACTGGTAAGCTGGCCATATGTGATTTGTTCATAAGGAATAATATCACCAGTGTAGAGATTTTGGAGTTCCTCTTTGACTAAATCCCTAAGGGACGTAGGCATGCCATCTAGGAATTTTTCTTTCCAATATGGGAGGTTTCCATCTGGTTTTTCATATATCCTGGTAAGAAAGGAGTTTTTATACCACCTAAAATCAGAGATGGTCTTACACTTAAGATTGTTAAGTATTTCAGAAGATCTTTCTCTGAAAATACCTGGACTACCTATGAAAGTTTTGATAATGGTGTAAATTAGGGTGTTGGTCGAATCAGGAATAGTTTGGCCATCTTTTAGGATTGGTTCTCCTGTTGGATCAATTCTAACGTTGTAGAAGATCTTTTGATGGTCTTCCTCGCTAAGATGGGTATCCCACCAGCTCTTAAGTTGACCTGTAAAACCTGCTACTAATATAAGGGTAGTAAGCTGGTCGCTACAGTTATGAGAAGTTCTATATGCAGTGGCTACCATAGTCATCCGCTGCAATTTGGACAGAATATTGTATTCGGAGCAACCATCTATGTTCCATTCATAGATGTTATTAGCATTGTAGTTATTTTGCATGACACTAGGTTTTTCTTCTAAAACCATGTCAGGATGGGTAGCTCTAGGATAATAGAGTTTTTGAGGTTATCGCCAGTTGGAGGATCCTGTTCTAAGAGGAGCAACTTCTAGAGAAGGATCATGATGAAATTGATCAGACTGTGTTTGGGATTCTTGATCTGTATCTGCCTCTCGAAGAACACCTATAGAAGCATCCATAGTTACAGACTCTTTAGTTGCAGAGTCTTGAATGACAAAGGTTTTCTCTATTTCAGAGATTCTACATTGAAGATCAGAAAGTTGAGGGAAACCTTTAGATTGGTGACTCTGGAGTTCACTAGCAAAAGTCCTAGGGATCTCATAAGATTTAAATAGTGGAATTGAAGATGTTTCGACTGACTTAGCACTAGTAGATGCTGAAAAAGATGGTTTTGAAATCATATATTCACCAAGAGTTTGTAAATACTTGTTTGTATAATTATTTTGTTCAAAGATATTAATATTTTTGGCTGAAAAAGCTTCACTTTCAAGTTTTAATTTGAAATGAGTAGCTACCACTTGGGTTTTGCCATATATAATATTTTCTCTTTGCTTTCACTTAGATCAGTTATAGATTCTGTTACTTTCTTTGTTACCTCATTTACTATGAAATTACAACTTTCCACTGTCCTCATGAATGAGGAATTCTTTTCAACTTCCTAATTAACTGAAGTTTAAAATTCTTTCCAAATACTCAGAATTGAATGAGAGGATGAGAAGAAAAGAAACAACTATTTTCATTAAATTTTGATGGAATGATGGCTAAAGAGATGTACTTGGCTATAAACCCCAATTATGCCAAAGACAAGCACCCATCGAAGTGCTTTGGTAAATATTTTAAAAGATGCTTTTTCTTTAAGAACAGTAAAAGGATAAATATTTCTCCTAGTAGTAATTGCAAGCTCATATAGACCTAAATTTATTGTTCCTTTTTTATAAGAGAAGTGCCATGCCATGCTGGCGAGTCATTAGGAACCTATAAATAATAAGATCTGACACTTTCAGAGAATGTAATGGAATGCGAACAGAAACAGCTAAAACAAAGCATTGATCTGAAATAGTACTAAGTATGTAAAGATTATAAGTATACCATTTTTTGTCAAAATTAAATAGCCATGCTCTCTTCCTGTTTTTCCTCAAAGAGAAATAGAAAACCAATAGATAAGAAATCACATTGAAGAACAATGTCGTAAAATTTCGAAAAATAACTTAGAACTTCATGCCTGGATTGCTTGAAAAGAACTAATGGAGTAAAATTTTTGAAAACTATTTAAAATGTCATACCTGAATCTCCATGCTTCGATGGTATGCAAATATTCCCTATAAATAGGTGATGAAGATAAAAAATCATAGGTATTGATATACGTTGATTATTCTAAATTTATGTACCTATTTAATTGCATGTAGTGACCCTTGTTATTACATTCTAACTAATTGAAGCGTTTCCATCGGTTATCTTTTAAATGTGATGCCATTACAGAAACTTAATGCACATTAATAGGCAACAACTAATAGAAAGTAAAACGACTCAAATAATTTAGTAAATTTTTTATTTTTCTTAAGCTACGTAACGGTAAAATGAGTTGGGAAGCATGAAAAAAGACAGTTAAAGAACAAATTGGAGGAGTGAATAGAAAAGGAGGAAAATTGCCGCAAAAACATGAATTCTTGGCCAAAGAGTTATGCCAATAATTATTGATATAACTTTTATAGTAACATAACGAATGTTTAGTCTTAAATTATTTTACCTTCGATATATGCTCCAATCGTAACATTGATTAAAATAAATATAACCCTAAAAGAAGGAAAAGATAGTGGAGAAAATGAAGAAAAATGTAATCCTATAATGAAAACACAATTAGCAGAAGATTAGAGTTTGCATTTAAAGTAATTATAGTTTTCTCTATAAGTTTTCATTTTTTCAAGTGACACTATAACAATAAAAAAATGAAAAGGAAAGAAAGGTAAAAATAGAAATCAAACTGAATCTGTCGACTCCAATTTCACTGATTAAACCATCAAATTATATTCATAACTATTTCTCTATTCTTTAGTAAATAATAAAGCAAACAAAGGGGAAAAGTTAACAATCGGGGAAAGAAAATGAAAACAAAGTCAAAATTATGCGGGAGCAAAAACCAAGTTATCGAATTATAAATATCTCACCATACAATTCACATCAAAATCTGCAAATCTCAAGGCTATAAAGTCAGTACGTAATCTACGTCCCTCTATAATATTCTTCTCTTTTTCCTTTCTTCTCTAATAAATTATTTTAATATTAATAATTTTGTGTAGTAAGAAAATATATAAAAAAATATCATGCAAGCACATCCTCAAGAGCTTTTCAAGTATTTTGTGGATAGTCGTACTGAACAACTCAAAACCACTATAGACTATAGCTATAATTTTGTATTGACCCTGTTTGCCGCACATTTTCTTAGGACCCGAGTGAACCAACTGTTGTTCATCAACGCGTATACAAAACAAACTTCCATGCTATTACAGTAATTGAATTGATAACTTGCTAAAACTTACTAATAGAATTTTCAATATACCAATAATAACCAACAAATAAAAACCGTTTGAAGAATAATTATCATAAAAAAAATAAAGGTGTATCACTTCAAATTTACAGCTTGCTCTTAACATTCGAGTTTTCACAAATGATTCACCCATTAATCCTTAGATAAATAATTACCAATGAGCAAAGCTACACAAGCTTATAAATACAAAATACGAATGTGTACACCAAGCATGGCCATTTCATCAATGAGCAGTAGAAAGTAATAAAAATATACAGAATAGCGAGACATTTTCATAATCTTCTTAATGCTTGATGAGCAACGATCTGTCTCCAACCTTGTCCATCAAAGCCACCTTCATTAGCACCGGAAATAGTTGGAGAATTAGGAAATTTCTTTCTAAAAAGAATAAGAAAAAAATAAGTTAGAATATTAACACAAATCGTTTTCTTAATACAAACAAAAGAAAAAATGATATCCTAAAATAATAAGAAAAAAAGAAAAGAATAGCAAACAAAAAAATACCTCCTAATTAACCGGGAAAAATTGAACATTGTTTCCCGTCTGTTATCAAAGACAACTAAGTAATAAACTACATAAAGAGGCAAAAAAAATATATATATAAACTAACTACAACTCAGATCTTTGTAAATAAACATACCTATAAAAAGTGGGAATCATATAATAGAATTTGAGTCGTAATTACCAAGTGGTGAATGCTAATGTTTCTCTCCAACAAAAGAAAGGCTTGCAGTACGGAAGAAAATAAAATATTACTAATTACTAAGAGATTTATAAAAGACTGCAATCAAAAGCGCGGAAGATGGACATATATAGGTGATTCCTCCTTTATAAGATAACTTATGCGATGACTCTTTATTTTTCTCTTCGGTTAGTACAATAAATTATGGAATTTGGGAGGGATGTTAACAGAAAATAGATACATTTTATCTATATAATTGCAAATAGACTTTTAGACTTATTTACTTATTATTAATACCCAATTTTAAAAACTCTTGATCTCCCTTTTAGCGTGCCTATAATTGTGGGGATGTGAGATATTCTTTAACTGTGTATTAACCCCTTATCCTGGTTAAAGCCTAGTTATTCCTTGTTTCAACATCTCTTAAATGCAGCCGAGATTCTTGCTGCAAATTTGTATCCAATCCATGTTTCATTATGGGAAATTTACGCCCCATGATAGTTAAACAAGAATAATTACTTTTTCTGTACACCTTTTCTTGTTTCTTTCTTTCCATATACATTTTATCCTTTTTTAAATATATTTTACATATATATTTAATACTTTAAATATTATTGATGTATGTTAAATATTTTGTATTTATCCCTTATTTTAAGGGATATGAGCCGTTTTTAAAACTAATCAATTTGATTCATTAAAATCTGATCTTTCAACTGATTTAGGTACAATCTTTTTAACTTCCTTTAATAGATAATTACAATGCGTAATTCAAGGACTGTGATTGTGCAGAATTTCCCTAATTATTAGCCTCTTTTCACTCCTACAATAAACCACACACACACTCAAAACTTTACATTTCCACACGTCAACTTTTACTTCTACAGCCTTACAATCAAAACTCTCTGAGACATTATTCGAAATTCTGCCAATATCACCATCTAAAGAGAAATTCACTAAATTTCTCTTCACACAGTTCATTCGTTTTGATTTTTCTATAATTACTGTTAGTCAACCATTTGTAACGAGTTCTAAAAAGTATTCTCGTTAGAAGATATGGGTAGGGGAGATGATGATGACTTTGTTGACCCTGTTCCTATTGTGATAGGCTCACCACATCGAGAATCGCATGCAACACCTATGTCATCCAGGATTACTCGTTCTCAGTCACAAAATATTAAAAGTGTTAAAGGGAAAGAAAAGGTTGTTGGTGGTGATGACAAAAGGATTTGTGGAAAACGAACTCGGAAGCTGCAACTAGACAATGATATTAATTGTGGTCCAGGAATCAGAACAAAAAAGAATGTCAGCCTCAAGGCTAAGGTGGTTAAACCCGACATGGATGTCGAGGCACATGGCGCCCCCAACAATTGGAAGGTATTTTTATATATTTGCTGCAATGTGATTTGTATGATTTATGAAAAAATAGCTTAAATTAGATATACATTTTTGTGTTCTGTGCCTTTTTATTTCTGCATGTCCCTCTCGGTCCAAAATGTAAACATCTTTTTATTGAAATTGTTTTGGATATGATATTTGCATGTCCATAATATTTACACATTTTTAGTTGTTAGTGTTTAAATATTTTTTATACTTTTAGCATCTACATTTTGAATATTCTTATTTCAGATATGGGATTTCTATACACCAAGGGAGCGTCATGCTCATCGCAGTGTCAGTGTGCATTGTAATAATAAGATTTGTTCAGAAATAAAACAAAGGTTGACTGGGGGATTGTATGAGCGGTTTAAGGCATCGTGCTTTGGCCATTTACTTGAAATGCCAGCATTCCATGTGCAGAATCAGTTACTGGTTGCACTTCTGTTTAGGGAGGTTGTTAGACCTACTCATGAGGCGTTGTATATTGAAATTAATGGAAAAAGACTCAGGTTTGGCCTCAAAGAATTTGCGTTGGTTACGGGGTTGAGGTGTGTTAGTGATGTTCTGAAAAAGTATGGATCTAGTGAAAAGAATCGTATTGTCCAAAAATATTTTGGTGATATAGATAGGGTCTCTAAGACTGATTTGGAAGATTGTTTCAAGTTAATGAAATGGGATAATGATGATGATGCTATTAAAATAACAGCTCTCTATTTTATAAATACATTTCTGTTCTCAACAAAGAATGATGAAAACCACCCTCATCTCATTGATTCTGATCACTTTGATATTGTTGAATCGGGCGAGTGGGAATCGTATCCATGGGGCACCAAAGTCTTTCTTGCCACAATTGAATCGATGCACGACAAGGTCCGTGTGTCAAAAAGCATGTATAGGTTTGCGGGTATGCCGTACGCCTTGCTCGTATGGTTTTTCGAGTGCTGCCCGACAGTGAATGGCAAGTTAGCGATGCGTATTGGACATAAAATTCCACGCATTCTTAATTGGGAGGTTACCCAAAAACTCCTATTTCAAGAGTTGCAGAAGGGGTTCTTCTCACTAGCAGAAATGAGGTAGCTTCTTTCCTTCTTTTTTTATAAAAAAGCATTTTTTAAAAAAATATCGGTATGATATCAGTAAATATTTAACATACATATATCAATATTTATCAATTGTTTAAGATATTATGTATATCCATTTGTTGTTAGATGGTGGTGGATAGCATTTCCCCTAGTGAGCTAGAGCTGTCAACTTTGAACTTGCCTCAAGATAAAGAACCTGATGTTGAAGATATTCTTGTTCCTCTAGAAAATGAGATACCTGATAATGATACGGAGGAGCAGCAAGATGTAGCTGATGATGACTTTGTAAAGAAAGCTTATTTCATGAAGGAATTGGACAAGATAAAACAGAACCAGGTTGATATCAAGAACGACATCCAAGCAGTAAGTAAGGATGTTGCTGTGTTGAACCAATTTATGGGTGCGACAGCTGATCGCATATTCAAAGAATTGAGCCAGATTGCAAAAAAAGTGGCTGCCAATGTTGTACAGGTATCATTACTATCTTAGTTATTTTAAACATATTTCAAATTTTTTCATATATATGATCTTTTAATCTTTATTTTTTTTATACATAACTCAAATTTGCAGGAAGCAGCAATGGAAGGTAATTTTAGCTTTGGCGGTTTTGGATCCGACAATGAAGTTGGTGATGGTGAACAAATGAGGACCAATGATGAGTTGAATTTGATGGCAGCTTCAGATAAAGAAGGTGCAGTTTCAGCGGAAGGACCAACCGGGGAGACCACTATTTTTGGTAATTTCTTGTACCTTATATATGTACCATATGTAATAATTACCATATTTTCATATGTACCAAATCAAATCACTTTTTAAGGTCAAGAAAGTCTGACTATAAATATTGATATTTTATACAGAGACTGATATCAACAATGGTGATATTGATATCAGTAATATTGACATGCATTGTGAGGGGTCATCATAAAAAAAAGGGCTACCTTCCCCCCTTGATGATACAGTTGAGGTCATCATCAAAAAAAGTACTACCTTATTGCATGACACTTGTAATATTCGTAAGTTTCTAAAATATACATATTAGAATTTGTATATCGATATTGGCAGATGGTGACTTAATACGTTCTTGCCTTTTAATTTTGCACAATTTTTTCTGTTTGTATAGAAAGTGGAGAATTGGGGGTTGCCAAAGACTTGGTTAATGAGGTAGAGGGTTCTCAGTTAGATCATATATCTACTGAGGATTTGGTTATTATTGATGAGTTATGTGAGAAAGTTATAAGCGAGTCGGCTAAATGCAAAGTTGCTGCCGCTGTAGCGGCTCATTCAAAATGTAAGCCTCAATTTGTGAGACCTCAGCTAACTCAGTAAAATAGTTGATCTAATTTCTACCGATAGATATACATTTTAATGATTGTTTAATTTTTTTTGCCAAGCACCTGGCACTGTAGCTAAGGATGTTAGACTGAGAGGATTTCCAGACTTCCGATTGTTTTCAACACAAGAGGAACAAGAATTGTTTGGCGATAAGCATGCGGGATCCGCTGAGGGAAACTGCCAAGGTAGTGTCCATGAGAACCTGAATGTGGTTACAACTTGTAAGTGTACTGATATGTCTTTACAAATATACATATAATACGTATATTAACTAGTGTGTGTTACTTATTGACTATTTCCATGGATACTCATTTACTGTTTGGGCAGCACATATTGACGTTTCAGTCCATAAAGGTGCATTTGATCATGCTCCTAATGACAAGTTGTTTACTAGCCAAGAGGAACAAGATATGAGAGTGGATGGTGGCATTGCCTTGGGTGGTATTGGATTAGATGGAGGCAAAACTGCTGGCAACATCGAACAACAGCTTCAAAATCAATCTGGTTCCATAATCGTGGACTCAAACGGTAACAATGTCCTTTATATAAGTTATAATATTTTAGATATTTGACATATATTGTTAATTGAACATTTCACTTTGTCGATATATTCTCGTCGTCTGATCCAACACTTATTTTATTAACAGCAGCTCCCACAACTGGTCCTGTAGGAAATATCAGCACAGAAGAGGCTGATAATACAATGATATTCACAAGTCAGGAATTGCGTCAGATATTTACTGAAGCTGATGAAGAAAATGTTGATCTTACCATTGAGGTAATGCCTCCAATTCAAAGAACCGTCCGATCAAGGAGACCTGCTAGATATAACAGGTCCCCATTCATTAATACATACGGGGATTCTGGAAGTTCTTTACACCAGAATAAGAAGGCATACTTTTCAACGAAGCACCCATTCACGACTAATATATGGCGTCGTGTTGACAACAAGCTTTCCAAAAATTTTACAACTTGGATTAAACGAGGGCTGAGAGACTAGGTAATTTGTCTTCTTCCATATATTTTCTTTCCTTCATTTTCTTCAATTTATGCCAGTTTCCATTATATATTTCGGATCTTTTATAGGGCTGAGCCATACAACAGAACTGTGAATATACTTAAGCCTAAGTTTGATTTTGGTGTGTGTGTTGTTAATAACAAAGACTGGTTCCACACACTTCATCATGCGGAGACTCCATTCCAAGAAACGGTATGTCTATCTAACTATTATTTTAAAAATAATTTACTATCCAATATCCTAATATATATAATATTTAATATGTATTCAATATCAGTGTTAGAAATATACTGTATATCCCAGTATATAAATATATATATTTATATCTATAATTGTATAAACCCAAAAAAAGTTTATCTTGTTTAAATATTTTTACATTCGATTTTTTTTTTTTTTTTTTTTTTTTGCTTGTTGTTTTAGCACCTCGACGTTATGATGTACTAATCCAAGTATGATCCACGTGTTCGTGCACACTTCACAACAATGGACTGTCTGTTTGACTCAATAGTTAGAGATGTTTGGAGAAGTTACTTGGGGAACAATAGATCACTGACTGTAGCTGCGGACAACCACATCATATCAGATTATATGAAGGGACTTTCAATGCGGTGCAATACCCCGTGGCGTTTAGTGGATGATGTTTTGTTTCCTATTAAGGTTGTGGAGGATTGGCACTGGGTGCTCGGTAGGCTTTCGTTCAAGGACATGGTTTTATATGTGTACGATCAGAAGCTTGACAATTTTTGGTATGATAAAGAAGTCATTGAGGTTATGGAGGCATATTCTATCCTCCTCCCCCTTTTCCTGTGTGCTATTGGTTTTTAAGGAACCAGGACTGAGCTAAGACAGGAAGCATACGGCTTTGGAGAAGTACCAATATCTGATAAGTTTAAAATTATCCATATTTATGACATGGATGGGGTTCCAAAGAAGTAAGTAGATATTTACACCAGATATCATTCTTATTCTCTTATCAACATTCCACTTTTTCTTAAACTTCTTTATCTGGTGTCTCTTTTCAGTGATTATGGTGTGTTTGCTGCTGCGTTTGCTGAACATTACATACACGGCAAAGGCATGCCTGGACGGGGCTGCAATATTAACAAATATCGAAGGCGTTATGGAGCGCTACTATGGGATTATGGAGTATCAAAACAAGCTGCCGGATTAGAGAGTGATCCTGAAGACATGTAGCTTCCAAGACGTTTGTTTTGTTTGATTTTTGGTAAAAATAAGATATGAATTAGTACTATTTCTGGTTTTTGGGTACTCTTTGGAACTAAGTTATGTTTCCAGATTAGATGGTACTGTTTGGTATTGTTGGTACTATTTGGTATTGGTGGTACTGTTTGGTTAATTAACAATGGTTCATATACCATCTCTTTAATTTTCTATTACAAAACTTCAGTATTTTTTAATTTACCATGTTTATTTTTGTCTTACATTCATCTGTGTTTGTAAAAATTTTGTTTAACTAACTGCTCTTTTTGGTCAAGACTTGAACTGATATCATTACGATAATTGGAGAATATCAATCCACACATATATAACTAGATTTTTTCCTAGTATATAGATATTTGGTTGTATATCCACTTAATAGATATCAGCGCAAAGATAACCACTTCTTAATATAGATATTTGGTTGCAGATATATAGCAATATATATACATAATATATAGATATTTGGTTCTATATCCATTTAACTGATATTAGTGCAATACGATACACATATCCACTTATAAAATATTATCCATATTATAAGTTCTTAATATCAATATGATACTACCAAACTGTACAGAAATATACAGCAATAAAAAAAAATTGAAGCAGCGATGCAACATCAACTTACTCCTGGTAAAAACCAGCAGATATTAACAGAAGCAAACAAGTCCAAGTATTTACAGCAGCTCCCTCTAATACTCAAATAACCAAACTGTGTAGAAACTGAAAAATGTAACAAGGCTATCAACTCCTTATAATTCTTAAAATTCCTTATTAGCATCAGATCCTTACACTTTGATAACCATACGAGATCGCAATAACAGTAACATAAACTTTGATAAATACCTTGTATCTTAAATACCACATGTGTTCATAACATTCATAAAAATATGCAACCATACGGACAAATTAAAAACAACTAGCAGGAAACAAATAACTAAAATGAGATATTCAGTCTAAAAAGTCATAACATAACACTCTGAAAACTCATCCAGTCTAAAGAAAAAAAATATTCATCACTTGAATAGCAAAACAACTAGGAAGAAAATGCATTGATACTGTTTATCAATCAAGTATTGGGCGATTTCTGCAGGTCTTGCGATTATGCCCTTCTTGTCCACACCGACGACACGAAAGCTTGCACTTAACTATGTTTTTTTCCCAGCCAGCCTTAAACCTTCTCGTCTTTGGTCTTCCAGGTGGCAACCGTGTTTTAGGTGGCATGACCACCTCCTCTAATATTTCTCCAGGGATATTCCAAGTACTCTGATCTTGCATCGGGTAAACAGGCTCATCATATGTTTTGACAAGGTTTTCCTTTGTGCAGTGGGTTGAGCAAAAGTCATAACCATCCATATTGTTATATTTAATGACTGCATGAGCGTGTTTACAAGGCATCCCGTCCATTTGGAATTTTCTGCACGTACATGTCTTATTCCGAAGGCAAACTTTTTGTTTTTTAACACCATCGTGCACCTCGTATATGTAGTCAGTGGATGGCTTGACCTATAATAGTTGATAACTGTAATAAGCACATAAATACTGGAATCTAAGAATTTATAGGCCAAAATATATAAAATTTAAGCTTGATCAATAACTAAAAATATTTCTAATAACTTACAGACATATGGCGTGAAGCCTTCAAGTTCGCATTGTAAATACTTTGACATTTGTTGGTCAGCACCTTAAATGTTCCCACGGCTGCTTTTCTATTTTCAAAATTCCACTTCCTTACCATATCTCTTATTGACTCAAGCAACTCAATAATAGGCAGGCTACGCGCATGCTTGTTCCGTCCATTAATTGACTCAGCTATGTTGCTTGTCATCACCTCAGAACGATTCGCTTGCGCATGTGCGCGAGACCACTTATGATAACCAATATCATAAAGATATTTTTTGACCCTTTTGTCTATTTTCTCCACTTCACCTATGTAATAGTCAAATTCCTCAAATGTATAAGCCTTAGCTAATGTGAAAAAGAAATCACCTATCTGTTTATGGCTAATCTTAAACTTGACTTTTACATTATTCCATAGATGATAGATACATATGCAATGTGGCACTTCAGGATATGTAATTGCACAGGCTCGTGTTATACTAGCACACCTGTCTGATACGATGCACATACCTGCCCGCACACCATACGTCTCACGGAAGGCTTGAAAAAACCACTCCCATGATTTATCGTTCTCGGAGTCTACTACTGCATACACAAGCGGAACGATGCTTCCTGTTTTAGATTAGAACAACTAAGTTTAAATTTGTTTTCAATACACTACAACTATACATTAGAAATATTTACGAAATACATATATTTAACAGAAAACACTACAACTTACATTATAAATATACATATTACCTTCTCCGTCTTGTGTCGATGCTGCAATCAGAGTACCACCATGAAGGGAAGAAACAAAACAACCGTCTACTACCACGATCGGCCTGCAATACTCCCAACTTTTGATCGATGCATACAATGATATGTATACATACATGAAGCGGTTGTCAGGTGTTTTGTGCATTTTTGTCACCGAACCTGGATTGGTTTGTTTCACCATATATAAATAACTAGGCAAAATACCGTAGGATTTCGAAGGATTTCCCCTTAACAATTCAAGCGCTCTTTCCTTCGATCTCCATGCCTTCATTTAGTTCAACTCAACACCATAATCTTTTAAAATATCCTGTATTATATTACTAGGTGTATAGACGGTTTTGGGATCTTTGAATTTTTCTTTAATTATTTCACCAATTGCTGCATAACTTGCATGATGTTGTGAAAGAAGTCTATCGTCCTCTGGGCATGTATGTGTGCCTTTGTAATGTCTTATCTTGAATACCTTAGAATTACCTATTCTTGATGACCGCAAGCACCAATCACACTCCTTACCAGCGCACAACAAAAAGTACCTATATGCATCGATAACTTGTTTGCGTTACTGGTGGTTAAAAAAAAAAACTAACTACAATACTTATCAATTGTTCATAATTTATGCAAACATGTTCATAGATTTACAAATCAATATGTAGCAGATATTAATACCTTCCAGGTGAAGATCTGTATACTCTGAATTGAAAATCTTCCTTTAATGCAAGATTCCTCATCACACTCATTAGTGTCTCTTTGTCTTTGTATAACTGTCCAGTAGAAACATCATCATGCAGTGGATCAGTTATTACACAGAGGTCATCTAACGACATTCCACCATAATCCTCGCCATCATATTCCATAACCATGTCATCATCAGGTGCCATGTACATGTTAGATATCTGCAACATATCTGCTCTATTTGCTTGAGAAGTTGTTGCATCAGTACCATTAGCACAAACAATACTTGTTATTGTTGGCTGCTCTTTCAACGATACACACAAAGGATACTTTGTAACATCGTCGGTTGTTCTCGTAATATCAATGTAGAACTTCAAGCTCATGTCATTGTATACAACCATTGGCCGTAAACCATCCTTTAATACATAGTGAATATCCATTGAACCATTTAAACCTACCCCTTCAAGCATTTTTTTTAACTGCACCTACTAATGTGTTGTAGGAACATTCCTGGGCAACTACGATACCATCCATATTGTAGCTTTCATATCTAAATTCTGGACTCCATACTCCATTGTAATGTATCAATATATGAATGCTCTCCATTACTGCAACAATTTTACAATTAACAGTCTTGCTTTTTGTAAAAACCTGTCAGTATTCACCAATCAGATATTAAAACATTAAAAGGAAAAAAAACTCGCATACGAACCTGTAACACTCGGATTCTTTCTCTTCAGTTTCAATGTTATGTGTTTCTTGTGATATTGAATGCAGAGTTCATTCTCTTTGACGTGGGAAGGGAAATCAGTGTAGAATCTTATGTTGATAGGAGTCTATAGTTAAGCCTAAAATTATGCAATTACCATTGAGTGTTTCCTTTAATCAAGGGAGTTAAATATCATCAGAATATTGGTTTACCTATTTTTTGGGGGCTTCATAATATATTAATATTAATATTAATATTAAGGATTATATTTAATATGTATTAAATTTTTGGATACAAAAAGTTGTGTACATCTAAAAGTAATTATTCTTTGATTGGCGTACATATATGTAAAGAGCCCTTTCATTATTGCTATATTATTTTGCACAATTGATCATATTTCCGTGTTCGCGTCAATATCGTAGCCACGTGTTCCTCCATTCTTATTGTTACTTAATTCACAATCCATTAAGTTTCCAATTCTATAAAAACACTTTCAGCAAACCTTCAAAACCTTAACAAGCAACAATTCAACAAACAACTTTTAATATAAGTTTGCAGCAAAAATTCAACAAACAACTTTGAAGAATATCACAATGAATAATATAAGTATATTAAGTACTCACTTATTAAAACATAAATACTTTTAACAAATATATACGAGTATTATGCATGATATATGCCCACTTAACTTGGATAAAAGCTTATACAATATTTATCAATATGCACTCAGTATTTCTAATATATACCAAATATATTGGTTATACAAATTAGTATGCATAAAATATACTACGAGTATTATGAATATGCATCAAATATTTCAAACTTATAAACTGAACATAAAAAATATGCAATGCATTTGGGAATAAAAGTGTATTAAAAGAATATTCTAATTAATATATAACTAGATAAAATGAAAAAGGGAAAGCGATTGTGTTTTACATATCTTTCAGCATGATATATATGGTAAAGAATAAGATCTGGTGGGACTCATCCATGATTTACGATGCTATTTTCCTATTTTTAAGGCTTAGAATTACTAAACATCCTAATTGTTTAAGAGATTCCATATCTGCTAAGTTAATTGACGTGTTTTAGGAGATTTTCATGCTGGGTTAAAAGTTGTAGAATATTCATGGACCTAATTTTTAGCATTGATATTGGTTAGCCATTGATATTTAGTAAATGTGTCTATTAAATAGTAGGTCTATGTGATATATATGGTTAGTTTTGAAATTTTCCCATAAATTATGGTCTTTATAACTCTTCATTGCTGACAATAAGTATACATATAGAGGGTATAGAGAATGAACAGAACAATGGGAAAAGAAATAGAATTGAATATGTAGACAAATATAAATTTGTCCTTGGCTAACGAATGAATGGAATGAAAGGAAGAAAGGGTGAAAAAGAGGCCAAAAAATAGAATCGTTGGCTATAGAGGCATGCCACCTCACTATTTTATGTTTCTCAATTAGTAAATACTAGTAAATTTGACCGCGCGAAAAGTTTAAAAAAAAAAAAGCTAAGTAATCATTGATATAAATATTATACTAACACTACTAATTATTCATTGAATATAGTTGTATTCTTAAAGCTGATTACTACTATTTTTATAAAATACTTAATTAAGATTTTTTTTAATTATACATATATGAATCTAGAGGGTCTTTAACTTTAGGACCTAAATAGTACTTCCTCAAGAATATGTAAGGCAATATGAAAGTTTTGATTAGAGTGCTTTGGAAATAAAATTCGATAACTAAATAAGATAATATATTATTTAACAAAAATGAAGTAACAATTATTGAGGATGGTTCTTTGTTGTTCTATTTAGGGTAGGTAGATTATGTCCTCTGTCATGTCCACAAAATGATAAATCACAATTAGACAATCTAATTTAGAAAATAGAAATTTAAAACAAAATTATTATGCCTATGAATCACTTCGTGAGTACCGTGCCATATCTATTGCCTATTGCTCTTCCTCCCCAAGACTAATTGTTCTAAGATAGTCCCTCCAATATTATCTTAATTCAGATCAGTATAAATAGGCTTAACATATCTGTCACAAAAAGAAGAAATCATATTTACCACAAAATGATTGTACTAGTGAATACGGAATTAAAAATTAGAAGACCAAAATAACCTATTACTGCTATAAAATAAGCTAGACGAAAGCAGCAAGCCAACCAAAATTTTATTGGCACTAAAGCAAGAATCGCTTATGCATCAAGTTTACTGTATTGGATAAAAGCTTACTGGACTTGGAAAGGTGACACATGTTTTCCACGTGGCACGAGCAGACATTTCAACGGACAGACATCCAACGAACAGACATTTATCACTAGCAGACCTAAAGGAGTTATGAAACACTTCAACAGTCAACACGGTCTAAGTGAGCAGTTATTAACATGATCATCCACGATCATTCTATTAATGGTCATTAAGGCAATCATTACAACCCAGCAGTTATGACTCCAACGGATATGTGACCAGCAGTTATTTATCTAGACGGAACCACGCCCAGCGGTTACGAATCCCAACGGGTGCCTACCAGGCTTATAAATAGCATTCACCTTAATCGATTGTACAAGAGCTTGACTTCCTGTCTACAATATCAATAAGAATACTCTCTCACTCTTGCCCAGATATTCCCTTTGCTCATATTTACTTATTACTTTAGTTCTTTGATCTTCTGAATGCGACTGGTATCGAAGAGCTCTCCCCGAAGATAAGCGATACGACACGGTTACTTCTCCTTATTTTTATTTATGCTTTACTTTTGTTAGTTAATACTTGCATCTCGTTCTCGTATTATCACCACCTTAGCTCGCCGTGTAAACTCTTAATCTCAACTATTGATCGTGACTCCGCAAATACAAATTTAATAGTTAATTGGCCTAAAATCGGATCTAGGTTAAACAATTTGGCGACCACAGTGGGAGCCGGTCAATAGCCTTCGTAGGTTAATAGTTTTATCTTTGATATTATACCTATTTTCGTTAGTCTTTTTGCTCCATAACTAACATGACAGAAAGCAACTCTCAACGAACTATCGTAGGCGGAGAATAGGTAAATACTCCTTCACTCAGTCCTAATTACTCTCCTGATTATTCTCCCGATTACTTGTCCGATGGGCAGCAACATTCTTCCCAAGGACCGGTCAGGCAGCGATATAGGCGTATGCGCCCTCAGAGCATTACCCCACCCAGGAGACGACGCCATAGGAGTCTCTCCCCTGGCCGAGGGAACCTCCAAGAAACACTCTTTGCTTTCATGCAGGAACAGGCAGAAGTAAACCGAGGAATAAACGAGGCACTCACCTCTCTTCGAAGGAGTAACCCTCCAACTTCAAGGGCTGAAGCTGCAGCACCTGGTCGTGATGCACCTTCTTCACATACTTCGAGGCAGGGTGGAGAGCGGAACAATGGTGGTACTGCAGATCCAACGACCCAAGTCAATCAGAATCAGAACGGAGGGTCTATGGCGCCTACTAATGTGAGCCTTGTTGTGGAAGCTCTCACCAAACAATTCAAAGAAAGCCAGGAAGCACTTCGAAAGTCTCTCCATGAGAGAATTGATCAGATACCGGGTGCTCCACCCACACTGAAGAAAGTCGATGTCCAGCGTTATTCACAGCGACCCTGGAAGAAGGAGGCAGTCCCAAGAGCGATACCTAAGACGTTTAAAATGCCAAACATCCCGAGGTATCGCGGAACATCTGATCCCAATGATCATCTCATGATGTTCAGCAACTTTATCAAGGCTAGCGATCTCACCGACGAAGAGATCGAATCTGTCCAACTGAAGAAATTCGTGGAAACCCTAGCAGATGGAGCTCTGCGATGGTATTCAATGTTGCCACCCAACTCCATTGGATCTTTCGCGGAAATGGCTGAATTGTTCGTGAAGGCACACACAGGCGCTCAGAACACGGAGACCTGCGTAGAGGACATCTTTGAAATCAAGCAAAGACCCGACGAGTCTCTCTGCAAATACGTGGATCGCTACTAGAGAGAACGTATGATGCTCCCCAAAGTACCAGACAGATGGGCAGCGATTGCGTTTACCAATAGCTTGGATATTAGGAGCTCAGAGGCCACGCGTAGACTTTATGAGTCTCTTCGCGAGTTCCTAGCAGCCAGTTGGTCAGACGTCTACAACCGTTACAATTCCAAGATACGTATCGATGAAGATAAATTGATTGGAACAGGTACTCGAGGAAGAGCTCAGGCACGTAGTGGTGGATCCGGCGGAAACGCAGAGACCAAAAGAGCAGACGTACGTTACGAACCGTACCCTGATCAGTCACGCAGCCATTCCAAAGGACGCAACCGCAACAACAAAGGATTGTCCCGGAGATATGATTCAGAATCAAGCCTCCGTGGAGCCTCAAGCCTGCCGAGTTTCAACGTGGAGACGTCTGAAGTAGTGGCAGCACTCAAAGACATGGGAGAAAAGGTCAAGTGGTCGAAAGATATGAAGACCGACCCAAACAAACGAAACCAGGACCTATGGTGCGATTTCCATCGTGACCATGGCCATACCACCGAAGACTGCAAAGCCCTCAGGTATGAAATTGCTCATTTGTTGAAACAGGGATTCTTGAAGGAGTTCCTGACCGAGAAGGGAAAGCAGACTCACGCAAAGGCACAGCAGAACAAACCTGGCCCTCCACGAGCATCCTCTCCAAGGAGGACAGTTAATGTTATTTAGGGTGGAATCGAGGTGGACTCCGTTACTTTCACAGCAAAGAAGTATGCAAAGGTCTCCATCACAAATAACAAGCGTCCACGATCAGAAGAAGTAATCACATTTGAGGACTCTGATGCAAATGGCTCGCAATTTCCACATGCTGATACGTTAGTCATAACGTTACGCGTGGCGGAGTTTGACGTCAAGAGAGTACTCATTGATGCAGGCAGTTCCGCGAACATTATCCAATCACGGGTTGTCAGAGAGATGCAGCTGTCGGACAAGATCGTGCCCATATCTCGAGTTCTATCCGGCTTCAACAATTCAAGCGAAAAGACTTTCGGGGAGATTACCCTGACGACTCTTGCCGAAGGGGTAGCGAAGGAAACAACTTTTTGTGTTGTCGATGCAGATCTAGCCTACAACATCATTTTGGGTAGACCTTGGATCCACGACATGCAAGCTATTCCTTCAACTTATCATCAAGTATTGAAGTTCCCATCCGAATGGGGAGTACGTGAGGTCTGAGGAGAGCAACGCTCTGCCCGAGACTGCTATTCTGTGGCTCTCAAATTGCCCGAAGAGAACAAATAGCAATTACAGTGATCGGGGCCAGACATACCACCTGAAGAGGTTAAGTACGAGGTCCCGGAATTCATCACGAAGATGGACGAAAGAGAAAATCACATGCCAACCGTAGAAGCTCTAGAACTCGAAGAACTGTTCGCCGACGAGCCAGAGCGGAAGGTGTATTTAGGGACCGAGCTGAACGAGCGATTACGGGGAGATATCCTCAAGTTCCTCAAGGAACGGCATACAACATTCGCCTGGTCCCACGCAGATATGACAGGTATTTCTCCTGAGATAATTACTCACAGGTTGAACGTTGATCCGTATCACCACCCAGTGAAACAAAAGACGCGCCAGCAAGGAGCCTTTCGGAACCAAATCATCAATGACGAGGTCGATCGGCTGCTGAAAATCGGCTCAGTACGTGAAGTCAAATATCCAGACTGGCTAGCCAACGTGGTTGTCATACCTAAAAATAACGGCAAATGGCGAGTCTGCATTGACTTCACAGATCTAAACAAAGCCTGCCCGAAGGATTCATATCCTCTCCCCAGGATAGATCAACTGATCGACGCAACAGCCGGACACGAGGTGCTAACCTTCCTCGACGCGTACTCCGGATATAACCAAATATTGATGGATCCTGAAAACCAGGAGAAAACGGCGTTCATAACCTGTCGAGGTACGTACTGTTATAAAGTTATGCCATTTGGACTGAAAAATGCAGGTGCAACTTATCAGCGTCTAGTCAATCGAATGTTTCATGACCATATCGGAAAGACTATGGATGTGTACATCGATGAGATGCTGATCAAATCCAAACAAGCAGAAGACCATCTGACACATCTGAAAGAAACTTTCCGAATCTTGGATCAGTATAACATGAAGCTGAATCCGGAGAAGTGTGCTTTCGGAGTCGGATCGGGGAAGTTTTTGGGTTTCATTTTTTCTCAGCGTGGAATCGAAGTCAATCCCGCTCAGATTAAAGCCATTGAATCAATCCCAGATGTACTTCACAACAGGAAAGATGTCATGAAACTGACAGGGAGAGTGGCAGCTCTACGCAGATTCATTTCCCGATCATCTGACCGTTGCAAAAGTTTCTTCGATGTCCTAAAACAAAATAAGGAGTTCGAATGGACCCATGAACGCCAGCAGGCATTGAAGGATCTAAAAAAGTATCTATCCAATCCACCACTGCTCTCCACACTTCAGGAAGGCGAGCAGCTGCTAATCTATTTGGCAGTATCAGAATCATCAGTAAGCGTTGTTCTAGTTCGGGAAGATAAAGGTAAACAACTTCCTATCTATTACATTAGCAAAGCTCTAATTGATGCAGAAACACGCTATCAACCTTTAGAAAAATTGGCATTAGCACTAGTAACTGCTGCTGGTAAGTTATGCCCTTATTTTCAAAGTCATTCGATAGCTGTGGTTACAACCTTTTCTTTACGAAATGTTCTGCACAAACCTGAATTTTCAGGAAGGTTGGTAAAATGGGCTATAGAATTATCTGAATTTGATATCACCTATCAGCCTAGGGTAGCAATAAAGTCACAAGTTCTAGCAGACTTCGTGGCAGACTTCAGCACTAACATGTACCCTGAAGCAGAAAGGGAAGCTATTCTTTATGCAGGGCAGGCTCCTGGCACATGGACCCTTCACACCGACGGCTCCTCGAGCGTCAAAGGGTCCGGGCTTGGATTGGTCCTTGTTGCTCCATCCGGCGAGACGGTAAGGCAGGCTATCAAGTGCCCATTTATTACTAACAATGAGGCCGAATACGAGGCCGTTATTGCAGGATTGGAACTAGCCCGAAGTTATGGAGCAACCATCGTCAAACTAAAAAGCGACTCTCAGCTGGTGGTCAATCAAATTAATGGAGGTTTCATTGCACGAGAATCCAGGATGCAAGTGTACCTCGCCCGAGTAAAAGAGCTCCTAGCACAGTTTGACGAATGGGAAGCAGTTCAGATTCCACGGGAAGAGAACCATGAAGCTGATGCTCTTGTAAACATGGGATCAGTGGCAAAGATAGGAGCAGCTAGCTCTTCAGTTGTTGTTCAACTTCTCTACACGACCATGGACAGAGAAAAGTTCGAAGTCAACACCATCAACGCTACTTGGGACTGGCGGAATGAGATAACAAATTATCTTATCCATGGAACTCTACCCGCAGATACAAAAGCTGCTCGCAAACTCCGAGTAAAAGCCGCTCGATATACAATTCTCAACGGCGAGCTTTACCGGAGGATGTTCGCAGGACCTCTCGCAAAATGTCTTGGACCAAATCAGACTAACTATGTGATGAGAGAAGTCCACGAAGGCTGTTGCGGAAATCATTCCGGGGGCAAGGCATTAACCCGGAAGCTGATTTGTGCAGGTTACTATTGGGACAAAATGGAGAAAGATACGAACGAATTTATCAAGAAATATGACAAATGCCAGAGGTTCGCCCATCTTCTCCATTAGCCAGCAGAACCACTGCATTCAATAATCTCCCCGTGGCCCTTCATGAAATGGGAGATGGACATCGTTGGTCCTCTTCCCGCAGCACCAAGGGGGATGCGCTTCTTATTGATCATCACTGACTACTTCACAAAGTGGGTCGAAGCGACAGCATATTCAAGGATACGACAAACGGAAGTTGTCGACTTCCTTTGGCGTTTTGTCGTATGTTGCTTTGGAGCACCTAAGGAAATAGTCATGGACAACGGCCCGCAATTTATCGGCCAGAAAGTGACTAGATTCCTCGACGATCTGCACATCAAGAGGATCACTTCCTCTCCGTATCATCCTGTTGCTAATGAACAGGCAGAGTCTACCAACAAAATCATCGTTGAATCCCTTACAAAGCGCCTCGAGCAGGCAAAAGGATGTTGGGTAGAAGAGTTACCTGGAGTACTATGGGCCTATCGCACAACGATAAAAGTGAGTACCGGAGAAACTCCTTTCTCATTGGTATATGGTGCAGATGCTCTAATCCCAGTTGAAATTGGAGAGCCCAATCTACGATATGCACATGCCACTGAGGAATCAAACTCAGTCAACCTCTCCGAAGAGCTGGACCTCCTCGAAGAACGCAGAGAACTAGCTCTGGTACGAGCAGTCGCTAAAAAAGAACGAATCGAGCAATACTACAATCGGGGACTGCGCGTACGAAGCTTTCAAGTCGGAGACTTTGTACTCAGAAAAGTCTCCCAGAGCACACAAGAGACAAATTCAGGGAAGCTTGGTCCTAATTGGGAAGGCCCCTACAAAGTAATTGCTTCAGTCGGCAAGGGATCTTATCGCTTGGCACGACCAGACGGCTCCACTGTCCCGAACAGTTGGAATGTGGTCCACCTCAAAAGGTATCACTTTTAAGTGGTAAAACGGTTAGTTATCTTACACTTACCTTTTATCTTTACAAAAGTTCTGACTTTTACTATATTTTCTCTCTAAATGGTACTAACGACCTAAACAAGGTCAGATCCGTTTAGCTCAACTGGTAGAGCTCGAAGTTCTTCAACTTCGCGGCTGTGGGTTCGAATCCCACAACGGACACACTCCTCGTTTGGTTATATGTGTTCTATATGCAACTCACCGAAAACTCTTTTCATGTTATCACTTTACGTGCTCCAACATAAAAACAAGGGAGTGGTGAGAGGCCCCTGTAGGCCAGATAAGACCTTATAAAGGCGAAAGACCTTACCAAAAGGCGAATTTTTAAAGTTTTTCAAATAATTTTACGTGACAAGACTTCCACGAAAAATAAGAGGAGTCGTTCACAAAATCAAACTTTTACGTGACAAGACTTCCATGAAAATAAGAGGAGTCATTCACAAAACAAAAACCTTTATGCGACAAGGCTTCCATGAAAATAAGAGAAGTCATTCACAAGGCCAGTGACTCGGCCAGAGCCAATCTACAAAGCCGTGCAACAACTTTCGACGATCAAAACGATAAGCAAAGTTATACGCACAGAGCAATGATTCGTCCAAAACCCTAACGACCACGACTCGGTCAGACTACTCACAACTTACGACCTCTTCCTAACGAAAGGCTAAGTTAAAAACATTTGGGCAGACTTTTGGAAATACGAACTTAATAAAGTTCAAAATTCGGAAAACTCCCAATCATAAGGCACGAAAGCCACAACACATGCAAGCAAAAGATCAAGAGTTCAAACTAAATATAGTCACTGAACAGATCTAAGTAGCATATATACATTATCCTGTAAATTGATAAAATGCCGAAAACGGCTGACAGAACTTTACAGAGTGTTCAAAGGCCAAACGAAACCGGCCATACAAAGGACTAGAAAGTCTCACTAGACTTCTGTCCACCAACAAACAAGTCCGGCTCTCGCCAGACAATAAAAAATACATCAATCACAAATCGAGAAAGGGCATTAACATTTAGGGCTACGACCAGAACTCAACGCACCAGCTCCGTCAGTTCTGCCATCGTCCCCTGAATTCTCGCCGTCATCTTCGTCTTCATCATCATCTTCGCCTTCAGACTCCTCGAGAGAGAGATTCAATTCTTGTCTTATCCTTCGAACAGCGCTCTTTGTTGTTTGCATCATCTCCTCGACATTAACTTGTCTAGCCTGAATCTGCACGAGCAATGTACTCTTGGCCTCAAGGGCAGCAAGCTTGGCTTTGATTTTAGACTGATCTCGCAGGTTCGCCAAGTCCTTGGTTAATGCGGTCTGAGCACTCATTAATTGAGCGACCTGATCCTTGGCAGCCTGGAGATCAGCCCTGGCTTTAACAGATCCTTCATTGGCTCTCTGCAGATCCATCTCAAGGGATGCACGATCTTCGATAGCACTGTTCAAAGAAGTTCGACATTCTTCTAGCAATCTCTCTAGACCCTGAGCAGAGCGTGCGAGCCCTTCTCTCTCTTCGAGAAGAAGGTCCTTCTCCCTGGTGAGTGCGTTGATTTGTTCAACACATTCATTGTTGACATCAGTCAACCGATTAACCTCACCACCAAGGAGACCACACTGCTTTATCAGAGTCTTGTTCTCCTTCAAAGCTTCCAGCAACTCTTTCTTTACCTCAACTACTTGATCGACGTTGTTAAGCCTGGAGCGAAACATGAGCTCGGCAGCCAGCATACTCGACTGAAAAGGCAAAGTAAATCAAGTTTAGAAGTCCGAGGTTAAAGTTATTCCCAAAGCAAAGCGGAAAAAATTTACCCAGGCAGAGTCAGCAGCAATTTGAAAGGCTAACTCCTCATCGCTCAGCTCCCTCAGCACCCATTCTTCACGGGGACCGATGAGTGAAGAGACCGCCTTAGCCAAGCCGCCTGGCCTAGTTATGAAGTTAACATCAGGGGCAAGTTTCAAAGTATGCTTCCTCTCATAGAACTTGGGTTCCCAAGCTTGCTCAGAGGGATAATTTGGCCCAAACTTGTAACAGACACCGCTGATGTCCTTCAACTCTGTCTGACCACCAATGACTGACCGCCAAACAAATCTTGACGATGAAAGGTTAGAGTCACCTTCCACTCCAGGATTTATCGTCTCGCACTCGTGAAGACCGACAGGCGTCGCCCCCTTAGTAGCCACATTCTCCAAGTCCTCGAAACGAAAAACACGAGGACCCCGGCTACCCTCTTGGGGAACTTCTTCCCTAACTTCTTCTTTCACCTCTTCTTTTTCTTCTACTTCTTCACCCACCTTTCTCTTCCCCTTGTCTACACGAGAAGGACCTGCCTCCACCCTGTCATCAACTCGGGGACTCCTCTACGGAGTACGGACAGCCTCCTCCTCGGCCCTTCTTCTGTCACTACGAAGATGAGGCCTTCGCCTAAGAGGAACATCAACTTCGGCCTAAGTGTCCAAAAGATAGATCACCTCCTTGGCTACACCCTCTCCCCGTGCAGACTCGGGGACTCCAGCAGCAGCATTGGCATTCTCTTCTACGGGCTCCGGTACACTGGCCCTAGAAGAAGGGTCACCACCAGCCGACGAGGTTTGCCCGGCAGCCACGGAAGTCTTACGAGCAGACTTCTTCCGTGCTCCGCCCTCGCCTTGGCTCCTCTTCTTCCTCTTCAGGGAGCCCAGTCCACCGGACATGAGTTCCTCACCTCCCTCCCTGCTGCGCAGTACATCCACCGAAGCTAGTATAGCCTCAGCCTCAGCGTCTGGGTCAGCAACAGGCTCGGAAGGCCCATCTTGGCGGGGAGCAGGAAAGAAATCTCCCGAAGCGCCCAAACCTATAAAAAGATGAAACGGTCAGACATGAAGAATTTTCGAAAAAGAAGAATGATCATGAAAGCAGAAATATTCTCACCATGAATATGTACAATCAAACTTTTGTGAGCGGCAAAATACGCCCACTCTCTTTTCTCAGGAGTGAACTCCTTCAAAATTGGCTCAACCCACGCCGTCAAATCTTCAACAGAAATGAGTCCGTCGTAGGGTTGCTTGGCCGCTACAAAAATTGAACGGAGTTAGCAGACGAGAAGAAGAAAGAGCACAAAGAATTTCAAAAATACCCGGGGACTTACGCTTCTTATTCCAGACTTCTGGAAGATGAGCCTTGTCGCCAAAAGTCAAGGCCGAGGAGCGCACGAAGAGATACCGGTGCACCCAGCCTCGGTCACCAGTATCCTCAGAGCTGCGCATCAAGCCCTTGCTTCCGCGCATCCGGGCATTTACATAGCCGTCTTTGAAAATTTGTATGCTGTACAAAGAAATAAAATTCTCGTAGCCAAAAGATTGACCGGTTCCTGTCGCGAACCAATCTAAAAGAGCAACTATTCTATATATATTGTGGCTCAGTTGCCCCGGACAGAGGAGGTACTCCCTGCAGAGCCTCTCCAGCACAGGGTGCAGGGGTAACCTACATCCCACTGTGAAAGAGTAGGTGCACATAGCTATCCACCCAGCCCTATGGGAAGTAATATTCTCCTCCTCGGAGACCGGCAAGAGGGGAACCTCATCGCCCCAGTGGCAGTCCGTCCTCACTCGTAGGATCATCTCCTTCGTGATCCCAGACTTAAACCTATACGCCGGCCAGTTGTGCGTATCTCCCTCTCTATTATTGAAGGACTTAATGTTACAGTCCGCCTCCAGTTCACCCCATTTCTTGGGGATTATTTCTGCAGCAGTAGCCTGAGTAGCCCGGGGCCTAGGAGTAGCCGCCGAGGAACTACCAGCAATGTCAGTGCTTTGATTTTTCCTAGATCTTGAAGTCATGGTTTCAGGAAAAATATGAAGTTGTCAAGAAGAATTCAAAGGCTAGTTCGAAGGTTTTCAAAGAAAAGCGGAGAAGAAATAAAGGCAAGTAAAAAGTTTCTCATCAAGCAAACCCCTATTTATAGGAGTGAAGAATCAGCCCCGCAACTTCCTTCGAGACACGTGAAGGTCATCAGAGACACTACGATCAGATTTGGCCGTCGAAAGAAAAAATAGGGTTCACCAAAACTTTATAGTATCATCATTATTCTGATGAGTAGCGGTCACCTCGCGATCAACAGACGACGTGTACACGTGACTGAAGCAGTTAAAATCATTACTTTACCCTTGGGGCACGCAATAGTCACTTCAGAATGGACTGCAGTTCCGCAGGCGTGCCAACTGCGGTCACTTTTCTATACGGCGCATTAAATGCACACGTCATAAGGGCTTGTCACTTAGGTGATAAGGTTCGTACGTCATCAAGCTACATCACACGAAGACAAAAGTTTACAAGATTCCTGCCAAAATTTATATCCACTCCTCGAATAGATACTCTGCTCGAGAAGTGCGGGGACTATCTGTATTGGATAAAAGCTGACTTGGAAAGGTGACACGTGTTTTCCACGTGGCACGAGCAGACATTTCAACGGACAGACATCCAACGGACAGACATTTATCACGAGCAGACCTAAAGGAGTTATGAAGCACTTCAACAGTTAACACGGTCTAAGTGAGCAGTTATTAACATGATCATCCACGATCATTCTATTAATGGTCATTAAGGCAATCATTACAACCCAGCGGTTATGACTCCAACGGATATGTGACCAACAGTTATTTATCCAGACGGATCCACGCCCAGCGGTTATGAATCCCAACGGGTGCCTACCAGGCTTATAAATAGTATTCGCCTTAATCGATTGTACAAGAACTTGACTTCCTGTCTACAATATCAATAATAATACTCTCTCACTCTTGCCCAGATATTCTCTTTGCTCATATTTTAATTATTACTTTATTTCTTTGATCCTCTGAATGCGACTCGTATCGAAGAGCTCTTCCCGAAGATAAGTGATACGACACGGTTACTTCTCCTTGTTTCCGTTTATGCTTTACTTTTGTTAGTTAATACTTGCATCTCGTTCTTGTATTATCTCCATCTTAGCTTGCCGTGTAAACTCTTAATCTCAACTATTGATTGTGACTCCACAAATACAAATTTAATTGTTAATTAGCCCTAAAATCGAATCTAGATTAAACATTTACCCTTTACAATACTTCTATTTATTTATCACCTCATATTTTTCAATTCGTTGATCACTCCATCTAAAGCTATGATAGTGTGAAGAACATAAAATCTCAATGTCTGAAATATATACCTTACCAACTCAAATTTTCAAATGCTAATTTACCTGCAATAGATGGAAATTGAATAATTGCACAATATAATGTGGTGGAATGTGTTATCTTCAAGTCTCAAATGTCATATTATGCCTCTCCAAAAATAACATGAAGATTAACTAACTTTAAGATGGCGTTGTCTAAGCATTTAAAGGTACAATCGAATTATAATTGAAATTCCACAACTCCAATTTTCAAATGCTAATTTATCCTCGTTTGTTAATGTTATTAGTATCTTTAGCTAATCCAAAAAAAAAAAAAATCACATTAAGTGAATCCATCTGTTAAAATAAAATGTATATTACATTTATCAAGTAATTTGTTACAAAAATATATATCACATTAATTAAAATGAAATTTACTTTTAGAAATGCTTTGCTCTTTTTAGATAAATATATATACATCTTGTTGCTTACTGTATATGTTGACATATCAAGTAATCATAATAACTATTTCAAGTCTTCAACTTTTTCTGAAATGAACTTTCTTCAAACTGGAATTTGATGCATACTAAAACAAATAAAACATGGTAAAATCAACATCCCGTTGGTCATTCCAAATCCATTCCCCCAAAGATTTTCTCATATTCCACTTTATCTCTACTAAATAATAATGCTTTCTTCCTATTTGATTTACCATTATAGATTGTTTATTCTTTCTTGAGCTTAATTGTTTGGTTATTGAGGCCTGATAATTGAACACTATTTACGATTTACAAGTTGAACTCGACAGAGGGAACTTGCGAATGCACATAAGAAAGAATAGGGCTTGATTGTGAACCCGTGCATCAGGGAATCGATTTGCGGGTAGGATAGACATATACCTATTCGCCTTGCTTAGCTAAATACAGAGTTCGTTAATGCATGCATGTGATTTAATTCCATAGAAATATAGGCGTTAGAGTAGCTTGCATAGACTCGTGAAGAATCGACAGGTTTTCACGAATATAATTAACCTGTTAGTTAGCAATCTAGGAAATCAAGAAGTAGAGTCAACTGGAAAACTCAACTGGATTGTTCGTAACTCTGACCCTGGACCATCTCTCTTTTATTGATAACAACCTAGAATTTGCTCTAGTACTTGACTTCAGTTACTTGTTTTTAATTATTTCTTTTAGTCAGTAAATTTCACAACCATCATCGAAAAAGATCGCTGAATAGTTTTTAGGAAATTGTTTGCTAGAATTCAGTCGTAACAATAGTCCTCATGGGAACGATACTCGACTCACAACTTTATTAGTTGTCGACCACGTATACTTGCATGTTCGTTTGGGAGCAACAAATTTTTGGAGCCATTGCTGGGGACTAAATAATTGACTGTTTTCTTTATGAACGATTTATTATTTTCTATTCAAGTTTAATTTTTGTTTAGTTTAGTATTGTGTTACTTGTCTTATCATGGTATCTTTTAATGAAAATTGGTCGAATGATGGTTTCTCAAATCTTGATGATCTCTGTCTACTTTGTGGAGGAACTCACTTGTGGAAAAAATTGTCCAAGTCTTTCAACCCTGTGTGACTGGTTATGTGAATTTTCTACAACCTTTGATTGGAATTGTTGCAAATTGTGTGGTGGTCTATGGAATTCTTGTCCCAAGTGTCATACACCTTCCTCTATCAATGTGTGTGATATTTTTAACAATGTTTGTGAGTCTGACCGGAATGAAGAAGTGCGGGTTGTGAGCCAAAATTTTCTAACAGAGCAAGCCAACCTTTTAGAAGCATATGGGGATTTAGAAGTGAACTTACAAATATGATGAGGCAATTTATGGAAGAAAGGGTTGTGCTCAGGCAAGAGATCGACAAATTTAGCTTGACTATTCACAACTTGGAGGTGAATTTGAGTGATATGGTTGAGGTGTCTAATGCCCAATTATCAGTTGTCGTGAATAGTAGATTTGAGATAGAAGAGCTTCGAAGCCAATTTGAGGAGCAAAAAGTTAATTCCTACCATTCGACTCAGTATCAGTTGATGATGCCAAGGTTGAAAAAATTACATTAGAGTCAAGTGAGGAAATAGAAAACATCATATTTGAGGACTCCAGTATTTGTGCAAGTGAGGGTGTTAAAAGTAATGCAATTTTAGAATTGAAGCGCATTGGACTTCATTCCAATCATTTTTCAACATTATGTTTGGATGGTGACATGAAAATTGAGCCACCCGAGCCTATGAAGAAACCAAAGGAGGAGGAACAAGGTGCCTATATTTTAAAGTTTGCGATGTCGAGGAGACAAAAAGACATCCCTCATTTAAAGGCTAAGAAGTGTAAAATGCGACAATGGTTACTTGGTCCTTTTGTATTTTTTCCACCACCCCAATACCATAGTCGTAAGCTTGAGGCGAAGTTGGGGAGACAATTCATTAGTTCAAGGTGGAGACAAAAGTGATGAAGTCGTCTTCGTCGTGCCGCGACGTTAAATCAAGCGCTTGTTGGGAGGCAACCCAATTTTTATTGTTTTATTCATTTTCATTTATGTAAAATTACGTAGTTGTTCTGATCATTTTTGTAGGGCTCGGGAGTTTCGGATGGTGCGCTAAGTTTGAAGCATTTCTTGGCTCATGGCGTGCATCAGTTTCAGGATTCATTAGAAAAGCCACCACAGAAGCGTCGCCTACGCCATGGCTTTGAGGCAACCAGTGAGTAAAAAAAATTGACACGCCATACACTGGCGTCGCATCTCCCATCGCGTGCCTCAACCAGTCTGTGCAGATTTTTTAAACGCTATACACAGGCGTCCCATAGGCCATATCGTGTGCTCAAAAATTTCAGAATTAACCAGGGAGCTACAGATCAAGTGTCGCTGCCCCATCTCGCGCCTCAAACAATGAGAGCAAAACCTTGAAATGCTATATCCAGGAATCGCGTATTGCATATCTTCGCAGGTAAGTACCAAAAATTTGAACATAACAACATCACCTTTAGTTTTAAACAGAAAACATACAGAGCAGACATATCCATCCGTTTAAACACATCGTTTCTTCCCCTCAATCCATTCAACTATCCAATTCATTCATTGATTCATAACTGCTCAGGTTAGCTCTTTCTTTCCCTTGTTCGATCGCTCAAGCCTGGTAAACAGTAACGAACCCTTGTTGGGTTCTGCGACGTCGTTGATCTTATGTTGATTTGTGCTGGTATCTGTAAAGTGATCTCCTCTGAAAAATTTGGAGGGTTTATTCCATCCAATTACTTGTAAAACAGCATCTTTAACACAATGCACACAACCTGTTTGATGTAATGCGACAGTGAATTTAAGCTTAATTTTGTGAAGTCTTGAGTAGAAAAGTTACACTAAGGCATGAGCTAAAATAACATGATGTCCGAGTGATTGAATTAATGAATTTTGGTGCAAGCTGACTTGATCATTGTTGACACCCAATTTTGTCCCTCTTTTTTCTAAAATTGGCCATAATTCAACTTAAGGGTGCAATGTGAATATTTTTGTAAAATGTGCATTAGAAATCATGCATTTACATGCGTTATCCTCTATTTATATACTAGTCACGGTTGGCCCGTGTTCACACGGGCCCAACAAAATTACCTTAACATTCCTACTAAACTATTTTAATGAAAAAATTTGTAGAACTATGATATAGAGACAATTAGTTTAACTATTTGACTTCTATTACGGCAATTGTGCAAACACAATATTTTGGTTAGTTTACTAATAAATTTTGGACGAAAATATCTATGTTAATATTATAAAAGACACGCATAATCACATCTTTTTTCTTTTTCAATCTAAATTTCTAGCCTAAGCAACACTTGTCCTCGATCTTTTTTTGTAGTCTGCAAGCTAATCATCATCTTATTAAGGGTAAATGAGGAGTTCAGTAGAAAATTAATTCCAAATTTATAAATGTATCATTATTGTTTAAACAGATTAATAAATATATTGTGAGATTCTTTTAGAAACGGATAGATTAATTATTTTATACTCTTATCAAGATGTTAAAAGTGTACTCCTCCATTGCATTTATCTTTGTTATGAGTTCATTTAAATAATCAAAGTTTGCCTTACAGAAAATATCCTTTTGATTTTATTTAAAAAGATTTTTAAACAAAAGTATATTTTTTCAATAACAAAAGTATTACTGAAACAAGATTTATGTTTATTCAATAACAACTTTTATGTTTAAAGTGAAAGTCAAAATACTTGTACTGTATCTAATCTAGTGGAATTTTTGTCGTTAAAATATTAATGCCTAAGAATAAACACATGTTGTCAAAATATTTCTAAATACTCGTCAAGTTTACGAACCAAGGATATTATAGGGTAATATTTGTATTATTGAAACTTATACAAATTAAATTCGAACCAACATATGTTCAATATTCGTTACTAATAAACACTACATCAGCTGGCTTTTTTAATCTAAGATTATTTGTTCCTATCTATTTTTAAGCCAATCAATTTAACATACTCAGGCTTAATTTTCGGTCTAAGTGCTCCAGTGTTGCTTTTGACTGAAATTTACTAATGACTCTGAGGCTTCCCCTTTAGTCCATTTCTTTCTGGTTTGACCGTCAGAATAAGACAGTAGTCGTAATATCTAATCTCTTTAATTTACTCCCTTAATAAAGTGCATTTATTTTCTCGTTGAACTCTTAATGATACATTAACATTTGAATTTTTTCTTATTCACCTTCGCTATCTACTGAGACTCAACAGTACAAGCACCCCCAGAGGTCGTTTGGTATGATGTATTGCTTAACTTAATTCATATATTAAGTTTTATCTTTTGTTTGGTAGTCAAATTCAATAAAGTACTATTAATATATGTATTATTTAGTACACCAATTAGGGTATAACTTAATACCTAGGCCAACATGGTGTTACTAATACATGGATAAACATTGAAATGACAAAAATACCCATCCTTAAACCCTTATTTTTAATATATGGATAAAAATTCAAGGGTATAATTGAAACTAAAATTTTATACAATTTTATAGCTAGCAAAAATTTAAGTTATGCAATATTTATCCAACTTTTAATACAATGAGTCAAACACATGACTAAAAACAATCTCTGCATTACTAATCCATGTATTGTTAATTCATGTATTATTCATTACTCTACCAAATGACCCCTCATAGTCCAAATAACTGGAACGTCATGTTTAGTTTTTATATTAAATTTTGAGTTCAATTGATAAGTGTAATTGTTTTTGAATATCTATTTTTGTTTGAGTGATTAGAAATAATTGAATGATTAGAGGTTTTAGTAAAATGATGAAAAAAATAGATTTTGTAGAACAGGGCTGACACATGGCGCAGGATTTTGGAGCTAGAAAGCTCACCGTACATGTTGTACCATACAAAGATGGTGAGAAGGCATTAAATAAGTGGGGCCCACGTGACAAGAGAAGTATGACTTCATCAAGATTCCCTGACAATCCGCATAAAAGAGTTGCACACTAAAGTTACAAAATAGGGCTTAAGATATTGTGAATTTACGGGAAGATAAGCATAAAGTAACGAAATAAATAGATAAAGCAAGGTTAAAAGTTTAACTTATCCTCCTTTTGGCGTATACTGTGTGGACATGTACAACTCTTAATGCAAGACGTTCAGACAATCAAAGCATAAAACAACTGAATTGTCTGTTTTACCCTCAGGGACAGGCAGACATGTCAACGGTGACCTGCCTGCTGTTCCCACTTATATATGTAGTATAGATTATATACTTAAGTGTGGCTATATTATGTAACTTTTGCATCATTTAGGCTATTTGTCAAAACTGTGATTATTTGTGAAATTAGTACATTCATAATATTAGTGGCTATATTATATAATTACGTCATTTAGGCTACATGTCAAGTTTATTTTAATTTGTGATTATTTGTGCAAATTAGTAATTATTTGTGATTATATATATTTAAATAATTTAATTTGAGTTTATTTAATATTTATTTGTGCATTTTATAATATATGTATATCTATATTTCATTTTTACACCTTTAAGTTAAATATTGGCTAATTGAAGTGTCCAAATTCCTTTTTATTATTAATTCTTCCATATTTCAAAATTACTACCCAAAATTCTTTATTTATCTTTATTTATTTTTATTTATTTACATTTTACTCTGAACCTAGCCAAATTTCCTAACCAAATACATCCTTATTATTTGAATTTTTAAATCTCAAACCTTCTTCCTAATTCTACCTTGAATCTAGACCAAATAATAGTCTAGATACGTCTTCCCGTCCAAGTTCATTTCCCAAATCTAATCCCCAATTTTTCTCCAATCTCCCTAAATCTCTCCCTTGATTCACTCCCATTCACAATCTCCCTAATTCCTCTTCTTCCTAATTTTAGGTCACCCTTTTCCCCACTTTCAAGTCTACATACATTATTGAGGAAAATCATTCAAATCCTCCTCAAATAATTCCCCTTAATCTTATCCAATCAAATCCCTCCCATTAAGCCTAAATTCCCCAATCACCTCCCATTTTCCTTAACCACTCTTTTTCAAAAATACTATAAATACACCTACTTCTCACATTCATTCAGGACTTACTCTCATCTTCTCCTACACACATCTCCTAACATATTGATTCATCATCACTTGCAATTACATCTTCTATACACATTCCAACATTCTCACTTCTCATAACTTAACCACATATTTCTCTACACTTATTTTATCCTTTAACACACTACTCCATTTTTTATTATTTTATTGGGAGCCACATTAAAGACTTGTCCAGAAGCTCGTATTGACAAAAGTTATCCATTCATTGGAAGGTAACTTGTATTGAACTTTTCTTAGTATTTTGTGCTAACGTTGCAGGTACAACTACAACTATATATAAGTTACTGCTATGTAATGTGAATATTTGGTTAAGCAGGGGCCACCTTCTACCCTCTATTTATTTGTTGTGTGTTGAAATGAGTGAAATCATAAGATATGTTGAGAATGTGAAGTGCTACTTGAAAACTGAAATGTTTTGCGTGAATCTGGAAATCTGAGTTTTACTTAGTTAATGCATGACAGGTTTTTTCTTAAGATTAAATTAGTGCAGGAGCTGGCTTATTTCTACAAAAACTGAGTATTTTGAAAATTTAACAGTAGCATGAAGGCTTTGCATCTTTATTACAACTTAGCTGTTTTAATTTGGAGGCCTACTTTTAAAGCTTTTAAAATTATTTTGCTTACATGATATTATTTGACTTGTAAGATTTGCATGACCATACTCTTTATGTGACGACTAGGAGAGTCTAGATTAGGGCATTAACACAATTAGGGAGTCTAGACATTTTACATTTACATTAGTAGTCTCAATGGCCTCCGAGACATTAAGTGGGACGTTAGTAAACTTTTAGGACGTTTAAAATATTAGCTAGCAATTTAGTTAAATACTTAAAGAGGGTATGGGGGTTAAAGGGAACTAAGCCCCTCGGAAATGATGAAAATTACCCGAGCTACATTTGATAGTGGATTCTGAAACTATCGTCCCCTTCCAAAAGCCGGGTTCTGATCCGAATAGGATAACTAAACCTAGGGTCATTTATTCAAACGTTTAATTGGTTATTTATTATTTCGTGGCTATTTTTGCAACACAACTATTATTTCAAATTATTTATGCAAATATATTAAATTACCTATTTTACTTTGCATCTTATATCTCCTTTATTTATGTATTTAGTTTCTATCCTTTTTTATAAGCAATATAGTAAACCCAGTATAAAAATCGGCTGGGAACCACGCTTAGTGGAACCTAGAAGGTGCCTAACCCCTTCCTTCTAGGTTATTTCGAACACTTACCCGAATCTCTGACTCGTAGACCAACCCGGAGTTATTTCTTTAATTTGAATTAGAAATACTTGTAGGTGACCTAATACACCTTAGGAAATATATTAGGTGGCGACTCCAAAACTCTAACTCCAAACGAGTTTACCCAATCAAATCTGAAACCCGACTCGCCTCGAGTCGAGTTAAAAATCGGGTATGACAGAATGGCGACTCTGCTGGGGATTAAATGTTCTAACCATTACAATTTTATATTGGGTTTATTATTGTTTTTATTATTTTTTATTCAATACTAACTTTTTCTCTTTGCAGGTGGGTAGTCTTTTATATTTTTGCAATTTTTGACAACATGATGTTTAGTATACTATCGAATTTTTTGTTGCATCTCATTCACACTTCCCCAACTCTTGGGAGACGACACTTTACACACACACAGCGATTACGTGGATCCCACGGTCGCTTCACACAAAAAACCTTTTAGGAGGACATTTTGGAATATAGTTGGTCCGTGGTACAGCCAACGATTTCAAATGGTCCTACACCTTGGCCGTCCGCCTTGGGGAACCATGTCTAGAATTACCCAACTCTTAGCGGACACTCTTGTCTAGGAACCATGGATCATGTTATGATTAGGAGATTTTGACTTCGGCTCATGTCTAAGTCTATTACTTCACCATATTTGAATGAACCAAACAGGTTTTTTTACCCTAAGGGACATTTAAATGTGTTACGCGTGCATCTATTTAACGTTGAACGTGTCTAGTGTAGACCATTTGTTCTCAAAAGTATGGATCATCCAATTATTTATTTTTGTTGGAGGATGTCACAAGTCGCGAAGACTTGGAAGATCAAATAAAACAGACTTTAAATTGATTTTTCCACTTTTGTGTAACAAAATCAATTATTTATTTCTATAAATGAAAATTATTATAGAAATCAGTTATTTATTTCTATTTACGTATGAATTTTTTTTTTTTTTACATTCATACAAAACTAATTATTTTATAAAACTATTTTTGGGTTATGAACGAAATTAATTTTTCTATTTTTGAAAACCAAATCATAGACTTTAAATTAATTTCTTCTACTTTTAATGTAGCAAGATCAATTAGTATTCCTATTTACCGAAAAGATGTTATTCTACATTTATACAATAAAATCGATTATTTTATAAGATTATTTTTTCTACTAATTTTAGGTTATGAGAACAAACAGGATGACACACGATACACGTTCAATTTTAAATATCATACTCCAACTTAGGAAGACTTAACATCCTTGGCATGTTACAGTCCATTAGCCAACTCCGTCCAAATGACGCCTATCATGCATCTTATATGTATTGGTCTTGTTAGGCCTACCTCCGATACAAGAGAGGTCCCTTGCATTATAAGGAGTGATATATTTTGCATTTGATAATTACTACCTCGACACTAACTTATTGTTTTCGTGTTTAAGTTTTACTCCCACTCCTGAGGTTGACTTGTGCATTCTGGCCGAGCATCAGTACCGGACGAGAACCAAAGGACCAGTTACAACTCCTCCCCCTTCACAAACTAGAAGAAGAGGAAAGCGAAACATCATGTCTTAGTTGAATAATGCTGCTCTTGGTGATGATAACCTTGGGAATAATGGGATACCCCACAAACCTGCTTTGGTTGGGTATGATGAACATGTTGCTACTTTAGAGCAAAGAATTAAAAAACTTGAAGAGAAACTGATAATGGCCAGTTTACCCGTTGGTAACTCCGCCCATTCAAGGAAATCAGTCGATCCAAGTGGGTCAGCCCGCCCTAATGGAAATGACCTATTTACCCAACTGATCCCCCTGTTGTTTACCAAACAACGCAACCAGCTCCTTACCAAACAACACCATCTGCTACCTACCAAAGCGCACCAACCGCCACATATCAAGCACCGCCTCCCTATCCAGCACCACCAGCTACTTATCAAGCACCACCTCCTGCATACCCTACTTACCCAAACACAAGCCTACCTCACACCAACACCACATATCCGCAGCCTTACAATCCCATGTTCACTGCTGAAACCAAACAACTTACTTCGCCAGTCAAAAACCATGAAAAATTATGAATGGGCGGAGGGTGAAGCCAATGATGATAGGACAAAAGAGAAAGTTCGTAAGCTGGAGGCAGCCTTTAAGAAGTTTGAGTTAGGCAAGACCACTAAAGGTTTAGCTTATAAAGACTTGTGCATCTATCCTACTTTGAAACTGCCAGACGGATACAAGATACCAAAGTTCGATCTGTTCAATGGCACTGGAGATCCTATGGCACATCTGAGAGCATATTGTGACAAGTTGATTGGAGCAGGGGAAGACGAGAAAGTACGAGTAAAGCTATTCAGTCGGAGCTTGACCGGAGAGGCTTTGAGTTGGTTCTCTAAGCAGAAGCCTGGCACATGGCTCGGTTGGGAAGACAGGGCAGAAGATTTCGTAGAACGATTTGGGTACAACACTGAAATGGTACCAGATCGTTTCTACCTGGAAAAGTTGAAAAAGAAACCCACTGAAACGTTTAGAGAATATGCTTCTAGGTGGAGAGCAGAAGCTGCCAAGGTACAACCCGCTATGGATGAAAAAGAAATAGTGAACATATTCATCCGCATTCAAGAGGACGTCTATTACGATAAGCTGTTGCATATGAAAAATTAGAAGTTTGCTGATGTAGTGTTGATGGGAGATGACGTAGAAGAAGGACTGAAAAGTGGTTTAGATTATTAGCCTAGCTGCACTACAAGCTACTAATAAGGCTATCCAGTTAGGAAATGTGAGTCTCTCCAAAAAGAAGAAAGACGAAGTCTCTTTTGCTGCAACCATTCAAGACCCTGCTTTAACCCACTATTACCAAACACCACCACCATACCATCACATACCACCTGAATATCCCGTTTACAACACTCAACCCACTCGGCCTATATTCCACACTCCAGCAACAAACCGTCCACAATACCAGCAAAATACTCAACCCAACTACCGAAATGCGCCATCATACCCTCCTAGGCCTCACCCTGATGCAAACCAAAGACCCAAAAAAAATTACACTGCATTAGCTGAATCTCGCGCCCAATTGTTCGAGAGATTGAGAACTGCTGGGCTTATTGTTCCAATCCCTCAAAAGGTGCCAGAAAATCCTTCACCACACTTTGATTACAGCAAAAGATGCGCATACCACTTAGATGGACTGGCGCATGAGACGGAGAGATATTTTGCATTGAAAGATAAGATTCAAGACCTAATAGATGAAAAGGTCATTCACTTGAAGACACCAAATGTGCACAATAATCCACTACCTAATCATGGAGATGAGAAGGTGAATATGATTGACTTCGGCGAAGAGTGCAATCTGGAAGGCACGATTATAAAAGCAAAAACAGTGTTTGATAAACACGAGTTTGGCATGGGTTACGTCTTGGTTCGCAAAAGAAAAAGTATTACAAAAGATACAAGAGGTTATCATTCACTAGAGCAGTTTGTTCCAACTCTGAAACAAGCATCCATATTTTCAAGCTGCATGAAAACTCTCAAGGGAGAAGGACTTGCCAAAGGTGTTCACGATATAGAAGATGAGCTGACCGGTCTAAAGGAGCTATTCATGGAAGAATGTTATTCAGTTCCTGAGAAGCATACTGAGGATTTGAACATCCAGAAAGCTGAATCTGAAATTATGCCAAACGACTGAACCTGCAACACATTTCGAGCATGCCGAGAACCTTAGTGGAGCTGGGGCATTAGTTATTTTCTTAAATAAAACACGACTCCGAGTCGTTAGCTTTTGTTTTCTTTGTTGTTCAACTTTGTTTCATCGTTGTTTCCTTTCGAAGACTTTTTCTCAAGTCCAATAATAAAATCATTTCTATTTCTATTTTAAGCATGCATCATTCACTTTCAGCAAAATTATTTTAATTCCATTGAATCTACGATTGCGATGTGAGGAAGCAGTCCCAAACGACGAGTACAAACCAGGCTATGGTGATTTGACAGAAGACATTTGAGGAACTTCATGAAAATCTTATAGCAGACAATTGAAGCAAGAGCATCAAGAAGATATTGAGAAAATGACTTAAAGCGACACAGTAGAAATACATATAAGGAGCAGAATTGGACAATACCAAATGGGCCAAAAACATACTAGAGCAAGTGACGGACAAAACAAGAAATATAAAAGGCAAAGGAATTTAACAAGAAGTTTAGCAAACTATAGTTAGCCCTGAAGTAGAATTCTTTAAATCGAGAAAAATGAACGAGATCCTTTGAGATACAATCAAGAGATACTACAAATCGAGCAACATTCATCTTTATTGGATTTGAACTACGTAGCGACCTGATTCCCAAAACGGGATACGTAGGCAGCCTACCCAAGGCACGGTCACATCATAAGAGAATTTTATTGGACACTGGGGCAGAATTTTTTGAGTTTACCTCAAAAAATTCAAAGAGTACATTATAACACACTGGGGCAGAATTTTTGAGGTCCCTCAAAAGTTCTAGAGAATACAAGCAGCACACTGGTAGAAATTTCAAAGTGGATGATCTTTGAGCAGCAAACGGATGTAGAAGAGATTATGTCCAAAACAACACGTCGCAGTCTATGATTCAATGGAACAAATTTGCATTACTCTTTAAAAATAATTTTCACAAAACACATGCATATCCCCTTTCATTCACCCTTTTTGCCCACAGCTCGGCTAAGGTTTGACACTCGAAAAGAGAGATATTACAAAGGAAACAATTATACAAGATGCAGCAGCAGAGTGCAGTACCACGAATGCGCCAGTCAACCTCCCCCAAAATACTCACAATTTTTCTTTGATTGCAGATTTACACAGGTACCAAGTATACCTAACAACTCTTGCAAAGAAAAATCTATCAGATTATCAGAGCATAGAATCTGCGTCGGCGGATATATAGGGTCCGCGTCTGTGGACACGACATCAATTTGAGAAGCATAAGATCTGCGTCGGCGGATATATAGGGTTCGCAGTGGTGAACATGACAGCAATGACGACAGTGTAAGGTCCGCGTCTGTGGACAAGACATCTTTTAGAGAAGCATAGGATCCTCATCGGTGGATATATAGGGTCCACGTCTGTGGACATGACATCTTTTGGAGAAGTGTAGAATCCATGTCGGTGGATGTATAGGGTCTGCATCGGTGGACATGACATCAATTTGAGAAGCATAGGATCCATGTCGGTGGATATATAGGGTCCGCAGCGGTAGACATGACATCAATTTGAGAAGTGTAGAATCCATGTCGGTGGATATATAGGGTCCGCAGCGGTGGACATGATATAAATTTGAGAAGTATAGAATCTATATCGGTGGATATACAGGGTCCGCAGCGGTGGACATGACATCAATTTGAGAAGTATAGAATCCATGTCGGTGGATACATAGGGTCTCCATCGGTGGACATGACATCCATAGAATCTGCGTCGGTGGATATATATAAGGTCCGCGTTTGTGGACAATACAGCAATTGAAGGTATAGGGTCCGCGTTTGTGGGCATAGTTCAGCGATCTGAAGCAGAGTAAGAATCTGCGATTGTGGATAATAGGGTTCGCGTTTGTAGGAAGTTCAACACAGGATCCGTGTCTGCGGATACAGTTCAACATTGAAAGCACCTTAAGTATCGAAGAGACATATGATCTGTGTCAGTGGATAGAAAGTTTGGAGTCCATGTTTGTGGACGAGATATCAATCAAACAAGCGTAGGGTCCGCGTTTGTGGGCATACTTCAACAATTTGCAGTAGAGCAAGGTCCGCATCGGTGGGCATAGCATTGGAAAGACATTTGGATGAGACATCAATCAAACAAGTGCAAGACAAAACAACCACTCGGCTCAACAGGGAATTTTATCTTACTTTATCTTTATATCCACTGCATTCATCATGCTTTTGCTGCAGGGTACTCCCAGATCTCTCGACAAACCCCTGTGCCATACTCCCACGCCCGTTCCCAATATTACTACCAATTATGCAACCGCAAAACCTCAAACACATAGAAAGCAAAGCCCAATCCTACAGACAATGCCTTTTGCTACACCCGCAAGCTACCTATTTTGCCGAATTCCAAGCTACAAGTCCATACTCGTACCTGTGATCTACCTAATCTTCCTTGCCGATTGGGTATCAGCTTCGTATTCCTTCCTATTCGTGCCTGCCTATTTGAATCGTGCATATTCATCGTGCTTTAACTCTCAATATCTCTAAGCTCATTCAAGGCAATATTGAAGGCAAGATGACTCATTTATTGAGATGAAGTGGAAACTAGGTACATATAAACTCCTCTTTATGGGTGTGTAGCGTGCCACATTTTCATAACTAGGACGATTATAAGCATTTTTTCCCACGATCGACCTACTGATGTTATCTCATCTTCGATAGTACCCTTACTTTAGTCATCATTCATTCCGCCGAAAAGGCAAAGCATACGCGAATCTAAACTTTACATACTTGGATAAGTTTAGTCTTTACATCCAAATCGTGCGTCATAAATATCTCACACAGGCAACATGCCATTCTAGAACTACACACGGCCTGATTCTCGTGAAACTCGAGATATGTAGGCAACTCAGAGACCGGGGTTCAGCCAAAAACACCCAAAAACTCCCATTCTTCCCCTTTCAATCTTCTGCCTACCGGTCGTGACAAAATTGGCTGTTCCGTCAACTATCTTTGCCCGAAAACTCTTTCATCATCCCCGGGCAAAGAGGGGCAGCTGTTGACACCCAATTTTGTCCCTCCTTTTTCTAAAATTGGCCATAATTCAACTTAAGGGTGCAATGTGACTATTTTTGCAAAATGTGCATTAGAAATCATGCATTTACGTGCGTTATCCTCTATTTATATATTATATACTTAAGTGTGGCTATATTATGTAACTTTTGCATCATTTAGGCTATTTGTCAAAACTGTGACTATTTGTGAAATTAGTACACTCATAATATTAGTGGCTATATTATATAATTACGTCATTTAGGCTACATGTCAAGTTTATTTTAATTTATGATTATTTGTGCAAATTAATAATTATTTGTGATTATATATATTTAAATAATTTAATTTGAGTTTATTTAATATTTATTTGTGCATTTTATAATATATGTATATCTATATTTCATTTTTACACCTTTAAGTTAAATACTGGCCAATTGAAGTGTCCAAATTCCTTTTTATTATTAATTCTTCCATATTTCAAAATTACTACCCAAAATTCTTTATTTATCTTTATTTATTTTTATTTATTTACATTTTACTCTGAACCTAGCCAAATTTCCTAACCAAATACATCCTTATTATTTGAATTTTTAAATCTCAAACCTTCTTCCTAATTCTACCTTGAATCTAGACCAAATAATAGTCTAGATACGTCTTCCCGTCCAAGTTCATTTCCCAAATCTAATCCCCAATTTTTCTCCAATCTCCCTAAATCTCTCCTTTGATTCACTCCCATTCACAATCTCCCTAATTCCTCTTCTTCCTAATTTTAGGTCACCAATTTCCCCACTTTCAAGTCTACATACATTATTGAGGAAAATCATTCAAATCCCCCTCAAATCATTCCCTTTAATATTATCCAATCAAATCCCTCCCATTAAGCCTAAATTCCCCAATCACCTCCCATTTTCCTTAACCACTCTTTTTCAAAAATACTATATATACACCTACTTCTCAAATTCATTTAGGACTTACTCTCATCTTCTCCTATACACATCTCCTAACATATTGATTCATCATCACTTGCAATTACATCTTCTATACACATTCCAACATTCTCACTTCTCATAACTTAACCACATATTTCTCTACACTTATTTTATCCTTTAACACACCACTCTATTTTTTATTATTTTATTGGGAGCCACATTAAAGACTTGTCCAGAAGCTCGTATTGACAAAAGTTATCCATTCATTGGAAGGTAACTTGTATTGAACTCTTCTTAGTATTTTGTGCTAACGTTGCAGGTACAACTACAACTATATATAAGTTACCGCTATGTAATGTAAATATTTGGTTAAGCAGGGGCCACCTTCTACCCTCTATTTATTTGTTGTGTGTTGAAATGAGTAAAATCATAAGATATGTTGAGAATGTGAAGTGCTACTTGAAAACTGAAATGTTTTGCGTGAATCTGAAAATCTGAGTTTTACTTAGTTAATGCATGACAGGTTTTTTTTTAAGATTAAATTAGTGCAGGGAGCTGGCTTATTTCTACAAAAATTGAGTATTCTGAAAATTTAACAGTAGCATGAAGGCTTTGCATCTTTATTACAACTTAGCTGTTTTAATTTGGAGGCCTACTTTTAAAGCTTTTAAAATTATTTTGCTTACATGATATTATTTGACTTGTGTGATTTGCATGACTGTACTCTTTATGTGATGACTAGGAGAGTCTAGATTAGGGCATTAACACAATTAGGGAGTCTAGACATTTTACATTTATATTAGTAGTCTCAATGGCCTCCGAGACATTAAGTGGGACGTTAGTAAACCTTTAGGACGTTTAAAATATTAACTAGCGGTTTAGTTAAATACTTAAAGAGGGTATGGGGGTTAAAGGGAACTAAGCCCCTCGGAAATGATGGAAATTACCCGAGCTACATTTGATAGTGGATTCTGAAACTATCGTCCCCTTCCAAAAGCCGGGTTCTGATCCGAATAGGATAACTAAACCTAGGGTCATTTATTCAAACGTTTAATTGGTTATTTATTATTCCGTGGCTATTTTTGCAACACAACTATTATTTCAAATTATTTATGCAAATATATTAAATTACCTATTTTACTTTGCATCTTATATCTCCTTTGTTTATTTATTTAGTTTCTATCCTTTTTTATAAGCAATATAGTAAACCCAGTATAAAAATCGGCCAGGAACCACGCTTAGTGGAACCTAGGAGGTACCTAACTCCTTCCTTCTAGGTTATTTCGAACACTTACCCAAATCTCTGACTCGTAGACCAACTCGGAATTATTTTTTTAATTTGAATTAGAAATATTTTTAGGTGACCTAATACACCTTAGGAAATATATTAGGCGGCGACTCCAAAACTCTAACTCCAAACGAGTTTACCCAATCAAATCCGAAACCCGACTCGCCTCGAGTCAAGTTAAAAATCGGGTATGACAATCATTAGTTACCTATGCCATAGTGGATTGTTGCGCGCCATATGCGCTGAGGTTTTTACTGTTTCCCTTCCCCGATGCCCCTACTATTTTACTTGATTAGTTTAGGTTCGTTAGTTGTTTTCTTCGTCGTAGTATGGTTAGGAGTAAGTGTGGGATCGTTACGACGCCCCGTTGATTCTTGCACGCATAGTTACATATTTTGCAGGTGTAGATAGGGTCGAGCTCAAGTGTGAAGTGCACGCACACCCAATGCCTTAGAAAAACGACATGTTGGAGGAAGTCTGAGTACCTCGTACATTACGGACGCTTTATTGGTTGGTTCGTGATGGAGATGACGTCATTTCTAGCGCCAAAGGCTAGAATTTTCGGCTTTCAGGGAAGTTCCTTTAACTCTTGAACTTTCTTTTTGTCGCACCAAGGACAGCGCTTGATTTTAAGTGTGGGGTGGGGGAATTCCCAAGTTTTGAGGTTATGGATGATGGTACCCGTAGGAATTTAATTTTAGCAATTTTTATTTTTGTCACTTGACGTTGTTTTTATTTGTTTCTTGCTTTAATATAAAAAATAAAAAAAATGAGAAAACCAATGAAAAATTCCAAAAAGATTTTCTTTTAAGTTTTAGTTAGTGGTGCAGTCATCCGCCCCGTAGTTTTGCTTATGGCCTCGGTTCTTTTCCATGGGTAGATCTTTGAACCGGGTAATTTTTTATTTTTAGGAGTAGTATAGTATTAGTTAGTAGAATATTTGAGGAAAATGGATAGAATGCTAGGTGCCTTTGGTTTGTTTGATACCGGTGGATTTAGACCTGAGCATATGCTATTTGTGAATCCGTTTTGGTTTTAAAATTGTGATGCATGCCTAGAAAAATTTGAATGACCTTCTTGAGACGCTTAGGTTCTACCACTTGACTCTTTCGTGAACTATTGCGCCTTAGTGCTTAAATTTCCAAAATTGCACCTTGTTTGCTTGAACCGAGAGTTGGAATGAAACCGTCTTTAGTGAACTATGTGCGATGTGTGATGTGATTTATCCTTTCTTATGCTCCGTGCTGCATATTGATGCCTAGAACTTGCCTCGTATGTGTTCAAAGCGAAATCCTAAGTTTTCTCTAGTCGGGAGATGATACAGACGTTTCTTTGATAAGCCCTTCTAGCCTTGATTAGCCTACCCTTTAATCTTATCCTTCTTAAGCCCTTTTGAGCCTATTGACCTTTTTGTTGGAACCCACATTTCAAGTCTTACCCCTTTTGTTCTTAATTATCTTCCTTTTGAACCCGTACTCCTTAGAGAACTTTAATTGAAATATTTGATATTTATAGAGTTGTGGTTGGAGAAACTGGATTGCTTTTGAGTGGAACCAATGAAAGAAAAATATGGTGCATTTTGGAAAAAAAAAGTCATTGGCAAGGTTGAGAAAAAATATTGAAAAAAAAGAAAAAAAAAAGAGAAAAAAAAGAAAACAAAAGAAAAAAAAATCTCAATCCTTGCTAGTGTGTTGCAAAAAGTAAAGTTGTAAATTGCGTAAAATTGAAGGGGAAATCCTTGTGTGATGTTTGGGTGGTTGCTTGGTTGGTTTTGAGAAGAATGGTGAAAATAAAAATTAAAGTGATGTATTAAAGTGCTTAGGAAAGTAGTCACTATTTATCCATATTTATCCTACCCATCCTTTAGTCTACATTACAATCCGTAAAGTCCTAGTTAATTCCGACTGGAGTGAGCTTACATTAGTGGAGTCCTACACTACAGGCAAGCCTATGGTACGTTGTGTGGGGCCCGAAAACTTCTTTTTGAGAGCGAATGAATTCTTCCTATATTATGTCCCTCATTTATTCTTGAAATATATTCTTTGTGTGATATTCTGGACGCTCTTTTGATTTTTGGTGAGGGCACATGGTTTGTACGAGATAGGGAAAGTTATTGACTTCTTGGTTGAGTGAATGGATGTGATTTCGTGAAATCTTGGTTTCATTGAGTCGGTTTTTGAGGTTGAGATGTCTTGAGTTGGTCGTTCTAGTGTTTTAAAACTTGGTGAATTTTTGGCATGTTGTGGGTCACATGGTATGTATTTATGCTCTTGTTTAATGGTCGGTATCAACCATAACCATAGGTAGACCTGTTCTATCAAGTGTTGGTTTAGTTGGGAAGTTATTTTTGGTGATTGCTCGAGGGTGAGCAAAAGTCTAAGTATGGGGTGGTGATGTTTGGCAATATTTGCCTAATTTACCTTAATATTTCCGCATATTTTGATACATTATTCGCCCATTGCACGAAATAATTGTGATTGTTGCGCTCACTTATTGTGTTTGTGATGTTAGGAATGATTTGGATAAATACGAGTGCAAACGGAGTGAAGATGGATGAAATCGAGCAAGAATTGATGAACTTAGCTAATCGTGGGATATGGCATTAGACGGAAAGCTATGGAGCAAGCTACGGATTTGTCATAGCTTCATGCTTCCAAAAGCCATAACCATGCGAGGCATGGCCTGTAGCTTAAGACTTCCAAACGCCACAAGCCATGCGATGCATGAGCTGTGGCGCGCGACTCTCAGAAGCCATAACCATGCGAGGCATTCCCCGTGGCTTTTAGTTCTGCGATCCCAACTTTTCCAATTCAGTTTAGGCTTAGGATTAACTTATGGGAAGACCTTGTAAACACTATAAATTGTATTTTAATTTCCCTTTTAGAGGGGAGATCTGGAGGAGAGCGGAGGAGCCCTAGATGTCTTTTACACAAGTTCTTTCTCTCTTTCTCTTATTCTTCTCTTAAATTCTATAGTTTGTTCATTCTAGAGTTAGAGAAAATACATGAAGGTTGATGTTTGAAAGTTGAATTTTTCCTATTGATTTACCATTACAGATTATTTATTCTTTCTTGAGCCTAATTGTTTGGTTATTGAGGCATGATAATTGAACACTATTTACGATTTACAAGTTGAACTTGACAAAGGGAACTTGCGAATGCACATAAGAAAGAATAGGGCTTGATTGTGAACCCGTGCATCAGGGAATCGATTTGCGGGTAGGATAGACATATACATATTCGCCTTGCTTAGCTAAATACAGAGTTCGTTAATACATGCATGCGATTTAATTCCATAGAAATATAGGCGTTAGAGTAGCTTGCATAGACTCGTGAAGAATCGACAGGTTTTCACGAATATAATTAACCTGTTAGTTAGCAATCTAGGAAATCAAGAAGTAGAGTCAACTGAAAAACTAAACTGGATTGTTCGTAACTCTGACCCTGGACTGTCTCTCTTTTATTGATAACAACCTAGAAGTTGCTTTAGTACTTGACTTCAGTTACTTGTTTTTAATTATTTCTTTTAGTTAGTAAATTTCACAACCATCATCGAAAAAGATCCCTGAATAGTTTTTAGGAAATTGTTTGCTAGGATTCAGTCGTAACAATAGTACTCGTAGAAACGATACTCGACTCACTACTTTATTACTTGTCGACCACGTATACTTGCGTGTGCGTTTGGGAGCAACAGTATGCAACAAAATAAAAGGTCTTGCAATAAATAATGTATACTCCACACTGAATCTTAATAAGAAAAAATATATGGTCCAGAAGTTTAATATCTACTGTAATTCAAAACATAATATTTTTCCTCTTGTATGTCAATGTGTCGATTGGAATATAATTACAATCTTGTGAAAATAAAAATAGACCATGTATTATATAAGTTTGATCACTAAAATGTGAAGTGCCTCATGCAGGGAAATTATATAGAAGTTCAAACGACAGCACCATATAGTTACTATAAAATAGTATGCTGAATAAAATTTTAAAGACTCGCCTAAGATCGTAAATGTCAATAGATATTTGGCCAATTTTCTCCATCCCCTAAGACAAATGAATCCATTCATAGATGCTTGCTAAAATATGCGCCATTTTGTTAAGATGAGAGCATCTCGTCAAAGAAAAATATAGACTAATATCATGTGAATGATTTCTGTCATTTGGGTAAGTACTAAAGTTAGTAAATATAATGATAATGAGTGACCGTTGGGGTGCTGCTCTCCTACTACAGTTATCACAATAGAGGTTTATTATACAATATAAAGAATGGTTTCCATCACTTAATTGTGCTGGCGTTATGGGTGAATTTATGTTAATACTTATTTACAAACATTAAATATAGAAATAGGTTAGAGAACCAAAATATTTTACAGACTTTTGGAAGCAAGTACGTTATTTTACCTAGAAGCCAAAAACTAAGAAAGAAGAAAGGTTGAGAAATGGCCAAAAAATAGGAATTCTTGGCCATTGAGCTATGCCACATCACTTGCCTATGTTTTTCAATTAGTAGATACTAGGGAACTGGGCCATGCTCGCATGGGAATGTGCACAATTTTCTATTTGCAATTTAACATTTTATGTAAACACCAAAATACTTATGCACTTCTCTTAGCTGGATTTTTGTTACGCTGTAAATAGAAAAGGTAATTGTAATATTTCTACTTCATAAAAATAAACAACCTTTAACTTTCTGTAAATGTGTTTGTACATGATTCAATTTATGTATTTTGATAACAAATTTTTTCCTTGTATATATATAATTGTGTATCTTCTCATAATTTTATTTTACTTTTAAAATAGTAAAATAAAAAAGGTAGTAAAAGAGGAAGCAATATAGTGGAAACTCCCATTTTAACCAACTCTATCTATGAAACAAATGGTAAGAATTACTCTTTTGAAATTATAAATTCCAAATTCGAAGGAATTCGTATGGAATATTTTCATTTTTCCTTTTCCGCTATGTTGATTTCAAACTTTTGTTCCCGTTACTCCACACATGATTTACTCAATCCCCAATTTATGCTATAACATTCATTTAATTTACTCCTAATTTTATGTTTACTTTTCAAAAATTAATTTTTTTATTAAAAGGCTCTCATCATCTTTTCCTATAAATTCAAAGTGCTCTAACTAAAAAGAAAAAGAGATTAGAAGGAAAAAAATACTACATGCACATAAGACTTCATGTCGTCGAAAGAATGGTTGTAGCTTCAAGTCAATATTTGCAGAACATTTAAATCCATATATCCTCACTTTGTCTTGCTTCATCCAAAAAATTTGAAATTCTGAACACCTCAGCCAGCAAAACAATATTATGTGGTATTGAACCCTTTTTCCTTCGTCATAGAGTTAAATTAAATACTATTATTTTTATCTTTGTCTAAGTATCTAAAAGTTCATCCAAAACGGATTGGGATGACAAAGACAATATATAAGATGCTAAGATTGAAATTTCAACCTTCAGTCTCGTCGAGAAACAACGGGATGCAAAAGAAGAAAAGGAAAGAAATAGGTTATGCATAAACAACACATGTGAAAATTTTTTTATTCTAATAAGTGCATATAGGTGCATTTTTTTCTCTGTTACTCGAGTTGCTAATTAGCTTTACACATCTAATTTTTTTTGTTCCTGCTGCTTCCTCTCTTTTTGCTGTTTTCACCATTTTTTATTTCCTCGAATTCCTCTGCTTACCAACCTAAATAGATTATCATGTCAAAATCCTCACTAAATAAGAAATAAAATAAAATACACGGTTAAGAAATAAAAAGTGCAGTAGTAAAGATAAAGAAAAAGTTTTTAACATATATGGAAAAATGAAAGAAAATAAATTTATCTATGTGAGAAAGAAAGGGAAGGGAGTAAGGGTAACTAAAGGTGCAGTAGAAGAATTACAAAATTGTATGAATGGCGAATTCATGACGTTTGTATGACTTATATGTACAAAGCCTAAAGATTATATTTGACATTCCAAATAAATACTACATTCAATATACATTAAATTAATATTCATAAAAAATTTAATGGAGAAGAGTGAGTGTAATATAAAAGAAATACTACTATTTGAAGTCCTTACATCTCTACACTTGAATAATAATAATAAACATATAATTATAGGAAATGAGAAGAAAACCCAAATATTTAGAGTTGTAAACTGCAAAAGTAGAACGTGCATACAAATAGTAGCAAATACATGGATATTGCACTTCAGTGGTTGTTCCTTTGGGGACATGTGATAAAACAAAAATACTTCAGTGGTTTATTACACATAAACACTCATTAATCAAGAGTAAACAATCAAAATATCTAGAAAACCATGTATAAAAGAAGAAAAGGGTGGAAAATGGCCAAAAAGAAGAGTTGTACCTTACCGGGTGTCGCACGGTTACTTAAAACATTTAGTGTAATAATAATAATAAGTTTTTTTTTTAGTGAATTACTATTTGATAAATTTAACTTCGCTGAATTTTTGAAGCATTATTTAATTCCTAACTATCACACTTCTATTGGTGACAAATAATGTCACATCCAAAAATAACAAAGTTACACAAATATTGGATAAGAAAACTACTTTTGAATCTTCGAACAATACTTTCGGTGAAAGCTTTATCATTTTTTATCTACATAAATTAGAAGTTGTTGCAATATAAGGTGGTGTCTTTGATAATATTATAAAGCACAAAAAAAATGGAATAGCGAGGAATACATTAAGTTCAAACATGTACTTTACATTATATTATTTATTACAAAAACTATTAAACTCTAGAACTATTTGTAGATTATACTTATCACCTAGAAATTGCAAAAACTATTTTAGATTTTCTTTTGAATTCATCTATCTAGATAATACAAAAGGTAAATTTCTAAAAATTCAAATCTTACTCCCAATAGAAGTATCACCTACATCCGGTGTCCATCTCTTTTGTACGTTGTCAAAGCTGTCTTTGATCATGCTTTCTAAGAAAAGAAAAGCACAAGAAAAAAGAAATATTTAGATGATGTTGAACAACAAATATAGACTATATATACATGAATAAGCAAGAAAATAAAAAATCAATTTATCCAATAAAAAAACATGAGAATGAAGGAGAAGATGATTGAATGAGCCAGAAAAACGAAAATCAATGTATTACTAGTAACAAAACTTGCGAATGAGAGGAAGAAAATGATTGGCTAAGAGGCTGAACTAAAACTTTGTAAACAGATATTTCATTTGACAGAAAGATAAGGGAAGGGTGACTTTTATAAACTGAAGTCATAGAATGTGCATTACTTAAAAAATTTTATGAGGCGTTTGGATTGTAACTACAGAGTTAATGTGCATTCACTTGGAAATTTAATGAGGAAGCGTTTGAATTATAACTACAGACCACAATTATACACGATAATGAAATGTAATTAATTGGATGGAAATTAAAGAAATGAATTTCCAATTATTAAACAAAATAAGGAAAAAGAGGACGTGGAGAGACAAAAGAGGAAAGGCTTGAAAATGGCAAAAAAGTGATGAGTCCTTGCCAAAGAGCTATGTCACCTCACTTGTCTATGATTCTAAATTAGAAGATATATAAATATAGATATAGATATAGATATAGATATAGATTAGTGAATGCGACCGCACTCGCGCGGTCATTAAAAATTTAGAAAAATATATAGCTAAATAATCAATGATATAACTTTTATAATCATTGATATAGCACGCGCATCACGTGGTCATGAGACTCATCACATTGATCTTATACGACATGATTTGTTCCTAATATTTGAATATTAAAAATAAAAAGTAGAATCCTGCGTAAATGTCGTCAATTTTGCCTTCTCTAGGTTCATTCACCAGCCATAAGGTTTTATTATAAGTTGTGATTGCACAACGTTTATTAATCTTTCCTAATAATCTAGCATTTTATTTTCTATTTTATCCTTTAATTTTTAAAAGAATATGTATATATTTCCATTGAAAATAATATAAAACCGTCAAGTATATGTATTAAGAACCTTCAAAACATTTAATATATACATAAATTACAAATTGATTGTGACTTTACATCACAATGTTAATGTCAAGTTGCTAAATTCTTCAACAGCACCCAAAATATGGCTATTTATCTCTAGTAGTGTTCGACAAATCGTTTTTGAAGTTTCTATCTCCTTTCCTTTAAGCAATTGAATATGACAACAATAAACCATTTTGATAGAGGGGCAACAGTACCTATTACCACCCCCACTATATAATAGTACATAAAAGGAGATATGAAGAGGCACCAAGTTAAATTATCATTGTGTTATTACACCTAAATATTATTATAATTAAAATTTTCTTCAGTTATGTGAATACAAACACACAAAAAAAACATAAACAAAAAAGATATAAGAGAATGAAATTACATACTGTATGGGCCTAAATCGTTTTTAGGTACACAAATCGAATTTGGATTCGAATATAAGCAAATCTTTGTATCAAAGCGGTAAATAATGCGCAAAATAGATGAAAAATGCGTAAAATAACTTGCTTTCAATATATGGATGTTCAATACAAATTTGGGCAGAGTTTCGGTATATATTTCTGGATCCCTATTACATGAAATGAACTGCTATTTATAGATATGAGCCTCTGCCCATGATCTCCACTATCTATTGCCACGTTGTCCCACGATCTTGAGGTGTAGTGGCTGAGTTAGTGGGATGAAGTAGTGGGCTGCAAAGCCGGGCGAACCGAGGAGGATCCACCGAGGTGAGTGTTAACGACCTCGGTGGCGTGGCCCTGTTGCTTGACCGAGGTGATAGTCACCGAAGCTCAGCTCGCGGCTCGCCTTCGGTAACGCATCCTCGGTTTCAAGGCTTCGGCGACTTCTTTATTCGCTTCGGCGGTTGCTTAGTCGTGACGTGTTCGGTCGTTAAGATTTGCACGACCGAGGCGGATCACCGCGGGTCAATTTTTACCCAATACAGATAGTCCCCCCACTCCTCGGTTGCCTACCGAGGAGACCGAGGAGTGGAATGAAGTTTTAGCGGGAAAGCGGCGTGGCTCAATCCTATCCAAGCGTTTCAAAATTTGTCAACAGTTCGTGTCCCATCAGGTCTCTTCTCAATGACACGTGGCGCTCATCCGTGGGTTGACCGAACTGTCACGCCGAACTTTTTGTTTTCTCCAACGTTTCAATGATGACGCTGACGTCATCCTCTTTTAAAATTCCATACCTATAAAAGGGACCGTTCACCAAGCTGCCTCTTCACTTACTTCAGAGCAATCAACAGTGAAAACTTAAGAACTCTCCCAAACTCCTTCCAATCTTCCAACTTTATAGAAAAGCCTCCAGTTTCGAATTCATCATCATGTCTACCACAATTTCTAGGCAAGATTCCAGCGACTCGGGTGAGAGAGTGCGAATTCCGCCTCCAACTGCAGCTGTTGCCAGCGGCGACGCCGCCGCTGCTATGCCGGTGACTACCACGGCTGTGGTGGAAGGCGGCGAAGTATCATCAGGTGTTGGGGGCGTGAAGCGCCGTAAGATGAGGGCTATGCGCCAGCTGGCGGCGGAGGAGGAGGTCGCCTCAGACGAGGACGACGCCGTGCTGGACGACGCCGCTCTACGCAGCTTTAGTGATGCTCTCCTTAGAGACGATGACGATGGAGGGGATGGCGAGGGAGTTGGCACCGAGGACGTCGATGCCGAGGGCAGAGGCGCCGAGGCCGTAGATGTTGCCGAGGGGGGATCCACGGGGCCGTCTATTCCCCTCGAGCAGGAGCTTGAACCACACCAAATCATTCCCTCCCATTTTGATAACTCCAAGGATTTAAAATTGCAGGCTCGGACGGCTGAGCAGGAGGGGAAGCACAGGAACGTCCCCGTGAACACTACCCCAACCCTCATTACTCAGGCTCACACTGAGCAGGTTCGGAGGGAGTGCCAATTTGACGCCGAGGTCAAGGTCATTATCCCCGATCCAACAAGTAGGGTATGCCACGATATCGAGGGTATGTCTTTTGCTTATACTTACCCATTCACCATCGGTTTCACTCTTCCTGTCCACAAGGTCATCGATGACTTTTGCCGGGCTTATAATTTGTGTCTGGCCCAACTTGGCCCCGGTGTCTGGAGAGTCGCCCAATGCATGGATTGGCTAAGCAAAAAGGCGAAGGTGGACTTCACCTTTCAACATCTTATTTCCCTTTACTACCCTTATTTCCACAAAGCCGGGGTGGTGGCGCTCAACAACCGGGGCAAATTTGCTCTCCTTCACAAGAGTGAGGATCACGGAGACCGAGGCTGGAGTGAGCGGTTCATCTTGCTGGAGACCAAGGTCTTATCTGCCGAACCTAATTTCCCCGAGCGGTGGAACAACACGCGTAAGTTACACTGCCTTCCATGTTTTACTCCTCGGTAGTTTATCCATTCTTTATTGATTTTGTTCCTTTGCTATTTTTCCAGCCAACAAGGTAGACATCGTGCCCCCGGCAGGTCTGACAGCATGGGTTAAGGCGATGACTAACGCTCGCACGCGTCCCGAGAGGACGTGGATGAATATGGCTGCCGAATTTGGCTGGCAGTGCAAGAGGCACGGTGAGTTTTGATAGTGTTTTAATAGTGGTTAACTTTGGGATTTCTCTGACTTTCCTTCCCTCGGTGTCAGGTTTTCCAAATCATGCCGCTAACACCAAGAAGAGTAAGAAGAAGAAAGAAGAAAAGAAGAAAAATGATGAAGAGACCGAGTCTGACGATGATCTGGCTGCGGTAGCCGGGGAGTACAAGGGATTGAAGGCTTCCAAGTCTTCAAAAACCTCAAAGGGAGCCCCTGATCAAGGGACTTCAAAAGGTAACATTTCTCCTCGGTTCCCATCGCGACTTATCATTTCTTTTCCGTTTTAATAGTTTCCACTTCTCCTTCGGTTGCAGGCGTGAAGCGGAAGAGGGCTACGTCGAAGAAACCGTCCCGTTCGGTGACTCCTTGCACCGAGGTGGAAACACTTCGCCAGCCCGAAGTGGTGGCTGAAAAACGCCGAGGACTGGTGGACGAGCCCGAGGATGAGGCGGCCGCCGAGGCTTGGTCTCGAGGTAATGTTGGTGTCATTGATCTCGAAGGTCAAGAGCCCGAGCCTGATGCTGCTGCGGAAAAAGCCAAGGGCAAGGCTAAAGTCACCGAAGCTGGACCTACTGCATTCGCTGGAGAGGCTGGCTTCGGGTCAGTGAGAGCGCACTCCGAACCTGCAAGAATTTCTTCCTCGGTGGGGGCTTACCGGAAACTCGAGGTGCCAATCTCTTCGAATTTGCTAGGCTGCAGCCCCGAGGATCTTTTTAGCCTCACACCTTTGCTGGGGCCGACCGAGGACAAGCTTATGCAAGAGTTTACCCCGGGCCAGCTATACAGCACCATGGCCTCCAATGCAGTGAGGGTAAGTCATTGGTCTTGAAACGAAATAATTTTGAATCTTTACCTTCGGACTGTTGCTAACCTTGGTGAATTTGACTTTTGCTCAGAGCTTCATCCTCTCATTGAAGGCGATTGAAGTGGAGTCCTCGAGGACCGCCGAGGTTCGGCGCGTATCTCGCCTATGGGACCAGCAAAGAGACAAATTCAAGGCCCAGATAGCTTTGCTGAAGGCTGATTTGGCCAAGTCTCAGGCCGATTTACGCGAAGCTGAGGCGAACTCCGAAGCCAAGATTAAGATCCTCGGTGATGATTTTGAAGCTGAGCGCTCGAGGCTGGGAGAGGAAGTCGCGAGGCTGAGCGACGAGCTGTCACAAACCAAAACCGAGGCGGTTAATATGGCCAAAAAGCACCAAGAGCAGCTGAGAGATCATCTGCTTCACATTAAGAAGCTAGAGGGCGAAACTTCCAAGCTTTCAGCCAAGGATGATCAGATCGTTGCCCTGAAAGATGAAATTGCGGCCCGAAAGGATAAAGCTGCACTCAAGGTGAAAAGGGCCGAGCTCGACAAGCGGTGGGCCATCATCAAGTCTCGGTTAAGGTTGCTCAAGCGGTGTCGCGCCGGGGAGCTTAACCTTGATGAGGAGATTGAGAAGGCCGAAGCTAAAGCAGCCGAAGCTCAAGCTATCATCGAGGATCTTCCTTCAAGTGAGGCCTCGAGCGGCGATGATGAAGATGAGGAAGATGAAGAGGCCGAAGAGGGCTCCGGGGATGGAGGTGGTTCTCCTGAGGCCTGAATTACTTTTAGCACTTCTTTTGCAAGCCTTCGGGCTTTTGAGTTTGTACTTTCGACCTTCGGGTCTTTTTGAGAATGTATATATTCAGCCTTCGGGCTTTCAGTAAAAAATATTTGCATCCTTATTTTGTGTAATGGCCTTTTAAGCATATCGAACACTTTGATGCAACCTTTACTTTAATCTTGCAAGATTTAGACATAATTTGACCGATGCGAACCTAGGGCGACGTCTCGTCCTCGGGTCGACGCATTACGCGGCTTCAAAATGTAAGATTTACACAGATAAAATGAGTGTAATCGAAGTCGTTCTTATTGATATTGACGAGCCAAAAGGCTATGTACATAAAACCAATCCGAAACGGACCTTGGGTAAAATTTCGAAATAAAAGCAAACTGACAAACACGCCGCTACCGGGCTAATTTACAATGTACTAAATCTAGTCCCCGGTTGTCGGATAGATAAGCTTCGGTTGGGAGGCTCGATGCCGACCTCGATATCAACCCCTTCTCACTCCCCCCCAGTGTTCGGTTGTGAATCTTGATGAAGATCCGAGCACTGGAATCGGTTCGGTTCGCTTCCTGAAAAGGTCAAGCAAAAAGACGGAACGAGAGGTAAGTTAGTACATTTTCTGTTAATGCCATGGGAGCGGAGTTCGGCTCGGGGCTGTTTGATTTAAAAAAGTTTGAAGATATTTACCTCGACTAGAAGTAGTACCGCTTCAAGTTGGAGATATTCCAATTCAACGGTTCGGGCTCTCCTTGCAAACTTTCGATTTGATAAGAGCCTTTTCCAACAATTGCCTTGACTCTGTAGGGTCCTTCCCAATTTGCGATGAGCTTTCCCCCGTTTTCTTCTTTGGTTGATTGCTTCACGGTTTTCAACACATAATCCCCGACCTTGAAGTCCCTGAATTTAGCCTTTCTGTTGAGATACGCTTCAATCTGTCTCTTTTGAGCAACCAACCGAACCAAAGCTAGCTCCCTCTTCTCTTCGAGCAGATCCAACTCAATGCGCATTGCTTCCTGGTTTGCGTCTTCGGCCGTATGGGCATACCGAAGGCTTGGTTCGCCCACCTCTACGGGAATAAGAGAGTCCATGCCATACGCCAAAGAGAAGGGAGTCTCCCCGGTGCTGCTCTTTTCAGTTGTTCGCATGGCCCACAGAACCCCGTGCAACTCCTCGGGCCAAGGACCTTTTTTCTCATCGAGCCTTTTCTTGAGATTCTCAATTATGATCCTGTTTGAAGGCTCGGCTTGGCCATTGGCGCTTGGATGATAGGGAGTCGAAGCTATTCTTTTGATACCCCACTGCTTGAAGAAGTTGGTGATAGCAGTTCCCATGAATTGCTTGCCGTTGTCGCAAGCGATTTCTCTTGGGACCCCGAACCTGTAGATGATGTTCTTTTTGATGAAGTCGATTACTTGCTTTTGCTTGACCTCGGTGAGAGCCGCTGCCTCCACCCATTTGGTGAAGTAATCAGTCAATACCAGGATGAAACGAACACCACCTTTTCCCTTGGGCAATGGTCCAACAACGTCCATTCCCCATTTCATGAAGGGCCATGGCGACACCACCGAATGGAGAGGCTCGGCCTGTTGGTGGATCAGCCGCCCATGGCGTTGGCACTTGTCACATTTTTGCACAAAATCCCTCACATCGGTACTGATAGTGGGCCAGTAATACCCAGCTCTTAATAGCTTTCGTACCAAGGACTTTGCCCCCGAGTGGTTGCCACACTCGCCTTCATGCACTTCTGCCATCACGTATCTTGCCTCATCGGGACCCAAACATTTGGCCATCGGGCCGCAATACAGCCTTTTGTATAGACTGCCTTCGATCATGTGATACGAGGCAGCTTGGGTCCTTAGCTTCTTCGCTTCTTTCTTATCTTGGGGGACAGTCCCCGAGTCGAAATAGGAGATGAACTTACTTCGCCAATCCCATCGGTTGTCCACCGAGTTGACTTGCAGCTTCATCTCTCTCATCTGCGCAGATAATAGCTGAACCATCGAATCAGTCCCCGAGTGAGCTTCATCAATAGCCGAACCTAGATTCGCCAAGGCATCAGCCTCGGTGTTCTCCTCCCGAGGCACTTGTTTAACTTGCCATTCTTGGAATTGGGTCAAGATCCTTTGTGCCCGATCTAGGTATAACTGCATTCTGGGCTCACGAGCCGTGTAATCACCGAGGATTTGGTTCACCACTAACTGAGAGTCACATCTCAATTCGATTCTTTCAACCCCCATTTCTTTGGCCAACTCTAAACCCGCTAAAGCCGCCTCATATTCTGCCTCGTTGTTGGTTACTTTCTTGAATCGAACCGAGTGTCTGATTTTTTCCCCGGTGGGCGCTCTCAAGACTATGCCCAGCCCCGAACCTTTGGAGTTAGTTGCTCCATCAGTATAGAGTACCCATAAGCCCGGAGTTGTTCCTTTAGCTTCGGCGTTTTCTTTTTCAGCCTCGGGTAAGATTCCAACGCTAAAATCTGCCACGAAGTCTGCCAAGACTTGGGACTTAATGGCGTTCCGAGGCTGATAGGTGATATCATATTCACTTAACTCTACCGCCCATTTTGATAATCTTCCCGACAACTCTGGCTTATGCAAAATATTTCTCAAAGGGAAAGTTGAAACTACGGCTATTGGATGGCATTGAAAATAGGGCCGCAATTTCCGAGCAGTAACAAGTAAAGCAAGAGCTAGTTTTTCCAGATGTGGATACCTGGTCTCAGCGTCGAGGAGTGTCTTGCTCACATAGTAAATGGGCTACTGCTTGCCATCTTCTTCTCGAACCAGCACAGCACTTACTGACACCTCGGATACTGCTAAATAGACTAGCAATGTTTCACCTTCTTTTGGCTTGGCAAGCAACGGTGCGTTAGCCAAATACTGTTTCAAGTCTTTCAACGCTTGTTCGCACTCCGGTGTCCATTCGAAGTGAGTGTTTTTTCTCAAAACGGAGAAGAATTTGTGGCATCGCTCCGAGGACCTTGAGATGAAACGACTCAAGGCAGCGACTCGGCCAGTCAAGCGTTGGACTTCTTTCAGCCCGGTAAGCTTCTCGGGGATTTCTTCGATAGCTCGAATTTTGTCAGGATTAGCCTCGATGCCTCGTTCAGAGACAATGAATCCCAAGAATTTGCCAGACCCCACGCCGAAGGCGCACTTTTCAGGATTCAACTTCATGCCATATTGTCTTAACACGGCAAAGGCCTCCCTCAGATGATTTAGGTGATCCTCCATTTGGATCGACTTGATGAGCATGTCGTCTATGTAGACTTCCATAGACTTTCCAATATATTCCTTGAACATGCGACATACCAGCCTTTGGTAAGTCGCCCCGGCGTTTTTGAGACCGAAGGGCCTGACCTTGTAACAGAATGTACCTCGGTCAGTGATGAACGAGGTTTTTCCTTCGTCCTCAGGGTCCATGGGGATCTGATTGTAGCCCGAATACGCATCCAAGAAAGTTAATAGTTTGTGTCCAGCCGTGGAGTTTATTAACCTGTCGATTTGTGGCAATGGGTAAGAATCTTTGGGGCAAGCTTTATTCAGGTCGGTGTAGTCTACACACATTCTCCACTTGCCATTCTTCTTCGGCACAACTACCACATTTGCCAGCCATTCGGGATATTTCACCTCCCTGATGAAACCATTTTCTTGCAGCTTCGTTGTCTCATCTTCAATCGCCTTCTTTTTCACCCCGGCGTGAGGTCTCTTCTTTTGTTTCACCGGGGTGAACCTTGGATCCACATTCAGCTTGTGAGTCATGATCTCCGGATCGATACCCGTCATGTCTGAATGAGCCCAAGCAAAACAGTCATGGTTGGACCTTAAAACTTCCATAATTGCCTCTTTCGACTTCGGGTCCAACTCCGAGCCGATGTGCACTTTCCTTTCTGGGAACTCTTTCAATAGAGTGAAAGAGTTCAGCTCCTCTATGGTAGAGTCCTCGGCTTTTTGCTTCCGAGGCTCTTGCACGCATGCCGGGATCTTTTCAATTTCATTTTGGAGGCTCGCCTCGCTCGATCCCGGTTGCGTTGGTTGCTATTTTTTGGGCCCGCTTGGGGCGACTCCACTCTTCAGTGCAACCGAGTAGCATTCCCTCGCTACTCGCTGCTCACCCTTAATTGACCGAACCCCCCAAGGCGTTGGGAATTTGATCACTTGGTGTAAAGTGGAAGGAACAGCTTCCATGGAGTGGATCCATGGCCGCCCGAGGATTACATTATAGGCCAGATCCTCGGGCATCACTTGAAACAGTGTCTCCTTGGTGACACCCTCAGCGAATGTCTTCAGCGTGATTTCACCCAACGTCTTCTCTGTTGAGTTGTTAAAACCAGCCAACACTGTTGATTTGGGAACGATTTCCCCTTTTAGCCACATCTGCTTCACCGCCCCGTAGCTGATGATGTTTACCGAACTACCGGGGTCAATCAAGACTCTCTTGATGTCAGCGTTGTTAATTCTTAGCATGATGACTAGAGCATCGTGATGGGGGAACATCATCCCATCACAGTCATCCTCATCGAACACGATGTCCTTGCCCGAGCCTCCAACTCGGGTCCTTTTCTCCATGGTGATGGAGAGCTTAGCAAATTTTTTAGCTGCGGCGAAGTTCACGCCGTTTACTTCTGACCCCCCGGTGATGACGTTAACTACTCTCTCCGGGGGTGGAGCCCGAGGTGGTTGCCCATCCCCCCGGTTCTTTGAAAAATTGTCTTTCCCCTTGTCAGTGAGGAATTGAGCCAAGACTCCTTTTTTCAGTAGGTGAGCTACCTCGAGGCGCAAAGCTTTGCAGTCCTCGGTTCTGTGACCATAATCTGCATGAAACTCGCAATGCAGATTCTGATCCCTTTTGTCCGCCGGGGTTCTCATGTCTTTGGGAATTCTTACCCCGGCCGTCCCCTTAACGACGTCGACCAGCTCTGAGGTCGATATGTTGAAATTATAATCTTGGATCCGGGGAAGATCCTTTCTTGGGACCGAAGCGGAGCTCGAGGGATTCCTTTGGTTCATATTGGTTTGAACCTTCCCTCCAAGCCTTTGGCTTATGTGAGATGTCGGGTATGAGTTACCGGGGTTGTTCCCAAACCTTTGAGTAACATGTTGCCTCGGCGAAGTATAAGGTTCATACCTCCCTTTCAAATTATTTCGTGGCGCCTCGGCGCGATTTGAAATATCACCTCGGTTTTGGTAACCTCGGTTTTTGAACTCCGCCTCCTCTAATCTGATTTTGGAGTAAGCTCTTCTATGCAGGTCCTCCCACGTCAGGACCTGATATTGTTGCAACTCTTTTCGCAATTCGGCAGCAGCACTTGAATTGCGACCGTTGATACCTTTTTCGAAGGCCATGATAGCCAGGGTATCATCCATTCGAGGCAACTCCATACGTTCAGCATGGAATCGCTCGAGGAACTCTTTAAGTGGCTCACCGGGCCATTGTTTCACTTCACATATATCCTCCTTCCTCTGGAGGATCTTTTGCGCGCCGGTGTGAGCTTTGACAAAGGCGCGGGATAGTTCTTTGAACGAGGAGATTGACCCCGGCGGCAAGCATAAATACCACCGAAGGGCACCCTTTTCCAACGAACTACCAAACTTCTTTAAGAACATGGATTCAAGCTGCGTGGACGTCAAGTCGTTGCTCTTTACCATGGACATGTATTCCCTAGCATGCTCCTTGGGATCAGTTGTCCCGTCGTACTTTTTGAGGAATGTGAGTTTGAAACCCACAGGAGTTGGAGCTGGTGCTGCTTCGGGCTTATAAGGCTGTTCCCTATATTGCTCGATGTCGAGGTCATCTTCCTCCTTGCTTATCCCCGGTACGCGTTCAAGGCGTTTTTCGACGCGCGCCTCGATGCGAGCCTCGATTTCTCTACTCATTTTTTCAACGTCAACCGAAGACGTTGTTTCTGCCACGGAGGGAACCGTCCCGAAGTGTGGCATGGAAGATGGATTACTCCCCGACCCCCCAGACGCGGCTCCGTTGTGAGGTCCCCCTGTTGTCGCGCCCTGAGGAACGAAAGGCGGGGTGCCTCCACCAGGAGCCGAGGACTGGGTGCCGTTTGGGGCGGCGCTGTTTCGCACTTCTAGCGAGGCGCGAAACTCGGCATTGATACTAGCCTGCTCATCCTGCTTATTTTGGAGAGCTCTTAGCGTGGTGACAACGTACATTTGAAATTCTTCGGTTGTCATTGGGGTGAAGGATTGTTGGTTCGTCGGAACGTCAACCCGATCACCATTACCACCATTGTTGTTATCAGCCATAGCGTTAGATCACAAATTTCTTGATGAAAAACAGATTTCGAACTTTGGAACAAAGCGTTATTGCTTATATCCCCACAGACGGCGCCAATTTGTATGGGCCTAAATCGTTTTTAGGTACACAAATCGAATTTGGATTCGAATATAAGCAAATCTTTGTATCAAAGCGGTAAATAATGCGCAAAATAGACGAAAAATGCGTAAAATAACTTGCTTTCAATATATGGATGTTCAATACAAATTTGGGTAGAGTTTCGGTATATATTTCTGGATCCCTATTACATGAAATGAACTGCTATTTATAGATATGAGCCTCTGCCCATGATCTCCACTATCTATTGCCACGTTGTCCCACGATCTTGAGGTGTAGTGGTTGAGTTAGTGGGATGAAGTAGTGGGCTGCAAAGCCGGGCGAACCGAGGAGGATCCACCGAGGTGAGTGTTAACGACCTCGGTGGCGTGGCCCTGTTGCTTGACCGAGGTGATAGTCACCGAAGCTCAGCTCGCGGCTCGCCTTCGGTAACGCATCCTCGGTTTCAAGGCTTCGGCGACTTCTTTATTCGCTTCGGCGGTTGCTTAGTCGTGACGTGTTCGGTCGTTAAGATTTGCACGACCGAGGCGGATCACCGCGGGTCAATTTTTACCCAATACACCTACAAAAGTAGAGGAGCTGAGATTAATTTGAAAAGGGCATAAATTGGCATTGAGTGGAAGCTACGGAACGTGAACAAATTAGAAAATTTTGATGGTAATTGATTGTTAAAGCCGATTACTTGAGAAACTTTTGGTAAGTTCTCTTCTTATTGTTTCAAATATGTCTATGCAGATTAGCTAATGGCATTTTTCATGTTTGTCTAGAGGAACTTTGTTTTCATTTGCTAACACTAAAACGGTTATGCATTAACTAAACATTGGAATATTTCCAACACTTTTAATTAAACCTAACATTCCACAACGAAAAACCTCATCAATATGACGAATTCCTAAAATTAGTCCTTATAGATCAGTAATATTCAAGGAAACAATAAAAGCAAAAGTGCTAAGAATATATTTTATTGTTTCAAAACTATATGTTTTATCATTAAGGGTAGAATCAATTTCTTCCGCAAAACCCACTAACTAATGTCTTTAGCCTTGCTAATCATATGAGACAACAGTATTTTTACCAGATAGATAAGAGAGGGAAAAATTACATACAAAAGCAGAGAAGCTGCGATTATCAAGCATTACATCTCGACTTACTCAGTAAAACCTTTTGCACATCTTAATATTTTCATGGGCAAAACATTCAGTCACAAACATTTTTATACATTTATACCAAGAAAAAAAAGAAGAAGAAAGAAACAGTGTCTAGTAAAAATATAATGTCAAGAGGGGTGGGGGTGGAGGGAGAAAAGTAATTGTAATTATCCAACAAAACCAGCATTAAGCAAAATGATTCAGAAATCAAAGACTCAAGTTTTAATTTTGAAAGTCTTCTTCTCCTTCTCTGTTACCAGGCTTTGTAGTGCTCACATCTAAGTTTAACATATCTTGTATTGCTTTATCATTGATCTATTAACTCCAGAGAAATAAACTTTATAGCCATCATCATTGTCATCTTACTCCCACCTCACATACATACATGTAGTTGATGTGTGTGGATAGCTGAAACACTTGTTTATTCTCTAATTACGACAACAAATAATAAGAAAATGAAGATTGCAAAAAAATTAATTGGGAGCTCACGATAATGTAGTTGAGTAGAAATGATAGAAGCATACACCATTATATGTAGTGTTGGAATTGTATAGATTGGTCAGGTAGGAGATTTTGAAAACGTAAGGGTCGGTAAAAAATTAAAGGATTAAAGAACACTTTAATGCTCATAATTTATATATTCGGTTACCATAAGCTACTCCTATTCCTGTATATATGATATAGGAATTTTTACATAAAAGTACAATTTTTAGAACTTAATTACCAAATATAGCAATATTTTAGCAAAATTACCCTATATAGAGGAAAACACAAGTTAATTACAAACATAGCAAAAACATAGCAATATTTTTCCATAACATACCAAACCCTTACATTCTTCCTCCTATTTCCCCCACTATCACTTTTGCTCCTCCCATTTCCCCTATTTCATTTTTACTCCCATTATTTCCCCAATTTCACTTATACTCCTCCCATTTACCCCAATTTCACTTTTTCTCATCCCATCCTCAATGTATCTCGTTGTATCTCACCGTATCTCGTTGTATCTAACCGTTTCTGTACCGTTTCAGTTCATTTCAGCACTGTATCAATTGTTTCTGCACCGTATCAAACTATTTCTGTACCGTATCAAACTGTTTTTGCAGCACTGTATCAACTGTTTCTGCACCGTATCAAACTGTTTCTGCACCGTATCAAACTGTTCTGCACCGTATCAAACTGTTTCTGCAGCACTGTATCAACTGTTTCTGTACCGTATCAAACTGTTTCTGCACCGTATCAAACTGTTTCTGCACCGTTTCAGGTTGTGTTCAACACTGTATCAAACTGTTTCTGCACGTTTCAGGTTGTGTTAAGCACTGTATCAAATTGTTCTGCACCGTTTCAGATTGTTTCAATATCGTTTCAGACAGTTTCAGCGTCATTTCAGACAGTTTCAGCACCGTTTCAGACTGTTTTTTTACCGTATCTAATTATTTATAGACTGTATCTAACTGTTTCTGCACCGTTTCAGCGTCGTTTCAACACTGTTTCAGCGCCATTTAAGACCGTATCTAACTATATCTCACTGTTTTGCACTATTTAAAACTACTTTAGGACTGTTTCAGTGTCGTCTCAAGACTATTTCAGCACTATTCACTTTATGTCTGTATACAAATTAATTAATTAAGTAGAAAGAAATATAAAAGAAAGAAAAGTAAAAGAAAAGAAACGAAAAAGAAAAATAAAAATTAAAAGAAGCAAGTTTTGGAACTGGAACTAGTACAGGACTACAAGTCACAATTAGTACTGCCGGAACATTGTATTACCCAATTTCATTATATTACCTATTTCTATTTTCTCTTCGTGCTTTGTCCAACATTTGTAACCATGGTGACACAGGCTATCAACAGACTTTGTAATTACCAGTAAGACTCACAGACACGTATACCAGTGCAGGCAAATATCTGTCTATCTCCGTCTATATCTCCGGCAGAGTAGCTTTTCTAAAAGTGAAACCCCAAATCTAGCACTTTTAGAGCTACATTCTCTCTCACCTTCATAAATCCATAATATTACACTAATAATAATAGATCGGACCAGAACATCAAGTCAGCGCTCCTTAGGGAGACCCATCGCCGCTGGAAAACCAGTGATAAAAGGGGATTAAGAAAGACGAAGGCAACAGAGAGAAACAAATCAAGGCAGCGACACCAGGGAGTTGAAACGGCGACGATCGAGGACGGAGCAGAAGTGGCGGAGATCGAGGACGGAACAGATTCGGGTCGGGTGCAACGACAATTGAGGAAGGAGAAGATTGGGTCCGGTCGGGTATGGGAGTTTAGGCAGTGAGGGGAAATGAAATAAAATATTTGTTGAACAAAGGCAATGAAAAATGAAATGTAATAGGGAAAATATTGCTATGTGGTGTAATTTGAAAAATGTTGTCATTTTTTTGTAATTTGGGGGGCAAATTTGTATATTTGTGTAAAAAACCCTATGATATACTAGTGGCCGTAAGCCCCGGCAAGCCTGGGCCCAATCTTAATATGGAGGACTATTTATATAAGTGGAATGCTTTAATGTTGGTGTATAATTTTTAGCCCCTCCGTGAAAATCGTTCAATATTTGACTCTCATCATCAGAACCGGAGACAAATCGTCATAAAATACTAAGGGACCGTTTGGTATATGATATAGAATTAATTAATCCTGGTATAAAAAGCTGGATGATTTTATTCTGTGTTTGGTTTGCAAATTCAAATCAGTATTATCCAATCTCAGTATAAACTTATCCACAATTTGATGAATAAATCAATACAAATAACCCCATGGTATTAACTTATCCCGATATTAACTTATCCCAGTATTGAACACAATCGAACAAAATTTTCTAAAAATTTCATTCGTCAATTTTATTTGAGACTTCTACCACCATAAAATTGTACTTTTCCAAGATAATAGTTATCTTGGGAGAAAAGGTGGTTTTCCTTTTAATAATATCTTTTTTGTCATGCATTTTTAGAGTATATAAGAAAAAAAAAAGTTATCATTATATTAGTTAGCTAATAACTTTAACAGTATACACGACATAATTTGTATTTTAAACCAACAGAGTCTCTCTGCTTCTTTTAACTTTTATTTACTTGTGTAGTAACTTTTCTTTGCTTTTACGGAGGCTAATTATATGGCTCATGCCTCAATTTATTTTTATTTTAATTAATCTAGCCAATTTATCATGCTAATTAGCAAATCCTGATTCTTCGTTCTTTTAGCATCAGCAGAAATGATTGTTTATCAAAATCATCCATTGAAACTTCTTCTCTTTTAACTCGCAATAAGTTTTTCACTGATTCTACAATATTAATTTACAGTAGCGTTTCTTGTCCAGAAAAATTGATCAAGTGTCCTGGTTAGTTAGTTAGTGTTTTACTTCAAATTAAAATCATTTTAGGACTACGTTTATCCCATGTGACTAAATTACTAATTTCGTGGTTGGTGATATTAATTAATTTGGGATAAATTTTATATAAAAAATATGATACTATTCTATACTACATAGGAGATATGATTATAATCTCGGAATAATTATACTCTGAAACTATGGGATATCATTATTTTTTTATCTCGCCAACTATACGATTCTTTAATGAAATGTTTATAGCCATACAAATATTTATGACTTATTTCAGATCACAAATTTCAAAAATATTTTTTAAATTTTTTTTTTTTGTTAAGTCAAATTATGACCTATAAATCGGAACGGAAGGAATGCATAGTTTTGTCAAGCTTTTAGGTAATCCAAAGTTCATAATGATGTAGGGTCTTTTACCACAAATTTGTCCAATTTGAATATCAGTTTATACCCGATATGTCATCAGTTTTAGAAGTTACACTTTGTGATAAAATATAAGCATTATTACTACACTTATTATGGTTTAAATACAAAACAGTAAATGTATAAATTTTATATTCACTTATTACGGTCTATACGTAAAACAGTACGTGTATCTATTTTGTATTCAATATTTTACTCAATTAAATGTATCCATATACTAATTAATTATGAATGGTATATTATCTTATGGTAAGTACTTTAAACAGCATGAACTATCAATACAAAACAAAAAATCACTCAATTCGTTCTAATTTATGTAATCTTTTTTAGTCCGTTAAAAAAAGAATGATTCTTTCTAAATTTGTAAACAAACTTACAAAATTTACCTTTAATGAGATAATTTATAGCCACACAAATATTTATAGCTTATTTTTTACTACAAATTTTAAAAATTTTAATTTCTTTATTAAACTTCGTGCAAAATCAAATATTGTTCACATAAATCTTCAAGTATAAGACTACATGTCAAATATCGTCAATCCGGCATCCTTTATGCTTTCACACTAAAAGTGAAAAGTAAATACATTGTGAGTTGAGTTATTTGAGAGAACAATAAAGTGTTAACTGTTAAAAGGAAAGATAATGGCATTAGTGCAGTTTTTTACTTTCTTAATTCCAAATAAAAGTAAAAGTTGTAGTTTACCTTAGAAATAGTTCAAGGTATAACTTAATTGAGTGTTAAATATGTTATCCGAGTGAAAACCAATACCAATTTATCATTATGGAGAATTAATAAATCAACTTTAGGTGATTATGTGAGTTTGAATTATTATTTTACATAAATAGATTAATATAATTCAAAGAGATAATAAGAGTAGTTTCCATATATATTAGAAAGAAAATTGTCCATCTTCTCATATTTTTTAAATGCTATGTAGACGAATTTGCAAAGATGCTTTTAGACTGAGATTCGCAAGTTTGAAGCTGCATTTTCTTAAGTACATAATTTAGTTAAAATTCTTAAGTACATGTTCGAACAAAATTAAGTAGCAGCAGGTGGGTAGAAAATTCAAAGGCTTGCTGAGCAAAGCCACGCGTGAAGAGCAGTGAAGCGGGGCCATGTCTTCAGAAAAGTCAGTCCCTATCTCCAAAGGGTAACTATTGAAATTAAATATTCAAAGGGTATTACTAAGGTCTTCTCCTCGTGAATTTATATTCTTACTATTCAAAAATAAGGACTCGATAAGAAATGTTACCTTGCTAAATCAGTAAGTCAATCAAGGAATACAATCAATATAACTCACATAGACAACCTCAGCTCTCAATGTGGTCGAATAAGTTCCACGACCTTTATTAAGCACCTTCCTAAAATATAACTTCTTAGTTCAAAACTTCTGGACATTGCATTAGAGGTTCACTTGTATAAGTTAAATTCCAAGAGAATTCTTGACGTTCCTGTTTTGGCCGCTTTTTAAAGTTAGTGATTATCTCGTACCTATTTTAAAAATAATTGATTATATTCTAATTAGCAATCCTAAAAGTGGCCACCTAATTAGTAAGTTATTCCTAAAAGTGGCTATGCTTCAAAGAGCACCACTAAAAGTGGTTACTTGGGGTCGGCAAGGAGGACGACCCCAAGCTCCTCTCAACTCACGCTTATATATATGTACTAATATTATGGACCTACATTAAGAGCCTTGCCTCAAGCCAAAAACATGAGAAAAAAGAAACCATTATTTTTTCTACTTTTTGATGGAATGGTGGTCATAGAGGCATGCCACATTATTTGTCTATGTTTCTCAATTAGAAGATATACTAGTGAATTTGTCCGCGCGAGCGCGGACATCAGACCTCATTATTTTAAATATTTTAATATAATAATATTGGAAGTAATTATTTTATGAAATCAAATGTTTTCATTTATTTTTCTGTTAAACTTATAAGTTTATCCATTTAGCCTATTCAGTTAGGTTCATTTTTTTTTTCAATAACAAAAGTAAACCTAAAAAAAAAGTCTCATACATTTTCGGTGTCAAAATCAACTTTGTGTGTTTGGTCAATAAGAGGAAGCAAACTATGAATGAACAAACCATATACTCCTGGTTAATGAATTAAATTATCCTCGTTCGACTTATTTTGGTGCATTTAGCTTATTAACGAATATATCTATAACTAATCAAGTAATCTTCTACTACAAAACTGTATCACATTTTCAATTTTATAAAATGTCAATTACGCTGAGATACTCCACCGGTTTAACTTAATTATTTTAAAGAAGCCTCGCTGGACCAGTTACAAACAAATCAAGTTTCACCGCGAAAATTATTAAAAGAGTTCCATGTAAAAAATACGTTATTTATCGATTTGATTTAAATGAGCATATTTCTTGCATACTTTAAAAATATGACTGAGTGACCTAGTATTAGAAAATTCATCTCCCTTATTATTTTCTCCATATCATGTATACATAATGAAGGTTATATTGTGAATAGATTAGATATGTAAATAGGTTAGTTAGTTATGTAAATTGTATATTGGGCCAAGCCCGTTAAGTTTACTTGATTCCTAAGTTAGGTTTAGGTTTTCTTTAGGTTTTTCTTGTGTAAATAGGGAACTCCCTTTATCAATGAAAGCAAGAGTTTTCACCCAATTCTTATTCCTCACGTGTGAGTGTGTTTGGTTTTACGTGTTCGGTTTCTTGGTGTGTTCGGTTTTACATGGTATCAGCGCCATCGTGAAACTCTTCAAATAGAAAAGTAATGGAGGCTCCAAAAGGTGATGCTGCAGTCGTACGGAAGACAATCTCTCCGTACGATATCACCTCGAATGATAATCCTGGTTTGATTATCACACAGGTCCAGTTGACCAGTGAAAACTATGAGGAATGGGCGCGGTCAGTTAGAACGGCGCTATGTGCAAGGAAGAAGTTTGGTTTTGTTGACGGATCGATCAAGATGCCCGATGAAAAGTCGATCGATTATGAGGACTGGTGGACTATCAATTCTCTTCTGGTGTCGTGGATTAGGAATTCGATCGAGCCTACTCTTCGGACCACCATATCGCACATGGAAGTGGCAAAATATCTGTGGGAGTATTCGAGAACGTTTCTCCGTAGGAAACGGACCTCGGATTCAGGAATTGACAGCGGCATTGGCCGGTTGTAAGCAAAAGGGATTAACTATTGCTGCTTACTATGGAAAACTGGCTATGTTGTGGGAAGAACTAGGAAATTGTGATAAGTTTCCAACTTGTTCGTGTGGAAACTGCACTTGCAATCTAACGGTTGCACTGGAGAAGAAAAGGGAAGATGATAGGGTTCATTTATTTCTTATGGGTCTGGATGAAAGTCTTTATGGAACCGTCCATTCCAATCTCTTGGCTCAGGATCCGTTGCCATCGATGAATCAAGTCTACCAAAAGGTGATCCAAGATGAACGGGTCAAAGGGATGGCACGAACTCAGAAAGAACGAGGGGAGGTGACAGCGTTTGTTGCACAACGATCACAGCCACCGAAGACAGGCTATAAGAAGTGTCACTTGTGTGATCAAGGAGGATACCCTCCGGAACGCTGCTATGAAGTTATTGGTTATCCGGAGGGGTGGGTGCATTATCCGAAGCAAGGTCCTTCGAATGGAGGACGTGGCAGAGGAAGAGCTGAAGGTAACAGAGGTGGAAGAGGACGTGGACATCAACCGTCTGGTTCGAATGCTAGTCGAGGGCGTGGCAGTAATCGAGCAAATGCTGCTCAAGCTGAGCTCGAGAATGGAGAAAACAGACACATGAGTGTACCCGGACAAACTTACTTGTCCGGAATAACAGGTGAGCAGTTGCAGATGCTGTTCGATTTGCTGAAAAGAAGGCAAGCACAAATGAACCATCGATTGGTAATAAAACTCATCTTTCATGGATTATTGACACGGGAGCGTCAAATCACATGACCGGTCAGATAAGTGCTTTGGAGAATTTACGAATAATACCAAAGTGTCCGGTAGGTTTACCGAACGAAAGCAGTACGATGGCAACTCATGAAGGATCCATCAGATTTAACGAAGACATGGTTCTTCACGGAGTGTTATATGTGCCCGAAATGACTTGCAATTTGATTTCTGTATATCAATTAATTAATCAAGTTGGTTGCAATGTAAATTTCACTAATGATTTGTGTGTTATGCAGGACCGCCCTAAGGGGAAGTTGATTGGAGTGGGTGAACAAAAGAACAGACTCTACTACTTTCGGACGATACCCGTGGTGAAAGCTGTGAAGGTCGATGTGGTAGATTTATGGCATCAAAGGTTGGGACATCCTTCGATGCAAATAACAAAATCTCTTTCAGTTTTAGGAGAAAGTAGGAAAGGTAGCTTAGAAGGAAAAGCATGTGATATATGCCTTAGGGCAAAGCAAATTAAAAATGTATTTCCTTCGAGTAATAATAAAGTTGCTGAACCTTTTGATTTAGTTCATTGTGACTTGTGGGGTCCTTATAGAATTGAGTCTTCGTGTGGTGCATCATATTTTTTTTAGTGTTGTTGATGATTGTTCACGAGGAGTATGGGTGTTCTTGTTAGTTGATAAGAGAGAGGTCGGACAAAAATTGAAAGGTTTCTTTGCAATGGTAGAAAAACAATTCAATAAACGGGTTAAGTGTGTTCGGAGTGATAATGGTACCGAATTTGTAAGTCTGAGAGGGCATTTTCTCGAACAAGGGATCTTGTTCCAAACTTCTTGTGTAGGAACACCCCAGCAAAATGGTAGAGTTGAACGGAAATATAGACATATCTTAAACGTGGCACGGGCGCTACGTTTTCAAGCCAATCTACCAATTGACTTCTGAGGAGAATGTGTGATGACGGCATGTTATTTGATTAACCGGACACCCACTAAGTTGTTGAATGGGAAGACACCTTACGATATCTTGATGGGTGTGACACCGAATTATGATCATTTTGAGGGTGTTCGGTTGCTTATATTATGCTCGCAATTAAGGAAGAACAAGTGACAAGTTTGAAAGTAGGAGTCGTCGATGCGTGTTTTTGGGCCATCCAAATGGGAAGAAAGCGTGGAAAGTGTATGATTTGGAGGCAAAGGAGTTTGTGTTCTTAAGGGATGTGGTGTTTTACGAAAAGGAATTTCCGTTCGCATCAAAGGAGACTGAGGATGAAAAACGGAGACAAGATACGGTTCCTGTCACCGTAGCATTGGAGGAGGAAGAGGAGAGTGTGCGACGAAGGGGGGGTGTTGAACCCGAAGTCACGACTCTGGAAATTGAACCCGAAGTGATTACTCCGGAAGCTGAACCTGAAATTGTTCCCGAAATTGAACCCGAAGAGATGGGTCATGGAAAACGAACTAAGAAAGAGAATGTCTTGCTGAGAGACTTTGTTACTAATACGGTCCAAAAGATGAGTCACCGGGTATCGTCCTGTGTTCGAAAGTCTGATTGTTCATTCGCTTCTCAACAACCCTCTGGTAAGCCCTATCCTCTAGCGCACTATGTCAATTGTGATAATTTCTCTTCGAAACATGTGAGTTTTCTTGCAGCTATAACGCAAGGACATGAGCCTACCTCCTATTCGGAGGCGGTGAAAAATGAAAAATGGAGAACAGCCATAGGGGAAGAATTGAAGGCATTGGAAACAAACAAAACTTGGGAGCTAGTTTGCTTACCTACGGGGAAGAAGGCCCTCGGATGCCGATGGGTATATAAGATAAAGTACAACTCGGATGGAACTATTGAAAAGTACAAAGCAAGACTGGTGATTTTTGGGAATCATCAAATCGAAGGAGTTGATTACACGGAGACATTTGCACCGGTTGCAAAGATGGTGATTGTCCGAGTTTTTCTGGCCGTAGCAGCTGCCAAAAATTGGGAATTGCATCAGATAGATGTGCACAATGCATATTGCATGGTGATCTTCACGAAGAAGTATATATGAAATTGCCTCCGGGACATCGCATGACTGGGAGAGGAACTGTGTGTCGCCTTCGAAAATCATTGTATGGTTTAAAACAAGCTCCCAGGTGTTGGTTTGCGAAGTTGTCTGCTGCTCTTAAGAAATATGGGTTTCGACAATCATATTCGGATTACTATTTACGATGAAGAAGGAAAATCTGCATTTGAATGTGCTTGTTTATGTGGATGATCTAATCATATCTAGTAATGATTCGAAGGCAATTCAAATTTTTAAGATGTATCTCTCGACATGTTTCTATATGAAGGATTTAGGTGCCTTGAAATACTTCTTGGGAGTTTAAGTGGCAAGGGCTCCGAAGGGAATCTTCTTGTATCAGAGGAAGTATGCATTGGATATCATATCGGAAGCAGGCTTGTTGGGGGAAAAATCGGTTGGTACACCGATAGAACAAAACCATCGCTTGGCACTTGCGACTAGTCGTTTTGTCAAAGATCCTGAACGTTATCGGCGACTGGTTGGAAGATTGATTTACTTGTATTTTACACGACCGGATTTGTCCTATAGTGTGCATGTGTTGTTGCAATTCATGCAGAGTCCCCGTGTTGAGCATACGGAAGCGGTACTTAGGGTTGTTCGATATTTGAAAGGCTGTCCGGGACAAGGCATCGTATTTAATTCTCAATGTGATCTGAGATTGCACGGGTAGTGTGACTCCGATTGGGCAGGTTTTTCGTTGACGCGTCGATCGTTAACAAGTTGGTATGTGTCGTTAGGAGACTCACTGATATCTTGGCAAATGAAGAAGCAACAGATCGTGTCGAGGTCCTCCGCCGAGGCAGAGTATCGATCGATGGCGATGACTGTGTGTGAATTGAAGTGGTTGAAAGGAATTTTATGGAACCTTGGAATCGATCACAAGTCTCCGATGAATTTGAAGTGTGACAGTCAGGCAGCGTTGCATATTGCTCGGAATCCTATCTTTCACGAATGCACTAAACACATCGAAGTCGACTGTCACTTTGTTCGGAATGAAATTATCGGAGGAATCATTCGTCCCAGCTATGTGCCTACGACCACACAACTTGCTGATATTTTTACGAAGGCGCTGGGACGTGCCCAGTTCGAGTACTTCCTTAACAAGTTGGGCATAAGGAACCCTCACGCTCCAACTTGAGGAGGGGGGGAGGGGTAATGAAGGTTATATTGTGAATATGTTAGATATGTAAATAGGTCAGTTAATTATGTAAATTGTATATTGGGCCAAGCCCGTTAAGTTTACTTGGTTCCTAAGTTAGGTTTAGGTTTTCTCTAGGTTTTTCTTGTGTAAATAGGGAACTCCCTTCATCAATGAAAGCAAGAGTTTTCACCCAATTTTTATTCCTCACGTGTGAGTGTGTTTGGTTTTATGTGTTCGGTTTCTTGGTGTGTTCGGTTTTACAGTACAATAAGCCAGAAATCTAAATTCTTTTGTTTTTTTTTCTTTCCTTGTTTATCTTCAATCCAAACCTATTTTCTAATCCCCCAAAAATTAGCACCATAAAATCATGAAAATACAGTTATAATCTGCTGAATCAAATGTGTGATGGTGTAAAAACTTAGAATTGACTCATTATTGACTCTGCTTTTGTGAGCTTAAATTGTACTATAAAGCAAGAGTCAAAAGAAGCAAGAGAAAAGAATATGGTTAAGAAGAACTAAGACTTGTACATGGTCACCATAAAGACAATGCGCTTGTTGGCAAAAATATCAAAGTGTCTCATAGTTCATGAGATTCATTACCAAGACATAAAATATGCAATGTTAGAATCTTCACTATAATTGAAAAAAATGAACCTAAGTGAATGTAACAACAAATGGAATAAATACATTTATTAGTAAATGTAATCTTAAGCAGATGCTAGATCACACCAACAAAAGAATTATCTTCTGGGCTTACTGCACTTCTTGATTTCTCCTTTTTCCCCTTTTGAGGAAATCTCACTTTAGATAGTGCAAAACCTTGATATGAAAGTAGGAATAAAGAAGGAACTAAGTTCTAGTATTTTTTTTTTTAGAAGTATCCTGTGGATGAAATGAAAACATTAAGTATGACATCAGAAGATATTAGTTACTGTATCTAATTTGAAAGGGAATTCGAGGATTTATGCTATTAAATATATTAAACTGAACCAAAAAATTAAGAGCAGTAACAGATGCGACACTTACCCAGAAGTAATCTTATGAAAACCTAAATTGGTGAGACCATAAAAATGGTTTCCTTTAAATAACAAATTTGAAGATGCTCATGTCCTTAGCTTTGATTTTTTAGCGCCATAATAATAAATGTGTAATAAATAATCAAATAAAGAGGGGAAATGAAATGTATGTATAATGCTCTTCTCCTCATAATAACTTACGTAATGGACATAAATGAGACATAAACTTAAAATTATTCTTGCGATGAAGAGTACCGAGGCAGGACCAAGAGCAAAATCATTCTTGCGATGAGAAGAGCAGAAAGGTAGGGAAAAAGACAAAAAAAGTGAGAATCCTTGTTAAAGAAATATGCCACTATCACTTGTCTATATTTCTCAATTAACAGATACTAGTAAATGGCGCGGTCACTAAAAAGCTTTTAAAAAATATATAGCTAAATAATAGTTGATATAACTTTTATAATAACATAATAAATATTTATTGTTAGATTAATTTATCTTCGATATATACTACGACACTAACAATATCAATTATTCATTAAATATATATATATATATATATATATATATATATATATATATATATATATATATATATAAATAATTGTATTCTCAAGGCTGATTATTATTTATAAAATTTTAGTATGCTTTTTCATATTTTACGTATATGGGATTAGAGAGTTTCCTTAACTTCACGACCTACACTATACTCTTCCTCAAGAACATTGTCTGAAGGCTTGAATTTGAGTGCAAAATCTTCTTAACTATGAAATAAATTAGATAGTTAAATAAGATGATATATGAATAGCAAAATGAAGCATCAATAGAGAAAATCTTCATATAAATCCAACAACCAGTGTGTTCCAAAGTGAAAGAAAAAGAGGTCATAAAATCACTATTTGTCACATGTCTCAAACACCATTGTATGTGCTGGGCTTGTTATGTTGTTCATGAGAATGCCGAGAAGGATGAAATTAAAAGTCGTTTCCTGCTAGGTTCTTCGAGAAAAAGGGTTGATAAGACCAATTAGTTCAATATTGGTGTAAATCAAAACTTCTATAATGCATTTGACCCCAATTTGAATCTCGTACTGCCACAAAAAATAATTTAGTACATGCTCTTCTCTCTCCAATAACATACTCCCTAATCAATACTCCTTAAAATTATGCACAAAAGAAGTGTATGAATAAGTATAGAATATAGTGTTATTTCTTTTTAGTTTTTATAAACTTTTTTATTGTAATTTTCAAAATAACGATATAGCTAAAAAAGGTTTTTCATTTAATATTTTCATTGCTTAATTAGCTTTTTGTATTTTTTCTTATTTCTTAGTTTATCTACCCTTTTTTTCTCTCATCTTTTCCCTGTGTGTTGCCCTCGAGTTGATGGCTCAAAAGGTCACTCAACTTTGAGTAATTGGCCACTAAAGTCATCTTACTTTCATTTGTATTTTAAAAGTCATCTAACTTTAGCTAAATGGCTCAAAAGGTCATCTTTACCGGTTTTCTTATTTCCGGTGACTGAAAAATGACGTGGCGTTTCTTTTTTTTTTTTTTTTAAAAAAAACTTTTTTAATACTTTATTAAACTTCCTAAAATGTTTACCAAACATACCCAAACAATACCCGACCCAATTTATTAGGTTTTCATAAGAAACCAACGCAACTTCTTATTTTCATCAGGAAACATGATTTTATCAATAGCTACTCTAAATTAAACAACAACGTTTAATTTAATGTTGGAAACAACTCCTAGCACTCTTTGTTTCAACACAATCATAATGATGCAATATATTTACACCATAACCTCTACAACAGTCCACGTTTAGGCTATTAAAATCCACACTTGACATTTTGCTCAAACCTTCACAGCTAAATAGTCTGGAAATCAATTGTAAAAATGGAAGTCAAGCCCAGAAAGCTGTTATCTAACTTGTATAAGTTTTATTCTATATTTATGCTTGATTTTCTCAAAACAAGAACTCCAAATACAATAAGTGTAACACCTACAAATCACTAAATTGGTAGTGGCTCATGAAAAACTAAAAACTCATCCATTCTAGATGATAAAAAGTTGGTTGCCAAGTTAGTCACAGTAGCTTGTAGAGATGATCGAGCTTTAAAGCTATTGACATAGCATCCCCATATTATGACATTGAATCATAAACAAAATCAGAAGAGACAACACTTCCCAAATTACTAATTTACCATATCCAAACCACAATTCACTTGTTATATCTGTGAAATAATACTCACATAGTGTGTCAACATGACCACAAGATTAAACCAAAAAGGGCACCTAGAATACTGTCACAGTAACATTTTGCACTAATTTAAGCAGCAAAAAAAAAAAAACAATAAAGATACATGACATTTCCTTGTCACTTCTTGGACTTTTTCGTTAACACTTTGCAAACATAATCTTCCATGAGTTTTTTTTTATAAAGTCTGCCTCTTTTTGAAAAGCCTAGTTCAACACCTTCCTCTTGAACATCTGCAGCACCTTGCACAAATACAACACCTTCATCTTGAACACGTAGAGCAGTTTGCACAAATCCAACACCTTCATCAGTCACGGTACTTTGCACTTGCACGTGTTCAAGCACTTGCTCTTGATCAGTCATATGTGAATTTTTACTTAAAGCCTAATAGAAAAAAAAAGGAAATAAAATTAGAATCCCATTTACAAGGTAAAAAGTTGAAGAACTACAATTCTAAGTAGTTGAGAACATAACCTGAGATATAAAAGAATGACTTGTCAAGTTGACTTCTATTTGTGAATTATCCGATATGTCATGATTAAACTGATCTGAATTTTCCCATGTACCTTCATCGTTAGCAACTCCATAATCATCTACTGATTGTTGACTTTCTGACGTAGGACCTACTCTTGACATAGGAGTGTTAATGAACTTATTGTGGCCCCTTGCATTGTGTCCATAGTTCTTGCAAATAGAACACCTTATATGAACAAGGCCCTTGTTGGACAATTTTTTTGGAGCCTCTTCTTCACCCCTTTTCTCTGACCTTCTGTCAGCAATCCTTTGTGCTTCAGCCTGCTTATTTTTCTCCAACTCTTCAGCCTCCTTTCTTCTTGCTTTAGGTTTCCTCCCCCTTTTCTTTTTCACTACCTTAGGTGGGAGCACCTCGCCACCATTCACTACCTCTGGCCAATGATCCTCAGGGTTGGTTGGGTTGATAAAATGTGAGTAAACATTTTTAAAAGTTTCAATCTTGTAGTAGTCATGAACATAATCTTTAACTTTTTCATTATTTCCATGAATACTAATCGTAGCATGAGGACAAGGTAGTCCTGTTAGATCCCATCTTCTACATGTGCAACTCCTCCTTAGCATATCCACTATATAAGGCCCTCCAGGACCATCAACTGACACCTTTGGTCCACCAGAATAATCAGGTGTAAACAACACTGCCTCCTTCCCTATTTTGTTCATTTTTTTTTTCAATTTTTGGGCAAATAACTCCTTCATATTTACCAATCCATTGCTTCTTTTTATACAACCTTTTCATGAGTTTATTCTTGATCATTTCTAGCATGGTAATAATTGCTTTGTCTCTTGAATCAAGTATATACCTGCAAAGTGAAATCCTATCAATAATAGTACCTCATAGACCCAAATAGTCTTGATGGTGGATTGTTTATTAAATTGGCAGCAGTTAACTATTTCTAGTTCAAGTAAAAGTTGTGATTTCATTGGTGCAACAAAAAAAAAGAGTTATCAGGTACCTATTGAAGCTTTCGCACAGGTTATTCAAGAGCATGTCACATTTACTATTAATCTTGAACAATGCTCTAGTCCATGAATGGAATGGCCTTTCGGGATGATCAAACCATCTTCTTGCCTCTATATCCTCTTGTTCAAGTCGTTCCATGCACCTATTGAACGTCACCTCATTACTTGCCCTTGCCGCATTCCATACTAAGTCCTTCAAAGCCTTGCCTTTATGCTTTTGTCTAAAGTTTTGATACATGTGTCTGACACAATTTCTATGTTCAGCTTCTGGAAACAAGTCTTTAACAGCTCCAATTAATCCCTGAAATGTAACTTAAACAGTTTAATGAATATATAAAATAGTTAAATAAGAAATATGCAATTAAGATGCCTTACCTTTTGCCTATCAGACATGAAAGCTATGTGGTGACTGTTTCTTATCTCCAAATCATCTGCAAGATTGGTTAAGAACCAACTCCAAGTCTCCTTACTTTCTGCCTCTGTAATTACAGCATATGCTACAGGGAAAATACAATCATTGGGATCAATTGCAACAGAAGCTAACAAATTGCCTCCATATATCCCTTTAAGCCAACAACCATCTAGGCTTATCAATGGCCTACAACCAGACTTGAAGCCTTCCTTCAAAGGAGAAAGACACACATAAAATCCCATACATTTACCTCTATCTCTCCATATAACTACATTTGATCCAGGATTAGTATTCATCAAATCAGCCCTGTATCTTAAGAGTTTACCATATTGCGCACCCTCCTCGCCATAAACCCATTTCAAAGCTTGTCTTTTGGCTTTCCATGCCTTATCTTGAGAGATCGTATAGTTATAGTCGTTCTTTAATGTTCCAATTAGCTCACTAACATTCCAATCTGGATCAGCTCTAAAGATATTATAGTACCTTTTAGCAATCCAGTGAGGTGCCATATGGAAATTATCAAAAACATTCGGACTTGTATGCTTTGGATCCAACCTTTTAATTTGAATTGTAGGATCAAACCTACTTACAGGACTTGCATAAATTCTAAATGAACAACCTTTCTGCTTGCACATACAAATACATCTTCTTTTGTCATTTGTGGGAAAAACTAATTGCCTCCTATTCTTAATTCCCCAATTCTTGCAAGCATCCTTAAACTCTTTAAAACTCCCAAATTTCATTCCTAGTTCTAATCTAGGATTTTTTTTGTGTTTTTCTTCCAAATACTCTTAATTCCCCAATTCTTGCAAGCATCCTTAAACTCTTTAAAACTCCCAAATTTCATTCCTAGTTCTAATCTAGGATTTTTTTTGTGTTTTTCTTCCAAATACTCCTCATATATTTCCCCTTTCTCATTTTCTGAATCAGTACCACCCTCCAACAATTCATCAGATTCATCATAATCTGAATCAACATCTTTTGTCGCATTTAGGATTAAAATCCCAACATCGGATGGTCCATCTTCATTGTTGCCACTTTTTTTCGGTCTACCTTTTGCCTTCATACCATGTTGATCAGCAATAACATCATGGTAATCATCGTCATCTTCCTCTAGGTTATAGTCAGGATCATCAAAGTCGTCATCCAAATCTTGAGCAGCAAGTATTTTGCTCAAAAAGTTCTCAAATTGTAATTCATTAAAACCCTAAAAACAGTGGCAACAAAGCAAAGCAAAATCAAATAGCTGCTTACAATAAAAGCAAAAAAAGAATCCCAACAAGTCGTCTATCAGTAAGAAAATACCAATATCAGAAAAAAATGGTAGATTATATGAAGACAAAAAGAAAAAAATCTTTACAAACGTACCTCGTTTTCTCCATTATTCCCAACATAGTTGTCCCTTTCCTCATGTAACATTAGCGGTGGGGACGAAATTTTTCTACTCAATTCCATCTTTAAAAGGCTGATTTGAAAAGTGGTTTTATTCTTTATGGTGAAGGCATGAAACAGAGAGGATACTATTGTTTATTCATGTTTTCTAGTAATAAAATAAGAAGTTGCGTTTTATTTTTTATGATACCTAATAAGGTGAGTTGGGTTAGGGTGGGGTTTTATTTGGGTATGTTTGGTAAACATTTTAGGAAGTTTAATAAAGTATTAAAAAAGTTTTTTTAAAAAAAAAAAAAAAAAAAAGAAACGGCACGTCATTTTTCAGTCACCGGAAGTAAGAAAACCGGTAAAGATGACCTTTTGAGCCATTTAGCTAAAGTTAGATGACTTTTAAAAGACAAATGAAAGTAAGATGACTTTAGTGGTCAATTACTCAAAGTTGAGTGACCTTTTGAGCCATCAACTCGTTGCCCTCGCTCCCGCCCTTCCTCACGTTATTTTATCTTCATTTTTTCATCTTTGATTGTCACTTATTTTTTCTTCCCTTTTAAAAAAAATTAATCTTTGTAACATAAACCCTTCCATTTTCCAAAAAATTAGAAACTGCTGTCCTTTTGCTAAATGACCAAATCAATCCTTTTTCTCCTTCCTACTAATTCTATGAAAAATTTCAAGAATCAGTCTCTTGAATAATTTCTTGCTAATTTATACATCAATTTCTAAATAAATTAAAAATAGAGCAATAAAAAATAACATACGGAGAAGTAGCAGATTTGAGAAAGTTATTATAGGAGTCTCTCTCGAATTCAAAGTTGTTTCGTTTATTTAAGGTTCTTTGTTTGCTCTCATGTTTGACAATATGCACAAATTAGACAATTGTTATGAGACGAAGAAAATAAGCATAGCATCTCACATTGTCATATGTTTTTCAGATTGTATCATTTGATCTTAAAAGATTGAACTAACTTGGTCCTGAGAACAATCATAATAAGGGGCAAAATGAAGAACAATAACTATTACATCGACTAGGAGAAAATCAAAACCCGATAGCAAATTACCTTCGAAGAATAAGCTCTCTTCTCTAGATAGTAAAATATTTTGGATAGCCATCTATATATCAAGCACAACAAATAGTTTGAATCAGCATTGCATTATGTGATCTTATATATATGAGTAATGATCATACCTCAATGTAATAATTTTGTCGTTCCTAATTCTAATTTTTAATGCTAATTACTATCTTAGCATTAATTAAGAAAAATGGAAAGAGGGGTGAGTTGGTTGGTCATTTGGAAAGAGGTAGTTTCTGGCTCTAATCTTGATTGCTAATGCTAATTAAGAGCTGGTATTTAATTTTTCATCTTTTACATTATATTGGCACTTTTAGGCTTTTTAAAATAAGATTAAAAAAAGAGAAAAGCTAAAAAAGGAGAAAAAAGATAACTATAATTCTTGGCCGAAGAGAGGTGCCACATCACTTGTCTATGTTCCTCAATTAGAAAATATATAGATAGATACATAGATAGATATAGATATAGATATAGATATATAGATAAATTCGACCGCACTCGCACGGTCATTAAAAATTTTAAAAAGTATATAACTAAATAACCATTGATATAACTTTTATAATAATATAACAAATATTTACTCTTATAATAATTTTGTTTTTAGTATATACTCCAACCGTAACATTGCCAATTATCCATTATCATGTATAGTTGTATTCAAGGTTGATTACTAATTTATAAATATTTTAAGTTAGCCTTTTATCATTTTACGTATATGGGATTAGACTCTTTAACTTCATGACCTGAACTGTACTCTTTCTCAGAAACACCATCAGCCGATACAAAAGTTTGCATTAGAGTGCAAAATCATTTTGACGATGAAAATAAAATAGATGATTAAAAGAGATGATAGTATATGATTTAAAAAAATAAAGTAGCGGAAATTATTCACATAAAATAACGAACAAATCACACTATTCCCCAAAGTGAAAGAAAGAAGTCATAAATGACAATTCTTATTACACGATATAATCTTTTTTTAAACTCTGAATATTAAAAATAACAAAATTTATTCATACCCAACACTTACATTATTGAGAACTAGTATAGCACCCCGCTCGATGCGCTGAGAGTATCAAAAGAAACTAATCATACCAAAGTTTATAGATCAAAATAGCAATACATAAAGTTTAGAGTATTGAGGCTTAAAACTCAACTATTTACCTATGTTAATGCTTTTTCATAGCTACATGAATGCTTTACATATCCCGTCACATTGGTCATATTAAGCATAACAACAAAGAAGAAAAATCCTCTTAAAACACCTAGGCTTTTTCGAATTTTAATCTGAAAACAGTTTGAGTTTTCGCCTAAGAGAACATCTAGGCTCTTTTCCTTAAAACAGATGTTTTAATTCCAATTGCTTACTTGAACCCAAAATAATTAGGACTAAACAAATGTTAGAGAAACTATGTAAGTTACAACACAATGTTAACTGGCTCCAGCTGAATTTGAAATGATTCTCATACTACCCGATGCAGTTGAAAAGATCAGTTGCTCAAACATTGATTTTATTTTATAAAGTTAAAAAAATATGTTAAGATTTCACTCTGTTATTTGATCGATAATATAAAATAACATATAGTCTGTGACATAAACAATTTGAATGTATAGACTAAAAGGACACAAAATAATTAGATGAAAAATGAATTCGATAATATATCAAATTAGATTACTAAAAACTTCTTTATACACTACATTTCTATATATTTTTTTGTCATTTTTTCATCATCACCATAAACTAAAATCCCCAACCATTTTCTGCCTGTTACCCAAAAAGCAACGTAAAGTTGCTCATGTGTAAACACTCTTCAAGAATAACACCACATGGAACAATAAGTGGCTTTGACTTTTGTTAATGGTCAAGGAAAAAGATACAATGATTGAAGACCGGAAATTGTTTTTGCTAATGGAGTCAATGTCCTTCTTGGAATAAATACTTTTTGTCCAGCCATATTACTCGATATAATATTGTCTTCAATAACTCGATATCCATGTCTTGTCATAATCTATGTCGTGTCATTACATAATTGTGAAGACTGACTAATCTATATTTTTCAATAACATCACATGAACACCAACCTTCAAAGTGATTGAATAAATTTGAATTCCAGAATATTTAATTCTATTTAGAAATTTTGGTGTAGATACATGCTCTAAACCTGTAAAAGAATGATTAGCCATAGAAAGTGTACCAGAACTCAGATATGTCCTATCAAGACTATGGTTAAGCGAAATTATATATCCATTCACTAATTCTACCATATCAAGAGTAGGCGCAAGAATTGCTCTTTGCAGAAGGTAATCTATATCACTGGAGTGGCTAAAAGATTAAAACATGTACCTTCTACAATTGGAGATAATGGATCATCACAAATTCATAATTTTTTATTAGAATATCATTGGGAAAATGAGATATATAGAGTGTTAGTCCATTTTAATAAAAATCTTGAGAAATTTTTATGATGTTTTAATTAGTCCAACATTATATAATGTGAAATAAATTTGCTATACTTACCTGGAGTCTCACATTAATATATAAAAATTTTATTATTGATTGTAAAACTCAACTATTCACCTGTACTAATGCTTTCATAATATTGCTCCATAATTGATCTACGTATTGGTCAATTTCTAAGTGGTACATAAGAAAATTCTTTTTGAAAAACTATGGTTTTGTTATATTTTGACATGAAAAGACTTTGAGTTGTCACCTAATTAAGCAGATTATTTTTCGTATATTTGTGTGCAATTAGTTGGTCATAAATAAAATGTATTTCCTACCGCTAAAAAAAAATGTCTTATCAATATATCATTTGAACATTATGAATACGAAAGAAATGTTATAATTTAAAAAATGCTAACCTATTCAATATATCATGAGTTCTGATTTTAAATGTTAAGCATCCTGAGATGTTAAAATATTAAACTTTCTGAGATGTTACTCCCCACTTTGAGTTGAGGGGCTTAAACAGGTAAAGAGATGAGTGATAGAATAACTTTTATATTTAAATTCAAAATAAATTTATTATCTATTAATTCAAATTCAAATGTATAACTTTTAATTCAAAAAAGTTATCTTAATTTCAAATTCAATTTATTCAAAACATGCTAATTTTAATCTTATCTAGAGATCTCTTTCCACCTCACACGTAATTAGTTTAACATATCTTCCTTTTGATTAAAATTAAGAAGGTCAAATACTCTTATTGATTTCAGATATGGATCAATTTAAATTTGAATAAATCTACAATAATTCTAAATATCCTTAGAGGATATATTTAACCGGGAATATCCTGATAACGTTAATGATAAAGCAGTAAAATGTTAGAAGAAGTTGTACAACTTCAAATTCGAACTCAAAATCTTTGCTTATCAATATTACTATTTTATTTCTTATTGACGTAAAATTTAAAATTGTTTAGTTTCATAATATCGATTTGATTTTAAATTTCAAGATCAATACTGATTTTTCAAATTAGAGAAGAATAAATCTACTTTAGCTTTCAGTTCAAATGTCTAAGAGAAGATTTAAGAGGAATGCATCGTGTTTTTGTGGAGTTTTTCCTTCATCAGATTCAACATAGTTTATCTATATAGCTCTTTCAAGTTTCAAATACTTCTAATAGTAATATTTGTTCTTTTAAGCATATCGAATTCTTATTTATCTACTGCTCTTTTCAACTAAGTTGCTATATTCCCGTTAATTGCGAGAACCAACGTTGAAATCTTTGATAAGAATAGGAATCTATTTACTAATTTAAAACCAAAACATATTTAAATTCAAAATAAATAATTCTGTTAGTTAAGATAAGGCATTGGGTTTTACATTACATATATTGTCTTAATGTCTTAATTTGACTCTTTGTTCTATTCTAGATTTTGTCCTGAGCGTTCTTTCTTTTTAATAATATATAGATATACCAATAAGATTTAAGTAAATTTTGGCAAACTAAAAAATAGAGAGTATAAACACGGGGTGTTCACCAACATCTCCTTTTCCCCTTGCCTCCTTCCACTCCGTATGTTCACCAACATCTTTCCCTAGCATTATAGGAAATACCAATTCTACAAAAGCTTTTATAAAATTAGCAAATGAAAAGATCAACTTTTATGAAATTATTCAAGTACATTCTATAACTTTTTCTAAGATCCTTTGAGAATGTCATTTCAATTTTAAGGATTAACCATTGAGTAAGGCTGGATGAGTGATCACACTAAACCACAACAAAATTAAATTTAAATTATTACGTGCATCCTTTTTTCAGAACAGACAGCTTTTATTCTTTCTTGCACTTTGGAATCTGTAGACACCATCGTCTAGCTGCATGATTGGTCTTCTTTGAGCATTTCATGAAATGTAGCACCAACAAGGAGAATTGCCTATTTCCGTAATCTTGACCCCCACAATGTGTTCCTATAATGTTTTAAGAAAAACAATTACATAGGACAATTTTGTAGTAATAAGAAACAAAGAACATAAACAGAATAGGAAACTAACCTCTAGTTCATTATATGCTCAACTTACCTGAGGACTGTATATAGGGTATGAAATCTGATGAATATGAATAGGTATGACAACAACTCAAAATCATTAGTCACATTGATTGCAGATTAATTGCACACTATAATCAGCAGTAGAAAATGTGACTGATAAAAGGAAATTTAAAGAAAAATTGTAACATAAAGATAATTGTAACTTAACACTATAACTGTCCTTAAGCACGTTCCCAGCCAAGGAGTATTATGATAGAAGTTATTATGTTGTGGGCCAGTGAGATAGTTGTGGGCCTATGAAATTAGGGAGCAACATCAAAATCCTTAGAATTAGAAGTGAATTGAAAATGAGGGAAAAGAGCCAAAAATGATGAATCCTAGGCCATAAAAGTATGACACATCACTTGCCTATAGTTTTCAATTAGTAGATAGATAGATAGATACAGATATAGACTGGGTAACTTGCCCACATATTGCGCGGTCTTGAAAGCTCTCTCATTGATCTTACGAAATGATTGTTTCCTAATATCCTATATTAAAAGTAACAAAGCAGATTCGTTATTCGTGTAAAGACCGAAAATATGAGAATACCTCATCGTCAATTGAATGTTTTCTTCATTTTATATTCAACAAAAAATAAAAGTTATACACCCTTGATTAATTTCTAAATAATTAGTAAGAATTTATTTACTATTTCTTTATAGTTAAGAGTATAAAACATTCAAATAATACATCATATTATTACTAACACATATTCTTGAGAAAATAGAAACTAATGTATATAGTTATGTATACCAAAGGAAAAAAATAAAGCAAACTACTAACTGAATGAGCAATTTCGTTTATTGTTATTGTCATTATTTTTGTATGTTTATTTTTTAAGTTTCTATATAGCTAGATTAATTAACTAAGTTAACTAAGAAGTGCTCTAATATACAAACTTGACAAAGGAAATGGATAATGTTAGAGGACACTTCTCTCAAGCCTCAACACCAAAAAAAAAAAAAAAAAAAAAAAAACCAAAACCAAAAAATAAATGTTAGTACTTCAATTTAATCTTTTCGTTTACATTACATTTTTCAAATCTTACGAGGAGTTCATATTCATTGTAATTCGTACATAATCTACCTATGAGCCTACCTTTTTTGCATCTTTTTATTTATGATTTTTAAAGTTGTTCCTCCACAATTTACCATTCACAACTCCGAAGATTGTTCAACACCATATCCGGCCAAAAGCTGGTGACCGAGCCTTACTAGAAGCCAACTCTAAGCTTTAAAGCTAAACCACACCCTCTTTATTAATATAGACATATTCATATCTCCTTCTTAACCTGGGATGCTAAAAATATGCTACATGCTATCAGTATTCTAGATTAATCCATATTCCCGCATATGCCATTCTAAGAATTTCGTTATTTAATTAGTGTTCAGCAGGCATTTTCTCACGCCACAAAGGATTTTATGCACAAAGGTCCGCTCTCAATCACAAAACTCAAATTTACTATATCATGAAGCGATATCGAACGCCTCAATTTCTAATGTTGTATATGTAATATATCCATTGTTGTTCATTACACCACACTACATCATGGGTTGTATGCACAATATAAGGACTTTCACCAATAATGCAGTATTAGAGTAAAAGAGCTTTTGTGCCTGAAAATGAAGATTTTATCAAGGGAGGTTGATGGGTCCAGATTAGAGTTTATGAGACGTCAAGGGTAAACAATACTTGAAATGGATAGAGACACAAACTTTGTTGTATTTGAAACTAAAACGAATTGGTACCTACAGGCCTAACCATTACATATTGGTATTAGCTGTTCAATTAATTAATTGACTAAATTTTTTTACGTCAATCCCAACTATATAAAACCCCAGAAGACAAACTTGTATGACTTACTAATCTTGCTCACTTTTTCTTTTTGTTCGACTTCCCACAACTGTATTGATGATGTTAAAAGTGAAAAGTTCCTATCTAATACTCAAGTTATTGGGTCTTCGTCTTTTTCTTTTCCCCTATCTAGTTACCAATTTTCTTGTGATCAATCAACGTCCAAAAAGGAATGAAACGGAGGGAATAATGTCCACCATTAATTAAAGGCTTTAGAAATTTGAAATAGTAGAGGTCTGCCAGAAATGAGCTTTGTTCAAATCAAAATAAAGATAAATATAAAATAAAATAAAACTTTTGGTCCTTGAAATCTTTGTTGACGTTGCTTACCTTAGAAAATTGAAGTTATGGTGCATATATTGTTAGAGCAAATTTAACAGGGTACGCAAACAAATGCCCATAAAGAATATAGATTTTAAAGTTTATGAATTTAACCATCAGAAATATTACGGCAAAAGAACAGTAATATATTAGCATAGTATACTTTGTACTTTTTTTTTTTTTTTGGTAATAAGGATAATAGCTTCATTAAGTAATTAGAGGAACATTACATGAGTCAGAGTGACCCATAGAGAGGTTTCCTAGCTGAAGTAACTTATTACAGACCATAGTAGAAATACGCTTAGTAGCTAAAACTAATCCTCTTGCATCATTGTTAACTAGAAGTCTTAAAGATACAGGAGGAGTAACAAAAACAGTTAGGTCTTGATTGGCGGACTTAAGAGCTCCTTCATAAGCCAAAGCATTTGCCACTTGATTACCATCCCTGAAGCTATATCGTACCACTGGATTCCCCAGTTTCTTCAACAATAACGTGCATTCATAAACCAAAGTAAGATATAAAGGTTTAGGATTTATCAATAGATGGATAAAGATTAGTGGAATCAGTCTCAACTTCCAAGGGAACAAGGTTCTTCTCCAAAACCAATTGCAGTCCTTGATGTATAGCAAGAAGCTCAAGATGAAGAGGGTTTAGACCATTTGAATATTTAGTAAAACCAAAGATCCAGTTGCCAGAACTGTCCCTGCAAACACCTCCTATGCCATTATTCGAGTTTTGACTCTTAAAAGAACCATCAGTATTGAGTTTATAAAAGCCTAAACGAGGCGGAGTCCATCTAATAGATATAGGAATGGATTCATGGGAGCTAGTGGGGGAGGAAGTTAAGAACTTAAATTCAGAACATCGCATGTACACTTCAGATGGAGAAGGGTAAGCACGAGTAGTTTTATGAATGTTATTGTTCCTAGTAAGCCAAAGATGCGAAAGAGCAAATGGCCAAAAAACATCCCAAGAGAGGTTAGGGTGAGGAATGTGATGATCAGTTTCCTTTAAAACAACAGTCCAGTGAGTAGTAGATTGAAGAGAGGATGTATCTAATCCTATGGAATTCCAGAAGAGTAGAGCTATAGGACAGTGCAAGAAAATATGAGAAGAAGATTCCACTTGATTAGGGCAATAATATCAAGATGCATCCTCTACGATGCCCAAATGCTTTAAGTATTCTCTACAAGGTATACGGTTATGAAGACATTGCCAAATAAAGAATTTTATTTTATTTAAAGTTTTAAGATGCCACACCCATTGAAAGTCAAAGTAAGAGGAAGATTGGGCTGGGCAAATTAAATTATAAGTGGAGGCAAAGGTAACTAAGCCATTGGACGAAAGGGCCCAATAGGGAGAATCAGTATTATGGGGAAAACTAGGCCATGGAATTGATTTAATATTAGAATAAATTGTCCTAGGGAGGTGATAAGACAGTTTTTGGAGGTTCTAAGTATTACCAGCTCGTAAATCTCTAACCTTTAATGTCTGATCTAAGAGAGAGAGGGGACCTTGAAGGAGGTTGCATAAAGGGGGTATTAGGAATCCAACGATCAGACCAGACTGAAATTGAGGAACCATTCCCAATAGACCAAGCAAGGCCTTGCATGCATATTTCATTTCCTTTTTGAATGTTAGACCAGATGAACGAATGAGAGTTATTGTTGGCCTTGCTCCTGTACTTACAAGAAATGAGGGAAGCCCATAAACTGTGAGGATTTGTATGAAAGCTCCAAGAGAGGCATGTAAGATGAGCTAGGTTTTTGTACTTTGCTTGGCGCAAACCTAGATCTCCTTGAGCCTTTGGTATGGTAATAGTAGCCCAGTTTAGATAACGAATTTTTCTTTGGTCAAGAGTAGACCCCCAAAGGAAATCCCGTTGAATTTTGTCTATAGTGTTAAGGATTTTCTGAGGAAGTGAAAAGTATTGCATGGCGTGGGACGGAATGAAGTTTAGGGTAGCCTTAATAAGAGTAGTGCGACCAGCCATAGATAGGAATTTAGTTTTTCAAGAGGCTAATCTAGAATTCATATTATCAATAATGAAGGCAAAATCACGAGGTCGGGGCTTATGATTTAAAATTGGAAAACCTAAGTACTTGCCAAAAGATAGAGTGGGGGCAAAGTTTAGGATTTGAAGAATATCTGATTGGATAGTAGGAGAGCAATTTATAGAAAATATAATTTTAGACTTTGAGTGATTTATTTTTTGGCCCGATAATTTGCAAAACAAATCGGGACAATGACGAATGGAATTTGCAGTTTTATGGTTGATATTAGCCATTAAGGTTAAATCATCTGCGAAAAATAAATGCGACAGCTCAGGTCCCCTTGTCTAATACCTCTCGAAGGGGAAAAGAAAGACGTACGCGTGCCATTAACTAAAATTGCAATGGAACTGGAGGTAACACAATTCATGATAAGCTTGGTAATATTTTGGGGAAATTTAAAATATAAAAGCGTGCGATAAATAAAAGACCATTCCAAGCGGTCGAAAGCTTTTTCTAAATCTATTTTCAACAACATCTTGCATTTACGGCCTTTTATCTTATTTAGGTGATTTACCATTTCCTGGATAATGATAGCATTATCACAAGTCCGACGACCTGACAGGAAAAACACTTTTAAAGGGACCTATAAGGTCATTTAAAAAAGGCTTTAGTCGATTGACTATGATTTTGGTGATAACTTTATAAATAGTATTGCATAAGCCAATAGGTCGGAATTTTTTTAAGTCATTAGCATTCTTGAATTTCGGAATCAAACATAGGTAAGTTTGATTAATGAAATCATCAATTTTCCATGTACGAAAAACATTATGGCAATAGTGCAAAATAGTATGACTAAACAATGTCCATTGTTTTTGGAAAAAATGTGGATGAAGGCCATCTGGACCAGGAGCCTTAAAGGGTTTGAAAGAAAAAAGGGCTGAAATGATTTCCTGATCTAATAAAGGTTTTTCTAGGTCAGATAAATCAATAGAATGATAGCTAACACAACTATTGGTGATATCTTTCCAATCAGTGTTAGTATGAGAAGTAGTAAAAATGTCTTTAAAATAAGCATAGGTATAATTAACAAGCTCATTATGATCTGTAAGCCATTTACCATTGGCATCTTTAAAGAAGGATATTTTATTTTGCCTACGTCTATTAAGCACTGATAAATACAAAAAACTTGGTATTGGCATCCTCATCATTAATCCATTGAATGCGAGATCTAATCTTCCAATAATCCTCCTCTTGCTTTAAAAGATTGTTATATTCTATAATTAAAGAATTTTCAAGCTCTTGGAGGAAAGTACTAGTAGGGTAATTCCTGGAATTCTGAATCCCTGCCAAACGGGCCATAAGGCGCTTTTTATTATTAAGAATATTACCAAAAGTTTCCCTACTCCAAGTAATAACATTAGTTTGAAAATTTGAAATATTGGAAAGAAGATTTGTACTAATCCAATTGTTACGAACAATCGAGTGGAAATCCGGGTGGGTGCACCAAAATTTTTCCAATCTAAACAACTTATCAAAATTTTTAGGAATAGATTTGGTCATGGAAACAAGGAGAGGATTATGATCTAAATGAGTTTTAGAAAGATGAGTGATTTGAACATCTGGATATAAGTTCAACCACTCATGATTCGCAAGACCACGATCCAAACGCTCAAGAATGAGTTTTTTAGAATTTTTACAGCGATTAATCCAAGTATAACGACTATCTTTAAACCCTAAATCGATCATCTGACAATAATTTAGACATGCAGCAAATTTATTCGCACGATTATAATTTACTACCCTCCCTCCCCATTTATCATCAGATCCTAGTATTTCATTAAAATCTCCTTCAATGAACCAAGGGCCAAAAGAATTATAATGAGTATGTTTTAAGGTTTCCCAAAGATTTAATCTATAAGATAAGTGAGTACTAGCATAAATAGCGCTAAACAGCCAAGGAGAATGGTTTGGGCTTACCCTGACAACAACACACATCACCTGGGGAGTAATATCAGGATCATAAACAGCAACCCTAGAGCTATTCCACATGATAACAATCCCACCAGATCTACCCTCAGCAGGCTGCTCCAAATACTCATCAAAAGGAAGACCATGTAAAAGAGATTTATGATCCGTCATCTTAGTTTCAAGAAGAGTGGCTAGGAATGGAGCATGAGAATTAACCAATTCCTTAAGATTTCGATGAAATTTCTCATTATTCCCACCTCTAATGTTCCAAATCAAAAAACTATTGGGTCTGTTCATCATCACAGAATTTCGAATTGGTAAGTCCTTCTCTAGAGTGTACTCCTCGTTCCTGTAGGTCGAAGGGTATAGAATTACTGCCACTTTCCCCACTGCTGAATTTTGGGTTGGCCTTATGTCGATGGAGCATTTGTATAGAGCCAGTGGACAGGTTAGCACATATCTCTTGTCTTCCATTTCAGGAAATAGAATTATTTTGGCTTCTAGAAGCTTTGAAAGCTCGGTGAATGACCCAGTGTCCGCAGGAATCATATTGGTTTCCTCTAGTAGAATTGGATTTTCTAAGTCTAGTACGGGAGCATTGAGATTGGGTACCATCTCTGGCAGATTTTCTGGTGGAAAAATTGGTGGATTCATGGATGCATGTTGCATATTCTGAGGAGTCAATGGATCCAGCTTTATCCATGGGTAAAAGAGTGGATTTTGAATCTGATCCTGTGGAGGAAAGAAAGGTGTAGCATTGAGTTGATCTTGATGGATCAGAGGGTTGAAGTGATGAGGGAGATTCCACTGGGCTTGCATGTCGTGAAAAAGAGATGGGGCTACCGCTGTTGCTAAAGGGTTGAATATATTCCACATCCACACGTGGTTCATGTAGATGTCCATGGCTAATTTCATCCCCTCTGTTATGAGCTGGGCTAGGAAGTTGGGATCTTATAGAACTAGTGTCACTTCTTTTCCCTGCAATTCCATAGTGAAGAGCACTCCCTGTCCCATCAAGCCCAGTTCCAACCAAGACTGAGGTTGATGGTTTCAGGGCAATGGTTGTGTGGACAACAGTAGTGGTGGGTTCTCCATGTGTGGAGGGAATGATGGAAGGAAGGTTGGCTGTTGGACTTGAGCCATTGGATTTGACGAAATTGTCACAAGCTTGGTTTTCTTGCGAATATCGGTGGAAGAGCTCGTTGCCATCAAGAGTAAGCTTACCCCTTATATTATGAGATTGAGTATTAGGAGAAAGATTTAGAAGACCTTTTTGGAAAAGATTTTGTTTGTATGCTGTTCGTCAGGTTAGATTCAGTCGAATATAAAAGAGCAATAGTGTCTAACTCCATTGACACTTGTAAAGAGCTATTAGCCATTTGGCCAATGTTCTTATTGTTCCTTGGAGAGTTGGTAACACAAGGAACGTTATTGGCTGCATGGGGCGACGTGGAGGAAGAGTTATTTATTAATATTTTATTAGCAGGTAATGATTGGGAATGATTTTTGGTTAAAGGACGTGAAGACACGTGTGAGACACATGTCGTTATCTCAACATTAGACAAATCAGCTTCATCAGTTGGCATGGGGGGCAATTCAGATGTTTGATTATGGGCAATTGACTTATCCTGATCGACTAACATAGTAAAAGGATTTTGAGAAATAACTTGATGAGAGTTTAAATTTTTAGGATTATTATGAGTAGTATTCCCACTAGAGTTTTTAGGATAATTTGTGTTAATGTTAGACTTCTGAACATAAGCTAATTTTTTAGTGTTAATGTACTTACCCGATGTTGCATCAAAGATTTTAACGCTTATACCTGGTGAAGGCGCTGGAGATTTAAGAACCTGTTTCTCCTTCCTACGCTGGATTGGTTGTTTCTTCTTTGGAAAGGTAACCACCTCCCAACCATCTCCAATAGGATTCTTGAAAGCATGAACTGGGCTGCGAATGGAATCATTTGTAACTTGATCCTGTATGATTGTTGGTTTGGTGAATTAACAGTACCTAGGCACGTGACCTAGTCGTCCACAGTTGGTGAAAAGTAAACCATCCCCTTCGTAAATGATAGGTTGCTTGTGAGAACCAATTTGGACAAATGTTTTCACTGGTATATCCAGTGAAACTTCCACGCAGAGCCTAGCGTATCGCCCTCGTAATGTGGCACTTGTGCATACATCAATCTTTAGCAATTTCCCAATCGTGTTACCAATTTTTTTGTAGAACACCCCCATCATAAAATTCCGTTGGCAATTGGGGTAACCGAACCCAAACTGCGGAAAAAATTAATTTTTCTGAAGCAGTAACAAAATTTGGCCTCCATTTAGTGACAGAAAGAAAACACCCATTGATAAACCATGGTCCATTTGCCAGTGCTTTAATCATATTCTCTTCTTTGTTAAATTTGACAATGTAATAATCGGAGCCGAGATCAATGAGAGGAAAACATCCAGTAGGTTTCCATAATTCAGTAAGTTTGGATTTAAGGTAGTTATGCATGATTCTTTTACCGAAAAGTTTTATAATGATGGAATATTTCCAAGGTAGATAAATACGTCTTTTCTCTTCATCATTGAGTTCAATAACCATCTATGATGATGGAGTGTTTGTAGGATTTGTAATTTGATTGTTTGATGAAGAAGGAATGGAGCTGAGCTTCATAGCATTTTCCAAGGGATTTTGAGATAATAGTGATTTGAAACCGATAAGTTTGTCCTTGAACGAAGGAGGCGGAGAGTCAGCCTCGTTAATTAGAGGAAAATCAGGGGGTTTTGGAGGAATTTGGACGGATGAAGCTTGGGAAATTGAATCGTTAGTGGAGTTTAAATTTTTGTCAATGTCCATAGAGGTGGTCGGTGAGTATTAATGAGTTTTGGAGTTTGGAGAGAACTGGGGAAAGGGAAGAGAAAAGTGGGAGAGTTTTCTCACTCTAAAACTCAACTAGCGAAACATTCACTATTAATTAGTGTATGGGCCTAAACCACTTTTAGGATCACAAATCGAATTTGGGTTTGGATATAAGCAAAACTTCGTATCAAAGCTAAATAAATGTAAGAAATAGGCGTAAATACGAAAGAATAACTTGATTTCAATATACTATAATGAGTACAAATTTGGGCAGAGTTTCAGTATCTATTTCTGGATTCTTATCATACAAAATGAAGTACTATTTATAGGCCTAGGGGCCTTGCCCACGTCTTCCACTATCAATCATGCTTTGTCCCACGTTCTTGGCATTAATAGGAGGAGTTAGTGGGCTGAAGTAGTGGGCTACAAAGCCGTTGGAACTGAGGTGGCCCACCGAAGTTCGATCACATGACTTCGGTGGCATGACCTTGCTGTTCGGTTGGAAGGGGATATCACCGAAGCTCAGCTCGCGGCTCGCCTTCGGTTGTGACATTGAAGTTCACCTTCGGTAACTTGATCGATTGCTTCAATCATTCTTCTTCGGAGCATCAGCTCGTTTTCTCTTCGGTTTATCATGCCGAGGTGCTAACCGAGCACGTCAATTTTTACCCAATACAGATAGTCTCCCCACTCCTCGAATGAACGCCGAGGAGTGGAATGAGTTTGAGCGGGAAGCCGAGGTGGCACAACCCTATCCAAGAATTTCAAAAAATTGCACATCTTTCGGATTACTGTTCCACATTATGTGGCGGCCGTTGGTTGGCCACCGAACGATCGCGCCGACCTTTCACTTTCTCCAACGTCACTGTCATCATTACTTCTCCAACTTCCCCGTGTACACCTCCTATAAATACCTCATTTCACATTCTTCTTCTCCACTTGAAAGCTTCTGATATATAGTGGAATTACAGAGAAAATCCCTAACCTTCAAGCCATTTCCTCAATCTTGATTCTCTTTCCAATCTGACCATCGCCATGTCTGCTACGAATTCTGGCCACGGTTCTAGTGATTCTGGTGAAAAGGCGGAGCGTTTTTCTGCCGCGGCTATGAGTGAAGATCTCATCGCCACTATGCCTCCGCTGCAGGTAGTCGAAGTGGAGGGTGGCGGCAAAGCCACGTCAGCGACCCCTATCCCTAAGCGGCGCAAGGCGAGGGCTGGTCGCGATACGACGGAGATTAGTTACGACATAGAAGTTGACGTTGGTGGTGATGACCGCGATAAAGACAGGGGTGACGTCGAAGGGGATGACGTCACCAGTGTCAAGGAGGTAGGTGGCTCGGCGGGTGGAGCCGAGGTGAGTGGAGGGACCAGTGGCCAAAGGAGCGAAACCGAAGCCAGCAAGGGGGAAACTCAAACCGAAGCTGGCACATCGAAGAAGTCGAAGAGGAAGATTCCTCTCGAAGTGGAGATTGACCCTCAGTTGGTTATCCCCTCAAGTTTCAACAATGACAAGGACTTGAAAAGTCATGCTCAGTCCGATGCTCAAAAAGGGAAGAAAATGAATATACCGGTCCATGTTACCCCGAGCATCATAACCGAAAACATGCTTGAAATTGTTCGGGCTGACTGTCGTTGGGGGCCCGAAGTGGAGATTAGGGTCCCGACTCCGGACGCGGCTGTTTCTACTCACGTCGAGGGGTACTCTTCGGTTTTCACGTACCCATTCACTATAGGATTCAACTTGCCGGTACACCCCATCATTGACACATTTTGCAGGTCTTACAACTTGTGTTTGGCCCAATTGGGGCCCGGGGTTTGGAGAGTTGTTCAAGCCCTCGAGTATTTGAGCGACATAGTTGGGCTGCCTTTTACTTTCCAACATTTAATTTCTCTTTACTGCCCCTATTTTCATAAAGCCGGGGTGGTTGCCCTCCTACCTCGGGGTTCTTATGCAATTTTGAGCAAGAGCGATGACCATGGGGACCGAGGCTGGAATGACCGGTACATGCTCATCCCTACAAGACTGCTATCAACCGAACCTGGCTTCCCCGAAGTGTGGAATGCTCAACGTAAGTGTTTTCTTCTGTTTCTCCTTCGGCTTTTGACTATCATAGCTAACACTTGTCTTCTTATCTATGACTTGCAGCTGAAAAGGTTCCAGTTAACCCAGCAAAGAATCTGCTTGAGTGGGTTACCAAGGTTATGCAGTCAGAGACACGCCCACGCCGGCAATGGATGATTTTAGCTGGCTTGAAGGGGAACCGATGGATATGCAAGAGGCATGGTGAGTTGCGCGTCCACGCTTGCGATTCCTCAAGTTCGCTTTGAGTTGTTATGTCCTGATATTCTCCCCTTTCATCCAGGTTTCCCCAATAGAGTTGTGAAGGATGCCGAGGAGGTGGAGGAGACCGAGGTGAAGGGTGATGGGGAAGGAGAGGAGAGAGAGAGAGTAAGAAAGAGAAGAAAAAGAGAGAGAGAACAGTGCTTGACATTACCGAGGGCGTCGCTAAGATGGCGAGTCTGGCGAAACGGATCGTCGAAGAGAAGAAGGCTAAAAGTTCACCGGGCCAAGAGACATCACAAGGTGATGAAATTTTCTTAGGTCGATTTTCGTGCATCTCCACTCCTACCTATTCCCATGTTAACTAAATCGCTTCTCTTCCTTCCCCTTGCCCTAAAAGAAAGAGAGCTGAATCAAAGCAAGCGGCCAACACGAAAGGACCTCGGGTTGAGGAAACTACTGCTCTTGTTGCCGAAGAAACGATCGTAAAGCGCCGAGGTCTTGTCGACAAGTCCAGTGACGAAGAGATTCCTCCCATGGCTCCCGAGGTAAGGCCAGAGCTGGCCTCTGAGACGATTCCAGAGCCGAAGTCTGAGATCGCTAGGGCAACCGAAGTGATAAATGTGGAGGAGTCTGACCAGGAGGCTACGAAGTGAAAGGGCAAGGCCAGAGTGGGCGAGGGTTTGATTAAGAGCACGGTTAAAGCCTCTCGAGCTTTGCAGAAGCCTTCCAGTATTGTACCTCGGGCATTTGAAATATTTCCCGACGCAAACTTGCTAGATGCCACCAAAGAGGATGTTGCCGCCCTTGATGGCATGCTTGGCCCTACTGAGGCTCATGCCCTTCGGAATCTTAGCCCTATGAGTCTGATGGGTGTCTCCGCCACTTCTGCCCTGCAGGTAAGTCTTAATGTACTTCATTTGCATAGTTCGTTTTGCCTCTCTTCTGACATTAATACTTTGTTTTAATATAGAGCTTGGTTCTTGCGTTACAAGTTGTTCACCTCGAGCGCGAGCGAGCCGAACAGATCCAAGCGGCGGCTGCCGCTTGGGATGAGCAGAAGAGGAGGCTTAGAGGAAAAGTTACCGAGCTGAAGCAAAGTTTGCCGTCTTGAATGAAGAGCTGGAGCGTGCTAATGAAGCTTCGGCTAAGGCTGAAGCTGATCTCCGTGGGGTTGTGGAGTCTGCCGAAGCTAGGGTACAAGCTGCAACGAACGAGTTTACTGCTAAACGTTCGAGGTTGAGCCTTCAAAATGCTCGCCTTGAGGCTGAGCTCTTCAGGGCCAAGACCGAAGTGCTTGAAGCAGGTGAGAAGTATCGCAGTAAACTTGGTGAATACAATGCCAAGCTCGTTGGGCTGCAGGGCCAAGTGGACCAAGTGTCATCCCTTCGGGGCCAGATCTCCGAGCTCAAAGGCAGAATTGCTTGCCTCAACGAGTGGGCCGAAGTCAAGGTGACGAGGGCGAAGTTTGAAGAAACATAGGCCGTTGTCAAGACTAGGCTTAGCACACTTGAGCAAGTCCAAGCTGGGCAAATCATACTCGAAGAGGAGATTTCCAAAGCAAGGGAGGCTGCTGCCGAGGCCCAAAAGATTGTGGATGAACTTCCTTCGAGTGAGGGCTCAGACGATGGCGGGCCCGAAGGTGATGAAGAGGGCAAAAGTGCCGAAGAGGGCAGCGAAGATGCCGATGGGGAGAAGCCTTTGTAGCAGGAAACAACAAGTTTTGATGTACTGTTTTTGTTTAGGCCTCTGTGCCTTTTTGATATCAGCCTTCGGGCTTTTATATGTATATATGACTTTGACCTTCGGGTCGCTTCGTCTAATGAATGAAATCAGCCTTCGGGCCTTTTGATACGATTTTGTATTTTTATCTCGTGTTGGTTTTGCATGTACCGAACATCTTAGAATAAATAACTCGCTTGCAAGACTTGATTGAATTTAATCGATGCAAACTTAAAACGACGTCTCGTCCTCGAGTCCGTGCATTTAAAGTGCAACTTCGGAATGCAAATTTATAAAGACATAAAGCTATGGGAAGAAGCTCATTTCATTGATAATATTGATAAGCCGAAATTGGCTTTTTACAAGACCCCAAGTCGAGGCGGACCTTGGGTAAAAATATGAAAACACAAATTAATAATGTGATTAAAAATGTGCCACTACCGGACGGAGTTACAATGTACTAAATCTATTCCTCGGGTATCAGTCCCCAGTTGTCGAATAGATGGTCTTCGGTTGGGAGGCGCATTTTTGACCTCGGTTGCAACCCGTCCCTTACTCCCCCCAGTGTTCGGGTGTGAATCTTGGTGAAGATCCGGGCACTGGAGATCGTTTAATCTGCTCCCTGAAAAGGTCAAGCAAAATGAAACGAGGAGCAAGTTAGTACTTTCGACCGAAGCCTTTAGGAGAGTTGTTCTGCCCGGGGCCGTGGGTAAGATATTTTTAAAATGAGTGAGAGATATTTACCTCGGTTAGAAGTAGTACCGCTTTAAATTGGAGATGTTCCAATTTAAGGGTTCGGGCATCCCTTGTAAATCTTCAATTTGATAGGACCCTTTCCCGACGATCGCTTTGACTCTGTAAGGTCCTTCCCAATTTGCAATAAGCTTTCCACCCGAGTGATTGCCACACTCGCCTTCGTGCACCTCGGCCATCACATATCTAGCCTCATCGGGGCCCAAACACTTGGCCATCGGGCCGCAATATAACCTCTTGTATGAATTGCCCTCGATCAAGTGATATGAAGCTGCTTGGGTCCTCAACTTTTTGGCCTCCTTCTTGTCTTGGGGGACAGTCCCCGAGTCGAAGTAAGAGATGAACTTACTCCGCCAATCCCATCTGTTGTCCACCGAGTTGACTTGCAACTTCATCTCTCTCATTTGCGGGGACAATAGTCGAACCACTGAATCAGTCCCCGAGTGGGCTTCATCAACCGCCGAACCCAGATTTGCCAGGGCGTCGGCCTCGGTATTTTCCTCCCGAGGTACTTGCTTAACTTGCCACTCTTGGAACTGTGCTAAAATCCTTTGTGCTCGGTCTAAGAATAGCTGCATTCTGGGCTCTCGAGCCGTGTATTCACCGAGCACCTGGTTCACCACCAACTGAGAATCGCACCTTAGCTCGATTCTTTCCACCCCCATTTCCTTAGCCAACTATAAACCGGCTAGAGTTGCTTCATATTCAGCCTTGTTGTTGGTCACTTTTTTGAATCGAACCGAGTGCCTGATTTTCTCCCCGGTGGGTGCTTTCTAGACTATGCCTAACCCCGAACCTTTGGAGTTAGTTGCTCCATCGGTATGAAGTATCCATAGCCCCGAAGATGTTCCTTTCGATATTGAGTTTTCCTTTTCGGCTTCGGGTAGAATTCCGACACTAAAATCAGGTATGAAGTCGGCCAAGACCTGTGATTTTATGGCTGTTCAGGGTTGGTAGGTGATGTCATACTCGCTTAACTATACCGCCCATTTTGATAACCTCCGCGATAACTCTGGTTTGTGTAATATACATCTTAAGGGGAAGGTTGAAACTACCGCTATTGGGTGACATTGAAAATACGGTCATAGTTTTCGAGTAGTAACAATTAAAGCGGGTGCTGGTTTTTCCAAATGTGGGTACCTTGTTTCAGCATCGAGGAGTGTCTTGCTCACATAGTAGATGGGTTGTTGCTTTCCATCCTCCTCCCGAACCAGGACCGTGCTTACTGATACCTCGGACACGGCCAAGTAAACTAGCAATGTTTCACCCTCCTTAGGCTTGGCGACCAACGGCGCGTTAGACAAATAGCATTGCAACTCTCAGCGCTTTTTTACACTCCGGTGTCCATTCGAAGTGGTTTTTCTTTCTCAAAATAGAGAAGAATTTGTGGCATCGCTCTGAAGACCTTGAGATGAAACGACTCAAGGCAGCGATTCGGCCAGTTAACCGCTGAACTTCTTTCACCCCGGTCAGCTCTTCGGGGATTTCTTCGATGGCTTTAATTTTGTCAGGATTTGCTTCGATGCTACTTTCGGAGACGATGAATCCCAAGAATTTGCCCGAACCAACCCCGAAGGCGCACTTCTCAGGGTTCAATTTCATGCCATATTGCCTTAGAACGGCGAAGGCTTCCCTTAAGTGATTCAAATGATCCTCCATTCGCACCGATTTGATGAGCATATCATCTATGTAGACTTCCATAGATTTTTTAATATACTCTTTGAACATGCGACATACCAACCTTTGATACGTCGCCCCAGCATTTTTCAGACCGAAAGACATTACTTTATAGTAGAAAGTACCTCGGTCGGTGATGAACGAGGTCTTTTCTTCGTCCTTTGGGTCCATGAGGATCTAGTTGTACCCCGAATAAGCATTGTTGACACCCAATTTTGTCCCTCCGTTCTCGCAATTTGGCTATATTTAATTAAAATCGATAATAGTAATTTTCCAAACAAAACTGCATTAGACAACATGCATTTATGTGTGTAATATTATTATTAATCCCCTATCTATATAATATTTATTTAATTGTGACTATATTACGCAATTACATGCATTTAGGTTATTTTTCAAACTACGTGTGCTATTTGTGTAATTTAATGCATTACGATATTATTTAATAATTATTTGTGGCCATTTATATCTAATCAGTATAATTTGTGGTCATCTATATTTATTTATAATTAAGTACATTTATTTATAATTATTTACAAAATTTTCTATTTTTATACTAATTATTTATATTTATAAGAATTTTAAATAAATACTAGCCAATTTGTTATTTTACAATTCCATTTCTATTACATCTAGTCTCCGTCATCGCCCTTTGTCCACGTGTACGCCACCCAAGCTCCACCTAAGCCTACAACACAATTATACTACGCGTACAACTCACTCCAGCATTTGGTACAACCCCCTAAAGCATCCTTATCCTTCATACACATCAGCCACTATATTGTACATATATACATGCGCCTGACGTGGCACAATCCTAGCCCTTCATATCCTCAATCCGACGGCCCAAAATAATTCCCCTACTTACAACTATACACCCACCCCTTACCACTTAAAACCCTAAATCATAATTCCCTTTCCCTGAAACCCGCCGTCACCCATAAACTCCTCTCTCCCCCTTCTCTTCTAAAGACCGTCCGGATTCAGCCGTGATTCCACCGCGTCTCCTCCGCCATCAACGTCGTGACCTTCTCCCTCTTCCTATCTCTGATTACATGGGACAAAATCTCTCTTTCCTTTGCCTCGTGAATCCGAAATAGGAACAAGGAATCGGGTACGAATCCCTCCAAATCCGGCACCTACAAACTGAAATTGGAACAAATTTTACACGCACAAGGCAAGTAGTAAGTGATTCGAACACGAATCGTTGAAAATGAACAGAAACCGATCGGGTTAGGCATGACCCGACCCATCATCCCAAATGGGTAACACATTTCCTTTTAGTCATTTTCTTTTATTATTCTTATATGCTGAATCATGGAAAAATATTGGGCCTGCTCTTATGCTTAACGTGTGCACTTTGTTTGGATTCAGTCGCGTCGATTATTCATAGATTAGTTTATCACTTTAGTAACTTTATGATTAATCGTCACTGAATTGCTTGGACTGTTCGAATTAGTTCAGCGTTGGTACTCAAAGTCATGCCTTATGATTAACCTTTGAATGGAAAATCGAACTAGTAAATGACTATCGGTTTGAATCTTGAGATGTCTGACTATTTGAATTCACATTTGAAAGCTTTGATTAAAACTGTATGTATTCGAGTCATGAAGTTGTTATGTGCTACTGATCTTTGTTTGAGCTTCGAAATGCTAATAACATAAGGAAAGCCTTGTTAATGTTACACCTCCCCTATGCAAATCTGTGTATATTCTGATTATCTGAAGACAATAGCAGTCCAGGTTGTTACATTTTTCCTTTTATAGAAATGCAAATCCCTTGAATTACTCCTTTTGTAATTGACCAAAATTTTCTCTTTACATGTGATTTGAAAGGCAAACCATCTCTCTTTTCCTTTTTATATGAAAACAGAATTCCATTTACCTTTTATAAGAGAGATTTTGAATGATTCTCTTAAAAAGTGTAGTTCTTCCTTGAGCTATAAATACCAGTCCCCTTCTCCCTTTATGGGGCAGACAACACACACTGATATGTCCTGGAAAACCGATCTGCACACACTGTAAAGCAGCATAGTAATGCACTACTCTTTTCCTCTCCTCACAGACACTCTATACACCTTCAGACACCTTTTACACGCTGAATACACTTGCAGAACATTACACTGTTCCCTTCTCCTCATTCCCTGCATTATAGATACACTGAAAACATACATACACATCTGAGACATCCCAGAATACACACCTTTGGAGGCTGAATACACAGAGCAGACTACCTCTACTCCATTCTCTTCTCTCTAAGGCAGACTAGTTCTTAAGTTCTCTTCTGGAAATTGGTTTTTAGCCGGTTGAAAACCAAGGCAAAGTATGGTTTCTCTGTTGGTTTCTTGACTGTTAAGCACTTATTATATGGTTTGGTCGCACTTACTCTAAGGTATGACTCTTTAGTAGGCTAGAAAGCTTGTTATGTTTGCTTGGTTCTTGTATGCAGTAAGTTTGATGGCCATGCCTCTATACTGTGTATGTAAATGGTTGATTGGCATACTATTTGGCCATCTACTTGGCCCTCTAACCCTTTCCGCAGGTTGTTTTCCTCATCACCATAGGATAGCCATGAGGGCTATACCCGTACTAAGTTTTGATTGCAGGTTACTTGGCAAAGAACGTGTGTTTTGTTCAAGAAAGAACTTTGAAAGGACAAAGGCCCTCTTCTTCTCTTTTTTTTCTTATTTTTGGTGATTTGTTATTAGAACTAGAAAGCAAATGTTTAAAATTGTATTTATTCGGAATTACTTGTTTGTATGAGCACCATAAGGTGCAACCAGTTTAGGATGTGTGCTGGACGCTGCTATGAGCAGAAACATTGGCTAGGTAGGGGCCATTTCCTAACTCAACTCTTTACTCCTTATATTAGGGGCTAAATTCAAAAAACTGGTATAAAATAGACTGTTTGTGCAAGACTTTGAATGCTTTTACAAGCTCCTGGGGATATAAATTTATACTTTTACGTCAAAAATGCTAATTGGTTTTAATATTTGGTCCTGATGAGACTTTCTGGAAATGTATTTCTAAGAGTGGATTATTTATGCAAAACTAATGTTCTGAAAATTGCAGCAGTATGTTAACAGGTATTAAAACTGAAAACTGAAAATCAATTTAGACTATTTGAGCAGTAAAAGTAAGCCGAAAATTAAGTTATCTTTTGATACGGGCTAAAAGTGCAAGTCTTACTGCAACAGGATCATTTCTGCAAATTCTGAGACGTGTATAACATAAAGAAATACACTCATATTTTTAAAATCTCTCCAAGTTAATTAATAACTTGTGAGAGATTTTAGACTTTGGAGGTCAAGTCTCTAAAATTACATTATTTTAAACTTATGAGTTATTCTTTCAAATGTATATTATTTGCTACATTACTTACTTGTTGCCTAAATGCCCCTCATTTTATATATGTGTTCTTCATTATTTGCTCACTAAAGTATAACATTTTCTAATTATTATTATTTATTTATTATGTTAATAATTGCTCAACATGTTATGTGTTAATTGAGATATGTCTTTATGTGTGCATATATATATATATATATATATATATATATATATATATATATATATATATATATATATATATATATATATATGTATATATTCTAAACTAATTATTTTAAACACGACCTCAAATCAAAGTTGCCACTGAAGTTAACGGTATGTGATCACTAATGTCACAATGCCACCCTTTAGTGGCACACATTTTTTATACTATATGTTTCCTCTTTGTTTGTCACTTAAAATTTAACTTTTCTCAATTAAATTATAAGATATATGATAATATCGGTTAATTCACTATTATGGCTATTTATGCAGTACTATATTATCCAAGTCTATTTCTGCAAATTGTACTCATCTGCCTTGCTTTGGTAAACTTCTGAATTTGCATAGACATCCCAGGATATTGGATTTATTAAGATTTCAGCCTATTTAATTCACTTTAATTTATTTGTGCATCATGATCTAATTTACATTCTTTATTTAGTTCTTGCCCTTTTTTGTCCATTTTAAACCCAATATAGAAATTGACCGGGAACCATGTTTAGTGGAACTTAGGAGGTGCCTAACCCCTTCCTTCTAGGTTAACTTGAACACTCACCCGAATCTCTGATTAGTAGACTAACCCCGAGTTAAGATTTTAATTGAATTAGAAATTAATAGGTGACCTAATACACCCTAGAACTATATTAGGTGGCGACTCCGAAAACTCCTAACTCCAAACGAGTTACCCCAAGTCGGAAACCACTTTACTTTATTAATTAAAGTGGGGTGCGAGAGAATGGCGACTTCGCTGGGGATTAAATGTTCTAACCATTACGATTTTTATATTGGTTTTATTATTTCTTCTATTATTTTTTATTCAATACTAACTTTTTCTCTTTGCAGGTGTGTAGCCTTTTATATTTTTGTTACAATTTTTGATAATGTGATATTTAATATATTATTATTTGTTGCATTTCGTTCATATTCCTCCACTCCAGGAATATTGACACTTATACACACACAAACGATTACGTGGATCTCACGGTCGTTTCACTCTCAAATAACCCTTTAGGAGGAACGGTTAGAATCTAGTTGGTCCGTGGTACAGCCAACAATTCTAAACGTTCCCACCCCTTGGTTGTCCGCCTGGGGAACCACGTCCTTGTCTAGATTACCCAACTCTTAGTTACACTCTGTTTAGAAATTATGCATCATGTCATATATAGGAAAATTTTGACTTCGACTCATGTTTAAGTCTACTAGTTCACCATATTTGAATGAACCAAACGAGTTTTCGACCCTAAGGTACATTTAAATGTGTTACGTGTGCATTTATATAAAGTTGAACGTGTCTAATGTAGACTATTTGTTCTCAAAAGTGTGGATCATCCAATTATTTTTTGTTGGATGATGTCACAAGCCATGAAAATTTGGAAGATCAAAGAAAACAGACTTTAAATTGATTTTTCTATTTTTTTGTAACAAAATCAATTATTTATTTATATAAATAAAAAATGTCATAGAAATCAATTATTTATTTCTATTTACGTAGGAAATTTTTTATTTCTACATTCATACAGACCAATTACTTTATAAAATTATTTTTTGGAATACGAAGGAAATTAATTTTCACACAAATTTCTTCTACTTTTAATGTAGCAAGATCAATTAGTGTTCCTATTTACCCAAAAGATGTTATTTATACAATAAAATCAATTATTTTATAAAAGTATTTTTCTACAAATTTTAGGTTATGAGAACAAATGGGATGACACACGATACACGTTCAATTTTAAATACCATACTCAAACATAGGAAGATTTAACATCCTTGGCATGTTAAAGTCCATTAGCCAACTTCGTCCAAATGACGCCTATCATGCATCTTATATGTATTGGTCTTGTTAGGCCCACCTCCGATACAAGAGAGGTCCCTTGCATTATAAGGAGTGATATATTTTGCATTTGATAATTATTACCTCGACACTAACTTATTGTTTTTGTGTTTAAGTTTTACTCCCACTCCTGAGGTTGACCTGTGCATTCTGGCCGAGCATCAGTGCCGGACGAGAACTAAGGGACCAGTTACAACTCCTCCCCCCTCACAAACTAGAAGAAGAGGAAAGCGAAACATCATGACTGAGTTGAATAACGCTGCTCTTAGTGACGATAACATTAGGAATAATGGGACACCCCGCAAACTCGCTTTGGTTGGGTATGATGAACATGTTGCTACTTTAGAGCAAAAAATTAAAGAACTTGAAGAGAAACTGACAATGGTCAGTTTACCCGTTGGAAACTCCGCCCATTCAAGGGAATCAGTCGATCCAAGTGGGTCAGCCCGCCCTAATGGAAAGGACCCTACAAACCCAAATGATCCCTCTGTTGTTTACCAAACAACACAACCCGCTCCTTACCAAACAGCACCACCTGCTACATACCAAAGCGCACCAACCGCCACATATCAAGCACCGCCTCCCTATCCAGCACCACCATCTACTTATCAAGAACCACCTCCTACATACCCTACTTACCCAAACACAAGCCTACCTCACACCAACACTGCATATCCACAGCCTTACAATCCCATGTTCACTGCTGAGACCAAACAACTCACTTCACCCATCAAAGACCATGACAACTATGAATGGGCAGAGGATGAGACCAATGATGATGGGACGAAAGAGAAAGTTCGTAAGCTAGAGGCAGCCTTTAAGAAGTTTGAGTTAGGCAAAACTACTAAAGGTTTAGCTTATGAAGACTTGTGCATCTATCCTACTTTGAAATTGCCAGACTGATACAAGATACCAAAGTTTGACCTGTTCAATGGAACTGGAGACCCTATGGCACATCTGAGAACATATTGTGACAAGTTAATTGGAGCAGGAGAAGATGAGAAAGTATGAGTGAAGCTGTTCAGTCGAAGCTTGACCGGAGAGGCTTTGAGTTGGTTCTCTAAGCAGAAGCCTGGGACATGGCTCGGCTGGGAAGACATGGCAGCAGATTTCGTAGAACAATTTGGGTACAACACTGAAATGGTACCAGATCGTTTCTACCTGAAAAAGTTGAAAAAGAAATCCACATAGATATTTAGAGAATATGCTACGAGGTGGAGAGCAGAAGCTGCCAAGGTGCAACCCGCTATGGATGAAAGGGAAATAGTGAATATATTCATCCGTATTCAAGGGGATGTCTATTACGATAAGCTGCTGCATATGAAAAATCAAAAGTTTGCTGATGTAGTGTTGATGGGAGATGACGTAGAAGAAGGGCTGAAAAGTGGTTAGATTATTAGCCTAGCTACACTACAAGCTACTAATAAGGCCATCCAGTCTGGAAATGTGAGCCTTTCCGAAAAGAAGAAAGATGAAGTCTCTTTTGCGCAACCATTCAAGACCCTGCTTTCAATCACTATTATCAAACACCGCCACCATTTTATCCCTACCATCACTTACCACCTGAATATTCCGTTTACAACACTCAGGCCGCTCGACCCATATTCCACACTCCAGCACCTAATCGACCACTATACCAGCAAAATACTCAACCTAACTACCGAAATGCACCATCATACCCTCCTAGACCTCGCCCTGAGGCAAATCAAAGACCCAAAAGGGACTACACTCCACTAGCCGAATCTCGCACTCAATTGTTCGAAAGATTGAAAGCTGTCGGGCTTATCGTCCCGATACCTCAAAAGATTCCAGACAACCCTTCACCTAACTTTGATTACAGTAAAAGGTGTGCATATCACTCAGGTGGACCGGGGCATGAGACGGAGAGATGTTTTGCACCAAGAGATAAGATTTAAGACCTAATAGATGAAAAGGTCATTAATTTGAAAGCGCCAAATGTGCACAAAAACCCGCTACCCAATCATGAGGATGAGAAGGTGAATATGATCGACTTCAGCAAAGAATGCAATCTGGAAGGCACAATCATTAAAGCAAAAACAGTGTTTGATGAATACAAGTTTGGCATGGGGTACACTCTGGTTTGCAAAGGAAGAGGCACTACAAGCGGTTATCATTCACTGGAGCAGTTTGTTCCAACTCTGAAACAAGCATCCATCTTTTCAAGCTGCATGAAAACTCTCAAGGGAGAAAGACTTGCCGAAGGTGTTCACGGTATAGAAGATGAGCTGACCGGTCTAAAGGAGCTATTCATGGAAGAATATGATGCAGCTCTTGAAAAGCATACTTAAGCCCTGAACATCTAGAAAGCTGAAGCTGAACAACTGAATCTACAGCACATTTCGAGCATGCCGAGAACCTTAGTGGAGCTGGGGCATTAGTTATTTTCTTAAATAAAACACGACTCCGAGTCGTTAGCTTTTGTTTTCTTTGTTGTTCAACTTTATTGCATCGTTGTTTCCTTTCGAAGACTTTTTTTCAAGTCCAATAATAAAATCATTTCCATTTCTATTTTAAACATGCATCATTTACTTTCAGCAAAATTATTTTAATTTCATTGAATCTACGACTGCGTTGTGAGGAAGCAGTCCAAGACGACGAATACAAACCAGGCTATGGTAATTTGACAAAAGACATTTGAGGAACTTCATGAAAATCTTATAGCAGAAAATTGAAGCAAGAACATCAAAAAGATATTGAGAATATGACTTAAAGCGACACAGTAGAAATACATATTAGGAGCAGAATTGGACAATCCCAAATGGGCCAAAAAACATACTGGAGCAATAGACGGACAAAACAAGAAATATAAAGGCAAAGAAATTTAACAAGGAGTTTAGCAAATTATAGTTAGCCTTGAAGTAGAATCGAGAAAAATGAACAAGATCCTTTGAGATAAAATCAAGAGATACTACAAATCGAGCAACGTTATTGGATTTGAACTACGTAGCGACCTGATTCCCAAAAGGGGATACGTAGGCAGCCTACCCAAGGCACGGTCACATCATAAGAGAATTTTATTGGACACTGGGGTAGAATTTTTTGAGGGTTGAGTTTCCCTCAAAAAATTCAAAGACTACATTATAACATTCTGGGGCAGAATTTTTGAGGGACCTCAAAAATTCCAAGAGAATGCAAGCAGCACACTGGGGCAGAAATTTTGAGCTTCCCTCAAAATTTCAAGATGAAAGATCTTTGAACAACAAATGGATATAGAGGAGATTATATCCAAACAACACGTCGCAATCTATGATTCAATGAAATAAATTCATATCACTCTTTAAACATTATCTTTCTCAAAACACATGCATATCCCTTTTTGTTCTCTTTTTTTGCCCACAGCTCGACTAAGGTTTGATGCTCGAAAAGAGAGATATTACAAGGGAAACAATTATACAAGATGCAGCAGCAGAGTGCAGTACCACGAATGCATAAGTCAACCTCCCCCAAAAAACTCACAATTTTTCTTTGATTGCAGATTTACACAGGTACCAAGTATACCTAACAACCCTTGCAAAACAACATACATCATTTTGACAAGCATAGGATCCATGTCGGTGGATATGTAGGGTCCGCGTCTGTGGACATGACATCAATTGAGAAGCATAGGATCCATGTCGGTGGATATATAGGGTCCACAGCGGTGGCCATGATATCAATTTGAGAAGTATAGAATCCATGTTGGATGATGTATAGGGTCTGCATCGGTGGACATGACAAGCATAGAATCCATGTCGGTGGATATATAGGGTCCGCGTCTGTGGAAATGAAATCAATTTGACAAGAATAGGATCCATGTCGGTGGATGTATAGGGTCTGCATCGGTGGACATGACAAGCATAGAATCCATGTCGGTGGATATACAGGGTCTGCAGCGGTGGACATGACATCAATGAACACAGTGTAAGGTCCGCGTCTGTGGACACGACATCAATTTGAAGAACATAGAATCCATGTCGGTGGATATACAGGGTCCGCAGCAGTGGACATAACATCAATTTGAGAAGTATAGAATCCATGTCGGTGGATGTACAGGGTCTGCATCGGTGAACATGACAAGCATAGAATCCATGTCGGTGGGTATACAGGGTCCGCAGCAGTGGACATAACATCAATTTGAGAAGTATAGAATCCATGTCGGTGGATGTATAGGGTCTGCATCGGTGGACATGACAAGCATAGAATCCATGTCGGTGGATATACAGGGTCTGCAGCAGTGGACATAACATCAATTTGAGAAGTATAGAATCCATGTCGGTGGATGTATAGGGTCTGCATCGGTGGACATGACAAGAATAGAATCCATGTCGGTGGATATACAGGGTCCGTAGCAGTGGACATAACATCAATTTGAGAAGTGTAGAATCCATGTCGGTGGATGTATAGGGTCTGCATCGGTGGACATGACAAGCACAGAATCCATGTCAGTGGATATATAGGGTCCGCAGCGGTAGACATGACCTCAATTTGGGAAGTATAGAATCCATGTCGGTGGATGTATAGGATCCGCAGCGGTGGACATGACATCCATAGAATCTGCGTCGGTGGTTATATATAAGGTCCGCGTTTGTGGACAATTCAACAATTGAAGGCATAGGGTCCGCATTTGTGGGCATAGTTCAGCAATTTGCAGCAGAGTAGGGTCCGCGTTTGTGGGCATAGTTCATCAATTCGAAGCAGCGTAAGGTCCGCGTTTGTGGGCATAGTCAGCAATTTGAGGAAGCATATATAGTCCGCGTCGGTGGACACATTCAACCGTGAAAGCATCATAAGGTCCGCGGTTGTGGACATGACAACAATGAAAGAAGCATAAAATCCATGTCGACGGATATATAAAGTCTGCGTTTATGGACAATCCAGCAATTGAAGGTATAAGGTCCGCGTTTGTGGGCATAGCTCGGCAATTTGAAGCAAAATAAGGTCCGCAATTGTGGACAGACCGGCTATTGATCAAGCATACAATTTGCGACTGTGGATGATAGGGTCCACGTTTACGGGTAGTTCAACAATTAAAGGAACACAGGATTCGTGCCTGTGGATACAGTTCAACATTGAAAGCAACATAAGGTACGCGTTTGTGGGCGCAACCAACAATTTAAGGAAGCATATTTGGTCTGCATCGGTGAACACATTCAACAATGAAAAAATATAGGGTCCGCGTTCGTGGGCATAGTTCAGCGATCTGAAGCAGAGTAAGAATCTGCGATTGTGGATGATGGGGTCCACGTTTGTGGGCAGTTCAACACAGGATCCGTGCCTGTGGATACAATTCAACATTGAAAGCACCTTAAGTATCGAAGAGACATATGATCTGTGTCAGTGGATAGAAAGTTTGGAGTCCATGTTTGTGGACAAGATATCAATCAAACAAGCATAGGGTCCGCTTCGGTGGGCATGACATATATAGAATCCATGTCGGTGGATATATAGGGTCCGCATCGGTGGACGTGATATCATTTGAAGGAGCGTAGAATCTGCGTCGGCAGATATATAAGGTTCGCAGTGGTGAACATGACAACAATTTGCAATAGAGCAAGGTCCGCCTCGGTGGGCATACCATTAAAAAGACATTTGGATGAGACATCAATCAAACAAGTATCAGTCAAAACAGCCCCTCGGCTTAACAGGGAAGTTTACTTTACTTTATCTTTACATCTATTGCATTTATCATGATTTATCTGCAGGGTACGCCCCGATTTCTCGACAAATCCCTGTGCCATACTCTCACGTTGCTCCCAAACATCACGACCAACCATGTAACCTCAAAATCTCTAACAAATACAAAGCAAAGCCTAACCCTACAAACAATGCCTTTTGCTACACCCGCAAGCTACCTATCTTGCCGAATTCCAAGCTAGAATTCCATACCCGCACCAGTGCTCTACCCAATCCTTCCTTGTCGATCGAGTGTCAGTTTCTTATTACTTCCTATTCATATCCATCTGTGTCAATCGTGCGTATTTTTTTTCGTGCTTAATCGTGCCCGTCTGCTTGAATCGTGCGCATTCATAAAATTCGCTCCCCGAATGTTTTCAAGCTCATTCAAGGCAATATTGAAGGCAAGATGACCCATTTATCGAAATGAAGTGGAAACTATGTCCGTGTAAGCTCCTCTTTATGGGTGTGTCGTGCACCACATCTTCATAACTAGGATGATTATAAGCCTCTTTTCCCATGCTCGATCTATCGAGGTTATTTCATCTCCGACAATACCTTTGCTTTATTCTTGATTCACCTTGCCGAAAGGCAAAGCATACACGAATCTAAGATTTACATACTTGGATAAGTTTAGTCTTTACATCCAAAATCGTGCGTCATAAACATCTCGCACAGGCAACATGCCATTCTAGAACTACACACGGCCTGATTCTCGTGAAATCCGAGATATGTAGGCAACTCAGATACCGGGTGTTGACACCCAATTTTGTCCCGAAACATTTTAACTAGTGTCTAATTATTTTAAATAAATTTAATTTTAAAAGAAAGGGGTTAAAATCATAATGCGCAGCCTTAAATTCAGTCTATCCACGCAATTCTTCCACTTAGTGATTAAAATTTATAAAGTGAAGGCTAAAATTGTTCCTCACCCATAAATTTGGCCTATTTTTGCAACACCTATTTATATCTACTCAATACACACCCAGATCACCACCACCCATTTCATTCTCCTAATTCCCTAACCCTAATCCCAAATTACCCACGCCGCCACCCTAAAATTTCCCTCTATTATCAGCAAAACGCCAAGAATCCATCGTCACAGTGGTCCCGCGACCCTATCCCCAAACGGCGTCGTCCCTATGCCACTCTCTCCTCTTTCTTTCAGCAAATCAGGAAGAAATCGTACCCTTTTCATTTTTTGCTGGACGAATTAGAAGCGAGTGGTACATCTTTTCAATCGCACGCGTCTATTTCAGAAAATCGATCATTTTCTACCGTCGATTCAACTAGGTAACTTTTGTTTCACCTTTTACTCAGTTTTTTCACTGTTTTTAGCTTTAGAATCAAGCATATATATAGGATTTATCCCACATCGAAATGGGAGTGTTTTTTGCACTCTCAAACACCTATAAAAAAACCTTTGAACAGTGGGAAAAAGGGGCAGAAAATTTTGGGATTTTAACAGTCAGTTTTCGACTAAAAGTCCTAGCAGTTTAAGCTTTTCTTTAAGTTAAATATTTTAAGTATTTGAGGTTTAGGTGAGTCGCCCCTGCATTCATTCAGCTTGTCGAGGTGCTCGCAGAAACTCAGATTCGAGCCTCATTTCACGCCTCGCAAAAGGTCGGTGATCCTCCATTTCTTCTTTATATGCTGCGTTTGTTTTGTATAATTAGTAGCAGTTCAATATCAGTGCTAAATACTGAAGTTAATTGCTAGTGTTAATGATCCCTGTGTAGTCAACTTGTTAGGTAACAATGTGGAGAATTTGGAAGTGAAAGTGTGAAGAGTCTTTCTTGTTTTCAGCCTGTTCAAACTAGTAAAAAAACTGCTTAATAGAATCGATCATTTCCCTAGATCAGTCCAGCCTTGCCCCTTTATATAATTTAGTTCTTTAAGTCTTGATAGGTTCACTATGTTGCTGTGTTTTAAAGAAAGTATCACTCTTTCCTAGTTCAGTTTCTTTTCTAGATGCTTTCTGCCTGCATTAGCTTGTCTGGTTCTCTTATGTGGATTGTATCCTGGTGGATTTATTGCGAAGGAGCTCTGGTGGGAAATTGTTAATGTTTCTCTTTGAGTTAGAAGGTTTCCAGCTTGAGTTCAAGGCTAGTGTGTGTGGTTTATGAGTTCAGGGTGTTCAGAGGTCCAGTTATGGGGTCTATGAGTGTATAGGTTGTATTGGAGGGTGTCTTGTTTGTCTGCAGGTAGCATAAGGTTTTTGTTTTAGTGGCTGAAAGTATGAGGGTAAATGCTAAGGTCTGATAGCCCTTTTTTAGTTCTGGGAGTGTAAAATAGAGATTCTTGTTCTCTGGAAGATGAAAGGAAGCTGTTTTTGAGTAGATGCAGGCAGTGCCAGCATTAATAGAGATGCTGGAGTCTGTGATGATGAGTAGAGTGGTCAGGTGTTGGTTTGGTTCTAGTTCCCTGTTGTCTAAGAATTCTTGGAGTGTTTCTGGTAGCTGTTTTGGTTCTGGTTTCTGTGAGAGGTAGCTATGATGTTTGGTATGTGTCCAGGTCGCTTAAGGAGAAGTTTAGTCTCAGTATGTGCAGCAGGTGTTGAATGCTTTTGTTTGGGAGTGTGAGGGTTGCCTTGAGTTGTTTTTAGGTTAGTGTGCAGCTGTTTGGGCAGGTCTGTGTGTGAGTGTGAGGGTGATCAGTTATGCAGGGCTATTTAGAGGGTGATTTAGAGTTTGATTCAGGTTAGAGGAGAGGTCTGTTGGCTTGCTCTAATGCTGAAGGCTCTGGTTTGGGTTTGAGGTCATTGGAATGATTAGGAGTGGTTGGTTCTGTGAGATAGAAGGAGCAGCTGAGGGTTGTTTGTGAAAGGAGGAGGTCGGATGTTTGTTTAGGTGGTTTTCCAGGTCTGAGTGATGTTGTGAGGAGAGGGGATCAGGTTGTTGAGCTTTAGCTTTTCTTTCCTGAGCTTGGTTCTGTAAAGTGCTCATTTGTTTAAAGATCATGTTAGCAATGTCTATAATTCAATCGTTTTTTTAGGATTAAGCAATTATTGTATTCTTTAAGTCTTGGCTTAAATTCAATTGATTTTGTCTTGTAATCTAATTTGGACCTATGCAGCATAAAAGAAGGATCCCAATTTTAACAATAAAACTCTCTGATGCTCCATTTTATTATGTCTTGAAACATTTGGAATTGTATCAGCCTTTATCTAGCTACCCCCTTTAAGAGATTCAATACTTGCCTCATGAACTAGAATAAATCTTGCTTCTATTCTTGAGTTTGATAGTGTCTGACTTGCATTCTATGATGACAAGTATATACTCCTACATTCATACGCTTGTTCATTGTTAGTTTGTTTGTATAATTGATACACTTTATTACATCTATTAGTTCCAACCTTTATTCATCTTATTTTTTGCATAATGTACTGCATGGGGTGAGTCTTGTTTGAAACTCACTTGTTGTCATTCGATTGAAACTTACTTGTGTCAGGTTTGCTCATTGGTTCTTTTAATTCAACAACTACTCTTTATTCTTTATGCTGATTTTAATTATTCTTATTAGTGTACATACTAATCCTTATCCCCTTCTATCTTTTGCATGAACACCCTTTGGGATGAGTTTTGGCTAAACTCAAATTGAGATGGCTTACGTGGGTTTGGAGTCTCCTTGGGATTGAGTTTGAGCTCAAGCTTTCAAGAAACGAAGACCTTAGAAAATTCAAAATGCTTTGTTGAGCCGCCTATTCTAACTTAGGCTCATGGGCATATAATTGTATAAAATTAAATAAATTCAAGGCTCCCATGAGTTTATCAATTTCCGGGTTCTTCTTCTAAACTCCTCTTCTCCCATCCTTAGAAATCCATGTCTATAGGAGTTTCCCATATTATTGATTGTTATAGAATAAATTATTTGATTATTTATGAATGAACGTTTATTCATTTATTGAGTTACTTTGCGAATATTTATTTCTTTTGAATTTCCATCTTATTTAAGAATTTCGAACCTTTTAGTTAAATAGTGCGTGCCATAAAATTTGGAAATAATAAAAGTAGTGACTTGGTTTCAAATTCCTTAAATTGCAACTTCAATTGAGATTTTCTCCATGTTAATTAATTTTCTTATCTCTTCCCAAAATGCATTTATTATTATTATTCTTATTATTATTACATTTAAATTCATATTTATTTTAAAGTGTAATTTATTACAACCTTAGATTTTAGCATTAATTTTAAAGCTTTGGAACTAAATTTGGTAAACTTGCATTTATCGAGCTATTTTGTGAAAACCGAAGGATTAACCGTAATTTTACGGATTTTCGAAAGTGCTTTCAAATTGAAACCTTCTTTCGAAAGTAATTGAACCTCTTACTTAGAATCTCTGAAAATAGACCATTTTCCTTAAAACGGAGTGCTTGCACGCACTGTTTAATTAATTGGTTCCTAATTCTCCTAAATTAGGTGGCGACTCCAAAGAAAGCCCTTTGGAGTCCCATATTGTTGAATATTATACCCGAAACCTATCTTTTCTTAAAGAAAGGGTAATTTTTGGGGTTCAACAGCGTGGCGACTCCGCTGGGGATTACCTTAAGGTTCTAACCGCAAGGTTTTCACAAGATAACTCTTTATTTGTTTAATATTATTTGCAAAAAATAGCATGATTAGTTAATTTGATTATTTGCAATTGTTTGTCACTGAAAGCATGCCACTACACTTTATTTGTGCACATATAAAACTGGCATTCCGTTCATATTTCCCCCACTCCTGGGAGCTTCTTCATGGTTACTAATACCCGCGAGGTGTATGCATATACACCCGCAACTCACAAAAAACCCTTTAAGAAAGAGTGCGCGTACCTGCGGGGTGAGCGGATAGTTTTACTACCGCGTGACCGCTTGCCACTCAAAACAGCCTTGTGTCTAGTAAAACCACTCTAGAGTTTTCATTAGGAACATGCATGCATAAGCCTTAGATTGGACCCGGTCCTTGGTACCGCCTCCATAGTTAGGAAAACCACCCTTTTTCGTTGACGGGTTTTAACACCCAACAACGGTGCATATTATGTGTTTATATGATAACGAAACTCACAGTCCAAACCAAGTTTTGCAATGAATGGGGTTTAGAACATTTTGTCATTGGCTTTGTAGGTCAAAAGATGTCAGAATTCAAGAATGTCCAAATGGTTGTTAAGGTTCCTGAGAAATTGAAAGAATGGTGGAGGAACATGAAACAAGATGACAAACGAGAGGCAGGATGGGTTGAGAAGAAGTTGGGGAACTTGATCCATCTGTTGGAGATTCCATCTGATCGCTACTTGATTCAGGCACTCTTGCCTTTCTGGAGCTATTCGAGGGCCGTTTTTCGATTTATGGATTTTGAGCTTACACCGACCTAAGAGGAAATGGCCGACCTTACCGGGCTGCCTTTGAAAGGTCGGGAGATGATCATTCCAAGGAAACAAGGAGGGAGGCATTTCTTAGATGATTTGGGGTTATATAACAACAAGAAGTTGGGATGCTTTGCAAATGAATGGGTTTCTTTAAACTATCTTTATGAGAGGTTTGCACTTGGGGACAGCCACGCTGTCCATATTCGGGAATTTTCTTGTTCTTTGGATACCTGGAAGGAAAGGCGCTTCACCGCCTTTGTCATTTCCTTCTTTGGAACTCTGATTTTTCCGCGGGAAGAAGGGAAGATTAGCACCAGCATTGGTTCAGTGGTCCGCATTTTGTTTGAAGGGATTGATAACAAAGAAGTCATTGTGGTCCCGATGATTCTGGCAGAAATGCTTAGAGCTCTAACTAACTGAAGAAAAAAGGGCAAGAGGTATTTTGAGGGCTCAAATCTACTTCTTCAACTATGGGCCATGGAACACCTTTTTAATCGAAAACCCATGGTGGACATAGTCTTATGTGGGGGCAACCCAATCAGAAGCTATCAAGAACGGGTACTTGAAAAGTTTGTTGCACCAGTGGGCCTTAATGATTGGTTTCTATACTTAGCCGAGCTTGAAGAAGACCATATTTTGTGGAAAGTGTGGTGGCTTGCAATCAAGGAGGGCGTTTATCTTAGATCTAAGGAGAAGTATTACATCGAGCTCATCGGGTTGACGGGCCTTCATCACTATGCGCCTTTAAGAGTCCTTCATCAGTTTGGGATAGAACAAGTCATACCCCTCACGGCATATACGAGATCCTATGAAATTGAATTTGGCAAAGAAGTAAAAGTTCCAAGGGTCGGAGAAATTTTCAAAGATTGGGATAGAATGGTGATCCAACGCGCTAGTTTTCATCCGGCAGGCCGGACTCCTGAATACTATGCCTGGATCAAAGAAGACATCGCCATCACTCCTAGTCCAGCAGGAAAAGAAGGTGTAGAATATGTAGATCTAACCTATGGGATGAAGGTCAAGCTTAGCTCCATCACTTTCACTCCTTATGAGTGGAGCTTCATGGAAGAAGTTGTAGAGACTGTGAAACGAGCCAGGATTGATCCAAACCATGCTAGCACTTCAGCTTCAGCACTTCCTCCAGTTTGATGCAGTTTAGCAATAGCAGTTATTTAAATTTTCGAAATGTTGTACTCAGACTATGTCTTTAATTTATGTATTTACTTTCTAGCACTTTTCATTCTCCATGTAATGATGATGATGTACTAAAAGCAAGTTATTATCAATGAAAGACTATTATTATTACTATTGTCGTTGTCGCTTACTCTAAAATCGATTATTGCAAAACAGGTGTGGACTACTTTTCGTTATCATTTATTTGCGCGATTAAGCTTACCTCTAGCACAAAGAGGCACCTCACAGGGTAGGACCCGCCTGCATCTTTATTTACGCTTGATTACTTGTGTTTGCCACATATCAATTATTTGTCTACTATGCAATAGCTTGCTAAATGCTTATTTGCTATGTGCTAATCGCCTGTAATTCATTTTGCATTGTTTGCTGGGTGACTCAATTTGCTTGATATTGGTATTTGACTAACATTGTATTTGTTTGCAGGAATTAACTGCTTATTCTCTTTACTCATTTAATTATTTTATTTACTTATAATATGAAAGCATGCATATTATTATTCTAAAAATACTTTTTGAATCTTTATTTGGTCTGTCTTAATTTTACAAAATATTGTTTTAGCATCAAATTTTAAGTGTTCCATCCTTTTAATAAATAATATTTCTCCGAATTTAATAAGCATTGTTTTGTCCAGTTTTCTTTAACGAAACAAACGCCCTATTTAAACTTTTGGGGTCTTTTTAGTACGGTCTAAATTTCTCCATTTTGGAATAAGTTGATCGGTCAGTTTCATCTTTAATAAATTTTTATTAAATTCGGTATGCGTTGCTAAAGGGTTAATTATTTTGAACATCAAGATCAGGACATATGGCTCGTCAAAATGTCATGATAGACTTGACTGGAAATGATGGATCCCACCAAGACAAGGTTAACAAGCTTGAAGCAACCGTGGCAAGTTTGGAAAAGAGACTCACTAGCCTTACTGAATTGGTTATCGCGCTCATGGATACTCGCAATCCAATGCGTAACGTGCCAAGCCCAGGACCAAGTGCTCCTGTTGCTCCTATTTATACTGTTGCAGCTCCTACAATGCAAGTAGCTCCAGCATTTGAGTGTGATGCTCAACAGTTCCCTAATTTGCATGCATTCCTGTTGGAAAAGGAATTTGGTGGCTCCTCAAAGACGAGCAATGAGAAAAGCAACGGGAAAGGGCTTCCCAATGCTAAAGATAGCAATGGCACAATGATAGATGAGAATGCTCTACCATCTCAAGTAAGCTTAGGGGAGGCAGAAAGTGAACATGTGGATGTTTTTTACTCAGCTGATCCACCAATGTATGACGGGAAAGTAAATCCTCGTGATCACTTGAAAGCATACCTTGGCTAGGTCGCAAGGTATGGACCAAGCAATGAAACCAAGTTGATGATGTTTGCTAGGACACTTAAGGAACCAGCTTTGACATGGTTTGCAATACGAGGTCCTTGGAAATTGGACAATTGGGATAAACTAGCCCGGGACTTTGTCGCGCATTATAAATTCTCGAACCCGACTCTGACAAAGGGCAGTCCATTGAAAAGAAAATCTGCAGAGCTTCAAGTAGAGCCGGTTGCAATAATTTCTGACAAGAGAAAGTGTGAATTGGTTGAGGCACAGTCCAAAGACAAAGGAAAAGCTGTCATGTCAAAACCTTTGCCAGTCATAGCAGGGGAACCTAGTGCCAATGCGCAAGTAATTGTCAATCCAAGCTCACAGTCAAACCATGCCAAAAGATCTGCTTTCGCATTCACACGGCTCCCAGAATCTTACGCACGTCTATTTGAAAGGCTCAAGGAGTTCAATTTGGTACATCCTATAGAACCAAAGTCATGTTGGTCACTTAAGCCTGAGAACTTTGGAAAATTCTGCATTTACCATTCAGGAATGCATGGGCATTATATTGGGGAATGCTTTACCTTTAAGGAGAAAGTTGAAAGCTTGATTAATTCTGGCCAGGTCAAGGTTGTACCAACAAACGGCACTGACGAACCTTTTGTCGCAATATTTCCATATGCAAAGGGAGATCGCTCAAAGAAAGGTCTTTAGGCACCTATTAAGTTCCAGAAAAGCAGTAAAGTGGCAGAAGTAGAAGTTAGTTTATTTGCATTATTAGGAAGTAACTATTGTATTTTCCTTTTGTTAGTTTTGTTAAAAGAAAAGAAAAGAAAGAATATCAAATTATGAATGTTTGAATTTATTCCTATGTAAGCAAACTACTGTAACCGGCTTCCCAAGGCGGGAAGCGTAGGCAACTCATATCGAGTTTCGGTTACACCATCATTTGGAAAATCTCTTCTATGTAAGCACAACTACGCACGGTCTGATTCCCAAGGAGGGATACGTAGGCTCCTCCATCGGGCTCGACCCTTTAGTATTTAAATTTTAATTTTCCCAAAGATAGAAACTGGGGCAAATTTTGCAAAGCAAGTAGAAGACGCGAGAAATTGCAACTGGGGTAGCTTTTGATAAGCAGTTTGAAGTTTTGAAAGTCATAACTGGGGCAATTTTTGCAAAACAAGTTGAAATGTTGAAGTCATAACTGGGGCAATTTCCCAAAGCAAGTTGAGATGTTGAAGTTATAACTGGGGCAAAATTGTGCAAAGGAAAATTGAAGACATTGATGTTGATTTCATAGTTATCAGAAGCGGGTTTTCTATGAATTGGTACAGATTGTTGTGCGACAAATGAGAATCGATAGTCGAGCAAAGCATTGATGTTCAAAATAAGCCGACCATTTTAGCAATTTGTGTCAAAATGGTCTAGCACGCATACTAATTTAGTAAAAACTTTCAAAGTTGTTTTTCTCAAGTTTCGAACTCTTAAATATTTTACTCATGTGTTGAGTCGAGATTTTGGTCCCATCCATTCGGCCTAATGGCTTATTTTACATTTGAAATTTTATGCATGCATTATCATTTTACGTATTAACTTGCTTTTGCTCAATGTGTAGAATTCATTTGTTAAAGGTGGGGTAGCATTGAACACTGAAATGGCTGAAAATCTGCATCAAGGACAAAACAACATGGCAAAGCAGCTTCAGGCAACCAGTTCTGGTATGGGTATCTTGCAAGCACAGAATGATGATGTTGAAGAGCATGTGGTCCAAAGGAATAGGATTGTCAACTTTGTCAACACTAGCAAACCTTTGCCAAATACAAGCTTTACCTCCAATCCGCCTTACTTAACAATGCCTAATTACCCAATGCCTATACATACTATATATCCACAAATCCCACAAGAATATCTTACCAATCCAAATGCTTGGCCAGCAGCAACTTTATACCAACCACCATTTATCAATATGCCTGCTGTGGGGAGTCAATCAAATCAATTGATAGTGCGTTCACCAGAATTGCCTGAGAAGGAAGTTGAGACAACTTATCCTCATAATATGGATGAACAGATTTTGAGAAAGATCATGCAAAAAGAATTGCGCTCTAGGAATATTCAGAGCTTCTGCTATGAAGACTTATGCATTCACCCGGACATTGAGCTTCCAAGTGGGTACAAGATACCAAAATTTAACACTTTCAATGGAAAAGGGGACCCCTATGCACATCTGAAAGATTATTGCAGCAGATTAATTGGAATTGGCAAGGATGAAGCTTTGCGTATGAGATTGTTTATTCACAGTTTATCAGGAATGGCACTTGCATGGTATACTAAGCAAGATTTTACCAAATGGCACACATGGGAAGACATGGCTCGAGACTTTGTGGAACAATACAAATTCAACATAGTAAGAGATCCTTATCTAATTGATATGCGTAAAATTGAACCAACTGATCTTCTTTTAATTGTACAAACTAAATTTCAATCCAAACAAATCATGTAATCATGTATTTTATCAAAATAGGAGACTAGATTCATTGCAAAATAGGAATGGACAAACTGTCATCAAACCTAGCAAAGATGCCATGGAACACAAGTCACGAATGTATCAAATCCAGGAAGACAAATGTATCAAAGCAATGTTCAATTTAATCAGTAGATTAAACAAGAATCAACTATTCTGGTCGACTTTTACCCTAACTAACATGTAACAATCAAACATGCTAATACACAAAAGACTAGGCAAATCTAGGCGTAGGTATCACATAGATTGAAGCAAACAAAAAAGAAAAAAAATTACCCGTTTTACATCGGAGTCGGGTCAAATTGACCCGTCGTGAATTGATTTTGCGCGAGGGGTTTCTTACCCCTTTTCAGATAATAGCATTGTTTAGAATATCCCTGGACAACGTCGGAGCCATTTTCCGGTGGTGGTAACTCCGTCGACGAGGGTTAAGAATTGACATCGTTTGAATGTTGTCGAAAGGGTATGAGTTTTGTAGTGGTTGAAACGGACAACCCGAATATGTCATTTTCCCTAAATTTTGCCGTCCAATTTGGCAGGAAAACACCGTGACAGTGGTGGCTTGAAGTGTCGCTATGGGAGAGAGAGAGAGAGAGGAGAGTTTATCAGGTGAGGGAGTGAAAATGAAAGGGGAAATAGGGTTTTTGAGGGTCGTTTGTAATTAAAAAAGGAAACTTGGATCTCAGCGGTCGGATTGTACACGTGGACGGCTGAGATTGATCCACGTAGGCGTTGAGTTTCTTAAACGTGACGGTGTGTGTGCATACATGTGTATATATAGCGTATAAATAGCGTATAAACTAAGTATAAATGCTCATAAACTGTGTAAAATATTTATGAAAAAAAGTATAAAATTAAGAGAAATAATTACCAAGGCTAAATAATTAAGAAAATCTATTATATTGGATTTTAAAATGATTTAGGTGTCCTTGTTAAAAGCCAATGGTAATTGTGAAAAATTATGACGAGACATGCAAGTTTTGTAAAGAATGCAATCGTTCGTGCAAATGCTTCTAAAATAGCCTAATTGGTGTACGTGCATGAGATAATGACTCAGGATTGGGGCTAATTGTAGGGTCATTATGTGGCTATCAATGCAATTTGTCAGAATCATTGCTATTGAGAAAGGAGGGATAAAATTAGGTGTCAATAACTGCCCCTCTTTGCCCGGGGATGCTAAAAGAGTCTTTGGGCAAAGACGTTGATAGAATGACTAATTTTTACACGACTCTAGTGGAGTGCTTATGACTTACGAGAAATGTTGAGGCGTTAGGTCGTAGTGTTCGCATTGTCTGAATGCATATCCCGCAATAAAGATGAGTCTGCAAAATTATGTATGTATAAGTGAATGTAGAACGTACCTCCCCATCGGGCTGATTTTCAAGACTCCCAGCCTTCGCAAGTGCACTACAATCATGATATGCAGAATTCAAGTCGTAAGCATCAATCTTATCAGGCACCATCTGGTCATCAAAGCACGAAAAGGCTAAGACCTCGTACTTTCACTCCTCTACATGAATCATTGTCAGCCATATTTGAGAGATTGAAAGCAGAAGGACTATTGCAAGCAAGGAAGGGATGGATCCCAGAAAATCCACCTCAAGTATTCGATTTATCAAAGAGGTGCGCATATCACTCAAATATTCAAGGCCATGACACAGAAGAATGCTTGGCACTTAAGCACAAAATCCAGAATATGATTGAAAATGGCAAGATAAGTGTGAAGCAAGGGCAAACAAGCAATTATGATCCTCCAGCAGCAAATGCAATTATCATCAGAGGTGATTCATCAAAATTGGCACCAGGGCATTTGAAAAGGAAGCGTGAAGCTTAACAAGAAGATCAAATGACAACACTTTGCTTGTTGACATGGCATTATTGCCCGACTATCTTATGTTTTCCTACTCTTTTGAAGTTTTATGTAATGAACTATCTTGTACCCTTTATTGGGTTTTTAAATCCCAAAAGCAAAAAAATCCATTTTTCCAAATAAGCCAAGCCAGATCAATCTTAGATGATATCTTTTGTGCAAAAGAAGAATTTCAAGGGCATCAGACACTCGCAGCAGCAATACATCTGATTTCCATACAAGAAGATGCAGATTTGAAGCCGCATTAGGTGTTCAATCAAGCCAGCCACTATTTGTTCAAAAACTAACAGCTTTTTCTTTGAAAACAGGGGAAAATTCGTTTTGGTGCTACTGCAAAGTTCAGCATACAGAGAGAAGGAGCAAAACAAAATGTTGAGGCTTTTGGGCCCATCTTTCCGAACTCACGATTATTCTTTGGATGCAGGAATTCCAAAAGCAGTAGAATAAGAAGAACTAGCAAAATTGAACATCGGTTTCAATATGAACTGAAGGCAGCATTCAACGTTGTGCAGCATTATCAATACAAGCAACTCGACCTAGCTTTGCTTATTTGTTTTGCATTATCTTACCTTAATTAATCCAATTTGCAACTTTATTTTGTAGGGTACTATTAAATGTAGGTTCGTTCGCCTTATAAATGAATGTTTTAGGCTCGTCCGCCTTATAATTGAACGTTTTAGGCTCGTTCGCCTTATAAATGGACGTCTTAGGCTTGTTCGCCTTATAATTGAACGTTTTGGGCTCATTCGCCTTATAATTGAATGTTTTAGACCTGTTTGCCTTATAAATTAATGATCCGGGTCCATCCACCCGTAAATCGGATATGCAGATTTACTTCAAGTTGCTTTGGAACATTTGACGCTTCAAGACTGGACGTTTCATTTGCTTTGTCAAGTGATTGGAGTACAATTCAAGATTAAATCGCAAACTGCCACTAGATCATTAAAGCGTTACGCTTTATCATTGTTTATTGCCGAAAGACGGCATTTGTATATCCTATAATTCTTGCAAGTCGCTAAAATATCAGTTTCATTTCTATCCCAGTATGAGAACACTTACTAAAATTTCATTTGATGATTTGCAGATATTGCTAAGTTTGAAGAAGTACCCACTTTAATGAGCTTTGTGTTTTGCTTTATCATACGCTCTTTAGGCTCGTTCGCCTTATAAATGAACGTTTTAGGCTCGTTCGCCTTATAAATAAACGTTTTAGGCTCGTTCGCCTTAGAAATGAACGTTTTGGGCCTGTTAACCTTATAAATGAACAATTCGGGTTAACCCACCCGTAAATGGGATATGCAGGTTTTCAAGTTGTGCTAGGACGTTGGATGCTTCGGGACCTGACGCCTCATTTCTTTATCAGTTGAATGAAGCATATTCCGAGATTGCATTGTAGACTACCTCTTCACGATCTAAAGCATTATGCTTTATGATGGTTTATTGCCGAAAGGCGGCATTTTTTATTTCTTATATTCCTTGCAAATTGTTAAGCCTATCCGTTTCATTTCTATTTCGCTTATGGGAACGTTTACTAAAATTTCATTTTGTGATTTGCAGATATTCCTAAGTCTAAAGAAGTATCTGCTTTAATAAATTTTGCCTCTTTTACTTGCCTAATGGTTTAGGCTCGTTCGCCTTTTAATTGAACGTTTTAGGCTTGTTCGCCTTATAATTGGACGTTCTAGGCTCGTTCGCCTTATAATTGAACATTTTAGGCTCGTTTGCCTTATAAATAAATGTTGTGTTACCTGCGTAGGGTATAGACTAGCCAAGTCAACTTTAGGCATTATGTCTCGTTAGTCGACTTATTTTGTAACAACCTTATATTCTGCAATTCGTACTCGCTTTACTTATTCTTTTACTTTACTATTTCAGAATAATGATCGGCCTAGAGGTTCCCCGGGTGGAGCGCCTCGTCAGTTGATCGAAAGAAGAATTTATTGATGATATCACAACGCATTTACAGTTTTATGTTATTCTTTATTTCCAATTATCAAAGTCTTATAAGCAGTTGCTCACTTACCGTTTGTCAAGTTTATTACAGGATTTTAGCAGCACCGCAGCAGCATTTGGAACATAACGTGGAACTTTTTCTTAGCAGTGAACTGGGGCAATCGTTGATATGAGCTAGACTCGTCAACGAGGATCTGAAGAATCGCACTCGAACAAGCAAGTCTTACCTAATCTTTCATTCCAGATAAGGGGTCAGTCAGATTCTTTCCTATTCGTGCGTCCTTTTCTGTCGATCGTGCGAGTCTTCGTATCTAAATGTCGTTGAACTACATATGGCCTGATTCTCTTTCAGCCCGAGATATGTAGGCAACTCAGAAACGGGAGTTCGGCCATAAGCCTCGCCTTTTGGTTCTTGGAATCAAAAGTCTTTGGCTTTATCGTGACAAAATTGGCTTTTTTGTCAACTTCTTTACCCTGAAAACTCTTTCATCCTTTTCGGGTAAAGAGGGGCAGCTGTTGACACCCAATTTTGTCCCGAAACATTTTAACTAGTATCTAATTATTTTAAATAAATTCAATTTTAAAAGAAAGGGGTTAAAATCATAATGCGCAGCCTTAAATTCAGTCTATCCACGCAATTCTTCCACTTAGTGATTAAAATTTATAAAGTGAAGGCTAAAATTGTTCCTCACCCATAAATTTGGCCTATGTTTGCAAGACCTATTTATATCTACTCAATACACACCCAGATCACCACCACCCATTTCATTCTCCTAATTCCCTAACCCTAATCCCAAATTACCCACGCCGCCACCCTAAAATTTCCCTCTATTATCAGCAAAACGCCAATAATCCATCGTCACAGTGGTCTCGCGACCCTATCCCCAAACGGCGTCGTCCCTATGCCACTCTCTCCTCTTTCTTTCAGCAAATCAGGAAGAAATCATACCCTTTTCTTTTTTTGCTGGACGAATTAGAAGCGAGTGGTACATCCTTTCAATCGCACGCATCTATTTCAGAAAATCGATCATTTTCTACCGTCGATTCAACTAGGTAACTTTTGTTTCACCTTTTACTCAGTTTTTTCACTGTTTTTAGCTTTAGAATCAAGCATATATATAGGATTTATCCCACATCAAAATGGGAGTGTTTTTTTCACTCTCAAACACCTATAAAAAAACCTTTGAACAGTGGGAAAAAGGGGGAGAAAATTTTGGGATTTTAACAGTCAGTTTTCGACTAAAAGTCCTAGCAGTTTAAGCTTTTCTTTAAGTTAAATATTTTAAGTATTTGAGGTTTAGGTGAGTCGCCCCTGCGTTCATTCAGCTTGTCGAGGTTCTCGCAGAAACTCAGATTCGAGCCTCATTTCACTGCCTCGCAAAAGGTCAGTGATCCTCCATTTCTTCTTTATATGCTGCGTTTGTTTTGTATAATTAGTAGCAGTTCAATATCAGTGCTAAATACTGAAGTTAATTGCTAGTGTTAATGATCCCTGTGTAGTCAACTTGTTAGGTAACAATGTGGAGAATTTGGAAGTGAAAGTGTGAAGAGTCTTTCTTGTTTTCAGCCTGTTCAAACTAGTAAAAAAACTGCTTAATAGAATCGATCATTTCCCTAGATCAGTCCAGCCTTGCCCCTTTATATAATTTAGTTCTTTAAGTCTTGATAGGTTCACTATGTTGCTGTGTTTTAAAGAAAGTATCACTCTTTCCTAGTTCAGTTTCTTTTCTAGATGCTTTCTGCCTGCATTAGCTTGTCTGGTTCTCTTATGTGGATTGTATCCTGGTGGATTTATTGCGAAGGAGCTCTGGTGGGAAATTGTTAATGTTTCTCTTTGAGTTAGGAGGTTTCCAGCTTGAGTTCAAGGCTAGTGTGTGTGGTTTATGAGTTCAGGGTGTTCAGAGGTCCAGTTATGGGGTCTATGAGTGTATAGGTTGTATTGGAGGGTGTCTTGTTTGTCTGCAGGTAGCATAAGGTTTTTGTTTTAGTGGCTGCAAGTATGAGGGTAAATGCTGAGGTCTGATAGCCCTTTTTTAGTTCTGGGAGTGTAAAATAGAGATTCTTGTTCTCTGGAAGATGAAAGGAAGCTGTTTTTGAGTAGATGCAGGCAGTGCCAGCATTAATAGAGATGCTGGAGTCTGTGATGATGAGTAGAGTGGTCAGGTGTTGGTTTGGTTCTAGTTCCCTGTTGTCTAAGAATTCTTGGAGTGTTTCTGGTAGCTGTTTTGGTTCTGGTTTCTGTGAGAGGTAGCTATGATGTTTGGTATGTGTCCAGGTCGCTTAAGGAGAAGTTTAGTCTCAGTATGTGCAGCAGGTGTTGAATGCTTTTGTTTGGGAGTGTGAGGGTTGCCTTGAGTTGTTTTTAGGTTAGTGTGCAGCTGTTTGGGCAGGTCTGTGTGTGAGTGTGAGGGTGATCAGTTATGCAGGGCTATTTAGAGGGTGATTTGGAGTTTGATTCAGGTTAGAGGAGAGGTCTGTTGGCTTGCTCTAATGCTGAAGACTCTGGTTTGGGTTTGAGGTCATTGGAATGATTAGGAGTGGTTGGTTCTGTGAGATAGAAGGAGCAGCTGAGGGTTGTTTGTGAAAGGAGGAGGTCGGATGTTTGTTTAGGTGGTTTTCCAGGTCTGAGTGATGTTGTGAGGAGAGGGGATCAGGTTGTTGAGCTTTAGCTTTTCTTTCCTGAGCTTGGTTCTGTAAAGTGCTCATTTGTTTAAAGATCATGTTTGTAATGTCTATAATTCAGTCGTTTTTTTAGGATTAAGCAATTATTGTATTCTTTAAGTCTTGGCTTAAATTCAATTAATTTTGTCTTGTAATCTAATTTGGACCTATGCAGCATAAAAGAAGGATCCCAATTTTAACAATAAAACTCTCTGATGCTCCATTTTATTATGTCTTGAAACATTTGGAATTGTATCAGCCTTTATCTAGCTACCCCCTTTAAGAGATTCAATACTTGCCTCATGAACTAGAATAAATCTTGCTTCTATTCTTGAGTTTGATAGTGTCTGACTTGCATTCTATGATGACAAGTATATACTCCTACATTCATACGCTTGTTCATTGTTAGTTTGTTTGTATAATTGATACATTTTATTACATCTATTAGTTCCAACCTTTATTCATCTTATTTTTTGCATAATGTACTGCCTGGGGTGAGTCTTGTTTGAAACTCACTTGTTGTCATTCGATTGAAACTTACTTGTGTCAGGTTTGCTCATTGGTTCTTTTAATTCAACAACTACTCTTTATTCTTTATGCTGATTTTAATTATTCTTATTAGTGTACATATTAATCCTTATCCCCTTCTATCTTTTGCATGAACACCCTTTGGGATGAGTTTTGGCTAAACTCAAATTGAGATGGCTTACGTGGGTTTGGAGTCTCCTTGGGGTCGAGTTTGAGCTCAAGCTTTCAAGAAAGGAAGACCTTAGAAAATTCAAAATGCTTTGTTGAGCCGCCTATTCTAACTTAGGCTCATGGGCATATAATTGTATATAATTAAATAAATAAATTGTATATAATTAAATAAATTCAAGGCTCCCATGAGTTTATCAATTTCCGGGTTCTTCTTCTAAACTCCTCTTCTCCCATCCTTAGAAATCCATGTCTATAGGAGTTTACCATATTATTGATTGTTATAGAATAAATTATTTGATTATTTATGAATGAACGTTTATTCATTTATTGAGTTACTTTGCGAATATTTATTTCTTTTGAATTTCCATCTTATTTAGGAATTTCGAACCTTTTAGTTAAATAGTGCGTGCCATAAAATTTTGAAATAATAAAAGTAGTAACTTGGTTTCAAATTCCTTAAATTGCAACTTCAATTGAGATTTTCTCCATGTTAATTAATTTTCTTATCTCTTCCCAAAATGCATTTATTATTATTATTCTTATTATTATTACATTTAAATTCATATTTATTTTAAAGTGTAATTTATTACAACCTTAGATTTTAGCATTAATTTTAAAGCTTTGGAACTAAATTTTGTAAACTTGCATTTATAGAGCTATTTTGTGAAAACCGAAGGATTAAACGTAATTTTACGGATTTTCGAAAGTGCTTTCAAATTGAAACCTTCTTTCGAAAGTAATTGAACCTCTTACTTAGAATCTCTGAAAATAGACCATTTTCCTTAAAACGGAGTGCTTGCACGCACTGTTTAATTAATTGGTTCCTAATTCTCCTAAATTAGGTGGCGACTCCAAAGAAAGCCCTTTGGAGTCCCATATTGTTGAATATTATACCCGAAACCTATCTTTTCTTAAAGAAAGGGTAATTTTTGGGGTTCAACACCGGGGTTCGGCAAAAAAAAACACCCAAAAACTCCCATCATTCTTGCCTATCGTTCGTGACAAAATTAGTTATTCCGTCAACTATCTTTGCCCGAAGACTCTTTCATCATCTCTGGGCAAAGAGGGGCAGCTGTTGACACCCAATTTTGTCCCTCCGTTCTCGTAATTTGGCTATATTTAATTAAAATCGATAATAGTAATTTTCCAAACAAAACTGCATTAGACAACATGCATTTATGTGTGTAATATTATTATTAATCCCCTATCTATATAATATTTATTTAATTGTGACTATATTACGCAATTACATGCATTTAGGTTATTTTTCAAACTACGTGTGCTATTTGTGTAATTTAATGCATTACGATATTATTTAAAAATTATTTGTGGCCATTTATATCTAATTAGTATTATTTGTGGTCATCTATATTTATTTATAATTAAGTACATTTATTTATAATTATTTACAAAATTTTCTATTTTTATACTAATTATTTATATTTATAAGAATTTTAAATAAATACTAGCCAATTTGTTATTTTACAATTCCATTTCTATTACATCTAGTCTCCGTCATCGCCCTTTGTCCACGTGTACGCCACCCAAGCTCCACCTAAGCCTACAACACAATTATACTAAGCGTACAACTCACTCCAGCATTTGGTACAACCCCCCAAAGCATCCTTATCCTTCATACACATCAGCCACTATATTGTACATATATACATGCGCCTGACGTGGCACAATCCTAGCCCTTCATATCCTCAATCCGACGGCCCAAAATAATTCCCCTACTTACAACTATACACCCACCCCTTACCACTTAAAACCCTAAATCATAATTCCCTTTCCCTTTCCCTGAAACCCGCCGTCACCCATAAACTCATCTCTCCCCCTTTTCTTCTAAAGACCGTCCGGATTCAGCCGTGATTCCACCGCGTCTCCTCCGCCATCAACGCCGTGACCTTCTCCCTCTTCCTATCTCTGATTACACGGGACAAAATCACTCTTTCCTTTGCCTCGTGAATCCGAAATAGGAACAAGGAATCGGGCATGAATCCCTCCAAATCCGGCACCTACAAACTGAAATTGGAACAGATTTTACACGCACAAGGCAAGTAGTAAGTGATTCGAACACGAATCGTTGAAAATGAACAGAAACTGATCGGGTTAGGCATGACCCGACCCATCATCCCAAACGGGTAACACATTTCTTTTTATTCATTTTCTTTTATTATTCTTATATGCTGAATCATGGAACAATATTGGGCCTACTCTTATGCTTAACGTGTGCACTTTGTTTGGATTCAGTCGCGTCGATTATTCATAGATTAGTTTATCACTTTAGTAACTTTATGATTAATCATCACTGAATTGCTTGGACTGTTTGAATTAGTTAAGCGTTGGTACTCAAAGTCATGCCTTATGATTAACCTTTGAATGGAAAACCGAACTAGTAAATGACTATCAGTTTGAATCTTGAGATGTCTGACTATTTGAATTCACATTTGAAAGCTTTGATTAAAACTGTATGTATTCGAGTCATGAAGTTGTTATGTGCTACTGATCTTTGTTTGAGCTTCGAAATGCTAATAGCATAAGGAAAGCCTCGTTAATGTTACACCTCCCATATGCAAATCTGTGTATATTCTGATTATCTGAAGACAATAGCAGTCCAGTTTGTTACGTTTTTCCTTTTATAGAAATGCGAATCCCTTGAATTACTCCTTTTGTAATTGACAAAAAATTTCTCTTTACATGTGATTTGAAAGGCAAAGCATCTCTCTTTTCCTTTTTATATGAAAACAGAATTCCATTTACCTTTTATAAGAGAGATTTTGAATGATTCTCTTAAAAAGTGTAGTTCTTCCTTGAGCTATAAATACCAGTCCCCTTCTCCCTTTATGGGGCAGACAACACACACTGATATGTCCTGGAAAACCGATCTGCACACACTGTAAAGCAGCATAGTAATGCACTACTCTTTTCCTCTCCTCACAGACACTCTCTACACCTTCAGACACCTTTTACACGCTGAATACACTTGCAGAACATTACACTGTTCCCTTCTCCTCATTCCCTGCATTTTAGATACACTGAAAACATACATACACATCTGAGACATCCCAGAATACACACCTTTGGAGGCTGAATACACAGAGCAGACTACCTCTACTCAATTCTCTTCTCTCTAAGGCAGACTAGTTCTTAAGTTCTCTTCTGGAAATTGGTTTTTAGCCGGTTGAAAACCAAGGCAAAGTATGGTTTCTCTGTTGGTTTCTTGACTGTTAAGCACTTATTATATGGTTTGGTCGCACTTGCTCTAAGGTATGACTCTTTAGTAGGCCAGAAAGCTAGTTATGTTTGCTTGGTTCTTGTATGCAGTAAGTTTGATGGCCATGCCTCTATACTGTGTATGTAAATGGTTGATTGGCATACTATTTGGCCATCTATTTGTCCCTCTAACCCTTTCCGCAGGTTGTTTTCCTCATCACCATGGGATAGCCATGAGGGCTATACCCGTACTAAGTTTTGATTGCAGGTTACTTGGCAAAGAACGTGTGTTTTGTTCAAGAAAGAACTTTGAAAGGACAAAGGCCCTCTTCTTCTCTTTTTTTTTCTTATTTTTGGTGATTTGTTATTAGAACTAGAAAGCAAATGTTTAAAATTGTATTTATTCGGAATTACTTGTTTGTATAAGCACCATAAGGTGCAACCAGTTTAGGATGGGTGCTGGACGCTGCTATGAGCAGAAACATTGGCTAGGTAGGGGTCATTTCCTAACTCAACTCTTTACTCCTTATATTAGGGGCTAAATTCAAAAAACTGGTATAAAATAGACTGTTTGTGCAAGACTTTGAATGCTTTTACAAGCTCCTGGGGATGTAAATTTATACTTTTATGTCTAAAATGCTAATTGGTTTTAATATTTGGTCCTAATGAGACTTTCTGGAAATGTATTTCTAAGAGTGGATTATTTATGCAAAACTAATTTTCTGAAAATTGCAGCAGTATGTTAACAGGTGTTAAAACTGAAAACTGAAAGTCAATTTAGACTATTTGAGCAGTAAAAGTAAGCCGAAAATTAAGTTATCTTTTGATACGGGCTAAAAGTGCAAGTCTTACTGCAACAGGATCATTTCTGCAAATCCTGAGACGTGTATAACATAAAGAAATACACTCATATTTTTAAAATCTCTCCAAGTTAATTAATAACTTGTGAGAGATTTTAGACTTTGGAGGTCAAGTCTCTAAAATTACATTATTTTAAACTTATGAGTTATTCTTTCAAATGTATATTATTTGCTACATTACTTACTTGTTGCCTAAATGCCCCTCATTTTATATATGCGTTCTTCATTATTTGCTCACTAAAGTATAACATTTTCTAATTATTATTATTTATTTATTATGTTAATAATTGCTCAACATGTTATGTGTTAATTGAGATATGTCTTTATGTGTGCATATATATATATATATATATATATATATATATATATATAAACTAATTATTTTAAACACGACCTCAAATCAAAGTTGCCACTGAAGTTAACGGTATGTGATCACTAATGTCACAATGCCACCCTTTAGTGGCACACATTTTTTATACTATATGTTTCCTCTTTGTTTGTCACTTAAAATTTAACTTTTCTCAATTAAATTATAAGATATATGATAATATCGGTTAATTCACTATTATGGCTATTTATGCAGTACTATATTATCCAAGTCTATTTCTGCAAATTGTACTCATCTGCCTTGCTTTGCTAAACTTCTGAATTTGCATAGACATCCCAGGATATTGGATTTATTAAGATTTCAGCCTATTTAATTCACTTTAATTTATTTGTGCATCATGATCTAATTTACATTCTTTATTTAGTTCTTGCCCTTTTTTGTCCATTTTAAACCCAATATAGAAATTGACCGGGAACCACGTTTAGTGGAACTTAGGAGGTGCCTAACCCCTTCCTTCTAGGTTAACTTGAACACTCACCCGAATCTCTGATTAGTAGACTAACCCCGAGTTAAGATTTTAATTGAATTAGAAATTAATAGGTGACCTAATACTTCCTAGAACTATATTAGGTGGCGACTCCAAAACTCCTAACTCCAAACGAGTTACCCCAAGTCGGAAACCACTTTACTTTATTAAATAAAGTGGGGTGCGACAGAATGGCGACTCCGCTGGGGATTAAATGTTCTAACCATTACGATTTTTATATTGGTTTTATTATTTCTTCTATTATTTTTTATTCAATACTAACTTTTTCTCTTTGCAGGTGTGTAGCCTTTTATATTTTTGTTACAATTTTTGATAATGTGATATTTAATATATTATTATTTGTTGCATTTCGTTCATATTCCTCCACTCCAGGAATATTGACACTTATACACACACAAACGATTACGTGGATCTCACGGTCGTTTCACTCTCAAATAACCCTTTAGGAGGAACGGTTAGAATCTAGTTGGTCCGTGGTACAGCCAACAATTCTAAACGTTCCCACCCCTTGGTTGTCCGCCTGGGGGAACCACGTCCTTGTCTAGATTACCCAACTCTTAGTTACACTCTGTTTAGAAATTATGCATCATGTTATATATAGGAAAATTTGGACTTCGACTCATGTTTAAGTCTACTAGTTCACCATATTTGAATGAACCAAACGAGTTTTCGACCCTAAGGTACATTTAAATGTGTTACGTGTGCATTTATATAAAGTTGAACGTGTCTAATGTAGACTATTTGTGCTCAAAAGTGTGGATCATCCAATTATTTTTTGTTGGATGATGTCACAAGCCATGAAAATTTGGAAGATCAAAGAAAACAGACTTTAAATTGATTTTTCTATTTTTTTTTTGTAACAAAATCAATTATTTATTTATATAAATAAAAAATGTCATAGAAATCAATTATTTATTTCTATTTACGTAGGAAATTTTTTATTTCTACATTCATACAGACCAATTACTTTATAAAATTATTTTTTGGAATACGAAGGAAATTAATTTTCACACAAATTTCTTCTACTTTTAATGTAGCAAGATCAATTAGTGTTCCTATTTACCCAAAAGATGTTATTTATACAATAAAATCAATTATTTTATAAAAGTATTTTTCTACAAATTTTAGGTTATGAGAACAAATGGGATGACACACGATACACGTTCAATTTTAAATACCATACTCAAACATAGGAAGATTTAACATCCTTGGCATGTTAAAGTCCATTAGCCAACTTCGTCCAAATGACGCCTATCATGCATCTTATATGTATTGGTCTTGTTAGGCCCACCTCCGATACAAGAGAGGTCCCTTGCATTATAAGGAGTGATATATTTTGCATTTGATAATTATTACCTCGACACTAACTTATTGTTTTTGCGTTTAAGTTTTACTCCCACTCCTGAGGTTGACCTGTGCATTCTGGCCGAGCATCAGTACCGGACGAGAACTAAGGGACCAGTTACAACTCCTCCCCCCTCACAAACTATAAGAAGAGGAAAGCGAAACATCATGACTGAGTTGAATAACGCTGCTCTTAGTGACGATAACATTAGGAATAATGGGACACCCCGCAAACTCGCTTTGGTTGGGTATGATGAACATGTTGCTACTTTAGAGCAAAAAATTAAAGAACTTGAAGAGAAACTGACAATGGTCAGTTTACCCGTTGGAAACTCCGCCCATTCAAGGGAATCAGTCGATCCAAGTGGGTCAGCCCGCCCTAATGGAAAGGACCCTACAAACCCAACTGATCCCTCTGTTGTTTACCAAACAACACAACCAGCTCCTTACCAAACAGCACCACCTGCTACCTACCAAAGCGCACCAACCGCCACATATCAAGCACCGCCTCCCTATCCAGCACCACCATCTACTTATCAAGCACCACCTCCTACATACCCTACTTACCCAAACACAAGCCTACCTCACACCAACACTGCATATCCACAGCCTTACAATCCCATGTTCACTGCCGAGACCAAACAACTCACTTCACCCATCAAAGACCATGACAACTATGAATGGGCAGAGGATGAGACCAATGATGATGGGACGAAAGAGAAAGTTCGTAAGCTAGAGGCAGCCTTTAAGAAGTTTGAGTTAGGCAAAACTACTAAAGATTTAGCTTATGAAGACTTGTGCATCTATCCTACTTTGAAATTGCCAGACGGATACAAGATACCAAAGTTTGACCTGTTCAATGGAACTGGAGACCCTATGGCACATCTGAGAACATATTGTGACAAGTTAATTGGAGCAGGGGAAGATGAGAAAGTACGAGTGAAGCTGTTCAGTCGAAGCTTGACCGGAGAGGCTTTGAGTTGGTTCTCTAAGCAGAAGCCTGGCACATGGCTCGGCTGGGAAGACATGGCAGCAGATTTCGTAGAACAATTTGGGCACAACACTGAAATGGTACCAGATCGTTTCTACCTGGAAAAGTTGAAAAAGAAATCCACATAGACATTTAGAGAATATGCTACGAGGTGGAGAGCAGAAGCTGCCAAGGTGCAACCCGCTATGGATGAAAGGGAAATAGTGAATATATTCATCCGCATTCAAGGGGATGTCTATTACGATAAGCTGCTGCATATGAAAAATCAAAAGTTTGCTGATGTAGTGTTGATGGGAGATGACGTAGAAGAAGGGCTGAAAAGTGGAAAGATTATTAGCCTAGCTGCACTACAAGCTACTAATAAGGCCATCCAGTCTGGAAATGTGAGCCTTTCCAAAAAGAAGAAAGATGAAGTCTCTTTTGCGCAACCATTCAAGACCCTGCTTTCAATCACTATTATCAAACACCGCCACCATTCTATCCCTACCATCACTTACCACCTGAATATTCCGTTTACAACACTCAGGCCGCTCGACCCATATTCCACACTCCAGCACCTAATCGACGACCATACCAGCAAAATACTCAACCTAACTACCGAAATGCACCATCATACCCTCCTAGACCTCGCCCTGAGGCAAATCAAAGACCCAAAAGGGACTACACTCCACTAGCCGAATCTCGCACTCAATTGTTCGAAAGATTGAAAGCTGCCGGGCTTATCGTCCCGATACCTCAAAAGATGCCAGACAACCCTTCACCTAACTTTGATTACAGTAAAAGGTGTGCATATCACTCAGGTGGACCGGGGCATGAGACGGAGAGATGTTTTGCACCAAGAGATAAGATTTAAGACCTAATAGATGAAAAGGTCATTAATTTGAAAGCGCCAAATGTGCACAAAAACCCGCTACCCAATCATGGGGATGAGAAGGTGAATATGATCGACTTCAGCAAAGAATGCAATCTGGAAGGCACAATCATTAAAGCAAAAACAGTGTTTGATGAATACAAGTTTGGCATGGGGTACACTCTGGTTTGCAAAGGAAGAGGCACTACAAGAGGTTATCATTCACTAGAGCAGTTTGTTCCAACTCTGAAACAAGCATCCATCTTTTCAAGCTGCATGAAAACTCTCAAGGGAGAAAGACTTGCCGAAGGTGTTCACGGTATAGAAGATGAGCTGACCGGTCTAAAGGAGCTATTCATGGAAGAATATGATGCAGCTCTTGAAAAGCATACTTAAGCCCTGAACATCTAGAAAGCTGAAGCTGAACAACTGAATCTACAGCACATTTCGAGCATGCCGAGAACCTTAGTGGAGCTGGGGCATTAGTTATTTTCTTAAATAAAACACGACTCCGAGTCGTTAGCTTTTGTTTTCTTTGTTGTTCAACTTTATTGCATCGTTGTTTCCTTTCGAAGACTTTTTTTCAAGTCCAATAATAAAATTATTTCCATTTCTATTTTAAACATGCATCATTTACTTTCAGCAAAATTATTTTAATTTCATTGAATCTACGACTGCGTTGTGAGGAAGCAGTCCAAGACGACGAATACAAACCAGGCTATGGTAATTTGACAAAAGACATTTGAGGAACTTCATGAAAATCTTATAGCAGACAATTGAAGCAAGAACATCAAAAAGATATTGAGAATATGACTTAAAGCGACACAGTAGAAATACATATTAGGAGCAGAATTGGACAATCCCAAATGGGCCAAAAAACATACTGGAGCAATAGACGGACAAAACAAGAAATATAAAGGCAAAGGAATTTAACAAGGAGTTTAGCAAATTATAGTTAGCCTTGAAGTAGAATCGAGAAAAATGAACAAGATCCTTTGAGATACAATCAAGAGATACTACAAATCGAGCAACATTATTGGATTTGAACTACGTAGTGACCTGATTCCCAAAAGGGGATACGTAGGCAGCCTACCCAAGGCACAGTCACATCATAAGAGAATTTTATTGGACACTGGGGTAGAATTTTTTGAGTTTCCCTCAAAAAATTCAAAGACTACATTATAACATTCTGGGGCAGAAATTCCAAGAGAATGCAAGCAGCACACTGGGGCAGAAATTTTGAGCTTCCCTCAAAATTTCAAGATGAAAGATCTTTGAACAGCAAATGGATATAGAGGAGATTATATCCAAACAACACGTCGCAATCTATGATTCAATGAAATAAATTCATATAACTCTTTAAACATTATCTTTCTCAAAACACATGCATATCCCTTTTTGTTCTCTTTTTTTGCCCACAGCTCGACTAAGGTTTGATGCTCGAAAAAAGAGATATTACAAGGGAAACAATTATACAAGATGCAGCAGCAGAGTGCAGTACCACGAATGCGCAAGTCAACCTCCCCCAAAAAACTCACAATTTTTCTTTGATTGCAGATTTACACAGGTACCAAGTATACCTAACAACCCTTGCAAAACAACATACATCATTTTGACAAGCATAGGATCCATGTCGGTGGATATGTAGGGTCCACGTCTGTGGACATGACATCAATTGAGAAGCATAGAATCCATGTCGGTGGATATATAAGGTCTGCGTCTGTGGACATGACATCGATTTGACAAGAATAGGATCCATGTCGGTGGATGTATAGGGTCTGCATCGGTGGACATGACAAGCATAGGATCCATGTCGGTGGATATATAGGGTCCACAGCGGTGGCCATGATATCAATTTGAGAAGTATAGAATCCATGTTGGTGGATGTATAGGGTCTGCATCGGTGGACATGACAAGCATAGAATCCATGTCGGTGGATATATAGGGTCCGCGTCTGTGGACATGACATCAATTTGACAAGAATAGGATCCATGTCGGTGGATGTATAGGGTCTGCATCGGTGGACATGACAAGCATAGAATCCATGTCGGTGGATATACATGGTCTGCAGTGGTGGACATGGCATCAATGACAACTGTGTAAGGTCCGCGTCTGTGGACACGACATCAATTTGAAGAACATAGAATCCATGTCGGTGGATATACAGGGTCCGCAGCAGTGGACATAACATCAATTTGAGAAGTATAGAATCCATGTCGGTGGATGTACAGGGTCTGCATCGGTGAACATGACAAGCATAGAATCCATGTCGGTGGATATACAGGGTCCGCAGCAGTGGACATAACATCAATTTGAGAAGTATAGAATCCATGTCGGTGGATGTATAGGGTCTGCATCGGTGGACATGACAAGCATAGAATCCATGTCGGTGGATATACAGGGTCCGCAGCAGTGGACATAACATCAATTTGAGAAGTATAGAATCCATGTCGGTGGATGTATAGGGTCTGCATCGGTGGACATGACAAGAATAGAATCCATGTCGGTGGATATACAGGGTCTGCAGCAGTGGACATAACATCAATTTGAGAAGTGTAGAATCCATGTCGGTGGATGTATAGGGTCTGCATCGGTGGACATGACAAGCACAGAATCCATGTCGGTGGATATATAGGGTCCGCAGCGGTAGACATGACCTCAATTTGAGAAGTATAGAATCCATGTCGGTGGATGTATAGGGTCCGCAGCGGTGGACATGACATCCATAGAATCTGCGTCGGTGGATATATATAAGGTCCGCGTTTGTGGACAATTCAACAATTGAAGGCATAGGGTCCGCATTTGTGGGCATAGTTCAGCAATTTGCAGCAGAGTAGGGTCCGCGTTTGTGGGCATAGTTCATCAATTTGAAGCAGCGTAAGGTCCGCGTTTGTGGGCATAGTCAGCAATTTGAGGAAGCATATATAGTCCGCGTCGGTGGACACATTCAACCGTGAAAGCATCATAAGGTCCGCGGTTGTGGACATGACAACAATGAAAGAAGCATAAAATCCATGTCGACGGATATATAAAGTCTGCGTTTGTGGACAATCCAGCAATTGAAGGTATAAGGTCCGCGTTTGTGGGCATAGCTCGGCAATTTGAAGCAAAATAAGGTCCGCAATTGTGGACAGACCGGCTATTGATCAAGCATACAATTTGCGATTGTGGATGATAGGGTCCACGTTTACGGGCAGTTCAACAATTAAAGGAACACAGGATCCGTGCCTGTGGATACAGTTCAACATTGAAAGCAACATAAGGTACGCGTTTGTGGGCGTAACCAACAATTTAAGGAAGCATATTTGGTCTGCATCGGTGAACACATTCAACAATGAAAAAATATAGAGTTCGCGTTCGTGGGCATAGTTCAGCGATCTGAAGCAGAGTAAGAATCTGCGATTGTGGATGATGGGGTCCGCGTTTGTGGGCAGTTCAACACAGGATCCGTGCCTGTGGATACAATTCAACATTGAAAGCACCTTAAGTATCGAAGAGACATATGATCTGTTTCAGTGGATAGAAAGTTTGGAGTCCATGTTTGTGGACAAGATATCAATCAAACAAGCATAGGGTCCACGTTAGTAGGCATGACATATATAGAATCCATGTCGGTGGATATATAGGGTCCGCATCGGTGGACGTGATATTATTTGAAGGAGCGTAGAATCTGCGTCGGCAGATATATAAGGTTCGCAGTGGTGAACATGACAACAATTTGCAATAGAGCAAGGTCCGCCTCGGTGGGCATACCATTGGAAAGACATTTGGATGAGACATCAATCAAACAAGTATCAGACAAAACAACCCCTCGGCTTAACAGGGAAGTTTACTTTACTTTATCTTTACATCTATTGCATTTATCATGATTTTGCCGCAGGGTACGCCCCGATTTCTCGACAAATCCTTGTGCCATACTCTCACGCTGCTCCCAAACATCACGGCCAACCATGCAACCTCAAAATCTCTAACAAATACAAAGCAAAGCCTAACCCTACAAACAATGCCTTTTGCTACACCCGCAAGCTACCTATCTTGCCGAATTCCAAGCTACAATTCCATACCCGCACCAGTGGTCTACCCAATCCTTCCTTGTCGATCGGGTGTCAGTTTCTTATTACTTCCTATTCGTATCCATCTGTGTCAATCGTGCGTATTTTTTTTTTTCGTGCTTAATCGTGCCCGTCTGCTTGAATCATGCGCATTCATAAAATTCGCTCCCCGAATGTTTTCAAGCTCATTCAAGGCAATATTGAAGGCAAGATGACCCATTTATCTAGATGAAGTGGAAACTATGTCCGTGTAAGCTCCTCTTTATGGGTGTGTCGTGCACCATATCTTCATAACTAGGATGATTATAAGCCTCTTTTCCCACGCTCGATCTATCGAGGTTATTTCATCTCCGACAATATCTTTGCTTTATTCTTCATTCACCTTGCCGAAAGGCAAAGCATACACGAATCTAAGCTTTACATACTTGGATAAGTTTAGTCTTTACATCCAAAATCGTGCGTCATAAACATCTCGCACAGGCAACATGCCATTCTAGAACTACACACGGCCTGATTCTCGTGAAACCCGAGATATGTAGGCAACTCAGATACCGGGGTTCGGCAAAAAAAAAAAAAAACACCCAAAAACTCCCATCATTCTTGCCTATTGTTCGTGACAAAATTGGTTATTCCGTCAACTATCTTTGCCCGAAGACTCTTTCATCATCTCTGGGCAAAGAGGGGCAGCTGTTGACACCCAATTTTGTCCCTCCGTTCTCGCAATTTGGCTATATTTAATTAAAATCGATAATAGTAATTTTCCAAACAAAACTGCATTAGACAACATGCATTTATGTGTGTAATATTATTATTAATCCCCTATCTATATAATATTTATTTAATTGTGACTATATTACGCAATTACATGCATTTAGGTTATTTTTCAAACTACGTGTGCTATTTGTGTAATTTAATGCATTACGATATTATTTAATAATTATTTGTGGCCATTTATATCTAATTAGTATTATTTGTGGTCATCTATATTTATTTATAATTAAGTACATTTATTTATAATTATTTACAAAATTTTCTATTTTTATACTAATTATTTATATTTATAAGAATTTTAAATAAATACTAGCCAATTTGTTATTTTACAATTCCATTTCTATTACATCTAGTCTCCGTCATCGCCCTTTGTCCACGTGTACGCCACCCAAGCTCCACCTAAGCCTACAACACAATTATACTACGCGTACAACTCACTCCAGCATTTGGTACACCCCCCCCCCCCCCAAAGCATCCTTATCCTTCATACACATCAGCCACTATATTGTACATATATACATGCGCCTGACGTGGCACAATCCTAGCCCTTCATATCCTCAATCAGACGGCCCAAAATAATTCCCCTACTTACAACTATACACCCACCCCTTACCACTTAAAACCCTAAATCATAATTCCCTTTCCCTTTCCCTGAAACCCGCCGTCACCCATAAACTCATCTCTCCCCTTTCTCTTCTAAAGACCGTCCGGATTCAGCCGTGATTCCACCGCGTCTCCTCCGCCATCAACGCCGTGACCTTCTCCCTCTTCCTATCTCTGATTACACGGGAAAAAATCTCTCTTTCTTTTACCTCGTGAATCCGAAATAGGAACAAGGAATCGGGCACGAATCCCTCCAAATCCGGCACCTACAAACTGAAATTGGAACAGATTTTACACGCACAAGGCAAGTAGTAAGTGATTCGAACACGAATCGTTGAAAATGAACAGAAACCGATCGGGTTAGGCATGACCCGACCCATCATCCCAAACGGGTAACACATTTCTTTTTATTCATTTTCTTTTATTATTCTTATATGCTGAATCATGGAACAATATTGGGCCTACTCTTATGCTTAACGTGTGCACTTTGTTTGGATTCAGTCGCGTCGATTATTCATAGATTAGTTTATCACTTTAGTAACTTTATGATTAATCGTCACTGAATTGCTTGGACTGTTCGAAATAGTTAAGCGTTGGTACTCAAAGTCATGCCTTATGATTAACCTTTGAATGGAAAACCGAACTAGTAAATGACTATCGGTTTGAATCTTGAGATGTCTGACTATTTGAATTCACATTTGAAAGCTTTGATTAAAACTGTATGTATTCGAGTCATGAAGTTGTTATGTGCTACTGATCTTTGTTTGAGCTTCGAAATGCTAATAGCATAAGAAAAGCCTCGTTAATGTTACACCTCCCCTATGCAAATCTGTGTATATTCTGATTATCTGAAGACAATAGCAGTCCAGTTTGTTACGTTTTTCCTTTTATAGAAATGCGAATCCCTTGAATTACTCCTTTTGTAATTGACCAAAATTTTCTCTTTACATGTGATTTGAAAGGCAAAGCATCTCTCTTTTCCTTTTTATATGAAAACAGAATTCCATTTACCTTTTATAAGAGAGATTTTGAATGATTCTCTTAAAAAGTGTAGTTCTTCCTTGAGCTATAAATACCAGTCCCCTTCTCCCTTTATGGGGCAGACAACACACACTGATATGTCCTGGAAAACCGATCTGCACACACTGTAAAGCAGCATAGTAATGCACTACTCTTTTCCTCTCCTCACAGACACTCTCTACACCTTCAGACACCTTTTACACGCTGAATACACTTGCAGAACATTACACTGTTCCCTTCTCCTCATTCCCTGCATTTTAGATACACTGAAAACATACATACACATCTGAGACATCCCAGAATACACACCTTTGGAGGCTGAATACACAGAGCAGACTACCTCTACTCAATTCTCTTCTCTCTAAGGCAGACTAGTTCTTAAGTTCTCTTCTGGAAATTGGTTTTTAGCCGGTTGAAAACCAAGGCAAAGTATGGTTTCTCTGTTGGTTTCTTGACTGTTAAGCACTTATTATATGGTTTGGTCGCACTTGCTCTAAGGTATGACTCTTTAGTAGGCCAGAAAGCTAGTTATGTTTGCTTGGTTCTTGTATGCAGTAAGTTTGATGGCCATGCCTCTATACTGTGTATGTAAATGGTTGATTGGCATACTATTTGGCCATCTATTTGGCCCTCTAACCCTTTCCGCAGGTTGTTTTCCTCATCACCATGGGATAGCCATGAGGGCTATACCCGTACTAAGTTTTGATTGCAGGTTACTTGGCAAAGAACGTGTGTTTTGTTCAAGAAAGAACTTTGAAAGGACAAAGGCCCTCTTCTTCTCCTTTTTTTTTTTTTTCTTATTTTTGGTGATTTGTTATTAGAACTAGAAAGCAAATGTTTAAAATTGTATTTATTCGGAATTACTTGTTTGTATGAGCACCATAAGGCGCAACCAGTTTAGGATGGGTGCTGGACGCTGCTATGAGCAGAAACATTGGCTAGGTAGGGGTCATTTCCTAACTCAACTCTTTACTCCTTATATTAGGGGCTAAATTCAAAAAACTGGTATAAAATAGACTGTTTGTGCAAGACTTTGAATGCTTTTACAAGCTCCTGGGGATGTAAATTTATACTTTTATGTCTAAAATGCTAATTGGTTTTAATATTTGGTCCTGATGAGACTTTCTGGAAATGTATTTCTAAGAGTGGATTATTTGTGAAAAACTAATTTTCTGAAAATTGCAGCAGTATGTTAACAGGTGTTAAAACTGAAAACTGAAAGTCAATTTAGACTATTTGAGCAGTAAAAGTAAGCCGAAAATTAAGTTATCTTTTGATACGGGCTGAAAGTGCAAGTCTTACTGCAACAGGATCATTTCTGCAAATCCTGAGACGTGTATAACATAAAGAAATACACTCATATTTTTAAAATCTCTCCAAGTTAATTAATAACTTGTGAGAGATTTTAGACTTTGGAGGTCAAGTCTCTAAAATTACATTATTTTAAACTTATGAGTTATTCTTTCAAATGTATATTATTTGCTACATTACTTACTTGTTGCCTAAATGCCCCTCATTTTATATATGTGTTCTTCATTATTTGCTCACTAAAGTATAACATTTTCTAATTATTATTATTTATTTATTATGTTAATAATTGCTCAACATGTTATGTGTTAATTGAGATATGTCTAAAGTATATATATATATATATATATATATATATATATTAAACACGACCTCAAATCAAAGTTGCCACTGAAGTTAACGGTATGTGATCACTAATGTCACAATGCCACCCTTTAGTGGCACACATTTTTTATACTATATATTTCCTCTTTGTTTGTCACTTAAAATTTAACTTTTCTCAATTAAATTATAAGATATATGATAATATCGGTTAATTCACTATTATAGCTATTTATGCAGTACTATATTATCCAAGTCTATTTCTGCAAATTGTACTCATCTGCCTTGCTTTGCTAAACTTCTGAATTTGCATAGACATCCCAGGATATTGGATTTATTAAGATTTCAGCCTATTTAATTCACTTTAATTTATTTGTGCATCATGATCTAATTTACATTCTTTATTTAGTTCTTGCCCTTTTTTGTCCATTTTAAACCCAATATAGAAATTGACCGGGAACCACGTTTAGTGGAACTTAGGAGGTGCCTAACCCCTTCCTTCTAGGTTAACTTGAACACTCACCCGAATCTCTAATTAGTAGACTAACCCTGAGTTAAGATTTTAATTGAATTAGAAATTAATAGGTGACCTAATACACCCTAGAACTATATTAGGTGGCGACTCCAAAACTCCTAACTCCAAACGAGTTACCCCAAGTCGGAAACCACTTTACTTTATTAATTAAAGTGGGGTGCGACAAGCATCCAAGAAAGTTAATAGTTTATGTCCGGCCGTGGAGTCTATTAACCTATCTATTTGTGGCAATGGGTAGGAGTCTTTGGGGCAAGCTTTGTTCAAATTGGTGTAATCTACACACATTCTCCACTTGCCATTCTTCTTCGGTACGAAGACCACATTAGCCAGCCATTCAGGATACTTCACCTCTCTTATGAAACCATTTTCTTGCAACTTTGTGGTTTCATCTTCGATCGCCTTCTTTTTGACCCCGGCGTGAGGTCTCTTCTTTTACTTCACCGGAGTGAATTTTGGGTCCACATTCAACTTATGGGTCATGATCTCCGGATCGATACCAATCATGTCTGAATGGGACCAAGCAAAGCAATCGTTGTTGGACTTTAAAACTTCAATAATCCAACTCCGAGCTGACAAACACTTTTCTTTCGGGAAAATCTTTCAATAGGGTGAAAGATTCCAATTCTTCAATGGTAGAGTCCTCAGCTTTTTGTTTCCGAGGCTCTAGAGTGCAAACCGGTATCTTCTTAATTTCTCCTTGGAAGTCCTCCTCGCTCGACCCCGGTTGCTGTAGTTGCTATTGTTTTGGCCCAGTCGGGGCGACTCCACTTTTCAATGCAACCGAGTAGCACTCTCTTGCTACTCGATGCTCTCCTTTGATTGATCGAACTCCCCAAGGCGTAGGGAATTTAATCACTTGATGCAGCGTGGAGGGAACAACTTCCATGGAATGGATCCATGGCCTACCGAGGATCACATTGTATGCCAAGTCCTCAGGCATTACTTGGAATAGTGTTTCTTTGCTTACCCCTTCAGCAAATGTTTTGAGTGTGATTTCACCCAAAGTTTTTTCTGTGGAGTTGTTGAAGCCGGTCAATACTATCGCTTTGGGAACAACTTCCGCCACATTTTCTTAACAGCCCCGTAGCTGATTATGTTGACCGAGCTACCGGGGTCGATCAAGACTCGCTTGATGTCGGAGTTGTTGATTCTTAGCATGATGACTAAGGCATCGTGGTGAGAGAACATCATCCCATCACTATCATCATCGTCAAACACGATCTATTTACCCGAGCCGCCAATTCAGGTTCTCTTCTCCATGGTGATTGATAATTTGGCGAATTTCTTGGCTGCTGCGAAATTCACACCGTTCACCTCTGATCCCCCGGTGATGACGTTCACAACTCTTTCCGGGGGTGGAGCCCGAGGTGGTTTCCCATTACCTCGGTTCTTGGAGAAATTGTCCTTTCCCTTGTCGGTAAGGAAATCAGCTAATACTCCTTTTTTCGATAAGTGAGCCACCTCGAGGCGCAAAGCTTTGCAATCCTCGGTTCGGTGGCCATAATCCGCATGGAACTCGCAGTACAAATTATGGTCTCTCTTATCTGCTGGAGTCCTCATGTCTTTGGGCAATCTCACCCCGGCAGTCCCTTTGACTACATTGACCAGCTCTGAGGTCGATATGTTGAAATTGTAGTCAGGGATCCGAGGCAGATCCTTCTTCGGGCCGAAGCTGGGCCTGAGGAATTTTTTTGGTTCGTGTTGGGTTGAACCTTCCCCCCGAGCCGTTGGCTTATGTGCAGACTTGTGTATGAATTTCCGAAGGAATTTCCCAGCCTTTGACTAACAGGCTGCCTTGTTGAGGTGTATGGTTCGTACCTCCCCTTTGGATTTCCTCGCGACGCCTCGGCGCGGTGCGAGGATTCGCCTCGGTTTTTATAATTGTAACCTCGGCTTTTGAACTCAGCTTCCTCCAATCTGATTTTGGAGTAAGTCCGCTTGTGTAGATCCCCCCATGTCAAAACTTGGTATTGTTGGAGCTCCTTTCGCAATTCAGCAGCAGCGTCAGAATTGCAAATATTGATACCCTTTTTAAATGCCATGATGGCCAGGGTATCATCCATCCGAGGTAGTTCCATGCGCTCAGCGTGAAAGCACTCAAGGAACTCCTTAAGTGGCTCACCGGGCTTTTGTTTAACCTCACATATGTCCTCCTTCCTTTGGAGGATCTTTTGGGCCCCGGTGTGTGCCTAAACGAAGGCGTTGGACATTTCCTTGAAGGTAGAAATCGACCCCGCTGGTAAGTACATGTACCAACGCAGAGCTCCTTTCTCCAAGGACTCACCGAACTTTTTTAAGAACATCGACTCGAGTTCTATCGCTGTTAAGTCGTTGCTATTTACCATTGCCATGTATTCTCTTACATGCTCTCTGGGATCGGTGGTCCCATCATACTTCTTCAAAAACATGAGTTTGAAGTTCTTGGGAGTTGGGGCTGGAGCCGCTTCGGGCTTGAAGGGTAGCTCCCTGTATTGATCTATATCAAGATCATCCTCAACCTTTGTCAACCCCGGCACGCTCTCGAGGCGTTTTTCCACGCGTGCCTCGACGCGAGCTTCAACGCGTGCTTCAATCTCCCTGGTCAGTCTTTCGATGTCGACCGAGGACGTTGTTTCAGCCATGGTGGGAATCGTCCCGAATTGTGGTGTTGTGCCTGGTACATTTCCCGAACCCCCAGACGTGGCTTCATTGTGAGGTCCCCCTATTATCGCGCCCGTGGGAACGAAGGTCGGGATGTCTCCACCTGGAACCGAAGGCTGGGCGCCATTCGGTATTGCGCTATTCCTCGCTTCCAACGAGGCACAGAATTCGGCATTAATGTTGATTTGCTCATCCTGTCGATCTTGGAGAGCTCTTAGTGCATTGACAACAAAAGCCTGGAACGCTTCGGTTGTCATAGGTGACGTGGACTGTTGGTTCGACGGAACGTCAGCCCGTTCGTTAAGATTGTTGCTGTTGTCAGCCATAACGTCGTTGAACTGTAGGCTTTGACGAAAAAGAATGGAAAACTTTGGAACAAAGCGTTTCTGCTTATATCCACACAGACGGCGCCAATTTGTATAGGCCTAAACCAGTTTTAGGATCACAAATCGAATTTGGGTTTGGATATAAGCAAAACTTCGTATCAAAGCTAAATAAATGCAAGAAATAGGGGTAAATGCGAAAGAATAACTTGATTTCAATATACTATGATGAGTACAAATTTAGGCAGAGTTTCAGTATCTATTTCTGGATGCTTATCATACAAAATGAAGTACTATTTATAGGCCTAGGGGCTTTGCCCACGTCTTCCACTATCAATCATGCTTTGTCCCACGTTCTTGGCATTAATGGGAGGAGTTAGTGGGCTGAAGTAGTGGGCTGCAAAGCCGTTGGAACCGAGGTGGCCCACCGAAGTTCGATCACATGACTTCGGTGGCATGACCTTGCTGTTCGGTTGGAAGGGGATATCACCGAAGCTCAGCTCGCGGCTTGCCTTCGGTAGTGACATTGAAGTTCACCTTCGGTAACTTGATCGATTGCTTCAATCATTCTTCTTCGGAGTGTCGGCTCGTTTTCTCTTCAGTTCATCATGCCGAGGTGCTAACCGAGCACGTGAATTTTTACCCAGTACAATTAGTATACTTTGTACTATAATTCAATCACAACCAAAAAAGCTCCTAAAAGTTCCAAACAAAGCAAAAAAGCTACCTCTTTGACTCTTTGTATAATCTATCACAAACTATTAATCCAAACATCAAATTAAAACACAATTGGAGAGCCTGTAGATAGCAATGTAAAATGAGAGAGTTCCAACATATTAGAAGATTGCACCCGTGTCGAGGGAAGCTAAACCCAACTCTAAAGACAAAATTTTAATAGAAACGACAATTATCAAGCGATGTCATGGAGATTGCTCAAACAAAAGCAGAACTAATGTAATCGGAGATGTGTCTTCGTCTGAATGTTATTATGATTGCTATCACGAATTATATGGGTGGAAGAGAAAGCTGGTTATAGAGCTTAGCTTATGGGCTTTTACAAAATAGGAGTAGGAAAGCTGGAGGAATGTGAAACTGAAAGTTTCATGTCTATATTTTAGTACATTGTTCTCATCATTCATTTGGTAATTCGTAACTGAATTTTTTACAGTTAAATTTGAGCTTTGAATGAAAACAGCGGTTACAAATAATATTTTGAAGGAGGGAGGACGTAGGTTGAATGTAATGACTCATTAATTAATGAAAATTGAAAGTGAAATTACAAGAGCTGGTTAATGACTACACAAATTGCGGTGAATTCATAAGGAGGAAAATCAACCAAAAAATTGGAATCCTTGGCTATAGAGGCATGCCACCTCACTCTTCTATGTTTCTTAATTAGAAGATATATAGATATAGATATAGATATAGATATACGTGAAAATCAATCCCTAATCTTAATAAGTGTAAGTGATCTAGCGCCCTAACCAAGTGAACTAATCAAGCATTTAAGCATCACTTCTTAAACATTATGTTAGACATATTTTAACAAATATATACATAATATACCTAACTGAGTGAAGAGATCATGGGTTTACGTGAACCACATCTTTGCAAATAGTGTTTGGCCAAAAAAATTGGCACTTGTTTAAAAAGAAAGTTGAAATTGATTTTTTCAAAAATCAAAAACTAATTTTCAAGTTTTTTCCAAAAAAATATTTTTCTCTACTTACAAAACTTCAACTGTTTTTTTAAAATAAAGTTCATGTCTGAACACAAAGTTCAAATACAATATTTCAACTCAACCTAAAATATTCATTCTAAAATTTCTCTTTGGCATCTATAGGCAAACATCTCCTAAAATTGTAACATCAAATGTAGTTAGTTTTAGGTTAAATAAATAGTACATGGATAGTCGTTTAATCAAAATTGTTTAGAAGTGAATGTTATAATTAGGGCTGTACAAACCAAACCGGCAAATCGAACCAAACCGACAAACCGAACCGAGAAAAAAATCGACTATGGTTTGGTGTTGGTGAAAAAAAACCGACATATTAGGTTTGGTTTGGTGTTACCCATTAAAAAATCGAACTGAGACCAAACCGAACCGACATTACATATATGTTACTTTTAAATTTTTATATGTATAAAATTCATTCATTGAAAAGTATTGTCTAAATATCTTAGTAGCTTTTCTTAGTTATGTACTTATGTTATAAACTTACGATTTACAACACACATTTACAAGAGCTAATTTTAATAAGAATTAGTGATAGGATTATGACAAAAGAATTTGGCGCTCAAACATTTGAGGTGCTATTATTATTTTTTTAATCGGTAAATATTTTTTTCTTTTGTTACACATGTGCATCTGCATGAACTATATTGTACGTCTCTAAATCTATATTTGGAACATCTGATTAAGAGTGTCATTTCTTGTAGGACTCTACAGTTACCTATTAAAGAAAAAGGAGAAAATCTTGAACTTTATGTATCCAACGCAATTTTAATATGAACTAACTTGGTTTAACTTGTCTTCTTTTGTAAAATTGGATAAGAGCTTTTTACCTATACTTTAAAGGAGAGAAAGCACCACATATTTATTGTTAACAAATAAAAACTGAATAAACCGAATAAAACCGACATTAGAAAATTCGACTTTGGTTGGTTTGATTTGGTTAAAAATTTAAAAAACCGAAATTATTGGTTTGATTTGGTAAATGAAAAAACCGAACCAACTCGACATATGTTCACCCCCTAACCAAAAATAAGAAAACAAAAGGCAATTGTAGCAACAGTTAAATAAATGATATTATGCCCTAATAGACGAAGATCGAAAAATGGGAGGAAGCAGCGATCCAAACCAACAACAAGACGGTTCAGACGAGCAACAGCGGCGGTCGGAGATCTACACATACGAAGCACCCTGGCACATCTACGCTATGAACTGGAGCGTCCGCAAGGACAGGAAATACCGTCTCGCTATCTCCAGTTTACTCGAACAGTACCCTAACCGGGTCGAAATTGTCCAATTAGACGATTCCAACGGCGAAATCAGGTCCGACCCCAAACTCTCTTTCGAACACCCATACCCACCTACCAAAATTATCTTTATACCCGATAAGGATTGCTCCAAACCCGATTTACTCGCTACCTCTAGCGATTATTTAAGAATCTGGCAGCTTGTTGATGATGGCACCCGTGTTGATATGAAAAGCTTGTTGAATAATAATAGGAATAGCGAGTTTTCCGGCCCCTTGACTTCCTTTGACTGGAATGAAGCGGAGCCTAAACGGATTGGGACTTGTAGTATTGATACTACTTGTACCATTTGGGACATTGAAAAGGAGACTGTTGATACTCAGCTTATTGCTCATGATAAAGAGGTTTACGACATTGCTTGGGGCGGGGTTGGCGTGTTTGCCAGTGTTTCAGCTGATGGATCGGTTAGGGTTTTTGATTTGAGGGATAAGGAGCATTCTACCATTATTTATGAGAGTTCCGAGCCTGATACCCCGCTTGTTAGGTTAGGATGGAACAAGCAGGATCCTAGGTATATGGCGACCATTATAATGGATAGTGCTAAGGTTGTGGTTTTGGATATACGTTTTCCAACGTTACCTGTTGTCGAATTGCAGAGGCATCAGGCGAGCGTGAATGCCATTGCGTGGGCGCCTCATAGCTCGTGCCACATTTGCACTGCGGGTGATGACTCCCAGGCACTTATTTGGGACCTGTCTTCGATGGGTCAGCCGATTGAAGGTGGATTGGATCCAATTCTGGCTTATACTGCTGGTGCAGAAATCGAGCAGCTTCAGTGGTCCTCGTCTCAGCCTGATTGGGTTGCCATTGCCTTCTCCAACAAGCTTCAGATTTTAAGGGTGTGAATTAGCTAAGTAATATTTCTTTTGACTGTAGTTTGATCAATAGCTGTCCGTGCCCCTAGAGCTTGATTATTGTAGAAGTAATTGGAATTCGTATCCCACATTGTTTGTGGTTGGCCTGTAGCTTCTGCAGTTTGTATTCTGTATATCAAAAACAGCAATTGGACTAATCAAATCTCATGTTTTTTTGGAGGAATGTTTCTACAATAAGGAACTGTTTATACTTAAAATGCTGCGCTTTAAAAATGCTACTAGTCTAGTACTCCTTGTGTTCCTCTTTATATGGCATCCCCTTCATTTTTAGTCTGCTTCCCCAAAAAAATGACATCATTCTATACATGGATACAATTTAACTTTAAATTTCCTATTATACCAGTAATGGCATGTGTTTCTAGTCACAAAAATATCATGTTATGTCTAAACCGATTAAAAAGAAAAAGCATAGTATGTTTAAAACTACAAATTCCAGAAGTGTGTTTCTTTCTTAATCCGCTTGGGCAAGTCAAACACTGCCATATTAGATGGAACAGAGGGTATACAATTGATACATTATCAGATTAACTAATCATGAGTAATTCAGTTGCTGCAACAACATGTTGTACATTGTGTACTCGGTGAGGGCTTTGTTTGTGAGTTTTGCAGACATATGCACACTTGAAATTTGCAAATGATAGTAATAAAGCAAATGAGGGAGGTGTCGACAAGGTATTTCCAACTACATTGCAACATAATGAAGATGCTTTGGGCTTCCTGTTCACCTTTGTCTTTATTGTTTTTGTTTTTGTTTAATCTATTGGGTGCACATTACTACTAATTTAAGCTTGGAAGAATTAGGGAGCACCACTTACAGATGTTTGCTTCAATTTTTGGGAAGGTGACTCCTTTGCATTGAGATAGTTGTTAGTAAGCCTCTGACAGAGCCCCTTCGAGCTCAGGCAGAACATTTCCTCAAGTCTAGGACTCTAGGTGAGCTTGAACTGGGTCCTACTCTTGTCTTCTTTTGCTATACCCCTTGCAGGTTAGGCACATATGAGATACAACATGAAAGTTAGCATCTGATGTTTCCTTGCAGTAATTGCAAAGGAAACAAATTGAAATGATTTTACATATATTCACATGTATTCTGAGAATATCTCGTGCAGAAAATTACAATAGTGGACACGTGATTTTTTCTTGACTTTTTCATTACCAATTGTTTTGATGAATTTACACAAAGGTGTTCGAAGAACCTAGACTTGATAGTATATATCACCTGGACAGAAAAATTGAAAACAATTTCAATTCAGGTTGACATTTGCGTACTACCTGCTCCAATCACAGTGTCTAAGCTAATGCACCTCTGCCTACATGAAACCATCTTGCTTCGAAATTCTAGCTGCGCAATATTTTTGTTAATAGAACTTCTACTAGCAGTGAAATGGTGAATACAAGAGTGAAGAGAAGCATTAAAACTGTTACTTCTATTGGTATTATAGTGTTAATTCTCTGTTACTTCTGTTGGATTTATTGAGACAAATGGGCTTTAGTCTCAAGTGGATCAATTGGATTAGCTTTTGTATCTCTTCGGTGAAGTTCTCAGTTCTTATTAATGGCACACCACATGGATTCTTTTCTACTCAAAGAGGATTGAGGCAAGGAGATCCTCTTTCTCCTTTTCTCTTTGTTCTTGTTATGGAGGGGCTCAGCAAGATGCTCTATAATGTTGTTTAAGAAAATTGAATTTCTGGTTTTTATGCAAATCCAGGGGGTCAGGAGGCTTGTGCATTTCTCATATTCTATATGCAGACGACACCTTGGTTTTCTGTGAAGCGGATGAACATCAATTACTACTTTTAAAGTTGATCCTAACAGTTTTTGAGGTGGTCTCGGGTCTTCACATAAATTTTGCAAAAAGTTCCATTTTCCCAATCAACAATGTTCCCAACATTCACAGACTCGCTAGCATCTTACAACGTAACATTGGCTCTCTTCCCACAAAATACTTGGGACTTCCATTGGGGGAAAAGCAAAAATCAATTGCTATTTGGAATGGGTTCTTGGAAAGGATAGAGAAAAAGCTGGCAAATTGGAAGCGACAATACCACCTCTCATTGGGAGGAAGAGTTACCCTAATCAATAGTGTCCTTGATGCTCTTCCCACTCACACCATGTCTTTGTTTCCTGCCCCGACTTCAGTTCTAAAGCGAATTGATAAACTGAGAAGAGAGTTTCTTCGGAATGGAAATAGACAATCAAAATTTGTGAAATGGAAAGGTGTTATCATGGATAAAAGATGTGGGCTTGGCATAAAAGATCTTAAGTGTCACAATTAAAGTCTTTTGACAAAATGGCATTGGACCTTCAGCAGGGAAGAAAATGCTCTCTCTATAAGAATTTATGTTGACAAGTTCTCTCTGGATGGTCCTTGGCACACCAAAGTCTCGCATGCCCCTCATGGTTTTTGGTGTTTGGAAACACATACAATCATATTGGAGAAAATTTGAAGCAAATGTAGTTTTCCAGGTTGGGTGCGGCAAAAAGATCAGGTTTTGGGTAGATGCGTCGATGGGTCACACTCCTTTGAAAGACCTTTTCCAGAACATTCACAGTATCTCCTCACTTCATAATGCCCCAATAGCTGATTTTTTTGTGCTCGGGGATGGAATTTATTCCTTAGAAGAAACTTAAATGATTGGGAAATTGAATCATCTTGCTCTCTGTTGCATTCTCTTAGTACTATCATCTTGGACCATCAAAAGGCTGATTCTATTAAGTGGAAGCACAACTACAGCGGAATTTTCTCTGTAAAGTCTTGCTACAAGTTACTGAATTCTTGCAACACTATCTCATAGCCCTGGAGGAAGATTTGGTATAACAAGCTCCCCTAAAGGTTTCTTGTTTCTCTTGGCTTGTGGCTAAGGAAGCATGCCTCACTCAATCAAATCTTCAGAGAAGAGGAATGCATCTTTGCAGCAGATGTCCACTTTGCGAGGAGAGCCCTGAAGACGTTCATCACCTTTTCTTGCACGGTAAATTCTCATATCATATTTGGAGAATATTTTCTTCCATTTTGGGATTGTCTTGGACAATGCCTCACTCCATGCTAGATTTTTTGCACAGTTGGAGAAGAGATGGTCTTAACAAGAAGGCACATAAGCTTTGGAACACTATTCCTTTGGTCATATGGTAGACGGTTTGGACGGAAAGGAACAATAGGATATTTGAAGGCAAACGTGGTAACATACATAGCCTTAAGTCTAGATGTATTTCTATGCTAGCTTTTTGGTGCAATTTGCTAATGATGTAGTCTCTTTGTGAGATTTGGTGGAAGCCTTGAGCATCTTGTAAATTATGAATGCACTATCTTGGTGTCGTTACTTCATTTATGAAAAAAACTTAGCATTACCTACAAAAAAGGAAAATCAGAATCAAGTTCTATTCGAAAGAGAAATATGATTATCATGGATGTAGAATCAGGTAGTTTAAAGCTTATAGCAGATGGAGTCTTGTAATATTACACATTGTAAGAGTTGCTTCTACAAATATTACTTTGAAATGCTAGCGGTTTAATTTGTTTAGATATATACGTTCTGCTTATTTCACTTTTTAGCAAAGCATGGTGCCTATCTTGAGCTTTTGACACAGAGTAACCTTTAGTAGGATACTGCATTGACAACTATACTGGTAGACCAAACTCTTTAAAGTAAGCTGTAAATCATTTTGATGGACTCGTTTCAAAATAATGTTCTGGAGTGTCTTTCAGTAAATTTTCCACGTACCTACTGCCCTGGTAATTGCTCACGTGCACTGAAGTAATCTCAGCTTGAACAAGTGATGATTCTACCATTTATGGTTAGAACTAATGGTTGACCTGCCTGACAGTCTTCAACAACTCAGGATGAACCTGACGGAGCTTTTGGTGAATGGTTGTCAGATTTTATGTTTTACTGCATCACTTATCCAGAAGGTATCATTGGCTTATTTCTATGTGCTCTTTAAATAAGATGTAGTTGATTTCATCATTAGTTGCTCTTGAAAATAATAAGCATGTTTCTCATCTGAAATGAAACCAGACAAAGTAGATCCGGTTTATGTTTTCTGGTAGAAGACAGTTATATCTATGTGTGCTTAAACAAAGTTCGACTTTCAGTGTCATTTACACTTGAAACTGCAACTACAAAGGTATTAGTCTTGCCACATTTGTTGGTTTCCTGTGAAGGAGAGAGAACTACGTGGATTTCCAGCTGGCAAGAGGACCAGAGTAATTCCTGGAAAAGGAGAGAAGTCCTCTGCTACTATCTTTAGTCAGACTATTCATATAAGCATTACTGTCATGTTAACATTGCTGGTGCGTGGAGAGTATTTTTTTTTTTTTTTTTTTTTTTTTGCTTTTTTATTCAGTAAAGGAAATAGACTTGCCTTCATAAGTTTTCATTCTCTTAAGAAAACTTGGCGAATTAATGTGCGTATTTTTTTTCCTTGTGCAATCTTGCAGTCCTCTGTTATAGTGAACAAGATCCTTGATTGCTCTGGGCTTTACAGCTTTTTTTCCTTGTATATACATAACTAGAGTTCTCTCTTATTGAGATTGGTGTGGCTTTCCTTCAGCATGCCTTGCTTCTTTTGCTCGTGCTCCTAATATTCCTTCAGTTCACTAAGAAATGAGTCTTCATTTTTGGAGGGTCTGCTAGTACTATTGCAAGTTGTTACCGGTGTTGTTATCCCAACAAAATTAAAGCAGTACAAACCAGACTGAAGTACCTGAATTCCGTTAGAACTCATGCAATGCCAATCTCTATCTGATTCTTCTGTAGTGGTCTGGTTGGTACATACATAGACAAGCGACAAACTATAACTAGTCTGGGTTACCTATTTTAGCAGTGACGAACCTCGCTTTCTGTTAACTAGTCTGGGTTACCTACTTTTATGAATATGCTTTAAAAACCTGTTTATAGTAAAACACACTTAAGTATTTATCATAGAGAGCATGGCACTGAACTTTAACTTAAGGACATTATGAATTAGGTCATGAATGTGATGTTATTGTGCATAATCCGCTGATTCTGCGCATTTTCGAATTTCCATACGGTGTAGGTGTGTGCACGTTTTAAATTGGATATCCTATTGCCATTAGAATCTCCAGCTTCTGGCTGCCATTAGGCTCTGGAGAGATGAGTTGGGCAACAAAAGTGAGATTGAATGATACAACTACCATAAGCATTCTTACAAATTGCACAAAAACGCATCATCTTTTTGAGTTGACGCATCTCTTCGGAACGGTACAACTACCATAAGCGAACGCCTGATCTATTTCATGGGCTTTCTGTGGATGTTTATTATAAAGATAATTACATTAATCAAAGCATGCAATTTTAGGAAGGGCAACTTAGGCAAATCATAATTATTTGGCATTAATACTACATAAATTAGAACAATAAAAAAAGGTCAAAATATCAAAGATGTCTCATATTTGCCTTTTAGTCAACCTATTCGGCCACCACACCAATAATGGTAATAGTAGTTTTGGTATTACAAAATTGCTCATGACCTTAGCTGGTGCAAGTAGACTATTCATTTAATTAGTTCGCACGCTGGAGTGGTCCACGTGAATATTTTGAGTTAATGATATCTTGACTCATTCCGTTAAGATAATTGTTACAAAAAACTCAACATATTAAATATGAAAGCATATGTAATATTGTAAACCAAGAGGATATTTAGGTTAGTCCCAAAATAAATGACACATTTCTTTATTTAACAATTATTTAATATATCATCTCTATTTTATTTTTATTGGGCCCAATATACTTTTAAAGTTACCAACAATTTTTTTATTAATCAAATCTTCTCTATCTTATTTTTTCAAGGGTAAAATTGAAACTTTACAAGGTCAACCTATATTTTCTTAAACTTCGTGTCCGGTTAAATGGTGCCATATAAAATGGTACGGAGGGAGTATAAAGTTATAACTTTAAATTTTGCTAAAATATTTTATAGTCGTTTGCCAATGTTAATAAATGCTAGTGATGTTTTAAACCTAACATAACACACTTTCTTCAACATCCCACAAATCACAAATAACCCATTCACATCAAAATCCTTTTCCCTCCCACGAATTAGGTGAAATGAAAAAGCTTATGAAGATTGTTATTGTTCTTTTCACCCTTTGCCTCCTCCTAACATCTGCAGTTGCTGGATTTGGTGGCGGCGGAGGAGGTGGGTCCAGGGGTGGTGGTGGGTCAAAGGGTGGCGGAGGAGGAGGTGGTTCCAGGGGTGGTGGCAGCAGGTCGAGTGGCGGAAGCGGAGGAACGTGGCGGCCATTGCCAATAATACCAGCAGGTGGTGGTGGTTATAATAATAATGGAAAGGGCAGCGGGGCGTCGAGCTCTTTGAGATGGCCTAGTTGTTTCTGCATGATCATTCCTTTCTTTGTAACAGTCAAATTTCACGTAAACTGAAGTCCATGCAAAGTCAAAAGTACTCTCTTTCTAACCTATTAGCTACTATGATTGAATATTACTAGTATTGTTTTGTAAAAATGCTCTCCTCCGCATTTATATTAGTGTAAATAAAAGCCCATTTTAGTAGGCCAATAATTATGGCTCCTTATATCAAGAGTATATCATTTTGGAAGTACAACTTGATGAGTTTAGGTTCTGTGTACGAAAATATTTATGTCAACTAAGAGATATTTACATGTAATGCTCCATAAAAAGTGAGTTTTGAAATCTCGAAAGTAAGGTAGATAACCTACTATAACAGGTAAAGTTGACTTGATGTGTAAAAAATTTATACACTGTTAGTACAAAACTTAAATCCATACATGATAAGCATTCATACGGAATATAGAGAGAATTGGGGTACAACATCTTTCTCTCTAATTAAACTTCAATTTTTTTAATTTGGTCTTAAAAAAACTAAATTGTGCTTCACAATCCATGTATATCTCCCTTTAGAGAGGCTTCTTTGCCCATTGTATTAGTAGTAATACAGTAGTTGATGTTGAAACAAGTCCAGTAAGCTAATTATGTGTACATCATTGTTCTGTATAGAGTGGGGAACATAACTATCGTAAATGTTCTACCTTAAATATTTTACATAGATAAAGTCCAGAGCCTTAAAAGATTCGTAAAAGATGGTTGGATGTCATGTGGCTTTAGTTCATGACTATACCTGGCAAGATGTTGCTGGTATATAATTGTGCTCACCTTGATTCCTCTTTAGTTTCACGTCTTTCTTGCTTCTCTAGTGCTATTGGAGTTCGGAGCTGTACATTTGCTGAGTTCACTAGCTTTCATTTCTTTCTGTCTTAACTAATTATAGTCCTAGAGGATTGAACATGAAAGGCTTGCTGTCAATAACCAATGATGTCTCTGTATTTTTAGAAGACAGGACATCCAGGGACCTTTATACCAGGGGCAGTTGGACAAGTTGCCAAAGGGCAGTGATCATCAAAACCTAAACCCCACCAGGTTGCCCCATAGATACCTTTCATCTGCAGTGTGAAATATATAAGTGTGGCCATGAAGGCTACCCCCAGCATCAAGGCCGGCTGATAAAATGTAATTGTGCCTAGCCCACCAACCTCTGTATCTCCTGTACACATAAAAGTTGAAGAACAACCCCACAGCCAACCAGCACACATAGTTCACAGCCTTGACCGGTGGCATCCCTGATGCACCTGATATTAGTATTGGCATGTTGATCAGTCTAATCCATTCCTGTTCTGGAAACTTATGAGACAACAACCAAACAGGCACAGGTGCTAGAATACCAATCAGGAAGAAGTAGTTCATCTTTGAATATAATCCTAGTCTTCCAAACATCCGTAGAGGACCAACGACACCCCATATAATTGAGGCATTGTAGAAAACATCATCTCCAGGGCATGTCCAAGCACTTCCCTTTGGCAGTTTGGATGGATCGCATATGTTATCCACTGTATCAAGGAGCCACCAAGCTGTGCCGAAATAGACTGAGGATGCCACTATCGTTCCCACTAGCTTCATCATAGTATTCCTGTGTTAGTCTATAAGTTAATGTGACAGATAGTTCCCTGTTGAATTAGAGAATGTTTATCTGAATATACCTGGACAATGAACATGGATTTTGGAGGGATTTTCATGTAGTGGCCTAACTTGAAATCAGAGAGAAATGATATAGCCTGAGCCATGCTTATATAGCCATAAGTTTTGAAGGTCACATTTGCTAAAGGCTTCCCAGGATACATGAAGCCTATGATGAGCTCTGTGATAACATTCAGACCTGGTGACTGCATAAAGATTTCTGGGCAAGATTTATTAGTCTATATTAGAAGCAAATACAGTTAGTGGGCAAACATGAAATTGACCTGGTTTGTAGTAGCGGTAAGTACGCCGATAGGCAGGGTGAAGACAAATGCCAAAGACATTGCTAGTATGACTCCCCAGTATGGAAGCTGTAATTGTTTACCAAATCCCTCGCAAGCCAGCAGTGACAGTCCAATGACCACAAACAAGATTGTGTAAAACCACCATTGAGGAACAGGCTCATAGTTTTTCTTCATCAACCTTGTGTGCACATCCTCAAATTTCTGCCTGAAAGAAGCTTTTGTTTGTTCCCAAATTGATCTGCAAAAAATAAGAGTATCATAAGTACTCTTACATCCTCTCACACCATGTCGCTGTAGATGAAAGTGGAAAGAAGAGCGACATTTGAAAAGAAAAAAGAGCACCTTCCGTGGAAGAGGGCAACATGACTCACAGTTGCAGCCAGTGTTGCGAAGCTTAAACCATAGGAAATTACAAAGAAGATACTTAAATGAACCTGGCTGTATCTATCATATCCTAGTTGATTGAATTCAAAGGTTTCCTTATTGAAAATTTTTGTCAGGTTGTAGGATTGGCCGTCAGCATTGAACACGTGAGAGGAGTAAATTGGGAATCGCTTGGCATCAAAAAGGTTAGACCAGTAGGAAATTGGGATGACAATGTAGACAATGAACATGAAACCAACCAAAATGTTCACGACAGCAAAACCAGGGGTGGCTAAAGGACTGCCCAAGAAACCGGCAACAGTAGACCAATCTAGAGCAAAAGATCCAACTCCAAGACCCTTTAGCCCAGAGCCTATTTGTTGTGCTGTCACAGAGTCCTTCCATATCCAACACACGAAAGATAGAGCAGTTATCGATGGAAATAGATAGTTAGGGACAATATAATATGAGAAACTTGATACTAGGACCACAATGAAGAACTGTAGTCTTGTCAAGCCTCCTTTTGGCCTCTTTTCGACCTCATGCAATGCCCTGCAACAACATCCAAGCCGCTAAGATTGATTTCACAGATGGTAAAAGGAAAAAAAAAAAAAAAAAAAAGGATAGAAAAACAGGGGGGAGTGACAAGGCAGAGGACCTAAACAGAGAAACTTGAACTAGATTGGATGGCCACCACATGTATGGAGAATCAACTAGAAACTTGCGGAAAATACCAGCCCAGCCATAACCTAGCAACTAAAGGTTAAATAAACAAGCTGCGTCACTTATTTGGTTTGGAAAATAAAGATGAAACAAGAGATTGATATTAAAAGAAAAGTATGTTTCTTTTCAACATAATATTACATGCACTTGTTGAAGTGTTATCATTAACTGTCCGAAAGAAGAAGAAGAAGAAAAAAAGTTGCCTGGGTAGTTTGTGTCAGTAGCATAGCTACAACAGGGTGGATTTGAGCTCCGTAAAATGCCCTCACAATGGTGATGATGCCAACTGCATAAACATTAGTTGAACCAGCGTTGGCGAAGATAGTGATTAGAACATGCTCTTTCAAGTTGAAGGGCCCTGGGTTCAAAGAAAATGACCACTTTGTAGCTGGAATTCGGATTGGTTTGTTGGGTAGATAAGCTGCCATAAGCTTTGCAACTGGAAGAACCAGAATCTGGGCAGAGACTGAAGAAATATAGAGAGCGTTTTGGCGATAACTGAAGAATTGGTTCAAGAATGCTAAAATAGCACATGATGTTATCCCCAAAACCCATGTCCGAAATGTTAAGCAAGGCAAAGATGGATTATCTGTTGTTGGAACCGTTAATCGGACTTGCTCTATTGGTGAATCATTCACCTCTTCATCTGCACACAACAAGTACTTTTCATAATTAGACCTTGCAAAAAAAATACATCCTCCAGTAGCTTTTGATAATCAAGTTGCTTACCAGAAGATTCATTGTTGAGATTCTTGAGCTGATTGTTTGACAGTGGTACTACCACGGTGTCGTTGCTTTTAGAGGTCTCCATATGTTATGGCAAAGGGTGTATTGACAATTACACAAAATAATTCGTGTGGGTATCATATAAGTACATGTGATAGCTGATGATGCAATTTGTTAACGTACGGGGTCCAAGATTCCGATGTGAATTCTAGCCATTTGTTTCACACTCATTGTAAAACTTGCCTTGACGTTGCTCTTTTTCCTAATTTGGCATGGCCTGTCGTTCATAATAACTGATACTAAACGAAAAGTAAATTAATAGAAATGATTCTTGGAATAAAGCCAAGTAGGTGAAGTAAAAGCTAAAGTGCAGTCTTTTTGTGCATTATAGGTCACACTCACACCTGACCTATAGCTAACACCATACACAAAGATGCTAACTTAGATTATAACTTAGATTACAAACTTAACGCTAGTGTTTGTACATATATGCATTGGGAAAGAAATAGAAAAATCTAGTAAAACTATTAAGATGAAATTCTCCGAATCTGAAGATATAGTAGTAGTAAACCATATCGTGATATACTGAACTCTAATACGGTAAAACTATAAAACAACATAGTTTAATTGTAGCTGCTGTCACAGGGCGGATTTTGACAACGAAATCTGCCGAGGTTTGCCCCTGCGAGGCAGCCAAGTCACACTTGGTTCAGCCGACGTTCGACACTTAGCCAAATTTCAGTCTTTGGCTCGTTTCGTTTGGAAATTGAAAGGCAGCAAGTATAAGTAAAAGAGACAATCAGATTTACGGGAAAAATCCCAACCAATGTATTAATATATCAAGTCTAATACAATTGGAACGACTTCGACTTCGTCCTAAGCCAAGAACACAAGTCGTCCAATGGCTTTTCTACTTGGAATACACTTTTACAAACCCTCACGTTTGTTTCTATGTTTCCTTTCGTCTATGCTTAATTAAAATGACTGAAAATACATCATAAATACAAATGGGGACTTCCAAGGGCAGTTACAAAGGATTAGGGCGTGTTCAGCACATGTCAAGGCCATGCAGGCCACGTTTTGGCCCCTGTTGCCCACGATTCCGCCCAAATCTCGGCGCCCAAGCCAGCTCAGCGCCTGCTCACGTGCACAGCACAGCTGCCTGCGTCTGCCCATGCCTTTGCCCACAGCTGCACGCCTACGTTTGGTGTTGACATCAAATCTGCGCCCACCGGTTGGCCTTGACGCTGCCTACGTGCGTCCAATGCCAATGTCATGACAATGCCCATATCTTTGTCAATTGCCTTGCCGTCTTGCCTTAGCCCACATGCCTTGGCCTTGCCTTAGTCGTTTGACACCCATGCCGTGTCATGGCGTGTCTTAACTTAGCTCACCCTTTGCCGTATTTCAATTAGCCACATTTAAGCCAAACAGATAACGTTGCCACCCGCACCGTTTCATGCACAATCTCTTCCACGCTTCGGCCAATAGCAAGACCATCATGCCAAATCCTTGCCATTACCGTTTCATGCCGAGTTTCAAAATCAGACGGCTAACAGCTGCTGTTTTGCATTCTGCAACCTGCGAGTATTCACGCCAAGACAACTCCAGCCCTTAGAAGGACAGGGATTGAAACACATTACAGCCAGCATTTGACTCATCTATTTGGGCATCTTCCCCATTGGACTGCAAATATTACTCCTCACTTCTGTATATTTTTAAACACTGTTGGCACATTATAGATTTGACAAGGATATGTCTCCTTTTTTATTTTTTCCCCGAATTTTGATTTAATTATTAAAAAAATTATTACGGTATACGTAGTTTAACGTTTCTTTTTTATTGCTTTGATACATACAGTAGATAGAATACGTAAGGAAGCATTCATGGCAACCATCATTGCTTCATACTTGTTCTTGATTTATTTAAAGTGGCGTTTTTAAGTGAAGACTTGTGCAATAAATAATAAAGTAGTTAGAATGAAAGTATGGTGTTCTCGTGGTTTCGTCCTATCACCAGGGAAGTTGAAGGACTGAACAAAGAAAATAGCCAACTCGAGTATTACCTTTTCATATGCTTAGATTTATAAAATAAAGAGAGTCCTAATTAAGGACATATATAAGTCATTTGCCCTTGATATCATTGTTATAAACACGTATAATAATTATCAAAGAAATAATCAGCCCGTTGGTTAGATACTTGTAGGAAAACGAAAACCATTGTTTTTTTCTTTTGCCAATTTAACAATGGATTAAAGATTTGAACCCTGAATAAGTAAAATAGGCTCAAACTAGAAGGGTGAGCTATAAAAGGTAAGAGCGACATTAGTATCTAGGGAGGATAAAATTCATTACTTATGTAATACCACAACCAAGATGATAAATACGTATGTATTTGGTTTGAAGAAGAAGATAAATCCAATATTATATGAGTCAAATGTGTTTCATCACTAATGAATCTGACAACATGCCGTCTACTTCTAAGCTACAATGGACATGTGGATTCTTTATTCATATCTTCACAAACAAACAACTTATACTAATGATCAAAGCGGTTGGGTGTTGAAATACTACAAAGCAGCATAAAATTTGAAATTTCATTTGCACTCATCCGTATCAAGTGTGTACGTCAATTATATGGATTTATTAGGTGAAGTGATTTAATGAGAAAATAGCTAGTAATATATACTATAATCAATTAACCATTGCTGAGTGAGAAAATCTAGCTATGTGCAAACATAGAATATGCTTATCGTTGTTTAGTGTAAACTGATGTGGATAAATTGTATACCAAAAATTAAGCACAAACGAAAATGAGTATCTTTGGCTTTAGCTTTTGTTTGACCCCTCTACTTCCTCATTCGCCTAATAGTGCAGAAGCTTGGTTAAAAAATTTCTCTCTCAGTTCAGTTACAAAATACTAAAGGATTTGTGTGAAATTCAGGTGCTTTCTGCTGTTGAAATTTACCCCTTTATCTTGATGTTTTTCATCTTCAAGATTAGAGTTTTGCATGTATTGAATCATCTATTCTATGGGATACATTTGCTTTTCGGAATTACTATGCATGCAAAATGTGAAGTTTTTGTCTAAATCAAAATTACTACATTTTGCTTGGTACCAGGAGATTTGAGTTCGACTTTCTTGCAGCACCAGTACTAGTATTTTTAATTTTTATTTGGTACCTGGTTGGCGGGTAATCCATTATTTAGCTCATCTATCTTTTATACAATGTTTATTTTGACATATATAATGTTTGTTTTGATTGTTATTTTAATTTTTATTGTGTTATATTGTTAATCCGTCGTTACATAACGACAAAAAGTATTATTTTACGAAACGACCTATGTAGTGTGATCGCATCGTTAGTTTATGTCTTTGTTTTTTTTTTTCGCTTTTTCTCTTTAATAATCACATTTTACCCTTTACCCTACCTTTTCGATAGTAGCTACTAGTATCCTATTTTTTCTTTACAATATTGTAATATCATTTTTCATATTACAAGTACGTGGAAAGAATACAATCTAACTAACATTGTACTCACAAAGACAATATAGTACAATACGAATACATTATGAAACGATATGTAATAACAATCCAAACAACTACAAGCTGTTCTGGAACAAGCCCTATCCTTTCACCATTGGAGCAGCTTAGTATTTACTCAATGAAGTGAATCTCTTATTCAATGATAAGGTCCCTTGATTTTTTCTAATCGACAAGTTTTCTTAATCTTTTTGGGGCTGATCTGCAAATGATTTGAAGTTTGTTTCAGGTGATTGGAATTAGAATGGCTGATGAAAAAAAGATTATTACTCCTACTACATACTGTTCCCCCGGTATGGTCTCGCTTGTTCTCGTCTATGGCTTTGGAGCAAAAACCTGTTGCAGCTCACCTAATAGCAGAGATCAAATATGAGTAAACTCAATATTGATAAATCTGATACAAATATCTCCTGGTCTGATATTCTGAAGGTTCAACACCTGTACTTCATGAGGAAAAGGAACTAGAATCTCACTTGAGTGATCGGCTGATCAAAGAAAGAAATCATCTAGTGTAAAGAACTGTTCAGTTTCTGCTAAAGTCAGTGATGATGCTAGTATATATTAGCCTAGCTTTAACTGTTAAGAATAATTTAGAATTATCTAGATAATATTTGTTCTAGAATTGTCTTGGATGATCTAGTATTTGTAAAGACTAGAATGCTTTTTGTAAATTCCTAGAAGATAAATCTTATCTTGTAGAAATTCTAGAATGATCTTTTGTGTTCTCTAGGTTAAAAGGTCTATCTAGAATGATTCTAGAGTGTTCTATTAGCACCTATAAATAGCACCCCTTGTATTGCCATTTGCATCAAGTTGAATGAAAACAACTCCTCTCCCAAAATATAAAGTGTTCTTCCCTTCCTCTTCTTCTTTGTTTAGTATACAACCTTTCCTCTATATTGTTCTCTTTTCCTAACATAGTGGTATCTGAGCCATGGCAAACAATGACAATGGCCTACTTGCTTTCCAATTTCCTCGTCCTACAAAAGAGAACTATCAAAAATGGTACGGTGTATAAGGATGAAAGCCATACTTGACTCTTAAGATGCATGGAAGATTGTAGAAGCTTAAGGGTTTGATGAATCCGATAATGAGGAAACTTTGCCTCAAAATGAGAAGGATGCTTTGGCAAAATTAAGGAAGAAGGATCAACAAGCACTCTCTCTTATCCATCAATGTTTGGATGATACCATGTTTGAGAAGGTGGCCGATACAACCACCTCAAAAGAAGCTTGGGAGATTTTACAAACATCTCTCCAAGGAGTTGACAAAGTGAAGAAGGTGAAGCTTCAATCTCTAAGGGCTAATTTTGAAGCTTTAAAAATGAAGGAATCCGAATCCATTTCGGATTATGGTTCAAGAGTGCGGGCTGTTGTAAACCAATTGAAAAGATACGGAGAGAAAATTGAAGATGTCCATGTGGTAGAAAAAGATCCTTCGCTCCCTAACACCTAAATTCGACTTTATGGTGTGTGCTATTAAGGAGTCTAAAGATTTAGACTCTATGACGGTGGAGCAACTGGAAGGTTCTTTGCAAGCCCATGAAGAAAAGATCAAGAGGAGGCAAGAAGAGCCGTTGGAGCAACTCCTTAAAACCAAGGCATCATTGAAGGATGATGGAGGTGATAAGAGCTATCGAGGTCGTGGACGAGGAAGAGGACGCGGTGGCGGTCGTGGAAGATGAAGAAGCAATGAAAGGAACTACAACAATGAAGAGAAAAGCAACCAAACATATAGAGGTCGTGGCCAAGGATGTGGAAGAGGACGTGGCTACCATCAACAAACAAATGAAAAGAGGTATGATAAATCTAAAGTTGAGTGCTATAATTGTCATAAATTTGGCCATTATTCCTGGGAATGTCATAGCAATGTTGAAGAAAAGGCCAACCTTGTTGACAACAACAAGGAAGATGAAGAGTCAACATTATTGCTAGCACTCAAGCAATAAGACAAAGATGATTGTAGTTCGTGGTATCTGGATAAGGAGCGAGCAATCACATGTGCGGATACAAAGACAAGTTTGTGGAGCTCAACAAAAGGGTGAAAGGCAATGTATCTTTTGGAGATACTTCAAAGATCCAAATTGAAGGGATAGGTACGATTCTTATCTCCTCTAAAGATGGTAGTCACAAATTGATCAAAGATGTTTATTATGTGCCAAAGTTAAAAAATAATATCCTGAGCTTGGGCCAATTTCTTGGAAAAGGATATGACATTCATATGAAAGATATGAATCTTTGCCTTAGAGATTCAAGTGGCAATCTAATTGCTAAAGTTCATATGTCAAAGAATAGATTGTTTTCTTTGAACCTTAAAACAATTGAAGCACAATGTTTGAATGCAAATGTGAAAGAAGAATCATGGTGTTGGCACATGAGATTTGGGCACTTGAATTTTGAATCGATCAAATCAATGGGAGAAAAGAAGATGGTGCACGACATGCCTTTAATAAATCATCCCAATAAGTTGTGTGAAGCCTATCTTCTTGGAAAACATACAAGGAGGAGTTTTCCAAAGGAGGCCACATCAAGAGCAACCAAGCCACTCCAACTTGTTCACACCGATGTGTGTGGGCCAATCACTCCACCTTCCTTTGGTAAGAGTAAATATTTCTTACTCTTTATTGATGACTTCAGTAGAAAGACTTGGATTTATTTTTGAAGCAAAAATCAGAAGTATTTGGTGCATTTAAAAACTTTAAAGCACTGGTGGAAAATGAGAGTAGCTATGAAATAAAAGCTTTAAGGTCCGATAGAGGAGGCAAATTTACTTCGAGAGAATTTAATGAATTTTGTGAATCTCATGGAATTCATCGCCCTCTAACGGTACCTTATTCACCGCAATAGAATGGAGTTGCAGAGAGAAAAAATAGGGCCATTCTTAACATGGCTAGATGTATGTTGAAAGCTAAAAATATTCCCAATGAATTTTGGGCCGATGCTGTTTCTTGTGCTGTTTATTTGAGTAACAGGTCTCCCAAAAATAATGTGAAATATCAAACTCCTCAAGAAGCATGAAGCGGAAGAAAACCATTTGTCAAACACTTGAGAATTTTTTGGAGCATAGGCTATGCCCATGTGCCACAACAAGGGAGAGCTAAACTTGATGATCGAAGTGTCAAGCATGTGTTCGTTGGCTGTGACACAAGCTCAAAAGGGTACAAGTTGTACAACCCTACAAATGGAAAAGTGGTGGTGAGCCGCAATGTTGAATTTGATAAAGAAGCAACATGGAATTGGGAAGCTCAAGAAGATAGGACATACGATTTTCTCCCATATTTTGAAGATGAAGAAGAACAAGAGCACATGGCACCTGTGCAAGATCCAACTCCTCCTCCTTCTCCAACTAATGTTGCATCTCCTTCCTCTGCAGAAATCTCAAATGAAGAAAGGCTAGAGAAAACGAGAAATTTGGTGGATCTTCTGGAGAATACTGAAAGAATTACTAATTTTGATTATAGTAATTTAGTTTGTCTCTTTGTCGAAGTGAACCAGTGAATTTTGAAGAAGCTGTCAGGGACGAATGGTGGAGACAATCCATGGAAGAGGAGATCAAAGCAATAGAAAAGAACAACACATGGGAGCTAACAACTCTTCCCAAAGGACATCAAGCAATTGGAGTGAAATGGGTCTACAAGGCAAACAAAAATACACAAGGAGAGGTTGAGAGATACAAGGCAAGACTTGTGGTGAAAGGCTACAAGCAAAGGCATGGAGTGGACTATGAGGAAGTCTATGCACCCGTTGCCCCCATGGAGACGATTCACTTGGTTATTATTTAGCGGTACAAATGAAGTGGAAGATCTATCAGCAGGATATCAAGTCGGCTTTCCTGAACGGCTATCTTGAAGAAGAAGTCTACGTTGTGGGCTTTGTCGTCAAAGGTCATGAAGACAAAGTTTTGAGATTGAAAAGAGCATTATATGGATTGAAGCAAGCGCCACGGGCATGGAACAGTCGCATTGACAAGTATTTTCAAGAAAATGGGTTTGTTCGTTGCCCTAGTGAATATGCTCTTTATATTAAATATTCTAGTGGAGATAAATTACTTGTTTGTCTTTATGTTGATGATCTTATTTTTACGAGAAATAACCCAAGTTTGTTTGAAGATTTCAAGAAGGCTATGTCCAGTGAGTTCGAGATAACAGATATAGGGCTCATGTGATACTACTTGGGTTTAGAAGTGAAGCAAATGAAGGAAGGCATATTTATCTCTCAAGAAAGCTATGCAAAGGAGGTGTTGAAGAAGTTTAACATGCTTGATTGTAATCCCGTGAACACACCAATGGAGAGTGGATTAAAGTTGTCAAAGTTCGATGATGGAAAAAAGATGAATCCTACTCTTTTCAAGAGTCTTGTGGGAAGTCTAAGGTACTTGACATGTACAAGGCCAGATATACTATATGTGGTTGGAGTTGTAAGTCGCTTAATGGAAGCTCCTACTTCTACCCACTTAAAGGCTGCTAGAAGAATTCTTCGTTACCTAAAAGGTACGATTGATTTTGGGCTATTATATTCATCTTCTAGTAACTTCAAGTGTGTGGAATTTTGTTAGTGACTTTGCGGGAGATGTTGATGATAGGAAAAGCACCACCGGATATTTATTCTTCTTGGGTAATTGTGCTATTTGTTGGAGCTCTAAGAAACAGGATATTGTTACTCTGTCGACTTGTGAAGCTGAATATGTGGCAGCAATATTATGTACATGTCATTGTATCTGGCTAAGGAGATTATTGAAGGAGCTCAATTTTCTATAAGATGAAGCCACAGAGATTTATATTGATAACAAATCTGCGCAAGAACTTGCCAAGAATACGGTGTACCATGAACGAAGCAAGCATATTGATACAAGGTATCACTTTATCAGGGAGAGGATTTCCAATAAAGAGATGGAACTCATATATGTGAAAACTCATAATCAAGTTGCGGATATCTTCACAAGGCCACTCAAGTTTGAGGATTTTCGAAGATTGAGATCAAGTCTTGGGGTGCAAAAGAAAATTCAAAATTAAGGGGGAGTGATAAGAATAATTTAGAATTATCTAGATAATATTTGTTCTAGAGTTGTCGTGGATAATCTAGTATTTGTAAAGACTAGAATGCTCTTTGTAAATTCCTAGAAGATAAATCTTATCTTGTAGAAACTCTAGAATGATCTTTTGTGTTCTCTAGGTTAAAAGGTCTATCTAGAATGATTCTAGAATGCTCCATTAGCACCTATAAATAGCCCCCCTTGTATTGCTATTTGCATCAAGTTGAATAAAAACAACTCCTCTCCCAAAATACAAAGTGTTCTTCACTTCCTCTTCTTCTTTGTTTAGTATACAACCTTTTCTCTATATTGTTCTCTTTTCCTAACATTCACTAGTGGAAATGCTAAAACAAGTGATCACGCTGAGAGTGGAAAGAGCAACATGTGTAGAGGAAGTACAAGCACTGATATCAGTGATGAGAGCACCTGTAGCAGCTTTAGTAGCAACAGCATCAACAAGCCCCATAGAGCAAATAAACTGATATGGATGCTATTCAAGCTGTCCAATCTAAAGATGGTATTGACAACGCTCAACACACACCTCGGATTAAGGTATGAACGGTCATCGCAATACAATTTACCCAACTAGGAGTCGGGGTCGAATCCACAAGAAACAAAGTGATGCGATCAAAGTAGTGGAGGAGCTAAACTTATTTGACTAAGCCAAACTAGGATAACGAGGTGATGGAATGATATTAACAACTACAAACTACACTAGGAAAGCAAGTAAATTTGATCTATGGTCTTCTCATAACCAAGGAAAATAAATTTTGAGCCTAGGATTCAATATAGCACGGGGTTTATATATTATGGCCGAGTCGTTCTAATGTAATCCCTAGAATCCTTCAGGCCTAGAAGGGATTTACCTCAACGGGGCTCGTCAAAGTAATGGTTGAGCTTATAAAGCACTACCCATTACCTGAGGAAAGAAGACCTCTTCCGAGCGTAACTTCTTTTAGATGAATTAGTCTATGAAATAGCCTATCAACCCAAATCCTCGCTAGCTTCACTATTCTACGCTAACTAATCTCTCCCGAGTCTTTAATTAGCAAAGTAGACGGGCAACTCAAGTGTCGCGAGCACAAGAGTCGAGCAATCAAAACAATGGAAGCTAGATAATCAAAACCCAACAATATAAATTCCTAGTCATGACTCATTCATATATTCATGTCCAAAATCATATCAATTAATAACACAAATAGCCGTGAAATATATTCACAAAATCAATTCTTCAATAACATCAACAACACCCAATATATTCAATACAAAGCATGAAAATAAAGAAAGGAGTACTAATGGTTGAGAATTCTCAATGACTTGCTCCAAATCTTCACCCTCTTGGTGTGCTTGTTGATGGATCCTTGCTCCAAGATTGGAAAAATGGCCAAAATATGAGCCCTAGGTCGTGCAAGGGCTGAATATATGTTCCCCATTTAGGCTGCTGTGAAATTACAACACTGTCCAGCACAGCTCAGACGCGAACCTTCGCGATTGCGACATACTGGGCGCTATCGCGCTTCGTCTCTTTTTCCTTCTGCGCGATCGCGTCATCCTTGGCGCGTTAGCGCTAGCTTGTTTCAGTCTTCTGCGCGATTGCGTGAACCACTGCGCGATCGCGAAGAACAAATTTCCAGTTCAGGATCAGAATCTCTGCAATTCAGACTGTTCCGGCTTGTTTTCCATCTATTCGTCACCACAGCGTCAATCCTGTAATATGCAACTAAAACATGATAAGTGCGTATATTTAATCAATAATGCACAACAAAAGCTCAAGTAAATCGAAGGTAATGTGTGCCATTTTGCCCACACATCAGGTATCTTAGATTTTAGCCATTTCAGACTAAAGAGGTTTGGTTGTGGACATATTGGAAGTGTCTACTTGGCGGAGTTGACTAGAACGAGGTGTTACTTTGCTATGAAAGTCATGGATAAAGCATCTCTAGCTCCTTTTTCCTATATAACATCTTGTCGTAAGTTTATTCTATGTGAAACATGCTCCATTTTCTTAATACAACATATTCCATGTTTTGCATGTTTATTCCATGTGAAATTAATTTAACTATGAATGGAATATTTGTATTATTATTTAGCAGCCGTGAATTGTGTTAGCTTATCTAGCATATTTGTATATCTGACTTAGTAATTGCTTTCTGTTGAGTGGTTTTAATCTTGCATTTGCCAGAAAGGAAGCGCACCTGAAACTTCCTCATACTTTGGCCTAAAGTACTATCAATGCTAGAGAAGTTAATGATTCTTAATTAATTTAGCACATTAGCATGTGTTATAAATTCTGTATTCGAAATATAATCTGAAACGAAAATACAAAATAAAAAAGAACGAGATGAACAAACCCGAGCCCACTGAATTCACAGTATTTCCTTAAGGAACTTAATCCCCTTACAGTACTCGAGGTTATGGATTAGATCCTCCCAAGATAGAGCGGATTTACCTTACTGCTGTAATGGTATTCCAAACGGCAGTAACAGCGAGCGCAAATGACCGGCAGCGAATCACACGACACGACACTTTTATTTTATTTGAAAAAATAATGCAAAGAAGAGAAGAAGTAGTTCAGAATTTTCTCTTCCAAAGTATTTTTGAAATCTAAGAGAAGACCTCATATTTATAGCCAAAGGATGGATGTAGAAAAAAGGTATGACACCTTTTCTATAAAAAGGTACTTTTGGTGCCTTTTCTCATTCACAACCCCAACAATCCCCCACATGAATGGGGAAAGGCTATCTGATGAAAATAAGCAGGAAAAAACTGGGTGATTCACAAGTAAGGATTAATTGCATTGGAATAAGTAGGTTTCCCTTTGAACTTTCCGTAGTAAACATACATCGGATATACTCGGTCAATCGGTAGATTTGATATCTTTGAACCGTCGAGCTTTGGTGTATACCTAGACAATGTATGTCACATAATTAACCCTTAACTGTCTTTGATTCTCATTGTTGTATTCGTTTCAACCATGAACACTGCCTAATTTCATAAGTGCGTAGAGAATTGGGCGTACGGAATTCTCCTTAAAGCGGATTCCACTTCACACTTACATATGTGACTTATAAACGTGTAATCCCGTAGATGTACACTGTTTGATAATTCTATATCAAACTTAGATAATCATTAAAAAGCTACCACGCTTTATCCTTGGTGCTGAACATTGTCTCATCATGAGAATGGACCAAAATAGATTTTATTTGACAATGTTGAACCGTCACTCACAACTTTATTTGAGCTCCTTGAACCTAGATCTTGGGATCTCCAGTCTTCTACATAGAGTTACCGCTATGAGTCACTTGTCCTCGTCCATAGTCTCATTCCCTTTGATGATCACACTACCTCTCTAGTTAGGCCTTTTGTAAGCGGATCCGACACATTATCACTTGACTACACGTAATCAATAGTGATAATCCCCTAGAGATTAGTTGCCTAATGGTTTATGTCTTTGCCGTATATGACGATTTTTACCATTGTACATAACGCTCCTAGCCCATCCTATAGCCGATTGACTATCACAATGTATGCAAATCGGTGACAATGGCTTGGGCCAAAATGTCTTCCAAGAAATTTTCGGAGCCATTCAACTTCTTCACCAGCCTTGTCTAATAAGGCTATGAACTCAGCTTTTAATGTAGCATCATTATATCAATAGCTTCGAATGGTTGCACCAGTTGTGGCCACAACCTTTTAACAATTAATATATTTCTCAACTATTTCGACCTTGCTATTTATTTGATGCCCAAATTAATGAATCTTCAATCATTATACAAATCCAACTTGATATGGATTTTATAATTATCATTGGTTGGTTCACCACTTAAATCCAATTTGATATGGATTCTATCATTAATGGCATATGTTGGTTTACTGCATTATAGACCAACGTATTTATACATCCGTTCGTGAATGGTCATGTCTATACAATACATCATCTTTCAACCGATATATCTTTTTCATGAAAAATCACAACCTTTCAAGTGACACCATTTCATGAAATAACACAACCTTTCTAAAAAGGGCACAAGACCAACCATTGTATTGATAGTTTGCCGGACTCTTCATCACGAAGATGACCAAGTTATGAATGCACCGACTACGAGTTCAATATCCATGAGGGATTTATGGGGTCCAAAATCATATAATATAGATATTACTTTTAATATTGACTTTTGTCATGCATAAGCCACACGCCCTCACATTTCAAATATTTCATTTATCTTTTCTACTATTCATAGTAGGAAATACGACTCCACGAAAATTAACATTTTGTTCTCATGATAGAACATCAAAATGTTACCAAAACTCCTCTTGTTTCTTTGCCATACAGTATATGTCTTGGCCACAGATTCTTATTGGGACCAAACACAGATTTATCAAGTTCATCCATATATTTGTTTTCCTAACAATAATATGGAATCTCAATATTAGTGGCTAGTGTTTGGCTTTCGGTATTCTGGATATTATTAACGCCACAAACGCAACTTTTCAAAAACCGATCATAGCCTTTTCCGTTTAAGCCCCACGTGAGCTGGGGGTGTCAACGGTTCAGTTCGGTTTTGATGAAATTTATACCATATCAATTTTTTGGTTAATCTATTGTGCATAATCAAAGAATGACTTTTCAAAACGGTCCCAAACATGTTGGTTTCCCTTCGGTTTCGGTTCAGTTCGGTTAATTTTCGGTAAATTTTTTTAGAACTCTGTGATAACGTCATACTTTTATTAGAATGTGCCATTTTTTTTATGTAAAATACCTATAAATTTAATAAAAGACATAAAATATAATTAAGACAATATTTGAATAAATAATGACTCTTAAATGGTCATAACTAATATTTAAGTAATCGACATATTTTCGTTCTCCACTATCGAGCCACACGCGATTTTCATTCTCCATTAAGTAGATAATAGAACGCGAACCATATACATGACTTTGGTAAAATTTATTTATAAGGTGATTGATCAAAAGAACATTATTCTTTAGAGATACTATAAAATCAATGACGCAAAGGCAAGAGAAGATTAAATATAAATCAAGAACTAGAATAATAAAAGATTAAGTATATGTTAAGAGAAATTTAAACGAGTAGAAAAATATTTGATACCATGGTCACTTAGTAGCTTGATATATGCTCAAGTTTATTACTCGTACCTATTGATTAAGTTTCAACAAGATTATACGAGTGCGGAATGAGTTTGGCAGTTGGTATTTTCGGAGCTACTTATTACATGCAACATTATGTTTCTATTACCTCAAGGTCCAAGACCTCGACTAAAAATATTTTTAGACTTAACACACACACACACACACACGCCACTAAAGTAGTTAGGATGCCACCATTTTGCAATTTTATTGTAACAATGACAATTATGATCACCGATTACCATAATCCACACGTTTGGCTCCAACAGAGAACACGTAACAGTGATAAGTTTTTGGTTTGGCATCACAATAGGGTTAATTTTACCTGTGGTCACTGAACTATTATTTCATTACCACAAAGTCACTTTTGTTTCATTTGTTACCCAAAAGTCATTCAATTTTACTCCGGTCTACAACAAAGTCACTCAAACCGGATTTTGTTTAAAACTTGCCGGAAAAATGATGTGGCATCATTAATTATAAATAGTTTTCTTAATTAATTTTTCATCTATTAATCTAATTCATTAACCCATTATTTTTATTCTACCCAACCCAAACACATTTCACTATGTCATCGTCGGGCATAAATATTTCATACCGATGCCATTTCTCTTTGCTTCTATTTCGTATTGAATTAATTAGTTAATCAAATTGAGTAATGTTAGGCAAATTGGTTATGCAAAAAGGGAAAATTAGGAATGGGGAATGAATAAAAATGAATGAGCTTAGATCGGTTTGGTTCGATTTTTCATTTATGAAATCAAACTAGTTATGTCAATTTTTTAAAATTTTAAAACTAAAATAACAGCTCATTTGGACTGTTGTTATGTATATGGTTTCATAATGTATCTATTGTATTGTGCTTTATGTTTTGTCAAATTCAACGTTTTGATAGATTATATTGTTTGCAGTCGTTTCATGATATAACATACTAGTAAATAAATAATGAATTTACAATATTGTCAAGAAAATAATAAGATACGGGATAGAGTTACTCTAAAAAAGATAAAATAAATGGTAATATATGAGAATATTAAGGGGAAGAAGAGAGAAAAAAGACACGGTAACGACGTGATCACACCAAATCGGTCGTTACATAAAATGGGCTCTTCATCGTTATGTAACGACGGACTAACAATACGATACAATAAAATTTTAAAATAACAATTAATACGAATATTATTTTATAGTAACAGTACGATACGGTACAACTGATAACAACCATCCAAATAAGTTGATACCAAACAAAGTCGAATTTTTGTTTTTGATTTTTCTCAATTTTTTTTTTCGATTTTTCTGGGTCATTCGATTTTTGCTTGGTACTTCAGCGACTATATGGTAGATAATATTTATCAAATTTCAAAATTTTCACTCGTAAAATAGTTATTTATATATCTTCATGAAAGATATGACATTCTAATTAATAGGTTTGTCCTTGCTTTTGCTTACTGCATTAAAAAATAATTGACACACAGATATAAAGCCTTTAAAAAATGACGTACCTGACGATAATACAATAACAACAACTCAGTAGGTCTCAGTTGGAAATTAAATGAAGATTACTTTTTTGAAATGTCATGTTAAACTAGATTGTCCTGTTAATCTTTAGTTAGTTGAAATATATTTCTAATGTGGCTCCCTGGCATAATGTGACAAAAAAGAAGTAGTGAAATAGTTGGGTTGGGTAGAAAAAGAATAATGGGTTAAGAAATTAGATTAATAGATGAAAAATTAATTAAGAAAATTATTTTTAATTAATTATGTCACTTCATTTTTCCGGCAAGTTTTAAACAAAATCCGGCTTGAGTGACTTTGTTGTAGACCGGAGCAAAGTTGAGTGACTTTTGGGTAACAAATGAAACAAAAGTGACTTTGCGGTAATGAAACAATAGTTAGGTGACCATCGGTGAAATTAACCCCATCACAATATGTAGTTTTCCATGATATTGAAGGACATACTAAGTTTTAACAAAATACACAAGTTGTTTCATAAAACCAACAAGGGCTTTACAGACCACCCAAATATTATTACCATTTCGTAATTTCTATTAATTCTATTTCCATCAGTTTTTAATCTTCAAAATCGATTTAATACAACGGTGAAGTTTTTAATCTTCAAACCGCTTTGACACAATAGCAAAGTTTTTAATCTTCAAACCGAGGAGTAGAAAACCACGAAGACTTTAATCTCCAAAACGGGAATAAGAAATCACAAAGAATTATTCTCCAATATGAGAATGAAATACCACGAAAGTTTTAGTTTCCACGTAAAAGAACAATAGGCAATACATAAAAGAATAAAATTGTTTAAATTCTTTAACAATTTGCAATTCTGGCCTATACTTAAACAGAAGAGGTAAAGGAATAAAAGGAACCTCCTCAATACCAAAAAAGTATGTGAAAGGTAACAACCTTTAAAACCTATCCATCCAAACTCCAAAGGCATTAAATAGAGAGAACAGAAGGAAAATGAAACGACCTCGGTTAGTCGTTTTGGAAGTTAGGACTCCAATTGGCGTGCTGATAATTTTAAAATATCAGCAATATCCATTAGGACCTGTCTGTAAAATTTGAGCTAAATCAGACCTCGTTTGGTATGTATCGGAAGAAGATTTCAGTTTTTATTGTCGATAAAAATTAAAAAGAGATTTTCGAGCTCGGTTTTGGTAAATGAGCTCCGATTCGAAATCCGAAAGCGTCGTTAGGTTCGTATGATTATTTGTGACTTTTGTGATTTTTCGAAAGTGAATTTCGATGTTGTTCGGCTAGTTTCCGCTAAAACGCCGGAAGTTAAATAATTTGATCTTTTTCCATTTAAATTCACATCTTGAGTTTCGGAAAATCGATTTGAGATCCGCCTTAGCGAGTATGCTACATATATTTTGTATAACTTATATGCAAAAGTTGAAATTATTTTGAATATCGCAGGGTACCGTTTTAATTTTCGTCGCGAAAAAAAAATTAAAAAAAAAAGAAAATTACAAAAAGACAAAAAAAAAAAAAAAAAAGGAAAGTAAAGGAAAGGTGCATGGCGGTGGTGCTAAGGGATATACATATCCCTTAGCTTTCATCCAAAAATAAGAACAGAAAGCAACAAGTATCGAAACAGAGAAAAAGAAATGACGCAGTGGGGTAAAAAAATTCCAGAAAATGAGAAAAGTTGCCGGAGAAAGTAGAATTTTCACCCTAAAACATTCAGGTAATGATCCTAATATATTATTTGAGTTTATTACGTGTGTTTGAATATATTTTTACGGTAAAACTTGGAATATTATACATCGTTTTAATAAGTTCAATTAATAGTTTAAAGGGTCGAATGGACCCCGATAATAGAATTGATTATATATTCGTACTCAGTGAGTTATGGGAAACATATAAATGTAATTTATTTGGGGTTTGGTTATGTGACCTTAAACCCTGTACATAGGTCTGGCCTACGTATTGCGTATGCGAATAGGGTATCAGGTTCCTACCTGGATTGTTCTAAGATATGAGGAATGAAGCCTTTAACCTTATGTGATATATTTTTCTGCTTATTGAATAGAGTGGGATCGTTCGGCAGTGAAACCAAAGGATAAAGCGGTTGTTGATTAGCAATGCCAACTTTTGGAAGAGGTAAGTGTTTATATCCATCTTTGGAGGCACATGGCCTCGTGTATTTTCTACCACGTATTTCTTACGTGTGTAGCTGCCGATAGGCGTACTCATTACGCCTTAGCTTTGGATTTACATTGTATATTATATGTTATGTCCTGTTGTTGGTATTGCATGGAGGATCTGAACATTGTACTCTGGCTGCGAGTTGGCAACTACTTCCCGGCTATCGATGAGAGTCCTGCGCTGGTGAAGGGTTATTATTGCAACAGATTGCATTCATATGCATTATATGTCATTCATATGCATTACATTGAATATCATATTGGGTGCAGGAGTATTCCGCCCCAGGAGCAGGAGGATCCCACTCCATTGTATCATATTGAGGGTAGGAGGATTCCGCCCAAAGAGCAGGAGTATTCCGCTCTTATGTCAGATATTGAGTGCAGGAGTATTCCGCCTCAGCTTTACATTATATCGGGTGTAAGAGTATTCCGCCTCAGGAGAGTGCATGAGTATTCCGCCTTTGGTTTATATTATATCGGGTGCATGAGTATTCCGCCCCAGGAGCAGGAGTATTCCGCTCCAGTTGGTTATCAGATTGGATTCCCCTCGAATGCAGGAGTATTCCGCTTCGAGATAGGATTACGGGCACATGTGACCCTTTGCATCACATTTCATTTCATCTCATTTCATACCATTGTGTAGACTTGTGGTACATAACTACTGTTCTGCTTCTACGTGCATTGCTTATTTGTTAATATGTTTCTGGCTCGTATTCCTGGTTGAGTTTATGGTTTCATACATATTTCCGGTTACTATCTGGCTCTGCCTTTTCATAATTTAAATAAGAGGAATTTGGTTTATCTATTTTTTCACCCTGGCTAGCTATCCTATTCTTTGAGGTGGCTAGTCTGCTCCACTTATTGAGTCCTTTTGGCTCATCCTTGTTTGTTGTTTGTTTCTTGTCTATCTATTTTGTTTCGGCAGGTTCACTCCAGGATTGAGTTCGCCACGTTGTGAAGGAGCGAAGACGACTTCAGCTGTCAGGGTGAGCCATCTTTTATTCAGGATGGCCACCAGTTTTATGTTTATTATTTCAGTTGCATTTTGCTCCCTTCAGGAGGTATTTGTCTTCTTTCATACTCTTTGATGTCTAGTCTGGATAGCCCTAAACCTAGTATGTTGGGTAGTCAGCTGTACTTTCTTTTGTACAGCTTAGAGGTATCAGTATGTTTGTATTTTTTTAAGCCTTGTTCTTAATTATGAATTGAATTATATTTATTTTCCTAATTTAATTGGTAAGGGTTCGCCTGACGGATCTAGGGGAGGTTGTCGGGTGCCCGCACGGCCTAACCGGATTCCGGGTCATGTTAGAAAAAGAGAACTTTATAAACGGTGCTTGAAAGCACTAGATGCAACAATTAATGCATTGCTCACCAACTTTGGTTAATTAACATAAATCATAATAAAAAACTAACCAACTCATGCAATTAATATTATCTCTCTCTCTTTTAGCATGTTATCTCCCAGATCCTAATCACGTTACAGACTAGCATAAGATATGGTATATCACCTCTTCTTTGATCAAATGGATTAGCAAAATCACTGCTTCATAAAGTGTCAATGACATTCTATACAAGATATGAATAAAGGAAACCACTGTTTCATAAAAGGCACGTCCACATGAAATTACTTTCAAGAAATATCAAAAGTAAGAATCAGTAGAACCTGTGATTATTGATGACTGGAAGAAGCAGAAACTTCAAATAAAGAAGGGCTGCATAATATTTCGATTGTCAGGTCTCTACATGGTGGCTTTTCATAAATTTTCGTCGGATTAAAACCATCTCCAAAAAGCAGATTATTAATTCGAAAATAGAAACATATATTAAGTTCCTTAAGATTGTTAGAAATTTTGTATTCGAAATATAATCTGAAACGAAAATGCAAAACAAAAAAGAAGGAGACGAACAAACCCGAGCCCACTGAATTCACAGTGTCTCCTTAAGGAACTTAATTCCCTCACAGTACTCGAGGTTATGGATTAGATCCTCTTAGGATAGAACGGATTTACCTTACTGCAGTGTTGGTACTCCAAACGGCAGTAACAACGAATGCAAATGGCCGGCAACGAATCATACGACGCTGTATTAGATAAAAGCTAACTGCACCTGAAAGATGACACGTGTCAACCACGTGGCACGGGCAGAAGTTCTACCGGACAGATACCCAACGGACAGACAGTTATCGCGAACAGATCCAAAGCAGTTATGAAACGCCTCATCAGTCAACACGATCTGAATGGACAGTTATTAACCAGATCATTTGCAAATCATTCAATTAATAGTCATAAAGGCAATCATTACAACCCGGCGGTTACATATCCAACGGATACGTGCCCAGCGGTTACAAAACTCAACAAACGCCTATCAGACCTATAAATAGCATTTGTTCTAAGCCATTGTAAGACAACTTTACTTTCTGCCTACAATATCAATAAGAATACTCCCTCGCTCTTGCTCAAATACTACTTTTTACTTATATTCGTCCAGCACTTTGTTCTCTAATCTTCTAAGTACGACTAGTACCGAAGAACTCTCCCTGAGGATAAGCGATACCGCGCGGTTACTCCTATCTACTCTTATTTACACTTTATCTTTGCTAATTCCTGTTTATATCTCGTTCTCGTATCATTTACGAACCTAACACTACTTTAGCTCGTCATTTAAACTCTTAATCTAAACTATTGATCGTGACTCCGCAAATATAAATTTAATTATTAATTGGCCTAAAATCGGATCTAGGTTAAACAATTTGGCGACCACAGTGGGAGCCGGTCAATAGCCTTCGTAGGTTAACAGTTTATATTTTCTGATATTATACCTCTTTTCGTCGATCTTTTTGCTCTACAACTAACATGGCAGAAAGTAGTTTAGAACGAACTATCGTAGGCGGAAGTCAGGTAACTACCCGCGTAGAGAATATCTTCGAGATCGAGCAGAGGCCCGACAAGTCCCTCCGTAAATACGTGGATCGTTTCCAAAGAGAGCGAATGATGCTTCCTAAAGTACCGGACAGATGGGCAGCGATCGCGTTTACTAACAGTATGGATATTAGGAGCTCAGAGGCCATACGCAGACTTTACGAGTCTCTTCGCGAGTTCCCAGCTGCCAGCTGGTCGGACGTCTACAACCGTTACAACTCAAAGGTACGTATTGATGTAGATAAATTGATTGGAACAGGAACCTGAGTAAAGATGTAGGCACGCAATGATGGCCCTGGCGGAAAAGCGGAGACAGAGAGATCAGACGTACGCTACGAGCCGTACCCTGACCAGTCACGCAGCAATTCCAAAGGTCGCAACCGCAACAACAAAGGACTGTCCCGGAGAGATGATTCAGAATCAAGCCTCCGAGGAGCCCCGAGCCTGCCGAATTTCAACGTGGAAATGTCTGAAGTAGCGGCAGCACTCAAAGACATGGGAGAGAAGGTCAAATTGCCGAAAGACATGAAGACCGACCCAAGCAAGCGAAACCAGGACTTGTGGTGCAATTTTCATCGCGACCATGGTCACACCACCGAGGACTGCAAAGCCCTAAGGTATGAAATTGCTCATTTGTTGAAATAGGGATTCTTGAAGGAGTTCCTGACCGAGAAGGGGAAGCAGACTCACGTGAAAGCACAGCAAAACAAACCTGGCCCTCCACGAGCATCCTCTCCAAGGAGGACAGTTAACGTTATTTCAGATGGAATCGAGGTGGATTCTGTCACCTTCACAGCGAAGAAGTATGCAAAGACGGTTCACAATTCCCACACGCTGATGCGTTAGTAATAATGTTACGTGTGGCAGAATTTGACGTCAAGAGAGTACTTACTGATGCGGGCAATCTGCAAACATTATCCAATCACGGATCGTGAGGGAGATGCAGTTATCGGATAAGATCGTACCAATATCTCGAGTTCTCTCCGGTTTCAACAATTGGAGTGAGAAGACTCTTGGCGAGATTACCCTGTCAACTCTCGCCGAAGGAGTAGCGAAGGAGACAACTTTTCATGCTGTTGATGCGAACCTAGCCTACAACATCATCATGGGGAGACCTTGGATCCATGATATGCAAGCTGTTCCCTCATTTTATCATCAAGTACTGAAGTTCCCATCCGAATGGGGGGTACGAGAGGTCCGAGGAGAGCAGCGTTCTGCCCGAGATTGCTATTCGGTGGCTCTCAAACTGCCTGAAGAAAACAAATAACAATTACAGCGACCGGGACCAGACGCGCCGCGTGAACAAACAAAGTATGAGGTCCTAGAATTCATCACGAAGATGGACGAGAGAGAAAACCACATGCCGATCGTGGAAGCTTTGGAACCCGAAGAATTGTTCGCAGATAAGCCGGAACGGAAAGTATATTTAGGGACCGATTGAGCGAACATCTACGAGGAGATATCCTCCAGTTCCTCAAGAAGCGGCATGCAACGTTCGCCTGGTCTCACGTAGACATGACAGGTATTTCTCCATATATTATTACTCACAGGTTGAACGTCGATCCATACCATCGCCCGGTAAAACAGAAGACGCGCCAACAAGGAGTTTTTCAGAACTAGGTCATCAACGACGAGGTCGATCGGCTGTTAAAAATTGGATCTGTGCGTGAAGTCAAATACCCGGATTGGCTAGCCAACGTGGTCGTTGTACCCAAGAAAAATGGCAAATGGCGAGTCTACATTGACTTCACAGATCTAAACAAAGCCTGCCCGAAGGATTCATATCCCCTTCCCAGGATAGACCAACTGATCGACGCAACAGCCGAGCACGAGGTGCTCACCTTCCTTGATGCATATTTCGGATATAGCCAGATATTAATGGACCCAAAGGACCAGGAGAAAACAGCGTTTATAACCTACAGAGGTACGTATTGTTATAAAGTTATGCCATTTGGGTTGAAAAATGCAGGTGCAACATATCAGCGCCTAGTCAATCGAATGTTCCACGACCATATCGGAAAGACTATGGAAGTGTACATCGATGACATGTTGATGAAGTCAAAACGAGCAGAAGACCTTCTGACACATCTAAAAGAAGCTTTCCGGATTATGGATCAGTACAACATGAAGCTGAACCCGGAGAAATATGCATTCGGAGTCGGATCGGGGAAGTTCTTGGGCTTCATCGTCTCTCAGCGTGGAGTTGAATTCAATCCCGCTCAGATCAAAGCCATTGAATCAATTCCAGACTTACTCCACAATCGGAAAGACGTCATGAAATTGACAGGAAGATTGGCTGCCCTGCGAAGATTCATTTCCCGATCATCCGACCGATGCAAAAGTTTCTTCGACGTGTTAAAGCAAAACAACGAGTTCGAGTGGACCCCTGAATGCCAACAGGCATTGAAGGATATGAAAAAGTACCTGTCCAATCCACCACTGCTCTCTACACCTCAGTAGGGGGAGCAATTGCTGATTTATCTGGCAGTCTCAGAATCGTCGGTAAGCGCCGTTCTAGTTCGGGAAGAAAAAGGTAAATAACTTCCTATCTATTACATCAGCAAAGCTCTAATTTACGCAGAAACGTGCTATCAACCCTTGGAAAAATTGGCATTAGCACTAGTAACTGCTGCTCGTAAGTTACGCCCTTACTTTCAAAGTCATTCAATAGCTGTGGTAACAACTTTTCCTTTGCGAAATATTTTGCACAAACCCGAATTTTCAGGAAGGTTAGTAAAATGGGCTATAGAATTAAGCAAACTTGATATCACCTACCAGCATAGGGTAGCAATAAAATCACAAGTTTTGGCAGACTTCGTGGCAGATTTTAGCGCTAATTTATACCTTGAGGCAGAAAAGGAAGCTGTTCTTTATGCTGGGCAGGCTCCTGGCGCGTGGACCCTTTACACTGACAGCTCCTCGAGCGTCAAAGGATCCGGTCTCGGATTGGTTCTCATCGCCCCATCCGAAGAGACGATCAGGCAGGCTGTCAAGTGCCCATTTATTACTAACAATGAGGCCGTTATTGCAGGCTTAGAACTAGCCCGAAGTTATGGAGCAACCATCACCAAACTCAAAAGTAACTCTCAGCTGGTAGTCAATCAGATAACTGGAAGCTTCAGTGCACGAGAATCCAGGATGCAAGTGTACCACGCCCGAGTGAAAGAACTCTTAACACTGTTCGATGACTGGGAGGCACTTCAGATTCCACAAGAAGAGAACCATGAAGCTGATGCTCTCGCCAATCTAGGGTCAGTGGCAGACATGGGGGCAGCCAGCTCTTCAGCTGTTGTTCAACTCCTCTACACGACCATAGACTGAGAAAAGTTCGAAGTCAATACCATCAACGCTACTTGGGACTGGCAGAATGAGATAACAAACTATCTTCTCCATGGAACTCTGCCCGTTGACACGAAAGCCGCTCGTAAGCTCCGGATAAAAGCTGCTCGGTATACAATCGTCAACGGCAATCTGTACCGCAAAATGTTTGTAGGACCTCTCGCAAAGTGTCTCGGATCAAGTCAAATCAACTACGTGATGAGAGAAGTCCATGAAGGCTGTTGTGGAAATCATTCCGGAGGCAATGCGTTAGCCCGAAAGCTGATTCGCGCAGGTTATTATTGGGACAAATGGAGAAAGATACGAATGAATTTGTTAAAAAATGTGACAAATGCCAGAGGTTCGCACATCTTCTCCATCAGCCAGCAGAACCGCTCCATTCAATAATCTCTCAGTGGACCTTCATGAAATAGGGGATGGATATAGTTGGTCCTCTTCCCACGGCACCGGGAGGAATGCGTTTCTTATTTATCATTACTGATTACTTCACCAAGTGGGTCGAAGCGGCAGCATACACAAGGATACGGCAAACAGAGGTTGTCGACTTCCTCTTGCGTTTTGTCGTATGTCGCTTTGGAGCACCTAAGGAAATAGTCATGGATAACGGACCACAATTCATCGGCCAGAAAGTGACTAGGTTCCTCGACGATCTACACATCAAGAGGATCACTTCCTCTCCGTATCATCCTGTTGCTAATGGACAAGCAGAATCTATCAACAAAATCATCGTTGAATCCCTCAAAAAACGCCTCGAGCAGGCAAAGGGGTGTTGGGTAGAAGAATTACCTGGTTTGTTATGGGCTTATCGCACAACAACAAAACTGAGTACTGGAGAAAATCCTTACTCATTGGTATACGGTGCAGATGCTTTAATCCCAGTCGAAATCAGCGAGCCCAGCTTGCAGTATGCACATGCCACTGAAGAGTCTAACTCAGTCAACCTCTCCGAAGAGCTGGACCTCCTCGAAGAACGAAGGGAGCTAGCCCTTGTACGGGTAATCGCCCAGAAAGAATGAATTGAACAATATTACAATCGGAGACTGCGCGTACGTAGCTTCCAGGTTGGAGATTTTGTACTAAGGAAAGTCTCTCAAAGCACACAAGAAACAAATTCTGGGAAGCTTGGCCCTAATTGGGAAGGCCCCTACAAGGTAATCGCTTCAGTCGGCAAGGGATCTTATCGCTTGGCACGACCAGACGGCTCCACTGTCCCGAACAGTTGGAATGTGATTCACCTCAAAAGGTATCACTTTTGAGGGGTAAAACGGTTAGTTACCTTATGCTTGCTTTTTACTATTACGGAAGTTCTTACTTTTATTATATTTTCTCTAAATGGTACTAACGGCCTGAACAAGGTCAGATCCGTTTAGCTCAACTGGTAGAGCTCGAAGTTCTTCAACTTCGCGGCTATGGGTTCGAATCCCACAACGAAAACACTCCTCGTTTGGTTATATGTGTTCTTCTATATGCGGCTTACCTACAACTCTTTTTATGTTATCACTTCCCCTGTTCCAACATAAAAACAAGGAGGGTGGTGAGAGGCCCCTGTAGGCCAGATAAGACCTTCATAAAGGCAAAAGACCTTGCCAAAAGGCGAGTTTTTGAAGTTTTTTTTTAAAAATCTTTTACGTGACAAACTTCCACGAAAATAAGAGAAGTCGTTCACAAGGCCAGCGACTCGGCCAGAGCCAATCTACAGAGTTATGTGACGACTTTCTATTATCAAAACGATAAGCAAATTTATGCGCAAAGGGCGACTATTCGGCCAAAAGTCTAACGACCACGACTCGGTCAGAACAAAAAAATCTGCGCAGATTATTCACAACTTACGACCTCTTCCTAAGGAAAGGTTAAGTTAAAACATTCGGGCAAACTTTTGGAGACCAGAACTTAATAAAGTTCAAACTTCAAAAAGCTCCTAAACATAAGGCACGAAGGCCATAATACATACAAATAAAAGATCAAAAATTCAGGCTAAATATAGTCATTGAATAGATCTAAAATCATATATATACACCTGTAAAACGATAAGATGCCGAAAACGGCTGACTGAAGTTTACAGAGTGATCAAAGGCCAAATGGAACCGGCCATACAGAGATCAGAGAGTCTTTACAAGACCTCTATCCACAAACAATTAAAATCCGGCTCTCGCCAGATGAACAAACTTAAAGATTGGGGAGGGGCATCAGCTTTTGGGGCTACGATCAGAACCCGGCGCACCAACTCCGTCGATTCTGCCATCGTCCCCCGAATTCTCGCCATCGTCTTCATCTTCACCTTCAGACTCCTCAGGAGAAAGATTTAGTGCTTGTCTTATTCTGCGGACAGTGCTTTTCGTCATCTGCAACATCTTTTCAACATTAAGCTGCTTAGCTTGAATCTTCCCAAGCAATGAACGTTTAGCTTCGAGCGCAGCAAGCTTGGCCTTTATTTCAGATTGATCGCGCAGGTTTGCCAAGTCTTTGTATAGTGCGGCCTGAGCACTCATCGTCTGAGCAACCTGATCCTTGGCAGCCTGGAGCTCAGCTCTGGCCCTAACGGATTCTTCGTTAGCCCTTTGCAGATTCATCTCAAGAGATGCGCGATCATCAATAGCACTGTTCAATGAAGCCTTACATTCTTCAAGTAGACTCTCCAGGCCCTGGGCAGAGCGTGCGAACCCTTCTTTCTCTCTGAAAAGAAGGTCCTTCTCTTGGTAAGTTCGTTAATCTGCTCAAGTTGCTCATTGCTAACATCAGTTAGTCGATTAACTTCACTCCCTAGGAGACCACACTGCTCTGCCAGGATCCTGTTCTCTTTCAGAGCATCCAGCAACTCTTTCTTTACCTCGAGTACTTGATCGACGTTGTTGATCCTGGAGCGGAACATGAGTTCGGCAGCCACCATACTTGCTTGAAAAAACAAAGTAAGAAAAAGTTAGAAATCTGAGGCTGAAGTCATTCCTAACACGGAGTGGTAAACACTTACCTGGGCAGAATCAACAGCAATTTGAAAGGGTAGCTCTTCGTCACTCAGTTCCCTCATCACCCATTCTTCCCGAGGGCCGATGAGTGAAGAGACAGCCTTGGCTAAGCCACCCGGCCCGGATATGAAGTTAACATCAGGGGACAGTTTTATTGTATGCTTCCTCTCACAGTACTTGGGTTCCCAAGCCTGTTCAGAAGGATAGTTTGGCCCAAACTTGTAACGCACACCCCTAATATCCTTCAATCCGGTTTGGCCGTCGATGACTGACTACCAAATGAGCCTTGTTGTTGATAAGTTGGAATCACCTTCCACTCCGGGATCTATCGTGTCACACTCGCGAAGACCGACGGGCGTAGCCCTCTCAGTGGCCACATTTTTCAGGTCCTCAAAACGAAAAACACGAGGACCTCGACCACTCTCTTGGGAAGCCTCTTCCCTCACTTGTTCTTCTTCTTCTTCTTCTTTTTCCTCTTCTTTATCTATCTTCCTTTTCCCTTTGTCCGCACGGGAAGGAGCCGCCTTCACCCCGTCGTCAACTCGGGGACTCCTCTCCGGAGTACGGGCAGCTTCCTCCTCAACTTTCCTCTTATCACTTCGGAGATAAGGTTTTCGCACAAGGGGTTCATTGGCTCCGATCTCAGTATCTGAAAGATCGATAACCTCCTTGTCTAAACCTTCTCCCCATGCAGACTCGGGGACTTCGGCAGTAGTCTCGACATTCTCTTCTGCAGACTCTGGCACATTGGCAAGGCTCACCCCCAGTAGTTGAGGCTTGCCCGGCAGCAACAGAAGTTTTACGAACAGACCTTTTCCGTGCTCCGCCCTCGTCCTGGCTCTTCTTCTTTCTTTTCAAAGAACCAAGGCCACCGGACAATAGTTCCTCGCCACCCTCCCTGCGGTGCAATGCCTCCACTGAAGCTAGTATAGATGCGGCCTCAGCATCTGGATCAGCGACAGGCTTAGAAGGCACGTCCTGGGGGAGGGGGGAGCAGGAAAGAAGTCCCCTTGAGTGCCCAGACCTGCAAAAGGTAAAACGGTCAGACATGGAGAAGTTACAAAGGAAAAGAATAATCACAACAACAGAAATACTCTCACTATGAGTTTTCACGATCAGACTCTTCTGCGCAGCAAAATGCGCCCATTATCTCTTCTTAGGAGAGAACTCCTTCAAAATTCGCCTCGACCCACACCGTCAGCTCATCAACAGATATGAGCCCGTCGTAGGGTTGCTTGGCCGCTACAAAAAGGAGTCAAAAGAAGTAAGCAGATAAGAAGAAGAGAAAGAGCACGAAAAATCTCAAAAATACTCGGGGACTTACGCTTCTTGTTCCAAACTTCGGGAAGATAAGTCTTGGAGTCGAAAGTCAAGGCCGAGGAGCGCACAAACACATACCAGTGTAACCAACCCCGGTCACCAGTGTCTTCAGAACTGCGCACCAAGCCCTTGCTCCCCCGCATCCTGACGTTCACATAGCCATCTCTGAAAATTTGTATACTATACAGAGAAATAAAATGTTCATATCCAAAAGATTGATCGGTTTCCGTCGCAAACCAATCCAAAAGCGTAACTATTCTATATATACTGGGGCACAGTTGCCCCGGGCAGAGTAAATATTCCCTGCAGAGCCTTTCCAACACAGGATGCAGGGGTAGTTTACATCCCACCGTGAAAGGGTAGGTGCACATAGCTGTCCACCCGGCAAGAGGGGAATCCTATCATCCCAACGGCAATCCGTCCTAACTCGTGGGATCAGCTCCGATGTGATACCCGACTTAAATCTATACGTCGGCCAGTTGTGCGTATCCCCATGATGATTATTGAAGGCCTTGATGTTGCAGTCTGCCTCTAATTCACCCCATTTTTTTAGGATAATCTCCGCAGCGGTAGTCTGAGTAGACCTGGGCCTAGGAGTGGCCGTTGAGGAACTACCAGCCATATCTAAACTTTGATTTTTCTGGCTCTTGAAGACATGATTTCTGAAGAGTTAAGAAATTCGCAAGAAGAATTGAAAGCTGATTCAAAGATTTTCAAGAAGCAACAGAGAAGAAATAAAAGCAAGTAAAAAGGTTTCTCATTCAGTAAACCCCTATTTATAAGAGTAAAAATTCGGCCCATCAAGTTCCTTCGAAACACGTGGAGGTTATCCAAAAGACCACGAACAGATCCGACCATCAAAAGAAGGAATGGATTTCGCCAATTTTTATAGTATCATCATTACCCTGAAGTGCAGCGGTCATCTCGCGATCGACAGTCGACGTGTGCACGTGATTTAGGCGGTTAAAATCATTATTTTTACCCTTGGAACGCGCAGTAGTCACTTCAGAGTGGACTGCAAACGCGCAGGCATGCCAGCTGCAGTTACTTTTTTTATACGGCGCATTTAATGCGCACACCATAAGGGTTTGTCACGCAACTGATAAGATACATACATCACTAAGCTTCGTCACACAAAGATTGGATTTTACAAAATAGAAATTCCCGCCAGAATTCATATCCACTCCTCGAACAGATACTCTGCTCGAGAAGTGCGGGGACTATCTGTATTAGATAAAAGCTGACTGCACCTGAAAGATGACACGTGTCAACCACGTGGCACTGGCAGAAGTTCTACCGAACAGATACCCAACGGACAGACAGTTATCGCGAACAGATCCAAAGCAATTATGAAACGCCTCATCAGTCAACACGATCTGAATGGGCAGTTATTAACCAGATCATATGCAAATCATTCAATTAATAGTCATAAAGACAATCATTAAAACCCGGCGGTTACATATTCAACGGATACGTGCCCAGCAGTTACAAAACTCAACGGACGCCTATCAGACCTATAAATAGCATTTGTTCTAAGCCATTGTAAGACAACTTTACTTCCTGCCTACAATATCAATAAGAATACTCCCTCGCTCTTGCTCAAATACTACTTTTTACTTATATTCGTCCAGCACTTTGTTCTCTAATCTTCTAAGTACGACTAGTACCGAAGAACTCTCCCCGAGGATAAGCGATACAGCGCGGTTACTCCTATCTGCTTTTATTTACGCTTTATCTTTGCTAATTCCTGTTTATATCTCGTTCTCGTATCATTTACGAATCTAACGCTGCTTTAGCTCGTCATTTAAACTCTTAATCTAAACTATTGATCGTGACTCCGCAAATATAAATTTAATTGTTAATTGGCCTAAAATCGGATCTAGGTTAAATAGACACGATACTTTTATTTTGTTTGGAAAATAATGCAAAGAAGAGAAGAAGTAATTCAGAATTTTCTCTTCCAAAGTGTTTTTGAAATCTAAGAGAGGGCCTCATATTTATAGCCAAAGGATGCGTGTAGTGAAAAGGTACGACACTTTTTCCATAAAAAGGTGCTTTGGTGTCTTTTTTCATTCACGACCCCAACAGCATGTACTTGAGGATGGTCATGACCTAGCTGGATGGTGGCTTATGAAAAGGATATTAGTACATTCATGAAACTCAATGCCATATTTCGAGGCCTTTATTTCGTTATAAAGATTTGTATTTTTCTGGACTCTTTAGTAAGCAACCTCTTCCTGTTTAAAGAAAATGACTTTTGATAGATATAGGGTTCCAATGAGATGGAGTCACGTAATTGACAGTTATTTTTCTCCTTTTTCAGATTTTAGATTGCTCTTCACATGCTTGGGATTATCTATCACGACGTTAAGTCGGAAAATGTCCTCGTTAGGAGAAGATGGTCATATAATGCTTCAGATTTTGACCTATCTCTGTTATGCTGTTAGCCCAACTCTGCTGAAGACATCATCCCTGGAGTCTTGAGTCTCCCAGGAAAAACTCTGGTTACTGTGTCCAACCTGTATGGATTGAACCTGTCTTTATTCAGCCTTCATGTGTTAATATATCCTACTACAAGCTTCTCTTCCCATCTCTTTTCTAGTAAGTCGAAGCACTGAGAACCTACAAATGAGATTGGCAGCCAAGTTAGGCCATTGTCTGAGCTGATTGATGAACCACCCAGTGCTTGATCTATGTCGTACGTAGGGGCCTATGAATACTGGCACCTCAGATTATGGAAGGAGAAGGTCATGGAAGTGAGGTTGATTGGTGGACTTTTGGGATTAATGAGCTTTTGTTTGGGGAAACTCCATTTAATGGATCTGGGAATCGAGCAACATTGTTCAATGTAGTGGGACAACCTCTTAGATTTCCAGAATCACCAGTTGTTAGTTTTGCAGCAAGGGATCTGACTAGGGGTTTGCTTGTAAAAGAACCAGAGGACAGACTAGCATATAAAAGAGAGCAACTGAGATAAAACAACAACCTCTCTTTGAAGAATTGAAGGGGTTAATTGGGCATTCATACGCTGTGCTACTCCACCTGAGATCCCCAACCCCGTCGAATTTGAGAGAATCCAATTCATTCCCTGCTTCTTTTCTTTAGAGTAATAGGGCAAGCATACTATTTCATTAAACTTCGCTTCATTTAGTTCATATTGATATAAACATCAACATCTCTGAGTTATATTAGTTTCTCCTCAACAAATAAGTGCCTGGGCCACTAAAACCCTGCCTAATGGAGAGAAACTATTCCACTGAACGTGCTCCTCAGGAATAGCAACATGGACTAAATTCCCTGTCCAAGCCAAGCCTGTTCCAGCAGTCTTTCATGTTGTCATATGACAGTTCAAGATGTCATTCTTTCTGATCCATTATGTATTGTCAAGTCACAGAGGACTGACTTCTCAATTCTCCCGATCTACAAAGGTGTCTTAGCCAGTAAAAGGGATGTTCATTCCTGTGAATGAGTTTCACAATTGGATTGAACTAGGGGAGTGTGCCGGGGGAAGGGAATGTATTTGGCTGCATGTCAAGCATGCAGATTACTCATCGTATATTTGTCTTGAATAATTTTTAGGAAGTGTTACACAATCATAAAGTTTTACAGTGTTGTAGGACCAACTTTAGATTCGCCCAGAAGTTATGCAAAGACCATTACTTTTGGAAGGTGCTGTATTTCCGGACATTTGATCGACATGAAGTTGCTACCTTTTTACTTTCTCCTATATATATAATTTGCTGTTGTCTCTTCTGAGCAAAGGAGAAACACTCATGTATCTAAATAGAAGTTGCTCACTAGGATCCAGGGAATGTAGTTAATTGAATCATGAAAAAAAAACATTACATCTTTTTGAACAAATCAGTGATGGTTGTGTATATAGGTATATTAATTGTTTCTCGATGTACAGTAGTTACCGATTTTCATGCATATTTATTATGATAAACCCCTGGGGGTAATTGAAATTGACATCCAGATTAATTGAATAGTAGGTATGATGCTATACAATTTAAGATTTAAGACATGACTCTGGCTTTAAAGCATCCACATCCAAAGGATTGATCATTCTGGGCTTGATTTTGATCTTGGATTTGATTTTGCATAGGCTTTGGACTGTCACCAGTACTGGCTCGGGGAGAATTAGGAGAATCAAATATCTGCAGCTCAACCATTTCCTTGCCTTCACATATGATCTTAACCTCACAAAATTCAGGTGCATTTAATAATATCTTATCAGCCGTTCCACTACCTTTTCTCGACTTCAGTTTCCTTAGAACCCATCAGAAAAGATTAACAAGATTCAGAAATAAGGACAGGACATAGCTCATTCTAAGATTTAAGTGAGATATTTCATACTTGAGATTGGCTTTAGAGGTGCCCAAGATGAGCCTTCTAATGTTGCAGATAGGAATAAGGTCCAGTATGGCTTTTGCTTCTGAGTCGCTCTCTATAAGTATGGTGTCAACTTTAACCTGTTGATTTATTTTTACATGGTTAGCCTGATCATACTATCTTTGTTTATCAAGCAGCTAGGCTAGGCTAGATGAATGAGCAGCCGAAATTAATGTGTACCTTTGTAGCAGCACAAGCATCAATAAAATGTTGAAGGAAGTGCCTCCTCTTGCCTCTTTCTTGAGCCATGTGGTTTTCCTTTTGCTCTGCACTCACTTGGTCTATTGGAATCATTCCCACTGTTGTACCCAACAATCATCACAATGGTGAAACAGTTCATCAATTAAATGTTAAAAGTACTACTCTTGGTAGATTACAGCAAATTACACAACAAATCCAATATCAGAAACAGTTTCCCGAGTAGGATTTAATTTGATATTAAATACCACTCTAAACAATTACCATATTGAGGGAGCTGATAGAAGGTTAGAAGCAGCCTCAGTTCTTGACTACTTTAGCAAAAGTCAAACCAATGAACATAGAATAACAACAGCAGCTAAGCCTCAATCCCAAATAAGTTGGATCGACTATATGTATCCTTATTGGTCATATTTTTCAAACAAACAAACATACATAGACATGAAAATGAAGTAGCCAGAGAGATGGAAAAGAGAGCATAGCTAGCTTACAAGGAGTAGGGATGTACTTGGTCTCAGGATAGATATGAATGAGGAAAACTATGGTAGAAGAAGGATCCTCCACGAAATGATTGAGGGTCCAACGAAGAGCATCCATGCTTGAATCCTTGCTAATCTTATTACCAGCACTGCCATTCCCAACAGCAACATAGACAACAGCATGATCACTATTGTTGTGGAAATCAAAAGAATACAAACTACCTTCAACGTCACCTTCTTTGATGGTTGCCAGCCCTCTATTGATCTCCAACAATTCACTAGCTGTAACATAACCACCACCATTGTTAATATCCCCCTGATGATTGGTCTCTTCTATTTCTTCTATCTCATTCCCTGAACTGTTGCTGCTTCTTCCCCCTATATCACAATTCTCATTAAAGTTTCTATTCAGATACTGCATGTTGTTCTTGGCTGCTTCATCAGAACAAGACAACTCTCCACCCTTCATCATTTCTTGGCTGGCTGTAATTGTAATATTCAGATCACTGATTGAACAATCTTTCTAGCTCAGACCACCATTTCCCTAATTACTTGGTTCAAAAAGAATATAGGAGTATATTCTATGCGAGTCTTGAACAGTGTAGTCAAGACAGTGTCATTTATTTATTTTAGTCTTCGGTTTCATCGGATTACTGTATATTTGGAGTTGTCTTTAACTCTAGTAACGTAAAGGGTTGAAAATAGTTACTGTTGAATTCCATATAATCGAGCCATACACTCTTGAGAGCTAGGAGTATATTTTTTTTTGTTTTAAATCAATCTCGCTATGCTAATGTAAGTAACAGGTTGTACGTAGTATAATTTATCTTATGCGCACACACTCTTTGGCTCCTTTCGGACATCTCAATGAGCCAACCTATTTCACTGGACAAGACTTTTCCATGGTCGGCTTATGATCACCCATCATAAATGGACCTTTTTATTTTTCTTCGACTTCCTTTTGATTCCCTAATTCTATTTAAGATAAAACAACAAAAGAGGTGTTAAACTCATTAAACAATTCTTGTACGTAACGTGACCAGTCATATGCAGTTAGTTAATGCTGACGAGTTTTGCTACCTTTTCAGTTCTACATTATTTCCTAGCAATTATGGATATTGGCTTTAGTTAGTACATGTGTGATTGTACAATGATGCATGACGTTGCAAGATATGGTAAAAAGTAGTTTAATGTCGGAGATCGTTGTATTAGAGTGACTTTCACGAGAATATGCGAATACGTCCGAGTATCTCGCCGCCCATCAAGCAAGGATAATGTAGTCCAAGTCCAAGGTCAATCCTCCACATTTTGTTTTAGTACTGATCCCTTTGTTTCAAATTATATAATGTGTTTGATTGAATACGGAGTTTAAGAATTAAAAAGATATACTTTTAAAATTTTTGATAGAAATAAATTTTTAAAATTTATGCGACTACAAATCATCTTATAACATTAAATTAATTAAAAAAATATGACACAAACTGAGACTGAATGATTACACAGTTTCTCCATCTAAAGTCACAATTATTAGAGGTACAATATCTCTCTTTCTTTTCGAAAAGAAAAAGAAAAAAACAAAATGTAGCAATACGAAATATTCCGCTAGAGAAAGAATTTTTTTTTATCCTTTTACTTTTATTTCCATAGAAATCCTTTCTTCTAATCAATGCTTTGTTGGGTGTTATTAATGGAGAATTAATACTACAGCAAAGTTAGAGAACTATATATAAAGGAAAGATTATGTATCTAACAAAAATAAAGTGAGAAACAATAAGCTAGCGTTTGGACATAGATTTGATTGAAATTTGGGAATTTGAGTTTTTGGAGTTGAGTCAAAAAATAATTTTTGGAACTTGAAATTGTGTTTGGACATAGAATTTACTTGAAAAAATAGTTGAAGTTTTGTGAGTAATTTTTCAAACTGTCCAAAAACAGCCTTTGAGCACTTTTTGAATTTTTGGGACTTTTTGGGAGAAGTTTTGATGAAATAGCATAAACAAACAGTTTTTCTCCCAAAAACTCTCAAAAAATATACCCAAAAACTATAAACAAACGGGGCTAAGTTTCAGTTACCCTATTAAAGATACTGAGACAAATATCACTTTTACTTTTTGAGTAGGAACGATAAATCTCTTAAGTAAAACACGATACTTCCTCCACCATTTTAATGAAACATCAAATATTAGCCCCTTTAACTCAAAAGTCAGTAGGTTAAACGATAATATTGTTGTTGCATCATTATAAAAGTCGAACAACTTTTTTTGGAGGAATAAATTTGATTTACACAAATCAGAGTAGTTATAAAATGTGATAGATAAGCTTGGAGATTTACGACAATCTTTCATCAAAACCTTCTTTCGTATTTTAACGATAGATATAGACGATTTTAAATTATAATTTTTCTTTTTGAAAATCCAACTCACACTAGTTTCACTATTTTATAAAATGCTTTCAATGTCTTTTCCATATAGAAAAATATAACGAGTGAAAAACAGAGCAAGGTGACAACACTCTGTTTTCTTCAATGCTTCAAATTTCAATAGTGAGGATTGCAGTAGGGGTGGGGTAGGTGTGACACTTTAGAAAGAAGTAAGGGTGATTAATGGCCCAGTCCGATCCGGGATCGGTACCGGCAACCGTTCCGGTCCGAAACCGGGCCAAAAAAAATTGAAAACCGGCGATAAACCGGCCTACCGGTCCGGTCCTATCCGGTTAAAAAAATTGGTGCCGGATCGGTACCGGTACCGGTACCGGCAACCATTAAGCCGGTCGGTTCGGTCCGGACCGGTCCGGTTTAACGGTTTTTTTTTTTTTTTTTTTAGCTTTTTTTTTTAGGCAAATAAAGTTGAAAATTGAAAAACTTAACAATTTATGTAAATACCATTTGTAATAATTAGGTAAATTATATTTTTTAATGAAACAAAATAATTATGTAAATTATATTTCTAAATTTATTAATGTAAAGTAAATAAATAAACACTAAACAAGCGTTTATTGGAAAAGAAATACATACAATTTATTGAAAATTCGGGAAATACATAATTCAAATGACAAAAATAAACTAGAAATTCGAAAGTACATAATTGAAATGACATAGAAAATTTCTTAACCATTTCTTCAATTATTACGCAGATATATGCCCCCACACGACGACTCCATTCGTAATTATGTTGTTTTTCTAAGTGTTGTATAAGTTTATGGGTTCCACCCACTAAGCTCCACTCTCTTGCACAAATTCTACATTTAGCTTTGTGATCTTCTCTATTATACTCCATAAATTTCCAAATTTCAGAGCGACATCTTTGTTCAGGACGTTGTGGAGCAGCAGGAACAGCGGGAGCAGCGGGATTAGCGGGAGCTTGATTTTCAGCCATTATAATTTATAATTATTTGGACTTTGGAAGAAATTTAGAAAATAGCCTTTGAGAATAATTTGAGAGATAAATTGATAGAAACTGCTAAATTGTGTGATATAATGATGAAATAATAGGGTATATATATATAGGTTGGAGGGTATGCGGGGCGTTTAGTTGGGGGGGGGGGGGGAGGGTGATAGGCAAATATAGCCGTTTTTTGCCGTTGGCCAACGGCTATATTTGAAAGAGAGCCATTGGCCCAAACTGCCGGTCCGGTCCGGCAGTCGGCCAAATATATATATATATATATATATATATATATATATATATATTATTTTTCCTTTGTGTTTTATTTAAATTGGTGGATAATTTGAAAAATATTACAACAAAATATGATCAAGTTTTTACTTGTACATATGTTTGGAATGTTTAGTTTATTTCAATGTTTAAAGTTTAGACTTAGAATTAAAAAACTTGTAGTAATTTTTTAAACTTTGAATTTTGAAGTAATGAAATTTTTAAAGTGATGATTCAAAGTTCAAACTTTTGAATTAATTTGTTAAGTTCAAAATTCAAACTTTGAATTAATTTTAGAAAAATCAAATTTGAACTAATTTACAAACTAGTAATTAATTATAGTATTTTTGCGGAAACTATAAATTAAAAATAAAAAGTATGAAGACAATAGTTGTGATTGAATTCCAAGACTTGGAGCAATTTTATTGAATTGTTTAAGACATAAGTAGTGCAACGCATACTACAATAGCTAAACTTCAAACTTGTAATTTCAAAATTCTTATTTATAAAATTACATTCTTTTAAACATATTAGCTAGTTTCTTGAGGATAGTTGTAGGCTTTTCTTTAAGAACTGGCCGTTGTTGTTTTTGTTCATCATCTCCTTCGGGTTCTTCTTCTTCTTCTTCTTCTTCATTGCCGGTTTGACTCCCTTCACTTGTTCCGTCGCTCAAAATTTGATCGAGATAAGCTTTGCCTTTTTCCTTAGTAAGTTCTGGTAGACCAAAGTTTCTTCGCTCTGCTCTGATCCAATCCCTGAATAAAACTCCTGTCTCCATTGCCTCCTCCTTCAACGAATATCTGTGATCTCCAATTTGAAATATTCCTTGGCTAAAAGTGCTTTCTGATGCAACTGATGAAGTTGAATATTTAATATATCCCGGGCCATTTTTGAAAGAATTGGAAATTGCGATTCTTGATTCTTCCAATATTCCAACAAATTCTTAGTTCCAAAGTTGTTAAGTTTCTTTGGATATTGAATTAAATATACTTGGAACTCGCTGTATTCCTCCCCGTACTCGTCCTGTTCTGAAAGCAACTTTTCGTCAAGTCCACCAAAAGTGCTCATCCCCGCATGTGAAGAACTTTGCCCGGTGGATTGTATTGGTTCCGTTAGTGTAGCAGTGTCTGCCCAAGCTCTATACTTTGAAAAAACAACCACGGTATCTGCATAAACTTTAGCAATAGCCTCTTCTACACTTGGATACTCATTAGTAGCAATTTCAATAGGAGTAATTTCTAAATTTCCATATATTTCTCTAACAAGTCGTTCAGTTAACTTAATTTTAAAAGTAGGATGCAACACAGAAGCAATGTAAAAAAGAGGAGGAATCGGAAAAAAATATTTTCTAAATTTTTCAATCATTCTCTCTACAGCCGGTTTAAATTTCATATTGCTTATATAATTTCAATAATTTTGATATTCCAGCTATATAATATAACATGGTAGGAGTAGTTGGATAATATTGACCGGAAAATTCTAAAGTAGCGTGATAAAATTTTTGTAAAAACTGAAGAAGATGTTGAACAAATTGCCAATCCTCATCTTTAAGGTGATAGATTTCCATAAAATGTTTATTATACATTTGTAAATAGGCACTCTATATTCATAAGCGACTTTCAATGCATCATATAAAGTGTTCCACCTAGTACAAACTTCCTTTGAGACTCTCCTAATTGGCATTCCTAATGCTACACATTTTCTTTTCCATTCTCGTCTTCTTTCTTAGTTTTTATTTCTAAAAATATAAGTAATAGCTATTTGCACATTTTTGATAATGTCGTTAAACAAGTCAAGACCATCTTTTACTACTAAGTTGTAAATATGACATGCACACCTGACATAAAAAAATTCCGCAAAAGGGGGGTTCAAAATAGGTATCAAGTTCCTAAGTGCGTCTGTGTTGTTTGTAGCATTATCTACCGTAATACTAAAAATTTTGTTAGTTAAACAGTACGTACGACAAATTGATGAAACTTCATTACAAATTTAATTTCCCGTGTGTGGTTCATCAACAACTTTATAAGAAATAATACGTTTTTGAAATACCGAATCAGGATCTATCCAGTGAACAGTAACAGTAATATAATCACATCTATTTGTAGAACGACCCATATCCGTAGTAAGACATACTCTAGTGTCAAAGTTATCAAACATATATCGCAAATAATCCTGATATTCGTTCTTAAATTTAAAAATATCATTTTTAACAGCAGTTCTTGGAAAACCTTTAAAAGAGGGATTATATATAGAGTGAACATAACGAACAAAACCAGTAGAAGAAGGAAAACTATAAGGTAAACCCTCGAGGGCAACTAGTTTAGCAATAGCTTCCCTATCCTTTTGTTTATCATAAGTAAGAAGCCCTCCTGTTGTTTGGTTAATTCTTGTTTGGGTACCCGAAGATTCATCATGCGCTACTCCCCCATGTTCGGTCCCTAAATATATACCACCCGCCCGCATTGACCATTCTTTAGAATGTTTCTTTTGTAAGTGGGCCCTAAGTTTACCCATCCCACCCTCATTACCCCCAGTTTTAAAAACCCACACCTTTTCACAAATCCTACACATGGCCGTCTGAGATTCAACATTCTTTGTTGTAAATTCCCACACCTTAGATCTATCCTTACGTTTAACCGGTATTCTAGTAGGAGGTACAGGAGGCAAGTCAGACTAAACTTCGGGTGGACTAGCTTGAAATTCAGGTGTTTCTTCTAAATTAACCCCGCTTTGATTCCCATATCGTGTTTCTAACATTTCGTGATCAAGTATATTATCAGCGCTAACATTATAATATTGAGAATCATCTATGTGGGTGAACTGACTAGAACTACCAGCAAATTCTTTACCCCTATTTCCCCTACGATCATGTGCCCCCCCCCCCCACCACTAGTTCCAATTGAACCACTTTGAGACATAATAATAGCAAATAAAATAAATATATGACAAAAAAAATTATAAAAGAGTAGAAGTAGGAACGACCAACCAAATATAACTGTATAATTGAGGTGAAGTTGAAACTTGAGCCTCTACTTCAATTAATTAGTTGAATACTTGATAATCGAAAAATTACAAAAATAGCCAAATTGATATTTCAACCAAGTAGCGCCTCCAATTGACCCAATACTTGATATTTGTAAACTTCACAAAATAGCCAAATTTAACTTTGATAGCAACTCCAATTAGAACTTGATAAAGTAGCCAAATTATAAACTTTTAACAAATAGCCAAAGTAGAATAATAGCAATATTGTAGAAAATTTGAGAGAATTGGAAGATTTGTGTGAAAAATATGATGAAATAATGGGGTATTTATAGGAAAAAAATAGTTAGGGGTGGTTATGGGGTGGTAGAGGGGTCAAAATGGCCGTTGGACAATAGCTAGGGGGTCAAAAGAGCCGTTGACAACGGCTAGAAACGGCTAGAAAAATCTGACCTTTTTTTTTTGGGACCGGTTCGGTCCGGCCGGTTCCGGTCCATTTTTATACCGGTCCATCCGGTTTTTTTGGTCCAAATCGTGCCGGAACCGGGCTCGGAGCCCCTTAAGGAGTTAATGGTCCGGTCTCAACCGATCCGAGCCAGTTTTCGGCCCGAGTCCGGCCCGGTCCGGTCGAAACCGGACCGTTAGCCACCCTTAGTAAGAAGTATCACACATCGGCATAACACATAAGAGATATTGGGTATATAAGTAAATATGTCCCAAGCGACGTATTTTAAAGCCGTGTATTACTATCGGATTGGGCTGTTACAGATGGTATTAGATCTACTTAGTATCAACCTTGTCAATATGGGGACGCTAAGTCCATAAGAGGGCGTGTATGTGATGCCTCAGTTAGGAGTACCCCACATCGGCATAAAACAGGAAAGATGCTGGTATAAGTAGGTATGTCTTAGACCGTAGTGACACGTTATAAACTCGTGCATCCCTAGGCCCAAAGCAGAGAATATCACTAGTGGGCTGGACTATTACAGTAGGAATGGTAGGGGGATGAATCTATTGAGACTATAGTATAGCACTAGTAGTAGTAACACTATACCATTTCTACAACATAGCAATACAAAAAAAAAAAAAAAAAAAAAGCATAGTAAATATACGTAAAAGGTAGACAAAAAATCTTAAATTTCCCTGTTGCCCCCTGCCGCCCCCGCGACCCTGCAGTCTTTCGCATCTGGGCCTCTGGCCGCCGATCTCCATTGAGTATTTTTTAGATTTAAGAATGATTTTGAAATCCTTGTGGAATGATATGAAATAATACATGGAATACAATAAAGAATACACCAAATAAGCAATTCTTTCGCGTCAAACCACCATACTGAAAATAGAACCTTCATAGTTGAGGAGGTTCTTACCAAAAACTTATGGAAAAATCTTGGCAAAACAGCAAGAAGAAAGGAGATGAAGAAGATGCAGTGTAGATATAAAAATCAGTACATAACCCACATGATATACGGTTGAAATATAAATAAGATACAATGGAGATACAAATGACACACAATGAGTATATAACCACATCATATACTGTTGAAATACAAATAAGATACAATGAAGATACAAATGACACACAATGATATGTAATATATATATTTTCTAGAGAAGTTAGCAGTTATACAACAAAGAAGAAGAGGAACAACCAGCGCCAGCAAAACCATATTTGAACAGTAAAGCCACCAGATCTAAACAGAAAAGCACCAAAAATGACGATGAGAGGATGGTGTGTTGGTAAAAATTGGACCGGTCACGTTGTTGCCAGGTGTCAGAATACGTGGCATGATTAGACGAACCAATGGAAACAAAGTATCTCCAAGTGACACGAATACACCATAACACGACCGAAGAAGGGCTAGCTCTCCGGATAGACAACAGGCACTCACAATCTTGGACGAACCAAACAGACACGCGAACATATAATACTTGCCCAGCTCAACTAATTCAGCTATTCTGGGGTCTAACGTTGTCACGAACAACAATATGATTTATCCATTGAGAGACGTAAGGAAGTGGAGAGCTACAATTATTTTACTCCTTATCCCTCTCATTTGTATCCCATAATCACTCGCTCGCACACATATCTACTATTCATTATTCTGATTGCTCTTACGGCCAAACTCAATAAGATATTTCTTTTCATTGCTCTCATTTATTTTATTATTTCATTATCATTATCGTTCATCCATTCATTATCAATAATCAATCGGTAAATATTTAATCATTAGTTAACTAGTCTAACCACGCTTAGATTGACATTATTCACGCTGTAAATCTTGATATAATTGATTTTTTGTGGCCAACTAAATATAAATTTAATTATTTAACCTAAGTAACTATATTTAGGACAAAAAATTTGGCACCCATCGTGGGGCCCGGACAATCTTGTTATTCCAAGATTTTTGACTTTCAATTTCAAACACGCTAAACTTTGATTTCTGTGTGAAATGGAAGATAAATCGGCCCAACTTCCCATAAAAAATTAGGTGACCCAGATTCGCTCCGGAGACTCCTAATGCACCCACGGGTGAGTGCAGAATATCACTCGTAGCACAATACTCCAGTGGTGCAAGCTAATCTTGAAGAAGCTTAGCAACCGAATAATAAACAGCGGAAAGCTAAAAAAAATGATAAAGATAAAAGATAGAAGCTAGAAAAATCTAAGCTTCAATCCAAGCGAACCCAAGGAACAAGTCTTGGGGCCGCTTGGCTGAAAAGCAAAGAAACACCTAAACTAGGCAACAATCCTCAAGAAGACTACAAGCTTCTTGCAAATTGAATTATCAAAGAAAAAAAATATTCAAACAGATTCCACCGATTAACCCAAGTTCTTTAACAATTCCCACGATGAGGTTCGACTCACGATGGAGACACAAAAGCACTCGACTTATCATTCAATATCAAAAATCAACTGATTAACAAATGAAATACTAAGGGGTTTATATGGATAGGTCTAAGGATAAACTAGAAAATGGTCACAGACGACCAATGAAAATAAGCCACACAGGGTTGATATTTGAGTGTTCAGTTGCTCCTGTGCTCGGTCACTCTTCAGCCTCGAACACTTGAAAACGGACGCTCTCCTGCTTCGGCCGCTCAGTATCTGAACGGTTGCTTTATCTCGACTACGCCAGCTGAATGTGAACATCATGCAAGAGCTTAGCTTGGCTTCGTGTCATCGGCCTCGATGGGTTGAATACTTGATCAGTACGGGTTCAAGCTGCATCATCCTCCCCTTCTTGATAATATTTCATCCTCGAAATCGAGCCATCTTCAGTCTCCGTTGCTTGGCGTACAACACAAGGAGTTAAGTCAGCAACATTAAAGGTGTTGGACACGTTATACTCACCTGGGAGGTCCATCACATAAGCATTGATATTGATTTTGCTCAGCACTTGAAACTGACCATCCCCTCGAGGAGCCAACTTTCCTTTCCTATGGTTTGGGAATCTTTCCTTTCTGAAGTGAACACAAACCCAATCTCCCTTCTTTAATTCCAGCTTCTTACGCCCCTTGTTTTTCTTGGATGCCACCTTGGCATAAGCTTTCTCAAGATTCTTTTTCACTTTGGCATGTAGCTCGGTGGGTACCTTAAAAATCAATAATAACATCTCGAGGCAACTGGGTTAAATCAAGTGGAATCAAAGGGTTAAAACCATACACACACTCAAACAGAGTCATTCCAATCATTCGATGCACAGTACGGTTGTATGCAAATTCCATCACGGGCAAATGATTAGCCCAGTTCCCGACCTTACCTTTAATCATGGATCGAAGTAGAGCTCCCAAAGCTCGGTTGACTACCTTGGTCTGTCCATCAGTCTGAGGATAGTGAGACGTTGAGAATAGTAATTTGGTGCCAAGGGCACCCTATAGAAATTTCCAAAAATGACTCAAGAATTTTGAGTTTCAATCACTCACAATAGTACGAGGCACACCATGCAATTTCAACACATTAGAAATGAATAAAATAGCTACATGTTGTGCATCATCACATTTCTTACAAGGAATAAAGTGAGCCATTTTGAAAAAACGGTCGACAACGACAAAGATGCTATCATTTCCCCCCCCCCCCCTCCCCGACCTCGGTAATCCCATAAAAAAATCCATTGATATATCAATCCATGGTCGATTAGGAACACGTAACGGAGTAAAGAAACCATGAGGGTTGGACCTCGATTTAGTGTTCTTGCAATCTATACAAGCATTGCTAAGCTTTTCCACATCTCTTCGTATTTTGGGCCAGTAAAACTGCTAGGTTAAGATACCAAGAGTTTTATTGACACTGAAGTGTCCCATTAAGCCCCCGGAGTGAGCTTCTCGAACCAAAAGCTCTCTCCATGATGACACAGGCACACAAACCCTCCCATTCTTGAAGAGGTAGCCATCGTGCCACTGATACTTCTCTACCCTCTGACCATTCAAGATAACGTCTCGGACGCTCTTAAGCTTGGGATCGTGTTCATACATCAGGTTGATGCTTTCGAATCCCATTAATCTCGAAGCGAGAGTGGTCGCTAAGGCGAACTTCCTCATCAACACATCGGCCACAACATTGTCTTTACCCTTCTTGTAATGAATTACATATAGAAAGCTCTCAATGAATTCTACCCATTTGGCATGCCGCTGGTTCAACTTCTTTTGGCCTCAAAGATATTTCAAAGATTCATGATCACTTTTAATCACAAACTCATGGGGCCATAGAAAATGTTGCCAATGAGCGAGTGCTCGAACGAGGCATACAATTCCTTTTCGTACGTAGAGTAGTTCAAGGTTGCACCCTTAAGCTTTTCGCTGAAGTAAGCGATCGGCTTCGATTCTTGCATAAGCACTCCTCCGATCCCAACTCCGACGCATCACATTCAATCTCAAATACTTTGCAGAAGTCAGGGAGTTGCAATAACGGGACATAGCTTAGCCTCCATTTCAACTCTTGGAAGGCCCTTTCTTGGGACTCTTCCCAAACAAATAGATGGTCTTTCTTTACCAGCTCGGTTAAAGGAGTTGCCACGACGCTTAAGTCACGAACAAACCTCCAGTAAAAGCTAGCTAACCCATGGAAGCTACGAACTTGAGACACTGAAGTTGGAGTCGGCCAATCTTTGATAGCCTCGAATTTTGAGTCATCGACTTCAACACCATTAGCACTCACAACAAATCCAAGAAAGGCTACACGCTCGACACAAAAGGCTCACTTTTTGAAGTTAGTGTACATCTTCTGTTCCCTAAGTGTTTCAAGCACAAGCCTTAAGTGTTCGACATGTTCATCCACAGATTTACTATAAACAAGTACGTCACCGAAATACACAACAACAAACTTATTTATAAATGGTTTAAGCACATGGTTCATCAATCGCATGAAAGTGCTCGGTGCATTAGAGAGGCCAAAAGGCACCACTAACTATTCATAGAGACTGAATTTGGTCTTGAATGCAGTTTCCACTCATCACCCGGTTTCATTTAGATTTGATGGTAACCGGACACGAGGTCTATCTTTGAAAAACAAGAAGAACCACTCAATTCATCTAGCATGTCATCTAATCGAGGGATAGGATGACAATACTTTACCGTTATTTTATTAACCGCTCGGCAATCAACACACATTCGCCATGTTCCATATTTCTTTGGGATAAGGATAACAGGAATGACGCAAGGACTCAAGCTCTCTCGACTAGACCTTTGTTCAGCAATTCGTCCACATGCCGCTAGAGCTCTTTGGTGTCTTCGGGATTACACCAGTATGCGGGTTTGTTGGGAATTTGAGACCTTGGTACGAAGTCAATTTGGTGCTTGATTCCTCTCAACGAAGGCAATCAACCTGGAATTTCTTCAGGAAACATGTCTCCGAAGTCCTGCAAAACACTTTGAACAGTACTAGGCAAAGGGTTATCATTAGAAAAATCATCTTTAGAGTTCAGAAGGATACCCTTGTGCTCGAGGCAAATCATCAATCGCCCGTTGTTTTTGCCTCATAGATATGCACCCGGTTGCATGATTGCACAAATATTACTTACCACGGGCGGTGAATTCCTATCCTCAGCCACAGTTTGTGTCCCAACAGGAGACCTTGCTTTGGCCGCTTCTTTCAGCTCCTTCATTCGTTTATAGCCCTCACTGAATTATTTTGGACACAATGGTTTAAGCATGAAACTCTCTTCTCCGAGCTTAGAAGTGTAATTTTTGGATCGTCCGCTATATATAATCGACCGATCATGATGCCATGGTCGACACAATAGCAAATGACAAGTTTGCATCGGTATCACATCGAACATCATCTCATCTTGATAATCTACTATCTTGAACTTGATCCACACTTGCTTGACAACCTTGAATTCTCCACATTCATTTAACCATTACAAACAATAAGGGTGAGGGTGCTTCGAGGTAGGCAATCCCATTGGTGAAACCAAGGTTTGGCTCACCACATTTGCACAACTACCCGAATCAATAATCATTGAATAAACTTTTCCCCTCACTCGACACCTCGCATGGAAAAGATTTTTCCTTTGGTTGTCTTCTTCTTCAAGAGTCATACAACTCAAGTTTCTACGAACCACAAGAAACATTTCAGGATGGCCAGCTTCGGTTGCTTCTCGACCATCATCAATTTCAGCTCGGTCAGTCTCCTATACATTTTCTTCCTCGGTGTCACTCGCTTGCTCATGGACGGTTCCATCTTCGAGCAAAAGCATAACTTTGCGAGTCGGACACTCTTTTGCCATGTGACCATAACCCCTGCATTTATGACACTATATGTTTGAATCACTAGGAGTATTGAGTTGAACTTTACCTCCCACTTCCTTGGAGTTACTAACGGTCACTCCCCTTTCGAAGGGTCTATTTTGATCTCAGCCAAGGTTGGCACTTGTAGGATTCAGACTCTTCCAATCTTTACCTTGGTTCAAAGAAGTTGAAGTAGTGACTCCTTGGTACCGGCTTGCTTTTTCGTCCTTCACCTATTTCTTAGCATCAACGGCTGCATGGAATACATCTTCCAATGTTTGATACACATGCAGTCTCAATTGAGATGACACTTCTCTAGTCAATCCATTTTTTAACTGAATGATGGCTTGCTCATCATCTTCTTCCATATCAAGAGCCAATCGAATCTTTTCGAACTCATCATAGTACTCTTCGATCAATTTGGACCCTTGTTTCAAATCATAGAGCTTTCGAAGTTGCTCTTGTCGATATTTGGCAGTCTCATATTTAGCATCCATCACTCTCTCCAGCTGTGCCCAAGTAAGAACCTCAGGGTAGACATTTCTTCTCCTCAATCGCTTGTCAGCTTCCCACCACGTCGATGCATATGCCTCGAACGAAGCAATGATATGGGAAGCTTTCCTCTCTTCGGTCATCTCATTTATCTCAAAGATTCGTTCCAAACGAACCTTCCAATCAAGATATTGGCCCGGATCAGTAGTTCCTCTAAAGGGTGGAATAGTGATATTGACACTGTTCAAGTTTGAATCGAGATAACCTCGGATTGGTTCCGGATACTCATCATAATAGTCATCAGCCTCACACTCAAAATATCTATCAATATTTGTGCCTCAGCCTCGACCTCGTAAGATCCCATGACCTCTTTGAACCTACCTTCGTTGAACGAACGGTGGCTCATACTCAGCTTCGATCTCGGAAAACTCTCTATCATCGACCCCTTGATCAATGACCATGACTTGTCTTGGGTCCCTTGGAAGCAGTTGATCCAAGCTCAATGCTACACCATTAATGGTGAGGGGCGGTCGTCAAAGTATAATACCCGATACGAGTGAGGTCGATTTCCCAAGGGAACTAGCTTGTCAAGTAAGAGAGTCGCAAATAGAAATTCACTTGAAGTTTAATGTTGAGTCATAGAAATGGGGTTTATTTGATGTAACTTATATTAAACTACAATGCATTCAAATTAAAGCAAATAAATTGATTCTATATTACGAGACTAGGAGTGTAAACGGCTAATAGCAATTATCAATCAACAGGTGTAATTACTTCACATTCACAACACAAGTGTAATTATGGTCGAGTCTTCCTATTATGATCTCTAGAATCCTTCCAGCCTAGAAGAGATCTATTTTAGCCCACTCGTCAAAGTCTTAGTTGAATGCTTAACGCACTACTCAAAGACCCGAGGAAAGGAGACCTCTTTCGAGGGTAACTCCTTTTAGATGGGTTGGTCTATGGAAATAGCCTATCAACCAAAATCCTCACCAATTCCACTATACTACGCTAACTAATCTCTCCCGAGTCTTTAATTAGCTAAGTAGACAAGAAATCCCAAGTATCATGGATATTGAAATTTTGATGTTATTGTAATGGGGAATTGGATAATAGTCACTTGTGTTATGGGTAATGAAATGGAACAACAACCATTGATTTTCTATTACTATAGCATGCACCCCTAGTTATGAGTTTAGCCACTTATACTAGGGGTTTGAATCACATAAGAAAAGATGTAATGAGGAGATGGAATGGATTCAAACATGAATATATATATACATATGATAATGGATTAATGATTCAAAAATACAAGATAATAAGCTTACAAAGTGATGAAAATCTTCACTCTTGCCTTCCAAAATTGCCTCTAAAGGAGTAGTATAATGTAGAATACAAGTTGTGTCAAAAACCCTAGCTTTTTCTATTTATACAAAGCTAGAATTTAATTATAAGTTTGACATGGGCGGGGCACCCAAATCTTGAGGAGGGGCGCCTCCCCTGTGTCTTTCAAATAGGGGTTCACTGCTTCTCAGGAGGAGGGGCGCCTCCATTTTAGGGAGGGGCACCTCCCAGCTTCTCACACTTAGCTATTTCTTCCATTCGTAGAGGAGGGGTGCCCAGAACTTGAGGAGGGGCGCCTCTCATGTAGCTTCCATCACTGCTTCTCAGGAGGAGGGGCGCCTCCCAGCTTCTCACACTTGGCTATTTCATCCATCAGTGGAGGAGGGGTGCCCAGAAATTGAGGAGGGGCGCCTCCTCTGAAGCTTCTTGCAAATCATGCATTTTGGTTCTCATTTTGCTCTTTAGCTTCACTTTCTAATCAACGACTCGTGTAAACTCGTCATAACCTAAAACTAAGCAACTCACGGCATCAATAACACACAATATTACTTTTGGATTCAAAAATAAAAGCTTAAAGTAGTCTTTAAGTTGGTAAAATACCAACTTATCAACTCCCCCACAACTTAAGTCTTTGCTTGTTCTCAAGAAACTCAAAATCAAAGAAACCAAAGCATGTTCCACTTTAAGCTTGACACCAAGGCATGTTCCACATCTCGAACTCACAAACAATATTTTTATATTAATGAATTAGTTGGTACTAACTACTCACACATACTACTATGAACAATTGACAAGCAACTATGCACTTTACTTAGACTATGGCGAAAGGAAACTCATGAGCCTCTAGAGTTATCTCAAAGTTATCGGCTCGCTTTGTTTGTTCATGAGCCTCAATATGCATTCAAACCTCACACTCAAAAGTTACTTGCTTCCTCATGAAAAAGAAGGAGTCTTTTACTCACAAAATACTTTTTTTCCCCACAGAAATTTGGACTCCAAGAATTCGAGCTCTCACTCTCACAAAGAAATGCTCGTGTATGCTTCTCAAAAACTCAAAAACTTGCTCTTCTTGTACTTCTCCACTAATGTAGGGCCACTTGACTAGAGATCAATTAGGACTTGATATGGTTGTAATGTAGGCTTTTGGTTCAAGGTGTGGTAGATTTTGATAAATAGTGACTTACACCTCCATAACACTACATCATCTTAACTTTTTTTTCTTTGTGCAACTTTCCTTTTCTTTTCATTTCGACTCATTCTACTTTTCTTTTGAAGAGGGTACTAATTAATCCATTTTTTATTCAACACTAATCTTTTCTTTCATTTCATTTCCTTTGTTTTTTTTTTCTTTTTCTCTTTCTTTTGTGTCTTTTTTTTTTCTCTTTTCTTCTTTCTTTTTATATACTTCATTTGATATTCACAACGGGATTCCAAGCTTTTACCATCTCCTCCAAACTTAGGTTTTAGCCTAAGTTGCACCGTTTTAATGCACACTTAGAGGTTAGGGCCAAAATAGGGTTGGTGCCTTAGCACACAACAATTGGCTCGGTTTTTTCAATTTTAGTGGTTGCCAAATGAAAGGTTAAGGCTCAAAGAGGCTAACTAGGATAAATATGTATGGGTAGACCATTTAGAATAGTAGCGGTTCAAGGAAAGACTAAAATCATATCTCGAGTCAAGTTTCACCTAGGATTTCGTCTCAAAGTATACTAAGGGCAAGTTTTCAACTTTAAAGTTACGCACACAAGCTTATTATTCAAGAGCTCAGCACACACACAAGTAATATTTCAAGAACAAAGCCTAAACACACGCTAAGGACACTCACTCATAAAGCATACAATGGTTCAAGTTTCAAACCACACCAACAACACTATTAAGCAAACTAAAGAACCTCGCGGTCTACAACTTGCCCCATGTCACTCAAAATACACATTCACTTGTCAAAGTTGCCATAAAAAATAATGTAACAATAGGTGGTACCATATAATTCATTAGTATATTTTCAAAAGGTTTTATGTACAAACTTGGTTAAAAAAGCTCCTTCGGAAAGAACCAAGTGAAGAAAACCAGAAGCTTATTTAAAACTAACAACTACTTTAGAACATAGCCAAGAAGATAAGTTAAAACTAGCAACATAAAGTGTATATACATCAAAATAGTTCGAACGTATACATGGACATTATAAGCACAAGTACTATTACTATCCAAAGATACACATATACATTCGAACCCCTCCCCCAATTAAAGACTCTAGCATCGTCCCACATACTAAGTAAAGAAAATGAAATACAAGGGGGGTGGAAAGGGACTCCCTGGCACAATATCAAGCAATCTGCTTGCCCTTGCCTGTCACAGGCGCAGGGGCAGGCTCAGCATCCGTCTTCTTCTTATCTCTCACCCGAACTGCCTCCTCAATGGACAACTGAGCAACCAGTTGATCCTGGACATGGTCTGAAAGTAAATCAGCTTGTGGAGTGCCTAACACAACAATAGAAGCCAAGGGAATATCAACATCATAATCATCAAACTGCATGGCCCGTGTCCGCGCCAAATCCTTCTTCAACTCTTCGGCCTCTTTCTGTTGAACATTCCTAGACAGTTTGGGAGGAGCTTTTGAACTGGATGTCCCTGTAGAATGAGAAGGAACCTGCGGTGGGGGTGGAGGTGGCCCTATGGCAAGAGGAACCAGGGCTGATGTTTGTGCGGGTGCATGCCTAGCCAATGGAGTCCACCCTGAGGGCATTGGAGCACACCCCACAAAAACTCCGAATGCCTTATTTACCTTTTTTTTCTAGTTCTTGATAGTTATAACTCATACACCTCAGGGAATTCTTCATGTCAGATAGAGCACTCTTGTGGCCCTCAATGGCCTTGTATTTGCTTCTAGGGCAGTAGTGTGCTTCTCAATAGCTTTTGTGTGATCATTCGTGGCTTTCACCATCTCATCAAACTGCTCACTAGTGACCACTGGAGGTGGTGAAGTAGGCGGTGGCTGGACTTGTGGAAAGTTGGAGAGAAGAGTCCTAATCTTCTCCAACTTGGCACCAAATTTAGGCGTTTCCTCAGGGATAGTGCCAACACCAGACCCAGACGGATCAGACTCAGAATAAATGCAAAAGTGTGGAATAGGACCTGAGGGAGCATGGACATGCTATGCATGTGATGGTGCAGGGTGCTCTGGTGCATCAGGTGCTAGGGAGATCGGGTTGTCCACATTCTTTGCTGCATACAAGTTAAATGGACATACTGGCAGATGATAGGTGTCTCCTGGAAGAGCCTCGCACCCCTTCTTCAAGAAACTCTTTAAGTGTGTTGGAAAATGAGAGATTTCCCTTTTTAGCATAGCATCATCAACTATTGTCTTGTTCATCTCAACCCTAAAATTAACCGGGATACCCTTCATGAGGCATCCGATCATCACTGCTCTGTTCAGTGTTATTTTGAAATCTTGTTTTGTTGGAACGAGCCGAAAGATCACTATGTAATGCCACCCTTTTGCTTCAAAGTTCAAGTCGGCTCTTATAATTTGCACCCCTGGGTTCCTCCGTGCCGGGTCTTTCGTTCTCCCTATTATCGGTACCAATCACTTTCTCACTCATGTTTAATTTCTCCATGTGTAGTACTAGAGTGGTGTTACGGAGCTGAAAGTATCTCCATAATTCTATGGCACACACATCTACCACTTTACCCCAGCAAAACACCTTTGTATCACCCTCTTCGTTCCTACCAAGATTTGCGAAGAATTCCCTAATCATCTCGTTATTGGCTTGCGGTAGCGGCCTTCCAAAGATTTCTTTCCAACCTGTATACACAAAGGCTTCATAAAAACGTGGGTTATGTTGTTCTAGTTTGTTCAAGCCGATCACCCACTCATAGGCGATACTTCTTTTTCTTGGCCCGCTCAAGCCTCTTTGATATGCCCCAAATTCCAACTTTAATTTAAATCGGGTCGCCCAATTCACGGGGATGTCATCATCACTATTGCTCGCTTGAGCTTGACTTCCGTTGCTTTCATCACTTCCGCTCCCGCTTCCACTTTCACTTTCATTTCCACTTTAACTCTCTTGTTCATCCTCACTTTGCGCTTGTTGTATTTCCTCCCTTGTCGGGTCCAGTATTTGCTTTTTTCATGTTTCCCTCCGCGGGTTCATAGCCAACTCGGCTATTGTTTTATCATCACTAGAAGTGTTCTGGGGCGAGGAAGGAATTTGATATCCCTTTGCCGATCTAGCCCGCTTACTAATACTCTTCTTCTTTGTCACGCCTGCAAAACCACTCAAACGACTTGTTAGTTTAAACCCGCAATGGTTAAATTAAGAATCAAAAACAAAGTTTTAAACTTGATTGTATAAACAGTGGGGGCAGACCGCCCAAAAGTGGGGAAGGTCCGCCTCTACTGAGGCAGTGATGTTAGACAACTAACACTTAGAATTTTTTTTTTGGGGGAGGGCGGACCGCCCAAAATTGGAGGAGGTCCGCCTCCACTGAGGCAGTGCATCATAGAAGAGAGGCCTTAGAAAACTTGGCACAAGCCTTGGCCTGGGCAGCCCGCCCAAAATAGGAGGAGGTCCGCCTTGGCTTAGGCAGTGAATAACCTCGTGAAACTTGAAAGATTTGAAGAATTTGGGAGGTCCTCCCATAACCGGAGGAGGAGCACCTCCCCTGGGACAATGGGTGTTTCACACTATATGACGACATATGAACTTAGCAACGCATTCACAAGTTATGTGAAACCTTCAAATTCAACCCATTTGCAAATAAGAAATTAATGTTCAACACTTTAAGCAACTAAGAACAAGCGAGGACCCAACACATTCACAAGTTGTTCAAGAAATTAATGTCCTACAAGTCCAAGCATTACGACTTCCACTTGACTAAATTAAAGAATCAAGAGACTAAAACAAGTGCACAAAATTATGGGTTCCAAATCAAAAGACTAAAACAAGCATTTCAAGGCTCCCCCAAACAATTCCCTCATTATCAAGGTTCCAAAGCATGTTCAAGCAACCAAAACAAGTACACAAAATTATGGATTCAATTTCAATTTTCGAGTTCAAGCATGAATTACAATTTCTTGAATTTCAACTTCCCCCAACTAATGGATTTTCATGCCTTGAACATAATTCACACCAAATATCATCCCCATACACTTTGGGCGTTACAAATCAATAAACTATAGAGGGTTCAAGTAACGGTTGCAAGTTCATAACCAAATTCAACTTTTCAAAGCAAGAACTTTAAACCTTAACTTTTTCTAACTATTTCAATTTCAAGGATGTAATATTCAAGTATAAGGGTTCACCATCTACACTAAATTATGCTAGCATTAACTACCTCTATTCCTAAAAATATTATACTACTAAATTAAAGAAAGTTAAAGAAGAAAGAAAAATTAAAAAATTGTGCAAATACCCGAAAATTCAAGAGAAGGGTTGAAGTTTGAGGATGGATTGAATGTTGTGTAATTCTTTTTGTTAGTGATGGTGATAGAAAATCTTGTGATGGGAAGGTGATTTTCGGCCTATGGTGTGTGAAATTATGTAGAATTTTTGAGAAATAAGGAGGGTAGTGAGGGGTTCGAACGTGTTTTGTTATTTTTACCCGACCGGGTCTGGTCAACCCAGTCCCTGGGTCCGCCCCAAGTCATGGGAGGTCTGCCTCCCCTGCTTGCTTACACGCCACACACACAATATTCTTACCTGGGAGGTCCGCCCAAAAATTAAGGAGGGGCGCCCCGAATTCATGCTTAACTAAATTTTGTGAGCTCTAGTTTTAGAGCTTACTGCCTAAATTGGCACACTTCTCAAATTTTTGGGAGGTCCTCCTCCTGCAAACTTTACAATTTCTGCCACTTTTTTTTATTTTTTTCTCAACTTCATTCCATGTTTATTTGGACCCCGGGACCTACACAAATAACAATTAATTACACTAAAAACTTGGGTTGCCTCCCAAGAAGCGCCTAATTTAACGTCGCGGCACGATGGTGTTGACTTTTCTCTTCAAGGTTCATCAAGGTAGATGCACGTCACTCCACCAACTTCGGCGTCACATCCCAAGTAATGTTTCACCCGATGTCTATTGACTCGGAAGCTCCTTCCACCTTCCTTCGATTGCAAATCAACCGAGCCATAAGGAGTAACACCTACTACCTTAAACGGACCCTTCCATTTGGACTTGAGCTTTCCGGGGAAAAATTTCAAGCGTGTGTCGAACAACAACACCAAATCTCCCTCCTTGAATGTCCGGTTCTAAATTCTCGAATTATGAAGCATCTTCATTTTTTCTTTGTATATCAAAGCATTCTTAAAAGCCATGAACCGAAATTCATCAAGTTCGTGCAAGTTTAAAACTCTCGCATTTGCGGCATCGCCCCAATCCATATTCAACTTCTTCAATGCCCGCACGGCCTTGTGCCCAAGTTCAACCAGAAAATGGCAAGCTTTACCGAATACCAATTTGAATGTTGACATCCCAATAGGAGTCTTGTAAGCGGTTCGGTAAGCCCACAAAACTTCATCAAGTTTTCTAGTCCAATCGGTTCTATTTGCCTTAACCGTCTTGGCTAAAAAGTTCTTCACCTCCCGGTTTGAGATTTCAACTCTCCCACTTGTTTGATGGTGGTTTGGAGTTGCAATTTTATGTTTCACTCCGTATTTTTGGAGGAGTTTTGCAAAAGTTTAGTTGCAAAAATGGCTCCCACCATCACTAATGATCGCTCTTGTGGTCCCAAATCGTAAGAAAATATTCTTTTTCAATAAACCCAACACACTCTTGGCTTCATTATTGGGGAATGCAACCGCTACTACCCACTTGGACACATAATCAACCGCTAGCAAGATGTATTTATTTCCGTAGGAACTCACAGAGGGCCCCATAAAGTCAATTCTCCAAACATCAAACAACTCAACTTCGATAATTGGATTCATCGGCATCTCATGTTTTCTTGAAACTCCACCCATCCTTTGGTATTGAACACAATATTTCACCCAAGAGTGAGCATTTTTATGCAAAGTTGGTCAAAAGAAACCACATTGTAACACCTTAGCCGCCATTCTCACTCTACCGTGATGTTCTCTGTAAGGAGAAGAAAGACACCCTTCCATAATGGCCTCTTGTTCGGACTCGGCAACGCATCTTCGCATGATTCCATCAACACACACCCTAAAGAGATAGGGCTCATCCCAATAATAGAATCTTGCATCTTTGGCTAGCTTTCTCTTTTGGTAGAATGTGAACTCTTCGGGATAGACTCCCCCAACTATGAAATTTTATAGGTCGCCATACCAAGGGATTGGTTCCCAAGATACGGCCAATATCCTCTCATCCATAAATGCATCATTCACCTCGGCTTCTTCTTTTGGGCGACCCTCTTCCTCTAACCGTGACAAATGATCCACCACTTGGTTTTCGGTCCCCTTTCTATCAAGCACTTCAATGTCGAACTCTTGAAGAAGCAACACCCACCGAATAAGCCTTGCTTTGGAATCTTTCTTTGCCATAAAATACCGGATGGCGGAGAGATCGGTATGAAAAATTATCTTTGACCCCACCAAGTTTGACTGGAACTTTTCAAAAGAAAATACAATTGCCAAAAGCTTTTTCTCCGTCACCGTGTAATTCATTTGAGCTCCGTTCATTGTCTTGCTTGCATAATAAATAGGATGAAATATTTTGTTCACCCGTTGACCTAGCACGGCCCCCAAATCCACATCACTAGCATCACATATAAGCTCAAACGGAAGCTCCCAATTAGGACTCACAATGATTGGTGTGGTTGTTAGCCTTTTCTTCACTTCTTCAAAATCTTCTAGGCAAGCCTTGTCAAATACGAACTTGGCATCCTTCTCCAAAATTTTGCACATAGGGTTCACAATTTTGGGGAAGTCCTTTATAAAGCGGCGATAGAATCATGCATGGCCTAAGAAACTTTAAACACCCTTCACGGTCATTGGAGGTGGAAGCTTTGAAATCACCTCAATCTTTGCTTGATCTACTTCAATACCTTTCTTGGAAACTTTATGTCCCAACACTATGCCTTCTTGCACTAAGAAGGGACATTTTTCCCAATAGAGCACAAGCCTTGTTTCTTTGCATCTCTCTAGTACCCTCTCCAAGTTTGACAAGCAATCATCGAATAAATCTCCGACCACTGAGAAATCATCCATGAAAACTTCAAGAAAGTTCTCCACCATGTCATGGAAAAGAGCTGGCATACATCTTTGGAACGTGGCCAGAGCATTACAAAGACCAAATGGCATTTTGCGGATTACAAAAGTACCATAGGGACAAATGAAAGTAGTCTTGTTTTGGTCATCAGCTTCGATGGATATTTGATTGTAGCCGAAGTACCCATCCAAGAAATAATAGTAAGCACCACCTGCCAACCAATCAAGCATTTGATCAATGAATGGCAAATGAAAATGATCTTTCCTTGTTGCGGTGTTTAGCTTCTGATAGTCCATACACACTCTCCACCCAGTCACAGGTCTAGTAGCAATGGACTCTCCCTTGTCATTTAGAATCATCGTCATCCCCCCTTTCTTGGATACACATTGCACGGGTGACACCCACTTGCTATCGGACAATGGAACTATCACACCCGCATCTAGCCACTTAATGATTTCTTTCTTCACCACTTCTTGTATATGATGATTCAATCTCCTTTGATGTTCTACACTTGGCCTACACCCCTCCTCATGTAAGATTTTTGTGTACACACCCCCGGGTCAATCCCCCTTATATCCCCCAAGGTCCACCCTATAGCCTTGATTCTCCTCTTCATAACTTCAACAAGTTTGGATTCTTGGATTTTGGTTAAGTAAGATAAAATGATTATGGGTAGAGTGGAGCTTGGACCGACGAAGTTATATCTCAAATGGGATAGTAGGACTTTCAATTCAAGTTTTGGTGGTTCTTTGATGGAAGGTTTTGTAGGTGGGATTTCTTGGTTTTCGAGGTCTAAAGATAGCTTTTTAGGTACATAAGGTCTTGATCCAAAGCCCTCTAACGCCTATAGTACCTCCGCCACACTCTCTTCATCTTCCACATCCATGTTCTAAATCACCGCCGCCAATGTGTCTTCTTGATTAGCTAAGACACTTTCCTTTTCCACAAATGCATCAACCACCACATTGACATAAGAACAAGTAGTATCATCATCCATTGGTTACTTCAAAGCCTTGCAAATATAAAATACAGATTTCTCTCCATTGAACCTAAAGGTGAGCTCACCCCTCTCCACATCACAAAGAGCTCTTTCGGTAGCCAAGAAAGGTCTCCCAAGAATGATAGGCACTTCAAATTCTACGGGGCAATCAAGAATGACAAAATCTATCGGGAAGACGAATTTGTCCACTTTCACCAACACATCATCAATAACCCCAATCGGACTCTTCATCGAACGATTGGCTATTTGAAAGTTCATTATTGTTGGTCTCGGTGCCTTAGTGTCCAATGTTTTATATACCGCATATGGCATCACATTGATACTCACACCAAGATCATACAAGGCCCTCTTGAAATGTCTCCCACCAATGGTGCATGGAATAGTAAAAGCCCTGGGATCTTCCATCTTTTGTGCCATGTTTTTTGACACAATTGCACTCACTTGGTGAGTTACCTTAATTGTCTCGAAATCTCCATATGTCTTCTTGGTCACCAAGTCTTTCATGAATTTAGCAATATTGGGAATTTGTCCCAATGCATCAACTAATGGGATGTTGATGGAAGTGCTTGCTATCTTCTCCTAAATCTTCTTTGCATGGGATATTTCTCTTTATTTGTTACTCTTTTGCGGGAAAGGAAGTGGTATTTTGGGAATGAAGCTCGGGTTAGGAAGGCTTTCTTTGGATTGTGGAGTTTTCTTTAGTTTGGCCATTTGGGTAGTGGTGTTTTAGGGGGAAGGCTCTTTAGTGACTTCTTGAACATCATCATCATTTTCTTGCACAAACACATCACCTTGCCTCTCTACTTCTTCTTGCACCAATTCCTCTCCAATAGCTTCATTATCATTCCATTCGGCACCCACATGATCATCTTGCACTCTCAACTCCGAATTATCATTACTCTTGGCTTTTGGATCTTCCCATGTCTTTCCACTCCGAGTTTTGATTGCCATCACTTGGACTTTACCGCCTCTTTTAGGATTTACTACTGTATCACTTGGTAATGCTCCTTGCGGCCTATGATTGACTTGATGTGCTAGTTGGCTCATTTATGATTCAAGCTCCTTGATAGATGTAGAATGTGATGTCATTGTTTGCTTCATATCTTTCATGTCCCTGGAATATCCTTGTTGATTTTGAAGCATTTGGCTCATCATTTCTTCCAACTTCATAGGAGGCTTTGCTGCTTGATCATGTTGTTTGAATGGAGGTCTATGAGTATATTGTTGAGAAGAACCGGCTCCTCTCCCTTCTTGGTTACCACTCCAATTGCCTCTTCCTTGACTCGGCCTCCATTTCCCTTGTTGTTGGTATGATTGTGGTAGGGTTGTTGATAAGGTCTTTGATAGCCACCTTGATTATACCCTCTTTGCCCTTGGTAGTTTCCTACATAATTTGCTTCTTCACCATCTTGAACATTGTAACATGCTCTTGATAGTATCCTTCTTGTCCATGTTGGAGAAGAGACAAAGGAACGCCTCCGGGGGTCATATAACCCATTGGATCCACTTGATGCCCGGTATTTGTTGTGTAGATATTCTCCACTTTGTTCACTTTCTTCTCATTTGCTTCTCTATCGGCTTTTGAGTTTTTGTTCATGAGTTCCACGGAGGTCAAAATTCTTTGCATCTTCTTATCTTGAGCTTCAAGTATTTTCATCATCATTGGATTAATCCCAACTTCTCTTCCCGGATTTTTAGATCTTGATTGCCATTCTTAAGATCTCTTGGTCACTTCGTCTAGGATGTCTTTTACTTATTCATACATCTTGTCCATGATGACACCATCACATAAAGTGTCCAAAGCGGATTGATTCAACTTGTTCAAGCCTTGGTAGAAACTTTACAACAGCATGCTTCCATTAAAGCCATGATTAGGACATCAGAGCAACCCATCTTGGAAAGCTTCCCAAGCCTCGGTCAATGAATCGGATGCCTCTTGTTCAAACATATAGATCTTGTCTCTCAATGCCGCTTGCTTCCCTTTTGGTGAAAACTTTGCTAGATTGCTTCACTAGCTCTCGTCGTGTAAAAATGGATTTTCTTGGCAACTTGTTCAACCAATCTTTGGCTTTCCCGGTAAGAGAATAGGGAAACACCCTCAACCTTAATGACTCTTCCGATACCCTAGCCGACTTGTAAAGATTACAAGTTTGTACAAAATTTCTCAAATGGTCATTTGCATCTTCATTCCTGCCACCACTAAAGCAACCATGTTGTTCAAGACCTTGAAGAATCACATTTGGGATACTAAAACTACCATTGCCATGAATAGGAGGAGGAACTATGGCACTTGCAAAGCTATTCATATCAACTTCTTCTTCGGTCTCCTCATCATTTTCATAGTCTCACATCTCTTATTGATAGTCCCGAGCACCTCTAGCATACTCTTGATTACGGTTGACATTGCGAGCATTAACTCTATTGACATTGCCCCCTCAGTTGACATTTGCTCTATCTCCACGATTTTCACCCGGACTATCTTGGTTTACACCTCGGCCGCCTCGGTTTGCAGTGTTGCCACCCCGATTAGCATTACCCGCAACACCTTCATTTTCCCCAAGATTTCCTTCTTCATTTGCTTGGACCCCCGAATTTTCTTGGACAAAAAGATTGTCACCTTGCGGGATCACATTTTCAACTTGAGGATCATTAGCTTCCTCTTGCATATCATCTTCATCCACTTGTTCGACATGGAATGGATAGCCCTCTTGGTTGAGTTCTATATGGAACTCTTCATCATATTCTTCTTCATAATCTAGCGGATTCCCATGTTGTTGATTATAATAATGGTTGTAATTGGGGTTCCGCAAAATCCGATTAGGATTTCTCCTATAGGCCATATTTCACCTACATAAGGTAAAACAAAAAACAAAAGTAAAATGCTAGGACTTGCGAACTAAACAACTTTGATTAATTAATGCCTCTCAATATTGAAACCATAGTTCCCCGGCAACGGCACCAAAATTTGATCCAAGCTCAATCTTACACCATTAATGTGAGGGGAAGTCGTCAAAGTATAATACCCGATGTGAGTCGGGGTCGATTTCCCAAGGGAACTAGCTCGTCAAGTAAGAGAGTCGCAAATAGAAATTCAATTGAAGTTTAATGTTGAGTCCTAGAAATGGGGTTTGTTTGATGTAACTTATATTAAACTACAATGCATTCAAATTAAAGAAAATAAATTGATTCTATATTATGAGACTAGGAGTATAAATGGATAATAGCAATTTCCAATCAACGGGTGTAATTACTTCACATTCACAACACAAGTGTAATTATGGTCGAGTCTTCCTATTATGATCTCTACAATCCTTCCGGCCTAGAAGAGATCTATTTCAACCCACTTGTCAAAGTCTTAGTTGAATGCTTAAAGCACTACTCAAAGACCCAAGGAAAGGAGACCTCTTCCGAGCGTAACTCCTTTTAGATGGGTTAGTCTATGAAAATAGCCTATCAACCCAAATCCTCGCCAATTCCACTATTCTAGGCTAACTAATCTCTCCCGAGTCTTTAATTAGCTAAGTAGACAAGAAATCCCAAATAACATGGATATACAAATTTTGATGTTATTGTAATGGAGAATTGGATAATAATCACTTGTGTTATGGGTAATGAAATGGAACAACACCCATTGATTTTCTACTACTATAGCATGTTTACACCTCTAGTTATGAGTTTAGCCACTCATACTAGGGGTTTGAATCACATAAGAAAACATGTAATGAGGAGATGGAATGGATTCAAACATGTGTGTGTATATATGTGTGTGTGTGTGTGTGTGTGTGTGTGTGTGTGTGTGTGTGTGTGTGTGTGTATATATATATATATAAAACTTCACTCTTGCCTTCCCAAATCGCCTCTAAAGGAGTAGTAGAATGTAGAATACAAGTTGTGTCAAAAACCCTAGCTTTTTCTATTTATACAAAGCTAGAATTTAATTACAAGTTTGCCATGGGCGGGGCGCCCAAATCTTGAGGAGGGGCGCCTCCCCTATGGCTTTTAAATAGAGGTTCACTACTTTTTAGGAGGAGGGGCGCCTCTCAGCTTCTCACACTTAGCTATTTCTTCCATCCGTGGAGGAGGGGCGCCCAGAACTTGAGGAGCGGCGCCTCCCCGGTAGCTTCCATCACTGCTTCTCAAGAGGAGCGGTGCTTCCATTTTAGGGAGGGGCGCTTCCCAGCTTCTCACACTTGGCTATTTCGTCCATCAGTGGAGGAGGGGCGCCCAGAACTTGAGGAGGGGAGCCTCATCTGAAGCTTCTTGCAAATCATGCATTTTGGTTCTCATTTTGCTCTTTAGCTCCACTTTCTAATAAACGACTCGTGTAAACTCGTCATAACCTAAAACTAAACAATTCACGACATCAATAGCACATAATATTGGTTTTGGTGTAAAAAACGAAAGCTTAAAGTAGTCTTTAAGTTGGTAAAATACCAACTTATCAGTAGTATGCTATCACCTCGGGGAATGCCCAAGTTTTGATGATCAGCTTGGGGAATGCCCAAGTTTTGTTGTTCCGCTTGGGGATCGCCCAAGTTCTGTTGCTCAGCATGGGGAATGTCCACGGCCACTCTTCGAATGGCTTTGTTTTTCAACCGTTGTTGACGAGCCAATTATCAAATTGCTCCAGTTTCATAGGACTGGAGTTGCTAGTACCAGTGCCGGACCTAGGCAAGGGCACGGATGCTTTCTCTTGCTCGAGATTTGCTACTCGAGAACTTACTCATTTTACCTCGGCATGATGCCTTGTATCGCAACCAAGAGATCGGCTAATGACACCTCGGGCGCTTCAACACCCTTTCCTTCACTTCCATTCCCAGTCATGGTACCTACACAAATCAAAGACCAAGAAAATGTTAAGGTAAGAAATCACCTTCACATTCTCCCTCACTTTTATTGGGTGGTGCTCGGGTCCACTCAATTTGTAGGTTTGACCACTCAAGAACTTGTTACCAATGGATTCCTTGTTTTGATCAATTTCTCTAAGACTCTTTGAATTTGACAAGTCACACTGTCTCCTTTGGGAAGAGTGAATTAATTTTGACTCGATGAAACAGACACTATTTAACTGCGCACGGTAGGTCAAAGAATTTTCTATGATATTTTGGACTTCGGTCACCCCACGCACGAGAGCTCAAACAAGTTAGTACGACCTCGAGTAGAAGGATTTACTCTAGAGATCCACTAACGAGATGTATCGACCACAAGAAAAGAAGATAACGTAGTAGAATCTACCCTCCATTTCCTTTTTTGGAAACCTCTGACGCAACAAATTTTGTGCGGACAAAAGTGGTCCCTCCTTGATACGGATTAGGGTTTAACCTTATCCATTTTTTTCTCTTTCTTACCGAAAAATTTCACCTAGTGTATTGGTATCAACACTTTACCCCCTTTCTTCTTCAATGGAACTTTGAATTTCAAATACAAAACTCGACCCAAATCAAGTACCAACCACCATTTCTCAACGACAATCAACCAAAATCAACTGGGGTTCAGTAACAATACCATCAAAGTCGAAGCAGTTCAACAAAGACGAGAAACCCTAGTCGATAAATGATGTACGTCTAGTGCTCGTTTAACTCTCCAAACAATGGGGAACAAGATTCTGGTGTTGTTTAATCCAAACAACCAACCAATAACCAAAAAATTTGTATTTTCTTCTTTCACTTTTTTTTTTTGAATAAGAACACCAACACAACATAGTAACAAGAACACGAAATGGAAACAAAGACACAACGCACGAAATGTAAAGATAATGTAGAACAGGATTGGGGTTGTAAGAACAAGGCCAAACCGTGCTCTGATACTAAGATGGTGCAAGCTAATCTTGAAGAAACTTAGCAACCAAACAAGAAACATCGGAAAAGTAAAAAAATGATAAATATAAAAGATAGAAGCTAGACGAATCTAAGCTTCAATCCAAACAAACCCAAGGAATAAGTCTTGGGGCCGCTCGGCTAAAAAGCAAAGAAACACCTAAACTAGGCAACAATCCTCAAGAAGACTACAAGCTTCTTGCAAATTGAATGATCAAAGAAGAAAATATTCAAACGAATTCCACCGATTGACCCATGTTTTTTAACAATTCCCACGATGAGGTTCAGCTCACGATGGAGACACAAAAGCACTTGGCTTATCATTCAATATCAAAAATTAACTAACTAACAAATGAAATACTAAGGGGTTTATATAGATAGCCCTAAGGGTAAACGAGAAAATGGTCGCAAACGACCAATGAAAACAAGCCACGTAGGGCTGATATTTGAGTGTTCAGGCGCTCCTGTGCTCGGTCACTCTTTAGCCTCGAACGCTTGAAAATGGACGCTCTCCTGCCTCTAGCGTATTTGTAGCCCTTCGGTCGCTTCACTGCTCGGCGTCAATGTTGAGTGTTCAGTTATTTCCTTCTCCGGGCTCGAGCTTACAAATGTAGCCTTCATATTTTGCGCTCGGCCACTCAGTATCCGAACGGTTGCTTTCTCCCGACCGCGCCAGCTGAATGTGAATGCATGCAAGAGCTTGGCTTGACTTCGTGTCATTTGCCTCGATGGGTTGAATACTTGATCAGCATGAGTTCGGGCTGCATCATCCAGTCAGTTCGAGGGATATTTTACCAAGAGAGCTAGAAGAAACAGAAAAGGCGTGGTTGGAGTGGGACCTAGTTCCTGGAAGCCCAATTCATGGTTCAGAAAAACATGCTAGTTGTTCAGCAATAAAGCATAAATAAGCAGTTTGGTGCTATAATTATGGGTGTCAAACGGGTAGGGGTCTACCCGTCAAAATTCAGACCTGGACCCATTAAAACCCAACCCCGTCCGAACCTACAAAAACCCGGACCCGGACCCATCAACCCCCTAAAATACCCCTACTCAAATGGGTATTTTTTTTCTTAATGAATACCCGTATCTGTTAAGACCCGTCAAAAAATTATCGATATTACTGGATATACCCGTACCCATTAAAATAAAATAAGTAATAAAACTTATACGTGGCAGGCAAAGAAAATGTGTGAGAACGTGTCAGAAGAGAAAGGTATACACGTTGCTTCTAGTAATTCAACTTACATTGATTTAAATATTGATTTTCTAGAACTTGATGTTTGGTTTGGAGTTCCTACCAACGATACAAGTAGAAAATGCATTGATGAACTTAATATTTATTTGAGCAAGCAGTTGTAGAGCCGAACTAAGGACTTTAGCCCGTTAAAATGGTGGAAGGAGAATGAAAAGCAATGTCTAATTCTTGCAGCAATGGCTCGAGACATTTTAGCTGTACCAATTTCAACAGCTGCATTAGAAAGTACATTTAGCCAAGGAAGGCAAATGATAGGTGATACCCGCCACTGTTTGGGTAATAATGCTTTGGATGTTCTAGTTTGTTTACGAGACTGGATTAGATCGGAGCGAAGAAACTAAGGAATTGAAGATTCACTAGAACAAGATGATAACCTTGAAAAAATTCTGTTAACTGACTATAGACAAGCACCATCAATGGCACATACACCAGAGCATGAGGGAAATAACAAGGAAGAAATTACACAAAGAATTAGATATACTTAAATTTGTAATTTGAATTTTCATTATTTAGTTTTGATGTTGCACTTTTTAAATTTGAAAGTTTAATGTTTAAGACTTTAATAGTTCAAGTATCTAAAATAAAGTAAGACTTTGAGCTTTTCCTATCATTCATTTGTTTTTTAAAAAAAATTTATTTTAAGTATTTAAGCTAATATTATTAAAATATAAAATTAAAACCCAGACCCAGACTCGATTTATTAAGACCCGAACCCATACTCGTACCCGCACGGGTAATTTTTTTCTATCCAAATTCGGACTCGTTAAGAACCCGTAATTTAAAGCCGTAATCGGACCCGTATCCCACACCCGTGGGGTTACAATTTTATAACTTGAACCCGGACCCGTATACCATTTGACACCCATAGCTGCAATAGAAGCTATATCCGGATAACACAATTGTGAGTCACATGCACTCGCATTGGTTCCTGTCGAAGGCACTCTTTTGGTTCCTCAGAGCGCCATAACAGAGGGATTTCTGGACGGAACTGGTTTCAGAGGCTCGCCACAATCGCTGCAAGAAGAATCAAAGCTTAGACCCTGGGAGTGCACCACAGGAATCCCTTTAGAAAATAATCCAGGAATTCGAAGAAAGGATGGATCAGATATCAAGCTCATGCAAAATGCTGAAATGATAGATATAAAGAAGTATTCACATCAACCATATAAAAAGAGTGCCGCCCCGATGCCCATTCTGAAGAAGTTTAAGATGCATGACTTAACTAAGTATGATGGAACAACTTATCTCACTGACCACGTCACTGCATAAGTCACGGGGATCAAAGGGAACGACTTGACACCAGAAGAGATCAAATCCATGCTATTGAAGAACTTTGGAGAGAAGCTTACCAAGGCCGCCCTAACTAGGTATTTGCTTCTATCCAGAATGCTAATTATTGTTTTATTGAGTTGGTTGAACTGTTAATCAATGCTCACATGGGCGCACAAAGTATAGAGAAGAGTGTAGAAGATATATTCGATACTATGCAAGGAAAGTTTGAATCACTTAAAGAATTCATGGAGCATTTTCCAAAAGATAGACTGTCCTTCCAAATGTTGAGGATATTTGGGCAACCTTGGCCTACGCAAATAATTTGAAAGACAAGAGTTCGAAGGCTTGCAAGAAACTGAAAGAGAATTTACGAGAATTCCCTTCAAATACATCGTATGATATGCATAGGAGATATATTAATATAAGGTTAGAAGAGGATTAGCATAAGTTTGTTGGTTACAATAGCGGGCGCAGCAGGCGCCCCGAGTCTTTGAGGAAAAGTGAGCCTGAGTGTAGACATTCAAGAAGCCGATTTGAACCACTTGAATCTTTTTGACAATTTTATATTAGAGGGTCGAGTGGGGTAGAGATTATAATGTTTCACATCTAAGGGAAACCTCAGGACCTTCGCTAGTAACTAAAGAGCCAATGTTGCAAGAAATATCAAAATATAATTTCAAAGTATCTTCATCCGAGCTCGTGAATGCCTTGAGAGCCATGGGTGATAAGACAATAAGGTTTTCGAATGATATGAACAAATCCAAGCAAGAGAGATCATTATTTACGGTGTAATTTTCACGGAGACCGTGGCCATATTACCGAGGAGTGCAAAACATTGCGCTTCAAGGTAGTGCATTTGCTCCAGAAGAGTTTGTTGGAGGAGTTATTATTTGACAACGGTAAGCAAACCTTTACAAAGAACCAAAATGGTGATCAGTCGTCGAGAGATCCATCTCCTAGGCCGACCATGAACATAATTTCAGAGGCTCAGAAGTCAATGGAGTCACCTACACATCAACAAAAAAGCATGCAAAATTGTACGTGACTCATAAAAAATGAAGCTGAGATGATTACGCCTGAGACAAGATCACTTTCGGAGAAGCTGACACGGACGGAAAGATGTCTCCTCACCATGATGCACTGGTAATTATGTTGCGTGTACATGATTCATATATCAAACGCGTACTAATAGATGTAGCTAGCTTGGTGAACACCATACAATCACAGGTGGTGGAGGAAATGCCCCTTCTTGGGAACGACGAAAACTGGTTCACGGGACGAGCAGAGGAATTAGGGTGAGTTGGTTTATCCACCTTCTCTATCTCTCTACCCTTTTCGAGATGGCCTCCTTCTTAAGGATCTTCTTCTCTGAGGGCATTTGACGAGCCTTCGGGATGGATTCCCATATTAATTCAGGTCTCTCCCTCTGCAACCTCACCATCCGTAGGGGCCTCCTCGACATCAATGGCTCCACCGAATAGCTCTTTTAGAAAACTGAATCTTGTATCGCACACGATCAAATCCTCAGTAAGACGAGCCTCCTCCTCTGTAACGTTCCTCAAAATCTCCTAAGTTTCAAGACATTATCGATATGGAAAAAAATTAAATAAGCTCCTTTTGTGTGCATACGACTCAAGTATGAAATATGTGGTAAAAGTATATTATAATATTTATTATAAATGAGATATAAGTATTTAGTTACGTTGTAAGTGAGAAAAAGAAATTGCAAAAAGGCCAAAAGTTAAAGCTAACTTAAAATCGCCATAGTTTAAAAGGGGATGCAGTAAGCTGCTAACTCCAAAACTAAATAAAGATTGGCTTATGAAAGCCTCCTCGTGGGTGTTAGTCGAGTCAAACTTGGTTTTGGATAGCAATTTCAGCACAAAATTAATTGGTAGTACCAATTCAATATCTTGAATGTGACCTGTACCTTGAGTATTTGGATGCAAGTCAAAGTGGAGTTAGACCATTTACGTGAATATTTTCTCTTGGAGAAACAACACAGTAGTAGCACAGTAAGTAGCAGCAACACTTAAGCATTGATAAAGCTTATTTTCTGGCACTATTCAAGCGAGGTAAGTTTTCCTACGAATTTGTGATGATTTTAATACCATTACACACGAGAACTTATCTTCGTAGTAGATTATTTCTTAGAAAAGTTACCCAAAACCTAGAAAATTACAACTTCAACCTAAGTTATTAAATTGAGAAAAAAATATAAGAACTTTGAAGTTGATTAATCAAATTGATGGTTGTTTTAGTTGTTTGGTGACACGAAATGCATCGAGTGGAACTTACAATTAGATTCAAGAAGAAAATTGAGGTAAGTTAAGATGTACCCTTTCTAAGGTGTTTTTCTCGCAAAGTGCATGTCTTTAAGGTGTCTGATAAATTATTTTAAAGAAGTTAATGTGCATTTCATTGGAGCGGGCAAGCGTTCATTATTCATAAACGTGTCTAACTCATTCTTTAGCATTAAGTACCTAGCTAAATATGTTTCATAGCTTCTTTTATATCCCGATCACAAATCTATACTTGAGTATGATTTCATGAGATTATCTATGTTCTTTATGATTATTATAAAATGGTTTCAAGATTTATTTTGTGCTTGAAAACCATGGTGCTATGATGAGATTATTTTATTGATAAGTTAAATTCAATTTGAGGCCTTTGGTTCCAAGCAATATATTTGAAATATTTTTGGGAGTTACTTTAGATTTTGAGACGGGTAAACTTGTTCGTAGCCATTGTCGGGCTGCGAAGCGTGACCATAGCCGGGTTGCAATTTACCCTGAAACTACCATGGCAGGTAGGTATGTTTCATAGACGGTTACTATGTTATATTTGTCATTGTCGGACAATAAAGGGTAGCATGTTTTATTAACTCTCGTTCCGGCCTTACTGAGGGAGTCAATAGTACTCATTGGATGACAAACGATTCGTTACTCGCGTTCCTTTTTGTTGGAACCTACGTTGGCTTCGTCAACATAAATGTAGGTCATAGAGGCGATCAGACTACAGGCTAGGACTCTCTCTCACATCCCTAGTTGTCAGTGAGCTCCCTTTTTCGTTCAGTGGAGACATATCGGACTTCCTTACCAACCCTTTTATCCTTTTTATTTTTTTAGTTCAGTATTGTCGAGGGTTTGATGTCTCATGCAGTATGACAATCTTTCAGTTTTAGAGGCTTTATAGACGGTGAGTGTCACGACCCAACCTAGGGTCGCGACGGATGACCAACACTAAGTGTCGATCATCACTAATCCTTTTGATAATCTGCTAAACCATGAATATAACTGATAAACAGAATAAGCATAAACCTAATTGATAAGGATTATGCAATACAAAAAGCTGACAAGGCTAACATAAGCTGACATACATAACATACAGACAGAACCACACAAAGACATATCTACAGGCCTCTAAGAGTGATGAACTGAATATACAAAGGACGGGACAAGACCCCGACATACCCAAGCTGGCTGACTGTACACATACCAAAAGATAAGTAACTCCGGGAGTAAGCGGAGTGACTCCAATAGCTGATAGATGGCCTACTAACATGGTCCAAGCGTTGATCCATCTGCATCTGCGCGGCATGAAACGCGGCGCCCCAGAAAAGGGCGTGAGTACGATATGTACCAAGTATGTAAGGCATGAACATATAATATATCATAGCTGAATGAAACTGTAAGGCTGGAACATAGATATGTAAATATGAGCTGGAACATAGATATGTAAATATGAGCTGGAGCATAGCAATATAGCTGGAAATCTGAAGAACATACTAAACATGATCTGAATATAAATTGAGCTCTAGCTGAATCTGAAACTGAAGACTGAGCTGAACTATACTGATAAATAACTGTAATATGACTGACAACTGGTAACTAGAAACTGGAACTGATAGCTGTCAACTGATACTGACACTAAGAACTGGTGGATGATAACTGAGAACTGATAACTAGTACTGAGCTAAAACTGAACTGTTATCTAAACTGGTACTTGTCTGGTGTTATGGGCTATATTCCCCCAAATCAGGTAACTGAACATCTGAACTAGTACTTGTCTGGTGTTATGGGCTGTATCCCCCCAAATCAGGTAACTGAAAACCCGAACTAGTACCTGTCTGGTGTTATGGGCTGTATCCCCCCAAATCAGGTAATTGAAAACCGGAACTAGTACCTGTCTGGTGTTATGGGCTAAATCCCCCCCCCCCCCCAAATCAGGTAACTGAAAACCCGGAATAGCCTCATGTATAATCATGCAGTGCATACTGTGGCTATATACGCGTATATAACAAATCTGGTGGGTGTTATGGGCTATATCCCCCCCAGCCAGTAATATCTAGTCTCTCTGGTCAGAGTGTGTGAATGACACCCAGTCACACTAGGTGTTTCAACTCCCGCCTGAACCAGAGGGGCTGTATCCCCCAGACGGGTAGTATCACACGCGACCGGACTGTGTGTCTAATGTCCAGCCTCTATGTGGGACTCCAAATCACACATAACATGATCACAATATAAGCATAAGCATGTATGAGGCATAACACATGTGGCAACAATATATATGGACTCAAAGGAATGATAAGAAAACTCTGGATGGAACTGTATACACAACCTGAAACTTAGAATTTGTCCAACTCTTTGATTTTTATAAAAATGTCGGCAGAGTTTCCTCTGAAACTGGATGATCCGCAAAAACAAAACTAGTACTATACTATACACGGGGATGGATACCCGGATAAACTGATAACATAAACATGTTAAACGGATAACAAGATGAGACAACTGGATGACATAACAAATCCGTAGATAGAATGTCTGGACAGCACCAATGTCCTGACTTTCAACCTAATTTTCAGAGTGTAGGTGAAAGATATAGACTTCATGGTCTGCATGAAAGTTGTAGATATATGTCTTAGGGTTCTGGGAATTCTTAAAGAATCTAAATATCAATTTTGTACAAGGAGTTGTGATCAATATACTAACAACTATCCAAAGATCAAAACAATGTTCTGGATTTTGAAACGTTTTGTCTTGCTGATTCGGACGTCTTTCTCCTTGGATTTTAGTACCAAATTAAGTATATACAAGGTTTCCTTAATACCATATAAGTTTCACACTAGAAAAACTATGTTTAGAACTAAGAAAAGCTTCAAAAGCTAAAAGATACATGTCTTGCCAAAAGAAAGGTTTAGCCTTACATACCTTTGAAGGTAGCATAAGGTTTAGCCTTACATACCTTTCTAGCTTCCAAACTTTGTTTCCCTTGAATTCAACATCTTCTAAAGCTTAAACAAGCTATAAAATAGAATTTAGGTACTTTACTTAGCTATGAAGTAATTCTAAAACTCAAACTATAGACAAAATTGAAGGTAGCATAATGTTACCTTAATCGCGTAGAGCGTTTTGAAGCAATCCGTCTTCCGTTTCGAGTCAAAATTGATGCGGTTTCTTCAAAATAAAAAAAATGGATTCAACTCCAGAGAGGTCTACTTATATCGTGGGTTTTCTGGAACATTTCGAAAAAAATGAATAATTTCTCTTTTATAACAAAAACATTTCATTTCTAATCCTCTTTTGCGCTTATGTCCCTTTTTCTGGTCTGACTTCTGTTACTCATATCTTTTTATCCAGACATTGTATGAATAAACCGTCAAAAGTTTTGGAAACTACACTCCAAGACCTTCAATTTGGCATATCATATGTCCCAAAAGACCTCATATAACACACAGAATTAACTGCTGAAAAAGCTATGTTAAAAGGCAAATCCTTAGTCGGTTTTTCCGCAACTTAAATTTGATTTTTCCCAACCTTTATATTCAACATATAAAAGTCATATATGGTCCAATTATGACTTTAAGATCACTTAAATACTTCTTAACATTCCATTAGAATGATATACGTCACTTTAGACATACGGGGTGTAACAATCTTCCTCCGTTAGGAACATTCGTCCTCGAATGTTAAATGAAGTATGTAGAACATTAAGCAACGATCTGTTACATACTTGAAGTAATGAAGAGATGTGTATATTTGGCTCTCATGTCATTTTCAGCATCCCAAGTTATTTCTTCTACATTATATCTTTGCTATAACATATTAACTAAAGAAATATCTTTCGTCCTTAGTCGACGAATCTATCTATCTAAAATTGCAACTGGCACCTCTTTATAAGTCAACTGCTTTGTGATCTGAACATCATCTACTGGTACAACTCTGGAAGGATCTCCGATATATTTTTCTGAGCATGGAAACATGAAATACTGGATGGACCTCCTGAAGGTCTAATTTGTATGCAACACGCCTGATAACCTGATATGGATCAATGAATCTAGGGCTAAGCTTTCCCTTTTTCCCAAATCTCATAACGCCTTTCATAGGTATACTTTCAGGAATACCCAATCGCCAATCTGAAATTATAAATCTCGACGTCGATTATCTGCATAGGACTTCTGTCTGCTCTGCGCTGCTAATAATCTTTCCCTGATCAACTTGACTTTATCAACGGATTGTTGGATTAAATATGGACCTATCAATTGAGACTCGCCAACCTCAAACCATCCTATAGGAGACTTGCATTTGCGCCCATACAAAGCTTCATATGGCGCCATCTATATGATAGAATGATAGCTATTATTATATGCAAAGTCTATCAACGGTAGATGTTCACTCCAGCTGCCTTCAAAATCTAACACACAAGCTCTAAGCATATCTTCTAACATCTGAATGGTCTACTCAGCCTGTCCATTTGTCTGGGGATGAAATGTGGTACTCAGATTCACCTGTGTCCCTTAACCTGTCTGGAACGATCGCTAGAAATTAGCTGTAAACTGGTGCGCCCCTGTCTGAAATAATAGATACTGCGATACCATGTAGGTGCACTATCTCTCTGATATAAAGTCTGGCATAATCCTCTGTTGTATATGTAGTTCTAACAGGCAAGAAATGAGCTGATTTAATAAGCCTGTCAACCATAACCCAAATAGAGTCATACCTGCTCTGCGTACGGGGCAAGCCTGTAATGAAGTCCATATTTACTGTTTCCCATTTCCATAATGAAATCTCTATTTCCTATAACAAGCCACTAGGTTTTTTATGCTCGGCTTTGACCTGCTTGCAATTAGGACATTGAGCCACAAATTCTGCTATATCACGCTTCATTCCGTCCCAACAATAAATCTGCTTAAGATAATGGTACATCTTAGTCGAACCTGGGTGAACAGTGTACCTGGATTAATGTGCCTCTGTTATAATCTGTCCAGGAAAATCTGCAACGTCAGGAACACAAAGTCTATCTTTATACATGAGAACCCCATCACTAGTAACCCTGTATAGTGACTCCGGTTTTCTTCTGGCTATTTGTCTGTATTCAACTAGAACTGGATCCTCATACTGACGATGTTTTACTTCTGTAACTACGCAAGTAGTGGCTGCTTTCTGAACTATAACTCCTGCATCCCCTAAATCAATTAATCTGACTCCCATGTTGGCCAACTGGTGGAGTGCATGAGCTAACTCTCTTTTCTGTGGTTGTAAATAAGATAGACTACCCATAGACTTACGACTAAGGGCATTAGCAAAAACATTTGCTTTACCCGGATGATAAAGAATGTCCACGTCGTAGTCCTTCAGCAACTCTAGCCACCGCCTCTGTCGTAGGTTTAGCTCCTTTTGCTTAAATATGTACTGGAGGCTCTTGTAGTCTGTATAAATATCAACATGAACCCCGTACAAATAATGTCTCCAAATCTTTAATGCATGAATGACCGCTGCAAATTCCAGATCATGGGTAGGGTAGTTCTGCTCGTGCTTTTTTAGCTGCCTGGAAGCATAGGCAATTACTCTTCCGTGCTGCATCAAAACACAACCAAGACCAATTCGAGAAGCGTCACAGTAAATGACATAGTCCTCAGATCCCTCTGGAAGTGTAAGTACTGGAGCTGTTATCAACCTGTTCTTTAGTTCTTGGAAGCTGTGCTCGCAAGAATCAGACCACTCAAATTTAGCTATTTTCTGTGTCAATTTGGTCAGTGGAGCTGCAATGGAGGAAAAACCCTCTACGATCCTTTTATAATAACCTACCAAACCCAGAAAACTACGTACTTCACTTGGCGTCGTAGGTCTGGGCCAATTCTTCACAGCCTCAATCTTCTGGCCACCTACTTTAATTCCTTCTGCTGAAACTATATGGCCAAGAAATGCCACTGAATTTAACCAAAATTCACACTTTGAGAACTTAGCAAATAATTGTTGGTCCGGAAGAGTACCCAATACTGTGCGCAGGTGCTCCGCATGCTCTGATTCAGAGTTTGAATAGATGAGAATATCATCAATAAATATAATCACAAATAAATCTAGATAAGGCCTGAATATGCTGTTCATCAGATCCATAAATGCTGCAGGGGCATTAGTGAGTCCAAACGACATCACTAAAAACTCATAATGGCCATACCTAGTCCCGAATGCAGTCTTAGATATATCAAATTCTCTGACTCTAACCTGATGGTAGCCTGATCGCAAATCTATCTTCGAGAAGTACTTGGCACCCTGGAGTTGGTCGAACAAGTCATCAATCCTGGGCAGAGGGTATTTATTCTTGATTGTGACTTTATTTAGCTGTCTGTAATCTATGCACATGCGCAGAGAGCCATCTTTCTTTTTCACAAATAATACTGAGGCTCACCACGGGGAAATGCTGGATCTGATGAGGCCTTTATCTAACAAATCCTTAGTTGCTCTTTAAGTTCTTTATGTTATGCAGGTGCCATCCTCAAGAACATGCCCCTGATGACGTACTAGTGTTGAGCAAGCAACTGCTGATCTAGCTGGCTGGGCTGTACAACTACCACCCCTAGTCGGGCAACCTCTCATAAAATGGCCTGCCTTTTGACAAATACAACGAGTATCAACTCCTAACTTACATGGTCTCAAGTGGCGTCTACCACAATCTGGACACCTAGGATATGTCTGACTGGCCTGTACAAAAGTACCACGACGCTTAAATCCTGAAGTCTGTGATGCGTGACTAGATCTGGACTGAGGAAGTCTATCAGATCTCAGGTCACGGGACTCTTGAGGTATACTAGCTGATGTCTGTCTAACACTCTACTGCCTACTCACTCGAGATGTCTCTTTAAATGAACAAGACAATCTTCCCCTCTTATGTAACCCTCTATCCTTATCGGATCTCTATTTCTGCTTATTCTCCTCAAGTGATAAAGCAAATGTCTGAATGCGTGATATGTTCATACCTGACTGCATAGCAACGATCATACACTCATTCACCAGGCGTGGATCTAGTCACACTACATACCTGTGAATTCTATCCTCCATACTGGCTACCACAGTAGGGTCAAGCCTTGCTAAGAAGCTAAAGCGGTAATTATACTCTTCTACACTCAAACTTCCCTGTCTCAAGGTCAGGAACTGAGCAGCACGTGCTTTCTGTGTCTCTATAGGCATATACTGATGAAGAAACGTATCCAAGAATCCCTATCAAGTCGCCGGAGTAGAATCTGGCCCTCTGGTAGCTCCTGCGTTTGATATCACCCTGCTGCTAGGTCATGCAATCTGAATGTAGCCAACTCTACTAACTCTATGTCTTAAACGTGCATAACCCTCAACACTGTGGCTATCCTCACTAGAAAATCCTGAGGGTCCTCTCCTGTACGGGATCCAGTAAAGACTGGAGGCTCTAGTCGGATAAAATCCCTAATCCTAGATCCAGTATATCCCTGGGCATCTGCACTATGCTGTCTATTTTGAGCAACTACAACACTGGTCAATAATCTGATGGCATCCCTCACTTCCTGTCCCTGGCTATCAGGCTGAGGAACTGGAGGTATGGCAGCTGCAGTACCTCTAATATCGCCTTGAACTGAAGGGTTCTGTGAGGCCTCAGATGGAGCCTCAGGTCTGGACTCATCACTCTCATCCTCCTCAGGTGGCACTCTACTAGTACCCTGGCCGGCAATAGCGTTGCCCTTCTAGGTAGCTGTTAGTTTCTTCGGCGGCATCGCTTTGCTGAAAACACTATTGTTAAAGGGCTGAATTCTGTTATCATGGCTTTATCGCACGATCTAGAGAAGAAAGAAATACAAATGTCCTGAACTGCCTTGTAGCCTCCTGTTCAAAAGTATGGCGCGCAACATACTCTTAAACAAGACTCTACCAGACACGGCCTGTAGACACCCTAGGACTGAACTGCTCTAATACCACTTTTAGCACGACCCAACCTAGGGTCGCGACGGATGACCAACACTAAGTGTCGATCATCACTAATCCTACTGATAATCTGCTAAACCATGAATATAACTAATAAAAAGAATAAGCATAAACCTAATTGATAAGGATTATGCAATACAAAAAGCTGACAAGGCTAACATAAGCTGACATACATAACATACTGACAGAACCACACAGGGACATATCTACAGGCCTCTAGGAGTGATGAACTGAATATACAAAGGACGGGACAAGGCCCCGACATACCCAAGCTGGCTGACTGTACACATACCAAAAGATAAGTAACTCCGGGAGTAAGCGGAGTGACTCCAATAGCTGATAGATGGCCTACTAACATGGTCCAAGCGTTGATCTATCTGCACCTGCGCGGCATGAAATGCAGCGCCCCAGAAAAGGGCATGAGTACGATATGTACCAAGTATGTAAGGCATGAACATATAATATATCATAGCTGAATGAAACTGTAAGGCTGGAATATAGATATGTAAATATGAGCTGGAGCATAGCAATATAGCTGGAAATCTGAAGAACATACTAAACATGATCTGAATATAAACTGAGCTCTAGATGAATCTGAAACTGAAAACTGAGCTGCACTATAATGATAAATAACTGTAATATGACTGACAACTGGTAATTAGAAACTGGAACTGATAGTTGTCAACTGATACTGACACTAAGAACTGGTGGATGATAACTGAGAACTGATAACTGGTACTGAGCTAACACTGAACTGTTATCTAAATTGGTACCTGTCTGGTGTTATGGGCTATATCCCCCCAAATCAGGTAACTGAACATCTGAACTAGTACATGTCTGGTGTTATGGGCTGTATCCCCCCAAATCAGGTAACTGAAAACCCGAACTAGTACCTGTCTGGTGTTATCCCAAAATCAGGTAACTGAAAACCGGAACTAGTACCTGTCTGGTGTTATGGGTTGTATCCCCCCAAATCAGGTAACTGAAAACCTGGAATTGCCTCATGTATAATCATGCAATGCATACTGTGGCTATATACGCGTATATAACAAACCTGGTGGGTGTTATGGGCTATATCCCCCCCAGCCAGTAATATCTAGTCTCTCTGGTCAGAGTGTGTGAATGACACCCGGTAACATTAGGTGTTTTTACTCCCGCTTGAACCAGAGGGGCTGTATCCCCCAGACGGGTAGTATCGCACGCGACCGGACTGTGTGTCCAATGTCCAGCCTCTATGGGGGACTCCATATCACACATAACATGATCACAATATAAGCATAAGCATATATGAGGCATAACACATGTGGCAACAATATATATGGACTCAAAGGAATGATAAGAAAACTCTGGATGGAACTGTAGACACAACCTGAAACTTAGAATTTGTCTAACTCTTTGATTTTTATAAAAATTTCGGTAAAGTTTCCTCTGAAACTGGATGATCCGCAAAAACAGAACCATAATATACACGGGAATGGATAGCCGGATAAACTGATAACATAAACATGTTAAACGGATAACAAGATGAGACAACTGGATGACATAACAAATCCGCAGATAGAATGTCTGGACAGCACCAATGTCCTGATTTTCAACCTAATTTTCAGAGTGTAGATGAAAGATATAGACTTCATGGTCTGCATCAAAGTTGTAGATATATGTCTTAGGGTTCTGGGGATCCTTAAAGAATCTATATATCAATTTTGTACAGGGAGTTGTGATCAATATACTAACAACTATCCAAAGATCAAAACAATGTTCTGGATTTTGAAACGTTTTGTCTTGCTGATTCGGACGTCTTTCTCCTTGGATTTTAGTACCAAATTAAGTATATAAAAGGTTTACTTAATACCATATAAGTTTCACACAAGAAAAACTATGTTTAGAACTAAGAAAAGCTTCAAAAGCTAAAAGATACATGTCTTGCCAAAAGAAAGGTTTAGCCTTACATACACTACAAGAAAAGGGACTTTTAGTGGCGGTATGCTGTGGCGACTTGCTTAGTTGCCATAGATTGTAATGGATTTGGTGGCGACTTTAATAAGTCGCCACAGAAAGCAATATCTTTTGTGGCGACTATAAAAATTGCCACAAAAACAATATAGTTAGTGGCAACTTAAACTAGGTCGCAACAAATAGGTGCAACTATTAGGCTAAATGTCTATTTCCCGGGCAAAAAAAAGTTTGGCGAAAAATGTTTTCGTGGCAACCTACTATGTGTCGCAGGTAAAGAGATATTGTGGGGACCCAATAGCCACTATATGTTAAATTAATAATTTTAAATAAATTCAAACCAAAAGTCTCCTACAAGTCATAAAATAAGAAGTACGCGCCTGCAAAATTTCCTATCAAAATTAGAATTCTGCGCGCGAATTTTCCTATCGAAAAAGCCCTAACCTTGAAACAAAAATAGAGGCATAGAACTCAAGCACAACTCTTGCTGCTGCGCTGAAGAACCAGAGGCGTAGAACTCTGCTCAGAATTCACTGGTAAGTTGGATTTTTCTTCACTCCCTCTGTCAAACCTTATATCAGCAGTGATATTGAGTTAGTTCTTCCCTCTGTTTCATAATCTGATGTGTTTCTTTCTAGGTTTATTGTGTTTAATCTGATGTGTTTCTTTCTAGGTTTATTATTTTTTCTCTATTTACTAGAAATAATGTAAACCCGATCTCTCATCTCAATTCCAAAACTATTTGAATGTTAATATAATAATCCTCCAAAGTCGAAATCAATGAATTGCATTAGTGGATTGATAGAATTGAACTTAACTGTGATACATTAGAAGACTCATATATTTTTTGGATCTTTGGTTTGATCTATCATAGCTTTTGTGATTTTATTTCTCTATGTTTGCTAAAGGTTGAAACTTTTAAACACACTCGAACAATTACATCAAGCCGCATGAATATAGGAATATAGCCATTTACAGTGACAATATTAAGGAATCCAAGTGACAACTCCGGCTTACTGCTTGTATAAGGATTCATGAGCTCAGATTTTGATGCAATAACTTTGTTTTCGAAAATTGTAGTTTTTACCTTTTCGGCGCTGGGACTGTGAGAAATCTCAATTTTCTTATCGATTCTCTTTTATGTACGACCTCGACATACCAATGAAGATGTACTCTTTTAAAAATCCAATCTTATAAGAATGATAGAGGTTCCTAATCAGTTTTTGAATCACATGAATAATTAATAGCAATGAACTATCAACAGAAGCTTATTCCTGAGTAGAGTTATTTGAATGTGCTATGAACGAAACTTATTACAAGATTATGTGCGGGGCATGTCTCTGGAATAAATACCAATCTGAAGTACTTTTTTTTAATCATTATAAAGCAGAAATTTATTAGCTCTGGTAAAACTCAAGAAACAAAAGTATGATCGATTGCGATCTTTTTACATCTCTGAAGAGAAAACCAAGAAGGTTTACCACAGTAGTTATTCTATAATTCCACTCTAAGTTCATGTAATGGGTGAGTCAAAATGGTTTACCTTGTAAGCCGCACTTTTCGGTTTCATCCATCAACGATTTTCTAGGAGTGTCTGCTAAGTTGGTCTAGAATCTGCTGCATTAGTATTAGCGGTATCCTTTTTGTTAGGATCTTTTAATCTGTACCTCTTTCAACATTTTAGTAATCTGCCTCAAGCTTTTGTGTCTGTTGGATGATTTTGCCTGGTATAGTTCGTATAATGAAGTTTCACCATTGAGATATTGAGAAAACTGGATCTTAGAGTGAGTTGAATATAGTACAGGGAACCTCCAGCATTCGATCCAGACCAAAGTTTTCTTCTATAGATAAAAGATGGGCAAAGGATTGTGGGGCAGTGTTATGGGAAATGTACTATAGCAGTTAGTTCCAAAAAGAAGAAGCTCCACATCGATACCAATCACTAGATAAGACTCCTTTGTATCTAAAGTCCATTATGAACACCGCAAACTTACCTCAGAACATTAACTTCACTTAGGTCACCCAATTCCCATTAGAATAGGTTTCATCTCCATTTTGTTTCGGCATAAAAGAAATCAATTGAGCTTCCCTATTTGATATAATTGAATCCCATCCATCAACTTAAAATGGAAAAATTATTTGCAATTGCAGCATATTTAACAGGTCCGATTGAAATTCATTGCATCTTATATGTTCTATGAATTGAATCGAGTATCTATTCTCTTACTGTTTCTCGAAACAAAAATGTGAAGATGGTCTATCAAATAATTACTAAATATGTCTAGAGCAGACATCTGTCTTATTCTAGATTTAATTAGTTAGCAATTAATTTCTGTCTGGATATGTTCTGTTCTTGAGTTCAAAAGTATGAAATATAGGACTTTTAGAAATAATAAGTGATTTACTATACTTAAAATCAGTGTGTGTACTTCTCTGGTATATCTGCAAAAAGTTTTAGTTATTTTGTGGTGTTGATTTTCTCGTCACAGGTTTTAAATACTTAAATCAGTTTGCTAGCTCCTCTTTGATACATGTTATAGTTTGGTTATTACTCTGGTGTACTTGAGAGTAGTTTAATTCTTTTATATTCAGGTTTTTGAATTGCATGTATAAGCTTCATGGATGGCACAGTGCTATTATACCCTTTGTCATTTACATTAACTAAATCAATGTTAGCTTGTCTTACTTAAGAAAAGGACATCATAATTGTGAATAGGATTGATGGGGATTAAAAATTAATTATCTTTTCGGGACTTGTCTTTTGTAAGAATTTATGTTGATTTATCGAGCTTTTGTGATTCATTCAATATACTCATTGAACAAATGATGTCCTTTTACATTTGTTTAATGTGACTTGACTTGGATTTTAATGATGTTCTTATATATTTTTATTTATTAATTGGTTGTATTTTTTTTTGTAGAAACTAGATATGGATAAAAGTTGGTTGAATATTAAGAATAGATGTGATAAAAAGTATATTACAGGAATAGACAACTTTCTAAATTGGGCGTACAATCAACCAAATGTGAGTACTGTGATTCGATGTCCTTGTAAAGGATGTAGAAATACCGCGTTCAAGTCGAGAATCCAAGTAAGAAGAGACTTGTTAAAGAAAGGTTTTTGGGATAGTTATGAAGTGTGGGACTTGCATGGAGAGGTGTCAGTAAGAGTTGAAAATTCTAATGTTATAAATAATGATGAAATAGAGGATGATAGTGTTGAAGAGGATGATATTACTGAAATGATCCATGATGCTTTTGGATATCCAAATACGGGGGATATGAATAATCTTCCTAACGACAATGAAGAGCCAAATGTGCATGCGAGAAAGTTCTACAAATTGTTGGAAGATGCTGAGACAGAACTTTATCCTGGTTGTATAAATGTATCGAAGTTGTCTTTTGTAGTTAAACTACTTCACTTGAAGTGCCTTAATCATTGGAGCAATAAATCAATGGATGAACTGTTGAGCTTTTTAAAAGAAGTTCTTCCGGTGGGGTCATTTGTTCCAAATTCTTTCTATGAAGCGAAGAAAGTCCTTCGAGACTTAGGCTTGGGATACACCAAAATTGATGCTTGTGAGAATGATTGTATCTTATATTGGCGCGAGCATGCCAATGCACAATCATGTCCTAGGTGTGGTAAGTCACGATGGAAGTCAAAAGAGAATGGAGGGAAGAAAGTAGCTCATAAAGTCTTGCGACATTTTCCAATTAAACCAAGACTTCAGAGATTATACATGGCGAGAGAGACAGCAAAAAAGATGAGGTGGCACAAGGAGGAACGTGTTGATGATGGTGTCTTGCGACATCCATCCGACTCCATGGCATGGAAATCCTTTGATGAGAAACATCCTACTTTTTCAGCTGAATTAAGAAATGTTCGATTAGGTTTAGCAAGTGATGGGTTCCAGCCTTATGGGAACATGAGTTCCAATCATAGTATTTGGCCAGTGGTACTAGTTCCATATAATCTGCCACCATGGGATTGCATGAAAAGTCTGTATTTTATGATGACACTTCTCATTCCAGGTCCTAGGTCTCCAGGCAATGATATAGATGTATACTTACAACCGATGATTGAAGAGTTGAAGGAATTATGGGATGGAGCAGAGACTTATGATGCATATTCACAATCTAATTTTATGATGCGTGCGGCTGTCATGTGGACAATTAATGACTTTCCTGCATATGAAAACCTTTCAGGTTGGTCTACCAAAGGCAAGCGTGCATGCCCTTGTTGCCATAAAGATACACAATCAATTTCTCTACGTAGTAAATTGTGTTATATGGGTCATCGTTGCTTTCTTCCATTGAACCATCCATGGCGCAAAAATAAGAAGTTATTTGATGGGAAAGTGGAAAAGGGAGTTGCACCTAATCCTTTAACAGGTGATGAAGTGCTTATGCAATTACAAGGTTTGGGTAATGTGTCTTATGGTAAAGGGCAAAAGCGGAAGCGTGACGCTGCCGAAAATGCTTATAGTTGGAGGAAGAAAAGTATTTTTTTCCAGTTGCCTTATTGGAAGACTCTTTTGTTACGACATAACCTTGATGTAATGCACATAGAAAAAAATATCTCTGATAGTATTTTATCTACGGTAATGAATATGGTTGGGAAGACAAAGGACACGATGAAAAGTAGATATGATTTGGTAGACCTCGGCATTAGGCAAGGGTTGCATCCAATTGAGGATGGAAACAATGTTTTGTTGCCAGCAGCATGCTATGCATTGTCCCCGGAAGAGAAGTTGAAGGTATGCACTTTCTTAGCTAATTTGAAGGTTCCTGATGCCTTTTCATCAAACATTTCAAGGTGTGTCAAGGTACAAGAGAAAAAATACATGGATTAAAAAGTCATGATCACCATGTATTATTGGAAGACATTTTTCCATTAGCGATACGTGGTTTATTGCCTAAGGAAGTGTGTGAACCAATTATAGAGATAGGCAAATTTTTCAAAAATTTATGCTCCAAGTGCTTGACAATTGAAGACCTTGATATCTTAGAGGCTGCAATTCCTATCATATTATGCAAATTTCAAATTGTTTTCCCTCCTGCGTTCTTTGATATCATGATTCATTTGCCAATTCATTTGGCAAGAGAGGCAAAGCTTGGTGGACCAGTTCAATATCGGTGGATGTACCCTTTTGAGAGGTAATGTAGAATCCAATAAATTTCATTGTTATAGCTTTAGAAAGATACATTCTATTTACAAGTCATTTGCATACAGGTATATGCGGACACTTAAATTATATGTCCGCAACAATGCTCATCCTGAAGGTTCAATTGCAGAAGGTTATTTGGCAGAAGAAAGTCTCACATTTTGCTCGCGATACTTAAAGAATATATCAACCAAGTTCAATAGACAAACTAGGAATGATGATGAATCTGTGTCTAACGGTGAGATGTCTATCTTTAAAGATGGTGGGCGAACAAAAAGTGGTTCAAATCCTGGCACACTGCCTCATGATGAATTCAAACAAGCACGCATCTATGTACTTCAAAATTGTGAAGAGGTTTGGCCATTCATGGAGTAAGTTCTCTTGTTAATTACAGTAGTTTCATTTGTTTTTTCAATTACATTATGTTGTTAACTAGCCCACTGTTGAAATGCAGGAAACACACACAAGAGATGGAAATACAAAGTCCAACAAGGAATGAAAGTCATAACAATGAGTTTTCTGATTGGTTTCGTGCACATGTAAGTGAATCAAATTACATATTGAATAATAGTATAGTTGTTCCATGATGTTATTAGTTACGAGGGTGTTGTTGTCTTTGTAGATCTTACAACTATCTTCACAAGGACAAGTAAATGATGATCTTATAAGCTTAGCACTCGGTCCTGAACCACTGGTCCATCGATATTCCACATTAATTGTCAATGGATTTAGATTCCAAATAAAAGATCTTGAATCGAGAAGGAAAACACAAAACAGTGGAGTTCTTGTGAGAGGAGATGATTCAGACTCTAAGAAGGAGTACTATGGTGTATTGGAGGACATTTACGAGTTGTCTTATGTAGGAAATAGGAAAGTTTATCTCTTCAGGTGTCATTGGTGGGATGTGGCTCACTTAGGAAAAGGATATAAGATTGACAAATATGGTTTCACAAGTGTGAATACTCGTTGTGCCTTGAATACAAATGAGCCATTTGTGTTGGCATCTCAGTGTGAACAAGTCTTCTATGTGGATGACATGGCTGACAAAGATTGGCTTGTCGTTTTAAAGACAAATCCTCGCGACCTATTTAATATGCCCGAAAAGAATGATAATTGCACAGAGACTGAAGAAGAAGCATTGCCGCGTGAAGAAGCTTATCAACAAGAGGAAGTTGAATTTAATATGATACACAGTGATGATCAAGAGAATGATTCTGTGGTGTCTTTACATAGGGATGATGTTGACCCACAAAGTATTGATTTCGACCATGCAACTGAACAAGCTCAGACAAGTGGTCATAATGAGGAGGATGATTTTATTAATGACAATCACATTGATTTGTCTGAGAGTGAAAACAGTGATGAAGAGGACACTGAAATAGAGGATGATGATATGGAGTGACCAAAGAAATAGCCTTCTTATGCATTTTTTATTTGCTGCTTTCCTACGCTTTTACCCGTACTTTTTCAATTCATTGGATATTCACTTAATAAGTACCTTGTTGTTTTCCTCTTGCCATCAAAAGCAAAGTGTTTTGCCTGCTTTCATTGAAGGTGAAATTATTCTTTAGAAAGTCTCTTAGCAGTTTTGCAGGAGCCAGCCTGTTGTGATAAAATGAGAAGACTTATGTTACATTTTATTTGTGAATATATATGCTTGTTTCTTGATCTTGTTTTAGCCCATTCACTTTCTGAATATATGCTTATTTCTTGATCTTGTTTTAGCCCATTCACTTTCTTGAAATCTGTATAATTCTTGTTTGAAGATGAGCACACGAAAAAGTTTGATGCTGGTCCGCCGGCATTGAGACTATCTTACTGAATATTGGATCGTTAATTTTTTTCCCGAATGCACAAGTTATTTCAAAGTGTGAATCTTTATTCATACTTTCTATGTGAGATGTCGCAGGAGATGACAGGATTTGGACGAGGTCAAGGTGGGCGAGGTGGAAGAGGCCGCGGACATGGCAATGTTGAAAATTCTAGAGCGACATCATACTATAAGTCTAATCCATCATTGACGCCTAGGCTTGAGCAAGCATCACAACGACAATTACGGCTACAGCCACAGGCACAGGCACAAACACAAGCACCCCTACAGACTGGACATTCAAGCAGCCCTCGCAATGGACCCTCTGTTGAGACCCAATCATCAAGAAATTTTGTAGAAAATGTGCATCCCTCTCCAGAGACTGAAGATAACAGTGCAGGTTAGTTCTTTATTAAAAATGAAAAAGACCTAAAGAATACAATTGAGTGGTAACTCAAGTGCGCTATGCTATCGGGTAACAACATGTTATGTCATAAAATTGGTCTCTGAAGTGGTTCTAGTTAGCCCAAAATCACAAATCTTGAGGTCACAGTTTGCATTGAGTAGCAAGTTGCTTGGTTTCAAATCTCTGTGTTGCAAGTTGCTTGGTCTCTGAAGTGGTTCTAGTTGCTTGCATTGAGGTCACAAATTAGCTGAATGTACATACTTGAGTCCCTGTAATAATTGATAGAGGAAGTACTGAAAAGCATCAAAAAGAGGATGAGACTTTTCCAAAGTAAATTAAACTACCATCATTTAGTTTCTGGTACTGAGATACTGAAACCTTGCAAGCTATGCGAGTAAATTAACACAGATCGACGGAAGTAGGGGAGAGGGGCTGAATTAGTGTAACTGATAACCGCACAAATGTGGTAAAGCTTGGTCAGGAATAAGTAGTTCATTCTTTCCTTTGTGGGTGCAAACTTGTATGCAGCAGAAGGTATAGCAGCTGCGAAATATTGTTGCCATCGCCAATAACATGAAAAAAGAAATTGAACTATGATCCTTATCAAATTTTTGCCTTTTGTGTGGAAGCTAACATAACAATCTCATTCAAGTGGACAGATTATGCTCTCAAATTATCCCCTATATGTTACTATTCATCATGGAATTGTGCTGAAAACAAGCATAAAATACAAAATATAGCATTAAATCAGAAACAAAAGAGCTACCAAATATAGTCATTGAACCATCTAATTACAGAAAGCAGAGCATCAATGCAACATAACATTCATAAGCGTCTGTATATTATCTTTAAACACTTACCAAATCATTTTTTTCCACTTCTTATATATTTTTATTGAAGTCTGATTACTTTTTGCTTGCAGTTTCTGGCAACAAATCTAAGAAAGGGAGAGAGAGATACAAATCTATACATGTGGACATGCAAACTAAGCATGGTAGTAAAATTCCCATTATTATTCCGGGTGATATTGAGAGAGCTGTAGGTCCCGGAGCTAGGGATATTGTTAATTATTGTGGTTTCATTATGCGGAGCACTATCTCATTCAGAGATGGTAGTTGGCAAGAAATAATTGTAAAACATGGAGATACAATGTGGTTGAAGGTTAAGGTAATGATTTTCTTTTCAAAATTATATTGACTTTTGTATCACCTGTTTGTTACATTCAATATCTTTACATTTTTTTTTTAAGGATAAATTTGAAGCTACTGGAATGCGTGAACATGTGTTGCAAGGTCTTGTTGTCAACACTATGCAAAGGCTTTTTAGAGCATGGAAGACTCGACTGCATGCTGAATACTCTCGCTATACTACTGATGAAGAGAGACTGTCTCATAGGCCAGATGATGTTACTCCTGAGGATTGGGTATTTTTGGTAGGACTTTTCGGAAGTCCAGAATTCAAGGTAAGTTGATTATAAGAATGGATGACAAATAATTATTTAATTATTAGTTCTGAATTTATTGATTTTATTCTAGGCTGTGAGTGAGAGAAATAAAATAAACAGGGGAAAACAGATCACTAAGCACTCATGTGGCTCAAAGTCATTCGCAGAAATAGAGGAATCGACGGTACAAAAGCATATAACACAACTCTTATCTAATATTTATCTTATGTCATATTATGTGCTTATAGATATTGTTCCTCTATTGTAATAAATCATAGCGAAATCCTAATACTGGAGAAAAGGCAGCACCAGATCGAATATGGGAGCTTCAACATACTCGTAAGAATGACAAAGGAGAATTAGTGTGGTCAGATCCACAGTCCGAACAAATTCATGTAATTTCTTGGAATATTTTTTTTATTATTTTGTTTTATTTTTCTATTTTATTATAATTTGACATTCATAATTGCAGGGTAAGCTCCAGGAAGTTGTGAATCAGCAACAATCTGGTGAAAATGAGAATCCGATGAGTGCAGATGAGATTTTAGCCACCGTTCTTGGCGAACGAACTGGTTATGTTCGTGGAAAAGGGTATGGAAAGAGACCTGCCAAAAAGAGTCGTGCGCAACAAGTAGACTTAGAGGCAAGTATGTCCTGTGCAATGGAAAGTATGCGTCAAGAGATGCAAGCCGAAATGGACAAAAAAATGCAAGAAGAACGTGAACAAATGACTATTGAGTTGCAAACAAAGTTAGAAGAACAAATGGCTGCAGAATTGGAAAGAAAGCTAGAAGAAGATCGTGTTGTGTTTGAAAGGAAGCTAGAGGATGAGCGTGTTGAGTTTCAAAGGAAGCTAGAAGAGGAGAGCGCAAACATGGATCTACGTCTTGACAAAAGGATTCAACAACAAATGAATGCAATGATGATCAAAAGACAACGGGTAATGTGAACTATTGTTTTTGCACTCATTTTTTTTTTAAGAATAGAACATTCATACAATTTTTATACACTCCTACATTAATTTTTGGGTAATAGGAGATGTTATGTTACTTTAATCAGGTTGTCATCACCGAAATGCCAAAGTAGTATAGGAGATGTACTGATGCAAATGAAAAGGTACATTTCAGCAGTGCATTCTTCCCATAGCAGATACGATACACTAGAAAATATGATATGTCATCCTAAGGATTGTATATTAATCCCTTGCCACTGTTGAATTTTATCCCACAGAGCTGAAAAATAACACTTGAAAAAATAATGTTCAATGGATTCATGCTCAGCCCACTTTACGCCCATAGTTAATGGATGTTAGGATATTGATAAGATTTTCTTCCTATATGTGTATTACATAGAGGCATGTTAAGTCATCTAATTGTGACTCTTTAGCCACTGTATCTCTAGTCACTAGTCTCCTTACACTGCTACAAAATAATGAATATTGTGAAATAGAAATTCAGTTGTCATTGAAAAACCAAGTTCATATTGCTTTACTAGTGAGAAATCACTATATTTTCTTTAGTGCTTGACTTAGGATCTGATTATATTTGTACAAATATATTAACAGAACTTATCTTCACTTTTTGTAATAGCAAGGAGAAAGAGCTTCAATGAAGAAATGAAGATGCATTGGAGTCGTTTGATGACATTGGATACAATTTGAAGACATTGGATATAGTTTGAAAACATTTTAGTATTAAGACATTGAAATTTTAGTCATGCTTTTTTGTTTGTGTACCTACTATGACAATGGGTTGAATAGTTTATATTGCGTTTAAATTCTACTTGAAGAAAAATTTCTTTACGAAAATTTGATGGAATCTTTTATTATATTGCAACTAGTATAAATATATACATTTTTTAATTTAAAAAAACCAAAAATTTACTTTAGCAGCGACCATTCGGTGCCACAAAAGTGGAGTATTGATGGCGATTCCTAGTTGCCACAAAATAACCTACAATCAGTAGCGACACTAGTCGACACAAATAGTGACGTTTTGTGGCGACATATGTTGCCACGATAAGTTGAATCATTCACCCAAATATCTGTCGTGGCGATTAAGGTCGCCACCAAAGGGTGGCAGTCAGTGGCGACTATTCTTGGAAGACAATTTTGGTGGCAATCTTTAATCGGCTTTGGTGACAGTTATTGTCGCCACAAAAAATTAATCTTTTGTGGCGACTTAGTTTGTCGCCACGGATGAGAATCAGCCACTTACTATAGCCAACGACTATTGGGTCGCCACCAAAGGCCTATTGTGGCGACTTTACTACTTTTGGTGGCGATTTCTGTTGCCACCAAAGGCCTAATTTCTTGTAGTGATACCTTTGATGTTTCTAGCTTCCAAACTTTGTTTCCCTTGAATTCAACACCTTCTAAAGCTTAAACAAGCCATAAATTAGAATTTAGGTACTTTACTTAGCTATGAAGTAATTCTAAAACTCAAACTATAGACGAAATTGAAAGTAGCATATTGTTACCCTAATCGCATAGAGCGTTTTGACGCAATCCATCTTCCGTTTCGAGTCAAAATTGATGTGGTTTCTTCAAAATTAAAAAAAAATGGATTCAACTCCAGAGAGGTCTGCTTATATCGTGGGTTTTCTGGAACATTTCGAAAAAAATGAATAATTTCTCTTTTATAACAAAAATATTTCATTTATAGTCCTCTTTTGCGCTTATGTTCCTTTTTCTGGTCTGACTTCTAATACTCATATCTTTTTATCCATACATTGTATGAACAAACCGTCAAAATTTTTGGAAACTAAACTCCTAGACCTTCAATTTGGCATATCATATGTCGCAAAAGACCTCATATAACACACGAAATTAATTACTGAAAAAGCTCCGTTAAAAGGCAAATCCTTAGTCGGTTTTTCCGCAACTTAAATCTGATTTTTCCCAACCTTTATATTCAAAATATAAAAGTCATATATGGTCCAATTATGACTTTAACATCACTTAAATCATTCTTAACATGACATTAGAATGATATACATCACTTTAGACATACGGGGTGTAACAGTGAGTTAGAAGGGTTATGGTGTACATTTTTTTAAGACTTAAATCTCGAAGTATTTTAAAGTTCTATTTACTATTCTTTATAAGTTGCTGAGTTTAAAAAGCAAGAAAGCTACTTGTTGAAATGATTTATTTAATTTATTATCAACTCTTAAAAGATGCATGAGAAGGTTGGCAAGTCTGGTTCGCGTGGTCTCCAGGTGTAGTGCTATGACTCGTTCAGAAAACGGATCGTGACAAACTTGGTATCAGAGCAACATGTTTAGAGAGTCCTAGGGGTCTATGAAGCCGTGTCAATAGAGTCTTATTTATGGGTATGAAACGCACCATACTTATAAGCAGAAGGCTGCAGACATTTAAGAAAAGTCTCCCCTTCTTTCTTACTCTAGATCGTGCGATAGAGCCTAACTTTGTGGAACCTTCTAATTTTTTTTTCATTCTTTTGAATTCACAGAAATGGTTGCTACTCGAAATTCTAACACCAATGCTCAAGAAGCTGACCAAGAAACCATTGCTGCTATGGTGGCTAAGCGAAAAGCTAAGAAAATAAGAAAGGTAGACCAACTAAGAAGACTCAACCGCCCTTAGTTGAACTAGGGGAGTGGGTTGAGTAGGTTGATATAGATAAGCAAGCTACCCAGGACCAAGTTCCTCCCCCCGCCTATTATTCCAGCTCAAGTTGTCTTACCACCAGAGATGGGTGAGGTATTTAATGCAATGAGAGGAGCTATGGAGATATATACTACATTTATGGCTACTCAGGGTCCTAGGGGAAATGAGACACCACCTCGGGGAAACCAACAAAGAAGTTCCATAATATCCAAGGCACATGATTTCCTTAAGTTAAACCCACCAGAGTTCCACAACACCAAGGTTGGTGAAGAGCCATTGTTATGGCATGAGGAAGTTCAAAAGGCACTCCAGATGATGAAGGCATTTGATACTGAGGCTGCTGAGTTGGCTTCCTACCATCTCAAAGGTGTGGTAGGCTCTTGGTTCGAGATATGGGAAAGGGAAATAGATTAGGAATATGGTTTGCCTACTTAGGGTGAATTTGAAGAGGCATTCACAACGAACTCTATACCAAAAGAGGATAAGGCAGCCAAGGCTACTCAATTTTCAACTCAAACAGGGGCTATGAGTGTAGAAGAATACCAAATAGAGTTTATCAAGCTGGCTAAATTCGCTCCTCATATGATTCCCATATAAAAGGCAAAGATTCTTAGATTTGTTGATGGATTAGGTAATCACATTTAGGATACTACACCAGCAGCAACAGGTATGACAACTTTTTCCTCTGTAATAAGGTTTGCTAAGCACTTGGAAAAGAATAGTTGAAAAGAAAAGCTGTAATAACAAAAGAGCTCGATCATCGAGCAGTTTCAATGGTTTAATGGGATGAGGAAAGAGTTCATTTAACAAGGCTACATCTGCACCAGCTCAGTCATCTTACCAATCAGGTGGTGTTTCATTCAATAAGAATTAAAACTTCAGGAGTTAGTCCCGTCAAAACCAAAACATTGGTGGCAGGTCCAATCAAAATCAAAGTTTTCAATCTTCTGCTATTCATAGTCAAGATAGCGTTACCCATCAACTACAATATGGTGACATTTGTAATAATTGTAAAAAGAACCATTCGGGGCCATGCAAGATGGGTATCTGAGGTTGTTACAACTGTCTCAAATAGGGGCACTACAAATTTTATTGCCCAAATTTGCAGCATGCTTTTAGTAAGGGAGCAGCACATCTACCAGGTTCTTCAGCTACCGCAGTTGCACCACCCCAAGCTCGTGCCCCTCATAATCAAGCTGGGCGTGGGGTGGTAGAGCTTCAAGCTCTGTCAACCAAAGAGGGGGACAACCCTATTTATATGCTACACTTGATCATTACAGTGCAGAGGCATCTCCAATAGTTGTCACAGGTATACTTCAACTTTGCTTACAGAATGCATATGTCTTAATTGATCTAGGTTTTACATATTCTTATGTCACTCCGTACTTTGTTATGAGTTTTAGGCTAGAACTTGAATAACTAAGTGAGTCCTTCTTAGTATCTACTTCAGCTGGAGAGCAAGTGAACGCAATGAGAGTTTATAGGAGTTGCACAATCTCAGTCCAAGGTCGCAATACCACAGCTGATGGTATAGAGTTAGAAATGGTGGACTTTGATGCGATCATGGGTATGGATTGGCTGTCTTCTTGCCATGCCATATTGGACTGTCGTGCTAAGATAGTCAGATTCAGTTTCTAAATAAAGAAGTCCTAGAAAGGAAGGGTAGTTTAGCGTCGGCTGTGGGTAAGTTTATTTCCTACCTTAAGCCATAGAAGATCTACCTTACTTGGTTGTATTTCTTACTTTGCTCATATCATTAATGTAGAATCAGATACGCCTACTATCTACTCTATGTCAGTTGTTAGAGAGCTTCTAGAAGTTTTTTCATATGACTTTCCTGAACTTCCTCTAGAAAGAATCATAGACTTCAGTATTGATCTCGTGTCTAGCACTCAGCCCATATCTATTACTCCATACAAAATGGCTCCAACAAAACTTAAAGAGTTGAAAGAGTAGTTCATTTACCTTCTTGACAAGGGCTTCAGCAGGCCGAGTGTGTCACTATGGGGTACCCAGTCCTGTTTATCAAGAAAAAATATGGGTCTCTCATGATGTGTATTGATTATCGGCAGTTAAGCAAAGTCACAGTAAAAAACAAGTATCTATTACTGAGAATTGATGACTTATTGATCAAGTTCAGGGTGAAAAATACTTCTCAAAAATAGACTTGAGATTGGGGTATCACTAGTTCAAAATTAGAGAAGAAGAAATCCCAAAAACAACCAGCCTTCAGAACTCGCTATGGGCACTATGAATTCCTAGTGATGTCCACTCGGGCTCTCTCCATAAACCCTAGTTGATTGGTAAATATTCAGCGGCTTGCCTTAGAGCCCATAGAAAATATGCCTCTTGAGGGATCTTGATTGTCACAGCCCTAAAGGAAGACTCCTTGGTTTGTAGTGATCGTCCAAAGGCTACGCGAGCTACTATCTTCTCACTGGAAGGAAGGGGAGAAATGTGCTCAGCATGATGCTTAGAAAAAAATAATGACACAGTCACCTCGCGATGTCGAGATTCAACCGTCTCTTTTAGAGTCTCCTCCTCTCCATGCTAGCTTGTCCCCTTCGGCCTAGCCTCTCTTCATCTTCAATCACAATAAGGGCATTTTCTTGACACCTTCTGCTTCTGCCCTAGCATGCTCATCTGAGGGCTCGTCCTTCAATTGGCGTTGGACACCCGAAGATTCCAGAAAGGGATTCCTTCTCCTGCGCCGGTCAACCTAGCACTTCTAACTGTTTTATTTCTCTTCTTCAGGAGACTCGTTGTCAAGACAAGATTAGCAGGAGTTGCGCCCATAGGATCTACTTTACGCTTAGCTGCATGCTCTTGTTAAAACTTATAGACCGTATAATAATTGACACAAGCCTATCGCCATGAATGCAATGCTACTCTGGGAGAAGCAGTCGTGTCTAGTTTGTCGTACAAGGCAATGCCTATGAGAAAATTTAAATTAGGACATTGAAGATTCAACGATGAAAAATTCAAACACAGACTAAATGAAACTTAACATGATTGTTGGCCTTTCCACATACGATTGAAAGATATACTATTCCAAGTCTAATCCTTGTTCATTGTCTTTGCAAGGATGAGACTCACCCATCTGTCGATGTCGGGAAAGGCTCAAAATCAGCTTTCTTGGTTGCATTCGAAGTAAACATTCAAAATCCAGAAAAAAAGGTTGGGGAAAATAACTAAAAATACTTACGTTTAGGATTCTACATTTTCGGAAGTCAATTGGCGAGTTAGGATGAGAACGAATCATTCGTACCAGTTTTAGATGTTGTCATCGTTAAAGGAAATTAAGGGGTCGATTTCCTCAGGGAGCTAGCTTGCAATCTATTAGTCTTAAAATGAATAGTAACAAGTTCTATGAATTGTTCATCTACTCCTAAGTATAAATTAATAGGAATTGAATTAACTACAACTACAACTAACGATTAACACTAAAAGCATGCAAATGACTTAATACTTTAAAATTGATGTAAATATGGAGAATGAGCCAAGGTTTACTCATTACGACAAGATTCCTTTACTTACACTCTTGCTTTAACATTACAAATCGTATGGGTAATATAAATAGTCTAACCTTGAATGTATTCCTCAAAATCCATTAGGGATAGAGAGGATATACCTCATCAAGCCCGTTAGGGTCAATAATGGGGCACGATAAACCCTAGTCCAACGACCTGAGCGGAATGACCTTTTGGGTCTTTCCCTTTAGATAGGATAGACCGTAGCCATTGTAACCCAAATTCTTGCTAGTTTCCATTAACCTACACCTTCAACCCCGTTAGGATGATGAAAGTGAAGTAGGGTCAGGTTCAAGTACGGTCGTGCCTCAAACCCTAGTCAAGAAAAGTACAAAAGAGAACTAGATTCATCTTTACCCATAGATTATACAAGATTAAAAATAAATTTTAAGTTAAAATTATCAAGTCGTCATGAATAAACCGCCACTCATACTAGGGTCTATCACACACATAGTAAGATATGACATGGCAAGAATCATATGAAGAATTAGATTAATAAAAGAAATTCTTACAAAATATTCAAGTTAGAACCCTTTCTTTGCCTCCAAGAATATTCAAAAGTGTAATAAAGTATATTCTAAGCTGAAAAGATTCTCTTTTCTCGGAGGCATAACAGCCTATTTATAGGCATGGGTTTGAAAACTAGGCTAATATTTATAAAATTGCTATTTTGCCCTATTTTACGCTAGACCACCAGTCATTCAGCGGGCAGCATAATGAAGTTCGCAGCTGCCGAAGGCTATTCTAACTCCTCTGTTGTCTTGTTCTGCGGTGCAGGTCTGACAGGGTCGCAGGTTCAGCAGCAGACAACTCCAGCAACTCCCAGGTGTCTTTGGACTCACTTTGATGGTCGGTGGGACCGCATCTCCTTCTGCAGTATCGCAGAATATATTCAGCAGGTATATCGGCGGTCCGCCTCTTTGCTTCACTGGAACTTGATGAGCTCTTGAACTCGATCCTCCTTCAGCCGGTGATTCGGCAGCTCACCGATCAAGCTGCTACCTATTCTCCTTGTTCTTCAAAATGTTGCCAAAGTTCACTTGTTTTTGCTCCTTTCTTCATTCTTTTTGGCTTTGTACAGTAATACTCTTTACTACCCTGAAACATGGAGAAACATAAGATTTACTCGAATAATAAAAGTTTTAGGACATGAAAGCTAGTCTAAAAGAATTGCAAATTTACGCAAAATACCAACACATCAACTCCCCCAAACTTAAGTTTTTGCTTGTTCTCAAGCAACAGTAAGAACTATCTTATGAGTCAAACTTTAGCATCGGGATTGAGTTCAAACATGAGACTGAGACAAGAGGAAGTTCATGACTTTGGTTGATACTAGCATTTATTTTCACACATGAGAATCCAACCAAGCAATCCACAAGCGCCAAAGTTGCAACTACATCAACTAGAGCTTCTAGTGATGACTAGAGCATGCATAGTACAATTACTCTCTCAACTTACCTAAGGCTCTTAATTGTATCTTCAAGTCTCAAGTCCCCTAATGCTCTTACCGCAAGGAATGGGTCCCTATCTCTCAATATAATTCTAACCAAAAGGGACCCTTAAGTATAACCCCTCACTCTCACAAATGAATGCAAATTACGCACATACAATGTCATAGGCTTGGCCTTAGTGTCACTTGTCATTTCTTTCATGTTAATCAGTGAAGGATCATATAGGACTTCTAAGGTAATAATGTAGGCTTTTGGACATAGGTAGGGTATAATTTTGATAAAAACTATCTAAAGTCCCTCCTTCGGCACTATATTATCTTTTCATTCATTTCACTTTGAGCTTTCTTTTCACATTAGCTCTTATTCCCAATTTTCATTCTTGATCTTTGTTTTGTGGCTCTTATTCCTCTTTTTTGCTTCACTTCTCTATTTTTGTCTTTTCATTTTCTCTTTTGCTATTTTTGTATTTTTTTTTTTTTATTTTCTTCTTTTTCTCTTTTGCAACTTTTCTATACAATCATCTTCTTTTTTGAAGAGTCGCTTAGCTTTCATTTATTTGTTCCCCTCCCCAAACTTAGACTTTAGCCTAAGTTGTACGTTTTTAATGCCTCAAGGAGATAGGGCCAAGAGAAAGTTAGTGCTATCAAGCACTTAGAATAGGCTCGGGCTATTTGTGTGACTGTCAAAAGAAAGGATATTAAGGCTCAAAGTTGGCTAACTAAGGATCGCTTTCATTTGGTGGCTTCAAAAGCTCAGACGGTACAAAGAAATGTCTATTATCCTATCCAATCACCAATTTGACATTCCATTCATTTCTAAGGACATACAAGCCAATTTCTAACATGCATATGCAATTAGCAAGCTTAATCAAAGATTTACCTCACTAGCATAAGGGACAAAAGACAAGAACGTCAATTTTCAAGCACTTAAGGTAAGGATTTAGTCTAAACTACGCATGCATAGAGTCATCAAAAAACCTAAAGGTTATAGGTGCAACTCTCAACAAACAATCAACTAAACTTTCTCATATGAGCTCCTAATATGTCGGTATTAAACAAGTCACAAAACAAGGATGACACTTCTATGAATATGTCCTAAAAAAGTGCCCGGTTCAAAAGAATTTTATTCTTGGAAAAGAACCGAGTCAAAGAAAAACAAAGAAGGTTATTTACTACTTCTAAATGATTTACACAAATGGTATTTACAATGGAGGTGGTTGTTGCTTCGAGCCCAAGTAAAAATGAGTTTCACGAGGGTTGCCTACATATCGCAACAAGTGTTAATCAGAGGAAAGAAGACAACATCCCAATCATAGTTCACGGGAGTACCAATGGCATTTTTTTGGGATTTTCAAAAAAAAATCAATTTGCTTTGATTTTTGAATTTTTCATTTAACAACTAACAACAATAATTGTACTATGAATTTAAAAAGACAAGGATTAAAGACAAGAAATTAACCATCCTAAATTAAAGATTAACATAATAAATTAAAGTAACAACATCCTAAGTTAAAACACCAATATTAACAAAGTTAGGACATTCATCAAACAATTCATCAAGAAATTAACTACCCCACACCCCAACATGAAAATTTGCTATGTGCCAAAGCAACTAATCTAAAAACAAAAACAAAAGTTTATGGGGTCAATCAAAAAGGGAGAGAAGAACTCCCTATTCATCTCCGGCAATTCCTTTGCCTTTGCCCTCAACAAGATCCTTTGGAGCTTGTTGTCTTCTTTGCCTTCTTCCCTCTCTTGCTCGTACTACGTCTTCCAATGAAGCCTTCCTGGCTAAATTCATCTGTACTTCTTCATCAAATTGCATGTTTATGAGCACACCCAAGTCTCCAAGTATCTCTTCTTCAGATTTTTGCTCGCCGCAACGAGCATCCTTGGCGAGCGAGGAATTATTAGGCGCGCGTAGGAGGAAATACAAGGGAGCGGGCAGATTTTTAACCTACTTAACGAGCTCCTCAACGAGCTATTATGTGAGAACTATCACTCCATTTTTTGGCTCTACTCTTGGATGCTTCATCAAGGATACGATACAATATATTCAAGGATTCTTTTCAAGATTATTTCTCATGGTTTTAATCAAATTCTTAGCTGCTATATATTTCATTAGTTTTTCATACATATTATTCTTAAGTAGTATTGTTATTTAGGTAAAGCATATTATCCAAGTGTTAAATTTACCTCAATTGGTGGTATTAGCATTGTACAATGCTCAACCCAATGAGGTGAAAGCAATGCTTGAGTATTTTGCTATAGTACCGCTACTTAGGCATTATTTAGTCTTAGCAAGTTTATATTTCATTCATGAAGTAAAGACTGAATTTATTGTTTTTGTTTGTTTTTTATTAATAAAATTAGCCGCTAAACTATAAGCTTAGTGATATTTTGCTAAAAAAAAAGTATCTCTTCTTCCATTCTTCTCATGTTCCTCTAGTGCATAGTTTCTGGGGCTGTTGGTTGATCCGGCCTTCCTTGCTTTTTCTCTCACTCACTCCACAAACGTTCATATGCTTCACAACATCAGCTTGAGTAATGGCAAAAACATGAATGTACTTTCTGATTTTCAAGATATCCTTGCCATTTGCATCAATGGCTGCACTTAACTGGTCAAATTGAGTCGGGTTGACTTTGCTTGATGAAGGTGGAGGTGGTTGCATTCGAGGCATATTGCATAGAAGCACACCGAACTTTTACATATTGCCTCAAGCTCTCTTGAGTGAGGTTTGCTACTGCAACTTCAGCATCCCTATAAACATGAGATGGAGGAGCTCTTGAGGAAGATGGCATGTCAGCTTGCAATGGTGCTCCATGAGTAGGGGCAGCACATGTAGGGTAGATTGGGTTGTTTTTATCTTCAATTGCATATAATTCAAAGCCTCTTGCAGCAAAGGCATAATCATCACCCCCTCCCCCCCGCCCCCACGAAGTATCACACCCCTGCTTTATCAGAAAATCTGTCTATTTGTTGGCATAAGGGAGATTTCTACCACCAGATTTAGCAGCCTCGAACATCACTCGCACCATTTTGGCTCCCAAGTTGATTTGTATAATTGTATCGCGGCCATAATGCACCCAATCAGAATTTCCCTTCTTAAGGTAACTATGTGGTTCTCCCTTGATGGTAGTATTCTTGAACTAACAATAGCATTCCAACCCTTGGCCTCAAAGTTGAGATCCTTGGTTGTGATTATTATGCCCACTCTACTCCAAGCTGGTTTCTTCTCTCGACCAATGATGGAAACAAGCCACTTCCTTTGCATTTTCTCGCTCATAGCTAGCTTAGCCATATACTCATTTGGAATGAAATTGGGAAGTTGAAGATGTTGATTTAGAGCTCCGGCAGAAACTTCCACTGCTTTGCCCCTGCATTCGACCATGCAATCCGGTCTTGTTTGTTCACTCAATACAGTATAAAATTCTATTATTAATTCCACGACAGCTGCACCCAGTCTCCTTGTGAATATCTTAATCCACCCTGTTTCAAGGAGTTCCTTGTAAAAAGCTGGGTTGAATTCCTCCAATCTATCTAATATAACTCTTCTTTCACAGATGAGCGCTTCATGCTCTTCATCAGTGCTGATGTTTACTTCACATGATTCATTGTCAGAAAAATCAGTGTCGAAAGGATCACTTCGGAGGGACTGTTTGGTGGAGGAGTATCTCTTCTTGCTCCTTTTTTTATTTTTTGTGCTTGATGTTGTGCAATTTCAGTACGTGAACAAGATCAACTCCATGTGAAAGGTTAGCATATATACTAGCTACATTATCCTACTCCTACAGTATACTAAGATTAACTAAACTACAACACATGAGATCTAAGAAAGAAGCAAAACAGTTGCTGAGTCAAAGGGAATTTTTTGTTAAGCACATCATTCCGCGGCCAGCAGAAAGACATGCGGTACCGCAAATAAAAATGGACGGCTCGCAGAAAGCCCTGAGATATGAATCGTCGGGGTGCCGCTCGAAGTGCGGAAGGAAAGTGATATAGCACGAGCACATGTTGATCAAGTGTTCGATCCTCCGAGGCCGATGACACAAAGCCAAGCCAAGATGTTGTACGATGTTCACATTCACATGGCTTGATCGGGAGAAAGCAACCACTGCGAAGCTGATTGGCCGAGCTCAAGAATCGAAGGCTTCATTTGTAAAGTTGAGCTCGAAGAAGGGAGTGACCGAACCTAAACCGAACACTCAACATCACCGACGAAGTAAATCAAACAAAAAATCGAAGGAAGAGCGACCGATGTCAACTTAAGCCGAGTCAAGCACAACGAAGCCAAGAGCTCGAGCTGAAGTGTTCGAATTTCAAGTGTTCGATTGAAGGAGTGACTGAACACTCAGTTATCCAGCCCTGCGTGGCTTACTCCTATTGGTCGCCTGTGACCATTTATTATTTTGTCCTTAGAGTAGTCTATAAAAACCTCATTTCCTTTCATTGTAGCTAACTAGCTTTTGTTGAATGATCAAACGTAGCTGTAACTATTGTGAGTATTCGATGGAGCCGAACCTTGATGTAAGATTTAAGAACTTGTGTCATTCGGTGTTGAATCGTTTGAACAATCTTCTTCTTTGGTCATTCAATTTGCAAGAAGCAAATGACTTCTTTAGGATTGTTGCTTAGTATAGGTGATTCTTTGCCTCCGATTTGATCGAACCCGAGACTAGTTCCTCGAAGTTCTTTTGAATCGAAGTAAGACTTGTCTTGCTTCTATCTTTCGTTCTTGTTATTTTTTGCGTTTCATCGTGTTTAGCTTTACCTCCGGTTTAGCTTGCACCACCTTGTTATCAGAGCAAGGTTTGGGCTTGTTCTTAGAACCCCAATCCTGTTCGATTTATTTCGTGCTTTGTGTCTTTCAGTTTCAGCTTCTTCCTTGTTGTTGATTGTTGTTACTATTGTTTTGTTAATAAAAAAAAAAAATTAGAAAAGAAAAGTTCAAAAATATTGGATTGATTGTTGGTTGCTTGCATCAAACAACCATTTCTTCTTGATCACCATCGTCTAAGGATTCCAACGAGTACCTGTCGTACACGATTGTCGACTAGGGTTTCTCGACGTTATTTTGGACTGTTTGACGTGGTGGCTGTTGAAATCGAACCCCAGTGAGATTTTGGTTGTTACCGTTGGAAACTGGTGGTTCTTGTTTGATTTGGGTTGTGTTTTGCGTTAAAATTCGAAGTTCTATGATTAGGCCACCGTCTGTACGCCAGAAACTTGTTCCATTGTAACAGTGTACGGACGAAGTGAAGTTTTCTTAGCTCGAACTTCTGGAATTAATTTCCTTCGACGTTGAAAGTCACCGGAGTTAAAAGCAACCCAAATTTTGTTGAAACGTGGTCAGTGAACGAAATTAAATTTTGTCCGTACACCGAAGTAAAAGATTCACTGTTCCATTGAAGAAAAAAGGGGTAAATTTTTACATTCAGAACCTCATGTGAAAGTTTATCGGCTTGAAAGGGAAATTGAATAAGGTAAAACCATATCCGTACCAAGGAGGGACCACTTTGTCCAAACAAGAGTTGGAGTGTTCGAAATATTTCGAAGAGGAATCGAAGGGTAGAATCTCCTAGGTTTTCACTTTTCTTGTGTTCGATAAATCTCGTTAGTGGATCTCTAGAGTAAATCTTTCTACTCAAGGTCGTGCTAACTTATTTGAGCTTATAGGAACTCGTGCGTGGGGTGACCGAAGTCAATTTCGTAGATAAATTCAATTGACTCCCAAGAGCAAAGTAAATTGCGTACGTTCTATCAAGTCATATCAATTCACTCTTCCCGAAGGAGACAGTGTCACTTGTCAAATTCGAAGGAACTGAGGGAAGTTGATCAACCGAGGAAGCCATTGGCTACAAGTTCTTGAGTGACTAAAACCGAACCCATAAATTGAGTGGACCCGAGCGCCACCCTAAAAGGTGAGGGAGCGCGTGAGGTGATTTCTAACCTTTAACAATTTCTTGGTCTTTGATTTGTGCATGTACCATGGCTGGGAATGGAGGCGAAGGAAAGGGCATTTAGAATCCCTAAGTGTCGTTAACCGATCTCATGGCTGCGATACAAGGCATCAGTGCCGAGGTAAGAAGAGAGAGTGCTGGAGTAGCTAACCTTGAGCAAGGGAGTATGTCCGTGGCCTTGCCTGAGTCTGGCACTGGAAGTAGCAACTCTACTCCGATGAAACCTGAGCAATTTGCTGAGATTATTTGACAACAACGGTTCAAGGACGAGGCTGTTTGAAATGAAGCTATGGGAAATCCCCAAGCTACACAGCACTTGGGCAATCCCCAAGCGCAACAACAAAACTTGGGCAATCCCCAAGCTGGTTATCAACACTTGGGCATTCCCCGAGATGATAGAATGCCACTTCCAGTGGCCCGAAGACAAGTTGTGGTCGTTGATGAAGGGGTCGATGATGGAGGATTTCTCGAAGGCGAACATGAGTATGAGACACAATTAGTTCAATGAAGGCAGGCTCAACGAGGTCGTGGAAATTTCTGAGGTCGAGGCCGAGGCATAAATGTTGATCGAAATATTGAGCGTGAGGCTGATGATTATTATAATGAGTATCCGAAACCGATCCGAGGTGCTCGAGATTCAAACTTGAACAGTGTCAAGATCACTATTCTACCATTAAGAGGAACTAGTGATCCCGACCAATATCTTGATTGGAAGCTTAAACTAGAGCGGATCTTTGAAACCAATGAGATGAGCGAAAAGAGAAAATTTGTCCATGCTATTGCTTTGTTCGAGGCATATGCATCGACACGGTGTGAGGCTGACAAAAGGTTGAGACGAAGGAATGCTTATTCCAAGGTCTCCACATGGGTGCAGTTGAAGATAGCAATGGATGCTAAGAGTGTGAATGCCAAATATCGGCATGAACAACTTCGAAAGCTCTTCGAATTGAAACAAGGGTCCAAATCAGTTGAAGAATACCATGATGAGTTCGAAAGAATTTAATTGGCCCTTGATATGGAAGAAGATGACGAGCAAGCCATCATTTAATTCAAAAATGGCTTGGCTCTAGATGTGTCATCTCAATTGAGGCTGCATGTGTTTCAAACCTTAGAATATGTGTTTCATGCTGCCATCGAAGCTGAGAAATGGGTTAAGGACGATAAAGCAAACCGGTATCGAGGAGTCACTACTTTAACTCCTTTGAACCAAAGTAAAGAATGGAAGAGACCGAAACCAACAAGTGCTAACAATGTTCGAGATCCGAAAAAGCCCTTCGAGAGGGGAGTGACCGTTAACCAATCAAGAGAAGCTGGAGGAAAAGTTCAACTCGATACTCCTAGTGCTTCAAGTATTCACTGTCACAAATGTAGAAGTTATGGTCACATTGCGAAAGAGTGTCCAACTTGCAAAATTATGCTAATGCTCGATGATGGAACCATCCAAGAGCAAGCGAGTGACACCGAGGAAGACAATTTTGAGGAGACTGGCCGAGCTGGAGATGATGATGGTCATGTTGCTGCCAAAGCTGATCATCCGGAAATGTTCCTTGTGGTTCGAAGGAATTTGAGCTGCATGACTCTCGAATAAGAGGATAACCAAAGAGAGAATCTCTTCCATGTAAGATGTCGACTGAGGGGGAAGGTTTTTCGATGATAATTGATTCGGGTAGTTGTGCGAATGTGGCGAGCCAAACCTTGGTTTCGCAATTGGGACTACCTACCTCAAAGCATCCTCATCCTTATAGATTGCAATGGCTGAATGAGTGTGGAGATTTGACGGTTGTCAAGCAGGTGTGGATCAAATTCAAAATTGGAGAGTATCAAGATGAGATGATGTTCGATGTGATACCGATGCAAGCTTGTCATTTGCTGTTGGGTCGACCATGGCAGTATGACCGATCGGTTGTTCATAACGGACGATCCAATACTTACACTGCTAAGCTCGAAGGGAAGAGTTTCATACTCAAACCCTTGTCTACAAAATAAGTCAGCGAGGACTATAAACGGATGAAAGAATTAAAAGAAGCGGCCAAAGCTAAGCTTCCAATAGGAACACAAATTGTAGCCGAAGACAACAACTCACCGCTCGAGGTAAGAAATATATGTGCAATCATGCAACCGGGTTAGTATCTACAAGGCAACGACAACGGTCAAATGATGATTTGCCTCGTGCACAAGGGTATCTTTCTAAACTCTAATGATGATTTTTCTAACGATAACCCTTTGTCTAGGGTTGTACAAACTATTTTGCAGGACTTCGGAGACATGTTTCCCGAAGAAATTCCAGATGGATTGCCTCCGTAGAGAGGAATCGAGCACCAGATTGACTTTGTACCGGGGTCTCAAATCCCCAACAAGCCTGCATACCGGTGTAATCCCGAAGACACCAAGGAGCTCCAAAGGTAGGTAGATGAATTGCTGAACAAGGGCCTTGTTCGAGAGAGCTTGAGTCCTTACGTCGTTCCTGTTATCCTTGTCCCAAAGAAAGATGGAACATGGCGAATGTGCGTTGATTGCCGAGCAGTCAACAAAATCACGGTAAAATATCGTCATCCTATCCCTCGATTAGATGACATGCTCAATGAGTTAAGTGGTTCTTCATGCTTTTCGAAGATAGACCTCAGGTTCGGTTACCACCAAATCCGAATGAAACCCGGAGACGAGTGGAAAACCACATTCAAGACCAAATTCGGTCTCTATGGATGGTTAGTGATGCCTTTTGGCCTCTCTAACGCACCGAGCACAATCATGCGACTGATGAACCATGCGCTCAAACCGTTCATAAATAAGTTTGTTGTCGTTTGCTTCGATGACATACTTATTTATAGTAAATCTGTAGATGAACATGTCGAACACCTAAGGCTAGTGCTTGATAAGCTTAGAGAAGAGAAGTTATATGCTAACTTCAAGCAATGTGCCTTTTGTGTGGAACGTGTAGTCTTTCTAGGATTCATTGTGAGTGTTAATGGTGTTGAATTCGATGAGTTAAAAGTCGAAGCCATCAAACATTAGCCAACTCCAACCTCGGTATCTCAAGTTCGTAGCTTCCATAGTTTAGCTAGCTTTTACCGAAGGTTTGTTCGTGACCTTAGCACCGTGGCAGCTCCTTTGACCGAGCTGGTAAAGAAAGACCATCTATTTGTGTAGGGAGAGTCCCAAGAGAGAGCTTTCCAAGAGTTGAAACAGAGGCTTTGCTCTGCCCCGTTGTTGCAACTACCTGACTTCGGCAAAGCATTCGAGGTCGAGTGTGATGCATCCAGAGTTGGGATTGGAGGAGTGCTTATGCAAGAATCAAAGCCAATCGCTTACTTCAGCGAAAATCTTAAGGGTGCAATCTTGAATTACTCTACGTATGCCCTCGTTCGAGCACTCGCCCATTGGCAACATTATTTGTAGCCGAGAGAGTTTGTGATTAAAAGTGATCATGAGTCTTTGAAACATCTCCGAGGCCATGAGAGATTAAATCGAAGATATGCCAAGTGGGTGGAATTCATTGAGAGCTTTCCCTATGTAATTCATTACAAAAAGGGAAAAGACAATGTTGTGGCCGATGCGCTATCAAGGAATTTTTCCTTAGTGACCACTCTCGCCTCGAGGCTCATGGGATTCGAAAGCATCAAGTCGATGTACGAAGACGATCCCAAGCTGAAAAGCGTTCGTGACACAATCTTGAGTGGCCGAAGGGTTGAGAAGTATCAGTGATGGCTACCTCTTCAAGAATGGGAGGGTTTGTGTGCCAATGTCATCGTGGAGAGAGCTTTTGGTCGAGAAGCTCACTCCGGAGGCTTGATGGGACACTTCGATATCGATAAAACTATTGGTATCTTAACCGAGCAGTTCCATTGGCCAAAAACGCGAAGAGATGTGGAAAATCTTTGCAATGCTTGTATAGATTGAAAGAAAGCTAAATCGAGGTCCAACCCTCATGGTTTGTATGCTCCATTACCTGTTCCTAATCGACCGTGGGTTGATATATCCATGGATTTTGTTATTTGGTTACCGAGGTCGGGGGTGGACATGATAGCATCTTTGTCGTCGTCGACCGATTTTCTAAAATGGCTCATTTTACTCCTTGCAAGAAGTGTGATGATGCACAACATGTACCTACTTTGTTTATTTCTAATGTGTTGAAATTGCATGGTGTGCCTCGTACTATTGTGAGTGATCGAGACTCAAAATTCTTGAGTCATTTTTGGAAATGTTTATGGGGTACCCTCGGTACCAAATTACAATTCTAGACATCTCACCATCCTCAGACTGATGGACAGACCGAGGTAGTTAACCGAACCTTGGGAGCTCTACTTCGAACTATGACTAAAGGTAAGGTTGGAAACTAGGCTGATCATTTGCCCATGATGGAATTTGCATACAATCGAACTGTGCATCGAATGATTGGACTGACTCCGTTCGAATGTGTGTATGGTTTTAACCCTTTAATTCCATTTGATTTAACCCCATTGCCTCGAGATTCTATTGTTGATTTTGAAGGTACTCGGCGAGCCACTGCCTTGATCGAGTTGCATGCAAAGGTGAAGAAGAACCTCGAGGAAGCTTATGCAAAAGTTGCATCGAAAAAAAGCAAGGGGCGCAAAAAGTTGGAACTAAAGAAGGGAGATTGGGTATAGGTTCACTTCCGAAAGGAACGATTTCCGAACCTAAGGAAAGGAAAGTTGGCTCCTCAAGGGGATGGTCTGTTTCAAGTGCTAAGCAAGATCAATAGCAATGCTTATGTGATCGACCTCCCTGGTGAGTATTATGTGTCCAACACCTTTAATGCTCAATTTCGAGGACAAAATCTTCTCAAGAAGGGGAGGATGATGCAGCACGAACACGTGCTGATCAAGTGTTCGATCCTCCGAGGCCGATGACACGAAGCCAAGCCAAGCTGTTGCATGATGCTCACATTCACTTGGCTTGGTGGGGAGAAAGCAACCACTCCGAAGCTGATTGGCCTAGCTCAAGAATCGAAGGCTTCATTTATAAACTTGAGCTCGAAGAAGGGAGTGACCGAACCCAAACCGAACACTCAACATCAGTGCCGAAGTAAATCAAACAAATAATCGAAGGAAGAGCGACCGATGTCAACTTAAGCCGAGTCAAGTGCACTGAAGTCAAGAGCTCGAGCTGAAGTGTTTGAATTTCAAGTGTTCGAATTTCAAGTGTTCGGTTGAAGGAGTGACCGAACACTCAGTTATCCAGCCCTGCGGGGCTTACTCCTATTGGTCTCCTGTGACCATTTACTATTTTGTCGTTAGAGTAGTCTATAAAAACCTCATTTCCTTTCATTGTAGCTAACTAGTTTTTGTTGAATGATCAAACATAGCTGTATCTATTGTGAGTCTCCGATGGAGCCGAACCCCGATGTAGGATTTTAAGAACTTGTGTCATTCAGTGTTGAATCGTTTGAACAATCTTCTTCTTTGGTCATTCAATTTTCAAGAAGCAAATGATTTCTTGAGGATTGTTGCTTAGTATAGGTGATTATTTGCCTCCGATTCGATCGAACCCGACACTAGTGCCTCGACGTTCTTTTGAATCGAAGCAAGATTTATCTTGCTTCTATCTTTCGTTCTTGTTATTTTCCACGTTTCATCGTGTTTAGCTTTACCTCCACTTTGGCTTGAACTAGAAAGCCTCAGTCAAACAATTATAAAAATATTCTGATATTACCGACGGCTCCACAAATGGATTTTCCAGCCTGCCGAGTGCTCACGCATTTCAACTTGCAACATTTTTTTCCTTGTTCGGAGACTCGCCGCTTAAGGTGCGAAAGGCAAGCCTCTCTTTCACAAAATCCATGCTCACTGATCACACCGGCAGCCCCGCAATAGGAACTGCAGAACCGCCGAGTGCGTTCCGCACTTCAAATTGCGAAATCAATTCCTCATTGGCGGCTTGCCGAATCATTGGTCCAATTCAACTACAGTGCACAGATTCGAAGTTATTCCATTCTCACATCCCTTAACACCCCCAAACACGCTCATATATGGTCTTTTCAACTTCTCACTTCGTTCAAACACTCTCTCAAGAACGAGACCACATTTTCAATAAAAAATCAACCAAGAGTCATACCAAGTTCAAGTTCAAGTTTTGTAAAGATTATCAAGCACAACAAGGTATGTCCATGGTTCTATTTTAAGTTTATTTTAGTTATTTTCTTTTCTCACTCTCTTCTTCTACCCATTTCTTCACTCAACAACAATTTCAACAATATCTCACACCATAAGGTATAAAAATTCCACAAAATCAAGTTAAAACAAACCCTAAAATTAAGGTACTAGATTTCCCTAAGTTCATGTATAAAGGCATGATATTCACCAAACCCCACCTCAACATGATGTCTTAACTTACCTCACACTTAAAAACAACAAGAAATTAAAAATTAGGGTTAAAACTTATCGGATCTGTAGCGAAAATGAAAACGGGCTGAGGGAATAGCGAGTGGTTGGTGAAATCTGGTGTGTGTGAGCGATTTGGAGTGTTGATATTGGTTGGGGTGCATCGGAATAGTGATTCCGGTGAAGGGTGTGGTTGGGGGTGTGAAAAGTGAAAAATAAACTTACCTGGGGCCTTTTATAGTCGGGTAACCCGACCAGGCCCATAGAAGTTGTGCGCCGACGCTTGTTCGGTGGGTTGCCAAAGTCTAGGCGACGTGGACGCAAGTCCTTTTTTAAGCGCATGGGAAAGCAAACCGCAAAGTATTATGTGGAATTGGTTCGGCGCCTGGCCGATTGACCGGCGGAATGCCTCTCCACTCCGTAGGAAGAATATTTCTTTTCTGACTAAGCCGGTGGCTCGCCTTTTGTTTGGCAGGCCGCATAATTGCTTCTGCAATTCCTTCAGTGGTTATTTCCCACATTTCAACTCCTTCCTTGTTTTCTTAAATTCCTTCCCTTTTCATATTTTGCATTGTACCTGCATTATCACCACTTGACCAAGATCAAATGCAACTATCAAAGAACTTCATGTGCAATCTTTACACTAACTAAAATGCTAAAATCAAAAATTAAAAATGCTAAAAGGAAAATCTTGGGTTACCACCCAAGAAGCGTTTGATTTAACATCGCGGCAGGATGATGTTACCTCATTCCATCAAGATCCAAGAGATAGATGCAACCAACCTCTTTAGGTTCGGCTTCACATCCCAGTTAGTGCTTCACCCTTTGGCCATTTACTCGAAAAGTTTTGGAACTTCCCTTCTCTTGCTACTCGACCCATCCGTATGGTAATGTATCTACCACCTTGTAGGGTGCACTCCATTTGGACTTCAATTTGCCGGGAAAGAGGTGTAACCTTGAATTGAACATCTATTTACTTGTCATGGATGATCTTCATCTTCTCCTTATAGAGCTTGGCATTTTCATAGGCAAGAAACCTCATCTCCTCAAGTTCATGCAATTTTTCCACGCATGACTTTGAAGCTTCTTCCCAATTCATGTTAAGCTTCTTCAATGCCCAATAGACCTTGTGCTCCAACTCGACGGGGAGGTGGAAAGCTTTGCCAAAGACAAACTGGAACAGTCACATCCCAATCGGAGTCTTGTATGCTGTGCGATATTCCCATAAGGCATCATCCAACTTCTTGGCCCAATCCGTCCGGTTCACATTAACCGACTTGGCTTTAAAAAATTTATTTCAGGATTCAACACCTCTACTTGACCACTCGTTTGGAGATGATAAGGTGTAGAAACCTTGTGTCTCACCCCATACTTCTCCAACAAGGAATTAAAATCTCAGTTGCAAAAGTGGGTTCCCCTATCACTTATGATTGTGCAAGGGGTGCCAAATCTTGTGAAAATGCTTTTCTAGAGGAAGGTGGTGACACTTCCAGCTTCATTGTTTGTCAAGGCAATTGCCTCAACCCATTTAGACACATATTCAACCGCCACAAGGATGTATTTCATACTATATGAACTTGGGAAAGGACCCATGAAGCCAATCCCCCATATGTCAAAGAATTCTACTTCCACAATGGTGGGGTTTTGAGGAATTTCGCGTCTCTTTGATATTCCCTCCGTTCTTTAAAATTGATCACAACTTTTTGTATATTCATGAGCATTTTTATACAAAGTAAGCCAAAAGAAACTATATTCAAGTACTTTCACCGCCATTCTAACACCACCATGATTCCCTCCTTATGGAGCAGAGTGACATCCTTCAAGAATAGCTTCTTGCTCGGCTTCAACAACACATCTTCTTATCATTCCATCAACATATACTTTGAAAAGAAAGAGATCATCCTAAAAGTATTATCGGGCATCTTTCATCAACTTCTTCTTTTAGTTGAATGAGAAGTCCTCCGGGACCTCTCCATACGCAACAAAATTGGCTAAGTCTGCGTACCAACGGATTTCTTCCCAAGATACCTCCAATATTCTCTCATCCAGAAAAGAGTCATTGATCTCAAGGGTTTCTTTTAGGTGATCCTCCTCCTCCAAACAGGATAAGTGGTTCGCCACTTGATTCTCGATTCCCTTTCTATCAAGCACCTCAAGATCAAATTCTTGTAACAAGAGCATACGTCGTATGAACCTTTCTTTTGAGTCTTTCTTGGCCATCAAATACCGGATGGCGGAGTGGTCGATGTGCACAATGACCTTGGATCCCATCAAATAAGATCAGAATTTCTCAAAAGCAAATACAATGGCCAATAACTCCTTCTTTGTCCCCGTATAGTTCAATTAAGCCCTATTCATGGTCTTGCTAGCATAATAGATTGGATGAAACATCTCTCAAGCCAAGAACGACCCCCCAATGCTACATCACTAGAATCACACATAATTTCAAATGCAAGATACCATCTTGGGCTCATTATCACTGGTACGGTTGTCAATCTTTTCTTTACCTCTTCAAAGGCTTTCAAGCATGCCTCATTGAGTTCAAACTTGGCATTTTTCTCTAACAATTTGCACAATGGGTTCACAATCTTGGAAAAGTCTTTAATGAAGCAGCGATAGAAACCTGCATGTCCTAAGAAGCTTCTCACTTTTTGACGGTTATAGGAGGTGGAGGTTTAGAGATAACTTCAATCTTGGCATGCTCAACTTCAATTCCCTTCTTGGACACCTTGTACCCTAAGACTATTCCTTCTTGAACAAGGAAATGGCATTTCTCCCAATTTAACACAAGTTTTGTCTCTTCACACTTCTCTAAGACTTTCTCCAAGTTAGATAGACAATCTTCAAAGGAATCACCGACTACCGAGAAATGATCCATGAATACTTCTAAGAAGTTCTCCACCATATCATGGAAAAGTGCAAGCATGCATCTTTGAAAGGTAGCCGGGGCATTGCAAAGTCTAAAAAGCATCTTGCAAAATGCAAAAGTACCATATGGGCATGTAAAGGTTATCTTAGCTTGATCATTTGCTTCAATTGAGATTTGATTGTACCCCGAGTATCCATCAAGAAAAACAATATTAAGCATGGCCCGCCAAATGATCAAGGATTTGGTCAATGAAAGGTAGGGGAAAATGATCTTTTCTTGTTGCATTGTTGAGATTTCGGTAGTCCATACATACTCGCTAATCAGTCACTGTCCAATTTGATATCTCTTCACCCCTCTCATTGTGAACTATCGTCATCCCTCCTTTCTTGGGCACACATTGAATGGGTGAGACTCAGTAACTGTCAGAGAGTGGAACAATCTCCCCTCGCATCTAACAACTTTATTATATCTTTCTTGACAACTTCTTGCATTGGAGGATCCAACATCCTTTGATGCTCCACCATTGGTTTGCGCCCTTCTTCAAGGAGAATCTTGAGTGCAAACTCCCGGATCAATTCCCCTAATATCCGCAAGAGTCCATCCAATGGCTTTAATTCTCCTTTTTACCACTTCAACTAGTTGGTCTTCTTGTTCTTTGGTTAGGTGGGAATAAATGATTATAGGAAGAGTGGAGTTTGGACCTAGGAAGGTATATCTCAAGTGGGTTGATAGGATTTTGAGTTCAAGAGTGGGAGATTCTTCAATTGATGGTTTTGTAGGTGGAGTGGTTTGGTTTTCAAGGTCGAGGGAGAGTTTTCTAGGAATGTAGGGGCAAATTGAGCCAAAGCGTCAACCATCAAGAACCAAGCGTGAAGAGCAGAAAGGATCCAAGGCAAGGGCTCCGGAGGAGGGTTCGAGAGTGATTTGGAGTCATGGACTTGAGTACAATTGAGGGAGGGCCGACTACGGACCAAGGAGGAACACTTAGATTCCATTTTGAGCCGTATCCATACCTCCCAGGAAGAGGCGGACCGCCCCATGTACTAGGTGGACCACCTACTCGAACATCACTCTCTAGACTTTGTGAGGCAGAGCGCCTCCCTTCTTGAGGCGGGCGCCTCCCACTGCTGTGGCCTTGACGGGATTCCTACTACTTTGTGGTGTAATTCCAACTATAGCCCTAAGTGACTTGTATTGTTTTGACTAGACTTAGGGGTTATTTAGACATTTCATTTAGAAGTGTGGTGAACCTATAAATACCACACTTAGTCATTTATTTCATTAGCTTGGTTTAGATTTGAAGAATAGACATAGTAAGAGAGGCAAGGCCTACTTCTTTGTAGAAGCTTAAAGCTTCGGATTATCTCTTTGCTTGGAACCTATGGATATTCATCACTGGTACGGAATCCATGTATGGTTTAAGTTTTTCTTCCTCTCTCGGATATACATTCATCGTTTGAATCGTTTATCCATTCTTTTCTTCTATTTCTGTTCTTCCCCGTCCCTACTTTCTTGTTTATCTTGTGATTATTGCTTCCGCATCCTTGTTATTTGCTTCCGTGGGTTTACCCCGTATCATCTTGGTATCAGAGCACGGATCGGGTGTTGTTCCTACAAACTCTCGATCCTTGTTTATCCTATCTTTAGTTTAGTTTATTGTTATTGTTGTTCTTGTTCTTGAGAAAGAACAAAACACAAAAAAAAGTGAAAATTACAAAAAAATTCATGTTGTGGATTGGATTCGATTACCCATTGATTTTTTGATATCGGGGATCGGTCTATGATGTTTACCCACTGATTTGGAACCCTTGTTATGTGATTTGGTGTTGAAAATCAAAAGTTGAAAAATCAAAACCCCAAAATTGAAAAACCCTAGAACTTGATTGAAAATTTCTTGATTCGGATTTGTTATGGATTGGGTGATGTTATAAATAATTGGGGATTGATTGTGGTATTTGAAAACACCATTGGGTACCTTCGGATTGCTAAAACATCGTGTGATTTGTTGGATTTGTTGGTGTTAAAGTCGAAAAACATGTTGTTGAACTGTGCTGAAAATTGCAGAAGGCGGAGCGCCTAAGCATAGAGGCGGAGCGCCGCAACTTGGTGAGCTCTCTGGATTTTTGGGAGGCGGAGCGCCTAGCTCAAGAGGCAGACCCCCTACCCCCTGCTACTTTGTGCAGGGCGGCCGCCTACTCTGAAGAGGCGGAGGGCCTCAATTTCTGGGCGGAGGGCCTCAATTTCAGGGCGGAGGGCCTCACACCTGAAGCCTTTTCGGGTAGTTTCCTTGTAGGTTTTTGCTGTTTCCTTGCTTCCGAACTCTTGGTTAGTGTTCCTAAGGTATTAGTCCTACTTTATTAACACTAATCTTTGATCCTTTAGGGTGTTGTGTGTCTTGGAGTCTTTACTTAAAGTCGTACAGCTTCTTTGGCCTCAAGTGCGCACTACAAATAGCTTCCGTAAATCGAGTCGCATCAACTCCACTCCGAGCCTTTACTTGGATATACTAGTTGATTTATCTTACCATTGTGGTTCCTAAAAGAGATAAGGGCATCTTTGGTTGGGGGTTTGGGAGTGTGCACCCTAAAAGAGTGTTGAGAGCCACCACCAAAGGTAAGGGAGAGCAAGTGAGGTTGTTTATATTAACCTTTGCACTTTCTTAAAATGTCTTTTGCAGGTACAAGGAGCCATAAGGGAGGTTTGGAGGGAAGTGGGAGTGGTGAGAAAGGTGTAAGGGAGAGGGAGTTAGTTGAAGCCTACCTTCCAATCTTGGGTTACATAGAGGCAATAGACACTCGACTCCAACACGTGGAGGATGAGATGGAAGAGAATGAGGCCGAGGGAAGAGATGGCATGAGTCGCACTATGGGTTATGGTATTGCTAGTAGTGGTGAAATAAGGAAGTACCCAACTAGTGTTGGTACTATTGATGGGAAGTGTAAAGGGCATTACCTAGATGAAGTCATGAGAGAAAGAACGTGGTGTCAATTCATAGTGAGCCTTAATGGGAATCATGGGTATGTGCTTCAAGTGGATGATGGTGAAGCAAGTTGGATTAGCCATATTGTAGTGAGAAGGTTGGGAATACCTTGTGTTGATGGAATGGCTAGGGTAGTTATTTCACAAAGGAACTTTGAATAAGAAGTGGAGTGCAAAGTAGGCCCTTTAGTGGGATGTGATATTATGTTGGGAAAGCCTTGGCTTTTCAATAGGCCCTTCAAGCTCGACAAATTCTTTGATGGGTACCATGTTAAAGCACAAGGGAAGATACAATTCCTTCTTCTTAGGAAAGAAGAAGTACAACCAAGCAAGTCCATGAACATGAGAAATGGAGGGACACCATTGAGGAGAAGCCCTATGACTCAAAGAGTTCAAACAAGAAGTCCTACGAACATGAGAAGTAGTGGGACACCATTGAAGAGAAGTCCTACAATCTCAAGCAATGGTGGGACTAGTGCAAGAAGAGAGTTGACATGTGTCAACAAGGTGAACCCCAAACCATAAGCTCCAAAGCAAAGTGGTTCACCAACAAAGAAGAAAGAGACCTCAAGTGATGAGTCTCTTAGTCCTAGATTCCGGGTTGATATTAAAAGTCCACCTACTCCGGCTATGGGTATTCTTGGGCCTCATCCCAACTCACCCAAATTTGAGAGACAAAAGATTGAGAGGAGTAAGGGAGTGACCGGTGACATTCCTCGAGTGGAAAAAGGAGAGGATGTGATGAGTGATGTGAGTGGGATGTCACCACCCGAATCTACACCCGACCTTGAAAAGAAAATGAGGGAAAAGAAATAGGGAAAAAGAATTGTAAAGAGTGAGGACACCCCTTATTCTAACCCTAACCCTTTATCTTTTTCTTCTACTTGTGTGACTTCTTGTGTAGGAAATCTTGGAGGCAAGCCATTGGAGCCTCAATCATCTTCCAAAATAGAAGGACAAGGTGAAGCAAACCTTCAATGTGAGCTTCAAGGTGGAGAGCCAATTCAAGACACTTCAAGTGCATTGAGTGAGCTAGATAGCCATTCAAAGGTATGTGAAAGTTCTTCCCTTGAACATGTTGCTTCCTTGTCATGTGAGAGTGTTTGTGAGATCTCTATACTAGTTGAAGATATATGTGATTACAATGTGTTTGCAACTAGTGTGGAGCCAAATGGTCAACTTGTGTGTGATTGTGAACCACTAGTTGAGAGGAATGATAAGCCACATCATGATGTGAGCTCGATTTTCATTCAACCTCTCTTTAGTGAAGATTGTGTAGTTGACCTTAATTGTGACCTTTATGACACACCACCAATTTTTGATAAAGGGGAAGACGAGTTGAATGAATACCCTATCCTTTCTCTTGATGAATTGCTTGATAATGGTGGCCCTATGTGTTGTAGTGAGGATGGTAGTGACCTTGAGGAGTCCCTAGTGGATGGGATGGATAGGCTTATTTTTTATTACTCCTCAAGTGTGTATGAAGAGTGTGAACTTGACCCTCCATGGTTTGAAAGGTTTAACTCTAAAGACAATCCATTGTTTGAAATGATAAGTGAGACGAATGGTCTTGGAATTGATTGTGTTGGTCCATCTTCTAGTAGTCCTAAACTTGATTGTGTGGGCTATAATGATGAAGAAGCCATTATGGAAGCTTTCCTTAATAGTTTGCCTAGTGAGGGAGATTGTCTTAGATGTGGGTTTGAGGGTGAGGAAGTCACTCTTGGTGTGTGTAAGAGTGCTTCCAAGAAGGGGAGTGGAGTAATTGATGTTAGTTGTCGCTTGAATTATGTTGCTTACTCCATCCCATATGTTGATCACACCTTGAGTGTTGAGCATGCCAAAGCCAATGTGTCACATTGTGATAGTATTGATTTGAAGGCTTGGTGTGTTGGTCATAAGCTTAGGGGCCATAGGGAAGTTGATTGCTATATCTTGCATGTTCTATGTCCTATTGATCTCTTTGCTTGTTCTTGTGTTGGATGCACTTTCTTTTTTAGTCAAGCACTTGTTGTTTCCTTGGGAGACATGAGCGTTTTTATTGGTATTGATGCTTGGCTCTATCATAAGAGTGTGTTTTCCCACACTTTATGCACTAACCTACTTTTGTAGTGGGAAGCTTTGTTTGTGCTTGTTTTGAATGTAGGCTTGATGGTTTGATTTCGAGGACGAAATCCTTTCAAAAAGGGGAGGATGATGCGGGACAAATTGAGCCAAAGCGTCAACCATCAAGAACCAAGCGTGAAGAGCACAAAGGATCCAAGGCAAGGGCTCCGGAGGAGGGTTCGAGAGTGATTTGGAGTCATGGACTTGAGCACAATTGAGGGAGGGCCGACTACGGACCAAGGAGGAACACTTAGAGTCCATTTTGAGTCGTATCCATACCTTCCAGGAAGAGGCGGACCGCCCCATACACTAGGCGGACCGCCTACTCGAACATTACTCTCTGGACTTTGTGAGGCGGAGCGCCTCCCTTCTTGAGGCGGGCGCCTCCCACTGCTGTGGCCTTGACGGGATTCCTACTACTTTGTGGTGTAATTCCAACTATAGCCCTAAGTGACTTGTATTGTTTTGACTAGACTTAGGGGCTATTTAGACATTTCATTTAGAAGTGTGGTGAACCTATAAATACTACACTTAGTCATTTATTTCATTAGCTTGGTTTAGATTTTAAGAATAGACATAGTAAGAGAGGCAAGGCCTTCTTCTTTGTAGAAGCTTAAAGCTTCGGATTATCTCTTTGCTTGGAACCTATGGATATTTGTCACTAGTACGGAATCCATGTATGGTTTAAGTTTCCCTTCCTCTCTCGGATATACATTCATGGTTTGAATCGTTTATCCATTCTTTTCTTCTATTTCTTTTCTTCCCCGTCCCTACTTTCTTGTTTATCTTGTGATTATTGTTTCCGCATCCTTGTTATTTGCTTCCGTGGGTTTACCCCGTATCAGTAGGGTCTATAGTGCCTAATCCTCCAATGTCTTCACTCACTCGGCAACACTCTCCTCATTGTCAATATCCATGTTCCAAATGGCTGCGGCCATTTCATCCCCTTGACTCACTAGGACACTGTCTTTTTCTACAAGTACATCCACAACCATATCCACATAAGAGCAATTGGCTTCCTCCTGCATAGGTTGTTTTAATGTTTTGCATATATGGAATAACATTCTCTCCATTGAAACGAAAAGTGAGCTCTGCCTTCTCCACATCACATAATGCTCTCTCGGTAGCTAGAAAAGGATGCCCAAGTATAATGGGGATATCAAAGTCCATCGGGCAATCAAGAATAACAAAATCCGTCGGGAAAATAAACTTTTCCACCTTCACTAGAACATTAGTGACAACTCCAATTGGTTGCTTCATGGAACGGTCCGCCATTCGCAAGTTCATTGTTGTAGCTTGTGGAACTTCCTTGGTAGTCAAAGTCTGCTACACCACATATGGCATCAAATTGATGCTTGCTCCAAGATTACATAGGGCTTTAGGGAAATGCGTCCCTCCAATTGTACATGTGACCGTGAAGGCTCTGGGGTCCTCCATCTTTCTTGCCATATGCTTTGAGACAATTGAACTACATTGATGAGTTACCTTGTTTGGTTCATAATCCTCATAGGTCTTCTTGGTGACAAGATCTTTCACGAGTTTAGCAATATTTGGCATTTGGCTTAATGCATCAACCAAAGAGAGGTTGATAGATGTTGTTGTTATTTTATCCCAAATCTTCTTGGCTTGTGATGTTTGTCTTTGCTTGACACTCTTTTTGAGTGGTAGTGACTTCGGGACTTGGTCCTTGAGGGATTGCCTCATCATCAATTTCATGCCTTGGCATCTCTACATCCACATCAATTTCCTTGCCTTGATTAAACTCTTCCCCATTATTTTATGATCTTGCACCTCTAATTCCACACCATCATCTTTTGCTTTAGGATCATCTCATGTTTTTCCACTCCAGGTTATAATTGCAATCACATGATCTTTGTCATTATTCTTAGGATTCACTACCGTATCACTTGGTGGTGATCCTTGAGGTCATTGATTCACTTGGTGAGATAGGCTGCTCAATTCAGATTCAAGAGCCTTGATGGAAGTGTTGTGAGATGTGATCATTTGCTTGATATCTTTGATGTCACTAGAGTAAATTTCTTGATTCTTAAGCACTTCTCCCATCATTTCTTCCAAATTGGTTGGACCTTTTCCTTCATTCTCACCTTGCTTGTATGGGGCTCTTGGAACATAGCCTTGAGAGGCACCGACTCCTCTTCCATTTTGATTGTTGCTCTAATTTTGTCTTCCTCTATCTTGCCTCTATTGGCCTTGTTGATATGGCCTTTGATAGCCACCTTGATAGTTTGACACATAATTGGCTTCTTCTTTACCATGGACATTGAAATATTGTTCCGGAAAGTATTCTTCTTGTCCTCTTTGGAGAAGAGCGAGAGGTGGAGCTCTGGGGTTCACATAATCCATAGGGGCTACTTGACGACCGGAATTTGTAACTTGAAGAATTTCCACCTTGTTCACTTTCTTCTTATTATCTTCCTTGGCACCTCTAAGAAGCTCAATATTGGTAAGGTTTCGAGCCATTTGCTCTTCTTGATCTTCAAATCTCTTCATCATCATTGGATTCATTCCTCCATCTCCCTTTGGGTTTTGGGCTCTAGATTGCTAATCTTGAGATTGTTTGGCAACTTTGTTGAGAATTTTCTTGACTTCTTGATAAGTCTTATCCATGATAGCGCCTCCATACAAATTGTTCACGGCCAATTGGTTGATCTTGTTGAGCCCTTGGAAAAAATATTATAGGAGCATATCATCTCCAAAATCATGAGTTGGATAATGTAGTAGAACTTCTTAAAAAGCTTCCCAAGCTTCGGACAATGAATCGGTTGGATCTTGCTTGAACATATAAACTTTGTCCCACATTAAAGCTTGCTTACTCTTAGGCAAGAATTTTACTAAGAATTGCTTCACAAGTTCCTCCCAAGTATAAATTCAATTCTTTGGTAACTTGTTCAACGGCCTTGGCCTTCCCAGATAGAGAATATGGAAAAACCCTTAGGCGCAAAGATTCTTCCGAACAATGGGCCGACTTTTAGAGATGGCATGTTTGGATGAAATTCCTCAAATGCTCATTTGGATAATCATGCTTGCTTCCACTAAAGTATCCATTTTGGTCAAGCCTATGTAAGATCACCTGTGGAGTGTTGAAAGTAACATTACCACGAATGGGTGGTAGAATAATTGCACGAGCAAAACTTTCTATATTCACTTCTTCATCGGATTCTTCCATATCTTCTACCGGTGGGTTTGCATTTCGGGCACCCCTTTCATTCATTTGGTTCTGGTTGACATTACGAACATTCACTCGATTGGCTCTTTGATTAGCTTGATTAACACGAGCACCTCGGTTTGCACCTCGACGTCCTCGGTTAGTATTGTTGCCTCTTCGGTTTGCATTGCCTGCAAGACCAACATTGTTACCAACATCAACTCCCTTATTGGCTTGATTATTACCAATAGGGTTTCCATCAATTGGGGCACCATCTTCAACTTATAGTTGATCATTCTCTTCAAAAACATCATGAATTCTGTAACTCTCCTCACTGAGAGAAGTGTCATCATACTCTTCCTCGATTTCTCCATCATAATCATTTAGAGCTATTGGAGTATTTGGAAATGGAGCTCCCTCATATGCACGATTGTAGAAAGGGTTCCGCATAACTCGATTTGGATTTCGTCTCATGCTAATGTTCGCCTACACACGGTAAAACCAAAAACAATAGGTAAAGTGGCAGGAATAACTCACAAGACAAGAACACGAAATATTCAATCTAATAAATGTACCGTAGCTCCCTGGCAATGGCGCCAAAATTTGATCCACGCTCAATCCACTCACCTATAAAGGTGTGGGGCGATCATCAAAGATAGTAGTACCCAACTAAGAGTCGGGGTCGATTTCCTCAAGGAGCTAGCTTGCAATCTATTAGTCTTAGATTGAATAATAACAAGTTCTATGAATTACTCATATACTCCTAAGTATAAATTCATAGGAACTGAATTAACAATAACAACAACTAACGATTAACACTAAAAGCATGCATATGACTTAACATTTTAAAATAGATGTAAATATGGAGAATGAGCCAGTGGTTTACTCATTCTGACAACATTCCTTTACTTAAACTCTTTCTTTAACCTTCCAAATTGTATGGGTAACATAAATGGTCGGACCTCGAATGTATTCCTCAAAAACCATTAGGGATAGAGACGATTTACTTCATCAAGCCCGTTAGGGTCAATAATAGGGCGCGAGAAACCCTAGTCCAAGGACTTGAGCAGGAATGACCTTTTTGGGTCTTTCCCGTTAGATGGGGTAGGCCGTAGTCAATGTAACCCAAATTCTCGCTAGTTTTCATTAACCTACACCTTCAACCCCATTAGGGTGATAAAAACAAAGTAGGTTTGGTTTAAGTACGGCCGTGTCTCAAACCCTAGTCAAGGAAAGTACGAAAGAGAACTAGATTCATCTTTACCCATAGAATATACAAGATTAAAAGCAAGTTTTAAGTTAAAATCATCAAGTCAATATGAATAAACCCCTAGTATGAGTTTAGCTACTCATACTAGGGTCTAACACACACATAGTAAGATATGAAATGGCAAGAATCATATGAAGAATTAGATTAATAAAAGAAATCCTTACAAAAGATTCACGTTAGAACCCTTCCTTTGCCTACAAGAATATTCAAAAGTGTGATAAAGTATATTCTAAGATGAAAAATGTTCTCTTTTCTCGGAGGCATGACAGCCTATTTATAGGCATGGATTTGAAAACTAGGCTAATATTTAAAAAAAATTCCATTTTGCCCTCTTTTTCGCTAGACCGCCAGTCATTCAGCGGGCCGCATAATGAAGTGTGCAGCCGTCGAAGGCTAGTCTAACTCCTCTGTTGTCTTGTTCTGCGGTGCAAGTCTGGGGGGAACGCAGGTTCAGCGACAGACAACTTTAGCAACTCGCAGATGTATTTGGACTCACTGTGATGGTCGGCGGGACCGCATCTCCTTCTACGGTATGGCAGAATGTATTCAGCAAGTATATCGGCGGTCTGCCTCTTTGATTCGCTGGAACTTGATGAGGTCTTGAACTCGATCCTCCTTCAGCCGGCGATTCGGTGGGTCGCCGATCAAGCTGCTGCCTGTTCTCCTTGTTCTTCAAAATGTAGCCAAAGTTCTCTTGATTTTGCTCTTTCTTCATTCTTTTTAGCTTTGTACATTAATACTCTTTGCTACCCTGGAACATGGAGATAAACATAAGATTTACTTAAATAATAAAGCTTTTAGGGCATGAAAGCTAGTCTAAAAGAGTTGCAAATATACACAAAATACCAACACATCAGCAATCAACCCATTATTCCCACGATTTTGTACGCAAAATGGTGCCTACTTCCCAAACATATAGGGAATAGAGATGCAGCAGATGATTTAGAGTAAGGGACAAACTGGTCTCCTCAGCCAAGTACTGAAATATTGCCACTGACATCAAAATAGCCGTCACAACCTTTTAACCACAAGATCAATGGGGATCCTGAAGTAGAAAGTGAAAGGATACATAATCACCGTAGAATAGCCTTCAACATGATCTGCAAGGTTGGTACCAGGATCCGGACACCAAATCTCAATGTTGTTTTCCCATTTTCAGTCCTTCTGGATTCGAGGAAAATCTTCTAGTTTGATGGCTCAAATTACATCAGTCACTGGGATGTTCCAACCGACTTATTTCTGCCAGTCAACTTTTGATCTAATGTTGCAATTGTTGTGTAGATTCAATTCGACATGGATGATTTTGGAGAACAACTTTTCAGCCCCGAAATTGTATTTCTCTTTTGCCTTTTCCCTCTTGGCACCAATAGTTCCACTATTTCCTCTTCCACTCTTCTTGCTCAACCACGACCCGCAGTAGCATCACGGTGACAGTGAAGGCAGTGGCTATAAGTTCAGTGACGATAACCTCTTGGCCACTGTGAGTATGTGAATTGTTTGAAGCCATTTATGAATAATGACTTTGGAAGATTGAATCTGGGGAAGTTTTGAACAATTTCTAACAAAGATCATAGTGTAGCATGTTGAAAAACTCTTTGAAGTTCTGGAAGATTTTGAAAGATTTGAGTATTTGAGATGAAGTAAAAGTGTTAGACTAAAGCAAGGCTCAATCTTTTATAGTTGTAGAGGTAGTAATGATAACCTCGTTGACTAGCAAAAGACTTCGGCCACTAACGATCTAGCACGTGAACATGATGGGAAGTTGAAGTAATTGGCGGATTTTCAAAATGCACAGTTATAAGGATGGCCACGTCTCTTTCCCGCTCAGAAGATTCCACTTCCCAAATACCTCCGGAGACTCATTCAGAAAATATGGGGACTATCTAATTAATAAAAATTGGACCAAGCACGTTGTTGTCAAGTGTCAGAATACGTGTCTTGTTTAGACAAACCAACAGAGACAAAGTGTCTCTAAGTGACACGAATACAGTATAATGACAACCGAAGAGATTAACTCTCCGGATTGACAATGGACCTCAGACTGACCAAACGGACACTCGAACAAATAAACCTTTCTAAAAATCTCAACATATTTTTTCTATTCTCGGAGTCAACATTATCACGACCAACGACATGATTTATCTATTGGGAGACGTGATAAAGTAGAGAGCTACAGTTAGTTTAGGACTCTACGCCTATATATATACTCCATCTTCCCCTCATTTGCACCCCCTAATCACTCTATTGCACACATATCCACTGAATTAGGCTTGAGCATCGAGCGAGTCGAGCCCGAGCCGAGCTTAACTGAGGCCGAGTCGAACCGAGTTTTATTCATGCCGAGACGAGTTCGAGCCAAGCTCAACCGAGCTTTGCTAGAATTTGACCGAGCCCGAGCCAACTTATTTTCTTGTGTCCCCATACTTAAAAATATAAAAAATTATATTAAAATTTTTCTTTTGATCATAATCATGCATAAGGATAAAATTACTAGTTTATCAATGGTTAAATACTGCATTAAGATATTAAATATCACGTAGACTTCTAATTGTTGTTGGTAATTAAGCTTAACTAATGGAAGTTATATTTTAAAGAAAAAGTTACACGATTAATCAAGCTAATCGAGTAGAGCCGAGCTTTGACCAAGCCGAGCTTGATCGAGCTTTAACCGAGCTGAGCCGAGCTGAGCCAAACATTAAATGAGACCAACCCGAGCCGAGCCGAGCTAAAAGGCAGACGAATCGAGTTGAGCTTCGAGCCGGCTCAGCTCTATGCCCGTGGATGCCTATCCACTGTTCATTGATTTTATTACTCTTGTTAAACTTCATTATTGTTGTTTTTCATCACTGTTGTTACTGCCATTCGAAACCTTCTACAGCCAAACTCAATAAGATCTTTCTGATCATTGCTTTCACTTATTTTCGTATTTCATTATCTTTATCATTTATTCAAGCATTATCAACAATCAATCGGCTAATATTTAATCATTGGTTAACCAGTCTAACTACACTTAGATTGATATTATTCACGCCCTAAATCTTGATATAATTGATTGTTTCTGGCCCCTACTAAATACAAATTTAATTATTTTACCTAAGTAACCAAATTTAAGATACACATGGTTGATCTACTCCAAATGGTGAATATGCTGCTTTTCGGCAAAAAGCTCAAGAACTAAAACATTTTTCTTGCCCTTTTTACGGCGGTGGATTTTACCATGAGCCAGCGGTAAATTTCATGGTGACATAAATGGAAATAGGGAGGGTGACGGCGGCTGGAGAGGGTGACGGCGGCTAGAGAGGGTGATAAAGAGGTTTCCTGGCGACAAAAATAGGATAGGATGGTGGTGGCGGCTTGAGAGGGTGGGAAGGGAGAGATTAAAATTACGGTTACGTTTATGTATGTGTATGTGAGTGAGAGAGATATGGTCCTTATCTTTACGTATTTCCTATGTTTTATAGTATTTTTAAATGTTGCTATATTTTGAATGGTAGAAAAAATATCTCTATACTTTGGAATTAAGATATCTAAAGAATCACCCGCGTAATTTTTTGTTAGTTTTTAATACTCTTGGGTATAGCCCTGCAATTTTCAAAAGAGAGACCCATTTATTTATGAGTTTTGTCCAAAGGAAAAACTAAGGGTGAATTACAGATTTGAGCACAAATGCACTCGGTCTTGAAAACATACACAGTTTTTTGGTGGTTTTGAAAATATAAGCACTTTTACATTAAGTGAAGCTGAAAGTACATAAATACCCTTACTAACAGAGAACTTTTCGTAATTACAAAAATGCCACCGACACTTTATTTAAGCCGTATTTACATAAATACCGCTGCATCTTTTTACATTCGAAATTACAAAAAATACCACTGCTTCCTACACAGCAGAAAACAATGCCAACCCGATTGTGTTTCACGTTCATTTTGTGAATAAGTAATGTCAAATCGTCGTTGTTTCGCTCATATACAAGGTAGCCAATCCGTCTATATTTCACGTCTATTTTGTGAATAAATAAAATTAAATTGGCATGGTTTCGCTCATATACAAAAATCAAAGCAAAACAAAATATAAGACAAATCTGGCGTTATTTTTTCATACAATAAGCAAAAAAATCATGTTCGTTTTGTGAAGAAATGATGCCAAATCGGCCACTTTATTCATTACCTTCAAGTGCTTATATATTTCGAAATAACGACAATCCGTCATCATTTATATATAATGTGAGCTAAATGTGAAGTATTTGCAAACAAATGAGTCCAACTCGTCTTCACTTCATTCATCGATAAAAATACATATGAAAATATAAAATGAAGACAAGCTGGCCGTATTTATTCATAATTAAGCAAAACGACTATGTCTATTTTACAATAAAATGACATCAAATCATCATCACTTTGCTCATATAAAAGTAAAAATAAAACAGGGCCAGTTCAGCATCATTTATTTGCAAAGTAAGCCAAATATTACATACATTTTTAAGGAATTGAAAACAAACTGTCATCACTTTCCATACTCAAAGTATGAAAAGTCTAGAAGTAAATGTATTCCTATTTTTTTACTTTGTTTATCCACGAAAATACATATGAAAATGCAAAAATAATTTAATTATGTTAAATTCTTAAAAATAAATGTCCAAAAATTAACAATCCATCTTATTATCAAATTCATCAATGGCAAAATCGAAGAAATCACTTTTAAAATTCTACAACGAACAATTATCCTCTAAATTCATGCCACTAAAGCCATGGCCTATGGGAATCTTCATTTGAATTAGACCATTTCATATCCACACATGCTAAATCCATACAAGCTATATGTTGCTCCAGTGGGTTTCGAGTCACCTCATCGTTGCTCTGGTTGCTTCTTTCTCTTCGATTAATTGTTACCACCGGTGCTAGCCTTAACCATACGGACCTCGACGACCAAATAGGGGCTTTTACACTTGTCTGTGATCTTTCCTCGTATAGCAGCAGTGGTTGCAGCGGAGTTAGCGGCGGTTGCGGTGGCGCGACGGTGAATGGTTGACTGAAAGTTATAGCTAGTTACGGCGGAGTTAGTGATAGTTGCGGTGGGGTTAGGGTTTGGTCTATAGAGAGAGAAAATGGATGGGTAGAGTGAGAAAGTGGTGACTGATTTTGGAGAACACAAATAGGTAGAATTGAAAGTATTTTTAAAAGTACTCAAATATTAAAGACGATGAAAAAAGTGCTCACCAAATAAAGACCATGTCAAAAACTGTTAAATTCACATAAAAAAGTGAAATACTAATAAGGGATTTCCATATAAATAGCCCTCATATACCATATTAACAAGTTATCTAGTACTAACATAATCTAGCCACTATATTTATATTTAAAATTTGATTTATAATTAAAATATGGCATCTAATTAGATTGATATTCTTTATATATAACTTCTATACACATATACACACACATATATTTGTCTTATATTTTTTAAATATTTATATCATCAAATTATATTTGATAAATATGCTAGGAAAGAAAAAGAAAAAAAGATAAAATATGGTTACAAAAAGTGGATAAGGATTGGAAATGGTTATGTGGGGTAATAATCTCTACTAATAATGCTCTTTATCGTATACTTCCTAATACAAGTTTGTGCTTAAAATAAACAAATTTGGCGGGCGAAGTGCACCAAAGGCCACTTTTGGCAGCGTCTTTGGTTTGAGGCCACTTTTTTTTATTGGTTTTACATGAGAGGCCACTTTTTGGAACTTCAATTCTTTTGGGTTGAACTTTGCACAAGTTCAGCAAAAAATTTCACCGTATGCCCTCCATAAGGAGTGGTTTTACAAAAATACCCGCGCTAATATATGTTTTAGCAAAATGCCCTTATTCAGTCCGCAAGCCAAGACTTCAAGGCAAAAAATTTGTAAGTCTTGGCAATTGGCTATAATTCAAGGGCAAGTGCTGGTTTGCCAATACTTAAAGTATATAGGCGAGAATGCAGGGAAAACTGGAAGGGGCAAGTCTTGAGAATTGCCAAGACTTACGACGCAGTGCAGCAAGTATTGCCTATTGCCAATACTTGTCGTGCAATTGTTGGAAAATCGAGCAGGGGTCAGTGGCAAGTCTTGGCAATTGCCAAGACTTACGGCCTAGTGCGGCAAGTATTGCCTATTGCCAATACTTGAAGGGATAAGTGTTGAAAAGCGAAAAAATATAACGGGAAGTCTTGGCCCCATATTTTTTTCATTAAATCTTAACGGGGGCATTTTTGCAAACCATTTCTTAGCGCGGACAAAAAGGCAAACCATTGCTTTCCGTGTCATATTTTTGCATATGCTCACAAGTATTGAAGTTCAACTTCAACCCACCACAAGGATTGAAGTTCAACTTCAGCCCACAAGAGTTGAAGTTTACGCATCTATATTTAAAAGTTCAGCCCTTACAGATTGAAGTTGAAACTTCATAATTTAGGCATGAAGTTCAACCCACAAGATTTGAACTTCAACCCACAAAGATTGAAGTTTCAAAAAGTAGCCTCTCATGTAAAACCAATAAAAAAATGGCTTCAAACTAAATAAAAGTGACAAAAGTTGCCTGTGGATGAAAATTTTACAGATTTGGCACCGGTGTTACAATTTTAATTCCCATAAGTAAAATCTTAGAATTTTTGCTTTTGTCAGGAAAAGTTCTTGGCGACTGCCAGCTTTTGCTAATAGAAAGATCACGTGATCATTAGAAACTTTCTAGCGGGCACTAAATTTGTAAGACTTTTAGTACATGGCCAAATCTGTGACTAGACGCCAGAAGTGTCCTATTTCTGTATACAACCCTTCCTAATATTAGTTCGGGCTTGGAAGTCCATAGACGACCCACCTATTGACCAAGTCTTGCTACCAACTAAAGTACCAAATTCAATTATGGCTCCCTGTGATATCTCATATCTACCATCATTTATTGGTAAAATTTAAGAGTGATTAAAGCTTGATTTTAGAAAAGTAATAACTACTATTAATGTCAGAGCATGCCTATATTGAATTCAAATTTTCCTACTTATACCAGAAGTTTATTTATTACTCATTTGTTCAAAATACTTGTCTTATCATTTTCTTTTAAGTTGTCCAAACTCATTATCCAACGTTTTACACAAATATGTTTGGGTTTATCAAAAAGTGCTTAATTCATATGAGGAGAATAATAAATCTGAAGCCTGGATTCTAATGCAAGTAGCATCTGCATCTATACATTTTCTAATACTAATAGCCATCTTAATATCAGAGAGATCCACAGTACTAAAAGTAATTGGATTCCTTGCATGCTACGATTGGAAATGACATCAACTTTGAAGATGACAAGCAATTGCCCTTCTTCTAGTGACTACCATCGAAGGACTAGGAATTGATGAAATCTCTGTATACAATATACTTATTGACCGTTTGTCTATATAAATTCTTTCACTTTCTTTCGAGAAGTTGTTGAAAAATTTGTTTTTCCATAAAATGTTGTGACGTTTTCAATTATTTTTGAAAAACTAAACAATGATTTAAAATAGTTTGTCAAATTTTTTGGTCCTCTCATAAAACTCTACCTTTTTTCAAATGAAATATATATCCAAATACAACTTCAACTTCCAAAAATTATTTTTCAACTCAACTTCAAAAACTCTTTTTCAAATATTTTTCGAATTTTGTGGCAAAACTGAACTTTAGGAAGGTAGAAATTCTGGCTAGTGAGCACTTTCTTTTTATCGAGTCTTGTATAACGTGAAATGTTAAATTAAATTTTGAGATATGGAACGATTATTATATGATAAAAGAATGTCTTTTAATGTTGAGGAAAGGGAAATGTAATTTCTGTCTTTGTCGTTTTGTATTTGACCCACCTAGAGTCACTTGACTTGAGCAAACCGCCACATTGGTTATTTTAGGACTAATATATGGAAACCAACCCCGAGGAGGTCTTTTATGACTAATAAAACCAATATCTAACTTATTATAAGTGAGTTTGCTGATTTGGTATATACACAACGTATGAACAAAGTTTTAACAGTTGCCACCAAAATTCAAGTGTCGGTTGGGGGTTTGGCGTCAATTCGGTATGGTGTCCCTTAAAATAAACTCCTTTTTTTCCAACCCTTATAATAAAACTCAATTGGTTGACAAAACAATAATAATAATTAAAAAAAAAACTCAATTGCTTGACTTATGGTGGTCCTAAATAGCCATTCCTACAACGTGAACAATGGTTGTCTTTTTCTTCCAAATTGAACATATTACCAGCAGTATCATCAAAATTTGAAGAGGCAAGGGGATGACTTTGATCAAGTAAAAAGACTACTAGCAAGACCAAAACGAAAAGTAGTGCACATTAGTAAACTTTTGCAAAAATAGTCGTCCCAATTAAATACATAATACTTCCTCTATTTCACAAATAATAACAATATAGTTTGATTTGAGTTGGAGTTTTTTTTAAAAAAATATTTTTAAAAGTTATAGTCTACCATAAATTATAAATATTTATGTGACTATAAATCAACTATGATAAATTTAAAGTTAAATTATTTTTAAATTTAAATATAATTTGAATTGTAAATTTTGAAAGAAAAAAATGTATAAAATTAAATTTTATATATATATATATATATAAAGCGAGGCATGTTAATGCGGGACGTGACAAGTTTAAAATAGATAAAAGTACTTGGCGAGGCAGATTAACCAACTCATGGCTTCAGGTCCACTCACCCCACCCCGCTCCAATAGACTAATAAAGAAATTGTGTCCTTAGAACGAAAAGTACTTACTACTTACTATACACATTATTACCAACCGCTCGTTTTAATGTCAAGGCTCCATTCAAAGTCTCCTTGCGTCACTGTGTAACTAATGACCCCTTGGCTTTATATTCCATGATGAGAAAAGCTTGATAGAAAGTTGAATGAAAGAAAAGTAAAAGTAAAGGGTCCTAATAAGCTTACCTTTCTTGAATCTTGACCCCTTTTATTAGTAATTCTATTCACCCCTTCACAAAAAGCTACAATCTTTTATATTTATATTTCTCCTACTACACCATATCTCTCTGTTAACAACCCCATTATTAATTAACTAAATACTATACTTAGGAGTAATTTAACAACAAGGGGTGTTACCATGTGTGTGATTTCAGAACAAGTGATCACTCAGTTTGAAGCACTAATGGAACAAAGTAACACTACTTTCTTGTTCATCTTTAACGAATTAACTCATTGTTGTTTTTCTAACATTTTTTTTTTTGCTTTTGTTTTGTGCAGTTGATGATGAACTTAAAGTTACTTTTAAGGTATTTGCATTCTGATCTGCTTGTTAATGCTAGTGTTTAGAGTTTTAATTTGCTTACTTTCTTGATTTGCTTACACTTGTATATGACTTTATTTAAAGTACCTTATCTTAGCACCTACCATTGTCTGTTAATTACGTGGTGGTTTATTTATTTGGATTTTTTGGTTATTTTCAAGAATGTTAATAAAGCTGGTGTCTCTTTGACTTTTAACTTAATGTGAAGTATCTCTTGGAAGTTTAGTGATGTGTTTGTTATTGGATGTCTTAATTTATCTTCTGGTTTTAGGAGTTTTCGCTGTCGGTTTTAGGAGCTTTTGGTCCTAATTTTCAAGAATGTTAATAAAGTTGATATCTTTATGACTTTTTACTTAATTATGGAGTTAAAACAATAATCTTTTGGAAAATTAGTGATGTGTTTGTTATTGGAAGTTTTAATTTATTTTGTGGCTTTAGGAGTTTTTGCTGTCAGTTATCGGTTAAGACCAGTCATAGTTTAAGAGGGTAATGTGCAACGAGGTTATTTGGGGATAGAATATAATTGAACAATGTGTGATGCATCTTCTTGCCATTTCAGCTTCTGTAATCTTGCAATTAGCAATTATGTGGGTGATGCATTGTATCTGTTCTGCCCCGGTATTTTAATTTGTAAAGTTGGTTTTGGAATGAACATCTAAGTAGTTATCACAGATTATGAGCATAAGGGTATCCATAAGAACGCATGGAGATGCTCACAGATCATGAGCACAAGGCCAGTCAGTACAGATTATATTCGCACCCACTACTCCTTTATGGCGCATTTTAGTACAAATGTACACGTAAATGTGTGTAATTTTCATTACTCCTTTGAGACATGTTTGTGGACTTCATTATATTTTTCTTTCACTTTGTTCATAGGGCCTAGCAAGCCCAACTAGTTTCTACCTTACCAGTTGGAGAAGAGATTAAGGTGAAAGAAACTAATAGACTTATCAAAAAAGAAGAAGTGAGAAACTAAAAAAGCAGCACCATCCTAAACAACTTTCTGAATGGCCCAGTCACTAAGAGATTTGAGGAACATAATTTTTCTCATATCGTAGTGGTGAAAGCAGTGAATTCTCTATTAAGAATTGATTTTCTAAGAGCATCTAGTGTTATTTCTAACATTTGGGACTAGATTATTCTGGAATATTGCTTTGTCAGAGGATAAGTAACTTAAATTATTCTATAGAAAAATATATGGCCAAAATGCAATAGAACACCAAAAATGAGTCGACTATAAGTTTTACATTGGAATTCTTGTGATCTTGTAATAGTAAACTGTAACCAACTGAAGCCTGGTTGTTCAGTCAAAGGGCTTTAGAATTCTTTTTTTTTTTTTTTAATAAGCAGGCAAAGAGCTTTGGATGAGTAAAGCTGCTGCTTTATTTGACATCATTGTATGGAATGCTATCTAAGATTCATGTCATATTTGTCATTGTGCGTGACTATTCTTTATTTTAGCTAAAACTTTGAAGTGAATGATAGGAATCAGTGGAAATTGGATTGATCGTTCATTTTGTGTTTGGATCTACGTCATTGTGTTACAATGGGTGGTCCATTAAATGGTCTTTTCTCTCTACTTGCAGAATGTTCATCAAGGCTATCCAAGGGACACATATGTGCGCTTCCTAATGGCAAGAGAGGGAAATGTTGAAAAGGCACATAAAATGGTCAAAACCTACTCTTTGAAGACGTTTGATTTGCCTTCCATGTATTGAGTAAATGATCTTGCATACCTGATACTTATAGTTTCTAACGTTTCAGTTGGTTGATTCTTTGACGTGGAGGGTCCAAAGTGAGATAGATGATATTTTAGCGGTGAGTATTATTGAATTTTGATATTGCTGTTGTAGCAATCAGTTTTAAAGGTTTCTGTCTTTACCCAAGTCTTAGTCTTTACTATTTATAGAGCTACGAGCCGAACACTGTGCTACTGCTTTGGGCTTTGGCTGTGATCAATGTTGTAAGACAGGATTAGTTGCTTTAAAAAGTTAAAAATATGCAAAACTGAGAAGGCTTTAGATGTGGGTTTTTGTGGTGGTATAGACCAGAAGAAAATCTTTCCAGAAGATCTGCTACTTGTGAAATTGTCTTTCCTCAATCCTTTTTAGAAGTGCAGTTGAAACTGTGCATAGATACATACCTTCTTCACTAGACTTGGTTGTATTTTATCATATTATACATTCTCATATGATAGAATTAGTTGTATTTTATCCTATTATATTTAACTATGGTTGAATCTATCCTGAAAATGTTTGCTACTTTGCAGATTATTACTTAATTGAATCTAATGTTGGTTCTTCTTTATTTGTTATCTCAGAAACCTATCGTCCCTACTGAACTTTACAGAGCTATTCGTGACTCTCAACTAATAGGGATGTCAGGTTACACGAGAGAGGTACCCATTCCTAAGCTGAAATAATGTTGTAACACGTTGTTGTAATCTTTTGCTATTGATGCTCGGAGGGGCTTCATAACTATTTACGAACTCTGTTATCCTCTTTTTCAGGGTCTTCCAGTATTCGTGTTTGGTGCAGGTCTCAGCACATATGACAAAGCATCTGTAAGGCTCAATTGAGATTCTTATCTACCCTCAAGGCTATAAGATTTCATGTGCATTTACTTATTCATGAACTTCTTGTCGAGTAGGGTGTTTGATTTGTGGATAATGGAGGTTTACTCATTGAATCAGTTTCAGATTATAGAACCCTTATTGGCTGCATTTTCCCCTCTTTCTCTTTTTCTCTCTTTCTTCTTCTTCTTCTTTTTTTTTTTTTTTTGTGTGTGTCTGTGTTTGTTGGGGGGGGGGGGGGGGGGGGGTGAGGATATTATTTGTAGACTAATAAGTTCAAAATGAGTTTGGAAGATTAACTTGTCCCTTGTCTATAGCATAAAAGGTACTCCCTTCGTCCCAATTTATATGACGGTGTTTGACTAGACTACAAGTTTAAGAAAGAAAGACATCGTCTAAAACAAGTCGTAGACATATTTGTGGCTACAAATTATTTTATTAAGGGTAAGTGGGAATTGTTAAAGTTAATTCTTTTTTAAATACAGAAAGATGTCATTCTTTTCGGGATAGAATGAAAAGTAAAGAATGTCGCATAAGTTGGGGCAGAGGAAGTACCATGGATTGTTGGACTCAATACAGATTGGACAGGATATCATATTTAATATATGTAATTATTTTGCATAGCCTATAGCTACCCAGAAAATTGCAAGTATTCATAATTGTCTAAAAACTGTATCAAGTAATCCCTCATCTTTTATATGAACCTCCACATTCAATTTATGTGCAATAAAAAAATAATCACAACCGCAACTTGTTGTTCTGATCAAAGAAAAACAAGAAAGAGCAATGCATAGGAGAGCATCGAAGACGAGAAACAGTTTGTAGTGGGAAAGGAGAAAAATGTTGCATCAGCAACGAAGTGATTGGGTGTCTTTTTGTAGAGAATCATATTTTGATGTAGATTATCTACTTTTGGTATACCTCTTATATACAGGAGCATCTCCCAATATCAATAAAATTGTTTACCTTATCAAAAAAGAATGCCTTTTTGATTGGTCCATCTCATCATTTGAATAAGAGACTAAACAATGCTGAGACTTGCCAGAAACATGGTCTGCTGTGCTAACAAGCTCAAGAATGCATTTATATTTTTGTTTTGTGCGTCTTAAACCAATACCAGCTGATATTTTTTAAATGGTTTATGTCGAATTAAGATCATATTTTCATGATAGTTATGTTCCATGAGGTTATTATGATATATGCATATTAGTGACACAGTTTGGTGCATGAGTCAATTAACATTTGACTGTCAATCATGCCCCTGGTATGTGTAATATTAAGTGTACTGACTGGTTACCTCATGGACATGACTGAAACTTTTGTGTAATTCCTTGCCTTCTGTAATTCGTTTTAATTTAGCTTTGGTTCTTTAGTTCTCTGTTGCATTTTCGTATTTGCTTTATCATGGGGAGGGAGGTTCTTGTGCTTGGAACTCTTGGGTTTTCCTGAATTATTGCTCTATCATTATATTGATTATTGTTTTGCTGATAAAAAATGTAACTAGAGTTCTTCATCTCAGGTCCATTATTATGTCCAATCGCACATTCAGATTAATGAATATCGAGATCGTGTGGTTCTGGTAAAAAGGATTCATAAATCCCTTGGTGTTTTGTGTGTGTACTTATAATCCATTACATTTTTCTAAGTTGGTTCATATGTGACAGCCTGCTGCAACTAAGAAGCATGGGAAACACATCAGCAAATGTCTGAAGGTTTTAGACATGACAGGCCTGAAACTTTCAGCTCTAAACCAAATAAAGGTGAATTCCGTTAAGAGTTCTAATCTCCTTTATTACGCTTTTCAAAGTATTATTTGATCCATGAAATTGTGGAAAATATCAAATGTTGCCGATTGTTGATCTAGAATCTTTCACGTCTGGCATGTTTTTCTACCTGTTCTTAGAACTTTTCAGCTAGCGCAAAGAACAAGAATATTTGTTTTGCGGAGATTTTGTAATTGCAAGACTTTTTTCTATGTCTGGCCAAATAGACAGATACATATATTTTTTTGAGTGTTACCTAGGAACCATCCCTGATAATATTTCGAGCAAAATATACTAACTTAATGTTATTTCTGTCATTCTGTCATTCAGCTATTGACTATAATTTCCTCCATTGATGACTTAAATTACCCGGAGAAGGTGACTACATACTACATTGTGAATGCTCCCTATATTTTTTCAGCTTGTTGGAAGGTTTGTCTCTTATTTATATGTCATTTTTCTTTTTCGGCAGTACTCTTTTGTCAATTATTTTTGTGAATTAGTACAAATAAGATATGATGAATGACCAAAGAATTTAATCTGTATTAACATTTGAATTCATTAGGTCGTCAAGCCTCTTCTGCAGGAGAGGACAAGAAAAAAGGTTCAGGTTTTATCAGGCTGTGGACAGGATGATCTGTTGAAGGTATCAGTTCTTTTACCATCGTCTAGTTGTCATCTTCAGTATATTCAAGGAGGATGTAGCTACTTTCTGACTCTAAAGAACTGGTGGAGAACTAATAACGAAAGCAGCTAATTGCCATTCCCATCTTATAGAAAATGGTATGCTAATCCGGACAGTGGGCTAGAGATACAAGGCATTACTAATCAGTTGTAACTTGTAACTAGGAAGAATACCTCCTCTGTCCCCTGTCCTAAATATACCTCTATAGTTCCCACCTAATAGTCTGTGGTGTGGCTCATGATTATGAGTGTGTCACTTGGATAAACAATTTCTGGTTTCAGTGATCTATTAGGAAGGTTATCTTCTATTACCTATTTTCGGAGTTGTTGAGAGATCTTACCATCTTGTTTGGTAACTTGTGTAGATCATGGACTATTCCTCGCTCCCCCATTTTTGTCGGAAAGAAGGTTCTGGATCTTCCAGATACTCGGACAGTTCAAATCAAAACTGTTATTCCTTGGATCATCCGTTCCACCAGCAACTTTATGATTACATTAAGCAGCAGGCTTTGCTTCGTAGACCTGTTCGACCACTTAAACAGGGCTCTGTCCATGTGAATTTTCCTGATGAGGTCACTGAGGGGACTGAGTTTGTTCAGACTTTGGCATCAGAATTTCAAAAATTTGGAAATCAAAATGGGCTTGCTCAGTCATTAGATGACCTTAATATTGATGATCATCGAGCATAGAAAGTTCAGGTGTCCCCGATAACATCCTAAATAAGAGTTTGGCTCATTATTCACTTTACCGGCTAACAGTTCTGGATCGTCATTCAAGTAATATGTATTATTAATAGCTCATCCACAGAGGGCTTTCTTCTAATTATAAGCCCCAAATTTTATATATTCTAATTGCACGAGGTGCATCTTCAATATAAAACCACTAAGTATAGGGTATACGTGGTTGACATTTGTATCGTTATGTTAGATGTACATAGAGGTATATGTTGCCCGAGCTCTTGTAGCAAATCCTATTCGTTATCCCATGTATTAATAAGTGTTTTATCCATCTCTGATGCTGGTCCTTCTATGTATTGTTATTATGATAGAAATAATATCCTGCATAATTCTGAAAGCTGGTTGATGATCTGCATTTTTGCCGGAGATCTTTTTTTTAAAAAAAAAGTTTATTGGTATGCAGTTTGTGAATTAGACTAATTGTAAGTAGTTAAAAAGAAATAGACAGTATGGTGCGATGAGCATTTCGCATTCACGCAGGATTTGGGGAAAGGCCGCACCCTAAGAGATGTGATGTATGCAGCCTACTCTGATACACAATTGATGTTTCACGGCTCGAAAATGACAACTTTACTGGCTGCTCCAAAGCTCTCCTTTAACTAATTATAAGCAGTATTTGGTATATTAATGAGAAGGATGAAAACTACAGAGTTTAGCTAAACATCATACTAACTGAAACAAAAAAAGGAACAAATGCTGCTTTAAAGACATTATACATAGTTTCTGCACGTCATAAGTGCAAACAAATTGGCGAGTGTAACAGAATGCAGCATAAACAAAACAAATTTCCCATATGGGAGGGTAGGAAGTTCACTTTTTGTATCTCTCAGTTATGTACAAGCAATCACTCATTGCTCCTTTTGCCATGTTAATAAAATGTTAGAGTAGTTGTTTATCAAAAAATAAATTCTCATATGGAGCCTTGACTTGATTTCTGGTTCTCATTTTGTGCATGGATGATCACAGAACTGTCTCTTCCTTCATATTAGAAGATTCTCCAGCTTCGTGATTTTGCTGGTTTCGATGTTTTTTTCTTCAGTTGGCCCTCAATGACCTTTTTGGCTGCCTCAGCCATCTCTGCTGCCTTTAAAGCTTCCTTGATTGCAGCTTCTATGTCCCGCTTCTCTTTCAAACCTGCATCCACTTTCTTCAGGACTTCCTTTTCATTGGCAGCAATGGTCTCTACTTGAGCTTTGGCAGTTGCAACTTTTATGTCAGCCTCATTTCTGATTTCTTCCACTTTTTTGCTCAAAGCTTCGTATTTCTCAATTGCCATTTTGATCATTCCATTAGACGCTGAGCTAGTAACATCAGAAGCATCTTCTGTTGTATATGAATTGTGAATCTGATCAGTTGTGAGCCTCTCTGCAGCTTTTGCCTCCTCAGCCTCTTTTAAAGCAACTATCAGTCTTTCCTCTGCTTCCTTTGCTGCAGCTCGAGCTGTTATAGCTTCTTGTCTGAGTAATTCTGCGTTCTTTTTCATCTCCTCTGCCTCATTTAAAAACTGGTTAGCCTCGGTAGTAAACTGTTGGAGTCGTGAAGCATCTCCCTTCGGCTTTTTGGCTTCAAGCTCTTTCTTGCTGTTATCAAGATCTAATCGCAAGTTCTCTGCAAGGGCTTCTGCTTCATCCACCTTCTTTTTAAGTTCGGAGTTGTGGCCCTTCAAGCTATCTAATTCAGCTTGAAGGGAATCGATCAGGCTTTTGAATAACCTTTCTTCAGCGACTATCTCTTGAAGTGCCCTTTTAGTAAGATCAAGCTCTGAACTTGCTTTGGTAAAAGCATCCAAATCTGAGGCACGGACATTATTGAGTTGTTCTTGTAAGACTTCAATCGCCTTGTTAGTTTCCTCAAGCTTCTCCACTAGATTTTCTTTCACCAGTTGTTGATAGGAGTCTTCTTTGAGAGCGCTGATTTTCTTCTCTGCTTCTTCCTTAGCTTTTCTAAGAGATTGCATAGAAGCTTCTTCTGCAATAAACAGCTTTTCATGCTCACTGTCAACAGTGTGCTTTTTCTTGTTGGATTTCTCATCTTCAAGTTGTCTGGCTCGTGCATTTGCAGCTTCAGTTGCCTCAAGGGCGGCTTCCTTTGATTTGCATAATATTTCGAGCTGGCTTGTGAGTTCCTGCAGAGTTGTCTTGGCATTTTCCAGCTCACGAAGAGCATGGCCTTTTGTAGTCTCTGTGCTTCTTATCTGTTGCTTGAAACTGTCAAGTTCTCGAAGGGCCAAGTTAAGCTGACTCTCCTTCTCCTGCACCCTCTATAAAATCACAATCAAGTCATGTGTTTACATTATGTGCCAATAAGTGTGTGACTCAGTACTCAAACATGCATACCTCTTCAGCAGTTTTTGATTTCTTAAAGGTGTTTGGCTTAGCCTTTGGGGAGGAACCAGTTTCGCCAAACAAACTAACAGCAGCTCTGACAGATTGAAAAGGTGATCTGGTGTCAATCTCTCCGACCTCACTTCGAGGGGAACCACCTATGCCTCGAGTTACCATTATTCTTGGAGAACCTGTTGGACTCGACGTCGGAGAACCTGTGTATCTTGGAGACCCTGATGAGCCATTTTGCTTACGGTTTCTCAACATTGTAATGTCTTTGTTGTAGTTTCTACTCTTCTCCTGCTGAATCCTGCAAAACGAAAATACATACCAAAGAAAAAGCATGTTAGCTTCATGATAGATCAATCAATTAGGAGTTTCTAAGTTTTAAAAATTGGTTATTTGTTCTAATTATCCATGATGGAAAACTGTACCTCTCATAAAAAAAAACTAACAACGAACCATGCCATACACGTCAGATAGAGGAAATGATCTTCGACGACCAGTTACAATTTGAACCAAAAAAAATTGCCAAAGATCTCTCGTGCATTATTTCATTCATCCCCCGTGAAAAGATCATATATCTAATGGCCATAAAACTGATCTCACCGTCGAATATGGTATTGTATATGGCATTACACTTTATTGTTTACACATTAATCAACCAATGTAGAATAGGAAGATTATAACAATGATTTGAGTCTTTCTATTCGCAAGGCCATTATGTTCCTATTCAAGAATGGAAAGAATCCCCGAGTGGAATAAGGTCACCACGGAGGGCTAACGACAAGAAATTATGTTGACATTGCAAGAATGCAATAAATTTGTAATCAAAAGATGGTAGAAAAGATAAAATGTACCTGACAAATTAGCAAGTGGCTTACTTCTTCTCCTTCTTTGTAAAAGGAGGAGGAGAAGTCAGGATCCAACAGATAGCCTAACGGCTAATGTTTTATCATAGGTATCTCAATGATATCAAGATGCCTTTGAAACCTTTGTGTAATATATGGAAGATGTATGTGTTAAATTAAACCAACAACTTTAGGTCCGTCTTTTGCCCTTAATGATCCCTTTGTGTTTGGAAGAAAATGATAGCGTAAGAATATGAAGAATCACAAAGAGGGAAAAAGACGGAGATGTTTAAGAGGAGGGAGGTTCATATATTATCTCAAAATATGGACTTGGTTTTCTATTGCATCATGAAAGATTTTGTTGTTTCAATAATTTGTTTAGTCTTATTTGACATAGTATTTACATTCCAAGAATATTTAGAGGTATTTGCGGAATAAGCACAAAGCAAATGTTCATCATACAACTGTAAGTAGAGGAGAAATGCCCGCAGAAAACGACTTAAAACTTAAAAGTGCATCCTTCGAAATCAAAGGTTCAATGCCAAGGGAATTTTCTTAGACACGTGACATTTTCAATTTTTTTGCAAGAATTATTAGAGTACATTTTATTATAGACTATAGATCGGAGAGGTTAGTCCATAATATGCCAAGTCTATTTGAGTGATTTCATGATTCATTTTAAAGATTTTTGTTGTAGCTCAACCATATAGGAGTGGTTTGATACGAGGGTAAGTCTACTAATTATTCATAAATATGATATCTCGTTGCATGTTGGAAAAAAATTGAAAAGGTTGGATAACAAGTGCACGTAATTTTAACAAAGTACTCAACTTTCTCAATTTTGTTCTCATTCATTTCCCATTCTAATTTACCACTATTTCACCAGCATATACATTGTATAAAAGAATATTATAATATCTACACTTGTCTTGTATAGAGAACTTAATTATAGAAGAGATACTTAGAATATTTACTTACCTTTTATAAAGCTCTTGTTAATTGTATATATAGATTGTAATTCAGACTCTGATATATAAAAAATTTTCATCAGTTCGATTACATGGTATCAGAGCCAAGCCCGTTTCCGTCTGAGCCCCCATTAATTTGTCCACGCGTATTGGAGTAGGTTATTGTCTCATATTGGTTGGGGAACGGGATGGTTGTTTATATATGGACTTGGGCAATCCCCTCTCCCTTCTCCCTTGAGCTAGCTTTTGAGGTTGAGTTAGGTCCAAGGTCCATTTCTTTGACATGGTATCAGAGCCCTTCCGCAGCTTCCCAAATTTCAAAGTTTTGGTCTTTTTTTTTTTTTTTTTTGGTTCACTAGTTGTTTGGGGTCACACTTTGAAGTGACTGGTTTGTCTCACCTCCACCATATAAGACTCAGTGGAGGATTCCGACCACAATAAATTATTTTCAGTGATTGTTGCTGGCATGTGGACAAAATCGCCGGCGCGTCAAACTTTCGGTGGTGTCGCGTGGCAGCACGTGGGTGTTTAAACTTCAGGCAAAATTTGTTTTGGGGGTCGTACTGCCATTCCCCGCCGACCTATTTGGTGCTTCTAATCAACAAACATCTTTTGCCTTTGAATTTTGTGGTCAGATTTGATTTGTTCGCTTCCGCTTGGTCTCTCTGATTGGTTTTGGATTTTGGTTTGCCTATCACGGTCAGATCTGTTTATTCCTCTGACATACTTGTTCGTTCTGTGTCTTTTCGTTACTTGTTCAGTTCTGTTGGGAAATCTTTGTTTGATTTTAGAATTTGATCTCTTTGTAAACTTTCTTTGTTGAAATATTGGCTAATAATAAAGATATTAAGGTTGCAGTCACTGAATTAGTTCCAACCATGTCCAGAATTACTGAACATAAATTGAATGGTTCTAACTATTTGGAATAGAGTAAAACTATTAGGGTTTATTTGCGTAGTGCGGATAAAGATGATCATTTGACTAAAGATCCCTCAGTGATGAAACTAAACATACCTGGTTGAGAGATGATACCCGTTTGTTCATACAAATAAGAAATTCCATTGATAGTGATATTGTTGGTTTAACTAGTCATTGTGAGTTTGTTAAAGAATTGATGGATTATCTTGAGTTCTTATACTCTAGCAAAGAGGATTTGTCTCGGATTTTTGATGTATGCAAGGCTTTTTATTGTACTGAGAAATCTCTCACTGCTTACTTCATGGATTTCAAGAAAACCTATGAGGAACTCAATATGCTTCTGCCATTTAGTATGCATATCAAGGTGCAGCAAAGGCAGAGAGGACAGATGGCCATAATGAGTTTTTTAGGTGGCCTTCCTTTTGAATTTGAGATAGCTAAATTTCATATTCTTTCTAGCTTTGAGATTACTTTTCTCAAAGATGTGTTTACCAGGGTACTACGCACCGAGAATGCGTCATCTGCTCAACAAAGTATCCTGGTTACTAAGAATGGAGGAATTGATATCGAGAGAAGGTTTGACAACAAGGGAGGACGAAATAAGAATTCAGAATCAAGCAAATATGAGTTTCACTATTGCCATAAGACAGGTCACTGGAAGGCAAACGGTAAGAAATTACAGGCTCACAATCATGCTAATCAGAATGGTCCTCGAGGGAGGGCTAAGGTCGCAATTTCTCCTAGTTCATTTTCTGATGGTTTTGTTCTTATCCCAGTTGAGGATTTTGCTAAATTCTCTCAATATTAGAAATCATTGAAGGAGTCAGGTAAAGCATGTCTTGTTTCTTCTTCAAGCAAATGGGTGATTGATTTTGGTGCCTCAAATCATATGACATATAACATAATACCTTTGCTAGTTCTCGTCTCCATAAATCACCCTCTTTTGTGACCATAGCTGATGGGTCAACCTACAATAGTGTAGGCTCTGGGACAGTTAAACCAACATCATACATCACCTTATCATCAGTTTTATGTTTACCAAAATTTGCCTTTAATTTAATTTTGTGAGTGAACTTACCAAAGATCTAAAATATTGTATCTCATTCCTCCCTGATCATTGCTTGTTTCAGGATCCCATGATGAAGTAGATTATTGGTAAAGGACATGTACCTGATGGTCTCTACAAACTTGATGTAACAGCCCAGTCCGCTCGTGATATTGTCCGCTTTGGGTCTAGGCTTGCACGAATTTTAAAACGCGTCACTAGGGTGTAAGGCATGTATAATTATATACCCAAGATCACTCATGTATATGCCGATGTCGGATATTTAATCCTTAGCTGTGACACCCCTTCTTATGGACTCAGCGTCCTTATTGAGGTTTGCCCGGCGTATTTGGGATTCGCCTAGACTAAGTCTTGAACTCTTGACCCACATCGACAAGGCTGACACGGAGTGGCTCTGATACCATCTATAATAGTCCAACCCGCTAGTGATACTGTCCGCTTTGGGCCTAGGCCCGCACGGGTTTTAAAACACGTCACTAGGGTGTAAGGTATGTATACTTATATACCCAAGTTCACTAGGATACCGGGTACGCGAGCCAAACCTCAGTGTTGAGTCTAGGTGAATCCTGGGTACGTGGGGCAAACCTCAGCGAGGACACTGAGTCCATAAGAGGGGTGTGTATGACATCAGTTAAGGGTTAAGTATCTCACATCGGCATAACATAGGAGAGATGTTGGATATATAAGTATACATGTCTTAGACCCTAGTGACGCATTTTAAAAGCCGTGCAGGCCTCGGTCCAAAACGGATAATATCACTAGCGGACTGGGCTGTTACACTTGATGAATGAGTGCCTCGGTCTGTTGCTTGCTCTAGTGTCGTGTCTCCGTTTGAGGCACATTGTCGGTTGGGACATTCTTCTCTGCCTGCTTTGAAAAAGTTGTGTCCTCAGTTTCAAAATGTTTATTCATTGGAGTGTGAGTCTTGTCGGTATGCAAAGCATCATCGCAGCCCGTTAAGTCCTAGAATTAATAAGCAAGATGAGTTTGCTTTTGAATTAGTTCATTCAAATGTATGGGATTATCCATCAGTCGTCATGTGTTGATACACTCTATCAAAATGGGGTTGATGAGAGGAAGAACATACATCTCCTTAAGAGAGCTCGAGCACTTTTGCTCCAAACAAAGGTTCCTAAACCTTTCTGGGTTGATGTCGTCTCTACGACTTGTTTTCTAATCAATCACATGCCCTCCACTGTGCTTGATGGTGGTATTCTCTACAATGTTCAATTCCCAAACAAGTCATTATACCCTGTGGAGCCTAACATATTTGGAAGCACATACTATGTTTGAGATGTTCAACCATCTGTTACCAAGTTGGATCCTAAGGCCTTGAAGTGTGTTTTCTTGGGTTATTCTCGATGTCAGAAGGGGTACCGTTGTTATTCTACTGAATAATGTAAGTATTTGGTGTCCACTGATGCTGTGTTTTCGGAGGCTACACCATTCTACTTTGTACCCCGGTCTCTACAAGACAGGGGGAGGATGATGAATGGTTAGCCTATCATATTGTTGGCACCTTGACAGAAAATTCAAATGAGGTCTCTTATACATCTTCGAGTTCGTCTATTGAGCTTAGTTGGATACTTATGTTGAGCACCAACCACATATTGTGTTGACAGCCCATTCTCCAGATATTATGCCTTCTGATTTTGTTCTAGATATTGTGCCTTCTGCCCCTCCTCCATCTGCACCAGCAACACCACCAATTGTTACTCAAGGAATCATAAGACCAATGATACATGTCCTGCACAAGTTCCTTTGTCATCAGATCCTGCCTCACCTGAGCCTCCAGAAGACCTTGATATTCCTATCGCTCTTCGCAAAAGTACACGTAATTGTACATCCACATACCCTATTGCTAACTTTGTTTCATATGCCCATTTATCTCATACGTCTAGGTCTTTAGTTGCTTCTCCAAGCTCCATAACTATCCCCAAAATAGTGAAGGAAGCTCTTGCTCATCCTGGATGGTATGATGCTCTGCTTGAGGAAATACATGCTTTAGAGGAAAATCGAACTTGGAACTTGGTGGATTTGCCTAGAGAAAAGAAAGCAGTAGGGTGCAAGTGGGTCTTTACTATTGAAGTTAATCCTGATGGTTCTGTGACATGGCTGAAGGCCAGACTTGTAGCTAAAGGGTACACTCAAGACATATGAGGTGGACTATTCAGACAACTTCTTCCTGGTTGCCAAACTTACTTTTGTTCGCTTATTCATCTCTATAGCCGCTTCTGAAAATTGGCCCTTACATCAACTGGATATTAAGAATCTGTTCCTCCATGGTGATCTATATGAAGAGGTACATATGGAGTACCCACCTAGTTTTGTTGCTCAGTGGGAGTATGGAAAAGTCTGTCATATGAAGAAATCTTTGTACGGCTTGAAGCAGAGTCCTCGTGCATGGTTTGGCAAGTTTAGTAAGGTAGTTCGAAGTTTGGGCTGAAAAGAATTCACTGTGATCACTCCGTCTTTTACAAAAGATCGGCAGGTGGCATTATTCTTCTTGTTGCGTATGTCGATGATATAGTCATTAGTGGAAATGATTTTGCAGGAGTCTTTTCTCTCAAGTCATTTATGCATCCTAGGTTCCGTACGATGGACTTGTGGTCAGTTGAAATACTTTCTGGGTATAGAGGTAAACAGAAGCAAGAAGGGAATCTTTTTGTCTCAGAGAAAGTATATTCTTGATTTTCTTGCAGAAACTGGAAAGTTGGCAGCCAAGCTATGTAGTACCCTGATGGTTCCTAATGTGCATCTTATGAAAGATGATGGTGATCCTTTTTATGATCCGGGGAGATACATGAGGTTAGTTGGGAAATTAAACTATCTTACTATGATTCGTCCGGGTATTGCTCTTGCAGTGAGTACAGTCAGCCAGTTCATGTCAGCACCACAGTTAAGCATTGGGCAGCTTTGGAATAAATTGTGTGTTACTTAAAGAAATGGAGCTCCTGGACTCGGTATATTATATAGCAGTCATGGGAACTCTCGCATTGAGTGTTTTCCAGATGCAGACTGGGCTGGATCAAGAACTGATAGAAGACCTATTATTGGCTATTGTGTTTTTATTGGTGGGGATCTAGTTTCTTGGAGGAGTAAGAAGCAAAATGTTGTATCGCGCTTCAGTGCAGAGTTAGAGCACAGAGCTATGGCACAATCCACATGTGAGATTATGTGGATACATCATCTTTTGACCGAAATTGGGTTCAAGCATCCAATACTAGCAAAACTCTGGTGTGATAATCAAGTCGCCCTTCATATTGCCTCTAATCCGATATATCATGAGAGAACTAAGCACATCGAGGTGGACTGTCATTTTATTCGTGAAAAGATTGAGGATAACTTGATTTCCACTAGCTATGTGAGGACAGAAGAGCAGCCAACTGATTTGCTCACAAAGGCATTGAACGGAGCTCGAGTTGATTATCTGTGTCACAAGTTGGGCATGATCAATATCTATGCTCCAGCTTAAGGGGGATGTAAAAGAATATTGTGTATATCTACACTTGTCTTGTATAGAGAACTTAATTATAGGAGATATACTTAGGATATTTACTTACCTTTCATAAAGCTCTTGTTAGTTGTATGTATAGATTGTAATTCAGACTCCAATACAAACAATTTTTCATCAATTCAATGGCACATTGCATGCGTGAAACATCTCACTATGTGTAACGGGCAAATGGCAATACATTTATAAGGCTGCAGAAGGTTTAGCTATCGTTCCCCATATTACATCAGCTAAGTGTGTAATCACAAAGAAGTTCTTCACGCGTAAGTTGAGCTCAAGCATAAACTAGACCAGATAAAACAGATGACCTTCAGCCAAGGACTTCATACACAAACGAAAGTCGAAAGATGAAGCGGATCACCCTTTGCACTGCAGATGCATTATGACATAGCAAGAAAAGGCCCTTCTCTCCATCCACTCTAACAAAAAAAAAACATTAGCCTGAAGATATGGGACATTTCAACTACTACATATGTTTAATATATATACATAAACACACATACTTGTTGACTATCCAAAATTTACATTATCAATGTGCCTCTGAATTCCATCATGAAGCCCAAAAGTTCCTCCACAAAAAGAAATCTTCATCGCCTGCCACCAAACTGAAGATCAACAGCCTCCTACTAGATCAAGCAGAAACAAATTTCACGGGAAAGGAATCAAAAAGAAACTTCCTTTTGTGTCATAGTGTACCTGATGAGATTCCAGCACCAGCAATGTGCAATTACGTCCCGTCAAAGGACAAGCCTGAACGTGAGATTAATCCTTATTGATACTACTTTCACAAGCTTAGGAACTGAATGAAGCCAATCCCTTTGAGTATAGCCTCTCATTACAAGCAATGATCCATGCTTTAGGACAAATGAGTGTTGTTCAGGAAAGCAATCCTTCAATCGCTTATTGGGAAGTTCACTACTGATTTTCTTACCTGACTCAATTAGTTAGAAAGAGGAGTTGATATTTCAATTCCAATGAAACTAAAATCTACACCAGTAATAATACTGTAATAGGTACTTTTCTGATAAAACAATCTTACAGAACCAAGCATCTAACACTAATCACATACCGTGTGGAACTTCATTTGGTTTCTTCTTTAACAGGAACTCACGTTCACATCCAAAGGTAACTGAAGCAATTTCTGGAGTTGGTCCATAAAGTTTCTCATCATCGGCATACCAAGCTACATAGTCATCACCCCCTTATATCGATTCAATACTAAGTTGTTGAAACGACTACCTGGAAGAGCTTTGTGGACCTAAGATGCAGATCAAATTGACCAAAACGACAAAGACAATAAATAATTTTGTTGGACAGCAGGAACTGGAACTTGATCTTGGAAAAGAAGAAAAGCAAGCTTACAGCATCCGAAATGTCCTTAAGTGGAGTAAACTCATCCCAAGAATATGCATGAGGCTGGTGCCCACTATAAATTAGTTGTGGTAACCCTTCACTTGCCACATAACAACTGTCTCTAGGCTGTGGAAATGTTACGAACAATGTCATTCCATTTTTTTTTACAAGAACATGCAGGACTGGAAAACATGTAAACGAAATCGTGTATTATCAAATAGCAACATTAGAATTTTCAGCAACATTGTATTCCACAATAATTGTACTGTTAAAGCTATCAAAGATGCGAGAAGTAAGGTTGCGATAGTTCGGCCATGTGAAGAGAAGGGATGCCGATGCGCCAGTGAGGAGGTGTGAGAGACTGGTTGTGCTGGGTCTGAGGAGAGATAGAGGTAGACCAAAGAAGAATTGGGGCGAGGTGATTCAACATTATATGGTTCACCTCCAGATCACCAAGGACATAGCCCTTGACAGGAAAGCGTGGAGGTCTAGGATTAGGGTATAAGGTTAGGTAGAAGACAATTGATTGTTGACATTTATGCGGTAGTATTCTTTTGCAAAGTATTTTATCTTGTCCTTTTTCGCTAATGGCGTCTTCTGTTTGCCCTGGTTATAGTAGTTTTTAATATGAGAACTTGAGCATTAATGGTGTTTCTTACCGTGTTTGTTTTTATCTTATTTTCAAAAGTTTTGGTTTGTCTTCAAAACTTTTGAAGGTTTCTTAGCCGAGAGTCTATCGAAAACAGCCTCTCCACCTTGGTGGGGGTAAGGTCTGCGTACATCTCACCCTCTCCAGACCCCACTTGTAGGATTACACTGAGTATGTTGTTGTTTAAAGCTGTTAATAAAGCAAACTGCATAATAATCTTCAATCAGAATGGTCAATAATGCAGAGAAAATACCAGTCGACCGACTGTGTGGATGGTCTCTACTATGAAGGCACTCACATTTTTTTCATGAAATGGCTTGGATTGGTATTAGTCTGGATACGGAAAAATCATTCTATTAGATCGAATAAGTACCTTGTGTTAGAATTGAGAAATTCGAGTTTTCGAGCGGGAATGGTTACCCGAAGAATTTTAGGAAGGTTCTAACCTTTATGAAAAGGTAAGTTTGAAGAGAGATTGGGAGAAGTTCCCGAGTTTTAGTATCCAACCCCCTTTTGAAAGGATCTTCAAAAAAAAATCAATACACCAAGCACTACACTTAGATTTATTGGATTTGTTGCTAAAATATCGGTATTAAACCCGAAACTCCCGGCAGATGGCCAGTGGCCCAAAGAAACGAAAGAAAGAAACTGTCCAAGACTGATTATTTTAGATGTCTCTTCACAATAATTGTGATGGAGAAAAGACCAATTCAAATTGAATGGATTCAAAATAATGTTACGACACGGATCAGGATTAAAAAAATTTCCATTTTCATCCATTAAATAATATTTAAAATTAATTTTCATTCTCAACTTTCTCATCACATGAATGAGACATAACTTCTATTCATAAGAATAGTGAACTAGAAATCATATTTTGAATGGTTTGAGGATTTCGACCTTGAACTAGAAGAGGTTCTGTTTTCTTTGGACGAGAATGAATACCACATAGAAGAGTCAAGACCAGGCTCCCTAATGGAATGTTTAACCGATCTATTCCGGATCGACTGAATTGGCACGGAAGTTGTAACATGGGAAAGCCACGGAAAATACGACTTATTTGAAACTATTCATTTCTTACACCTTTAATTGCATGGGTAAGATTAAAAAAGAATAATTAAATTTACATTGATTTTTTTAAGTGTCACTTATTTTGACCCAAAAAAAAAAAACTTATTTAGAAACAGAGGTAGCATAACCTATTATTTGTAACAAAAAACGGGGTCCCCACAAATGCGGGGCCTAAAGCGATGACTTTACCCGCTTTAGGGGAGGGTCGACCTGAACTAGCTAATCCAAGAGATTTGAGGCATGAATAGCTATTTTTGCTAGTGATCTTTGGTTTGAGGCCACTTTTTCTATTGGTTTTGCATTAGATGCTACTCTTTGGAACTTCAATCCTTGTGGGCTGAAGTTCAAATCTTGTGGGCTGAACTTCATGCCTAAGGTATGAAGTTCAACTTTATCCCTCAAGGGCTGAACTTTTAGGCATAGAATGCGTAAACTTCAATTTCCGTGGTATGAAGCTCAGTCCACAAGGATTGAAATTCTAAAAAGTATCCTCTCATGTAAAATCAATAAAAACGTGGCCTCAAACCAAAAACTACTGACAAAAGTGGCATGTGTGCAAAAATTTTACAGATTTGAGGCATACTAGGCCCAAAAGTAATCTTGAAATTTGAGGTTCATCTTCCGTAAAAAAAAAATTGTGTGGGAGCTTGTTTGGCACGCGCTAATTGATTCGTAGCCGTCGCGCACCAACTCGCTGAGAAATAGCCACCTGCGGACAAGTCTTAGTATTTTATACTGGGACTTTGAACTGGGATCACTGAAACACTAATCTCGATATAAAATAATGGACTTTGAATATTTATATTGGGACTTTATATATATAAAGCTCCAGGGGACTATAAACATGAATCTCATTATAAAATAATGGGACTTTGAACATAAATATGGGACTAGTCTGGAGTGTTTGCCAATGCTAATGAAGTGTAAGTGTGCGCAAGCGGTTTTTTGCTATTTCTCAATTAATTTTAAAATAGTGGATAATTCTCACTTAGTGCGTCAAAAAATAGCTATACGTCAAAATTCCCCTCATCTTCTTTGACCTTTCCTTTTTTTGCTTTTTAAATGTCTCGCTTAATTAACACTCAGACTAATTTAAATAGCAATGGTAGATTTGAAAAAGAAAAGAAATAAATCACTTCATGTTTAACTGAAACGTCAAGTATTTTGAAATAACTTCCCTTTGTAGAGGTAGCCAATATAAGCAGTACATAATTCATGTGGGTTGGTTGGTCACATAAAAAGAAAGACTTTAATACTTTACAAAAAATAATGCAATATTTGGTTGGTGGTATAGTAAATTTTAAATATTATTGTTCACGTCATATCAATAACGACATTATTATTCACTACATAACAATACATGGATGCATTATAATCACGCATACGTAATTTGTGAAACCAAACAAGTAGTCCTGACTCAGACGACCTAGTATATGAGATAAAAAAATTATTTAATGTGTAGAGATATTAGATTTAGAACCCTGTAACTCAAATGGTCAGTGGGTTAAGCAGCATATCAAACTCATCAAGTTCAAATGTTGAATTCACCTTTGATAATTCACCCAAAATCTTGTAGAGCTGAGCCAAATCAGTGCTAACATCACACAGAAATGGAGTTTATACAATATGGCTGCTGTTAGCTATTGAAAAGAGTCAAAAGACTAGGAGAAGCAATGGTCTGACAACTCTAGCTTGAGTACAATCTACAAATAGTATGTCATTATGATACATTTCCAACAAAAGCTACAAGCTCTGGCTCTCCTACTGGACATACCACACGCTAAACACATGCTAAATCTTTTGAGATATTTTTATCACCTAAGACGGGAAAGTAGATTATACAACTTCAACGATCAATCTCCGTCTTACTTGGAGGGAGCCGCAGAGGGAAGACTGATCAATTTGATCTTTAATTCTATATCCCCAGACTGCACCTCACAAAGCCTCAACCAAACATCTTGCACAACCTCACCGTTCACCCAATTAATACTGCTGTCCGCTGCTAGACAGTTATCACTCTCTGGGATAACCTTCCTCAGAGTTGTCCCTTCAGTGGTAACCCCAAGAATCTTTCTCAATCTAGCAGCAGCAACTAAAGGCTGAAGGCTGAGATGAGCATTTCCCATTTTGTCGTCGGCCTTAAAACGGTCTTTATCAAACACTTCCTGTCACATTTAAAATTTCATAACTTTAAACAAGCTTCACATAAAAAAATTTGACATGGCTGCTCAGGACATTAAATGATCCCATTTCAGGTAGTAAATATACAACCCCTGAAGACAAGGCAAAAATGCCTTGTGAGAATCTTTTTCTAGCATAGAACAGTACTTTCAATACATCCTGGTTTGAAATAAACAGACAGATAAATCATCAAGGAAGTATAGCATTGCAACATCATGTGTGCGTTCAGGCACCCTACAAAGCAGGATTAAAGAATAGTTTGGAACAACTGATGCTGAGTTGAATAGCTAGTTTAATAGGATGCCCTAAATGTAACTGTGGATAACCTAAAGACCAGTTTGGCGAACTTATATGTTCGAACACTACAAATGGCAACCAAATTTAACTGTACCAATCAATAATGACAAGATCATCTCTTTCTTCTTCTTTCTCTCTTGTAAGAATGACAAGATCACTCTACCAGCTCCCAACCCACAATTTTTGCCATGAAAATAGGAAAAGAATTTAATATAAACAGTATCAGGCGAAAGCGGAATAGAAGAATACATCTTTGGAATATAAGCTAAAATGGATGATTTGATAGTTCCTTCTTGCCCTACCTGTACAACTTCGCCTGCTTAGTTTCATAACATTATCTGCATTATCGCCACTTAGAATCAGAGAAATTAAGTAAAATATGGGTAGGGTTATTTTCACCAATTCAATCGCATGATCGCTTACTTTTCACCCATCCACCTAATGTATCTTTATATAATCTTTCACAGTTACAATATGCTCATGGTGCAACATGGAAAAACTCCTGAACCAACTAATGCTTGACTTGCCACCTCTCAAGAAAAGACCAAATTAATATCCTAAACAAAGTCATTTTGTGCTTTAATATTTGTGCATCCAATTGCTCATCTTTTCTTGCCCACTCGATATTGTGGTGTAATTCTTGAGCACGGACTATCCCAGGACAAAGTCCTATAAAGGATCATATATTGCATGGCCGGTTCAACCAGACGTACACCTTGAGATCAATATTTGGCAAGTACGATGTCTGTGCACTTTCTCCAAAATTTAATTTTATCCAAAAACTACTCCCACATGCAAATTTATGTGACGGTGTCTAACTACATAAGGAGTCTAAGAAAAAAAGAATGACCTTTTATAACGAAGAAAGAAAGACTTTTGAAACTTGTGGTGTAAAAGGTGGCAAGGAAATAGTAAAGGTTGCTTTACTGTTATATCTGCTTATAGAATTTTGAATCGATCAAACTGTCAACTCAGTTTTTGGCCCTGGAAGCACATATGGAAAGTTAAAATTCCATATAAAGCAGCATGTTTTGTTTAGCTAGTGGCAAAGGAGGCAGTACTTACACAAGAAAATTTGATGAAAAGGGGGTTTCAATTATGCTCAAGATGTCATCTATGCAGAGAAGAACCAGAAACAATCAGCCATCGTTTTTTACACTGTAAAATCGCTGATCAGTTATGGAAGATCTTCATTAATCAAAGAGGAATCAGCGGGGTAATGCCAAGAAAGACAACTGAGTTCTACAATGCTGGAACAGTTGTAGTGCTTACATACAGAAAGAAAGATGGAAAATTGTTCCTGCCTGCATTTGGTGGACCTTGTGGATGGAAAGGAACTCAAGGTGTTTTGAAGACAACTGTAGCTCAATCCAAAAGATCAAGCTAAACTGCCTTCATTAGTTTCATTTTTGGTGTAAAAATGTATATTCAGAAGATATAGAATCGGTGTTAGGAATTTTAGAGTCCTTATAGAAAGAACAAGGGCCACTTTCTTTTGCCTTTTTTGGGCAGTGTAATTATTGGGACCAACACATTCTTTGTGTTGGATGTTTAACAACTATATATATATATATATATATATATATATATATAAGAAAATATGTTACGAGCTCAAAAAAAAAAAACACAAGTCAAAGAAATTTGTGTGGCTATAAACCATCTCATTAAGGTAAAAATGGGAAATTTCCGGCTAAATGACTAAATATAAAAATGTGACATTCTTTTTGGCACAGACTATAAAGGAAAGTCACATAAATTGGGACAGAAGAAGTACTATATATCAAAATGGATTGTCTTTACCTATTTTATTTTGTTTTTCAGCATAATGGATGTTAAATGGACCATGCCTAGAAGCACTATAGAGCTCCTGACATGTTGGAGTGGTTTGAGCAATAATGCTAGCCATTAGGAGAGATGGAAGTTAATCCCAGGTTGTATATGGTGGATAGCTTGGACGGAAAGAAATGCAAGATGTTTTGAAGACAAAAGTAGCTCCATACAGAAGATCAAAATGGATTGTCTATACCTATTTTATTTTTGGTGTAAAGAAGAATACCTAGAAGATGTAGGAGATTTGTTAGATGTGATAGGAAACTTGTAAGTAGTTCAAGAGCAATAGTTTCCTTTTTTGGATCTTTTCTGTACATATGGCTTCCGTACTGCCTTAGTGCTGCTAATTCTAATATAATGCATGTTACCATTCCCCAAAAAAAAAGTACTATATAACATCTCAGTAGCAAAATGACAGCTTAAATATCACTCCTCTCAACATGAAAGATATCAGATACCTTGATGCTAAGAGAGACATTCCTACACTTTAAAAAAAAAAAAAGGAGAGTTGCTGGTCATGCAAAACATGGAGCTTTGAGTAGTAAATCTAGTGTTGTTTCCATGTGAGACCTTTCTCTTTCTCTTTCTCTTACTCTTAATTCAATCACTCACTTCAACTTAGTTTTTCCTCTTCTCTTTATTTCATTTCAAGTTACCTTTAGCTTCTTTCTCCATCCCCCATTATTCCACTGTTACATTCCTATATTTCCCTTTAGCCTACTCTGTCACTCAAACATACAAATATCAGAAGTATGAACTTAAGGACAATTTTTATCCAACCTTCAAAGTTGTAACACTTCCACATGATGCCTAACCATTGAACACCAGACTGACACTATGCAAACTTTAGCAAATATAAGCACGCAGTATGTCTATTTCAAATCCCACAAAAAACAACATAAAGAACAAGAAGTTTAAAGGTTAAAATACTTACCAATTTGAGAACCTCAGCCGGTTCAGAGATGGAGAAATCAAATTCTTCATTCCAAACAGGATTAAGGCAGCTATTTATGACCTTGGTTTTTGCAGTCTGGTAGAAGTAGAACAAATAGATGAAGTGTCAAATAACCGAAAGATATCAATTTCCAAAATTTTCACGACGAGAAGAGTAATATTACACTGCACCAGCCAAATATTTTGAGGATGACGTACAACACGCAAAATATTATGCAAGAGAGATACGGCAATTTCTAGCTCTAACCCTTTGGTTTGAAATTTGCAGTCACGATTTACTACTGAGTTACTACAAAAACGGGCGGATAGACATAGTATGAAGCTGTGTCATCTGACACCAGTCGATCGAAAAATTTTTGACTAACTATATATAAATAATATGCAACAAATAAGACATAAACATGTTATTAAGATAAAATGACGCCACTGACAGAAATAGCATTTTGGGTGGTTGGTTAGGTGCTTTAATTTTGAGGGGTCGAGTCCCGCAAGCTGCATGCTTTTGTTAACGTTTTTTGAGCTATGCCAGAACAATATGTTACTGAGGGATATAAAATTGGGATAAGAGTGAATAAGTTATTACCTAGTTTACAATAAATATTGAAATGCTTTTGGAAATTGGAATGGAATTAGTTTAACCAACTTAAAATGAACTAAATGCTACTTGCTGCTCGTTCACATTTTAAGGTGTCTTGCTCCCCCCCCCCCCCCCCCCCCCCCCCCGGTTCTGTTCTAGTTAAAATTTCTTGAATACATCCATTGTTATGCTTTATGGATTGAGTCATAAGAAACTATTCAAGGTTTGATATTTCAATTTTTCTATCAGTTTAGATTTCAATGAAGTGATATTTTGCTAAAATATCTTTCGAGAATTAAGTTCAATATCTGATGGTTCATCTAATAAGTCGGAACAATGTCGGTAAAGTGAAGGATTAAAGTTGAATTAAATTCCTTAGATTATGATCTGGTTGAAAAATTAGTAATTGGAAAATACCGTCTAAGTTATCATCATACGATTAAACGAGCATATCTTCAAAAAGGTTCTTTCTAACCATAAAATTATAATATGTGTATTTTCTAGATATGACATCGTTATATTGATTTGCTCATTTATATCATTTCTTTAAATGTCGACACCACTTACCAAATAACCCTGTGTACGCCACTGACTACAAAGATTCAATACAGAATATAAAAGAACTGAGAAGATAAGCAGAAGATGCATTATATTAGCATAGTCAGGAAGACACACACAAGGGGAAAACAACCTGATTACCCAGCTTGAGAATAACATAAGGATCACTGCTCTTAAAGTCCCGAATGACCAAACGTCTGCCTTGTACAACACTCACTTTTAACTGTCCAAATTTGTCTCCCATAATCCACTACTCAAAATTCATAAACTCCCAAAAATAGGACAAAAGCTGCATCAACACATACAAATCGTACATTAAATTTAGAACAGAATATAACCCCTATGTCAAGAATCAAGATATGGAAATATTGCTTATGTAACTGTCTGAAAAAATTTGACTCTCGGAATACATTTCTGATACTCATTGCATGATAATACGCAGGCAGATGAAAACAAATACTAGTGGATATCTCTTACTCATATTCAAGATGACAAAATATGGTAAAAGCTATACCAAAAATTAGTTCGCGTAGGAGTAGACGTATTGGTTCACGTAAGGGTGCACGTAGAAATCCAAGTGACCTTTTCTTAAATTCAAGTGATCTTTTTGTAGGCATTTGCCCCCGATTCAAGTGGGGGATCGAATTGATTATAGAAACATGAGTTTAATTAGTTGATCTAGTGAACAAGGAAAAATATTATCAAGACGAGTGAATAGATTGACCTTGAAACAACAAGGATTAACTACTATATCTATAAAACAAGCTCGTACAGTATATTTGTTACCTTTTTCTCAATAATGAGAAACAATTTGAAAGAACCGAGTTGAAAGCAGCAAAATTCAGCTCCAAAAGGGTAAAGAAACAGAGAAACAAAATCGTAAATTAGCAAAAAGCATGAGGAGCCCGGTGCACAAAACATCCAGCGATCACGAGGGGGTGTAATGTAGCCAGCCTACCCTGATGCAAACACAGTGGCTGATTGCACAGGGAACAACTTTACCAGTTGCTCAAGACACAGAATAGTAAAATTAGCTTAAAAAAAAAAAGAAGATAATAACCCTAGGCTCAAGCATAGAAAAAGAGAAATATAACAAACAGAGAGAGTCGAAAGGACAGTAATTAAAATGTTGAACATAAAAGAAACATGTTTAACTCACATGAATCAGACCCAAAAATGAGATTGTTGCTTTGGTTTCTTGAAATGGTTGTCCTAAGACCTGACAAAATGAATCTTTTCTTTTAGGAATGACATATCTACTGGAGTATAATCTTAGTTAATGGATTTCAACAAAACATATCATACAATACAATATTTATAGTTCAAGTAAAAGGGGTCGTTGGATAAGTTATGTTTAGGACTAAAGTCTCACCAGAATTGTTTCATTTTGCCCCTACGCGTTTTCCCTGTGCTACTGTTCTCAACACTAATGTCTTATTTATACAAAAATATCCATATAATAATTCTTACAAAACATAACAATATTTTATTTATTTAAACATTGATATATAAAGAGAAAAAAGATACATGTTTGATACGCTATTTGTACAATTGTGCGTCCTCAACTAATTGAGCATAAGGATCCCTTCGCATTTTTTTTTAGGGTTTTCACTCGCAGAAAAAAATTGTTGACTTTCTAAGGGATCTTTCCCCGTCCGCGCGTCAGAAGTGCCTAAGCCGCCGGCCACTTTCAAGATTGGTTGAGTCTTAAGTGTACTTTAGTAAGAGTATGAAGGATCTAGTGGCCGTAATTATCTGTCCACTCAAGGCGTTGCAAGCAAATGGTTTTTGAAAAGCGTTAGAAATCGTGGAATAGTCTAGTGGAGTAGCCTCCGTGCCACATATACTGGGCGATTTAGTTCGTTCGGGACACGTGGGCCAAGAAGCTCTAGGCAATTCTCACGATCACGGTCGATCATGGTTCAACTCCATGTCGTGAAAGTGAAACCAATCATTTCTTCCATCAACATCAATGAATCACTATCTCTCTTTCATCGGTAGGGCGATCAGTCTTCTCTTTCTGTAATGATACACGTTTAGTAATCCAAATAAAAGAAGAAGAATAAGAAGCGGATACATTGGAGCTATATAATTGATACAAGTTTCATACAGTAAAGATACAGTATTAATACAAGGAAAAAAAATAAGAAGTGAGATACACAATTATAAAAGAAGGAGCATATCTCGACGGACTTCTTAGAGTTTGAATGTAAAATGTAAATCTCGTCGGTGGATCTCGTAGGTCGGAATTGGGAAGGTTATCCCAGGAGTAGTGTTTTCGCATGCCAAAATTATATGGGAGCGGGCGGTCAAAATGAAAAAAGTAACATGAGGAGGTTAGGATTTTATCTTACCTTTTATTTTATTTTAAATAATTTCTTAGCTATGTTTCGTAAATAAATCCTATTTTTTATATATTTTATAATTGTTTAAGAGTCTCCACATCATGTGAAAAAGATCTATCGCATGTCCTCTATATTTGTGTAAAAAAATAGTTTTTTTTTTTATATTGACATAATATATAGCTTTCACCAAACTTGACACGTATTATTTGATTTCCAGAGTATTATTACGATACTTGGCTATTGAGAAGGTAAGAATATCCTTATTCAAATTAAAACGACTATAATCGCATGGCCATACTGAGTTATGGTTTCTCGATTAGCTTGAAGGGTTCTTCTTTGGAAGTTTTTTTTTTTTTTCCTTTCTTTCTTTTTTATTACTAACATTTACCGAATATTTGACCAAGTCATTCTGTAATGGTGATAGAACTGAGTTTGACCTCAATGACTTGGACTAGATCTTCTACAAGCCAAATGCACTAACGCGTATCTGAGTTAACTTTAATATACTAGTACATCATAAACCTTTAACTCAATAGACATTAATAAAGTGTATTTCTATGTTACCATGTGACAGTAACCACTCAACAGCATCTCTGTAAAGAAAATGTTAAAATGAAACTTCGATTCTACCCTATGCAATTAAAGAGGCATCTACATACTTAATCATACTCAATTTGTGTGGCATCCCTAATTCTCAAAAGTAATTATTGCCACCTTCCGTTGACAAATGTTCAGATTCAAAAGCAATCACAAAAAGTATACGAATGATACTGATTGCATACACCACGAATGCCTACAAATCATACATCACAAATGCCTACAAATCTACAGTCCATAAGAGGATCTCATAAAGGAGGAACTACAGACGGATGAAGTTGCGCTACTCTCCTACACAACAGATACAAAATGAAGGCACAAAATTACAACAAAAACCGAGCTGCACCACAGGATCGGTTAGTTGGGATAAGTTAATGCTAACTTACTAAACTAGAGCTGTACATGGCCTAGACAACTGCTATTCACTAATATCAGTTATCTCTAGACTGCAGCTACACAACTGTGGGAATGCACATACTTATCCTACTCCCTACCTTTAATAAACCTGTGCACTACCATTTTTCTATGTGGTAAACTGTACTTCATAAACTTATTAATGTCACTGTTAATGGTATCATCTTCTTGCACCGAAGCTTTTAGGATGATGGCATTTGGCTTTATGCTACGTTTCTCCAAAATGCTGCATCTCTACAAATCATTGGCCAGGATCACATGATGGCCTTTGTTGCTGGTTTACTTCCCTCCAGCTGATTTCCCTACGCGTTGTTTCCACGTGCTCTGCGTATATGACAACATTTTATTAGTATATTATCATTCATTAAGAATTTTAAGTTACAAAAGATAATGAATAAGCATTACAAGTGGCTCGTCGTCAGATAATTCTTCATCGGATTCAGTAGCTGAACTCCTATCAGAGTCACCTCGCTCAGTTGAATGACTGTCTGCATCATCTGCTACACCGTCCTGAGAATCTGATCTTTCAGAATCATCATTTGACTTCTCTGTAGAAACATCTGGCTGTGGTTTCTCATGTGAAGAAGAGATCTCTTCGTCAGATCCACGAGAATCCTGCGGGGTGCCAGGTTCATCCTCAACTTCTTTATTTTCCGAGGGACATTCTTCTTTTTCGGACTCATCCATACCACTCGACCTATCAGCATCAGCCTCTGGTGTCCCCTCAGAGCCTGAGCTGTCATCCTTTCCAGACAATTCGTGTTCTGACAAACTCTCTTGCTGCTCATCTTCTGAATTACCTGGTACAGCCAAATATCAGAATTAGTAAAAAAAGGATTTTTATTTTCGAGAAGTTACAAGTAATTTTATAAATTAGAACAGCACCAAGTGTGTGCTACTGGGACAGTAAAATGTAGCAGATTGGCAGCAAAAGAGTAGGGAATATGGTCTGCTTTTCAAACTTGACATAGAAAAGCTTTTGACCAACTTAATTGGTCTTCTCTACTCCTAATTCTTAGGAAAATGGGTTTTTATGAAGGTTGGATCAGGTGGATGAGATTTTGCAGTTCTACCGTGAAATACTCAATTTTAATAAATGGACGCCCTGTAGGATTCTTTTTCCCCAAAAAGGACTCGGACAGGGCGACCCCCTTTCTCCTTTCCTTTTCATCTTGGCTATGGAGGTTTTAGCAAAATGCTAGAAAAAGCAAACAGTTGCGACGGACTCGAGGCTTTAATGTAGGACAGAATTCTGGCAACTCAATTTCAGTGTCACATTTGCTTTATGCAGATGACACTCTCATATTCTGAGGCCCAGAAAGATCCCAAGTTCTTCACCTTAATCTAATATTGCACAATTTTTATGCTATGCCAGGGTTAAACATAAATATGCTCAAAAGCACCATCTATCCGGTCAACCAAGTTCATGAGCTGAGAGAGTGGTATCCAGAATGTGTTGCAATATTGGCTCCTTCGCTACAACTTATCTAGGGCTCCCTTTGGGTGCAAAATTCAAGTCAACAGAGATCTGGAACAGGGTGATAGATAAGTTTAAGAAAAGGCAGGCATCGTCGCAAATGCAATACTCGTCCATAGGTGGAAGACTTAACGCTTATTAATAGTGTGTTAGACAGCATTCCTACTAACTACATGTCCCTGTCTCATATTCCCAGCAAGGTACAGAAAAAGCTTGACCAAATCAGAATATCCTTTCTCACTCTTCGTATGCTACATGGCGGACTGGGCATAAAAGATCTTGCAATTCACAAGAGATGTATGCTTATGAAGTGGCTATGGAGGTACAATCTTGTGGATCCGGGGTTATGGAAATCAGTGATCGTAGCTAAGTAAGGAGAAATAAATCATTGGAGCACCAACCAGACTAGATCTCCTCATGGTACTGGTCCTTGGAAGAATATTGCAGAGCTTTTGGAGTGAGTTTCTTTTTAACTCCTCTCCCAAAGTTGGAAATGCTGAACATATCAAATTCTGGAAGGAAAGATGGAAGGGCAGAACATCACTGAAAAATGATTACCCTCGCCTTCCTACTAGCAAGCAACCCTGACTCTACCATTGCATAAAACAGACAAGACACATGGACACTGCACCTAAGAAGGAAACTGCAAGATTGGGATCTGAGTAGCTTTCTGGCAAAACTGGAGAATTACTCTTTAAACACTCAGGAAAGGGACTCACTGACATGGGGCACCTCAAGAGACCGATCATATTCAGTTAAAGCAGGCTATGCCCATTTTTGCTCTAATAATATGATGCATGAATCATGGCCCTGGAAATTAATATGGAAAGCAAGGCTACCTACAAAGGTAATATGTTTCAGCTGGGCAACGATTCATGAAGCATGATTGACCCAAGATAATCTCATCAAAGGAGCATTCAATTGGCTAACAGGTGTTGTACGTCAGACTAAATCAGAAAGTGTTAGTCATTTGCTTCTTCACTGTACAGTCGCTCAGAGATATGAAATATGTTTCTTGCAATTTTCGGTTTAAGTTGGGTCATGCCCGGAAGCATATGAAAGTTGGAGTTCGCACAAAGTTGATAAAGCCATCAAAAAATGTAGGTAATGGTGCCTGCAAGTATCTTCTGGTGCATTAGGTGCATTAGGACAGTAAGTATGTTTTGATGGAATCTCAACTTCATGCCACTCCCCGAAGGCTAAATGCTTAGATAACTTGTTTTGCTGGACCAAGCTAAATGTAACTAGCATAGATCATTTTTTGGATTTTTTTTTTATAACGGTGGTGTCCGGTACAGCTTACGCGCACCTCGACTAATTCCACCGGATATCTGCCACCTCCCACCAGCAATGGGTACCAGGTAACTCTATCCACCAAGGCTTGGATAGATGGGAAGAAAGACCTAGTATTTTTTTTGCCTCCACTGGAATTTGAACCTGAGACCTCAGGGTTCTATCCCACTTCATTGACCACTAGACCACACCCTTGGGTACGATCATTTTTTGGATTTTGCCAGCTCCTTGGTAATAGCCTAATATTTTGTATAGAATAATCTCTCTTTTGTAATTTTTGCATCTACTTGATGCGCTATCAATGAAACTTCTTCTTACTTCATCCAAAAAAAGTAAAATTTAGCCAAAAAAAAACAAAAACAATAGCATGCCCTATCAAATCTTGCCGGGATTCTAATACTTGTAGAACTGGTACAGCCTCATTTACATGTTCCATCCAGAAAGGAATAGAAGATGTTTTGAAGATTCTGCTAGCTCCAGTCAACATGATAAAGTCTTAACTGTGGTAAATGCAACACGCGTATCATGGTCATAGTAGACACCTTCAAACTCGTAGATTATCAATTATGCTATTTTTGGGTATCACAAGAAACTAAAAGAGAGAGATGAGAAGGTATTTTTATTTCTGTTAATGAGATAAAATTATTTCTATTTCCCTCCTGATTTTTAATAGTTGTGGCATGAGAGTAAATATATTGTGTTAGCTTGTAGGACCCATTTTTCTTGCGACAATTCTTAATAAACTAAGGAAAATGTGGTAAACTTGTTCTATGGGTTAAAAATTAACAGAGAAGTACTCTAAATTTGAGAGTGAATTTCCAATTTAACCAAATGCCATTGCTGCATTTTGAATCATCAAATGTCACTCATCTCTCTATCAAAACCCATCACTCTAATAGTTACTCATCTCTCCAAAAACACTCCATCACTCTGATAGCTCCATCATAGAGAAGGAAATGCAGCAAAGGAATGATACGATTAATTATGAATGACAACATGAAATAGATCAAGACACTGAAAGCAAAAGAGAATCACAAGAGCCTTACCTGAGTCAACATTGTCCACCTTGGATTTTGATGTTGCCAACGGCTTGCCTAAAAACAGGCTTCCTCTGCTCAAAGAAGATTTTGACGGGCCTTTTTGTCCATACTTCAAATTCTTCCTTGGAGTTCTCTTCCCTCGTACTTTTGATAATGGAGACCTGTCAGAAAAACAGAGTGCATAAGGCAAAGAGGACATACACAAACAACCCATGTACAATCAAGTTACAGAATCAAACTCACATCTTATCTGTCTCTTTCTTTTGCTTAGAGGCAGCAAGAGCTTTGGTCTTTCGCCCTCCAGATCTGTAGTCACGAAATGAAGAAAAGGTCGCTAAAGACACTCATAATTTCTTTATGATGCAAATACACAAGGTACTGGAAGACATAAAACAAAACTAAGAGGAATCTATAAATGAAGATATTCACTTACTCTCACAGCTTATTTGCATATTGTATAGAACTTAAAAGAACCACATCATGCAATGTTAACAGTCCTTTCATGAAAGTTGAAGTTCAAGATTAGAGAAGAATTAAACTAGTCGTCAACACTTAATAATAGTCCAGAAAAGCAAAGGTAGAAATACGTTATTCCAACCCATCTACTTCAATGGGAGAAAAACTATACAACCTGAGGTATGATATCCAAAACATTCAATGAGGGAAATACCACCAACTCAACTCAAACACTCAGCGATACATCTCCTAATTCTCAAGTACCATAGTGATTGGTATCCCCGGAAACTTATCAAAAGAAAAAGAAAATGGAATGTCAGAACCACAAAAGTAGCTCTTGATAAAATTCACATAGCCTTTTATTTGATTTCATGAGTGTCTACAGGGACAGGGGGCAAAGTTTCACAACAGATTTTATAGACCTCATTCTTGTAATTAATAGATTCTGTGTTTTTTTTAACAACCCTGTTTTAATACACATACGCACACAAACACACGCAGAGACATATATATTCAAAATTCTCCTATGAATATTCATTGCTATCGATTTGGATATAAGGTGCTGGAGTGCAAGGAATAGAGGAGATTATCTGAGTTCAGAGAAACCATTTAAATATATGCTTCCAACAATATCAGAGTGGATATCACCAAAAGGTTAACATTTTGGCCCAGTGGTTACAGAGGCTAATATTAAACAAATTCTCTCCAGCCAAAATGTAGAAAAAAGTCGGCAAGTGATTATAAGCAGAACAGAGGAGAATAAGTTATGCATATTATCTATTCCGAAAACACACAAGTATTAAAGTAAATGAATCACTTACGCTTTCTCATAACGTGAAGCCTTCTTGGAATTTGAACCCTGTAAATGGTGTCAAAATGCGGTCAGAAATTAACTCATAAACCATGGTTTCACAGCAAGAATAAAAGTAAAAACTTGCAAGAGGGAGGTAACACCAGAAGGAAAATCAGACCTTCACAGGCTTCTGCCGACCAACAAGCTCCCAACACTCCTTATCCAATCGGAGGACTTCTACCTCACCGTCATCATATAGCACCTTTGATACGATAGCAAATTACAGCAAAGAATTAAGAGAATTCGATGTATTAAACAGAAATGCACAAGTTCTTTAGCGATAGAAACACAAAATTCTGATAAGTGTTGGAAATGCAGCTTACAACGTGTTTGTTTTTTTGAGTGTCGAAGGACTTAACAACACCTTCATAGAACCTGTCAAATACTTGGGAGTTAGAACACTAACCTAATAATCTTGACAAGTCGCATTAACCAAAATATTAGGCCGCAATACAGTAACGCTTACAGAAGAAAACTCAGATAACTAGACAACAGCCTAGAGACCTATGAGTGGATTAGAGCGTGGAAGACGAAACAAACAGAAGTTCAGCAAGAGAATCAAGGGGATATGAGAAAGAAGAAACTATGATGACCATGATGTATTAAGAGTACAGACAGATAAATATCTCTACGATGTTGCTCCCAAACAATTAGCGAGCCTGGTGAAAGTAAGCATGAAAGGAAGTTTAATCATGGAAGGAAAAACAAAAGCAAAAAAGGGAACAAACCCCAACATTTCTGTGGCTGAAAATAGCTTGAAAAAACTCTATAGAGTCAAAGCCGAAAAAGAAATGCATAAAATAAAAAAGTGGGACCAAGACTGACTTGAAAACACCTGACAGAGCTGTGACCACCTCAACCATTTTGCGCTTGTAAAAGTGACTCAAAATCAGCAAAAAGAGACAAACTGTTGACCCTTGAATCCCTCTCTCTATTTTAATTTTTTTACCTAAGCTAGAAAGAACGTTTTACTCCTGAATTAAGAGCCACTTACTTCTTGTCCATGGGCCACCAAACTTTTATTCTGCAACCAATCAAGTCCACGGTGGAAGCTGTATCATCCTTTGACGTGCACAAAAGAGAATCAGGTAAAATAATTAACAAATAATACTTTCAGGATATATGCAAATATTACAGACGTGAATCTTTCGATTAAGAGAGAGAGAGAGAGAGAGAGAGGGGGGTGGGGGTTTAAAACGACACAGTAAGTTGCAAAATAAACCTATGCCAACTTCCTAATACATGTTGACGATCAAATAAACAACAAGTGTTAACAGTCGTATAGATAACCCACACAATATGACTGGGCAGAAACAACGCGAATCGAATCGTATAGATAATTCAGACAACATGTCAATTGGTGAAGACAAATTCAACATGATTACAACATATGGAAAGCAATATTTATATGTAGCAAGATACATGCCTCCACAATCGGTAATATTGTAGAACTCGTAAGGCATGGTGATCCTTTTCCAGTTACATGCAACAATTGCCTTTAATAGGAAGTGCAAACATTCTGTGCTCTCCTCGCAAGGACCATTTCAAAACCAAGCTTGAGAAGCCAATTACTAAGCCTAAAATAGCATTGGATAAAATGGGAAGTTTGAAGCAGAAATGAAGGTACAACTCATAGTATGTATACAATTGTAAAGGAAAAGGACACATGGGAAAATGACTCCTCTTTGCTTTTTTTTCTTTTTTTGGTAGGAGCACGGGGAATGTTTGGACAGAGCAACGAGAAATCACTTGAATGCTAGAGAATCCCTATGAAGAGTTATAAATTTGTTGTGCTTTTTTTTTTTTTTGCCTGAAAACTATGTCGATCACCATACTGCTATTTTAGATTTCCTGTATAGTACAAATTCTCGCAACAAATGTGCTAGTAGAATAGATTATCCAAGGCACCAGCTATCAACTAAGCTGGTTGTGAAAGAAACCAAATCCCTATTCAAATGTTTGAACTAAACCGACAATGTCTTTTAGACAATAATTCAGATGTTTGGCTTGACATCCTATGCGATGTTTAACATCCCTCTAACTTATCCTTGTTTAAATTTTAAAAAAAAAAACAAAGAGAAAATAACTTTACATTTCTTTGCCTGCATCTTCTTGATGCCATTCAATACAACTACTTACTTTATCAAATAAATAAATAAAAAGAAACACTTCCAACATAACTTGACAATCCTTTGTGATGCAGGGAAAGGAGGGGGGGGGGGGGGGGGGGGACCAATATCAAACTGCTCACTCGGTATTGTTTTTTATACAACCACAGTCACTCGGTATTGTTCATGCTTGCATAAACTGCACACTCAAAACCTCCCTAATATAAGGAATAGAAAGCAGTTTATGCTACCAATTGAAGAGAGAAATAGGAGAGAATTTGAAGGAGTTCAGCATGGTTATGTACAGTTGAAGAACAGCCATTTTCCCTTGTCTTTTTTGTGCACCCATGAGATTCCTAGTTGTATGGAAGAACGGAAACTTTTGTAAAGAACCGTTTATCTTTGTAGGTTTCTCTATTTTTTTGGTATACTACTTCAGGATTTTTCCCGATTTCAATGAAATTTAGTACTTGATCAAAAATAAAATGTTTTGAACGGATGAAAAAATTAGCATAGCAACGTGCTAAAGACGGTCCATGTACCAATGTGCCAGAATGCAACCATGTAAACAGGTCTAATACTCATTTTCCCTATACCACAGTATATAGCATTCTCATTTCTAGAATGGAGAAATCATAATCATGTATGAATATTGATGATATAGTTAACATCCTCCAAATTAAGGTATTTCTTCTTCAACTACCTGATGGCTGTATTTATTTAGCTTTTCTCTAAAACAAAAGGACCAGCCACTATTCAGCTTTGCAGCGCACCCTCTTTATTTATCTAGAGCTAACAGTAAAATTTGCAAGACATTAACAAATAAAAATAAAAAATAAAATGAAGCCCTCATACAATATAAGATGCAATAAACACAAATATATTGAGTTACATAGTGATGGGAAGTAAGAAAGAAACTCAAACCACATTCATTGAAGAAAATGAAACATAGCTGCAAACATTGTTATGCAAAAGATTTTTGCAGATCAGTATAAGAGTTATAAAAGAGAGAATATATCCCCTTAACAGCTAGTCATAAAATAGAGTTGGCCAAGAACCAGCATAAGTCACCAAAACAGTATGCATTATTTCTTCCAGAAGTTAATCTTACCGCTGCCATGTAAGATAAATATATGCCCACAATACTTACAGTACATTACAGTTGGACAAGTATCAGATACACTCAGAAACAAGTTTGAGTATTGACAAGGCAAAAAGTAGCAAATATACAGTGGAAGGGCTTACCTTGGCCAGTCCAGCTATACTTTTCTTCTTCTGCTGCTTGTGAGATCCTGACTTGTTATTAATTTGGACATTTGTTTTAACTGCTTCAATTTTCCCTTTAGATTTCTGTAGGAGCCCCCAAAAAAAAAAAAAAAGGGAGAACTCAAAGAGATGAAATTATATATATCTAGTTTGTAATCAATTCTACAATTTGAAAATCTTACTTTTACTTCGCGGCTATCCACTCCAACTTCATGAGTGGCATCATAATTCTTATCAGTAGCTTTCCGCTTTTGTTTAGGTAGGGGGCTTGTTTTCTTTCTGATGGATGATGTTAACAGGTCTGACTCTTCTGGTTCAGAAACATTTTCTTCTGAGGACTTTTCTTCCGACATTGATTGAAGATCATCCTCCTTTTCAATAGAATCCTTGTGTTCTTGAGAAAGCTTATGGCCTGAAGAAGAAGATGATCTTTGTCTTTTTGCACCTTTTGGTACAGAAATATCAGTTCCAGTTTTTCTTTTCTGACGTGTATTGCTGGCTTTGTTTTTGACAGCAGAATCATGGCCATTGCTTGCATCCAACTTATTATCATCGCCAACATTATTTGAATCTATCTCCCTCACCATTTTCAAGATATCAACATCATGTTCAGTTCCCACCTCAGCAGGTGTAGATTCATCCTTCACCTCTTTCCGCATCTTAGATCTAGCTTTAAGCCGTTCCATTATTTTTCCCAAAGGCACCTCATTTCCTTCAGTTTCACTGTCTTTCATGTCCTCATCTTCGGTAATTTCCGACTTCAGCTGGTGGAAATTTAGTGGAAGAAGAATAATCAATCAACTGGTGATCATTTAGCACCAACAAAATACTTGTTAATAACAAGGCTTACTGTTCCATTAGTTTCCAACTTGATTGATTCAAAGTGAACCATGACGCTCTCATCAGCCAACCATGTCTTGATTTCAACCTGTCAAATCACAAAACAATGAACATCATGCATTTTATGTTGTAACAAAGAAAACTTCGAGATAAATATAGGATTGGCTTCAAAACAAGCACAAAGATGAATGTAACAACATTGTTATATTTCTATTATGTAGATAATTTAAAGTTCTACAGAATTTGTACTCATGGTGTAATTTGAAAGTTGCTCGTGATGTAAACTTTTTTATATACTTCTTGAGCTCTTTGCAGATTTGAGATAACCAGAGTCCATTTTCCTGCACACCTTTTTTTTGGGGATAAAGAGCCTTTTTTCCCTGCACACCTTGTTTGGTGCATATCAATGAAAATGTACCTTCCTATCAACAATTTTCCATCTGTTCAAGAAACTTTTTGCTAAAGGAGGGGAAGGGGAAGCACAATTCAATACAGTATTTCATGTGCAACTGGGATGTGTATTTTCGATTCATATCCAAAAGAATATTAGTTCAGCAATGTAGAACTAAGGGATACTTCATTTTGGTGGGAAAAATTAACTACATCTCGAGGTCAGCCTAAATTTCTCCACATATCCAGATCATCCAATTGTGGGATACACGGAATTTCGCTCACATGGAAATCAACTTTATTTGCAAATCAACCTGAATGTGGTTGTAACCAGAATCTCTCTGTAGAATGAATGTTAAATGACAGCTTTAAGAAAATAAAAATAAAAAAAGAAGTGACATTTGGAGGCATCACAATTGAGTGAAGAAGACAGAGAGTAAACTTAGAGAGTAATCTACAGAAAGTCATGGTAATAGAACGCCAGCAAGGAGTCCTGCCGACAGAGTACAGCTTGAAGGTTTATGTAGAAAGCAAGAGCCTGGAAAAGATTGTGGAAGAAAGAGCTATTTTACTGGGGAAGTAGTGAAGCCAACACTTCTTCATAAGTGACGTATATAATTCATCATTATGATACATACACCATTACTAAACGAAGCCTAATACTGATGAATCTCACTTTTCTAGCCATTCAACTCATTAGTAATATAGAAGAATGAAGGTCTATGATACAGATAGTAAGCAGCATCTAACATGGCATACCAGAGCCTGGTCTTTCTCTTCATCCTTCTCACGTTGTTTGTAAAGCGATGGAGGAAGTGTTACAGATGCTTTCAAGTCCTTAAGATCATCCTGGTTAGGAACTAACCGTTTTGTGATTGCCAAGCCAAGGTCTGCGACAGCATATGAGTTCTGCAAAAGAATTCATACAATGAAACAGCAGGATAACCTCAGCCATTCACACTTATGAGTTGTGGTAGTTCCATTTTTGCATATAATCCACTTGCTAAGTGATAGAAGGTTTTCAGGGTATTCACACAATGAAATAGTAGGATCCTCAGTTATTGATTTATTCACACTTATGGCAGTTCCATTTGTGCATAAAGTCCACTGCACTAAGTGATAGAAGGTTTTAGAGTAGACTGACAGGCATTGTTAATTTTTTTTTTTAACGAAGGCGATAGGCAATGATACATTCAAAAAAATATCAGTGTTCCTTCCTTACCTTTGATTTTGTGGCATCTACAGCATCTTCCGAATGTTTTATACTGTGAAGGATAGAATTTATTGTTACAATGCTTTCCTTCTCTTTACTAATACCAACTTCAGATTTCCCCTCTTCATCTCCATGCGCCAACATTGCGAGGAAAATATGCAATTGCCTGAAACAGTACATTCACAGATATTTCAACAAAATAGATCTATGAGGTACAAAGATTTCCTCGAATGCAACTTCTGAATCTACATAAAATGTTATCAAAATGTACTATTAGTTAGCCAATCTTGCAAACAGACAACAAACAGTGGCAACAGCTTAACTACAGGACAACCGACCATACTAAAGGGTTTGGGTACACATCTTTAAAAGGTCGTCATGCCACTAATGGATCCAATATTTGGAGACCAACCCCCAACAAAAAAGGGGGGTGAGCCAAAGTCTAATAATGAGATGAGTATGTCCAAAGCTGCAAGCAGATGCTATTTATAGATGTTATAAAAGAACATATTAAAATTGTAAATATGCCACGCCATGTACCGAAATTTTTCCAGAAAGGTCATCTCACCAAGTTCATATAGTTAATGCTTAGTTCAAATCCAATGTTGTATCTACGGATTCAACACAGCCTTTGTATTGAATTATTTATATGTATATAAAACTTTTTACCTTCTCAACTCAAAAAAAAAAAAAAAAAAAAAAAATAAAAAAAAAAATTCTGAAATACAATAGGAAGAAAACAAAACAAAACAAAACAGGTCCACCCATAGACGTAAGTTTATAGTCACCAAGCTATACATTAAGAGTAGACGACAAGCATCCTTCTTTACCTCCAAGAGGAGTAGTTTAACTATTCGGCAATGAGGAGTAACATAACGAAAATGTGACACGGGCAACTAGAATATAGATCACCAAGTGCTGCCAATAGCAGCAAAGGCAGGTTCCATTTCCCATTATTTCATTTTTACTTTTTCCATTTTTAGTTGACAAGTACAGGCTGTACAAAATAGCCACGATGGAGGTACTTCATAGGATAGCCACGATGTTTGGAGGTGGGGGTTGAGGAGGAGTGGGGTGTTCTCTGTTAAGTCATTTTACAAAAAGAAGTTGCTGATCAAGGAGGAGCTACTGAGAGCTCAATGCTATGCACAATTGCAGCAAGATTTCTATAGGAGCAAACAAAATCCTAGGATAACCTATGTTATGCAAGTAAACAACTAGTACTCACTCCCTTTCCTCCAAAAAAAAAATCAATATACCAAGCACCATCTTTTTTCTTTGAGGGGGGAAGGCGGGGTAAGTTAAAGCAAGCACTACACTTAGAGGAATCTGCCGTGTATTATGATTTATTTCAGTAAGTAAAGTACTAAGAGCTAACTGTAAACAGCATAATCACAGAGATTTGGGAGTAAAAAATAATAAGGTAGCTCTGTTATGCAAGTAATCTTGATTATGAAATGATGATCAAGTACAACCAACAACAAATCTAAATAAAAGTAGGCTGATAACAGGTCTTGTCTAATTGTGAGAATAAATGAAAGAAAAATCATGCAAAAGCATCCTCCGGTTCCTTGAACTTCTATGCATGTAACCATCAGTAAGTAAGACCAGGAAGCACTTGTACTTTTTTTGAGAGTGGTAACTATTTATATATTTATAATAAACACAGCATCTGGATAATGCTGAAATGATAAGTACATATCCAAAAAAGTAAACCCAAAGGGGAACTTATACCTATAAGTAGGTTCAAATGCTTTAACATCCTTGCATTCGTCAATGTTAGGAAATGAAGAATGATGAGCAAGAGCATGAACCAAGTAAGGTAGAATATATTCTGGATAAGGAACTGAAGTAATAGCTTCAGATTGCGCAGAAAGTTGGCGTGCCTTCCCCTGCTGATAGATCTGGATAACATCACTTAAGTTGCTCTTGATCTGTCAATAATTGGAAGATAACGAAGTCATTAACAAATAAATATAAACATATAATCCAGAAAAACCTGCCAGTACAACAATCGCAAACTATACCTCTTCAAAATCTGGCTGCTGAAACTGCAAGTCAAGTAAGAAAGCACAAGTGTACTTTGGGTCCAAATAACGATCCTTCAGGTATTGGTGGACTTTGTTGAGAAATAACTTTTTTGCTTCAGGGAAACGGGCCTAGTCATATTACCAGTTAACAGAAGTAAGTATTCATACAGTTTGTCTAGAAAGCTTCTGCTGGAAATTGTCGTCTAGGTGGCACAACAGTGGGGGCAATGTCATTTATTTGAAGTAGTGTAGCTGGTAGAAAGTTCACCTCTGATGTTCCCAGAGTAAGGTAGAAGACATCCACAGGAATCTTGTGGTCCCAGTGCTTTGATAGACGAAGCACGGCTTTTGCTGCAGCAAGTCTTAAATGGGCCTTATCAACAGAACTGCAAAAATGCAAAAGAAAGGAGAAAGAGAAGCCAGATCCTGTGTCAGGAAGCCTAGAACCAAACTAAGCAAAGCACGTCCATCTAATGACAAATCCACCAAAAGATGGTGATATCTGCCAGGTAGCAGTACCTTGACTTAATTTCCGTTGAGATTTCCCCAAAAATGAGTAAGTTTTTCAGGATCCCCAACAAATCATCAATACCCAATCGTAGGTTCGCATCCTTCACCGGCAAAAAACTTTTGACCAGTGTCTTAATTCCAAATATCTGTATATCAATACATTTATCAGAATATTAAGAGTTATAATTTCAAAATTCTAATGGAGATAATCAAACCGCAAATCTGACCTTCAGTGAACAAATCTCACTTCGATCCTCCCAACTTTCTTTGGCTTTACCTTCTGATATCTGAAAACAAACTAGCCTTTAGATGAATGCTAAAAGAGGATGAAAACAATGTCAGCAAAATTTGGCACCAGTTCAAGAAGGCATACATGACTGCGCTCCAGTAAGTTTTTCTTTATGAACTGCTCAATCTCTTTCTCCCTTGTCTCGAAGACTGGCATAGCAGTCTGTGCAATACATCCGAGAGACTGCAGTACAGCAGGTAAATGCGACTTTTCATCTAGCATATCAACAAGTCTCTGCACATTACACAAGTAATGTCACACCCAAATATTTCATCAACCTATGAAGAAGATAAACCTAGAGAGAGGATACATGAATAGGCAATGATAATATGGGTAGAGTGAGTTTATGACCTACCTTATATAGAACAGAAAGTGATTTCAGACCATCATCCTTCATTATTGATGCAAGTGCATGTATAGCATACTTGGCCTGCCTCCGACTTCCCTCCAAGCAAATCCTCTCAAGCATAAGGTCTAATGACCTGGCAAGTTACAAGCATAACGTTTCAGTGTAACACAGCAAGCAACCAGCACAAAAGCATAAAACTCCAAAAGTGAACCTTGAAGAATCTCCCAATTTTTCTCGGATGGCTCCACCAGCCTTGGCCAAAACATGCAAGACACCCTCTTTGATTATCTCATTATCATCTTCAAGTAGGTGTATCAAATCTTCCTCAATTCCACTAAGCAGCAATGGACAGAATCGTGCAAGAATCTGCAATGTTCATTGCAGAAAGATATGAGTTGAAGAAAGTTGCAGGAAAGCAAATTATCTAATTCCTAAACCCGGAGAACAGGCCAAATCAGAGATGGCACTTTTGTAGTAGAGTCATCTGATAATAGTAACGCTCCAAGTTTCTCCCAATCCATAAGCACTATAATGTTAGGCTGCTTCTTGAGGATGCAATAGTTTTGCAAGCAATATGATCATAGGCGCCTGTGAGGACACCACTGTTACCAACTGTAATGTTACCAAAGTAGCCTATAGGGTATCCCTATTGGTAATATTAAACAAGTTCAATCTCCAATGCATCAACCAAAAGCATTGTGTCTCACTCATCTCCTCTACAAGCAATCACGAAGGCAAGAAAAATGCTATTATAAAGAAGACAACAAATTACCACAAGTATATGTGTGCAAGACAGAATCAAATCGGTGCTTCCAGCAGATTTCTGTATGTCAGTCTCCTGAAGGATTTCACTCACATGCTCCTTGTTGAAAAGTACGTATGAGCACTTCAATGAAAGTATACCCAGAAAGTCATAGAGCCGATGTTTCTCACCAAGGATCTTAAGCAATTCATCCTGAGGAGAGTAACATCATAGAGAAACTGTCATGTTCTCAAATACACCTAGGCACTTCTGTGGCTCTACTCTATCACTAGACAAAACAAAGATGTAAGAATCCTATATTATATTCCAAACTACGTATTTTACTTACCCGAGAACTAGAAGCTTGAATAGAGTTACTGTTCGGATCAAGTAGAGCTGTTAAGATCCTCCAGACATTAGCATCTTTTAACTGATCAAGAATCTGAAAGTTCTCTTCTGTCTTTCCAGGATCAGTAAAACAACGAGACATGATGCGGAAGCAAAATACAACTTTTTTTTTAATCTCAGTGGCATCGCCATCCTGCATTTATTTACATTAAAGCCCTTTAATCAACTACTGCATTCACCTCTAGCCTTCAGGAATAAAGTGCAAAAGAGTTGCAAACCTGGTGCATCTGCCTTAAAGAAAGATACCTCCTCATCTCTTGTTGTAACCTGCAGCGCCATCCAAAACTCAATAAACATGTTTTTTCAGGTTGTACTACGAAAGTGATGGATTAAAAGACACAAAAACAACATCCAGGAACACCTGACATCAAGATCAAACATTCATTACAAACCTTTGTTTCTGCTCCAGCAGCTTCTCAAGAGCTCTAACCTCAACTTTGTCAAAACTTGAGAAAACCTTAACCCATATTTTAACTTTGTCCTTGACTGAGAATTCACTAGGAAACAAGGATGAGCATAGAATGTGCTCAATGATGTCTGATCTGTAGAAAAAGACAGAGGTCATTAATGTTTATACCAAGTGCTTGACAAATGAACCTGCTAAAGGAAACTGCTGTAGTTTCTGATGTTGCAACTTAAGATTCCAAAACCCCAATTTAAGGTGCGCTCGAAGTAACACGTTAGGAATGTTGAGTCCCAACTTCAGGAACTACAGTATAGCTTGGGGCTTGTATTTCCACTAGAAGCTTCACTTTCTGAAAGCTTTAGACTCCAAGAAAACAACATAATAGTTTGTTTCTCAATTTTTCATCATTTAGCTAAAAAAAATTCAACCTTCACTTATCAAAACCATGAGTTATCTTTCTGCATACGGCAAATTCAAGGCAAGTTACCTGAAATCTTTGTCATAAAAACATCTTAGAATCCTCCCAGGTATCCAATCATATTCGTCACCTTTAATTGAGCCACTGGTAGAATTTAAGCAATAGATTCTGTAAATATCAGCCAGCCTCTCCAGTGTGTATCTTTTAACAAGAAGCTGAATGCATACGACCAGATAATTATCAGAAGATGATGTAAGAATGCATGAAATGTTGCTACAGAGTCAACAAGAAGGTTAAAACTAGAAATGTCACATACAGATTTATCTCGAAGGCGCTCTGCTACCAGCTTAATCGTTTCAACCTTCATGGACGAAAGGGCATTACATGCCACATCACAAAGCGCGGAAACAACTTGTTTGCGCACATTTTCATCAAAATCCAACAGCCGGTCCCGGAGGGCAGCTAGAAGATGTTTCAATTAGATTAGCAACAGAATACATAAATATAAAGGAAGTAAATATTTCCAATATTCTTACAGATTATCTGAGGCGCTTCTTGTCTTAATGGATTTGACAGTAGACATCCCTTGACATGTTCAAGAACAGACATCCGGACCTCAACTACTCTATCAGTAAGTCTCTTCAAATATTCCAATAAAATTGGTTGAAATGCTTCAGAGATAGCAGATCCCGACAGAGCAAAAAGATCCCCAACTAAGTGCACGGCTTTTAATCTTACATCCAACTGATCTGTCTGTCACGTTCAAGCTTGTACATTAGATCTTCAGAAGTAAGAAAGGCAAGAAAATATCTTCTTGATAAACGAATCCAGGTAACATATCTTGAGATAAATGAATGTAGGTGACATATCTTGAGTTAGGTGATTACTTCAAAGACTGATATCTCAGATATTCTACCCAGAAACTAATGGCTAAATTCCATCAAACAACACCTGCTACCTCAACAGGCCAACCAGGCAATAAGGAGAACAACAAAGTCTAGTAAGCTAATAATCAATAATTTGTCAAGACATTTCTAAAGCTAACGCTGAAATAACATAATTTCATTACTTCAAAGAGAATAAGTAAGATGAACCAAATAACACAGAGACAGGAAGAAGAAATTAAGCACCAGTAGCTCTCCTGTGATGTAAGGGACAACTCCTAATAAGATCTGAGGAACACAACGGTAAATATCATAAATGACTTCATGGTAGTCAATCTCAGTTGTTGTTGGCCTGCTGTCTCCAGACATTGAAGATACAAGAAACTGCTTTATGCTGGGCTCCAATTTTCCTGCACACTGCTCTATCACCTTCATAGCAAGCCCCCTTCCAGCTACTCCAACATCCTGACAGAAAGTGAAACCCAGTCCATCAGGTTAAAGTACCCAAATAAAGAGAGAACTGGTGATGTCATCGCATTACACAAACACTTACTTTCTTTTGGCGACCAAGAACTGACAAAATAACATGTAAAAGGTCCTCTCGGATTTCCTCACTCTCTTCTATGAGGACAACCATAATAGTTTGCATTGATGTCAGAACACTATCCGGATGCTCGTCCCTGGATAAGTGATTTTTCCAAGACAGAAAACATTGAGTTAGGGGGTGTTGAAGCAACAAAAATTTACATATATACATAGTAGGTACTGATTTTGATATTACGAGATAAATTTCATCTTGTTACATATTATAACACCTTAGGAAAATCCCACGGACAAACAATGAAGAGATGTTGGGTATATAAGGAAGGAAACTAGATTTAGACCCTCGTGAAACTTTTCAAAGACATGCAGACCTAAAAGCCCTAAGCGGATAATATCAGTAGTGGACTAGTGGGTTTTACATATGGACTATGGTATCTTAGCCACTCCATGTGCAACCTTGGGCGATGATAAGGCAAAACTTAGTGCTCAACTAGGAATAGGGATATCCCACATCTTTGAAAAGACGGAGCAACCAACGTCCTCGCTGAATCCATAAGCAGTATTTTGGAGAGCGTGAAGAAAAGCGACAAGGGCCCCTAATGCTTAAAGCGTGAAGCGTGAAGCGAAGCGCTCGCTTTATTAAAGTGAAGCGAAATTAAAAAAAATAAAATAAAATTCTTGCAAAAATAATTAGAATGAATAAGAACTCACCAAGAACATTTAAGCAAATTTTATATTTAAAACAAAAGGCAAAGAACAGAGGAAGAAGACATAAGAAATAGAAAAAAGAACATAGCTTAAACAAAGGAAGAAGAAGAAAGAAACAGCGCAAGAAAGAAAAAGAGAAAGAAGAAGAAAGAAACCCTAGCAACTAAAAAAGAAAGAAAGAAGAAAAGAAGAAACCCTAGGTAGCGTGATTTTTCTCCAAGACTCCACTGCTCTTATTTTTTCTTTAAGGTCTCAGCTCTTTGACACAACACCTCCAAGTTTCTTTCTTTACAAATTGGTCCCAGCTTGTATTTTTTCTTTCATAAAACACTGTGAAACGCTTTTTTCACTGAAGCGCACGCTTCACGCTTCAGCACATGAAGCGTGCGCTTCATTGAACACGCTTCGCTTCACAGATCAAAAGCGCTGAAGGGTCGCTTCGCTTCGCTTCATCGCTTTAAGCGGTGAAGCGACCGCTTTTCAAAACACTGTCCATAAGGGGATGTATGTAACACCCTAAACATTCTTTGTTTTACCTTCTTCAACTGTTTCAAATTAGACATACTATATCACTTTTGTTTAAGGGATAGGCTGAGAAACACTTAAAAATGGGGACAAAGTTAAAAAAAAAAAAAAAAAAAAAAAAAAAAGCTTCTCCCATTGCTCATTACCAAAAAAGCTGATGAATATGGCTTTCCCAAAAAGAGGCGGGAAGAAACTGAACAAACTTTTGTGCCACAATCCGCGGGGGGAAGGGTGGGGGGGTTGTGATTTGATAAAAAATATTGGACTTCACAAAATTGGTGATACATGGTTGACAAAGATCATTCCAATGCAACTAATTTTGGAGATAAATTCATCTTTGATGGTGGATAATCTTTTCGATAAAATAAAAAATTGATTTGGATCCCCTCCCTTTAAACCTAACATAGTCTAGGTTCACAAACAAGTTCACAAACAAGTTTTATACTTGACAGATTTCAAAAACAAACATATCAATCCCCACGCCAGTTTCCTTCTCTATTTTCAATCAAAATACCAATCAAATCCCTTCTAAAATTTCAAACATATCCTATCATCCCTTCCTCATCCCATTCGGACACATAACCACAAAAAAGAATAGGTATAATGGACACTAGGATCATGCTTGGACACAAACAATTTACCAGAAACAGATTCAAGGACTGAGTGACTATCTAGGCATATCGTATACCAAATTGGTGAGTGGTGTGGAGGGGAAGATCTGTTTATGATATAGTTCAAGAAAGAGTCGTCTCATTTAATTTATCTCAACTATTTCGATTTCTGACCACCTTTTTTTTTATGAAGTATTTCGATTTCTGACCTTGTTCTCCGCCTTTCTTTTTCTCAGTTTCCTTATCATTTAGTTTTCTTTCTTTTATCTACTCTTTGTATAGCAGGAGCTGATATTTCTCCTTTTCCAATATCTGGGATGTCCAAAAGCAACAGAAAGAGTACTAATGGTTGGCCCTAATAAGTCCTTTCAGCCTGATTTATCGTGTAAAAGTGTAGTTTCCATATCAAGAAGACATAGACAACTGCTAGAGTTTGAGCCAGCCAATTGAACGGAAAATGTAAAGCTAGAGTAGATGGAAGGAAAAGGGAAGACGTGTGAGGATACTCTGATGTTTGAGTTATTGCTTAGGAAAATTCACTAATAAATGTCATCAATATTTACGCGCCATCAAAAAAATTATTAAATGACATTTGCATCGTAAGGTGGCACCGGCTCTGTGGAGGGTGGTTCTCAACTATTTTGGAATAGAGTTGTGATGTCGGGTACAGCAAGAGAGGCGCTGCCAGCTGGGCATTTAAAATCAGGAAGAGAAAATCAATGGCATGGTAGGTCGGTCCTTTACCACTCATGTGGGCAGTATAGGAGGACTTAGGAGAGAAACTTTATCAAAACAATGGGAAGATAAAAGTAGGGGAGCAATTGAAGGATAGATAATTATTTTGTAATGTAGAGAATAGCCTCTCTGATCTAATATCTTTTGGCTCTCCCGTGACATCCCTATTTGTATATAAGATTGGTTGTCTTTTGTAGAATACCATATCGTAATGTATGCTCCTTACTTTTGGTATATCGCTTGAATACATGAGCTTTTCCCCACATTAATAAAAGTATTTACCTTATAAAAGACGATACTAATGCCATCAAAGACCAGAAACTAGTAACATCTTGTTTTAGACAGAAAAGCATTAAATCTATAAAAGCTGACCCAAATTCTTCATAAAGGAAAGAGAATGCAGCAGCATTACTAGGTGACAAGACTGCAAAAAGGATCAAGACTTTCTCATACAAGATAATGTTTACCTGACAACATTGAGAAAAGTCCGGAACATTTCGTTGATAAGATCATCACACTCGAGATCCAGCATTACAACACAGGATCTATATCTTGCTAGAGTTTCTAATATGACAACTCTTCTTCCAAAGGAAGGACTATTTATATCACCTAAGCCGCTGAAAGTGCCAACAATCAAATGGAAGATGTCCTGACTCAATCAAAGCATAAAACAGGTTTTTAGTTGCTCCTTGGAGTAATCAAAGGCACACAAATGTGAGACCAAGTCTCTTTACCATTATATATTATTACCTTCAGAATATCATCACTGTAAGGAGCTTCAGGTGCAGTAATTCTTGTTATCTCACAGATACTGGTGGCAACTAGAAGCTTTACATCCCTATCCTGATGCTTTAGGAGTTCCGGTTTAACTATAGCAGCTTGTAAGGGCTGCATGGCCTCCAACATAGCTTTTGGTGGTGACTGCTCCAACTCAGAAAGAAATGTTGTGCCTTGCTGCTTGTAACAAATTCAATCATACATTACAAGCTTGCAACAGATTCAACCAAAACATTACAGCAAAGACAAGGTCAAGTATTTAACTGAATCCAAGTGAGTCAAAACACAAACCTTAACACAGTCATGAGGTTACAAAGACAGATACAGAAATGGAGAAATGCCTCTTTAAAACACATTTGAAATAGACAAGCATGCAAATATCTCCTTTTAGAAGTATAGTAAAAAAACTCATATCCAGTTGTACAACAGAAGACAGGTTAAACCAAGTTAGTTCATATTAAAACTATGTTCATATTAAAACTATGCTGGATACATAGAGTCCTACAAAAAATGGCACTCAAGAGAGTACCAGTCAGAACGTTCCAAATATAGATACAGAGACGTACAATATCCAAAACCAAGATGCAGATCCAGATCCAGATGGATAATCTTTGTACCATAGCCATTACATCCATCCCTCTTCAAAGAGTTACAAGAATTTAGTGAGAGCTGCTTTGGTCAAACCATATACTTCTCATTTCTCAAGCAAAAGAATCTTATTTCTATTTGTTGTTTGCACCAAAATAAAAAGATTTATGAGACTAGCAGCATCACAATTTTCTTGAGCATGAAATTGCCAGAGGCAGCTAAATTTTTATTTATGATGTGGTGTAATTATCAAGATAACAGCATGGTCACTCATCCCTAGTCTTGTTTTTAACAAAACTTCAATGGAAAACTATCATAGATGGTGCTCTGAAATTTATCCAAATTGTCAATTGCGGAGTTTCTCCCAAAAAACAGCCATACATTCTAGCTTTTGCAGCCACTAAATGGACATTCATCAACGAGATGGTCAAAACGATGCAATGTCTGAAATGAACTAAGACGCCTTACTTGATGGGAGTTAACTCAAACTGCATTAAAGTGTGTCTATCCTAGTGGCACCATACCAGGATGATAAATAATTCCATCATCTGGAGAAACAAGCTATGTAGGGCCTTGTGTATGCATGCAGAAAGAAAGGGGACCGTGCAGCGTCTCAAAAGAGATCATCCGTTAACACAATAAATAGGAAAATAGACGCTGTTTACTAATTCTATTGAGCAATACAGAACGCGAAACATATAGTTATTCATCCAGCATAACACAGTGTATATAAAAGAACAAGTACTCCAGCATTTCGTATGTTTCTAAGAAAGTGAAGGAAGCCAAACAAACCCATTACAACTCTAACACTATTAAGGAAACTCTTATGCAACCTAAAGTCGAAAGCTTTAGAGTTGGGTTCTTCTCGTTCTTCGCTTTCTCAATCCAATTAATCAATAATATTTGTAAACAATCATACTGCAAATAAAACAGAAAAGAACCTCAATCCGAAACAAGTTGGGGTCCTTCTAATTAAGCTCAATTAATGTGCCCTTTTCAATGACTATGGCGTTCGGGCCAGCTTAAGCGCACTTCGACTAATTCCACCGGATACATGTCACCTCCCCTCCCACCAGTAGGGTAACTCTACCCACCAAGGTTGGATAGATGGGAAGAAAGACCTAGAAGGTGTTTGGGTGAGCTTAAAAGCTGGTCAAACCAGTTTTTAAGCCACTTGTAGCTGGTAGAAGTGTTTAGCTAGTTAAAAACTGCTTAAAAGCACTTAAAAAAGCTGAAAGCAATAAGCTGGGTAATCCTAACTTTTTGCTTTTGGCTTAAAAGTTATTATAGTTTGACCAACTATTTTACCTTTTTATCTCTTATAAGTTTCTTCAATTCCATTAATATCCGCACTAACAAATGCCCTAAATTATCCTCCTTTTTTATTTTGTTCCTTTTAAGGATGTTTTAATCATTTTAACATTAAAAAGACACTTTCTTACCCGACACCTCCATAGTTTTTTATCAGTTTCAGCACTTCTATTCCAAACACGTAACAGCTTGTTTAATAAAACAAGCTTCAACACTTGTTTTTTGTCTCCATTGTGCCCTATCTTTAGCTTAACACAAAAAGAAAACAACTAAAGTAGAAAAAAAAAAACCAAATTTCACAAATATCCAAAAGAAAAACGAAAAAGAACAAACCTTTATCCAATTTTAACCTAATTCTAGCATGAAACAAAGAATCATGAAAACGAACCCTAATTCAAATTACATAACAAGGAACACTGCATGAGCTACCACTTACAAAAATACCATCTTAAGCAAAAATTAAAACACACCATTCAATGTGAACAATTCATAAAACAAGAAAAAAGGGGTACCTTTAAGAGCTTAATAAGAGAGTCTTTAGTAGAAGGAGGATTATCAAGTTTGGATCCAAGCTCCTTTAGCTGAACTTGAAGCTTAGAAGAAGAAGAAGCCATGAATTGTGTATTTGATTTTTTAGGACATTTAAGAAGAAGGGGTTATTTGTTTGTTTTTTTGGACAAAAGAGAGAGAGAAAGTGAAGTGAACTCAAAACTGAACACGAGCTCGCACTTTAGACTTTAGGAGCACCCTATTTATCCCCAGATTTACTTCTACTTAGAACTTTGTTTTGTGGTTTTTCTCTTCATGTCCTTCTATTTCTTTCTATTTTCATATGTTATCCACTAAACTTTCACATTTTTGCGGTTTCAAATTTGATGTCTCGCCATTTGTTTGATTTGATTTTTTTTTTGTTTAGTAGTTTGTATAGAATTAGATCCTTAAAATATCTTTAATATGAAATGTTTATTATTAGTACTGGTAGTTCGTGTTTTTATACGTGACTTATTTAACAATTTAATAGTTCATGTATTTTGATTAAAAAAAAGGTAAGTTGTAAAACATTTTAGAAACTTTAATTGCAATACATAGAGATATGTTTTCTAACTTACAATATATACCAATACTTTTAAAAAATACTACCAAACATAGCATATATATATATATATATATATATATATATATATATATATATATATATATATATATATATATATAAAAGATGAATAAAAACTAAATTCTATGGTTCATGTTCACTCCACTCTCTTTGCCCCTCTCAGTGGAACCTCGTTGCCACCAACCAAGCTTCTTATTCTTCGACGACCGCCATTGACTCTTCCTTCTCTTATTCTCGTTTCCCTTTACCGATTTTAGAGCTAAAATTATCAAAACCAGATCTCCGGTGAACATGAAGAGTTGTTATTGTTAAAGAAGAACTCCATGAGAGAAGATCTCCGGATGAGCTGAAAAGGAACTCTAGATCTCCAGTGACAAAGAAGAATCGTTATTTAAATCTGGTATCGCTCAATCTGGTGCTTTTCAAGTTCAAATATGGTGTCACTGTCACTAGACCCGAAACCAAGCATGGAGGAGGAAAAGAAGATGAAGAGTCGACATCGTCTTTTTTCATATCAAGTGCTACTCCGACTTACAGATCCGGTGTTGCTCCAACGTCCTTCGTCTTCTCACTTCAACATTGTATCTCTGATGTATCTCATGTATAACCCAACAGTTTTTTTAATCAACATGTATCTACGTTATATCTATTGTCTATTTTTGCTATATCTTATGTGTTTCTCTAATTTATCAATAAGTATATTCGTTGTTTTTTTGTATTAATATATATCTTCATTATATTTTAATCTGAATCTTCTTTGACGTTCTTATTATTCTTATCACTTATTTTTTGTTGCATCTCTGTCGTATATCCACTGTATCTCATGTATATAACTCCACTTTTTTGTATCAACGTGTATCTACATTATGTCTATCATCTATTTCCACTACATATTATGTGTATCACTACTGTATCAATTTGTATTTTCATTATATTTTTGTATCAACACGTATCTCCATTTTATTTCTGTATCGACATACATATCCACTATATTAATTTTTTTTTTTGTAACCCCTATATATAATTTCTTATCTTTTATATACTTTTTGTATCTTTGTGGACTTTTCGTCTTTGGGTATGTTTTTGTATCTTGAATAATTTTGATGTTTTTTTTTTTTTTTTGCAGTGCCCGGTGGTTGTGGGGTGACGACATGATTAGGTCGTGGTGGCTAGGTTTTGAGTGAAAAATAAAAAAAAAGAAATATAAAACGATTAAAATCCCCAATTTTTTGGTATTTATTTGAGATTTGTCAAGACTATATAAAATAATATTGTTATGTTAAGAAAGTTCTGTGGTAGTGCTATTTTCATGAAAACAAGATTTGAGACTTGTATCGTTTATGTAATCAGCCCTAATAACGACCTATTTTGCTTAGTGCTTTGGTATACTTATAAATAAAAAAGGGTAAAAAAATGTCCACAACGTATTGCAACTAGATCATTTAACCCTCCCTCCACCTATGCAAAATATAGCTACCAACATAATTAATTGAAAAATTATATCAAAGGAACACCTAGGGTTTCCAGGTCAAACTGTTAATCCGACCGATAAAACTTTATTGGGTTATTGGCATCTGATTATTGGGTTGGCAGTTTTATAAAGGTTTGAATTTTTTAACAGGATATTGGTTCAGGATTCGGGTTTACCTATTTTCTTATGGATATAACCCGATAATCTAATAAACTATTCGTAAATTATTATGTATATAATAATAATACTTCAATAGTTCCAATATCTTTAGAAAGTAAAAAACGTACCAATCCAGCTTCTCTCTTTCTTTTTTTTTTTTTTTTTTTTTTTTTGCGTGTCGTGGCATGATGCTTCAATCTTTTATATGATAGAATTAAATTGTAGATTATACTACAATTACCTCAGGACCTATTATGTCAAACCACCAAGAAAGATAAAATGAAAGCGGAAGCGTACCTGAATCCATAGCAACCGGTGTAATTCTTGAATCTCGTGGTTTTGGTCTTCCAAACCATTACGTGGGGGCATTCCAATCTTTGTCTGACGATGGGATATCAGAAAAGAACCCTACGTCTGGTTTGGAGACCATAACCCTATCTATAGTTGCACACTTTATGTAATTCTAATTTAGCCCATCACTAAACTAAAATTACAACCGGGTATCTACACATAAGGACCCATACTTTATGAGGTGTCTAATTTGGCTCATCTAGCTTTAACCTTAGTAGATCACTTTAATTGGGCCAACTTTTAATGATAGCAGTCAACATACAATTATTATTGATACATATGTATGTGTAAGTCCATAAATTCTTACAATCTCCCACTTGGACTACACATATATACACATAGCCTTATAATTGTATATCACCTTATGAGCTCCAAATATTTGCTATCATAAACTGAAGTACCTCTAAACAATCTCGTCCATCAATCACGTTAACATAGAACCAAGGCGGCTTTCGTTGCATTATATCGCAACTAGACCTTCCTTGATCACATATACCAACATAACCAAATGACATAGATCAAGTATGGATGCGTAGCGTGGAAATTACATGTAATGTGATCTAGACATGCCTATTTCCAACTGGTCCAACAAAAAATTGTCAAAGTGGAAACTCAACCAAATACTTTATTTCTGCAGAAATTTCTTAGAATATCCATAAACTGAAACTGTAAACTTGAAACCATAAACCAAAAACTGAAGTGTGTCTATATTCAAAGAACATTGAAAGGTTACAAACTCCCACTGAAACTGAATATCCTTAACCGACATGCCACCTCTATGAGCATTGTGCTCATGAAAAGCCTTCGGTGGTAGTCCCTAAGTATGTGGATCCACAATATGGAGTTTGTTACATTATGTTCTATAGACATTTGATCACTCTGAACTCTAACTTTAACAACCAGGAACTTTATGTCAATGTGCTTTGACTTTACCGAACTCCTGTTGTTATTGGAATATGAGACTGCTAACTTATTGTCAAAAAAATAACTTTAGTGTCTTTCAACTTTATCCTTAATTCGTAGCCTAGTGACAAGATTCTACAGTCATATTCCACAACTTTGATGCCCTATAATGTGCTATAAACTTAACAGTCATGGTGAATTGAGCCATGAGTGTCTATATAACACTCATCCTGATATAACTCTTTCACCAAGTATACAATATAGCCTGAGTATATTTTGCACTATCTTGGCATCTAGTGAAGTCGGTATCTTAATACGATTACCTTTAACTTTTCCGACTTCATATATGTGAGCTTAAAATATTTTGTTCTCCGTAATTACAACATAAACCTTTGGCTACTCCTTAATTATTAGTTTCAGCATTACTCATATATATGCCTAACATCCCAACGATGCACGCAATATTTGAATGCGTACAAACCTAAGTATGCATTAGACTTCTGTAACTAAAGCACAATAAATCTTTTGTATTTTTGTTTTAAGTTTACGAAATCATTCTTAGAACACTGTTTGAGACTGAACCTTTCTCCTTTAGCAATAGGGGTATTGCTTGATTTACAATCTTGCATACCAAATCTTTAACACCTTTTCAATATAGGCTTTTTTGATAATCTAAAAGTACCTCGATGTATCAGGATCCTTATTCAAAATTTGCATCACCAAGATATTTTATCTCAAATTTCTTCATCAAAAGTATCTTGGTCTAATGCAACAAGCCTATATCGTATGAACCAAGAAATATGTCATAGACATACAAAACCAAAGAAATATGCTTACTTCCACTGACCTTGTGGTATACAAAATAAACATCAAGATTTATCTCGAAACCAAATGAGACGATAACTTAGTGAAATTTTTCATACCACTGATGAGACGCTTATTTAAACCCATAGATAAATTTCCTTAATTTGCAAATCATTGACTTTGCATTATAAAACACAAAGTTTTCTAGTTGCACTTTTGTTCATCGAAATAACCATTGAGAACAACAATATTGTATCCATCTATGTAGCTTAATATCAAAATATCTGATTAATGCCATTATAGTCCTGAAGAAGTCTTTCAATGAAAACCGAAGAGAAAGTCTCTTCATAATTGATGCCTTCTTATTTCTAAGTGAAACCTTTAGCGATAACACGTGCCTTATACCTATCCACGATGTCTTTCGAATCTCTTTTGGTTATAGATAGCCATTTTCAACCAATAAGCTTCGCACCTTCAGCCAACTGGACAAGGTCTCGCACATCATTGTCTACTTCATCTCTTTATTCATGGTATCAATATACCTTTGAGAGTCAGAACTTTTCATGGCTTGACGGAAGTTGACTGAATCATCTTCCATCATTCCAATGCTAACTTTATGTTCTTAGAGAAACACAATATAATTATCTAAAATTGCACTTCTCTTCCCTCTCTCTATATATATCTTTTTAATGACATTGGTTCTTGAGGTAGCAGAGTTTGTTCTCCGGGAATAAATTTTTGAATGTGAAGTTCGAAATGATATTGTCTTGATCCAGAGTTGCTTCTTGAACTATCTCAGGTATAGAAAACTGTTCCTGAGCACAACAATATCAATCTGAGGAATATCAACATATTCTTTTTCTAAGACAATATCTTTTATTCTTTCTTCCCCCAAACTCAACATCCTCAAAGAACCGTACATTATTCGTATCATAATGGCCTTAGCCGTAGGATCCTAAAACTTGTAACTCCTGAACTTTTTAGAGTATCTAATAACAGAGCAACTGAAAGTTTCTTTGTCCAGTTTCATTTCTTTTGGCCTAGAAGGCCTTGCCTCAACTGGACATCCCTAAATGTGCAAATACTTTAAACAAGATAAATGCTTATCCAAAACACATAAGGGATCTTTTCAGTTGCCTTTAGTCGGAACTCTGTTAAGTAATAAGTTGCGTTTTTTTCTAATGAATTAAACAAAGAAAGCCATATCTTGAAAATTTGTCTATGAACCTAACGAGATATAGATAGCAATTCATAGAAACCGTAGAGAATTGTCCACAAATATCAGTCTGTATGAGTTCTAAGACATCCAATTTTATTGGCTAAAATATCTCTTAACATTTGTTTGTTTGCTTTTATGCGATTTACACATATATTAGATTCTAGATAAAACTTCACAGGATCAAGAATGCCATTGGACACAAATCTCTTATTCTCCTCTTGGAAATAGGACCTAATATGTTGTGTCATAACGAAGCAAAATTTCACCAGTTATAGTAAACATGCAAGGATTCTTTAAATGAATTGATTATATTAAGAAAATTTAGATTATTGTAACCTCATAAAGAACCCGGACCAACCAATTTTGAATTATGAGAGAGAATATTTTTCATATCAAATGAACTAACCAAATTTTTTCAACCTCGAAATGAAAATCAAATTCCGTCTAAAGAAACGGAACAACATAACTCCCACTCAAATTCAAATATAAACTAGTTCTTAACAATAATCTAAGAGTTTCAGTAGCTCCAACCTTAACCGAGTTGTCGTCACCACCATAGATGTATCTTTCAACATCATTGGGCTTTTGACAATTCAATCATCCATGCATAGAAACACTTGTGTGAGGTGTTATACTAGAATCTATTCACCATGTGTGTCTTGGTACGAAAGCCAGATTAACGCCATAACAAACAAAGTTCAGAAGAATATCATTATGATTGTAGCCCCACATAAGAAACAACTATCCTAATTAATTCTTTATATTATTGTTTCTTTCGTGGTACCGTAACCGCAACTTCCTTATTAGACATAGTGCCCTACATATTTCTGGAATGACTTACTTCATGATTATCATAGATACGTGATTCAATCTCTCCCACCATTCCATCTCCCTCCTTTTGTAAGAGGTACTCTTATCCGTAAGAGGTGGTAGATAATCTATATTCAACACAATGTCAAGATTCATTATTCTATGAACTATTAAGGTTCTCTTGACATGATTTTGAAGTTAGTTCCATTTAACTTAAGAATTGAGTTGATGTTGGCAGTAATTCTTGCATGAGTAATTTAGCTTAATCAGAGAACAACCCAACAACAAAACAAGCTCACATAAGACTTAAATGGTACTGAAAATAAATTTGAATAAAGGCAAATCACATCTCAAGATACCGGACACTCCATTAATATATCATCTTTGGACCAAACATTAACTTGTAAGTGATATCTTGACGTAGTAATCAAACACTGATAATAAATAACATGTCGAATAGTAAATCTTCCTTTGGGCCAATTTATTATTCACATGTAAAAGTAAATAATCATCACGTGTTTACTACCACAAAGATGTACATGAAATTCTGTTAAATATTGACCTTCCTTTGGGCCGATCAATATTTACATAGGTTACACGTACACAACCTTTTATATTTTAAGATAATTAAATCTTCGCAAGAGAAGTCACTTTGGCAACATCGAGCTTCAATTTATTCATCTCAAAATATATACAATCATACCAATATCCAAATTTAAATTCACCAAATTGGAATATATAAATTCTCAAGCCAATTCTAAATAGTGGGCTATAAAACTGGATTATCATATGTGTAAAGGACTGCCAGTATCTTAATCCTTTAATTGGCTAATAAAGTCAAAATATCAATTTTCACAAAACAAACTATCTAAAGAACTGTCCTTTCTGGCAGGAGGTGAAAACTCTTATTCCTCGAGGAAACTTTTCTGGTAGTACATCTAAGAGGTAAAAACCTCATCCATATGCCACCTTGTGGTGACCACTAATTCGTATACCATATTCACGCCACATCCAAAAACTTTTGTCCTTCAATCATCCCTTTTTTTTTTAAGACTTAAAACCAAAACTCAAAGGAAAAATGTAATGAACTTGAAGGATTTGGTGGAAAATCTAAAACATATCCTTATACTGTTCTGGCGTGACAACAAGATATGGCACTTTTAGTGCCCCTTTCTGGAGCTTCAAGACCGAGAAGGATAAGAATCCTCGAAGCCAAATCGTAACACGCAGCAACTATGGCGTTAATTTATTTATTTATTAAATTATTAACCTTAAAAAAATATATAAACTAAAAGAGAGGTCCTATAACAGTAAATGGTTGAGGTCAAACCCCACCAACACAGTAAATCCAAACATACCATAGTTACTAAAATCAATTCTCAAGAAAAAATATAACCTAAAGTTAAACCTTAAAGTGGCGTACCACAACCTTCTAGCAGCATATTTACGCCGCAAAGTGGCACCTTATTCAACGACTCCTTTTCTTTATTAACCAGGAAGGAGGAGTACTTTATCCTGGTACTGAAATTCTTATGCCGTAAAAGTTGTCGCTCTAAATCATTATTTCTGTTTAACCAAATTCTGAAAACTGAATAGTACTTTGATCATACTTTTGATAATTAATCTCAATGATTTAATATAATGCAGGCTCTGATACCACTTGATAGAATTAAATTGTAGATTATACTGCAATTACCTCAGGACCTATTATGTCAAACCACCAAGAAAGATAAACCGAAAGCGGAAGCGTACCTGAATCCATAGCAACCGGTGTAATTCTTGAATCCCGTGGTTTTGGTCTTCCAAACCATTACGTGGGGGCATTCCAATCTTTGTCTGACGATGGGATATCAGAAAAGAACCCTACGTCTGGTTTGGGGACCATAACCCTATCTATAGTTGAACACTTTATGTAATTCTAATTTAGCCCATCACTAAACTAAAATTACAACCGGGTATCTACACATAAGGACCCATACTTTATGAGGTGTCTAATTTGGCCCATCTAGCTTTAACCTTAGTAGATCACTTTAATTGGGCCAACTTTTAATGATAGCAGTCAACATACAATTATTATTGATACATATGTATGTGTAAGTCCATAAATTCTTACATTATACTGTTAAAATCACAAAAGGGATGCAATATTTTTTCCTGAAACGTTTGCTTTCCTTGAGCATAATATCTAGTGACTCATTTTTTACCTACTAATAAAACATCGCTTAGGATTAGTGTATCCTCTTTGAACTTTCCTTTTCTCAAAGGCATGGGTATTGATTAACTTGCAATAAGTACTGATGATGCTAAATTGCACTTGGTTAGTTATAAAATTTGATTTATTTTTTCAAAAAAAAAAAGCTAATTAACGGGTGACCCGATAACGGACATGCTAAGACACAATAATCGATAATGATTAGCTTAATGGTTCGTTTATCGATTTAGCATTCTCCAAACCCGAAAGAATACTCAATTAATTATAACTTAAAGAAACATAACGACATACAAAATATTACAATTACAATAGCCATATCAATCTTTGGCTCGAATGCTAAACAAGGCCAATTCTTGCTGCCAGTTACAATAGTCATACTAATCCTTAGTACATTTAACTTCGTCCATTTCCTTCAACTAGATTATCCTAGAAACTATAAACTTCATAAAAAGTACCCAAGATAGTAAGACAAACATCTTCATTCTTCGAAATTTCTCTTGTAGCTTAGTTATATTCAACAAATCGATAGAATTAACATCCTCCATTACTTCAACGTTTGATTTCAAAAAAATCATTTCTTAGTTCATCTAAAACACCTTTTAGTTTATTTATCACATTTGAAGCTTGGCAAAGAAATTTATCACGCCACTCTCGGTATCCAAAAGAAGAAACCTATAAAAGACCCAAGCAAATTCAATATAAACTTACAAATCCAAACATGGGGATATAATGAATAACAACAAAAGAAAGTCAATATTCACAATTAACCCGCACCTATATCTATGCTGAAATCAGTCTCAAGAAGAAGTAAAACAATGTGACATGTTCTTTTATGGAGGAAGTATTAGATTTTGTCTTTTTTTTTTAATTGAGGCAAACTCCCTATAAATTGGAAGGAGGGGAAAACCCCAAAATCAGCTTAGAGAATGATCGAATGGATTGAGAATTGGGATAAACTAAAACCCCTATATGTGAAGAAAAGTAGCAGTAGACTCATGGTTGCATTAAATGTAATGCAATGATGATTTTTTTTTCAAATTTCTGTAAAAGTCCCTCTCGCCCACCCCAATACTTCTTTTCACCTTTTATCCATTGATGTGTTGACATTTTATACTAAATTGGTGATCCTTCTAGACTAGTTTTGTGTTCTTTAGCTCTAATATTCGCGCAAATTTTACGTAAACTTCCGTGTTTCAGGAATTTGTTGATAGTCATTATTACAAATCCAAAATAAAAGAAGAAGAAAGAGCAACATACAAGAAAAATTGGCTACAAGTTGAAGACATGGAAACAAAGCAGCAGCAGGACTGGATCGGCGCCCTGCCGAATAAACGGCTGAATGGATGAAGCCACCTGCCGGAGAGGATGAGGGTTCAAGAGTTCAAGACAAGCCACCGAAGTGAAAGGGAGGACCGCCGAACCATGGGCTGAAATTTATCGGTGGTTCCGTAGAGTCATTGGTTGCCCGTCGGTACTCACAGTGGGCTCTGAAGATTGGCGATGAAGCTGTGCAATTCTGTCGTTTGATGAGTGACCCGCCAAACCTAAAAGGCGAAAGACAGGAAGAAAGTCAGAAACTCAGCATCAGGCGACCGCCGAATGTAATCGATGGATTGCCAATTGTTCGGCTGAAGATAGAAAATAGTCTGAAATGGCATTTTTGTAATTAGAATTTTGGCTTTCAAACCCATGCCTATAAATAGTTCATTATGCCTCCAAGAAAAAGTATCTGAGAATACCTTTAGGATATCTTACTTTTTATTTTTGAATATTATTGGAAGGCAAGCAAGGGTTTTAACAACAACTTTTGTAAGGATTTCCATCTTTTATCTATTCCATTTCATGATTCTATCTATTTCATTCCTTACTATGATTGTGTTGAGCCCTGGTATGAGTAGCTAACGTCATACTAAGGGTTTATCCATAATTACTTGATTATTTTAACTTTAAAATAGTTGCTTTAATCTTACAAAATCAATGGGTTAATGTTAATCTAGTTTTTATTGCACTTTTAATGAAAAGGATTTAAGGTTTGGCAATACTTGGACCAAACCCCACTTTGCTTTCATCATCCTAACGGAGTTGAAGGTATGGGTTGATAAAAACTAGCGAACATTTGGGTTATATTGGCTCACGAGCCTACCCCCATCTAAAGGGAAAGACCTAAAAAGTCATTCCCACTCGGGCCTTTGAACTAGGATTTTATGCGCTTTGTTATTGACCCTAACGGGCTTAATTATGTAGATCCTCTCCATACCTAACGGTTTTTTGTGATTAAATATATGGTCCGATCATTAATTACTACCCATATAATTTGTGTTGTTAAAAGAAGTGTTAGGTTAATAGAGTCTTGTTTGAATGGGTAAACCCTAGTTTTCTCTCCTTGCATTGTAAATACTTTAAGTATGATATTGTTACATGTTAGTAATTTGCTTAGCTGTTAGTCGTAATTTTAGTTGTAATATAAATAATTTTAACATTTTATTTAGGAATACTCGAACATCTCTTAGAACTCGACCTTATTCAATTTATAAATAGAACGCGTGCTAGCTCCTCGAGATAATCGATCCCGACTCTCTATCAGGTACTGTCTTTGACGACCACCCCTCACCCATTGAGGTGTAGGTTGAGCGTGGATCATCCACCTATTCATTGAATCTTTTTTAATTAAGTCGAGCATTTCAAAAGGCGGTAGATATTTTGTTCATTTTATTGGAGTCGCATTTGTACTTGAATAAAGAAGTAAATTTTATTACTTGTATATTTAATAAAGGAAGTATAAAAAATATTATAATATGTAATGGATAGTACTATATAAAAGTTGGAATGGGCTCCGCTCCATTAGAGTTAGCATCAGTAAGTCACAGTATAGCCCTAGATGACTGACACGTGACACTATTTGTTTCAAAGAGTGGGATTAGCTTTTAGCTTGTTCTCTACTATTTTTTATGAAACTTTTAAAGATAATAGCTGAAGAAATAATGGAACTAGAATCTGGTAGTTAATTGTGTGTATTGAGAAAGATCACCCGCCTATTTTACTCTCTTAATGCTTTTGTACATTTATTACTTACCAAAGTCACATTATTAACTACTCCTACTTACATATTCAGTTATTCCTTTCAAGAAGGCACAATTCATTAAAGTCTGCCTTTAATAAAGCCAGAATGTGTCCATTTTATTTATATATATTTTACTAATTGTGTAATAAATCCTATATATATATTACTAATTATTTAATGAATCGTATGTTTTACATTTCAATTTTACATTTAGAAATTATTTAATTGAAATATTACAAAATTTCTGCCATTTACAGAATGATAAAAATGCCTTCCTAGGTGGTTTTTTTTTTTTTTTTTTTTTTGCATTATTTAATTTTACACATTGTCTAAAAAAAATTTTACCTTTAAAATTTTCATGTGTTTAATTAAGGTAGAAACCAGTGTTGCTAACCAAGGTACAAAATCTCAAATATAATTTAACAAAAAATAGAAAACAAGCTAAAAGCTAATCCCACCCTTTAAAACAAATACTGTCACGCATCTACGTCTAGGGCTATATTGTGACTTACTGACGCTAACTCTAATGGAGCAGAGCCCATTCCATAAAAGTTAAGTAGAACATAATTTGACATGCTATATTAAAATTTGGATGTACTCAATGAAGTTAGGTTTTTATATTGATGCTTACATTTGGTTCAAATTAGACAAATACACCATGCTAAATCAAGTTCTTATTTCTTGGAGAAAAAAGAAAAATATCATACAAGTACACACAAAATGACAAGGAATGAGTGGAGAGTGGCAAGTGAACAATTCACCAGTTTGTTACTCAACAGAAAAAGTCAATGGATAATAATCGTAATTTTTCTTTGTTACACCATGGGTATTTCCTCCCCTATAAATATATATTTCTTTGCCGATAACAAGGGCCCTTGGGTCGATTTATATGCTGCTTTTCTTGTTGGCACTTTTTCTATTGTTGTGTATATCAAGAAGAATGGGTATTTGCTGGAAGGCTTCTCACAAGAAACTTATTTCTTTATCTAAGGCAAGACTGTGTAATATAGTCGCGCAAGCTATTAGAGGTGTTGTTGTTCGTTTGTTATCTAAACGAAGGCCATATTAACCTTCTTATCTATATGCTGCTTTGCTGTCTGCGTATTCTTGTGCTTTTTGTTGGATCGTTCATGTACGATCTGTAACGCCAGATGTTAAAATTATGCATACTTTATTTGGACTTACACTGGATAAACCTTTAGAGAGTATGGACTTGGGTCCGGTGTGGAAGTGATGCTTGATTCTCAAGTCATCCCTAGAAAAGAAAACTTCAAATATCTTTACTCAATCATATAAGGTAATGGTGAAATTGAAGATGATGTCACACATCATATAGGGATAGGATGGATGAAGTGTCCTCTACTATAAGATAGTGCTACCTAGAATAAAAGGTAAGTTTTACAAAGTGGTCGTTAGACCAGCTCTGTTGTATGGGGCAAAGTGTTTGCCTATTAAGAAAACACATATGCAGAAGATGAGTGCGACAGAGATGAAAATGCTTCCGTGGATGTGTAAGCATATTAGAATGGATAAGTTTCGAAATGAGGTCATACATGACAAGGTGAGAGTGGCATCGATTGTGGATAAATGTGAGAGGTGAGGCTGCATTCGTTTGATCATGTGAAAGGAGAAGTACAAATTCTTCAATGAGGAGTTACGGGAGGGGTTAGTAGTGTTGGGTCTATGGAGAGGTAGAGGTAGACCGAAGAAGAATTGAGCCAAGGTGATTAGACATGACATGACATGACTCACCTCCAAATCATCGATGACATGACAACAGATAGGAATGCGTGGAAGTCGAGGACTAGGGTATAAAGTTAGATAAAGCCGAATGATTTTTGTCATAATAGCGGTAGTAGTATGCCTGTATAGAATATTTCTTAGTGCTCGTCTTTGTATCTATTATTTTGTTTTATTTACCTTGGGTTCTTTAGTTTTTATTATCCACTTTCATCTTATTTTCTTTAAGTAAATTTTTTAAAAATATTTTTCTTAGTCGAGGGTCTATCAGAAACAACCTCTCCATTTTAGTGGGGGTAAGGTCTGCGTACATCTCACCCTCCCCAAATCTTACTTGTGAGAAAAAATTGTGTATGTTGCTGCTATAGTTGAAGTATTAGATTTTAGAGCCCTAATTTAAAAGAAACAAAACGAAAATTATTGGGAGAGAAGGCTGGGGAAGAAGGGCTAGCAGATAGGAGATGAAAGGAGGGAGTCATGTGTTTTTTAAAAGGATAGTCATGTAGATTTGGAGTATCTGTCGGATATCAATATCATTTAGGTGATGTAATTATTTGGAAATTTAAAATCCACATGGACCACCAATATTGTGCCAATTAGACATATATGAGTCTCACGAGTCCAACATGGCTTGGCCGTGAGTTTGTGGGATATGGGAAAAAAAATGGCGAGGGCATGTCGAGACCAAAAGGTAATGGAGTGTATATTTATCCAATTTCTAATAGTTTAGAGGCATATTTGACCATTTTTCAGAAATATTTTGTAAACTTATGGATCGTGTAAATTTTGGTTCCTTAAAACATAGTAGATCGAGGGTGTATTTTCCCAATTTCTAATTGTATGTTCATCTAATTCTCTTGAAAAGTATAATTGTACATTCAACTATATTTTATGTATTTTCTTACTATTTCTACTATATTGGGCCCGTACTGACAAAATTAATTCATATCTAGTTGTATTAAAAGGACCCAAGAATAGCTTGAAACCAGACTTGGTAATTTTAACAAGTCTAAGTGCATCTAATAACTTTGTAATCTGGTGGCTTTATACATCACAGAAAAAGAGGGAGACTGTTACCTTTTTCCTTTGCTGAATTGGTGCTTATGGTTTTGGGATGTAGGTTCTAGATAGTTTTACAGTATGATTTGTGGCCCAAACTTGTTACTACTATATAGAAGTGTCTTAATGGTCGACAAGGGGCATAACATTAGTTTTACGTCATACATGATTTTTTGGTTTACTTCCTATTGCATCCGAGTTCACTCTTTGCATGTCATTTTTTCTCTATTCCAGAATCCACCTCTACCATTTTTATTTCTGTTTCCTTAAGTGCCACAGCCATGGCTACAGAGCTTTTTCATGGTATTCAGCGATATCTCTTGTATGCATTATCTTCTCCAGTCTTTCTAGTTTTGCTCTATGCTTTCTCTATTTAATACATTCAATTTGTGGATCTCTATTTTGTGTTTACGAGTTTTATCAACTTTCTCTTGTTATGTTGTTGTTTAGGGAAAATAGTGAAGACCAAAATATAGATTTATGCTCAAATAGAATTAGAATAACAAAAATGTATGTGGTTCACTGTACGACATCTCCCACTTATACTTCTGAATATTTTCCTTATTCACAAAACTTGGCAGACATAATCAAATACTTATACTTGTAAATTTCATTAATGCTAAAATTATAGAATTTTATCATCAAATCTCTTGCCTAAATACCTTAAAATTCTAGAATTTGATTCTAAATCAAGAAGTAATATTAGGGAATATTTGGCTCGCATTCTTCTATGAGAATTTTCATATTTTATTTTTTAGATGAGACAAGTTGGCACTACGTTGTCTTTTTATGGCTATCCCAATTGGAATGTGCAGTTCTAGATTACTCTTAATCTGCGTGTACTTATACTAGAACATGGCTTTTAAGCTTACTAATGGAATTGAAAATGCAAGGTATCAAGAAAATAATGTACCATTGAGCAATTATAGTTGAACCCTAACATTAGTGGAACAGAAGTGGTTTGAAGGTGATTTTAATAAAAAGAGATCTTGAATAATTTGGGTTGCTCTGGTTCCTTCTTGCCACCTTATTTAGTTTTGGTTAGTCCTCCCTTTTTTGCTATCAATGTGATTTTTCATTTTCCTTTTTTGTCACATGTGAATCCCAGTGCTGATTTGCATTAGAAGGATGGGAACTTTTTATGTGTCGTTTCTACAACATTAACAAATGCATAGGAATGTAATAGTATAACCAAATTGCTTGAAAACACATGATAAATGGATTTGTTCAATTAGTATTATGCTGTTAAGAATGACCAAAAGTTGTTACGTCGTAATGCAGTTTATTATAGGAGGAATGCATGATAGACAACGTTTTAAAAAGATAATATTTTATTTCTCTTCTATCTACTCTTTCTCTCTCTACTCCACCATTTTGGTGTTCTTGCATTAAACTATTGAAGTTCTCTATGCATTTGTGCTCTCTTATTTCTTCCTTTTGCTCTGAATTGTACTATGTCGAGACATAATACCGCTTAATTGGAAATTGGGAGGGCAATAAGTATAAATTCGATATATATATAAATTACTCAATTTTGCAAAACTTGCATAGAGGATTGTGTGGTGTGCTCTTTCTTAATTAAGTATGAAATTTGTGTCTGAACATTAACGTGAGCTCCAGCAGATATCTTGCTTCAATGGTAAAATAAGGTTGATTATCTGATATTTATTTTCTGATGTCTATTTCATGCTCCAATAAAGTTAAACCTAATGTTAAAGCTACTACAATATCTAATTTTGTTTGACAGAAATCTGATTCAAAATATTTTATGAATACAAATTTGATTTTTTAATTCTATTTTCCTGGTGAATTCTTTACATGTATGTGATATTTGTTTACATGCCTCCATATATATATGCACTCTACTAAAGAACTTGGAACATTGAATTATCACTTCGAACTATGATCATAATGCAATGAGAATAATTAACCTAAGCAATTACAATAAATGCTCATAATTTCTATAATAGATAAAATATGACTCCCAATATTTTTTTTTCATGTGACTTGATTCACTTCTGAGAGTCCACTGTATACATAAAGAGGTGGGAAACCAATCATACTCAAAATAGTAGTAGAAGTGAGTTTTTGTGGTTATTGGTTGAATCATGTTTACTATTCGAGGAAGCTACATGTAATGAAAAATGGTTTTGTTTACATTCTTACAGGAATATCTAAAGTATTTATCTTGATATTATATATATTTGGAGTAGATTGAAAATTAATTTTTTTGAGTATCCAATTGTTAGATTTTGGTGCTTTTATGATGTATTATTGATGCTGAATTGATGTTGTCTTTGCTGGTTTTGAAAGCTGCTTCAGCAAAATAGCTGTTATCTTTAGTGAAATATATTTTGCTGCAAAATTTCTACAACCTTTGTTGAAATTTTTATTGTTGCTGGAAACTTGTTATTTGTGTTTATCTTTATTGGTTTTGAAGACTTCATTGTAAAGATTGTCATACATGTAATAGTATCAATGCCCATCAATTATATGAAGGAATTATCATGGAATGGTGTTTATGTTTTCTCTGATTTTATTCTTTTATTTCTACATTTTTATGTCATAACACCTATAGTTAGAGCATACAACATCGGGTCGTGCTGCCCAGGCTAGCTCACATATCAATCGGATCTACTATTTATTTTCCTATAATTGCACAGGAGGAGATGCACCATTTATCTCATTATATTGATTAAAATTTAAAATATGAGTTACTATGTTGTGCACATGCATCAAATATCTAGTAATTAAATCAAAGTTAATAAGTTTGTTTCGAACGTAGTTTTTGGGTCCTTTCAATATATAGAATTGGTCCAAAACTTTGTTTTAGAACCTGGGCTCAAGCTTGAAAGCTGACCCAACATTATTTTGTGTTCTTTAGGATAATGGGGGTAATTTTAGGTTAGTCAACCGTAAGAATACTCTGACGAAAACATATAACTAGTAAAAAAGGCACACATATTTTACCTTTTTTTGCATAATAAATATGAATGCAACATCAAACAAAATTTTTTTATGTTATCCTTTTGATACATAGATTCATTTGGTTCTTAAACTTTAGTTGAGTATTTGCTAATATTTTTTTAAATGTGTATGCAATCTTATATAATGTCATAAGTATTTTCTTAATTTCTCTTTCGTTTATATGCATTTCACAATTATTTTCATTTTAATTTGTTTGTGCAATGTTTATCAACCCAAATATATTATTGTAAGACACAATTCATTACGCGACCTTCAAATACTTATTAGGCCACGATTTAAATAGTAGTTTGTTCAAGTATAACGCAGGAAAAACCCTCCCCGTTATTTTATTATAGTGCTAGCCTAAGTCCGACAAGGTATATAGATATATTTATATATTATCATTCCCATCATTTGTACAAATCCTAAAGCTTATTCATTATCTTGTTATCGCAGAAGAAATGGCTGAGGTATGTGGTGTTTGTTCAAAGTTTAAAGAAGAGTGTAAGGGCTCGTGTAGGCTCTCTCACTATTTCACAGTAATAACTTGTCGAATTTGTATGTTAATGCTTACAATATTTCTTTTGTGGTTGTCAAAGATATCATGGACGACCTTAGTGAATCTAAGGCATTTGCTAGATTGGGGTTAACAGACATTCCTTTCTCACTATGTTCTTTATAAACCGGTCCATTTTCCCACACTGGGTCTATATCTGAACTTTCAAATTAGGGCTGTTCATTTTTCGGTTTAAACCGATAAACCGAACCGATAAAAAGTTATTGGGTTATTGGTATTGGTTTATCGGGTTATCGGTTATTTAACGATTTACAAAAAAAATTTAATGGGTTATCGGTTCGGTTATCGGTTTTGCACATTTTCTTATTGGTTAAACCGATAACCCAATAAGGTTTTTGAATTTACTATGTTGCGCTTATGTATATAAAAGTAGTATACTTATTTACTCTTAGTTGGAACTTGTAAACTTCAAATCCTAATCTTCTTTTACTTGTGTAGCTTTCAGCTCACCTCCTCCATTTCAAACATCAATTTACTATTTCAATCCCCACTTCCTCCATTTTAAAAATCGATTTATTGTTTCAATCCTCACTTCCTCCATTAGTTTATAGAACAATGAAGCATATTTGAATCTATTGTTAGTTGTTTCTTTGAATATGACGAATGCTTTAAGAGGCATTTGAATCCACTATGAAAATGAAGTCGATTTTGTATTGGATGCAATCGTTTAAGAGGTGATTATTTTACAATTATTAGGCCTAAGTTTCTTAATGGTTAAACCGAAAACCGAACCGATAAGAACCTAAAACCGATTAACCGAAAACCGATAACCGATATCTTATTGGTTCGGTTATTGGTTTAGCACTTTTAAAAACCGAAAACCGATAGTCTAAACCGATAAGTTCCAAAACCGAACCGAACCGACCGATAAACACCCCTATTTCAAATGACACATATTCAACGATAATGTATAAAAAGAAGACGAGTATCAGTTGTAGAAAATTGAGTCTTTTTATGGTGTAGGATCTCAATTTTACAGGTTATGATTAGTCTAAGTCTAATTTAGATGTTGTGTTAAGTCCAGGTGGATCAATAAAAGTAGGCCACTTGGATAAAAAAACCCAACAAAAGCCAACTAAGCATATTATCAAGGGAAATTTGCATAAATAGGACTCCTTCTAACACCTCGTTAGAGATCTGACCCTTGTAAGAAAGGTCTTGCAAAAATGACCCCCATAAGAAAGTTCATGACAATACGCCGAAGCCAATTTTTTACGCTTTTTCGTACTTTATAATTATCCGGTATTGAGTTGCTGGAGCTAGACTGTGGGAAGTTTTTGCAAAAATGAACACTTTTGGCATCTCTATCACATTTTCGATTCCATATGAAAATTTTGACAAAAGAAGCCCCCGTTAGGAAGATTCGTTAGCGATTGCCAGTGTAAATCTCATAGCGATAACCATGTCTTTACACTAGGGAACTTCTTTACGCGGGCCAAATTTGCTAAATAAGTGATAAGGTGCTAGAAAGTAGCCAATTTGCAGAATTATGACACCATAGACAATAGTTTACTTTTTTGCCCTCACATAACAGTGGTTTAACAAAGGGACACTTACAAAAATACCCACAAAACCTAAAATAATTACAACCACTACCCACTACTTTCAAATATTAGCGGACCTACCCACTAAATTATTTACCCACTCTACCCACCCAGACTTGTATACCATAGTTTATGCAGTATACCATAAAGGTATATACCTATAAGCCATAACAAAGGTATACAGTAATAAATGTCCCTCCAGACTTGTATACCATAATTTATGCAGTATACTTTAAAGGTATACACCTATAAGGCATAACAAAGGTATACAATAATAAATGGGTAGGTTGGGTAAATACTTTTAGTTTTATGGGTAATATAATTTGTAATGGGTATGACTTGTAAATACTTTAAATTTTATGGATATAGAGTGTAAAAATCCCTTTAACAAAAGACACTCTCTAATTAGTTTAATGAATAAATTTCGGATGGTAACTCATATTGGGCCCATTTATTTCCTTACCATTTAAACAATATTGAGCATGTGCTGGCAGAAATAACTCATATCTAAGTGCATCCGATAACATTGCAACCTGGTAGCGTTGTAAATCACAGCGAAGAGGCAATTGCTACCTTTTTCATTTGATGAATTGGTGACTAGGGTTTTGGATGTAGGTTCTAGCTAGTTTTATAGTAATTTCGAATTGGTGACTAGGGTTTTGGATGTAGGTTCTAGCTAGTTTTATAGTAATTTCGAATTGGTGACTAGGGTTTTGGATGTAGGTTCTAGCTAATTTTATAGTAATTTATTGTACTGGAAGAATTTTGGCTCTAATTTGTACTTAAGTAATTTTTTTATTCCACCATACTTGGGTGGGGGGTTTAGGCAATGAACCCAATCTGTGTATTACTTCTCAAAAATTACATAGGAGGAGATACGAATATTGTCCAAACCTCGAGTCCATTACCTAAATGGTCACTCAACTATTAGAAATAAACCAAGAAAGTCACTCTTCTTTGTAATGTTCCTAAATGGTCACTCAACTTTGGATAATTAACTCAAATGGTCATTCTTTTGGATAATTAACTCAAATGGTCATTCTCACCTGAAAAGTTGCTATCTCCGATGAAACATGCTGACTTGAAATTTTTTTTAAAAAAATTTAAAATATAAAGAAATTTAAATCTCACTGTTCCCACTCATTTAACATAATTATTTGACCCATACCCGACCCAAATAACGTAATGGTTCAACTATTAAAAAAGTCAGTTCAACTTTAATCCTAAGATACTATACGATGTTTCACTCCTCTTCTTTTTAGGTACCAAAATTTTACTTTCAATCCCAATAAAACTATTGCAATTAAACTAAAATATTCATAAAATACCATAAGCTCATAACATAATACACGACAATGGTATGGATATGACTAAAACAACGATACTTATCTTTTACTGATCATGAATGGTACTGACATGAATTAAATATTTGGTGTGAGTAGCATGAGCTAATATCTGGTGAGAATGATTTTCTGGTCTACCAATTGGTGACTAATATCTTAATAAATTACTTTATTTTCTTCTTCAACTTAATAAATTACTTTATTTTCTTCTTTTAGTCAGTAGGAGTAACTTACTAACAATTATAATTTACTAACAGTTTACTAACATACTAACATTTTTTAGGAGTTAGTTTTTAAGAGTAACTTACTAACAGTTTACTAACCTACTAACAGTTTTTAGGAGTAAGTTTTCGGAGTAACTTACTTTATTTTCTTCTTCTAATTTCTAGGAGTAACAAACTAAAAGTTAGTATGACACTTTTATATAAGATGTCGTGTTTTGTTAGAAATATTAATATTGTTTGTCACGACCCTTTTTTAACACTCAAAAACTAAAATAAATAGAATTGCGTATTTAAAAGGTTATGACGAGTGTTAAAGGTACACAATTATTCAAGAGAAAATCGGAGTCGCCACTTGACAAGTTAAAGGTGTGCCAAGTCACCAAAGTGGTGTACCTGGAACACCCTTGACTCGTCTAATAGTCTGCGTCAGAGATTCGGGTAAGGTTCTCAGTTGACTCTCGGGAAGGTATTAGGTATCCTCGAGTCCTGTGCCAAACACAGTTGCTTTATTGTCGTAATTTTAATTTATTAAACATGGTTGTTATATTAATGCCGTTAATTTGAATTTGTACTTTGATTCAGAAATTTTTTTTAAAAAAAAATGTTATTCTTATCCAACCTCACAGAGGACTGGACGAATTTACACTTTGATTCAAAATAAATAAAATGTATTGCGCATTTCCAACCTCACAAATGACTGGTCTATTTTTTTTAAATAATTTAATTAACTTAAAAAAATAATTGATTTAGAATTGGCTTGTCTTATGTTTTCGCGTAATAAGCGGACCGCAAATCACGCTTATTGTTATGCCTAATCGAGTGGATGTTTTATCGTTCCTATTGATTTGCCTAATTGTCGATCATATTATTTCACGTGTTTGTTTGACACAAAATTACTTGCTCCTTCCTTTATTTTAGTTTTTTTCTTGGATACTTGAACTTGAAACCAAATTTATACTACGCTGCCTAGATTCAATTGTAGGCTTGCCAACATTTATGAACATTGTCCCATCATATAAAACAAAATATCATCAACATTATATACTGGTTTGTAATAACTAATATAACAGATCTAGGACTTGGAGAAAATAGAACAGAAGCATGTATTGTTATCTGCTTTGAGCGTAGGGGTTGGAGTTATAAACTCTCAATTTAATAGTTCGATCGAATGTGCGGCTAAAGTATTGGTCTGCATAAATCACCCATTTCAAATGTAATCTTCAAAAGTAATTTTATTACATGAATTAGATTAAAATGTAACATAACTTGATACAATTTTATCAATTATGAAATTGTAGTTGTTTGCCCAAAAAATGAATTAAACTTATGTATCAGAACAATGGGATCTTGATTTGCAAAATAAGAGCGTGCAGCAATAGTGGAATTCAAATAATGAAGCGATTGCCTATGTTTTCGGTATCCATTTTTAATCACGTCAATTGCAAACACTAAGTTTTGATTACGTAATCCAAATCTAATACTTTCATACAAAATCGGCCTTTTGCTCTTTTTTCTTTTGCATTATTTTTTTTTTTTTGTTAAATCCTTGGCTTGCCTACTTTTCAAAATAAAATTAAAAAAAACCAAATGTAAATTAAAAGAAAGAAAAAAAAATGTAAGTTGTTTAGTGTCAAACAACTTTGCACGAAAAAAAATAAATTAAGAAAGACACTAATTTTACTAAGGAAACAAAAAAAAAACAAAACATATTAAATTCTATGACTACCTAACAATAATACACAGCATAGACATGGTTTCTATTTTTTTGCATAAACAACATATTAAACTGTAAAGGAAAGCAAACAACATTATTGACATTTTTTCATTTTTTAGCATACCAACAACATGTTTATTGTAAACTAATGATACTTCGCAAGTGAAAATTACTAGGCCTTTTAATCATGTTTATTTCAATCATTTAAAGAGTCAAGATAAATACAAGATTGGTTTGAGTTTACCTTGTGCAGAATTTCCACAAATAAGCTAACAGTGATATAGATCGACCAAAGCAAAACCAAAGCAGCCAATAAACAACTTGGACAGCCTTTTATACCTCTATTTAAACCTTAAAACCTTAAGATTTATGCTCCAAAAGACTTTAGATGTAAAGGCTTTTGGTTCTAAATCTAACTCTCAAACTTACCTTCTTTCTCTCTATTTTTCCCAAGTGTTTTTAGTCTCTATTTTCTGTAAATTTCAGCAAGCTCTTCTTGATAAATGAGGAGCAAAATGCTCTATTTAATGCTGAAAAATAAGAGCCAAAGGTGGGGTATAGACTTGCACAAAAGTACAAGCCCACACCCCTACTACTTGAGTGTTTTTTTGACTATTTTTCAGCATGGTACAACAGCTGTACAACTACTATTTCAGCCACTAAAGCAGCCCCAAAAAGCTGAAAAATACAAAAAAATGTCCTTTAAAAGGACACCCAAACACTCATTATATTAACTAAAGGACTAGGACAAACAAGGCCAACTAAATCAGCCCCAAAAACTAACTAAAACTAAACTAGAGAGCAACCAAAAGCAACTAAAACTAGAACAAGTTCAATTGTTCATAAAGTCCAACTATCAATCAATTTAAAGCCAACAAACCAAACTAAGCTACAAATCTAAACAAAATCTCAAACCTTAATTTATAGACTAAACCAAAACAAACTTAAATCAAAATAAGGACAAATGAACTAAATTAGTGTTTTGATTCATTAACATGGAAATTCCGAGACAAGACAAACTAAACATTGATTTAAACTTCTCCAATTTAAATGAATAAAAAACTAATAACCTATCAATGTGTACGAGTACAAAGCTATGATTTGTATGTTAGCAACTAAACCATTTCATAGCCAAAATTACTACTTTTTTATAACTAAACATGATCTAACAAAAACAAAGACTAATTATGTCTAACCCGATGAGTCGAGATATAGCCGAAGCTGCAGCGACGCCCTCGCCGTTGCTGCCTCGCATCCACTGTTACAACTGCGTCGCTTATGTCAAATCCTTCACTTCCTCGCTGCCTAGCTTGTCCCAAAAATGCCATCACAAAATAAATTCCCACAGCCCCTCGAATTCAAACAACAATACTCCCTCATCACAAAAAACAAGCCCGCTGCCCTGCTGCCTCGTCGAACATAACAGCCCCTCCATCAACATCGTCATCGCAGCGTCGCCTCACTGCCTCGGCTTCACTGTTTCACCCCCAAAATAACATCACATCAAAGCCCTTATATGATTGCACCAAACAGCCCGTACACTGCCTAATCACAGCCCCTTCCACCCCAACAATCATCATCACATTCCGCCTCAACATCAATTACAAATGCAAGATACAGAGCAGCCACGCACCAAAACAGAAAAGAAAAAAAAAATAAGAAGAAGAAAGCAAACGGGAAACAGAAACGAGAAAGGAAAAACATATGGGTTTTGGGAAATGGGGTGTGGGGGAAAGTGGAGAGGAAGAAATAGACAAAAGATTCTAACAAAACAAGCAAAACTTACCATTTGAAGTTTTTGCCGAAATTTGCAACCCGATCTACGAAAATCCGTTGTGATTTTAAAGAAACCAAGTTGAGAAATGGAATGAGGAGGCCGAAAGGAGTCCGGAAATATATAATTTGTATTTTTCCGGCCACCGGAGGTGGTGGTCCGGTGGCGGCGGACGGCGGCGTGGAGGTGGCTGTCTGGTGGAGCAGTGGCGGAGGGGATTTCCGGTGGGAGAGTGGAAATTTCAGCATAGTTTCACTAAGTCTTAATAGACTTGTGGGTGTGAGTGAAAAATGAGGGGTTTTTGTGAGCTTATAAGGGAAATAAGGGGAGGAATGGGAACCATTAGATCAAATTTGATCCAATGGTTGAGATCAAAAGCACATTAGACGGGCCATAGAGCAAATGGGCTAACGGGCCAAAGCATTGGGCTACACATTTTTTACATATAGCCACAAATATAATTTATACACACACAACTAACAAAAATTAAACCACATATTTTACAACACTATCACAATTAAACTATAGAATCAAAAAATTAAGCACGTAACAAGTGATTTTTATTAATTTTCAAATTTTAACGTCCTAATTAGAAACAAATTTAGTTAAGAAGAAACACTAGAAGGCCAGAAAAATTGACGACACGTCCTAAAAATCTAATACGACTATTTTGAGCATTTTATGAATTTTGGTGCCAAAATTAGGTGATTACATTGTTAACATACTTTTCTGCGTTCTATCATTAGAAGACTCAAGAATCTTGAATGAAAAGTTGAAATTTTCTCATGTATTATGTTATGACCTTATGGTATTTTATGAGAATTTTAGTTTAATTGCAATGGTTTTATTGGGGAAAAAAATCGATTGAAACCAAATTTTGGTTCTCCCTATAGAACCCTAAAAAGAAGAGGATGAGGGAAACATCGAAATGTAACTTAGGATTAAAGTTGCACTGGCTTTTTTAATAGTTGACCCATTAAGTTAATTGGATCGGGTATGGGTCAAATAATTACTATGTTAAATGGGTGGGGACAGTGTAATTTAAATTTCTTTTTAAAAAAATTTCACGTCAACATTTATCATCGGAGATAGCAACTTTTCAGGTGAGAATGACCATTTGAGTTAATTATCAAAAGCTGAGTGACCATTTAGGAACATTACAAAGAAGAGTGACTTTCTTGGTTTATTTCCAATAGTTGAGTGACCATTTAGGTAATGGACTCTCCAAACCTCCATTAGTTACATGAAGGATGAATAGCTCATCCTTATATAAAATATGACCTCTAGAGTCTAGAAACAAACTAGAAGATAGAAGCATTGAGGAGGACTCCTCCTTTACATTTTGATCATTGTAGGTTTGCAAAAAAAAAAAAAAAAAAAAAAAAAAAAACTAATAATTGTACAATAGTAATAAAATAGTTAGCCATGATCAAGAGTAAATATTCTTGCTTGAGCCCTGATCTTGAGTGTTGGAGTTCCTTTGTTGTCATTCTTCAAAAAAAAAAAAAAAACATTAGCTACCAAAGGAAGAGCTAAATACTGTGTAAAGAAAGAGTTTTCTTTTGTGTTCTCCGGTTTTAGCAAGATAATCAGCAATACTGTTAATCTCTCTATAAAAATGTTGAAACAAATAATTACCTTGGTTCATCACCTTTCTAACTTTTGTGATGATTTTTTTAACCTGCCAAGAAACTTGATATATTCCATTGATCATTCCAGTAATAATCATGGAGTCTGACTCTACCAATACATTGGAATATCCCTTTCTAATACACCAACGCACTCCAGCTAAAATAGTTTTTGCTTCAGCCAGGGGCGAAGCTAAGTGGTGGATCCCTTCTCTGAAAATTTGCCGATTTATGGTTATTGAACCCCCATAGATATCAAAATAATGATGATGCATATGGCAAAGGGGTTCAAATGTAAGCTGGGGGTCACTTGTTAGAAACACTGGTTGTATGTTTGTTTTTTCATTTTTCCAAACATAGAGCGAAAGCAATCATTCAAAAGATTTTTCCATTATTATGTCACTTATGGTCCCATTTCTATTATTACTAGATGGGGGTGGCCGTGCTACGGCCCAATAATTTTTTTTTTTATATTACGAAATCAATAATTTGTATTATAGTATACATATAGCGATAGAATTTTATGATACGTTTGAAAATATTACCGCATATTGGTTATCTTGGTACGCCGCATTAAAGGTTAATACCTGCACTAAATTCCTTACAAAGTTTTATGCAGTGTTTGGTTTATTTTGAAAGAAGGTATAAAAATCTGCACTAATAATGCAGCGTTTGGTATGGATTTAGAAACATGCACTAATAATACCTGCATATTAATGAGGGAATTTATGTATTATTTTGTGCGGGATATGAGGTGTAATAATAATGCGGGTATTAATTATTTAGATATTAAAATATTAAAAGGACAAATATGCCCTCACCTCTATTTACATTATACCCTTTGTACCATTCAAGCTAAATCTATTGAAGATTAAGTATTAAAACACATAATTTAAATTATGAAATGTATAATAATTTTTTAATACAACAAACCATTCATTAACCAAGATATAATACCTGCATAACTAATACCTGCATAACTAATACATGCATTGCTAATACCTGCGTAAAGTCTATCTCAACCAAACGACCCGTTAGTGTTTGTCAAAAATCTTTTTTTTTTTTTTGCTTTTTTGAAAATACAAATATGATCAAATAAAGATTTTCAACGAAAATAAATGGTCTTCTCGTATATTTTTGGGTAGTATTTATCATGGAGTAATTGATCAAAAAGAAAGAAGTAAATAAAATATATTAGGTAATAATTATTGTAATAGCACGATAATATTCAAATCTTAAAATCAATAAGAAACTATATGAGCTTTAAAAGTTGACACGACTATAATTTAGTGGTAGTTATATTTGTTAACCTGATTAGTTCGATAAAGTTTTATATAGCTTATTTCGGTTAAAATCTGCCTAGTTGTAGTTTTGGTGTGCCTTAGGAATCATGAATTGGCTTTTGAATGTATAAGTTGAGGAGTCCCACTTGTATATACGTCAAACCTGTTTGGCTGGGTGTGAAATAAAGTTAGCGTGCCTGTAATCTAAATAAAGGATCTGGAGTACACATTTTATGCAATAATGTACAACAGGACAAAGCACGGAAAGTATGAAATATCATAATGGCTATATTTTAATTAATAATTGCAAAAGTGGCTCATTAGGAAATTATAGGTTTGTAAAATTTGGCTACTGCTTCAACTCTAAACCAAAAAGTGGCTATTTTACAAGCAGGCATGTCAACGTAGACATGCCTGCTTCAGCACTTTAGGCCTATTGTATATAGTAGAAACTAGAAACTAGTACTAATGCACTAGAAACAACCAAACTGTACCACTTAAGCATCTCTCCAATCCCGTATCTCTCCCATTTTTTTCTCCTTTAATTTTTTTGTCCTTTTAATTAACTATTACTATAATTAAAACAGTTATCAGACATATTTATGTATTAGTAATATCTAAACTAGGGTGTCAACAGTTCGGTTCGGTCGATTTTTTTTATTAAATTTATACCATACTCATTTTTCGGTTACTCTATTGTGCATAACCAAAATAAGACTTTTCAAAACCATCCCATTAATGTCGGTTTTCCTTCTATTTCGGTTCGATTTGGTTAATTTTTGGTACATTTTTTTTAGAACTCTGTGGTAGAGTCGTACCATTATCAGAATGTGCCATTTTTATGTAAAATACCTATAAATTTAATATAACACATATGATTTAAGATAATATTTGAATAAATAATAAAAACTGGTATTAACTAATATTTAAGTACCGACATGTTTTCGCTCCAGTATCGAGCTACAAGTGATGGTCACTCTCTATTAAATAGATAATAGAACACGATACCATATAGATGACTTTGGTAAAATTTATTTATAAGGCAATTAATAAAAAGAACATTATTCTATAGTGATATTATAAATCAATGAAGCAAAGACAAAAAAAATTCTAAATAACATGAGTTGACAGATATTGATTAAATATAACTCAAGAACTACAATAATAAAAGATTAAGTATATGCTAAGAGAAATTTAAACGAGTAGAAAAATATTTTATATCTTGGTCACTTAGTAGCTAATTATATGCTCAAGTTTATTAGTCGTACCAATTGATTTAGTTTCAACTAGATTATACGAGTGCGGATGAGTTTGGTAGTTTTCACTTTCGGTGCTAATTAGTATATGCACCATTGTGTTACCATAACCTCAAGGTCCAAGACCTCGACTAAAAATATTTGCTTATATGTATATTTAGACTTTAACACATAAAACACACACACACACACACACACACACACACACACACACACACACACATATATATATATATATATATATATATATTGTACGTGTAAATATATTCGGTTCGGTTTGGTATTCTTTTATTTTATGAAAAAACCTACCCTAATTATTCGGTACGGTTATAGAGTTATATTCAAACCATTAGTTTTGATAAAAATAATTTCGGTTCGGTACGTTTCGGTTGGTTAGGTCGGTTTTTCGAAAACCATTAACACTCCTAATCTAAACGTATTTTGTGTTTAATTATATTTGATGAAAGATCTGTATATGAAAATCCCCTACATTAAGCTTATGTTTTTTTAATTAAATCTTTCAATCATTCTAGTTTGAATTTTATTAATTATTTTATAGTAGTTATCTATCTTTACCATTATTTTTCTTTAAATGCATTGAATATTTTTGTTTATTTATTTATTTATTTTATTTTTTTGAGAAAAGCTACTCCAAAAGAAAGTTACTTCTAATCAAGCATATAGTTAGCTTGATTATAATAATGACTTTAAAATAAACTATGAACTAATTTAACGATTTTTTTTCTGTTAATCTCTTCTAATCTTGAACCCTCTTTCTAAATTTTTTGGACCCGCCCTTGGCTTCAGCCACGTTGTTAGAGCATACTCCAAAAAATAGAGAATACGCCCAAACCAACTACCTATAAAAATTATTATTTTGCTTAAAAGAAGTGCATTTCCTTTGCACTAAATGATTTTGGGTGGTCTAACACAGTTTTTGGCGCTACCAATTTATAAAATGCTCAAACATTGCAAAAAATTTCACTGTAAGCCCTCCATAAGGAGTGGTTTTACTGTTCTTATTTAGTCCGCAAGCCAAGACTTCAAGACAAAAAATTTGTAAGTCTTGGCAATTGGCTATACTTCAAGGACAAGTGCTGTTTTGCCAATACTTCAAGTTATATGGCGAGAATGCAGGAAAAACTGGAAGGGACAAGTCTTGACAATTGCCAAGACTTACGACGCAGTGCAGCAAGTGTTGCCTATTGCCAATACTTGCCGTGCAAGTGTTGGAAAATCAAGCAGGGGTCAATGGCAAGTCTTGACGATTGCCAAGACTTACAACCAAGTGCGGCAAGTATTGCCTATTGCAAATACTTGAAGGGATAAGTGTTGAAAAGTGGAAAAATATAACGGGAAGTCTAGGCCCCGGATTTTTTTCATTAAATTTTAACGGGGGCATTTTTGCAAACCATTTCTTAGCGCGGGCAAAAAGGCAAACCATTGCTTCCCATGTCATATTTTTGCAAATGAGCCTTAACATTGTTTTAAAACTTGAGTTCATGCGTGTAATTTTGATCAGTAGCCATTTTTGGAAGCGCTCATTCGGGACTATTCACTGTTTTAAAATTCATTGAAGAATAGCCAAAAATTCGCGCGCACGCTTAAGCTCAATTAGCATTGGAAAAACACCCCAGACTAGTCCTATAACAAAATACTGGGGCTTTGAAAACTTGTTCAAAGCCCCAGTATTTTGTTATGGGACTGAAGTCCCATAACAAAATAATCCCATACCAAAATAATGGGACCTTGAACTATTCAAAGGTCCCATTATTTTGTTATGGGACTTTATCCCATAACAAAATAATGGGATTTATTCCGATAACAAAGGTGCCATCAAAGGGATAAATCCCATTATTTTGTTATTGGACTTTATATATAAAGCTTAGTCCCCATAACAAAATGCTGGGGCTTTGAACAAGTGTTATGGGACTGAAGCTTTATACCAAGTCCCATAACAAAATAATGGAGCTTTGAACAAAACTTGTTCAAAGCCCCAATATTTTATATTGGGGTTAGTTTACTGAAGCTTCCCAGTATAAGTCAAAGCCCCAATATTTATATTGTGATTTATCTGGAAGTGGCTAGTCTTCAAACAGTTTTGCATCGCTGGTTAGTATTCATTTAACGCGGTCAAAACAGGCTACGTGACTAAATTTTTACAGTTCATGCTTGAAAGCCAGCCCAACATCATTTTGTGTTCTTAGAATAATGGGAGATTTACAAATATATACAATCCTAACACCAAAATTACAAAAAAATACCAACATTATTCCATTTTACAAAAAATATCAATATTTTTTTACACATTATATACAAAAATCAACAAAACTAATAAATTTAGGGTTCCTCCTTCTTCCTACTGCCCCTCCCCCCACTGCTACCACCTCAGGCGGCGGGCCGGCTGCCGCCATCCACCACCGTTTTTTTTTTTTTTTTTTTTTTTTTTTTTTTTGTGTTTTTGAATCTGAAAAATGAAATACACATATATATACATTGATTTTTTTTTTTTGAAATTAAAGCTGGAAAATATATATAAATAAAAATACATGTAAATACACAAAAAAATTGTGTTATACATACACTAAACACATATATACATACACAAATCTACAGATCTACCAACGAAACATACAAATTTATGTGTGTGACATTTATTACTTGACATACACACAAAAATACATACAAAAAATACAAATAAATGCTCGGATATACACGTTCATACAGTGATATACACGTACATACACTTGTGTGCTGAAAATTATTACATGTATATACACGAACATACAGATATATACACTTGCAGATCTGAATTTGAATGTGTATATTCAAATGCAAAAAAGAAGAAGGAGAAGACAATCTGAACTTGTATTAACAAAATACATATGTATACATAAAAATACACACATATACACATACAAAATGAAAAAAGAAAAAAAAAAAGAGGAGAAGATCGGAAAAGAGAATAGCAGATCTGCTCCACCGCGGTGGTGACCGGCGGAGGGGGGGTGGGGAACTGTGGGAGGGTGGGGTGGGTGGGTGGAGGAGAGGAGAGAAAGAGAGAGGGAGAAGTTAGGGTTTTTGGGTAGAGAGGGAAGAAAGGAAATGAAAAATTGTATATTTTGTAAAATGTGAAAAAGTGTTGGTATGTAGGGTAATTATTGAAAAGTATCGGTATTTTCTGTAATTAAGTGATTTAGTATGTCAATTAGCGTAAAAATAGAGTAATTTTTGGCTAAAAATTTAGTCACGCAGCCTGTTTTGACCGCGTTAAATGAATACTAGCCAGCGATGCAAAACTGTTTGAAGACTAGCCACTTTCGGACAAATCACAGTATAAATACTGGGGCTTTGAACAAGTTTTGTTCAAAGTCCCAGTACTTATACTAGGAAGCTTCAGTAAACTAACCCAGTATATAAAATACTGGAGTTCAAAGCCTCATTATTTTGTTATGGGACTTGGTATAAAGCTTCAGTCCCATAACAAATCCAGTATTTTGTTATGGGGACTAAGCTTTATATATTAAGACCTTATTTGTTTGCACTTAATGGAGGTCTGAATCTGAATGGTTCAGACCTCAAACTATTAAGTGCGTTTATTTTTCTTAAGATTTAACCACTTAATGACTCTTAATAGATCTATATAATTAAGATCTTGAGTAAAGCCTTAATACCATTAAGAGGTTCATCACCCCTCCATATATTACACAATTAACTACCACTGCACTACTGCAATCGATAACCACCACCGCCGCCGCCGCCGCCGCCAACCATCACCCGCCACCACCAGTCCACCACCACCAGCCACCACTAACCATCAACAATAACCTCTACCATTATAACCTATTGCTACAACCACCAACCACTAACTATCACTACCACACCAATCACCTCCACCATCACAACTACTATTATCTCTATCAAACCACCGCCACCTCTACCACTGCAACTTCTTAACCACCACCACCACCACCACCTTCCACTAACGGCAATTGGCAACCACCACTACTACCACCGACCACCTCCACCATCACAGTAACTACCACCACTATCTATCACTACCGTTATCATTGTCATTAGCACAATGATTACCACCACCGCTGCCAACCAATACTAACCACCTCCACAAACACAACTACCTTCACTACCAAGCACCACCACAACCATTACCTACCACCGCAAATACTGCTAGCCACTACTCACTACCACCAATCACATCTACCATCAAACCACCACATCACACAACCACCACCAACACTACAACTGCTAACAATCACTACTATCAGACACCACCGTCATACCACCACGAACCACCACCTTACAATCTAATATCTTGTGGATATAATAGTTAACTATTTTATAGTATGTATAAACTTTAATAAAGAATAAATATAAATTATAAATACATATGTTGGAGAAACAAACGATCTTAATCAATCAGTGTTCAGAACTTAATACCACATCTTAATATTCAGATGTGTATTCAAATTCAGATCTCTTAATCTTAAAAAAAACAAATGGCCCCTAAGTCCAATAACAAAATAATGAGATTTATCTCTTTGATGGGACCTTTGTTATGGGAATAAATCTCATTATTTTATTATGGGATAAAGTCCCATAATAAAATAATGGGCATTTGAATAGTTAAATATCCTATTATTTTGTTATGGGACTTCTTCAGTCACATAACAAAATACTTGAGCTTTGAATAAAACATAACAAAATACTTGTTCAAAGTCACAGTATTTTGTTATAGAACTAGTCTGTGGTATTTTTTCAACGCTAATGGAGCTTAACTGTGCGCGCGAATTTTTAGCTATTCTTCAATGAATTTTAAAACGGTGGATAGTCCCCAATGAACGCGCCCAAAATGATTACGGATCAAAATTACACATTTTTTGGCTAGTCAACTATGATCCTTATAAGAATACTCCGACATAAAACGAGTAAAAGACACACGCATTTTTTGCTTTTCTTGGTATAATAAATATGGATGCAGCATCAATCAGTTTTATTTTTTTACATTATCTTTTTGATAAATAGATGTATTTTGTTCTTTAACTTTAATTGAGGATTTTCTAATAATTTATTTTATTTTTAATGTGTATAAAGCCTAATATAATGCAATAAGTTTTTTTATTATTATATTTTGTCTATATGCATTTCACAATTATTTTCATTTTTTCTTGTGTACAATATTTATCAGCCAAAATATTTTATTGCTAGGACCATTTCATTCTGCCACTTTTTTTTTCTTTTTTTTTTATTTTTTTTTTAAAAAATAAAAATAAAATAGCTCTTCCTTAAAAATGATAAACGAAACTACAACAGAAGATTGCTTAGAGTTAACAACATGATGCCAAATCTCTCAGCAAGAAACTGTTTTCTGCAACCAACAACTTGGAACCAAAATTTTTAGAAAATTGACACCTTGTGCATTGCAATTTGATAAGTTCTTCGACAACATATATTTAGGTTTTTTTGTACTACTAAACATGGGCAGATCTACGCTTTAGGTATCGGATGCCATGTCACCCGTTAACTTCTGTAATTATATTTATATATTTGTGAAATCGTAAATATAATAAAAGTGACACCCCCAAAAACAAATGCTCGGCAGGTACCCTAGTTAAGTGCTTCTTGTGTGATATCTTTTGACCGCAGAAAATCATGTACAATTCCTACTGGAACCACTTCTCCTAATATTTTAGTTGCATAATTTGTTTGTCTTATCTTTCTTATTTCACTTGCTATTTTTGTTTTATCCTATTTTGCCTACTTTTTGTCTTTTCCTTTTACCTAGCCTTATTTTATTATTAGCTTATATCTTTCACTTTTCTAGGCATGTCTATGTTTTATCATTTTCCATTTCTCCTTATTCTTTTTAATTCCTTTTATTTCCTAAATCTTTAGTTTCCCTCTTACTACCATTATAGTTTCCTTTTTTTAAGTTAAAATTTGAAGCTTTAGCTATGATAAGGATCGAAAATAAACACGAGAAAAACGATAGGAGCGAGACTCGTCTCGAACTCCCTACGAGGTATCCACGAAGAACTTGTTCCGTGAAACCCTCGATCCGTCAAGAGTTGCCTACACTATGCAACTACCCTCGAGACACACCTGGGTCTCGCAAATAGAATGATCGGGCGGGGTTGAAGGTCAACTAGGTCCACTAGAAGGTTCAAGTCCCAAAACAAAGGTTTCATTCAATAAGGAGCATTGCTCTCATGTTCTTCATTCATCAAAGTAATCTAGTTTAAATGAAAGGCTAAGGGCCCTTTTATAGGTGCCTCATACACATAATATAAAGTCTAAAAGACCCCCATAGTGAGCTGAAAGGATAGAAGCCACGGATGGCTAGAATAGGAAATACATAACAAAGTAAGTGAAATTTCTGTCTAGGCAAACAAAGGGTGAGCGGTCCGCCCCTTAAAAGAGGCGCCCCGCCTCTGCATAAGCATGGGGAAAGTCATAGGGGAGTGGGCGGTCCGCCTACTCAATCTTCAGAGAGTGTGCAATTCCATACTTAGCCAATTTTCCTCCCTTCTTCAACTAGGCGGTCCACTCCTTTCAGTAGACGGTCCGCCTCATCCTGGAGCTTCTTGGGGAGCCTCAAAATGGGTCTCGGATGCTCCTCTATGTAGCCTAGGTGGTCCTCCTTCCATGGCACTCCAATGCATGATCTTCAAGTCTCTTCCGGAGTCTTCTTCCATGTCCTTCCAAGTCAACTGGAGATGAATGTCTCGGATCATTTTGGCTTGACTTCTAGTGGAAGGCCTTGAGGTAATTTGCCCGGCATCATCCTTCCCATCTTGGGAATATTTCGTCCTCGAAATCATGGCCTCCTTCTCTCCGGCATCACCATCCCCTACATCAAAAGGGGTCAAGTCGGAAACATTAAAAGTATTTGAGACATTGTTGCTGGGTAGATCAATCACATAGGCGTTGTTGTTGATCTAGGAGAGCACTTGTAAGGGTCCATCTCCCCGGGGTGCCAACTTTCCTTTTCAAAGGTTTGGAAACCTTTCTTTGCGGAAGTGCACCCACACCCAATCTCCTTTCTTGAGCTCTAGCTTCTTCCTTCCCTTGTTCTTTTTGGATGCCATCTTTGCATAGGCTTCTTCCAAGTTCTTCTTTGCTTTAGCATGGAGCTCAAGCATAGACTTTGCTTGGCTTTTACCTTCAAAACTCACAAACAAATCTTTGGGCAAAGGGGTTAGATCAAGTTGAATCAAAGGATTTAAGCCATAAACACACTTAAATAGAGTCATACCAATCAAACTATGCAAAGTACGGTTATATACAAACTCCATAAGAGGCAATTTTTCAACCCAAGTCCCGGCCTTACCTCGGGTCATAGCTCTAAGAAGATCACCCAAAGTTCGGTTCACCACCTAGGTTTGCCCATCCGTTTGAGCGTGGTAGGACGTAGAGAACAATAGCTTGGTGCCAAGAGCACCCCCACAAGCTTCTCCAAAAATGGCTAAGGAACTTGGTGTCCCTATCACTCACAATGGTTTGAGGCACACCATGCAACTTTAACACATGATCAATGAATAAAGAAGCAACATTTTCCGCATCATCATACTTTATACATGGAATAAAGTGAGCCATTTTGGAAAACATATCTACGACAACATAAATGCTATCATGTCCCCCCTAGACCGTGGCAACCCCATAACGAAATCCATAGAAATATCCATCCACAACCTAGTAGGTATGGGGAGAGGAGTATACAAACCATGGGGGTTTGATTTGGACTTAGCATGCTTGCACTCAAGGCAATTTTTGCAAAGTTTCTCAACTTGCATCCCTATCTTAGGCCAATGGAATTGTTCCATGAGAATGGCTAAGGTTTTGTTCCTCCCAAAGTGTCCCATCAAGCCCCCACAATGTGCTTCACAAACAAGCAATTCTCTCCAAGAGGACTCGGGAACACAAACTCTACCATTTTTAAAGATATAGCCATCTACCCATTAGTACTTCTCAACTATTTCTCCCTTATCAAGAGCTTCATGAATACTCTTTAGCTTAGGGTCTTGAGCATACATGAACTTAATGCTCTCAAAACCCATGAGCTTGGAGGCAAGAGTGGTGGCAAGAGCAAACTTCATAGAAAGTGCATCCGCCACAACATTGTCTTTTCTTTTTTTATATTGAATGACATAGGGAAAAGACTCAATGAACTCTACCCATTTGGCATTCCTCTTGTTCAACTTCTCTTGGCCCCTAAGATGCTTGAGTGACTCATGATCACTCTTAATCACAAATTCCCTAGGCTAAAGATAATGTTGCCAATGAGCAAGAGCTCTCACTAGGGCATACAACTCCTTGTCATACGTAGAGTAGTTCAAGGATTCATCCTTCAATTTTTCACTAAAGTAGGCTATGGATTTTCCATCTTGCATTAAAACACCACCAACTCCCACCCCGAGGCATCACATTCAACCTCAAATGCCTTTCCGAAGTCGGGCAATTGCAATAGAGGGGCGGTACTCAACCAACTTTTCAATTCTTGGAAGGCCTTCTCTTGAGGCTCTCCCCACACAAAAGGTTTGTCCTCTTCACCAATTCGGTGAGTGGAGCGGTAATGGAGCTAAAGTCTTCCACAAATCTCCTATAGAAGCTAGCAAGACCATGAAAGCTTCTAACTTTAGACACGGTAGTGGGAGTAGGCCAATCTCGAATGGCCTCTACCTTGGGCTCATCCACTTTCACTCCTTGGCCACTCACAACAAACTCAAGAAAGACTGCCTTTTCAACACCAAAGGCACATTTCTTATAATTAGCAAAGAGCTTTTTGGCTCTCAACACTTCAAGCACTTGCCTTAAATGATTCACATGGTCGTCTAATGACTTGCTATATATTAAAATATCATCAAAGTAGATGACCACGAATTTGTTGATGAATGACTTCAACACATGATTCATTAGCCTCATGAAGGTACTAGGTGCGTTCGAGAGACCAAAGGGCATCACCAACCATTCATATAGACCAAACTTGGTCTTGAATGCGGTTTCTATTCATCCCCAGGTTTCATCCGAATTTGATGGTAACCGAACATAAGGTCTATCTTTGAAAAGATGCTAGAACCACTTAGCTCATCAAGCATATCATCTAAACGAGGTATGGGATGTCAATACTTTACCGTGATCATGTTGACCGCTCGGCAATCCACACACGTCCTCCATGTGCCATCTTTCTTTCGGACAAGTATGATGGGCACGACACATGGACTTAAGCTCTCTCTCACCAAACCCTTGGTAAGCAATTCATCCACTTGTCTTTGCAACTCCTTTGTATCTTCGGGATTGCTTCGATAGGCCGGCTTTTTTTGGGATTTGGGATACCGGGACAAAGTCAATTTGATGTTCAATACCTCTCAAGGGAGGTAAACCATTTGGCATCTCATTCGGGAACATATCCCCAAAAACCTTCAAAACACTTTCAAGAGAACTAGGCAAAGGGTTAGAAGAATAATCAAATTCGGAAATAAGAATCATACCTTTGTGCACTAGGCAAATGAGTTGCTTGTTGCCATCATTTCCTCTCAAGAGTTCACCCGGTTGCATCATGGCAGAAATGCCAACGGTAGAAGATGGTGGAGTCACCACCAAGCTCTCGGCTATAGGACTAGCCTCCATAGGAAACTTAGCCTTAGCCGCCTTTCTCAATTCGCTCATTCGCCTATAGTCATCACTTACTTGCTTGGGCGACAAGGGTTTGATCACAAACTTTTTCCCTTCATGCTTGACCGTGTAAGTATTGACACGGCCATCATGCATCACATGCCAATCAAATTGCCAAGGCCTACCAAACAAGAGATGACAAGCTTGCATAGGTACCACATCAAACATGTGTTCATCCACATAGTTTCCCATCTTGAACTTAATCATTACTTGTTTCACTATCTTTAATTCACCACACTCACTAAGCCATTGCAAACGATAAGGATTGGGATGTTTCAAAGTGGGTAATTGACACGACCCGAAATCCGGTCAGGCCGTGCGGGCACCCGACATCCTTCCCTAGACCCGTCGGGCGAACATTTATCAATTAAATTAGGAAAATAAATATAATTCAATTTATAAATAAAAGCAAAACATAGAAAAGAAAACAAACATAATGATACCTCTAAGTTCTAAAAAAAGAAATTACAGCTGACTACCCACATACTAGGTTTAGGGCTATCCAGACTAGATATCTAAGAGTACAAAAGAAGACAGATACCTCCTGAAGGGAGCAAAATGCGACTGAAATAATAAACAATAAACTGGTGGCCATCAGGAATAAAAGCTGGTTCACCCTGACAGCTGAAGTCGTCTTCGCTCCTGAACAATGTGGCCAACTCAATCTTGGAGCGAACCTGCCAAAACGAAATAAATAGACAAGAACAAACAACAAACAAGGGTGAGTCAAAAGGATTCAATAAGTGGGGCAGACTAGCCACCTCAAAGAATAGGATAACTAGCCAGGGAGGGGAAACAGATAAACAAAATTCCTCTTATTTAAATTATAAAAAGGTAGAGCCAGATAATAATTAGAAACACGTATGGAATGACAAACTCATCGACAACCAGGAACGTAAGATAACCAAAACATATAGGTATCCCGAACACATCAACAATCAGAAATACATCCTGTTGCGGCGTGCAACCCGATCCATATATTCATCCGGTTGCAGCGTACAACCCGATCCATATATTTATACCATTGCGGCGTGCAACCCGATCCATATATTTATAACGTTGCGGTGTGCAACCCGATCCCCGCAACCCAGAATACGAGCCAGAAATATATAGGCAAATAAGCAATGCACGTAGAAGCAGAACAATAGTTATGTATCACAAGTCTACACAATGGTATGAAATGAAATAAAATCAGATGAAATGAAATGGAATATGATACAAAGGGTCACATGTGCCAAAGAATGGAGCGGAATCCTCCTGCTCCGAGGGCGGAATCCTCCTACCCTTAATATGATGCAATGGAGCGGAATCCTCCTCCTCCAAGGGCGGAATCCTCCTACCCTCAATATGATGCAATGGAGCGGAATCCTCCTGCTCCGAGGGCGGAATCCTCCTACCCTTGATATGATGCAATGGAGCGGAATCCTCCTGCTCCGAGGGCGGAATCCTCCTACCCTCAATATGATGAAATGATAACCCTTCACCGGCGCGGGACTCTCATCGACTTCCGGAAAGTAGATGCCAACTCACAACCAGAGTACAATGCTCAGATCCTCAATGCAATACCAACAACAGGAGATAACATATAATATAAAATATAAATCCAAAGCTAAGGCGTAAGGAGTATGCCTATCGGCAGCTACACACGTAAAGAACACGTGGTAGAAAATCCACGAGGTCAGGTGCCTCCAGAAAAATGGATATAAATACTTACCTTGTTATAAAGTTAGCACAACCACTCAATAACCGCTTTGTCCTTTGGTTTCATTGCCAAATGATCCCACTCTATTCAATAAGCAGAAAAATATATCAAATTAGGCTAAAGGCTTCATTCCTCACATCTTAGGGCAATCCAGGTAGGAACCTGATACCCTATTCGTATACGCAATACGCAGGCCTGGCCTATGTACAGGGTTCAAAGCAACATAACCAAACCCAAAATAAATTACATTTATATGTTTTCCATAACTCACTGAGTACGAATATATAATCAATTCCATTATCGGGGTCCATCTGACCGTTTAAACTATTAATTGAACTTATTAAAACGATGCCTAATATTCCAAGTTTTACCGTTAAATATATTCAAACACACGTAATAAACTCAAATAATATATTAAGATCATTACGTGAATGTTTCAGGGTAAAAATTCTATCTTTTCTTCGACTCTTTTCTTATTTTCTGGCATTTTTTTACCTCACTGCGTTTTGCTTTCTCACTGTTCACGTTTTCGTTTCTGCTCTCTGCTCCTTTTCGTTCCTCAACTTTTATTAAGGATATATATTAGGCACAAAAGCACCCAACGCCTATCATTCTCAGCTTCTGTCTTTTCGTTTGTCTTTTCCTTTTTTTCTTTTTTTTTAAAAAAAATTTACTACTACGGTAAAAATTAAAACGGTACCCTACGATATTCGAAATAATTCCAAATTTTGCATACAAGTTATACAAAATATATGTAACATACTCACTAAGGCGGATCTCAAATCGGACTCCCGAAACTCAATATGCAAATTAAATGAAAAAAAGATCAAATTATTTAACTTTCGGCATTTTATCGGAAAATAGCCGAACAACATCGGAATTCACTTTCGAAAGTTATAAAATTCATAAATAATCATATGAACCTAACGGTACTTTCGAATTTCGAATCGGAGCTCATTCGCCAAAATCGAGCTCAAAAATCTCCTTTTAATATTTATCGATAATAAAAACTGAAACCTTCTCCCGATGCCTACCAAACGAGGTCTGATTTAACTCAAATTTTACAGACAAGTCCCAATGGACCTTACGAATATATTAAAATTATCAGCACGCCAATCGGAGTCCTATCTTCCGAAACGACTTACCAAGGTCGTTTCATTCTTATCCACTTATAGAAAAATCCGCACAGATAACAAAAGAACTTGCACGACCTTCATGAGCTACTCCACGGGCATTATTTCCTGATTACATGATCAGAATTATAACACGCATATCAAACTTTTGGAATAAAATATATCTGGATAATATGATAACACCATTGCACAGCTTATTTTGACTAAACTGTCCCTTCCTCGATCACGAGAAGAGAGTTCTACATTTTCGAAATAAAGATACACGAAACTTTGAATGGGTTAACATGATTCACCCGATAATCACCTCTTCGATATACTTTTCGATATAAAATAGGTTGATGGAACTAAGAATTAGCTCACGCTTGATACAATAGGGGGAGATTTTGAAGTACCTTGTCACTACACACTATAGAAGATTTGATGCAAGCTATATTATTTTTACGAACGTACTATGCAACATCTCAGTTGATGTAATTTAGAGTTAAAGGTCTAGTGCATCTTATCGTCCATCCATCATTGGCATATCTCCTTCACACTTCAACTCTTTGAGAAGTTACTTTAGCGTTATAAGTGCACGTGTAATCAACTTTGTGCTAGTATTCTGCCTCAGCTCATGGTCCAACTACATGTCTCTTTTATTTTCACTTTTGCAAGACATAATATTTCCAATTCAAAGACAATACCCTGAAGTAGATGTTCAGTCTGAAGATCATTCTTGGTCTGCATCATACTATCCAGTAGTATTTGCATGATCCTTATCTTTATGTGATAGACCCTGTTTAGATGAACCTTTGACATACATTAGGATGTGAGTAACTACATTCCCACAAGGAGCTTGCGGAACTTATGCAGATTTATTGGTGGGATGGAATGAAGTGTGACATATCAGAATTTGTGGCTCAGTATTCTAATTTCCAGCAAGTTAAAGTCGTGTCATCTTTCCAGACTTTGTGCTTTCAGCATATAGGTACATATATATGATCAGGTTGCCAGCTTATCTCTAGCATTAATAGATTATTAGTGGGTTTAACAATGATTGGCACTCATTGTAGATTTCTGTCGTGGCCCAAGGTTGGGTCGTAACAAAAGTGGTATCAACGCCTTAGAGATTTAGTATTACCATTCAGTATTTGGAGGAAGGCTCCTCCACTTAAAGCACAAACTCATGCAGCTATTTGAATAGGAATATTCATCCTCGCACAACCTGCTGGATTAAGAAAGACTTAGCTAAAACAGAATGCGCTCCGACCTGAGCTACCAAATTACCCTTTTGAGTTGCCAAACAGCTGCAACTCTCGAGTTCATAACCCCATACCTTTGCCGTAAACACCAACCGCCTGATAGATGGTACTTCTATTACCCTTAAAAGCCTTGAAACACAATAATATGCTTACCCGACTACAATAACACGTACTCTGGCTCAACACAGGGAGCATCACAAGCGGCTACCAACCGCCTAAGCTCACTAGTGCCGGACGAAGAAAAAATAGAAATGGACCGAGAATAGAAATAATTAGAGCTTTAAGAAGCTCATCTTCTTATTTGCTTGGCTCCCAGAGCTACACTACTTCTGAGTCAGGCTAACAAAAGAATCACAATTGAGGAATAGACATTAAATAAGCTTTGTGGAAAGACATCTATGCCAATTCAACCTCCCAATAAGAAGGAAACTCTGACAATTTACCAGAAAATCCTTTTATAACCCAGATAAGCTCATGGGATAACATGATTGTACTAGCGTTTTGAACCAAAAGGAAATACGTAGATCGAATATTACTTATTAATCACTTTGCACCGGAAGAAACGATAACACTTTCTGATGGTGACGAATTAGGATCCCATTATCTTACCAACATTGAATTTCGAGGAGTGAGGTAAACTGAATTAATATAATAACAGAAGGTGGCGTAACAAGATGCCAAGCAAACAATACCGACATTCACACCTAAATCTCTCACATTTAAATCAGATAAACTAGTAGGGTCTTACAAATTTCAGGAATAAATCATATCAGAAGCTCACCCCTCTACCGCAACCGATTCTTAATAGAAACGACATCAAAGGAAACCATCGAAACATGATGAGACACAACATTTCCAGATCGATCGAAAGAATCAAATCTTACTCACATTTAAGAGAAGAAGAAATCCCAGGGCCTACTACATCGGATACCTCAGCATCCTGCCGACTGGTAGTTCATAAAACTGCCTCTGCAGCTGAGTCGAGCCGCTACCCTGATAATTACTCCTAGAAGAACCACTACCACCACGCTCTCGACCTCTACTTGATGGTGGCATTTCTTTTGCTGATTGAGATCGAAATCAAATCCCCTGCGACTGCGCAGGTGCCTGATGATGAGAGAAAGGATGACTGTCTACTTACCGGAGTAAGGAAAAACTACTCAAAGGATAACTAGACTCATAACAATGATAACACCTTTTCGACTAAAAATGGAAGCTGGAAATATTTTTGATAGCTGTAAAGAAAAGACTGAATTTGATCTTGACGAACTATTGGCGCGCTCTAAGAATCACATGACAAAAGCTGAGATAACCTGGAAGATGACCTCCCAAAATAATCAGAACTCTTACCTCTAAATGAGGTACCATGGTTACCCACTAGGGCCACAGGATCTCTTGCTCTCCCGCTCTAACTCTTCCCGCTCTAACTTATGGTATGCCTCGTACCTCTGAGCAATATTAACAACAACATCAAATGAAATCCCGACCTCAATCTCTCGAGCCATCTGGGATTTCAAGGAAAAATAAAGGTCATCAATAAATCTTTGAATCTCTCGAAAGGCTCATGAACTAGTTCTAATGCATATCCAGCCATTCTATATAATTCAATCTCATATTCTGAAACACCAACAGGCTAACCGACAGGCTACCCTATCCAATCCACTCAAACTGGCAACACTTTTCATCTCGCTCGCTACTCGAAAGGAAATTTTTTTTCCACGAATCTAGAAGAAAAACTGAACCAAGTAAGCTAATAAGAGAGCGACCCACCAATTCAAGGCTGGACACTGAAACCGAAAAGCAGAATAGTCAACACCATATCGCTCGATATAATCAAGAGCCTGAAGGATACACTGACATCATTTTATTTTTAAGAAGAATCACGAGGTTTATCTGATGCATTGCTTAAGAATATCGGAAGGTTCAACCGCGTAAAATAATGCAACCTCTTCGGACACTCGGACCGAGCCATTACTCAAGCTAACTAACCAGCCAAAATAACTAGAGGCACAACACATGCTGTCTCCGGAACATAATTTACTGCAACAATATTAAGAACTGGAATAGTAGCTCCCTGAGACCGAACGTCTCCATCTGCGGCAACATGATAAGATGCCTAGCGAATAATAGGTTCTTGTGGTATCTGCGTCGCCAAGATTCTCGTAAAAGCATCGTAGAGAGCAAAGGGAACCACAAGGCCCTGCTCCCTTGCCCATCACAAGCTCGTGTGGCTGGGACCTCCGTAACTAAATCGTCAACACGATCAAAACTCTCGGAGCTTCGTCAATGCTAGCCCTAGGCTAGACTGTTTCGTCTTGAACTCATACCGTTTGCTGATTTGTCGCACGATGGTTCACAATTACCACGAAGGAATTAACGAAAATATTTTTGCACCCTAGATTGACGCACGATCAGGAAAAAAAGGAAGTGAAACTTCCAAAATGTCATCATAGCCTCTCGTAGATAAGTACGGACGTCTACGTACCCATCAGCGAGACTCTACCAGACACTGTCTTAGTCTGGATAGACTCTAAACTGGGCTCTGATACCAACTGACACGATCCGGATTCTGGTTAGACCGTGCGGGCACCCGACATCCTTCTCTAGACCCGTCGGGCGAACCTTTATCAATTAAATTAGGAAAATAAATATAATTCAATTTATAAATAAAAGCAAGACTTAGAAAAAGTACAAACATAATGATACCTGTAAGTTGTAACAAAAAGAAATTACAGCCGACTACCCACATACTAGGTTTAGGGCTATCCGGACTAGACATCTAAGAGTACAAAAGAAGAAAGATACCTCCTGAAGGGAGCAAAATGAAGCTGAAATAATAAACAATAAACTGGTGACCATCCAGAATAAAAGCTGGCTCATCCTGACAGCTGAAGTCGTATTCGCTCCTGAACAACGTGGCCAATTCAATCCTGGAGCGAACCTACCGAAACGAAATAAATATACAAGAACAAACAACAAACAATGGTGAGTCAAAAGGACTCAATAAGTAGGGCAGACTAGCCACCTCAAAGAACAGGATAGCTAGCCAGGGAGGGGAAACAGATAAACAAAATTCCTCTTTATTTAAATTATAAAAAGGCAGAGCCAGATAATAACTAGAAACACGTATGGAATGACAAACTCATCGACAACCAGGAACGTAAGATAACCAAAACATATAGGTATCCCGAACACATCAACAATCAGAAATACATCCTGTTTCGGCGTGCAACCCGATCCATATATTCATCCTATTGCGGCGTACAACTCGATCCATATATTTATACCGTTGCGGCGTGCAACCCGATCCCCGCAACCCAGAATACGAGCCAGAAATATATAGGCAAATCAGCAATGCACGTAGAAGCAGAACAGTAGTTATGTATCACAAGTCTACACAATGGTATGAAATGAAATGAAATAAAATGAGATGAAATGAAATGGAATATGATGCAAAGGGTCACATGTGCCAAATAAATGGAGCGGAATCCTCCTGCTCCGAGTGCGGAATCCTCCTATCCTTAATATGATGCAATGGAGCGGAATCCTCCTGCTCTGAGGGCGGAATCCTCCTGCTCCGAGGGCGGAATCCTCCTACCCTTAATATGATGTAATAGAGCGGAATCCTCCTACCCTCAATATGATGCAATGGAGCGGAATCCTCCTGCTATGAGGACGGAATCCTCCTACCCTCTATATGATGCAAGGATAACCCTTCACCGGCACATGACTCTCATCGATTGCCGGAAAGTAGATGCCAACTCACAACCAGAGTACAATGCTCAGATCCTCAATGCAATACCAACAACATGACATAACATATAATATATAATGTAAATCCAAAGCTAAGGCGTAAGGAGTACGCCTATCGGCAGCTACACACGTAAGGAATATGTGGTAGAAAATCCACGAGGCCAGGTGCCTCCAAAGAAATGGATATAAATACTTACCTTGTTACAAAGTTAGCACAACCACTCAATAACCGCTTTGTCCTTTGGTTTCATTGCCAAACGATCTCACTCTATTTAATAAGCAAAAAAATATATCAAATTAGGCTAAAGGCTTCATTCCTCACATCTTAGGGCAATCCAGGTAGGAACCTGATACCCTATTCGCATACGCAATACTCAGGCCAGGCCTATGTACAGGGTTCAAAGCCACATAACCAAACCCAAAATAAATTATATTTATATGTTGCCCATAACTCACTGAGTACGAATATATAATCAATTCCATTATCGGGGTCCATTTGACCCTTTGAACTATTAATTGAACTTATTAAAACGATGCCTAATATTCCAAGTTTTATCGTTAAAATATATTCAAACACACGTAATAAACTCAAATAATATATTAAGATCATTACCTGAATGTTTCAGGGTAAAAATTCTATCTTTTCTCCGACTCTTTTCTCATTTTCTTGTATTTTTTTACCTCACTGCGTTTTTCTTTCTCACTGTTCACGTTTTCGTTTCTGCTCTCTGCTCCTTTTCGTTCCTTAACTTTTGTTAAGGATATATATTAGGCACAAAGGCACCCACCGCCTATCATTCTCAGCTTCTGTCTTTTCGTTTGTCTTTTCCTTTTTTTTTTTTCTTTTCCTTTTAAAATTCGCTGCTACGGTAAAAATTAAAACGGTACCCTACGATATTCGAAATAATTCCAGCTTTTTCATACAAGTTATACAAAATATATGCAACATACTCGCTAAGGCGGATCTCAAATCGGACTCCCGAAACTCAATATGCAAATTAAATGGAAAAAAGATCAAATTATTTAACTTTCGGCATTTTAGCGGAAACTAGCCGAAAAACATCGAAATTCAGTTTCAAAAGTTCATAAAAGTCACAAATAATAATACGAACCTAGCGGTGCTTTCGAATTTCGAATCGGAACTCATTCGCCAAAACCGAGCTCAAAAATCTCTTTTTAATATTTTTCGACAATAAAAACTGAAACCTTCTTCCGATGTCTACCAAACGAGGTCTGATTTAACTCAAATTTTACAGACAAGTTCCAATAGACCTTATAAATATTTTAAAATTATCGGCACGCCAATCGAAGTCCTATTTTCCGAAACGACTAACCAAGGTCGTTTCAGTAATTTCAATTAGGAAACTAGTGTTTTACTAACAATGTTGGCACAACTTCCCGAATCAATGATCATGGAACAAACTACACCCATGACTCGGCATCTAGCGTGGAAGAGGTTTTCGCTTTGCAAGGTCTCACTATCCTCCACAAGCATAGCACCTAAACTCCTCCATACAACAAGGAAAGCATGAGGGTCATTATCCTAAATCGTATCCTCCTCCATATCAACCACTTCATCTCCCTCTCCTTCCTCATCTTCCAGCTCACTATCTTGTTCATACACCAAATCTCCTACCACAATCATGGTCTTTCGGGTAGGGCAATCCCTGGCAAAATGACCATACCCTTTGCATTTATAGCATTGAGTAGAAGTAGAAGTAGGGTTGCTCAAGCGAGTTTTAGAGTTACCTCCCATTTGTGGTGTAGACTTCTCATACGGCTTCTTCACATCTCTACTAGCACTAGCACTACTTGCACTTAGAAAATTTACATTTGGAGTTTTCCACTCCTTGGCTTGCTCACGGGAGTAGGAGTGTTGCTCTTGTAGCGGGGCGGGAGGTCTTCTCATCCTTGATCCATTTCTCAGCTGCAAGTGTATTTTCAAAGATATCTTAAAGTGAGTGATAAGCATGCAACCTTAATTGAGAAGCTATACCATAGTTCAAACCATTCTTGAATCGGATCACAGCTTGTTCTACATCTTCGGTATCCATATCCAAAGCCATCCGGATCTTTTCAAAATCATTATAGTACTCATGAACCGTTTTGACACTTTGCTTTAGTTCATAAAGCTTCTTAAGTTGCTCTTGACGATACCTTGAAGTCACATACTTAGTAGTCATGAGACCCTTCAACTCATCCCAAGTCACATTCACATGCATTCCCATCCTTCTTCTTGACCTCTTTATGGACTCTCACCAAGTAGAAGCATACACCTCAAAGGTTGAAATGCCATAGGTGCCTTTCTTCTCCTTGGTCATTTCATTTGTGTCGAACACTCTCTCCATGAGTAATACCCATTCCATGTATGCTTTCGGATCACAAGTTCCCTTAAAGGTGGGAAGATTAAGCTTAACACTATTGAGATTATTGTTGTCACGACCTCCACGGTAAGGCTCTGGTTGGCCCCCATAGTGATCATCATAAGCACCATAATCCCTCCTAGCATTCCCTCCATCGAATCCCATGGGTGGCCCTCGACCTCGGCCTCTACCCCCATTCACATTCCGACCCCAATTCATTGCTCGCCTAGGTTGATAGTGAGCATCATACCCATAGGCATCATTACCATACCCGGTTTCCTTCCCTTCTTGAGCTTTGACAACTTGCTCAAGAGGTGGAACATTTCGAACGGGTCTTAGAAGTGGAGCATTTCCTTAGGGATTGCCCAAGTTGTGTGGAATTCCCACTTGTTGGGGATTGCCCAACACACGCTCTTGTGGAGCTACATCATTTTTTAGCTTATATTTCTTGGCTATCTCTGTAAAGTGTCCGGGAGTCATAGTAGAACCTCGACTTGTCCCTTCTCCGGATTCAATTGGGACGCTCAGGGTCCTCCTTTCAACGTTCTCAAGTCTTAAAGTTGTGTCCTCTAACTTGGCCATGATAGTAGCCAAGGCATTCTTCATAGGATCGTCTCCCTTGTTGGCCATTATACCTACAAAATGAACAAGCGTTAGTGAAATCACCTCTCACACACCCTCACTTGTGTATCACTCGGTTCACTCGTTTAGTGGTGGTGGATATTTCACTCAAACTTGAATCTAGAAGCTTCATGTAGTTGATCAACAATCCTCAACTCAATCACTCAATCCAGAAGTCAAGTGTCCTTTGGGGTGAGTGGAGTTTATGTGACTCAATGGACGATAAGCTCTTTAAGGTGAGGACTTGAGTCAAAAGGATCTACGAATCTTCTTCGAGTTCTACTCTCCTAACTAGGCATGAGTTACTTAGAGAAGTACTAGTTATATGTTATGTAAGCAAAAAATCAAGAGAACCTAGTAAAAACTACCCAAACCAACACCTCACAAAAATAGGCGCCCCACCCTTTCAGAGTGGGCGGTCCGCCCGTTTCTCTAAAAAGGGAAGTGGGCGGTCCGCCTCTGTTGCTACGCACCCCGCCTCCCAAAAGTCCAGAGAGCTCATAACAAAGTGGTCGGTCAGCCTCTGTGTTTAGGCGCTCTGCCTACTGTGTTCTTCAGCACAGTCCAACTTCGTGTTTCTTGGTTCTAGCACCCAAAAATCCAACAATTTTCAAGATGTTTTTCCAATCCGAAGGTACCCAATTGTATTTTCAACCACAATAATCAAACCCCAATGATTTTTATCAGACCCATTAAAAAACAATCAAATTTCAATTTTCATCATGTTCATAGCAAGGGTTTTCAGGAACAAGGGTTTCAAATTTTCAAATCTTGTTTTACAACTCCAAATCACGTGTTTTAGGTACCAAAATGACGGGTTTTCCAAAAGATCAATCTCCAATAACACCCATATCAAGAATCAATCACACTAATAAGATATGCCAAATTTTTGGATTTTCAACTTTTTTCAAATTTTTTGTTCTTTCTTCTTTTCAATAACTTCAAACACAAGAAACTAACAAAAAAACTAACTAGGCACGATGAAAAAGGATCGAGGGTTTGTTAAAACTAATCCCAAGCCTTGCTTTGATACCAAGATGATAAGGATCGAAAATAAACACGAGAAAAATGATAGGAGCGAGACTCGTCTCGAACTCCCTACGAGGTTTCCACGAAGAACTTGTTCCGTGAAATCCTCAATTCGTCAAGAGTTGCCAACACTATGCAACTACCCTCGAGAAGCATCTGGGTCTCGCAAATAGAATGATCGGGCGGGGTTGAAGGTCAACTAGGTCCACTAGAAGATTGAAGTCCCAAAACAAAGGTTTCATTCAATAAGGAGCATTTCTCTCATGTTCTTCATTCATCAAAGTAATCTAGTTCAAATAAAAGGCTAAGGGCCCTTTTATAGGTGCCTTATACCCATAATATAAAGTCTAAAAGATCTCCATAGTGGGCTAAGGATAGGAGCCACGTAGGGCTAGAATAGGAAATACATAACAAAGTAAGTGAAATTTCCGTCTAGGCAAACAAACGGTGGGCGGTCCGCCCCTTAAAAGAGGCGCCCCGCCTCTGTATAAGCACGGAGAAAGTCACAGGGGAGTGGGCGGTCTGCAAGCAAGGATTAAAGGAATAAGGAAAAAGAAACAAGAACGTAGGTTTTCGACACTAATTCGCCATCGCTAATAACCTGAACAGAACCTTCACCTTAAGAAATGCATCACCATTGCCTCGCTTCACTACTTACATAGTAATACTATCAATTGGGATTTCTACTAATGATCTAACAGCCAATGAACAGACACACATACAAATGTCATCGAAAAATCGTTCTAACATGATATTTCAGATTGTTACAACAACCAACAACAGGATTTTTCAATACCGAAACACAACTTTGATACAATATGTACTTTCACAGGGGGTGGAACAAGTAACATGTTCAAACTAATGAAAATATAAACCAACTAGAGATATATAGTCCATGTTAAACCTTTCTTAGCAAACTAAACATCTAACACTATCACGAACAAGAAAACTAATGAAAACACATGAAAGGAAATGACTAGTTCTACTCAAACCTAACCCATTAGCAACGCCTCTACTTCACTCGGTTTCCTTTGCATTTCCACTGCCCGAAACAGCCATCCCCACTGCCCGAACATCACCTCATCATCGTTGCATCTCTGTTGCGTTCATGCTGCCCCCGAAACTGCTTCACCAGTGTGACACCAAGCTAAAAATGCTACATAGCCACCATAACAGCCCCCAAGTTCGCTGCCGCGCCATCATTTTTAACACCACGCTCACATCAAGTCCAAACCAAACACCATCGTTGCTACATTATCGTATCAATTGTCGATCGATCGCAGCATCACCTTGCTGCTGCATCGCTGCCACCGATGCTGATTGCCTCGTGTCGCCATCACATCCTCAACGCTAATGCCACAACACCACCATCATGGACTGCTTTGCTCCACTGCTGCTCCACTTTTTCTCCAAGCAGCAACAACACAACGACACTACCATGCTACAGCTGCTTATCCCTCCTTGCTGCTCCAATCCCAGATTAATTCCTAAGTCGCCACCTCTTCTTGTTCTAATTGAAACGACCTCATTTGGGGTCGTTTCAATTAGGACAAGATAAGAATGGAGATAAGGGAAGACATAAACAGATGCAAAGAAAAGAAAGTGCCGAATCGGATAAATAAAAAGTTACCAGCCCCTTTCAAGTACAGATCTAGTCCAATTCGTAGTACTATTGAGAAAAATAATGGTATAAATGAAAAGTGATGTCAAATATTTTTCAAAAATATATATTTTGTATTTTTCTACCACCGGCGGCAGTCTCTGCGGCGGCACAGTGGTGGATTTAGGTTTCCGGCGGCCATGGAAAATTTGGCCAGAGTTTCCACATTTTTCTAATATTTGTGTACAAATCATATAATGGGGAAGGTTAGGCAATATATAGGTGTATAATTCGGGCCATGTCATGGGTCAACGGGCCGGGTTAGGATAGTGGGTCAAAGAATTGGGCTTCTAGTTTCTTTTTTTTTTAAACAATATACATTGCCCAAATAGCCTCTAAAACTAGAGAAATTAACTACAATAACTTTAATTAAACAAACTAAATATTTTACAAAATTATATTAAAGCAAGAAAGTTAAATTAATTTGATTCCTAACTTAATTCTACTTTTTATCAATCTTTTGATATTTTCTTGCTATTTAATTAACTAAAAATGAGAAAATACCTAAGGAAATTAGGCAAACAATCTAGGAAATTAGCACGGCTATTTTTAGAATTTTTTTGTACCGAAATTAGGTGATTACAACTGTCCCTCTTTGGTCGAGAACTCAAAGAGTTTTCGGGCAAAGATATAATCACAACTAATTTTGTCTTATCGGACCGCCCGGGAGAGCACACAAGCAAAATGGTGACCAAACCCGAACTTGGAGTTTCCTACTTATCCTTGGACAAAGGAATCAGGTCAGTGTAAGTCCTTACATGCGGTACATGAGACTACCTCTTCTTGGTAGACACTAGAAAAAATCTAGACACAATTTGACTAAAGAAAAAATTAAACGCTTCTAGACTAATAGGTACTGACAAAAGACACTTCTAGACACAAAAAAGGCTGATACCAAACCCTTCTAACCACTCAAGAACTTTCGTTGCTGGTTACTGGCTACTTGTTGCTGGCTGGTAGTCATTGCTTTTACAAAGCAATGAAAATACAACACGGAATGTGAAATTACAACTACTACACTAAGTCTTCATGCTTTCCAAGGTCGATCATGCTCCAATTAAAAATTAAAATCACCGCTCCGGATGATGTTGTCTTAAAACTTGACAACTCTTTCATTATCATGGCTTGTCTTGAAACTTGAAAACTCTTCCATTGTAAAGAGTGTACCCCGACTACTGCAAATAACAACTTCCATTGTAAAGGGTGTGCTCTGATTGCTGAAAATAACCCTTCTATTATAAAGGGTGTGCCCTGATTGCTGAAAATAAATTCTTCCTTTATGAGGGTGTGTCTTGATTGCTGAAAACAAACTGTTCCATTATAAGGGGTGTGCCTCGACTGCTGCAAATAACAATTTTCATTGTAAAAGGTGTGCTCTGATTTCTAAAAGTAATTTTTTCATTATAAAGGGTGTGCCCTGATTGCTGAAAATAACAACTTCTATTGTAAGGGGTGTGCTCTGATTGCTACAACTAATTCTTCCATTGTAAGAGGTGTGCCCCAATTGCTGAAAATAAATATCTTACATTATAAGGGGTGTGCCCCGATTACTGAGAACAAACTCTTCCACTGTAAAGGGTGTGCTCTAATTGCTAAAACTAAACAAACTTTCATTGTAAAGGGAGTGCCCTAATTGCTGAAACTAACTCTTTCATTGTAAGGGGTGTACCTCGATAGTTGAAAATATATATCTTCCATTGTAAGGGGAGTGCCCCAATTGTTGAGAACAAACTCTTCCTTTGTAAAAGGTGTGTCCTAATTGCTGAAATAAATAAACTTCCATTGTAAGACGAGTGCCTCAATTACTTAAACTAACTGTTCCATTGTAAGGGGTATGCCCCGATTGCTGAAAATAAATATCTTTCATTGTAAGGAGAGTGCCCCAATTTCTAAAAGTAACTTTTTCATTGTAAATGGTGTACCCTGATTGCTGAAAATAACTCTTCTATTATAAAGGGTGGGCCCTAATTGCTGAACTTTTCCATTGTCAAGGGAGTGCCCTAATTGCTGAACTTTTCCATTATAAAGGAAGTTAAAATCTTGCATTATCAGGAGTGTGCCCCAATTTGCCAAAATTTTCCATTGTCAAGGGTGTGCTCTAATTGTTGAAGTCAACTGTGATCCTGAAAGATAAGAGTTTTGCAAATCTCTTTTGTTGCTCACGCAAGATTAGTGCCGAAAAGGGCAAAAAGTTAAAAGTACGGTAAGATAAAAATGTTACAGAAAGTTTAAGGGCAAAAGTCGTTTGAACAAGAAAAGTATTTCTAAAAAGAGAAACTTATCTGGCACTGCGGCCCTGATAATCATGATATGTATCATAGGTGACTCTCGTCCGACCAGCGCCACTTATTAATTGAAAGTTATTCTATGACAGGTATCAAACCATAACCAAACACAGTTTAGGTAACTCTCAAGTCGACTAGCAGCGCCCTCTCGAGTTTGCGCCACCCATCCTCTCTCTTTAATCTTTTGCCTCAATTTTGTCTTGCGAAGCCCTTTCAGATTTTCACCAGCAAGACGTCATTTCTTTTTTTCTTTTTTTTTTCCGAAGTCAAACATCACTTTTTTTAAAAAAAACTTACTTTTGATCGCATCCTCGACTTGTTGTAAAGGGAAGGTTTGGTGTAAATGCCCATAACGCGTCATCAGGTAATTAAGTAAAATTTTTATCACCTTTGAAAATATTTCCTTTTTAAAATAAAAATAAACTTTTTCCCCAGTTTAAAATAAACTAAGGAACGACCAGACCCTTGGATCATTTCTTAGAAATAAAAATAAAAATTCTGCCCCAGCTTAGCATAAACTGGGGCCTTGAATTTCTTTAGTATTGGTTGCAAACTTGGAGACAAGGTTTTGCGTCAATGTGAGACAGGGGAAAAATAAACTTTTTCCTGTCAATGACCGCACCCAAATGGTTGCCTACGTATCTTTTAAAGAGGAATCAGGTCAAGATGTAGCATTGTGCTAACTGCCATCCTTTCTTTTAATGCTTTTCAATTTCATATTACTTCAGTACAATTATATTGACTCCATCTGAAGATATGCCACAAAAAGTACTAAACTCAAAAGGCTAGAGAAGGATACAATTTTGGATAGCGAAAATAAAAGTCTTCCATCATCTTGTTTTGAAAATGCCTCACAAAAATGAGCTGCCTTGGAGTCATATGTAGTACCTCTTGATCGCATCTACATTGACGGGTATCTCGATTGTCCTGCCTTCTGGATCCTTAAGGCACAAGGCTCTATTTGGAAATACTTTCTTTACCGGGTATGGCCCTTGCCAATTTGGAGCAAATTTTCCTTTAGCTTCTACCTGAAGAGGAAAGATTCGTGTCAGAACCAATTGCCCTTCTTTCAAATGACGGAGGCGAACTTTCTTATTGTATGCACAAGCCATTCTTTATTAATACAACTAACCATGAAAAACTGCATTGAGTCTCCTCTCGTCAATAAATGATAATTGTTTTAGTCAGGTTTTGGGTCCTCAATTTTTGCTTCCACAATGGTTCTAAGAGATGGTATTTCAACCTCAGCTGGTATGACTGCTTTAGTTTCATATACCAATGAATACGGGGTTGCACCTATGGAAGTGCGCACAATTGTGCAATAATAGAACAAAGCAAATGATAACTTTTCATGCCAGTCGCGGGATCCTTGCACCATTCCTAAGGATCTTCTTGATATTCTTATTTACTACTTCGACATCACCATTTGCCCTTGGCCGATAAGGTGTGGAATTTTTGTGCATGATCTTGAATCTTTCGCACGTTTCCCTCATCAAATGACTGTTCAGATTTGCCGCATTATAAGTGATTATGGTATTTGGGATACCAAAGCGACATACAATATTTTAATGAACAAAATTTACCACGGCTTTCTTGGTCACAGAATTGAGAGTGATAGCCTCGACCTATTTGGTGAAGTAATCTATTGCAACCAAAATAAATTTGTGCCCATTTGATGCTTTTGGATCAATCAGTCCAATAACATCCCTGCCCCATGCTACAAAAGGCCAAGGACCTAACATTGTGTGCAATTCTAAAGGGGTGAATGTATTAAATCACCGTTTACTTGACATTGATGGCATTTTCGTACAAAAGTAATGCCATCGTGTTTGAGTATTTTCTTAGCTAACACGTGCCCGTTCATGTGAGGTCCACAAATCCCTGAATGCAAGTCGTTAAGAATCTCCATGGCTTCATTTGCATCCACGCATCTTAACAGTCACAAATCAGGTGTCTCTTTGTACACCACTCCTCCGCTAAAAAAGAAACCACTTGCTAGTCGTCGAAGGGTTTTTTTTTTCTGATTGCTTTCTGCCATTGGCAGATACGTCCCATCTTGAAGAAAATTCTTGATATCAAAATACCACGGTTGATCATCAATTTCTTCTTCAACCACATTGCAATAAGCATGTTGAATTTGGACCTGGATTTCCAACGGATCACTATGGACCTTATCAGGATGGAAAAGCATTAATGCTAATGTAGCCAATGGGTCAGCCAGTTTATTGTGTATTCTGAGAACATGCCTAAACTTTAGAACATCGAAATATTGGCAAAGATTGTCCATACACTGCTTATACATGATCAACTTAAGGTCTCGAGTTTCCCATTCACCACTCATTTGGCATTATCAAAAGGTCAGAATCTCCGATCACCAATAACTCTTTGATATCCATATACAATGCCATATGTAGGCCCATTATGCATGCTTCATACTCGGATGTGTTACTACTACAACTGAAATGGAGCTGGGATGCCGTCGGGTAATAATGTCCTGTGGGAGAGACGAGGACTGCTCTAACACCGTGACCTCTTAAGTTAGAAACACTATCAAAGTAAAGTTTCCACACGTGCTCTTCTTCGTTAATCAATTCTTCAAGCTCATCTACCTCTTATTCAGGGAAGTAGGTTTTTAACGGTTCATAGTCATCATCTACCGGATTCTCAGCCAAATAATCAACTAAGGCTTGAGCTTTCATTGCAGTTTTAGTGACATAAACTATATCAAATTTCATGAGCAAGATCTGCCATTTTGCAAGTTTACCAATTGGCATTGGCTTTTGAAATATGTACTTCAATGGGTCCATCCGGGAAATGAGATAAGCGATATAGGTCCACAAATAATGTTTCAATTTTTGTGTGACCCAAGTTAGGGCACAACACGTTCTTTCCAACAATGTATCTGGCCTCGCAGTCCGTGAACTTCTTACTTAGATAATATATCTCCTGCTCTTTCTTTCATGAAGCGTCATGTTACCCTAGTACACAATTAAAGGAATTGTCATTGACTGACAAGTACAAAAACAATGATCGACCAAGCTCGGGCGGGACCAAAATTGGAGAGTTTGACATATATTGTTTGATCATGTAAAAGGCCTCTTGGCACTCTTCGATCTACACCGTTGATGCATTCTTTTTCAACAACTTGAGGATCGGCTCGCATATTGTAGTAAGTTGAGCAACGAACCCGTTGATGTAATTCAACCTGCCCAAAAAGCTTTTAGCATCCTTCTTGGTTTTGAGGCGGAGGTAACTCCTGTATTGCTTTGAACTTGCAGGATTCTACCTCGCCTGCTGACGATGAAACCTAACTTTTTTCCTGCGGGCACGACTGATAACGCCCAAAACAGCTCTCCAAGAGTAGTGATATGGTCGTCGCAATATAATTTACCCAAACATGAGTCAGGGTCGAATCCATAGGGAACAATGTGATGCGATTTAGATAGCGGAGGAACTAAACCTATTGACTAAGTGATCAATGGCATCACAAGCAAGGATTCAAGGTAGTAGAGCATAGGGAGTGTAATCGACCCACAGTTAAACAATCTTGCGTAAAGAGTCTCAACCAATTAAGCTTAGCGCACGCCGTGACACTTGAGCTATTATACCCGTATAGCCCCTCTCGATGTTCACCAAGCCTAACACCTCTCACCTTTTTGGTGCAAAGAAGTGTTGCATTAAGCTCAATCGATATTGTGTCCAAGTAAGGTATACCCCTCTCGGTGTTCAACCCATTAACCCGGGTTAACCGCAATGCACCTACCCCCGGTACCTCGTTAATCACTATCCCATTCCTAGATTTATCCTTTCGGTATAAATCTAGTACTCATAGGGCTAGAACTAGCATTTGAAACTACCAATTAATGAGATTTAAAGTAAGTAATGATTAATAAGCCAAAAACCTAAGTCAATAATGGTAAAAGAGTACTCAATAGCTCAAAACCACAATGGTTTCTATACATAAACCCTAGCTCGACCAATTTATCAGCTACACATATTCATAGTCTCAAAATATCACCAACAAGTCAAGATAGTGAAATAAAAACCAAGATAATGAAGAAAAGGTAAAAGATTTTACAATTGGAACTCCTAATCTTCAAACGCTAGACTTGGTTGATAAACTCTTGCCCCCAAGTTTGAGAAATGAGCCAAAGATATGCCTTAGGTCGTCCAAGGGCCTATTTATATGTTCCCAATTCAGCTGATTTGAAATTCCAAAACTGCCCAGTGCAGTCCAGGCGTGACCTTTCACGATTGCATCACACAGAGCGCTATCACGCTGAATAAACTTTCTGAAGCTTCGTGATCATGGCACACTTGTGCGCTATCTCGCTGGCTCATCTGGTTCTCCTGCGCGATCACGACAAAACTTTCGCAATCCCGATTTATTGCTTTCCAGACCAGAATCTGCAGCTTCTCAATTCAGCCTTGTTTTGACTTATTTTTCATCTTTTCATCACTACAACTCCAAAAACCTGCAATATGCAACCAAAGCGTGATAAGTGCGCGCATTTTATCCATAATACTCAACAAAAGCTCAAGCAAATAGAAGGCGATGTGTGACATTTTACCCACACATCAACGGAAAATACGCACTTGGCTGGATTCAATTTTAAATTGTACCTACGGAGCCTTTCAGAGAATTTTATGAGATTTCTCACGTGATCTTCAACCATTCTAGACTTGATAATCACATCATTCATGTACACTTCGATTTCTTTATGCATCATATCATGGAAAACGGCGGTCATTGCCTTCACGTAGGTTGCCCCAATATTTTTCAAACCATACGACATCATATAGTAGTAAGTTCCCCAAGGTGTAGTGAATGACGTTTTGTATGTATCATCTTTATCTATCTAGATCAGGTGGCATCTGGCATAGCAATCAACAAAGGGTTGTATCTCATGTTTGGCACAATTGTCTACGAGAGTGTGAATATTAGGCAACAGGAAATTGTCTTTGGGACTTGCCTCGTTCAAATCTCGATAGTCGACACGTATCCTTGTTTTTCCATCTTTCTTAGGAAATGGAACAACATTCGCGACCCAAGTAGTGTACTGTTCCGGTTGAATACTTTCGCCTATAATTGTTTCATGATTTCCTCACGAATTTTCTTGATCATATCAGTATTGAAATTCCGTTGCATTTGTCTCACTAGAGGAAAACCAGGTTGAATTGGCAATTTGTGGACTATCAAATCTAAACTTTGGCCCGGCATTTCATCATATGACCATGCAAAAGCATCCTGATATTCAAAAAGCACTTGGAGAATATCATCTTTCACTTTAGGATAGGCATACATGGTTGCAGAATATCATCTTTCACTGTGTTCTTCATCACTTTCAACCTCAACTATGGTTACAGAACCAAAACCAGGTTGCGGCTCCTGGATGGACGGTAAGTTCCTTGCACATGTCATGATATGAAGACCAGCAGATAAATGAAAGTAGAATAAAATTAGGAATATGAACAGAGATTGAAGAAAAGCTTAGCTCTCAGGCCTTTCATTGATGAAAAATGATTTGAATTACGAAAAGATGAGCAAAATAATACAATTAGCATACAACCCTTAAAATATCCAAGTGTATTCAAAAGAGAACTGCAAAACAAACAGTCTACCAAGACCCTCTCCTGGTGGGAGGGGAATTGCATTCCAGTTGGTCAGGTGCACATCTGGGCCAATATACTGTATTAAAGCATTGCTGGAGCCTTCACCCGGCTGGATCATGCAGATTTCAAAGATTCCACCCAAGTCAAATGGTGCAACTTGATCATCTTTCAGTGTGTTTACATCTTCAGCAACAGCTTTTGGTTTCATGGCTTAGCCTACAAAAGATTGGGAAAGACATGAAATTGGCTTAGGGAGAGACCAAACTTCTGACTTCTTCTTCTTTGCTTACTTGCGATCAGCTGCTTTTGGCTTGAACCCTAGTCTCCACGTGCCTAGCACGCCAATCGGATCTACTAGATTCACTCTGCTTTGTAGTGATGCTCCCAAACCTTTTCCAAATTGGAAATTATACTTCAATATTTTTGAAGCCATCATAATGGACGTCTCTGACACTCTTGGGATGAGCATAGGTTTCTCTTCTATTACTTTTTCCACATACACCACGTCAAAGGTTTGATACATGATGATCGGACGCGTGGTGACAACTTTGAGGACTGGTATATCTAGACTGTTGTCAAACTGCAAGTCATCCTCTCCAAAAACCACGACAACTTGATTGTTCCAGGTAAACTTGACCGCCTGATGGACTGTGGAAGATACAACACATGCCATGTGGATCCATGGTCGGCCCAATAACAGATTGTAAGACACATCAGTTTCCATGACTTGAAATCCAATGTTGAAGGTTGCTGGACCTACGGTTAGCTCAAGATTAATAATGCCCAAAGATTCTCGAACCCCTCCATCAAAAGCACGGACATCAGAGAAAATGGCTCTGATTTTGCTGATATCCATCTTTAGAATTTTTTTAGTATAGACAAATATTCAATCCTTCGCCTCCATCTATTAGAACATGTGTGACATAAGAGTTTTTAGACTTGACTGAAACATGAAGCGCTCGATTATGACCGGTTCCTTCTGATGGCAGCTCCTCATCGGTGAACGTCACACGATTAGTCTCAAATACTTTGCTAGCAAGTACTTCTTGATTAGCCACAATAGTTTGGTCTGGAATGTAAGCCTCATTCAATAGTTTCAGTAATGCAATGCGGTGTGCCTTGAAGTTCATAAGCAGGGACAAGAGCGATATCTGAGCTAGAGTCTTTCTCAACTGCTCGACGATAGTATAATCTATAGCTCTTATTTTCTTTAGAAATTCTTCAGCTTCTTTCTCGGACACTGGCACTTTGATTGTACTTGGTCCTCTCAACCTGGCTTAGCCTTTCTTAATTCTTCCGCGGTGAAGCATCTCCCCGACCGAGTCAAATTATTTACATCAGCAATGACCTCCATGATTTCCTTTCTTTTGTAAGACACGATCATCTCGTTGTAGTTCCAAGGAACAACTTTTGTACTTTTGACAGGGAGTTGCGTTGCCTGCGTGATGATAATCGGTTCACACCTCTTTGCCTTGACTTCAAAGGCCAGGGCATTATGGAATTATATCCCTTGCGCAATAAACACTGGCCCACTTAGAGACGGGCGTTTGGTGTTCGGTTCAGTTTTTTTTAAACTTCGGTTCGATACGTCGGTATTCGGTTCAGTTTGAAGCAAGGGCGGAGCTACAGTCGTACATGGTTGGTCAGTCGAACAACCTTCGCCGTAAAATTATATCGCGTATATAAGTAAAATTCTGCTAAATTAAAAAGATATAGAAATTTTGAACAACCTTAGAACAACATGTGATTCTGCTCCAACGGTCAAGGTTGTGCAGAGATACTGGGGTCCGAGGATCGAACCTGTACCGCTACAGATGAAGTTTTTATGCTATCTACACCTATGTTTTTTGTCTTTGAGTCACAAAGATTTTATAATGAATGAATTGGGAAATGCACAACTTTCAAGAATATCTTAAAAGATACTCTATATAAAGAATAACTAAGGTACATTTTACAATTTACATTTTACAGTATTAAGCGTTTTTGTAATTAGTAATTGGAAGTGGTAGTCTATTTTGTTTAACTTTTTCCCAATTATTTTTATTATCTATTTTCCAATTATTTTTATGTTGATTAAATTATAAAAAAGGAATTAATTACTTTAAAGAAACCTTATATTATGACTCAATACCAAAGAAAATCCTCATTGACACATACAAGACTTTGCATATAAACATCATAAATGAATATGTGCAATCTGGATCCGAAAGCATTAATGAAAACTCAAATCGAAAAGAACTTTTAATCCCAGAGATAAAATTGATAATTCAATTTATTCACTTTGACTTTGATATTGTGTTTAGTACAAATCTCAACTCAACTTATCTTTCGACGAGTATTTTTGTATATATAGTATACATGTATTTTAAAGGAATATAAAAGTAAAATTTTCATACAGGTTTTATTTGGTAGAAACGGATTTTTAAAATCGTTCATGGTATAACTGCTTGGTTGAACCATATAGCATCGTACCCACGCAATAGAAAAAGTTTATTATTTACTTGTTCAAATCTTGAACAACCTTGCTAAATTTTCTGGCTACGCCATTGGTTTGAAGCGTAGAAAATCCCGTAATGTTTATGCTTTGGTTCGGTTCAGTTTATTTAGTTAACTATTCGGTTCGGTATGCCGGTTGTTCGGTTTAAACTAATGTTTATAGCCCCAAAAAAAGGCCGAAACAGAAAAATTAACTTTTGCAACAGCTGCGTAAGAGCAAATTTGGTCGCTCTAAAAAGTGGCTATAGGGCACAAATTTTACTAATTGAACAACCCAATACATTCAACATGGGCCAAAAAGTAATGGATCTTAATAAACTGAAAGAAAAAAAAGGAACAAAAAAAGTAAAGCCCTTATGAAAACCCTAGATCATTCCTGTGGTGACTAAATAAAAAAGCCTTATCAAGAATACTTATGAAAAAGTTTAGAAACTAATGACACAAAAATATCCAAGTAAACCTCCAACAATCTCACCTAACTTAAAACCAAAAGATTCAAAAATCTTATCCTGCAAATATTTTATTCCAAGAATTATTGCTTTATATATGGTTTTCATTTTAACTTTGGCTGATTCATTAGTATGATACATTACTTTAAAAAGGAGAGAGTTAAGTATTTAGCAAAGTGTATAATATATGACAATAAATTTTACGCATCTTGAAACTAGAGAGGTGAATACTACTATGAGTACAATTGAATAACAGACCTGGATTTCTCATCAACATTCTAATGAATTTCTCACTTGGATATTTCAAACTTTTTCTCTAGTTCTGATCTCACAATTGGCAACTGACACAAGTATGAAAACTTGTAAATTGATAATAAGAGAAATTGAATGAAAAAGATGCATTACCAAGAACAAGGACTCGCAGTAACAACCAAAGGATCTTTCTTATGCATTGCCAGGCTAGTCGATTCCAAAATGTCCAGATTGTTTATGTTTGGTCTATCAGACAATGCAAAGTGAAAGCTCAAGACCAAGTTTATAGGGTAAAATTTGGGTAAGGGACTAAGGGGTAATTTAGGGATTTGAAAAATATATGTGTATATAACTTCGGGTTCTTCGGGTCCCGAAGTTCTGAGTTGCCCGAAACCGAAGTTTAAAAATTTTCTAGACCGAACCTAAACCAAAAAACCGAAGTACCGAATCCGAAGTACCGAATTAGTTCGGTTCGGTTCAGTAATTTAGTTTTTTGGGTTTAGTGCCCACCCCTAGGCCCACTGGTTTGAACTTTTTCTTGCATTGCGGCCAGTATTGTAAAACTTGGTTCAACAACCACATCTCGCTTTGCCTTGTTGACAATGGATGTATTTGGCTTCGCGGCCGATATAACAATAAACGGCTCATGGCTTCTAATGCCAGAAGAAGGACCAACTGCCACAATCTGTTTGGCGTTTCCCTTTCACATCTTCTTCCATGGATAACATCGCTACCATGTGCATATCATTTTGAACATTATAACCTGGCAAATGATTTTGATTCACATTTTATGTTTCATCTCCCACGACTTTTATCTGATTGTTGTCTATCATCTCTTGGATTACCTGTTTAATTTCCCAACAGGACTCTGTGATGTCCAGGCGCTCCAGAATGGAATCCGCAATAGCATGAGTGATCTGTACTCCTAGTCGGATTCATGTTTCCCGGGATTGGCTTTAACAAATTTGCTTGTTGAAAGTTTTCAAACAAATTAGTATAAGTTTTCCCACACGGGGTAAAATTTTTCCTTTCTTGATGTGTGTTCCTTTGCTACATGTTCGGACGAAAACCTGGTGGACCCCGTAGTCGATAAGCCATCTCTCACTGAGCCGGGAATTGACCATGTGCCTGTTGATTGTTATACTGGACTGAGGCAGGGGTGTGTGCCATTGTGGACCTGACATTTGTTGAGCATTAGATACTGCACTTTAATGAAATGAGAACTGTGGCATAACGTATTATTGGACATGCGACAGATAAAAGTGTTGTGGCATACTTGTCTGATTGTATCATGGACGGTCATTGTATATTCCATCTCTTTTCCACGGCTCCGATCCTAACATTGTCACCTCTTATTCCTTCTTTTTTTCAAACCATTTGATACGGACTGCAGTGCCTGGCTATTTTCTCTCTAAGTTGTTTGACTAACAATCTTGCCAGTCTTGATTCCTCTTTCAATCATTTCACCAATTCGTACAGCTTCACTGAAGTGCTTTCGAATAGCAAAGGCCCTCACTTGGTAGTATGTCTCATCGAGCACGTCAATAAACTCTTCAACTATCTTATCACTTGGTATCAAAGGTCTCACAAGTGGCGCCTATTTATGCCACATGTAGGCATACTTTCTAAAACTTTCACTTGGTTTCTTTGTGATCTTCTTCAAAGAAGAACGATCAGGAGAAACTTCTATTTTGTAACCAAAATGGTTTAGGAAGGCGTTGGTCATGTCATCAAAGGTGACCCACTTCAAAACATCTTGTTATATGAATCGTTCTATTGTCGGTCCTCCCAACCTATCAGGAAAGTACGCAATCGGTAATTCATCTTTCTTAATGCCCCTTATTTTGTTAAGGTTGATCTTCAACTGAATCTTTGGGTCGCTTTGTCCAATGTACATATCAAACTTGGGTACAACAAAACCTTCAACAATGGCACATGAGGGAACCAGCACAAGCGTTTGTATGAAACATTAGCTTTACCCCCTTGCCCTGTATGTTTTTCACAGTTTGCTCCAAACTTTTAACTTTTCGAGCCTAACCATTCTCTTCTGTCTTTCCCGATCTATCAATACCACCATGTGACTCTAAGTAGTGCCCTTGATCATATGACTCAGTTGGTTGGAGAACATTTCCCTGAGCTTGACTGAATTGTTGATCCTGGTTCCTTAAATGTGGGTCTTTTTTGACCATTGCAAAGTAGGTCCCCCAAGAACTGTGAATGCTTGGGCAGGAACTTGGGTGGGCCATGTTGTACTTGCTGTGGGAGTTGAGTATGAGGGCGCACTTCAGCTTCATTTGTTACACCATGTACAAGACCAGTACTAGGGAGATATGGCGTATACTTGCCTACTGCAGATGTGCCTGGTGCGTGCAAGACCTCTGTTGCTACGAGCCCATCTAGGATGGCTGGCTTAGGAGGAGGAGCATGTCCCGTGTTCATTGATGATGCATGTCAACCAATAAATAATTCAAGCTTTGGACCTCCTCAGTCAACTTTTCATTTTCTAGTGCCAATAGTTGATGGGAACCGGTCTCAGATTTGTCTTTGTCAGTCGGCATTGTGAGAAGTGTAGTTAAAGGTGCTTTGTTCAAATTTTGAAACAACGGGATGCAACCAGAGTTCTATGCCAAAATCACTGGTAATCAAAGCTGTATGCAAACAGATCAGGTTAGGAAATAACACATTTCACGAACGAAGTGCACCTAGAAGCCTAAAAGTTGTCATGTGTCATTCTGAAAAGGTTTGGATTAGATTCCCCAGTGTATTGTTTGATTCTTCTTCTTCTTCTTCTTCTTCTTCTTCTTCTTCTTCTTCTTCTTCTTCTTCTTCTTCTTCTTCTTTTCAAGAGAGGACAGAGGGTGAAATAAATTAACACATAAAAAATAAGCAAAAGATTTTTTCATTTTCATTACTAAACAAAATACAGATAGTGCTTTATACAGACAAACCAAAAGCACGGCAAAAAGGTAAAAAGAAACAATTGAAATAGAAATATATTACAACTACTAAGTTTAAAAAGCAACATAAAGTACAACATGTTGAGATGCTGAATAATGTGACAAAAATAAACCAATAAGTTGCATCATCTCAGAATACTATGTCTGCAAACTCCTGACAATTGGATGCGAGATCTGGCGGCTAAAGAGATCCGAGATCTTACTCAGCCTGCTCCTTAAGATATGACTCAAGTGGCTCCTCGGGGTCTTCCTCATCTGGTAACAGAGGCTGGCTCAAAATATCATGCAATATGTGAACCCGCTGAAACACATTCTTAACGTAATGAGGGATTTCACTGATGATGGTCTTATTCGACGAGATCTCATGATCTTGGCACATTTTAGAAAAATAGTTCGCCAACTCTAACACATGCTGCTGACCTTGATCGATCACTTTCTCAGCCATGGCTATTTGCTGAAGCTGGTTCGTGGCTAAATTCAGTGCATATTTTTTCAAAATCAATGTCTCATCATACAGATTATGTATACGATCAATAGTGCCAAGACGCTGGGCGGCTCGAGCAGTTTCCCTTTTTGTCAATGCCTTATGGTGCAAACTTTGGAGTCGTCTCACAGTATCTAAGTGCTGGTGTGCTATGTCCTCACTCTCAAATTGAGCAGCTTGTGCGACGTCCCTTTCCGGGACTAAACTCTGTATAGTAGCTCGGTACTCACCCTCGATCTCACGCCTGGCAATCTGAACCTGCATATCCAACCTGGACTCAATGTCAACCGCACCTATTCTCAACCTCGCAGGCATCTCTCTGGGTATAGGCTTGTGGCATACCACAACTCGTACTCCCAAGTGGCCTCCCCTGAGTCCATTGTCTTTGTTGTGAGGTGCCTCCTAGTGTCCCACAAGTGCAAAATCTCTCCCTGAGAGTAAATTGGCCTGGAGGATAATCTGAGACATATGCGCTCAGTATTCAACTGACGAGACTACCTGCTTTCGACCCAACTATCTGAGTACACGCAAAGGGGCATAAGGCTAAGATGCTCTGAAACCCATCAAAACAAGAAAAGGACGGTCGACACATCCATATACAACCTCTCCCCCAAGAAGCTAGTTATGCTGCCACAATATTCTATCCGGCGTGAGGGAGTCCAAGTACAAACTCAAATCATGCGCGCTATCTAGAAACATAATTTTATGGATATGTTTGAAATGATAACCCATATAACCAAAGGTAAATAACCTAATATCAGAATTAGGTGGGTGGGGACGCACATGCTCCAAGAACCACACCTGTAACAGGAGGTTACACCCCTCAAAGAACTCGTTTTCCCCATTGTGGCACAGAGTTAACGTATGAAAGATACTACCCAGAATCGTCGGAATGATTACGGGATTCGGTGTTGCACCATATAGAGCTTTTATAACCCAACTGATCTTAATAGATATCCTTCGGTCTGGCAGTGGGAAAACCAGTCATCCTTGAAAAGCCAAAACAAAGACTTATGGAAAAAGTAGAAACCAATCTTCGTATTTCAGATTGTCATGAAACTCAAACCCATATTGTTTAAAACTATTATCTCTGCCGAAATAATCATAGAGGTAGTAAAATAAAATCACGACATGATGAACACTAACGATTGAGGCATCTACTCGTACCCTGATGTTAATAAAGAAATCATGCACATTGACCTTCTTCGGAGAAATCATTTTCTTTTCCTCGAAATCTAGCTTAATAAGCCCGAATATTTCCTCGAGGGTCGGTGTCATCTCAAATCCCTGTAAACAAAAAGTATTTTGGTCTGATTTCTAAAACCCAAGTAGCGCACTAACCAAATCTAGATGCGGGATCATATCTTTACTCATAAGGTCAGTCAAAAAACTAATCTTCTGATGAACAAAATCTCTCTGCATCTCGTTCATTCTATCTCACCAAGACTTTAATTCATCTAGTGGGCCATCAGTCATCAGGATAGATCGTGGGGTGACATTAGCAGAGTATTTTCTCTTGTTAGACCTAGAAGATGACACAACGTAATTCCTATTAAAACATGTGTCAGAACTTTAAAGGACATGAAAATTATTTTCTAATATAATAATAACCGACAAAACAAACAAGATTCTGACAATGTTCTTAAAACAAGACTAACTTAATTCAGGCATCATAATTTACTATATTAGGATCCACAAATTTCTAGCAAAAATTTTTCATCATGACGGCGTAAAATTTAGTCCAAGAGAATTTCTTGACCAACCAGGGCACTTGAAATTCTATGGAAAGATTTGTCCATATAACGACATAAAAGGTTAACTCCGAAAAAATTATCGATAATGGCATATAGGTATAAACAAAATTCGGTAATAAACCGACACAAAAATGACATCAAGAAAACTCCTTTCAGTAATAAAACCACAGTATATTTGCAAAAATTTGCCAGCGTAACGGAGGGCAAAATCGGATCCAAAAAAAAAAAAAAAGAATTCTGACACCAATACACATGCATTTTTTCAAAAAAATTGCCATTATAATGACGTAAAGACTGACGCAAAATCTTTTCTAACTTCTTAGTATTACGTGCTTCTTGTAAAGTTTTATCATTATAACAACATAAAAGTGACATTTACAAAATTGACCAATATTACAACAACAACAAAATACCCAGTGTATCTCATAAGTGGGGTTTGGGAAGGGTGAGATGTACGCAAACCTTACCTCCACCAAGGTGGAGAGGCTGCTTCTGATAGACCCTCGGCTAGGAAATGAAACATATTAGAAAACACACTTCAAGATCAAGCCATTTATATCGTGCTAAATTAAATGTAAAGCTAATACATATCCAGCAAACAGATAATAATAGTCGATATAGAGTCGGAAAGCAAAATGCAAATCAGCTATATAGGCATAATACTACATCTAATAAAGAAAAGGATGCTCGACTATCACGTAACCTTTTACTCTAATCTTCGACCTTCACGCCCTCTATCTAGAGTCATGTACTCGGTGATCTAGATCTGGCCCATGTCCTGTCTAATCACCTCAGCCCAGTTCTTCTTCGGTCTACCTCTACCTCTCCGAAGACCCAACACAGCTAATCTCTCACACCTCCTCATCGGGGCATTTGCACTTCTCCTTCTCACGTGGTCGAACTATCGCAGCCTCACTTCTCGCATCTTCTTGGCCACTGGGGCTACACCAACCTTGTCACGAATGACTTCATTCTTAATCCTATCCATCTTAGTGTGCCCACACATCCATATAGGTATTCTCATTTCCGTAACGCTCATATTCTATGTGTGAGAATTCTTGACTGACCAATACTCTGCTCCATATAACATAGCTGATCTGATGACCACTCTATAGAATTTGCCTTTAAGATTCAGTGACACTCTTTTGTCACATAATATACCGAAACCGAGCCTCCAATTCATTCAACCCACTCCTATACGGTGTGTGACATCATCGTCAATCTCACCATTGCCCTGGAGGATTGAGCCTAGATATTTGAAGCTTCATTTCTTAGGAATGACTTGAGAATCAAGCCTTACTTCCACATCTGGCTCGTCAGGAGCGTCACTAAACTTGCTTTCCATATATTCTGTCTTAGTCCTGCTTAGTCTAAAGCCTTTAGACTCTAGAGTCTGCCTCCAGACCTCTAGCTTCTCATTGACACCCCTTCGAATCTCATCCACCAACACTATATCATATGCAAATAGCATACACCACAAAACCTCTCCCTGGATACTCTGAGTCAATACATCCATTACCAGCGCAAATTAAAATGGGCTAAGCGCTGACCCTTGATGAAGCCACATCTCGACTGGGAAGTGATCTGAGTCTCCTCCTACTGTTCTCACACGGGTCTTGGCTCCTTCGTACATATCCTTAATCACCCTGATGTATGCTACCGGAACCCCTTTAGATTCCAGACATCTCCACATAATCTCCCTAGGGACCTTATCGTATGCTTTTTCAAGGTCAATGAACACCATATGCAGGTCTCTTTTCTTTTCCTTATACTGCTCAGCCAGCCTCTTCAACAGATAAATGGCTTCCGTAGTCGATCTCACAGACATTAATCGAAACTGGTTCTTAGAAATAGGAGCATCCCTCCTCATCCTCATCTCCACCACCCTCTCCCAGTCTTTCATAGTGTGGCTGAGAAGTTTGATGCCCCTATAATTGTTGCAGTTCTGAACATCCCCTTTGTGCTTGTATAATGGAACCATGCAACTCCATCTCCATTTCTCTGGCATTTTCGCCGACCTAAGGATGACATTAAACAACTTGGTCAGCCACTCCAAGCCTGCTCTGCCCGCATTCTTCCAGAACACTACTGGAATCTCATCTGGTCCAGTCGCTCTTGCCCCTCGCATCTTCCGAATTGCACCCTTGACCTTCTCAACTATTATCCGTCTACAATAGCCAAAATCTCGAGGACAAAATTGACCAATACTGACACTAACAATTATTCTTGAAAAAGTTCGCCATTATAGCGGTATGACACAAAATTACAAGACATCTTCGGAATATCTAGTATTTACCCTACTTCCTCTTTTTTTTTTTTTTTTTTTTTTTTTTCATTTTTCTCTTTTCTCTTGAAACACGTTCCTCTCCTGTTCGGTCAGCATAACAACGTTCCCTAGGTGCATGCAACACATAAATATGCCTCAGACATGTCTTTCTTGGGAAGTGGGTCCTGCTTAGACACAAAGTAGGTCAGCCTAGACAAGTGAAATACCGGTATACCACACCTCATCAAGTCAGATGGAATGCAAATAATTGGGCCTAAAGGTTTAACTCTAGGTGACTCAACTTATTCGGTGTCTAGACTAGCTGAAACTCCGGTGGAAAAACCGGGAGAAAATGTACCGGGGCCATCCGACAATAGTGTCTCTGGCCTAAAACCCCAACACACCTTCCTCCAAAATCATGGGAAATTTTAATAAGAAAATTCCCAGATGCCGCAAGCAATCTGGTAAGTGAATGTGTGCATGTGTTCAGAGACTCAGAGGTGTACACGGAGAAAACAGTTTATATATATAGTCCAAATAATATCAAAGCGGTAACATTCAACTTTTCATGTGAACACGACAATAAAACAACAACCAATATTTCATAAATTAAAACAACAACAACAGTAACAAAAAACCCAGTATAATCCCACAAGTGGAGTCTGGGGAGGGTGAGATGTACGCAGACCTTACCCCCACCAAGGTGAAGTGGCTGTTACCGAGAGACCCTCGACTAGATCAGAATAGCAATAAAAATAGCGAATAATAAGAAGCAACATGATGAAACATAATGGCAGATAACGACACAAAAACTAAATATAACCTAAGTGAACAAAAATAAGCACGTCGTAAAATATGAATAGAATAGAGACAACAAATATATACGGTATCATACCAATGCTGATATAACCTATAACTCCTAACTGCAACCTAATCTTCTATCCCAATCTTCTACCCTAATCCTCAACCTCCACGCGTTTTCTATCTAAGGTCATGTCCTCGCTGATCTGGAGGTGGGCCATATCATGTCTAATAACCTCAGCCTAATTCTTCTTTGGTCTACCTCTACCTCTCCGTAGACCCAGCACTGCCAACCTCTCGCACTTCCTCACTGGGGCATCCGTGCTCATTCTCTTCACATGACCGAACCACCGCAGTCTCGTTTCGCGCATCTTATCCACTACTGATGCCACACCCACCTTATCACGAATGAATTCAGTTTTAATCTTGTCCATCAGAGTATGATCACACATCCATCTCAAAATCCTCATCTCTGCTACACTCATCCTCTGAATATGCGTGGGCCAACACTCCACCCCGTACAACAACGCTGGCCTAACGACTACTCTATAAAACTTTCCTTTAAGTTTAGGTGGCACTTTCTTATCGCAAAGGACTCAAGAAGCGAGCTTCCACTTCATCCACCCTGCCCCAATCCGATGAGTGATATCTTCATCGATTTCTCTATCACCTTGGATGATTGAGCCAAGATACTTGAAGCTTCCCTTCTTGGGGATTACTTGACCATCGGGCGTCACTTCCACCTCAGACTCATCAGTTGCATCACTGAACTTACACTCTATGTACTTCGTCTTTGTCCTACTCAGTTTGAAGCCTTTAGACTCTAAAGTCTGACGCCAAACCTCCTGCTTGGTGTTAACTCCGCCGCAGGTCTCGTCAACCAAAACAATATCGTCTGCAAATAACATACACCATAGAACCTCCCCTTGAATACTCCGTGTTAATTCATCCATCACCAAAGCAAACAAAAATGGACTGAGTGCTGACCCCTTATGCAACCCCATGTCGACTGGAAAGTGGTCTGAGTCACCTCCTACAGTTCTCACTCGGGTCTTGGCCCCATCGTACATGTCATTAATTGCTCTGATATATGCCACAGACACACCTTTAGCTTCTAAGCATCTCCATAAAAATTCCATAGGGACTTTATCTTAAGCCTTCTCTAGATCGATGAATACCATATGTAAGTCCCTCTTCCTATCTCTATATTGTTCAACCAACCCCCTCAGGAGATGAATGACTTCCATAGTCGATCTCCCTAGAATGAACCCAAATTGGTTCTCGGAGATAGAGATATCCCTCTTCATCCTCCTCTCGACTACCCTCTCCCAGACTTTCATGGTATCGCTTAGCAGCTTGATACCCCTGTAGTTGTTGCAATGTTGAATATCGCCCTTGTTCTTATACAACGGGACCATAGTACTCCACCTCCACTCCTCTGGCATTCTAGCCATCCGAAAGATGACCTCGAACAACCCAGTTAGCCACTCCAAATCTGCTCTTCCTGCGGTCTTCCAAAATTCTACTGGGATCTCGTCAGGCCCGGTGGCTCTGCCCCCTCTCATCCTACAGAGAGCCTCATTGACCTCTTCAAACTCTATAGACCTGCAGTGTCTAAAATCTCTGTAGCTTTCGGAGTGCTCCAAATGGCCCAGTGAAATACTTCTCTCCCCCTTTTCATTCAAGAGTTTATGGAAGTATGTCTGCCATCTCCGTCTAATGTGGGCCTCTTCTACCAATATTGTGTCATTCTTATATTTAATGTACTTCACTTGGTCTAAGTCACGTGACCGCCTCTCCGGTGCCTGGCAAGCCTATATAATTTCTTCTCACCACCTTTGTCACGCCCTAAAAAATTTACGATTTTACGGGTGTTTTAATTTAAAGGTTATGATTGTGTTTAAAGATACAAAAAGTATGAGATTCGGAGTCGTCACTTGACAAGTTCAAAGGTGTGCCAAGTCACCAAACGGTGTACCTTTAGTACACCAATGACTCGTCAATGGTCTACGTCAGAGAATCCGGGTAAGGATCTCGATTGACTCGCGGGAAGGTATTAGGTACACTCGAATTCTGTACTAAGCACATCTGCTTTATTGTCGTGTTTTGATTTGTTATATATTTGGTTGTTATATTTATGTCATTTTACTAAAAGATTGTGTCAGTTAACCTATTGGGTATACCTTGACACAACTTTATACAAAAGTCACACTTTGTTTTTGGATAAAATTTGAAAGTATAGTTATCATTTATTAGCTCCTTTTACGGTCTTTGAAACGATATACCAACTACATGAAGAAAATTTCCAAACTGCATGATTTAATTAAAATAAAATACATTTCTAAAGTAATTGGGAGAGGTTTATTTCGAACCAAATAAAATTACCAAGTATAAGTTAACAAAGTTACTACGTTGCTTGACCAAATTAAAGAAGGTGTTGTTAATTAAAATTGCACTATGTAAAAAAGAGGGGGACTGTTTATCCAAAAGTTATCAAATAATAGACCGTCCTTGCAAAACTTTGTTACTCTCATCAATAAGTGTGTTAAAATATTTTTTTTGCACAAACAGGCCTTCTAATGTAATCCTCTTCAGAATTTGGCCAAGTTTTGCAAACTCCCGTTGGTCCTCTTTCAAGACACAAGTCTATTGCATAAAAAGTCTATTCTATACGAACCAAATTATATTTTAGCCGTGTTTTGTAAATTAAAGTTAGGTCTGGCTGTTTTGCACAACTGATTCATTTTAAAGGTCATTTTTGCAAAAAAAATAATTACAACATGTTTTCTGTCCAACATGGCTATTCCTTTTTTGCAAAAAATGTGGCCAGTTTTAAAAAAATTCCCTAACAAAGTGCCTATTCGTTCCAGTTTACTATTTCCCATTCAATAGCACTTATAATCTTACTTTTAGCCATTATTTTCAACTTTGTCCAGATTCCTTATTTTTATAGTTTTACACCAGATGGACATGCTTTGCAAAAGAAAGTCCAAGTTATAAAATTTATACAACTTACACCGAATAGCCAGTGTTTAAAATAGAATCCAGATTCACAAAATCATGGATTCAAAGTTATATATATATATATATATATATATATATATATATATATATATATATATAACAATGAATTACACAAGATGTACAACTTTGCAAAGACCGTCCAGATTACAATTTACATACCAGTGCTTTAAAAAAAATCCAGATTTACAACATCATGGATGAGCAGCTATATGTATCAGTTTTTGCACTTATTTTCATTACTTGATATATGTATTCATGATTCAAAAGTAATATACATGAACTTGCATATATAGGCATATATTTAACTTCTCATTTTCTTACTTTTTCTCCCAAGTTTTTAACTTCTCATTTTCTTACTTTTTCTCTCAGGTTTTTAACTTCTCATTTTCTGTTTTTTTCTTTCTCTTTTACAGCTGGCAATTACCAACTCTCTCAAGTTCTATACACTCCCTTACAGATATATTTCAAACAAGCTTCAATTCTAGCAAGCTAAACATAACCAAATCAAGTAAGAAGCTAGTACATAAGCAAGTCAAAACGTGTTCACACTTTATCCACTCATGCACAATACGTATTTTAGACACTAACTGAAACAAACATGTTTTGTACGAAATCAAACATGAACTAGCTATAAGCAAAATCAATGTTTAGGAGCTTCACGGCCATACTTAACAAATGCAAATTTCACCCAATGAACTAATGAGACCATAAAGAGAGAAGTCGTATCAGTTTTCATGCCAAGCATTGGCCAAAATGATAATTTAAACAACAAACTTCTCTATGTTCATATGATCTTTTTGCAGCCACAAACTCACCATTTAAAGGAAACGAAATAAAATCGGATTAAGCACTTAAACCTACTAATACATAGCCATAAGACTCACATAACATTTGACGAAACACATGCTTACTGTGAATGAACTATACACGGCTGCTACATGCTAAAACAATAAATCTTAATGAGTGAGCAATCTTTATGCAAGCAAAGATTAAAGGAATGAGGAAAAAGAAACAGAAACGTAGGTTTCGACACTAACTCGCCATTGCCAATAACCAAAGCAGAACCTTCACCTCAAGAAATGCATCACCATTGCCTCGCTTCACTACTTATATACTAATACTATCAATTGGGATTGCTACTAATGATCTAACAACCAATGAATGGACACACATACATACGTCATCCAAAGATCGTTCTAACATGATATTTCAGATTGTTACAACAACCAACAACAAGATTTTCCAATACCAAAACACAACTTTGATATAATATGTACTTTCACAGGTGGTGGAACAAGTAACAATATGTTCAAACTAATGAAAATATAAACCAACTAGAGATATATATAGGATATTCCATACTAAACCTTGCTTTTGCTAACTAAACATCTAACACTATCACGAACAAGAAAACTAATGAAAATACATGAAAGGAAATGACTAGTTTTACTCAAACCTAACCCATTAGCAACACCACTACTTCACTCGATTTCCTTTTCATCGTCACTTCCCGAACATCACCTCGTCACTGCTGCATCTCCACTGCTGTCTCACTGCCCTCGAAACTGCTGCACTACTGTGACACAAAGCTAAAAATTTTACAGCACCACCATAACAGCCCCCAAACACCATCGTCACACACTTACCTTGCTGCTGCATTACTGCCACCACTGCTGATTGCCTCACGTCCCATCACTGTCTCAATACTAATGCCACAACACCACCATCACGAGCTACTTTTCTCCACTGCTGCTCCACTACTTCTCTTAGCAGCAACGACATAGCGGCACCGCCATGTTGCTCCTCCAATCCCAACTTAATTCCCAAGTCGCTACCTCTTCTTGTTCTAATTCAAACGATCTCATTTGGGGTTGCTTCGAATAGGACAAGATAAGAATGAAAGATAAGGGAAGATGTAAACAGATGCAATATAAAGAAAGAGCTGAATCGGATAAAGAAAAAGTTACCAGCCCCTTTCAAGTTCAGATCTAGTCCAATTCGTAGTGTTATTGAGAAAAATAATAGTAGAAATGAAAAGGGGGTATCAAAAGCTTTTCAAAAATGTATATTTTGTATTTTCTAGTGTAACGACCTCAAATAGTCATTTCGGAAATCGGGACCTCAATTTGCGTGTCGACAATCCCAAAAGCTCCGTAAGGTCCATTATGACATGCCTGAAATTTTTTAGCTAAAACGAATTTTGTTAGATAGGTATCGGAGAAAGACATCCGTTTCGGATATTCGTTAAGGATAAAAAAGGTTTCGGAGCTCGATTTGAGCAAATGAGCTCTGATGTAAAATCTGAAAGTTGTGTTAGGTTCGTATGGTAATTTATGACCAGTAGCAACCTTCAGAAGTGAAAACGGACCTCGTTTGATAGGACTTTTGATAGAGTCTCCGTTGCAGAAGTTTAAAAAGGTTAAAAGAGGTTTTCGAGCTCGGTTTGAGTAAACGAACTCCGATGAGAGATCTGAGTGTTCCGTTAGGTTCGTATCATCATTTGTGACTTGTAGCAACTTTCAAATTTGGATTCCGGGGTCGTTTGATTAAAATTCGCTATTTTGGCAAAAGTCAAAATTTGACCCTTTCCCGTGGGACCCACTTTTTGAGTTCTAGAGATCCGAATTGAGTTTCGTCTTGACGAGCATGTCACACAAGTCTTGTATGACTTGTGTACAAAATTTGGGGTCATTCCGAGCTTCGTAGAGTCCCGTTTGGATCCAAAAACAGTGGCTGACCTGGTGCAAAGCCAAAAAAGCTGCTGAATTCTGTTTTTTACTGTTCAGCCGGAAAGAAATCGATTTTTCAGATCAATCCATAAGGAATTGGAAAAATGTCAACACATGAAAGTTGTAGCTCTTTGAGTTGTGGTTCTAGTGCCACCAACCTCGTATCATTTGGACATTGGTATGAAACGTTATGGGTATTTTACTGAAAGCCATCCAGTGAGGTACAATTTGGACAACATGTGGTACAACTCTTTAAAGCTGTGGGCTGCTATAATACTAGGGCGGGCATTCATTTTTATTTTCATGTTTTGAGCTTCTAAAAGTGATAATTTGAAGTACCAAAATCATTCCTAAACACAAGGTAACTATTCTTACCCATTTTTAACGTTTTAATCCGAGGATCAAAGGGACGATCCTTGGAAAGAGGGTTTGAACCCTAGATTTGTGAAATGGGAAAAATGACCGAGTTGGACTCGGGTATGTACAATAATGGTACTTTTGGACTCGTGGGAGTATGGGGAGTCCGGAAACATAAATTTTACGGGTTTTTGGGTACGTCCGACCCGGGGGTATTTTGGTAAATTGCCTCTTAAATTGCGTAAGGGCTTAGAATCCTTTACTCACATGCATACGAGTGCGACGGCTCAGAGAGGAATCTTACGGAGGCACATCGTTTGGGAAAGGAGGTCGTTCCTTAGCCACTTGAGTCAATTTTGAGGTAAGTGAGACTTGACCTCTATTTTGCTTGCGGATATGATTTGATCTTGCTAAGTAAGATGTCGAGTACTTAATTGACTAGCATTGTCTAGTAGATAGTATTATGTACTACTCGTTATATTTATACAAAAAGGAGAAAGCACAAACGTGACTTGTGTATAGTCGATGTTGTGTGCCGGTGTATTATTGATATGCTCTAGGGGACAGAGACCGGTGGTGCGTTATGACCTAGAAGCGAAATTCCATCTAGGGGCAGAGGCCGGTGGTGCGTTATGACCTAGATGTGGATACTTATAGGGACAGAGGCTTGTGGTGCGTTATGACCTATAAGTAAAGTTGTTTATAGGGACAGAGGCCTGTGGTGCGTTATGACCTATAAACAAAGCCGCACGGGGTGTGTGCTTATGCTATGTGCTAGGTATATCATTACCTATGTGGTATGCGAGATATATCATCGCCATGCTGTGTGTTAATTATATTATTGCTTATGCCATAGTATCAATATAATATTGTATATGCTGCCTATATTATGTATCTTTATATTATTGACCATGTTATGTATTCGCGTATTATTGCTTGTGTTGTTGTATAATTATATTATCGTATGTAATATTTATGGGTTACTGTAAAGGTGTGGATTGTACTTCCGTTATCTGCTTATGCATTATCAAAGACTTGTCCCGAAAGGGTAATTTAGCGGGCATGTCGATTATCTTACTGGGCTTTGGCTCATAACTTACTGTTTAAATGTGCAGATCCTTCTACTAGTCAGACAGCTGGACTTATCTGATTCGTTCGAGGCTGTGACTATTTTTGCTTGAGGTGAGCCAACCGCATGGTTCGTGGTGGCATACCGTCTGATCCACCTTAGTGTTTAGACGATTCCTACATATATATATATATATATATATAATACAAGATGGTGAGAACGCGATCGTCCTCTGCTTCGGGAGCTGGTGACGCACTGACTGAGTCGGTCCGTGGGAGAGTTATGCGTAGCACACGGACTGGTGCGCGGGCACCTACTCAGCCGAGAGCGGCTACTACCTGAGCTTCTGTGGGCAGACCTCCTGCTGCTAGACAGACTAGTACAGTGCCACTGGTGTCTTCTGAGATACCCATCGCACATGTCCCATCGACTATGCCTTCTCTTGTGCCGGGCACAACGGTATCTATTCCTGCAGATGTTTTATTGCGGATTATGGGCATGCTTGGATCTCAGGCCTCGCCTATGGGTGATATGCCAGTACCTTCTGCGGTACCCCAGGCAGCTACTCCAACTATGAGTACGCCGACTCCTGAGGCTACTCCGGTGATTCCTCAGTCTACTCCAGTTATTAGTCCTATTGCTTAGCCTTCCACTTTGGCTCCTCAGTCGGGTATTCAGTTGGGTCATTCTATTCCTGCTCTTTCTATGAGTGACGAGGAGGTAGGTCGGAGGATTGAGTCCTTCATGAAGCTCAAGCCTCCCGAGTTCGATGGTACACCAGCTACTTGTTCAGCTCAGAGATATATTCAGAAGTGTGAGAAGATATTTTCGGTGCTAGGTATTAGAGTCACCCTTGGGGTGCGATGTGCTTCTTTCCGATTGTCTGGTGATGCCGAGACGTGGTGGGTTTCTGTGATGAGACAAAGGTCCAGTGATCTTCCTCCTTTGTCTTGGGCCGAGTTCGTTGCCATGTTTATGAGTAGATTTGTGCCTCAGAGCCACCATGATGCCCAGAGGCGCAAGTTTGAGAGGTTGAGGCAGGGAGACATGTCCGTGTCTGCTTATGATACCAGATTCTTAGAGTTATACCAGTTTGCGCCTGCTATGGTTGGGCTGGAGAGGGACAAGGTCCTTAGATTTGTTGAGGGTCTTCATCCTCGTCTTCAGATAGCTGTTGCCCCTAATATGGGCAGCAAGTCTTATTATGAGGTGGTTGATATTGCGAGGCGTATTGAGGATATTCATGCCAGGGCAGATGCAGAGAGAGCGAGCAAGAGGTCACGATATTCTGGTATTTCTAGTGGTCCTTCGCATGGAGGCCAGGGTTCCCGTGGTCATACTCAGCCTAGACTTCCTCAGGCCGCTGCTTTATCATCTCAGGGTACTTCGTCGGGTGTTCAGAGGCCTCAGCCGTCTCAGAGGCGTGGGGATTCATCTCAGTCTATTCCACCTGTTTGTGGGAGATGCCGTCAGAGGCACTATGGGAGGTGCAGGCCCAGAGGTGGACGCAGGGGAGGCGGTAGTAAGGCTTGTTACCAGTGTGGGGATCCCAGGCACTTTGTTAGGGATTGCCCCTATGTTACTTCATCTGGACCTACCTCCGCGGGATATCAGAGTTCTGCTGCTATGGTTCGGTCTTCTCCTCAGGCAGCTAGGCCTGTCACTCAGGTTCCTCCTAGGCAGCCGGTTCAGAGAGCTCCTGGTCCTGGAGGTTCAGCTCAGGTTTTTGCTATGACACGCCAGGATGCCGAGGCATCCAATGATGTGATCACAGGTGCTCTTTCTGTTTGTGGCCGCAATGCCTCTGCCCTTATAGATCTGGGATCTACTTTCTCTTATGTGTCTCCTGGATTTTCAACTTGCTTGAGCAAGGATCTGGTTTTTATTGATGCTCTATTTATGGTGGCAACGCCTGTCGGAGATCCTATATGTGTAAATAAAGGGTATCGGGAGTGTGTGATTTCTATTTGTGGTGTTGAGTCTCTAGTAGACTTGATGTTGCTAGATATGGTGGAATTTGATGTGATCATGGGCATGGATTGGTTGGCATCCTGTCACGCGACGTTGGATTGCCATGCCAAGTCCGTGACTATAGGTGCCGAAGGTGAGCCTAAGGCTATTTGGAAGGGTTACAGGTTTTCTCCGAGGAACAAGATCATATCATTCATGAAGGCTTAGAAGATGATAGCTCGCAGGTGCGGAGGGTATATTGCTTCTACTTGAGATGTTCGAGTAGAGGAGGTATCTATTGATCGAGTACCGATAGTATGCGAGTATCCGGAGGTCTTTCCGGATGACTTGCCGGGTTTGCCTCCTATGCGGGAGATTGAGTTCTGTATTGATATATTGCCAGGTACTCAGCCTATATCTATTCCTCCATATCGTATGGCTCCTGCTGAGTTGAGGGAATTGAAGGAGCAAATTCAAGATTTGCTTGATAAGGGTTTCATTAGACCCATTGTGTCTCCTTGGGGTGCTCCGGTTCTTTTTGTAAAGAAGAAGGATGGTTCTATGCGCATGTGTATTGATTATCGGCAATTGAACAAAGTGACTATCAAGAACAGGTATCCTTTACCGCGTATAAATGATTTATTTGATCAGCTTCAGGGTGCTACTCATTTTTCCAAGATTGACTTGAGATCGGGGTTTCATCAGTTGAGGATTCGGTCTGAGGATATTTCTAAGACTGCTTTCCGTACGAGATATGGGCACTATGAGTTTCTTGTCATGTCATTTGGGCTTACAAATGCTCCGGCCGCCTTTATGGATCTTATGAACCGTGTGTTCAAGCCATATCTTGATTCTTTTATTATTGTGTTCATTGATGACGTCCTTATATATTCAAGGAGCCGAAGGGAGCATGAGCATCACTTGAAGATTATCCTTCAGACCTTGAGAGACCATGAATTGTATGCTAAATTCTCTAAATGTGAGTTCTGGCTGGATACCGTGTCATTCCTGGGTCACGTGGTGACCAAGGACGGTATTAGTGTCGATCCCAAGAAAGTGGAGGCCGTTCAGAATTGGCCTAGGCCTACTTCTCCTACAGAGATTCGGAGTTTCTTAGGCTTGGCAGGTTATTATCGGCGATTCATGGAGGGATTTTCTTCCATATCAGCACCACTGACTAAATTGACGCAGAAGAATGTTCCTTTTCTATGGTCTGCTGCTTGTGAGTCTAGCTTTCAGAGGCTCAAGACTGTCTTGACTACACCACCTGTATTGCCCTTGCCTAGTGGATCCGGGGGATTCACAGTCTATTGTGATGCTTCTGGTATTGGCTTAGGTTGTGTTTTGATGCAGAATGGCAAGGTGATAGCTTATGCCTCGAGACAACTGAAAGTGCATGAGAAGAACTACCCTGTCCACGATCTAGAGTTATTGGCGGTGGTATTTGCATTGAAGTTGTGGAGGCATTATTTATATGGTGAGCCTTGTGAGATTTTCACTGATCATAAAATTCTCCAGTATCTGTTCACCCAGAAGGACTTGAACGGGAGACAGCGCCGATGGTTTGAGTTGCTTAAGGATTATGACATCGCTATTCGGTATCATCCCGGGAAAGCTAATATTGTGGCTGATGCTCTGAGCAGGAAGTCTATGGGCAGCCTTGTCTATCTTGATGTTGATATGAGACCACTAGCTCGAGAGTTGCAGGCCTTGTCCATTAGTGGAGTGCGATTTGATGATTCTGTGCCAGACCGAGTTTTTGCTTATATAGGGACTCAGTCATCCCTAGCTTCCCAGATCAAGGAAAAGCAATTTGATGATTCATATTTGCGTGATATTCGAGATAGAGTTTTAAGTAGGGGAGTGACCTTATTTATGATCGGAGATGATGGTGTAATGCGGCTCAATGGTCGGTTGTGTGTTCCGAATGTTGGGGAGTTGAGGCAGCTGATATTGGTAGAGGCACACAGTTCTCGGTATTCTATTCATCCTGGTATTACGAAGATGTATCAAGATCTTCGGGAGTTATATTGGTGGAAGGGAATGAAGAGAGATGTTGTTGATCATATGTCTCGGTGCTTAAATTGTCAGCAGGTAAAGTATGAGCATAGAAGACCAGCCGGGGTGACTCAGTCCATGCCGATTCCGGAATGGAAATGAGAGCATATTACTATGGACTTTGTGGTTAGATTGTCTTTGACCTTGGGCAAGCATGATTCAGTATAGGTAGTGGTGGATCGTCTCACCAAGTCAGCTCATTTCATCCCCGTGAGGACTACTTATTCATCGGAGCGCTTAGCTCGTATCTTTATCGAGCAGATTGTGAGATTGCATGGTGCTCCAGTCTCTATTATATCAGATCGCGGTACTCAGTTCACAGCTCAGTTCTGGAGATCATTTCAGAAGGAGCTGGGTACCCGAGTGGATCTTAGCACCGCATTTCATCCTCAGACTGATGGTCAGTCCGAGAGGACCATCCAGATTCTTGAGGATATGCTGAGGGCTTCTGCTATTGACTTTGGAGGCCATTTGGACAGTTATTTGCCTTTGGCAGAATTTGCCTATAATAACAGTTATCAGTCTTCTATCCAGATGGCTCCGTTTGAGGCATTATATGGCCACCGATGTTGCTCTCCAGTTGGTTGGTTTGAACCTGGAGAGGTGAAGGTGTTGGGTCCGGATCTAGTTCAGCAGACCTTAGATAAGGTCTGAATCATTTAGGATCGGCTCCGCACAGCTCAGAGTCGACAGATATCTTATGCGGATCGGAGGAGGAGAGATTTGGTGTTTATGGTAGGTCACCGGGTGTTTCTCAAAGTATCGCCGATGAAGGGTGTTATGATATTCGGGAAAAAGGGCAAGCTTAGTCTGAGGTTCATTGGTCCTTTTGAGGTCTTGGAGCGCATTGGCGCTGTTGCATATAGGCTTGCTTTGCCTCCATCTCTATCAGTTCATCCGGTATTCCACGTATCTATGCTCCGAAAGTATGTTCATGATCCATCCCATGTGATTGATATGGCTTCTGTCGAGATCGACGAGGACTTGGCTTATTTGGAGGAGCCGATTGCTATTGCGGCTAGAGAGATCCGTAAGCTAAGGTCGAAAGAGATCCCGTTGGTTAAAGTGCTATGGAAGAATCGTCCTAGCGAAGAGGCCACTTGGGAACTCGAGTCCGACATGCGGGAGAAGTATCCTCACCTTTTCGATAATTCAGGTATGATTTCAATCTCTAAAGCCTGAAAGTTATGTTGTTGTTTATGATTTCGGGTAGTAGCGAGAGTCCTCGAAATCCGTGTAATTATTTTCGTAAAAATGTGAATCTTACCTTAGACGCGGGCTCGTCCGAGGACGAACGAGAGTCTAAGTGGGGGAGATTGTAACGACCTCAAATAGTTGTTTCAGGAATCGGGACCTCAATTTGCGTGTCGACAATCCCAAAAGTTCCGTAAGGTCCATTATGACATGCCTGAATTTTTTTAGCTAAAACGAATTTTGTTAGATAGGTATCGGAGAAAGACATCCGTTTCGGATATTCGTTAAGGCTAAAAGAGGTTTCGGAGCTCGATTTGAGCAAATGAGCTCTGATGTGAAATTTGAAAGTTGTGTTAGGTTCGTATGGTAATTTATGACCTGTAGCAACCTTCAGAAGTGAAAACGGACCTCGTTTGATATGACTTTTGATAAAGTCTCCGCTGCGGAAGTTTAAAAAGGTTAAAAGAGGTTTTCGAGCTCGATTTGAGTAAACGAACTCCGATGAGAGATCTGAGGGTTTCGTTAGGTTCGTATCGTCATTTGTGACTTGTAGCAACTTTCGAATTAGGATTCCGGGGTCGTTTGATTAAAATTCGCTATTTTGGCGAAAGTAGAAATTTGACCCTTTCCCGTGGGACCCACTTTTTGAGTTGAGTTTCGTCTTGACGACCATGTCACACAAGTCTTGTATGACTTGTGTACAAAATTTGGGATCATTCCGAGCTTCGTAGGGTCTCGTTTGGACCCAAAAATAGTGGCTGACCTGGTGCAAATCCAAAAAAGCTGCTGAATTCTGTTTTTTACTGTTCAGCCAGAAAGAAATCGATTTTTCAGATCAATCCATAAGGAATTGGAAAAACGTCAACACATGAAAGTTGTAGCTCTTTGAGTTGTGTTCTAATGCCACCAACCTCGTATCATTTGGACATTGGTATGCAAAGTTATGGGTATTTTACTGAAAGCTATCCAGTGAGGTACAATTTGGACAGCATGTGGTACAACTCTTTAAAGCTGCGGGCTGCTATAATACTAGAGCGGGCATTCATTTTTATTTTCATGTTTGAGCTTCTAAAAGTAATTCCAAGGGGAATTTGAAGTACCAAAATCATTCCTAAACACAAGGTAACTATTCTTACCCATTTTTAACGCTTTAATCCGAGGATCAAAGTGACGATCCTTGGAAAGAGGGTTTGAACCCTAGATTTGTGAAATGGGAAAAATGACCGAGTTGGACTCGGGTATGTACAATAATAGTACTTTTGGACTCGTGGGAGTATGGGGAGTCCGGAAACATAAATTTTACGGGTTTTTGGGTACGTCCGACCCGGGGGTATTTTGGTAAATTGCCTCTTAAATTGCATAAGGGCTTAGAATCCTTTACTCACATGCTTACTAGCGCGACACTATTTCTTTGGCTCAGAGAGGAATCTTACGGAGGCACATCGTTTGGGAAAGGAGGTCGTTCCTTAGCCACTTGAGCCAATTTTGAGGTAAGTGAGACTTGACCTCTATTTTGCTTGCGGATAAGATTTGATCTTGCTAAGTAAGATGTCGAGTACTTAATTGACTAGCATTGTCTAGTAGATAGTATTATGTACTACTCGTTATATTTATACAAAAAGGAGAAAGCACAAACGTGACTTGTGTATAGTCGATGTTGTGTGCCGGTGAATTATTGATATGCTCTAGGGACAGAGGCCGGTGGTGTGTTATGACCTAGAAGCGAAATTTCATCTAGGGGCAGAGGCCGGTGGTGCGTTATAAACTAGATGTGGAGACTTATAGGGACAGAGGCTTGTGGTGCGTTATGACCTATAAGTAAAGTTGTTTATAGGGACAGAGGCCTGTGGTGCGTTATGACCTATAAACAAAGCCGCACAGGGTGTGTGCTTATGCTATGTGCTAGGTATATCATTACCTATGTGGTATGCGAGATATATCATCGCCATGCTGTATGTTAATTATATTATTGCTTATGCCATAGTATCAATATAATATTGTATATGCTGCCTATATTATGTATCTTTATATTATTGAGCATGTTATGTATTCGCGTATTATTGCTTGTGTTGTTGTATAATTATATTATCATATGTAATGTTTATGGGTTACTGTAAAGGTGTGGATTGTACTTCCGTTATCTGCTTATGCATTATCAAAGACTTGTCTCGAAAGGGTAATTTAGCGGGCCTGTCGATGATCTTACTGGGCTTTGGCTCATAATTTACTGTTTATATGTGCAGATCCTTCTACTAGTCAGACAGCTGGACTTATCTGATTCGTTCGAGGCTGTGACTATTTTTGCTTGAGGTGAGCCAACCGCATGGTTCGTAGTGGCATACCGTCTGATCCACCTTAGTGTTTAGACGCTTCCTACATCTTGTATTATATATATATATATATATATATATATATATATATATATATATATCGGATGTCAGGATTCGTAGATGCTCTATTGACACTGTATTTCGGGTGGATGTCTACACCTATATTTTATTGAAATATTTCTATCTAAATAATCATTATGAGTCAGTTTAATTATTCGTGGTTCGCCTAAGGATGTAACACTTAGGTGCCATCACGGCCCCGAAAATTGGATTGTGACATCTAGCCACCGGCAGCGGTGGTCTGGCAGCGACGATGTGGCAGCGCAGCGGTGGACCTAGGTTTCCGGCGGCCATGGAAAATTTGGCCAGAATTTCCCCATTTTTCTAATATTTGGTGTGAAAATGAGATAATGAGGAAGGTTAGGCAATATATAGGTGTATCATTCAGGTTGGGTCGTGGGTCAACAGGTCAGGTTAGAAGAGTGGGTCAAAAAGTTAGTCTTCCTATTTCTTTTCTTTTCCAAACAATATACATGGCCCAAATAGCCTCTAAAGCTAGATTAAGTCTACCAACTTTGAAACGTCTTAACAAATTAACTACAATCACTTTAATTAAGCAAACTAAATATTTCATAAAATTATATTAAAGCAAGAAAGTGAAATCAATTTGACCCCCAACTTAATTCTAATTTTTATCAGTCTTTTGATATTTTATTGCTAATTAATTAACTTTTTTCTTCTGCACTAATTAATTAACTTAAAATGAGAAAATACCTAAGGAAACTAGGCAAACAATCTAGGAAATTAGCATAGCTATCAATTTTTTTTTTTGTGCCGAAATTAGGTGATTACAACGAAGTTTACTGAAGAAATGAGAAGTCAGTTCGAAAAGGGAACAGGCGTAAAACATACCAATATGGGAATGCAGTAATTTACACTTCCTGTTGAAAGCTTATGGAAATGGGCAAGATGAAACTATCGCCGACATCCATATCGCCACATACACCAGACCCAGTCACGATCTTTGGAATCCTCACTGTTGGGGACTATGCCTTTCTTCCTCCGCTTGATGAACATTAACATACCCGCTTTATGAAAACGGGGAGAGTAGAAAGCAAGAATATACCAGAAGGAGAATTTCACTCTGGCATGGTTTGACAGATGATCTAGCACGACCACTAAGCACCAGACGGAAGGCTCAACTTGACCCAAGCAGATATTGTACTGGCGACGTATTTCTTCAATAATCGAACGAACACGCTCATTGAGATGCAAAGTGAAAGAGTACGTATAAACCATCGAGTAACCGGACGAGAAGAAATTCTTTCGTCAGCAGTAGGGATAATAATATTAACAAGTTCAGTCCATTTGCACTCAAGCCTGATACGGGTTATGTCGTCTTTCACGACAACAGTTGGGTAGAACTCGATAGAAAGATTGCTATTCTCGCCTTCCTGTTTAGACGTTTGGTCCTGCATTCAGCCATCACCTTCAAAATTCAAGGTTGTAGGAAGATAGTCGGGGACCTTAAAGTTTGTAGGAAGAAAATTTTATCCTTGGGCCATGTTTAAGAAGAAAACCTTTTGAAAAGACTGGGAAAAGAGTTGTTTTTGAAAAAAGTTTTGGAATAGTTTGAAGATGAATAAAAGCCTCTGTAATTACGGTGTATTTATACACGCCAAAGAGGAGTCTTGGATAGGAAGCGGATCGTTCTTGAAGCGTGAGCTCATGATCATGTGGGATCGTAATTATCGTAGCTTACATGATACATCCCAATAATTATGGAATATGGTAGAGAAGTTGCAGCATTAGAAAGACACGTACAAAACCCCTCCAATCACAAGATTACACATCATCATACTTGAGTACTCGCATTTAATGCGATGCATGCGAAGAACAGGGGACGAGTATCAGGCAGAAGCAAATCCCTACGTCTTCTATCACGCCTCTTTCACTTCCTGACTGCTTACGACAACACTCAGCAAGTGGGGGGACTGACTCTATGGGAAAAAATACGCCACCCTACTGTTACGGGGATACGAGTCCAGCTGGCGAAATTAGATTTAGCCTATAAGTCACCGGGCACAGAGGATACACTCCCGCTTCTTGAGCCACGGCCGTTCAGGCGGCACAGGCATAGGACGCAAGGTATACATCCCACAGCCCTAGGATTCATAGTCTCCTTGTTAGGATTTCGTATATACCACTGCCTTGAGTTTAGGCCCATGGCCTTTATTGGTCTTTGTATTTTACCATAATTAGGACTGGGTAAATCTCTACTATAAATACCTCTCCTGTCATTGTATTGTCCGACTATTCTCAAGGAATAAGATTATTACTTTCCTACTTATTATTTTTCTCTCTATATTTATTTACTTTTCCTGCGTATTTAGTGTATTGCTTGTGGCCCTCTAATAAATTCAATTGTTTTACCTAAACGACCAAGTTTAGGCCTAAAGAATAGCAAAATACAACGAGATATGAGGCTGTTGATAGTTGAGATACAGGGAGATACAACTTGATACAACATTAAAAGAAGCTGGAAGGAAGTGAAATTTGGGGAGGGAAAGAGGAAAACTAAAATTGGTGAAAATTGGTGGAAGAATATAAGGTTTTGTTATGCTATGCTATTTTTTGCTATGTTTTGTTATTAACTTTTCCTTTCCTCTAAATATTGCTATATTTTGTAAATAATTTCTCAAAAGCATACGTGTTTGTAAAAACTTAAATTACCCTTAAATTTTTAAAAAAAAAATCACCGGGTGCCCTCCATAAGGAGTGGTTTTCCAAGATTGCCAGCGTTTAACAACGTTTAAGCAAAATACCCTTATGCTGGCATGGAGCCAAGACTTCAAGGCAAAAAATTATAAGTATTGGCGCGGGGCCAAGACTTCAAGGGCAAGTGTTGTATTGCCAACACTTCAAGTTATATGGCGAGAATGCAGGAAGAGATTGGAAGGGGCAAGTCTTGGCCTTTTGCCAACACTTACAACCAAGTGCGGCAAGTGTTTCCTTTTGCCAACACTTGAAGGGAAAGTGTTGCCAAATAGAGACGGTTCAAAGGCAAGTCTTGGCCTTTTGCCAACACTTACGACCAAGTGCTGACAAGTATTGTCTTTTGTCGACACTTGAAGTGGCGAGTGTTGGCAAATAGAGAAGGGTCAAAGGCAAGTCTTGGCCCCGTGCCAAGAGTCTGACATAGATGTTTTCATCTAGAATTTTTTCATTAAACTTAGCATCGACCTATTTGCAAAACCACCATTTTTGCGGGCAAAAAGGCAAACCATTGTTTGTGGTGTCATACTTCTGCAAATGAGCCCTTAAATTTCGTAAAAATTTCGTGTAGGGGCCTGTTTGGCGCGCGCTAATTGATTTGTAGCCGTCAAAAACAAATTCGCTGAGAAATAGCCACCTCCAGACAAAACCAAGTATAAATACTAGGGCTTTGAACAAAAAATACTGGGGCTTTGAACAAAACTTGTTCAAAGCCCCAATATTTATACTGGGAAGTTTCAGTAAACTAATCCCAGTATAAAATACTAGGGCTTTGAATAAGTTTTGTTTAAGGCCTCAACATTTTGTTATGGGACTTTGTATAAAGCTTCAGTCCCATAACAAAATGCTGGGGCTGTGGAATTGTTCACAGCCCCAGCATTTTGTTATGGGACAGAAGCTTTATATATAAAGTCTCATAACAAAATAATAGAATTTTATCCCTTTGATGGGACCTTTGTTATGGGATAAATCCCATTATTTTGTTATGGGATAAATTCACATAACAAAATAATGGTATGTGTTCAAAAGTCCCATTATTTTGTTATATGACTTTGTATAAAGCTTCAGTCTCATAACAAAATACTTGGGCTTTGAACTTGTATTTTGTTATGAGACTAGTCTGGGGTGTTTTTCCATCGCTAATGGAGCTTAAGTGTGCGCGCAAATTTTTGGCTATTCTTCAATAAATTTTGAAACGGTGGATAGTACCCAATGAGCGCGTCAAAAAATGGCTAGTGATCAAAATTTCCCTTAAATTTCCTGGAGTGTGGAGGCCCAGATTGCTAAAGCCCCCAAATGTTAAGCATTTGGTCATGGAACAAGAAAAAGGAGGAGGGAGAACAATGGAGTCCAACCAGCAAACCATTGAGCAGGAGCAAGAGGAGCAGCAGCAGCCACAAGCAGCAGCACTATCAAAGAACGCACAGAAGAAACTATTAAAGCAACAAAGATACGAAGCCAAGAAAGCTGAGAAAAAAGCACTTGAAAAAGAGCAAAAGAAGAAAGAAGGAGAGCGCAAGCGTAAAGAATGGGAAGAAAAGCTAGCCGCCGCCACGGAAGAGGAAAAACAACAACTGATAGAATCAAGAAAGTGTTTGAGGAAAGAAAGAATGGACCTACGTTCAGAGGAAAAAGGAAAGAAGTTAGAAAGACTCACTAAAGCTAAACAAAATGGCCAAAATGTAGTTATTGATCTTGAATTTGGTCATCTCATGAATACCTCTGAGCTCCATAGCTTAGTTCAACAGGTTCCTTTTGTTCAATCACATTATACCCTTTTTATGTTACATTATATTGTTTCTTGGGAACTTTACAGAAATAGTCGTCCTAGTCCACATACATTGATTATGCAGTTACTATATAGGTATTATACATGGAATATACATAAAGTAGCTACTTTTTGTTTAAGCGGCCTAGCCATTGTTCACGCTTTTATAAAAATCCTTTATTTCTTTATGAAAAAAAAAAAGACAGGTTAGAAGTAGGAGACCTCAACATATCTAGCTATCTTTTTGATATTTTTTTTCTAATAAAGCATCAATTTTTATAGTTAAGAAATATGCAATATGCTAGTTGAGTAGTTATTCTTTTGTGGGACAAGAGAAGAAATTTGTAATTTGGTATAGAGGTGAAGCTAGGATTTGAAGTTTATGGGTTTGGGAATGCCATTGAACCCACTTGACTATTTGAGTTACTGGATTCGAAATTTAATGCTTGTACATAGTAGATTTTAAACACATGTACAGAGTCCGAGCCAAAAGCTATTGGTTCGACGAACTTCGGAACCCGTAGCTACCTCCGCCCCTGAATTTGGACAGAACGGATGCCAGTTTCCCCAAAAAATCCAATGTTGAGCGGGGGTGGATTGAGGATTTGAACGGTAGGGATTTAGGATTCTAGGACAACAACCTCTTAAGTGCTAATAACTGGGTCTAGAAGTTAGTTGTATTTAATCAGTGGACTTCTTAATATATATACAAGGTCTAGGCTATACCTACTGAGTTCAGCTGAAGATATACGATACATTTTACATCCGCTACTAATCTTGAGATGCTTTGGCCTACTTTTCTTTGTGACTGGTGGTGCTTGTTATGCTAGAAGATACTGTAACTATTCCACAGTTCCAATATCCTTAGCTGATTTGATTTAATGAGTTCATGTGGAAAGTTGCAGTATGCTTGAATAGTCATGACATGAATTTGAATCTTGAATAAATTCTTACTGTTTTCTTGCTGATTTACAAATGCGATGTTACCTTAACATGTTTGAGGCGAGCAAACTAAACAAAGCTAAACCTATTGGATTTATTGCAGATCATGTACTGTTATGCTGTGAATGGAAGATGTAATTCTCCTGCTCACCTTTGGTTGACTGGCTGTCAAGGAGAAATGCAAGATCAGTTGCAGAGACTCCCAGGATTTGACAAGTGGATAATTGAGAAAGAGAACCGGCCATATATCGAGGCATTCGAAGAGCAGAAGGAACGCCTTGTATATCTTACTGCAGACTCTGAAACAACATTAGATGTCCTTGATCCAAAGCATATATATATCATTGGTGGGTTGGTGGATAGGAATCGGTGGAAAGGGCTAACCATGAAAAAAGCAGAAGACCAAGGGATTCAAACTGCAAAACTCCCAATTGGGACTTACCTGAAGATGTCTAGTTCCCAGGTATTGTAAATCTTGCTAATCGTTGAGCTGCTTGTCTGTTTCACTTGATACAAACATTGTGAACTATGTTAGTGAGATAAAATCTGAGTGCTCGCAGCATGGTTTATGTTTGACAATGAAGTGCATAGTTTGGTTTGCTGGTTAGGACAAATATTTAAGATGTGCTGCTATGCTATGTACCTCAATTAGTTCACCCACAAAGAGCACTAATAAGGTTCCAGATAGGTGTCTTGAAGCTGAACTCTCAAGAGCCTGCTCACCTTATATGTCCAAGAAGAAAACCTAATGACAGTATCGTGAGTTTCTGTTTAGAATTTTCTTAAATACTTCACCATTCTGCATAATATCAATCCAAGTAGTATACTTTCTTTTCTGCGGTACTGTTAAGTTGGTACTTTGACCTTGGCCTCTCTTGCTAAAGGATGTCGCATTCGTCACTGAATTATCAGGTTCATAGTCTTCTTGAATACTTCTGGTGTAATGCTACGTCTGAATCTCATATTGATGTAAAGCTGGATTTCCTTGAATTCCTTCAGCTGTACCAGCTTGTTACTGAGTTCTATTAATAAAATAACCATTTACTTACATATAATATTAAAAAAGAAATCTTCTTGAGTACTGGGTTCAGGGTCTTATAATGTTAAAATGTCGAAATCTTAACATATGAATATATTCAGAGGTAAAAGACACGTCATTAGCATGTATAAACTTCTATACTTAAATTGTTCCTCCTCTTGACTGTTTTTTCTCTGCCGTTGCTGCGGCTTCTTCTTTTTCTTTCTCTTTGTCCTCAAGTTTTGTTTCATCGCTCGTCTTCTTTTTTTCCCGTTGTGAATATATTTTTACCCTTTTCAACTTGATATATTCTTTTTCCCCTTTACTTTTCAGTTTTTAAATTGAAAGATTTGCTTATATATTACTCCCTACAACAACAACAACAACAACAACAACAACAACAACATACTCAAAATATTCGTCTGAGGAGGGTGGGACTTATATATTACTCCCTCCGTTTCAATTTATAAGTCATAATTTCCTTATTACTCCATTCCAAAATGGATGTCACATTTCTAAATTTGGACAAATTAGTTCCGAACTTTCTACTTTACCCTTAATGAGATGATTTATAGCCGTACAAATATCTATGGTTCATTTTAGATTCCTAGCCAAGAATCGGCAAGAGAGTTAAAGTTGCTACATCTTAAATACTCTAAGATCAAGGACTTTTAGCTGCCTTCTTCAAGTACTTGACAACTTAATTCCATTTGTTTTTGTTATTATTATTCTTTTGTCTTTTTATGCTTTGTTTTTGATCTTGGAAGCACACCATTGCCTGATCTAATTTTACAGAATGGATATTGTTACGCTAGTAGAAGGTGTTTCTGCGTCTTATCATATCTTATATGTCAATGAAAGGAGAACATAATGCAAATATTAAAAGATATGATGGTGTTGAGCATTTCTGTAGAGTGCATATAAAGGTTGGCTGCATCTTGAGAAAACAGATTGCACTAGATCTTATCATCTGATATGTACTGGTATCATATGGATAACCTATATTATCGATCAAAAAAGGAATAAAACGTATGGAAAACCTATTTGCTCCATTTTTTTTTTTTTGGAACTTGTAACATGATTCAATAGTATAATCTCTTTTCTTCGCCAAGAAATGTTAGTGGCCAGTAGCACCTACTACATTGGTTAATGTAGATCATTATGAAACCTCCCAATGTCCTAACTTGTATTTCTACTATGCAGGTGCTAACAGTCAATCAAGTGGTAGAGATACTTCTGAAATACATAGAGACAGGTGACTGGAAAGCTTCATTCTTTGAAGTGATTCCACAAAGGAAAAGATACGATGCTGATTCTGAAGAGGGTAATAATGATATCAAACGGGAAGAAGAGACTGATGGGAAAGAGGACCACGAGGTTAAAAGACAGTGCATTGAGAGTTGAAGCTTCCATTAGATCCAATCAGGACAGTCTGTTTAGGTATGCATCACCTTTTTCTCCAGAACTTGTCCTGGAGAGGAGGCAATTTATGGTGAACTTGAAACTTATGCCTTCTTGAGAATGTACTTGGCATTATTTTCCATAGTATTATATGCCTTCAAACTTTCCTCATGCTGCGCCTCATCTTTTGGGTACATATGGAAAGCTTAATTTTGTGCCTTTGCAAACTTGAGATGACAAACAGATGAAATACTTTTTGTTTAATCTATTCCAGCAAATTGATCAAAGCTTGGTGGTGTTGTACTTTTTGGATTTGGCGTGTTATATGATAGATAACCTTTGCTTGCTCTTCTGATGTTTGAGTCCTTTATTACTTTTAATATCACCCTAGATGTGTAAATAGAAAACATGGTGTTTGATTGGTTTAAAGGATTTTATCAAAATACAAGTCACGGGCAATCAACAACCAAAATACTCAAAATAGTAAGGCACATATAAAACAGTCAATACCAGTTGGCTTGCTTTGTTCGAAGAAGCACTGTTAAACTTTGAAAAGAAGTAATCTAAGATTGTCAATAGGTCGCAAATTAACATCACTACAAGATGGAGAGAAAAGACGGTTTGTTTTCTTTTCTGCTCTTGAAATTTTACTTCAACTGAAAAGCTTACTCCTTGCCATCCTCCGCAAGAGAGTCAACATTTTCCACAATAGTCGCCGCTGCACCCTGAGAAGTGCTTCCATTTGATACATCCCTATGCATGTAACCGTTACTCATTGGTGGTGGATACGCAAAGTATCCATGGTGATGAGCCATTGCAAAAGGAGGTGGATAAGGTGCCATAGTCATGTTGCCTGTAGCTGGATCAACCATTGCCCGCTTCATCAGCAAAGGCTCGCCTCTCAACGATCCACGCTCACCACCATCAAACTCACGGTAACGATGCAAGTATAAAGTCAAGGGTTCAATGTAGTCATCAAACCCAAGCTTGCTCATGGCCCAAAGCACATCTTCAGCAGTGATGGTCTTGCGCTGCTCACGCTGGCATCGCTCGTTGGCTTCACCTGTTATGAAGCTTATGAACTCAGACACACATTCTTGGATGGTCTCCTTGGCATCATCCGATATCTTGGCATGCGAAGGCAGGATTCTGCGCATGATTCTGATCACGTTAGCTATTGGCATGAACCGGTCTTGCTCCCGGACGGTGCATTCAGAATCTTCTGTGTTGTTGGTGGTATTGTTGTTCGTATTTGCAGCTGCAGCGGCAATGGCCTGGTTGAGATGAGCAGACAGTCCCATGCTCATCTCCGTATTAGCTTTCACACAACAAGAAAGAACGTTTTATAAGCTTCAAAAGGGAGATGAAAGGTATCAAAATATTCAAATATACATTAATTATAAAGTTCATGATTACAAGGCTTATACTAGTTAGTTAGGCTCTAGTAAACATCAAGCCAAAGTTTGTTCATCATCGTATAAACAAAAAATTACTACTAGTAAATAATGAAACACAATTCACAATGGACGAGGCCTTTTGGACGGTACCGTATTCATGTAAATCAACATTTGAAAAACCAAACGACAGATGATGTTGTGAATGTAGCCAAATTAAACCAACAGAAAACGCTTCATAATTTATAGTTTTTGTCATCTTACTTTGTCTCCTCTTAAACTCCCAACACGCAGCTCACTTAGTAACCCCACCACTAACCCCCATCAAACATCCAAATTACTTGCCCTTTTGTCCTTTATCAGAAGGCTTTTTTCTTTTATCTTTTTACTAAAGAAAAATTTTCTGACTGTAACGGACACACACTGCTTTCGTATCTACTAGCAGGAGAATTTTCTTTTGCTGCAAATTTGTGTAGGACAGAGACACACAAGTTCTTTTCATCCCTTGAAAACGTTAGCCTCACAAGTCGCTATAGATCGATGCAAGTTTCTCTTGATGAGAAGGGACCAAATAAGAAACAGCCTTAGACACTAGTTGCTAGTACTAACTGATTAAGGGGACTAGCTAAACCCACCAACCAAACATGAGATAAATGCGATCCAAAATTTTATACCAGAATTATTAATTCAATCCCACCAACCCCAACGACCCCTATGAGTTTAACATGTACGCATTAAAAAAAATAAGTTCTATCAAGTCACCCAAAAAATCTATATGTTAGACTCCATCGAAAGTTTTAAAACTGAGTTACGTTACAACTAAAATATGTAAAAGTGAACCAATAAGATTCCTAGTAAATTATTATACTTCACCCGTTTCAATTTATGTGAATTTTTTCGTACTTTTTGAGAATCAAACTGTATGAATTTTGAATAACATTTAAGCTGCGATTTTTCATCATATTGATATGAGAAGAGTTGCAATTTATAGTGATGTTCATATAGTTTTTAATATTTAGTAAATTTTTATTTATAATTTATTAACTTAATGTAATCTAATTTAGCTTCAAAAATGAGTTAAATTGGTTATCACGTAAATTGAAATAATGAGAGCATAACTTTCTATTAAGAACGAAATAAGCAAAAACCTTATTGCAAAACATCAGCGTTTTTTCAGAGAATAATTGGACGAGCTAATTAAGACAGCTGCTTTTGATGGGTTTTCCCCCTCTTTTATCTCTTGTTTTTGGGGGGGGGGAGTACAATGAGTGACACATGTACTGATAGGGTAGAGACGACATACTATAGGTCAAGAGATTGCATGCATGACACTTGTTTCCTTTTTGTCGTGAAACTTCAATTTGCTCAAACAAATCAAAACTGATCACCAACCATTTGCAAAATCACCATTGAATCTATTCAAGAATATACTAACAGCTCCGCAAATATCATATAGGAGTAGGACTATTCACGAAAGTTGTCAGTACGTAGCTAGTATGAAAATATGAACACTCTTCCACGGAGCTGGTTACGTAAAGCTTCTCCACGGAGAAGATGATAGTACAAAAAAACCTAGACAAGTAGTTTATAGGTTTTCCGGCCATTTCACCAGAATGTATCAAAGCTTCCAAGACATCTGTTGACTTCCTAACTTATTAGATCTAAAGAAGAGAATGGAAAATTATTATTAGAGGAACAATTCAACAATAACAATTTTGATACATTAATGTTGGAATAGAAGTCCAATTGATGATGTTGAACTAGCTAGCTAGTAGTTGGACAAACTCTCTTGATAAATTCAGTAGTGTGGTCCTTTTGCTCTTTTAAAAAATTTCATCTTTTTCTTTTTCCGTTTATTTGTTTGGGTACATAAAAATGTGCTTCAGCATAAAGCTTAAGTAAAGATTCACGAATGATAGGTATGTATGTATAGCTCTTACTCTCTTTTTCAACGTAAAAATGGTTGTGTACAAGAAAAATGGAAGCTATAGACTTGAAATAGGATACAAGAAAATCATACAAAGATTGTACTCCTTAATCAGGACCATATAGAGTATAGTATATATAAAAGCACAGTGTATGCAGGTGTGAATAGCGTACCAGGGGTTGGTGGTGGGAACCTGCGGTAGCCATGAAATCCTCCACCATTATTGTTTCCTCCAACATTATCCATCTTGCTAACCACTGTACTACTGTGAGTGTGAAGATAGCTTGTTATGAGCTTGCAAGCAAATATGGTTTGGCAAGTGGCCATATTTATAGATATATATATATAAGTAGTATTAATTAAAGAGCTACATTTCAAAATCAAAAAGGAAATTAAAGAGAAAGGCACGTGTCAATTGGCGTAGTGAACGAGATGAAGGTATTCGCCGGGATAAATAGACTTCACAGTTGGGCAGTAGATGAGCATTGACCGGAATCATATTACCCTGCACAGCATAGTAAAAAACCATGCAGTTTAATTTAGCCATTTGGCTGCTTTTACTTTTTCTCCTTTTCAATGCATGCTGTCAAAGTTTTAAAGTTCCAATCCAATTCAAAACTGAAATGCTCAATTACCATTCAATCTGGTCATTAATATTGTGACCAAACAGTAACTAGGTTCGCTGCAAAACCAACGTTAAGTAGACATTCTAGTTGGGGTATTATTTACTTACTAGAATTGATTTACAGGGTATGTCCAAAGAAAATATATAGTCCATTGATGCCTTAGCAAATTCATTATTTGGGTGGTGTTTTGGGAGAGAGCCTGTAAATGTGTGCAGCAATACTCTTCTAGTTGGTGGAATTCGTGACCCTCTAGTCCGATCATATCCAACTGATGTCTTATATCTATCGAATTTTGGATGTAATTAATGTCATTCTCGTTATAAGTAGTGAACTACATTTTTTTTTTTTTAATTCTGGTCTACCATATACCTTTATTATATTATATTGTGTTTGATTATTATTGCATAATTCTTTGCAAGTGATTCACTTCGTGTTTTATATATTTGTGCGTTCACAATCCAATTAATGTTGCAATGATGAAGACCAGAATCCAATCACATGAACTAAGGAACTATGGAAGGAAAGAACCATCGAGAGATTATTGAAAATCCACACAAGAAGGAAAGAGGGTGTCATCAGCATTCTTCCACACAAGAAGGAAAGAGGGTGGCGAGCTTTAACACCGAAAAAAGAATACTATAGCTTATCCCAAAAATATAGTAGCACTTCTACAATTAATGAGCAACAGTAAAAATAAAAAAAAAGTTTAAAAAACTTTTTATTACTAAAAGAATGAACATGAAGAGAGGCCACATACCCAAATCACAATATAAAAAACTTTTTTTACTACTTCAATAACAGTAACAATGTAATTTATGAGAAGAGGTAAGTAGGAGAAGATTGTTGTGTTCTTTCTTTTTAGTCGTGTTAGACACTGCTATTTGACCATATTCGTGTGTATATAAAATGGATATAAAAGGTAAAAAGTCCATAAAGTCCTCATTTATTTTTTTCTCCAAACCACTATTTTTTTTTCCTCCATTAAATTTTTCTCTAAAAATATACTAATAATTTTATATTAGCATGTCCAACATTCTATGGTCCCAATACATTGAATAATTAAAATAATAAGTGCATTACTCTTAATATTGTATAAGTACGTTATTTTTAATATCGAATATATGAGTTTAGTTTGAATGAGTACCGAATTTAATAATTTTTTTTTTTGCTTGTAGGAGTTTCTCGTTAAATATTTAAATTTTAGATAAAATATAAGTGACCAATTTTCATTGTAGTTAATTTGCTAATGTTTTGAAATTGAATTACTTATTCAAATTATGGCTATTTAATCGACTACATAATGAATATATATATATATATATATATATATATATATATATATATATATATACTCTCAATATATTTCAAACTTATTCTTATGGAATTTTACATACACACCATTTATAAATTTACCAATAAAAAAATTATAATTCACATATTTGCATACACACCCCTACATAATATAATAAGAACTACACGAGAACTAAAAAAAATAGAAAATTAATTTGTTATGGAACTACTATTATATATAATATAATATATTATCAAGAATAAATATAGATATGACATCATTAATCAAACCACTAACTAGCTATGCATTGTGTAAAATCATCAGAAGTTTGAGTAGAAGTAGTTTTTAGTGTGTCTCTCCATTCTTTCTGTTGAACCTCTATATAATCTTGTTTGCAGTGTCAACTAAAGGCATTTTAGTTTCATGTTTATATTTTTTTCCTCGTTTGATGGGCCAACAAAGCATAAACCAAAAAAAAAAAAAATGACGAATGTTGTTGCCTGATGGGTCAACTAACACTTAGGAATTGAAGGTAAGAATTGACGTAAGTAAGTACAGTTGCAGTGAACCCATTGACAAGTGAAGTTATTCCAGCATAATGACAACTACAACAGCGTTGTAAGCGAAAGTTACGAGTTCGAACCTAGCAAAAGTGTGTCATTTAACCTATTTTTACAATTACTTCGTATTTAATTATCTTACTATGTAGTGAAGTTTCTCATATCTTATATAAGTTATCATTGATAATAAAGAATTTTAATTTTTCTTATTTGATCCTTCAATTACTCTTTTTATGTAGCCAAATTTCGTATATCTTTTATATGTTATCACTGGTAGTAATTAGTTTTGATTTGTCTTTCTGATCCTCTAATCACTAATAATAATGAATAGCTGAAGGCACTTTGGGGGACATACAACTATATACTATAACATATACATATAATCATATTATTATAAAAGAGCCAATCCCTATAGCAAAAAGTAAACACCTTGTTGCCCTTAAGGCACAATATTTAAAAATTAAAATTGAAAAATTGTAAATAATAGAAAATAATAAATAAACCAAAACTTGAATAGTAAAATCTCATCTTCCATTCTTTAATGATTAGATGAATACATACAGTAAGTTGTGGCAGATTCATTGTATTGTTATATTATATAGACAATATTTAATTTATTTACTTGCTTTATTAATTTAAATCCAAAGATTCACTATTCTTGGGAGTTAAACGGTTCACTTCATAGGACTTCACTTCATAGGACTGTTGGTGTTTGGACTCTTGGGATGACTAATATTTCTGCCGTTTTACTATCCTGTTTATGACAAAATGAATATTTTCTATATATTACCATTCATAGGTCCTAACAACCCAATGGCATATATCTTAAGCTTCTCCAGTAATGATTAGATGAATAATATTTTTTCAAGATGGGGTGGTTACTCGACATAGGAAGTGAAATTTCTCAAACGGAAGCATAACTGGTTTTGAATTACTTTTGTTATGTCTATAACTACGCCCCCTTTATGTTTGATCAGGATACGTTCGGATTTGCAAACATGTATTATGTACTTTATGGTCTGTGGGCGTTACTGATCTTTCTTTTCATAGAAAGCTTTCTCTTATATATCCTCTTTTGTTCGGAGCGGTGTCCAAGCATCTTATGGCATTACGCCTCATGCTTTTCTCTTCTCCTCCCAAATTTTGTTTCCTTGATGAATTGACTTCTCAAATTATGTGGTAATCATTTCCGTGTTAGTCATTGTGATTTAATTGTGTTGTCAGTGAAATACTACGAATTAGTAATTCATTTTAGGGAAGTCCAATTGCTCAAGACATGCAGATATTAGCAATGTAGGAATTTGCAATACAATGATTAGTTGCACAGTTATATTTATTATTGGATATTTCGTATATTGCATACTATACATTATATGGTATGTATTTAAAAGTATGGTTTAACTTTTCCCTAACAAAATTGAAAATTATTCTATATTGAATATTTAAATTTTTTCTTTAGCAAAGCAGTAGGGAATCCTTGAGTGATATGTTAAGTTAGAAAGCTTTTTTTGAATAATATGATGATAATTTTATCATTAATTTATTTAAATGCATGTATTACAAATAGATATATTATTATTTCAGATTTTATCCTGCATAAAATAATACATACAATTCTATATAAATTATGCAAAGTATTAGCTGTGACGTCATCCAAAAATGCATCCAAACAACGTATAGCTAACGTGGAGTTAATAGGGACAACACAAAATGCTATCAAACAAAATATTGCTAATACATCTTACAATACCTAATGCTCCAAAACCAAAGACCCATTACTGCACAAGTTTAACATTGAAATTTTGTTGGACACCAGAAAAAATAGTAATTAAAGAATTTATAATTAAATTTACGGTCAAAATAAATAAGTTTGACTCTCGAAATTTGAATCATACCATTCATTGTGGAATAGAGGAAGTAACTCAAATACAGTTTTTATGTAATTTTTAAAAAGTTTATATTCATTGTTACAGAGTACATGCGCGAAGTGCGTGCCCTAATACTAGTATTTTCAAAAAAGTTAGACAGTATATTTTCCTCTATAAGGGCATAACTTTTTTTTGGGGGGGGGGGGGATACAAATTTTTATTTAACTAAATTAATAAGATAAATAAGAACATTATCTTGGTTCCCGTTTAGATTTGTCAATGGCTATGCTCACAAATGAAATAAAATACTTTTTTGTTGTTTTTAAGGTAGTGACAGTTCTTGTTAAATTTAATTTTGAGTTATTTTATTCGATATTTTTAAATTTAATTAAGATGAAGTGCTTTGCACGAACTAGCGTATGCATATTACAAATTTTTACGCATACATAAGTTAAATACAAGATTTTTCTCCATAGGTTATAGTGGGATTCGACTAAAAATGTTTTAAGACTTACCTAACAAAAAAAATACTTTATCTTATTCAAATTGTGGGTTTCAACTTGTAAATGTAAAAAATAACAAACTGAAAAACCTTTCTAAAATAGATTAGAGGTTTTTTTTTTTCAAGAAAATACTTATTTTTAGACATCAAGTTGAAAGTAATTTTTTTTCAACACTTTAAAAGACTCCTTTTACAATTTTTTGTATGAAATTGACGTATCAGAAAGAAGAAAGTACAAAAATAGTAATCATAAAATTAAAATTTCGTATATATTAAGGAGAGTATGAAATATGCACTAAGTATAAAATTTCCTTTTATCTTATGAAAAGAATCACAAAAGTATAAGTTGGTGTATAAAATTTTTGAGAAGATACGATCGTAAAGAATATAAGGGTTTAAGAAAAAGAAATTCTTTTATACAATCTATGCATTGGGGATGTAAACATAATTAACTACAGAGAGAATGAAATTCAAAAATTGATTTTTTTTTCATGAAGGGTATAACGGGCACAAAAAATGTAGAAAGTGTTTATTTTACCTCCAATCACCTAATTAAATGACTTAATTATTCCTATTATGTCCACGAAAATTATGGTCAAATATGATTTTTCAAGAGAAAATCAATGCTTGTTGTTGTCACTGAGCAAGCCGTGAAAATCAATCAAATTATTCTGTGAACGAGAAAAAGAAAAAACAACACTCAAGCTGGTGGTAAAGACTAGCTTAAAAACCAACAAAGTTGTACTTAAGATAACTTCTGAGAGTTAGAAATATAGCTTCTCTATAACACATTAGGACATGATGTAAATTTATAAGCTAGATAATTATATATCTGTTATTCAATTTAAAGACTAAATGTTTTGGAACTTGGGGGTTTGCTCTGAGATATCCTTTCTTTCTCGTCCACTCAGGGAGGTGCGGACACACCTGCACGGATTACAGGTGACAGTTACAAGAATGGCGGGGAAGTTAACAGTACCCGACGACATTCAGGGATGGATATAGACCCATCGGGCAGGGATAATCATTCCGGTCCCGGGAGAAGTGGCAACCATGTGCATACTTATCAGTCATCACTAAATTTCAACACTGCGACTAAATTTAAAACTAAAAGGAATATAATTCAACCACCTCTTTCCCTTTTTTTTTTTTTTTTTTTTTTTGGAGATTATATTATTTATCACAAGATAGATATATCAGTACTACTAGGAACAGTAGTATCCAAGTCAGTATTGGTAGACCTTGGTAAATTGTCTGTAGGCATAGTAGCACTATCAGCCGTGCATGGCCATCATACTACCAGCAGAAGTGGTATCCAAAATAACATGTGGGAGCACAACTAGGTACCCTGCTTTTACTAGGCTATTACAAGCATGAACAGATACAATTCTAGTATATATAGTAGTAGCATCTCTTTCAAGTTGGACTTCCTTTCTAATGCGAGCAGGTGGCTTCAATAATGTGAACAGCTGATTGGATATCATCATATGGAGTCCACATCTTGACATAAAGTGTGCAATCTTGTTTGCGTCCCTGAAGCTATGGCGCACAAGTGGATCCCCAACCTTGTGACTGCTCACCTGCATTCATAAATGATATGAGCATATACTGGATTATTATGTTCCAAAAGATGAATGATCTCCAATAAATCTGTATCAATTTCCAGATGAGGGGAGTGATGTTATTAGGCAAGTTGGAGAGTTACATGAAGAGCCATGAGTTTCATGTATGTATGGGAGTGGCCTTTAATTTTTTTTGGCGAAATCAAATATCCAATGACCCTCAGAATATCTAAATACACCCCTTATACCCCCATAATCGTTAGCAACACAATATGAACCATCTATATTTAGTTTAAGCTTACCAGCTTGAGGTGGCTGTCATTAAAAGCAATAGTTCTAGTGGAATGGTCAACTGTATTTTTCTGAGTGAAAATTTATATTTTTGGGATTTCATGATAATTAAGTTAGTATTTAAATAAAGGCAAGTAGCATTAAAAATATTGTGGTTGCGATTCAGCCACAAATTCCATATGACAAAAGGAAACAAATCAGTCTATGTGATATATAAGTTTTGACCATTTATAGGGGTAGATGATAGAGAAAGCCAAAGTTATTTTAACTAATTGTTGGTCTGAAAATTGTATCAATTGAGTAAGATAGGTTATTCCATGTGTTAATAGCTATAGGGCATTCTATGAAAATATGGAAAACAGTTTCAGGTTGTTAGCAAATATGGCAGTGTGGTGTGGTTGGGATACCTATCTTATTAAGGTATGCTTTATTGGATAACCTATCATGCTGAATTTGCCATAATAAATACTTTATTTTTGGTAATGTGTTCAACTTCCAGATCCAAGAAAAATTTGTGTCTATGGTGTCATAGGGTTTAAGAAGAGGGTATAGTGATTTTGTAGAAAACAAACCATTTGAATTTAATACCCAATATGGTGAATCCTGTGTATCTGAATATTATGAAATTAGGGTAGACTGTATAGCATCTTTAACATATGATGGTAATTCAAAAGGAAGACCATCTAGATTTCATGTAGAATTTACCCTTAGCTTGGCAACTATTTGAGTAGCATCTGCAAGAGTAAGGGGACCATGTATTATAAGTGGGGCGAGTGAGGGGATCCACTTATCAGTCCAAAAGTGGACTTGGTCCCCTTTTCCTATGGACCAGCCAATACCTTGTTGACATAAAGCCCAACCCTTTTGCATATTTTTCCAAATAAAAGATGGTGGAGAGAGTTGTCTAGCCAACTTGTATTTGTGGAGTAGTAATTTTACCCAAAGAAGTGTAGGCCACATGAACATTCTCCCGGACAAAGCAGCTAATGATGTTATATTCTTATGGTTAGATTGTTTGATATCAAGTCCACCTAGATGTTTAGGTTTAGTTAGGGTGTCCCAGCTAATATAATAAAGCCTCTTATGGGATGTAGTTGAACCCTAAATGAAGTCACGCGGTGTTTTATCAATTAAGCATGGATCTTTTTAGGTAAATAATGATATTGCATAATGTGATTTAGGATAGCATTTGAAGTAGCTCTGGCTAGAGTTACCTTACCTGCCAGAGTAAGGAAGTTGGATTTCCATCCTGCCAATCTACTAATCATCTTATCAATGATAGGTTGAAAGTCAGAGGCTGTTGGTTTGTTGTTCAATATTGGGAAGCCAAGATATTTACCAAATGTTGAGCTTATTGTTTAATTTAGAATGGAAGTGATGTTATCCTTTAAGGTAGGAGGGCAATGTTTTGAAAAGATTAGTATGGTTTTATTAACATTGGTCTTTTGCCTAGAAAGCTTACAAAATAAAGTAAAGTATTGTTCATAGATGTAGCTGATTTAATATTAGCCTGGACCATAATAGTTAGATCATCCACATAGAATAAATGGGTAATAGGAGGTTCTGATAAGACCCAAACCCCCACAAGACCCTTCACTCGGAGCCAAGCCAAGGACATCCAAGGAGTACACCTACACTTGATGAGGAAGGGCCTAGAAGAGGGAAGCAATTGGAAGCCGTTCCGAGTGCTTAAAGTACAAGGGGAGAAGTGCAGCGCATTGGGCGCCCCGCCTGAAGAGGCTTAGGCCTGGGCGCCCCGCCTGAAGAAGCCAGGCGCTCCGCCTGGGCAAGCCTAGGCCTGGGTGCTCCGCCCAAACTCTGGGCGCCCCGCCTAGGCCACCCCACTGATGGTTTTTGCGGGCGCTCCGCCCGGAATGCTGAAGAACGTGAATCCTAGCTATGTTAAGACTATTTTGACCCTATGTGGTCCTTTAATTCCTAAGCCTAAATGTGGGCATTTTAGACCTTTCAAAGGGTGTCTAACAACACCTATAAATAGCTAGTTGTCTTATTATTTTCATTAGCTTACCTTTTGATGAAAACAAACACTTGTGTTGAAGAGTTTAACTCTTATTGAATGACAAACCTTGAATTTGGGACTTGTTCTTCCTCTAGTGGAACTAGATGAATTTCAATCCCCCCCGACCATTCTACTTGCGTGCTCACGTTAGCTCGAGGGTAGTTGCTTAGCGTAGGTGTCCTTGACCTCCTCTCGGGGTGTAGCGGAACGAGTTCTCCGTTGCTACTTGAGACTTGTGATCGAGATACGTCTCGTTTTTATCCTTTTTATTTTCTGCGTTTGATTCTTATCAGCTTGGTATCAGAGCAAGGTTCGAGTATCGTTCCTACGAACCCCGACCCTTGATTCTTCGTGCCTAGTATCTTCTTTTAGTCTTCTTGTTGTTGAAGTTATTGGGAAAAAGAAAAATTACAAAAAAAATTGAAAATTCAAAAATTCAAAAATTGGTGTAACTTTTTGGTGTCAGTAATTCTTGATATGGGTGTTATGGATTCTTGATTGTGATTGAATTCCCGTTGCTTGGGTACCAAAATTACTTGGATTGGTGAAGTTTGAAAAATTGAAACCCCAATTTTTCCTTAAACCCTACTAAACCCTTGTTCTTGAGGAATTTGCTTGATTTTGGGTTATGTGTTGATGGGGTTTTGGATTAGATTACCGGGGATTGATATACTTTGAGAAACGAACCATTTGCAACAAATTTGGTGTGAATCGGAGTTGTATAACATTGATTTTGAAGAATCAAAATCCACCTTTTTGACCCTTTTGAAAAATTGAAGAAACCCAACTTGAAACTTGAATCATGATTGTGCTTTGTTTGTTGCTTGGTTGGGTGTGAAAATCATTGGGGTTTGGTGGTTATACCAAAATACAACTTTGGGTACTTCGAATTTGGGAAGAACACGTTGGGATCGACCAAAAAGTTGGGTTGAAATCGAAGAACACGTTGTTAAAAACCCAGGTTGTTCTTCGTCCAGGCGCTCCGCCTAAAGCCTAGGCACCCCGCCTGACTTGTGCTTGCCCTGGGCGGTCCGCCTGAACCCCAGACGCCCCGCCTGCCCGACCTCACTGTCCAACTTTTGAGGCGCTCCGCCTAAATTGCTGGGAGGTTCATTTTTGGGTAGTTTCTTCTAGGATTACTTGTTTCTTTGTTGCCTAACATCTAATTAGTGTTGATCTAAGTAATCTTCCTACTTAATTAACACTAATCCTTCATTGCTTATAGGGTAATTCGTGCATTAGTTGGAGAGTAGAATTCCAAGAAGAATCCTAGACTCTTTTTGATTCAAGTCCTCACTTCAAAGTGTCTAGCTTTCATTGAGTCCTATTAACTCCACTCACCCCGGAGTGTGCTTGACTCGTGAATAGTTTGGTTGAGTTGAGGAATTGCTTTTCATCTACGTGAAGCTTTGGAACCACAAGTCGAGTGAAATATCCACCATTACTATACGAGAGACCCGAGTGATCTCAAGTGAGGGAGTGAGTGAGATTGTTTTCTAACGTTTGTTACTTGTGTAGGTACAATGTCTTCCGAAGGAGATGATTTTGCAAAGAGTGCCCTTGCTACTATCCTCGCCAAGTTGGATAGTATGCACTTGAGGATTGAAAGCCTCGAGCGGGTGAACTCTAGTGCTCTAGTTGAGCAAGGGACCTCTAATGTCCCCTCGGAGAAAGGGACCCCGAGTGTCCAAGCCGAGAAGAGGACCCCGAGTGTCCCGGTTGAAGTCTCAAGTACTCCTAACTTTACTCCGGAGCAAGTTAGCCATGTCATTGAATTGCTCAATCAACAACGAGCAAAGGAGGAGCGAGAGAGACTTGATCAAGTGTTGGGCAATACCCAACGAACGGGCATTCCCCGTATCTTGGATAACCCCCCAAGAAACATTCCACTACCAAGGCCCATCCGAAATGTGCAACCTCTTGAGCAACCCGATGAAGCTCAAGAAAGGGAGGAAGCCGATTATGGAGATGATATGTATGGGTTTGATGATCACTTTCAACCAAGGCGAGGTATGAATTGGGGTCGAAATGTGGATAGAGGTAGGGGCCGAGGTCGAGGGCCACCTATGGGTTATGTTGGAGGGAATGCGAGGAGGGAGTATGGTGTGAATGAAGATCACTATGGGGGCCAACCGGAGCCTTTCCGTGGGGGTCGTGACAACACCAACCTCAATAGTGTGAAGCTTAATCTCCCAAACTTTAAAGGGAATTGTGATCCGGCGGCTTACATTGAATGAGTGCTACACATGGAAAGATTGTTTGACACAAATGAGATGAGTGATGAGAAGAAAGGTACCTATGCTATTTCATCCTTTGAATCCTATGCTTCTACTTGGTGGAAGTCCGTCAAGAGATCAAGGAGGAGAGCGGGGGTTCCCGTGATTGTGGGTTGGAATGACTTGAAGGGTATCATGAGTATCTAGTACATCACTCCTAGATATCGGCAAGAGCAACTCAAGAAACTTTATGAGTTGAAGCAAGGTGTCAAGACGGTGCATGAATATTTTGATGAGTTTGAAAGAACTCGAATGGCCTTAGATATGGACACCGAAGATGAAGAGCAAGCCGTGATCCGTTTTATGAATGGTTTGAGCTATGGTATAGCTTCACAATTGAGATTGCATGCTTATCTTTCACTTCAAGAAGTTCTTGATGCCGCTATCCAAGCCGAGCAATGGCTAGAGAAAGAGAAGTCCAACCGTTACAAGAGCAACACTTCTACTTCCATGAACAAGTCAAAGGATTGGAAAAATCCTACTCCCAATGCCAAGTTCACAAATGCAAGTGGCCCTAGTGGAGCAAGTGCTAGCAAAGATGTGAAGAAGCCGTTTGAGAAATACACATTCAATGTGGGAGGTAATTCTAAAACTCAATTGAATACTCCTACTTCTTCTTCCATTCAATGTCACAAATGTAAGGGGTATGGACACTTTGCTAAGGAGTGTCCCACGAAGAGGACCATGGTTATCGTTGGTGAAAATGCATATGAACAAGAGAGTGAACCGGAGGATGATGAGGGTGTAGAGGGAGATGAGGGAGTAGAGGAGGATGATCTAGATGACACGGTGGAGGATGAGGAACCTCATACTTTTCTAGTAGTAAGGAGGAGCCTAGGAGCTATGATTGTGGAGGATGGTGAAACCTTGCAAAGGGAAAACCTTTTCCATGCTAGGTGTCGTGTTAAGGGTGTTGTATGCTCTATGATCATTGACTCCGGGAGTTGTGTTAATGTAGTGAGTCAATCCCTTATAACCCAATTGAAGTTGCCTACCGTGAAGCATCCCAAGCCGTATCGATTGCAATGGCTTAGTGAATGTGGGGAGCTAAAGGTAGTGAAGCAAGCAATGATCAAGTTCAAAATGGGTAGTTATGTTGATGAACACTTGTTCGACGTTGTGCCCATGCAAGCTTGCCACCTTCTCTTTGGAAGGCCTTGGCAATTTGATCGACAAGTGGTCCATGATGGGCGTGTCAACACTTACACGCTCCAACATGAAGGAAGGAAATTTGTATTGAAGCCCCTAACTCCCAAACAAGTGAGTGATGACTACAATAGAATGAGGGAGTTGAGGGAGGTGGCAAAGGCAAAGTCAATCATTGAGACTAGCCCTTTGTCCAAAAGCATGGTGGCAATCCCACCTTCTTCTTCTACCGGTGGCATTTGTGCCATGATGCAACCGGGCGAGATCTTAAAGGGAAATGATGGCACCAAGTTTCTCCTATGCCTAGTGCACAAAGGTATGATCCTAAACTCTAATTGTGATTTTTCTTCTAACCCTTTGCCTAGTGTGTTTGAGAATGTCTTGAAGGATTTTGGGGACATGTTCCCGGATGAGATGCCGGATGGATTGCCTCCTTTGAGGGGAATCGAGCATCAAATAGACTTTGTCCCGGGATCCCAAATCCCAAACAAGCCGGCCTATAGGAGCAATCCGGAGGATACAAGGGAATTGCAAAGGCAAGTTGATGAATTGCTCACTAAAGGCTTGGTGAGGGAGAGCTTGAGTCCTTGTGTCGTGCCCGTGATCCTTGTTCCCAAAAAGGACGGCACTTGGAGGATGTGTGTTGATTGTCGGGCCGTGAACAAAATAACGGTAAAGTACCGTCATCCTATTCCCCGACTTGATGATATGTTAGATGAATTGAGTGGTTCATGTGTGTTTAGCAAAATTGACCTTAGGTCCGGCTACCATCAAATCCGGATGAAACCGAGTGATGAATGGAAAACCGCATTCAAGACCAAATTTGGTCTCTATGAATGGTTGGTGATGCCCTTTGGGCTCTCCAATGCACCTAGCACCTTTATGAGGCTAATGAACCATGTTCTAAAGCCATTCATCAACAAGTTTGTGGTCGTCTACTTTGACGATATATTGATCTATAGCAAATCAATAGATGGCCATGTTGATCACCTTAGGCTAGTGCTTGAAAAGTTGAGCGCCGAAAAGCTCTATGCTAATTTTAAAAAGTGTGCCTTTGGTGTTGAGAAGGTAGTCTTCCTTGGGTTTGTTGTGAGTGCCCAAGGAGTGGAGGTGGATGAGTCTAAGGTAGAGGCCATACGTGATTGGCCTACTCCTACTACCGTGACTCAAGTGAGGAGCTTTCATGGTCTTGCTAGCTTTTATAGGCGATTTGTGAAAGACTTTAGCTCCATCGCCGCTCCGCTCACCGAATTGGTGAAGAAGGACCAACCTTTTGTTTGGGGAGAGCCTCAAGAGAAGGCCTTCCATGAGTTGAAAAGTAGGTTGAGTACCGCCCCTCTATTGCAATTGCCCGACTTCGGAAAGGCATTTGAGGTTGAATGTGATGCCTCGGCGGTGGGAATTGGTGGTGTATTAATGCAAGATAGCAAACCCATCGCCTACTTTAGTGAGAAGTTGAAAGGGGCCTCCTTGAATTATTCTACATATGACAAGGAGTTGTATGCCCTTGTGAGAGCCCTTGCCCATTGGCAACACTACCTTTGGCCTCGTGGGTTTGTAATCAAGAGTGACCATGAGTCACTCAAGCATTTGAGAGGCCAAGAGAAGCTCAATAAGAGACATGCCAAGTGGATTGAATTTATTGAGTCCTTTCCCTATGTGATCCAATACAAGAAAGGGAAGGACAATGTTGTGGCGGATGCGCTTTCGAGAAAGTTTGCTCTAGCCACCACTCTCACCTCTAAGCTCATGGGTTTTGAGAGCATTAAATTGATGTATGCTCATGACCCAAAGCTAAAGAGTGTCCATGACACTCTAGAGAAAGGGGAGAGAGTTGACAAATAGCAATGGGTTAATGGATATATCTTCAAAAATGGTAGGGTGTGCATACCGGAGTCCTCTTGGAGAGAGTTGCTTGTGCATGAGGCACATTGCGGGGGACTCATGGGACATTTTGGCACAAGAAAGACTTTGGCTATTCTTAAAGAACAATTTCATTGGCCAAAGATAGGGGTGCAAGTGGAAAAGTTTTGCAACAATTGCCTTGAGTGCAAGCGTGCTAAATCCAAAGCCCACCCCCATGGGTTGTATACCCCTCTCCCCGTACCTACTAGTCCATGGTTGGATATCTCAATGGATTTTGTGATGGGATTACCAAGGACTAGAGGGGGCCATGATAGCATTTATGTTGTTGTGGATAGGTTCTCCAAAATGGCTCATTTCATTCCATGCAAGAAATGTGATGATGCACAACATGTGGCAACTTTGTTTATGGAAAATGTTTTGAAGTTGCATGGTGTGCCGCAAACCATAGTGAGTGATAGGGACACTAAGTTCCTAAGTCATTTTTGGAGGTGTTTATGGGGTGCTTTAGGCACCAAGCTCTTGTTCTCCACGTCCCACCACCCACAAACCGATGGGCAAACGGAAGTGGTAAACCGAACCTTGGGTGCTCTTCTTAGAGCCATGACCCGAGGTAAAGCCGGGACTTGGATTGATCGTCTACCTCTTATGGAGTTTGCCTACAATCGCACATTGCATAGCATGATAGGCATGACTCCATTCGAGTGTGTCTATGGATTTAACCCCTTGATTCCCCTTGATCTAACCCCTTTGCCAAGGGAAATGGTTGTTAATTTTGAAGGTAAAGCTAGAGCCAAGGCTTTGATGGAGGTTCATGCTAAGGCGAAGAAGAACTTGGAGGAAGCCTATGCAAAGGTAGCCTCTAAGAAAAACAAGGGACGCAAGAAGGTGGAACTCAAGAAGGGTGACTATGTGTGGGTGCACTTTCGGAAAGAAAGGTTTCCAAACCTTAGAAAAGGAAAGTTGGCACCCCGTGGAGATGGCCCATTCCAAGTGCTTTCCAAGATAAAAAACAATGCCTATGTGGTCGACTTGCCAAGTGAGTATCAAGTTTCTAATACTTTCAATGTTTGTGACTTGGTTCCTTTGGATGTAGGTAATGAAGAGGTCGTGAATGATGATGAAGAGGTCGTGAAGGAAGCTCCAATTTTGAGGACGAAATCCTCTCAAGATGATAAGACCCAAACCCCCACAAGACCCTTCACTCGGAGCCAAGCCAAGGACATCCAAGGAGTAGACCTACACTTGATGAGGAAGGGCCTAGAAGAGGGAAGCGATTGGAAGCCGTTCCGAGTGCTTAAAGTGCAAGGGGAGAAGTGCAGCGCATTGGGCGCCCCGCCTGAAGAGGCTTAGGCCTGGGAGCCCCGCCTGAAGAAGCCAGGCGCTCCGCCTGGGCAAGCCTAGGCCTGGGCGCTCCGCCCAAACTCTGGGCGCCCCGCCTAGGCCACCCCACTGATGGTTTTTGCGGGCGCTCCGCCCGGAATGCTGAAGAACGTGAATCCTAGCTATGTTAAGACTATTTTGACCCTATGTGGTCCTTTAATTCCTAAGCTTAAGTGTGGGCATTTTAGACCTTTCAAAGGGTGTCTAACAACACCTATAAATAGCTAGTTGTCTTATTATTTTCATTAGCTTACCTTTTGATGAAAACAAACACTTGTGTTGAAGAGTTTAACTCTTATTGAATGACAAACCTTGAATTTGGGACTTGTTCTTCCTCTAGTGGAACTAGATGAATTCCAATCCCCCCCGACCATTCTACTTGCGTGCTCACGTTAGCTCGAGGGTAGTTGCTTAGCGTAGGTGTCCTTGACCTCCTCTCGGGGTGTAGCGGAACGAGTTCTCCGTTGCTACTTGAGACTTGTGATCGAGATACGTCTCGTTTTTATCTTTTTTATTTTCCGCTTTTGATTCTTATCAGGTTCATTTAGGCTAATTTTGATGGAATCCCATAATGTGTAATCAACATAATGATTGATGAGATTGGAAAGTAATTCCATTGAAAGGATAAAAATATAGGGTGACATAGACCTTGTCTAATGCCCATGGATGGTGAGAAATAGTCTGTCAATGTACCATTGACCATAACAACAATGTTACTGGAAGTTAGGGAAAACATTATAAGTTTTGTGATGTTGGGGGGAACTTGAAGTATCTGAGAGTACGATAGATGAAGGACCGTTCTAATCTGTCAAATGTCTTTTCTAAATCAATTTTCATGATTATTTTAGCTTTAGAGCTTTTAGATTTATAAAAATGATTCATTATCTCCTGAATGATGATAGCATTGTCAGATGTTCTCCTAGCTTTAAGGAAATTAGTTTGATCAGGGCTGGGAAGAAAAGTTTTATCCTATGAACAATTATTTTAGTAATAATTTTATAAATAGTATTGCAAAGACCTATTGGTCTGAAACTTTTGAGGTTGTTAGCATTATGAAATTTTGGAATTAAATAGAAATAAGTTTTGTTTATAAAGTTTGGGATTTCAAAAGTGCTAAAAACTTCATGGCAAAATTGAGTAATAGTACGACCAACTTTATCCCAATTTTCTTGATAAAAGAAGGGATGAAGGCCATCTGGTCCTGGTGCCTTGTATAGTTGAAAAAAAAAATAGCCTTTATGATCTCATAATTTGAGAGAGGCCTATCTAGTGAAGATAGATCAATATTATGAAAGCTGTTAGAAGACGAAATAATATCTTTAAGATCTGTAGAAATATGATCTGTTATAAAGATATTTTTAAAATAATTAAAAGTATGATTTAAGAGTTGATTATGATCAATGATCCAATTATCATTAGCATCCTTAAAAAAGTGAATTTCATTTATTCTTCTCATGTTAAGGGTACTGATGTGGTAGAATTTTGTATTAGCATCCCCATCATTAAGCCAATTTATCTTGGATCTCATTTTCCAATGATCCTCTTCCAATATTAAATAGTTATTGTAGTCTTTGAGAAGATCCTTCTCCAAGTTTTATAGATAGGAACTGGTAGGGTAATTTGGAGATCTCTAAATACCTCCTATCCTAGCTAAAAGTCTTTTTTTATTATGGGTAATATTGCCAAAAGTGTCAGCACTCCATCTTTTAATAGAGTCAGTGAAGTGTCATAATCCAGTTTTTTATTTGACCAACTAATACTAACCTTGCAGGGAAATTATGGATGAGAACACTAATACCTTTCTAATCTGAAAGGTTTAAGTGTTGGGGAAAAACAAGGTTTAATAATATTAGTTAAGAGAGGTGTATAATTAGAGTAAGTCTTAGGTAAATGTGTGATAGAGACATCGGGGCATTGTTGTAACCAAGTATAATTTGTAACACACCGATCTAATCTTTCAAGAATGAGGCCCTAGAATGATGTCTATGATTTGACCATGTAAATTTAGCACCTTTAAAACCTAAGTCCAGTAATCTATAATAATTTAAGCACTGATTAAAATATGATTGCCTACCTCTAATAATAGGTCTCCTCCACCCCCCCACTTCTCGTGTTGGTTCAGAATTTCATTAAAGTCCCCCCCCTCGCCCCAAAACCATGATCCTTTATAACTATCATATATCTGACATAAATTTTTCAATAGTAGTAGACGATTATGAAGACTATTACTAGCATAAACAGTAATAAAAAGTCAAGGAGTATGATTTGGCAGTACCTTAACCATTGCATGAATTTCTTAGTTAGTTACCCTAATGTCATATAAAGACAGCTTATCAGTTTTCCACAGAACCACAAGACCACTAGATCTTCCTGTGCCTTGAGCAAGAATTTCTATCATACGGTCAAAGCGAAACAGATTCCTAATAGGCACATTACTATACATTTTGGTTTCCAGTAAAGCTAAGAGACAGGGATTGTGAACCCTAATTAATTCACTCAAATTTCTTTTGAAATCCATATTGTTACCCCCACCCCATATATTCCAAAATATAAAACTGGTTTGGTCAGTCATCATTGTTACATGATTGGTTACTTTTTTCTAAAGATGAAGTCCAGCCTCCCTGGCCATCATGTGTTCCCTGGCAAGAGTTGGATTCAGAACTACAACATATTTTCCAGCATCCTTGTTCATAATGACAGTGGGTCGTATGTCTAAGGAAGTCTTGTAAAGAAGAAGAGGCAAGGTATGAATGTATTTGTAGTCCTCTAGTTCTGGGAAAAGCATGCAAGTTGCCATGTGCAGGCTTGAGACTTCTGTGAACGACCCCTATGGTGGTGCCTCTACCACCTGTGCCTCTCCAATCTCTTCTTCTTGTTCTAGTACAGTGGGAGGGGCATCCTCCTCATTGATCATCTCCTGTGGGTGTTCCTCTTGAGGGTTCTGGGGAGGAGGCATTGGTTGGTCCATCTGTTGTTGTGGTGGATTTTGAGGTTGAGGAAATTGCTCCTGGGGAAAAGGTGGTTGCTGAGGTGCAGGAGGAGGGTTCATTAACTGGCTGTGGTTTCCAAGGAAAGAATAGTGGTGGTGCATTTGGAATCTATGGTGGAAAGAAAGGAAGATTGTGGATTGGGTTGACATGCGGGTGTGGGTTGAAGTGTTGTCGCAGGTTCCAATGATTGTGCAAGTATGGGAATAAGGTTGGAGCCATAGCTGAAGCTAAGGAATCTATGATGTTTATCATCCAAATATGGTTCATGTAGTTCTCTAGTGCTAGTCTTATTCCTTCTGAGATCAGATTGGCAAGAAACATTGGGTTTTGGATTAGTAGGATGATCTCTTGACCATTTAAGTCCATGTTGAAGGATATTGCCAGACCCATTAGTGTATGTTCTATCCAAGGGAGTGTCTAATGATTGGGAAGCAAATTTCACTTTTTATTGTGGCATGTTTGGTGCACGTGTCTCAGAGTGTGTATGCAATATTTTATTATGTAATGGAGGACAAAAATTAGTGGAGGCATTCATAAAAGACCCTTTTTGTGGTGTAGTCAGGACAGAGTCCTCATGTATTGGCAACACGGCAAGAACATTAAATTTATTAGGATCATTCTCACTAACAGACAATCTAACAGTTGTAGCAGTAACATTTTTAGGTCTAAAAACTGAACGAGGATTGGTTGAGGACTTACCTGGAAAAGGTGGATTTTTATTAACTATATTAGCTGGAACATTTGCACGCGTAGAGGTGTAATTGTTACCCATTTTCTTTGTTCTTTGGAAGGAGACTGTCTGCTATCTATTTTCAGAGTCGTTGGTGTTGGAGGGAGTTTTAACTTTATCAGTAGTGACAGAGGTGGATGCCATGGAATTAGTTGAATTTGCTTACCCTTGTAGTTGAGCAGTCGAACAAGTTCTCGATGTGTGACCCAATAATCCGCCGGAGATGCATAAGATGTTTTGACCCTCGTAAAGGACTTGTCGACGATGTGAGCCAATCTGAATGGTAGAGTTAACTGGTGTGTGTAGTGAAACCTCAATACAAAGTCTAGCATACTTACCTCTTAGGTGGTGCTAGTGCACATGTCAACCTTTAGTAATTTCCCTAACGAGTTACCAATCTGTTTAGGATCTGGGCACCGTAGAACTTAGTTGGTAATTGTGGTAAACGGACCCATACTGCAGAGTATTGATGCTTTGCATTTGACACACTAAAGTTGGGTTCCCACCTTTTTATAGTTAAATAATGTCCATTGATGAACCAGGGGGCTCCTTCTAAAACCTTTACCATAAACTTAGTAATAAAGAATTCATGGCCCAGATCTATGAGAGAAAATTTCATCTATGGTGACCGCATAGATTGTAACTTAAACTTTAAATATTGATGCGAGATTTTCTTACCAAATTTTAATATAAGAGAGAACTTCCATGGTTGGTATATTTTCATTTTCTCCTATTCAGATAGTTGAATCATACCCAAATGTTGTGATAAATCAGCGTGTGCATTTGGATCTGGGACACGGATGTAAGTTCCTCGTCTGTGGAAAACATAGTTGTATCAACGATGGTTGTTTCTGCAATGGATAGATCTTTGAACTTTTTGAAGGAGAGTAGTTTCTCTTTGAATGATATGGAAGTAGTATCACCATTTTTGTCAATATTCGGTGGTTTAGGAGGTATGTCAATCGTTTTGAATGGATGTTTTGGTGTTTCAGTCATTGAATTTGGGTAGGTGAAGACGAAGAGTTGGTCTTGTTTGATTAAACAATTTGAACGTCGGGAAAACTGAAGCGTTATTGGTTGTTGGAAAAGTAGAGAGAGGTCAGACTCTCTCTCTAGAGTATTTTCGTCCTCTTCCACCTTTTTTCCCTCCTCTCTTCTAGTGATCGTATAGATAAAAAAAATAGTATTAGGCGTGAAGATCCCTTTTTTTCATTTTTGGAGAAAATAATCAATTCTCTAAATGGGAATCAAGTTAAAGATAACAAAAAAAAAAAAGTACTGCTAATTAGAATTTTATTAGCCGTTTGGCCATAGATACTAAAAAGTTTTTGAATATTTTTTAAATTGAGTTAAAAAATTATATTTCAAAATTGAAATTATATTTGGACATGAATTTTACTTGAAAAAATTTTAAAAATTATGAGTAGAGAAAATTGATTTTTTGAAAAAACTTGAAAAAACTGTCAAACCCAGCTTTTGATTTTTCAAAAACTATTTTTCAAAAAAATTGCAAAAACTATAATTTTTCATAGTCAAACAAGTTTTCTAAATACTTTTGACAAAAAGGAAAAACCAAATCATTGCCAAACGGGTAGTATGAAGCATGGAGAGATTTCATAATCAACTTTGAGCAGGAAAAAAAAGAGCAAATAAACAAAAGTAACATACAAATAAAAAGGGAGGCTATTTATAAATTATGGTTGGTCCAGCATCCCGAACTTTCATCCTGTATGTAGAGGTGAACTTACGATTTAGAGTATATATATATATATATATATATATATATATATATATAGTATGCCAAGAAGAAAAACATCTACACATTTTTTGTATGATATACACGCCTATGTTTCTCTTAATATTATAGTATGAAACATTCAAATTAAAAGACAATTGTATTTTCAACAAATTTAGTTTCAATGAATTAAGGAGAGATGGAGCAACACAGCGTCCTCAAGAAAATTGTTGATGAAGAGGTTCATATACTTTAGAGGACATCGATCTCCATACCTGCTTGTGAGTCATTCCATGCAACTTAATTTTTCATAGATTTTAATTATTCTTAGTATTAGATTACTTTCAAATCCATGGGTGGAGCAATTTTAAATACTATTCTTATTGTTCTTCAAAAGAATAGATCATGTATGGAAAAAAATCTTGGAAATCGACTAATAAGTGTTATTTTCTTATGAACAAATATAAACAATAAAGAATACATATTTGAAACATACTTGATTGAGTTATAAATTACAATTCTAAATACCAAAAGCTATTATTCATGCGTAAACTTAAGATGTCTTTGAGTAAAAGTCAAAAGACATACTCTCCAATATACTTTATCTTCAATTTTGTAGCCATCACGTTGTCAATTAAAATTTGATACATCTCCTTTTTGAAACTTGAATGCTCCAATAGATGATGACGGAAGCAGAACTCTTCTATCAATTTTATCATCTCTAATTTCTTCAGTCGGAACTACGTCAATTGTGCCTTGAAATAATTCTCTTCTCAAGGTTGATTGCTTTATTCTGAAATATTCAAGCCTTATTTTTTCTATTTCAATGAATTTGTCATGTCCAAAATCTACAACTTCTTCATATGTACCTATAAGTAAAACAAAATGTATTCATACGTTGATAAGTTTTAAAATTCGAATCTCATCTATGGGTACGATTGAATTGCATAAAGAGCTAGAACCCTTTCTTGGTCGATGATGGCTCTTTGTTCAAATTGGCATTGTCACAAAAAGGAACTCTCCTTTCTTTATCCATTAAACTAAATGAGACTTAGATAAAGGCAACACAAATTCATCAAATAGACAGTTATAAGATGTGAAGAGAAATTAAAATAACACTTATAAAAGAGGAATACAAAGTAGGAGTTAATATAATTATCAAAATAATGGTGGACTATAGTGTTGCTTTGCCCCTCCACCTAATCAAATGAATTGAGACAACTATATTTATGTCGAAATTAAGAATTTAAAAAACATTGCAGCTTCGCATTTAACTGGTTATTCCTACTTTAAAAGTTTATAGTATACATAGTTTAGAGAAAGAAAATAAAATATTATGTTATTTGATGAGATCCTAAAGCCAAACTGAATACCAATTACAACAGAAAGAAACAATTGCCAAAATAATTTATGAAATCCTATATTTTGCATAAATCCTTTCAAAATAATAAATAAGGCTATATATTTCAACATCTAAATTCCAGAAGGAAAATATATATATACACGCACACCAAGAAGCAGCTTAAATACTATGACAATTCTAAGATTTAAAAAAAAATTATCCTACCTAAGTAGACACTCGCAAATTGCCACTTTATGTTGCTAATGGAGAGATACACCTCCAACGAAAAAATAAAAATATTTTTATAGGAAAAAAGATTTTCTAATTGATGATAGTTTTTCAAAAGGAAGAGAAAGGGTGACACAAAATAGGTAGAGCAAAATTCGATAGAGATGTCTTTATTATGGAAAAAATGGTTTGATCAATGGATAAAACTCTACCATAGAAAACATTGAAGGATAAAATGTAATTATAAAGTGAAGTGACCCTATATTATGTATTTTATGAAGGAGCTAGAGTATGTCAAGAGGTTGTGAACAGATGTTTAATTTCAATTTATTTAAAAGTCCACTTAAATAAGCCTGATGGTTTTCTTCAACGGAAGATCTAGAGTATTATGAACAATCTGTTGGTTTTCTTCATTAAAGAAGATACATTAATATGAGTGATGTTTTCTTCAATAATAATTGATGTAGTAATTATTATTTGCAATACATGGGGAAAAAATGCATTGCTCTAGCTTAGATACAAGATTCACGTTTGCAGAAGGGCTAAAAAGGGCATTAATATATGATTTATGGATATTTTGGTAAATTAACTTTCATTTTGGATATTTTCACTTTTAATATAATAAGATATATATATATATATATATATATATATATATATATATATATATATATATATATATATATATATATATATATATATATATAGGATCACAAATTGAATTTGGGTTATGAATACAAGCAAATCTTAGTATCAAAGTCGAGACAATATTAAGAATAAGCGAAAATGCAAGAGAATAACGTAATTTTAATATATATCAGTGAGTACAAATTTTGCCAGAGTTTCTGTAAGTATTTCTGAATAAATACAATATGAAAACTAATGCTATTTATAGATACAAGGGGCCTTGCCCACGTTTCCCATGACTGATCATGTCCTTGCCCACGTTCATCATGCCTATCAGTGGAGTTAGTGGGCTGATGAGCCGCTAGAACCGAGGTGTTCCACCGAAGTCCAAATGCATGACCTCGGTGGTATGACCTTGCTGCTCGATCGAAGTGAGTATCCTCGAAGCACAACTCTCGACTTCGCCTTCGGTGATGACCTCGGTGCTCGACTTCGGCGGTTCAATTGTTTGCTTCGATCTTTCTCCTTCGGAACAGCAGTTCAACTGACCTCGATTTATCACACCGAAGTGCTGTCCGAGCCCGTTGATTTTTACCAAATACAGATAGTCCCCCCACTCCTCGGGTGAGTGCCAGGGTCACCGAGGAGTAGAATGAATTTTAGCGGAAAGATGATGTGGCTCAACCCTATCCAAGAGTTTCAAAACGTCACAAGTCTTTTCGAATTACTGTTCCGCATTATGTGGTGACCGTTCATTGGCCACCGAACGGTCACGCCGATTTATTTGCTTCTTCCAACATTATAATCATCCTTATTCTTCCACTTGCACGTGTACATCACCTATAAACACCCTATTTGGAGCCTTTCTTCTCCATTTTAATAATCAACTATAAACAGTGAAGAAGAGAGACAAACCTCCATTTCAGATAATTTCGCAACCCGTTTGATCTTGAGTTTAACCCTTTTTATTGTAAGAAAGTCTTTCCTTCATATCCCATATCATGTCTGATACAAATTCTGGTCATGGTTCTAGTGACTCTGGCGAGAGAGTTGCGCGTTTCGCCGCCGCGATAGCTAGCGGCGATTTCATCACCACCGTGCCGGCGCTGCAAGTCATCGAGGTAGAGGGCGGTGGGGAAGTGACGTCAGTAGCTAGTGGCTCAAGGCGACGCAAAGCGAGGGCTGGTCGCGACAAGGCTGGGGTTAGCTTTGACACTGACGTTGGTGGTGACGACCACGACAATGACAGGGATAACGTCGAAGGGGACGACGTCACTGGTACCAAGGAGGTAGGTGGCCAAGCGAGCGAAGCCGAGGCTAGTAAAGAGGCAAGTGGCCAATTGGGCGATGCCGAGGCCAGCAAAGAGGGCTCCCAGACCGAAGCTGGTACCTCTAAGAAATCTAGGAAGAAAATTCCTCTCGAGGTGGAGATAGACCCTCGGTTAGTCATCCCTTCGAACTTCAATAATGATAAAGACCTCAAAGTCCAAACTCAGTCTGATGCCCAAAAAGGTAAGAAAAGAAACATACCAGTGTATGTACGCCGAGTGTGATAACCGAGTATTTGATTGAGACTGTTCATGCAGACTGCCGTTGGGGGACCGAGGTAGAGATAAGGGTTCCAGCCTCGGACGCGGCTGCTTCCACTCATGTTCCAGGATATTCTTTGATTTTCACATATCCCTTCACCATAGGTTTTAATTTGCTAGTTCACCCCATAATTGATATGTTTTGTCGATCTTACAACTTATGTTTGGCTCAGCTGGGCCCCGGGGTTTGGAGAGTTATGCAGGCCCTCGAATACTTTAGATTAGCTAGATTGTCTTTCACCTTCCAGCATCTGATCTCCCTCTATTACCCATATTTTCACAAAGCCGGGGTGGTGGCTCTCTTATCCCGTGGGTCTCACGCTGTTTTGAGCAAGAGTGAAGACCACGGTGACCGAGGTTGGAATGACCGTTATGTGCTCATCCGAACGAGGCTATTATCAGCTGACCCCGATTTTTCCGAATTGTGGAATGCCCAACGTAAGTATTCTTATTCTCGTTTTGTCTTGGGTCATCGTAACTCGTCCTTATCTACTTTCGTATTTGTGATTTGCAGCCGAACGGGTCCCAGTTAATCCACCGGGGATTTACTCGAGTGGGTGACCGAGGTGATGAAACAAAAGGAGCGTCCTTTTCAGCAGTGGATGATCCTAGCTGCCCTGGAGGAAAACCGATGGTCATGCAAGAGGCATGGTGAGCTGTTCGCCAATATTTAAAATTCCCTAGTGTTTGTTTTGAATGGTTGCTTCTTGTCGTTTTCTTCTTCCTTTCCCACTTAGGTTTTTCCAACAAGGCTGTTAAGGACACCGAAGAGGAAGAAGAGGAAACCAAAGAGAAGGGAGATAAAGAAAGAGAAGATAAGAAAGAGAAGAAAAAGAAGAAGGAGAATAAGGTTCTTGACGCCAAGGAAGGCGCCAGCCAGATGGCAAGTTTGGCGAGGCGACTCGCCGAAGAGAAGAAATCTAAGGGCTCGCTAGGCCAAGGGACTTCGCAAGGTGATGATATCTTTCTAGGTCAATTTACATGTATTCAAACTTCCACTTCCTCTCATATTTACGTGATTGCTCCCCTCCATTCCCCAGGCTTTAAGAGTAAAAGAGCTGAGTCGAAGAGGGCCACTAAGGCGAAAGGGCCTCGGACTGAGGAGACTGTCGCCCCTGCTTCCGAGTGGTAACTGAGAAGCGTCGAGGGCTTATTGACGAGCCTGATGACGAAGATGTCCATGTAGCTGCTCCCGAGGTGACCCCAGAACCAGTCCCTAGGGAGACCGAGGTGATAAATGTTGAGGAGTTTGACCAAGAGGCTGCTAAGCAGAAAGGTAAAGCTAAAGCGAGTGTAGGCTTGATTAAAAGCATGGTCAAGGCTTCTCGAAGTTCGGCTAAGGCTTTGAACGCTACACCTCGGGCTTCGGAAATTGCTCCTGAGGCCAATCTATTGGATCCCACCAAAGAGGACATCGCCGCCATCGATGTTTTGCTCAGGTCTACTGAAGCTCACGCCCTTCGCAACCTTAGCCCTATGAGCTTTATGGGTATTTCAGCTGCCTCTGCTCTTCGAGTAAGTTTTCCCGCATTCTTGTTCGTGCAACTTATCTTTTCCTTGTCCTTGACATTAAAATTTTAATATTGTGCAGAGCTTGGTCCTCACGTTGCAGGCTATTCACCTAGAACGCGACCGAGCGGAGCAAGTTCAAGCGGCGACTGCTGCCTGGGGAGAGCAAAAGAAGGGGTTTTTGGACAGAATCGCAGAGCTGGAAACTCAATTCGGTGCTTTGAACGAAGACCAGGGGCGTGCTAATGAAGTTGCAGCTAAGGCCGAGGCTGACTTACACGGGGTTATGGAGTCTGCCGAGGCAAGAGTTCAGGCCATGATAGATGAGTTCGTTAGTGAACGTTCGAGGCTGAGCTTGGAAATTGAACGACTCGAAGCTGAACTCTTCCGTGCCAGAGCCGAGGTGTTGGAGGCTGGCGAGATATATCGTGGCAAGTTAGAAGAGTACAACGCCAAGCTTTTGTTGGGTTTGAAAGCCAGGTAGATCAAGTGCCTGCTCTTCGGGGTAAAGTTTCAAAGCTTCAGGGGAGAATTTCCTACCTCAATCAGTGGGCCGAAGTCAAAGCAACGAGGGCAAAGTTTGAAGAAGCCTGGGCTATTGTTAAGACTAAGCTTGACACGCTTGAGCAAGTCCAACCTGGGCAGTACATACGCGAAGAAGAAATAGTCAAGGCTAGGGGCGCTGCTGCCGAGGCCCAAAAAATAGTAGATGACTTTCCCTCGAATGAGGGTTCGAATGATGGTGAATCCGAGGGCGATGAAGTGGGCGAGAGCGCCGAAGAGGGCGATGAAGATGCCGAAGAGGGGAACCCTTAGGGAAAGATAGTTTGCAAACTTGATTTGGTCTTCATCTTGTTAATTCTCTATATTTTTGCTTTTGTGTAGGCCTTCGGGCCTTTTGATGTACATAACTTTATAGCCTTCGGGCTTTTCAATGAATGAATTCGTATTTCATGTTGCAAGTGTTAGTTTTGTTTTGCCTCTTGAAAGACTTTGAACCGAACACTTAAAGTAATCTGCTTGCAAGACTTAATCACATAAAACCGATGCGAACTTAGAACGACGTCTCGTTCTCGAGTCAATGCATTTAAAATGTAACCTCGGTATGTAAGATCGTAGAAACAAAGAGATATTGAATCAAGTTTATTTCATTGATGATATCAACTAGCCGCAATCGGCTTTTACATATGGCCTAGTCTAAGTAGGACTTAGGTGCAAAAATAAGTCGATCACATGCCACTATCAGGCGTAATTTCAAAGTGCTAATCTAGTTCCTGAACGTCAGTCCCCGGTTGCTGAATATATAGACTTTGATTGGGAGGCTCGGTGTCGACCTCGGCTGCAACCTGCCTCTCACTCCCCCCAGTGTTCGGGTTTGAATCTTAATGAAGATCCGAGCACTAGAGATCGTCTTATCCGCTTCCTGAAAAGGTCAAGCAAAATGAATCGAGGAGCAAGTCAGCGTATTTCAACCGAAGCCATAAGAGCGTTTTTCGGCTCGAGGCTGTAGGTGAATTTTAAACAATCAAGGAATGTTTACCTCGATTTTAAAAGTAGTACCACTTTAAATTAGAAATGTTCCAATTCAAAGGTTTGGGTTTGCCTTGTAGATCTTCGATTTGATAAAATCCCTTTTCAACGATTGCTTTAAATCTGTAAGGCCCTTCCCAATTTACAATGAGTTTTTCCCCCCATTCTTCTCCTTCGTCGACTGATTCGAAGCCTTTAGCACATAATCGCCAACTTTGAAATCCCTAAGTTTGGCCTTCCTGTTGAGATATGCCTCGATTTGCCTCTTTTGTTCTGCTAACCGAACCAAAGCCAACTCTCTTTTCTCCTCGAGCAAATCTAACTCTATGAGCATGGCTTGTTGATTGGTACCTTCGGTGGTGTGGGGTACCGAACGCTTGATTCGCCCACTTCCACGGGGAGCGAGGAAAATGGGGTTTCACCGGTGCTGTTTTTCTCCATTGTTCGCATAGCCCATATTACACCTGGCAACTCTTCGGTCCAAGGATCCTTTTTCTAATCAAGTCTCTTTTTGAGACTTTCAATTATTACTCTGTTTGAAGATTTGGCTTGTCCATTGGCACGTGGATGGTAGGGGGTCGACACTATTATTTTTATCCCCCATTGCTTAAAGAAATCATTGATAGCCGCACCCATGAATTGTGGACCATTGTTACAAGTGATCTCCTTTGGGACACCAAACCTGTAGATGATGTTATTCTTGATAAAACCGATCACCTTTTTTTTTCTAATTTTGGTGAAAGCTTTTGCTTCCACCCATTTTGTGAAGTAATCGGTTAAAATAAGAATAAACCGAACCCCTCATTTTCCCTTCGGTAAGGGGCCAATGGTATCCATCCCCCACTTTATGACGGGCCATGGTGACACAACCGAATGTAGAGGTTCGGCTTGCTGATGAATTATTTGGGCGTGGCATTGACACTTGTCAAATTTTTTCATGAAGGCCTTTGCGTCTGCGCTGATGGTGGGCCAATAGTATCCAGCCCACAGTAGTTTGTGCACTAAATATTTTCCCTCCGAGTGATTGCCACACCCGCCCTCGTGTATTTCTGTCATCACATATCTAGTTTCATCTAGACCCAACCACTTGGCCATCGGGGCGCTGTACAATCTTCTATATAGATTTCCCCCAATGATTGAGTACGAAGCCGCTTGGGTCCTTAACTTCTTTGCCTCTTTCTTCTCTTGGCGGAGAGTCCCCGAGTCGAAGGAAGAGATAAACTTACTCCTTCAATCCCATTTGTGGACCACTGAGTTGACTTCCAATTTCATTTCTCTCATTCGTGCGGAAAGCAACCGAACTACTGAATCAGTCCCCGAGTGCTCTTCGTCTACCGCCGAACCCAAGTTTTCTAGGGCATCGGCTTCGGTATTCTCCTCCCGAGGAACTTGTTTGATCTTCCATTCTTGAAATTGAACCAAGACTCTTTGCGCTCCGATCAAGAATTGCTGCATCCTGGGCTCACGAGCCGTATATTCACTGAGCACTTGGTTTACCACCAGTTGTGAATCACACCTTAATTCAACTCTTTCTGCCCCTATCTTTTGGGCCAGCTCCAAGCCTGCTAAAGCTACTTCGTATTCAACCTCGTTGTTGGTCACTTTTTTGAACCGAACCGAATGCCTGATTCACTCTCCGGTGGGCGCTATAAATACTATGCCTAATCCTGAACCCGTATAATTAGTTGCCCCATCAGTGTAGAGTACCCATAGTCCTGAGATAACCTCAATTCACTCAGGTGATAGAATTAGTTGTCGTTCGGGGTTGATAGGTGATATCATATTCACTCAATTCTACTGACCATTTAGATAACCTCCCCGACAACTTTGATCTGTGCAATACACTTCTCAAAGGGAAGGTGGTAACTACTGTTATTGGATGACATTGAAAATAGGGTCGTAGTTTCCGAGCATTAATAATTAGAGCAAGTGCTAGTTTTTCCAAATGAGGATACCCGGTTTCAGCGTCGAGGAGTGTCTTTCTCATATAGTAGATGGGTTGTTGCTTTCCATCTTCTTCCGGAACCAACACAACACTAACTGACACTTCGGACACTGCCAGGTAAACTAGCAAAGTTTCCCCATCTTTTGGCTTAGCGAGCAACGACGCGTTAACCAGATAACGTTTCAATTCTCTTAGCGCTTCTTTCCACTCTGGTGCCCACTCGAAGTGATTATTCTTCCTTAAGACAGAGAAGAATTTGTGGCATCGCTCCGAAGATCTTGAGATAAATCTACTCAAGGCAGCGACTCGCCCAGTCAAGCGCTGAACTTCCTTAACCCCGGTTAACTCCTCGTGGATTTCTTCGATGGCTTTGATCTTGTCTGGATTGGCTTCGATTCTCGGTTCGGAGACTATGAATCCCAACAAATTTCCTGACCCCACACCGAAGGCACACTTTTCAGGATTCAAATTCATGTCGTATTGCCTCAAAACAGCGAAAGCCTCTCTCAAATGGTTTAAATGATCTTCCATCCGAATAGACTTGATCAGCATATCGTCTATGTAAACCTCCATAGACTTTCCAATGTAATCTTTGAACATGCGGCACACCAGTATTTAGTATGTCGCCCCGGCGTTCTTCAAACTTGGGGTGTTTATCGGTCGGTTCGGTTCGGTTTGGTTTTGCACCTTATCGGTTTGGACTATCGGTTTTCGGTTTATAAAAGTGCTAAACCAATAAGCGAACCAATAAGCTATCGGATATCGGTTTTCGGTTTTCGAGTTATCAGTTTTAGGTTCTTATCCGTTCGGTTTTCGATTTAACCATTAAGAAACTTAGGCCTAACAAGTGTAAAAAAAAACCTCTTAAACGATTGCATCCAATACAAAATCGGCTTTATTTTCACAGCGAATTCAAATGCCTCTTATAGCATTCGCCATATTCAAAAAAGCAACCAACAATAGATTCAAATATACTTCATTATTCTATAAACTAATGGAGGAGACAAGGAGTGAAATAGTAAATCGGTGGTTGAAATGGATGGGGAGACTTGGAAGTTACACAAGTAAAAGAAGACTAGAGTTTGATGTTTCTAAGTTCCAACTAATAGTAATTAAGTATACTACTTTTATGCACATAAGCGCAATATAGTAAATTTGAAAACCTTATTGGGTTATCGGTTTAACCAATAAGAAAATGTACAAATCCGATAACCGAACCGATAGCCCAATAAAAATTTTTTGCAAACCATTAAATAACCGATAACCCGATAAACGAATATTTATAAACCATTAACTTTTTATCGGTTTGATTTATCGATTTAAACCGAAAAATGAACAGCCCTACTTCAAATCGAAGGACATTACCTTGTAGCAGAAGGTGCCTCGGTCACTGATGAATGAGGTCTTTTCTTCGTCCTTCAGATCTATGAGGATTTGATTATACCTCGAATAGGCATCCAAGAAGGTTAATAGCTTGTGTCAGCCGTGGAGTCTATTAACCTGACTATTTGTCCTTGGGGCAGGCTTTGTTTAGATCTGTGTAATCTACATACATCCTCTAGTTGCCATTCTTTTTTGGCATGACGACGACATTAGCCAGCCATTCGGGATACTTCACCTCTCTTATGAATCCATTTTCTTGCAACTTCATAGTTGCATCCTCGATTGCTTTCTTTTTAACACCGGTGTGCAGCCTCTTCTTTTGTTTTACCGGGGTAAAACGGGGATCCACATCCAATTTATGGGTCATGATCTCCGGATCGATACATACCATATCTGAATGGGACCAAGCAAAGCAATCGTTGTTGGACTTCAAGACTTCGATTATTGCTTTCTTCGACTCTAGGTCCAACTCCGAGCCGACAAACACTTTTCTCTCTGGAAAATCTTTCGATAACGTGAAAGATTCCAATTCTTCAATAGTTGAGTCCTCGGCTTTTTGTTTCCGAGGCTCTTGAATGCACACGAGGATCTTCTCTATTTCCCCTCAGGGGTCCTCTTCGTTTGACCCCGGTTGCATTGTTTGCTATTTCTTTGGTCCGGCCGGGACGACTCCACTCTTCAGTGCAATCGAATAGCACTCTCTCACTACTCGTTGCTCTCCTTCAATCGACCGAACTCCCCATGGGTAGGGAATTTGAAGACTTGATGAAGAGTGGATGGAACAGCCTCCATGGAATGAATCCATGGTCTACCGAGGATCATATTATACGTCATGTCCTCGGGAAGAACTTGAAACAATGTTTCTTTGCAAACTCCTTTGGTGAACTACCGAGGATCACATTATACGCCATCCCCGATATGAGCTTTAACAAATGCATTAACTAGCTCCTTAAAAGTGGAAATCAACCCTGATGGTAGACGCATGTACTAGCGTAATGCTCCATTCTCCAAAGATTCGCCGAATTTTTTCAAGAACATTGACTCATTCTCTATCTCCGTTAAGTCGTTACTCAGCACCATTGACATGTATTCGGTCACATGTTCTTTGGGGTCGGTGGTCCCATCATATTTTCTATAAAAAAAAAAGCTTGAAATTTTTTGGAGTCAGTGCTGGAGCAGACTCGGGCTTAAACGGCAACTGCCTGTATCGGTCAATATCTAGAACATCGTGGGTCTTAGTCACCCCGGGGACGCTTTCGAGTCATTTTTCCACGCGCGCCTCGACGCGAGCCTCAACTCGGGCTTCGATCTCCTAGGTTAACTTTTCAACATCTACCAAGAAGGTAGTTTCTGCCACGGTGGGGATCGTCCCGAAGTGTGGCGTGGTGCTCGGTAGTCTACCCGAACCCCCAGATGTGGCCCCATTTTGAGGTCCCCCTATTATCGCTCCCGTAGGAACGAAGAGCAGGATGCCTCCACTTGGAACCACAGGTGGAACTCCATTCAGAGTTGAGCTGTTCCTCGCTTCTAACGAGGCACGAAATTCAGCATTAATGTTAGCCTGCTCGGGTTGTTGCTATTGGAGAACTTTCAGTGTGGAAACAACGTAAGCATGAAAGGCTTCGATTGTCATCGAAGATGAAGAGTTTGGGTTCGATTGAACGGTAGTCTGTCCATCGGGAGTTAACTACGGTTCAACAGGATTTCTGCTGTTGTCAGCCATTTGTCAGAATAAAAACGCGAATCCAAACGAAAAGGTCGTTCAACTTTGGAACAAAGAGTTTATGCTCGTATCCCCACAGACGGTGCCAATTTGTATGGGCCTAAACTAATTTAGGATCACAAATCGAATTTAGGTTATGAATACAAGCGAATCTTAGTATCAAAGTCGAGACAATGCTAAGAATAAGTGAAAATGCAAGAGTATAACGTAATTTCAATATATATCAGTGAGTACAAATTTTTCCAGAGTTTCTGTAAGTATTTCTGAATAAATACAATTTGAAAACTAATGCTATTTATAGATACAAGGGGCCTTCCCCACGTTTTCCATGACTGATCATGTCCTTGCCCACGTTCATCATGCCTATCAGTGGGGTTAGTGGGCTGAAGTAGTGGGCTGATGAGCCGCTAGAACCGAGGTGTTCCACCGAAGTCAAATGCATGACCTCGGTGGTATGACCTTGCTGCTCGATCGAAGTGAGTATCCTCGGAGCACAGCTCTCGACTTCGCCTTCGGTGATGACCTCGGTGCTCGACTTCGGGGGTTCAATTGTTTGCTTCGATCTTTCTCCTTCGGAACATCAGTTCGACTGACCTCGATTTATCACACCATATATGTGTGTGTGTGTGTGTGTGTGTGTGTATACGCATTTATTTTAATATTTTTAAAAATAATTATTTCTTGATTAATTTTCATATTGCGTCTAAGACGGAAAAATATATAGAGAAATCAAACTAAGAACAAAATTTAATTTTTTTACTCTTATTAAAGAGCTTGAGAACTATTTAATGAATTTATTTGTTGTTCATCTAAACAAATTCATAATTGATAAACATTTCAACAAATTTTAGCATGTAATGATTGTTTCTTTTCCTCTTGCACCATACTAGTGTAATTCGTAAGTAATCAAGGCAAGTCGTCAACTATAAAAGTGTCGAATGTAAATGAAGTTCCATTTACAAACTTTGATCGACTTTGCAATTGAACTAGTTCAACACATAATAATTACACCAAATAATTACTATATTTACATGATGGTCTAATTCATTGAGATTGGAATATCAACTAAACGCTTCTATATACGAGAAGTTAGATGCATATGTCTCATCATATATTATCCATATTAAATGTTTGTCATTATCCAAACTAAAACGAAATATCTCTTGTTTTAGAAACAGTATAAAGTCTCCTATTAATACTTCTCCCAAATATGTTATACAAATTTTCCATTTTGTTTTAGCTTTAATCAAAACGTTTAATGTAAAAATATTAAATTTAAGCGGCATGTAACTTTGCGACGGATCGTCGCGTCCTTAGTGAAACAACACTTCAAAAATTATATAAGAACAGCCCCTCCATCATAATTAGTACAATTCAGATATATCCACCTTAATTCTTTGAAGGAACCAAAAAAGTAATATCTTTATTCAATGGCACAAGAAATGGATCAATATCAATGTGGAGTTGGTTCAATATTGATAATGCTAGTGGTGGTAATTTGTCTTCTGTTTCTACCATTGTTTATGGGTCCGCTTCAGCCACCTTCTTTCCTTGTCCTCCTTATTTTTCCTCTTGCAATGGCTGCCATTTGGATATATCTCTCTCATGCATCCAGTTCTGATAACTAAATACTACTCCTAGTTTTCTAATTTCTTCATATATTTCCATATAGTAGTTCAATACTAGTAGAGTACCTTCACACATTAGGCTGAAAACTCCAGTTATGTGAAAAGTGAAATTTTTGTTGGTCTTTGAGTTTGAGCTTGAGAGATTAGAAGGAAAAAAATGACATGGGTAATGATCTTTTCATTTTTAGTTTTCTTTCTTTTAAATTTTGCAGCGTCACAATGATGTGTTGACTTATCTCCATCCAACAGAAGAAAAAAATAATAATGTACTCATCAAGCAGTTTATTGTTATGGAATTACTATATTGATTTATCTTTTTTACATGTATTTTTTTTTTTTTAAATTTTGCCTTTGTGGTTGGTATTTTAATTAAAAACATTTTGTGAACGATGGTCCATTTTACTCACTAGTGACTTGATATGTTTTTATTTAAAGCAAGAGTAGAAAGAAGGACCAGAAATATCATCTTTGCATGTGTTGTTGCAAATATTAATCTATCTTAAACTTTGAAGAATAGAAATTTTCGTATTCATTCCAATCCGCATTATATTAAGCCTTCAGAGTTCAGTCACTTTAAGGACGTTTATTTTATTGATGTTTATATAATTATTTTATACTTCAATGAAATTAGTAATTAATTTGAGGGTTAGTATACTCAACCACGTTGAACATTTTGTAGATTAACAAATCGCATTGGCTAAATGCGTAGTTGCATTATTTGAATACAACCTACAAGTCATGTGTGCAAAATATAACGTAACACTTGTGTATGCCGTATAGTTAATAGTATATGTCAAATACATAAAGATGCATAGAGCGGCTTCTAAGTGGCATAACTCTAAATTATAAGACACATATTTTGAATGCAACTTACGAGTCAAATATGTGGAATGCACGCGATTTATAGCTTTGAATAAGATAAAAGGTATATTATTTATGGTATTCATGCTCCAACTCATGATCGAGAATATTACATCAAAGAAGCAGGATATTAAAGGAAATAAACCCTCCTATGCTTACCACCACCATAAAACAAAGAAAAAGAAAGGCACATTGGATCATAAAGTCTTCTCAAACCTAACCTTAAATCGAGAATTACTTGGAGCTTAAAATACAGTTAAAAACACAGTACCTCGACGTACATCCTCACAAACTGTTAGAAATTTGTTATTCGATTAAAAAATCAGAAACTAAAAATCAAAAATAGGAAGGATAAAAATCCGAGCCCACTTAATTCACAGCATTAGCCTAACGAAAATTAATTATCGTAACTAAAATATTAATATAAAATAATATTATTATTTAATAAATCAATCATATCAATCGATCAAATCCAAAATCAAATCTGAGGCCGAGCAGGCGACGACGACATGAGGCCCCTTCCTCTTAGCTCCCTTTAAGAGCTAAAGAAAGTGACTTTATATTTATACCCAACAAAATATTTGTCTTTAACCGATGAGGGACAAAGACAAAAACAAAGTTACATTTTCATCTTCCTTTTTTCATCTTCCTCCATTTCCCATTCACACCACCACACTTCAACCCCCCAACAACCCAAACAAGCGAGATTGTTAAATGCATCATTTTAACAGTAATATAGACGAATTAGTGGACCGACTCTTCTCTTTCAATGTATCCATACATATAGGAAGCAAAGTTTCAATTAACTAAATTGAGACACTTATCCACTAATTCACACAATGACACAAAGTTAGCTTACTGCACTAAATATGTTGAAATTTTTCAATCAAGCTTTTATGACGCCTTGTGTTGTCAACTTCAAGTCGCAAAATTAATGTCAGACCCACGTCCATCTCATTAATCTTGATTAAAATTATGCAAATCTCGCCCATTACAGAATGATTTCTCAACCTAATCTATTGTTCATTCCATGAACATAAGACAGATGTTTGCATTTATGTTGCTCCAAGATTATTATAATGAATCCTACAGCAAAGGAAAATTAAGGACTTAATGATTTCTTTATGTTTGATTTATCTGTTTAAAGAGTCTACCCATAAAGGAGTGCTTTAAAGTCTATTCAGGTAAAAAAAAAGAATAAGTTATCTGGTAGAATCCTATAAGAGGACAACTACTAGTAAAAGACTCAGATAAAAGATATGTACTTTTTCTCTACAGCTCTTCCTACTTCTCTCTAAAAATAAACTAGTGTTTAACTGTAAAAAAAAAAAAAAAAAAAAAAAAGGAGTTGCTCCGTCAAGCACGTGACAACCATCGACAGTCAGTAATTCCAGACACGGTTCAAGATCCTACCGTTTCCGCTTATAAAAAGAACACGTAAGTTCTCTGATTTATGTTTGATTAAACTATTTAGTACAGATTTGTGATAATATGCATATGAATCCTTCATTGGTATCAGAAGTCACAAGCTGATTGTCTGATCCGAAGAAAAAAAAAGGAAAATATGGAATAGTTCTATATATCAAAGTGAACAAAAATGATTAATATAGTTTTTCTTCTTGTTCTTTGCATTGAGATAATATATAACAAATGCAAACTGTTTTAGAAATAGTTTTTGAACCATTTTATAATTATTTCTCCCTTCCTTCGATTATTAGATTGACCTAAATCTATTTGAAACCCGTCATTTCTACTACATCCAATTATGCTAGAATCACCACCGACGCAGCCAAAGAATCCTTGTTTATATATTTGAAATAAATTTCAAATTATTTTTTAAAAAGGAAGTTTGGAATCAGTTTTTAAACAACTGTCAAGCCACTGTGAAACACCACCACTACCGAAAATGTTCCGACAAGGAGCGAAAATCAATTATGTTAATTTTCTTTTCACAGCATAAGTGCTGCGAAAAAAATAATAATTAAACAAGAAAAAAAGGGTGGTACTTCATGGGCATGGCCATGGCAGTTTCAAGAGGAACAGGAAGAGGAAGAAACAAGTTTTATCTTCTTCCAAATATGGGGGCGACAATAAGTGATTAGAGAAGATGAGAAATTAGAATTTCTATCTTGTACCTTAAATTTGATTTAATAAAATCATAATTAAAATAAAAATGAATGAATGGAGTGTTGAGCTCCAACTACAGCAGCAATAATGCAGTTAGAGAATGGGACAGAAAAAGAGATTATAAGCTTTCTCTTCATCTTCGTAACTAGTGTACTCAATTTTTTTTTTAAAAAAAATAACATGGTTGGCAGCGTCTGTGTAAAGAAAAAAGATGAGTTACTATTAGGTTAACTCTTGACAAACAGTTGTTATATCAGTAGCCCATTATATGTTTATTTGGTTGATGTGCCACAATATAGGCAGAATTGGGTAAATGACTCATTTTAGGATTTTCTTTAAAAGATGGTACTCCTTTAATTTTTTTTTTTTGGCTAATGGTCAAACTTGTAAAACATTATAGGGATGATTCTAATTTTTTTTTTTTTATATCTTCAGAATAGTTTGTTTTAAAATAAATATAAATTTAGTAGTTATATTTGATAAAATCATAATGCTTATTATCCCAATTGTATAAACAACTATATTTGTTTATTAGTTTAGCAAATTGCATGAAATGTTAATTTGTTGTAAAATATTGATGACTAGTCATATTTACACATCCTAAATGAGTTTCATCCACCATTCCACAATTCATTGAGAAATAGCCAAAAATGACCCATGTACGCTTACAGGCTATTAGTCATACATTTGAATTTACTAACTTACCCCTTATAAACCTACAGTTGTGCTTAAATACAAATCTCTCCTTAAAAAAACAGAATAAAAATAGAACATCGTTCTCACTCTCTCGTGACTCAATATCACCAAAAACAGGTATGATAATAATTTCGATTCAAAATTTATTAATTTGAGCTGCATTTTTTTCAGTTTCTGCATTGAATTCTCATACTTTCAAATGTTTTACAGTAATAAATACATTTTCAAATAATAATTCGTGATTATGAGCTCATTTTTACTGTGAAATATGTGATTCATTCAATGAATTTGTTATTCCGACGTGATTTTGCTGTTATATATATTTCAGTACTTTCTGTGAGATATTGAAATTTAAAACATTCAAATCTGCTATGAGATGAAATATCCAACATTAAATACTGGGACTTAGTTTTATATTGAATCAAAGTCCAGCTACATTATCATATGGCTATGCTTAATATCTGCAATCCAGCACGAAATGCTGGGACTTAATTTTATATTGAATCAAAGATCAGGTACATTATTCTGTAGCTATGCTTAATCTCTGCAATCCAGCACTAAAATGCTGGGGACTTAGTTTAATATTGAAGCAAAGGCTAGTAACATTATCATGTAGCTATGTATATTTAGCTTATAAAGCTGCACTTCTAAATCCCTGTTGTCCAGCATAAAATGCTGGGGTTTAGTGTTATGTTGAAGTAAAGCCAGTTACATTATCCTGTAGCTATGTATAATTAGCTTATAAAGATGCACTTTTAAATCCCTGTTGTCCGGCATAAAATGATGGGACTTAGTGTTATATTGAAGCAAAGCCTAATTACATTATGTTGTGGATATGTATATTTAGCTTATAGATTAGCAGTTCTTAAGTGTTCATTATTGAGCTACAATTACAGTATTTTGCTATGCGGCTTTTTCTGACACTTAGTTCAGTATTTTTACTGTGTTTATAACTATTGGGGATGGCTAAACACTGCATTGTTGTTGCATTCAAATGGACACTAGATTATAAGTACATAGATCATGAGACAAGGATTTTCTGCATACTAAAACAGATACATTTTAAGATTTCAGAAAAAACTTTTGGAAAAAGATAGATTTGAATGAAGAAAATTTTGAGACAGTCATATAGTTTGATATGGAACTTGGAACAAGCAAAGGGGTCCCTATAATAAATACTGATGATTTAATCAGTTGTTTACACTTGATGAAGAGCAATTCTGAGTATAGCAGTAGACGTTTTATAGTTGACATTACACAACGATCTCTGTAGTCTTAGACTTTCGATTACATTGAAAGGAAAATGATAATGCAAATAGACAACGATGATGCATTTGAAGTGGTAGTATTAACGCCTCCGACTATGGAAGTTGTACCAATTGATCAACAGTTAATGGCTACTCAAAACACAGAACAACAACATCTGATTCTTTAAAACCTTGAGACATCAAGTAGCGCAAACAAAAGAAAGAGGTCTTCAAGGAATAAAATAAAAGAATCACCTCGCCCAATACTGAAAGAAGAAGTAACATTAGAGGACATCAAAGTTAGATCAATCTTTTTAAACAAACAGTGTGTCACTAAATGTTTCTAGACAATTGCAATTGCACACCATTTTGAATTCAAAGTTTGAGATCAAGTACAACGAGATATTTACTGGTGTGCATGAACGAAAAATGTGACAGGACTGTTCGATCTTCCAGAATTAAACAGTCCACGCTGTTCAAAATATTGAAGTTTGAGAAGAATCACAGTTGCTCGGTGGATGACAGAAAAAAAGACCAAAAACATGCTACTTTAAAGATTGTACGAGATGAGATAGTTGAGAATCTGAGAGATGATAATTATCCAGTTAAGCCTAATTTTGTTGTCGCAAAGATTAGAGGGAAACTGGGAGTTGAAATCTCTTATAATAAGACATGTCGTGCTTTAAAAGAATGAGAGTATTTGATTAGAGGGACGCCTTAAAAGCATTTTCAGAAGTTACCAGCGTATTTACATGTGCTAAGAGACATCAATCCAGGCTCACACATTGCTCTTCAGAGAGATGCTGAGAACAGGTAAAAAAAAATATGTAGTTATATATTTTTGTGTAGAATTCCAGTAATTCCTAGTAAAAAAGGCCTCAGACTCCACAGTTATTTTGTTGGAGTCTCATCACAAAATGTTGGGACGTCCTAGTTATATATAAGTTGGGGTCCATTACTAGAAGCTGAGACACAATATTTTATGTTCATGCATTTTACTGATAACACTGCAATTGTATTATACAGGTTCAAATATATGTTTTTTGCTTGTGCGACATCTATCAAAGGCTGAAAATATTGTAGACATGTCATAGTTTTCGATTGAACATTCCTCAAGGCAATATATCAAGGAACACTATTGGTTGCAGTGACGAAAGATGCAAATAACCAAATCTTCCAACTTGCCTTTGGTGTTGTGGACTCAGAAAATAATCTAGCATACAATTGGTTCTTTAGGCAGTTGCGCGTTGCATTTGGTTGCCGTGAGAATTTGCTGTTCCTTTCAGATCGTAATTCTGCAATTGCAAATGGTATTATAAATGTATATCCTGAATGTGCGCATGAGATTTGTGTATATCATTTGGAAAAGAACCTTAACAAAAGGAACGTGACTCCTGCTGGGATAAGTATATTCAATAGTGCATGTCGGGTCACATGATTGCAGAGTTTGAAAAAGACATGAATCAAATGAAAGAAATAGATAGGGCAACCTATGATTACCTCATGGAAGAGCCGCCAGAGAGGTGGGCTAGAACTTGGTATACAAATCGAAGATATGACATGATGACATCAAACATCGTGGAAACCATGAATAATGCTCGGTTACATGCTGGGGAAAAATCAATACTGTCGATGTTGGACAACAAAATGAAAAAGCTACAAAGCTGATTTTTTAGAGACGGAAGAAAGTGCAGGATATTTTCTTTGTAACATCAAAATGGACAGATGATGAAATGAAAAGGAAAATTAAAAAAAAAATCATACATAATGAGTGTGAGTATATGAGATAATACACTTTTGTATGACTGGAGGGTTCACAGTTATTTTGGATGGGATTTGTCTTATCTCTATTAAAATTCATGAAGTCCGAGTAAAAAAGTCTGGCACTTACCAGATAATTTATTGCAGTCCCAGTAAAAAAGTATGGGACTTACCAGATATTTTGTTGCAGTTCTATAATTAAAATAATGGGACTTGCTAGTGTACACAGGTTTTGTGCTGGGACTACATGGTATCCAAAGCAAGGAATCCAGTATATAGTCATGGGACAAAAGAAATTGCAGCATTTTATGTGTTATGCTGGTTATTTATTTATTTATTTTTCTTTTTATTAAATAAAAACTAGACAGGCAGTCTTATACATTATATTTTTTTAGGTTGACTGGACTACGGATCAAAGCTTTAAGATAACAGATGAAGGGAGAGAATTCACTGTTTGTTTGAAGAAGAAAGAATGTCAATGCCTCAAGTTCCAGGTGGATAAAATACCTTGTGAACAAGCACTTGCTTCTATAGACAGGGTACACATACACAAGTCCGACTATTGCTCTATATGGTATAAAAGAGAAGCATGGTTAAAACAATATGAAGGGAAAATCAACATTGTTGGACATGAAGAATCATGGGTTGTGCCTGATAATATTAAAGAAGAGATAATAAAACTCCCAAATTTTAAAGTTAAGCCAGGTAGAGGCAGATGAAAAGATTTATCTCAACTGCAGAATATGTCAGACAAAAGATGAAGAAATGTGGGATATGTAGAAAACGTGGATACAACAGGACATCCTGCGGACACACTCCAGTACTTCATCCATATTCAAAGAAACATAACTCTTAATAAAAACAATAGGTATCTTCTCTCTATCTGCATTTTATTTTTTAATTTTATTTTACTGCAATTTAATAGAAATTCTAAACATGACCAAAGATGCTATGTTAAAAATTTTCCTTTTTTTCCAGTTAAGAAATCTGTCGTCACTAGATAGATAGAAGACCATTCTTCTCTATTTTCTTCCAGTGGCAGCAATTCTGAAGTAAAAAAAGGACTACTCACTTATAAAAGATATTTTTTTTAATTTTAGTTCCTATGTACTCTTTAACAATGATTATTATATATAAAAAATTCACTTTTCATTTGTTGTTGTGGAAATACTTGTCGCAGTTTATCTGTTTTCTAGTTTCTTAACTAATTGAACAACCAACACTTTCAGTTACTTGATAAGAAAAGTAATAGAAAACATGATTAGATAATAAACACAGTACTTAAATAATGAAAACACTGTACAAAAACAGAGTTCATAATACACAAAAAGATTTTACTTAAAAAACACATTACTTATGAATAAAAAGACATACAAATATCCCAAATTAACTTAAAAAACATAAAAACTACTAAAACTTATTCAATTACAATTGGCTTCTGTGCTGATCCTGCATCATCTTCTTCTCTGATGTTGTCGTCGTCGTCATCATCATCGTCGTCATCATCATCATCATCATCATCATCATCATCATCATCATTATCATTGTTGCCATGACCATCCTGACGGTTTACTAATGATATTTCAAAAACAACAGTGGCAACACCGTTGTAAATCTCATTTAAGTGGTGATCAAATCGAAGCATATCACCCAGCTTATACCCTTTGCGATGAACCATGTCTTTCCATCCATTACACAACCTTGTATGTATCCTCCCAACCTTGAATTTCATTTTATATTCTGTGTCATCATTTTCACAAAGTAAAAGTGCATTTCCAGTTACATGCAGCTTCTGCTTCCAACTCTCTGGGAAGATCTAAAAGAAATAAACTTTCACAATTAATAAAAAATCACAGACAGTGAAAAATTAGATGAAAAAAATATAAAAAATAGTTTGGTAATTTTTTTAACATACAAAATCATCTCTTTTGAAGTAAGATTTTGTGATTCGCATAGTGAAATGGCCTAATTCCTCCACACGATCGTCCATATTGTTATTTTATGAAAAAAATAAAAGTTTATATGAGTAGATGAATTGACAATAAGTTGTTGTTTCCTTCAACTGCAAAGCCTTATTTATAGGCTAGCAGTTACTAACTTTTGTCCAACTGTTATGGTCAAAGAGAATATGTATAGTCAAAAATAGATTAAATATCACAATAAATGTAGTCAAAAAAGTTATGCTTTCTATGTTCTTCCAGTTTGCAAACGTAATAAACTCCAGACTTCTCGAATGCCAATGTTAGGTACACAATTAAATGATGGTATCCTGTATGTTTACTGACCCAGTCTTAAAAGCTGGGTCATTTCCTATATTTACCATAACGTCCCAGGATAAAAGTTTGGGTGAAGTCTGGGGATCCATGTGCCTTAACTACTATCCCCAGTATAAACATCTGAGGATCCATGTGCCTTAACTACTATCCCCAGCATAAACATCTGGGAATTAATGTGCCTTAACTACTATCCCCAACATAAACATTTGGGGGACCATGTGCCTTAACTACTACCCCCAGCATAAACATCTAGGGATCCATATGCCTTGACTACTATCCCCAGCATATATGGCTGGGACTATATATACAATAACATTAGAGTCAAAATTTTTCACACAAACAAACACAAACTTACAGGCATTTTCAGTAACAATAACATAAAAATTACAGAAAAGGATACTTCTAAAAACACAAAATAAGTATCCTCAATTACAAAAAAGATAAATTACACTTGCTTCGCGCAGTTGGAAGCATGAAAACGTAACACTGCGAAAATACATTAAAAAAATACAGTAACACATTAACGATTACTAGGAACACAAGAGCTAGAACCAGAGGTTGAATCTGTAAAGTTCTGCAATTCAATGTCCATGAGTTTGTCAAAAAGTCGATCCATATCTTTATTATTTTTTTCTCTGAAAGCTACAAAAAATTCAATCAACACATCTAAATTATTCTTCACCACTGATACCTCACCTTTCAAAAACTCAAGATCATTTTTCAAATCTCTAACATCGTTATTCAACTGGCGTCATTGTTCTTCTTGCTTCATCATTGCAAACCATTTCTTATTATATACTTTTTTTTCTTTTTTTGGGATAATATTAGTTTTGTACAAGTAAAAACACAACACCACTGTGTAATTTATATAAAACAAAAATACATAAAAAACCTGTGAAGAATATTTTTTCTTTTTAGCTGACATTACAACTTAAAAAAAGCTGTAAAAGATTCCTTCTTTTTTATTTTTTCAAGCTTGAAAATGGTGCAGTAAAGCATCTCTCTCTGAAAAAAATTGAACAAAGTCCAATAAAAAAGATATCACTTTTTTTATAGGTGGAATCGTATCTGTATAGGATAAGATTAAACTGAGATTTTGTTGCAGTTGTGTATTAAAGTCAAATTATTACATACTTGACAATACAAAAATAAATCTTAGAGATTCTTTTATATGACAAGCTAACTGAAAAGAATCTGGAAAGATTCTGTATTTAAATTACTACACCAGAACTCTATTCCAAATATTGAAATCCACAAAACATTCTCTACTTTAACTTTAAAGTATGTAATTGCAATATGTAATATGCAAACCCATAATCACAGCATTTTGTGGACTAACTTTGTTGGTATAAAATTCTGGAACTCTTTGCTTATTTTGGAAGTAGACCCACCCAACATAATAACCTGAAATTCCCTATCATAGTTAATTCACCATTGTTATATACTTGACAATACATGAATAAAGAAAATAGATTCTTTAGTCCTTTTACATGACAAGTCAAGTCAATAAAAAATCTTGGAAGATTTTGTAATTTAAATTACTCCAAGAAGTCTTTTTCAATATTCAAATCCACAACAGATTCTGTACTTGTGCTAAAGCCTTAGTTTTATGCAGTTGAGAATTACAGCATTTTGATCTGGGTCTTATACTTAATAACTGTAAACTAATAGGAAATTATAGACTCATAATTAAAAGTAACAAAACTTCACATAATTCCATTATGGAGATCCTGGTGGACAATCAAAATGAAGATGTGCTGTTATAGCTTCAATAACGCGGCAGATCCTTCACACTTGTCGCCTTTGGACGTTACGCATATTCCAAATATCATTTTGCATTTGCGGTATTACATTAATGTGGTACTGCATCTGACCCTGTAGGACTATAACATCCCAATTTAGATTATTTGGAAATCCTGGTGGTGGTGGTAGTGGTGGTGGTGGCCCTGATTCTGCTGGTGACGGTATTGGTTGATTGACACTACTTTCAGACATTGTTATACTTGAAGTATAAAAGCTTATAAAAATCTCAATATAGATAATTGTAATAATAAGATGATAAGAAACAACTATCAGTTGATATGTATTTATATAATAAATTCAATAATGTTATAACAATTGCAACTTATAATTTAAAATGCACCATTACATAAAAATTATGATAATACTGAACAGTCACAATTCAAAAACGACAATTACATTACACTTACATAATTGCTCCAAACTCAAAAATTATTTACCAAAAACTCAAAACACAAACACATAAATAAAGTAAATTACAGTAGAGATTGAACTAAATACACAGACAAATATGCTATCTTATTCAGACATCTTCAACAGTAAAGCCAGAACTAGAACTAGAACTTAAAGGTGGTTCTAGTTCAGGCTGCCAAATAGTAACATTTAAAACCACACGATCTGAGGATTCCAGAACTCTAAAATGTAGCGTAGTTCCTACTCCGAGATTATTAGTACGAACGAACTCCCTTCATTCATTACAAAGCTTTCTTTGTCTTCTCACTTTTAGGTAGTTCATATGGAAATGACTACCATGACAAATAAGAGTGACTGGCACATCATGTCTGGGAAGCATAATTGTCAATCATACTGGCAAACTTTTCAAAACAAAACAAAAAGAACAGTGCTATTTTATAATAACAACAAAAATAACACTTTAAAAAAATGTTATCATTAACTTACAAACTGATCTAATTCAACATCCAATTCATTCAACACTACTTCGACGAGTGTTCCCATCTTAAAAATATAAATTATTTGCGTGTTCTCTTCAGTAACAAAGTGGTCTATTTATATTAAAACAATTATAGAAGATATGTTCTGTATTATTGGGTATTATCCTTTTGCTTTTGGATGAAACTGCAAAGCCTTATTTATAGTCTAGCAGTTACTAACTTTTGTCCAACTGTTATGTATAGCCAAAAAGAATATATATAGTCAAAGAGAATATGTATAGTCAAAGAGAATATGTATAGTAAAAAATAGATTAAATATTACAATAAATATATCCCAATATACATCACGCCCTGTTTGCTCAGAGGAATGCACATTTTGAAGTGCATGTCCATTCTCAACTACATGCCCATTTTCCTGTGGGAGAGACCTTTTTTTTTTCTAAAAACTACACAAGAAACTAAAAATTTTGCAAATCTCTAATATTAAACAAGTGCTGGTAAAATTAAATATAACAATAGTAAAAATTAGTTCTCTAGTGATCCTGGTGGAGTATCTACTTCATTATAGTTTGCTGGTATCCTGTATGTTTGCTGACTCAGTCTTAAAAAATGGGTCACCTTCTATATTTACCATAACATACCAGGATAAAAGTCTGGGTGAAGTCTGGGGATACCATAATATCCCAAAATAAAAATTTGGGGATCCATGTGCCTTAACTACTATCCCCAACATAAACACCTGGAGATCCATGTGCCTTAACTACTATTCCCAGCATATATGGCTGGGACTATATATACCATAACATTAGAGTCAACATTTTTCACACAAACAAACACAAACTTACAGACATTTTCATTAACAATAACATAAAAGTTACACTTGCTTCGCGAAGTTGGAAGCATAAAAATATAACACTGCCAAAACACATAAAAGAAGTCCCAACCTTTTTTCTGACATCAACTTAATACAACCTAAACTTATAAAAATATAACAATAGTAAAAATTAGTTCTCTGCTGATCCTGGTAGAGTATTGATAATATGCCAAATTTATGCATAATTGAGTGTATTTTACCCATACTTTGATGTGTTCTAGTGACATTGATGTTATATATGACTCGAATTAAGCTAATATGTGTATTTTTATGTCTAGGAGGTTAAGGATGTCAAAGGTAGATGATTTGAGCGAAAATGGAGTCAAAATGCAAAATCTAGAGTAATTTAAGGATGTGGTGCGTCGTATGACCATAGCGCAGCCCGAGATGAAATTTAGATGAAGAAAAATATTTTTGAGGCAGTGAGCTAACCCCTTATCGCATAGCCATCGCATGGGAGAAGAGAAAAAGGATCCTGGGGTGTTTTGGAGTAGCTGTGCGTCGCATAGAATAAAGAGTGAAGTTCCAGTAGCCTGGTGCTATAGGTGTGCTTCGCACAGCTATAGCGCCAAGGAAAAAATTCCTAAAGTTTTGTTAAGCGGGGAAAATTGGTCTTTTGACTCAAGGACGTGATATAAAAAAAAGACGATTTTGAGAGGTATTCTGAACCTAGAGAGAATAAGAACTAGGCTGAAGTTTTGGAGAACGAAGCTCTAACGAGTTTTTCTTAATCCTTTCAATCCTTTCTTGTAATTTACTTATTATGGTTGCTTATATCATGAACCTTATGAACATGAGTGGCTAAGTTACCCTATCTAGGGTATGATGAAACCATTGTAGGATGATGTATTGAGTATTCGTAAATTTAATCGAGCTTGACATAATTATTCTTGAGTATTCAACTACGTTTTGAATGCGTTTGGTTGTAGATCTAACAATTGAATGTGCCATTTACTCTTGTAACTCTTGGAAGATTGTTTCAAGTTAGGGTTAGTTGAATAGCGACACTTCAATCCAAATAATGGATTATTAAGGAAAGAAGAGCAGGGTGAGTTCGGGAACAACGAACCTTTGTCGTGGTCAAGTAGGTAGTCCAATTTATCATCTTTTGTTAAATTAGAAAAGTAACTCAGGATAGTTATTGCTCGTTATTGGAAAATACTAGCGGTAAACTAGGAGCTCACGATCATTAGGGATAGTCAAGTGAGATTGAGTACGTATTATTCGATAAATCACTCCGACAATTGGAGAAGTCATGTCCTAGGTCTTTAATATTGAAATATTCTCTAGTGTTTATTACGTGTTTTTAGTTTTCACTATTTATATCTATCTCTCACATCAAAAATAATTTTAGCTACTCTTGAAGTTGTTTGAACGTGAACTTGGTAAAAGTCAAGCTACGAACTACAGTTTTCTCCCTGTGGGATTCGACCCCGGACATGTTAAACCGGGTTATATTTGCAGCGAATGCTTCTCCTTTTTAGGACGAGTTTTGGGCATGATCAAATTTTGGCGCAGTTGCGGGGAGCATCGGTTCAGTTTTTAGTTTTCAAATAATAGCTAAGTTTAGAAGTTTAAGCAATTTTTACTTTGGTCATCATGATTCTAACTTTTTAGCTTGTGTTTGAACAGGTGTATGCCCTTGAGAAATTCAAGATCTGCTGAACTATTTCAACCGGATCCAGAAATCGAGAGGACATTCATGGCCTTGAACAGGGCCAATAAAAACAAATATCCACCAGTTCGACAAGAAGTATATAGGGAAGTTGAGATGGCTGACAACGCAGATGCAGCTCTGTACGACTGGGCTCAGCCCACATCTGATAACCTAGCAACTGCCATTGTTGTGCCTGCCATTTTAGCAGAGAATTTTCAGATCACAAAATACTATGTTGAACCAGCTTCAAAAAAAAGGGCAGTATGCTGGGAATGAACATGAAGACCCACATTAGCACCTTAGGAACTTTCTGTCAGTTTGTGCCATACAAAAGCAAGCTCGTGTGTCACCTGATGCTATTAAGTTGCTGTTGTTCCCATTTTCACTCACTAGAGACGCAATGGCGTGGTTGAACTCATTGCCAATTAATTCCATCACTATGTGGGATGAGTTGGTTAAGCTGTTTCTTAAGAAGTTCTTCCCGCCCAATAAAACTGCAAGGCTGAGTGATGAAATACTGATGTTCAGGCAGAAGCCTTTGGAGTCAAAGCAAGAGGCTTGGGGACGATTCAAGGGATTATTGCTTAAGTGTCCTCACAACGGGATTCCAGAGCAGATGCTGGGACAGAGATTTTACATGGGTCTGAATGATAATTTGAAGGAAAATGTTGATGCATCCGCCGGTGGAGCATTCTTAAGCAAAAGTTTTGTAGAAGCTAGACAATTGCTTTAAACTATGGCAAAGAACTCGGGCTGGTCAACAAGGGATTCATCTATAGCACCAATTGTTCATTCAGTTACAGTTAATCTAAATTCGTCAAAAGATGAGCAGCTGGCTGCAATGATGACTCAGTTGCAATTGCTGACAAAGAAAATTGATGAAGTGGGAACCAAACAAGTTCATATACTTGATGCTACAAATGGTGGATTATGTGCCCCGTGCGCTAACCATTAGGTACCTGATCCAGTTTACAATGACTTTGATCCTCAGACTCAGGTTTATAGTTAAGATGTCAGTTATGTGAACAACTATGGTGGCCAGAGATAAGGAGCCAACAATGCGGGACAACATCTTCAGCAGGTACAATATCGACCGGCAGCACCACAGGGTCAAACAGTGCCATACCAGAGGCAAGCCGAGTATAATCAGCAGGCTCAGCAGCAGAGATATGTACCACCACCACAGCTAGCAACAGTTCAAAAAGATGAAAGTTTGGCAAGAATTGATGGCGTGTTTCAGCAGTTGGTGGGGACTCAAGGCAAAATGCAGGAGCAGCTGACGACACACGACACTGCTATAAAGAACATTGAAACACAACTGGGACACATTTCTAAGGCTTTAAACAATATACCTCAAGGAGCTTTGCCTGGTGATACTATTGTAAATCCTAAGGACCAGGACAACAAACAATTGATGGCAATGAGTCTTAGGAATGACAGAGATTTAGATAGAGAGCAAAAGCTTCAGCGGGCCAATAATGATGATTTGCAGCCTGTACCAGTCAGAGTAGATATTGATGAGCCTCTTAATTTGACAGAGGTGGAAGTTCAGCATGCCCATGCGAAAAAACCTAAGGAAAAAGAAGCTGAACCAACTCCAGGCGTAGAAGCAGCAAAGGCACCTAAGCAAGATACATCCATTGCCAATGGGAGAAATAGACCATCCCCTCCCTACCCTCAGAGATTGGCAAAGCACCAGAAAGAGGATCAGTACAGAAAGTTTATGCAGATGCTGAAGCAGATTAAAGTGAATATTCCCCTGATAGATGCAATCAAGGAGATGCCAGGATATGCCAAGATGATAAAGGACTTACTGTCAAGAAAATTTGATTTTCAAGATTTGGCTACTGTTACACTGACACATGCTTATAGTGCAGTTGTGACACGGCCTGTGGCTCAAAAGTTGACAGACCCAGGCAGTTTCACCATACCATGCACCATTAGTAATCATATATTTGGCAGAGCTTTGTTAGATTTAGGTGCAAGTATCAATTTGATGCCTCTGGCGGTTTACAAGAAGTTGGGCATTGGCAGAGCAAGGCCAACATCTCGAGCCTGCAATTAGCTGACAGGAGTGTGAAACGACATGCAGGGATTATTGATGATGTACTTGTGCAGGTTGATCGCTTGGTATTTCCAGCTGATTTCGTGATTCTTGACTGCCAAGTGGATGAAGAGACCCCCATAATTTCGGGGAGACCTTTCTCAGCTACAGGGAAGGCCATAATTGATTATGAGGCAGGAGAGATGAAAATGAGATTAAATGATGAAGAAGTCATCTTCAATGTGCAGAAATCCATGAAAAGACCCAGCGAGTTTGCCAATTGTTCAATGGAAGAGCTTGTGGAGTTGACTGATGTTGTAGATGGGATGTACTATCCTAATGATCCTTTGAAGGCATCCCTCCTTAACATGGATATGATTGATGGAGATGATTTGGCAGAGTGGGTCCTTGCACTTGAAGGACACAGTTACTGGCATAGGGAGCCCAGGTTTGAAGCACTCAACCTGGCTCATAGAGAAATACCACATGCCAAGCCCTCCATTAAGGAGCCACGAAAGCTGGAGCTTAAGCCGTTTCCTCCACACCTCAGGTATGTATTTTTTTGACTGAATTCCATTTTACTTGTTATTATCTTATCCTCTTTGTTAGATGTAAAGTTAGAACAATTGACATAAGTGTTAAAAGAGTGTAAGAAAGCTATCAGATGGACCATTGCTGATATAAAAGAAATTAGACTGGCGACATGTATGCATAAGATTTTATTAGAGGAGGGCCACAAACCTTCAATAGAACCCAAGAGACGGCTAAACCCAACATGAAGGATATGGTGAAAAAGGAAGTGATCGAGTGGCTAGATGCAGGTATCATCGTTTCTATATCTGACAGTGCTTGGGTAAGACCCGTCAAATGTGTTCCAAAGAAGGGTGGGATGACTGTGGTAGAGAATGAAAAAAATGAGCTTATCCCTACCCGGACAGTTACTGGCTGGCGTATTTGCATGGATTACAGGAAATTGAATAACGCCACCAGGAAAGATCACTTTCCATTGCCTTTTACTGATCAGATGCTGGATAGACTGGCAGGGACGTCGCACTTTTGCTTCCTATATGGTTACTCGGGGTATAATCAGATTTATATTGCCCCTGATGATCGTGATAAAAACCATTTTCACCTGTCCGTATGGCACCTTTGCATTCAAGAGGATGCCGTTTGGGCTTTGTAATGCACAAGCCACTTTCCAGAGGTGCATGATGGCAATCTTTTCTGACATGGTGGAGGACATACCTGGAGGTGTTCATGGACGATTTTTCTATGGTGGGAAATTCGTTTGATGAATATTTGATTAACTTGAAAAGGGTGCTACAGAGATGTGTTGAAACAAATTTGGTCCTAAATTGGGAAAAATGCCACTTCATGGTACAAGAGAGGATCGTGCTAGGACACCATGTGTCGAGTAAAAGGATAGAGGTAGATCGTGCTAAAGTTGAAGTAATTGAGAAGTTGCCACCACCTACCTCAGTTAGAGCAGTTAGGAGTATCCTCGGGCATGCCGGCTTTTATAGACGGTTCATCAAGGACTTTTCAAAATTGCTAACCCCCATGTAAACTACTTGAAAAAGATCAACCTTCTGTCTTTTCTAATGAATACAGATTAGTGTTTGAGGAGTTGAACCAGAAGTTGGTGTCAGCACCTATCATTATGGCACCTGACTGGCAAGCACCATTTGAACTTATGTGTGATGCCAGTTTCTATGCACTTGGTGCAGTATTGTGTCAGATAAAAGACAAGATTATGCACCCTATATACTATGCTAGCCGGACTATGAGTGGAGCCCAGTTGAATTACACTACTATGGAGAAGGAGATGTTGGCTGTAGTATTTGCTTTTGACATGTTTAGATCATACTTGGTGGGATCCAAAGTGATTGTGCATACGGACTACCAAGATATCCGACACCCGGTTGAAAAGAAGGATTCCAAGCCACGATTAATTCGTCGGGTGCTCTTATTGTAAGATTTTGACATGAAAATCAGAGATAGAAAAAGTACTGAGAACCAGGTTGCAGACCACTTGTCCAGATTAGAGGGAGTAGAGAAAAAGATAGAAGTAGAGGACATTCTAGAGACCTTTCCTGATGAGCAGTTACTGGCAGGATCACTTGAGGAGGTACCATGGTATGCTGACATTGCTAGCTTTCTAGTAAGCGATATTGATCCTCCTGATTTCTCTTCTGTACAAAAGGTTTTATAGAGATTGTCGTTCTTATTTCTGGGATGAGCTTTATCTGTTTAAAAATCTGTGTTGACAATATGATCCGGAGGTGTGTCCCCGAGATAGAACAAAATTGTGTTTTGCAGGCATGCCACTGTTCACCATATGGAGGACATTTTGGAGGAATCAGGACAGCATCAAAGGTCCTAGAGTCTGGATTTTACTGGCCAATATTGTTCAAGGATGCACATAATTGGGCTAAGAGTTGTGATGAGTGCCAGCGCATCGGTAATATTTCCCATCGTCATGAAATTCCTATGAACCCAATCCAAGAGGTTGAGGTGTTTGACGTGTGGGGAATAGATTTTATAGGACCGTTTGTCAGTTCCTATGGCAACAAATACATACTGGTGGCTGTGGATTATGTATCGAAGTGGGTGGAAGCTGTAGCTCTTCCAACAAATGATGCTAAAGGAGTTATTGAATTTCTGAAAAAGAACATCTTCACCCGCTTTGGCACTCCAAGGGCGATTATCAGTGATGGTGGGACTCACTTCTTCAATCAAGTGTTCGCAAATTTATTGAGTAAGTATGGTGTTCATCATAAAGTCGCCACCCCGTATCACCCTCAGACTAGCGGGCAAGTGGAAGTCTCCAATAGGGAGATAAAGAGTGTGCTGACCAAGACAGTGAGTGGAAATAGGACCGACTGGTCAAGGAAGTTAGATGATGCACTCTGGGCGTATCGAACGGCCTACAAGACACCAATTGGCATGACGACATATAAATTGGTGTTTGGTAAGGCTTGTCACTTGCCAGTTGAGCTTGTGCATCGGGCCTTTTGGGGGATGAGGACACTGAACCTTAACATGAAAGCTGCAGGAAAAAGTAGAGTGAATGAGTTACATGAGCTTGATGAATTACGCTTCAATGCGTTTGAGAGTGTCAGGATGTACAAAGAGAGAACGAAGCGAATGCATCACAAACATATCATAGAGCGGAACTTCGAGCCAGGTGATAGAGTTCTTTTGTACAACTCTAGATTGAGGTTATTTCCTGGTAAGCTGAAAACAAGATGGTCTGGTCCGTTCAGAATTCTGCAAGTGTCACCTCATAGAGCGGTAGAGGTTGAAGTTAAAGATGGATCCCATAGATTTCGTGTCAATGGTCAAAGATTGAAGCTTTAACACGGGACATTGGAAGAGGGTGGACTCGTGTCCGTTATCTATGTGGATGAAACTTGAAAAAGGAAGCCATGTCGTGCCGTGACATTAAACAAGCGCTTCTTGGGAGGAAACCCAAGTCTCGTACGACATTAAAAAAAATCGAAAAAGAAAACGAACAAAAAAAATAATAATAAAAGAAAAAAATGGAAAAAGAGTCGTGCCACGACATTAACTACGACGATGCATGGGAGGCCACCCACGATTTTCATTCATTTTTTTAATTTATTTTTTTTCTTGTTATTTTTCTTATTAGGAATTAACTTGTTCATGAGTTTTGTAGGAGTGATAGCACATAAATAGCGCAAGAAAAGAGAGATTTTACCTGGAGGGGGTTTCAAGGTTTGCGCATTGCATTACTAGATCACAGGCATGAATTTTTTGGGAAGAATTTTCGTGACTAGAAAGTGAGCTAAGCGCTTAAAGCACCACTATCGAGCAGGATTATTATCCCAGGGGGATTACTTCAACTCTGTGCATCGCACAGTAAAAGCACAGGGGCAAAAAAAGTTTCATGAAATTTTGTAAAAAGAGGCAGTGATCCAAGAGCTTAACGTGTAGCTATCGTGCAAAGAAAAAAATTTCCTGGAAAAATAAAATTGAAACAGTGCATCGCACAGTAATAACACCAACACAGGGATGTAAAATTTTATTCTCCTAAATACACCCCCTGTCTCTTCTTATTTCACGCTAACACACACACCCCCCCTTCCCCGTCGAACCTACCCCTGCTCACTGCACCGGCGACACAGCGGCACCACCGCTGTCATTCAGTCACCTCAGGTAAGTCTTTCTCTCTCCTCCCTTATTCTCATTCTTTTTCCCCCAAAACCCCGCTGCCCTGCCCTTAATCTGCACTACCCCGTCCCTCTTTCCCCACCCCTTTTATGTAATTTTTAGGGTTCCACCACGATGGTAAGACCCTAAAATGAATGTTCTACTGATTGTTTGTCGCGGATTAGTCCCAATTCAGATAATTTGTTGCCCAAAATTTTAGCCCTAGGTTATAACTTTGTGCCTATTGAACACTTAGGGCTGGTGATTATTTGTGTGATGACTGAATTCTGTTATGTCGCCACAGTGTTGGGTCGAGTAGGAGCGCTTAGTTTTTTCATTTATACAGCTGCGTGCGCTGTTGATTAGCGACTGTTCTGGCTGCTATATTGTAGTTTTAACAGTGTGTGTGTGAGCGAGCTATATCAGAGTTAATATGTTCAACCATGAGAGAAGTGATCTACTACTACAGTTGTATACGTGGTGATGCTTATCGCTAGTTTGTTTATGATTTGCATCGGTCTATGAAGTGGCTGCATGATATTTACGAGCTAACTATATTGCTTTGCATTTTACGAGCTTGTCTTTTATGCTACTAATGCAATATCTGAGTACTCTGAATGTTGTTCTATGTTTGCTATGCCTCAGTCATAAGTGTGGGGTAGCTTAGCTTGTGTTCTTGTGTTGGCATGTGTTGGTTTTCTTGTGTCATGATTGTGTAGCTGTAGTTGATGAGTGTCCGCTACCGTACGAGCGGATTTTTGCACTTTGAATGTGGAATGTCTGGATCAATTTGTCCCACTGAAACTGATGCATTAGTTTTCTTGTTTTCTCCTACCTCTGCTAGCGCTATTTCCTGGAATGCATATAGTCATTAGCTAGAATTAGATCATGTCATTGACTTGGTGACATCTGGTAGAGTGCAGTGCTTATTAGAGTGACTGTGTGTTGTCTGCATTTCTGAGGATATTCATTAAATGCCTGCACTGGCCAGTTTAACCACTAGTCTGCAAGCTGATGTACACAGGATGTTGTAAGGGTATCTTTTGTGGGCTGCAGTATCTTCCAGTGCACTGAGAGGACATGTTTGTCCTGCTTCATCTGGTATGATTGCCTCTGTTCTTGTGAAGGCAGTAGTATGCAGTTCTGTGGCCATTAGTTTTAGTAAACGAGGAGTTTGAGCAATGTAACACTGCTATTTGCTTGTAAATTGTCGGGGAAGTCTGATTACCCGCGCTTTGGCCATCATTTAAGTATTCTGCTTCATAGCTTCTACTTGTTTTTCATGATTCGAGCAGCACACTCACTTTATGCCTGTTGCAGGTACTTCCCATGGCTCCTAAGGTGACATCTTCATCATCTAGGCCATCTAAGGCCTCCTCTCGGGCTGCACCTCATGACAAAAGTAAGAAAAAAGTTGCCCTAAGAGAGAGAGGGTTGCTGCCCCGCAACAGAATAAGAAACAGAAAGTGGCACCTCCCAAGTTTACAAGCGATGCTGCCAAGGAAAAGTTTGAGATGGTGAAGAAGAAGAAGAAGTAACTTCCAAAACGTGCCATAGATGATGAGAAGATAAGGAAGAAATATTGGGAGGTTTGGACAGATTTGGTAGAAACACGTGAATGGAGTCCTTTGTTTGCACCCGATGGTCCTGCGAACCTCACTAAGGTTCATGAATTATTTGCTAATTGGGGTAATACATTCAATGCCTCATGCACTATGCGAGAAAAGGTAGTGGTAGTAACGGCTCAGGCTCTTAATGATTTTTTGGGATTGCCTCAAGTGACTGAGGGCATGGAGTGGAAGCTTCAATGTGATTACACAAGGGTTCGTGAGGTGGTCTGTCGCAACAACAAGAGAGGTAAATGGCGTCCCAAGGGCAGGAGCAAGCATCATGAGCTCCCGTATAGGTACTTTACCAAAGAAGCCCGAGTTTACTTGAATTTCATTTGTAACAGGTTGATGCCTTGCAAACACTTTACTAATGTGAGGCGCAGTCGGGTATTCCTCACTTATGCTTTGATGATGCACCTCCATGTTGATGTTGGTAGTCTCATGGTTCAAGAGATGAAACGGACCCTGAAGTGGCCCAGATGCCGACTCTTTTTTGCCAACACACTCACTAGCTATATGCAGAGGTTAGGTGTCCCTAACCAAACACTTGATAAGAAGATGCCAGCTGAGACGAAGCTTGATAATTATGCCACTGTTAGGGGCCCTGATGTCTCTATGAACCTGCATGTTGAGCAAAAATTTGATGTACTTGTTGAGTCCGATAAGAAGAAATGGGCGTTTTTCAAGTTCGCAGCAAGAAAGTTGGGTGTTACTTAGGCTGATATAGATGAGTTTGATGCTTCCATGCCATTTAGTATTGAGGTGCGCTCTACCTTTGGCCTTGATGACACTGAGGAGTTCCACCCATCTGATGATGAGCTCACTCCGCCAGAGTTGGCAGTGGAGGATGACGAGAGTAATGATGACAGTGTTACTGATGAGCCAGTGCCTGCCTGAGCTATTGTTTCTACTGCTACTAACTCTATTCTAACTGCTCCACCTGTGGGTATTGTTGATGATGCTGACGATGAGCACGGCTATGAGGCCGATGGTGATGCTGATTTTGATCCAACCACGTAGAGTGAGTATCTCTTTCACCCCGTAGGTTCTATTTTGTTTTGAAGCAGTGGGGACACGGCTATTTCTTAAGTGTGGGGTGGGAGACTTATTTGCTGGATGACTGTACTTATGTGGAAAATTACTGCTATTTTGTTTGGTCACTTGACTATTTTTGATTTGTTTCATGCTTTAATTTTTGATGTGTCTGTAATATTCTGAATGTTATGGCCTGTAATAGTTTTAGTAAAAATTATATTAAGTTGTCATTAAAGTTTAGTCTCTTTAGTACTTTTATTATTAATAACTTAGTGTAGTAATAACCTCGTGGGTTTTCTTGGCTTTGGTTCTTTCCCACGGAGTTTTCCTTTTTGAACCAAGCAAATTTAAAAAAATAATAATAGAAAAAGAAGAAAGGAGGATTAAGAGAAACAATGGCAAGAGAGAAAGTTCAACCCTGAAAAGCAGTATCTTGTGAGAATCACCTTTTTTGTTCTCGGACCCCTTTTCTTAGCTCATAATAATTTATTCAGGATTGAAATTAAGTGAGTCATGGATTCCATGTACATGGTGAGGTGAAGTTCTTTTATGTTTCCATGTACGCATTGCAGTCTAGAACTTGCCCGGCTTGTCCTTGAAGCAAAATCCTAGGATATTCTTGAGCTAGGAGATTGTAGGCCTTGTTTGTTAGTAACTTTATCCTAAATAGACCTACCAATGATTGTGAATTATCCCTAGACAGGCCCTTTGAGCCTGAAGTATACTCTTTCTTTGATAACCAAAAAAGAACCGCGTAGCCTCTGAAATTGATTAGCCAGCTTGTTACCCTATTCCCAAATGAAACTCCCCACTTGAACTTTGTAAGAGTAACTAGTGTATTGATGAAAGTGTGTTGGAAGTTGCAAGGAAAGAGGCAAGAATTATTCCTTAATTTGTGAAGCTTTGCTAAAAAAATAAAAATAAATAAAAAAATAAAAGTGTGTGGTTTGTGAAGTGTGTGAACAATAAAAAGAGGACAGAAAATGTTTGATGTTAGGGCGTGCACTGAAAAGAAAAAGAAAGTGAAAAATAAAAAAAAAACAAAAAGAAGAGAAAGTCTTTGGGAAGTTACAAGAGAATTGGAAATGTGGGAGAAGAAATTAATGTGATGATTGTTGAGCTTGATTGTTCTGCACTGATAGTGCCATAGGGAAGATAGTCACTTTTAGCCATATTATCACTCCCGTCTCTGAGCCTACATTACATCCAAATGACTAGTCCTACTTGATCTTGACTTGAGATGCCTCCATTAGTGGAGAGTGACAAAAAGGGCAAGCATATGGTACTGTCTTGTGTGCATGTGAAATTTTTTTCTGAGTGTGAGAGTTTCTCTTGATGTTATGCCATGTTTCGCTCATTGAATACATTACATGTGTGATAGCGGGCAATTCTTTGATTGTGAGGTACATTGGAGTCTGTGCAGTGCAAGGTTTCAGTACTAAAAACTTGATTATGAGCGAAAGAATAGGTGTTTAAGTCTACTGGTTGATATCTATATACAACTGCTTGACAGGGTATCTAAATGATCTTGCTTGTTCTCCGTGGCTCATGCTGAAGTTTTGTGTTTGCTCGAGGACGAGCAAAAGCTCAAGTGTAGGGTGGTGATAATATGCTAAAATTATGCATAATTGAGTGTATTTTATCCATACTTTGATGTGTTCTAGTGACGTTTAATATTATATATGACTCGAATTAAGCTAATATGTATATTTTTATGTCTAGGAGGCTAAGGATGTCAAAGGTAGATGATTTGAGCGAAAATGGAGTGAAAATGCAAAATCTAGAGTAATTTAAGGATGTGGTGCGTCGTATGACCATAGCGCAGCCCCGAGATGAAATTTGGATGAAGAAAAATATTTTTGAGGCAGTGCGCTAACCACTTATCGCATAGCCATCGCATGGGAGAAGAGAAAAATGACCATGGGGTGTTTTGGAGTAGCTGTGCGTCGCACAGAATAAAGAGTGAAGTTCCACTAGCCTGGTCACAACTATAGCGCCAAGGCAAATATTCCGGCAATTTTGTTAAGCGGGGAAATTTGGTCTTTTGACTCAAGGATGTGATATAAAAACAAAAAAGACGATTTTGAGAGGTATTCTGAACCTAGAGAGAGCAAGAACAAGGCTGAAGCTGTGGAGAAGGAAGCTCTGACGAGTTTTTCTTAATCCTTTCAATCCTTTCTTGTAATTTACTCATTATGGTTGCTTATGTCATGAAACTTATGAATATCAGTGGCTAAGTTACCCTATCTAGGGCATGATGAAGCCATTGTAGGATGATGTATTGAGCATACGTTAATTCAGTCGAGCTTGACATAATTATTCTTGATTATTCAACTACGTTTTGAATGCTTTTGGTTATAGAGCTAACAATGAATGTGTCCTTTACTCTTGTAACTCTTGCAAGATTGTTTCAAGTTAGGGTTAGTTGAATAGCGACACTTCAACCCAAATAATGGATTATTTAGGGAAGAAGAGCAGGGTGAGTTCGGGAACAACGAACCTTTGTCGTGGTCATGTGGGTAATCCAATTTATCATCTTTTGTTAACTTAGAAAAGTAACTCAGGATAGTTATTGCTCGTTATTATAAAATACTAGCGGTAAACTAGGAGCTCACGATCATTAGGGATATTCAAGTGAGATTGAGTGCGTATTATTCGATAAATCACTCCAACAATTGGGGAAGTCATGTCCTAGGTCTTTAATATTGAAATATTCTCTAGTGTTTATTACATGTTTTTAGTTTTCACTATTTATTTCTAATTCTCACATCAAAAATCATTTTAGTTACTTTTGAAGTTGTTTGAACGTGAACTTGGTAAAAGTTACGCTACGAACTACAGTTTACTCCCTGTGGGATTCGACCCCGGACTTGTTAAATCGGGTTATATTTGCAGCGACTGCTTATCCTTTTTAGGAGGAGTTTTGGGCATGATAAAAGTATCTACTTCATTATAGTTTGGGGTTTGTCTCATTGCCCTCATCATCCTTGTCATTCGTCGCTCGTTCCTTTCAATCCTCTGATTTTGCCGAATAATTAATAATCGGAGCTGATCTACAGTATGAGTCAACTCCTCAATGTCTCCCTGCAAACCTGCAATCTCCCAATATACATCACGCCCTGTTTGCTCAGAGGAATGAATATTTTGAATTCATGTCCATTCTCAACTACATGCCCATTTTCCTGTGGGAGAGACATTCTTTTTCTAAAGACTGCACAAGAAAGATTGTATTTATAGACAATTTTGAGTGATGATTCTATATTGAAAGACTGTATTTATAGATAGATACGCATGCCCCACAAACTGCACTCCTATAACATAGGTACCTAAAAAATAGGAATGCTAGTAACCAACTCAAAACTGGGGATCCCTAATTAATTTGGTAAAATAATTAGAGTCTCAGTATTTTATCATGGGCCACACAAGCTTTTTGTCGACCCCCAGATTGACTCCTAGATATTGATACTGGGGGCGCAAGTACTTCATATGTAAACTCACAGTATTTGTGCTGGGGGATAAAAATGTATGCTAAAATGCTTTTATACAAAGTCCCATTATTTTGAACTGGGACACAAGTACTTGTTAAATGCAGAGTCCTAGTATTTTATAATGGGCATACAAGCTTTTTGCCTCCCCTCCCCCCAGACTGACTCCCAAACATTGGTACTGGGGGCACAAGTACTTCATATGTAAACTCACGGTATTTGTGCTGAGGGAGAAAAACGTATGCTATAATGCTATGATATGTAAAGTCCCATTATTTTGCACTGACACACAAGTACTTGTTAATACAAAGTCCCAGCTTTCCCTCCCCCCCCCCCCCCAGGCTGACTCCCATATTTTTATGATGGAACAACAGTCTATCCCAACACGAGTCATAGTATAAAGATACATGGGACTGCTTACGTGGAATTAAAATATTGGCATCCCTATTTATAAACTTCAAAAGCTAATAAATAATAAGAAACAAACAATATATATATAGTATACATACTTCAAAAAAAATATGTGCATTCCATTGTTTATAAAAATATTAAAATTTGTCAAATTCAAAATGGATAAAGAAAGATTCAAAGAATTGGCAGCCTTCCATATCCACAAGCTAGTGAGTCATCATTCTCTCCATAATCATCATTCATATTCTTTGGTGAAGTTTCATTGCCTTCATCTTTCTTTGATCTTCCATGCATCATTAGATTAGCAGCAACAATTCTCATGTAAATACTAATAGCTTGTACTCCCCTTTCAAAACGAAACAAATCCTGTCCAAGCATGTGTAGGTCAGTAAACCTTGTTACAAAGAGACCACAATCTGTGCCTCCTATTTTTTTGGGTGCAATTTGATACACAATATCAAGTTTCTTGTACTTCGTGCCAAAATTAGGATATTTACTATGAAACTTTATTTCTTTTAGTAGCTTAGGTATAGCAATTGTATACATTTCCATCTTTATCTTCACAAAATTTTCATCCCCACTAAAAGCCAAAACATAGACATCTATTCTATGATCTTTTATAGAATAAACTCCCAACCAATAATGAGTACAAGAATTGAAATCATTAAGATCATCTGAAGGCTTCCTAATTGGCATAAAGACTTTTTTCATTTGTGTCCATGCTATGCCACATTGATTAGAAGACCCGTTCATACACTCATACAGGTTATTCTGCGTAGTTTCAGAAAAAATTGCTAGGTCAAAATCTAACTTAATCTTGTCCAAATCATCCAATGTCAAGTCATGTATTCCCAAAAAAACTTCTGCTGGAGGTTTAGATTCTTTTTTCCATGCTTGACCACGAATCTTTTTTCCTCCTTTGTTCTTCCTCTTCATTTCTTCAAGATCTTGTTCCTTCTTCCATTCTTCTTCTATTCTATCCTTCTTCTCTTTCAATCTCCGGTTTTTATTTTCCTTTGCCATATCATCAAAATAGGATTCTACCTTCCCAAAGAACAATGACTCTACAAAACTATCAAAATTCAAGTCGGTCGTTATGAACATCGCTGAGTAGTTCGTGAAATGATACACATGCTTCTTCCTCAGATAGTACAGTATAACATCAACATGCTGCATGATAGAAAAAAATCACAAACACAAACAAAAAAAAAGTAGTTAACAATATATATATATATATATATATATATATATATATATATATATATATATATATATATATATATATAAAAGACTACAGAACCAACAACAAAAATAAGTTGTAGAAAACCTCAGTGGTAAGTGAATATCTTCTATCTGCAATCTATCTGAAACAGTATATAACTTAAATATGAGAATTGATGTCTGCAATTTTCTCATCATAAAGATCTTCATCCATGAATAAGTTACACACAAACAACATAGGCAATACAAATTTACTAATATAATCTATAACACCCTTTAACTGAATACACAAAAACTAAAAAAATAAAATAAAATAACTTGCACTGCAGGGGCGCTGTTTTTAGCAGTCTCTTTCAGGCCTTTCTTGAACCATTCATCAAAAATTTCAAAACAATTAGACTTGGCGTTGACATTATGAAAATGGCATACGCGCCTATAAGTAGACTTCCAATCACCCTTTTCCTTTGGCTTAAAAGGTCTCAATAGAGATAATAAGTGGTGGCTAATCTTACGAACCCTATGTCCCCTGCCTAACAGCTCTCCTTCTTCTGGATCATTTGCTGGTTTGTCTGGTAAAACAACAAAATCCATAAAATCCTCTTTTTTCGTTGAACACTGCATAGCCGACTGCTGTTTAGATGAACACACATCTGCAGTATTCCTTGCAGGGACATCTGCTCCAGCAACCTTCCATTTCTCTGCAAAAATTAACTGTTCAGGTGTTTTCATGGCCGAATCCAAAATATACTCTTGCTCCAGTACTACAACAGATGTATCAGCAAGTGTCATAAGTTTTGAATTATCTTTCTCAATTGATGCCAACTCGGTACCACCCTTACTTTCTAAGCGATCGATATCCATAGAATCTGGCCTGACACTACCGATCACTGGTATAGTATTTTGCGATGGCTGGGTGAAGCCAAGTGAAAATGAAGGTGCATCTAAGCGACCAATATTCATGATGCTACTGCTTCCCTCGACCAACTTTTCAACAACTTTAGTTTTGAGAGGGATGCAATTTCAGGAGAAGCGTCATTATCACGACCCTTTCTTTTCTTGTTGGAAAATGTCTTCAAAGCCGTTTTCAAAGCCGAATCCGCAACACCTTCTTTGAGACCTTCTTTAGAACCTTCTTAAGAACCTTTATAAATAAGATAATATATCACACATTTGACAACAATAAAAAAACACAAAATAACTATAAAAAAGATGTTTACATACCTACTGGTGTAAAAATAAGACCAGCTATACAAAGCTCATTGACACGCTCAACTTCAAGTCGAACCTCAGCACTCTAACTGCGTTGATTGACAATGTCTTCATTTTCAGATTTGACATAAGTTGCTTCTATAAAAATAGATAACAACAATACATTACATTTAACTCTATGAAAGGAATCCAAAAATAAAAAATTGGATAGACTAAAGTACTTGAACTGGAACATAACCTTCAGATGTAAGGAGTCACAGTATTTTATAATGGGACAAGACACACTATTCATTGAACAACCACGCTATTTTATTCAAGATGTTTTCACATACCAGGAGTCAAAAAATTTTGATTATAACCAAGCTGAATTGGTTGATAACCTTCTTGTGAACCTTGTTCAGAGCCTTTATAGAAAGATAATTTGTTACACATTTTAAACTACAAAAATAGGAACGCTAATTATTATATAAAAAATACTTTTACATACCTATTGGTGTCCAAAGAACACCAGCTTGGTGAAGCCGGTTGACTTTCTCAATTTCTTCTTGAGCCACAGAACTTTTCTCAGATTTGTCATTATTAGCTTCTGTAAAAATAGATAAGCACAATACATTACATTTTCTCTAGGCAAAGTGTCAAGACACACATATTCAAATAAATTCCCAGTACTATAGGTTGGGAGATAAACATCTAATAAAAAGACTCCCAGTGTTAAATACATTGACAAGTAAAAACAATCCAGAAACTACAATCTGGGACATTAGCATCTGATGAAAACAGTCACAGGTTTAACTACTGAGACAACACACACTACTGACTAAAAAAAATAACAGTATTTTCTCTCTCTTTAGGGGTATAGAGCATAACATGTTAGTTGAATCTATCAACAAGTTTTTTTCTTCTTACCATAAGGTGTGGAATAAGTTTTTTCTTCTGTTGAATTCAAAGATGTATCATCATCTTCAGATGGACATTTATGCAATAAATCAGCTGAAGGATTTTGTTTATCTGCATCTACATAAAAAAATAACCACAAAAAAAAATCATTACATTAAACAAAATATTTGCTTTTACTTTTCTACTATAATTAACCACTATATAGAATATTCTATTTGGTTACCACGACTTTCTTGAAGATGGACTGGATTTAATGACGCTTTTTCTAAACCATATGAACCTCTTGCTTCATCAGTGGTGTCACAAGCATCAACATTGTATTTATATAAAACATCCACAATAATTTGATTGGTTTGCTCTAGTAAAGCAACTGGAATACCTTGACCACTTTCTACACTTCCAACAAGCTCAGACCGATGATCAAACAAATCTGATGTATTAATTGGATTTAATGGTTCTTTAAAAAAACTATCCCGACCATCTGAATAATTGAAATCATCAACAAACTGGCTCTTCTCATTTCTACTTCTGGTGTCTAATTTACTTGCAGAAATACCATAGTCTTCGCCAACATTGCTTGTCTTTGATTTTACAAAAAAAAGTAGTAATGCATCAAACTTTGCATTAAAATGATCTGTAATCCTCTTCTCCATGTCAACAAGATCTTTCTTCACACTATTTTCTAAGGAATTTATCATAGTTGCATCTTGGTCTCATTAGGTAAACTTGCTTTGAGATTAGCTGTCAACTTCTGATAAAATAAAAAAGATTAAAACCACATAAGAAAGAGAAATCAAAGAAAGAACCCATAAAGAATTTCACCTTTACAACTTCATTCACATCAATAGATTCTATTGTTGAACGAACTAGTCTTTGAAGATGACTTTGAGGTTGACTTTGAAGTTGAAATACGTTTAAATTTATGCCTTATTGGTCTCACTGAGGCATCCTCCCAAAACTATTAAAGAAAAATACATTTCAAAAATGAAAAAATCAACAAAAAAGTAAAAAAAAAAAAGAAATAACAAACAAAAGCAACTACTAGTAAAACTCACATGTTCATTATAAAAGTACTCTTCATACAAGATATTGTAAAACGGCGTAGCAGTACATGTGTAACGGAGCATCAGAGTTTTGATCCTAGGATGAACATTAAAATACCGCCTGAAGATAGGAAACACCTCTGCCACCCAGCAACAGAATAGGAGGGGCATACCAAGAAACATATAAATAGTGCTAGAAGAATTTAGCTTCCACAACTCTAGGTAATGGCCGACCCAATAAAACAGAAGTAAGCAAATATACCTCAGCTAATTAACAACATCATCTTGTTCTAATGGAACATCTAATCGTGCAGCTCACACTATATTCACATTACTCTTGTTCTTTGGAGTCACTCTCACATAACTGGAATGATGTTCAATCAAATCAAGCAAGTCATATAACTTTAAACTCCACTTGTTGTCCTTCCTATTAACATCCTCTTCAGGATTCCTGAAATACTTCTCCTTCAATCAATTCTTTGTAAGCTTCAAAATACTTATATCTACACTACTGAAAGACCACTAACTGCATCAAAATCATCAGCTGTAAAATCTACTATATCACCAAAAACTTTAAAGCTAATCTTAGTATCGTCTAAAGAAACTATTTGAGACTGCAGAAAATAATTTATAAGCCTCCCAGAATATTTAGCATCTTCCAAAAGCATAAACTTGTCGAATGGCCCTTGCTTCAGTTTCTCCAGGTGATCGGCAGACCATAACCCTTCAAGTAATCCATGATACTCTGTGTCACCTTTCCACTGGCAATCACAATTTCTCCACTGCACAAACGGAACCAATATACCATTTTCGTTTGGCAAATTATCCATACCCTCATCATTTGGCATAATCTCCATAGCTGTAAGATCAACACATGTGTTAAAATAAAACAAACAAAAATTAACACATATATGCTTGCACCTAAAAACCCATAGGCATTGGTGCTGGGGGCAGAAGTACTTCCTATGTAAAACTCACAGTATTTGTGATGAGGAACAAAAAAAGTATACTATAATGCTTTGTTATACAAAGTCCCATTATTTTGAACTGGGACACAAGTACTTGTTAAATACAGAGTCCTAGTATTTTATCATGGGGCACACAAAGCTTTTTGGCCCACCCTCCTCAGACTGACTCCCAGACATTGGTGCTGGGGGCACAAGTACTTCATATGTAAACTCACAGTATTTGTGCTGGGAAACAAAAAAGTATGCTATAATGTTTTGTTATACAAAGTCTCATTATTTAGAACTAGGACACAGGTACTTGTTAAACACAGAGTCCCAGTATTTTATTATGGCGCACATAAGCTTTTTGCCCCCCCAACTCCCAGACATCGGTATTGGGGGCGCGCAAGTACTTCATATGTAAACTCACAGTATTTGTGATGTGAAAGAAAAACGTACGCTATAATGTTATATAAAGTCCTATTATTTTGAACTGGGACACAAGTACTTGTTATATACAGAGTCCCAGTATTTATCATGTGACAGGGGTTTTTATGAAGGGACAACAGTCTATCTCCTACACGAGTCACAGTATATAGTACTGGGGCACAAGGTTTCACAAAAAAAGTGTTGCCCTTAAAAAAACACCCACTATTTACAATGGAATCAAAAGCTTATACTGTACTTCAATGGAAAATCCAAACATTTTTCGAAATAAAGCATAACCTAATAACCCAATAACCCGTAAAAAAATAACAATGCAAAGTAAAGCAGTTACCTTAATAGATGAAACAACAAAAAAATTTAGTAATTCAAGAAAACGCAAGGCTTCAATATCTCAAAAATAAGAGAGTTTGTGTATTTCGAATATTTCTGAGAGAATTCAAAAGTCACAGTAAAAAAAGAGAGAAATAAACCCTCGAATAAGTTAAAAATAAGAAAGGGTAAAAACAAAATTTTAAAATAGCGTAAAACGGCGTCGTCACAGTATAACTTTAAAAAACGCACGTGGTGGCTATTTCTCAGCGAATTGCTGTGCAGAGGCTACGCATCAAATAGCGAGTGCAAAAGTGGCTCCCACGCAAACTTTTTAATGTTACGTATATTTGTTAGTTAGTTTAACAATTACATGATTTGCTGATTAGTTTAGTTTAAACATGCTAAAAAAGTTAATTAGTTGAATATTAATTTAATATTATTAATTTGTTTAACATGCTAGACATATTAATTGATTTAATATTACATCTATTTGTTAATTATTTTAACAAATTGGAATGTTAATTAGTTTAACATTGGTCTTATTAAATTAATTACTTTACCGATTACATAAATGTTAATTAGTTTAACATTTAACTTATTTTATTTAATGTGTTAAATAAAATTTAATATAAATTTAAGTTAATTTGTTTAACTTAGATCTATACGGGATTATAAGATTATGAAAACCAAATATTGTTTTAAAAGCATGATTATGACATTAAGCTAGGTAGTTGGCTAGGTTAATTTTCATGTGTTTAATTTTTGGACGATGACTGGGAACAGAGTGAACTTTCGACTCCATTATTAATATATGTATTTATTAACTTAATTAACTTAGTGCTTATTGTCTGAATATGTATATATTTTGAACATAGAACTTGCGTTTAGAAATTCCTTCTTTAGATCCTTAAAATATTTTCTTTATTTTGTTAAAAGAATGTCTAATGCTGCTAAAAATATTGTTGATGAGCTCAACAAAGGGTTGAAACTCAATGGTGACAACTATGAGACCTGGAGCTTAAAAGTTCAGTATGTGCTTGAAGAGCAAGAGGCTCTGGAGGCTATTAACATCGTCATGGAAGAGCCTGAGGAAGGCACCACGGTTCAGCATAGGCGTGACCGTGCGGCTTATGTCGTTTGGAAAAAGAAAGACTCCTTGGCTCGCATTACATTACTGAGCACCCTAGATGATGATATCTTAAGGGAATTTAAGGATCACCAAAGTGTTATGGGTCTTTGGGTTGCTTTGAAGAATAGGTTTGGTACATGTTTTATTGCAAGGTTTTGATCCTTATCAATCAAGTTTGATTCATACAAAAAGCGCCCAGAACATTCAGTGAGAACACGTCAGAGGCGTATGACAAACATGATTGGGGAGTTAAAAGATGATGGTCATGTGTTGACCGATGAGCAACAAATTCAAGTTGTCATAAGTTCCTTACCATTCTTGGGATCATATGAAGATGCATTTGACCACAACCAGCTAATCACGTCTCTGGAAGATGTCCAGAGATCTCTTGAGCTTGAAGAGGATCGGCTTGAGGCTGCCAAGCTAACAGCTTAATTGCATATGGCAACATCCTCTAAAGCCAAAGGTGGCTCTAAGAGAAAGAACTGGGGTAAGAAAAGAGGACCAACTCCGATCTCAGCCTGCTAAAATAGCAAGGGCAGAACAATGAGGCACTAACAAACGTCCCAAATATGACAATGTTGCGAAGGTGAAATGCTTTAACTGTGACAAAAAGGGTCACTATGCTAAGGATTGGTATGAGCCTCCTAGAAAAGTATTTCACAAAACTCAAACTAGTGAACTTTGTGCTTTTAGTTCAGTATTTTTGACTGAATCTAATCCTTTGTGGATTGTATATTCGGGAGCAACAGACCACATAACGAGGGAACGAAATGCTTTTATGGAGTTTCGGCGTATTTCACGTAGAACAAAGTGGATTTATGTGGGAAACAAAAATAAGGTTGCTGTTGAAGGGATCGGTACATGCAAGTTAGTCTTGTGTGGTGGTCGACACCTGCTATTATTTGATGCCTTCTATGCTCCAGGAATTCGTCGGAATATTATTTCTGTTATTGCTTTGCTTAGGCTTGGCTTTAGCTCGTTTTTCCATGACAATTCTGTCAAATTGACTTTAGGTTCAACTTTATTTGGTTTTGGTCATGTGACCGGAGGTTTTATTATTATAGATTTAGATTATGATTCATTTAATAATAATGCTAATTTTTCTATGTTTGCTTCCTCACATAAATATGATAGTGATGTAAACATATGGCATGCTAGATTTGGTCATATTGGCCAACAAAAAATGCAAAGGTTAGCAAAATAAGGTTTGCTTACTGGCATTGAACATGTGAAATTTTCCACTTGTGAAAGTTGTCTAGCAGGAAATCTGCAAGAAAACATTTCGGTAAAGCGACTAGAGCTGAATATCCCTTGCAATTAGTCCATTCGGACATCTGTGGGCCTATGAATGTTAGGGCTAGGCATGAAGCGTACTATTTCATCACGTTTATAGATGACTACACTCGTTTCGGTTATGTCTATTTAATTTCCCACAAATCAGAAGCAATAAGTTGTTTCAAACGCTATATGAGCTTAGTGGAAAATCAATTAGACAAGAAGATAAAAGTTCTTTGAACTGACAGAAGTCGAGAGTACTTGTCAACTCAATGTAACGAATTATGTGATGAAAAGGAAATTTTTTATCAGTTGATTATTCCAAATACTCCACAACAAAATGCTGTTGCAGAGAGAAGAAACAAAATGCTCCTAGAAATGGGTAGGTCAATGATGGCACAAGGTAACCTCCCAATTAGTTATTAGGGTGATGCATTGCTTACTGCTACCTATGTACTTAACCGAGTGCCTACAAAATCAGTTGCAACCACTCCATATGAGTTATGGAATGGAAGAGCACCCAACATAAGTGTATTAAGACCTTGGGGTTCCGCTGCCTATACACTTGATTTATCTAATAAACATGGCAAATTAGGCCCGAGAGGAAAGAAAAGTATTATTTATAAGATACTCAGAAACCTCAAAGGGATGTTTATATGTCAGTAAGACAGTGGGAGCGTAACTGAATCTGAATCATGAGATGTCACATTCTTAGAGGATGAGTTTCCTAAAAAGGGAGAAGTAGGTCAAGACCTAACCTTGTTTAAGATAGAGGATCAAGATTTACAAAGATCACTTCATTCGAGTAGGAGAAATTTAACAGATGATGAATTAATTTCTCATCAACAACCTCCTTCATCATCAGATGCGAATGTAAGTAATCATTTGACATCAAATAGTGACCAAATGGATCTTATTCCAAGTGGGAGATGGTCACTGATCTTATTCCAAGTAGGAGCTGGATAGATGTTCTTGATCCAAGTGGGAGCAACGTTGGTCCAAATGGAACAACGAAGAAGAATCACAAAACAGACGTGGTTTACGTAAAAGATTCCCCGCCGACGATTTGATGTTGAAGGTGCTGAACTTCTTATACTGCTCTTACAAGTAGAAAACTAGCCTAAAAATGCAAATGAGACTTTCTCATGCCCTTTTAAGCAAAAATGGATAAAAGAAATGGAAGATGAAATAGAGTCAGTGAGAGTCAACAAAGTCTGTGAACTAGTTGATATCTCGAAAGAACGCAAAGCTATTGGGAGCAAATGGGTTCTCAAGATTAAGCTCAAGGCTGATGGCACAGTTGACAGATATAAGGCTCGACTGGTGGCGAAAGGTTATACACAACAGGAAGGTATAGACTATGAAGAGACTTTCTCACATGTTGTGCGATTTAGTTCAATTCGGCTTATTCTAGCTATAGTAACAAGTTTAGATCTTGAATTACATCAGATGGATGTAAAGGCTGCCATTCTTAACGGAGAATAAGATGAAAAAATTTATATGGAACAATCCAAATATTTCATTGAAAAAGGCCACGAACAAAAGGTTTGTGGACTTTTGAAGTCTATTTATGGCTTCAAACAATCTTCAAGGCAGTGGTATATTCACTTTTAAAATGTGATCATATCCAATGGTTTTACTATGGTTGATGAAGATCATTGTGTTTATACGAAAATATCAAGAAATAAGCTTGTAATTTTGACGTTGTATATCGATGATATACTTATAGCTGGAAATGATAAGGAGTTATTAAATGAGGTAAATGTCTCGTAGTCACCTCAATTTGAGATGAAAGATATGGGTGAAGCTGCATATATTCTTGGAATCAAGATTTCAAGAGATCGTCCTAAGAAACTATTGTATCTCTCTCAAGAGAATTACATTAGGAAAATTCGCGAATGATTTAATATGTAAAATAGCAACCCAGTTGACACTCCTATCAGCAAAAGCCATAACTTGAGAAATCATTTGTGTCCTCAGACTCTTAAAGAGACAGAAAAGATGAAGCGAGTCCCTTATATAAGCTTGGATGTCTAATGTATGCTATAGTATGTACTAGACCTGATATTTATCAAGCAGCTGGCTTGGTAAGTAGATATCAATCCAATCCAGGTCCAACATATTGGCAAGAGTAAAGAGGATCATGATATATTTCAAGGGAACAAAACTATGTTCATTGATAATCAATAAAGTTGATCTACTTACATACATATTTATGATTTATTGAGTGTTTAGTACATTCTTTCATTTTATTTTCAGTATGTCGGGTAGACAAGAGGTTGGTCTTCTCACACAGGCAACCGCCTCCTTATCTTAGTGATAAGTGGAGATGAGACTTGATTTTAAGAAATAAAATTATCAAATGGATAATTTGAGAGCTATGTGCTTAAAATCACTAAAGTCGCTTAAACAATGACATAAGGTTATTAAGGTGAAAGCATCTTCACCTAGTCTACTTTGTGAGCCAGATGTGAGTTTAAGGAACTCAAATTTAGATACTTATGGTGTCTGAATTTCATCTATACAGCATTCTTTATAAAGACATACACTCCTTAAGGAAAGGAGAAAAATATTGTAGCACGTGTTTCTTACCATGTGTGCTAATGTCGACCATGGGTTAACATACACTACAAGAAAAAAGGGCTTTAGCGAAGGGAAATCCGGTCGCTGAAAGGTCAAATCTGGTCATTTACGACCGGTAAAAAATCGGTCGTCACCGGTCGTTATAGACTTTCACGTTAAAAGTTCACGACCGTATTCCGTACCGGTCGTTAAAATCCTTTTAACGACAACAAAATATCCCATCATTATATCTCTTTATAGCGAAAGGATTTCCCTTCGCTAATTGTCATTTTTCGGTCGTTAAAAATTTTCAATAATGTCAAAAATTATGCTGATAACAACCACAATTCCTTTCGTTATTGTTAAATTTTAATAAATATAATATCTTCCAATGATTACCAAATAGTAATCATTATTTCATATATATTCATATATACACACAACCAAACACATAGAATTAGCAAACACTCGTATAAAACATCATTGTTAACTACAAAGAACTAAAGCATTACATCACCAAAAATATAACTATTCAACTTGTACGACGCTATTCTTTTCTAACTTCTAATCAAAGAGAATAAAACTGTATCATGTACAAAAGGCAACATCCTTAAACATCCCCGAGCAAAACAAAGTAGGTTCCTCTTGCACTTCAACTTGTTCTTTAACATTCTTCAGCTGCTTAACCCCTCTATAGTATCTTCCAGAGAGATTCTTCATATCTATTAAAAGAACAAGTACATGTTAGTTTAGTAAGAAAACTCCTGCTAGCTCCATTTCTAAGTTCATAGCCTTCGTAGTAGCTTCATAAATATTACCTACCAATTAAAAGGCATGTTCAGAAGACCATCTAATTTAACAAATGGAGTATATAAGATTTCTAGGTTGCTATTACTGTAAGATGTGAATGAAAGAAGTAAAGAACATCTCAGAACAGCATTAACTATGCGCACATCTTACACAAATACCATTAAAATAGGAATCACTTTCTTAAAAATTTACTGGTCTCATATCCTGAGTGAATGGAGAAAAGTAATACTATTCATTTAGCAAAATATCTAACTCATGGAGCAACTCAAAAGAATTTAACTTCAAAGTCTTGAGTGTTGATAAATATATTAATAACATGGTCAATAAGGGATTCATATAACCGACCCAACTTGCCTAGGATCGAAGCGCAATTGTTGTTGTCATTGTAGTATAAGGATAATAATATACGCAATCGACGCAACAAGTTTACAAATACTACACATTAGTGAAGATTAGAAAAAAAACATGTAAAATGACCTGGGTGGCATACCTGATGCCCATATTTTCCCATGAACATATATAGTCAGGCTTTATTATAACTCCTACAAAGCAATTGAATTATTAGTTCATGGTAGCCATGGCCAACATGGTAGTCAATGGCCAACATAATCAACTCTTTCCTAGATATAAAACACATAGTTGTCTCTCTAGACTAATCAAGAGACTTAAAAGGAAATAGAGTATCAATATAGAACAAAAAACACTTAGTTGTCTCTCTAGACTAACCAAGAGACCAGAGAACTAATAAACCTAAAAGGAATCAAAGTTGTATTATCATCTCAAAGTGAAGAAGTAGCATTCACAAAATAGAACAAAAAGATCGAGTTCAACACAGACACAAAGAGCTTATCAGAAAGGCCTGGTGCAACTAAAGTTTAAAATAAATGTTCTGAATCTGCACAATACAATCTCAGTTTGTACATTTAAATTTGTCTTCCACTGCAAATAAGATACATCAATGATGATAAGCTAGTCTGTAGAGACTAAAATTGTTGAACGTAACTAGTAACTTATAAGCAACCTATATTATTTGGTCTTTATTTAAAAACAATAAAAAAGGAAACTTATGTAGTTTAAGTGAAAAAAAGTAATCAAATCAGCTAATGAATGCTTCAAACAATTTGGAAAGGTCCTGTTTCAGCTTTTGCTATGTCTCCCTTTGCGTTTGCCCTTTTTTTAAACATCAAATAGAGTTTAAAATCCTATTTCGCCATCTTAAAAAGTCACCCCTTTCTGCAAATCTTCATCACAATATGTATTCATTTTCTTACAGTCTTGCATTTTTATTCCAAAGTTGTCTTCAATCCATTTTATAACTGCATATCGTATCGTAATAAAGGTATAATTCTCAGCTTTTTCTTCTCACTTTAAGTTCAGAAAGTGAAACCTAAATGAACTCACAAGATTGCCATAACACGAAGAAAGGAATAAATGAAGCTCCCTGCACTATAGGATATATGCTAAGCATCACACTTAAACCAATAATAATTAAACTCTTTCAAGTATAGGTCTCACCTCTAGCTTGAGAAGGTGCTCTGTTTCAGATTCTGAGAGCTTGTCCGTATAGCCTTAATACTCGGGCACAAAGAAAGAAGTCCTCCAATGAGAGAGCCATTACTAATTCCCCCATTGTTTTTTTTCCTAATTTAGTTTATGTGCAAAAAAGGGATAAAAAAAATGTAGCTTGCTCTAAGGATCAGCTGCAAGTCTAATTAATATACCCGGGATGTTGTAATGCGAGGAATAAGACTTCAAAGAATTAAACTTGCAAGGTGGGGCATAAAAATAAGTGAGGCGGCTAATTCTGTTTCTTTCATATCAATGAATCAACTACACCTCAATTCTGCAATGGCTGGGTCAGGCTACTGATTACATTTCCTATCTATCAATGAATCAACTATGCCTCAATCACGGACTGGTTGGCTACGTCTATGATCATAAATATTACTAAATAAATATTTTAAATAATAATATTGTTTGTTAATTTGTAATATATCAGTGATTCAACAAATAATCCCTACGTTATAATATATGCATGGCTAATACCCATATTACTAAACCCTGCGCTAACTAATACCCGCATTATTAATATCTACATTATTAATACATACATTACTAATACCTACATTATTAATATCCGCGTTAATAATTAATACCCGCATTAAATAAGTGAGTAACCGAACGACCCCTAAACGACTTATAAATTGGGAAAAATTTAAAGAAGCTAATGTACTACTTCAAAAAACAATGCATTAGTTAAAAACACAAAAAAAAATATTCTTGATAGACTCACACTTTAATTCTATATATCAGGTTATTTAGTAACCTTAAAAAGTATAATTTCCTAGGAAGGACAAAGTAAATTACCTAAGATAAAATGATGATTTTAATCGCTTATTCATGAAACTAATGAGAAAAATAATATAATAATAATAAAGATCGTATCTTTTTAGAAACCAGAACAAAGATCACATTTTAGTTTGAAATCAGTCCCCATTTTTCTCTCTTCAACATAAAGGATCTTAAACATTACTTCAGTAGGATAATCGAAATGCAGATAAAGGAGGGAGGTCCTTACATCTGAATTCAGTCCCAATTTCCTCTCTTCGCAGAACAACTGTATTATCTCAGCGCTAAAATCAAATTCATATAGAAAATGAAACAAAAAAACGATAACTTGGGCTTGCAGCTATAACTCAAGCAGAAGTGTGGTAGCGTCTTCACAGGGCCGGCTTAACTATAAAGCCACTAAGGCAATGGTTTGGGGCCCCATTTTTTTTATCTAAACATGTACTCATATATACATTATTTAAAGAAAATCGTAATGTATTAAATTTGAGAAAAACTTTTGGGAAGAAAGTACCGTAATATTTTTGAAGGTATGAAAATATTTTTAATTCAATCGTAAACTTTTGAGATACTAAATAATGAAAATTGTACAAAATACTATCTTAACCTTGAATTTTCTTTACCAAATAGTAATAGTTATTATGATATTGATAGTTGACTTATTTTTAGAAGTGCTAATAGAAATACACGAGAAAACGAAATCATCTAATCGAAATACTCAATCAAATAAAAAGACAAGATCTTTTCCAAATACACATATTGTTTATAGACTAATGTTAATAGTTTATGTAATTGTTACCTCAGCCGAAAGAAGTTTTTCAAAATTAAAATTGATAAAATCTTATTTAAGATAAACATTTGTCAAGAGAGATGAAATGTAATAGCTATATCATCAATTGAAAATGAATTATTAGAAAAAATCAACTATAAAACAGCAATCAATGGCTTTGCATCTAAAAAATAGAAAAGTATACTTTAAATAAAAATATATACGGCGGTGTTTCTTTTTTTAAAAAAAAAAAAAAAAAAATAGGGCCTCTCTGTGAATTTGGCTTTAGGCCCCCAATTTTGTTGAGACGGCCCTGCGTCTTCACAACGTAAAATCGTATAGATGGCGTAACTGAATCGAAGGTTGTGTACCTGGACATGAACAAGGGTTAGGGCTCTAGAGCTTAATTGTAGATATGAAAGAATAAGAGGAAAGAACTGCGCGTAAATTTGAGGAAACTGGGAAGTGGGTGGGCGCATAAAGTGGTTGGTGAAAAAAAGGGGGGGGGGGGGGGTAAGGAAAACTAGCGCCTATCTTTTTTACTAGTAATAGAGTAAATAACAACAACCGGATGTTATGCATTTTAGGGCCAGACATTATCCTTTCGCTACTAATGGACTGAAAATTGACTTTGACGACTGGAAAATGTTTCGGTTGTTGTAGGTATACTGATAACGTCTGAATTTATGTCCCTTCGCTAAAGATTGGTCGTTAAAAACCTATTTTCTTGTAGTGATAAGTTTAATCTCAACTTACTGTTGTGTGAGAATCAAAGCCTTTATGGTGGCTCAAAATGTGTACCGTCAGTGACTCCAATCAGATACTTGAGACTTAGTCTAATGTTAGCTATCTTAGTGTGTTTCCAAAAGACCATAAAAATGGATGCGGTCTGGCAGGACATATCTAGAAAAGCAGTTGAGCTAATGTTAAAAGAATCGTGAGAAGCGGAAGATCATTAATGGAATCTCATTAATTTGTGTTCACATGTGCATCAGTTGTAACTTATGAGTTATAATTGTGAATACAAGGAATAATGATATTTGAAATTTTGAGAGAATATAAAAATGTGATTCATATGATCTAGGGTATTGCATACTTTATAATCTACTTGCAGGTTTGTACTCGACGAGAGGATGTTTACTCCTAACATATGTATATCACATAGCTCTCACAGTATGCTGGTCGCACGGTCTATTTCACTGTATGAATATTTGTAGAGATGAGGTGAGAATATGTTCCTCACATTATAAGAGCACTCCCATTATGTGTGAGTGAGAGATGTTGGATTTATCTATTTAAAGAGCCCACCCATAAAGGGGTGCTCTTAAAGTCTATTCAGGTAAAAAAAAAGGATAAGTTACCTGGTAGATTTCTATAAGAGGACAACTACTGTATATTCAGTTATATATATAGTAAAAGACTCAGATAAAAGATATGTACTTTTTCTCTACAGCACTTCCTACCTCTCTCTATAAATAAACTAGTGTTTAGACTGTAAAAAAAAATAGGTTGCTCTGTCAAGCACGTGACAACCACCGACGACCAGTAATTCCAGCCACGGTTCAAGATCCTACCGCTTTCGCTTATAAGGAGAACAAGTAAGTTATTTGATTTATGTTTGATTAATCTATTTAGTATAGATTTGTGATAATATGCATGTGAATCCTTCGCTTTTCAAGGAAAGGAAATCATGTCCAACGTATACCCATTTCCATGCAATTCTTTGATTGTTTAAAATAATGATGTTAACCAGTGGCATCATTATATGGGTGCTCAATATTCATCATCTTTCGATTGAAATAAAAGAGAAGAATGAAAAATGAAAACACAGCTTTTTCTTTAACTTCAATGTCTTCCTTTTCTCCAATATTTTCCTTTGTTTATCGCCAAGTGTAAAACTACCAACTCTAATGATAGCCAACGTAACCAATTCATTCGACTTCATCATAATGAAGTTATTTTTGAAGTCTTATCTATTTCACCGTGCATGACTATGACCAACCGAAAAAATAAAATGGTTTGTCTATAGTATTCATAGTCAATTAAAAATAAAACTACCGCCTACCGTTGTGACAACCATCGGCTTACTCTAACTCTTGGAATATGACACGACCATTTAATAAATCGAGAAAAGTTTTTAATGTTTAAAATCGATTTAATATAATGATGAAGTTTTTAATCTTCAAACTGAAATTAGTACAATAGTGAAATTTTTAATATTCAAACTAAGTACTAAAAAGGAGTAAAAAATTACGAACATTTTAATCTCTAAGCGGGAGTAAAAAAATCATAAAAGATTTTAGTCTCCACCTATTGAATCATGGTGACTGCCACTCCAGAATTGTGGACTTTCGAATGGTTTGGCGCAATTTCCTTGGCAGATGTCTCTAACAACATGTTATTGGCCAAATTTAGTTATCAAGTGCTTTAATTATTTTTTTACCTTCCACATGTTCTACAATTTGCCTTAGTGGACAACAAATGTCCTTTGCAAATGGAGAATATGACATTTATGAATATTTATTCTTAGGCATCCAATAGTTATATAAGGTATTCACCGACGCTCGATGATTCAAAGATATCAAATCTACCGATTGATCGAGTATATCCAATATATGTTTACTACAAAAAGTTCAAAGGGAAACCTACTTATTCCGATGCGATTAATCCTTAGTTGTGAATCACACATATTTCATGCATTTTTTCATCATATAGCCATTCCCCATTCATGTAGGGGATTGTTGGGGGAGGGGGGTTTAGGGAAATGAATGGGAAATGGTGTCCCTTGCACCTTTTCATTCAAAAGGTTTCGCACCTCTTCACTTCTCCCATTTGTTGGCGATAAATAGTGATGCATTACCTCAAAGTTTACATAATTTTAACATTCAAAATTCTGAAAATCTCTCATCTCTTCAATGCATTATTTTATAAAATCAAAAGTTAGATTCGTGTGATTTGCTCCGTTCCTTTGAGTTTGCTGATAACTCTGTAGTTTGAAGTGCTTCTACCGTAGAGTTGAACGTTTCCGTTCTATCTTGGGAGGAATTAATCCGTAAACCTTGGGCAACAGTGAGGGGATTAGATTCCTTAAGGACACACTGTGAATTCATTGGGCTCTGAATCATTTTTGTCTAACTAATATTTTCTTTTGATTTTGCTTCTGATTGTCTTTTTCGAACGCAGGAAACAACACAAACAACCTTTAGATGCCAACTTTTAGCATTTTCAAAAGTTTGTAAATCAACCTCAATTCTCACCCTTGCAAAAGGTTGTTTCCCCGAGCATGAAAACATGACCATCACTTAATAATTGGTCCACTCTTGTTGGTTACCGTTTACAACTAGATTAGAGTACTAACTGGCAAGAGTATAACGATCAATGTAAATAATTTTAAAACTCCACTTTCGCTCTCATTCATGTATTTATACACATATACTGAGAAGAGTGGATCCAACGATAAGTAATAACCAAATTCATAGCCATATAAGGCAAGTAAGGAGAAGTATTTTCTTATTATTGAGTTTAGAAAGCACTATATCCACCTTTGATATCATAAAGTCTCTTAAAAGATATATTTCATTATTCTCATAATTATTTCTCAAAGTCCTTAACTCATATTGATATCTCATAGGTCAAAACTCGCAAATCAAACTCACAAAGTGTTACTCACTTACAATCTTCACAAGTGTTGTGAGACATTATACATAGGGGCGGAGCTAGGGTGCGGAAGGGGGTTCAACTCTTCACTAAAAGGTTACAGTAAAGGATTGTTTGGTTTGTCGGACTAAAAAAAAGGAATATCCCATAAATTTGAAATTATAATTATCTCGAAATTATAGTCCCATGATTAATAATTCCACCTCCTAAATGAGATATGATAATACCAAGAATGTAGTATAAAAGTTGTCCTATATTAACTAATCCCACCAACCAATCATTAGATAAATATAGGCCTAAATTTAATCCCGAATTATTAATTCAGTCCCACCATGCAAACGACCTCTAATGGTTAAAAAAGTTTCTTTTCAAAAAACTACATAGTGTAAATCATAGTGTTTGAATTCTCTTGATAAATTCTGTGTCCGCCACTAAATTTAAACATAATCAATTCGGTCTGATCCTTATCTGATAAGATGCATATCCATTTGCATTGTGTAAACATCTCAACAATTTGATACTACTCGTTCTAGATACGCGTGCGAGTGCATTAATCACTCCCCATCATTATATTACTATCTTGTGGGAAATGTACAAATTAAAGTTATTCCATTGTTGGTAATATGAAATGATATTAAGAGCCTGTTTGGGTGGGCTTAAAAGCAGCTTATTTTAAGTGACTTATAACTAAAAAAATGACTTAGAAGCCACTTTTTGAGAAGTTAGGATTTAACTTCTCAAAAAGTGGCTTTTAAGCAACTTATGGCTTATAAGTCCAAAAATTTTGAGGTTACCAAACATATATTAATGGGCTTATAAACTTATAAGTCACTTTTAAGCTCACCCAAACGAGCTCAAATACTCTCACATTGATAAGGGCTAAGTGCACGAAAGGCCACTTTTGCCACTGGTCTTTGGGCACAGGCCACTAATACCAAAACATTTAGTTTGTGGCCACTTTTGCTTAAAGAGATAGAACTTCAGTCCAGAGGCCGGATTGAAGTCCAGTCCTTGAAGATTGAACTTCAATCCAGGGCCATATGGACTGAAGTTCAGTCCAGTCCTTAGGATGGAACTTCAGTCCATGGGCATACTATGGACTGAAGTTAAGTCCATGACCATATGAACTGAAAGTTCAGCCCTTAAGAGATGGAACTTCAGTCCAGGAGCCGTATGGACTGAACTTCAGTCAATTATCAGAACTTAAGTCAATATTTATTTAGTAAAGACCCAAAAGTGGCCTCTAGTGTAAGACCAAAGAAAATAGTAGCCTCAAACCAAATACCAGTGTTAAAAATGGCTTCTGGGCGAAATTTTTACCATTGATAATGTGTATCAACTCAAGATAGTTACCCACTATTTTTTCTTGTGTAGCATGATGGATACCACAATTCTCATATTCTCTCTTTAATTCTTGTGGTAAACTCATATACAAATAACAGGTAACGTATAAACACACACATACAAATATGTATGCCACAGTCTAAACCCAACTATTTTTTTTTGCATACGTTGTGCATATCAATTGAAATATTACTTGTAATAGGAAATTATATTTTAAACTATTACTTTATTAACGAATTTAGATCCAACCACGTGAATGAACTACTCAATGTGACCTCAATTAGACTACTTATGAAATTTTTTCCAACTGTCGGCAATTTTTAAATAATCAAAATCATTCATTAATCAAACGATATTTCAAATTAAAATAGCCTATAATTAAGGTTACATGAGACATTTATATTTTTTTTTGTTAGAATTTCCACTTCTACCATGGGTTCCAATATCTCAACCTACCAACTCAAAAATTCAAGCAAAACATCAACCTCCCATCCTTAATCATATCTGACAAATGAAAAGATCAATAGGGGATGTGGTGACATGAATGACATACTTCACTATCCAATAAAAGTCTCGTGATCGACAAATGAAAATTTAAAAACTATTAGTAGGGTGAACTTTTCCGTTAATAAATATGACCTGGATCTCGATTAGCCAGATTAGTATGTATCAACACCAAATATTATACTTAAAAAAAGTAACCATAGCATAAAGGACCCGTTTGTCCATAAATTTTTTTTTTTGTCTTTTTTCAAAAAGTTTTTGAAAAACATATTTGTCCATGAAATTTTGTGACTTTTTCAATTTATTTTTGGAAAACAGTTTTTGAAAAACGAAAAAGTGGTTTAGAGCACTTTTTCAAGTTTTAATTTTTTTTTTCTCCTTTCACAAAACTCTATTTTTTATTTAAGTGAAATGTATGTCCAAATACAATTTCAACTTCTAAATACCATTCTTCAACTCAATTTTAAAAACTCTTTTTTCAAATATTTTTTCAAATCTATGGGCAAACGTCCACCATATATACCAGTACATTTTTATTTTGTACTAACTCATTACTATTATTTTTTACCCCCAAAATACTAGTGTAGTTGCACATCCCCCTCTTCAGCCTTGCAAAACCACGGCTCCACCCTACCACCCCCTTCCCCTCTATTAGGGTTTTCCTCCCTGAAACCCACCCACTCCCTTCTCCACAACCGGTATGTACCTACACCTTTTCCCCAACACATATATTACATTTGATTATTTCTTTTTTGTTCTTTATGATTAATTCTTGAAATTTTTAGGGATTTTTTGGAATTTCAGTATCAACTGAAAATCAAGAAATGGTCTTTTTAATTTAAGGTAATCTTTACATTCACTATTAATTATATAGCAGTGCATAAATATTTGTTGCTGTGTCAACTTTAGTTAAAAATTTTCATATATACCCTTTAGGTATTTGGTGCAGAAACAGCAAACTTGAGGTAAAAATGTTTTCTTTATTTTAATATTTGTTAAAGTTAAACGGAGGAATGAGTTCTACTATATTTGAGAAAATGACTTGAGTTATTAGTTTCTCTTTAGTATATTGAATTGAAGTACATTATGCGAGGTGAACTTAAATGGTCTGTCATCGCGTAGGATAATATGGCTGAACCCTACTTGCTTGGGATATAGCCATACTTGTTTGTTGTATTGAAATTCCTTCCGTTTCACAATTAGGATGTATGATGACTGACTTGATTGTTTGGCTGATATCAGCGAAATTATTGTTTACTTATTATTATATGGGTTTCACTTGTGTTACATAATTCAAACTTATTTTGACTGAGGGGATCCAGTTTGATGAGACAACTGGAACTCTTTTTAGTTTTCAGATAAGAGTGGCAGACTCATTATTTACCAAGTTTTGAACAGTGCACTTCTGTAGCTTGTGGATTTCTCAATTATAGAAAAAGAAGATAAGAGTGGAGCCTATAGTCTCAAAGAAACTATTAATGGGTTGGATTGAGGGAGATGTCTTGGCTGTGTCTTACCTTTGCCTTTTTTTTGTCCTCCCTCTTTTTCATAATTCACTTTTATATGTGTGTCACAAGTTGTTCTGATATTTTTTTCCGGCAAGTGTCTAAACAACATAAACCTGCAAACCTTCTGAATGACTTATCTGGAAAAATAAGTGTGTAACATCACTAGATATCCAAACATCTGCATTATCTCTTGCTAGAAGGAGATGTCAGTCCATAGAGTCCAAAGACAGCAAGATAGTGAGGTGTTATGGGATTTGATATTCCGAAGTTTTCAAGATTGGGAGGTAGCGGAATTCCAAATTTTGATAGAGGTACTTCATAATCATAGCACTTCACAATGTAGTATTTCACACTTCACGGGATAGCCACGATGTTTGAAGGTGGGGGGTTTGGGAGTAGTGGGGTATTTTATATTTCGCCATTTTACGATAAGTTGTTGATCAAGGAGGTGCTTGCTGTCCACGTAGTTTGATTTGGATCCCGAAGGTTTCGAGGAATGTGTGCATTTTCACTTGTTAGCAACTAAGGGGGGGGGGGGGGGGTTGATTTTGACGGCGGAGAATATGAGGAAAAGGAAGATCAATTACGTTAGCTAGTGTTTATGTGTAAGGATTTGAAAATAATCTAAAAAAATAGTGACATTACAATTGATAAAAAGTGGCAAGTCACACAACAACATACATGCAGTCTTAATATAAGCATTTCAAAGCAAAACATTATATTTCATATTAAGCAGTAAATGCACTTCATACAAGGATTTTATACTCGTCATGAGAAGACGCAATATACCGCGTTGCAGCTCGTCAAAATAGTGAATATTCTTAACTTGATAATTAATATTATGAGGGGATTTGTCTGCTACCTTATGCAATTTTATCATGCACCATTAGGCAGCTCTCATAGAACCAAGCCTGAAATGCATATGACATGCCATCAAAACGGTAACACTTCCGTTCCTTTCTCAACCTGTCATGCATTGATTTCCTTGTAGCCTGGAACACCCTAGAACCCCAAGGAAATGCTAGTTAATCATCACATTGAACTAGATTAAAATTTGCTATAGTATTATAGTGTCACGGTTTTTGTCATTCTTTGCGGAGAACAAAAATGCGTGGATGAAAAACAGGGCAACAAGCTTTATAGCATCATCATCAGATTGCCACCCCTGTTTCTCAAAACATGAAACCAACGCCGACTAGTTGATCCTCTAAAATATATTTGGATAAGGCGATATGATCAAATTGGAATGGTAGTCCTTGAGATGATCTCCCCCTCATTTAAGTCCGGTTAATAACCTGAATTCAAAAGATTGAATCTAAGTTTTTCATCAGAGAAATTAAATCGCAAACCATTATTTGTGGGTGGACTGACCTGTGCAGCAACAATATATTCAAAAGTTTATTGCATGTTATAATTTTGGATATGTTGAGAAAATGTCCGAAACATGTTTGCCTAAACCTTTCCGACAATCCGTCGTTCAACTTTGCTTCGAGTATCATGGCAACCTTATCTTCCGTGTGTGTGGTAATCCTATGGTTGCAATGCCGGTCCGGATGAATGTAGAATTTCCAAGTAATTATAATGTATCATCCATTAAATATGTAATGAAAAAAATTAAATATAACACAATGTAAATTGTGTATTTTGACTATTCATTTAGATATTAATCCACGTAAAAAGCAATGATAAAAAATAGGACTGACACATTTCATTGAGTGTTCACTGAGTATAAATGAAATTACAAAAAAAAAGAAGAAAAAGAATCTAAAACAATCTATGAATATTTAATCAATATCAAATATTGCGGCAAGATTACATATCCCTTTTGTAATCCGAAATTAACTTTTACATGTGTTGTTGCGGTGAGGTTTGTCCGCCCACGGTAATGCTTTGTGCTTTAATTTCTATGGTGAAAAATATAGGTTCGACCTTTTCGAATTTGCATATTTAAGGGATGATACGTTATAATTACAGACTTGAGAATTCTACATCCTTCCGGACCGACGACGCAACCATGGGATTATCATCCACACTGAAAGATAAGACTGTCATGATACTCAAAGCAAAGCTAAACGACATGTTGTTGGAATGGTTTAGGCAAACATGTTTCAGGCATATTCTCGACATGCCCGAAAGTATAACATGCAATAAACATTTGAATGTGTTGTTGCAGCGAGAGATCTATCCATCCACGAATAATGCTTTGCGGTTTGACTTTTGTGGTGAGAAACTTAGGTTCGATCTTTTTGAATTTGGGATAATAATTAGACTTAAATGTGTGAGAAATCATCTCAACGATTACCATTCCAATTTGCCACATCGCCGTATCCAGATGTATTTTGAATCAACTAAGGTTACCAAGTCGGCATTGATTTCATGCTTTTGAGAAATAGAGATAGCAATATGACGATGATCCCATAAAGCTTGCTGGCCTATTTTTCATCCACACCTTTCCGTTCTCCGCAAAGCATGACAAAAACAATGACACCATAATACATATAACAGATTTTAATCTGGTCTAATGTGGTGATTGGCTAACATTTCCTTGGAGTTCTAGGATGTACCAGGCGACAAGAAAGTCAATGCATGACAGGTTTGAGAAAGGAAAGGGAGTGTTACCATTTTGCTAGCATGCCATATGAGCTTCAGACTTGGTTATATGAAGTTATATGAGAGCTGCCTAACAGTGCATGATAAATTGCATACAGGGTAGTAGACAAATGCCCCCGTATTCTTAATTGGCAAGTTAAGAATTATTCAGCCTTCCCATGACGAGGTTTAAAATCCTTGCATGTTTACTGCTTGCTATGAAACATAAATGTTTTGATTTAAAGTTCCTATCCGTGTTGTGAAAGGCGAGCGCCTCTCGCCTAAGGCGACAAAGCGAGGCGAGGCGAGGTGAGGCGATGGGTTCTCGCCTTTGGACGGTGAGGCGACTTGGGTGTAAAAAGGCGCCTGAGGCGAGGCGAGAAAGGCATCACCTTTTTATTTTTTCTTTTTAAAAAGGGGCGGCTAACACTTTGAAACATAAAAAATCCACAATTAGGGTTTCATAAAACCAAAAAAAAAAAAAAAACTGCGGTGAGTTTTCTTTACTGTACGTCTTTCCTTTACTTTTCTTTCTTTCTTCATTATTTTCTTCTTCTTTTTTCTTCTTTCTCCTATCTCTTCTTTCAGGTTTATAGCAGATTTTTTCTTCTTCTTCCTCTTCTTTCCTTTTCTTTTTTCTTCTTTCCTATTCTACTCACAACTTTATATATATATATTTTGTTTTAAAAAACAGGAAAATAGCTTCAGAGGGTAGATTTTTAGTATTACTTGTCTAAAGAATTATTGAGTCATTCAAGTTCTAGACTTTTAGTATCTACTATGACTATCTATTTTTAGTTTTAAATTGAAATATTTGCTATTATGGTATTGCTATTGAGATTTTGGTTATTTCTATATGCATTATAATATTTTGATTTTTTGGCATTAATTGGCGCCTCACTTTAAAAAGGCAACCGCCTCGCCTCTCGCCTCTCGCCTGGGTGAAATTGACCCTTTGTCGCCTTACGCCGTCCAAAACACTTGTTCCAATATTAACATTACATGTCTACTGTTGTGTGACTCTCATTTTTCTATCAATTGTATTTGGGCACTTTTTTGCCCCATGTTTATCATTAATAAAATTATTTGCCTAACTCGTTTGTAATTGAGGCTTAGTTGTTGTTGTAGTATTTGAGTAGGCTTGGGTGTTACTTGTAGCCGTTTCCATCTGATTTGACCCCATTAATCTAGGCAAAAGGTCAATTTTTAGTTTCTTTCTATTTGAAGCTAAATATATGAACTATATTTTATACTAATTCGCTTCGGTTTACTACTATTTCAATTTTTTTCCATAAAACTAAAAACCTACCCTAATTATTCAGTTAGATTCATACAGAAACCTAAAAGCTTTATTAGAAAGCCTAACAATTGGCAAGGTCCGGTTCGGCCCGGTCTGTTTTCAAAGAAACGTCGACAGTTTGACACACCTAACCTTCATTCACCTTTATTTTATACCTGCGGGACTAGTACACTAGAGGTCGACCTAGGACATAACCAAACCATCTCAACTCAAGCGACTATCATTTTATACTTTACGTGTCCTGCGTGCACCTTCTGCTAAATGTGGTTATTTTCAAACTTATCTAATCTTGTATAAATACACGTACATCTTAGCATCCATGTATGTGCGACACTTATCCAGTGGATATGTTGGACATCAACATCCCCTCTGTATAATGTTAAATGGTCTTACAACTGTTCTTCAGAACTTGTCTTTCAATTTGGCCGACATCTTTCTATCACATAACACTCCTATTGCACATAACATTTTTTCAACAACTCCTGAAATTTTACAGTAGGACTACCTAACTGTTGGGCGGTGCAGAGTAAATCGAAGTGAGTCTCATTAGTTTCAGTACATCAACACCAATTAGGAGACGGCTTGACGCAGGCTTGTCTATCTGTGCATCTATAAAAATTGTTGCAGTTTTAAGGAGGGAATCTTAGCTTTCCTAGTAGAAGTTACTTATTAGGGGCTTTAACTGTTTAACATGTATAGAATTCTTGAACCTTCTATTCCAAACTCTTTAACGTCCCAAATGTTGAAATATTTTAGATTGTGCCTTCTTCTTCTTCTTGGATGCCTGATTATGCCTGATTATTTTCGCAATGCTGGCGAGAGCTGTGGATGGTCTAGCTTTCTACTTGCATTGTGTGTATTCAATATGTAATTAAATAAATAAAAATGTATTCTTTCCAACAGAAGTAATTAAGCTTAATGCCTGAAGGGTCATCCCTTGTCTAGATGAAAGTAAAGTGCATATTCTTACGGCCTTTGTGTTTTAATACACTAATCATAAATTCCTAATACGCACTATTACTCAGGAAAGCACCAGAAGAGAGTAATCCTTTGTTTTTTTTTTCTTGGCGTCCAGTTTCTAAGCAAAAAATTAGTTAAGTTGATGCCTGCTATTTCGCTCGAAGAGACGTGGCCCTCTTCTTTGTATCTCATTGCTTATAAATACTGGTCTCTTTTCTTACCAAATCACAAAATAGTATGGTACCGAAAAAAATTGAGAGAACGTCAAATTTTTGACTGAACGTCTATCATTGTGTAGTTTGAATAGGTGGCTGGTTCTAAAATGTGGAAAATACCTATTTCACTAGTTAACCTTTAATTTGAAAGTTCAATACTGCTTTTAGTTTCTTTGGGCTGCTTTATCTCTAAAATTGGCATGATTTCTTGGTTTTCTAATTATCAATCTTTGAAACCTGCCCTTGTTGATAATATTCTCATTAAATAAATTCCTAATTCTTGTTTTTCATGTTTATCTGATATTAGCAGGGCTTTAAAACTCAAAATAAACTTTACCTGGAGGATGGGTGACGACGCCTTTGATGGCCAGCTATTGGCTGAAAAGTTGTCTAAGCTTAATAGTTCACAGCAAAGCATTGAATGTATCCTTTTGGTTTGCTGAAGATTATACTTCATGCATGTATTGCTCTTTTTATTTTTGGGACAGAATTCATCTACGAGTAATTTAGGATCTGACGTGGTAGATGGGATCATCTTTGCGTTTCCACTTTTAGTCTATTGCTTTTTAACAAGTCTCCTCATGTGCATAGAAGGTTCTTTTTTCTTGGACCTAGCACATGGATTTTTTTTTTTTTTTGATTGGGTGGCAGTGATACTTAAACTGATGATATTTGTGTGCTCAGATACAAGTTGAAGAACAAAAGGAGGAGAAGCGGATATTTTTTGAAGCTCGAATCCCAATGATTTTTGTTTTTCATATGTTACCATTCTCCAATTTTTTTTTTTTTTGTTTTGTTTTTTTTGTTTTTTAGGTTGACATTTACCGTAAGGGCTTTGTTTAATCTGGCATAGTAAGGTTAGTAGTTATTTTCCTACAATGAAGTAGACAATATAATTGAATATCATATAATGTTTTTCATCATATTATGCTATTTAAATACTCCTTTTATTCCAATTTATGTGACACTTTCCTTTTTAGTCTGTCCGGAAAGAATATCACATTTCTATAAGTAGAAAGAATTTACCTTTGTCAAATGATTTCCAGCCACACAAACTTCTATGATTTGTTTTACACTACAAGCTTCAAAAGTCTTTCTTATTTCTTAAACTTCATGCCAAGTCAAACTCCGCCACATAAGGTACAATAAATCTGGTTATGTTGTGAATCTTGAAAACCATTTATCTCTATTTATTTATCTTGTGCTAAACATCATTGTCTAGAGTTAGATCCCAAACACTTTTTCTCTTCTCTCATTTCTGTTTTCGCACATTGTGTCCAATTTTTTCAGACTAGAGGAGAGTTATCTTTTAGTTTCGTCAATTTACTTACTGATTAACAAATAATGGAAAAGATCATTTCCTTCATCCTTCCATACACAATAATGAAATGATCACGTCAATATTAGTTTAGGGGATGTCGGATCAGTGTTCACTACTTGTATGGTCTTGGCAATTCTCACCTCATGAGGGAGGTTTAAAGATCCATTTTCTTATTATTTTATTAGAGGCGAGGCCATTCCAGTTCTCGGTTTAGCCGATGTTGGATTCTCATGTTATGCTTTCCGCCCTCCAAATTTCTTACCCTGACAATACTGAGAAATGTTTATTGTCCCACATGGCTTTCTGAGAATGGACTATTGTCTTCATATATTGGGCAATCCTCCATGATCTATCTTTGGAGTTTAGGTACACCCAATAAAAATATTAATGAAAAAAAGAAGTCTGTTTTCTTAACAAGATGGGTAAAATTGAGTTTTATTTTGACCGTCTTAATTAGTCGAAATAGTATAACTTGTATCTATTAGGCGAAATATTATTCAACGATGATCAAAATTGAAAGGTAAGATAATGGGGAGAGTATTCATTCTTTTAGAATACTCTGGATGTTTGTAATGCAGTACTGTTTTGGTAGCTCTAGCAGCAACTCTGTTCTTGTTGTCTTTAAGTTAGAGCCTATTTGGCCAAGCTGCCAAAAACTGCTTATTTTGAAAAGTACTTTTATCAGAAGTACTTTTTAGGTAAGTACTTTTGAAGAATAAGCAGTTTGTTTTTGGCCAATTCATTTTGAGAAGTGCTTTCCTAAACAGTTTGTGTTTGGATAATCTTTATGAAAAGTGCTTTTGAGTGTCAAATTACGAAAAAATGGATTACTAAGATTCATTATGCGATTAATATTATTTAAATGTATAAAAGATTTAAATATTTTTTTAATAAAATAGTTAATTTAATGTTCTATTTTCATTTAGTTTAAATATAAAATATAAAAAAAATATATATTATGGTTTTTAATCAATAGAAATAAGGTTAAACTAAAAGAGGGAAGCAGAAATCAAAGTTTTATTTATATTTAAGAGATATATTGGTTAGAATAATTAAATATAGTATGGTAAATAAATTTTTCAATAAGGATATTTTTGTCTTAAAAAATTAATAAACTGCTTCTGCTTCTGGGGAGAAGCAGAAATTTGTAGCTTCTCCCAATAGCAGAAAAACTGCTTCTGCTTCTTTTCAAAAATATTTTTTTCTTTTGGCCAAACACCTCAAAATTCTTTAAAAGCTCTTTTTCTTGAAAAAAAGTACTTTGGCTTCTGAGAAGCTTGGCCAAACAGACTCTAAATGTTTGTTTGATGATGGCTTACTTTTAGTACAGAGCTTTTGTCTATGCGTTGGTGTTATTTCCTTTACATTTTATCAGCTTTGTCACGATGGTGCATTTCATTTCGTAAGAAAGCCAAGCAGATCGTGGAAACGTGGGATAAGTCATTCCGATCTGCACAGCGGGAGCAACGTGTTTCATTTCTGTACTTAGCCAATGATATTCTTCAAAATAGTCGGCGCAAGGGCAGTGAGTTTGTTAACGAGTTCTGGAAGGTCCTTCCAGCGTCTTTGAGGCATGTTCATGAAAGTGGTGATGAAAATGGGAAGAAAGTGGCTTCTAGACTGGTAATCTTTTCTGCTTTCTGGTAGGTACTTGTATTTTCTTAAGTTGGGGCTTACTGAAAAATGAGAAATGGACTTGTACATCAATTAGCCCACTAGGCTAATCCTGTGAAGCTTCTTTTGCTTCATGTGTGTTTGAGTTGTTGGAAGTTCGCCCTCCGATGACGCCCTTCTCTCACATTGTATTCTTATTTATACAACTACTTCTGTTTTTAATGGAGTTGATAGGTTGTCTGGTGGTTCTTGGAAAATTGGATTCCAAAACTGAGAACACTCTCTTCCCTTTCGTTGTGCTTTAAAATTGGAGCTAGATATATTTTGTCCAAGTTTTTACTCATCTTCCTATCTCTCAGAAGAACCTTTTTCATCCAAATATAAAGAAACAGAAAACTGATAGAATATGATGTTTGAACTGTTTGTACCTATGTAAGAGCTTGGATATATGTTTGGTTTATGATGCTACTTGCATGCATGTTAAGATTTAAATATAAATAATAACAAACCTTTTCTGATGGCATTGACTTTCCCAATATTCTCATCTTTTTACAAGTAAATTACTAGTAATAATTTCTCATAGGAATTTTTAATTCCTTGTCACTGTATAAGCTAGAGAAATATTGATATAACCAGCAAAGGTTAAAAATTCTGTTGGGCCCTGCTGCAGGAATTTGTAGAATCACCTTCTGGTGGTACTCGACTAGTGCCAATTCTTGCATTGAAGTCTTTGAAGTCCCCATTCCCATTACCTGGTTACAGAAAGGAAAAAAGTATCAGAATTCGAAATCGACTGTGTGATTCAATCTAACTTCAATTTGTTGATTCCAAAAATGTGTTGCAGCAGTAGTTGATTTGGCCACGAATCCTAGAAGAAAAGCCTTTCACATTCTCTTCGAACTCCACTGACATTCTTATAACATGTGGAAAGCCACGAGTAAAACATTTGTCTCTCTCTGCTCCAATGCTGGGAGAAAGGAGAATGGCCTTCTATCTCCTTTGTCAGCCTCGTAACAGTTTGTCTTCCAATCAGCTCATTCCAGGCGAAAAACGCAAAAAGGCGACCAGGTCCATGGTGATGAAAAACATGGCTTAGCTGTGTTGGTGCTTGAACTAAAGCTCTGCCTAAGTGGGGTGAAATGCTTGACATGTCTCTTGGTTTATCATGATAAATTGCTTTAGATCCGAAGTTGCGTGGACTCCACTTTTGGTGCTGCACCCGTGCGACACGACATGGGTGTGGGATCCATACCAGATTTGGTCAAACCAAATTGGTTACTTTGACCACAATATAGGAGAAATTTGAGACAAAATCTGGCTGCAATCCTACTATATTATTGTTTCCGAAGTTTAAGATCATGCCATCTTAGAGAGCGTCTAGATGTCCGACTACAAACTTGTGAATAAAAGAGACACTTTCTACACTCTTAACAAAATACAGGTTTTCCACTTAATCATTGTTTATGCATACTTTTAGAGCTTTATTTTTAGTTGAAACCCTGCACCCTTATCCGTATCTGGATCCATAACCCCGAATCTTAAAATTTAGATCATGAAGGATCCAACATCTGGATCTTCACCCGTGTCGAATACCCACACTTTTTTTTTGAGTCTGGTAACATATTTTATTATGAAAAAAGAAAAGAAAGTTCGATAGCACAAAGAAAGTGCTAAAGAAAACAGATAGTTACATAGCAAAATAAGAAAAAGCATCCCCAAAGATATACTAGCCTTTATCCTTCAGAGACCTTCAATTATATCTAACAGGGATCCTACCTCCTCTACAAGTTTTCCTTTACACCAAAAGTGGCGAATACCCGCACTTGAGTCCAAACAACTTAGTTTAGATCTGCAATTACTTAAAAACTCCTTCACGACGATCTCTTTATTTTTCATTTGGTTTATTTTAAGCTTTGGTGTGTTCCTTAAGGCCAATCAAAGCCCATATAAACTTTTTTACTTATCCACTTCCCCTTCCGCTTTGTTCTGTGCGTGTTCATGTGTGTTTTTTTCCCTTTTTTGCGGTAATGTCAGGTTGATATATGGGAAGAGAGAAAAGTTTTTGGATCCAGGGGTCAGAATCTTAAAGACGAAATGGTGGGCAAGAATCCTGCTCCGTCTATAAGCAATGGGAAGAGCTTAAATCCTATCAAAGTTGTGAAGAAGGATGCTCAGTCATTAAGGATTGTGAGTATCAATGACAGCTACAAATTCATGTTTTGTTATCATGGTTCTATAGGTAATCTGAATGTTTTAATGATTTCAACATCAGAAATTAGCTGTTGGCTGTACTCCAGAAAAAATTGTAACAGCATTCCAGCTAGTTCATGATGAAACTGTGAATGAGGAAGATGCTCTGAACAAGTGTAGGGAGGCAGTTTTTCGCGTTGGGGAAATGGAGAATGATATCGAAAACCTTTCATCCCAAGGTAAATGAGTGAATTTCTGCTGGAATAAAACAATTTGCAGTGAAGAATGCCTCAACCTCTCTGTTTCTTAAGTTGGTGTTGCATATTCATTTTATGTCAATATTTCATTAGTGGAGATATTTTAATTATATTGTTGCTGTAAGTGGAGTAATCTCTCTGTTTGTCAGGTATATGATGGATGTTTTATCCTTTGAGAGACTTTAAGAAGTTGATACATCTGCCAGGAGTTTTGCTTTTGAATGATTGACGAGCCTTTATCTATAGAAGTCATAGACAACAATGTTTTTGCTCTTTAAAGTAATCAATATATTTGATCAACTGCTGCAAGTTGATATATAGTTATCTTTCTCCAGCATTACTGGGTTTTGTTTTCGTAGGAACATTGAGTGGTCTCTCTTGGCCTATCATGTGGCAAGTGTGTGGGTTGTGTATGTTTAGGACTTTAGGTGCACATACCTTTTGTGTTATCGGTTATATTTCAGCTAGTGACAGCCAGAAGCTTTTAATCACGCTAGTCGTTAGTATATTACTACATAAACTATACTCCCTCGGCCCCAATATATGTAGCGGAGTTTGTCTTTGCACAGAGTTTAAGAAATTGAGGTTGACTTTGGAAAGTTTCAAAATTACTGAAAAATTAAGAAAGAGAAGATTGGAGTAATTAAAAAGTCGTTGGTAGCTTTTAAAGTAAGTAGGCACAACAGGAATAAAATAGAGACAGTGCTAGCTGTAAAATAAGGGAGTGTGACGTTCTTTTTTGGACAGATTAAAAAGGAAAGTGTGCCACATAAGCTGGGACAAAAGGTGTAGTATTTATTAACATCTTATACTAATAAAAAATATATAAAGAAATTGTTTGAAGTAGATATAACTTTTAGAGATCATCTATTAATAGCCAATTAATCGAGACATGCGAAGTATCAAAACCTGTTTTTTGTCTTTTAGTGGTTAATAGAATTTGCTTCAATAAAGAAGGAACCCTTGATAGAAAAAGTGATAGAAGAGCATTATCTTTGTCGCATGATAAAGTTAAATGTAATCCAAGAACATATCAACTCATGGTTCGAGGTCATCATGATAGGCCAAGGCTGGGTCAGGGCTTTGGATCAACGACAAAGGTAGTACCACATGGGATGTGTGTGGACACGTCGCGATTTCCATTTCCCGCTAAGGAAGCAAAGGGGTGATTTTGACGGCGGATAATCTGAGAAAGTGGCTGGTCATTTATGTTAGTTGGTTTCTATGTGCAAAGAAGCAAGTGAATATGTCGACCATCTTCTGTTACACTGTCGGGTTGCCTCGACCTCGAGACTTAGGTGGGAGATATTTAACTTGTTTGGTATCACTTGGGTGATGCCGGATGCTGTGAAAGAGGTAATGTTTAGTTGGACTTATGGTAGACGAAGGAAGAGACACATGGCTTGGAGTGTGGCCACCATTAGCACTTATGTGGATAGTTAGGAGAGAAAGAAATAGGTGAGTTTTTTGAAGGTGTAGAGATGAATTTTGTTGTTTTGAGAAGCGGTCTTTTTTCTCTTATTTCTCTTCGGTGCACCCATTCGATTCCTATTTGTATAGAAGTCATTTGTAGAAAACCATATCTTTTTTGTAGGTTTTCTACTTTTTCGTGGCCCTTCATTAAAAAAAATATTTACTCTATCAAACAAATAAAAAGTGGAGAATGATAGAGGGATGGATCTACTCTCTCTCAGTAAAGAAGCATTCAGATTGTGAATAGGTGTTTTATGTGTTACAACTTACAAGGACTTTGAAACCAACAGCCACCTTTTCCTACACTGTACAGTTGCGGCTGATTTGTGGAGTTTCTTTTTTTCTATTTTTGGGGTCAGTTGGGTAATGCCACAGAGTATCAAAGAGGCCTTCGAATGTTGGAACTGCTGGAAAGTTGGTAAAGCCATCAAAAGCATATGGAGGATGATTCCAGCTTGCATATGCTGGTGTTTATGGACGGAAAGGAACAAAAGATGCTTTGATGGTTTATCAACTACAAACAACTCTATTAAGGCTAGATGTCTTTTGTATTTATATAGCTGGCACAATGTGTCACCTGTAGATTCTCTTGATAATTTTTTGCACTTTGTTAAGTCCCTGAGCTTAGAAAAGGATTTTATGTAAAGGAGTTAACTCGTTTTTTTTTTTTTTTTGTAAGCTAAAATATTCTCTACTCTTTTGCATCTTCTTGATGCTTTCAATTGAAGTTCTTATCTCATAAAAAAAATGGTAGGCAAATGCACTAACACCATTAGCTTGCAAAGGTGTTTGCATACCCCTTCAAGGTGTCATCTATCATGCTTTTGGAGCAAGAAGGGTATGGCGAAGATTGTTTGATAACCAGACTATCTATACTGATGTCGTAGGTAATGTGATACTAGGTACGATGGGATCATATTTATAGAACTTTGACACATCAAATCCTAGAGCTTACCAGGATACTCCTGATGATTCGATGTCATTAATGTAGGCTTGGGTCTGTTGTTCAGGTTTTGTTTTTTTGGGGGGGGGGGGGGGGGGGGCTTGTGGGCCATTCAGTATAAGCTTGAGCCCTCTTAAGGTTGTTCGTTTGATGAATTACTACATGGATGCACAAATCAATTGACATGGATTATGGAATCTTTTCTACATATGCTGGTTGTGCAAAGTTTGCTTGTTGATATTTGCAGTGTGCTTGTAGGATATTTTGTTTGCTCTGTAAGGTAGTAAGAGCCAGCAGTTTTTTCATTAAACATGCATGATGGTCTTTAATTTTTACTACTAAATACTTCCCTGAATAAGAAAGCCTGGAGGTGACAAGTACTTTTTGTAATGTATTCTAGTCTTCCAGGCAAGCTAGTGCTCCACGAACAATGAACGCTTTCTCCTCCGCACACAGTGCTTGTTGCCTCTTCTCCAAACTCTTTATTCCCCAGTGCTCACTTGTTCCTTTTGAGATTCATTATTCTAACACTTCACAAATGGAAGTTTAGCACTGTATGGTGCTCGAGTTTCACTTTGCAGTTGCTCAATTTTGGTTATCTATATGTTTTCAAAAGCTTTTCTCTAACTGAGGGTCTATTGGAAATGGTGGGGGTAAGGTCTGCGTACATCTTATCCTCCCCATACCCCACTTGTGGGGTTACACTGGGTATGTTGTTGTAGTTGCTCAATTTTGGAAGCAATTGCAAAAAAATATGTTTGCAATATCCATTGCTATACGTGCTAGTTCTCAATTTCTTTAATTTGAATTTGCTGAAGTGAAGACACTTATCGAGTCTCACTTATAGAGTGATAGAGTGATCTCTCCATGTTTCAAGAAACAGATGGCAAACACAATTCTTACTAGTTCTCTTCACAACCCTTGTGCAATTGAAGATTGTCATGCCTGTTCAATGAAAAATTGGCTGAATCCGACTATCTTGCAATAGTTGGCCCAGCCAGTTAATGTAGAAAAGATTCCATATTCTATGTCAATAGATTCGTGACTGGTGGCATCCGCGTAGTTGTCAAATGTGCGATGTTAGAAAAGCCTTAGCTTATATATATTAATAGGGCCCAAATGAAAGACCCAAGCCTAACTAGGTGACCATTTGGAGGCACAAGTCTATAATCAGCTGGCTTAATGTGAGAGAGTATTTCACAGTATCACACAAGTGTACAGTATAAAGAACTTTATTAGCAGGATTATGTACAATGGAGGGTCCAACAACAAAGAAATTCAATCAAAGAGAGAATAATCTGCATGTACAACCTTCAATGAAGAAAGAATTAGGTATAAAATCTAGAGCTAGGAATAACTTATTACTTTTCCTAATGCATTTGCTTTTGAGCTAAAGGCCATATCAACTCATCTTAACCCAAGTATTCTTAAGATACTTACTACCCCCCCGAGATGGTGATTTGTAGAAATGTTGCTTGTATATCTTTCCTCCCAAATTTTTTCCAACATTTACCTTCTGGTTTGCTCAAAACATTCCACGTTATATACTCCAGCTATGCCATCTCAACCTAAAGGTGTAAAAGTACTGGAATTCAAATTAAGGGTGTTTTTGAGTGGTTGCTTATATGCAATCACACTTGACTAATAATATTTTCCGTTGAAAATATATTCTCATCCTATGAGATTGTGATTTGCAAAATGCTGCCATTATCCAGAAAGGAAAACATAAATACATGATGTCCTAAGCAAATATGTTAGTCTGGATATAACTGCAGGCAAATATGTGTTGGATTAAGGAGCTAGTTGCTTAATTACATTGCAAGTCCAGTAAAAATAGTTATTAGCATGAGAACTGATTAAAAAAAGCTGGATTCTTAAAGGTGGACTGTTATGTGGAGAATAAACAGCAAGCTGGTGTAGCACCCAAGGGTGTGGCCTAGTGGTCAATGAAGTGGGTTAAGATGAGGTCCCAACGGAGGCAAAAGACTAAGTGATTTCTTCCCATTTGTCCAAACCTTGGTGGATAGAGTTACCTAGTACCTATGCTGGAGGGAGGTAGCAGGCCCTGCGTGGAATTAGTTAATGTGCGCGCGAGGTGGCCCTGACACCAGATTATCGCAAAACGAATGACAGCAAGCTGGTCTATTAGGCGCATACCATGGGTTTGAATTTTAGCTCAACAAAAGTCTGATATTTAAGTGGAGAAAGGTGGAGAGGGGGACCCATTATCCACTGGTTTCCGAACTGTGCTTCACCGACCCTTGGTGATTTCTCGGTTATTTTTTAAAAGAGGAACAACAAACCAGTCGTCCTTTTTGTAAGATTTGTAGATGAACTTGACGAAGTCTTTAAGATGTTCTGTTATATTGAAGAACAGTTCAATGTCACAGAGAGATAAGTGTTCATTTTGTTTATACTCGCACATAATCATGGACTTGCAGTATTTCTCTTTGATGCTATTACTTTGTTGATTTTTTTGGAACTATAAGTAGTTCATGAACTTTGAAACCAGTTTCAGAAAAAAGAGTTCCTTACTAAGTGATTTTTCCTGTCAAAACATCTGACATATGCAACTGTACTCAGGAAATTTCCAGGGTTTTGAATATGTGGATAAGATGCAAGAACAGGAGAACATACTTCAGCAATGCATCAGCAACCTTGAGAGTGGTGAAACATTGAGAGTTACCTTGATTACTCAGCTCAAAGATGCACTTCAAGAACAGGTACAGTTATTCCTTACATCTCTATCTCCTCCTCCCCACTCCCCCCCCCCCCCCCCCCAAATCAAACACATATATAACCCCACCTGTAACTCGTCCCTAGGATTTTCATAAGCCTCCCTCGGCCTTCTTATTGTTTACCTTATATTTGAGAAGGGTTATATAACAGAGAAGAATTACAGATAAACTACATGACTACATTTCCAATCTTCCTATTGATTTCTAACCAAGTTGAATGCTTTATTTTTTCTATGTTCACATTTCTATCTTAACGTTCATGTAAAGCCTAATGGTTATTGTTCTTTCTGTCAGGAATCTAAGCTAGAGCTATTACGCAGTGGGCTGCAGGTAGACCTGCTTTCAATCCCGGTCTTTTATAGCACATATCTCTTTAAATTCTAGTCATTCACCAGTAAAATGGGAACAAAAACTTAATCGTCACTAGCATCAAGATTGTCACTATATTGATACATGTGAATCCCTCTTTATGTTTACAGATTTTAATTGCATGAATCTGTTGGAATTATTTTACAGAGTGTGTACTTTATTATCGAATTAAATATGTTTTTATGAGTTGAAGACTAGTCAGATATAGAGCTGAACCAGGAGTGATGTTAAGTATCTTTTTGGGATTATGCAATGAAGTCTGGAAATTCTTGAGAAATTAATTTAGAGAAGAGGCAATATGAGGAGACTTTTTATTATTTGCAATCAGTCAATTGGACCTATCATACCTTATCGGATTCTTATATAGCATTAGCATCCATTGTTTTCATTTAAATTCTATAGGTTCCACAATTTCCATTAATAGGGTCACCTTTGCATCTCGCAAAGTTCGTTTGGAGTCTCTATGGACTCTAGTAGTTCATAGTTGCTGAGGGTACGTAGAAGTTTTTTTTCCCCTATTATTTCTTTTGCCTTTTTTTTTTCATTATTCCATCTTAGCGTCCGTCCGCCACAACGTCTCTTTTCACTTTCTCTAGAGTCCAGACCTTGTCCTTGGTTCACCGTCGGATCACTAAGGCCGACTTTCGGACAAAGGAGTTTTCATAATTTTATTTTTTTGATCATAAATAATCGACTGATATTGCCCATCACCATTTAGCTATTGCAATTCTTTTCCTGATAGCGGGTCACCTTGAAAGTGAATCGTATTCCATGAATATGATATCTATCTCTAGTGGCTCATTGTTGAATATTGAATAATAAAATGGTGGTCAGAAATCCATAATAGAGTCCGACCATCTTGTGCTAAAGAGCGTGGAGGTTCGAGTCCTCTTCAAGGCATACTCAAGTTGGATAACTTTCAAATAGTTCAAAGGAAAATCTTTCGTCAATTTCATTTATTGAGTGGAATCGGATATTTAGAATACCAACTAAGATTTAGAATACTAATAAATCATTGAAATTCTGTTTTCATAGAGTTATTTTGTTTCTTTTGTGATTTGGGGATGGAGACTGCTGTTAGAGTTGTCCTTGAGTACTAACCTAGAGCGATGGGTTGGGAGGGCAACAACCTAGGATATGGTTGCCATAAGTCTTTAAGAGGATCTAGGGTTATGGAGGAATTTTGGGAGGTTATTGTTATCATTTGATGGGGCATGGAGATGTGCCGAAGCGAGTCACCGGAGTTCTTCATTGACGGGGATCTAAGGAGAGGAATAGTGTCCATTGGAGCTTTATTTTGTACAGTTATGGTTTTGGCCGTGAGTAGGACGGGAAAAGTGTTGCTTCAGGGGTGGCTATGGCGATAATCCGAGAGAAGTCAGGCAAAAATTAAAAGGGACTTCCTGTGGAGTACTTCATCCGGGTAGACAAAATTTCATTTGGTGAAGTGGGAATGTGTCAGGACACCAAAAAGATTGAGTGGTCTGGGGATAAAGATTTAAAGGTTTTCACCGAGGTGCTTCTGGGGAAGTGGTTGTGGAGATTTGGGGTAGAGCAAAATGCTTTATGGAGGGTAGTGATTGCACAGAAATATGAGGTCTGGTAAGGGAGGTGGAGGACTATAAATATTACTCCCTAAACCAAAACCCTGAGCATTAAAATTTGGGTCTGTCGAGTCATTTGAGCATTGTCGTTCAAGCAGTTGGATTCAGAGTAGTTCTTGGAGTGCCATATCTCATCTTTTGACCCTGAATTTCAATCCTCTAAAATGATGTAATCATCTAATAACTTGTATAGAAATAGAGCTGTTTATGATCCACATCTTCTTTTTTCGTTTTACAACACATTCAAGGTGAAAATGTGTTAACTTGTTCGTCGATTCTCAGAAAGAAAATTCTCTTAATGTCTCCACTTTCTTGCTTAAGATGCAAATTAATGTTTCCTTGATGAGTTCGGGATTAACACAACTGGTTGACATGCAGGTTGCACGTGGTCAGATTGAACTTGCAAAAAGTGTAAGACAGAGGCTGACATCTCCCAGTGTTGCTGCTCCACCATTGAATACTGGTATCCTTCCAGTTGAAGCCACGAGAGCAACTGAACCAAGCCCACCTTCAGTGCAATTAACCGGCATACCTCCTTTGCCTCCACTTCCCAATCCTGTGACTTCTTTTGCAAATTCCAAAACTAATGAAGAGGAAAGTAAAAGGGCAGCAGCAGCAGCTGTTGCTGCAAAACTTGCTGCTTCAACATCTTCTGCTCAAATGTTAACCTCTGTTCTTTCGTCCCTTGTTGCTGAAGAAGCTGCCTCACTGAGCAGTGGATTGAAATCAGCTGGATTCTCCTCTAGCTTACCTTTTGCATCCCCAGAGAAACGGCTCAAGTTAGACAAGCCAATGACTTTTTCTGATATGAATAGTTCTGAAGGGGGTAATTCCACTTACTTCACTTCATCGCAGCAACCGATTTCTAGCATTCCTCTTGCCGCATCCTCAGGCTTGCAGTCTGTGCCGCAGTCAAACCAGATACAAGCTCCGTTCCCACCTCCACCACCTCCTCCTCCACCACCTTTACTTCCAGCAAATTCCCCTCCAAGTCAGTTAGTTCAATCTGCAGCTATGATGATGGGTGTGATGCCCTATGGATTTAGTGCCGGCAGCCTTCAGCCACCTCTGTCTTCTCAAATAGCAATGGGACTGAGGCCACCTCCACCACCACCCCAGCAGGGACAGCAGCAGCAACTGCAAACTCAGCAGCCACAATCTCAGCAGCAGCCTACCAATGGAGGATACTATCGACCTCCTGGTATTGGATTCTATGGACAGACCCATCAGCAGACGACACCGGCAGCACCCAGGCAGTAAATCCCTTTGTAATGGGGAGCCGTATGTTACATTGTACATTAATAGTAAAAGTAGACTAGATCTAGTTACTGTTTTCCTAAATCTTTTCATACTTTTGCTGCACCCTGCATCTTCTGCAATTCCCACCCGCTCGTTCGTACCGCCACCTCTGCTGTGTAACCAAGGTACTCTTTTGTTGAAGTATCGGGTGCCTCGCATCCATTAAAGCGTACCTGTAACCTTATGTAGGTGTCTGTAAAATTAGCTGTAGATTTAAGGTCCATGTACTTAATATCTTTTGAACCACTCTAGCCTCTAGGTGAAATTTTAAACGGTTTATGCTGCTTGGGCCTGTTTATTACAGTTCTTTGAATGCTTCAAGCTATGCATTATCATGTTATTGTTCACTTCATTTTGATCTCTTTATTAACCAAATATGTCTACCAGCTAAACCAGAATCACATTAAATTGTTAAATTAAGGAGGGTGGGGCTTGATTTTCATAAAAAATGGTCTTGTATCCTCGACATCCACTTTGATATTGACACCTTATTGCACTTGTATGAGTTGCTTGCGTGCCATTTGAAAACTAGGAGAGAAGATTTTCATTGGGATGGTGACCCTTTTAGAATCGCCTCCAAAGCTATTCATAAACCTTTCTCATAACTTTGTAACACCTTTCCTTAGGCGCAGGTTCAATGCTCCTTTGAGTTTTGTTTGTTATATTTTCTTCATGCATATGCTCTCTCCTTGAGCCATCTAATTTCAAGTCTATTCTTCTAATGAAAGAGCCTAGCTAACGCCTAACTACACACAAACTCACGTTTGACGCACAAAGCCTGCTCCAGTCAAGTTTAGTCCTAATGATCTGATCCCATACTCATGTTTAGAGAATCGTATTTAGCATTACCTACCATAACTTCAAGACTAGTACCAATACCATGCGCTTGTTAAATATGTAACACAATTATTTACTCAAGTTTTGAAGAAACAAAAATTGCCCTAAACTTGGGTAAGTACCGCTTTGTATAGAATCTCCCAAATGCGGAATAATACCATTGCATTTTACACTTAGCAACCACAACTCATCAACTACATGGGTTACACACATTCGCTAAGTTAACAGTATTTCACACCAAAATTAACAGTAGTTGTTCCTCTGATATTGTAGATCAGGACGCATAAAGCAGATTGGTACCACACCGGCAACTGGATCTTAAGATTCAAATACGAATTTCCTTATGAAAGACAATCACGATCCTTTTGTCAACTCGCTGTTAGATGGTTAGAGAATTTTGGACCTATTGTGATTACAAATAAACATTACCCAAGGCTTGCTTCTCTCCTTAGTACCTACAAAAACCAGCATAGCATCAGAACTCCTCGTAGGATTTTCAAGGTCAACTTTCACTAATCCTTCATCGAATTGTTAAAAGTATAAAAACATGTTCACTATGTGCATGGTAAGACTTTTATGCTGACCTACTTAGGTTACCATGGTTGAAGGTCATTTTTCCAAATACACGGCCATGACTTTGTTTGACAAAACATAATAATTTGAAATAGAGAACTAGGTAACAGCATCCATAGAACTAGAAACTCAGCAATAAGCCAACTATTGTAGTTGAACTGAAAGATCATTTACAAAGTGACTACCTCTTCTGCAAATTTTATCTTAATGGTGGTCCGTGGTCGCTGGTGCCCCTCCATAGGGACAAAATGTGCTGTCACTACTGCTGGGAAACCTGCATTTTCCAGCACACCCTTGAAAGAAAAAATGAAGAAGATAAATAATAGCTTTAACACATCTTCATTTCAGGAATAGCTAAGGAGCCTATTTCTTTATGCACCTCGTTGGTTAGTGCTTGTTCTCACAATCACGAAAAATTATCCGGCATACTAGCTAAAAACAGCTCTAACACACGCTGTTGAAGAAAAGTTGGTCTTCTTACCCTTACAATGCCGGCAACAAAACCTCCACAATTGAAAGCACCCATATCCTTTGGGATAGAAATAAATCTACAATGTGAAATTGCTATTACTCACACTGGGAGAGACCCACAAGTAGACAATAACAAGCATTCAGAATGACATCAGTCAATATATCTGTTGACAAGGAGCTCCTTCTCGCTAATCATATATTCATCTTCATGTTCTGTGCCTTTCTCAAGTGAGTTAGCAACCTATAAGAAAAGCTAAATATTTTCACCAGCAGATTGATTTTAGAGATTGGAAATAAATACAGGCTACACGAGCTTGATAGCTGTGCAAGGCAATCAAAATGATCACATCCATTAAAAGCTAAAAAAACCATGCAACTCAATCAAAATGATCACATTAATGAAAAGCTAAAACTGCAAAACCTATATTCTCCACTTCAACTTATCCCTTGTATAGAATCAAGGCCTGGTTCTTAAAGAACGTAAAGATAACTTCGCCAAAATTATCAAGAGTAGACTATGAACACAATAATTTGCTGATCAAAACTTCATAGATTTTGGGGAAAGAGTAACTTGAAATAAAATATGATTTAAGAAAGTAAAGTGACATATAGGCTTATATCAGAACCACAAGGACCTAAGCAGACGCTTAGAGTAGAAAATTAACTGAACTAAGCTCTGTAAGAACAAATTTGTCTTGACACCAATAATTGTTCTTTGTGGAAGACCTGAACCTCCAAATAAGTACATTTCTTCCCCTATTCCTAAGTAAGTAGAGAGAAAAGAGGGGAAAAGACCTCCCAAGTCTTTAAATAAGAATAAGGGACAAGACCAAGTCAACCTTTAATTAACTTAAGTGAGGATTGAAGTGTAGTCATTATAAACTTGTGGGCAAAATAAATATTTTCGGATTTACAAAAACACCCAAATTTTCAAATTTTCAATCTCCCTCCTTCCCACCTACTTTTACACTCTCTCTCATATTTCAAACTTAATTCTCCCACTTCTCTTCTTTCTCTCTCTTTTTTTCTTCTTCCTTCTTCTTCTTCTTCTTCTTCTTCTTTCTTCTAGCTTTCTTTTCAAATTTTATTTCATCACCATCCACGTTATTTTTCTTTCTTGTTCTTCGTATCAATTTTATCTTTCTTTGTTCTTCTTCGTTTTCTTCCTTCCCGTTTCATTTTTTAAGTTTTTTTTTTTTTTTTTTTAATTCTAGTCGTTTTCTGAATCCGGCGCCAAAATGGTGTCTTTTTTTAAGAAGGCAACAGAAATGGGATGTTGACATATATTGTAACAAAAATAGGTATATCGGCACAATTTGTGCCGACTTACCACAAGAAATAGACGGCACAAGTGATGGAATTAACGGAACAAACATTTTTCATAAGTCGGCAGAAGTTTTGCCGACTTAGTAAGCCGGCAGAACAAATGCCGACTTGCTGTTAAGTTATTATTAACAAATCGGCATTTGTTTTGCCGTGCAAATTACGAGCCAACTGAATTAATGATAAAATTGCCTCCCGCAATACAATTGATAGTACCATATTTACTCTTTACAAAGTGGAAAAAGATGAGTAAAGTACTCAAAGTAAACAGCTTCAGCGAATGCCAGACAGATTATTGAAGCAAAGGAAGGTCCTTGATTCAATAGTCCAGAAGCCAGAATTTACCCTATACTAGTAACTAATTATACATGAATAATTCACAAATATATGCATTGATTCCCTCCTAGTGGAGATAACCTTCCTAACAACCCAATAATTATTAACGTGAGATTTAACAAAAGTACTAGGAGTACATATTAAATCGCCAAAAACTATAATAAAGAAAAGAGGACATACCTACCTGCTAAGAATCAGAAGCAGTAATACTATAGCAGCAGCATAAAGCTTCAGTGAATAAGCAGCAAAAAACAAATGCATAAGTCGGCAGAAGTTCTGCCGACTTAGTAAGTCGGCTGAACAAATGTCGATTTGTTAATAATAACATAACAGCAAGTCGGCATTTGTTCTGCCGACTTACTTCTGCCGACTTATGAAAAATGTTTGTTCCGTTAATTCCATCACTTGTGCCGTCTATTTCTTGTGGTAAGTCGGCACAAATTGTGCCGATATACCTATTTTTGTTACAATATATGTCAACACCCCATTTCTGTTGCCTTCTTAAAAAAAGACACCATTTTGGCGCCGGATTCATCTTTTCTGCATGTTTATATAATTTTGGAGATGTTTTCACGACTGAAAAAGATGTGTACACATCTCGTCTGATGTGTACACATATATCTCGTACACATATAATAATATGCGTACACATCAGATTAGATGTGTACACATATTATTATATGTGTACGAGATGTGTACACATATAATAATATGTGTACACATATTAATAATATGTGTACACATCAGACGAGATGTGTACACATCTTAATTATATGTGTACACATTTCAACTGATGTGTACACATCCTTTTATTGGAGTGGTGGAGGGTGGTAGGGTGGTGGTGGAGGGTGGTGGTTGTTGGTGGAGGGTAATAGAAGGTGGTGGTGGGTAGTGGAGGGTGGTAGAAGGTGGCGATGAGTGGTGGAGAGTGGCGGTGGAATAGTGGATGGGTGGGGGAGGGGGTGATGGGGGTGGGGGCCGGATGGGGGGTAAGGGTCGATGGGGGTGGGTGATGAGAGGTGGGGGCTTTGTGTAAATAAAAAAATTTGAGGGGCTTTTAAAATGTTAGTAATTAGTACTAATCTTAAAAGTGTCTCTTTTACCTATTATTTGAGACTTGAGTCCTAAAAAACTATTTAAAAACTTATGAGTCTCTCTCACTCAAAAATCCCAAGTAAATCTCTTCAGCCAGCAGTACACATGGCCTTTCAGAAAGGAAGAGCATTTGCTTGTAGTCGACATGCACATATTTCCCAAATGATTTTTAGCATTCTAAAAGATAGGAAATCTGGAAATCTCTTGACAAAAAAAGAAAAGATTTTATGTACTTTTCTTTTGGGAGGTAAGGCTAAATAGAATCGAAATGACAGCCCACAAACTGCTCCTTGAAAAGAAGGAAAAAAGAGGGGTTGAGAGGTCACAATATAGCAAAATGAGAACTAAATATAGAATAGCGTAGTGAATACTAATTAGAGAAAAAGAGGATCAAGTTGGGTCTTTTGGCCCTATTTTTATCTACACCTGCTGTTACGTTGAACAGTCTTGGCATTCTCCCTTCAGCTTTGTCACAAATATCAGCTTAAATAATCTTCCATTGATGAATGGGAGACTGAACAGTGGGGAGTTTACAGTTTTGAATCCGCCGTTACCATAGTTATCTTTTATATTGAAAGGGTTCAGATTATATTCAATCTTTAATAATTTTGTATATCTTCAAGGGAAGAAAGAAAAAAACAGTAACATTTTTCTTTTCCCTATGCAACATATTAAGCAGAACCAGGTGAGAGTAGTTTTCCTCTTCCTCCATCCAAACCAAGAAAAAGAAAAGAAAATATAAACCTTTACCAGTGTCTTCCTTAGTTTTTTGGATAAAGGAAACAAAAAGCATCATTGAGTGAGAGAAGGGACATGAACCCCAACCTTCTAGCCCCTCACTTTCCAAATAGTAAGATACGTAACTTCACCCTCCAGCATCAATATTAAGCTTCCAGTACCTCCACCCAAGAATGTCTTAACTACAATGATGGTGAAACCACAAGTCTAATCGAATAAAATTATCAACTAATAATTATATTGCTGCTTGCAAAAGGTCTTAACCTGTAGGTTACTAGTAAAAGCATGAATAATTAATGTTTGTATTCAGTCTCTTTAAATTTAAACGGTCATTGAAAGTGTGGAATATCGAGTTACTACAAAACAATTTAAACACAAGGTCAATTGATATTCCATCACACAAACACAAAATGAGGATAAGATGGATCATCACATCCTCAATGCTGTTATGTTTCCAGTTATGGTGATGAACACAGAGAGAGTAATCAGATTGCTCAGGGAGCTTTCTTCCTCATTGAAATGAAGAGTGAAACTTGATTACAAAGCTAAGCTAAGACTACTATTTATAGACAAAATAACTAACTAACTAACTAACTAAAATATCTTCTAACTAACCTATAACTAACTTAACTTACTCAGCTTCTAGAAGTGTCTAGAAGCTTCTAGTAAGTTCTTCTCCAGCTGTCTTCTCTTCCAGCTTCCAACTTCCAACTTCCAGCTCCCAGCTCTTCAACCTGATCCAGCTAAGACTTAGCTGAGCTAAGACTTCAGCTAGGATCCAGTGTAGTTCCAGTGCATCTTCTTCAGCTAGGATCCAGTGTAGTTCCAGTGCATCTTCTTCAGCTAGGATCAGTGTGTTCAATACTCCCCCTCAAGCTAGAGGGAAGAAAGAGGTTCTTCACTTCTAGCTTGCAGAGTAAATGATCATGTTGTGCCTTCCCTAGTCCCTTGGTTAAAATATCTGCAGCTTGCTCTAGGGTAGGCACATGTGTAGTTCTGAGTAGGCCCCTTCTTATCCAATCTCTGATAAAATGACAGTCAATGTCAATATGCTTTGTCCGTTCATGGAAGATGGGATTAGCTGCTATCTGCAGTGCAGCTTTACTATCACACACCATCTCAATAGGCTTCATGACATCAATTCCTAACTCCTTGAACACACCAGTGAGCCAAATAACCTCTGCAGCAGTGTTGGCCATGCTTCTAAATTCAGCCTCAGCAGAACTTCTGGCCACTGTGTCTTGTTTCTTGGATTTCCAAGAGATCAATGCTCCACCATAGAACACCAAATAGCCTGTGACTGATCTCCTGGTTTGAAGACAAGCACCCCAGTCAGCATCACAATAGGCCTTGAGCCTGCCTGAGCCTGAGGAAGGCATTAACAATCCCCGTCCAGGAGTCCCCTTAATGTATCTGACCACCCTCAGTGCAGCCTCCATATGAGACTTCTTTGGACTGTGTATAAACTGACTGAGACACTGAACAGAAAAGGCTATGTCAGGCCTAGTCATTGTGAGATAAAGCAGTCTCCCAACCAGCCTTTGATACACACTAACATCAGTCAGGAATGGATCATCAGTGGTGTTCTTCTTGATCACCCTATCAAACTCTAATGAGGTGAGCTTCTGGTTTACTTCTAAGGGTGTACTAGCAGGTTTAGAACCAGCCAGTCCCATTTCAGACACCAATTCCAGTGCATACTTCCTTTGACACATGTATATCCCTTTGTTGGACCTAGCAAACTCTATCCCAAGAAAAAATTTCAATTCTCCTAAGTCCTTCATTTTAAAATGCTTCTGTAAATCTGTTCTGGTGTGCTGAATGAGTTGAAGATTGTTTCCTGTGATAATGAGATCATCAACATAAATCAGAACTATGACCATTTCTGCCCCCTTCTTCTTGATAAAGAGGGAATAGTCAAAAGGACTCTGGCTAAAATGCATCTGCTGTAAAGCTTCAGTCAGTTTGAGGTTCCACTGCCTTGAAGCTTGCTTCAGGCCATAAAGAGACTTGTGCAGCCTACACACCAAGTACTCCCCCTGCTTTGCAGCCTGTTTGGAGAAGCCTGGAGGAACAGTCATATAGACCTCCTCAAACAAATCACCTTGAAGGAAGGCATTGTGCACATCCATCTGAAATAAAGGCCAACCAAGCTGAGCTGCAATAGCCACAACTGTTCTAACAGTGACCATCTTGGCCATAGGAGAAAAAGTATCTTTATCGTCAATGCCTTCTTGTTGGGTGTAACCTTTGGCAACTAGTCTTGCCTTGTACCTTTCCACCTCCCCATTGGCTTTGTACTTGATTTTGTATACCCATCTGCAACCAATTGGAGCATTACCATAAGGCAAGGGGACCAAGCTCCATGTCTTGTTGTCCTCTAGAGCCTGAATCTCCAGTTTCATTGCCTCAATCCATTTGGGATGCTTGGAGGCCTCTGTATAACTCCTAGGTTCCACCTCAGCATTATAGGCTGTCAGACACTGCTGAAATCCCTCTGTGAAATTAGTATATGTCAGGTAAGCTGAAATAGGATAGGCACAATTGCTGTGAGGCTTTTGTGGGACTACATAATCATTCAGCCATATAGGGGGTTTAGGTTGTCTGTGAGGCCTGGGTGGTGGCAATGGAGCTGAGTCTGGGACATCAGGTATAGGTGGAGGTGAGTGCTGCTCAAGTGGAGGTGGAAGGTCACCTGAAGCATCAGCTGAGGGAGGAGGCACAGGAGGTGAGGGGGTGGCTCAACCTCAGCATCTAGGAACTGTGGTATGTCAAGAGAAACAGTAGGACCAGGCTGTTGTGACTGTTTGAAAGGGAACACATCCTCCCTGAAAGTGACATCTCTGCTGATATAAAAACATTTGTTCTGTAGGTCATACATCCTATAACCCTTTTGTAGCATAGAATATCCCATGAAAACTGAAGGAGTAGCTCTGGGAGAGAACTTGTCAGTTCTTTTCAGATTGGTACCATAACCCAAGCACCCAAAGACTCTCATGTGATCCATATTAGGAGACCCGCCAAAGAACAATTCAAATGGAGACAGCCCTTGCAAGTTCTTTGAAGGGATTCTATTGATGATATACACTGCTGCAGTCACACAGTCACCCCAAAACCTGATAGGAACTTCTGCCTGAAACTTCAGGCTTCTAGCAGTGTTCAAAATGGATTGTGTCTCCTTTCTACTACTCCATTCTGTTGTGGAGTGTAGGGACAAGAACTTTGATGAGTGATGCCTTCCAAGGCCAAAAGTTCTCTAACCTGAGCATTAAAGAACTCCCCACCATTATCTGTTCTCAATGTTTTCACAGTGGTAGAAAACTTGTTCTTGATCAGCTTAAGAAAGTTTCTCAATACCACTACTTATTCATCCTTAGTATTCATCAAACAAATCCAGGTATACCTACTATAATCATCCACTAGTGTGAGGAAATATCGTTTATGATCATAAGTGGGGACCTTAAAAGGACCCCACAAATCTGCATGAATCAAATCACAAATTGCTGCACTTTTATTGATACTCAGTTGAAAAGGCAATCTTGCCTGCTTGGCTACAGGGCATATATCACAGTGCTCAGTACAATCATCAACTCTAGTGTTCTTGAAAGCAGGAAAAAGTCTAAGAACATCAAATGGAACATGCCCTAACCTTCTATGCCATAATTGGCCACTTATTCTATTTACAACCAGAGATGAGTTTACACTTGACTTAGCAGGCTCCTTCTGCAGGGCAACTTGAGTATCCAGTATGTATAGTCCATGCTCCACTCTACCAAACCCTTTCACCATCCCATTCCAAGTGTCCTGAAACACACAGTGATCAGGGAAGAAGGTGATGGTATAACCTGTGTCCTTGGTGAGTCTAGATACTGATAACAGGTTGTATTTGAAGTCAGGAACATACACTACATCATGAATCATTTTATCCTCAAATAAACAGCATGAACCAGTGTGTGTGATTGTACTTAGTACACCATTGGGCAAGTGCACTTGTTTCATTGTATGCAACCTTTTAGGGGTGTGAAACATATCTAGGCATGAGACCATGTGATTAGATGCACCAGTATCTACAATCCATCTATTGCCTGTGACAGTACTCATGAGTGACAAAACTGTACCTGTCACATTTGCTGTTGCTGCATTCTCATTTTGAGAATTCATCCCACCATTCAGGATCTGCAAAATTTGCTGCACATGTTCCTGAGTAAAGAAAGGCACTGCAGCATTTGGATTTGTATTCTCCTTGTGTTCTGCACTAGTGTCATAGTCACCAGCCAGAGCATTGTTTGCTGTAACACTGTTGGATCCCATCATTCTTTTCTTCTTGTAGCATTCTTCCCTAGTGTGCCCCTTGATTCTGCAGAAGTCACACCACTTGCCCAACTTGTTCTGCTTATAATTGTTGTTTGAATTTCTATTTCCATTGTTGTATCCATTCTTGTTCCTGTAACCTGCTGCATTGTTCCCAGCCTGCTGATATCCTAAATTCTTTACATTATATCCTAAATCATTCCTGTTCTTATACATTGTTGCATTTCCCCTAGTTCTATTGTACCAGGTTCACTAGGCTTAGCTCTTTGACTCTCATCCTGAATGATCATCCCATAAGCTTGATCAATTGATGGAACCGCAGTCATCATAAGAATCTGGCCTCTTGCTTGTGAAAATGAGTCATTCAGACCCATCAAAAATTGATACAGCCTCTGTTGCTCCATGTGTGTGAAGTACACCTTTGATTTATTACAACCACAGGATGGAAATGGCACCATGGCATCATACTCATCCCATAGGTCTCTAAGTTTAGAGTAGTATCCAGTAACTGAAGTCAGCCCCTGTCTCAGAGTCACAATCTCCTGATGCAAGTTATAAATCCTTGAACCATTGATCTTATCAAATCTCTCCTTCAGATTCATCCAGACTCGATAAGCATCTGATGCATATACTACTGTACTATATAGATCTTTAGTAACAGTGTTCATGATCCAGCTTAGGACAAAGGCATTGCACCTCTCCCACTGTTCATGCAAAGTCTCATCATAACTATCCTTCTTACAGTTCCCATCAATGAAGCCTAGTTTACTCTTAGTACGCAGAGCTATGCGCATTGAACGACTCCACAGTGTGTAATTTTCAGTACCTCGCAGTTGAATTGAGGTCAAATGTGCACCTGGGGTATCAGATGGGTGTAGAAAGAGTGGGTGATTGTGATCAATCACACTGTCACTCGATGAACCAGAAACATTTTGATTTGCCATTTCTACTAGATTTTGAGACCTTAATCGAAGGTTTTACAGTAAATTGGGGAAGAAAAAACCCTAAAACTGATTTGCACAGAAAAAGTAACAATTAAGCTGAGGTAAAAACTCACAAATCAACCTCGTATGGGTCCCGATCGTGGGCTCTGATACCATGTTAAGTTTCTAGTTATGGTGATGAACACAGAGAGAGTAATCAGATTGCTCAGGGAGCTTTCTTCCTCATTGAAATGAAGAGTGAAACTTGATTACAAAACTTGATTACAAAGCTAAGCTAAGACTACTATTTATAGAAAAAATAACTAATTAACTAACTAACTAAAATATCTTCTAACTAACCTATAACTAACTTAACTTACTCAGCTTCTAGAAGTGTCTAGAAGCTTCTAGTAAGTTCTTCTCCAGCTGTCTTCTCTTCCAGCTTCCAACTTCCAGCTCCCAGCTCTTCAACCTGATCCAGCTAAGACTTAGCTGAGCTAGGACTTCAGCTAGGATCCAGTGTAGTTCCAGTGCATCTTCTTCAGCTAGGATCCAGTGTAGTTCCAGTGCATTTTCTTCAGCTAGGATCAGTGTGTTCAATAAATGCTATCTGTAGCAGATCTAAGAAGTTGAGAAAGAGATAGAATACAGGTGGAATGAATCGTGCTTCCTGACGAAATAGTTACTTGAAGGCATGGGTAAAGATAAAAATGTTACTCCTAGAAGGAACAGATTTAGCTTTGTTAAACAACCATGTTTTTTTGCTTTACTCCTGAATGACAGGCATGATGCAGGTAGCACTTCCCTCCTGCCTGACCCTAAAACCAAGCTAAAACATAAATAGGAGAAAGCACAAATAACGCAAAAGGAAAAATGAATCTTAAGCACGGCTCCGGAAAGCAAAAAGAATATCAAAGCAAAAGAGAAATGAAGTGCCTTTAAACAATAAAAGAAGATAAAAAGAAGAAAAAATCTAAGTCTGACCTTCCCAAACAAAACCTTCCATACTGTGCTATGCACAAATGACAAAATTCCAAGAAGCCGTGTCTCTCTTCTGTTTCCCTGCACATTATGGAGATTTTAGCACAATTACTAACATAAAAATTGACTTATTGAAGCTTGCCAACTATTACTAAAATAATTATCATTATTGCTTGATAAGCTAAGTTACTCGGACTCGGGTGCGGGTGTCCGATACGGGTGCAGATCTAGAGGTCAGATCCTTCATGATCTATATTTTAAGATTCAGAGATACATATCCAATTATGGATACGGGCGTGGGGATTCTGCTAAAAAAAATTCAATAATCTAAAAGTAGAGTTATAAAACCTAAATTATGAGATATTATGTGAAAAACTGAGGAAAAAATATTAATAAGGACTTAGAAATTTTTATATACAATAATACAAGGTATTCTATTTCCTTCAATTTCCCCTATTTTGATTAAAGAAATCATTGAATCTATCTAGAATTTCTCCGTTGATTTTGGTCAAAATACCCAAAATCAGTTGACCAAATCGGGTACGGATCCAACACCCACACACGGGTACGAATCCGACACGGGTGCGGCACCAAAAGTGAAGAGTCCGAGTAACATAGTTGATAAGCATTATAAATCTAAATGGTCTGACATTCTTTAGAAAGAATATAGCTAAGCAATTCCCACCTAGGTGGTTCCTTTTTACCTCACATTCTAAACTTCCACTGGTGATGGGCTTAGAATAAAAGATGTGCTTAACAGAACTTTTTTTTCTCCATCACAAACCCAGTCTCAAGTGTGTTGAGGAAAGGTTTTGAAGAATGACAAACGAGAGGGCACCTAGTGGTTCTGGAGGAGAACCTGGGCCTTGTATAGAAGGACACCACCAATCGAAAAGATTTGAGGGTTGTAAATTCCTGCGGAACTAGAAGTAGTGGCGCGTGAATGAGTATACATCCTAGTCAGACTAAAAGAGGTGATGCCCAGGCTGTGTCTTCGAAGTACAAATATGAGTTGGACTTAAACAAGGAAAGAGTTACAAGGAGTCTTGTCTAACCATAATTACAAGGTTTCCTTGTGAAACTCAACTAGGGTTCTGATGCCCATATAAATACAAGTAGTTGAGGCAGCCGTAACTCAGTTATTCACATCAAGAGAGTTGAGAGCATACAAAGGCTATTCAACAACTTTCAACGTGAGATAACTGAGGAAGACAACTGGTGGAGTTAACAAGGTTGAGTCTAGGTATTTTGTCTAGGTTCTTGGTTTGTAAGTTGTCTTGGTTTTGTGCGATCATTGTTTTTATCTAGAGATTACTTTGTAAAGCTAGAGTTTAGCTTTGTCGAATGATTAGGGTCTAGAGTGTAGCCCCTTGGTTACAGAGTCTTGTAATCAGAAACTTGCTCTTTGTGTTAGTGGATTGAGTTCTAAAATCCCTGAGTGTGGGTCGTGGTTTTTCTCCCTTGAGCAAGGAGTTTTCCACGTAAAAACACAATGTTCCTTGTGCCTTTTGTTTGTGTGTGTTGTGGTGTCGAAGTGCAAACTGGTAGGTCAAGAACAAGGCTCTTGACTCAGAAGAATCGAGTCCTTGCAAAGAAAAATCAGTAGACACTATTCAACCCCTCCTTCTAGTGTCCTTAGGAGGTGCTTAGATTATAACAAGTGGTATCAAAGCAGGTCTTCTCGTGCTAGGTTAACACCTTGAGAAGGATCAGAATCATGAGTGCACCACCTACCATCACTAAAGGACAGTCAGTTCTAAGGCCCCCACAGTTCAATGGGCAGTACTATGTTTGGTGGAAGAACATGATGGAAAATTACATATGTGCTGAAGACTACCAACTATGGCTTATAGTATTTGAAGGAAATTTGACCTCTACCAAAATAGTTGGTGAAGGAGCTACTGCCAAAGAAGAACTTAAGTCAAAAGAGAAGTTCAATGAGGCGGACTATAAGATGATTGAAAAGAACCACAAAGCCAAACGTCTGGTAATTTGTGGTCTTGGCCCTGAAGAGTTTAATGGAGTTTGCTAAGGAAATCTGGGATGCCTTGCAAATTGCACATGAAGGAACCACTGAAGTGTGTAATCACCTAATTTTGGCACACAAAATTAAAAAATAGTCAAAATAGCCGTATTAGATTCTTAGGATTTTGCCGAAATTTTCCTAAAATTTAGGCTTTAATTTCAACTATATTTGTCTTTAATTAGGATAGAAAATGTAAAAAAAAAAAAAAAAATTACCGAAAATTACTTGTTATGTGTTTAATTGTAATCGATGTTTAATTGTGATGTTTAGTGTAGATTGCGTATTATGTGTTTAATTGTAATCTATGTTTAATCTATGTTTAATTGTGATGTTTAGTGTAGATTGCGTATTATGTGTTTAATTGTAATCTATGTTTAATTGTGATGTTTAGTGTAGATTATGTGATCTTATGTTGATTAATTTTGTACGTAGTGCCTTTTAAATGGCTATTTGTAAAAACAATAAAGCCCAAAACACAAGCCCGTCAACCCATTAGTTACCCGGCCCACACCCACAATATATAAACCTAAAAATGGCTCATTTTTGCTCATTTCCCCTCAAGTCCCATGCGACTAGGGCCACCCTGCCCAAATTTTCTCCCACTCGCCGGAAATCGCAACCACCGTTGCTCCACCGTGGATCCACCGCGCTGCCGCCGCCGGCCATCACCTCCGGTGGCCGGAAAATTCAACAAAATATATCACTCGATTCCGTTCGAGCCCCTCTTTCCATTTCCGTCGTTAGTTTCTTCAAAATCTAAGCGGTTTAGCGTAGATCGGAGGTCAAAGCTTGGTCAAACTTCAAATCCGGTAAGTTTTTGTTTCTTCTTCTTACCCTCTCTTTCCCTAGTACAACCCACACCCCATCTCCCGAAACCCGTCCCTTTTTCCCCCGTCCAGTTTTCACACGTTTCTTGCTTCTCATTTTTTTTTTGTTCTTTCTCTTCTTCTCATTTCCTTTTTCTGTTTCTATTTTGGTTTTGGCGAGGATGAGGGGGGCTGCTATGGTGTGTGAGAATGAGAGGAGGGGCTGTGTTGATTTGATCCGAGGGGATGTTGAGGTGACGATGTTGTGGTTGTTTCCCCGCCTCTTCTCTCCGTTCTCTTCTCGTTCTAGTCGAGTCGACCTCGAACGAGGTCGATTCGATTAGAACAAGAAAAGTTGGAGACTCGGACGTTGTCTATGATTTTTGCTCGAACTGATTTGCGTGTACTTGGGGCGATGATGTTTTAATGCATCAGGGGCGGTGTACTGATCCATGGCTGTGAGGGGGCTGTTCAGGCAGTGACGAGGGCGTAGAATGGAGATTAGGCTAGAGATTCAATGGCTTTGTTTGTTTCAGATGAGACTCAATTGTTGAAGCTGCGAGCAACAGTAAGGGCGATAGGCAGTGTTGCCGTGGCTTTTAGGAAGCAGTATTAGGGTCGTCTTGGTGGATGATTAGGGCAGCAATGATGCTAGGACAGGGAGGTTATGGCGATGCATTAGTGATTCTACGTGCAGCGAGGCGAGGCAGTTATAGCTATGATGCCATGGTCGTATTGGCGCTTCAGTTCATTGGCTCGGGATCGCAAAGCTGAAACAATGCGAGAGTTACCTGGTAATGACCATGAAGCTGCTAGATTAGAGTTTAATTGACATTGTTTTGGCTTTAGTTTTAACATGCTGTAAATCACTAGTGAGTTTGTCTGTTTGCTATTTAGCATTGCAAGTAAAACACATACCTACATTTAGTGAATATTGAGAAATTCCTTGTTACCATCTTCCATCTATAGTTATTGCTTTGATGACGTTTTTGGTGCAGACATAAAAATCGATTGTTTTCCCTTTTACTTTAAGTGTGCAGTTTGCTATAGTGAATGATTTGTCAAGGGAAGCTAACTGTTTGTCGCTTGTAAGCATTAGAGTCTGAGTTTGCTTGAAATGATCCTTAGTTGTCAAAACATGAAAGTATTTGTGCCTCAAATTGTTGTTCGCATATTTCAGTTGAATCTTTATTTAGTACCTTTAAGTTTTAGGTATGAGCTTGGTCAGTTTATGTATTTCTTTCCTGTCTAGTTTAGATTTAAATTCAAGTATGAAAACTAGTAGAAAATTAATTGTTGGCAGTGAGTGAGCTGTTTGAAAGTAACTAGTCTAATTGACTATATTTTGGGGTTTAGTTAGAGTTTGTTGTGGACTTAGTCCATTTGTACAAAATCTGAAAGAAAAAAGAAAATTTGAAAAAAAGAATCCTATAAGTCAATATGTGGGACAAAGTTTAGCACAAATAGAGAAAGTTTCAGCTTTAGGACTTTTGTTAGGTGAAAAATAGACATGGAAATGGTAATGCAAATCTTTTGCATTAATGGGTGTTGGTTTTTGCACCAACAACCCCTTTTTCCCCCTTTTTTACTTTAACTTTTCCCCTTCTTTCCTGACTCTCTCTCTTATATATACCTGCATTTACTACATATTAACTACACACATTAACTCCTCTCAACTACCTTGAAAGAACAACATTTTCAGATCTGAAAAATATAGAAAGGAATAGAAAAACTTTGAAAAAAGAAAGAAAGAAAGAAGGCAGTAGAAGAGCAAAGGAAAAAAAATAGCAAGAAAAGAAGGGTTTGAGTCTAGGTTATTATTTCAAAAGGGTTGTCATTTGTGGCTGTTTGTTGCTTGGTGTGGTAAAGTTGTTGGGCCTGTTGGTGGGAGCTTGCTTGCTTGGCTTGAATCTTTGCAAAAACTTTTGAAAGTTACTTCACTAGGTATTTATTTCCTACCTTCTTTTTTAGTACACATGAATGATGTATGTTATGTTTAGGATTCAATATGTTAGAAATTTGGTAGATAAATGTGATACTTTTAAGAGATATGTTGTTTCCTTTGTTTCGTTTTATGTATATGATTTAACTGCCTTTTGGATTTTGTAGTCTTATAACTCATAGGCTAAATTTAAAATTATAGGTGCAAAAAAGGACTTGTAAGAAAAAACTGAAAACAAAAAAAAAAGTACAGAAACTTGTTTTGAATAAAATTTGCAGAGATAGGCAATTTTAACTAAGGATTAGGCAAATGAGCTGAACTAGGACATTTTCGTAAAGATTGTAAAATAATGGACAATGGTGTAAATCTTAAAAACTGAAGTATACACAGAAATTCTAAATTTGTAAATCTGGCTAAAACTTGAAAGAAGTATGAAAAAGAGGACATAAGTGCAATTCTGTCCTTAAATTGAGGCGTGAATCTGAAACAAAATGGGCCTACATATTTTGCAAATCTAGCCCTCTTTAGTTTCATCCTTTAAGCTTAAGGCTACAATAAATTAAGTGGAACAAAAAATTTTGCGAACCTAGCTCAATTAATTTCATGTCCTTTAACGTTAAGCCCCAATAGTGTTTAAATGTAAATTTAGTAACTTTCTTGATTTAATTTGAATTGCGCTTTGTAAATATTAAATTAAGCCACATTTAATCAAAAACATCGGAAGCAAATGTGATACATGTAAAAGTCCGTAAAATAGACCAGTCCTCTGTGAGGTTGGAAATGCGTAATATATTTTATCTATTATGAATTAAAGTGTAAATCCGTCCGGTCCTCTGTGAGGTTGGATAAGAATAATACTTTAAATTTTTTCTGAATTAAAGTTTAAATCAAATGGCAAAATAATACAACCATATTTAATAAATTAAAAGTGCGACAATGAAGCAACTGTGCTCGGCACAGGATTCGAGGGTGCCTAATACTTTCACGAGAGTCAACTGAGAACCTTACCCGAATCTCTAAACGCAGACCATTAGATGAGTCAGAGGTGTTCCAAGGTACCTTTCGGTGACTTGGCACACCTTAAACTTGTCAAGTGGCGACTCCGAGTTCTCTAAATAATTTCGTACCTTCTTGAAACACCAGTCATGAGCTTTTAAATAATAAACAACTCGTTAATTAATTTTTAGGGCGTGACAGCTTGGCGACTCCGCTGGGGAAATTAGTGAAAACTAGAATCTCCGGCTTTGATAAAATTGTCGCATGTTTTAATTAATTAAATATTTGGTTGTTATATTATTGTCGTTATTACATGAAAAGTTGAATGTTACTGCTTTGATATTTTTTGAACTGTATATAAACTGTCTTCCTCCACAACCCTCTGAGTCTCTGAAACACACACACACACGTGCACTTACCAGATTGCTTGTGGCATCTGGGACTTTCTTACTAAATTGTCCATGATTTAGGAGGAAGGCGTGACGGGGTTTTAGGCCGGACACACTGTCTCCGGATGGCCCTGATGCGCTTTCCACCCGGTTTGTCCACCGGGTTTTCAGCCAGTCTAGACACTGAGTCAGTTGTGTCACCTAGAGTTAAACCTTTAGGCCCAACTATCTGCATCATATCCGACTTAATGAGGTGCGATACACCGGTATTGCACTTGTCTAGGTTGACTACCTTTTGTCTAAACGGGACCCACTTCCTGGGAAAGACTTGTCTAAAAGGCATTCTATGTATTGCATGCGACTAGGAAAAGTTGTTATGCTGACCAAATTGGAGAGAGACGGATTTCAAAAGAAAAAAAAAATGAAAATGAAAGGAAAAGTGAGGAAGCAGGGTGAATTTTATGTTTTAAATGTAAATGTCTTGTTATTTTTATAAAATCGAGTCATACTGCTGTGATGGCAAATTTTTGTAAAAGCGCCAGTGTTGGCCGTCTTTTGTAGATGTCAGTTTTGTGTCGTTATAATGACGAAAATTTTACAAAAAAATATACATACTTAGTAGTTAGAAAGTTGAAAAAAAAAATTTTGGTGTCAGTTTTCACGTCGTTATAATGGCGAATTTTTTTTTTTTAAAAAATAGCTCGTATGTCGATGTTGGAAGTTTTTGGGATCCAGGTTTTCACGTCGTTATGCCGGCGAATTTTTTGCAAAAATACTTTAGTGTCATCAATGGAATGAATTTTTGTTTTGATGTCAATGTGGCGTCGTTGTAACGTCGAATTTTTTCTTTTATTAATTACATCTAAATACCAATGTTGGTAATTTCCTGGAATCAGTCCTGATGCCGTTATGATGGCAAAATTTTTTCGATTCTCTTAGGGTCAACTTTACGTCATTATAATGACAAAAGTTTTGTTGAAAATTGGAGTTTCGAATTAGCAGTTTAGGCATTTGTTTTGCTCTGTCGGTCAGTTGTTTTAAGTTGTTCTCAGGCTTTCAAACATTTGACACATTTTTTCATTAGGAACAATGGCTGCATCATCTTCTAGGCCGGTCAAGAGAAAACACCCTGTTGATGCCATTCCACCCTCTATCATGATGACTGATGGCCCACCCAAATCGGATAAATCTCTGAAATCTTGGTGGGACACAATGAGTAAAATGCAGAAAGACTTAGTCTAGGAAAAGATTGGTTTTCTGACTGTCCTTGTGACTAAATCTATTGTCCCGCGTGGAGACTTGATCAGTGCACTAGTTGGGTTTTGGAACCCAAACCAAAATACCTTCTGTTTTAAGAGGTTTGAGATGAAGCCGACCCTCGAGGAGATAGCTGGGCTTCTTAAGCTGGATTTTGAGAAAAAGAATATGATTGCTCCGAAGAAGGTTAATGAGCGTGATTTTTTCAGTAATATCAAGGTACGAACAGACCTCTCAATCGCTAGTGTTCGTCAAGGCTGGATTTCATTTGATTACCTTTATGATCGTTTTGGGGCCGATAATGGTTTTAAGAAGTATGGATTTGAGTTCCATGACAAGCTGAAATATGAAGATTGGGTGCAACTTTGTCCTAAGGTCTTTGTGTTCGCTTTGCTAGAGTTGTTGGTTTTCCCACTACCGGATAGAGCGATATCTATTAAGGTCAGTTGGACCATGGCAGCTTTATATGGTGGAGCACCAGACGCCACTATCATCCCGACGATTCTGGGTAGTATATTTCATGCTTTGACTCGATGCCACAAGGGAGAAAGCGGTTTTTTTGATGGGTGTAACCTTCTATTACAGGTCTGGTTCTTTGAGCATGTACGCCCTTGCCCACCTCGTGATATTCTTAGGTGTTGTGACATCGATTATCTTGAATACCATCTCGAACACATCGAGAAGTATAAATTCCCAGAAAATGAGCCAGATTGGAGGTCTTTCTTGAACTCTCTCACGCCGGACAAGAGTTTGTGGCAGTGTAGCTGGTTTCCTAAGAGGGAGGTTGTACACAGATGTGTGGACCGTCCTTTTCTCGTTCTGATGGGTTTGACAGCATCCCAGCCTTATGTTCCTCTGCGTGTACTTAGGAAGTTGGGTCGAAAGCAGGAGATCCTAATAGTTGAGGACATGAGTGCATATGTCTCAGACTATCCTCTCAACCCAGCTACTCTTAGAGGTGAGATCTTGCGCTTGTGGGATACTAGGAGGCGCCTCGCAGAAAACACACAGGTTCAGGATGGACTTAAGGGGGAGGTCGTTCGGGAGTACAAGTTGTGGTATTACCACCAGCCCATACCCAGAGAGATGCCCGCGAGGTCGAGAGCAGGCATGGTTGACACTGAGGCTAGGTTGGATATGCAGGTTCAGCTTGCTAGGCGTGAGATTGGGGAGGAATACCACGCTACCATACAAAGCTTAATTGCAGAGAGGGACGCCGCCAGAGCTGCTCGGTCAGAGAGTGAGGGTTTCACGCATCAGCACCTAGACACAGTCAGCAACTCCGTGTTATGCACTCACAGGCACTGAGAGAGCGGGATGCCAACAGGGCAGCTTTGTTGGAAAGCAGGAGAAGGGAGGATTATCATCGCCAGGATGCCATAGATTCTCGAGCTCGACTTGACAGGGCATTAAAGCAGGGTGAGCAGCTCAGAGGGCTAGCACAGGACCGACTTCGGGATATACAGGCTGCATGACAGACCATCAGTGTAGCTTATCGGCAGGTTTATGACTCTGCTACGTATGTTGCACGATCCATCGGTGACTATAGAAGGCTTCCCGCGGAAGACATACTCCCACACGTGCTTCCCTTCGTCACTAGAGTTGCAGCAGATTTGAATGGATTGCGTCGTACCTTAGTAGAAGGCCCGCCAGTAGATCCCGAGGAGCCATTCCAGTTCGACCCAGAGGAGCCAGCTGACATTGTGCCCCGGCCACCTTAGTAGATACGTCAGGCCAAGATGATGCAGATTATTGCTTTTTGTCATTTATTTTACATCTTGGCATGTTGTACTTTATGTCGATTTTGAATTTAGCATGATGTAATTTGTTTTCACTTTTTTCAGTCATTTGTACGTTTCTTTTGGTCGTGCTCCGGAAGCACCGTATGTACTCTTTCTTTTTAAGTAATGAAAATATTTTTGCTTATTTTTATGTGTCAATTCATTTCACCCTCTAGCCTCATTTGAAAAAAAAAAAAATACAAAAAAAGAGAGAAAAAAAAGAAAAAGAGAAAAAAAGAAGAAGAAAAGAATTCAAATAATACACTTGGGGATCTAATCTAAACCAATTCGAGATGACGCATAACGACCTTAGGCATTGTCTAGGCCGACGAGCAAATTCATGTTCCATGCTATCTTGTTGCACTAACGTGTTTTGATTTCATAGAACTTGAGCAACTGCCGTGCTGGCCCCACATTCCTATTCCACCAGAATCAAGGGACCACTGTCTGTTCCAGAAGTGGTTGAAGCACCTCTTCAGGAAAACACTCCAACAACAATGGTTGAGGAAACTGAGAACACTGAGCTGGTTCGTTTGGCTGAGCAACAGGCTAAGATGGCCGAGGACTTCACGGCTATGAAAGAAATGATGATGCGGTTGGTTCGTAACTTGGCAGCGGTTCAGGCACCTCCTGCTCCGCCAGCTGCTGCTAGTTTCATGGCAAATACTCAGCCACCAGGGCAAGGGCAAGGGCAATCCACAGTGGTAGGAGACCCCCGTTACCCTCCGGGTTTTGGTCCACATCTGGCAACTGGCAATGCAGCCGGACCTTCTACTGTACAACCTGGGGCACAATTCCCGCAGCATGGACAACAAGGCCAACCCCAGGTTCCTGCCACAGCATTCACCGTTCCCGCAGGACACACCTTGCAAAGATCGAACAGTGACCCACAGTTGAGGGCCCATGATCAACAATTTGACCAAGCTCAGGGTAATATCTTCCGCCAAAATGAGTCGTATGATCAGGGACACCACCCAGAATTACATGCTGATATCGAGAGGCTGGGAAAAATGGAAGAGAACGACTTTGCTTGGAAATTGAAGAGCTTGGAGCAAACTGTGAAAAGCATACAAGGGCAAGGGAGTAAAACCAATATCTCGTACAAAGACATGTGCTTGTTCCCTCATGTGCCGTTGCCTGAAGGTTTTTTTGTGCCCAAATTTGATCCGTACACAGGACAAAGTGATCCAAGGATCCATGTGAAGATATACCTTAACAAAATGAGGGGTATCGAGAAGGATGAATTATTGATGGCGTACTTTGCGGACAGTTTGGGAGGACCGACAACAGAATGATTTGTGCAATAAGATGTTTCGAAGTGGGTCACTTTTGATGACATGGCCAGCGCTTTCCTGAACCATTATGGTTACAAAATAGAGGCTGCTCCTGATCGTTCTTCTTTGAAGACGATCACAAAGAAACCAGGTGAAAGTTTCAGAGAGTATGCCTACAGGCGGCGCGAACAGGCGGCGCGTGTGAGCCCTTTGATCCCAGATAATAAGTTGGTTGAAGAATTCATCGAAGTGCTTGACGAAACATACTACCAAGCGATGGCCTCTGCCCTTGGGAAGCAATTCAGTGAAGCAGTAAAAATTGGGGAGATGATTGAGAGAGGAATCAAAGCAGGCAAGATTGTTAGCCAAACAGCTTTGAGAGCCACGACCCAAGCATTGCAATCAGGGTCAGGTGCTTTTGGGAAGAAGAAAGAAAAGAAAGATGAAGTGGCAATGGTTGGTCCTAGACCGAGAAGAAATAATGGAAGATACAATGACCGTCAAGGATACATTCAGACACCCCCGCCACAACAATTCTATCCACCTCATGGCCAACAATTTGCCATGCCACAGTTCTCATTCCCTGTAAATGCAGCATCCTATGCTCAGCCTCTATCTGGCCCACAATGGCGTGCACCCCCTGCTCCATCCCAATATAACAATCAACAGGCACATGCTCAATTCCCGGCTCACCAGGAGATGCCTTATCGACCACGAGGTCCGCAGGGTTTTCGTCCAAACATGCAACAGAGAAACATGCAACAAGAGAAAAGGCAGTTCACCCCATTGGGGGGAAACTTACACTAATCTGTTTGAAAAGTTGCAACAAGCCAATCTGTTGAAGACAATCCCGGGGAAAGTGAACCCCAATGAAAGAGTTGATCATTCATGCCATTGTGCGTTTCATTCTGGAGCACCTGGATATGACACAGAATCCTGCTGGGAACTCAAAAGGGCAATCCAGGCAATGATAGACAACAATCAGATAAAAGTTGTGGGTGATGAAACACAAAATGTGAATCAAAATCCTTTACCAGCTCATGATGTTCAAAACAACGTACACATGGTAGGGATGGTATGCATAGAAGAGGACTTGAAAGGGAAAGCCGCCAAGCAGATTGTGGCAGTTGGTCCCTCCCCATACATCAAAGGCCCTGAGCCATTTATTATTGTAATCAGGGGAAAGTCAAGTGCGTCTGTTGTCAACAAAGCAAAGCAAGATACTGCTGTTGAGCCAAGTTTCACAATTCCGGCTGCAAAGCAGGAAAAAGTTCATGACAGTGCACCAACATTTATTGTGCAAGGGACATCATGCCAGAAAACTCCGGTCTTCGAGGTTAAGGCAAAGAAGTGTGAACCGGTTATCATCACTCAAGCAGCGCAAATCCCTGTCAAAAGTGTTGACATCCAATTTTGTCCCGAAAATATTAATTAAATATCTAATTATCTAATTAATGGACAATTTTGAGAATTAAATGTAATTGATTAATTTCTGAGTAAAAGGCCAAATGTTCCAAAGCATAGCCTAATTTCTATCCTACCCCGCACAACCCCTTCAATTTCCATTTAATCTCAAAGTATGTCTAGATTTGTTCCCTAGCCTCAATTTCAACCTACCCGTGCAATCACCTATTTCACTTTAACTTATCCTAAAATAAGCTAAATTCGCAATGATGGCCTCAAATCTGTCTTACTCGTGCAACATTACATACAAATACACACACCACCCTTTTCACGCGTATCAAGTTCCCATTTCAGGAAAACCATACCCGATTTCCCCTTACCCGTTTCCCCTTTCTTTGACCCGTTTTAGAAACCCTGTAATACGCCAAAAACCAGTACGAATTGGTCCCCATCAGCAACAGACACTTGATCTCATCCATTTATTTTGAAACGAAGTCGAATCCGAGCCCTGGATCTCTTTCTTGGAGATAAGGATGAGAGAGGTGTAGTTTTACCCTTCTCACCTTTATCTCACAAGGGATTGATCGAAAATAAGCAGGGAGTAGGTTGGAATTTCGTTCGAGGTAAACCCTAAATTTTTCTAGTATAAATTCGTGTTTTCCAGAATAGTAAAGAGAGGTGGAAAAGGAGGCAGAGCATAAATGCATTAGATCTTTTTTCAGTTGATTTCTTAAAAAGAAAACGTACTATTATTGTTTCTGTTTAAGACTCAATCATTGTTCTTCGAGTTTGTGGTCGCTTCACTTTTCAAGTCGCCAACTTCGTTCGAGTCGCTTAGTCGAGTCGTGCATTTTTCAAATTCCAAGCCCATTTCACAGCCTAAAAAAAGGTCAGTGATCTCATCCTCTTTGTATGGTTTAGTTTATATGTTTTGTTTGCTGCCTCTGTTCTCTTGTTAATGGATTGTTTTGCTGTGATTCTGTTTGTATTTTAATAGTGTTAGGTCTGTTTCCTCTTAGTTTCTCCTGAATGTATAGGGGGCTTTTTCTAGTTCAGTTATAGTGTTTCAGTTAAGCTTCTAGTATTCTGTTGATTTGTCCTGATAAGTGTGCTCTATTTGCTTGAGCTATTGATTGCTGATTGCCCTGGAAGTTGTTAGGTGAAGTCAGGGTGTAGTTTGGTTTAGCGAGCCTCTGCGTTGGCTATTGTTTGTGAATATGTATCTGCAGCATCTGTATCTGGCTTTCCTATGCTTTTTGTGTGTCAGCTAGTGTAGCCGTAGGTTCTCATTTGTTCCATAGTCATGCATTTTGGTTAAGGATCCTTAGAAGTAGGTTGTTTCTCCTAAGTTGTAGTAAGTGTGATGCTGTGTATCTTGGTGTTCTGCCTAAGGGGTAATTCTTGTTGTTTTGCCTGGTTTGGCTATTAGAAGGCCTCCCTATGTTTCTAGTCTGCAGTCCATGCATCTTTACCTCTAAATAGTCCCTGAAACTTTAGTTGTTGTTTTAGGTTTGAACTTGGTAGGATTCATTTCTCTCCCATAAAGTTTTAATTGAATAAGATGAGTTTGTTTCCCAATTTCATTAGGGTACGTTTCCTGGTTCTGTCTGTTAGAAGAAGAGGTATAGGGATAGGGTCTGTAAAGGTGAAGTTCTTTATCTTCGTAGTATGTGTATTAGCAGTGGTTTTGTTCCTCCAAAGCTTAATCTTCAATCTCTTGTCTACTTCCCTAGGCCTCTATTGTGCCTAATGGTTCTGCCTAGGATCACTCAGTTGCATGTTTGTGTTTTCCTCAGTCTCCTCTATTTTTCTAACTGTCAGCTTATTTTTTTTGTCTAATCCTGTTTGTTTCCAAGTCTTCTTTTATTCAGTTTATTCTTCTTGAAAGAATCAGGTCAGCTTTCTAAGTTCTTTTATTTTGATTTTGGTCTGTGCATGTCCAGGAGTAGTTCAGGGGTATGCAGGTAGTGGGTGAAGTAATGCAAGACTGTAGGGATATAGCAGGGGCCTATGAAAGGTTGGTTTTTTGTTTGGAGATGGTCTGGTTAGCTGTGTGTGTGGGAGACGGTGTCCTGGTTTGGTGTAGGTTCAGGTGCAGGTGTGAGAGATGAGGGAGAAGAGTCTGGTGTGGGTATTGGTGTTCCAGGTTTGTGTTTTTTAGCTCCTGGTAGTTTGTTCTTCAATTCAGGTATGGTTCTTAGTTCTTGGGCCTGGGAAGTTTGTTTTGAGAGTTTTAGAGGGGCTGTTTTTGTCTGCTCAGGCTGGAGTTATTCAGGAGGTCTGTTTGCATATGAGTGAGGAAGTAGTTCAGAGTAAGTTTGAGGGAGTTAGGCAGGTAGCATGTTTGGATGTTGATGTGCAAGTGTTGGTGTGAATAGGTGTGCGTGAGGTCTGGTTCTGGAGCTTAAAGATGCAGATGGTTGCTTGTATTTGCAGGGGTTGTTCCAGTATGTTAAAGGAGGTGAGATTGATCTCTGGTAATCTGGTTTTAATAGAGGAGTGCAGGGTGTCTCTGGTTTTTGAAATGTGCGTGTGGGGTGTTATTTTAAGTAGTCGCAGGTTGGTTATGGGGTCTGTTAAGGGGATTGTGATGATTCAGGGAGTTGGCTTGGGTTAGAGTGTTAGGTGTTGCTTGGAGGATTAATGAATCTCTCATAGGCTGAATCCTTGTTCTTATTTTCTAAATTTTAGTCTGGTCTTAGTTAAAATTCCAATCTTGTGATGTTTTAAGGATGCAGTTTGGATTTCCATAGCAAATATTTCTGTTTAATTTACCCAAATAAAGGTTGAATCTTGGAAAACTTTTGACTCAGATACTCATTGAGCCTGGGAGCACTTCATGATATAATTGAGTTGAATTTTTTGTTGCTGCTTAGTTATAGTTAGTTTTATGTGAAAGGATGACCTATTGTTCTTCTTTATGTGAGCAAAAAAAATGAATCTTGATGCCTGGTGACCAAGAAGAAAATACAGGAGATGAACAATTGTATCGTTTCTTTCACATGGAGCTCTACAAGTACTTATGCATGAACAAAATTGTTAGAAACTGGTAATGAGCTAAGCCGCAATGAACTACAGTATTAATCAAGTTTTGCAAACATTATCCCAACTCACTAATTATAATATGTAATATGGAGAAGGTTATTGCTTATTTCGCATTTCCTAGTAATTACAATTTCGAATGGCCTATCTGTGATGTAAATATATGATTGGTGTAGGAATTTTCTTGGTTGCATCTCGATCATAAGAGTGTGCATTCATTTTTCTTATTAATCATTGGGCATTTTCTTGGTTGCACTTTGTTTGGATTTCTATTAAGGAGAACTACTATTTGTTGTCGAAGATATATTTCACTATCCTGTTATAGAGCACATAATTCTGTATTTTTCATTTGAAGAAGTGTTTCTTCAATGGCATAAGTTAATAGTGCAATAATGATATGAATATTGTCATGATCCAATACTTCAGCAAAGACTTAGAAATACTTTTGCGTACTTTACGCTAACTTGAAATTATATTAGCAGGTGTGATCCTAAATACACTAATCGCTCTCTTGATTAAGACAGTTTAGATTACATATTTGTTCACTCCTCATTTATGCATCTCATCATGAATTGCATGCTCCCTTTTGGCCTATTTTAGTATTTTGTTCTTTAATTTTGCACTTGTTTTGTCATTAAAGCATAAATATCATTTTTTGTTGTTTACTCTTTGAAGTATTTGTTTGGCCCATCGAACATGATATCTAATACTATCTTTCCTTCTTTGGCATGAAACTTGGGAACGAGTTGCTAAACTCACAAATTGGGATGACATGCATTTGGGAAGATGTTCGATCCGCTCCACATTTTCGGAACTTGATATCCCCGAAAATGTAAAAGAAAGAAAAAATGAAAATCACAAAGTCCAAGGCTCAGTGATTGAGTTTGCGCTTCCGGGTTCTATCTTCTAAACTCCATCCTTCCCCGCTCCCTTAGAAAATGCATGTTTTATAGGACTTCCCCGTAGACCGGACTAGGAGCCCTGTAGGATAGAAATGATATTTGAATTGTGAATAATTATTGTAAATTACTTAAATTGTTTTTATATGAATGCTTTGTATCATTTCTTTGCGAATTCGCCAATTAATTTATGGATGTTTAGAATCATTTGTCAATTAATGAGTGCAAATAAAATTCGATTAAAATCAAACCTTCGTCATAATTTGCATTTGAATTATTTATTTATTGATTATATTAATATTCAATTTTTTTATTTATTTAATCTAATTTATTTATTTAGTTAATCAATTAAATTTTAATCCTTTATTTATTTATGTACTTAATCTAATTTATTTAATTTTAATTAATTATTTATTTAGTCAATTAAATATTTTTTCATTTATTTATTCACTTAACTAATCAATTATTATTCATTTACTCCTTTATTTAATTAAAACTGATAAGTATTCATTTATTTAATTAAGTTATTTATTTGCTTATTTATTTTTTTATTTATTCAATCAATTAATTAATCCCTTTATTATCATCCAATTATTTATCTAATGTGTTTTATTTAACTATCTAACTTCATTTAACCTTTGCTTATTCTATTAATTAATCAATTGTTCATTATTCATTATCCATTTAATTAATCTTAAATTGAGTCATTTATTTATCAAGTATCGGCACAATTAAAATCTTATCTTATTTATATTATTCATATTATCCTTATATAAAATTAGCTTTATATACTTATTATCCTTAATAAATTCGTGAAAACCGCCGGATTAACTGCATTTAGCGGATTTTCGAAAGTGCTTCCGCTAGGGACCTTCTTTCGAATTTAATAGAACCACTTACCTAGAATCTCTGATTTTAATTTAATTTCCTTTAAATAAAGAATAAATTGCACTCTTTAGTTAACTTAGGTTCCTAATAATCCTTAAATTAGGTGGCGACTACAAAGAAACCCTTTGGAATCCCATATTATTGAAATATACCCGAAACCTGTCTTTTCTTAAAGAAAGGGTAATTTTTGGGGTTCGACACAATATATCTCCATAATCATTTTATAGATAGATTATTACTACATGTTATTATAAAATTTCAAATATACAAAAAATTTCTAAGATTCACTTCAAAAAATCAACAAAAATGACAACTAACTATTCTTTAATATAATAATTTCACATTGTATGGATAATCTGTTCACGTAGTGCATGAGTCATTTTAAGATGAGTTTCTTTAACAAAATATAAACTTATAGGTCAACTTTATATTTAAAATTTTTTAATGAATATTTGGAATTTCTAAATTCTACCTTTTTTGGAGAATTTGGGATTCGAAATAATATTTGAAGCTAAACTTGAAATTTTGTGCAAATTTCATAAACAAACACTGATTTGAACTCAAAATTTGAAATATTTGGGCCAAATTTTATGGACAACAAACGCTAGCTAAGTGTGCATTTTCTCTTTTTAATTGTCCCGAAATAAGTAGTAGTATCTTTTTAGAAAATCAATACAAATTTATACAAATCTCGAATTGCCTTTTCAGCATTCTTCTCTTGGAGTCCTTCACTTTGTCACGCCCTAAAAATTAATTAACGAGTTGTTTATTATTTAAAAGCTCGTGACTTGTGTTTCAAGAAGGTACGAAATTATTTAGAGAACTCGGAGTCGCCACTTGACAAGTTTAAGGTGTGCCAAGTCACCGAAAGGTACCTTGGAACACCTCTGACTCGTCTAATGGTCTGCGTTTAGAGATTCGGATAAGGTTCTCAGTTGACTCTCGGGAAGGTATTAGGAACCCTCGAGTCCTGTGCCGAGCACAGTTGCTTCATTGTCGCAATTTTAATTTATTAAATATGGTTGTATTATTTTGCCGTTTGATTTAATCTTTAATTCAGAAAAAATTAAAGTATTATTCTTATCCAACCTCACAGAGGATTGGACGGATTTACACTTTAATTCATAATAGATAAAATATATTACACATTTCCAACCTCACAGAGGATTGGTCTATTTTACGGATTTTTACATGTATCACATTTGCTTCCGATGTTTTTGATTAAATGTGGCTTAATTTAATATTTACAAAGCGCAATTCAAATTAAATCAAGAAAGTTACTAAATTTACATTTAAACACTATTGGGGCTTAACGTTAAAGGACATGAAATTAATTGAGCTAGGTTCGCAAAATTTTTTGGTCCACTTAATTTACTGTAGCCTTAAGCTTAAAGGTTGAAACTAAAGAGGGCTAGATTTGCAAAATATGTAGGCCCATTTTGTTTAAGATTCACGCCTCAATTTAAGGACAGAATTGCACTTATGTCCTCTTTTGCATACTTCTTTCAAGTTTTAGCCAGATTTACAAATTTTGATTTTCTGTGTATACTGCAGTTTTTAAGATTTACACCATTGTCCATTATTTTACAATCTTTACGAAAATGTCCTAGTTCAGCTCATTTGCCTAATCCTTAGTTAAAATTGCCTATCTCTGCAAATTTTATTCAAAACAAGTTTCTGTACTTTTTTTTTGTTTTCAGTTTTTTCTTACAAGTCCTTTTTTGCACCTATAATTTTAAATTTAGCCTATGAGTTATAAGACTACAAAATTCAAAAGGCAATTAAATCATATACATAAAACGAAACAAAGGAAACAACATATCTCTTAAAAGTATCACATTTATCTACCAAATTTCTAACATATTGAATCCTAAACATAACATACATCATTCATGTGTACTAAAAAAGAAGGTAGGAAATAAATACCTAGTGAAGTAACTTTCAAAAGTATTTGCAAAGATTCAAGCCAAGCAAGCAAGCTCCCACCAACAGGCCCAACAACTTTACCACACCAAGCAACAAATAGCCACAAATGACAACCCTTTTGAAATAATAACCTAGACTCAAACCCTTCTTTTCTTGCTATTTTTTTTCCTTTGCTCTTCTACTGCCTTCTTTCTTTCTTTCTTTCTTTTTTTTCAAAGTTTTTCTATTCCTTTCTATATTTTTCAGATCTGAAAATGTTATTCTTTCAAGGTAGTTGAGAGGAGTTAATGTGTGTAGTTAATGTGTAGTAAATGCAGGTATATATAGGAGAGAGAGTCAGGAAAGAAGGGGAAAAGTTAAAGTAAAAAAGGGGGGAAAAAGGGGCTGTTGGTGCAAAAACCAACACCCATTAATGCAAAAGATTTGCATTACCATTTCCATGTCTATTTTTCACCTAACAAAAGCCCTAAAGCTGAAACTTTCCCTATTTGTGCTAAACTTTGTCCCACATATTGACTTATAGGATTCTTTTTTTTAAATTTTCTTTTTCTTTCATATTTTGTACAAATGGTCTAAGTCCACAACAAACTCTAACTAAACTCCAAAATATAGTCAATTAGACTAGTTACTTTCAAACAGCTCACTCACTGCCAACAATTAATTTTCTACTAGTTTTCATACTTGAATTTAAATCTAAACTAGACAGGAAAGAAATACATAAACTGACCAAGCTCATACCTAAAACTTAAAGGTACTAAATAAAGATTCAAGTGAAATATGCGAACAACACTTTGAGGCACAAATACTTTCATGTTTTGACAACTAAGGATCATTTCAAGCAAACTCAGACTCTAATGCTTACAAGCGACAAACAGTTAGCTTCCCTTGACAAATCATTGACTATAGCAAACTGCACACTTAAAGTAAAAGGGAAAACAATCAATTTTTATGTCTGCACCAAAAACGTCATCAAAGCAATAACTACAGATGGAAGATGGTAACAAGGAATTTCTCAATATTCACTAAATGTAGGTATGAGTTTTACTTGCAATGCTAAATAGCAAACAGACAAACTCACTAGTGATTTACAGCATGTTAAAACTAAAGCCAAAACAATGTCAATTAAACTCTAATCTAGCAGCTTCATGGTCATTACCAGGTAACTCTCGCATTGTTTCAGCTTTGCGATCCCGAGCCAATGAACTGAAGCGCCAATACAACCATGGCATCATAGCTATAACTGCCTCGCCTCGCTGCACGTAGAATCACTAATGCCATCGCCATAACCTCCCTGTCCTAGCATCGTTGTTGCCCTAATCATCCACCAAGACGACCCTAATACTGCTTCCTAAAAGCCACGACAACACTGCCTATCGCCCTTACAACTGTTGCTCGCAGATTCAACAATTGAGTCTCATCTGAAACAAACAAAGCCATTGAATCCCTAGCCTAATCTCCATTCTACGCCCTCGTCACTGCCTGAACAGCCCCCTCACAGCCATGGATCAGTACACCGCCCCTGATGCATTAAAACATCGTCGCCCCAAGTACACGCAAATCAGTTCGAGCAAAAATCATAGACAACGTCCGAGTCTCCAACTTTTCTTGTTCTAATCGAATCGACCTCGTTCGAGGTCGACTCGACTAGAACGAGAAGAGAACGGAGAGAAGAGGCGGGGAAACAACCACAACATCGTCACCTCAACATCCCCTCGTGTCAAATCAACACAGCCCCTCCTCTCATTCTCACACACCATAGTAACCCCCCTCATCCTCGCCAAAACCAAAATAGAAACAGAAAAAGGAAATGAGAAGAAGAGAAAGAACCAAAAAAAAAAAAAAAAAAAAAACGAGAAGCAAGAAACGTGTGAAAACTGGACGGGGGAAAAAGGGACGGGTTTTGGGAGATGGGGTGTGGGATGTACTAGGGAAAGAGAGGGCAAGAAGAAGAAACAAAAACTTACCGGATTTGAAGTTTGACCGAGCTTTGACCTCCGATCTACGCTAAACCGCTTAGATTTTGAAGAAACTAACGACAGAAATGGAAAGAGGGGCTCGAACGGAATCGAGTGATATATTTTGTTGAATTTTCCGGCTACCGGAGGTGGTGGCCGGCGGCGGCAGCGCGGTGGATTCACGGTGGAGCAACGGTGGTTGCGATTTCCGGCGAGTGGGAGAAAATTTGGGCAGGGTGGCCCTAGTCGCATGGGACTTGAGGGGAAATGAGCAAAAATGAGCCATTTTTGGGTTTATATATTGTGGGTGTGGGCCGGGTAACTAATGGGCTGACGGGCTTGTGTTTTGGGCTACATTGTTTTTACAAATAGCCATTTAAAAGGCACTACGTACAAAATTAATCAACATAAGATCACATAATCTACACTAAACATCACAATTAAACATAGATTACAATCAAACACATAACACGCAATCTACACTAAACATCACAATTAAACATAGATTACAATTAAACACATAACAAGTAATTTTCGGTAATTTTTTTTACATTTTCTATCCTAATTAAAGACAAATATAGTTAAAATTAAAGCCTAAATTTTAGGAAAATTTTGGCAAAATCCTAAGAATCTAATACGGCTATTTTGACTATTTTTTAATTTTGTGTGCCAAAATTAGGTGATTACAGCTGCCCCTCTTTGTTCGGGAACACGAAGAGTTTTCGGACAAAGAAGTAATCGACAACTAATTTTGGCTTTTCGGTTCTAGCCAAGAGCAATGCTTTTCAAAATGGTGACCGTACCCTGATTCTTCGGTTCCAACCAAGAACAAGGTTACCTACATATCCCCGGACGAAGGAATCAGGTCAGTGTAGTTCCTCACATGCGGCAGCTGGGACTACCGCATTCAAACACACGCTAGACTCTTCTAGACTCACCAAGACAACCCTAGACACTCTAGACTACTTAAGACAAACTAAAGACTCTTCTAGACACGCTTCGGTATGATATTAGACACTCTTAGGCACACAAAGGCTGTCGTTGTTGATTACTGGTCGCTTGCTGGTGGTCGTTGCTTTACAAGGAATGGAAATACAAGGAAAAAAAATGTAAAATTACAATCCCTAGCCTAAATCTTCATGCTTCCTTGAGGTAAATCTTTGCTTGAAAGACAACTCCATCGCCCGTTGTATGGGCAAGCACCATCTGAAACTTGAAATGGTCACATCTGTTTCAACCAGGTCTTGACTTGAAGCTGGGGATGGTTGCTATCTTCGAGCGGGACCAACTTGAAAACTAAGTAGTTGCTATCTTTGAGCGCAAATGACTTGAACTGAATGTGAGTGCTATCTTCTAGCAAAACTGACTTGAAAAGAAAATGATCGCTAGCTTTTAGTGGATCTTGACATGAAAAAGAAATGACGCTATCTTTAAGCAAAACTGACTCGAAAAGAAAATGATCGCTATCTTTTAGCAGATCTTGACATGGAAAGGAAATGACGCTATCTTTGAGCGAAACTGACTCGAAAAGGAAATGATCGCTATCTTTTAGCAGATCTGACTTGGAAAGAAAAATGACGCTATCTTTTAGCGGGAATGACTCGAAAAGGAAATGATCGCTATCTTTTAGCAGATCTTTGACGTGGAAAACAAATGACGCTATCTTTGAGCGAACTGACTCGAAACGAAAATGATCGCTATCTTTTAGCAGATCTTGACATGAAAAGGAAATGACGCTATCTTTGAGCGAATTGACTCGAAAAAGGAAATGATCGCTATCTTTGAGCGAAACTGACTCGAAAATGAAATGATCGCTATCTTTTAGCAGATCTTGACATGGAAAGAAAATGACGCTATCTTTGAGTGAAACTGACTCGAAAAGGAAATGATCGCTATCTTTTTGCAGATCTGACTTGGAAAGAAAAATGATGCTATCTTTTATCGGGGATGACTCGAAAAGGAAATGATCGCTATCTTTTAGCAGATCTTTGACGTGGAAAACAAATGATGCTATATTTGAGCGAACTGACTCGAAACGGAAATGATCGCTATCTTTTAGCAGATCTTGACATGAAAAGGAAATGACGCTATCTTTGAGCGGATTGACTCGAAAAAGGAAATGATCGCTATCTTTGAGCGAAACTGACTCGAAAAGGAAATGATCGATATCTTTGAGCGAGACTGGCTTGAAAAGGAAATTGAGTTCCATCTAAAATCTAGCGCAACTATCCCAATTCAAGTGTTCCTGTCTCTTTCTTGGAAATATAGCAAACATCATACTGACTTTCTGTATCGTGGATACACCCTGTTTCTGATCTTGCAAATAAGCTTTGTGACTCTTGTTCTATTCTTCACAGTAGTGTGGGATGAACAAACGCTTAAAACTTATCCCAAACATGTCCACTCTTCATGATACAATTTGGTATGCCGTCCCTCCGGCCTGATGTGCGGTGCTCTATTATCAAGGTTGGTCATGGCTTGCTGAAACCTATCCATTATCGAGGGTGTGCCCTGCTTGCTGAAATTAAACCTGAATCCTGAAAGACAGAGTTTTGCAATTTTCTTTTGTTGCTCATGCGAGATTAGCACCGAAAAGGCGAGGAATTAAGGGTGAGGCAAGATGTACAAAGTGGAATAATAAAGGTTTAAGGGCGAAAGTCGTTTGGACAGGGAACGTCTTTCTGAAAAGGGGAACTTATCTGGCAATATACTAGCGGCCTTGATGATCATGACATGTATCTTGGATGACCTCGTCCGACCACCACTTGTTTGTTAAGTGTTGCTCCACAGAAGATATCAAACCATAACCAAGTTAAGGTGACTCTCAAATCGACTAGTAGCACCCTTTCGGGTTTTCGCTAACTAGCCTCTCTCTTTAATCTTTTTCCTCACTGTTTGTCTTGCGGCACCTTCTCAGGTTTTCACCGACAAGACTTCTTTCTTCTTCTTTTTTTTTCCTCTTTTTCTTTTTTTTTTTTCAATTCAATTCACAACACAAACATATCTTGAAACATGTGAATAGATGATACAAAAATGATAGAAGTTTGTTTTTATTTTATTATAAAATAAAATAAAAACAAACTTCTGCCCCAGTTTAGCATAAAGGGGGATCTAAATTTCTTTTGATGTTGGCCGCAAACTTGAAGGAAAGTTTTGCGTCAATACGAAGCAGGAAAGAATGAACTTTTTACTGTTACGAACACAAAGAAAATGGGGAGGAATATTGAATTTCCTCCATTCTCTTAAGGAGGACCATTTGATTTTCTCGACATATCCCGCAAGCCTGGAGGCAAGCTTTGCGCGGGTAAAAGAAGATGGGGAAAGAGAAATTTTCTCTTGTTGCGACCGCACCAGAATGGTTGCCTACGTATCCTTTTGAGAGGAATCAGGTCAGACGTAGCTCTAGGCAAATGCCCAGGTTTCTTTTTGATGCTTTTCAGTTTCATTTCATTTCGGTACAATTACATTGATTCCAACTGAGAACATGCCTCAAAAGTACAATGTTCAAAATGCTAATAAGGTATACAATTTGGGATAGCAAAAGAGAACAAAAGCCTTGCATTCATCCCAATTTGAAAGCCATCTTGAAATCAAATGTAGTACCTCTTGACCGCGTCTGCATTGACGGGTATTTCAGTTGTACTGCCTTCTGGATCTGTAAGGTACAAGGCGCCATTTGGCAATACTTTCTTTACCAGGTATGGCCCTTGCCAATTTGGAGCAAATTTTCCTTTAGCTTCTTTCTGATGAGGAAAGATTCTTTTCAAGACTAATTGCTCTTCTTTCAAGTCACGGAGGCGCACTTTCTTGTTGTAGGCTCAGGCCATTCTTTGCTGATACAATTGACCGTGACAAACTGCATTGAGCCTCTTTTCGTCAATGAATGACAATTGTTCCAATCGGGTCTTGACCCACTCTGTGTCGTCAATTTCTGCTTCCACGATGATTCTGAGAGACGGTATTTCCACTTCCGCGGGTATGACTGCTTCAGTTCCATATACCAATGAATACGGGGTCTCACCTATGGAAGTGCGCACAGTTGTGCGGTAACCAAGCAAAGCGAAAGACAACTTCTCATGCCAATCGCGAGATCTTTGTATCATCTTCCTGAGGATCTTCTTGATATTCTTATTGGCTGCTTCAACCGCACCATTTGCTTTTGGCCGGTAAGGCGTGGAATTTCGATGCATGATCTTGAATCTTTCACACACTTCATTCATCAAATGACTGTTCAGATTTACCGCATTATCGGTGATGATGGTACTTGGGATACCAAAGCGACAAATGATATTAGAATGAACGAAATCCACCACGGCTTTCTTGGTCACGGATTTGAGAGGCACGGCCTCAACCCATTTGGTGAAGTAATCTATTGCAACCAGAATGAATCTGTGTCCATTTGATGCTTTTGGTTCAATAGGCCCGATAACATCCATCCCCCATGCTGTAAAAGGCCAAGGGGCTGACATTGTGTGCAACTCTAAAGGGGGTGAATGTATCAAATCACCGTGTACTTGGCATTGATGACACTTTCGCACAAAAGTACTGCAATCATGTTCCATGGTGAGCCAGAAGTATCCTGTTCTGAGTACTTCCTTAGCTAGCACGTGCCCGCTCATGTGGGGTCCACAGATCCCCGAATGTATGTCATTGAGAATTTTCGTGGCTTCAGTTGCATCCACACATCTTAACAGTCCCAGATCAGGTGTCCTTTTGTACACCACTCCGCCACTCAAAAAGAAACCACTTGCCAATCGTCGAAGGGTTCTCTTTTGATTGTTTTCTTCCATTGGCGGATACGTCCCGTCTTGAAGGAAGTTCTTGACATCAAAATACCACGGTCGACCGTCAATTTCTTCTTCAATCACATTGCAGTATGCATGTCGGCTTTGGACCTGAATCTCTAACGGATCAATATGGGCTTTATCAGGATGGACAAGCATTGAGGTAAATGTAGCCAATGCGTCAGCCATCTCATTATGTATTCTGAGGACATGTCTAAACTTTAGAACATCGAACTTTTGGCGAAGATCGTCCATACACTGCTTGTACATGATCAGCTTAAGGTCTCGAGTTTCCCATTCACCCTTCATTTGGCGTATCAAAAGGTCCGAATCTCCGATAACCAGCAATTCTTTGATGTCCATGTCAAGAACCCATTATGCATGCTTCATACTCAGATGTGTTATTAGTGCAACTGAAGTGGAGTTGGGCAGCTGCCGGATAGTAATGTCCCGTGGGGGAGATGAGGACTGCTCCAATACCATGGCCTTTTGAATTAGAAGCACCATCAAAGTACATTTTCCACACGTGCTCTTCTTTATTAATCAACTCTTCGAGCATATCTACCTCCTCGTCAGGGAAGTAAGTCTTCAATGGCTCATAATCATCATCCACCGGATTTTCAGCCAAATGATCAGCTAAATCTTGAGCTTTCATTGCAGTTCTGGTGACATAAACTATGTCAAATTCCGTGAGCAGGATCTGCCATTTTACAAGTTTACCTATTGGCATTGGCTTTTGAAATATGTACTTCAATGGATCGCGGGAAATCAGATAAGTGGTATAGGACAAAAGATAATGTTTCAAGTTTTGTGAAACCCAAGTTAGGGCACAACACGTCCTTTCCAACAGAGTGTATCTGGCCTCACAATCTGTGAACTTCTTGCTCAGATAATAAATGGCCTGTTCTTTCTTTCCCGAGGCATCATGTTGCCCCAGTACACAACCAAAGGAGTTTTCATTGACTGACAAGTACAAAAATAATGGTCGGCCAGGCTCAGGCGGAACCAAAACAGGAGGATTTGACAAGTACTGCTTGATCTTGTCAAAGGCTTCTTGGCACTCCTCAGTCCATGAAATTGATGCATTCTTTTTCAACAACTTGAGGATCGGCTCACATATTGTGGTAAGTTGAGCAACGAACCTACTGATGTAATTCAGCCTGCCTAGAAAGCTTTTAACATCCTTCTTGGTTCGAGGCGGAGGTAATTCTTGTATTGCTTTGATCTTTGTGGGATCCAATTCAATACCTCGCCTGCTAACAATGAAACCTAATAATTTCCCAGCAGGCACACCAAATGCACACTTGGCCGGATTCAGCTTCAGATTGTACCTACGAAGCCTCTCAAAGAACTTTCTGAGATCTCTCACGTTGTCTTCAGCAGTTCTAGACTTGATAATCACGTCATCCACGTACACTTCTATTTCTTTGTGCATCATATCATGGAAGATGGCAATCATAGCCCTCACGTAGGTTGCCCCAGCATTTTTCAAACCAAACGGCATCACTCTATAGCAATAAGTTCCCCAAGGTGTAGTGAATGCCGTTTTGTATGCATCATCTTCATCCATCTGGATTTGGTGATATCCAGCATAGCAATCAACAAAGGATTGTATCTCATGTTTGGCACAATTATCTACGAGAGTGTGAATATTGGGCAACGGGAAATTGTCTTTGGGACTTGCCTTGTTCAAATCTCGATAGTCGACACATATCCTTGTTTTTCCATCTTTCTTAGGAACCGGAACAACATTTGCAACCCAAGTAGTGTACTGAACCAATTGAATTACTTTTGCATCCAACTGTTTCATTATTTCATCATGGATTTTCTTGATCATATCAGTTCTGAACTTCCGTTGCATTTGTCTCACTGGAGGGATACCGGGTTGAATTGGCAATTCGTGGACTATCAATTCGGAGCTCAAACCCGGCATCTCATCATATGTCCATGCAAAAACATCTCGATATTCAAAAAGCACCTTCCGAATATCGTTCTTCACTTCAGGTAGGGCATACATGCTTATCTTGGTTTCCCTCACATCATCAGGGCTCCCAAGATTAACATCCTCTGTATCAGCCAAATTGGGTTTAGGCTTGCCCTCATGACGTTCAACTTCCAGGCCTATTTCAAAATCTGCCCGTTCCCCATCATATTCGATCTCATTAACAAATTCCCCAAAATTTTCTTCATCACTTTCAACCTCAACTATGGTTATTGAGCCAAAATCAGATAGCGGTCCCTAGATGGACGATAAGTTCCTTGAACATGTCATGATATCAGGACCGACAGATATATCACTACAGATAAACAAAAATAGAATAAAATTAGGAATATGAACAGAGATTGAAGGAAGGCTTGGCTCTTGGCCTTTTATTAATGAAAAAGGGTTTAAATTACAAAAGGAAAGATTAGCAAAATAATACACTTGGCATACAACCCTTAGAATATCCAAGTGTATTCAAAAGAAAAACTGTAAAACAACAGTCTACCAAGACCCCTTCCTGATGGGGAAGGGAGTTGCATTCCAGTTAGTCAGGTGCACGTCCGGGCCAACGTACTGTATTGATGCATTACTGGAGCCTTCGCCCGGCTGAAACATGCAAATTTCAAAGATGCCACCTAGATCAAATGGTGCATCCTGATTGTCTTCCACTGTGTTGACATTTGTAGCGACAACCTTTGGTTTCATGACATATCCCACAAAAGACTGAGCGAGACACGGAATCGGCTTTGGGAGAGACCAAACTTCCGACTTCTTTTTGTTTGCTTGCTTGCGGTCATCTACCTTTGGCTTGAACTCTAGTCCCCACGTGCCTTGCACACCATTTGGATAAACTGGATTTACCTTGCCTTGTAGTGATGCTCCCAAACCCTTTCCAAATTAGAAACCATGCTTTAACATTTCAGATGCCATTATTATAGACGTCTCTGACACTCTTGGGATGGGTATAGGTTTCCCTTCTGTTACCTTTTCCACACACACCACATCAGAGGTTTGATACATGATGGTCGGGCGTGTAGTGACGGCTTCAAGGGCTGGTACGTCCAGGCTATTGTTAAACTGTGAGTCATCCTCTCCATAAACCACGACAGCTTGATTATACCAAGTAAACTTGACCACCTGATGAACTGTGGAGGGTACAGCACAAGCCATGTGAATCCATGGTCGGTCCAGTAACAGATTGTACGATGCATCCGTCTCCATGACTTGAAACTCAATGCTGAAGGTAGCGGGCCCAATGGTTAACTCAAGATTGATGATGCCCAAAGATTCTCGAACTCCACCATCAAAAGCACGAACAACAGAGGAACTTGCGCTGATTTTGCTCATATCCACCCTTAGACTCTTCAATGTAGACAGAGGGCAAATGTTCAATCCCGCGCCACCATCTATTAGAACACGTGTGACATAGGAGTCTTCACACTTAACTGAGACATGAAGCGCTCGATTATGACCGGTTCCTTCTGCTGGCAGCTCCTCATCGGTGAACATCACACGATTATTCTCAAATACTCTGCCAGCAAGTGCTTCCAGATTAGCCACAGTAGTTTGTTCAGGAATGTAGGCCTCATTCAATATCTTCAACAGTGCATTGCGATGTGCTTCAGAGTTCATAAGTAGAGACAAGAGTGATATCTGAGCTGGAGTCTTTCTCAATTACTCGACGATAGAATAATCTATCGATCTCATTTTCTTAAAAAATTCTTCAGCTTCTTTCTCAGACACCGGCTCTTTGACGGGTCCTTGGTCTTCTCGACCTGGCTCCTTTCTCAATTCTTCCTGGGTAAAACATCTCCCGGACCGAGTTAGACCATTTACGTCTGCAGCAACCTCCATGATTTCATTCCCGTTGTAAGACACAATTGTCTTGTTGTAGTTCCAAGGAACAGCCTTTGTACTTTTTGTTGAACCCCCAAAAAATATAACCCCGCAGGATTAAATTTCAGGAATATCGACAGGATGGACTAATTCTTTTGGAGTTTTGGAGTCTGTTGACACCCAATTTTGTCTCGAATTTTAAGTTAATAGTAAATTATAAAGTGTATTTAATTTAAAGGGCTAATTTTAGAATTTAAATAACTGAATTGCTAATTTTAAAAGAAAAGGGGTTAAATGTGTAAAATACAACCTAATACCCAGCCTATCCGTGAAATCTCCTTTCCTCAATTTGCCATTATAAAGAGGCTAAAATAGTTTCTCCTCTTAAATTAAAGCTCATTTTTGCAAAGCATATACATAATACATATACACTTGCATTTCAGTTTTTCCCCCAGGACCCGTTTCTAATCCCCTAACCCGCTAAACCCAATTCTCTGGGCAAGGATCCAAAAACCCCAATCGATCCAAAATTTGAATCAGAAAAACGCCAAAACTCGTACCCCTGGCCTCCACATCACCATCTCCGTACCAGAACTTATTCAATTCGAACCGTTGAAGGTTTTTCTTGGTATTTCACAGCTTGGAAAGAGCCCTAACGAGTGGATATAAAAGCTGAAGTTGAAGGTAAAATTGGGGGTAGCCGTGGAGAGGAGAAAGTAGAATACATAAGAAAAGAATATGCAATTGATATACGCAAGTTTCCTCTTTCATTTTTTTCGGATTTCAAATACAAAAATATAGCATTATTGTTTCTGGGATTTTTTATTTCGTGTTATCGATTCATTATTCGAATCGTCGTTTGTGTTCGAGTCGTCGACTTTGGTTGAGTCGCTTTTTCTCGGATCCTCGCCCCAGCTCGCTGCGCCACAAAAGGTGATAACATATCCTCTCCTTACGTTTTTTTTAGCTTTAGTATTTTATCCTTCATGTGAAAATGCCTGCCTTTCAGTCATCAGTTTGCTACCTTTGCTCGGCCTGAATCATTTCTTGTGTATGTTAAAACTAGTCGTCTGTTTGCATATTTAAGATTTCAAGTATGAGACTGAATCTTCATTGGTATAGCATACTCTTTCATTAGTAATTATGTGTGTTAATAAACAAGTTTATCTAGTTGTTGAACAAAGTTTCAGTCTATATTTTTACCTGAGTATATGACCATAGTTAGGCTCTTGCAAGCTGTGTCTGAAATGAACTAGAAGAGAAATTATTTATATAATTTTTACTTGTGGTCACTGATACTATTTTAAAATAAAAGGCCATCTTCTGTTAAGTAAGATTTATCTTGTTAGTATGTCTTAATCTTTGGTTTAATTGCTATGCTAGCTTCAGAATTTGTGACCTATGCTTAGTTGTGAAATCTTGAGGAATGTTGATTAACAAGTGAAATTTTAAGAGGGGCTATGTGATTATTATGTTTGGATATGTTTTCCTATGTAGTGTAACTGAAGTCTCCGGACTATAACTGTGGATTTATTTCTAAATTTTGAGGTCTGTTGTTGTTTCCTCCTATTGGTGTGTTTCTGTTTGCTCTTGTTTCTGGCTGGCTGTGGATGTAAAGGGAGTGGTCTGCCTTGGTGCGCGCAGAGGTGTTGCAGGGGTTAGTTGGTTGCCCAAGGATCTGTTAAGATGTAGTATAGGGTGTTTATTGATTTTGGAGGTTAGCAGGTCGTTAGGGGGAGAATCTATGATGATGCAGATTTTATAGGAGGTCAAGGGGTGTTGCTGAGTTGATGAGGGAGTATATGTATGATGCAGGTTGGTTTGGTAGGTTTTGTAGTTGGTTCTCAGTTGGCCAAGCTTGTTTCTGGTTGCCGTTAGGAAGCTTTAGGTGTTGTCAGGTGTTTGTAGGTGAGCTTGATGAGGGAGAAAGGTGTTAGAAGCTTAGTTCAGGTTAGGTGTTATGAGCAGCAGTAGTGTGGAGAGGGCCGTAGCAGCTGCAGGTGTTGATTGAATTTCTGTGAGTTCAAGCAGGTGAATGAGAGGTCTATGTGTATGTAGAGTTGTTTTGGAGTTGTCCCTGATGGAGTATGCAGGTGCTAGGGAGTAGTAGTAGGAGGTATAGGTGTTCAGGTGTAAAGAGAGGGTCTGAGGTCTTGATCCTAGTAGTGAAGGCTGTTTCTGGTATGTGAGTGCTTAAGAGATGGTGCAGAGGTAATAGGATTTAGTTTTAATGGTTTAAAAGTGTGTGCTTGTTCTGGTTATCTAAAGTCCCAATGCATATTGCTATATAACAAGTAATAAATTCATATCTCGTCTAGTTAATAAAGCAAAGTATGATTTGAAATAAAGTGATCTTAACAAAGTCCTGTTCTAGTTTTTTTAAAAAGCTCCTGATCTTTAGTAGTTAAATTATCAAGTTATGGTTTAAATATTTAAGTAGCACATGTAAATTTAATTTTAACTGATGTGTTTCATGACAAGTTTTGGTCTTTCTTCTTTTATTTTCAAAAGTGATACTACGTCCTTTAAAAACCATGATAAAATTAGTATAAAGTTGTAATCTTTTTCAATGAATTATGTATGTGTAAGCTAAACATCTAAGCTTGTCTCTGAAATTGTGATTTAGAGTCAATAATCTTGAACCAAGCTCTTAACTTTCATTTGTTTGAATGTGGTTGTCCAGTAAATTTATTTGGCAGACTTTGCTTATACTTGTGAAAGATGGTCACTTTCATGTTCTTTAATATATTTATGCAATCTCCTATCAAAAAGTATATTTATGCAGTCTTGCTCCATTCAGTTTAATGTTAGAGTTTTGTTGATTTGGTTCTATGAATAATAGCAAGATATTTCTTTTGACAGAGTGTATCATTATGTGTGTTTGAATCTTTAATGTCCAAATTGGTCTCTGGGTTTCAAGTTCTGACATTGGTCTGACTATTAATGTCATTTTGTCCAATAGAAATCAAGTTTAGTAAGCTGCACTCATTAATTATTTAGTTAATGTTTAACTTATGCTTTTAGTCTTGGTTGGTCTCTGTTATGCCTCTATCTAACATTATCGCTGAATGAGTTCTCTTAAACATCAGAACTTGGGAGTCTTTCCAATTACTAAACCATTATTTGGTTCAAGAGGGTATTTCTTAAGTTTTTTTTTTCTTCTTTATAAAATAGCAAGCATATCCTTGAATAGAAGAGTCATTTTAGCAAAACCTGTTTGGCAGACTTTACGCCAATATTAGTAGAAATGTGGTCGAAATCCTAATCGCGCAGTGACTTGATTTGTTGCATTTGGTCGTTAATAGTCTGCCTGCATTCTTTTAAACATGATGTTAATTTAACTAACATGTCAAAAGTTTATTTGAAATGCAAAAGATCAACCTCATTTATAATTTGGTTGTACATAAAGGTCACATTATGTTGTCTCTCCTGTTGTTATTCTTGTGTCCCTTTAAGTTTCTGTTTCTTTCATCGGCTTAGTCTAGATTGAAATACTAAGTTCGGTTAGTTAGCTTGCTGCTTTGCATTTGTTATTGACTCTCTAAAAAATGCAAATGATTACTTTGTAGTTAAAATGATGCAAATGCTAATTCCTTTTCTTTCATTTTATTTTGCATGGATACTTCTTGGGATCGAGTTGGTATAAATTCAAATTGGGTTTATTGGCTTGGAATTTGCATTGGGATCAAGATTCGGGCTCAAGTTTTCAAGACTTTAATGAAATTTAGAAATCCAAGGCTCGTTTCGCGAGTTTGCTTTCCGGGTTCTATCTTTTAACTCTTTTCCTTCCTTTCCCCCTTTAGAATATTTATGTAAACTTTTGTAGAAATATTTTATTAATATATATATGAGTTGTTCGAGTTATTTGATTCACTTTATGTTCATTACCTTTTAATTTCTGAGTTGTTATTTAATTTATTGCAAATCAGGCCATTTAAGCAAATGCGTGTAAATTTTCACAAATTTTAAAAAAAATCACGCTTAATAACAGACTGTAAGAAAAGACTTCTATCTTATTGATACGAAGTAGTTTCTTTAAAAAAGTCAAAATTCATAAAAGTTTTAATTAACTTCTAAATGTCCCGAAACAACTTTGCAAAAAGCGACTTGAAACCTAAAGTTCCATCTTATGGTGAGATACTTGGATTTTAAAGTTGAAATTAAGTAAGCGCCATTTATGCGCTATCATTTACGAGTTGGCAAAGAAATTAGGACGATCAAATCGTTCATTTTTAAAAGAAAATGCGCTTTTATTTATTTATTTATTTATTTTATTTTTGAAAATAATTAAAGCTTTTAAATAAAATTGTAAAATCTTTTGAAAACTTACTAAATTTAATTTTTTTGAATTAATTAATAGTTCAATTAATTATTTTTAGAAAAAGACATAAATAGCACTTGCAAATATTTTGGAAACCTGTCGGATTAACCGTTTTTAACGGAATTTCGAAAGTGCCTTAAAAACCTTCTTTCGAAATTAACAAAACCTCTTACCCTTTAGAATCTTTGAAAGAAAGACTGCCTTTTTATAAAAACGGAGTTTTTGCACGCATTTGTTTATCTGGTTCCCTGTTTTTCCTTAAATTGGGTGGCGACTCCAAAAAACTCCAAAAGAGTTAGTCCATCCTGTCGATATTCCTGAAATTTAATCCTTCGGGGTTATAATATTTTTGGGGGTTCAACAGCATGGCGACTCCGCTGGGGATCAATAAAGGTTTTGACCATAAAGGCTTCCAATTATTTGCAACTAGCATGTCTAATTTATTTACTTTATTATATCTGTTTGTTTGGTTTGCCTTATAAAGCATGTATTATATTTATTTGTGCATAGTCTGCATTCCGTTCATATTTCCTCCCTCATGGAGCCTGTCAATTCTCTTTCATCTCCTCGATTTCATCACGGGGGGCCCGCGTGACGGGCAATAATACAGGAAGGGCATTGCCCTTCCTAAGTCTTTGAATTTCTTTCGTGTCACCAAAGTTAGTTGGGATATGGTTTGCCTGGTTTTGTCATGGCCGGTTTTACTGGTTTATGGGGCCAGGTTTATCCCGCATAGGTCGAATCAGCCTCAACCGTTAACCCACTCTTAGACGGAGCTTTTAGGAGCATGCATGCATTTACACCTTAGTCTGGACCCGGTCCTTGGTACCGCCTCCATAGTTAGGAAACCGCCTTTACGTCAGCGGGTTCTTGAAGCCTAATGACAATGCATATTATGTGTTGTGTGATAACGAGACCTCAGTCCTGACCATGTTTTGAGCAAAATCAGATTTAGAATTTTGTCTCGCATTTTGTCTTTTAGGTAAGAAAATGGAAGAATTTAGCAGAATCTATGTGGTCATAGCAGTCCACATAGAATTTGAGATCATAGACAAAATTGCAGTTTGGGGAAAGTTAGGCAGATTTGATTGGTTTGTGTTTTGGAGAGGGTATGGTGTAGTGAGATCTAAGAGGCGAAGCCCCTAGCGTCTTTGAAAGGATCAGTGGGGTCCCTCTCGTGAATGGGTTTGCGTGTGTGCAGGCCTATGTTGACTGTCCAACTGCATTCATGATAATTGAAGTATGCTTGTCGCATACTAGGAGAGTGAAGCCCCTATGTCTATAAACGACCAATGGGGTCCCTCCTTGAAGACCAGTGCGGTCTTGGCTACCTAGAAAACTGAGAGGCTTGATCAAAGCCGAGGACCAGTGAGGAGCCCTATGAACAAGGTCTGTGAGCCTTGCAAAACCTAGGAAGCTGAGAGGCTTGTCCAAAGCCAAGGACCAGTGAGGTTTTATTTGTAAAAGGTCAATTGGAACTTTTTATGATTTGCAGTCTGGCATTATGAAGGCGGTTGAAAATTTCACCTCTGGATGTTGTAAATAATTGGGAGTTGTGTTTGGAGGAGTGTGGATGTTTACAAAAGGTGTATGGGGTTGTTTCAGGTGTTAGGCATTTGGGTTTAGAATTTTGTGCAAATATTGTGAAGAGCATGAGCTCTGGTGGAATTTGGAGTTGATACCAACTTTGGAAGGTAGTTGGGATAACAAAATTGCAGTGTCAAGGCGGAGAGATGATTGTTATAAATTATTGTTATTGTTGCTTACTCTAAATCTGAATTGCTCAGAACTGGCATGAACTATTTTTCGTTACCGCTTATTTGCGCGATTAGACTTACCTCTAGCACAAAGAGGTACCTTACAGTGTAGGACGCGCCCTCATTTTCATTTACGCTCAACTAATTGTGATTGCCACATGTCAAACTTGTTTAAAATGCAAAGCGCTACGTGACGCGCTACGTGATTGTGTACAATTATGCCAATGATCTGGAAACTAACATAGTTACCTTTTGATTTTTTTTCCTTTTGTTTTGATTATCCCCCAAAAGAGAGAGTTTGATTCGTGTTGACTCCCAAGTTGGTTAAGCGTCTAATCCAAAGTGAAGCAGAAAATGACTGATTTGACCGGTAATCAGACTGGTATCCCTGCATCTTCTAATGAGCAAGCAGTTGTTGTTCCTGATGAACAAATTGCTAGAATGGCTAAGCAGATTGAATGTATGCAAGCTGAACTAGAGAGAATGAAAGGGTCGAGCCACGGAAACGTGCCAGCCATGCTATCAACTCTGAATCCCAATTTTGAAATTGCTAATCCAAGCATGCCTTTAAATTCCAGTGTCATTCATATGCTTGCACCAGTTAACGACGTCCCAAATGCATTCATTAACCAGAACAACTTGCCTCACTATCAATATTTACCTGCCAAAGATACTCCTCGTCCTCCACAATCCAAAGCACCCAATTCTGTGGTTGTTGCTCCTCAAAATGCCAATGACCCAAGACAAGGATATCCCCAAGCCCAATACTATGAGCATGACCCCAATGGTAAGAACGTGGATTTCACTAACTATGTGCCATAAAGTGAAATGCCATTAACCGTGAAAAAGCGGGGAAGGACAGTTGAGCAAGGGGAGATAATCCAAACGATGAAAATCATGCAACAATCGATTTGCAAGTGTCTAGAGGGCGTCAAAGTATCTCCTATCGCAATCTTTATCTATACCCTGACGCTACTCTTCCTCCCGGGTTTAAAGTGCCAAAATTTGATATGTATGATGGTCATAGTGACCCATTTGTTCATTTGACCAAATATATCAACCGAATGAGGGTTGCGGGAGGTAAAGAGGAACTTCTGATGGTCTTCTTCAGTCATAGTTTGGAAGGTATTGCTGCTGAATGGTTTTCAAGACAGGATATAAGCAAGTGGCGTGAGTTTGATGACATAGCCAATGATTTTACAAAGCAGTTTGAGTACAATGTCGAGGTGGCTCCTGACCTTATAACCTTGTCCAATCTGAAGAAGAAACCAACAGAAACCTTTAGGGAATATGCACTGAGATGGCGAGAACAGGCTGGAAGGGTGCAACCACCAATGACTGAGAAAGACATGGTAAAATACTTCATCCGAGCCCAAGATGATTCTTATTACATGCACTTGCTTCCTATGATGGGTAAACCTTATTCTGGACTTCTTGTGATGGGAGAGATGGTTGAAGAAGGGGTTAAGACAGGGCGAATTGTAAGTTTTGCTGCAATGAAGGCAACTACGCAAGCCATCCAGACTGGTATGAGCAATTTTGAGAAGAGAAAGAGGGAAGATGAATTTGGAATTGATATGGCTGATATCGACCAAAGGCCAAACAAGAAGCCAACCTTCAGAAACTCATCAAACCAATCTATTTACAGAAGCACACTATATCCAACTTATCCAAGTCAGCATCAAATTCTACCCGCGCCATGTCCAGTCTATAATGCCCAACCCAATTACCATCAATTTGCAGCAACCGCTTATCATCCTTATTCACAACCGCAAGCATACAGTTACCCTCAACAACACCAGTTACCTGCAGCCCGTCAGTCTATGCCAGTAAGATTGCATCCCAAATATGAGAAGAAGCAACGTCGAAAATTCACATCTTTAGGTGAACCACAGACTCAATTGTATGAAAGATTAAAAGATATGGGAAAGCTAGAACCATTATCAGGAAATGGTACATTTGTCCCTCCCCCACAATGGGTTGATGGAACCAAATATTGTGCTTACCATGCAGAATTTTTCAAGCACGACACTAATGAATGTGTTGCTCTTAAACACAAGATCCAAGATTTAATTGAAGATGGATCAATCCAAATGAGAGAACCAATGCCCGGAGATTTAGTAGCATGACTGTTGTTGAGAATTGTCTCATTTGCAAGTAAGCTCACCCTTACAGTCTAGCCAAAAGTTATCAACCCAAGTACAATCAAGATAGCTCACAAGCGGCGCAAGCAAGTGTTTTTCTCATTTTATGTAATTTTAATTGTAATGCGAACTACGCGTAACCTGATTCCCAGGGCTGGGATACGTAAGCAACTCGCATAGAGCTCGGTTACACTAGCGTAGGATTTCCATATTTCCTCTTTTATGTAATTTTGAACTACTTTTGGTCTGATTCCTGGAATGGCAACAGGATAAGTAAGCAATCCACATCGGATTCGATCAGATTTTGTAATGCTTTAAGGCTTTTTTATCTTTGATGATGTAACTCCAAACTATGCATCTGGGCAGATGTGTAGGCATTCCAATTCGGATTCGGCTTCGCACTTAGATTGCCATATTCCCCAAAAATCTTCATGTAAGCAGAACTACGCACGGTCTGATTCCCGTGGAGGGATACGTAGGCGCTCTTAACGGGCTCGACTCTATAATATTAAAATTTCCAGTCTCCCCTAAGGCAAGCAACTGGGGCAATTTTGCAAGATAATTTGAAGATTTGAAAGATAGCAACTGGGGCAAATTTTGCAAAATAAGTTGAAGATTCAGGAGATCATAACTGGGGCAATTTTTGCAAGGCAAGTTGAAGATTTGAAAGATCATAACTGGGGCAGATTTTGCAAAAAGCCGTATTGCTCGACAAAGAGTTTGTTGGTCAAGTCTCAAAAGACGGATCGCAAATCTAGACAAAAGGAGAAGAAGGAAGCGGTTGAAGAATGAAGGCTCGAGTCAGGATGAATCAAACGCTCCCCCCTCCCTCCCAAAACTAACAATTTTTCTTTGAGAGCAGGGACATTAAGACCCACAACGGAAGATATACATCTTAGCAAGTCAATCTCCAAGATTCTCATCGCTAGGATTGCAATGATATTTGGATAAAGCTCGTGCTTCATGAACCAACGCTTTGTCAATTCGCCGAAAGGCGGCTTTTCTATTTCCCATAACTCTTGCAAATTATTAAGAATATCTGTTTCATTTCACTTTCGCTTCATGAGAACGCTTACTAAAGTTCTATTTTTTTATTTATTTTTTTTATTTATTTTCAGATATTGCCAATCCTAAGGGGTTCACTTTGTTTATAATCAAGACCATTCCTCCGTGGAAGAGTTCAGAGAGTATAACGTATTCACATTCTCACGCTTTTGAAAAGCGTCTTTATATTTCAAGCCTGCCTCGAAGGCGTAATTTTGTTGCCCCAGAGGCGTATTTATGTCACCTCAAAGGTGTTAATTATTTGAATGCCTCGAAGGCGTAATTTTGTTGCCCCGGAGGCGTATTTATGTCACCTCAAAGGTGTTAATTATTTGAATGCCTCGAAGGCGTAATTTTGTTGCCCCAGAGGCGTATTTATATCACCTCGAAGGTGTTAGTTATTTCAATGCCTCTAAGGCGTAATTTTATTGCCCCGGAGGCGTATTTATGTCACCTCGAAGGTGTTAGTTATTTTAATGCCTCTAAGGCGTAATTTTGATTGCCCCGAAGGCGTATTCATGTCACCTCGAAGGTGTTAGTTATTTGAATGCCTCTAAGGCGTAATTTTACTGCCCCGGAGGCGTATTTATGTCACCTCAAAAGTGTTAGTTATTTGAATGCCTCGAAGGCGTAATTTTGTGTATTTGTGTCACCTCAAAGGTGTTAATTATTTGAATGTCTCTAAGGCGTAATTTTGTTGCCCCGGAGGCGTATTTATGTCACCTGCCTCTAAGGCGTAATTTTATTGCCTCAAAGGCGTATTTCTTTCACCTCGAAGGTGTTGATTATTTAAATTCCTCTAAGGAGTAATCTTTTATGGTCTCGATAGACGTTTAATATTAGCACACTTTTCTTGAGCACATTTTTGTAGCCTCCTAAGGCGTTTATACATTTTCTATACCCTTACATTGCTAATAAGTTTGTTAAGACATGCAGAATAATGTGGATACTTCGGACGTATTCTTACTTTTGGTTGGAGTACAATCCAAGTCTACCAACGGCCCAAAGTCATCTTGCCTCACAAAGCCAGATTTCTCCATTAGTCGATTGGAGACAAGCTTATCATTGATATTGCAACCAGCATCTACAAGTTTTATTGTCGTTATTCCTTTATTACTTCATTTATTAAGCTTTATTTGCAGTTACTCGCTTACCGTTTGTCAAGTTTGTTACAGGATATTAGCAGCATCGCAACAGCACCGCAGCAGTGAACTGGAGCATAACGTGGAACTCTTTCTTAGCAGTGAACTGCGGCAATCGTTGATATGAGCTAGACTCGTCAACGAGGATCTGAAGAATCGCACTCGAACAAGCAAATCTATCCTAGTCTTTCATTTCTGATTAGGGTGTCAATTTGGTTTCTTTCCTATTCGTGTCGTCTTTTATGTCAATCGTGCGAGTCTTCGTATATAAGTGTCGTCGAACTACATATGGCCTGATTCTCTTTCAGCCCGAGATATGTAGGCAACTCGGAAACCGGAGTTCGGCCATGTCCATAAGCCTCGCCTTTTGGTCCTTGGAATCAGAAGTCTTTGGCTTTATCGCGACAAAATTGGCTTTTCCGTCAACTTCTTTACCCGAAAACTCTTTCATCCTTTCCGGGTAAAGAGGGGCAGCTGTTGACACCCAATTTTGTCTCGAATTTTAAGTTAATAGTAAATTATAAAGTGTATTTAATTTAAAGGGCTAATTTCAGAATTTAAATAACTGAATTGCTAATTTTAAAAGAAAAGGGGTTAAATGTGTAAAATACAACCTAATACCCAGCCTATCCGTGAAATCTCCTTTCCTCAATTTGCCATTATAAAGAGGCTAAAATAGTTTCTCCTCTTAAATTAAAGCTCATTTTTGCAAAGCATATACATAATACATATACACTTGCATTTCAGTTTTTCCCCCAGGACCCGTTTCTAATCCCCTAACCCGCTAAACCCAATTCTCTGGGCAAGGATCCAAAAACCCCCAATCGATCCAAAATTTGAATCAGAAAAACGCCAAAACTCGTACCCCTGGCCTCCACATCACCATCTCCGTACCAGAACTTATTCAATTCGAACCGTTGAAGGTTTTTCTTGGTATTTCACAGCTTGAAAAGAGCCCTAACGAGTGGATATAAAAGCTGAAGTTGAAGGTAAAATTGGGGGTAGCCGTGGAGAGGAGAAAGTAGAATACATAAGAAAAGAATATGAAATTGATATACGCAAGTTTCCTCTTTCATTTTTTTCGGATTTCAAATACAAAAATATAGCATTATTGTTTCTGGGATTTTTTATTTCGTGTTATCGATTCATTATTCGAATCGTCGTTTGTGTTCGAGTCGTCGACTTTGGTTGAGTCGCTTTTTCTCGGATCCTCGCCCCAGCTCGCTGCGCCACAAAAGGTGATAACATATCCTCTCCTTACGTTTTTTTTAGCTTTAGTATTTTATCCTTCATGTGAAAATGCCTGCCTTTCAGTCATCAGTTTGCTACCTTTGCTCGGCCTGAATCATTTCTTGTGTATGTTAAAACTAGTCGTCTGTTTGCATATTTAAGATTTCAAGTATGAGACTGAATCTTCATTGGTATAGCATACTCTTTCATTAGTAATTATGTGTGTTAATAAACAAGTTTATCTAGTTGTTGAACAAAGTTTCAGTCTATATTTTTACCTGAGTATATGACCATAGTTAGGCTCTTGCAAGCTGTGTCTGAAATGAACTAGAAGAGAAATTATTTATATAATTTTTACTTGTGGTCACTGATACTATTTTAAAATAAAAGGCCATCTTCTGTTAAGTAAGATTTATCTTGTTAGTATGTCTTAATCTTTGGTTTAATTGCTATGCTAGCTTCAGAATTTGTGACCTATGCTTAGTTGTGAAATCTTGAGGAATGTTGATTAACAAGTGAAATTTTAAGAGGGGCTATGTGATTATTATGTTTGGATATGTTTTCCTATGTAGTGTAACTGAAGTCTCCGGACTATAACTGTGGATTTATTTCTAAATTTTGAGGTCTGTTGTTGTTTCCTCCTATTGGTGTGTTTCTGTTTGCTCTTGTTTCTGGCTGGCTGTGGATGTAAAGGGAGTGGTCTGCCTTGGTGCGCGCAGAGGTGTTGCAGGGGTTAGTTGGTTGCCCAAGGATCTGTTAAGATGTAGTATAGGGTGTTTATTGATTTTGGAGGTTAGCAGGTCGTTAGGGGGAGAATCTATGATGATGCAGATTTTATAGGAGGTCAAGGGGTGTTGCTGAGTTGATGAGGGAGTATATGTATGATGCAGGTTGGTTTGGTAGGTTTTGTAGTTGGTTCTCAGTTGGCCAAGCTTGTTTCTGGTTGCCGTTAGGAAGCTTTAGGTGTTGTCAGGTGTTTGTAGGTGAGCTTGATGAGGGAGAAAGGTGTTAGAAGCTTAGTTCAGGTTAGGTGTTATGAGCAGCAGTAGTGTGGAGAGGGCCGTAGCAGCTGCAGGTGTTGATTGAATTTCTGTGAGTTCAAGCAGGTGAATGAGAGGTCTATGTGTATGTAGAGTTGTTTTGGAGTTGTCCCTGATGGAGTATGCAGGTGCTAGGGAGTAGTAGGAGGAGGTATAGGTGTTCAGGTGTAAAGAGAGGGTCTGAGGTCTTGATCCTAGTAGTGAAGGCTGTTTCTGGTATGTGAGTGCTTAAGAGATGGTGCAGAGGTAATAGGATTTAGTTTTAATGGTTTAAAAGTGTGTGCTTGTTCTGGTTATCTAAAGTCCCAATGCATATTGCTATATAACAAGTAATAAATTCATATCTCGTCTAGTTAATAAAGCAAAGTATGATTTGAAATAAAGTGATCTTAACAAAGTCATGTTCTAGTTTTTTTAAAAAGCTCCTGATCTTTAGTAGTTAAATTATCAAGTTATGGTTTAAATATTTAAGTAGCACATGTAAATTTAATTTTAACTGATGTGTTTCATGACAAGTTTTGGTCTTTCTTCTTTTATTTTCAAAAGTGATACTCCGTCCTTTAAAAACCATGATAAAATTAGTATAAAGTTGTAATCTTTTTCAATGAATTATGTATGTGTAAGCTAAACATCTAAGCTTGTCTCTGAAATTGTGATTTAGAGTCAATAATCTTGAACCAAGCTCTTAACTTTCATTTGTTTGAATGTGGTTGTCCAGTAAATTTATTTGGCAGACTTTGCTTATACTTGTGAAAGATGGTCACTTTCATGTTCTTTAATATATTTATGCAATCTCCTATCAAAAAGTATATTTATGCAGTCTTGCTCCATTCAGTTTAATGTTAGAGTTTTGTTGATTTGGTTCTATGAATAATAGCAAGATATTTCTTTTGACAGAGTGTATCATTATGTGTGTTTGAATCTTTAATGTCCAAATTGGTCTCTGGGTTTCAAGTTCTGACATTGGTCTGACTATTAATGTCATTTTGTCCAATAGAAATCAAGTTTAGTAAGCTGCACTCATTAATTATTTAGTTAATGTTTAACTTATGCTTTTAGTCTTGGTTGGTCTCTGTTATGCCTCTATCTAACATTATCGCTGAATGAGTTCTCTTAAACATCAGAACTTGGGAGTCTTTCCAATTACTAAACCATTATTTGGTTCAAGAGGGTATTTCTTAAGTTTTTTTTTCTTCTTTATAAAATAGCAAGCATATCCTTGAATAGAAGAGTCATTTTAGCAAAACCTGTTTGGCAGACTTTACGCCAATATTAGTAGAAATGTGGTCGAAATCCTAATCGCGCAGTGACTTGATTTGTTGCATTTGGTCGTTAATAGTCTGCCTGCATTCTTTTAAACATGATGTTAATTTAACTAACATGTCAAAAGTTTATTTGAAATGCAAAAGATCAACCTCATTTATAATTTGGTTGTACATAAAGGTCACATTATGTTGTCTCTCCTGTTGTTATTCTTGTGTCCCTTTAAGTTTCTGTTTCTTTCATCGGCTTAGTCTAGATTGAAATACTAAGTTCGGTTAGTTAGCTTGCTGCTTTGCATTTGTTATTGACTCTCTAAAAAATGCAAATGATTACTTTGTAGTTAAAATGATGCAAATGCTAATTCCTTTTCTTTAATTTTATTTTGCATGGATACTTCTTGGGATCGAGTTGGTATAAACTCAAATTGGGTTTATTGGCTTGGAATTTGCATTGGGATCAAGATTCGGGCTCAAGTTTTCAAGACTTTAATGAAATTTAGAAATCCAAGGCTCGTTTCGCGAGTTTGCTTTCCGGGTTCTATCTTTTAACTCTTTTGAAAAGCGCATTTTCTTTTGAAAAGGAACGATTTGAAAAGTTGCGAAACGAGCCTTGGATTTCTAAATTTTCTAAAGTCTTGAAAACTTGGATGCTCGAGCCCGAACTTGACCCCAAGTGACTCCAATGCAATGTAAGCCGTCCCAAGTGAGTTTAGCCAACTCGTCCCAAGGTTCCATGCCAAAATAAGAAGATAAGGAATTAGACAGCTTAACCAATGAAACGAATAAAGAAGTGACGAGCATTTTGATATAAAATGACATAAACTCTGACAAATTGTGATTTTTTAAACACATAGAAACGTGAGAATATGCTGGAGCCTCCGAATATTACTTGCAAACTAACACTACGGATTTACAATAGACAATGCATAAATAAGAGGCAAGATCATAATTAGTAAATCAATTATGCTAACCCGGTAAGGGTCAAAATTAGCTCCCTAAATTCATTAAACCACTCCAAACACATGCTGAAAACTCAAAGCTTAGCAACTAAATTAAGTATTCAGGGAGACATATCCAAAGTAAATCCAAGACATAAAACACATTCCTTCATTTACTCGCTATGCTAAAGAAACCTCAAGGCAACACTAAACAGAAAGAAGTCTGCTTTCCAAGAGATATAACCAAAAAATTAAAACTTTATGTCTTAAACCCAAGTTACAGCTTGATTTCAGAGTTTTTGAACCACAAACAATAACATAACTTTAACCACGAAGCAATATCCATTTCAAGGATTTAAGAAAAAACTTTATTAACCTATATATGGACATGAATCTGGATTATATTAGTGTCAAAGCGTAGTAGCAAGTGAGGACTTCATTAAGAAGCAATGACTTCAAGATGTCATTTTATAAACTAGGAACAAAACTAATCTTACGACACCCACACACCACCTTTATTCATATAAAAGAATTGATATTTATCGAAGCAAATACTTGATCTAAACAAGATCTTTGTTAATTTTAGGATTAAAAGCACTTTATTCTTCATGAAGGAAAATCGCATACCTAGCCTGATCTTGCAAGGTACAGCAGAATTTCATACGAAAAGGCAAATGAATGAGAGGAATTTATGAGAACTTTCATAAAAAAGCACCTTACTGCCTCAAGACCCAAATAAGACTAACCTTGATAATTCATAAATTGAATGCAGGACCCAATTCTTAAAAAAAAAAAAAAAAAAAAAAAAAAAAAAAAAAACCAATACAGGAACACATCATTTTAATCCTTGCTAATATCATCTTCTAGTGAAAACAAAACACATTCTAGTTATCGAAAACAAAACATTTATAAATGAAATCAAAGAAGAATACAAATGCAGTACTATTACCTTCTAACAAGCTGCATCAACCATTCACACTCCATCTTAACTCCTACACTAAAGGACATCAACCAGAACTGACCTACAGACCTCCAAGACAACCTAAATGACTACATATTCCCTGCTTCTTCACTGCACTTCCCCTGAACCAACTCTCAAACACCCATAAACTACACCCTAGACAACTAGCAAACAAACAGACACAACAAGATTGCTGCTACTGGCCTGTTGCAACTGAAACATTAACAGCCCTAAGCATCCTGCCTCCTTTTAATCACCTCACAGCCCTCTTACAAACCTGGAACATCCCTGATAGCCTTGCACATTACTTACACAAAATCATGCACCTGAAGCTCACGAAAAACAACCTCGACAAAACTCCTAAGATCCCCAGGCATAACAGAAAGAAAAGAGACACAAACCAGGCACTCAATGACTCCCTAAACCTCTTTAATGAACACCCTGCTTAACCTACAACCACACACATATCCCAAACACCTGCATACACAAACCTACATACACATTCTCATACAAACACCATTTCAAACACACACACAGACCCCCAGCAGAAGACAAAAGACTTCAAAACAAAGACCACACCAAACAGAGATTGTTCACTAAAGCACACCCCCATTTTCAACAAAAATTCATTTCACATAATAAAGACCATTTAAGATGCTCAAACCACATAAATACAGGGTGCTCAAGTTCTTTTAAACCCAGATAGTGGCCAAACTTCTCATTAGTTTACTTAAAATCCAATTGCAAACTTTACGGTACCACAATAGATTCCATTCACACGAGCCAACTACACCATTTCATTGAAACAGAATTCACACGTAAACAATAACAAAGAGCCAGCAGCTTAAGAACTCACTTGTCCCCCTTTAAAGTTCATGTTTCAGTATTTTGACACAATTTTTCTGAAAATTTCAGCATCATAGACAATTCACGCTTTAATGAGAACCAATCTATTCCCATTCTACAGAATACAGCTTACGCAAGCAGATTAGCGAGTGGACAAGGCCAATATAATGACAAGACACAATTTCGAAGCTGCTTCCTAGTTTCAAAAGTTGGTATCTCTCCAAAGAATTAACCCTTAACAAAGAGATCAGTCGCTCTTCATACAAACAGTACAATGACTCACCATGGACTTCTAAATCTCACTTTATGAATTTAAGATCACATAAGTAATTATACGCAAGAACCTTAAGCACACTGCCAAATGCCACTCAAACACAACTCGCTCGCTCGACAAATGATTTCAATTAAACCAACAGAAAATAAAATTCCTTTATTTAGCATATGAGGATCAAATAACCAAGTAAACTCAGAAAATCGCTAACAGACGCAGAAGCAATAGAAATTTCATACAACGAGCAAACGAAAAAAATAAGGAAGAAGCATTACCTCTTTGCGAGCAGCGACTAGGGCGATGGATCCGAAAAATAGGCTCGAACAAACGCGAAGACTCGAATGAGGTCAACGACTTGAATAACGACGAAGCGACACAGCTAACGCAGAAATGATAAACCAAAATCATAAACGACTAGAAACAGTAGCTTTTAGAATTCAAAACTGAGAAGACTTGTATATTTTCTTCATCCGTTTTCCTCTTTCCCTCTATAGGCTACTGCTTTCCTCTCTCTATTCCCGGCCCTTTCTTCGACCCCCTAACGCCGCTGCTTCTTCCCCATCCGAAATAATCAACCAATTTCTTCATTTTATACCTCTACCTTAGGGTTTAAAGGAGTGGGGTAAAAATACCCAAATAGCCCTCTAACGGGCTCTAATGGATAAGGCTCGTACCAGGATGATCTGGAGGAGAGGGGACCCCATAGATTTGGACGGATTCGAATTGGGTTATCGGGTTTCAATTCGAACGGAGGGGGGAAATGGGTTTTGGGTCCAGGGAATTGGGGAAAACTGATGAGGGGAGAAGTTTATGTGTGTGTATAATTGCTTTTGCAAAGATAGGCTGTAATTTCAGGTTGGGAGCAAATTTAGCCACCCATTTAAGATAATTAATTAAAAGGGGTATTGCGCGGATGGTATGAATTTAAAGCTAGGGATTTCAATTTTAACCCTTCTTTTTCAAATTTCAATTATTTCATTTCAATTTAATATTGACCCTTTTATAAAATAATTAGATATTAATTAGAATATTTCGGGACAAAATTAGGTGTCAACAGCTGCCCCTCTTTACCCGAAAAAGGATGAAAGAGTTTTTAGGGTAAAGATGTTGACGGGAAGCCAATTCTGTCACGATAAAGCCAAGGACTTTGATTCCAAGGATCAAAGTGCGAGGCTTATGGACATGGCCGAACTCCGGTTTCCGAGTTGCCTACATATCTTGGGCTGAAAGAGAATCAGGCCATATGTAGTTCGACGACACTTAGATAGAAAGACTCGCACGATTGACAAAAGAAAGGACGCCCGAATAGAAAAGAATTCAAACTGATGCCTAATCTGAAATGAAAGATTAGGATAGACTTGCTTGTTCGAGTGCAATTCTTCAGATCCTCGTTGACGAGTCTAGCTCATATCAACGATTGCCCCAGTTCACTGCTAAGAAAGAGTTCCACGTTATACTCCAAAATGCTGCTGCGGTGCTGCTAATATCCTGTAATAAACTTGACAAACGGTAAGCGAGTAACTGCAAATAAAGCTTAAAAAATGAAGTAATAAAGGAATAACGACAATAAAACTTGTAGATGTTGTTTGCAATATCAATGATAAGCTTGTCTCCAATCGACTAATGGAGAAATCTGGCTTTGTGAGACAAGATGACTTCGGGGCCGTTGGTAGACTTAAGATAAAGCAATAAAAGCTTCAATTAATAGGAACGTAAAGTGAATTTTAAACTCTAAATAATGAGGATAAAATGCCGCCTTTTAGGCAATAACCATGATAAAGCCTACAACTTTAAATCATGAAGAGACAATTTGAAAATAATATTGGATTGCACTCCAACCAGAAGTAGGAATACATCCGAAGTATTCACATTATCCTGCATGTCTTAACAAACTTATTAGCAACATAAGGCTATAAAGATATGTATAGAAAATGTATAAATGCCTCAGGAGGCTACAAAATGCTCAAGAAAGTGTGCTAATATTAAACGTCTATCGAGACCATAAAATATTACTCCTTAGAGGAATTTAAAAAATTAACACCTTCGAGGTGGCAGAAATACGCCTTTGAGGCAATAAAATTACACCTTAGAGGCATTCAAATAACTAACACCTTCGAGGTGACATCAATACGCCTCCGGGGCAACAAAATTTCACCTTAGAGGCATTAAAATAACTAACACCTTCGAGGTGATATAAATACGCCTCCGGGGCAACAAAATTTTGCCTTAGAGACATTCAAATAACTAACACCTTAGAGGTGATATAAATACGCATCCGGGGCAACAAAATTACGCCTTAGAGGCATTCAAATAACTAACACCTTTGAGGTGACATAAATACGCCTCCGAGGCAACAAAATTACGCCTTAGAGGCATTCAAATAACTAAGACCTTCGAGGTGATATAAATACGCCTCCGGGGCAACAAAATTTCGCCTTCGAGGCATTCATATAACTAATACCTTCGAGGTGACATAAATACGCCTCCGGGGCAACAAAATTTCGCCTTCGAGGCATTCAAATAACTAACACCTTCGAGGTGATATAAATACGCCTCCGGGGCAACAAAATTTCGCCTTCGAGGCATTCAAATAACTAACACCTTCGAGGTGATATAAATACGCCTCCGGGGCAACAAAATTTCACCTTCGAGGCATTCATATAATTAACACCTTCGAGGTGACATAAATACGCCTCCGAAAGCGTGAACATAAAGACGCTTCTCGAAAGCTTGAAATATAAAGACGCTTTTCGAAAGCGTGAGAATGTGAATACGTTATACTCTCCAAACTCTTCCACGGAGGAATGGTCTTGATTATAACACAAAGTGAACCCTTTAGGGTTGGCAATATCTGAAATCAAAAAATAGAACTTTAGTAAGCATTCTCATGAAGTGAAAGAGAAATGAACAAACATGCTTAACAAATTGCAAGAGTTATGGGAAATAGAAATGCCGCCTTTCGGCAAAGTGGAAAAGCCTCGAGTCATGAAGCACGTGCTTTATCCAAATATTATTGCAATCCAAGCGATGAGAATCTTAAAGATTGACTTGCTAAGATGTTTATCCTCCCTTGGATCTTAATGTCCCTGCTCTCAAAGAAAAATTGTTAGTTTTTGGGAGGGAGGGGGGAGCGTTTGATTCATGCTGACTCGAGCCTTCATTCTTCAACCGCTTCCTTCTTCTCCCTTTGTCTAGATTTGTGATCCGTCTTTTGAGACTTGACCAACAAACTCTTTGTCAAGCAATACGGCTTTTTGCGAAATTTGCCCAAGTTATGATCTTTCAAATCTTCAACTTGCCTTGCAAAATTTGCCCCAGTTGCTATTTTCAAACTTCATCTCACTTTGCAAAATTTGCCCCAGTTAACTTTTAGGCGGGAAACTAAAAATTTTAATATTATAGAGTCGAGCCCATTGAGAGCGCCTACGGATTCCTCCTTGGGAATCAAACCGTGCGTAGTTCTTCTTACATAAAGATTTTTGGGAAAATATGGCAATCTAAGTACGAAGCCGCATCCGAATTGGAAAATCCACACATATGCCCAGATGCATAGTTCGGCATTACATCATAAAAGATAAACAAGCCTAAAGCATTATAAATCTGATCGAATCCGATATGGATTGCTTACTTATCTTGTTGCCATTTCAGGAATCAGATCAAAAGTAGTTCAATATTACATAAAGAGGAAATAGGGAATCCTATGCTAGTGTAACTGAGCTCTATGTGAGTTGCTTACGTATCCTGCCTTGGGAATCAGGTCACGCGTAGTTCGCTTTACAATTAAAATTACATAAAATGAGAAAACACTTGCTTGCGACGCTTGTAAGCTATCTTGATTGTACTTGAATCGATAAATTTTGGCTAGACTGTAAGAGTGAGCCTTCTTGCAAATGAGACAATTTTCAACAACAGTCATGCTACTAAATCTCCGGGCATTGGTTCTCCAATCTGGATTGATCCATCTTCGATTAAATCTTGGACCTTGTGTTTAAGAGCAACACATTCGCTAGTGTTGTGGTTGAAAATTTCTGCATGATAAGCACAATATTTGGTTCCATCAACCCATTGCGGGGGAGGGTTAAATGTACCATTTCCTGATAATTGTTCTAACATTCCCACATATTTTAATCTTTCATACAATTGAGCCTGGGGTTCACCTAAAGATGTGAATTTTCGACGCTGCTTCTTCTCATATTTGGGATACGATCTTGATGGTTTAGACTGGCGGGCCACAGGTGGCAGACGTTGTTGCGGATAATTGTATGCTTGTGGTTGTGAATAAGGCTGATAAGCAGTTGCTGCAAATTGATGGTAATTGGGTTGAGTATTATAGACTGGATATGGCGCAGGTGGAATTTAATGCTGACTTGGATAAGTTGGGTATGATGTGCTTTGAAAAATAAGTTGGTTTGGTGAGTTTCTAAAGGTCGGCTTCTTGTTTGGCCTTTGGTCGATATCAGCCATATCAATTCCAAATTCATCTTCCTTCTCAAAATTACTTGTGCCAGCTTGAGCATTTTGGGCGATTGCCTTCATCGCGGCAAAGCTTACAATTCGCCCAGCCTTAACCCCTTCTTCAACCATTTCTCCCATCGCAAGAAGTTTAGAATATGGTTTATCCATCATAGGGAGCAAGTGCATGTAACAGGCATCATCTTGGGCTCGGATGAAGTACTTTACCATGTCTTCCTCAGTCATTGGTGGTCGCACCCTTGCAGCCTGTTCGCGCCATCTCAGTGCGTATTCTCTAAAGGTTTCTGTTGGTTCCTTCTTCAGATTGTCCAAGGTTATAAGGTCAGGAGCCATCTCAACATTGTACTCAAACTGCTTTGTGAAATCATTGGCTATGTCATCAAACTCACGCCACTTGCTTATATCCTGTCTTGCAAACCATTCAGCAGCAATACCTTCCAAACTATGACTGAAGAAGGCCATCAGAAGTTCCTCTTTACCTCCCGTAACCCTCATTCGGTTGAGATACTTGGTCATATGAGCAAATGGGTCACTATGACCATCATACATATCAAATTTTGGCACTTTAAACCCGGGAGGAAGAGTAATGTCAGGGTATAGATAAAGATTGCGATAGGAGATATTTTGACGCCCTCTAGACACTTGCAAATCCTTGATGGATTGCTGCATGATTTTCATCGTTTGGATTATCTCCCCTTGCTCAACTGTCCTTCCTCGCTTCTTCACGGTTACAGGCACTTCACTTTGTGGCACATAGTTAGTGAAATCCACGTTCTTATCATTGGGGTCATGCTCATAGTATTGGGTTTCAGGATATCCTTGTCTTGGATCAATGGCATTTTGAGGAGCAACAACCACAAAAATGGGTGCTTTGGATTGTGGAGGACGAGGAGTATCTTTGGCAGGTAAATATTGATAGTGAGGCAAGTTGTTCTGGTTGATGGATGCATTTGAGATATTGTTAACTGGTGCAAGCATATGAATGACACTGGAATTTAAAGGTGTGTTCGGATTGGCAGTCTCAACATTGGGATTCAGAGTTGATAGCACGGCTGACGCGTTTCTGTGGCTCGACCCTTTCATTCTTTCTAGTTCAGCTTGCATACATTCAATCTGCTTAGCCATTTTAGCAATTTGTTCATCAGGAACAACAACTGCTTGCTCATTAGAAGATGCAGGGATACCAGTCTGATCATTAGTCAAATCAATCATTTTCTGCTTCACTTTGGATTAGACGCTTAACCAACTCGGGAGTCAACACGAATCAAACTCTCTCTCTTTTTGGGGATAATCAAAACAAAAGGAAAAATTCAAAAGGTAACTATGTTAGTTTCCAGATCATTGGCATAATTGCACACAATCACGTAGCGCGCGTCACGTAGCGCTTTTGCATTTTAAACAAGTTTGACATGTGGCAATCACAATTAGTTGAGCGTAAATGAAAATGTGAGTGTGTCCTACCCTGTAAGGTACCTCTTTGTGATAGAGGTAAGCCTAATCGCGCAAATAAGTGGTAACGAAAAATAGTTCATGCCAGTTTTGAGCAATTCAGACTTAGAGTAAGCAACAATAACAATAATTGATAACAATCATCTCTCCGCCTTGACACTGCAATTCTGTTATCCCAACTACCTTCCATAAGTTGGTATCAACTCGAAATTCCAACACAGCTCATGCTCCTCACAACATTTGCACAAAATTCTAAGCCCAAATGCCTAAAACCCGAAACAATCCTCCATAGCTTTTGCAAACATCCACACTCCTCCAAGCACGACTCCCAACTATTTTACAACATCCAGGAGTGAAATTTTCAACCGCCTTCACAATACCAGACTGCAAATTATAAAAGGTTCCAATTGACCTTTATAAATAAAACCTCACCGGTCCTTGGCTTTGGACAAGCCTCTCAGCTTCCTAGGTTTTGCAAGGCTCACAGACCTTGTTCATAGGGCTCCTCACTGGTCCTCGGCTTTAATCAAGCCTCTCAGTTTCCTAGGTAGCCAAGACCGCACTGGTCTTCAAGGAGGGACCCCATTGGTCGTTTATAGACATAGGGGCTTCACTCTCCTAGTATGCGACAAGCATACTTCAATTATATTGAATGCAGCTGGACAGTCAACATAGGCCTGCACACACGCAAAGCCATTCATGAGAGGAACCCCACTGATCTTTTTAAAGACACCAGGGGCTTCCCCTCTTAGATCTCACTACACCAGGCCATCTCCAAAATACAAACCAACCAAATCTGCCTAACTTTCCCCAGACTACAATTCTGTCTTGATCTCAGTTTTGCTGAATTCTTCCATTTTCTAACCTAAAAGACAAAATGGGAGACAAAATTATAAATCTGATTATGCTCAAAACATGGCTAGGACTGAGAATTCGTTATCACATAGCACATAATATGCATTGTCGTTGGGTTTCAAGAACCCGCTGACGCAAGGGCGGTTTCCTAACTATGGAGGCGGTACCAAGGACCGGGTCCAGACTAAGGTGTAAATGCATGCATGCTCCTAAAGCTCCTTCTAAGAGTGGGTTAACGGTTGAGGCTAACAGGTGAGTGGCAGGCGGCTTCGTGGTCGAATTACTCCCACGACAATCCGCCGGTACACCAACTCGTCAAAGGGTTCTTTAGTGGAAGAAAGTGCGGGTGCGTATGCACACAGCTCGCGGATATTTGAGTGAGAATGCAAGAGGTTCCCAGGAATGGGGGAAGTATGAACGGAATGCCAGTTTATATGTGCGCAAATAGGGGTGTAGTGACATGCTTTTCGTGGCACACAAACAAACAGATATAATAAAACAAAATAAATTAAGCATGCTAGTTGCAAATAATTGGAAACCTTTATGGTCAAAACCTTTATTGCTCCCCAGCGCAGTCGCCATGCTGTTGAACCCCCAAAAAATATAACCCCGCAGGATTAAATTTCAGGAATATCGACAGGATGTACTAACTCTTTTGGAGTTTTGGAGTCGCCACCCAATTTAAGGAAAAACAGGGAACCAGATAAACAAATGCGTGCAAAACTCCGTTTTATAAAAAAAACGGTCTTTCTTTCAGAGATTCTAAAGGTAAGAGGTTTTTCTAATTTCGAAAGAAGGTTTTTAAGGCACTTTCGAAATTCCGTTAACAAATGGTTAATCTGACAGGTTTCCAAAATATTTGCAAGTGCTATTTATGCGCTTGTCTAAAAATAATTAATTGAACTATTAATTAATTCAACTAATTAAATTTAGTAAGTTTTCAAAAAATTTTACAATTTTATTTAAAAGCTTTAATTATTTTCAAAATAAAATAAATAAATAAATAAATAAACCGCATTTTCTTTTGAAAAGGAACGATTTGATCGTCCTAATTTCTTTGCCAACAAGTATGTGATAGCGCATAGACGGCACTTGCTCAATTTCAGCTTTAAAACCCAAGTTTCTCACCATAAGATGGAACTTTAGGTTTCAAGTCGCTTTTTGCAAAGTTGTTTCAGGACATTTAGAAGTTAATTAAAACTTCTTTATAAGTTTTGACTTTTTTTAAAAGAAACTACTTCGTATCAATAAGATAGAAGTCTTTTCTTACAGTCTGTTATAAAGCGTGGTTTTTTGAAAATTTGTGAAAATTTGCACGCATTTGCTTAAATGACCTAATTTGCAATAAATCAAATAACGATTCCAAAATAAAGGATAATGAACATAAAAGTAAATCAAATAACTCAAACAAATTATATATATATATATATATATATATATATATATTAGTAAAATATTTATACAAAGTTTACAGAAATATTCTAAAGGGGAAAAAAAGGATAAGAGTTAAAAGATAGAACCCGGAAAGCAAACTCGCGAAACGAGCCTTGGATTTCTAAATTTTCTAAAGTCTTGAAAACTTGGATGTTCGAGCCCGAACTTGACCCCAAGTGACTCCAATGCAATGTAAGCCGTCCCAAGTGAGTTTAGCCAACTCGTCACAAGGTTCCATGCCAAAATAAGAAGATAAGGAATTAGACAGCTTAACCAATGAAACGAATAAAGAAGTGACGAGTATTTTGATATAAAATGACATAAACTTTGACAAATTGTGATTTTTTAAACACATAGAAACGTGAGAATATGCTGGAGCCTCCGAATATTACTTGCAAACTAACACTACGGATTTACAATAGACAATGCCAAAATAAGAGGCAAGATCATAATTAGCAAATCAATTATGCTAACCCGGTAAGGGTAAAAATTAGCTCCCTAAAGTCATTAAACCACTCCAAACACATGCTGAAAACTCAAAGCTTAGCAACTAAATTAAGTATTCAGGGAGACATATCCAAAGTAAACCCAAAACATAAAACACATTCCTTCATTTACTCGCTATGCTAAAGAAACCTCAAGGCAACACTAAACAGAAAGAAGTCTGCTTTCCAAGAGATATAACCAAAAGATTCAAACTTTATGTCTTAAACCCAAGTTACAGCTTGATTTCAGAGTTTTTGAACCACAAACAATAACATAACTTTAACCACGAAGCAATATCCATTTCAAGGATTTAAGAAAAAACTTTATTAACCTATATATGGACATGAATCTGGATTATATTAGTGTCAAAGCGTAGTAGCAAGTGAGGACTTCATTAAGAAGCAATGACTTCAAGATTTCATTTTATAAACTAGGAACAAAACTAATCTTACGACACCCACACACCACCTTTATTCATATAAAAGAATTGATATTTATCGAAGCAAATACTTGATCTAAACAAGATCTTTGTTAATTTTAGGATTAAAAGAACTTTATTCTTCATGAAGGAAAATCGCATACCTAGCCTGATCTTGCAAGGTACAGCAGAATTTCATACGAAAAGGCAAATGAATGAGAGGAATTTATGAGAACTTTCATAAAAAAGCACCTTACTGCCTCAAGACCCAAATAAGACTAACTTTGATAATTCATAAATTGAATACAAGACCCAATTCTAAAAAAAAAAAAAAAAAAAAAAACCAATACAGGAACACATCATTTTAATCCTTGCTAACATCATCTTCTAGTGAAAACAAAACAAAACACATTCTAGTTATCCAAAACAAAACATTTATAAATGAAATCAAAGAAGAATACAAATGCAGTACTATTACCTTCTAACAAGCTGCATCAACCATTCACACTCCCTCTTAACTCCTACACTAAAGGACAGCAACCAGAACTGACCTACAGACCTCCAAGACAACCTAAATGACTACATATTCCCTGCTTCTTCACTGCACTTCCCCTGAACCAACTCTCAAACACCCATAAACTACCCCCCCTAGACAACTAGCAAACAAACAGACACAACAAGATTGCTGCTACTGGCCTGTTGCAACTGAAACATTAACAACCCTAAGCATCCTGCCTCCTCTTAATCACCTCACAGCCCTCTTAAGAACCTGGAACATCCCTGATAGCCTTGCACATTACTTACACAAAATCATGCACCTGAAGCTCACGAAAAACAACCTGGACAAAACTCCTAAGATCCCCAGGCATAACAGAAAGAAAAGAGACACAAACCAGACACTCAATGACTCCCTGAACCTCTTTAATGAACTCCCTGCTTAACCTACAACCACACACATATCCCAAACACCTGCATACACAAACCTACATACACATTCTCATACAAACACCATTTCAAACACACACACAGACCCCCAGCAGAAGACAAAAGACTTCAAAACAAAGACCACACCAAACAGAGATTGTTCACTAAAGCACACCCCCATTTTCAACAAAAATTCATTTCACATAATAAAGACCATTTAAGATGCTCAAACCACATAACTACAGGGTGCTCAAGTTCTTTTAAACCCAGATAGTGGCCAAACTTCTCATTAGTTTACTTAAAATCCAATTGCAAACTTTACGGTACCACAATAGATTCCATTCACACGAGCCAACTACACCATTTCATTGAAACAGAATTCACACGTAAACAATAACAAAGAGCCAGCAGCTTAAGAACTCACTTGTCCACCTTTAAAGTTCATGTTTCAGTATTTTGACACAATTTTTCTGAAAATTTCAGCATCATAGACAATTCACGCTTTAATGAGAACCAATCTATTCCCATTCTACAGAATACAGCTTACGCAAGCAGATTAGCGAGTGGACAAGGCCAACATAATGACAAGACACAATTTCGAAGCTGCTTCCTAGTTTCAAAAGTTGGTATCTCTCCAAAGAATTAACCCTTAACAAAGAAATCAGTCGCTCTTCATACAAACAGTACAATGACTCACCATGGACTTCTAAAGCTCACTTTATGAATTTAAGATCACATAAGTAATTATACGCAAGAACCTTAAGCACACTGCCAAATGCCACTCAAACACAACTCGCTCGCTCGACAAATAATTTCAATTAAACCAACAGAAAATAAAATTCCTTTCTTTAGCATATGAGGATCAAATAACCAAGCAAACTCAGGAAATCGCTAACAGACGCAGAAGCAATAGAAATTTCATACAACGAGCAAACAAAAAAAAAAAGGAAGAAGGATTACCTCTTTGCGAGCAGCGACTAGGGCGATGGATACGAAAAATAGGCTCGAACAAACACGAAGACTCGAACGAGGTCAACGACTTGAATAACGACGAAGCGACACAGCTAACGCAGAAATGATAAACCAAAATCATAAACGACTAGAAACAGTAGTTTTTAGAATTCAAAACTGAGAAGACTTGTATTTTCTTCATCCGTTTTCCTCTTTCCCTCTATAGGATACTGCTTTCCTCTCTCTATTCCCGGCCCTTTCTTCGACCCCCTAACACCGCTGCTTCTTTCCCATCCGAAATAATTAACCAATTTCTTCATTTTATACCTCTACCTTAGGGTTTAAAGGAGTGGGGTAAAAATACCCAAATAGCCCTTTAACGGGCTCTAATGGATAAGGCTCGTACCAGGATGATCTGGAGGAGAGGGGACCCCAGAGATTTGGACGGATTCGAATTGGGTTATCGGGTTTCAATTCGAACGGAGGGGGGAAACGGGTTTTGGGTCCAGGGAATTGGGGAAAACTGATGAGGGGAGAAGTTTATGTGTGTGTATAATTGCTTTTGCAAAGATAGGCTGTAATTTCAGGCTGGGAGCAAATTTAGCCACCCATTTAGGATAATTAATTAAAAGGGGTATTGCAAGGATGGTATGAATTTAAAGCTAGGGATTGCAATTTTAACCCTTCTTTTTCAAATTTCAATTATTTCATTTCAATTTAAAATTGACCCTTTTATAAAATAATTAGATATTAATTAGAATATTTCGGGACAAAATTAGGTGTCAACATATTGTTTATTAATGTAGCGCCTTAGGATAGTCCAATATCTTGTTTATGAACTATGAATTGCTCATTTTGTAAGATTATATAAGTTTTAGAAAAATTTGATAGTTTTCAAAAAATTTGAGCTATTTTCTTATTATGAGAAAAAAATTACAATTTAAGAAATTTAAGAAATTCAAATTGTATGTCCAAACAAAATTTTAACTTCTCAAATCCCAAGCTCTCTCTTTTTACTCTTACGTCCATCAGAATATAAAAGACATTGTTTATAGTTAAAACCTCTACCTCTAAGCTTCTCTTTTTACTCTTTAATTAAAAGGACAGTGCGGTACATAAGATTCGTGCAATCACGCAAGGTCCGGGAAAAAGTCGCATCGCAAGGGATATAATGTATGCACCCCAATGGTATGCTTTAATTTTTGAAAAAAGTTATGATATATTTAAGATTATTTTACATTTTGCGTTAAAAAAAGGTTACCACTATAATTTCTTATCTAGTCAAAGATCATCGCTACGTTCACAATTGGGCATAAACTTCCAACTGTTATTTTTCTTTTTTCGTATATCTAAGAGTAGTGAAAGTGTTTCTAGTCTCATTAACACGCCCTTCTCTAGCAGGTGTTTACTCACAGGTGTTATGATGCCTGCAGGTAAAAGGAACGAAGACGAGAGTAATGCCCAAGCAATTGCTTAAAATTAGAAAACTTGTCTGAGTAATCAAGTGAGAAATCCATTGCCTTTCAAGAATTAATTTCCTTAATACAATACTAAGTTACAATGTATTACTATCCTACAGAAAGGCCCCCACATAAATTACAAATAATGCAAAAATTTGGAAAGCTCCATATATATCCTATGTACTCCATTAGATTAGTTCCATGCACATCCAGGAACACGGCCTGGGCAATACTTACTCTTCCACGTTCTTGCTTTCAGTCTCACTCTTCACACAATTCCCAGTGCCTTGGGCAAGCAGTCCGCTCTTATAAAGTTCGTCCAATTCATGGAAATATGGACACGATCTGTAGTTTTTTGGGCGTGCCTTCCCACTGTCGATTGTCCTTTTATAGTACTTGTTAATGTTCTCCCATTTCTCTTTACACTTTTTCGGAGTCCGGATGTAACCCATCTTAGCCAATCCATCAGCAACCTCTTCCCACACAGATCCTTTAGCCCCTTTAAGAAACTTGTGGTCTAAAGCTGTTCGGATTGATACAAGGGCTTGCACTTCAGATTTTGGCCATCTCCTATTACATGAATCAGATCTAGCATCAGCTTCTTGACCATGAGCTTCACCTTCATATTTAACTAGGCTTGATATTTCTGACGATTTAGGAATTTGGAACTCATCACCTAACAGATTTTTAAGGAAAGAAATAAGGGCCAAGCTTCTAGAGGTCTCTTCAGCTCTCACCTCCTCATCTCGCTTTGCTCTTTCCATCTCTTGCTGCTTCCAAGCTTCTTCTCGGATGATTCTCTCCTGTTCTTTCTTCTCTATCATCTCTATTAATTGTTTGTGCATCTGCTCTTGCTTGTCCATCAGCCTCCTTACCATGTCTTCGAGATATAATTTAAGACTATTCCGCGTTTCCCTCTTCCTCTTCCTATTTAACTGTTCTTCAACAGCCTCTGGCTCTGATGATTCAGTGTCATCTGAAGATGAGCTGCATATCGAGGTAAATGCAAGTATTGTCAAAGTTGCTCACTAGCCAATAGAGAAAGTTACGGCTTGGGGAAGTCCACAGATTCTTTGCATACTAAGGCCATTGCGACACCCATAAAGGAGTAGTTCCCCACCTAGGAGCTAATTTATCATGCAAATTCTTTTATACTTTCAAGATTTTGTTAGGGACCAATCTTTCCTAGAAAATCACTTCATTATTCGAACAGATCGTTGTCATGCAATTATCAAAATTACTATAGGTAAGGTGACATTATCTATCAGAAGAAGGCAGAACATTGACCTTCGCAGTAAGCTTGAAACATTTCACAGCGCGACAACTATTAATTTCAAAGCAACCAAAACAAACAGTAAATTCAAGAACTTTTAGCCGAAAACCTGCTACTTTCTTTTGCCCTAAACAACATCAGAGAGACCTCCACCAAATATTATAGCATTATATTACAACCTCTACGCTATATTCAAATTAAACTGACTTGTAGGAGCTGAGGTCTAAAATAAAATGAAAGAAGGTTTAAGCCAGGTAATAACTATTTTTCTTAAAAGAGTTCCCAAATAAAGCATTTTTTATAAGCTTAAAATGTAAAGTCATGGTTTTTATCACATGGTCTCAACTTTATGTGACAAAATGAGTATAATTAGCAACAAAATAAAATACTTCCCCCTATTTCAGTTATACAAACCTATTTCTTTTTTCGTCCATTAGAGAAAAATAACTTCTTTCCAAATTTAGAAATAATTTAACTCCATACTTCTCATTTCACTTACAACTTGTTTAGATGGCTGTAACCCATTGTATCGTATTGTATTGGCTACCATGAGTACGACATTTGTTTTGATTGTTACTTTAATTACCATTGTATTGTATAGTTAAATCCATGGTTATGTAACCACGAAAACTGTCACTTTATGTAACGACCGATTTGGTAGGATCGCGTCGTTACCTATTTTTCTTTCCCAACAATCCCTCACTTATTATTTAATATTCCAATTTTACCCTTTACCTTATAATAACTTATTAAACCACGATAAATACTACAGCCTATCCAAACATTGTACAACATTATACGACACACAGTACGATATGATACAATACAACACATATGAAATGATGGGTAACAACCATCCAAACGGAGTGTTAAGGAGATGATTTATAATCATACAAATACCAATCACTTAACTTAAATGATAAATTTAATTTTTTTTATTAAACCGTGTATCAAGTCAAACAGGTTCACATACATTAAAACGAAAGGAGTACTGTAACTAAAAGTCATCTAACTTTATGGAATGATTCACCGCTACAACAATCTCTATGGCTTATTTAAACCACCCGTATCAAAATTCTTCCATCATTTCTTACCAGTCAAACTAGGTCATATAAATTAAAAAGTAAGCCGTAAACATATAAAATACACAAAAAATTACCTAAATTGAGCCTCTAAAAGACGAGCTTGAGAGATCAAGTGAAAGACATCAGAATCAAACTCCGATTTCATTTGGTCAACTGCCTCCGCATTTTCACTCATAAACCCTAATTCACCATTCATCCTATTATCAACATAGTTACTACCCAACCTCACCGGCCGGAGTTTACGGGGAGGGGAAGAAAGGTGAGTGATTTCCGGCGGAGGATGACAATAAACGACGGCATTTGACCGGTGACCGTCGCCGTCCATTAATTAAAAAGTGGCGGCGGAAAGGGGGAAAATGGAGGGCTGGTAAAAGCTAAAGTAAAAGATGGGGTAAAACTTAAAAGGGAAAGCTAATAAGTTAAAACCAAATTTTATTTGGATTTATCATTTATTACGTCTCACATGGTTAGCCAAGTATATAATATGTACAAGTCCTATTATTGAATCACAAAATACTGTAGTTATATGTTAAAAGTTTATTAAATTTGTACAGATAATCTATTTTGGAATTAAATGAACAAGAAAACTTATATAGTTCACAGTCATAAAGTGATATTGAATCCGTCTATATTACGGATTATATTCAGCTCGAGAGCTCGAGTTTTATAAATCAACCAATTAAAAAAGATTAAGTGATTTAATGAAGTTTAATGATTGATACGTGTAGGGGTGGGCACAAAACCGAAATACCGAACCGAACCGAACTAATTCGGTACTTCGGATTCGGTTTTTCGGTTCGGGTTCGGTCCTAGAAATTTTTGAACTTCGGTCTTCGGTTTCGGACTCCCCGGAACTTCGGGCCCCGAAGTTTTTTTTTTTATTTTTAAAACCATTAACAAAAAACATCCACCATTACATATTACGTATATTTCCTAGATTGATTCGTATAATTTCCCTTTTTTGCTTATTGTATTTTAATGTCTAATTAGTGATTAAATGCAACATATATAAAAAATTAAATAATTGAACTAAAAATTCATTAGGAAATGATAAATTAGCTGAACATCCCTTTAGTTTGAATAAATCATTTATGTTAAGTCATCGCGATATGATATTACGAGTATTTAATCATTTATATTTGGTAATTTGATGTATTTTTGTTAATCTTATTTTTTGACTTTGAACAGGTATGTACTTTGCCTTTCCTTTTCCTTTCTTGTTCGGCCTTTTTTTCTTTGGCTATAAACTTTGGTTTAAACCGAAACACCGAAGTACCGAACTAAAAAACCGAACCGAACCGAACCGAAGTATAAAAATTACGGACTTTTCTACACTTCAAACCGAACCGAAAACCGAAGTAACGGACTCCTACTTCTAAAAACCGAACCGAAGAACCGAACGGCCACCCCTAGATACGTGGAATGATTTGCTATCTATCATGTTTTTTTTTTTTTTTTAAATAAAACAACAAAAAGAAAAAAAGTGTTTCCTTCTTTGCGACCCCGGCATCAGTGATCGATAGTAAGTGAACTTTACTATGTGTAAAATCTTTTTATTTTATATTAATCAAACTTTATGTAAGATTATAATTAGCGATTTCAAATTGTGTTGTCTTTGTTCCTTCTGGACAAGTTCAGAGTGCTCAAGAGTCGAGCCGAAGCACTTTACCTTACTCCAACGAATCCGGCGCAATATGTAAGAAGCCAACAGAAATGAGTTGCTCAAGTAGATTGTAACAATAATAGATATATCGGCATTACTTCCGCCGACTTACATCATTTAGTAGACGATGCGGGTGAAGAAACTAATGGAACAAATATTTTTTTAAGTCGGCAGATTTTTTTAAGTCGACAGAACAAATGCCGACTTGCCATGGTTTTTCTTAACAAATCGACATTTGTTTTGCCGATTTACAATGCTGCATTTTTCGCTCTATATAACTCTTGCTTCACATCTTTCATCCTCCACTACCGATTACCTCTCATTTCTTATCTCTTATCACGTCTCTTATTAACAACAAGAAACAATTTTTTTTTTGTCATGGCCCAAGTAAATGTATCATTTTATTGGGGTGGCGAAGTGTTACATAAAAATAATTCAATCAGATATAGCTTACCTCCTAAAAGTAATTCCAAAGTACCTACTACTATTTCGTATGATAGGTTTGTTGATATTTTATTTAAGAAAATGAATATTGATCCAACACGAGAAAATATTTTAATTTTTGGTAGGTATCCACACTAATCTACTAGTCAAGGTGTGCCAATATATTGTGAGTGGAATATATATGACAATGACACATTGATGGAATTTTTAAAATTACCAGAAGAAATATCCATACGAGTGCTTGAAATTTATGTCAGTACTGAACCACAGATGATGAATGAAGTTCCTTCTGAGCAATATTGTGTTGACCTTAATGTTCCAAGTGAATTTACTCAATTGCAAGTAAATAGGTTGTCTGAGAGGCCTTCTAATCAGTTCGGACAGAATTCTAGGTACGTGTTTAAAATATTGTTATGAATATAATAAATGGTCCATATAATTTTTTTAATGGTATATTATGTTTTAGTCATTTAGTTTTCGATGTGACGATAACTTATACATTAAATTACTTATGCAGTTTTTCTCCACTAGAGACTACGTACTCGTATGATGTGTCAAGAGGTTATGAATAAATTCGTTATGATAGCATATCACAACAGTCTGGTTACTTTGATGGGAAATTGATTGATTTTTTTTTTAATTTTAAAATTATTATCAATTGGCTAAAATATGAGTGTATTTCTGTTGTTATAGAATTAAAAGTTGTGTATCCTTAATCTTGCAGGTGTTATCAACCTGAAATGGTTCCTAGTGAAACAATGAGAGGAAACAAAGTTGCTCATATTGATGAGTTGGCTACCCATCATGACTGGTAATATATTCACCTTTCTTGATATATTCAAATATTTTTTATTTTTATTATTTTTAATTATCTTTTATTACTTTAATATTTGTTAGGCTGTATCAACAAGAAGATGACTCATTTTTTACAAATCTCAATAATCGGGTGACAAATAACGATGTTGCTGATGGAGGTGGTGAGGAATCGGAGAGTGACATCCCAAATGATGCCGATGATTAAGATGATGAAATGTCATTTTCTGGAGAAGAAAATGAAGAGGAGCACCCCTACATGTGTATGATGAGGGAAATGTGAATTATCATGCCGACCATATTGTATACCTAGATGACCTACCGGAGAGGGATAATGTGTTTGTTTTAACACGAGAGGATGATCATATCCGTACATCAATCTGGTCAGCAGACAAGCCAGATCTTCAGTCAGGTATGTCATTCTCTACCAATGAAAAAATGAAACGGCGGTGAAGATTTGGAGCATTCGTAAGAATAGAAAATTCATTGTTGACGAAGCAAAGGGTGATTATTGGAAAGTTGTTTGTCGACGGTCCCAAGAAGGTTGTAGTTGGATGTTGCGTGCAAGGAAGGTTGAATGAGGGATGTGGAAGATTGGGAAATACAAGAGCAAGCACACTTGTGATATGGAAGAAATACGTGGAGATCATTTTAACTTTGATACTAAAATAATTGCAAAAGCTTTGACTGGTTTTATCACAAATAACCCGCAATACAAGGTAAAGGACTGCATCGTTGCCGTTAAAACAAGATATGGTAGTGAGCCATCAATAAGGAAGGCGTGGCTTGGCCGTAGGCGTGCCTTCGAGAATGTGTATGGCAATTTTGACAAGTCATTTGCACAACTTCCGAGATACATGGCTGCACTATACCATTTTAATCCTGAGACCGTTGTTGAATGGTGGCACGAGAATTCTCCGGCTTCTATTCCATTTAAAATATTCAAATATGTGTTTTGGGCATTTAAACCATGAATTGATGGATTTGAAAAGTGTAGGCCAGTGATTTCAATTGACGGCACACACGTGTACGGGAAATAGGATATAAAATTATTGATTGTCGTTGCAGTTGATGCGAACACTAATGTGTTTCTACTTGTTTTTGTAATTGTTGCAAACGAGAGCACTGAGACATGAACATGGTTTTTGCAACTTTTGAAGAAGCATGTTGTCAAGGATAGATCAGGTATTTGTTTGATATCAGACCGTCATAAAGGCATTCTTTCTAGTGTGGATGCCTTGCCTGAATGGAATGAGCCTGCAGCAAGCCATTGGTTTTGTATTAGGCATTTGAAGAGCAATTTTATGTCGAAGTTTCAAAACAAACACCTTGAGAACCTAATGTGGTTGGCTTCTACGGAGCATCAAGTAAGAAAACATTATGAGAGGATGCCAGAAATTCATGAATGCAATATCGAGGCGTACAATTGGTTAGCAAAACTTCCAGTAGAGAAATGGACAGTATGCATGGATGGTGGTAAAAGGTGGGATATTTTGACCACTAACGTGTCCGAGTTATTCAACGGGGTGTTAAAAATGGCTCGAGGATTACCTGTCACTGCAATGGTTAGGTTGTGTTTTAGCCAGGTTGTTAAGCACTTTTATGACAGAAAACAATTGGCAGATGCTTTAGTTCGTAAAGGTCAGAGATATCCTAAGCGGCCAAAAGATTTGATAAAAAAGTATGAGAAGCATTCGAAATGGCACACTGTCCGTGATCGTTTTCATAAGGAAACTGGACTTTATGAGGCGATCACGGGTATTTTCGGTGACAAAGATAATAACTTGCACAAGGTTCGCATGCAAGAAAAAAATGTGATTGCAATAACCTTATGTCATACCATCTACCATGTTCTCATGCAATGAAGGTATGTGAACATTTTGGAAAAAATACAAATTTTCTAGTAAATAGTCATTACACTGTGGCGAACTATTTACAAACATATAATGGGTTGTTTCAACCGCTCGGGCATGAGGCATACTGACTACAGGAGCCATTCAAGATGGTCTTGAACAAAAATTATTTGCGTAGGACAGGTGTCAACAGAAGGTCGAGAATTCCTAACCAAATGGATGTAGGGCCTTCTCGATATGTTAGGAAGTGCGGATCATGCAAGGAAACAGGCCACGATAAGCGCAATTGTCCAACGCCTGCAAGCGGAAGTAGTAGTGCTAGGCATTAAATTTATTATTATTGTTTTAGCAAAATTTCTATATTTCTTATTGTTGTATTAACTCTTATTTTAGAACATCCATGTTCATTTAAATATGAATCTATGTTTTATTTATACGTGTGTTGTTATTAGTACTATTATTTATTTTATAATGTGTAGTCTTGTTCTTTGTCTTAGTAGTGACTTAATTGTTCCCCTTATATTTGTAGGGAGTCACCAATATTTTTTAATCCACTTGACAATCAATTACATCAGCCCACGTAAATACAAAATCCTAGGTCCGTATTCCAATTAGATAGGGTAAGTGTATAATCACTTCACAAGCTTTCATGGAAAGTTGCATTCGAGGCATTGCCGACACGCCTCTTTAAATTCAATAATAATATTTGTAGTAGGGTACAATAATTTAACATCTGATTTGACGAGTCTATGCGCCAAGCCGCGTGAATATTAAAGGTTATGAGTCCGCATATCAATGGTGTGTATGTTTGACCTATCATTCCTATCTTTTCGAAAATAAAATATCTAAGTACTTATTGATGGGGTTGAAATAATGGTCTGTATGCCATGGGTCCACTTGTGAAGGGTAATTTGACAATTTCTTTTGACGTGCTAGAGAGTAATAATGCTATCAATAAAGTACCTAAATAGTTCTTGAAATAATGTTAGACTGTCTAGTTGAACTATTTCTCTCATCATAATTAAGAGTAGATTTGTACACATATATATGATCAAAATATGGCTACAATATTTTTGCACATGGCCTATACATGCTAATAATGCCAATAAAGGAGTAGAGAGCACAGAGTAAAAGCAAGTCTTCAATCAAAAGCTTTACGCCTAATCTTAGACTTCGGCCTAAGTACTCCAGCATCCGCACTGCCATCAACATGTTCTTTACTGAACGCCTTCCTAACAAGCCTATTCTTTTTGTGTGCACGCTCTTTTTGAACTGGTAAGTCTCTCACGGTATCCATCGAGTCATCCTTTAATTCAGACAATTGATGAACATTAATATAAATTATTAATCAAGAAAAAATACAATAACAATTAGAAAATGCGTATCACCAAAAAAACAAAAAATAAATTAGTTACATGTACGAAAGATGTTACTGTAGGTGTTGCTAGTTGCACTTGCAGATCCTGACCAACATCCATATGACCCTACAAGAAGATGAAGGTCAGACTAAATAATTGGATGAGTATTTTTCTCCTAGAGCACACCCTATACTTTCAGACCAACAAAGACAGGCAATCTTGTAATAGCAGAATGTGGATAATTGGATTTGAATGTAGTAGTCCACTTTCATTATAACTCCATATCAATTTTTTGCCTACGTAATTCAGACTAACAAACCAACTGACCAATATCATTTTTTTTCCAACATCCATATTTCGTTCATTTATTGCTAGAGTCAGTTGATGGAGGTTATTGATATTCAGTCGCACCTCCACTAGCAAACTAGAGTACTTCGGGCAACTTATGTAATATACTTGATGGTATTACCTCATGTAGTACAGAGGGATCATAAAAAAATCTCGTTGCAAGTTTAATAAGCTTGTCCATGCCACCTTTTTGTACAATAGCACTCTTGTTTGTGTCACTCCCTGCCAACTACTCACGATAATATATTAATATTTAACTTTAAGAAGGAAGATGAATACAGATAATCAATTCATAGGGACCAAAAGGAAGTTGAAGTTACTCCACAGACACAGCTAGAAAAGTTGATTGGCAAAGAAAAATAATGTAGTTGATTGGCAATCAAAACATCCACATAAAAACTCATAAAAGTAGCCATTTACCAATGACAAGGACTAAATACTAAACTTTGATGGTCACAAAATTTTCTATTTCATTTAAGTGTCCAGACCTCCAAAATCACTATGCATGCCAACCTTCCCTCACAATTGTCTACAACTTAACAATTTACTGTAATTTCCACTAGGAAAACTGAAAACATAACAGAAAACAAGCAAACGAAACCAAATTATACAACACTCATAAAGACCATTCACGAAATATTAATCTCTAAATTGACTGTAACTTCCAACTTCCAATAGCAAAATTGAAACAGAGGAAATTAAAAGGCAAATGAAACTAAAGTATACAGAACTCCAAAGTGACTGTTAATTCTCTATTATGATAGCAGGCCTTAAATTCGAGCAATGCACAAATTAGAACCAACCAAACATGTAATGTTGTAACTGCACTAATCTATGAATCCTGCTGCCAAACTGGTAAAATACTTAAAACTACATTTATGTAAAGGCCAAACAAAACAAACTTAAAATTCATCTTTCATCTCAAAGCATCCAAATAAACTCATAAAAGTACCCTTTTTGCCAATAGCCAAGACTAACACCAATCTTTGATCATTACAAAATTTTCTATTTCCCTCCAAATTCACTATGAATGTCAACTTTTCCTGACAATGTCTTCAACTCAATAAATGTAACTCCCAATTGAAAAAATGGTGTATTACAAACTCATAAAAGACACTATTTCTGGAATCCGGCACCAAAATGGTGTGATTTTTTAGTTGAGCAACAAAAACCACTCAATTATAAATAGATTAACAACAAAAGCAGAAGCCAAAAATGTGGAAAGAAATAGGATGCGGCCCTTTACTCTGCTTGTATTCTAAAAATGTTATGCAGTAGGACATGACAATAGACTATACCATTCCATTTTCTGTTGTCAAGTGTTGAAGATGTAATTAAGTAATAAACAGTGTGCTCGCTCTAGTTGTCTGTCTTAAACTATATATGGGCTATCTGCAGGTCAATAAAACCCACCAGGAGATCTCGTAATAACATTAATGATCATGTTATTGTTGTATGTTATATGTCTGTACTTTTGATAATGACCAAAACAGAAATAGATGAAGTAGAAAAATTCCAAGCCAACAGTCTACACTGTCTGTCCTTAAGAAATCTAATCCCCTCACAGTTACCCAAGGTTTGTGGATTAATTTCTCCCAGGATAGAATAATCCTCACTGTAATAGCGGTAATTCAAATCACAGTGAACAGGGAACTCAAATAATGGTAGCAAATCATACTGACTCAGAACTTACTTTTGTTTTGAAAACAAATGCAAAAAATAATGAGAGAGAGAGAGAGAATGAAATTTTTGGATGAACAAAATGAGCCAAAATGCCTCTCTATTTATAGCCACAAGATTTGGAGTGAAAAGGCATGAAGGTGTCTTTTCATTTTGCTGAAGTGGCTGTTCATGAAAGGCAGCCTTCAAAGTGGCTGTTCAATGAAAATGTGCCTTTTCATTGGTAAAATAGTTGTTCATGAAAGGCAGCCTTCAATGTGGCTGTTCAATGAAACACCCTTTCAAGAGAAATGATAAACGTTCCAGAGGCATCAGTTTGCCTTTTTGGGAATTTTGCATAACTAGTCCAGTCTTTTTATTCCGTTACAAAAACGGCTCCATATCAAATATTAATATAAAATATTAATATTTATTTCATTTCCCATTCACACCACTTTACCTTCCTTCCAACCTCAACAATCCCCCACATGAATGGGGAATGGCTATATGAAGAAAACATGCAGAAAACTATGTGATTTGCAAGTAAGAAAAAATTGCATCTGGATAAGAGGGTTTCCCTTTGAACTTTCCGTAGTGAACATATATCGGATATACTCGGTCAATCGGTAGATTTGATATCTTTGAACCGTCGAACTTTGGTGTATACCTAGACAACATATGTCACACAATTAATCCTTGACCATTTTTGGTTCTCATTGTTGTGTTCATTTCAGCCATGAACATCGCCTGGTTCATGAGTGCGTAGAGAATTGGCCTTACAGAATTCTCCTTGAAGCGGCTTCCACTTCACACTCACATAGGTGATTTCTAAACGTGTAATCCCGTAGATCTACACTGTTTGACAAACCCCGTATCAAACTTAGATAATCATTAAAAAACGTCTTTAACGTTTTATCCTTGGTACTAAACACTGTCTTATTAAGAGGATGGGTTAAGTTGTTTGACAATGTTGGAGCGGTCGTACACAACTTTGTTTGAGCTCCTTGAACCTAGATCTTGGGATCTCCAGTCTTCTAGGTAGAGTTACCGCCATGACGACTTGTCCTCGGCCATAGTCCCATTCCTCTTGATGATCTCTGAACATCATCTCTAGTTAAACCTTTAGTAAGTGGATCCGATACATTATCCTTTGACTTAACATAGTCAATTGTGATACTAGAGATAAGTTGTCGAATGGTTTTATGTCTTCGTCGTATATGACGATTTTTACCATTATACATAAGGCTCCCAGCCCTCGATATTGCCGATTGACTATCGCAATGTATACATATAGGTGTCAACGGCCTAGGCCAAAATGGTCTTCCAAGAAGTTTCGGAGCCATTAAGCTTCTTCACCGGCTTTGTCCAAAGCTATGAACTCAGCCTCCATTATAGAGCGAGCAAGCAAGGTTTGTTTGGATGATTTCCAAGTTACCGCTCCTCCACCTATTGTAAAAATATATCCACTTGTGAATTTTGATTCTTTTGAGCCGGTGATCCAATTTGCATCACAATATCCTTCTATAACAGCGGGATACTTATCATAGTGCAAAGCATAGTCTTGGGTGTACTCCAAATAACCCAAAACTCGTTTCATAGCCATCCAGTGATTTTGTCCAGGATTACTTGTGTATCGACTCAGTTTACTTATAGCACAAGCTATATCTGGTCGTGTACAATTCATGATGTACATTAGACTTCCCAACACTCTAGCGTAGTCTCGTTGAGACGTGCTTTGTCCTTTATTCTTTGTAAAGGCAAGATTAACATCAATTGGAGTCTTTGAAGTTTTGAAGTCTAAATACTTGAATTTTTCCAGGACATTTCTGATGTAATGAGTTTGAGATAATGCCAAACCTTGAGGAGTTTTGTGAATTTTAATACCCAAGATTAAATCCGCAACTCCCAAGTCTTTCATATCAAACTTGCTAGTTAGCATACGTTTAGTAGCATTGATGTCAGCAATATTTTTACTCATTATTAACATGTCATCCACATATAGACAAACAATGACTATATGATTTGGAGTGTTCTTAATGTAAACACTTTTATCACACTCATTAATTTGGAAGCCATTTGACAACATTGTACTGTCAAATTTCGCATGCCATTGTTTAGGTGCTTGTTTTAGTCCATAAAGAGACTTAACAAGTCGACATACCTTCTTTTCTTTCCCAGGACCCACGAACCCTTCAGGTTGTTCCATGTAGATTTCTTCCTCCAAATCTCCATTTAAGAAGGCTGTCTTTACATCCATTTGATGGATTTGAAGATCATACACGGCGGCCAAAGCTATTAGCATCCGTATGGATGTAATTCTGCTTACCGGAGAGTATGTATCAAAATAATCAAGGTCCTCTTTTTGTCTATAACCTTTAACGACCAGTCTAGCCTTGTATTTGTCAATAGTACCATCAGCTTTCATTTTCCTTTTGAAAATCCATTTGTAACCTAAAGGTTTGTTCCCAGGAGGAAGATCAATCAACTCCCGTGTGTGGTTGCTTAAAATGGATTCAATCTCACTATTGACTGCTGACAACGCTCAAGACACACCTCGGCTTGAGGTATGAACGGTCATCGCAATACAATTTACCCAACTAGGAGTCGGGGTCGAATCCACAAGGAACAAAGTGATGCGATCAAAGTAGTGGAGGAACTAAACCTATTTGACAAAGCCAAACTAGGATAACGAGGTGATGGAACGATATTAACAACTACAAACTACACTAGGAAAGCAAGTAAATGTGATCAATGGCTTTCTCATAACCAAGGAAGTCAAGTTTTGAGCCTAGAATGGAATTATAGCACGGGGTTTATGTATTATGGCCGAGTCGTTCTAATGTAATCCCTAGAATCCTTCCGGCCTAGAAGGGATTTACCTCAACGGCGCTCGTCAAAGCCATGGTTGAGCTTATAAAGCACTACCTATTACCCGAGGAAAGAAGACCTCTTCCGAGCGTAACTTCTTTTAGATGAGTTAGTCTATAAAATAGCCTATCAACCCAAATCCTCGCTAGCTTCGCTATTCTACGCTAACTAATCTCTTCCGAGTCTTTAATTAGCAAAGTAGACATATAACTTTAGTGTCATGAACATTAAAGTTAAGTAACCAAAACAATAGAAGCTAGATAATCAAAACCCACATATATAAAATCAAATCCTATTCATGAATCATTCATATAATCATGTCCAAAAATTATATCAACTATCCAAATGTAGCAATACAAATCAAAGAAATAAAGAAAGGGATAAAGAATTGCTTATTAAAGTGCACCCAATCTTCTATCTCCAAGGATTGTTGATGATTCTTGCTCCCAAGTTGGAAAAGTAGCCAAAGATATGTACAAATGAAAGCTACAAACTATTTATGTGTTGCCAAAATGAAATACCATAATTTTCCATATATTCTCCCGAGGTTAAAATGAAGAATAGCTGATTTTTCATGCCATAGCCACCCTGGTACCAAAGTTTACCCGATAGCCACTTTATCACTGCTCAACTTAGTCATTATTTCACGCATAGCCACTTTTCTGCTGCGTTTTTGATAGACTAGCCAGTCTTCTTCTTTTTCTTTAACTTGGGTTCTTTTTTACTTGTTTCTTCCATAACTCTTCCCCAAACATATTCAGCCTACAAAATGCAACGAAACCATGATAAGTGCACTAATTTAACCATTTTAACACAACAAAAGCTCAAGTATAAGTATGTAATGTGTGGTATTTTAACCACACATCACACCCCCAAAACTTAAACTATTGCTTGTCCTCAAGCAAAGCACAAACTAGTAAATTCAAAATTGCATTTCAATCATTTTTAACACCCATAAAGCCACAAGAAGTCAAAAATCAACTTTTAGCTCAACAACCATGACATAGGTTGGTACCAACAATTAAGCCAAGTCATGTGAAATATTCTTTCTTTTTCAAATCATTATTTTCACAAAACCAAGTGCTCATCAATAATACAAATCAAAAGGAAATCAAGTCATGACACTAGACTTTCAAAATTTGCCTCTTTGTCACAAGAGCTCACTTCTTTGCTTTCTTACCTCAATTGAAAAATGAAACAAAGTCCTCAACTCAACTTCACAAGTGCCCTCACCACACAAGAGAGTATCCCAAACACGCAAAATGCAATATTAAACACAAATGGGATATATGATAAAAGAATTCACTCACTTTCTCAAAAGAAGTTCAACTTGCACACTAGAGATACTAGAAATTTGCCCTTCATGTACATCTCCAGTAATGTAGGAATGCTTGACCCGAAATCAATTAGGACTTTGTTAGGGTTGTAATGTAGGCTTTTGGTCAAAGGTGGGGTAAAATTTGGGCAAATAGTGACTACACACCTCCTTGAGCACTACACCATACAAAAATTGAAAGCACGCTTCATTTTTCTTGCACTTCCCCTCTTTATTCATCAATTCCATTTTTTTTCTTTTTTTCTTTTTGTTTCTTTTCTCTTTCCTTTCTTTTTCTCTTTTTTTTTTTCTATTCAACTTACTTTTGTTGCTCTTTCTTTTTTTTTTTCTTTTCTTTTGATTTTCATTAACTTCCACACTTTTACTATAACTCGTGCCACCCCCAAACTTAGGCTTTTGCCTAAGTTGCACGTCTTTCAATGCACTCAAGGAGGTAGGGCCAAAAGGAGGGTTAGTGCTTTAAGCACTTAGAATTGGTCCGGGTTAATAATGTAGTTGTCAAAAGAAAGAATATTAAGCTCAAAGGGGTTGACTAAGGTTATAATACAAGGGTAGGCTTTTTAGGTTACTAGCGGGCCAAAGAAAGCCTAAAATTACTTTTCAAGTCAAGCACCACCTAGGATTTCGCCTCGAAGCACACTTAGGGCAAGTTCTAGATCTAAAGTGCACAAATGAACACACAAACACCTCACCACACATGGCACAAGCAAAGAGAGAAAGACAATTATATTCGAGTCCCAATTAGAAGCAATTGAACTCTAAAGCTCACTCATAGTCTAATGAGAACTAATTAATGAACACAAGAGCCAAAAGTTGAATTTAAAGATCATAACACAATTCACTAACAAAAGTTTTCTATCCATTTTTCAAAACAAGCTCACATGACAAGGATTAAATAATGGTGGAACCAAACATGCCAAAAATTGGCCAGGGGGCAAAAATCCACAACTACTACTATACTACTATTACTATTAATTAAATCCTAAAGATGCCCGGTTAAACACAATTACTTCCTTGGAAAAGAACCACGGCAAAGAAAAACCAAGGAAGTTATTTCAAAAATTTCATATAAAAATGGTATTTACAATGAAAATGGTTGTTCGGACCCAAATGGAGCGTTTGCACCCAAGTGGGATGCCTATGTATCACACAAAGGTGAATCAGATTAAAAGAAGCAACATCCCAAGTGTAGTTCATGGGAGTACTTTTTGTTTTTGAAAGTTTTTTTCGTTTTTCTCTTTTTTTTTCATTTTTTTTATAATACTATCTAGGAACACAAATTAAACTAAGAAACAAGAACAAAAAGTTACTTAAGAAAAATTCTAATATAGAATAAAAATGCTCAAGAAAGATTAATTCTACCAATTTTATCAAGTACATCATATTATCACAATTCATTCAAAAATTAAGCTCCTCCCCCAAATTAAAATGTTGCCTTGCCCTCAAGGCAACTAAACAAATGAAAAGGCAAAGTTTGAGGGGCTCCCTGAAAAAGAAGTCGTCACTGAGATTTTTGTTTCTGCTCCATCTTGGACCATTGTAGTTGACTGTCAAGTTCCCTTGTGTTTTAATAGCTTTACTGTTCCAACACCTACAACTCTGACCATTTTTCTGTGAAAGAGTACTAGATGAAACCAAGTTGCTACTGTCTCTCCCCCAAAATTTGTTAAAGACCAAGCCAGTAAAGAGCATCCAAACCATTTCCTTCCTGCATTTCATTCACAAGACAGCAAGTATACACCAAACAAGCTGAAGAACATTTGGCATCACATGGTGTAGTTATCAAACACACAATCCTCGCACTTTGGAAAATTTAACCATGATGGTATTCATGTTCACCATTCAAATATTGTTTTTAGTTAACAGATTATGCATCAGAACCTTCATGTCAATGTAATTCCATCTCAAGAGAAAGTTAACAGCTACAAACTCTTCAATAATTTACTCACTTATTTAAGCAAAAAGAGTCAGGTTATTGCAAAATGCTAGATCACACAGACATGGAATTCTGGAGTTATCCCAGTCATCACAATCTAGAGTCCACATTTGGCATGTAACTACCACACAGAACATCAACAACATTCCCACATCAAGACAACTATCTAATACTTCTTACTGTTACTCTAGTGTTTAGGCCGAGCTCACATTTATCAAATTTACACCACTCCATCCAATTCGCAACCTCAACCAAATGTAAGAACTTGGATTCTTTTCCAACAAACATACTACAAATAATATATCAAGCGCCAATCAAGTAATTCAAACAGTTTGCAGCTTTTGATTCGAACAGCTCGCATACAAATATTTGAGCTCACACCATCACAAGGAATGTAGTAATCAGTAAGAGAACTAAAGCACACAATCATTCTAGCAACAATTGTGAACTATTGAACGTGGCCTATACAACAACACACAATGCTCATACTCTAAAAATTCAGTCAACTAATCAACACAAACTAACCAAGGTAAGCATCTTGAGTGAGAATCTGAGTGAAGCCTTACCAAAACAGTGAAGAAAGTAATTTAGGCATTTCATCGAATAATTGATAAGCACAATAAGAACCTCTTAATATCAAACAATTTGGGTACATTCAGACTTCCCCAATTTTTCATCAACAAACCAGCTTACAACAACCAGATTCTCAACCCAAACCTCACCAATTCATCAACTTAAAATTAATAGAGGGGAAGCGACGGGCTTCAGGGGATGGGATTTTGTGTCCGGGGCAGAAATTTAGCAAGGAGGAGAGATGAGAGAGCGATTTACCAGGGCGACGACGCGACTGGTGGTGGTGTGACTGTGTCGATACAGCAGTGGTGAAGCTACGTTGGACATGAAGGAGCAGGGCACTAAGAAATTCCGATGAGAAGAAGGGAGAGATATCCATACCTGACTCAAGTTTAGGTGACAGTGGAAGTGATCTCCAGCGAGCAATGGTGATCGACGGTGGTTTCGTAGTGGCAGAGAATGGCGGGGACGGTGAAGTAGTTTGGACGATTTATGCAGGAAAAGAGAATTTAGATGGAGATTAGAGAGGAGAGAGAATAAAGGAAACTTACCTGGGTCGCCGGTGGAGATGGTGGTTAAAGCTGATTACTGAATGGTGATCGGAGCTGATCGCTGGACCTGATGGTGGAAGGTGGAGATGGTGGATGTAGTTGAAGTGTACAGCAGTGATATTGGGGATGGCCATGTATGCGTGCATCAATTGTTCACAGTGAGTTTCAGGTGTTTTTGACTTGCCTGGGGTAAAATTGAAGTATAGAGTGAGGCGGGCCACATTGTGTGTGAGGCGGGCCGCCCACTTCAAACTACAGAAAGCCTGATTTGCAAAATACACAGAGCCAATCCTGATGCAATTTTATACAGAGTTAAAACTGTCCAACCACTCAAATTCAATCCAAATGAAGCTCAAAAATCCTGAAACTTGGTAAAATGATCAAAAACAACAAATGAAATTAATCTACAAGTGAAGAATACAAAAATTAAAATTCTCGGGTTATTTCCCGAGAAGCGCCGTTTTTAACGTCGTGGCACGACGAGTACCAAAATCACACTTTTCTCTCCATTTTGTAAATGTGAATTGTCTCCCCAACTTTGAATCAAGCTTTTCATTGTACTTTCGGGGTGGTGGTATGAATTTCAAAGTTGCAAAGGCCGAATACTTTATTTTGCACTTTTTGGCCTTCAAGCGAGGGATGTCATTTTGCTTTCTTGGAGTGGCAAACTCAATAATATAAGCACTTCGTTCCTCATTGCTCACTTCTTCCAGGGGCTCAAGTGGGTCAATTTCCGTTTCACCTTCCAAACACAATGTTGAAAAATAAAATGAGTGAGGTCCCACTCGCTTGAACTTTAATATTTCCTCACTTTTGACATCCTCATATTCCATTGCACTAGATTCTTTACAAATAAAATTTTGCAACTCCACACAAGACTCTAGTGCAATTTCTTCCTCTTGGGCATCATCTTCTTCATGAAATTCCTCTTCTTCCACATGTTCTTCTTGGAGCTCAAGTTCATCTTCCATATCAAATCTTTGTTGACACTTAGTAGCATCGTTTTCTTGTTGATCATTGAAAGTGTAAACCAATTGGCTCAATTGAACCTCCAAATTTTGAATTGCTAAGCCATTTTGATGGATCATTTCTTTCATCTCATTGAAGGCTTCGGCATTCTCACAATGGTGTTCAAGTATCCGCTCCATCAAATATTCCAATTTTTTATTTTCATTGCATTCATCTTGTGAAGTCGATAGGTCCATCTCTTCTTGGAACTTCTCTTGGATGCCTTGCCATTCGGGTTCAAGTTCCCTATTCATATTTGCATTAGACCTATCAAACTCATAAGAATCATTAGCATCATTATAAAAATCATTGGAAGAACAAAGAATATTAGGACAACCGTCCCAATGGGCATTTTGACCCCCACACTCATGACATATGTCCCACTCAAAGGGTTGAGAAGTTGCACACAACTCGCCCCCGGAAACAATTTGACAATCTTGCCAATAGTGAGGTCCGCCACAATAAGGACAAGGATCACTCATGTGTGAATTTTCAATATTTGACCAATTTTGGTTCCATGATGCCATTTTAAGATAATTATCACTAATCTAAACTAACTAACTAATGCAAGTAAACACTACACACAAACAAATATTTACAATTTACCAAGAACATTACTACTATTCACAATTTTAACAAGAACGGTTCACAAAGTTTGGAACTAAGCCAACTAGCTCAACTCCTCAAACTACTCTAATACGCCAATTGCTCCCCGGAAACGGCGCCAATTTTGACAACGCTCAACACACACCTCGGCTTGAGGTATGAACGGTCATCACAATACAATTTACCCAACTAGGAGTCGGGGTCGAATCCACAAGGAACAAAGTGATGTGATCAAAGTAGTGGAGAACTAAACCTATTTGACAAAGCCAAACTAGGATAACGAGGTGATGGAACGATATTAACAACTACAAACTACACTAGAAAAGCAAGTAAATGTGATCAATGGCTTTCTCACAACCAAGGAAGTCAAGTTTTGAGCCTAGGATGCAATTATAGCACGGGGTTTATATATTATGGCCGAGTCGTTCTAATGTAATCCCTAGAATCCTTCCGGCCTAGAAGGGATTTACCTCAACGGCGCTCGTCAAAGCCATGGTTGAGCTTATAAAGCACCACCCATTACCCGAGGAAAGAAGACCTCTTCCGAGCGTAACTTCTTTTAGATGAGTTAGTCTATAAAATAGCCTATCAACCCAAATCCTCGCTAGCTTCACTATTCTACGCTAACTAATCTCTTCCGAGTCTGTAATTAGCAAAGTAGACATATAACTTAAGTGTCATGAACATTAAAGTTAAGTAACCAAAACAATAGAAGCTAGATAATCAAAACCCACATATATAAAATCAAATCCTATTCATGAATCATTCATATAATCATGTCCAAAAATTATATCAACTATCCAAATGTAGCAATACAAATCAAAGAAATAAAGAAAGGGATAAAGAATTGCTCATTAAAGTGCACCCAATCTTCTATCTCCAAGGATTGTTGATGATTCTTGCTCCCAAGTTGGAAAAGTAGCCAAAGATATGTACAAATGAAAGCTACAAACTATTTATGTGTTGCCAAAATGAAATACCATAATTTTCCATATATTCTCCCTAGGTTAAAATGAAGAAATGCTGACTTTTCACGCCATAGCCACACTGATACCAAAGTTTACCCGATAGCCACTTTATCACTGCTCAACTTAGTCACTATTTCACGTATAGCCACTTTTCTGCTACATTTTTGACAGACTAGCCAGTCTTCTTCTTTTTCTTTAACTTGGCTTGTTTTTTACTTGTTTCTTCCATAACTCTTCCCCAAACATACTCAACCTACAAAATTCAACGAAACCATGATAAGTGCACTAATTTAACCATTTTAACATAACAAAAGCTCAAGTATAAGTATGTAATGTGTGGTATTTTAACCACACATCAACTGCCTCTTTCTAATATGGAGACTCTGAAGAAGCCATTGCTTCTTTATAAGTTTGAGGCTCATTTTCCACTAGGAAAGTCATAAAATCTGGTCCAAAAGAAGTAGACATCCTTTGATGTTTACTACGTCTTGGATTATCATTATTTGGCATACTTCCTTTAGTACCTTCTCTTGGTTGTTTCGTGCCGACACTTGACGATTCATATTTACTTTTATACGGATATATATTTTCAAAGAATTCAACATTATCTGGTTCCATAACCGTATTAATATGAATGTCAGGATTTTCTAATTTATAAACCAGAAAACGATATGCCTTACTATTCTTGGCATATCCTATGAAAACACAATCAACGGTTTTTAGTCCTATCTTTTCCCTTTTAGGTTTAGGAACTTGTACCTTTGCCAAACACCCCCACACTTTGAGGTAATTCAAGCTTGGCTTTCTTCCCTTCCACTTTTCATATGGAATGGATTGTGTTTTGTTGTGGGGTGCACGATTAAGTATTCGACTAGCTGTAAGAATAGCTTCCTCCCATAAGTTTTGGGGTAAACCCGAACTTATCAACAAGGCATTCATCATCTCCTTTAAAGTTCTATTTTTTCTTTCCGCAATCCCATTAGATTATGGCGTGTAAGGGGCAGTAGTTTGGTGAATAATGCCATATTCCAAACATATTTGTTCAAAAGGAGATTCGTATTCACCGCCCCTATCACTTCTTATCATTTTTATTCTTTTGTTAAGTTGTGTTTCAACTTCATTTTTGTATTTCTTGAATGCATCTATAGCCTCGTCTTTACTACTAAGTAAATAAACGTAGCAGTAACGAGTGCTATCGTCAATAAAAGTTATGAAATACTTCTTTCCACCGCGAGATGGTATTGACTTCATATCACAAATATCCGTATGAATTAAGTCTAAAGGTTCGGAATTCCTTTCAAGTGATTTGTAAGGATGTTTCGCAAATTTAGACTCAACACATATTTGATATTTTGATTTATCACATTCAAATTTAGGCAATACTTCCATATTTATCATTTTCCGCAAGGTTTTATAATTAACATGTCCCAAACGTGCATGCCATAATTCATTTGACTCAAGTAAGTAAGAAGAAGCTTGAACTTTATTATTGATAGAAACAGTCATTACATTCAGCTTGAAAAGGCCTTCACATAGGTAACCTTTTCCTACAAAACTATCATTCTTAGTTAATACAACCTTGTCAGCAACAAAAACACACTTAAACCCGTTCTTGACGAGAAGTGAAGCTGACACTAAGTTCTTACGTATTTCTGGAACGTGAAGAACATTGTTGAGAGTCACAACCTTGCCCGAGGTCATTTTTAGGCCTATCTTGCCATAACCTTCAATCTTTGCTGTTGCAGAATTTCCCATGAAGTGTGTCTCATTAGGTCCAACGGGAGCATAGCTAGTAAACGCATCTTTATTTGCACAAACATGGCGGGTGGCTCCAGAATCAATCCACCATTCTTTCGGATTTCCTACCAAGTTACACTCAGAAATCATTGCACAAAGATCTATCTCTTGCACTCCTTGGGAAATAGTATCTTCTACCATGTTTACTTGGCCTTTATTATTTTTGGCATTCTTTGGGGCACGACAGTCTGCAACCTTGTGTCCATATTTGCCACAGTTGCGGCAATTGCCCTTGAATTTCTTCTTTTTCGGCTGATTGTTTGGTCCAGAAGGTTTCTTCCTTTTGTTGTTCTTTGGTGCATCATTTGTCTCAACGATATTTGCTCCCATTACTGTTGAACTTCCACGAGCAACCTTCTTCTCCGCAATCTTGTTGTCTTCCTCGATCCTCAAACGAACAATGAGATCTTCGAGTGACATTTCCTTGCGCTTGTGTTTCAAGTAATTCTTAAAGTCTTTCCACAAAGGTGGTAACTTTTCAATTACCGCAGCCACTTGAAACGCCTCATTGATGACCAAACCTTCAATGAGAAATTTATTATTAATAGGATAATTAATACTTCTAATATGAGCATTAATTTGGATCATACCTTCAGCAATGAGATCATGAATGATCACTTGCAACTCTTGGACTTGACTTATGACAGTTTTACTATCCACCATCTTAAAGTCCAGAAATTTGGCAGCTACAAATTTCTTCATCCCAGCATCTTCAGTTTTGTACTTCTTTTCAAGAGCAAGCCAAAGCTCCTTCGAAGTTGCAGCAGTACTGTAGACATTGTATAAGTCGTCCTCCAGTCCATTCAGAATGTTGTTTTTACATAGAAAATCAGAATGCTTTCATGCCTCAATAACAACGAAACGTTCATTTTCAGGAGTATCGTCTGCCGGGACAGGAACATCCTCCTTAATGAATCGTTGCAAACTCAGCGTGGTCAGATAAAAGAACATCTTTTGCTGCCACCTTTTGAAGTCAATCCCGCCAAATTTTTCCGGCTTTTCAGCCGGTGCTAGCGCAGGGGCCGGTGCAGATGCAGGGTGGCTGGAGCTTGCACCAATAGAAGCATTTGGTGTACCAAAAACACCGTTGTTATTTCTGGGCTCGTCATTATTCTGTAAAAATAAAATAATACAGTCAGATTCAAACAATATGATTTAATGTACAGTGAAGATTTTATATCTTCAAACTGATTTAATGTACAGTGAAGTTTTTATATCTTTAAACTGCAAATAATAATATAAATATTTTAATAATCCGGAAGTTTTTAATATTCTGAACGGATTAAACACACAATAATTTTAATAATCCATTGAAGTATTTAAATCTTCAAAAATGGAATATTAAATTGGGAGTAGAAAATCTTTTCAGATTTTAGTCTCCACAACAGTTTGGAGTAGAAAATTTCTTCAGATTTTAGTCTCCACAAACAACCTATTATCGATTAGCAGACCAAAATACAAATTAGATAGAAAAATTCCAAGCCAACAGTCTACACTGTCTGTCCTTAAGAAATCTAATCCCCTCACAGTTACCTAAGGTTTGTGGATTAATTTCTCCCAGGATAGAATTGAATTATCCTCACTGTGATAGCGGTAATTTAAATCACAGTGAACAGCGAACTCAAATAATGGTAGCAAATCACAGTGACTCAGAACTTACTTTTGTTTTGAAAACAAATGTAAAAATGAGAGAGAGAGAGAGAGAGAGAGAGAGAGAGAGAGAGAGAGAGAGAGAATGAAATTTTTGGATGAACAAAATGAGGCAAAATACCTCTCTATTTATAGCCACAAGATTTGGAGTGAAAAGGCATGAAGGTGTCTTTTCATTTTGCTGAAGTGGTTGTTCATGAAAGGCAGCCTTCAAGGTGGTTGTTCAATGAAAAGGTACCTTTTCATTGGTGAAGTAGCTGTTCATGAAAGGCAGCCTTCAATGTGGCTGTTCAATGAAACACCCTTTCAAGAGAAATGATAAACGTTCTAGAGGCATCAGTTTTCCTTTTCGGGAATTTTGCATAACTAGTCCAGTCTTTTTATTCCGTTACGAAAACGGCTCCATATCAAATATTAATATAAATATTAATATTTATTTTATTTTCCATTCACACCACTTTACCTTCCTTCCAAATCCAACATTGTCTGTATAAGGTTAATATTTTAACTGAAGTTCCAAATACTCAGAGCCAAAGTGTCTTTGTTGCTACATCAGGTTCTAGATTAAGAAACTCAGCCACTACATTGAATGGTTAATTTGTAAATTAATTAATCATTAAACTAGTAAAAGTTGCAATTAATCAAATAAAAAGTGGAGTGTTTTAAATTAAATTAGTGGGATCACTTTCCTCATGAAAGTGAACTGCTAAAAGACGAATTTTGGTTTCAATTGCAAGCAGTTTCTTATTTGGAGCGATTAGAAGTCGATTTAGCATGCTAAAAGGCCCAACTTCAAAGCAGCACCCACCTCTGAATACAATCCTATAACAAGTTGTCCAGATAAATTATTAGATGCACACATAGCTAAAATCAAGTATTCCTTCAATCTTCTTTTATGGATTAACTACAGGAAAGCTTCCTTCCATCTTTTTTTATGGGAAAGATCACAGGGATTACAAATATTACCATTACCAGAACATAACATTTGAGACTCAGGATATATACCACAATCACATGTACTTTTAATAAGCGTATCAGCTGAGAAACATTTAACATGCAGCACCTTACCATTGACTCACCATGCTCCTCGTCACTGGCGTAGTCCCTTAGACGTGTTAGTTGAAGAATCGCCGGACTGATTAAGAGAACCCTTTATGTTTTAGTAATTATAATGTTGAATGAAAAAGGACAGAACCATCTAAATAAAAAAATAAAATATATCTAAAGTACCTGTGTTGTACTAGATGTCTCAACACGCCTCATCTGTGTAGCAAACGTAGTCGTAGCTGCAGGCTAAACGAGCAAATGAAAAAATGTAGAGTAGTCAGAACATACACAAGAAATTAGACTAAATTAATGATAAGATAAAACCTGAGTAGGCCCTCAAGGCACCAATTTTATATTGTTAAGCTTGCAATATCACAACCAGAGAACAAAAACTGAATAAATGAAGAAGAGCAAGTGGAAACAAATGAAGTCATTAGTGGCCAGTAATAAGTTGCTCTTAGGCTGACTTGTCCCAGAGAAGATTTCCATTATAATTTTAAAATAAAAAAAGTTGAGACATCGCAAACAAATTAAAGTCTTTAGAGTCCAAAAATAAATACCTGTGTCGTACTAGAAATCTCATCATACTGCTGCAATAAATTCAAAAATGAACTATCCCCGCCAATCAAAGTGCTGAAATGGCCAGCTGACCACTATGACGACTCAGGAATTTCTTGTTCTGACAATGGTGTGCATGAAGCAGGTTGCGACACTGCATTTGACATGACGGAGATGGTAGTTGGAGATGGTACGACAAATGGAGGTGGATCGTCAACAGCCTCGTCAACTAGTCTATGACCAACGGGAGCTTCTCTGTCAGCCCCATCGCCATGTTGACGTCTACCACCACGACCATAACCACGACCTCATAATTGATTAAGAGCACTAGCAACTCTCTGTAAGTTCACAGGTGGACCACTATCATATGAGGCCGCTGGATCATAAGATGGGTCAAATGATAGTCGCGTACTCTGACTAGCAGCAAGTAGTGCTTCAACTGCAATTGCAGCCACCTGTTGGCCCCATTGCTGTGAGGTTTAGTTATTGTCAGTCACCTGCATCTCAATTCCCATGTGGTAGAGACGATGCACCCCCTGCCCTATAGATATTGTAAAATCGCATAAGTTAGTTAAATTGAACAACCAAATGCCTATGAAAATTAACATTAAAATTGTATATCAATGGTTAGTAGCTAATTATCAGTGCCTCGTGCCTTCTTGCAAACGTCTGGTAGCCACGTTTGGTTTGATGAACCAGATTTCCTATCAATGTCCGAATAATTCTCCGATAGCATTTCATGTACGGATCATTATCAGTAGTAACACCAACGGTCGGCTCCGCAACCACAACATGCTCCGCGCCTCTCTCCCACAAAGTAACAGTGTCTTCCAAATAGTGCCTGAACACGTCATCCAACTTACTGCGCATGTCCCTATTAAAGTGTTTCATGTCATAGGAAACAGCAGATGGGATACCCTGTTGACAACCAAACTGTCTCAACACACGACCAGACAGGTGATACTCGACTATTTCATCCCAAAGCATAGGTACTTCTACCATCCACAAGTGTCTCCCACGAGAACACCAAGGAGATAGTCGCTGGATAGTATGCTCGTCATATGGCCGACAAATGAATTATAATAATAGGGTCATAAACAATACCATTAAATAGAAGTTACTATGAACCTGAACCAATTATATAAACAAGAAAAATAAAAATAATAAAGACATACCATGTCAGACGCCATGCTATCCAATACGTCCCTATATACTTGTAGATCTCCAAGCGCAACATCACGATCAACTCTAGCCTTCCATCTCTCCGCATAAAACTCAAAGAAAAGTTCATCGATGGATCATGTGGATTTGGTTTTGATGGATCATGCGGAATCAGTTGAAATGGTATCAATCGCTCCCAAGCCTATACCTTCATATCGTACACATTAATCCTACACGTACATTTCATCGTTATCTTATATAAAAGCGTAATTACATTACCTGTAGAAGTGCTGCATATCCACAAAAATCGTTCGCTCCACTTACAGCCGACCGACACATCGCCCAATAAATGTAGTCTAAGACGGCTGAGCCCCAACTATATGAACCAATAGCATCTACAACATCCAAAAGTGGTAGCAGATTAAGCCTAATATAACGCCCCGAATTATCAGGGCAGAGTAGACCACCAACAATACATAACAAGTAAGCCCTAAAATATTGTTGTACAACCTCATCTGGATCATCTTGGGTAATCTCCGGTATTTCCCTGATGTATTCCTGAAAAGTCGTAATGCTCAGCCTGCTCTTGCCATTGAAGTGTGAGGCTTGGTCGAAAGCCAGTCAAACGATGCATCTCATCCTGCCACTGTCCAAGCGTACGATCTCTACTTAAAGTAAATGCAGGAAGCCCATCCACAGGCAAACCGTACATTACCTCCATATCCTGCAGTGTGATAGTAACCTCACCACATCGAAGGTAAAATGTGTGTGTCTCTGGCCGCCATCACTCCAACAAAGCAGTAATCAGTGCCCAATCATATTGTATGCGTCCAGCTTTCACTATTCCAATAAATTCTGATGTATTGAAATAATTCATTATACGATCATGAAGAGGCCTTTCAGTGATTAGATGCCAAAGGTTCAAGTCTAATTGTCGTGGACGAACACAATCCTTTAATCCCCGTCCCTCCCAAATATTTATAGATCGATGCGTAGACTGTAGAGACAATACACTAAAGTCTCTGGGTCCAGGATGAATAATATTAGACATTAAAAATACGCACCTACAAAAAATATTAAAAGGAAAGAAATATGAATTAGAAATAAAATCACAAAATAAGATAATTCTGAATAGCTTCTCCGATAGACAAAACTACATGATATGAGGTGTAAATCCTTGACAAAAATTGTCTCCGAAAAAGGAAAATCTCAAAGGGGAAGCAAGTCAAGCTCAATCATGTAACACAACCCACAATATTGTTTAGGCTTGTTATTGTCTATATGCACGCTAGGTATGATTTCTCCACTGGGAAGTAAATGCTCTTTATTATCAGGTTAAAGAAACATGATCAACGTAAGTACGTAATACCCTAAATGATTAACTATTAATGGTTCTTTAATTATTACCTACTTATCCAAAAGTAATTCTTAATCACCTAGCCAAGAATTACAAAAAAAAGGAAAAATTATAATAATAACTATCAATCAAAACATTTTAAAATCGCTTTTTGAATGCCATAAAAATGCAAATCATTATCGACAAACAAAAGAAAGTGAGATAGAAGTCTTACTACACATCTTCAACCGAACGAATCCCTATGATTTAGATCAACGCTACCAGTACTATGAAACAGATCCAGCAGAGAGAAAAAGTTAAACCACATTATTCTTACCCGCCATTGTGACACGACAATATAGACCTTGAAGAGATACCAGCACCCCTGTTAACACCCTATTAGGGCAACCAAAAGGATGTGACGTTTTAGTTACAACTAAAACAACTAAGCCTCAATCCCAAACACGTTGTGATTGGCTATATGAATCCTCATAGACCATGTTTGTGATTGGCTGTATATCAGTGGAGCAAATTAAGACCCGCAGAAATAACTAACACATGCACTGAACAAGAAAAATCTGATTCTTTTCTTTCAACGAAAAAGCAATAACATAAAGTAATTCTTTCACCTTTTTTTTTTTGTTTTTCCCTCTAAGCACAAAAACTTTACATATTAGATACCTTTTGGTGAAACACAATCTGCAAATTTGACATACAAAAGGGTATCAAGCCAGCTCCCACCTCTTTACACACTAGCTAACAAGTTTACTCTTTCTATCTTCCCTATTTCTAGAAGAATTCCAGATATAAATCAAACTATCTGTCTTTAGTCAAAGATTTCTCTGATTTGAAGATAATTCTGTAATACCTAGTGAACAAATAGGATGTTCTCTTATCCTTGTTAAAAGGATTGAAACACTCTCTGATGCAATGCAAAGCCGTTTCGTTGACTAGCAAAAAAAGATTGTTAAACCCTAAATCCTAGGGTTGGTGGATTGAACACGGGGATATAAAGGAGAGAGACGTAGAAATACCTGGTGGAGTTGACCCACGATACTGGAGTTGTCGCTGTTGGTGGGGTTGGCACTGGTGGTGGGTGGAGATGGGAAAGAGGCGTAATAAAGAGTTGAAGTGAATTTCACTGTAAAAGTAACTTGTAAGTCGGCACAATTTATACCGATATGTTGCTTTCAAATAAAGAAAATAAGTCGGCATTTGCTATGCCGACTTGCTAAGTCGGCGAAACAAATGCCGACTTGTTAAGAAATATGCTCCGTTACTTCCTCAAATTTCACTGTTTATCAATTGTTGTTCTTGTGCCGATATACCCGTTTTTGTAACTTTTTGTTGGACAACCTATTTTTGTTGCTCAACTAAATAAAGCACCTATTTTAGCGTTGGATTCTACTCCAACATCATATCATATGACATAGGAGTAGTTCAATAAGAACATGTATTTATTTGGTATTTAGGTCTTCAACTTAAAGAGTTACCTTATGATTTATAAGCTGAAATAGTTTTATTCATATGTCATAAATTTATGATCGTACTAAATTACTATTTTGAGGAATATTGCGAGGGTATGAGGTCACTTTTTATTAGGCTTTTTCATAGCAGACTGCAATAATAAGATAATAGTACTACTACATATAATCTTAACTTTGCATAGCCCCTAACAAAATCAAATTACTTCTTATGGTTGTGTTAGATAATAGACTCGCAACTAGAGCCTAGCTTAACCATATTGGAATCAATATTAATAACAATTTGTAGTGCCTGCAGGGGAAGCATGTTTTTCTTGAATACAAAATTGCAAACTGTGGTCTGAGATAGGAGTCTTGAGCCATATTTATTGTGCAAAAACTCACACACTATTTAGATGTCCTTCGAAAGATGCATTTACACTAGCTTGCAAGTTTTATGACTGGTCTAGCTTATTTCCACAAGATTCTCTTAGAATTGTAAGGAGAGTGGGACTAGAACAGGATCTGCATCATAGCTGAGACCTACAGGCCTAAAATCAGAAGTACTATGGTATGGTGGAACAAACTTGACAGCAACTCCTGGAAACTAAATACTAATGGGGAGCTACATGGTTAAACAGAAAAAAAAAGTTGGAGCAGGTGGAATTGTTAGAAATGGAAATGGTGACTTGAATATGGCATTTGCTAATCCTATCCATTTCTCAACTAACAACTTTACTGAAACACAAGCAGCTTTATTTGGTGTGCTTTGGTGCTGTGAGAAATCTTTTAAGAATTTGCCAGTTGATCAACTGGACTCTCCAATTCTGATACAACTGATACAAGGAAAATGCAAGATTCCATGGAAGCTACACAAAGCAAACCAAGTAGCAGACTCTCTGGTCTAACTAGCAACTTCACTCACTACAAACAACATCTTCTTTCAGGAAGCCAATCGACCTTGATACAAGAGGACTGTTGAGAATTGATAAAATGCAAAGAGTCTCTTTTAGAGTTAGAGCAACTAAACACCCTGGACGAGACTTTGAACCACCATGAACTTTTAGGCTGTAACCCAACAGAGTGCTCACTCTAACAATCATATATTATGAAGATTAGGTGGTCCTCTATAGTAAAGAAAGTGCACATCACATAGGAAAGAAAAGGTTTGTGTATAAATGAAATTGAAGAAATGGTCTAACCACTTTGTAAGTTGGACTTTTTATGGAGGTAAGGCTTAATCCCCCTCCTCTTTGTACTTGCTTTTCATGATGAATAACACTGCTCCCGTTAGTTAAAACAAAATCTACTAGTATATACAATTACCAAAATAGTAAAATTAATTGCATCCATCAACTTAAAGAACCAAAAAGATTGCCACAACCCTTTGAATGAAAAAGAGGATTATGAGGAAAACAGAAAGAAATTATCTCCATAAAAACTTGTACATAAAGTAATCTGTTCGCTAAAGCAACTTTGCTCATCATAGAAGTGCAAAAACATATTCCCAAATCAAATTTGAGGCATAGCATACAAAAGTTCAGAGTTGTCACTACTTTGCAAGGGGGGTGATCTCTTCCTTTTCTATGGTTACTACTTACTACGAAGAAAGACTCGTGTTCATATCTATTCTGAACCATAACGTTCCAATCAGAATGAAGCAAAAATATGATAATCCAACAACTCCTCACCAATAGGACAAATCTGACTCATCCGTCCATGGTTGTGTTCTTCAACCTTCAAAAGTATTCATGTCAAGAAAACCATTAGCACAACTCAAACAAACTAACAAGGTGCACAGAAGGGGCTAACAACAATCATAAAACTATCAGATTACAGTTTTGGGACTTCCCCAAAGCCAAATCATACAACAATGTTATAGGAGTAACAAAAGAAATACATCGCATTTGGTTCACTCAAGTTGACTATTAAGAAATTCCCCATTCAACAGGGGACTGCGAAATCAAACCAGGATAACTATACTCGTTATCTTCACTTGAAAAACATATAAGTTACATGCTTACAACAAAATTGTCTTTCCCTTAAGGAAATAGTAACAAAGAGCTGATGTTTTCTTTATTTGTGAGCATCAATAATTATAAAATTTTCAAACAAGTAACATATGTCCCAGGAGGTGGCTCGAGTTCTCATATTTTTCAAGTTTGTACTTGTTTCAGCATTGTTCATGTGTTATATATATGATCAGCATCCAAATTAAAGGCACCAGCTCAAAAGTGAGAAATTCGAGTTATGGAATATATATGCCTCAAGACATGTGTTTGATGCCTTTCAATTAACATATTCCAAGTTTATGTGTATAAAACAAATAATCAAAAGAATTGACTAAACGACAAGGATTTCTTCCAAGGAAACAATACATTCTCAGTTGCGAAACCAAATACCAAGTAGAAACAAAACTATAAGGGGTTAACCATAGTAAATGAGGGAAGAGTACTATATTACTCACAATGCCTGCCCATAAAGGAGCACAAAACCATCATCATCCTTGGAGAAACGCTGAATATACTCAACGGACACACATAGGGAGTTCCCCTCCTCTTTGAACGTGGCGAGGCAGGCGATTGTGAAGTATATAGAACATCAAGTTCTTGTACAATCAGCACAAGTTTTCCATTTGGCAGGCCAAGCAAAAGGGGGGAAAGCACGAGGATACTCTGTATCAGGGTGGGGCTTAACTGGGTGCAATTGTTTTGTAAGATGTGGGGTTTGGAACCATGTGTGGGTGATAGTATCATATGCAAACAAGCGTAGGTCATAGGTGAACCAATAAAAGGAATCATTAGTGAACACTGCCAGTGTAGCTTTTGCACTATGGTGTAGGATATAAAGGTCTTCAAAGGCTCGGAGACCTTTCAGAGGAGTAGGTGGCCACAAAGCAAGCAATTTCTAGCGATCGGTTCCAGACATTGAATTATTTTTTAGGTCGTAAAATAGCAAGGAACCATTAGACTTGTTAAAAGACACAAGTTCATCTCCGTTATCCTGATTAAGAGTTGATGCATTAAAAGAAGGATCATACTCATATATCTTTTCCAAAGGGAAATACAGGATGTTCCATGAATTGGTTTTGGAAGTGTAAATTTCACCCCAGTAGGTCCAACTATCAGTATGATAATGCCCATCATTGGCATTTTTCTTTGGGGTAAATTAGAGCCACCGAGAACACAAAGATATTGTCTATCTTTGCCAAAACAATATAAGGGGAATAGTCATGAAAGATAGGGTTTTCCACTCGCTAGTAGGTCTTCCATTAGTATGTATAAGAAAATCCATACAAGCGTACCTCTTGGGTTTTTCGTTATATCCCTCAGTAAAGTAGATGTGTTCTTTCCATAAATCATCAATAATAAAGGCTCATCTTCCTCCAAATCTAGCCTCAACTACATCACTATTCACATCGAGGGTCGCAACGGGACTAATTTTGATCCTGTTACCATCATCATCATCAGCCTTAGCCTTAGTAGTCTCAAACTCGATACGATACCACGAATATAAGGCGCCAGTAATTCCTTGAAAATAGACAACTGATCACGCCCAACTACGCCCTATAAAAGGGACTAAGCGGTCGCAGCAAATATAGCTCGGTACTTAAAGTCCCGAGGTCGAATCTCAGAGGGAACACTCGAGATCTAATTGTTTTTCTAACTGATTTACCTATCAACTAACTTATAAGGGTGTTTGGTTTAAGGTTGATGGTGTAGTAACAACTAAGTAATAAAAATTAATAATATAATAAACAACAATTAATAGAGAATAAAATTGATTCAAGAATGTAAAGCCTAGGATTGATCTACCCAACTCCTACTTATGTATTAAAATAATGATTTAACGAATTCAACTTGGTTCTTCCTATTGAACACTTGCTCCAAATTCACAACTATTCACTTCCGTGTAATAACTGTAACTTTCACTAACTAATTTTCCAATTAACTAATGAAGATAGATAAGACTACAAGTATTGTCCACAATCAGGGTCAATGGTCACATATCACCTTATTGACAATCTAAGTAATACCTTGGTTTTAGATTGAAATATTGCTAAGTGTTTAACCCAAACCTATGAATCTATCCCTAGACACACATGAATAATGGGAACAATCAATTGGCGGCCTTTCCAATCAATAGCAATCAAAACATAAACACTTAGATAGGAAGAATTCTCAAGTTTCATTCATCAAAACAAATATTCATAGCACATAAGTATTGGAGTGGTTCAATCAACCCTAGAATGGGTGAATTAGCCACTCATAATTGTATTAAACAATAATGAATTCATAGTTAAAACAACACCCATAGGAAAGAGAATAAGAAAAGTTGAGAAAAACTCTTTGATTCTTCAGTTCCAATGGTTTTGATGCGTTTCCAAGCTTCAAAGTGCTTCAACAATGGTGGTCTTGCTCTCCCAAGTCAAGATGTGGGCTGAAAATAGGTTAGAAAACCTTTTATACCTCGTGTGAAACTCGTGGACAAGTTTGCCCCTCGCCACTTTTCGCCAGAAAATTTGTCCCATGGCTGGATCATGGCCTTACGATGCCTGGGCCATGCACTTGCGAAATTCTGCTTTCAACTTCATGGCTGAATCATGGATTTACGATGGCTGGGCCGTGACATTTCGTCTTCAAATTTCTTTCATGGCTAATCCACGGCCTTGGCACCTTACAACGCTGTAAATTAACTTCAATTTTGCTCCAAATCATCACACTTTAACACTTTTCCATACCATTTGATCCCTACACATTCAAATACCCAATATAAGTACAAAATACTATTGTTCACACTAAAATAATCCACAAAAGCACCAAAATATGATGTAACTAATACTAAAATATATGCAATTTAGCCTAACATCACAACCCCACACTTAAGATTTTGCTCGTCCTCGAGCAATCTAACTCACAACCCACTTGGACAAATCAACCACTAATACAAGACTCCAAACGATATTACCACACACCAGGCTTCATTCATGCTCAATACACAAGAGTTCTTCTTTCACATACCTTAGTCTAACTCAAAATGCTAAAGCCCTCAGCAATATCAAGATCACAAACCATCAAGCACATTCGAGAATAAGATTGATGCACTAGCTTAACTCTTGCGCACGTACCATACATTCAAGGGTCTACAGTGTGTGTGTGCTCGTTCCCCCCTACAATTTCAATAATGAAACAGCGGACCTAAGCGGCAAATGTATAGAGAGTTCGCTCAATTCAACATATTTTTACTCATAATCACACGCTCAAATTACAACTTCCATCTCAAGCCTCAAGGGTCAACAATGGGGTATTATTCATACATTTCACAATATTTGGATGATTGGGGCCCTAGAAATTCAACCTCACTAGGGTGCCTTTGGCGTGTTCATACTCGAGGCTTTTGCATTCACCCTTAACCGAGCATAGGAACATTGCCCCCATCCTTTGTTCATCTCTACTTTTTCTTTCTTTGCACAATTTCTTTCAAATTTTTTTTTTCTTTTTCATCTACCCCCTTGCTTCATACCCTTTCATAGGCTCTCAAATGGTTGTTTTAAATCATTTTAGCTCACTTACCTCTCAGATTTTTTTTTTCTTAAGCTCACTCTCTTCATCTTTGCTAATCAAAGGTCATGTTTACACTACCAACATACATAGGGGAAAACAAAGTGCTCAATAATTCCATAGTGGACACCCTAAACTTAGTCAAGTGCGCTTGAGTTAATGCTAGGAATCAGGCCCTTCTCTACTCTCCTAATAGTTCGTTTTTCCATCGTACAATGTGTCATCAGGCTTCAGACACAATGAATCAAACTAGGCAATTTATTCTTTCTTCTCTTTCAAATCTTTTATTATTATTAAATTTTTTTTTTTTTTTTTTTAATCTAACCTACACAATGCCTGGTTCAGCAAAAATAACTCAATGTGAAAGAACCAAGGCTAAGAAAACCCAAAGAGATTATTGATATGCTAGAAATTAACTAAGCTATAATGAACTACTGAATATTAAAAATACTACTCTATTACAGGCCATTAATATTCGGAATATTACAGACCTCAAAAATAGAAAGCAGGAAACAAATAAAAAGTAGTCAAGTGACTAAAAGCAAACAAACAAACTAAATCAGTAGCATATATATACAATCATCCACAAAATATACTCCCACCCCACACTCAAGACTGTGCATTGTCCTCAATGCTCAAGAAAAGAAAATATAAAAACAAGGGGGTGAGAAAACTCCCTGTCAAGCCTCCAGCTCATCATCGACACCATCAGTAGTGCCGGTCTCATCCATATCAGCGTCTCTGTCAGACTCATCATCTGCGACTGCTCCAACATCATCATCAGCGACTGTAAAGTCAGATAGATCGTCCTCACTAGACTCTGAGGGATCGGGCTGCTCCTCTGGCACATAGTCAGAGTCATCCTCTGAATCATCAGCAATGTCCAACGTCTGTGGAAGCTCAACATCAGTGTTCTCATCCTCAGAAGAGTGCACCTCACTACCAGATTCATGCCCCAAAAGCACATTTTCCAGCCCAGACATCGGGTACTTCTCAAAACAATCCTTGACATCTATGTTCAAGGCCTTGCAACACTTCTCTTGCATCATATGGGTACGAGCTAGCAGTCGAACCATCAGCGCATCCTTATCAGCAATAGGTACCTTAAAGGGCTTCGCATCCTCCTGGATCTTGACATTAGTGATGTCAAATTTAGTAAAAGAAGCTCTCTCTATGTGATCCCCATCATACTCTGGCACACCTTTAGCATACAGAAATTTGGTCAATGTGTTCGCAAAGAACAACCTCCTATGAGTCTGGAGACGGGTTCTTCGCATTTCCCCAATCATAATCTCACCAACATTAATAGGTTCACCTTTCATCAGAAAATATAGAAGACATACCCGCTCTCGGGTCACATCAGACAAGTGAGTGCAAGGCATCAACCTTGTAGTGAGAAAGAGATGCCAAACCTTTGCGGTCTTCACGAAGAATCGTTTAGGTAACCAGTTATGCCTCCTCAGAGTAGACGCTTTCCACTTAGCTAGCTTATTTCCTCCACATAGTGCCATTCGAATGTCCTCATAGTTAGGCCGTCGCACAAACGTCTGAAACGGCTCCTTGGGATGGTTGTCGACCCCCAGATAGTCACACAACGCAGCAGGTGATATGTCAACAATCACACCTCGAATCCAGACTAAGTGACCTTTAGTTGCCGGGTTCCAATTTGCATACAGTTCTTGAATCATGGTCATATTGGCCTTCCCGGGTGCTTTTAACAACTTGTCCCACTTCCTAGCCTGTATAGCTTCCAAGATTTCAGGGTGTTTGGCTTGGCAAGCGTCAACTTTAATTGCTTTTTTTGGAATGTAAGGCTTAGGACGAAACTTTTTGTACCACGCCTTTGCTTCTTCATCAACAAGTTCTAGTTCATGGCGGGGGATCTTAGCAAGAGGTGGCTCTGGCTCGACCTCAGGTGACACAGGTTGCTTCCCGTTCTTTTTGCTACTGGACGGGGCTGCACGTTTAGCAGGAGGTGCAATGGATTTTTGTCCTGCTTTGGTTGTCCGCATAGTCTTTGCCATCTGTACCTAAACCTGGCGTCGCCGGCGAGAGCAGGGCCGCCGGAGCTGCGGTGGGGGACGGGGAACGGGTGGTGGGGGCGTCGGGGATCACAGGGGATTGGGGAAGGGTTTTCGTTATTTGAGTTGGTGTTGTTGTATTGTTCTGTGATACTAGTGTGCACAATATGGAATGATTTTGTGAGGAGTTAGAAAAAAATTTTACCCAAACTTACCGAGGCATCGTTTTTTCCATCGTTTTTTTGGCTTACAACGCTGAAATTTTTTTTCGGTTTTTGTTTACTCAGCTAAAATTTCTACTCCTCATGGCTAACCCATCGTAAATCCATGCCTGGGCGATGTCCCAACTTCTTTTCCCTTAGAGAAAAATTTGGAATACACTTACCCATCGCTATACCCATCGATTTTTAGGCTTACACCGCTGTAAAAATAATTTTCCTTGCCTTTTCCTCAGCTGAATTGTTTACTACTCATGGCCATACCATCGTAAGGCTATGCCTGGGCCATGAGTTTTTTTCTTCATTGCACCTAAAAAAACATCAATTCCTTATTCTTCAAATTATCTTCCAACCTGCAAAACACTTCCAAAAACAAATATTAGTACATTAAACGTGCTAAAATCTAACTCAAATTTTTTTTTTTTTTTTTATTTTTGATTTTTTTTTTATTTTTAACTTTAAATTAAAACTAAATAGAAAGCGGTAAAATTTTGGGTTGCCTCCCAAATAGCGCCTTATTTAAAGTCGTGGCACGACATTATGCAAGCTTCAATCACTCGTAAAAATACCAAACAGAGATCACCTTGACCTCTTCTTCCATTCCATAGTAACTTTTCAACCTTTGCCCATTTACCTTAAAGCGTCTTGACCCATCTTCGGTCTCTACTTCCACAGCTCCATGAGGTGCCACTTGCACAACCTTAAATGGTCCAGACCACCTCGACTTAAGCTTACCAGGGAACAAACGAAGTCTAGAATTATAAAGCAATACCTGTTCACCCGGTTCAAAGCTCCTATCTATTATCCTCTTGTCATGCAAGTTTTTCATCCTCTCCTTGTACAGTCTCGCACTCTCATAAGCGTTAAAGCGTCTCTCCTCAAGTTCATGCAGCTCGTTGATCCTGCCAGAAGCTGCAGAGTCATAATTCAAATTTACTCTCCTAAGAGCCCACAAAGCTCTATGCTCTAACTCTACAGGCAAGTGACATGCCTTCCCGAACACCATCTTGTAGGGAGTCATCCCTATAGGTGTCTTGTAAGCAGTCCTATAAGCCCATAAGGCGTCATCCAGCTTCCTTGCCCAATCAGTCCTGGTAGCATTTACAGTCTTTTGAAGCACACTTTTAATCTCCCTATTTGAGACCTCAACTTGCCCGCTGGTCTGCGGGTGGTAAGGTGTGGTAACTTTGTGATGAACACCATATTTTTCCAGTAACCTCTTGAACACTTGGTTGCAAAAATGACTTCCTCCATCACTAATGATAGCCCGAGGAGTACCAAACCTAGAGAAGATATTCCTTTTAAGGAACTGAGTAACTCCCTTAGCATCATTAGTAGGGAGAGCAGCAGCCTCGACCCACTTGGAGACGTAATCTACTGCTACAAGTATGTACTTGTTCCCATAGGAGCTAACAAATGGACCCATGAAATCTATCCCCCACACGTCAAATACCTCAACCTCCAAGATTGGTTTCATAGGCATCTCATGACGACGCGAGATATTGCCAGTCCTCTGGCACTCATCACAAGCCCGGACCCAAATGTTAGCGTCCTTGAACAAAGTAGGCCAAAAGAAGCCCGCTTCCAATACCTTAGCAGCTGTCCGGGTCCCTCCAAAATGTCCTCCATAAGGTGAGGAATGACATGCCTGCAAAATGGAAGATTGCTCTATCTCGGGGACACATCTCCGGATCATGTTATCAACACATATCTTAAACAAATAAGGTTCATCCCAAAAATAAGATCTACATTCATACAAGAACCTTTTCTTTTTCGCCGAGTCAAAATCATGAGGAATTATTTCACTTACCAGATAATTTGCAATATCAGCGTACCATGGAATTTCTTCTACTGTAGTAGCCAACAATTGTTCATCGGGAAAGTTTTCCCAAATCTCACCTTCCTCAACTCGCTTCTCAGCTCCTTCAAGTCTAGACAAGTGGTCTGCAACTTGGTTCTCAGTACCTTTACGATCACGGATCTCCAGATCAAACTCTTGTAGCAGCAACACCCACCGTATCAAACGGGGCTTAGAGTCCTTTTTCTCCACCAAGTACCGGATTGCACCATGGTCTGTATACACCACCACCTTCGAACCAAGAAGGTAAGAACGGAACTTGTCAAAGGCGAATACTACCGCTAGCATCTCCTTCTCAGTAGTGGTGTAATTCAGTTGTGCTCCATTTAGTGTGCGACTGGCATAGTGGACTGGGTGCATTATTTTATCTTTTCTTTGCCCAAGCACGGCACCCACAGCATAGTCACTTGCGTCACACATCAACTCAAAGGGGTCCTCCCAATTAGGTGCTACAATGATCGGTGCTGACACCAACCTCTCCTTTAGCTCCTTGAAAGCTAACCTGCACTCATCACAAAAAACAAAGGGGTGATCCTTTTCAAGCAATTTACACAAGGGGTGAGAAATTTTAGAGAAGTCCTTAATAAACCTCCTATAGAAACCAGCATGGCCTAAAAAGCTACGAATCGCTCTCACCGAGGTGGGTTCAGGCAACTCCTTAATTACCTCTACTTTGGCTTTATCAACCTCAATCCCTCTACTTGACACTTGGTGCCCCAAGACTATCCCCTCTTGTACCATAAAATGGCACTTCTCCCAATTAAGCACAAGATTAGTTTCAATACACCTTTTCAACACTCTCTCAAGATTAGTTAGACATTCATCAAAAGAGTTACCTACCACAGAGAAGTCATCCATAAATACTTCCATAATATCCTCTACCATGTCCGTAAAGATAGCCATCATACACCTTTGGAAGGTGGCAGGCGCATTACATAGACCAAAGGGCATCCTTCGAAAAGCAAAGGTGCCATAAGGACATGTGAAGGTAGTTTTCTCTTGGTCCTCAGGGGCAATGTGAATTTGGTTATACCCCGAGTAACCATCTAAAAAGCAAAAATGGGATCTCCCTGCCAATCTGTCAAGCATCTGATCAATAAAGGGAAGGGGGAAGTGATCTTTCCTAGTAGCTTTATTCAACTTCCTATAATCCATACAAATTCGCCAGCCAGTTACAGTTCTAGTGGGGATTAGATCATTGTTCTCATTTTTAACCACAGTCATCCCACCTTTCTTTGGCACACACTGGACTGGACTTACCCATTGACTATCAGAAATTGCAAAGATAATACCTGCATCCAGCCACTTTATTATTTCCTTCTTAACTACCTCTTTCATGTTTGGGACTAGCCTTCTTTGATGCTCTATTGAAGGTTTAGCACCTTCCTCCAACAGGATCTTGTGCATGCAAAAAGCTGGGCTTATTCCTTTGATGTCAGCAATAGTCCATCCAATCGCCTGCTTGCACTCTTTCAAAACCTGCATTAACCTTTCTACCTGCATACCTGACAAACTAGATGAGATAATAACAGGCAAAGTAGAGTTAGGTCCCAGGAAAACATATTTCAGGTGCTCGGGCAATGGTTTGAGCTCCAACTGAGGGGGCTCCTCTATAGATGGTTTTGCGGGTGGTGCTATCCTATTAGCCAAATCAAGTGACTCAAATCGTGGTTCTTTATGCCAAAACCCGCGCCCTTCTAAGGCCAATATAGTCTCATCCCATTCCTCGCCATCAGGGAGGTCCATATTCATAATACAAGCTTCTAGTGGGTCATTAAGATAGTAAGACTCGTTATCCTCAACTTCGTCTACCTCTAAGACATTAGCCATGGAACAATTAGCAAACTCACTAGGTCTCCTCATAGATTTTTGAACACTAAAGGTCACCTCCTCGTCATTTAACCTCATCTTCATCTCACCAGCCTCACAATCTATAATAGCCTTCCCTGTAGCACGGAAAGGCCTCCCTAAAATGATAGGGGTATCCTCATCAACGTCACAATCAAGAATTACAAAGTCTGCAGGGAACACAAATTTATCTACTTGCACTAGAACATCATCTAAAATCCCTGCAGGTCTCTTTACACTCCTATCAGCTAGCTGAAGACTCATAGAGGTGGGTCTAGCTCTACCAATGCCAAGCTTTTTATAGATAGATAGAGGCATCAAATTTATACTAGCTCCTAAATCAAGTAAGGCTCTAGCAAAAGTGTGCTTACCAATCGTGCAAGGTATAGTAAAACTACCTGGGTCTGCCAGCTTTTGCGCCACAGGCTTAGTCACCACAGCACTGCAAGTGTGAGTCAGAGTGACCGTAGCCAGATCCTGAAAATCAAACTTTCTAGACAAAAGATCTTTTAGCATTTTAGCATAACCAGGTACATCTCTAATTGCTTCAAGTAAAGGAATGTTAACATGTAATTGTTTAAGCATATCAATGAATTTCTTGTACTGGTTCTCTTTTTGCTGTTTTACGAGCCTTTGGGGGTATGGGGGAGGTGGTGTCTTACGCTTTACACTTACCTCTTCATTTACCTTCTCAGTTGGCTTAATCACAGGGTCAGGTGTAATCTCTTTTTCAGCTTCATCCTTGTCACCAACTTCAGCTGGAACATCCATAGGGTTAGCTTTTGGCACACTGGGCACCTCTTCCTTAGCCAATTCTTGCTCTTTGTCTAAATCTCTACCATTCCTCAAGCTAACTGCCATCACTTGGTTAGGATTTGCGTCCTTTGGATTTACCATTGTGTCTCCTGGCAAGGTACCCTGAGGTCTATTGTTCAGAGCTATGGCTAGTTGTCCCAACTGTGTCTCTATTCCCTTAATGGCAGTGTCATGGGCTGTAACTTGATCTTGCAGCTTCTTGTGTACTCCCACCATGGACTGCACCATACTCTTAATGTCAGCTATATCATTAGCTTGCTGTGTAGGTAATACTGCCTGCTGGTTATTATAATCTAACCTACACAATGCCTGGTTCAGCAAAAATAACTCAATGTGAAAGAACCAAGGCTAAGAAAACCCAAAGAGATTATTGATATGCTAGAAATTAACTAAGCTATAATGAACTACTGAATATTAAAAATACTACTCTATATTAGACTAAGCGGTCGCAGCAAATATAGCTCGGTACTTAAAGTCCCGAGGTCGAATCCCACAGGGAACACTCGAGATCTAATTGTTTTTCTAACTGATTTAACTATCAACTAACTTATAAGGGTGTTTGGTTTAAGGTTGATGGTGTAGTAACAACTAAGTAATAAAAATTAATAATATAATAAACAACAATTAATAGAGAATAAAATTGATTCAAGGATGTAAAGCCTAGGATTGATCTACCCAACTCCTACTTATGTATTAAAATAATGATTTAACGAATTCAACTTGGTTCTTCCTATTGAACACTTGCTCCAAATTCACAACTATTCACTTCCGTGTAATAACTGTAACTTTCACTAACTAATTTTCCAATTAACTAATGAAGATAGATAAGACTACAAGTATTGTCCACAATCAGGGTCAATGGTCACATATCACCTTATTGACAATCTAAGTAATACCTTGGTTTTAGATTGAAATATTGCTAAGTGTTTAACCCAAACCTATGAATCTATCCCTAGACACACATGAATAATGGGAACAATCAATTGGCGGCCTTTCCAATCAATAGCAATCAAAACATAAACACTTAGATAGGAAGAATTCTCAAGTTTCATTCATCAAAACAAATATTCATAGCACATAAGTATTGGAGTGGTTCAATCAACCCTAGAATGGGTGAATTAGCCACTCATAATTGTATTAAACAATAATGAATTCATAGTTAAAACAACACCCATAGGAAAGAGAATAAGAAAAGTTGAGAAAAACTCTTTGATTCTTCAGTTCCAATGGTTTTGATGCGTTTCCAAGCTTCAAAGTGCTTCAACAATGGTGGTCTTGCTCTCCCAAGTCAAGATGTGGGCTGAAAATAGGTTAGAAAACCTTTTATACCTCGTGTGAAACTCGTGGACAAGTTTGCCCCTCGCCACTTTTCGCCAGAAAATTTGTCCCATGGCTGGATCATGGCCTTACGATGCCTGGGCCATGCACTTGCGAAATTCTGCTTTCAACTTCATGGCTGAATCATGGATTTACGATGGCTGGGCCGTGACATTTCGTCTTCAAATTTCTTTCATGGCTAATCCACGGCCTTGGCACCTTACAACGCTGTAAATTAACTTCAATTTTGCTCCAAATCATCACACTTTAACACTTTTCCATACCATTTGATCCCTACACATTCAAATACCCAATATAAGTACAAAATACTATTGTTCACACTAAAATAATCCACAAAAGCACCAAAATATGATGTAACTAATACTAAAATATATGCAATTTAGCCTAACATCAACAACCACAGGTTCCATTGCTCCAGGCTTCGTATAATATTGCTGCTATTATTAGGATTATAATAATTGGATTGAAATAACTTAAATACCACTACTTTTCTATGTTTTCACTTAGGCCCTGTTATTGTTTCACAATGTGCTATCCTTTTGGCTATTTGCAGTTAGGGGTGTTCCTTCCATTTTCCCTCAACTTTTGCACAGATGAGGTTTCCGCCACACTGTACAAACCTAGGCAAAGTTGGTTAAGATGTCTTAGAGAATATTGTTCAATCAGGATTTGTTATTGTCTCACACGATAAAGTGTAAATAGATATTTTCTTAACAAAACATTTTGAAAGCTTCAACATCTTCCTCGTGGTCGTGGATTTGGACAAGTATTCTTTGGGGTTGTGAACTGCTTGAGAAAGGATTGAGACGGAGAGTGGCTACTTGTATAGATATGAATGTTTTGAATGCCTCATGGATCCCTGGTTGCACTAGCTTCAACAGAAGTGGGAAATTATGTTATTTGTCATGTTAAAATTTGGAATTACCAGCTATCAAGATGAATGATTGACATATGCAAGAATTTCATAACTGACGTCACTCAAACAATACTTTTCACATTCATTGGATGATAATTTTTGGCACAATTGTATTTTGTAATGACAATTATTATTGGTTGAATGGGTTCATCATCTTATTTTCAAACAGTTTGTACTAATTAGTTTGTGATACACTTTAAAAGCTAGTCTATAGATAAGCTAATATAAAATTTTACAAAGTCTGGTGTGTATGAAGTCAAGTATGGATACTACATTGTTAAGAATTTAGGGGAAAATGAGAATTGTATGTGGAAAAAAAATTGTATTTTGACAATAGTAATAATATTTGTATTTATGTAGGTTAAAAGCAAGGTGTTTTTATCAAATTAACCTTGTGTTTAGAGTTCTTAGATGTAGTATATTAAGCTAAAGTAGTGTTTGATTAAACAGTCGTAGCAACTTAAGCAAATAATAGATTGAAATAATAAATGAGCTAAATAAGAGTAAAGAAAATCTTATTGTAGATCCCAAAGGTCAAGAAAATGCTTGTTGTTTCTTTTCCAAGGCTGCCATTTACAATGAGAATATTTAGCGAAGGTATAATGCAAAGCTGTTATAAGGATGGTTACAATGATATTTATACCACTTTTTAAACTTAGAGGGTCCATATATATATCTAGCCAGGTGCCCCCTCCAAGATAAGGTTTTGTATTTTTAAGAATTATGGATTTTGATATCACTGTACGATCAAATAATATTCCTCGTACTGAAGTAGCTGGTATAATTGACATTTCCTTGTGCCTGGACTAGGGGATCTAATATTATCTTCAACATGTGCCCAGTGATCGTGGTGCCTGGGGCCAACCTTGGTCTTGCCTGCTTTCTTCTATCTTTGACGAAGTCTTATTCTTTACGTCTTGTCATCTTCCAACTGTCTTTCACCTAATCCCACGTGGTTGGTCATGTTGTATACGTGGCTAGCACAATTTTTACGCAATATAAATAATCCCCATTTTTCGGGCATTATTAGTTATGTCCGGGGAGTGAAAGTGATTTTCTTGGCTAGAAGATGTCGCACCCTATTTTCGAGCACGGATTGAGTTCAAAAGTTACGGTTGACTAAGTGACTTGTTTGGAATGAGTTTGGAGTCGTCACCTCAGGGATATTAGGTCACCTAAAATATCTACAGGTTTAAATTAACTCCAAAAAGTCATACTAGCCGAGATTTTAAGGTAAGAAGTCCACGTGATCCGGGAAGAAAATATTAGGCATTTCTCGAATCCCACAAAAGGTGGTTCCCGAGCAGATCTATGTTTTGGGATTTTATAAGCTAAGTATGTAAATCATAAGTCTTGTCAAAGCAAAATATTCAAAATTATGTCTGAGGTCAAGTAAAAACTAAGCTTAAATGTGCAATTTCAAACTTAGATGTAACTAAACCCTAAACCAGGCTAAAAAGCTATGATTAAATATAAAAGGATATTCTATTCAAATAAATTTTAATAGGCTTACTGTTCACGTTCAGCAGACAAACAATTTCTTGATTTGCACTTATGGACTAGTCCCACTGTCTAGTCTCAATTTTAGCTGCTGATTTTTTTTTTTTTATAAAAAAAATAGAGTACATGGAATGCAAGTTTAATGACGCATTTGAGGAGCCAGATATGGAAGTGAAGATTGATTCTCAAATCAGTTCCAAGAAGAATGCTTCAAATATTTGGGCTCAATACTCCAAGGAAATGGAGAAATTGATGATGATGTCACACACCGTATAGGAGTTGGTTGGATGAAGTGGAGGCTCGCTTCTGGTGTACTATGTGATAAGAGAGTGCCAACTAGGCTCAAATGCAAATTCAATAGAGTGGTAGTTAGACCGGCTATGTATTATACAGCAGAGTGTTGGCCAATTAAGAACTCGCATATTCAGAAGATGAGTGTGGCGGAGATGCGAATGCTTAGATGGATGTGGGGGTATACTAGGATGGATAAGATTATGAATAAGATCATTCATGACAAAGTGGGCGTAGTCCCAGTTGGTAGAAAAAAATGTGATAAGCGAGGTTGCCATGGTTCAGTCACTTGAAAAGGAGGAGTGCTGACGCCCCGATAAGAAGATGTGAGAAGTTAGCAGTACTGGGTCTGAAGAGTGGTCGAGGTAGACCAAAGAAGAACTGGGCCGAGGTGATTAGATAGGATATGGCCCAGGTCTAAATTACCGAGGACATGACCCTAGAAAGGAAATATGGAGGTCGAGGATTAGGGTAGAAGGGTAGTTAGTAGTCAAGTGTCTCTTCTCTTATTAGTAGTAGTGTTATGCCTATATAGTATATTTTCAGTTTAGTCACCCCTTTATATCTAGTACTATTGTCTGTGTATTTGGGTAGGCCTTAATTGTATTATTCTCTTTAGCTTACTATTTTGTCTTGATTTTCGTACGTATTTTCTACCTGTTTTCTATAGCTGAGGGTCTACCGGAAACAACCTCTCCACCTCAGTGGGAGTAAGGTCTGCGTACATCTCACCCTCTCCAGACCCCACTTATGGGATAATTGGATATATTGTTGTTGTTGTTGTTGTTGTTGTTGTTGTTGTTGTTGTTGTAATTCCAAAGAGGCTGAGAATGCAAAGACGACTCAAAATTGGATTATTTCTGTAAATTTAAAATAAGTTAGTTTCTGGAAATCGTTTAAAAACAGTGAAACATAAAAAAAAATTGAATTTTCCCACAATGTGATAATCTAAACGCATGGACAACTGGAGATGATCACATTTAGGGAATGCAGTATGTATGTGCGTGTGTGTATGTGTGTGTGTATAAGTAAAGAAAGATTAGAATTTAGGGAAAATTTTAAACAAAGTAAAAAGTACAGATGACCTTTTAATTATTGCTAAGCTATATGCACACAAATAAAAGAAAACCACACATAGTGATATGAGTATCACAGTTAAATAGCAGTGATGTTCATGCAAATTCATGCTCAATGCTCAAGTGAGATTGTTGTAATATTTTCAAAGAAAATAACCTTTTTGTGAATATACATTGCATAGCTTGATTCCCAAAGCTTATACTCCCCCTATACACTATTAGTTAGTGTAAATGAGATATTTAATTTTTATAAGAAAATTCGGTTTTCTTACTTCCAGAAAAGTAAGGTCGTGGTTTCAGAAAATTGGTCGTCTTTTACAATTTTGCAGAAATAGATCCCCATTGAGGTAGACTTACGGAAATAATCCCTGTTTCGACAAAAATCATATTAAGCCCCTTATTATTTTTCAGACCTCTATAACCTATTTTCAAACTCAAACAAATACTGGTTTCTGACCGATTTACTGAATGCTTTTAATATTTTTGGAGCTGTGTAACAATGCACAATAAAGGAGTAGTCAAGCAAAAGGCCCCTGGATAGCCACTATTGTAGCAGTTGTATTGCTGTGTTTTTACAGCTCCTTTTAGAGCCATAAACTTACCGTTTCCTTCTCTATTTAAGAATGTACATAGGTACACGCAAGAATACCTAATGAATACAACACAAGGACCTAAAGGGGAGAAACATAAAAGAGAAAGGGAGATGCCCTATCAAATACATGTAAAAAGGTCTAGGAGATTGAAGAAAAAGGTTAGAAAAAGTGCCATGTATGAACCATGGGATGACTGAGTTACTCTACATATATCAAACTGCTTACTATAACTCCCCACACAATAGTTCATCAATTCCAAAGCCTTGATCAGACTAAAAGATTCACATACATGCATATGAGAAAACTAGTATAGCCTATAAAAGCTATCCTAACTGGTTGCATGAAAAGGTTAGTAGGGGCCAAACTTTCACCAAAAGCGAGAACCAAGACAGACCGCCAGATCTGCCTGATCCTAAAAGGTCCATCAACGTCATAATTGGAGGTCCAACATTGCTCGAAGGGTCAATGACATTGCGGCAGCACCCAGTAAGGGCCACACTCGAGATGAGACGATCCTGTTTAGCGATGAGCAAAGCACCATTTGCAATGCTCCAGACCACGATGCCTTGGTATAACACTCAGGATAGAAGATACGGACGTCAAACGTGTCTTGGTCGATGCCGATAGCACCGTAAACCTCATCAGATGAGATTCACTGCTGGCAATGGGGATCGAGGACAGAACTGCACCGAGCATCTACCCGCTTGCTGGCTCCAACAATTCTTATGAATGATTGGTCGGCGAGGTTAACCTTACTGTTCACCTGCCAGGTGCAGATTATGTTTCATCTTTTCAGGTAATTAAAGGGGGTGTTCCTTACAACGCAATCGTCGGGCGACAATGGATCCATCAAGTCAAAGCAGTGCCATCTACCTGGCATCAAAAAATGAAATATCCTACCCAATATGTGATAAAGGAAGTGAACGGTGATCAGGAAGCAGCAAGAGAATGTTACACGACCGCTATTTTGGGAGCAGTTATCCCCGATGAGGTACCCTGAGTGAACATTTCAAAAGTCCCCGAAGACCCTGAAATCAGAATCAACCAAGACTACGATTCAGATGGTATGGATGATTGATGTTTTTCGGCGGGGAGGGGGGGGGGGGGAAGGAGTAGGGATGATTGGAAGTACTTTTCTTTTTAGAATTTACTTTGTTTAGCTCTTTAATTTTGTTCTTAGATTGCAACATTTTCATGCATCTATGACATGTTACGGGTTTTCACCCACAACATTCCGGGCTAAATGCCTTTATTAATAAACTACTATTCATATAGTAAGTTTTCTACAAGTTAAGATCCATTTACGATACAAAAATTTATATCCCAGGCCAAATACAAGTTTAAGTAATACACCCACTTTTCATGACAAAAGTAGGGTACACTACTCGCTTAGAGCTAGATCGTGTCTAGCTCAGCCACCAGGCATTATTCGTAAGTTGAACTCATTAATTCAACAACCGTACCTACACGCCAATGGGGATGCCCGCCCGCGTAGTTCCAGAAAGTCTTAAATACTCGAGTAACTAAGCAGAGACATTTAAAGTCGGACGCAAAAGTGCCTGTTATCACAGGGGCTAAAGTCATCCCATTGTGGACGCAAACAACCATCTACTACGGATGCAACCTAAGCTACCATCTATCAGCATACAACGAAAATAATTTCCCAGAGCAGGCTTACTGATAAATGTTATTAAATGATTAGTACATTCAGGACGACCGGAAGCCATCTAACTTTTAGGTGCAAACGCTTGCAAAGGTATCTCTTAACTTTACTTATTGTTTATGCCGAAAATTAAAAAAACGTCACAAACAAATACACAAGTAGTTCACGTCAACACACTGCAAAACAGGCCTCGATATTTCAATTAATATTTTCACACACGGATAAATATTCCATAATCAGATGAAAAAAAAACATCAAAATGGAGCGGGGAGGGGTTCTCATTCCTCTCTCGGGGGACTTCTTTCATCGACAACACTCCGCGAAGGTCCTACTTCACCAGCTGTATGTTCCCTACTTAGTGTCTCATCTTTTTCTCCACTTGCCTCTTCAGAACCTTCCTCAAGGTCGGGCCCGAGCTGAGTATTTGCCTGGGCTACAAGTCCGCTATACGAGGAAATCTTGGCAGCCAGGTCCAAGTTAGGTAAGAAGTTGGCACAGTCTACCTCTGCTATGCGACGAGCATTCAGAGAATTCATCCGCTACTCCTTCAAGTGACCGTCATCACAGAGCTTATCACAGATTCGCTCAAGAGACCCCACTTTCCCCTTTAGCCTATCATTCTTATCTTGGAGGAAGGCAGAGAGGCCCTGGGCATCTGAGGCACGTTTCTCGGCAGCATTTTTTTTCTCCTTTATACCAGACAGTTGTCGTTGCAGGTCTCCCACGACCCCTTCCAGGCTATTCACATTGCTGAGGTGAAGCTGCCTTGAGACCTTGGCATCTATGAGGGAAGACTTGAGGGTCTCCACAATATACTTGCGCTTGCAAATCTCACCAGCCAGTGCATTCTCCAGGTTCCCGCTCTTCAAGGTTTCTACTCGATAAGCATCACGAGTGGCCTGAAGTTTACCCTTCAACTCTTAAACCTTCTCCACGAAGGATTGCAGGCTGTCAAATTGTCTGCGCCGGGCATCGACCTCCTTAGCAAGATTTCCCTTTAGGCCACTCCTAGCGGAGTATCACATGGTACACCATCAACCCCTGGATAACAGTCAAAACAAGCAGTAAGTAGAGAAAAAAAATGTTATAATTTGCACAACGGGGAAGGAAATCTTACCTGAATGGAGCATCCGGAGGCGACCTCAAGTACCTTGTTACTGTTATAGCCAGAGAGGTATTCTTGTTCAGCAGGGCCAATAAATTCGGCGGTGTAATCTGTCATAACCCGTAGATTCTTCATCAGGTTAACCCCCGCAACAATAGGGATCAAAACCTCCCCGACTCCACTCATGGGCTCATGCACAGCATCCACGACCACTTCTTTAACAGGGCAGCGTCAGAAAGAATCAAAGGTTTCATGGGCCAGAGTAGCAGTAATAGGTTCTGAGTGCGAGTAGGAGATATCAATCTCCGAAGCACACAAGGAAAGCACATCATTTAAAAAAAAGGGCGAAGGTCTAACTTGGCAATTACGCCTCGAAAGAAATGGCTGGAAGCACCATCATCCTCCACACTAGCTTCTTCATCAGCTATAGAGGTCTCATCAATCAAATGCCTGCGCTTTCGCGTAGACGTACCAGATTCAGCAACAACAATAGGGGTTGTTTCAACAGCTTCGCGCACGGGCACTCGGGGGACTTCTCCCTCACCATCAGAAATTATCAGGGTCTCACTAGCAGTCGCCATGCTAGTAGACCTAGAAGATCTTTTCCTATTCGAGAAACGAGAACTGTTCGCCCTCTCGAGAATTCTCCTACCAGACGCGTGCACATCAGGCAAATGAGCAATATAATGGGCAACAATCCTGACCTACCTCAACGGGGGCATCTCGCGACGAGAAAATCTTGAGGCAGCGCCAAGCTAAGAATGGAAATCAAATTTTCGGGCAAACATAGTGGGTTGAAAGTAATAACTTACCATGATCTTCCGCCTGCCAACCGTTTGCACTAGCCAAGGCTGCGATGGTCAAGGAATCAGGATGGTTCCTCATAAAAATGGTGGTGATCCACATCATCAACTCATTATGACTCAACGAAATGGCAGACGCGGTGTTCATTAAAATACGAAGAGAGAAGGAGGTTAGTTTGAAGTAACTGGAGGTAAAGCATGAAGGCAAGTTTGTGAAGGCTTACACTTTCTGTTGAAGACCTCTTAAAAGGGAAGAGAGGAGACTATGTCGACTGTCCGCATAGCAACGTACCTGTGCACCCAGCTACGGGCTTTTGAGTCTTCACTATAGGGGACTGTTGACACCCAATTTTATCCCTCCTATTTTTGAAGCAATAGTTTTCAAATTTTACACGCGATCGTGCATTTATTCTTGCCCCGTTCTTTCTTTCAAATTATCTTCTCGTAATAGCCTGACAATCAAGGCCATTTTCGAAAGCATCATCTCAAACCATAGCCATTTTTACAAGATATGCACCCCCGTTTTAAAATTCCGCAATTATCTTTATTTTTGATAAAGTTACCCAATTTATTTTAAATCCTAAAATACTCTTTTTATACGCTCCCTAACTATTTTAATTCTTTAATTTAATTCCAAAATTTTTCTAGGATTTTATACCCATTTTATACAATTTTTATACCTATTTTATACCAAACTATGCTAATTATACATTATTTATACACAAATATATACATATGTACATATATATGTACACATATACACGTTTGCACACATCAGCTTTAATTTTATACTTCAGCGCCTACGTGGCAACATCCTGGCCGTCCACGCAACTGATCCAACGACCAGGATGATGTTTTCCTTTTTAATTTATACAAACACACCCCAAACCCCAAAAATCCATTTCATTTTCCCCTTCCCTCACTCAGCCGTCATGACCTCTCATTTTCTCTCTACGAAAACCTAAGTCGTCACTGTCGCGGCATTTTTCGGTCAATTTGACCGGTGAAATTTGGGAAAAATGGTGTCACTGAACTCTCTTCGTCATCCGCTACAAAACCCATATACTTTTGACAATATTTGGACAAGGATGAATGTTGAACTCTCCCAAAAAATACACACAAGTATGCATCGGGATGTATTTCAACAAAATGGGACTCCAAAGAGCTTCTTTGGAGTCGCCACCTAATTTAAGGATTATTAGGAACCAATTATTAATTAATGAGTGCATTCCTTCCTTATTTTTAAAAGAAAAAATATTTCAGAGATTCTTAGGCAAGTGATTATATTAAATTCGAAAGAAGGTCCCTTGCGGGAGCACTTTTGAAAATCCGCTAAAAGTGGTTAATCCGACGATTTTCACGAATTTTGTTAAAGATAGTTAATTTAGATTTTTTTAGAAAATATAGAGTAAATAAATAAAAGGAAACTATAAATAAATAAATGATAGCAAAATAAATAAAGATAATAAGGGATGATAGAATAAAGGATGATAAAATAGAATAAGAAGGTAATAAGATAAATATGGTATAATAAAATGAATAAGGATAACAAGATAAAATAAGATAAGATAATATACCAATTATAAATAAATGAATGGGTGATAAATTACTAGGGATTAATTAAATGAATAAATAAATGCTAATGCTTGATTAATTAAATAAATGAATAATTAATTAATTAAAATTAATTAAATTAATAAATGCATAATTATAACTAATCAATTAGTTGATTAAACAAATTAGATAAAGTAAATAAATAGATAATGAATTAAAATTAATTAATTAACTTAAATAAATAAATAGATAATTAAATATTTAATATAATAGATAAATAAATAATTCAAATGCAAATGATGATAAAAGGTATAATTTTAAATGAATTTGATTTGCACTCATTAATTGACAAATGGTTCTTGAGATTCATAAATCAATTGGCGGTTCGTAAAGAAGCGATACAAAGCATTCATGTAAAATAATTCAAGTAATTTACACTAATTAATTGCAATTCAAATACAATTTCTATCCTACAGGGCTTCTAGTCCGGGCTACGGGAAAGTCCTATACATGGATTTCTAAAGAGCGGGGAAGAGAGAGTGAGAAAAGTAGAACCCGGGAGTGCAACTCATAATTTGAGCCTTGATAGCGATGCATTCAACCAAGTTGATCCAAATGGCTCCCGTGCCGATTAGCCGAGCCCAATTTGCGAGTTTTAACCAAACTCGTCCCAAGTACAGGTAGAACCATGCCAAAATGAGAAGAAGACAAGGATTAATATGTATTAATTCCAAAGGAAAAACGAATGATTTGGGTAAAATGCCAATTTCAATATGAATACAATAACAATGCATCTTTTCGATCCTCTCAGTGACAAGATACAAGCTACAACAAGTCGTCATTTTATTCATGAACTATGGAAGCAATCATGTTAAGGAATGGACACAGGACTCTATTACACTGGTTTTGTCATAATACATCTGAAACATCCACAGAATAGCAGAGCAGCATAGAGTACATATGCTATACTTTATTGTTCACTGTACACAAGATACAAATTCATATTTCAAGGATAAAGGAATAAGCAATTTACCCAAGTAGGAACTGCGACCAGATAACCAGAAAATAGAAACACCTGAATGACCTAGGCAAAACTGAAATACCTCACTCTGACCCTCCTCTACTTCAATTCTATCCGAACAAACATCAACCCACCTACCACCTATACTGCATCTATACACACAACAGATACACTAACAACATGAACACCACCCGACCAACTCCGAAAATCAGAAACCCAACCTGCTATACCAGATCCCTTAACACCCTTGCAGCAGCCTCTAGACAACTAATATCTGCAATAACAAACTTGCATACTACCAGCATACACAACCCATCTTTCAAAATCCCACCCTGAAACGAACCTGAACAACCACACAGCCTGAACAAATCCCAAAACCAAGGAGACCGAACCTAGACACCTACACCATGCCTCCATAAACCCTACAACTCTTTTCTCCTTTCTTCTAAAAACAGAACCAAGCTCTCAGCCAACTACCAGACCTTTTCAAACACCTCTGCACGCACCTGAAACAAACACTAGAACAGCCTTCATCAGCACCCTAAACTCTCTCTAGACACTCCCTGAACTTGCAAAGCAAGCAGGGAATCAGAGCCAACACCATCAGACCCCCTTCACAGACTAGAAGCTTCACAGACTCCAAACAACACGTCCTAAAACTCCTGAACAAGCCTGAAACTCCAGCAGATACCAGAATCAACCCTTGCAAACTGCCTACACATCCCCAAACAATAGAGACAAACCAAACAAAGCTGAAATTGACTAGTAACCTCTTCACACTCATTATACTCCATCTATCATACATGAAAGAACCAGGGAACCAGAACAACAAACAATGACCATCCATTTTTTAAAACCATAAAAAAACTTAGACACTAGGCAATCTACTAACTCTAATATGAACAAGCTAACTTCTTCTACATTCTTCACAAATATTTGCTAGTAAAAATACCTTAACTCCTTCATTTAAACTACCATAACAAACCAAAGATATCAGCTTTAAACATTGATGGCCGAAAATAAGTTCACACATATACACAAGGTTCATGTTTTCGTACCTGCAAAATTTATCTTATGCACAGTTTCAAATACTACCAAAACCAACCAGTACCATGTTCAAATAGCCTTTACATAAACAGGAGATCAAACATACACTTAAACAAGTAAATATAGAAGAAGTAAAAGGTCACAGATCTGACCTTTTTTAGGACAGTGAACTTAAGGCGACGAGCTGAAGAACACGACTCGACTAAGCAACTTGAACAAGGTCGATGACTTGAATAATAAAGCGACGATGCAAATAATGAAACGATAACACGAACAAAACTCAGGAGCAACCAGAAACAGAACTCTATGTATTTTCAAGCTGCCATTTTTTTTTATGATCTCCAAACTTAGAATTCTCTAAAAAATGAGGATAAGGATGTATATATACCTGATGATTTAGGGTTTGAGATCTTTGAAATCCCCATCCGACCCTTACGCCTTTGCTTTTCCCCTTTGAAACCAAGGTCAAAATAGTATAATCCTTTCGGATTGTACTAATTTCACCCTGATTTTCAAGGGAAAATGGACGTTGAATCCATTCTACGGCTCGGATTGATCCGCGATTCAAAATGAACGATGGAGATTGATTGAGTTCGTACTGGAGAGAGAGAAAGGAATGGGGACCAGAGAGTACATTTTTTGGACGGATTCGTGACTAGGATTGGGGGTAATCGATTAGGATTAGGGATTTAGGGTTCTAAGCCGCGGGTTATGGAGGGAAATCGGGTTAGGGAATTGGGTTATGCGGGTGTGATAGAAATTGGGCTACATCTCACAATTTTAGCCATTTTTCCTTTAGATTTAACTCCATTACTTTTGAATTTTCAAAATTAAATTAAATTTAGAATAATTAGACTTTAATTAACATGTCCGGGACAAAATTGGGTGTCAACAACGATTCTTGACCCTTGTTGACTAAGTCACCCTCGTCGGGAAACACCTCCGATGGGGTTCATGGTATTTTGAACAGTGTTTTCACATGAAAAAGGGTAAGAAACCCCTCGTGCAAACTCGATTAAGACGGGTCAATTTGACCCGACTCCGACATCAAAACGGGTAACCTCTAACCTTTTAACTTAAATTTTTTGCGTGATGATATGCTTAAATTTGCCTTTTCGTTTTTGGTTCTTGACATAATTGATTGTTGTTACTGATTAGCTATAGTGAAGGTTCATGAAATTGTTAATCTCGGTTTGTTTCACGAGTTTTAACAATGATTTGGTCTCGTCGCATATACTTGAGTTAAGTATAATCATGACTTGTATTTTAGATCAACCTTGCTTAGCCTGAGAGTTTAGAGCCTAGGGCAGATTGTGAATTTTCTTGTGTTCATACATGTTTTTATCTTGCTTTATGTTCAAAATTTGAATGGTCATCAACTCTACTTGATTAAAGGATCCCAATCAGTTCTCTTTGAATCTCTGATTGAAAGCTTGAAAGGAAATTGATTGTGATATGTTGTGAATCTGTTAATGTTATTTTCGAGCCTAAAACTTTTTGTGTAGTTGACTATGAACCTAGACTTGATTATGTGTAAAGAAAAGGGACTATGTTTATCAGAAAGGTTTGATTTGCCTTAAGTTTAGGGCTTTGATTGAGATATATTTAGAAAAATTACCTAGGCAAATCCTTTTAGTTTTAGGAGGCAATATTACTTTACCTTAATTAATTCCTGCCCGTTTGAACTAAAACCTCACCCCTCACACCTATTTAAACTAGTACTATTCTTCACTCTAAGGACATTCACACAGACACACAAAGCTACAAAGGAAAGAAACTGAATGCAAACCCTTTCTTTAAAAGAAAACTGTTCTTCTGCTAGTTCCTATGTTTGGCTTGTCTCTGCTCTGTGCTTATTTCCTAGAAGCTTACCCTGCTTGGCTTTTTCCCTCCCTGTTTCTTTCACAATGATTAAAGGTATATATGCACCCCTCCCTTTGCTTAACATTTGCACCTCTCTGTTAATATCTGCACCTATTTTGTATCTTTTGCTTTGTTAGTATCTCTGCTAAGCTGTGCAGGCTCTTTGTTATTACCTATATTGCCTATATGAACTCCCTGGTTCTCTTTAACTTTGTTTAAAGCTGCAAGGATGATCTGAAAGGATCATACCATCCTTCATAAGTGCAGAAGGCTTCATGTAAGAGGCTTTGATGTTCTGGACATTATCAGGACTAGGATTAGTCACCTAAAGGCTCTTATTCATACTTTCCTTACCCTTCCCCTGCTAACCTTTCCCTTACAGTCCATAAGGACGACCTTAGGGGCTAAACCAGACCACAATTTGCAGGTTTCTAAGTGCCCTATAAGGATTTGTCTTACTCTGGACCATTCAGGCCTGAACAGGCCCTATTTAGTGCACATACATTACCTAATCAGGCCATCACTCTTTCCCTATTACTCTCCCTTTAAAAACTGCCCTGCTTATGTATTTGATTAAGACCTCGCTTGTAAACTACTTAATATAGGGGACATAGCTACTAGGCTATGTCTTAGGCTACCAAGGAGCCTTTTTCTAACCTTTCTCCTATGTGTTGCATCATTTAAAGTCATCACTTCTTTGAAATTATGTTTTGAGTAGAATTAAGTCATCTGGTCTTCTTTTAAAACATCATATCGTGAGTAGAACCATGGGATGTTACGCTGCTTTACAGGTTTTAAGATCTAAACACTCGACATCATGTTTTCTAAATGTTAAATCTAGAAGTTCACTTAAACAAGGGTTAAATGTGTAATGTTTGTGTATACTAGATTGTTTCTGTAAAAGATAGGATTGCCCTATTTGCATAAATAATCTAGGCCCAGAACTATTTTGAAATGTGGCATTATGAGTGTTAAAACTATTTTTACTACTTAAAGCTCCTATACACTAAACTAATACTGTATAGGGGTGTATAAGTAAATGGGGTATACTATACGAATATATGTAAGAATTTTTCTAAAGCATAAACACTTCCAATTATTCATGTATCTGCATGCTCCTATCTATAATTACGTGCGACAACCTTTGTTTGCATTTCTGTGCTTATGTGAAATCCGAATTCAAAAACAACCCTTTCGCCTATGTATTTTCAAATTGACCCCTAAACAAACATAGCCATTAAGGTTAGGGCTCGACAATTAATGAAGAGTCACACTGACCCTAAATGGCTAACATTTCGTTTTAAAATAAGTATCCATTTGATTTTGGCCTAAATCTGAAATTGTTTGTAAAACCGCCTATTTGTGCAAGATTGTTTTAAGTGTTAAAATTGCATGAGTAAGTTGAAATTGAACACTCTCTGCATGTTTAACTATACCTGCGATCTAGCATTTGTATTAGAGGCCACAATACGATTAGGCTTAAGTATAGGTCGTGTATGAAACCTATTTGCATATGTGTGAATTAAATTGCATAGACATATTATTTTCTTGAATTAAATGCGAATTTAACCTTCCAAGTTAGTATTAGATGATAGCATTCACCACCTTATTCCAAAATATAGACTCAGATGGTAACCACTTTTCGTGGGACTGCGGGGAGTGCCTAACACCTTCTCCGCTGAGTCATTTGGACTTCTTACCCTTTCGAATCTCTGCAACAGATTAGTATGGCTATTAAACTCGACCTTAGACATTTAGATAGCCTAATACACCTTAGAAAATTATATTAGGTGGCGACTCCAACACTTGAACTCAAACTAGTTACCAAGTCAAATCCGAAACCCGAATCCCTTTGAGTTGAGTCCAAAATTGGGTATGACAGAATGACGACTCTGCTGGAGATACTCTAAGTCTTAACCACTGTTGAACCCCAAAAATTACCCCGAAAAGGATAAATTCCGGAATATCGACAGGATGGACTAACTCTTTTGGAGTTTTTGGAGTCGCCACCCAATATAAGAAAAACAGGGAACCAAATTAATAAATGCGTGCAAAAATACTGTTTTTATAAAAGACGGTCTTTTCAGAGATTCTAAGTAAGAGGTTTTATTAATTTCAGAAGTAGGTTTTTAAGGCTCTTCCAAAATTCCGTAAAATACGGTTAATCCGACAGGTTTCCAAATATTTACAAGTGCGCTTTTCTTTCGGAAAGAATTATTTGAATAATAATAATAATCAATTGAATAAAAAGCTTACTTGCGAAATATATATTTTTACTTGCATGCATTTGCTAAGATGGCCCCAATTTACAATAAATTAAATAACAACTTCACAATAAAGGAAAATGCGCATAAAGTAAAGCAATATACCAAGCAATCAAATATTATTGATAAATAAAATATTTTACACATTTATTTGCATAAATATCTAAGGAAAGAAATGCAAAGTTAAAGATGGAACCCGAGATATTGATCAACTCGCGGGAGCCTTGAATTTTCTAAATTTTCTAAGGTCTTATGTCTTGACTGCTTGAGTTCGAATTTAAGCCCAAACGACTCCAATGCAAAGGACTATCCACATTTGTAGGTTAGCCAAGCACGTCCCCAAGTTGTTCGTACCAAAATGTACCTCACAAAAAATATGAAAATTAAACTGGATTAGTACGATAATAAGGTGTAATAATTAATGAAAATAAAATACTAATAATAAAGTAATAAAGTAATAAAGTAATAATAATAATAGTAATAATAATTATAATAATAATAATAATAATTATTATTATAATTGTAAAGGGGTTTGTTTTGCAAAATATAGGCTCAGGTTTGTATGACGCGTCGAATAGAGGCTCGGAATTTGGTACGGTTGCAAACACGGAGCCCGGACCGGTTGCCATGCCAAGTACCAAATCCACCACTCTATTCGACTTGTTTTGCCTCAAATGCATACATTCATCATCGCTTTTTGCTTTAGGGACACGGGAACGGGACGGTTCAAGTGTAGTATCATGTTCAAATCGATCCCAAGGCCTCAATACGTGTATATGTATTTTTTCATTGGCCAGTGTAGTATCAAGTTCAAATCAGTTCATAGGTCTCAAATGAATTGTTTTCATAGGCTAGATCCGTTTGCAGTATCGTCCAAACCAGATAACAACCAGTATAATAATGTCCAGAACTGTAACATCCACAAAGGATTAAAGCCAAAGATAGTGTCATATCTGTCCCGTAATTCAATCAATAGCAACTCAAAAATCCAAGGGATAATTGTTCCAGAAGCATGCCCCAACCAGTTGGCGAGAAAGCGAGAAGACACACCACAATGTCTTTATGAGTCATATGGGGCAGCACAATCAGAATCACCAGTATTCCCACAAACGCTAAGAATATCAATCCCTTTATAATACGGAACACGAGTTGGAAATTTGGACTAAACTTTCGTCGACCAACAGATATTGTCTTCATTACAAAAAGCACCAGAAATATTACCAACCATGATGCACCATAACCAGAAAACTCTGATTATTCTTTGTGATCTTCAAGCGATAGACGAGCCCATACTGATAGACAAAGAAGCGCAAAGACAACAGAATTTCAGCAAAAATACCGCGTACTTCAGAATGCCTGAGATGCTCTTGTTTCTCCTCCCACCATGATTTAGACCCATAACCCCACTTCATCCCAACCATAAACAGATATAAACTTTAAAATAAATTCTCAAATAAATCCTTACAAACTCAACTAAAACCCACCCATTTCACAAAACTTCAAACACAATGCAACTCAAATCTTAGATCTGAAAACGCCAAAAAGATCCAAAATTTAATCACTAAACCCCAAAAAGATAAAGACTTCAATCACTTAAACACCAAAAAAGGATCAAATATTTAACATATATGCATGCTTATGCTCAAAACCATCTTCACAAAAACACTAATTAACATTAAAAATCCCAAATGAGCTTAAAAAAAAAAACCAGATGGGATTGGAAGCAAACTGAACTTAAAATTAGTGAATGTTGAAGTGATAAGCATAAAGATGGTAAGTTGGAAAGTGAAAAAGGATGAATTATGTGTTGAAGATTAGGTTGTTGTAAAGAAGAAGAGAAATGAGAGTAGATAGGTGTGCTTGTGTGTGTATTTTTCTGTTTGTTCGTTTTTTTTTTGTGTGGGGGTGGTGTGTGTACATGTGTGAGGATCTGGTTTTATTTTGGTGTGTGTATGGTGTAATGGGTGTGGCATGTGTGTTGAGAGAGGAGAGAGAAATTTGTAGATGATGAATGAATTAATTGAATGGGGGCTAGAGTTTAAGGGTATATATATGGGTGAGGATTTGCACAAATAGGCTAGTGCTTTGGGGGGGAGCGGATTTGGCCACAATTTAGATTTAATTAAAAAAAAGTGAATGGGTTGCACGAGTGGGTTAAAATTTGTGGAATTTTGCAAATTTAGCACTTTTCTTTGAAACTTCAATTGATCATCTTTTATTGTCATTATTTTTATTTAATTTTCAAATTAACCTCAATTATAAAATATTGCCATAATTTATTAAATTTTAAAAAAATTCGGGACAAAATTGGGTGTCAACAGCTGCCCCTCTTTACCCGAAAAGGATGAAAGATTTTCAGGGTAAAGAAAGTTGATGTGAAACCCATTTTGTCACGACAAAGCCAAGTACTTTGATTCCAAGGACCAAAGTGCGAGGCTTATAGACATGGCCGCACTCCGGTTATCGAGTTGCCTACATATCTCGGGCTGAAAGAGAATCATGCCATAAGTAGTTCGACGTGATTTGAAAATCAAAGACGAGATAGTAGCGACTACTCAAGAGCAGGAAAAGAGGCTTGTAATTACCCAAGTTATGAAAATGTGGTCGACGACACACCCATAAAGAGGGATTTACACGGACATAGCTTCCACTGCACCTCGATATCCGAGCCATCTTGTTTTCAATCTCAAACCTCAGACTCTGGGTTAACAAGAGGTGCAATTCTTCAGGTCTTTGTTGACAAGTCTAGCTCATATCAACGATTGCCCCGGTTCGTCGCTAAGAAAAGCTCCATGTTATGCTCCAAACGCTGTTGCGGTGCTGCTAAAAATCTTGTAATAATCTCAACAAACGGTAAGCGTGCGACTGCTAATAAACTGTAATAAGTAAAATAAGAAATAAATAAGGTGATAAAATTATAAATGCGGGTTGCGATATCATCAATAAGTCTTTCTTTCAATCAGCTGACGAGGCGCTCCACCTGGAGAACCTCTGGGCTGATCCTTATTCTTCAGTTGCTTATGATAGGCTTCAGAATAAGGCCTCCAATTGCTTATGGTAGGCTTCAATGCTAATGAAGTCTTCGCTTGCCCACGATAGACTTGATAATAAAACCCCCGATTGCTTACGGTAGGATCAATAACAAAAGAGCCTTCAATTGCTCATGATAGGCTTTAGGATAAGGCCTCCAATTGCTTATGGTAGGCCTCAATGCTAATGAAGTCTTCGCTTGCTCACGATAGACTTGATGATAAAACCCCCGATTGCTTACGGTAGGATTAATAACAAAAGAGCCTTCAATTGCTTATGATAGGCTTCAGAATAAGGCCTCCAATTTCTTATGGTAGGCCTCAATGCTAATGAAGTCTTCGCTTGGTCACGATAGACTTGATGATAAAACCCCCGATTGCTTACGGTAAGATCAATAACAAAAGAGCCTTCAATTTCTTATGATAGGCTTCAGAATAAGGCCTCCAATTGCTTATGGTAGGCTTCAATGCTAATGAAGTCTTCGCTTGCTCATGATAGACTCATAATAAGGCCCCCGATTGCTTATGGTAGGCATGACGTAATTTGTAAGTGCAAGCTGCAATATCTTTGATATATTGTCTTCCCATCCACTGGCGAAGCAATAAAGAAAATGCGAAGGCATAGTGCAAAGCATTTTCAACAATCTTGACAAATCAACTGGCAAGCCGGTCGGGCATGAAGCAAGGAGGGTCTTGGGGTTGATTGCCTACAAATCAGCTGGTGATCCGATCCGGCACAAAGCAAGGAGGGTCTCAGGGCTGACCTGTTAACCTGAAAAGTAAAACAAGACGTAATACAAAGGAAATGCGAAGGCATAATTTAAAGCAAGTGCAAAGCAATTTGAACAATCTTGACAAATCAACTGGCAAGCCGGTCGGGCATGCAGCAAGGAGGGTCTTGGGGTTGATTGTTGACAAATCAGCTGGCAATCCGGTCCGGCACAAAGCAAGGAGGGTCTCGGGGCTTGACCTGTTAAGCTAAAAGTAAAGCGGGTCATAATATAAAGCAAGTGCAAAGTCATAATTGAAAGCAAGTGCAAAGCAATTTAGTGCGAAATGTAAAGCAACGCAAAAGCGTTTTAGCGAGTCAAAAGGTGTGAAAGTCCAACAAGAGAGAAGCCCCGCCTGGTGGTCAACCTAAAAAAATGTAAAGCAAGGCATCAATTTTAAAGCAAGTGAAATGACATAATTCAAAGCAAGTGCAAAGAAAAGCAGTGCGGGAATGTAGAGCAATGCAAGAGCCATTTGGCGAATCAATACGCGAGATAGTCCAACAAAGGGAATCCTCGTAGCCGATGGTCAACCTGAAAGAGTAAAGCAAGGCGTTAATTTTAAAGCAAGTGCGAAGGAATAATTCAAAATAAGTGCAAAGCAAAGTAGTGCGGAAATGTAGTCAGTGCGATAGCCATTGATAAATCAATTGGCAAGACAATCCGGCAAGGATGGCCTTGCGCGAATTATAGCCTGAAACAAAGCGATGCCCTATTTGGCTTAGTTTTGAAAACACAAAACAAGTCTCGGCTTTGTCGCCTATTAGGAATGAAAGTCATAGGCTACAAAGCCGAGACTTGTTTTGTGTTTTCAAAACTAAAGCATTATGCGATGCAATTTGCAGGGCAACTTTGGATGCGTGTTCAAATAATTGTTCATCCATAGTGTGAATGATCATTTCATTGCAAGCTTTCATGTTCCTGCTCTCAAAGAAAAACTGTTAGCTTTGGGGAGGAAAGGGGAAGCGTTTGATTTGTGCAAACTTCATCCTGATCTTGCTGCTTCTGCTGCTTCCTCGTCTTCATTGGACTTGGATTTGCAAATTGCTTTCAGAAACTTGGCTCATGAACTCAAATAGCATAGACTTTGACAAATAGAGGTAAGATAAAATATTTTAATGCGCATGCAAATGAAGTCAAAGATGCATTTTGAAAATTTTGCCTTGACTTAACTTGTAATATATTTTAAAACGAACTGAACGTCCTTTGGCTTAGACTTTGCACCGTTTGCTTAACCAATTAAAGAATTCTTGCCAACTCATCTTTAATAACCAACGCCGCTTCTTGCAAAATTCTGCCCCAGTTATTATCTTTGGCATCTCCAACTCGTTTTGCAAAAATTGCCCCAGTTGTCCTTCTTGGGGGAAAATAATAATTTAGACGCTAAAGGGTCGAGCCCGATGGGGGAGCCTACGTATCCCTCCTTGGGAATCAGACCGTGCGTAGTTCTGCATCATTGCTTCAACGCCATATACCAACAAATAAAAGCTGCCCCAGTTGAAGTTCTAACAGATAGTGCGATATCCAAAGAGCGCAGACAATAACTTTCAGTGCATCGTTTTCAAATTGTTCAGTTGTTTTGCCATACATCACAAGCAAAGCTTTGGCAGGTTTATCAATTTTAATTTTGAAACAGAAACAAATGCAAGCGTAAATAATATAATAAGAATGTGATGCATTTTATTTCAACTTTCATAAATTCAAAATGAGTTGATTCAGATTAACATAAGCTTTAAAGTACAATGCAATTCAGGGCCTCAATCTGATTTAAAATTGAAAATAATACTACTAAGTTCAATTGCCAAGTTCTTTCAAACAATGCCGTTAGCTTCTGGTGCTGCATCATTCACGAGCTAGAGCATCTACCATCAATCAGATCTCGAAACCTTTGCGTGGTGAATGGTCAGCCACTTCACAAATCCAACATTTGCTAGAGAAATAAACAAAACAAAAGAAACCTCTCAAAGGGTAACTAAGATAGTTTGCATGTCATTCATAGGATTGCATACAAGCAAGCAACACCTAGTATTTAACGCATTTTGAGCAAATAAAGCAAGGCAAACAATTAACATGTGACAATCATAAGTAGTTGAGCGTAAATAAATATGCGAACGCGTCCTACCCTGTAAGGTGCCTCTTTGTGCTAGAGGTAAGCCTAATCGCACACACAAGTGGTAACGAAAAATAGTTCATGCCAGTTCTGAGAAATTCAGACTTAGAGTAAGCGATAAATAATAACAATAACTGATAACAATCAACTCTCCGCATCGACACTGCAATTTTGTTATCCCAACTAACTTCCAGAAGTTGGTGTCAACTCGTAACACAGCTCATGCTCTCCACAACATCTGCACAAAATTCTAAACTCAAATGCCTAAAACCCGAAACAATCCTCCATAGCTTTTGCAAACATCCACACTCCTCCAAACACAACTCCCAATTATTTAATAACATGCAGGGGTGAAATTTCCAACCGCCTTTCACAATACCAGACTGCAAATCATGAAAGGCGCCAATTGGCCTTTCAAAATAAAACCTCACTGGTCCTCGGCTTTGGACAAGCCTCTCAGCTTCCTAGGTTTGGCAAGGCTCACAGACCTTGTTCATAGGGCTCCTCACTGGTCCTCAGCTTTAATCAAGCCTCTCAGTTTCCTAGGTAGCCAAGACCGCACTGGTCTTCAAGGAGGGACCCAACTGGTCATTCAAAGACACAGGGGCTTCGCTCTCCTAGTATGCGACAAGCATACTTCAATTTTTATAAAGTTGCAGCTGGATAATCAACATAGGCCTGCACACACGCAAAACCATTCACGAGAGGGACCCCACTGATCCTTTTAAAGACACCAGGGGCTTCGCCTCTTAGATCTCACTACACCAGGCCATCTCCAAAACACAAACCAACCAAATCTGCCGAACTTTCCCCCGGACTGCAATTTTGTCTATGATCTCAATTCTGCTAAATTCTTCCATTTTTTGACCTAAAGACAACATAGGAGACAAAATTCCAAATCTGATTTTGCTCAAAACATGGTTAGGACTGAGGATTCGTTATCAAACAGCACATAATATGCATTGTCGTTGAGTTTCAAGAACCTGTTGACAAAAGGGCGGTTTCTTAATTCTTAGAAACGGTATCAAGGACCGGGTCCAAACTAAGGTGTAAATGCATGAATGCTCCTAAAACTCCATCTAAGAGTGGGTTAACGGTTGAGGCTAACAGGTGAGTGGCAAGCGGTCTCGCAGTCGAATTACTCCTACGATGGCCGCCGGTGTACCAACTCGTCACAGGGTTCTTTAGTGGAAGACGGGTGCACATGGGCGCACCTCGCGGATATTTGAGTGAGAATGCATGAGGTTCCCAGGAGTGGGAGAAATATGAACGGAATGCCAGTTTATATGTGCGCAAATAAGGGTGTAGTGACATGCTTTTCGTGACATACAAACAACAGGTATAATAAAGCAAAATAAATTAAGCATGCTAGTTGAAAATAACTGGAAACCTTTATGGTCAAAACCTTTATTGCTCCCCAACGGAGTCGCCATGCGATTGAACCCCAAAAATTACCCCGAAAAGGATAAATTCCGGAATATCGACAGGATGGACTAACTCTTTTGGAGTTTTTGGAGTCGCCACCCAATTTAAGGAAAATAGGGAACCAAATTAACAAATGCGTGCAAAAATTCCGTTTTTATAAAAGACGGTCTTTTCAGAGATTCTAAGTAAGAGGTTTTATTAATTTCGGAAGAAGGTTTTTAAGGCACTTCCGAAATTCCGTAAAATACGGTTAATCCGACAGGTTTCCAAATATTTACAAGTGCGCTTTTCTTTCGGAAAGAATTATTTGAATAATAATAATAATAATAATAATAATAATAATAATAATAATAATAATAATAATAATAATAATAATAATAATAATAATAATAATAATAATAATAAAAAGCTTACTTGCAAAATATATATTTTTACTTGCACGCATTTGCTAAGATGGCCCCAATTTGGAATAAATTAAATAACGACTTCACAATAAAGGGAAATGCGCATAAACTAAAGCAATATACCAAGCAATCAAATATTATTGATAATTAAAATATTTTACACATTTATTTGCATAAATATCTAAGGAAAGAAATGCAAAGTTAAAGATAGAACCCGAGATATTGATCAACTCGCGGGAGCCTTGAATTTTCTAAATTTTCTAAGGTCTTATGTCTTGACTACTTGAGTTCGAATTTAAGCCCAAAGGACTCCAATGCAAAGGACTATCCACATTTGTAGGTTAGCCAAGTACGTCCCCAAGTTGTTCGTGCCAAAATGTACCTCAAAAAAATATGAAAATTAAACTGGATTAGTACGATAATAAGGTGTAATAATTAATGAAAATAAAATACTAATAATAAAGTAATAAAGTAATAAAGTAATAAAGTAATAATAATAATAGTAATAATAATAATAATAATAATAATAATTGTAAAGGGGTTTGTTTTGCAAAATTTAGGCTCAGGTTTGTATGACGCGTCGAATAGAGGCTCGGGATTTGGTACGGTTGCTAACACGGAGCCCGGGCCGGTTGCCATGCCAAGTACCAAATCCACCACTCTATTCGACTTGTTTTGCCTCAAATGCATACATTCATCATCGCCTTTTGCTTTAGGGACACGGGAACGGGACGGTTCAAGTGTAGTATCACGTTCAAATCGATCCCGAGGCCTCAATACGTGTATATGTATTTTTTCATTGGCCAGTGTAGTATCAAGTTCAAATCGGTTCATAGGTCTCAAATGAATTTTTTTCATAGACTAGATCTGTTTGCAGTATCGTCCAAACCAGATAATAACCAGTACAATAATGTCCAGAACTGTAACATCCACAAGTGATTAAAGCCAAAGATAGTGTCATATTTGTCCCGTAATTCAATCAATACCAACTCAAAAATCCAAGGGATAATTGTTCCAGAAGCATGCCCCAACCAGTTGGCGAGAAGGCGAGAAGACACACCACAATGTCTTTATGAGTCATATGGGGCAGCACAATCAGAATCACCAGTATTCCCACAAACGTTAAGAATATCAATCCCTTTATAATACGGAACACGAGTTGGAAATTTGAACTGAACTTTCGTCGACCAACAGTTATTGTCTTCATTACAAAAAACACCAGAAATATTAGCAACCTTGATGCACCATAAACCAGAAAACTCTGATTATTCTTTGTGATCTTCAAGCGATAGACGAGCCCATACTGATAGACAAAGAAGCGCAAAGACAACAGAATTTCAGCAAAAATACCGCGTACTTCAGAATGCCTGAGATGCTCTTGTTTCTCCTCCCACCATGATTTAGACCCATAACCCCACTTCATCCCAACTATAAAAAGATATAAACTTTAAAATAAATTCTCAAAGAAATCCTTACAAACTCAACTAAAACCCACCCATTTCACAAAACTTCAAACACAATGCAACTCAAATCTTAGATCTGAAAACGTCAAAAAGATCCAAAATTTAATCACTAAACCCCAAAAAGATAAAGACTTCAATCACTTAAACACCAAAAAAAGATCAAATATTTAACATTTATGCATGCTTATGCTCAAAACCATCTTCACAAAAACACTAATTAACATTAAAAATCCCAAATTGAGCTTAAAAAAAAAAACCAGATGGGATTGGAATCAAACTGAACTTAAAATTAGTGAATGTTGAAGTGATAAGCATAAAGATGGTAAGTTGGAAAGTGAAAAAGGATGAATTATGTGTTGAAGATTAGGTTGTTGTAAAGAAGAAGAGAAATGAGAGTAGATAGGTGTGCTTGTGTGTGCATTTTTATGTTTGTTCGTTTTTTTTTTTTTGTGTGGGGGTGGTGTGTGTACATGTGTAAGAATCTGGTTTTATTTTGGTGTGTGTATGGTGTAATGGGTGTGGCATGTGTGTTGAGAGAGGAGAGGGAAATTTGTAGATGATGAATGAATTAATTGAATGGGGGCTAGAGTTTAAGGGTATATATATGGGTGAGGATTTGCACAAATAGGCTAGTGCTTAGGGGGGGAGCGGATTTGGCCACAATTTAGATTTAATTAAAAAAAGTGAAAGAGTTGCACGAGTGGGTTAAAATTTGTGAAATTTTGCAAATTTAGCACTTTTCTTTGAAACTTCAATTGATCATCTTTTATTGTCATTATTTTTATTTAATTTTCAAATTAACCTTAATTATAAAATATTGCCATAATTTATTAAATTTTAAAAAAATTCGGGACAAAATTGGGTGTCAACAACCACAACGAGTCTTTAATTTTGGGATTTATTTGATTATTAAATTGCTATTCATATTATTATTATTTTGCTAACTTGGTTTCCTGTTTGTTTTTTTTTTCCCTTTATTTATTTATTTGTATTAAATTTGAAATTTGATGTAACATTTGGCATATTTCACTCACACTCTCCCACTCCTGGGAAACGACACTTTGCACACACACAGGCGATTACGTAGATCTCACTGTCGTTTCACCACCAAAACACCTTTTAGGAGAGACATTTTGAAATATAGTTGGTCCGTGGTACAACCAACAATTTCAAATGATCCCACTCCTTGGCAGTCCGTCTTGGGGAACCGTGTCTAGAATCACACCACTCTTTGAATATTATGAGCATGCATCATGCCGTAGGAAGGGCTCCCCGTGAGCCGGTGATGTTTGGCATTTTATGCCTATATTTCCTTAATATTTCCTCACGTTTTAGTACCTTATTCGCTTGTTTTATAGCTTGTGAATGTGGTTTTACACTGATTTTATGTCGTGCGTGTGTAGGTTGTTACGCAGTGTAATTGGAGCTTTTAAGAGCATGATTGAGCAAGAAAAGATTGGATTTTGATTGAGGATTGGATCGAGCACACGAAGGCACAACACGAAACGAGAAAAGGAGAAACGAAACAGAAAAATAGCCTGGCGCTGCAGGAGGCGCGCCGCGCCGCCCACAGCGCCCAGCCTCTTGCGCGTTTTTCCATGCGGCGCGGGCTTGTAGCGGACCAATTTCGACGTCTTCTGTCCATCCTCACGCGATCGTGGGCGCGGGGCGCCCGTTATAGCGCCCCTTGTGCGCGATTTTATGTCCTATTTCGTCTAGGCTTGGGTCTAACTTATTACTAAGTGTTTGTAAACTCTATAAATACTCTTTTACTTAGTTTTTCAGAGGAGTTTAGACTTTGGAGCAAGTTTTGGAGGAGAGGGGAGGAGCCCTAGATGTCTTCTACACAAGTTCTTTCTCTCTTTCTCTCATTCTTCTCTTTAATTCTATAGTTTGTTCGTTCTAGGGTTAGAGTAAATACATGAAGGTTGATGTTTGAAAGTTGATTTCTTCCTATTGATTTACCATTACGGATTGTTTATTCTTTCTTGATCATAATTGTTTGATTATAACGGCCGTATAATTGAACACTATCTACGGTTCTTAGATTGAACTCGACAGAGGGAATTTATGAACGCAAATAAGAAAGAATAGAACTAGTTTGTGAACCCGGGCATCGGGGAACCAATTCGCGGGTAGGATAGACATATACTTGCTTGCCTAGTTTAACTCATTACAGGATCGTTAATGCGTGCACGTGATTCAACCCATAGACATATAGGGATTGGAGTAGCCTGCATAGACCGTGAAGAATCGAAAGGTTTTCACGGGTACAATTAACCTGTTAGTTAGCAATCTAGGAAATCAAGAAGTAGATTCAACTGGAAAACTCAACTGGATTGTTTGTAACTCTGACCCTGGACCGTTTCTCCATTATTGATAACAACCCATAAATTGCTCTCAAATACTTGATCTCAATTACTTGTTTTAATTATTGCAATTAGTTAGTAAAATCTCAACCATTGGAAAAGATCCCTGAATAGTTTATATAAATTGTTTGATAGGATTCAGTCTGAATAGTCCTCGTGGGAACGATACTCGATTTATCACTTTATTACTTGTCGACCACGTATACTTGCGTGTGCGTTTGGGAGCAACAAGTTTTTGGCGCCGTTGCCGGGGACTAAATTGACTGTTTTCTTTTTGAACAATTTATTATTTTCTATTCAGGTTTAATTTTTTTTATTTTTTTAATTTTATTTTTAGTTTATTATTTTATTACTAGTCTACATGGCATCTTTTAATGAAAGTGGGTTGAATGTTGATTCTTGTCTACTTTGTGGAGGACATCACTTTTGGAAAAATTGTCAAACTCTTTCAACCCTGCGAGATTGGTTATGTGAATTTTCTACCACCTTTGATTGGAATTTTTGTAAATTGTGTGGTGGTCGGTGGAATGATTGTCCTAAGTGTCATGCTCCTTCCCCCAATAATTTTTGTGATGATTCTAATGATGTTTGTGAGCTTGACAGGATCGATAAAGTGCAGGTTGTTAGCGAAACTTGGCTAATGGAGCAAGCCAAACTCTTAGAGGCTTATGGGGATTTCAGGAGTGAACTTACAAATATGACGAGGCAATTTATGGAAGAAAGAGTTGTGCTCGGGCAAGAGATCGACGAATTTGGCTTGACTATTCACGACTTGGAGGATAATTTGAGTGATATGGTTGAGGTGTCTGAAGCTCAATTATCAGTTTTCGTGCTTAGTAGATTTGAGATAGAAGAGCTTAGAAGCCAATTTGAGGAGCAAAAAGTGAAATTCCTACCATTCGACCCAATAGCAGTTGATGATGCCAAGGTTGAGGAAATTACATTAGAGTCAAGTGAAGAAATAGAAAACACCATATTTGAGGACTCTAGTGTTTGTGCAAGCGAGGGTGTCAAAAGTAATGCAACTTTAGAATTGAAGCGCATTGGGCCTCATTCCAATCATTTTTCAACATTGTGTTTGGATGGTGACATGAAAATTGAGCCACCCGAGCCTATGAAGAAACCAAGGGAGGAGGAACAAGGTGCCTATATTTTAGAGTTTGCGATGCCGAGGAGACAAAATGACATCCCTCATTTAAAGGCCAAGAAGTGCAAAATGCGACAATGGTTACTTGGTCCTTTTGTATTTTTGCCACCACCCCAATACCATAGTTGTAAACTTGAGGCAAAGTTGGGGATTCAATTCATTAGTTCAAGGTGGAGGAAAAAGTGATGAAGTTGTCATCGTCGTGCCGCGACGTTAAATCAAGCGCTTCTTGGGAGGCAACCCAATTTGTTTGCTTTACTTTTATTTATTTTACTATTATTTTTATGGTTGTATATTACTTTGGGTGATTCTTTGGATTGCAGGTTCATGTAATGGCGAGTCTAAGTGTGGGGTGTCCTCACCCTTGCCTAATAGTGATGACCTGATGAGGGAAGTCTGAGTACCTCATACTATATGGAAGCTTGGAGGATGCTAGCACCAAGGACTAGAATCTTCAGGGAAGTTTTCTTTACCTTGCACTTTCTTATTTTTAGCACTGAGGACATTGCTTGATTTAAGTGTGGGGTGGGGGAACTCCCCTTTATTTTTGAGGTTAGGGATGCATGTATCGTTAGGATTTTCCCTTTGTCACTTGACTTTATTTTGATTTGTTTCATGCTTTAATATATGAAAAAAATTGAAAAAAAATTTAAAAACCAATGAAAAATTTCAAAAAAAAATTTCTTTTTCGTCTTTATTAGTGGTACATGTCATCCACCCCGTGGTTTTTCTTATGGCCTCGGTTCTTTTCCACGGGGAGACCTTTGAACCGGGTAGTTTTTTATTTTTAGGATGAGAATAGTTAGTATAGTTGACCCTAGACGAAGGAATAGGTAGAATGCTAGGTGCCTTTGATTTGTTTGATACCGGTGGACTTGAATTGATTGCATGTGCTATTTGTGGTGTCCTTGTTTTTTTTTTAATTGTGATGCATGCCTAGAAAAAATGGAACAACCCCCTTGAGATGCTTGAGTCCGCTTGCTCGACTTGATTGTTAACCTTTGTGCATTAGTGCTTAAATTCCCACAAGTTGCATTCTAGATGCTTGATTGAGAGTTGTTGATGGAACCTGTTTGTGTGGATCATGTGCAATGTGTGTTGTGAGGCATGTTCATATTTACTCCATGTTGCATGTTAATGTCTAGAACTTGCCCTGTGTGTGTGCAAAGCGAAATCCTAGGTTTGCTCTAGTCGGGAAATGATACAAGGCCTTCTTTTTGTTAGCCTACCCTTACATATATACCTTGGAAAAATTGTTGCCGTGATTTCTTTGATCCTTTTTATTGGTACCCACACCCCGAGCCTACCCATTTGTTCTTAATTGACTCTTTTGACCCTTTACTCCTTAAGCATTTTAGTTGATATTGTGTAGATGATTGGAGTTGCGGTTGGATGTTGGGAGGTTCTTGAGTGGAACTAATGAAGGGGAATAATTGTAAAAATTGTGAAGTAGTGAAAAGCATTGGCAAGGTTGGATGAATTTGAAAAAGAAAAAAATATAGCAAAGTTGAAAGAAAAGAAAAAATTGTGGAAAAAGAAATAAAAAGAGAAAAGATATCCATTCCTTGCTAGTGTGTGCTTAAATAAAAAAAAAATGCTACTTGTTGAGAAGGTGTATGTGTAGAAGTTGTTGATTTGGGTGGTTTGATGAGATTTGTGCTTAATTAATTGTGATGTATTAAAGTGCTTAGGGAGGTAGTCACTATTCCCATATGTATCCTACCCGCCCCTTAGCCTACATTACGACCTTTCTAAAGTCCTAGTTAATCCCGATTGGAGTGAGCCTACATTAGTGGAGTCCTACACTACGGGCAAGCCTATGGTACGTTGTGTGTGACATGTGAGCTTTTCATGAGGGTGAGTGAATTCATTTGTTATTGCCCTCGTTCTATTCATGATACTTGTTTTTGTGTGTGATCTTTGGGGGGCACTCTCTTTCATATTGGTGAGGGCACATGGTTTGCATCAACTAGGTAAAGTTGATGGCTTTTGGTTGAGTAGATAGGTGTGATTTTGTGGGAGCATGGTTGCAATAAGTTGAGTTTGTGCATTTGAGCTATTTTGGGGTGGTTGTTCTCATATTTTTTGGTTTTGGTAAATTGTTGGCATGTTGTGGAACCATGGTAGTCATGTGCGCATTGGTTCAATGGTCGGTATCAACCATAGTCATAGGCAGACCTGTTTTACCTAGGTTGGGAAGTGAGATGTGACTTGCTCGAGGGCGAGCAAGGGTTCAAGTGTGGGGTGGTGATGTTTGGCATTTTATGCCTATATTTCCTTAATATTTCCTCACGTTTTAGTACCTTATTCGCTTGTTTTATAGCTTGTCAATGTGGTTTTACACTGATTTTATGTCGTGCGTGTGTAGGTTGTTACGCAGTGTAATTGGAGCTTTTAAGAGCATGATTGAGCAAGAAAAGATTGGATTTTGATTGAGGATTGGATCGAGCACACGAAGGCACAACACGAAACGAGAAAAGGAGAAACGAAACAGAAAAATAGCCTGGCGCTGCAGGAGGCGCGCCGCGCCGCCCACAGCGCCCAGCCTCTTGCGCGTTTTTCCATGCGGCGCGGGCTTGTAGCGGACCAATTTCGACGTCTTCTGTCCATCCTCATGCGATCGTGGGCGCGGGGCGCCCGTTATAGCGCCCCTTGTGCGCGATTTTATGTCCTATTTCGTCTAGGCTTGGGTCTAACTTATTACTAGGTGTTTGTAAACTCTATAAATACTCTTTTACTTAGTTTTTCAGAGGAGTTCAGACTTTGGAGCAAGTTTTGGAGGAGAGGGGAGGAGCCCTAGATGTCTTCTATACAAGTTCTTTCTCTCTTTCTCTCATTCTTCTCTTTAATTCTATAGTTTGTTCGTTCTAGGGTTAGAGTAAATACATGAAGGTTGATGTTTGAAAGTTGATTTCTTCCTATTAATTTACCATTACGGATTGTTTATTCTTTCTTGATCATAATTTTTTGATTATAACGGCCGTATAATTGAACACTATCTACGGTTCTTAGATTGAACTCGACAGAGGGAATTTATGAACGCAAATAAGAAAGAATAGAACTAGTTTGTGAACCCGGGCATCGGGGAACCAATTCGCGGGTAGGATAGACATATACTTGCTTGCCTAGTTTAACTCATTACAGGATCGTTAATGCGTGCACGTGATTCAACCCATAGACATATAGGGATTGGAGTAGCCTGCATAGACCGTGAAGAATCGAAAGGTTTTCACGGGTACAATTAACCTGTTAGTTAGCAATCTAGGAAATCAAGAAGTAGATTCAACTGGAAAACTCAACTGGATTGTTTGTAACTCTGACCCTGGACCATTTCTCCATTATTGATAACAACCCATAAATTGCTCTCAAATACTTGATCTCAATTACTTGTTTTAATTATTGCAATTAGTTAGTAAAATCTCAACCATTGGAAAAGATCCCTGAATAGTTTATATAAATTGTTTGATAGGATTCAGTCTGAATAGTCCTCGTGGGAACGATACTCGATTTATCACTTTATTACTTGTCGACCACGTATACTTGCGTTTGGGAGCAACAGCCGGCTAGTCTTCAACTTGTCCAAACTACCTAACGGGTTTCTAACCCTGAAGGAACGTTTGGACATGCTTATGTGCATTTGAGAGAAAAAGAAAAGAAAAGAAAAGAAAAAGAGAGTGAAAAAAAGTGAGACGAGAATAAAAACGCATTTTAATTTGCCAATTATTCTCAAGGGGAGGGGGTTTTAATCCTTTATTTTTCCTTTTTCTGTATAGGTCACAATGAATCAAAAATTTCACCGTTTTGGAATGACTATGGGCGCACTTCCTTTGTTAACCAGTTGGTGGAGTAACTTGTCACTAGGTGAGCAAACCGATGTACGTCAACACTTGGGTCATTTGGTTTCACTATTAGAAATGGAACCGTGTAGGGAGATGATTGAAGCATCAGTGTCATTTTGGGATGAGGAATTGAATGTGTTTAGATTCGGGGATGTCGAATTAACACCTTTGTTGGAAGAAATAGGAGGGTTCATATCACACTCGGGTTTAGATAAACATCGTTGGCAAGGGGGTCGTATGCTAGTACCTAGCGTCCCCACAGCTGAAGAGTTTCATAAAAAGTTAGGGATGGTGGCGAGTGTGAATGTGGAAGTTTTACAACAAAAGAAGATACCTTTTTCCTACTTCTACAATCGGTTTGGGTATTTGAGTGCATTTGACAACCGTAATAAAGAGTTTGAGTCCTACAGTGATTGGAGGAGAGTTAGACCGTTTGCATTTGCTATTTGTTTCTTAGGAGTAATGGTGTTCCCCGAAAGTTTGAGTCACGACATATGTTCGAGGCTTGTCATGGTTGCCGATGCAGTATTCAATGGAATTGATGGTTATCGTTATACTATAGTTCCTATGATAGTGGCGGACATTTATCGGGCTTTGGGTTGTTGCAAGAGGGGAGCAAAATATTTCCAAGGTTGCAATCTTCTACTATAGGAATGGTTCAAAGAGCGTTTGAGGAAAGTGAAGTGTGCGCAAGCATTGTATAAACTAACTGGTTCCAACTACTTGGTTGGAGAGCGGTATGGGGTTCCAAAATTTAGGCAGCCAGCAGCACGGAGAAATGGGTAAAATTGTTTGAAAACATAACGGATGACTCGATTCAGTTGATGCTCACTTTGTTTCCTTCATCAGATTTCATCATTAGCTCTGAGAAGGCATCCTTTGTGATACTTATGGGATTAAGAGGTCTCCAACCTTACCAACCATTGAGAGTGATGAGGCAAGCAGGGAGGAAGCAAATCATACCATTGATACCAGACACTAAAGACTATCAGTTTGATTACACCGGAGACGTTGTTTCAAGGGTCAAGAGAATTAGAAAATCCTGGGTAGGAAGACAAGTCATGGGAGAAGCATCGTTAGCCTCAGATAGATACAACGCTGGATGCAAACCAAACTACAAAAGCTGGTTACGCTCTACTATAAAGGGGAATGTGGTAGAGGGGCCAAGTCGAGGGAATGACATAAGAGATCGTGAGGCGGAAGCTCAAATTCGATACCGAGAATTCATGTTGAAAGCTGTCAAAATAGATAAGGAGAACAAAGAAGAGCTCGAAGTATGGAAAAAAGGTACATTAGAGCTAGAGGGAACGATAGAGGCGTTAGAGACAAAACTTGAACAATAGAATTCGGAGAGTGCAGAGATAGACATCCTACACTTAGTAGCGGCTAAAGCTATGAAAGAAGTTAATGAGATTACATGAGAAGCCAAGAGAGCCAGGCTGGAGAAGGAGCGTGCAGCCTAGTCAAAGCGTCATTTTTTCTTTTGTATTTTATTTTCGAAAAGTCATCATGTAATGATTTCAAAGTTGATTCGAGGGAATTTATGAGAATAATTGGCAGCAAAATGTGTATTTATTTTCTTTGCATAATGACAAACCTAGGAAGGATATACGTCCTTGACACGTAATAGTCCATCAGTAAACCTATGTCCAAATGTCAAAAGGGTTTTTATCCCGAAAACGATAAATTTCATCTCTGCATTGATTCGAAGAAACGTTTGCACAAAATATTGATCGTCTGTTTAAACATGATCAAAACTATAAGAATGTTTTGGTCTTTACCTTTTCTTGTTTGGTTTTAGACTATGGTTGCAAGAGGTAAACTCCAATTTGAGATTGTTTCCCGACCTCCTCACTTGATCAGACTCTGGTGGGAAGGCTTGGCCATTGTCAGCAAGGCTCACGTTCAAAAAGTGTTGGGAGAATTGGTGGCCCTCAAAAACTACACTGCCATGACTGGTTTGGTCGAAGATGCTACACATTTCTGGGACTACAAGAGGGCTGTATTTCATTTTAATGGTTTTGAGTTGGCACCAATGTTGGAAGAATTTGGAGGACTAGTAGGGTTAGAGCCTGGACCCGAGACTATGATTTGTCCCCGAGGCGTCGACCCTAAGGAGTTCATTGAACTATTGGGTGCTCCTTATGATCCATACGTCGAAGGGGTGCTTGATGGAAAAGTCATGTTGGAGTACTTGCATTGACCCGGGCCGGATTTGGGCCAGAAACCGGCTCGGACTAGTTGATACTGGACCATTACCCCCTAACAGACCCCCGAGCCTGGTTTCGAAACGGCGTGTTGAAAAAAAAACCAGATGGACCGGAACCGGCCGGACCAAGTCGGACCGGACCAGTCCCAAAAAAAAAAAGTCACATTTTCAGCCATTAACTAGCCGTTGGCAACGGCTCTTTTGACCCCTAGCCGTTGTCCAACTGCCAAAAACGGCCATTTTCTCCCCTCTACCACCCAATAACCACCCTGAACTTTTTTTTTCTATAAATACCCTATTATTTCATCATATTTTCACACAAATCTTCCAATTCTCTCAAATTTTCTACAATAGTCTATTATTCTACTTTGGCTATTTGTTAAAAGTTTATAATTTGGCTACTTTATCAAGTTATAATTGGAGTTGCTATCAAAACTATATTTGGCTATTTGGTGAAGTTTTTAAATATAACATATTGGGTCAATTGGAGGCGCTACTTGGTTGAAATATTAATTTGGCTATTTTTGTAATTTTTCGATTATCAAGTATTCAACTAATTAATTGAAGTGAAGGCTTAAATTTCAATTTCACCTCAATTATACGGTTATATTTGGTTGGTCGTTCCTACTTTCTACTATTTTATAATTTTTTTGTCATATATTTATTTTATTTGCTATTATTATGTCTCAAAGGGGTTCAATTGGAACTAGTGGTGGGAGGTGGACACGTGGTCGTAGGGGAAATAGGAGTAAAGAAATTGCTGGTAGTTCTAGCCAGTTTATCCACATAGATGATTCTCAATATTATCATGATGTTAGCACTAATAATATACTTGTTCATGAAATGTTAGAAACACGATATGGGAACCAAAGCGGGGGGTGTGGGGGGTTAATTTTGATGAAACACCTGAATTTCAAGCTAGTCCACCTGAAGTTCAGTCTGACTTGCCTCCTGTACCTCCTACTAGAATACCGGTTAAACGTAAGGAAAGATATGAGGTGTGGGGATTTGCAACAAAGAATGTTCAATTGCAGACGGTTGTATGTGGGATATGTGAAAAGGAGTGGGTTTTTAAAACTGGGGGTAATGAGGGTGGACGGGTAAAATTAGGACCCACTTACAAAAGAAACATCCTAAAGAATGATCAATGCGGGCGGGTGGTATATATTTAGGGACCGAACATGGGAGAGTAGCGCATGATGAATCTTCGGGTACCCAAACAAGAATTATCCAAACAGCAGGAGGGCTTCTTACTTATGATAAACAAAAAGATAGGGAAGCTATTGCTAAACTAGTTGCCGTTGAGGGTTTACCTTATAGTTTTCCTTCTTCTACTGGTTTTGTTCGTTATGTTTAGTCTATATATAAGCCCTCTTTTAAAGGTTTTCTAAGAACTACTTTTAAAAATGATATTATTAAATTTAAGAACGAATATCAGGATTATTTGAGATATTTATTTGATAACTTTGACAGTAGAGTATGTCTTACTACGGATATGGGTCGTTCTACTAATGGATGTGATTATATTACTGTTACTGTTCATTGGATAGATCCTGATTGGGTATTTCAAAAATGTATTATTGTTTATAAAGTTGTTGTTGAACCACACACGGGAAATTATATTTGTAATAAAGTTTCATCAATTTGTCATACGTACTGTTTAACTAACAAAATTTTTAGTATTACGGTAGATAATGCTACAAACAACACAGATGCACTTAGGAACTTGATACCTATTTTGAACCCCCCTTTTGCGGAATTTTTTCATGTTAAGTGTGCATGTCATATTTACAACTTAATAGTAAAAGATGGTCTTGACTTGTTTAACGACATTATCAAAAAGGTGCAAATAGCTATTACTTATATTTCTAGAAATAAAAACCAAGAAAGGTGAAGAGAATGAGAAAGAAAATGTATGGAATTAGGAATGCCAATTAGGAGAGTCCCAAAGGAAGTTTGTATTAGGTGGAACACTTTATATGATGCATTGAATGTCGCTTATGAATATAGAGTGCCTATTTCTCAAATGTATAATAAATATTTTATGGAAATCTATCACATTAAAGATGATGATTGACAACTTGTTCAACATCTTCTTCAGTTTTTACAAAATTTTTATCAAGCTACTTTAGAATTTTCCGGTCAATATTATCCAACTACTCCTACCATGCTATATTATATAGCTGGAATATCGAAATTATTGAAATTATACAAGTATATGCAGTTTACAAACCGGCTGTTGAGAGAATGATTGAGAAAATTAGTTACGTTGCTTCTGTGTTGCATCATGCTTTTAAAATTAAGTTAACTGAACGACTTGTTAGAGAAATATATGAAAATTTAGAAATTACTCCTACTGAAATTGCTACTAACGGGTATCCACGTGTAGAAGATGCTATTGCTAAAGTTTATGCAGATACCGTGGCTGTTTTTGTAAAGTATAGAGCTTGGGCAGACACTGCTACACCAAAAGAACCAATACAATCCACCGGGCCAAGTTCATCGCAAATGGACAGCACACAGGGGGGATGAGCACTTTTGGGGGACTTGATGAAAATTTGCTTTCAGAACCGGCAATAAACTTTGGTCTTCCAGAACTTTTGGGGGACTTTATGAAAAGTTGAAGGAGGAGGCAATGGAGATAAGAATTTTATTTAGGGATTGAATCAGAGCAGAGCGAAGAAACTTTGGTCTACCAGATATTTCTGAGAAAAAAGGCAAATCATATCTCGATCAAATTTTGGGCGAGGGATCAAGTGAAGAAGGGAGTCAAACCGGCAATGAAGAAGAAAAAGAAGAGGATGGTGAAGAACCAGAAGGAGATGATGAACAAGAACAACAACGGCCAGTTCCTAAAGAAAAGCCTTCGACTATCCTAAAAAAACTAGCTAATATGTTTAAAAAATGTAATTTTCTAAATAAGAATTTTGAAATTACAAGTTTGAAAGTTTAGCTATTGTAGTATGTGTTGTACTACTTATGTCTTAAACAATTCAATAAAATTGATCCAAGTCTTGGAATTCAATCACAACTATTGTCTTCATATTTTTTATTTTTAATTTATAGTTTGCGCAAAAATACTATAATTAATAACTAGTTTGTAAATTAGTTCGAATTTGATTTTTATAAAATTAGTTCAATGTTTGAACTTTGAACTTAACAAATTAATTCAAAAGTTTGAACTTTGAATCATCACTTCAAAAATTTCATTACTTCAAAATTTTAAAAAATATTACAAGTTTTTTAATTCTAAGTTTAAACTTTAAACACTGAAATAAACTAAACATTCCAAACATATGTACAAGTAAAAACTTGATAGTATTTTGTTGTCATATTTTTCAAATTATCCATCACTTTAAATAAAATACCAAGGAAAAACTAAAATAAAACTATATATATATATATATATATATATATATATATATATATATATATATATATATATAAATAAATAATTCGTTAAACCGGACCGACCGGTTTAGCGGTAGACGGTGCTGGTTCCGACCCGGCGCTGATATTTTTAACCAGATGAGCCGGACCGGTTAGACTGATTTTTTTAGGTTTTGGATTTTTTGGGCCGGATCCGGACCGGAACCGGTTGCCGGTGCCGGTCCCGGATCGGACCGGGCCGTTAGCCACCCATACTTGCATTCTAGGTTTGGAGATCCAACACTTAGACATGATTGGACTGGGGCATGGGAAATTCAAGACTGGGAGTGGATTGAATCCAATGCTTTCATCGTTGCTTTTCTGGGAAGCAAGGTTTTCCTTGAGAAGGAAGGAAAGATCGACATAAGGTTGGGAAGAGTGGTAGAGGGATTACGCAGAGGTGCTTTCAAGCATCAAGTAAGCTTGTTTCTAATTATTCTGGGGGAAGTTTATCGGGCTCTAACCTAATGTAGAAGAGGAGGAGACTTCTTAGAGGGATGCAATCTGTTGCTGCAAATATGGTTGATAGAGCATTTGCATAGCATCCCTGTCAGTCCGGTAGCACCAAAACCATCTTGGAAAGGAGGGATCCGCTCACATAGCACCCGCATGGCTGGAACGGCGGCATGGAAAGACCCAGCAAACATGGAAGGATGGTACACCAAGTTTGAGGAGTTGCAAGAGGTACAATGGGTAATTGAGAACTGTGCCGGCTTCGTTGTTTCCATACAAGGCCAAGACATCACTTTCTTGACATTGATTGGATTCCAAGGAACTCATCACTATGTTCCTCTAAGAATCCTTCGACAAGTGGGAATGACACAACAAACTCTGCAATTGACTGAGGGGAGAAGCTTCAATGTTGACATTAGGACATCGAGCATCCGATGGTTGGCACTATATTGACAATGTGGGAAAAGAGGCTCACTATGCAGTTTTGTCGTGGCCGAGACAGTAGGGTGAACCCCGCAGCTACTCTGGCTTATCCTTAGTGGCTCAGCGAAGATAAGGCAAGATACCGATCAAAGACTACTCTAAAAAGGAAGACCAAAGCTCCAAGTGTTGCTGAAAAATACAAGAAGCTGAGACACGAGTTTGATCAAGGAAAGAAGGAGTTAAGGGTGACACAAAAGAGGGAGATGAGGAGACAATACAAGGATAAAATCAAAGGGGATGAACTCAAGTATTGGACCGGCAAGGTCATGGCTGCAAGGCAAGCTGCTTGGAATTTGCAAGATCTGCTCAAGGGATGGGGAGAGTATTTTAAATCAGTACCACTAGAGGATAAGGAAGCAAAAGGAATAGAAATCTGCGAGTTCTTCACGAAAGCTCTGGGTGATATGAAAGCCGTGAAGGACCCGATGGAGACATTTGCTGATCCTCCACCCATAAGCTTGGTTCACAAGCACAAAGAAGAGGCCAAAGAGAAGAATGAAAAAGAGGACGCTGGAACTGATGCTTGATCTGAAGCCTCTTTGCTTGGCACGTGGTCTGGTCGTATTGAGTCGAGTCGTCTTGTCTCTTTTTTCATTAACTTTTCATTTTAATTGGGTCGTTGTCTTAAATTAGTGGTTGTAATAAAGCCAAGCAAATCAAATAAAATTTCGTCATTTTGGGTTTTTAGGCTTGTGTTGATTATGATTATGCAAACAAAATGATATGTTTGCTACAAACGTTACTTCGAATCTTCAGTAGGCCTACCTCTGGCATAAAAGAGGTTCCATGCATGATAGGACGCGATTTTGTTTAAACTAATGTATGCTCACATTCTCTTTCTTTGTTTTTGATATATCAGTCCCCAAGTCCCTGATAGTTTGAGTTTGTGCATTCTGGCCGGGCCGCAATACCGGTTGAGATCCAGAGGATCAATCCCAACACCTCGCCCTTTACCTACAAGGACAAGGACGAGACGAAATATTATGGCTGAGTTTGACAAAGTATGAAATGGAACTCTTGAGAAGCAAGGTGTGGTTGCCTATGAAGACTATGATAAGTTGGAACAGAGACTGTTCGAGTTGGAGAATAGGATCCCTCTTGCCCGTACTGACGAGATCATTGAACCAAACAAAACTACCCGCCCTCACGGCAAAGATCCACTATATCCCGAAAAGGACATTCCTTACCCTACCTACACTGCACCACCAAAAGCACCGCAAAACAACTTACCCTCCTTCACCGTTGAAACAAAAACCATCGCATCACCCACCAAAGATTTTGAAATGTATGCATGGACCAAGGAAGACCCAGACAATACCAAAGAGCAAGTCCAATGGCTGGTAGAGAAGTTCAAGCAATTCCAAGGCACCAAAGGAACCCGAGGGCTAGCTTATGAGGACCTCTGCTTGTATCCTGACTTGAAGCTGCCCGAAGGTTATAAGACACCCAAGTTCAACATGTTCGACGACAGTGGAGACTCAATGGCTCATTTAAGATCTTACTGTGACAAGTTGATTGGAGTTGGACATGACGAAAAGATCCGCCTGCAGCTGTTCAACCGCAGTCTGACCGGAGATGCGCTAGTGTGGTACTCTAAGTAACAAACAAAGAAGTGGATGAGCTGGGAAGCAATGGCTGGAGACTTCATCGACAGTTTTGGGCACAATACTGATGTTATGCCCGATCGGTTCTACTTACAGAAATTGAAGAAGAATCCCACTGAGACTTTTAGAGAATTTGCAACTAGATGGAGGGCTGAAGCCGCCAAGGTCCAAACTCCCATGGAAGACGCCGAGATAGTGGCAACCTTCATCCTTATACAAGAAGACGTCTACTTTGACAAGATGCTGAATCTGCAAGATAAGAAGTTTGGAGATTTGATCAAAATTGAAGATATGGTCGAAGATGGACTGAAGACTGGAAGGATTGTTAGCTTGGCTGCACTACAAGCCACTAACAAAGCCCTACAAGCTGGCAGCACTACCACATCAAGAAAGAAGAAGGACGATGTCTCCTTCGTAGCCGCATCACTTGACCACTCTCCTACCCATAACCACTACTTCCAAACACCTCCTCCATCCTACCCATACATACTACCCACATCCATCTACCCAGTCTACAGCACTCAGCCCATGTACCAAAACCCACCACCACAAAGATTGACATACCCACAAAGTCCCAACTACCGAAATGCCAATACCTATTCACCAAGGCCTCACGCCAATAAAAATCCAAGACCCAAAAGAAACTACACCCCACTAGCTGAATCTCGCACTCAGTTGTTCGAGAGACTCAAAGCAGCCGGTCATATACAACCCGTGCCATTGAAAATGCCTGATAGGATGACACCTTATTTTGATCAAATCAAAACCTGTGCCTATCACTCTGGAGGACCTGGTCACAATACTGAAAAGTGCTACGCCTTGAGGGACAAGATATAAGACTTGATCGATCAAACGGTGATACACTTGAAGACTCCGAACGTGCACAACAATCCCCTATCTAATCATGGAGACAATAGGGTGAATTTGATCGAGTTGGATGAGGAATGCAACTTGGAAGCCATTGTTAAGGCAAAGAAAGACGTACCAGCAACTGCTTCAGTTGCTCAAGCCGCTACAGCACCAGAGCCTATCGAGGTGGAAGTGGCTCCCAAATTCTATGTTGATGTGGTTCGCCCATACAGTGACAAGGCGGTACCATGGGATTATGAAATGGAGAAGAAGAACAAGTCAACAGTTGAGACTAATGCTGCACAAGGGATGACTAAGAGTGGGAGGATATATACTCCTGAGCATCTTGTTCAAGGTAGACGAGGTATCAGCGAGGAGGAGTCCGAAGGATTATGGAAGAAAGTACAAGCAAAGGAATACTCCGTGGTTGAATATTTGCGCAAGACTCCAGCACAAATCTCTGTTTTAGCCTTACTCCTCAAGTCGGAGGGCCACCGAAATGCTTTGATAAAGGTGTTGGACAAAGCACATATTCCGGTAGACACCTCAGTTGAAAACCTGGCTAGCATGGTTTGACAAGTCATGGAGGCCAACCGAATTGCTTTTCACGAAGATGAGCTACCACCTGAAGGATTGAGTCACAACAAAGCTTTGGATGTTACTATTAAATGCAAAGATTGGTTCGTAGGAAGAGTGCTGATCGATGGAGGTTCTAGTTTGAACATATGCCCATTCATCACTCTGAAAAGAATGGGAATTAACCAAGGCAAGATAAGGGGTAGCGATATGAAGGTGAAGGCATTTGATGGATCACAAAGAAGCACTATTGGGGGAGATTGACTTAACCATCATGGTCGGTCCTGTAGAGTTCACTACTGAGTTCCATGTCATGGACATCTTTGCTTCTTACAACCTACTATTGGGAAGACCTTGGATCCATATGGCTGGTGCGGTGCCTTCTACATTGCATCAAATGGTGAAATTCGAGTGGGACCACAAAGAGGTGGTAGTGTTCGATGAAGGGAATAACTCCATCTATAATGAGCAAATCATACCAGCAATCGAAGGGAATTCTCCTGATGGGTAGAACTTCTATATTGTAGAACTCATGGGAGCAGTGCAAGGCACTCGATGAGGACGTCGCAAGAACTACAATCCAAGTCGGAATCCCACGGACGCAATCTAAGGAGGTTATAATGCACACTTCACTCCCAAGTTGGTCAACACACCACCTAGGGCTGAAGAAAGGAAGAGGAACTTTTATAGCGCCTACTGGGATGGCCGAGGCAAAGGCTATGAAGAGAGGAATTTGGTCTGGGAGCCAGTCATATCTGATTGGGAAGTGCGCTCGCGCGAATTTCGTGAGACCCTACCAGCTAAGACCGAGAAGCGACTAATGTACTCACCTACTGCCTGTCCCAATTGGAAGCACATCTCTGAAGAAACAAAGGGAAAGCAAGTGTGGATACCCAAGACACCCGAACCTATGAAGGTGATAATTGAAGGGCCATATGTACTCACACAACCTGCAAAATGGCTCGGAGATTGGGTTGTGGGCATCATGATTAAGCAAGGATATGAACCTGGTAAAGGGTTGGGCAAGAACTTGATGGCATGTTTGAGCCGATCAAAATTATGATGAAGCCCGACAATGAAAAGGCTGGCATAGGGTATATTGTGACTTACGAGAAGAGCATGGAAGAAGCATCGCTGGACTTCAAGTTCTATAAGAAAGCACCAAAACTCTCTTACATATTTTCGTCTCGTCTGGATACTTGGATGGCCGAAAAGGGGAGGTGTCTGCAGCGCGAGGGGTGGAGCCAAAGATAGCTGATGCTGAAGAGGATCTGCTGACAGGAGTGCAAAATCTATTCATATCTGATGAAGACTGCTGTGTGATATTGGAAGAACATGTTGAACCTCCTGGACTGACAAAGGCTGGATCTGGAGCGGCATTGAACAACTGGATCAGCAATCGGGCCCGAGCTTACCGTGGACCTTGGTAGAGCTGAGGGGATAGAATTTACTTTATGCTTTATGAAATAAAACCCGACTTTGAGTTGTGGAATTTGCATTTTTCTTTCTTGTTGCACTTGTCTCCCTACAAACTTTGTTTTGCAATGATTCATAAATAAAATATCGCACTACTTCCCGTTTAACTTTTGTTTTAATCTTTAATTTTGCAATATTTTATTTTTGCAGCATTCAAACTAATAATTCCATTGAGTCCACAATAGCAACGTGTAATGAAACAACGGAGCTTGAGGAAACTGGAGTTGATTATGATGATTTTGATGAAACCACAGAAGAAGAAATTGAAAGATTTGAAAACAAGCCTAAGCCAAACCTAGAGGAAACTGAGGTGATAAACCTAGGAGATGAGGAAATTGTGAAGGAGACAAGGATCAGTGTGCATCTCACTGCCGAAGATAAAAAACCATATACTGAGTTTCTTAAAGAATATGAGGATGTATTCGCCTGGTTGTATGATGACATGACCGGAATAAGCATGGATGTGGTAGCTCACAAATTACCTATCAATCCGGGCTTTCCGCCAGTCAAACAAAAGGCCCAAACTTTCAAATCATCGGTTCTGTTGAAGATTGGGGAGGAGGTAACGAAGCAACTCAATGCAGGGATCTTGAAAACAGTCGAATATCCAACTTGGTTGGCTAACATTGTCCCAGTGCCGAAGAAGGATGGGAAACTTCGAGTTTGTGTAGATTACAGAGATCTGAATAGAGCAAGCCCGAAGGATGATTTTCCTTTGCCAAATATACACATCCTGATCGATAATTGTGCGAAACATGAGCTACAATCCTTTGTAGACTGTTTCGCCGGTTATCATCAAGTGCTCATGGATGAGGAAGATGCCGAGAAGACAGCCTTCACCACATCTTGGGGGACTTATTGCTACAAGGTTATGCCGTTTAGGTTTAAAAAACGATGGGGCAACCTACATGAGGGTAATGACAACTATGTTCTATAACTTGATGCACAAAGAGATAGAAGTCTACGTAGACGATGTGATCATCAAATTGAAGAAGAGTTCGGAGCACCTTGACAACTTGTGCAAGTTTTTCAATCGCTTGCGAAAGTACAATTTGAAGCTAAATCTAGCAAAGTTTGCTTTTGGTGTTCTAGCGGAGAAGCTTCTGGGTTTCATCGTCAGTAGAAGGGGTATCGAGTTAGATCCATCCAAGATCAAGGCCATCAAGGAATTACCACCGCCAAAAAGCAAGAAAGAGGTTATGAGTTTCTTAGGAAGGCTCAATTACATCAGCCGGTTCATAGCACAATCCACCGTCATCTATGAGCCGATCATCAAATTAGTAAAGAAAGAAGCAGCTATCGAGTGGACAGAAAGCATTTGGTCCGATAAAGGAGTACTTGTCTTGCTCTCCTGTGCTGGTTCCACCTGAGCCTGTGCGACCTTTGATCTGTACTTGTTCGTGGTAGATTCAGCCTTTGGTTGTGTATTGGGACAATATGATTCAACTGGAAGAAAGGAGCAAGCAATATACTATCTGAGTAAGAAGTTTACTCCTTATGAGGCCAAAATACACATTGCTGGAATGCATGTGCTGTGCGCTGACCTGGATAGCACAGAAGTTGAGACACTACTTGACATCTTACTCAACATTGCTGATATCAAGGATGGACCCTCTCAAGTACATCTTCCAAAAACCAATGCCTACTGGAAAGCTGGCTAAATGGCAAATGCTGCTCAGCAAATTCGACATCACTTTTTTCACTCAAAAGGCGGTGAAAGCTCAAGCCTTGGCTGATCATATGGCCGAGAATCCGGTGGGAGATAACTATGAACCATTGCAGACCTATTTCCCTGACGAAGAAGTCATGTTCGTAGGGGAAGATATCACCGAAGAGTATGATGGTTGGAGGCTATTCTTCGATGAAGCGGTAAATTTCAAACGAGTCGAAATTGGAGCGGTATTAGTTTCCAAAACTGGACAACACTACCCCGTCACGGACAAATTAAGGTTCCCTTGCACCAACAACATGGCGGAGTATGAATCTTGCATCTTGGGTCTTAGATTGGCGGTGGACAAAAACATTCAAGAGCTGTTAGTAATCGGAGATTATGACTTGCTGATCCACCAAGTCCGAGGAGAATGGACAGCAAAGAACTCCAAGATATTGCCGTACCTGGAGTGCATAAAAGAGTTAAAGCAAAGGTTCACCAAGATAGAGTTCCAGCATGTACCCAGGCTACAAAATGAGTTCGCGGACGCTTTGGCCACTATATCTTCCATGATTAAACATCCCAACAAAAGCTACATTGACTCAATACCCGTGACAGTGAGGAAGCAGCCAGCATATTGTGATCATGTAGAAGAAGAATCGGACGAACAACCTTTGTTCTACGACATCAAAAGGCTTCTCAAAGACGACATTTACCCAAAAGATAGTCTCCAAAAGAAGACACTGAGGAGGATAGAGAATGGTTTCTTCCTGAACGGAGAAGTTTTGTACAAGAGGACACCCGATCTAGGGTTGCTGAGATGTGTGGATGCAAAAGAAGCTGCTAAATTGTTAGAAGAAATACATTCTGGAACGTGCGGTCCACATATGAATGGTTTCGTGCTTGCAAAGAAGATTTTGAGAGCTGGCTATTTGTGGATGATAATAGAGCATGATTTCATAAAGCACGCAAAGAAATGCCATCAATGGCAAGTCCACGGAGATATAATCCGAGTGCCTCCTAATGAATTGAATATCATGGGATTGCCTTGGACTTTTACCGTCTGGGGAATAGATGTCATAGGACCTATCGAGCCAGCCGCTTTCAATGGACATCGTTTCATATTGGTAGCCATTGACTATTTTACCAAATGGGTTGAAGCTGCATCATACAAGTCAGTAACAAGGAAAGTGGTGTCAAACTTTGTTTGTGATAAGATGATCTGTCAATTTGGCATACCTGAGTCCATAATCACCGATAATGGGTCCAATCTCAACAGTGACCTAATGAAAGCAACCTGTGAGGTTTTCAAGATCAAGCATCGCAATTCCACTGCATACAGACCTCAAATGAATGGTGAGGTCGAGGTGGCCAATAAGAACATCAAGAGGATATTGCGCAAGATGACAGACAATTCAAAGCAATGGCACGAGAACCTACCCTATGCTCTGTTAGGGTACCGCACCACAATGAGAACATCAACGGGGGCTACTCCTTACTCGCTGGTGTATGGCACTAAGGCAGTGATACCCGCGGAAGTCGAGATACCATCTTTGAGAATCATCCAAGAAACACAGTTGGAAGACGCTGAATGGATCAAAGGAAGAATGAAGCAATTAGCCCTCATCGATGGCAAGAGACTGAATGCTGTATATCATGGATAATTATATCAGAGAAGAATGACTAAGGCATTTAACAAGAAAGTTCGAGAGAGATCCTTCGAGCCTGGGCAATTAGTACTGAAGAAGATATTTCCAAATCAAGAAAAAGCGAAAGGCAAGTTTGCACCAAATTGGCAAGGGCCGTACATAGTTCACCGAGTTCTGAATGGAGGAGCATTGATATTGGCAGAGATGGACGGAGAAGTTTGGCCAAAACCAATCAACTAAGATGCTGTCAAAAGATACTATGTATAAGAGCTTGTACTAATTAGTGATTTCGCCACTCTGCAATACATCATGTAATCTGAACTATGTCATGACCTGATTCCCCAAGTGGGATACGTAGGCAGCCTACTCAAGGTTCGGTCGCATAAATACAAAAATTTCATTTTTCTATAAAGCAAACACTGGGGCAGAATTTTTGAGATTTTTGAGGAACTCTCAAAATTCCTAGAGGACAAATATAGTTGACACTGGAGTAGAAATTTTTGAGGATCTCTCAAAAATTTCAAACACAAACTAGGGCAGAATTTTGAGGTCACTTGATGGAGTTTGGAAAGGGATGAAGAGCGATAATTAAAGCTTAACACAACGCGACTCGTAACTCAATGGGATAAAATATTTCATTTCATTTCTTTCTTATAAAAGTTTTTCGAAACATTTGCATTATTTATTACTTTAAGCATATCCCTACCTGCTCGGCCAAGATTCCGGCACTCGTGGACAGTGAGCGCGAAGCAAGCCAAGAATGCACAAACCAAAGCACCCCGCGCAACTCAACAATCTTTCTTTGGATGCAGGCGCAAAAACATAAGCAACTCGGCAACACACGATAGATGTGTTTCAACAAAGGTTTTTCCTTTAAATTAGCTGAGGGTACACAGCTCGAAGTATCGGTTGAGGGTACACAGTCCGATAACGATTCATATTTAAAGTAGCTAAGGGTAACAGCCTGAAGCATCTGTTGAGGGCACACAGCCCGATATCGATTCATATTTAAATTAGCTGAGGGTACACAGCCTGAAGCGTCGGTTGAGGGTATACAACCCGATATCGATTCGCATTTAAATTAGCTGAGGGTGCACAGCCCGAAGTATCGGTTTAGGGTACACAGCCCGATATCGATTTGCATTTAAATTAGCTGACGGTTCACAGCCCGAAGCACCGGTTGAGGGTACACAACCCGATATCGATTCACATTTTCATTAGCTGAGGGTACACAGCCCGAAGTGTCGGTTCAGGGTACACAACCCGATATCGATTTGCATTTACATTTGCTGTGGGTACACAGACCCGAAACATCGGTTGAGGGTACAGAACCCGATTTCAATTTGTCATTTACATTAGCTGAAGGTACACAACTCGAAGCGTCGGTTGAGGGTACACAAACCGATATCGATTTGTATTTAAATTAGCTGAGGGTACACAGACCGAAGCGTCGGTTGAGGGTACACAGCCCGATATCGATTTGCATTTAAATTAGTTGAGGGTACAATGCCCGAAGCATCAGTTGAGGGTACACAGCCTGATATCGATTTGCATTTACATTTGCTGAGGGTACACAATCCGAAGCATCGGTTGAGGGTACACATCCTGATACCGATTTGCATTTGCATTTGCTGAGGTTACACAACCCAAAGCGTCAGTTGAGGGTACACAACCCAATGCCGATTTTTCATTTTAATTCCTTGCGAAGGGTACCCAGCCCAATGCATCGACTGAGGGTACACAGCTCGACATCGAGTCTAACACTTGACAGCAAGGGACACACAATCATGACATAGCAGACACAACTATATACTACATGAATCCTGGAAAGACAATACAGCCCGACAGGAAGGTACGTTCTACACTTCGTTTATACACATTATTTTGCAGACTTGTCCTTTGTCGCAGGGTGTACACTCAGACAAAGTGAACGTTACGGCCTTACATCTCAACAGTTAACGTAGGTCATAGGCACTCCCCTAGAGTCATGAAAAAATTGGCCGTACTGTCAATATCTTTGCCCGAAAACTCTTTCATCATCCCCGGGCAAAGAGGGGTAGCTGTTGACATCCAATCTTGTCCCTCTTGTTTTTAAAGCAATAGTTTTCAAATTTTACACGCGATCGTGCATTTATTCTTTCCCCGTCCTTTCTTTCAAATTATCTTCTCATAATAGCCTGACAATCAAGGTCATTTTTGAAAGCATCATCTCAAACCATACCCATTTTACAAGATGTGCGCTCCCGTTTTAAAATTCCGCAATTATCTTTATTTTTGATAAAATTACCCAATTTATTTTAAATTCTAAATACTCTTTTTATACGCTGCCTAGCTATTTTAATGGTTTAAATTAATTTCATAATTTTTCTAGGATTTATACCCATTTTATACAATTTTTTTTAACCTATTTTATACTAAACTATGCTAATTATACATTATTTATACACAAATATATACATATGTACATATATATGTACACATACACACGTTTCAGCGCCTACGTGGCAACATTCTGGCCGTCCACGCAATTGATCCAACGACCAGGATGATGCTTTCCTTTTTTTAATTATACAAACACACCCCAAACCCCAAAAATCAATTTCATTTTCCCCTTCCCTCACTCAGCCGTCGTGACCTCTCATTTTCTCTCTCTACGAAAACCTAAGTCGTCACTGTCGCGGCATTTTCTGGTCAATTTGGCCGGTTAAATTTGGGGAAAATGGTGTCATTGAACTCCCCTCGTCACTCGCTACAAAACCCATATACTTTTGACAATATTTGGGCGAGGACGATTCTTGACCCTTGTTGACTGAGTCACCCTCGTCGGGAAACACCTCTGACGGGGTTCATGGTATTTTGAACGGTGTTTTCACCTGAAAAAGGGTAAGAAATCCCTCGTGCAAACTCGATTAAAACAGGTCAATTTGACCCGACTCCGACATCAAAACGGGTAACCTCTAACATTTTCACTTAAATTTTAACTTGCGTGATGACATGCCTAAATTTGCCTATTCTTTTCTGGGTCTTGACATAATTGATTGTTGTTCACTGATTAGCTATAGTGAAGAATTCATGAAATTGTTAATCTCAGTTTGTTTCACAAGTTTTAATACTGATTTGGTTTCGTCGCATATGCTTGAGTTAAGTATACTAATGACTTGTATTTTAGATCAACCTTGCTTAGCCTGAGAGTTTAGAGCCTAGGGCAGATTGTGAATTTTCTTGTGTTCATACATGTTTTTATCTTGCTTTATTCAAAATTTTAATGGTCATCAACTCTACTTGATTAAAGTATCCCAATCAGTTCTCTTTGAATCTCTGATTGAAAGCTTGAAAGGAGATTGATTACTTGAGTTTTGTGAATCTTTTAATGTTATTTTCGAGCCTAAAACTTTTTGTGTAGTTGACATTGAACCTATACTTGATTATGTGTAAAGAAAAGGGACTATATTTATCAGAAGGTTTGATTTGCATAAGTTTAGGACTTTGATTGATATATTTAGAAAGATTACCTGGGTGAATCCTTTTAGTTTTAGGAAGGCAATATTCCTTTACCTTAATTAATTCCTGCCCGTTTGAACTAAAACCTCACCCCTCACACTTATTTAAACTAGTACTATTCTTCATTCTAAGGACATTCACATAGACACACAAAGCTACAAAGAAAAGAAACTGAATGCAAACCCTTTCTTTAAAAGAAAACTGTTCTATAAAGTGCTCTCTCTCTCTCTCTTCTTTTGACTACTGGAAGGAGATTTTCTTGTGGTAACATCTTCTGCTAGTTCCTGTGTTTGGCTTGTCTCTGCTCTGTGCTTATTTCCTTGAAGCTTACCTTTTTTGGCTTTTTCCCTCTCTGTTTCTTTCACACTGATTAAAGGTATATCTGCACCCCTCCCTTTGCTTAACATCTGCACCTCTCTGCTAATATCTGCACCTATTTTGTATGTTTTGCTATGTTAGTATCTCTGCTAAGCTGTGCAGGCTCTTTGTTATTACCTATATTGCCTCTATGAACTCCCTGGTTCTGTTTAACTTTGTTTAAAGCTGGAAGCATGATCTGAAAGGATCATACCATCCTTCATAAGTGCAGGAGGCTTCATGTAAGAGGCTTTGATGTTTTGGACATTATCAGGACTGGGATTAGTCACCTAAAGGCTCTTAATTCATATTCCCTTACCCTTCCCCTGCTAACCTTTCCCTTACAGTCCATAAGGATGACCTTAGGGGCTAAACCAGGACACAATTTGCAGGTTTCTAAGTGCCCTATAAGGGTTTCTCTTACTCTGGACCATTAACGCCCTAAGATGCGAGGAATGAAGCCTTTATCTTAAATTGATATATTTTTCTACTTATTGAATAGAGTGGGATCGTTTGGCAAGGAAACCAAAGGATAAAGCGGTTGTTGATTAGCTGTACTAACTTTTGGAAGAGGTAAGTGTTTATATCCATTTCTTTGGAGGCACCTGGGCTCGTGGATTTTCTACCACGTGTTCCTTACGTGTGTAGCTGCCGATAGGCATACTCATTACGCCTTAGCTTGGGATTTACATTATATATTATATGTTATGTCCTGTTGTTGGTATTTTATTGAGGATCTGAGCATTGTACTCTGGCTGCGAGTTGGCATCTACTTCCCGGCCGTCGATGAGAGTCTCGCGCCGGTGAAGGGTTATTATTGCATCACATTGCATTCATATGCATTATATGTCATTCATATGCATTACATTGCATATCATATTGGGTGCATGAGTATTCCGCCCCAGGAGCAGGAGTATTCCACTCCATTGTATCATATTGAGAGTAGGAGTATTCTGGCCCAGGAGCAGGAGTATTCCGCTCCATTGTATCATATTGAGGGTAGGAGTATTCCGCCCCAGGAGGAGGAGTATTCCGCTCCATTGTATCATATTGAGGGTAGGAGTATTCTTCCCCAGGAGCAGGAGTATTCCGCTCCATTGTATCATATTGAGGGTAGGAGGATTCCGCCCCAGGAGAGTGCAGGAGTATTTTGCCTCAGCTTTACATTATATCGGGTGCAGGAGTATTCTGCCCCAAAAGAGTGCAGGAGTTTCCGCCTCTGGTTTATATTATATCGGGTGCAGGAGTATTCCGCCCTAGAAGCAGGATTATTCCGCTCCAGTTGGTTATCAGATTGGGTTTCCCTCTAATACAGGAGTATTCCGCTTCGAGATGGGATGACAGACACATGTGATACTTTGCATCAGATTTCATTTCATTTCATCTCATTTCATTTCATTTCTTTTCATACCATTGTGTAGACTTGTGGTACATAACTATTGTTCTGCTTATACGTGCATTGCTTATTTGTTGATATGTTTCTGGCTCGTATTCCTGGCTGAGTTTTTGGTTTCATACGTGTTTCCGATTATTATCTAGCTACGCCTTTTTAGAATTTAAATAAGAGGAATTTGGTTTATCTGTTTCTTCACCCTGGCTAGCTATCCAATTCTTTGAGGTGGCTAGTCTGCCCCACTTATCAAGTCCTTTTGACTCACCCTTATTTGTTGTTTGTTTCCTGTCTATCTATTTTGTTTCGGCAGGTTCGCTCCAGGATTGAGTTCGCCGCGTTGTTCAGGAGCGAAGACAACTTCAGCTGTCAGGGTGAGCCAGCTTTTTTCGGATGGCCACCAGTTTTATGTTTACTATTTCAGTTGCATCCTGCTCCCTTCAGGAGGTATTTACCTTTTTCTGTACTCTTAGATGTCTAGTCTGGATAGCCTTAAACCTAGTATGTTGGGTAGTCAGCTGTAATTTCTTTTGTACAGCTTAGAGGTATCAGTATGTCTGTATTTTTGTTTTACGTCTTGTCCTTACTTATAAATTGTTATATTTATTTTGCGAATTAAATTGGTAAGGGTTCGCCCGACAGGTCTAGGGGAGGATGTCGAGTGCCCGCACGGCCTAACCGGATTCCGGGTCGTGTCAGTTAAAGCCTTAACAGGCCCTATTTAGTGCACATACATGACCTAATCTAGCCATTGATCACGCCCAACTACGCCCTATAAAAGGGGGTAAGCGGTCGCAACAAATATAGCTCAGTACTTACAGTCCCGAGGTCGAATCCCACAAGGAACACTCGAAATCTAGTTGTTATTCTAACTAATTATCTAACCAATCAACTTCTAAGGGTTGTAATTTAATGGTGGTTTCAATGTAATAACTAATTAACACTAAAGTAAGTAGCAAAATATTAAGAAATAATTAATAAAGGATTTAAAAACCTAGGATTGATTTACCCAGCTCCTGCCTATGTGTTAGAATAATTTGTTTAACAAATTCAACTTGGTTTTCTTCCTATTGAGCACTTGCTCCAATTATACAACTATTCACTTCCATGGAATAGTAGTAACTTTCACTAACCAATTTTCCAATTAATTAATAAAGATACTTAGGACTACAAGTGTAGTTCACAATCAGGGTCAATGGTCACAAATTACCTTATTGACAACCTAAGTAATACCTTGGTTTTAGGTTGAAATATTGCTAAGTGTTTAACCCAAACCTATGAATCTATCCCTAGACACACATAAATAATGTGAACAATCAATTGGGGGCCCTTTCAATCAATAACAATCAAAACATAAACACTTAGATAGGAAGAATTCACAACTTTCATTCATCAAAATAAACATTCATTGCACATAAGTATTGGAGTGGTTCAATCAACCCTAGAATGGGTAAATTAGCCACTCATGTTCATGATAGTCATATCAAAATAATTCATGACTGAATAAATTGCAAAAAGTAAGGAAGAATTTAGGAAAAACTCGTGTTCTTGAAGTCTCCAAAGCTCTAGCCTCCTTTTTGCCTCTTCCCAGTGTCTAATTCATAATGGAGGCAAAAGAAGCTTTTAGACCCTGTAGGAAACTAAGCAAAAGTACCAAAAAGCCCTTAAAATTTTGCCCCATGGTTCTGTGTTTCGGGTGCCACGCAGACTAATTCTCTTCAGGCAATTCAGCTCGCGTGGCGCTCGCGTATTTGGCCTAAATGCGCTGAAATTTTTATTCAATTCCTAGGCAAACACTCTATTTCTTCCCGTATCACTCGCGTGGCACACGGATCACTTGAACTCTTCAACATCTTCACTTTTAGCTCCAAAACTGGTATTTTCTTGCTCAATTCACCATGTTCAAATCCTACAATACCAAACAACTCAATTAGTATCAACTTTTGAGAATTTTGCATATAAACTCTTAGGTGTACTATCATAACATGGTAAAACTACCCTGAAAATATAGGTAAAATAGCCAAATATCACAACCTCACATTTAGACTTTTGCTCATCCTCGAGCAAAGAAGAAAAATACAATGAAAGTGGGCAATATATTAGGATTAGACAAGGACTCGCGACAACAAATTAGCAAAACTCACCCATAAAATTCAAACACCCTTTCTTTTAGTCATAGTCAAGTATTGAAAGTAGAAACCTATAGACCACTCAATTTCCAATGTACTTCACAGAAAGAAGATGCCACCAAACACACAACATATGATTTCAATAGAAATTGTGGCATATCAAATATCAAACACTCACACTCAGAAAGAAATTTCTCATGTCCTACAGAAAAGTACCATAGACTTGCCCATTTTGTTGTCATCCACTAATGTAGGAGTCTCAATCAAAAGTCAAGTAAGACTTTTATATAGCTTGTAATGTTGGCTTGGGGTAAGGTGTGGTACACTTTTGGGTATATAGTGACTAATTCTTCCCCTCAACACTTTAAACATCACTTACTACTAATTTTTCCTTTCTCCTCGTTTATTCATCAACTCATTCTCTTCTTTTTTTTTCATGATTTTCACAACACTTGGACGATTGGGGACCTAAGAGTTCAATGAGACGCATCAGCCTCATTAGGGTGCCTTTGGCGTGTTCATACTCGAGGCTTTTATCACCCTTAACCGAGCATAGGAACATTGCCCCCGTCCTTTATTCCTCTTTTTTGTCTATGTATTTTTTTTCATCTTTCTATACGAAGAGAATATCAACTATTTCATTCCTTCATTCTTTTGCAACTTTCTTCCCAAGTATATAAAAAATCTTATTAATAACCCACAATCTTTCCAAACACACAACTGATGTTTGGCATTTTATGCCTATAATTCCTTAATATTTCCTCAAGTTTGGATACTTTATTCACCCGTTTTCTAGTTGACGAATGTAATTTTGTACTGATTTTATGTCGTATGATTATAGGTTGTTATGAAATACAGTTGAAGCTTTAAAGAGCATAATCGAGCAAGAAAAGATTGAATTTGGATTGAGGATTGGATCGAGCACGCGAAGGCACGGAGCGAAGCAAGCTGCGAACGACGAAAGCAGGAAAAAAGCCTGGCGCAGTATGAGGCGTGCCGCGCCCCCTATAGCGCTTAGCTTTCTGGCGCATTTTGAAGCGCAGGGCGCGGCCGTTGCGTGCGAGATTCGACGGACTCTGACTTGTTGCGCGCATTTTGAGGTGTGGGGTGCTAGCTATAGCGCCCCTGAAGCAGTTTTGGAAGTCCTATTTTGTCTAGGCTTCGGCGTAACTAATTGCTAGGCTTTTGTAAACATTATAAATACCCTTCTACTTAGTTTTTGATGGAGAAGTTCAGACTTTGGAGCAAGTTTTGGAGGAGAGGGGAGGAGCCCTAGATGTCTTCTAAACAAGTTCTTTCGCTCTTTCTCTTATTCTTCTCTTTAATTCTATAGTTTGTTCGCTCTAGGGTTAGAGCAAATACATGAAGGTTGATGTTTGAAAGTTGAATTCTTCCTATTGATTTACTATTTCAGATTGTTTATTCTTTCTTGAGCCTAATTGTTTGGTTATTGAGGCCTGATAATTGAACACTATCTACGGTTTACAAGTTGAACTCGACAGAGGGAACTTGTAAACGCAAATAAGAAAGAATAGGGCTTGATTGTGAACCTGGACATCAGGGAATCGATTTGCGGGTAGGATAGACATATACTTGCTCGCCTAGCTTAACTAATCACAGAATTCGTTAATGCGTTCAACCCATAGACATATAGGGATTGGAGTAGCCTGCATAGACCGTGAAGAATCGAAAGGTTTTCATAGGTACATTTAACCTGTTAGTTAGCAATCTAGGAAATCAAGAAGCAGAATCAACTGAAAAACTCAACTGGATTGTTCGTAGCTCTGACCCTGGACCGTTTCTCCATTATTGATAACGACCTATAATTTGCTCTCTATTACTTGACTTCAATTACTTGTTTTTAATTATTTTCTTTAGTTAGTAACTTTCACAACCATCATTGAAAAAGATCCTTGAATAGTTTTTAAGAAATTATTTGCTAGGATTCAGTCTGAATAGTCCTCGTGGGAAAGATACTCTACTTATCACTTTATTACTTGTCGACCACGTATACTTGCGTGTGCGTTGGGAGCAACAAGTTTTTGGCGCCGTTGCCGGGGACTAAATAATTGACTGTTTTCTTTATGAACGATTTATTATTTTCTATTCAGGTTTAATTTTTGTTTAGTTTAATATTGTGTTACTTGTCTTATCATGGCATCTTTTAACGAAAATTGGTCGAGTGGTTGTAATTCTAATTTTGATGATCTTTGTTTGCTTTGCGGAGGAACCCACTTGTGGAAAAAATGTCCAACTCTTTTAACCCTACGAGACTGGTTATGTGAATTTTCTACCACCTTTGATTGGAACTTTTGTAAATTGTGTGGTGGTCGGTGGAATGATTGTCCCAAATGTCATGCTCCTTCCTCCAATAATTTTTGTGATGATTCTAATGATGTTTGTGAGTTTGACAGGAGCGATGAAGTGCAGGTTGTTAGCCAAACTTGGCATGTGGAGCAAGCCAAACTCTTAGAAGCTTATGGGGATTTCAAGAGCGACCTTACAAATACGACGAGGCAATTTATGGAAGAAAGAGTGGATCTCACAAAAGAAATTGATCAATTTGGCTTAGCTATTCACGATCTAGAGGCAAATTTGAGTGATATGATTGAGGTGTCTGAAGCCCAATCATCAGTTGTCGTGAATAGTAGATTTGAGATAGAGGAGGTTAGGAACCAATTTGAGGAGCAAAAAGTGGAATTCCTACCATTCGAACCAATATTAGTTGATGATGCCTAAGTTGAGGAAATCACCTTAGAGTCAAGTGAGGAAATAGAAAACATCATATTTGAGGAGTCTAGTGTTTGTGCAAGTGAGGGTGTCAAAAGTAATGCAATTTTAGAATTGAAGCGCATTGGACCTCATTCCCATCATTTTTCAACATTGTATTTGGATGGTGACATGAAAATTGAGCCACCCGAGCCTATGAAGAAACCAAAGGAGGAGGAACAAGGTGCCTATATTTTAAAGTTTGCGATGCCGAGGAGAAAAAACGACATCCCTCATTTAAAGGCCAAGAAGTGTAAAATGCGACATTGGTTACTAGGTCCTTTTGTATTTTTGCCACCACCCCAATACCATAGTCGTAAGCTTGAGGCAAAGTTGGGGATTCAATTCATAAGTTCAAGGTGGAGGAAAAAGTGATGAAGTTGTCTTCGTCGTACCGCGACGTTAAATCAAGCGCTTCTTGGGAGGCAACCCAATTTGCTTGCTTTACTTTTATTTTTTATTTTTTTTGTTAATTACTATTTTTTGGTTGTATATTACTTTGGGTGATTCTTTGGATTGTAGATTCATGTAATATCGAGTTTAAGTGTGGGGTGTCCTGACCCCTGCCTAATATTGATGACTTGTAGGGGAAGTCTGAGTACCCCTTGCTCTACGGACGCTTGGTGGGTTCGTAATGGAGATGGTGCCATTGCTCGCGCCAAAGGCTAGGTCGTTTAGCCTTCAGGGAAGTTCCTTTAACTCTTGCACTTTCTTTTTGTCGCACTGAGGACACTGCTTGATTTTAAGTGTGGGGTGGGAAAGCTTCCGTTCTTTTTGAGGTTAGGGATGCATGTACCGTTAGGATTTTCTTTTTCACTTGACTTTATTTTTATTTGTTTCTTGCTTTAATATATGAAAAAATGAAAAAAATTAGAAAACTAATGAAAAATTCCAAAAAGATTTTCTTTTTAGTCTTTGTTAGTGGTACATGTCATCCACCCCGTGGTTTTTCTTATGACCTCGGTTCTTTTCCACGGGGAAGCCTTTGAACCGGGTAGTTTTAAATTTTTATTAGGGTTAGAGTAGTTAGTTATAGGTGGCCCTAGACGAAAGAAATGGGTAGAATGCTAGGTGCCTTTGATTTTTTTTATACCGGTGGACTTGAACTTATTGCATGTGCTATTTGTGGTTTCTTTTGGTTTTAAATTGTGATGCATGCCTAGAAAAAATGAAATGACCCCCCTTGAGATGCTTGAGTCTAGTCACTTGACTTTGTTGTGAACCTTTGTGCATTAGTGCTTAAATTCCCACAGGTTGCACCTTATTTGTTTGATTGAGAGTTGTGATGGAATCATCTTGTGTGGACTGTGTGCAATGTGTGATGTGAGGTATATTCTATTGTGTTCCATATTTTCATATTGGTGTCTAGAACTTGCCTCGTGTGTGTGCAAAGCGAAATCCTAGGTTTGCTCTAGTCGGGAGATGATACAGGCCTTCTTGGATAAGCCTTTTACCTTGATTTTCCTACCCTTATATGTACTCTTAATTGTTGTGATCCCTTTGACCTTTTGTTGGCAGCCACACCGCGAGCCTACTCACTTGTTCTAAATTGCTTTGTTTTGACCCTTTACTCCTTAAGCACTTTAATTGATAATTTTATAGTATTGTGGAGTTTGTGGTTGAAGTATTGGGAGGTTTTTGAGTGGAACTAATGAGGGGAATACTTGATAAATTGTGAAGTAGTTGAAGGAGCATTGGCAAGGTTTGGAAAGAATTGAATAGAAAAAAAAATAAAAGAAAAGAAATGAATATCCACCAATTGCTAGTATTGTGCTTACAAGAAAAATTACTACTTTGTGGAAAAGGTGTGTGAACGAAAAATTTGTTGGGTGGTGAATTGAGTGGCTTTGATGAGAAATGTGCTTAAATTGAATGCGATGTATTAAAGTGCTTAGGGAGGTAGTCACTATTACCCATATTTATCCTACCAGCCCCTTAGCCTACATTACAACCCTTTAAAGTCCTAGTTAATCCCGATTGTAGTGAGCCTACATTAGTGGAGTCCTACACTACGGGCAAGCCTATGGTACATCATGTGTAACATGTGAGCTTTTCATGAGAGTGAGTGAATTCTTTCTATGCTATTGTCCCCGTTCTAATCTTGACATTCATTGTTGTGTGTGATATTTGGGGGACACTCTCTTGCTTTATTATTGGTGAGGGCACACGGTTTACATGAGATAGGTGAATTTGTGGCTTCTTAGTTGAGTAGGTAGGTGTGACTTTGTGGGAGCATGGTTGCAACAAGTCGAGTTTGTGCATTTGAGTTGTTTTGGGGTGGTTGTTCTCATGTTTTGATATTTGTGATATTATTGGCATGTTTGTTGGACCCATAGTAGTCATGTATGCATTTGTTCAATGGTCGGTATCAACCATAGTCATAGGCAGACTTGTTCTACCTAGGTTGGGAAGTTATTTGTAATTGCTCGAGGGCGAGAAAAGGTTCAAGTGTGGGGTGGTGATGTTTAGCATTTTATGCCTATAATTCCTTAATATTTCCTCACGTTTGGATACTTTATTTGCCCCATTTTCTAGTTGACGAATGTAATTTTGCACTAATTTTATGTCATATGATTGTAGGTTGTTATGAAGTACAATTGAAGCTTTAAAGAGCATAATCGAGCAAGAAAAGATTGAATTCGGATTGAGGATTGGATAGATCACGCGAAGGCACGGAAGGACGCAAGCTGCGAATGATGAAAGCAGGAAAAGAGCCTGGCGCGGTATGAGGCGCGCTGCGCCCCCTATAGCGCTCAGCTTTCTGGCGCGTTTTGGAGCGCGGGGCGTGGCCGTTGCGTGCGAGATTCGACGGACTCTGACTTGTTGCACGTGTTTTGAGGTGCGGGGCGCCAGCTACAGCGCCCCTAGAGCGGTTTTGGAAGTCCTATTTTGTCTAGGCTTAGGCGTAACTAATTGCTAGGCTTTTGTAAACATTATAAATACCCTTCTACTTAGTTTTTGATGGGGAAGTTCAGACTTTGGAGCAAGTTTTGGAGGAGAGGGGAAGAGCCCTAGATGTCTTCTAAACAAGTTCTTTCTTTCTTTCTCTTATTCTTCTCTTTAATTCTATAGTTTGTTCGCTCTAGGGTTAGAGCAAATACATGAAGGTTGATGTTTGAAAGTTGAATTCTTCCTATTGATTTACCATTTCACATTTTTTATTCTTTCTTGAGCCTAATTGTTTGGTTATTGAGGCCTGATAATTGAACACTATCTACGATTTACAAGTTGAACTCGACAGAGGGAACTTGTAAACGCAAATAAGAAAGAATAGGGCTTGATTGTGAACCTGGGCATCAGGGAATCGATTTGCGGGTATGATAGACATATACTTGCTCGTCTAGCTTAACTAATCACAGAATTCGTTAATGCGTTCAACCCATAGACATATAGGGATTGGAGTAGCCTGCATAGACCGTGAAGAATCGAAAGGTTTTCATAGGTACATTTAATCTGTTAGTTAGCAATCTAGGAAATCAAGAAGTAGAATCAACTGAAAAACTCAACTGGATTGTTCGTAGCTCTGACCCTGGACCGTTTCTCCATTATTGATAACGACCTATAATTTGCTCTCTATTACTTGACTTCAATTACTTGTTTTTAATTATTTCCTTTAGTTAGTAACTTTCACAACCATCATTGAAAAGATTCGTGAATAGTTTTTAAGAAATTGTTTGCTAGGATTCAGTCTGAATAGTCTTCGTGGGAACGATACTCTACTTATCACTTTATTACTTGTCGACCACGTATACTTGCGTGTGCGTTGGGAGCAACAAGTTTTTGCACCTAAAGCAGTTAAGGGGAAGATGGGTAACAAGAGAGGTAAATAGAAAAAAATGGATAGGGCTTATAATTCAGGTTGCCAAAGAAAAGGTCAATAAGCTCAAGTTGGGGACTCTATGGAATATTTTCATTAGGTAGGCTAATTTGGAAACTGACGGCCAAGGAAGGTCTACTTTCATTCTTAAGATCAAGACTACCTAGGATTTCGCCTCAAACAACAAGCAGGGCAAGTTCTAGACTTAACATGAAACAATGAGAAGTATATAAATAAACTCACCACACACTGTACATGGAACTCAAAGATCAATTCAGTTTCACCTCGCAATACCTACTATGAACTCAAAAGGAAGTTCAAACATATGTAGGTAGTTCTAGCTAAGGGTTGCCTTTCGAATTCCTCACTTCTCTATTTTTCTGCCTACTCTCCAATTTTCCTCCTTCTAAGCTCTTAGGTATTTTTTTTATTATCTAACTACAGACTGTCTGGTTCAGCATAAATAACTCAATGGGAAAGAACCAAGGCTAAGAAAACCCAAAGAGATTATTGATATAATGCGAAATAACTAAGTTAAAAATTAACTTTAATATTAATGAACTACTAAATATTTATAATACTATTCTATTACAGGCCATGAGTATATAGGATATCACAGACCCAACAAAAAACTAGGAAGCAAGAAATAAATCAAAAACTGTCAAGTGACGGGGAAGTATGAAAACATCCTAAAATAGACAATTCCCAACAAAATAAACTCCCTCCCCACACTTAATGTCATGAATTTCCCTCAATGCATTAAAAATAAAAACTAAGGGTGATAGAGAAACTCCCTGGGGCTCTAAGCCCGAAGAATATCCTAGTAAGTTTCCTGAGGGTGCGAGGTACTCAGACTTCCCCCATAGCAGGAATTCATCTTCAAGCATGATGGGTTTGCAGACACCCCACACTTAGACTTCAACCTAGTTGAAACCTGCAACACAAAGAAACTCACCAAGTAACATCCTTCAAAAGATAACATAATTTTTTTTTTGTATTTTTTTCTTCTTTTTTTTACTTGTATACAATTACAATCACGGGTTTCCTCCCGGAAAGGGCCTTAGTTATAGTCGTGGCACAACATAATCCAGAGTCAATACTTTTTCCTCCACCTTGAGCTTATGAATCACCTCCCCAATTGTAAGTCAACTCTCCGGTTATTCTCCTGAGGTGGCACAAGTTCTTGCATGCAAAAAACTAAGCATCTCCTTTTGCGCGTAGTCACTAACTCAGGAATATCTTCAAATTTTTGCTACCTTCTTTATCAAGCACCAAATATGCCATGTTTTCCTTAATGGCCTTCACACAAGGATTGTCGTTATGCCTAGATGGCAACACAAATTCTAGAGTGTAAGCATCGTACACATCATCTTTTAACTTTTCAATTGGCTCAAAAGGTTCAATTTCCATGTCCCCCTCTAAACACAATGTGGAGAAGTGTCTAGAATGCGGTGCAACCTAGTCACACTTTGATTTGATACTGACATCCTCTTTCTAGCACGACTTAGAGTCAGCTAGAATTTCAGTTTCAATTTTTGTGTCTGACTCTACCACTTCTTCATCCTCAGCATCGTCCCATACCATATGGCTAGATGGTAGGCTTTCAACACTTGTCTCCTCTAATGGAAATTCACATTTTAGATCATCAACTATAGCATAATTTCTTCTTCTAATTCCACGTCTTCTTGGCTAGTTTGTTGAATTCCTAACAGTGCAGCCAACTGATTTACTTGAGCTTCTATATGGCATAGTTGTGCTCTACATCTGTCCCAAACCTTTTTCAATTCAGCTTCATATTCTTCCTCATCATCATCTACTTGTTTGCACCAACTATTATCATAAGAGAAAGAAAAATTATCATAATAGGGGCTCTGGGAAGAATAAGACGTATTAGCACAACCATAATAATAATCACTTAGCCACATGTTATCTCCTGATGCCATATTTTTTATATTTTCTTTAATCTAAAAAGAATATGTACAGAAACGAAATTAATAGAACAAACAATACAACTATCCTAACAAGCTAGAAATACACTGTGTTCCTCGGCAACGGCGCCAAAATTTGATCAGGCCAAACTACGCCCTATAAAAGGGACTTAACGGTCACATCAAATATAGCTCGGTACTTAAAGTCCCGAGGTCGAATCCCACAAGGAACACTCAAAATCTAGTTGTTATTCTAACTAATTATCTAATCAATCAACTCCTAAGGTTTGTAATTGAATGGTGGGTTTCAATGTAACAACTAATTAACACTAAAGTAAGTAGCAAAATATTAAGAAATAATTAATCAAGAATTTAAAAGCCTAGGATTGATTTACCCAACTCCTACCTATGTGTTAGAATAATTCGTTTAACAAATTCAGCTTGGTTTTCTTCCTATTGAACACTTGCTCCACTTATACAACTATTCACTTCCATGTAATAGTAGTAACTTTCACTAACCAATTTTTCAATTAATCAATAAAGATACTTAGGACTACAAGTCTAGTTCACAATCAGGGTCAATGGTCACAAATCACCTTATTGACAACCTAAGTAATACCTTGGTTTTAGGTTGAAATATTGCTAAGTGTTTAACCCAAACCTATGAATCTATTCCTAGACACACAAGAATAATGGGAACAATCAATTGGGGGCCCTTCCAATCAATAGCAATCATAACATAAACACTTAGATAGGAAGAACTCACAACTTTCATTCATCAAAACAAACATTCATTGCACATAAGTATTGGAGTGGTTCAATCAACCCTAGAATAGGTAAATTAGCCGCTCATGTTAATGATAGTCATATCAAAATAATTCATGAATGAATAAATTGCAAAAAGTAAGGAAGAATTTAGGAAAAGCTCGTGTTCTTGAAGTCTCCAAAGCTTTAGCCTCCTTTTGGCCTCTTTCCCAGTGTCTAATTCATAATGAAGGCAAAAGAAGCTTTTAGACCCTGTAGGAAACTAAGCAAAAGTACCAAAAAGTCCTTAAAATATCGCCCCATGGTTCTGTTCTTCGCATGGCGCCCGCGTGCCACGCGGACTAATTTTCTTCAGGCAATTCAGCTCGCGTGGCGCTCGCGTATTTGGCCTAAATGCGCTGAAATTTTTATTCAATTCCTAGGCAAAGACTCTATTTCTTCTCGTATCACTTGCGTGGCACACGGATCACTTGAACTCTTCAACATCTTCACTTTTAGCTCTAAAACTAGCATTTTCTTGCTCAATTCACCATGTTCAAATCCTACAACACCAAACAACTCAATTAGTATCAACTATTGAGAATTTTGCATATAAACTCTTAGGTGTACTATCATAACATGGTAAAACTACCCTGAAAATATAGGTAAAATTACCAAATATTAGCCATCAGTCTTTCCCATTTAGTCTCCCTTTAGAAACTGCTCTGCTTGTGTATTTGATTAAGAATCCCGCTTGTAAACTACTTAATACAGGGGACATAGCTACTAGGCTATGTCTTAGGCTACCCAAGAGCCTCTTTCTAACCTTTCTCCTATGTGTTGCATCATTTAAAGTCACCACTTCTTTGAAATTTTGTTTTGAGTAGAATGAAGTCATCTGGTCTTCTTTTAAAACTGCATATCATGAGTAGAACCATGGGACGTTACACTGCTTTATAGGTTTTAAGATCTAAACACTCGACAACTTGTTTTCTAAATGTTAAATCTAGAAGTTCACTTAAACAGGGGCTGAAATGTGTAATGTTTGTGTAAACTAGACTGTTTCTGTAAAAGATAGGACTGCCCCTATTTGCATAAATCTAGGCCCAGAACTGTTTTGAAATGTGGCCTTATGAGTGTTAAAACTATTTTTACTACTTAAAGCTCCTAGGGGTGTATAAGTAAATGGGGTCTACTATACGAATATATGTAAGTATTTTTCTAAAGCCAAACACTTCCAATTGTGTATCTGCATGCTCCTATCTATAATTACATGCGACGGCCTTTGTTTGCATTTCTGTGCTTATATGAAATTTATTTTCAAAAACAACCCTTTCGCCTATGTATTTTCAAATTGACCCCTAAACAAACATAGCCATTAAGGTTAGGACTCGACAATTAATGACGAGTCACACCGACCCTAAATGGCTAACATTTCATTTTAAAAACAATACCCATTTGGTTTTGGCCTAAATCTGAAATTGTTTGTAAACCCGCCTATTTGTGCAAGATTGTTTTAAGTGTTAAAATTGCACGAGTAAGCTGAAATTGAACACTCTTTGCATGTTTAACTATACTTGTGATCAGGCATTTGTATTAGAGGCCACAAAATGCGATTAGGCTTAAGTATAGGTCGTGTATGAAACCTATTTGCATATGTGTGAATTAAATTGCATAAACATATTATTTTCTTGAGTTAAATGCGAATTTAACCTTCCAAGTTAGTAATCTATGATAGCATTCACAACCTTATCCTAAAATATAGACTCGGATGATAACTACTTTTCGTGGGACTTGGGGGAGTACCTAACACCTTCTCTCCTGAGTCATTTGGACTTCTTACCCTTTCGAATCTCTGAAACAGACTAGTATGGCTATTAAACTCGATCTTAGATATTTAGGTGGCCTAATACACCTTAGAAAACTATATTAGGTGGCAACTCTAATACTTGAACTCAAACGAGTTACCCAGTCAAATCCGAAACCCGACTCGCTTCGAGTTGAGTCCAAAATTGGGTATGACAGGGACTATCCCTTTCTTTCCCTGCTTTATGAACATCAGCATGCCCGCTTTATGGAGACGAGGAGAATAGAAATCCAGAAAATGATCAAAAGAGAAGGCAACTTGAGCGTAGTTGGCTAAGTGATCCAACATGGCCACAAAGCGCCAGACGGAAGGGCTGATCTGGCCCAAGCAGATATTGTAGCGGCGGGATATGTCCTCGATGACCAAGTGGACACACTTGTTAAGATGAAGAGTGAAAGGGTACATGTGAACCTTCGAATAGCCAACCCTATGAGAAGAATCTCTTTTCTCAACACCAGGAGAAAGGAAGACAAAAAAATTCAGGCCACTTACATTCATGCCTGATAGGCATTAGGTCATCCCTCATAACCGCAGAAGGGTAGAATTCTATGAAAAAGTTTATGTGTTTGCCCTTTTGTTAGGGGTCTGGCCCAACATGCAGCTATCGCTGTCAAAACTAAGGGAATTAGCAAGATAATCTCGCGCTCTAAAGTTTGCTGAAAGGAAACTTGGTCCTTGGGCCATGATGAAAGTGTTGTTAAGGTTGGAAGGAAATTATCTTTGGAAGGAAAGTTTTTGGAATTCTTTGGAAGGTTGTGAATAAGCTTTCGCACTTACGATGTATGTATACACATCTAAGATTTTGAATGATCTCGGTCACGTGGGATCGTAATTATGATTAATGCAGTTTAAGTGATATGCATTCCCATAATTACGGGATATGAACAGAGCAGTAGCATTGGGAAGATACGCGGATAACCCATCCAATCATAGGGGGCATGTTGTTGTACCAAGGGATTTTCATTTAATGCGATGCACGCGAAGAGGCAAGGAGGTTAGCATCAGTACCGTCGCATCTTTACGTCTGCTATCACACTTTTCAACTTCCTGGCTGCTTGCATTAGCACTCAGCAAGTGGCGGGACTGACTGTGTGGCAAAAATACGCCACTTATTGTTACGGGGATACGAGTCCAACTGGAGAGACTATACTTATCTTATAAATCACCAGGCACAGAGGATATATGCCCACTCCTGGAGCCAACAACCGTTTGGGCGGTACGGCCATAGTACATCCCGCCGCCTAGGGTTTATAGTCTCCTAGTTAGGGTTTCGTATAAACCACCACCTTTAGCTGTAGGCCCATAGCCTTTTTAGTCTTTGTATGTTACCTTATTTAGGACTGGGTATCAATACTATAAATACCTCTCATTGAATTGTACTGTACATGAAGCGATTCATCACAGAATCCGGCTATTCTCAAGGAATAAAAACTACTCTACATTTTCTTGTTTATTCTGTCTTACTTTACTTATTATTGTTTCCATCATTTTTACTTAATTTTCAGTCGTAATTATCGTATTGTTTGTGACCTCAACCATAATTAATTGTTTAACCTAGACATACAAATTTAGGCATAAACAACCGTATTTTCAGTAAACTCACTCATAAACCCTAATTCACCATTCATTGTACTGCTCCTATTATCAACATAGTTACTACCCAACCTCACAGACCGAATTTTAAGGGGAGGGGAGGAAACCACCACACAGTGACTGATTTCTGGTGGAGGGTGAGAATAAACGACGGCGTTAGGGAAAGAAGTGTCGACGGAGTTTGACCAATGACCATCACCGTCGGTGAGGAGTTCCATTAATTTAAAGATGATAAAAATAAAATAATGTAAACAGTGGCGGCGGAAAGGGAAAAATGAAGGGTGGTAGTAAAAGATGTGGTAAAAAGGAAAGCTAATAAGTTAAACGAAATTTTATTTGTCAATCGTTTTATGCGAGGTAGTTTAACTTGCGTATGGAGTTCAACAAATAAGCAAGACTTTTAAAATTTGTGGTTTAAACAAAACAAAGAAATTTGTGTAGTCGAGAATCATGTATAAAGTGGGAATATTAACAAATATAAAAATGTGTCATTTTTTTTGAACTGACAAAAAAAAGTGTGTCACGTAAATTGGAATGGAGAAATATCTTTTGGTTAAAAGGTGAATTTCTCATTTATTACATGTCAGATGGTTAGCCTCTCCCCGATACTTCTACTAGTTAGCCAATTATAATATGCAGAGGGTCTATCGAAAACAGCCTCTCCATCTTGGTGGGGGGTAAGGTTGTGTACATCTTACCATCTTCAGACCCAACTTGTGGGATTACACTGGGTATGTTGTTGTTGTCGTAATGTAGAAGTCCATTATTGAATAACACAAATCTTATATTTATGTTAAAATTTTATTAAATTTGTACACAAAACTTATTTAGAACCTAGTGAGCGAAAAAATAATGATTCAGAATTCATAAAGTTAAATTGAATCCGTCTTTGATACGCCGAGTAAAATATTTAAAAGGTCACTCAACTTTGAGAAATGTGTGACCAAAGTCACTTTGCTTTGAATTGTACTAATAAAGTCACTCAACTATAGGTAATTATCACCAAAAGTCATTGTAACCGGATTTTGTATAGTTATCACATCGAAAATCTGACATGGCATTTTCATTTTTAATTATATATACATGTGGCACACTTTATTTTCCATGTAGAATTTTAAAATAAGTTGATTAACCCAACTCTTAATCCATAACCCATTTCTCCTACATATTTTTTCGGATCCAGCTCCTTTTTCAAAATGGATGGTCTAGATTTAATGAAGTAAAACTAAATGTTTGACCATGGTTAGAAAAATATATCTTCCCATTTTAAATTCAAAGCATCTAACCTATCTTATAATTTAGCAGCAAATTTCAACCCTCAACCTAAATTATTTTTCGGTCTCCAAAATTTTCGTTCATTTATTGTTTTAATAAAACTTTGTTTTTACTAATCCAATCTCAAACATATAACAAAAAACTAAAAACAGTATTAAACTATTTGCAAGTGATAACATCGTAAGAAATAGAATAAACAAGACAAGATTTAATATTGTCAATTTACTCAAATAACAATATACGAAGAAATTCTTTTCACACAATCACATCAGTTAAAACTAGTTGCGAAGATAGTACCTAATATTCTGCTCATAGTTATTCACATTTTATCTTGGAAAGAAACTTTCCAACCAATTCATAATATTTATAGAAATCACATAGGTCTTCTGTACTTCTATATCTAAAATAAGATGAGTTTGTTTAACAATTAATGTAATTTTTATTTAAAATGATTTTTAATTTTTTGAACACATTCTCGAACAATAATAAAAAATTACTCCTATAAAGAATTAAACTAAAAAGAAAGGTTAAGTTTGAGATGATCGAAATTTAGGTTTGGAGGGGGTCGGGGGTGGAATTTTGCTGTTAAATTATAGGATTCTTTAAGATAATTTGAATTTGAAATGGAAAGATATTTTGTCCAATCTATAGTTAAATACCTTTATTTACCCTATTAAATCTAGAACATTGGTTTTAAAGAGGGCCAAGTGTCATTCATCCAAATAAGAACTTGAGAAAATGGAGACACTAGATAACGGAGAGGAGTCCAATCCCATTTTTCCTATCCACCTATTATCTATTATATAAAAAATATATATAACTAATAGATTTGCAAAAAATAATGATTATAACCATAACTAATTAAAGAGTTAAGTACTTGAAAAGTAGTAAAGTTAATATTTCGACAGTACCCGTAGAAGTTTAGCAAGGACACAATATTCTATTATTGTAATAATTTAAAAGAACACTTTTCAAATCCTTAGAAAATAAATTAACTTATAATAAAATCCTATATGAAAAATAAAGTATGCCACACGTATATATAATTAAAAATGAAAATACCATGTCAGATTTCCGGTGAGATGATTGTGCAAAATCCGGTTACAGTGACTTTTGGTGAGAATTACCTTTAGTTGAGTGACTTTGTTAGTATATTTCAAAGCAAAGTGACTTTGGTCACACATTTCTCAAAGTTGAGTGACCTTTTAAGTATTTTACTCTTGATACGCCATAATATGTTATGTTCAGCTCAAGAGGTCGAGTTATAAACCAAATCAATCTATTTACAAAGATTAAGTGATTAATGAAGTTTTTACTGCATTTGAACTATTATATCACAAAAAAGCAGTAGGTGCAGTGTTAAAGTAGGAGTATTGAATTTGTGTACTCCAGGTTTTGTACTTTGGTTCGTCTTTTGTTTGTGTTCTTTGCTAAGTTAAACTTAAATTCGTGATGAAGAATCGCACTAAATGCACATTTTTTAATGAAGTATTACAGTTAAAAACCTTCTTTATATTTGTATAAGTGGAATGACTTTGTTGTCTATCATGTTTTCATAGAACGAGAAAAAGAACAAGTGTTTCATTTTTGCGATCACGACATTAGCGATCGATAGTAAGTAGTACGTCTTCACAATGTTTAGATCTTATTGTTATTTTAATTCCTCAAACTTTAAGTAAGATTATAAATGACTTCAAATTGTGTTGTCTTTGTTCCTTCTGGACAAGTTTAGAGTAGCTCAAGCCGGAGCACTTTACCTTACTCCGACTTCCCGTATCATATGGCATAGTTGAAATATGATGCTGGGATAAGAATACGTATTTACGGGGGATCTCTTAGGAACTTTAACTTAAATTAATGATCGTACTAATACCATTTTGAGGAATATTGCAAGGGTACGGATAATAAAAGCTCGTTGTTTTACCATCAACGATTGTGGTGGAGTGGTAAGTACTCATTCATCTTAACTAGAGGTCTTTAGTTCGAGCCCTAGGAATGGAGTTGTCTTTGGTAGTGAGCGCTTTACCTCCAATGTGGGACTTTCGGCGCGAATCCAGATTAGCGGGGCTCCAATGTGTGTATCGGATACCGAGTGGACAGCAAAAAGAAAAACCGCTCGTTGTGTTCAATGTCTATCTCTTTTTTTTTTTTTTTTTTTTCCTTCGGGGAAAATCAAATTGACCAATTTGATAGGGGATCAAGCTCAAGCATCTATCTATTAGCCATTTTCTAGCAGAATGCAAGAATAATAAACATTGCTCCTTCTATATATAAGATAGTACTAACACTGGCTGTGTTACAATGACAGACTCCCAACAAGAGCCTGTGCTGCATGGTTAGACGGAACATAGTTGGAGCAGGTGGAGTTGTTAGGTCATCTCCAACGCTGGAGCCAAATACCAAAATGAAGGTGAAAAATGGAGTAAAATTGCTCCAATACTACTGTATTTTTGACCTCAAAATGGGGGATGAATAGTGTCACCCCAAATTTGGAGTGACACTATTCATCACCTCCATTACTATTCCTTATTATTTTATTATTTATCTCTTTATATACATTTAATTATGTTTATGTAATAGTTTTGTAATATTTATTTTATATCTTAACTTAGGCGTATAATTTTGATAAATTAATTTTTGCACATTTCTTATTTTTATGTAAAATTTTAAATAAGTTATAATTGTACGAAAAATATATAATCATCTCAAAAAATGAATGGTGCAAATATAAAATATTAAATGTGGCTAAAATTGAAAGGTGCGACATAAAATATCAGATGTTGCTAAAATTGAAAAGTGAAAATTGAAAATACATTAAATTTGAAATACATAAAAATTGAAACTACGGTAAATAGCATAATCACTTAGTAGGGAGGTATGTCGTTTCCAGATACACCAACATCATTATAGTACTGAGTGAATGGGGCTGAGGATTGTTGTGGTTGCGGCTATAAAAATTGTTGACTTCTTTTATACATTATTCGATGTTGTTCTTGTCGCAAAAATTCACGACGAGTCGAATCGACAATAGAATCCACATCGATGAGTAGAGTTTTATTGTCTTCTTTCAATTCTTTTAGTCTTAGTTTTTCTTTTTGAATTTCTTTTTTAACAGACAAAACTTCTTTTTTTGTCTCAGTTGAATCATGTCGAATGTGCATTTGGAGTTTTGCAAGCTCGTTTTGCAATTGTTGCAGGACCATCACGTTTTTTGAGATGAAAATCATCGATTTGAACAATTTTTAGCTCGACGCAACATAATCACGAACAGTGATGCTCATTTTGCACTTCGTAATGCATTAATAGATCATTTATGGGAGCATACTAGAAGTGAAAATTGAATAGTTATGTAGTATTTCAAATGAATTTTACCGTAATGTAATATGTATTTTATTATATTGTATCGCAATGATTTCACTTTTATTTGAATTATTCGTTAATATATTTAATCTATAATATTTGTTTACATATTACTATATTATTTAAAATTTTATGGTATAAAATAATTTTATATTGAATATCAATTATATGTGATGAATATGTAAAAAAGAAAATAAAAGATAGAATTTGTTTAATGGAAATAAGAAAATAAAATGAAAAAATTACACAGAGTATAACTTTATGTACTTTTATTACAAAATATAAAAATATTTTCAACACTTACAAAAAATAGCAACATTCTTGTTGTTTGCTACAAAAAATAGCATAATGTATTTAAAAAGAAAAGAAAATGTAATTTAAAAAAAAAAGATAAATCTAATCCTATATTTATGCACCCAAATCATGTTAAGATAGGTTTAAATCTTTTTACATTTAAGACCCATTTTCTCTTTCACCTCAAAATCATATATTAAAAATTGACAATAAGCATACGTAAGAAACAATAGCCATACAATACACATATAATAGCCATACAATATACATACAATAGCCATACAATATACATAATATACACATACACCATACGATAGACATACAATAGAATTAGTAATTGGGTAGTTGTAATCCCAAAAAAGTAGGAACGGATGAAAAGACATGCCTATAATCATGGTAATTTTGGTGCAAGGTGTATTTTCAATTTTATTGAGTAAATCTTTTTTTCTTAATAACTTGTATATATAATATTAAGAAAGTATTGTTATCCTTGAAAAGTGACATAATGCTGCTATTTTATTGTAAATCTGCTACTATGTTTGTATATTTGTATAATTTAGCCAAATAAAATTGAGATAAAGATAATAACATAATATAGAAGAGAGAGAAGAATATAAAAAGAAATATTCTTTTTTGGGAGGAAAAAATGGGGGAATGGTTGGAGTAAGTTTACCCTATTTTGGGGATTTCTCCATCTTGGAGGAGAAAATGGAGTCTTAGAGAGATTGTAGAAATAGTTAATGGTCGATGATGTTTGGCATTTTATGCCTATATTTCCTTAATATTTCTTCACGTTTTAATACTTTATTCGCTCGTTTTATGGTTTATGAATGTGGTTTTGCACTAATTTTATGTCGTGTGTATGTAGGTTGTTATGCAGTGCAATTGGAGCTTTTAAGAGCATGATTGAGCAAGAAAAGATTGGAATTTGATTGAGGATTGGATAGAGCACACGAAGGCACGACACGAGCGAGCAAAGGAGCAAACGGAACAGAAAAATGGCTGGGCGCCACAGGTTGCGCGCCGCGCTAGGCAACGCGCCAGCCTGGTGGGCGCGGTTTCCCACGCGGCGCAAGGCCAAAGCGTGCAATCTTTGGCGTGTTCTGGTTGTCTGCACGCGTTCCGAGGCGCGGGGTGCCCGTTATAGCGCCCCGTGTGCGGTTTTTCACTTCCTATTTCGTCTAGGATTGGGTCTAACTTATTACTAGGTGTTTGTAAACCCTATAAATACTCTTTTACTTAGTTTTTGAGAGGGGTGGAGACTTTGGAGCAAGTTTTGGAGGAGAGGGGAGGAGCCCTAGATGTCTTCTACACAAGTTCTTTCTCTTTTTCTCTTATTCTTCTCTTTAATTCTATAGTTTGTTCGTTCTCGGGTTAGAGTAAATACATGAAGGTTGATGTTTGAAAGTTGATTTCTATATATTGATTTACCATTATGGATTGTTTATTCTTTCTTGATCATAATTGTTTGATTATTGAGACCTGATAATTGAACACTATCTATGGTTTTTAGATTGAACTCGAAAGAGGGAATTTAATTACGCAATAAGAAAGAATAGAATTAGTTTGTGAACCCGGGCATCGGGGAACCAATTTGTGAGTAGGATAGACATATACTTGCTCGCCTAGTTTAACTCATTACAAAATTCGTTAATGCGTGCACGTGATTCAACCCATAGACATATAGGGATTGGAGTAGCCTGCATAGACCGTGAAGAATCGAAAGGTTTTCATGGGTACATTTAACCTGTAGTTAGCAATCTAGGAAATCAAGAAGTAGAATCAACTGGAAAACTCAACTGGATTGTTCGTAACTCTGACCCGGGACCGTCATCTTTTATTGATAACAACTTAGAATTTGCTCTGTTAGTTGATTTCAATTACTTGTTTTTATTACTGCATTTAGTTAGTAAATTGTCAACCATTGGAAAAAGATCCCTGAATAGTTTTTAGGAAATTGTTTGCTAGAATTCAATCTGAATAATCCTCGTGGGAACGATACTCTACTTATCACTTTATTACTTGTCGACCACGTATACTTGCGTGTGCGTTGAGAGCAACAAGTTTTTGGCGCCGTTGCCGGGGACTAAATTGACTGTTTTCTTTTTGAACAATTTATTATTTTCTATTCAGGTTTAATTTTTTTTTTAATTTTATTTTTAGTTTATTATTTTATTACTATTTTACATGGCATCTTTTAATGAAAGTGGGTTGAATGATGGTTGCTCAAATTTTGTTGATTCTTGTCTACTTTGTGGAGGACATCATTTTTGGGAAAATTGCCCGAGTCTTCCAACCCTGCGAGACTGGTTATGTGAATTTTCTACCACCTTTGATTGGAATTTTTGTAAATTGTGTGGTGGTCGGTGGAATGATTGTCCTAAGTGTCATGCTCCTTCCCCCAATAATTTTGGTGATGATTCTAATGATGTTTTTGAGTTTGACAGGAGCGATAAAGTGCAGGTTGTTAGCGAAACTTGGCTAATGGAGCAAGCCAAACTCTTAGAAGCTTATGGGGATTTCAGGAGTGAACTTGCAAATATGACGAGGCAATTTATAGAAGAGAGGGTTGTGCTCAGGCAAGAGATCGACGAATTTGGCTTGACTATTCACGAATTGGAGGAGAATTTGAGTGATATGGTTGAGGTGTCTAATGCCCAATTATCAGTTGTTGTGAATAGTAGATTTGAGATAGAAGAGCTTAGAAGCCAATTTGAGGAGCAAAAAGTGGAATTCCTACCATTCGACCCAATAGCAGTTGATGATGCCAAGGTTGAGGAAATCACATTAGAGTCAAGTGAGGAAATAGAAAACATCATAGGTGAGGACTCTAGTGTTTGTGCAAGTGAGGGTGTCAAAAGTAATGCAACTTTAGAATTGAAGCGCATTGGACCTCATTCCAATAATTTTTCAACATTGTGTTTGGATGGTGACATGAAAATTGAGCCACCCGAGCCTATGAAGAAACAAAAGGAGGAGGAACAAGGTGCCTATATTTTAGAGTTTGTGATGCCGAGGAGACAAAACGACATCCCTCATTTAAAGGCTAAGAAGTGCAAAATGCGGCATTGTTTACTTGGTCCTGTTGTATTTTTGCCACCACCCCAATACCATAGTTGTAAACTTGAGGCAAAGTTGGGGATTCAATTCATTAGTTCAAGGTGGAGACAAAAGTGATGAAGTTGTCTTCGTCGTGCCACGACGTTAACTAAGGCGCTTCTTGGGAGGCAACCCAATTTGCTTGCTTTACTTTTATTTATTTTTATTAGTATTTTTATAGTTGTATATTAGTTTGGGTGATTCTTTGGATTGCAGGTTCATGTAATGTCGACGCTAAGTGTGGGGTGTCCTCACCCTTGCCCAATATTGATGACCTGATGAGGGAAGTCTGAGTACCTCATACTATATGGAAGCTTGGAGGATGCTAGCACCAAGGACTAGAATCTTCAGGGAAGTTTTTGTTACCTTGCGCTTGCTTATTTTTAGCACTGAGGACAGTGCTTAGTTTAAGTGTGGGGTGGGGAACTACCCTTTATTTATTTTTGAGGTTAGGGATGCATGTACCGTAGGATTTTCTTTTGTTACTTGACTTTATTTTTATTTGTTTCTTGCTTTAATATATGGAAAAAAAAATTAGAAAACCAATGAAAAATTCCAAAAAGATTTACTTTTAGTTTTATTAGTGGTACATGTCATCCACCCCGTGGTTTTTCTTATGGCCTCGGTTCTTTTCCACGGGGAGGCCTTTGAACCGGGTAGTATTTCTATTTTTAGGATTAGGATAGTTAGTTGTAGATGACCTTAGACGAAGGAAATAGGTGGAATGCTAGGTGCCTTTGATGTGTTTGATACCGGTGGACTTGAACTTGATTGCATGTGCTATTTGTGGTGTCCTTGGGTTTTAATTTGATGCATGCCTAAAAAAAACATGGAACAACCCCCCTTGAGATGCTTGAGTCCGCTTGCTTGACTTGATTGTGAACCTTTGTGCATGAGTGCTTAAATTTCCACAAGTTGCACTCTAAATGCTTGATTGGGAGTTGTTGGTGGAGCCATTTTGTGTGGACCATGTGCTATGTGTGTGTGAGGCATATTCTTGTTTACTCCATGTTGCATGTTAATGTCTAGAACTTGCCCCGTGTGTGTGCAAAGCGAATTCCTAGGTTTGCTCTAGTTGGGAAATGATACAAGGCCTTCTTTTGATTTGCCTGCCCTTACATATATACCTTGGAAAAAATTATTGTTGTGATTTCTTTGACCCTTTTTGTTGGCACCCACACCCAGAGCCTACCCATTTGTTCTAAATTGTCTCTTTTGGCCCTTTACTCCTTAAGCACTTTAGTTGATATTGTGTAGTTGATTGGAGTTGTGGTTGGAATTGGGAGGTTTTTGAGTGGAGCTAATGAAGGGGAATAATTGAAAATTTGTGAAGTAGTGAAAGGCATTGGCAAGGTTGGATGAAATTGAAATAAGAAAAGAAAAAAAAATAGCAAAGTTGAAAAGAAAAGGAAAACAAATTGTGGAAAGAAATAAAAAAGAGAAAAAGATATTCATTCCTTGCTAGTGTGTGCTTAAAAGAAAAATGCTACTTGTTGAGAAGGTGTGTGTGTAAAAGTTGTTGTTTGGGTGGCTTTGATGAGATTGATGCTTAACTTGAATGTGATGTATTAAAGTGCTTAGGGAGGTAGTCACTATTACCATATGTATCCTACCCGCCCCTTAGCCTACATTACGACCTTTCTAAAGTCCTACTTAATCCCGATTGGAGTGAGCTTACATTAGTGGAGTCCTACACTACGGGCAAGCCTATGGTACGTTGTGTGTGACATGTGAGACTTTCATGAGAGTGAGTGAATTCATTTATTGCCCCCGTTCTATTCATGATATTTATTGTTGTGTGTGATCTTTGGGGGGCACTCTTTTGCTTCATATTGGTGAGGGCACATGGCTTGCATGAAATAGGTGAAGTTGGTGGCTTCTTGGTTGAGTAGATAGGTGTGATTTTGTGGGAGCATGGTTGCATTAAGTTGAGTTTGTGCACTTGAGCTATTTTGGGGTGGTTGTTCTTATATTTTTGATGTTGTTAGTTTGTTGGCATGTTGTGGATCCATAGTAGTCATGTGTGCATTGGTTCAATGGTCGGTATCAACCATAGTCAGAGGCAGACCTGTTTTACCTAGGTTGGGAAGTTATTTGTGATTGCTCGAGGACGAGCAAAGGTTCAAGTGTGGGGTGGTGATGATTGGAATTTTATGCCTATATTTCCTTAATATTTCCTCACGTTTTAATACTTTATTCGCTCGTTTTATGGTTTATGAATGTGGTTTTGCACTAATTTTATGTCGTGTGTATGTAGGTTGTTATGCAGTGCAATTGGAGCTTTTAAGAGCATGATTGAGCAAGAAAAGATTGGAATTTGATTGAGGATTGGATCGAGCACACGAAGGCACGACACGAGGGAGCAAAGGAGCAAACGGAACAGAAAAATGGCTGGGCGCCACAGGTGGCGCGCCGCGCCAGGCAACGCGCCAGCCTGGTGGGTGCGGTTTCCCACGCGGCGCAAGGCCAAAGCGTGCAATCTTTGGCGTGTTCTGGTTGTCTGCACGCGTTCCGAGGCGCGGGGCGCCCGTTATAGCGCCCCGTGTGCGGTTTTTCACTTCCTATTTCGTCTAGGATTGGGTCTAACTTATTACTAGGTGTTTGTAAACCCTATAAATACTCTTTTACTTAGTTTTTGAGAGGGGTGGAGACTTTGGAGCAAGTTTTGGAGGAGAGGGGAGGAGCCCTAGATGTCTTCTACACAAGTTCTTTCTCTTTTTCTCTTATTCTTCTCTTTAATTCTATAGTTTGTTCGTTCTCGGGTTAGAGTAAATACATGAAGGTTGATGTTTGAAAGTTGATTTCTATATATTGATTTACCATTATGGATTGTTTATTCTTTCTTGATCATAATTGTTTGATTATTGAGGCCTGATAATTGAACACTATCTATGGTTTTTAGATTGAACTCGAAAGAGGGAATTTAATTACGCAATAAGAAAGAATAGAATTAGTTTGTGAACCCGGGCATCGGGGAACCAATTTGTGAGTAGGATAGACATATACTTGCTCGCCTAGTTTAACTCATTACAGAATTCGTTAATGCGTGCACGTGATTCAACCCATAGACATATAGGGATTGGAGTAGCCTGCATAGACCGTGAAGAATCGAAAGGTTTTCATGGGTACATTTAACCTGTAGTTAGCAATCTAGGAAATCAAGAAGTAGAATCAACTGGAAAACTCAACTGGATTGTTCGTAGCTCTGACCCGGGACCGTCATCTTTTATTGATAACAACTTAGAATTTGCTCTGTTACTTGATTTCAATTACTTGTTTTTATTACTGCATTTAGTTAGTAAATTCTCAACCATTGGAAAAAGATCCCTGAATAGTTTTTAGGAAATTGTTTGCTAGAATTCAGTCTGAATAGTCCTCGTGGGAACGATACTCTACTTATCACTTTATTACTTGTCGACCACGTATACTTGCGTGTGCGTTGGGAGCAACAAGTTTTTGATGTTGAGAATTCGTTAATTTAACTAATGTACTCGAACAAACAGTTTGAAAAATTTAAATCCATGCTGCAGATGATGCATATTCGATGTCAAAACGTGATTTTTTGTTCTTGCACATTTGTTTTTGTTTTAACTTATATGCAGACACTTAACAAATTGTAAATTGTATCCACAATTATTTTTTAGGTAGCCTGATCGATCAAATAACAATTCTTTCAACATTAAGTTAAAGATTTAAACTATACGGTTGAATCCATCGGCTACTGGTTAGCACAGTGATTTTAGATGGACTCCACAAAATTTTGTGACACTTATAGGTGATGTTTTTTTAAGAAAAATGAGCTCCCAACATGATACAATCTGATAAGCATTTCAAAAATACAACAGCACAAAGCACAAAACAAAACAATAATTGTGATGTATTGGTGACCTCCCTAGACATCTAAGTACAAGAACTGATTGTAGAATAAAATAAGACAAGGCTACCATAGAACTGTCCTGAAATTCATAAGCAATGATTTACAGATTTTATCCTTCCAAGGGGCTTTAGGAAGTATATATGCTCTTATTTACACGAGCAAGGGTATGTACTCTCTTGCTTTTGAAGTTTTAAAACTACCGTCATCTGGGAACTTAGTATTTCTGGACTAGGAAAACAACAGTGTTCTTCTAATTCAGTAGCATTTCTGTGCCAAAGGTACACTACTTCCCAAGCACAGATTATCTTATAACAAGCTAACTACATTGAAGGTGGAGAAACCACTGTCAATGTTGATCCGAGAAACACACGGCAACAGAAGATAACTCCAGAATAATCAATTTGCTATGATAGTAAACAAAAATATGCAGTACGTGCATTCAAATCCAAGGCAAAATTACATCATGGCACAAGTTATGAACTTGTTTTGTTATTTGATGTAAAGCTGCTGCACTTGAATCATTTTGGTTACAAGTAGCCTACGTACCCCTACGAATAAAACCTTTTAGGAGAATCAAGTCCTAACATAGTTCTTAACATAACCCACAAATTTGGATCAGCACATCGAAAGAATAAAGATTTGCACTAGATCAATTTTTATTACAAGTTACCGACGTTGCCCTAATAATTAAACCTTTTAGGAAGGTCATACCCAATTCGTGAGCGAACTAGCAGCTTCCTCCTCCTCCAGAATTTGTTTGAGAAGATTCCATGTCTATATCAAGCCCAATGTGGTTCTGCAATATCGGGACATTCTTCATTGGAGCCTTAGCTAGCATAGCTTCCTCTTCCAAGGAGTAATTAGCTCTTCCTTCATGTTATTTTCCGCCACAATGTGATATCCATCTACCGGTGCGCCATCTTCAAATTTGAATACATTCACCTCCAATCCTATCAACTAACTTTTTGCATGAAAATCTCTTGCATAACTTCCTTTCACAGCTTAGTTAGATATCTTCTTTTCATATCCCCATATCCAAATTAACTGTAATTCATATATATAAACTTTATAGGCTAATACACAGCGCTATGAAGTAACAGTTGAAAGTACGAATTATATTGTAACACCAATACGTAGAAATACCCAAAAAAAGAGTAAGCTAAGCACCCTTGTTATCGAATTGGTCCACAAAATAATACTACTCCATATGCCAACGAGACTTTTGGCATCATCTTCAGGGAAATATCTAACACTTGACGTTTTTGACATCCACTCTCTTCGAACACATTCAGGCAGCACGGATCAGCATCATGAACTCTCTTTCTGCTTCCAAAGCGTCGCCAAAATCCACTGTCCGTTTTATGCTTTCTAGCGCAACCCTTGCAGCTTCTCGTTCTTTTTGGCGTTGTAACGTCAACTTTGCTTTCTTGATCTCTTCCCACACTTGCTTTTCCTTACATCCATCAAGCCCTTTACCAATCATTGTCAGAATTTCTCTCTCAGCTATCAAATTATCACCAAAATCTAAAGTCCTTTTTATGCTTCCAATAGCAATCCTCGCAGCTTCCCTTTCTTTTTGACGTTTTAAGTACTTAGACTTCTCTTGTTCTTCCCCCAACTCTTTTTGAACCTTTTTTTCATCATACTCTTTTACATGCACGAGTTGTTGTTCCGCTTTGAAGATCGTATTGGCGAATCTCTTCTTCAGCATTGCAGCCCGAACTTGTTTGTTTTCTTTCTCCAACGTCGAGAAATATCAATGATTTTTACTCCAACTTCAATATAATGTACATAGTATTGAAAGAAAACATTTGCGTATACTTAAATCGTTGATACTTAAAGTTAACTTGAAGTGCTTTTTTATCAACGATTTAAGTATACACAAATGTTTTCTTTCAATACTATGTACATTATATTGAAGTAGGAGTAAAAATCATTGATATTTCTCATGTTCATTAATTTTTAAAGGTCATCAACTAATACTTATCAAATACATTTAAGTGTAATTTGTCATTACGATCTATTGTGTGAATTTTTATTTTTTTATTTTTACATAATTTGTCTGCGGAACTTAAAGTCATTCATCAAATACATCATCTTAAAGGATTAAGGCTCTTTTTTCTTTTTTTCTATGAAGCTTGTACAATAATAATCCAATTTACGGTACCTCATGTGGTTAAATGTGGAAAATTATATCCATCTCAAAATATCCGTCGGTGGTATGATACGACTACTCCAGTAAAATTATAGTATGATTGGGGCATGTCTAATTTGACATAATTAGGATAATCTAACTATCATGCATATGCTGAAATTTAGAGTTTGATGTCACTTATTATATCTCACCCTCCCGGACCCCACTTGCTCTTACACTGGGTATGTTGTTATTCTATTCAATTTTTTTCACTATGTTCTAAACTTACATTTTATTTTGTAAATGGAAAAACATAGAAGATGAATAATTTGCAGTTACATGGCGCCTTCACGGGAAGGCAATTATTTATCTACATGAATTGCTGACATAGTTTTTCATTGAATGATTTAAATAGGACCATGGAAGGATTCAACAATATTTAATAAGAGATAGCAATGGAACAAGAAGAACTGATAGTTATATTAAACAGTACTTCAATATATATTACAAGCATAGATAGAAATTACAGATTAAAGAAGAAGATTAGAAGAATAAGGTGAGAAGAACATAGAGAGAAAAGAGATGAGATGAAAACAGTAACGGCATACACATGATTTTCCTACCGTTCATTCTAGTCCGGAACTCCTATATAACTACCAATATTCCGTATTTACCAGCTCCTTCTTTCCCTTCAGTCACGTGCTTCTCATTAGGCAGATTACAAATAAAATCTCTTAACCTTTTATTAGGTTGTTTAGCCCTTTGACTCTTCCTAAATTCTGACCCTTGCTGCTTTCTTATTTCTTTTGGTAATAAAACTTTTGCTGGTGTCTCTGGAATTGTCTGAGTCATAACAATACCTCTCTCCGATTGAGGAACCTTGTCCGCAAGGTTCAAGTCTGAAGAAGAGGAGTCGGCTAGCTGCAATAACTTGCTGGTCTGGCAATCCAACACACTTCTTAAGCATTGAGAAATGGAAGATGGGATGAATACGAACTTCAGCAGGAAATGCTAACTTGTAAGCAACCGACCCTATGCGTTTGAGCACTGAAAATGGACCAAAATACTTTCGACTCAGTTTGTGGTGCTTTTGCAATCTGACAGATAGTTGACGATATAGTTTAAGCTTGACAAAGACCCAATCATCAACATTGAACTGTATATCAACCCTCTTCTTGTCAGCCCATAGTTTCATGATGTTGAGCTTTACTTAAATTGGTTTTCAAATTTGCACGGCGCACCATGTATTTTTCTACCAAATCATCAGAAGAGTTACCCAAAATATAGCGCATCACAGTAGGAGGTTCACGACTATAGAGAATCTGAAATGGAGTCATGCCAGCAGAAGATTGAAAAGCCGTACACCAAAATTCAGCCCGCGGTAACATAGGAACCAATTCGTCTGGGCTATCAGCCACGAAACACCTTAAATATTATTTGACACATTTGTTCAAAGCTTCCGACTGAGTATCCGATTGCGAATGATAAGCTGTACTCATTGCCAAAGAAGTGCTCTGAAGTTATTTAATTTTTTTCCAAAAGGATTGCAAAAAATGAGGGTCTTGATCAGTTATAATAATTCTAGGAGGGCCATGTAGTCGAACAATATGTGAAACAAAAGATAAAGCTACAGTTTGGGCACTGAAAGAGGCAGGTAGTGCAATAAAGTGACCATACTTTGACAAATGATCGACCATAATCATTATGGTCGCCTTACCTTTAGAACTAGGTAAGCAGGTTATGAAGTCCATGACAATATCTTCAAAAACCATCTCAGGTATTGGTAATGGTTGTAACAAGCCTGAGGGATTGCGACAAAGATCCTTCATTTATTGACACACTTGATAAGCAACCACCCAATTTTTCACATCTTTGCGCATACCATTCCAGAAAAAATTAGAAGACAAGCAGTGAAAAGTTCTAGCAACCCCGGCATGACCACCTATAGGAGAACAGTGAAACTCTTAAAAAAGTTTGTGCTTGATATCAAAATTTGATGGAATCACAAGCCGGCCTTTGAAAAAGATAAGCTCGTCTCTAAACACATAATCAGGATATTCATGTGGTTCTGTAAGAATACCCTGTTGAATGGCTATTAAATCAGGGTGCTCTTTATTTGAAGTGCGCAAATCAGTCACCCAATCATACATACGTGTAGAAAGAGCAAAAAAGAAACCTTCAGGGGGTCGAGAGAGTGCATCAGCAACAGCGTTGAATTTCCCAGGCTTGTATAAGATATGAAAAGCATACCCAACTAGTTTGATCAACTATTTTTGTTGCTCAGTGGTATGAATCACCTGTTCGGTCAAGTTCTTAAGTGCTTGTTGATCTGTGTAAATAGTAGAACGGCGACCCAATAAATATTGCCTCCATTTGCTAACGCCTGTGTAATGGCGTACATTTCTCTATGATAAGTAGAGGCCCATTGCATTCTCGGACAAAGTTTTTGACTATAAAATGTGATAGGATGGCCTTGTTGTGAAAGGACTGCACCAATTCCAACTCCAGACAGATCAGTATCAACAGAAAACTCTTGAGCGAAATTAGGAAGAGAGAGCACACAAGCACAACTGAGTAAGTTCTTCAAAGTATCAAAAGCCTGATGCGTTTGGTCCGTCCAAGAGAAAGAATCCTTACGCAACAAATATGTGAGTGGACTGGCAATGGAAGCATAATGCTTAATAAATCGTCGATAGTAACCCGTGAGACCTAAAAAACTTCGAACCTCGTTGACATTTTTTGGTTTGGGCCATTGCTGAATCGCAACAATTTTAAAAGGATGAACGGACAACCCTTTAGCAGAAATTATATGACCCAAATAGTCCACTTGCTCCTGTCCAAACAAACATTTAGGCCGCTTTGCCACCAATTTGTGAGAACGTAACAGGTGCAAAACCTTAGCGAGTTGAACCAAATCAATCTCCCAAGTATTGTCATAAACCAAAATATCATTCATGGTGGCCTAAAATGTGGATGGAGCATTTATTAACCCAAATGGTATTACCAAAAATTCATGATGACCATTATGTGTACGAAATATTGTCTTCTCAATATCAACTGGTCGAACTCGTATCTGATGGTATCCACATAGTAAATCCAATTTAGAAAATTATTTGGCGCCATGTAACTCATCAAAGAGTTCATCTATCGTTGGTATAGAAAACGATCTCGGATAATGATCATATTCAAAGCACGATAATCGACACACCATCCTTCTTAGGGGCCAACAAGACAGGGGAAGAAAATGGACTTGTACTTGGATGTATCACCCCTTCCTGTAACATCTCTGTTACCAATTTCTCCATATCCTCCTTTTGAAAATAAGGATAACGATGTGGCTTGACATTCACTGGACCAGTCCCCTCTTGCAAATGAATTGCATCATCTTGCGAACATGCTGGAGGTAGACCATGAGGCTTTTGAAATACATCTTCAAAAGAGTCTAACACCAAAAGAAAATCTTGTGGCATTGGAGGATTTGTAGCAGAGAAAGAGATGGCAGTAGTAGGATCATCAAAAATAATCACCAAACAAAAGGAAGCAGAAGCAGCATCAATAGTAGTATATCTTCGAAGAGTTTGCAACTGCACCGGTTGAGGGTCCAAAGGTAGGTCACCGGTCCAACGAACCTTTTGACCATTAAGGGAGAATTCAAACAAACATTGGGCAAAATCAGTCATTACCGGACCAAAAGTCGGCAACCAAGAAACTCCTAACACCACATCCGAACCATGGAGAGGAAGGACATACAAATCCAACGCCAAAGTACTACCTTGAATTGAAACAGGAACATTAGGCACCAGACCTTCACAACGAAGGCGTTGGCCACTACCAACCATTACAGAAAATGAGGAAGTCGATTTTACCTCAAGATTTAAAAATTTAGCAACCCTTAACTGAACAAAGTTATGAGTGTTGCCCCCATCAATCATAATCTGAACTGCAGAGCCACGAATATTCCCTTGAAATCTCAATATAGTAGGAGAGTTGCCACTGGCTAAGGCATGGTAAGAAATGGCAGAATGTGCCTGAATTTCTAGACATTAAAGCTCTTCTGCTAATACATCATCAGGGACAAATAAATTAGAGGAAGATGCAGCAATATGCTCATCTTCTAGGAGAAGAAGTTGTGGTAGTTTGGAGCATTTATGAGTGGAGGAAAACTTCTCGTCACAGTAGTAACATAGTCCTTTTTCACGGCGCTATTGAATCTCTGTTGGTGAAAGGCATTTGACGGGAACTTCTCCAGAAGATGGAGTAGAGGCTTGTAATGGCATAATAGCTAAAAATGTATTAGGAGTGGGGTTGGGAAGTAAAGGTTGACCCCTTGCAAAAGCTTTGTAAGGGCCTCACTCCAATAAGAGTCGCTGCTCATGTAAATTGGCATAATAAAATGCTTCCTCAAGAGATATGGGCTCATGGACCAACTCTAAAGTTTTAATATCTAGACGTAGTCCGGAGATAAAACAATGGAGTAAAGTGGACTCAGCCAAATCTATAGTTTCGCTGGCCACAGCTTCAAAGCGTGCTCGATGTTCGTCAACAGTAGAAGTCTGGTGGAGTTTCGCCAAGCGCCCTTCGCCGCCTCCAAGTGCTTTGGACAAAACCGACGACAAAGTTTCTCTTCAAAATGAGCCCAGTCACTCAACTAAATGTTGCCAAAAATCCATCGATACCACTGTAGCACTTCACAATCTAAACAAAATGATGCCAAAGACAATTGATATGTTGGTGAAATTGAATAAAATTTAAAATATCTTTCAGCCTGAAACAGCCAAGACTCTGGGTTGAGCCCATTAAATCGAGAAAGCTCCACAGAGGCAGGTTTATAGCGAATGGTAATCGAGGCGACGGTTGATGACCCTTGAGAAACACAAATCTCTGATGAACGACCACGAATCGGTTCTAAGGAAGATTGGACAGCCATAGAAGAGATGAATTCCTGAAGGAAACGTTGATGAGAGTTTAAAGCAGAAAATATATCATCCACCTTGGAAGATAATTATACAAATTCAGAGTGAGAAACCGTGGAAATTTCAGTCGATTACAGTTTCTGATCAGCCATCAAGTCCGGAATGATGAAAGCACCAATGGAAGGTTTCAACAATATTTAATAAGATAGCAATAGAACAAGAAGAACTGATAGTTATATTAAATAGTACTTCAATATATATTACAGGCATAGATAGAAATTACATATTGAAGAAGAAGATTAGAAGAATAAGGTGAGAAAAACAGAGAGAGAAAAGAGATGAGATGAAAATAGTAACGACATACACATGATTTTCCTACTGTTCCTTCTAGTCCGGAACTCCTATATAACTACCAAGATTACAAATAAAATCTCTTAACCTTTTATTAGGTTGTTTAACTCTTTGACTCTTCCTTAATTTTGACCCTTGCTGCTTTGTTATTTCTTTTGGTAATACAACTTTTGCTGGTGTCTCTGGAATTTTCCGAGTCATAACAGACCATAAGTGCATCTACTTTTCTGCATGATTTGCACGGGTAGGTTTTCGACAGATCTTGAAAATTTGGATTATTCGTGTACTAGTTTAAAGAACAGGGACAAAGCCATTTTCCGCATAAAAATCACCAGGCTTTTAAGATAGACGAACTAATGATTCAGTCAAGCTGACAACTTCATCCAGTGCAAAATCAAGAGAGGAATTTATAATCCATCAAAGGATATTACAACTCTTCTTGGATTAAATAACCTAAAAGCATCCACTAGAACATAAAGAAACTGTGACAACTATAAGTGTTGCAGTACAAAAACCCATCCTGCTTCAGTAAAGTACTTCAAAATGTGGCGATCAATTTCCTTTGGATTCAATCACCCTCTTGGAAAATGATGGAAAAGCAAATGATGCTTTGTGAAGCTGGGGAGGAAAAGATATAGCAAAATTGAGTAACAAATACTAGAGATGTGAGTAATGAAGCAGGCATGGCATTAACCGAGGAACAGAAAGAAAGCATACCTCAAAGGTGTAGAGTTTCAAAGGTGGGAGGGTTTTGCTATGTGTTTCATCGTTTTCGATGACGTTAACTAGGTTCTTGAAATCGACTTCAGATCCCTTAGTAGAGCAAAGCATGAAACAGATCATACCACTGGAATTAATACAACCAGACAACCCATATATTAGGATAAACACCAATATGCTAACTGCAAGAAAATGCATTGCAAAGAATTACAGCTACACTTAGACCCAAATCTAGTGGGAGTAGCAACATACAACTTAAGAATTCATACCCAAAGAAGAAGAAAAAAAGTGAGCAATAAAGCGCGTGAAGGCAAACCCAAAAAAAAAAAAAAAAAAACTGCATATTTAGAACATCTGAAATCAAAGTGCATGTGAACCTTGGATAAGTAGGAACAGTAGTCCATGCATAATTGACTGAGCCTTTAAAGATCTGGCGACAATTGGTAACAATATTCTCAATTATGTCCATGTGAAGCCATATGCTCTCAGCCTGTGTAGACACAACTCCTCCTGGACGAAGAGCTCTTGCTACAGTTTCAAAGAAAGGCTTTTCGAACAACTCTTGTGTTGGACCTGAAGTTAATGATTGATGATAAATCGAGAGCTAAAATTTCATGACAAAGGTAGTACCCAAGTATTCACATGATAGATTACCAATAGGATCAGAAGAATCCACTATGACAGCATCATATGTTCTTGCAGGAATAGCTTTCAAGAATTCAATACCTACAGGAACATGAGGAAAAAGGAAAGCCCATGAGCTTCGGTTGACAGGTGAAGAAAAAATGAGATATTAACAGAAAAGTAGAGAAGATAACAATTCTTTTATCATATTGTCACTAATGTGGAGATTCACACAAGGATCCTCATATCTTACGGCAACATTTGGGAAAAACTGTTTAGATAAATTAGCACATTAAAACCTTTTTATAACAAGTAATACACAAAGGAATAAAATCCGGTAACAACTTCCTAAGTAAGATGGACTATGACATAAGACACTGCTAATACATGTAATGGTGCAGAGTAACGAGAGTAATACTTTTTTGAATTAGCATTTAGAAGTTAGCTTACCTCAACTACCATCTTGTCAATCTCAGATATATCAATCTATTCAATAGAGGAATGGCGACACCTCACGCAAGACACCTCCATCTCCTCCTCCAATAACCAACACCTGAGGGAAGAAGAATCAGCTTAACATTGGCACACAAGTAAAAGAGAAAGTAGTATAAATAGTTTTAAAATCTACTATCACAAAGGAAAGAGCAAAGGAAGATGATTAAGAGTCACTATCAATTTCCACCATTTCTTTGTACCTGTATAGTGACAGAGAAATTTTTCTATAATTGGTACCCTCTTAAGTCTTGTAGAATACTATCCAAAACATATCAATTGTCTTCTTGCCTTCCTTTGCCATTAGGCTAGCTACATAATTTTGTCCCCTGAAGCTGTGTCTAAGCTCCGGGTGCTCCATTTGCATCTTCATTGCGCTGCAATCATTTACAATTTATAAGTATGATTAGTTATTTGACTGCAAATTTTAATGACCTTGATGGAGTCACTTTCAATATCGACATGGGAGTAGCTAAGGTAAATCCATAATATAACCAAGGATTCAGTGCCCATTTGAGTTCCTGATAACACCCACAATTCCTCCTTTATTATGAGCACATTCCCCAATCCCCGTCAATATTTAACTTATAGCAGTGAGGTTTGGGAGGAAGCCATTTGACATTAAGAGTAATAGAGGTGGGAGTAATGTTGGTAGGCCTGGCAGGAGACATATATTCGACTGTTTTAAATTGGAAGCTTTATTACTGTAATTGTTATAGGAGTAAATTACTTATATGGTCACTCAACTTTAGGAGTGTGCAAAACCGAACCTGTACCGATAACCGAACCACTACCAATAAGCATAACGGTATGTCGGTTCGGTAATACGGTATATCGGTTCAGTAATATTATTGATTTCTAATACCGATAAGATATCAGTACGATAACGGTATCTATATATCGTTACCGTACTAATAACCAATAAGGTAATTTTTATATATTTTTATTGTATTAGTTTCTATGTACGCGTTTCACGCGTGTATTACTGAATATTAAAAAAATGGAAAAGGGCCAAATTTGCCCTTCTACTATAGTTTAGGGGTTACGTTTACCCTCTGTTAAAAATTTGGTGCAACCATGCCCCTGCCGTTACCATAGTACACACTTTTACCCCTGTTTTTTACGGACCTCCACGCTGGACGACACGTGGCTGCCACATCAGTGCCATAGTAGATGGGCAAATTTGGCCTTTCCCATGAAAGAACTCTTTATCCACTTTAATAGGAGCAACATATTTTACCTTTTAGTCTTTTTAAAAAGAACATATCTATTTATTTAGAAATAATATTGTTATTAATATTTTATCTTATCTTTAATAAAGATAATTTTTGTCACAAAATTCAAAAGTATATCTTTATTATGGAACCAAACAGAAGAGAGTATCATTTTAATTCCATATTTCTCTCAAAATATCTTATCTACCTTTCTTAGCACATTTTTCTCTCTTATAATGACTCCTCTAAGCATCGAAACTTCTTTTCTAAGTATTGAAACTTAGTCTAGACACGACTTTAGAAACAACTGAAAAGGGCCAAATTTGCCCCTCTAGTATGCAGCTGATGTGACAGCCACGTGTTGTCCAGCGTGGAGGTCCGTCAAAAATAGGGGTAAAAGTGTGTACTATGGTAACAGTAGGGGCATGGTTGCACCAAATTTTTAACGGAGGGTAAACGTAACCCCTAAACCATAGTAGAAGGGCAAATTTGGCCCTTTTCCGTTAAAAAAATTACCAAAATATTACTTAATAACATTTATGAATTATAAAGTTTAACCAAAAACAAAAAAGTTATTTTTTGGCCTGAATAAAGAAATTCTGGGAACCTCAGATACCTTATTGTGATTATGACTTTGCTCCCAAGTATAAAAGTTATCTCGTTGTCTTCTTTCTTTAGTAATTTGCAAAATATATTTGATTATAGATATTAAAAATTAAGATTAAATTTTATAAAATATTATATCGTCAAAGTATATAACTTGAGTCCGTTATAAAAATATCCGTTTAAATTATAAAACAACATATAAAATATTGATGATGTCAAATTTAATCTTTATTGGAATAGAATATTTTTAATTTGCATTCTATACTTTAAGATACAATACAATCTTATACACAATTGTAATAACAAAGTTTCCTCCTCTGTCCTTTCTATGTTATTGAATAGATTTTATAACTATACTCATGGTAGAACTCTTCCTTTTGTATTTTTAAATTTGTAACACAATAAAGATTATGTCGAACTCACCTTCCAGTTTTTTTGTTTATTTCATATTTGCTTTCTTGTTGGATGACACATGGAATAGTTAAGGCGATAAACAAGAAATACGAATGAGACACTTACCTAAAAGTATCTGATTTTCTTATAATGAAGCTAAATAACAAATCCAGGAGGAATTCCCAAATATATATCAAAGCAAGAAACAAAAAACTTACCTAAGAACATATCATTTAAAATTTGTTTGAATGACTATCCATCCCAATTCCTTTGCTAATGTAATTACTTGGTTATGTCAAACTGGAAACCCAAAAGCTCCACATATCTTCAGCATTATATATGATCTTCTCCAGTTTTACAAGAAGAATTTGTACACTCTAAAATACATACTCCAAATTTCATTTATATTTATGAACAAATTCCTTATGAAATTAAAAAGCAAAAAAATTTGTTATTCGGAGAAAAGTACATTACGTTTCTTGCTCTCTTTCCCTTTTCATCCTCTCATCAAATTTATCGGATTGATTTGTCATATCTTGTAGAAGTAAGACAAAGTAAATTGAGAGTTCAATTCGTAAGCACAATCATGAAGTAGAAAATGCAGAAACAATCAAGAAAATAAACAATATGATACAGCTCAATTTAAAAGCTAAGATAATTGGGATGAAGAACTCAAAACCCTAAGGAACCACAGTCCCTGAACAGGATTTGATTAATGCCAAGAGAGAGAGTAATGCGCAAAAGAGAGAAAAGATTCTACACTTTCATTAACCAATTTCTGGACATCTTTTACAATCAGATTTCCCCCTTTTATCAATTGAAATCCCTAACTAACTTTGTAACTACCCTTGCCACGTCAGCCTAACTAATTAGCTGACTTTAACCCACTGAGTTAAGCTCAAACAATGTAGCTTTGTGAACTAACTAATTATTAATACTATTAATCTAAAACTGGCTCATAACAAATACCCTTTTCTCAAAATCATCCTTGTCCTCAAGGATGAATTGATTCCACCTGGATCAAATGGGAAGAACGAAAAATCAAGAAACAAAGGAGTATGAATAAACAGCTGCAATAAGGCGTATCTGCTGCAAAAACCAAAGTTTAGAATCAGCGCATTGTAGAGTAGAGCAGCATTTGGTTTCACTGTTTTCATAAGCTTGTCAAATAACCCTGGCTTTACAATCTTGCCTTGCTGGACAAATTGCTCCATAGTAGAAAGTAGATCTTGGTTGGAACAAGCCTTACTCCCTGGCATGCCATAAATGTGTTTGTATATTGCACCAACTAGATGACTTGATTCTCAAAATAGCAAGATTGATAGTCACTGATTAGGATTTTTGAGCTGAAACTTGTAAAGTCCAGGTGATGCGACAGAGAAGAGTTATAAAGAGCATAACATGTGACCACAACCGAGGAAGCCTCATCAGCAGTTGCACATGCAGTTAAATGATCTCCAGCAAATAATTTAATTCTCAAAAACTTGAAGCAGTAGCTCACATGATCATCCAACTTAAAGATCCAAACAACACCCTCACTACAAGCACTCGCCAAAATCTCTGCATTTGGTGAGAACTCAGTTCCTAGGACAATATCTCCATCCACCTTTAGATCGTTAAAATTCAGTAGTTGAAGCCTTTTATTTGCATCTGTCAAATTTGACTCCATAAACAAAGGAGACTGCAGTTCAATAGTAGCTTCTTTGGTATATTCCTTGGCCTCGAGGATAAATTTTGAAACAAGAAGTTTAACTCCTCCCGGATCAAATGGGCAGAGCACAATCCCACCATTTGACTCATATTCCAATTTTGTTGTTTTAAAGGCAATGATCACATAAAAAATGTAGTCAAGTACAGATTCCTCGCAAACTTGAAGATAACAAGACAAAAGAAGCTTTCTTCCCCAAGATTTTAAGTTGGAAAATGCAGAATTCATAGCTTGGAACTTGCCGATAACCCACCATTTTCACAAAGATTCACCATAGTATAAATTTTTGCAATATGCACAGATTCATCTAGAATTAGCTTGGGCTTTTAATTTTGGCTCATATAGGAAGCTACTGGTGGTTTCACTAAAGAAAGTTCTCGACTCTTATTATTCATATGAAGTACTGATCTTTCATCGAACATGTCGGTTGCGACTAATTTGAGATACATATGACCTTTACTGTTGTCATCTTCCTCCTCAAAATTAATAGCAGATTCCCCTTTCCCTTCTTTAATTTCTTGCATACAAGAAACTCCTTGTGAATCAATTGCTTGTTTATTATTTACGAAATTTTTGTTCCTTTCACAGTCAATTGGTGGTTGATCGTCAATTTCATCTATAGAGTCATAGCTCTTTTTTTCCTCTTCAACTTCTTGTGAGTTTGTATCAGCGTGTAAATTCTTTGTTACATCGAACCTGGAAAGCTTACCAGTGGTTGGTAATTTTGTCTCTATCAAAAAAGAAGCAACCATTTTCTTCATATCTTCCCAAAATGCATCATGCTTCTTCGTGAATTCCGCCATTGATTTATTTATGTTATCAAGATCTACCCGGAATTCTTTGTACCCACTATCATCTAAATCGTATCCCATAGCTGCCATTGTGATCCAAGAGTCGACCGGCTCTGATACCAAATGATACAGCTCAATTTACGAGCTAAGATAATTGGGGAAGAAGAACTCAAAACCCTAAGGAACCACAGTCCCTGAACAGGATTTGATCAATGCCAAGAGAGAGAGTAATGCGCAAGAGAGAGAAAAGATTCTACACTTTCATTAACCAATTTCTGGACATCTTTTACAATCAGATTTCCCCCTTTTATCAATTGAAATCCCTAACTAACTTTGTAACTACCCTTGCCACATCAGCCTAACTAATTAGCTGACTTTAACCCACAGAGTTAAGCTCAAACGATGTAGCTTTGTGAACTAACTAATTATTAATACTATTAATCTAAAACTGGCTCATAACACAAAAACCTATCATTGTATTAGTTTTTATAAAATTATATAAATCATGAAACTCATGCATAAAATTAACACAGTAAATTGTTTCATAAATTGTCAACTCATAAGGGTAGGATTTAGGAACAAGCAACTGTTAGATATATAGGTCATGTGTACGGCTGAAAAATAAGGTTTTTGGTCAGACAAAAAAGACTCCTAAACCTATGTCTTTAAAATTAGTGAATTTTAAGTTGGACTCCACAATGACCAACCTAGACAAATTATAAGCCAAATATTATATGAAAATGAAAACTTAATTTTAAATTATTAAATATTAGGAGTTCTTACCTAGATCATATAAGGAAATTATTTAATATGTAAAATTTTAGTTGATTTTAAATTCTTAATTTTAGGAAAATTAGTAAATTACAATTTTGTCTAATGTGCAATCTGTTTTTAAAAGATAAAAAAGGCGGATGACATTTCACTAAGGCCTTCGTGCTTTTATAATAGTATAAATTTATTATTAGTGTATTAAGTGTTTTAAATTTTAATTAAGAGCTTTAATTTATAGGTTAAACTTAAATTCCTCTTGCTATTGGTGTCTATTAGTCATTACACTTTAATTATAAGATCTAACCTATTTTATAATTGATTTTGCTTTCAAGTTCAGGTCATAGGTCAGACTCTCATGTTACTTTACTGGCTGCACTTATTTAATTAGTTTGTTCGGATGGTTTGTTTGTTACTTTAATGGTTGTTGTGGGCGTGTATTAAATCTTTCAACTTGCATCTGTTGACACTCATCATACAACTAGTTTTTACTTTTACTAGAAGTGAGAATAGTAACTGGATCTTGAAGGCAAGTATCAACAGTAAACATCACAACAACGAGTCTTCATGTGCATTTGTTAATGCTCAATTACAATGCACCTTTTCTTTAGAGATAACTTGGCATAGTTCATAGTAATTAGTATCGTTAATACCGCTTACCGAATTATTAACTTCTGAACCATTAGCTACCGATAATCGATAATGGATAGCTTATCGATATGATATTAATTTTACATAATTAGATACCTTTAACCGATACACCGCTACTGATAAGCTAAAATTCTAACTGTACCGCCCCATGAACACCCCTACTCAACTTTGAGAAATGAGTGACCAAGTTACTTTGCTTTGATTTGTACTAATAAAGTCACTAAATTTTAGGTAATTCTCACTAAAAATCATTCTAGCCAAATTTTGTACAATCACTCAACTGGAAATCTAACGTGACTTTTTAATTTTTATTTATATGCATGTGGGTCCCACTTTATTTTCCATGTAGGATTTTTCTAATGAGTTGATTTATTTCTATATGACAAGAAGTGATTTAATTCTTCTAACGTTGATTTACTTTTGTAAAATTTATATTTTAAGGAACGTTTGACGTTTCTTCTTAAGTTGATTAACTACAAGTTTAATCGTAATTATTTTGATTTATTTAACTCATAACAGAGTTTACATTAGTCATTCAATTTTGATCATGGCAATAAGTTGTCATTGTGTAATAAGTATCGTTAGTGAAGTTCCAACCGAAGTGTATACTGTTCATATTATGAAATGAGACAACAAAGAGTCTTTTTGCAGCTATTTCGAAGTCTGGTTCAGTTTCTACTTTGTGACCTCCCATTTAAAGAGTCATTTCTTGTTCTACGAGCATCCGATGTGTAGCATTAGAGTTGATTTTGGTTCCAAGTTTCTTGTCTTAGTAGTTTGCCTTTACGATTATGTTTTTGTGCAGGTTCAATAAGAATGTGTCGAAATGAACTTTCTTGGATGATTTTGCTTGATATAGTGATTTGATTCCAATTTATTAAGTGCCAAGTGTTCTAGCAAGGATTTATGTTTGTGCATGTGAAGCTTTAGGAATAACGAAAAGGACTATGATATACTCATTTGATTTTGTTTTCAATTAGAGTGGATCTTTGAGAGAAACAATGCTTATAAGAAAGTATAAGTCAACTCCTCCTCGCTGGGATAATAATCAACCACTGTATTGCTTGATTAATATTGAAGCTTCACATTCAACACTTTAGAAATGACATTATTTTGTGATATTAGGACAATTTCTAGAGCATATGACTTCAAATTAGCATGCATCATGAGAGTTAAATTATTTTCAGAAAACATGCGGAACAATTAATTAAGGTTATCTGAGCACCTTGCATCTGTGAAAGTCTTTCCATGCATGAATAAAGTCCAGTTGACGCAGATGAGAAAAAAATAAATGAGATTTTTTTTAATAATGATAACATCCAGATGATCAATCTAATGAAAATGAGAACAACAACAAAAGAAGAAATGATGCTTATAGCCTAATATAACTACAACGTGTAGTTAATTCACTTAAGAAGAAACGTCAAATGTTCTTTAAAATATAACATTTACAAAAGTGAATCAACATTTGAAGAATTAAATCACTTCTTGTCATATAGAAATAAATAAACTCAATAGAAAAATTTGACATGGCAAATAAAGCGGGTTCCATATGTTGACACGATCCGGAATCCAGCTAGGCCGTGCGGGCACCCGAAATCCTCCCCTAGACCAGTCGGGTGAACCCTTACCAATTAAATTAGGAAAATAAATATAATTCAATTCATAAATAAGAACAAGACTTCAAAAAAACACTGACATACTGATACCTCTAAGCTGTACAAAAGAAATTACAGCTGACTACCCAACATACTAGGTTTAGGGCTATCCAGACTAGACATCTAAGAGGATAAAAGTAGACAGATACCTCCTTAAGGGAGCAAAATGCAACTGAAATAATAACCAATAAACTGGTGGCCATCCGAAATAAAAGCTGGCTCACCCTGACAGCTGAAGTCGTCTTCGCTCCTTCACAACGTGGCCAACTCAATCCTAGAGCTAACCTGCCAAAACTAAATAGATAGAAAAGAAACAAACAACAAACAAGAGTGAGTCAAAAGGACTCAATAAGTGGGGCAGACTAGCCACCTCAAAGAATAGGATAGCTAGCCAGGGAGAAGAAACAGATAAACCAAATTCCTCTTATTTAATTTATAAAAAGGCAGAGCCAGATAATAACCGGAAACACGTATGAAACTATAAACTTAAACAGGAATACGAGCCAGAAACATGTCAACAAATAAGCAATGCACGCAGAAGCAGAACAGTAGTTATGTACCACAAGTCTACACAATGGTATGAAATGAAATGAAACGAAATAAGATGAAATGAAATGATGCAAAGGGTCACGTGTGCCCGTAATCCCATCTCGAAGCGGAATACTCCTGCATTCGAGGGGAATCCAATCTGATAACCAACTGGAGCGGAATACTCCTGCTCCTGGGGTGGAACACTCCTGCACCCGATATAATATAAACCAGAGGCGGAATACTCATGCACTCTCCTGGGGCAGAATACTCCTGCACCCGATATAATGTAAAGCTGAGGCGGAATACTCCTGCACTCAGTATCTGACATAAGAGCGGAATACTCCTGCTCCTGGGGCGGAATACTCCTGCACCAAATATGATATAAACTAGAGGCGGAATACTCCTGCACTCTTTTGGGGCGGAATACTCCTGCACCCAATAAAATATAAACCAGAAGCGGAATACTCCTGCAATCTCCTGGGGCGGAATACTCCTGCTCCCAATATGATATGCAATGTAATGCATATGAATGACATATAATGCATATGAATGCAATGTGATGCAATAATAACCCTTCACCGGCGCGGGACTCCCATCGACAACAAGGAAATAGATGCCAACTCACAGCCATAGTGCAATGCTAAGATCCTCAATGCAATATCAACAACAGAACATAACATATAATATATAATGTAAATTCAAAGCTAAGGCATAATGAGTACGCCTATCAGCAGCTACACACGTAAGGAACACGTGGTAGAAAATTCACGAGGCCAGATGCCTCCAAAGAAATGGATATAAACACTTACTTTGTTACAAAGTTAGCACAATTACTCAAAAAACTGCTTTGTCCTTTGAATTCATTTCGAAACGATCCCACTCTATTCAATAAGCAGAAAAATATATCAAATTAGGCTAAAGGCTTCATTCCTTACGTCTTAGGGTAATCCGGTTAGGAACCTGATACCCTATTTGCATACGCAATACGCAGGCCAGGCCTATGTATAGGGTCTAAGGTCAGATAACCAAACCCTAAAAAAATTACATTTATAAGTTGCACATAACTCACTGAATACGAATATATAATCAATTCTATTATCGGGGTCCATTTGACCCTTTAAACTATTAATTAAACTTATTAAAATGATGTCTAATATTCCAAGTTTTACCGTTAAAACATACTCAAACACACATAATAAACTCAAATAATGCATTAAGATCATTACCTGAATATTTTGGGGTAAAAATTCTACTATTTTCCCAGTTCTTTTCTCATTTTCTGGCATTTTTTTTCGTGTGTTTCTCCTCACTGTCGTTTCTGCTTCTCTGTTCCTTTTCTCGTTCCTTAAATCAATGTTAAGGATATATATATATATGTAAGCCACCGCCTAACTTTGTCTTTTCCTTTTTTTTTTCCTTTAAAATTCGCTGGTACGGTAAAAATTAAAACGGTACCCTACGATATTCGAAATAATTCCAACTTTTGCATACCAGTTGTAAAAAATAAATATATCATACTCGCTAAGGCGGATCTCAAATCTGGTTCCCGAAACTCAAGATGCAAATTTAAATAAAAAAAGTCAAATTATTTAATTTTAGGCATTTTAGCGGAAACTAGCCGAACAGCATCGAAATTCACTTTTGAAAAATAAAAAAAACTCACAAATAATCATACGAACCTAACGACGCTTTTGGATTTCGAATCGGAGCTCATTCGCCAAAACCGAGCTCGAAAATCTCTTTTTAATATTTATCGACAATAAAAACTGAAACCTTCTTCCGATGCCTACCAAACGAGGTCTGATTTAGCTCAAATTTTACAGACAGGTCCTAATGGACATTACGAATATTTTAAAATTATCGGCACGCCAATCGGAGTCCTAACTTCCGAAATGACTGACCAAGGTCGTTTCATTCTCCTCCACTTATACTCTCGTCCATCCTCGAACGAGCCTAAGTCTAAAGCAAGATTCACGCAGATAATAAGAGAACTTGCAGGACCTTCATGAGCTACTCCACGGGCATTATTTCCTGATTACAGGATCAGAATTATAACACGCATATGGAACTCTTGGATAAAAACATAACTAGATAGTATCATAACGTCGTTGCCTAGCTTATTCTGACTACACTGATCCTTCCTCGATCACGAGAGGACAGTTCTACATTTTTGAAACAAAGATACACGAAACTTTGAATGGGTTAACATGATTCAGCCGATAATTACCTCTTGGATATACCTTTCGATATAGAACAGGTCGATGGAACTAAGAATTAGCTCACGCTTGATACAATAGGGGAAGCTTTTAAAGTACCTTGTCACTACTCACTATAGAAGATTTGATGCAAGCTATATTATTTTTACGAATGCATTATGCAACATCTCAGTTGATTTTAGTGTTGTTCCGCAAGCTCCTTGTGGGAATGTAGTTACTCATATCCTAATGTATGTCAAAGGTTCATCTGAACAGGGTCTATCATATAAGGATAAGGATCATGCAACTACTACTAGATAGTATGATGTAGACCAAGAATGATCTTCAGAATGAACATCTACCTCAGGGTATTGTCTTTGAATTGGAATTATTATAACTTGAAAAAGTAAATATAAAAGAGACATGTAGTTGGACCTTCAGCTGAGGCAGAATACCAGCAAAAAAGTTGATTACATGTGCACTTATAACGCTAAAGTAACTTCTCAAAGAGTTGAGGTGTGAAGGAGATATGCCAATGATGGATGGACGAAAAGCTGCACGAGACCGTTAACTCTAAATTTTCTGAAGTAAAAATTCATCAGTATGAGGATCCAGTTCTAGTTGAATACAGACAGATAGCCAGAAGAAAATCGGAATCGCCATACAGGGTTACTACTGACGGTGTTCTCATGTATAAAAGATAGACTTTGTGTTTCTGATGTTGCAGATTTACGTGGACAGATTATGATAGAGGCACATTATTCCAAATACATTGTTCATCCAGGTTCGACTAAGATGTACTATGATGTTAAGCAGATTTATTGGTGGGACGGAATGAAGTGTGACATAGCAGAACTCATGGCTCAGTGTTCTAATTGCCAGCAAGTTAAAGTCGTGTCATCTTTCCAGACTTCATGCTTTCAGCAGATAGGTACGTATATACGATCAGGTCGCCAGCTTATCTCTAGCATTAATAGATTATTAGTGGGTTTAGCAATGATCGACACTCATTGTATGTTTCTGTCGTGGCCTTAGGTTGGGTCGTGACAAAATTGGTATCAACGCCTTAGAGATTTAGTATTACCATTCAGTATTTGGAGGAAGACTCCTCCACTTAAAGCACAAACTCATCCACACAGTCTGTTGGACTAAAGAAGATTTAGCTAAAGGTTGAACGTAGGCAGACCTAAGCTACCAACTACCCTTTCGAGTTGCCAAACAGCTGCAACTCTCGAGTCACAACGCCATACATTTTCTATAAGCACCACCGCCTGATGGATCAAATCAAAGGTCCAAGGACGCCTCTCATTACCCTTAGTAGCCTTGAAACACAATAATGTGCTTATCCGGCTACCTTGACACGTACTCTGGCTCAACATAGGGAACATCACGAGTGGCTACTAACCGCCCAAGCTCACTAGTATCGGAAGAAGAAGAGATGGCAATAAACTGATGATAGAAACAATTAGATCTTTAGGAAGCTCATCTTCTTATTTGCTTGGCTACCAGAGCTAGACTACTTCCGAGTCAGGCAAACCCAAAAATCACAATTGAAGAAATAGACATTAAATGAGCTTTATGGAACAACATTTATGCCAATTTAATCTCCTAATAAGAAGGAAACTCTGACAATTTACCAGAAAAACCTTTTATAACCCAGATAAGCTCATGGGATAACATGACTGTACTAGCGTCTTGAACCAAGAGGAGATACGTAGATTAAATATTACTTACTAATCACTTTACACCGGAAGAAATGATACACTTGCTGATGGTGAAGAATTAGGATCCCATTATCCTACCAACACGAAATTCCGAGAAGGGAGGTAAACTGATTTGACATAATAATAGAAGGTGGAACAATAAGATGCCAGGCAGACAATACCGACACTTACTGTCAAATCTCTCATATATAGACTAGAAAAATTAGTAAGGTCTCACAAATGCCAGGAATAGATCATACCAGAAGCTCGCCCCTCTACCGCAACCGATTTTTAATAGAAACAATTTCCAATGAAACCATGGTAATATAAACGAAGTCCAGACATATCGGAATATTCAAATATTACTCACATATAATGGAAGATGAAATACATGGGTGTACTACATCGGATTCCTCAGCATCCTGCCAGACTGAGAGTTCATCAAACTGCCTCTGCAGCTGAGCTGAGCCACTACCCTGGTAATCACCTTCTGAAGAACCACTACCACCACGCTCTCAACCTCTACTGTATGGTGGCATTTCTCTGGCTGATTGAGATCTAAATGAAATCCCCTACGACTGCGCAGATGCCTAATAACGAGAAAAAAGACGACTGCCTACTTGTCGGAGTAAGGAAAAATCCTCAAAGAATAGCCAGATTCACGACAATGATACCACCTTTTCGCTGAAAAGTGGAAGCTGGAAAGATTGTTGATAGCTATAAAGAAAAGACTGATTCTGATCTTGACGAGCTACTGGCGCACTCTAAGAATCACGTAACACAAGCTGAGATAACCTGGAAGATGACCGCCCAAAATAATTAGAACTTTTACCTCCAAATGAGGTACCATGGTTACCCACTAGGGCCACAGGATCTCTTGCTCTCCCGCTCTAACTCTTCCCCCTCTAACTTATGGTATGCCTAATACCTTTGAGCAATATCAACAACGATATCAAATGAAGTCCCAACCTCAATTTTTCGAGCCATCTGGGATCTCAAGGAAGTATAAAGGTCATCAATAAATCTTTGAATCTCTTTAAAGGCTCATGGACTAGTTCTAATGCATATTCAGCCATTCTATAGAATTCAATCTCACTTTCTGAAACATCAACATGCTAACCGACAGGCTACCCGGTCCAATCCACTCAAACTTGCAACACTTTTCATCTCGCTCGCTACTCGAAAGGAACTTTTCCACGAATCTAGAAGAAAAATCGAACCAAGTTAGCTAATAAGAAAGCAGTCCACCAATTCAAGGCTGGACCCCTGAAACTGGAAAGCAGAATAATCAACACCATACCGCTCGATATAATCAAAAGCCTGAAGGATACGCTGACATCATTTTATTTTTAAAAAAAATCACGAGGTTTATATGATGCATTGCTTAAGAATATCGGAAGGTTCAACCGCGTAAAATAATGGAACCACTTTGGGCACTCGGACCGAACCGTTACTTTGGCTGGCCAACCAGCCAGAACAATTGGTGGCGCAACACATGCTGCTTCTAGAACATAATTTACTAGGGAAACACAAGGGACTGGAACAGGGGCTCCCTGAGACCGAACGTCTCCATCTGCGGCAACCTGATAAGCTTTTTAGCGAATAATAGGTGCTTGCGGTATCTGCGTCGCCAAGATTCTCGTAAAAGCATCGTAGAGAGCCAAGAGAACCACAAGGTCCTGCTCCCTTGCCCATCGCGATCTCGTACAATTAGGACCTTCGTAACTAGATCGTCAGCACGATCAAAACACTCGGGGCTTCGTCAGTACTAACCCCAGGCCAGACTGCTTCGTCTTGAACTCATACCGTTTGCTGATTTGTCGCACGAGGGTTTCACAATTACCATGAAGGAATTAACGAAAATACTTCTTAATCCTAAACCGACGCACGATCAAAAAAAAAGAAGAAAGTGAAACTTCCTAAATGCCATCATAGCCTCTCGTAGATAAGTACGGACGTCTACATATCCATCAGTGAGACTCTACTAGACACTGTCTTAGTCTGGATAGACTCTAAACCGGGCTCTGATACCAACTGACACGACCCAAAATCTGGCTAGGCCGTGCAGGCACCCGACATCCTCCCCTAGACCCGACGGGCAAACCCTTACAAATTAAATTAGGAAAATAAATATAATTCAATTCATAAATAAAAACAAGACTTAAAAAAAATTACTGACATACTGATTCATAAATAAGAGCAAGACTTAAAAAAATTACTGACATACTAATACCTCTAAGCTGTACAAAAGAAATTATAGCTGACTACCCAACATACTAGGTTTAAGGCTATCCAGACTAGACATCTAAGAGGATAAAAGTAGACAGATACCTCCTTAAGGGAGCAAAATGCAACTGAAATAATAACCAATAAACTGGTGGCCATCCGAAATAAAAGTTGGCTCACCCTGACAGCTGAAGTCGTCTTCGCTCCTTCACAACGTGGCCAACTCAATCCTGGAGCTAACCTGCCGAAACGAAATAGATAGAAAAGAAACAAACAACAAACAAGAGTGAGTCAAAAGGACTCAATAAGTATGGCAGACTAGCCACCTCAAAGAATAGGATAGCTAGCCAGGGAGAAGAGACAGATAAACCAAATTCCTCTTATTTAAATTATAAAAAGGCAGATAATAATCGGAAACACGTATGAAACCATAAACTTAACCAGGAATACGAGCCAGAAACATGTCAACAAATAAGCAATGCACGTAGAAGCAGAACAGTAGTTAAGTACCACAAGTCTACACAATAGTATGAAATGAAATGAAATGAAACGAAATGAGATGAAATGAAATGATGCAAAGGGTCACATGTGCCCGTAATCCCATCTCGAAGCAGAATACTCATTCATTCGAGGGGAATCCAATCTAATAACCAACTGAAGCGGAATACTCCTGCTCATGGGCGGAATACTCCTGCACCCGATATAATATAAACCAGAGGCGGAATACTCCCGCACCCGATATAATGCAAAGCTGAGGCGGAATACTCCTGCACTCAGTATCTGACATAAGAGCGGAATACTCCTGCACACAATATGATATAAACCAAAGGCGAAATACTCCTACACTCTTCTGGGGCGGAATACTCCTGCACCCGATAAAATGTAAACCAAAGGCTGAATACTCATGCACTCTCCTGAGCGGAATACACCTGCTCCCAATATGATATGCAATGTAATGTATATGAATGATATATAATCCATATGAATGCAATGTGATGCAATAATAACCATTCACCGGCGCGGGACTCTCATCGACAGCCGGGAAGTAGATGCCAACTCACAGCCAGAGTACAATGCTTAGATCCTAAATGCAATATCAACAATAGGACATAACATATAATATATAATGTAAATTCAAAGCTAAGGCGTAATGAGTAAGCCTATCGGTAGCTACACATGTAAGGAACACGTGGTAGAAAATCCACGAGGCCAGGTGCCTCCAAAGAAATGGATATAAACACTTACCTTGTTACAAAATTAGCGCAATTACTCAGCAACCTCTTTGTCCTTTGAATTCATTGCCAAACGACCCCACTCTATTCAATAAGCAGAAAAATGTATTAAATTAGGCTAAAGGCTTCATTCCTTACGTCTTAGGGTAATTCGGTTAGGAACCTGATACTCTATCTGCATACGCAATACGCAGACCGGGCCTATGTACAGGGTTTAAGGTCACATAACAAAACCCTAAATAAATTACATTTATAAGTTGACCATAATTCACTAAGTACGAATATATAATCAATTCCATTATCTGGTCCATTTGACCCTTTAAACTATTAATTGAACTTATTAAAACGATGTCTAACATTCCAAGTTTTACCATTAAAACATATTGAAACACACGTAATAAACTCAAATAATGCATTAAGATCATTACCTGAATGTTTCGGGGTAAAAATTCTACTATTTTCCCGGCTCTTTTCTCATTTTCTGATTTTTTTTTCGTGTGTTTCTCCTCACTGTCGTTTCTATTTCTCTGTTCCTTTTCTCGTTCCTTAAGTCAATGTTAAGGATATATATATGTAAGCCACCACCTAACTTTGTCTTTTCCCTTCTTTTTTTTTAATTTTCCTTTAAAATTCGCTGGTACGGTAAAAATTAAAACAGTATCCTACAATATTCGAAATAATTCCAACTTTTGTATACCAATTGTACAAAATAAATATAGCATACTCGCTAAGGCGGATCTCAAATCGGGTTCTCGAAACTTAAGATGCGAATTTAAATAGAAAAAAGTCAAATTATTTAACTTTCGGCATTTTAACGGAAACTAGTCGAACAACATTGAAATTCACATTCGAAAATTTACAAAACTCACAAATAATCATACGAACCTAACGACGTTTTCGAATTTCGAATCGGAGCTCATTCGCCAAACCGAGCTCGAAAATCTCTTTTAAATGTTTATCGATAATAAAAACTGAAACCTTCTTCCGATTCCTACCAAACGAGGTCTGATTTAGCTCAAATTTTACAGACAGGTTCTAATAGATACTACATATTGGCACGCTAATCGGAGTCCTAACTTCTGAAACGACTGAACGAAGTCATTTTACATGTATATACATAAAACATCAAATTTTCGGTGGAGTGATAGTTCAAAATCCGACTATAATGATTTTTGGTGAGAATTACCTTAAGTTGAGTGACTTTATTAGTACAAATCAAAGCAAAGTGACTTTGGTCACTCATTTCTCAAAGTTGAGTGACCATATAAGTAATTTAGTCTTGTTATAGTGATTGTTATTCCTATTTAGCTATATGTGTCACAGTAATTGCGGGAAAAAGTCAATCTAATGATAAGGAGTGGTCATCTTAGTACTAGAGTTGTGTCTTATAAGATCTTAAAAAAAGGGAGAATACTAGTAGTTTGGTTGTTAGCATTGTGAAAATGGGATAGCTGAGGACAATTCCAAAGATCTATTACCAATATGCAGTGAAGGAAGATGTGCTCAATGTCTTAATTGATCCCTAGGCAGCTGGGGCAGTGAGGGGATACATTTATGCCAATGTGACGAAGATAGGCTCTAGTAAGGAGTCTATTGTGGTAAGAGAGCGTAAAAATTTGGCTCCGTACTTGTTTGCACCGCGCTAAATGAATACTAGCCAGCGGTGCAAAACTGTTTGAAAACCAGCCAGCTCCTGATAAGTCCAAATATTTTATACTGTGATCTTATATATAAAGTTCCAGGGACTTTGAACATGAATCCCATTATAAAATAATCGGACTTTGAACATACTAGTTCAAAGTCCCAGTATAAAATACTGAGACTAGTCTAGGTGTTTGCCAAAGTTAATGGAGTGTAAATGCGCGCGCGGATTTTTAAATATTTCTCAGTTAATTTTAAAACGGTGGATAAAACTCACTTATGGCATTCAAATTTGGCTAGTTATCAATTTTTCCCTAGAGAGCTACATGAAAAATTTAATCTTATTGTTTGTTTTTAATTTTCAAATCCCGGAGTAGTCAAACGAGGTAGTGTTTGGATTTTGAATGAGATGTCATGCCGACTTCGTAGTAAGGAACCCATTATTGTTTGGATACCAAAAAGGAGTATCATTTGTAAAACAGTATTTAGGGATGTGAATACTTCCGATTAGAAATTTCACGTTGTCTGGAATTAGAAAACAAGTATTATCAATAAAACTGGCTACCTTAAGGGTGGGTATGTTGTTGCTAATTAAAAGGCTTGTAAATGTAGTCGTTAATTAATGGTGGTGTTATCAGGGAGCTAGCGGGTGTGAAGGAAGTCCGCCATCATACAATTCTTTTTTTGTAAATTTCCCAACTCGTAAGAACATTAATTATCCCAAATACCACAACTATTTTTATAACTAATGCCAATAATGTGTAAATTGTTGTTGAGGTATCTAGAATTTTAGCCCAAAGGCTATTAGGGTCACTGGAAAGGGCCAGGCAAGACCAGCAAGGAGATAAATGTTCTTTTCCTTTGCTATAATGATCCCAAGACCACCTTCTTTTTTAGAAGTAGTAAGGATATTCCAACTGACAAGGTGGAGTTTTGATTTCTCCGTGGTGGAGCTCTAAATGAAGTTGCGTTGGATTCTATTGATTTCAAGACAAATTTTCTTGAGGAGTTTGTTTTATGGCATAATGATGTTAGAAATACTGTTGAGGGTAGAATTAGACAAAGTAGTACGTCCAGCCATATTTAAGCAGTCCACTCAAACACTTATGCATATTGTCAACGATACATTTGAAATTTCTACCTTTGGGTTTTTATCAAACATTGGACAGTAACATCACAGTTATTTGAGAGAATAACTTTGGATTATAAAAGGTTAATTAATTTTTTGCTTAAAAATGGAAATGGTGACTTGATTACGGCAATTTTCTAATCCTATCCTTTTCCCAACTAACAATTTTAGTGAAACACAAGCAACTTTATTTGGGATACCGTGCTTTAAAATGTTTTGAGAGTTTGTCAGTTTAACTAGACTCTCAAATTGATACAAATGATACAAGGAAAATGCAAAATTCCATGGAAGATACACAAAGATGTCAAGACCATTCAAGAGAAATGGCAACAAAGAAATATCTGGTCACTACTACATCTAAGCAAACTAAGTAGCAGACTCTCTAGCCTAACCAGCAACTTTACTCACTGTAGACACCATCTTCTTTTAGGAAGCCAACATTTCTATAGATACAAGAGGACAGTCGAGAATGGATAAAATGCAAATCCCCAATGAGTTAAGTTACCTTCCCAAGTTCCCTGCAATAAGTAAGTTCTTTGAGCAGCATTTACAATAAGATGAAGATTAACTTTGAATATCTATAGCTTTTGCAACAATATCACCAGTCAAAACAACTTCTTGCATATAGCTAAAACAAATATACATGTCCACCTTGGAGAAGAAGGAAATATTTCAATTCTAGAAAATAAATAATGGCTTCAATAGTTTTTAATAATTATTACCAGAAAGTACTACACTAAGAGGAGAAAAAATTAACCTGCAACGCAATAAGTACTTAAGTAGGAAAAAACTAATTATCCTTTGGTATCTTGGCTCAGGAACCAAGTTTCTTTAAGACTGTAATCAATGGACTCCATAACAAATAAACAAAGCTAAATAAAATGTACAATACAAGTTTCTCAAGCATTCAAGTAGCATTTTATACAGAGCTAAATAAAGAGTAACATACTTAGAAGCATGTAAACAGTGAAGTTATAAAAGAGCTAATTATTGGGGTCTTGGACAAGCAACAAGGTATCTTTAAGTGTATAAGCAATGGACTCAATCAGGAAATATACAAGCTAAATAAAAAAGTAACATACCAAGTTTCTCTAGCATCTATCCTTCCTCCATGACAAATTTTTACATGTCAATATTTATATTTAATCAAAGCCATTTCTTCCCCCAAGAGTGTCATATGAGCTTGAAAAGAGGCATCTCCTTTTGCTATTCAATATTCATCCTTTAAATCTTGCATTTCCTGCTTTTAAAGAACATTTAATGAATTCATCAGGTTCAACTCTTAAATATGGTATGTTCCAAATTTTCAATCTTGTCTACCACACGTTTCATCACCTCAACTGGAAAGAGCTCATAAAACAGTTATAAGAAAAACAAGGCACAACAAGCATCAACCATCTCCACATTACATCGCCTCAGGAAGTAGCTCTATTAGATGTTTCATGGTTTAAGATTAACATGTAATAGATGCAGCTTTCTTAGTACTTAACAACATTCCAGAAGAATACCTGTTGTCTCAGTTAAAAATGCAGGATGGCTAGCAGCAACTTGAACAGCGAGGATGGTTAGTAGTTATCCTCAAGCTCAATGACTCAAAAGACCAGTGAATCATAATTGTAAACAACAAAGATATGATAGTATTGATTCACATATATACAAGAGAAGTTCCAAATTGATATGGAGTAAAAATCAAAACTGAAATTCATAGAGAAAATGAGAGAGAGACCTGTTAAATAAAGAGGGAGAATGAAGGAGATGATAACAGCACCACCATAACTGTAGACAACAAAAAATAAAGCTTGATATATATTTTGTAGCTTGGTGAGTACTCTCTTCTTTTAGGAAGTATTTTACCTGGAAATTGGAATGGATGATCAGAGTAAAATGTTGGCCAAGAAGCACTTTGAGTGGTAGTAGTTTGTCACATGTGATGATTTCCCAAAACGATCCATAATTTATGTGGAATGAAAGGTGAAAAAAAAACTCTTTTCACCAAAGACTTAAAACTCACAATATGGATAACATAAAGAAGCTTAAAAATCGAGAAACCTAAAACTTTTTCATCTCCGCATTTTCAACAATAATAAATATAGAAAAAAAAAAAAAGCAACGAAGCTTATAAGAAAATGATTACCAGAGTAAATAAATTTCAAACTATAGACATAGTTGGGTAACTTCCCATCTTTGTATGCTAAAACTACTCCTCCAATACTTTCACTAGCAAACTAAAAATAAGATAAAACCATATGTCACATCTATCTGTCATATGTGAAAAATGGCAATGAGTTTATTATTTTATCTTATGTTCTAGATTTAGTTATTGGATAAACTTGTTTAATATACGGGCACATCAAGTCCTAGACAATGAATTATGACTATACAAGGTTTTTAGCCAAGTGATGTTTCTATTTCAACAGTATAATTTCAGCCTATATAGGACAGTACAAAATACACATCCACAATTACTAAAATATATTAGAATTCAAAGTTGACAAAAATGAATGCAGCAACAGTTTTCAATATTCTATTTAAACAAAAATGGAACAAATGAGAGTCGAAAAGATATGGTTTATACTAATTTTCGTTTTGACAGCAGCATTGAATCGCTATCCTTTCAAAGTAATAACATAAGATAGTATTAACATCACCAATAATTATCACCAAGAGGGTCGACGAGCATCTGCATCACATAGACAAGTGAGTTAGCAGAAGAGTTGAATTATTTATCAAAGCAAATTTATAAGCTCACAAGGGCACATGTGCAGTTTTTGGCTCTTTGACTTCCTCAATTGCACTTCATTTACACATCCCTAATTGAAATAAAAAAAAACCTCCCAATTCCAATATACCAACAGAAACAAAGAACACTTGAACCAAAACAAGAAGGATAGCAAACGAAATGTTTTGGGGGAAAAAATTAAACCCTTGAAGTAGAAGTAAAACTTACAGTGCAAAACGGAACCCTCGAAATAGGTTATGATTTTGAGCCACAGACATCAAAAATACGAAGAGATTAGCAATTTTTTTTTAAAAAAAAAACCCTCGTTGATGCTTCATTTGATGGTTCTTAGAAACAATGTTGAAAGAAATTAAGGCAAATTTTGGAAGCAATTGTTCGGTGTTCTCAAAATTAGTTTCGTAGCTTTTACAATTTGGGGGAATATTTTCATTAAGAGCAATTATGGAGAGAAATTTTTGGTGAAAATTTAAATTGAAATTTTTTAAGCCACGCTTATAAAGTGTTACTTTTAAAATTAAAAGTTATTATCCTTGAAAGGCGTTGTAATAAAGGTAAATAAGTGTTGCCTAATGTTATTTGCTTTAGCAACATTTAAACTTAGTTGTCTTTTTATATAAAAGGAACACTTATTAAGCGTGGCTTTATAATGTGTTGCCTTTTATGTTTTTGGAAATGCCTTTTACGCCACCCTTAAAAAGCGTTGTTAATTATGTTTTTGGCAACGCTTTTTAGGCGTTGCCTAAAATTAGTGTGGCCTTAGGCCAAATTTGTTGTAGTGGTGGAGTAAAACCCAGCGATAAAGCAAAGGATAAGGTTATGAAGAAAGGTGAGAAATTTTATGAAAAACTAACTTGGAAACCTTCCACTGAGGTAAATGTTAAAGTGACATCTAGGAAGCTTTGATGTATTTGGAAACCAGAAGAAGATTCAGCGAAGAGGAACAGTTGAAAATGTGCCCTTTCTGGTTTGTCCACACGACATTGATGGCAAAAGATACCTCAAAGTCAGTTCCGAAGGAGTGGATTTGTATGGTTGATGATCTGGAGTTCTTCTTCAAGTATCCATGGGGCAGGTTGTGCTTCGAGCTGACAATTGAATATCTGAAGCACAAGCTTGACTTGGCCAAGAATTATAAAACTTTCAGCGAGAAAGAAAAATCAGCTGGATATGCTCTTTTTAGCTTCCCCTGGGAATTTATGGTAAGTCTATAATAAACCAATAGTTAGTTGATTGTTAAGTTTTTATTTTTCGTACTCTGATTAAATCTTTCATCTTAGGTCTGGGTCAATGAAGCATTTCCTGTCGTTGGAAGGGGAGATGCACTGACAGATCAGTCTCTTATGTCGTGCCCTCAGATGCTCAAATGGTACATAAAAGGGTGCCTAAATCCTTCGATCCATTCCTAGAAGGAGAAGATAAAATTAAGGTAACGTTGCGTTATTTTCAAGTCATTAGATTAGCTAACTTTAAATATCTTTTTAATTTGTAAGAAACTAGTCTGAATTTTCTCAACTTCTATCCAGATCGTGCGCCCTTACTTATTCCTTATTGAGAAAGAGGTGTGATCGGGGTGGGAGGATTTATATGTGCCATTTGAAAATGAAGTTGAGGATGCGTCAGTGGATGCCCGTAGGGATAAACTGGGGTCCACATCCATCAAGAAAACAGTTCTTAATCATGTTGGTGAAAGTGATATGGATGTAGATGGAGAAGAAGGTGCAAGAGGTGATGCAGATATTGGTGGAGCTCGTATAGGAATTTTTGGTGAAGGTGCAGGTCCTTCTAGTGGTGGTCATTTTTTGGGGGTTGTGCTCGATAGGCTGACAACAATAGATGACAAATTGGTTGATGTTGCTAAGATGCTAGCGGAACAACCAAAGAGGACAATATGCAAATATTTGTATTGTCCTTCTGCGTGCTTGATGACACACAGGAAGATGAAGACAATGGATTATGGTACCGCTGTAAGGAGCACTTCAATTCTGAGAAAGAAGCGTAGATTTGATGAAGTGGATGCTACAGTTGATGCTGAATTGGATGCTAGTGTCAATGCCGATGCCAATGCCGATGCATTTGATGCTAATGCCAATGTAGTTGATGTCACCAATGCCAATGCAGTTGCAATTAGAGCCAATAAAGTTGATGCCAATGCCAATGTAGTTGATGCCACCAATACCAAGGTTGCAGAGGAAGCCATTGTGAATGATAATAAAGTTTTGATAAAAATTGGTGAGGATACTGAGGAACAGTTTTATGATATGAAGCGGAGAATGCATCCCATGCCGAATCGGAAATCAAAATTGAACTTGAATGGAGGGATTGGAGAAGTTGGTCAAGATCCCAAAGAAATTGTGTTGCGTGTCTTGGAGAGTCACGACTAGTGTATTAAAAAAGATGCAAACAAAGATTGATTTCATTATCTTTCATAGATTGTGATTTTCTTATAATCTTATTTGACTGTTAAACAGTTAACGATATTGTGTTTTTTTAATCTCGTTCAAGTGTTAACTATTGACAATCCACTTTGGTAATGTATTGCATGCTCTGTTTATCAAGCAAACTGTTGACAATCCACTTTGGTAATATATCACATGCTTAGTTTATCAACCAGTGTCACTGGATGCATTTTGCTACTGTTTAAAATATAAGATTATTGCACAAGACTGATCGTTGATACCTCAAAAATTTATAAGTTCTTGTTAACCGTAGAAGTTGATTGTTTACTATAATAAGACGATAATAGACATAAAGCTAAATATTATGTAGTGGTAATTTTATATTTTGAATAGCTAGGCATAAAAGAATAAACTACTTTACATGATCGATACTATATAGTTATTTGATTTATACTTGAAATATCGAAAATATAGTTTGGTATAAGTTGGACGCCATTCGAGCATAGACGAAATGTGCATAGACTAAAGACTAAATAAATATTTCAAACAACTATAACATAGGTGACGTATATTATAGACATGTAACTTACCCAATAAGTTATGTAGATTGTGCGATAGACAATAGGCGATGTAAAGTGAGGCAGTGTAGGTAATTAGTGCATTGCCCAAAGTAAGAACTGTCATGTCAGGGCAGTTTTTATTTTTTGTGAAGCTAACTGACTTGATTAAAGGCGCCTATTTATTAATTAAAAAGTGACCTTTCCATTTAATTTTTGTCTTTCACTAACCTTTGAAATACTTCACCAACTTTTGCAACTCTTCAAAATAATTTATATATAAACCCCCAACAGTTTGTGCTTTTCCCATTCCATTTTCAACAAAAATTTTCATGCAATCAAACTACCATCAAACTATCAAAAGAAATTTCTAAAATGGTCGAACCATCCAACAAGCGTGATATCTACTGAGAGTTAGCCACTCTGCAAAGTGATGTAGAAGAATTGTTTTCAATGCTGAAGAAACTTGAAGACAAAATCTAGGCAGAGGTGCATGAGAGGAACGAAGCAATCAAAGCGATCAACGCAACACTCGATGCAATTGGTGCACCACCAACACCCGCGGTAAACGTCATTGAGGAAGACACAAGTCCATCAGGTTCACCAAATGCCTTGGCTGATTTTCCAAATAATGAAGAGGGAAAGAATATGGTTGAAGAAATTCCACCAAATTCTGCAAATGCAGCAAACTAGTTTTCCATTAGTTGTTGTTTATGTTTTAATGTACTAGACGCTTTAATTACTGTTCCTATAGTTAATATTTGTTTACAACTGATCATGTAATGTTGGTTCAGTTGTGTTTTTTATTAGGTCTTTTTAATATATATTGGTAATATTAGTTTCAGTTCTTGTTTTGATTCTCCACCACTGCAAGTCTATTGAAATTGTTCATCTCCATATTTTTCAATTCTAGTGTAATATTGATTGTCTACCACGTATAGTCAATTAGTTAAATTTAACCAAAATAATCAAATAAATAAAATAATTAAATTACTATCGTATAACAATTTTAACTAGACCGACCATCCCCATTTAGGCATGAAAGACTAAAGTAATTGAAAGATACTTATCAACTTCAATTTGGTCTATTGTACTCCTGTTAAATAGGGGGTATGATAGTTTTACCGTTCAGGATACTATCATTCACGCATTTAGCATTTAGGATTTGGGATTAGAGGTTTAAGATTTAGGGTCCACGCGCTTGAAGTTTGGGGTTTGGGCTTTAGGATATATGTAGATGATTTTGGCTTGACGGGTATATTATCAATGATGAAATTTACACTATTGGTGATTGTCAACATTGCTCGGGTTGATAATAAACACATATAGTTTTCATTAAATTAATACAAAATACTTATATTAAATACCACTAAGGGGTAATTTAATGGCCTACGAACTAGAAAATCACGCACATGACAAAGTTGTTGCATAATGTATCTTAATAACGGTCAATAATATTGATAAAGAGTGACATTGAATGACTTCTATGATACAAGGTATACTAGTAAAAAGGTTCTAAAAAAGCAAGACATCTTTCTCTAAGCATGGAAGAAGCTCGTAATGTGAGAAGCGAGCAATGTTTTGATTGAGTTGTATGGATTAATACAACCTAATACTATAATGATGATAAATAACATTGGATTACGTTCGTCAGTTAACGTATACAAATAATGGTATAACAATACCTAATTCCCAAAGACATTGAAGAAAATCATAGTGTGACAAACAACTAGTTCTTTGATTTATTTATATGAATTAAAAACACCACCCACCTTTTGTAATGAATTATCTATACATTTAAGGCTTCTTAAACGAACGTATACGCATTAACGCTTCAATTTAATCCTTAATCACTTCTGTCGATGATAAACCTTAAAAAGGTGGATTCTCTGCCATTTACAATCCGAATGAATTGACGCGGTGTCATTTATATTTTATTTTTATAATTCATCACATTACAACAACAACAACAACAACAACAACAACAACAACAACAACAACAACAACAACAACAACAACATACCAAATGTTATAATTGTGTGATGTTATAATTATTTTATTAAAAGAAGTGGTGTCTCAGTCAATAAATCAAGTTTAGTAGTGATGATTGTCAATCCTAAATGTTTGATTATCAACTACTTTAGAAATCCACATTGATTTGGAATCCACAGTGATTTTAGCAAGTGTACCATACTTTGGAAAATTATACAGGATTTTATAACTTCTGTACAACAGTCCTTGTTTTATTTTTGTTTTTTGTATATTTGGGCGTGGTTTATTATCTGTTTAACTTCAGCACATACGTCTTAAATTAACTGCACTTTTTACATGCCTTTATGTTTAGTTGTTTATAAACTTCAATGCATTTATTATCAAGTTAATCAGATCTACGTCAGAAATCTCGAGTCTCTTATGTTTAGTTGTTTAGTTATTTAAACACTTTAATTTGTCCTTGTCTCCAAGTTTAGTTGCTTATAAACTTCAGTAGGTCTATTATTCACTTGGAACAGATACATTACTCTTCTTCGATGAAAACAAAGCAGAAACAGGAGATAGTTGAAACAAAAGATTAAAACAATAGCAACACCAAAATTAGTACGCCAGCAGCAAAATTCCCCTAATTCCATTCATCTTTTTTAATAATTACATAATAAAGAGCTTTCTTTAATCACAAATTCTTTTCCCTAGATCAAAATAAAAAATAAAAAAACAAAATGCATAAGAACTTAAACTAACTTAAAACATTAGAAATACTAAAAAAAAATATTTTTGAACTTATGGGGAACTAGGGAGGTGATGAGGTCGTCGGGGTTGATATCGACGTGGCAGCACACTGCACGAAACATACGTGCATTGCGCCTAATGTTCATTTCTTGCCTCTCCCTATCCTCATTCATTGTTCGAATGAGAACGTCAAGTGCTTGACGGATGAGGAGTACATCTTGGGTGGGTGGATACGCCATTGTTGTGCAGAAAAAAACTTAAGAATAGTTGAGATTTTTTAGGGGTGGGGAAGGGGGGTCCAATAGTCATGATTAATACCTGTTCCAGTGAGACTTTTCCATTTCCTCCATTGAATCCGACGGGACATGCCCAACTTGGACAGTGCACCCTTTAATCAACGTGACACGTTTCACACTTACCTATTATCTACCACTCAATATACTTAGCTTACTCATCAAGTTTGTTGTCTATTAATATACGACACCTAGTTATCATTGTTTGAAATAATGTCTCTGTCTTTAGTCAATGCAATTTTGGTATATGATCGAATAGCCAACTTAAACGACAAATATTCAATTTAGTATAAATCTAACATTTATTTAGTGTAGACCATGTATAGTAATTTATACGCTATTTTATTCCTGTTGTCCAAAAAAAATTGCAACTCAATACAGCCAGTTAAAGTTAATTGTTAACCAACTTACGATCGATTGAACACTACACTACTTTGCCAAAAAATACAAATTTCTAGTGTATCGAGAGTCTATTATCAACATCTATAATTATATTGAACGATAAGACAGAGTAAACACAGGAAAACCAACATTAATACGTTGGCAAATTATCACTCATTTCCATTGATAATATTTTTAATAAATATATTAATAAAAAAAGAGCTTTCTTTACTCAGAAAGGTCTTCTTGTTCGTGGCATCATATGAACACGAAAACATACATCATATTCAGGATGTCGGCGCATTATTTGGAAGTGGAGAACTTGGTCTTCAGCGATATGATGATCATTAATAACCTGTAACCAACCTTGCCGAAGCGTTTTGTAAGACGGTGTCACATGAGTTCCATGAAGAATCTAACGTCACCATTGTAGATAACAACAACCATCGTATAGTCGGGTAAAAGATTTGCTAAGTTCCATGGAAAAAGCTGTAATCAAATAGTACAATGTTTAATAGGTTAAAAATCAAATAACTACGGTAAACAAACCCAAATATTAAAGAACGGAGTACGAAAATTACTAGGTCATCATTTATACATGAATATCCATTTACAGTTAGAGTGAAACATGTACGGTTCCTTGTTCGGATGTACCATCCAAAAGGCCAGACATGGTTGTTCCTTGCGTCTAGCATGTTTTAGAGAAAGGGAGAAGATCAAGGAGGAAAAAAGTAGATAGATTAACTTGTTAATGGGTGTGTAAAAAATAAAAAAATGATGAGATATAAGTTATTGGAGCCAATGTATCCGATATGATAGTTCTTACTTTGGGCAATGCATCATTTAAAGAACCTGGCAAATGTTTCGGCTGGCCTATTATCTACCACACAATCCACTTGCACGCTAATTGTTGAAAATGATGCCTGGTCATTGCCTATTGTAATCAGCACCCACTATTGCATAGCCCCCATCACAGCTCTATTTATTGATGTATTAACAAGTCGACAATATATTGAAATAGGTCGATGAACTAAAACAGAGTTCTAATGGAATAAAAACAATGGCAGAGATGATAAAGCAGCTTACCAGTTCAATAAAACACTTCAAATACCATGATGAAGTTGATACCAACCCAATTCGATGACAATGCACCCACTACGATCGACTGATTGAACTTTTTGAAAAAGATGAAAATTGAAAATTTAAAAGCTTCCCACGACCAGAAATCACGAAATGAGAGTAAATTGAAGATGAGAATTGGATTTGTGATAGCTACAGAATAAAATGGTCTGGGTTTGAGGCCTGGAACGAGCTTCAGCTAAAGAAGAGGGCAATGGAGGCGGCTGGAACGAGAGGAATAGGGAGAACCAGGGCTGCAAATTTTTTTTTTTTTTGAGGGGGGGTGGGGGGGGGGGGAGGGAGCGGGAGTTTTTCCTTTTTGGTATGGGCCAAAGTGTAATATTCAAAACTTAGGAGGTTGGGATGTGTAGGTATTTTTTTGGTCTAATTAACTCCTAAATATGATTATCTAGGTGGAGGTCATTTAACCAAATTTTAAAATTTGAAGGTTATTTTTTTTAATTGAAGACTTCAAAAAGGTCTTTTAGCTAAATGTCCCTAGTAACTCTTTGAAAATAGACAACAACTAAGACTGCAGGTTCCATTTCTCTTCATATCTAGAGAGGCTTCTGTAAATATATGTTCGTCCCTGAGGACAGGAGAGGTAGTTAGGTTTTATGTGCTTACGTGTTTATTAAGTAGGTTCTTTTTTCCGAAATTCCCATATAATATAAATTAATTGCATATATAAGCCCTGTAATTCTTAAGTTTTTCAATTAGGTATTATATGTTGAGTTGATCATGTGTTAACATCTTTTTCCAAAATTGATCATGATTTACAATAAAAGTAGTAGGCAGGAGCAGGAACAGTAGTAATAGCAACAACAGCAGTAGTAAGAATAGTAGTGGTGGTAGTGGTTGTGGTGGTGGTGGCGGCGGTGGTAGTAGTGATAGTAGTAGTAGTAGTGGTAGTAATCGTAGTAAGGCACAAATAGTCACAAGCAGAACCTGACGGAGGAGCAGTTTCATAATTTAGTCTGTTGTCTTATTTCTTTGTTATAGTTTCATAATTTAGTCTGTTGTCTTATTTCTTTGTTATAGTTTCATAATTTAGTCTGTTGTCTTATTTCTTTGTTATAGGCTATCGAGTTGTAATCTATCAGCTTGTTAAGAAGCATATTGTAGAGGTTACTCTTTAGTGTGATAGGGTCAACCTGACAAGCTAACGTGTGGCTTGGAGGTTCTAGGTACTAGGAGGTCTAGTTCCTAGATTGCATTACGTTGTAATCTAAAACTTGTTCGGTTTTCCTTTAGTGGAAAGTTGAAATCCCAAGAATTTGGGTCATGGTTTTTGAAAAATAGCCTCTCTATGAGTTCTAAGACCTCTTTGCGGTTTTCATTAACGTTCATAACTTGATTACATTTCAGAACTTGTCTAGGTGAACATCATCGTTGGAGCTGTCATGTTGAAGAAAAGACTCAGAGTTTCATGCAACAAGGAACTTACACTATTGAATGACATATAACTCGAGCGTCTCTGCGAAGATTTGGAATTTGGATATTCCTAAGCTACCATACTGACGAAGTTTTTTCTTTTTCTCCAAACTATATTAGAGGTTAGTTAGATGTTCTTTATAACTAAAAGACTCCTACAGTTACTTGAATTCTAAGAAAGTTGAGGTCAAACTATCAACGTCACTTCCACCAAAAGACTTAAGTTTCGTACAAGACAACACAATACAATTTCAGTTGCAAAATAGACTACCAAGTAGAAACAAAACTAAAGGGCCCAAAGAGGCTAACCATAACAATAAATAAGAAAAGAACGAAACTCATAATGTCTGCCCATCAAAGAGCATCGAAGAAGGATCCATGGATAAAGGGTGAAAATACTCCACAGACAGACTTAAAGAGTTTCTATCCTCCTCTATACACTTTGACCACAGTGAGGGAGGCCATTGTTAAATTTTGAGGAACATCTTCTTGGATAATTACTAAAAGTTTTTGCATTTGGCAGGCAATCAACATGAAGACACGAGGAATTAATTAATTTCAAGGAAATATGATGAGTGGGTTTAAGTGGGTGCAATATCTTTAAGACTTGGGGACCGGAACCATGTTTCAGTATTACACTCATATGCAAACAAGCGCAAGTCATAGGTGAACCAATAGAAGTATTGTTACTGAACAACTGCCCGTGTAATTTTGATAACATGGTACAACGATATCAAGGTCTTCAAAAGCATGGAGACCTTTCGTAGGAAGCATGTCACCACAAATCAAAGGAAGACATGTGTTCAACATTGGCCAACTAAATAATAGTAAAGCACCATAGAACCATCAGGTAGGTCCAAGAATTGTTGTCGAGGTCGTACAATCCACCACCATTGCTCCAAGCGTAAGAATCATCCTTATTGTTAGGACGAGGTTACTCATAGCCGGAAACGACGCACATCTCTTTTCTGCTTTATTAGGACTCTTAGCTTATAAATAGTTCTCTTCCCTCTCATTTGTACCTCTTAGTAACTAAACACAAAAATACAATGCGATTCCGCTATTTTGCTCATTGTTGCTACCATTGTGATTACTGCTACTTGAATTGCTATTACCATTGAAGTTCTTCACGCCTATATCAATAAGGCTTGTTCTTATTCTTGCTTTAATTTCATTATTGGGCAATTACTATAGTTGGTTACACATCCATTATTATTAATCAACTTCTAATTTATTAATCACTGTCAAGTTTGTCTAGTCAGTTGTATAAAAACTACACTATTAATCTTGATAAAATTGGTTATTTATGGCCCTATTATAATATAAATTTAATTATTAAAATTGTGAATTTAAGACAAACAGTTTGGCATACATAGTGAGCCCATACAATCTTGTTATTCCAAGATTTTTGGCTCTTCATTGCATAAGTTCTTAGCTTGTTATTTTCAGTGTGAAATGGTAGATATATCTCAAGTTTCAGCTGTAGCCGCTACTATCAAGGGCAATCTGGAGACTGAAGATGCAAGCCACTGGTGAAACTTAGTGTAACCATGTGCTAGATCATTCTCCGGTCCATACTCTGGCCAGTTCATAGTAGAATTTCCCAAGGGGCGGTAAAAATAAAAAAGATATGTCTGAATCAGGATCCAACTCTTGGGAAGCTATTCTTATGGATTTTATGAGGAAACAACATATTGCAGCAGCCGAACAGAGCAGGACTTTCACTGAACATGCGTCCATTAACAAAGAAGTGAGCATCGTACTGCAGGCTTTATCCGGTAGCACAAACCAAACAGCTCCAAAACTCCCCCCCAAGGCACTTTGACTTCGGTTCCTCAGGGCGTGGTAATAGGGAGACCTCTGGGTGGAATCATTTCCGGAGGGTCGGGAATAGCTGTCGTTGTAACAGAATCAAGAGAGTTAGGTCCATTAAAAGAGTAGATGGGAAAAAAGTTTATAGAGTTCGAAGAGTTATGGAACAAATTCCAGAGGCACGAAAGGTGATATAAACTATAGATATCAAGAAGTACACGAAGCAACTGTATAAAGCAAGTGCTGCCCTATGCCTATCCTCAAAAAGTTCAAGATGACTAACTTAGCCAAATATGATGGGACAACTAATCCTACTAACCACATTGCTATACGTCACGGCGATTAAAGGGAGAGATTTGACATAAGAGGAGATAGAATATGTATTGTTGTTAAAGTTCGGAGAAACGCTTGCCAAATGAGTATTGACATGGTACTTATTTCTACTTGAGAGACCGATTGATTTATTCGTTGAACTGGCTGAGCCATTCGTCAAAGCCCACACGGATACCTCATGACAAGATTGAGAAAAGGGTTGAGGACATATTTTTTACTAAGCAATGAGAATTTCAATCGTTGAAGGAGTTCATTGATCGGTTCCAAAGAGAAAAGATGACTTTGCCGATTGCAGAGGAAAACTGGGCAACCTTAGCCTTTGCTAGCAATCACCAATAGTTCAAAGGCTTGCGAGAAATTAAAAGAGGAATTACGGGAACACCTCCCACAAACTTGGGACGACGTATACTAGAGATGTTGCACGAAATTACGATTAGAAGAGCATCATAATTCTTATACGATATGGGATCAAGGCCACCAAGGACATAAAAGATCAAATATGATAATAGAAATGGCAATGCCAGACACAAACACCTTATTATGAAGCTACTAGTGAGGGTGAACTCAAATTAATGTTGGATTCCAAAGCCTGGGGACTAGAAGAAGACAGCTATGTCGTACTGCTCAGTAAGAAGAATATTATTTGGTCAACACCAACATCCTCAATTCTTAAAGCCTTTATCCTAGGAGGTGCACATGTCCAAATATGTATCGAGAACCTCTGATTGAGAAGTAGTTTAAATATTCTATCTATTAACACTTGTAATCCAATTCATGTATTATTGATTACTCTCTCTATTGCAAATGACAGCTTCATAAAGGAATATCAAGTAGTACTTTGGCTCTCGATCATTAATAAGATCTCATTTACTTCTTGCCTTATTCGTTTGTTGTTTACTTACATTGTTTGATCTATATTCTTATTGCAACCTAGCTATTCGACTTTTTGTTGGGTTTTTTGGAATGTGAAGAGTGTGAACGGGAAATGGGTGGAAAGGTGAAAAGGTTCCTTTTAGTAGGGAAATGCACTTTCTCCCACATTGGTAGAGGAAAATGTTTTTGTTGGGTTTAAATAGAGAATTACTTCTCTTAGCTCTTAAAAGGGTTAAGAAGAAGGGAAGCCTCGCGCCGTCGAAGTCGCTCGCTTTGGATTCGGTCAATTGATATGATTGATTAACTTAATTTTTTGGACCAACAAAAACTAAAAATATTAATTAATTAATAATTTATTATTAATATTTAATATTAAATCTGTTTGTGTAACAGGAATCTGAATGGATTCTTCCTCCACGTTTTTCCATTAATTAATAATTCGTTATTAATATTAATTGATTTCAGCCATTAGTGGTAGTGAATTCATCCATTAGTGGTTGTATCTTGTGTCTCTTCATATTTTTTCCCATGGCTATATAAACTGGTCAGTCGTCAACACTGAACACACACTGAACACAGACAGAAAACATATCTTACTGCATCCCCTCTCTTTCTGCATACTAAAGTAAGTCGTGTGATTTGTTCCATTCCTTTGTATTCGCAGTGTTCTACCATTTGAAGTGCCGCTACGGTATAACTGTTATCTCGTTCCATCCTGGGAGAAATTTACCCGTGAACCTTGGGCATTGTGAGGGGGTTAGATTTCTTAAGGAGACACAAGTAAATTGTGGGCTCGGGATCGTCCCCTAAGCACTGATTATATACATATCTGTCTTTGTATTTTCTAATTTATTTTGAACGCAGGATCAACAACTTTAACTTAAACTCTAAATCTAATCATTTAAAATATAAGTAGGCCTGATATAACTTCTTGATTTTGACCCACTTAAATATAAAATCAATTATTATTGTCTGAATTAAATTTTAGCACATACAAGTAAGAAGTAGTATTCTCATAACTATTACTATGTTGTATATTTAGATAACCTTTTAATTCAAAAAGCATGTATTTACTTATCATGAAAAACGGAAAAAGTCAAATTTACCTCTTGCCCTCAGTTTAGGTATTGACGGTCGTTTGGTTGAGATAGAGTTTATGCGGGTATTAATAATATTACGTATTAGTAATGCGGGTACTAGCAATATGTGTATTAATAATGTGTGTATTAATAATGCGGGTATTAGTAATATGGGTATTAATAATGTGGGTATTAGTAATGTAGGTATTAGCTATGCATATATTATAACGTATGGATTATTTCTTGAATCACTAATATATTACAAATTAATATACAATGTTATAATTTAAAATATTTAGTTACTCCTTAAATATAATTTTAAAATATCCTTATTATTATGAGGGGTATTTTTGTCATTTTTAATTTTAATACCTGCATTATTAATACCCCCATTATTAATACCACCTTCTACCCCGCATAAAATAATACATAGATTCCCGCATAACTAATGCGGGTATTAGCTATGCGGAAAAGGAAATTGTGAACCAAACATTGTATTAGTAATGCTATGTTTTATGTGGAAAAGAAAAAGACCAACCAAACATGGAATTATAATGCTAAATTTTGTGCAACTATCAAAGGGGAAACCAAACAATGTATTAGTAATACCAAGACTTTATGAGGGTATTAAATTAGTGCTAGTGCTAACCAAACGACCCCTGAGTTATATCTAACTTTACAATTGTACTTTTCCTCAAATATGCCCTAAATCTACCGGAGGGCCAACAACTCATTAAATATTCTGATCCATTTCACAAACCCAGCCTATTAGATAACCTCATTACCCGACCCATCTTTGCCATTATATCCCCTCTAAAAATGGTCAACTATGATACCAAACCAAAGAACACTTCTTTCTCTCGAAGTTGGTTTAAAAGTACACCAATTACAACCTCAAAATTGCACAATTATATCCTTTAAATCTTGGAGACAATTGGTTGTGGCTTCTCCAATCTGTACAAAACATAAAGCTTTGAGAGAAGAACAACAAAATCCATTCGAAATATCTAAAAAAACATAGCAAAAGCTTCTTTAAAACTATCTCATTTCAACAATTGATTAAAATTTGCAGCTTAACAAAATTACATTCTAAAAAATAAAAACCAAATCCATAATTCATGAAAAGGGAACTTTTGAAAAAATAAACTAGCACAAAATTATAGCAATATATATTTGTTACTCCTAAATGCCAAGGATCGGAAGAAATTTCTAGCTTGTTAGTTGAGTTTGTATCATATGAAACAAATTTTATCTTGAGCCTAACGGGTTTTGCACGTTTCCCTACAGCATCAATGATGGAAACCGCCAAAAAGCTCACCGACGATGATTTTTTCTATTGGGGTTTTGAATTTACCCATAGTTTGAGCTTTGAAAACATCGTCTGAATTTGGGTATTGTTAGTACTAATAGTACTAATGAGGTTATTTAGTGGGTTGGCTTTGTGAAATAGATTAGATACTAGTGAATTCTTTAAAATTTGAAAAATATATAGTTAAATAATTATTGATATAACTATTATAATAACATAACAAATTTTACTCTTAGATTCAATTTATACTTCGACCATAGTATTGATTAAAAATGTACAAAAAGAAGGAAAAGATAAGAGGAAAAAATGATGAAAAATATAATCCTATAATGGAAACAACAATTATTAGAAGATTAGAACCAAAAAAGAGAATTATCTACACCGATATCAAAAACACATACCCAAAAATGTATTCATCACATCTATAAAAAGAATAAGCTAATATTTAATTAAAGTTCCGAAATTTGATATAACTTGGAAGAAATAAGGCTTAAATACAGTGATTCATGGAAATTATCATTACATTATTGAAGATTTTCCTTTGGTTGCTACATTTTGAGAAGAGTAAAATTATTGAAACATGAAAAATATGGTACCAGTGAAAGAACCAAAAATTTCGTACGTAGAGGAAGCAACTTAATTTGAATCATCTTGTATGTAACTTTGTGCAATGGAAATCCACAAACTATAAAAAAAAAATATGAAGCATATATTCTCTGCCATATTGTTATGATAAAAAAAAAATAGAAAAAGAGACGCAATACAAATGGTTGCATCTCGATTCACATCATTTGATGAGATCAACTTCCCCATTCTCTAACACTTCCAATTTTTCCTTTTATCCTTTATTTCTATCCGTTTTTTTTTTCTCTGTCTCTATCCTATCATAAACTACAAATTATTTATAAAGTGTTGAATGTCACTCCTAATTCCGAAGTTTTTACAATTATTAAAATACACATTACTAATCAAATCCTAGAAAAATAACTGAATATATACGCTTCATGTTAACAATGAAGATAAAATATAAATTACGAGCTAAAAAATTAACTATAATTCATTTGAATCTTGAAGATATGAAACAATAAAATAATCCATAAACTTAACCAGCCTTAGAGATGCAGAGTTGAGGAAGCCACTTTTTCATATTAGTGGTCATATATGTCAATGAGTAAAGAAGAGCTCCATTGTTTCAGCCAATCACACTATATTCGATAGAAAAGGAGATGATAATTAAATTAGAAGCAAAAAGTGTTGGGGTTTTTTGAATAGTTGTGAATGAGAAAAGGCACCATAAGCACCTCTTTATTGAAAATGTATCACACATTTTCATTACACCCATTTTTTGTCTATAAATAGTGAGACACTTCCTCATTTTTGATATACACAACAAAATAATTCTCCTCTCTTCTAGAGTCGTGTGATTTGCTACCGTATTTGCGTTCGCTGTTTACTGTCATTTGAATTACCGCTATCACAGTAAGGGTAATTCCGCTCTATCCTGGGAGAAATTAATCCACAACCTTGGGTAACTGTGAGGGGATTAGATTTTTTAAGGACAAGCAGTGTATACTGTTGGCTCGGAATTTTTCTACTTCATCTCTTTCTATTTCTATTTATTTCGAAAATGCAGATTCTAACAATCTTAAGAAATCTAATTTGTACTTGAAGTCTCTGCTTCTTCTGATCATCAACGGTCAACAGGTTCTACTGATGCTAAATTTTAGTACTTCTTGAAAGTAATTGTGAACATGCCTTTCATGAAGCAGAGGTGTTCCTTTACTCTTATCTTTCATAGCATGTTATTGATATTTATTTAAAATAAACATAAAAACGTATTAACTTACATTTTTTGAAGCGGTGATACTGTTCCTGATCTATTTGATCAAGGAAAACGTGATATGTTATATATCTGCTAGTCTGTAACATGCTTAAGAACTGGGAGATAACATGCCAAATGAGATATATAATATTAATTGTATGAATTGGCTAGTTTTATTATAATTTATATCTTGTGCTTTAAAGAACCGTTTACAAAGTTTCCTTTTCCTTCCATTCTCTCTGTTTAATGCCTTGGATGGACAGGTTTTAAACGTTGCTACCTTTCACGTACTTGTGTGGTATTGAGGAGGTTCTTTTAGTTTTTACCTACTTTTGTTTAAGCACAGGCCATAATTGCAAATTGTTGAGGAATTCTAACAATTGTTCCTTTTATTTGTTGCCTATTGGTTTTTTATGTGGGGAATAAAATATTCTTGATTTTCATTCCTATTTTGGAGATTAAAATCTTCGTGATTTTCTACTCCTAGCATTTATTCGGTTTGAAGATTAAAAACTTCACTGTTGTAGTGAATCGGTTTGAAGATTAAAAACTTCGCCATTGTATTGGATTGACTTTGAAGATTAAAAACTTCGCCTTTATATTGAATCGACTTAGAAGATTAAAAACTTCGCCATTAGTGAATATATATGGTTGTGTCATATTCCAATAAAGAGGAAAAAATTGGAGTGAAATTTTGATCGCTGTCTCTTGCAAAGAGAAAGTAAGAAATAAAAAGATAAATTGGCAAAGAGGAAAGCATGCAAGCCGTTAAATTATATTGAAATATTGTGCTTCCAGAAATGTTCATTTGATGAAGCCAATAGGTTTAAACGGTTTTTTATCATTGACGTGTTGATCGAAGACTCCCATTCGATTTCACTGCGCAATGGTTCAAAGAAAGGAAACTTAAATGAAATCAATGCTTGTAAAGTGAGTGGACAGAGGTTGTGAATCCAATGGAATTTTCAAACTGACACTGTCTGTTGTAATTAACTTTGTGGTTTTCTAACAATTTCATCCAGTGAATTTGAATTTGTTATAATCATTTAGAGATATGATATTTTTGTTGAAAAAAAAGCAAATGGAAAAAAATTTGTGTATCCTATATTTGGTTTCATACAGAATGATACAAACAATATCACAATGGATTAGTCTTTGAAAGTTGTAAAGTGAACGGGCAGAAACCATGTTGTGATTATATGGTCTTGTGATGCCGATTAACCACGTTGTGGAGGATGTCGGCTAGTCTATTTGATCAGGCATTAGTTGCTAATTCTAAAGCACCAAAGGTTCCTTTGTTATCCTTTTGTTGCCTTGAGATATTAAGAAAATAATATTTTATTTGGATATTATTTTGGTTTCACTAATATCTATAAATTGATATTATATCTTATGAGAAACGTATTATGACGCTTTCATACTCTATCTCGGCAACAAAGTAGAACAGTCACATGAAATATTATGAAATGTGGGGACGTGTGGCTATACATAATAAAAGCCAATAATAGACTTAATGTCTATATTATATGACTTTGGACCCCATAAATTTTTGGTGGATATTAACGTGGTAATTAATGATTCACGATTATTCGATCTTTGTGATGACTAGATAAGACTACCAATTCGGTGGTTGGTTACGCACTTTTATAGAAATGTAGTTGTGTTCTATAGCGAAAAGGTGCTACTTAAAATGTTAGTATGTTCTTTCATGGAAAAGTGTCACTTGAAAAGTTGTGAATGTTCATGAGAAAAATATGTTGGTTGAAAGATTACTTTTTGTATAGACATGACCTCCATGAACAGATGTATGGATTCATTGGTCTATAAAGAGGTAAATTAACAGACGATGTTAGTTGAAAAAATCCATATCAAGTTGGATTTTACGCGGTGAACCAACCAATGATAATTATAAAATTCATATTGATTTGGATTTGTATAATGAATGAAGGTTCTATAATTTAGGCATTAAGTAAATAGCAACACGGAAATGGTTGAGAAATATATTAAATACTAAAAGGTTGTGGCCACAACTAATGCAACCATTCCAAGCTATTGATAGTGATGCTATATAAAACAGTGAAAAAATTGAAGGGCTCCAAAATTTTGGAAGATATTCAATTTTAGCCGTTGACAGTGGTTTGCATACATTGCAATAGTCAAGCGTCAATAGGAAGGGTTGAGAGCAATCTGTATAACGGGAAATCGTTACATACAACGAAGACATAAAACCGTTTGATAACTACTCTCTAGGGGATTATCAATATTGACATTGTAAGGTCAAGTGATAATGTGTCGGATCCGCTTACAAAAGGCTAACTAGAGAGGTAGTAGAGGTCATCGAAGAGAATGAGACTATGGCCGAGGACAAGTCGTCATGGCGGTAACTCTACCTAGAAGACTGGAGATCCCAAGATCTAGGTTCAAGGAGCTCAGACAAAGTTGTGTACGACCGCTCCAACATTGTCAAACAACTCAACCCATCCTCTTAATAAGACAATGTTCAGTACCAAGGATAAAATGTTAAAGACATTTTTTAATGATTATCTATGTTTGATACGGGAATTATCAAATTGTGTAGATCTATGGGATTACACGTTTAGAAATCACCTATGTGAGTGTGAAGTGGAAGCCGCTTCAAGGAGAATTCTATAAGGCCAATTCTCTACGCACTCATGAACCAAGCGATGTTCATGGCTGAAACGAACACAACAATGAGAACCAAAGATGACCAAGGGCTAATTGTATGACATATATTGTCTAGGTATACAACAAAGCTCGACGGTTCAAAGATATCAAATCTACCGATTGACTGAGTATATCCGATATATGTTCACTACGAAAAGTTCAAAGAGAAACCTACTTATCCAGATGCAATAAGTTCTTACTTGCAAATCACACAAGTTTCTGCACATTTTTCACTATAGAGCCATTTCCCATTCATGTGAGGGATTGTTGGGGTTTTTTGAATAGTTGTGAATGGAAAAAGGCACCATAAGCACCTCTTTGTTGAAAAGGTATCACACCTTTTCATTACACCCATTCTTGGTCAATAAATAGTGAGACACTTCCTCATTTTTGATATACACAACAAAATAATTCTCCTCTCTTCTAGAGTCGTGTGATTTGCTACCGTATTTGCGTTCGCTGTTTACTGTGATTTGAATTACCGCCATCACAGTAAGGGTAATTCCGTTCTATCCTGGGAGAAATTAATCCACAACCTTGGGTAACTGTGAGGGGATTAGATTTCTTAAGGACAAGCAGTGTATATTGTTGGCTCGGAATTTTTCTACTTCATCTCTTTCTATTTCTATTTATTTCGAAAGTGCAGATTCTAACAAAAAGAAAAAAAAAAGGAAGATAGTGTCCATAATATGTTTTGATCACTATGGTTGATCATCACATACGCTAATTGAACAATACCTCATATACGAATTTAGACGAAGACAGATCAGAAGAATAAAATCATTTAGAATGAAGAGTAAAATATAAAGAGATACAATACGAAAAGGCATGTTAAGATAAACGAAAATAAGGATTAGAATAAACAATCCTCCCAACGAAATATGCATCCACATGATATCTCTAAGCAACTTTAAATTTTTTCCAGAGAAATGAATGAAGTACATGCGTGTTATAATTTCCCCTTGTTTTTGTATTACCGATTTACCGGCCTCATTCCAAGTAAGTTCCCAAAACTTGTTTGTTACAACAGCAGGCATAAGAGAAACATCAAATTAAAGGCTTATAATCATGCAATTCATTTCTATGTTCATCTCAATTATAACCATGTAATTCAAAGCATAGCCGCTTGGGAAAAAAAAAGTCGAGCATAAACTCTGCAAATGATAAAGAAACTAAATTAATTATGAGCTAACTGATCCAACCTCTCCTAATAAAGCATATAGCTTGACCTCCATAAGAAGAAATTGGAAGTCTCATAGTCATCTTGCACAATCAAGTAATGAAGACAGTATTCCATGCCTAACACTTGAAACACATGAGTTTTATATATTCGCATGTTTAGAGAGGGAAAGAAAATAGAAGAAGAAAAATGTAGACAAACGGTGAATTGTAGGTTCTGAATCACTTAGAATGCCAAGATATGTACATTCTACTAACAATAACAACTAAATAATTAAAGCAACGTGTAGAAAGACTCATCAAATACAGAATAAAAACTATATTTCTCAACTTAATAGAGCTAAATATCTTAAAGCAATATGTAGAAAGACCCATCAAATACAGAATAGGAACTATTTCTCAACTTAATAGAGCTATCATGTGTTCTGACTCTTGTTATGAACACGATTATATATGCACAAGCTGGTGTTTAATTATCAGTTATTCACTTGGAAATGCCTTTATGATTGTTGGAAATTGGATTCGGGGCACCCATGTGGGTCAACCCGGATCCATGTCTAAATAAATAAATTATATATATTTTGTTATATATATAATAATAAATAATAAGGAAAAAGGGAAAAGACACAACCATTGGATATTGTTGAAAAGTTGTGTCTATTTGGAAAAGATAAAAGAAGTCCTATTAGTAGGAACTTCTTATCTGAAAATTAACGCTTCTTTTCCCCTCTCTCTTCCTCTCACGCTTAAACAGAAAAAGTAACAGAAGACTCTCTTCTTTTTTGTGAAGAACTTCGGGTGAAGATTCCTACGAAGAACGTGATCGATCTTCTACGAATTGGAACTCCTCTGTAACTCAGGTACGACTTAGACTGTGACTTATATGACGTAGTTCGTGTTCTATAAACATGTGATTGCGTTATCGACTAGTGAAACAAATACGGATAGACCCTGGGCGAACTTTGTGTTCTTGGATTGTGTATAATCCTTCATTGGTATCAGAGCCCGTGTTATTTGTTTCCTAGTCTACATATTTTTTCTTAAAAAGCAGTACCGGAGGAAGAGTACTCCAATTTAGTGTTGCTGCAATTTGTGTGGTTTGATGTTGAAACAATTTTCTCTCGTTTTTCAATATGCTCTTCGCTCAACATGAATATGAGAATTCATGGTGTGATGTAAAGGTTTCCCGTCTTCTTCGAATTTAAATATAAAAGGAATCAACCATTGGGGATTGATTCGTTTGAAACCTTGAAAGATAGGAGTATGTCCTTTATTTTTCCCTTATATCCTGGTGGTGTTTCTTTATGGTTATTACTGTATGCAAGAGTTAACACCCAATTTTCTATTATTATTTGACAATGGAAAAATCTCTTATCATGGCTGATGCATGTTGGTCACTGTGGGTGTACATATTGAATGTAATTTTCTTATGTTTGTCGGGCCCAGATCTTCTACATAGAGGACTTGCTCTCTGTTGGCTTGAAGTCCTATAACAATTAATACTCTTGTTTGTTTCTAATGAATTATTTGGACTTCTCTGATCCATCATGGCAACCAAAATCCTTGACACAGAATTTCTGATGTCCGTATAAGCAAAGTAAGATGTTATTTTGCTTATGGTTGTTGGGATTATTGACGAAATATTTTAAGTTTTTTTTAGAGAAATATATTATCTTTGCCGACTTTATTACCACCGACTATCCCCATAAGTTTTTCCCCACGTATGATTAATTTGGTGGCTCTCATATGTTAGAGATTGTGATTTGTTCTTGAATTAGAAGTAAAAGCAAAAAAAAAAGTGGGTTTTGGTTTTCTCATACTTTTCTCAGTATGATGGGAAAATTGTTAGGCCGTTGTGATGGGTTATAATTAAATGACCCATGGTATATTATTGCGTTAATTTTCTATGTATTGAGAATTATTAATTAATTTTCATATGAAAGTTAGAAGTTTTGGGTGCATCACTAAAGATTTGTGGTGAGTCCTATTTTTTTATGCGTGACAAAATAAAATTACCATGTCAGAATGTGCTGATGACCTAGAGTGAAATAGTGCAATTCTCTTAAGTTGTTGTTTGGCAGATGATGCCAAACGAATTGGTGTTTTTTCTTTGGGCTCTCCAATTGTGCCAAATGTTATGACGTTCGAAAAAAAATTTTGATAAATTTTATTGGAGATTTCCTTTTGTATATGTTACAAGAGGATTATTTAACAAGATTAAAGCAACCGGATAAAATTTTTTTGTAAAACTTTATGTCTTTGATATATACATAACTGTATATAAAAGAATTGGAGTTTCTTTTCATTAAGAATTGAACCAAAGCAACAAGAAATTGCATTAGACCATCGAATTATTTTAATGAGATTCAAGGGTGGATCTTCAAAGTTGTACCATCTCCGGTTTTGTCCTTTTGTCAAGTGTTTTTTTGATGAACTTGAATTTGAATCTAAATTGTGTTTTTGGATAATTCAAAACAAGAAAAGACTTACTCATAAGGAGTCGTTTTTTTCTCGTTCATCTGTTTCTATGAAGAAGAAAAACTTGACAGTACAAAAACAAAAATGGGAGTTGGCTATTCAAAAATAGATGGCGTAGTTTTTTTTCCTTTTAAACTCAAGGCCATCTTGATTCCATTACTAAGAGAACTTAGGAAGTTCTTTGAAAAATCCCACGCAAATTTATTTTATTGATTGTGATGGATTAGTTCATGTCAGTGGCCTGAATTGTGGAGAACTTCCGTTGAAAGTTTTCAGGAAAACTCTATTCGACACCATGCATATATTTATTTATATGAACTATGTGTACATATACTGGTGAGAGTCCAATTTTTTTTCCTACACGTGGTATAGAATAATTATGTTGTAATTGTCTATGTGACATCAATTTCGTACAAGTATATGTGTATTGTACGAATATTAATTATATTACTTTATATTCTGATTGCCATTTCTATGTTTGTATATAGAGTTTTTTGCTTAGTTGGTCTTGAATTTAAGTAATTTAAGATGGATGTTTCTATAATAATTAATTATGTTACATTTATCTAATATTAGAATTTGGATGATGATTGGGAACATAGTGAACTTTCGATTCTAAATCTAATATGAAATAAATTTTAACATGGTTAAATTATTTTAGGGATTAGTATGTATATGAATTTTAGGCTTTAAAGAAAGCACATAGATGTCTCACTATAATTTTTACTTTGTAATATCAATATGTCAACTGCTACGAGAATATTGTCCCAAACTTTAACAAAAGTGTAAAGTTAATTGGTGACGATAAATTTCAGTATCTTCTAAAAAGAGCAAGAGGCTCTTGAGACTCTAGATGTGTCTATGATGTCTCCTAAAAGTGACATTATATTTCATTGTAGCTGGTACATTATAACATTTGTGATCCAAATTATGGAATTTCTCTGAATCAGTTACTTATATTCCATATAAGTTATGGATAGATGAAAACTCATTCTTTCTTTTTGCTATTGGGTTTGTGCTGCTTTTATACATAAACTTTTTTCCTCACATGGAAACTTAGCTCCAAGGGGAAGGACTTGTATCTTTCCTTGATACTATTTAAGTTCAAAGTTTATGAGTTCATATGTGAACTAGATAGTGGCACTGTAACTGAATTGGATTACATGATGTTACATATTGTTATAGCTAATAATTTTTCTAAGTAGGGTGAGATAGACCAAGACTTGTCTCTTTATGACACTGTGGACCAAATTGCTTCCGCTATTAATATTAAATGGATTCGAGTGGGAGTCATAGTTGGTGATAATGGATCTGTTCCAATTAACACCAATACGTTGTCCAAAGAGAATCCATTTATATTGCTGGTCCCAGTGGGAGTAACTATCAATTGATAAATCAATTTTATCAATCTCAACCTCGACGAATGAGTCGTCGATTTGAGATCGAAGGGGAAGCATATATAGTTACTCCACAAGATGAATAAGAGCAATAAAAGATAAAATGAGGCTCTTAAATACCCTGCTAAGGATAAATATCTAGAACAATGGAATATGAAATGGAGTTAGTGAAACCAAACCAAGAGTTGAAATTGGTTGATCTACTAATGGGTCATAGCGTTGTTGAGAACAAAGAGGTTCTCAAAATACGTGAAAGACTTAATGTAGTATTGAAAAAAAGTATGGGTAAATCCTTGAAGTTCATATTTCATGAGATCATTCGAAGAGATTGTTGTCTCAGAAAAATCTTATACTAAGAACTTTCTTGAACGATTTAATATGCAATAGTGCAAACCCATATATACTCCTATTTCTAGAGAAAGTTTCAAGTGGGAGGATATGTCCTCATAAATCCACAAGAATATGATTTGTCTCATGAAGCTTGATAGCTGTTATTCTAAGTTAGCTGATACAACCTGACTTAGAAAATGAATACTGTAAAGCAGTTATAGGATACTGAGGTATCTCAAAGGCATAGTCGATTATCCTTGTATTGTCAAGGAAAGGATCTGCGACTCAATAGCTATATCTATGATGATTGACAAGGAAATTTAGATGAGAGAAAATCTAAATATGAGTATGTCCTCATTGCTAAACAATGACGTCGTGCATATTGTTGAATAGCAAGAAATAATCATCAGCCTTGATACAATGAAAGCTGAATTTGTAACGCTTTCAGCAATTGTGCAAGGAGCTATTTGGCTTAAACGTCTTTATGATAAATTTGGGTGTGTTTGATAGTGCTATTAAATTAGTGACAATCAAGTGTGATAGTCAAGTCTCAATAGCTTACACAAAAGTTCCAAGTATCATTAGAAGATAAACTATATTGATATAAGTATAATTCCGTTAGAGACATAGTTGTACTTGTACATAGAAAAGTGAACATGAAATACATCTCTACGCATTATATGATAGTAGATGCGATAATGCAACTCATAGCATTTGGTACTTATAAATGATATGTGAAGGCATTGAGTTTGCCTAGATGTAGATGTATTTGTACTTTAATTTTTTCCTAGTATGTTCACATAAAACTGCATTATTGAAGTTAATATAGTTGAAGCCTAAATTGCTAGTTGTTGGTTCATATGCATAGAATTATTTTATGTTTAGTACATAAATTTGAAGTATGTCGGACAAACAAAACGATTGGCCTATTCACACAGGCAATCGCCTCTATTGTCTAGGTGACTAAGAGAGATGAGACAGTTATAAACTTATTATTATCAGAAGTGATAATAATAGAGAGCTAGCTAGAAGTTTATAATATGAATGTCGTTTGAATTATGATTAATCATTTATAATTAAATGGGGCAATTTGTCTTAATGCCAGATGTGAGTTCTGATGGATAAATGTATGAGTAGATATGTGAACTCAAAGTTAGACATGAGTTGTCTGAACTATCATCTACACAGTATTTTTCATTTGTGAAAGACATACGCTCCACGGAAAAGGAGTCAATACTGTGGTACGTGATTCATACCACGTATGCATAAAGTGACCTATGGGCGATACAAGTTTAATCTCTACTTGTTCATCGTGTGAAGCCCTGAAAATTATAAGTAATTTTCTTTCTTTGTACCCTCATGACTTTGACCAGTTTCTCGAGATTCAATTTGGTGTTTGCTATCTTAGGGTGTTGCCGAGAGATCATGGATGATTCGGTCTGGCGGGACATTTCTAGAAAAGCAAGTTAGATTGAGATTAAGAGATTCTTGAGATAAGAAAGATCATCAATGAGTATTATCACATTAGTTGTGTTCATTGGTTAACCCATTATGTTTGTCTTTGCGACAAGATTATAATGATGAACTCAAAATAATACAAAGAGATTGAGAGAGATGTGAATGTGATAAATGATCTAGGGTACTGCATACTGCAATCTACTCCAAGGTTCCGTAGTCGAGATGTTATATATTCCTAACAGATGTATAACAACTAAGCTCTCGAAGTATGCACTGGTCACACGGTCTAGTCGTTATGTATGGAAGTTATAGATTGGGAATGAGAGTTGACCCACTATGTGTGAGTGGGAGATGTTGGAAATTGGATTCGGGGCACCCATGTGGGTCAACCCGGATCCATGTCCAAATAAATAAATTATATATATATTTTGTTATATATATAATAATAAATAATAAGGAAAAAGGGAAAAGACACAACCATTGGATATTGTTGAAAAGTTGTGTCTATTTGGAAAAGATAAAAGAAGTCCTATTAGTAGGAACTTCTTATCTGAAAATTAACGCTTCTTTTCCCCTCTCTCTTCCTCTCACGCTTAAACAGAAAAAGTAACAGAAGACTCTCTTCTTCTTTGTGAAGAACTTCGGGTGAAGATTCCTACGAAGAACGTGATCGATCTTCTACGAATTGGAACTCCTCTGTAACTCAGGTACGACTTAGACTGTGACTTATATGACGTAGTTCGTGTTCTATAAACATGTGATTGCGTTATCGACTAGTGAAACAAATACGGATAGACCCTGAGCGAACTTTGTGTTCTTGGATTGTGTATAATCCTTCAATGATTTAGTGGTTTAATTTACTAAGATACCGTTTCACATCTCAATTATTAGACCCAATAATTAAAGGAGAAGTTACATTTTGTAAAGACCTTAAATAGGGGGAGGGAAAAAGAAGCACAACTCATCCAATATAATGGAAACGGATGTTTCTGTAATAACTATTTTTAGGCACATTAAGTTGAATAGAAACAAAAGAGATGAAACAACAACTTGTCTTGAGTGGAATGAGAAGTAGAGATGGATGAAAAATGGCCAAAAGAGAGGAATCATTGGCCATACAACTATGCCACATTACTTGCCTATAGTTCTCAATTAGTATAGATATAGATATAGATATAGATATAGATATAGATATGTGTTGCTAGCCCGCCACGTATCCTTTCATTAGATTTAGACAGATATTTGAACAAATATATAACAATAGGATATAACCGAATTATCAAACAGAGGGAATATTTAACTATTTTGAAAAGTAGAAGAGTAAATCTTACCCTTTTTCCATTCTAGAAAAGAAAATATGTAAAGTTATCTTGAAATAATAGAAAATTCATGAAATTTATTGATACGATCCGGATTTTTGGCGAGGCTGTGCGGGCACCCGACAATCTCTCTAAACCCTTCGGAAAACTTTGTTAACTTTAACTGAATATAAGACACAAAGGAAACTATAAAAAAGACATAATAGAAGTCAAAAACTGATATCTATATCATATAAATACATACATACAAGATACAAAAAGAATGCAACTAGCTACCCAAGTAAAAACGTCTAGAGGTTTTCAGATTAGACATCTAAGAAATCTAAAAGGTATATATGCCTCTAAAAAGGAGAAAAATTAGATTAAACAAGAATCTATAACTGGTTGCCTCAACGGACTAAAGTCGGCTCACCACCTACATCTAGAACGTCCTTGCTCCTCAATCATATTGTGTGCTGGGTCTTGGAGCAGGATCTGTCGAAACGAAAAAACTACACAAGAAACATGTAAGAAGTAAGTCATAAGGACTCAATAAGTGAGTAATAGCTACCTACCTCGAAGAACATATAGATTAGTTAAGGAATTCGAAAACAATAGCAGCCAAACAGATAAATGCATAGGTATGCCAACAGTCTTAAAAGCTCTATATTTGACATATTTGCAAAGTTTGAACTGAATTAGACCTCATTTAATAGGTCTTAGAAGAAGGTTTCAGTTTCGGTTATAGGTAAAGCTTAAAAGAGATTTTCTAACTTGATACGAGTAAATAAGCTCCGTTTCAAAACTCAAAAGCGTAGTTAGGTTGTTATGGTTTTTGACATGTTTAAACCTTTAGAAGTGAAATTCGATGTCGTTTGGATAATTTTGTTAATAGTTTAGGTCGATTATGTGATGAGGGAAGTATATGAAGGACGCTGAGAGGAAGATCTTTGGCTCGCAAGTTAATCAGGGGAGGCTATTATTGGCCCTGAATGGGAAATGTTGCAGAAAAATTCATCAAATGCTGCCACAAGTGCCAGCTTTTCATGCGTGAGTTGCATCAACCAGCCGAGTAGCTATGCTCGGCAGTAGCCCCTTTGCCCTTCATTGAATAAGGAACGAATATTTCAGGGTTGTTTCATGTCAGGTTCTTGCTCGTCCTTAGTAAGGTGTTCCAAAATACGAAGTTAATACGTGCAAGATGGCCTGAGCCCTAAGCTAAGGAGTTTATGCGCTTGAAAACATGGAAGGCGCTACCATTTCAAAAAATTCGAACGTATCATGGCTCGAAAACTACTACCGCTAAGCCTCAGAGCAACACATTCAAATCATTTTCTAATAGACTCGAATGATGGGGAAAGAGGCAAGATAGGCCCGACAGGCCAAATAGGCCAACACAGGCCAGGAAAGCCCGAATCGGCCCGATAAGCCAAATAGTCTAGACAGGCCTGATACGCCAAATAACTAGTTTAGGACATCTCATCCCTTAGCGCAATTTAGGACATCTCATCTCTAAGCTTATTTTTCAAGAGTACTGTTGTTTTAGGGACGAGTGTAAAATTAAGCATCCATATTTCGGACTGAGCGTCCTAATTTTCGGATCCAACGTCCCCATTTCGTATATTGAAATCGACTATTGAATCGGTTAGCCATCAATAACTTGCCTTCGGTCAATAATGTATTGGATAAAAAACAACTTGCTTACGTGGTGCTTCAGGTGAATGGTTTGAGGGATGGTTGCATCAAGACATATGGTATGATCGAGGAACGAGACGCTTAGCTTTCGAGGCAAGTCCCCGAGCTCAAGGTTTAAGGCATACCTCGAGGTCAAGGTTCAAGGCATACCTCGGGAGGTAGAAGGCTCACATCCCCGAGGCAAACAGTTTAAACCTCGGGGAAGCGGTTACATTTCAGAAGATAAACGACTTCATAACGGTCACTCAATAATTCATCATTTAATGGGGTGATCATAGGAAGGCCATGATCAGAACGTGAGAAATGACTAGTAACGTTAAATTAAAGCTTTAATTGCCATTGTACTCAATAAGCAATAATTAGTGCTCTATTATCTTTTTAAGATCATCCAAAAATAAATACAGAAACTTTACTTTCTTATTATTAATCATATTTTGTCCTTGTCGTCTATTCCTTGATTTAACTAGTAGCTTTGATGGATATAATTAGTCATGTAATTTTACTATATAAAAAGATACGATTTTATAATAAAACATGAATAATAATATCATACAAAAATAAAAATAGAAACAAGGTAAGGATTTGACAAGCATAGAAAATTTATATAATTTGCTTGTATGATAAATTTAATTAGATTAAAGTTCTATTTTACATGAGTAATATAATAATTATTTTTCTAAAAAAATGTTGTTTCCTCGAGGACGAGTAAAAGTTCAAGTCTGGGGGAATTTGATGGATATAATTATTCATGTAATTTTATTATATAAAAAGATAATATTTTATAATAAAACATGAATAATAATATCATATTCTCGCACTTTTCTAACAAATCTTGCAGGAAAAAGAATACATAAAAAGGAGAAGAAAAGAAGCTAAAATACAAGGCGATAATTATACAACTTCATCTGCAAATATAAATACTACACATAAAAAAAAAGTTGAATTTGTCATCCAAAGGAAACCACTAGAAATTGCCAAATTTTCGCCACGAGAAATTCAAGAGAAAATGCTATAATGCCAACCATGAGATTTGCCAAGGATTTTGTTAACTTTCACCAAGTCTTCCATAGGAAATTTTCTATAAATAGCACATGTTGAATAAGGAAGAGGCTATCTAGTTTTTCTTTCACTTTCTATCTATAAGCAGGTGTTCCAAAGAGCAGAGAACTTGCTCTTGCTCCCTTTTCCTTTCTCTTATCTTTCTAAATTATTTTAGTTATTCTTATTAAAAAAAAATTATTTTTTCAAATTACTTTTATTTTCTTACTCCATAATGGAGTAATCTCTTTTTGTTGGGATAGTTGATAAAACTTGATATATTTATAATATTATCTCAGTCTGAACAGGTTCTTGCCTTGACACTTTCTATTTATATTTTATATTGTGTAGGGATGATGGCCTTTTATTAATTATTATCACATCTATATATTTTATTTCTGAGTTGGTTTTATATTAACTTTGTAATTCTTACGGAGCAAATTAATATATTATGACTACAGGATAAAATAGAAGAGTGAGAGTAATTTTAGTATACTATTATTCCAAGTCTGTAATCTTGTTTGCCTCAATTTTAATTCTTACTGAGGAATTTTTGTAGGCAAGGTTATTGATTTATAGTAAGAATATTCTCACGAAGTTTTTACTACCTTGTTGCACAATTCAAGCAAGAAAATATTTTGATTTAACTGTCACTAGTTATAACGCAGTTAATTTATATAACCTCACGGAGTGTTATTAACTGATTATTTCTTAGAGAGCAAAATATAATTGAATTAGCAATAAGTAATTATTCTTAAGAGAAATATGAGTAAAAGCTGATATTTTATTATAATATTATCAAGTGAATTCAATCATTCCCAACTCCTTTTAAATTATGAATCTGCCAGAAGTTGTTTGTTTCACTTAAACTAGATTATAAATTCAAAAACTCACTTTCTTCAGCTTGATTCTCTCAAATAGTATTTGAAATATTACATGTCTGTAGTATAGATTTCTCAATCTCTGTGGGACGATATCTTAAATTATACTATAATTTGACTAAGCACGAGCAGGAAATTCCTTTACACTTTGGCCTCGTCAAAATTTTGGCACCGTTGCCGGAGATTGGCGTACATCTACTTCAGATTTAATATTTTGTTACTAATTTAAGAATTTATTACTATTATAATTTTATTTTTTCTTATAAATTTTAGTGTTAGCATTTTATTTTTGTCTTCCTGGTTAGTAAATTAAACTGACGTTCTCAACTAATATTAATTCATTTCTTCTCAATTCTCATTTTTAGAACTTGTTATGTGCATCTAACTGTACACAGATCACGTTTCCTTTGTTATATCTATTAGTATATCATTATACTATTGTAGTACTTCTTCCTACTATTTTCATCATCTATTCCAGTCATCATTGTATCATTTCTTTTCTTTTTTTCCTTTTTAATCATCAAAACTATACATGATAGTAAATCTATCCAAAATAATAATAATAATAATAATAATAATAATAATAATAATAATAGTAATAGTAGTAGTATTATATTATTTTGTTTCTTTGTGTTAACTACTTTTCTTTGTAACTATCGTTTTCTTTATTAGCATAGGGTACCATTGTTACTATCTATATATAATTAATGTGTCGTCGTTTTTAATTTGTCTCCTACTATTTTTATCATCTTTGTATTTCTTTATTTTCGTACTATTATTAAAGCTACTATATTTAGGAACAAACTTTCTTTTCATTACAAAATTCAAATAGTTTATGACCCGCTCTTCTTTAAAAGAGTTAGTCAATTACTATCCAGAAATTGAAAAATCTTTGCGGTTGCATAGGAAAGAACATAAATCATCTTCTCAAAGCGTAACTTGTGAAGGAATGGAACGCCAACTAAGAGATGACAACAACCCACTGGGAATTTCACCACCAGTCCATGTAGAGGAGTAGTTTGATGAAGTAGCACCAAGACCAGCAAACAGAATCCTAAGGGATTATGCTAGACCAGACCGTTTCAACTGTGAATCTAGTGTTAGGAACCCACCTATGACTATAAATAACTTTGAAATCAGGACAGGCCTGATCCAAATAATTTAATAGTCGTGTACCTTTATCGGTGATCCAAGTGAAGATCCACACAGTCATTTAATTGATTTCTTGGAACTAGTTGAAACTTCTAAATATAATGGAGTATCTCCTAAAGCAATAAAGCTAGGGCTATTTCCTTTTTCTTTAAAAGGAGATGCCAAGACTTGGTTGCGAAGTTTGCCTCAAAGGTCTATTACCACATGGGACTAGATGACTCGAAAATTTTTGAATAAATAGTTTTCTCCTGCTAAAACGACCAAGTTAAGACAAGATATTTCTAATTTCTTGTAGACTGACACCGAGTCAGTTTATCAGGCATAAGAAGTTAAAAAACAATGCTAAGAAAATGTCCTCATCATGACATTCCTAAACATATGCAGTTATACATTTTTTATCACGGGCTATAACCATCTTCTAGAAATGTGATAGATGCGGCTGCAGGAGGTTCCATAATGGGCAAAACCACAGTCGAAGCATCACAATTGTTGAATGAAATTTCTGAAAATGCCATTCAATGGCCATCTGATCGTGCAATAATAAAGAGGGCCGCAACGGTAAATCAGGCAGATGCTTTAAATACACTAACACAACAGATTGTTTCTTTGGCACAAAAGTTTGAATCTTTTCAGGTTAATGCACAACAATCAAGCCAATCTGAGGCTTGTGACATGTGTGGAGGAAACCATCTGAACCATGAGTGTCATGCAACCAATAAGAATAATGAACAGGTCAATGTCATCAGTTACAAGCCGTACCCTTTTGGAAGTCCAATAGCACAAAAACACCCAGGATTCCAATTAAGCAATCCAAATGGAGCGGAGGATTCTCAAAGTTCCCAGAAGCAACTAGTACAGGGTCCACCAGGTTACCAGAATCAAAATTGCAGGCAACTGAATTTCAGGCCATATCAGCAAGTAGCTCCATATCAACCAAGGCCTCAACAAGCTCATCGAAGTGGTGATGACCTTTTGTACAAGTACATTAAGGCAATTGATGAGAAAATGAAAAGTCAAAAGTCCTCCCTTAAGAATTTGGAAATTCAGGTAAGCCAATTGGAAACTCTTATGTCAGAAAAGATTCAAGGTCCCTTACCAAGAAATACAGAGAAAAACCCAAAGGAGCACCTTAAGGCCATCGCCTTACGGTCAGGTAAGAGTCTTGATGAACCCTATGCAGACAGACATGACAAGAGTTTGTCAGACCAACAGGTAAACAAGGATAAGAATATTGACACACCTTCTGAACCATCAGAAAAGAAAGAAGTCAAGAAAAATGAAGAAAAGAATATTGAAAAAAAGACTCATTTCCCTGTGACAATTCCTTTTCCACAAAAAATGAAAAAAGAAAAGCTTGATGGTCAGTCTGCAATACTTTTGGAAATTTTAAAAAAGATTCACATTAATATACCTTTCACTGATGCTTTATTGCAAATGCCTTCATATGCAAAGTTTTTAAAAGAAATTTTGTCAAGTAAAAGAAAATTGGAAGAAGTTTCTATGGTAGTGCTTACTAAAAAATGCAGTGCTATACTTCAAAATAAACTACCACAAAAACCTGGTGACCCAGATAGTTTTACAATTCCATGCACTTTGGGATGAGTTTATTTTGAAAAAGCATTTTGTGATTCTGGAGCTTCAATAAATTTGATGTCATTTTCTATTTTTAGAAAATTGGATCTCGGTGAGATGAAAAACACAGTTGTTCTTCTTCAGTTTGCAGATCAAATTACTAAGAAACCTAAAGGAATAATTGAGAATGTGCTTGTAAAAGTGGATAAATTTATTTTTCCTGTAGATTTCATAGTATTTAAAATGGAGGAATGTCCTGATGAACCAATAATTTTTGGTAGATCTTTTCTTGCTACAGGTAGAGCAATTATAAATGTCCATCAGGGACAACTAATTTTAAGAGTTGATGAAGAAAGGGTCATCTTTGATATGCAAAAGATACTAAAGTTTTCAAGAGATGAGACATCATCTTCATGTTTTTCTATTGACATGATTAGTGATCTTGCAGATGAATTCAAAGATGACCAATTAATTTTGGACTCCATGATAAGATGTTTGGCCAAGTCTGGCACCACACATGATGATGATCAAACCATCAAAAGTGAAGCTGAAATATTAGAAAAAGATCATGAGGATGAGGAGAAGCAATCAGATGAAGTTCAACCAAAAATTAAACTCAAAACTCTCCCTTCCCAATTGAAATATGTTTATCTTGAACATGATTTATTTTCAGTAATTATTTCATCTTCTCTGACTCAAGAACATGAAAATAGTTTGATTCAAGTATTTTGAGCACACAAAGGAGCCTTAGGGTAGACTATAGCAGATATCAAAGGAATTAGTCCAGCTATTTGCATGCGCAGAATCCTCATGGAAGATAATTACAAACCAATAGTCCAACCGCAAAGGCGACTGAATCCAGCAATGCAAGAAGTGGTGAAAAATGAAGTTATTAAGCTTCTGGCGGCAGGTATCAGTTACCCAATTTCTGATAGTCCTTGGGTAAGTCCTGTACAAGTAGTACCGAAGAAATGAGGTGTGATAGTTATAAAAAAAAAATGAACTCATACCTACCATAACAGTTACAAGATGGACAGTCTGTATTGATAACAGACGTTGTTGACACCGAATTTTGTCCCGGAATTATTCAAATTAATAATTTATTATGGAAGGGTTGTAATTAAGGTTAAAATTGAAAGTAAAAAGGAAAAACAATTGAATTTCAATAGAAAAAAGGCTAAAAACGAAATGCGCAGCCTCAATTGTGACCCACCCATGCAAACCCCTTATATACCAACCTATAATTCCCCTATACCCATCAGTTCCAATCTCCCAACCCAGTTCATTACCCGCGACCCGTTTCTCCCTAAACCCGACCCAAAGCCCTCATCTTCTCCGTACGATCAACATGCTGGACAAATAATCTTGTTCCAGCTGGTACCCTTGGTCTCTCTCACCAGTACAAAGCTTCACCAATCTCGTCCGTGCATTTTGAGTGAGCTTTTGATCCGAGCCGTCAAAGGCATTCTAACGATAATTTCCCTCAGGATAAAGATGAAATGGTACGATCCCTAAAGGGATTAAACTATTTCATCCTTGTCTTAAAAGGAAACGGCAGAAAATCAGGGGTCGATTTGGGAAATTGAGAAAAATTCGAAACCCTAAGGCGAGGTATATATATGCTTTATTCTTTCATTTTGGGGGGGGGGGGGGGGGATTTTGACATATAAGAAACGGCAGCATATGCCTTAGAGGAAAAAAAAAGAAAAGCATCTCTCTCGGTTTTAAGAAAAGGGGTATTACTTTTTCTGTTTTTGTTGATTTCAATTCGTGTTATCGCATCGCTATTCGAGTCGTCAACCTTGTTCTAGTCGTCGACTTTGTTCGTCGTTTGTTCGAGTTGCATTTTTCAGTTCATCGCTCTTGTTCACTACCTCGCAAAAGGTCAGTGTCTCATTATTTTCTTTTGTGTTCTGTGCATTTTAGCAAATAATAGATGAGAATGTATAGTCAAGTAACATTGTTTGTTTTGAACTACTATCTGTGTTGTTTTGCTTAAAAATAATTTTGAAGCATGTTAGGAGGAGCTTAAGGATCAGAATCACCATGATTAATGTGCCTTAAACTATATCATTTGTAGAAAGCTTTAAAGCTTCTTAGCTTTAATCCTATATTTTGAAATGGATCCTTATTGAAATTGAGACACTAACCAGTTCATAAAAATTAAAATGAGAGCTTTATGTTGAATGTAAAATCAGTTCATTTCTATAGTTTGATCCGACCCTGCTCATTAACTTAAAAGAGTTTCTTTACAGTTCTAGTTGTTTCATTGGGTTGCCGTGTTGGTGGCAGGCTTATAGAATTCGTATAAGCTGTTTCTGGTTCCTTTTGAATGCCTGGTTGTAAGACAGGGTCCAGTTTTGGTTCTGTTGTATTGTTCAGGTCTGGTGAGGGGTGCTCATGGGTAGGTGCAGCAGGGGCTTGATGGAGTCTGTAGGGAGTGAGGGAGTTAGTTTCAGGGAATGGCTTCTGGTTCAGTTTGTGAGGGTTGAATAGGGGCTGTGTGTGTGTTCAGGTTGTTTAATGTAGGAGTTGTTATAGGGCCTGGTAAGTATGTGCTGTAGAGGTGGTGTTAGGTCTGTGAGAGGCAATGGGGTTTTGGTGGTTCAGGTGTGGTTCAGAAGTGGGTTCAGGATGTGAGAATGTAAGGGTATGTAGTGTGTTTGTTGGGTGTCAAGTTTGCTTCAGGTCTAAGTGTTGTTGATGCAGCCTTTTCCCATTTCTCCTTGTTCTGCTTTGAAGGTCTAGTACCAGTTTCATTCCCAGCTTAGCTTCTCTTGGATTTTGTTTAGTCAGTCCTGTTTTCTGTGAGATGAAAGGAGGAGCATTTCTCCTTGCTCTTGTCCAGTTTTAAGGAGGGGGTAGCAGCAGGGGTGAGGTTCAGGGAGTTCAGGTGAGTTTGTCCAGGAGTTGGTTCTTTGAGTTCAGGGTTGTGATAGGGTTTTCTCTGAGGTGTTTTAGGTGGTGAAGGGGTTTGTTTCTGGCTCAGTTTTGCTGAAGGTTGTCAGGGGGTCTAAGGAGTTGATGGCTGCTTTATCTGTTTGTGTATATGTGTTTCCTGTTTGTCTAGGAGTGCCGGGGTCTGTGAGGAGCTGTAGGTGCTAGGAAAGTTTGATGTGTGCAGAATTAAGTGGGTTCAGGTGTGAGGTTGAGAGGGTATTTTCCGGGCAGGGTATTCTGATGAATTTCAAGGGGTTTGTTTGGTTCTGCATTCATATGGTTAGGTTCAGGGTATTTCCAGGAAGTCTGGGTGAGTTGCAGGTATTGATGAGGGCTGCATGTTTTATAAGCAGGGTATGTAGACAGTTTATAGGGCTATCCTGGTTCATCTTATTCCAAGGAATTAATGAAATGCGGAGGTCTTTCAGGTCAGAATTAAGTTTCAGTGTAGGCTTTTTGTCTAGAATTTTTGAGCAGCAGGGGTAAAGGTTCTGTTAAGGGGTTATTTCAGGTTCTTATTTCCGAAAAGGAAGGAGGTAGTTTCTATAGTGTCCTGGCTTTACATTAATTTATGTTCTGCTATCTTTTTTTTTTTATCAAAGCAATCTCTTGCCACCTCTTTATATCCTTGATGAATTATAATGTTATAATCTGTAAGAATTGGAATTGGAAATATCTTTGTGTTTTCTTTTGGCTTAAATTCATTCAGCAAGCATTTGATGATCCCGGGATGAGCTATTTTGGTTTAGCGTTGTTAATGTGAGAAGTTTCCAGGTTCTGTTAGCTAATATAAATATTAGTCCAAATAAAGCTTTCACATTTTAGCTATTTAAATATCTTGGCTTGTGAAGTTTGATGTCTGGGGTTATCAAAAGACAAATCTTGTCTATTATTTCAGTTGCGCTTTGGCTATGTTTAAAATCCTATTATATCTGTTACTAGGAAGAAAAGTTAATAGAACTTGAATGATGATATATTACTTACATAGTATGCATCGGAAACAAGGAGCATAATGAAGGAAAGAAATGTATGGCTTTGTTAACTATTTAAAGCTCAGATAGTATCATATATGCATTTAACTAAAAAAACTGGGTTTAGTGGCTTGATACAAGAAACCTAGAAAGTCCTACTTTATAACCAAAGTTCTTAACATCATCCTGGACTTGTTGTCTGCATTCTCTAAAAGTAAATTTTTTATAAACAGAAGGCTCAATACAACTTAGTATTTTTGTGTCATAAGATGGACATAAGAAAAATGCAGTTGAAAACCTTTCTTTTACTTTATTTGTTACAACTCTGTGTTCAACACTTCTATAAGCACCATTACTCCATGCCTGCATCATGAAAACATATTGTTAATTAATTTGTAAAGCTCAAGAGTAATATATTGCTACAAGGTTAAACTGAAATAGAAGAATTTAGTAAACAATTACGGTACCCGGAACAAATCTCCTATGTTGATAATAAGCGCTTCAGGATTAAGCTTAACAAAGATCCATTTCCCATCTCTCCGTAATTGCACATTTTTTTAGTGTCATTGCTTGTTTATGCTTTCAACAGGTGTAAGCAGATCTTGAGGCATGTGTGTAGGTTAGATCTAGAAATGTGAGTGATCATTTTTATTATTATTTGATTGGGGTTTATGTTATCTGAGAGTGCATAAGTATTAAAGCCAATGAGATAGAGTGGTTTAGTTGCCCCCTGAAGTTGGTAAGTTTGTTTATATGATTAAGATACTTTAATGATTAACAATTTGAATACTTCAATTAGGCTTAGTGTTAGTCTGCTTATGGTATTGTACCCTCCTTCTGTTATGTTTATGCTATGATATCAAGGTGTAATCATGTATTCATTTATGCTGGTTTCTTACTTGTGCTCGTCAAAATCGTTGTTATTATCTAATGTTGTTTGTTTTGCCTTTTGTTTTGCCTTATGTGTTGAGTGAAGCAACGGTCGATACCCCCTTTCATTCTTGCATTTAGCTACTGCTATTGATTGATGTCATCTTGCTAATCTTTATCTCTTCTTGTTTCTTTGCATGATCCAACCTTGGACGAGTTGGGTCTAAACTCACCAAGTGGGATAATTCATTGGCATCGGAGTTACATTGGGGTCGAGTTCGAGTTGCTAAACTCACGCAAATGGGAACGGCTTGCATTTGGAAGTTACCTGAATCACTCCGCATTTTCGGGACTTGATATCCCCGAAAATGTAAAACAAAAGAAATGAATAAACGAAAAGCCTTGTGAAATACAGGGCTCGCATTAAGTTCGCTATTCCGGGTTCTACTTTCTAAAACTCCTTCCCTCCCGTCCCCTTTTAGAAAGCATGTTTTAGGACTTTGTATGATTAGAAGCCTGGTAGATTAGTCGCTTTAATTGAATTGTTATCTTATTGTTTGCCTAAGATTGTTTATAAATTGCATATCCCGTCTCTTTGGGACTCGCCGATTAATTTAAGATAGTAGAAATCTTTAGTTAATTATCGAGTGCAAAAGAAATAAAATTAAAATTGTACCTATTCATTCATTATTTATATTTAGTCAATTATTTATCCATTTATTAATTCATTTATTTATTCATTAATTAAATTAATTAAGTGGTATTTATTATTAATTTATTTGTTTAATTTTAAATTAACCATTTATCTGCCTAATCAATTATAATTATTTATTTATTTATTTATTAAATTATTTAAGTGGTATTTATTTATTATTTTATTTATTCATTCTATTTATTTATTTAATTAATTAATTCCAATTAATTATTTATTTGTTTAATCGATTGTATTTATTTATTTAATTAGCTAATTATTGTCGTTCATCCTTTATCTAATTGAAAGCATATAAATATTTATTTATCTACTTAAGTCATTTATCTATTTATTATTTATCTAATTAGTTAATCAATCAATTATTATTCTTATTCAATCATTTGTTAAATTTATTTATTTAATTTTAATTAGCCCTTATTTATTTAATCAATCAATCAACCCTTATCTCATTATTCATTTAATTAATCTTAAATTTTGTTCAAGTATTGTCATAATCAATTTTATCTTCTCTATATTATTTATTACCTATTTATTTTATTTAAAATTTATCCCAAACTAAATTTCAAGTAAAATTCGTGAAAATCGCCGGATTAACCGCCTTTAGCGGATTTTCGAAAGTGCTCCCGTAATAAGGACCTTCTTTCGAATTTAACAGAACCACTTACCTAAGAATCTCTGAATTTAATTTAATTTCTTTTAAATAAAGGTTAAATTGCACTCCTTAGTTAACTTAGGTTCCTAATAATCCTTAAATTAGGTGGCGACTCCAAAGCAACCCTTTGGAATCCCATTTTGTTGAAATATACCCGAAACCTATCTTTTCCTAAAGAGAGGGTAATTTTTGGGGTTCAACAGCGTGGCGACTCCGCTGGGGATTGCGCAAATGGTTCTAACCAAAAGATTTTCATGAATTTGCTCTATTTATATATGTGTTGATTGTATGTATGCGTAGCTTAACTCATTATTGTTTGAATGCCTAAACTAGTATACATGGCTTAAATAAATGTTTGTTTGTATGATTAGATTGATTGTGTATAAAGCATGTTTTTATTTGTGCATAGTCCGCATTCCGTTCATATTTCCTCCCTCATGGAGCCTGTCAATTCTCTTTCACCTCCTCGATTTTATCACGGGGCACCCGCTTGACGGGTAGTTATGCAGGAAGGGCATTGCCCTTACCTCACCTTTGAAACTTCTTTCGTGTCACCAAAGTTAGTTCGGGATATTGAGATTGCCTGGTTTTGTCATGGCCAGTTCTACTGCGTTGTGAGGCCAGGTCTATCCCGCATAGGTCGAGTCAGCCTCAACCGTTAGCCCACTCTTAGAAGGAGATTAGGTCATGCATGCATATACACCTTAGTTTGGACCCGGTCCTTGGTACCGTTTTCAGGAATTAAGAAACCGCCCTTTTGTTGACGGGTTATTGCAGACCCAACGACGTTGCATCTTATGTGATCGTGTGGATATTATAATGAACTCCAAGCCCTTTGCCATGTCAAATCTGGGATCTCATGTCGTGTCTTTTGTTGTTTTATAGATATGAATGCAGACCATCTTTTTCCGAGTTTCTGGAACACTCAGATGATCCACACTTGCCCAAAAATTCTCAAAGACTGGTGGGATAACATCAGAAGAGATCATGGTTCTTTGGTCATAAGGAAAACAGGGAACCTAGTTTCATTAATGGATATCCAGGGAGACAAGGGTCTTATCGAGGCTTTAATAAGACTATGGGATCCTGAGCAGGGCGTTTTCCGTTTTCCAGATTGTGAATTATGCCCTACTTTAGAGGAAATTTCTGGTTTTACCAATTTGGCCCTGGATGACCGTGAGTTGATTGTGCCCATGGAGAAGTGTGAGAAAAAGTTCTGCAAAATGTTTGAATTAAACTACTCTTCATCACTGATAACTAAAACCCAGGGCACAGTATCTTTGAAATATTTGTTTGACCGTTTCGGGAAAAAGGGATCTTATCGTGCCAATCCAAGGGCGTTCAAATGCACTGAACATAAATGGGAGAAGCTCAGGCCCAAAGCTTTTGTACTGGCATTGCTTGGCACTTTAGTATTTCCTTGTGGCTATGACGCAGTTGACATGCGACTTAGCACCGTGGTCCGATCTATATTTGAGGGCGTGAATGGGAGGCAGACTACTCTGGTTCCCATGATTTTGGCCGATATACTGGGCGCTTTGACTGAGTGTTCTAAAGGAGGGAATTGTCATTTTTCTGGTTGCAATCTTCTTTTGCAACTATGGGTTATTGAACATCTTTGCACTCGAGGCCCATTGGATGATTTGATTCCTCAAAATGGAAACCGAATCGCCACACACCATGGAAGAATGGGAGGTTTCAAACTTCATAAGACTGCTCAAGGTTGGTATGATGATATAAAGGGTTTGAGTGGCGCGGACATTCACTGGAATTATTCATGGATTGGCAATCATGAAGTTCGTCTAAGGAGTCCCGACCGGTATTATATCAGGTTGATCGGGTTCAGGAGCATCCAGCCTTACGCTCCGATCCGTGTGATGAGGCAGTTCGGGTTATTACAGTCCATCCCACTCATTGCTGGTATTCGGGAGTCTGAAATCAAATATGAAGCACCCAATTACACAGTTCCTGAAGCAACAAACATCTGTAATGACTGGGCTCGCTCAGAAAGAGAATTGATTCGTCGAGATCAAAACCCACCATGTTCTCCTGAGTATTACGCATGGGCAAGGTACATCTATGAAACTGGGGAGATAGAAACAAGTCCTTGGGAGCAGACTGGGTTTGTTGACAAAGAAGCTGAAAGGCATTCTCGCCTTCACATTCTGCCCATAACAACGTTGGATGAATTGATGTTTGACCAAGTTCGCCATTACCCGGGATATTCAGGATATCTCTATGCCACAAACCGGTTGTATCTTGAAAGGCCACCTGCCTGATGATGTTGCTGAATACTGATGATTATTGCTGATTCCTAAAGATTGAAGCAGAATTTAGCTCTTGTTTTTCTAAAATTCCCTTCTTTTGTCCCGATGTAAAGCTTGATGCTTCTTCCCCTTTTAATATTTGGATACTATTATCCCAACTCTATCACGATGTAACATTTTGAGACCGGTTTATTACTAATGGCAATTACTAATGTTTATTTACATCCCAATTTTGTATTGGCAAACGGTTTGTATCATTATAATATCCACATGTGTATGCAATTTGCGCGATTAGGCTTACCTCTAGCACAAAGAGGCACCCTATAGGGTAAGACGCGTCCGCATTTTTATTTTACGCACATTATTTGTGGTTGCCACATGCCTAATTTATCGCCCGTTTAAAATGCCAAAGCGCTACTTGACGCGCGCTATGTGCTTGTGTGCAATTTCGAAAATAACATGCAAACTAACATAGTTACCTTTGAACTTTTTGTTTTTGTTGTGTTTACTCCCTTCCCCGCAGAAGTTTGATTTGTGTTGACTTTGAAATGACCGACTTCACAAAATCCAAAGCGAGAAAAGGAGATTCTCTTTCTATTGTGATCATAAAAAAGAATAAGACAGTGTCTGACCCATCTTTGGAACAAAATGCAAAGAATGATGAAAAGGTTCTCTTTGGTCTTACAAAGGAAAAAGGACAATCAGTAGTAGAACATGTATCCAGTCCGAATGAGTGGTGCCATTGGCAAACACAGGAGAAGTCTAGTCGATACCAAGTGTCGAATTTGAAAAAGAATCCGACAGAAACTTTCCGTGAATATGCTAGTCGTTGGACAAGTGAAGCCACTAAGGTCCAACCACCTTATACAGAGAATGAAGCAATTGCATGTTTCATTTCATCTCTGGACAGTGAGCTCTACCACCAAATTCTTCGCCAAATGTCAGATACATTGGAAATAACATTTGCCAATATTGTTAAGATGGGAGAAACTATGGAAATCAAAATGATGCTTGAATCAGTCACTCCAAAAAATGCAAATGCAATGGCCCAGTTTGCCAATGATAAGAAGAAAGGGAAAGGGGTACAGGTTCCAAGTTGTCCAAACCCACCTTACAATTTATCTTGCCAAAACAAATCCACTTTCAATCATCATAGTCAATGCAAAGCTCCTCTTGCGCCAATGCTTGATTTCAACCCTCCATTAAATTATCATCAATGCAACTCGCTTGTTTATCAGCCTTATCCACAACCATATGTCTATCAAACACTTTCAAATAACCATGCGCTCCCAAATTACCAACCATTTCTGAAGCACCAGCCTTCATCTAGTCATCAACCTATAGCTTCTGTTCGCCAAGGTCGCCTAGCCATGGAAAAACCCTGCACAAAGGTCTTCAAAACTTTCACACCTATAGCCGAACCTTATAATCAGTTTTATGAAAGGCTAAGGGAAGCTGGAATGATTCACCCTATCGCTGATGCAACACCTAGTCCTCTTCCAAAATGGTTCGATGAAACCAAACATTGTGCCTATCATTCTGGGGCACCAGGGCATGACATCGGAAATTGCTACGCACTCAAAAACAAGATCGAAACAATGATAAGATCAGGAGAAATCCAATTGGTGACGGCTCCTCCAAGTTCCCAATACTCATTATCTAGCCCAGCGTTTGGATCTAAGCCCAACTTTGAAAAGAGGGCTCGCCGAAAGTTTACATTTCCAATAGAATCTCAAGAGCATTTGTTTGAAAGGTTAAAAAGTGCAAAAGTTTTAAATCCTTTGGTAGGAGATGAGACATTTGATCCTCCTCCAAGATTGATTCATGGGGTCAAATATTGTGCTTACCATGGAGAATATTGTCAACACGACACTAAGAACTGCATTACTCTGAGGCACAAAATTCAAGATTTGATTGATGATGGAGTACTCCAGCTTGCTTATGATGATACGACTCAAAAATAAAGATGATGATCTCTGAGTTGATGCCCTTCTGAAAGGAACTTGGCAATTGAGCTCAAGAGTTTCCTTTTGCATCACAATTCAAATTGAGGCCCTGAATTGTGTTTTTGCTTTAAAGTATGTCTATGTCTTTTGAAAATGACTTTTAATTTCTGTCTTTGCATATTTGTCGTGTTATGCCTCCTTAAGTTAGAATTTGAATAAATAATACATTGCATTCTCATTATTTACTTTATGGTATGCTTTTGACTAAATATGCATTCCTATTTCAATTTTATAATTATAAAACCTGCGTAAGCATTGCTTGTGACTAACAACAAAACAACTGAACAATTTGGGAATGATGCGCTGAAAGGCAACATTTTGCACCCTTGAGGTGTCAGACTGTCGTTAGGACTTCAACTGGGCAGATTTTATTTATTGGCATACAAAGTGGAAGTAGTTTTATCTACATTCTTTCTTTGAAGATTGCTTAAAATGATGAGTTGAAGATGCAAAATTCGTGAAGTTGATAAAGTCTTTATGTGGTTCACCGGGTTGTATCCGGAGGAGCACTGATTCTGGCAGAAATGGATGGTCAAGTTTGGCCAAAAGCAATCAACGCAGATGCTGTCAAAAGATACTATGTTTGAGGCAATCGCAAGTTAGCATGGTTTTGAATGTAATCTTGGATGTAATGCGAACTACGCGTAACCTGATTCCCAAGGCGGGATACGTAAGCAACTCACATAGAGCTCGGTTACACTAGCATAGGAATCCCTTATTTCCTCTTTTATGTAATTTTGAACTACTTCTGACCTGATTCCTGGAATGGCAACGGGATAAGTAGGAAATCCCCGTCGGATTCAGTCAAAATATTGTAACGCTTTAGGCTTGTTTATCTTTTATGATGTAATGCCGAACTATGCATCTGGGCAGATGTGTGGATTTTCCAATTCGGATACGGCTTCGTACTTAGATTGCCATATTCCCCAAAAATTAATGTAAGCAGAACTACGCACGGTCTGATTCCCGTGGAGGGATACGTAGGCGCTCTTAACGGGCTCGACTCTATAATATTAAAATTTTCAGTCTCCCCTAAGGCAAGCAACTGGGGAAATTTTGCAAAGATAATTTGAAGATTTGAAAGATAGCAACTGGAGCAATTTTGCAAAGATAATTTGAAGATTTGAAAGATAGCAACTGGGGCAATTTTGCAAAGATAATTTGAAGATTTGAAAGATAGCAACTGGAGCAATTTTGCAAAGATAATTTGAAGATTTGAAAGATAGCAACTGGGGCAAATTTTGCAAGATAAATTGAAGATATAGAAGATAGAAACTGGGGCAAATTCTGCAAGGGCAAGTTGAAGATTTAGATGGTCATAACTGGGGCAAAATTTTGCAAGAATCAACGTTGACTATCAAAAGATGAGTTGGGAAGATCTTGGGAATTGGCTAGATGAAGAAGTGTCAACTCTAAGAAAAGGATGTTTAGTTTGTTTTAAGATATGTCACAAGCTAATGTCAAGGCAGAAATTTCATAAAATACATCTTACTTTCATGAAATACTTGCATGGTTACTTTATTTACTTTATTACCAAAACTACTTTTACTTCGCCTCTATTATCAAAACATTCATTTGAGTTCATGAGCCAAGTCTCCGAGTATGATTCACAAATCCAAGTCCGAGGAAAACATGAGAGCAAAAACGACATCAAGAAGATCGAGATCAAGTCAGCACAAATCAAACACCCATCCCCAAAACTAACGAATTTCTTTTGAGAGCAGGAACATGAAAGCTTGCAATGAAAGGATCATTCGCACTATGGATGAACAATTTATGGAACGCGCATTCAAAGTCGCCTTGCAGATTGCGTTGCATTGCCTTTTCATGGCTTAAAGCGTTATTGCTTCGCCATGAGTTATTGCCGAACAGGCGGCATTTCTACCTATAGGATTTTCATTCCCAAATAAGCAATGAAGCCGAGGCATGCGTTATGTTTTCAAATCACACCAAAATAAGCATTGCCTTATTTTAATTGACAATCTGCTCAAGACCTTCATTGTCTGATTGTCTCGCCAATTGATTTATCAAATGCCTATTGCACTGATTACGTTTCCGCACTGCTTTGCTTGGCACTTGCTTTAAATTCTGCCTTTATATTGGCTTTAAATTAATGCTTCGCTTTACTTTTTCAGGTCAACCATCAGTTTCTCGGAGATTGTTCGCCTTGTCGCATATGCAGCGCAAATCTATTTCTTTCTTTTTTCACTATAGACTTTGCTTTATTATTCTCTCGTTTTCCAACGCATTTACTTTAAATTTGCAGGAATTGAACATCAGATCCAATATGAACTGAAGGGAGCATTCAACACTTTGCACCACTATCAATACCAGCAACACCAATTAAATTGACGACGCATATGATTCTGCTTGACAGATCATTCAAATTTACTCTTGCGGCATCTAAGCATTACATTTGATTATTGCCGAAAAGACGGCGCTTTTCTTTTCTCGAAATCTTAACATTGTTATGGAATTTATCTTGCAATATTGATAGACAAGTCCGCTGGAACCCCGCTTTTGGAGTGTTTCGCGACGTCGGTTGTCTTGCAATATTGGCACTTTATATTTGGTATTTATTAATAGTTTGAGACAAGTCGGCTGGAACACCACTTTCGGAGTGTTTCGCGATGTCGGTTGTCTTTCGATATTGGCATCTTATATTTTAAATTTATTAATAGTTTGAGACAAGTCGGCTGGAACACCGCTTTCGGAGTGTTTCGCGATGTCGGTTGTCTTGCAATATTGGCATTTTATATTTAAAATTTATTGATAGTTTAAGACAAGTCGGCTGGAACACCGCTTTCGGAGTGTTTCGCGATGTCGGTTGTCTTGCAATATTGGCATTTTATATTTAAAATTTATTGATAATTTAAGACAAGTCGGTTGGAACACCGCTTTCGGAGTGTTTCGCGATGTCGGTTGTCCTGCAATATTGGCATTTTATATTTAAAATTCATTGTTAATTTGAGACAAGTCGGCTGGAACACCGCTTTCGGAGTGTTTCGCGATGTCGGTTGTCTTGCAATATTGGCATTTTATATTTAAAATTTATTGATAATTTAAGACAAGTCGGCTGGAACACCGCTTTCGGAGTGTTTCGCGATGTCGGTTGTCCTGCAATATTGGCATTTTATATTTAAAATTCATTGTTAATTTAAGACAAGTCGGCTGGAACACCGCTTTCGGAGTGTTTCGCGATGTCGGTTGTCTTGCAATATTGGCATTTTATATTTAAAAATTGATAATTTAAGACAAGTCGGCTGGAACACCACTTTCGGAGTGTTTCGCGATGTCGGTTGTCTTGCAATGTTGGCATGTTATGTTTAAGGTAGATTGATAGTTTAATGCAAGTCGGCTGGAACACCACTTTCGGAATGATTCGCGATGTCGGTTGTCTTGTAATATTGACATATTGTATTTGAAATACATGATTCGGCTTGAGACATTATGTCTTGTTAGTCAAACTTATCTTATGAAAGCCTTTCATTTTTACAATTCATTTTCGCTTTACTTATTGTTCACTTTACCGTTTCAGAATAATGATCAGCCTAGAGGTTCCCCGGGCGGAGTACCTCGTCAGTCGATCGAAAGAAGAACTTGTTGATAGCATCACAACCAGCATTTACAATTTTATATTATCCCTTTATTTATTTTTCATTCCAATTACAGTTTATTAGCAGTTGCTCGCTTACCGTTTGTTAAGTCTTTACAGAATTTTGGCAATACCGCAACAGCATTTGGAGCACTTGGAGCATAACGTGGAACTTTTTCTTAGCAGTGAACTGGGGCAACCATTGATATGAGCTAGACTCGTCAACGCGAATCTGAAGAAGCGCACTCGAACAAGCAAATTCTATCCTAATCTTTCATTCCAGATTAGGAGTCAGTCTGAGTTCTTTCCTATTCGTGCGTCATTTCTTTTGTCAATCGTGCGAGTTTTCGTTCCTAAGTGTCGTCGAACTACATATGGCCTGATTCTCTTTCGGCCCGAGATATGTAGGCAACTCAGAAACCGGAGTTCGGCCATGTCCATAAGCCTCGCCTTTTGGTACGTGGAATCAAAAGTCTTGGTTTTATCGGGACAAAATTGGTTTCCCGTCAACTTCTTTACCCGAAAAACTCTTTCATCCTTTTCCCGGTAAAGAGGGACAGCTGTTGACACCGAATTTTGTCCCGGAATTATTCAAATTAATAATTTATTATGGAAGGGTTGTAATTAAGGTTAAAATTGAAAGTAAAAAGGAAAAACAATTGAATTTCAATAGAAAAAAGGCTAAAAACGAAATGCGCAGCCTCAATTGTGACCCACCCATGCAAACCCCTTATATACCAACCTATAATTCCCCTATACCCATCAGTTCCAATCTCCCAACCCAGTTCATTACCCGCGACCCGTTTCTCCCTAAACCCGACCCAAAGCCCTCATCTTCTCCGTACGATCAACATGCTGGACAAATAATCTTGTTCCAGCTGGTACCCTTGGTCTCTCTCACCAGTACAAAGCTTCACCAATCTCGTCCGTGCATTTTGAGTGAGCTTTTGATCCGAGCCGTCAAAGGCATTCTAACGATAATTTCCCTCAGGATAAAGATGAAATGGTACGATCCCTAAAGGGATTAGACTATTTCATCCTTGTCTTAAAAGGAAACGGCAGAAAATCAGGGGTCGATTTGGGAAATTGAGAAAAATCCGAAACCCTAAGGCGAGGTATATATATGCTTTATTCTTTCATTTTTGGGGGGGGGGGGGGGGGATTTTGACATATAAGAAACGGCAGCATATGCCTTAGAGGAAAAAAAAAGAAAAGCATCTCTCTCGGTTTTAAGAAAAGGGGTATTACTTTTTCTGTTTTTGTTGATTTCAATTCGTGTTATCGCATCGCTATTCGAGTCGTCAACCTTGTTCTAGTCGTCGACTTTGTTCGTCGTTTGTTCGAGTTGCATTTTTCAGTTCATCGCTCTTGTTCACTGCCTCGCAAAAGGTCAGTGTCTCATTATTTTCTTTTGTGTTCTGTGCATTTTAGCAAATAATAGATGAGAATGTATAGTCAAGTAACATTGTTTGTTTTGAACTACTATCTGTGTTGTTTTGCTTAAAAATAATTTTGAAGCATGTTAGGAGGAGCTTAAGGATCAGAATCACCATGATTAATGTGCCTTAAACTATATCATTTGTAGAAAGCTTTAAAGCTTCTTAGCTTTAATCCTATATTTTGAAATGGATCCTTATTGAAATTGAGACACTAACCAGTTCATAAAAATTAAAATGAGAGCTTTATGTTGAATGTAAATCAGTTCATTTCTATAGTTTGATCCGACCCTGCTCATTAACTTAAAAGAGTTTCTTTACAGTTCTAGTTGTTTCATTGGGTTGCCGTGTTGGTGGCAGGCTTATAGAATTCGTATAAGCTGTTTCTGGTTCCTTTTGAATGCCTGGTTGTAAGACAGGGTCCAGTTTTGGTTCTGTTGTATTGTTCAGGTCTGGTGAGGGGTGCTCATGGGTAGGTGCAGCAGGGGCTTGATGGAGTCTGTAGGGAGTGAGGGAGTTAGTTTCAGGGAATGGCTTCTGGTTCAGTTTGTGAGGGTTGAATAGGGGCTGTGTGTGTGTTCAGGTTGTTTAATGTAGGAGTTGTTATAGGGCCTGGTAAGTATGTGCTGTAGAGGTGGTGTTAGGTCTGTGAGAGGCAATGGGGTTTTGGTGGTTCAGGTATGGTTCAGAAGTGGGTTCAGGATGTGAGAATGTAAGGGTATGTAGTGTGTTTGTTGGGTGTCAAGTTTGCTTCAGGTCTAAGTGTTGTTGATGCAGCCTTTTCCCATTTCTCCTTGTTCTGCTTTGAAGGTCTAGTACCAGTTTCATTCCCAGCTTAGCTTCTCTTGGATTTTGTTTAGTCAGTCCTGTTTTCTGTGAGATGAAAGGAGGAGCATTTCTCCTTGCTCTTGTCCAGTTTTAAGGAGGGGTAGCAGCAAGGGTGAGGTTCAGGGAGTTCAGGTGAGTTTGTCCAGGAGTTGGTTCTTTGAGTTCAGGGTTGTGATAGGGTTTTCTCTGAGGTGTTTTAGGTGGTGAAGGGGTTTGTTTCTGGCTCAGTTTTGCTGAAGGTTGTCAGGGGGTCTAAGGAGTTGATGGCTGCTTTATCTGTTTGTGTATATGTGTTTCCTGTTTGTCTAGGAGTGCCGGGGTCTGTGAGGAGCTGTAGGTGCTAGGAAAGTTTGATGTGTGCAGAATTAAGTGGGTTCAGGTGTGAGGTTGAGAGGGTATTTTCCGGGCAGGGTATTCTGATGAATTTCAAGGGGTTTGTTTGGTTCTGCATTCATATGGTTAGGTTCAGGGTATTTCCAGGAAGTCTGGGTGAGTTGCAGGTATTGATGAGGGCTGCATGTTTTATAAGCAGGGTATGTAGACAGTTTATAGGGCTATCCTGGTTCATCTTGTTCCAAGGAATTAATGAAATGCGGAGGTCTTTCAGGTCAGAATTAAGTTTCAGTGTAGGCTTTTTGTCTAGAATTTTTGAGCAGCAGGGGTAAAGGTTCTGTTAAGGGGTTATTTCAGGTTCTTATTTCCGAAAAGGAAGGAGGTAGTTTCTATAGTGTCCTGGCTTTACATTAATTTATGTTCTGCTATCTTTTTTTTTTTATCAAAGCAATCTCTTGCCACCTCTTTATATCCTTGATGAATTATAATGTTATAATCTGTAAGAATTGGAATTGGAAATATCTTTGTGTTTTCTTTTGGCTTAAATTCATTCAGCAAGCATTTGATGATCCCGGGATGAGCTATTTTGGTTTAGCGTTGTTAATGTGAGAAGTTTCCAGGTTCTGTTAGCTAATATAAATATTAGTCCAAATAAAGCTTTCACATTTTAGCTATTTAAATATCTTGGCTTGTGAAGTTTGATGTCTGGGGTTATCAAAAGACAAATCTTGTCTATTATTTCAGTTGCGCTTTGGCTATGTTTAAAATCCTATTATATCTGTTACTAGGAAGAAAAGTTAATAGAACTTGAATGATGATATATTACTTACATAGTATGCATCGGAAACAAGGAGCATAATGAAGGAAAGAAATGTATGGCTTTGTTAACTATTTAAAGCTCAGATAGTATCATATATGCATTTAACTAAAAAAACTGGGTTTAGTGGCTTGATACAAGAAACCTAGAAAGTCCTACTTTATAACCAAAGTTCTTAACATCATCCTGGACTTGTTGTCTGCATTCTCTAAAAGTAAATTTTTTATAAACAGAAGGCTCAATACAACTTAGTATTTTTGTGTCATAAGATGGACATAAGAAAAATGCAGTTGAAAACCTTTCTTTTACTTTATTTGTTACAACTCTGTGTTCAACACTTCTATAAGCACCATTACTCCATGCCTGCATCATGAAAACATATTGTTAATTAATTTGTAAAGCTCAAGAGTAATATATTGCTACAAGGTTAAACTGAAATAGAAGAATTTAGTAAACAATTACGGTACCCGGAACAAATCTCCTATGTTGATAATAAGCGCTTCAGGATTAAGCTTAACAAAGATCCATTTCCCATCTCTCCGTAATTGCACATTTTTTTAGTGTCATTGCTTGTTTATGCTTTCAACAGGTGTAAGCAGATCTTGAGGCATGTGTGTAGGTTAGATCTAGAAATGTGAGTGATCATTTTTATTATTATTTGATTGGGGTTTATGTTATCTGAGAGTGCATAAGTATTAAAGCCAATGAGATAGAGTGGTTTAGTTGCCCCCTGAAGTTGGTAAGTTTGTTTATATGATTAAGATACTTTAATGATTAACAATTTGAATACTTCAATTAGGCTTAGTGTTAGTCTGCTTATGGTATTGTACCCTCCTTCTGTTATGTTTATGCTATGATATCAAGGTGTAATCATGTGTTCATTTATGCTGGTTTCTTACTTGTGCTCGTCAAAATCGTTGTTATTATCTAATGTTGTTTGTTTTGCCTTTTGTTTTGCCTTATGTGTTGAGTGAAGCAACGGTCGATACCCCCTCTCATTCTTGCATTTAGCTACTGCTATTGATTGATGTCATCTTGCTAATCTTTATCTCTTCTTGTTTCTTTGCATGATCCAACCTTGGACGAGTTGGGTCTAAACTCACCAAGTGGGATAACTCATTGGCATCGGAGTTGCATTGGGGTCGAGTTCGAGTTGCTAAACTCACGCAAATGGGAACAGCTTGCATTTGGAAGTTACCTGAATCACTCCGCATTTTCGGGACTTGATATCCCCGAAAATGTAAAACAAAAGAAATGAATAAACGAAAAGCCTTGTGAAATACAGGGCTCGCATTAAGTTCGCTATTCCGGGTTCTACTTTCTAAAACTCCTTCCCTCCCGTCCCCTTTTAGAAAGCATGTTTTAGGACTTTGTATGATTAGAAGCCTGGTAGATTAGTCGCTTTAATTGAATTGTTATCTTATTGTTTGCCTAAGATTGTTTATAAATTGCATATCCCGTCTCTTTGGGACTCGCCGATTAATTTAAGATAGTAGAAATCTTTAGTTAATTATCGAGTGCAAAAAAAATAAAATTAAAATTGTACCTATTCATTCATTATTTTTATTTAGTCAATTATTTATCCATTTATTAATTCATTTATTTATTCATTAATTAAATTAATTAAGTGGTATTTATTATTAATTTATTTGTTTAATTTTAAATTAACCATTTATCTGCCTAATCAATTATAATTATTTATTTATTTATTTATTAAATTATTTAAGTGGTATTTATTTATTATTTTATTTATTCATTCTATTTATTTATTTAATTAATTAATTCCAATTAATTATTTATTTGTTTAATCGATTGTATTTATTTATTTAATTAGCTAATTATTGTCGTTCATCCTTTATCTAATTGAAAGCATATAAATATTTATTTATCTACTTAAGTCATTTATCTATTTATTATTTATCTAATTAGTTAATCAATCAATTATTATTCTTATTCAATCATTTGTTAAATTTATTTATTTAATTTTAATTAGCCCTTATTTATTTAATCAATCAATCAACCCTTATCTCATTATTCATTTAATTAATCTTAAATTTTGTTCAAGTATTGTCATAATCAATTTTATCTTCTCTATATTATTTATTACCTATTTATTTTATTTAAAATTTATCCCAAACTAAATTTCAAGTAAAATTCGTGAAAATCGCCGGATTAACCGCCTTTAGCGGATTTTCGAAAGTGCTCCCGTAATAAGGACCTTCTTTCGAATTTAACAGAACCACTTACCTAAGAATCTCTGAATTTAATTTAATTTCTTTTAAATAAAGGTTAAATTGCACTCCTTAGTTAACTTAGGTTCCTAATAATCCTTAAATTAGGTGGCGACTCCAAAGAAACCCTTTGGAATCCCATTTTGTTGAAATATACCCGAAACCTATCTTTTCCTAAAGAGAGGGTAATTTTTGGGGTTCAACAGACGTCTAAATGATGCCACTAGAAAAGATCATTTTCATTTACCATTCATTGATCAAATGTTGGAAAGAATTGTAGGGTACAATTTTTGCTGTTTTCTTGATGGATATTCAGGGTATAACCAAATACCAATTGCACCGGAAGATCAGGATAAGATAACTTTCACATGTCCTCATGGAACCTATGCATATAGGAGAATTTCATTTGGTTTATGCAATGCACCTGCTACATTTCAGCGGTGCATGTCAGCAATTTTTTCGGATACTGAAAAATTTCTAAAAATTTTTATGGATGATTTCACTCTTTTTGGTAAAACATTTGATGACTGTCTTAATCACCTGACCTTAGTTCTTAAGAAATGTGAAGAGACAAACTTGATTCTTAATTGGGAGAAATGTCATTTTATGGTTACTGAGGGAATTGTTTTAGGACATAAAATTACTATAAAGGGATAGAAGTTGATAAGGCTAAAATCTATATCTATATCTATATCTATATCTATATCTATACTAATTGAGAACTATAGCTAGGTGATGTGGCATGTATCTATGGCTACCATTCACTTGAAAATGTGAAGAAAATAATCATCCTTTCATTTTGCCAAAATCAGTGTTGTTTAGAGGCATTAGCAACAAAATTAGTAGACACTTGAATACAACATTAATTATATTCAAGAAGGGGTTAAGCAAGCAACTGTTTCAAATTAGTACATTTCTACTAATGACCAAAACCATTTGCATTAATTTTCAGTTTCTCAAATAATGGAGCTACTATAATGTTAGTACTATATAAAGAGAATTATAGAATGCTCACAAAGCAAATACTCTTCAGCTCTCAGTTCTCATGGCCAATCAAGAAATGAGCTATGACATCCTTTCAAAAACTTCCACTAGCCACTGCTTTTAGATTTGGCATGTCGTGTTAATGTTTAAATTCATACTGTCAATAAAACTTGCTTGAGGTAAATATCCTCATCCAATTTTGTAGTAAATGTTTGTTCTTTACTTATTTTTAGTTTAGTTATTCCTATATTTTAATGCTGGCAAATATTGTGTTTTCTTCTTTGTGCAGGATTTTACTTATTTTAGACCTTTTCATTTTTTCATTAACTGGTATTTGCACTAACTTCCCTCAAGTTTGAGTTTCAAGTTTTTCGATAAATTTTGACTATAGTGAAAATTTATGTGAAAAGATATTAAGTCTTTGAAAGTAAAATTATAGAATTCAGTATGATATTATTCTTATGACACACATAGGAAAAAATTGCAATCTATGTATATATCCGTTTTAATCTATCACTTTGCTTCCTTTTAAATATATCTTATTCTTTTCTTATTGAGCTGGATAGTAATAGGGATGATTGGATGATGCAAGCTCTACTTTGTAGGATATGAGATTTTATCATTACCAAAAAGAAATTGACAATTGATAGTATGGATGTAATTAAATATATAGATGAAAAGGTAATTGACATTTATTTTCATTTTTAGCATACACCTATTTTACTTTTTTAAATATATTTTGTGTTTGTACACTTAATACTTTTTTCTATTGTGATTCATGTTATAGCAAGAGAACAACAAATTAAAAGATACAGGCCCATGTTGAATGAAGAATTTGTATTTGTTCTATATAAAAAATGTATGTAAATTTTGAACACCTAGCATAGCTTTGAAGGAGAAAATAAAGGTATGTTGGATTCTTACCTAACCATTACTTACATATTTTGCCAAAATTTCAAGAAGTTGAAGAGGTTATAGGGAATATGAAGTAAATTTCTGTTAAAATGAAGAGATGCTAAAAATAAACTAGAAAATAATGATGCTAATACAAAAGAAAAAGGAGACACAAAGATGGCAGGGTGATGGTGAATTCTTTTCATTCTTTTTCTTCATTTAATTAAATATGTTATCTCCTTTTTTTAAGGTTTACATAAGATGCAAAATCTGTAGTAAAACGTTCAATCAGTTCTATCTCTGAAGAATTATAAATATGTCAATTATAGATTAGCACCGTTTATAAACCCATGCTACTTCACTAGAAACTATCCGTTTTCTTCCGCTTTTCGCTACTTTCCAAACTTCTCAAGTAGGGACTTTGGATTTTGCTATCATTCTTTGACTAAAGAAATGAGGAGTTATTGGGTAAAAAGTTTAAAGAAATAGTGTAATAATTGCTCAATTATGAGGACACATTCGATTACAGAATATGTAAGTAATGGTAACCCATTAATTCGGTAATAATGTATTAATGTTATTCGCCTACCTTAAATGCAATATTAAGATTGTCAATATTATCTTTTAATTACAGAATCCAAAATTCTTTTTCATTCAGGAGAGTTCTTATATATATAAGCTTCTTGCATCTTTAAGCCCATAGGTAAAACTCATCCAAAGGTGTCACATGAATTTTGATACACATTCGCAGCAACATGTAATTCCACTAATGTTCGGGACCAATAGAATTTACTGATTAATAAGTTCCCAAGAAACTTCTAAAAATATGAGAATCGAGTCATCAGAACATCAATTAGTAATAATATGAATAATGAAGAGGATGATGTATATCCCATATGAATGATCGTTTTAATGAACAAACTTGAATTCTTACTGTCAGTGAACAAATATAGATCAACACCAATTTTTTTGTTTTCAATTATTTCTTTGTGAATTGCTAGATTGATGGTAATGTAAATTATTATTTTATGGTAACATTACTTCATTTAGTTCAAAGTTTTAATCTGAATGATATGGATAAACCAAGATTCTAAGCTCTGAAGGTGACATTAATTATTCAGTTGTATTTTTATTTTTATGGGACAATTATATTTCTTATATTTAACTTAAGTTATTAAAGTTTTCTCATTATTTTTAGTTTTTACATATATCCACTTCTTGGCTGTACTGTGTATGTGAAAAAGAGCAAGACAAGGAAAAAGACACATGAAATTAATCAGCTATTCATCTATTTTAGCTTCACTAAGGGTGTGTGAGTGCTACTAATACTTGTAGGCTTTTTTATTGGGACTGTTAATAGGTTCTAAAATTTCAGTTACGAATAATATTTCATAATAATTTTGTAATTGAAAAAGGCATGAAACTAAAAACTTGAAAAACGCAATTGAAAGTTAAAGCCAAAGGTTTCTGACTTTTGCAATAAATGATTTGTAATGTTATGGTTTATACTCTATTCATTAAAAATAAAATTAAAAAGATAAACATTCATTATATTATTATAAAAGTTATATTAATGATTATTAGCTACATACTTGATGTAATTTTTTAGTGACCGCGCGAGCGCGGTCGAGTTCACTAGTTGATCTTATAGCAGGATTACCCTCCTCCCACAACTGTTTAAGGCATTAGAAGTTTTTTAGGCCATGCAGGTTTTTACAGACGGTTCATAAAAGACTTTTCAAAGATTTTAAAACTGTTGACTAACCTTTTGATGAAAGATGTTAGGTTTGATTTTTCATGTGATTGTTAGAAAGCAATTGACACCCTTAAGGAAAAAGTATCAACTACCCCTGTAATTGTGTCCCCTGATTGGAGCCAACCTTTTGAGGTCATGTGTGATGCTAGTAATACAGCTATTGGAGTTGTTTTAGGCCAGAGAAAAGATAAGATTTTTCGTCTCATATACTATGCTAGTAGGACTTTGAATGTAGCTCATCTAAATTATGCCACATACTAATCTTAGTATGGTTTATCTACCTTCACTCACTCTACTTTATGCTATTTATGCTATACTTCCTATTGATTTTGGTAAAATTATCAATGCTAACATAAAAGGTTGTCGTCATGACTCAAGTGTTCAAATATTGTGGTTTCCATCAACAATCACTTTGTTGATAAAAAGGGCAGGAATATAATTGTTCCATAATGCAGTGTATAATCTGATAAATACTCTGGAAAAGGTGTGAGGAAGTAGAAGGGCCAAGAAATAGAAAAGTTGTGAAAAACTTTTGCAAGTGCTAGAGGAAAAAGTGGAGCAAAAATTTGATGAAATGGAAACAAAAATAATTCATAGAAGTTATGAAAAGGAAAATAATTTATGAACAGGTTTGATTAAAAAAAAAAGCTACTTCTAGATTTACAGGTGGAATGGTTAATGACTGGAATTTTGTTGTTCCAATTGTGGACATGAATTTGTTGATCCATATTTTAGCTCAACCCACAGATTTTTGTTTGATGATGAATACTTGGGTTTAGCACAAAATCCACCACCACCTCTCCCGCCACTCTCACCTATCTTTTCTGATATGGTAGATTTATCTGCACTAATCCCTGATTTTGATGTCATACCTACCATACCTTTAACTCAAAATATGGACACAGAACTAAAAGAAAAAGGGAAGAGGGCACGAGATGAGGATGGAAAAGGTGAAGAATGACTGATTTTAAAGAAATGAAGAACTTTCATCCGGGAGGATGAAATATCTAAGTGTGGGGGAAGTTGTTACTATGTCTGTCTCTTTTCTGAACTTCCTGTGAATGTTGCTGGGCTTTTAATGACTTATGCCTTAAATACCATTGTAAATCTAGGAATAATTTGGCTAACTATTTCTCCTAACTTTTGTGGTATGTGGCAACCAAGGAATATAATTTTAAATATTTAATGTTGTCTCTTGTGAAATATTTATCTTACTAGTAAATGGTGTTTTGCAGAAGTGCAGCAAATTAAAACAAAAAACAAAAACAACAAGTGGAGCCTTTTGTGTTTTGTCGTAGCATGAGTTAAGGAGCAGTAAATATTCTAAGAGCCCAAGTTGAAAATGCATTTCATAAAGTGGTAATAATAATTTTATTAGCTTTTATATTAATTAACTTTACATTTTCACACAAACTGCAGTTTCTTTCAAGCTTTCTTATGAAGTTGTATATTTGAAAGCCAAAAAAAAAATTATATATATTATAAGCATAGTAATATTTTTACTTTCTTTTATCATATTATATATATGTATATAAACTGTTTATGTTAATAACTCTTTTTATTATTACTTCTTGTAAAATACTAATTTATCAATATAAAATTCTTATCATTGTAAATTTGTATTTTCTATGTCTAGCATATAACTTTCTTGTTTGTGAGTTTATTTTTTAAGACGAGAACATAAAAATTCAACACTTGGTCGGACATCTTGAGATTGAGAAGCATTATGATTAAAAATAAGTAGAATTCACAATCTTTAATCTAGAACTTGCCTCCAATGTTTTTTAAGGTGAAATATTAGATAACACTGATTTTTGAAAAATGAAATTAGGCCCTCTTTGTTTACCTCTATCTTTCCTAAATATTACTCCAAAAAAAATAACATATATTCTAACACCTATTTTTGAAGCCTGAATCCCTATCTTTCTTTCTTGGTACAAAAAAAAAAAGCCTAAATTTAAATACAAATCCTTGCTTATGATTTGAAAAGTCCTTTTATACAAAATAGGCTTGGATCTCCTTTTGAAAAAGAATTAGAATTAAACCAAAAAATAAAAGTGAAACAAGAAGAGATTGATCGTATGTACAAACATTAGAAGCACACTAAAAAGGAAAAAAAAAAAAAAAAAAAAAGGAACAACGAGAAGAAAATTGATATCTAGCTTCATATATTTTAAAGTCTATATGAGAAATATTCTGCTCCAAAGCTGGAAAAATGCAAGTCACTACAAAAAAGCTTTTATCATACCAACCTGAAGCCTATATTACAAGCCAGAAAAACTTCTAAAATATTTTAGAAATCAGTGTCAGTCTATATTAGTGGAGATAGATATTAAAGGCAAGCCTATGGACAAAGGATGAAGAATGCTCAGTGCAAATGATCATAAAGTTATCAATTTTAGAGAAGTCCAGAAAGTAAGAAGGTGAAATTTTTGTCATACAAAAATAAAAATAGAAACAAGGTAAGGATTTGATAAGCATAGAAAATTTATATAATTTGCTTGTATGATATATTTTATTTGATTTAATTTCTATTTTACATGAGCAATATAATAATTATTTTTCTAAAAAAATGTCGTTTCCTCGAGGACGAGTAAAAGGTCAAGTGTGGAGGAATTTGATGGATATAATTATTCATGTAATTTTACTATATAAAAAGATAAGATTTTATAATAAAACATGAATAATAATATCATATTCTCGCACTTTTCTAACAAATCTTGCAGGAAAAAGAATACATGAAAAAAGAGAAGAAAAGAAACTAAAAGAGAAGGGCGATAATGATACAACTTCATCTGCATATATAAAATACTACACAAAAAAAAAAATTTCATCCAAAGGAAACCACGAGAAATTTCCAAATTGTCGCCATGAGAAAATGTCCTAATGCCAACCATGAGATTTGCCAAGGATTTTGTTAACTTTCACCAAGTCTTCCATTGGAAATTTTCTATAAATAGTACATGTTGAATAAGGAAGATGCTATCTAGTTTTTCATTTACTTTCTATCTATAAGCAGGTGTTCCAAAGAGTAGAGAACTTGCTCTTGCTCCCTTTTCCTTTCTCTTGTCTTTCTAAGTTCTTTTAGTTGTTCTTATTACAAGAAATAATATTTCTTCAAAGTACTTTTATTTTCTTACTCCATAATGGAGTAATCTCTTTTTGTTGGTATAGTTGATAAAGCTTGATATATTTATAATGTTATCTCAGTTTAAACAGGTTCTTGGCTTGATACTTTATATTTATATTTTATATGGTGCAGGGATGATGGCCTTTTATTAATTATTAATTATTATTATCACATCTACATATTTTTAACTCTAAGTTGGTTTTATATTAACTTTGCAATTCTCACAGAGCAAAATTAACATATTATGACTGCAGGATAAAATAGAAGAGTGAGAGTAATTTTTAGTATACTATTATTCCAAGTCTGTAATCTTGCTTGCCTCAGTTTTAATTCTCACGGAGGAATTGTTGTAGGCAAGGTTATTGATTTATAGTAAGAATATTATCATGAAGTTTTTACTACCTTGTTCCACAATTCAAGCAAGAAAATATTTTGGTTTAACTGTCACTAGTTATAACGCAGTTAATTTACATAACCTCACGGAGTATTATTAACTGATTATTTCTTAGTGAGCAAAATATAATTGAATTAGCAATTAGCAATTATTCGTAAGAAAAATACATGTAAAAGCTGAGATTTTATTATAATATTATCAAGCGAATTCAATAGTTCCCAACTCTTTTTAAATTATAAATCTTCCAGAAGTTGTTTGTTTCACTTAAAGTAGATTATAAATTCAAAAACTCACTTTTCATCAGGTTGATTCTCTCAAATAGTATTCGAAATATTACATGTCTGCAGTATAGATTTTTCAATCTCTGTGGGACAATATCTTAAACTATACTATAATTTGACTAAGCACGAGCACGAAATTCCTAAACATTTTGGTCTCGCCAAGCTTTGATACGACAAATTCCTTGTTAACCGTGTTACAAATTCGATTGATTGACATAACAGATTTAGGCCAATACAAATTGGTGCCGTCTGTGGGGATCAAGTAATTATGTTTGTTCCAAAGTTGCAGGTCACATTCTTTCGTGTCCTCTTCACTAATTCTTATCAATGGCCGACAATACTAATAACACGATTGAGCAGGTTGGACATAGGGCTTTTATCCCTTCCCCAGGTGATGGAACACAGGTTCCTCCAATCCCACCAGTTGGCATAACGCCACCAATCCCATCAGATGGAGGAACGTCATTTCCTCCTCCTCCACCCCCAGCTGATCCCACTTCGTCGGGGTCAAACGACCCATTTCAAACCTACGTTATGAATGATTTGCAACAACTTCAGGGACAGTTTGTTGCACATGCTGGTATTAATGCCGAATTCCATAACTCGTTGCAAAATATCTCTAGAAATATAAGAAACAATAGAACCACCACTAATAATCCACCTGCGGTTTCCAATGGAGGTATTCTGAATTTTGTTCCCACGGGCACAACGACATGGGGGCTTCCAAAAAGAGTTGTGTCTAGAGGCTCAGGGACTGCCCCGTTGGAACTCAGCCTTTTAGGTCAGCCCATATGGTGGCAGAAACGAGCGTCTTGTTAGACATGGAGAAATGGAAGAAAGATTTTGAAGCCCAATTCGAAAAGCAGCTCGAGAACGTCCCTGGGGTCGGAAAGCCTCAACGAGTCTTGGACATTGAAAAATGTAGGCAGCAACCTTACAAACCCGAAGCTGAGTATATGGCAATGGTCAAAAGTAATAATTTGACCCCAGTGGAACAAAAATTGATGTTTTTAAAAAGTTCGGGGATACCCTAAAACAATGAGCGTTGTGTTGGTATATGCACCTTCTCTCCGAGTCTATCTCGAGCTTCGACGAATTAGCTGATTTGTTCATCAAAGCACATAATGGGACTCATAAGATCCTCAAACGAAAGGAGGATATCTTTGAAGTTAAGAAACGGTATTGCGAGCTCATCAAGGACTTCCTCGAGCGCTTCGAGGCTGAGAGGATGGAGTTTCCAACAATAGAGGATAACTTGATATGTATGGCATTTGAAAGAAATGTAAATGCCAGCAACTCAAAGTCGGCTGCCGAGTTGAAGAGAGAACTTCAGTAATGGCAAGCGCGAACTTGGGATGAATTTCATGATAGAGCTACAACAAAGATTAGGCTCGAGGAAACAAAATGGAGGGTGACAGGTTGGTATAATGCTTATAGAAACCGCTCCGAGTCTTCCCGATGCGCTGACGCACCGCGAGGAAACCTGAAGGGTTGATATGATCCTTGCAACTCACAAAAAGCGCATGTGAGTCAGCGGCTCGGAGGGCAGCATGCAAGTTAAAGGCTTAGAAGAAAAGTTAGAATAAATGCTAACCAAAAGAACTCGTCGGGGCCGTCCTTAGTGTCCAAAGAAAAGGACCTGCCTCGGATCCCCAACTATAACTTCAATGCGTCAACCACAGAATTGGTAAATGCGTTGAAAGGAATGACGGACTAAGGGGTGAAGTTACCGAAGGATATAAGGACAGCCCCAGGAAAGAGAGATCACAATTTATACAGCGAGTTCCATGCTGATTATGCACATCTCACTGAAGATTATAAGGCACTTCGCCTCGAGGTAGCCCACCTATTGAAGAAGGGAATGTTAAAAAGTTTCTCACTAATAAGGGGAAACAGAATTTTGCAAAGAATAGGGGAATGGGTCAGCCATCGAGGGGCCCACCACCTAAAGAGTGGTGAATGATATAATTGGGGGTCGGAGGTAAACGGCGTCTTTTTCGCAACCACAAAGAAATTTGTAAAACTTTCTATCACGATGGAGAAAAGGACTCGAACAGGTGGTTGGGGTAAAGAAATAGTTTTTGATGAGGATGATTGCGATCCGATGATGTTTCCCCATCACGAAGCTTTGGTGATCATGTTAAGGATCAACACTCAGATATTAAGTGAGCCTTGATCGACCTCAGCAGCTCAGTAAACATTATCAGCTACTGGGCTGTGAAAAAGATGTGATTGAAAGACCTCATCCTCCCGAAAGCGACCATATTGACAGGATTTAATAATTCCATGGATGAGACATTGGGTGAGATTACTCTCACTTATTCTATTGAAGGAGCTGTTAAGGAGACGGTGTTCCAAGTGATGACCGAGGACATGGCGTATAATGTTATCCTTGGAAGGCCCTGGATTCATGAGATAGAAGTAGTGTCGGCCACTCTTCACAAGGTCATTAAGTCCCCTACACCATGGGGAATTCATTCAATCCGAGGCGAGCATCGAATGGCTAGGGAATACTATTCGGTAGCTATGAAGAGTGGTGTCACCCCAAATGGGCAATCAAAATAGATATTAACTCAGTCGGGGTCAGACGAGTGAGGGAGTTCAGTTCTTAGAATAGACTCTGAAAAAGGTGTAGAAAAGATTCGGCATATATTCAAGAGCCTGGGAAACAGAAAGCCGAGGACTCAACCATTGAGTAGTTGGAATCCTTTGCGTTATCGAAGGAACTTCCAGAAAAGAAAGTGTTTGTTGGCTCGGAGCTGGATCTGGAGTCAAAGAAGGTAATTATTGATTTGCTAAAATCAAATGATGATTTATTTGCCTGGTCACATGCTGATATGGTAGGGATCGATCCAGAGATTATGAAGCACAAGTTGAACGCCGACCCCTACTATCCCCCGGTGAAGCAGAAGAAAAGGCGACATGCTGGCATAAAGAAAAAGGCTATCGAAGATGAAACCAAAAGGCTGCTCGATAATGGTTTCATAAGAGAAGTGAAGTACCCTAATTGGCTCGCCAATGTAGCGGTGGTTTTAAAAAATAATGGCAAGTGGAGGATGTGTAAGGATATACAGATCTAAACAAAGTTTGCCCCAAAGATTCGTACCCGCTACCTCAAATAGATAGGTTGATAGACTCCATGGTTGGACACAAGTTCTTAACCTTCTTGGATGCTTATTTAGAGTACAATAAAATTCTGATGGATCCAAGTGATGAAGAAAAAACTTCTTTCATCACAGATCAGTGTACATATTGTTATAAGGTAATGCCATACGGCCTCAAAAATGCCAGGGGAACTTATTAAAGGGTTGTGTGCCAGATGTTCAAAGATTATATTGAAAATACGATGGAGGTATACATAGACGACATGCTAGTGAAGTCCTTACGAACGGAGGATCGTTTGAATCATTTGAGAGAAGCCTTCACTATTCAAAGGCATTACAATATGAAGTTAAACCCTGAAAAATATGCTTTTGGGTTTGGCACGAGAAAGTTTTTGGGGTTCATCATTTCCGAGCGAGGTATCGAGGTGAATCCAGAGAAGTATAAAGCTATCGAACAAATCCCTGAAACACTCTCGGGGACTAAAGAGGTACAACGCTTGACTGGTCGGATCGCCATCTTGAGCAGATTTATCTTGAGGTCCTCCGGGCAATGTCACAAGTTCTTCTCTATTTTAAAGAAGAATACTGCCTTGAATGGACATCGGAGTGCAGAGAAGCATTGAAAAATATTATTTGGGTAATGCGTCGTTGCTTTCCAAGACAAGAGATAGGGAGGCATGGTTGATCTACTTGGTTGTGTTAGAGGTTGCAGTAAGCGCAGTTTTGGTTCGAGAGGAGGATCGGAAGCAGCACCCTATATACTACGTGAGTAAGACACTCCTCGATGCTGAAACAAGCACTTGCTTTGGTTGTAGCTGCTCATAAACTTCGACCTTATTTTCAATGTCACCCCATAGTTGTAGTTACTAATTTCCCCTTGAGGAGTATATTACATAAGCCTGAGTTATTAGGGAGATTGTCTAAATGGGCAATTGAGTTAAGTGAGTATAACATTATTTATCAACCTCGAACAGCCATAAAATCTCAAGTGTTGGCTGATTAAGTGGCTGACTTCAGCGCTAAAATACTCCCTGAGGCGGAAAAGGAGAATTTAATATCTAATACCAACCCAAGGGCTTTGGATAATCTATACCGATGGAGCACTAATTCCAATGGATCGGGGCTCGGAATATTATTGGTGGCTTCCACGAGGTAAAAGTTAAAGCATTCCATGAGATTTGTAAAGTTAACCAACAACGAAGCTGAGTACGAAGCTGCGCAGGTTTGGAGTTAGCCAAGAAAATGGGAGGAGAAAGGGTAGAATTGAGGTGTGATTCACAGCTAGTGGTGAATCAAGTACTTGGTGATTATACGGCTCGGGAACCTAGAATGAAGTAATTTATGGCTCGGGTGCAACAGGCCCTGATTGAGTTCCATTAATGAAAAGTTAGACAAATCCCCAAAAAGGAGAATGTTGAGGCTGACGCTTTGGCTAACTTAGATTCTGCCAATGAAGAAGAGGACTCAGGGACTGATTCAGTTGTTCGGATACTCACGTCTGTGGTGGGAAAAATAAAGTTGGGGGTGCATTCAATGAATAATACTTGGGATTGCGTACCAAGTTCATTTCATACTTAGATTTTGGGGTTCTGCCTTCAGATAAGAGGGAAGTTGAAAACCTTAGAGAATAAGTGGTCCCTTATTCAATTATTCGAGGGCAATTGTTCAAGAAGCTCTATTGTGGCACAATGGCTAAATGTTTAGGGCCAGGTGAAATTGAATATGTAATGAGAGAGGTGTACGAGGGTGAATGTGGAAATCATTCAGGTCAAAAGGCCCTAGTGAGTAAGCTCCTCCGAGCAGGTTATTATTGGCTAGAAGTGAGCAAGGACGCTAGATTGTTTGTAAGGAAATGTGATAAATGCCAAAGACACGCATCAATGATTCACCAACAAGATGAACCTCTATATTCGGTTTTTTCGCCTTGGCCTTTCATGAAATAGGGGATGGATATCGTGGGCCACCCCAAGGCTAAAGGTGGCATTTGGTTTATCCTTATACACACCGATTATTTCACAAAGTGGGTCAAAGCAGGATATTTTGCTAAAGTTAGGCAAAAGGAGGTTATCAGCTTTATTTGGAAAAATATCATTTGTAGGTTCAGGTTCCCAAGGGAGATAAATTGTGATAATGGCCCACAATTCATAGGTTCAGCAGTCACCACTTTTCTTGTAAAGTGCGGGATAAAAAGAGTGGCCTCGACACCGTACCATCCAAGCACTAACGGGCAGGTTGAGTCCTCGAATAGGATAATCTTCACCCTATCAAAAAGAGGTTGGATAAAGCGAAAGGCCACTACTATTTGTATTGGCAATGGAGTATTTTTCCAGAGTCATGACAGCTGTTGGTGAATTTCCAGATTTTAGATATCATGCAATGTGCAAACAAACAAGGTTGAATCATCTGATATTTGCAGATGACCTTATGATCTTCTGTAAAAGAGATCTTAAATCTGTTAACAGGATCATGAAGGCTTTAAAACACTTCACTGATGTGCCAGGTTTGATAGCAAATTTTGATAAGTCTACTTTGTTTGTAGCTGGAGTGACTGAAAATGTGAAACAAATGCTCTTAAGAAGAACTGGATTCCAGCTGGGATCCTTTCCAATCAGATATCTTGGACTCCTATTTTCCTAAAAGAAATGGATCAAGGCAGAGTGTGCTCATCTTATAGACAAGATAACAAGCAAAATAAAGATGGCATATGCTAGGAAGCTCTCCTATGCAAGGAGACTTCAGGTACTTAACTCAATTTTATTTTTTGTATACAATTTCTAGAGTGCAGTGTTCATCTTGCCTAAAAGTATAGTTAAGGAAGTAGATAAAAGGTGTAGGGCATACTTATGGGGGGCTACATCTGAGAAAAAGAAGGTAATGTAGGTAGCATAGGGATTTGCGTGTCTGCTAAAGAAATATGGGGGGTTTAATGTAAGGAGCTATCCCCAATGGAATGTAGATGTTGTAGGAAAACTAGTGTGGCATCTGATTACAAAGAAAGATGCTCTGTAGGTTAAATGGATCCATGGAGTGTATATGAAGCAACAGGCTGATATCTGGGCTTACTCTCCACCAGCTGATTGGTATTGGAGATAACTGAATAAGTTGAAGCTAACAATGCAGGACTGGTATGTGAATAACAGGTACCAACTTACTAGAAATGGGGCATACTCCTTGACAAAGAGCTACTTGAAGCTACTGGGGCCACTGGTTGAAATTCCAAATTCAGAGCTAATCTGGTCATCTTTAGCTACCCCAAAACACAAGCTGGTCCTATGGCTTGCTGTGAGAGAAAGACTCCTAACTAGAGGAAGAATGCAAAGAATGCAAATGACAAATGAGGAAACCAACTGCTGCTTGTGTGACGGCCTAGAAGTAGAAACAGTTGAGCACTTGTTCCACCAGTGTTCATGGTTTAAACAGGTGAAGCTTGGTGTGGAGCAATGGAGTGGCATGCAGATTAAAAGCATCTCACTAGTTCAAACCCTGGAATGGATTCCAAACAGAAGATGGAGAAAGTTCAAGAAGCAAGTAGTTGCTGCAGTACTCAGTGCAACAATCTACTACACTTGGAGGAGCAGGAATAGCAAAGTATTCACATGAGCTACTATGCCAGTGGCAGAGATTGTGCAGATTATCAAAAGAGAAGTGCAAGTGCGAGTGCTGAACTGCAGGGAATCCAAGGCAGCCAGACATTGTAGTGGATTAATAGATAGGTTAGTTTGCTAGTATGTAATGGTAAAGGGGAACCTACGTAATCTGTTAACCGTTAGTAGTTGATAGTCTTTATTGATTCGAGCATAGTATTGTCTAAGTCAGTGTAGAGGTAGTAGTAGCTATCAGTGTAATAGTCTGGGGGTTGAGGTCCTATGTCCTTGGTAAAAAATGACCATGGATAAGGGATGCTCTTAGGTTGTATCATGTTGTCATTGTTAATGGTGCCTTACAATTTACCCAAAAAAAAAAAAAAAAGGCTCGTGGCCCGATGAGTTACCCGGGGTATTATGGGAATTACGCACCACTGAGAAAAATAGCACGGGTGAACCCCCATTTTTCCTCGCCTATGGGATTGATTCTTTGATTCTTGTGGATGTTGGCGAATCTAGCCTTCGATACGCTCACGCAACCGAGAAGTCTAATCAGCAGGCGATGCGAGTGGAGTTGGATTTACTCTCAGGGCGGAGGGAAATATCTTTGGTTCGGTTAACGGCTCAGAAAAGGCAAATCAAGGCTTACTTGAATAGGAAAGCCAAGTTTAGAGCTTTCAAAGTTGGTGATTATGTGTTAAAGGACTCAATCAAACTACTGGGTAGAAGAATGCTGGCAAGTTAGCTGCGAATTGGGAATGGCCTTATCGAGTCAAAGTTATTGTTGGCAAAGGATCTTATCAATTAGAAGATTTGGAGGGCAAACTAGAACCTTCGAACTAGAATGTGTCCAATTTAAAGCGTAACTGTTTTTGACATCGAGTTACGTTATCCCTCGTAAATAAAATTTTCACCTACAACATCGAGTCGTGAATACTCCAACGCTTAGGTTGAGTAATTTTTTTAACCCATTATTTTTCTTTGCTTGACCTTTTTAGGAAGTGGATGGAACGATCTTCAATGCTCGGGTCCTCATCAATTTGCACCCGAACACTGGGGGATATAAGGGATGGTGTGCAATCAAGACTAACTCGAAGCCTCTCAGACCGGGGACTCCAAGCGGACTCGAAGACTAGCTATCTAACTACCAAGGACTGTCTTCCAAATATTAGCTTAGTTTACTATGTTTATTGCCCGATAGTGGCTTTTAAAAAATTTGCCTAAGTCTTGCTTCGATTAGGTTTTATGTAAATGCCAGTTATGGCTTGTCAATGAAACGAACTTGATTTGATATCTCTTTGTTTCGAAATTTCATTCCCGAATTTACATTACTCAATTGGGGTTATCTTTTAATGTCACTGCTGGGGAACGAGACGTCATTCCAAGCTAGCATCAATTTGTTATAAATTATTAAGTCTTGCAAGAAAAAAATATCTTAAGTGACTTGTCATACTTTCAAAACAAAGCGGAGATTAACACTCAAAAGAGGGAAAAGTTGAAATTCATTAATAAAGGCCCGAGGCCACAAACGTTATTTACATGAAACGACTCGGTGGCCTTAGCAAAAAACAAATACAAGAGGGACTTATCAAGCTATAGGGTCATCTTCACTCGAAGTCCCATTTTCAGTGTCCGCATTGTCTTCTTCTTCCTCTCCAGTTTCATCTTCATCTTCGCCCGAGTTGTTAGAAGGAAGTTCATCCATAATAGCTTTAGCTTTGAAAGCATCACTTTGGGCATTGACTATTTCCTTATCCAAATCTAGTGTTCCGGTTTTGCACTGTTCGAGGACCTTTAGTCTGGTTTGGATAAAAGCCAAATTCTTGTCTGCTTGGGCTCTTGTGGCCTTTATTTTGAGCTTTAATTCAATAAATGCTTCTTTCCCCCGAATGGTCATATTCTCATCCTCGAGCGCCGCTTTCTGACTCTCCAACTCGTTCATCTTGAGCTTGTTCACCTTCAGTTTGTTGTGGTAATTCTCAGCAACTTCCACATACTTGGCGTTGGTTCGCTCAACTTCATCTTTCAGCTTTTGGCTTTTTGCTCGGTGACTTTCCTCTTGCGCTTTCACTTGAGCCTCGAGGACAGCAGTAGCCTCACGAGCTTGTTTCAACTCGAGGTCGGACTTGGCTAATTGAGCTTTCAATTTATAAATTTGGGCCAAGTACCTCCTCTTTTGGCGATCCCAAGCGCTTGCAGCCCAATCTCTTCGGTTTTCTCACGTTCAATTTGCACAATCTTTACTGAGAGAAGAAGGCTCTGCACAAAAGTTAAAGACTTAGGAATAGAAGTACTGAAGTAAAAAGATATTAAAACTTCTGAAGACTTACTCGAAATGAAGTAGCCATTATCCTCGCTGAGGATAGGTCGTTGTGGAAGATCTCCTCCGTTGGCCTCAACAACGGACCAAAACTCAAACTATCGTCAGGAAAATTATAAGAGATTCGCCTCACTTGAATCTTCAATCTCCTTTTAGCCTTCCTAGAAGCGGAAGATTTGAGAGGTTCATAGTTGGCTGTGGACACGCTCGTAGATGTTCCCTCTTCGACGATAGGGGGAAGTTTAGCTTCGCAAACTTTAGTTTTACCTTTGGCCTTCGCAATAGCTTGATCAGATCCCTCGAGGTCACCACCTCAACTTCCTTACGGACTTCAACATCATCTAGCTCGTCTATCAGGCCTCGCCGCGGCTCGACAATAGCCTCGGGGCCTGAAGCAGAAGTCATTTCTACCTTAGGATGTTTTGCTCGAATTGAATTTTTTGAAGCCTGCCTTTTCCTCTTTGGATCTATAGGAGCATGAGTTGAGGATTTAGGGATAAAGGAAGAAGAAGTTGTGATGGAAGTAAATCGACCAAGGAAGATGTCATTGTCAGCTTTTGAAGTCCCTTGGCCAGGCGAAACCTTGGGAACTTTGGATTGTGCGAGAACTTCAGCTAAGTTTCCGGCTAAGTTTTCTAACTCGTTCAAGATTTCCCCAGCATCGGGAACTTCCTTATTCTTATCTTTCTTTTCTTTCTTCTTCTTCTTTCCCTTTGGCTCGGTAGCCTCCCTATTCGGAAAGCCCGCAAAGGGGAGTAAAATTAGCAAGGAAAAGACCTCGAGAAGACTCCAAGAAATTTAGATGATAGCCAAAAAATTACAGTGTCGTTTGCACACCCGTTTGTTCTCTTCTAGTGCGGCTATGTTCATCCATGTTCTCTCTGGCCGCGTCGGATTTTTGATGATTTCTTGAACCCAAGTGACCAGGTCAATTGGAGGGATTATTGGAACTTTATCAGCTGAGGAATTCGAGCAAACAATTGGAAAGTAAGAAGTCATGAGTAAGAGACAAGAAAATCACAAAGAATGTTACTTACGTGCTTTGTTCCACACTTCGAGAAATCTAGGCTCGAGAGACAGGAGACTGGTCAGGAGGAGAACGTAGTGGTCACATCAACTACGGTCTTCTATGACCTCGCTTTTTGTTATCAATGAGTATTTTCCCCGCTTGTTGAGCTGAAAAATCCCACCTTTGTGTAGAGTGGAGTAGAAAAGAGAAATTTAGTGTTGGAAAGTGGAAGGTACCTAGAGATTCGACTTAAGAAATCGAGGAACAACCCTCCAGAGCCAAGGACCTAGTTGGGCCAAACACAAATTGTACGTTCGGTAGAAGGTGTCAATTACTCGATGCACGGGAAGAGTAAAACCTATCGTGAAAGGATATATATAAATAAAGGAGTGCCCGACCACGCGGTTTGAGCTGCTACCATTTGGGGCTGGGACATCAATTTGGACCTTGAAGCCCCAATTGCAATCTTTCTGAACCAAAGCTATATGAGCTTGTTTAATTAGGCTCGGTGTAGTTTGGCCTGACACATTTATATTTTTCTCTTGCTATGCAGCTGACTGGTCCTGTAGCTTGAAGTCCATATCAGTATCGAAGTTCGAGGGGATAACCTGATAAGGCTTGAGCTCTTTAACCGAGGGAGATTTCTTTAGCTTTGAAGTTCTCGCCTCAACGCCACCATGTATGTCGGCATTGACTTTTCCACCATCAACTTCCTCAACTATATCTTCATCATCCCCTTCGCCAGTCGACTCTTCATGTTTATCACGCCCAGCGGTAGCTTTACGCCACCTTGAGTTTAAACCGCCCGACAGCAAAGTTGCACCAGTGTCATTGTCAGTTGGGCTGAATAATATTTAGAAGCTCAGGAATATTAACTAGTTCACTGCCGACAACCATGGTGGTGGCGTCAGAGGCCCTTTCTTCAGAAGCACCTGAAGAATTCTGAACGGTATTTGTAGTAGACATTTTAAATCAAAAATCACGGTTGTAAACTTGTGGTTTTGAGTACGGATTTGAAGAAGAAGAGGTTTGGAATCGGGTTTGTTCTGAAATTTCACTGTTGCTTAAGAATTTGAAAGTGATGAAGGAGGTGAGCAAGTTGGGTTACTTATAAAAGAAGAATCATTATTGCATTTACATTGGGAAGGAGGAGCGAAGTCTCTCGACCTCTCAACGGTCGCCACCTGTAACGGATGGGAATTCGAAGTGATTGCTGCCATTCAAATCGCTGGGTGTACGTGTCGCCACGTCGATTTTTCGCTTAAACTCATTCCACTCCTCGAGAACTCTGACTGTTGTCCGAAGAGTGGGGGAACTATCTGTATTGGGTAAAAAATCACTTGCTTACGTGGTACTTCAGGTCCATGGTTCGAAGGATGGTTGCGTCAAGACATATGGTATGATTAAGGAATGAGAAGCTTGGCTTTCGAGGCAAGTCCCCGAGGTCAAGGTTAAAGTCATACCTCGAGGAGATTTTACCTCAAGCGGTAGAAGGCTCACATCCCCGAGGCAAGCAGTTTAAACCTCGGGGAAGCGATTACATTTCAAAAGATAAAAGGCTTCATAACGGTCCCTCATTAATTCATTATTTAATGGGGGGTGATCATGGGAGGGCCACGAACAGAACGTGAGAAATAGCTAGTGATTGCCTAGTTAATGCTTTAAATACCATTGTACTCAATAAGCTATAAATAGTGCTTTATTATCTTTGTAAGATCATCTAGAAATACATATAGAAACTTTAATTTCTTATTATTACTCATATTTTGTCCTTGTCGTCCATTCCTTGATTTAACTAGCAGCTTTGATACGACAAATTGCTTGTTAACCGCGTTACAAATTCGATTGATTGACCTAATCAGATTTAGGTCAATACAAATAACGTATGTTGAACTCGTCAATCCATAACGGCAGAACAAGGAAAGTAAAAGACGTGTTGTACTTTTTTTTTCTTAACAAGATTTTGTCTCAATTGGGTTTGTCTTGTAAGGTTTTTGATGAGGCAGCTTACAAAGTGTATAGTTTTTAGTCACCGACGTGCCATGTTGCTGATATGCTCGTTGAGGCTAAGTCGGCTGAAGATCTCGAAGAACCGCTGGAACATCATTTCGCTTCTTGAGTGCTTACGATAGCACTCAACAAGTGGAGGGAACTTACCACGAGAGCATAAATTGCACAATTTTAATCCTTTTTCCTATATGGAGTAGGAATCACTTAGCCTACTTAATGGATCAAGAGTCTTAAAACTAAATTTCTATAGGGTTAGGATTTGGGTAAAGTTTAGATTATAAATACCTCAATCACCCTATTGTAATTTTCACCTGAGATTGACTAGAATCTTCTTCTTTATCTAATGAATACAACTCCTCATTTTTGCTTTCTTCAATATTTCAATATTACATGTGACTTTTTATAAATTTAATTGTTTTATCTGCCGAGCAAGTTTTAGACATAAACTGTATCATCAACTTATCGATTTTCTTTAATCTGAACTCAACCAGTTTCAAGGAATAAAAGAGAAGCATCACAACATAAGTAGATGATCCTGCCCCATTATGAATTTTCAACGATAACGTTTTACTCTGCCCTGCCTCCCCCCCCCCCCCCCCCCCCAAACCCATTCTTGCTGCACCATTTCCATCCATAATCGTTTATCTAAAATTAGGAATGACAATGGGGCGGTGTGGGTGCGAGGCGGGTTGAGCCTTAACCCGCATAATTTTCAACCCGCCCCGCCCCGCCCCGCATAGCAATTTTTTTAGTTTCAACCCGCCCCGTCCCGCTCCGTCTAGTCCCGCCTCGCCCCACATATTTTTTTTAAGATGCAATCCAATTTTAAATTAAAGAGTATTAAGATGTGATTTATATCTTTTCCTTAAAGATGAAGAACAACAGCTTGTAAGTGATAAAGGATTATCGCAGTATCACTATTTTAATTATTTATGATATAACATGTCCCTTCCAGAATTCTTGTGTTGAGGCAATTTGATAATATTCTCAAAAAATATTACAATAAATTGCAATCTTGTGTTTGAATAAAATACGTCAATTTAAAACTTTATTGATTCTCAAACACAGTGAAACACTCACAATTGAAAAACAGGTTAAAAATTTCATAAAAGTCTCCTTAAAATTCTTATAAAATAAGTCATACTACTTCCCGTATTCTTGCTTAAGGAGAATTAAATATGATTGACTCATGCACAATAAAATACTTCAAATAAAATACTTATTTTACGGAGAATTATATTAGAAAAGTCTTTTACTCATAAAATACTTCAAATTAACGAAATTAAGATTTTAACCCAATAAAATACGGAAGTTGTTAAATTTGAGGATCTGTTTGACGGTATGGAGTTGTGCAGGAGGTAATACATTAAAAAAGACGAAGATACAAATTTTTATTCACACAACCCGCAACCCAACCCGCCCCGCCCCACTTTAAAATTTTCAGAAAATATTTTAACCCGCCCCGTTTAAGAGTAAAACCCGCCCCACCCCGCACCCGCTCCGTCCCATTGCCATCCCTATCTAAAATAGACTCATATGTACGGTTGGGTCGGTAGCAAGAACACGATTCAAACTTAGCTAGCTTGGTCAAGTTCCATTTATGTTCACGAGCAATGTATAGATGATCTCCGACTGAAATGTCGAAATTTCTATTTGATTTGAATTCACAGAATTTTGTAAACTATATAATCAACTCATGAGTTTTGGTCAAAAATATAAGGGAAGAATGAACTGAAGAAGTCAAAAAACATACCTAGTTGGTCAAAACCAACACCACCAAAAATTCTTAGAACAAGTGCATGAAACGGATTGTTATAATTATTTCGGTGATTTGTTCAACCAAACCTAGTCTCTTACGTGTGATTATTTTTATTAAATAAATAAAGCCAAAGGTTTTTTTTAACAGGCTAGACTAGTTGACTCAGGAACTCTTTCTTGCCTGTCCTACCAAAATTAAAGAAAGTGACAAATGGTGGGGCTTAGAGCTTATAATAATTATCACTATATCTCAATGTTTTGGGTATTACCGAATTAAAGCATATATAGCTGCTGATAAAGAAAAATTAGGCTACCAACCTGACCGTTAACCTTCCATTTCCATTTTTTTCACCCTCCTATATATGTTATTCCAAATTTCTTTGGATGTCAGCCCACTGCTATGTCTAGTGACGAAAATACCTCTCCTTTTGTTTCCTCTTTTCATCTATTACTCCCTCCTAACTAAACTAATAATAACATCATGTACTAATTTTGAATTAGTTTACAGTTGCAAGTAGAGAATAATAATGTTCAACTTTATCTAGTTAAATTTTCAACTATTAGAAACAATACCTTTTTTGGTCCTAGTACGGTTATATATAGGTTAATTAAACTAATTTACTAATAAATTTGATTATTAGCTGGTAAATGTGACCTAACTATATACTCCCTCCGGTCTATTTTATTTGATCTATTTCACTTTTCGAGAGTCAAGTTGACCATTTTTTAGATTTAAATTAAACTAGATTTAGTCAATATTTTAAAATTATAATTTAGATATTAAAAAACTACACGAAAAGTACTACAAGTTGCAATTCTTGTTATATTTATATGGTAAAAAGATATATCTTAAAATATTGATCAAAGTTTATATTGTTTGACTTTTAAAAAAAAAAGTGATCAAATAAAATGGACCGGAGGGAGTATTATGAAAAAATATTCTTAAATCATCGATTTACATCTTGTTGAAGCCAAGGTTATAAAAGTAAAAAACAAGGGACGAAAAGGACATGTGGACCATGCAAATTAAAGGGTCTTTTTTATATATATAATGGAGATGGTAGCTAGCTTTTCTTGTTGTCTCCTCATTCCAGATATATTTATATATTGATCAAAGATTTTATGAACAAAAAATACCAAAAATCAAGATCATGAATATGAAGTTTATGATCATCATCGTCTTCTCCTTTCTTGCTCTGCCAGCTTATTCAGAAGTTAATTACCCCTTACTAGTTGATCAATTGGGAAAGATGGCTGGTTATGGAGAAGAGAAGCTCTCGACTGTCATCGTCCATGGTACACTTCTTTGTCGTCGTCATCAATCTTGTGTTGGTGATGCAGACACGGAGTTTCCTGTTGCAGGTTCTACCTTTTCCGTCTTCTGTATAATTTTTTTTTTTATGTACTGATTACGAGACCATAATTAGGACACAACACTTTGACATATTTAATCAGCCTTAATTAGCATTGTATGATTTCTTTGTCAACCAAACTTGTGTAAGGACAAGATTCAAGCATCTTTTATTCTATTTCAGCAGTGATATATGTTTATTTTGCTAAAGCATATTGTTCGCTAGCATGTGATTAATTTGTTTCTGATACTAGTCCATAATACTGTCGACCATGACTTGAAATTATATCTACAATAGAAACACGTTTTGGCGTATGGAATATATTGTTGACTGTTATATATACAGTACGTAATTGACTCCTTACGCTTGTTTAACTTATGTTGATTAGGTGCTTCTGTGGCTGTATTTTGCGGAACTAGTGAAGGAAAGGTGAAGGGAACATCATGGGCCAAAAACATAACAGATGAAGGTGGGGAGTTCGTAATAGATCTCCCTTCTCAGCTGCATTCTAATATTCCTAACTTGGAAAACACATGCAAGATTCAAGTCCTTCATCTTCCAAAGGAATCACTTTGTTATCATCATCATTCTTTTAAAAGGAAACAGTACTACTACAAGAGATCAATCAAACTAACATCCAATGTAGATGGCATCCGTATATACACGGCTCCTAAGATCCAGTTAAAAGTTTCACAAAGATGCACAAACAAAATTCACATGAAGAAGAGATCATTCATCATGTTATAAGAACTCAGAATAATCTGACGTCGGGGCCAAACACCGAAAACAAAAATATAGTACATAATTCCTTGAGGATGGCGCTTCAGCTCACACATTGAGTTGTGGTCATGTTCTTAATTACCATGTACAATTTTGTATAGCTAATTCTGAGTTCTTTAAATATATGTGTATGTGACAGAGAGAGAGAGAGATCTTCTGCATAACTCCATATATGAGTGATACCTTGTAATTATATGAATGCGTTAAATCCTTTCTCAGCATTTTCATGGAGAAAGTTTGACTATGCAGTCCACAGGAATTCACTCGATTAAATTATTCTCAGCCACAAAGAGAAAAAGAAAATGAAATAAAACTTAGCTAAAACCTTGCATGCATGCACAATTTCAAAAAATCAACTTAACCTACGTGGGGTCGCAAAATGTTCCTCATACCTATCTTATTGGAAAAAGAGAAACATAACGGGATTGGAATTTTAGGTCATGAATACATACGTATGGACTAATAATGTGGATTTGGTTGAAGGAATTGCTTGGGACATATAAAAAATAAAATCAGTAATTGAGTTGCTAAATCATAGTTTTAGCCTTTTTTTCCCTAATTTCATGGGTTGTGTTGTATATAGCTTTGACAAAAAGTATTTGAGTTGTTAAGGGTAAGTGCTCCCTAACACGGGAAGCTTTTTCATCTCAAAGGGTTCAAACACCTCTTAATTTTACTCGCGTGGAAGGTCACAAACCTTTAGTTAACATATGTGATTATGACTGAGGCTGTCATATGTAATAAGATGCCTGTGTATCAAGTTGGTTTTCCTTGCACTGTTAATTTTTATTAACCCTTCGATATCCAACACTACTTCATTGACCTAATTATTTCATGTAAGTCCATTATGAGGTAACCCGCTTCGTTCTACTACTTTTAAATTTCAAACATGAAACCTTTAATTATTGGTTAAGTAATACAACCACTCACACCCGTTGGTGTTCCTCTTTGCCAATTGGACACACAAGAAAGGAGGTGAAAGTGGAAGAAAACAAGATCGTAAGAAGTAAAACTTCATTTTTTTAAGGCAGAATACATAGATGGCCCCTCGAAGTTGGCCCTAATTCCCACTTGAACACTCAAACTTTCCCTATGATCAGTTAGACACTCCTTGTAGTCCCTACCGTGTCTCCTGAGCACCCCCGTCTGACTTGGCAAAACGCGTGTCTCACAAACTCGGATGAGCACGTTGGGTTAATTTTTACTGCTTCCAACGGTAAAAACAGTGGGAAATTACTTTCATCTCCTTTCTTCTTCATTAAAACCTAATTGGGAACCTCATTTCACCATTTTTCCTCCATTGTTTCTCTCTCTCCGTAACTCTCCCTCTCTTTCAACTTTATTTCTTCTTCTTTCATCCTTCTTTATTGTTTGTCTTCTCTCTCCCCGTAACTCCCTCTCACTGTGGTAATAACAAACCAATGGCTACCCAAATTTTGTGTCATTGTGGAAGAATTGCTAAATTGCAAGTATCATGGTCACATTCTAACCCAGGTCGCAGATTCTTTGGGTGTCATTACGGGCGGGTAAGTTACTGAGCTTGTTTTGATCCGACATTTTTAAAGATCTAATTTTTTTCATTTTAACATTTTTACATTATGCTTTTAGGTCGGGTGCAACTTCTTTATGTGGTTTGAAGAACAATTTCCCGAACAAGCTACGGTTGTTATTTGGGGATTATTGAAGAAAATCAAAGCTCATGATGAAGAGAAGAAGATGATGAAGAGAAAGTCCAAAACTGTGGTTATAACATTGGTTGTAGCTTGGATTTGTATGGAACTACTTGTTAGGTGTTTTTGAAGGGCTTTTGAAGTTGTTTTGTTGGTATGGATGGATCATTTTGATGTAGGAACCGGCTGACTATATAGCTTAGTTATTGTCCATCCATTTTGATGTATGAATTGGCTGCCCATTTTGCTTAGTAATTGTACAATAGTAAGGCATGCCTTTATGTAATGTTGTGCTTGAAATGAAATGAAATGAAAGTTGCACAATGTTTTGACACTAAATTTAACACTGCTGAATAGGTTCATATATGACACTAAATTTACAAGCACAAATCTATTGATAACTGCTAAAAGAACAAATATAGATAATGGGTTACAATGTTCCCATTCATAACTGCCAAAAGAACAAAACAAGGTGGTAATCACACTTGAATTGGTTCAAATATATGACCTAATAAACTTAGTCCTACATACAAATAGGTTCATTCATATATGACCTTGCTTACAAAATGAACATATATCTTCAAGTCCTAGCTGCCTCCTCCTATATCTTGAGATAATCCAGCTGCTGCAGTCCTCAACTTCATTCTTTTTTGCTGCTGCATTTTTTGGAGTTGGTTACTTGTAACTGCATTTTTTCCTTGCCACCTCAAAGACTTTGGTTTGTACCCAAGATCAAGACCAGTTTGACTTGCATCCTTGAAGTTCCCAGTTGAAAGATCCCTTTGTGTAGGTCTGCCAGGCTGAAATTAATACTCTATCATGAAAAGCAAGTAAATGGTAACAAGAAAAATTCAAGATATAGGAGCAGATTACATACATCCATGACTTGTCTGCCAGTGCGTGTGTCAGTATATAGGCCAAATCCAACTTCTCTTGGTCTCTTAATTCCAGCAGCAACACCACTAGCTTGTTGGCCCCTACCTCTTCCAATTCCAGCAGCAACACCTACTTGCCCTCTGTCAACTCTAAATCCAGCAGCAACACCACTAGCTTGTTGGCCCCTACCTCTTCCAATTCCAGAAGCAACACCTACTTGCCCTCTGTCCACTCTAACTCCAGCAGCAACACTAGTAGCTTGGCCCCTGCCTCTACCAGTTCCAGCACCAACACCACTTTGGCCCCTGTCAACTCTAAGTCCAGCAGCAACACTAGCAGCTTGGCCCCTGCCTCTACCAGTTCCAGCACCAACACCAGCTTGGCCCCTACCTCTTCCAACTCCAGCAGCAACACCAGTTTGGCCCCTGCCTCTTCCTAACCCTGTACATCTACCTCTTCCAGTTGTGTTAACCCTTTTAACTTTAGAGGAATCAGCACATAGAGAAGCAGGGTTAACCACACTAGATCCTTGAGTGGAAGGTTGTTGACTAGAAGGTGCTTGAGTAGAAGGTTGTTGACTAGAAGGTGCTTGAGTAGATGTCTGCTGACTTGTACTTGGCTACAAAATGAAATCAACCTATTAGTACATACATAAAAATAAGAGTAAACAGATTTACATAAGTAAGAAAGAGTGTCATACCCTTGAATTACATGCTCTCTTGTTGTGTCCTGCTTGCTTGCAAATAGAACATGTCATTTTTGCTCCTTTTTTTGACAGTTTGCCCCACTTCTTCCTAGGTTCATCCTTGTCTTTTCTCCTACATCTTTTAGGTCTACCAGGCATAGGCTTAACTTCAGGAGGCTCCACTGGTGGATTTGAACTTTCAGGCCATAAATTCATGCTGGGTATTGGTTGGATGAAAAACTTATATGCATCCAGGAAAGTGTCTTTCCTATACCAGTGGAGAACATGGTCTTCAGGTTCTTCTCCTACATGGTAAAGTGCACAAACAGCATGAGAGCATGGAATGCCTCTCAACTGCCATAACCTACATGAGCAGGTTCTCTTATCAAGATGAACAGTGTGCCTAACATTCTCTTCAAGCACTTCACAACCATGTTCACCATTCCACACAATATCAAGTGTCCTCCCAATTCTCTTGTTGTCTTCTAATATTGCATCTGCCATAGGTGTGAGATCATTCTTCCATCTTGCAGGGAACTTAATCATATCAACTTGCCTAGACATAATCTTATGCCTAATTTCCTCCAACATTGTTATGACTGACTTATGTCTAGGGCCTACTATCCATGAGTTGAAAGTTTCACACATGTTATTTTCCACTACATCACATTTTGAGGTCTCACTAAAGTATGCCCTACACCAATACTCTTTGTTGTATTCTAGCAAGTGATCACAAATCTGCCTCTTCCCTAATTTCCCCATCTCAGCAAACTCCTCTTGTAAC